>CM035623.1:109506666-119506666 GCA_020496765.1 Gossypium stocksii
TTTGGTAGCCTAGACACCAAAAATGCTTTAGCTGATTTAGGGGCTAGTATAAATGTCATGCCTTATAAACTGTTTATGTGACAGCCATAATTCGACCCTAGTCGGGAAATGGTTTCGTAACCATTAGACCGAGTCTCAATATTAATTAAATACTAAATTTCATGTCTAATATATGTGAATTTGTTGTGTGAATAATTAATTAATAATTTGGTGCCGTTTGAATGTGAAATTTATTGATTTGGACTTATGTGTAAAATTTTGAAAATGTGTGTGGAATATTATAAGGGAACCGAATTGTTGCATGGCTTAAAGGTTAGGAGTTGCATGTCAATTCTCCATTTTGTTGACTTAGTGGCCGGCCATGATGATTTCATGGCATAAAATATGTGTTTTATATTATTATAATAATGAATTATGAAATAACAAAAATGGGGGAAAAAGAACAAATTATATTTTTATCCTATTTTGTTCTTCATTGCCGAAATTGGGAAAGAAAAAGGGAGAAGAAGAAAGCCTAACATTCGGCCATTTTAGTTCTTAATCTAAGGTATGTTTGAATGGATTTTTGCCAATTCTTTATGCATTTGAGATGATTGTTACCTAGATTACTCTACCCATGGTCTAAATTTTGAATTTGGTGGTGTTATGTGCATTCGGCCATGAAGGAAGAAATTGAATTTATAATGCTTTGATGATTTGCGGTGGTGATGGTTGTAAGTTGGGTTTTGAGCTAGTAGAAACTTTGTTTTGAGGCTTATGTGAGTGATTACATTCGGCTATTGTGTTAATTGATTAAAGGAGGTAGTTATTGTTAAAATTAGCTGATTTCCATGGTCGAATGTTGAAATTGTCCAAGGAATGGTTTAGTTGAATGAATAAATGGTAGATGAGAGCTTTTGGTTACGGTGATTTGTAATAATATGATATGTATGTGTTTTATCTTGTATTCTTGTGAATTAAGCTTGGCTAGAGCAATTCCTAGTTGGTCCATGTCAAAATTTAAGTTTTGTTATGTTTTGAGTATACGGTCATGAAAGGAACTTGAAGTAATGGTTGTGGGCTTCATGTCTTAAATTAGGAAATAATGCTAAACACTTATCCATGCATTATAGGTTCGTTAAATGATCCTTTGGTTAATGAATAGAATAATGTGAATTAATGAAGATGTTTGGAGGTGTGAAATTGTTGTTTGTGATAATTGAATTTGAAACGCTTTGGATAACTTTAGAAGAGCATTCGGCTATGGTCATTTGCTATGAGTCCTATAAGCGCAAATTGGAGAAACTATGTATAAGTGATAATTATAACTATGTTGTAGTTAAATCTTAGGTGTATTAAGTTAATTCCTATATATGTATAGGATCCATATGTACTTTGATTTCCTTAAAAAGTCATTCGACTATAAACTATAATAGTAAGACTAATTAAATATCAAGGGTGCCGAGTTTACGTTCTAATGATGGATAATTCTATTGAATATGTGCTTGTTTAGTCATTGATGAAATGCCGTGTACTTCTTGTGTTAGAATAAATAAAATTTGACTTTTTGATAAATGGAAAGAATGATTAAATCACTTTATTTGTTTAAATCAAAGCTCAAGAGCAAAGAGGATCAAAATCAGATAGGGGAAAGGAGAAAGTAATAGAGTAGCCGATCTACAACCGTTCGGACATACCGAGGTAAGTTTTGAGTGTATTCCCTTTGCACATACCCGAATATGATGTGATACATTTAAGTTGTTAGCATTACAACTAGTTTCATTTCACTTTGTTAATGATATAATTATGGAATTTGATGGTATGAATGAGGTAGCCGAATGCATATGGAGATCCTAAGGAAAAATGTGATTAGCTTTTGCATGTGGAAATCTTATAATAAGCTCTATAAGATCGAATTGTGTATAGAATAGAGTGCCCTAGGTATTTGGCAAATTGATTATGGAGAGATGCTATATGTGGATGTTTTATCTATGTGGAATGTATTTAATTAATTGTAAGGATGATATGTCTAATATGACACATGCGAATATAAACAAATATTACCCGGGAATCCAAATATGATAAATTCCAGGCCTTTGTGCCTAGCAGGCTTTGTGCCGGTGATACTTTCGGGCCTTCGTGCCTAGCAGGCTTATGCTGGTGATACTTTTAGGCCTTCGTGCCTAGCAGGCTTTGTGCCTATGATACTTTCGGGCCTTCGTGCCTAGCAGGCTTTGTGCCGATGATACTTTCGGGCCTTTGCGCCTAGCAGGCTTCGTGCCGGTGATTTTTAGTATGTGTAAGATTATGGGGAATTTCGATTTAACAGTGGTAAAGTATGAGTGTAGTACTAAGAATGCCAGGTATGTACATTTGTACTAATGTAATAGATTAAGTTAATAAGTAACCGAGTATGTTATGAGATATGTAAGTCCGATGCTCCTTAAATGATTTACTTTGCTTTGGTATGGTCCAAATACGAAACTTGATGGTATGTTCCCCCTATATTGCTACGGTATACATATATTCGGCTATGAATGATGTCTTTAGGGTAATGGAAATTTAGAGTCATTAAATGGTAAGAAATAAATTGAAGTTAATTGTTGATATTTTTACTTTTATTCACTTATGTAAATAAATGTGTATTCGGTCAAGTAGAAGGATTTTAAGATTGAGCCTTATTATGTGACATATTATGTGTTTTGAAGCATAAATTGCTTAGTTTACTCAAAACTTACTAAGCTCGTTGAAGCTTACTCTGTTTACTTTTATGTTTCTTTTGTTTATAGACCTTAATTGAAGCTGCGGTTCGAGGGATTCAAGTCCAAGTCACTCTCACTATCGTCAATAGATTTTTCTCTTTGGTACTTTCGAAGGTTTAAACTTAACTTTCCAAACAGTGGCATGTATAGACTCAAATTCTCTATTTTGACTTTTCAACCCGTTTTGATGTGTATATCCGAATAGCCATGCGAAAATGGCTTATCAAATTGCCTTATAAATGTTCATGAATGGAGCATGTTATGGTTGAATATGGATGAGTATAAAAGAATTATGCATATGGTTATAAATGTGGTGTGTATTATATCTATCTAGAGGTATAATTGAGGTAAGTGTTAATAGCATGAATCGAGGTGATATTTATTATTAACCTTAGAAATGTTTAAGTGTAAGTGTTTGAAAGTTAATTACCTATAAACAAACTTGCATATTCAACTAGGTACTAAGATAAGGTTTCGGCTAACTTGTATGTGATACCTTCTGTATGTTTAATGTGTATTAGTTAAAGTTAAATTCTAGTTCAATGTATGAATATTATATATATATATGTGGGCAATGTATTTGGGTTAGGAATGCTTGAAATCTTAGTAAATTTATTTTTGGACTAATGCATGTTTGTTCTGTAACGCCTCTTAACCCTCCGTTGACGGGTAAGGGTTTTGGGGTGTTACAGTTTAAACAACTAGGCCTTGGAAAATCTAAGCAAACTAAGATGAGCATTGAACTGGCTGATAAAACTATTAGGTTTCCTAAGGGAATAATTGAAAATGTGCTCGTCAAAATTGACAAATTTATATTCCCAATTGACTTTGTTATTTTAGACATTGATGATGATAGCGATATACCCTTAATTCTAGGGCGACCCTTCTTAGCAACTGCCAGAACAATAATTGATTTAGGAACAGGTGAACTTACACTACGTGTAGGTGATGACAAAGTTACTTTACAAGCTCAAAACGCAATTAAAACTGTTGATAATAATATAGTCACGAGTCCTTGTAAAAATATTGAACTCACCACCCAACCTTCTGTGTAGGATACACTTCACATAAAGGCAACCCAATCACAGAGAAGTCCATCCAATGGAGAGGCACCTAAAAAGCGAACGCTTCAGATCGAGGAACTAGATGAGTGGCTGAACTATCATGAAAAACCCAAAATATGCCACACCAACCTAGAGCATCACTAAGACGACCCTCAGGTAAAAACGTGTCAAATTAAGGTAGGGGATAAGGTACTTCTAGGGGAAGACGACCCCCGAATCTTGAACTCGAAAGAACATACAAGTGACATACCTCACTTCACGGTAATGAAAATCTTCCCTTATGGTACAGTAGAAATAAAACATGAGTCACTTGGCACTTTCAAGGTAAACCATACTCGACTCAAATCTTATGTTAATAATAAAATTGCAAGCAGGATAGAAGAGTATCAACTCTTCAAACCACCGTAAATGAACAAGCTTAAGAAAAGTCAAGCTTAGACTATAAACAAGCGCTTCTCGGGAGGCAACCCGAGCAATAACTTAATAACTTTTCTTTGTGTAAAATTTTTCTAGTATTTTTATGCAGCAACTAACATTTTTTATGCAGAAATCTAGGCCACATGGCCAGCCACACGGGCGTGCCTAAGGCCGTGTAACATCTTAAAATAGAGACACGGTCGTGCACCCAGACCGTGTACAAACAGAGCAGAAGTTTCCCAAAAGCACGGGAGGTCGACAAATCACCACGGCCGTGTGATATGGCCGTGGCAACTTTACGAATTCCACACAAGCTATCAACAATTTCCCACGGCCGTGTGACATGGCCGTGGCAACCCTGCAGTATCAACACGGGCTCACACAACGCCACACGCCCGTGTCCCCAAGCCGTGGCCAACACTGTCAAATCAGACACAGCCGTGTAACTACCTACACGACCGTGCGAAAAAGAGAACAAGTTCACAACGGCCGTGCAATATGGCCAACACGGGCTAACCCCGAGACACACGGGCGTGTGCCTCTATTCTCTCATTTGGTTCTATTTTTTTCTCATTTTTTTTCCTTTATTAGTTTCCTTTTCATTTCAAAATTTATTTTTATGTTTAATCCTTTTAATCATTACAGTATTATTATTTTTTAGAACTTAGTTTATTATTATTCTGTTATTTAATTTTCTATCTTTCATATCAGCCAATCCCTAACGAGTAATCTCTATTAATCCTAAATTTCCACGACTAATTAAATATGTCCACAGTTTCAAAAAAACGAGGTCTACAGATCATATTCGAACGGAAATGGGACCACCCCTGCCACAATTACCGACTCTTCCTCACAAATTCATCCTAAATTCAGGGAGTCTCAATTCTCTCCCAATCTTATGATATTATACTTCTCTTGCTAGTTATATAACTTTGTACATTGAGGGCAATGTACATCTTAAGTGTAGGGGGGGGAAGCTTACTTGAAATCTTTACATTATCTATGAAAATCCCTGAAATTGTACTTCATGCATTGTTCTTAACTAATTCTCAATCTCCTATTAGGAATTTATTCTGATTGATTTATGATTTCTATCGATATGTTGAGACTTAAAATATAGGTGCTTGTACTTTGATTATTCAAACTTTAAAACATTAGGGAATCAAGCATGATAAGTTGAAATTTTTGAGAACCCCAAAATTTTTTTTTGCATAAGTTATCTTCCCTAAATTTAAGTATTATCTTGATATTTGAAATTCGCAGGATTGACATCAAAAGCCATAATTCTGGTGAGATTTTTGAGCCTTTTTAAGCATACATTCTTTCGTGCTCACTTTTATTATTGTTTTGAGTGAGTCAATACTGAATTGTTATTCTAGAACTTGCTTCGATTATACATGTTGAGACCACATCATTGATTTGATACACCGAAATGATAAAGGCACCTAGGATTTAACCCACTTACCCCACAAAAAGCCTACCTCCATAAATTAACCCCTAGTAAACCCCATTGAGCCTAACAACCTTTTCCTTGACTCACCCTCTAATTATTAACCAATAACCCATTTTTGTTGAATTGCATTCAATTATTTTGACCCCTATTTTTGTCGAGATTTGAGTTGAATTTTTCATCTAGCTTTTTTTTCTTCTTTCCAGATTGTAAAGTTTTATTCAATTTATTACATTACTTGAATTGTTCTTAATTCAAAAAAAAAAGGAAAGAAAAGAAAAAAAAAGAAAAGAAAGAAAAAAAAAATGTACATACAGTGAAATTTAGTTGTAACTTGTAATAGTTGAACAAGTTTTTGCGTATTTCTATTTTAAGGCTACCAAGGCAGAAATAATAGTATCATAAGAATTAGCTGAGAAATATGTTCTAATGATAGAGATTTTTCTAGCTAGATAATTTTTCAGTTCAATCTCAATTCTAACATTCTTTTTCTAGCCTGTGACAACACCCCTAACCAAGCCCTGTTACAACCATTAAAAGACCTTTTGATCAATGTATCATATCAAACTTTAGTGGTGGAGATTTGATTTTCTTGCAAGCTTAGGGTAATAACTTTTCAGGTTGACTAAGGAGTGCTTAAATTTTGAACCCTAAACACTTCGAGTGGATAGAGTGAACCTTTAGTGAGGATGTCAACTCCTGTTAATTAAAATGGAGAGATAACTACTTAGAAGGAAGGAAGAGACTTATGTTTTCAATGATAAAATTCTCAACTTAGAGTGATTGAGTCTTTAATGTTCTTCCGATTGAATTACTCATTGTATGACTACCTGTGGATTAGTTTGAAACATTATTGATAAAGGTTGTAAGTTGAGAAGAATGATTCTTATTTAGGGATTGAGATTTTGCTTGAGGACAAGCAAAGGCTAAAGTGTGGGGGTATTTGATAAACAATAAATTATACATATTTTTACTCATGTTTAGCCTATATTTTGGATGAATTATTATCAATTTAATGAGAATTGGTGCTTTTAATCCTTCTTTTTCATATCTTATACTCAGGAGAGCATATGGAAGAGAAAAGAATAGGAAATGAACCGAAAATGAGGAAAATGGGCCAAAAAAAACATAACACACGGCCCAAGGAATCACCACACGGCCGTGCCATACGGCCGTGCCACATGAAGATCACACGGTCCAGCCCTCGACAAGCACGGGCAAGCCACACGGTCGTGCCAACCTTTGTCGAAGTCACATGGGCGTGGCACACGGGCGTGTTCTAGTCGTGAGGAAGAGGAATTTCACTCGAATTGGGATACTTGGAGGCTAAGAAAGGCTCTCCAAAACTCTATATAAAGACCCTAGGAGACAACTCTAGGGGTGTGCTTATTTCCCCCAAAAGGGAAGTTTTCTTTGCTGCCAACATAGAGAGTGGAAGTAGGGTTTACTCGCAGGGAAGCTGATTGATTCATCCTAGAAGCCAAAATTCTGCAGCAATATAGAGGATCTCCCTAAATTCCTTCAGGGGTTTTCGGGTTCTTTTATGTTTTGTTATTTTATATCTTCTGAAATGTTTTCTTTCTTTATTATGAACTAAACCCCTCAAATACTTGAGGCGGATGAAACCTAAGATAGATCTTGTTATTTATTCTTGATTTATATGATAAATACTTGAATTGTTCTTAATTATGTGTTCTTCATTCTTGATTTAATAGTCCTAGGTATTATTTCAAGAATTGGATGTGCTTAGAGCAGAGGAGCAAAAGTCCCTGTGATAAGAGTAGATCTACCATAATTAAGCGGAGTTGCATGCAACCCTAGACATAGGGCGACATAAATCTGTCGGATTAGGGTCAAACCTAATATAGGGAACCATAGATCGAATTAATGCAACCTAGGGAGTTAATTAATAAGGGAACTTTAATTAACAACTTAGGCCTAGTTGCTCTACGCCTCGACGAAGGGTTTAGCATAGATTAGGGATCTCTATGGATCAAGTCAAGTAAACAAATCATATAGTTCAAGAAAACAATAACAAGTGAAGTCTAGGTGGATTCTCCCTTAAGTATTGTCCATATCAATCAGCTTTTCCCTAAAAAGTTTTCCCAATTTACTCTTTGTGCTTTTCTTAGTTTGTTTTAGAAGTAGTTTAAACAAACCCCTCTTTTATTCTTAGGCTAGATAATAGAAAGGAAGTAAGTAATAGTACTTTTGGTTCCCTTGGGTACGATAACTCGGTCTTGCCACTAAGCTATACTACTGTTCGATAGGTGCGCTTGCCTTAAAAGTCATGATATTAGTTAGTTTGGGTGTGATCAAGTTCTTTATAAAATTTATTACTTCATATCACGCGATATCAATGTTAAAGCATGATAAATTGTTGTCATTTATTTACTTACAACTTATTAAGCTTTATGCTTTCTCCCTCTTCTTTCCATTTTCTTATAGTGACGCCAAATTAGCTCGTGGACCAATGGACGTCGGAGGCTTCGTTCACACTATCAACTAAAGCATTCGGTATAGTTAGTTTCTAGTATTTTGAGACATGGCATGTATAGGGACTTAGTCCTTTGTTAAGTGTCATTTTGTTTTGGGCCAAATGTGTTGGCTATATTGAGAATACTACATTTTTGTATAAGGCCATGGATATTGGCTAATATTTGCTATTGGTTTATAAATGCAAATGTTGATGCTTTCAAGAATGAGTTAATGGTATGGATGAACATATGTATTAGGAGTAGTAGTATTAATGCATGGTTGGTTTGGTCTTGTGAAGATGTGTGGATGTCCAATTATGGTTATTGGTTGAGTATTTGTGTCTTGCTATGTAGTGGTATGAGTTTGATTTTGTTTTAGGGTGGCAAAAGGCTTGGTAGATGGTCATATTTTTGTCTACACGGGTAGACACACGAGCGCGTGTCTAGGTCGTGTGTGACACACGGCTCGCCCCATGGAGGTGTGGTTAGGCCGTGTGTCCACTGCACCTTAGGTTGGAAAAATTAAATTCCCAGTAATGACCGGATGTACGGTCATGTGCCTCAACCGTGTAAAAGACACAGGCTAGCATACGGGCATGTGCCATGGCCGTGTGACCCTTAAGAGTTGCTGGCGTCAGAAATAGAATGTCAAGGTTTTTACGCATGGGCTAGGACACGGGTGTGTCATGGTCGTGTGAGGGACACGGGCGTGTGTCAGTCCGTGTGAAAACCCCTGTAGGTTCGAAGTTAAAAAATAAATCAACACGGTCGAGGGACACGGGAGTGTCCCTATATGCTTAGGCTGTGTGAACCCCACGGGCCTTCAGCACAGCCATGTTCTAAGGCCACGTGGGTTGTTGCCCATTCACAAGGCGTGTGTCCTATTTTGAGTAGCTTTTATTGAAAATTTTCTAAGTACCCAGAATGGTTCCGAATTGTTTCTAAATCATGTTTTTGGGTCTCGTAGGTCCATGTTAAGGACTGTAAGACAAAGTTGAAAAATTTTAAATTAGACAAGACTTTTATGAAGCAGAAGTGAATGTTTGTATGTTATTTAGAAAAGTAATGCCTCGTACCCTATCCCTGCGTCGGAGACGGGTAAAGGGTGTTACACTAGACACACAAGCGTGTGGTCAGCTGTGTGACACAAGTCAGAGAGTTACACCGGGTAGGACACGGTCTGGGACACGGCCATGTGCTCCTATTTCGAATGTCCACATGGCCTGTGACACGGGCGTGTCTGGTGGCTATGTGAGACAGACGACCTGTTCACACGGGCATGTGTTCTTTGTTTTGAGAAATTTTTCTAAGTATTTCTAAAGTGATCCTAAGTTATCGGTTTAGTCCCGAATCACCTCTATTGCATATTTAGGGCCTCGTAGGCTCATTTAAGGGACAATGTGATTATGTTTGAATGAGATGTGTTGTGTATGATAATGTATGTGAAATGAATGTGTAAATGATGTAACAAGCTTAGTAACGCCTCTTACCCTGTTCTGGTGACAGATATGGGTTAAGGGTGTTACAGGAGCGAAGCGATTTATGCAAAAACAAAGACGATGGAGCAAAGGACGAGTCAAATTCAGAGGGATCTGCAAATAAATAAAAATGGAGGATCTTGACTTTATTTTATCTTTTGTTCTTAGGTTTTTTAATATTTTAGGATTATGTTTTACTAGGAAATTTTCTTTTTGCATAATAAAACACGAAGTGGAAATCATAAATAAAAATGAACAAGTTACAAAGTACAAAGTGTGGCAATAGATATATACATGTCTAGGATTGGATCTAGAGAGAGCTTGGTACTTAAGCAGTCAAATTGACTTACCTCCTCTTTTCTAGAATCCTACTTGGTGTATAGTATCTATTCACTTTTAACAATGAGGACATTGTTCATTTTAAGTAGGGGGACCAAAAAATTGAAATTATTTCCACTCAGAATAAAATTTTCTTTTAGTTATGATTAGGTTATATTTTGTTCAAAAATTTGAAATTTTGTTAAGTATGCTAAACTTCAGTATAAATAAAGTTTGATTATTACATATACGGCCTTGCCTCATATTCCAAGTGAAAACATCTATCCCTTTCTTCATATCCAAATGTTAAGGTCAAATCTCACTAACTTTCCAATAGATGTCTCTACTTGCTCCTTTTTGCTTGATCTGGGCCGTGACTCACTGCTCACTTATCCTTGCGATATTCGTTAGCTCCTTTAAAAAAGTCTGGACGTGATAGCTCTCGAATAATCTTTGTTAGCTTGAATCCTCGAGAAACAAAACAAAGTCATGTATTCCTCCACGGATTATCAGCCTTCTCTCGTTGTGTTTACTTGGACCATATTCGAACGGCTGTATTATATTCCACTTTATCAAGAAATCTATTTTCCATGACAAGCTCTTCTATTTAGCAATCGAAGTTAATCAACACCTCCTTTCTATGATGAAAACGCAATGCAATCAAAACCAAAGAAAACATGTTAGCACAACAAAATAGACCACTTATCCAAGTGACTACTAGGGTTTGGCATAGTTCTACCTAGGGTAGGCTCTTAGGGATTACTATATGTGGTTTGGGTTCTAAGGTAGAGGTACCCGAACCGATAGATTCCTTGATCCTCACCCATTATAGGCTCATATGGACCGAGTTCAGTTCAGGGGGATTCATTTCCCTATGGCTATGCGGAAATGAAAATCTCACAAAGACATAGGTACAGATGTATCCCGGAAGCAATCCACTAGCCCATACGAAGGTGAAAACCTCACGAAGGCGTAGTTTCTCACTCCCACTTAAAAGGTGTAACCAAACGGTCATGCAATGCAATGCAAGAGTATTCTACGAGACTCAAACCACAGCAAACATATGAAATGACACAAACAAATGCAATAAAAAGATTGTAGATTTTTAAATTATATTTTCAATTTTCGACAAAAGGATAGAAAATAATCAATTTACGGCCTAACTCTCTTATTGGTCCCTAGTGGAGTCACCAAGCTGTCGAAACCATTTTTTTTGTTTAGAAAAAACGAAAGTTGACTTTAAAAATGAAAATAGAGTCGCCACCAATCCTTTTTGTCTAGGTGTGATCGGGTCACCTTGTAAGACATTTTGTTTTACTAAAACATCGATTTTGGCCTTCAAAATTCAAGAAAATGGGCTCGGGAGTCGGTTACGTATGAGGAAGGATTAACACCCTCCTAACGCCCAAAAATTGGTACCTAATTGATTAATTAATGTCCTAATATCGAAAGTTTAAAAAAATTTAAAGTACGATCCCTTTTTTAAAAAAATATTTGTATAATTCAAATTGGATGTTGAGATTCTCTTATCTCGAAGTGATAAAATATCACATCCAGTACGTTATGGTACGATATTTTAAACCCTCGAATCTAAGATCGTCTCTTGATTTTCAAAACTCATGTATTGAAATTTAAAAGGATATTTGGTTATTTGCTTAAACGGAAAATCGAAACCCAACACGTTAGGACACAATTTCTTGAATTTCCAAACACGAAATATTGCCTTGTTTTTAAAAGTTTTCTTTTTGAATTTTGAGAAAATTGATGCAATATTAAAACGATGCATAAAAACTTTGATAAAAAAGCAACAGTATGAAAATACAGATAAACAATTTATAAAACACATAATGGCAATTATTTAAATACTAACAAATAGTATAAAATTATAAGGAAAAAAAAATACTAACACATAATCAAAGACCAATGAATTTAAAACAAATAGTATAAAGAAAAAAAATTATAAGGAAAAATAAAATGTAAACAAATTTATAAATAATGAATTTAAAAATGAATAATAAGGGAAAACGAAATCTGAAATCAACAATATACAAAACAATAAATAAATTATTTGTATATAAAAATAAAGGTAGGTAATATATGTATAAATTTGAAATAAATAATATATATAAAATGAAAATAGGTAATATATAAAGTAATAATATATAAATGAGTTTAAAAATAAATATTGTGTAATAAGGGATTTAGGACAAGTTATACACAAAACATCTTAAAAATAAATGGTATATAAAATAGTTAGCATAAAAAAATTTGTAATTGATAATATATGAAAAAAAATAAAGCAAATAATCAAACAATTTAAAATGGATTATTTATAAAATGAGTTTTTTTTTTAAAAAAAACAATATGTGTGACATTAAAAACAAATAAAATATATAATTAATGGAAGAAAATAAAAGAATGGTTAAATGAAAGAACAATATATAAATAAGAAAGTTGATGGATAAATAAACGAATAAAAATAAAATAATAATTATTGATTAAATAATTAAATGGATAAATAAAAAAGTTAAAACAAAGGCCTAAGTCAGCCTAATTCTCACAATATGAGGATTCAACGAGATTCCTCCACCAAAGTCCAACTCAAACGAAAGAAACTCAAAAAGAAATGAAGATGAACGAAGAACAAAATAAAAACAAGCCACAGAAAATAAGAATGCAAGAGAGAGAGAAATTTGAGTGAATGCTTTCAAGAATTTTTATTGCTCAAAACTCAAGTCCTTTATAATGAAGGGAGAGGCCTCTATTTATAGTTGAGCCTCCCCAAATCCAACGGTACAGATCAATTACATCAACGGCTAAGATTAAAGGGTATCTACAAATTAAATCTCTAAGATTACAAAATCATATCTTCTAAGATTGCATATCATCTCTAAGATTGCATATGCTTGAATATTATGTTTCCATATGCGTCAAGCTTGTAGATGGACCTTCAATCTTTTCAAGTAATGGGCCATTCCGATCGGGCCAAATGATATATTTGTAATTTTAGACTGGACTTGGACTTTGTTTTATTATTTTGGGTTTATTATTTTTTTGTATGGGCCCAGGCTAAATTGGCCTATTACAATGACATAAATGTTTTTTTTTTAATAAAACATGCAAATTGTACCTTAAAATTTTTAGTTCCTTAAGAAAGTTAGGCATGCATGAAAGTTGAAGTCTCTAGAATTGACTTAATATTTTCTTTAGGCAAAATCCTGAGAAGCATGGGAAGTTGGAAATGATTTAGGCAACTTTTGTTTGGACCGTTTAAGCCTTTCAAGCCAACCATGATGAACTTTTATCCCTTGAAACCTAACTTTGAGACTACATGGCCTAGTTTTATTTTGACCCTTGCAATATTTAACCATCACTTTTCTCTTAATTATCTTTAAATTGTCTCAAACATTAGATTCAATACTATTCAAAATGTTTTTTGAAAATAAGTTTGGGGGAGTTGAAAAGAAGTATCAAATGCTTAAAAAATTGTAGTACATACAATAAAGTGCTCATTAAAAAAAAAAGAGCATATGTACTTGAAAGAAAATAAATGTACAAAGGAGCATGTGAAAGCAAAGTAAGTTGGTGTATTGAAGGTAATTAGCCTGAAGGTCCAATTGAAGCTGAATCTAGGGTTTTTACCCTAAATTTATCTTTTACCTACCTCTAGCCTAGCCACATTATAACTCTTTTTAAAGACCTATTGATTCAAGTTTCTATGCTAGCTACATTAGTTGAGAGAAATTGCTATGTTCAACATATGAAGACATAAATTAAACTTAATGATTGCAACTAACTCTTGAATAAGGGAATAAAATCAAAATTTAGGGATTTAATATGTCTTTATTAGGAAGCATTTAGTCTATTTTTGCTATCATAAGAACAATTGTGATTAATTTGAATGATATGTATACTTAGGTAGCGTAAATCTCAAAATTATTGTTTTTGAGCATAAGTATACTAAAATCATAATTTTTGGGAAAAATGTTGTTCTGAAGAAATTTTTCAAAGGTTTTTCTGAGAAATTCTTTTCAAATTTGTGCATTACTCGGGATGAGCAATGAATTAAGTTTGGCTGTGTGGAGACACAAAAATATACACACTTTTTCATGCCCTTTTTAACTCAAATTCATGCAGTTTCAATAAAATTCTTGTAGAAAAATTATAATTATTATAAAATAATTAAATTACACTAAAATTATGAAAATTTTGAATTTTACTTAATTTTATAATAAATTTTGATTAATTTTTATCATTTTCGACAGATTTGCGTAAAGGGCGAAAAATAGCTCGGCAGACACTACTAGAAGCGCAAAACCGAGAAGCAATTTTGAAGCATCAATGAGAATTAATTTTTCAGCCTAAGACAGTCCAAATTATGTGTTTTAATTCATAATATAATTAATTTTAATTTTTATCCAATTTAATTTAGGTTAAATAAATTATTATTAATTAATTATGAAAAGTGGCCCAATTGAGCTGAATCGAGAAAATTGATCCAACAGAGCACTGGGCAGCCCAAAACCGACCCACATGCTGACCCAATCAGCTTGCTTGGCTGATTACTTGGCTTGCAAAATGGCCCTTGAAGACTCCTTCAAATTGCATTCAAAACCCTCCAATATTTAAGCCTTTCTGGATTTGCCCTAACCTTAAATAACATGTCTGAATTCATCAGACATGCCACATGTGTGGCTGGCCATGGGGGAGTATTTGGTTGCTAATTTTGGCGTTTTTTAGCAGCCTTCTCAACGCTCACTTCAACGTCATCTCAAACCTTCTTATCTCTTCACTTCTCTCTCATTTTTCTCTCTTCTTTCCCTTCTATTTTCCTTCGTTTTCTTCCCCTATTCCCTTGCTAATTTCACCTCTTGAGAAAGAGTCCTTAAACCACCATTAGGAGTAGCATTCAAGTGTTCATAGAAGCCTCGGTTCGACAAGAACAAGTGGAGAAGGAGGAGTGAAGCAAACTAGTCAAGCCATGGAGAAACACTGTATTTGATTCTTATTCCCTATCCTTTTCATTTTGTTGTTTTATGATGTACATGTCTATGAATATTTGTGATTTTGATATGTTTAATTTAATTAATATGGTTTAAATTTAATTCGTGTTAGGTTGATTGCATTTTGTCTACTTAATTTATTAAATTTGTGTTTGTGTTGTTATAGGCCTCGGTAAGATGTTTGATTAAGTAAAACCATGAGTAAGTTATTCTTGCATTACAATTGTAAGGTAACTAATGAATTAATTATTTAAATGGATTGAAATTGTAATTAATTGACACAATACATAATAAGTGCATGTTTAATCATCTAAGGTAGCTGAGGGTTAAATTAGTAACGGTATCTAGCGATACATTTGCCTTGCATAACTTGCAAGATTATTGTGATTAAACTATTTCAAGGTAGAAATACATTGTTACCTTACGTAATCTTTTATGTGCTTATGAGATTGTATTAATTTTTTGAATTGGCATAGAGACATGTACAAGAGATTATTTTAATTTCATAAGTATGTATATGCATTAACACATTTGCTTATTAAAATTTGTTTAATCGGTTGAATTGACATAAAGATATAGTCAAGAGATATATGGATTTTGGTAGGTGAGTGGAATTCATAACCCAATTAATGGGTAAATGATATCCTCTCATCGGCATTATATAGTAGATGAAAATTAAATGTGGCCACGGGTTGTTTGTCTTTGTGATAAATGACTTAATTACTATTTGATAATAATTGTCTTTTCATGAAGGAAGATGTAATTGTTACCATGAGATAAAATAGGGTCATATGGGAGAACAAATTTAACCTAAAGGGATTAAGGATATCCTATTTCTGTAACACACTAATGGCAAGGTCGTTAGACAAGCATTGATTGAGTAGCTTTCATAGTGTTCAGTCATAATACTATAGTGGAATGACTTTGTAACTAAATAAGTTTATAATTAATAGGTGAAAAGTTAGAACTTAATTTTAAATTATTTGAGCCTTAATTATATCTGTTCAATAGGTCCCTCTGCTAGCTTGTTGAAACCAGAAATCAATTGCATGTAGAACCAAATGAGTATAAATGGATGGAAATGATAGAGTCAGATAAATGAGTTAGATTCACAAAAGAATGTGTTTTCTCACCGAGTATAGGAATGACTTGAGAATTATTTAAGGTTTTTGAATTATTATTTAATTATTTAAATAATTGAAGTTCAAAAATAGAATTAAATTAATTAGTCATTGTGAACCCGTTGAATATGAAAATTAAATATATTTTCTCGTAAATTCTTTTATGGTAAAGTTTTCATGACTTTAATGGGATTAGAATTGGATTGAGAAAATTATTTAATTGAAAACTTAATTTATCTAATTAAATTAGTTAAATAAATAATGTTTATTCTGGGAAATAAAAAACATGTACTGTCACACCCCAAATTTTTGAATTCGAATTTTGGATGGTTGATCAAGTAATTTTAATAGGATTTCATATGAGAGCCCATCTAATTAGCGAAATTAGACTGGTTTTATTTTGGCACACCCCTTGGTGAACCATTTCACTATGTTTTATGATATGCTTGTGATATTAAGTAATAAAATTTACAAAAACTGATCACACCAAAACTAACTAATATCACGATTTTAAAGGCAAGCGCACCTATCGAACAGTAGTATAGTTTAGCGGCAAGACCAAGTTATCGTACCCAAGGGAACCAAAAGTATTAGTACTTATTTCCTTTCTATTATCTAGCCTAAAAATAAAAGAGGATTGGTTGAAACTAATTCTAAAACTAACTAAAAGTGCACAAAAAGCAAATTGGGGAAAACTTTAGGGAAAAGCTAATTGATATGAGCAATACTTAAGGGAGAATCCACCTAAACTTCACTTGTTATTAACTTCTTGAACTAGATGATTTCTTTACATGACTTGATCAGTAGAGATCCCTAACCTATGTTAATACCTCTTTCGACAATAAGTACAACTAATCCTAGTTGGTTAATTAAAGTTTTCTTATTAATTAACACCCCTAGGTTGCATTAATTCGATCTATGGATCCCCCTATTATGTTTGACCCTAATCTGGCAGATTTATGTCGCCCTATGTTTAGGGTTGCATGCAACTCCACTTAATTATGGTAGATCTACTCTTAAAACAGGGACTTTTGCTCCTCTGCCTAAGCATATCAAGTTCTTGAAGTAATACCTAGGATTATTAAATCAAGAATGAAGAACACATAATTAAGAACAATTCAAGTATTTATCAAATAATTCAAGAATAAATAATAACAAGATCTATCTTAGGTTTCATCCCCCTCAAGTATTTGAGGGGTTTAGTTCATAATAAAGAAAGAAAACATATCAGAAGAATTAATATAACAAAACATAAAAAACCCAAAAACCCTTGAAGGAATTTAGGGAGATCCTCTATTTTGATGTAGAACTCTAGCTTCTGGGATGAATTAATCGGCTTCCTTTGGAGTAATCCCTTGCTTTCACTCATTGTGTTGGCAGAATTATGGCGCTCTTTCTTGAGCGAAAATAGTATATCTTTAGAGTTGCCTCTTGGGGTCTTTATATAGAGTTTAGAATGGCTTTCTTAGCCCCTAAGTTTCCAAATCCAAGTGAAATTCCTCTTCCTCACGATAGGGACACACCCGTGCACCACGACAAGAGGCCGTGTGAGATTCTGTCGATGGAGGCACAACCGTGTGGCCTGGCCGTGCTTGTCGGGGGCTGGACCATG
The DNA here is from genome assembly GCA_020496765.1 of Gossypium stocksii. Lineage (NCBI taxonomy): Eukaryota > Viridiplantae > Streptophyta > Magnoliopsida > Malvales > Malvaceae > Gossypium > Gossypium stocksii. The sequence goes on from CM035623.1 coordinate 109,524,348, forward strand.
TGATCTTCATGTGGGCCGAGTCATTTTTCCATTTTGGCCCATTTTCCTCGTTTTTGGTCCATTTTCTGTTTTTTTCTCTTCCTTATGCTCTTCTGAGTTTAAGATATGAAAAAGAAAGATTAAGAGCACCAATTCTCACAAAATTAATGATAATCCACCCAGAAATTAAGCTAAAAATGGGGTAAAAATATGTATAATTTATCGTTTATCAAATACCCCCACACTTAAGCCTTTGCTTGTCCTTGATAAACACCGAATTATACATATTTTTACCTCACATTTAGCCTACATTTTGGATGGTTTCTTATCAATTTTGTGAGAACTGGTGCTCTTAACCCCTCTTTTTCTTATCTTATACTCAGGAGAGCATAGGGAAGAGAAAAGAACAGAAAACGGGCCAAAAACGGTGAAAAATGGATCAAAAAGCACGAACCATACGGGCCAAGAGGTGCCACACGGCCGTGCCACGCGGGCGTGCTTCATGAAGATCACACGGTCAAAGCCCCGACAAGCATGGCCACTACATACGGGCATGCTAAATCACACGGCCTCTATCGAACCGACACGGGCATGGCACACGGGCATGTTCTAGTCATGAGAAAGACGAATTTCACTCAAATTGGGATGCTTAGGGGCTAAGAAAGAGTCCCCAAAAGTTCTCTATATAAAGATCCCATAAGGCAACATTGAGGGGGGCCTTCTTCCACTTTTACACACGTTCTATATTCTTTTCCTTTCGTCTTTCAGCCACACCACAGGTAGAAGCAAGGGATTACTCGAAGGGAGAAGCCAATAAGTTCATCTCAGAAGCCGAAGTTCTGCATCAACATAGAGGATTTCCCTAAATTCCTTCAGGGGTTTTTGGTTTCTTTTATGTTTTGTTATTTTATATTTTCTGGGATGTTTTCTTTTATCATTATGAACTAAACCCCTCAAATACTTGAGGGGAATGAAACCTAAGACAGATCTTGTTATTTATTCTTGATTTATATGATAATTACTTGAATTGTTCTTAATTATGTGTTCTTCATTCTTGTTTTAATAGTCCTAGGTATTAATTTAAGAATTAGATGTGCTTTGAGCGGAGGAGCAAAAGTCCTTGTGATAAGAGTAGATCTACCATAATTAAGCGGAGTTGCATGCAACCTTAGACATAGGGCGACATAAATCTACCGGATTAGGGTCAAACCTAGTATGGGGAACCAGAGATCGAATTAATGCAACCTAAAGAGTTAATTAATAAGGGAATTTTAATTAACAACTTAGGCCTAGGTGCTCTTCACCTCGACGAAGGGTTTAGCATAGATTAGGGATCTCTACGGATCAAGTCAAGCAAATAACTCATATAATTCAAGAAGATAATAACAAGTGAAGTCTAGGTGGATTCTCCCTTAAGTATTGATCATACCAATTAGCTTTCCCCTAAAAAGTCTTCCCAATTTACTTTTCCTATTTTTCTTAGTTTAGATTTTAGCGATTAGTTTTAAACAAAACCCTCATTTAATTTTTAGGTTAAATAATAGAAAGAAGGTGAGTAATAGTACTTTCGGTTCCCTTGGGTACGATACTCGAAGTTATCACTAGACTATACTGCTGTCGACAGGTGCGCTTGCCTTAAAACGTCGTGATATTAGTTAGTTTGGGTTTGATCAAGTTCTTTATAAATTTTATTACTTCATATCACGCGATATCAATCCTCAAGCAAAATCTCAATCCCTAATTAAGAATCATTCTTCTAAACTTACAATCTTTATTAATAATGTTACAAACTAATCCACAGGTAATCATACAATGATAATTCAATCAAAAGAACATTAAAGACTTAATCACTTTAAGTTGAGAATTTTATCATTGAAAACATAAATTTTCTCCCTTCTCCTAAGTAATTATCTCTCCATCTTAGTTAACAGAAGTTGACATCCTCACTAAGGATTCACTTTATCCACTCAAAGTGTTTAGGGTTCAAGAATTAAGCACTCTCTAGTCAACCTGAGAAGTATTACCATAGGCTTGCAAGAAAATTAAATCTCCACCACTATAAATTGATATGATACATCGATCAAAAAGGTCTTGTAATGGTTGTAACGGGGCTTGGTTAGGGGTGTTGTTACAGGCTACAAAAGAAGGTTAGAGTTGAGATTAAACTGAAAAATTATCTAGCTAGAAAAATCTCTATCACTGCAACATATTCTACGGGCTAATTCTTATGATAACATCATTTCCACCTTGGTAGCCTTAAAATAGAAATATGCAAAAACTAATTGAACTATTACAGATTACAACTGAATACATATGTTTTTTTTAGGACAATTCAAGTATAATACAATAAATTGGATAAAAATTTACATTTTGGAAAAGAGAATAAAGCTAGATGAAAATTTCAACTCAAATCTCGACAAAAATAGGGGTCAAAATAATTGAATGGAATTCAACAAAAAATGGTTGAATGGTTAATATTAGATGTAAGTCAAAGAAAAGGTTGTTAGGCTCAATGGGGTTCACTAAGGGTTAATTTATGGAGGTAGGCTTTTGTGGAGTAAGTGGGTTAAATCCTAAGTGCCTTTATCATTTCAGTGTATCAAATCAATGATGTGGTCTTGACATGTATAATCAAAGTAAGTTCTAGAATAACAAATCAGTGTCGACTCACTCAAAGCAATAATAAAAGTGAGCACGAAAGAATGTATGCTTAAAAGGCTCAAAAATCTCACCAGAATTATGGCTTTTGATGTCAATTCTGTGAATTTCAAATCTCAAGATAACACTTATAATTAAGGAAAAGAACTTATGAAAAAAATGGGGTTCTCAAAAATTTCAACTTATCATGCTTGATTCCCTAATGTTTTAGAGTTTGAATAATCAAAGTACAAGCACCTATGTTTTAATTCTTAACATATCAATAAAAATCATAAATCAATCAGAATTAATTCCTAATAGGAGATTGAAGATAATGCGGATTTGAGAACAATGCAAAAAGTTAGGGATTTCACAGATAATATAAGGATTTAAAGTAAGTCCCCCCCACACTTAATATGTACATTGCCCTCAATGTACAAGGATAGTGTTATTAGCAAGAAAAGCACAAGATCAAAAGATAAGGGAAAGGGTATGAAACTTCCTGCTTTGGATGGATTAGTGAGACGGAGATTGGAAGAGTTGGCAGTTGTGGCAAGATGTTCCTTTTTTCGTAGAGATTTGAGCTGTAAAGCTCATTTGAAACTGCGAAAGTATTTATTAGTCATGGGAAATTTGGATTAAGAGAGATTACTCATTAGGGATTAGCCGATATGAAAAATAGAAAAAGAAATAAAAGGAAAATAATAAACTAAGTTCTAAAAATACTAATATTCAAATAATGAAAAAGATAAAGTGAATTAAAAATAAAAAGGAAAAGGAAAATAAAGTTAAAAGAAAGGAAAAGGTAAAAATAGGGATCAGAGTTAAAATAAAAATAAAAATAAAAATTAAGATAAAAATAAAGTTAGGAGGAATAGACATCTCTAATCCTCATGTGGGTCATGCGGCGGCGGTGGAGTGATGTTGAGATGCTGACAAATCTGCAGTAAGGTGGCATCGATATGATCGAGGCGTTGGAAGCATTGCTGCTCGAACTGTGAGAAGCGCTCAGATAGGTCAGTGTGGGTGGCTGTTGCATGAGATGGGTGGCGAGAGGGTGGTGGCTTGGTAGGGGCATCCTTCTTCGGTGGTGGGACATCGTCAGGAATGTCCTCTGGGTCCTAGCCTTCCTGGATGAGGCGATACTGGAAGTGGCTGCCTCCTGGTCTCCGCTCGATCATCCTTATGTGTAGCATAGTCTGGATGCCCTAAGGAGACATCTGACCGATGAGTGTGTAGGAGGATGTCTGGCTCGCGGTATTGAGGAGCCCGAAGTGACGGGCCAAGCGTGTGATGTACGGGCCCATGGATATAACGCCCCGGTGGTGACGCTCAGTCTGGTGCTACATAGCATGCGCAATGAAGTAGGCGAGATCAATGGTTTGTGCATTCGCCATGCTCCATAGGAAATAGGCATCGCGATTGTTGACGACGCCTATGCTTTCGCGTCTGCCTGTCACAGTATGTGCAAGGAGAGCATGAATGTACCTCAATGACGGGGGGAGAGCAGTTGCCTTGCTACTACTGGGATTGTATGTAGCTCCTCCCGGAACTAAGGTTTGCCAACATTTGACTGGTGAGATGTGAATACGGCGGGGAAGGTCTGGGAAGTCTTCGTCGGCTATGAATTCGTCTGTATAGAGTCCCAGCGCAATACCAAATTTGGCTATGCTTAATCGTCGTACCAAACCACCAAAGTGAAATTGGATGGTACCTGGGTCATCGTGATTCACCGGGATCTGTAAATGAAATGTCGAGCAACACTCTAATGTTAGCTCTAGATAGGTGGGCTCGACAATATATAAAAATTACTCCCAGGGCTCGGTGGTTAAAAGGGCCTGAACAGCATCTGCGAGTTGGACTCGTTCTAGAGCATCCCAATCAATACAACACCCAGTTCCTAGAGAACAGGCTCGAAGGAGTTAGAATAACTCCCCTTGGGTTTTTTGGTGAAATGTAAGGAATGGATGGCGAGCCTCGAAATTGGGTCTTGATGATGAACTACCCGGCCTCTTTCGTTTCTTTGAAGCGGGAATGGCAGCTTTCATATCGCGCGATGACATGTTTCCTAAAATAAAGTTAGAATTATTAGTTCTAAAAATCAAAGTTAAATTGCAAACTATAGTAAAATTAAATGTGTAAATTAGAACGATAATGTGCCTAAAAAAAAAAAAATGGGGACTAACCAAAATAATAAATATAATCCATTCCAAGTGGTAGCAAAACAAACAATATGGGTATGTATTTATACCAAGTTTATGAGATAAATGGCAAGCAAATGAGCACTTAAATGGCATGCAATCCTAATATGTTCTCTAACATTCAAGATTAGTCATCCTCGTTTACCTACTTCCATGCTTGAATTAACATCTAGAGTAAAGTAAGATTAACTAAATAGATAATAAAAATGAAATATAAATAAATAAATGAGAAAAATGAGAAAATAGAACCAATAATAGAGTTGCACGGTCGTGGGTTGAGGTCGAACGGTCGTGGTGTGGGTTTACACGGGCGTGGGTCGGTTGTGGACGAGCGTGGTGGTGGTTTTAAGGTCGGTGGTGGCATTTATGGTGGTTGGGGGGAAGATTTTAGGGTTTGAGTGAAGAAGAAAATGAATAGTGGCTTCCTATTTATAGTTTTTGGGTCACACGGGCATGTCAGATGCTCGTGTGACTTGGGGTTTGCCCGTGTGAATCGAAAGTCGGTGGTTTTGGCACGCCTGGTTCGAAGTACACGCCCGTGTTACTATCTCGCACGACCGTTTGCGATCGTGTTCACTTTTCACAAAGTCGTGTGATAAGTTCCACGGCCGTTTGCGATCAGTTTCGTTCTTCACACGGCCGTGTAGAAGGGCACACGGCCGTTTCCAAATTTACAATGTTGGCCACGGTCTGAGGACACGGGCGTGGGGATTTGTGCAAGCCTGTGTCTAAGCTGCAGGGTTGTCACGGCCATATCGCACGGCCGTGGGGATTTGTCGGTAGCCCATGTTGAAGTCAGAAGGTTGCCACGGCCATATTGCACGGCCGTGGCTATTTATCGATGGCCCGTGTTTTGGGAAAATTTTTGCTCTGGTTATACACGGCCTCGGTACACGATTGTGTCTTTGCTTGAAGTGTTCACATGGCCTTGGACACGCCCGTGGGCATGGCCGTGTGGTCCTAAATCTCTGCATTCTAAAAAGGTTAGTTGATGCATGAAAAATAAAAAATTTTAAGGAAAGAAAAGTTACTAAGTTAGTGCTCGGGTTGCCTCCCAAGAAGCGCTTATTTAGAGTCTAAGCTCGACTCTACCTGTATGTGTCATGAAGGGATTTCGTGGAGCTGAAGCTCTTCCCTGTAATCTTTGAAATTCTCACCTCTGTAGTGTTTAAGCCTATGTCTGTTTACCTTGAACATACCATAGTCGGGGTGGATTACCTTAATTGTGCCGTATGGAAATACAGTTTGAACAGTGAATGGACCTGACCACCTTGACTTGAGTTTCCCAGGAAATAGTCTCAGCCTTGAGTTGTAGAGTAAGACAAGATCACCTGTTTTGAACTGCTTAGGTTGTTTCAGTTGTTTGTCATGACGTCGCTTCATGGCTTCCTTATATAGTCATGATCTCTCGTATGCATTGCAACGCCATTCATTGAGTTCATTTAACTGCATTAGTCTCTTCTCACCTACAAGCTTAAAATCAAGGTTTAAAAATTTCATAGCCCAAAATGCTTTATGTTCAAGTTCAAATGGGAAATGACAACTTTTTCCATAGACAAACTTATAAGGAGATGTACCTATGGGTGTTTTAAAAGCAGTTCTATAAGCCCATAAAGCATCGTCTATTTTCCTTGACCAATTCTTTCTATTTGTTTCTATTGTCTTCTCTAGGATGCGTTTTAGTTCCCTATTTGTCACTTCGACTTGACCACTAGTTTGTGGGTGATAAGGGGTAGCTGTTCTATGGTGTACTCCATACATTTTTAAGACTTTTCCAAACTGGGCATTGCAAAAATGTGTGCCCCTATCACTAATAATTATCCTAGGTGTTCCAAATCGAGAGAAAAGTTTCTTTAAAAATCGTACTACCATTCTAGCATCAGTAGTAGGGAAGGCTTGGGCTTCCACCCATTTTGACATATAATCTACCGCTACTAGGATGTACTTATTCCCAAATGAAGTAGGGAATGGACCCATGAAATCAATACCCCATACATCAAATATTTCGCATGAAAGTATATAGTTCTGAGGCATTTCATTATGCTGAGAAATATTACCTGTTCGCTGACATTTATCACAAGAGGTCACATACCTGTTGGCATCCTTGAAAAGTGTAGGCCAGTAAAAGCCTGATTCGAGTACCTTATGAGCAGTTCTAGCTCCACTGTAATGTCCTCCTATGGGTCCTGAATGGCAGTGATTTAAAATCTGGTATGCTTCTATTTCAGTAACGCATCTTCGAATAACTTGATCTGCACAAATTCGAAAAGAAAAGGATCCTCCCAAAAGTAGTTTTTCACATCAGCGAAGAATCGCTTCTTTTGCTAATGGGTCAAACCTTTTGGGGTTATGTTAGCTACTAAATAATTTGCAAAATCAGCAAACCAAGTAACTGTTGCATCTGCTAAGGATAGGAGTTATTCTTCAGGAAACAAGTCATTTATTTTGTCGAGGTACTTGGGTTGCGTGTTTTCTAATCTTGGAAGGTGATCTGCCGCCAGGTTTTTAGCTCCCTTCTTGTCCTTTATTTCTAAATCGAACTCCTATAACAATAGAATCCATCTTATTAATTGAGGTTTTGCATTAGTTTTAGTTAAAAGGTAACGAATAGTAGAATGGTCAGTATAAACAATGACTTTTGACAAAATCAAATAAGATCTAAATTTATCAAATGCGAAAATAACAGCTAGCAATTCTTTTTCTGTGGTAGTATAATTTGCTTGAGCGGCTGTCAAAGTTCTACTAGTGTAATAGATTGGTTGAAAGTGCTTGTCTCTTCGTTGTCTCAAAACTGCACCTACTGCAAAATCACTTGCATCGCACATTAGTTCAAAAGGTAGATTCCAATCAGGTGAAATCATGATCGGGGCATTGATTAACTTTTCTTTAAGAGCGTTAAAAGAGTCTAAACATTCTTGGTCAAAGTTGAAAAGCACGTCTTTTTCTAGCAACTTTGTTAAAGGCTTAGCTATTTTAGAAAAATCGTTAATAAATCTGCGATAAAAATCAGCATGTCCTAAAAAGCTTCTTATAGCCTTAACTGAATTAGGGGGAGGTAATTTTTCAATGGTTTCAATTTTTACTTTATCTACCTCTATCCCTTTACTAGAAATTTTACGTCCTAATACAATACCCTCTTGAACCATAAAGTGGCATTTTTCCCAGTTTAGCACTAAATTTGTCTCTTCACATCTTATCAAAACACGTTTTAGATTATTAAGTCAAAGTTGGAAAGAATTACCGAAAACTGAAAAATCATCCATAAATACCTCCATGATGTCTTCCATGAATTCATTGAAGATAGCTAGCATGCATCGTTGAAAAGTAGCAGGAGCATTACATAAACCAAAAGGTATTCTACGATAAGCAAACGTATCGTATGGACATGTGAATGTCATTTTCTCCTGATCTTCTGGAGCTATCAGGATTTGGAAGTAACCAGAGAGGCCATCTAAGAAACAATAATACATGTGACCTGATTTCCAACATCTAATCAATAAAAGGTAAGGGAAAATGATCTTTTCGAGTGGCGTCATTCAGCTTCCTATAATCAATGCAAACTCTCCATCCAGTGACTGTTCTTATAGGTATTGACTATTTTTTGTCATTAGACACCACAATCATGCCTCCCTTTTTAGGAACAACCTGCACAGGACTTACCCAAGAACTGTCAGAAATAGGATAAATAATGTCTGCATCTAGAAGTTTAATTAGCTCGACTTTTACGACTTCCTTCATGTTGGGATTCAATCGTCTCTGAGCTTGCACTGATGGTTTATATTCATCTTCCATTAAAATTTTACGGGTGCAAAAGGATGGATTAATTCTCTTAATATCTAAAATTTTCCAAGCTATAGCCTGCTTGTGTTCCCTTAACACATGGAGTAGTTCCTCTTTTTCTGCAATGCTCAAATCTGTTGCGATAATGACTGGTAAAGTTGAATCTTCCCCTAAAAAGGCATATTCTAAATGATCTGGTAGTTGCTTCAACTCTAATTTCGGGGGTTCATCAATGGAAGGTTTTTGTTTCAACTCATCATTCATCTTTATACTTTCATAAATTATGTGTCTTATGATGATTTCATTAGAATCTAACTCCTTTCTTACTTCCTCAATTTCAGTGGTGACTTCGTCTTCTCCCCCACTTTGAACAAGACACAGTTCTAACGTGTCTGCGATAGAAAGTTCCTAAAACTTATCTTGAACAAAGTAATCAATAATATCAACAAAATAACAAGAATCATCCTGTTCTTTAGAAAATTTTATAGCATCATAGATTTTAAAAACAACTTCTTCCTCACCAACTCTGAGTACTAATTTACCATCCCCTACATCAATAACAGCTCTAGCAGTGGCTAAGAATGGACGTCCCAAAATTAAAGGTACCTCAATGTCCTCATCCATATCAAGCACAACAAAATCAATAGGGAATATAAATTTATCTACCTTTACGAGCACATCTTCTATGATTCTCCTAGGATATTTAACAGATCTATCAGCTAGTTGAATACTCATCCTAGTGGGCTTTGGTTCCCCTAAACCTAGTTGCTTGAACATTTTGTAAGGCATGAGATTAATGCTAGCACCTAAATCAGCTAAGGCTTTATTAATAAGTAAACTACAAATTAAACAAGGAATAGTAAAACTCTCTAGATCTTTCAGTTTTGCCGGCAGTTTATTTTAGAGAATAGCTGAGCATTCTTCATTGAGTTCCACTGTGGCTAATTCTTCCAACTTCCTTTTATTTGTCAGAAGTTCTTTAAGGAACTTCGCGTACTTCGGCATCTACGAAATTGCTTCAACAAAAGGTAAGTTAATGTGTAATTGTTTAAAAAGTTCAAGAAATTTACTGAATTGAGCGTCTGTATGGTCTTTCTTCAACTTTGCCGGATATAGAATGGGCGGTTTGTATTCCTTGAGTATTGGTGGAGTGTTTTCCTTGGATTTCTCTGCCTTGTCTCCTGAAGATTCTGGAGTAGATCTCTTTTTTGGTTCAGCTAGGACTTTCCCATCTCTTAGAGTAATTGCTTTGACATGTTCTCTGGGATTTGGCTCAGTATTACTTGGTAGTCCACCTTGTGGTCTTTCTGAAATTAATTTTACAAGCTAACCGATTTGATTCTCAAGCCCTTGAATTGATGCTTGCTGGTTCTTTAATGTTGTTTCAGTGTTTTCGAAACGGGTTTCTGATGCAGCCATAAATTTGGTGAACATCTCTTCAAGATTCGGCTTTTTCTCTTGTTGTGGTGGTGGCTGCTGAAATCCCAGAGGAGGCTATTGTCTTTGATTTCCTTGTCCTCCCCATGAAAAATTGGGGTGATTTCTCCAACCTGCATTGTAAGTATTACTATAAGGGTTATTTTGAGGTCTAGAATTGTTACCCATATAGTTGGCTTGCTTAGCTTCCATGCTGTGTCCATAAGTTGAATAGTCCGAATTCAACATATTTCCTAGGGTTGCGTCGCACTTCATCACTGGCTGTGCCTGCGTAGAACCAACAAAATTATCAAACTTTTTATTTAAAAGTTCTACTTGGTTAGTAAGCATGGTGACATCATCAATATTATAAACTCCTACAGCTTTTTTCGGCTTTATCCTCATGACTTGCCACTGATAGTTATTCAGTGACATCTCTTCAATAAATTCATAAGCTGCTTCGGGTGTTTTATGGTTGATCGTTCCTCCTGCGGCTGCATCGATCATTTGCCTCGTTGATGGGTTCAAACCATTGTGAAAGGTTTAAACTTGTAGCCATAAAGGTAGGGCATGATGAGGGCATCTTCTCAAAAGATCTTTGTATCTCTCCCAGGCATCGTAGAGTGTTTCTAAATCCATCTGCACAAAAGAAGAGATATTGTTTTGTAATTTAGCTGTTTTAGCTGAAGGAAAATATTTAAGTAAAAGTTTTTCGGTCATCTATTCCCATGTGGTGATTGAGCCTCGTGGTAAAGAGTTTAACCACTGTTTGGCTTTGTTTCTCAAAGAGAATGGAAATAGCCTTAAATGAATGGCATCATCAGAAACGCCATTAATTTTAAAAGTATCACAGAGTTCCAAAAAATTGGCTATGTGTGAATTTGGATCTTCATCCTGTAAACCATCAAACTGCACCAATTGCTGTATCATCTGAATAGTGTTAGGCTTTAATTCAAAATTATTAGCAGCAATAGTAGGTCTAAGAATGCTAGTTTGGGTACCAACCAAACTAGGCTTAGCATAATCATACATAGTGCGAGGAGCTTGTTCCTGATTTGCTGGTGGTCCGACTATTGCGGGAGGTATGTTTTGATTTGCTTCCATCTCTTCTGTAGGTTCTGGCCTTTGTTCTTGGTCTTGTTCTGGATACTGTAGGCTTCGTTTGATCTCTCTGCGATTTCTGTGAACTGTTGCTTCTAAATCTTCGTCAAAAAGCAATGGTCCTGCTGGGTTGTTTCTAGTCATAAACTAGAAATACCTAGAAGGAAAAAGCAAAGAAAAATAAAAAATAATAAATAATAATAAAAGAAAAATAGAAATAAAAATAAAAATAAATAAAAACTGAAAATAAATAAATATAGTAATGGCTAAAGTAATAGAAATCGAGTTTTCTTAATATTTCAATTCCCCAGCAACGGCGCTAAAAACTTGATATGCTCGCGATATTAAGTAATAAAATTTATAAAAACTGATCACACCAAAACTAACTAATATCACGATTTTAAAGGCAAGTGCACCTATCGAATAGTAGTATAGTTTAGTGGCAAGACCGAGTTATCGTACCCAAGGGAAACAAAAGTACTAGTACTTACTTCCTTTCTATTATCTAGCCTAAAAATAAAAGAGGATTGGTTGAAACTAATTCTAAAACTAACTACAACTGCACAAAAAGTAAATTGGGGAAAACTTTAGGGAAAAGCTGATTGATATGAGCAATACTTAAGGGAGAATCTACCTAGACTTCACTTGTTATTAACTTCTTGAACTAGATGATTTCTTTACTTGACTTGATCCGTAGAGATCCTTAACCTATGTTAATACCTCTTTTGAGGATAAGAACAACTAATCCTATGTGGTTAATTAAAGTTTTCTTATTAATTAACACCCCTAGGTTGCATTAATTCGATCTATGGATCCCCCTATTAGGTTTGACCCTAATCCGGCATATTTATTTCGCCCTATGTCTAGGGTTGCATGCAACTACGCGTAATTATGGTAGATCTACTCTTAAAACAGGGACTTTTGCTCCTCTGCCTAAGCACATCAAGTTCTTGAAGTAATACCTAGGATTATTAAATCAAGAATGAAGAACACATAATTAAGAACAATTCAAGTATTTATCAAATAATTCAAGAATAAATAATAACAAGATCTGTCTTAGATTTCATCCCCCTCAAGTATTTGAGGGGTTTAGTTCATAATAAAGAAAGAAAACATCTCAGAAGAATTAATATAACAAAACATAAAGAACCCAAAAACCCTTGAAGGAATTTAGGGAGATCCTCTGTTTTGATGTAGAACTCTGGCTTCTGAGATGAATCAATCGGCTTCCCTTGGAGTAATCCCTTGCTTTCACTCCTTGTCTTGGCAGAATTATGGCGCTCTTTCTTAAAAGAAAAGAGTATATCTTTAGAGTTGCCTCTTGGGGTCTTTATAGAGAGTTTAGAATGGCTTTCTTAGCCCCTAAGTATCCAAATCCAAGTGAAATTCCTCTTCCTCACGACAGGGACACGCCCGTGTGCCACGCCCGTGCGCCACGACAAGAGGCCGTGTGAGATTCTGTCGATGGATGCATGACCGTGTGGCCAGGCCGTGCTTGTCGGGGGCTGGACTGTGTGATCTTCATGTGGCACGACCGTGTGCCACGACCGTGTGGTGACTCCTTGGGCCATGTCGTTTTTCCATTTTGGCCTATTTTCCTCGTTTTTAGTCCATTTTCCATTCTTTTCTCTTCCCTATGCTCTCCTGAGTATAAGATATGAAAAAGAAAGATTAAGGGCACCAATTCTCACAAAATTAATGATAATCCACCCAGAAATTAAGCTAAACATGGGGTAAAAATATGTATAATTTATCATTTATCATTCCGCCATCTTGTGGACCTCTATTCCGTGTTTGGCGAGTTCTTGCATTTTAGCGAGTTTACCCACGTGAGAACACGCCAGTGGCAAGCTCAGTTGTTTCAAAGTTAATCATTCAATTATTAACCGTGGTAAGTGGGACACACATCGGTAATGTATCAAACCCTAGGAAAAGAACGTGCCACTATGCATGACACCTAGAGAATTTCGATGGTTGTGCTTAATTAGTGGAATCATGTTTGCATGTAATGTGATTAGGGGTCTTGTTTCGAGTGGGATGAGCCTAATATTATATTGATATAGATCTATAAAACAATGAAGAATTTAATTTTCTTTTATGAGTTTTCTTTATTATCTTTGTAGAAAATTAGAAGTGTTCTTTGTTGCTTGAAGGAAGAGCCTACGATCATAGCCTGTTTAGAAATTGCCTTTAGAGCCAACCACTAGTTATTTCTTAATTCCTCCTCTAGTTCGAGTGCTAGAAAATGTAAGTGTGGTAGAAGTCGTATATATATATATATATATGTAAGTTTTCACTAAAAGTTTTGGAAGGAAGAAAACCTTCCCCTGGTTAAATCCTTTCATGTTGTTAGTTCTATTTTTACTTAACATTCTCTGTCGTTTTTGTATTTAATAGATATGTTTGATTGTGTTTAGCTAAAGAAGTGAGAGAAGGCCCTAGTAATAAGGGAAAAGAACCCGTTGAGTAGATAAAGCTTTCCTAGGACTTTCTGGTGAGTTCTTTCAACTTTTGCTTTTGGTAGATAATGAACTAGCTTAAGATTAATGTTGTCTTTCCAGATAGAGTTAGTATTATATAAGAAATTACATCTGCGTTCTTGTGTTAACAAATTTTAATTATGAAACCTAAATAAATAAGTATGAATAATGCAAATGGACACTCCTTCCTTGGTACACAAGGTTAGTATCTAGAAAGGTGGAAAAGGGGTAATAAAGGTCTGTTGAAATGTAATATGATGGGAGGAGTAATTGTAGAATATAATACTGATCTGGCATAATTTGTTGTGGAAATTAGAGTCTTTTCAGCACTTAACGAGCTTGTTTTCTAGCTTTTTTGCAGTTTTTATTACGTTTTCAGTTTTTATTAGCTTATGTTTAATATCAACAAAAAAGTGTTTTTACGTAATTTTTAGCCATATGATGACCTAATGGGCCAATATGGGCCTAGGGATGAACTAACAAGCTACTCAAGTGTACAAACACTGATTTTGTGAGACTGGATTGTGGTGCTGCAACATCGAACTTTGAAACCAAATAATTCAGACCCGAAAGACATTATCGTGACATCGATCTTGTGGTGTTACGACACCTGATGATGAATCAACATAACTTAATCAAGGGCATGTAAATGCAAATCAAGATTGACGAATGACCTTGATCTTGCGGGAGAACACGTATGTATTGAAATAACCAATAAGGATTTGCGGAGGTTCAATTTGTAACACCCCTAATCTGTATTCGTCGCTGGAATAGGGTTAAATAGCATTGTCGAACTTATCACATAAACAAATATACATTTTCATATTCATTTTTCATTCTATACAAAATCCATTCAAATTCACTCATACAGTCCCTAACACGAGCCCTCGAGGCCCAAAACAAGCCTTTAAAACAATTCGGGACTTAAACATAAACTTATGAAAATTTTGAGAAAATAATGAAAATTTCAAAGTACAGGGGACACATGCCTGTGTGGCCAGGCCGTGTGTTTCATACGGCCAAGAGACATGCTTGTGTCGCAGGCCGTGTAGACATTCGAAATGGGATCACATGGCCGTGTCCCAGCCAGTATCTGACCCCGTGTAACTCTCTGACTTGGGTCACACAGCCAACCATACGCCCTTGTGACTAGCTCGTGTAATTCACTGACTTGCTTTCATTAAAAACTACAGGGGACACATGGCCATGTCAACTGACCATGTGTCACATACGGTTGAAACACACGCCCGTGTGGATAAAAATAGGCTATTTTCTAAGCCACATTTCTCACCCAACTTTGGTACCAACTTTAACACCTCGAATTTTGGGGTTAGAAATTTTTGGGTCTTGAGGATAGGGTCAGTGAGAAGGTTGCGCTATTGTGTTTAGTGGCATGTTTAAGTGACAGAATGGGCCTGCTGGTCTGGTGGTTGAGTGAATGCTAGCGTACCTCTAGGCTTTGGGTTCGAGTCTTTGGGTGTGCATTTTTGGAGAGCCTTTTTATTTTATTTTGTTTTTAGTTAATAATTAGAATTATTTATTTTATTTTATTTCTATTTTTATTTGGTCTTTTAATTTTATTTGGGGCTAGTCGTTTTCTCTTTTATTCTTCTTCTCTGGCTTTTCTTTCTCTTCTTTTCAAAGTTCTTCTTTGTTTTCATTTTCAAAATGGGATTGCTTGTGGATTTTGGAGAATCATTTCCTTATTGACTAGTCAGAGTCTGAACGTCTTGGCTCGCAAATCATGTATGGGTTTCGAACCTTTTCTATTTTATTTGAGAATTCTAATTCAACTTTGTGAAAAGTCAACTATGAATGAGATATTATTTTTTATACTTAGAATGGGTATGGTTTTGTATAATTTTGATCTAACGAGGATCGAGAAGTGCTTCGTGGCTGAAAGCATGTTTTTCGGGGATGTTTTAGGGTGGTTTCATGACCACAAAGGCGTCTACACGGTCGTGTGACAACTCACACGGCCGTGTGCTTTTGGGAATTAGGGTTTCAAGTGGAATTTGGGTGCCATACGGCCATGTGGCCAAGTTGGGGATTTTGTCTATTTTCACATGGCCGTGTCCCCTGGTCATATGAGCGTGTGTGTTTGGGAATTAAGGATTTAGTGATTTGGTGCCACACGGCCTGACCACACGTTTGTGTGGCTAATTTGGGGATTTAGGGATCCCACACGGGCGTGTGTTCTGGAAACACTGCCGTGCTTGATGGCGTACACAAGAGTGTGAGACCCTTACACAATCGTGTCTACCCTTCACTCTTTTTGGCACAATTGGAAAGTGAGTTACATAGCCTATTCACATGGCCATGCCCCTGGCTCACATGAGCGTGTGCCTCCCTCCACATGGGTGTTTTGACGCCATACTGCCTAGGTTTTTCGACACGGCCAGAGCACATGGTCGTGTGGCCCTAAGTTACCTATTTTGATTCTGTGTGTTTTTGATCTGAGGATTTATCTGTATGTTTTGCCTTGGCTGATCTTTAGTCAGGGTAGCTAAGAATTCTGATCTGGGCTTTGTCTTAAGTGTATTTGCGACTGTCGTGTGAGATGTTTGAATCTGAATCTGTTTTATTGGGTGTGTGTGCATAGCTGTTTTGTTTGACTGTCTGTAATTGTGTCTCTGTCCTGTGAAATTGTATGCATACATAAACCTACATAAAATATTTTGGGATGGGTTTTGAAGAGAAGGGAGACTAATTCTGATCTGATCTGGTAGTTCAAACTGCAACCTGTCTGTATAGCGAATTTTTGCTCTGCACGGTATAGCAGATACGTCAGCACTGCTACGTATTCTTATCTGAGCTGGCAGTTTAACTGTAATTTACTGGTATAGAGGCTTATCGTTTTGCACCGTACTGTATATACGTCAGCTTCGCTGTGTATCATTATATCTGATCTGGCAGTTCTAAACTACAACTGGACAGTACTACGACTACCGCATTGCACTGTACTACATTTGATTTGGCAATTAAACTGCATATTGATAAGTCATCGTTGCTGGGCAACCCGAGGTGGCAAGTCATTGTTGCCGAGCAACCCGGGATGACTTTATATGGTATGTAGGGTTGGTTAGGCTTATGAGGTCTTAAGTGGTGTGATTTGGTTGGATGAGCTTAAATAGCTCTTACGAGGTGTGATCGGGGGATGGAGTGGTGTGTTTGGCTGGATGGGTGGGTTATCTTAATATCAGACTGCATACATACATATTTGTTTGAGTGGTCTGCGTGTGAGATTTTTTTATTGCTTCTGTTTGATTGAATGGCATGTGTTGAGTTATCTGTGTGAATTTGGTGTGTTTTGATTGTTACGTTCTGTTGGGACAATAGTTCCCGGTGTGCTTTCTGACTCTTTAAGTATCTTTAAATTTGATACGCTATTGATTTGAATATCGTGAATCTGCTTTGGTTTTGTTTCGAACTCACACTGAGCTCGCATAGCTCACCTCCTCTATTTCCCTTTTAGGTTCTATTCTGAATTCTGACGTTGGACTCGCTATGTGGAGGTTTCAAACAGTCTCGGTGAAAAATAAATTGCTACTTGTGTTTTCAATTTCTATTTTGATATTCGGTTTTTGAACTGTAAGGTTTTTATAAAGCTGTGGTACAAATTTCATTTTGAACTGTTACTCATTATTTGATTCTGATTATTTATTAAACTTAACTGCAATTCTATCGATCGTGTTTTGAACGACTAATGGTTTCGATTCGAATTGATAACTTGTTTGTAAAAGAAAATTTTACCTACTATCACATTGGTGATCAATGTACCATTCGAAATTCGGTCTAAACTCCTAAGCCAGGTTTAGGGTGTTACACCAACCAAAATCAAGCCTAAAACATGTAATATCCATGCACACAACATGATATCCATAAGCACATACATTTTCCCACTTAAACACATACCAAACAAGATTCAAAGGTTACCTAAATGGTCATTCTCATGTATGCACTATCTTGCCTAACATTAATATGCTTATTACTTATCAAATCCACCTATCAAGTGCCAACTACCAATTCACAACCAAGGCAATTTCCAAGGCAACCATCAAACATACTTAAGGCAATTATACTTCATAAAAAATAAGGCCAACCACTTATATATATATATATATATATACACATACCAACATATATACCAAATCAAACCATATAACATAGCCAATTACACAACCAAAACATATAGGCCTTTATGATGCTGTATAGTGTGATGAGATCTCCGATAACTTTCAATCCAAGCGAACTTCCAAATCACTATAAAACACGAAAAAGTAAAGAAAGTAAGCTATTAAACTTAGTAAGCTCGTATGGCAATAAGTATAACTTACCATTCATCCACAATTTAAAGAAACATAAGTAAATATAGGCAAATTTCAATCAATCCACATTATCTCAATCATATCATCTCTTATATCCTTGTACCATCAACTTTTTCCGTTAAACCATATGGAATAAAATCAGACACTTAGGAATCTCGCATACTAAGTGCCATATACGTGGTCAAACCACTTCTATCTCATATCTCATATAAATGTTCACTCTCCAGCTATAACTGGGTCTATTCACACAAGTTGACGGTCAAGTCGTAACTACATGGTGTTGCTCACACAAGCTATCGAGTAACCGCAACACATGCCAAAAAACTCAACCACCAGTAGAACGTACAGGACCAGCACCCATATCACACAAACACGATAACCCCTAGTGACATGTCATTTGTATCCTATCTATTCCTAAGGTTGAATCGGCATCTATACTTTGTCGATGCCTTGTCGAGAATTTTTTCAGTGTCGTATTATCATAATTACATCAATTAAGCATTTAAACACATGTAAATTAATGCTTATCAAACATACGAACTTACCTCGATATAACACAGATGAAAATGATTGTCTAGTCTAAAATTTTATCTTTTCCCCTATCCAAATCCGTGCATGGCTTTTCTTGATCCATATAATCAAATTTAACTATTTTAACCATCATTCTATTCAATTAGATACAAATTTCATATTATGGTAAAATTACCATTTTACCCCTAAACATATGACTTCTCTACAATTTAGTCCCTAGCTCATAAAAATACAAATTCATGCAATTTAGTCTACATCCATGCTAGCCGAATTTCACTTAAGCCCATAGTAGCCCATATATTTCATTTTTTCACACATTTTATAATTTTCATTTTTATCAATTTGATCCCTATTTGACAAATTTATTAAAAATCACTTAACAAAAGTTGTTTAATTCACGAAACACATTCATAATCTATCATGAAACTTTAAAACCCTAACATATTCATCAATGGAAAAACTCAAATACTTTAAGAATTTCACAAATTAGTCCCTAGGCCAGCTAGATTGAGTTATAATGACTTCAAAAACAAAAAAATCATTAAAAACGGGATGAAAAATACTCACATGTATGAGACTAAGGATGGAAGAATGCTTGGATGGTCTTTAATGGCTTCCCAATAAAATTTTCGGTTGATGAAATGAAGGAGAAAGATGATATCTTTATTTTTCTTAATTTAATTTTAGTTTATTTCATTAATTACCAAAATAACCTTACTAATAAACTTTTATAATGCTTAATTAATGTCCATCTTTGTACACTAAAATAATTATGGTTTAATTACCACATGAAGGCCTATACTTTAAAGTTCAATAGCTATTAGACAACTTTAGCTAACAGAACGCAACTTTTACACTTTTTACAATAATTATGGTTTAATTACCACGTGATTTAGTCCTTTTTATCGAATTAAGCATGCAAATAGTAAAATTTCTTAACACAATTTTTATGCAATCATACTATCATGCTGTAGACATTAAAATAATAATAAAATAAATATTTTGACGTCAGATTTGTGGTCCCAAAACTACTGTTTTGATTTCACTAAAAATGGGTTGTTACACAATTAGTATAAATGAACACTGGCTCTACGGAGCAATATTGTGGAAAAGGAACATTAACTCTTCGAAGCGTTGAAAGGATTCGAAGCTAGCACAAGGAAAGCTGTATAAATGTCTATAAATATATCACATGTGAATTGTGCTTGAATCTATTAATAACTGATAGTAAACTATACTTGCAATTGTACTTAGATATGGATAGTATCTGCCAATGCATAAAATTAGTCATAAATCAAGTTAGCGTATGAATTGTGTTTAAATATAGTTAGTATCTACTAAGAAGCTATACTTAGTTGCGATGTGCATCCGCATAAGAGTGGTTTATTCCTCATCAGGATAGTTATTGTTTTTTATGGAACTCACTAAGTTCTTTTTAAACTTACCTAGCTTCCTTTATCCCTATCTTAGGTCTGTTAGGGTGGGTGCAGATTATTTGAAGAGATTCAGCAAAATTTTTGACTCAATTGCAAGCCATTCATTTGCTTAAATTGTATAAAGTGAATTCGAGAGATATGAAGTAGGGATTATGTAAAGTAGGGATTTTGACTTTCGGTGATGTATTACGCAGGAGCTATTGGTGAACCTTCAGATTTTGCTCCTATAGCATAAACTGCATTAGGGGTTATTCTTATCAGTGGTAAGTGTGTCTGTGCGATTCAGTTTTAGGATGTTAAATTCGTATTTGGTTGTTAATTGGCGGTGATAATGTTGTTTCAAGGTTCTAGTGGTCTCGAGATTGCTGTGGCATAAAAATAAACCAGGTGTGTACTCTAAACACGAAAAATTGAGGTTCAACAAAAGTCGAAAAAGGGCACTGTTGATGCCATAAGGGCATGTGGTCAGCTGTGTGGTTGACACGACCATATGACTGACGAAGGTGTGGCCGTGTGCATGACACGGCCGTGTGACTGTATGAGTGTGGCTGTATGGCCACACGAGTAAGGCCAAATTGGGCGTGTGGGCCTACATGGGCAAGGCCATCTGGGCATGTGGGACCACATAGCAAGCCACATGGGCATGTTGGCCCAAAATTCTAAAATTTTCCCTGGGGTCGCACGAGTGGTCCCGATCGACTGTGGCCCTACTGTTGGGTTGCTAATGGGGTAACCAAACTCTATTTCATGTGATTTGATACTCTGATAGTCTGATTTGATGAATGCTTGATTGTACTGTTAAGTATGTATTTATCTATATACGAGCATGTTAAGCATGTTTATTTTGTTATTTTGGAATCTGTATTCTGTATTTGCGTTTGAGGTGGGATTTGTATATGTGGAGGAAGTGATCTGTACAACGACCTTTTGCCTATTTTCTGGTAGCTTGGCTACATATTATTTGTTATGTGTCACATCGACACTATATGGTGTGTAGGGATGGGTGGATGTTTTTAACCTCAAATAGTGTGACGGGATGGTTGGAGATGGTGTGTAGAGGATGGGGGTAAGATCCGGTATGTTTGTTCTGTTAATCTAACTATGATATCTGTATCTATTATGGACTTAGGTCCGAATCTATATCTGATTATATATGAAATATTGTGTATGTTGCATGAATATTTATGTTGGGTTACACACTGAGTTCTCAAAAACTCACATCTGTTTGTCTGTTATATTCAGGTAATCCACAGACATAGGCGAGTTGGTATGACAGAGGCTCAGTAGTGACCACTTGACGAGAAATTGTTCTTACTATTATAATTTAATGGTTTTTATTGAAATTCCAATTTTCGTGAGAGTTTTGTAATTTTTGGACTCTCTGGGCTTTTTGGGCTATTTGGTATAAATTTTTGGTTTGGTTGCATTATGATTTCTAAACTGGGACGATTTGACAAAATATCGATTTTACGCGAACAAATGTTATTTTTGAAAACACGAGCGTGGTTTTGATTTAAACATTTTTTCCCAAACTTTCGCTGCAAAATGATTTGGTTAACTGATAAACAATAAATTATACATATTTTTACCTCATGTTTAGCCTATATTTGGGATGAATTATTATTAATTTAGTTAGAATTGGTGCTCTTAATCCTTCTTTTCATATCTTATACTCAGGAGAGCATATGGAAGAGAAAAGAATAGGAAATGAACCGAAAATGAGGAAAATGGGCCAAAAATGACATAACACACGGCCCAAGGAATCACCACACGGCCGTGCCACACGGCCATGCCATATGAAGATCACACGGTCCAGCCCTCGACAAGCACGGGCAAGCCACACGGCCGTGCCAAATCACACGGCCTTTATCGAAGTCACACGGGCGTGGCACACGGGCGTGTTCTAGTTGTGAGGAAGAGGAACTTCACTCGAATTGGGATACTTTGAGGCTAAGAAAGGCTCTCCAAAACTTTATATAAAGACCCTAGGAGACAACTCTAGGGGTGTGCTTATTTTCCCCACAAAGGGAAGCATTCTTTGCTGCCAACACAGAGAGTGGAAGTAGGGATTACTCGTAGGGAAGCTGATTGATTCATCCCAGAAGCCGAAATTCTGCAGCAATATAGAGGATCTCCCTAAATTCCTTCAGGGGTTTTCGGGTTCTTTTATGTTTTGTTATTTTATTTCTTCTGAGATGTTTTCTTTCTTTATTATGAACTAAACCCCTCAAATACTTGAGGGGGATGAAACCTAAGACGAATCTTGTTATTATTTATTCTTGAGTTATATGATAAATACTTGAATTGTTCTTAATTATGTGTTCTTCATCCTTGATTTAATAGTCCTAGGTATTATTTCAAGAACTAGATGTGCGTAGAGCAGAGGAGTAAAAGTCCCTATCATAAGAGTAGATCTACCATAATTAAGCGGA
This sequence comes from Gossypium stocksii, assembly GCA_020496765.1. Lineage (NCBI taxonomy): Eukaryota > Viridiplantae > Streptophyta > Magnoliopsida > Malvales > Malvaceae > Gossypium > Gossypium stocksii. The sequence goes on from CM035623.1 coordinate 109,546,669, forward strand.
GTTGCATGCAACCCTAGACATAGGGCGACATAAATCTGCCGGATTAGGGTCAAACCTAATATGGGGAACCATAGATCGAATTAATGCAACCTAGGGAGTTAATTAATAAGGGAACTTTAATTAACAACTTAGGCCTAGTTGCTCTACGCCTCGACGGAGGGTTTAGCATAAATTAGGGATCTCTACGGATCAAGTCAAGTGAATAAGTCGTCTAGCTCAAGAACCAATAACAAGTGAAGTCTAGGTGGATTCCCCCTTAAGTATTGTCCATATCAATCAGCTTTTCCCTAAAAGTTTTCCCAATTTTACTCTTTGTGCTTTTTTTAATTAGTTTTAGAATTAGTTTAAACAAACCCCTCTTTTATTCTTAGGCTAGATAATAGAAAGGAAGTAAATAATAGTACTTTTGGTTCCCTTGGGTACGATTACTCAGCCTTGCCACTAAGCTATACTACTGTTCGATAGGTGCGCTCGCCTTAAACGTCGTGATATTAGTTAGTTTTGGTGTGATCAAGTTCTTTATAAATTTTATTACTTCATATCACGCGATATCATTAACCTTAAAGGATTACATGTAATGGTCAGTAATAAATATATAAGTGAATATATTTTATTAAACTTGGACGTTTATCATCTGTTTCAAAACCCTTCTTTGTGACACTCCCGGTGATGCGTCATTGAGAGCACCAAATATGTCCTATCCCTATGAAATAATGAAAAGAATAGTACATTGGAAGTAAGGTTAAATCCTCAAGGACTGGATTTGCATAACGTCTTATTCCACGAGATCTCAGGCAGAATCATTCCCAAGAAAACCTGCGTACTTGGGAAGAAAAATAAGAAAATAGAATTAAAAGTTTAATTGAATCAAAATTGTGTAATTTGGAATTAAAATTGTAAAGATGAATAGTGTTGAGAAAAAAAGAGTCTTTATGGAGTGATTCTAGCCTCCGGTTGTCTTGATCCTCCTTAGGTTCAATCCTTGACTCTTAAGTGATCCTTCTCGAACAAAATAAGCCAGTTATAATGGAAGTGAACGCCTACGACCACCAGCTCCACTTAGATTTTATACTTGCAATTTAGAGGAACCTTATTCTAGTCAACCATCACTTTTGTGGGACCGTCTTACACTAGATCATCACTTCTCAACGGCGGATGCCACGCCATTTTGTCTCTTGGGCTCGATAACCACTGACACAGTAAGCTAACGAACCAACTGTGCAACCTTCCCAAAATATACAAAGCGGCCGTTCCTTGCACAAGTTGAAAAGATCACCTTTTAAGGGACATGGACGGAAGCGTTAGCCTCGTAATATGGAGAAGCGATGAATACTCGTTGAGAAGGCTAAGCGCGAATTCTAAGCCTTATGAACCCTTTTTGGGGAATTTTGATAACCTTTGGCTAGATAAATTTAGTGGCTCATGTTTTTTGGTGAAAAAGAAATAAAGGTAATGAAAATTGAATTTTTATTAAATAATATGAAAGGAACAAAGGGTAAGCTTTTTGGGAGAGGGAGTGTTCACAGAAAAGATGAGTGAAATTTGTGTCACTTCATCCCCTATTTATAGTACTTAGAAAACCTAGTCTATTTCTAATTAAATTCTAAAAGATAAATAAAAATAAAGATAAATAAAGATAAAAGTTAAAATTAAATCTAAATAATAATCTTTAATAATCATCCTATTATAATTAAAATTTAAATAGATTCTTGTGTTTATAAAATCTCTTTTTTTTCACTTTTGCCCCCAAGTCCTCCACACATTGCATTTTCAGCACCACTTCTTCCCTATCTCGCATGTTGGCCCATTTTATCTTCAAATTCACGCTTTTTGCCCATAAATTTACTTTTACCTTCGATTTAGTCCCTATAAGATAAAAAAACCATAAATAGCTCAAATTAGTAGGATCATACTCAAAATAAATATGTAATTAACACATAAAAATATGTCATTTCAGAGTATTATCTCCCGGATTTGACCATAACGTCGATTTAGGGTATTTTATTGTTATTGGCATTTAGCCAAAAAATGAAACTTTTAAGTTATGTATGTTTTGCCGTACTCTTATATTTTTGCCTTGGGTATATGCCATAACAACCATAACCCACCAAGTGGTATTTTAAAATTTTTTTGTTATTATATATTAAATGGCTTAATGAGAAAAACACCTTTGTTGTGATATTGCGTGATGTTTTCAATATTTTGGTAACACCACCATTCGCCTGTCTACCCGACAAATTGGGGGTGTTACAAGATTTTTCCAATATTTAAGTTGTTAGATATAGATATGATAGTGATCTCAAATTGTTATTGAATGGATGATATGATAGTGAAAATTGAAGTGTAATGCATTCTCAATGAATCTAAACTTAATTGGTTGTGAACAAATATGTTAAAACTACCTTGATACCCTAATGCTCTCACAATATGCTTCAAACATAGAAATAATATCTAACTCACAACTTTTGCTAATTTGAGTTGGCATACAACAATACTCTTGATATCAATGCTCGATGTGTTTGCTAAGCTCGTCAAATTAGGTCAACTCTCATTTACTCCCTAATATAATCTTACCAAAGATTTTCAATCTCAAGCAACATTCAACACACCTAGATTAACAAATGCAACACATTCATTGTCAACCAATAAGCATTGGATAACATCACATAAACATACAAACCATTGATTACATGAAATATTTAGCTAGACTTGGTAATTAAACATAAGCAAACAAAAAAACATGCTATTCTAACTATAATTGCAATATTAAACAACGTTAAGGTTAAGAAATGATCAACAATGGTAGGAGAAAGTAAGATTGAAAAGAAGTCCAATCTTAATTCCACGTAATCCTCTTCTAATCTCCAGCAAATTTAAGATCAAGTGTAGAAATTTCACAAAACATACGAAAAAAAATCTAAGTTCTATTACAAAATATGAAAAGTTTATAGAATATCTACAAGAAAATATAAGAAACTAATTACAAAATAAAATCCTAAAGAAAATGGTTTGAAGTATAATATATAATCCCAGAAAAAACTTATGAAAAAAATATAAAATAAGCTATTTATACAAATATGTTTTGATTATGGAAATGGCATAATTGCCCTTAATGAGTTGTCATGTAACAACCCGTTATTCAGTGGTATCGAAAATAATGCTTTCGGGACCACAAATCTAACAAGTTCGTATAATTAGTATTTAAATTACATGAGTCAATAATAATTTTATATTGAATTTTGATTTGATGAATTTTAACTAATTGAATTAATGGTTAGCATGAGTGATTGCTCCGGAAGTCAAGTGGTTCCGGTAAATGAGATATTGGGACCTCGTTTCTATAAATCAAGCTCGTGAATATTATTATTAAATATTTATAGAGTCGTATTATAGGTGACTTGAAGTTTGGTCTGGTAATTTTGATGATTGATTGCTTAATTAAAGTAAAAGGATTAAATTGTAAAAGAGGTAAAAGTTAATCGTTATAGATTTAAAATAGTAAAGGGACGAAAATGGTGATTAAACCATGGTCAAAAGTCCATGCTGTGGTGGATATGATTTATCCACTAGTTTTTGGTCTATTTGCTCATTTAGTCCTAATTAGTTTAGGGTTAAATTGAACTAAAGTCTAATTGACTAATAAATTAAAATAATTGAAGGACCAATTGTGCAATTAAACCCTTTTTAGATGGTAATTAAACCATATACTTATATTATGGACATATATGGAAATGATTTAGTAATTTTTTAAGATGTAATAAAAAAGGTAATTTAGTAAATAGTTAAAATTTAAGTTAAAATTAAAGAAATTAAATGACAATATGAACACTTCTTTTTTTTTCTTCGTGGAAGAAAACCTGAATAGCCATTATTAAGATTGGGAAAGCTTTGTTCAAACTTTAATCTCCTTTTGGTAAGTGAAAATTCGCTCGTTTTTTTCTTCGTGGAAGAAAACCCGAAGAAATTATTATTGTATATAAAAAATGTGTTGAGAGCTGTGAAAAAGAGAAAATAGTGGAATAGTCCCTATACCTTCTTTGTTACTGTGAATTAGTCTTGTAAGTTTGCTCGATTTAAATCTAATACTTTTAACTGCATTTTTGGATGAGTTAATTTGTTGTGACTTGGATATTACTGTTATGTATGCATATGAGATTCGGATGACAAATCATTATAGCATTGAACATCGTTCAAATCTCCTGAGCCGATGAACGTAGGATAGAGTACGATTGGCATGCCAATAGGTTATTTTGCACATGGCACGGGATTGATATGAGATGTGATGATGACTTGGTATATTTTCTGTTTATGGAAAATATCGAAGTCCTGCATTTTTTACGGACTATCGTGTTAAATTTCAGTGTTTTTCTGGCGTGTTACCAGGGAATATTAGCTTACAGGCTAGGCACTTGTGCTGAGGTTTGTTATCGGTTGGATTAGCTCATATGAGTGTTTGGCGTGTTTTGGGAGGTTAACCGTGTACTTGTTTCCATGTATCGTTTATCTAGCATTAATTATTAATGCTTTAACCTTTGGTGTGTTTTTGTTTCTTCTACCGTTCTTTTCTTTCTCTTCACCCTGTCGTTACTTCCTTCTATTTTCCTTCTCTGTTCTTTTGGTCTTTTTTTCTGCCATTGTTTGTTTGGTGCTAACTTTTTCTTTTGTGATCATTGCTTGGTGTCCATTTGGTTTGATCATAATCCAAGCATAGTGTAAGTATCGTTGTATCATTTTCTGATATTAAGTTTTCAACTTGTTCTTTGAGCAAGGTAGGTGTTGTGAATTGTGTTTAATTCTCACTCTTTTTCGTTTGAACGTTTCTATGATCTTTGATTAGGAGAAGTGTGTGAGATTTGTGATCCTCCAGCGGTTTAGTTACTATTTGGCCATTGTTTTTGAGGGGTAAGTATTTGAATATCAGTTTTTGGGGACTAATTTTAGTAAAGAAAACTTACCGAAGTTGGTGAGATTTGGTTGTTAATTGGTCAGATTTGATGTCATGTGTAGGTGCAGAGTGTGCTGCTATAGTGTCGATATTCTAGAGGCATTAAGGTGTGTGTTCTTAACCCAAAAATACCAATTCAAAACTCAGAAAATCTACAAATTTAAGTTGTTTTTGAACTACAGTCTGCGTCACATGAGCATGTGGTTGGCCGTGTGGAGCAATGGGCATGTGGGCCAAACGGGTTGGATTGTTACGCCGTGTGGGCCAATTTTGGTATGTTAGTGGGGCCTATTTTGGGTCAGGAATAAGATTTTAAAATCGAATCTTTTGATACTCTGTAAGCATATATGACTGTAAGGTTATGTATTTATATGTTAGTAGCATGGTTCAGACTAGTAACTCTGTTTAGGTTTTGTGATAAATCTGTATTAATGACACTGATGAACATGTCATATTTATATTTTGATAAGATTATATGTTGCATGAGTTATTAGGATGATAATATGTGTGCATTGGGGTAGGATATGATATGTGTCGAGACCTTTTTGGAAATTACTTTTTATTTAAAAAAAAAACAAAAATGCAGTCGCCATCGATCCTTTTTATTTAGGTGTGATTGGATCACCTCAAAAGTTGATCATTTTAATAGAACATTTGATTTATTAAAATTATGTTTTTCGGTCTATAAAATCCAGAAAATGGGTTCGAGAGTCAGTTACTCATGAGGAAGGGTTAGCACCCTCGTGACGCCCAAAATTGGTACCTAATTGATTACTTGACGTCTTAATGCTAAGAATAAAAAATTTGAAGAGAATTTAAAACATGATCCCACCTTGCATAATGATATTTTTAATTAAAATCACTTAAGTAAATTAAAACATATGTAAAAGGCCTTCTTATCTCGAGACAACCAAAATGAAAAGGTCACATCCTGCAAGTTGGGACACGACGTCTCGAATCCTCGAAAATAAGCTTGCTCATTATTTGATTACTAATTAAATCTCATATGTTTTAGTTTTAAAAGGGATGTTCGGTTATCTAGGTTTAAAGAGAAAGTCGAACCTTGTAAGTTAAGGCACAACTCCTCGAATCTCCAAATACGGAATATTGCCTTAATTTTAAAATTTTCCTTTTTTGTGCATCGAGTAAGAACAAATGTAATATTTAAAGCAATGTGCATCTAACTTATTTAGGTATAACATAAAAACGAATATGTTTAAACACAATTTGTGACATAGTTATAGCAAAATAAAATAAAAGGGGAGTGTGTAAAAATGAAACGATGATGTATGAAAATATAAAATGTCATGCTAACAAATGACAATGATGTAACTACGATAGTGATAATACACCAATTCGTAATAACAATGGCGATGATCATATTATAATTATTATTCTAATAATAATATAAATAATCAAAGAAAGATAAATTATAATAATAGGAACAACAAATGTGCAAATAAAAAAAATGTAAACAATTTATTTTTTAAATATATAAAAAAAATAAAGAAGTAATAAGTAAATAAATAAATAAAAAGTTTGTAAAAGGTTGAAGTTAAATAAATAAAGGACTATATTGAAATTTAAATGAAATTAGAGGGCATAAATTGCAAATAAATAAATAAAATAAACTAATAAAACAGAATAAAGGACCAAAATGTGATGCACGGAAATGGGTAGGGAACAATTTGGAAATTATTCCCAGACCCACAAACGCACCATCCTATGAGGGACCAAAATGAAACAAAACCAAAATTACATAGTATAAATTTTAAATAAGAAAAAAAAGTAGGACTAGATTGAAAATAAATAAAAATTGGAAGGACTAAGGTCGCACTTAGCCCTTTGTCTCGAAAACACACGAATCCTGCCAGCTTTCGGGTCGGGTCGTGTTAAAATGACGTCATTTTGGCGTCTAAAAATCAAGCCTAAAACGACATCGTTTTATAGGGCTATATAGGTAAAAATATTAAGAAAAAAAATCATTTGTTTCAGTTTCTAAAAAAATTTTTTGAGCTTTTTTTTTTCTCTCCAAAAGCTCCCACATTTGGCCAAGGGAGCCATCGTTGGTCCGCTGCGGCCACCAAGTGTCAGCATCTATTTTTACTGTTTTACTTCCCTTAACCCAAATTTAGAGCCAAAAGACCCCCGAAAACCCACCAAAAATCCAAAAGAAAAAAGGAACCTTTTGGTTTCTCTATGTTTTAATGGATGCCCAGCACCCTCATTCCTGACGCGCCTTCCGACGAACCAAAGGCAATTCGGAGGTCCTACACCAGAAGAACTATCCTTCATCGAAGATGGCACTCTCGTCCACTCAAGATGGTGGAACACGAAGTGACACGGTAAACTTTTTAACCTTTCTTCTTTTTTTTTTTGTTTTTAGGTTTTTATAAAAAATTGAAATAATAATAGATTTAAATAAAGAATCACCGTTAAAAATTTCTTTGTATTTTGTTTTCTTTGATTTCTTCTTGTGTAAATAATAAATGGTTGTTCTGGCTTTTATAGTTGAATAGGTTACAACATATTCATTTTATTTTCTGTTTCTGCTGTTATTTCTGCTGTCTTATTTCTTTCCTTTTGTAGATGGCGATGAGTGGTCAATGGTAGGGATAGACTATTGCCTTTTCCGTTTTGGTGCAAGGGTGGTAGAGGCATGTCAGGCCTCAAGCGGTGAGCATGCTAACGTGGGGCATGGTACAGTGGGGAACTAGGGTTTCTGTTTGTTTTTGTTCTGGGCTTTTAAAGTTTTTTCATTTGGGCCATTTGGGCTTGTAAATTTGGGCCTGATATTTTTGTAAATGGACTGTTGTTAATGGAATATGTAACACCCCAAACCCAGCCTAGACATTATGGCTGAATCTGGTGATGTCACATGATAGGGTGGTTGAAAACTAAGTCATCGTGTCACAACAATTTCGATTTGTCTATTTTTAGTTAACTCTTAATATCTCTACAAACCATTTGCCTGTTAAGTCTATTTGTGAAAACGTAATAAGTAGCGGAAGCTTTCGAAATCATTTATTTTAAGAAAACTGATGCAATTAAGTAAATCTAGTCATTTTATAAAAAAAACCCTTTATTTTAGTAAAATCCGTTTGTTTGTTAAGTTGTGCAGTTATAAAATCCATTAAACTAATAAAAACCCACCATTTAAGGAAAAGTTTGAAAAGTCCCAAATTACATCGAAATTAACCAATAAGTAAAATATACTCATAAATCGTAAATCATTTTAAAAGTGCTAATAACAGTGGTCACCGCTGAGTTCCGTATCAGAACCTGATTTTTGGTCTTGAAGTTGTAAAGCTGAGATTTTTGGAATCTTTTTGCTTCTTCTTTTTCTCAGCTTCTTGTCTCTTGATCTCTAGAAAAACTTCATATGTACTTGGTTTAGTTCTTTCTGGAAATTTTGGAAAAGAAATACCAACTCCTTCTATTGGAAGAGTATTTCTTTGTCTAATTGAAGGAAACAGCTCAACTGTATCTAATCTTTGAAGATGGTGCTGGAAATTTTCCTGTTTCTTGGAGTGCTTTGATCTGCTCCTTAAGATTCTGGATTTCTTTATCTCTTTGATTTAAGTGAGTAAAGAAATCTTGGCCAGGTGTAGCTGGTTCTTTTGCTACAGCATCTAGCCTATTTTTTAAGAGGCTAATAAGGTCTTTCACCATCTTTGTGTTATCATCTACTTTGGCTTTGACTGCCGAGATCTTTGAATCAATTTTCTTTAAAGCATGATTTTGAGCCAAAGCGTTTTCAGTTTGCCAATTGAGAGTGGCCTCTGCAGCACTTATCTTTGAAGGAGCACCAGGAATATCTGTCTAGATTTTTGAAGGGATTTTAGGTGCATGTGTATAATTTTTCTCAGTATATTCATCAAGGGGTGGAAAATCTCTGTCATAGGTAAGGATATTGGATGGAATTATTCAAAAATCAAGAACTTGTAGCAGGTATGCTATGCCAAAACATAGGCCATTCCTCTCGGCCATTCAAACAGGCACTGCCTTTTAGCTACAAGCACCTAATTCAAGACTCATCCGCAATCCTTAACAATATAATGGCATCACTGATCGGAGTTTAAATATTTTTGATGTGCAGGATCCATATTCATACGGTAAGCACAGAGCGTACTCTATTTAACTCTTTGTAACTCATAAAATTAACCCCCTTTTCAGAAATCTAAAGAGAAAAATGAGAGAATTTAGAAAGCCATGGATGGAAAACACACTAGTATTTTATTAAGTGGAAACTTTGATATGATCTTCTTCATGATACAACATCTCCTTTTATAGGGGAAGGAGATAGGATATTGCCAAAATACACCTGACACCATAATAATACAACTGAACACCATAATTGACCTAAGGAATAGTAAATATTCCTAATACAACTACATGAAAATACATCTGCACGTCATGATTGACTCAAGGAATAGTAAATATTCCTAACACACTAATCACTAATAATACAACAACATGACACATGACATGATTGACTCAAGGAATAGTAAATATTCTTGACACATTAATATATATCCACTAGTTTACAAAATATTCCTAATATGACAAGCAAATACATATCATATTAAAACAAAAGATAACATATAACATTGTGACTCAAAAGGAGAATTTAACTATTAGCATTGGAATGTGGGAATTGTGCACTATCCATTGAGCTTTCACTGTGATTGTCTCCTTCTTCACATTCCATCTTATCTTCTTTTTCATTTTGGATCCTCATCTTGTTCAGATTGATTTGACTACAGTACCAAGGATAATCTTGAGACCATTCTGATGGATCTGAAAGACTTTCATAATATTCTTGAATGGCTTTTAAAATCTCCTTGTGATATGGCTTGTACTGGATTGGCCAAGTGTCCCATGGAGCATCAATTTCTAGATGTGGCCATATTTCAAATGGTATTACCTTATTTAGTTAAAAAAGAAATTTTTGGATTTCTCGATAATCAATATCAGAATTCCTTATGTCATCTAAATAAACCTTGTGTATCCATACAGTAGGAAAAGATCCTAATTGAATTGATCTGCCACATTGCATGAAATATTGAGGTTTATAAAAGATAATTACCATATGGCATTTTGCCTTATCCCGTGAATATTGTTCCACCATTTTAGCTATTGTGTCAGAGGATGAAACCAACTCATAAAAGTGAAGAAATTTTGATGTTCTGGTTGAACATTTCCTCGCATGGCTTTTAAAAGATAATAATGGAGATTTGGAATAAAGAACTGAATGGCAATATGGTATAAATGAGTAAGATACCATAAAAACCATTTTATCTCATCTGGTTGTTCAACAAATTCAAATTTGATGGGATGTATAAATGGGTAATCAGGATGTACACCCCATGGTTTGAGAATTAAACCTCCAAAATTTTTAAAAACCTAGATTTAATATTCAAACATCATATCTTTGGTTTTTTTATGGAAGGTTTTTTGTTGAACAAGGTCCATGACTTCTGGTGGAAATTCTGGATTAAGGTTAGGGGTGTAGGATGAGAGGTAGGAAATGGTGAGGATGAAGAAGATGGTCTGTACATCATCATGGGTCTGGGCCAAATGTATGTTCTTTTGAAAGTCAATATTTTATCATTGGGCCTAGAAAGGAAATCAGTAAAAACATTTTCCTTTCTTTTGATATGTTTGACATCAAAAGAGAATTGTGAAAACCATTCAGCCCATCGTAGGAGTTGGGGATATGGTAGGGTTTTTTTTTTTTTTAAATTTGAGCATTTTGGGAAAAGAAGACATGCCCATTTGAACAAGAAAATGGTATCCTTTAAGATGAAATTCAAATTTTGAGATACCTTTTTTAACTGCCAGGATTTCTTTGAATGTGGAATGATAATTGATCTCTACATTAGAAAATCTTCCACCTTTTAATCCATGGAGTTGTCTTTTCCCTTTATTTTCTTCAAAGAGTATCGCTCCCCAATATTTATCACTGGCATCTGTTTGCAAAATTCTTTTTCCATCAGACAGAATTTGGAGTGGAGGCAAGTTCTGAGATATTTCTTTCAGCCTTTGCAAAGCTCTCGTCTGTCTGGATGACCATGCTTGAGGATTTTTCTTTAGCATTTTTCTTAGAGGATTAATATACTTAGAAACTTTAGGAATGAAGTCTCTAAAGTAATTAATAATCCCCAAGAATTGTTGGACCTGTTTTTGAGACAGGTTTTCTTTTGGAAACTTGAAAAGTTCTTGAGAAATATGAGGGCCAGGAAGATATTTTCCATCTTTTAGATTCATGCCCAAAAACTCAATTTCTGTCTTGTTTGTCTGCATCTTCTTTTCTAAAAGCATAATCCCATATTTAAGAACAAGGGATTTAAATTCTTGTAAGAGTTGAAGATGAGCTTCTTCATCTGGACTGTAAAGTAAGATATCATCAATGTAAATTAGAGCATTCTTCATGATAGGCTGGAAGATCTTTATCATCACTTTCTGGAACAATGATAGAGCAGTTTTTAATCCAAATGGCATGACCTTCCATTGAAAATGTCTGTTAGGAATACAGAAACCTGTTTTTGCTCTGTCATCAGGATGAATTCCTAATTGCCAAAATTCTGCTTTGAGATCAAACTTGGAGAAGATTCTAGCTTTGGCTAAACTAGAAAAAAGGAATTTTTGGTTTGGCAACGGGAATTTGTCATCTTGGAGGAAATGGTTAAGAGGTTGGTAATTAATAACCAATCTCAATCTCTCTCTAACTTGTTCTGATCTTTTATTGACATAGAATGCTTCACATGCCCATTGAGAATCTGATGGCTCAATCATGTATTGTTGTTGAAGTTCTTGACATTCTTGTTCAACCAAGAGCAAGTGATCTGGATTTATTCCCATATGACTGGCTTTTGTAGGGTTGATATCTTCATTTTTCTTGAAGGGGAGTGTAATAAAAAATTCAGAATTTTTCCATAAAGGGTTTTGGCATTTAAAAAGACATTCTGAATGGGAATTTGCACAGGATTTTTCTATCAACTCTTGGGTAAGCTGAAGAATTTTTTCTGATTGGATGGAAAAAAGTTTGGGTGTGGTAACAAAAGGTTGGAAGAAAATTTTGAAACGTACTCCATCAGGAAGAATTCTTAAACGTTGGGCTTTTGTGTAGAGGTCAAAACCTACTACAATATCTTTTCCTAGGAGTTTTGAGCCCAAGACTGTAGTTCTAACACAACAGCGTGGAAAGAACTGAATAGTGATGGGTTTACTGATCAAATGGGTAGCAAAAGGATGATCTGCAGCAGAATTAAAATACCTGACATGAGGCTTCCACCATTCTTGAGGTAATACGTCTGGATTCATGATGGTTTCTGCTGCTCCAGTATCTATAAAGGCAATTATAGTAATGGGTTTACTATATTTGTCTAAATAGATCTTGACTGGAATATTAGGAACTGGAACTGGTATAACACCATTGCAATGTTTCTGATTATGATCTTGAGTCTGGGCTAGTATCATCTGAACATCTGAATAGTCTAATTCTGAATTTGAAATTTCAGCATGATCTACTGGAATAGCAAAAATAGTTCTATCTGAAGGTTCACTTTCAATAGAGTAAATAGACTCTATATCATCATCTCTTTGAATCTTGATTCCTGCTTGCTGGATCATTTGTGCAATTTTCTTTGATCCTTTTCTTGTTCTTTGGACAATCTTTTGAAAAATGTCCCTTTTGATTGCAGATATAGCATCGATCAGACTTTGTCATTGATCTTCTCTTTTTTCTTAGATATCTCTATTGAGGCTTCTTTTTCTTTTTCCATTTTGTATTTTTTGGAAAAGAAAATTTTCTGGAACGCCTCTTGTTCTTTGAGCGACAGTGACAAAGCTTATCTTTTGGACATTTAAGCTTCAAATGAGATTGTCACATGCTTGATCAATTCTTTTGTCACCATAGAGATAATCTTTGAATATCTTTCTTCTATTGGAGATGTCTTCCAAGGTAATAAAGACTTCCTGTTGGATTTCTCCAACTGTTACCTGAAGTATGTCTCTATTTTTCTTTTGAAGTGCTTGATTAACTGCAACTTGGAGAGGATCTGGAATAGATGATAAAATGACTAGCTTCAAATTTGGATTGAGACCTAAGGCTCAAAATAATTTAGTCATGATTTTGAAATGCCTTGATAGATCCCTTTTGTCATAAGAGCAGCACTTTCTTTTGTGGAATTCTCTTCTTTTAAAAGTCAAAACATCATCTGGATTCCCCACAAAGTGATGATGTATAATACGTATTGGCTAAGCCAAGTCTTGGAGAACCAAAAATTGCATCTGATCATGTTGAGTAATTGAATTCCACCAGTCTTTTAACATACCCGTGAATCTGGAAACAAACTCCATGACAATGTTGTAATTGCTGTCTTCAGTGAGGTTACGGGTTTCAAGCCATGAATGAAATTCTTGAATTTTGTCTGGCCATTTCTTTTGTGGAATATCATCAAGAGTAAAAGTGGTTTTTCCCAAAGAAGATTTATGTGTAGAACGTTATTGTGAGGATGAATCTGGTATTTCTTCCATTTCTTCGTCATCTGAATATTCTACTTTGGGATGAGTTTGTAACACCTTCAAAGGATTTTCTTCTTCTTCTGATAAGCTTTCAGATTCTGATTCTGGGGATAATTCTGATGATGAACTGAAAGTCGAATAATCCGTATCAGAACCTGATTTTTGGTCTAGAAGTTGTAAAGCTGAGATTTTTAGAATCATGGTTTCATTGTAATCCTTTAAAAATTTTGGTAAAGGATTTTGATTTTGCCGGATCATCAATGATTTTGAAGCTTGCTTTGAAGGAGGTGATTTTGGCGGTGAATTGTCTACAATTGGCTTCTTGCCAAGATGAGCTTCCTCAGGCTTTTCAGCTTCTTTTTGCTTTTTCTTTTTCTCAACTTCTTGTCTCTTGATCTCCAGAAAAACTTCATATGTACTTGGTTTAGTTCTTTCTAGAAATTTTGGAAAAGAAATACGGACTCCTTCTGTTGGAAAAGTATTTCTTTGTCTAATTGAAGGACACAGCTCAACTGTATCTGATCTTGAAGATGGTTCTAGAAATTTTCCTGTTTCTTAGAATGCTTTGATCTGGTCCTTAAGATTCTGGATTTCTTTATCTCTTTGATTTAAGTGAGTAAAGAAATCTTGGCCAGGTGCAGCTGGTTCTTTTACTACAGCATCTAGCCTCTTTTTTAAGAGGCTAATAAGGTCTTTCACCATCTTTGTGTTATCATCTACTTTGGCTTCAACTGCCAAGATCTTTGAATCAATTTTCTTTAAAGCATGATTTTGAGCCAAAGCGTTTTCAGTTTGCCAATTGAGAGTGGCCTCTGCAGCACTTATCTTTGAAGGAGCACCAGGAATATCTGACTGGATTTTTGAAGGGATTTTAGGTGCATGTGTATAATTTTTCTCAGTATATTCATCAAGGGGTGGAAAATCTCTGTCATACGATGTTTTTTCAGAGGATTGTAACATACATACAGCAAAGATTGGTTTTTGTTCAGGGAAAAGGTTTTTATGAACCCATTTACTGATCTTTTTGTAACAAGGCTGTGGAAAAGGTTTTGGTTTTTTGTGAGATTTTGACTTTTGAGGAGGGTTTTTATCTGGTGATTGACTTGGCGGAGGAAAATTATTTGTTTCTGGAAGAGGAATGTGAACGGGTGGTGGTAAGGTAGTAGAATAATCAACAAGATAAATAAATTTACCATTATCTTCACCAAGAGGACCAATTGATGGGTCTCTATTTATCCACCTTTCATAAAATTCCGACTGGGTGGATTTTTTCTTATTTTTCTTTTTGCCTGGTTTCAAAGCTGAGTTGTCCATACCATCAATCCATGCATCAAATCTATCACTAAAGCATGATTGACATGAACAGTCTAAATCCCAGGGACAGTGACCTATCTTTTCATCCTTAAAAATATACAAAGGTTTTCCGTCTGCCGAAAAACTTTGTATCAATTTTCTTTTAGAACCTGGGTCATAGAGGTCACAACAACATTCTGGATCACCATTATCATGACTAGCAGCTGGATTTCCCAAAGGCTGCATCATTAATTGTGTAGGAAATATTGAAGGACCTTTGGAATCATGAAGATGATCATGATTAAATTTGATTTCAGTAAATCCATTTCCCTTGGATAGTATTTGGCTTTTGGTTGACTGAATGGGTTGACTATGCTTATGAAGCTTTTCATAGTTAGTCACCCACTTTTCAGGGAGAAGTTTGATCAGTTCCTTTCTTGGAATCTATCTCGGAACATGAACACAGTGGGGTTGGTCATTTGTATTGATAGTGATTAAGAGAGAATCTCCTGATCCATGTTTGGAGAGATTAAAAGCATGGTCCTGAATTCTGTAAGCTATCTGTTAATGCAACGTAGCCACGATCGATGATGGAACTTGAGGAGCCCCAACAATCTGGACTTGAACTTGAAGGGCTGAGAGCAAATTTGGATCTACTAAAGCCATTGTAAAATTTGGGAAGAGAGTAACCATGACAATGCCAGAATTTAGAGTAGCTTCAACAGTAGCAATTCAAGCATGTTGGTATTCCAAATATCTAGAACCCAATAAAGCAATTCTGGCAACAACTTGTGTTCCTTCAGCTCCATGGTAATTTAGAGCAAGACAAATGGCTCCAAAGTGAATATGAGAGTAACCTGCTCTTTTCCATTCTTTTGGGAATTCTGGTGGAATCTCAAGTGTAACAAACTGTTCTTGAGATGAAGCAGAAATGGGATGGCTATCAAACCGTGAGGCTTGAATATACTCTTTTGCATGTTTGGGAGTATTATGGATAAGAGTTTTAATGGACCTGATAGGAGAGAAAGAGGTCTTTTTATAAGTAGAATAGGGATTTACAGTAGGAAGATCTATAGGCTGGATTTTATTATCTTCACTAATATAATCTATTTCATACAAAGAAGAGATCTTCTTTGCAGAATGCGATCTATAGGGAAAACTAGGTAGAGAAACAAAAGTTGAAGAAGTAGAAGGTCTTGAAAGCTGATTTTCAGACATGATTATAATATTTCCTCCTTAGATTATCTGATGAAAGGGAAAATTTATGAGTTTTAAGCAAGGATAAACTGGCTCGGATACCATTATATTGTTAAGGATTGCGGATGAGTCTTGAATTAGGTGCTTGTAGCTAAAAGGCAGTGCCTGTTTGAATGGTCGAGAGGAATGGCCTGTGTTTTGGCATAGCATACCTGCTACAAGTTCTTGATTTTTGAATAATTCCGTCCAATATCCTTACCTGTATTTTGGTATCAGAGCCAGTTTATCCTTGCTTAAAACTCATAAATTTTCCCTTTCATCAGATAATCTAAGGAGGAAATATTATAATCATGTCTGAAAATTAGCTTTCAAGACCTACTTCTTCAACTTCTGTTTCTCTACCTAGTTTTCCTTATAGATTGCATTTTGTAAAGAAGATCTTTTCTTTATATGAAATAGATTATATTAGTGAAGATAATAAAATCTAGCCTACAGATCTTCCTATTGTAAATCCCTATTCTACTTATAAAAAGACCTCTTTCTCTCCTATCAGGTCCATTAAAACTCTTATCCATAATACTCCCAAATATGCAAAAGAGTATATTCAAGCCTCACAATTTGATAGCCATCCCATTTCTGCTTCATCTCAAGAACAGTTTGTTACGCTTGAGATTCCTCTAGAATTCCCAAAAGAATGGCAAATAGTAGGTTACTCTCATATTCACTTTGGAGCCATTCGTCTTGCTCTAAATTACCATGGAGCTGAAGGAAAACCAGTTGTTGCCAGAATTACTTTATTGGATTCCAGATATTTGGACTACCAACATCCTTGTATTGCTACTATTGAAGCTACTCTAAATTCTGGCATTGTCATGGTTACTCTCTTCCCAAATTTTACAATGGCTTTAGCAGATCCAAATCTGCTCTCAGCCCTTCAAGTTCAAGTCCAGATTGTTGGGGCTCCTCAAGTTCCACATCGATCGTGGCTACGTTGCATTATCAGATAGTTTATAGAATTTAGGACCATGCTTTTAATCTCTCCAAACATGGATCAGGAGATTCTCTCTTAATCACTATCAATACAAATGACCAACCCCACTGTGTTCATGTTCCGAGACAGATTCCAAGAAAGGAACTGATCAAACTTCTCCCTGAAAAGTGGGTGACTAACTATGAAAAGCATCATGAGCATAGTCAACCCATTCAGTCAACCAAAAGCCAGATACTATCCAAGGGAGATGTAACTACTGAAATCAAATTTGATCATGATCTTCTTCATGATTCCAAAGGTCCTTCAATATTTCCTACACAATTAATGATGCAGCCTTTGGGAAATCCAGCTGCTAGTCATGATAATGATGATCCAGAATGTTGCTATGACATCTGTGACCCAGGTTCTAAAAGAAAATTCATACAAAGTTTTTCGGCAGACGGAAAACCTTTGTATATTTTTAAGGATGAAAAGACAGGTCACTGTCCTTGGGATTTAGACTGTTCATGTCAATCATGCTTCAGTGACATATTGATGCATGTATTGATGGTATGGACAACTCAACTTCGAAACCAGGCAAAAAGAAAAACAAGAAAAAATCCACCCAGTCAGAATTTTATGAAAGGTGGATAAATGGAGACCCATCAATTGGTCCTCTTGGTGAAGATAATGGTAAATTTATTTATCTTGTTGATTATTCTGCTACCTTACCACCACCTGTTCATATTCCTCTTCCAGAAACAAATAATTTTGCACCGCCAAGTCAATCACCAGACAAAAACCCTCCTCAAAAGTCAAAATCTTACGAAAAACCAAAACCTTTTCCATAGCCCTGTTGCAAAAAGATCAGTAAATGGGTTCAGAAAAACCCATTCCCTGAACAAAAACCAATCTCTGTTGTATGTATGTTACAATCCTCTGAAAAACATCGTATGACAGAGATTTTCCACCCCTTGATGAATATACTGAGAAAAATTATACACATGCACCTAAAATCCCTTCAAAAATCCAATTAGATACTCCTGGTGCTCCTTCAAATATAAGTGCTACAGAGGCCACTCTCAATTGGCAAACTGAAAACGCTTTGGCTCAAAATCATGCTTTAAAGAAAATTGCTTCAAAGATCTCGGCAGTCGAAGCCAAAGTAGATGATAACACAAAGATGGTGAAAGACCTTATTAGCCTCTTAAAAAAGAGGCTAGATGCTGTAGCAAAAGAACCAGCTGCACCTGGCCAAGATTTCTTTACTCACTTAAATCAAAGAGATAAAGAAATCCAAAATCTTAAGGAGCAGATCAAAGCACTCCAAGAAACAGGAAAATTTCTAGCACCATCTTCAAGATCAGATACAGTTGAGCTGTTTCCTTCAATTAGACAAATAAATACTCTTCCAACAGAAAGGGTCCGTATTTCTTTTCCAAAATTTCCAGAAAGAACTAAACCAAGTACATATGAAGTTTTCTGGAGATCAAGAGACAAGAAGCTGAGAAAAAGAAGAAGCAAAAAGAAGTTGAAAAGCCTGAGGAAACTCATCTTGGCAAGAGGCCAATTGTATACAATTCACCGCCAAAATCACCTCTTTCAAACCAAGCTTCAAAATCATTGATGATTCAGCAAAATCAAAATCCTTTAACAAAATTTTTAAAGGATTACAATGAAGCCATGATTCTAAGAATCTCAGCTTTACAACTTCAAGACCAAAAATCAAGTTCTGATACGGATTATTCGACTTCCAGTTCATCATCAGAATTATCCCCAGAATCAGGATCTGAAAGCTTATCAGAAGAAGAAGAAAATCCTTTGAAGGTTTTACAAACTCATCCCAAAGTAGAACATTCAGATGACGAAGAAATGGAAGAAGTACCACAATCATCCTCACAATAATGTTCTACACATAAATCTTCTTTGGGAAAAACCACTTTTACTCTTGACGATATTCCACAAAAGAATCCTCACAGAAGACAAATAAGCAGTAAATCCTAGTCAAACACAGTTTAGGCCTAAGCCCATTTTAGTTTCAGTATTAGATATGCATTAGGGCCTTAGCCCATCACAGTAATAGTCAAGTATGCATTGATCAGAAAATAGAATCCTAACCACTAGCCTCTAATACACCATCTCCGTCCAACCCTACACTCCCTGTGGGGTTTAAAACACCTACCTAGCCCTACACTCCAAGCTGTACCGAATGTGCCACACATCAGTATAATGCAGTTGAGCTGCCAATCAAATAGGCTTAAGAGCCTTTCAGTATATATTGCAGCTGAGCTACCAGTCAAAGGCTTAAAGCCTTTCAGCATACTTCTTCCAATATCATTACCCCAACCCAATGCAAAGCAGACATATAGTAATTGACATGCTATTAAATGGTTATCAGTACATATATTTATATCAGTATACATGCATAATATCAACATGCTCAGCACATAAATCATATAATCAGATCACACATTTAAGGGTCTAAGTAGTGCTTACCGACCCTACAGTAATTTCACAGTCGACTAGGGCGACTTGTGCAACCTTAGAAAGCATTTCAGTTAAATGGGCTCACACGCCCATGTGGCCTACCCGTGTGGACCTACACGTCCGTGTGGCTCACACGACCCAATTTGGCCTTGGTCGTGTGGATCACACGGTATGGCCCAGATTTCCATACGCCTGTATGGACTACCCATGTGGACCCACACAACCCAAATCAGTTTAGCCAGTGTGTCACACACAGCCTGTCTGGCCATCACACGACCGTGTATTGAGCGTACGGCCTGGCCTCGTCGATCATACGCCCGTGTTAGGGCACACGGCTTATCACACGGGCGATCACACGCTCGTGTGGCATCGACAGTGGGGGTTTTTTAAATTTTTGCTGAACCTTATTTTCTACGTTTCGTAATCGTTTTCAATGCGTAAGCACTCCTAAGCCTCTAGAACCTAAAAATCAACCAATGTAACACTCAATTAAGCACTTATTTCATCATTCAATCAAAAGCCCATCAAAATCTACAATCGATAATCTATTGAAAACCTTACTGTCAACAACTGAAATCATAACACTTAATTTTCTGCAGCAGCACTGATCAATTGTTGTTGTTCACCTAATAAAAAAGAACCGCAACAATCCCCTTTAAGAAACTATACATGAAACCAAAAAGGAAAAGGCAGAATCGATACTTATTGAACAACAAAATCACACGCTTACACAAACAAAAACGTATGGAAAAAGAAAATGAAAAGAGAATAGTTAAGGGAGAATGGATTTTTGGCAGCAATGGTGGGAGAATGAAGGAAGAAAACAACAAAGAGAGAGAAAATTTAAGATGGGAAGAAACCGAATATTTTGATAACCATCCAATCCCCCAAATCACTCCACTAATTCCCACTACATCCAACTACTCAGCTTTTTAGTCCAACACAAACTCTTTTGGACGAGCAAGCACATATAATGCTCTTGCATAAACTCGAACACAAGACCTCTATTACACTAACACTCCACTTATCCACCAGACCAGTAGGCCCATTCTGTTAATTACTTACAAACTTTTAATTAAAAGCCTACTGATTAGAGATAGGGCTTTATTCATAAAAATACCAAAATTTGCCCCAAGTCATTGCTCAAACTTGGGACCTCCCACACACTCTCAGAACACTTAACCACTGAAGCAAATAGATATTTTGTGTCACATGTTCACAAAAATTAAAATTAAAATTTTGCGGCGTTACAACTCTACCCTCCTAAAAGAAAATTTTAGCCTCGAAATTTACCTGGTCAGAACAAATGAGGATACTACTGACGCCTTGCATCCTCAGGCTCCCACGTGGCCTCCTCAATGCTATGATTCGGCCACAGCACCTTCACTAGTGGAATAGAATTCTTCCTCAAAACCTTAACGTCGTAGTCTAGAACCTGAACCGGCTCCTTCTCAAAGGTCAAGTCTGACATAACCTCAATCTCCTCAACAGGGACAAAATGAGTAGGATTCGAGCGGTAGCGCCTCAACGTAGACACGTGGAACACGTCATGAATACGATCCAACTCTGGAGGTAGCTCCAACTGATAAGCAACAAATCCTACTCGTTTCAAAATCCGGTACGACCCAATAAACCTAGGGCTCAGCTTGTCTTTACGACTGAACCTCAAAATCTACTTCCATGGCGAAACCTTAAGGAACACAAAGTCTCCCACAGAATACTTAATATCCTTTCTCTTTAGATCCATGTAGGACTTCTGCCTGTCAGAAACCGCTTTTAGACGATCCTGAATCAGTCTAACCTTATCCTCTATCTCAAAAACCAATTCAGGACCCAGAACACATCGTTCACCGAACTCAGTCTAACATCCAGGAGTGTGACACTTATAACCATACAGAGCCTTGTAAGGTGCCATCAGGATGCTAGACTGGAAACTGTTATTATAAGCAAACTCCACTAGTGGTAGATAATCCTCCCAACTACTTCAGACATGGATAACATAGCTCCTCAACATATCCTTCAATATCTGAATCACCCTCTCAGATTGACCACTGGTCTAAGGATGGAACGTAGTATTGAAGTCCAACCTCGAACCTAGAGCTCATGTACCTTTTTCCAAAATCGAGAAGTGAAACGAGGATCCCTATCAGAAATAATCGAATCGGTACCCCATGCAATATTACTATCTCTGAAATATAAAGCTTTGCTAGTTTTTGTAGTGAATAATTAGTTCTAACTGAGATAAATGTGCAGGCTTGGTCAATCGATCCACGATGACCCAAATAAATCCTTCTAAGTGCGTATTAGAGGTAACCCACAAACGAAGTCTATCATTGCTCGCTCCCATTTCCATAGCGGAATCTTAACCAGTTGTAATAAACCCGAAGGAAATTGATGCTCAGCCTTAACCTGCTAGCATGTCAAACATCTAGCCACAAAATCAATAACCTCTTGTTTCAATCCCAGCCACTAGTATAGTTCCCGAAAATCTCGGTACACCTTATTCCCATTGGGATGCATAGCTTAAGGGCTACTATGTGCCTCCCTCAAAATAGACTGTCTCAAATTGGTATCATTCAGAATACAGATCCGTCCACGAAAATAGAGTACCCCATCATTATTCAACCCAAAATTTGAAGTACTGCCACTCTCAATTTAATGGAATCGAAGACCTAAAGATTTATCCTCCAACTATTTACCCCTATCTACTCAATCGAGGTTGGTTTAACCTAAAGCTTGGCTAATAGACTACTATCATCAAATAAGCTAAGGTGAGCAAACATCACCTCAAATCTATCATAGCCCTACGGTTCAGTGCATCGGCCACCACATTAGCCTTGCCAAGATGGTACTCTGTAGTACAATCGTAATCCTTAAGCAGCTCAATCCATCAACGCTGCCTAAGATTTAACTCCTTCTGTGTAAGGAGGTACTTGAGGCTTCTGTGATCAGTGTAAATAATTCACTTCTCACCATACATATAATGCCTCCAGATTTTCCGTGCAAAGATTATGACGGCCAATTCCAAATTGTGTGACGGATAGTTCCCCTCGTGTGTCTTAAGCTGGCAAGACGCATATGCTACCACATTACCATTCTATATCAACACACATCCCAAACCAACATGTGATGCATCATTAAAAATCGTGAACTCCTTTCCAAGTTCAGGCTATATCAGAATAGGAGCCTCAGTTAGTATAGTCTTGAGCTTCTCGAAGCTCTATTGTTGCACATCAGTGTAGCCAAATGGTATACCCTTACATAGTAGCTTAGTTAAGGGTACTGCAATCAGTGAGAAGCCTTCCACAAACTGCCAATAATAACCCACCAGTCCTAGAAAACTGTGGATCTCAAACACAGTCTTAGGCTGCTTCCAATCCAACATAGCTTCAATCTTTCGAGGATCAACTCGAATCCCCTCAACAAAAACTACATGACCCAGAAATGTTACCTCATGTAACCAGAACTCGCACTTACTGAACTTAGCATAGAGCTGCTTTTCCCTCAGAGTCTAAAGAACAACTCTAAGGTACTCGCCATGCTTATCCTCAATCCTCGAATAAACCAGTATGTCATTGATGAACACCACCACAAACCGATCTAGATAGGGCCGAAACACTTGGTTCATCAGATACATGAAAGTTGCTGGTGCATTAGTTTGTCCAAAAGGCATCACTCGGGACTCGTAGTAAACATAACGAGTCCTAAATGCTGTCTTATGTACATCAGCCTCCTTAACTCTCAACTGATGATACCTAGATCAAAGATCAATTTTAGAGAATACCGAAGCTCTTCGAAACTGGTCAAACAGGTTATCAATCCTCAAAAGTGGGTACTTGTTCTTAATGGTCAACTTATTAAGTTGTCGGTAGTCGATGCACATCTTCATGGATTTATCCTTCTTTTTAACAAAAAGTATCGGTGCTCCCCACGAAGACATACTAGGGCGGCTAAACCCATGATCCAATAACTCCTAGATCTGAGCCTTAAGCTCTATAAGCTCCTTCGGTGCCATTCGATAGAAAGTTATAGACACCAGAGTTATACTAGGAAAAAGCTCAATCCCAAACTCCACTTCACGATTCAGAGGTAAACCCGGTAGTTCCTCAGGAAAAATGTCTAGAAAATCCCTTACAGTCTTGATGTCTGTAACAGTGGAGTCCCCAGAAACAGAAACACTTATATAGGCTAAGAATGCCTCACATCCCTTACGAACCAGTTTTTCAGCCACTAGTGCAGTAATAACATTGGATAGGTAGTTTTGAAGTTCTCCAATCACAACTACCTCATCATCCTTATAACACCTCTAACCCGTATCCATCGCCAAAATAGGGTTATAAGGCATTACCAGACCAGACATTACTAGAAATAAACATGCATTACATTTCATACTTGATAATTTATTCACATCAAAACATTTAAACCGTTCGAAGTTTCAACCTTATAGCTAACATAATCTCCTTACGAATCATTTTATAACATACATAAAACATATAACTAATCACATATTTCATAAGCAAATTATTAAACATATCACTTTAATACATGGGCATGTGCGCATATCCAAGCTAATTGAATTATTTCACTTCAAAATTTTAGCCATGAATAATTTAAACCAAACAAAACATAACACATAGCATTTTTCTATTTTCTTTAACCATATCGTATTCGGCACAAACAAAAATTTTCATATTATGGTCAAGTTGGGTTTTGGACCTAAAGGATTAATCAACCAACTATAATGCATGTGTATATATCTTACCATTTATCTTATCATCTAATCAGCTAACAACTTAACCAAGGAATTTAAATCCAATTTCAAACATTAACAACCATGACATGTGCGCACATACAAATACATTCAATTTACCTAAACTTAGCCAAACTTATCATGAACATCATTTTCTAACTATGCACCTATTTACAATATGATCATTCCTCAATTCAAAAAGCCATAACATACTTATTTTTTTATTACAAGATTTAATTCCTGTAGCAAAATCTACCAATTCATTTTGCAACAATTTGAGCATATAAAATAATTCAAATCTCGCCTAAACCACATGCTAATATATTGCCTAAAATATATATATATATATATACTAAATTACTTATAACACATACTTAACAAATTAAAACCTTATGCCATGTAATTGGTGATATGCTAAAATCTCAAAATCTTGTACCATTTCCATTATGATTTGAACTTAAACACTTTAATACAAACAATCAATCCATGTATACTTATCCATTAATAATTGATCTCGTGATTGTGATGAAGTAATAAATTGATCGTACCTAAAAACTAACTATTATCACGATGAAAGGCAAGCACACCTATCGAATAGTAGTATAGCTAGTGGCAAGACCAGAATATCGAATCCAAGGAACTAAAAGTACAAGTAGTGACTTTCTTCCTATTATCTAGCCTAAAAAATAAAGAGGGGGTTTGGTTGTAAACTATCTAAATTAAACTAAAGACACGACAAAGAGTAAATTGGAAAAATTACTTTAAGAAAACTGAATCATAAAGACAATACCTAAGGAAGAATCCACCTAGACTTCACTTGTTATCTAACTCTGAACTAGATGATTTCTTCATTTGACTTGATCCGTAGAGATCCATAAATTATGTTAATATCTCCGTCCAGAATAAGAACGACTAATCCTAGGTTGATTAATTGAAATCTCTTTCTAATTAAAACCCTACTCTTACATTAACTCGATCTATGGATCCCTATATTAGATTTGACTCTAATCCGGCAAATTTTCATCGTCCTATGTCTAGGATTGCGATCAACTCTACTTAATTGTGTTGGATCTACTCTTAAACAGGGACTTTTGCTCCTCTGCCTAAGCACATTCAACTTAAATCAATATCCCAAAAATATCAATTCAAGAATTAAAAACACAATTAAGAACAAGTCAAATATTTATCATATAGTTCAGATAACAATAACAAGATTCGTCTTAGGTTTCATCCCCCTTAGATATTTGGGGTTTTAGTTCATGTTTATAAAAAGAAACATCTCAGAGTAAAAAAAATAACAAAACATAAGAAAACCCAAAACTCCTGAAAGGATTAAAGGGAGATCCTTCTGTCCTGATATAGATCCTGGCTTTTGAGATGGATCAATCGGCTTTCCTTTAAGTAATTCCCTACCTTTAGCTCTCCGTCTTGGCGGGAAGACTGTACACCCTTATAGTTGCCTCCTAGGGTCTTTATATAGAATTTGGAATGTCTTTCTTAGCCTCTAAGTAGCTTTTTCTTCGTGAAATTGAACTTCATCACGACAGGGACACGCTCGTGTGGCACGCCCGTGTGAATCAATGTTGGGCCGTGCTCAAGCTTGTTAATATGGCACGACCATGTGTCACGCCCGTTGGTGAACTCCAGGCCATGTTGTTTTCACACATTGGCCCATTTTCTCTGTTTTCGGCCCGTTTCTTGTTCTTTTCACTCCCCTAAGCTCACCTGAGTATAAAATATGAAATCAAAGGTTTAGGAACATCAAGTTCCACAAATCAAGGAATAATTCATCCAAAAATAGGCTAAGCATGGGCTAAAAATATGTATAATTTACGGTTTATCAAATACCCCCACAATTAAGCATTTGCTTATCCTCAAGTAAAATATCAACTTATGATTAAAAATCATTCCTTTCAACTTATAATCCTTATCAATAATGTTTCAAACTAATCCATAAGTAATCATACATTGAAAATTCAACCGAAAGAAAGTTAAAGTCTCAAACAATCTAAGTTGAGAACTTTATCATTGAAACATAGGTTTCCTCCCTTCTTCTAGGTAATTTCCTTGAACTCAAAATCAATAAGAGTTGACAACCTCACTAAAGATTCGCTCTATCCACTCGAAGTGTTTAGGGTTTAGAAATTAATCACTCACTAGTCAGCATGAAAAGTTATTACCATAAGCTTACAGAAAAATCAAATCTCCACCAATATGTATTGAAATGATACATCAATCAAAAGGTCTTTTAAGGGTTGTAACATGGCCTTGGTTAGGGTGTGGTCACAAGCTGAAAAAGAGGGTTAGAATCGAGATTGAATTGAAAAATCGTCTAACCAGAAAAATCTCTATCACTGAAACATATTCCTGGAGTAAAGCCTTTTAGATGATATCGTTTAAGAACAGAAGCTCAAAAATTACATGGAAATATGCAAAACATTGAATTACAATTGAAATATACATATTATATTTTTTTCTTTTTTTTAAGAACAAGTCAAATATTTATAAACTTTATAAGCTGAAAAGGAGAACAAAGCTAGATAATTATTCAATTCAAATCTCGACAAAAATAGGGATCAAATTAATTGAAAGGAATTCAACAAAAAATGGGTTATAGGTTAATATTGAAGGTAAGTCAATGAATGGTTTGTTAGGCTCAATGGGGTTCACCAGGGGTTAATTTATGAAGGTAGGCTTTTATGGAGTAAGTGGGTTAAAACCTAGGTGCCTTTATCATTTCAATATATCAAATCAATGATGTGGTCTCGACATGTATAATCAAAGTAAGTTCTAGAATAATAGATCAACATTGACTCACTCAAAGCAACAATAAAAGTGAGCACGAAAGGATGTATGCTCAAAAGGCTCAAAAATCTCACCAGAATTATGGCTTTTGATGTCAATCCTGCGAATTTCAAATTTCAAGATAACACTTAAAATTGGGGAAAATAACCTAGAAAAGTTTAAATTCTCAAAAAATTCAACTTATCATGCTTGATTCTTTAATATCTTAAAGTTTGAATAATCAAAGCATAAATACCTATGTCTTAATTCTCAACATATCAATAAAAATCATAAATCAATCAGAATTCATTTTAATAGGAGATTGAGAATAATGCAGAGAGTGAAAGTGAGAATTCAGGATTTGAGAACAATGCAAAAAGTTAGTGGCAAATATTTTCAGGGGTTCGAGGATAATGCAAAGAATGAAAGTGAACTCCCCCCCACACTTAAGATGTACATTGCCTTCAATGTACAAAGATAAAGTTAGTGAAAGCAGAAGCATAAAATCATAAGATAAGAAGAGAAGTGAAACTCCTTGAATATTGAATGAATTCATTGAGTAGTGAAAGCTAAATTGGAGAAAGGACTACTTGAAGTTCATGATTCTGGGTGACTGAAGAGAATAAGCACAACTGTGTGTAAAATTCAAGTATTACTCGATAAAATTTTAAGTGCAAAATAAAGGAAAAAGGGAGAAATATAAAGTAAAGAAAATGAAAATTAAAATTACGTAATACGGATTTGGCCTCACGGTCGTGGCGTATGCCCGTGTGCCCTTGGGTTAGCCCGTGTGTTTCGTGATCTTATCGGTGTAGCCACGGTTGGTCGACACGGGTGTGTCCTATGCCCGTGTTGATTTCTCAGTTTTGCCCACGGCTTATTGGCACGGGCGTGTTCGGACACATGCCCATATAACACGGTCGTGTCTTTTGATGTTTGCTTGTCCCACAGCCTTGTTTGGGATCACATGCCCGTGTATGAATTGAAAGGTTTGGCCACGGCAGTATCAGATGGCTGTGGTGATTTGTCGGACCCCGTGTTTTAGGGAAAAACTAGCTCTGTTTTTACACGGTCGTGGTGCACGGTCGTGTTTCTAACCGTAGGGTGTCTACGGCCTTAGACACGCCCGTGCGCCTGGTCGTGTGGTTCTGGGAAATCTGCATTTTAAGAAGTTAGTTATGAATTTAAGAAAATCAAAATTGTTAGTGCTCAGGTTGCCTCTCAAAAAGCACTTATTTTAGAGTCTAAGCTCGACTTACCTTACCTGCACCTTTATGAAGGATTGTGGAGCCTAAGCTCCTCTCTATCATTCTTAAGGTCATCACCATAATATAGTTTGAGTCGATGGTCGTTTACCTTGAAAGTGCCTTGAGTTGGATGTGTTACCTCTATTTTGCTGTAGGGAAAAACACTTTGAACTATGAATGGTGCCTGACCATCTCGATTTTAACTTTTCAGGGAATAATTTAAGCCTTGAGTTATAAAGTAAAACAATATCGCCAGGTTTAAACTGTTTATGTTGCTTCAGACGAGCATCATGGCGTCACTTTGTGGTTTCCTTGTATAAGTATGAGTTTTCATATGCATTGTAACGCCATTCGTCCAACTCGTTTGGCTGCATGAGTCTCTTTTCACCTGCAAGATCATGGTCTAGGTTTAGAAATTTGATGGCCCAAAACGTGTTATGTTCTAGCTCAAAGGGTAAATGACAACTTTTCCCATAAACGAGTCTATAAGGAGATGTTCTTATGGGAGTTTTGAAGGCAGTTCTATAAGCCCATTAAGCGTCATCTACTTTCATTGCCCAATCTTTTCTATTTACTTGTACGGTTTTCTCTAAGATACGTTTTAGCTCTCTATTAGCTACTTTAACTTGTCCACTGGTTTGAGGGTGGTAAGGGGTAGCTGTTCTATGGTACACTCCATATTTCTGTAAAACTTTCTCAAACTGAATATTGCAGAAATGAGTTCCCCTATCACTGATAATTGCTCTTGGTGTTCCAAATCGAGAAAAAAGTTTTTTAAGGAATCTCACTACCATTCTAGCATCATTAGTAGGTAAGGCTTGGGCTTCTACCCATTTAGACACATAATCGATTGCTACTAAAGTGTATTTATTTTCAAATGAGCTAGGGAATGGACCCATGAAATCGATGCCCCATACATCGAATATTTCACATTCAAGCATATATGTCTGAGGCATTTCATCACGTTTAGAGACATTACCTGTTCGTTGACATTTATCACAAGAAGTAGCATACCTGCTAGCATCTTTAAATAATATGGGCCAATAAAAACCTGATTCGAGTATTTTATGGGTGATCTTGGTTCCACTGTAATGTCCTCCTGTTGGTCCTAAATGGCAATGTTCCAAGATCTTGTTTGCTTCAGTCGTTGTAACACATCTTCGAATGACTTGGTCTGCACAAATATGAAAAAGAAAAGGGTCTTCCCAAAAGTAGTTTTTCACATTAGTAAAGAATCGCTTCTTTTGTTCATGTGCGAACCCATTTGGGGTTATGTTAGCAGCTAAGTAATTTGCAATGTCAGCAAACCAAGGTACCTCAGAATCAGATATGACTAAGAGTTGTTCTTCAGGAAATGAGTCGTTTATTTTAGCTTCATCCAGTTTTTGCGATGTGGATCCTCAAGCCTAGAAAGGTGATCTGCTGCTAAGTTTTCAGCTTCTTTTTTGTCTTGTATTTCCAAATCAAATTCCTGCAACAATAAAATCCATCTTATTAGTTGAGGTTTTGCATCAGACTTAGTTAAAAGGTAACGAAGAGAGGAATGATCAGTATAAACGATGACTTTAGACAATATTAGATATGGTCTAAATTTGTCAAACGCAAAACCATAGCTAGCAATTTTTTTCTGTGTTAGTGTAGTTCTCTTGTGCTGTTGTTAGAGTTTTGCTAGCATAGTAAATTGGCTGAAAATGCTTGTCTCTTTGCTGTCCAAGAACTGCACCTACTGCAAAATCACTCGCATCACACATTAGCTCAAAAGTAAATTCCAATCAGGTGCAATTATAATTGGAGCATTATTAAGTTTCTCTTTTAGAGTGTTAAATGTCTCTAAACATTGTTGATCAAAATTGGAAGGTACGTCTTTTTGTAGTAATTTTGTTAACAGCTTGGCTATTTGAGAAAAGTCTTTAATAAATCTTCTATAAAAACCAGCATGTCCTAAAAAACTTCTAATTGCTTTGTCTGAACTAAAGGGAGGTAGGTTTTCAATGGTCTCGACTTTTGCTTTATCTACTTTTATCCCTTTACTAGAAATTTTGTGTCCTAGCACAATACCTTCTTGTACCATAAAAAGGCATTTTCCCAGTTGAGAACAAGATTTGTTTCTTCACATCTTATCAAGACTTGTTCTAAATTTTTGAGGAAAAGTTGGAAAGAGTTATCGAATACTGAGAAGTTATCCATGAGTACCTCCATGATATCCTCTACGAGCTCGTTAAAGATCGCTAACATGCAACGCTGAAAAGTAGCAAGGGCATTACACAATCCAAAAGGCATCCAACGATAAGCAAACGTACCGTATGGACATGCGAATGTCATCTTCTCTTGATCTTCAGAAGCTATCAGGATTTGGAAATAGCCAGAAAGTTCTTCCAAAAAGCAGTAGTACATATGTCCTGATAGTGTTTCTAACATCTGATCAATGAAAGATAGGGGGAAGTGATCCTTTCTCGTGGCGTCGTTCAATTTCCTGTAGTCAATACAAACTCTCCAACCTGTGACAGTTCTTGTAGGAATTAATTCATTTGTTTCATTGGCAACAACAGTCAAGCCACCTTTCTTAGGAACAACCTGCACAGGACTCACCCAAGTACTATCAGAAATAAGATAAATAATTCCAGCATCTAGAAGTTTAATTACCTCGGTTTTGACCACTTCCTTCATGTTGGGGTTTAATCTTCTTTGAGCTTACACGCATGATTTGTATTCATCCTCCATCAAAATTTTATGGGTGCAAAAAGAATGACTGATTCCTTTGATGTTAGAAATTTCCAAGCTATGGCTTTATAAACAGTACATTATACATATTTTTACCTCATACTTAGCCTAAATTCTAGATGAATTATCATTGAATTTGTGGAAATTGGTGCTCCTAATCCTTTTTTTTTCATATTTTATACTTAGGTGAGTATAAGAAAGAGAAAAGAGCAAGGAACGGGCCGAAAATGGGCAAATTAGGCCCAGTTTAATAATCAATACGGCCTGGAGGTTTGCCACACGGCCGTGCCACATAGTCATGCCACTTTAACAGGCTCGAGCATGGCCTGGTAGTCGATCCACACGGGCGAGGCACACGAGCGTGTCCCTATCGTGAGGAAGTTTAATTTCAACTCAGAAAAGGCTATTTAGTGTCTAAGAAAGGCATTCCGAAACTCTATATAAAGACTCTATGAGGCAACTAGAAGGGTGTGCTTTTCTCCTGCCAAGGAGACATTATTTTCCCACCAAGACGGGGAGTTAAAGGAAGGGAATTACTTGAAGGGAAGCCAATTGATCCATCTCAGAAGCCAAGATCTACATCAAGATAGAGGATCTCCCTTCAATCCTTTCAGGAGTTTTGGGTTTTCTTATGTTTTGTTATTTTATTTCTTCTGAGATGTTTTCTTTTATAAATATGAGCTAAAACCCAAACTAAGGGGGATGAAACCTAAGATGGATCTTGTTATTGTTATCTGAGCTGTATGATAAATATTTGATTTGTTCTTAATTATGTTTTTAACTCTTAAATTGATATGTTCGGGATACTGATTTAAGTCAAATGTGCCTACATGGAGGAGCAAAAGTCCCTGCATAGGAGTAGATCCAACACAATTAAACAAAGTTGATCGCAATCCTAGACATAGGATGATGAAAATCTGCCGGATTAGAGTCAAATCTAATATGGGGAGCCATAGATCGAGTTAATGCAAGACTAGGGGTTTTAACTAGAAAGAGATTTCAGTTAATCAACCTAGGATTAGTTGTTCTTATCCTCGATGGAGGTATTAAAATAATTTAGGGATCTCTACGGATCAAATCAAATGAAGAAATTTGGTTTAGAGTTAGATAACAAGTGAAGTCTAGGTGGATTCTTCCTTAGGTATTGCCTTAATCAATCAGTTTTCCTAAAAGCAATCTCTCTCTTTACTCCTTGCCGTTTCTTTTCAGTTAGTTTAGATTAGTTAATTTAGAAACAAAACCCCCCATTTTATTCTTAGGCTAGATAATAGAAAGAAAGTCATTACTAGTACTCATAGTTCCTTGGATTCGATATTCCAGTCTTGTCACTGACTATACTACTATTCGATAGGTGCACTTCCCTTTTTATCGTGATAATAGTTAGTTCCAGGTACGATCAGATTTTATTACTTTATCATCATCACTCGAGATCACGATCTTGGCTCTTTTATGTTTCCTTAACACTTGAATTAATTCCTCCTTCTCCTTAGGTTGCAAGTTTGAAGCAATAATGACTGGTGGTGTAGAATTGTCTCTTAAAAATGCATATTCTAAGTGTTTGTGTAATTGTTTGAGATCTAATTTGGGAGGCTCGTCAATAGAGGGTTTTTGTCTTAGTTCATCCTTAATTTCAATGGCCTCATAATTTATTTGTCTTGAGGAAGATTCGTTGGAGTTTAGCTCAGTTATTATCTTTTTCATCTCAGTGGTAACTTCGTTTTCTCCCCCACTTTGAACGAGACACAGTTCCAATGTGTCTTTCAGAGTGTTTTCTTAAAAAGAATATTGAACAGAATGATCAATGGAATCAATAAAATAATAGAAATTATCTTGTTCCCTAGAAAATCGCATGGCATCATAAATTTTAAACACAATTTCTTCGTCCCCTACCCTAAGCACAAGTTTTCCATCTCCCACATCAATAACAACCCTGGCAGTAGCTAAAAATGGTCGTCCTAGGATTAAAGGTACCTTAACATCCTCATCCATGTCTAAAACAACAGAGTTAACAGGAAATATGAATTTATCAACCTGAACTAATATATCCTCAATTATACCCCTAGGATATTTAACAGACCTATCGGCTAATTGAATACTCATCCTAGTGGGTTTTGGTTCCCCTAGACCTAGTTGCTTGAACATTTTATAGGGCATTAAATTAATGTTGGCACCTAAATCTGCTAATGCCTTTTCAATATTTAAATTATCAATCGGACAGGGAATAGTAAAACTTCCTGGATCTTTCAATTTGGTTGGGAGTTCATTTTGGAGGATTGCTGAACACTTTTCGTTAAGTTCCATTGTGGACAGTTCTTCAAACTTCCTTTTGTTTGTTAGAAGTTCGTCCAAAAATTTTACATATGTGGGCATCTGTGAAATAGCTTCAACAAAAGGTAAGTTAATATGCAGTTGTTTAAAAAGTTTAAGAAATTTACCAAATTGAGTGTCCATGCGGTCTTTTTTTAATTTTGCTGGGTATGGAATGGGTGGTTTGTATTCTTTGAGTACTGGTGGGGCGTTTTCTTTGGTTTTAGCTTCCTCAATGTTTTCCTTATCATGTTTTTATGCTACCTTCTTTTCAGGTTAGGCTAGTGTTTTCCCACTCCTTTGTGTAACTACTTTAACGTGCTCCTTAAATTTAATATCTGTGTTGCTCGGTGGTCTTTCAGAGATTAGCTTAGCGAGCTGGCCTATTTGAGTCTCGAGTCCTTGGATGGATGCTTGCTGGTTCTTAGGTACCGTCTCGGTGTTTTAGAAACGGGTTTCTGATACAAAGATAAATTTTGTGAGCATTTCCTCAAGGTTCGGCTTTTTCTCTTGCTGGTACGGTGGTTGCTGAAATCCCGGAGGAGGTGGTGGTCTCTGATTTCTTTGGTTACCTTGTCCTCCCCTTGAGAAATTGGGGTGATTCCTCCAACCTGCATTGTAGGTGTTACTATAAGGGTTATTCTGAGATCTAAGACTATTACCCATATAGTTGGCTTGCTCGTTTTACATGCCATATCCATAAGTGGGGTACTCAGAATTGCTCATGTCACACTGCATCACTGGGTGTACCTGCGTAGAACCAACTAAACCATCAATCTTTTTATTTAAGAGTTCTACCAGATTAGAAAGCATGGTGACCGCATCAACATTAAAACCCCTGCAGCTTTTTGTGGCTTTGTTCTCATGACTTGCCACTGATTGTTGTTCAGTGCCATCTGCTCTATAAACTCGTAAGTTGCTTCTGGTGTTTTGTTATTGATTGTTCCATCGGTGGCTGCATTGATCATTTGTCTCGTTGAGGGGTTCAAACCATTGTGAAAAGTTTGAACTTGCAACCATAGGGGTAACCCATGGTAAGGGCACCTTCTCAATAAATCCTTGTATCTCTCCCAAGCATCGTAAAGTGTTTCTAAATCCATCTGCACAAAAGAAGAGATATCATTCCTTAATTTAGCCGTTTTAGGGGGTGAAAAGTATTTGAGTAAAAAATTTTCGGTCATTGGTTCCCATGTAGTGATAGACCCTTGTGGTAAAGAATTTAACCATTGTTTAGCTTTATTCCTCAAGGAAAATGGGAATAACCGAAGACGAATGGCATCATCAGAAATACCATTTATTTTAAATGTGTCACAGAATTCCAAAAAGTTGGCTAAATAAGCATTAGGATCTTCATTCTGCAAACCATCAAACTGAGCAAACTGTTGTATCCTTTGAATAGTGTTAGGCTTCAGTTCAAAATTATTTGCAGCAATAGTAGGTCTAACAATACTAGATTCAGTACCAGCCAAATTAGGTTTAGCATAATCATACATAGTATGAGGAACAAGATTTTGCTTGACAGGATTTGCGGCTACTACAGGAGGTAGTCAATTATCTTGATTTGCCTTCATCTCTTCAATAGGTTTAGGTTCTTCTTCTTGTCCTTGTTCTGGGTATCGCAAGCTTCTTCTTATTTCTCTGCGAGTTCTACAAACTGTGGCTTCTAAATCGTTGTCAAACAATAATGGT
This sequence comes from Gossypium stocksii, assembly GCA_020496765.1. Lineage (NCBI taxonomy): Eukaryota > Viridiplantae > Streptophyta > Magnoliopsida > Malvales > Malvaceae > Gossypium > Gossypium stocksii. Next base: position 109,581,588 of record CM035623.1, read on the forward strand.
CCTCCTGGGTTTCTTCTAGTCATAAACTAGAGACACCTGAAAGAGAAAAAATAAAAAGAAAATTAGTAAATAAAAACCTAAAATAAAAATAAAAAATAAATTGCAATAAAAGTAAAGATGGCTGAAGTAATAGGAATCGAGTGTTCCTAATATTTCAGTTCCCCGGTAACGGCGCCAAAAATTTGATCTCGTGATTGTGATGAAGTAATAAATTGAAAAACTAACTATTATCACGATAAAAGGCAATTGCACTTATCGAATAGTAGTATAGCTAGTGGCAAGACCGGAATATCAAATCCAAGGAACTAAAAGTACTAGTAATGACTTTTTTCCTATTATCTAGCCTAAAAAATAAAGAGGGGGTTTGGTTGTAAACTATCTAAATTAAACTAAAGACATAACAAAGAGTAAATTGGGAAAATTACTTTAAGAAAATAGAATGATAAAGACAATACCTAAAGAAGAATCCACCTAGATTTCACTTGTTATCTAACTTTGAACTAGACAATTTCTTCATTCGACTTGATCCGTAAAGATCCCTAAATGAAGCCTCTATCCAACAGCTTTTGAATCTGAGCTTTCAGCTCCACCAACTCTTTCGGTGCCATCCTATAAGGTGCAATGGACACTGGTGCCGTTCCAGGCAACAAGTCGATTCCAAATTCAACCTCTCGATTCGGAGGCAAACCCAGAAGCTCTTCAGGAAAAACATCCCGAAAATTATTAACAGTTCTAACCTTATCCACAGTCAAATCTTCAGTTTCCGATTGACTTATGAATGCCAAATAAGCCTCACATCCCTTTCGAATCCACTTCTCGGCTCTCAATGCCGACACCACATTAGACAGATAATCCCTACGCTCACCTATCACCATAACCTCCTCATCTTCTGCGGTCTTTAACCTCATTCGCTTTGTAGCACAATCCAAAGTAGCCCTATGCTTAACAAGCCAATCCATTCCCAAGATGAGATTGAATTCTCCGAAAGGTAGCTCCATCAAATCTCTAGAAAAGACTTTTCCTTGAGTTTCTATAGGCACGTCTTTATACAGTTTGTCTACCCTAATTGAATGACCCAAAGGACTTAGTACAGATACCCCACTCACGGTCTCCTCAGAGCGCACACCCAGCGACCTAGATATAGCACATGCAACATAAGAATGGGGAGATCCAACATCTATCAACGTAGTGTATGGCATACTAAAAATCAAAAACGTACTGGTTATGACGTCAGGTGCATCACCCTCCTCTCGGCGACGAGCTACATATACCAATGCTGGTTGGCAAGCCTCAGTAAAACCAGCACCCCTGTCAGGTGCTCCTCATCCTCGACCATTACCATTTCCACCTCTGCCTTGTCCACGACCTCTTGAAGCTGGTGGTCCACCCCTCATTGGTTGCGCTACCCTTTGATCCGTAATTTGACCCTGATCTGGTTCCTGGGGACAATCCTTAACCCTATGCTCCATAGACCCACATCGAAAATAAGCTCCAGAACATTTTTGACACTCGCCCATATGTATTTTATCACAACTCCTACAACCTTGCGGTCTAACAGCATTCATCGGTACTGCTCGCACTGGCTCTGCCACTCTTGCTCTCTAAACATTCCTGTTAGCCCCACCTGATGGTCCAGAATCCCTCCAGAAGCAGTTCTGATCCTTTTCACGATTCTACCTTTCTGTACGCTTCACCTCTTCAGCTATCTTAGCTTTCTCTACCAAAGCAGCGAAGTTATGCTCCCCCTGCGGAGCACTCAACACCCTAAGTTCATCTCTCAGACCATCCTCAAAGCGCACGCTACGCTCGTATTCTGTAGCTACTATCTCAGAAGCATACCGGCTCAGCCTTAAAAACTCAGCCTCGTACTCAGACACTGTCTTACCTCCCTGAACCAGATTTAAGAATTCTTTCCTGCGGGCGTCTACATAGCTAGCCCCAACTTACTTCCCTTTAAAAGCTATCTTAAACAGCTCCCATGCTACCTCACCAGCTGAAGTTCTATCTCTCACCGTGAGCCACCACTGATAGGCTTCATCTCTAAGCAATGATACGGCTCCCTTCAGCTTCTGCTCCACAGAGCAGTCCAGATCATCCATAATTCGCTCTGTGGCCTCTAACCAATACTCGGCCACATTCGAGGCTACACCAGACACACTCCTAAAGAACTCTGCTCCATTAGCCTGGAGTCGCTCAGAAATAGATCCCCGAAATCCATTACTCGTACTTGCCCCAGCAACCCTTTCTAGAACTCGAAGCATCGCTTGCGATAAGGTGTCATCCCCGGCACCACGCTCATGAGGCTCCACCTCTGTTGCTAGTGGTACCGGTACATCAGCTGCTAGCGCATGACCCAAAGACGAAGATTCAGCTCGAGCACTACCTCTGCCACGTCCACGGCCCCTACCACGAGCTGCTCGTGTACTCATTTCATATTATCTGTTTAGAAATTTTATGAATCAGATTAATATTCCAGTGTTTATTACAAATGTCTTATGGATAAATAATAATTCAGAGTTTGTTTTCTTTCGCGGTAGCCTAGCTACAGTCTCAGTCTACTTATCAGAGTTTCTATAGTTTCAGTAATACTCTAACTTAAAGTATCATAATAGGGTTTTTAATCAGGCATGTAATCAGAATTTCAGAAACAATTCAGAAAAGTTCAGAAAACTTACAGACTTAGGCCGGAGATTCGGTGTGCCACTTCGTAAAACCAAAAGAAAAAAAACTTAATTTAGTCCTTGGAAAATTATTTATGTGCGAAAGGATTTTATCAAAACAAACTCAAACAATTTTGAAAACAAGTTTTAAAAGCATGATCTTTCGAAAATCTTTGTTCTCATTGTTTAAAAACTTCCATTTTTAGTCCCGATCCACAGTCGAGTTGTTGCAACCTGGCTCTGATACCACTAAATGTAACACCTCAAACCCGGCCTGGACATTATGGCCAAATCCGGTGTGTCACATGGACCTACGACTAAGTATTGCTCGTTGATCATGGTGACAAAATGATTTGATAAAACAATCGCTTATAGAAAAACCAGCTTATTAGCTTTTAAGTTATCCATTTATTATGTTGCAGCATTTTGAAAACAAGTTTAAGTTTGATTAAAACCCGCACGGCCTGTATTTAGCACTTTCAATAAAGTATAAATAAAACTAGTAATTAAAACCATAAAAGGGAAAGAAATTTAAAGAGCGGCCTTATTACAACTAAAACCCAGAAATAGTAAAATAGGATACTTAAAATAAAATGAAAACCGAATTTGCAGATGCTGTGGCCACTCCGAATCTCTCACAGCTCCAAGCCCACTATGGTTGAGGGTTACCTGCAGAGATGAAATTAAGGAGTGAGTTTGGTAACTCAGTGTGTAACATAACCCAACCATAGCCCAAAACAGGTCAAGCCTTAGAGTCAGATTTGTTTGGGCTTTGGCCCAGTACAGAAATCAGGAGATAGCCCATAGGCCCATAACAGATACAAAACAGATATATAATATGCAAGCAAAAGCCCAACCCAGATCCGTCCATAACACCCCCGTACCAGCCTTACACATGTGGGGAGACTACTCGACCCACCCATCCACTACACACCACAGAAATTTGTAGCGAGGCTGCCAGATATTGTGACATAGTCACCAGATACAGATATTGTGGCGAAGCCACCAGAAACAGATATATGTGGCGAGGCCACCAGATTGCAGCAAGGCTGCCAGAACGCTTCCTCCATCAATATAACCCATATCCCATGCAACAGGTATACATGTTATGACATATAACACACAGAATCTCATGCATCAGATATACATATTATGGGATATAACATACAGAAACAGAATATCATGCATTTCATACAGAATTAGCCCTAGGGGTATAATGGTAATTTTCCATTTAAGGGTATTTTAGTCTCTTTTACAATTTTAAGAATTGTATGCATGTCCAAGTAATTATTAGCCCATTTGTGCCTACAGAAGTCCTTTTAACCTTAGTTTCCAGTTTCGCCCTTTTTAGCCCAAACCCCTAATGGGCCTTACTGAGTCCACTAACGTCTTAAGCCCGTTAAATCTAATTTTATTCTCAAATTACCAATTTTTTTAACCGTATTCTTATTACACGCTGCCAGAATGTCTTTAATGACAATTTTACCGATTTGGGCTCGGAAGCCCATTGGGCCCACCTTTGGCCCATCAAAGCCCAACTTACCCAAAATGCTCGAAATTGCACCTTCTGAAATTCTGTCACCGACGAATCCAAGTTTACCATAATAGAGTAAATAATTACTCATAGATCCTCACAAGACCGACCTTTCGGTCACTTTCGTTCAGTTTTCGGTCACTTTTCGGTCTTTACAGCCTTTGCCGTTCTAGTCTATAGTGGAAATACGATACACACCTGTTAACTATCGAAGTGACGATGAGATCCACGTACGAAAGCCTACAGTTGATCAGTAAAGTGTTAGTCTAACAATCGACAACACATAAAGCCTTTACCTACTTACCACAATCGGCCAACATGGCCTAAGTCCCTAGAAATCTTACCTTTCTGCCGAAAGTGAACTAGATCTAGATGTCCAACTGCGTTAGTCCTCTAAGCCCCCTTCTGCACGTCCCTTGTCCATACTAACGAAAACAAGACAAAAAGAAAAGGCCACAAGACCCTTAATCCCAAAACGTTGGCCTCTCCCAAAAGGTTTCGGCTAATTCTTTAAACACATGAAACTAACAAAAATTGCCTGAGTACTTACCAATGTGCTAATCGGTTCAAGAAGTGTCTTTAAATGCCCTCTTAATCCCAATCTAAGTAAAAGAAAGAAAAGAATATGAGACTAGGAAGAATTCGGCCAAGTGCAAAGAGAGTCTCGGTCAATCAGAGCAATCGGTTTCAATGGCTTTTAATCTCAAGAGAAGTCGGCAATGGAAGCAAGATGGAAAAGAAGAGATAGGTTGACAAGATGAGATGGAATGTAGTAGGGTTCGGCTACTAGGTTGAAAGAAAAGGATAGAGTGGCAAAAACAAACCTAATACGCTATGCCAAACGAGTAAAAGAAAAGAGTTTTACTGACCTAAGAAAATCGGCACAAGAACACAAGAAGAACCTAAGGAGAAATCGGCACAACTAGCACCTAATTACCGAAAATGCACCACCAAGAGTCCTCTTGGCCGGCCACCTTCTTTCAAATTTAAAAACACCTAAAATCACTCCCCAACAAACTCCTCTTATCGCTCCACAAAACCCTCTCTTGACCGATTCAAACACTTTTCAACAGAGTTCCATTCTGCTTCAAATTCTTACCTGCCCAAGCACAAAAATTAAACGCCACCCCTTGCATCATCTGGGACTTGAACCTTGGCCTTCCTCCAAGCTCCACACGCCACATTTTTAGGCGCTTAGTGGCGTCCCTACTGCCACTCCTCCACTGTTCCTTTTGTGCCACATTCCACGCACAATTCCTTAAGACACCTCCTACCCAAGGCCCCTCTATCTCCTAGATCCAAAATCTAAAATTTACCCAATCCGTCAGGTTTCAACCTAAGCCTGAGCCTTCTAAAGGCCCACTAATCTACTAGAATATTATCCATACAGTTAAAACATAGGATTTTAAGAATTAACCAATAATCACAGAAATCCCGAAAATCAAGGCGTTACAGAGCCCATAACTAGCTTCCAAAACTTATAAAACAATGAGCAAACATACACACAGTAAGCTTTCACAGCTTAGTAAGTCATAAGCAAATAAATTACTAAATGAACATTAACATTATATCCAATTTGCTAAATTAATCCAAACCTTAACTAACTGTACATATCTTACACTCAATTTCACATTTCATCATATATACATTAGCATTTAATCACCATATAGCTGAATGCACAAATAACCTCAAGCACATATATAATTTACATTTTTAATATCACATACATAATTGATATCACATTTCAAATAACCAACTTACCTTATTTTCACATAAGCATTTAACTTGTACATACCTGAACTTTTTAGCTCGATTACACATTCTATCATAACTTATCATTGCCTGTTGAATCATTTGAAATTAAAAAGGATACTCGGATAGTCGAACATCTCATACAATGCCAACACCTCAGATGTGGTCTTACATGTAATCATATATCAATACCACTGTCCCAGACAGGGTCTTACACGAAATCAAATATGATACCGATGTCTCAGACATGGTCTTACCCGTAAATCACAAGTCGATGCCAACATCCCAGACGTGGTCTTACACGAAAACACATATCGAAATCCTATGTCATGACATATGTATCCCAGCTATTCCTAAGGTTTGCACGGGGTTTTTGGACGTCGTAACTCGATCGAATCAAGCTTGTAAATATTGCTCCCAAGCATATATCATTTCAAAACTTACTCAAACATTTATAATAATTCAATTCAGCATTTATAATTCACATATATTAAATTTTAACAACATCTATTTGCTTATAAACTTACCTTGGACAACGACGGACGGAACGAAACGATTATTCAATCACTTTGGTTTTTCCCCGATCCAAATATGATTTTTTTGGTTCTTGATCTAAACATATTCAAATTAAACTTATTCAAAAACACATTCATTCAATTTAGTCCAAAAACACATAAATGGACAAATTACCATTTTGCCCCTAACATTTCACATTTTTCATAAATTAGTCCCTATTGCACAAAACACAAAATATGCTAAATTTCACTACATCATAGTTAGGCCGAATATTCCTCTATCTCATGCAAGTCTACACAGTTCATTTATTTCACATTTTAGTCCCTTAATTTACTATTTTCACAATTTAGTCTTAATTACTCAAATTCATCAAAAAGCCAAATACAAAACATATTAATCTAAAACATATCTTTCATAATTCTACAACTAACATCACAAAGCTCACAATTCATCAATGGAATAACTCAAAATTTTTATCAAATTCAAGAATTAAAACATGGGCTTTATAGATTTCATAGCAATGATCTCAAAAACGTAAAAATTATCAAAAACTGAACAAAAACTAACCTTGAATCAAGCTTGGAAAGTGGCTGAATGTTAAAACTCTTTTTGTTTTCTTTTTATTTCAAGTTTTGATTAACATAAAGGTGAATTCATGTGGCTTTTGTTTTATGTTATTCTATTACATTAATTTAATCATTTATCATTTTAACCTTACTAATTAAATATAAAACCATTATAACACATGCCTATAATCGTCCATCACTATTATCCATGATCTAATTGCATCATAAAGATCCCACATTAAAAGAACATAGTAATTTAGTGCTTTAATAACTAAATAGCCACTTTTTCATTTTATACGATTAAGTCCTTTTAATAAATCGGACACTCAAACGATAAAATTAAATCACGAAAATTTCATAGAATCAATTCACACATTATAAAAACAAAAAATAATATTTAAATATTTTTCTAACTCCCTAGAATTAAATCAAACTCCCCAAATGGAAGTTCCATTAAATCAGCCAAAAAGATCGCCCCTTTAACCTCTAACGGTACATCCCTGAATAAGTTATTAACCCTTATAGACTGCCCCAACATACTTAATATAGTAACCTTACTCAAAGTGCTCTCAACCGAAATCCCCAAGTTTCTAGATTAGTGCTAGCTTCATAGGAATGTATGGAACCTATGTCTACCAATGTAAGAAAAGGTACATCATAGATAAGGAACATACCCATGATGACATCCAGAGCATCTTTGTCCTCTCGACGACGAGCAACATAAACAAGAGCAGTCTGCCTCACCTCAGTCTGTCCAACACCTCTGCCAGGTGCTCTCTGCCCATGGCCCATACCATTACCACCCCTAGCCTAACCACGGCCTCTCGATGGCTACTGAACTACCCTCTATGGCTATGCAGTACCAATACTCGGAACTTGCATCTAATCGGGCCTCAGCGAACATTCCTGAATGTGGTGCTCTAGTGATCCACACCTCAAACACACCTCAGTCCTCCTCCAACACTCGCCCTGATGGCGTTTACCACAAACTCCCCAAGGCTGTAGTTCAACAAGGGCAATAGGGGACCTAGCTCTAACTGACCCGTCAGACTTATCCTTTTTCTTAGGCTTTTGTATCCTCAGCGATCTTCGCCTTTTCTACCAGAATCAAGAACTCTCACTCCCTCTGTGGAGCTATCAGCACCTTCAAATTATCTCTGAGGCCGTCCTTAAAGCAGACACACCTCTCAAACTCAGATGTCACCATACCTTGTGCATAGTGGCTCAGTCTTAGAAACTCAGCCTCATACACTGCCGCTAATCAGTCACCTTGCGTGAGATTTAGAAACTTAAGCCTCTTAGTATCAATGTAGCTTGCCCCCACATACTTTCCTTGGAAGGCAAACTTAAAGAAATCCCAAGTTAATCGATCTAGCTGAGTCCCCTCCTTAACAGTCAACCACCACTGATATGCTTCATTGCGAAGTAAGGAAATAGCACCCTTCAGTTTCTGTTCTGAGGTAATATCCAAATCATCCATGATTCTTTCAGTGGCCTCTATCCAATAGTCGGCCACGTTAGTGGCGACTCCAATGATACCTCTAAATAGCTCAGCCCCGTTGGACAGGAGTTGTTCCGTAACTGACCCTCGGCCCCCAAATCCAATATTGGGCCCAACGACCCTCTCTTGTATCCTTAGTATAGCCTGGGACAATGCATCGTCCCAGCCATGTGATCATGAGACCCAGTCTCAGTAGCAGGTGACACCAGTGTCTCACTAGTGTCCAGATTTGGTATACTACCCCGATAAGAGGAAGACTCAACTCAAGCCCCCTACGACCTCACCACAGCCTCGAATACCACGTCCGTAGGTACCATGTGCACTCATTGTCTAACTCAGATTTATCTATATTACGATTTTATGAATCAATTACAGTTCAATATTTATTAGCAGATGTTTTATGTAAACAGTTTTAGTATTTCAGAGTTTGTTTTCGTACGTCGCAGTCTCTATCAATTTTACTATAGTTTTAGTATACACTAACTAGAGTGTTTTTATAGTATACTACCTAGAGTAGTTTCAAAATATACAACCTATAGTATTTTTAGATTAAACTTATCAAAGCTTCAAAATACTTACAGGATCGGCCCCGGGGACTCAATGTACCACATACTCAATCAAATCATATCAAATCTTTTGAAATTCAATTCTTTACAAACTAAATTTTAAACCCAAATCCACAGCCGAGCTTTGTAAACTGGCTCTGATACCACTAAATGTAACACCCCTGATAAACCGTAATTTATACATGTTTTTACCCCATGCTTAGCATAATGATTGGATGAATTATCCCTTGAATTGTGGAATTTAATGCTCCTAATCCTTTAAATTCATGTTTTATACTTAGGTGAGCACAAGAAAGTGAAAAGAACAAGAAACGGGCCAAAAATGGAGAAAATGGGCCAAAGTAAGAAATAAACACGACTTGGAGTTCCTCACATAGGTGCAACACATACCCGTGCCACATTAGCAAGCTTGAACACGGCCTGGGCTCAATTCACACGGCCGTGCCATACGGGCGTGTCCCTATTGTGACGAGTTTTAATTTCACGCAGAAAAGGCTACTTAAGGGCTAAGAAAGGTATTCCGAAGTCTATATAAACACCCTAGGAGTAGACTTAAAGAAGAACCAACACGAAAAGTAGAAGGCAGGGAATTACTCGAAGAAAGCTGATTGATCCATTTTAGAAACTAGGATCTACATCAAGACTGAAGATCTCCTTTCAATCATTTCAGGAGTTTTGGGTTTTCTTTATGTTTTGTTATTTTCTTTACTTTGAGATGTATCCTTTTATAAACATGAACTAAATCCCCAAATACCTGAGGGGGATGAAACCTAAGACGAATCTTGTTATTGTTATCTGAATTATATGATAAATATTTGATTTGTTCTTAATTGTATTTTTAATTCTTGAGTTGATATTTCAGGATATTAATTCAAGTCGAATGTGCTTATTCAGAGAAGAAAAAGTCCCTATTTAAGAGTAGTTCCAACACAATTAAGCGGAGTTGATTGCACTCCTAGATATAGGACGACGAAAATCTGCCGGATTAGAGTCAAATCTAATAGGGGGATCCATAGATCGAGTTAATGCAAAACTAGGAGTTTTAATTAGAAAGAGATTTCAATTAATCAACCTAGGGTTAGTTGTTCTTATTCTCGACAGAGATATTAACATAATTTAGGGATTTCTATGGATCAAGTCGAATGAAGAAATCGTCTAATTTAGAGTTAAATAACAAGTGAAGTCTAGGTGGATTCTTCCTTGGGTATTGCCTTTATCATTCAGTTTTTCCCAAAGTAATTCCCCACTTTACCCTTTGTCATGTCCTTAGCCTAGTTTAGAGTTAATTAGTTTAAACAAAACCTCCATTTATTTCTAGGATAGATCATAGGAAGAAAGTTATTACCAGTACTTTTAGTTTCTTGGATCCGACATTCCGGTCTTGCCACTAACTATACTACTATTCGATAGGTGCGCTTGACTTTCATCGTGATAATAGTTAGTTCTAGGTACGATCATTATTATTACTTCATCAAAATCATGATCAACCTCAAACCCAGCCTAGATGTTATGGCTGAATCTGGCTATGTCACATGATAGGGTGTATGAAAACTAAGTCATCGTGTCAAAACAATTTTGATTTGCCTATTTTTAGTTAAATATTAATATCTCTACAAACCATTTTCCAGTTAAGTCGATTTGTGAAAACATAATACGTAACGGAAGCTTTCGAAATCATTTACTTTAAGAAAACTGATGTAATTAAGTGAATTTGATCATTTTAGAAAAAAACCCCCTTTATTTTAGTAAAATTCATTTGTTTGTTAAGTTACGCAGTTATAAAATCCATAAAACCAATAAAAACCCACCATTTAAGGAAAAAGTCTAAAAAGTCCCAAATTACATCGAAATTAACTAATAAGTAAAATATACTCATAAATCGTAAATCATACTAAAAGTGCTAATAATCGTAGTCACCACTGAGTCCCCCGCTGCACCGATCCGTTTAAGTCTAGGGATTACCTGTACAGATAAGATAGAAGGGGGTGAGTTTATGTAAACTCAGTGTGTAATCCCCACAGAAAACGAACAAGCAGTAAATCATAGTAAAAAGTCAAACACAGTTTAGGCCTAAGCCCACAATTTTAGTATCAAATATGCAGCCCATCACAGTAGCAGTTGAGTATGCAGTGATCAGAAAATAGAATCCTACCCACTAGCCTCTAATGCACCATCTCCATCCAACCCTACACTTCCTGTGGGGTTTAAAATACCCACCCAGCCATACACTTCATGCTGTACCGAATGTTATCACATATCAGTATAATACAGTTAAGCTGCTAGTCAAATAGGTTTAAGAGCCTTTTAGTATATATTGCAGCTAAGCTGCCAGCCAATTGGCTTAAAGCCTTTCAGTGAACTTCCTCCAATATCATCATCCCAACCCAATGCAATCAGACATACAGTAATTGACATGCTATTACATGGTTTTCAATACATATATTCAGATCAGTATACATGCATAATATCAACATGCTCAGTACATAAATCATACAATCAGATCACACATTTAAGGGTCTAAGTAGTGCTTACTGACCCTACAGTAGGTTCACAGTCGACTAGGGCGACCCGTGCAACCTTAGAAAACATTTCAGTTAATGGGCTCACACGCTCATGTGGCCTGCTCATGTGGACCTACACGTCTGTGTGGCCCACACGGCCCAATTTGGCCTTGGTCGTATGGATCACACGGCCTGGCCCAAATTCTCACTTGCCTGTGTGGACTACCCGTGTGGACCTACACGCCCGTGTGGCCCATACGGTCGAAATCAGTCTAGCCAGTGTGTTACACGCGGTCTGTCTGGCCATCACACGACCTTGTCTTATGCGCATGGCCTGGCCTCATCAATCACACGCTCGTGTTAGGGCACACAGCCTACCACACCGAATACCACATGCCCGTGTGGCATCAACAGTGGGGTTTTTCGACTTTTCGCCAAACCCTTTTTTTGTATTTCGAGTACACACCTATATCTTTTTCGATGCGTAAGCACTCCTAAGCTTCTAGAACCTATAACTCGACCAATGTAACACTCAATTAAACACTTATTTTGTCATTCAATCAAAAGCCTATCAAAATCTACAATCGATAATCTAACGAAACCCTTACCATCAACAACCAAAATCACAACACTTAATTTTCTGCAGTAGCACCGATCAATTGTTGTCCTTCGCCTAATAAAAAAGAACCACAACAGCCCCTTTAAGAAACTATAAACGAAACAAAAAAGGAAAAGGCAAAATCGATACTTACCAAACAATGAAATCACACGCTTACACAAACGGAAACGGATGGAAAAAAGAAAACGAAAAGAGAATAGTTGAGGGAGAATGGATTTTCAGCAACAATGGTGGGAGAATGAAGGTGGAAAACAGCAGAGAGAGAAAAAAAATAGAGATGGGAAGAAACCAAATATTTTGATAACTATCCAATCCCCTAAATCACTCCATTAATTCCCACTACATCCAACTACTCAGCTTTTTAGTCCAACAAAAACTCTTCTGGACAAGCAAGTAAAAATAATGCTCTTACATAGAGTTGAACACAAAACCTCCATCACACCAACACTCCACTTATCCACTAAACTAGTAGGCCCATTTTGTTAATTACTTACAAGCTTTTAATTAAAAACCTACTGACCAGGGATGGGGCTTTATTCATAAAAATACCAAAATTTGCCCACATCATGGCTTGAACTTGGGACCTCCCACACACTTCTAGAACACTTAACCACTGAAGCAGATAGATATTTTGTGTCACACATTCACCAAAAAAAATTAAAATTTTGGGGTGTTACAGACTATATTATTTTGGTTTTTTTTCATTTGGTTTCTGTTTGGGCCGGACGAAATTGGGTCCTTACAATATGCATTGGATAAAGTGCTTCTAGCAGTATTACTGCATCTGTAATATCTATTTGGCAGTTCAGTTGCATAATTTTTGAGTTGCATATGACCACGATGGTGTGATGGATGGATGGGCTTCTGTAGTCCTATTTGGTGTGATAGGTTAGACGGAGATGGTGTGTAGCGTATGTGGGTAAGATTATCATGTTCTAATTTGTTATTCTGATATTTGCATATAAGCATGTTTGTTATGATTTTTGTGTGTAGGCTAAGGCACACACTGGGCTTTTTAACTCATTTTGTTAATTTACCATATTTTAGGTAATCATCAAACTTAGAATTTGGTGCCGATTCCGGAGCTCGGTTTGTTTATTTGAACTTTAATGTTGTTTTGGATTTTAATTATGAACTTTATGGACTTTTAAATTGTTTAATTTCGGGACATTTACTTTGGTTTTTGGATCTTGAGAAATATACTTCTAGTTGGTATTTTTGACAAGTTGGTACAATTTATGATAAACTAAATCAGTTGAACAATTTATGAAATTTAATGATTTTCCAAAAATAATAACTCTAAGGGATTTTTCTGCTATAAATAAATAATCAAAACTTTCTGTTTTACGAAATAAGGAATTAAGGCAAAATGGTTTCAATAAACTAATTTTATAAGCAAATATTTCAAAATACACTCATACATTATTATGACAAACAGTTTTTACTGAAACCGAAGTGATCAAAGTTTTGGGTTTCATTGTAACCTTCATAATTCGGCCATAATGTCTAGGTCGAGTTTGGAGTGTTACAAAAATATTATTTTATTTAATTAAATTATTTTCTCAACTCATTTCTACTTTCGTCAAAGTCATGACAATTTTATCGTATTAGAATCTGAGTAAATAAATATAATCATCTTATTCAGTAAAGCTATGATAACTAATTAATTTAATTTTCACTCTAAACTCAATTAGTAATTACAATCAATTAAATAATAATTCAAAGAAATTACATTAATTTCTAAGTTATCTCTTGTTCTTTAAAAAAAATGCATTTACTACGAATAGTACATGCAATCTATTTCTCTTTCATCATTTTTATTCATTTAACATATTAGTTCTGATTACAATCTATACAGGGTTATGTTGAGCTGGTGAAGGAATATATTGAACATATATAATTAGGGCTTAAATAATTTGTAATTAAGTTCTGGCTCTTTATTTATTAATTACAACATTATTTTGTCATGGAGTCAATATGCTAAAAGCATCATGACTAAACTTCTCATTACATATCATTGGGAAGGCAATTCAATTTTATGCTTTGTCAGATGACCTTATCATTAGTTTGTTACCCTCCAAGGATATCATTAATCTCTTTAGGTTAAATTCATTCACCCAATAAGATTCTATTCTATCTCATGGTCAACAATCCATCTTTCACAATGAAAAAGTTTATTACTAACAAATAGTAATAACAATCATTTGTCCCTGGCGAATGACCGGTGTCCATATTCCTTTCCATAATACATGCAATGCTAGTGAAAGGATATCATTTACTCTTTAATCGAGTTATGAACTCCACTATTATAAGCGAAGTCATACCATACATAAGTTATATACCCAACAAACCAACTTTTAGCTTTGATACCAACTGAGCCTAGACTTTCCATATATCAAATTATATGAGTTACATGCACATAATCAATCACTTACTCAAGATTGAGATAAGCCACACTATGAATGTCATAAGTGAATAAGTCCATAAACTGATCCATAATAAATTCAACTTGGGCCTTGTCAGATATATTGCAAATTCAAACAATCACCCCTACGTCTCTATCCTTTTAGGAATCATCCGCTCCAATACCTAAGATAAGGTATCTCCCTAATTGGACTTGATAGACAACATATTACTCCTTTGAATGAATTATTCAATTTTGATTTCTCAAATCACGGATCATTTAGATAAACCTTAGATAACCAGTGAGTTAATATTTGCTTTGTTCATTTTTCTTTTTCCATAAAAACCAGTGAGGATAATTATAAAACATATTATAATTTGACTATGAAATTTTATTAACCAACTTCTTAAAAAATTACACACATAAATAACGAAATAATTACACTAAGAGCAAAAAAATCCTTATAGCTCCTACCACTCATTTTGGGTTTGGGCCTTTTGTTTAGACTGAGCATGACTTATAGGGTTTGGAGAAGTTGTTGTGGAGATCTTAAGTGCTACTAGAAATCAATGTACTTTTCCAAGCTCGAGTAGTTGAGCACTTCAGAGTTAGGCTTTGATTTCTTCCATATTCTCCCTGTCTTTGTTATAAGCAACATTTCCATCCCTAGTTCTTGCTATTGCATCCACAATGGATGTCTAAAGCCTCTTCCTTCATCATGGGTGAGATGAGTTATAGCTTTTTGGCCTCGAGTGCTCTAATGGCTTTGGCTTCTTCTTCTACATGTGGGTGGAAAGGGTAGTTCTATGTACCTATAGTGTATGAGATTGGGCCCAACTTCTTATGGCCAATTTTTTTTTTTTTTTTTTTGGATTGTGCTTGTTGAAAAATATGAAGTTTGCAATTTGGTGCTAGAGGGAGTGCCCACTCCCTTGGCCACTAAATCTGTATGGAAATGGTTTCCATATTAAGGTGATGGGAGTTTATTGAATGTTATTTTTGGGTTATGTTGATTACATAGCGAATATCTAATCCATTATGGAATATCATATTGCTTAAGAATTCAAATATTGATGATTGGTTCGAAATTTCCCAAAGCACTCCCTTAGATCATGGACTTCAACTTGGATTATAATTCTATTAGATGAGCTGCCAACAGTTCATATTTACTTTAAGTGTTATTATTATAATGTATTATTATGGTATTGTTGTTTCAACGGGATTGTGTTAGATCTTTATTTGTAAGCAAGTTCGGAATTTAAAGTCTATATATTTGAAAGACTTGCCTAGATAAATGTACTGAGAGTTTTGCACTTAATTTGTTCTTCTGAGGATAAATTTTAAAAGTGTTATATTGATGGTAAAACCTTGTTATTATGGATGTACTTGCTATGTTCACGAGGGGTGAAAACAGTGATAGAGTATTGTATCTTCAAAGTGCAAGGCTGAGGGAAATTATCACGATGTGTGTGTTTAAATATGTTCACTTTGTAATTATTGAAGAGAGTATATATTTTTCACTAAATTAGGTTCCACAGACGTAGAGAAATTATGTAATCAACTTCTTGTGTCTTGTGTGCTTACTGTTTTGCATTTAGTACCTTAAGGAATACACCATTTCAAGCACCACTTCAATTGTAAAAGTTAGTTCGTAGCAACGAGTAAGTTATTTCAATACTATTTGAGCTAGGTTTTGTTGTAATTCTTTTCTCTCTTGACTGAGGTTTTTCCAGTAAAGAAAAAAAAAACTAATAATATATCAAGTAAATTGATAACTCTAATCGCAAAAATTACTACTACAATTAGGGTAGACGTTAACGTGGTGATGACGAAATGGGTGATGGAATGGTTGAGTAAGAGTGCAATGAGGGAGAGTGGGGTTGTGTAGGAAAATGGGAAGAATTTTTCTATATCTTTTCCTTTTTTCCTTTTGGAATTGCTTGGATGTTAGCCATATGATGTCTTTGGGTCATCCATCATCCACTCTCCCCATCTCTCACTGTTTTTCTTCTGTATCTACTCACAGAAGAACACCCTATTTTAGTTCCAACATCGCTTTCATAACGCGATGGTGGACCCTGGAATATCTCTCCCCTTATCTCTCTACAAATCCTGCATTTTATATAAACATATATATTACTTGGTAAATTGCATAATCTCCGATTTTGTGTGTGTGTATGTATGTATGTATATATATATAGATATCACCAGCTTTTGTAAGCTGCTCCAGGACTTCATATAAAGGTGGGTGTGGGGCTTTTGGGTCTTTACAGGTACAGAATTGGTGAGACTAATTACTTATTATTAGTGTAATTAGTTTGTGTTTAGTGGGACTAAGTTATGGGTAGGCAGCCTTGCTGTGACAAACTGGGTGTGAAAAAAGGGCCATGGACTGCCGAGGAAGACAAGAAACTCATCAACTTTATCCTCACCAATGGCCAGTGTTGCTGGCGTGCTGTTCCTAAGCTTGCCGGCCTCCGCCGCTGCGGTAAGAGCTGCCGCCTTCGATGGACTAATTACCTTCGGCCTGACTTGAAGAGAGGCCTTCTTTCTGAGACCGAAGAACAGTTGGTTATTGACCTTCATGCCCGTCTTGGAAATAGGTTATTTAGATTCCCTTTTACGTGTTATTCTTTGTCCTGCATTACTCCATGCTCTCTTTTCTGAGATAGAGTCCTGCATATATATATTCATCTTATTTTCAAGTTCTGGGTCATGGGGGTTGTTGAAGAAGATATTCTCCAGAGAGATTGCTTATACTTCATGCATTTTGAAAAGATGCACCTAAAAATCATATCGTTGAAAGGGGAACATGTATATTTTTGGTAAAGTTAAACACTGGTTTATGGAGTTTCTGCAGCTCCTCGCTTGCTTGAAATCCAAATATTTGACATCTTTGCGACAGTCCTCTGTCCTCCTTGAAGGTTTGATTTGTTGATGAATTTGACGTTTCCAGGATTAAACTTAATATCAGTTATTTTTCTTTCCTTTTATCAGGTGGTCGAAGATTGCAGCCAGGTTGCCAGGCAGAACTGATAATGAGATCAAGAATCACTGGAACACCCATATCAAGAAAAAGCTTATTAAAATGGGAATCGATCCCGTTACTCACGAACCCTTGAACAAAGAAGCTAAGACCGAAGAAAGTTCATCCCATGCTCATCATTCTGCAGATAACCATACCACGGAAAACGATGGCATAGCCAATTCATCAGAGGATAATTCAAGTTCACCAACTGAGAATTGCTCTACTACTGACGATCCCAATTTGTTAGACGCTATTTGCAGCGATGAATCTTTATTGAATAGCTTATGGATGGACGAACCTCCCCTAGTGGATGTTTCATGGACCAGTATATCAGCAGGAGAAACCAACAGCAACCTCACAAGCTTACCGTCTTGGGAGGAGGACTGCGCATGGTTGCTGGATTGTCAGGATTTTGGTGCTAACGACTTTGGGTTCGATTACCTAAACGACATTGAATTGAACACGTTAGAGATGGGCGATAAATCAGTAGCCTGATGCACCTTAGTTGAAGGTTTGAGTAAAAAATTATCAAAACTAATTACTCAAAGCTTCAAGTTAGGTGCATGTGTTAACAAAAATATTAGTTGATTTTGGGTCTCGTTCCTGTTTTTTCATAATACTAATGCTGGAAGGTCCAATGTGATACCATTACCTATTCCAAAGTGATACCATTACCAACCCTCATAAGTTTCTTGATGCCTTGCAAATATGGTAATCTTTCTTCTGTAAAATGACAGGGAAACGATTATTAAATGAAAAAAGAAGAAGAAGAAGAAGAAGAAGATAGTGACACATTAGGCATGATACAAAGTGTTGGTGGGTTTTGTGAACGTGAAAACTCTTGTATATATTTAATATTTATTATATATGAATAAAGTTATACAGATAAAAAGAACTGCTGCATTGTTGTAATTCAAGTTTTCTCAAGGAATCTGTAGCTCAATTATTGACGTTGCCCATCAGAGATTAAAATTTTTTATATTCATTTTCTCTCATGCTTTTAACCGAGGACATCTCAAGATCAATGAAGATTTGTGGCCAAATTACTTATACTCCAATTATGATGTCAAAAGCATTTAGTTTTTAAAAAGAATGAATAAAGAAATCACTAGTTTGCTGCTGATGCTGGCTACAAGATATTACCACACTATGTTGCTGCAGTCTTTCCAATTGTGTGTCCTACATATATGTCAGACACATTTTTAAAGATTCTAGTATTGAGATATAATCTTTCACAATCTTTCTATGTAAAAAACTCAAATAACTGGACTCTATTGCAGCATGATCTTGTGTAATTCTTGCAGATCATCGGTAGATCTTCGGTTAATAAGTAGCTTGGCATTTATAATTTTTTAATATTTTTCACATTTATTATACGATTTATGTTTGAAGTTCATAAAAATCTTTCCGATCTCTTATTAGTGGTTTGGGAATCATAATTTAGGCATGTAGCATAAGTTGATTTTTAACACGTTCTCCATTAATATTTTATATTTTGTTTATGCACTTTACACCTTGTCACCATTTATGGGGGGAGCTTCAGAAAATTAAACAAAAATTATTTAAGCACCAATTGGGTTAATGCCACTTCTAAGCAATAACTTGATCATGCTAATTCTCTCAATCTTTTAGCCATTAGCTTTTATTCAAAGTGCTTCTAAATTATATGTTTCTAAAGCCAATTGTTATAGAATTCACTTTATAACCTAACACCGCCAATATTTTTTTCTTCTGCTAAAGGCCATGTTTTTCTTTTTTCCATATAAGATAATACTTTAATTCAGTCTTTTCTTTTTCTTTAATATTGCTTCACCACAGCTGATACAGCTTTCCAGATTTTTATGAAGTTGAAATATTTGTCATTATATCTTTGCTGAATTAATTAACATTTGTTTTCTTGCAAGGGCAATGCTTGTGTCACATTGTACAACAATCCTTGGACAAGAAATTTAATTATTTAGCCCAAGTAATTAATTCATCATGACTGCAATATTAGAATAGTGAAAATCAATATTTAACTTTTAACTTTTATAAGCCAAACACAAATAATATACAGAATTGACAATGTCTGCAAGATGATATGTCACCATGAGCTTGATGTACAACATTTTCTAGTGACCAACAACAAGCAAATCTTAATCAATGGAAATTTTTGAGTTTCTGATTAGACCTTTAGTTCAACACAAGTATCGTTGAGAATAAAAATAACACAAGTAATTCACATATCTTGTTATAACAAAATTTAAATTATTCCTGAAATGATTCTCCTAACAACCAAAACTTCAGTTTATACAATATTGTAGTAAAAAAATTTGTCTTGTAAAAAAAAGCAAGGAGTTACTTAACAAAAACAACATGAAATGACTTGCAATTCCATTTATAAAGAGTGAGGGAGAAATGGTCCCTGGGAACAATTAACAGGGAATTAGAAAGGAAGAATATGTATAAGGCTGGAAAAAGTTTAAGGCATTTGGGTAACACCTGTCCTCTCTAAGCCGTGAGAGTACAAAGTGGAGTGTTCAATCATTTGGGTATTTTGTGGTTAACTTTGAAATCAAATTGAGTCATTTTCTTTAAACATTACACCATTTTCTTTGTCAGATGTTATTATCGGTTTTGTGAGGTTTATATAAGGAAATGTGTCTCAATATTCTTCAAATAATATTCATATTGCCATCTGAAATGTAAAGTAAAAAAGCTATTGGGTACCACAGTGGTCTAATTATGCTACACTTCTATTGTTTGTGTAGGGAAAAAAAGGGGGTTGTGTAGATGGAGCATGCTGAGAAGAATACGTGTGGCATCTCAATAAAGCAAGAGTACTAGAATGTTTCAAACTCGGCATCATCAAAGACATGTTTTCAGCAACACTGTTGAGGTTGTAATCATGACTCTTCTCTTTTGGTCTTTCCTTAAGTAACGGAGAATTGAGTTAAAGCTAGTGTGGCAATGCTTTTAAAAAGTACTTTTGAAAAGTGCTGTGCAGAAATATTTTTGAGAAGTGCTTTCGAAAAATTTAAGTGTTTGGTATTACTGTTAAAAAGTGCTTTTGAGAAGTAAAATGTTCATTTTAGACATGATATTATAAAGTAACAAATATGTATTTAAATAATATTCAAATTAGTTAATATTATGATATTTTAACAAAAATATAAAACATAATTTATTATAACTTATTGTTAATATTTTAATATATAATATTAATTTTAAATATTTCTAAGTAATTAATATTAATTATTTATTAAATTTAATTAGAATACATGAAATATATTTAAATATTTAAATATAATAATTAAATATTTGTAATTAGATATTGACACAATTGTATTATTTTAAAAATTATTTTTTATTTTTAATTAATACTTTTAACACATTTGTAAAACTCATATTAGATATTAACATAACATAAAAAAAGCAACCAAGGTTAAAATAGTAAAATACAAGCCAAGAAGCACTTTTGGCTGAGAAAAGCCAAGAAGCACTTTTGGCTGAGAAAAGCCAAAAGTTTCTGCTTTTTCATCTGTGCAAAAGTGTTTAATTTAAGTTAAAAAAATTTCTACACTGTTGTTTGTTCTCTATTGCTTTTAAAGAAAAACACTTAAAAAGTCCATCAGAAAAGGAATGAAGAACGGGGCCTTAGAAAGATTAAGATTTGGGTCCTGGCTCATGAAACTTAGGATTTCCAATTTGAGCTTATCTGATGAAACTTTAGAAGCAAGTATGCCTTCCAACATACACAAAATGTGCCATATACATGACTCCCAATTGAATACAAAATTCTTATTCATGAGTCAACGATAAGACAAGCTTCCCTTCAAATTAGTGGATGCAGATTAGAGATTGAAGGTTGAAAGGGGAGGGATTCATTTGATTGGGCTCTTACACTGAATTCAGCAAGAGAAAACCAACCATATCCCCATTTTAAGTAAATGGATCGTCTAAATGTCTAAATGAAAAAGAAAAGCCCAACCAATAAAGAAAACAACCTTGCTACAATTTTCCAATTTTTTTCCACATAATGAAATTTAATAGTAATAATTCATGGTATCATATCATGTCATGTATATTAACAGATTTTCACATTATAAAAATTAAGCATGGGACAAGGAAAAAAATAAAATATTTTTGGAGGTAAAAATTGCAACATAAATTATATAACTTTTAATGGTATTTTGTAAGTTATATTTTCATAATAAGTCTTTTCAATTTGTTTGTATTTAATAATTCAACTTACAATTTTATTCACTGAAAATTTTAAAACCGTTTAAAAAAAGTCTGTTTAAATTTATCATTATTTCTATAAAATTAAATACACTATTAAGATTGAAATAGATATTTAAAAATATAAATAATGTTGTAATAAATTATTTAATGGTCACAATATTTTAAATTTAATTAACAATTTACATTCACTAATTAATAATTAAAATTAACTTAGAAACTATATATAAATAGAATTCCTCGCAATTTACACTTATAATACTTATATTTTAAAAATAATTTTAAATATTTTTTATTTAGATTCAATTTAATATCAATTATCATGTTTTTAAGATTAAAATTATATATTATTATGTTTTAAATTTCGTAATCATATTATTAATGAAAAGTACAAATTATATAAAAAATTTAAGAAATAATTAAATATAATTTAGTTAATGCATACAATGCGTGGGTAAAGAAAACTAGTATATTAGATTACAAGAATATATTATTTTACCTAATTTTAATTAAAAAGAAAATGATGGTATGATCTTTTGTAAAAATAGAATTTGTTGCAACTCTATTTCATTTTTAATAATTTACGATATAAAAATAATAAAATATATAGTTTTATATTATTATCTATTTGTTTTTATAATCAAATTTAAATAAAATTATTTTAAAAAATTAATTAATTGAAATTTAGGTTGAACTAGACCGAGAACAAAAAAATTAATTGATACATATTTAATATCTCTTTTAATTATTTTTTTACTTTTACTTTAATTAATCAATCAAACTTAATTATTTAATATACCTTCATTTTTATTTATTTTCATATTTATTTTAATTAAATTAACTTAATTAATCAAATTTATGAATTTATCGAATAAGAATAACATCATTTTTGTTTATTTAAATTATAAATTTTTTATCTTGCAATTATAATGTTAAATTTTTTATGAACATACAAATTTATATTTTTTTGAATCGTTTTAATATCCAAACTAATGAAAGAATCAATTTATGTTATTATATATTTGTATAAATTTTTAAGCAAACGCTTCAATTTAAAAAATATTTTAATTAGTCCATATGATCAGCCAGCATCCCATGTGTAAAAGAAACTAGAATATTTTATTACAAGGTAGTTTAAAAATGAAAAAAAAAAAAAAAAATCATGTTCACACTATAACTCTTTGCCATTTGGCATTATTATGAGCTGACATGAACAATTAAGTACCATCAACAACTTATTAAAATTTTCTATTAAATTTGTTTGATATGTCAATGAAAAAAAAATTAAATTAAATTAAATAACATAAATAGGTGTAAACTATTCACTAGTTAATTTTCTAACCTAATTCCTACCTAAAGAAAAGAAAAAACAACTTAAGCTCATAACAAAGAAAAAATACAGGGGTGAACTACCTATTTAGTAACCCGAGTTTGTATACGTTTCTATTTTGGTCAACCATTTCAAAATTTTGTTTATTTTAGTCAATCATGTTGGATAAGTTGTCATTCTACTATTAAAATGTGTTTGATTACCAAACAGAATGCTAACATGGCTTGGTATAATAACAAAATTAGCCCTCAATTTTAATTTAATCCTAATTTTGAAAAAAAATTAACCCTTAATATTTACACATTATACCATTTTAGTCATGATTTTAAAAATTAAAAAAATATAAATTAAAATTTAAAAATACATAAATACATAAAAATCCAAATAATATTAAAATGGATAAAAATATATAAAATACTCAAAAATTATTAAAATATATATTTAAATATTAATAAAATTTAATATATTTTCACACCTTCCTTCCCCAAAGTCTACACTTTTCCTTCTCATCTTTCTCAATCAACGCTAGTTTTTTTTTTTCTCGTTCTCTCATATATTTTCGGGGCTTATCATTTTGAGCTTATATAAGTTTGAGTTTAAATTTTTATAGTAAAAATGGATAAATTTTTTATTTAAGTCTTCATTGTCAATTTGGATTATTTATTTTAATCAAAATAATAGCGAGGACTTTTGAATTTTTAGGATTTGAAAGGCAATTAATTAGAAAATGTTTCTAAAGAAGAAATCAAATTTCATTGCATAAATGTGTAAATATTATGGGTTAAATTTATTTTTTAAAATTAAGATTAAATTACTAAAATGGGTAAACACAGAGGGCTAATTTTTTATTATACTAGATCAAACTCATTTTAAGGTAAAATGACTAAAATTGACTACTTATCTAAAATTGATAACTTTTTTTAATAGGAGTGACTAAAATAACAAAATTTTGAAATGGGTGACCAGAATAAGAACATGGATAAACTCAGGTGACTAAATAGGTAGTTTGTAACAGCCCGCTTTTAGTGAAATTGGAACAGTGGTTTCGGAACCACAAATCTGAGGTCAAAATATTTATTTTATTATTATTTTAATGTCTACAACATGATAGTATAATTGTGTAAAAATTTCGTTAAGAAATTTTACAGTTTGAATGCTTAGTTTGATAAAAAGGACTAAACCGCGTAAAGTGTAAAAGTTGAGTTATATTAGCTAAAGGTGTCTAATAGCTAGAAAACTTTAAATGGAGGTTCTTATTTAGTAAATAGACCATTAAGGAGATAGTGGAGGATGTTGACTTCGCATATTGAGTAAATATTTAATTAGTGAAAGGTTAATTAAGTAAATTAGTTAATAAACATAAAATAAATAAAACCAAATTAAAGCTTTCTTCCTTATTTATTTCTTCAACCGAAAATGAATTAGAATGGCCATGGAAGAAGATTGTTTCGACCAACCCTTATTTGTCAATAGATCAAGAAAAGAAACTTTTAGAATTAGATCGAGGGAAAAATAAAATAGTAGATTGATAACCCGATTTCCTTCGGATACATTCAAGGTAAGTTTGTATGTTTAATAAGTTTTGTATTACATGTGTTTAAATTCTTATACTTCTTTAAATTGAAAATAAATTGATATATAGCACATATTAGCCATACGAGCTTACTAAACTTCATAGCTTACTTTATTTTCTTTTCGTGTTTTATAGTGATTCGGAAGCTTGCTCGGATTGGAAGTTGTCGGAGATCTCATCACACTATCTAGCCGTTGTTTTGGTACTTCATTCAATTCAACAATTAGCACATTGTCATAACCAAATGAATCATATTTAAATTCATCATCTATCACTTACTCATCATATGAATTCATCAACTATCACTTACTTGTTGAACTTATCATGAGTACCTGAACTGATCCGTATCTTCTCTTATATCCTCGTACTATCATTTTTGCCCATTGAACCATTTAGAATAATATCGGATACTCAGGTTTCTCGCACACTAAGTGTCATGTACTTGGATAAACCACCTTTATCTCTTATCACATATATATGCTCACTCTTGAGCTATCACTAGGCCTGCTCACACAAGCTGACGGTTAAGATGTAGCTACACGGTATTACTCACACAAGCTGTTGAGTAACCGCAACACATGCCGGTAAACTCAACCACCGGTAGGACATACAAGACCAGCACCCAAATCACATAATCATGATAAACCCTAATGACATGTCATTTGTATCCTATCTATTCCGGAATGAATTTTATTACATTTACTTATACTTCTTTAAATTGAAAATGAATTGATATATAGCACATATTAGTCATACGAGCTTACTAAGCTTCATAGCTTTCTTTATTTTCTTTTTCGTGTTTTATAGTGATTCGGAAGCTTGCTCAGATTGGAAGTCGTCAGAGATCTCATCACACTATCCAGCCGTTATTTTGGTACTTTTGGACTCAATGTAATTTGGTTATATGGCATGTATAGGTCTATTGGCTAATGAAGCCTAGATGTTTTGGTTATGTGTTTAGCTGTGTGATTTGGCTTATTTTGGTAAACCTAGTTATGTAAATATGTGCAAATGGCCTTTGATATTTGGTTTATAATTGTCATGTGAATGCTTTGTTGTGAATTGATATTTTGAGTACAAAATGATAAGATTTGAGAATATGGTATGCATGTTGATTTAAGCACAAAGTTTAATAGATGAGTTTGATCATTTAGGCTATTTTTGAATGTAAAATTGGTATGAATTTGAATGGCCAATTGTGATGTTTATGAGTAATGTTGTTGTTGGTATTCGAATGGTATGAATTGGACTTGGTTGTAGTTGTTTGAATGCCTATTGAGGATATAGATATATGTTATCTGGTATGCTTAGGTTGATGCAAGTTTGGGTGAGAAATGTGACTTGGAACATAGCCTATTTTTGTCCACACAGGCAGAGACACGGGCGTGTGTCTTAGCCATGTATGACACACGGTCAGGCGATACGGCTGTGTTTCCCCTGTACTTTGTAATGAAAGCAAGTCAGTGAGTTACACCGACTAGTCACACGGACGTGTGGTTGGCCGTGTGACACAAGTCAGAGAGTTACATGGAGTAGGATACGGTCTGGGACACAGCCGTGTGATCCCATTTTGAATGTCCACACGGCCTATGACATGGGCGTGTCTTTTGCCACACGGGCATGTGTCCCCTGTATTTGAAAATTTTCAATATTTTTCCAAAATTTTTCTTAAGTTCTCGGATTAGTCCCAAATTGATTTAAATGATTGTTTTGGGCCTCGAATGCTCGTGTTAGAGACTATAAGAGTGTATGTGAACGATTTATATTTATATATGTGAATTGAATTTGAATTGTATGATTGTTTATGTGATAAGTCCGATAATGCTCTGTAACCCTATTACGGCGACGGATACAAGTTAGGGGTGTTACATAGTTTACCTAATATATAAACATTCTAATAAGTTTTCGAGTATTTTACTAAAAAGGGTACATTTCCAACTTTATTTACGGAAATGGACCACTTAAAACTTTTTTATCGGAATGTGCCAAAAAAACCAAAAACGCGCCTACGTAGAAGCATTTTAAAGGGAAATTTCAAAAAAGTGCGTCCTTAAGGGAGCGCTTTTGCCATGTCAGCATAAAACGCGCTGACATGGAAGCACTTTAGCCCATATTTTTTTCTAGGGTTTAGGGTTATTTGCATGTTTAGGGCTTAGGGTTTATAGGTATGTTTTAAGATTTTAAGGTTTAAGGTTTTTGTAAAACTAAATTAGGGTTTTATTTATTTTAAGTTATAGGAGAAAATAAATTAAGGTTTAGGGATTTTTAAATAAAAATTAGGTTTAGGGTTTTAAATTTTTAATAGGTGAGTGATAAGTTCTGAAAAATTATTTTAATGAGATGGATTTTTTTGTACAGATAGCAAAAGTACTGAAAAAACTCCTAACTGAAAGTTTTTTTGTATAGTAGTTTGTGAAAAAATAATTTTGAGAAGATGGTTATGAAAAAATATGCTCAAAAACGCTTCAAGCAGGATGCACTGTCAGGAAAAGTACAGAAAAAAGCTCCCAGCTGTACGTTCTTTTTCTACAGTAGTTTCTAAAAAAATAATTTTGAGAAGATGGTTCTAAAAAAATAAGGTAAAAAATGCTTCAAGCAGGATGCACTATCAGTAAAAGTACTGAAAAAAGCCCCCAGCTAGACGCTTTTTTTCTACAGTAGTTTCTGAAAAAATAATTTTGAAAAGATGGTTCTAAAAAATAAGGTAAAAAACTCTTCAAGAAGGATGCACTGTCAGCAAAAGTACTGAAAAAAAACTATCAATTAGCAGATTGAGCGGACCAGTAAGTACAGACCCATCCATTGGCAATCCCAATTGTAATTGCACGTCCTCCAAAGTGATGGTATACTCCTCGCATGGAAGATGGAATTTGTGCATCTCATGTTTCCACCTCTCTATGAACGCGCTGATGAGTTTGGGGTCCAACCTGCACCATCGGCCTATATTGGTCACGTGCCAAAAACCCGTTTCCCTCAAATAGTTTTCTATCAACAGTGATGGAGGACCAGACATATTATGAATATAACATTGTAACACCTGATCTACTAACTGTTATAAAAAATTATAAAATAAATATTAATTAAAATTACATAAATGAAAAAATATTAAATAATATTCAAAAATTAAAATTAACCATTACCATTTTCATTTGGTCAACAGAGATATGTTTATGCTTGAGACGAATTAATTCACAGGCCATTGCTAACACGATCAAATATCTTAAAAATTATAAAAAAAACTAATTTAGAAAAAAAGTTAAAAACTTAGAGAGCTTTGAGGGCTTTTTTGAGAAATTTAGAGAGAAATTTGGAAGAAATGTAATTTAGAGGAAATTTTGTGTGAAAAAAATAGGTGGGGGTTTTATAAATTTTTTTCATGACTGTTGGCCTCCAACAGTCAAAATTTTAAATGATCGTTGGGGCCAAAACATGAACTAAAGCGCATCCTTGAGGGAGCGCTTTTGCTATGTCAGCATAGTACTTTCACGTCAGCGCGTTTTATGTTGACATGGCAAAAGCGTTTCGTCAAGGACGTGCTTTTTCTGAAATTTCCCTTTCAAAGGCTTCTACGTAGGCCCATTTTTTGTTTTTTTGCCCATTCCGGTAAATAAAGTTTTAAGTGGCTTATTTCCGTAAATAAAGTTGGAAATGAGCCTTTTTTAATAAAATACTCTAAGTTTTCATCATCTCATTTCCTGCGTTGAAAAAAAATCTGATTTTCTAAATTTATTTATATCAAATTCTATCTTTATTTTTTTTTACTCAATTTGCTTTTATCTATAGTAGGGTTTCGTGAACAAAAAAAAAAGTAAACTATCAAAATAGTCATTTTTGTTTGTCTCAAGTTACATTTTAGTCACTTATGTTTAAAATGTTACATTTTAGTTACTTACGTTATCGTTTTGTAACATTTTAGACATTTAGCATTAATTGTCGTCAACGGCGTAACTGTAAGCTGACGTGGTACATTAAATTTATCATTTCAAATGAAATTTTTAGGTTAAATTATACAATTGGTCCATTTTTTTCGTTTTGAGCAATTTAATTTTTTTCTTTGATGTTAAAAGAGATGGAGAAAGGAAAAAAATAGAGGGAAAAGCAGAAGAGAATGGAAAATAAAGAAAAGAAGAGAAAATTTAAAAGAACATAAAAGAAAAAAATAAAATTGCTCAAAACAAAAAAAATATGGGGATCAATTGTATAATTTAACCTAAATTTTTTGTTTGAAATGATGATTTAACGTATCACATCAGCTTGCCATGATATAGTTAATGGCAATTAACAGTTTACTGACTAAAATGTTACAACGCGTTAAAGTAAGTGACTAAAACGAAACATTTCAAACATAAATGACTAAAATGTAACCTGAAAGAAACAAAAGTGACTATTTTAGTAATTTACTCAAAAAAGATAAATTAACTTTTTATAACTTGAAAGAAATAAAAGTGACTATTTTTATAGTTTACCCAAAATAAATAAATTAACTCATCCTCCTCATCAAATTCAATCTCATTGACAAACTAAAAGAATTTCCATCTTCTGTCAAGCATGGCATTGCATTGAAATCCTCAACAATCTTCCGAATCCATTGTTCATTCTTTTGCCATTTCCATAACATTTTTTCTCCTACCAATGTTTTTCTTTTGGTTTAGGGTAATGGCAAAAGTCACCCATCTACTTCAACAAATATTTTAATATAGTCTATCGTATATGATACCTAAAATTTTATTTTCATCTACCAATATGATACCTCTCTCTAGTGTGTTAGATTCTAACACTGTTTATCACGTATCGCAATCATGAGGTCTGCGGTTAAGAAAAAGTTAAACTACTCAAATAAAAAGACTTTAAAGCAACTTTCCCTTCTAGATTTTAAGTCCAAAAGTAATAAAAAGATATGATTTTTTTTTTCATTTTATGTTATCTGTCCTTTCTCTTCCTCTCCCCAGCCAAATTAAAAGGAAAAATTTCCAGTCTTTCTCACTCAAATTCTGCACTTTCTTTACTATTAAACTTATTTTTTTCCCCAAGCTTTCTGCTTTTACTCAACTAAATGGGGAGACTTAAAAGGGGATTGCCAGCACCGGTTCATGGTGAGAAGCAGAGATTATGGAGTTGAGTTAATGGATTTTGATAAAAGAAGATATCAAACGATTTGGAGGGGAAAAGAGAAAAGGGAAAATTTTTACCAAGTTATTCATGTTTGTATACTACTGAAATAAATCTCAAAACTGCACATGAACTTTGTTTCAATATGCAATTTAATACATAAACTTTAATTTAGTACAATTATACACATAAAATTTTGATTATAGTTCAAATGTATAGATAAATTTTGATTGTGATTTCACCATACACATTTAAAAAAATAAATACATCATTTTCTTTCCATATTAGAAAAATATAATTATTTGTATATGCAATATGTAAATGTAAAATGATGGTATATGGATAATTATTTTAGTGATTTGTGAAAATTGAATCAAATTAAAATTTCATAAATAAAATTACACAAAATTATAGTTCAGGTATAATATTGCACATTTAATCAAATTTCATGTATAGTTTTACGATTTATCTATGATTTTAATTATTTTTAATAATTTTGACCTAAAAAAGGAAAAGAGAAACTTTTACCAAGCCCCTCTATTTTATAGATAAATTTTTTTCTTGTCTACAGGCCACATGGTATCTCATAATTAGGACACGAGGCAAATATTGTCTTAATTTAAAACCATTAGAGGAAAATACCATATTAATAGAAAAAAATAAAATTTCAAGTATCACATTAGACGTTTTGAAAATAAAAATATCATATTGAAAGAGTTGTTAAAATAGAGGGGAATTTTGCCATGATACCCTTGGTTTATCAACCGAAGCTTTCTATTGTTTCACTATGACAGATGAAATTTGGTGTTTTGGATCTCTTTGAATTATATTTAAATGGGAAATAAAGTGAAAACATTATGAAATTGATTGGAAAGCTTTGATAAGGTCTTAATTGCTTTGTTGAATTGAGGATTGTTGAGGAAAAGTTGAGAAGGCGATAATGTTGGCTTTCTTATAAACTCACAGTTTCTTTTTTCTCCGATGGAACTTTGATTAAAACTGTAAATAGTTCAAATGCGTCCAAAATATTTAATTTCATTCTTTCATTGCCACATCTGACATTATCATTTTGATGAATTAAATTTTTTTCATAGTAAACTATTAAAATAGTAATTTTTGCTTGTCTTAAGTTATATTTTAGTCATTTATATTTGAAATATTTATTTTAAGTTATTTACATTATCGTATAATAACATTTTAGTCACTAAGCCATTAATTGTTGTTAACATTTTAATAGTAAGCTGACATTATACGTTAAATCATCATTTCAAATGAAAATTTTTGGTTAAATTGTACAATTCGTCCCTATTTTTTCGTTTTGAGCAATTTAATTCTTTTCTTTTATGTTTTTTTAACTTTTTTTCCTTTATTTTCCATTCTCTTTTGCTTCTCCATCTGTTTTGCACCATTCTCCATTTCTTTTAACATAATTTTTCTATGTTTTCCATTTGTTAAAATAGTCCCTATACTTTTATTTTTTTGAACAATATTGTAATTTTTTTATTTCTTTATTTGTTAAAGCCAAATATCTTTGATTACATACTCTTTGTGTAAAACCAAAGGCCGTTTTCGGTCATTGCAAGATGAATAAAATCGATCCTATTGAATTAATCTATATTGATTCTTCTTCTATATATAATAGAACACCAAGCTAAATTCTACCGAAGACTTTGATTTGCTTACCAAATTGGTGCCAAGAACTAGAAACCAAGTTAACCCTAATGGGATCAAAAGGGTTAACCAGTATCATGAGAATCTTCATTGAAATATCAGGTCCAAACAATTCTATAAAATCACCACAATAATCAATTTTTGGATCCTTTGTATAGCTTCAGCAATAATTATAAAATATCAAAAACCCAATTCACAATTGTCTATAATAAGCAAAAAAAAAATAAATAAATAAAAGAAATCTTTATTCTGAGTTTTCATTGAAGATGAATTCAAAATTTTTTAATTAATATAATAATTGGTAGATTATATTATAAAATAATATTTAATTGTATTATTTTAAGTGGTGATTAATTTTTTATTGATTTTGCAGTTATCAGAATGAGTTCTTTTTTAAGAGCATTCGATTGTATTGCACTTATGATTAATGAGCCGGTAAAAAAATTGATATTTCTTATCCATAACTACATTTATAGAGTTCCAGTTTAATTTGTAATTACTTGGTCAATTTAAAAAATGTGGCTATATGATATGTACAAGTTGAGTACCGCGTGTTGAGGGCACATGTCCATTGGTCGAGATATTGTAACACCCCTAACCCGAATTCGTCGCCGGAATGGGGTTATAAAGCATTACCGAACAATGTACAACTTTTATTCATTTAACTAATCACATTAAAAATTTTATAAAACATATTATAATCACCTATTTATTATCATTTAATATAGCAAGTATCAAAACACATTGATTAATAATATATGCGGCAAAGATTCATAAAACGTGGTCTATTAACTTGCAATACTCACTGTATGATATAATACCTCATAACACATTTACCAAATCCTTATCTTACTTGAACAAACATTAATACTAAATTAAAACATTACAAGTCATCAAATATATATGCAAACACATCACCTAAACGTCATACTATTTGTCCAAATATAATATACACTCAAACTCTTCATTATCATTACTTAACATAGGTTACTATTAATTTGGTATTTTTCCAATGCTTGAGCCGAATGCAATTGCTATTAACGTTTATGCTTAGACAAATGTCCACTTTCAACTTTCCCATTCATTAATCATGTCAAAACATTTCAAGAACTAAACTCAAATACCAAACATAATATGCTTTTCTCATTAGTATATCACAAATATACATATAAGCATACTATATAGCAACCATTTTGACTAACTCTTTAACTAGCTAATAAACTACAATATATACATATTTTTATCCCACATTTAGCACATTTATGGATGAATTATCGTTGAATTTGTGGAATTTGATGCTCCTACACCTTTAATTTCATGTTTTATACTTAGGTGAGCATAAGAGAGTGAAAAGAACGAGAAACAGGCCAAAAATAGAGAAAATGGGCCAAAGTTAGAAAACAACACAGCCTGAAGTTCATGACATGGGTAGACCACACGCCCGTGCCAAATTAGCAAGCTTGAACACGGCCTAGGCTCGACTCACACGGGCGTGCCACAGAGGCGTGTCCCTGTCGTGACGAGTTTCAATTTCATGTGGAAAAAGCTACTTCGGGGCTAAGAAAGGTATTCCGAAGTCTAAAAAAACACCCTAGGAGCAGACTTAAAGGAGAGAGTTGACACAAAGGGTGGAAGGTAGGGAATTACTCGAAAAAAGCCGATTGATCCATCTCAGAAGCCAGGATCTACATCAAGACTGAAGATCTCCCTTCAATCCTTTCAGGAGTTTTGGGTTTTCTTTATGTTTTGTTGTTTTCTTTATTTTGAGATGTATTCTTTTATAAACATGAACTAAATCCCCAAATACCTGAGGGGGATGAAACCTAGGACGGATCTTGTTATTATTATCTGAATTATATGATAATTATTCGATTTGTTCTTAATTGTGTTTTTAATTCTTGAGTTGATATTTCAGGATATTAATTCAAGTCGAATGTGCTTATTTAGAGGAGAAAAAGTCCCTATTTAAGAGTAAATCCAACACAATTAAGCGGAGTTGATCGCAATCCTAGACATAGGATGACAAAAATCTGTCGGATCAAGTTAATGCAAAACTAGGGGTTTTAATCAGAAAGAGATTTCAATTAATCAACCTAGGGTTAGTTGTTCTTATTCTTGACGGAGATATTAACATAATTTAGGGATCTCTACGGATCATGTAACACCCCAAATCCAGCCTAGAAGTTAGGCCTGAATTCGGCGTGTCACATTGAAGTGTTTTTGCAAAAACCTTGTTTTCATTGAAAACCCTTCTAAAAGAAATTTGAGTAAAATCCAGTTTGTATTTGTTTTCAAAATGAGGTGTATTCAAAAACTATTTCTTTGTTACTTTATGTAAAAAAAAAAAATCTCCTTTTAACTGGGAAAGCTTGATTTTAAAACAAAAATTATTTTTAAAAAAAACTTGAAATATGTTTAAAAGAGATAAATCCAGGTTCCGTTTCGAAAATACGAAGCACAGCAATAATAATGGAATAAGAACTAGAGGGAAGGCCTTATTACAACCCGAAATAAAATAACTTAAAATTTTTTAGAAATTATATATATATATATATATAAAAGTCCAAATTGTCTTGCTAGTTGGCCACCTCTAAGTCCCATCCTCCGTCGAACCGCTTACTGAGGTTCACCTGAAAAAAATAAAAGAGGGGAGTGAGTTTCGAAACTCAGTGTGTACAACCCTCGTCAAACAAAAAAACATACCACATTCACTTGACCTAAGCCTACATCATAATAACATAGTAATATCATACATGCAATGCTGTGAAAAAACCCTGCCAAATAGTCTATCCGCTACACAACATCTTCGTCCAACCAAAACACAACTGTGGGGATATCTAAATTGACCCACCTATCTGTTACACAACAATGGTAGCCCGGTTGCGGTACTACCTAACATTACAGCAAAGCTGCTAATCAAATATTGGCTTAAAAAGCCATCAATGGATCCACGTTCGTCAAGCAACCATGCGATCCTCATATACTTCCTCTATTCCATGATTCCCAACCCATATGCAACTTAAACAGAATATCATATGAATGCAGAAAACATACATGTAGCGTACATAAATCCTACATTTAACACATAGGGGTATTCTGGTAATCTCACAAATCAGGGGTAATTTGGTAATTTTAATAATCGAGGGTATTTTGGTAATTTTACAATATAGGGGCATTTTAATGATTCTACCCTATAGGGGTATTTCAGTAATTCTTTCCTACAGGAGTGTCTCTGTAATTCTACCTGATAAACGATAAATTATACATATTTTTACCTCATGTTTAGCCTAATTTCTAGATGAATTATTATCAATTTTGTGAGAATTGGTGCTCTTAACCCTTTTATTTCATGTTGTATACTCAGGAGAGCATAGGGAAGAGAAAAGAATGAAAAATGAACCGAAAACGAAGAAAATGAGCCAAAAGTGTGAAAACAATATGGCCCAAGGAGTCACCACACGGCCGTGGCACACGACCTTGCCACATGAGGTCTAACACGGCCCAGTCTCGACAAGCACGGCCAGGCCACACGATCGTGCCACCCTCAACAGGCCCACACACGGCCTATTGTCGATCCACAGGGGCGTGGTACACGGGCGTGTCCCTGTCATGAGGAAGTGCAATTTCACTCGGATTTGGATACTTAGAGGCTAAGAAAGGCATTCCAAAGCTCTATATAAAGACCCTAGGAGGCAACTCTAAAGGGGTACTCTTTTCTCCCAAAAGGAGCGCCATATTTTTGCCAACACAAGGAGTGAAAGCAATGAATTACTCCAAAGGAAGCCGATTGATTCATCCCAGAAGCCAGAATTCTACATCAAGACAGATGATCTCCCTAAACTCCTTCAGGGGTTTTTGGTTTCTTTATGTTTTGTTATCTTATTACTTCTGAGATGTTTTTTTTATTAATTATGAACAAAACCCCTCAAATACTTGAGGGGAATGAAACGTAAGACAGATCTTGTTATTATTTATTTTTGAATTATATGATAAATACTTGAATTGTTCTTAATTATGTGTTCTTCATTCTTAATTTAATAGTCCTAGGTATTACTTCAAGAAACTGATGTGCTTAGGCAGAGGAGCAAAAGTCCCTGTTTTAAGAGTAGATCTACCATAATTGAGCAGAGTTGCATACAACCCTAGACATAGGGCGAGATAAATCTATCGGATTAGGGTAAAACCTAATAAGGGGATCCATAGATCGAATTAATGCAACCTAGGGGTGTTAATTAATAAAGAAACTTTAGTTAACCACCTAGGATTAGTTGTTCTTATCCTCGACGGAGGTATTAACATAGGTTAGGGATCTCTACGGATCAAGTCAAGTGAAGAAATCGTCTAGTTCAAGAAGCCAATAACAAGTGAAGTCTAGGTGGATTCTCCCTTGAGTATTGCCCATATCAATCAGCTTTTCCTGAAAGTTTTCCCCAATTTACTCTTTGTGCACTTTTAGCTTATTTTAGAATTAGTTTCACACAAACCCCCTTTATTTTTAGGCTAGATAATAGAAAGGAAGTAAGTACTAGTACTTTTGGTTCCCTTGGGTACAATAACTCGGTCTTACTGCTAAACTATACTAATGTTCGATAGGTGCGCTTGCCTTAAAATCGTGATATTAGTTAGTTTTTGGTGTGATCAGTTTTTATAAATTTTATTACTACATATCACGCGATATCAAGTTTTTGGCGCCATTGCGGGGGAACTAAAATATTATGAAAACTCGATTTCTCTTACTTTAGCCATTACTATTTTTTATTTTCAGCCTTTATTTTTATTTTATTTTATTTAATTTAATTTTCTTTGCTTTTTCCTTCTAGGTATTTCTAGTTTATGACTAGAAACAACCCGATAGAGCCATTACTTTTTGACGAAGACTTAGAAGCGATAGTTCGCAGAACTCGTAGAGAGATCGGATGAAGCCTACATTATCCAGAACAAGATCAAGAACAAGAGCCAGAACTTACAGAAGAGATGGAAGCAAATCAAAACATTCAACCACCTCCAGCACTACCCGTAGACCAAGATGAAGCTCCTCGTACTATGTATGATTATGCTAAACCTAGTTTGGCTGGTACTCAAACTAGCATTATTAGACCTACTATTGCTGCTAATAATTTTGAATTAAAACCTAACACTATTCAGATGATTCAGCAATTAGTGCAGTTTGATGGTTTACAGGATGAAGATCCGAACTCACACATAGCCAATTTTTTAGAACTTTGTGATACTTTTAAAATTAATGGCGTTTCTGATGATGCCATTCGTCTAAGGCTATTCCCATTCTCTTTGAGAAATAAAGCCAAACAGTGGTTAAATTCTTTACCACGAGGCTCAATCACTACATGGGAATAAATGACCAAAAAAATTTTACTTAAATATTTTCCTCTAGCTAAAACAGCTAAATTACGAAACGATATCTCTTCTTTTGTGCAGATAGATTTAGAAACACTTTACGATGCCTGGGAGAGATACAAATATCTTTTGAGAAGGTGCCCTCATCATGGATTACCTT
Source organism: Gossypium stocksii (assembly GCA_020496765.1). Lineage (NCBI taxonomy): Eukaryota > Viridiplantae > Streptophyta > Magnoliopsida > Malvales > Malvaceae > Gossypium > Gossypium stocksii. The sequence continues at coordinate 109,618,654 of CM035623.1, forward strand.
TGTGGCTACAAGTTCAAACCTTTCACAATGGTTTGAATCCTTCCACAAGGCAAATGATCAATGTAGCCGCAGGAGGAACAATCAAAAATAAAACACCCGAAGCAGCTTATGAGTTCATAGAAGAGATGTCACTGAATAACTATCAGTGGCAAGTCATGAGGGCAAAGCCGACAAAAGCTGCAAGAGTTTATAATATTGATGCTGTCACTATGCTTACTAACCAAGTAAAACTTCTAAATAAAAAGTTTGATAATTTTGTTGGTTCTACGCAGGCACAGCCACTGATGCAGTACGACGCAACCCCAGGAAATATGTTCAATCCAGACTACTCATCTTATGGACACAGCATAGAAACTAAGCAAGCCAACTATATGGGTAACAATTCTAGACCTCAAAATAACCCTTATAGTAATACTTACAATGCAGGTTGGAGAAATCACCCCAATTTTTCATGGGGAGGACAAGGAAATCAAAGATAATAGCCTCCTCTAGGATTTTAGCAGCCACCACCATAACAAGAGAAAAAGCTAAATCTTGAAAAGATGTTCACCAAATTTATGGCCGCGTCAGAAACCCATTTTCAAAACACTAAAACGGCACTAAAAAACCAACAAGCATCAATTCAAGGGTTTGAGAATCAAATCGGTCAACTTGCGAAATTAATTTCAGAGAGACCACAGGGTGGACTACCAAGTAACACTGAGCCAAATCCCAGAGAACATGTCAAAGCAATTACTTTAAGAGATGGGAAAGTACTACCTGAACCAGAAAAGACGTCTGTTTAAGAATATCCAGGAGACAAGGTAGAGGAACCTAAGGAAAACACTCCACCAATACTCAAGGAATACAAACCGCCTATTCCATATCCAGTAAAGTTGAAGAAAGACCGTACAGACGCTCAATTCGGTAAATTTCTTGAACTTTTTAAACAATTACACATTAACTTACCTTTTGTTGAAGTAATTTCACAGATGCCGAAGTACGCGAAGTTCCTTAAAGAACTTCTAACAAATAAAAGAAAGTTGAAAGAATTAGCCACAGTGGAACTCAACGAGGAATGCTCAGCTATTCTCCAAAATAAATTGCCAACAAAACTGAAAGATCCAGGGAGTTTTACTATTCCTTGTTTAATTGGTAGTTTAATTATTGATAAAGCCTTAGCTGATTTAGGTGCTAGCATTAATCTAATGCCTTACAAAATGTTCAAGCAACTAGGTCTAGGGGAACCAAAGCCCACTAGGATGAGTATTCAACTAGCTGATAGATCTGTTAAATATCCTAGGGGAATCATCGAAGATGTGCTAGTAAAGGTAGATAAATTTATATTCCCTGTTGATTTTGTTTTACTTGACATGGATGAGGATATTGATGTGCCTTTAATTTTGGGACGTCCATTTTTAGCCAGTGCTAGAGCTGTTATCGATGTAGAGAATGGTAAATTAGTACTTAGAGTTGGTGAGGAAGAAGTCATTTTTAAAATCTATAATGCCATGAGATTTTCTAAAGAACAAGATGATTCCTGTTATTTTGTTGATATTATTGATTACTTTGTTCAAGATCATTTTTAGGAACTTTCTCTCGTAGACACGTTGGAACTGTGTCTTATTCAAGGTGGGGGGAAGATGAAGCCACCATTGAATTGAAGAAGTAAGAAAGGAGTTAGATTCTAATGAAATTATCACGAGACACATAAGTTATGAAAGTATAAAGATGAATGATGAGTTGAGACAGAAACCTTCCATTGATAAACCCTCTAATTAGAGTTAAAACAACTGCCAGATCATTTAGAATATGCCTTTTTAGGGGAAGATTCAACTTTACCAGTTATTATCGCATCAGATTTGAGCATTGCAGAAAGAGGGGAACTACTCCATGTGTTAAGAGAGCACAAGCAGGCTATAGCTTGGAAAATTTTAGATATTAAAGGAATTAATCCTTCTTTTTGCACCCACAAAATTTTAATGGAAGATGAATATAAACCATCGGTGCAAGCTCAGAGAGGATTGAATCCCAACATGAAGGAAGTCGTAAAAGCCGAGGTAATTAAACTTCTAGATGCAGGCATTATTTATCCTATTTCTGACAATTCTTGGGTAAGTCCTATGCAGGTTGTTCCTAAAAAGGGAGGCTTGACAGTGGTGTCTAATGACAAAAAAGAGTCAATACTTACAAGAACAGTCACTAGATGGAGAGTTTGCATTTATTATAGAAAGCTGAATGATGTAACTCAAAAAGATCATTTTCCCTTACCTTTTATTGATCAGATGTTGGAAAGATTATCAGGTCACATGTCTATACGGTACGTTTGCTTATCGTAGAATGCCTTTTGGTTTATGTAACGCTCCTGCTACTTTTCAGCGATGCATGCTAGCTATCTTCAACGAATTCGTGGAAGATATCATGGAGGTATTTATGGATGATTTTTTAGTTTTCGGTAATTCTTTTCAACTCTGTCTTAATAATTTAAAACGTGTTTTGATAAGATGTGAAGAGACAAATTTAGTGCTAAAGGGGGAAAAATGCCACTTTATGGTTCAAGAGGGTATTGTATTAGGACATAAAATTCTAATAAAGGGATAGAGGTAGATAAAGCAAAAATTGAAACCATTGAAAAATTACCTCCCCCTAATTCAATTAAGGCTATAAGAAGCTTTTTAGAACATGCCGGTTTTTATCGCAGATTTCTAAAGATTTTTCTAAAATAGCTAAGCCTTTAACAAAATTACTAGAAAATGACGTGCTTTTCAATTTCGACCAAGAATGTTTAGAATCTTTTAACACTCTTAAGGAAAAGTTAGTCAATGCCCCGATTATGATTTCACCTGATTGGAATCTACCTTTTGAACTAATGTGCGATGCAAGTGATTTTGCAGTAGGTGCAGTTTTGGGATAGCGAAGAGACAAGCACTTTCAACCGATTTATTATGCTAGCAGAACTTTGACAACCACTCAAGAAAATTATACTACCACAGAAAAAGAATTGCTAGCCATTATTTTTGCATTTGACAAATTCAAATCTTATTTGATTTTGTCAAAAATCATTGTTTATACTGACCATTCTGCTCTTCGCTACCAACTCGATTAATAAGATGGATTCTATTGTTATAGGAATTCGATTTAGAAATAAAGGATAAGAAAAGAGCTGAAAACTTGGCAGCAGATCACCTTTCAAGACTAGAAACCACACAACCCAAGTACCTCGATAAAATAAACGACTTGTTTCCTAAAGAACAACTCTTAGCCTTAGCAGATGCAACAGTTTCTTGGTTTGTAGATTTTGCAAATTATTTAGCAGCTAACATAACCCCAAAAAGGCTGACCCATCAGCAAAAGAAGCGATTCTTCGCTGATGTGAAAAACTACTTTTGGGAAGATCCTTTTCTTTTTTGAATTTGTGTAGATCAGGTTATTCAAAGATGCGTTGTTGAAACAGAAGCATACCTAATTTTAAATCACTGCCATTCAGGACCCACATGAGGACATAACAGTGGAGCTAGAACTACTCATAAGGTACTCGAATCAGGCTTTTACTAGCCTACACTTTTCAGGGATGCCAACAGGTATGTGACCTCTTGTGATAAATGCCAAAGAACAGGTAATATTTCTCAACATAATGAAATGCCTCAGAGCTATATACTTTCATGCAAAATATTTAATGTATGGGGTATTGATTTCATGGGTCCATTCCCTACTTCATTTGGGAATAAGTACATCCTAATAGCAGTAGATTATATGTCAAAATGGGTGGAAGCTCAAGCCTTACCTACTAATGATGCTAGAATGGTAGTACGATTTTTGAAGAAACTTTTCTCTCGATTTGGAACACCTAGGATAATTATTAGTGATAGGGGCACCCATTTTTGCAATGCCCAATTTGAAAAAGTTTTAAAAAAGGTATGGAGTACACCATAGAACAGCTACCCCTTATCATCCACAAACCAGTGGCCAAGTCGAAGTGACAAAGAGGGAACTAAAACAAATCTTAGAGAAAACAATAGAAACAAATAGAAAAGATTTGTCAAGAAAGATAGACGATGCTTTATGGGCCTATAGAACTGCTTTTAAAGCACCTATAGATACATCTCCCTATAAACTTGTCTACGAAAAAAGTTGTCATCTGGCATTTGAACTTGAACATAAAGCATTCTGGGCTATTAAATTTTTAAACCTTAATTTTAAGCTTGCAAGTGAGAAAAGATTAATGCAGTTAAATGAGCTAGATGAATGGCGTTGCAATGCCTACGAGAGCTCACGACTATATAGGGAAGCCATGAAGCGACGTCATGACAAACGACTGAAACAACCTAAGCAGTTCAAAATAGGTGATCTTGTCTTACTCTACAGCTCAAGGCTGAAACTATTTCCTGGAAAACTCAAGTCAAGGTGGTCAGGTCCATTCACTGTTCAAACTGTCTTTCCATACGGCACAATTGAGGTAACTCACCCTAACCACGGTACGTTGAAGGTAAACGGCCATAGGTTTAAACACTATAGAGGTGAGAATTTTAAAGATAATAGGGAGGGGCTTCAGCTCCATGAAATCTCTTCGTGATACATCCAGGTAGAGTCGAGCTTAGACTCTAAATAAGCGCTTCTCGGGAGGCAACCCGAGCACTAACTTAGTAACGTTTCTTTTTAATTTTAGTATTTTTTATGCATAAACTAACCCTTTTTAAATGCAGAATTTTAGGACCACACGACCATGCCCACGGGCGTGTCCAAGGCTGTGTGAACACTTAAAGCAGAGACACGATCGTGCACCCAGGCCGTGTGTAAACAGAGTACAATTTTCTCAAAACATGGGCTACTGACAAATCGACACGGCCGTGCAACATGGCCGTGGCAACATTTCAACTTAGACACGGGCTTACACAAAGCCACACGCCTGTGTCCCCAGACCGTGGCCAACGCTGTCGATTTAGACACGGCCGTGTAACTACCTACACGACCGTGTGAATAACGAAAACCTCATCGCAAACGGCCATGTGACCTATCACACGACTGTGTGAAAAGCAAACGAGAATGCAAACGGCCGTGCGAGATGGCCAACACTGGCATGTACTTCGAACCAGGCGCGCCAAAACCACCGAATTTTGAATCACACGGGCAAAACCTGAGTCACATAGGTGTGTGCCATGCCCGTGTGACCCAAAAACTATAAATAGGGGCCACTATTCACTCTCTCCCTCACTCAAACCCTAAAATTTTTCTCCCCCAACCACTATAAACGCCGCCACCGATCCTCAAAACACCACCACGCTTGTATAGGACTATCCCACACCTGTGCAAAGCGCCCCATGACCATTCAATCCTTGGCCACGACTGTGCACCTCTTCCATTTGGTTCTATTTTCTCATTTTTCTCTCTAATTATTACTAATCTATTTTATTTATTTTTATATCATGATTATTTTAAAATTTAGAATTGATTCAAGCATGGAATTAGTTACACTATTATGAATAATCTAGAATATTATAGAACATTTCATAATTGTATGCCACTTAAAATCACACTTGATTGCCATTTTTCTCATGCATTTAGTATAAATACATACTCATGTTACTTATTTTTGATATCATGGATAAATTATATTATTTAAGTTAGTCCCCATTTTATGTTTTTAGGAACATCGTTATTTTCATTGTATTTCATATATAGTCAATTTCATTTCAATTTTAGGACTAATACCTATTATTTCATTTTTAGATATCATGTTGTCATCACGCGGCAAAAGAGCTGCTGCCCCACCTTCTAAAAAAACGAAAAGGGCCCGATAATTCATCATCAAGGCCCACCTCCAAAGCTCGCCATCCGTTCATAACATTCACCCAGACCTCCCAACAGGAATTGTTTCAGATTTTACTGGAACGCACCTTGAGCGCCGGTCGATGCGTTGATTGGGACGCGCTAGAGCAAGTCAACCTTGCTGATTCAGTCCGGGCCCTACTAATGACGGATCCTTGGGAATAGTTCTTTCGGATCATAGAACCCACACACCTTGAACTCACTTTAGAGTTCTACTCCACTTTCCATCTACAGACTGTCATGAGCCAGTTCGATGACCCCGGCACGATCTAATTTCGCCTAGGAGGTTGTGTACGCCACCTTAGCGTACCAAAGTTTGGCTCAGCTCTCGACCTTTACACGGAGCACTTCATGGAAGAGGAAGACTTCCCTACGCTTTCCCGATGCATCCATCTCAAGTCCGTAGACTGTTAGTGCAACATCGCCCCTGGTTTTCCCTCCTACGACCCTAGTCGCACGAAGGAGACCGCTCTCCCCCCGTCATTGAGGTACCTTCACGCTCTTCTTGCACATACTTTGACAGGTAGACGGGAGAGCATAGACGTTGTCAACACACATGACGCCTATTTCTTATGGAGCATGGCGAACGCGTACCCCATCGACCTCGCCTACTTTATCGTACATGCCATACAGCACCAGACTGAGCGTCATTGCAGGGGCGTCATATCCATGGGCCCATACATTACACGCTTAGCCCGTCACTTCGGGCTCCTCAACACAGCGGCCTAGACATCCTCCTACACACTCATCGGCCAGATGTCCCCTCAGGGCATCCAGATTATGCACCATATGAGGATGATCCACCGGAGGCCAGGAGGCGACCCTTTTCAGTACCGCCTCATCCAGGAGGCCAAAGATTCAGAGGACATTCCTGATGATGTCCCACCACCGAAGGAGGATGCACCTACAGAGCCACCACCCCCTCACCGACCAGTTCATGCGGCAGTTTCCTATGCTGACTTATCTGAGCGCTTCTCACAATTCGAGCAGCAATGCTTCCAGCGCTTCAATCACATCGATGCGACTTTACAACAGATATGTCAGCATCTCCACATCATGCCACCACCACCACCGTGTGATCCATCCGAGGATTCGATATTTCTATTCCTCTTATGTTTATTTTTATCTTAGTTTTTATTTTTCACTTTGATTTTTATTTTTCATTTATTTCTAACTTTAGTCTCCTTTTTATTTTGAATTTTATTGTCTCTAATCCTTTTTCATTATTTGAGTATTAGTATTTTTAGAATTTAGTTTATTATTTTTCTGCTATTTATTTTCTATCTTTCATATCGGCCAATCCCTAACGGATAATCTCTCTTAATCCAAAATTACCACGACTAATTAATATTTTTGCAGTTTCAAAAAGGAGCTCTACAGCTCAAATCCATATGGAAATGGGAACACCCTGCCACAACTGTCGGCTCTTCCAATTCCAATATCCGTCTCATAAATTCATCTAAAATTTAGGGAGTTTCATGTCTTTCCCTATCTTATGATCTTGTGCTTTTATTGCTACTAATGCTTTTTTGTACATTGAAGGCAATGTACATCTTAACTGTGGAGGAGGGAATTTACTTTTAGTCTTTACACTCTCTTTGAAATCCCTGAGCTTTTTTCTACTAACATTTTGCATTGTTCTCAAAATTCTCACTTTCACTCTTTGCATTTTCTTCAATCTCCTATTAGGAATATATTCTGATTGATTTATGATTTTTATTGATATGTGAGAATTAAGACATAGGTGCTTGTACTTTGATTATTCAAACTTTAAAACATTAGGGAATCAAGCATGATAAGTTGAAATTTTTGAGAACCCCATTTTTTTTTCATAAGTTATTTTCCTTAATTCTAAAGTGTTATCTTGAGATTTGAAATTCACAGGATTGACATCAAAAGCCATAATTCTGGTGAGATTTTGAGCCTTTTTTAGCATACATTCTTTTGTGCACACTTTTATTATTGCTTTGAGTGAGTCAATACTGATTTGTTATTCTAGAACTTGCTTTGATTATACATGTCGAGACCACATCATTGATTTGATACACTGAAATGATAAAGGCACCTAGGATTTAACCCACTTACTCTACAAAAGCCTACCTCCATAAATTAACCCCTAGTAAACCCCATTGAGCCTAACAACCTTTTCTTTGACTTACCTCTAATATTAACCTTTCACCCATTTTTTTTCTTGAATTCCATTCAATTATTTTGACCCCTATTTTTTTCGAGATATGAGTTGAAATTTTCATCTAGCTTTATTCTCTTTTCCAAATTGTAAAGTTGTAAATATTCAATTTATTGTATTGTACTTGAATTGTTCTAAAAAAATGTATGTATTAATTCAGTTGTAATCTGTAATAGTTCAAATAATTTTTGCATATTTCTATTTTAAGGCTACCAAGGCGAAAATGATGTCATCATAAGAATTTGCTCAAGAAATATGTTCCAGTGATAGAGATTTTTCTAGCTAGATCATTTTTCAGCTCAATCTCAATTCTAACCTTTCTTTTTCAGCTTGTGATAACACCCTTAACCAAGCCCCATTACGACCATTAAAAGACCTTTTGATCGATGTATCATATCAAACTATAGTGGTGGAGAATTGATCTTCTTGCAAGTCTATGGTAATAACTTTTTAGGTTGACTAGAGAGTACTTAATTCTTGAACCCTAAACATCTTGAGTGGATAGAGTGAACCTTTAGTGAGGATGTCAAATCTTGTTGATTTCAATTGAAAGATGAGTACTTAGGAGCAGGGAAGAAAACTTATGTTTCGATGATAAAATTCTCAACTTAAAGTAATTGAATCTTTAATGTTCTTCTGATTGAATTGCCATTGTATGACTACTTGTGAATTAGTTTGAAACATTATTGATAAGGATTGTAAGTTGAGAGGAATGATTCTTAATTATGGATTAAGATTTTGCTTGAGGACAAGCAAAGGCTTAAGTGTGGGGGTATTTGATAAACGATAAATTATACATATTTTTACCTCATGCTTAGCCTAATTTCTAGATGAATTATTATCAATTTTGTGAGAATTGGTGCTCTTAACCCTTCTATTTCATGTTGTATACCCAGGAGAGCATAGGAAAGAGAAAAGAAAGAAAAACAGACCGAAAATAAAAATGGGCCAAAAGTGTGAAAAACAACAGGGCCCAAGGAGTCACCACACGGCCGTGGCACACGGTCGTGCCACATGAGGTCTAACACGGCCCAGCCCCGACAAGCACAGTCAGGCCACATGGCCATGCCACCCTCAACAGGCCCATACACGGCCTCTTGTCGATCCACACGGGTGTGGCACACGGGCGTGTCCCTGTTATGAGGAAGTGCAATTTCACTCGGATTTGGATACTTAGAGGCTAAGAAAGCATCCCAAAGCTCTATATAAAGACCCTAGGAGGCAACTCTAAGGGGGTACTCTTTTCTCCTAAAAGGAGTGTCATATTTCTGCCAACACAAGAAGTGAAAGCAAAGAATTACTCCAAGGGAAGCCGATTGATTCATCCTAGAAGCCAGAATTCTACATCAAGATAGATGATCTCCCTAAACTCCTTCAGGGGTTTTTGGTTTCTTTATGTTTTGTTATCTTATTTCTTCTGAGATGTTTTCTTTATTAATTATGAACTAAACCCCTCCAATACTTGAGGGGGATGAAACCTAAGACAGATCTTGTTATTATTTATTCTTGAATTATATGATAAATACTTGAATTATTCTTACTTATGTGTTCTTCATTCTCGATTTAATAGTCCTAGGTATTACTTCAAGAAACTGATGTGCTTAGGCAGAGGAGCAAAAGTCCCTGTTTTAAGAGTAGATCTATCATAGTTGAGTGGAGTTGCATGCAACCCTAGACATAGGGCGACATAAATCTGCCGGGTTAGGGTCAAACCTAATAGGGGGATCTATATATCGAATTAATGCAACCTAGGGGTGTTAATTAATAAAGAAACTTTAGTTAACCACCTACGATTAGTTGTTCTTATCCTCGACGGAGGTATTAACATAGGTTAGGGATCTCTACGGATCAAGTCAAGTGAAGAAATCGTCTAGTTCAAAAAGCCAATAAAAGTGAAGTCTAGGTGGATTCTCCCTTGAGTATTACCCATATCAATCAACTTTTCCCGAAAGTTTTTCCCAATTTACTCTTTGTTCACTTTTAGCTTAGTTTAGAATTAGTTTCACACAAACCCCCTTTATTTTTAGGCTAGATAATAGAAAGGAAGTAAGTACTAGTACTTTTGGTTCCCTTAGGTACTATAATTCGGTCTTACCGCTAAACTATACTACTGTTCGATAGGTGCGCTTGCCTTAAAATCATGATATTAGTTAGTTTTTGGTGTGATCAGTTTTTATAAATTTTATTACTACATATCACGGGATATCACTACCCTATAGGGGTATTTCAGTAATTCTACCCTACAGGGGTATTTCAGTAACTTCTTAACACTGTGGGTCTAATTATGTACCTTGGGTTGTCAACAAGTCCTCGTTTCGCTAAAGTGAACGGGCACTATGCATCAGGTAGGTTTCGAGAGAAGAGGTGAGTCATTAAGACTGCTTAAGTACCAAGCTCTCCCTAGATTCAATCCTAGACATGCATATATCCATTGCCACACCTTAACCTTATGACTTGTCCACAGTTGCAATTAATTAATTCTTAAAGTTGTATGTCTGTTAAAGCAGTTATCAGATACTAGGCCCAAAACCCCTTATAAAGCTCAAACAAGTCCACATACATGCATGTCGCCCACTAGGCCCAACCTCATTCTTATGGCCCATTAGGCCCAAATCACATTTATATGGCCCATCAGGCTTAAATCCATGTCAAATCATTCAACATACTTAATCAACTCATCCCATATTACCAATTTATCAACCTTTGCTTATTTGGGCCCACGAGCCCGTCGGACCCATTTGGCCCATTCTGGCCCAGTTGGCCAAACGTGACCCAAGTCCATAAGATCGCTCATGGGGTCTTTGTTATCGTATCAGTTTCCCTCATACGAGTGTTCGCGCACTCGCATGACTACCGTAGCCAAACTTTCAGCTTTTCAGTATTTTGACTTTTTAGCTTTTCGGGAGTTGCTGATCTATCGCGTGTATGTGTAGTGTATGTACACACCTGGTAATGAAACGTGCTGCGATCCCTTCAGTCATGAACCTACAATCATTCAAAACCTAGCAGTTAATCATACGCTCAAGAAATATGTCCACTTCCTTTACCAAAACCGAAATCACACTTATTCCCTTACCTTGTGCGACGAACCTTAATAATCCTTGTTTAATCACTATCCACGATTGTTTCCAAGATTTACACCAACCCTAATGATTAAGGACTGAATAATAGGTTACTTGCATCCATCTTGAGTCATCCTTACATTACTTACGACCATTCAGCCAACCTTCAAAACCAAAAGTGAAGAATACTTACCAAAATCTTGAAACCCATAAAGAGTGATTCGGCAGATACTTAAAGAACAGAGATTCGATATCAATCCCTTACCAAAATCAATTTAGAAAGAGAGAGGGAGAGAAAATGTCGGTTCTAGCAAGATCAATTGAAAGAGTAAAGTACTTACACAAGGATCGGCTAGGTTGAAGAAATAGTGACGACACAAAAAGAATTTTGGTAAATGGAGGGTGGAATTATTCAGCTTTAGAGGGTTTGGAAAAGGTAACAAGAAGAAAAGAAAAATATCAAATGTGCTTGTATGAGGGTAACTATAGGATATTCGGTAAAACAAAGAAGGACTGACCTATTTGCAAAACTCTCCAAATACCGAAAATCACAGTGAAAATTCGTAATACACCCTAAAAGGCCCAAAAACGGCACTCATTTACCCTTCTAAGCTGAATTTATACACTCCCCACTTCCCAAAATAGCACCAACTCTTTACATTTCTCAGCTCTTAACTTTTCTCCCTGATAACTCCCCAATCTCATCCTAAATTTTCTCTTAATTTTCTCTTATGAACACTTCCTTCAGAGTTCACATCCAATGCCATTACTAACCATCTAGAAGACAAAAATAAAATTCCTAAAAATACCAAGCCAGCACTCGAACCTAGGATCCTCTTGCTTGCCACTAACACCACCTCCCTGTACCTAAGTGGCGTCACTTATCTTCTACACCACAGCCTTGCTTGTGTCCTATTTTACCTCCATTTATTTAAAAGCCAAGCTGCTTGCCATCAAGGTTCCTTTAATTATTAAATTAAAATTCCTTCACCTCAAAGTTCGAACCCAGAACTTCTCTAACACCTCTAGATACTCCAAATTTATTAAACCCTTAAAGCCAACATATCATTTGTCATTTTTTTTGCTTACTTAAAAAAATTTATGAGACCCAAAGCCCAAAGCCTAATTCATTTAGGCCCAAAATTTGGGGCGTTACAGATCAAGTCAAATGAAGAAATCGCCTAGTTCAGAGTTAAATAACAAGTGAAGTCTAGGTGGATTCTTCCTTGGGTATTGCCTATATTATTCAGTTTTCCCAAAGTAATTCCCCAATTTACGCTTTGTTGTGTCCTTAGTTTAGTTTAGAATTAATTAGTTTAAACAAAATTTTCTTTTATTTCTGGGCTAGATAATAGGAAGAAAGTTATTACTAGTACTTTTAGTTCCTTGGATTTGACATTCCAGTCTTGCCACTAACTCTATTACTATTCGATAGGTCTGCTTGCCTTTCATTGTGATAATAGTTAGTTCTAGGTATGATCATTATTATTACTTCATCAAATCACGATTAAGTTTTTGGCGCCGTTGCCGGGGAACTAAGATATTAGGAACACTCTATTTCTATTACTTTAGCCATTTTTTACTTTTATTGTAAGTTATTATCTATGTTTATTTTTATATTTTATTTACTAAAATTTTCTTTTTGCTCTTCTTTGATAGGTATCTCTAGTTTATGACTAGAAGAAACCTGTCAGGACAACTATTATTTGATAACAATTTAAAAGCCACAGTGCGCAGAAACCGCAAAGAAATAAGGCGAAGCTTACAGTACCAAGAACAGGGACAAGAAAACGAACCCGAATCTACCAAAGAGATGGAAGCAAATCAAAATAATCTGCTACCTCCTGTGGTAGCCGCAGATCCTGTGAATCAAAATCCTGTTCCACGCACTATGTATGATTATGCTAAGCCTAATTTAGCTGGTATCGAATCTAGTATTGTTAGGCCTACTATTGCTACAAATAATTTTGAACTCAAACCTAACACTATTCAAATGATTTAACAGTTTATTTAGTTTGATGGTTTGCAGAATGAAGATCCTAACGCATATTTAGCTAAATTTTTGAAATTCTGCGACACATTTAAAATCAATGGCGTTTCTGATTATGCCATTCGCCTTCGTTTATTTCCTTTTTCTTTGAGAAATAAAGCCAAACAGTGGTTGAACTCTCTACCAAGAGGGTCTATCACTACTTGGGAACAAATGACCAAAAAGTTTTTACTTAAATATTTTTCGCCAGCAAAAACAACAAAGTTGAGGAATGATATCTCTTCTTTTGTGCAGATGGATTTAGAGACACTCTACAATGCTTGGGAGAGATACAAGGATTTATTGAGGAGGTGCCCTCACCATGGGTTACCTTTGTGGCTACAAGTGCAAACTTTCCACAACGGTTTAAATCCTTCAACAAGACAGATGATTGATGCAGCTGCCAATGGAACCATCAGTAACAAAACACCTGAGGAGGCTTATGAGTTTATAGAAGAGATGTCATTGAATAATTATCAGTGGCAAGTTATGAAGGCAAAGCCATAAAAAGCTGCTGGAGTCTTTAATGTTGATGCAGTCACAATGCTGTCAAATCAGGTAGAACTCTTAAATAAAAAGATTGACGGTTTAGTTGGTTTTACACAGGTACATCCAGTGATGAGTTACGATTCAAATGGAGGAGGAATGTACAACACAGATTATTTATCTCACGATCTTAGCACAGAAAATGAACAAGCCAACTATATGGGTAATAATTCTAGATCTCAAAATAACCTTTATAGTAACACTTATAATGCAGGTTGGAGAAACCACCCCAATTTCTCGTGGGGTGGTCAAGAAAATCAGAGACCACCACCCCCTCCAGGCTTCCGACAACCACCTTACCAGTAAGAGAAAAAGCCAAACCTTGAGGAGATGCTCACGAGATTTATCTTCGTATCAGAAACCTATTTTCAGAATACTGAGACGACACTTAAAAATCAGCAAGCATCCATTCAAGAATTTGAAACTCAAATAGGTCAGCTTGCCAAGCTAATCTCTGAAATACCATAAGGTGGTTTGCCAAGCAACACAGAAACTAACCCAAGGGAAAACTCCATCCCATCACTGTGCATGACAAAGAGGGGTTAGCTGAACATAAATATGAAGAGAGGCAAGAAAATTTGGTAAGTAATGGTAAGATTGAGGTAAGTCACGGTACACAAAAATTGGTAAGGAGTATAAGCCTCGTGTCCCATACTTGAATGCGACAAGGAGAGACCGCACAGATAAACAATTCGGTAAATTCCTTAAACTCCTAAAGAAATTACACATTAACTTACTGTTTATTGAAGCTCTTTCGTAGATGCCAAACGCTGTTAAGTTCCTAAAAGAGCTCTTAGTAAACAAATGAAAGCTGGATGAGTCGTCTTATGTGGAGCTGAATGTAGTTTGCTCAGCCATTTTGCAGAACAAACTACCTAACAAATTAAAAGATCGAGGGAGTGATTGTGATGAGATGAAGTAATAAAATCGATCGTACCTGGAAACTAACTAATATCATTATGGGTGTTGACGACGCTGATGCTCTCTCACCTGCCTGTCAATGTATGCGTGAGTAAGGCGTGAATGTACCTTAGTGAAAGGGCGAAAGTTGTCGCCTTAGAGCAACTGGGGTCGTATGTGGGCTGGCCAGGGACTAAGGCGCACCAACATTTGACTAGCGAAAAGTGAATGTGGTGGTGGAGTTCAGACAGGTCCTCCTCTTGTAAAAATTGTTTGGTGTTTAGGCCTAGCGCTGTACTGAACTTCGGCACACTGAGTTGACGAATAAGGACTCCTAGACGGAATTGAATCGTCCGTGGATCATCGTGTTGGGTCATGACCGTCTGGATATGGAATGTAGAGTAGAACTCTAGGGTGAGCTCGAGGTAAGTGGGCTCCACGATTTGGAAAAACTGGTCCCATGGGTCTATTGTCGACAAGGCCCGAACCGCGTCTATTGGCTGTACCTATTCTAGTGTGGCCTAATCAATGTATCTACCCACTCTGAGTGGTCTTGCTCATAAAATTTGGAATAGTTCCTCTTGGGAGCTCTGCGGGAATTGGAGAAAGAGGTGTCGTATCTCAGCGGTGGGTCTAGACGAGGAACATCTGGGCCCCTTTCGCTTTTTGGATACGACAGCTTTCTTTCCTCTCGAAGATGACATGATTCCTAAAAAGATAGAATGAATAAATTAAACTTAAAAAGAATAAGTCAGGAGGATTCATAAGTCCTTAAACAAAACGACAAGTTAAGCTAATCAAAACTTACTAAGCAAAGGTCAATTTTTTTACTAATCTAAATACCATATTCGATTTATTCTAAGCATAGAACTTCTAGGCAAGAAATTATGTAGGCAATGGCTTGTTCTAGTGAGTTTTTATCATCAATGGAAGTCTAAAACCAATTGCATGAGATAGTTAAAGATGGCAGCAAAAGAATGGTTCTACATGGCATTTTTCTAAGTTAATAGATCATAGGTATTGCATGGATATCAAAGAATCATTAGAAGTAACTAGAACATGAATAAATGAAAAAATTATGAAAATAAATAAAAAATAAGTAAAATAAGAGTTAAAATCAAATAAAAAGATAGAAAGGGGAACCGAATTGCAATTGGAGTGGCGGAACACGATCGTGGCGAGGGTTGCATGGGAGTGGTGGTGTTGGCTAGGTCAACGGCGGCGCTAGGAGAGACTGGTATAAATGGTGGTGGGAGAAAATTTTAGGGTTTAAGTGGAAAAGAAGATGAATAGTGGGATATTTTTATAGAAATTGAGGCACATGGGCATGTCACACGCCCGTGTGACTCGGGGTTAGCCTGTGTGGTTCAAAATTTAAGGATTTTGGCGTGCCTGATTCATGACCCATGCCCATGTTCCTAGGGCGTGTTGGGACATGCGGCCGTGTCACATGGCCGTGTCCTTCGATGTTCACTTTTCCCACAGCCGTGTAGGGGGTCATACGCCCGTGTATGAAATGGCAGGTTCGACCACTGCCTTGGGACACGGGCGTGTCACACGCTTGTGTTGAATTAACAGGATTTGCCATGGCTTTAAGATACGGGCGTGTCGCACACCCGTGTTGATTTGTTAGGTTTGGTCGTGGCCATCTCGCTCGGCCATGGCTGGTTGTTGTAGCCCGTGTGTTGGGGAAATCTTAACCTGCTCATACACAGCCATATCGCATGGCCGTGTCTTTGCTCATGGTGTCCACACGGCTTTAGACACGCCCGTGGGCATGGCCATCTGGGTTGAAAAACCTGCATTCAAAGGGTTAGTTGATGTATTAGAGAGCCTAAATCAAAGAATTTTAATACGTCAGTGCTCAGGTTGCCTCCCGAGAAGTGCATGTTTATAGTCTAAGCTCGACTTTCTCAAGCTTGTTCGATCACGGTGGTTTGAAGAGTTGAAACTCTTTTATCCTGCTTTCAATTTCATTATTGACATGAGGTTTGAGTCGAGTATGGTTTACCTTGAAAGTGCCGAGTGTCTTGTGTGTTATCTAGACTGTACCACAGGGAAAGATTTTCATTACCGTGAAGTAAGGTGTGTCACTTGTATATGCTTTTGAATTCAAGATCCAAGGATCATCCTCCCCTAAGATTACCTTATCCCCTACCTTGATTGTAACACCCCAAACCCAGCCTAGACGTTACGGCCAAGTCTGATGTGTCATATTGAAGTGTTTTTCGAAAATCGTGTTTTCATTGAAAACCCTTCTTAAATGTTTAAAAACTCTTACCGTTAAACTTATATAAAACCTTAGTTTGTGTTTATTTTTTTCCAAAACGGGATTTATTGAAATGATCATCCCTTTTCAAACATCGTTGAAAACTTTGTAAAAGTTTTATGAAAGCTTATGAACCCTTGTAGTTTGCAAAAACATGTTATTTTAAAAATAGATAAAATATCAAAAAATCAGATTTGTAACCTTTATAAAATATGTTATCTTGAAAATGGTTTAAGTATCAAATAAATTTGACCTTTTTCGTTAAGACTTAAAGTGAATGGAAGCTGGGCACCAGGTAGGATTCTAGAAAAGAGGAGGTGAGTCTAATAGACTGCTTAAGTACCAAGCTCTTCTTGGATCCACTCCTAGACATGCACACTACCATTGCCACACTTTAACTATTTGAAATATTTATCTACAAGATCATTTAAAATTGTGGAAGCTTTGCTTGGTTATCGTGTTATTTTGAAAACAAGTAACTTTTATAAAAATCACGTCTTAAAATCATTTATTTTCAACTCGATTTAAATAATATCCTACGTAAGCTAAAACCAATTTAAATAAGTAAAGAATAAAAACCCAAAATAAAAATAATTAAAGAGGCCCTTTTTACAACCCAAAACCAGAAATAAATAATTAAATCTAAATTCAAGTAGGTAACTTAATTAGAAATCCAACAGTCCAGTCCATGTGGCCAGTCTGAATCCCTCCCAGCTCCAAGTCCACCAATATAAGGCTCACCTGCAAGGATGGAAGGAAAAAGGGTGAGTTTGGAAAACTCAGTGTGCAACAAGCCACTTACAGAGCCCAAATCAATGTCAGCATACTAGGCCTAAGCCCCCAAATCAGTCTCAACATATAACTGGGCCGAAGCCTTTCCATTTAACAGTTACTGGGCCGAAGCCTTTCATAAATCATATCACTAGGCCGAAGCCTTTTTTGTAAACGGTATGGCCTATAGGCCCATTTCAGTAACACATGTAAACGTCAATGCATGTATGCAAAGCCCATTTGGGGAGACTACTCAACCCACTATCCGCTACTCTCCACCCGTACCAACCAACACACCATGTGGGGATGCTACTCAACCCACCCCGCCGCTACTCTCCACTGGCAGCATAGCTGCTTTATCATATAACTGGAGGCCTAGCCTCTTTTAATAACTGGGGCAGAAGCCCTTTCGGTAAACTGGGGCAAAAGCCCTTTTCGGTATATTGGGGCAAAGCCCTTTAACACTTCCTCCAATCATATAAACCCAACCCATGCATGTAATGATTATAACATGGCATATCGTATACATATCATAGCATATCATGTGCATATCATATCATTTCATGAAAAAAATCAATATCACAATCAACATAATCATTTTACAACCCTAGGGGTATAATGGTCATTTCTACCTAGGAGTAAAATAGTAATTTTCACACTGAAGGGTAATTCAGTAATTTTATCAACTATTAGGGTTTTCATGCTCATTAACTATTATCAATAATTTCCAAGCGTTTAAACAGTATTTCCAGCCCTTTTTAGCAATTCCGAGTTATTGGGCCCAAAACCCCTAATGGGCCCTATGTAGCTAGTTCAGTCGTCTAAGCCCACTTAGTCCAAATCCTACAATTAACTACTAATTTAACCAATTTTAAGCCTATAGTCTATTAAGAAATGTCTATTGCCCATTTTTACCTATATGGGCCCGTAAGCCCATTGGGCCCAATTTCAGCCCATCGAGGCCTAACTTACCATCGTGCACAAAATCGTGCCCTTACCTATTCTATCGATCCAATCACTGATCTTATCGTATGTATCACGGCTCAACCCATTCACAAAACCACAAGTTCGAAATGCCGAAGTTTAGGCATTTTGGCTTTTCAGCAAATATTAATCTAAGCTACTGTGAGGCTCATTACACACCTGCTTGCAACGAACGATAACTATATCCGATCCAAGTCAATCCTACATTTGATTACTAAAACATTAGGCCATGAATCAATGATAACTAAATTTAACATACTCTTACCATATTCGGGCATCCATGAACAAGGCCCTAAATCCTTACCTTTGCTGAAGTTGATATCCAAATCTGGATCCGAACGCTCCACTGATCCAAGCCCTTAGTCAGCAGCCTTTAACCCTTACAAGCATAGAGTAAAATAATTGGTAACAGTTCCTTAAAGCCTTAGGCGCTATTTCGACAGCCTCCCTAAACACATAGGGATTCCAACTTTTCCAAATCCCAAAAATAAGAATAGATCACAGTCAAGTCATTCATATCACCAACTTATATCCACGGTCAAACTAGCCCAATCATCACACAAGTTAGTCATTTACCCACGAGGGGCAAAATAGTCATTTAACACCCTAGGGGCAAAACGATAATTTTACCCCATAGGGGTGTCTCGGTAATTCTACCCTACAGGGGTATTTCGGTAAATTTACAAATCGAGGGTAAAATAGTAATTTTTACAAATCAGGGGTAAAATAGTAATTTTACAAATTAGGGGTAAAACGGTAATTTTACAAATCATGGGTAAAATGGTAATTTTACAAATTAGGGGTAAAATGGTAATTTTACAAATTAAGGGTAAAATGGTAATTTTACAAATCAAGGGTATGTTCGTCATTTTACAAATCGAGGGTACTTCTGTCATTGTACAAATCAAGGGTAATTCGATAATTTTATAAATCGGGATATTTCTTGTAATTTTGCAAATCGAGGGTAATTTGGTAATTTTGTAAACCAAGGTATTTCAGTAATTTTGTAAACCAAGGGTATTTTAGTAACTTTGTAAACTAAAGCATTTCTAAACAGAGATAACAATGCGAATGGGCCTAGGGCCCATTCTCGGCCCAAATGGGCCCACACGCTCGTGTAGCCCTTTTAGCCTAGATCTAGCCACAGATATAAGATTCACCTAATCTAGCCCAATATTTACTATACAATCAAACAACTTATCCAATTGGGCCCGCATGGCCTCTTCGGCCCATCGCAGCCCGAAGTAGCCGTCCTACCGCTAGAGCAGTGAGAAATACACACCTGATAGGAGACTGAAGTTAATCCGCGCTCCAAACACTCTTAGCCGATGCCCAACCCAAACGGGCACGCCATAAAGCGAAACGGATCAGCCAAGAAGGCTGTGCCTACTCTCCTCCTGGTTTGCTCTATTTAAAGCTAGCTCCTCACCTGCTCTCATGTTAGCTTTCCGATGTGGGATTCTCCATCAATCCCCCCAAAATTAAAGCATTAGCAAAATAATCAACCTTTGCGTGCAACGGGATTTGAACCAAAATCCTCTCAGTAACCTTGTCATGCCATCACCACTCGGACACAAGCTCCTTTGTGTCATAAGTCCAACACATTTAACTTTAAAGCTCACCTACTTGCTTCCAGATTTATTTAAAAGAAAAACCAAAATAAATTGCAAGAGCCAAGACTTGAACCTTGGACCCTTTGCTTCCTTGTCCCCTAAGTAGCGCCACTTTGCCACTACACCACACTCTTTTTTGTGTCTTATTACACACATAATTCCTTACAACTCCTCTTTTCCAAGTCCTCTATTAAGTCCAAAAATCCAAGAATTCTCCGGGTTTTTAACCAACACTTGGGCCTTCCATAGGCCCAATAACACCCTCCAAACACGAATTACACATCTATATATCAAAATTTCAACATTACACCAAATATCACAAAAATCCCAGAATCCCAGAAATTAGCCCAAGACTTTTCCCCACACTATGAATCCTTCGAAAAATACCACATTAACCCATTAATAATAACCTTCCATAACAGAATTCAACACATCAATAATTTTATTTCGAACTATCTCACACCGTACCCAGGCCCAAGGCCCAATACTTCTAGGCCCAAATTCAGGGTGTTACATTGATTGTGTTCGTTTTTACCTGAAGGTCGTCTTGGTGATGCTCTGGGTTGGTGTGGTATATTTTGGGCTTTTCTTGTTCATAGTTCAGCCACACATCTCGTTCCTTAATTTGGAGCATTCGTTTTTCATGTACGTCTCCCTTAGATGTACTCGTCTGTGGTTGGGTGGCCCTTATGTGAAGTGTATCTTGCAAAAAAGGTTGGATGGTGCGATCATTCTTATTATAAGGACTCGTAACAATATTTTTATCATCAATAATCTTATTCGAGTTTCTGGCTTGTAAAGTAACTTTGCCATCTCCTACACAAAGTGTAAGCTCGCCTGTTCCTACATCAATTATGGTTCTAGCAGTTGCTAAAAAGGGTCGCCCTAGAATTAAGGGTACATTGCTATCCTCATTAATGTCTAAAACAACAAAGTCGAGGGGGAATATAAATTTATCAATTTTAACAAGCACATCTTCAATTATGCCCTTCAAAAATCTAAAGGTTTTATCAGCCAATTGGATGCTCATATTAGTTTAGTTAGGTTTCCCAAGACCTAGTTGTTTAAACAATTTATAAGGCATTACATTAATACTAGCCCCTAAATCAGCTAAAGCATTTTTTACGTCTAAACTACCAAGTAAACAAGGGATTGTAAAACTCCCTGGATCTTTTAGTTTGTTGGGCAGCTTGTTCTGTAAAATAGTTAAGCACACTGCATTCAGTTCCACATGAGATGTCTCGTCTAGCTTTTGTTTATTCGTTAGTAGCTCTCTTAAAAATTTAATAGCGTTTGGCATCTGCGAAAGAGGTTCAATAAATGGTAAATTAATATGTAATTTCTTTAAAAGTTTAAGGAATTTACTGAATTGTTCATCTGTGCGGTCTTTCCTTAACGCATTTGGGTATGGGATACGAGGCTTATACTCTTTGACAATTGCTTCTTTGGAACTTACCTCATCCTTACCTTTACTTACCACAGTCTCCTTACATGGCTCTGGGTTGGTTTTGGTTAACCCTTCCACATCTATTGTATCCACGGCATTAAGTTGCTTCTTAGGGTTAATCTCGGTGTTGCTTGGTAACCTACCTTGTGGTCTTTTAGAAATTAGCTTAGCGAGCTAGCCTATATGAGTTTCGAGTCCTTAAATGGATGCTTGTTGGTTCTTCAGTGCCATTTCGGTGTTCTGGAAACGGGTTTCTAACAAGGCGATAAATTTTGTGAGCATCTCCTCAAGGTTCGGCTTTTTCTCTTGTTGAAACGGTGGTTGTTGAAATCCCGGAGAGGGTGGTTGCCTTTGATTTCCTTGT
Source organism: Gossypium stocksii (assembly GCA_020496765.1). Taxonomy (NCBI): domain Eukaryota; kingdom Viridiplantae; phylum Streptophyta; class Magnoliopsida; order Malvales; family Malvaceae; genus Gossypium; species Gossypium stocksii. The sequence goes on from CM035623.1 coordinate 109,640,632, forward strand.
CCTCCCCATGAAAAATTTGGGTGGTTTCTCCAACCTACATTGTAAGTATTACTACATTTGAGATCTAGAATTATTACCCATATAGTTGGCTTGCTCGGTTTCCATGCCATGTCCATAGGAGGAGTAGTTAGGATTGTACATGTTTCCTTGGTTTGAGTCGCATTGCATTACTGGGTCTACCTGCGTAGAACCAACAAAGTTATCAATCTTTTTATTAAGAAGTTCTACTTGATTAGAAAGCATAGGGACTATATCACTATTGAAAACTCCGAAAGCTTTCTGTGGCTTTGTTCTCATGATTTGCCACTGATAGTTATTCAATGACATCTCTTCTATAAACTCGTAAGCTGCTTTTAGTGTTTTATTGTTGATTGTTCCACCGGTGGCTACATTGATCATTTGTCTCGTTGAAGGATTCAAACCATTATGAAAGGTTTGAACCTATAACCATAGAGGTAAACCATGGTGAGGGCACCTTCTCAATAAGTCCTTGTATCTCTCCCAAGCATCGTAAAAGTGTTTCTAAATCCATTTGCACAAAAGAAGAGATATCGTTCCTTAATTTAGCCATTTTAGCCGGCGAAAAATATTTGAGCAAAAATTTTTCTATCATTTGTTCCCATGTAGTGATAGATCCTCATGGTAAAGAATTTAACTACTGTTTAGCTTTATTTCTCAAGGAGAATGGAAATAACCGAAGACAAACGGTATCATCAGAAACGCCATTTATTTTAAATGTGTCGCAGAATTCTAAGAAATTGGCTAAATGAGCGTTAGGATCCTCATCCTGTAAACTATCAAACTGAACAAACTGTTGTATCATTTGAATAGTGTTAGGTTTTAGTTCAAAATTATTTGCAGCAATAGTAAGCCTAACAATACTAGATTCAGTGCCTGCTAAATTAGCTTTAGCATAATCATACATAGTACGCGGAGTAGGATTTTGCTCAACAGGATTTGTGACTACTACAGAAGGTAGCTGATTATCGTGATTTGCGTCCATCTCTTCAGCAGGCTCAGGTTCTTCTTCTTGACTTTGTTCTAGATATTGCAAGCTTCTTCTTATCTCTCTTCAAGTTCTACGAGTTGTAGCTTCTAAATCATCGTCAAACAATAATGGTCCTCCTGGGTTTCTTCTAGTCATAAACTAGAGGTACCTAGAAGGGAAAAAGAAAAAGAAAAATTTTTGTAAATAGAACCTAAAATAAAAAAAGGAAATAAATTGCAATAAAAATAAAAAATGGCTAAAGTAATAGAAATCAAATGTTCCTAATATTTCAGTTCCCTGGCAACGGCGCCAAAAACTTGATCGTAATGAGATGAAGTAATAAAATCGATCTTACCTGAAAACTAACTAATATCACGATAAAAGGCAAGCACAACTATCGAATAGTAGTATAGTTAGTGCCAAGACCGGAATATCGAATCCAAGGAACTAAAAGTACTAGTAATGACTTCTTCCTATTATCTAGCCTAAGAAATAAAAGGGGTTTGGTTGTAAACTATTCTAAACTCTAAACTGAACTGAAGAAACGAGAAAGAGTAAATTGGGAAATTACTTTTGAGAAAAACTGATTGATGAAGGCAATACCTAAGGAAGAATCCACCTAGACTTCACTTGTTATCTAACTTTGAACAAGATGATTTCTTCATTTGATTTGATCCGTAGAGATCCCTAAAATACAAAACATAAGAAAACCCAAAAACCCCTAAAAGGATAGAAAGGAGATCCTCTGTCTTGATGTAGATCCTGGCTTCTGAGATGGATCAATCGGCTTTTGTTCCAGTAATTCCCTGCCTTTAACTCCCCGTCTTGGCAGGAATAATGCGTATCCTTGTAGTTTCCTCATAGGGTCTTTATATAGAGTTTAGAATGTCTTTCTTAGCCCCTAAGTAGCCTTGTCTGAGTGAAATTGAACTTTCTTATGATAGGGACACGCCCGTGTGCCACGCCCGTGTGAATCGATGTGGAGGCCGTGCTCGAGCCTGTTAATGTGGCACCACCGTGTGCCACACCCGTGTGACAAACTTCCAGGCCGTGTTGATTATTGATTTGGGCCTAATTTTCCCGTTTTTGGCCCGTTCCTTGCTCTTTTCTCTTCCTTATGCTAACCTAAGTATAAAACATGAAATAAAAGGATTAGAAGCACAAAATTCCACAAATTCAATGATAATTCATCCAGAATTTAGGCTAAGCATGAGGTAAAAATATGTATAATTTACGGTTTATTAGGGAGTTTTACGATTCCTTGTTTAATTGGTAGCTTAGATGTTAACGATGCTTTCGCTGATTTAGAGGCTAGCATTAATGTAATGCCTTATAAACTGTTTAAACAACTAGGACTTGGGAAACCTAAACAAACTAGGATGAGCATCCAATTGGCTGACAGAACAATTAGATTTCCTAGGGGTATAATTGAAGATGTGCTTGTTAAAATTGACAAATTTATATTCCTAGTTGATTTCGTTGTTTTAGACATCGATGAGGATAGTGAAGTGCCATTAATTTTAGGGCGACCCTTTTTAGCAACTGCTAGGACTATCATTGATGTAGGCACATGCGAACTCACACTTCGCGTATGTGATGACACAATTACTCTGCAAGCTCATAATTCTAATAGAACTTTTAATAATAAAGATGTTATTACGAGTTCTTGTAACAAGGATAATCCCACTGTTCAACCTTCTTTGCAGGACACTTTTAACGAAAGTACAATTGAGCCACATTCGAGTTCATGCTACAACAAGGGAGCAGTCTAGGAAGAGCGAATGTTATGAATTGACGAACTAGATGAGTGGCGAAACTATAACAAGAAAGAAACAAAAAAATGCCACACTGAGCCAAAGCATCACCATGATGACCCTAAGGTAAAGAAGAATCAATTTAAGGTAGGGGATAAGGTATTATTAGAGGAGGAGGATCCTCAAATCTCGAATTAAAAATTTCATATAGGTAATACTCTTCCCTTTACGATAATGAAAACCTTTCCCTATGGTATAGTCGAGATAACACAGAAAGAACTTGGCACTTTCAAGGTAAATCATACTCAACTTAAACCTAATTTTGGTTCTAAAACTGATAGTAGGAGAGAGGAGTTTCAACTCCTCAAACCACCGTGACTGTGAAAGCTTGAGACAAGTCGAGCTTAGACTCTAAACAAGCGCTTCTCGGGAGGCAACCCGAGCGCTAACATAATTAATTTCTTTAACTTAAGCTTTTAACATCTAAATCCTAAATTGATTCCTTGAATGTAGGTTTTTAAGAGCCACACGGCTAGGCACACGAGCTTGCCTAAGGCCGTGGACACACCATGGGTGGAGACATGGCCGTGCGACAGGGCCGTGTGCAAATAGGGAAAAATTTTCCCAAAACACGGCTTTCGACAAATAGCCAGGGCCGTGCAAAATGGCCGTGGGTGAACCTGCTCAATCAACACCGGCGTCCGACACGCTCGTGGCCTCAAGCCGTGGTCAAAGCTGAGAAATTAGCATGGGCATCCGACACGCCCATGCCTTAGGCCTGTGGTCAAACAAGTAAAATTGACACGGGCGTGTGACATAAAACACGGCTGTGGGAGAAGCAAACAACAAAGAACACGACTGTGCGACATGGCCGTGTACCCTAACACGCCTAAAGAACACAGGCGTGGGCCACTAATCAGGCGCGCTAAAATTTGAAATCCATGAACCACATGGGCTAAAAGCGATACACACGGGCATGTGCCATGCCCGTGTGCCCTAATTTCTATTTAAACCACTTACTATTCATCATCTTCCCCACTCAAACCCTAAACCCCCTCTCACCACCGTCTCAGCCACTACCCATTCACCATCCAGCTCATGCGGCTACTTCACACTCTGACATATCTGAGTGCCTTACACGATTCGAGCAACAGTGTTTTCAGCGCCTTGATCCCATTGATGCTACTCTCTATCAGATTTGTCAGCATCTCCACATCTCACCACCACCCCCACCTCACGAACCATCTGAAGATTAGGACTTTCGAGTCCTTTTATTTTTTTCTTTATTTTCTTTTTTATTTCTGTGTTTATCATTACTTTTATTTGTATTTTCATTTTTAGATTTCTTTAGCTTTATCTTTTTCATTATTTGAATTTCAATATTTTAAACACTTAGCATAATTTATTTTGAATATTTTATATCGACTATTTCTTAACGAGTAACCATGCAAATTTTTATTCCTTCAAGTATTCATAATGATATCGCAGTTACACAAAGCCTAAAAAGCTCAATAGTACTCTGCGAAATCCAACTCTAATGGGAAAACTACTCTACGACTGCCATGTCCTACTCAACCACGGGTATAGCCACAATGTTTTTGACACAACAATCGTGGATAAGCAATATCTACAAAACCGGAATACCCTTCTCCAACCTCATTGTTGCCCTAGCCGCAGAATCAAGTTTCCACACTTCCAATTCAAGGACATCATCCAATTTTCAGGGAGTTTCACTTCTCTCCCTATATTATGATTTTATGCTTATACTTTAAATATATCTACCCTTGTACATTGAGGGCAATGTACATCTTAAGTGTGGTTGGGACTCACTTTCACTTTTTGCATTATTCTCAAATCCTTGAAATCTTGTCTTGTCTCTCAAGTCACTTTCTCATATCACTATTATAATGAATTCTGATTGATTTATGATTTTTATTGATATGTTTAAGATTAAGACATAGGTATTTGTGCTTTGATTACTCAAACTTTAAGACATTAGAGAATTGAGCATGATAAGTTGAAATTTTTGAGAATTTAAAATTTTTCTAGGTTATTTCCCCAAATTTAGGTATTAACTTGAAACTTGAAATTCACAGGATCGACATCAAAAGCCATAATTCTGGTGAGATTTTTGAGCCTTTTGAGCATACATCCTTTCATGCTCATTTTTATTCTTGCTTTGAGTGAGTCAATACTGATTTGTTATTCTAGAACTTGCTTCGATTATGCACGTTAAGACCACACCATTGATTTGATATATCGAGATGATAAGGGTACTTAGGTTTAACCTACTCACTCCATAAAAAGCCTACCCTCATAATTAACCATTAGTGAACCCCCTTGAGCCTAACAAACCATTTATTGATTTACTCTTAATATTAACCCATAAACCTATTTTTGATTCTTTGAGAATTTCCCTCATTCTAATTTGATCCTTATTTTTTGTCGAGATTTGAATTGACTAATTATCTAGCTATGTTCTCATTTTCAGTTTGTAAGTTCATAAAATATTCAATTTGTTCTAAAAAAAGTGTATATATATTTCAGTTGTAATTCAATGTTTCGCATATTTCTATTATCAGGTTTTGATTTTTAAACGACGTTATTCAAAAGGCTTTATTCTAGGAATATGTTTCAGTGATAGAGATTTTCCTAGATAGATGATTTTTCAGTTCAATCTCAATTCTAACCCTCTTTTTCAGCTTGTGACCACACCCCTAACCAAAGCCCCATTACAACCTTCTAAAGACCTTTTGATCGATGTGTCATCTCAATTTATAATGGTGGAGATTTGATTTTCATGCAAGCTTATGGTAATAACTTTTCATGTTGACTATTGAGTGTTTAATTTCTGAACCCTAAACACTTCGACTGGATAGAGTGAATCTTTAGTGAGGATGTCAACTCTTGTTAATTTTGAATTCAAGGTAATTACTTAGAAGAAGGAAGAATGCTTATGTTTCCGTGATAAGATTTTCAACTTAGATTGTTTGAAACTTTGATGTTCTTTTAGTTGAATTCTCGATGTATGATTACGCATGGATTGATTCGAAACATTATTGATAAGATTTATAAGTTTAAAAGAATGATTTTTAATTGTGAGTTGAGAATTTTGCTTGAGGACAAGCAAAGGCTTAAGTGTGGGGGTATTTGATAAACTACAATATATACATATTTTTATCCGACATTTAGCACATTTATGGATTAATTATCATTGAATTTGTGGAATTTGATGCTTTTAAACCTTTAATTTCATGTTTTATACTTAGGTGAGCACAGGAGAGTGAAAAGAACGAGAAACAGGCAAAAACGAAGGAAATGGGCCAAATTTAGAAAACAACACTGCCTGAAGTTCATGACATGGGTAGACCACACGCTCGTGCCAAATTAGTAGGCTTGAACATGGCATGGGTTCGAATCACACTGGCGTGTCCCTGTTGTGACGAATTTCAATTTCACGTGGAAAAAGCTGCTTAGGGGCTAACAAAGGTATTTCAAAGTCTATAAAAACACCATAGAAGCAGACTTAAAGGGGAGAGCTGACACGAAGGCTAAAAGGCAGGGAATTACTCGAAGAAAGTCGATTGATCCATCTCAGAAGCCAGGATTTACATCAAGACTGAAGATCTGCCTTCAATCCTTTCAAGAGTTTTAGGGTTTCTTTATGTTTTGTTGTTTTTTTTTCTTTGAGATGTATTCTTTTATAAACATGAACTAAATCCCCAAATACCTGAGGGGGATGAAACTTAAGATGGATCTAGTTATTGTTATCTGAATTATATGATAAATATTCGATTTGTTCTTAATTGTGTTTTTAATTCTTGAGTTGATATTTTAGGATATTAATTCAAGTCAAATATGCTTATTCAGAGGAGCAAAAGTCCCTATTTAAGAGTAGATCCAACACAATTAAGCGGAGTTGATCACAATCCTAGACGAAAATCTGCCAGATTAGAGTCAAATCTAATAAGGGGATCCATAGATCGAGTTAATGCAAAATTAGGGGTTTTAATTAGAAAGAGATTTCAATTAATCGACCTAGGGTTAGTTGTTCTTATTCTTTACTTATAAATGGTTAAATGACTTGAGAGAAGAGTACCTATTCTAGAAGTTATGATATAGAGTTATATATATACATCGAAAGGGTTGCATTTGAGGTTTATTTGTACCGATTGCTAGAGTTATATATATACAGAGTTATATATATGTACCGATTGCTAGAGTTCTCATTATATGAAGTTTAATTTGGCTTAAATCCATGCTAGTAAAGTTATAAACAGTTAAAGAAATTGACGGCCGAAGTATTTGTTATGATTCAATCTGAATTGAGTAAAGAGATTATGCAACAGTCATGAAGCCCGACATAATGATAATTATCTGTCTACTTGAGGAGTAAAGAGATGGAGGATACTTAGAAATAGTTACACTAGTAAGAGTATGATATGCTATGTACCAGATTTTGAACCTGATGTCTAAACTTTCAAATAGTTAAAGTTCATTTTTTTAAGTATCTTAGAAGCTAATACAGTCAGTATTGATATCCGCGTGGAAATGCAATGGTAATTTGAAGGATTGTACAACAGAATTAGTATTATCATCTAAAGGGTAAAGGTTATTGATCTCGTGATGATGAAGTAATAAAAATTGATCGCACCTATAAACTAACTAATATCACGATAAAGGCAAGTGCACCTATCGAATAGTAGTATAGTTAGTGGCAAGACCGGAATATCGAATCCAAGGGACTAAAAGTACTAGTAATGACTTTCTTCCTATTATCTAGCCTAAAAATAAAGAGGTGGTTTGTGTAAACTAATTAATGCTAAACTAAACTAAGGATGCGACAAAGAGTAAATTGGGAAATTGCTTTTGGGAAAATTGATTGATGAGGGCAATACCTAAGGAAGAATCCACCTAGACTTCACTTGTTATCTAACTCTAAACTAGACGATTTCTTCATTTGACTTGATCCATAGATATCCCTAAATTATGTTAATACCTCCGTCGAGGATAAGAACAACTAATCCTAGGTTGATTAATTGAAATCTCTGTCTAATTAAAACCCCTAGTCTTGCATTAACTCGATCTATGGCTCCCCATATTAGATTTGACTCTAATCCAGCAGATTTTCGTCATCCTATGTCTAGGATTGCGATCAACTCCACTTAATTGTTTTGGATCTACTCTTATACAGGGACTTTTACTCCTCTGTATAAGCATATTCAACTTAAAATAATATCCCGAAAATATCAATTTAAGAGTTAAAAACACAATTAAGAACAAATCAAATATTTATCATATAGTTCAGATAATAACAACAAGATTCGTCTTAGGTTTCATCCCCCTTAGATATTTGGGGTTTTAGTTCATATTTATAAAAAGAAACATCTCAGAATAAATTAAATAACAAAACATAAGAAAACCCAAAACTCCTGAAAGGATTGAAGGGAGATCCTCTGTCTTGATGTAAATCCTGACCTCTGAGAAGGATTAATCAGCTTTCCTTTGAGTAATTCCCTGCCTCTAGCTCTCCGTCTTGGCAAGAGGACTGAGTTGGTACTATCTTGCACCATCCCCTCTACTGTACACCCCTGTAGTTGCCTCCTAGGGTCTTTATATAGAGTTTAGAATGTCTTTCTTAGCCCCTAAGTAGCCTTTTCTGAGTGAAATTGAACGTCATCACGATAGGGACACGCCCGTGTGAGTCGATGTGAAGGCCGTGCTAGGGCCTATTAATGTGGCACAGCCGTGTGACACGCCCATGTGATGAACTTCCAGGCTGTGTTGATTATTGATTTGGGCCTGATTTGCCCATTTTTGGCCCATTCCTTGCTCTTTTCTCTTCCTCATGCTCACCTAATTATAAAACATGAAATTAAAGGATTAGGAGCATCAAATTCCACAAATTCAATGATAATTCATCCAGAAATTAGTCTAAGCATGAGGTAAAGATATGTATAATTTATAGTTTATCAAATACCTCCACACTTACGCTTTTGCTTGTCCTTAAGCAAAATCTCAACTCACAATTAAAAATCATTCTTCTCAACTTATAATCCTTATCAAAAATGTTTCAAACTAATCCACAAGTAATCATACAATGAAAATTCAACCACAAGAAAATTAAAGTCTCAAACAATCTAAGTTGAGAATTTTATCATAGAAACATAGGTCTTCTCCCTTCTTCTAGGTAATTACCTTGAACTCAAAATCAACAAGAGTTGACATCCTCACTAAAGATTCACTCTATTCACTCGAAGTGTTTTAGGGTTCAAAAATTAAGCACTTATTAGTTAACCTGAAAAGTTATTACCATAAGCTTGTAAGAAAATCAAATCTCCACCACTATATATTGACCTAATACATCAATCAAAAGGTCTTTCAAGGGTTGTAACGTGGCCTTGGTTAGGGGTGTGGTCACAAGCTGAAAAAGTTGGTTAGAATCGATATTGAACTGGAAAATCATCTAACTAGAAAAATCTCTATCACTGAAACATATCCCTAGAACTAAGCATCCTCTTTCGAATAACATTGTTTTGGATTCGGAAGCTTATAATAGAAATGTGAAAAAATATTGAATTACAACTGAATTATGAATTACAACTGAATTAATTTAATATACACCTATTTTTTAAGAACAAATTAAATATTTTACAAATTTTACAAGCTGAAACGAAGAACAAAGCTAGATAATTACTCAATTCAAATCTCGACAAAAATAGGGATAAAATAGTTGAAGGGAATTCAACAAAAACTAGGTTATAGGTTATTATTGAGGGTAAGTCAATGAATAGTTTGTTAGGCTCAATGGGTAGGCTTTTATAGAGTAAGTGGGTTAAAACCTAGGTGCCTTTATCATTTTGATATATCAAATCAATGATGTGGTCTCGACATGTATAATTGAAGCAAGTTCTAAAATAACAAATCAGTATTGACTCACTCAAAGCGACAATAAAAGTGAGCACGAAAGGATGTATGCTCCAAAGGCTTAAAAATCTCACCAGAATTATGGCTTTTGATGTCAATCTTGCGAATTTCATATCTCAAGATAACACTTAAAATTAGGGAAAACAACATAGAAAAATTTAAATTCTCAAAAATTTCAACTTATCATGCTTGATCCTCTAATGTCTTAAGGTTTGAATAATCAAAGCATAAGTACCTATGTCTTAATTCTCAACATATAAAAAAATCATAAATCAATCAGAATTCATTTTAATAGGGGATTGAGAATAATGCAGAGAGTGAAAGCAAGAATTCGAAATTTGAGAACAATGCAACAAGTTAGTGGCAAAAATTTTCTGGGGTTTAAAGATAATACAAAGAATGAAAGTGAATTCACCCCCACACTTAAGACGTACATTACCCTCAATGTACAAATAGTAGCAATAGAAGCATAAAATCATAAGATAGGGAGAGAAGTGAAACTCCCTGAATATTGGATGAATTCCTTAAGCTGGGTGTGAAAATTTGAAGGGAAGGGTGTTTATCCACAATTTCTGTACCAAAGATATGATGATCGGGGTCGTGGTGGCTATGGTCGTGGACAAATAGGACCCAACAGCAGGGCTTTCCCCTTAGACATAGATTTGAGCTTTTAGGCTCTTTGAAACTGTGATAGCATAAATAGGAGTTTAGGGATTTAAGTTAAGCACAGTTCACTCATTAGGAAATAACCGATATGAAAATGAAAATAAAATTGAAACCTAAAATAAAATGTTCAATAAAAGTTATATTGTTAGAACATAAAGATCGAAATAAGGATAAAGAAAAATCTAAACATCCTAAAAAGAAAAGTAAAGTGCAAGAGAAGGTAAAAATAAAGATCAAGAAAGCAAAATAAAAAAGAAGATAAGAGGACTAGAAAGTTCTAATCCTTAGATGGTCCGCGGGTTGGTGGTGGTGACGAGATGTGTAGATGCTAACAAATCTGAGCTAAAGTAGCATCAATGTGATCAAATTGCAAAAAACATTGTTGCTGGAATTCGCCGAACTGCTCAAAAATGATGTAGCCTGAAGTTGCCGCATGAACTGGGGCATCGAGTGGGTGGTGGCTCCTCGTGGGATGGGGGGACATCATCAGTAATGTCCTCGAGGTGCTCTTGCTCGGTGGATTGAGCTAACTAGTACTGAGAAGGGTTGCTCCCACGTCGGTGCTGAATCATCCTCATATGGACATACTTTGGATGCCCTGCGGGACATCTGGCTGATGAGGGTGTAGGAGGATGTTAGGGCCTCTGTGTTGAGGAGGCCGAAGTAGCGGGCCAAGCGAGTCACGTATGGGCCCATCGAGATTACACCCCACCGGTGCCACTCTATCTGGTGTTGGATGGCATGGGTGATGAAATAGGCGAGATCGAGCACGTGCCCGTGTGACATGCTCCATAAGAAATAGGCGTCGTGAGTGTTGACGACGCCGGTGCTCTCTCGCCTGCCCGTTAATGTATGTGCTAGTATAGAATGAAGGTACCTCAAGAAGGGGGCGAGAGCTGTCGCCTTAGAGCAGCTGGGATCGTAAGTGGCCGAAACAAGAAATACGGCCTGCCAACACTTAGACGGTGAAAAGTGGATGTGGTGATGAAGCTCTAAGAGGTCTTCCTCCTCCATAAACTGCTCGGTGTACAGACCCAGAGTGGTACCAAATTTCAGTACACTAAGTTATCGAACAATGCCTTTGAGCGGAATTGGATTGTCCCTGGGTCATCGTGTCAAACCATGACCGTTCTAAAGCAGCCCAATCGATGCATCTTCCCACTCCGAGTGGTCTTACCCGTAGAATTTGAAACAGTTCCTCTTGGGAACTTTGCGAAAATTAGAGGAAGGGATGTCGAATTTCAGTGGTGGGTCTGGAAGAGGAACCACTGGGACCCTTTCGCCTTTTGGAAGCAGGGATGACAGCTTTCTTTCCTCGTGAAGACGACATTTTGCCTGAAAAAATAGACAAATGAAAAAAAATAGAAATATAGTATGAATACTCATAAGTTACTAGATTAAATGGCAAAAATTTCTAAGTATTTCATACAAAGTGTAATTTTACTAACCTAAATTTGATGTTTGATTCGTCCTAACTATAAAATAAGACAATGGGAGTAGTAGCAGCTATGTTTAACATAATATAGCAAAAATCAATTGCTTAAGATAGATAAAGATGGCAACCAAAGAATGATGCAAAATGGCATAATCAGTATTCTAGATTAATAATGCACAATGTGTGAGAATAATATCAAGAATAATGTAGCCAACCTAAAAGAATGAAATCATGAATAGATAAATAGTTAAAAGCATTAAAAATTATGAGAAAAGTGAGAAAGGGGAACAAAAAATGTGAGATTAAGAGTGGAACACGGTCGTGGCGAGGCTTGCACAGGCGTGGTGGCGTAGCGTAGGTTGGTGGCTCTTGGGACGGCTGGTATGGGTTGTGGGTGGAGAGGTTTTTAGGGGTTTTTAGTGGAGAAGAAGATGAATAGTGGGGGGTTTATATAGGATTTGGGGCACACATGCCCGTACGAATCGTTTTTAGCCTGTGTGGTTTGAAATTTAAGGATTTTAATGTGCCTGGTTCGTGACACACGCCCGTGTTCCTAGGGTATATTGGGGCACACGGCCGTGTCGCATGGCTGTGTCCTTCAATGTTTGCTTCTCCCACACTCGTGTAGGGGGTCACACGCCCGTGTATGGATTGGCAGGTTCAACCACTGGGTGGAGACACGAGCGTGTTGCATGCCCGTGTTAAATTAATAGGATCGACCACAGCCTTGAGACACGGGCGTGTCGCACGCCCGTGTTGATACGTCAGGATTGGCCAACGCCACCTCTTATGGACGTATCGCACGGCCGTGTCTTTACCCATGGTGTCCACACAGCCTGAAGCACCCCCGTGGGCATGGCCTTGTGGCTTGAAAAACCTATATTCAAAGGGTTAGTTGATGGATTAGAGAGTTTAAATAAAAGAACTTTACTATGTCAATGCTCGGGTTGCCTCCCGAGAAGTGCTCGTTTATAGTCTAAGCTCGACTTTTCTCAAGCTTGTTTGGTCATGGTGGTTTGAAGAGTTGAAACTCTTATATCCTGCTTTCAATTTTATTATCAACATAAGGTTTGAGTCGAGTATGATTTACCTTAAAAGTGACGAGTGTCTTGTGTGTTATCTCGACTGTACCATAAGGAAAGATTTTCATTATCGTAAAGGGAGGTATGTCACCTGTATGAAGTTTTGCATTCGAAAGTTGAGGATCTTCCTCTTCTAAGAATACCTTATCCCCTACCTTAAATTGATTCGTTTTTACCTTAGGGTCATCATTGTGATGCTCTGTTTTGATGTGGCATATTTTGGGTTTCTCTTGGCAGTAGTTCAACCACTCATCTAGTTCCTCAATCTCTAGCATTCGTTTTTCATGTACATTTCCCTTGGATGGACTCGTCTGTGGTTGGGTCGCCCTTATGTGAAGTGTATCCTGCAAAGAAGGTCGGACGGTGAGATCATTCTTATTACAAGGACTTGTAACAATATTTTTATCATCAACAATCTTATTCGAGTTTTGGGCTTGTAAAGTAACTTTGTCATCACCTACACGAAATGTAAGCTCACCTGTGCCTACATCGATTATGGTTCTAGCAGTTGCTAAAAAGGGTCATTTTAGGATTAGGGGTACATTGCTATCCTCATCTATGTCTAGAACAACAAAGTCAACTGGGAATATAAATTTATCAATTTTGACAAGCACATCTTCAATTATACCCCTAGGAAATCTAATGGTTTTATCAGCCAATTGAATGCTCATCTTAGTTTGTTTAAGTTTCCCGAGACCTAGTTGTTTAAACAATTTATAAGGCATTACATTAATACTGGCTTCTAAATTAGCTAAAGCATTTTTAACATCTAGCTTTCATTTATTCATCAGTAACTCTCTTAAAAACTTAACGGCGTTTGGCATCTGTGAATGAGCTTCAATAAACGGTAAGTTAATATGTAATTTCTTTAAAAGTTTAAGGAATTTACCAAATTGTTCATCTGTGCGATCTTTCCTTAATGCATTAGGATATGGGACACGAGGCTTATACTCTTTAACAACTGGTTCTTTGTAACTTACCTCATCCTTACCTTTACTTACCATAGTCTCATTACATGGCTCTGGGTTGGTTTTGACTAACCCTCTTTTATCAATCGTGTCGATGGCATGGAGTTGTTCCTTACGGTTAGTTTCAGTGTTGCTTGGCAAACCTCCTTGTGGTCGTTCAGAAATTAACTTAACGAGCTAGCCTATTTGAGTTTTGAGTCCTTGAATAGATGCTTGCTGGTTCTTAGGTGTCGTCTCAGTATTCTAGAAACGGGTTTTCGACACGGTGATAAATTTTGTGAGCATCTCCTCAAGGTTCGGCTTTTTATCTTGTTGGAACAGTGGTTGTTGAAATCCCGGAGGGGGTGGTTGCCTTTGATTTTCTTGACCTCCCCATGAGAAATTTGGATGGTTCCTCCAACTTGCATAGTAAGTATTACTATAAGGGTTATTTTGGGATTTAGAATTATTACCCATATAGTTGGCTTGCTCGGTTTCCATGCCATGTCCATAGGGGGAGTAATCAGGATTGTACATGTTTCCTTGTTTGAGTCGCATTGCATCATTGGGTGTACCTGCGTAGAACCAACAAAATTATCAATCTTTTTATTTAAGGGTTCTACCTGATTTGACAGCATTTTGACTGTATCAACATTAAAAACCCCGGTAGCTTTTTGCGGTTTTGTTCTCATGACTTGCCACTGATAGTTATCCAGTGACATCTCTGCTATAAATTCGTAAGCTGCTTCTGGTGTCTTGTTATTGATTGTTCCACCGATAACTACATCGATCATCTGCCTCGTTGAGGGGTTCAAACCGTTATGAAAGGTTTGAACTTGTAACCATAGCGGTAGACCATGGTGAGGGCACCTTCTCAATAGATCATTGTATCTCTCCCAGGCATCGTAAAGTATTTCTAAATCCATCTGTACAAAATAAGAGATATCATTCCTTAATTTAGTCATTTTAGCCGGCGAAAAATATTTGAGCAAAAATTTTTCTGTCATTTGTTCCCATGTAGTGATAGACCCTCGTGGTAGAGAATTCAACCACTGTTTAGCTTTATTCCTCAAGAGAATGGGAATAGCCGAAGACGAATGGCATCATCAGAGACGCCATTTATTTTAAATGTGTCGCATAATTCCAAAAAATTGGCTAAGTGAGCGCTAGGATCTTCATCCTGCAAACCGTCAAATTGAACAAACTGTTGTATCATTTGAATAGTGTTAGGTTTTAGTTCAAAATTATTTGCAGCAATAGTAGGCCTAACAATACTGGATTCATTACCAGCCAAATTAGTTTTAGGATAATCATACATAGTACAAGGAATAGGATTTTGCTCAATAGGATTTACAGCTACTACAGGAGGTAGCTGATTATTGTGATTTGCCTCTATCTCTTCAGTAGGTTCAAGTTCTTCTTCTTAAATTTGTTCTGGATATTGTAAGCTTCTTCTTATCTCTCTGCGAGTTCTACGAACTATAGCTTCTAAATTATCGTCAAACAATAATGGTCCCCCTGTGTTTCTTCTAGTCATAAACTAGAGATACCTAGAAGGGAAAAATAAAAAGAAAATTTTAGTGAATAAAACCCTAAAGTAAAAATAGAAAATAAATTGCAATAAAAGTAAATAATGGCTAAAGTAATAGAAATTGAGTGTCCCTAATATCCTAGTTACCCGGCAACGGAGCCAAAAACTTGATCTCGTGATGATGAAGTAATAAAAACTTATCACACCTATAAACTAACTAATATCACAATAAAGGCAAGGGCACCTATCAAATAGTAGTATAGTTAATGCCAAGATCAGAATATCGAATCCAAGGAACTAAAAGTACTAATAATGACTTTCTCCCTACTACCTAGCCTAAAAATAAAGAGGTGGTTTGTGTAAACTAATTGACGCTAAACTAAACTAAAGATGCGACAAAGAGTAAATTGGGAAATTGCTTTTGGGCAAACTGATTGATGAAGGCAATACCGAAGTAAGAATCCACCTAGACATCACTTGTTATCTAACTCTAAACTAGATGATTTCTTCATTTGACTTGATCCGTAGAGATCCCTAAATTATGTTAATACCTCCGTCGAGGATAAGAACAACTAATCCTAGGTTGATTAATTAAAATCTCTTTCTAATTAAAACCCATAGTCTTGCATTAACTCGATCTATGGCTCCCCATATTAGATTTGACTCTAATCTGGCAAATTTTTGTCGTCCTATGTCTAAGATTGCGATCAACTCCGCTTAATTGTGTTGGATCTACTACTATATATGGACTTTTGCTCCTCTGTATAAGCGTATTCGACTTAAATTAATATCCCGAAAATATCAATTCAAGAGTTAAAAACATAATTAAGAACAAATCAAATATTTATCATATAGTTTAGATAACAATAACAAGATTCGTCTTAGGTTTCATCCCCCTTAGATATTTGGGGTTTTAGTTCATATTTATAAAATGAAACATCTCAGAATAAATTAAATAACAAAACATAAGAAAACCCAAAACTCCTAAAAGGATTGAATGGAGATCCTCTATCTTGATGTAGATCCTGGCTTCTGAGATGGATCAATCGGCTTTCCTTCGAGTAATTCCCTGCCTCTAGCTCTCCGTCTTGGCAGGAGGATTGAGTTTGTACTGTCTTGTACCGTCCCCTCTACTGTACACCCTTGTAGTTGCCTCATAGGGTCTTTATATAGAGTTTAGAATGTCTTTCTTAGCCCCTAAGTAGCCTTTTCCGAGTGAAAATGAACTTCATTACGACAGGGACACGCCCGTGTGAGTCGATATGGAGGCCGTGCTCGGGCCTGTTAATGTGGTATGGCCGTGTGACATGACCGTGTGATGAACTTCCAGGCCGTGTTGATTATTAATTTGGGCCCGATTTGCCCTTTTTGGCCCGTTCCTTGCTCTTTTCTCTTCCTTATGCTCACCTAAGTATAAAACATGAAATTAAAGGATTAGGAGCATCAAATTCCACAAATTCAATGATAATTCATCCAGAAATTAGGCTAAGCATGAGGTAAAAATATGTATAATTTACGGTTTATCAATTATGTAAGCTATGGTTGATTACTTGAGGAAGTTTATGTATATTTTTCTTAGCATGACCAAGTTTTTCTAATAACGGGTTATCTGAGTTATTTATCCTGAGGTTGTCAGTTTATACAGAACCCAAATTTTCATTAGTTATAGTTGAAATCCGAGATTTGTATTATAACTTCAGAAAAAAGTTACAATAAGTCTTGAGTACGAGATTTCTGAATGCTATTGTGTGTCACTCTAATACTAATAGTTAAATTGAGGAAGTGATTCAGATTCTTAGAAAGGTAAGTTTTGTATTGTGTTTTAAATATTAACAGCAACTGAGAAAGAGAAACTCATAGGGTTAATTTGAGTTAAAATATTAGAGAAAGGTGAAAATTGAGTTTTGAGACCAGAGATAGATTATCAGAAATTGTGTATAGAATCGAAAGGCAAGAATATTAAAACTCAGATGGGTGTCAGGTGTTTCTAAAAGTATTTTATTAACAGAAAAATTTTTATTTTGGTAAGTAGAGAAAAGTGAGTTACGGTTCATCTAAGAGTATGAGATTATAGAAAGAATAAGGTCAGTTACTTATAGTAGGTATTTCAATCAGAATCCGAGAAGATCAGTAATGTGATTCATATGTCTATGATAAGAGAGTATAATTCAGAATCTTAGCTTGAGCAGTAAGATGCTAAGGATGCCGAGACTATACAAGAAATTGAAAGTGCCTTGTGAAATCAGTCCTTAATCCGTCATCTGGTAAGATTTTCGGGGATGAAAATCCCTAAGGGGGAGAAATGTAACATCTCGATTTTGGGCTTATTCGGAACAGTGGTTTCGAGGCCACTGATAAACCGTAAATTATACATATTTTTACCTCATGCTTAGCCTATTTTTGGATGAATTATTCCTTGATTTGTGGAATTTGATGCTCCTAAACCGTTAATTTCATATTTTATACTCAGGCAAGCATAAGGGAGTGAAAAGAACAAGAAACGAGCCGAAAACAGAGAAAATGGACCAACGTGTGAAAACAACACGGCCAAGAGTTCAGCACACAGCAACCCACACAACCGTGCCACATTAATAGGCTTGAGCACAACCTAGACTCGACTCACACGGGCATGCCACACGGGCGTGTCCCTGTCGTGATGAAGTTTAATTTCACAAAGAAAAAGCTACTTAGGGGCTAAGAAAGACATTCCAAACTCTATATAAAGACCCTAGGAGGCAACTACAAGGGTGTACAGTCTTCCCACCAAGACAGAGAGCTAAAGGCGGGGAATTACTTGAAGGAAAGCCGATTGATCCATCTCAGAAGGCAGGATCTACATCAAGACAAAGGATATCCCTTCAATCCTTTGAGGAGTTTTGGTTTTTGTTATGTTTTGTTATTTTCTTTATTCTGAGATGTTTCTTTTTATAAACATGAATTAAAACCCCAAATATCTAAGGGGGATGAAACCTAGATGAATCTTGTTATTGTTATTTGAACTATATGATAAATATTTGACTTGTTCTTAATTGTGTTTTTAACTCTTGAATTAATATTTTCAGGATATTAATTTAAGTCGAATGTGCTTAGGTAGAGGAGAAAAAGTCCCTATTTAAGAGTAGATCCAACACAATTAAGTAGAGTTGATCGTAATCCTAGACATAGGACGACGAAAATCTACCGGATTAAAGTCAAATCTAATACGGGGATCCATAGATCGATTTAATGCAAGACTAGGGGTTTTAATTAGAAAGAGATTTCAATTAATCAACCTACGATTAGTTGTTCTTATTCTCGATGGAGATATTAACATAATTTAGGAATCTCTACGGATCAAGTCAAATGAGGAAATCGTCTAGTTCAGAGTTAGATAACAAGTGAAGTCTAGGTGGATTCTTCCTTAGGTATTGTCCTCATCTTTCAGTTTTCTCAAAGTAATTTTCCCAACTTACTCTTTGTCGTGTCTTTAGTTTAATTTAGATAGTTTACAACCAAACCCCCTTTTATTTTTAGGCTAGATAATAGGAAGAAAGTCATTACTAGTACTTTTAGCTCCTGAGATTCGATATTCCAGTCTGGCCACTAACTATACTACTATTCGATAAGTGCGCTTGCCTTTTATCGTGATAATAGTTAGTTTTTAGGTACGATCAATTTATTACTTCAACACAATCACAAGATCAACCACAAATCTGACAAGGAAAGTATTATTTTTATTATATTTTTATGATCTACAATTTCACGAAAAGATTTCGAGAAAGTTTAATTCAAAAATTTTGACGTTTGGGCACTCAATTTAGTCAAAAGGACTAAATTGTAAATAGTGCAAAAGTTGAGTTCCATATGTTAGAAGTGTCCAATTGTTATGAAGATTTAAATTGAAGGTCCTTAAATAGTAATTAGACCATTGGTTAAATTTTTAGACAAAAATGGGAATGAATAATATAAATTTGAAAGAAAAGTCTTGAAGGGCATCTTGGTCATTTAGTAATTTAAAAGAATTAAAAGGGGAAAATGAAGCAAAAATTTGCTCATCTTCTTCCTCAAGGCCGAATATAGCATGGAGAAACCATGGCTAGGGTTTTTCAAGCTTCCAAGCTCGATTGTAAGTCTGTTCTAGCCCCGTTTTTAATGATTTTTACGTTTTTAAAATCCTGGTAACATGATTTCTCTATTTCTACCATTTATTTAAGCTAGGGTTTGATTTCAAAAATTGACCCATGTTAAATAATTGTGCATTTTGATGAATTATGGTAGATTATGCATGTTTATGGTTAGAGAAACGATTTTTCCCGAGTGATTTTTGACAAAAACGTTTGAAAGGACTAAATCGTAAAAATTATAAAATTGGTCATAAGTGTGAGTTTTAATGAGAATTTTGGGCTGCCATATTTATGAAATGGTTCAGTTAGGCCTAAAATGCAAAGAAATTGAATAAAAATTTATTTCCGAGCTTTGGGGCAAAAGTGTAAATATGTAAAAGTTTAGGGGCAAAAATGTAAATTTTGTAAAAATATGTTTTAGGTCTGAAATAATTAGTACATTGATTAAATAAGTGAAATATGATGTTTTAGATCCCAAAAAACGAGATTTGGACCAAGAACGAGAGAAAAACTGAAAATCAAAAAAGTTGGTTAAAATGGTCGTATTGGTATCGAGGTAAGTTCATGTGTTTAATAAGCATTTAATTAAGCATGTTTGAATGCTAAATTGATATATTAGTTACAAATGTTTTAGTATAGATTTTTAATATAATGATAATAATCGAGAAATGTTCAATAATGATTCGACATTAAAAATGAAAATTCGAATAAGTTTACATAGAAGACCATAGTGGTAATGTGGCTTTGTATAAGATCAAGAAAGTATTGAATAGTATAATTTGAGGAAAGTAAGATAAATTGAGGATATGATGAGATTGAGAATGTAAGTATGTAAGTTGAGTAGTATTTTCTTATTATGCAATTGTTGCTATTATTATTATTGTGTTATGTGAATGACCTTGAGAATTTTGAGCAAGTATGTTTTAGTTATGATTTGCCAAGGCATTTGTGACAGCCCATTTCGACCCTAGTCGGGAAGTGGTTTCGAAACCGCTAAATCGAGTCATGAAAATAATTGAGTATAATATTCTATGTTTAAATTATGTGATAAGCTTATGTGTGAATTTTTGAATGTTTGAACATGCCAATTGTATGTGAAATTGTTGGAAAGGACTCATATGAGATGAATTAAAAACATTAGTGGCCAAATTCAAGGGATTTACTTGTGAATTTTAGTAAAACAAATGGGCTTGCATGTCAAATTGACATATTTTCACCTAAGTGGCCGGCCATGCAAAATTTTTGTGACTTATTTTGTATTTTAAGATATTGATTAATAGGTGATTGGTTGTTAATATATTAGTGCAATAAAATAATAAAAAGAAAAGGGTGAAAAGAACAAGGCTAATCCACTTTCTTCCTTGTTCTTCATTTTGCCGTATGTGAGAGGGGGAAAAGAATCAAGCATTCGGCCACCTCTATTTTGCTTGATTAAGGTATGAATTAATGTTGGTTTGCTTTGATTCTTTGAATTTAAGTTGGTAGTTAATCCTATAGCATAGCCCATGTGTCGATTTTTGAAATGGTGGTGGATGCTACATTCGGCCATTGTTGAATTGTATTGAATCTCAAAACTTTTGAATTTCAATGATATATATAGTATAAGGGGACTCTTGAGAGATGTTTTGAGGTTAATTTTAAAGAAATTCAGGAGAGTATGCTTAATTATATAAATTTGCTTTGATTGGTTCTTAGATCAATGGGGAGGTATTCGGCTAGTGAGATTGTGTAGCTTTGTAAATGTTTTGATGCTTAAGGAGTAATGTACGTTGTCTAATTAGTAAGGAGAACAAATTAGTGTTGGGTTTGTAAACTAGCATTTTGTTTTGTATAACCTTTTATAATAGCCGAATGAAATTGGACATTAAGTCAATAAGCGTTTGGCCTCGGTGTGTATTTATATTCTTGTAATGGTTAAATTGTATTAGTTGGATGGTATTTTTAGAAAATAATGGTATGAAAAGTAGAATGATTAAATGAGTAGAATTGAATTGGGAAGTAAAGCACATTCGGCCATTAAGGTAATGGCGCAAATGGTACTTAAACTTAGAAAATTTTATGTGAGTATCTTTTAATGTATGACATTGAATTTTGTAACATTGTTAATATAGGTATTTTGGTTATGGCCGAATGGGAATTTGTATGTTAGCTAAGGAATGAAAGAATTAAGTTGAAAGCTATGAAATTTGGAAATAATTCTTAAGTATTAGCCTATGTTTGATGATTTGCCGAATGACCACTTTAGGAAATGAAATGTGAAATTGATTTGTAATTTTGATATGATTGAAGGAGAAATTAGATGATAAGTAATAATCGGCTAGTACAGTTATGTGCCAACCTTTGGTGTTTTAATGTTTTTGAGTTAGAAAATGTATGTGTTATAAAACTTTGGAGGGCCGAATAAGGTGGGGAGAGAAGCTAGTTATAGACTATATGTACAATGTATGAGAATGCACCTACCTAGCTGTGTAATGACCTTGCGGTTTTGGGATTTTATTAATGGGGTAAAGAAAACCACATGTGAACTTAGCTTAGTAAAAGTAATTGAATAACCGAATGAACTTGAACCTATATAATGATAGGTTATTTGTTTGATTTGTGATAAATTGAAAGAGTTGGAAATTATGGATTTTGATTAGCGAATTTTCTCTATGTTTAAACTTAAAGCTCACGAACCTAGAGGGGCACTTTCGGATAAAGGAAAGACTAAGGTGGTGGAATAGCAAGAAAACCGCATCTACTCAATGACAAATCGAGGTAAGTTCTTGAGAAATGATCATTAGCTCATGACCTAACGAATTTTATAGTGTGTATGCATACTAAGTAAATGTAGATGTAAAAGACTATGTTTGATTTTTGTTATGGAAAAGATAAATTGCGGAATGCTTGGAGACCGTATGCTATATTGAATTTAGCTATCATTGAAACGAAATTCCTCTTTTGTTTATATTAGTGAACCGAATATTGTGTTGGTATACAAAATTTGATGGTATTCAAGTAATGAGAAAGATATTTGAATGTGACTTGATTTATGTATGAGTACGAATGTATCAGTGATAATGATCCGAGCTTAGTCTCGAAGGGCTTTGGCCAGAGATAATGATCCGAGCTTAGTCTCGAAGGGCTTTGAGCCAAAGATAATGATCTGAGCTTAATCTCGAGGGGCTTTGAGCCAAAGATAATGATCCGAACTTAGTCTCGAAGGACATACGAGTCAGTGCTAATGACCGGACTTAATTCTGAAGGGCTTTAAGCCAGTGTTAAGAATCGGGCTTGGTTCCAAAGGACATCTTTGCTAGTACCAAAGGTAGGTTAAAATCCAGTAAGCATTCGTACGCTTAATCGTAAAATAAATGTTGAATCAAGTTTTAAACAAAAGGTACTATTTATCGTAAAATAGTCAGGTATGTATTTTACTCTCGTTGAGAATTTGATCCTCATTGAAGTATGAATTTGAATGTCGGTAGGGATATTTAGATCATTGTCTAAAACCACTCACATGCTTACAATCTGAATATGATGTATGAGTTCTGAGTTAAAGGGTTTAACTTCACAAATATGTGATGTATGTGTTTATGCATGAGGTTGACTTGGAAATTTAGATGAATATATTCAGTTATATATTGAATTAGTTGGATACATGAATTTTATCCTTGCAACATGAATGATAGAAGAAATCTTAGTTTAATTCCTACTCGGCCAAAAGATGAGATGCATAAGCTAGATATTACTATGTTACTCTCTCTAATGATTTTGTCATTTTAAGAACTTACTAAGCATATGATTGCTTACTTCGTTGTTCTTCATTTTCTGTTTTATAGATCTTGTTCGTTAGCTACGGTCTCGGGAATTACAGAATTGAAGCTATCCACACTATTACCACATCTTTCGGTATTGGTAGCTAAACCTTGAAATGGCATGTATAGGCTTAACATTTTACAGTTAATCAAATAACTTTTGATTTTGTAATTAAATTAGGCCATGCGAAAATGGCTCACTTAAATCTCTTACTTCTATGGTTATGGTGTTAACTTGATCATGTTATATACGAATGGATGTGTAATATGCATGTTTATAAGCTAGCTTCAAAATATACCATATCTATATATAATTTTGATCTATGAAATATATGTGGTGAATATGACTAGTGACGATATTTGATATGTGCATTGTTTTGAACGTAGTCAATCTGTCTAGTTGATTTTGGTTGATGAGCCTTGTCAAATTGTGACACTTCTAAACTTTACGTTTAGTAAAGGTCTTCTTATAAGTAAATTGGTCTTAAAATGAAATGGTTAGGAGTAATCATGGTCTCAATATGTGAGTGTCGAAATATGATTGTACTAATGTCATAAACTATGCGAGTGAGTTTTTGATAACTTAACTAATGGTTAGGTGATGTTTCTTGACCCTCCTGCAATGGGAACGGGTCTAGGGGTGTTACAGCATTGATATTTCAAAATCCATGTTTATAACATGGCATTGATAATTAACTATAAGGCAAGCATCCCATGTAAGACCATGCCAAGGCATGGCATTAGTGAGTATATAAGGCAAGGATCCTATGTAAGACCATGCCAAGGTATGGCATTGGTGAGTATATAAGGCAAAGACCCCATGTAAGACCATGCCATGGCATGGCATTGGTGAGTATATAAGACAAGGATCCCATGTAAGACCATGCCAAGGCATGGGGTGAGTATATAAGGCAAGGATCCCATGTAAGACCATGCCAAGGCATGGCATTGGTGAAAACATAAGGCAAGGATACCACGTAAGACCATGTCAAGACATGGCAATGGTAAATTTCAAAAGGAAAGGTACTTGAGTCTAAAGAGTAAGTCAAAGAGATGACAAGGTAAGATCACGAGGAAAGAGCACAGTATGTACATAAGGCTTATTAATATTGAGGTTATAAGTTGATGATATTAAAAGTATTTTAATGAGTATATTCAAGTATTAAGTAAGTGATAAGTTTTCAATTATACTTATGACGCTTTGTGACATGATTAACAATATGCCTATATATTATGAGAGAGTATTAATATGTTAAGTGAGATGTTGTAGGTACATAAACAAGCTATTAAGTAAGGTAGTATTTTTATTATTCTGAGCCTTTGGTAAGGCTACCAATGAGTAAGATGGGAAAGTAAGAACTTAACATTATTTATGCAAATTATGAAAGCTTAATAATAAGCTAAATTCATTACTAATGTCTATTATTTTACATGTGAACTTACTAAGCTTTATAAGCTTACCTCTTTCCTTTCCTCTGTTCCAGAGTTTTATCAAACAAGCTCGGGTTGGAGGTCGTCAGAGATCACTTCACACTTTCGACTATCAAGTTACCAATTGTGTACTTTTCATTGAAACATTTTAAATTATGGCATGTATAGGGACTTGGCTATTTTGTGTGGATGTCCTTATGATATGACTAAAGAATGACATGTGAATACTTGATAATGATTAGCTATTAAAATGGCTAAATAAGAACATATGTTGATGTTATGTATGCCTAAATGAGGTTTAATGCACAGAAATTATGAAAGAGTAAAAGTTTGTTATCAAATAGTTTTGGGACAACAGCAATGACGTGATTTTTAAAAAAATCACTAAAAATTGTAGAAATGGAATTGAATGGTGAATGAGAATTACAATTAAAGCTTATTGAGTCTGTTTTAATAGGAATGAAACATTGCAAGCAAAGGAAGTATATATTCTGAGATATTTAAATTCTTGTGAGATTGGTTCAGAATGACTTTGTGATCCCTTGTTTTGATTTTATAAATTTACTAGAAATTTTACAAGAAGAACTATAGATTATAATTTATATGTCTAGATTCCTTAGTTAGTCTATTTTTAAGAAAAACAAATGGAAACATTATCTGAATTCTGTATAATGAGATAACCAATTTTTAGTGAAGAGAGGTTAGGTCTATTGGATTGCCAAATAGGGGAACTTTTAATGAATAAAATGTACTAATTGGCCAAACCAAAAATTCTGGAAAAATTATGTAAGAAGATATATGAGTCTAGTTTTAGGAAAAATTTACGGATTTAACTTTTGAGTTTCGTAACTCAAGTTATAATTAATTTAGTGATTGTTACGCTAGTGGACAATTTTATTATGAATAGTGAAATAAATTATTTTGATTTGTGTAAGTAATCAAAAAATTTTTTAAATTCCTGGTTTGGTCCCGAACAGTTTCAATTGCATGTTTTAGGGCTTCGAGGGCCTTTTTTAGGTATATATTGGAAGAATGTGAGCGAATTAATTTTTAAAAGTAAATTTTTATGCCCCGAACTAGTAAGATAAGTCTGGTAACGCATCGTGTTCGACTCAGGCAACAGCCTCGGGTAATGGGTGTTACATTTATTTGTATCAGAGCAAGAGTTTAGTCGATTCTTGGACTATCTAGCATGATTAAGAGTCTAGCTATATATGCCATATTGAACTGTGATAGTGTGACCACTCCCGAACCAGATGTAAAATGTTTTGTCAAACAGATGTGCACTCCAACCGAGCTAAGTTTAATAGTACAGACAGTATGTTTATGATGAGTTAAGGCTCATAAAAGGTAAGAATAATAGTTCATGATGTTTATGTGATAATAAATAAATTGTGAATAAGAACTGTTTGGGAAATATGAAAGATGAGATAAGATGAAAGGAAAGTTTATATTGAGATAAGTGTTCATGTTAAATTGGCATTTGTATGATACTATATGTATAACTAGAGAAGCTAAGTGAATGTTATGAGTAATGCTATTTGATATTCATGAATGCATGTATAAGTGCACTAGTTTGCATAAGATGATCAGGAAGTCTCTATATTATGAACGTGTATGCTAAGTTGCTTGAAGCAAATTGTATAATTGTGATAATATTATATATTGATGAGTGTTAAGTTATATGCATGAGTATATACGAGGTAAATCAAAGGTGTTACAACCTCACCCCCCTTTTTAACAAGGTATTTCAGAGAGAGATTACATGAAATTCAAACTAAATAGGCTTACAAGTGAAAAATTAAAGAGTTTAGTGGCAGATTAATTGACAATAAAATCAGAGTCAAGAATGATTTAGCAAATGAAAACAGTAACAGAAAAGATGCCAGGTTAATATAAAGATCATCCGCAATATGAAACGTTACAGTTAAAGAAGAACTATGAGTCTAGTTTCAGGAAAAATTAACAGATTTAAATTTTGAGTTTCGTAACTTGAGTTATAATTAATTTTGTGACTGTTACGCAGGTGGACAATTTTTTATGAATAGTGAAATAAATTGTTTTGATTTGTGTAAGTAATCGAAAAAATTTTAATGTTCCTGGTTTGGTCCCGAACCGTTTCAGTTGCATGTTTTAGAGCCTCGAGGGCCCTTTTTAGGGATATATTGGAAGAATGTGAGCAAATTAATTTTTAAAAGTAAATTTTTATGCCTGAACCAGTAAGATAAGTCTAGTAATGCCTCGTGTTCGACTCCGGCGACGGTCTCAGGTAAGGGGTGTTACACAAATATTCGGTTATAACCAACCAATCCAAGGAAACTATGAACCTCTGACACATTTCTCGGTGCTTTCTATTAAATAATTGACTCGATTTTTTTCGGATCAACTTTAATTCTATCTACCGAAATAACATGCCCCAAGAATACAACATCTGATAACCAGAATTCACATTTTCTAAGCTTCCCATATAACCACTTCTCCCGTAATGTTTGCAAAACAATTTTGAGATGTTGCTAATGTTCAGATTTAGAATTCGAATAGACCAAAATATCATCAATGAAAACTACCAGAAACTAATCCAAATATGGTTGAAAAATACGATTCATGAGATCCATAAATGAAGCCGGTGCATTAGTCAATCCAAAAGGTATCACTAAAAATTCATAATGACCATACCTTGTATGAAATGTCGTCTTCAGTACATCAATTTCTTTCACTTTCAACTGATAATAACCCGATCTGAAATCAATCTTTGAAAAGACAGAAGCTCCCATTAGTTGATCAAATAAGTCATCAATATGGGGTAAAGGATATTGATTCTTAATCGTCACCTTATTCAATTACCGATAATCAATGCAAAGCCGCATCGAATCATCTTTCGACAAAAAGTACTAGAGCTCTCCAAGGCGATATACTAGGATGTATAAAACCACGATCCAATAAGTCTTGCAGTTGCACTTTTAATTCTTTCAACTCTGTAGGTGACATACGATAAGGGGGTATTGACACCAAAGCTATACCAGGAAATACTTCAATTGCAAACTCAACTTCCCGATCTGATGGTAATCCCGGTAATTCTTTAGGAAATACATCAGGAAATTCACAAACAGTTCAAATTTTACTACGCTGGCTTTCAACAAAATCTGAATTGATTACATAAGCTAGAAAAGCTTCACAGCCCTGATGAAAAAGTTTATTAGCTTGAATTGCTAAAATGATACGAGTTGAACCACTTATTCAAAAACCATTCACCTCAATATTATCATCGATTTCACTCTGAACAACAAACTTCTTTTTACAACAATCCAGAATCACCCCATGTTTCATAAGCCAATCCATACCTAAAATCACATCAAAATCACCAAATGGCATTATCAACAAATCAACAGGGAAAGTTATATTCTGTATCATTAACGGACATCTCCTACATACTCGATCCACTAACACAGATTGTCCTAATGGACTAGACATCGCCATCGATACTCTAGACGTCTCAGATTTTAAACTTATCGACTCAACCAATTTAGTATTAACATATGAATGGGAAAATCCCAGATCTAGGTTTTGAATGTAATAAAAATATACCTTTCACAACATTGTTTCCATTTCTAGCACCACATCTCGAAAATGAATTATTACATGTACCTCTGAGAATAAATGAACATAGAGAATACCCTGAAGAGATCACTACAAGATACTCGATTATAACAGCAGCATTCAAATATCTTTGCAATTTCAACACTATCCCACTGACTACTACAGTCATCAATGATCTCACATTATCCCAATCACTAAAGAAATCAATTCAGAAGAAATTTTGGTTAACTTGTTCTTTAAATACCATACCTGAATAAGTCGATTACTCGTGAATAATTTATTCCTTAATAGCAACATTGCGAATCCCGAATAATCTTAAAAAAATCTTATATCTCTTCTAGAACTCTCTTTACTTGCTAACCCATCCTCGGTTCTAGCCGCATCATTATTCATTCAGCTATTGAACTCTTCAGTTTCACACTTGTAAGTTTAATAAATATAAATCTTGTAAATTTCGTTGTATAAGACTGTATAGGTGAGGGGTGAAGGTCGTAAAGCCTCAAAATTTGACTATCATATATACACACATATAATGTAACATTTATCATCAACATAATAATTATAATCATTCGACATTTTTAACTATAAAACAAAAATAAATATATCAACATCCAAACCCCAACTCAATTTGACTTAATTATGGCATGTACCTTTAGACTCAATTACGAGCTCAATTTAGCTCGAGAATCGACTAAACTTGTAAAGCTCTGATACCACTAAATGTAACACCCCCTAACCCTTATTTGTCACTGAAACAGGTTTACAGAGCATTACCAGACTTTTCAAATCAAATACGAACATTACATAATCATTTATTTAACCAATCCAAAACACAATAAAATACATCTAAAACATATCAAAACAATCAACCTAATAACCTATACAATGTACTATCATAGGTACTTCATACATATATTATCCAAAATAATCCAATAAAACACCATTCAAGCCAATTTTAAATTCATAATAATTTCAATTCAAATATCCTATATTACGGTCACTTATACACTAACTTAAGCATACCATATTAAACCTTAACATAACACATATAATTAAGTATATAAGTACCCAATTTCATCTTGTAACATCATTTACATTCACTTTCCAAATTCACATACATAAGACATCCTAGGTACATGCCATTACTAAAAAGAAGTATACATCACCACGTTTTGAGTTCGGGATTGGCATTTGATGCTGAATCAACAATCAACTTTTAAGTACCTAACCTACGCATGAAAACAAACTGTACACTGAGTATAAACTCAGTGGTATTTCTACAATCTGAATACTTTAAAGTAAAATAAATAAACATATACATTCAATCATTCAAAACTTTAATCATACGACTAATCAATTTATAGACAAAACATTTATAATTCATTCAATTCTTATCAACTACTATTCCAGATAGCTTTTCACAATATCAACACATATTACTTGAACCATAATATTGATCATTCATATTCAATACACAAATACTCAATTCATGTGTTTCTATCCGTATCTAATTTCACCATTCAATAACAATCATAACATTGTTTATTTCAATAATTCTTATTAACATTACTCGAACTCGGACGGATACAGGATCCAACCAAAACACCCCAATTTGGCACCTAGTGCCTCATCGGATAATTTGAAGTAATAAGTTGATTTATTGTTCCAGTCTTTGATTTATTGTTCTATCTTTCTCATCTATCTTCTTTATTTTCTTATTTATTGTTCCAGTCTTTGATTTATTGTTCCATTTATTATCTTAGTTATTTATTTTTCTCTATTTTATTTGACTTGGATTCAATTCGTTTTAGGTTGTGTCAAAATCCAAGTTTCATTTTTGAGTGTCTAGAGTCTAAGTTAAATCTGCTACTTGGACAAACTTTATGATCCTGTACTCGCATTCATCTTTATCACTCATTCTTATTAATCATATTGATAGTGAGAGCATGTTTTAATATTAGCTGAAATGGGCCTTTTTCTTTTTATGTTAACAAGTTAAGAAGTAAAAATCAATTTATTTCATAAATTTCATGTATTGGATTTCTCAGTATTCCACCAATTAGTAATACAAGATTTTAAACTTTTATTAAATGAGAGAGAGATCCACCAGGGCAAAAATACTATAGATGCAAGATATAGAAAGGGAGTGAATGCTTTCTTTTTTGCCATTTGATAAACGATAAATTATACATCTTTTTACCCCATACTTAGCCCAATTTCTGGATGAATTAACCCTTGATTTGTGTAAATTGATGCTCTTAAACCTTTAATTTCATGTTTTATACTCAGGTAAGCATAAAGAAGAGAAACGAGCAAGGAACGGGCCAAAAATGGGTAATTTAGGCCCAATTCAATAATCAACACGGCCTGGGAGTTCGTCACAAGGCCGTGCCACACAGCTGTGCCACCTTAAAGCTCAAACATGGCCCAACCCTGACTCACACGGCCGTGCCACACCAAATAGACCCAAACATGGCCTATTGTCGAAGTCACACGACTGTGGCACACGAGCGTGTCCCTGTCGTGAGGAAGTTCAATTCTACTCGGAAAAGGCTACTTAGGGACTAAGAAAGGCACTCCAAAGCTCTATATAAAGACCCTAGGGGGCAACTACAAAGAAGAACTTTTCTCACCTCAAGAAGGTACCTTATTTCTACCAACACAGAGAGTAGAAGGAAAGAATTACTCCAAGGGAAGTCGATTGATTCATCCCAGAAGCCGAAGTCTGCCTCAAGACTGAGATCTCCTTTCGATCCTTCAGGGTTTTTGGGTTCTTTATATTTTATTATTTTATTTCTTCTGAGGTGTTTCCTTTATTAATTATGAACTAAATCCCCCAAATACTTGAGGGGGATGAAACCTAAGATAGATCCTGTTATTATTTTCTCTTGAATTATATGATAAATATTTGATTTGTTCTTAATTGTGTTTTTTAACTCTTAAATTGATATTTTCGGGATATTGATTTAAGTCGAATGTGCTTATGTAGAGGAGCAAAAGTCCCTGCATAGGAGTAGATCCAACACAATTAAGCAGAGTTGCATGCAACCCTAGACATAGGGCGACATAAATCTGCCAGATTAGGGTCAAACCTAATAAGGGAATCCATAGATCGAGTTAATGCAAGACTACGGGTTTTAACTAGAAAGAGATTTTAGTTAATCAACCTAAGATTAGTTGTTCTTATCCTCGACGGAGGTATTAACATAAATTAGGGATTTCTACGGATCAAGTCAAGTGAATAAATCGTCTAGTTCAAGAGTTGATAACAAGTGAAGTCTAGGTGGATTCTCCCTTGAGTATTGTCCAAATCAATCAGTTTTTCCTAAGAGTTTTTCCCAATTCACTTTTTGTGCAATCATAGTTTTGTTTTAGAATTAGTTTAGTTTCATAAAAACCCCTTTTTATTTCTAGGTTAAATAATAGAACAAAAGTTAGTACTAGTACTTTTCGTTCCCTCAGGTACGATATCTCAGTCTTGCCACTAAGCTATACTACTGTTCGATAGGTGCGCTTGCCTTAAATCACGATAATAGTGAGTTTTGGGTACGATCATAGTTTATAAATTTTATTACTTTATATCACGCGATATCACCATTTTTTCATTTGTAAGTTTTTAATGAACCCACCTCATTCGTTGACCGTATGTGATCTAATCTTTTTATCAAACATACATTTCATTATATTATAAAGTAGGGGACCATGAATCTATTCTCTGTTTTTTTTATTCAGTGCTTAGCCCTTGAATCTAATTGAATCTAAAAAGAATACAGAATATAGAAAATAAGAATCCACTTTGAATTCGAATGAAATATATATTATTGTTATATTTATATTGTTATTGTTTCCATATAAATCAATGGATCAAATTCGAAGCAATTGCCCTCTTTTGATAACTGCACAAAGGAATCGCTTCAAATAATAAAGATTGTTCTATTTAGATTTTGAGACAAAGGAGTGCCCTATCTATATCAAGACTGCAATCAAATATGTCAAAAAATTTCACAGGTTATCTAAACTATATATAGTCTAAAGTTCAAGAGTAATTGAAAAATAATTAGAAAAATATTATGCTTGTAACAGCCCATTTTTAGTCAAATCAGAACAGTGGTTTTGGAACCACAAATCTGAGGTCAAAATAATTATTTTATTATTATTATAATGTCTACATCATGATAATATGATTGTGTTAAAATTTCGTTAAGAAATTTTACTGTTTGAATGCTTAATTTGTGAAAAATGACTAAATTCGCATAAAGTGTAAAAGTTGTGTTCTATAAGCTAAAAGGGTCTAATAGCTATAGAACTTTAAAGTGGAGGTCTTTAAGTGGTAATTAACCCATTAATGAGTTAATGGATGATAATGGCTTGGCATTTAATGAAATAATTAATGTTCATTACGGTTAAAATAGTAAATTAGTAATTAAAGTTAAATTAAAATAAAATTAAATGTATCGTCATCTTCCATTATCTATCTCCACTAAAAATTCAATGAAATAGGAAGCCATGGGAGCTTGCTATGGTTCAGTCACTTTGAAGCTTAATTGGAGAGTGATTTTTGTCCCCTTTTTAATGATTTCTATGTTTTCAGAATGGTTGAAGCTTAATCTAGCTAGCCCAGGGAATAATTTGAGAAATTGTTAAAGGTATAAGGTTTTACCATTGATGAATAAGTATGTATTTTGATAATTGATGATGGAAATGAATCTTTGATGTTAGATTTACAAGTTTTGTTAAGTGGTTTTTAATGAAAATGTCAATTATGGATTAAATTGAAAAATATGAAATTGTATGGTTAAATGTGTGAATAAATGAAAAATATGGGATATTATAAGCATATATGAAAATTGGTTAGCATGGGTTATGGTCAAATTGAATGAATTTGCATTTTTATGTGATAAGGACTAAATTGTAAAGAATTTAAAATATTAGGGGCAAAAGTGTAATCTTGCCAAAATGTGTAATTTGGGTTAAATTAAATAGAATGAATAATGAATAGATTGAATTTGATTATATATAGATCAAGAAAAGCGAAGTTCAGAATTGGATCGGAGGAAAAACAAAATAGTGGAATAGACGATTGTTTTTATCCGAGCTATAACGAGGTAAGTTCGTATAGTTAGAATTGAGTATTTAAATATACACTTATTTGAAATGTATGTATGTGAATTGAGAAAATAAAATACATGAGTCTTGAATGCCTAAATGATGAAATCCGAATAATATCGAGCCCCGTTTGAACCTTAGGAATTCGTAGGATACAAGTGACATGTTATTAGGGTTACCGATTTGGTTGAGATCCTACATATGTTGTGAACTCACCACAGCTCATATGAGCTTACTGATATTTTAGATTGCAAGAGCTTACCATTCTTAGCTTATTTGAGCTTACTGCTATTTCAACTCAAGAGGAGTTTACCATTTATAGCTCAAAAGAGCATATATGTACAGGAATTGATGGATTATCGTTTAGTACACTTCGTGTGAACCACCTATGTATCTAACGACATTCTAAGTGGTTCAATGGCACAAATCTGTTACAGGTTATGTAACAACCTATTTTAGACGCTAATTAGAACGAACGGTTTTGGGACCACTTAATTGAGTTATGGATCCTCTGAGACTAAGTAGACCACCAGTTGACAAGATACGGAAGTATGGGGCCGAAGAATTCAGAGCTTCAGCGAGTGATGATGCGGAGAGGGCTGAGTTCTGGCTTGAGAATACGATTAAGGTTTTTAATGAATTAGCTTGTACACCTGATGAATGTTTGAGATGTGCTATTTCTTTGCTACAGGATTTAGCATACTAGTGGTGGAATACTTTGATATCGGTTGTTTCGTGAGAACAAGTTAATTGGGACTTCTTTCAGATAGAATTCAGAAAGAAGTACATTAGCCAACGATTCATCGATCAGAAAAGAAAGGAGTTTCTAGATCTGAAACAGGGTTAAATGTCTGTGACTGAGTATGAGAGAGAATTTGTACGACTCAGTAAATATGCTCATGAATGTATCTCCACCGAAGCAATAATGTGTAAGCGGTTTGAAGATGGATTAAATGAAGAAATTCGACTGTTAGTTCGGATACTGGAGCTGAAAGAGTTTGTAGCTCTAGTTGATCGGGCTTGTAAAGCCAAAGAACTTGCTAAGGAAAAACGGAAAGTTGATTTTTAGTCCACAGAATTTAGAAAAAGAATTGCGAGTAAGTCACACTAGTCTGGATCCAAGAGATCAAAAGATTTTCATCCTCGTTCTACTGCTTCTACGGGCATATCCATCAGAGAAAGAAATGTTAGATCTTCTCATTCGAGACCTCGACAAACTCTGTGGCTAGTGCGGATAGTGTGAGAACTCCCGGGTCTGATTGTAAGCACTGTAACTGAAAGCATTTTAGAGAATGCCGATTGAAGAGCGGAGCTTGTTTCAGATGGAGATCGCTGGATCACTATTTGTGAGATTTTCCTAAAAGATCTGTAGCTGATAAAGACTAGTCAACTAAAGTAAATAATACCGTAACTAGAGGTAGACCGTCCCGTAATACTGGGAATCAAAGTGGAAATCGCAATGCTTCTCGAGATGCTAATGTGAGATCTGAGACATGCACTCCTGCTAGAGCCTATGCAATACGTGCACACGAGGAAGCCTCGTCACCTGATGTTATCACCGGTACTTTTTCTCTTTATAACACTGGTATTGTTGCGTTGATAGATCCTGGATCAACTCATTCATATATCTGTATGGAATTAGTGTTTAAAAAGAGTCTACATGTTAAGTCTACAGAATTTGTAGTTAAAGTATCGAATCCGTTAGGCAAGTCAGTGTTAGTTGATAAAATATGTAAGAATTATCCATTGCTGACTCGGGGATATTGTTTTCCGGCTGACTTGATGCTTTTACAATTTAACGAGTTTGATGTGATACTGGGTATGGATTGGTTAAATGTTCATGAGGCAATTGTAAATTGCAGACGAAAGAGTATAGAGTTGAAATGTCAGATGGTGAAATCCTTCTGATTGAGCCAAATAAATTGAATGAATTGCCGATAGTTATATCTACTATATGAGCTCAGAAGTATGTGAGAAAGGGCTATGATGCTTATTTAGCATATGTGTTGGATACTAAAGTGTCAGAATTGAAAATTGAGTCTGTACCAGATGTTTGTGAGTTTCCAGATGTTTTTCCAGAAGAATTACCAGGTTTACCGCCGATCAGAGAGGTTGAATTTGGTATCGAGTTATTACAGGGTACTACACCAATATCGATAGCTCTGTACAGAATGGCACTAACTGAATTGAGAGAGTTGAAAGCACAGTTACAAGAATTAACAAATAGAGGCTTCGCGAGACTGAGCTTTTCACCTTGGGGTGCTCCCGTATTGTTTCTGAAAAAGAAAGACAGGTCAATGAGAATGTGTATTGATTATCGGCAATTAAATAAAGCGACAGTAAAGAATAAATACCCTCTTCCGCTAATTGATGATTTGTTTGATTAGTTAAAAGGGGCTACTGTATTTTCAAAAATTGATTTGAGATCGGGTTATTACCAGTTACGAGTTAAAGAGTCCGACATACCAAAGACTACTTTCAGAACATGGTACAGTCATTATGAATTTTTAGTTATGCCTTTTGGGTTAACTAACGCTCCTGCAGTGTTTATGGATTTGATGAACCGTATTTTCAGACCGTCTCTAGACAGATTTGTTGTTTTACTTATCAACGACATTCTGATCTATTTACGAGATGAAATGGAGCATACCGAACATTTGAGAATTGTGTTATAGACTTCGAGAGATAAACAGTTATTTGCCAAATTCAGCAAATGTGAATTCTGGCTTTGGGAAGTCAGATTTCTGGGTCATATTGTTTCTGCGGAAGGCATTAGAGTTGATCCGAGTAAAATATCTGCAATTATAGACTAGAAACCACCGAGAAATGTCTCTGAAATTAGAAGTTTTCTGGGATTAGCGGGATATTACCGAAGATTTGTAAAAGGATTTTCGAAGATTGCACTACCGTTGACTCGAATGCTACAAAAAGATGTGAAATTTGAGTGGACGGATAAATGTCAGCAGAGTTTTAAACAGTTGAAAGTCTTATTAACAGAAGCACCAATTTTAGTTCAACCTAAATCGGGAAAAGAGTTTGTGATTTATAGTGACGCATCAATAGTCGGACTGGGTTGTGTATTGATACAAGACGGGAAAGTTATAGCTTATGCCTCCCGACAGTTAAAGCCGCACGAGAAGAATTACCCGACACATGATCTTGAATTAGCCGCTATAGATTTTACTTTAAAGATTTGGCAATTTATCCATATGGTGAGAAATGTCAAATTTTTACAGATCATAAAAGTCTGAAATATCTGATGTCACAAAAAGATTTGAATATGCGACAACGTAGATAGCTCGAATTATTAAAAGATTATGAGTTTGTGATTGACTATCATCCGGGAAAAGCTAATGTTGTAGCTGATGCTTTGAGCCGAAAATCTTTATTTGCTTTACGGGTTTTGAATACTCATATGAAGCTATGTGAGGAAAGATCTATTATAGTTGAGTTAAAAGCTAAACCGATGATTCTGTAACAAATCTACGAGACTCAGAAGAATGATCACGAACTGCAAGCTAAGCGACATCACTGTGAGTTAAATTTTGATTCTGAATTTTCTATTGGGGCTGATGATTGTTTAATGTTCCGAAATAGAATTTGCATACCAAAAAATAGTGAACTCATTCAGAAAGTTTTGCACGAAGCACATGATAGTCATTTTTCAGTTCATCTAGGTAGCACGAAAATGTATAATGATTTGAAGCAACTATACTGGTGGTCGGGAATGAAACGAGATATATCAGAATTTGTATCTAAATGTCTGATCTGTCAACAAGTTAAGACCGAACATCAGGTACCGTCAGGTCTATTACAGCCTATTCTAATTCCGAAATGGAAATGGGACAGAGTTACAATGGATTTTGTATCAGCCCTACCTCTGACTCTGAAGAAGAAAAATGCAATCTAGGTCATTGTTGATAGATTGACCAGATCTACTCATTTTATACCGGTACGTACAGACTATTCTCTGGATAGATTAGCTGAATTGTATTTATCAGAGATTGCACGACTACACGGTGTACCGTTGTCTATTATTTCTGATCGAGATCTGAGATTTACTTCAAGATTCTGGAAGAAATTGTAAGAAGCTTTGGGAACGAAATTGAATTTCAGTATAACATTTCATCCCCAGACTGATGGTCAGTCTGAAAGAGTTATTCAAATTTTAGAAGATATGTTACGATGTTGTATTCTTGAATTTGAAAGTGGCTGGGAGAAATATTTACCCCTGATTGAATTTACGTGTAACAAAAGTTTCCAGACGAGTTTGAAAATGGCTCCGTACGAAACACTATAGGGTCATAAATGTCGAACACCATTATACTGGACTGAATTGAGTGAGAAAAAGTTACATGGGGTTGATTTAATCCGAGAAACAGAAGATAAAGTAAAAGTGATTCGCGACAATTTGAAAGCAGCATCTGAAAGACAAAAATCTTATGTAGATTTGAAACGAAAAGAAATAGAGTTTCAAGTCAGGGATCGTGTATTTCTGAAAGTATCACCGTGGAAGAAAATTCTTCGTTTTGGTCAGAAAGGAAAGTTAAGTCCGCGTTTTATCGGGCCGTATGAAATTGTGGAAAGAGTAGGACCTGTAGCTTATCGACTATCGTTACCGTCTGAACTTGAAAAGATTCATAATGTGTTTCATGTATCGATGCTTCGTCGGTATCAATCCGATCCGTCTCATGTTATCTCTCCCATTGATGCGGAAATACAGTCTGATTTGTCGTATGCTGAAGAACGGATCAAAATTCTAGCTCGAGAAATCAAAGAACTGAGAAATAAATGTATAGCGCTTGTAAAAGTTCTTTGGTGTAAACACAGAATAAAGGAAGCTACATGGGAAATCGAGGAAGCTATGTGAAAGCAATACCCTAACCTGTTTATCGGTAAGATTTTCGGGGACGAAAATCCCTAAAGGGGGGAGAGTTGTAACAGCCCATTTTAGACCCTAATCGGAACGAGTGATTTCAGGACCACTTAACCGAGCTGAAATATTATTTCAACTATTTTATTATGTTTCACAGTATGATAGTATTACGGTATGAAAGTTTCGTTCAGAAATTTTATCGTTTAAATAGCTAATTCGGTAAAAAGGACCAAATCGCGTAAAGTAGAAATTATGTGTGCCATTAGTAAAATGGCTTATTTGGCTATGGCTTTTTGAATGGAGTTCCTTGTATGGAAATTTATCCTTTATTGTTGATAGTGGAAGGTGATGGACAATTTTGTCCATATTATACATGACTTTATTATTTGTTTTAATAAGGATAAAGTTGTAAAATGTTTATTATGGTTTTATTAAATAAAAACAAAACATTTTATTGCTTCATATTCATGCATATGTCGAAATTGAAGAATGAAAATAAGGATTTTACTTTCAAACATTCGGCCATTGTATAATCATCAATTAGGTATGTATTTTTAATCGATTTTTGATAATTTATATGTTTTTGAGATCGTTGCTTCGTATACTAGCTGACCCGTACCTCAATTTCTGAAATTGGTTGAGTTTTTGAAATATGCCATTAATGAATACATGGTTATTTTGATGATTTTTGATGAATTTTTGAAGGTTATTTGGAAATATACAAGTTTTACAAATTGATTTTTGATGAAAATGAGTTTTAAGGATTTAATTAAAAAGAAATAGAATTTTTGTGGTTGGAATTGTGAATAAATGAAATATATGTGTTTAAATGTGGTATATGAATATTCGATTTTGATAGTTAGAGGGTCTTATTAAGTAATTTGCTATTTTGTGTTTAAAGGATTAAATTGTAAAGTGTTGAAAGTATAGGGGCTAAATTGTAAATGGGCCAAAATACATGTTTTTGGATTAAATTGAATGTATTGGTGATTAAATAGCTGAAGTTGCATTAATATAGATAAAGACAATCGAATTCTGAAACTTGATCGGGGAAAACGAAAGGTAGACGAGTAGATACCGGGAAATCGAGGTAAGTTCGTATAATTAGAATTGAATTTTAAATGTTTATAATTATGGTTTAACTTGTCATGTGAATGTATGATACTTTATAGAAATGAAATTGTCTATTGATTATATATATATGAATTGATATGGAAATGTTAAAAATTACAAGTTCAATATGATTACCGAGTCCCGTTCGAACCGTAGAAGTCGTAGGTTACATGTGACATGTCACTAGGGCTATAGGGTGGTTTGAGCTCCTGCATTTGTTGCAGACTCACCATAGCTCATGAGTTATATGTTCATCCTTCGGGATTACATGTTTAGTCTTCGGACTTACCATTCAGCCTACGGGCTTACCGTTCATCCTTCGGGATCACATGTTCAGCCTTTGGGCTTACCGTTACAGGCTCGAAAGAACATACATGATGCATTGACGAATTTTAGGTTATACGTATATACACTGTGTGTGTATCACCCGAGTATCCCTCAATGTTCTTAAAGGTTCAACGGGCAATTATTGATACATGTTATATGATGATCAAAGGATATATGAAGTACATGATACATGAGTTACATGATTTATATGAACTATATGATGTGAATTACACAAATGAAATGTCCTAAGTATTTGATATATGCTTGTGTTATATGAATGATCCATTTGGAGAATGATTGATTTCAAGATTTTGCAAGTACTAACTTGTGTATGATTGATGAGTAGGCAATATGAGCTTATGACTTGTTTTGACATTAATTATGAGCTTATCTCTAATTTCGGTAAGTTTAATTCTATGTTATACGGGCTTACTAAGCTTTTAAAGCTTATCTGTTTACTTTTCCTCTATTTTATAGATTCAGAACCTAGCTCGATTTTCGGACAACTCAGAGATTTGCTATCACACTATCCCTCAAGCTTTTGGTACTTTTGAACCTTTGTAAATGAGATGGTCATGGCATGTATAGTCTAGTTTTTAAGTGAATGTTTATGGCTATTTTGATGATGAATGTGGTATGTTTTAGGCACCTATTCAAGCTATGAGATGTGGCTTGTTTCGTATATGTTTAAATCATTTTGAATTACTTTTATGATGTATTCCTATGTGATAGATTGCAAAGTGTTATGATGTAATTTGGGTAGCATTATCAGCTATTGAATTGATGAGTGAATTAGTAAGAAATGATGCATATTTGGTACATGTTTAGATGATGAATAATGTTTGTAAATTGTGTTTGAAATGGCCCATTTTATGCTTGAAATGCTTGTTTTGATTACCAAATGGTGTATGGAAG
The DNA here is from genome assembly GCA_020496765.1 of Gossypium stocksii. Lineage (NCBI taxonomy): Eukaryota > Viridiplantae > Streptophyta > Magnoliopsida > Malvales > Malvaceae > Gossypium > Gossypium stocksii. The sequence continues at coordinate 109,681,227 of CM035623.1, forward strand.
GTTGTGGTTACTTTGATGCTTGTAGGAATGACCCATTTGGGTGGAAAATGGCTTAAATCAAGCCTACATTGTGCCACACGGTCAGAGCACACGGGCGTGTGACTCAGCCGTGTAACCCCTACACCTAATAGATTTTAGGCAGTCTTGCACACGGCCTAGACACACGGGCTTGTCTGGTAGCCCTGTGGTAATTGACAGTGTTGGCCACGGACTGGACACACGGGCGTGTCTAGTGACCGTGTGGGGTTTGGCAGTGTTGCCCATGGTTTGAGTGTTTGGGTGTGTCTAGTAGGGCACGATAGTGTTGATGTGCATGGGCTAGGGACACGGCCGTGTGTCCCTAACTTGAAAATTTTCTCAATGTTTTCCCTATCTTTCATATGTTTTCAATTTGATCCTAAATGAATGTGTGTATAATTATATGAGCTTTAAAGCATGATTAGGTGAATGATTATAGAACTATGTTATTAATTGTAAAGTTCAAAATTCTTCTGTTCTGATCTGTGTCACAAGTCCGGTAATGCCCCTTACCTATTCCGGCAACGGTTACGGGATAGGGATGTTGCAAGTTATATGAGTTAATATGAACTAGCACAAAAGTTATATGAATTATATGAAATTGATGTTATATGATATATTGAAGTATGAAATGGAAGATATGAGTACATGAAGCTTGAGTGTTTGTTGAACTCGTCCATGTTGATTTGATAATTACATGTACAGTACATAACTAACCGATTGATGAATTCATGTGTTTAGGCATGACAAATTGGTTGAATTATACTATGTTTATTTGCCTAAATTGTGAATAATTGGTAAGTTTAATTCGATATTATACGAGCTTACTAAGCTTTATAGTTTACTCTATTTTCTTTTTTATGTTTTACAGTAATTCAAAAGCTCGCTCAATTCAAAAGTCATCAGAGATTGCATCACACTATCTAGCTATTGTTTTGGTACTTTCGAACTTAGTGATTTTAGTTATATGGCATGTATAAGAGATGTGGTTAAGACGACCTATATGTTTTAGTTATGTGTATAGCCATGTGATTTGACTTGTTTTGGCATGTTTTGGCATATTTGGTTATGTATTATATATGTGTAAATGGCATTTTTGATGAGTGGTTTATAATTACTATGTAAATGTTTAGATGTGAATTTGGTAGTGAAAGTAGTAAATGGTTGAAACTGGAAATGAAATAGTATGCTAGTAATAGGCAAATGATGCATATTTGGAAGTTAACCATTTAGGTGATTTTTGGATATGAATTTAGTATGTTTAAATAGCTAATTGGGAGGTTTATGAGATCTTTGATTGTTGGTATTAGAATTGTATGAATTGGGTTGATATTTGGTTGGTTTAATTGCCTATTGAGGTTATAGTTATATGCTTTTGAATTGTGTAGATTGATACCAAATTTGGGTGAGAAATATGGCTTAGAAAATAGCTTATTTTCGTCTACACGGGCATGTGTCTCAGCCGTGTGTGACACACGGTCAGATGACACGGCCGTGTGTCCCCTGTAGAATTTAATGAAAACAAGTCAGTGAGTTACACAGGTTGATCACACGGGTATGTGGTTGGCAGTGTGACACAAGTCAGAGAGTTACACGGGGTAGGACACGGTCTGGGACACGGCCATGTGATCCTATTTCAGATGTCTACACAGCCTGTGACACGGGCGTGTCTTTTGGCTTTGTGAGACACACGGCTTGACCATACAGGCGTGTGCTCCCTATAAGTACAAATTTTCAAAGTTTCCTTAAAATTTTTCTAAATGCTTGGTTTAGTCCCGAACCATTCCTAATGCATGATTTGGCCTTTTAGGCTCGTATTAAGGACAATGTGAAAGATTTTGAATGATGTTCATTTGGAATTGGAAATTGTATGTGAAATATATGTTGAATTATGTGGTATGTCTGGTAATGCTCCGTAACCCTATTCTAGCGATGTATACAGGTTAGGGGTGTTACAATGCTGATAAAAAATGAGTGACAAAAAAAGACAGAAAAGTTATCATTATGTTTATCATTATGTTATAAGAAAGAAATCCACTTGTTTAGTTCTTTAGTTCTTAAAGAGCACAAAAAAAAGGATAAAAGGGGAAGGGCTGATTAAGAAAAGAAAAATAGAGAAAATTTACAAGATATGATCTATCTTTATCTAACGTATCAACTCCAAATATTGAAAATAAAAAGAGAAAGTATTTACTTCGAAATACTTTGATATATAAGATAAATCCAGTATTTTGATTTCGTACTTATTTTGTTATTGAATTAAGTTGAACGGTTTTACATTTACAAACGCATAAAAAATAATTTTTGTATGCGAAATATATTTACCAATAAAGAATTTCAAAAAATAAAAAAAATTACAAAGAATGTAACAGAAATTTTTTTTTATATTGGCACATTAGGTAAATAATATTAGACTCCCCCCGACTATGATGATTGCCCAATATGGTAGTTTCGATGTGAGCACTTGTTTCAACTATGACCAACTATTCTGCATAGACCAAAACATTTTGGTTTGATCGTCTCCCTTGCATCCATGTCATCTCAAATCTAGGTGATCTGGGGTCAACCTTTGGGTACCCCACATAGGCATTGGTTTAGCCACAACTCGAATACAAGCGGAGGCACTTCCCATGTCGAGACATCCTACAAAACAGGGAACTTATTTCCCCAAATACACAATGTGCATTCCAGAGTGTACACCTCATTGATATATTTTTTAACATTGAGGTTGGTAGTTCACAAACAGCAACGACAGGCATACACGGGTACCGAAAGGTATGAAACCTCCTGCACTCGCATTGACTATTTTGGAGATCAACTCCATAGGACCTAGTCGAAACCTCCTCATGAAGATCAATGTACTTTGTCACTCAGAAACATTTCATGTCCCGGGAATATAGTTCTACATTCATTGACCTTGCTCTCCGAGCGTTGACCTCCATGGCCTTCCTAACCTTCTAGACGTACACATGTTCTGTAACAGCCTAGTTTAGACCCTAGTCGGAATAGTGGTTTCGGGACCACAAATTTGAGGTTAAAAATATTTTAATATTATTTTCTATGTTTATATTATGTGAATTGATATATGTGAAATTTTCGTATGAAAATTTGATCATTTGTGTGCTTAATTTTGATAAAAGGACTAAATCGCAGAAAATGCAAAAGTGGTCTTCTATTTGTTAAAGTGCCGAATTGCTATGTCTTTATTTATGTGAGGTCTTTATGTTGCAATTATACCATGATTAAGGTCAATGGACATTAATGACCATCCATTAAATGATTTTTATTATTATAAAATAAGGGTAAAATGGTACACTAAGCATTAATGTGGTGATTAATAAAACAAAACATGAAATTAGTGCTTCATTCATCCTTTTTTGCCGAATTGGAAGAAATAAAAGCTAGGGTTCATTTTTTTTAATATTTAGCTACTTCCAAGCTTGATTAAAGGTTCGTTTTTGTCCAGTTTTTTATAATTTCTATGTTTTTATGATTTTTGCTTTGTGTTTTATTAAGCCCATGCCTCAATTTCAGACATTGATGATGATTTTGAGTTATTCCATTGTTAAATTTGTGAGCTTTGTGATGTTAATTGATGAAAAATGAAAGATATATGTTGTTTTAACATGTTTTGTATTTGGAATTTTTGATGAATTTGAGTATTATGGGCTAAATTATGAAAATGAGAAATCTAAGGACTAAAATGTGAAATAAATGAAATATATGGGTTTATATGAGATTTATAAAAATTCATCTAGCCATGTGTATAAGAAAATTATGTGTATTTTGTGATTTTATGAATTAAGGACTAAAATGTCAAAATGTGAAAATGTAAGGGCTAATTTGTAAAATTCCCTAAATATGTGAATATGGATTAAATTGAATGATTTGATGAATAAAAGAGTTAAATTTTAATGTGTATTGATCAAGAACCAAAGAAAACGGAATTAGATCGGGGGAAATAGAAAATAGTTGAATAGTCGTTCGTTTCTGTTCATTTCCGTACGAGGTAGGTCTATATACAAATAAATGTATTTGAATTGAATTATTATTGCTTATATGTTAATGAATTGTGATGAATGGCTATTGGAGCTGTATATGCGAAATCCGAGAAATTTCCGATAGTGTAACGATGTCCGAAAAGCCCCATACGAACCCTAGGAATAGTTAGGATACATATGTCATGGCATAGGTTTCTGATATGAGTTTTCGTGTAAGACCACGTCCGGGATGTTGGCATCAATTTGAGATTTACGTGTAAGACCATGTCTGGGATATCGGCATCGTATTTGATTGCGTGTAAGACCCTGTCTGGGACAATTGCGTCGATATTGATTACATGTAAGACCACGTCTGGGACATTGGCATTATACGAGCTTTCCAAGCTATCTAAGTATCCTATTTGATTTCAAACGGTTCAACAGGCATTCTGAAAAATGAATGAGTATATGAATGTTCATCTGATTCAGGTACGTTTGAATTGTATATGAAATTTGACAATGAGAGGTAAGTATATGTGCACTTGTGACTATTTGATAAATGAATAAATTTGATGAGAAAAAGATGTATTATATGCAATGAGCTATTATTATAATTGAGTTATATGAGGAATATGGATTTAATATTGTGTTATGCCTTGAGATTCATGAATGATTTGGATTAAAATTTAGTTATTTGATAAGTTTATTTGTATATGGCTTACTAAGCTTTTGAAAGCTTGCTTTATGTGTGTTTTCAATTGTTTTATAGATATCAAAGCTACTGGGAGCTCGGGGATCGTCAAGGATCATCACCACACTATTGAACTCTATTTTGGTACCTTTTGGAAGTGTAAATATTTAAGTATGGCATGTATAGGCTAGAATTATTAAGTTATGTTTTGAGTATGTATTATCATGCCATGTGATATGGCTAGAATATGGTTGCAACTATGGTTTGAATTTGGTCTATATATGTGATGCAAAATTGGTATGTCTGATGTGTTTAAATATGGCCTATAGAAATAGTCAATTTGATATGTTTTTAGTTGAGAATTTAGTATGATTTAGGCATGAGATTGATGTGGTAAATTGAGATGTTGATCATGTATAAGTGAATGAGTTTGGTACGAGATTTTGATATGTTTTGGTATGTATAATGAGCATGAAATTTGTTGAGGATATTATGGTTTGAATGATGCATGTTTTGGAGTTGAAATTGGCTGAAAATGATGCATATATGTTGCTAATTTGATGCTTGTAGTGAGGACCCAAATTGGGTGGCAACATGGCCTTGTAAATAGCCTATTTTTTCCCACACGGGTAGGGACACGGGCTTGTGTCTCTGCCGTGTTACTCGAGGGCCAATTCAAATTGAACCAAGGCAAACCACACGGTTTCACACACGGACGTGTGGCAGGCAGTGTGGCCAAGTCAGTATACCCTATAGGTTTGACACAGCCGAGCACATTGTAACACCCCAACCTGTATCCATCATTGGAATAGGGTCATGAGGTATTACCAGAGTTTATAGAGCTTTTTTTTATCACATGATAACTCATTTTATAAGAAATTGTACAACTTAAATTTTACCACTCTTCCATAAACACATGTATATTTTCATTTGATCATTTACCCTTTCAACGTATCAAATAATAAACATATTACCATTTAACCAATAGCTTGGCACTTGTCTAAGCGTCAACAACAACAGTCATTAGTATGCTTGAATATATTTCATATAATTTTAGAATCGATAAACTCATTGTATCAACATATCATACTTGAGATTTTTACTTATTACGGCTTACCCAATTTCCATGTATCAGCATATTAAAGATAGCCACATATTCATATAATATGATACATATTATTCTCTTGTCATTTCTTCAAAAACATAAATCATTCATTATACCAAAATTTCATGTATCATTGTTTTCATGAATTTTGTATATATTTATTCCGGGACAATTCATAATCTTGAACATGCATAATTATCAGGTAAGTTTCATATACATGTATTTTCCATGTCATACTTTTAAAATATCGAATAAATATCGTTTTCGTGTATTTCAAGTTCAATTTCGTGATTATTGTTTCGTGCTCAAATTATTTCCATGTCAGGGCTTTATTCATTAAGTCATTCGAAATTTCATTGTCATACAATTAATATTATTAAAGTATACGAATCTATAATCATGGATGCATATATTCATCAATAAATTCCATGTACAAATATCATCATCTTATATTTCCATATATCCAGTATCACTGTCATTTTTTTTATGTACTTCAGGAATATATGTACAAATCTTTTTATATACATATTTCCTTTTCTGGTCAGGATTCTTACATACTGAATTTATCAGAATATCGATAGTTAAAATCATATAGTATACTTAAAATATGCAAATCCGTAATCTATCAATTCACATTTACCCTTTTTAGCTATGTGTTTACCATCTTCTATATTTATCCCGTTGAATTTCTTAGAATTTTGATGGATTTCCGATAGTACACTCTTGGTGTACAATCTCATTAGCCGTCAATTCATACAGGAGTACATTTTTAGTGTACAATTCTGGGTCCGTCAATTCATATGCATGTGTTGCCATGGTATCTTTCAACCATGGTCTTATTCATTTTCTCAATATGTTGCCATGGTATCTTTCAACCATGGTCTTATTCATTTTCTCAATATGTTGCCATGGTATCTTTCAACCATGGTCTTACACATTTCATTTCAGTGAGCACACTCCCGCGAACCTCACTCTCCCACGAACCTCAATTCTTGGCACACTTCCGCGAACCTCAGCTCCCATGTATTCTTCGGAAGGGCCTATACACATATATTCTTCGGGAGAGCCACCAGCACACTCCCACGAACCTCATTTCCCATATATTCTTCGGGAGGGCTGATATTAGGATTACCCTTTCGAGCTTAATCCTTTTTCCTATATTCTTCGGGAGGGCTATATCAGGATAGGATCACCCGTCCAGGCTAGATCCCCTTTTACCGTCAATTCCTTTTCAGAGATCCATCGAATTTTCCTTTCATTCAACCGGGATTTCTTCCCCTTTTTATCAAATATATCAATGTTTCATCAATTTTCATATAATGAACATTCAATTCATATTCACATCAATAACATACATTTCAAGCATTTAAGAATATAATTTAAATTACACGAACTTACCTCGTTGCTTGTTCGTGTTTATAAATTCATTAATCCAATACATTTTCTTTTCCACGTTCGAGTCTCACATTTGAGTCGTTTGGGTCTTTATAAATAAATTTGATCATTATTTTCATTTATTCCATATTTTAATACATTCAATTAGTGCTCTAGGAAAAATTACCATTTTGCCCCTAGACTTTTAATTAATGACGATTTTACCCTTAGGCTCAGAAAAATAAATTCTTGCAATTTAATCCTTATTTCCAGCCGTTATCATCATAAATATTAATAACATTCCATAAATTCTATAAAAAATCAAAATTTTCCATAATTTCAACACTTTTCAATTTAATCCTTAAAACATGTTTTCCCTCGATCTCGAAATAAATTAACAGTTTTCATTTAAAATTTTCAATTTAAATAATATAATAACCCATTTCATGTAATTTGATCATTTCTAACATTTTTACAAAATTACCCATAAAGTTTTACTTTTATTCAATTTAGTCCCTGAGCCTAAAACATACAAATTAGCCATACTAACTGAATATTCATACATATTTTCCTCCTCCTCCTCTCCATTCCACATCCTTAATTTATATAATATGCTTATAAGTAACATTATCAATAATTTCACTATTTACTTATATGTGAACATTCAAGCTGTCCACCTGCGTCATAGTCACTAAATTATTTATATCTTGAGCTACAGAACTCCAAATTAAGATCCGTAAATTTTTCCTAAAACTAGACTCACATATATTCTGACAAGAAAATTTTTAGAATTTTTATTTTATCCAAATAGTACATTTTATTCTTTAAAGTCGCCCCTATTCTGCTATCTGACAGTTCTGACCCTTTTTCACTAAAAATTAATTATCTCTTCATACAGGATTCGGATGATGTTTCTGTTTGTTTCTATTGAAAACAGACTCATTAAATAATCTAACCATATACTTATGTCCCATAATTATTTTTATACAATTTTTAATGATTTTTCCAATTTAGAACAGAGGATCCCAAAATCATTCTGAACCAGTCTCACAAAAATATAAATATCTCAAAATACAGAATTCATTTACTTGTTCTATTTCTTTTATATGAAAATAGACTCAACAAGCTTTAATTCCATATCTCACTCAACTCCTAATTCAGTTTATACCATTTTTGTTAATTTTTCAAATTTAGCTTACTGCTGCTGTCCAAAATTGTTTTAGTGCAATATATTAATTACTAAGTTTATATCACCCTTATTTCTTTCTCTACACCATTTCCCATCACTTTATCTTATTTTCTCTTCACTACCATATCAAGAACATAGAATCATATATAAGAAAACTCTACATTAACATCATTTACATGCTTTTTCAATAATATTAAACTTAAAAATACATGGAAATCTTGATGTTCTTACCTTGTTTTATTGTTTCCAAACTTTAACTTCATTTTCTCTCTCCTCCAGCTTCTATTTCTTGAATCCAACTTGATATTCTAACTCCTCATAGTCTCCTTAACATTTTTCTCCTTCGGTAGCTATGGAAATTCTTTTGATTTCTAGGTGAAAATGGGGAATTTTTGGTGGAAGGACCAAATTGTAAAGAAAGCAAAACTTTCTTTCTTTCTCTCTTCCTTTCACGTTGGTGCATGGGAAAGATGGTGGTTTCTTCTCTTTTTTTTTCCACACACACACACACATATATATACTAAATAAAATAATAAAATAATAAAATATCTTATTAAAATATTAGTAAAGTAATATTTATCTTATTAAATAATTATAAAATATCATCACACCATCATTACCTTCTAGATTTCTCTCTCCTTCTAATTGACCATTTTGCCCTTCATGATCTTTTAAAATTCCATCCTTGAGTCATCACTTAATTTGGTAAAATTGCGATTTAGTCCCTCATAATTCTTTCTCCTATTCAATTTGGTCCTAATTCATCCATTTTCCTTAGTTTCTAGATTATTCCATCCTTAAAATATTTGCACTATTGGTCCTTCAACTTTTCCATATTTATAGTTTAACCCCTTAAATTTTAAGTATTTACTCTTGGGCCACAAAACTTTTCTCACTTTTACGATTTAGTCCTTTCTTGGATTAATACATCATAATCACTTCCTACATAGATTTTGTTCATATAGCTCAAAATTTCTCTTTTTATTTCTTTAATTATTTCTTTATTTTACTATATTAAGGATAGAAATTTTCGGGATATTACACACATGGCCTAGGCACGGCCGTGTGAGGCCATTTCTAATAGCCACACGAGCTGGACACATAGGAGTGTGACTAGCCATGTGAGCAAGTCAATAACCTCCATAATTTTCACACGGCTTGGCACACGAGCGTGTCTTGTGGCCATGTGGACAAGTCAGTCTGTATGCCTTATTTTGCCACGACCTAGACACATGAGCATGTCTAATGCCATGTGAGGCACATGGCCTGGGCACACGGACGTGTGACCTCTGTCACTTTGAAAAATTTAAAGTTTTTCAAAAAATTTTGTATGTGTTCGGTTTAGTCCCGACCCCTTTCTAATGCATGTTTAAGGTCTCTTAGACCTTCTAAAGGGATTATATGTGTATGCTTTGCTATGGAATGCCGATATATGGATTATGTTTGTGAATTGATTGTGAAATGTTTTGATATGTCCAGTAATGCCTCTTAACCCTAGTCCAGCAACGAATACGGGTTAGGGGTGTTACATGTCCCGCCTCCATATATTTCACTTGTCTTAGCCACATTTTTAACATCAATGTTGCCAACCTGTAGATCATGCTTGAGAAAATAGCTAAAATTGGCAAATGATGTGTACACTTCAAGATGGAGTTAACTGCCTCTACGATGTTGGTGGTCATATAACCATATTGATACCTGTCATCAAAACTTTAAGCCTATTGCCACGACTCCATGTTACCAACCCACTACTAGAATGGACAATTTGTTTCCCCACCATGTCAGCCTCAAGCCTCATAAGTCTGTGCTTGAAATGGTGTTGTTCTAGCTTGTACCTTACGTATGTATTTCGATATGACATGTTGCCGTTTCTTTTAGTTTCTAAAAGTGATTAAAAATATTTAAAAAAATAAATTGAAACTAATATTTACCTATGTTCATGACTTGTTTTCGCCAATCTAAATTTTATAGTCCCAGTGGAAGTTAATGAAACGTGGCAAATGTAGTAGACAAATCTTCACAAAACTCTGAAATTCCTAATCGCGACAACTAACCCCTTCAATCTATTGGATATAATGTAAATGTTGTCTTGCTTAACAACATGTCTCCACAAGTTCGTTAGGAAAAATACCACAATTCCATTATTTAGGATTCCATGATGGCAAAGGCATAGGATGCTCTAATTACCATATTATGGAATGGCAATCAGTAGTATCTGCATATATTTACCATATAGCTAGGTACCATTAACTTGTACCAGTGGTTTGCAGTGGAGGAAGGCCCGATTGCATGGTTCGAACGTTTAAAACAAACGATAGAAAATTTTCCTCCTTCGTTTTAGTTCGTTGTCTGGGCCCTTGTAAGGCAGGGCTTACAAATCAACCATAGTACTTGGCAAATACTTCTACATCATGGCTAACCTGAACTTCATTGTATAAAATTGCTCCATGGCCATCTGTTTCGTTCACTATGCTTCCTGTACAACACCCTGTATTAGAACCAGGCTAGGATGTCGTCAATCAGGACTGATACAGGAATGGTAGGCATGTCCTTAACCAACGGCATGATTGTAATAGCTCGGTTTAGACCCTAGTTGAAACAATGGTTTCAGGACCACATATCCGAGTCAGAAAAATAATTTATTATTATTTTCTGTGTTTATAATATGTGAATTAGCATGTGTGAAAATATCGTAAGAAAATTTGGCCGTTTATGTGGTTAATTATGAGAAAGGACTAAATTGCATAGTTGGTAAAAGTGGCATTTTAATTGTTGATGTATTATATTGCCATGATTTGAATTGGTTAAAGTCTTTAAAAGGATATTAAGCCATTATTAAGTTATTGGACAAATATGTTCATGGGTTATGTAGTTTTAATTAATGTTTCATTAAGGGTAAATGTGGAAATTGATTATTAAAGTGATTTATAATAAAACAAAATAGGAAATGGCCATTATTTTGTTCATGTTTGCCGAAATTGAGAGAAAGAAAAGCTAGGTTTTAGCTCTTTGTTCATTCGGTCTTAGCCAAGCAAAATTAAGGTATGTTTTGGTTTGGTTTTTGATGATTTTTATGTTTTTTGAGATTGTTGCTTAGTCTATTAACAAGCCCATGTTGTAATTTGAGAAATTGATAATGTTTACGAGATGTGCCATTGATGAAATGGTAGGTTTTGTGATGATTTTTGATGGATTATGATAGATATGTGTTTGATAAACATATTTTGTTCTTGAATTTTTGATAAATTTAGCTAAATTAGGCTAAATTGTGAAATTGTTAATTTGGGGAACTAAAATGTGAAATTAATGAAATATGTGGGCTTGAATAGACTAAGGGAGAATTCGGCTATGAATGAAAAGAAAGAAATTCGGTGTATTTGATGATTTTATGAAATAGGGACTTAAATGTCAAAATGTGAAATGTGAGGACTATTTTATAAAATTCCCTAATTGTGTGTTCTTGGATTGAATTGATTGAATGTGTGATTGAACAAGTTAATTTTAATACGTATAGATCAAGAAAAGTGAAATCCGGACTTTGATCGAGAGAAATCAAAAGTCGACGAGTAATTGACTTATTCCGATAAATCACACTCGAGGTAAGTTCATAAGCAGTAATTTCAATTTAAATGCGATTAATTACATTGATATCGAATGAAGTATGGTAAATGGAATCTTGTATGAGATGTGATCATGAAATGAATGTATTGTTACGATAGGAAATGGTATAAAAATATATAGAACGAAAGCTCGGTTGAACCGTAGGATAGTTTCACAGTGTAATGACATGTCACTTGGATATAATTTTGGCTTCGGGCCATGATATCAGCACTTCAGGTGCGAATAATACCTTGATTTGGCTTCGGGCCATGGTATAGGTATTACAAAGGAGCGACCTTGATTTGGCTACGAGTCATGGTATAGGTGCTCCGAGATAAGTTACTTTGATTTGGCTTCGAGCCATGGTATAGGTACTTATCGGATGAAATGTTCTTATAATTGACTTTTAATCCGAATGGTTCAACGAATGAGCTATGGATATGAATGTGGATGAAATTGTATGGAATGTATAGGTATGTAAGACTTACATGTTTATTCATGAATGAGTATGTGATGAAATTACTTAAATTAATGGAGGAAAGTCCATATAATTAAGTAAGCCATGTGGTAAGGCATGGATAAAGGTCTGTGATATACTGTGTATGGTTTGATTTGGTAAATGGTTGATTTACTATTGAAGTTGTTTATTGATTTATTTTCTTATGACTTACTAAGCTTTTAAAGCTTACTTGGTACGTTTATCCCTATTTTATAGATTATCGAAGCTACTGAAGGCTCGGGAATCGTCGAGGATCTTCATCGCACTATCCAAGCTCATTTGGTACCTTTTTGTGGTTATATATATAGTTAAGTATGGCATGTATAAGCTAGGGAGTTTGAATATATAATTTGGGTTGTAAATATGCTAAGCCAAGTGATTTGGCTAGTGAAGTATGTGTAAATGTTTGTTTTGGTATGTTTGTGGTGTATATTTGGTATGCCTTATAATGCATATATGGCCTAATTGCTAATGGTCATTTTGTTATTGACCAAATGGTGAATTTTGGTAAGTTTTGATTATGATTTGAAATGATACATGCATGGATTATGTAGCAAGTGTTTGGCTATGTTTATGCATTGTAAATTGGTATGAATTGAGATGATTTTGTGTATGAATTGGTTGATAATGAAATGGTTTTAATGATGTATGATTTGGCATAAAATTGGTTGATTTTGAATTGCAATTGTTGCATATTTGTTGCTTATAGGTATAAGGCCAATTAGGGTGTGAAAATTGGCTTAAACCAAGCCTATTTCATGCCACACGGTCAGAGCACACGGGCATGTGACTCGACCGTGTGACCCCTATTTTCTGGGTAATTTGGTCAGTTTGACACACAAGCTAGACACACGGCCGTGTCTAGTGACCGTGTGATCCCAGTTTTGCAGTCATAGAGGTTAGTATAGCACACAGGCGTGTCTGGTGACTGTGTGGTTAACTCAGGATGACACACGAGCGTGTTCAGAGACCATGTGACCTTAGTCTGTGTTGTACACGGACTAAGGTGAGATGCCAGCCACAGCCGTGCAAAGCATATGACCTAGCCACACGGGCATGTGCATTGATATCTTTCGTGATGTGATGAAGTAATAAAATCGATCGTACCTGTAAACTAACTATTATCACGATAAAAGGCAAGCCCACCTATCGAATAGTAGTATAGCTAGTGGCAAGACCGAAATATTGAATCCAAGGAACTAAAAGTACTAGTAATGGCTTTCTTCCTATTATCTAGCCTAAGGAATAAAAGGGGTTTGGTTGTAAACTATCTAAACTAAACTAAAGAAATGACAAAGAGTAAATTGGGAGACATTACTTTTGGGAAAAATTGATTGATAAGGACAATACCTAAGAAAGAATCCACCTAGACTTCACTTGTTATCTAACTTTGAACTAGACAATTTCTTCATTCGACTTGATCCGTAGAGATCCCTAAACTATGTTAATATCTTCGTCGAGAACAAGAACAACTAATCCTAGGTTGATTAATTGAAATCTCTTTCTAATTAAAACCTCTAGTCTTGCATTAACTCGATCTATGGATCCTCATATTAGATTTGACTCTAATCCGGCAAATTTTTATCGTCCTATGTCTAGGATTTCAATCAACTCCGCTTAATTGTGTTGGATCTACTCTTAAACAGGGACTTTTGCTCCTCTACCTAAGCACATTCGACTTAAATTAATATCCCGAAAATATCAATTCAAGAGTTAAAAACACAATTAAGAACAAGTCAAATATTTATCATATAGTTCAAATAACAATAGCAAGATCCGTCTTAGGTTTCATCTCCCTTAGATATTTGGGGTTTTAGCTCATAATTATAAAAAGAAACATCTCAGAATAGATAAAATAACAAAACATAATAAAACCCAAAACTCCTGAAAGGATTGAAGGGAGATCCTCTATCTTGATGTAGACCCTGGCTTCTGAGATGGATCAATTAGCTTTCCTTTGAGTAATTCCCTGCCTTTAGCTCTCCGTCTTGGCGGGAAGACTGTACCCTTGGCGGGAATAACGCACCCCTTTGTAGTTGCCTCCTAGGGTCTTTATATAAAGTTTGGAGAGTCTTTCTTAGCCCCTAAGTAGCTTTTTCCTCGTGAAATTGAACTTTCTCACTACAGGGACATGCCCGTGTACCACGCCCATGTGATTCGATGCTAGGCCATGTTCAAGCCTGTTAAACTGGCACGGCCATATGGGTTGCTCGTGTGAATCGAGTCTAGGCTGTGCTCGAGCCTGTTAATGTGGCACAGCCGTATGACACGCCCGTGTGGTGAACTTCTAAGCCATGTTGATTCCTTTCTTTGGCACATTTTCTTTGTTTTTGGCCTGTTTCTTGTTCTTTTCACTCCCCTAAACTCACCTGAGTATAAAACATGAATTTAAAGGTTTAGGAGCATCAAATTCCATAAATCAAGGAATAATTCATTCATAAATGTGCTAAGCATGAGGTAAAAATATATATAATTTACGGTTTATCAAATACCCTCACACTTAAGCCTTTGCTTGTCCTCAAGCAAAATCTCAATTCACAATTAAAAATCATTCCTCTCAACTTATAATTTTTATCAATAAAGTTTCAAACTACTCCACAAGTAATCATACATTGAGAATTCAACCAAAAGAAAATTAAAGTCTCAAACAATCTAAGTTGAGAATTTTATCATAGAAACGTAGGTTTCCTCCCTTCTTCTAGGTAATTACCTCGAACTCAAATTCAACAGGAGTTGACATCCTCACTAAAGATTCACTCTATTCACTCAAAGTGTTTAGGGTTCAAAAATTAAGCACTCATTAGTCAACCTGAAAAGTTATTACCATAAGCTTACAGGAAAATCAAATCTCCACCACTATGTATTGACATGGTACATAGATCAAAAGGTCTTTCAAGGGTTGTAACGTGGCCTTGGTTAGGGGTGTGGTCACGAGCTAAAAAAGATGGATAGAATCGAGATTGAATTGAAAAATAATCTAACTAGAAAAATCTCTATCATTGAAACACATTTCTAGAGTAAAGCCCTTCTCTTTTGGATAACATTGTCTAAGAACAAGAGCTCAAAAATTATATGGAAATATGCAAAATATTGAATTACAACTGAAATATACATATGCTTTTTTTTGAATAAATTGAATATTTATAAACTTTACAAGTTGAAAAGGAGAACAAAGCTAGATAATTATTCAACTCAAATCTCGACAAAAATTGGGATCAAAATAATTGAAGGGAATTCAACAAAAAATGGGTTGTAGGCTAATATTGAAGGTAACTCAATGAATGGTATGTTAGGCTCAATGGGGTTCACTAGGGGTTAATTTCTGAAGGTAGGTTTTTATGGAGTAAGTGGGTTAAAACCTAAGTGCCTTTATTATTTCGGTATATCAAATCAATGATGTGGTCTCGACATGTATAATAGAAGCAAGTTCTAGAATAACAGATCAATATTGACTCACTCAAAGCAACAATAAAAGTGAGCACGAAAGGATGTATGCTCAAAAGGCTCAAAAATCTCACTAGAATTATGGCTTTTGATGTCAATCTTGCGAATTTCAAAATTCAAGATAACACTTAAAATTGGGGAAAACAACCTAGAAAAAATTTAAATTCCCAAAAATTTCAACTTATCATACTTGATTCTCTAATGTCTTAAAGTTTGAATAATCAAAGCATAACTACCTATGTCTTAATTCTCAACATATCAATAAAAATCATACATCAACCAGAATTTATTTTAATATGGGATTGAGAATAATGCAGAGAGTGAAAGTGAGAATTCGGGATTTGAGAACAACGCAACAAGTTAGTGGCAAAAATTTTCAGGGGTTTAAGAATAATACAAAGAATGAAAGTGAATTCCCCTTCCCCCCCCCACACACTTAAGATGTACATTGCCCTCAATGTACAAAGATATCATTAGTAGCAATAGAAGCATAAAATCATAAGATAGAGAGAGAAGTGAAACTCCCTGAATATTGGATGAATTCCTTGAGCTGGGTGTGAAGATTTGTAGGGAACAGTGTTTATCCACAATTTTTGTGCCAAAGGGATATAATGATCGGGGTCGTGGTGGCGAGGGTCGTGGTCGTGTAGGAACCAGCAGTCATGGCAGGATTTTCCCATTAGATATAGATTTGAGCTGTAAAGCTCTTTTGAAACTGCTGTAGCATTTATCAATTTTAGGGAATTTGGATTAGTACAATGTACTTGTTAGGAAATAGCCAATATTAAACAAAATTCAAATAATCAAAACGATAAGGTAAAAGAAAAAGGAAAAATAAAAATGAAAATAAAAGAGAAGATAAGAGACTCGTGAGTCCTAATCTTCAGATGGTTCGTGAGGTGGGGATAGTGGTGCGAGATGAAGATGCTAACAAATCTGAGATAGAATAGCATCAATGTGATCAAGTCGCTAAAAACATTGTTGCTGGAATTGTACGAACTGCTCAAAAGTGACATAATCTGAAGTTGCAGCATGAACTGGGGAGCGAGTAGGCAGTGGCTCCTCGTGGGATGGGGGGACATCATCAGTAATGTCCTTTGGGTCCTCCTACTCTATGGTGAGGAGGGTCGCTCCCACGTCGACGCTGAATCATCCTCATATGAAGCATACTTTGGATGCCCTGCGGGGACATCTGGCCGATAAGGGTGTAGGAGGATGTCTGGGCCTTTATGTTGAGGAGACCAAAATAGTGGACCAAGTGAGTTACATACAGGCCCACCAATATTACACCTCTTCGATGCCGCTCGGTTTGGTGCTGAATGGCATGGGCGATGAAGTAGGCGAGATCGAGCACGTGTGCATGCGCCATGCTCCACAAAAAGTAGGCACCGTGAGTGTTGACGACGCCGGTGCTCTCTCGTCTACCCGTCAGTGTGTGCGCAAGTAGGGCATGAAGGTATGTCAGCGAAGGGGCGAGAGCTGTCGCCTTAGAGCGGCTAGGATCATAAGTGGACGAAATAGGGACTAAGGCCTGCCAACACTTGGCTAGAGAAAAATGGATATGGCGGTGAAGCTCTGAGAGGTCTTCCTCCTCCATAAACTACTTAGTAAATAAACCCAATGCTGTACCGAACTCTGGTACACTGAGCTATCGAATAATGCCCCCTAGACGGAATTGGACTATCCCTGGATCGTCGTATCGAGACATGACCGTCTGAAGATGAAAAGTGGAGCAGAGCTCTAGGGTGACTTCGAGGTAAGTGGGCTCGATGATTTGGAAGAATTGGTCCCACGGGTCCGTCATCAATAAAGCTCATACCGAGTTTACTAGTTGGACTCGTTCTAATGCGGTCCAGTATATGCACCTTCCTACTCCGAGGGGTCTGGCCCTTAGAATTTGAAACAGTTCCTCTTGGGAACTTTGCGGAAATTTGAGGAAAGGGTGTCTGATTTCGATTGTGGCTCTGGAGGAGGAACTACCAGGCCCCTTTCATTTTTTGGAAGCGGGGATGGCAGCTTTCTTTCCTCGTGAGGACAACATGATTCCTGAAAGGAAGTTTTGAAACAATTTAAAAAAATAGACAATATGTTATGCATATTCTTAAGTTGCTAAACTAACTAACAAAATAAGCTAATCAACACTTACTAAGTATCTAATGCAAGAGGTAATTTCAAAACAAATAAATTCGGTGTTTGGGTTATCCTAAGTATGGAACTTAACATAATGATGAAGACAATAGTTCCTATAGTGAGTTTATATCATCAATGTGTGTTAGAATCAATGGCATGAGATAGCTAAAGATGGCAGCAAGAGAATGATTCAAGATGACATTATTCTAAATCAATATATCATGGGTATTGCATGGATATCAAATAAGCATTAAGAATAAAATTAAAAGAAGAAAAACATGTATGAATGAATGATACAATAAATAGTTAAAAATAAAAGCAAAGATTAAGAGAAAATGGAGAAGAGGGAACCGAAAATGGAGTTGATAGGGCAGAGCACGGTCGTGGCGAGGGTTACACGGGCGTGGAGGCGTGGTCTAAGTCGGCAGTGGCGCTAGGAGGGGCTAGTGGTGGGAGAGAATTTAGGGTTTTGAGTGAAGAAGATGATGAATAGTGAGGGGTTTTTATAGAAATTGGGGCACACGGGCATGTCACACGCCCGTGTGAATCGTTTGTAGCCCGTCTGGTTCAAATTTCAAGGGTTTTGGCGCCCCTGAGTCATGGCACACGCCCGTGTTCCTTGGGCGTGTTGGGCCACACAGCTATGTCATACAGCCGTGTCCTTCGATGTTCGCTTCTCCCACGCCCGTGTAGGGGATCACACATCCGTGTTAAATTGGCAGGTTCGACCACGGGGTTGGGACACGAGCGTGTCGCATGCCTGTGTTGGGTTAACAGGATCGACCACGGCCTTAGGGCACGAGCGTGTCGAATGCCTGTGTTGATTTATCAGGATTGGCCACGGCTACCTCGTACAGCCGTGGCGAATTTTCGCAGCCCGTGGTGGGAAAATTTTTGTCTTGTGTGCGTACGGCGATATCGCACGGCCGTGGCTTTGCCCATGGTGTCCACACTGCCTTAGGCGTGCCCGTGGGCATGGCCGTGTGGCATGAAAAACCTGCATTCAGAAGGTTAGTTGATGAATTAAAGAGCTTAAACAAAACTACTCTACTATGTCAGTACTCGAGTTGCCTCCCGAGAAGCACTTGTTTATAGTCTAAGCTCGACTTTCTTCAAGCTTGCATGGTCACAGTGGTTTGAAGAGTTTGAACTCCTCTCTCTTGCTATTAGTTCCACTATCAGAATAAGGTTTGAGTCGAGTATAATTTACCTTGAAAGTGCCAAATGTCTTATGTGTTATCTCGACTGTACCATAGGGGAAAATTTTCATTATCGTGAAAGGAGTATTACCTGTATGAATTTTTGAATTTGAAATCCGAGGATCTTCCTCCTCTAAGTATACCTTATCCCCTACCTTAAATTTATTCGTTTTTACCTTAAGGTCATCATGGTGATGCTCTAGTGTGATATGGCATACTTTGGGTTTCTCTTGCCGGTAGTTCAGCCACTCGTCTAATTCTTCAAGCTATAGCATTCGTTTTTCATGGGTGTTTTCCTTGGAAGGACTTGTCTGCTGTTTGAGCTTACCTATGTGAAGAGTATCCTACAAAGATGGTCGGGCAGTGAGATCGCTTTTATTATTAGGACTCGTAATAATGTCTTTATCGTCAACAGTCTTATTAGAGTTACGAGCCTGTAAAGTAATTTTGTCATCACCTACGCGAAGCGTGAGCTCGCCTGTGCCTACATCAATTATGGTTCTAGCAGTTGCTAAGAAAGGTCGCCCTAGGATTAGGGGTACATTGCTATCCTCATCTATGTCTAGAACAACAAAGTCGACTAGAAATATAAATTTATCAATTTTGACAAGCACATCTTCAATTATACCCTTAGGAAATCTAATAGTTTTATCAGCTAATTGGATGCTCATCTTAGTTTGCTTAGGTTTCTCAAGTCCTAGTTGTTTAAACAATTTGTATGGCATTACATTAATACTGGCTCCTAAACCAGCTAAAGCATTTTTAATATCTAAACTAACAAGTAAACAAGGAATTGTAAAACTCCCTGAATCTTTTAGTTTCTTGGGTAGCTTATTCTACAAAATTACTGAGCACACTGCATTCAATTCCACATGAGATGTTTCATTGAGCTTCCGTTTGTTCGTCAGGAGCTGTCTTAAAAATTTAACAACGTTTGGCATCTGCGATAGAGCTTCAATAAATGGTAAGTTAATATGTAATTTTTTTTAAGAGTTTAAGGAATTTACTGAATTGCTTGTCTATGCGCTCTTTCCTTAGCGCATTGGGATATGGGACATGAGGTTTATATTCTTTAACAATCGGTTCTTTATGACTTACCTCATCCTTATCGCTACTCACCACAGTCTCCTTACTTGGCTCTGGTTTAGTTTTAGCTAACCCTTCTTCATCAATCGTGTCGATGGCATGGAGTTGCTCCTTAGGGTTGGTCTCGGTGTTGCTCGGTAACCCTTCTTGTGGTCTTTCAGAAATTAGCTTAGCAAGCTGGCCTATTTGAGTTTCAAGTCCTTGAATGCATGCTTTCTGGTTCTTAAGTGTTGTCTCGGTATTTTGGAAACGGGTTTCTGACACGGCGATAAATTTCGTGAGCATCTCCTCAAGGTTCGGCTTTTTCTCTTGCTGGTATGGTGGTTGCTGAAATCCCGAAGGAGGTGGTGGTCTTTGATTTCCTTGATTGCCTTGTCCTCCCCATGAGAAATTGGGGTGATTTCTCCAGCTTGCATTGTAAGTATTACTATAAGGGTTATTTTGAGATCTAAAGTTATTACCCATATAGTTGGCTTGCTCGGTTTCCATGCCATATCCATAAGTGGGGTACTCAGAATTGCTCATGTTTCCTTGGATTGAGTCACATTGCATCACTGGATGTACCTGCGTAGAACCAACTAAACTATCAATCTTTTTATTTAAAAGTTCTACCTGATTAGAAAGCATGGTGACCGCGTCAACATTAAAAACCCTGTAGCTTTTTATGGCTTTATTTTCATGACTTGCCACTGATAGTTATTCAGTGACATCTCCTCTATAAACTCGTAAGCTGCTTCTGGTGTTTTGTTATTGATTGTTCCACCGGCTGCTGCATCGATCATTTGCTCGTAGAAAGGTTCAAACCATTTTGAAAAGTTTGAACTTGTAACCATAAGGGTAACCCATGGTGAGGGCACCTTCTCAATAAATCCTTATATTTTTCCCAAGCATCGTAAAGTGTTTCTAAATCCATCTGCACAAAAGAAGAGATATCATTCCTTAATTTAGCCGTTTTAGCCGGCAGAAAATATTTGAGTAAATATTTTTTGGTCATTTGTTCCCATGTAATGATAGACCCTCGTGGTAACTAATTTAACCACTGTTTAGCCTTATTCCTCAAGGAAAATGGGAATAGCCGAAGACGAATGGCATCATCAGAAATGCCATTTATTTTAAACATGTAGGATCTTCATCCTGCAAACCATCAAACTGAACAAACTGTTGTATCATTTATATAGTGTTAGGTTTCAGTTCAAAATTATTTGCAGCAATAGTAGGCCTAACAAAACTGGATTCAGTACCAGCCAAATTAGGTTTAGCATAATCATACATAGTACGAGGAATAGGATTTTGCTCGACAGGATTTGCGGCTACTACAGGAGGTAGCTGATTATCTTGATTTGCCTTCATCTCTTCAGTAGGTTCAGGTTCTTCTTCTTGTCCTTGTTCTGGATATCGCAAGCTTCTTCTTATCTCTCTGTGAGTTCTACAAACTGTAGCTTCTAAATCGTCGTCAAACAATAATGGTCCTCTTGGGTTTCTTCTAGTCATAAACTAGAGACACCTGGAAGAGAAAATAAAAAGAAAATTGTAGTAAATAAAAACCTAAAATAAAAATAAATTGCAATAAAAGTAAAAATGGCTAAAGTAATAGGAATCGAGTGTTCCTAATATTTCAGTTCCCCGGCAACGGCGCCAAAAACTTGATCTCGCGTGATATGATGAAGTAATAAAATTGATCGTACCTGTAAACTATCTATTATCACGATAAAAGGCAAGCGTACCTATCGAATAGTAGTATAGCTAGTGGCAAGATCGGAATAGCGAATCCAAGGAACTAAAAGTACTAGTAATGACTTTCTTCCTATTATCTAGCCTAAGGAATAAAAGGGGTTTTGTTGTAAACTATCTAAACTGTAGTGGCCAATTTAGGCCCAGGTTAAAACTCGTTTTATATTAACCCAAAGCCAAACCCGTTCACAGCCTTAAAACCCATTTACATTAGCCCAACAGCTACCCAACAGCAGCCCACTAACCTAGCCCAAGCATTAACCCCAAGGCCCGACCGACCCTAGCCCTAGACCAAAATCGGGAAACCCTACTACCCACTTGTGCTGCCGCCCCTAGCCTCTAACAGCCTCTGTTGCCACTGCTCCACCGCCTCTCCACTGCCATTTATGTGCAAAAAGAAGGCAGAACCATCAAGTGGCAAAGCAAGTTGTAAAATAGGCTATATAAGGCCACAAAACAATGTAACTAGGGGATTTTTTTTTTCTTTTTCGGATTGAAAAACACAGAGAGGTTCAATACTAAACAGATTTTTGGAACATTATCAACAAAATCAACAATAGGGTTCGAATACTATGCGATAAAAGAGACTTAAACATCAAAATCAGAAACGACCAATAACAAAGAGAGAAGAGATCCGAGTTTAGAAGGTGATTCCATCGTTTATTACTCATCTTCGAATCTGCCTTTGGGTTTTCTTGTTTACTACGTTGTATATATATATACATATATATATATATATATATATATATAATATTAGAGGTTTTTTTTTTAAAAAAAAGGGAAAGAAAACTTACCCTTTTAAAGTTCCGGCCACCGTGTGCGGTGGCCAGCGGTGCGCGTTGCGGCGGAGGTCCGATCGGGGGCTTGACTGCGGCACATGCACGGGAGGAGAGGATTTTGAAGGGTTGAAACCCTTTTTTTTTGAAGCAGCAGGGGAAAAATGAAGTTTTTACAAAAAAATTTGCTTTTATACCCCCACCATACGACACCGTTTTAGAGTTCAAACCCAGGGCCTAAAACGACACCGTTTTGCCCTGGGTTGGAGCGACCTGACCCGCACCAGACGCAGGATCCGCGTGTTTTCATTGGAGGGACTATTTACGCGTTTAGCCCCTCCGCTTTTCCAAGCCTATGCAATCCAGTGTTTTGTAATTTTTCAATTTGGCCTGTAACACCCCAGACCCGGCCCAGACGTTATGGCCATGTCCGGTGTGCTACATCACCTAGACTATGCTACGCCGTCCTATATACTAAGTCTGATGTTTGAGATTTTTGAAAAGTAATACTTGTTTTTCTTGAAATTCCCGATTTAATTATTATTCAACCTAATTTCTATCTCATTTGTTAATCGTTTCATTTTAGTCTTATTGTCCTCCTTAGTCTTCAGTAAAGTCAGGTTGGTTAATAAAATGTTTGTTTAATTTTGAAAACGGTGTAGGTTTGTGTTTGAAATAAAACGGTAGAGAAATTCCGAATAACAGTTATAGCGGCCTTATTACAACCCATATCAAAATAAAACCAATAAAAGGTAATTAAATAATAAAAAAAACCAACTATGATGAAAGTTCAGTCCTCGTGGCCACTCTGAATCCCTCCCAGCGTCCAAGTCACGACCTAGGGCTCACCTGCAAGGATGGAAAGAAAGGGTGAGTTTGGGAAAACTCAGTGTGTGCAGAACCCATCCAAAGCCCAAATTGGCTCAAGCCCACTGGGCCTAAACCATAACCAGTCTCAGTCAGATACTGGGCCGAAGCCCTATTCAGGAAACAGTAATCTGGGCCAAGGCCCTATAACAGATACTGGGCTGAAGCCCTATTCAGATAACAGATTGGCCCATAGGCCCAGAACAGTACAGTACAGTAATACAGTATAAATGCAAACCCAATTGGGGAGACTACTCAACCCACCAACCGCTACACACCACCCGTACCAGCCAACACACCATGTGGGGAATAACTCGACCCACCCAGCCCACACACCACAGTCGCAGCATGGCTGCTCAGTTAAACAGTATACGAGGCAAAGCCCCTTTCAGAAATAGTACGAGGCATAGCCCCTTTTCAGTAACGTGGCTGTGCCACTCACACTTCCTCCATTATCAAAACCCAACCCATGCAATAGATACATATCATGGCATGCAATACCAGTAACAGTCATGTCAAACAGTACAGTCAATTTTAGCCCTAGGGGTATAACGGTAATTTTCTACCTAGGGGCAAAACAGTAATTTCTTACCCTAAGGGTATTTCAGTAATTTTGCTCTCATGTTACAGATTTTATGCTTATTACAGTATTTATTAATCACATAGTTGTCACAGAAGTCCGGTTAACTCAGTTTTTCAGTCTTAGCATTCAAGCCCTAAAACCCCTAATGAGCCCTATTACGTCGATTGGCCCATTAGGCCCATTTAGTCCCAATTTCATAATCAGTTATCTTGTTTTAACTGTTTTCACACCTACAGTTCATAATATTACCTTTAAACCCATTTTTACTCACATGGACCCAAATCGCCCATTGGGCCCATATTTGGCCCACCGAGGCCCAACTTACCATAATGTCCAAAATTTAGCGGTCAACACGCCTAACAGTGCCGATTCCAAAACTAACCTTCTCCTACTAACTTGAGAACGTTCGCACGCTCACAAGCTCTCGAAATACCAAAACTTCGGCATTTCGGCTTTTCGGCTTTTGCCGATTTACGCATTGAAGGGCGTTCGAAACACACACCTGTTTTGCAGTTTCTCCTACGAGATCTCCTATGCGTTAATCCCTACAATCCAATACTTAATTGATTAGACCATATTAACACTTAATCTGAATTGAAAACTTACCCAAAGCCTTACTTACACATTCGGCCAACACCTCCAATGGCCTTAATGTTCTTACCTTACCGATTTAGATCCCTTTAGATCTAGATCTGATGTTCCAATGTCTTCAACTCCTTGTTTGATCACCTTCTTCTCTAACTAACACACAAAAAGAACAAAGAAAACACCACTTGATTTACCAAAAGTCCAAAATGACAATATCCTTAACTTTAGGGACTTTCGGCTTTTCCAAATATGAAATATTGAATAGATCTGAAGTATTAAACACTTACCAACGATTTCCCTTCAGTTCCTATGCAGATCTAATGTAAATCTGACCCTTAAACGTCAGTAGAAACCTTATCTCTAAGATTTGCAATTTCGACTATCTCCCTACAACTATGGTGATTTCGGCTTTTCAACAAGAGAAGAGGATGGCGTTTTGGGTGTAGATTTTGGGTGATGGTGTCAACAATGGTGTGATTCAAGGGAGTGTAGTAATCGGCCACAACAGGTGAAAGGAATAGGGGTGATTCGGCTTACAAGAAATCGGCAAGAAAGGAAGCAGTTTTCGGGATTTCTGGCACTTTGAGCAATCGGTTATGGTTGATTTTAAGAGGAATGAAAGCAAAAGAAAGAGTGGATCTGTGCAAGGTGGGTATTCGGCTAGGGAAGAGATCAAAGGGGAAGAAGAAAAATGAAAAAAAACAATGGTAGAGGTGGAGAGGAAGAATTCGGCTATGAGCTTTCCATGGAGGCAACTTTTGGCTTTTCTGACAGTAGAACAGAGAAAAATTCTTAAGGTGGCTAAACCTAATTGTCATGACAGAAAAAAGAAAATGATATAACCCTAGTAGTCCCTCTAAAGCAATCGGCCCAAGTCCCTAAAGCCCCCTTGCCGAAATTCACTTAAGTTAGGCACATGCCCGGCACATGCTTAAAAATTAAAAAGAACTCTACGCTTACCTTGTAACTCGAACCCTTGTCCTTGAATATCCACTTAGGCGCCACTTTTCTAGGAGCTTAGTGGCTCCACCTTGCCACTTTACCAAGAGCTCACTTGTGACATATTTTACACGGTTTTTCTTAAAAGCCCACTTAACCAAGTCCCCTTTCACTTGAAAATCCAACTTAATATTTTACCGGGTTTTAACTTAAACTTGGGCCTTCTATAGGCCCACTAACACATGTACATACATTATCAACCTTTAGAACACTAAAATTTTAAAAATTTAACTAAAATTCACAAAACCCGAAAAATCCCGAAAATCAGGGCGTTACATGGCCCAACAGTTTACTTTGGTTTCTGATTTGGTCCACCGTGTTTCTGGGTGTTTTAGAAAAGTGGTTTATTACCCGTTTTAGTTCCCCTGTGTCTTACCCGTGTTCGTATAGGTCCTCCCCTTTTGTTTTATTTTGAAAATTTCCTAAAACTTTTGATTTCAATCCAATTTCGTCCTTTTTCATTATTTTCCTTCGGTTTTAATATTAATCATATTATTATTGTTATTTATTATCATTATTGTTATAATCCTCATTATTATTTCTACTACATATGCATATACTATGTATAAGCATTTAACGTTATTTTTTTCAATATGCGTATATATATATTTTTTAGTTATTAATAATTGTTTTCAAATATTACTATTATTGCCAACACGTATATGTATATATGTTACATTTAAAAACTACATGCATGCATTTTTTTACGAATATATATATGTTTTAATATTTTTATACACTATATATATATTAACATTATATACTAATCATATTTCTTTATGTACTATCTTATTTTATTATCTCATGCATATACTCCTTAACTATATTACGTATTTTTTTATATACCCTGCCATATCTCCAATATATATCGTATATATTTTCATGCATTATGTATATAGCTTTTGTCTACGTCTCTTTAATATTGCATCTCTTTATATATTATGTACATATTACATGTTATACGTGGTATGATTTTTTTCTAAGTTATGTTCTCGGTACCTAACTCAATTCTTGTTTCATTGTGTGTTTAATATTATTGTCATGTTAAATATCATATGTATTATTTTATAATATCACGTTTTAATTGCATCACTATTTCAAAAGGTGCGTATTTTATTCAACCAAAAATGTTTTAAAAAACGAGGCAATATTTTTGTGTTTAGAGATTCGGGAAATAGTGCCCTAACGTGCTGGGCTGCGATTTCTGGTTCATCTAAATACCTAAAATACCCTTTTAAGCAAAATTTTGCAACTCGCGAGATAACTTTAGTTTCGAAGAATTCAAAGAACCTCGTGTCCAATCGTGCTGGATGTGATGTTCGTGTTCTACCGAAGCAAAGAAATCGCTATCACTGTTTTAATTTACGAATATTACGTCTTAATAATTTATCAATCGCATCATCGCTTTAAAATTTTCATATTTCACATGATCCAAAATGTTTAAAAACGGGGCGATATTTTTGTGTTTAGAGATTCGGGAAATAGTGCCCTAACATGCTGGGTTGCGATTTCTCGTTCGCCTAAAATACCTAAAATACCCTCCTGAGCTGATTTTGATTCAAATTTATCCCTTTTCTAATCAAATGCATTAACTCATTCTCAGACTCGTCGATCTAAGGAATTTCAAAACGAGGCAGTATTTTTGTGTTTAGGAATTCGGGAAATAGTGCCCTAACGTGCTGGGTTGCGATTTCTCCTTCATCTAGACATCTAAAATACCCTCCTAAATTTTGCAACTCGCGAGATAACTTTAGTTTCGAGGAATTTAAGAATTTCGTGTCCAATCGTGCTGGATGTGATGTTCGTATTCTTCCGAAGCGAAGGAATCTCGATTTTTCAACCCAAATCATCCCAATTTTATTCAAAATGTTCCAAAAATGAGACGACTTTCTTTTTGAAGGATTTAAAGAACCTCGTGTCCAATCGTGCTGGATGTGACGTTTGAATTCTTCCAAGGCAAAGGAATCTGGATTTTTCTACTCAAATTATCCCAATTTCAAAAAAGAATCCTATATTTAAATCTTTCCAAATTTCGACTTAAGACAAAAGATTGCTCAATCCGGTACCAATTTTGGGCGTTGCGGGGGTGCTAATCCTTCCCCGCGCGTAACCGACTCCTGAATCCATTTTCTCTAATTCTTCGTAGACCAAAGCGTTTTATAAGGTGACCCAATCACACCTAAAAAGGTTGGTGGCGACTCCCCATTTTTCATATTTTAAGTCGACATCCGTTTTTCTTCAAAAAATGGTCTCGATAGCTTAGCGACTCCACTGGGGACTATTAAGTGAGTCAAGCCGAAAATTGATCATTTTCTGTCTTAATGTTAGAAGTTTGGAAAATTTTTAAATACGATCTTTTACACGCGTTTGTTGTATATGTTTGTTACCTTTCCTCGCACACATTGCATTTGCATGACCGTTGTGGTCACACCCTTAAGTGGGAGTGAGAAGCTACGCTTTCGTGAGGTTTTTACCTCCGCATGGGCTAGTGGATTGCTTCCGGGATACATCCGTACCTATATGCTTCGTGAGATTTTCATCTCCTCATGGCAGTAGGGAAATGTGTCCCCCTGAACTGAACTTGGTCCATATGAGCCTATAATGGGTGAGGATCAAAGAATCTGCTGGTTCAGGTACCCTGTTCTCTAGAACCAAAAACATATATAGTGAACCCTAGGAGCTCGCTTTAGGTAGAACTATGTTGACCCGTAGTGATTACCTATGTAGGTGTTTGTCTTCCATTTTTCTTTGAATTATATATTTTATGCGTATGACATTGACCCATTTTATTTTGTCATCATTACATATCACATAGCATTTAAAGGTATCGATTCACGGTTGGATTTTTAAGTTAGAAAGTTTTGTAATGAGGAATGAATATCTTGATAAAGTGGAGGACAACGCTAACGTCCGTGCGTGGTCAGAAAAAGCCCAGTTAGAAAAGGGAGATAGTGTCACCGAGGAGTATACATCGGAGTTGTGGGACTTCATTTGCGTCAGCTCGACACAGAATGAGCTTCAGAAGTTGAGGTCATTTAGGCCCAATGGGATACCGAAACCTAGCAGTGGTTTTATAAACAACAAGTCTGAGTTTACTGTTGTATTTCAGGATGTTGTACTTATCAGAAACAATAGGAATGCAAGCCCTGATGACTTGGATAGTCCGAATGAGTGTGAAAGAAAGCGATTAAAGAAGACCGTATCATTCAAAGACCTTTAGAGATTAGCTATGCTACGAAGATACCCGTGCAGTCAATTCAAGAGGCTTTGCATGGGCAGAAATCTAAAAATTCTCGAGAAGTACCGAGGGTGTAGCGTATCATTTTAAGACGGCGTACTATGGAACAGGGATGCCTACTTGTTTGCCAATCTCTCTCAAGATAATCAGAACAACTTCATAGATATTGGAGGAAGTATCCTTGGCTATAGGGATTACCACACGAGTGAGGTCATAGCTCAAATTCAAAAGGTAGTTGATTATTTACAGACCCTGGCGGTGCAGGCCGATGTGTTAAGTATAAAGTACGAGCAAGAATCAGGCCGAGGTCGAGAATTGGCCGCGTTGCTTAGGAAAATTAAGACTCTAGGCCTAAAGGAAAAGGCATATCTGTAATCAGCTTGTTATAAAAATTGTTATTCCTGTTATTTAGGAAGGTTAAAACTCTAGACCTAACGATGAAAGCGTCTGTAATCCGTTTTGTGTAAGGATTTTTGTTCCTTAAACAACGTTTTCTAAATTGAAACTGAATCAGAATCGATATCTTTTGCATTCATGCATTTGCATTGCATCAAAGAAAAGAAGGGGTTGATTCGAACTTAGATTCCTAAATAGAATAGTTTGTCATAAGGAAACGAATTTCTTGATAAAGTGGATTATGGTTCGGTCGTCTGGATATAGTCCAAGTAAGTACGACGGGAAAAAGCCGGTAGTCCACAAAGGAATACATGACTTGATTGCCGAAGATTCAAGCCAATAAAGATTATCCAAGAGCCGTCATTTTTTGATAAGTATCCTAGAGACAAGCGAGCAAGAAGTCGTGGCCCAGAGCAAACAATAAGGAGCTAGCAAAGGCATCTTTTGGAAAGCTTACAAGATTGGAACATGAAGAGAAGATCAGCGTTTCCACTTGGACCATAAAAGAGAAAAGGCCGTGCATGTAATCCGTTTTTATGTAAAGAAATCTGTTTTCTAGAAAAGTTATTCTAATGGAACTGAATTCATCATCGACGTCTTCTTTTCTTTTACATTCATGCATTTGCACTACATTGCATCATATGCATTTGAACCCGTAGGAAGACCCTAATTAGTGGAAATTATTACGGAAAAGGAAAGAATCTGGAAACTCCACATCCCTACGGTACACGAGCTAAAACAAAGAATATGGATCAGAGATTCGAACAACTCTAAAAGGAGATGCAAGAGCAATTGCAAGAACAGTCGGCAAGGATACAACAGGATATGCGTGAGCAAATGATGGAAGCCCATAGAAGTATGGTGGCTGAAATGGCCCAACTGCTGAAAGGTGCAATGGATAAAGGAAAGGTCCCTATGGCTACCATCAGAGAAGACAATGATGATTATCCTCCGGGTTTCACCCCACCCCGTACACAAGCACAAACTGAGCCACCCCTACGAAGGCCGTCTGTTACCGTTAGGCCTCAACAGGGGCAAATTGATATTGGAATGCCTGTGAACTTACAAGACGGCTCGGGGTCCAACCCGTTAGATAATCCTATCAATTCACTCACTCCTAATTTGGACTTGGCCGAAAAGGAGAGGGAAAGAACCGAATCCTCAAGACAATTAGAGGAGTGCTGCAGGTGGTTGGAGGAAAAGTTCAGAGCTTTAGAAGGTGCTGATGGTCGACAGGAAATGGACGCCAAAGAATTTAGCTTGGTCCCAGACTTGGTCCTCCCCCATAAATTTAAAATGCCAGAATTTGAAAAATATAATGGGACTAGCTGTCCTGAAGCCCACCTCACTATGTTCTGTAGGCGAATGATAGGGTATGTAAACAATGATCAACTTTTGATTCATTGTTTCCAGGATAGTTTGATTGGGGCCGCGGCTAAGTGGTACAATCAATTAAGCCGCGACAAGATCGGCTCCTAGAGAGACTTAGCACATGCCTTCATGCAGTAGTATAGCCATGTGGCTGACTTGATGCCCGATCGAATCACTCTGTAGAACATGGAAAAGAAGCCTAACGAAAGCTTCAGACAATACGCACAGAGATGGAGGGAGGTTGCCATGCAAGTTCAACCCCCGCTCTTAGAAAAGGAAACTACCATGCTATTCATAAACACCTTGAAGGCCCCATTCATTACTCATATGATTGGAAGCACCACTAAGAGCTTTGCTGACATAGTTATGGCTGGCAAGATGATTGAAAATGCAATAAAAACTGGGAAAATAGACGCGGGGGAAAACGTCAAAAGAGTAACCCCAAAGAACAAAGGAAATGAGGTGAGTAACCTGAGTATGCATAATGGAAGGCGTTCTAAATCAATCACTATAGGTCAGTCGAGGGCTGTGATCCCTAACTACCAAGGCCCTTCAAAACGAGAATCCAACTCGAGGTCGAATACAGAAAGGCTTCAGTTTACACCCACCCCGATGACATACAAGGAGTTGTATCAAAGCCTATTTGAGGCGCGTATTATATCTCCTCGTTACGTGCAACCAATGCAACCCCCATATCCCAAATGGTACGACTCCAACGCTCAATGTGAATACCACGCAAGGATTACAGGGCATTCAATAGAAAATTGCCTTGCTTTTAAGAAGTTGGTCGAAAAGTTCATTGAAATGGGAATTGTAAAGTTCGACGATTCCTCAGAACCTAGTCACTCAGACAAAACAGTAGTTGAAGGTGGGGGCAAAAGAGTTACGATGTCTTGAACAAGTTAAATGCCGAAAGAAATATTAGGGAATCTGAATGACCTATCCAAAGAGGGAACAAGGGAATAAAAGTTTCTGTCCTTACATACTTGGGAGTGTTTTTGAATGATGGAACTGTGGAAGAAACCTATTTTAAAGCTTACTTGGAGTAATATTCAAAACACGCTTGTCGCTTTCAGCCTAGAAGCAATAAGAGTCCTTTTGTGAAATAGGCTTGTATCCAAAATTTTTATTTCAATGAAATGCATCCTTTTGAGCAATTATTCTTTTATTTTTTATAGATTCTTTAGTACTTGGACTTTCATTCATATTCTTTCATTCGTATTCATGATCATACCAATGCAAATAATCTTCTCAGAATCATTTATTCTTCGAAATTTGCCTTCATACCTACAATAGGTGCCCAGATATCAATATCATGAGCAACGCTGTTACTAACTCCCTTTTAAGTGAGATATGTGTCAAGAGGGATCTCAGGACTTCAAAGATGACAAAGATTGTACCTAACTTCCGATTCGTTAAGGATGGAAGAACAAGATGAAAGACAGATCCTAACTTACAAAGGGTTAGTTGACATTGCGAGCTTGCGAAAGAGATGAAAATCGAAACCTAGCTCGCCGTAGAAATAAGGCATGGCGTATATGTCTCATTTATTTCTTCACGGGCTCTCTATGTGGGGCATGAATGTTATAGGGCCAATGTCGCCGACAGCAATTCGTGGTTGTTAGTTACGGTGTAAAGTCACTTCATATGCCAAAGTTACAAAGTAAACAGGCATCACATTCCAATTCAAATGCAAATCCCAGATCCAAATTCAAATCCAAATCCAAGTTCAAATTTGAAATCCGAATTCAAATTCAAATTCAAAAAAAATCCAAAAAAATCCAAAATGGCAATTTAAGGTCTATTCAAAGATCAGACACAATATCGGTGCAACAAAGGCAGCCGAAACCATCCGAAAGGATTTTGAAAGATGACTGAGGCTTGTAATGGTTGGCATAGAGAAGTTACCATTTACCCTCTTTGCTTATCAAATGTTAGCCAGAATCGTCGCCGGAGCAACACATTCTTCATTGGTCTGGCCTATTGAAGTTAAGATTTTTTCCTCCGAATTTTATCAGAACTGAAGCTGAATGAAGCAAAATGAATCTAATTCTGATGTGATCAATCAAACCTGAAGAAGAAAAGTTAATAGCAATCTGCCACGGTCAGATAATGTGAGTTTACAATGAAAAGGTTCGCCTAAGAGAATTTCATGATGGGACCTGATATTGAAGAAGATGCTTCAGGTACAAAAGGAACTTTAGAGGAAAAAGAGCACCTTGAGACCAAAAATAAAAAAAACAAATAAAAAATAAAAAAACAAAGAAAATCAATCAACAAAAGAAAAGGATAGGCCAAGGCAAAAACCCGCAAAGGGCACTTTGAGACCAAAGGGGATTTGAGTTGAAAACCCGAAAAGGGCGGCTCAAATTTTGATTGAAAGTGGGGCATACAGTAGTCTTGCTATGCCCAAATTAACGCTGAAGAAGTATGCTACATCTTGGGGCATCGACAAAGTACTCCGGATCCCCTAGACACATATTGAGCTTAGAATGGTTATCAAGAAGTTGGAACAGAGAAGCTCAGGCTGCGATATCTGAGGCATCTAGTTTCCATCTTACCCCTTTTGAATCTGCTATCTTTTGCGTTTTAGCACACGCACCTAATAAATTTCCTTCTTGATTGCAGTTGCTTAACTTGTTTGTTTGGAGCTATGCTCCTAATCAATTCCCTTCTTATCCAGTGCTAAGATCTTTTTCAAGCATTTTGCATTGAAATAACGATTAGTGGATTAATATTACTTTCATAAAAGGAGTTTCGCATATTACTCTAGGAGCTTCTAGATAGTACAAGAACCTGAAACAGGGCTGTTGTTTAAGAGCTCATCAAATACAAAGGTTGGAAATAATTGAGCTTAAATTGAGTTTATCTCTTCTGATTTTCTGTCAAGGATACTATTTGAACAGAAACAAGATATCACGTTGGTGATACAATCTTGACGAAAACAGGCAATGTCATCCCAAGTGTAAAAGGGAATCACTCTTGAAAAATGATGTTCTGCATCCATGTAGATATCATGCATACACATTTGGTCAGATCACCCGAAGAGTGATCAGTTGATGGAACAAGTTACAGATCCTATACCCCCGAGTTACAGTGGGACGGATGGAAGTAGATACAAAACCTATAGCCAAGGATTGCGATAGGATGTATCTCATGTCTCTAAGTTATAATGGATAGACCCCGAAGTTACAGTGAGGCAAGCTATTTGAGCAAAATGCGATTATTTCTTTGGGTTTTGGTTAAAATACCAGCCGAATAAGAGGGCAGCGTACTACGATAGAGCCTTGATAGGCAACGAGTGATGACGCCCTAGACATTAAAAAAGATCATTCTCATGACGTTCTGCATTCACATCTTTCATAATACATTAGGTTAGGAGCATTTGATTCATTCTGATCATAACATCCTAATCATTTGTCATAAACATAGGCATATGAAATCAAGTCTGCAGGACATGTCCCCCAGGGGACGATGTAGCAACATTGGCAAAAACACCAGATCTTGCCTTCCTGAGTGAAGCAGATCAAAGGTTTGAGTTTGGCAATCCCTATGTTGGTAGGGAGCAAATCGAAGAAAACAGATTTGGCAATCTCTGTATTTGGCAGGGAGCAGATTGAAGAAAATAGATTTGGCAATCTCTATATTTGGCAGGGAGCAGATCGAAGAAAACAGATTTGGCAATCTCTGTATTTGGCAGGGAGTAGATCGAAGAAAACAGATTTGGCATCTCTGTGTTGGCAGGGAGCAGATCATAAATAGCAGATTTAGCAATCTCTGAATCAGATCGAAGAAAGCAGATCTTATCTCTCTGTACTGGTAGAGAGCAGATTGAAAAAGTAGATTTGACAATTTTTGTATTGTTTCAGCAGAGAAGATTGAGGTTACAAATCTCTTCTCCCTGAATTCTCATCTCCTCGAAGTACCAGTGGAGTAGGTTGAGGTTACAAATCCCTTCTTCCTGAGTTTACATTGAGGATCATTATTTCTTTGTATTGTTTCAGCAGAGAAGATTGAGGTTACAAATCTCTTCTCCCTGAATTCTCATTTCCTCAAAGTTCCAGTGGAGTAGGTTGAGGTTACAAATCCCTTCTTCCTGAGTTTACATTGAGGATCATTATTTCTTTGTATTTTTTCAGCAGAGAAGATTGAGGTTACAAATCTCTTCTCCCTGAATTTTCATTTCCTCAAAGTTCCAGCAGTAGAGAAGATTGAGGTTACAAATCTCTTCTCCCTGAATTCTCATCTCCTCGAAGTTCTAGTGGAGTAGGTTGAGGTTACAAATCCCTTCTTCCTGAGTTTACATTGAGGATCAATATTTCTTTGAAGTTTCAGCAGAGAAGATTGAGGTTACAAATCTCTTCTGCCTGAATTCTTATCTCCTTGAAGTTCCAGTGGAGTAGGTTGAGGTTACAAATCCCTTCTTTCTGAGTTTACATTGAGGATCAATATTTCTTTGAAGTTTCAGCAGAGAAGATTGAGGTTACAAATCTCTTCTCCCTGAATTCTCATCTCCTCGAAGTTCCAGCAGAGTAGGTTGAGGTTACAAATCCCTTCTTCCTGAGTTTACATTGAGGATCATTATTTCTTTGAAGTTTTAGCAGAGAAGATTGAGGTTACAAATCTCTTCTCCCTGAATTCTCATCTCCTCGAAGTTCCAGCGGAGTAGGTTGAGGTTATAAATACCTTCTTCCTGAGTTTACATTGAGGATCAATATTTCTTTGAAGTTTCAGCAGAGAAGATCGAGGTTACAAATCTCTTCTCCCTGAATTCTCATCTCCTCGAAGTTCCAGTGGAGCAGGTTGAGGTTACAAATCCCTTCTTCCTGAGTTTACATTGAGGATCATTATTTCTTTGAAGTTTCAGCAGAGAAGATTGAGGTTACAAATCTCTTCTCTCTTCTCCCTGAATTCTCATCTCCTCGAAGTTTCAGTGGAGCAGGTTGAGGTTACAAATCCCTTCTTCCTGAGTTTACATTGAGGACCACTATTTCTTTGAAGTTTCAGCAGAAAAGATTGAGAAAGGATTGAAGTTACGAATCTCTTCTCTCTGAATTATTATATCTCGGAAGATGCAAGCAGATTGAAGCCACAAGACATACCCATGAAGTTGCAGTGGATTGAACCAAAGCTACAAGATGCGGTGGACTGGAAAGAGACTACCTGAACAAGAAAAAGCACCAATGAGGTCAAGACTCAGCAGGCCCAGGCAAAATTGGCCCCTTTTGAAGTCTTTGCTCCATTCCCGTTACACGACAATGAGCAAAGAAGGGCAACTGTAGTGGTCAATTTAGGCCCGGGTTAAAACCTGTTTTATATTAACCCAAAGCCAAACCCGTTCACAGCCATAAAACCCATTTACATTAGCCCAACAGCTACCCAACAGCAGCCCACTAACCTAGCCCAAACATTAACCCCAAGGCCCGACCGACCATAGCCCTAGACCAAAATCGGGAAACCCTACTACCCACTTGTGCTGCCGCCCCTAGCCTCTGACAGCCTCTGTTGCCACTGCTCCACCGCCTCTCCACTGCCATTTACCTACAAAAAGAAGGCAGAACCATCAAGTGGCAAAGCAAGTTGTAAAATAGGCTATATAAGGCCACAAAACAATGTAACTAGGGGATTTTTTGTTTCTTTTTCGGATTGAAAAACACAGAGAGATTCAATACTAAACAGATTTTTGGAACATTATCAACAAAATCAACAATAGGGTTCGAATACTATGCGATAAAAGAGACTTAAACAAAAAATCAGAAACGACCAATAACAAAGAGAGAAGAGATCCGAGTTTAGAAGGTGATTCCGTCGTTTATTACTCATCTTCGAATCTGCCTTTAGGTTTTCTTGTTTACTACGTTGTATATATATACATATATATATATATATATATAATATATTAGAGGTTTTTTTTTTTTAAAAAAGGGAAAGAAAACTTACCCTTTTAAAGTTCCGGCCACCGTGTGCGGTAGCGGGCGGTGCGCGTTGCAGCGGAGGTCCGATCAAGGGCTTGGCTGGGGCACATGCACGGGAGGAGAGAATTTTGAAGGGTTGAAACCCTTTTTTTTTTTGAAGCAGTAGGGGAAAAATGAAGGTTTTACAAAAAAATTTACTTTTATACCCCCACCATACGACACCGTTTTGGTGTTCAAACCCAGGGCCTAAAACGACACCGTTTTGCCTTGGGTTGGAGCGACCCGACCCGTACCGGACGAGGATCCATGTGTTTTCATTGGAGGGACTATTTACGCGTTTAGCCTCTCCGCTTTTCCAAGCCTATGCAATCCAGTGTTTTGTAATTTTTCAATTTGGCCCAACAGTTTACTTTGGTTTCTGATTTGGTCCACCGTGTTTTTGGGTGTTTTGGAAAAGTGGTTTATTACCCGTTTTAGTCCCCCTACGTCTTACCCGTGTTCGTATAGGTCCTCCCCTTTCGTTTTATTTTGAAAATTTCTCAAAACTTTTGATTTCAATCCAATTTCGTCCTTTTTCATTATTTTCCTTCGGTTTTAATATTAATCATATTATTATTGTTATTTATTATCATTATTGTTATAATCCTCATTATTATTTCTACTACATATGCATATACTATGTATAAGCATTTAACGTTATTTTTTTCAATATGCGTATATATATATATATATATTTTTTTTAGTTATTAATAATTGTTTTCAAATATTACTATTATTGCCAACACGTATATGTATATATGTTACATTTAAAAACTACATGTATGCATTTTTTTACGAATATATATATGTTTTAATATTTTTATACACTATATATATATTAACATTATATATTAATCATATTTCTTTATGTACTATCTTATTTTATTATCTCATGCATATACTCCTTAACTATATTACGTATTTTTTTATATACCCTGCCATATCTCCAATATATATCGTATATATTTTCATGCATTATGTATATAGCTTTTGTCTACGTCTCTTTAATATTGCATCTCTTTATATATTATGTACATATTACATGTTATACGTGGTATGATTTGTTTCTAAATTATGTTCTCGTTACCTAACTCAATTCTTGTTTCATTGTGTGTTTAATATTATTGTCATGTTAAATATCATATGTATTATTTTATAATATCACGTTTTAATTGCATCACTATTTCAAAAGGTGCGTATTTTATTCAACCAAAAATGTTTTAAAAAACGAGGCAATATTTTTGTGTTTAGAGATTCGGGAAATAGTGCCCTAACGTGCTGGGTTGCGATTTCTGGTTCATCTAAATACCTAAAATACCCTTTTAAGCAAAATTTTGCAACTCGCGAGATAACTTTAGTTTCGAAGAATTCAAAGAACCTCGTGTCCAATCGTGCTGGATGTGATGTTCGTGTTCTACCGAAGCAAAGAAATCGCTATCACTGTTTTAATTTACGAATATTACGTCTTAATAATTTATCAATCACATCATCGCTTTAAAATTTTCATATTTCACATGATCCAAAATGTTTAAAAACGGGGCGATATTTTTGTGTTTAGAGATTCGGGAAATAGTGCCCTAACATGTTGGGTTGCGATTTCTCGTTCGCCTAAAATACCTAAAATACCCTCCTGAGCTGATTTTGATTCAAATTTATCCCTTTTCTAATCAAATGCATTAAGTCATTCTCAGACTCGTCGATCTAAGGAATTTCAAAACGAGGCAGTATTTTTATGTTTAGGAATTCAGGAAATAGTGCCCTAACGTGCTGGGTTGCGATTTCTCCTTCATCTAGACATCTAAAATACCCTCCTAAATTTTGCAACTCGCGAGATAACTTTAGTTTCGAGGAATTTAAGAATTTCGTGTCCAATCGTGCTGGATGTGATGTTCGTATTCTTCCGAAGCGAAGGAATCTCGATTTTTCAACCCAAATCATCCAAATTTTATTCAAAATGTTCCAAAAACGAGACGACTTTCTTTTCGAAGGATTTAAAGAACCTCGTGTCTAATCGTGCTGGATGTGACGTTTGAATTCTTCCAAGGCAAAGGAATCTGGATTTTTCTACTCAAATTATCCCAATTTCAAAAAAGAATCCTATTTTTAAATCTTTCCAAATTTCAACTTAAGACAGAAGATTGCTCAATCCAGTACCAATTTTGGGCGTTGCGGGGGTGCTAATCCTTCCCCGCGCGTAACCGACTCCC
The DNA here is from genome assembly GCA_020496765.1 of Gossypium stocksii. Classification (NCBI taxonomy): domain Eukaryota; kingdom Viridiplantae; phylum Streptophyta; class Magnoliopsida; order Malvales; family Malvaceae; genus Gossypium; species Gossypium stocksii. The sequence continues at coordinate 109,720,252 of CM035623.1, forward strand.
GAATCCATTTTCTCTAATTCTTCGTAGACCAAAGCGTTTTATAAGGTGACCCAATCACACCTAAAAAGGTTGGTGGCGACTCCCCATTTTTCATTTTTTAAGTCGACATCCGTTTTTCTTCAAAAAATGGTCTCGACAAACTAAACTAAAGAAACGACAAATAGTAAATTGGGAGAGATTACTTTTGGGAAAAACTGATTGATAAGGACAATACCTAAGGAAGAATCCACCTAGACTTCACTTGTTATCTAACTCTGAACTAGACGATTTCTTCATTCAACTTGATCCGTAGAGATCCCTAAACTATGTTAATATCTCCGTCGAGAATAAGAACAACTAATCCTAGGTTGATTAATTGAAATCTCTTTCTAATTAAAACCCCTAGTCTTGCATTAACTCGATCTATGGATCCCTATATTAGATTTGACTCTAATCCGGCAAATTTTTGTCGTCCTATGTCTAGGATTGTTATCAACTCCACTTAATTGTGTTGGATCTACTCTTAAACAGGGACTTTTGCTCTTCTGCCTAAATACATTCGACTTAAATTAATATCCCAGAAATATCAATTCAAGAATTAAAACACAATTAAGAACAAGTCAAATATTTATCATATAGTTCATATAACAATAGCAAGATCCGTCTTAGGTTTCATCCCCTTTAGATATTTGGGGTTTTAGTTCATAATTATAAAAAGAAATATCTCAGAATAGATAAAATAACAAAACATAAGAAAACCCAAAACTCCTGAAAGGATTTAAGGGAGATCCTCTGTCTTGATGTAGACCCTGGCTTCTGAGATGGATCAATCAGCTTTCCTTTGAGTAATTCCCTGCCTTTAGCTCTCCGTCTTGGTGGGAAGACTGTACCCTTGGCAGGAATAACGCACCCCTTTGTAGTTGCCTCCTAGGGTCTTTATATAGAGTTTGGAGAGTCTTTCTTAGCCCCTAAGTGGCTTTTTCCTCATGAAATTGAGCTTCCTCACTACAGGGACACGTCCGTGTGCCACGCCCGTGTGATTCGATGCTAGGCCATGTTCAAACCTGTTAAAGTGGCACGGCCGTGTGGGTTGCCCGTGTGAATCGAGTTTAGGCCGTGCTCGAGCCTATTAATGTGGCACGGCAGTGTGGCACGCCCGTGTGGTGAACTTCCAAGCCGTGTTGATTCCTTTCTTTGGCACATTTTCTTCGTTTTCGGCCTGTTTCTTGTTCTTTTCACTCCCCTAAGCTCATTGAGTATAAAACATGAATTTAAAGGTTTAGGAGCATCAAATTCCACAAATCAAGGAATAATTCATCCATAAATGTGCTAAGCATGAGGTAAAAATATGTATAATTTACGGTTCATCACCTTGTTTCAAAAGAAAAAATTTTATATGTTCTGTAAAGTTATCAAATGTTATCAATTTAGTCCCGACTCCTTTCTAAGGTACGATTAAGGTCTTGTAGACCTTCTAAATGGACCTAATAATGATGTTTGAATTTGATTTGATATTGATGATTTATTAGTTTTTGAAATGTTTGTGAATTGTTTCAAACATTTGGTAGTACCTCATAACCCTAGTCCGATGATGGATACGGGTTAGGGCTGTTACAATGATGTAGTTGTAAATTGTTTTCACATCTAGTTTGCAATGGTCTTGCATCACACGTGCAACAGCGTATGTATAAAGCCCTTCAAATTTCTAAATCGTCCATAGTTGAGCCTTTTGAATATATACGACTCGAACCTGCCAGTTGCATGCTTCTCTAGACCTCCAACATTCCTCACCATATAATGTTCATGTAAACTTTGTGCTTTTGTAGTCTACCAGCACCTTTATTTTTTATCGCTTTTTGGCAAATACGCAGTCCTCTTTGTTCGCAAATTATTTCCCTATGAACAACTTTCCAATTTGGAATTTGCTACCAACCAGTGAGTAGTTATCATGTCTGGGTACTCAAGGAACTCGGAATTAAGCACTGCAATGGGGTCTACACTCAACATGTAGGCCTTTGGGTCATTTTGTATAACCAAGCCACGATTCGAGTTCCTGACGAAAGGGGTGTACATCTTCACCCTCTTCTGTGCCCTTATCATCGATATCTTTCGGAATCTCATCCAGATCGTGGTCACTAAAATCTTCACCATTGTGATGAGAATGACCATTAACTTCACTAGTGCCCATCAACTCCGGATGTATTTTTAGACATGGGCCTGAAATAGGGTTGCTATACGCAGTCCCACCATAATGAGGATTTTTAGCCCGTGTCGATGTCTCTCCATAATCTGACTGTTTTGCTCATCCGATCTTAAGATCAAAATCAAGTGCGTATTGTTGACTTATTGGAGTGACATTTTCAACGGGCTCCACATCAGCTAACTCTGCAAACAACTCAACTGGTTCGACATTGACGTTCCCAATCAAGTAATAAATTGCGATTACAGTACCCAAGTCATTATCATCTACAACTTCCATCTTTTCATATTTGCACGGATTTGAGGAAAGTGGAAATTTGTAGAATAGTGTGGACAGTGTCCTCCCACAACGGAGAGCTATTTTGGCACTAATCCTTTTTTTCATTTCTTCAACCTTTACATTCTTATTTCTTATTCCACCTTTCTAACGAGCTTTAAATACAACATCAGCTGTTGTTTATAAAATTACTTCCTCAAGTTTAATGTATATTAAGAATTGGTTATTTATCTTCGATACAGTCTTTCTTCTCTTTTTTTTTCTCTCTTTAACAAATTAAGAAAACTTCAACAAAAACCAAAATTGATACAGATTTCACTGGACCGTAGGAGGTATGTATATTGTGTTTGGAATAGTGTCACATGACAAAATGGCAGCACCCAAAACATTTCAAATTTCTCTGACACTGATACTGCTAAATAGTTGGGTGGTACCATAAAAAATTAATTTTTTAACCATCTGACACCGGTGTCACCAGATATCATGGCGACACCAAATAAAAATTTTGATTTACCTGACACCGGTGCTGCCAGACAACCCAATAGCACCAAAAAAGTTACCTGACAATTTTTTTTAATCTAACAAAATATTTGTTTTAAAAAAATTCTGTAGTGCCGCCTGGGAGATTGGCAACACCTATGAATTTTTTTCCTCCCTGAATATTGTATTTTTTACGGGTATTTTGAAAAATTATTATTTTTTAAAATGCAATGATTGGGCCATCATTAGGGGGCGGTGCCGCCGATAGGTCTGGCTAGCAGTGAGCAAAATCAATTTGACTCAAAAAAATTGAAAAAAAATTCAAATTTTGAATTACTCGAATCAAATTAATCGAGTTAATCAAATCAACTCCAAATTTTTTCGAATTTCGAATTTGAATTAAGTTGAATTTTTAAATTCAAATAACTCAACTAATTCGAATAAACTAAATACCAAATCATTTTACTTCCCTTCCCCCAACCCCACCTTCAACCCTTTTGTTTTCTCTTCAAAACTTTTACTTCCCTCTACCCTCAAATCTCTTTTTCAAATTTATGTCTCCTATTTATATTATTGAATTAAATTTCACATTTTGTACTATTTATATTATTTAATTGTTTAATCATGTCGAATATTTATCAATTTCTATTAAAATTGAATTATTAATGATGTCATAAAATATTCATGTCAAAATTTTTTGTCGGTATCAATTTCATATTTTATCTTTAAAATAACTTTTATTAAAAAAATCACATTTTTTTACATTTGCTATATTTTTTAATTTTAAAATATATAGTGACTAGAGGTGCTCATGGGCCGGGCTCGGTCGGGTTTGGGCCGGGTTCAACTAAAAATTTAGGCTCATTCATCGTGCTCGGGCTGGCCCGGGCCCAAAAAATGGGCCTAAAATTTTGCCCAAGCCTGACCCATATAAAAATGCTTAAACCCGGGCCCGGCCCGGCCCGACCGTATTAATTTTTTATATTATTTTATATAATTTTTAAATATATATAATACATCAAAAATACTAAAAAAATCAAAATAAATATTTCTCAACAAATTGAAAATTAATTTTAAAAAATATGTAGACTTAAATAACACTAAGATAGATGCAACTTAACAAGCAAATACCTCTAAAATAATAAAAAAATTAACAAATGTCTTTAAAATAATAACAAAATTAACAATAAAATAAGTCTTATACAATATCCAAACAATAACAATAAAATAGTAGCAACATAATAGTAATATGGTAGCAAAATAGGGAGAAAACATCAAGAAAATAACATTCAAAAACTAAAAAAAAACAGCAGATTTTTTTTTTGTCCTTTAGTAAATTCGGGCCGGACAGGGCCCAAGCCTGGGCCAAAAATACCTTACTCGAGGCCCGGCCCATTTTTTAAACGGGCCTTTTTTTTTACCCAAGCCCATTTTTCGGGCCTATATTTTTGCCCAAACCCTCCCACATTTTGGGCGGGCCTTCGGGCCGGGTCGGGCCGCCCAACCCATGAGCAGGTCTAATAGTGACAAGAATCAGAAGATAATTGAAGCAACTAAGCAAGTAAAGAAGCTAACCCGTATATAAAAAATTAATAAATGAATTTTGTGGGGATGAAAGTTAATAACAAATTTGATTACGGTGGGCAAATTTGGCTATAGTGGGTGGCAGTGACTATAAGGACCCAAAGTCATTTTTTTAATTTAACTCGAACAAATACATTCAATTAGAATTTCATCTCACACAACTCGGTTTGAGAAATTTTCAAATCAAGTTAGGGTGATAAAATAAGATTCATAAACTCGATTAACTCAAATTTTTTTCATTTGATTCGCTCGAATGTTCACCCTTAGGTCTGGCGGCACCGACGAACACTATAGATTTTAATTCATTTTCGTACATGATTTTTTATTTGGGTAATTTTTATAAACAATTATTTCTTTTGAGTCATTTTTGAAAAAAAATAACAGAGAGATATCTGACGTATAATAGCAAAAAAAAAAAAAAAAAAGAAGAAGGTTTCATTAACCTTTATCCTGATAAGTCCATCTGCTTGGAACTCCCAGTCAACAATATAAGCATAGTTAGCGACTGATGCAGTCGTTCGAGCCACTAACCTCACCTTTGGCCTAGCCTCCTTAATCTTCCAAATAACCAAAAACAATATAGGTGAAGTTGATTATACGCATGTCTTTTTAAATTTAAGGCCAAAGATTTCTTTATTTCTTACCTCCATACCCGTAATTGGACTCCCTGCATGCCGCCACCTTATATCACCTGTATACCTCTCAAACACGCAGACCATGTTTGATCGGACATAGGGTACACCATCACCGGTGGCGAACACCCCATCCATATAATAGGCATTTCTTGGACAATCATTAAGCGGGTCAAGTGGCATAGCTTGAAACCCGAACCCGTATTAACCCGCATTCATGTATAAATCTTAAAATACAATGCACCAAGGGATCTAGAAGTGTCCATGGGCTAAGCCGGGCTCAATTAAAATTTTAGGCTTATTTACTATGTCCAAGACCGGCCTAAAAGATGGGCCTAAGATTTTGCCTAAACTAAGCCCAAATAAAAATGTTAAAACCCAAACCCGATCCAGCTTACCCGTATGAAATTTTTAAAAATATATATAATACATCAAAAATACGAAAAAACATTAAAATAAATGTTTTCCAACAAACTGAAAATAAATATATATTTATACTTAAATAACATTAAGATAGATACAATTTAACAAGCAAATGCCTCTAAAATAGTAACAAAATTAACAATAAAACAAGAGTTATACAATATCAAAATAATACCAACAAAATAATACCAACATAATAGTGAAATTGTAGCAAAATAGTGAAAAAAAAAAGAAAATAAAAAAAAACAAAGGAAAAAACAGTAAGGAAAAGTAGCTTTTTTTGGCATATTCGAACCGGGCCAAGCTAGGCCTGAGGCAAAAAAAATATTACCCGAGGCCGACCAATTTTCTAAACAGACATTATTTTTTACCCAAGCTCATTTTTGTGCAAGTCTTTGAATCGTGCCATGGACAGATCTAGTGGAGTCTATAGGATAAACAATTCTGAAGTAAAGCCTTTGTACATCACATCTCTCAACATCCCACTCTCAAACTCTTAGACTTTCTTGCCCTGAGAAATCGAGTTAAAATAATTTCATTAGATTGTATTTGATAAATTAAATACAAAATTAAATAAATTCACAATTAATATTAAATTTATTCTATTGACAGAATCATGAACAATTAAGGGTAAGCATTCAATCAAATCAAGTCAAATCGAGTGAAAAATTTTTAAGTTAATCTAGTTAATGAGTCTTATTTTATCATCCTAACTAGATTTGAATTTTTTTCCAAATGGAGTCAAGTGAAATGGAGTTCAAATTGAGTCGAATTGAGTGAAATTGTGTGAGTTAAATTAAAAAAAATTGAACATATCAAATTAAAATCTAATTACAGTATAGCTAATTCTATTTTAAAGCACATAAATTTGAAACCATATATATTTGAAAACTTTTTCAAAGCAAAATAAAAAAAAAATATACTTTATGGTGATAAACTTGAATAATTAATTAACTTATTTAGGTCCCAAAATTATTATTTTAGAAAAATTTTAAATTTTTTATATTATTTTAGAATTTTTTAATTTTTAATAAATTTTTAATAAAATATAAATTTTGGAATTTTTATAAATATATTTTTGAAAATAATTTTGATCTTTTTTTGTTGAGAGAGACCAATTTGCTCGTTTTCAAAATTAACAATAGACCCAAAGGTCCGCTCAAAATGTGGAATGGTTTAGGCAAAAATATAGGCCCGAAAAATGGGTTTGGACAAAAAAAAAGGTCTGTTTAAAAAATGGGTCGGGCCTCAAGTAAGACATTTTTTGTCCAAGCTCGGCTCAACTCGAATTCACTAAAGGACAAAAAATGCTATTTTTTATTTTTTAATGCTATTTTCTTGTTATTTTCTCCCTATTTTGCTATTATTTTACTATTACATTGCTACTATTTTGTTTTTATTGTTTGGATATTGTATAAAACTTGTTTTATTATTAATTTTGTCATTATTTTATATGCATTTGTTAATTTTATTATTATTTTAGAGGCATTTGCTTGTTAAGTTACATAAATATTAGTGTTATTTAAGTATACATATTTTTTAAATTTAATTTTCAATTTGTTGGGAAATATTTGTTTTGATGTTTTTAGTATTTTTGATGTACTATATATATATTTAAAAATTAATACGGGCAGGCTGGGCTTGAGTTTTAATATTTTTATTTGGGTCGGGCTTGGCCAAATTTTAGGCCATTTTTGGGCCATGCCTGGGGCCCATGCCTAACTTTTTAGGTGGACCCGGCCATGAACACATCTAATTGATAAGGACCAAAAAGGTATTTGCATCCATTTGTTATTCGAATTGTAAAATTCAACTCGACTCGAACTCAAAACTCGAATTATTTATTAGAGTTGACTTGAATAACTCAATTCGATTAACTCGAAATTCAAATATTTTTCAATTTTTTCAAATCGAATCGAGTTTTACTCACCCCTATGAACAATTCAAATATAATGATATTAGTAATTAACTTATATCAAATCAACCCTAAAACCCGAATTAAACACTAAAAATTAACATTATTTTTTTAGATATTAAAATATATAACTTTTGTTAGAAAAAACTGTCAAACTTGAATACGAAATTATATATTAAATCAATTATTTGAAGTGTTATCAAATTAAATATTTAAAATTTATTTTCAGTTTTCAGCACAATCATGAACTAATTTTAGACAAATATATAAGTATTTTATTTAAATAATAAACTAATATTATTTACAATAAATAAGTAGGCCAAGTTACGTGTTTGGTTATCCTTCACTAATTTTTGTTGATAAAATATATTATTGAAAAAAGTTTAAAAAACAAAATTATAGGTTTTTTTATAAAAATAACCCTGAACAATTAATTATTTACTTAAATAACCTATTTTTCATAAAATACGAAATAACTTAAAATCTACAGTAAAAGTTGGTAGAACCAAATTATATGGCACCACCAACATGCCACATCAGCAATGTATATTAAAAAATTAGTTTTTTAGTATAGCTATGTAGAATGATGCCACTTGTATAAATACTAAAGAAATATTATAATTTTTGAAAGTTTAAGAAAGCCTATAGCAATTTTACATTTTTTCCAGTGGAGCCAAATAATTTGGGCCACCAGATTTCGAAATTACCCTGCCACCCACCTGGGCTTTTCAGCCTTTTTTTTGTCTTTTTTGTTTGTTTTATTATTATTATTTATTTTTTAAGTTTTTATTTTTTCTCTTTTATTTTATTTATTATATTTATTTATTATTGATTTTAAAAATTTTGAAATTTATTTTTAAAATGTTTTATAATATTTTTATAAATTTTTGAAATTAATTTTTGAAATTTTAAATATTTTTTTTTAATTTTACATATATTTTTTAAATTATAATTTTTAATCAATTTTAAAGATATTCAAACTTTTTTTTAATTTTATATAAAAATTTTAAAAAATTTTAAAAAAGTGAAATTTAAATTAATTAGAAAAAAAAAGATTTGTTAAAAAATGATTTATTTGTAGTAAATCAAATATGTAATTAGTTTAAGTTACGTATATATGAATAATAATAGTCATACTTTCTTCGGCCTCCATCAATGTTCTATCACATCACACAATTTATGTTTCTTTTTAACAGTTTATATACATTTTTTAACCCGGATTACTTTTTAATATATTTTTAAATAAAGTCATATTTTTTAACAAATAAATCATTTGTTAACAATTTTTTTTCTAATTAATTCAAATTTTACTTTTTAAAATTTTTTAAAAATTTATATATAAAATTTTAAAAAGGTTTGAATATATTTAAAAATAATTAAAAATTATAATTTAAAAAATATATGTAAAATCAAAAAAATTTAAAATTTTAAAAGTTAATTTCAAAAATATATTTTTAAAATTTATAAAAAATATTATAAAACATTTTAAAAATACATTTCAAATTTTTTTAAATCAATAATAAATATATATAATAAATAAAATAAAAGAGAACAAATAAAAACTAAAAAAAATAAATAATAAAATAATAATAAAACAAACAAAAAGGACAAAAAAAAAACCCTGGGCGGGTGGCAGGGTAATTTCGAAATCTGGTGGGCCAAATTATTTGGCTTCACCAAAAAAAAAAAAAAAAGGTAAAATTGCTATAGGTCCTCTTAAATTTTTAAAAATCACAATATTTTCCTAGTATTTATACAAGTGGCGTCATTCTACATGATTCTACTAAAAAACTAATTTTTTAATGTACATTGCTGATGTGGCATGTTGGTGGCGCCATATAATTTGGCTCCACCAATTTTTACTGTAGATTTTAGGTTATTTTTATATTTTATGAAAAAATAAGTTATTTAAATAAATAAATAATTTTTTAGGGTTATTTTTATAAAAAGCCAAAATTGTATGGGTAAAGATTACTTCCAATCAAGCTTGTCATGCTGCACACAACTGAGGCCAAGCTCCTTTACTCTTACTGCTCCATTTTCTCATTCACTTTAATCTCCTTTAATGGCGGTAATAACACTTTACACTGTTCTGATAGCAGCAGTAGCCATGTCTCTGCTTTCACTATCATTCAAGAAGCTGAGGAGCACAAAGGTTAAGTTGCCACCAGGCCCCTATGGCTTACCGCTCGTTGGCTACCTCCCATTTCTTGGCAGAAACATCCACCAAACTTTCATGGAATTGGCCAACATCTATTGTCCAATCTACAAGCTCTCTATTGGACAGCAATTATTTGTCTTAATTAGCTCTTCCACCTTGGCAAAAGAAGTGGTACGTGACCATGACATCACATTCGCCAACCGCAACCCAACCAGTGCAGCACTTGCTTTCTCCTTCGGTGGAAATGATATTGCATTCACACCCTACGGGCCAGAATGGCGCATGCTGCGCAGGATCTTTGTCCATGACATGCAGAGTAATGCCAATCTTGATGCATTTTATGCTCTTCGGAGAAACCAAGTCAAGAAAAGTATTAAAGATGTATATGGCAAGAATGGAACAACCATTGACGTGGGGATGCTAGCATATTCAACTGTCATCAACATGATAACCAGCATGTTCTGTGGTGGGACGCTTGAAGGAGACATAGGTGCTAACATCAATTCTCAGTTCCGAGATGCAGTATCGGAACTCCTCATTATATGGGGGAGACCAAATATTTCGGATTTCTTTCCATTTCTGGCTAGTTTTGACATTCAAGGGATACAAGGAGATATGAAAAGGGCATCACGATGGATAGAGAAAATCTTCGATTTTGTCATAGATCAAAGAACTAAAAATAATACAAAAATTTCTAATAACGACTTTTTAGATTTCCTCTTGGAGTTTAAAGATCATGAGACAGGGAAGTCGCTCTCCCGACCACAAATCAAAGCCTTCCTTGCGGTGTGGTTAAGTGGTTTCTCCTTTCAACTCTGTTCTGTTTTCCCTTTTATATTACATGTCACCAACATGGCAAAACTTGAGTCCCGTTTTGGTAATTTACTCCGTATGTTCAATTTTCAATGGACAGAACATATTAATTGGGGGCACCGGTACAACCTCCACCTCTTTTGAGTGGACAATGGCAGAACTAATTCTACACCCGGAAGTAATGGAAAAAACCCAGGAAGAATTGACAAAAGTTGTAGGTGATGCCAACGTTGTGGAGGAATATCACTTTCACAAACTGCCTTATCTGCAAGCAGTTGTGAAGGAGACATTAAGATTACACCCATCGGCTCCATTGTTGCTACCTCGCTGTCCTTCCCAAACTTGCACCCTGGGTGGATATAATATTCCAAAAGGTGCAAAGGTGTTCTTGAATGCTTGGGCTATGAATAGGGATTCTCAACTTTGGGAGAATCCGTCTGAATTTCGGCCTGAGAGGTTTGTTGGTGATTCAAATAAACTGGACTTCTCTGGGAACAAATTTCACTATATTCCGTTTGGATCTGGTAGGCGAATGTGTGCGGGGCTTCACCTCGGGGAGAGGATGTTGATGTATACTTTGGCTACATTTCTGCACATGTTCCATTGGAAAGTTCCGGATGGTGAAAAGGCTGACACTGGTGAAAATTTTGGAATTGTTTTGGAGAAATCAACGCGCTTGATTGTTATTCCGACCGCTAGATTGAACAGCTTAAAGCTCTATCACTAGAATTATCTCATCCTTTGACTAATGAATTTATGTTTTAGTAGAAATGAGGATTTAAATTTTATCATGTACTAGCAGGCTTAGGCAAGAAAATTTTGGTGAAAGTAACACAAAAGCCTCATACTATATCTTGGATTGTATTTTAGTCCCTCTACTAAAAAAGAATTAGTAAATTAGTTCATGTACGTTAAATATGAGTGAGCAAAACAACTTCTCTGTGCTTATATATAATGTATAATAACAAATTTAGCTCTTAATATTTACACATTTATTCAATTTGACACGTACTCTTTTATTAGAAGTAAATTAGAAATTTTTGAAACTAATAAGGCTAAAGGGTTAAAAAGGCCTTAGTACAGATTAAAAAAAATTAATTAAACCCTTTTAAAATTAAAAAAAAAACTATTTAGAAAACCATAAAATTATAAACAAAAATTATAAAATTTTTATTAAAAAATAAAAACATCGACCCATTAAAATCTACTGGTTATAATATTTTTTTTAAAAAAATTGACCCCTACTCTTATATTGGGTCAATATTATTACTTTTTAATAAAGTTTTTATAATTTTATAGTTTTTCAAATTTTGATTTTTTAATAATTTTTAAATTTTAAAAGGGCTTGATTTAATTTTTTTTAATTTATTACTAAGGCCTTTTTGACATTTTAGCCTTATTAGTTTTAAAATTTTCTAATTTACTTCTAATAAAAGAGTAAGGGTAAAATTGAATAAATATATAAAGGTTAAAGGCTAAGTTTATTATTATACATTATGTATAAATACCAAAACAAACATTTAATGGTTAAATTTTAATAGAGGGATTGTTTTGTCCACTAATCTAGCACAAGGACTAAGAATAAAATTTTTCAATAAAAGAATAAAATTTTTCAATAAAAAAACTAAAATGCAATATTTAATATAATAAAGTGGTTTTGTAATACTGTTATCAAAATATTTTTAAAAAAAATTTAAGCACAATACTTTTTTAGCCATTCAGTTATGCAAAAAAAAACATTTATTTAAGTTTTTGTTTTCAACTAGACCTGGGATGGACTATATGTTTAGATTCAAAGCTTTGCCTGAAAAATAAAAAGGTTTGGACAAAAATATGAGCTTACAAAATGAAGTTAACCTAAACTTTTTTTATGATGATGTTTGTTGCTATTTTGCTACAATTTTACTATTATATTGGTACTATTTTATTGTTATTGTTTAAATATTGTATAACTCTTATTTTATTATTAATTTTACTATTATTTTAAAGGTATTTATTTGTTAAGTTGTAATTATCTTAGTATTATTTAAATATAAAGACTTTTTTAATGTATTTTAAGTTATTAGAAAATATTTATTTTAATTTTCTAATGTATTTGATGTATTATATTTTTTAAAATTTATTTTTATATAAAAATAATAAAAAAAAGTTAATATAAGCAAATCAGGTCAGAATCAAATTTAATATTTTTAATTTAAATTAAATTTAAATAAAATTTTAAATTTATTTTTCAAACCCAACTCAAAATGGATGAAAAAAAAAAATGAGCTCACCTACATTTAATGATGTGGTGCGCCAGATAAGTTTAGTCATTAACACGTGTAACTTAAACTTGTCTTTTATTTATTTGTTTTACTACATTTTTTCACCTCATTTCTTCTTCTTTAAACCAGAATGATCCGTTTCACTTGCACCACTGCTTTGCCACCAGCGTCTTCTCTAACCTAATAATGGCAACATTCATTTTAAATTTTAAATTCAAAATTTATATCATTTTCTAATTTATCAAACAACAACTAAATAAGAAAAAAATTATATTGAATCAAGGCTAATATCCAACTTGAGATATTGGTGTCAGAAAAATCCATTTTCAAGTTTTGTAGGATTCCTATATCATGCATCATGGTGTCACCTATTCGAAACAATCTTTTAAATCCAAAGGTAAAAGTTTAGAATCTTTTAAATCCAAGTCTCATCATATGTTGTTACTTTGTATGGGGTTTTAATCTAATTAGTCGATTTAGTTTGAATTATTCCAATTCTTAATTCACATTTACTATAATAATTTGATTTTATTTTATGATTTCTCAAGCATTTATCATATCTATACTTTAATTATATTATACGAGAAATTATTTTATGGATCATTCCCACCACATTATTCATGGTCTCTCTCCAATTATTTAATGACATTTCAGCAATTTTTTCAATGTCATTGAGACATAATTTTGATAATTTTTTTACCCTAAACCTTGAACCCAAAACCCGAACCCCAAACCCTAAACTCGAAATCCTAAACCTTGAACCTTTCTGGCCTCACGGTCGTTTAACCCCTGTTTTCAAATTTTGTGACTTTTACTAAACTTTCCTTTTTGTTTTAAATCAATCTCGAATTGCTCCTAAGCTAGTTTTAGGTCCTTGAGGGCCCGATTTAGGGACAGTATGCATGTGAATGAATTATCTATGATATTATTAATATGTTAAATGATATGATGTTTAAATGTTTCCAATTGTACGGTAATACTCCATAACCTTAATCTGGTAACAGAGATGGGTTAGGGGTGTTACATGAACCTTAAATCCCAAATAAAATTCAGAGTTTTGGGTTCAAGTTTGGGTTTGAGATTCAAGGTTCAAGTTTGGTGTTTGAGGTCTGAGGTTCAAGGTTTAGGGTAAAAAATACTAAAATTATGTGTCAATGACATGGAAAAAATTGTTGAAATATCATTAAATAATTAGAAAGGGACATGAATGATGTGCTGGGAATGATCCATAAAATAATTCTTTATATTATACTTATAAACTTCCAAAATAAATGGAGATTAAATATGTAACACACCAAACCCGACCCTTTAATAGGATCTGATTATGATGTGTCACTACTTAAAAATTAAACTAATCTTCAACATAGTTCTTGTAACAGTCCAATTTTGAGTCTAATCGGAACAGGTGGTTTTGGGACCACTTAACCGAGTCAAAATATTTATTTTATTATTTTATTATGTCTTACAGCATGATAGAGTTAGTGTGTAAAAGTTTCGTATAGAAATTTTACTGTTTAAATAGTTAATTCGGTAAAAATGACTAAATCGCGTAAAGCAATAAAAATGAGTTTTATTGCATAAATGGCTTAAATGACTTTGTCTTTATTTGTGGGAATCCTTGCATGGCAATTATACCATTTCCTATTTGAATGGATGGTGGTCGACTTAAAATGCATGTATTTTATTATTATTTACCATGGATAATATAGTAAACTTATTATATTATATATTTATTAAGTAAAACAAAATAGGAATAAGTGATATATTCATCACTTACCACCGAAACTAAGGTGTAAAAACACCATTGTTGAATCCTCCATTTGGCCAAGCTTAGTTACTCAATTAAGGTACGGTTTTTAATCTGTTTTTAATGATTTCTATGTTTTTGAGCTCGTTGTAGCTCGATATAGCTGACCCGTTCCTTGATTTCTGAAATTGGTAATGTTTTGAAATGTGCCATTGTTGAATACATGTGTGTTTTGAAGTTATAAGCTAGATTATTAATGGTTGTTTAAAGATATACAAGTTTTACAAAGTGATTTTTTTGACAAAAATGTGAAGTAGGGATTAATTTGTAAAAGATTGAAATGTTAGTTAGAAATGTAAATAAAATGGAAATATGGGCTTATATGGACTACATGGGTATTCGGCTATAGTGAATTTTAGTTAAAAATGTGTAATTTGTTATATTGTGTATTAAGGACTAAAATGTCAAGTTATGAAAATATAAGGGCTATTTTGAAAAATGGCTAAAATACATGTATTTGGACTACATTGAATGTGTTAGTGAATAATGGAGTTAAATTTGAATTAATATAGATCAAGACAAACAAATCCAAGAATCTGATCGGGGGAAACGAAAAGTAGACGAGTAGATATCGGGTATACGAGCTAAATAGAGGTAAGTTCGTCTAATTGGAATTTAATTATGTTTATGATTGATATTATTGTTTTTATTATTTTGAATATTGAATGATTGTTAAATGAAATAAAGGATAGAAATGCCTATTGATTATGTGTAAAGTGATTACCGAGTCCCGTTTGAACCTTAGAAAGTCGTAGGATACAAATGACATGTCACTAGGGCTACAGGTTGGTTGAGCTCCTGCATTCGTTGCGGACTCACCACAGCTCATGAGCTTACATGTTCAGCCTTCGGGCTTACCGTTCAGCCTTCAGGCTTACATGTTCAGCCTTCGGGCTTACTGTTATTGACTCAGAAGGAGCATACTGTAGATGGCTCGAAAGAGCATATATGATGAATTGACGGATATACAAGTTTACATATATCACTGTGTGTGTATCACCCGAGTATCCCTCGATGTTTCCAAAGGTTCAACAGGAATTATACTGATATGTAGTATAAGAAACACATGTTACATGATTCATATGAAACTATATGATAAATGAGGTATAAGTTACATGGATTATAAGTACATGTATATGTTTACATGTATTACATGTTACAAGAATATGCTTACAAGATATATGTTACATGGCCTATATGTTTTATGAGATATATGATACGTATAGATGAATTGTTACATGATTACATGATTGTATACTATATAAGTATAAGGTAAATGAATGGATTGATACATGAATTGCGGTTACATGGATGTTGTATATTTGTTTCATCTTTGGAATGGATAAATACATGGTTGTTACATGACTAACATGTGTATAATGGTTGAATAGGCATTGGGGATATATGACTTGGTTTGGTAATGTTGTTTACGTTTTAAATGCTAATTCGGTAAGTTAAATTCTATATTATACAAGCTTACTAAGCCTTTAAAGCTTACTTTGTTTATTTTTCCGTGTTTTATAGATTTTGGAAGCTAGCTCGATTTGGACAAAGTCGGAGATTGCTATTACACTATCCAAATAAGCTTTTGGTACTTTTGGATCTTTGTAAATGTTGTAAATATGGCATGTATAGGCTAGTTTATAAGTCGATGTATATGGTTATCTATGTGGATGAATTTGGTATAATCTTTAGCACGTGTTCAAGCTATGTGATATGGCTTGATTTTGAAAAGGATGTTTTGGTATGAGATTTTTATATGATATGTATTTTATATGATATGTGAATGTATTGGTATGGTAAGTTGGCAAATGCTTGTGGTAAATGACCTTATTTTGATGAATGTGGAAATGGTACGTGTTATGGCCTTGAATGAAATACTATACGGTATGTTTTGGAGAAGTTGAAATGGTCATTTTGGTTTAAGAATTCTTGTGTAATAAAATGAGATTATGCTGTGTATGAAATTGATAAGATTGAGATATGAAATACAGGTATTGACTTGAAATGGATACTTGAAATGTATTCATGTTTATGTTAATTATATGACATTGAATTGATTGTTATGAAATGGTCTATTTGATGTTTTGAATTGGCTAAATTGGTTGCTCAGTTGGTATATGAAATTGTTGTAATTTGATGTTTGTAGGTACATGATCAAGTGGGGTGTGAAAATTGCTTATACCAAGCCTATTTCATGCCACACGGCCAGAGCACAAAGGCGTGTGTCTCGACCATGTGACCCATGTTTTGTAGCTTGTTATGTCAGTTCTGCACACGGGCTAGACACACAGGCATGTCTGGTACCCATGTAGCCAAGTCAGGATGCCACACAGCCAAGACACATGGGTGTGTCTTATCGCCGTGGGTACAAGTCAGTAGCTCTCTAAATCCCACATGGCTGAGACACACGGGCGTGTCTTGTGGCCGTGTGGACAAGTCAATATGTATGCCCTATTTTCACACGGCCTAGACACATGGGAGTGTCTGGCAACCGTGTGAGGCCGCACACGGCCTGAGCACACGGCCGTGTGACCCTATTCTAAAAATTTTCTTAAGTTTTCTCATATCTTTTATATGTTATCAAATTAGTCTCTATTGTATGATTCAAGCTTTATATGTCTGTATTAAACATGTTATGTTTATAAACGATTGTTATTGTTAATTTGAGAAAATATTTGTTGAAAGCTTAAAGTTTTACTATTCCGGTCTGAGTTACAAGTGCGGTAATGCCTCTTACCTATTCCGGCGATGGTTACGGGATAGGAGTGTTACAGTTCTGGTAAAAGCTTTACAAAACTTAGAGTTATAGATAACAAACCTATGACAACTAGTGTTTTACTAGAGTTTGAATGAAACCATTAACAGATTAAAAATAACGTATAAGTCGTATAAGTTCAAGTATAATAACTTTATTAAACATAATATAATACTTTAAATTCAAATTATGATACTTCATAAAGATCTCTTAAAGCAAAGTCTTAATAAAATAGAAGTTCTTTGTACACATCATTTCTAAAAATACATTTACATGTCACCCCCACAAGTCATGCATGATATAAAAGAAAACTGTTGTCTCACAATATTAGCTGCACTCTGGCGTAGTCCTTCTAACAAAGTCTTCCTTCAGTTAGCAAGCCTAAGAAGGAAAAGGTGACAAAGTAAGTTCATATAAACTTAGTGAGTGGCAAAGAGAAATCATAAATAGTATTACTAATAGTACAACTGGACCTTTCAAAGGGGTTTTACACATTTTCACATAGTACGCCCAATGGCGTATACATAACTTAGACAAACTTAGTACGCCAACTTACTTATCACTTGGGCGTGTACTGTACGCCAACTCAACACAACTCATAAAATCCATCTTCATGCTAGCCACATACCCAGATTTTTAGAGTCAGATACATATCATACAATCTCATTCATATACATTTCCCCCTTAACTCATATAATTTTCATTTAGAATAGCATGTTTTATCATGATCTGCCAATCCAGTTTGCAATAAATCTACCCTACTGAAGGCTACACAAACATATCTCCTCATCTCCATCACCACATATCAGATCATGTCATATCATACATATTAGAAGCATATGGTAGTGGCTTAAACATGAAGAATAGCACATACTTCATATCACAGACATACTAAACTCAAACTGACGACTTTGAACAACTATGATCCATACATATACTTTTCATCCTTTACAGAGAAAGAATACTTACCTTACACAAACTATAAAATAAAGAAACCACAACACATGGAAATAAGAAGGAACTCACCAAAAACTCTAGCAAAATCTACAAAACAAGTCATTTGCCTTTATCACTTGGACCTTTAGTAGCTTCTTGAGTTCAAATAAAGATAATTAAACATATCAAATCACTAATCTATCATATCTAAACATGTATGCAAGAATCAACAACACTTAATGATAATACTCTAGAATGGCATATTTTTATGTCTTAATTATGTGTTTATTCTGAGTATGATCCTACTAATTTAAGCTATTTATGGTTTTTTATCTTATAGGGGCTAAATTGGAGGCAAAAGTAAAATTAAAGGCGAAAAGCATGAATTTGGATATAAAATGGGCCAAGATGCAGCATAGGGAAAAAGGTGGTGCCAAAAATGCAAGCATGAAAGACACAAGGATTAAAGTGCAAAAAGAAGAGATTTTGAATCATAAGACTCTATTTTAATTTCAATTAAATTAGGATAATTATTCAGGATTATTTAGGATTATTTAATTTTAGGATTTATTTTATTTATCTTTATTTATCTTTGATTATTTGTAATTAGTTTTAAGAATTTGATTAGGAATAGACTATCTTTCTTAGTACTGTAAATAGAGGGTGAAGTGGCTCAATTTTCATTCATTCTTTTCTGGAAACACACTCTCTCTAAAAAGTTTAGCCTTTTGTTCTTTCCATATTTTCCATTCAATAAAATTCTATTTTTTTTTACTAAGTCTATTTCTTTTTCCAAAAGCATGAGCCACTAAACCCATCCAGCCAAAGGTTGTCAGAAAATCCCAAAAAAAAAGGGTTCTTGAGGCTTAGAATCTGAACTTAGCCCTCTCAATAAGTATTCATCATTTCTCTGCATTATGGGGCCGGCGCTTTCGTCCATGTCCTTAAAAAAAGTGATCTTTTCAACGTGTGCAAGGAACAGCCACTTTGCGTATTTTGAAAAGGTTGCACAGTCGGTTTGTTAGCTTACTGCGTCAGAGGTTGGCGAGCCTAAGAGATAAAATGGCGTGGGATTCACCATTGAGAAACGTTGATCTAGCATAAGACGATCCCACAGAAGCAATTGTTGGCTAGAGTTAGGTTACACTAAATTGTAAGTCTAAATTCTTGGAGCTGGTGGTCGTAGGCATCCTCTTCCACTATAATTGGCTTATTCAGTTTGAGAAGGATTATCTAAAAGTCGAGGATTGAACCCAAGGCAGATCGAGACAACTGGAGACTGGAATCTCCCCATAAGAATTTCTTTTATCTCAAACTCTATTTCCTATTTTTAATTTTTGCAATTTCAATTCGACTTCTTAATTCTATTTTTACTTTATTTTTGTTCCCAGATCAAAACTTTTAAATTCTGTTATTTTTATTTGTCCAGGAACGCAGGTTTTTTTGGGCAAGATTCTGCCTAGGATTTCAAGAAACAAGCATTCGTACAATCCAGTCTCTAAGGATTCGACTCTACTTCCCCTTTACTATTCTTTTTCATTATTTTGTAGGGAATAGGATATTTTTGGTGCTCCCAACGAGCGCATCAAATTTTGGCACCGTTGCCGGAGACTGGCAATGTAGTAATCTTGTTTTTTTATTTTCTATGACCAAATCTACTTTAGGCACTCTTGCGTTTGACTTAGAGATTAAAAAGACTGCGAGAGCTAATCGTAAGGAAACAAAGCTAAGGAAAAAACAGTCAGCGGTGGTTGGAACTCAAAGTAATCCACCGCCAGAAATCGGAATCGACGACGAAGTAGAGTCTAGGGTTAACAAAAACCCTACTCGAGCATTTGAAAGTGAAAAGATAGAAGTCGATTCGCCTGAAGAGGTGTTTGATGCCAGGGTTAACGAAAACCCAAATCTAGCACAATGACAAATGGCTCAAACAATTCGGCAACTGGCCGAAGCTCCGACAGAACAACCACCGTTATGTATTGCATATCCTAATGTGGATACTGATTTTGAATTAAAGTTAGTATTAATCCAGTTCCTGCCAACTTTTCGTGGGTTACAAAATGAAAACCCCCATAAACATTTAAAGGAGTTTCATATGGTTTGTCTTAGTATGAAACCTCAAGGCGTAACTGAGGATCAAGTTAAATTGTGTGCTTTCCCTTTTTCCCTAACAGATTCAGCTAGGGGATGGTTATTTTATTTACCTCCTAGATCTATTACAACTTGGGCTGATCTGTCTCATTTATTTCTTAATAGGTTTTTTCTAGCATCACGTGCAGCTGAGTTAAGAAGAGAAAACGTTCGAATAAGGCAAAAAGAATCAGGGACTCTTTACGATTATTGGGAGCGATTTAAGAAGTTGTGTGTAAACTGCCCACAACATGGTATAACAGAGCAATCTCTCCTCTTATACTTTTATGAAGGCTTGAAACCAATGGAGATGAATATGGTAGACGCTGCCAGTGGAGGAGCGTTGGTCAACATAACTCCTCAACAAGTAAGAGACTTGATCTCCACGATGGCCGCAAATACTCAGCAATTTCGAGCCAATACTGAATCCCCTAGAAGGGTTCACTAGCTAAGTAATTCTATCATAAAAGATAGACTTGATAGACTTACAATATTGTGAGCTCTCTTATTGCAGAAAAAGCAAAACCAGCTCGGTTATGTGGAATATATGCTACACCTGAACATACAACTGATGCATGCCCTACTTTGTATGATGATACTGATAAACGCTAAATTATACATATTTTTACCTCATGTTTAGCCTATATTTTGGATGGATTATTATCAATTTAGTGAGAATGGGTGCTCTTAATCTTTCTTTTTCATATCTTATACTCAAAAGAGCATAGGGAAGAGAAAAGAACGGAAAATGGACCGAAAACTGAAGAAAATGGGCCAAAATGTGAAAACGCACTGCTCAAGAAGTCACTGCCACGGCCGTGCCACACAAAGATCACACGGTCCAGCCCCGACAAGCACGGTCAGGCCGCACGGCCAGGCCACACAGCCGTGCCCCAATCGACAGAATCTCATACGGCCTCTTGTCGAAGCACACGGGCGTGGCACACGGGCGTGTTCTAGTCGTGAGGAAGAGGAATTTCACTCGGATTTAGATATTTAGAGGCTAAGAAAGGCTCCCCAAAACTCTATATAAAGACCCTAGGAGGCAACTCTAAGGGGGTACTCTTTTCTCCCAAAAAGGAGTGCCATCTTTCAGCTAACACAAGGAGTGGAAACAAGAAATTACTCCAAGGGAAGCCGATTGATTCATCCCAGAAGCCAGAATCATACATCAAAATAGAAGATCTCCCTAAATTCCTTCAGGGTTTTTGGTTTCTTTATGTTTTGTTATTTATTATCTTCTGAGATGTTTCTTTTCTTAATTATGAACTAAACCCCCCAAATACTTGAGGGGGATGAAACCTAAGACAGATCTTGTTATTATTCATTGAAGTTATATGATAATTGCTTGAATTGTTCTTAATTATGTGTTCTTCATTCTTGATTTAATAATCCTAGGTATTACTTCAAGAAATTGATATGCTTAGAGCAGAGGAGTAAAAGTCCCTGTGATAAGAGTAGATCTACCATAATTAAGCGGAGTTGCATGCAACCCTAGACATAGGGCAACATAAATCTGTCGGATTAGGGTCAAACCTAATATGGGGAACCATAGATCGAATTAATGCAACCTAGGGAGTTAATTAATAAAGGAACTTTAATTAAAACTTAGGCCTAGTTGCTCTATGCCTCGACGGAGGGTTTAGCATAAATTAGGGATCTCTACGGATCAAGTCAAGTAAATAAATTATATAGTTCAAGAAGTCAATAACAAGTGAAGTCTAGGTGGATTCTCCCTTGAGTATTACTCATATCAATCAGTTTTCCCAAAAGTTTTTCCTCAATTTACTTTTTGTGCACTTTTAGTTAATTTTAGAATTAGTTTAAATCAACTCTCTTTATTTTTAGGCTAGATAATAGAAAGGAAGTAAGTACTAGTACTTTTGGTTCCCTTGGGTACGATAACTTGGTCTTGCCACTAAACTATACTATTGTTCGACAGGTGCACTTGCCTTTAAGGTCGTGATATTAGTTAGTTTTGGTGTGATTAGTTTTATAAATTTTATTACTTAATATCGCGATAGCCGTATCAAGTTTTTGGCGCCGTTGCCGAGGAACTAAAATATTAAGAAAACTCGATTTCTATTACTTTAGCCATTACTATATTTATATTTATTTATTTATTTTTCTTTTATTTTTATTTTCAGATTTTAGTTTTTTTAATTTTTAGATTTTCTTTGCTTTTTCCTTCTAGGTATTTCTAGTTTATGACTAGAAACAACCCAGCAGGACCATTACTTTTTGATGACGATTTAGAAGCAACAGTTCGTAGAAATCGCAGAGATATCAGGCAAAACCTACAATATCTAGAACAACATCAAAATCAAGAGCCCGAACCTACAGAAGAGATGGAAGCAAACCAAAACATTCCACCACCTCCCGCAATAGTCGCACCACCAGCAAACCAAGATGCAGCTCCTCGCACTATGTATGATTATGCTAAACCTAGTTTGGTTGGTACCCAAACTAGCATTATTAGACTTGCTATTGCTGCTAATAATTTTGAATTAAAACCTAACACTATTCAGATGATTCAGCAATTTGTGTAGTTTGATGGTTTGTAGGACGAAGATCCAAATTCACATTTAGCAAATTTCTTGGAATTTTGTGATACTTTCAAAATAAATGGCGTTTCTGACGATGCCATTCGCTTGAGGCTATTTCCATTCTCTTTGAGAAATAAAGCCAAACAGTGGTTACATTCCTTACCACGAGGCTCAATCACTACATGGGAGCAAAAGACCAAAAATTTTTTACTCAAATATTTTCCTCCAGCTAAAACAGCCAAATTTCGAAATGATATTTCTTCTTTTATGCAGATGAATTTAGAAACACTTTACGATGCATGGGAGAGATACAAAGATCTTTTGAGAAGGTGTCCTCATCATGGTTTACCTTTGTGGCTACAAGTTCAAACCTTCCACAATGGTTTAAACCCGTCAACCAGACAAATGATCGATGCAGCCGCAGAAGGGACGATCAATAATAAAACACTTGAAGCAGTTTATGAATTCATTGAAGAGATGTCATTGAATAATTATCAGTGGCAAGTCATGAGGACAAAGCCAACGAAAGCTGCAGGAGTCTATAATATTGATGTTGTTACTATGCTTACTAACCAAGTAGAACTCTTAAATAAAAAGTTTGATAATTTTGTTGGTTCTACATAGGCACAGCCAGTGATGCAGTGTGACGCAACTCTAGTAACCATGTTCAATCTAGATTTCTCCCCATACGGATACAATGTGGAAACTGAATAAGCCAACTATATGGGTAACAATTCTAGATCTCAAAATAACCCTTATAGTAACACTTACAATGCTGGTTGGAGAAATCACCCAAACTTTTCATAGGAAGGACAAGGAAAACAAAGACAACAACCCCCTCCAGGATTTCAGCAACCACCACCGCAACAAGAGAAAAAGCCGAATCTTGAAGAGATGCTCACCAAATTTACGGCCGCATCAGAAAATCATTTTCAAAGCACTGAAACGGCACTGAAAAACCAACAAGCGTCATTTTAAGGGCTGGAGAACCAAATCGATCAACTTGCAAAATTGATTTCAGAAAGACCGCAAGGAGGATTACCAAGTAACACTGAGCTAAATCCTAGATAACATGTCAAAGCAATTACTTTAAGAGATGGGAAAACACTAGCCGAGCCAGAAAAGAAGACTATACTAGAACCCTCAGAAAATAAGACAGAGGAACTCAAGGAAAACACTCCACCACCACTCAAGGAATACAAACCGCGCATCCCATATCCGGCAAAATTGAAGAAAGACCATACAGACGCTCAATTCGGTAAGTTCCTTAAACTTTTTAAATAATTACACATTAACTTACCTTTTGTTGAAGCGATTTCACAGATGCCGAAGTATGCAAAGTTCCTTAAAGAACTTCTGACAAATAAAAGGAAGTTGGAAGAATTGGCCATAGTAGAACTCAACGAGGAATGCTCAGCTATTCTCCAAAATAAACTGCCGGCAAAACTAAAAGATCCAGGGAGGTTTATTATTCCTTGTCTGATTGGTAGTCTACTTATTAATAAAGCCTTAGCTGATTTAGGTGCTAGCATTAATCCCATACCTTACAAAATGTTCAAACAACTAGGTCTAGGGGAACCCAAGCCCACTAGGATGAGTATTCAATTAGCCGATAGATTTGTTAAATATCCTAGGAGAATCATTGAAGATGTGCTAGTAAAGGTAGATAAATTTATATTTCCTGTTGATTTTGTTGTACTCGACATGGATGAGGATATTGAAGTACCTTTAATTTTGGGACGTCCATTTTTAGCCACTGCTAGAGCTGTTATTGATGTAGGAGATGGCAAATTAGTACTTAGAGTTGGTGAGGAAGAAGTTGTTTTTAAAATCTATGATGCCATGAGATTCTCTAAGGAACAAGATGATTCTTGTTATTTTGTTGATATTATTGACTATTTTGTTCAAGATAATTTTCAGGAACTTTCTCTCACAAACACGTTGGAACTGTGTCTTGTTCAAGGTGGGGGGAAGATGAAACCACCACTGAAATTGATGAAGTAAGGAAGGAGTTGGATTCTAATGAAATCATCACTAGGCATATAAGTTATGAAAATATAAAGATGAGTGATGAATTGAGACGGAAACCTTCCATTACTGAACCCCATAAATTAGAACTAAAACAACTGCCAGATCATTTAGAGTATGCCTTTTTAGGGGAAGAATCAACTTTACTAGTCATTATCGCATCAGATTTAAGCATTACAGAAAAAGGAGGAACTACTCCATGTGTTAAGAGAACACAGACGTGCTATAGCTTGGAAAATTCCAGATATCAAGGGAATTAATCCTTCCTTCTGCACCCACAAAATTTTAATGGAAGATGAATTTAAACCAGCAGTGCAAGCCCAGAGACGATTGAATCCCAACATAAAGGAAGTTGTAAAAGCTGAGGTAATTAAACTTCTAGATGCAGGTATTATTTATCCTATTTCTGACAGTTCTTGGGTAAGCCCTGTGCAGGTTGTTCCTAAAAAGAGAGGATTGACTGTAGTGTCTAATGACAAATAAGAGTTAATACCCACAAGAACGGTCACTGGATGGAGAGTCTGCATTGATTACAGGAAGCTAAATGATGCCACTCGGAAAGATCATTTCCAATTACCTTTTATTGATCAGATATTGGAAAGATTGTCAGGTCATATGTATTATTGTTTCCTTGATGGCCTCTCTGGTTACTTCCAAATCTTGATAGCTCCAGAAGATCAGGAGAAAACAACATTCACATGCCGATATGGTACGTTTGCTTATCGCAGAATGCCTTTTGGTTTATGTAACGCTCCTGCTACTTTTCAGTGATGCATGTTAGCTACCTTCAATGAATTTGTGGAAGACATCATGGAGGTATTTATGGATGATTTTTCAGTTTTCGATAATTCTTTCCAACTTTGTCTTAATAATCTAAAATGTGTTTTGATGAGATGTGAAGAGACAAATTTAGTACTAAACTGGGAAAAATGCTACTTTATGGTTCAAGAAGGTATTGTATTAGGACATAAAATTTCTAGTAAAGGGATAGAGGTAGATAAAGCAAAAATTGAAACCATTGAAAAATTACCTCCCCCCAATTCAGTAAAGGCTATTAGAAGTTTTTTAGGACATGCTGGTTTTTATCGCAGATTTATTAAAGATTTTTCTAAAATAGCCAAGCCTTTAACAAAATTACTAGAAAAAGACGTGCCTTTCAATTTTGACCAAGAATGCTTAGAATCCTTCAACACTCTTAAAGAAAAATTAATCAATGCACCAATCATGATTTCACCCGATTGGAACTTACCTTTTGAGCTAATGTGCGATGCTAGTGATTTTGCAGTAGGTGCAGTTTTGGGACAGCGAAAAGACAAGCACTTTCAACCAATCTACTATGCTAGCAGAACTCTAACAGCTACCCAAGCAAATTATACTACTACAGAAAAATAGTTGCTAGCTGTTATTTTTGCATTTGATAAATTTAGATCTTATCTGATTTTGTCAAAAGTCATTGTTTATACTGACCATTCTGCTCTCCGCTATCTTTTAGCTAAAACCAATGCAAAACCTCGACTAATAAGATGGATTCTATTGCTATAGGAATTCGATTTAGAGATAAAGGATAAGAAAGGAGCTGAAAACTTAGCAGCAGATCATCTTTCAAGATTGGAAAACATGCAGCCCACGTATCTGATAACATAAACGACTTGTTCCCTGAAGAACAACTCCTATCTTTAGCAGATACAACAGTGCCTTGGTTTGCTGATTTTGCAAATTATTTAGCAGCTAAAATAAGCCCAAAAGGGTTGACACATTAGCAGAAGAAGCGATTCTTCGCTAATGTGAAAAACTACTTTTGGGAGGATTATTTTCTTTTTCGAATTTGTGCAGACCAGGTTATTCGGAGATGCGTTACTGAAACAGAAGCATACCAGATTCTAAATCACTGCCATTCAGGACCCACAAGAGGACATCACAGTGGAGATAGAATTGCTCATAAGGTACTCGAATCCAGCTTTTACTGGCCTACACTTTTCAGAGATGCCAATAGGTATGTGACCTCTTGTGATAAATGTCAACGAACAGATAACATCTCTCGACATAATGAAATGCCTCAGAACTATATACTCTCATGTGAAATATTTGATGTATGGGGTATTGATTTCATGGGTCCATTCCCTACTTCATTTGGGAATAAGTACATATTAGTAGCAGTTGATTACATGTCAAAATGGGTGGAAGCCCAAGCCTTGCCTACTAATGATACTAGAATGGTAGTACAATTTTTGAAGAAACTTTTCTCTCGATTTGGAACACCTAGGATAATTATTAGTGATAGAGGTACTCATTTTTGCAATGCCCAGTTTGAAAAAGTTTTAAAAAGGTATGGAGTGCACCATGGGACAGCTACCCCTTATCACCCACAAACCAGTGGTCAAGTCGAAGTAACAAATAGGGAATTAAAATGTATTCTAGAGAAAACAATAGAAACAAATAGAAAAGATTAGTCCAGAAAAATAGACGATGCATTATGGGCTTATAGAACTGCTTTTAAAACACCCATAGGTACATCTCCCTATAAACTCGTCTATGGAAAAAGTTGTCATCTACTATTTGAACTTGAACACAAAGCATTCTGGGCTATAAAATTTTTAAACCTTGATTTCAACCTTGCAGGTGAGAAAAGATTAATGCAGTTAAATAAGCTAGACGAATGGCGCTGCAATACCTACGAAAGCTCACGACTATACAAGGAAGCCATGAAGCAACGTCATGATAAACGACTAAAACAACCTAAGCAGTTTAAAACAGGTGATCTTGTCTTACTCTACAACTCGAAGCTGAGACTATTCCCTGGAAAACTCAAGTCAAGGTGGTCAGGTCCATTCACTGTTCAAACTGTCTTTCCATACGGCATGATTGAGGTAACTCACCCCAACCATAGTACGTTCAAGGTAAATGGCCATAGGCTTAAACACTATAGAGGTGAGAATTTCAAAGATAACAAGGAGGGGCTTTGGCTCCACGAAATCCCTTCGTGATACATCCAGGTAGAGTCGAGCTTAGACTCTAAATAAGCGCTTCTCGAGAGGCAACCCGAGTACTAACTTAGTAATTTTCCCTTTATTTTTACTATTTTTACACATAAACTAACCTTTTTATGCAGAGATTTAGGACCACACGGCCTCCCCCACGGGCGTGTCCCAGGCCATGTGAACCCTGCAAATAGAGACACGGTCGTGTACTGAGGCTGTGTATAAATAGAGCACATATTTTTCCAAAACACGGGGCCACCGATACAACCCCACGGCCGTGTGACATGGCCGTGGTAACCTTTCAACTTCAACACGGACTACCATCAACACCCCACGGCCATGCGACATGGCCGTGGCAACCCTGCAGCATCCACAGGGGCTCACATAATGCCACACGCCTGTGTCCTCAACCCGTGGAAGACACTGTCAAATTTTACACGCCCATGGAACATATCACACGACCGTGGGAAACACGAACACGATCTCTCACGCCTATGGCAACCATCACACGACCGTGTAAGTAACGAAGACCCGGTCTCCCACAGGCGTGCTCATCGACACCAGACGCGCCATAACCACTGATTTTCTAAAGACACGGGTAAAACACGACTCACACGGGCGTGCGACATACCCGTGTGACCCAAAAACTATAAATAAGATGTCATTATTCACTTTCCCTTTCACTCAAACCCTAAATTCTCTCATCCAAACTCCTCCCCAAACCACCACTAGCGCCACCACAGCCCTCAAAACACCACCATACCTGAACTTAGCCAACCCACGCCCGTGTAAACTCAACCCATAACCGTGTACCCTCAATTTTGGTTCTATTCTCTCAATTTTTCTTATTTATTTGTTTATATCTCCTTTTCATTATATATATTTTTAATTTTTCTTTATTCTTTATGATAATTCAAGCATGGAATTAGGAAAAATAGGATGAATAATCTAGAATAGTATAGAATATATTAGGATTGCATGCCACTTAATTTCATTTTTACTTACCATTTAGATTTCATTTTCCTTGCCATTTAGACTCATATTTGCATGCCATTTTGTCATATTTTTAATATATATACATACCCATAGTTCTTCATTTTGTTACAAGTCAATATGATTAAATTCTACTGTTTAGGTTCATCCTCATTTTTATTTGTTAAAACATTGTCATTTTACTCTATATTTTACTTATTATCTATCTAGTTTAATTTCAATATTTAGGACTAATGCTTTTGTTATTTTATTTTATTTTAGATACCATGTCATCATCGCGTGCTAAGAAGGCTGCTATCCCCGTCTCCAAGAAACCAAAGGGACCGGGAAGTTCATCATCGAGGCCCACATCTGAAGCTCGCCACCCATTCCTCACATTTCTGCAAGACTCCCAAGAGGAACGCTATCAGTTACTCCGGGCCCGCACTATTTCTATGGGCCGATGCATCGATTGGGAGGCCCTCGAATAAATAAATCTGGTGGACGACGTCCGAGCCCTGTTGACTGCCGACCCATGGGACCAGTTCTTCCAGATTGTGGAGCTCACTTACTTAGAACTCACCCTCGAGTTCTGCTCCACATTCCACCTCCAGAACGTAATGAATAGATTCGATGATCCAGGCATGGTCCAATTCCGTTTAGGAGGTCTCGTGCGACAGCTGAGTGTACCAGAGTTTGGCACGGCCCTCGATCTTTATACTGAGCAATTCATGGCAGAAGATGACTTCCCTACCCTTTCCCGTCGCATTCATATCCGAGCCATCGACTGTAGGCACGAGATTGCTCCGGGACAACAAATTTATAACCCCAGCGTCAGCAAGGCGATCGCCCTCGCTCCTTCTTTGAGTTTCAAAGGAGCTCTACAGATCAAATCTCTGCGAAAAGAGGAACACCGTACCACAACTAGCCACTCTTCCAAGCCCAATCTCTGTCCTTCCAATTCATCCGAAATTCAGAGAGTTTCCTACCCTTCCCTACCTTATGATCTAATGCTTATATTGCTACTAATGTTATCTTTGTACATTGAGGGCAATGTACATCTTAAGTGTGGGGGGAAACGTACTTTAAATCTTTATACTATGGAAATCCCTGAAATTTTTCTAACTGATTGCATTGTTCTCAATAGCATCATCTTCAGTCTCCTATTAGAAATTAATTCTGATTGATTTATGATTTTTATTGATATGTGAGAATTAAGAAATAAGTGATTGTACTGCGCATATTCAAACTTAAAAACATTAAGGAATCAAGCATGATAAGTTGAAATTTTTGAGAACTCTAATTTTTTGCATAGGTTCTTTTCCCTAATTCTAATTGTTATCTTGAGATTTGAAATTCATAGGATTGATATCAAAAGCCATAATTTTGGTGAGATTTTTTGAGCCTTTTTGAGCATACATTCTTTCGTGCTCACTTTTATTATTGCTTTGAGTGAGTCAATACTGATTTGTTATTCTAGAACTTGCTTTGATTATACATGTCGAGACCACATCATTGATTTGAAATACCGAGATGATAAAGGCACCTAGGATTTAACCCACTTACTCCAGAAAAACCTACTTTCAAAAATTAGCCCCTAGTAAACCCCATTGAGCCGAACAACCTTTTCTTTGACTTACCCCTAATTATTAACCAATAACCCAATTTTTGTTGAATTCTATTCAATTATTTTAACCCCTATTTTTTTCGAGATTTGAGTTGAAAATTTTATCTAGCTTTATTCTCTTTTCAGATTGTAAAGTTTTGTTCAAAGTATTGTATCATAGTTGAATTGTTCTTAAAAAAAGCATATGTATTCAGTTGTAATCTTTAATAGTTCAAATAGTTTTTGCATATTTCTATTTTAAGGCTACCAAAGCATAATTGATATTATCTTAAGGATTAGCTTGGGAAATATGTTCCAGTGATAGATATTTTTCTAGCTAGATAATTTTTTCAAATTCGATCTCGATTCTAACCCTCTTTTGCAGCTTGTGACAACACCCTAACCAAGCCCCATTACAACCCTTGAAAGATCTTTTGATCGATGTATCATATCAATCTACAATGGTGGAGACTTGATTTTCTAGCAAGCCTATGGTAATAACTTTTTAGGTTGACTAGAGAGTGCTTAATTTGTGAACCCTAAACACTTCAAGTGGATAGAGTGAATCCTTAGTGAGGATGTCAACTCCTGTTAATTAAGATGGAGAGATAACTACTTAAGAGAAAGAAGAAAACTTATGTTTCAATGATAAAATTCTCAACTTAAAGTGATTGAGTCTTTATTCTCCTTTTGATTGAATTTTGATTGTATAACTACCTGTGGATTAATTTGAAGCCTTATTGATAAAGATTGTAAGTTCAGAAGAATGATTCTTATCTAGGGATTGAGATTTTGCTTGAGGACAAGCAAAGGCTTAAGTGTGGGGGTATTTGATAAACACTAAATTATACATATTTTTACCTTATGTTTAGCCTATATTTTGGATGGATTATTATCAATTTAGTGAGAATTGGTGCTCTTAATCTTTCTTTTTCATATCTTATACTCAAGAGAGCATAGGGAAGAGAAAAGAACGGAAAATGGACCGAAAACCAAAGAAAATAGGCCAAAATGTGAAAACGCATGGCCCAAGAAGTCACCACACGGCTGTGGCACACGGTCGTGCCATACAAAGATCACACGGTCCAGCCCCGACAAGCACGGCCAGGCCACACGGCTGTACCCCAATCGACAGAATCTCACACGGCCTCTTGTCGAAGCACACGGGCGTGGCACACGGGCGTGTTCTAGTCGTGAGGAAGAGGAATTTCACTCAGATTTGGGAGGCCAAGAAAGGCTCCCCAAAGCTCCATATAAAGACCCTAGGAGGCAACTCTAAGGGGGTATCTTTTCTCCCAAAAAGATGTGCCATCTTTCAGCCAACACAAGGAGTGGAAGCAAGGAATTACTCCAAGGGAAGCCGATTGATTCATCTCCCAAAATTCTTTCAGGGGTTTTTAGTTTCTTTATGTTTTGTTATTTATTATCTTCTGAGATGTTTCTTTTCTTAATTATGAACTAAACCCCTCTAATACTTGAAGGGGATGAAACCCAAGACAGATCTTGTTATTATTCATTGAAGCTATATGATAATTGCTTGAATTGTTCTTAATTATGTGTTCTTCATTCTTGATTTAATAATCCTAGATATTACTTCAAGAAATTGATGTGCTTAGAGCAGAGGAGCAAAAGTCCCTATGATAAGAGTAGATCTACCATAATTAAGCGAAGTTGCATGTAACCCTAAACATAGGGCGACATAAATCTTTCGGATTAGGGTCAAACCTAATATGAGGAACAATAGATCAAATTAATGCAACCTAGGGAGTTAATTAATAAAGGAACTTTAATTAACAACTTAGGCCTAGTTGCTCTATGCCTCGACGGAGGGTTTAGCATAAATTAGGGATCCCTACGGATCAAGTCAAGTAAAAAAAATTATATAGTTCAAGAAGTCAAGAACAAGTGAAGTCTAAGTGGATTCTCCCTTGAGTATTGCTCATATCAATCAGTTTTCCTGAAAGTTTTCCCTCAATTTACTTTTTGTGCTTTTTTAGTTAATTTTAGAATTAGTTTAAATCAACTCTCTTTATTTTTAGGCTAGATAATAGAAAGGAAGTAAGTACTAGTACTTTTGGTTCCCTTGGGTACGATAACTCGGTCTTGCCACTAAATTATACTATTGTTCAACAAATGCGCTTACCTTTAAGGTCGTGATATTAGTTAGTTTTGGTGTGATCAATTTTATAAATTTTATTACTTAATATCGCGATAGCCGTATCAGATACCATGGCTCATTTGGATGCTGTGGGAAACTTTCTTGGGCCACCGCAAAGGCGATATGACCACTACGCTAATACATACAACCCAGGATGGAGGGACCATCCTAACTTGAGTTATGGGGCCAATCCATGATATAACCAATCAAACTAAAATCAGTTTCCACAACAGCCTCAAGATTCAGGTAATTCTTTAGAAACTTTGGTCAATAAATTAGCAGCTAATGTCCTTAATTTTCAACAGCAAACTCTTAATTTCCAAAGAGAAATAAAGGATTTTCAACAGAAAACTGAGGCGTCTATAAGAGAATTGACCATATCAATTGACAAATTGAACTCTCAAGGGAAACTACCGTCACAAACAAAACCTAAACCAAAACAACACGCAAATACACTAACGCTGTGAAGTGGAAAGGTACTGAAACCAATTCCTGCTAGAAATCTTGGCCAAGATTTTACCCAAGAAAAGCCCAAGAATGATGAACAGGTCCGAACGAAACTCCCATTGCCCATAATTCAACCTCTATTTCCAGAAAGGTTTTACCAGTGTCAAAGAGGTAAAGAGGACAAGGAGATCCTCAAAACATTTAGAAATGTCGAGATCAACATACCTCTGTTGGATGCTGTTAGACAGATTTCGCGGTATGCTAAGTTTCTTAAAGAGCTTTGCACCAACAAGTGAAAATTAACAGGTAATGAAAGGGTAAACATTGGTGAGAATGTATCCTTAGTGTTACAATGGAAGATGCCAACAAAATGCAAAGATAGAGGCATGTTTGCAATACCATGCAAGATAGGCCATTTGGGAATTAAAAAGGTTATGTATGATTTAGGGGCCTCCATAAATGTAATGTCTTTTTCTATTTATGAATCACTTAATACGGGTTTTTTGACGAAAATAGCTGTTACTATATAGTTGGCGGATAGGTCTGTTGTGCATCTTTAAAGAGTCCTTGAGGATGTATTAGTGAAAGTTAACGAGCTTATTTTCCTTACAGATTTTTATGTGATAAATATGGAAGAGGATAAAGCTCCCAGGTCTTCAAACATCTTGTTGGGGTGACCTTTCCTTAGTACTACAAATACAAAGATCGACGTACGAAGTGGAATCCTCACGATAGAGTTTGATGGGAAGATCATGAAATTTAATGTTTATGATGCTATTAGTCATCCAAGTGAAAGATTGAACATAAACCATGTCGACATAATTAACTCATTAGTAGAAGAAACTTTTGAGTCATCTTATGAAGATAAATCTAAAATGATGTTTGATAATTTTTCTGTTAATAAATTATTGGCTCTTATGGATACTAAACTTCTACCTTCTATTATACAGGCACTAGATCCGAAATTAAAACCACTTCCCAAGCATCTCAAGTGCACATTTTTGGAGAATGGTGAGACCATTGCCGACTTAAAAGGGGTCAACCCCTTGACATGCACACATAAGATTTTCTTGGAGGAAAAAATGAAACCAAAGAAATAGGCACAAAAACGATTGAGCCCAAATATGGTGGATATGATAGAAAAGGAGAATTTCCAAGCCCATACGAACAAAAGAATTCAGTTGGAACAGCTCCAATTCTAGTTAAGGCGCCAAGCTAGCGACGTTAAACAAGCGCTTGTGGGGAGGCAACCCAATTTTTATTTTTATTTTTATTTTTATTTATTATTTTCTTTTCCTTTCTCTTCTTTTATTATTTATTACTTTATTTTTATTTTCATTTTATTTGAATATTAATAAATTTCTCTTCTTCCATCTAGGTAAAACAGAGTAAAAATACGGAGAAAAAGGAGAAAAACTAGAAAAATGGAACCAAACAGCCTTATCCATAGAACCAAATAGCCTTTTCCTATCCCTATTCCAAATCAGAGTACCCATATCCCTACAACCAAATACCCATATCCCTGCAATCAAACATCCATCTTCAGCCACAAATAACCCCCAAAACCCTAAAATATTTTTCAATTTTTCCCTTTCTTCTCCTACCATGCCGCCACAACTCTCCCTAACATCCCCACCACCGATTTCTTTTCCACCACAAATACGCAGTCACGCTGCCACTAAATCCTCCTTTATCGCCACCCCTCGCCACTTCTCCTTCTCCTTCCAGCACCGACGCCTCCACCGCATGCTTCACGGGGAGTTTTTCTAAACTTTTCTTTACCCGACTATTAATTTATTTTCTTCCATATCAAGGACTATGTGTTTTAAGTAGGGGGAGGCATTCTTCATTATTACTGTCATTTTATCTGCTATTTTGGCTGTCATATTGTTGTTGCTGCTGTTTTGTGCTCGTTTCTGCCTATTTATTTATTTTTTTAATAATATTCTGCCTCTTTTCATGCCCAAGAATTTGACCACGACTTGCCACTGTTTGACCTACATGCATGATTCTTGTCTACTGAGTTAGTTATGATTTTGCCTGTTTGATTTCATCTCCACTGTTTTATTTTTATTAGCCTAAAAATAATTATGATTAATAAAGTTAACTCTATCTTGCTTTCCATAAATTGATCAAGTTTAATGCAAAGCGGACACCTAATACAATTGCATGCTTAAATTATGTTCATGACTATTAGGTGGTTACTGAAACTTATTTTTGACACTTGATTATTTTTCCTAAGTCCTCCAAAATTAAAACTTCGTGTAAATTTCGTCTAAATTTCATCTAATGATAATAAATGTTTCCATGGTTATGAGTGCAGCTTAGAACGTGACTGACTGAGTAACCGGGGTAGGGTGCTTGGGTTGTCATTCTACTTCGCGTCAAAAGGTTGTGTGACGTGATAGGTAAAACTCCGCTAACCGAGGTTATAAGTGCGGCTCAAAACATGACTAACTGAGTAACTGGGGTAGGATGCTTGGGTTGTCATTCTACTTCGCGTCAAAAGGTTGTGTGACGTGATAGGTAAAACTCCGCTAACCGAGGTTATGAGTGCGGCTCAAAACGTGACTAACTTAGTAACCGGGGTAGGATGCTTGGGTTGTCATTCTACTTCGCGTCAAAAGGCTGTGTGACGTGATGGGTAAAACTCCGCTAATCGGAAACAAACAATTTTTAAGAGTATGTTGGGCTGAGTAACCGGGGTGGGGTGCTTGGCTGTCATCTTTCTTCGTGTCAAAAGGTTCAATATATTCCTAAGCAAATAAATAATAATAACAAAAAAATAAAACAAATATATAAAAAAAGAAAAAGAAAAAAAAAGAAAAAAATAGTTACTAATAAAATTGAAGTTGGGGACTAAAGGAAGAAACAAATAGGGTGTCTTGGTAGGTTTGGTAATTTACCTAACTTTCATGAAATAATTCAAGTCGGTTTTAATTTTTGTGTGTATTAATTGGAATACTTTTTCTGTTTTACTTAAAACAAGCTTAGGGTTCTCTTTATTTTTTACATGCGTTTTTGACTAATTTTTATAAAACTTTGGAGTGGTATTTCTTCCATGGCAATGTCTAATTTTCACAGTAGATTGGAACCATACTTGAGGGCAAGCATGGGCTAAGTAGGGGGAATTTGATAATACTCTAGAATGACATATTTTTATGTGTTTATTCTGAGTATGATCCTACTAATTTGAGTTATTTATGATTTTTTATCTTATAGGGACTAAATTGGAGGTAGAAGTAAAATTAAGGATGAAAAGCATGAATTTGGATATAAAATGGGCCAAGATGCAGCATAGGGAAAAAGGTGGTGGCAAAAATGCAAGCATGAAAGACACAAGGATTAAAGTCCAAAAAGAAGAGATTTTGAATCATAAGACTCTATTTTAATTTCAATTAAATAAGGATAATTATTCAGGATTATTTAGGATTTTTTAATTTTAGGATTTATTTTATTTATCTTTATTTATCTTTGATTATTTGTAATTATCTTTAGGAATTTGAGTAAG
Source organism: Gossypium stocksii (assembly GCA_020496765.1). Taxonomy (NCBI): domain Eukaryota; kingdom Viridiplantae; phylum Streptophyta; class Magnoliopsida; order Malvales; family Malvaceae; genus Gossypium; species Gossypium stocksii. The sequence continues at coordinate 109,756,856 of CM035623.1, forward strand.
AATAGACTATCTTTCTTAGCACTATAAATAGGGGGTGAAGTGACTCAATTTTCATTCATTCTTTTCTGAAAACACTCTCTCCCTAAAAAGTTTAGGCTTTTGTTCTTTCTATATTTTCTATTCAATAAAATTCCATTTTTTTTCCAAAAGTATGAGCCACTAAACCCATCTAGCCAAAGGTTGTCAAAAAATCCCAAAAAAAGGGTTCTTGAGGCTTAGAATCTGAACTTAGCCCTCTCAACGAGTATTCATCGTTTCTCCACATTATGGGGCTGACACTTCAGTCCATGTCCTTAAAAAAGTGATCTTTTCAACGTGTGCAAGGAACGACCACTTTGCGTATTTTGAGAAGGTTGCACAGTCGGTTTGTTAGCTTACTGCGTCAGAGGTTGGCGAGCTTAAGAGACAAAATGGCATGGGATTCGCCATTAAAAAACATTGATCTAGCATAAGACGGTCCCATAGAAACGATTGTTGGCTAGAGTTAGGTTCCACTAAATCGTAAGTCTAAATTTTTGGAGCTGGTGGTCGTAGGCTTCCTCTTCCACTATAACTGGCTTATTCAGTTTGAGAAGGATTATCTAAAAGCCGAGGATTGAACCCAAGCTGTTTAAAGTCTTATGTGGGAAATTCGAGTAGGGATAGAGCCAGATCGCACTCGAGTTTCAAGACTCCTGCTACTTCTATTACTAGTGTTGGAAATGTTTGATCCGAACAGCATGAATGCAAGCATTATGGTAAAAAACATCCGAAAAGTTGTAGATTGAATGATCGAGCTTGTTTCAGATATGGATCTATGGATTATTTCATTCGAGATTGTCCTGAGTCTGCGAAACCAGAGATTACGCAGAATTCAAAATTGAGTAATACTTCAGCAAGAGGAAGACCCCCAGGAATATGGGAAATATGAGTGCAAGTCAAAGAGCTACAGGAGACACTACTGTTCAATCTGAGGCTAGAGCACCAGCCAAGTCCTATGCTATCTGAGCTTGGGAGGAAGTTTCGTCTCCAGATGTGATAACATGTACTTTTACTATATACGATACTTCTATGATTGCATTAATAGATCCGGGATCTACTCATTCGTATATATGAATGAATTTAGTGCACAATAAGACCTTTCTTGTAGAGTTTATTGAATTCGTAATTAGAGTATCAAACCCCTTAGGCAAAAGCGTCCTAGTTGACAAAGTTTGTAAGAATTGCCCGTTGATATTTCGAGATGTGTGTTTTCTAGTTGATCTAATGCTTTTACCTTTTGATGAATTTGATATAATTCTGGGTATGGACTGGTTAACTTTGCATGATACTATTGTGAATTTCAAATGGAAAATTATTGATTTGAGATGCAAGAATAATGAGATAGTTTGGACTGAGTCGAGTTATCTAAGTGGGTTGCCTGTTGTGATATCTGTAATGAAAGCTCTGAAATATGTGAATAAGGGTTGTGAAGCTTACTTTGCCTATGTCATTGATTCGAAAATGTCTGAAAAGAAAGTTGAATCAATGCCTATTGTCTGCGAGTTTCCTGATGTGTTTCCTGAGGAACTTTCGGGATTTCCTCCAATTCGAGAAGTTGAATTTGGCATTGAATTGATACTGAGAACTACTCCGATTTTGATAGCTCCGTATAGAATGGCTCCAACCGAATTAAAAGAACTAAAGTCTTAGTTGCAAGAATTGACTGATAGAGGTTTTATGAGACCAAGTTTCACACCTTGGGGTGCTCCGGTTCTATTTGTAAAAAAAAAAAAGACGGCACGATGAGAATGTGTATTGATTACCGTCAGTTGAACAAGGTGACCATAAAGAACAAATATTCTCTACCCAGAATCGATGATTTGTTTGATCAGTTGAAAGGTGCCTCTGTGTTTTCCAAAATAGATTTGATATCGGGTTATTATTAGTTGAGAGTGAAAGATACAGATATTTTGAAAATAGCTTTTCGAACGAGGTACGAACACTATGAATTTTTAGTTATGCCTCTCGGATTAACAAATGCTCCTGCTGTGTTTATGGATCTGATGAACAGAATTTTTAGACCGTATTTAGATCAATTTGTTGTTGTATTCATTGACGACATTTTGATTTATTCACGGAATGAAAGTGAACATACTGAGCATTTAAGAATTGTGCCTCAGATTCTGCGGGATAAGCAATTGTATGCAAAATTTAGTAAATGTGAATTCTGATTACTCGAAGTTAGCTTTTTGGGTCATATTATATCAGCATCCGGTATCCGAGTAGATCCAAGTAAAATCTCAGCTATTCTAGATTGGAAGCCTCCGAGGAATGTTTTTGAGGTTCGCAGTTTTCTAGGACTCGCCGGGTATTACGTCGATTTATGAAAGGTTTCTCTATGATCATAACTTCATTGGCGAGATTGTTACAAAAAGACGTGAAATTTGAATGGTCTGAAGAATGTCAGAACAATTTTGATCAGTTGAAAGCTATGTTAACTGAAGCCCTAGTACTCCTACAGCCTAAATAGGGTAAAAAATACGTAATTTACAGTGATGCTTCACTAAATGGGTTCGGTTGTGTTTTAATGTAAGAAGGCAATGTTATAGCATATGCCTCTAGACAGTTAAAGCCTCATGAGAAGAATTATCCTACACACGACCTCAAGGTAGCTGCTATTGTTTTTGCTTTAAAAATCTGGCGTCACTATCTGTTCGGTGAGAAATGCTACGGTTTTCTGATCGTAAAAGCCTGAAATACTTGATGACTTAAAAGGATTTGAATCTGCGGCAGGGAAGATGGTTAGAACTATTGAAACACTACGAACTTATAATTGATTATCATCCAGGTAAAGCGAATGTTGTAGATGATATTTTGAGTCGAAAATCACTATCTACATTGCATGCTACGAATGCTGGTTTAGATCTGTCCATCATTGATTCGGTATTAGCTAAATTAAAGGCGAAACCTTTGTTTTTGCAACAGGTTATTGATGCTCAGAAAGTGGATAATGAATTGTTAGCCAAGCAAACTCAGTGTAATTTTGATTCAAATTCTAAATTTTATGTTGATATTGATGATTGTTTGAGATTTCGAGATCAAATTTACGTTCTGAGAAATTTCGAGTTGATTCAGATGATTTTGGGTAAAGCATACAGTAGTAAATTCTCTGTACATTCGGGAAGTACAAAAATGTATAATGATTTGAAACAACTATATTGGTGGCCGGGAATAAAAAGAGACATCCCTGATTTTTTTTTTGAAATGCTTAGTATGTCAACAAATCAAAGCTGAACATTAGGTGCCCTCCGGTTTATTACAACCAATCATGATACCAGAGTGGAAATGGGATCGAGTGACGATGGATTTTTTTTCTAGTTTTCCTCAATCTCCGAAAAAGAAAGATTCAATCTAGGTTGTAATTGACAGATTAACGAAATCAGCTCATTTTATTCCAGTACGATCCGATTTTACACTTGAAAAGTTAGCTAAACTTTATATTTCTGATATTGTGAGAATGCATTGGGTGCCATTGTCTATTGTGTCAGATCGAGATCCAAGATTCACTTTGTGATTCTAGAAGAAATTATAAGAGGCTTTAGGTACGAAATTACATTTCAGCACTGCTTTTCACCTACAAACGGATGGTCAATCCGAGTGAATCATTCAGATACTCAAGGATATGTTTGGATGTTGCATTCTTAAGTTTAAAGGTACGTGGGAACAGTATTTGCCATTGATTGAATTTGCTTATAATAATAGTTTTCAATCCAGTATTAAAATGGCACCGTACGAAGCCTTGTATGGTAGAAAATGCTGTACACCTTTATACTAGTCTGAGCTCAGTGAAAACAAGATACACGGGGTTGATTTGGTTAAAGAGACTGAGCAGAAAGTAAAAATAATTCGAGACAGTCTGAAAGCAACTTCTGATCGTCAGAAATCATACGCAGATTTGAACCGCAAAGATATTGAATTTGAGATTGGTGACAAAGTCTTTTTAAAAGTTTTTCCGTAGAAGAAAATGTTTCGTTTCGGTAAAAAGGGTAAATTGAGTCCAAAGTTCATCGGACCGTATGAAATCATTGAAAGAGCTGGGCCATTTGCTTACTGATTACTTCTATTACCTGAGCTAGAAAAGACTCACAATGTATTTCATGTATCTATGCTTTGACGATATAGATCTGATCCATCTCATGTGATTAATCCATCTGAGTTAGAAATTTAGCCAGATATGACTTATGAAGAAGAACGGATCCGTATTTTAGCTCGTGAAGTGAAAGAACTACGAAATAAGAAAATTCTGTTAGTCAAGGTATTATGGCATCCTCACAATTCAAAACAGGCTACGTGGGAGCCTGAAGATGTGATGAAACAACAACATTTGAATATTTAACGGTAAGATTTTTAGGGACGAAAATCCCTAAGGGGGAGAGTTGTAACATCCTAGTTTTGACCCTAGTCGAAATAGTGGTTTCGAGACCACATATTCCAGTCTAAAAAAAAATTTAATATTATTTTTTGTGTTTGTGTTTTATGAATTTATATCTGTGAAATTTCTGTGAATTAATTTGTCTGTCTGTGTGTTGAATTATGATAAAAGGATTGAATTGCAGAAAATGTGATAGTTTCCATCTATTTGATAAAGGTATTTAAGTGCTATTGTTTTTATAACATGAGGTACCTATGATGCAATTAGACCATTGAATGTTTTAAATGACATAAATGGATATTAGAAATGGCTTATGAATGTTTTATTAAACAAGGGCAAAATAGTAATTCATGATTTAACATGAATTAAAGAAAACAAATAGCATGAATTTAACTTATTTTTTCATGTTCTTCCACCGAATTTAGAAACAAAAGAAAAGGGTTTGAGTCTTTATTCATTTGGCACTTTTTTAGTTCAATCAAGATCAAGAACTAAAGAAAACGGAATTGGATCGGGGTGATAAGCGATAAATTATACATATTTTTACCCATGCTTAGCCCAATTTCTGGATGAATTACCACTTGATTTGTGTAAATTGATGCTCTTAAACCTTTAATTTCATGTTTCATACTCAGGTGAGCTTAGGGAAGAGAAAAGAGCAAGGAACGGGCTAAAAAAGGGCAAATTAGGCCCAATTTAATAATCAACACGGCCTGGGAGTTTGCCGCACGGGCGTGTCACAAGGCCGTGCCACCTTGAGCATGAACACGGCCCAACCCCGATTCACACGGCCAGACCACACGGCTGTGCCACTTCAATAGGCCTGAACACGGCATTTGTCGAAGTCACACGGGCGTGGCACACGGGCGTGTCCCTGTCGTGAGGAAGTTCAATTTCACTCGGAAAAGGCTACTTAGGGGCTAAGAAAGCTATTCTAAACTCTATATAAAGACCCTAGGAGGCCATTCATGACACACATAGAGTAGAAGCAAGGAATTACTCCAAGGAAAGCCGATTGGTCTATCTCAGAATTCGGATTCTTCCTCAAGACTAAAGATCTCCCTTCAATTACCTCTAGGGTTTTAGGGTTCTTTATGTTTTGTTATCATTATTCTTTTGGGATGTTTTCTTTTATAATTATGAACTAAATCCCCCAAATACTTGAGGGGGATGAAACCTAAGACAGATCTTGCTATTATTTTCTCTTGAATTATATGGTAAATATTTGATTTATTCTTAATTGTGTTTTTAACCCTTAAATTGATATTTCTGAGATATTGATTTAAGTCAAATGTGCTTATGTAAATGAGCATAAGTCCCTGCATAGGAGTAGATCCAACACATTTAAGCCGAGTTGATCACAATCCTAGAGATAGGATGACGAAAATCTGCGAGTTAATGCAACACTAGGGGTTTTAATTAGAAAGAGATTTTAATTAATCAACCTAAGGGTTAGTTGTTTTTAGTCTCGAGAAAGATATTAACATAAGTTAGGGATTCCTACGGATCAAGTCAAGTGAATAAATCGTCTAGTTCAAGAGTTGATAACAAGTGAAGTCTAGGTGGATTCTCCCTTGAGTATTGTCCCAATCAATCAGTTTTCCTAAAAGTTTTTCCCCAATTCACTTTTTTGTGCATTCTTAGCTTAGTCTAATAATTAGTTTTGTTTAATAAAAATCCCCTTTTATTTCTAGGTTAACTAATAGAAAGAAAGTTAGTACTAGTACTTTTGGTTCCTTTGGGTACGACATCTCAGTCTTGCCATAACTATACTACTGTTCGATAGGTGTGCTTGCCTTAAATCGTGATAATAGTTAGTTTCTGGTGTGATCATTTGTTATAAATTTTATTACTTCATATCACGCATATCACGAGAAAAGTCAAAAATCGTTGAATAGCCATTTTTGTCCGTTCACATCCGTACGAGGTAAGTCGATATACAAATAAATGTGTTAAATTGAATTATAATTGCTATTATGTTGATTGAATTGTATTATATGGCTATGAGAGATGAATATGTGAAATTTGAATTAAATTACGAGCATGTGATTAAGTTCAAAAAGCCCCGTCCGAACCTTAGGAATAATTAGGATACATATGTCATGACATAGGATCCGATATGTACTTTCGTGTAAGACCACGTCTGGGACGTTGACAGATTAACATGAAAGACCTGTCTGGGACATTGGCATCGTATTGATTCGAGTAAGACCCTATCTGGGACAATGGCATCGATATCCTATTACATATAAAACCATGTTTGGGACGTCGGCATTGTATGAGTTTTCTAAGCTATCCACGTATCCTAGTTAATTCCGATTGGTTCAACAGGCATTCTGAGAAAGTGAAGGATAATACGGATGTGCATCCGAACTCTGGTACATATGAATGTATAAGAAATTTAGAGAATAAGAGGTATGTATGTATATGATCATTTAATATGTGAGCTATATAAATATGATATGTGAATTTGAGTAAATGAAATTGATTAGTTGAGATCAATATGAATTATAATTTGTGCTTTTGTTATGCCATAGATCATATGGTTCTAATGGTTAAAAATTGTTCTTTGTTATGGATTTATTTGTATATGGCTTACTAAGCTCTTTGTAGCTTACTTTGTATTTATTTTACTCTGTTTTATAGTTATCAATGCTACCGAAAGCTCGAGGATCGTTAAGGATCATTACCACACTATCAATCTTTATTTGGTATATTTTGTAAGTGAATATGTTAAATTATGGCATGTATAGACTAGATGTCTTTGGAATATGTTTTGTAATGTTTATAAGTTATGCCATGAGATATGGCTAACAAATGGTTATGAATATGCTTGTTTTGGTAAGTTTATGTGATGCAAGTATGGTCTTGAGTAATGGTCATTTTGGTATGAAAAATGTTTTCATTTTAGCAAGTTTAATAAGTAATTAAATATGATGCCAATAGGTGAAGGTAAGTGTACATTTGTATGTTATTGTGTTTGAGATTTTGGTATGATTTAGTTTGGATGATGAGTATGAATTGGATGATAATGAATTGAGCTATGATTTGGTTCGGTAGTTGGCTGAAATGGTTGATCATTGTTGCATTTTGAATGGTATATAAATTGTATTGTAGGTATTTGGCAATTGGATGGGAAAATGTGGCTTAAACCAAGCTCTTTTTGTGCCACACGGCCAAAGCACACAAGTGTGTGTCACAACCATGTGATCCTTGTACCTTGGCCGAATTGGTCAAGATGTCACACGGGCTAGGCACACGGGCGTGCCTTATGGCCGTGTGTGTAAGTCAGTAGCCTTCTTAATTTTCACACTGCCGAGCACACGGGCGTGTCTCGTGGCCGTGTGAACAAGTCAGTATGTATGCGTTGTTTGGCCATGGCCTAGACACATGGGCGTGTCTAGTAGCCATGTGAGGCATACGGCCTAGTCACACGGGCGTGTGACCTATGCAGTAATGAAAATGTTAAAATTTTAAAAATTTTCTAAGTGTTCGGTTTAGTCCCGACCTTGTTTTACTGCATGTTTAAGGTCTCAAAGATCTTCATAAGGGACTATATGATTATGTTTGATTATGTTTTGTGATGAATGATTGTATAATGTCTGTAAAAGTTCAGATCGGTCCGGTAATGCCTTTAACCCTAGTCCGGCGACGGATTCGGGTTAGGGGTGTTACATGGCCATATTTTTTGAAAATAAACATGAAATGTCTGGCAATAGTTTTCAAAAATAAACCTGAAGGAAGATCATGAATTTACAACCAGAAAAAAAGAATAAATCAAAAGTACCTTCAAAGGTTCTTCATTTTTCTTTAAACAATGGAAAACAAGAAGATGAGTGTTAAAAGTCCAAGGGCTGCCATTCTCAACCCTCCCAATATCCAACTCATGGTAAAACTTGAAGAGAAATCGTTTCTCTCCCAGATTTGATATCATAACGCCTCTCAAAAGATGCCAAATATTGGCCATTATATTCCTCATTGCCTGGAAATTAATCACATTTGCTGTTAAAAAACAGCCCACAAGACAAAATTCATACTTACGACTGACAGGATCCCCATCTTCATGGATACTCCAAGCTTCCTCTTCATTGTCCTCTATTCGTAGATCTTCCATACCTTTTTCCATTTTCGAAAAGTAGTAAAAATGAAAGGATCTAAAAAAACAAAACCATAAATGAAGAAAATTGAATCAAGATTATAATACGAAAAGACTACGCGTGCCAGACCGACAGACAGAGCAAAGTGTGCTAACCAGCAGACACTTCCAAAATCTTTTAATGGATTACTTATTTTCAGTTAAGATCTCAATTAAATATTATATTTTATTAAAGACTATTGATTATTAAATTATTTTCATTATATCAAGGCAATAAAAAAACTATTTCTTTTATCAAAAACAGAATTGGGGAAGCGACCGAGGGCGGCAGCTTTATCGAAATAACTATCTTGCTTGTAACATATTATACATAATACCAAGCCGAATCCGATTGAACGTCAATTGCTTCACAATCACTTAATTTCCGATCTAAGTTCCTCGCACTGGCGTTTGATCTTCCCTTATCTTTCCCATATCTTCTTTTATTCATTGGACATCGTTTTTAAACTCTTCATCTCCTTCTTCTTGATCATGCTCAGCACCACCATTGTTATTGACTTAAATTAGTTCTCAACTAAAATCAAAGCCAAAAGAGATTGATATATAAACTTGAATTGTAATGAGTGAAATGCCATCAACAATGCATTTATATATGAAGTTAATTTTAGCAAAACTGGATCTGGAATTTTTTGGGGCAGGAGGCAGATTTCAGCATGTGTTTATGTTAGCCCATGCCATACGTTATGGGACCCAGGGCTGTTGCATAGGCCCTATACCTGCACCACGTGATGAGCATGCCCCTTGAAACAAGAACTGTGACCAATCTCCATTTTGGCTTTTATGATTGGATACCTCTTTAAAATTCTACAACAATTTCAATTCGACATCATGTTATTAACGGAAGCATGACACAGATAAGCATCGACTATTCTTTCCGATTTCATTACTTTCGTATGCTGTATTAAACAGCCATCATATTGGGCATTACCTTTAAAAGTTGAAAGCCACTACGATGTAGTGACGTTTCTGCAAAGTAATCAAAACAAGGTTCTTTTTTCATTTAGACCTCTAAACGTATATAAACCAGGGTTTGTTCTTTAATTCCTACACGGCCACATCCATCTTTATTGGGGGTGAGGAATGAGTTGCTTGGGATCAAACCCAAACTTTCGAGCCCATAACATCTAGTCTTGTCATAGGTCAAGAGGTTGTTGGCGGCTACAACTGTAAATTCTAACTGCCCATTACCCAAGATAAACATAGGACTATTTTCATGCTGAAGCAGCAGGCCTGCAAACTGGTAAATCCTTCTCAAAATAGGGTGGAGCTCTAAGAATCGGGTTGCTCTCGAAGAAATTAACTGGCTTCAAATCAAAGCTTGATGACACTGTTGGCATTATAGGAAAATCCTCCTGGCATGGTATGTGATGGAACCCTAATGTATACCAAACCACAATGTCCTTGTTCTCGATTGGTCGATCCCTGCAAACCCAAAAAAATTAATGGAAATGGAATTGGAGAATAAAAACTTTAATCAAAAGATTCAAAACCAACAATCTTTTACCTTTCAGACCAGACATCAAGTGTGTCTTCACCATGACTCTGGTAAACAAATAATCCACCAGCCCATTGCTCACTTCTGTTATATGGAGTGACCCATATTTGGTTATTTGTGAATGCACCTCTTTTCTGTGGTGGGTCATCATGATCCAGCAAACTAGCTGCTGTGCCACCAGGAACAACCTTGTACCCGACAGGGTTCCCAACCCTTGTCTTTTTAGTTGGATTGATAACATGGAACTCCGATGGGTCATAGAGTTTAAGTTGAATTTGAGCATCTTTCTCTGTTTTAGCCACATTTCTAACAGCTTTTAGATAGCTTTTCCTTGGTGACTCTCCTGGAGAAGTTTCTTGCCTTTTGATATTTACGTTAACAAAGGAGTTATCAGAGCCGTCTATGTCCATATCCAAGTAGAATGTGATGTAATGATCATGGATGACGCCAATGACGTTTTCAGACAGAAGGGTACCGAAAATATTTTCTCGCCCTTCCACTTGATTCATGTTCTCATATGCAGTCCCTTTCACCATCAAAATGCCGCTAAGTCCAACCTGCGCTCAATAACTTGGAAATTAGAATGGCCTACGAAGTACGGATCATAAACACACCTATCAATGAATGATCATATCACACAATTGTCAACATATCAACTGACCACATTTAAAAGCCACCGTTGATTGAAAATATCCATGATTTTTTCAGACAAAGATGATATATACTTAACGAGATATCTGACGTATAATAGAAGAAAAAGGAGGTTTCATGAACCTTAATCCTGATAAGTCCATCTGTTTGGAACTCCCAGTCAACAATATAATCATAGTTAGCCACTGATGCAGCCATTCGAACCACTAATGTCACCTTTGGCCTTACTTCCTTAATCTGCCAAATAACCAAAAACAAATATAGGTGAAGTTGATTATACGCATGTCTTTTTAAATTTAAGGCCAAAGATTCTTTATTTCTTACCTCCATTCCCGTAATTGGACTCTCTGCATGCCGCCACCCTATATCACCAGTGTACCTCTCAAACACGCAGACCATGTTTGATCGGACATAGGGTACACCATCACCGGCGGCGAACACCCCTTCCATATAATATGCATTTCTTGGACAATCATTAAGCGGGTCAAGTGGCATAGCTTGCAACCCGAATCCGTATTCACCCGCATCCATGTAAGTCTTAAAATACCATGCATCAGTGGGGTCCATGTATGGAACAAACAATTCTGAAGTAAAGCCTTTGTACATCACATCCCTCAACACCCCACTCTCAAGGTCCCGGACCTTAGCCCGAGAAACCACCACACCTGCTCTCGGATCGGGTTTCAAATGGAATTCCCAGTTTGCCCATTTCACCAAATGTTCATCTTCGATAACAAAACTTGGACCCTTTGGCTGTTCAATGGATATGGGGTTTATAGAGTTGAGATCCTGCTGGAGCTTCTGCTCCGAGAAACGATAATCGGTGTTGGTGGCTTTGGGTATGGGGATGGACCGACCCGTATCCGATACCTCCACCACTTCTTTTGTGTCCATATCGAGTAAAACAGTTAAGCCCTCGATTGGCCTCATGTAAAAGTTTGCAGTGTCTTCCATGGAGTAGCACTGTACCTTAATTAACCTCCTGTTCTCCTCCTTTTTCCCGAACCAACCTAAGGATATCGGCAGGCATGCAACGTCTTTAAGATTAACGCCTCGTTCGATGATCGTACGGTTGAACTTGGCGTTCGAAAGTGGAGCCCACGTAGCCGAGGTCATGTCTTCGATCGTCATCGTCGGGTAACCGGTCGGAGGAGCCGTGTTTAGAACGGTGACTTCGTCGGTTTCTAAGTTGACAGTCAGCACGTGCGAGACGCCGTTGGCACGTGCGATGACGGAGGCTATTCTTGGGAAGAGTGGTTGGCCTTTTTTCCATTTAAGGACAAGGTCTTTGTTGGGTTCTTCTAGGACGACGGAATGGAGCGCGTAGTTATTGGAGGACTTGAAGAGCGCGTGGGAAGAAAGGATTTTGCGGACCTTGTTGAACTCTTGGATGGTGAGGGGGTCGAGTGGGTGGCGAGGGACAGCTGACTCGTGGTGGCGACGCTGGGAGGTGGAGGCACGTGGGGGTTTTGTGAGTGTGGGTTGTTTGGACTGAAACCGGTTCTTGGAGGAGGTGCACCAGGGAGAGTTGCTGGCACAGTCGAGGAGGGTGGTGACGCCACGGGATGGCGCGTAATGGAGGTGAGTCCAGGCGAAGAGAAAAAGGAAAGCTATGGCGATGAAGAAAAAGAGGAAACGAAAGAATGGCTTTGATTCCATGGGTGTGTTTTTACTTTGAGTAGGGATAGGTGATAAGCCAGTTGTATGTAGTGTCAAATAAGAACTGCCTTAAGAAATTGGACAAGCTAGCAATTTGGATTACATGCTGATCGATGCAAACGTGGTTGGTGTATGTAAATATAATATATTTTACAGAAGATTTTAAAAATCTAAGTTTTAAATATACACTCTTGTACTATAAAAAATCTTTTGCTATTTATCATAAACAACTAAAAACTATTCTCTTTTAATTTAAGTATTATATTTTCATCACTCAATTTTAAAAAATTATAAATTGGTCATTGAACTATCACTAAATATATAAATTTACACCTTGTTTACTCAATCTTTGCGCCACTACTCCTTAACCTAGTAATGTAAATTGTATCAACAACAACTCAAGCTTCAAACCCTAACAAAGCCATTGTCAAGCCATTGCTTCACTTCTAACACATCCAACTCAATATCCCTTCATTCTTAACCCACTCATCATTTCTTTTTTAATCAAAACCATAATACAAGAAAATCCACAATCACTTCTAACACATCCAACTCAATATCCCTTCATTCTTAACCCACTCATCATTTCTTTTTTAACCAAAACCATAATACAAGAAAATCCACAATCAAGCTATTCACATACTCTTACTTTTAACTATCAACCAAATTTCACCACTACCACAATCAAAAGCAAACAAAAATATCAAAAAAGGAAAATAAAATAAGAAGAATGTCTCATGTTTCAACAAGCCCCAAATAGGACTTATAAGAGCAGAAGGATAAAGTAAAATCAAAGAAAAGAGAATCAAAATATATATTAAAAAAATGCTCAAACATACTTTATTCAATTAGAAGGTTGCCGAAGTGTTCAAGTCATTGAGGCTCAAAAGGTCAAGGAGAAAGCCTCATTGAGAAGAGGATCATATCGAAGTCAAGTGGTCATTTGACAATGGTGGACAAAGAGCTTTTCCATTAGGGCTTCGAGTTTAGTGGAGTTTCATGCTATTTCAAAGAAAACTAAACCATAAAGTTGAAATATAAGGAAAAAAAGCTTTGGTTTGGTGTGCTTCTTTGCTGGAGGAGGGTGCTGAATGATGATGAGATTACTAGAATAAAATTGTGAAAGAGGTCCCTAAAACTTTCAAATAGTTCAGTGACCAACTTCTAACCTTTTTGAATTAGAGGGACCAAAGTGAAAAATTATTTATAGTTAAGTGACCTTAGGCATACTTTACCCTAAGATGAACTGTGAGTTAATGGCCACATCTAATGTCCGTTGCAAAGCTAACGAGCCAGTGAGCAACTTATAAGTTTCAAGTAGTTCAAGGATCAACTTGGAACTTTTTAAAATTCAGTGACTAAAGTGCAAATTTACTAATTGTTAAGTGACCTTGTGATGATCGCCAAAACTAACTATGATCACGATAAAGGCAAGCTCACCTACCGATTAATAGTATAGTTATGGTAAGACCGAAATATCGTATCTACAAGGACTAAACGTACTAGTATTAACTATCTTTTTATTATTTAGCCTAAAAATTAAAGGGATTTTATTTTAATCTAAAAATTAACTAAACTAATTAACTATAAACGCGACAGAGAGTGAATTGAGAAAATACTTTTAAGAAAACCGATTTATAGAGACAATACCCAAGGAAGAATCCACCTAGACTTCACTTATTATTCTGACTCTGAATTAAATGATTTATTCACTTGTCTTGATCCGTAGAAATCCCTAAATTATGTTAATATCTCTTTCGAGACTAAGAACAACTGACTCTAAGTTAATTAATTGAAATCTCTTTCTAATCAAAACCCCTATCATCGCATTAACTCGATCTATGGATTCTCTTATTAGATTTGGCTCTAATCCGGCAGATTTATGTCATCTTATTTCTAGGGTTGCAATCAACTCCGCTTAATTATGCTAGATCTACTCTTAAACAGGGACTTTTGCTCCACTGAATAAGCACATCAACTTGAATTAATATCCTGAAAATATTAAAGCAAGAATTAAGAACACATAATTAAGAACAAGAACAAGTATTTATCATGTAATTCAGAAAATTAAATAATAAGATCCATCGTAGGATTCATCCTCCCTAGGTATTTAGGGAGTTTAATTTATACTCATAGAGGAAAACATCTCAAAATTGGGAAAACAACAAAACATAAAGAAACCCAAAAACTTCGAGAGAAATTGAATGGAGATATTCAGTCTTGAAGGAAATCCTGCATCCAAGATGATTCCAACGGCTACTTTCAAGTAATTTCTACTCTCTACTCTGTGTGTCCCCTTTTGATAATCTCCTAGTGTGTTTATATAGACTTCGAAATGCTTAAAATACCTAAAAATTAGCTTTTTTCTGCGTGAAAATGAAACAAGGTTTGACAAGGACACGGGCGTGTGACTAGCCCGTGTGAGAATGCTCAGCCAGTGTACAATACTGACATGGTTCCAATTTGACACAACCTTGACACACTGGCATGTGACCAGCTCGTGTGTCTCACATAGTCGTGTGAGAATCCCGTGTAAAAGTGCCTAGGCCATGTTAAATACTAAAATCAGCTCATTTTGTCTGTTTTTGGGCCATTTCTTGCTCCTTTTGCTTTCCTATGCTCACCTAAGTATAAAAACATAAATTTAAAAGATTAGGAGAATCAAATTCACTAAATTAAATAAGAGATCATCCAAAAATATGCCAAGCATGGGATTAAAATATGTTACATTTATGGTTTATCAAATATCCCCACACTTAAGCATTTGTTTGTCTTCAAGCAAAATCTTCAACTCACAATTAAAATTAATTCTTCCCAACTTATAATCCTCGGCAATAATGTTTCAAAATAATTCACAAGTAATCATACATTGAGAATTCAACTAAAAGAACATCAAAGTCTCAAACAATCCAAGTCGAGTATTTTAACATGAAAACATAGGTATTTCCCTTTATCTAAGTAATTACCTTTAATTCAAAACTAACAATAGTTGACATCCTCACTAAATATTCATTCAAATCACTCAAAGTGTTTATGGTTCAAAAATAAGCACTCAATAGTCAATCATGAAAAGTCATTACCATAGGCTTACATGAAAATCAAATCTCCACCACTATAAATTGAGATGATACACAAATCAAAAGGTCTTTAAAGGGTTGTAACAGGGTTTAGGTTAGGGGTGTGGATAAAGGCTGAAAAGGAAGGTTAGAATCGAGATTGAATTGAAAAATTACCAAACTAGAAAAATAAACTAAAACTAAATAATTTACATTACTGAATAACTAATCATAAAGACGAGCTTCTCCTTAAAATTTAAACTGTTCAAGCTCAAGCACCATAGAACTAAGTAACAGACAATATACTAAATGTATATTTTTTCAACAACAGAGATAATAAGCGATAATTTAACAACTGAAATCAATATGTATATGCATTTTTTTTATAACAAGAACAATAGGAAAAATTTACTAACTTAACAAAAGAGTATAGCGAGGCAACTATTCAAATCAAATCTCGACAGAAAGGGAATCACATAAAATAAGAAAAATTCTCAATGAATCAAAAAGAATGAGTTATAGGTTAATATTAAGGGTAAATCAAGAATGGTGTTTTAGGCTAAAGAGGGTTCATTAAGGGCTAATTATGTAGGTAGGCTTTTTTATGGAATAAGTGGGTTAAAACCTAAGTGCCTTTATCATCTCAGTATATCAAATCAAAGGTGTGGTCTCGACATGTATAATTGAAACAAGTTCTAGAATAACAAATCAGTATTGACACACTCATAACCATCAATAAACGTGAGCAAGAAAAATATATGCTCTAAAGGCTCAAAATCTCACAAAAATTTATGGCTTTTGATGTCAATCCTGTAAATTTCAAACTTCAAGATGATACCTCGATTTGGGGAAACAACTTAGAAAATTTTAATTCTCAAAAAACAACTTATCATGCTTGATTCTCTAATGTCTTAAAGTTTAAACAATCAATGCACAATTACCTATGACTTAATCCAAAACATATCAATAAAAATCATAAATCAATCAAAATTCATTCTAATAGTAACTTGAGAAAATTACTTAAGAACAAGACATAATTTAGGGATTTTCTAATAATGATATAATTAATCTCCCCACACTTAATATGTACATTGTCTTCAATGTACCAAAATAGATAATAACAATATAATCAGAATATTATAAGAGAGGGAGAGGAGCGAATTGCCCTGAATTTTTGGATGAAATCCTTGGAATAGTAAAAGCGGAATTGTAGATAGAGCTAATGAAGTGCATGATTCTAAGCTACTATTAAGAAAATAAAATACAACTGTGGAAGAGAATTAAAGGATTACTCGACAACAACCATAAATATAGTTCAAAATAAAATAATAAAAATAAGTTTTTAAAAGGAAAATTAAGAAACATAAGAAATAAAGAAAATAAAAATAAAAATAAAAATAAAGTAAACAAACTCAAAAGTCATCATCATCAAACGCGTCGTGAGTCGTTTGTGCTGGAGGAGACATATGAAAGTGCTGACATATCTATTGCAATGTCACATCAATACTGTCAAATCGCTGAACACAATACTGATGGAAACTAGTGAACTTCTCGGCGGATACTCTTTGGAAGCTAGCAGTAAAAGGAACAAGTCTATGACTCGAAGGTGGTGGCTGAAGTGGATCCTTGTGATGTAGTGGGACCTCATCAGTGAAGTCCTCTAGATCATTCTGAGGATCAGAATAAACTAAACGGTACTGAGGGGGATCCACGCCATGCCGTCGCTTGATCATCATCATATATATCATGCCCGAGATGCACTGTGGAGACATTTGGCCTACAAGGGTAAGTGTAGAGGATTACTCTGGAGTATCGAGGAGACTGAAGTATCAAGCTAGGCGAGTCACAAAAGGACCCAAACAGATAAAGCCCCTCCTATGGCGATCAGTTTGGTGGCGAAAAGATAAAGCGATAAAATATGTCAAATCAAATATATGTCTATGTACTATGCTTCATAGATAATAAGAGTCGTGAATGTTGACAACTCCGGTATTCTCTCTCCGACTTGTCAAAGTATGAGTTAAGATGGCGTGAATATACTATAAGGCCAGAGAGAGAGAAGTCACCTTCGAGCGACTCGCGTCGTATGGTGTTTGACTCCCTATAAGATCAGTCCAACAACACGATGATGAGTGGTGGGTGTGAGGTAGGGCTGTCTTGGGTTGCCGTGCAATGGGCAGCTGTGGTGTGGTTTGAGGACGGCTCAAGAGAGGAGTGGTCGGCCGGAGTAAGGAGAGGTGGTCCGACAGGGTAAGGGGGCTGTTTGGGGATGGAAATGGTTGGTGAGTGTGCAAGGATGGGGGACGGGCTAGTTCGTGGGTGCACAAGGGAAAGGGAGGGCCAAGTGAGGAAGTTGATAGTGGTGGGTCGTGGAGCTTGGAGTGTAAGGGAAGGGGAAGAAGAGGAAAAGAAAAGGAGATGGAAGGAGAGGTGTGGTCAGACGAAGTTTGAAAGAGGAGGAGTGCGATGGTGGTCGGGGATGGAGTGGGAAAGGTTACGGCGACTGTCAGAGTATGGTGGAGGCGGCGGCTAAGGTTTGAAGAATTTGTGAAGAAGATAAAAGAAGAAAGAAAAGAGGGTTAGAGGGTTTTAATAGGTGACACGGTCGTGTAACGGCTCGTGTTGGGCGGTACGGTCATGTCACACACCCATATGCTCTATCTCCAGCCTATGTTCATCGAGAGATTCATAGCCCATTCGTCACATGGCCTTGAATACCTCCGTTTGTCCATACTGTGTAGCTCACACGGCCGTATTGCATGGCCGTGTACATCATTCTTCGCTTCTCCCACGCCTGTGTAACCTTACACACGCCCGTGTGGCTAGGCCGTGTCTCGCACACAATCTTGTGCCTTGCTCGTAAATTTAAAAACTTAAGATCCAGGTTTCACACGGCCTAAGACACGCCCGTGTGTCCAGGCCGTGTGGCTCTGTTTAAGGCCGTGTCTCTGTCGATTTTTAAGAAATTTCAACTCTGTTTCCACACGGCCAAGGACACGCCTGTGTGTCCAGGCCGTGTGGGTTAAAAACCTACACTTAAAACATAAAAATAGATAAAAAATAAACTAGTTAGTGGTATTAGTGCTCGAGTTGCCTCCCAAGAAGCGCTTATTTAGAGTCTAAGCTCTTCTTACCTCTCGTTCGCCTAGTCACGGTGGTTCGAGTAGTTGAAACTCCTCTCTTTTTCTATTCATCTAAACATCAAAGTAAGGTTTAAGTCGAGAGCTATATACCTTAAAAGTGTCGAATTCAATATTTGTTACCTCGACTGTACCGTAGGGAAAGATATTCAGTACCGTAAAAGAAGTTGTTCTGTTTGCATTGGGCTTTAAAGTGACAACTTGAGGGTCTGCTTTGTCCAACAGTACCTAGTCCCCTACTTTGAATTGATTTGTCCCATTTTTAGGCTTGTTGTGGCGTTGTTTCGGTTCTGCATAGTGTATTCTATGTTCTTCTTTGCCATAGGTCTGTCATTCGTCTAGTTCATCTATCTGTAGCATCCGCTCTTCATGGATGGCTCCATTGTTGTCGCATGAACTAGAACGTGGCTCATTTGTGCTTCTTAAAAGTGTTTTCAGCAAAGAAGGTTGAACCATATAATCAATCTTATTAATAGGATTTTTACAACCACCTTCATTACTTGATGTCTTAACCGAATTACGAGCCTAAAAAGTGATCATTTCATCACCTGCATGAAGTGTAAGTTCACCTATACCAACATCAATGATAGTCCTAGCAGTTGCTAAAAAGGGTCGACCCAGAATTAAAGGCACGTCACTATCCTCATCCATGTCTAGCACAACAAAGTCAAATAGGAATATAAATTTATCAATCTTTACGAGTACATCTTCAACAATACCCCTAGGAAATCTAATAGTTTTATCAGCTAATTGAATGATCACCTAGTTTGTTTAGGTTTCCTAAGACCTAATTGCTTAAACATTTTATAGGGCATGACGTTAATACTTGCCCTTAAATCAGCTAAGGCATTATCAATAGTTAAACAACCAATTAAACACGGAATAGTAAAACTCCTTGGATCTTTTAATTTTCTGGGTAGTTTATTCTGCAGAATGGCTGAGCAAACTGCATTCAGCTCCATGTGTGACTAATCATCTAGCTTCTGTTTATTTTCTAGAAGTTCTTTTAAAAATTTTACTGAGTTAGGCATCTGCCAAAGAGTTTCAATAAACAGTAAGTTAATATGCAATTTTTTTAAAAGGTTAAGAAATTTACCAAATTGTTCATTTGTGCGCTTCTTCTTTGTCGCGTTGGGATATGGTATACGAGGTGTATACTCTTTACTTACCAGTTTTCATTCATTGTGGCTCACCTTAACCTTACCTTTACTTACATCTTCTTGCCTCGGTTTTGGTTTGTCTTCAACTAACCCTTCTTCATCTCGAACAATAATCGCATAAAGCTGATCTCTTGGGTTAGTTTCGGTGTTGTTCGGCAAGCTACGTTGTTGTCGTTCTGAAATCATCTCGGTAAATTGACCAATTTGATTTTCGAGCCCTTGAATTAATGCTTGCTAATTTTTTAGCGCAGTTTCAGTGTTTTGGAAGCAAGTTCCTGACACCGAGATGAATTTTGTAAGCATCTCCTCAAGGTTCGCCCTCTTTTCTTACTACTAAGGTGGTTGAAAGCCTAAAAAGGGTTGATGTTTCTGATTTCCTTGACCACTCCATGAGAAATTGGGATGGTTCCTCCAACCTGCATTATAGGTGTTACTATATGGATTATTCTGAGGTCTAGAATTATTACCCATATAGTTGACTTGTTCGTTCTCTGCCTCAGGGTTGTAGGTTAGGCATTCTAGATTGTTTATCTCTCCTCCATTCGCATGACACTGCATCATTTGATTTACCTGTATAGAACCATGCAAACCATCAATCTTCTTATTTAAAAGATCTACCTAGTTTGATAACATGGTGACTGCGTCGAGGTTGAAAACACAAGCTACTTTATTGGGCTTTGTCATTATGACTTGCTACTGATAGTTATTCAGTGACATCTCTTCAATAAATTCATAAGCCTCCTCAGGTATTTTGTTATTCAGTGTCCCACCGGTGGCTGCATCGATTAGTTACCTAGTTGAGGGGTTCAAACCGTTGTAGAAAGTCTGAACTTGTAGCCATAGAGGTAACCCATAGTGAAGGCACATTCTCAATAAGTCATTATACCTCTCTCACACATCGTAAAAAGTTTCTAAATCCATCTGCACAAAAGAAGAGATATCATTCCTCAACTTTTACCGTTTTAACCGGTGGAAAATACTTTAATAAAAACTTTTCGGTCATTTGTTCCCATGTAATGATAGAACCTCATGGTAACGAGTTTAACCACTGTTTAGCTTTATTCCATAATGAAAAGGGAAATAACCAAGGCGAATGGCATCGTCGGAAATGCCATTTATCTTAAAAGTGTCGCAAAATTCCAAGAAATTGGCCAAATGAGTTTTTGGATCTTCATCCTACAAACCGTTAAACTAAACAAACTGTTGGATCATCTATATGGTATTAGGCTTCAGTTCGAAGTTATTCGTAGCTATGGCAGGTCTCACAATACTCGATTCAGCCCCAGCTAAGTTGGGCTTGGCATAGTCGTACATAGTACGAGAAGCAGGATTTTGATTTACAGGATTTGCGGCAACCACAAGAGGCAGTAGAATATTCTGATTTTTAGCCATTTCCTCAGTAGAATTGATATTGTCCTCTTGCTCTTCTTCTATATATTATAGGCTTCGCCTTGCTTCTATACAATTTTTGCAAGTTGTGCTATCGATTTCTATATCAAAAAGCAATGGTCCTAACGGGTTTCTTCTAGTCATAAACTAAAAACACCTACCAAAAAATAAAGGAAAAATTAGAAAATAAAAATTTAAACTAAAAACAAAAATAAATTGCAATTAAAATAAAAATGACTAAAGTAATAAAAATTAAGCGTTCTTAATATCCTAGTCTCCGGCAGCGGCGCCAAAAACTTGATGATCGCCAAAACTAACTATGATCACGACAAAGACAAGCGCACCTATCGATTAATAGTATAGCTATGGTAAGATCGGAATATCATATCCACAAGGGATTTTATTATCTAGCCTAAAAATTAAAGGGATTTTATTTTAATCTAAAAAATTAACAAAACTAATTAACTATGAATGTGATAGAGAGTGAATTGGGAAAATACTTTTAAGAAAACTGATTTCTAAAGATAATACCCAAGGAAGAATCCACCTAGACTTCACTTATTATTCTGACTCTGAATTAAATGATTTATTCCCTTGTCTTGATCCGTAGAAATCCCTAAATTATGTTAATATATCTTTTGAGACTAAGAACAACTGACTCTAGGTTGATTAATTGAAATCTCTTTCTAATCAAAACCCCTATCGTCACATTAACTCGATCTATGGATTCCCTTATTAGATTTGACTCTAATCCGGCAGATTTATGCCATCCTATTTCTAGGGTTGCGATTAACTCCGCTTAATTATGCTAGATCTACTCTTAAACAAGGGCTTTTGCTCCACTAAATAAGCACATCAACTTGAATTAATATCCAGAAAATATTAAAGCAAGAATTAAGAACACATAATTAAGAACAAGAACAAGTATTTATCGTGTAATTCAGAAAATTAAACAATAAGATCCATCGTAGGTTTCATCCTCCCTAAGTATTTAGGGAGTTTAGTTCATACTCATAGAAGAAAACATTTCAAAATTGGGAAAATAACAAAACATAAAAAAACCCAAAAACTTTAAGAGAAATTGAATGGAGATCTTTAGTCTTGAAGGAGATCCTGCTTCCAAGATGATTCCAACAGCTACTTTTGAGTAATTTTTGCTCTCTACTCTATATGTCCCGTTTTGATCCTCTCCTAGTATGTTTATATAGACTTTGGAATGCTTAAAATACCTAAAAATTAGCTTTTTTTGCGTGAAAACGAAACAAGGTTCGATAGGGACATGGGCGTGTGACCATCCCGTGTGATAATGCTTAGCTCGTGTGCAATACTGACATGGTTCGAAATTGACACGGCCTTGACCCACGGGCGTGTGGCCAGCTCGTATGTCTCAAACGTCCGTGTGAGAATCCCGTGTAAAAGTGCCTAGGTCGTGTGAAATACTGAAATCAACCCATTTTGTCTATTTTTGCCCGTTTGTTGCTCCTTTCGGTTTCCTATGCTCACCTAAGTATAAAAACATAAATTTAAAGGATTAGGAGCATCAAATTCACTAAATTAAATAAGAGATCATCCAAAAATATGCCAAGCATGGGATTAAAATATGTTACATTTATGGTTTATTACCTTGGATGTAGTTTATCCCCTAAAAAAAAATTGGTCCAAGCACTTTCACTCTACAGAACTCATGGCCTCAAACACTCAGGTGTTGCAGACATGTTAGTGAAATAAACAGTAATGTAAAATATTTATTTAAATTACAAGATTAAACCAGAACAATATAGATATATATAAAATCTAAAAAACATAAATTGGAAATAAAAAACTAGATAGAAAGTTTATACTTGTAGGTAGGCAGGAAAAATCGACTAGTAGTTGAGGCTGGTGATAACAACGAGATGAGCACGGCAGTAGCACGGATACAACAATCAATGAACGGTAGCTTTTCTTTCTTCTATCACTGAAAACTGGTTTGAAATATGCAGGTAAAAGATCTTGAAATTTTGGAAAATTAAATGTGTATATTTTCCTACAAATTCTTTGGTTTTAAATAAAATTCAAATGACAAAAAACTTCTGAAAATTTTGACTAATGGAGCCAATAACATCTGTGAATTATGGAGCTATTAATATCTAACCTCAATTTAATATTTGTCCTTTTAATTCCAAACAAAATTTGAAGAGATAAGCTCTGCTAAGGTAAATAAAATTATGTATTGGGCTAAAATATCTGCAGGCCTAGAAGGGTCCGATCGGCCAGGACATTTCGCATCCTCCACATCGTGCGAGTGCACCCCCAACCTCGAGGGGTTTGGATTTGCACCCCCTACATCGGAAGGAGAGCATTAGCTTAGTCATTCAATAACCACCAACTTGGTTCATATATATAAACATATTTCATACTTGATATCTAACAAGCTTTCTTTTTTCCTCAACATAATTCACAAGTGGCTTACTTTGAGCCTCAATTTCTCATTTATCACTCAACCATTTTGAGCATATAATATATCATTGTAAAGGTCTCATGGGGTAGAATATAAAACCATAATTTTATGATTAAAATCTCTACATTTACTAATTAAGAATATGCCTCAAAGCTTCCAAAAATCTATTTTTTCCAACAATCCCCCATATGAATGAAAATTGGTAGTTTTAACAAAAAAACATTGACTCAATGTGGTGATAGAATCTACGATCAATAGTTATGTAAGATAGGTAGGCATCAACCTTGAACCTTCCCTTGTGAAAATATATTTACTTTACTAGCTGACTAGTACATGTGATGTCCTTGAATTGTTCTGTCGTTTGTGTAAATGATGATATACCCCACACAATTACCTTACTGGCAAGGTTTTAGTTCATATGGGTATATTCATATGGCCGTAAACATCTCCTGGTTTTGCACGAATTTGAAAGAACTATGCTCTAGTAGTCTCCTCAAAGTAGCCCCACTTCACTTTCACATAGATGACTTATGTTACTTGGCTCACTGAAACACACAACGTTCATTAAAAGCATTGCTTAACCTCTCTCAATTTTAATCATTATTTATGTCATAGGAATAAACTTGGGATAAGAACCCCCACAGTAACCTCACAAGGTCTATGCAAGTAGGTTGTCCCTTTAAACCTAGATCTTAGGATCTCCAGTCAACTAGGTTCGATTTTCCTTCACATAGTGCCTTTAATTTCCATGGGTATTAGTCTTATTCTTTTTGATGTTTTATCAACCTAATCTCAATTTAAGCCTTTAGTTAGCAGATCCGTAATGTTATCTATTGATTTTACAAAATCAATAGAGATAATTTCATTTAAGTCAAATGGTATTGAGTCGACGATACATATGTCTCGACTTACCATTATACATTACGTTCTGTGCTCTACAAATTGTTGCTTGGTTATTACAATATATACATATTGTGGGCACAGACTTTGGCCAGTTAGAAATCTCCTCCAACAAGTTTCAAAGCCATTCAACCTCTTCTCGAGATTTGTTTAGAGCTACAAACTCAGATTTCATTATGGATTTAGTTATAATCGTTTGTCTTGAGAATTTCTATGACATAACTCCTCCTCTCAACATAAAAACATATCCACTTGTACCTTCAGTATCCTGAATATCAGATATCCAATTGGCATCAGAGAATCCTTCTAAAATAGCAAGATCTCTAGAATAATGTAGTCCGTAATCCTAAGTATATCTTAGATATCTTAGTACCCTCACAATTACTTTCTAGTGGTTTTCCCTTGGATTGCTTGTGAATCTGCTTAAACTGCTCACAGTGAAAGTAATATCTAGTCTAGTATAGCTTATAAGGTGCATTAGACTGCCTATGACCCTTGCATATTCCACTTGGTCAACACTTTCACCTTTATTTTTGGACAAATGTTGGCTCGTATCTATTAGAGTTCTGGCTATACAAAAATCATCCTTATTAAATTTCCCAAGAATCTTGTCCACATAGTGTGACTGAGTCAATATGAGAACTTCAGATAACCTCTTAATTTGGATGCCCAAAATCACATCAGCTAGTCCCACATCTTTCATGTCAAAACTTGAATTTAACATATCTTTGGTACACTTTACCATTTCTTTGTTACTTCCAATAAAGAGTATGTCATCAACATAAAAGCATGGGATTATATATCCAATGTCAGTAGTTTTGACATACACACATTTGTCACACTCATTAATCTTTAAGTCATTTGTCATTATGACATTATTAAATTTTTCATGCCATTTATTTGGTGCTTACTTAAGTTAATACAAAGACTTCCACCAATTTATAAACTTTTTCTTTCTTGTCCTAGAACTACATGACCCTTAGGTTGTTACATGTAAATCTCTTCATCAAGATTTCCATTTAGGAAAGTTGTTTTGACAACCATTTGATTTACTTTTAGATTCCGTAATACGGTAAATGTAAGTATCATCCTTATAGAAGTTATCCTAGATATTGGAGAAAAAGTATCAAAGTAGTCAAGGCCTTCCTTTTGTTTATAACCTTTTATAACCAATCTAGCCTTGTACTTGTCAATTGTTCCATCTGTTTTCATTTTCCGTTTGAAAATCCACTTAGAATTTAATGGTTTAATTCTGAAGGAAGATCCACTGATTCCTATGTATGATTTTTCATGATGGAATCAATTTCACTTTTAATAGCATCTTTCCATAAAATGCTTTCGGGTGACCATATAGCATCATTATACGCTTGAGGTTTAGCCTCTAACATAAAGGTTAGAAAACTTGATCCAAAAGATTTTCCATCCTTACTTGTTTTCTCATTTTTAGCTCTATCTCAGTTTAAACCTCTTATTGAACATCTTGACTATTTTCATCTATAGTCTCCAAAGTTCATTTCATTGAACTTGAATCAACTTCCCTAGTTTTACAAGGGAAGATATTTTCAAAGAATGAGACATTCTTTGATTCTAATATACTATTCTTGTTAATGTCAGTATTCATTAATGCATACACAAGAAACCGATATATATTGATATGATCTTTATAGCCAATGAAAATACAATCCACCATTTTAGGACCTATTTTCATTTCCTTTAGTAATGGAATCATTACCTTTGTAAGACACCCCCACACTTTCAAGTAGTTGTAGGAAGGTTTTCTACCTTTCCATAACTCATATGATGCCTTGTCCATTTTCTTGCAGGGAACCTGATTTAAAAGGTAATTAGTTGATAGAATAGCTTCCCTCCATATATTCTGTGATAACTTAGAGCTTCCAAGCAATGCGTACATCATTTCCTTTAGAGTTTAATTTTTTCTACTCGGCTACTCTATTTGATTAGAAAGAGTATGCTGGTGTCACTTGATGAATAATACCATATTGTGCACAATACTCACCAAATGGTTCAACATATTCACCACCACGATCACTTCTCACCATCTTAATCTTTTTATTAAGTCGGGTTTCAGCTTCCTGTTTATAGAGAATAAATTTCTCTATAGCTTTGTCTTTGCTCTTAAGCAAATATAAATAGTAATAGTTTGAGCTATCATCAATGAAGGTAATAAAATATTTATTCCCTCCTCTGGTTTGAACAAACTTTAAGTCACAAACATCGCTATGTATTAGATCAAGTGGTTCTGTACTTCTTTCAACAGATTGAAATGAAGACCTTGTTAATTTTGCCTCAACACAAGATTCAAATTTATGATTAAAATTAATATGAAATGAAGGAATGTACTCTAAATTAATTAATCTACGTAAAGTATCATAATTAACATGTCTGAGCCTACCATGCCATAAATTAAATGACTCAAGCATATAAACAAAAGAAGAAGTGACATTTTTATTCATTGTCTTTGTTTTTACAGAGATTGCATTAAGTTTTCAAATGTCATTTAATACATATCCTCTTCCCACAAACATTCCCCTTTTAAACAAAATTAACTTTTGGGATTTAAACACCATCATAAAATCATATACACTGAGAACCGTATACACTGAGGAGTGTCTTATAAAAAAAGTTCTAATGTATGCTAGGCACATACAACACATTTTGAAGCTTGAATTCTTTGCTAAAAGTCATCTTCAAGACTACAGTACCCTTCCTCTTGATTTTAGAAGTCGAGACATTTCTCATATAGAGCTTCTCCCCTATATCACAAGGCACCAACTCAGAACATAAGTCTTTTTCGGAGCAGATATAACGTGTGGCACCAATATCAAACTACCATTCTCTTAGATTTGAGTCAACCATGTTGACTTCAAAAATCACAGCCAATAGGTCAATATCAAATACTTCCTTAGAAATTTCTTCTACAACATTGGCCTCATTAGCTTTAACTTTTTTTGGAAGCCTACAATTAGATGACTTGTGCCTTATCTTGTTCTAATTGAAGCATTTCCCTTAAAATTTTTGCTTATTTGAAATGTCACCTTTTGGTCCCAATTTAGACCAATTATGAGGTTGTTTTCCCTTCTTGAAGTCCTTCTTAACTTCTACCACGTTTGCCTTAGCACCATTAACATTTGTTACTCTGTTAAGGTTTTTTCTCATATCTCTATTGTCTTCTTCAATCCAAAGTCTAATAATAAGGTCTTCCATTGACATTTCCTTTTTTTTATGCTTTAAGTAGCTTTTCAATAATGGCTGCCACCTGGAAGGATTCACTTATAACCATCCCTTTAGCAAGCATTCTGAGAATGATTAGTTGAATTTCCTACACTTGATTCACAACTAGTTTAGAATCAACAATTATAAAATTTAGGAATTTGGCAACTAAAAACTTTTTAGCTCCAGCATTTTCAGTTTTGTATTTATGGTCCAATGACGTCCATAATTCCTTAGTCATCTTCTTTACATTGTATACTTCATACAATACATTTGAAAACCCTTTCAAGATGTAATTTCAATATAGGAAAATAGAATGATCCCAAGCTTCAACAGCAGTGAAGGCGGTAACATTATCTACCTTACCCTCTTTAATAGTAGGAAGGCCATCCTTCAAAAATTTAGCCAACTTCAATATGGTCAAATAGAACATCTTCGATTGCCATGTCTTGAAATTTTGTCCAAAGAATTTTGTAGGCTTCTTGTTGTGGCTACAGCCATTGGCAACATTGAATTTTAGTTTGAAGCCTGAGTTGGAACCAATGTGCAACAGCCCACTTATGACCCTAATCAGAACAAGTGGTTTCGGGACCACTTAACCTAGTTGAAATATTATTTTTACTACTTTAATATGTTTTACGGTATGATAGATTCACTGCACGAAAGTTTCGTTCAGAAATTTTATCGTTTAAATAGTTAATTTGAGAAAAAGGACTAAATCGCAGAAAGCGATAAGTTTGAGTTCTATTTCATAAAGGATTTAAATGGCTTTTGTTTTATTAATGCAAGCCCTTGAATGGTTATTTTACCCTTTTAATTATTAGTGGACATTCATGTCCATATTTTCTATGGTTTTTAAATGTTTTAACAAAGGGTAAAGTTGTCATTTAGTGTAAATATATGTTTTAATTAAGAAACAAACAAAATTTGGCTTTATTTTTCTTCTTCTCCACCGAATTCTCAAGCAAAAATAAGGGTTTTAAAGCTTTTAAACATTCGGCCATTGTTAAGCTTGATTGAGGTATGTACTTTACTCGGTTTTTGATAATTTTTACGTTTTTGAGATCGTTGCATCGTATACTAGCCGACCCGTACCTCAATTTCTGAATTTGAGTATGTTTTTAAAAGATGCCATTGTTGAATCCATGTTGTTTTAATGGTTTTTGATGAATTATTGAATGTTATATGGAAATATACAAGTTTTATAAAGTAAATTTTGATGAAAATGAGTTTTAAGGATTTAATTGAAAATAAATAGAATTTATGTGGCTAGAAATGTGATTTTATGAAAGATATGTGATTGTATAAGGTATAAGGAGATTCGGCTATGGTGAATTGAGGATTTATTGTGAAATTTGCTATTTTGTGTTAAAAGGGCTAAATTGCAAAGTGTTGAAAGTATAGGGGCTAATTGGTAAATATGCCAAAATACATGTCTTTGGATTAAATTGAATATGTTGGTGATTAAATAGCTAAATTTGTATTAACATAGATAAAGACGATTAAATCCCGGAACTTGATCGGGGAAAACGAAAGGTAGACGAATAGAGATCGGGAAACCGAGGTAAGGTCGTATAATTAGAATCAAATTGTAAATGCCTATAATTGTTGTTAAATTGTCATATGAATGTATGATAATTGATAAAAATGAAATTTTGCCTATTGGTTATATGTACTTGAATTGACATGGAATTGTTAAAGATTACAAGTCCAAAATGGTTACCGGGTCCCGTTTGAACCATAGAAAGTCGTAGGATGCAAGTGACATGTCACTAGGGCTACAGGGTGGTTTGAGCTCCTGCATTTGTTGCGGACTTACCACATGCTCATGAGCTATACGTTCATCATTCGGGATTACATGTTCAGTCTTCGGACTTACCGTTCAGCCTACGGGCTTACCGTTCATCCTTCGGGATCACATGTTCAGCCTTCGGGCTTACCGTTACAGGCTCGATAGAGCATACATGATGCATTGACGGATTACAGGTTACAGGTATATACACTGTGTGTGTACCACTCGAGTATCCCTCGATGTTCTTAAAGGTTCAATGGGCAATTACCAATTCATGTTACCGGATGATCAAAAGATATATGTATTACACGTTAGATAAGATATGAGACTCACATGGATTATATGGTATGATTTACATAAAATACATGTTATAAGTATTGGAGATATAGTTGTGATACATGAATGTTGTATTTTCTACATGAATGATTTACAAGATTTACATGGACTAACAAATGTATGCTTGTGAAATAGGCAACTTGAGTATATGGATTGAATTGGCTTTGTTAATGTAATTATCTCATAGATTCGGTAAGTTTAATTCTACATTATACGGGCTTACTAAGCTTTTAAAGCTTACTCCGTTTACTTTTCCCTTGTTTTATAGATTCAGAAGCTAGCTCGATATTCGGAAGTGTCGGAGATCGCCATCACACTATCCTTAAAGCTTTTGGTACTTTTGGATCCATGTATTTTGAAATGGTTATGGCATGTATAGGCTAGTTGTTAAGTAAATGTTTATGGTTAGTTTAATAATGGTTATGGTGTATTTTGGTACTTAATACAAGCTATGTGATATGGCTTGATTTGTATATGCTTAACTTTTGTTGGATGCCATTTTATGAGGTGTTTATATATGGTAAGATATGATGAATAAATGAGTAAAGATGTGGATAGGTAAATAGATTTTAAGTTGTGAATTGGTTTGATATGATATGGTTCATATTGTGTTGGAAATATATGCTTTGGTTGTCAATGTTTGTTAAGGATGTTTTGGAATATGATTTGCTTGTAGGAAAGGACCCATTTGGGTGGCAAATTGGCTTAAACCAAGCCTACATTGTGCCACACGGGTAGAGCACACGGGCGTGTGACTCAGCTTTGTAAACCCTGCACCTTAAATGTTTTTGGTAGTCTTGCACACGGCCTCGACACATAGGCGTGTCTGGTGGCCACGTGTATTTAAAAGTATTGGCCACGGGCTAGACACACGGGCGTGTCTGGTGACCGTGTGGGGTTAGTCAGGCTCGACCACAGTCTAAAGGCTTAGGCGTGTCTTTTGGGCATGGCCGTGTGCGAGAGCACGGGCTAAGGGCACGGCCATGTGTCCCTAACTTGGAAAAATTATCAATGGTTTCCCTATTTATTGTATGATTTCAATTTAGTCCTTGCTGTTTGTATGTATCTTGATATGAGACTTTAAAGCATGACTTGATGATTGATTAATGAGTTGAATGAATGTTTATTAAGTTCAAAATTTTTACTGTTCTGTTCTGAGTTACAAGTCCAGTAATGCCCCTTACCTATTCCGGCGACAGTTATGGGATAGAGGTGTTATATTTTATTGGTATCAGAGCTATGATTTAGTCGATTCTAGGACTACCGTAGTGGTACGAGTCTTGCTATACATGCCATGTACATGAAATGTGATAGTGTGATATCTCCTGACATCCTCTGAAATCTGTTTTATATAGTAATGGATCCGAATCGAGCTATAGCTGATGATGTTGAAAGTAATGCGCCAGCACCTACTCAAGGAGCTGTGCCATCTGAATCGAACCCTGCTACAGGCAATCAGGAAGAAGCTTAGCAAGCTTTCTTCTAAATGATGTCTGAATGGTTTAGCGAGTTTGTGCAAGTAAACCCGGCTACTCCACAACCTCCACCCCCTCAAGTCCCACAACCTAACCCTGAAAATGTACAAGTTATAGATCGTCTTAGAATGAATAGACCTCCGGTTGACAAGATACGGAAGTATGGGGCCGAAGAATTCAGAGCTTCAGCGAGTGATGATGCTGAGAGGGCCGAGTTCTGGCTTAAGAATACAATTCGGGTTTTTAATAAATTAGCTTGCATGCCTGATGAATGCTTGAGATGTGCTATTTATTTGCTATGGGATTTTACATACCAGTGGTGGAATACCTTGATATCGGTTGTTCCGCGAGAATGAGTTAACTGGGACTTCTTCCAGACAGAATTCATAAAGAAGCATATTAGTCAACGATTTATCGACCAGAAAAGAAAGAAATTTCTAGAGCTTAAACAGGGCCGAATGTCCGTGACTGAATACGAGAGAGAGTTTGTATGACTCAGTAAATATGCTCGTGAATGTGTCTCTACTAAAGTAATAATGTGTAAACGGTTCGAAGATGGGTTAAATGAAGAAATTCGATTGTTAGTCGGGATACTGGAACTGAAAGAGTTTGTAGTTCTAGTTGATCGGGCTTGTAAATCCGAAGAACTTGCCAAAGAAAAACAAAAAGCTGATTTTGAATCCCGAGAATTCAGAAAGAGAATTGCAAATAAGTCGCACCAATCTGGATCCAAGAGATCAAAAGACTTTCACCCTTGTTTTACTGCTTCTACGGGCATATCCATCAGAGAAATAAATGTTAGATCTTCTCATTCTAGACCTCAGGCAACTTCTATGGCCAGTGTGGGTAGTGTGAGAACTCCCGGACCTGATTGCAAGCATTGTAACCGAGCATTTCGAAGAATGTCATTTGAAAAGTGAAGCTTGTTTCAGATGTGGATCGTTGGAACAATATTTGCGAGATTGTCCTGAAAGATCAATAGCTAATAAAGAACAATCAGCTAAGACGACTAATGCTGTAAATAGAGGTAGACCGTCCTGTAATACCGGGAGTCAAAGTGGAAATCGCAATGCTTCACGAGATACTAATGTGAGATTCGAGACACGCACTCCGACTAGAGCCTATGCAATACGTGCACGTGAGGAAGCTTCATCACCTGATGTTATCACCGGTACTTGTTCTCTATATAACACTGATATAGTTGCATTGATAGATCCTGGATCAACTAATTCATATATATGTATGAAATTAGTGTTTAAAAAGAGTCCACATGTCGAGTCAACAGAATTGGAGTTAAAGTATCAAATCCATTAGGCAAGTCTGTGTTAGTTGATAAAATATGTAAAAATTATCCATTGATGACTCGAGGATATTATTTTCCAGATGACTTGATGCTTCTCCCATTTAATGAGTTTGATGTGATACTGGGTATGGATTGGTTAAATATACATGAGGCAGTTGTGAATTGCAAACGAAAGAGTATAGAGTTGAAATGTCAGAATGGTGAAATTTTTTAGATCGAGTCAAATGATTTGAATAAATTACCGATAATTATATCTGCGATACGAGCTCAGAAATATGTAAGAAAGGGTTGTGATGCTTATTTAGCATATGTACTGGATACTAAAGTGTCTAAATCAAAGATTGAGTCTGTACCAGTTGTTCGTGAGTTTTCAGATGTATTTTCAGAAGAATTATCGGGTCTACCACCGATCAGAGGAGTTGAATTTGGTATTGAGTTGTTACCGGGTACTACTCCAATATCGATAGCTCCGTACAGAATGGCTCCGACTGAGTTGAAAGAGTTGAAAGCACAGTTACAAGAATTGATAGATAGAGGTTTTGCGAGATCGAGCTTTTCACCTTGGGGTGCTCCCGTGTTATTTGTGAAAAAGAAAGACGGATCGATGAGAATGTGCATTGATTATCGACAGTCGAATAAAGTTACAGTAAAGAATAAGTATCCTCTTTCGCGAATTGATGATTTGTTTGATCAGTTGAAAAAGGCTACTGTATTTTTGAAGATTGATTTGAGATCGGGTTATTATCAGCTAAGAGTTAAAGATTCCGATATACCAAAGACTACTTTTAAAACACGGTATGGTCATTACGAGTTTTTAGTTATGCCTTTTGGGTTAACTAACGCTCCTGCAGTGTTTAAGGATTTAATGAATCGTATTTTCAGACCGTATTTAGACAGATTTGTTGTGGTATTCATTGACGACATTCTGATCTATTCACGTGATGGGACGGAGCATATTGAACACTTAAGAATCGTGTTACAGACCTTGAGAGATAAACAGTTATTCGCCAAATTCAGCAAATGTAAATTCTGGTTGCGAGAAGTTAGATTTCTGGGTCACATTATTTTTGTGGAAGGTATAAGAGTTGATCCGAGCAAAATATCTGTTATTATAGATTGAAAACCACCGAGAAATGTGTCTGAGATTAGAAGTTTTTTGGGATTAGCAGGATATTACCAAAGATTTGTAAAAGGATTTTCGATGATTGTAGTACCGTTGACTCGAATGCTACAGAAAGATGTGAAGTTTGAGTGGACGGATAAATGTCAACAGAGTTTTGAACAGTTGAAAGCTTTGCTAATAGAATCACCGGTTTTAGTTCAACCTGAATCAGAAAAAGAGTTTGTGATTTACAGTGACGCATCGATAGTTAGACTGGGTTGTGTATTGATGCAAGACGGGAAAGTTATAACGTATGCAATTACCAATTCATGTTACCGGATGATCAAAAGATATATGTATTACACGTTATATAAGATATGAGACTCACATGGATTATATGGTATGATTTACATAAAATACATGTTATAAGTATTGGAGATATAGTTGTGATATATGAATGTTGTGTTTTCTACATGAATGATTTATAAGATTTACATGGACTAACAAATGTATGCTTGTGAAATAGGCAACTTGAGTATATGAATTGAATTGGTTTTGTTAATGTAATTATCTCGTAGATTCGGTAAGTTTAATTCTACATTATACGGGCTTACTAAGCTTTTAAAGCTTACTCCGTTTACTTTTCCCTTGTTTTATAGATTCAGAAGCTAGCTCGATATTCGAAAGTGTCGGAGATCACCATCACACTATCCTTAAAGCTTTTGGTACTTTTGGATCCATGTATTTTGAAATGGTCATGGCATGTATAGGCTAGTTGCTAAGTAAATGTTTATGGTTAGTTTAATAATGGATATGGTGTATTTTGGTACTTAATACAAGCTATGTGATATGGCTTGATTTGTATATGCTTAACTTTTGTTGGATGCCATTTTATAAGTTGTTTATATACGGTAAGATGTGATGAATAAATGAGTAAAGATGTGGATAGGTAAATAGATTTTAAGTTGTGTATTGGTTTGATATGATATGGTTCATATTGTGTTGGAAATATATGCTTTGGTTGTCAATGTTTGTTAAGGATGTTTTGGAATATGATTTGCTTATAGGAAAGGACCCATTTGGGTGGCAAATTGGCTTAAACCAAGCCTACATTGTGCCACACGGGCAGAGCACACGGGCTTGTGACTCAGCCGTGTAAACCCTGCACCTTAAGTGTTTTTGGTAGTCTTGAACACGGCTTAGACATACAGGCGTGTCTGGTGGCCGTGTGGTATTTGACAGTGTTGGCCACGGGCTAGACACACGAGCGTGTTTGGTGACCGTGTGGGGTTAGTCAGGCTTAACCATGGTCTAAAGGCTTGGGCGTGTCTTTTGGGCATGGCCGTGTGTGAGAGCACGGGTTAAGGGCGCGGCCGTGTGTCCCTAACTTGGAAAATTTATCAATGTTTTTCCCTATTTATTGTATGATTTCAATTTGGTCCTTGCTGTTTGTATATATCTTGATATGGGACTTTAAAGCATGACTTGATGATTGATTAATGAGTTGAATAAAAGTTTATTAAGTTCAAAATTTTTACTGTTCCGTTCTGAGTTACAAGTCCGGTAATGCCTCTTACCTATTCCGGCGACGGTTACGGGATAGGGGTGTTACACAATGCTCCAGATCGTGAATTGGGTGAATTGGAGCGAATTTCCATTTTACTGTTAAGATCAGAATGAAATTAGAGTTAGTAATAATAATAAACAGAAATTTTAATTTTCAGTTTATACTACCCTTCAATTTTGTTAAACGGCAAAATTTAGTTAGGAACTAAAAATTCTGAAACAAAATCAATAAGCAATTTTTGTTAACAGAACTGTTCAAAAGATTTCTGTTAACAACAAAAATTGAATAAATTTTGTTGAACGATAGGAATAGAATCTTGAAACAGAATTGTTCAATTAATTTCTATTTGAAAACAGAAAATCGAACAAATCCTGTTGAACAGTAGGAATAAGATTCTGAAACAGAATTGTTCAATTGATTTCTGTTTACAAACAAAATACAATTTCACCTCAGTGCGTTATTCTCGACTATCTGTCTTACTATTATTGTACACACGTTAGTGAAATAAATAGTAATGTAAAATATTTATTTAAATCATAAGATCGAACCAAAACAATATATATATATATATATAATCTGAAAAACAGAAATTGGAAATAAAAAAAAACCTAGATCGAAATTTGATACTTGTAGGTAGGCAGGAAAAAACGTTGGTCAACTATCTCTCAAGATACAACGAGATAAGCACGACAGTAGCTTGGCTGTAGTGATCAACAAATTGTAACCTAACTTTCTTCTATCACCGAAAACAGGTTCGAAATATGCAGGTAAAAGAATTCGAAATTTTGGAAAATTCAGTGTGTATCTTTTCCTGCAGATTATTTGGTTTTAAATAAAATTCAAATGAAAGACCATAATAATTGGGCTGAAATATCTGCATGTCTAGAAGGGCTCGATATTTCATGTTGCCCACGACGAGCGAGTGCACCCCCAACCCCGACAGGTCTGGATTTGCAACCCCTATGCGCGAGGGAGAATATTAGTTTAGTCATTCATTAACCACCAAGTTGGTTCATATATATAAACATATTCCACACTTGATATCTAACCAATATAAGACTAAGCTTTCCACTTTCCTTAACATAATTCACAAGTGGCTTACTTTGAGCATCAATTTCTCATTCATCACTCAACTATTTTGAGCATATGACATATCATTGTAAAGGTCTCATAGGGTAGAATATAAAACCATAATTTTATTATTCAAATCTCCACCTTTACTAATCGAGAATGTGCCTCAAAGCTTTCAAAAATCGATTTTGTCCAACATTAGGCTCTCCACAGAGTAAAAGAAAAACTCTAGTTTGGGACAATACCAACCGATTAAGGAGTCCATCAACTCCTAACTAACGACACTTTAAATTAAGACTTGTCTCGAAAAAGTTACATTTAAAAAATTTCTCCTCAAAGAGTTGACCTCCCCTCAACAATAATCATATTGATTGAATTCCCATTTTACTTTCCAAAACAAACTTTAGTTTTTTTGGATTTTTAAATTAAGTTGAATTATAAATTTCAAACTCCAACCTAATCTTAGCTGAAAAAAAATATTTAAAACAAATGAAATTAAAATAAACTTAATATGAAATGCAACAGACTAAAAATAAGAATAAATATAAAAAAAAATAAACTTAAACCTAAAATAACTTAAAAGAAGTCCCTATGAATGGTGAAACTCTTAAAATCACAACCCCTCAACATTCACTAATTGTTACAATGCATGATTGACTAATTTGAATATTTTAGGAATCAAGATATATATAAATATTATAGATACCAAGTAGGGATCCATCATGCTCCATGTGCCACGCCCCCCAAAATTAAAAGGGGTTAACATTAATTATAAAGTTTTTTAATCAAATAAACTACTCCTACTTGTTTTCTTTATTTCTTTTTCTTTTATATCAAGTGCTTCAGAAAACGATCTAAAGTGTGGAGACATTGTCACTATCTCATTCTTATTTTTCTCTAAAACTACTCCTAAAATTACAATTTGCAACTTAATCTTTTAATTGCCTTTTGTTTTTAGTGGACAACTTTGTCCGCATGGCCCTAAAAGGGCGGGAAATGTATCTTTCAGTCATTTTCTTATTGTTTATAGTATACGCATCAAACGTTTAATATTAATAAAGGTTGGTTATATCGATAATACATATTACATTTTAAAAAAATAACATGAGTCGTCACATTATTAAAAGAGATAATAATAAATTTTATACATAAATCATAAAATAAATCAAAATAATTTTATAACATTCAATTTTGATGATAATATTATTTTATTAGATAATATGGACGGTCCATCCGAACTTATGATCACCATTTAGTGCCAACCCTTGTTGACATTCTAAAGATTAATATACAAATCTTGTTATTATTATCTCCTCATCCAATTTGTTTGTATTTAAATTAAATTTATGATTTAAAATTTATTATTATTTTCATAATTTATGTAATTAATTACTAATATAGTTAAAAAGCCCCTTAAATTTTAAATACATTACTGTTAATTTTCTCCTAAAGGAGAAAAACTAATTATGAAATGTTCTCTACTTCCACCTTGAACACGTAATTAAGCGATACCGCTATTCACATCTCATGATTTATTTATTTATTTATTGATATTCAAGAGGTCCGTTTTATAGCCCATGTTTGGGGTTCGTGGCTACCCTTTCCAATATTGTCATCTTCAAGTTTTGAACCCGTGTCTCCCCTTGAAAATGTAATAAACTTTACTATTGCGCCCAACACTTATTGATACACCTCAAGATTTAATTTAAACTAGTTTCTAATGGGACATGTGTTCCATGTAATTTTATGTGTTTATTTTTTTTATAAATTAAAATTAAATCATATATAGTATATATAACATATTTAATGTAAGTAATATTTAAAATAAATAATATTTTATAAATAAAAAGTTAAAAAATAATATAAAAATCTAGAGCTATATTAGAAAGTAAATTATAAATTTAAAAAAAAAAGTAAAAACAACATGTAAAATTTGTAATAATGATTCAAGATAAGAATGAAAAACATTTACATTGATTAAATATGAAAGATATTTACATTAAATTAATAAACACATTTAATAGTAGTGATTAAAAAATAATTTTTGAAATTTATATGGTAAATATTTTTTTTACTTTTCTAAAAATCTCTCCCATCCATTTATAACTTCATGTATAATAATAGGTTAAACTATAAAAATAGTTACTTTTGTTTGTTTCAGGTTACATTTTAGTCACTTATGTTTGAAATGTTACGTTTCAGTCACTTAAGTTATCGTCTTGTTACGAAGTGATTACTTTATCGTTAAGCTTCGTTATCTTCCTAACAGAGGCCTCCTACGTGGCAGTCCAAATCAAATTTATTTAATTAAAAACCTATTTTTTATCTCAGCAACTGAACATCCCAGTTGACATTTAAAACTCATTTGAACTGTCACGTAGGATTGCTGTTAGGAAGGTAATATAGTTTAACGATAAAGT
Organism: Gossypium stocksii; assembly: GCA_020496765.1. Taxonomy (NCBI): domain Eukaryota; kingdom Viridiplantae; phylum Streptophyta; class Magnoliopsida; order Malvales; family Malvaceae; genus Gossypium; species Gossypium stocksii. The sequence goes on from CM035623.1 coordinate 109,795,592, forward strand.
GACCATTTCGTAACAAAATAATAACGTAAGTGACTAAAACATAACATTTCAAACATAAATAACTAAAATATAACTTAAAACAAATAAAAATAATTATTTTTATAGTAGACAAAAGAAAAATATAAAGGAGTACTTGCTTTACATGAAATAAACTAACTTATGAAATAAAATAAAATAAAATGATACTACATATCTATCAAGTGCCGTTCAAAAATTTCTTTTTAAATATTAATTTAGTAATATTGTGGTGGGTTTAAAAAATTTTCCACTCTTACATTATAGATATACTAAACCCTAAATATTATTTTATTAAATCCAAAGCCTTAAAATACGGAAAATGTTATAATAAAAAAAACAAATGGCTTTTATTTTAATATTCTAAAATAGAATCGTATGAGTTTTACTATTTTATTTGTCTGTTGCGATGGTGTCTTTCTCCATATGGGGTAATGCGTAGGGTACTGAGATTCTCCTATTTATATCCTTTCCCAACTTTAATTATCTCCTGGATTCAAATCCAAACTCATTTATTTACTTCACTTAAAACTTTATATGAATGCCATGATCAAGGAAACCACCTACAATTCCTCCTGGTTGTCTGCGCCTCATGCAAAGATTAATGAAATTCACTTAATGTTTAATCATATAATTCATTTGGGTTTAATTTTTTAGAAAAATTTAATAAAATATCTTTATTGGATAATTCTTTTTTAGTATTATATGTCCTTTAATTATATATTACTAAAAGAAGACATTTTTCTTTTATCTTTAGCTACTGTTATCTTTGTTCTAAAAAGCTTGTTCCTCCAAAATTGTTAAGTTTTGTATCTTGAAAAAGTGATAAAAATGTTGAAAATTTTATCATGTAATCATTTTTAATCTCGACTTGTTATGTGGTTCATTCTTTAAGAAACGTGTCCCGTAAAACTCTCTTCCTTAATTAGCAAATGAATTATTAGTCGATTTTTCCTTTTTCTTTTATGGGGCGGAGAAAAATATTTGATTTTAGGATTAAATACAAAAATCATTCCAAAATGTAAGTGAATTTAAAAAAAAAAATTTATTTCCTCGCATTTTTTAATTTTAATAAGTAATGAATTGCTTGCAAAAAGAAATTACTTTTTCATCTTTTGTAGCAAGTAGACCAATGAAACGTTTTTATATTTTATATTTAACTTTTTAGCATTCAAATTTTCAATTCTAAGTAAGTATTAAGGGAAGGGTGAGAGAATTAGGCGTGAACTAGTCATAATGGTCAGGCACACACTATTTCCCGTTAATTTATGAGTAGGGCTGGTAAGTGTAACTTTAGGACCCGCCCCAACTCTATAACTTGAGAGAAGTAATAAAAGTTGTATAAAATAATTCATTTTTCATTAATCAATCAACTGTAGATTAGATGTTATTATTGAGTAAATTTTCCCTCCTTTCACCCATTTAACAACTCCCTTATTGGGTTTTTATGCATCCTACTAACCATTGGGCTCTTGTTGCAAAGAAAGGGGAGAAGCAACACCACATATTATTACTATTCACTTTTATTCAAGTATAATTATTAAAATAGTTATATATTTTTTAATTATATAAAAAATTTTGAGTAATTCTCATAAATATTAATTATATGAAATAAAACTCTTCTTTTGAAGATAATACTACCGAGTTCCTTCGTCTGCTAAAATAGCGCATTTCTCTTGTCTGCTCATAGAGCATGTTTCTTTGATTTTCGCTAGGGTTTTGGCTTGGTTGGGTTTAGGGAGACCAGTGGTTATGGACGAAGAGTTAGCAAATATGAATCTTGTGGATGAGGAGGAGGTGTCGATATAGTTTCAAGAGGATTCGGAAGGGTAAATGAGGATTATAGATTGTGTTTGGTGGGAAGAGTCTTGACGGATAGTGTGGTTCATTTCCCTTCTATGAGGACTTTGGCTAATTTATCGCGTCCGTTGGGAGGAGTTTCGATCACTGATATCGGGGAAAAGAGGGTTCTGTTCATATTCTATTATGAAGTCGATATAAAGAGCGTAATAGAGGGCATGCCTTGGTCATTTAATAGGCATCTTATTATATTCCATCCAATGGGGCCAAGGGAAGATCCGTTACAAGTTCCACTAATTTACATAGAATTCTGGGTGCAAATTCATAATCTTCCGATGGAAGTGATTTCGGAGGGTCTGGCACGCCAGTTTAGGAATTCCATCGGTCAGTTTGTTCAATATGATTCCTCATTGGTGACTAGAGGAATTAGGAGGTATATGCAAATCTGGGTTAAAATTGATGTGAGAATGCCTTTGAAGTAAAAGAAGAAACTGTCCTTGGATAAGAATCGATAGGGGTAAGCCTACTTTCACTATGAGAGATTAACGTTATTTTGTTTTCTGTGTGGAAAGTTAGGTCATTGTGAGGGATTCTTTCCAGTGAGGATGACAATCGGGGTTCAGGAAGTGGAATCTGGTTGGGATGCTTCATTAAGAGCGCCACCAAGAAAGGAGGCTATGGTGAGCAGTAGGTGGCTTCGAGATGACTCTTCAAGCGTTAGACAAGTAGGTGGTAATTCGCTGGGTATGGATGTGGATGGGCGTGCGGATGGAAGGATTTTTGGTGATATCCAAACTCCTAGTCTTTATCTGAATGGATGCAATGGGGAAGGAGTTATGACTGGACAGGTAAATATTGGGAAAATGGATATGGGCTCTAATTCAGAGGATAGCCCAATTGAGCAGGTGGATGGGAAGAAGAGGCAACGGGCGCAGGAAGGAAAATTACCTAGTTCTGGTTTTATTGATGTGGTGAATGAGGAATCTGATATATTGATGGCTGTTGGAAGGTAGGCCAATCGAATGCAATGAAAGCCCTAAGTTGGAACGATTTGGGTTGGGGCATCCACGGGCGATTAATCGTCTCAGGAACAAGTTGAGACATGTACAACCCCAAATTTAGTGCAAGGAGAATGGAGCAAGTCCGAAGGAAATGTGGATATGTTAATGGTATGGACGTAGGAGTGTACGGGTCGAGACTGGGATTGTCGTTGGGATGGAGAAGTGATTGTGTGGTTCAGTTTAGGAGTTTTTCTTCTAGTCACATTGATGTAGAAATACATGAGGGAATGGTTTGTCGCCTTGGAAGTTAACAGGTTTCTATGGGTCATCTGAGATACATAGAAGAAGGGAATCATGGGATCTGTTGAAGATATTAGGGAGAGATCAAAGTTTGTTATGGCTGTTAATGGGTGACTTTAATGAAATTATGTTTTCATTTGAAAAAAGAGGGGTTGATTGCAAAGTGAAAGAAACATGGCATGGTTTCGAGAAATGTTGGAGGAATGTGAGCTTAGTGATTTGGGATTCATGGGGCAATGGTTCGCATGAGAGAGGGAGTGATTACTGGAAAATAACGTTAGAGAAATACTTGATAGGGGAGTGGTGAATTCGGCTTGGTGGGAGTTATTTTCAGGATATTCTGTGAAGCATCTACCACATGCCTTTTTCGATCACTGTCTGATTGTGATTGACTTGGGGGATAACAGGAGAGATAGATCAGCCAGAGATAAGGTGTGTTTAAATTCACTGCAAATTGGATAATTGAAGAGAGTTGTGAACAACAAGTAAAGAACTTTTGGGAGGCGAACTCCAATGAAAATTTTTGTGAAGTTAGAAAAGCTGGGGGTGGTTTTGAAGAAGGAAATAGGACGAATCTATGTTGGTAGAAGGCAAATGTCAAACTCGTTAAATATACATTTGTCGAACTTAAATTCGACTGAACCAATTTAAGAAAACTTTGCAGAATTGGAAGAGGCTAAGTTGGCACTGAACATAAAAGCTGATAAAGAAAAGTTGTTTTCGAGCAGCGAGCAAGGGTGAACTAGCTTCAGATCGGTGATAGGAACACGTCCTAGCAAGGGCGAGGTTAAGTTGGCATGCACGTACCCGAATGAACATGTGGCAAATCCAACTACGACAGAGGCACGAGTCTATCTTCAAGATTTAACTATGGCTGAAGATTTAGGGTTCCGAAAATTGGTGGTGGGAGGAGACTCCCTAACAATCGTGAAGAAAGCCCAGTCATTAGAAAAAGATAGATCAAGTGTTGTTGCGTCAATAAAGCATATAAAGGAGATATCAAGGAGGTTTGAAGAAATTACTTTTAGATTTGCATCTAAATCGGTGAACCGGACGGCACATGCAATGGTGGAAGAAGGATGGGAGCTGTCATCGTCTACCTATTGGATTGAAGAGGCGTCAGTGAGGGTAGAGGAAAAAGCTGAAAGGGATAGAAGAGCTTGTTGTGATTAAATTGATTGGATTGGAGAAAGGAGTATTATGGGGACTGCGAAGGTCAAGAATTACAAAGGTTCATCGTTTCTTTGATGTTAACAATCTGAGGGTAGCAGGACGGTGGACTGATTCGTTTTGATAACTGATGAACGATTTTCATGGAGATGGACGCTGCTAGTTAGGAAATAGGGTCGTTTCATTTTATTTGATTTTTCTATTTTATTTTGGATTATGCTAGACTGTTTTGTTATGGTGTTTCTTTGCTGTTTGTTTTACTCATTAATTAGGGGCAGCCACCGTCCGTTTTGTCCACTAAAAAAGAGAGTTGTTATACATGCACATGGTGCTTTAATGGGAAATGAAAATCGTCAGTTTCTATCAAAAAATTATATGAAATAGAATTATATTTTAACAAATTTAAATATTCAATTTCGAATTATACTTTTACTTGTATTTCACTTCATAATATAAAACTTAGACTTACCATTGTAAAATAGATGCATTAAGAAAAAGAGTTAACATTTCATCATTATTTCTAAACTTTAAGTAGGGTTTGAAGCTATTAACAAATGTACCAAGTTTATAAATTAAAAATACGAGTTGAATAGCTTGATACGTGTGTAGACATTATTTTTAAGGATGTTTTAATATATAACGTATCCTAAAGGTTCAACAAGCTCTTTTATTATAAAAAGGGAGCAAGAATCAATAATAGATCACAATAAAAAAATATTTAGCAATCTTAAAAGGATGAGCGAAATGAAAAGGATAAGGTTTTTGAAGTGTGTATAATATTAAAGTGAACCAAGGTATTTATAAGATTTCAATTGGCTAAAAATAGCAGAGGTGAGTTGAGTAAAAAGTGATTTTGACTTAGCCAAAATTAATTTAAAAATGGTTTGACAAATATGGTCTTTGCTAGATATAACATCAATCGATTAAGCTATTTTTAGCTTGACTAAATATAAGTGTAGCAAAATAAGTAAATTACTTTCTTGGACTCTTAAGAATTTAGTTAAAAAAAGTACAAAGCAAAATAGCTTAGTTGTCGCGACGTATCACATACAAGGGAAATTTACCAATTTACACTACATTTGCCTTTTGGGCCTAGTTCTCGTGTGCACAAGTCTACCCTCTCAACTTGGTTCTTACTAGTCCAATGAAGTTCAATGGCCTATAAATAAGGGTATCATGATTTCTTAAAAAAATAAGGAATTTGATTCTTTTGAAATGTCTCAATATTTCCAACAACCGCCACATATTTCAAAAGAACTAAGGATAAAACTTTGTTGAGTACCTTCTATTAAGTTATAATGCATTAACTTTGGTGCATTTTGGACTATGAATCAAAACTAAAAAGAATGAGACATTATTTATAGAATATCTGGTGGAACATACACTTTCCTAGTTAAAATTATTCTTAGACATACACTTTCATACTATCACACTTTTTTCAACAATAAGTTATGGATTTGCCACACACAAAACAATTTTCCATTTTTTCCTTTTTTTCTTAAAATTTGATTTTAGGCTTGTAACCAATCAAAAAAAATTATATTCGCTATAAATCATGTTTAAAATAAATTCAACTCTCATATATATTGCCGTACAATTCAAGGTATGTTTAAAAATAAATAAATTGAACTTACATATTCAAATTTGATAACATGGTAAATAAGAAATTCTCATCATAGTTACAGTTTAATATAACTTTAATAACTGAGTTAGAAATCTCAAGTTGAATCCAATCTTCAATTTAATATCTTACTATTAAAACCTTAGTCTCTAAACTTTTATTTGGCCCAACTCGTATTAAAGGTGAAATTAATATCAACCAAGTCTAAAGTAAATTTATGTTATTATTACATTAAAAGTTTCACTTTATCAAACTCTAATTTAAGTCCTACTAATTTTTCAATAATAATAAATGAATTCATGCAACATAAAATCATGGATTCATAGTTCATTCAAACAATTAACTATAGAAATAACACTTCACACATGCGATTAGTATTTTTTTTTTTCAAAATTAAACCAACTCTAGCCTTTCAAAAATATTTAGATCACACCCTTTTTTATACCTATTATTAGTGCATGAGAATCTTAAACATAAATATCAAAACTGTTAGGATATGAGCAATAGACGATAGTAAAAACAGGCACATGGAATGTTCATGGAAAAATTATACAAACAACATTACGAAAATAATAGCAACAACGAACATGGGCATCGTTAATGCGGACAACATCTAAGTATAGAGATATCTTTAACATTGTTGGCAACTATTTCACCAAATTAACAAATAAAAATATGAGTTGCATAACTTGAAGCGTGTTAGACATTGTTCTTAAAGATATTTCATCATGTAGCATATCTCCCAAGATTCAACAAGCTCTTTCGTTATAAAACGAGAGCAGGAATCAACAATGAATCAAAACAAAAAAAATACTCACCAATCTCAAAAGAATAGAGAGGACGAGCGAATGGAGAAGGATAAAGTTTTTAAAGTGTGTATATTATAAAAGTGAGCCAAGATATTTATAGGACTTCAACTCACTAAAAATCACAAAGGTAAGTTGAGTAAAAAGTGGTTTTGACTTAGTCAAAAATAGTTTCAAAATGATTCCACAAATTTTGACCTGGCTAAATATGGTTTCAATCAATTAAACTATTTTTAGCTTAGCTAAATATAAGTCTTACTGGTTAAATAATTTACTTTTCTTGGACTCTCAAAAATTTAGTAAAAAAGTACATAAACAAAAGGGTTACACTGCAACATATCAAGTGCAAGGGGAAATCCATTGATTTACACTACACTAGCCTTTTGAGCCCAATTGTCATATGCACAAGTTCACCCTCTCAACTTGGTTCTTACTAACCCAATGAAGTATAATGGTTTATAATCGATGATCTCAAGATTATTCTTAAAGAATGTTGGATTTGATTCTTTTGGAATATCTCAATATTTCTAATAGAATCTTTTCATTTTTACAATATTTTAATTATCAAAATAGTTAATATATTTTAAGTATGTTAAAAATTTTGAATAATATTAATTTATATTAATATATGAAGCAAGAATATATTATTTAATGAATTAAGAAAAAATATTTGCGACCCATGTTACATTAATAACTAGTTATCCTAGTTAAAAAAGTCTTGGCTTAATCACAAGGTTGAGGCTCTAGGACTTCGAGATCCTAAGTTTGATCCCATGGTGCATGAGTTCTAGTCTAGATTTTTATTTTAGTTTAAATATTATCATGTATGGGTTTATCTAGATTCATTCTTATCTAACTTAGAACATTATTCCAAATATCAGTTTGATCCCACATTATAATAGTTAATTATGGTGATAATTATTGGAATTTGTATTATTTGTACTTCTATTCGTGGTTATACTTGTAATTATATTTATATATACAAAAAGTTATCTCAAATTCTAGAAAATACTCAAAATTTCTTCATCTATTTGAAAATTTATAATTTTAAATCCATTAATCAGTGATATCAAAAGTTATTTCCAGGAAAATAAATAGCTACCTGATAAGTCTAAATTATATAGACTTTGTTAATACCTTTTTACTTAGAATTCATGCAAATCTCGAGCATTGTAATTTTAGTTCATATTAAGACATTGGGCATAATTTAAGTAAAGCTTGTAATTTTACATAATTAGGTGTTAACTCTACATAATTTCATTAAATTATGCTACATGATAATTTCTTTGTTAAATTGTTGCAGTATGGACCATTAAATTACTCCATGTTGGGAACAATTGGAGAAACACATAATTAAGTGAGATGATTACCCAATACTTTGGACAGCAAAGAAGATGAATTGGGCTTAGAAATATTGCTTTGCCCAGCTTGAAGATGGTTTCCGAAGAGAATTAAAATTCTTTTCAATTGGGTTGCCAAAACCGTCCAACAGGTGGAAAGTAGCCCAAATTTGGCAAGACATCAAGAGCAACCCAAATTAAGTTTGGAATAATTAAAATGTAGGTCCTTGGATGTATGAAAAATCAAAAATCAACCCCCAACTAATACCTTGATTGCCGTCCAACCCCTTACATGATTCATGCATGAATCAAGCAACCACTCAACCTTCATCCCACAATTCATGGCCGGCCAAATAAGGGAGAAATCCAAGGGATATGCAAACTATTTTTAGCAAATTCCCAAGCCTCCTTTCAAGTATAAATAGCATCAATCATCCTTCAATCCCATTCATTCCAAACATCTCTCAACTCACAATATTCTCTCATCTTTCTCTACTTTCTTCCACGCCTAAGCCCTCCATTTTTCCCTTTCTTTAGCAAGCATTTCCTTGAGAAAAACCTCTCCTGGTCAGCCACCTTGAGAAGCAATTTGTGAAAGAGCAACCGCAAGAATTGGAGGAAGCCACCACGATCAATCCGTGAGGAATCAACAAACTCATCAAAGAGTTTCTTCTTCCTTTATCTTTTCACTAGTTCTTAGTTGTTCAAACATGATTGCAAATTGTTTAAATATTTTTCCATCAATTATGATGACTTAAATTTGTTTTAGCTAGAATAATTGCAATGGTTTGATTAAATTCATTCTATTCATGTTTATATTGTTTTGTGTCTCAGTTGTTCATGCTTCCAATTAAAATCATTCATGTTATTCATGCATTAAAACACGTTTGGATGCATTAGAATTAGTTGCTTAATCCTAATCAGATGGTGGTAATGGATGCAATAAATGGAAGTTGCATGCTTAAATTATATCCTAATCAGAATAAATTAAAGGTTCGTAATAATCTAAGAGAACTTACTACCTTGCATCACTTTAGGGTTTATGTGATTAAATTGTTCCAAACCTAATCCGTCCTTATTACTTCACATAAATCTAAGAAATACTTATTTAAATATGGACATAGAAATATACGTGTTTTTCTAAGTATAAGACTTCAAAAGAACTTATATGAAATTCTAAGTTAATGAATGATCGAGTTGCTATGGAATTTTTTCGGAACATTGTTAAACATGATGAAGAATGAATTGTGTCAAGTGTTGTAGTTGTTCTAGCTCATTCATGTTATTATTGTTAGAACTTGTGAAATTGTTGCTAAAACCATTTCATTACATTATATTTTATCATATAGGGTAAATTGCATTTAGTTAATTAATTTTAATATCTATCACCCCAAATTATTGTGTTTTACTTACCAATTTGTAAATTCTTAATTTTAAAATTTTTTATTAATAAATATAGTCCCTGTGGAGACGATAACTATTTTACTTATTACTTGATAACGACTGTTTACACTTGCACATTCCGTCGCGAATCACTACCATAGTTCGTAAATCTTCTTGTAACTTTTTTTTTTTTTGTTCAAAAGATGGATTTCATTGATAGTAAATTCATAACAAAGAAAAGAATTCGTAGGATCCCAAAAACAATAGAAAGCCCTTTAGAAAATACAACCAACAAAATGGTATGAACGCTTGACTGAAAGTCAAGTCATACCGAAAAAAAAAGCAAACTACACTTGAGACATGCCTCCATGACTATAAGAAAATAGCAAAGCAGAAGTCATGCTAGACCACCAACGAACATGAATTGTCAAAACATAGGCAAACAACATTCAAAGCAACCAAGCCACCTTGAATTGTAGAGTCCCTTTCCAAGTCCTTTCTCTAGTGGCGATGGAAACGTCATTGTTGACCTGAAACAAAAAATGTGTAGATGCTAAGAACAAATCAACCAAAAACAAGTCAAAGAGGACTCAAGAAAATGGAACACAAAGGATTTGAGAAACACAAGTATCTATGACTTGAGAAAATCTCCCCAAGGGAAGATCCAAGGGAAAACCTTGGTCAACATTATTTTGCTAGTTAAGGAGGAGAAACGATGGTAAGGATAAAAAAAAAAAAAGGTTAAAGGGAAACAGAAGAAAGCGATAGTAGGAGGAGATAATTTTTAAGATTAGTAAATTACTTCACCCTACAAAATTTACTGTCATATGCCACTTAATGTTATATAAACTAAGCATATTAGTCTAAGTTGTAGATTTAACCCTTATATGTTAATTTGGTCATTTTGATAATCTATACTTTTAAATTTTGAAATTTTCAATTTTGACCCAAATGATAACTTTTCAAATTCATTGAGTTTAATTATTTTATTCCAAAATTTTGTGCAACAAACATATTATTAGATGTGTAACGTCAAGTTAGCTTATTACTTTTGCATAATACTAAAAAAATTCATGTCATTATAGTTAATGAATTTAATGGTTACTGTTTGGATCACAACAAAATTTTCAAAATTTAAAAAGTATATAGACTAAAAATAGTTAATTTAGATAATAGAAACTAAATCTACAACTTACGTATAGTACAAGGCTAACAACAGAATTTGACCTAACGATTTAACTACTACCATTTGAATAAGATTAAAAATTCGACAAATATAGGTAGCACATTGCAATTACATGTTTGAGCATTAAAATGCTTCATTTAGTGGGCAAATTCAGTCGCCTTCTATTCGCTGACTTAAGAAATTGTGTTAATACATGATTTTATTAGCAATTCAAGTGGTGGCGTATTAAAGTAAAAACATGCTTCACTTACAAAAGAAAAGAAAAGAATAAAAGTAATGTTGTGAAGAGAAGCAAAGTATAAAGAAAACACCTTTTTCATGGTTTGAATTCAACTGTAATGCTCATGATGGTGGTTGGTTCCCAGTGATCAACAACCCCCAAATTCCAGACATCCTACCTTAAATTACAAAACAAGATACCTTACTAGCTTCATTCTTTCAACACCCTCCCTTGCCGCCTTTCCAAGTTTATTTTCACTGTTTCAACTGAAAAGAATATTGTTCTTACCTTATTATTCTCTCTTACAAGCTGTACAGGCTTGTAATTACCATAAGATTGTTCCAAAAAAGCTGTAAGACAGTCTTTTTCAGGACATTATAATACATAAGATTTTAATTGCACGCCCTAAATAATTACAATATTGCATTGTAATTACCATTTAAGTATCATCAAGTTTGATTGCACCAACTATCATGTTTTCGATGGAGATTCTTGTATTAGAAATTAGATTGTATTTTATTTTTTTATTCAAAAAAATAGATAAAATAATTTTTATATGTAAGATCAAATATCAAATTAGTCATTCTATTAAAAATTATATCTATTTCTACTATTAAAAATTGGTCCTTGTACGTTAGTGTGAGGTATACGTGACACATCACGTGTCACTTTCTGGTTATTCCATCAACTATGCCAAGTTTTAGCTATACAAATGGACGAAATTTTTAACAAAAGGATCAATTTGTTCTCTTTTTTTTACTCTTTGATCTAATTATAGGGACTAATTTACCTATTTTTTAAGTGGGGGCAAAATATAATTTATTTCCTGATACAGAGGTTTCTATGATACTTTTACCTCATGTTTTTTATGTTCTCATCTGTTAGCCAAAACTAGCAAGCAAGATCACGATCTATTGGATTCAATCTTCAAGAAGCTGGTACACACTAGCCTAATAAAAAACATGTTCATTTTTCATTTTTTTCTTTAAATATCAAAATTACACTTGAACTTCGTAATGTCATATCTAAATTTTGATTTTATATAATTTTATACATAAAATTTGATTTAATTCAAAATTTACAGATCACTAACAACATTATCGCCATTTTTACATATATATTACATACATAAATAATTATTGAATCTAATATCAAATAAATTAATATAATTATTTTTAAATATGTACAATTGAATCAAAATCAAAATTTTATATATAATTAGGTCAAAACAAAATTTATATAACAAATCACACTTTATACTAATGTGTATGAGTAAATTTGATATTTATTCTTTAAATTTTTCTTTCTTAATTGCCAAATAATTCTCCAAATTTATTGTTCTGGCCATAAAGTTAGGGATGATTTACTATTTTTTTTTGTGAAAGGGAGTTAGTAATTAATATTAATCATTCAATTTAAAATTATTGAATGATATATAAAAAATATGCACCACTGTAGAGATTTCTTATTTATAATTACCCTACTTAGTAAATTGCTACAGCATTGGGATTGGAGAAAAAATATTGTTATTTACTTAGGGTCTTTGGATGTAATTGGATCTACATTTCAGTAAGATTCAACATTTTGTTGGTTTAATCGCATCTCAAGTAGTTGTTGGATCACTATTATAATATCATACAGCTTCAACAATTTCTAAATCTTTTTATACAATCATTATTACTATTTATAATCCCAAAATTTGATTATTCAAGCTCATTTCAACTCACTTTTTTTATCATAATAATAACAATAATATCAATTAAGTTAAAACTTAATTCATATAAATATTTAAAATTATTATATCCCAGAAAAATATTTAAGATTAAGATTCAACAAAAATTAAATTAAAAAAAAATATTTCTCAATCTCTCTCATCCCATCTTCATCTTCTCTGCAAAGAAATCTTTCCAAATTTCTCACATAAACTCTAGTCCAAATTTCTCACATTAAAACAAACCCTCATTTTCAATATTAAAATAAACTCTCATCTCCCCTGCTATTAAAATAAACCACATTTCCAATATTAAGAACTCAAAATAGGGAAAAGGAAAGCAATGATAGAAAGGAAAGCCATCATTTTTATGGGTTTTTATTTTTAATTTAATTTAACTTTTTCTTAAAGTCTATTTACAGAGTATTGAATTAAAGTGTAATTATTAGAGTATTAATTATACTTTTTTATAATTAAAAGACATGTAATTTTTTAGATGTGTTTGGTAGTACTAATCATAATTACACAGTTATATAATTTATATATTTTAAAAAAAAATTGATTACTATAAAAAATTTATTAGTATAATAAAAATAATTTTTAAGTAAGTAACAAAAATTAAAATAACATTTTTATACGTATTATGTTAGTCTAAAAAAGTAGTTGATGATACAATTATTAATAATCCATATAAAAATTTATTTTGTTCTAGTGCATATTTGTTAGGTTTTTCCTTCTTTAATATTTAACATATGCTCCTTATCATCATCTGTTGATCCTTGACTGAGTCCATCATCATCTGAATTTTAAATCTACATCATTAAAATTATCAAGATTAAAGTATTGATCATCTCAATTCTACCTAAATTATGAAATATGCAATATTGTAGTACAATTCAACCTTTTTTTTTTTTTATGTTATACTAAGGTCATGTTATTAATATGAGAAATATTTTTTAAAAACAACAAATATATTTTCAACCACATTTCAAAACATTTAATGTTTCAAATTAAAGATTTCGCGAGCTGTTTATGGTGTTTGTGTCTGGCACTATTCTCTCAAATGATACCATACCCCACAATATGGTGAAAGAAAATCTTTGCTATTTGCATAATTAGCATCGACCTTGTAATATTTAGACTCACAATCTGAATAATTTATAGTTTTAATTATAAAAACTCATATAAACTTAATTTGGAGAAAGACTTATGTTATGTTATATTCTTTTTTATAATTTGTAAATTAATTAAAAAATAATATAAAAATCATAATATATAACCTTTATAAAAAAGTTTTATAAATTCTGCAAAACTTTCATAATACTTCTCATAAATAATATATTTTTTTGTCATAATTTTAAAAAGTTATTTTTTTATAAATAAATTATGGTAGAAAAAAATTATAAATTTTTTTAATGAATAAGTATATTATTTTTATAATATATAACTTGTATATGTAAATGAGTTATGTTCATACTTGATCATAATTTTTTATAAATAAATATATTATAAGTTATGTCCATACCTGGTCATAACTTTTTATAAATAAATATATTATAACATTTTTATAACATGTAATTTATTTTTTATAATAATTTTTTTCTTAGAAATATTTTAGAATTTAAATAATATATTTTTTATAACTTTATAAAATACGTAAATTATTTTTATAATATGAATTTTTTAAGATTTATAATATAAAAAATTTATCATAACTACCTCAAACATTCATACGTATTCATGCTTATAATATAATTTTTATAATTTGTATAAAAATTATTTTTTTAAAATTGGATTTGAGTGTGTTATAGGCCAATTTTGGCCCTTTTAAATTACAACCATTGAACCCATCCAAAATTAAAACCCAATGTCCATATTAAAACCCAATGTCCATATTACAAACCCACTTTACAATTTAAAATCAACTTAACCCGTTTGCCTAACCCATTCCCGGTTAACCCAATAAACCCCAACACCAAATACTAACCCAAACCCCATTTACAACCATTCCTATACCCATTACACTACCCAATTAAACCCTCAAACCCGGAAGCCCAATAAACCTAAACTACCCATGACCCAACAAACCCAAACCCTAAGCCACCCGACCCAAGTGCTCCCTACTTGCCTCTGCTAGCAGTCACATCCACCGTTTGGCACCGCCATTGATGTCTCAGCACCGCCCCAGGTCCCTGCAAACATTAAAATAGAATAGACAGAAAGGGAAATAACTTGTAAGAATGAAAAGGCTATAAAAGCCGAATGAATCACTTGTAATAGAGGAGGATTTTGAACCCCTAAAAATCAATACAAACAGAGAAGTATTCAGAGCACAACAAAACAACAGTATCTCATCAATAGCAACGAAGGGATATCCCCCAAACCGCGAAAATATCAAGAGAACAGACTCGAACCGTGAGGTGATTCTGTTTTACAATTCTTTTCATTTTCATGCATGGTTTTTAAATGATAATCACAGCAATAATAACATAATAAAATAATAAATAATACAAAAAAAATCTAAAAAATTTACCTTTTTTTCGGCCACCGGAACGGTGGCGAACGGCGGCGGATGATGGTCCGATCATCGGCCGGTGACCGGTCGGTGACCGGACGGTGACCGGAGCCTTGGAGCTCCCCCCTCTCTCCTTTCCCTCTCCCCTCTCTCATTTCCCTCTCCCCTCTCTCTTCTTTCCCTTCCTTTTTTTTCTTCCCTGGGCAGCAAATGAATAAAAAAACAAAAAACCCCTTTTATACTAACCGACCTGGGTCGGGTCGACCCGACCCGACCCTAAAGGATCCGCGTGTTTTCGACCACGGAAGGGCTAATTGCGCGCGCAGGCCTTCCGCTTTTTCATAGTTTCGCAATCAAGTTCCTAACAATTTTAAATTGGCCCCGAATTCGGCAAGCTTTGCGATTTGATCCCCTGTTCTGCGCTCGGAGAGGGGTAATTGCTGCTTTGGTCCCTCCCCTGTTCACGCGCGCTCAAATCGATCCCCTTTTCATCTTGCTGTATTTTAAAATTCGGCCCCAAAGTTTATGCCCGTTTTCACTCAGGCCCAGGTTTAAACGCCCTGTTTTAAATAACTAGGAAAATTGCTATTTCGGTCCCCCTATCTTTTACGCGTGTTTAAATAAGTCCCTTTAGTTTGTTTAAATTTTAAAATTCGGCCCTAATGTTCTATCCTGTTTTTAACTTAATCCCATTTTTCATTATTTAAGTTCTTTACGTTATTATTATTATTATTATTATTATTATTATTGTTATTATTATTATTATTACTATATATATTTGTTATTATTATTATTTCTACTATTATTATTTTATATCACATTTTCATTACATTTAGTATTTTGTTGATATTCATCTTACTATTATATTATTATTTCTAGTGCTCACTATTATTTTGTTTTATTTAGTTAGCATTTTTAATATCTCATTTCCTTCTTACTTTTATATATTTATATATCATTTATGTACATGCTAGTATTACAAATATTATTTCTTTCATTATATTAATATTATAATATTTACGTTCTTATATTTTCTATTATAACTAATATTATTTTATCATTTTTCTTATTATTACGATTATTATTTTCTATTATACCATTATATAATTACCATTGTTATTGTTATGTGAATATATGTATTATTACCACACTTTGCTAAATACCATATTATATTAAATAATATATCCCTACCTTTTAACGCTATTTCATTATTATATTATTATTTTACTAGCTAATTTTCATACCTGTCATGATTTCTAATATGTCCCATGTTAATATTTTTCACGGTTTTAATTAATTTTAATAAATAAAGGCAACATACCGACTTAGCACTACGTCGTTGATTTCATCGCTATGTTGGGTGAATATCAATCGGCTCGTGTTGAAAACGGAACGTCCTTCAAAAAAAAAGATTAAAAATCCAAAAACTCTTATTTTTTGATCGGATCACGACTAAACGTCAGATTGGACTGGCATTTTTTTTGAAAATTAAAGACAACACGTGTTTAATAAGATACCAATTTTGGGCGTCGTGGGGGTGCTAATACCTTCCCCGCGCGTAACCGACTCCCGAACCCTATTTTTCTCTGAATTTTAACGCGGACCTAAACTCGACCTTCTTTACTCGGAAATAAATGTTTTATTAGGTGTCCGATCACACCTAAAAAAAGAGATCGGTGGCGACTCCCTTGTATTAATAAAATCAAAATTTAGATTTCAAAATTTCATAAATCGCCACATTTAGCGACCAAAGCTACTAAAGCAAATTTTTACGTCGCTACAGAGTGTAATTGGGGTTTTCCAATTATACCCAATTCGATGGGATCCACCAATTATAATAGTTACCCAAATATGCCACCCTTATGTAGTTACAAGCAATTATGTTCAAATCCAATTACTAGATGGCTTTCTAAACACTACTTTAATATTAAACTTAAATATTTCATTTAATTAAAAATATCACTCGTCATAATTTGATTTATTTAAATGATTTTAACAAGAATTAACGGTTGATAACTAAAGTGATAAAAAATAAATTTTTAGGTATCTACTTTGACCAAAAAAAATACTTTATTACCTAAATGAGAAAAGTTATAGAGTTTTAAATACCTATTTTTCATATAAGTCAATTTTAATTTTATCAACCATCCAAATCAACCATTTGTGGTAGTAGTAAATCCTTTTTACAATTCATGTATATTATTTCAAGTTAAATATTTAATATATAATTTTTTATCATATTAATAATTTATATTAAATTATGAAACACTCACAATATAACTAAAAAAAAGTATGTATAAAACTAATGAGGTTTAGCTTGAAATTTTTATTAAGTGATGTCTACTCAACTAAAAACTTAATAATTATATTCATATTTTTATGTATTATGTTGATATTATATTCTTTTCTTTTTCTTTTAATTTATTTAATACTTTCTCTTGTATCTAATTTTTAGCATGATGACTTTTTTGGCCCTACAACTTTATAAAGAAGTCATTTTAGCTCTCTTTTTAATTTTTTGTCTTTTTTAGCCATTGAACTTGATTTTTTTTAATCAAATCACCTCCAAAATAGATGGAAAAAGTAACATTTATTAAATTTACTAATGTATACATGGATTGACACATAGATGATACATCAACATTTAACTTTCTTAATAGTTTACAGCCCGTTTTCATTAAAATCGAATCAGTGGTTTTGGGACCACAAATTCGAGGTCAAAAAATTTATTTTATTATTATTTTATGGTCTACAGCATTACAAAATTACCATATAAAAATTTCGTTAAGAAATTTTACCATTTACATGCTCAATTTAATAAAAAGGACTAAATTGCGTAAAGTGCAAAAGTTGAGTTCTAATAGCTAAAAGTATTAAATAGCTATAAAACTTAAGAGTGGAGGTTCTTATATGGTAAATAGCCTATTAATGAGTTAGTGGAAGATATTGCTTTGGCATTATTGAAATTTGGTTGAAATTAAAAGGTTAATTAAGTAAATTAGTTAATAATGATATAATAACTAAATCAAATTAAAGGTTATCATCTTTAATTTGTCTTTTCACCCGAAACTTCAAAGAGAAGAAACCATTTTTGGAGACCTAGGTTCGGCCAAGTTTTCATTGTCCAATTAGGTACGATTTTTATTCCGTTTTTAATAATTTCTATGTTTTTGAGATCGTTATAGTTAAATCTAGCTAGGTCAGGGATTAATTTGCAAAACTGTTAAAGTATTAGGGTTTTTCCATTGATGATCATGCTTGAGTTTTGATGTTTGATGATAGAAAATGAATGGTTGTTGTTGGATAAACAACTGTTGTTAAGGAATTTTTAGTGAAATTGTCAAATAGGGATTAAATTTAAAAAATGTGATAAATTCATGGTTAAATTTGTAAATTTGTGAAATATGTGGGCTACTATAAGCATGTATATAGTTCGGCTAGGCTTGGGTAGGGGAAAAATTGAATGAATTTTATTTTACGAGCCTAAGGACTAAATTGCAAATAATTAAAAGTACAAGAGCAAAATAGTAATTTTACCAAAATTACATGTTGGACTAAATTGAATGTAAAATTTATTGATTTGGGTTAAATTTATGCATATAGATCCTGTCAGACCTCGTACGGAGTTAGATTGAGGCAAAGAGAAAATCTTAGATTAGTTGCCTCCGTATCTACGTACCCTCGTCGAGGTAAGTTTGTGTAATTAAATTGTACATTTATATGTTTTAAATTGAATTATATGTTTGTTAATTGTGTAATTATCATGAATGAATACTAATCGCATATCTGAAGACGTACAACAATTACTGAGTCCCATTTGAACCTTAGGAATTCTTAGGATACAAATGACATGTAATTAGGGTTACTGATTCTCAGCTCGAGAGAGCTTACTGATATTCAGCTCACATGAGCTTACCGTTATTTAGCTCGGAGGTGCTTACCGTTTACAACTCGTAAGAGCATACCGATTCAGAGCTCATATGAGCATACATGTATAGGAATTGACAGATTATAGTTTAGTACACCTTGTATGTGCTACCTGAGTATCCAACGATATTCTAAATGGTTCAACAGGCACAGTTTATATGAGTTCGATATGAACTACTACATGTATTTACATAAAGTACATGGAAATGATGTTATATAATATATTGATATATGAAATGTATGATACATGTATATGAAATTTGAATAATGGTTGAGTTCATCCATGTGTATTGGATATTATATGTGCTTTACATGGCTAACATGTTGGTGAATATGTGTTTAGGCTTTTGGCCAAATTGAGTTGGGATATGCTATGTTTACTTATCTAAATTGTGATTAAATGGTAAGTTAAATTCTATGTTATACGAATTTACTAAGCTTAAATGCTTACGAGCTGACTAAGCTTAAATGCTTACAGTGTTATTTTCCGTGTTTTATAGTGATTCGGAAGCTCGTTCGGGTTGAAAGCTTGTCAGAGTTATATCACACTATCCATAAACTCTTTTGGTACTTTCAGTTGTTTAATTTTGGTTATAATGGCATGTATAGGTTATTTTAGCAAATGTTGGCCTATGTGTGATGTTGTGGTTGTGACCATATGTTTTGGCTTGTGTTTTGGTATATTTTGCTATATATATAAATGGCCTTATTATGTATGATTTTGATTGGTTTCTGACATGAATATTATATGATATGAAATGTTTAAAATTTCTGCTGTTTGAACTGTAAATTCTGGTAATACTTTGTAACCCTATTCCAGCGATAGATACTAGTTAAGAGTGTTATATTTATAGTATAAATATAATACAGTTACAAATATATGTCCAATCAACTACAAAGTAGAACTAAATTATATAAAGCACAAATAAACTAAGAATCGAAATAATTCAGACTAAAACCAATCTATCAAACTAAAACTCACACAAAATAAACTTCGAAACTCAAATAATTACACATGACGAGACTTGAATCTCGGTATTCAAATACCTACCTCTTACAACTATAGCTAAAAGTGAATAACATAAATAAATTTTTTTTTATAAACCCCAGTATCTACTTTCAATTTCTTTTTACCAAACAAAACTAAAATTTCAATTATTTATCATAAATAACATTTAAAATATATAAATTTAAAAATCCTAATCTAAAATATTTTCAATTTTAATTTCAGTTAAAACCGATTAAGTTTGAATTTTGAATTTAAATTAAACAGATGAAAGAAAAAAAAAAACAAGTCAACGCACTAAAACGCATCGCAAATCGTAACTTGGTATGGTAAATAGTAGTAGTAATTTTATAATTTCCCTCTCCAAATAATAATGATGATTATACCCCTCCAATAGTTCAACCAAACCCATATAAACCCCACAAATTCCCCATTCTTGAAAATGACAACCAGTCTTCTACCTTTATACGGAACCTTTCCTTTCTTTCTCCTCCTCCTCTTCCTCCACCGCCGCCGCCACCGCCACAAATCTGAACCCTAATCCTAAAATCCTATCTTGTATTGTTCCAAATGTCACACCTTGACAACATTCCATCCACTCCTGGCAAACACAAACCCGACAAAGCTTTCCGTTTCCACTCCTCCGCAGCATCTTCTCTTTCGAAACTAACCCTTTATTCCACCCTTTTCCTTTCCGTCCTCCTTATCTTCCTCCTCCTACTTTCCCCTCCTTCTTCCCCACCATCGCCGCGCCGCCACCTCTCTACTGGGTCCCACCACACCCCGCTCTCTCTTTCCCACAAACTAATCCGCAAATCGGCCCGTCCTCGCTCTACTACCGGTCACACCGTCCTTGTGACCGGCGCCGCAGGTTTTGTCGGAACCCATGTTTCCCTCGCTCTTAAACGCCGTGGAGACGGTGTCCTTGGCCTTGACAACTTTAACCATTACTATGATCCAACCCTGAAAAGGGCTCGCCAGAAGATCCTCGAAAAAGCTGGGGTTTTTATAGTCGAAGGCGACATCAACGACAAAGGTCTACTCCAACAACTGTTCGATGCCGTTTTGTTTACTCACGTAATGCATTTAGCAGCCCAGGCAGGTGTTCGTTACGCTATGCAAAACCCAGGATCTTATGTTCATAGCAACATTGCTGGATTTGTGAACTTACTGGAAGTGTCGAAATCGGCCAACCCTCAACCGGCGATTATCTGGGCATCTTCAAGTTCGGTCTACGGCTTGAATTCTAAAGTGCCATTTTCAGAGAAAGATAGAACTGATCAACCTGCTAGTTTATATGCTGCTACAAAGAAAGCCGGTGAGGAAATTGCGCATACTTATAATCATATTTATGGACTTTCAATAACTGGATTGCGATTTTTCACGGTTTATGGTCCTTGGGGTCGGCCCGATATGGCATATTTCTTTTTCACTAAAGATATAATGAAAGGTAAAACGATCACTGTATATGAATCACCAGATAAGGGTAGTGTGGCTAGAGATTTTACCTATATTGATGATATAGTGAAAGGGTGTTTGGGAGCATTGGATACGGCAAAGAAGAGTACAGGGAGTGGGGGAAAGAAGAGAGGTCCTGCACAATTGAGGATTTTTAATTTGGGGAATACTTCGCCTGTACCTGTGAGTAGGCTGGTTAGTATATTGGAGAAGATTTTAAAGGTGAAAGCTAAGAAGAAAGTAGTGCCACTACCAAGAAATGGGGATGTGGAGTTTACACACGCCAATATTACCTTAGCAATGACGGAGCTCGGTTACAACCCAACGACTGATTTGGAGGCAGGGTTGAAGAAGTTTGTGAGATGGTACCTCAGTTTTTATTCGGGGTCAAAGAAGAAGAGTTCTTGGTGAAACTTTCTCAATCTTTTTTTTCCTTTATTATTTCTCTCATTTTAGTTCATATTGATTACTTCTCTATTGTGTTCATTTTGTGGTTTATTGAGCATTTACTTCATTGTATGCTTGATATAATCATGCAAGTAGGGGTACTGTTCTGCTTTGCCTGTAGGGTGGGCATCGCTTCCCAATTCGTAGTGATGGGAAGCTAGCAGCATTTTAGTTTTTATTCCACATGTTGCTTCCTTTTCTCTTGGAAGCTTCTTTTAGCAGTTTTAAGCATTGTACAGTTCATGACTGATGGATCGAAAAGATGTTCTGATTGCTGGTTCATTTTGTTTTCTCAACCATACAGTTATTTCAATAAAATTGCAACCGCTGCAATGTGCTTTTAAATGATATTTGTCTATCGAATTCCCCTAGTTTTGCCTGCCAGTTTTGGTTGGAAGATCTTGAAGATGTATGCTATTATTTGTTTGTTTTGGCTGTATTATTTACTTGGCCTTTAGAATGGTTATGTTGTCTCAAATCCTTATTCAAGCTACAAGGAAGAGAGATGAAGCGTTAATGGAAGCTTCGAGGTTAAAATATTCCATGGCAGAACTTTAAAAGAAGCTTAACAAGCTTGATGTATATTGTCACAATTTGATATCTGGTCTAGATGAATGTAACAGCAACTCTCCTTATAGAATGCGTCAAACACATAATATTCATCAAGAGAAGAAACAAGATGGGAGTTATTGGGGCTTATGATAAAGTCATTCAACAATTCTTGGCTTCTGTATCTGAATCCAGGTCTTCAACCAGGCTTTTAAGTAGATCACTCACCATGCAATTAAGGCACATGGGTAGCAAAGTTTATGGAGAACATCTGTGCTTTTACGGCCTTATGATATGAAGATTTCTCACTCGAAAAACCCCAGAAGCCTTCTCCTTTACCTCGAAGCTTTGTTGAACAAAGCTTTCTTTGAAGATTTTGAATCAACCGGTTTCAAAAGAACGCGTGAACCAAATATTGAAACCCCATTGATCGTTGTGAAGCTAATTACAAGTCATTCAATGAATTACAAGGTCTAACATGGGAGGAAGTTCTGAATAAGGGAACAAGGCATTTCAGTGAGGAGTTCAGCCAGTTTTGTGACAGGAAAATGAATGAAATTGTGGCTATGTTGGGTTGGAACCGAGCTTGGCCTGAACCATTGCTACAAGCCTTTTTCGGTGCCTCAAAGAGTGTGTGGTTGGTTCACCTTTTGGCCAACTCGGTGTACCCTGGTTTACCAATCTTCAGGGTGGATAAAGGGGCAAGGTTTGATTCAGTATACATGAAGGACATGGATGGTGAAAGAGCCAAGAAATTGGTTCCAATCATGGTACGGATCTTGATCACACCAGGGTTCTATGTCTATGGTCAAGTGCAAAGTCATTTGCAGGTTCTCCAGCAATGTGGATAGTAGTTTAATTGATAAGGGTTTAACCACATCATTTCCTTAGTGTTTAAATTTAACTAGGTGATTAGAACTCAAAAGTGAAACTCCTTTGATTACTTTTGCACTTTGTAATATTCTGGTGCTAGTTTATATGTGCAAATTGGGTATTTATCAAGACATCTTTGGGGTTTTGGGGGTAGAGATGATGTATATTTTTCCCCACACAAAAAAGGGGGGGGGGGTCTTGGATTAAAGTAAAGTTTCTTGTTTATTATTGTTTTTATTTAATTTAAATTTTTTTGCCAATCTGGAAATGTGGATAAACTTATCACATGTAGGTTGGATGCTTACCTTGTGAAGGATTTTTGGATCCTTTAATGTTTATTGGGTTATTATATGAGCAATTTGGTTGCCAAATTCCCTTCTCCCCTTGCACTAGTGTAGTAGTGTTGGTTACAACTTAATTTAAACTCGAATTAAACTCAATTTTCTCAGCATATTAATTTAAGGGTTAGATTACTATTAGGGTTTAAATTTGGTGATTTTTTTATATTGGAGTTGAATTTTTTTTTGTCTAAATTATATTTTAAACTTAGCAATTGTTTTTATATTAAGATTTGGACTACGTATTTATTCCTAGGTTGATTTTTTTTTCTAAATTACTCTCTAAATTTGACAATAATTATAAAATTAGTGTGAATTTGATAATTATTTTTACATTGAAACTAGAACTTTAACAATTATTACATTATTAGAGCGTAAACTTGATAAAATATTTCTATATTAAAACTTGAATTTTAGAATTTTCAAAGACCAAATAAAAAAAAAAAAAAAGCATAGGTATGTGAACAATTACCAAATTAAAGAATTTAATTTGAAAAAAATTCAACAATAAAAACACTTACTAAATTTAAACCTGAAATAAATATGATATAACTTTTAATTTAAGATTCTGTTTAACATATTTCTTATCCCAAAAAGGTTCAAAGAAGTAAAAAGAATTTTTTTAGCAGTGACTACATAAGGTGAAGGCATCTTTATTTTGAGTGGGAAAATAATAAGGTGCAAGGAAAGGACAAAGATTGTGTGTAGGAATGAAAATAAAGTTTGCAGAACAAAAGTGTAGAGACTATGAGTTTTGATTATTCGCTACTTCAGACATGTTTTGTTGTTTTACTCTCTGGCTTTGAGCCCGCTGCGACTTTGGGTCTGTCCATTGCAGTTCTAATTTATATATCTCAATGGGCTGGACCTCTGCCATCTTGGTTACACCTTATTTCTATAAAAAAAAAAAAAATCAATAGCAAAGAATTTATGTTTAAAAATTCTTAGAATCGATTCTTAATATAATGGGTCAGAATTTTAGTTTCGTAATTTACACAGTTTTTAGCCATTTTTTTGTTTTAAATTTGTCCAAGTTAAATTAAATATCGAAAAGTAAAAATCCTCCCAAAAGTATCTCAAGAGTGAAAAAGCAACAAAAATGCTTAGAAAGCTATGAGAAAGCAACGCACATATAGTATTTAAGTAAATGCTCTTAAATATATTTTTTAACTCGAGAATGAAATACAATAGAATGATTACAAATGAGGGAAGACTTGTATTTATAGTTGGGGTTCTCTCAGATCTAATGATATATATTAAATTACATAAATGGTTGAGATTAGTGTCTATCTGTAATATGAGAGTCCTAAGGTTTTAAACTCTATAAATCTTTATCCCATTGACATTAATTATCCTTTCAACTTTAGTTTTATTGGAGTGTTTTACTAGGCTACTAAGGTTTTAAGAAGATGCTTTTCTCCATGTGTTTCACGAATTAAGCCAGTACAAATGGGTTAAATGAGCTCTATTTAATCAGATAACCTCTATGGGACATTCTATGTGCATCCATCACATACTTTGATCCACAACTCGTTACACTAGACCCTTCCTAGCCTTACCCCTTTGACTGTAAAAGAATACAATAGGGTTTTTTTTTATACATTCATCATCTTTTATTTACGGCCTATGTTTAAGGTTTGTAGTTGCACTTTTCAACAACATGTAAACATTAAGAGATAAATATGTTCAATTTTTTAGAATTAAGACCAAATTAACAAAACATGTAAGATGTTAAAGGTTAAATTTATTATTGTACATCCCAAATTTTCCTTGAGCATAAAAAAATTAAAAAGCCCATTTTTACAAAACCTAAAATTAGCCCTAACCCACTAACCCACAACAAGTCAGAAAGCAAAAAAACCCTAGCCTAAGCTTTTAGCCGCCATTACCAACGCACGTCCTCCACCACCTCGCACGCCGCCCGTGCCTCCACGTTCACACCATGTACCCACGTACCCACGTTAGCTTGTACCTGCAAACAGAAACTGTAGAAACAGTTGTATTTTTGGCCTATAAAAAAGCCACGAATATTCATTGTAAAAGGGTTACAAAAAAATATACAAAATCAATATGAACACAGAGATCAATACAAAACCAATATTTTTCGAATACCAAAAGGGCCAAACATACAAACACAGATATTTTAGCACAAAAAATAACAAAGCAGATCAGAAGACAAAGCAAACAGACAAAGGTTGTTATTCTTATTGTATTTTTGTTTTTGTTTTTTTCTTTTTAAAAACTGTTTATATAATAAAAATTAAAAAAAAGAAAAATTACCTTTTTGTGCTCCAGTTGCCGTGCACAGCGGCGCCGGCGGTGGTGAACGGTGACAGACGTGGTGGCGACACATCGGAGACACCACCGGAGACCTGGCTTGACTTGGGGAAGTAGATAGAGAGTTTGAGAGAAAAACTTTTTTTTTTAAATGAAAAGAATGAAGTTTTTGGTAAAAATTTAATATTTATAGCTTATACAAAATGACGCCATTTTGGGCCAAAGAATAAATACCAAAACGACGCCGTTTTATTCTCTGACCCACGCATTGACCCAACCCACCATCAGGATCCGCGTATTTTTTAAGGATGGTCTTATTGTGCCTTTGGTCCTTCTGCTTTTTATAGCTTTACAATTGAGTTTTTTTTTGTTTTTAATTTTTACTTTATAATTTATTTCGATTACATTTTGGTCCCTTTTGATGCTGTGCGCTTTGGAGGAGAAGGGAAAATTTCCCTTTTGATCCCTCCTTCTTGTTCACGCGTTTCAATTCTGTCCTTCGCTTCATTTTTATTTCAAATTGGCCCCAAATTTCTATTTTAAGTTCAATTTCAGTCCTTTTTGATTACCTTGGCTACTTTATTATTAAATTAATCAATTTTAATATTATTATTATGTTTATTATTATCACTTTTATTACTGTTGCCATTATGATATATATTATTATTATTGTTTATTATTATTATTATTATTATTATTAGTAATATAGTATCATTTTTATTGTTATATTTTTATTATATTTATTACTATTATTATTATTATTATTATTTATTTTCATTATTGTTACTATTATTTTATATATTATTACTGTTTTCTTTATTAGTATTATTAGTAACATAATATTATTTTTTTATTATTGTTATTATTGTTATTATTAACATATTATTTTTTATTAATGTATTATTATTACTGTTATTATTATTATTATTATTATTATTATTATTATTATAATTATATTTCCTTACATTTATTTATCTAATATCTTTTAAATACGTTTATTTTATTTTATCACTTTATTATTTAGTAATATACATTATTTTTATATGATTATGGAATTTAGATCATTCATTATTTTATTATTATTAATATTAATCTCATTAATATTAATATTATTTTTTAACCTTTTATACACCATTTATTTATGTAATTGTTTCCTTGTTTCTTATTGTTTTAGTTTTTCTCTGTTATCTGTAATTAGCTTGCGTGTTTCGTTAATTCTTTTACTTTATTCTCGTCTTTTATATTATTTTCTATTCACGCATTTATCTTATTACGCATATTACCATCGTGATTTATTTTCATAACAAATTTTGTTACACTAATTTTACTCGATTTATAAATTATGTTTTTTTAGATTAAGCATTATTTCGTATTTCGGGATTCGAAAAAGTCGTAACCTAACTTACGGAGTTTTGATTTTCTTGTTAAATCCGAATAAACGAATATTTTTTAAAATGTGAATTTTAAATAATCTCGAGAATTAAAAAGAAATTATATTCTAATTTACGGAATATGATTTCTTTCTAAAAACTGAGATAATCGAATGTCTTTTTCAAAAAAAATAAATCTTTTCGGTGTTTATTCTCATTTAAGGCATCGTGTCCTAACTTACGGGACGTGATCATTTCCCTCGATTAGCACGAAATACATCATTTCCTTAAATTTTTTTCGATTAAATAATATTTTAATAAAGGATCGTATTTTTAAAATCTCTTCAAATTTTTAATTTTTGACACTAAGACTAAGACAACTAATTAATCAATTAGGTACCAATTTTGGGCGTTACGAGGGTGCTAATCCTTCCTCGTGCGTAACCGACTCCCGAACCCGTTTTTCTGAATTTCATAGACCAAAATCATTTTTTAATAAATCAAATCGTTTATTAAAAACAACCACTTTTCAAGGTGACCTGATCACACCTCATCAAAAAGGATTGGTAGTGACTTCCTTTTTTTCGTTTTCATTTTCAAAAATCAAAGTTGACCTCGTTTCAAAAAAAATGGTTTCGACAGCTTGGCGACTCCGCTGGGGACCTTAAGAGAGTCGAGCCATAAATTGATTAAAATTTGTCTTTTTGTTGAAAAATCAAAAATCTGTTTCAAATTTATGATTGCTTCATTGCATTTTACCCGTCATTTCCATGGTTTTCATCATAATATGCTTGCTTTGTCAGTTTAAGTTTGTTGATATGTCTCTGCATTTTGCATTTCATAAGTAAGTTGATTTTACCCCTCTAAGTGGGAACGAGAAACTATTCATTCGTGAGGTTTTCACCTCCGCATAGAATAGTGGATCGCTTTCGGGATACACCGGTACCTACGTCTTCGTGAGATTTTCATCTCCATGTAGCCATAGGGAAATGTATTCCCCTGAATTGAACTCAGTCCGTACGAGCCTATAATGGGTGAGGATTGAAGAATCTGCTGGTTTGGGTACCTTTACTCTAGAACTAAATCGCATGTAGTGAACCTTAAAAGCCTGCCCTAGGTAGAACTATGCCAAACCCTAGTGGTCACCCGAATAGTTGCTTTATTTATTTTTTCTTGCTTACTTTTGCTTTGTACTAACCTGTTTTCTTTTGTTTTGGTGATAATTGCATTGCATTTTCATCATAGAAAAGAGGTGTTGATTCACATTCAATTGCTAAATAGAGAGCTTGTCATGGAAAATAGATTTCTTGATAAAGTGGAATACAATATAGCTGTCCGAATATGGTCCGAGTAAACACAACGAGAGAAGGGAAAGAGTCCGTGAAGGAGTACACTACTTTGTTTTGTTGCCCAAGGATTCAAGCTGACAGATTATTCGAGGGCTATCAACATCTCAACTTTCTTAAAGAGGCTAACGAGTATCGCGAGGATAAATGAGCAATGGGTTGCGGCCCGAATCAAGCAAAAAGGAGATAATATAGATATCTTTTGGAAAATTCACAAGATTTGATCTTAAAATCCGGATATGAAGAAAAGAATTGATGTCTTCACCTGGAGCATGAGGGCAGGGCTGTATATGTATCCATTTTATGTAAAGATATTTGTCTTCTAGTAAAATTGTTCTAACAAAATTGAATTAGAATCAACGTTTTTTTTTTGCATTCATTCACACATTAGCATTGCATTGCATCATATGCATTAAATCTCAAAAAGAGACCCTAAAATCGTGGCGTTACCCTGGAATATCATTACTACACATGAAGAAAAACAAAAGCTATGGACCAAAGGTTGGAAAAATTGGAACAAATGTAAAAGGAGATGCAGGACCAATTGCAAATACAAATGCAAGAACAGTTAGCCAAAATCCAACAGGATATGAGGGATCAGATGCTAGAATCCTAGAGAAGCATGATGAGTCAGTTAACGCAGTTGTTGGCTGGAATGCCAAGAAAAGGAAAGAGCCCTATGATCAATACCGGAGATGACAACGAGGACCTTACTTATCCTTCAGGCTTCACTCTAACGAACACCTAAACACAACCACAAAGGGTGTCCGTCAACATCAGACCTTAATATCAGACTGGTACTTTGGCACCGATAAGCTTCCCGATGGGTTCAAGCTCTAACCTTAGAGACAATCCAGTAAATCTCATTGTCCCTAACTCGAAGACCGATGCAGATGGCTAGAAGAGAAATTTAAGGAGTTGGAAAGTACTGATTACCATTGTGGAATTGATGCTAAAGACTTGAGCTTGGTCCCAGATTTGGTGCTTCCTCCAAAGTTCAAAATGTCGGAGTTTAAGAAATATAATGGGACTAGCTGCCCTAAGGCTCATATTACAATGTCCTGTCGGAGGATGACACGATATGTCAATAATGACCAGTTGTTAATTCATTGTTTTCAAGACAGCTTGACCGGGGCTGCGACCAAATGGTATAATAAGCTAAATCGTGCCCAAATCAATTCATGGAAGGACCTAGCTTAGGCCTTCATGAAACAAAATGGCCATGTGACAGATATGGCACCTGACAGAATTACATTACAGAATATGGAGAAAAAAACCAAATGAAAGCTTCAGGCAATATGCTCAA
Source organism: Gossypium stocksii (assembly GCA_020496765.1). Classification (NCBI taxonomy): domain Eukaryota; kingdom Viridiplantae; phylum Streptophyta; class Magnoliopsida; order Malvales; family Malvaceae; genus Gossypium; species Gossypium stocksii. The sequence continues at coordinate 109,825,557 of CM035623.1, forward strand.
AGGTGGAGGGAAGTTGCCACACAAGTCTAGCCACCTCTTTTGGAGAAAGAAACCACGATGCTTTTCATCAACACTCTGAAAGCCTCATTCATTAATAATATGTTGGGAAGCACTACGAAGAGCTTCTCAGATATAGTAATGTCTAGCGAGATGATTGCAAGTACAACAAGAAGTGGAAAGATAGATGCGGGGGAAAACGTCAAAAGATCAACTCCAAAAAACAAGGAAAATGAAGTGAATAACCTGAGCATGTATAATAAAAGGTATTCCAAATTGGTTAATGTAGTTTATTCAAGAGCCATAACTACCAGCCATCAGGGCTCCCCAAGGCAAGAATCCAATCCAAGGCCAAACATAGAAAGACTCCAGTTCACCCCCATCCTGATGACATATGGGGAGCTGTACTAGAATCTGTTTGATGCACATGTGGTATCTCTATTCTACTCGGAACCTGTACAACCTCCGTTCCTGAAATGGTATGATGCGAATGCCCAATAGGAGTATCATGCGAGAATCACGGGACACTCGATAGAAAACTGCACCATTTTCAAAAAGTTAGTCGAAAGGCTCATCAAAATGGACATTGTGAAATTTGATAATCCATTTAGTGTAGAAAATCCGTTACCCAACCATGCTGATAAGGGGGTAAACGCGATGATCGAGAATTCGGGGAGGAGAATCAAGAAGAATGTTGTAGAAGTAAAAACCCCACTGAAATGGGTTTTGAAACAAATGATAGACATGGGATTAATCATTCAGAATTCGAAGAAGATGCCAAAAGAGATTATGAGCTACTGTGAGTTCCACGCTGAAGAAGGCCATAAAATCCAAGAATGCGCTGAATTTAAAGCTTTGGTGTAGAGCCTAATGGATAATAAAGAGTTGGAATTCTTTGAAGAAGTTAAAAGACCCGGAGGGAATGTTGGGGAATTTGAATATTAACGCCGTATTCGAAAGGGAGCCAGGAAAGAAAATTTATCAGGCATTCACCATTACATGACTGAGAGTGTTTTGAACAATGGGACTGTGGAGGAGATCCATGTAATTTTTAGAGCCAATTTGGAGTAATATCCAGAACACGCTTATTACTCTGAGCCTAGGAGTAATAAGAATCCTTTTGTGAAATAAGCCTATGTCCAGCATATTTATTTTAATAAAATGCATCTTTATTTCTCATTTTCAGCAAATATTCTTTTATTGTTTCCATTTCATTCATAATCATACCACACAAGTAAATATTCTTATATTCTTTTGTTCTTCGGATCTTCCTTCGTTCCTATAACAGGTCTCCAGATATGAATGATATGAGTGACACTACTATTAACTCAGAACCTACTTTTGAGCAAGATATATGTCCAAAGGAACTTTAGGACTTTGAAGATAACCATCTATAGCCTATCTCTTGATTTGTTAAGGATGGTAGAATAAGATGAGAAGTAGATCCCATTTTACAAAGAATCAGTGAAACCTATGACATTTTCTATGTGAGGCATGTATGTCAGTGGGTTGATCTTCTAAAGAGTATCGATTCATCTTTGTATTCATCGATTACTTCACCAAGTGGACAGAAGTTGTTTCATATGCTAATGTTACAAAGTCGATAGTCAGCAAATTCTATGTCGGTATGGAATGCCAAAAAGGATCATATCTGATGATACACTAAATTTGAATGAAAACACGATATCAGAAGTTTGCAGTCAATTCAAGACCAAGCTCCACATCGCCCAAAAATGAACGGGGCAGCGGAAATAATTAATAAGAAAGTTAAGAAGATCATGGGGAAAGTGGAGACTCATAAATATTGACTTGAGAAATTACCATCTATGCTTTTCGAATGTCTGTCAAGACCCTCACCAGGGCAATACCTTTCTCATTGATTTATGGAGGCGGTTTTACCTATTGAAGTTGAGATTTCTTTTCTTCGAGTTTTGTCAGAGATGAAGTTGGTTGGAGCAGAATAGATCCAATTTCGATATGATCAAGGGAACCTGATTGAAGAAAAGAGGTTGAAAGCTATCCGTCATGATCAAATGTAACAAAATGATATGAGATTATGATAAAAAGGTACACCCCATAGAATTCTATAAGAGAGACCTAGTTTTGAAAAGGATCCTTCCCATACAAAAGAATTTCAGAGGGAAATGGATACCAAATTGGGAAAGGCCTTATGTGATAAAGAAGGCCTTCTCTAGAGGAGCATTGATATTGACCAAGATGGATGGTAAGAACTTGCCTAATCCTGTGAATTCTGATTCAATCAAGAAATACTTCACTGTCAAAAAAAGAAAAAAGAAAAGAAAAGAAAAAAAGAAAAAAAAGGAGAGGCCAAGGCGAAAACCCGTAAAGTACGCCTTGAGACCAAAGGGGTTTTGAGTTGAAAACCCAGGAATGGGCAATTCAAATTTTTGACCAAAGGTGGGGCATGCACTAGTCTTCCTATGCCTAAATTAACAAAGAAAATGGATACTATATCTTGGGGCATCAATGAAAAACGCTAGGTCTTCTGAACACATATCAAGTTCAAAGGATCCTCAAGAAGTATTTGTGTAGAGAAGCTCATGCTGAGATATCTGGGGCACCTATTTTTTATTTTATCCATTTTGAATCTTAGCAAAATTTTCTATCTTAATTATTTCATTTTCGAGCTTTGCTCCCAATAAAATTTCATCTTGACCATTGTATAATCTTTTTCAAGCATTTTTTTCATTTGAAATAATGATTATTGGACCAATAATATTTAAGCAAAAGGAGTTTTGCATATTACTTTGAAAACTTCTAAATAATACGAGGCCTCAAAACATGACCATTAGTCTGAACTGACCAAATTCATGAGTTGAAAACATTTGGGAAAGAATAGTCCAAATTGTGATTGTTTCTTCGGGTTTTCTGTCAGAGATACCGGCTAAAGAAGAAGACAGAGTAATACATCAATGATAGAACTTTGATGAATAATGAGCAATGACAGCCCAAACATTAAAAAGGGGATCATTTTCATGACATTCTGTATTAATGCAGATATTATACACATCTAGTTGGAGGCATTTGATTCATTTCAATCATTTGCCACAAAGATAGGCCCGTGAAATGAATTTTACAGGTCATGTTACCTAGAGAATGGTGTAACAGATCAATGAAATTATAAATCCCATACCCCTGAAATTGCAATGGGATGGATTGAAGTTATCATGGCGAATCTTATCCCCCTGAAGTTGTAATGGAACAGATTAAAGCCACAAACCTTATCTCCCTGAAGTTGCAGTGGAGCAGGTTGAAGATACAAGTCTTATCTTCCTGAAGTTGCAGTGGAGCAGACTGAAGATAGCGAATCTTATTTCCCTGAAGTTGCAGTGGAACAGATTGAAGCTATAAATTACAGATCTTATCTCTTTGAAGTTGCAGTAGAGCAGATCAAAACAAACCTTATCTCTCTGAAGTTGCAGTGGAGCAGGTTGAAGTCACTAGCCTTATCTCTCTGAAGTTGCAGTGGAGTAGATTTAGGATAGCGAATCTTATTTCCATGAAGTTACAATGGAACAGATTGAAGCTATAAATTACAAATCTTATCTCTCTGAAGTTGCAGTAGAGCAGATCAAAACAAATCTCATCTTCCTAAAGTTGCAGTGGAGCAGACTAAAGCCATAATTCTCATCTCCCTGAAGTTGTAGTGGAGCAAATTAAAGCCATAATCCTCATCTCCCTAAAGTTGCAGTGGAGTAGGACAATATACAAACCTTATCTCCTTGAAGTTACAGTAGAACAAGTTGAAATTACCAATTCCTATACCCCTAAAGATGCAGTGGGTTAAAACGAGGCTACTTGAAGAAGATGAGCATAAAAAAGTCAAGACTAGGCGAGACAGGGCAAAATTGGTCTTCTTTAAAAGTCTTTGCTTTGTTCTTGTTACACGACAACAAGCAAAGAGGGGCAGCTGTACAGCCCAAATTTTTCCCGGGCTTAAAATAATTAAAAAGCCCATTTTTACAAAACCTAAAATTAGCCCTAGCCCACTAACCCATAACATGTCAGAAAGCAAAAAGCCCTAGCTTAAGCCTTCAGCCGTCGTTACCTGTGCACGTCCTCCACCACCTTGCGTGCCGCCCGTGCCTCCACGTCCACACCATATACCCACATACCCACGCTCGCCTATACCTGCAAATAGAAACTGTAGACAGTTGTATTTTCGGGCTATAAAAAAGCCATGAATATTCATTGTAAAAGGTTACAAAAAAAAGTATACAAAATCAATATGAACACAGAGATCAATACAAAAACAATATTTTTCAAATACAAAAAGGGGCAAACATACAAACACAGATATTCGAGCACAAAAAATAACAAAGCAGATCAGAAGACAAAGCAAATAGACAAAGGTCGCTATTCTTATTGTATTTTTATTTTTGTTTTTTTCTTTTTAAAACTGTTTATGTAATAAAAATTAAAAAGAAGAAAAATTACCTTTTTGGGCTCCGACCGCCGTGCACAGCAGCGGTGGATAGTGACGGACATGGGGGCGACCCATCGGAGACACCACCGGAGACCTAACCTGACTTGGGGAAGCAGAGAGAGAGTTTGAGAGAAAAAACTTTTTTTTTTTAAAATGAAAAGAATGAAGTTTTTGGTAAAAATTTAATATTTATAGCTTATACAAACGGCGCCGTTTTGGGCCAAATAATAAACACCAAAACGACGCCGTTTTACCCTCTAACCCGCGCATTAACCCGACCCACCATCAGGATCCGCGTGTTTTTGAAGGATGGTCTTATTATGCCTTTGGTCCTTTCTCTTTTTAATGGCTTTACAATTGAGTTTTTTTTTGTTTTTAATTTTTACTTTATAATTTATTTCGATTACATTTTGGTCCCTCTTAATGCTGTGCGCTTTGGAGGAAAAGGGAAAATTTTCCTTTTGCTCCTTCTTTGTTGTTCACGCGTTTCAATTCGGTTCTTCGCTTTATTTTTATTCCAAATTGGCCCCAAATTTCTATTTTAAGTTCAATTTTAAGTCTTTTTAGTTACCTTGACTACTTTATTATTAAATTAATCAATTTTAATATTATTATTATGTTTATTATTGTCACTTTTATTACTGTTGCCATTATGCTATATATTATTATTATTGTTTATTATTATTATTATTATTACTATAGTATCATTTTTATTGTTTTATTATTATATTTATTACTATTATTATTATTTATTTTCATTATTGTTATTATTATTTTATATATTATTTCTGTTTTCTTTATTAGTATTATTAGTAACATAATATTATTTTTTTATTTTTTTATTATTGTTATTATTGTTATTATTAACATATTATTTTTTATTAATATATTATTATTACTGTTGTTATTATTATTATTATTATTATTATTATTATATTTCCTTACATTTATTTATCTAATATCTTTTAAATACGTTTATTTTATTTTATCACTTTATTATTTAGTAATATACATTATTTTTATATGATTATGGAATTTAGATCATTCATTATTTTATTATTATTAATATTAATCTCATTAATATTAATATTATTTTTTAACCTTTTATACACCATTTATTTATGTAATTGTTTCCTTGTTTCTTATTGTTTTAGTTTTTCTCTGTTATCAGTAATTAGCTTGCGTGTTTCGTTAATTCTTTTACTTTATTCTCGTCTTTTATATTATTTTCTATTCACGCATTTATCTTATTACGCATATTACCATCGTGATTTATTTTCATAACAAATTTTGTTACACTAATTTTACTCGATTTATAAATTATGTTTTTTTAGATTAAGCATTATTTCGTATTTCGGGATTCGAAAAAGTTGTAACCTAACTTACGGGGTTTTGATTTTCTTGTTAAATCCGAATAAACGAATATTTTTTACAATGTGAATTTTAAATAATCTCGAGAATTAAAAAGAAATTATATTCTAATTTACAAAATATGATTTCTTTCTAAAAACTGAGATAATTGAATGTCTTTTTCAAAAAAAAATAAATCTTTTCGGTGTTTATTCTCGTTTTCAGGGGGTTTAAGGCATCGTGTCCTAACTTACGGGACGTGATCATTTCCCTCGATTAGCACGAAATACATCATTTCCTTAAAATTTTTTCAATTAAACAATATTTTAATAAAGGATCGTATTTTTAAAATCTCTTCAAATTTTTAATTTTTGACACTAAGACAACTAATTAATCAATTAGGTACCAATTTTGGGCATTACGAGGGTGCTAATCCTTCCTCGTGCGTAACCGACTCCCGAACCCGTTTTTTTGAATTTCATAGACCAAAATCATTTTTTAATAAATCAAATCGTTTATTAAAAACAACCACTTTTCAAGGTGACCCGATCACACCTCATCAAAAAGGATTGGTGGCGACTCCCTTTTTTTCGCTTTCATTTTCAAAAATCGAAGTCAATCCCGTTTCAAAAAAAATGGTTTCGTCAATTATTATATTAATTAAAAGAAGATAATGTTAGAATATCACTTGATTGTGAAATGACTAAATTAACAAAAAAAAAGCTACGTGACCAAAGCAACATCAACATAAAACTTACATTATGTTTGGTTGGGTGTAATAGGAATAGATTACAACCCAATTCAATGGGCCCACCACTAAACCAATTTTTGGTTGGCTGTAATGCCTATTACAACTTCATTCAATCCGGCCTCTATTCCCACTAGACACGCTGAATAGCATTTGACACCTTACCCACAGAATAGCCATTCAGAGTATCTTAGTTTTAACTTTACCTTTCTCTTTTTCTCACATCTGAAGCCTTTCTTTTTTTTCGTTCTTTTTCCCATTTCCTTCTAGCCTTCTTGTTATTCTTTCTTCTCTAAACTCTAAAACCACCGTTAAATTATCCCAATCTTTTAACTTCAATGGACTCTTTCCTCGACGCTTTTGCCCTCTCAGGTTAGGGTTTCGATCGAACTCACCGATCCATAATTTTCAGCTCCATCGATGCCTGCACCCTCGACGCCTTCACCCTCTCATGTTAGGGTTTTGATCGAACTCGCCTTTTAGTGACAATGTTACTATGGACTTAAATTTGTTGTTACACTTGCCAACTGGGGAAAAATACTACTGTTGGCTGCACATTTATGTTTTTTTCATTCGATTTTTCTACTTGTCCATTTTGAGTTGTCGTTGTTTTAATGTTGATTCTGTTTAAGTAAAGTATTTGGAAATGAAGACAAGAATTGTTGATGATTCTGTCTCAGGATTGGGTTTTTAGTAGTAAGGCTTAGGGCAGGCCATGAATCAGGACAGTTCCATGCTCATAGATTTTATAGCTTATTTTGAGAGTGGTTAGAGTTTCATATTTTTAGCACAATGAATCGGAATTATTAATCTCATTTATGACTTGCTTACTTTCAAGATTTCGCTTGTGTTTCAGTCTTTAGGCAAAATTTGTATGTAGGAACTGTTTGTGGGTTGACTTGCCATTTTAATGAGGATCTCTATGGTGGGACTTAGGTGTAGCTAAATGTTTCTGATGGCAGGAAGATGTGTATGAAGAACATGGGTTTAGGTAGTTATTCTGGTTGCTGAGGGTGTTGTATATTCTGAGTTTGGGTATGATTCAACTGATTCCTTGGTGGTAGATTTTGGTCAGGGGATTCTGAAGTGTAGATTGTGGTTTTATCTGTTAATCTTGAGCGAGGATCTTTAGGTAATTGTTCCGAGTGATGAGGGTAATCTATTGCCTCAAAATTGATCATCTTTGGCATAATATGGAAAAAAACATGTGAAAGTGCAGCATGGCTACTTTAATTTCTTAGACTAAACAATAAACACTATTGTAGTATTGCTTTTTGGTTGGATTAAATTATGACACACGAGTCTTTTAGAGTTCTCTGCTAGAAAAAAGCTGCATATATATGTGGACCAGGTTGTTGTGAGAGTATCATTACTTCTGTTTGATTAAATTTTGACCTGTTTGGTTTTTGTGATCATTGCCTAGAATAATGTTACATTTTCATAAATAGTATCAAGATATTCATGTGATCTTAGCATGTGTTTTATCCTATTAAAGACCTGTATCAATACTGTAATGCCCCAAATTTTTATTTTTTTGGCTTTTGTGAATTTGTAGCATGAAAATTTTTTGAATTTGTTTTTGCAATTATTTGACACAAAATAATTGTCTACTTTAGTGGTTATGTGTTCTGGGTATGTTTGGGAGGTCCCAAGTTCAAGCCAAGGCTTGGATTAAATTTTTTATTTTTATTAAATAAAGCCTTGCTCTTGGTGTTTAGGCTTTTAAGCAAAAGATGGTTAAGATATGACAGAATCAGCCTGTTGGTCTGGTGGTTGAATGATATGTGAATAAGTGGGAGGTCTTAGGTTTGAGTCATTTTGGAGGCATTAGTTTTGCTGCTAGCTGCGTGAGTGGTTGAGTTGGTTTGAAATAATGATTGCGGAGTGTTTGGTGGAGTGAATTAAGGGATGTGAGAGCTATCGGGAAACTTTTCTGATTTCGTTTCTTTTGCAATTTTGTTTCCTCGCAAAATTTTTCCCAAAAACCTTATGATATTCTTTTGTTCCCTCTTGCTAAAATATCATAGTTTTCCCCTCTTCTTTGTCGTTTTCGATTTTGTTCTTGGTACCCTCACTTTGCACAATCGGTAAGTGTTCATTTCTGCTCGTTACACTCTCCTTATTTAGGGTTCTAAGGGAATTTATCTTTTGTTATGGGGTAGGTGAAGAACCAGGATTGGCTGTTGCTTGCAGTGGAGTGATCTTTAATGAACTCGGATTGATAACGGTAAGTTCTCGATAGGCAAAGGTTTATCGAGTTGTTGGGATTTCCAATCGAATGTTGATTTAGGCATTGATAGGGTGTCATCTTGATGATTATAGGTATTGGAGTGCTTAAGGGTGCGTCGACGTCGAAAAGCGAATCAGGTGTGTACTCCAATTGCATTGAAATTGCGTTTCGGTGAAAGCCAAAAATGAAACTGTCGACGCCACACGGGCGTGTGGACTGTCCGTGTGGAGGCCGTGTGGCGAGACACGACCTTGTGATCGACGAACCAGGCGTGTGCGCTCGACAGGGGCACGACAGACACGGCCGTGTTAGGCTGACTAGGCCATGTGCGAGGCACTGGCTAGGCCAATTGAGCCGTTTGGGCCACACGAGCGTGTGGGCCCACATATTAGGCCAGGCCGTGTGATCCACACGGGCAAGGCCAATTAGGGGCGTGTGGGCCAATCGGACGTGTGGGCCCACACGGGCAGGCTACATGGGCGTGTGAGCCCATTTCTCTGAATTATTTTGAAAGGTTGCATGGGTTGCCCAAGTCGACTGTGACCTGTTGTAGGGTCGGTAAGCATTACTTAGACCCCTATTCTGTGATGTGATAGCATGTTATGATTAGCATGTGTACTAATTCTGTTCTGATATGTCTGCATGATCTGTTATCCGTTATTTTGCATAATAGCATGCCATATTTGTATGTTGCCTTGCATTGAGGTGAGATTGTTGATGAAGTGAAGGAAGACTGAAAGGCTATAAGCCTGTTATCTGATAGCTTTGTTGCATATATCTTTTTGTGCCGTTTTACAGTACCATATGGTGTGTAGGGCTGGATAGGTTGATTTTATCCCCATACTTGATGTGTAGGGCTGGGTGGGTCAATTTTATCCCCACATGGTGTGTAGGGTTGGACGGAGATGGTGTGCAAGGTTAGTGAGCATGTTATGATATTCTCTTTCTGATCTGATATGCATATGATATCTGTATGGGCTAAGGCTCGATTATATTCTGATTCTGATTCTGAGTGGGCCCAGGCTCACACCGATTCTGTTAGGGGCTCAAGCCCGATTTATGACTGTGATTTGTATCTATTATTTGTCTAGTTGCATGCTGTATTGTGGGGATGTACACACTGAGTTTGCGAAAACTCACCCCTTTTTTTGTTTATCTGTCAGGTAATCCCCAGCAGTAGATGGATCAGTGCAGCGGAGGGCTCGACGGTGACCATTGCTAACTTTGCTTAGGTTTATGACTTTATTATTCTTAACTATTATTTTGGGAGATCTTTTATATGTAATTTTGGACTTGGATTGCTTTGTTTTTAATTTGGGGATTTTGATTTAATGATTTTATAAACTGCAACATCACGAAACGTTGATTTTTAAAGATTAATTAAGAGTTTCCGTGTAAAAGAAATTGGTTTAAGCAAATCCGTAAATTCTCAGTTTTTTTAACTTAAGTAAAGATAATAACTGGAACGATTTTTAACTTGCAATACGTTTTCAAAAACATTCTCGTGTGACGCCATCAGATTCAGCCATAACGTCTAGGCTGGGTTTGGGGGTGTTACAAATACTATTTGCCCTGTATTTTCTATCATTTGCTGGTTATAACTTGAATTTCTAGTTAGATTGTCTCAATTGCTTTCTTTTTCCTTGTGTACTTTCTGGTATAATATGTACATCCAAGGTAAAATGAGATCTATGTTGTGTGGGAGATAGTTGCCCTCTTAAATGTGCTTTTATCCTAATAAATTTGATTAAACAATGGATTTGGCAGAGTTGGAATTCCCCTATGGAAATCAATGCTTAGCGAATGGATAACCAAAATACATATAGAAACATTTTATTGTAGTTTTGTTTTAGGGAGAAAGTAAAATCCGTGAAGCTAGATTGTAGGCTAACGCTGAAGTTCATTTTGCTTCCTGGCTTAAAATTCAATGGCTCTTTTGTATGGATATCGTGATGTTATTCTCTGTTCTCACATCACTACTTATGATGTAATGTGGAGATCGAATGTGTAAGACTAAGCATCAATATCTAATGCTTTTAGCATTCATCATTCCGTTAAGCTTGTTTTCGTGACAGATGAAAAGGGCTAGTTTTTCTTACCTCTTCCTTCTCCCATTTTGCTTTGGCTGAATAATTGAGATGAAAACTGCAGTCTGAGACTTACACGGTTAAAACATCCTTAAAAGGCTTGTTCCCCTCTGGAATATGGTCAATCACCTTTAAGCATGACTAGTTAGTGAAGCCATGTTTAATATGTAATTCAAATACCCTTTTATCAGCAGTATTTCAATATTTCAGTGTTCTTTCTAGTCCCACATATTCACTTATCCATGAATGAGCATTGCTATTTCTTTTACAATATGTTACTGGGAGAAAGCAAATTATAATGAAGTTTTGTTTTTGGCATGATACATATCTTTTGCCGGCTATTCTACTTGTGATTAACTTGTAATCTTTCACTTGTTGCAGATTATCTTATCATAAGAGAAGAACATTCAGAGACCTCAAGAACTTGTGCGGAGCCTTCAGCATCAACTTTTGCCTATTTTTTTTTTTTTAACTCTCTATTAAATTTTGCCTAGTTTTATCTTTACTTAAATATTTCTATTCAAATTTAATTTAAAGATAATTTTTAATTAAAATATATTTTTAATGTTTTATATTAATTGTTAAAATAATAAATTAATTAATATAATTTTAAAAATTAAATTTAAGTTATATTTAATTTTCAAGTCTTTTAATTTAATAAATAAAAATTCTAATTTAATTTATTATATTTTATAAATTAAGTTATGGTTAACTATTAAAATAAAATATTTGAAAGAATATTTTTGTTGTTAAATTTGTTTTCAAATCTTCAAAATCAATACTGGGTGGTAAATTTTAATAAAAAAAAAATCAAAGTTCATTTTGAATATTGATAAATAAAATATTTTTAAAAAAAATTAAACTTGGTTTCAAAATACAAATAAATATATAAAAATAATTTAAGAAAAAAATTTAAAGTATAATTAAAAATAAATAAATATGTAAATGTTTAAAACACTAATAAAAGATAAAAATTATTTAAAAATTTCTAAAGTTTATATATAAGTTTAGCTTTTACTATATACTAAAACATTTGAATAATATAGAGATGGAAATTAAAATATTAAGCAATTTTAGCTCTTCATAAAAAAGACCCATCTTTAGAAGTTTTTTAGATTCATTTACATTAATGTACACCTTAAGATATTCTTTTCTAATTAGAACAATTTTTATAGTTGATTCTTTCTTTTTCACACCAAGTGATTTATTTTTTAGTAAGGGATAACAGTTAATTTTATTTACAGAACAACAACAAAATAATGTTAGTATAATCAAAATAAATTTTAAATATATTTACATTTAAAGTAAATAAAATCAAAATTAAATATTATATAATTGAATAAAAAAATAAATCAATGGAATAATATCAACAAATGTTACTTTTTCTTGTTAGTGTCAATTTTTCCATCTAACTCAATAAATATATTTTTTCAAGACTTACATTAATTGTTTCTACTCTTTTATCATCGGGATAACAGTAAATGCTTGGTGAAAATCACTTCCAAAAATAATTACATTAATTGCTTGATGAATTCTTCAAATTTTTTCAATATTCATGAGAAGAATGCCATAATGAGCCACAAGTTGTCTCACAAAAATGTTCTTGTTGTAATTATATTAAATTAAAGATTATTTTTACATACAAAATTTATTTATTTATTATTTTTTAAAGATTCGTAATATGTATTGTTCATTTTTCTTAATATGTAGTTTTTTAAAGATTCTAAAAAGACCATTATATTTAGTTGTAATTTCTATTTTGTGCTTTATAAAGATTCTTAATATGTATTGTTTATTTTTCTTTGACAAGTTGTTATTGCTTTCTTTTCTTATTTGGCTTGTTTGATCGCTTCTTCCACCTAGACTTGAGCATCTTGTATTCACTGAATCGCTGTAAGTTCTTTGGTAATTAAATTCTTTGATTTTGTTTTACTGTTATTAAAATTAGTATTGGAGAAATGTGACCCTTTTACTACGATTTGAAGATATGTAACACTTTAATATCTTGCAGTAATGGCTCGTCTTCCTTTAATAGTACAAAGTGAGAGGCGTAAAAGAATTGGTCTTGCTATTACAATATGGTTGCAAATGTGTACAGTTGCGAGTTGGTTCTTAGTTGCATTGGGTGCCATCCATAGCCTACATACTTATAAACCAAGGATTAGATCCTATATTTTAGATTTTTATACAAAATGAGATTATGTGAAAAAACTTGTATATGCTAGTGACGAAACATGTATTGAACAAGTTAGGATGAATAGAATTACCTTTTTTAAACTATGTGAGATGTTAAAAACTTTAGGGGGATTGAAGTCGTCAAGGAACATGCTTGTTGAAGAGCAAGTGGCAATGTTTTTACATATCATTTCTCATCATTTTAAAAATAGAGTTATCAAGCATCACTTTAATAGGTCCAGGGAAACCGTTAGCAGATCATTTCACAATGTTTTAAATGCTGTCATACGCTTACAAGATGTATTATTTAAAAAGGCAGAGCCAATTACAGCTAATTCTATAGACCCAACGTGGAAATGGTTCAAGGTATTGGAGTGAGTTCTATATATAACTTGTACATAATTTAGTCTATTTAGATTTAAATATAGTATCCTATCTCGAGATTTTATACATGTGATGTAAAATTGCTTAGGTGCTTTAGATGGAACCCATACCAAGATTAGGGTTCCAACAGTTGATAAACCTAGACATCGAACGCGAAAAGGTGACATAGCAACAAATATGTTAAGTGTTTGTACACCTAATATGCATTTTGTTTATGTTCTTCCTGGTTGGGAAGGTTCTGTTGCTGATGGACGAGTTCTTCGAGATGCCATTAGTAGGAGACATGGACTAAAAGTTCCTCATGATAAAGTGCAAAATTAGAGGAATTTGAATTAATTTTTAAGATTATACTTTTTTGGGAAATTAACCATGACAAATAGTTTCTTTTTATAGGTTGTTATTATCTAGTTGATGCTGGATACACAAATTGTGAGGGATTTCTTGCACCTTTTAGAGGAAAAAGATATCATTTGAATGAGTGTTGTCAAGGTTACCAGCCAAGTACTCCGGAAGAATTTTTCAATACGGAACATGCTTCAACGTGTAATGTTATTAAAAGATGTTTCGGGTTATTATAACTTAGATGGGGAATACTTAGGAGTCCATCATTTTATCCTGTGAGGGTACACAATAGAATCATTATTGCATGTTGTTTGCTCCATAATTTTATTCGAGCCTATATGAGTCTTGATCCTATTGAAGAGGAGTTGGGAGAAGGATTACCTAGTAATGTGATAGATGACGATTGATATTCGTGATATGAAGTAATAAAATTTATAATAAATGATCACACCAGAAACTAACTATTATCACGATTTAAGGCAAGCACACCTATCGAATAGTAGTATAGCTTAGTGGTAAGACCGAGATATCGTACCCAAGGGAACCAAAAGTACTAGTATTAACTTTCTTTCTATTATTTAACCTAGAAATAAAATGGGATTTTTATTAAACTAAACTTAATTATTAGACTAAGCTAAGAATGCACAAAAAGTGAATTAGGGAAAAACTCTTAGGAAAGATGATTGACTTGGACAATACTCGAGGGAGAATCCACCTAGACTTCACTTGTTATCAATTCTTGAACTAGACGATTTATTCACTTGATTTGATCCGTAGAAATCCCTAACTTATGTTAATATCTCTCTCGAGACTAAAAACAACTAACCCTAGGTTGATTAATTGAAATCTCTTTCTAATTAAAACCCCTAGTGTCACATTAACTTGATCTACGGATTCCCTTATTAGGTTTGACCCTAATCCGATAGATTTTGTCGTCCTATCTCTAGGATTGCAATCAACTCTGCTTAATTGTGCTAGATCTACTCCTATGCAGGGACTTTTGCTCCTCTACATAAGTACATTCGACTTAAATCAATATCCCAGAAATATCAATTTAAGAGTTAAAAACACAATTAAGAACAAATCAAATATTTATCATATAATTCAAGAGAAAATAATAATAAGGTCTGTCTTAGGTTTTATCCCCCTCAAGTATTTAGGGGATTTAGTTCATAATTATAAAAGAAAACATCTCAGAAGAATAATGATAACAAAACATAAAGAACCCAAAAACCCCTGTAGGAATTTGAAGGGAGATCTTTAGTCTCGAAGGAGAATTCAACTTCTGAGATGGATCAATCAGCTTCCTTTGGAGTAGTTCCTTGCTTCTACTCTCTGTGTTGGCGGGAAATAAGCACCTTCTTGAGGGGAGAAAAGTACCCCCTTGGTGGGAGAAAAACACACCTTTGTAGTTGCCTCCTAGGGTCTTTATATAGAGTTTTGGAATGTCTTTCTTAGCCCCTAAGTAGCCTTTTCCAAGTGAAATTGAACTTCCTCACGACAGGGACATGCCCGTGTGCCACGCCCATATGGATCGAGGCCCAGGCAGTGCTCAGGCCTGTTAAAGTGGCACGGTCGTGTGGCACGGCCGTGTGGCAAATCTTCAGGCCAGGTTGATTACTGAACTGGTTCTAATTTGCCCGTTTTTGGCCCGTTCCTCATTCTTTTCACTTTCCTATGCTCACCTGAGTATAAAACATGAAATTAAAGGTTTAAGAGCATCGATTTACACAAATCAAAGGGTAATTCATCCAGAATTTAGGCTAAGCATGAGGTAAAACCATGTATAATTTATTGCTTATCAACGATGAACCGAATATCGTAAATATTCATCCATCGGATGCATGGGCTACTTGGAGGATGGAACTAGCCAACCAAATGTTCGATGAATGGCAGGCATATAGAAATTAGTTAGGTTTAGGGTAAAAATAGAAAACATTAAGTTGTTTATGTTATTTCATGTATCTAGTTTATGAAACTTTGGTGGTGTTTGAATTGTTTTTTTTTTTTTTTGTATTTTACTAGACTTGTTGAATGATAATTTAATTTCTTTTGATTCATCATGTGTTGTAATTTTATAAAGTGTTGACCTTTTGATGCATAATATTGAACTTAATTTTATTTGCGTTTTTTCTTAAGATAGTTATGTCAGATTTTTCACAATCAAGTGTTTCTTTCCAAAGTTCTCGAGGAACCAAAAGGAAATGGGTTCCAGAAGAAGATGCTGGGTTGGTTGCTTGTATGGTCGACTTGCACAATGCTGGAACCTTTAATGCAGATACGAGATTCAAAGCCGACTATTTAAATGAGTTAGAAAAAATGTTAGAAAAAGTTTTACCCAATGCCATGTTGAAGGCTAAACTTAATCTTGAATTGAGGATTAGGACATTGAAAATGGATTGGTCAATCGTTTATGACATGCTTAGTGGAAAAAAATAATAGCGGCTTTGGTTGGGATGAGCATAGGCAGCTTGTTGTTGCTGAAGATGCGGTGTGGAACTCATATATAAATGTAAGAATTATTTTAAGTCTTTATTATCTTATTTTGACCAAACTTATATCTAATATGAATTTCTCATTTTTATAGAGTCATAAAGAAGCAGCTCAATTAAGACATCGAAGTTTCCCTTATTATGACCAACTTACTGCCATCTATGCAAAAGATCGAGCCACTGGAAAAGATGCTCAAATAGCCGCTGATATTATTGAAGAAATAAATGCTGAGGATGTAGCTGCTACAAACACTCATGAAGAAAGAAATGATTTCAATGGATCCGAAGTTGATATTTCTTTGGATGACATGGATCTTTCAGCTACACAACCGCAACCAGCTAGAAACCAAGGTGATTCTACATTTTCAAAGAAGAAAAAAAAGATTTCTGATGTAAGTGATTTTTCTACTTCATTTAATGATGCTACCACTTTATTGGCGAAAAATATACGGACCGTTGGCCTTGAAATCAGTAATAGTATTGTCTTCGAAGTGCTAATTCAACAAAAGTCAGAAATGACCATTCAAGAAAGTGCTCTGAAATTATATCCAACATTATGTGAAGTGGAAGGTTTAACTGAGGATGAGCGCTATCGAGAATTGAGCAAAATTCCAGATCATCCAACACAAATGCTCATTTTCTTTAGTTTACCTTCTGCTGTGTGATTGGAATGGGTCAGAAGATTTCTTGCTGACCATTAAAAATCATGGTTGTGTTGATATTTTGATAACTTTTTGTGCTTGTAATATTTGGATGGTATAATGACATGATAGAATGTCATTACAATGTTGTAACTTTTTGATGTTATAAAATTTTAAAACATATGGAACATATAAACTAATGAAATCATGTAACTTTTTGTTAATGTATGAATATTATGCTTGGATGTGAAATATAATTCTCAAGTTATTTATTACTTTTTTAGCAATGAGTTATTTATTACTTCTAATATTTATTTTTTTTATTGTAGAATAATTAAATTATTTGTTTCAGTAATGATATTTTAGCACATTAAATATGTATTGCAGTTTAAAAATAATAAAGTAGATTATATATTTTTTATACTATTATATTTTTTGATTTTTTAATCATGTAATAATAATTATATTAAGAATGTTATTAAATTATATTTTTTATTAAATTATATTTAATAATAATTATGTTAAAATATGGTTAAACTATTTATTATTTTTATTAAATTATTTTTAATAATAATCTTATTAAAATTTAATAACAATAACAATAATAATCTACCTTAAAAAAAATTCTGTTAAGGGTGTTCTGGTCATTTTAGTTTTTTTTTCCTTATGCTATTACAACATCATTCCATTCAACCAAATACAATAATACTATTACAGTTCTATTCCATTCCTTTCAACCAAACAGTTGAATTACTTATTACAGCTCTATTCAATTACAGTTTTATTCAATTACAGCCCTATTCCATTAAAATGAACTGAATTTACTGTAAAATAAATAGTTTACTCAAAATAGTTTTACTTAGATGGAAAGTAATATCTAATTAAAATCCTCTAAAATATCCAATCGCTATTTCCTGCAAACTACCTATTAATATATTTCAAAATTTTAGTTGATGAAGAAAAAAGAATAGTTATCGGTCCGTGACTTGGCATGAAGCGTGATTAGGTGATGATAAGAAAGGCGAGCGAGAGTTATGCATGAAGATTATGGAAGGATTAATATTATGGTTAGATAATTTGACAATTTATATATATATATATATATATATGTAATATTTAATTTTTTTAAAAATTCAATTGATACCTAAATTTAAAAATGATAAAGTCAAATTGATACTTTTTATTAATACTTAATTAGCACCAATAATAAAAAAAATTAAGAAATTTAAAAAAAATCTAAAACACCATTAAAAATTATATAAGAAAAGTGTAAGGATTTATGTTGCAATTTTCTTCTCCATTAATACTTTTTCTTCGTTTGCCACAAGTATTTTTTCGTGTGAATACATTAGGAATTTAAATACCTTGTATAGTATAATAATTATATGGTAGACACCCAAGTTCCCTGACCCAATCCAATTTTAATTCTCAATTGTGAATTTTAAAATTCCAAAAAATCATTGGGTTGTTGACCTGTTTACATTTGGAAGAATATATTTGAAAATTTGCCGATGGATAACTCTTTAAATTTGAATTAATTTTGGTTTGATTAGATTTACTTTATAATTTAATTTTGAGTCTATTTGAATCATTATAAAATTTGATTTCAACCTAAACTAAGTTTGGGCCTTTTATAATAATTTTCTTTCTTTGGCCTACTAGTATTTAATTTTTATAAATTTGAATATATAATTAATATTTTATTAAATTACAAAAAGCTAATAAAATGTAAAATTAAAAAACAAAATACAAAATACAACATAAAAAGGATTATAATACAAAAGGCCTCTTAACTTTTAAAATATTACATTTGTGCCTATAACTTTTTCAACATTTCCAATCTAGTCCTTACAAGCCTGCCATTACCGCTGCCTACCATTACTGTCAACCATACCCATACATTGCCACAATACCATCCCATCGGCCAGACATTACCTTACCACCAGCCACCCCACTATGCTCACATCACTCTCACTTTTAACGCCATTCAGTTGTCTTCAAACACCCCCTTCACTGATCCTCTCTCAACTCCAATCACCCTGACCATTGTCATCTCTATTCTCTATGAAACCTATTAAGAGAAAGGGGAAAAATGATTTGAATCATTCATCTATTGGTTGATATATCTTTTGCTGCTATAATATTCTTATTTTTATACTACATAGGTAGTAACAAACTAGTATTCTTAATATAAAGATTAATACTAATTACCAATAACTAATCCTTAAGTACTAGGAGTTTTGTTAACAACTTCATTTAGCAACTTTTACACTCCCTCTCAAGTTGAAGGGTGATATATATATATCTATCACTCATAACTTGGATACTAAGTGCTAATGTTGTTGTGCTCCTATTCTTTTGGTGAGGATATCTGTAAGTTGCTCTTTTGTTGGAATGTGTTTAGTTTACACTAAACCTTTCTGAATGCTTTCTCAAAAAGTGGCAGCCAATTTCAATGTGATTGGTTCTTTCATGGTAAATAGGATTTACTGTAATTTGGATTGCAGCTTGACTATCATAGTAAAGCACAACTGGCTTGTCATTTTTAATCCTTGATTCAATAAGCAAACCTAGTAGCCATTTTAACTCTACAATAGTAGATGCCATGCTTCCATATTTAGTTTTTGTCGAAGATCTTGAGATAGTGCTTTGTTTATTTGATTTCCAAAAAATCAAGAAGCTTCCAAGTTTGATACAAAAGCCTATTACTAATTTTCTAGACATAAGGCAAGATGCTCAATCAGAATCCTAATATGCAACCAAGACTAGAACTCCATTTGAAGCAAGAAGAATTCTTTGTCCTGAATCATTTTTAATGTATTTTACTATCCTCAATGCAACTTCATAATGATACTATTTAGGCCTATGCATGAGTTGACTCAAATGCTGTACCATAAGCAATGTCTGGCCTAGTATTTTTCAAATATAACAATCGACCAATTAATCTTTGATAGATTCCTGTATCTGCTAGAACTTCATCATCACCTTTTGTCTGCAGTGTTTCATCAAATTCTACAGTTGTAAGTTTTTTATTCTATTCTAATGGAGTGACTACATGTCTTGCTTTTTTTAAGCCAATATATTCAATTAATTCAAGGGCATGTTTCCTTTGATTTATAATAATGCCAGCATTTTATCTTGACACTTCAATCCTAAGAAAATACTTTAAATTTCCAAGATCCTTTATCTTGAAATTATTATGCAATATGCCTTTTAATTATTAACTAGCTTATTGTTATTGCCAGTTATCAGTAGATCATCAACATATATTAACATAAAATAGTCATATTTACTTTGAATATAACCATGCAAAACTAGAGTTTTAGTCAACTTCAAATTTTATTGTCTTGAAGCTCGTTTCAATCCATATAGAAATTTAAGCAACCTACAAACCCTATGTTCCCCCTAGTTGCTAAATCCTTCTATAAAGATCATGAACACATTTTCTTTCAAGTCACTTTGTAAAAAGACATTAAAGATATCTTGTTGATAAAAAAGGCCAATTGAAAAGAGCAGCAAGAGTAATGATAGTGCGAATAATGACCTATTTTGTTATAAGAGAAAATGTGTCCTAAAAGTCAATACCTTCTTTTTTATTGTATCCAATGGTTGTTGATCTGGTGCTTTAAGTGTAGTATTTTCGTCTATGTACACTTGTAATTTTTTTTAGTCTTTGTATAATTGTCATGTATGGTTTTTGTGTACACAGAAAAATAGAAGCAAATGTTGTTTACTAGTTGTCTAATGTTTAAATTAATAATAAGCGGTATTACGTGGTTGGGTTGTAATACGAAAAGATAACTTATATTAGTAGATGAATCTAAACATGTCCTTAGTATAATTGGAATGAGCAAACCGATTGAAAGACTAATATGTCGTCTATCAAGTCCAATTAGAGAGATGCTTTGTTTTGGGCATTAGAGCGGATGACTCCCAGAAGATAGAGGCATAGACGTGACTAAGTGGACTAACAGTACATCGAATGGGGCCCAAGAAAAATAGATCTTGAATCTGTTAATGGATTTATTCAGTTGTGATGTTCATAGTGTGACATACATAAATCTTGAGTGGATGATAGACTATGTATACGTGACTCTTGTACTTTAATGTAAGTAAAAACCTAAGTTCAAATAGATAAGAAACCAAAAGCTGGTGCGTTGGGTATACGACTTCTACAATATGTAGCATCATTCACATTAGTGGAATTCATAGCCCAAGACATGGGTAAATGATATCCTCTCATTGGCATTAAATGGTTGATGAAAAGTAAATGTGTCTATGGGTCATTCATTTTTGTGATGAATGACATGATTACTATTTAATAGTAATTGACTTTTCATGAAAGAAGATGTAATGGTTACCATGAGATCAAATAGGATCATGTTAGGAGAACGAATATTATCACAAAAAGATTAAAGATACCCTATGAGGGTAACACACTTATGACAAGGTCATTGTCGTAATAGTATGCCATTGGGGGGAACTCAATCATGATACTATAGTGGAATGACTTCGTAACTAAATAATTTTATAATTAATAAGTGAAAATCTTAAACTTAATTATAAATCATTTGAGCCTCAATTGCATATGTCCAATCGGTCTCTCCGCTAGCTCATTGAAACCAGAAATAAATTTTAAATTGAATCAAATGAATAGAAATGAATAGAAATGGTAAAAATGGAGAAATGAGAAATATTTGGAAATGATTATGGTTTTCTCAAAAATGAAAATGGAGAAATGGAATCATTTGGAAATGAATGTGGTTTTCTCCTAAATGAAAAAAAAAATGACTTAAAAATGAATTTATATTTTTTCGAATTAAATGAAGTTCGAAAATAGAAATAAATCATTTGGTCATAGTGAACCGTTGAATATGAAAATATTAAATATAGTTTCTCATGGATTCTTTAACGATAAAGTCGTAATGATATGGAATTAAAATTGGGGTGAGAAGATTATTTAATTGGAAATATATTGATATGTTTATTTTGAGAAATAGAAAAACAAATATTGGGTTGGATCAAATTATAAAATATTGAGTTAAAATTCCAGGAATTACTTGTAATTAGACCCGATATTGGAGAGGCCCAAAAGCTCATCTTGTTAATGAGGGGGACGACAAACTCTAGTATTATTAACTAGGGTTGTCGCCCCTATACTTCTAGATAGATTAGGAGTTTGTTTTTCTAGTTGAAATAAACTTCTACAATTTAATAAAGGTTTTACCTCTTCTCCCTATAAATAGATGTCATCGGTAGAGCTATTTACATAACTTTAACATATTGTTATTTTACTCGAAAATAGATAGAATTTATTCTTAACTATTAAATCTATTTTTCGAAATAACAATTTTTGTCGATTTCTATTTGAAAAGAGATTTTTTGTTTTCATACTTAAATAAAGAGGTCATACAATTACCAAAATACAATTTTTGTCAATTTCTATTAAGGTTCATATGATTTCCAATGTTCCATCAATCATACTTAAACAAAGAGGTCATATGATTGCCAAAACACAATTTCTGTCGATTTCTATTAAGGTTCTTAATAGGTATACCAGGTCATATGAATAAAACCATCCACTATAGTGAGAAAAAAATGATGGCCATTATGATTAGAGATGTGATAAGGGCCCCATAAGTCAATATGAATTAAAGCAAAGGCACTGAGTTTAAGTGTGACTGTGAAGAAAATGTAACTTAGTTTGTTTAGCCAATGGACAAATAGAACAAGAAGATAAATCATGAAGATCATGTAAACCAAATTTTAATTGAACTATTTTTTCATTGTGGATATAGAAGTGTGGCCAAGTATAACATGCCATATATGAGGATCATTATGTAAAGTTAAAAAGGAAGGAGCAATAGACAATAGAATAATGACAGATATGACAGAAGATGAAATGGTACTTGTAGGTATGTTGGGAGGGAGGTTGAAAGAAGTATAAGCCACCATTTTCTTTACCAATCCCCATAATCCTTCCATTGCAAAGGTCTTGTAAAAGGCAAAACGAGGGATAAAAAGAGACAAAATAGTTGAGATCTTTTGTCAGTTGAGAAATAGAAATCAAATTATAATTGAAATCTGGTATATATAAAACATTGATTAACGTATGATGGGAGAAATGGATATGAGTGCCAATATGAGTGATAGGAGTTGATTTTCCATTAGGCAACTTAACACAAGAATTGTTAGAAGTAAAAACAACAGAAGAATACAAGTATTGAAAATTAAAGGTCATATGATTTATGGACATTTGTGCCAAGGAGCCAGCCAAATGAAGTTGATTCAGAGGAGGAAGGTTCTATATTGTGGGTAGTAGCAGTAACAGAAGAGTCCTTCTGTAAAAGAGTAAGAAGTTACTGATATTGCTCCAAGTCAAAGTAGGAGTAAATGAGCCTTGACAAAATAGGTAATGTCAGATTCAAGTAGATCTTCTAAGGAGATAACATGACTAGCAACATGTTTCTTCCTAATAAACTTAAAATTAAAGAGAAACTTGCGCTTGGAAGGGCCAGTAGGAGTAGCCGAGGAATAAAGAGCAGTAGGTGCAGAGGCAGAAAGTAGGGTGAAAGAGAGCTTACATTGAGATTCTTCCTGTACAAGCATGGAGTAAACTTGATTGATCGAATGTAGAGGTTCCATAAGCGACAGTTGACTACGCATAACATAATAAGAGTTATTGAGACCTATTAAAAATTGAAATAAGTAGTGTTGAGGAAGGTGTCCAGAAGTGTGTTAAACATTATCCCAGTCACATGGTGTGGAGGGGACTGAAACATCATATTCATCTTAGATATGTCGGAGTTGTGTGAAATAAGTGAAGATGGAAGAGATACCTTGAGTGTGAGAAGTAATGGTTTGATGTAAATTCAAAAATTCTACAACCATCAATCTTGTTATACCGTTTTTGAAAATCTTGCCAAACAAGGGAAGCACTTGAAGTAAAAACAACGCCAGCAAAAAGTTCTTTGCAGACAGTGTTTAAAAATCCAAGAGAGGACAATTGCATTACAACATTTCCATTGTGGGTGAGGAGCTGTTGGAAGATCAACTTTCAAGCAAGTTCCATCAACAAAGCCAAGTTTATTTTTGGCAAGGAGAGCAATGCGCATGGTTCGACTCCAAACATTATAGTTTTCGAAACAAAAACAAGGGAAGCACTTGAAGCAAAAACAACGCCAGCAAAAAGTTCTTTGCAGACAGTGTTTAAAGATCCAAGAGAGGACAATTGCATTGCAACGTTCCCATTGTGGGTGAGGAGCTGTTGGAAGATCAACTTTCAAGCAAGTTCCATCAACAAATCCAAGTTTATTTTTGGTGAGGAGAGCAATGCGCATGGATCGACTCCAGACAATATGGTTTTCGAAGCCAAAAAGTTGATGAGAGACAAATAAAGCTTTAGGGGTATTGGAGGGACGGAGATAGTGAGGATGATGAAAATCAATGACAAGGGATGGTTGAGGGATTGCCATTGAAGAAAATCAAAAAGAAGAAATAAGGGGAAACAAAAGATAAAAAGCAGGGCTAAGGCCCTAAATCATGGCAACTGATACCATGTTAAGAGAAAGGGAAGAAAATTATTTGAATCATTCATCTATTGATTGATATATTTTTAGAAATCTAGTCCTCTACATTTTAGATTTCAAAATTTAAGTTCAACTACTAACATTGTTAAATTTGTTGGTGTGACATTTTGAAATAAAAATAAATTCACTTGGGAGCCATGTAACTAAAAAAATGACGTAATAAACCTAAATTTAATGACACAATTTTAACATTGTTAATAGTTGGACCTGAATTTTGACATGTACATGGACTAAATTTCAAATTTGTGAAGAGTACAAAGACTTATAGCATATATTAACCTCCTTGTAACTTAGCCATTGATACTTGCATCGTTTAATTCAAGTGAAAATATCTAGCAAGTACATTTATTATAAGAACCAGATTAAATTAGTCCCCTTATTATTAAACGAATCAATTTAATATTTGTACTATTAAAAAGAATCAAATAAGGTTAAATGAACAAAGTTAACATTTATTGTTTAAAAAAAATATCATTTATTGTTTAACATAGTTAATATTTTAAAAATTTTTATAGTTTTACAAGTGAAATTTTTATTTGAAATTGAACGACATAAATAATACTATTTTTTTCCCATTTTTTAAAACAATAAATGTTAATTTTGTTATAGTTTGATTGTAGTTATTTCTTTTTAATAGTATAGGAATAAAATTGATATGGATTAATTTGATCTAATCCGTATAATAAAGGGGCTTAACAAATATATTTACCACTTAATTCATTATTAATATCATATCTAGATTGGGTTGATTTTATAAGTTAACTCAACACTAATTCTATCGTGAATTATTAAAATAATCTTACTTTAATTTAAAAAGCCATTAATATTATTATAAGATAGTTTTGTTTTTTTAATTCTTTTATATAATATTTCAAATAAAACACAATATTAATAAACATCAAAAATAATTTTTTAATATAAATTATTTTCCTTCATATAATGTATAATAAGCCTAACGCATCAAACATTAAAAAGAGAGTAAAGAAATGAATGAGTTTAAATCTGGAATGTATTTTAGAAATCTTAATTAATTTAGTAGAGAGAAATATGATTAAAGATAAAAATGAATTTCGCATCATTTCAACTGATGAATTCAACTTTAAAGCTTTTCAATCCTTTTCCCCCAAAAGGAAAATCTTGAACTCTTCCAGAAGTATACCCGTGATTGGGGGAGATGTTCATGGAAATTATTATATAGCCTATACTTTTCAAAGATGAACTCACCAAGTTAATGGATGAATATTATCGAAATTGGATTAAATCTTAGCGTTTGATATGATGGAAAATTATTTTTCTATGGTTTGATATTGCGGTTCTCATGATAAAAATGTGAAAAAATTATTTTCTCACATAAATTAAAAATTTTTAAATAAATATTAACTTTATTTTATATTGGTTTATGATATTAGTCCGTTAATAAAGATAAAAAAGAAAAAAAAAAAAACTATTGCCTTCTTCGTTTGTCATACTATTTAATTTTCTTTATTATTTTAACAGTTTCTTCACAAATATTATATACACATTTTTTTTAATTTTTCCAAAACAAGTTTTACATATACATACTCTTATATGTGCATGATTATATTTACAAAATATAACTAGGACAAATTTGAAATAATTTTATTTTCAATTAACATTATAAATTAAAAAATTTTAAAAATATCAATTAAAATTTATTATTAAATAATTAATCCAAATATTTGTTAATAATAAAATTTATTATAAAAATTAAATATTTAAATATTATTTTTATTTAATAAGGGTAAATTCATAAATTATCATTATCTTCTTAGGAAAGTACTTAGTGAACCAAAATAATAATACAATTTTCCTAAAATTTTAATTAATACATTACAATGTATATCAAATGTTGTAAAATAATTTCTCCAATAATCACATTTCAAATAATCACATTTCATTAAAGTCATAATATGAAAAGCTACCTTGTAATTATTACATACTTATTAGTCTCAAACAATTAAAATTTATAGAAAAAAGAAAGAAATATACACAACTATTTAAAATCAATGTTGGCATATTTCAGTAATGTTTTCTATTATGTACGCATTTAAGTACTATCAAACTATATAAGAAAACTACTATTAAAGAAAATTTTATTTATTTGTCCTTTGGTTAGATTTTCAACTTATTTTCAACAATTTTCTCTAAGAATATTCTTGATTGAGCTGAAAAAAAAAATCAACAAAAATTTACGTGGTCTTCGTATGGTAAGTTTAGAAGTATTTTAATTATTTTAAAAATAAATAAAATAATTTATTTAATATATTATTCAAAAGTAAATAAATAAAGACGATTACCGACAATTTTAAATATTTATATTAATAAATTATAGGATATGAAGCAATTTAATCACTCTCAAAATAAATGAGATAGTTTAATCCTTACTCAACATGTGAATATATAGTAAAAACATACAATTAAGGACAACATCAACATGAGCAAATTCACAATTGGTTGAATTTTAAACATTTTAAAATTTAAAATATAGAAAAATAATAATATTAAAAATATAAGACATTAAAAAATAGAAAAAAATAAAATTTCTAAAAATAAAAAATCACTAAAATAAAAAATCCATAATATGCAAAGAATCCTATAAATGTTAAATGCTAAAAAAATTATAAACTTATTTTTCCAAAATTTTGAAAAAAAATATTACAAAAGATCCTAAAATAAATTATTTTTAAAAATATTTTAAATGAAACCCATTTCAAATTTGAATTTTAATAATTCAATTAACCATCATAGACTGTTATTTTAGAAACAATATTTTAAACCAAGTATCAATTGAAAATTATTTTAGACTAATTTAAAAAAAATTAAAATATTTGTTTGAATAATAATTATTTTTGAAGGATTTATTTTTATATTTATTTAATTATTAAAAATTATTTTAAATTTTAAATATTAATTTTTAAAACTCAAGCAATTGTGAATGGACTTGTGCATATTTTTTACAACTGTATTTTTCTTTTTTCTTCTTTCTTCTTATGATAAGACTTTAAGAATGTAAATAGTTAATATTGTATTCAATTATCTTTAGTTATTCACTTTTGAATAGTGCAATGATTAAATTGGTGTTAAATATAAAATTAGTATTCGAATTTATTCACTTCTCCTAAATTGGTACTTATGGTTTTTTTTCTAGATTGATATTCAAACTTTTTTTGTCCACTATATTAATACCCGACCCTAACGTAATTACTTTTTTGCTAACGTGGTAACACTGGCCATTCGTGCACCATCATGTGTCATCCTCTTTGATTACAAACTGGACCCCCTTTAATTATTTTCCCTTTCATTTTCCTTTAGAATTTATTCCTTTAAACTTTTTTTTCCTTTCATTTTCTTTTCACCATCGTCTTTTACCTCACTTTTATCTCTTTCATTTTTCCTTTCACCACCTATTTCATTTTTTTACCTGAGCTCTTCGTTTTCTATCACTTTCGTTTTATCTATTCATAACACAACTTTTGAAGGAAGAAAACAAGCGAAAATGTCTTTTTCAACAAACGGAAAATCAACTGCTCAAAAAATGTTTGTACCTAGAATCTTCAAAACAAAGAACCCAACATCTTAAAAAAATAAACAAAGAACCTGACACATTCAAAGAACAAATAACAAACAAAAAACCCAGAATCTTAAAAAAAAAAAAACACTTAATATATTCTCAAATTCAATCTAAGTAACAAACAAAGAACTTAATATTTTCAACCCAAAATCATTTCAACTAGAACAAAATTAACAACCCAAAATAAGAGCAAGAACTTAAAAAATTACAAGAATTTAAAATTATTTGAAAATAAGAAATTTACAACCCAAAAAGAGAGCAAGAACTCAGAAAAATTAAATAAAATACAAGAATTTAGAAAATCCTAAAAATCCAATGGATCCAATGAACAATAGGGGCACTTCCTCCCTTGAATTTGTTAACTCTCAACTCCATGACTTGAAGAACTTCTACTAGGCTCCAAGAAAATTGATTCTCCTTTGTTGCCTTGGCAGCGACGTTGCTATTGCTTCCTTTGGCTCTTCAACTCGTTCTCAGCCTCACTAGAAGCCTCATTAACCTTTCATCAGCAATTGGAGAGTATAATTTCAAAAGCTCAAGGATCAAGCTTTGATTTTTTTTTTACTTTAAAAAGATTTTCTGGAAATAAAAGACAAGATTTGAGAAGGCGAGGAAAAGAGAAGTGTTTTGATGATCAGATCAGCTAGAGAAGGCCATGGATAGCGGCGACTCATGGCGACAACGATTAGGGTTAAAAGAAGAGGAATAGGGATAGAAGAAGAGAAGATAGAAATGAGAAGAAACGAAATAAAAAAAATGAAAAGAGGAATGGAGATATGATAAAGAAAAGAGGAATGGGAGATGAAGAAGACAATATGGCAGTCGAGGTAGGAAAAAGAAAAAGAAGAAAAAAAAGGGAAGGAAATGAAGGAAAATGAAAAAGAAAATTATGTACAAATGGGGCAATACGTGACACCGTACGAGTGCTTAGCGTTGCCACATCAGCAAAAAAAATAACAACGTTAGGCTCAGGTACCAATATTGGTGACAAAAAAAAAGTTCGAGTACCAATCTATGACAAAAAAAAAAAACCATAAACACCAATATGGGAGAAGTGGACAAATTCGTGTACTAATTTTATATTTAACCCATCAAATTACTATTATTTATTTTGAAATGAAATAAATTGATCTTTAACTCTTTAGTTTATTAACCAAAATATTTAGCATCATTTTCAATTATCTTTATTTGCTTATTTTGAGGATTAAATTGACCACTTATTTTGAAGGGCTAAATTGCTTTAAACCCAATAGTACAAAAACTTCCTAGTTATTTATTTCAAAAATTGAAATATTAAGATCGGGATAGTAAAAAATGTTAAAGTAAACCATCCCAAAAGGTAGGAGGAAAGAATTATAAAAATAAGTGTAACGCCCCATACCCGGCCCGGTCACCGAACTCGAGTATCAAGATGCCACATCAACCACTGTAACTTACACATACGCACATAACATTCAAACAAGGTCAACTTTTAATAACTTAATCAATTATAGAGGTGTTCACGGCCTAACAATCATTAATCGACATTAGAAACAATATAAAAACATGCTTAGAGACCATTTAGTAAATCTCCAAAGAAAATAATGTAGGTATTAATACACAGCAGAAGGTATCGATATTTAGTAAAAGAAGTATCGATACCAAAAAGAAAATTGATACTATTCCAGCATTATGTTTTTCCAACTCAATTTCAAACCAAAAACATTTTATCGACACATAAACAAAGGTATCGATATTTTTACCATGAGTATCGATACTCATGAAATGGTGTTGATACCAAACTAAGCTACTGTTTTCTTACTCAACAAATATTCCTTTCAACATGCATCATTAGACACATTACCAATCATCAAACATTCATAAATATAGTTCCAAACAATACCAAAAGTCCAAAATCATAATAAACAAATGATGATGATAATAATAATAACAATAAAAATAATAATCAAATGAATTTCTAAACCCACATTGCCTTTACTCAAAGAGTTCAAAAAGAATTTTAAACCACCTACTCTAAAAGTTATTGTCTTTCTAGGATCACTTCCTTAGCCACACCGCTTATGGCGAAAACACTACTTATTTACAAAAATTTAGTGAGGAGTGTGTGAGCTTAAACAAGCTCAGTGAATGTTGGAATAACCACAAAGTATACACAACATCAAAGGTTAAGCAAGAGCATACTACAATACATTCACAACCATATTTTAATCGAGTTAAAATTACGTGTTCATGCTTCATTAATTCATAAAACTAGCATATACTCTCTTATACAATTACACTCAACTCATATATATATATATATATATATATCATTTATGATAATCCCTCAAGATAAAACAACGTATGCATGCTTTAATAGCTCACAAGTTTAGCTTATATATTCACATGCATTTACACACAACATTTTCATATATTAATCACTTCATGATAATTTCGGAACTTGGAAACATGAAATATAAAAGTGGACTCTATAACCACACATTGGATATATGAATCTCCATCACACCAATGACTAAAAAAGTCTAGCATATCCCATAAATGTAGCATAAAACTAAACACTCTCCAACAAACCAACATATCCTGGTGAATGGAGCTTGGCTCGACATTCCCTTATCCCTCCAACCTGTCTCGGGGCCTTAATGTGCAAATCACAAAACACAAGGGTGAGTACTCACTATGATAACTATATCCAACAATTTCACAAGATCTATAACAGCCCGGTTTTAGTTAAATTGGAACAATGGTTTCAGAACCACAAATATGAGGTTGAAAAATTATTTTAATATTATTTTTGGTGTTTACAGCATGTGATTATATATGTGTAAAATTTTCGTGAAATAATTTTATCGATTGATTGGTTAATTTGACAAAAGCACTAAATCATGTAAAATACAAAAGTTGCTTTCTAATTGTTTAAGTGCTTAATTGCTATGATTATTTAAATATGAAGTCTTTATGTTGTTATTAGACCATTGTAAGTGGAGATGGACATAAATAGCCTTGAATTATGTGATTTTATAATGTTTTAATTAAGGTTAAATGTGTAATTATGTAAATTAAGTTAATAAAATTAAAACAAAACAAATGGTGCTTATTTTATCATATTTGTTGACTGAATTTTGGAGAAGAAGAAACCATTAAAACACCTTGAAGTTTTCGGCACTTGAATGATTAATTTGGTAAGTGAAATTTGTTTGGTTTTTGATGATTTTTATGTTTTTGTGATCGTTACATCGACTACTAGCTAGATCGTGCCTCAATTTTTGAATTTGTTAATGATCTTGTGAAGTGCCATTGTTGAATTTATGTGTTTTGTGATGGTTGATGATGAAATATGGAAGGTAAATGTTAGATTATTATGTTTTGTAAATGGATTATTAATGAAATTGCAATTTAGGGATTAAATTGTGAGATTTGTAAACTTAGGGGTTGAAATGTGAAATAAATAAAAGTTTTGGGTTGCCAAGGACTCACATAAAATTTAGCCAAGCATGGATTTTGTTAAATTGTGTGAATTTTGTGTATTTGTGAAATAGAGACTAAATTGATTAACTGTGAAAGTTTAGGGGCTAAAGTGTAAAAATACACAATTGTGTGATTTGGATGAAATTGAATGAATAGGTAATTAAATGAATTAATTTTGATTACATATAGATCAAGAAAAGCAAAACTCGGATCTTGATTAAGGGAAAAACAAAGTTCTCGACTAATAGATCGCTTAGCCCTTTTTGCATCCGAGGTAAGTTCGTATGTGATAATTTCATTATAACTGTCTATTAAATACTTGGATATTATTAAATGTGATTATGAATTTATTATAAATGTATGAATGAGTTAATGAATCTACGGATGTATTCGACGGATGAATCGACAAATGTGAAATCTCGATTGAACCTTAGGAATAGATTTGGATGCGAGTGACTTGTCATTGGGTAAATTTTTAAGTTGGCTTCGGGCCATGATATTAGCACTTCGGGTGCATGTTATACCGATTTGGCTTTGGGCCATGCATATCGGGTGATTTGGCTTTGGGCCATGATAAAAATTCTTCGGATAAGTTACCTTGAGTTGGCTACGGGCCATGGTATAGGTACTTATCTTACGAGGCTTTTGAGTATCCAAATTATATTCCGAATGGTTTAACATGTGAATGAATGTTGTGGTTAACAAAGAGGTTGGTACAAGATGATGCAGGTATATACGGAACTTAATCGAAATTCAAATGGTGGAAGTCGATAAGTGTATATTTAATCATGTTTTGAGACATGAGAAAGGTTTGTAGTTAATGTATATATGATTATGTTATGCTTAATTAGTTGACTTGTATTCATTCGATGAGTTGAATTATTTTCATACGAGCTTACTAAGCTTTTAAAGCTTACTTTGTGTGTTCTTTCCTTGTTTTATAGAGAATCAAAGCTAGCTTGGACTCGAGGATCGTTAAGAACTGTCTTCACACTATCGATCATGTTGTTGGTACTTTTGGATGTTTGTAAATTTGGTATATGGCATGTATAGGCTAGTGTCATTTTGGTACATTTTGTGTTGTGGATTTAGCCATGTGATTTGGCTTGAGAATGATGTAGTTGTTGGAAGTGTATTTGATTTATGGTATGTGTTCATATATGCTATGTGATGAATATGTTATGCCTTGTGAAATTGGCCGTTTTGGTATGGTTGCTTTGATGGTTGAATGGATAAATTACATGGTGAAATGATAATGGAGTGTTATGAATGGGAAATGGCATGTTTTTAGTAGGATATTGAGTAGTTAAATTGGTGAGAAATTGTTTACTTTGAAATAGGTTAAATTGATGATTATGGCATGTTGATTTGGTATGTTTTGGTTAGACAAATGTATAAGATATGGTTTGATGGAATGGTAGAGTTGGTATGGTATATTTTGTGCATAGAATGGCATTGATTTGGCTGTATATTTGTATATGAAATGGTGCTATTTGAGCTTTTGCAGGTGAATGGATTTGGGTGAGAAAATGTGGCTTAAAACAAACCTATTTTTCGTTCACACGGCTGAGCACACGGGCATGTGGTTCGACCGTGTGTGACACATGGCCTTGGTACACTGCTGTGTGTCCCCTAAAGCTTAATTAAGAAACAAATAGTGAGTTACAGGGCCTAGACACACGGGCATGTCCTTAGCCGTGTGATCCAAGTCAGTATGTATGCCCTGTTTTCACACGGCCTGTGACATGGGTGTGTTTGGTGACCGTGTGTGTTCACACGGGCGTGTGACCACTGCAGGTTTGAAAATTTTCTAAATTTTCCAAACTTCTCATGTGTTATCAGTTTAGTCCCAAACCACTTCTAAGCATGTTTTAAGGTCTCGTAGACCTTCATAAGGGATATTGTGCCTATGAATGTATAATGTATGTGAAATGTTTGTGTAATGATGTGAATGGTTCAGTAATGCCTCTTAACTCTAGTCCAGCGAAGGATATGGGTTAGGGATGCTACAAGATCACAAGACCAAAGTATCCCAAATATGCACATTTAATTATTGTTTTTATGCATTTAATCTCTATTCATAAACATCAATTCACATCACAATGTGTACACAAAGCACACTTATTGGGTTCACACTTAATTGCACTTTAAGTGCCACAACTATGCTCATTGAGCCATCACATATCCGTTCATATACGAATGCATTAAAAATCAGTTTATCACATACCACATATCAATAATCACTTACTTTACGTGTCACATTAGCATCACATTTCACAATTCGACATACATTATGCATATTTCATAACAAGACAAAGTATAAGAAAGGCTTACATTATGCATATTTATAACAAGACAAAGTATAAGAAAGGCTTACACTCAGAACTTAGGATAGGGGTTTAGGTTATTCCTGAGATCTCGATTAATGCTATGAATCGTGCCAACAAGCAGCAATTTCAAAACACTCATCGTTCACACTTTTGCCTAATTACCGAAAGCTTAAACTAACTTTTCCTTGCCTTTTGTTTTACTCGAAGAATGTCCTAACAATTCCAAAACTTCACCAAAGTAAATCACACAATAAAAACAATTAATTAGCAGTCATAACACACCTTAAACAAACAAAAATATGAGTCTAAGGTTAGTTCCTCTTGGAACTAAAATTTTTAATTAACATATCCGAAACTCAAATATCTTACTCTCTACTCATTCCCAATTCCTAAAATCAATTCCTATAATCTAATTACCCATTTAAGATAATTCTCAACCTTCAAACCACAAAACTGTTTAGATTCATGGTTTTTGAAAATTCGACATAGATGGCCCCTTTTAACGAAAACTCAACAAAACCTTCAAATTCTTTAACGAAACTTTAAAGAGAGTTTAAAAACTTTATAATCACATCAAAACAAGTTGAAAAACACTTTGAAACATTGATTTCATTCAAAATCCTAAATTTTACCATTAACACCCCAAATTTCGTCATTTGCACAAAACCTTTGATTCAATTGATTAAAACTTGATTTAGATTACTAGACTACATCAAAAATTGTTAAAAATGCAAAAGCTCACCCCAATTGAAGAAAATGATGAACGGTTGATTAAATTCCAAGAAAACCCACAATATGAATAACAATGGCTTTAATGATGTTCTTGATGTTCCTCTTTGGCTTAAGAAAAGATTTGGTGTTTGAAAGATGGTAAATGAAACACCTTTAACCCGTATCTATCACTGAAATAGGGTTACGAAGTATTATCGCAGTTTATAGAACAATTTCTGATAATTTAAATCATTTACTATTCATCTTTTGGATTCAATCATAACGTCCCTTACATGGGCCCTCGAGGCCCAAAACGTGCATTAGAAACGAATCGGGACTAAATCGAGATCATAGAAAATTTTTAGTAAAATTTCAAATTGTTTTATCACATAAAGGAGTCACACGCCCGTGTGGTAAGGGATACGCCCGTGTGGCTAGGCTGTGTGGTTTCACACGTCCTTGTCCCTAACCCGTGTAACTCTCTAACTTGTAACACACGAAGAAATCAAGGTCACACGGCCAAGTCACACGCCCGTGTGCTAGATCGTGTACCTCACACGACTGAGACACACGCCCGTGTCTCTGCCCATGTGCTCAATCCAAAGCATTCTGTTTCTCAATTTTAGGATGCAGGGACATACGGCCAAGCCACATGCCCATGTACCAGGCTGTGTGTGACACGGCCAAGGCACACACCCGTTTGTTTACCTATGTGGATGAAAATAGGCTATTTTATGGCCACTTTTCTTGCCCTTTTCACACCAAACCTACACATAACACTTTCACAAACAATATAGCTTAACCAATCAACCAATTCATGCCAAAATATGTATGAACTATGTTCTAAAATCATAAACATATCAATTCCTAATACATACATACTTATTTAAGTATCACAATCTCAATTCTAACTATTTCATTACCAATTCAACCCTATACATGGCATATAAACTCAAAAAGATGTACAATAAAATTCTACCGAGGAAATGTCTGGATAGTGTGATTTGAAAAGGTGATCTGATCCTTTAGAATCTCGTCAATCTACAAGAAACATTTAACACCCAAGAGTAAGCTTATATAAGCTTAGTAAGTTCATAAGCATTAATGATAATTCTTACCGAATATATCATAACAATTATTTCATTTACACTTCCTGCCAATCACATTACCAATAACAAATTCATGTGTCTGTAACACCTCCTAACCCTAAACCATCGCCAAAACAGGGTTATGGAGCATTACCAGACATATCATATAATTTACAATTATTAAACAAATAATTAACAAACATACTATAATTTATTCATTAAGTCCCTTTAGTGGACCCTCGAGGCCCAATTTACATGTTAGAAGTGAATCGGGACTTGTTGGGTGCTCCAAAAATTTTTCATAAATTTTTTTCATAATTATTATATTTTTTTGTGTGAACTCAATATAACCCTTTATAAACATCCAACCTTCCCTGCAATTTCAAACCGTAACCAATTTAAAACCAATATCACAATCCATACAATTTCATATTCAAATACACCTAAAACATGCCCTAAACATCAACTTAGTAATTTACTAAATAAACATTCGTATATATCATTTGAATTAAATTAATAAACTTCATTCATTCTATTTCAACTTGTTACCAAATATACCGAACATGTCATAATAAGTTTATTTCCATTTCATAAAAACCAAGTATCCAAACCATTATTTTATATCATTTACACCAACTATAACTATCTTAACTCATACTTTTAACCTAGGTACATGCCACATTTATTAAAAAGATAGATACATCATCGAGTTTTTCTGAGGTTGGGATTGCCTTGGATGCTGAACCGGGACACTTGACTTCTATTGATCTGTGCACAGAAACAACCGTACGATGAGTATGGATATACTCAGTGGTATTACCGTAATTCAAATTATAAAGACAATTACTAAATGATAAACATATAAATATCAAACATATAACAATTTATTTAATACGTACTAATTCATACTTTAACTTCCAATTCTCAATAATAAGAATTTGTCAATTGATATCATATGTCATCAAATTGAATTCAATCATCTCATAAACCTTTGGTTCATGCCTTTCATTTTCGATCTCAATTTCAATTCACAATTCAACTTTCCCATTTCTTTCAATAACTCAATCAATCAATTTCATTCGATTTATTATTTCATTTATTTACCCCTATTAACAAGACTTAGACCTTGGCAGATACACAGATCCAACCAAACACTCCAGAATGGCACCCAGTGCCTCATCGGATAGTTCGAAGCAATAAGTTGACACCAGTGTCTCATCGGCCTAGCCGAAGTAAGTTGGTACCTAGTACCTCATCGAATCTATCTGAAGAAATAAAGTGACACCTAGTGTCTCATCGGCTTGAGGTCGAAGTATCCCTGAACTCTTCCGATCCTATGGCATGCCAACTATATCCAACTCAACTTGACTAGTTAATAGGGTATTCAATTCCCTTTCCCTTTTTCAATCATGATGCGGTCGTTGAGAGCACAGAATATATCCTATCCCTATAAAAGTAATAAAAAGAATGCTATAAGGGAAGTAGGGTCAAATCTTCAGGGATTGAATTTGCACAATGTCTTGTTTCGTGAGATCCCGGATAGAATCGTGCCCAAGAAAACCTGCGTACCGGAGAAAAAAATAAAAAAATAGAATTAAAATTTGATTGAAATTGTGAAATTAAAATAGAGAATATAAAAATAAACAAAATTTAAGAAAAGAGAAAGAGTTTGTTATATGGTGAGATTCCAGCCTCCGGTTGTCTCGATCCTCATTGGGTTCAATCCTCGGGTTTTAAGTGTTCCTTCTCAAACTGAATAAGCCAGTTATAGTGGAAGAAGATGCCTACGACCACTAACTCCACTTAGGATTTAGACTTATAATTTAGAGGAACCTGACTCTAGCCAACCGTCGCTCTTGTGGGACCGTATTACACTAGATCGTCACTTTCCAATGGCGAATCCCACGCTATTGTCTCTTGGGCTCGACAACCACTGACGCAGTAAGCTAACGACCCGACTGTGTAACCTTCCTAAAATATACAAAACGGCCGTTCCTTGCACAAGTTGAAAAGATCACTTTTGAAGGGACATGGACGGAAGCGTCAGCCCCGTAATGCGGAGAAGTGATGAATACTCGTTGAGAAGGCTAAGCGCGGATTCTAAGCCTCATAAACCTTTTTTAGGGTTTCTTGACAACTTTGACTAGATGGATTTAGTGGCTCATGCTTTTGGGAAAAGAAATAGGCTTAATAAAAAAAATGTAATTTTATTGAATAAAGGGAAGAACAAAGGCTAGGTTCTTTTGGGAGAGGGAGTGATTACAGAAAAGATGATATCAAATTTAAGTCACTCCATCCCCTATTTATAGTACTAGGAAACCTAGTCTAATCCTACTTAAATTCTAAAATATAAATACAGATAAATAAAGATAATTAAAGATAATTAAAGATAAAAGCTAAAATAAAATCTAAATAATAATTCTAACAATTATCCTAATATAATTAAAAATTAAATAGAGTCTTGTGTTTAAAAAATATCTCTTCTTTACATTTTTGTCCTTATGTCTTCTATGCTTGCATTTTCGGCACCACATTTTTCTCTATGTCGCATGTTGCCCACTTTATCTCCAAATTCACGCTTTTCGCCTTTAAATTTACTTTTGCCTCCAATTTAGTCCTTTCAAGATAAAAGGCCATAAATGGCTCAAATTAGTAGGATCATACTCAAAATAAATATGCAATTAACACATAAAAATATGTTGTTCTAGAGTATTATCAAATTCCCCCTACTTTGCCCATGCTTGCCCTCAAGTATGGTTCTTATCCACTGTGAAATTTAAAATTTGCCATGAAAGAAAGACCACTCCAAAGTTTTATAAAATAAGTCAAAAATGCATATGAAAAATAAAGAGAACCTTAAGCTTGCTTTAAGTAAAACTAAAAAAGTATTCCAATTAATACACACAAAAATTAAAATCGAATTGAATTATTTCATGAAAATTAGGTAAATTACCAAACCTACTAAGACACCTTATTTGTTTCTACCTTTAGTCCCCAAATTTTATTATTGATATATCATCTCTTTTTTTCTTTTTTTTTTAATTAATTAATTTATTATTATTATTTCTTTTTGCTTAAGAATATATCGAACCTTTTGACGCGAAGAGAGATGTCGCCAAGCACCTCACCCCGGTTACTACTCCTAATTTATTATATTTTTCTTATGAACATATCGAACCTTTTGACGTGAAGAGAGATGACAGCCAAGAAACTCACCTCGGTTACTCAGCCCAACACATTCTTAAAAAATTAATTCCAATTAGCGAAGTTTTACCTAACACGTCACACAACCTTTTAACGCAAAATAGGATGACAACCCAAGCACCCTACCCCGGTTACTAAGCTAGTCACATTTTAAGCTGCACTCATAACCGTGGAAACATTATTATTAAACGAAATTTTAATTTTGGAGGACTTAGGAAAAAATCAATCAAGTATCAAGAATAAGTTTCAGTAACCACCTAATAGTCATGAACATAATTTTAGCATGCAATTATATTAAGTGTTCGCTTTACATTAAACTTGATCAATTTTACGAAAAGCAAGATAGAGTTAACTTTATTAATCACAATTATTTTTAGCCTAATAAAAATAAAACAATAGAGACGAAATCAAACTAGCAAAATCATAATTTACTTAGTAGACAAGAATCATGCTCGCAAGTCAAACAATGGGCAAATCTTGGTAAAAATCTTGGGCATGAAAAGAGGCAGAATATTCTAAAAAATTAAATATGGGCAGAAACGAGTACAAGGTAGCAACAACAAAAAACAACACTAAACATAGTAGATAAATGATAGAAATAATGAGGAATGCCTTCCCCTACTTTAAACACATTGTCCACGATGTGGAAGAAAATAAACAAATAGGTGGAAAAAAAGTATAGAAAAACTCCCCATGTTGTTACCGTCGTTTTGTCAGCCAAATTGACGCGTCGGGGTGCCAAAAATAGGCGTCGGTGACTATTGACAGTGAAGGATGGTTCGGCGATGGCTCGGCCTCAGGTTCTCACCATGGTTTTGGAAGAATCGACGGTAGAGGGGAAATGAGAAGGTGCGGCGGCTGGTGGGGGTGTTTTTCTTTTTGGGTTAAAAAGAATAGGATAAGTTTTAGGGTTTGGCGATGCATAGGAAGGATGTTTAGTTGGAGGGTGGGTTGGTTGCAGGTTTTAGGTAGTCATGGGGCAGGGACGCACTATTCCTTGTTGGGAGAAGGATAGGATAAGGATTGTCTGTGAAAGTATACCAATTCCTAAGTTTCTTTTCTTACTAGTTTACTTAGATAGGCGAAGAGAAATTTATTAATATCCAAACAAAATAAACTAATAAATAATAAAATAAATAAATAAATAAATAAAAATAAAAAATAAAAATTGGGTTGCCTCCCAACAAACACTTGTTTAACGTCGCTAGCTTGATGCCTCAACTAGTATTAGGGCTGTTCCAATTGAATTCTTTAGTTCGTATGGGCTTGAAAATTCTCTTTTTCTACCACATCCACCATATTTGGGTTCAATCATCCTTGTACCTCTTTCTTTGGTTTCGTTTTTTTCTCCAAGAAGATCTTATGTATGCCCATCAAGTGGTTAATCCCTTTTAAGCCTGCTCTGGTCTCATCATTTTCCAAAAATGTGCATTTGAGATGCTCAGGAAGTGGTTTTAATTCCAAATCTGGTGCCTACACAACAGAAGGTAGAAGTTTAGTATCCATAGGAGTCAACAATTCATTAACAGAAAAAACATCAAACATCATTTTAGATTTATCCCCATAAGATGACTCAAAATTTTTTTCTACTAATGAGTCAATTATGTCGACACGGTTTATGTTCAAGATTTCACTTGGGTGCTAATAGAATCATAAACATTAAACTTCACGATCTCCCTATCAAACCCCATCGTGAGAGTTTCGCTTTGTTCGTAAATCTTAGTCTTTACAGTATTAAGGAAAGGTTGCTCCAACAAGATGTCTGATGAACCAGGAGCTTTATCCTCTTCCATTTTTATCACATAAAAATCTACAGGGAAAATAAGCTCGTTAACTTTTACTAATATGTCTTCGAGGACTCATTCGGGACATACAACAGACCTATCGGGTAACTGTATGATAACACCTATTTTCTTCAAAAAACCCGCTTTAAGTGATTCATAAATAGAAAAAGGTATTACATTTATGGAGACCCCCAAATCACACATAGCCTTTTTTATTCCCAAGTGGCCTATTTTGCATGGTATTGTGAACATGCCTCTATCTTTGCATTTCGCCAGCATCTTCCGCTGCAATACCGCGGATACGTTCTAACCAACACTTCCCTTTTCATTACCTGTTAATTTTCGCTTGTTGGTGTAGAGCTCTTTAAGAAACTTAGCATATCGCGGAATCTATTTGATGGCATCCAACAGTGGTATGTTGATCTCTACAATTCTGAATGTTTTGATCATCTCCTTGTCCTCTTTACCTTTTTGACACTGGTATATCCTCCCTGGAAATAGAGGTTGAATTTTAGGCAATGGAGGTTTCGTTCGGACCTGTTCATCGTTCGGACCTATTCATCGTTCTCAGGCTTTTCTTGGGCAGAATCTTGGCCAAGATTTCTACTAGGAATTGGTTCCAGTACCTTTCCACTTCGTAACGTCACTGCATTTGCGTGTTGTATTGGTTCGGTTCTGTTTGTGACCGCAGCTTCCCTTGAGAGTTCAATTTCTCAATTTATATGGTCAATTCTCTTATAAATGCCTCGGTTTTCTATTGAAAATCCTTCATTTATTGCTGGAAATCAAGGACATTAGCCGCTAATTTATTGACCAAAGTTTTTAGAGAATTACTTGAATCTTACGGCTGTGGTGGGAGTCGATTTTGGTATGGTTGGTTATATCGTGGGTTGGCCCCATAACTCAAGTTAGGATGGTCTTTCCATCCTAGATTGTATGTATTAGCGTAGGGTTTGTACCGCCTTTGTGGTGGCCTAGGAAAGTTTCCTATAACATCAAAATGAGCCATTGTATCATCATACAAACTGGGACATGCATCAGTTGTATGTTCAAGTGTAGCACATATTTCACAAAACAGGGCTGGTTTTGCTTTTTCTACAACAAGAGAATTCACAATATTAGTAAGTCTATCAACTTTATCTTTTAAGGTTGTATTACTTAGCTGGTGAACCTTCTAGGGGGTTCAGGATTGGCTCGAAATTGTTGAGTATTTGTAACCATCGTGGATATCAATTCTCTTGCTTGTTGGAGGGTCATGTTGACCAATGCTCCTCCACTAGCAACATCTACCATATTCATCTCCATGGGTTTCAAGCCTTCATATAAGTACTGGAAAAAAGATTGTTCTGTTACACAACTTCTTAAATCGCTCCCAATAGTCGTAAAGAGACTTTGCTTCTTTTTGTCTTATCCAAACAATCTTCCTTTTTAACTCAGCTGCTCATGGTGCTGGAAAAACCCTGTTGAGAAATAAACGAGATAGATCATCCTAAGTTGTAATAGATCCAGGGGGTAAATAAAATAGCCATTCCCTAGCTGTATCTGCTAAGGAAAAAGGGAAAGCATGCAATTTGCTTTGATCCTCAGTTACCCCCTGAAGTTTCATGTTAAGACAGATTATATGAAACTCTTTTAGATGTTTGTAAGGACTTTCATTCTGCAACCCACGATAAGTTGGTAGTAACTAGATTAAACTTGACTTTAATTCAAAATCAGTATCCATAGTAGGATACGTAATGCACAATAACGATTGTTCTTCTGGAGCTTCGACCAGTTGCCGAATTGTTTGAGCCATTGATTGAGGTGTTAGATTTAGGTTTCGTTAACCCTAGCGTCAAACACTTCTTAAGGTGAGTCAACTTCTAGTTTTTTTGCTTTCGAGTGTTTGAATAGGGTTTTCATTAACCCTAGACTCGACTTCGTCGTTGACTTCAATTTCTGATAGTGGGTCACTTTGAGTCCCAACCATCGCTGACTGCTTTTTCCTTGGCTTTGTTTCCTTGCGATTAGCTCTCGCAGTCTTCTCAATTTCTGAATCAAATGCAAGAGTACCTGGTGCAGATCTGGTCATAAGAAACAAAAAAAACTAGATTAGTACGTTACCAGTCCCCGGCAACGGTGCCAAAATTTGATGCGGTCGTTGAGAGCACCAAATATATCCTATACCTATAAAAATAATAAAAAGAATAGGATAAAGGAAGTAGGGTCAAATCCTCAAAGACTGGATTTGCACCATGTCTTGTTTCGTGAGATCCTGGACAGAATCGTGCCCAAGAAAACTCGCGTACCTGGGAAAAAAATAAAAAAAAGAATTAAAAGTTATTGAAATTGTAAAATTAAATAAATTGCGAAA
Source organism: Gossypium stocksii (assembly GCA_020496765.1). Classification (NCBI taxonomy): domain Eukaryota; kingdom Viridiplantae; phylum Streptophyta; class Magnoliopsida; order Malvales; family Malvaceae; genus Gossypium; species Gossypium stocksii. The sequence goes on from CM035623.1 coordinate 109,868,566, forward strand.
ATTAAAATAGAGAATATAAAAATAAATAGAGTTTGAGAAAAGAGAGAGTTTCTTTATAGAGAGATTCTAGCCTCCAGTTGTCTCGATCTTTCTTACTTTCAATCCTCGAGTTTTAGGTAATCCTTCTCAAACTGAATAAGCCAGTTATAGTGGAAGGGGACGCCTACAACCACCAACTCCACTTAGGGTTTAGACTTATAATTTAGAGGAACCTGACTCTAGCCAATCTTCGCTCTTGTGGGACCGTTTTACACTAATCGTCACTTCCCAATTGCGAATCCCATGCAATTTTGTCTCTTGAGCTCGACAGCCATTAACGCAGTAAGCTAACGAACCGATTATGCAACCTTCTTAAAATATACAAAGCGGTCGTTCCTTGCACAAGTTGAAAAGATCACTTTTGAAGGGACATGGACGGAAGCGTCAGCCCCGTAATGCGGAGAAGTGATGAATACTCGTTGAGAAGGCTAAGCGCAGATTCTAAGCCTCATGAACCTTTTTTTGGGGATTTTTGACAACCTTTGGCTGGATAAATTTAGTGGCTCATGCTTTTGGGAAAAGAAATAGGCTTAATAAAAAATGTAATTTTATTGAATAAAGGAAAGAACAAAGGCTAGGTTTTTTTGGGAGAGGGAGTGATTACAGAAAAGATGATATCAAATTTGAGTCACTCCATCCCCTATTTATAGTACTAGGAAACCTAGTCTAATCCTACTTAAATTCTAAAATATAAATACAGATAATTAAAGATAAATAAAGATAAAAGCTTAAATTATAAATAAAGATAAAAGCTAAAATAAAATCTAAAATAAAATCTAAATAATAATATCTAACAATTATCCTAATATAATTAAAAATTAAATAGAGTCTTGTGTTTATAAAATATCTCTTCTTTACATTTTTGTCCTTATGTCTTCCATGCTTGCATCTTCGGCACCACCTTTTTCTATATGTCGCATGTTGGCCCATTATCTCCAAATTCGCGCTTTTTGCCCTTAAATTTATTTTTGCCTCCAATTTAGTCCTAACAAGATAAAAGACCATAAATGGCTCAAATTAGTAGGATCGTACTCAAAATAAATATGCAATTAACACATAAAAATATGTCGTTCTAGAGTATTATCAAATCAATATTCACATCAATTCCACTTTAATCATAATTTCTCATATATTTTCCAATTCAATCACTTTTTGATTCAAATACACTTTTCCACTTTCAAATCAATATGCAATTCAATTCCACACATAGATTCATCATTCAATTGAATTTCATTCAACTTAATAATAATATTTACCTTACAATTTACTTACCAAACATGTAATTTAAAATTTAACATTAATAATAATTAATTTGAATTATAGTAATACAAACCGTGATTCCTCGAGTTTACTCCTCGATAATCTTTTCCTTTCCCATTTGAGCCGATACGTCTAGTTCTTTGTTAGCTACGAAAATTAAAATAATTTTACAATGATTAATACAATATTAATTCACATTAAATACTTGAATTTCTATTCAATTTCTACCTTAATTTCAATTTAGTCCTAACTAAATTCATCCATTTTTCTACCTCAATTTATATCTTATTTCTACTCAAATTTTAACTAAACTTAAACTTAACAACAAATTTTTAGCATAAAAATCATAATTTTGAATTTCTTTCAATTTAATCCCTATTATATAAAGTTTATAACTTATTCTACAATTTAATCTATCTCCCACTTCTAGTTAGAAATTTTATTAATTCAATCCTCAATTCACACTTTTACTCAATAAAAATTAATGTTTAAAAATCTAATATCTACCAAAATTTCAGCACATAATAATGTTTTGTTCTAGGTTCATAAAAACTCAAAAATTACAAGAAAAAAACTTAATTTGACTTACCAATTTGAAATTGAACCTTGAAAACCCTAAATTTCTTCTTTTCTTTTCTCTTTTTCTTTTATTTCTGTTTCGTCCCCTATTCTATTTCTATTTCCTTTCTTTTGTTTCTTTAGTTATATATTAATATATTATTATATTATAATTAAAACTTAAAATATCTTTATTATATAATAATATAATATATATTAAACATAAAAATCTTAGTTTTTTACTCATGATAAACTTCCTCAATTTATATTTTTGGTATAATTTCCCTTTTAGTCCTTTTTATTTTTTAATCTATAACTCAACTTTTACTCTTTAGTCAATTTAGTCATTTTTCCTAATTACTCTTAATTAAGCTAAATTCACTTAATGAAAACCTAATTAAACACACCACTAGGCTCATAAATATTTCTAACAAATATTTATGAATTCGGTTTACTAAGACGAAGGTCCGATAATGTACTTTTCCAATGCCCGTAATTTTAGGTCATTACAGAGTGAGCCCAATATTGTTAACTATTTAAGTTTGATCACTTTAATTCACATATCATTTGTCCCCTTTTTATCAATTTAGCGAACGTCTTACGCAATTGAGTACGTCCTTTTTCACTAATGCTATAGTCCAACTATGGTCTTATACCTATTCACTTACTGCCATGGTGTAACCATGGTCTTACGTTCACTGATGTTCATTGGTGTTCACTGATGTTCACTACTATTCACTGTGGTCCACTGATGCCATAGCCCAGCTATGGTCTTTTCACTAGAATGCCATAACCCAGCTATGGTCTTACAACTTCACTATGCCATGGTCCAACCATGGTTTTATCCGTCAATTCATCAGTTTTCACTAGACGGTTGTACTCAATTCTACGTTTTATCTAATTTGAACTATTAATTTGATTTCATATTTTTATAATAACCATAATTCAATAATATAAATTTGAATTAATACATTATAAATTGTTTAATTTAACAAATAATCACAAGAATTTAGTCGTATGAACTTACCTCGGACAATTTGTAGAAGTTGTAGCGATTCAGCGACTAATCCGTTAATTTCTCTTTTCCACGTTTATCTTCGGATTCTTGATCTATAATGCAAAATTATTCTTTTATATGTATCTAATTCTATTCTAATGTACTTCACAATTTATGCCCCTCAATTTTCAAAATTGCACATTTACCCTAAATTTTATAATTTTTACAATTTAGTCCCTACTCAAATAACCCTCAATTGACCTAATTTTTCTCAATTAACACTTTATTCTATCATTTTAAACTACTTCACAACCTTTGAAAATCATAATTTTAGCACTAAACCTTAATTCCAAACTTTTTCATAATTAGGTCCTAAAATCAATTTCTATAAAAAATTACTTAATAAAGTCATCATATAACAAAATTAAAGCTTAAATTCCATGTTCATTCATCATAAAAATCCAGCACTCATCAATGGTAACTTTCAAAATCATCCATGAAATAAAAAACTAATGAAATAAATAGTTGGATCTAATTGTAAAAGTATCAAAATCAAAAAAATTACAAGAAATAATAAAAAATTGAACTTACATGATAGAAATATATGAAAAACCAGGTTAGAGGGATTCTTCAATTGCTAGAAACTCTTTTAATTTAGATTTTTATTTGTTAATTTTGCAAAATTTCTAATTTTGCCCTTGTTACATCAATTTTTTTTTCATATTTTTCTCTTCTTTTGCTGCCTCAACTATCCCCTATTGGCATATTTATTCCTTAAGTCCCTCCTTATTCATCACTTAAGCCATTTAATCATTTTAGCAAGTTTTGCACCTTTTTCGATCTAGTCCTTTTTATTTAATTAACTATCAAAACGTTAAAATTTTCTAACGAAACTATAATTCTATCTTAATAACACTTCATAAATATTTTTAAAAATATTTACGACTCGGTTTATGAAATCGAGGTCTCGATACCTAATTTTCAACCCAATTTACCTAATAATTTCTTTTAAATCACAAAATTCACTAATTTAAAAAATATTTCTAAAATCACACTCAACTCATAAATATTAATTTATTTAATTTTCTAAACTTACTCGTCGAATTTAGTGATCTCGAATCACCATTTCCTTCACCACTGAAAGTTGGGCTGTTACAGTAAAAATCAAAAGGATTAGAGTTTTGAGAACCAAAATTGGTGAATGGGGTTTTGGGGATTCAATTGACGGCAACAAGGGGAAGGGAGTGTTTCTACTCTCTCTCTTTTTCCAAGTCAATTTTAGGGTGAAAAAGGGAAAGATGAGCTGATTTTTAAAACTTGGTATAATTCTTTAAAGCTACTCTTAAATTAAACCCTTTTACAAAACAATCCTCTTTTAAAAATTGAAAGTCTTTTTCAGACTATTTCATAATTTGGTTTAATTTCCAAAAAGCCATATACAAAGATTTTTTTCAGGTTACCATATTTCAAATTTCCAAACTCAATTTTAAGCCAAAATTCTAAAACTACCCTTGAAACTTCTAGACCCAATTTTGCGGTGTGACAATAAGAATTAGACATCTAGAAGAAAAATATTTTTTTCTCCCTTCATTCCATTATCTTTACAATTTTCATATTACCAAAATAAACTTAAAAGAGATCAAAATCGAAATAGTTGGATGCATGATGTCCGCGAAATCAACTAAAAATCTGACTAAGGTAAGTGCACCTATCAATTAATAGTATAGCTACAGTGAACAAATATGTCATTCCCATGAACACTAAAAGTACTAGTAATTATTGTCTTTTTATTATTTAACCGAGAAAATTGAGTGATGGATTAAAACTAAATTAATTAAGTATGAACATGACTAAGAACACTTCTGGAAAATAAACAATTAACAACCAAGAAGCAAAACAATATCTAGGAAAGAATTCACCTAGACTTCATCTGTTATTATCAATCTAAATTATGTAATTTATTCACTTTGTATCTTGATCCGTAGAAATCCCTAAATTAAGTTAATATCTCTTTCGAGAGTAAGAGCAACTTACTCTAGGTTGATTAATGGATTCCCCTATTAGATTTGAATCTAATCTAGTAGATTTATGTCATCCTATTTCTAGGATTGCATGCAACTCCACTCAATTACGCAAGATCTACTCTTAAACAGGGTCTACCTCCTCTGATTTAAGCACATCAAACATGGATTAATAATATAGAAATTTCAAACCAAGAATTAATCACACATAATTGAGAACAAGATCTGTAATGACCCAATAGTCACGGGTATCGAAAAGTGTATTTTCGGGTCTCCGTTTTCATAAAATGGATTCGTAAATATTTATTAAAAATATTTACGAAGTTAGTTGTGTAGTTAATTAGCTTTTGGTTAGGTGAATTAGCTTGAATTTAGAGTACTTAGGTAAAATTATTAAATTGAATAAAGGGTGGAAGTTTAATTATAGATTAAAGAAAGTTAAAAGGACCAAATAGGCAATTATGCCAATAGTAGAAATTGAGGCGGCATAACTAAGAAAAAATCAAAGATTTTTATAGTTAAAATATATATTTTAATATATTACTTAATAATAAAGTATATAATATTATTATTATATTATTATATTATTATTAAAGTAAAATAAATAAATAAAAGAAACAAAAAATAGAAAAAGAAACAGAATAGCAAACGAAACAGAGGGAAAAAGGAAAGAAAAAGAAAGCAGAAAAGAAGGATGGAAAATTAGGGTTTTTAAGGTTCAAAGCTTAATTGGTAAGTTAATTTAGTCCCTTTTCTTGTAATTTTTGAGTTTTTAAAATCCTAAAATAAAATACTACTTGATTTATGTTGAAATTTTAGAAGTGAGTAGATTTTTAGATGTTGTTCGTGTTGAATAAATTGAAGAATTGAGGGTTAAATTGATAGAAATTCAAGTTAGAATTGAGAAAATGATTGAATTGTAAGACAAATTATAAGTTTTGAGTAATAGTGACTAAATTGAGAGAATTTTGAAATTTAGGGTTTATAGTAAAATTAGAGAGTTAAGTTTAGTTTTAAGTGGGAATTGAATGAAAATAAAGAATAAATTGTGAAGAAAATAAAGTTAATTTTGGTTAAGGACTAAGTTGAAATTTGGATAAAAGTTGAATGAAAATTTAAAATATTTAAAGTGTAATGGTGTTGTATTGATGATTTTTAGATTGTTTTAATTTTCGTAGCTAATGTTCTGTTGAAGACTTAGGCAAGAAAGTAAAGGAAAAAGTTGACGAGGAGTGACTCGGGAAATTACTGTATTTCTATAATCTGAATTTAATAATTAATTGTTGAATTTATTACTTAATGTGTATGGTAAGTAGATTGAGGTAAGTAATTAATATTGTGATATTGAATTGAATGGAAATTGAATTTCATGAGCATATGTAAATAGTTGAATTGAAATTATGAAAATCTGTGACTGATGTGGATTTTGATTGAAATTGAATTGAGAAATTGAAATTGAAAACTTTATTAATTGTATCGGGCTGATTCAGATATAGTTGGCATGCCATAGGATTGGAAGAGTTCAAGGATACTTCGACTATGAGTCGATGAGACACTGGGTGTCACATTATTACTTCGAATAAATTTGATTAGGTACTGGGTACCAACTTACTTCGGCATGGCCAATGAGACACTGGGTGTCAACTTAGTACTTCGAATTATCTGATGAGGCACTAGGTGCCATATTGGTGTGTTTTGGTTGGATTCGTGTATCTGCCAAAGTCCGAGTCCTGTTAATAGGGGTAAATAAATGATTTAGCAATATGAATGATATTGGATGATTTTGTAACACCCCTAACCCGTAACCGTCACCGGAATAGGTAAAGAGGTATTACCGGACAGATAACATAGTACAGAACATTTATTTATCAAACAATTCATATCAATTATTTATACATAAAAACATACTTAAAGCGAGTATACGAGTCTTAAATCATGCATTCGGGACTAAACTAGTAACATTTGAATGTTCCGGGATAACTTAAAAAAATTTCGATTCAAAGGTCACATGCCCGTGTGAACAGGCCGTGTGCCTCACATGGCAACGGACACCCACGTGTCACAGGCCGTGTGAAAACAGGGCATACATACTGAATTGGCTACATGGCTAACCACACGCCCCTGTGTCAAGCTCGTGTGCCTACTCGAAATGGCCACACACCCCCATGTGCCAGGTTGTATTCTAGGTCGTGTCAAACTTGTAGGGTATACTAACTTGGGTCATACAGCCAGTCACACGCCCGTGTGTCTAGACCGTGTAATTTACTAACTTGATTTTTAGTTTAGCTTTAGGCGACACACGGCCATGTACCATGACCGTATGTCACACACGGCTGAGACACACGCCTGTGTCTCTGTCTGTGTGGACAAAAATAGGCCATTTACAAGGCCATTTTGCCACCCTATTTTGCATATACCTACACAAAGCCATTTGGTACCAAATCAACACATCAATATGAAGCCAAACGAATTCATTCAATGTACATATTATACCATTTCTCTCCTAACCATTTCAAACTCTAATCAACATCAAATTTACATTCAATATGTACCAAAATAATCTACATCACTTACCATAAAGTACATACTTGACATATCCTATAATTTAACCATATGAACATCTATATACTAAGCCATATAGATAACCAAAATGGTATTCAAATACCAAAACACAATCACGCATTTCCCATTTCATGTACCTATCATATATCAATACATCCAATTGCATAATTCCATTCCATATTGAATTCATCAAGCAACCATGTTTCATAACATAAACATATCTCAAAATATAAATCAAGTTAAGCCTAATCACATGGCTTCTCCACATATAAAATATGTACTAGGGTTATAAGCATAAGTGACCACAGCTATCATCTTTATAACTAGCCTATACATGCCATATTTACATATATCCATAAGTTCAAAGGTACCAATCGGAAACTGGACAGTGTGATGCGTATCTCCGATGTCGTTCGAATCAAGCGAGCTATCGAACCTCTATAAAACACGAAAAATAAATAGAGTAAGGTTTATAGCTTAGTAAGCCCATATAATTCAGAATTAAACTTACCATATTCAACATTAATACAAATTAAACATTATATATCCCATATATCTTGCCAAATGCCCATACACATGAATCCATCAACAAGTTAGTTATTTAGGTACACATATCATTCATTCATAAAGATGTATCAACCATTCACTAAGATGTATCAACCATTCACTATCTCATACTCAATACATTTAGCCTTCCATCATAACAACTATAATTCATTCGATAAACAATAATTCATCTGTATAAACATATAGCTTATTCCCATGATTAGTAACAAAAATTATGCTCGTTGAACCTCTTAGAATATCGAGGGATACTCAGGTGATACACTCTAAGTGTATTAATCGGTAATTCATCAATTCATTATCATTTCTGCTCTTTTGAGCCATGATCGGTAAGCTCTTTTCGAGTTGATAAACAGTAAGCTCTATCGAGCTAAGAACAGTAAGCTCTTATGAGCTAATATATTAGTAAGCTCATACGAGCTGTGGTGAGTTCACAACACATGCAGGCTCTCGACCAAAAGAGTTGAAATGCCCCAAAAATTTCTTATATATATTTCTGTGTGTTTGTGACACAACTATCTATCTGTTTCAGTGGTTAAGTACTTTGGGAGTGTTTGAGAAGTCTTGGGTTCAAACCTTGTCTTGAACTAAAATTTTGTTTTAATTAAATAAAGCCTTTCTTTTGCTCAGTAGACTTATAGTTAAAAGTATGTAAAAATATTCCAGAATGGGCTTGCCGGTCTGGTGGTTAGTAGAGTGTTAAGGTGTTAAAGGTATGGAGTTCAAACCCCTCCTTGTGCAAATAGGATTTATTTTTACTGCTTGTACCATGTGGGTGTTGTAGTTTGACCGAAATTCTATAGTGTTTGCGTAGGGTTTGAATTCAGTTGTTGAGGGGACTATGGTGGATGGTTGGGGGGAGTGTTGGATTGATTTGGGGAGAAAAATAAAGGACGGATGAGTTTCAAATCATCCCAAATTGGGTAATGGCAAGTTTCGGCTCTCCTCTTCTCACACTTCCAACTTTCTATCAGTCTTTTTCTGCTTCCTTGTTTTCTCTGCCGAGTGTTTCTTCCAAGTCGTATTTGTCATTTTCTTTTGCTTTTCTTTCCCAATTACTATCATTTTTACTCCTTCAATTCCCCTTTATTACTGCTGAAATTCCAATTTGTATTCTTTCTTCCCCTTGTTGAAAAGTCTTGAACGTTCTTCTCATCTTTTTCTCTAGCCAAATCTTATTTATTTTTCTTCCTAAATTTCGGCCGCTTCTTCTTTTCTCTGCTTGGATGCCCCTTCCTGAAGTGTTGTCGAGATATTATTCTGTATTACTGTGTGCCAAAATTTCCCTTTTTGTTTTATATCTTCTCCCCCTCTCGAATTTATCTCCCATTCAACGGCAATAGTACTTTCTGCCTCTTTTTTTACGATTCTTTGTGTGGCTTCGCAACGGATTTTGGACAAAGAGACCAGTCGCAAGTGGAACCTTAGTCAAATCATTTGAAGTGTCGAGGGTATTAAGAGTGCTCAGGAGTGCAATCGCATCGAAAATAGTTTAGGTGTGTAACCACAACACTGGAAATGGTAATCAGTGAAAAGCCGAAAAGTGAGGCTATCAACGCCACACGGGCGTCTGGCTGCCCGTTTGGTAGGTCGTGTGACGGAAAATGGGCATGCAATCGACGAGACAAGCCATGTGTGATACACGGGCTGGACCGAATTGGGCTGTGTGGGCCAGACGGGAGTGGGGACCCACACGGGTGAACCACACAAGCGTGTGAGATTTTTTGGCCAAGCCGTGTGATCCACATGACCAAGGCCATTTTGGTCCGTACCTGTGTGGCCCACACTAGCTGACAACATGAGTGTGTGAGCCCTCTTCCACTGTCTTGTTGCTAAGGTTGCACGGGTCACCCAAGACGACTGTGGACCTACTACAGGGTCAGTAAGCTTACCTAGAACCCTAATTGAATGAAATGACTGTATGATTTATTTATATATACATATATACATTTACATGTTATCAAGCATGATGATATTTACTGAATTGATATTTTATGCGCTGTTGCCATGTTATATCATGTCATAATTGTATATTGTATTGTATTGGGTTAGGGGTTGATATTATTCGGAGGAAGTGTACTGAAAATCTTTGAGCCTATTTTACTGGCAGCTCAGCTGCAACTACTGTTTAATGCTACATTTGGTACCATTTGGAGTGTAGGGATGGGTAGGTCGATTATATCTCCACATGGAGTGTAGGGTTAGACAGAGATAGTGTGTAGAGGCTGGCTAAGTAGGATTTTGTGACTGCATATCTGGTACTATACTGATACTGATACTGTAATGGGCTAAGGCACTAATACATGATTGCTTCTGTACTGAGATTGGGCTAAGGCCCTAACTAAAACTGAATCTGATAATGAAAAAGGCTTAGGCCCAGACTATGATTGCATTCTGTCTATTTGTTCTATATGGGGATCACATATTGAGTTTTTGCAAACTCACCCTTCTGATTTATTTGTACATGTAATCCCCAAGCTTAGGCAGATCGGTGCGGCGGAGGACTCAGTGGTGGCCACACGATTTCTTTGACTCTATTTTGTACTTATTTTAAATTTTGTTTGGGTATTTTATTGTAAATATGGCCTCTATGGATTTTTATTTTAATTTGGGATTTTTATTGGTTATCGATTATAACTATTAGTTTTAGGATAACTCGAGTTCTCAAAAGAAATAAGCATTTTAACAAAATACTCACGGATACGCAAATTGTTTCAAAAGCTTCCGTAACGAATAATATTTTGAAAATGATTAGCGTTTTGAGAATGAATATCATTTTGAAAATGAATAACATTGATCGACACAACTTAGAATTAATGATAGATAATGAAAAGAGGTTATATAGAAAAGAGGTTTTAACGACGACACATTTTTTGAAAAACACTACCAAGTGACATCGCCAGATTCGTCCATAATATCTAGGCCGGGTTTGGGATGTTACATAGAGTGGTATTAGAGCCAGGTTGCAAAAATCGACTGTGGATGTGGGTTTTAAGACGTGATTGCTGAGAACTGATTTCTAAATATTTCTACTAAAAGTGTGGTACACCGAGTTTCTGGCACCGATCCCATAAGTCCTCTGAACTGTTATCCATTTATAAACTAAAAATGCTATAGATGGTATGTACCGAAACTACTATAGATAGACTGTACTGAAAATACTCAAGATAGTGTATACTGATACTGTAGTAAGACTGATAGTAATTGATTGACACTACAATGAACGAAACAATCTTTACACTTCTGATACTATTTTCATATAATATCTATTAATAAACACTGGAACTGTAAAATGATACAGAAAATTGTTAATACAAATAAAACACAATTAGACAATGAGCACCAGAAGTACTCGCGGATAGGGTACAAGAGGCCATGGTAGGGGCTGTAGAGGTGCTCGAGCTGGGTCCTCGTCATCTGGCAATCTACCTAATTTGGATACTAGTGAGACAACGGCTTCACCTGTGACAGAGGTAGGGTCTCATGATCGAGCGGCTAGGGACGACGCATTGTCCCAAGCCATGTTGAGGATCTTAGAGAGGGTCGTTAGGCCCAATACTAGAGCTGGAGGCCGTGGGTCAGTTGTGGAATGACTCCGGTCTAATGGAGCTAAGCTTTTCAGGGGTATTGCTGGAGTTACCCCTAATGTGGCTGAGTATTGGATAGCAGCCACAGAGAGGATTATGGACCATATGGACTGCACCCCTGAGTAGAAACTAAAATGTGTTGTATCGCTACTACGTGATGAGGTATATCAGTGGCAGCTCACTGTTAATGAGTACACTCAGCCCGACCGACTGACCTGGGAGTTCTTTAAGACCGCTTTCCAGAGAAAATATATGGAGGCCAGTTATGTGGATGGCTGTAGGAGGGAGTTCCTAATCTAACTTAGGGAGATAGATTGGTGGCTGAGTATGCGGCCAAATTTCTGACATAAAGCCACTATGCACGAGGTATGGTGGCGACTGAGTACGAGCAATGTGTTCACTTTGAGGATGGCCTCAGGGATAATCTGAGGGTTTTGATAGCTCCACAAAGGGAGTGAGACTTTGTTGCACTGGTTGATAAGGTAAAAATCGCAGAGGAAGTGAAACACGTTGAGCGCCAGAACTGAGAGAGAGGTAGGAGCAAGAGGGATTCGGAGCCTTCGAGTTCCGTTCAGAGGCCTAAGAAAAAGGCCAAATTTGATAGGCCGATCAGAGTTAGGACTCTTATTGCTACTATGGGATAGCCGCCGTGTACTGAATGTGATAGACGCCATCAGGGCGAATGTTGGAAAAAAACTGGGGCTTGTTTGAGGTGTGGTTCATTAGAGCACCGTATTAGAGAGTAGTTCAGCAACCACTGAGAGGCCATGGTCAGGACAGAGGTGGTAATTGGTTGGGCCGTGGTTAGAGAGCACCAGACAAAGGTGCTGGTCATTCTGAGGCGAGGCAACTAGCTATAGTTTATGCTGCACGTCGCCGAGAGGATGGAGATACTTCATACGTCATCATGGGTACGTTCTTTATTTATAATGTACCTTATACTACACTGATAGATATAGGATCTACTTACTTCTATACAGCTTGTACGATGACTGAAAGCTTGGGTATCTTGGTTGAGAGCATTATGAGTGAGGTGACTGTACTAAGCCCGCTAGGACAATTAGTAAGGGTAAATAAGTTATGTAGAGATGTTCTTTTAGAAGTTCAATGGGCTATTTTTCTGGCTAATCTAATGGAACTGCCTTTTGGAGAGTTTGATCTGATACTAGGAATGGACTGGTTAGTCAAGCACCAAGTGAGCTTGGATTGTGCCACAAAAAAGGTTGTACTGAGAATTGAGGAGGACAGCGAGGTAGTCATAATTGGAGAACGTCGGAACTACTTATCGAATGTGATTTCTGCATTGAGAGCAGAAAGGTTGGTTCGTAAGGAATGTGAGGCGTAACTGGCCTACATCAGTGTTTTAGATTTGAGATATTCTTCGGTTAAGGATATCAGGACGGTTAAGGATTTTCTAGATGTTTTTCTTGAAGAACTACCTGGGTTATCTCCGAATCGTGAAGTAGAGTTTGGGATTGAGCTCCTTCCTAGTACAGCTCCGGTGTCCATTGCCCCTTATAGAATGGCACCGAAGGAGTTTGAGGAGCTTAAGACTCAGATTCAAGAGTTACTGGATCGTGGGTTCATCCACCCTAGTGTGTCTCCGTGGGGGGCACCAATTCTATTCGTGAAAAAGAAGGATGGATCTATGCGTATGTGTATTGACTATTGACAATTGAACAAGTTGACAATCAAGAATAAGTATCCTTTACCGAGGATAGATAACCTATTTGACCAATTTCAAGGGGCTTTAGTTTTCTCCAAGATTGACCACCGATCAGGATATCATCAGTTGAGGGTTAAAAAGATTGATATACACAAGATAGCATTTAGGACTCGATACGGTTATTACGAGTTCCTAGTGATCCCCTTTAGACTGACGAATGCACCAGCAGCTTTCATAGATCTAATGAACTAAGTGTTCCAGCCCTATGTGGATCGGTTCATGGTAGTATTTATTGACGACATACTGGTGTACTCGAGGACTGAGGATGAGCACGATGAACACCTCAGAGTGGTTCTACAGATTTTGCGAGAAAAACAACTATATGCCAAGTTTAGTAAATGTGAGTTCTAGTTATATGAAGTAACATTTCTGGGGCATGTGGTTTCTGCTGAGGGGATTATAGTCGATCCTCAAAAGATTGAGGCTGTTTTGGATTGGAAGCAGCCTAAGACTGTATTTGAGATCAGTAGTTTTCTGGGATTGGCAGGGTATTATCGACGTTTTGTAGAAAGGTTTTCACTGATTGCGGCATCTTTGACTAAGCTACTACGCAAGGGTGTGCCATTTAACTGGACTGATGCGCAGCAAGAGAGCTTTGAGAAGCTCAAAACTGTATTGACTGAGGCTCTTGTTTTAATAAAGCTAAAGTCTAGAAAAGAGTTTACTATTTATAGCGATGCATCACATGTCAGTTTGGGATGTGTAACGACCTCAAAAGTATGATATCGGAAAATAAGTTATCGAATCTCCATTTTTAGTAAACGAACTCGTAAATATTTATTAAAAATTATTTATGAATTTAGTCATGTGTTTAATTAGACTTTGATTAAATAAATTTAGCTTAATTGAGAGCAATTAGGAAAAAAAAACTAAATTGAATAGAGCATAAAAGTTTAATTATAGAGTAGAAAATATTAAAGTATTAAATTAGCAAATAAACCATAAAAGGTGACATGTGTATGTTAGAAAATAAATACAAGTGTTTTTAAATTATTGGTACAAATGTATAACATGTGTGTATTTACTTAATTATTAAGTAAAATTTAATTATTTATTATAATTATTATTATTAATTATGTGATATTATATTTTTGTTAATTAGTTGTGATAATGACAAGTGTATGGTAATGATGATTACATGTGTCATAATATGTGAGTATACAAATGTTTGTGTATAATTTGTTATTAATTAGATATTTTGTTAATTATTAGTTTAGTAAAAGAAATAAATAAAGAATAAAAGAAAAAGAACATAGAAAAGAAACAAAGAAAGAAACGTGAGATAGGAAAGAAAGGAAAGAAAGAAAAAGAGAAACAGAGAGCAAACGGGAAAGGAAGGAAGAAAAAGAGAAAGAAAAAGAAAAAGGAAAAACTATGGTTTTGATGCTTAAAGCTTTAATAGGTAAGTCAATTAGGCCCTTTCCTTTTAATTTTGATGTTTCATAAGCTTTAGAATAAAGTTTTGATGAATTTAAGTTAAGATCTTTGAAGTTTTAAGTTTTGTGGACATAGTATATGTTGAACAAAAAGTTGGAATAGGGGTTTAATTGATAGAATTTTAAGTGAGAATGAAAGAGATGATTAAATTGTAAAAGTGCCATAAATTTTATGTAGTAGGGATTGAATTGGAATAAGTTTTAAATTTGAGTTCTAATATGAATATTGGATAGTTAAGTTAAATATGGGAAGAGATTAAGTAGAATTGAAGTATTAATTGAGTTGTAAAAGTAAGTAAACTTAGTTAGAAATTATGTGCAAAATAAGCTATAAGAAACAGTTTTAGACAGTAACAGAATCTAAAACTTTAGAAATCACCAAAAATAGTAGAAATTGAATTAGAAGTTGAATGAGATATAGAATTAAAGCTTAATGAGTCTATTTTTAGATAAAAGAAACAGAACAAGCAAAGGAAGCCTATAAATTGAGATATTTAAATTTTTGTAAGACTGGTTCAGGAAGATTTCGAGATACTCTGTTTTAACTTTAGAAAATCATTAAAAATTGTACAAAAATAGTTATGAGTTGAAATTTATATGTTTAGGATCCTAAGTGAATCTAGTTTCAAGAGAAATAGACAAGAACATTATCCGAGTCCTGAACTATGAGATAATTGAACTTTAGTACAGGAGGGTCGGAACTGTCAGATAGTGAATCAGGGATAAATTTGAGGAATAAACTGTATTAATTGGAAAAACTAAAAATTCTGGAAATTTTACGGTAGAAAGATACATGAGTCTAGTTTCAGGGAAAATTAACGGAACTTGAATTGGAGTTTCGTATCTCCAAATATAAATAATTTAGCGACTGTTGCGCGGGTAGACAGCTTTAAAAGAATATATAATAGGATTGTGTAAAAAGAAAGTAGAATGAAGAGGAAGAATAGGAATTGAATAAAAGTTTAATTATTTAAATTTTAATGCTGTAATTAATAATGTAAATTATTATTTCCATAGTAAATAAAGAATTCGAGACATCGAGCAAGGAAGGAAAAGTGAGAAACAAATGAGGAGTAAAAACGAGAAATTCAGGTTAGTATTACCATAATTCGAATTTGATTATTAATTTTTAAGTTTCAAATTAAATTATATATGATAAGAAAAATACGGTAAGTATTAAGATTGAATTGAATGATAAATACATATTGAAATTGAATTTATTATTAGTATTTGTTGAGTTTTGAATAATATTGTATGTAAATTGAATGGAAATTACTAGTGATATGATTTGAATTATTGAATTATGATAGCATTAAAATTATGAATATAAGTGAGCATTTAAAATGCAAATTAATTAAAAAAAATGAAACAAATAGAATATATTAAAAATTGTGATTGAAATGGTTTTGAATTGATAATATTGAAATGAATGGAATTGGATGCGAAAAATGATTAGAATTGAATTAAAATAGTTAATGTGGTATTGAAATGCATATTGAATGGAGAAATTGATTTGAATTGTGAATATGAGAAATGGTGAATTGGATGGGATTGAAATAAAGCATGAATGTGTATGAATATTTGATTGCATATGTGTTGAAATGGAATTATTGAATTCGAAGTGGGAAAAGTAAAATAATACCCTATTAACTTGTCAGACTAGATTGGATACAAATGGCATGCCATAGGATTTATGATGTGATGAGGAGATTTGTAGCTCGGCCGAGAAGATGATTCTGTTATTATATGCTTCGGTTTATCCGAAGAGGCATTTAATGCCTTATTGGTGTGTTTGGGAGAATATGATATACTGGTGTGTTTGGGAGGATATGATATACTGGTGTGTTTGGGAGGCTATATTATACTGGTGTGTTATGGAGGATTTATATTATTCTGGGTGTGTTTGGGTTGGATATTCTGGTGTGTTTGGGTGGAATCCACGTATCTGTCAGAGTCCGAGCCTTGTTAATAGGGTGTATAATTGAAATGAGAAATTTATATGAGTTTGATTAGTTAATCGTACTAATGAATACTGAAATGAATGGGAAATTAAAATGTGAATCGAAATTATGATTGGAATTAGAGAACATGAACTAAATGTTCAGGTAGTAAATGTAATTGATGTTATGACATATAGATAAAATTGATACATAATTAAAGTATGATATTATGGTTAAGATAATTTAAGCAGAAATGTATAAGAAATTCAATTGTTATATGATTATTAATAAAACTTAAATAAATGTGATTAATTGAACTATGGAAGAAATGAGAAAGTGAAATTGTGAATTGATATGGGATTTGAGAATATGAACCTAAGGTTCACAATTTAATTAAGATTGAATTTCTGATATATGATATTAGTGGTTACAAGTTGATATAGAAATGATATTGAATAAAGTGATAAATTGCATGAATTGTATATAAAATGAAATGAATTATTGGAATAAAATGTGAAAAATCTAAAGAACTTGAGTTAATGAAGTAAGATATGAATACAATTAAATACAAGTTTTGAAATATTGCTTATTGTTAGTATTGATCTAGTTAGTTTAAAGTATGGGATAATTACTGAATAATTATATGCATAATTTGATTGTATATAATTTATTGATTAATGTAATAAATTTGGATTATGGTAATACCACTGAGTATTCCCATACTCAACGTACGGTTGTTTCCGTGCGCAGGTTAATTAAAGACTATGTCCGGTTCAGCATCCAGATCAACTCCGACGTCAGAGAAATTTTAATTACGTACCTTACCTTTGGATAGTTGTGGCATGTACCTAGGTAATAAGTATGTTAAGTATAAGAGTCTTGTGATGACGATTATGAAATAATGATTTAAATTGGTTTAAGTATAAAAAGGGGAAACTAATATGACATATTACCTATAAGTATGAAATGGAATTAACTAAAGTTTATTAGCATGAATTCAATTAATATATGTAGGCTTATTGAACAAATAGATAAATAAATTGTTTAAAAATGGTTAGATATGTTTATATATGTAAATACATTGGTTGCTACATAAATTGTACATTTATTTGGGTTGAAATGTGCAGGAAAGTTAGTTTAGTGTCTAAGACTCATAATTGAGTCCACACGGCTTGGCACACGGGCGTGTGGCTTGGCCATGTGAGGAAAGTCAGAATGCTCCACGGGTGAGGGACACGGGCGTGTTCCAAACCACCACGGCTGTGTTGGACCACACGGTTCATTAACATGGGCGTGTAAGCCCAATATTTGAGAAATTAAAAAACAATTTAAAATGTCTGAAAAATTATATAGTACTTGAATTAGTCCCGAACTACTTTTAACTCGTATTTTTGGATCTCGAAGATCCATATATGGGACTATAAGGTTATTTTATATTATGTTTGTTAATAATTGTGTATTAATTGTAAATTGTCTGATAGTTTCGGTAATGCTCCGTAACCCTATTCTGGCGATGGTTTGGGGTTAAGGGGTGTTACAGGATGTGTGTTGATGCAAGAGAGTAAGGTGGTAGTGTATCCGTCTCGTCAGCTTAAGACTCATGAGGCAAATTATTCGACGCATGACCTAGAGTTGGCTGTAGTGGTGTTCAGAGTGAAAATCTGGAGGCATTACCTATATGGTGAAAAGTGTATCATCTACACGGATCACAAGAGCCTCAAGTACCTCCTCACTCAGAAGGAGCTAAATCTTAGGTAGCGTAGATGGATTGAGTTACTTAAGGACTATGACTGTACGATTGAATACCACTCTAGTAAAGCCAATGTAGTGGTTGACGCACTAAGCCGTAAGCCTGTGACTGATTTGAGGGCGATGTTTGCTCGCCTTAGTTTATTTTATGATGGAAGCCTACTAACTGAGCTTCAGGTTAAACCTACGTGGATTGAGCAAATTAAGGGTAAGCAGTTGGAGGACGAATCTTTGGGTCTTCGTTTCTAACAGGTTAAGCGTGGGCATACTGAGGACTTTGGACTGAATAGCGAAGAGGTACTCTATTTTCGTGGGAGAATCTGTGTACCGAAAGACATTGAATTGAGGCAGTCAATACTGAGAGAGATGCATAATAGCCCTTATGCTATGCATCCTGGTAGAAATAAGATGTATTGAGACCTTCGTGAGTTATACTGGTGGTCAGGTCTTAAACGAGAGGTTACCAATTTTGTGGGTAAATGTTTGACTTGCCAACAGGTTAAGGCTGAGTATCAGTTACCTTCAGGTTTGTTGTAGCCAGTTAAGATTCCACTTTGAAAGTGGGAGCGAGTGACTATGGACTTTGTTAGTGGGTTACCCCTTACACCCACTAAGAAGGATTATGTATGTGTTATCGTGGATTGATTGACCAAGTCCACCCATTTCATACCGATTCGTACTGACTACTCGCTGCAGAAGCTAGCTAAACTATACGTGTTTGAGATAGTGAGACTGCATGGGGTACCAGTTTCGATCATTTCTAATAGGGATCCTCGCTTTACGTCTCGTTTCTGGAAGAAGCTACATGAAACTCTAGGTACAAGGTTGGACTTCAGTACTGCGTTCCATCCTCAAAAAAATGGTCAATTTGAGAAGGTTATTCAAATACTAGAGGATATGTTAAGGAGTTGTGTGATTGACTTCCGGTGTAGTCAGGAGGATTACCTGTCGCTAGCAGAGTTTGCTTATGACAACAGCTATCAGTCTAGCATTCAGATGGCATATTACAAGGCATTGTATGGTCGTAAGTGTCGCACACCTTCATGTTGGACTGAGTTGGGTGAGTGACGTATTTTATGCCCTTAACTAGTTTCTAATACTGAGGATAAAGTTAGACTAATTCGAGATCGAATAAAAGCGACACCTAATAGGTAAAAGTCCTATGTTGATTTGAAGAGACATGAGATCGAGTATTCTATGGGAGACTCCGTTTTTCTTAAGGTCTCGCCATGGAAGAAGGTACTGAGGTTTAGACGTAAAGGCAAGTTGAGCCCTAGGTTTATTGGGCCTTACCGCATACTGAAACGAGTGGGACCGGTTGCATACCAATTAGAGCTACCTCCAGAGTTGGACCGGATTCATGATGTTTTCCACATCTTGATGTTGAGGCGTTACCGCTCTAATCCTACGCATATTGTTCCGGTTGAGGAGATCGAGGTTAGGCCAGACTTGACCTTCGAGGAGGAGCCGGTTTAGAAATTGGATTGTGACTTAAAAGTTCTGGGGAGAAAGTCTATTCCACTGGTTAAAGTCCTATGGTGTAATCATAGCACGGAGAAAGCTATGGGGGAGCCTGAGGATGCGATGCGTCAGCAGTATCCTCATCTGTTCTGATCAGGTAAAATTTCGAGGTCGAAATTTTCTTTTAGGGAGGTAGATTGAAACGCCCCAAAAATATCTTATATTTATTTCTGTGTGTTTGTGACACAACTGCCTATCTGTTTTAATGGTTAAGTGCTTTGGGAGTGTCTGAGAAGTCCTAGGTTCAAGCTTTGTCTTGAACTAAATTTTTGTTTTAATTAAATAAAGCATTGCTTTTACTCAGTAGGCTTATAGTTAAAAGTTTGTAAAAATATTCCAGAATAGGCCTGCTGGTCTGGTGGTTAGTAGAGTGTTAAGGTGTTGGAGGTCTGGAGTTCGAACCCCTACTTGTGCAAATGGGATTTATTTTTATTGCTTGTGCCGTGTGGATGTTGCAGTTTAACTGAAATTCTGTAGTGTTTGAGTGTGGTTTGAATTTGATTTTTGAGGAGATTATGGTGGACGGTTGGGGGAGTGTTTGAGTGATTTGGGGAGAAAAATAAGGGACGGAGGAGTTTCAAATCGTCCCAAATTGGGTAGTCGCAATTTTCAGCTCTCCTCCTCTCATACTACCAACTTTCTATCAGTTTTTTCTTTCTGTTTCCTTGTTTTCTCTGCCGAGTGTTTCTCTCAAATCGTCTCTGCCATTTTCTTTTGCTTTTCTTTCCCACTTACTATCATTTTTACTCCCTCAACTCCCCTTTATTGCTGCTGAAATTCCAATTGGTATTCTTTCTTCCCCTTGCTAAAAAGTCTTGAACGTTCTTCTCATCTTTTTCTCTAACCGAATCTTATTTGTTTTTCCTCTCAAATTTCAGCTACTTTTTTTCTCCGCTTAGACGCCCCTTCCTGAAGTGTTGTCGAGATATTGTTCTGTACTACGGAGTCCCGAAATTTCTCTTTTTTTCTTTATCTTCTCCCCCTCTCAAATTTATCTCCCATTCCACGGCAATAGTACTTTCTGCCTCTTCCTTGACAATTCTTTGCGCGATTTCGCAGCGGATTTTAGAGAAAGAGACTAGTCACGAGTGGAACCTTAGTCGAATCGTTCAAAGTGTCGAAGGTATTGAGAGTGCTCAAGAGTGCAATCGCATCGAAAATAGTTCAGGTGTGTAACCACAACACTGGAAACAATAATCAGTGAAAAGTTAAAAAGTGAGGCTGTCGACGCCACACGAGCGTGTGGCCACCCGTGTGGTAGGCCGTGTGACAGAACATAGGCGTGCGATTGACGAGACAAGTCGTGTGCGATACACGGGCTAGACCGAATTGGGCTGTGTAGGCCAGACGGGCATGTAGGCCAACACGGGAGCGTGGGATTTTTTGGTCAGGCTGTGTGGAGGTCATTTTATGCCATGTGGGCCCACACGGGCTGACAACATGGGCGTGCCCATTTCCACTGTTTTATTGCTAAGGTTGCATGGGTCGCCCAAGATGATTGTGAACCTACTGTAGGGTCGGTAAGCTTACCTAGACCCCTAATTGAATGAAATAACTGTATGATTGATTTATATATACATATATACATTTACATATTATCGAGCATGATGATATTTACTGAATTGATATTGTACGCACTGTTGCCATGTTATATCATGTCATAATTGTATATTGCATTACATTGGGTTGGGGGTTGATATTGTTCGGAGGAAGTGTACTGAAAGGCTTCGAGCCTATTTTACTGGCAGCTCAGCTGCAACTACTTTTTAGTGCTGAATTTGGTACAATTTGGAGAGTAGGGATGGGTGGGTCGATTATATCCCCAGATGGAGTGTAGGGTTGGACGGAGATGGTGTGTAGAGGCTGGCTGGATAGGATTTTGTGACTGCATATCTGTTACTATACTGATACTAATACTGTAAAGGGCCAAGGCCCTAATGCATGACTGCTTCTGTACTGAGATTGGGCTAAGGCCCTAACTAAAACTGAATCTGATAATGAAAAGAGCTTAGGCCCAGACTATGATTGCATTCTGTCTGTTTGTTCTATATGGGGATCACACACTGAGTTTTCGTAAACTCACCCTTTTGATTTATTTGTACAGGTAATCTCTAGGCTGAGACGGATCGGTGTGGCGGAGGACTCAGTGGTGGCCACACGATTTCTTTAACTTTGTTTCATACTTATTTTAAATTTTGTTTGGGTATTTTATTGTAAATATGGCATCTATGGATTTTTATTTTAATTTGGGATTTTTATTGGTTATGGATTATAACTGCTAGTTTTAGGAAAACTCGGGTTTTCAAAAGAAACAAGCATTTTAACAAAATACTCACAAAAACACAAACTGTATCAAAAGCTTCCGCAACGAATAACATTTTGAAAATGAATAATGTTTTGAGAATGAATATCGTTTTGAAAATGAATAATGTTTTGAAAATGATCGACACTACTTAGATTAACAATAGAAAAGAAAAGAGGTTTTAACGACGACACATTTTTCGAAAAACACTACCAGGTGACATCGCCAGATTCGGCCATAATGTCTAGGCCGGGTTTAGGGTGTTACAGTAGTAACCCTAGTGACATGTCACTCATATCATACGACTTCCTATGGTTCAAACAAGACTCGGCAATCAATGATTCTCATCACTTAGGCAATCGATATTAAAAATAACTCACTTATTCAATATTACATTATATCAAACCGAATTTAAGTAAATAAAGGTAATTAATGTTTGATTCTAATTATACGAACTTACCTCATATCGCTCAGATGGAAAATTAGCAACTATTCGTGAACTTTTTCTTTTCCCTGATCTAATCTTGATCTCAGCTTATCTTGATCTAAATAATGTCAAATTTAGCACATTCAATAACCACTCAATTCAATTTAGCCCATAATTTATAATTTAGCAATTTTTACACATTTACCCCTAATGCTTCACATTCTTACAATTTAGTCCCTAGGCTCGTAAAATAAAATTTATTAAATTTTCTTAAAACCCAAGCCTAGCCAAATTCTTATCATGCTTATATAAGCCCATACTATTCATTTATTCACACTTTTGGCCACATAATTTTACCATTTTTCAATTTAATACCTAAATGACAATTTTACTCAAACTCACTTAACAAAAGTTATTAATCTATCATTAAACCTTCCAGATCTTTCATCAAACATTCAAACTCATATAACTTCATCAATGAAAACATGCTAAATCTTTAACAATTTTGAAATCTAAGGTACGGGCTAGCTAGAATACAAAGCAACGATCTCAAAAACGTAAAAATAATTAAAAATCGAGCAAAATGCATACCTAATTTAGGAATTAAAGCGACCAAATGGACTGTTCATCCATGGATTCTTTCTTTTGATAATTCTGCTGATGATAGCAAGAAAAAAAATGATGATTTTCATTTTCATTTTATCTTATTATAACATTTATAACTGATTACTTATTTATCCTTTATTTATACATTAAAACATGCCATAAAAATGTACATAAATGTCCACTAAGACAACTAATGGTTTACTTACCATTTAAGGACTCCCACTATTTAATTTCATAGCCTTGTAATACCATTAACTTATAGAATTTAACTTTTACGCGTTACATAATTTAGTCCTTTTAACCGAATTAAGCACTTAAACGGTAAAATTTATTTACGAAACTTTCACAGAATAGTTCTATCATGCTATAACCCTTACTAAAATAATAAAATAAATATTTTGATTTTGGCTTTGTGGTTCCGAAACCACAGTTTCGATTTGATCAAAAACGGGCTGCTACAAATTTTGAACATAAATTGGATTGAGATATTGAATTGAGTTATGAAAATTGAAATGTATGAACCAATGGGTTCAAGAAATGGATTTTGATATAGTGAAATGATATGTGTATCCTATTGAGAAAAGTTATTTGAATATCAATTATGAAAATTGAAATAGTAAGAGATGAGAATTGAAAGTGCTATAAATGATATGTTATGAAATTGATTATTTGTTTGAATGATTTTTGTTATGTGTGATTAGATATATAAATATTGTAAATTCTTGTTTAATAAATATTCGGATTATAGAATTACCACTGAGTTACACTCAGCGTATGGTTTGTTTCTGTGCACAAGTTAGGTTAAAGTCAGACCGTTGAATCAACATCCAAAGTTGACCCCGAACTCAAAGCGTGGTGAAGTATGTCTCTTTTGGAAAATGGCATTTACCTAGGTTGTCTATATAGGTCATTTTGGGAAAAAGATTGTAAGTAATGTTATAATATGAAATTGAATGGTTATATATATTATATATGATTAGTTATGGTTATAAAATGGCATGTTTGGTATAAAATTAGATTTGGATTGAATAAAGTTAATTGAATTGGTTTGGATATTATAAGTGAAATATTTATGAATATACATTAAATAGGTCAATAGGTTGATGTTTTTGACATGTTTTAGATGTATTTGAATATGTTTTAGATTGGTTGAATGTCTTATATCTGAATTGCTTAGTGCTCAAGGTTTGCAAGGTTGGTAAACTTGATGTATAAGGTTCATTTTGAGTCTACATAGGTTGGCACACGAGCGTGTGACCAGACCGTGTGAGACACACGGCTAGCACATAGGCGTGTGAACTGGCCGTGTGTCCCTTGCATCTTAAAATTGAGAAACAGAATGCTCAGAATTGAGTACACAGGTAGAGACACGACCGTGTGTCTCGACCGTGTGAGGTACACGGCGTAGCACATGGGCATGTGACTTGGCTGTGTAACCCATGCACTAAAGCAAGTTGCAAGTCAAAGAGGTACACGGGTTAGGGACATGGGCGTCTGCAGCCACAAGGCTTGGGACATGGGCATGTCACTTGGCCGTGTGAGCCACACGGCCTGACCACACCGGCGTGTCTTATGGCCACACGGATGTGTCCCTTACCACACGAGGTATGTGTGCCCTGCACCTAGGAAAAAATTTAGAATTTCATGAAAAAAATTTTGAGTGCCGGGTTTGGTCTCGATTTGTTTTTAGCATATATTTTGGGCCTCGAGGGCCCATTAAAGGGGCGATATAATTAATTTATGAAGTGTATACAATTTGAATTGTTAATGTTTATAATTGATCCGATAGGTCTGGTAATGCTCTATAACCCTGTTTTTGTGATAGATTAGGGTTAGAAGATGTTACATTTAGCGGTATCAGAGCTTTGTAGGTTTAGCCGGTTCTCAGACTAAATCAATCTCGTAATTGAGTCTAGAGGTACATGCCATAATTGAGTCGAATTAAGTCAGGATTTGGATGCTGATATAAGTGTTTGTTTTTATTTTATAGTTAAAAATGTCAAATGAATATATCAATGATACTGAAAAAGAAATGTATACTGGAGACCGTGAATTAGATAAAACAGAGTCGGCAACACCGAGTGTAAAACCAGTAGGTAATCAACCAACTAATGTCAAACGGGGTAATGTTAGAGAAAAAGATAACTCACAATTACTTAGGGTTATAGCTGATGCCCTTCAACGATTAGCAAGAATTGTATCTGCTACGATATCTACCCCTACTACCCAACAAGCCTCGATTAAAGAACTACGAAATTATGATGCAACTAAATTTCTAGGTTCGAAAGGGGTTGATCTTTCTACAGTTGAAAATTGGATGAAATCTACAAAAAGAATTCTGCAGCAACTCAAGTGTACTCCACGAGAAAGTTTATTGTGGGTCGTATCTTTATTACAAGGGGAAGCTTATGTTTGGTGGGAATTAGTAACCCGACTAGTACCGACAGAATAGGTAAACTGGGATTTCTTTCAACAAGAATTTTAGAAGAAATATGTGGGTGAATTGTATGTTGATGATAGAAAACAAGAGTTCTTGATGTTAAAACAAGATGAGATGTCAGTAGTTGACTATGAACAGAAATTTCTGTGACTCAATAAATATGCAATTGAATTTTTGCTAACTGAAGCTGACAATTGCAAGCAATTTTTATGGGGTTTACATAATGAGTTACGGGTACAACTGGTATCACACAAAATCACTGAGTTTGTAGATTTGGTTAAGAGGGCAAAGATGGTTGAACAAGTATTGGGTCTTGACAAAAAGCCTGAAAATACTTGTCTAATTAGGAAACTTTCTAGAGCTACTAGTTCAAACCTGCAACCTAAAAGATCCAAAGAATCTCATGGTAGTTGGAGATCGAGTTTCAGATCAGACAGGGGCAATAGAAACCGTAAAAGGCAGATGACAGTTTCTACTGGTAGTGTACAAGGTCCATCTCAGGATACTAAAATTTCGGACTGTGAATAGTGTGGGAAAAAGCATCTAGGTGAGTGTTGGAAATTAACTTGAGGTTGTTTCCGTTGCAAATCTACTGAGCATTTTGTTAGGGATTACCCGAAGAATTAAAATGCTACACCTTTTACATCTTAGAGATCTGTACCTACTTCTAGAGGTCGAGGATCAGGCAGAAGTGGTTCATTTTTCAGAGGTGGTGCTACAAGAGGAAGTGATGTTGTTACTCAACAATCAGAGCCAAAGTATCAGCTCGAGCATATGTTGTACGGACCTGTGAAGAGAGTGATGCACATGATGTAGTGATAGGTATGTTTTTATTACATTCAGAACATGTTTATGCTTTAATAGATTCAGGATCTTCACATTCATATGTTAATACAAAACTAGTTTAAAATCTGAGATGTTTAGAGTATTAATAGCAGTGTCTAGTCTATTGGGGCAAACTGTGTTAGTAGATCGAGTATGTCGAAGATGTTTGTTAATGATACAGAATATTATATTCTCTGTTGACTTGTTAATAATGTCGTTTGGTGATTTCGATATAATACTGGGAATAGACTGGCATTTAGAGCATGAGGGTGATATTAGACTACTATAAAAAGAAGTTCACTGTTCAAAGTGAAAACAAGAATAAAATCGAAGTGAATGGTATTCGAACTAGTAGGTCGACTCGTATTATTTCAGCGATTTAGGCTAATAAACTTCTTCATCAAGGTTGTGCGACTTTTCTAGCTTATGTTATCAACTCAGATTTTATTGAAAGTCAATGCAGTAAAATCCGAATTGTTTGTGAATTTCTTGATGTATTTCCTGAAGAATTACTAGGATTACCGCCAGATCTGGAGGTTGAATTTACAATTGAAGTATATCCTGGTACAATTTCAATATCAATATGTCACCTGCCATGCTAAAAGAATTGAAACTACAATTGCAAGATTTACTGGATTAGGGATTTATACGTCCTAGTATTTCACCTTGAGGAGCTTCAATGTTGTTTGTTAAAAAGAAAGACGGTTCAATGCGGTTGTGTATTGATTATCGACAATTGAATAAAGTGACGATTAAGAATCGATACCCATTACCTCGTATTGATGATTTATTTGACTAGTTGAAAAGAGCTTTTGTCTTTTTGAAGATTGATTTGAGATCAGGTTACTACCAGTTGAAGGTGAAAGAAAGCGATGTACCGAAGACAACATTCCATACAAGGTATGGCCATTATAAATTTTTAGTTATGCCTTTTGGATTGACAAACGCACCAACTGTATTTATGGATCTCATGATTCGTATTTTTTAACTATATTTAGATCAGTTTGTTGTAGTTTTCATTGATGATATTCTGGATTATTCGAAGTCTGAATCTGAACATGAGCAACATCTCAAAATTGTTTTGCAAATATTATGTGAGAAACAGTTAT
Source organism: Gossypium stocksii (assembly GCA_020496765.1). Taxonomy (NCBI): domain Eukaryota; kingdom Viridiplantae; phylum Streptophyta; class Magnoliopsida; order Malvales; family Malvaceae; genus Gossypium; species Gossypium stocksii. The sequence continues at coordinate 109,896,235 of CM035623.1, forward strand.
ATATTAAGCTTAGCAAATATGAATTCTAGTTATCAAAGGTTGTTTTCTTCCGACATATTGTTTCAACAGATGGAATTAGAGTTGATCCGAAGAAGATTGAGGCGATTGTTCAGTGGAAAGTAACGAGAAATGTGTCAGAGTTACATATTTCTTGGATTGGCTGGTTAACATTGGAGATTTGTAAATGGATTTTTAAAGATAGTCTTGCCGATGAAAAATTTATTGCAAAAGAATGTTTCGTTTTTCTGGGATGATCAGTGCCAGGAAAGTTTTGAAAAGTTGAAGCAAATGTTAACTGAGGCACTGGCTTTAACTTTGCCAAAGTCGGGAAAGGATTTTGTTATTTATAGTGATACTTCTTTGAGTGGTCTAGGGTGATGCAAGATGGAAAGGTAATAGCTTATGCATCTTGTCAATTGAAGCCGCATAAACGTAATTATCCGACGCATGATCTGGAGCTAGCTGCTGTGATTTTTGCATTAAATATATGGAGATATTACTTATATGGTGAGAAATGTTATATTTATACCGATCATAAAAGTCTCAAGTATCTTTTATCTCAAAATGAGCTAAATTTGAGACAGCGTCACTAGATAGAACTTTTAAAAGATTATGATTGTGTCATTGATTATCATCCTGGTAAAGCCAATCTTTTAGCTAATGCATTGAGTAAAAAAGCAGCAATTGAATTGCGAGCGATGTTTGCCCAGCTTAGTATTAGTGATGATGAAAGTCTATTGGTTGAATTGAGGATTAAACCAGTGATGTTTGATCAGATCAAGTCAGCATAGTTAGAAGATAATAAGTTGATAAAGACAAGAGAAATGATTCAGAATGGTATGTTAGAGAATTTCAGCATTGGTGATCATGATTGCCTAAGATTTCATAATCAGATATGTGTTCCAGCTGTTTTGAATTAAAAGAGTCGATACTTCAAGAAGCTTATGATAGTCCATTTGTTTTGCATCCTGGAGGAAAAAAATGTATCGAAATCTATGAGAGATGTATTGGTGGTCGGGAATGAAAAGAGATATACTTGAATATGTGGTTAAATGCTTGACTTGTCAACGAGTTAAGGCAGAGCATCAGGTTCCTACTGGATTACTTCAGCCTATTAATGTTCCTGAATGGAAATGAGATTGTATTACGATGGATTTTGTAACGGGGTTACCATTGTCAGCAAGTAAGAAAAATACTATTTAGGTGATTGTTGATCGACTTACAAAATCGGATTTTATTGTAGTCAAAACTGATTGGTCACTTCAGAAACTTGCTGAAGTTTACATTCGGGAAATTGTGAGATTGCATGGTATTTCTGTATCGATAATCTCTAATCAGGATCCATGATTCACATTGAGATTTTGGAGACAGTTGTATGAATCTCTTGGTACTCGACTCAATTCTAGCACAGCTTTTCATCCACAGACCGATGGACAATCTAAGCGAGTTATTTAGATTTTAGAAGATATGCTCCGAGCTTGTGTCATTGATTTTAAATCAGGTTGGGGACGATATTTACCGTTGGCTGAATTTCTATATAATAATAGTTATCAATCAAGTATTCACATGGCTACGTATGAAGCTCTATATGGTCGTAGATGTCGGTCACCTATGTGTTAGATGGAATTGAATGAAAGAAAAATGATTGGACTGGAGCTAATTCAAGAAATAGAGGATACTGTTAAGAAGATTCGAGAAAGACTAAATGTAGCTTTTGACAGACATAAAACGTATGTAGATTTGAGACATCGGGATATTGAGTATTCTGTCAGAGATAAGGTATTTCTTAAAGTTTCACCTTGGAAGAAAAAATTTTGAGATTTGGTCGAAAGGAAAAACTAAGTCCTCGTTTTATTGGACCATATGAAATTGTGGAAAGAGAATATGGTCATATGAAGAAGAACCGATTGAGATATTAGCTCGAGAAGTGAAAGAGTTACATAATAAACTAGTTCCATTAGTAAAAGTGTTGTGGCGTAGTCATAGTGTTGAAGAAGCGACTTGGGAACCGGAAGAAACTATGAGATCTCAGTACCCCCACCTCTTTTCAAGTAAATTTCGAGGATGAAATTTATTAAGGGGAGGAGAAATGTAATGACCCGATAGTCATGGGTATTAGAAAGTATATTTTCGGGTCTCCATTTTTATAAAACGGATTCGTAAATATTTATTAAAAATATTTACGAAGTTAGTTGTGTAGTTAATTAGGTTTTGGTTAGGTGAATTAGCTAGAATTAAAAGTAATTAGGCAAAATGATTAAATTGAATAAAGGGTGAAAGTTTAATTATAGATTAAAGAAAGTTAAAAGGATCAAATAGGCAATTATGCTAATAGCATAAATTGAGGTGGCATAACTAAGAAAAAAATCAATGATTTTTATAGTTAAAATATATTTTTTAATATATTACTTAATAATAAAGTATATAATGTTATTATTATATTATTCTTATATTATAATTAAAGAAAAATAAATAAATAAATAAAAGAAACAAAAGATAAAAAAGAAACAGAATAGCAAATGAAACAGAGGGAAAAATGAAAGAAAAAGAAAGGAGAAAAGAAGGAAGGAAAATTAGGGTTTTTAAGGTTTAAAGCTTAATTGGTAAGTCAATTTAGTCACTTTTCTTGTAAGTTTTGAGTTTTTAGAATCTTAGAATAAAATACTACTTGATTTATGTTGAAATTTTAGAATTTAGTAGATTTTTAGATGTTGTTCATATTGAACAAATTAAAGAATTAAGGGTTAAATTGATAGAATCTTAAGTTAGAATTGAGAAAATGATTGAATTGTAAAACAAATTATAAGTTTTGAGTAATAGGGACTAAATTGAGAGAATTTCAAAATTTAGGGTTTTATGGTGAAATTAGAGAGTTAAGTTTAGTTTTAAATGGGAATTAAGTGAAAATAAAGAATAAATTGTGAAGAAAATAAAGTTAATTTTGGTTAAGGACTAAGTTTAAATTTAGATAAAGTTGAATGAAAATTTAAAATATTTAAAGTGTAATGGTGTTGTATTGATGATTTTTAAACTGTTTTAATTTCCGTAGCTAACGTCTTGTCGGGGACTTTGGCTAAGAAAGGAAAGGAAAAAGTTGACGAGGAGTGACTCAGAAAATTACAGTTTGTATATCTATAATCCGAATTTAATAATTAATTGTTGAATTTATTACTTAATGTGTATGGTAAGTACATTGAGGTAAGTAATTAATATTGTGATATTGAATTGAATGGAAATTGAATTTCATGAGCATATGTAAATAGTTGAATTGAAATTATGAGAATTTGTGACTGATGTGGATTTTGATTGAAATTGAATTGAGAAAATGAAATTGAAAACTCTATTAATTATATCGGGTTGAGTCAGTATAGTTGGCATGCCATTGGATTGGAAGAGTTCAGAGATACTTCGACTATAAGTTAATGAGACACTGAGGGTCACATTATTACTTCGGATAAATTCGATGAGGTATTGGGTACCAACTTATTTCGGGATGGCCGATGAGACACTGGGTTTCAACTTATTACTTCGAATTATCTGATGAGGCACTGGGTGTCATATTAGTGTGTTTTGGTTAGATCCGTGTATCTGCCAAAGTCCAAGTCTTGTTAATAGGGGTAAATAAATGATTTAACAATATGAATGATATTGGATGATTTTGAACATAAATTGGATTAGGATATTGAATTGAGTTATGAAAATTGAAATGTATGAACCAATAGGTTCAAGAAATGGATATTTAGATAGTGAAATGATATGTGTATCCTATTGAGAAAAGTTATTTGAATATCAATTATGAAATTGAAATAGTAAGAGATGAGAATTGAAAGTGTTATCAATGATATGTTATGTGATTGATTATGTATTTGAATGATTTTTGTTATGTGTGATTAGATATATAAATATTGTAAATTCTTGTTTAATAAATATTCGGATTATAAAAATACCACTGAGTTATACTCAGCGTACAGTTTGTTTCCGTGTGCAGGTTAGGTTAAAGTCAGGCCATTGAATCATCATCCAAAGCTGACCCTGAACTCAAAGTGTGGTGAAGTATGTTTCTTTTGGAAAATGGCATATACCTAGGTTGTCTATATAGGTTATTTTGGGAAAATGATTATAAGTAATGTTATAATATGAAATTGAATGAAGTTAATTGAATTGGTTTGGATATTATAAGTGAAATATTTATGAATATACATTAGATAGGTCAATAGGTTGATGTTTTTGACATGTTTTAGATGTATTTGAATATATTTTAGATTGGTTGAACGATTGATATTTGAATTGCTTAGTGCTCAAGGTTTGCAGGGTTGGTAAACTTAATGTATAAGGCTCAGTTTGAGTCCACACGGCTTGGCACACGGGCGTGTGACCAGACCGTGTGAGACACACGGCTAGCATATGGGCATGTGAATTGGCCGTTGTGTCTTCTGTATCTTAAAATTGAGAAACAGAATGCTTAGAATTGAGCATACAAGCAGAGACACAAGCGTGTGTCTCAGCCGTGTGAGGTACACGGGGTAGCACACGGGCATGTGACTTGGCCGTGTAACCCATGCACTAAAGTAAGTTGCAAGTCAGAGAGTTACACGGGTTAGGGACATGGGCGTGTGCAGCCACAGGGCTTGGGACATGGGCATGTCACTTGCTCACACGGCTTGACCACACGGGTGTGTCCCTTACCATACAAGCGTGTGTGCCTTGCACTTAGGAAAAAAATTAGAATCTCATGAAAAAAATATTACTGTACCGAATTTGGTCCCGATTTTTTTCTATCATATATTTTGGGCCTCGAAGGCCCATTAAAGGGATGGTATAATTAATTTATGAAGTGTATACAATTTGAATTGTTAATGTCTATAATTGATCTGATAAGTCTGGTAATACTTCATAACTCTGTTTCGGTAACGGATTAGGGTTAGGGGATGTTACCAGATCTAAGTATTTATTGCGTAAAATAAAAATCAGACGATAGAATCTATCATAAGGTTCATCTTCCTAGGTATTTAGAAAATTAGTTCATGCTTGCAAATAAAAACATCCCAAAGACAATATAACCAAAAGAAATAAAGAAACTAATGATAATATCCTAATAAATCAACTAAGAATCTTCAATCTTGATGGAAATCTTTTTCAAAAACGACTTTAATGGTGTTTTTCAAATTGTTTTCTTGAATATTTTATGATGACTTTCTCCTATCTTCTTATTTTTGCAATATCTAGGTCTCAGAATGCCCGAAAAACCTAAAAATCACATTTTTTTCAATAGGTTTAGAGTGCAAATCACGAAATCAACACGGCCTGCCACATGATCGTTTGGTTGCCCGTGTGGTTCGCACGGTCATGTGGCCATTCCGTGTGAAAGGGGTCAGCTCATGTGGATCTTGTAACTTACTCTAATTTTCTTTTTTTTTTTTTGCTCTTTTTTCACTCCTTTTGCTCCCAAAAGCTCTTCTAAGTATAAAACATGAATTTGAAGGATTAGGAGCATGAAATTCACCATTAGCATCAAATAATCACCCAAAAACGCATTAAGAATAAGACTAAAACATGTTACTTTTAGCACTTATCAATGCATTTGAAAACATACACCTCAAATATTTCAACGAAATGACATGATTTTAATTTTTTGTAAAAATATTTTATTTATTGAAGGGAAAATTACCAAAATTGTAACAACCAGTTTTCAATGGTGTCGGAAAAATAGTAATTTCAGGACCACAATTCGACAAGTGTGTTATTATTTTAGTGTTTATTTAATGTTTATGGGATTATATTAAGGTTGTATTAAATTTTTGTTAAGAAATTTTGATGTTTAAATGGTTAATTAGGTAAAAATGAATAAATCATAAAAAGTGTACAAGTTGAGTTCTATTAATTAAAGGGGTCCAATGGCTATGAAATCTTAAACTAAAGGACTTGAATGGTAGATATACCATTTAAAGTGTCAGTGGATGTGCATGGACAATGTTCTATTGAAATTTTGATAGTTTTTAAAGGTTCAAATAGTAATTGAATAAATTAAACCTAAACTAAATAAAACAAATAGCTTTCATCTTCTCTAATCTCCTTCACCACCGAAAATTGAAGAAACAATAGCCATTTTAGGGTTTGAAGATTTGGCTAGTATAAGTACTTGCATGGTAAGTGATTTCGGTCCAATTTTTTAATGATTTTTATGTTTTTGAATTCGTTTTAGCTTAATCTAGCTAGCCTGGGGGTTAATTTGCAAAATTTTTAAAGGTTGAGGGACTTTCCATGGATGTTTTTGAATGTGTTTTGATGTTAGTTGATGAATTATTTATCTTTGTTGTAAAATAAACATGTTTTGTTAAGTACTTTTTATTAAATTTTGGAAATAAGGATTAAATTGTTAAAAGTATAAATCCATGGGTTTTGTTGTGAAATGTTGACAATAATCGGTTTTTTCAAGGTCCCTTGTAACTTTGGTTAAGTTGGATTTAGGTTAAAATGGTTAGATTTTAAGTTATGAGCTTAAGGGCTAAATTGTAAAAAATCAAAGTATTAGGGGCAATTTGTAATTTTACATAAATGTGAATTATGGATTAAATTAAATTCTAGAAGTACTTAATTGAATGAAATTATTTATCTAAATCAAGATAAACCACAATCGGACTTAAATTGAGGAAAAGCTAAAGCTTTAGATTAGTGTTTGATTCTACCTTCACGCCCTAGTTATCGAGGTAAGTTTGTATAAACTATGATTATTTTAATGTTAGCTAAATTGACTATCTGTTATGTTGTTTTAATATAAATGAAACTATATATAAATATATCCATGCTATGATGAATTGATGGATAACAAGTCCCAGTTGAACCTTAAGAATTCTTAGAATACAAATGATATCTCATTAGGGATTTCATGTTTCGGGTGCTGGTCTTGAATGCCCTACTGATGGCTGAGGTCATGCATTTGTTGCGGATTCTCCATAGCTCATGTGAGCGTTGATGTAAAAGAAATATTACGGTTATATGGAAAGGCACACTATGTGTGTGAGTATTCCCGAGTATCCAATGTAATTCTAGATGGTTCAACGGGTAAAAAAAGGGATGGAATGGTAAGTAAGTTAATGGAAATGTTCATGATTTTTTGAAAAGGTTGATGAATATGTAATGTATCTTATGAAATCTACTTATGATATAAATGAACTTATATGTGATGTTGATGAACCTACCAGCTTGTGAGCTTGATGGTGCTTGAATAGGCTTATACTAAGCTTATAGCATCGGTCATGGTTTATGCTTAATCTATGAATTGTGCTAATGGAATGGTAAGTTATGTTTAAGTTTATACGAGCTTACTAAGCCCTCATTGCTTATGTAGTTACTTTCCTTTGTTTTATAGATTATCGGAAACTTGATTGAATGGAATCTTGTCGAACACCTATCACACTATCCAGCAGTTATTTCGGTAGATTTTGTGTATTTTGGCCAAGGTTAATAATGGCATGTATAGGTCTTTTGGTATGTTTTGGTGGCTTGAAAATGGTCTATTGTGGTAGAATGTAATGGTTAAGTGAATTAGGTTGTGTTTGAGATATGGTCAAATTGCTTTGGTTTGATTCATAGTATTTGATGCAATTGTGGTGCCTTTGAATGTCATATTGGTTAGGTGATTTAGGATGTTTGAAATGGCATGTTTATGTGTGTTTGAATGATGTTTGAATCCCTTGAATGTGTGTCCAAATGGTTTGAATGATTAGGTATGAATTGGTTTTGAAATGGCTTGATTTTAGTTAAATTTTGGGTTCACACGGCCTGGGACACGGCCATGTGTCATTTGAAATTTCTTAGTGTTTCAAGTCAATGAGTTACATAGCCTAGCACAGGGGCGTGTGTGGCAACTTAATGAGTTACACGGGTGAGGACACAGACTAGGACACGGCCGTGTGTCCCTTTGTTCGAATGTTACACGGCCTAGGTTATGTCACGGCTTGGCCATACGGCCATGTGACCCCTGTTTTCCAATTTTTCCAACTTTCTCTTAAAACTTCTATTTTGTTTCAAATTAGTCCCGAATCACTTCTAAGCTATTTTAGGGTCATCAAGGCTCGATTTAGGGACAATACACATATAATTGAATGGTTTATAATATGAATAATTTATTTAAATGTTATGATGCTAAATGTTTTCCAATTGAATAGTAATGCTCCATAACCTTAATCTGGTGACGGAGATGGATTAGGGGCGTTACAAAAATAGTCACTTTTGTTTGCCTCCAATTACATTTTAGTCACTTATGTTTGAAATGTTACGTTTTAATCACTGACGTTATCGTTTTGTTACGAAATGGCCACTAAGTTGTTAACAACTGTTACAAGTGTAATGAAAATCTAAGGTGGCCCGTTATTTCATCATATCAAACTAAAATTTGAGATCAAATTACACAACTAGTCCCTATAATTTTATTTTTTTGAAAAATTTTATTTATTTTTATTTATTTTCTTTATTTTCCTTCTCTTCTTCTCCTTCTTATTTTTCTCCATTCTCATATTTTTCACTGCAGAAACATAATATTGTGTCTAAAGGTTAAAGATTAAAACTTTAACCACATCATTCTCTCCATCTTTAGAGAATTTTTCAATTTTAGAGGGCTGAGATATATATGCATCTTTTTTCTGTAGTTGGATAAATCATGTTAAAATTTAACATCTTTTAAATTCAATTGGCATATTAGATCCCCATATTTTGTAGCTAAAGAAAATTTAGAGGGAAATTAATAACTACACACAACAGAAATTCTTAAGCTAAATCAAAACTTAATATTGGATAGTAATAAAAAACTGAAAGTTGAAAGAAGAGAAATAAATAAACAGGTAAGAACATGAAGCTAGATTGAATGCCAAGACTAAGAAAACCATAAAATCTTCACTGGGAAAGCTAGGCAACAAACTAAAAATTCACTAACTTTGCTAAGATCAAATTAAGGTATTACATAACAAAATATGAGAAACCCAGATTCTAATTCGATGCATAAAGATGAAATAACACAAGATTCAAACGAGAAAAAGAATGAAAGTTTACAAACAAAAAATAAAATGATGCTTTTTAATTACATGCCCAACTAAGGAAAGCCCTACAGAAATTTCAAGGAAACTGAAAGGAAAAACGAGGGATTATTAAATGAGACAGACATGAACAGATAAAGAAGGAAGAGGAAGAGGTAGAAAAAACAAAAAGAAAATCAAAGAGCTTTATTAAATTTTCTTATTTTCGATTCAATAAAAATGATCATGTAGTGATGAATTGACATTTGATTAAAATTTTAATTTTAACCTTTAGTCAAGAGAAAAATAAATGGGAAGTAGAAGATAAGGAATAAAAAGAAATTTTTAGTTGTTCAAAAAAATAAAAGTAAAGGGATTAGTTGTGAATTTGACCAAAAATTTTATTAGTTGTGTAATTTGACTAAAAATTTTAGTTTGATACGATGAAATAACGGGCCACATCAGATTGCTATTACACCATTAAGAGTCGTTAGCAATTCAGTGAGCATTTCGTAACAAAACGATAACATAAGTGACTAAAACGTAACATTTCAAATATAAATGACTAAAATATAACTCGAGACAAATAAAAGTGACTATTTTAACAATTTATCCTTTATTTAAATTTATGAAGAAAATGTTAAAACTTTATGAATAACTCAAAATTAAAATTTGAATATTCTAACAACAAACGACAACAACTATTTACGAGTTATCATCATCAACATGCCATTATTTTTCATCACTACCTAAGTTGTTTCACTTTCTAGTTTAAATTATAGCATGTGAGACAGTATGAGGTCAGATATGATATTAAAGGGTTGATCCAATCTTTTTAGAACATTGAAAAAGATGGCTTCCTTTGTTCCTACTGTAAAGTTGGCAGCCTACTACTTTTTCTTCCTTTTGGACCATAAATCATCTAATCCCAACCATTTCCATTTCTTTAATTGCATTTCAACTTTGTTTTTATTTGAGAGCGCCTTATCACTTTAACTTTAGTCTTTGAAATTGCAAGGAATTTTTGCCTCTTTCGCCTTTATTTCTTTCACTTTTTCCTACCAATTATTTATATTTTCCCACTTCCACACTGAATTATCATAGAAATTATTATATTTAGAATCAGATTACATTTTATCTTTCTATTAAAAAATAAATAAATTAATCTTTATATAATATATCCAAGAGAAAACTAGTCTCTTTGTTAAAATTTTCATTCATTATTATTATTAAAAATTGATCCATGTATACATTAGTATTAGGTGTACATAACACATTTTGTGTTACTATCTCATTATTGTCAACCATACCGATTTTTAAAAGTACAAAGAGATGGAATTTTTAAGTTAAAGGACCAATGTATAAGAATTAATTTACTATTTTTAAAATTTAAGAAACAAAATACAATTTAATTCTTAATACAAATACTTACATGATATTTTTACTGCCTATACACATATAAATATGATAATTGCAGTAAAATACAAAGGATACCATTAACTTAGAAACAACACGAATCTTGTTTTTAAAAAGATTGTTGGATTGCATCCTCACAGATGTGCATCTTTGATGAAGGAAAAACGATTTTTGTTATATTCAATACTTAGTCAATATTATTGAAACGTGAGCTCAGTGTCGGCATTGCAGCACAAGATAAGAACAAAGTTATAATTGAGATGATTCAGAATCCTTGAAATGGACCCCTTTTCCCTTTCCTTCTTCGGAAGCAAACATCAGTAGCAATAAGTGAGGAACATGTCTTAAAACTATTGACATGATGCAAGGTCAAGGAATTGTTGTATATTTTGGTTAAATATATAATGCTTTTATCCCTTGAAGCAAAGCTAAAGGACCATTCGGCTTATTTCAAGATTGGAACTAACATTATGACATCAAACATGTAGATATTGTTGGGTCAACCATTGTCTACTCTTTCCTCGGAGAAAGGGAAAAACAAATCCCTCATAAAGGAATAGCCCACCACGAAAAACAAATAAGGTAGTAGTGATCTCCAGTTCTCCATCCACTTTCTAGACTTCTGTTTTTATTTTACAAATTACTTGTTAAATGGACTGTCATTTAATTGTACCGTAAAGCATGAGTATATGGTCCAAACCTCCATGTGGTTAGGTTTCCTTACCCGATTTCCATTTACTTCCATTAACAGTACTTTTTCAATTTAAGGAGAATATATTATATATACCATGGTGGTCAGAACTAGACTTGTTTATGTTTCATGGCTAGCAACTACAAATTACAATAATATAAAGTATGGCACAATTAGAATTTGGTAATCTAAATGAATATTTTGTCCAATAAAGAGATCTCTAACTTTGGAAATTCAGAATTGTTCTCAATTAGATAAGCTTTATATGCATTGGATTCCCCGCAATTTACTAATAATTTCTTCTAAGGTTGAAAGAAAATTTGACCTTTTAATCGTTTTTTGAAGTCAAACAATTTGAAATATAGTTTCATCACTGATTTATAAATGTTATATGCATGGCATGATAATGTATTTTTTATTATCCTTCCTACCTATGGTTGAAATTTCATTACATCCCATTTCTTGAAAATCAAACCTAATAACACCGAAACAGATGGCTAGCTGTCTTCATCAAAACACCTCCGATATTTCTTTATCAACCCGGGTATTAAATTTTGAATGGAAACATGTAAAAAAATCACTATTAATGGTGCTTTATCTTTATCTGTTTCATCTTTGACATACACTAAAGCTCTACACTTCTCTTCCCTTTTGTCTCTTTCTTGCCTCTCTGTTCTCACTGTCTTCTTCTTCTTCTTCTTCTTCTGCTTCTTCACTTAACAGGGACTTGATTTGTAATGGGTTGTTGTCTTTGAGCTTACTTTTGTTTTTAAACGAAGAAACCCTGCAAGATTTCAGCCTAGGGAAAAGATGGGTATCTTTCAGTTTCTGTTCTTTTTCTTTCTTCTGTTCACACTCTACACTCCAATGTCCGTTCATGCGAACACAGAGCTTAGATCTCTAATGGAACTGAAGGCTTCTTTAGACCCAACAAACAAGATCCTCGAGTCATGGAAAAGCGATAGTGACCCTTGCAGTGGTTCCTTTGTCGGTGTGGCTTGTAATGAGCACCGTAAGGTGGCTAACATTTCGTTACAGGGAAAGGGTCTTTCTGGTCAAGTCTCGCCTGCTATTGCGGGGCTCAAATGTCTCTCTGGTTTGTACTTGCATTACAATTCTCTGTCTGGGGAGATACCTAAAGAACTCTCCAATCTTCAAGAGTTAACTGATCTTTATCTTAATGATAATAATCTCTCCGGCACCATTCCTCCTCATATTGGTAACATGGCTGCTTTACAAGGTTAGTTCATCATTGGGCTTCTGAATTTTCGTTTATTCTTAGTTTTCAAAGTAGTAACAGTAAATCTTTTGCCTTGTAGTTGTGGATTTATGTTGCAATCAGTTGACAGGGAATATACCTACAGAGATAGGGGATTTGAAGGGATTAACTGTTCTTTCTTTGCAACGAAATAGACTAGATGGTAAAATTCCAGCTAGCTTAGGGAACTTGGTAATGTTAAGAAGACTTGATTTGAGCTACAATCGTCTCTTTGGTGAAATTCCCACAACATTAGCTAATATTCTACAATTGGAAACTCTAGATGTTCGAAACAATACGCTATATGGAAACGTCCCTTCAGGTAAAATTGATTAAATATTGTTCATATATAATAATTCATGTTCTTCATAGTAACTTATACTGATATGTAACCTGTAATGATTGAAAACCAAGGTCTTAAGAGATTAAACGGAGGGTTCCTTGGTGACAACAATAGAGGTCTATGTGGAACAGGCTTTCCAACATTGAGAGTCTGTTCACGTTTTGACAATATGAACATCAACCAGCTTGAACCTTTCCGATCTGATCTGAATGACACGGTTCCAGGGGTTAACTCGCATATAGTACATAACCAAGGACATTGCAACCACACTCATTGCTCGAGTCCGCTGAGATTCCCGAAATTACCTATTATTACAGGGGTTATTACAGTCGGTTTTGTTTTTATCTTTGCTGTATTTCTTGCAATTTTCCACTACCGTAGGAAGAAACAAAAGATTGGAAACACATGTGAATCTTCTGATGGGCGCCTTAGCACTGACCACCAAGCAAAGGAACTTCAAAGGAATGGAAGTGTTTCTCCGCTTGTAACACTCGAATATTCATATGGATGGGATCCATTAGGTGATGGATGGGACAACATTGGATTTTCCAAGGAACATTTAGATAAGTTCAGATTCAATCTAGAAGAAGTCGAGTCCGCAACTCGGTGCTTTTCCGAGTTAAACTTACTAGGAAAGACCAATTTCTCATCAGTCTACAAAGGAGTTCTAAGAGACGGTTCTGTTGTAGCCATTAGGAGCATAAACGTAACCAGCTGCAAATCAGAAGAAGCAGAGTTTGTTAAAGGCTTGTACTTATTAACCTCCATGAGACATGAAAACCTCGTTAGGCTTCGAGGGTTTTGTTGTTCAAAGGGCAGAGGCGAATGTTTTCTCATTTATGACTTCGCTTCTAAGGGAAACCTGTCTAAGTATCTGGATGTTGAAGATGGAGGTGAACCGGTTCTTGACTGGCCAACAAGGATTTCCATCATCAATGGCATCGCAACAGGTATCGGATATTTGCATAAAAGTGAAGCAAGCAAGCCACCCATAGTCCACCGCAACATATCTGTAGAGAAAGTACTGATTGACCACCAATTCAGCCCATTGATCGCAGACTCTGGTCTCCATAAGATTCTTGCTGATGACATTGTGTACTCAGCTCTTAAAGTAAGTGCAGCCATGGGTTACCTAGCACCAGAATATGTTACCACAGGCAGATTTACAGAAAAGACTGACATATTTGCATTTGGAGTGATTATTCTCCAAATCCTGTCCGGTAAACTTCAACTCACAAGCTCAATGCGATTGGGAGCGGAATGTAGCAGGTTTGAAGATTTTGTTGACGCAAATCTAAAAGGAGAGTTTTCGGAATCGATGGCTGCTAAGCTGGGGGAAATTGCACTTCGTTGCACCAATCAACACCCTAACGATAGACCATGCATGGACACAATAATCAAAGAGCTAAATGACATTTCATGATTTCTTGATGTACATCCTTTTTTTTTTTTTTTTTTACCCACAAAGCGATGATATGATAGGATCAAAGAGGTTTATTACTGCTCTTGGTTGGTTGTTTATGGTATCATTTCGACATAAACTAGAACTATCAATTAACTACGCAAATCGTTAAAATTTTTAATGGTATCATAATATATTATTAATTTGTTACTACTGTTTTTTAGTATATTAATATATTACTACTTAAAAGATTAAGTAAATAATTGCTTAAATTAATAAAAAAATTAATTATTATTTAATCAAATAAATTTCCCAAAAAAAAGTTAAATCCCTGCATAAGCAGTAGGGTTGAGCAAAGAAACCAAAATAATCAAAAAATCAATTCAAACTAATGCATTGAGATAAAATGAGTACCTTATTTGTTTCAAGTTAATGTTATGATCCAAACTTTACACTTGATTTCAAGTTTAGTTTTTTTATAAGTAACTTATTTTATTCAAATTAGATCGAATGAAAAAAAAAATTATTTAAATGAATAATCCTAATAGAATAATAGATGGATCCTTTTGATATTTATATGTACTAATTTATGTAACCTAATTATTATGTTATTTAAAAAAAATTAAATATCATTATACTAAAAGTTATTTAATAAATGCACATATTATGATTATTATAAAAGAAAATTAAAAATTATAATATTAAATTATTTTTAAAGCTTAAAATTTTCAAACATCTTCAAATTAAATCAAACCAAACCAAACCATAATTATTGATTTCAAATATTTGGACTTTTACTATTCAATTTTAAAAATCAGAAAACAAATAATACAATTCGATTTAAATTTTATCAGAAACCCAAATTAAACCCAACCAAACACACAACATCTTAACACTAGTGTCATGGGTTGCGCATGGGAGCCCGCAACCATGACACATTTGTGCGATCCACCAAATGAGAAGGAGGTCATTTGGCCCAATTGGACTGGCCCGTTCCTTGAGGAGATTGAAGGCCCATCTACAAGCTCGTCAGATATGGAAACATAATCTTCGAGGATATGTAATCTTAAAAGATATGATTTTGTATCTTAGAGATATGATTTTGTAGATTCTCTTTAATCTTGATCATCGATGTAATTAATCTGTACCGTTAGATTTGAGGAGGCTTAACTATAAATAGGGGCCTCTTCTCTCATTGTAAATCACTTGAGTTTTTTTGAGCAATAAGAATTGTTGAGAGGCATTCACTCAAATTCTCTCTTGTGTTCTTATTTTGTGTGGCTTGTTCTTCGTTCTTCTTGTTTGCTTTCAAGTTACTTTCAGTTGAGTTACTTTTGTGAAGGAACTCTATTGAATCCTGGTATTTTCGAAGTTAGGCTGACTTAGGCGTTCTTGGGAGCGAGAAATTGCCTAAGGCTGCACGGATTGTGAGGCAAAAATCCTAAGTCCGTGACAGTTGGTATCCGAGCCAGGTTCACGAAAGCAAGGATGTCGAAAGAAGTCGCTGAAAATGAGCCAATGGAGACCCGTGGGAGGGCTAGAAAGGCTAGTCGATCGAGGGATATGCTGTCGAGCTTGGAGAATCGAGTGGTCAATCTCGAAGAGTCCGTTGGTGACATGAAAGAGACACTCGATGTGGTCTTGATCCGTATGGATGAACTAAGGGAGGATAGCAAAGAGTTTGTGCTGGACACCCTTAGATCCACGTCGGATAAGTTTACAACAAGGGATGAAGCTCTTGAGGCCCTGGTGACTGCCATGAAGGAAGAGATTGCTGAGCTTAAGGGGGAGCTCACTATCTGTAAGGCCGCTCTGGGAAGTGGAATGTTGGCTTCGGGACCGAAGCAACGTCATGTTGATGTTCCGAAACCTAAGAAGTTTAAGGGAGCTAGGTCCGCGAGAGAGGTGGACAACTTCCTGTGAGAATTGGAGCAATACTTTCGAGCAATGGGCATCAATGATGATGAAACCAAGGTAAACACTGCTTCGATTTACTTTTCTGATGTTGCTCTCTTGTGGTGGCGACGTAGGTCCACAGATGAGAAACGTGGAGGAACACCTATTGGGACTTGGGAGGAGTTCCAAATGGAGTTGAAGAAGCAGTTTTATCCACAACATGCTGAAAAAGAGGCTCGTGCTAAGTTGCGTCGACTTACGCAACAAGGCACTGTTCGAGATTATGTTCGGGAATTCAGTGAGCTGATGCTTCAGATCTCAGACTTGAACGAGAAGGAGGCATTCTATATGTTCGAGGATGGACTGAAAATGTGGGCTAAGCAAGAGTTGCGTCGCCTAGGCGTCACTGAATTGACAGCTGCCATGGCTGAGGCAAAAATTTTTTATGAAGTTGGGGGAAGAAAGTTCGAGAATAACGAATCTTCTAAACCCAAGCCAAAACCCAAAGGCAACAGTGGGGGAGACAAGGATCACATAAAAAGGAAGGGCGAAGGCCCAAGGGCTGGTCAAGGCAAGCCTTGGGATGAGAAGGGATCAATGAGATGCTATCTTTGTCAAGGCCCACATAGGTTCAATGTTTGCCCAAATAAAGCCGCTTTCCATACCATGGAGGCACGCGAGGGTCTCGAAGACGCAAAAGTCTCAATTCGATATTGGGTGGTGTCGAAGAAAAACCAAGCAATGGGCTGATGTTTGTAGACATCATCGTAGCTGGCAGAGGATTGAATGCACTTGTTGATACTGGGGCATCTGACTTATTCATGTCCAAAGAAATGGCAAAGGAGCTTGGCCTCAGAATTGAGAAAGACATGGGACGAATCAAAACGGTAAACTCAGAAAGCATTCCTATAGTGGGTGTGGTAAAAGGGGTAGAACTCAAACTTGGCGAGTGGATGGGCAAAGCAACTATTAAGGTAATCACGGTTGATGATTATGATATTGTAGTAGGATTGAGCTTTCTTGACCAAGTTAATGAGGATATTCATCCCTCGGAGAATTATATGACGATCTCTAATTCAAACCGCCGATACATGGTACAAATAAAAAGAAAGGGAAGCATGGAGGGAAAGACATTGTCAGTAATCCAATTTGCCAAAGGAGTGCGCCGAAATGAAGTTTTCTATCTAGCCACCTTGAGAGACAATGTAGAGGTGAAATCCAAGGGGGGAATTCCAAAGGAAGTGGAACAATTGTTGAAGTCATTCGAAAATGTAATGCCTATGGAGTTGCCCAAAAAGTTGCCACCTAAGAGGGAGGTAGACCACAAGATTGAGTTGTTTCCTAAAACTGAGCTGCCAGCAAGGGCACCATATCGGATGGCTCCGCCTGAGTTGGAGGAATTGCGGAAGCAGTTGATAAAGCTCTTAGATGCCGGGTTCATTAGACCATCCAAAGCCCCATTCGGTGCACCGGTGCTATTTCAAAAGAAGCATGATGGGACCCTAAGATTATGCATCGACTATAGGGACTTGAACAAGATCACGGTGAAAAACAGGTATCCTATTCCTCTTATTGCTGATCTGTTCGATCAACTTGGTGGTGCGAGATGGTTTACGAAGTTGGATTTGCGATCGGGGTATCACCAAGTGAGAATTGCCGAGGGGGATGAGCCCAAGACAGCTTGTATGACTCGATATAGGTCTTTTGAGTTCCTCGTGATGCCATTCGGGTTGACAAATGCTCCAGCCACGTTCTGTACCTTGATGAATAAGGTATTACAACCCTTCCTAGATCGTTTTATGGTTGTTTATCTTGATGATATTGTAGTGTATAGTAAGACGCTCGAGGAGCATATGGGACATTTGAGAGAGGTGTTCCAAACACTACGAGAAAATGAGCTTTATGTTAAAAAAGAGAAATGCTCATTTGCCCAACGAGAGGTGCCCTTTTTAGGCCATATTGTGGGAGGTGGCATGATTCAGATGGATGGAAGTAAAGTTCGAGCAATTGCCGATTGGGAGCCACCAACCAAGGTGACGGAGTTGTGGTCATTCTTGGGATTAGAAAATTATTATCGTCGCTTCATTGAAGGTTATTCAAAGATCACTACGCCCTTGAAGAACTTGTTGAAGAAGGGTAAAGTGTGGAATTGGGATCCCCGGTGTGAGGAAGCCTTCAACCAAGTGAAGCAAGCAATGATGAGTGAGCCTGTACTTGCATTGCCAGACTTTTCAAAAGCGTATGAGGTACGTACAGATGCTTCAGACTATGCAATCGGGGGGGTGTTAATGCAAGATGGGCATCCAATTGCTTTCGAGAGTCAAAAGCTTAATAAGACAAAACGAAGATATACTGTCCAAGAGAAGGAAATGACTGCGGTGGTGCATTGTTTGCACACATGGAGACACTATTTGCTAGGTTCCAGGTTTGTCGTATTCACAGATAATGTTGCAAATAGTTATTTTTTAAGCCAGAAAAAGTTGTCCCCCAAGCAGGCTCGTTGGCAGGTTTTCCTAGCGGAGTTTGATTTTAACATGGAATACAAGCCGGGGAATGCTAACACTGTGGCTGATGCGCTTAGCCGAAAAATGGAGTTTGCGACAATAAGCCAACCCAAAAGTCCCTTATTGGAGCGTATTCGAGAAGGATTGTCCCATGATCCCATAGCCAAGAATTTAATCGAGCTCGCTAAAGATGGAAAAACGAGGCGGTTTTGGCATGAGGGAGAATTGCTATACACTCAGGGGCAACATTTGTATGTGCCTCAACATGGGAACTTGCAAAAGAAAGTTATGAAGGAATGCCATGATTCAAAATGGGCCGACCATTCAGGTATACACCGTACTTTGGCTTTATTGGAGGATCGATTTTATTGGCCTCACATGGGTGATGATGTGGAGACCTATGTGAAGACTTGTTTGGTGTGCCAACAAGATAAGGTCGAGTTGAAGGTTCCTGGTGGGTTGTTACAACCTTTGGCCATTCCGGAGCGCCCATGAGAAAGCTTGTCCATGGACTTTATTTTGGGTTTACCTAAGTCTGATGGGTTTGCAAGTATTTTTGTTGTGGTGGACAGGTTTTCGAAGTATGCAACTTTCATCCCCGCAACCAAGGAGTGTCCTGCCGAGGAGGCAGCTCGGTTGTTCCTCAAACATGTGGTGAAATATTAGGGAATACCACAGTCCATCATCAGTGATCGAGACGGACGATTCACGGGGCAGTTTTAGACGAAATTGTTCAAGTTAATGGGCTCTGACTTGAACTTTTCTACTAGCATGCATCCCCAAACTGATGGACAAACGGAAAGAGTGAATGCATTGTTGGAGACGTATCTTCGGCACTACGTAAGTGCTACAAAAAAAGATTGGCCGAAGTTGTTAGATGTGGCACAGTTCTCGTACAATTTACAACGGAGCGGGGCAACGAACCAGAGTCCGTTCGAGATAGTGACGGGACAACAACCACTTACACCCAATGCTGTTGCAACTCGCTACGCGGGACCAAATCCAGCAGCTTATCGATTTGCTAGGGATTGGCATGAGCAAACCGATTTAGCGAGAGCTTGTCTACATAAGGCAACCAAACGCAACAAGAAGTGGGCGGATCAAAATCGAAGAGATGTGCAGTTTCAGGTTGGTGACCCAGTCCTTGCTAAACTACACCTGATTTTGCGACATGACGGTTTACATAAGGGACTTGTGCGACGATATGAGGGTCCGTTTCGCGTTGTGAAGAAGGTAGGCAAGGTGGCCTACAAGCTTGAGTTGCCTGAGAAGCTTAAAGTCCATCCAGTGTTCCACGTAAGTATGCTTAAACCATTCCATGAAGATGTAGATGACCCAAATCGTAGCAAGTCCAAAAAAGCACCAATGGGGGTAAAACTTGTCTATGATCGAGAGGTTGAAAACATCGAGGCAGATCGGGTGGTCAGACGAAAGCACTATCGACCGCGGCATGAATAACTAGTCCGATGGAAGGGATTTCCCGATAGTGAGACAAGTTGGGAACTTGCCGAAGCTCTGTGGCAATTCCAAGAGAAGATAGATCGGTACCATGCGGAGGATGCGACGAGGGCGTCGCTAGATTTGGTGGGGGAGAATGTCATGGGTTGCGCATGGGAGCCCGCAACCATGACACATTTGTGCGATCCACCAAATGAGAAGGAGGTCATTTGGCCCAATTAGACTGGCCCGTTCCTTGAGGAGATTGAAGGCCCATCTACAAGCTCGTCAAATATGGAAACATAATCTTCGAGGATATGTAATCTTAAAAGATATGATTTTGTATCTTAGAGATATGATTTTGTAGATTCTCTTTAATCTTGACCATCGATGTAATTAATCTGTACCGTTAGATTTGAGGAGGCTCAACTATAAATAGGGGCTTCTTCTCTCATTGTAAATCACTTGAGTTTTTTTGAGCAATAAGAATTGTTGAGAGGCATTCACTCAAATTCTCTCTTGTGTTCTTATTTTGTGTGGCTTGTTCTTCGTTCTTCTTGTTTGCTTTCAAGTTGCTTTCGGTTGAGTTACTTTTGTGAAGGAACTCTGTTGAATTCTGATATTTTCGAAGTTAGGCTAACTTAGGCGTTCTTGGGAGCGAGAAATTGCCTAAGGCCGCACGGATTGTGAGGCAAAAATCCTAAATCCGTGACACTAGTATGGCGTTAAAAACTTCAAACAAAACTAACAGTTATAATATTACTATTATTTTAAAAGTGATGACATTAGAAATGGACACGTAAGTAAAAATAATAATTTATCCAAAAACAAAATTCGTATTTGACTTTTCTCGGTTAATTTAGTAAAAAATGTCGGTTTTTTTTAAATATGTCTATTTTTTAGAAAATTAAGGAAATAGATTGATTTTGGAGTGAGTATGTGAAAATTTGTCTAACTAAACCTATTTTCTGCATAGTTGGTAGGAAAGTGCACCTAGATGAACGCGTTTTCCTCTTAGTTGACAGGAAAGTATGTCGAGCTAGGCGCTTTCCTCCAACAGTAAATTTCCAACAGTCAAATTTCAAATCTAACCAACAATAAAATTATAAATAAACCAATGGTAACTTTTTTTCCTATATAAACCCTGGCCATTTTCTAATGTTTTCATTGAAATCCAATTCTCTCCCTTCTCTTTATTCTCTCAAGATTAATTCTAATTTTTCCAATAAATTTCTATAAAAATATTCTAATTTTACTTTATTATTTTGTAAATTATTCATTTTAATTAATTTTTCATGAATGACAAATTCTCTTATTCGTTTTGACGACAAGCACATTTGCGCTGTGCAATTGACAATGGTAAGGAAAATTTTATATTTTTTATTAATTTTAATTAATTTAATTTTAAATTTTTAAATTTGTAATTTATTTTGTTGATATAAATAAACGGATGATTGGGTTTTGGAGGGGTTTATACACAATTTATCAAAGAGCACACCCAATGCAATTCATCGTCATTTGCAAAATGCAAGGTTCTTACATGTGTCTCGTATGCTTGGGAGTTGTAAATTGTATTCCACATTTATTAGTGAATTGGTAGAAAGATAGAGACTCGAGACACACACATTCCATCTTCCATGCGATGAGTTTACGATCACACTGGAAGACATGGCTTTACAATTGGGCTTACCAGTGGATGGGGGAGTTGTTACGGGGTCAGTGATTGTTCCCGATAGGAAGGATCTTTGCGACACACTATTATGGAAGGTACTGAACAAGTTTCAAGGTGGTTGGATTGAGATAAAATGGTTGGAAGATAATTTCAGTGAACTTGATGAGCACACAACTACCCTAAAAAATGTATAATATGCCCAAGCATTCATCCTGAGGTTAATCAATGACCTTTTAATGCCCGATAAATCTCAAAATTTGGTACACATAAGGTGGCTATTATATCTGGTTGACTTCAAAGAATGCAGTCAACTCAGTTGGGGATCAACCGTGTCGGCCACATTGCACTGAGAGTTGTGTTAGACGACTGAACCGGATAAGATGTCAATCAGTGGTTGCCTGCTCTTACTGCAATCATGGGTGTGGTGGCAACTACCATTTTTACGTCCATGAGTTGATGCCCCTTATACATTCTTACTAGTGACAAGGTAAAATTTATTTGATAATAATATAGTTATCATAGTAAATGTTGTTTATTTTTTATATGTTTGAATTAACATATTGTTTGAGTAGGTGGAACTTTAGGCTGAGTTATGTGAGACTACCGAAGTAACTTGAAGATATCTGACTACTATTAGATCAACGTTCAGAAGTCGATTTTAGTTATTGAAATTTTCAAACATATAATAATTATGTAATGATTTGGAATTAATATTTTGTAGATAACAAAACCTATAACTGTGTACTACAGTTTGAATGGATGCCATATGTCGATCCGACAATCATAGAATGTATCTTGCCTGAAAATTTGGCCAATCAAATATGTGGGACGTGAAGGTACCGTTGGTAGTTTACACGATGGTGGAGATACACAAATTCGATTGAGTGATGCGACAATTCGGATGGAGGCAAAATATTCCGCTGCCAGCGGAAGACATTGAAGCACTACACAAGCTTGATTTATGGGACAAAACCGATGAAAATTGGCGGGAATTCCATAAGGAATATATTGACATTTAGTATTATAGAAATGATTTCATACTCATACGCGAACCTTTTTTCGCACCGGAAATGGTGAACTCTACGGAGTACATCTCATGATTTAGACACCACGAGAAGCCATATCTACTGTTAGTGGAGGTGAGAAGTAGGGAAATTCGTCCAAAGAGGCCACAATGACCACCCTGAAATCCTAAGTCCTGACCATGTGGCGCAATGGGTTTGTCATCAGCTCCAACCTAACAAGGGGCATCGATGTCTGCACCACATCCTAGTCAGTTTCCTCCATATTTTCCTGTTTCTTTCACTAACCTCATGTATTTTACATAAGCACCACATTATGCACCACCTCAGCACCCTGTATCTACACCTTCTCTAGGTGTGTTTTTTGCGGCACCTCTGTCCCTAGCATATTACGCCCCGATGACGACATAGATGCTGACATTAATGCCTATGTATCCACCAACAACAATGATTCTGGGATATCATCCACAATCAGCTTATGGGACACCATACACTTATCTATCGATAGTGTCGCAAACACCCCTCGTCATTGTTTTATCCAACCTGTAACCGCATAACAGCCACCGACTAGGACCTTAACATACACTTCAACTCGTGAGCGTATAAGCACCATCACCCAGGAACCTGACTTCTATAGGATGCGTTTCTAAGGTAATGGTCTCATCCTGACATGACATATGAAATGTATGTCTCCGAGTGTTATCGAATCCCGATAGTGTCATAAACACCCCCCGTGTCATTGTTTTATCCAACTCGTGACTGCATAATGGCCGCCGACTGGGACCTTTACATACACTTCAACTTGTGACCGTATAAAGCACCATCACCCAAGAACTTGACTTTCATAGGATGAGTTTCTAAGGTAATGGTCTCATCCTGACATGACATATGAAATGTGTGTGTCTTCAAGCATTATCGCATCCTCAACAGCTCAAATCTACCTTTAAACTTTCACAATGTCTGTCTCAAATCCCAAAACAATAAAAAATCCTAACCCGTAAAAATCCCTAAACCCCAAACCTTAAAACTAACCAAATCTTAAACACTCTAAACTTAAAAAAAAAACCCTAAAGGAAAAAACGAATAAGGAGAGAGAAAGGAAGCTGGATGTGTTTTCCTACCAACTAAGAAGAAAACGTGTCTAGCTAGGCGCGTTTTCTTACCAATTGTACAAAAAACGCGTCCAACTAGACTTTTTTTCACACACTCTCTCCAAAATTAACTTATTTCCTTAATTTTCCAAAAAAATAAATGTATTTTTAAAAATATTTTTTCAATATATTTTACTAATTTAATCACCTTTCTCACTCTATATAAAGAGAAAAATGTGTGATACAAATAGACATTGAATCTAAAATTGTTAAAAAAGGAAAATAAGGTTAAACAGTAGGGTTGACCGAGAATAAAAGCAAAACCCCTGTATTAATCACATGAATAAGGTAGTGGCATTGAAATGGCAGCTCTCTCATCCACTTCATGCCACCCAACCAATTAAAGGTAAAAAGTAAATATAAAAATAGTCTATACATATATAATGGCTACCCATATTCATCCAATTCCTTTGATAAAAGAGTCTATGATCATTGAACTATCCAAACTTTTCTACAAGTTTTTATCTTTTTCATTGTTATCTCCCAATTAAGATTATATATACTCTTTAAATCAAAATTTCCACTTTTACTATTATATGATTTATTAAGATAAAAAGCTAGTGGATTGAACCATTCTTTTAATAATTTTATTTCTACCCATCAATCCCTCTCCCTTTCAACACTGACTAAACATAGATAAATTGCAGTATTAATCTATATGTACAATAAGTGAATAATCAGCCTCATGCTTTGATAATACACATTTTTTCTATGCCAATTGTATAAATATAAATAACACATAAATTATTAAACATGTTAGAATTTTAAACACAAAAACAATGTGTACCAAATAGTAAATATATTTAAATATCTCGTTTTTATAATTATAAATTTTGTGTTAGATACATGGCATCTATATTCTGCTTCATATTGCTTCTACAACAAGCATGGTATTTTATTTATGGAATTTTAATTTCATTTGGTAATTATCTTAATTCTTAACTATTACCAAGTTACCAAAATGGCAAAAAATCGTGTACTCTGACCCCTCTTATCCACTGTAAATTACGGTGGAGCACCTACGAATTTGCAAAGAATTTACTATTTAAACTGACATTTTTATGTTTCTGAAAAGGTAAAATATGGCTATAGTCCCTGTAATTTTGTAAAATTAAAAATTTAGTCCTCATAGTTGTATTTTTAAGAATTTAACCTCTCTACCTTTTAGATTTCAAAATTCAGGTCTAACTATTTTTTTTTGTTAAATTCAGGTTAATTAAGTGAGTAGCTTTTTTTTTTTTTAAATTTCAAAACATCAGAACAACAATTTTTTTTTAAAAAAATAGTGTTAACAATTAAACCTAAATTTTGAAATCTGAAAAATAAAAAGATTAAATTCTAATTTTGAAAAAGTACAAGGACTATAAACACATTTTAACCTTCTGAAAAAACCCCAACTTGTCCTGGAAATATCAGATTACTAGTTTAATACCAAATTGAAGGTAATCCTAATCCGACACACGTCGGATTCGTGTGGATACATTGTCAACGGTCCAACACAAATCAGTTTCCACTTTCCACCATATCTTTGTCTCGCATATAAATTAAACACAACTGCTCGTTTCGATTTGTCATTTGGCATTGGGTGATTGAAGGAAGAAATGAAGCAGGTTTGGTCTCCGGGAACAGCCTCCAAGGCTTATATTGATACTGTTAAATCCGTAAGCATAGAGGGGAAACAAAACTTATGAATTATGCTGCATGGTTTTTTGTTTTCATTTTGGGTGTTTTTTGATCTGTTTTTTTTCTTGTTTTGTTTGCACTGCAGTGTGAACTTTACAATGAATCTGGTGTAGCAGAGCTTGTTTCAGCTATGGCTGCCGGTTGGAACGCCAGATTCATTGTGGAAACATGGTCAAAAGGCGGAGCTATGGCAACAAGCATCGGGTTGGCAGTTGCTAGCAGTCATACAAATGGAAGACATATATGTATTGTCCCTGATGAAAGATCGAGATTAGAATACGCTGAGGCCCTGGAAGAGGCTGGTATGTCTGCAGAAGCCATTGTTGGAGAACCTGAAGAGGTAATGAAAGGGTTAAATGGCATAGATTTCATGGTGGTGGATAGCCAACAAAATGACTTTTCAAATATATTAAAGCTGGCAAAACTGAGTGACAGAGGGGCTGTTCTGGCCTGCAAGAATGCTCATCCCAAAACTGCTTCATCTTTCAGATGGAAAAGTGTAGTTGATGAGAGATCGTACAGGGTAGTTCGTTGTGTGTTCCTTCCGGTAGGGAAAGGATTGGATATTGCGCATGTGGCAAGCAGTGGAGGGAATTCAGGTGAAGCTGAAAGGCGATGGATCAAACATGTTGATCCACAATCTGGGGAAGAACATGTCATACGAAGGTAGAATTAAGATTCTTCTCCACAAACGGAGATTATATATTTGTATGTCAATCTCATTTCAACCTTGTACATATATTTTGAACCTCAATTATTTACAACAACATTTACATTTACCTCATTCAATCAACTACTAATTGTTTCAAGGAAGGTAAAAATACCATAGGAATCTCTGTACAAGAAGTTAAATTACATTTTACTTCATTTACTTAAAATATAGACAAATTAATCCTTATACATTGTATTCAAAAGAAAATTGATCTTTTCTGTTAAAATTTTTATCCATTTCTATTGTTAATGACGAATTAACTAGACAATTCCACATGACATGTTCGTATACCTCAATTATACGCTGATGTACAAATATCGATTTTTAACTGTTGAAATGGACGAAATTTTTAACAAAAAGAGATTAATTTACTTTTTCATCTAATGTATGAGGACTAGTTTGCTCATTTTAGGAATAAAAAGGGCAAAATGCAATCTGACTACTTATACGAATCTGACTACTTATACGGGCCTATTTTACTCCATATAAATCATATAACAAAAGTAGTACAAAGAGTTGTTCGGGATATCTAACGCCTAATAAATAATCAAAATGTTTTTGTATGATTTTTATACATTTACATTTATACAATGAAATGAATTTATACATATGCGATACCTCTTGGTGTTAACTTTACTCATATTACCACCAAAATTCAGTAAAAAGAAATAAAAAAATACAAATGAAAACTTTAAGGACAGATAATCAATTTTGGTTCAATGATGAACATAATTTACTGCAGACTTGAAAGCTTGTTTCGTAAAACTCTTTTAAGTTAATGCTGAGGATCCCAGTTGGGTCTTGTTGGATATTCGAAACCCTGTAGGGCTGGCATCCTCCTTATATCGTCCTTTGAATACACTGGGATTAACCACAGCTTCTTCTCTGTACCAAACACCTGAATTTAAAATAGGCATGAGCTGAACATGACACCAAGACATTGATGAAACATGTACGCGCTGGAAAAGTATCAAAGCCATAAGCGAGGAGTTTGGGAACAAAGAAAGAAGAGGTACCTGTTCATAATTTTTCTTCCAACCAAGGTCATAGCGCCATGTAAGACCGGTTTTCTTATCTTTTGATTGAAACTAGAATTGATCAAAGCAAAAACTGTGACCTTAACTAGTTATGTAGGCAAACAAGAGGAAACATGATTATGCAAAGATGGTTACCTCAATAGTGGTCCGGTTAGCTCCAACCAATGTTATGTGCATAATCAGAAAGCCAAGCACACTTACTGCAAATGCCAAATTTAAGACTGAAAAACTTGGGTGAGAATTATCTAAAATAATGACAAGCGATGAGATGGAAGAAACTTCAAACCCTTGGAAACTTACCAAATGCGATGAAAGTAGCTGCAAGTTTTCCTGGTGTTAAATCTACCTCATCATCATTAAAAATTTCCATAAATACCCGCAATAAGGCTAAACAGACGAGTATTGCCGCAAGAAATGTGTAAAACTGCATCAAGTTTAAGCAAAACAAAATCACAAGTCATGTTTCTTTTTTTCCCTTTTGGTAGATGCCGGTTAGTCAAATGCCTAACAGCGGTATCTACTTAGCATAAGAATGTACTTAATAGGATAATCATTAACAAAGCCAAAAGAAAATGGGCTGTACCAGGAAAAGTGGTGTCTGAAACTGTAAAATACTAAAAGCTAGAAAGGGACCGTATCAATCACTATGAATCTGTGATGAATGGTCAAGTAAATTCTGTAATTCAAGCTCAAGTGCACATATTTTCCCAGAAAAAATATACAAAACCCTGAATCTTTAGGATTTTACAAAGATTACTAACATATGCCACTCTTTCTCATTAAACTCTCACATTGTACCATGGTACAATAGAGGGATGACATGATATTCAATGGTCAACCATCATAATGAAACATGTAAATTGATGAACTATGGACATTGCCAGCACACAACAGTGAGAAATGAACATTCATTCTGGTTGAAAATTTCCTACTCTGGCATGGTAAAACTGACAACCTAATATAATAATATTATCTTCTTTTAAAAACAAAAATATTAATTTTTGAGCAACAAAAGAGGGGCTTAATATGCTTAAAGCTTCAATCGTTGGGACATAACATGAGCCTTTAGCGTGTCAAAATCTATATAACATAAATTATTAACATATCAATATTTATATAACACTTTAAACATAACATGACATAAAAGAATAAAACAAACATAACATGAACAGATGAATTGCCAAGTCTAGGCAAATGTAGACCTGATCATGAGCTGGGATATTGGCGTGTTGTGCCAAGACTTGGTCAAGACTTTTAGAGCCTGGCACAGAACATAGTATTAATAAATAAATTTTTTATTTACTTTTAATTATAAAACATATCTTAAAAATTCAGTTTGAAAGCCACTTCATTCATTCTCTCTTTTCAACCCTTCTATCTTATGTTTTGCCTTGTTCAAAATGCATATTGACTGCCACCATACTTTCCTAGACTGGTGTATAGGAAATTCTAGGCATTAGAAATTAACAATAACCACATAGATTGACTTCCATGACCAGCCTAATTAAGTGCCAAACAAATGGTGTCAAGAGCTATAAGACTTGCAGAAGATTCATTGAAGTTAACATACCAAGAAAAGAAGGAAAGACTTGTAGTTCAACGCCCCGACACAGTTAGCGACCCAACCACAGTGATGATCCATTTTTAATATACATCTCTTACCTGCAATTAAGTAACAAACCAGGGTTCTTTCATTATTGTTTATCAACAAAGTTACCAGCAAAAGAATATATCTAGATTACTCACAAATAGAGCAATGATGGGCGCGAGGTGGTTTCAATCGGTTGCACTTCAAGCAGAAACCTATGTCTAGGTTTTTGAAATCACCCGGCACAGCTGACTGATTTGTGCCAATTTTTGCAATTCCATAACCTAAACCTACCAAAGGATCAGCATCACCTTTCTCTTCCTCCCTAAGAGGCCTCCAATTTAGTGGAACACCCCCGGGATCCGTTAGAACAACAGTAGCGTAAGTCCATAGTACCATTACAAGCTGAAAAAACCATGAACACTAAATAAAAATGCAGCAATTGCCAATTAATAAAACCAATTATGGATGCAGTTGATCCTTTTGTTTTCCTCCAAGTTCAGCAGAACCCCACTAAGCTGAAGCCCATAAAATCCCTAAAATTCAATCTGTCATCTTTATTGCAAACAAAAGGGACAAAACAATTAAGTTCTCATACCTTAGTTATCACAAATAACCTGCATTTTGATCACCAATGAAAACTAAAATCTTTTTCCCTTCACGTACAACAAAATCAATTAATTGAACCTCCTAAAATCACTCAAATTCACTCTCTTTTATCATAAAATATCCTACATTAAATGACCATTGTTCCCAATAGGGCTAACACTTAAACAAACAAATCATAAAACAGAAAAAAGGGTTCTTACCAGAACATGAAACAAGAAGAGAAATGCAACAGCAATAAGCGTATCAAAGCCTCCACGAAAGAGATGTGGACCATAATAAGCAACGACCACAGCGTAATAAGTGACCCCAACAAGCCCAAGAAAGAAAACAATCATAATCGAACCAAAGGCACGTAACGCGGTACAGAATTTGAACACGTTCCATGCCATAATGATTTTTACTGTAAAATCAAATAAGAAAATTTGAGGTAAAATTTTAAATAAAAATACGAAGAGGAAATACGGAATTCCGTTGACAAAAGGAACTCCGTTCCCTGAGTCTGGAAAAAAAATTGAAATGCGACGAGGTATTATTTCTGATCGACTTGTCTTGGAAACTTAGAAATTTACCCTTTAGTTTTCACCCGGCAACGAAATCAAAATACGTGTACAACTATATGAATTATCCGAGGTGGATAGTCCCTATACTTTTAGATTTCTGCTGATTTAGTCCTTCTACTTTTATTTGTTCAAATTTGGCCCTCCACCTTTTGAATCTTTGGGAGAGAAATTTCATTTGTATCAAGTTTGTCAATATTCTGAAAATTTGCCATAAATATATTAGAGAATTTCAAAAAAAAATTTTAAAAGAAATTTTCAGTAGCTCAATTTTCTTTTTCAAATTTCACTTAAAAGAAGTGATTTTTTAAATCTCTTATTTTTATTTGATTTAATACACATGTTTTTATTATAAGATAAAAAAACTTAAACTTCAAAAATTATTTTTATTTAATTTTAATATATATTTTTAAACTTTATTTTATTAAAATTATTTATAATTTTTTACAATATAATGATATCTATATTCAATATTTTTATATTATTCATTTTTAATATAACTATTCTTCTTTTATAATTATTTTTAATTTGTAAAATTTCAATAACTAAATTTTTTTAAATTATGTATCCAAATCAATTACAATTACTAGGAATTTGAATTTACGAGTTCTAAAAAGTTGCAATTTATAATGGCTTTGTTTGAATAAATAATTGATCTACTAAAAATTAGGTTATTGAAATTTTACAAATTAAAAATAATTAAAAAATAATAGTTATATTAAAAATGAATAATATAAAAATATTGAATATAGATATCTTGTAAAAATTTATAAATAGTTTTAATAAAACAAAGTTTAAAAATATATATTAAAATTAAATAAAAAAAGATTTTTGAATTTTAAGTTTTTTTTTTATCTTACAGTGGAATCATATGTATTAAATGAAATAAAATTATGAGAAAATTTAAAAAATCACCACTTTAGAGGTGGAATTTTAAAAAAAAATTAGTCACAAAATTTAAAATTTTCCAATATATTCATCCAAACAAGTAAATTCATTTTCAGAATTTTGGAAATCTTGATATAAATTAAATCTCTTCTAAAAATACCTTACCGAAACACACCCTACGTTTGGTTTGTTGAATCTCATATTACATTCCTAATAAAATTATGAGAATGTGAGATTTCAAGTGGAATGTGAGATTATCTTGGTTCATTTGGCTCGAATGTAAGATTCAGGTGCTTGATTGACGGAATATAAAATTATCAAAAATCAAACTTTATTATCATGTCTCTGTTATAAGATATGGATCTATTAACCAAATAATTAAATCAGAGAATGATAAAGAACAAGTTAATCCACCAAATTGCCAATCATTCTATAGTTCCAATAGCTGAAAAAAAAACCTAAAATCTAATAAAGGAAAAAAAAGCTTGATTGAAAGTTACGACCTCAGTGAAATTTTCCATCGGAAATCACAAACAACATGTAACGACTCGAAAGTCAGTGGTGTCGAAAACAATAGTTTTAGAACTCCATTTTCGTAAACCGAGTTTGTAAATATTAATTTTAATATGTACGAGACTAGTACAAAAACATATTAAAGTTTCGTCCAATAATTTTGTTGAATTGATAGCTAATTAAGGTACAATAATTAAAGTGTAAAAGTTTATCACAATAGATTTTCAATTGGTCAAAGGTTTAGGGATTAAAATTAATATTAACCCAAGGTCTAAAATGGAAAATAAACCATGTATAGTGCACGGTAGTGAAATGTGTAAGTTTTATTGTTATTAAATTTTATAACTAAAATTTTATAATGTATAAACTAAACTAATAAAGGCGGAAAGAAAGAGAATTTATCCTGAAAACACCATAGCCAAAGAAATCAAGAATCGGCCATAAACTCAAATAACAATTTGCAAAAATATTAAAGTTTTTGAAAGTTGTTGATTTCTTGAAGAAATTGATGTTAAATTGATAGATTTTAAGCTTAGATGTAAAAAAGAACTAGATTGTACAGTTTAATCGTTAGTCTTGTTCATAAGAACCAAATTGAATAATATGTAAAATTAACAATAGAAATAAGAAATAGGAGGTCTCTAATGAGTACTTGTGAAATCAAATTTTAATCCGAGGGTCTATATCAAAAATTATGTTTGTCCCGGGTTTAAGAATTAAATTGAATAAATTGTAAAATATATATGACTTTTATAATTGAATGTGATTTTGATGGAATTTGATATTATATTATTTTTGAATTCTTATTCGTAGTTAAAAACGAGGGAGGACCATAAAAAGGAAAGGAAAGACGAGAGTGGACAACGAGTAACACGAGCTTCCAGTTTGTATCTCTATGACCCGAGACTAATCTAATTATTGCATATTAGTGACATTTTGCATTATATAATATTGAGGTGAGTTATTAATGGTTATTGAGTTGAAATGTTACAATTGAAATTGAATATCGAGACAATGACTAAATTGTTTAATGACTTAACTAATATAGAAAATTGGTATGAAATTGAGCTAAATTATGTTATGTTATATGATGATTTGATGAATTGATATTGAATTGAGAATGATAAGATGTGAATTGAACTATATTATAAATTTGGAAATTGGTTATTTTATTAACTGTACATATCTATACTTCGATTTATCCGATGATGCATTTACGTGCCAGTATAACTACTTTGGTATATCCAATGATACACTTATATTTTAGTATATTTGTTTCGGTATATTCGATGATATACTTACGTGCTAGTATATTTGCTTCAGTATACCTGGTTATGCACTATGTACGCCAATATACATTCTTTGATTTATCTGATGATGCACTATGTGTATAGTATATTTCCTTCGGTTTACCCGATGATACACTGCGGTGCTAGTTTGAGAAGTAGATTGGTTCATCTGGGTATTTGTCTTGAAAATCTGAGTTAGGTTAATAGGAGCGTATGAATGTGACTTGGTTATAAAGTAGATTGGATATGAAACGTGAATTGATTTGACATAATTACATACATATGAAATGTGATAGATGATAACATATAAAAGATCATGCAAAATAAGCCGAAAACGAGCCTTGAGGGCCGATTGAGTTAAAAAGCTAATAAGCTCAGAAATTATTAAAATGAGATGAGATAAAAGTAAGTGTTTATGCATACGATTAAGTATATGTTTACAAATGTGGTATATAATTGGGTAGGTGTAAGTATACAAATATGGTGCTAAATGATAATATTGAAATGTTAAGCAAATTGGCTTACCTAATGGGATATAAATACTTACCTCTCTTTATATATATAAACTTACATAAACTATAAATTAAATTCATATAATTATTGTCATGCTTTTATATTAAATTATCATCACTTGAATCATAAGGTACCACTGAGTTTTACTGCTCAATGTACAATTTTGTTTTCTGTGCACAAGTTAGGAGTAAATCGAGATCCTGAGCATCGACTTCAACATCCAATCAAAATTTCAGACTCAACAATGTTTGTTTAAATTCCTTTGGTTGGTTATGTAAAAATAGAACGTCGATAATGACAATCTATCGCAAAAAAAAAAAGAGAAATATAAAGAACACATGGATTTTACGTGGAAATCCTTTCAAAAAAAAACCACGGGTAGAGGAGAAGATAATTCATTATGTCGAATTCGAATGATTACAAGAGGACAAGAGGGGTAGACTATGTCTATTTATAGGCTTGTAAAACTATATTCTAATAGGAGTGTAGTAAGATTGAAATACCTTATTCTAATCAATATCAAATAGATAGAGTTTAATAAGGTTTAAAAAACCTTATTCTAAAATAAAATAAAAGAAGTGTAGTTCTATATGGATTTTACTTTTATTTTATTTTACCATTTTATTCTATTTAAAAAAAGATTCGGGTCAATTAATTCTAACAATCTCCACTTTGACACGAATTCTCAATGAACAAGTTCTTCATCGTGAACTCTCAACGAACAAGTTCTCCACCTCTTCCATAAAACCCTTAATGTAACACCTCGAATTGTGGGCTTAAAAGTATTGGGCCTTGAGTTTGGGATTGGTGAGGAGGCGGCTTAAATAATTTAGATGCGTTTGAAATTTTTAAAATTTCACATTTAGTTTAATATTTAAGTGAATTAGGAAGGATTGGTAGTGTGGGAAAAGTCCTGGGCTCAATCCAGGGCTCTAGCAAAAATTTTAATTTTTACCTTAGGGAAACCCTAGTTTCAGGTATTAGGCCTCTTAAACAAATTAAGGGAAAAATAAGACGCAAATAGGCCTGTGGCTCAGTGGCAAGGTGGCGCCACTTGGGGAGCTATAAGGTGGCGTCACTATCAGGTAAGAAGGTCCAAGGTTCGAGGCTTAGAGTGGTAAATTTGGGGACTTTATTTTTGCATCATGAAAGGGAGGTAGTGGCGCTGGAGTGGACTCTAGAAGGGAGTGTTCAGGAGAGAAATTTAAGGTGAGGATAATGGAGAGAAAATAGGAGATTGAGGAGGGGAGGTGATGGTGCCGAATGGGATTTTGGGAGAGGGTGGTTTCGGCTTGTGGCTATTTAAGGGTGCCAAATTCCTTTGAGGGGTTCTTTGGGCTTCTCATTAATTTTCTTCTTCTCCCTAATTGCCGAATTCTTTTCTCCCTCTCATTCTATTTCTTCCATTGCCAAATAACCTACCATTCTTTTACCGAAATTTCCATTAGTGTTGTGTTCTTCTTTCTCTAAAAAGTCGAATCCATTCTTAACCTCTTAAATGCCGAAATAGCCACATCAAATTGTTAATTTCTCTTTGTTCTCCTCCATCACAAATCGGTTGCTATTATCTTCTCTTAATCAGGTTTTAAAAGTCAGATCTCGTTTAGTAGCTATCTAGGCCGCAAGATCAAAGGTTAGATTCGGTAAGTGATTCGTCAAGCATCATTTAGTATGTTTTGGTAAAAGCCGGAGGGCTATCTAACCCTTCGTGTCGTTAACCTTGTTTTGACAAGGGTAGGGTTCATAAATCGCAAGCGTAATCGGGATCTACAAGTCTCTGCCGAAAAGCTATTCTCTAATTTCAGCTTTTGGGTAAGTATTTTTAATTTTGGGGATATGTGGCCGAATGGTCTACAGTAAGTGGAAGGGTGACTTAAGTGGATACAAGTCACCTATTATTTCATCTTTAATGATTGAGATTAATGCAGATCTAAGGATTTTCGGGAAAAATAGCTAAGAAGGGGCTATTAGAACTGGTGGCACACGGTAAGGTTATAGTAAGGCTTCGGGATTTAGTAAAGTTGTAGTTAAATATAGAAATTGATTTGAGGTTGGTATTGATTGTAGGTTGAGGCTGAGGATAGTGTAGTGCGGGTCATCAACCAGGTGTGTACATACACTACACACACGAAAATCGGCAAAAGCCGAAATCCCGAAATCCCAAATGGGCCTGATGAACTTGTGGGCCCAAAGTGGCAAATTTGTGATATGAAACTGTATGATGGATTGACATGCATGATTGTATGATTAGACTATGATTGGGCCTAATGGGCTACATAAGCATGTTTGGGGCTTAATGGGTTTTATGAATATGATTGGGCCTAGTGGGCCTTATGGGATAGTAAAAACGCATGTTAGGGTTTTTAATGGACTGTAGGCCTAGTTCTGATCTCTCAAATTTTACATAAGACTTAATTAAATAATTAAACATGTCTGTGGACAAGTCGCTAGACTAAGGTGTGGTAATGGATGTGCGCATGTCTAGGATTGGATCTAGGAAGAGCTTGGTACTTAAGTAGTTCGAGTGACCCACCTCCTCTTCTCTTGAATCCTACCTGGTGCATAGTATACGTTCACCTTAGTCACGAGGACTTGTTGATGGGCCAAAACCCATAATTAAAATCTGTACCTTTAGGAAATTACGGAAATACCCCTCTAGGGT
This sequence comes from Gossypium stocksii, assembly GCA_020496765.1. NCBI lineage: Eukaryota > Viridiplantae > Streptophyta > Magnoliopsida > Malvales > Malvaceae > Gossypium > Gossypium stocksii. The sequence goes on from CM035623.1 coordinate 109,932,089, forward strand.
AGAATTACTAAAATACCCCTCTAAGGTAGAATTACGGAAATACCCTCTAAGGTAGACTTACTATAATGCCCTGTAGGGTAGAATTACCAAAACACCCTCATAGGGTAGAAGTACTGAAACACCCTTGTAGGGTAGAAAAATTACCGAAATACCCCTGGGTAGTGAAATGACTAAAATACCCCTAAATACTTAATGTATGGAAAAACTTGTATGTGCACTCATAAAATGTTGTATATGCATTCATAATATGTATGTTGCATTTGGGGGGGATAAATTGGATGGAGGAAGATATGAGGATCGCATAGTCGCTTGACGACCATGGATCCACCGGAGGCTTTAAGCCCATTATATAATAGCCTCGCTGCAACGTTTGAGTAGTGCCGCAACTGGTGCTACCTTTGGAGTGTAGGGATGGGTGGGTTGATATTTATATCCCCACAGGAGTGTAGGGTTGGAAGGGAATTGGAGTGTAGAGTTGGATTTAGGGTGGGAGCAATGCATTCATGTGATTCTGATATGATATGAGGTCAATGTAGGCTAAGGCCCAGACCACCGTTATTGTTAGAGCTTAAGCCCAATATGATATGTGTATATTGAATTGATTTGATTGCCAAGAGTCGTATACACTGAGTTGCGAAACTCACACCCTTAAATTAAATGTTTCAAGTAACCCTCAGTAGGCGGCTCGACGTGGAAGTGGACTCGGAGATGGCCACACTACAAGTTACTTAGGGATTTTAAATAAATTATTTCCTCCAATTACTTTAGTTTTGTTATTTTATTTTCATTTGATGTAATAAGGCCTAGTGTCTCCGATGTGACTGTATTTAGGGTTTATCAATGTTTTGACTGCCTAGTTTTTATTTCTACTTAGCTAACTTTCTCAAATTAAACATGGTTTTTAAATAACATTATTATTTGGGCGTTTTGTTTAAACATGGGCTTCCATGTTGGGCTTAACATGAACTTGAATTTCTGAATCTCAAACTTAAATTTTAACCAAGTAAATTTCCTATCAAACATATTCTCAATTTCATAAAATCGTTTTGGAAATAATCTTTTTGATGTGACATCGCCGGATTCAGTCATAACGTTTGGGCCGGGTCTAGGGTGTTACACTTAAGGGTTTAACTTCAACAATGAACACCAACCAATGCTTAAACTTGATTCTAAGAAGTGATTTAGTCATCATATCTACAAGATTTTCATGAGTATTAATTTTGCTCACAACAATATCACCACAAGCAATAATATCATGAATAAAATGATACCGAACATTAATGTGTTTTGTTCTCTCATGAAACATTTGATCTTTTGTCAGGAAAATGACACTCTGACTTCACAAAATACTATACTAATTTGAAGGTATTCATTGAGTTCACTAAAGATTCCCTTCAACTAAATAGCTTTTTTAAAAGCCTCAATAATCACCATGTATTCAACTTCAGTGGTAGACAAAGCAACTATAGTTTGCAAAGTGGCTTTCCAACTGATTGCATAACCTCTGATTGTAAAGACATAACCTGTGAGAGATCTTTTTCTTTCAAGGTCTCCAGCAAAATCAACATCAACATACCCAATGACTCCATCTCTAGTTCTTCCAAACTGTAAGCAAACATTAGTAGTACATTGTAAGTATCTTAAAATCCACTAAACTACTTTGCAATGTTCTTTACCGAGATTCATCATGTATCTGCTCACTGCACTAACTACATATGATAAACCTGGACGTGAACAAACGATAGCATACATGAGAGATCCCACTGCACTAGAGTATAGAACATGTGATATGTACTCAATCTCATCATCTAATTGTGGAGACAAAGCCGATGAAAGTCTAAAATGGGTTGCTAAAGAAGTACTAACAGGCTTAGCACTCTGCATACTGAACCTACAAAGAACTTTCTCAATGTACCCCATTCTGACTTAGGTACAATTTATGTAACAGCCCAGTTTTAGCTAAATCAAAACAGTGGTTTTGGAACCACAAATTCGAGATTGTAAAATTATTTTAATATTATTTTTAGTTTTTACAGCATGTGATTGTATATGTGTGAAAGTTTCGTGAAATAATTTTATTGATTGGTTGGTTAATTGGATAAAAGGACTAAATCGCATAAGATGCAAAATTGATATTCAAATTGATTAAGTGCTTATTTGATATGATTTATGAAATGTGAGGTCCTTAAAATGAAATTAGACCACTATTAAGGTTTGTGGACAATAATGGACTTGATTTAAGTGATTTTATATGTTTATAAACAATGTTAAATAAGTAAATTTGTAAATAAGTTATATTAATTAAACAAAAACAAATTATGTGTTCATTTCATCTTCATTTGACCGAAAATAAGAAAACAAATTAGGGCTTGAGAGCTTTGAACATTTCGGCATGTGCTTACTTTGATTAAGGTATGTTCTTTGCTCGGTTTTTGATATTTTTATGTTTTTGTAATCGTTACATCTAGTACTAGCTAGCTCGTGCCTCAATTTTTGAATTTTTTGATGATTTTGTGAAGTGCCATTATTGAATATATGTGGTTTGTGATGGTTGATGATGAAACATGGAAGATAGATTTTAGATTTAAATGTTTTATAAGGTGATTTTTAATAAAAATGCATATTAGGAATTTAATTGTGAAATTTATAAATTGAAGGATTGAAATATGAAATAAATGTGAAATATGGGCTACTAGGGGTACTATGATAATTCAGCCAAGCATGGGTATATTGAAATTTTGTATAATTTGTGTTTTTATGAAATAGGGACTAAATTGAGAAAATGTGGAATTATAGGGGCTAATGTGTAAAATGCCTCATTTGTGTGATTTGGGTGAAATTGAATGAATAAGTAATTAAATTAGTTAAATTATAATTTATATAGATCAAGAAAGAAAGAAATCCAATTTAGATCAAGGGAAATCGAAGGTTATTGAGTAGTCGATCCGATCCATCCATCCTGATTAAGAGGTAAGTTCATATGCAAATAAATGTCCTTATATTGAGTTTTATATTAAATTGTCATTTGAATTGTATCAAATGTTGAATAGATGAAAATGAACAAGAATCAACAAAGTTACGACGTTTGAAAGCCCCGCACAAACCTTAAGAATAGTATATGATACAAATGTCATGACATTAGGATTACCGAGATGCGTTTATGTGTAAGACCATGTTTGGGACATTGGCATCATTATGTGATTTCTAAGACCATAGCTGGGCTATTGGCATCGATATTTGATAACATGTAAGACTATATCTGGGATATGGCATTGTACGAGCTATATGTGATTTCTGAGTATCCTTAACGATTTCAAATGGTTCAACAGGCAAAGTTAAGACGAGAAAGAATGTGTAAATAAGTTAAATGATACAGGTACGTATGAATTTATATGAGTATTGAAATGAAAGGTAAGTGATTAAATTAGATGTGGATATGTAAATTACATGAGAAAGGTTGGCAATTATATATGTGTTAGTTATGTTTTTCATATTTGAATTGATATGTTGTTGTTCATATGGTTAATTTATTTGTATATGGCTTACTAAGCTTTTAAAGCTTACTTGTGTGTTCTTTACTTGTTTTATAGAGTATCGAAGGTAGCTCGGGCTCGAGGATCGTCAAGAACTGTTACCACACTATCGATCATCTTGTTGGTACTTTTGGAAGCTTGTAATTATGGTATATGGCATGTATAGGCTAGTGTCATTTTGGTATGTTTTGAGTTGTGAATTTTAGCCATGTGAGTTGGCTTGTAATGGTAATGTTGTTGGATGTGAATTTGGCTTATAGTATGTGTTTATATATGCTATGTGATGTATATGTTATGACTTATGAATTTGGCCAAGTTTGTGTGGTTGTTATGATGGTGTATAATGGTTGTGTATTGGTATAATTTGGTATAAAATTAAGGTCTTGAATTGGTGTCATTTTGAGATTTGAGTTAGTTATTTGGATTTTGAATATATACATATTGGAACTAGGTGGAAAGGATGATTTTGGTATATGAATTTGGTGTGTTTTGGAGTAGTAAATGTAGATTGAATTGGTTAATATATTTAAGATATGAAGTGTGCATATTTTGGACCTATTTTGGCTGTCCTTTTTGTATGAATTGGTGCCTTGTTTTGAGCTTGTAGGGTTGACCCTTATGGGTGGCAAATTGGCCTTGCAAATGGCTTATTTTTGTCCACACGGGCGTGTGTCTCAGCCGTGTCCCTTGATAGTTCAATTCAAATTGGACAGTATGCTCCACACGGCCTCACACACGGGCATGTGACTGGCGGTGTGGTACAAGTTAGTATACCCTACAAGTTTGGCAAGACCGAGCACATGGCTTGGACACGAGCGTGTGAGGCCATTTCGAATAGGTACACGGGCTGAACACACGAGCGTGTGACCTAAGCTAGTATACCCTCCAATTTTCACAAGGCTAGGCACAGGGAAATGCGATCGGCCGTGTGGTACAAGTCAGTATGCCCTATTTTCACACGGCCTATGACATGGGCGTGTCTAAGGTCGTATGAGTCACACGGCCTATTCACACTGACGTGTGACCTTTGTAACTTAGAAAATTTTTTAAGTTCTGAAAATTTTTGTATGTGATCAGTTTAGTCTCGAACCCTCTCTAAAGCATGTTTAAGGTCTCGTAGACCTTTATAAGGAACATTGTACATGTGAATAAATGTTATTTGATAATGAATGATTAATTTATATGAAATGTTTGTATAATGATGTGAATAGTTTGGCCTATTAACTCTAGTCTGGCGACGGATACGGGTTAGGGGTGTTACAATTTACTTGTTTTTTTATCTCTGAGAATCTCCATACCAAGTATCTTCTTTGCTGGTCCCAAATCTTTCATCTCAAATTCTTCACTTAGTTGGGCTTTGACTTTTCTTATCTCTCATTTATCTTTTGCTACTATCAACATTTCATCAACATAAACGAGTAGATACACAAAATAACCATCACTGTTTTTCTTAAAGTAAACACAACTGTCAAAACTACTTCTTTTGAAATCATCATGAGAAGTCATAAAGGAATCAAACCTCTTGTACTACTGTCTTGGTGACTATTTCAAATTGTAAAGGGACTTATTCAACAAGCAAACATAGTCCTCTTTTTCTAATACTGTAAAATCCTCTAGTTGTTGTATGTAAATATCCTCCTCAATTCCTTCATGTAAAAATATAGTTTTTACATCTAACTGCTTAAGCTCCAAATCACGCATAGCTATAATACCAAGTAAAGCTCGAATTGAACTATAGTTCACAACTGGGGAGAACACATCTGTGAAGTCCACTCATGGAATTTGACTGTAACCCTTTGCAACAAGCCTTGTTTTACATCTGGGTTCTTAAACTTTTAGAGTCCCTTCTTTTTTTTTAAACATCCATTTACAACGAACAACCATTTTACCTTTAGGAAGTTTCACAAGATCCCATGTTTTGTTTTTGTAGAGTGATTCCGTCTCCTCTTGCATAGCAAACATCCAATTTTTTGAGTCTTTATAGCTAACCGCCTCAGAATAATTAGATGACTCTTGGTTTGCATCTATATCTTCAGCCACATTTAAAGCATAAGCAACTAGATCAGTCTCAGCATACTTCTTTGGAGGTTTAATTTCTCTTCTAGTTCTGTTTTTGGCGATAGAGTATTGTGGTGAAGAAGCAACACTATTTTGAATTTTTTTACTAGCTTGAGAAGTCGACTCTGTTGTAGATTCTGGATTAATCTAATGCTCCACTAGCTTTTGATTTTCTTTATTGGAAGAGTCTTTAAAAGAATATTACATGAGTAGAAAAAGGATTTAGCCCAGATGGGTAATCCTAAAATAAGCCCTCCAGGTTTATATGATATGGAATGGATTTAGCCCGGACGGGTAATCCAGAATAAAGCTCTAAAGAGTATTTGTCACTGAAAGGATTTAGCTTGGACTGGTAATCCTGACAAAACTCTTTGAGTATATATTACAAGGGATTTATCCTAGACTGGTAACTCTGCTATGTGAAATGAGACTCGGTAAAGTACTCTCTGACATGAGTAAATGTGAATTTACGGTTAATGGATTTACACTATAGGTGTACTATTGAGTATCCATCGAAATTTCGATAAATTCAACGAGATAAACAGGGAAATGAAAAATGAAACATGAATGACCTTGTCATGAAAGGTATAAGAAATCATGGAATTGATGAGCTCATCAATCATTTATTGATATGTTGAAATTACATAATATCCTTGAACTAACTCAATATGTTGAGATTGTGTATGATAGGGAAATATTCTACTATTTGGATATATGTATGTTTGATCTAGTTAATGGATATATGTGGTAAGTTAAATTCCTGTTACATGAACTTACTAAGCACTAAGTGCTTACTCTGTTTTATTTTCCCTGTTTTATTATGCTCGGAAGCTCGGAAGGTCGGAGATAGGTCAGAGCTTGGTCACACTATCAACCCACACATTTGGATATATGAAAATACGCTATTTTGTAGTAATGGCATGTATAGGCTAAAAATACTAATGTTGATGTTGAAAGGGATGGATGTAAACCTAGCCATTGGTATGGCTAATGTTAAATTGTTTTTCAGTATGTTTATAAAGTAAATGATGGATTTGATGTATGTTGAAGTGTTTCAAATTGATAGATTATACATATAAGATCACAAGGTAAGTTTTACACCAAATGGGCATGTGAAAATATGGCATATTGTATGATGAAATTGGTTGGAAATTATATATGAATTGCTTGGTTAGAATTGGAATGGTTTGGTGCAGGTATTGGATGAAAATGGGTGAGAAATGAGGCTTGAATATAGCCTTATTTTATCCACGCAGGTAGACACACGGGCATGTATCTAGGCCATGTGTGACACATGGTCTGGTACACGGGCGTGTGTCAAGGCCGTGTGTCCCCTGCATCCTAGAATTTAAAAAACAGAATACTCAAAATTGAACACACGGGCAGAGACATGGCGTGTGTCTCAGCCGTGTGAGGCACATGGCCTAGACACGGCCTAGAACACGGGCGTGTCTCTTGGCCGTGTGAAACCTGCACTTATTTTTCAAAAATTTGAATTAACCATACGGTCTAACGCACGGGCGTGTGACTTGACCGTGTGACATCAATTTGTTCATGAGTTACAAGTCAAAGAGTTACACAAGTAAGGGACACAGGCATGTGAATCCACACGGCCTAACCACTCAGGTGTGTCTTATACCACACAGGCGTGTAACCCTTTGTTTTGAGAAAAATTTTAGAATTTTGCGAAAAATTCCCTAAGGTCCTGATTTAGTCCCAAATTGATTCTAGTACATGTTTTGAGCCTCAAGGGCCCAACTAAGGGACTTTATAGATAATTTTGAAAAGTGAATAGTAAATGACTTGATTTATCAGAAAATATTCTATAAACTCCGGGAATGCCTCATAACCCTATTCTGGCGATGGATACGGGTTGGGGGTGTTACAGTGCTAATGATCTTGGAAGAGTAAGAAATATATATGATTCTATATGAAATGCAATTGATACTTAGCTTATAGTTGATAAGGTATTAACTTAGTTTTGGTTGGGAAATTGGTGTGTATAAACTGATGATAATTGTTGAATATATTGGTTGAACATAATAAGTATGTGTTTAGAATTGATTTGGAAAATTTAAAGTTTTTTAATATATTAACTCATTGATTGTCTAAGTTTAAACTGATGATAAGTGGTATTGTAAGAACATTTACATTGTGAGAAAGACAACTTACTTTAATAGATAATCTAAACAAGTCCATAATCCTGTAAAATAATTAAACTGAACATTTGATTCAAATACTTAGAAGGATTTTCTCGTAAGATAATCTAAATGTTTACATAGATGTACTCATTTAAAGAATGATACATTGGAATTGGCCCAAGGCGAATTAATTCTGAATTCGTTTGTGAATTAATTTACTTGTGACATTCATGTTGTGATTTACCTAAATATTGAGTTAATTACTGACCATGGATATGTAACTCATGTGCTTTGATATAAGTGGAGGCTTATGATCTAAAGATGATCGAACCCACTAATCGATATGTTGGGTATATAACTTGTGTATGGCATGGCTTTACTAGAAACAACGAAATTCATAGCTCGATTAAAAAGTTAATGATATCCTCTTATTGGTATTGTGTGATAAATATGAAACGTAACAACGGGTTGCTTATTCTCGAACGAGTAATTTATCACAATCAATTGTTGACAATGTTCATATTAATCATTAGGAAGGCACGATAGTGACAATGAGATAAAACATGATTGTATTAAGTGAACAAATTTAACTTAAAGGAATCAAGGATATCATATAAAGATAACACACACATGACGAGATCATTGGAAAAGTAGTTGAATGAATTATTTTCGTAGAATATACAATAAGAAGTTTTCATTTATAGTACTTCTTGTAGACTAGCTCTATGATTAAATAAATTGCGAATTGTTGGAATGATACTTTTGAATATAATTACAATTACTTGAGCTTAATTGTATATGTTTAATTGGTCACTTCGCTAGCTCAACAAAAGCTCGATCGGATTGCATTTTAATCAGAAAAATTTATGACTTTGAAAATAATTTAATTGAGTTAATTTATTCGATGAAGAATTAAATTAAGCAATTATAAGAATTGGTCAACTAGAAAAATTTTCTTAAAAAATTAATTTTGAAAATTCTAAGTGATTTTGAGGAAAATTAATTTTTATCAAGTAAAATTAAATTAATAAAAATAAATATGATATTTTTTAATATTAATTTTCAAGTCTGATGATTAGCACAACAGGAAATTGAACTTGAAAATTGAACTGGAGATAAAAAATTGGACCCGAGAATCTAAAACTGATACCAAGTTCCAAAACTGATCGAATCGAGCCTGGTATGAGAAACTAGATCGACTGTCCAACCAATGGCAAGATCAAACTGTTGAGCCATCATTGACCCAGACTGAACCGACAACAACCAAACCAGTTCAGGGTGACATGAAAGTTCATGCCAGCACTACCGGACACGACGGTATCAACAACTTTGACAACAACATTCTGATGGTTGGTAGGTGGTTCTTCGATGGTTGAGTAGTGGAGGAATCACACTTCTACTAGGACTCTACTGATAAACGATAAATTATACATGTTTTTACCTCATGCTTAGCCTAATTTATGGATGAATTATCATTGAATTTGTGGAAATTGGTGCTCTTAATCCTTCTATTTCATGTTTTATGCCCAGGTAAGCTTAAGAAAGAGAAGAGAGCAAGAAACCGGCCAAAAACAGGCAAATTAGGCTCAATTCAATAATCAACACGGCCCAGAGATTCACCACACGGCTGTGTCACACGGCCGTGCCACTTTGAGCATAAACACGACCCAACCCCGACCCACACGGCCAAACCACACGGCCGTGCCACCTTAACAGGCCCAAGCACGGCCTGGGCTTCGATCCACACGGGCGTGGCACACGGGCATGTCCCTGTCATGAGGAAGTTCAATTTCACTCGGAAAAGGTTGCTTAAGGGCTAAGAAAGCCATTCTAACCTCTATATAAAGACCCTAGGAGGCAACTTAAAAGGGGACATTATTTTTCCCGCCAAGACGGGTAGTTAAAGGCAGGGAATTACTCGAAGGGAAGCCGATTGATCCATCCCAGAAGCTGAATTCTTCCTCAAGACTGAAGATCTCCCTTCAAATTCCTATAGAGGTTTTTGGGTTCTTTATGTTTTGTTATTTTTATTCTTCTGAGATGTTTTCTTTTATAATCATGAACTAAATCCCCCAAATACTTGAGGGGTATGAAACCTAAGATAGATCTTGTTATAATTTTCTCTTGAATTATATGATAGATATTTGATTTGTTCTTAATTGTGTTTTTAACTCTTAAATTGATATTTCCGGGATATTGATTTAAGTCGAATGTGCTTGTGTAGAGAGCAAAAGTCCCAGCATAGGAGTAGATCCAACACAATTAAGTGGAGTTGATCGCAATCCTAGAGATAGGAGGATGAAAATCTGCCGGATTAGGGTCAAACCTAATAAGGGAATCCATAGATCGAGTTAATGCAATTCTAGGGGTTTTAATTAGAAAGAGATTTCAATTAATCAACCTAGGGTTAGCTGTTCTTAGTCTCGAGAGAGATATTAACATAAGTTAGGGATTTCAACGGATCAAGTCAAGTGAATAAATTGTCTAGTTTAAGAGTTGATAACAAGTGAAGTCTAGGTGGATTCTCCCTTGAGTATTGCCAAATCAATTAGTTTTCCTAAGAGTTTTTCCCCAATTTAATTTTTGTGCATTCTTAGTTTAAGTTTTAGAAATAGTTTAGTTTCTTAAAACCCCTTTTATTTTTAGGTTAAATAATAAAAAGAAAGTTAGTACTAGTACTTTTGGTTCCCTTAGGTACGATATCTCGGTCTTGCCACTAAGCTATACTACTGTTCAATAGGTGCGCTTACCTTAAAATCGTGATAATAGTTAGTTTTTGGTGTGATCATTATTATAAATTTTATTACTTCATATAACGCATATTAAGTTTTTGGCACCGTTGCCGGGGAACTAAGATATTAGGAACGCTCGATTTTTATTACTTTAGCCATTGTTATTTATATTTATATAAATTTTCAATTTTTATTTTTATTTGTTTATTTATTTGTTTTAATTTGTTTTTCCCCTTCTAGGTATCTCTAGTTTATGACTAGAAGAAACCCGGGAGGACCACTACTTTTTGACGATGATTTAGAAGTGATAGTTCGGCGAACTCGCTGATAGATAAGAAGAAGCTTGCAATTTCCAAAAGAAGGACAAGAAGAAAAACTTGAACCTACAGCAAATCAGGATAATCAGCTACCTCCTGTAGTAGCCGCAAATCCTGTTGAGCAAAATCCTGCTCCGCGTACTATGTATGATTATGATAGACCTAATTTAGCAGGCACTATATCTAGCATTGTTCGGCCTACTATTGCTGCAAATAATTTTGAACTGAAACCTAACACTATTCAAATAATACAGAAATTTGTTTAGTTTGATGGATTGCAGGATGAGGATCTTAACTCGCATCTAGCCAACTTTTTAGAAGTTTGCGATACATTCAAAATAAATGGCATTTCTAATGATGCCATTCGTCTTAGGCTATTCCCGTTCTCCTTGAGAAACAAAGCTAAACAATGGTTAAATTCTTTACCACGAGGGTCTATCACTACATGGGAATAAATGACCGAAAAATTTTTACTTAAGTATTTTCCTCCAGCCAAAACAGCTAAATTGCAGAATGATATTTCTTCTTTTGTGCAGATGGATTTAGAGAGGCTTTACGATGCTTGGGAGAGATACAAAGATCTTTTGAGAATGTGCCCTCACCATGGGTTACCTCTGTGGTTACAAGTTTAAACCTTTCACAACGGTTTGAATCCCTCGACAAGGCAAATGATTGATGCAGCCGCCGGAGGAACAATCAACAACAAAACACCCGAAGCAGCCTACGAGTTTATAGAAGAAATGTCACTAAATAACTATCAGTGGCAAGTCATAAGGACAAAGCCGACAAAAGTTACAGGAGTTTTTAATATTGATGCCGTAACTATGCTTTCTAATCAGGTAAAACTTTTAAATAAAAAGATTGATAGTTTTATTGGTTCTACCAGGCACACCCAGTGATGCAGTGTGACACAATCCAGGGAAACATGTACAATCCAGATTACTCCTCCCATGGACATGGCATGGAAACCGAGTAAGCCAACTATATGGGTAACAATTCTAGACCTCAGAATAACCCTTACAGTAATACTTACAATGCAGGTTCGCGGAACCATCCCAATTTTTCATGGGGAGGACAAGAAAATCAAAGACAACCACCTCATCCGGAATTTCAACAGCCACCATTCCAACAAGAGAAAAAGTCGAACCTTAAAGAGATGCTCACAAAATTTATTGCCGTGTAAGAAACCCGTTTCCAAAACACCGAAACAGCACTGAAGAACCAGCAAGCATCCATTCAAGGACTCGAAACACAAATAAGCCAGCTCGCCAAGTTAATTTCTGAAAGACCGCAAGGTGGGTTACCAAGCAACACTGAGATTAACCCTAAGGAGCAACTCAATTCCGTGAATACAATAGATGAGGAAGGATTAACCAAAACCAAACCAGAGCCATGTATGGAGAATTAGGTGAGTAAAGGCAAGGTCGAGGTAAGTAAAAACGAGCCAGTCATCAAGGAATATAAACCTCGTATCCCATACCCAAACGCGTTAAAGAAAGACCGCACAGATGAGCAATTTGGTAAGTTTCTTAAAATCTTAAAGAAATTACACATCAACTTACCGTTTGTTGAAGTAATTTCGCAGATGCCGAGGTACGCAAAATTTTTAGAGGAACTTCTCACAAATAAAAGGAAGTTGGAAGAACTGTCCACAGTGGAACTCAACGAGGAATGCTCAACTATTCTCCAAAATAAACTGCCAACCAAACTAAAAGATCCAGGGAGTTTTACTATTCCTTGTTTACTTGATAGCCTAGACGCCAAAAATGCTTTAGCTGATCTAGGGGCTAGTATAAATGTCATACCTTATAAACTGTTTAAACAACTAGATCTTGAAAAACCTAAGCAAACCAAGATGAGCATTCAACTGGCTGATAAAACTATTAGGTTTCCTAAGGGAATAATTGAAGATGTGCTTGTCAAAATTGATAAATTTATATTCCCAGTTGACTTTGTTGTTTTAGACATTGATGAGGATAACAATGTACCCTTAATTCTAGGGCGACCCTTTTTAGCAACTGCCAGAACAATAATTGATTTAGGAACAGGTGAACTTACACTACGTGTAGGTGATGACAAAGTTACTTTACAAGCTCGAAACTTGATTAAGGCTGTTGATAATAGTATAGTCACGAGTCCTTGTAAAAACACTGAACTCACCACCCAACGTTCTGTGCAGGATACACTCCACATAAAGGCAACCCAATCACAGAAAAGTCTATCCATGGGCGATGCACCTGAAAAGCAAATGCTTCAGATCGAGGAACTAGATAAATGGCTGAACTATTATGAAAAGCCCAAAGTATGCCATACCAACCCAGAGCATCACCAAGATGACCCTCAGGTGAAAACGAATCAAATCAAGGTAAGAGATAAGGTAATATTAGGGGAAGACGATCCTCGAATCTTGAATTCAAAAGAACATACAAGTGACATACCCTACTTCACGGTAATGAAAATATTTCCCTATGGTACAGTCAAGATAAATCATGAGTCACTCGGCACTTTCAAGGTAAATCAAACCCGACTCAAACTTTATTTTGACAATGAAACTGAAAACAGGTTAAAAGAGTTCCAACCCTTCAAACCACCATGAACGTGAACGTACAAGCTCGAGCAAAGTCGAGCTTAGACTATAAATAAGCGCTTCTCGGGAGGCAACCAGAGCAGTGATTTAGTAAATTATTTTATTTAGGCTCTTTAATATATCAACTAACCCTTTGAATGTAGGTTTTTCGAGCCACATGGCCATGCCCATGGGCGTGCCTCAGGCTATGTGGACACCACAAGCAAGGACACGGCCGTGTATGAGCAAGGTAAGATACCCCTAACACACGGGTTCGATAACTTACCACAGCCGTGCGATGTGGCCATGGCCAAACCTGTTAATACAACACGGGTGTGCGACACGCTCGTGCCCCAAGACCGTGGTTGAACCTGTCAATTCAGACAAGGGCATGTGATCCCTTACATGGCTGTAGGGCCATATCACTGTTACTTAATTTTTATTTTTAAATTTGATTTTCTTTACTTTTTATTTCTCTTGTTCCTTTTATTTTACAATTAAATTCCTATCGAGTAATACTTGAACTTTACACAGTTATGATTAATTTCTCCAGTTACCCAAAATCATGAACTTCAAGTATTCCTTCCTCCAAGACAACTTTCACAATTCAAGGGTTCCATCCAATATTCAGCGAGTTTTACTTCTCTCCCTCACCTATGATCTTGTGCTTCTATTGCTATTAATGTTATCTTTGTACGTTGAGGGCAATGTACATCTTAAGTGTAGGGGGAACTCACTTTCATTCTTTATATTATCTTTGAAATCTCTGAAAATTGCTCTCAAATTTCAAATTCTCTGTATTAATCTCAATCTCCTATTAGGAATGAATTCTGATTGATTTATGATTTTTATTAATATGTTAAGAATTAAGGCATAGGTATTTATGCTTTGATTATTCAAACTTTAAGACATTAGGGAATCAAGCATGATAAGTTGAAATTTTTAAGAATTTAAATTTTTTCTAGGTTATTTTCCCTAATTTTAAGTATTATCTTGAGATTTGAAATTCACAGGATTGACATCAAAAGCCATAATTCTGGTGAGATTTTTGAGCCTTTTGAGTATACATCCTTTCGTGCTCACTTTTATTGTTGCTTTGAGTGAGTCAATACTGATTTGTTATTCTAGAACTTGCTTCGATTATACATGTCGAGACCACATCATTGATTTGATACACTGAGATGATAAAGGCACATAGGATTTAACCCACTTACTCCATAAAAGCCTACCTCCATAAATTGACCCCTAGTGAACCCCATTGAGCCTAACAACCCATTCTTTGACTTACCTGTAATATTAACCTATAACCCATTTTTTGTTGAATTCCATTCAATTATTTTGATCCCTATTTTTGTCGAGATTTGAGTTGAAATTATTGTCTAGCTTTTTGTTCTAAAAAGAAACACAAAAAAAAACACAAAAAAAACAAAAAGTTGTTTATACAATTAATTCAGTTGTAATTCATATTTTAGTTATAGTTTAATATTTTTTTGCATGTTTCTATTATAAGCTACCGAATCTGGAACGATGTCATCAGAAGACTTAAGCTCTAGAAATATGTTCAAGTGATAGAGATTTTTCTAGTTAGACGATCTTTCAATTCAATCTCGATTTTAACCTTCTCTTTTAGCTTGTGACAACACCCGTAACCAAAGCCCCATTACAACCATTGAAAGACCTTTTGATCAATGTGTCTATCAATCTATATTGGTGGAGATTTGATTTTCTTGCAAGCCTATGGTAATAACTTTTCAGGTTGACTAAAGAGTACTTAATTCTTGAACCCTAAACACTTTGAGTGGATAGAGTGAATCTTTAGTTATATGATAGATATTTGATTTGTTCTTAATTGTGTTTTTGTGACAAACGTAATTTGACCCTAATCGGGAAAGTGGTTTCGTAACCATTAAACCGAGTTAGAAAATTTTTAAATGTTATTTTTCAATGTTTTTATTTTTGTGAATTGATATGTGTGAAAATTTGGTACTTTAATTTTGTCAATTAGGTGTGAAATTAGCTAGAAAGGACTTGTTGAGAAACTTTGAAAATGTGGTGGTTAAATGTCTAATTGGTTAATATGATGAAATTCTAAAAATGGTGGATTTGCATGCCTATTTTACTTTTTTTTGTATGAGTAGACGGTAGTGGGGTTAGTATTACATCATTATGTTTGTGTAATAATAATAATAATAATAATAATAATTAAATTTATGTTATATTATATTATATGTTAAAATATAATAAAATATGGTGATGAAAACAAAGCTTGGAAAAACATACTTGTTCATTGCCGAAATTAAAGAAAAATAAAAAGGGAGAAGAAGTTCTTGATGGTTCGGTCAATTGGGAAGAAAGATTCAAGGTAAATTCATGTTATTTTGATGTCAAATTGATGTTTCTGAGTTCTTAGTTTGATGTTATCTCAAACCCATGAATTATTCATTTGATTTCTTGTTGGAGGCATGTACGGTTATGGAAAAAAAAACTTATTGCTTGAATTCTTAAGGTAAAAAGTGATTTAAGGGTGTTTAATGGGTTCTATAATGTTAAAATTCCTAGGAATGGAAATTGTAAGCTCAATTTGTAAATAAATTTGAGTCTTGTGTGGCCTAAATGTCAAAGAGGCATTCGGCCAAGAGTAAATTGTACCTTGTGATGGATGATTGATAATTTTAGTTTAAAAATGGTATCAAGATAAAATTTGAGCTAACTAGATATATATATATATGTATGTGGTTAGATGATTAATAGTACATAGCTATAGTGATACCGAATGGAATTTTGATAAATGCTAAACGTAATTGCTTAATCTTCTAGAAATTTTAAGTATGGTCAATTATGAGTATAGGTGGTGAGTTGAGTAAATATTGTGCATTTGGTAACCTTTGGAGGTAATAGGCTATGGTACAATTTGGAAATTAGAAGTACAAAAAAATGCTTTGAAATTTAATTTGTACAATGACCTTGCCGAATGCACTAATTATTAAAACATGAGTTTAATTGGTGGATAAGAATGTAATTGCTTGTTTGATTAGGTCCAATTTACCGAATGTGAATTTAGTAGAAGATTTTAGTAATTTTGATACATACTTGCCAATTTGGTATTTAAAAGGCCGAAAATACACTTGTGTTATGGAAGTTATTTTAAATTTTCTTATATACTTGAAGATGAGTTAAGGTGGATAAGTTTGGATAAAGAAGAAGTTGAGAGCTTCTAACTTATAGAAGGTATACTTGATCATATAAGAAATTAAATGGATTATAATATGATTTTACTAGGTGGAAAATAGATAAATTTACTATGATTAATATGGTGAATGCCGAATAATCCTTTTGTGAATACAATGTGTGATTGTTTGTAAATTGAGATGATTGGAGATATGAATTTGATATTAAGTGATAATTAACTAGAATATATATGTAATGGAGCCTCATTGCCGTAAATAAATATTGAAGTAGAAATGTTTATATGCATATGCTTCAATGAGAAGGGAAAATGAATTAGAAATCTAATTGAATGAAATGTCTTGATTTATTTAAGCTCAAGAACATCAAAGGGGAGAGTCAGACAAAGGAAAGACTAAGATTATCGAGTAGCCATAGAAGCAAATCCGTCGGATCACAAGGTAAGTGTATAAGCAATTATGAGCTTAGTTGTTTGATACATAAATGGTGCGTACATTTTATGAAAGAATCATTTTTGAATATATATATACATGTAATTATTTACTTGATTGATAGATATGTGGTAGTATATTCGAATTGGATTAAGTTCGTTGATTTGTTCTAATGTAATGGCAATGACACTATGTGTGCGGATTCGAAAGCACTATGTGTGCGGATTCGAAAGTACTTTGTGTACGGATTTGAAAGCACTGTGTGTGCGGATTTGAAAGCACTATGTGTGCGGATTTGAAGACACTGTGTGTGCGGATTTGAAGACACTGTGTGTGCGGATTCAAAAGTACTTCGTGTATGGATTTGAAAGCACTGTGTGTGCAGATTTGAAAGCACTATGTGTGCGGATTTGAAGGCACTGTGTGTGCGGATTTGAAAGCACTGTGTGTGTAGATTTGAAGGCACTGTGTGTGTGCGGATTTGAAGGCACTGTGTGTGCGGATTTGAAGACACTGTGTGTGCGGACTTGAAGGCACTATGTGTGCGGATTAGCAAGGCACTATATGTGCAGGTTGAAATGACTCTATGTGTGCGAGTTTCTTTGACCAAGCACCATGAGTGCGAAATTGATTAATAATTCAATATATATTAGCTGCTTGAAGATATAGAGCTATTGAGTGAAATAAGGGATTAAGTAAAATTTCAAGACGTGAATTGTGAAGTTTCCTTTCTAGTTTCGATTTTGATATTTATATATCAAAATAATTGTTAGATTATATTGCTTATAACTTACTGAGTCGAAAACTCATTTGGTGTGTTTAATTGTTTCTTAATTAGATTTCTTTTGATTCGTTATGAGCTCAGGACCGTCATCAAAGTCATCACACCTATCTGCGACGTTTTAGTACCTCGTTTTGTTAGTATTAAGCATAACATTTTGGCATGTATAGACTTTTTTTTTTTGGATGTCGACTATGTAATGTTTCCTTTTGTATTCATGGCCATGCGAATATGGCCTAAGTGATAAGGTTTCAAATGTGGTTATGTATGCTTTATAATACAACATTTTGGTTATAAGTGAATTGTTACTAAATAGATAAAACACTTAAAATTTCACTTAGAGTTGAGCTCATGGTACGTACATGTTATGATGTGATTAGGCTAGGTATAAAAGGTTATGCATTCGACTATGAAGGTAAATTACCAAATGAATAGTGATTTATTTTATGATACTTATATGAGTGTAAGGCAGGCTGAAGTAGTGTTATATATGACAAATTAATAACTTGAGAACTCGGTTTTATTTAGTTACAAAGTTCGATAAGACAATTATCCTTTATTTTACTTTGACCGAAGGTATGACTTGTACCGATTCTTTTGAAATGGCATAAATTTGTGATTGCTGAATTTATTATTGATTGTATGCTTAAAAATTAGTTATGTAATTCCTCATAACCCCTCCGGCGATCGAAATGGGTTAAGGGTGTTACAGTTTTTAACTCTTAAATTGATATTTTCGGGATATTTATTTAAGTCGAATGTGCTTGTGTAGAGGAGCAAAAGTCCCTGCATAGGAGTAGATCCAACACAATTAAGCGGAGTTGATCGCAATCCTAGAGATAGGAGGATGAAAATCTGCCAGATTAGGGTCAAACCTAATAAGGGAATCCATAGATCGAGTTAATGCTATTCTAGGGGTTTTAATTAGAAAGAGATTTCAATTAATCAACCCAGGGTTAGTTGTTCTTAGTCTCGAGAGAGATATTAACATAAGTTAGGGATATCTACGGATCAAGTCAAGTGAATAAATCATCTAGTTCAAGAGTTGATAACAAGTGAAGTGTAGGTGGATTCTTCCTTGAGTATTGCCAAATCAATCAGTTTTCCTAAGAGTTTTTCCCCAATTTACTTTTTGTGCATTCTTAGTTTAAGTTTTAGAAATAGTTTAGTTTCTTAAAACCCCTTTTATTTTTAGGTAAAATAATAGAAAGAAAGTTAGTACTAGTACTTTTGGTTCCATTGGGTACGATATCTCGGTCTTGCCACTAAGCTATACTACTGTTCGATAGGTGCACTTGCCTTAAAATTGTGATAATAGTTAGTTTTTGGTGTGATCATTATTATAAATTTTATTACTTCATATCACGCATATCATCTACCAAATAATTTGATTTCACATTAACTATTCCAAAAATAATATCATCTTAATAATTTTAATAATATTTTTTTATTTACAACCTAACCCCAAAATTTAGAGAAATTATGAAATTACTTAATTGATAATTTTATAAAAAAATTTCTAATTCAAAGTGAGCCTACACTCGATAGATGTTAGTTTAAGGTTAGTGAATAATTCTACTCGATCAAAGCATCTATCCTAAACGAATCTAAAAGATACAATCTTAATTAAGTGTTTATTATAATTTTGAAAAAAATTTTAAAACTCTATTTTTTTCTCAAACTTATTTTTCATTGCGTAATTTCTTTGATAATGAGTTGTATGAAACACTATCGCATAGTGGGAGGAATTTCGACCCCATACGTCCTCTTAATTTGTGCAAAAGGCTTCTCTAGCTTACTCAAGATAGCTAAAAGAGATAGGGTCATTACAGGGGCACGTGAAGGAGGTAGTAAATTATCACCAACCTATTTGTTTTTTTTGCAAACAATAGTATCCTATTTGGAGAGGCTACCGTAAAGAGCGCTAATAACATAAAAGCTATTGTGATGGATTATGAGGGATGTCGAGCCCAATTAGTGAGTTTCGACAAATCCCTTATTTATTTCAACAACAATGTACTCAATGAAGCAAAGGAACAAACTGGGAATGTTTTCGGAGTGCAGATTTCAAGCAAACTAAAGAATTACCTTGCGATGCCAACGATGGTTGGGCAACAAAAAAAGAAGAGGTTTTTGCAAATTTTAAAGATAGGTTCATTTACAATATTGAGAATTGGAGCGCTCGACAATTATCATTGGTAGGACATGAGGTATTCATTAAATCAATATTACAAGCTATATCAATTTATGCTATGTAATGCTTCTTTTTACCTATTACATTATGTCGTGATCTTGAAAGTATAATAAGTAAATATTGGTGGCGTAATTATAAATTGAAAAAAGGTATACAATGGTGTCAATGGAGGTTGTTGTGCCAGGCCAAACCGCATGGAGAATTAGGATTCAAGGATTTAGCAAAATTTAATGTAGCCCTTCTAACGAAACAAGGTTGGCGATTGTTATCAAAGCCAAACTACTTATTTGTGCGAGTTATGAAAGCCAAATACTATCCAAATGGTGATTTACGAGCTCAAGATTAAGTTCTTACCCTTCCTATACCTGGCGTAATATATGGAGTGCTGGTGGATTATTGGAACAAGGAATTGATTTGAGAGTGGGTAGTAGAACGGTGATTAACATTTAAAACATTTCTTGACTTTCGAGACATGGACGAGGAAGAGTGTCGGTTCAAAATATCGATATAAACTACACAATTGTTACCGATCTAATAAATCAAGATACTGCTACTTGGAAAATAAAAGCCTTAAGAACATTATGTGACTAAGAATAAGCAAGGCAAATCGTGACTATTCCACTGCCTAGCATTGACCAAACAGATGAAATTGTATGGCGAGAAGATAAGACAGGAGTTTATTCGGTTAAAAGTATTTACAAAAGGCTCCTAACAGGTGAATCAGGCATTTTGGATGAGGAATCAATGAGTTCA
The DNA here is from genome assembly GCA_020496765.1 of Gossypium stocksii. Classification (NCBI taxonomy): domain Eukaryota; kingdom Viridiplantae; phylum Streptophyta; class Magnoliopsida; order Malvales; family Malvaceae; genus Gossypium; species Gossypium stocksii. Next base: position 109,952,781 of record CM035623.1, read on the forward strand.
GATCAGACATTACATACTTTTGACAAAAGATTATAGGCTCTAAACATTGCAAGTAAAATAAAGTTTACAGGCTGGAAAATTGTTATGATGAGTCACTGTCCTGTTTGTCGAGCTGCGTGGAGTAGTGGCTCATCTGCTCTATGACTATCCATTCACTCGATAAGTCCTGCAAGGGATGGAAATAGATTTCTCCCCCAATAACGAAGAGCATAGTTGGAAACTATGGTTAGCAATCGAATTTTTTAATAACAGTCATAAAAAACTAGATCGATGGCTATTACTTTTGAGGCCATTTGGTACAATAGAAACAAAAGATATCTGGACGGAGCAGGTTAAAATATCTATAGACTAATAATGGTTATTAAAAAAGCGAAGCCAATAGTAGAAGACAAATCTTATATATGCGGCTTATTCAAAGAAATAAAGGTGAGAGCCCGACGATTTCAATATAGTAGTTTTAGATTCATGCCTAAAACCACAAATAGTGCAAACCATGTTCTAGCAGAGAAAGGGAGGCGCTACGCCTCCTTTATGTACTGGATAGAAGAAGATCTGGTGAGGGTGGATGAAGAGGCATGTTGAGATCGAAGCGGGTTGCAGAGAAATGAATAAAGGGTGGATTTTTGAGCCGGAGGATAAACCATTTAAGGACTCCGGTGACCTCAGTATTAGATAGGCACTCTCGCACCTTGTTAAGTGTATGGAGAAGGAAGGCATTCAAGAATTGGTTAGCAATTCTGTTAGTATCAGTTAGTCTGTTAGTAGTCTAGCTAGTATTTAGTTATCAGATTGTTAGCAATAGTTAATTCATTCAAGATCTATATATACTTGTACTAGTTAAACAATGAGGGTTAGATATCAATTTAATGTTCACTTGAATTCTTTGTATTACATTTTCATATTCTGAAATTCATTTCTTCTATTGTTCTTCGCAGGTTTAAAGGTTTTAGCATGGTATCAGTTGCCATGTTCTAAGGGACTTGTGAGGTACATACCTATAACCACCACTGGCTCCACTAATTCCACCGCTACTACTCATGTCTGTCCACCATTCACTAGTGTACAGCTTGTGCAATCGTTTCCTCGCCAGGATACAATTAATTTGGACGACACTAACTTCGTTCAATGGAAGCAACACATTCGCCTGATTACTGATGGATACAACTTGACTGGTTTTCTAGATGGCTCCTTATTGATTCTACCGCGGTTCATGTCGTCACCTAATGGATCTTTGGTCCTAAATCCCGATACTTCTGCGTATTTTCAACAAGACAAGTTTCTTGCATCTGGCTTTTTTCCTCCATAAGTTCTTCTCTTCTCTCTTGTTATACTGATGCAAAAACTGCTTGTGATGTGTGGACAACAGCATCTAGATTTTTTGCTGCGGTTATTAGTGCTCAAGTATCGCGAGTTTGACATGAGCTCGACTCCACCAAGAAGGGCTCTCTATCCATCAAGGAATATCTTACGAAGATCTAAAACTCGTGTACTCTACTCAATGCATCTGGTTCACTGATCTCAGAGACAGAGAAAGTAGAGATCATGTTAACCAGATTACCACCAGAATTTGATGCGGTGCTCAAGATTGCCTCTTTTTCCTTTAAGTCATTACCTTTCCAATGCCTTGTAGAAGTCTTGTTGGAGTATGAAAATCAGTTGGCTCATGCAGTGTAGGAGGTGCCGCCTAAGGCATATTTATTGGACTCTGCCTCGGCTTCGTTGATTGTTGATGCTGCTCGCGGTGGTCGTCCTTCCACTGGTCGAAGGAGAGGTTTTCGCTCGCGATCCCAGTGCCAAATTTTTGGTCGATTCGATCATCTGGCTCACTGGTATTATTATCGCTTCAATCGTGATTATGGTGGTCCGGCGTCGCAACCTCCATCGTCAGTCTATGTCGCTCCAGCCTCTGGCGTCACTGCTAGTTGGATGGGAGGTGCCCCAACTCTTACAGTGCCTTTGCATGTGTCATACCCTAGAATATCCCCTAGGTCTTTTGTAGAGTATGAATTTGCAACAGACCCTAGACCAGGCTGTAGCATTGGGGTCTTAAGTGGCGCTTCATATTTTGGACCGCATGAAAATAGTGTTAGGTGTCCAAGCGAGCCTATGTAGTTTGGGCCGAGTGTTGCTCCACATTATTCTAGACCGCAAGCTGCAACACATGAATATGGGCAAGTTACGCATCTGCTGGGCTAAACAATGGTAGACCAAATTTTGGTGATTTTTTTCCATCTAATAACCCGATTTCTACTACTCGTCCTAGTGGCTCGGTCACCAATTGTGTTTAGTTTACGAGTTTAGTGGATCATGGATTGTGACCTCAACAACTTGGTGGTGATACGTCTAGACCGAGTTCGCGTATTTTCTGGATGATAAAACCTCGTGCACGTGTTCATCCTGCTTCAGCACCACCTATAGTCGGTTTGCCTCAAATCCTTGATTATCATTCTTCTGACTTTTCAGACTCTACCGGGACTAATGCCTATACAACTCAATATGGATCAAATTTTGATGGTGATGATTCGTATATTCCTGTGCCTATCTGATCGACATCTTGGTATCCAGATTCAAGGGCCCTGCATCATATTTGTTGAGACACGTCTGCTCTAAATGAGTCTACACCATACTCAGGTACTGCTTCTCTTCTCATGGATGAGGGGACTCTTGCCACAATATCCTATACTGGTAACTCTATTTTACTGTCAAAGACTAAGTTACTATACTTGACTAATGTTTTTGTGCGTATCGACTATAAGGAAGAATCTATTGTTTGTATCTAAATTTGCTACTGACAATAATGTGTTCTTTGAGTTTCACCCATCTTATTGGGTTTTTAAGGATGTCAAGACTCAGGAAACCTTGCTACGGGCTCTACCAGCTCTCCCCGTCTGCTTCTGTTTACACTGTTGTGGTTCCCTCTTCGTTCGAACTTAATCCTTTGTCCGTAGATAACAATTGTGATATTTTTACTTTGTGGCATAAAAGGCTTGGTCACCCATCCTCTCTGGTGGTTAAGGCGATTCTAGATAAGTGCCAAATAGTGTCAAATAAAACATGTCTTCCTAATATTTGTATCGCTTGTAAAAAAAGGAAATTTCACAAATTACCTTTTTCTAGTTCTATAACTGAATATAATGAACCATTTGCTTTGATTGTCTCTGATTTATGGGGACGTGTGTCTGTTGCTTGTGGTCATTATTGGTATTATGTCACTTTTATTGATATGTGCTCTAGATATACTTGGTTATACCTTCTTCACCGTAAATCTCAAGCTGTGGATTGCTTTGTACAGTTTCAAAAAATGGTCAAAACTCAGTTCGGACGAAATATCAAGCAATTTCAGAGTGACTGGGGCGGTGAATTTCACGCATTCAAGTCAGTGTTAGCTAAACATAGAATAATTCATCGACTCTTATGTCCACACATGTATGAGCAGAACGGTGTCGCAAAATGCAAACATCGCCACGTCGTTAACATAGGTTTGACTTTGTTAGCTCAGGCCAATCTTCCTATGTGATTTTGGGGCTACGCATTTTGTTACGCAATTCATTTTATTAATCAACTTCCCACATCTATTTTGCAATGGCAATCTCTATTTTCGGTACTTCATAGCAAAGTTCCTTCGTATAAACACTTGCGAGTTTTTGGCTGTTATTGCTTTCCGTATTTGCAGCCTTTTAACTCTCACAAGCTGGCTTTTTTATCGTAACCATGTACATTTTTGGGGTAGAGTGCCCAACATAAAGGGTATCAATGCTTTATGCCGGATAGAAAGGTCGTTCTATCACGTCATGTTGTGTTTAATGAAAATTGATTTTTGTTTCATACCTATGCCCTTGTTGCTGATTCCTCCCTTTCAAACTCCTGGGTTGCTACTTATGTCCCTGTTATTGCTACTGGATCAAATGATTCGTCTGCCCACTAGTATGAGTTAGTCTCAAACTCGGTTGCAACCGCAACTCCTGTTGAATCCTCACCATTTCTTGCTGCTTCACCTCCTATAATTGATTCACTTCCGAACCCAGATGGTTCCAGGTCTTCCCCAATAGATTCTTACCCTACAAACGTCGCTCCTCTCACGCCGCCATCTGTTTCTCTTGGTCCACCACCTGTTTCTTCTTCGCGGGTAACTAACACACATCCCATGGTTACTCGTTCAAAAGCTGGGATCTTCAAACCTAAGGCTTTCTCTGCTACTATCCCTCCTATGAACCACACACTATTGATGAGGCATTTTAGAGTGAGGAATGGCGTCAGGCAGCTTAAGCTGAATATGATGCTCTTGTTCAAAATTCTACACGGGAGCTCGTTCCTGTACCATTTGGTCAAAAGGTTATTGGTTGTAAGTGGTTGTTCAAGGTTAAGAATAATCCGGACAGAATAGTTGCTCGTCATAAAGCACGATTAGTTGCAAAAGGTTGTTCTCAAGTTCCTCGATGTGATTTCAAAGAAACGTTCAGTCCTGTCGTCAAGCCTGCTACTATTCGTACCATTTTGTCTGTTGCAGTTTCTAAAGGCTGGCAACTTCATCAAGTTGATGTTAATAATGCTTTCCTCAATAGTGATATCACTGATGAGGTGTTTATGCAGCAGCTTCCAGGGTATGTTCGATATGACCCTTATGGTGAGCACTTGGTGTGTCGACTGACTAAAACCTTGTATGGTCTGTGTCAAGCTTCTCGAGCCTGATTCGACAAGCTGAAGTGTTTTCTTCTATCTACTGGGTTTGTTCTGTCTAAATCTGATGCCTCATTATTTTTTCATATTGTGCCCGACTCTGTCTTATATGTCTTGGTTTATGTGGATGTCATTATTGTTACTAGTAGCTTGTCCGGTAACATTGATGATTTTGTTCAAAAACTACATCAGAAATTTTCACTCAAAGACATGGGTGATCTCCATTACTTTCTTGGGATTGAGGTTACTCGATCTTCTTCTGGATGTCTTTATTTATGCCAGCGCAAGTACATTCGAGAACTTCTTGATAAAAATGGGTTGACCCATACTAAGGGTGTTCCTACACCTATGGTTAGTTCTTCGGTGTTGTCAAAAGATGAAGGGGATCGTCTTAGTGATCCAACAACGTATATGAGTCTTGTAGGTGCCTTATAGTATATAGTTTTAACTCGGCCTGATATTGCCTATGCTATGACCGAGTGTTTCAGTTCATGCATGCTCCGACCAATGTTCATCTGGCTGTATTAAAATGCATCTTGCGCTATTTATTAGGTACTATTAATTTTGGGCTTGTGTTTTATCCCTCTGACAGACTATCCTTAGTGGGTTATGCTGATGACAACTGGGGTTTAGATTTTGACAATCGTCGCTCAACATCAGGATATTGTGTATATTTTGGACACATACCAGTTTATTGGTCCTCTAAAAAGCAAAAAGTCGTGTCTTACTGTAATAGCCCAAATTTCAGTAATGTCGGAAATTGTGGTTGAAGACCACTAAATTCGACAAATGAACTCGTAGAAAATATTATTTAATATTTACGAGCCAAATGTGGTTTTTAAAAGATTTTTGAAATAGTAAGATTGTGTTAATAAAGATTTATTTGGTCAAAATATCGAAGAAAAGAGGTATCGAGATCTCGGTGTTATAAACCGAGCTATAAATATTTTATGAATATTAAAGGAGTGTCACTAAGGTAATATTAAAGTTTCGTTAAGAAATTTTAAGGTTTGGTGGTCAATTGAGTAAAAAGGACTAAATTGAATAAAGTGCAAAATTGTGAAAAGTGATGAAATAGCTCAATTGTCAAAAGAGGAAGGACCTAAAGTGTAAATAAGCCCAAAGGAGATATTTTGGGCGGAAATAGCTGAGAAAAATTAGGAAATGGGTGAAATAAGGGCAAAATTGGAAAATTTGCCAAAATTAGTTAAATAAAAATGGGACCAAATGGGAATATCTAGAATTCTCTTCATTTTTCTTCATTCTTTTCAGCTGAGAAACAGCCATGGAAGAGGTTTCAAGCTGGTTTTTCATACTCTAGCTTCATGTAAGTTTAATTCTTGCTCTCTCCTTGAAATTTCTATGTTTTTGGACTTTTACAATTGGGTCCAACTTATTAATTCATTAGTTTTTGATTTCATGACTAATTTTTAAAGTTGATATGGATTAGTTTTGAAAGTATGTGATGAATAAATATTGAATTGAAGCTTTAATCTTGTTATATGATGATTTTATCAAGTAAAATTGATGGAAACTTGATTTTAGGACCTAATTGTGAAATTGTTGAAATTAAGGACTATTGTTAGAATTCTGATTTTCAAAAGTTTTGAAGTAGTTCAAAATGATAGAGAAAGGTATTAAATGAGAAAATTAGCTCAATGGAGGGGTTAATTAAGTAAGGACTGAATTGTATGAATTGAGCAAATTGAGACAAATTGGGAAACAAGATGTCACACTAAAGCAGTATTGGACAGCAGCAATTGTTTAACTTTGAAAAATCACCAAAAATGGTAGAAATTGAATTAGAAGTTGAACAAGATATGTAATTAAAGGTTGTTGAGTCTATTTTCATATAAAAGAAACAAAGAAAGCAAAGGAATTCGGTATCTTGAGATATTTACATTTTTGTGAGACTGGTTCAGATTGATTTCGAGATCCCCTGTTCTGAATTGTAAAAATCATTAAAAATTGTACAAAAATAGTTATGGAACATAATTTATATGGGTGGATTCCTTATTGAGTCTATTTTTACTAGAAACAAACGTGGATATCTTTTGAAATCTGTATAAAGAGAAATTGGAATTTTAGTGAAGAGCGGTCAGGGTTGTCGAGTAGCAAACAGGGGAAAACTTTAACTAATAAACTGTATTAATTGGCCACACCAAAAATTCTGGAAAAATTATGGTAAGAAGATATATGAGTCTAGTTTCAAGAAAAATTTACGGATCTGAATTTGGAGCTCTGTAGCTCTAGATAAAAATAATGTAGTGACTATGACACGGATGAACAGCTTGAAAATGTACATAAGTAAATAGTAAAAATTATAGAAAATGTTACTTACAAGTGTGTTGTTTATACTAAGGATGTGGAATGGAGTGGAGGAGGAGGAAAATATATGAATGATTTGTATTTAGATTAATCATATGCTTGATTGTAATTGATAAATGTTGAATCAGAAATGGTATAATGTTTTATTACTTGATATTATTATGAATTATGTGACTAACGGAGATATTGAGAATGTATATTAGGATTTCGTGAGCAGAATGACTGAGTATGTTTTGCAGTAATCAACTCGAGCGATTCCAGCTCAATGACAAGATGAATTGACGGAAAAGACCATGGTTGGACCATGGCAACAAGTGAAAGTGGTAACTTCGACTACAAGTGAAAAGTGATTTCCGTATAAGACCATAGCTGGGCTATGGCATCGGAAACAAGTGATAAGCGATTCCCGTATAAGACCATAGCTGGGCTATGGCATCGGAGAAAAGTGATATGTGACCCGTGTAAGACCATATCCGGGATATGGCCTCGGTATGATATGTGATCCGTGTAAGACCATGGCTGGGCTATGGCATCGGAATAAGATGATAAGTGACTTCCATGTAAGACCATAGCTGGGCTATGGCATTGGGATAAAGTGAAAAGTGATTTTTCCGTGTAAGACCATATCTGGGATATGGCATCAGAGTGATATGTGTTTCTGAGTAAGACCATATCTGGGATATGGCATCAGTGATATATGTGATCCGTATAAGACCATATTTGGGATATGGCATCGGCGTGATACGTGCTTAAGATGTAAGACCATAGCTGGGCTATGGCATTCTAATGAAAAGTACTGAATTGACGGATAAGCCCATGGTTTTACCATGGCATGGTGATAGTGAAGATATAAGACCATAGTTGGGCTATGGCATTCTATCGAAAGTGATGAATTGACGGATAAATGAAAAGACCATAGCTATGCTATGGCATCAGTGATTATCAGTGAAATACAATGTGTATCGGCGCACATCAAAGAACACGGGACTATGATTGTACCATGCAGGAAGTGAAGAAGTAACAGATCATAGTTGGATGAGACTATGACATCAGTGAAAAATGACGATTTCTAAATCGGTAAAGTTTTGGTAAGTGATATGTGATTATTATTAGCATTGATTCTGATATTTGTGTACTATTCGATGTTGAAATGATTCAACGTATAAACTTAGCATAAGAATGAGAATGAGATTAATATGAATAAGTTCAGATATGTATATGAGTTTTGTGAGTATTGAATTGATAAGGCTTGTGAACTGTGTGGCATATTATGTGAAAGAATATGACATGGGTTATTGAATCCCTACAAGTTACAATGTAAAATGTAATGAAAACGGTTTAATTACATGTGTGGCACATAATGTGTGAGAATATGGGTATCCAATATATTTGTATAGATTCAGTGGAAAAAAAAAATATGGTAATACGAGGACAAGTAGTAATACTAAGTAATATGAGCTCAGTAAGTAAGTGATTTTCAGTACTATGAGTTTATGACATGGGTAAGAGTTTAAAAGATTGAGTGTGTGACATCTGTTTTAGCCAAACGTAATGGCTTATATTAGCTATTGTGGCTGGAAATATGATTATATATATATGCATGTGCTATGAATTTTATATGATGAGTTTATGATGATTATGGTAGGAATGTGATAAAGACATGAGTAAAATCTATGATCTCTAATGCATATGAAATTGACATGATCATAATATGGCTAAGGACGTTTAAGTGTTCATGTATGCCTTGTTGTATGCTATTGTATAAGTATGTGTTCGTATGATGAGAAGGCGATAAAAAAAGCTTAATAAATAGCCGACACTGTCCACACGGCTGAGTACACGGGCGTGTTCCCTGGCCGTGTGATTTTGACACGATGTGCCACGATCGTGTTTAGGCCGTGTGATGGAACACGGGTCATAAACACGGGCGTATGCACAGGCCGTGTGAGTTTGGGCAGATTACTCCACGGGCTGTTGGCACGGCCGTGTTAGAGGTATACAGGGGCGTGTTTTTAGAGTCACACGGGCGTGTGACATAATTGTTAACAAATTTCTAAGATATCTTCTTAAGTACTTGAGAGTTTTCGGTTTGTTTTCTAACCACCTCGAATGTATGTTTTGGGCCTTGTAAGCCCGCTTAAGGGAGTAATGTGCATGCAAACGAAAAGTTTTAAATTGATCAAAATTTTATGGTCCGGTTTTATATGATTGGTTGAGTTTAAGTCCGGTAGCACCTCGAACCCTTTCTAGGTATCGGATATGGGCAAAGGGTGTTACATTTAGTGGTATCAGAGCTATGGTTTAGTCGGTTCTCGGACTAACATAGCGTAAGTGAGTTTAGCTATAAATGCCTTAGTACTATCTGTGACAGTGTGATATATCTCGGCACTAGTGAAACTATTTGCTAAGACAGAAATACTACCCACCGAGTAAATCTTGTTAATGATAGAAGTAATATTGAGAGGATTGAAACGTGCTTGTGATATGTTGAAATTTGGAAAGGTAAGTTGTGTGCAATAATTTGATTTTTATGCTTTATAGAATTAAGAATGATAATTCTTCCATGAAATTATGATATTCTATGATGCCATGAAAGTAATCTTGATTATATTGAGAATAAGATTCATGATATTGAATAATGAGATAATGTGTGAATTCTATAAGATTGATGATGTGGAAGTTTTACTAAGAAATGACGAGTCATGAAAAAAAAAATTATTCGTAAGTAAAGAAAGGATACGAAGGGTACCGTGATTATACTATGAGTAATGTAGGTCCCGTATAAGACCATGTCTGGGACACGGCATCGACATCGACATGAGAGCCAGTGTAAGACCATGTCTGGGACATGGCTTTGGCATCATTTTATGAGACTTGAATCACGGGTATCCTTCAATATCTTAAAAAGGAAGTTAATCGATAATAGAGTAACTAAGTTGATAAATTTCAAGAGAAAGACTAAAGCTCTATGTTGATTGTTGCATGTACATGAATAAATGTATTAAACATTTGAAAGTGCATAGCTATGAAGTGCCACTTATTAAACCAAGTAAGGCATGAGAATGAGCTTAGTAAAAGAATGAGTAAAACTTATGCATGATATAAGCTTGAAGGCAAGTAAATTATATGTGAATTTCTAGCATTTCTTATTTGATATAGATTATTTGTTCATTGATACATGATTGAACAGATAATTGTTTCATGAGATTATTGAGAATTGAACACGCCTTTATAATTACGGAAATGATATAGTGAGGTAAACTGTGAATCGTATCGTTAAGTTGTGTATGATTGGAAAATGGAAAGTACTCAAGGAGTAAGTAAAATACGACTAAGTGTTGAAACTTGATGAGACATTAGTGATGATTCGAGTAAAAGAAATGGAAGTTTATATTGTAATAAATTTATTGATGGATGGTTAGTGTTCATATGAAATTAAATTGCTTGTGTTACTAAAATATGCGAAAGTGTGTCCATAATAAGTTGGAAATTTGAAATGCTTGAATCAAAGTACATGATACTATTAGTTAGTGAAAAATATTTGAACCTCTCCACCGAAGAAATTTTCGAGGACGAAAATTTTTAAAGGGGGGAGAGTTGTAATAGCCCAAATTTCAGTAATGTCGGAAATTGTGGTTGAAGACCACTAAATTCGACAAATGAACTCGTAGAAAATATTATTTAATATTTACGAGCCAAATGTGGTTTTTAAAAGATTTTTGAAATAGTAAGATTGTGTTAATAAAGATTTATTTGGTCAAAATATCGAAGAAAAGAGGTATCGAGATCTCGGTGTTATAAACCGAGCTATAAATATTTTATGAATATTAAAGGAGTGTCACTAAGGTAATATTAAAGTTTCGTTAAGAAATTTTAAGGTTTGGTGGTCAATTGAGTAAAAAGGACTAAATTGAATAAAGTGCAAAATTGTGAAAAGTGATGAAATAGCTCAATTGTCAAAAGAGGAAGGACCTAAAGTGTAAATAAGCCCAAAGGAGATATTTTGGGCGGCAATAGCTGAGAAAAATTAGGAAATGGGTGAAATAAGGGCAAAATTGGAAAATTTGCCAAAATTAGTTAAATAAAAATGGGACCAAATGGGAATATCTAGAATTCTCTTCATTTTTCTTCATTCTTTTCAGCTGAGAAACAGCCATGGAAGAGGTTTCAAGCTGGTTTTTCATACTCTAGCTTCATGTAAGTTTAATTCTTGCTCTCTCCTTGAAATTTCTATGTTTTTGGACTTTTACAATTGGGTCCAACTTATTAATTCATTAGTTTTTGATTTCATGACTAATTTTTAAAGTTGATATGGATTAGTTTTGAAAGTATGTGATGAATAAATATTGAATTGAAGCTTTAATCTTGTTATATGATGATTTTATCAAGTAAAATTGATGGAAACTTGATTTTAGGACCTAATTGTGAAATTGTTGAAATTAAGGCCTATTGTTAGAATTCTGATTTTCAAAAGTTTTGAAGTAGTTCAAAATGATAGAGAAAGGTATTAAATGAGAAAATTAGCTCAATGGAGGGGTTAATTAAGTAAGGACTGAATTGTATGAATTGAGCAAATTGAGACAAATTGGGAAACAAGATGTCACACTAAAGCAGTATTGGACAGCAGCAATTGTTTAACTTTGAAAAATCACCAAAAATGGTAGAAATTGAATTAGAAGTTGAATAAGATATGTAATTAAAGCTTGTTGAGTCTATTTTCATATAAAAGAAACAAAAAAGCAAAGGAATTCGGTATCTTGAGATATTTACATTTTTGTAAGACTGGTTCAGATTGATTTCGAGATCCCCTGTTCTGAATTGTAAAAATCATTAAAAATTGTACAAAAATAGTTATGGAACATAATTTATATGGGTGGATTCCTTATTGAGTCTATTTTTACTAGAAACAAACGTGGATATCTTTTGAAATCTGTATAAAGAGAAATTGGAATTTTAGTGAAGAGCGGTCAGGGTTGTCGAGTAGCGAAACAGGGGAAAACTTTAACTAATAAACTGTATTAATTGGCCACACCAAAAATTCTGGAAAAATTATGGTAAGAAGATATATGAGTCTAGTTTCAAGAAAAATTTACGGATCTGAATTTGAAGCTCTGTAGCTCTAGATAAAAATAATGTAGTGACTATGACACGGATGAACAGCTTGAAAATGTACATAAGTAAATAGTAAAAATTATAGAAAATGTTACTTACAAGTGTGTTGTTTATACTAAGGATGTGGAATGGAGTGGAGGAGGAGGAAAATATATGAATGATTTGTATTTAGATTAATCATATGCTTGATTGTAATTGATAAATGTTGAATCAGAAATGGTATAATGTTTTATTACTTGATATTATTATGAATTATGTGACTAACGGAGATATTGAGAATGTATATTAGGATTTCGTGAGCAGAATGACTGAGTATGTTTTGCAGTAATCAACTCGAGCGATTCCAGCTCAATGACAAGATGAATTGACGGAAAAGACCATGGTTGGACCATGGCAACAAGTGAAAGTGGTAACTTCGACTACAAGTGAAAAGTGATTTCCGTATAAGACCATAGCTGGGCTATGGCATCGGAAACAAGTGATAAGCGATTCCCGTATAAGACCATAGCTGGGCTATGGCATCGGAGAAAAGTGATATGTGACCCGTGTAAGACCATATCCGGGATATGGCCTCGGTATGATATGTGATCCGTGTAAGACCATGGCTGGGCTATGGCATCGGAATAAGATGATAAGTGACTTCCATGTAAGACCATAGCTGGGCTATGGCATTGGGATAAAGTGAAAAGTGATTTTTCCGTGTAAGACCATATCTGGGATATGGCATCAGAGTGATATGTGTTTCTGAGTAAGACCATATCTGGGATATGGCATCAGTGATATATGTGATCCGTATAAGACCATATCTGGGATATGGCATCGGCGTGATACGTGCTTAAGATGTAAGACCATAGCTGGGCTATGGCATTCTAATGAAAAGTAATGAATTGACGGATAAGCCCATGGTTTTACCATGGCATGGTGATAGTGAAGATATAAGACCATAGCTGGGCTATGGCATTCTATCGAAAGTGATGAATTGACGGATAAATGAAAAGACCATAGCTATGCTATGGCATCAGTGATTATCAGTGAAATACAATGTGTATCGGTGCACATCAAAGAACACGGGACTATGATTGTACCATGCAGGAAGTGAAGAAGTAACAGATCATAGTTGGATGAGACTATGACATCAGTGAAAAATGACGATTTCTAAATCGGTAAAGTTTTGGTAAGTGATATGTGATTATTATTAGCATTGATTCTGATATTTGTGTACTATTCGATGTTGAAATGATTCAACGTATAAACTTAGCATAAGAATGAGAATGAGATTAATATGAATAAGTTCAGATATGTATATGAGTTTTGTGAGTATTGAATTGATAAGGCTTGTGAACTGTGTGGCATATTATGTGAAAGAATATGACATGGGTTATTGAATCCCTACAAGTTACAATGTAAAATGTAATGAAAACGGTTTAATTACATGTGTGGCACATAATGTGCGAGAATATGGGTATCCAATATATTTGTATAGATTCAGTGGAAAAAAAAATATGGTAATACGAGGACAAGTAGTAATACTGAGTAATATGAGCTCAGTAAGTAAGTGATTTTCAGTACTATGAGTTTATGACATGGGTAAGAGTTTAAAAGATTGAGTGTGTGACATCTGTTTTAGCCAAACGTAATGGCTTATATTAGCTATTGTGGCTGGAAATATGATTATATATATATGCATGTGCTATGAATTTTATATGATGAGTTTATGATGATTATGGTAGGAATGTGATAAAGACATGAGTAAAATCTATGATCTCTAATGCATATGAAATTGACATGATCATAATATGGCTAAGGACGTTTAAGTGTTCATGTATGCCTTGTTGTATGCTATTGTATAAGTATGTGTTCGTATGATGAGAAGGCGATAAAAAAAGCTTAATAAATAGCCGACACTGTCCACACGGCTGAGTACACGGGCGTGTTCCCTGGCCGTGTGATTTTGACACGATGTGCCACGATCGTGTTTAGGCCGTGTGATGGAACACGGGTCATAAACACGGGCGTATGCACAGGCCGTGTGAGTTTGGGCAGATTACTCCACGGGCTGTTGGCACGGCCGTGTTAGAGGTATACAGGGGCGTGTTTTTAGAGTCACACGGGCGTGTGACATAATTGTTAACAAATTTCTAAGATATCTTCTTAAGTACTTGAGAGTTTTCGGTTTGTTTTCTAACCACCTCGAATGTATGTTTTGGGCCTTGTAAGCCCGCTTAAGGGAGTAATGTGCATGCAAACGAAAAGTTTTAAATTGATGAAAATTTTATGGTCCGGTTTTATATGATTGGTTGAGTTTAAGTCCGGTAGCACCTCGAACCCTTTCTAGATATCGGATATGGGCAAAGGGTGTTACACTTACTCTACGGTTGAGGCTGAATATAGAAGTCTAACTACTGTTACCAGTGATGTCACTTGGTTAATTTCTTTGTTACAAGAGTTACATTTGTGTTCTATTGATGTACCCACTATTAGGAGTGATAACTCCAATGCAGTAGCTGTCGCAGCTAATCCTGTTCTTCACTCTAAGTTCAAGCATGTTGAGCCTCTTTTTTGTCCGAGAGAAAGTTGCTAGTGGATCTCTTGTGGTTGGTGAAGTCCCAGCTTGTGATTAAGTGGCTGACATACTCACTAAACCCTTGTCTGTTTCATCCTTTGTGCGGCTTCTTAATTCACTTCAGATCTTACGTCTGGAGAAGTTGGGAGAATGTTAAGTGTATAGAGAAAGAAGGCATTCAAGAATTAGTTAGCAAGCCTATTAGTATCAGTCAGTCTGTTAGTAGTCCAGCTAGCATTTAGTTATTAGATTGTTAGTAGCAGTTAATTCATTCAAGATCTATATATACTTGTACTGGTTAAACAATGAGGGTTAGCAAGTTAATGTTCACTTGAATTCTTTGTATTACATTTTCATATTCTGTAATTCATTTTTTCTATTATTCTTAGAAGTTTTAGAGGTTCTAGCACACCTACATAGACCATATACCTATCACCGGATAATGGAGGAAAGGAACCAGTTTTGCTGCAGTTTTACTTTTCGTTTTGCTTAGAAGGATAAGGCACCGTTAATGATCCAATAGGGGTGCAACAGCCGAATTGTCTTGTACTTATGATTTCCTTTCATTAATTAAGTTCAGTATTCTGTTCAAAAATAAATAAATAATATCTTTTTTTATTATGAAATGACGGTTTTTTTATTGTAACAATATAAAATAAAAATAAAATAGAAAATGGGTTGTTGCTAAAATTAAGTATCAAAATAGTTAATTTTGATGGGTGGAGGGTGGTGCATAGGCGGCACCACCCTCATTTTCTGACACTATACAGTAAAATATATATATGTATTATTTTAGTAGTGGAGGGTGTCAGATAGGCGGCACTGGTGGTGCCTATCTGATAGGCGGCATACCCAGTATATTTTTTGCTATACTACATTAACAAAATACATATATCTTATAAATTCCAACTCAAAATCAAATTCAATGGTCCCATTCATAAATTTCATCCCAATGGTTTAATCTTTTACCTGCATAAAAAACAAAAATTTTATATTAAAATACTAAAAATAATATGCCAATAAAAATATAAAAAAAGAACATAAACGATATATAATAAATATGAATATTTTTATTATTATTTTAAAATGATAATAAGTAAATTTTTATATTAAAATACTAACAATAACATGCCAATAAAAAAATATAACAAAAACATAACATAAATGATACATAGTAAATACGAATAATTTTATTAATATTTTAAAATGATAATAAATAAACAATTTTTGTTTAAAATATAATATATATATATATATATAGTAACACGTCAACTTAATTATTATAAAAATATATATAATTTTTTCATAGAAGTTCAAAAGAAATTTCATTTTTATTATTTATAAAAAAAACATAAAATAAAATTTAAAAACATAAACTCTTATTCTCAATTATAAAATCTTAAAAACTTAGAACATATAAACTAATTCCTAATGTATCTCATATATTCTAAATTCCATATCAATGGTCTCATCTTTTACCTACATAAAAAATATTAAAATAATTAAAATAAAAACATGCCAAATAAATTTCATAAAAAATATATTTAATCAACCTAAAACACACATAAAGGTTTTTTTATTGAAAAATATAAAAAATTATATATATCTCATCTTTCTTTCTTCTCTTCTCCCTCTCTTATTCTACTAAATTTTTTTCCAAACTGATACGAGCCGAATGGGGGAGTAGGGGGAAATATACTGAGTGTGTCGTCTATCAGATAAGCACCACCAATGCTACCTATCAGATAGGTAAAACTGGTGCCGCCTATCAGATAAGCACAACTGGTATTGCCTATCTGACACCCTCTACTGATGCCACATATCTGATACTCTCCACTACTAAAATAATATTTTTTTACTGTATAGTGTCAGAAAATAAGAATGGTGTCACCTATGCACTACCCTCCACCCATCTAAATGTACCATTTTGATACTTAATTTTAGCAACAATTCATTTTCGTATTTTATTTTATTTTTTATTATATTCTGGTAAAGAAAACGGTGAAATGACAATTGAATTTTTTTTTTCATCAGTATTCTGTTCAAAAGTAAATAAATAAATAAATAATATCAATTTTTTTTATTGTGAAATGACAATTGAATTTGTCTAATAAAGCAGGCGCACAAGATTGACTGCCAATTTTATGAACGCAGTGCCGTGTGAAATAATTCCACACACCATAATGAAATTCTTATGTGCATCAACATTTTATAACTGTCAAAATTAATGAAAGCCACACCTTAATTTTCAAGGAAAATCTTACAAATATTACAACCAAATTAAAAAAAAAAAACTTGATTTTCCACCCCTTCATATAAAACTCTGACAAGTCTATAATGATGATGATAAGATACTCCATTTCACCCCCAACATATATAATAATCGACGGCCAAAAAAAAAAAGTGTACCAATCCGTGAAAAAGAGAGCCAAAATCAGGTATTAAAGTTGAGTCCCCCATGCAGAGGAAGCCAATCGTGGACACCTACACACGTGATTCCCACACAAACACAATAAAAAGACAGAAACAGAGTATACATCACTCGAGTCAGCGCTCCAAACTTTGGTGGCAGCCAATGGGACCACTCATCTCTCTGTCTTAGCCCCCTTGTCCCATTTATTTACCCTCACATGCAAGACTGATCAGGTGCACGGGAGCGACCCAGTTGGTGGATTCCATTCAGTTATTATTGCTAGTAGTTGAGGGCTTGCGATATGGGAGACGGGGGAATTTAATAGCCTCTTAAATGTCACTACTTGTTCACACATAATGTATTCAACTTTGTTTGAGGTTGATGACAGGAGATGCGGCAATCAATTATTAATTTTCGGTTTCCATTTCCGATTCAATCAATTCGTCAAATTCAATTTAAAAGTTTTAATTGTTGTTGATTTTTCTCACCATTACTTTCCCATAAACACATAAAAAGCTCATTTTGTTATTCAAGGTTTTGTTATGTGATATTGTGAAGCTATTAGTATGACATCCTTTGATAAAAGTATTGTAGAGATTTTGTATTAAAAGTTAGATTAGATTTTGTTCTTTTTATTAAAAATAGACAAATTAGTTCATTTACATTATATTAAAGAATAAATTAACTTTTTTGTGAGATACACTTAGTACGCCAAGCATCACTGTCTGATTATTCTATCAATTATATTAGTTTTTAACAATATAAAAATATGAAATTTTTTAATAAAAAGACAAATTTATTAATCATTAATCTAACATACAATGATTAATTTATCAATTTTTAAGTATAAAAGATAAAATACAATTCAACTTCTAGTAAAAAAAATCTCTATAATACTTTTACTATTGTTATTATTTAAGAAACGGACCAAATGAATGATATCAATCAATTAATCAGTGGGTGCCTAATAACATGCCAAAAGTGCCACTGCTATATATTGCAAAAACAAAAGAAGCCCAGAATTATAATTGAACCAATTTGCATTAAATTTTCAGACTGAACACCCAAGATTGGTAGTTTTACATTAATTGATTCTGGTAGAACTCTTTTATCTCAAAACCCAACTAGTATAAAGTGTTTAACCACCGTCGTGCCAACACTTCTTGTTCGATACATGTTAAACCCTTTCTTTTTTATTGTGGTCTTTCTATTTCTACAATCACGGCCTAAATTGGAATAGGGTCAACCAAGCCAGTATCATTGAATCCTGGTTGAGTTCAGTAATGGTCAATAAAACTAATGAATGTGGAAAATTTTCTTTTTAACTAAATGTCACGTAGCACCGCTCCCCACGAAACCCTCTTTCTACCTTTTTTTTTTTTTAATTTCTTCTGCTTTTACCTATTCGCCATTGGCTATTCCTCGGCGTGCTCAATGGGGCAAATCTCGGTGCATGGATGATAATTGACAACCTTCTTTATTGGGAGAGATTTAGTGGCTAACTAATATGCGGCATGCTATTGTAATTAGGCCTTAACCTAGTAACCTTTTTGTGTACGTTATGTTATATATGGGCAACGGTCCAAAGACGGGAGGGGGGTTTCAACCCAATCAAGGACGACATACTTAAATTGTTTTAGTGGGTGGTTGTACCTGATTGTGATTCACTAAACTAATTAAAAATCACGACAAAGATAAACGCATCTATCGAATAATAATATAACTATGGTGAGTCGGAAGTATCGTATCCACGAGGACTAAAAGTACTAGTAATTACTATCTTTTTATTATTATCTAGTCTATAAATTAAAAGGGATGTTTTTAATCTAAAATTTAACTAAACTAATTATTAAGAACACAACAGAGAATAGAATGAGAAAATACTTGAATATAACCAAAAAGAAAGACAATACCCAAGAAAGAATTCACCTAAATTTCACTTATTATTCTAAATCTGAATTAAACGATTTATTTAGTTGCACTGATCCATAGAAATCCCTAAATTATGTTAATATCTCTTTTGAGAATAAGAACAACTGACCCGAGGTTGATTAATTGAAATCTCTTTCTAATTAAAACCCCTATTGTCGCATTAACTCGATTTATGGATTCCCCTATTAGATTTCACTCTAATCAGGTAGATTTATGTCATCCTCTTTCTAGGATTGCATGCAACTCCACTCAATTATGGCAGATTTACTTTTAAATAGGGACTTTTACTCCACTGAAATAAGCACATCATACTTGAATTAATGTCCTAAAAATATTAAAGCAAGAAATAAGCATACATAATTGAGAACAAGAAACAAGTATTTATCATGTAATTCAAAAAATCAAATAATAAGATCCATCTTAGGTTTCATCTTTCCTAGGTATCTAGGGAATTTAGTTCATAATTTGGGAGGAAAACATCTCAAAATTAGAATAACAACAAGACATAAAAACCCAATAAAACTTCGAAGAAAATATAACTAGAAATCTTCAATCTTGAAGGAGATCTGCTTCTGAGTTGATTCCAACGTCTTTCTTCGAGTAATTTCTTCGTTCTACTCTGCGTGCCCCTTTAGGTCCTCTTTTGGTATGTATTTATAGACTTTAGAATACTCAGAAACCCTAAAAATTGACTTTTTCTGCATAAAAGGGAAGCAGGGTTCAAAATCGACACGGCTGGCACATGGGCGTGTGGCCAGCCCGTGTGGAAGTGCTTAGGCTGTCTGGATATTGAAATCAGCTCCTTTTGTCCGCTTTTGGCCCGTTTTTCGCTTCTTTCACTTTTCTATGCTCACCTAAGTATAAAAATACGAATTTAAAGGATTAGGAGTATCAAATTCACTAATTTACATAATAAATCATCCAAAAACATGCCAATTATGGGATTAAAACATGTTACTTTTATGGTTTATCAAATATCCCCACACTTAAGAGTTTGCTTGTCCTCAAGCAAAATCCTCAATTCACAATTAAAACTAATCTTTCTCAACTTATAATTCTCATCAATAATGTTTCAAAATAATTCACAAATAATCATACATTGATAATTTAATTAAAAGAGCACTAAAGATTCAAACAATCCAAGTCGAACATTTTTTTTAAAAGTATGAAAACATAGTTATTTCCCTTTATCTAAGTAATTACCTTTAATTCAAAATTGACAAGAGTTAATATCCTCACTAAAGATTCACTCAAATCTCTCAAAGTGTTTAAAGTTCAAGAATAAGCACTCAAAAGTTAAATACGAAAAGTCATTACCATAAGCTTGCATGGAAGTCAAGTCTCCACCATTATAAAATGAGATGATACACAAATCAAAAGGTCTTTAAAAGGTTGTAATGGGGCTTAGGTTAAAGGTGTGGAGAAAGGCCGAACAGATGGTTAAAATCGAGATTGACTTGATAAATTACCAAACTAGAAAAATAACAATTTCTGAATTAAGAACAAGTGCCAAAATTACGAACTAATCAATAATAAGAAAATGAGTTTCTTCTCAAAATATGAATTTAACTATTCAAGCTCATAACTAAATAATAAACAATATGTAACTAAATAAATGTATATAGATAAATATTTCCCCCCTTTTTTTGAGAACAAGAAACAAGTAATCATAATTCATCAATTAAAACAAAAGAACATAGTTAGGCAAATAACCAAATCAAATCTCAATAAAAAGAGAGTTAATAAAATGGGAAAAATTCTCAATGAATAAAAAAAATGAGTTATGGGTTAACATTAATGGGTAAATCAAAAAAAGGCTCAAAGGGGTTCACTAAGGGTCAATTATGTAGGTAGATTTTTTTTTAAATAAGTGGGTTAAAACCTAAGTGCCTTTATCATCTCAGGATATCAAATCAAATGTGTGGTCTCGACATGCATAATTGAAGCAAGTTCTAGAATAACAAATCAATATTGACACACTCATAACCAATAATAGAAGTGAACAAGAAGAATTTATGCTCTAAAGGCTCAAAATCTCACAAAAATTTATGGTTTTTGATGTCAATCTTGTAAATCTCAAACTTCAAAATAATACTTAAATTTAGGGAAACAACCTAAAAATTTTTAATTCTGAAAATAGACTTATCATGCTTAACTCTCTCAAGTCTTAAGGTTTAAACAATCAATGCACAAATACCTATGAATTTAATTTAAAACAAATCAATAAATATCATAAATTAATAAATATTCATTCTAATAATGATATGAGAACATTACTTGAGAATAAGACATAATTTAGGGATTTTCTAATAATTCTATAAATAACCTCCCCACACTTAAGATGTACATTGGCCTCAATGTACAAACCTATATAATCACAGTATAAGTAGAATATCATAAGAGAGGGAGAGAATTGAAACTGCCCTGAATTTTGGATGAAATCCCCAGAATAGTGAAAAGCAAAATTGTAGGTAGGTCATAAATATAGTGCATGATTCTGAGCAAGCTATTAAGAAAATAAACACAAGTAGTGAAGAAGATTGAGGGATTGTATTCGATTAGAAACAATCATAATAAATAAAAATATAGTTCAAAATATAAAAGCAAAAGAAGTCGAATAAAACAACAATAAACATAAAAATAGGAATAAAAATAAATATAAAATAAAATAAAATAAGATAAATGGATTCAAAGGTCCTAATCATCAAATGCATTGTGAGTCGTCGGTACTGAAGAGGAGATATGGAGATGTTGGCAAATCTGCTACAAAGTTGCATTGATACTATCGAACCTCTGAAAACACTATTGCTCGAAACGAGTGAAACGTTCAAAGAGGTCTGTCAAAGAGGCAGTAGAAGGAATAGGGCAGTAACTCGAATGTGGAGGTTGTGGTAGGTCCTTGTGATAGAGAGGAACATCATCAATGAAGTTCTCGGGTTCATTCTAAACGTAAATGAAACAATCGATACTAAAGGGATCCACTCCACTACGCCGCTCAATCATCCTTATGTGTATCATGCTCGAGATTCCCTGATGGGACATTTGGTTGACTAGTGTGAGTGTAGAGGACTGCTCCAGTGTGTCTAGGATACCGAAGTGTCGAGCGAGGCTAGTCACATAAGGGCTTAAACAGACGAGTCCCTTCCTGTGGCAATCAGTCTAATGGTAAAAGGCTAAGGCGATGAAGTACGCCAACTTAAAGACATGCCCGGTAGCCATGCTTCATAAAAAGTATGCGTCATGAGTACTAACGACTCCAGTCTCTCTCTCCTACCAATTGAGGTATGAGCTAACAAGGCATGAATGTATCGCAAAGCAGGAAGGAGAGAAGTCATCTTCAAACAACTAGCGTAATAGGGAATCATACTCACTGTAAGATCAGTCTAACAGCAAGAGGGCAAGTAGTGGATGTGGCGATGGAGGCGAAGGAAGTTCTCGACACTCATAAACTCATCGGTGTAGAGGCCTAAAGTTGCGCCAAACTCAGGTACACTAATCTGATGCACCAAACCACCATGTCAGAATGTGATAGTGCCTGGCTTGTCATGAACCGTCATGATTTGCCGTACAAGAAAGTCTCATAAAAGTCCAAGGTAAGCTCCATATAGGTAGGTTCAACGATGGTGAAAAATCTGTCCCACGGAGCTGTGGCAATAAAGGCACGAACATCATCAACTAGACGGACCTGCTCCAATGCGGCCTAATCAATATAGCGACCTAAGCTGAGTGGTTGTTGTCTAAGTAACTGAAATAGGTCCTCCTAAGGGCCCCCCGAAACTCTGAGATAAGGGTGGCGAGCCTCGGTGGAAATGCTCGAAGAGGAGGTCGTGTCGAGGCCCTGCCACTTTTTCGAAGTGAGTACAGCAACTTTAGTCTTACCACGTGTGTTTGTCATAATATACGGTGATGAGGACGGTGGCCGAACGACGACAGTAGTGCGTGCAAGTTTGTAACGCCCCTTACCCGTATCCGACATCGGGACAGGGTTCGAGGCATTAACAGACTGAAACGCAAACATTCATGCAAAACCGGACCATAAAATTTCATCCAATTTAAAACCGTTCATACACATGTACTTCGTCCCTTATACGAGCCTATGAGGCCCAAAAATGTACTTTGGAAGCAGTCTAAGAGCAAACCGAGAACTTTTGAAAATTTTACAAACTCATAGAAATCTTGCCCTAAACAGGGGTCACATGCCTTTGTGGATATGAGACACGCCCATGTGGGTAGGCCGTGTGGTCACATAAGCCCGTGTCCATACCCCGTGTAACTCTCTGTTTATGATGTCATCAACCAAATGAAACCACATGGCTATGCCACACGCTCGTGTGCTAGGCCATGTGACGAATTAAATTCTCGTAAATTAAGTGTAGACTTCACACGCCCTTGGCATATGTCCGTGTCCAAGGTCGTGCCGTCCACATGGCTGAGAAACACGCCTATGTCGAATTATTTTTCATTTCGAATCTAAACTAGTTTTCACATGGCCTAGTACACGCTCATGTTCCAAGCTGTGGCTTTCACACAGCTGAGACGCAAGGCCGTGTCTCTGCACGTGTGTTTACTACTGGACATTATGTTTTGCAAAATTAGGGCGTAGGGTACACATAGCCTATCAACACGTTCGTGTGTCTACCCGTGTGGACATTTACCAAGCCTTTTGCCACCCTGAAACACAAGCACACTTACACCACTTCAAAAGCACATAACATAACATAAGTAAGCTATCAAACATCCTTAAATCAAGTCTTCCACACACCATTTGCATACTACATCCATCATGCATATATCTCACACACTTAGCAACTTAAACATGCAAACTACCTCAATCAAGAATAACATCACTATATGTATATATCAAGTATCAATATTGGCTAACTTTTAATGGCCTTATACAAAATGAATCAAGTATCATCATAAGCTAACATATTTGGCTAAACCAATATGACATATAACAAAAAGACCAAGTCCCTATACATGCCATACTCAAAATGTTAAGACTAGCTATACCCAAATATTCCAATTGACAGTGTGATAGAGTCTCCGACGTCCTTCGATCCTCGAGTTAGTTTGGCGATATTATAAGAAAAATAGAAAAGAAAGGGGAGTAAGCATGAAACTTAGTAAGTTTGCATGTAAATAATTAACAACATTAATCATGTAATATCATACACATAACATAAATATGACTTGTCACAATGTCATCAAGTATCATAGATATATCTTAAATCATGTCATTCACATAGTGAACAATAAAACTCATGCTCATAATATCCTTCATCCACTTCTTATCAAGAACTTCTCGAGTCATAATCTCAATGTTTAATGAGTTTTGTGTACATAATTATACCCTTTCAACATGTCCATACCTCGTTATTTCTTTGACATAGTCATTGAGTTACCTGTTGAACCACTTGGAATACTAAAGGATACTCGAGAAATCTCATACACATAGCAACATGCCAATGTCATATCCTAGTTATGGTCTTACATGGGATCACATATCAATGCCGATTACCCAGCTATGGTCTTACACAATGCCTCATATCAATGCCAAGTTCCAGACATGGTCTTACACGAAATCTCATAACGACGCCATATCCCAGATATGGTCTTACACGTAATCACATACCGATGCCATATCCAAGATATGGTCTTACACGGAATCTCAATAACCTAATGTCATGACATTTGTATCCTATCTATTCTTAAGGTTCAACTGAGATTTCAGAATATCGAAACTTCGTCACAACGTCATCGATTCATCATTAACCAATTTCATAAAAATAATTACACAATTCATGCAGTATTAAAGTATTGAATACGTAATAATGAAATGTTAGCTTTATTTACCCACAAACTTACCTCAATACCAAAATATGACTAACATTTGATTTAGTCCAAAAGTTTATTCTTTTCCCGGTCTAGGTCCAGACTCCTTTTCTCTTGATCTATAATAGAAAATTTCACTTATTTAATTATTACATTGCTCAAAACAACCCATAAATCATACTTTGGTAAAATTAAAATTTTGCCCCTAAACTTTTACATATTTACAAACTAGTCCCTAGGTCGTAAAATGATTTTCATTCGATTTTTTTATAC
This sequence comes from Gossypium stocksii, assembly GCA_020496765.1. NCBI lineage: Eukaryota > Viridiplantae > Streptophyta > Magnoliopsida > Malvales > Malvaceae > Gossypium > Gossypium stocksii. Next base: position 109,977,914 of record CM035623.1, read on the forward strand.
TTTAAGCCTAGCCAACACATTTCATGCTTATAACAGCCCACATTTTCTTTCAAATTAGATTTTTACCACTTTTTTATAACTTTTACAAATAAGTCCTTTTTAGGTGTTTTCATGAAAAATCACCTTGTAAAAGATGTTTATCACACATCAAACTTTCATATTCCTTTATTAAACATCAAAATACATGCATGTCACACATGGGTAAAATTTGGAACATGAACCCTAGCCCAAAATAATGGTAAAAATAGCTAGATCGGTTGACAACAACTTCAAAAATACAAAGAACATTAAAAACGAGGCTAGGATGCACTTACTATTGAGCTTGAAAGTTGAAGAAAACCCTAGCTATGGTGTCTTGTAAAATTCGGCTATGGTGAGGAAGATGGACACTAATTTTGACTTTATTTTCCCTTTTTATAAATTTATTAACCAAATGACCAAAATGCCCCTAAGGCCTTTCTTTGATATTTTTCCCTTCCATGTCCATTTTTGTCCATAAAAATAGAAATTGGGTAAATTTCTATTTAAGAACCTCTAATTAATAATCTAAAGTCATTTCATATTTAAAGCTTCTAGAATCTCATATTTGTAACTTTTGCAATTTAGTCCTAAAAGTCAAATTGGACTCTTATTCACAAAATTTCTTAATGAAACTTTCACAATATTATGCAAACATGTCATGGACCTCAAAACAATCATAAAACAAATATTTCCACTTCAAATTTATGGTCTCAAAACCACTATTCCGATTAAGCCCTAAATTGGGATGTTACAAAGATAGCAGATGCAGACCAAAGGAAGGAGGGCAGCAGCGTGAGTGTGGCTTGGTAGGGGGTTGGCATTTGTTGGGGTCAGCTATAGAGAAGGGGAGGAGATGGGGAGGGAACGAGGGAAAAAGGGGCAGTCAGGGTGGGTTATGTGTGGGTGCTGCTGAGGGAGAGGGGAGATGAGAGTGAAGGGGTGAGGGTTCGGGTGAGTGGGGGAAAATGAAAGGGAAAGAAAGGGAAAAAAAGAGAAGAGAGGTGCGCGTAAAGGGAGAAGAGGAAGGGGGTGATAGGTTGGTAAGTTGAGACGTCGGTCGGAGAAGGCAGGCTGGCGATGGCAGTCAAAATGGAGAGGAATGGGAGTGGCGACTAAGGGGAGGATTAGTTGAAGAAAAAGACAAAAAGAAAAAATAAAAAGGATTTAGGGTTTTAAAAGGTGACACTGTCATGTGAGGCCCATGTTAGGCTACATGGTCGTGTCACATGCCCGTGTGGCTTTTCCCTAACTGGTGTGCGATAAAAATATTAAGGCCTAGTCTTTACACGACCTTCAACACGCTAGTGTGTCCAGGCCGTGTGGCTCACATGGCCATGTCGCATAGCCGTATGTAATGTCCTTCACTTCTCCCACACCCGTGTGACCTCCCACATGCTAGTGTGGCTCTACCGTGTCTCGCACACGGCCGTATGCCTTGTCCATGTAACTGTCTGACTTGTTTTAAAATTGAAAAATTTAGCTTCAAGTTTCACATGGCCTAAGACACGCCCGTGTGTCCATGCCGTGTTGTACACACAGCCATGCCACACGGTCGTGTGGTCTATCGTAGACTATGTCTCTATCAATTTTTGGGAAAAATTAAGTATCTGTTTCTACATGACCAAGGACACTCCCGTATGTCTAAGTCATGTGGGTCACACGGCCATGTCACTCGGTTATGTAACTCTCTTTCAATTTTTTTTTAAAATTTTAAAACTAAGTCTCAAAATCCATACGACCTAGGACACGCCCGTGTGTCCAGGCCATTTGCGTTATGGCCTGGGACACATCCTTATGTCTAGGCCTTGTGGGTTAAAAACCTACATTTTTAAGTATTTGATTAGTTTTTAAATAATACCATAAAATAAAAATAAGAGAATTAGTATTGTTAGTACTCAGGTTGCCTCTCAAGAAGTGCTTATTTTAAGTCTAAGTTCGAAGGTTCGCAGAGCTGAAGCTCCTTTCTATCATCTCAAAAATCCTCACCATTATAAAGTTTAAGTCGATGACCATTTACCTTTAATGTGCCGTATGTTAGATGAGTTACCTCTATTGTACTGTAGGGGAAAACAGTTTGAACAACGAATAGACCTGACCATCTTGATTTCAGCTTTCCAAGAAACAACTTGAGCTTTGAATTGCATAAAAGGACAAGATCTCCAGCTACAAATTGTTTGGGCTGCTGCAAACTAGCATTGTGGTGTCTCTTTGTCACTTCTTTATATAATCGTAAGTTCTCATCAGCATTCGCTCGCCACTCATCTAACTCGTTCAGCTACATCAATCTTTTTTCACCTGCAAGTTTAAGATCATAGTTTATAAATTTTATAGCCCAAAATGCTTGTGCTCTAATTCAAATGGTAAATGACAACTTTTTCCTTAAACAAGTTTGTAAGGAGATGTTCCTATGGGAGTTTTAAAAGTAGTTCTATATGCCCATAAAGCGTCATCTACTTTTATCACCCAATCCTTCCTATTTGACTCTACGGTTTTCTCTAGGATACGTTTGAGCTCTCGGTTTGCCACTTCAACTTGTCCACTAATTTGAGAGTGATAAGGGGTAGCTGTCTTATGATACACTCCATACTTTTTAAGCATTTTATCAAATTGCACATTACAAAAATAAGTACCCCTATCACTAATAATTGCTCTAGGTGTTCCGAATCAAGAAAAGAGCTTCTTGAGAAACCTATCTACTACTCTAGCATCATTAGTAGGTAAAGCTTGGGCTTTTACCCATTTTGACATATAATCGACTGCTATTAAGATATATTTATTACCAAACGAGCTAGGAATGGACCGATAAAATCAATGCCCCAGACATCAAATATTTCATATGAAAGTATATAAGTTTGAGGCATTACATCGCGTTTAGAGACATTACCTGTTCTTCGGCATTTATCACCAGATGTAACATACCTGTTAGCGTCCTTGAATAGTGTGAGCCAATAAAAACTTGATTCAATCTTTACTTTTGACGTTTGAGTATTCAATACAAAAGCAAGGTACAACTCATACCCTTTCCTTAAATATCTCTAAGCTGTCATAGAAGACATTACTATAGGTAGACCATCCAATTCACCTGATTCAATCCGGAGAACATCCCAGTTTTTACATTTCAGCTCAATAAACTTTCTTCTACAATTTACCACTACATCATGGGCAGTCAACCAATCCATACCAAGGGTTATATCAAATTCGTCAAACGGTAATAACATTAGGCTAGTCAGAAAGCAATGACCTCTAATCATCAAAGGACAATTCCTACATACTTGGTCAACTAGCACATGCTTGCCTAGTGGGTTTGACACCTTTACTACAAACTAGGTCGACTCGACATGCACATTCATACTAGGTACCAATGTCATACACATATAGGAATGGGTAGACCCCGGGTCAATTAAAGCAATAACAGGTAAGTCATAGATAGAAAGGGTACCCGTGATCACATCGGGAGACAAGGCCTCCTCGCGGGCATGAAAAGCATAGGTCCTCGCAAGTGCTCTGCCCTCTGACCTCACTACGGAATCTCTAGGGGTACCTCGGCTACTAGTCCCACTACCCAAGTTCTTCTGCGGTCTACCTCTCGAAAGAGCACTATTCGCTCTCACATCTTGCCTCTTGTCTTTTTCATCCATCTCAGGACAATTCTGGATGAAGTGATCTAGTGAACCGCACCTGAAGCAACCTCTTTCATTTCCTCGACACTCACCAAAGTGTCACCTACCACAATGCGAGCACTCGAGTCTATTTGGCTGAGCACTACCCACACTCGCAATGGTCGTGGTCTGAGCTTTAGACGTCACATGCTGCTTACTCTTGTTCTTACCCGAAAATCCCACTGAAACATTGGATCGGGTGGTAAACACCCTGGATCTATTAGACGATGACTGATGCAATTTCCAAATTTGTCTCTTCTTCGAGTCACAAGACTTTATGTCCGCTCTTCTCTTTTCTTTGGCCAACTCTTCGGCCTTACATGCTATAACAGCCCGATTTAGACCCTAATCGGAATGGTGGTTTTGGGACCACGAATCCGAGTCAGAAAAATATTTTAAAATTTATTTTTGGTGTTCATTTTATGTGAAATTATATCTGTGAAATTTTCATAATTTAATTTTTTCATTTAGGTATCCGATTAAATAAAGGGACTTAGCTGCATAAATTGAAAAGTGGGTAGTTTATTTGTAAAAGGCTTATTTGTTAATGGTTTCTTAAATGGGAGTAGCTATGTGGAAATTAGTCCAATATATATAGTATTGGACGGTAATAGACTTAAGTTATATGAAACCATTATTAATTCATTAAGGGTAAAAAGGGAAAATAGAATAAAAATCATATTATAACATAATATAACATAAAAAAATAAAACCATGCTCATAATGTTTTTCTTCTTCACCGAATATAAATAAAGAAAACAAAGAAGAACAAGGGCTAGGTTCGGCCAACTCTCCTAACTTGATACAAGGTTCATTTTTAATCGGTTTTTGATAATTTTTACGTTTTTTAGATCGTTGCTTCAAGTACTTCAAAACCCGAGCTTTAATTTTTGATTTTGATGAATATTTTGAATTTTGCCATTGATGAGAACTTGTGATTTTTATGGTTTGATGATGAATTATGGAAGAGAAGGATTGGGTTAAGATATATTGTAAAGGAATTTTTTATGATTTTGAGTAATTAGGGCTTAATTGCAAAAATAAAAATGTGGGGGGAGTAGAATGTGAAATTGATGAAAAATATGGGCATATTAGGGCCCTAGGAGTATTCGGCCACCCTTGGGTGCAAGTAAATTGGTATATTTTGAATTTTATGATTTAGGGACTAAATTGTAAAAATTGTAAAAGTTAAAGGTAAAATGGTAATTTTCCCATTTATGTGTTTTTTGACTAAATTGAATGAAAATATATTTGAATGAGCTTAATTTGGATATGTTTAGATTAAGAATTAAAGAAACTGGAATCGAATCGGGGAAAAACAAAAGTGGTCGACTAGCAGCCTCGTTCCGTTTTACGACGTCCGAGGTAAGTTTATAAGCGAGTAAACATTGTTATTTTTATTTACATGCAAATTATATATGCTGAAATTGAAAATGTGAATTTAAAAACCTAATAGCCGAATGGGTTCAAGTGTGGTATCCATAATTGTGCATTTCCTTCGATTGAGTTACGACATCCGAAAGCCCTGCGTGAACCTTAGGAATAGTTAGGATTCCGATATATGTGTGCGAGTAAGTCCATGGCATCGATATGTGACTCTGATATGTGTTTACGAGTAAGACCCTGTCTGGGATAGTGGCATCGATATGTGACAGCATGTAAGACCACGTCTGGGACGTTGGAATTGTACGACTTATGTGATTATCTGAGTATCCTATTCAATTCTGAATAGTTCATCGAGCAAAGACAAATTATTAATGATAAGGTTTGTATAGGGCTTGATTGACAAGGCAAGTTATGCATGATATAAAGCATGAATTTCTATGGTTTAAATTAAGTGTGTATTGTCTATTGTACATCATGGAATAACTACTAATATTATGGATGAGTATTTTTTATGCACTCAGTCAATTGGTTGTTATTTGTATACGAGACTATATTATAATCAACGAGGTTGTACATGTTGAGCATGCGAATTAGGTACTTAATGAATGTTCGGTCTTGAGGCTTAAGTGATGGTTTGTTAAGTTTGGCCTTATAAGCACTCGGTTAAGGTGATAACATAAAAGAATATGAGTGTATAAGATTATATGCATGTCACACGAACTTATAAGTGCTTGGACTTAAATGTGAATTTGGCGTAACAATCTAATTTAATTTAGTTAAGTTGAAAAAGACATTGAGTTGTTTAAATGCTTATGACTTACTAAGCCTTGATAGCTTATTCTTGTGTTATGGTTACTTTGTTTTATAGATTTTTGGAAGTCAAGCTACAAGTTCGGGATCGTCTACGAAGCTCATCACACTAACCTCTATTTTAGGTACTTTTATAAGTTAAAATAAAGATTATGGCATGTATAAGCTAAAGTATATTGTGGAAATGTAAATTTTGGTTGTGTATAAAGCCATACGTAAGTGGCTAATATACTATGAAAGTATGTAATGCTTTAGTTACGTTTATATGTGTTAAAAGTCTTGATAGTGGTTAATGAATTTGGATATGGGTGATGAATCGGTCAAGGTACATATTGTCTTAAATATGTTAAATGATTTGACCTTGTTTCTTGCTAAGACAAAATATGCATGTGAAATCAGTTGAGTTGTTCAGTTAAGATGTTACATGTGATTTAGCGTAAATAGAATTTAGTTATGTCCGAACTTGACAAGAGTTTATCTTGATAAACTTGTTTCATGGTATCTAGGTTTTGAGCTTGGATAGACATATTTGTACTTGGTTAGGTGGCAATATATATATGTAATGTAAATAAGTTAATCCCGGTTTAACATTTGTATATGTATAAATTTATAATGATTTGACTTAATGTATAAATTATGGTTGGTACATTTGTATAATAATTTATTCTCCATGGAGGGTCATATGCATATGAAAAGGTAAGGTAAAAATAAGAAAATAAAAACTTGAATATAACTTAATTTTAGGTATGTATGTATTCGGTAATGCATTGAAATAAATGACCAAATGAATGGTGAGCTTGTATTGTAAATACAAAGGTATTATGAGCTCAAATCGATATTTATATGTTAGGTTTGGTCACATTGACGTGATCATATTTACTTGGTTTTGTGTGTATCTTATTAATTCAGTTATATTGTTTTAAATATGCATATGCTTAGATGTATTTATATGCGTATGTGGTCTGACTAGTAATGTACTTATGAAATAGACCGTTATAAATGGGAAAACTCAAATAGGCTTGATTATCACCTAGAAACTTGAATGATGTTATTATTGTTCATATGATTTAGCTATCGGAGTTAACAATTTTATGTAATACGATTTGATGTCTGTTAGTTTGATTGAATAAAAATAATATATTCCTTTTGTTTGTGAATGTGATTTACATAATTGAACAGATGTTTATTAATCTAGAATTATAGTTATTATAAATAAGTTAGTAAATTTTTATGTATGTATTGACTTGAGTGATTATAATTAACTGTGTGTGTTCAATAACGTCTCGTAACCCTAGTTCGGCGATGGATACGGGCTAAGAGTGTTACACATGCTCTAGCAACGAGTACTACAAACTCTTTCAACTTCAAGATGCCAACTAGCAACCGAATGTCCTCATTTAGACCCTCTTCAAACCTTCTATACATTGTGGCTTCGATAGACACGCACTCATGTGCATATTTGCTGAGCCTTATGAACTCGCGCTCATATTATATATTATCATTCGGCCTAGTTTTAATTCAAGAATTTCCCTCCTCTTCTGGTCTATGAACTTCCGGCTGATATTGTAATATCCCAAATTAGGGCCTAATCAGAATAGTGGTTTCGTGACCACAAATTCGAGATAGAAATAATCATTTTATAATTATTTTGAGGTTTATGATATGGTTGCATGATTGTGTGAAAATTTCATGAAGAAATTCTATGCATAAAATGCTTAAATTGAAATTAGGGACTAAATCGAATAAGTTGCAAAACTTGCATTCTAGAAGCTTTTAGTATGAAATTGCTTTGGAATATTAATTAGGAGGTCTTAAATAGCAATTTGACCAATTTCTAAAATTTGGGACAAAAATGGGCTTGTACATGAAAAATTACAAAGAAAGGCATTAAGGGCATTTTTGTCAAATGGTAAAGGTGTTAAATTGAAATGTGTTTTATTTATATTTTAATGGTTTACATTTTCGTACGAAAATTTTGACGTTTGGGCACTCAATTTAGTCAAAAGGACTAAATTGTAAAAAGTGCAAAAGTTGAGTTCTATATGTTAGAGGTGCTCAATTGTTATGAAAATTTAAATTGGAGGTCCTTAAATGGTAATTAGACCGTTGGTTAATTTATTGGACAAAAATGGACATGAAATGGGTGAAAAAAGAATATTTTTAAGTTAGGGGCATTTTGGTCATTTAGTGATTAAATGAATTAAAAATCAAATTAAAAGTCAATTTTTGCTCATCTTCTTCCTCAAGGCCGAAAATAGCATGGAGAAACCATGGCTAGGGTTTTTCAAGCTTCCAAGCTCGATTGTAAGTCCGTTCTAGCCCCGTTTTTAATGATTTTTACGTTTTTGAAATCCCGATAACATGATTTCTCTATTTCTACCATTTATTTGAGCTAGGGTTTGATTTCAAAAATTGACCCATGTTGAATAATTGTGTATTTTGATGTTTTATGATAGAATATGAGATTTTAAATTATGTTAAACAATTTGTGCTACTCGGTTTTAAGTAAAAACGAGTAAAACGACTTAATTGGTAAAAATACCTATTGTTCATAAGTACATGTTATAGTGGGAATTTAAGGTTGCTGTTAGTAAATAAATGATCAGCATGTCCTAAAACATAAGAATTATGGAAAAAGTTTAATTTTCGAGCTTTGGGGCAAAAGTGTAAATATGCAAAAGTTTAGGGGCAAAATCGTAATTTTGCCAAAGTTATAGTTAAGGACTATTTTGATAAATGTGAGTATTAAATGAGCTAAATGTGCTATTTTAGATCAATAAAAACGAGATTCAAGTTGTGATCGAGGGAAAAACAAAGTTTACGAGGAATAGGCTTAATTGTTGATATTTCGGTATCGAGGTAAGTTCATGTGTAAATAAGATAACATAATTGTTATTTTAAGTGATTTAATGTTATTTATATGATATAATACTTATTATCATGAAATGTTATGCTTTGTGAATTATTATTTAGTAATATGCAAATTATGTGAGCTATTTGATAAATGTGAAATGCTACCAAGTATCGGTTCCGACATTTCGAGGAAGACGACAAAGATGTGCAATTGAAGAAAATCCCGTTTGAACCTTGGGAATAGATTAGGATACAAGTGACATGTCACTAGGATGGTTGAGTTCCGAACCGTTGAGTTGAGTCCAAGTTCGTGAGATGTAACTAGGCATCCGAGCTCGTTGAGTTGAGTCCGAGTTCACTTATGGATGCGAACACCCTAGCTCGTTGAGTTGAGTCCGAGTTCACTTATGGGTGGGTTACATGGTAGCTTGGCTACGTAAATTCCGTAGGCTATTGAGTTTGTCTAGCTACAGATATGACACTTATGTATGTGCAATCCGTGTATCCGAGTTATATTTCGATGTGTTTAATGGGTAGATTTTTAAATGACTAGTAAGAACTCCTAAACGAACGAGGTATGTTGGAAAGTAAGGCGAAAGAGGAAATTGAACAGGTATGATCTTAAACTTCAAGTGGAGAACTTGGTAGGATAAGATTGTGGAAAGATAGTAAGTATACTTGTGCCATGAATGTTTTAATGATACTTATACAATTGGTGTTTATGTTGATTTGCACAGCCATGTTACTTGTTATTTACATGTGAATTTACTAAGTATTTATGCTTACTCCCTCATTTTTATTCATTGTAGTTTTGACAAGCCAGCTTGGAAATCGGGAAGGGTCGAAGGAACGATCACACTATCCGGGACAATTTGGTATAATGGCTTGTATTTTGAATATGGCATGTATAGTATTGTAATCATTTTGTGTAAATAACCTTATGATATGGTGATGGTTTGATAAGGAAATGCTTGGAAATGATTAGCCATTGGAATGGCCAATCTAGATCATATTTGGTGTCATGTATGTTTAATGTGCTACTTAGCCCATGAAAATCCATAAAAAGGTGAACTTTGTTATAAAACAGAATTTTTCAACAGCAGTGATGTGAGTTTGAAAAATCACTAAAAATTGTAGAGACATGATTTGATAGTGAATAAAATATGAAATTTAAGCTTATTGTGTCTATTTTCATATGGAATAAACGAAACAGGTAAAATAGTTGTATTTTATGACATATTTGGGTTTTGGTGAAATAGGGTTAGAGCAATTTCTGAATCCCCTGTTCTGACTTTAAAAATTCACTAAAAATTGTAAACAAATAATTAGGAGTCATACTTTATATGCACAGATTCCTTATTGAGTCTAGTTTTAGGGGAAATAAATGGAATAGTCATTAGAATTTTTTAGAGGGAGAAAAGTGATTTGTAGTGAACAGAGGTCAAAGCAGTTGAACACTGAAACAGGGTAAAATTTAACTAATAAACTATACTAATTGGCCCAACCAAAAATTCTATAAAAAAATTAGTAGATAGATATATAAGTCTAGTTTCAGGGAAAATTTATGGATCTTAATTTCGAGTTTCGAAACTTGAGATATGAATTTTTTAGTGACTATGATGCAAATGAATAGCTTATTACGAAAGTTAGAATAAATGATTTAAAGTTCTTTAAGTGATAAATTAAGTTTAGTAACACCTTAAGCTTGACTCCGGCGACGGTCTCGGGTAAGAGGGCATTACAGATATACTTTTTGCGGAACTCCTCCAAGAAGAATTCCCAAGTTGCTCTCCCTCTCGGTACAACTAACACAAGAGTATGCCACCACTGATAGGCCAAATCTCGTAGTAGTAACAGCACACACTTCATGCATTCATCATGCGTGCATGATAGCTCATCAAATACCCTAATGGTATTCTTTAACCAAAACTCTGCTCTCTCCGGGTCATCATCTTTGTTTGCCCAAAATTTCTCGGCCTCATGCTTTCTAATGCTATCTATCGGGGGCTTTTCTCTTCTACTCATTTCTGCTCATTGAGGAGCTGTAGGGGCAGGCTGAGGAATCAGAGGAGGTGGGGGAGGTGGAATATTCGGATTAGCACGAATATACTCCATATACCAAGTGTTCATCATCTAGAGGTAAGCTTCTCTAGCCCCTCCACCCTGACTCATCATCACGCCAGTCTCAACTGGCACGGTCCCTTCAGCGGAAGCCGGCGTGTTACTTTCCACATCATCCGCCATAGCTCATTCGGGATCCATTTACTATATGAAAAATATAATTTATAATCGTCAAGAGTTGTCACACTATCATATTATAATTATGGCATGTATAGCTAGACTCGTACACAAACTAGGTTAGTCCTAGAATAGACTAAACCATAGCTCTGATATCACTAAATGTAACACCCCTTACCTGTATCCGACCCCGGGACAAGGTATAAGGCATTACTTTACTAAAACACATGCAAACATTCGACCTCAAGTCAATGAAATCTGACCCAATTTAAAACTTTTTCAAACTTTGTCTTGCAGTTCTTAATATGGGCTTACGAGGCCCAAAACATGGTTTGGAAACAATCCGGGACCAAACTAAGTGCTTAGAAAACTTTCAAAAAAATCCACTAAAAATAGGGCACACGCCCGGGTGGAAGGGCAACACGCCCGTGTGGCCTCTAAACATGGCCGTGCTGATGGCCCGTGTGGTTTACACGACCTAAACACATAGGGACACGTTCATGCCCTTCGTTCGTGTGGATTTATTTTCTAACATCAAACCTACAGGGGTTTCACATGACCTGGCACACGCCCGTGTGCTCAGCCCGTGTCCTTCACACGGCCATGACACGCCCGTGTCGCAGCCTGTGTGCAAAAACTTTGACATTCTGTTTCTGACGTCAGTAGCTTTTAAGGGTCACACGGTTGTGGCACACGCCCATGCGCTAGGCTGTGTCCTCCATACGGTTGAGACACACAGTCGTGTCTCAGCCCGTGTGTTTAATACTGGGTATTTAATTCTACCAATCCAAGGTGCAGGGGACACACGGCCTAACCACATACCCGTAGGGCTGACTGTGTGTCAGCTTAGACACACGCCGTGTGTCTACTTGCGTAGACAAAATAAGGCTATCTACCAAGCCTTTTGCCACCCTGAAACAAGGTCAAACACATACCAAAACATAACAAGTCTCCAATATTCAACTAATGGCCATAATTTGGCAACTACACATATTCACATAAATGATCCAACCATGCATTCAATCTATTACTCCTAGCACATATAATCACTCATGCGCTAATTACTCATTCTTGAAAACATCATCATTTGCATTTAATAAACAATAGCATTTGTTGGCCAATGTCTATGGCCTTATACAAAAATGGGGTATCTCAAAATAAGCCAACACACTTGGCCCAACATAGAATGACACTTAGCTAAGACTAGTCCCTATACATGGCATTTCTCAAAATACAAGAAACTAACTATACCGAATGCTTTACTTGATAGTGTGAATGAAGCCTCCGACGTACTTTGATCCACGAGCTAGCTAGGCGGCACTAAAAGAAAATGGAAAGGAGAGGGGTAAGCATAAAGCTTAGTAAGTTATAAGTAAATAAATAACAACAATATACTATGCTATATCATGCTCTTAACCCAACTCAATTTGTGTATGCTATAAAAGAATAGCTACAAGCATAACTTACTCATTTTCATGTCTTACTAACCAAACAAAATAAGTTCGAGCTCATATTTTATACATTTCATATAGGTACCTGCACCACTCACAAGGTCATCATAATATCTCTCAATCTTGATACAAACTTTAAATTCCTCGTCGAACTATTTAGAATACGAAAGGATATTCAATAAGCCTCAAACATAGGGTATCGAGCTAATGCCATGTCTCAGACATGGTCTTACACTGGCTCACATATCAAGTCGATGCCATGTCTCAAACATGGTCTCACACTGACTCTCAATGTATCGGGGTCGATGCCATGTCCTAGACACGATCTTACACTGGCTCTCCCCTATCCGTGCTGATGCCATGTCCCAGACATGGTCTTACACTGACACATATCCAAGCCAATGCCATGTCTCAGGCATGGTCTTACACTAGCTTGCCTGTCGAGGCCGATACCATGTCCCAGACATGGTCTTACACTAGAACTCGTATCTACGCCCATGTCATGTCTCAGGCATGGTCTTACACTGGCTAGCACATAGCCGTGTCAATGCCATGTCTCCGACATAGTCTTACACTAACACGTAACGAGGTCGACGCCATTTCCCAGACATGGTCTTACACTAGCTATCGTATAACCCTAGTATCATGACAATGAATATCCAATCTATTTCTACAATCCAACAGGGTTTTATCACATCATTTCCCATCAATGCACTACTCATAATCACAATTAATCAATTTAAACCAATTCAATGATTTCATGCATAATTATAGTAAAGTTGTATTATTTACCTACAACTTACCTCGGTATGCAAAATGTGAACAACTTATCGATTTAGTAGATTTGCTTGGCCTTTCCCCAGTCTAGGTTCGGGTTTTATCCTTCTTGATCTATAATAATAATTTACTAATTTAATCACTGTATTAATCTAGACAACTCAAAATTCATAATTTGGCAAAATGACCATTTTGCCCCTAGACTTTAGCAAAATGACCATTTTACCCCTAGGCTCGAAAATTGATTTTTATCAAATTTCCTTATTACCCAAGCCTAACCGAATTCTTTTCACTCTTATAGCAGCCCAAAATTCCAAGTATTTCACACAATTACTATCTATTTTACCACTTTCACAAAGTAGTCCATTTTGTAGATTTTCATGCAAAATCTTTCACAAAAGTTGTTTATTTAACAACCTACATTCATTTTCCTTCATAAAATTCTAGCAAACCACACAAGTGTTCTCATGGAAAATTTTAAACTTTTAAACATTTTGCAAACTAGTCCCCTCAATAGATAGCCCATGCTATAAGGGTCCCAAAAGTACAACAATTATCAAGAAAGATCATTAAATACACTTACTTGTAAAGATGAAAGATAGCTAAAATTTTTTCAGCTTTCAAAACCCCAAATATGGCTGATATTTTTGGCAAGGAAGAAGAAGAAATGAAGAAAATGAAGACTTTGTTTATTTTATGATTTTCTAGTCAAAATTAGTCACCAACTACACCTAATTTTAAGCAAATTTTATTTCTTTGTCTCCCTTGTTTCTCATGGCCGGCCTACATTAATTTAAGGGCATATTTTCCCTTTAAAAACTTCAAATTTTGGTCCTCTTGCAATTTAATACCTTTTGCTAGTAATTCATAACTTTTACCCTTTATGTGATTTAGTCCTTTTTTGCAATTAAGCTCACAATTGCTAAAATTCACCAAAATTTTTATGCACCCTTATAAAAATGCTATGACACATAAAATAATATTAGAAATAATTTCTCTAACCTCGGGTAAGTGATTTTGAAATCACTATTCCGACTAAGCCCAAATTCGGGCTGTTACAGTAATGAAGAAATCAAATAAAAATCATTTGACGATCCTAGGGACTAAAGTGTAAAATTTGAAAAGTTAGGGGCAAAAATGTAATTTTTCCATCATATGATTCTTGGGCTTAATTGAATAATGTGAGTATTAAATGAGTTAAATTCGTTACTATATTTCAAGAAAAACGAGGTTCAGACTTAGATCGAGAGAAAAATAAAATATTTGATGATTAGGTCCATTTCGCTATTTTTGTACCGAGGTAAGTTTGTATGTTAAAAATAAGCTTTAAAATAATTGTATTTAAATGCCTCAATATTGCATGAACTGTATGTTTCATTATGTGAATGAGTTTAACTCTATGGACAAGTTCGACGACGATTCGAGAAGTAAGAAATCTCGTTTGAACCTTAGGAATAAGTTAGGATACAAGTGACATGTCACTAGGGTTACCATGTGCTATGTGATTATGTGATTCGGGTGCTGGTCTTGTACGTCCTACTGGTGCTTGAGTATATCGGTATATGTTGCGGATACTTGACAGCTTGAGTGAGCAACACCGTGTAGCTACGTCTTGACTGACAGCATGTGTGAGCAAGCTCGTCAATAGCTTGAGGGTGAGCGATTATTTGATACGAGGCTTAGGTAGCTTTGGCTACATATGTGGCACTTAATGTGCAAAAAATTCCCGAGTACCCGACATTGTTATTCCAAGTGGTTCACGGGTATGTCAAGATGAGATGATGTGTAAAATCATTACGAGATGGTACAAGTATGTGCTTAAAACTTATGATTTTTAAATTCGTAAATTGATGAATATGAGGTAAGTTGTGATGAAATGAATTATGAACATGAGACTAGGGTAAATTTACATTTAATCATGTTATATAATTTGAATGTTATATGTGTGGTAAGGTTTGCTTATTTCTTGCATGCGAGCTTACTAAGCTATTTAGCTTACTCCGTTTATTTTTTCATGTTTTATAATGTCGCCAAGTTAGCTCGGATCGGAGATCGTCAAAGATCCATTCACACTATCAACAATTATTTTGCTATTAATAAATTCAACATTTTGAGTTATAGCATGTATAAGGGACTTGGTCATTTTGTTATGTGTCATAATTGATTTGGCCAAATGTGTTGGCTTATAATGGTTAGAAGTTCATTTTGTATAAGGCCATTGGAGATAGTCTAATATTAGTTATAAGTATATTATTATGATGATGCCTTTCATAAATAATGTGTTGATGTATTGGTTATGGATGTTTGGTTGTATGTATATGCTTGGATTGGTGCTATGTTATGTTGTGTAGGTGTGTGCATTAAAAGGTGGCAAAATGGCTTGGTAAATAGCCTTTATTCTGTCCACATAGGTAGACACATGGGCATGTGTCTAGGCTGTGTGTGACACACGGCTGGTCCCACAGGCATGTGTTTAGGTCGTGTGTCCCCTGCACTTTAGTTTTGATAAACAGATTGATCATAATTGAGTACACGGGCAGAGACACGGGCATGTGTCTCAGCCATGTGAACAGCACAGCCTCGAACATGGGCGTGTGCCCTGGCCGTATGAAGTCTGCACCTAATTTATGAAAATTAATTTTCCACACGGCCTAGCACACGGGCATGTGACTTGGCCATGTGACCTCAATTTGGTCACGAGTTACAAGTCAGAGAGTTACACGAGGTCGAGACACGGGCATGTGTGACCACACGGCCTATTCACACGGGTGTGCCCCATATCCACACAGGCATGTGACCCTTGTTTAGTTGAAAATATTATAAGTTTTGTAAAATTTTCTAAAGTTCTCGGTTTAGTCCTAAACCACTTCTAATGTACGTTTTGGGCATCGTAGGCTCGTATCAGGGACTTTATGATTAAATGCAAACTGTTTTAAATTGGGAAAAAATTTATGACCCGAAATGGTATGTTTGTTCGTGTGATAAGTCCGATAATTCCTCGTACTCTATTTTGGCATTGAATACGAGTAAGGGGTGTTACATAATCCCTCTAATGTCAGAAATTTTCCAAGCTATGGCTCTTTTATGCTCCCTCAATACTTGTAATAAATCCTCTTTCCCATTTGGCTGCAAGTTTGAAGCAATAATCACTGGTAGTATAGAATTATTTCCAAGGAATGCATACTCTAGGTGATTTGGTAATTGCTTCAGTTCTAATTTGGGAGGTTCTTCAATAAAGGGTTTTAGTTTTAGTTCATTGTTTACCTCAATGCCCTCATAATTCTTCTATCTCAGTGAAGACTCATTAAACTCTAAATTAATTTTTGTCTTACCTATCACAGTAGTATCATCATCTAACTCCTCTCCTTGAACAAGACACAGTTCCAACATGTCCTTATGAATAATTTCCTGTAAGAATCTTGAATAACATGGTCAATAGAGTCAATGAAATAACAGGAATCATCTTGTTCTCTAGAAAATCACATGGCA
Source organism: Gossypium stocksii (assembly GCA_020496765.1). NCBI lineage: Eukaryota > Viridiplantae > Streptophyta > Magnoliopsida > Malvales > Malvaceae > Gossypium > Gossypium stocksii. Next base: position 109,994,598 of record CM035623.1, read on the forward strand.
TCATAGATTTTAAAAATAATCTTTTCGTCACTACCCTAAGCACAAGTTTACCATCACCTACATCAATGACAGCCCTAGCAATAGGTAAAAATGGGCGACCTAAAATTAAATGTACCTCAACATCCTCATCCATGTCAAGCACAGCAAAATCAACAAGGAATATGAATTTATCTACTTTTACAAGGACATCTTCAATACTACCTCTAGGATATTTAGCAGATCTATCAACTAATTGAATACTCATCCTAGTGTGTTTTGGTTCCCTAAGACCAAGTTGCTTGAACATTTTATAAGGCATCAAATTAATGCTATCACCTAAATCAGCTAATGGTTTCTCAATATTTAAACTACTAATTAAACAGGAAATAGTAAAACTTCCTGGATCTTTCAACTTGGTTGGTAGTTTATTTTAAAGAATAGCTGAACATTCCTCATTGAGTTCCACAATAGATAGCTCTTCAAACTTCTTTTTATTTGTTAAAAGTTCCTTCAAAAATTTTACATATGTATGCATCTGCGAAATAGCTTCAACAAAAGGTAAGTTAATATGCAATTGTTTAAAAAGTTCAAGAAATTTACCAAATTGGACATCTATACGGTTTTTCTTTAACTTTTTCGGATATGGGATCAGTGGTTTATACACTTTAAGTACTAGTGTTTCACTCACTTCGGGTTTTACCCCCTCGTCCTTTCCTTATCAGATTCATTTTTTAGCTTCTTTTTAGGTTTAGTCAACACTTTCATATTCCTTAGTGTAACTGTTTTCACATGCTCTTTCGGGTTAGGCTCGGTGTTACTAGGTAAACTATCTTGCTACCTTTTTTAAACTAATTTGGCAAGTTGACCAATTTGATTTTCGAGCCCTTGAATCGATGCTTGCTAATTTTTCAAAGCTGTCTCGGTGTTTTGAAAACGAGTATCTGACACCGAAATAAATTTTTCCAACATATCTTCAAGGTTCGGTTTCTTTTTGTTGTTGAAAACCTGGAGAAGTTGTGGTATTTGATTTCCTTGACCTCCCCATAAGAAGTTTGACCTCCATCTTGCATTATAAGTGTTACTATAAGGATTATTTTGAGGTCTAGAGTTATTACCCATATAATTATTTTCTCATTCTCTATGCTAGGACCGTAAGGTAAATATTCTAAATTATTCATTCTACCTTCATTTGCGTCGCCTTGCATCACCAGATGTACCTGCGTAGAAACACATAAACCATCAATTTTTTTATTCAAGAGTTCTACCTGATTTGATAACATGGTGACCGCATCAAGGTTGAAAACACCAGCTACCTTTATTAGCTTCGTCTTCATGACTTGCCACTCATAATTATTCAATGACATCTCATCTATAAACTCGTAAGTCGTTTCAAGTGTTTTGTTATTCAAAGTCCCATTGGCAGCTGTATCGATCAATTGCCTAGTAGAGGGATTCAAACTGTTGTAGAAGGTTTGAACCTATAGCCATAGGGATAACCCATGATGAGGGCACCTTCTCAATAAATCCTTATACCTCTATCATGCATCATATAGAGTTTCTAAATCCATTTTCACGAAGAAAGAGATATCATTCCTTAACTTAGCTGTCTTAACCGGCGGGAAGTACTTCAATAAGAAATTCTCGGTCATTTGTTCCCATGTAGTGATGGAACCTCGTGGTAGGGAGTTCAACCACTGTTTAGCCTTATTTCTCAATGAGAAGGGAAACAACCGTAAGCGAATGGCATCATTAGAAACGCCATTTATTTTAAAGGTGTCGCAGAATTCCAAAAAGTTCGCCAAATGATTATTTGGATCTTCATCTTGCAAACCATCAAACTAAACAAACTATTGGATCATCTGAATGGTGTTCGACTTCAGCTCGAAGTTATTCGTAGCAATAGCAAGTCTCACAATACTCGATTCAGCCCTAATTAAATTAGGCTTGGCATAATCATACATAGTACGAGGAGTAGGATTCAAATTTTCCGGATTCGCAGCAACCACAAGAGCTAACTGATTATTCTCATGTTCAGCCATCTCCTCAGTAATAATAACGTCCTCTTGCTCTTCCATTATATTATGTTGATTCTGCCTTGCTTCTCTACGATTTCTACGAGCTGTGCTTTCAATCTCACTGCAATCTCACTGTTAAATACTAAAGGTCCTAACGGGTTTTTTCTAGTCTTAAATTAAAGGGACCTATCAGAAGCAAACAAAAAAAATTAGAAAACAAAAATTAAACTAAAAAAATAAATTGCAATAAAAATAAATGGCTAAATTAATAAAAATCAAGTATTCCTAATATTTTAGTCCCTGGCAACGACGCCAAAAACTTGATTGTGATTCACTAAACTAACTAAAAATAACGACAAAGGCAAGCGCACCTATCGAATAGTAGTATAGCTATGGTGAGTCGGGAATATCGTATCCACGATGACTAAAAGTACTAGTGATTACTATCTTTTTTTTATTATCTAGCCTATAAATTAAAGAGGATGTTTTTAATCTAAAATTTAACTAAACTAATTATTAAGAACATGACAGAGAATAGAATGAGAAAATACTTGAGTATAACCCAACAGAAAGACAATACCCAGGAAAGAATCCACCTAGATTTTACTTATTATTCTGAATCTGAATTAAACGATTTTTTCACTTGCATTGATCTGTAGAAATCCCTAAATTATGTCAATATCTCTTTCAAGAATAAGAACAACTGACTCTATATGATTAATTGAAATCTCTTTCTAATTAAAACTTTTATTGCCACATTAACTCGATCTATGGATTCCCCTATTAGATTTGACTTTAATTTGGTAGATTTATGTCATCCTATTTCTAGGATTGCATGCAACTCCACTCAATTATGGCAGATCTACTTTTAAACAGGGACTTTTACTCTACTGAAATAAGCACATCATACTTGAATTAATATCCTGAAAATATTAAAGCAAGAAATAAGGATACATAATTGAGAACAAGAAACAAGTATTTATCATGTAATTCAGAAAATCAAATAATAAGATCCATATTAGGTTTCATCTTCCCCAGGTATCTAAGGAATTTAGTTCATAATTTGGGAAGAAAACACCTCAAAATTAAAATAACAACAAGACATAAAAAACCCAATAAAACTTCAAAAGAAATTTGACTGGAGATCTTCAATCTTGAAGGAGATCTGCTTCTAAGTTGATTCCAACGGTGTTCTTCAAGTAATTTCTTTGTTCTACTCTACGTGCCCCTTTAGGTCTTCTTCTGGTATGTATTTATAGACTTTAGAATGCTCAGAAACCCTAAAAATTGGCTTTTTCCGCGTAAAAGGGAAGCAGGGTTCGAAATTTATAGGGGCTGGCACATAGGCGTGTGGCCAGCCCGTGTGGAAGTGCTCAGGCCGTGTAGATCCTAAAATTAGCTCTTTTTGTCTGCTTTTGACCCGTTTTTTGCTTCTTCCACTTCCCTATGTTCACCTAAGTATAAAAATACAAATTTAAAGGATTAGGAGCATCAAATTCACTAATTTACATAATAAATTATCCAAAAACATGACAAGCATGGGATTAAAACATGTTACTTTTATAGTTTATCAGTACATTTACATATGATTGAGGTAGTTTTTGCTTTGTGAACCAAAATTTTAATGTAGTCACTCACAGAACATTAACCCTTAACAAAGCTTGAGAGAGAAAATTTTTCTTAGTGAATAATACCTTCAGTTGTTAGAGAATCGAGCCAACTGGCTAGTGGTTGACATTTCAAATTTTTCTTTGGATGGAGTTGACCCCTCCCCGACAACGATAATAAAATTAAACTTTTTTATTATTCCTTTGTTAATCTTAGGGTAGAAAATAATAGAATTATCCACATTTCTTAAATCAAATGGGAAAAAATTCAATGTCGTTTAAATAAGATATTGGATTTGCAATTGTAGGTGGAGAAAATAGCATTATGAGGGCTTTTCTCTAGTTTAGATATTCGATCCAATTATACTTCGAATTTTGATAGAGTATAATATGATAAGATTTAAAATTTGTTGATTTTCATCTCTTAAAAAAATCTAAATATTATTTAAAATAATCTAAAAAAGGGGATCCAATACCATTTGTACACGTGAATATATAGATAAGGCAATAATGATGATATTAGGTTTAATTATAAGAATTCACTTCCTTGTTTACATCAAAATGTGGGTTTTGGTAAATAAATGTCTCATTTTAACCCTTTTCTCCCCAAATAAATGATAGTGAAAGTGATAGAATATCTAACATTTGGGGGGGGGGGGTGGAGTCCTCTCATCTTTATAAAAGATGGTTTAAATTGATGAGCCTTTTATCTAACAGCTTTAAATTTAGTGAGCTATAAACTTAATTGTAGCAAAGGCAGTTTCGGGATGTTATTTTCATGATTTGAATATATATATATAGTAATCTAACACTTTTCCCGTTCACAATGAAAGTGGTCATGACGTGGCTCAAGGACCCAAGGGCACAAAAACCTAACACAAACAATGTACTGTCCATATCGTTTGACCGCGCATGGTAACATTACACCTCTGATTCACAACCATGATTACAACACGACGATAAATCAACCCCTCTTCCCACACTGCCAAGAAAACGATAAATCACCCCCCAAATCTATTCAATTATATTAAATTAAAGCTCATTGTTCTTTCTTTCTTTCTTTTTTAATTTATAATAAAAAATAAATTATCACCAACCTCAAAATCATATAACCCCACGTCTTTGGATTTCTTTTTCTCATACTCGTAGATATATAAATATATATATCAGTAAAAAACCAAACTAAAAAAAACCGACCCAACTATGAGATAACAAAGAAGAAAATGAAAAACATGGTTCCTTCATCTTCTCCTTGTTCTTCCAAGTCCCTTCCTCCTACTCCTCCTCCACCTTACCAATCCCCTCTTTTCACTCCTGTAAGTTCCTTCACTGTTTGTTTCCCGAGAATTTATGAATGGGTACTTTTTTTTTTTATTTATTCTTCCTGTAAGTTTCATTCTTTGGCTTTCTCTTTGTTGTTGTTGTTGTTGTACAGATTCAAGAATGTGAAAGGGAAGAACAAGAAGATGGTACACCAAGTGTGACGACGGACAAAGGGCTGACGCCGAAGCACCTCCCAACACCCCTCCATGACAAAACCACTAGAAAACCCAACGCTAGGAAACGTTCGGAATCTGGTGGTGGTGATGGAGATGGCTCGGTTTCTTGCAACAAGTGCAGGCCAAATTCTAGGGAGAAGATCTCCGTGGTTCCTTTGGACAACAACAATGGAGTTAACAAGCATTCCTTTTCCATGCCAAGTCCTAATGGGATTTTCAAGTCCATTTTCCATTCTTTAACAAGGAAGAGTCCTAAATCAACTGATATGTCTACAGACAGAGAAGCACAATGGAAAATTGCTGCTGCTGAACTCTCACACAAGCTTATTCAAGCTACGAGGAAGAGAGATGAAGCATTAATGGAAGCTTCCAGGTTAAAATATTCCATGGCTGAACTTGAGAAGAAGCTTAGCAAGCTTGAAGTATATTGCCACAATTTGAAGTCTGGTCTAGATGAATGTAACAGCAACTCTCCTTATAGAATGGGTCAAACTCATAATATTCATCAAGTGAAGAAACAAGATGGAGTCATTGGAGCTAATGAGAAAGTGGTTCAACAATTCTTGGCTTCTGTATCTGAATCCAGGTCTTCAATCAGGCTTTTAAGTAGATCACTCACCATGCAATTAAGGCACATGGGTAGCAAAGTTTATGAGAGAATATCTGTGCTTTTACAGCCTTATGATATGAAGATTTCTCACTCGAAAAACCCCAAAAGCCTTCTCCTTTACCTCGAAGCTTTGTTGAACAAAGCTTTCTTTGAAGATTTTGAATCAACCGGGTTTCAAAAGAACGCGGTGAACCAAATATTGAACCCCATTGATCGTTGTGAAGCTAATTACAAATCATTCAATGAATTGCAAGGTCTAACATGGGAGGAAGTTCTGAATAAGGGAACAAGGCATTTCAGTGAGGAGTTCAGCAAGTTTTGTGACAGGAAAATGAATGAAATTGTGGCTATGTTGGGTTGGAACCGAGCTTGGCCTGAACCATTGCTACAAGCCTTTTTCGGTGCCTCAAAGAGTGTGTGGTTGGTTCACCTTTTGGCCAACTCGGTGCACCCTGGTTTACCAATCTTCAGGGTGGATAAAGGGGTCAGGTTTGATTCAGTATACATGGAGGACATGGATGGAGAAAGAGCCAAGAAATTGGTTCCAAGCATGGTACGGATCATGATCACACCAGGGTTCTATGTCTATGGCAATGTAGTCAAGTGCAAAGTCATTTGCAGGTACTCCAACAATGTGGATAGTAGTTTAATTGATAAGGGTTTAACCTCATCATCTCCTTAGTGTTTAAATTCAAGTAGGTATTGGTTAGAACTCAAAAGTGAAACCCCTTTGATTACTTTTGCACTTTGTAATATTTTGGTGCTAGTTTATATGTGCAAATTGGGTATTTATCAAGACTTATCTTTTTGGTTTTTGGGGTAGAGATGATGTATATTTTTCCCCACACAAATAAAAAAAAGGGGGGGTCTTGGATTAAACTAAAGATTTGGCATTTTCTTGTTTATCATTGTTTTTATTTAATTTAAATTTTTTTGCCAATCTGGAAATGTGGATGAACTTATCACATGTAGATTGGATGCATACCTTGTGAAGGATTTTTGGATCTTCTAGTGTTTATTGGGTTATTATATGAGCAATTTGGTTGCCAAATTTCCTTTTCCCCATTCACTAGTGTTGGTTACAACTTAATTTAAACCCGAATTAAACTCAATTTTTTCAGTATATTAAATTAAGAGTTAAATTACTATTAGGATTTGAATTTGGTAATTTCTTTTATATCAGAATCTGAAACTTTTTTAGTTTAAATTGAGTTTTTTTTTAGTTTAAATTGAGTTTTAAATTTGATAATTATTCACGCATTAAGGTTTGGATTATGCAATTGTTTCCCGTTTGAATTTTTTTTGTCTAAATTACTCCTTAAACTTGGAAGTTATTATAATATTAGAGCGTGAATTTGGCAATTTTTTCTACATTAAGACTTAAATTTTAGAGCTTTCAAGGATCAAGTTGGACAAAAAAAAAAATTAAGTTTCAATGTGTGAACAATTACCAAATTGAAGGCTTAAGTTGAAAAAAATAATTGAGACATTAAAAAATTATCAAATTTAAACCAAAAAATATTTAACTTTTAATTTAAGATTCTGTTTAACATATTTCTAATCCCAAAAAGGTTCAAAGAAATAAAAAGAAGTTTTTTAGCAGTAACTACATAAGGTGAAGGTATCTTTATTTTGAGTGGGAAAATAATAAGGTGTAAGGAAAGGACAAAGATTGTGTGTAGGAATGAAAATGAAGTTTGCAGAGCAAAAGTGTAGAGACCATGAGTTTTGATTATTCGCTACTTCAGACATGTTTTGTTGTTTTACTCTCTGGCTTTGAGCCTGCTGCGACTTTGGGTCTGTCCATTGCAGTTTTAATTTATATATCTCAATTGGGGTGGACCTCTGCCATCTTGGTTAAACCTTATTTCTATATATAAGAAAATAGCAACAGCGAAGGATGTATGTTGAAATCAAAATTTTTTAGAACCGATTTTTAATGACACGGGTTAGAATTTTAGTTTCAAAATTTACATGATTTTTGGCAAATTTTTTTTAAATTTATCTAAGTTAATTTAATTCTCGAAAAGTGAAATTCCTTCTAGAGCAACTACAATTAATTCACATTTTAAAAATTTTGCAACTTTACTAATAAAATAAGCAATTTTGCATACAACATGTAATAAAATCATTTTTGAGCTTTACACGAGCTTATTGAAGCTCTAAAGCTAAATCAAAATCGAAAAAGGACCAAAATAAAAATTTTCAAAATTCAGAGTCAACATCGTGATGTGAGGGAGTTCCTGGTCACAACATGACTCAATTTCTTGGTCTCGTCGTGACGATAAGATGTCTCGTCGTGACGATAAAATACCTCGTCATATGGTGACCTAGAACTCAAGCTCATCCCGATAACAAACATACGACGTCACAACGTGATATCCTTGTCGTAATTTTTTTCAAATGACGTCACAATGTCACTAACTGTTTTTGTAATTTACATTCTCAAAACCTGCAATTTCAAAGGCATAACCATACAAACCTATTCCAATCTCATTTTAGACCAAATGAACAACAACTAAGCAATTTTAACATAACCTAAGCACATTCATTTCACATTCAAAACTTCAATTTTCTACACAACCAACATCAACATCCTCAATGGCATTAACCAATATATATATCAATTCCATGCCTCAAATAAAATACAAAAGTCTTAAGCTACACACTCATGTGTCTATGCATCAAACCTATACCATTCACATGATAAAACTACAAGCCACCTATTTCACTAAAAGCATAACATTAAGAAGCCTTCTAATTCATGCTTAAGGTATATTCAGAAACAACAAACCAAAATACCATTCTAACTTTGCATATTAAACTTACAAATAGACATATATATATACTTGTACTAAATGACTCAACCTAGGTACATGCTCTTATAACACAAAATAAGACGATTACAAACTTGGTGAGTCGGGACTCTTAAGTTGGATGTTGTAATGATCGTTCGACTTATCGGAACTCTACTTGTACCTATACATGAAAAATAAGACTATATGTTTAGTAGTGATACACAATAAGTTTATTAAGATCTAATGCCTTATAAATAGGTTTGCACACATGTATATAATTGCTTCTCACAACCTTTCAATCCATTATATAAACACTTATGAATTTCATGTAATAATACATATGATTACTTCTATGCTAAAACATGTACTCATTTATACTATGCTTACCACTTTTTTATCTATGTAAATTGTATATGACCATGCTTGCAATTCAATTACCTTTTAAATAACCTAAGCATATGATATTATTTCCTATGACGAAATTTCATTACTTGAATCTACTCAAGCATAATTTTGCATTACTATTTCTTGTCTATTTCGAGTCTAAAAGTTTAGTTTCACATAGTCGGTCCACCTCACGAGCTTATAAGCTCATTCATATTCAATAGCCCTTAGTTCATCATTAACTTAATTTAATTTGTCATCTCAGGTTGTCCGACAATGATGGTTTACCATCTCGGATTGCCCTATAACGATGGTTTTCAATTCAATCTTGTCATCCTTGGTTGCCCGACAATGATGACTTGCCACCTTGAATTGCCTGCCAACAATGACTTACCACCTTGGGTTGCTCGACAACGATGGTTTTCAGCTCAATTATGTCATCTCGAGTTCTCTAGCAATGATAACTTGCCACCCTAGATTGCCTAGCAACAGTGGCTTACCGTCCCAGATTGCTCGACAATGATGGTTTTTAATTCAATTCATACATAAACAATTCAGTTATCATATGTCACAATATACTTCAATTCAATTTCACATAGATTGTCTAATTTCAATTAACTTAAAACTTTTTACTCTATTCAATGTGGTCTTTATATCAACATTAGTCTCATATACTCTAAATTAATTCAATTTATCCAAAAATGCTTGCTTTAATGACGTACATTGTAAAATAACATAAAAACATGGAAATTAAATAGGTTTTAAATTATAGAAATACATACAGTAAACTTCGATCTATTCGTTAATGACTTTATCGTTTCCCTTCCTTTTTGACGAATTCTAATCGACGTTAGCTAGGATTAACATAAACACACAAAACCATCAGTACACAACCAATTTAACACTCAATTGTTAATTTATGCAAACTTCATATTTTATTCAATTTAGTCTCTAAAACCAAAACTAGCACAACTTTTGATTTAAAACTCCAATTTTTAATTTTATTTCACTATAATCAATTAAAAACCTCCTATTTCTCATTTCTACAAAAAATTTTACAATTTATGCATTTTAAACTCTAATTTACAAAACTATCAATTAACTTCACAATTTAGTCCTTTTTCACTTTTAAGTTCAAAATCTATCAATTTAATACCTAAAACTTCAAGAAATCAATAATGGTAATTTCCCAAAACTTTAACAGTTTCATAAATTGATACATGAGCTAGCTAATTTAAGCTCCCATGATCTCAAAATCATAAACATTACAAGAAAATGACTAAATTGCACAATTGATAAATTTAAAACTTAGAACCTTAGGTCATTTGTCTTCCTCTTCTCCTTCAATGGTTCGAATATATTAGGATGAAAAGAGAAGAATTTTCTTTCTCTTTCATTCCACTTCACTTTTATCAAATTATTTATTATTAATATTTTAATATGTTTCATCATTTAAATTATAAATTTATAACATAATTTCTATATATATATTCATTAAGCCACCCGTCCACTAAATTTCCAAGTGGTATAATTTCCACTTTAGTCCCTAAACCCATTCTAATTAATAAAAATCGCTAGTAATTGAAGTTCTACTACTTTTATGATTTAGTCCTTATACTTTAATTAATTACTAATCTGGCATATTCATCTATCCAAAATTCAATTCCCTTATAAAATAAATCCATAGATATTAAGTAAAAATATTTACGAGCTCAGTTTACGGAAATAAGGTCTTGAGACTATATTTTTTGACACCACTAACTTTCAGCTCGTTACATAGCCAATGGAGAAACAGATCAAGAAAATCATGAAGATCATGTAAAACAAATTTTAATTGAGCTATTTTTTTCATTGTGGATACAGGTGTGGCCAGGTCTAGCATGCCATACACGAGGATCATTATGTAAAGTTAGAAAGGAAGAAATAGTAGACAATGGAACAATGATGGATATGACAAGAGGTGAAATGGTACTTGTAGGTATGTTAGGAGATTGAAAGAAATATAGGCTACCATGCTCTTTACCAGACCCCATAATCCTTCCACTACAAAGGTCCTATAAAAGGCAATAAGAGGGATAAAGGGAGACAAAATAGTTGAGATGTTTTGTGAATTGAGAAATGGAAATCAAATTATAATTGAAATCTGGTACATATAAAGCATTGGTTAACATATGATGGGAGGAACGGATATAAGTGTCAATGTGAGTGGCAGGAGTTGATTTTCCATTAGACAATTGAACATAAGAATTGTTAGAAGCAAGAACAACATAAGAATACAAGTATTGAAAATCAGAGGTCATGTAATTGGTGAACCTTGTCTCAAGGATCCAACCAAGTGAAGTAATGGTTTGATGTAGATACAAAAATTTTGCAACCATCAATCTTATTATATCGTTCTTGAAGATCTAGCCAAACAAAGGAAACACTAGAAGCAAAAACAATACCAACAGAAAGTTCTTTGTAGACGATGTTTAAAATTCAAGAGAGGATAATCACATCGAAACTTTCCCATTATAGGTAAAGAGTTGTTGGAAGATCAGCTCTCAAGCAAGTTCCATTAACAATGCCAAGTTTATTTTTGGCAAGAAGAGCAATACGCATGAACCGACTTTAAACATTGTAGTTTTCTAAGCCAAGAATTTGATAAGAGACGATAAAGCTCCAGACATATTAGAAGGATGGAGATGGAAAGGATGATGAAAATCAATGACAAGAGATGGTTAAGGGATGACCATTGAAGAAAATCGAAAAAAAGAAATGAAGGGAAGCAAAAGATGAAAAACAGGGGTAAGGCCCCAAATCATAAAAATTGATACCATGTTAAGAGAAAGGAAATAAATTATTTGAATCATTGATCTATTGATTAATATATATATTGTTGCTACAACATTCTTACTTTTATACTATATAGGTAGTAACTAAGAATTATTCTTAATACAAATATTAATACTAATTACCAATAACTAATCCCTAAATACTAGTAGTTGTTGTAATTAAAAACTTCTACAAAACGACCACTCACGAGCCCTCAACCATCGTCACCCATCATTAACCTTCACCCTCCAAATACAAACCCTCATTGCAAGCTTCACAACATCATAAGCCACAACTCAAAAGCCCCAAACAAAACTTGAAAAAAAATCCTAGCAAATCAATAGCCAAAAGCTAAAAAACAAACAAAAAGAAAAAGAGAAGAAACCTATACCCATTTCAGGTTTCACGGGTTGGAGAACTCGGGGCACTAGTTCAATGATTTGAACAGTCGAGCCATGGTTGGTTAAAGAAGAGCTGTGGGCGGAATATGGTGGCGATTCAACAATGGGCGATGGAGATCTGTTGAAGCCTTGTTCAAAGCTTTGAGGTCTTAATCTCGGGATTTTGAAAACCTATTGGGAAATTTGAAGTGAGATTTGGAAAGAAGAGGCGAAAATGAGCCATTTGGTGATGACAGTTGGCCGAAGAAGATTAGGCTTAGAAGAAAATGAAAAAGATAAAGAAGAGAACAAAGAAGAAATGAGAAAGAAAAAATGAAATAAAAAGGTGATGGGCTTACAAGGTTTCACGAGAGAAAAGGAAATTGCAATCTTAGTCCCAAAACCATTTGGGGTGAAACAGGTTCGATGGCTTATGCTGATAGGTTCAGGCGGATAGCTAGGTGCATTTTTTGTATAGTTTTTAACTATTTTAATTTACTTAATTTAAATTGTGTTGCATTTAATTTTTAATTTTAATTTAGTTTGAAGAAAATTAAATAATTTTTTTTTAAAAAGAGCCGACAACCGATTCAAAGAAACTAACTTGTGGTAGTGAGTCCGTTGAAATTTTAATACAAAATTTTTTATTAAATTTTTAAAAATAAAATTTGGAGTATTTAGTAGCATTTTTTCAGACCATTTTACTAAGAAAGGCCCATTTCCTACTTTACTTACGGAAACGGGCTAATTTATTTATAATTTATCGAAATTGGCCGAAAATAGTAAAATGTGTCTACGTAGGAGCGTTTTAAGGAAAAATTCCAGAAAAAAGCATGTAACACTCCTAATCCATATCCATCACCGGAACAGGGTTACGGAGCATTACCGGAAATTTCAAAACATTTTCAAATAATTCATGATATTTGTTGTTCATAATGAAACTATCCACTTGAGTCATAGTCACTAAATTATTTATATCTCGAGCTATAGAATTCTAAATTAAGATCCGCTTGATGTTTTAGAAACTAGACTCAAATATTTTTATACCATAAAAATTTTAAAATTTATAATTTAGCCAATAAGTACAGTTAATTCTTCAAACTTATCCCTGTTCTGCTATTTGACAGTTTCAACCTTCCTTCACTAAAAATTAATTATCTCTTAGTATATAATTTGGATGATATTTCCGTTTGTTTATCTTGAAAATAAACTAATTAAGAATTTAAACATATAAATTTAAGCCCATAATTATTTTTCTCCAATTTTTGGTGATTTTCCAAAGTTAGAATAGGGGAACCCGAAATCATTCTGACATTGTCTCACAAAATTTATTATAACTCATAATTTACAATTACATTGCTTGCACCGCTTCTTCTATGAAAAACTAGACTCAATAAGATTTAAGTTAATATTTTATTAATCCTATAATTCAATTTCTAAAACTTTTGGTGATTTTTCAAATTTAGCCTACTACTGCTGTCCAAAACTGTTTTAGTGCAAAATATTAGTAACTAAGTTTATAACACCTTCATTTCCTTTCTCTACAATTTTTCCCATCTCTAACACATCAAGAACATAGCACCTTATACAAGAAAACTCTACTTTAACATTACAAAAACCCATTACCTAAACTTACCAAAGAAACCACATTCACAATATCATATATCTATACAACCAATATGCTATATAGCACCTCAATATGCATGTTTTCTATATCATACTTATACTATTTCATCCATATATGTATGAAAACCGTTTATAACTTTATGAACACATATGTTTATATATATATATATATATATCATTGCTAGCCATACCAGCGGTTAACTTCCAAACATTTCATAACATTTATCATTTCACTAATTTAGCTTATACATGCTATTTTCAAAATAAGTAAACCATTTATACCAAAATTGATAGGATGATAGTGTGATGAAGTCTCCGACCTGTCTCCCACTTCTTCCGAGCTTTCAAGCACTATAAAATAGGCAAAATAAAACCTAATAAGCATATTTATACTTAGTAAGTTCATAAAACATAAATTAAACTTACCAATCATATTTAACATTTAAATTATATAAAAGCATAATTTCCATTCACTTTGGCTATTTGCCTATACACAAACATTTCAATCAAACATGTTAGCAACAAATGTACCAATATGCATAGATGAGCTTATCATGTTATTTTCTCATTTCATCTCATATTTCTCATGTCTCATTTTACTATCTCATCCGTTGAATCATTGGAATTATCGATGGATTTTCCAATAGTACACTTAAAATATACATTTCCATCTTTCGTCAATTCATATTCAGGATTTAGCCCTTAGGATGTTAAATCATCAAGCACTCTCTCAAGTTACATATCGCGTAACCGTAGTGAATCAAGATTACCATTTTAGGGAAAATCCTATCCATCTTAAGTTACCTTAGTGAATCAGGAACAAATCCTGTCCACTTTATATGTTTATAGTGAATCAGGAATAAATCCTATTCACTTTTAATTCTGGAGAAAGCTTTTGCCAAATTTTCCATCCGAGCTCAATCCATTTCTACAACACATGCAGAACCTCATTTATTTCAGGAAATTTCCATTTATCCATCAATCACCAATATTCAAACGGAATTTCACCCATTTATTAATTTCCGAACATGTATCCTTTCTTTCATTTCACATCTATATAATTCATATATTCAATTTCATACATCATATATAATACAATACAAAATTTAAATTAACATATTTACATACTCATTCAAGTTATACGAACTTACCCCGATAGCAACTTGTAATCGAAATTCTTCTAATATGATATCTTTTCTTTTTCACGATCACTTTCCTTTTTCGACCTTTCCGGATCTATATAAATGAATTTAACATCAATTCAACATATTTCATAGTCATTTGAACTCAATTCATATTCTAGGCAAAATTACTATTTTGCCCCTAAACTTTTCATAAATTCCATTTTTGTCCCTAGGCTCAGAAATTAATATTCATGCAAATTAATCCTTGTTCCAAGCCTATTTGTTTTTTTACATATCACATTTACAGCACATATGTTTCAAAAATTTTAGAATTTTTCCACAAATTTCATCACTTTTCAATTTAATCCCTAATTCAAGTTTCTATCAAAAATTACTTTGTAAAAGTTGTTTATTCACTAATAGTCTTTCATTTTCTACCATAAATTTCATAAATTCAGCATATTCATCCATGGAAAATTTTCTATACTTTGATAACTTTTCAAATTAACCCCCCAAATAGATAGATTAAGCTTTCCCGATTTCAAAAATATCAAAATTATTAAAAACGGGACATAAAAACTTACCAATTTATGCTTGGAAAGCATGTTTTCTCTCTCCTAAGGTTTCCATGGAATTTTGGGGGTTGAAGATGATATAAAATAAAGATGATATCAATTTAATTAATTGTCATCCTTTTAATTTCTTCCTATTTCCAATTTAGTCCTTAACCTTTTTCTAATTTTCCATGGATGATTCACCAAAAATATTTAGATTATTTTCTTTTATGGTCTAATTACCCTTTAAGGACCTCAAGATTTGAATTCCATAGCTATTTAATCCTTCTAGCTACTAGAATTCTACTTTCACATTTTATTCAATTTGGTCCTTCTCGTAATTAGACACTTAATCGGTAAAATTTTCCCATCAAAATTTTCATGTGACATTTTTAACATATTACTAATCATATAATAATATTAAAATAATTTATATTTTCAGGTCGGATTTGTGGTTACGAAACCACTATTCTGACTTCAATGAAAGTGGGTTGTTACGAAATCCCTCCTATTTTTTTACACAAACATTTCTTCTAAAATTCTCAAAAAAGCTCTTAAATTTCTCCTTAAATTTCTCAAAACTCTCTTTAATTAACTATTTCCTTTAAATTTTTTTATAAATTAGTATTATTTTTTTTATAATTTCTAATATATTTGTTCAAGTTAACAATAGCCAGTGAATTAATTTGTCTCTATCATAAACATTTTTCCGTCAAACAAATGAAAATGGTAAGGGTTAATTTCAATTTTTGAATATTATTTAATATTTTTTATTTATGTAATTTCAATTAATTTTTATTTTATAATTTTTTATAACAGTCTGTAGATCGGGTGCTACAATGTTATATTCATAATATGTTTGGTCCTCTATCACCGTTGATAAAAAATTACTTGAGGAAAGTGGGTTTTTGGCAGATGGCCAATATAGGCCGGGAGTACAAGTTGGACTCGAAACTAATTAGTGCGTTCATAGAGAGGTGAAAACTCAAGACACACACATTCCATCTTCCATGAGGGGAGTGTAACATCACTTTGGAGGACGTACAGTTACAATTGAAATTACTGGTGGATGGGTCTTTACTCACTGGGTCCACTCAATCTGCTAATTGGGAAACCATATGCTACGATCTTTTGGGTACGATTCCGGATAATATTTACAAAGGTCAGATCGAGATGGGCTGGTTACAAGACACATTCCTAGAGCCAGGGGATGATTCAATTGAAGTAGAAAGAATACGATATGCTCGGGCATACATCTTTGAGATCATTGGAGGTTATCTGATGTCAGACTTGTCACGAAACCTTATGCATCTAAGGTTGCTGCTAAAACTCGTTGATTTTAGAGCAGCTGGCGAACTTAGTTAGGAGTCTATAGTGTTGGCAACATTGTACCGGGAGATGTGCGGTGCGACGAAACTAAATAAAGCCAAAATCGAAGGTTGCCTATCACTATTACAATCATGGGCTCAATTTTGCTTTCCATTTTTACGTTCTCGAGTGAACCAACCATATATATTTCCATTCATAACGAGGTAAATTTTATATTAGATTTTAAAATTATTACATATATTTAAAATATAATTTTATGCTAAAATTTTATTTAATTAGGTGGAACCATTCGACGAGTTATGTTGGAATACCTACCACTCTTGAAGATATATGGCTTCTATTAGACCAACGGTCGGAAGTGCATGTAAGTACTAAATGAAATATATATACATAACATAGTCGTTTCATATTTAGTATTTAGTATTTAGTATTAAGTATATAACTAATTTTTTTTCACGTTCATATAGTTTCAATGGACACTATATGAGGATCTGGCAATTCAGGTAGTAATTCTAGATGAATTCTTTCAAAATCCAAACATTTAGCATATTAAGGTACCACTGATCAATTACGCTACTGTCGAGATGCACCAGATGGATAGATGTTGCGGCAATTTAAATTTCGACAATCGATTCTCGTGACACTTGAAGTGCTCGATTATGAGCACAAAATTTACTTACATCAATCGAATACGCATTGGCCGCTATTCTTTTCGAAATATATCAAAATGTGGGAAAATCGATATGATCATATACCTACTCGTGAACCGATCATCATTCCAGAGTTAGCGTACGCGTTTGCCATGGTTTAGGATCCATAGCAAGCCATATTTGTTCTCGGAAGAGCAGAGGCATCAGCAAATCTGTGTCGAAAAGGAACAACAGGGCCTTTTAAATCCAAGGAGAAGGGATAACGGGACGAGCCCGTCAATAGCGCCCACACAATCACTGGGCCCAACGCCTCAAGTGATGACGTCCACACCACAACCCCTTCAAATTATGCCAAATGCGTATCCTAGCCCTTATATGTATTCTAACCCTTATATGTTTCCTTTTCCCAATCCTATTCCAGGTTGGAATGCATGGCCTGGTGCATCTCATTTCCCGATGACTCTGACTCAACCGACAATATATAGGCCATCATTACAAGAGGGGTCGCACGAGGCACCATCGGGGAGCTTATCTCATTTCCAATACCTATCGCCTTATTGGATTCAAACACATTTACCGTGGGTGATGCAAACACCTTTGTATTATCTTTCCAGCACCAACAAATAGAATAATCACAACCCCCGTCGGAGCAACCATAACCCCCGCTAAAAGCTGAACTAAGAAGGAATCTAGCGCGTAACTGTAGACCATTCCATGTGGCACTGATTCCGAACTGTACATGCATTTTTTTAATATATTTGTACAAACTATTTTTATATTATTTCATTTAATAAAATAAAAGTTGTTTTGAATATTCTAATAGTCAATTATTTTTATATTTTGTCATATTTAATAAAATAAAAGTTCTTTTGAATAAGGTAATAGAAATAATGTAACATAGTTTCATTTAAGCAATTATCAACTATTTCAATTTGGACATGTTTGAATTGTATGACTTGGGTTCCTACACCATCCGCACAACTTCTATTGTTTGTTCTTTCCCAGATATCCATATCATCACGTATTCTATTCGAGGAAGGTTGACCTTTTGGTTTGCGATGCAATTCTCTATCCTATAACAACTCAAACGGAGCAAGTGATATAGACGGCCACTTATGTTCATCTGGGACCGGTGGGAATATGTGTTTCCACATGTTGTACATGTATTCTATTTTGTACACTTTGTCGACATAGCTCATGGGATCCAAACGGAGATTCTGACAAGCTGCAATTGCATGAGCGCATAGATAACGAAATGCGTCAAATATCCTACAATCGTAAGTTTTATTTCTCAGCTGTACACGATTTTACCCACCGATAGTACCTTGGTTCGGTCTGTCAAACTCTGCCACACGAAACCATAGGTTGTCGAAATCGTAACACACTATGTGTACGGTGTTGGCTCGTGTCTTCACCTTATTAATTTCTTACAATACCTTTCAGCACTATACATGGCTTCCCTATATTTAGCCTTTATAACTAGCTGCTCGCTTTGAAAATAGTGCCACCAAACGAAAATATGTCTCTCGCACAACTGAGGTTATCAAAAAATGATGCGTTCCTTTTAGAACATAATTTGTGCATTCAGCCAGGTTTGAGGTCATATAAAAATATCATTGGCCACTGTCGTATCCTTGTGTCCACTAATCGAAAGGTATGTTACAGAGGTAGTCTACATCTTGATCGTTAACTAACCACAAAATCGCCAACATCTCATGAAAACGGTCCTTATTGATATCGTACCCTGTCAATATAAGTTGATAACAAAAATTACATACCACTCTTCCATTCAGAATAAATTCAATATTACAAACGAAATTATATTAGTGGAGATTAAATACCCACGTTGGTCACTTGTTGTTGTTCAGTGGTAGACCGATATTACCCTTAGTAGTTGGATGCAACGTGCCTTAGACAATACCGATGGTGTGTGCGATCCCATAGGCTTCTCTATCATTCAATTGCGGCTAGTATTCCAAAGCCTCAATCCGATATAACGTAGATATCAAGTTAGGGGCAGACATGCCTCTTCAACTTAGAAAGAAAAAAATCTCAGTCGTCACCTAACTCTCCGGTGTTATTGCAAACACAATTGGAATGATTCTCCTACCCCCATCCTATGCCATAGTTAGCAATAGCCGATAGGTATATCTACTATACATAAATGTACCGTCAATTTGTACCAATGGCTTGCAGTACACAAATGCGTCTCAACATTGCTTAAAGCTCCAGAACAGACGCTTAAACACTTGACGTCCACGGAGCAAATGGTCTTTGTAGTACGCAAGCCTCGTTTTAAAGTCTGTTACACAACCTGGGACGTACATCTCCAGCTTCTGACACCACTGCCACACCTCATTATATAAAGCATCCCACCCACTAGGCATCTTTTTTAACGCCTTCTGCTTAGCTATCTAGACCTTGCGGTAAGAGGGCGTTTACCTCAATTAGTTACGAATATTGGAAATTAAGATCAATACAGAAGTCTTGGGATTTGCCTTCACCATCGGTAGTATTAAGCTAGCTATCATATCTGAATACATCTTGGGATGATCTTGTGAAACACCTGTCAATGAAGTACTAAATAATGCAACATTAAGTAATAGCAATATTATTCAAAAACTCTAAACAACCAGTGATACTGTACCAACAACACACGTATATGGACCTTTGTGCTTCTTTGTCTCCCACAACCTTGTCTTTTTTCCTAACCGAAGCCATGATTTTCCATAAACATGTACCGTCTTGCATTGTACATTTAGCCTCAAACTTCTCAGATTTGGATTTAACCACGTGATAGTTAACCTTGTTCATGATGCTATATTGAAAACTATCATTACTGGAAAACTCCTTATCGACTTCCAATTCACCTAAATTCAACGACGAACTTGTACAGTTAAACCTCCTGTGTGGTAAATTTGGAAACTCTAACGCATCATCTACCGATAGATCGACATTATGCATGTGGGCTGAAGACGAATACGCCGTGAATCACGAATCTTCTTCTTCTTCATTTGAACCCCTTTTACCATCTTCAGGTTCGGTTGGAACAGGCTCCAATTCAGAAAATAAAGCAGCTTCTACACCATCGGGGTCGGGCTCTCGAGGTGGATCCACACCGGACTCATCATCCAACCCACCATCATCTGTAACGTACGAGTTCCCCTTGCTAGTAGATGTCGTATGGAGTACATCATCCCTTCTTGTGGATGTTTCGTAACGTCCCCAATCAGATGTGGATTCCCAACCATTAGAAGTTGATGTCATTCCCCAGTACGTATTTCCAGCATTAAACATCGACCCACTGAGGTGCATGTCTCATCCACTAACCAAGTGTCGTGCAGGGGTTGTATATTCCATACTGCTACCAAGCACAGACACTTCCATATTCTGCCTCCCACTAACGGAGTGTCGGGCAGGGGTCGTGCATTCCTCTTAAATAGCAGTAGATGTTGAAGTCTCAAATGCTTCATTTGGCAATGAAAATTGTACATATAACTCAAGATAGGGTGATCCACTAGCAAGATGAGTCTGCACCATCGCCTTCAAGCTACGACCACCTTTGATATCAAATGACTCATATATCACGGGATGAATCAAAGCTTGATACTTAATAGACGAAACCCTCATTGGCGTCGTTTCGAAGATTTTGCCCCTAATTCTTTTACAAAGTTCTGTCAAATCTATGTTCTGGTTAAAAACCAGTCGCGTTGTATTCTCCAATAAAAAAACAATGCCGTTTTCGGTGTCATGGACCTCACTGTCATAGTAAATAACAGCACTACTACGTTCACTCATCTTCAATTTCTATTCTGCTTAGCCTCTCTAATTTTTCTTGCTGTAACTTATGCAACATGAGAATAAAATTTGGCTTATTTATAGCCTAAGGTCAAGCAGGAACTACTGTAGAAAAATACCGTCCACGTAGGAGCTTTTTTCAGTACTTTTGTTGACAGTGCATCCTACTTGAAGTGTTTTTGTCACTATTTTTTCAGAACCGTCTTCTCAAAATTAATTTTTCAGAAACTGCCGTTAAAAAAAAACAAAATCCTTCTTGTCAATATAAAATTTTCAAGACTCAACCTTAAACCCTTTTACAAAAACTCTAAAACTTAAACACGAAATTATTTTTAACAAAATCTTAAACCCTAATTTAATTAATTTTCTTAAAACCCTAAACTTTAAACCCTAATTTAATTAATTTACTTAAAACCCCTAAAACCCAATTTAATTAATTTTTTTTAAAATTCTAAACCCTAATTTATTTTTTAAAATCCCTAAACCCTAAATAAATAAATTCTTAAATTATTTTAACAGAACCCTAACCTTAAACTACAGAAACACTAAACCCATAAACCCTAGGCACTAAACATGCAAATAGCCTTACCCTTAGAAAAATACAGGCTAAAATGCGTCCCTGAGGGTGCGCTTTTGCCTTGTCAGCAAATTGGGTCTACGTTAGCGTGTTTTTGCTGACATGGCAAAAACGCTCTCTCAGGAACACTTTTTGCTGGAATTTCTCCTTAAAATACTCTTACGTGGACGCGTTTTAGTATTTTTGACCCCTTCCGGTAAATAATAAAATAAAGTGCCCATTTCCATAAATAAGAATGAGGCAATATTTCAATTTAATATGGGTCGTGAATTCTTTTATCGTAATGGGTAGGATTACATCGACGTTTATTAAAAATGAAATAAGTAAATCAATTTTCTTTGATATTTGAAAATTAACTCATAACTTTTAAACTTAAACAACACATGTTTAATAATGTATTGATTTTAGGCATCTTGAAAGTGTTAAAACTCTCATCGCACCACTTTAGCACAGATCCAAAATCATCATTTTGAAAAGAATTTTTAATTTTTAATTTTAAAAGACTATTTGACCTAACCAAAAATAACCGATTGCGATTTTTTGTAAAAAAAAATAAAGCCTTATGTGTTTCTTAAAATTAAAAGTTTGATATTTTCAATAAATTAGATTTTTGAATTTCAACAGAGGTAATATAAATTTAGTTAATCAAAAAAAAATCTCACCTAAAATCACAAAATTTAAATCTTATCCCTTGTAAAGATAAGTTGGGACCACCGCTACTCAGGAAAGAAAGGATGATATGTATTCCTGTTCGCAGGTAGCTTAGTCTCAGAACCGAAGTTTTGTAAATGGCAACTTCCTTTAGCTCTCCACCATTTCTATCTTACCCACTAACAAGAACTCCCCGCTTCTCTCCTTCCTCGCAAACACCTCCTCCTAACTCACAACCACCCAATCCACCACCATCTCCTAAATTAACCACAACTTCATCTGAGCAGCAACTACCGGTAACTGTGCGAGAACCAAAGCCCCCCAAACCTACCACCACTGTTGAAACCACTGATTGGATAGCTTCCTCCTTGACCAGGCGCTTCGGCCTTGGTGCTGGCCTTGCATGGGCTGCCTTCCTTGCTGTTGGAGTCATCTCTGAACAAATTAAGACTCGCATTGAAGTTTCTGAACAAGAAGCAAATACAAGGTGTGTCACTCTAAACTCTCCTCTACAGTTTTTGACTTTGTATTTCTGGCCTTTCAAATCACTGCGTTGGTAATGGCAACATTTTGGATCAAAATATATATATACACAAATTTAAAGGAGAATGAATTCTACATATTTGGGAATAATATCTTATTAATTGTAGAAAATGAATTAAATTGTAGTTTCTTCACTAAGCACACTCATTGTTTTGGTTAGAGATGTTGAGAAGCAAGAGGAGGTGGTGCTGCCTAATGGTATAAGGTATATTCTTTTCATCGTCTATGACAATAGTATATGGCCATTGGGAGCATTTTATTAGGCTAAAAATATATGAATTAAAAACAGGTACTATGAGTTGAGAATTGGCGGAGGGGCTTCTCCAAGGAATGGAGACTTGGTGGTGCTTGATCTAAAAGGGAAAATTGAAGGCAGAGGTGAAGTATTTGTTGATACATTTGATGGAGACAAGAAGCCACTTGCTCTGGTAATGGGATCAAGGCCTTACACCAAAGGAATGTGTGAAGGGATAGAATATGTAGTGAGATCAATGAAAGCAGGAGGCAAAAGGAGAGTCATAGTTCCTCCCAATTTGGGGTTCGGAGAAAAGGGTGCAGATTTGGGAACGGGTGTCCAGATTCCACCCTTTGCAACCCTTGAGTACATAGTTGAAGTTGATAAAGTCTCCATTGCACCTGCATGACCTTGTTTATTACAATATATGTTGCAGTTTCGAGAACTTGGAAACTAAAATTTTTACGAAAATCATTTTCACAATATCTAATTTATTTAAATATTTCATGTTAAATTATATTACATAAGATTTGATATATTATTTAACAGTTAAATTAATAAATTTAATAATAGATAACTTGATTGATATAACATTGATAATTTTAATATATAATTAAAATGTTGTGAAATTTAGAGACCATTTTAAATTAATAATTTTAATCAGTTGAATCGATAATTAATTAAAAATATTGTTTTCCAACATGGCATCATCAATGAACCACAATATTTCCTATTAATATAAAGGTTGAGATGAAAACTTGTACAAAGTCGCACCACTAGAGATAACACTATAATGTCACCATTATTGAGAGCTATAAAGCTCAAGAACTTTTACTACCACTAAAAGCAATTGCGCGATGTGATCTCTAACAGATAAAAGGCATTGAGTTTCAAGTAAGCACCTATCCAAACAAAAAGAAAAGTTTCAAGTGATCAGCGGGATTGATACAACAATCATGGTATAGAATTATTTAAATTATAAAATAATTATCAAAATCTTTTTATATAATTTTTATAATTCTTAATATATTTTATAATTATTTAAAAAATCACGTTTAAAATGAATACAGACAAATGGATGTCCAAGTCATTTGAATTAAGACAACCATTTGTCTAAGTTCATTCTGGACAAATAATTTTTAGAAATTTTAATATATATATATTTTATTTTTATTTTTTAAAAACATTTGTTAAAATAGCATGCCAAATGTGACATAAAAAAAATCACGTTTAACTAATTACTTTCTCAGTTTTATGAGTTCAATTGGGTAATTCATTTATTTTATTTATACCTATCATTTTTTATCATTTTTTATCCAAAAAAGAATATTAAATACTTTTTCTTTTTTTAAACTTTTTGAATTAGAACTAAATTGATAAATTTTTCTATTCACGGCTAAATTTATTGAATTTTTTAAAATTAAAACTAAATGAAAATTTTTATAAACATTGACAATTAAATTTGTTTAACTTTTAGATTTAAGATCAAATTGATAAAATGTGTAAATATTAAAGGATTAAATTTGTTATTAGATCAATAAAAAATACCCACATCAACTTTCCATTAGGTATTTAACTATGTAAGACTAAAATTTTAAATTCTGAAAATGTTAATAATAAAATTGAAAGTTTTTAAAATTGAGTGATCAAAATAAAATCTACCAAATTGAGTGACCTCCCAAGATAGTTCACCCTAAAATTTAATAACCTTTGTTGTCTTAAACCGGAGAATATCTTATAAAGTGCAAGAAATTAATAAATTCTCAAATACAAATCATTAGACATTTTCGTGAATGTGAAATAGATATACTTTTCCACAAGGGACAGAAAGGTTATACGAGTGCGATTTACTTTTCCCAACTTCCAAACGGCAATGTGAAATAGATATATTTTTCATTTCAACATTTTTATTATTCAAGAATAGGTTGGTTTAATTATTTAATTTGGTATATTTTGTACATGTATTTAATTTTAATATTCAATTTAATAGACTGATCAAATAATTTAATAAATGTTTGACATGTGTACTCTAATAAAAAACAATACAAGTGCTTAATTAAGAGAAGAAAAAATGAAGTTTGGATACTAAATCGAATATTGAAAGCTAAATTCGAGTACTTAAATGGGATAAAAAACTAAAGTATCAAATTTTAAAATATTTAGATATCAAAGTAAACTTTGAAGTTAAACTTAAGTATTTAATTAAACACTAAAACCGAACTTAAGTATCAAACAATTGGGCAATTTCATAATTTAAAGTTGTTATACTTTAAGGATTAAATCAAAATTTTATCATCTTTAAGAAGTTAAAATATAATTTTATTTTTATTAATTTAAAATTTTAAAAATTTTTAAAAGCTAAAATGAAAAGAAGGGGGACGGCCCTTCCCCCAGCATTCGCCCCTGAACAGGAGAATATTCAAACACGCAAGAAATGAAAAAATTTCCGGATACATTTTCATGAATGAACACAAGAGAGCAAGGTCATAAATATTAGGGATAAACTAAATATTTGCTCCCTTAAGTTGTTAAAATTTTCATTTTAGTCTCTGAATTTTTTTATCTATCTCAACTTGAATTCTTTAAAGTATAACGACTTTAGATCATAAAATTGCGCCAGTTTGAAATTCTCTTTTAAAATTTCTTTGAAAGTTTTTAAATATTATTTTTATTTTTAACAAATTTAATATAAAAATTTTAAGCGATAACGTTATGCAATTTTAAAAAACCACATCATAATATTTCAAAAAAAAAAATTTTAGAAACCAAAAAAAAAAAAAAAGAAATACTAAATTCAATAACCGAATGTTGCTGTATGCTGAATATAATTCCATGCACGTCGACTTTCAGATGGAAATGTGAAATTATATACTTTCGACATTTGTCAGCCGTCAACACGTCATTAAAAAAATAAAAAATAAAAGTAAAATTAAGAAAATTCAATAAAAATAATTTCTCTTTCACCCGTCCCTTCTAGTTTTTCCTTTTCTCATAAATTATAGTTGTGTAAATAGTAATTTTCTAATTTCAAAAAAAAAAAAAATCTCCGCGTCCTTCTCCTTCCATTTTCCCTTTTCTCTTGCGTTTTGATTACTCCAGGATCTCCATCTATTCGGTCCTGTTTTTCACTGGATCGGTTGATCAGAGGTTCTCTAAACGATGTCGTATTCGGATTCCGACTCTTCTTCCGGCGCTGGCGACCACCACTACAAGAATTTCAAGCAAATCAGCCGTGAAAGTGAAGTCTTATATTCTCTATTTATTCAATCTTTGTTAAACTTAATTTTAAGATTCTCTAATCATTCTGCTTATGATCTATCTGGTTTCACAATCGTTAGTAGTAGTTCGAACCTGATCATGTAATTTCTACTGAATTTTAATCGTTAGTAATGAATTTGTCAGTTAAATTGAATATACAATAAATTTGTGTTTTTACGCAGTCTTAAGGAAAAGCCACGAAGAAAAGATATTATTTCATAACTTATCAGCGTTACTATATATATTTTAATTTATTGGTTTCGATGTATGAAATTTGAACAAAGAATGTAAGTGATCTTTTTGTTCAACAATGCTAATTCAAAAACATAAAATCAGTGCTATGACTGTGCTATATGCTGCATTATTTGCATTTTGCTGAGAACTATAATATAGACTGATATTGCTCATGAAAACGGGACTTTTTTAATGAGCTATAGTCGATTTTTAATGCATCGAGTTTATCCTTAACTCCCCGCTGTGAAATTACTCATAATAGGAATAGGGAAATATGTAAAAAAGAGGAGCTAAAAACAATCACGATCTGCGCACTTTGTAGAAGTGTAGGGATGTTTCAACTATCATAATCAGGGCTGCACATGCATGTTATGGCTTAAAAACATGGGGCTGGACAGTGAGAGCAGGTCCCTACCCCTAGGCAAGGTGCTTTTAATGATGCACACAAGTTTTCTGCCCAGGCTTCATCTAGTTGTCTTGTACCTTTCTATCTATTAAGCAAAAAACCAAGGTTATAATGCATTTGGGTTTTTTGTGTGTGTGTGTTATTACCTTTTTTCATTTATTCTTTAGGCATGATCTTGTTCACTAATTTTGGGTGGCTGATCTGATTTAAATTTCTATATGTACTTGATGTATGTAAAGGGTTATTACACGAAATGCTTCGTTCTGCAAAAGTGAAGGACTCTAAATCTACTTGGAAGGTATGCTGTTCGTGTTGTTATTTTTGTTTTGGTTATTCATTGGCTGGCTTTGTGCTGTTATCATTGTTACTGGTTGCTAGAAATGTTCTTATTTATCTTGATTTTCAATCCCCTCTAAGCAGGTGCTAATCATGGACAAACTCACGGTTAAGGTAATGTCTTACTCTTGCAAGATGGCTGACATCACAGCAGAAGGAGTTTCATGTAAGCCAAGCTTCGTATTATTTTAACTATTGCATAACAACTGCTCTAATAGGGCAGACAATGAAATAATAAGCTACATAAGTTATGTTATCATTTTAAAGTTTCAAGGATCAAATTTGTCTTCTAATTTTATTGATTCTGGTTTTGTTTTGCAGTGGTAGAAGACATATACAGACGCAGGCAGCCATTGCCATCAATGGATGCTATATACTTCATTCAACCAACCAAAGAGAAGTAATGTCTCTATCCTTTACTGATTTTTCAATTATCAAGTCTTTAGCTGGGTAGGTATTTTCCTTTTAGGACCGGGTTTTATGTGTGTATCACATTTTAGCCCATTCCCCCTTTTGTTGATCATATAATTTTACATTTACGGGGCAAAGAAAATAATCCATTTACAAACAGTTGCAGACTCCATACTGAACATTTTCCCATTTTAGGTCTACATTCATGATTTGACTACCTATATCTTAGATGATCTCATATCATACTTCCATCATCAGAAATTAACCTTGCTGAAGCCTTATTTTATTCTATTTTCTAGTATAGCTTTCCCTAGCAAGGATGCGTGCATTCATGCATGTCTGTTGAACAAGATTTAGTTATCCTAATTAATAAAAGGAAATGTCTCTGTGAGATGTATATATGTCATAGTACAACATAATCCTACTTCTCTGGTGGGCATTTCCCCCTCACCCTTTATTGTTTCACTTGTGTGTTTGTGCAGTGTTATTATGTTCTTGTCAGACATGGCTGGAAGGACTCCCTTATACAGGAAGTATGTGAAAGATCTTTTACGTAATACATTACATGAGGGGTTAAATCTTCAGAATTCCAAGCATATGACAGCTTCTGATATATATTTTCTTTTATCTGGTATGTGGAAAAGGGCATTTGTTTACTTCAGTTCGCCTATCTCAAGAGAATTGGTTGCTCACATCAAGAAGGATTCAACTGTCTTGCCTCGCATAGGTGCATTGAGTGAGGTTAGGGTTTTTTTTCTTTAGATTGCCAGTTTGCCGGAAACAATCTGCATTGTGCAAACTAGTCACATTGATTGTTGAGCTGTTGTTTAGTGCTGATCATTTCTTGGTTGGCATATGCAGATGAACTTGGAGTACTTTGCAATTGACAGCCAGGTAATCTGGTCACTTGTGCAAATTGAATTGAAATAGTGATCATCATCTTTATTTTTCTCCTGAAAAAAATTTGTAATAGCCTATGTGGCCCTTTCATATTCTTACAGGGACCAGTTCATTTTGATTTGTTTGGAACTTGCATCTTCAAACATCCAGGCTAAAATTTGAGATGCAAATTTTGGCCCAAATTAAGTCCTAATAAAAGCCTTTGTGGTTTAAGCCTGAAAAACTTTCAGTGAAGAATAAGTACTATTTGTATATACTTGTGTATAACCACTGAGATGTCCTATATTGGGATCAAGAGGGTTTTGGAAGATTTTAACCTTGAAATTTAAGCTAGTTTATCATGATATATGATGAAGCTTGTGTATCTGATATGTATCTAATAAATTCCCCCCCCCCCCCCCCCCCCCAAAAATGATGAATGGCCTATCAAAATTGTTATCAAGTGAACTGCAATTTTCTCACTACAGGGTTTCATCACTGATAATGGTAAGGCTCTTGAGGACCTTTTTGGTGATGAGGAAAATACTCGCAAAGCTGATGCATGTTTGAATGTGATGGCTAACCGCATTGCTACAGTATTTGCTTCATTAAGGGTATATCCACTGGTCTTTGAATTTTGATTCTCAAATGGAGCGAAAATTTTCTCAGACGTGTTAATATTTTAGGAGTTTCCTTTTGTGCGCTACCGAGCTGCCAAGTCTCTCGATCCAATGACCATGACTACTTTCCGTGATCTAATTCCTACCAAGCTTGCAGCTGGAATCTGGAATTGTCTTGTAAAATGTAAATCAATTCCTAACTTTCCTCAGCAGGAAACATGCGAGTTGCTCGTCCTTGATCGATCTATAGATCAGGTTTGCATATTAATATTTGTTGCAAGCTAATGTCATTTGCATTGCATGATTGTTCAATTTGCTTATGATAAATGGTTAATTTCCTTATCTAGATTGCTCCTGTCATACATGAGTGGACTTATGATGCCATGTGCCATGATCTACTGAATATGGAGGGGAATAAATATGTACATGAGGTATGTGCTGTTGTCAGATTCAGTATGTTCTTGACTTAACTAGGAACCTTTTTTCTGGTTTTTGTATATCAAGCGAGTGTACTATTTAGGTTCCAAGCAAAACAGGAGGCCCTCCTGAGAAAAAGGAGGTTCTTTTGGAGGAGCATGATCCAATATGGCTTGAGCTTCGACACGCACATATAGGAGATGTATGTATGGTGCTTTCTACTGTGTATATACAACCTATATTGCTCTAATATTTCATTTCCATCAAGTGCCCAGATTGGACACTTGTCAGGCATGTAAGTAAAATTGGACATGGATATGGGTTCTTGACTGCCATGTAGGAGGAAAAAGTTAAAAAAAATTGAGTACATCCATGTATGACCTATATCATGTCCGATGCTCCTGAGCCTGACCAACATAGGACTCCATGTTGAATCCTAATTGACCCTCTGGTGTATTCTTAGGCTAATTTAAGGTTGCATGAGAAGATGACCAATTTTGTATCAAAGAATAAAGCTGCACAACATCAACATGGTTCAAGGTTTGTGTAAATGCAGTTTTTGCTTTATCCATGATATGCTTGAAAGTTTTACGGAATACACTGTCTTCTCACCGGGCACCTTCTGATTGTTTCATCAGTGCTGTACAATTAGGGATGGCAAAAATCCCTGAACCCAACAGTTCTGATTTGCCCCAACCCTAAAGAGGCGGTTTTTTTTTTTGGCTTAATGACAAGTTTGGCCACTAACATTTACATGTTTTGTCAAAACGACCCTAATTGTATTTTTTAGCCTTTTTTGGCCATCAACCTTTGTTTTTTTTTTTTTTCAAAGTGCTTATTCTAACAGATTTGATGAAAGCACCGTTAAAAAAATTAACAGGGATGATATGGAATATTTTTAATGAGACCTAATTTATTACTTAGGTAACCCAATTTATTACTTAGGTAACCCAATAAGATAATTACATGTGGAAAATAATAAAATAAATAAATCATACATGAAATTTAAAAAATAACTCTTAATTTAAAGAAAATAGACATAATTATCTAAAAAAAGGTTTCAAAATGAAGGCATTAGTTTGTTTTTTGAGATGTTTCAAAAAGATAATTAATAAACCAAACCGAAAATACTGAATGTGTGCATTCATTTTGAAACCTTTTTTTAGATAATTACGTTTATTTTCTTTAAACTAAGAGTTATTTTTTTTAATTTCATGTATGATTTATTTTTTTATTATTTCCACATGTAATTATTTTATTGGATTATTTAAGTAATAAATTATATCTCATTAAAATTATTCCACATATGAAATTCGACATCATCCCGTTAACTTTTTTAACTTTTTAACGGTACTTTCATCAAATCTGTTAGAAAAAAGGAATAAAGTTTGATGGCCAAAAGAAAGCTAAAAAGCACAATTAGGCCATTTTGACAAAACATGTAAACGTTAGTAGCAAATTTGTCATTAAGCCTTTTTTTTTGAAAATCGGGTTTTGATGTAGGGCAGGGCAGTTTTTTCAATTAAAAATTTCAGGATTGAGGTCGTGTTTAGATAAAATCAGCCCTGCCCCCACCTTAAATGCAACTGC
Organism: Gossypium stocksii; assembly: GCA_020496765.1. Classification (NCBI taxonomy): domain Eukaryota; kingdom Viridiplantae; phylum Streptophyta; class Magnoliopsida; order Malvales; family Malvaceae; genus Gossypium; species Gossypium stocksii. The sequence goes on from CM035623.1 coordinate 110,025,922, forward strand.
TGAAACAATGATTAATTTTAAATGCGATAATGTTATAAAATGTTGTCCTTGATGAATTTATTTGGAACTTTTAGCTACATGACTCTACTCTCACCTTAAAATTCAACATTTTTATAGAGATGTTGGTGAAATTTCTACAAGAGATTTGCAAAAAATGGTTCAAGCATTGCCACAATACAGTGAACAAATTGAGAAGCTCTCCCTTCATGTAGAGGTCAGTTTCTTGCCCATGTAAAAGCATCGAATTTTTTGCCTCAGATATCCGCTCTCCTGTTTTCTAGGAGAAAAAACTCTCTACTTCTGTTTTAGCCTTCTGTATGGTGCCTACTTCTTTTATTCCTTTGAATGATCAGATTTTCTTTTGTTGAATATTTGGATTATATTTAGCATTTTAGTACCACTTTTGCTATTAATATATTATCCTATTTTTCCTCTATCTAATAGTCCAAAACTCATTGAAACCTTGGTTGTGAGACAAACATTTTAAATATTTGGATTATTCATGGGGATCATTTGTTCTGTTCAAGGTCTGCATATTCTACCATGACGGTGCTTTATCATTTTGTGGCATGATTAGAAGTTATCCTTTCTATTCATGTCTAAGAGCAGCCCATATTTGCCATATAAAATAGATGTTAATGGTACAAGCTTCATGTGTTTCCTAACCAATTTCCGATGTATAATTCATGATTTTTTATGACTGAAAGAAAATGCTTTTAATTGTCAAAGATATAGTGACTTCATACAGATTCAGTTTTATGATTGCAGATTGCTGGAAAAATCAACAGAATCATCACAGAGCAAGGGCTAAAAGAACTTGGGCAACTGGAGCAAGATCTTGTTTTTGGTGATGCTGGAATGAAAGATGTAATTAAATTTCTTACTACAAATGAGGTAAGAAATTTAACCATAGCATAACCAAGAGGTATTCTACTCTGTCAAGTTTCTAAACTAGAAATATCTCTTTTTGCAGGCAGTATCTCATGAAAATAAGTTGCGGTTGATGATGATTCTTGCAGCCATTTACCCTGAGAAGTTTGAGGGTGAAAAGGGTCTTAGTTTGGTGAAGGTTGCAGTATTTCTGGTTTCATTTTTTCTATTTCATCCCCACCCTTCCCTTCCATTTCTTTCTCCTACTGGCTTTACAATACTATCCTTTTTCATTTAGAGATCTGAGTTCAAGCAGGTTCAGACAGCCAATTATGTTTCTCCAATCTGATGCTTTAACTTTTTTCAGCTAGCAAAATTATCAACCGAAGATGCAAATGCTGTGAATAATATGAGTTTGCTTGCACCATTATCAGAGTCCAAAAAAGGTTCAGCCAGTTCCTTTTCTTTGAAGTTTGATATTCACAAGGTAAATGTTTTACTAGTTGAAACTCTGGTTTTGCTGGTTGATCTGGTATTGTTGTTTGCTGATTAAGTTCTTTTCCTTCTCTCCTTGTTCCTTTGCTCATGAATTGCCAGAAGAAGCGTGCAGCTAGGAAAGACCGATGTAGTGAGCAAGAAACATGGCAATTATCACGCTTTTACCCTATAATAGAGGTAGGTTTAGACATAGGTTCATTCTTTGGAACCATTTTTTATTACATTTGTGACTAGCTGCATAATCTTCTGCAGTCTTGCATAACTTCTCTTTTTTATTTATTTCCACTTTAGAATAACTTAAATGTTAATACTTTTTTTAATCATATAATGATATATTGTTTGTTGTTCTTTGGGAAGTTCATGTTTTGGAGGTGTTGGTGGTAAAAATATCATTTCCTATGTATGTTTTTGTTTATGAGAAAGATCTAAACTTCTTTCTGCAGTATCCCTTTCCGATATGTTTAGTTTTACCATGTCAAAACCCTTCAAAAGATCTAATGCCATTTCTTTTCTAAACAAGTTTATCATGTTTCATTTGTTCCAAATCTTTAAGCTGTAATTCGTTGGTAGTAAGTAAGGTTCAATGAGAGATTATTATTGCAATTGTCTTGTTATATAACAGAGTCCTGCATCTTTTAAAAACTTATTCAAAAGAGTAAAAGAACTGCCGTAACTTTGCATCTGACATATTAGGAGTTCATGGCAAAATGATTAGTTACATGTGAATTCTTTTCCATTTTCAGGAGCTTGTCGAAAAACTTAGCTTGGGAGAACTATCGAAGGATGATTATCCTTGCATGAATGATCCTAGTCCAAGTTTTCATGGCTCATCTCAAGCTGCTGCATCCATACATGAGGCTCCAGTTGCTCATTCCATGAGATCAAGGAGGACGCCAACATGGGCTCGGCCTCGTGGTTCAGACGATGGGTATTCAAGGTCCTTATTATGAATACCTAGCAAATTACTTTTGGAATCATTCTCCTTAAGAGTTTTATTTTATTTTATTTATTTATTTATTTATTTCACTCCTTTTAATGCATCAATGCCATTGTCAAGGACTCCTGTGCTTTCTTATCCTTAATGCTCTTACTCTGTGAATTTGATTTTAATGTTTGTTTTCCTATGTCATCTCAGTGATTCTGTACTAAGACATACATCGACTGATTTGAAAAAGAGGGGCAAACGCATTTTTGTGTTTATAGCTGGTGGAGCTACAAGATCTGAGGTATGAAAAATTTATGATCTCAATCTCCAAGACCATGAGGGTATGATGATAGACATTTCTGATACCATCTCCAAAAAATGTCCTTTCATGTACAGCTAAGAGTCTGTCACAAGCTCACCGGAAAGTTGAACAGGGAAGTTGTTTTGGGCTCAACAAGTATTGATGATCCTCAACAGTTCATCACGGTAATGATTTTCAACTACCCATAATTTTGTCATATTCTACTTAACAGCAGAATTGTTTAACAGCTGACCTAATTTGGTTTTGCTCATGGTTTCCAGAAACTGAAGCAGTTGACTCCAAGTGAAATCTCATTGGATGATCTGCAGATTTGATCCTGGTGGAGTAGGAAGCTAGGAATTGTGCATTTTGCTCCATCCTGGTAAAATCATAGATGCGTCGTTTCATTATACAGCCATTTTTTAACATTCAAAGGAAATTGTCCGCTTCTTGGCCGATGTCACAGTTTTTTACTTCGTTCTTCTTTCTGGTGGGTGTATTGTAATTAATTTGCCGGAAGCCACCAAGTATCCCCCCATGTATAATATTACTGTTAGTTATAGGAAATAACTCGCTGGATTTTAAATAATAAAAGCCTAACCCCATATTCTTAAGACAATCTAGACATATTCAATGACCTTTCCAGAATCTCTTTAGCCCCACTTCATAGTTCATACTAACACATGCTTTTGTTACTTACTATCAAAAGCTTAAACTCTAGTGTCAGCAACCACTATTTCAGATGAAAAGACCTGGCATGGCTAATCTGCTTCTGTCAATGTTCAATGTTTTATATTCATCCTATCAACTGGCTGATTTATGACATTTTTATGTGTTTACGTTAGATTCATGCCAAATTTTATCCATGGTAAATAACAAACAAGCCTGTGTTGATAATCTTTTTAGTAATGACATTCTCAACTCAACACTATGAAGAGAAAAAAAAAAAGAAAAAAAAGGAGTTTTCTTGTCGCATGAAACCAAGCATCTTCTCCCAGCCACTCTGTTCCATTAGTAACATAATTTTTTTAAGGGTAAACTACAAAAATAGTCACTTTTGTTTGCCTCAGGTTACATTTTAGTCACTTATGTTTGAAATGTTACGTTTTAGTCACTTATGTTTTTATTTTGTTACGAAGTGATCACTCTTCCGTTAAGTTCCGTTATCTCCCTAACGATAATCCTACGTGGCAGTCCAACTAGATTTTAAGTGCCAACTTGGATTTCCTAATGGGATGAGAATAGATTTTTTATTAAATAAATTTAATTAATTAAAAATTTTAAACCCTAAATCTTAATTAAAAAACCATTGATCTCCCCCCTTTTTTTTAGTTTTCTTTTTCAATTGACTAAAAAAACTATTATCTTCAAAAAATTTTATTCACTTACAAAAACAAAAGAGGATTCAATGGAGGGTCTATGTATGTTTTCTTCACCGACAAATTTATGTTCTAAGACTTAAAATGAAGTGGTTGTCGACAAATAAGAAGATGGTAATTGTTTTTGTTCCTAATCATTGTATTTTCTAATTCTTTACCTTCTTTGATAATTGGTTTCTGAATCTGATTTTTTTTAGCTGAATCGGCTTGTTTGTTCACAACACCTTTGTAGGTATTCTTTTTTTCTGATCTTAAATTTTTTTAGTTGTTAATATTCATATCAAGAATTTTAATTTAGGGTTTTCATTAAACAAAAAAAAATTTAATCTTTTGTTTTTTAGTATTGAATAAAAGAGATAAATGAATGCAAAGAAGACATACTTGAACCCTCCATTGAATCCATCTTTATGAAGCAGCCAATTTGATTTCAACTATTTTGATCTTAATAATTGTTTTTCCAATCAAATGAAAAAAAAAAACCATTAAAAAAAAGAAGAGAATGAAGAAAAATTAAAAAGGGGAGATGAACAGTGTTTTTAGTTAAGGTTTAGGTTTAAAAATTTTAATTAATTAAAATTTTTAATTAAAAATATATTTTCATCCCATTTAGAAATCTAAGTTGGCATCTAAAATCTAGTTGGACTGCCACGTAGGATTACCGTTAGAGAGATAACGGGACTCAACTGTAGAGTGATCACTTGGTAACAAAATAATAACATAAGTGACTAAAATGTAACCTGAGGTAAACAAAAGTGACTATTTTTGTATATTACCCATTTTTTTAACTTCGATTTTTAAAAAAAGAAATTCATAATGGATAACATTTTGAATATGTATTATAAAACTTTCAATGAAGTAGATTTTAGATATATTTTTTTATAAAATTCAATTAATTGAAAATTTTAAAATAATTAAAGTCAAAGTTTTAAAAAAATATCTAAAAAATGTTCTAAACCCTGATTTTTTTACTGATAATTAAATAAATACTTTGTGAGGCTAACAAAGCTTAAAAAGTACCAACGATTTGGTTACAAGAGTCATTGAAGATTCACCCAGCAAACCTGAGATACCAGCGTATACTTTGATGAGCCCCCTTTCCGTAAATTTATATTCGTTTATCTGATCTACTTTGATTATTTAAAATCAATCATTGTCCGTCAGTTTTCCTATTTTGAGTAGGAGACGGTAACAGGAGAATATTGAAATAGTAGATGATGGATATTTATGAATTGTCTTCTGCTTGCAGACCCGGTGAATAAATAAATAACAACTTGGACAATGGAGATCTTGGGCGGTGTTACCATAAAAAGTAGTGTTGGAAAATGATTAGTATAGTCATAGAATCTATATTTTGTTTTATATCAACCCTCTTGTCTGGCTTTATATAGTATATACTTCTGACTCAGTAACAACTAGAATTAAGCTCAATATTCCAGGGAAGGAAACAGTCAAATAGCTGGTTAGTGTCCATGGAGGAATCATGAAATTCATCAACTTTTTTTTTCCCTATCTCCACCTTTGATGTTTTATTTTCTTTAAAGCCATTTCCACATCAGTTGCTGTATTAGCACGCAGACCATTACAATCTTTCCTATTTCATTTGATATTAACTTAATATAGGCTAATCTATACAACATTCAATGCTCAAAAGTCAAAATTAGACATCAAGCTTGATGTGATTGGATTTGTCAAGATTCATCTAAGCTTCTTCTTCTATTATTTTTACCAAAATATCTAATATATTTTTTATTACATTCCACATTATGAATAATTTAATCTTTTCTTATTCTTCTTTTTTTACATTGAGTACATGATATAAAATTATAATAATTAATACAGAGGAAAAGTATAAAGCCGACAAACACCCGGAATCTGATGAAAATTAGTACAGGTAGGAGATAGTAGCTAAGCTAGGATGATGAGTGAGCCAAAATGGAAGAATTAGCGGTCGTTGGGAAAAAAACCAATATGTTGAAACCCCAAAGTGGTCCATCATTACTCAAAACAAGATTGACATACATACATAGTGATATATTATTGTTTCATGTCTCCTGCTATGGCGTTGAAACGCGAAACCTCGTGTAGGCTGCTCAACCTACCTACAACACTATGTTGGCCTTTACGTTCTTACAAATTTTGTAGGTTTGGATCTTGTCGGAAGAGTTAAAAAGGTAATGATTGATATATTTCTAGTTATTTTTTATTTATGTCTCGGTTGAGCTTGAAGTAAATAGAAAGGAGTGATTGATGATTTGTAATATAGGAAATTCATTAAAAAGACGTTGGAGTTTTACCATGGAAACACTTTTCAATCAGGGAGCAAAGGAAAGGTATAGGAATGAAATAAAAGTTGTAGAATAAAGTTGAGTATATACATGATTAACGAAATAAAAGTGAGTATTTATAGACTTTTGTGGCATCTCTCTACAGCTGCCTATATAGATGTCCATATATTTTTGTGTATTAATAATTTATTTTAAATATTTTTTTACAAAATCTATTTCTACTCACAATTCTTCACAAATTTTTAATAAAAAGAAAAATATGTATGAAACCACCTTTTCCTTATTACTACAATAGTAACGATGTCTTAAATTGAAAAAAATATATATTTATTTTAAACAATGAGATGGTTTGTTTTGTTGCTCATGCATGAGCTGAATTTAAATAAGAAAACTTAAAGAAAGAGGAAGAATCTTGCAATGCGATATGGCTGTTTAACGAAAGCCAGGACTCACCAAAACTATATAGTATCAGAAACAAGGAAAATTACAACCCATGTACTAAAGTCAAAACATACTATTGTTAGTCTTACTTAAAATTCCATTTTCAAAACACCCATTATGGGTTTTTTTTTCTTCTTAAAATTTATTTATGCTTGTGGACTTTGGCATTTCAAGTTTGGTTTTAAAATAATAATAATAAATATATATAGGGTCCCAAAAGGGATTTGGCATCTCTGGGTTTCTGCCAAGCTGAATGAGTAGTTGGGTTTTTTTAACGTGCATTGCAAGATTGGAGATTGTCTACTTCCACAACTCATCTTCAGTTCTTCACTAGTTTTTTGGTCTGTGGTTGGTTTTGATGCACAAATAAAAAGACATGTTTGGTTGTTCTGATAGACAGACAAAAGACTGTTCTTGGTAATAAAATCTACCAATTTCTCACATGCATGAATGCCAAAGCGTTGCCAGTTTGTGGTACACAAAATGAATATCATCAATTAAGAGGAAATAATAATAATATTATTATTAGCAGATCCTACCCTAACAAGTTGAACAAATCAGACCAGTTTTTCCCAGAAAAATGGAAACAGAAATGGTTGGCAATCTTTTAGAATAGAATAATGTTCTTCAAAGCTGCTTCATGTTTATGTCTACTGCTTTACTTCTACCAACATAAAACTTTCTTTAATATGCTCCCTTTATTTTTAATATCATCAAATATTAATTTTTTTATTTAATAATTGAAATCTAATCTATAATATTATAGAATAACTCATCTTAAATTACATTATATGAATTTTTTTTTAAATAAAAAGGAATAGCTCGTGTGATCATGTATCAAAAGTCAAATAAACAGATAAAATGATGAATACGAAATTGAAAGGTTCTCAATTCTAAATATAAAATTATAAGGTTGTGTAATACATTTTTAAGGAAATAATCTATACTTTATTTTTATTTTTGCTTACTTAACTGATCCACACGATATAAAATTAATTCCCTAAAAAAATTATTTTATTTTAAAAATATCACATAATTCACATGTTTGATATAATTATGGATTGTAGTTCAATTTTAAAGCAAAAGTGTAGATACAATAAATTATTAGAATTCAATGTTTAAATATGCAAATATCCTTTTTTAAGAAACAAAAAGAAAAGCTACTACATTTGTTAATGACCATTGTGATTGCTTCAACTTTAACATTTTATGCACATTTCACTCTCCTCTTAATCATTGGAAAAAGCTTGCATTCTCATATCTAATTAAAGCTTAATCCCACATCATTTGAAGCTTGAAAGTTGTACCCTTTTCCACTAAATTGCTTTTAATTTCCTCTGATCCCCTCTATCCTAAATTTGTGCTTTTGGATTTAATTAAAATTTATCAATTATTCAATTTAATATTTCCTATATTCAGTACATAATGACTTTATTTCTTATGATCAAATATGTACAATAGTTAATCATAAAAAGAGACAACATTCGATTAATAAATCATAATTTAAAAATTAAACCAGTGATTATATATTCGAAAAGAAAGAAAGAAAACCCTACAATACACAACATATGAATATAAGGTTAATTTAAATTTAAATTGACTACCACAATCTTAAATCATTCTGGCCAAAATTACATCAATATTCATCATCTGCCTCTTCTAATACAATGCACTATTTTCATTTCATTTCACCAAAATAATTAAACCATTTTTTTTAATATTTTAAAATCCTTTGCTATATTATTTCCAAAATGCCATTGGAGCTCAATTTTTTTCTATCTCACCCTAGTCCCAGGTACGCACAAATAAATACCTTTGATGCTTATAATTACAAGTCCAACACCGAGGCTATTGTAGATATTTTACATTTAAAATAAATGAAAATTCTCTTCTTTTTTTTTTAAATATAAATAAATATTGTAATAAAGTGACGTTAACTGAGGTGTCCGAGTAAAGTGTTACGTCAACAGTGCGGACATTGACCAATTACATCCATTTCTTTTTCCAACACAGTAGTTGTTGACCAACTTAAGGAAAAAAAAAACATTTTCAAAATTCGAATTTTGGATTATTAAAAAATATACTTAGGTATATCACAATTGAATATAAATAAAATATGCACACAAACAATCAAATTAAATAAAATAAATCAATTAATAAGCTCTTTTTTTTTGTGTTTGCTTTGTTTGATAAAAGGATTTTGTAAATTTCGTTCATATTTATTTATAAATATCTATTCAATACATAATCATTAATTTCTTTTCTTCGCAAATAATCTTAATCTTTTATTTATTTGTTTTAACCTAATAAATGAGTAAATATTAAATTAGTAATGGATTATTTAAGGTATGGTGTATTTATTTCAAAGTAATTAATACTGTATTGGTAGATGCACTGTTTCTACGGGAATTGATGTACATCGATATCAATTTATTTTAATGTATCGCTTAAAATTTATCAATATTTAAAAGAAATATTTTATATATGTATATAAAATATTTACAAATATAAAATGAATGATATTAAATAAATTTCAAATATAAAATATTAATGCACCGGTTGATGTATAATATTCCGATAAATTTTTTTATTAATTATTATAAAGGTAAAAAAGTTAAACATTTTATTTTTTAAAATAGTTTTCCATGAATGCACTACATTCCTATCAACGCAATTGATACCAACCAAAATTTATTACAGAAACCGACAACCTTGTGTAATACAAGGTTATATTTTGCGGACGGCACTACAAAACAAGAAGCAAGGACTAGAGCGTAGACCTTGCAACTGGGGTCAATTATTAATATAGAATAAAACTGTGACATTGTATTCCCAAGTCTCGTACCCGAATTGTGTGTGGAGCCGGGTAGGGTAAGGTAGGGATGACCCAATTTAAAATGAGCAAAGTGCGGAAAGTCTATGAGATTAATAATAGAGATGGTCCCATTGTCAAGACTTGGACGGCTTTTGATGCACCCATCATGTTTCCAATCAATCTGCGTTGTTTACCCTTTCATTTTACTATATCCTCAAGTAGTCTACCCGTATGTAAATGAATTAGGAATTTATGAGTATTATTCATGATTTCTTTTTTATCTTTAAATAAAAAATTAAGTGCATTTAAATTTATGTTTTTACGCATTAATAAAAATATCGATGTTAATTGGAATAAGAGTAAATAAAGAAGATAATTAATGAATGAATACAAAATAATAGAAAGAGGGGAAGAAGAACAACTTTAGAGTAATAGGAATGATTTTGAATGTAAAGAGTTGACTTTTATCTCACAACAAGAGTTAACTTTTATCTCACAACTTCCAAAACTATGAGCGGCGTGACTCTCATTCAAAACCATAACATTTAACCAACTTACATCTTCTCACACTCTTATTTTCATTGATTTTTGTGGGGTTTACTTTGTCTATTGACTTTGTATTCCCCATTTTTATTATTTTGGGTTGTTTTTAATATTTTTGAATTTCGTATTTGTTTTATCTGATAAAGATTTAAATAAATAAAACTATATTCTCAGTTTAATAGTTGAAATGGCATGCATGCATGCATGCGAGAAAGAAATAAATTATATGCTCAATTCAGCGATGGATTTGTTACAATATTTTATTGGATGGATCTTCTACTTAAACTAAAATCTTAAAAAATTAGATGTCACCACTTCAAATAAAAAAAAAAATCACTTCAACTAAATTCCTTAATTATCTATGAAATTTCACATGTTGTTAAGTATAAGTTAGGTTGTTAGCATTTTGTTATTCTGTTAACAGAATATGTTAATAGCAGCTAGTCACTCATTTGTATATAAGACTTTCTAGTATACTGATTAAATGAACAAAGCTTTCATCAGAATATTCATTCATTTTATAAGAATATCCATTCTTTCTGTTTGCATTTCTTTCTCTGTATTTCATTAATTTATACTTACTAACATGATATCAGTCGCCTGAGGTCCTAGTGCTTCTTCACGCTGCTAACTCATGGTGCATTCAGCTGATTCTACTGTTGCCAAGCATAGCAGTCCTTCCTTCTCGGGATCGCGCTTAATTCAGACGTTCCCTCGTCATGAGACAATAAAGTTAGAAGATGGCACTTTGTACAATGGCAACAGCATATACGATTCATAATAGAAGGTTATGAACTGCTCGGATTTCTCGAAGGAACATTACTTGTGCCGCCCCGGTTCGTCTCCTTTACGAATTGTAACACCTCTAACATGTATCCGTCGCCGGAATAGGGTTACGGAGTGTTACCGGACTAATATCCATAACAGTCACACATTAAACATTTATTTCTCATATCCAAATATAAACATTCATTTACATTCAAAAAGTCCCTAATACGAACCTACGAGGCTCAAAACATGCATTAGAAGTGGTTTGGGACTAAATTGATAACTTAAGAAAATTTTGGGAAAATATTGAAAATTTCAAAATACAGGGGACACACACCCGTATGGCAAGGCACACGGCCGAAGACACACCTGTGTTACAGGTCTTATGGACATTCGAAACAGGATCACATGGCCGTGTCCCAGATTGTGTCCTACCCCGTGTAACTCCCTGACTTGTGTCACACGGCCAACCACACGTCTGTGTGATCAACCCGTGTAACTCATTGACTTGTTTTCATTAAATTCTACAGGGGACACACGACCGTGTCACCTGACCATGTGTCACAGAGGCTAAGACACACACCCGTTTCTCTACCCGTGTTGACAAAAATAAGCTAGTTTACAAGCCACATTTCTCACCCAAGCTTCCATTCAGTACATAGGCATATAACATGACATAGATATGCAATCCAACCAACTTAAATGAAGCCTATTTCAAGCTAATTCCATATCAAATCTATAAAGTTCATAATATCATGATTCACCTATTCAAAACATACCAAAATCATATTTAACATCATCAATATAGTTACTATCCATTATCCACTATTTTACCTCAAATTATAGGCATACCAATTCCATATTTTAACCATTTTGGTACATCCATCACCGATTCTCAACAAGTATTTATAAAGTAATTTTTACGCAACATATTAAAAGGCCATTTGCACATATATAAATGCATCACCTTGTATGCCAAAACAAACCACATCACATCACATATATAAATGAAACACATGAAACCTATTTTCTCGATAATCTCATAAGGCCCAATAAAACGTGAACTTAACTTTCCTTTGCAACCGAATCAGAGAATCTTCTTCCACGGTGATACTTTTAGAAATACTCTATCGCCGATTTGAAATTCAATGTCTTCACGCTTCAAATCTGCATAGGACTTCTGTCAGTCTAAAGCTGCCTTTAAACTGTTGCGAATTACTTTCACTTTTTCTTCGGTTTCTCTGATTAAATCAACCCCGTGAATTTGCTTCTCATTAAGCTAGATCCAGTATAATAGAATTCGGCATTTATGACCATACAATACTTCATACGATGCCATTTTTATGCTCGATTAGAAATTATTATTATACGCGAATTCAATCAATGGTAAATATTTCTCCCAGATGTCTTTAAACTCTAAACATAGCAACAAAGCATATCTTCGAGAATCTGAATTACTCTCTCAATTGGCCGTCGGTTTGGGGATGAAGCTCAAAAAGGTGACAGTGAATTGCAAGCTAAAAGAGTTCAGTACGAGTTTACTAGTGATTCAGAGTTTCAGATCGAATCTGATTACTGTTTGATGTTTTGAGGTAGAATATGTGTACCAAAGATTTTAAGCTTATTTAGAAAATTTTACACGAGGCATACAGTGGATGCTTATCTGTTCATCCGGGGAGTACTAAGATGTACAATAATTTGAAACAATTGTACTAGTGGTCGGGCATGAAACCAGATATTTTAAAGTTTGTGTCAAGATGCTTGGTTTGTCAACAAGTCAAATCTGAACATCAAGTGCCTTCGGGATTGTTACAACCTGTGATGATACTTGAGTGGAAATGAGACCGAGTTACAATGGATTTCATATTGGGATTGCCTCTATTCCAAAAAAAAAGATGATATCTGGGTTGTTGTTGATAAATTGACAAAATCAGCACATTTTATTCCAGTACGTACAGACTTTTCACTTGATAAATTAGCTGAGTTGTACATCTTTGAGATTGTAACAAATTTAACACCCCTTTTAGCTGATCAAATAAATTATCAATTCTCGGCAGTGGATACTTATTCTTGATCGTAACTTTATTAAGTTGTCGGTAATCAATACACATTCTCATTATTCTATCTTTCTTCTTTACAAACAGAACTAGTGCACCCCAGGGTGAAAAACTAGGTCGTGCAAAACCTCTATCTGTTAATTCTTGCAACTGAGCTTTCAACTCTTTTAAATTTGAAGGAGACATTCTGTATGGAGCTATAGATATCGGTGAAGTTCTCGGTATTAACTTAATAGCAAATTCAACCTCTCTGATCAGTGGCAAACCAGGTAACTCTTCTTTCACAAACTACTGGTACTGATTCAATCTTCGTTCTAGATACTTTTGTATCCAGTACATATGCAAGGTAAGCATCACAACCTTTTCTTACATATTTCTGAGTTAACATCGTCAATATCACAATAGGCAATCTACTCGTATCACCAGATTCAATAAGAAGAATCTCATTATTTTGACACTTCAATTCAATAATTTTTCGTCTACAATTCACAACCACATCATGCAAAGTTAACCAACCATACCTAGAATCACATCAAACTCATCAAATGGTAAAAGCATCAAATCAGCCGGAAAACAGTAACCCCGAGTCATTAAAGGACAATTCTTACAAACCTTATCAACTAGGACATACTTGACTAAGGGGTTCGATACTTTAATCACAAATTCTGTAGACTCAATAGGCAAATTCTTTATAGACACTAAATTCATACAAACATATGAATGATTCGACCCAGGATCAATCAATGCAACTATATTAGTGTCATAAAGAGAAAACGTATCAGTGATAACATCTGGTGACGATACGTCTTCGCGTGCACGAATGGCATAAGCTCTAGCTGGGGCTCGTGCCTCAGATCTCACTGTAGAATCTCTCATAGTACCATGATTACCATTCGTATTCTAGTGTTTTGGGATGCCTCTAATAGTTGTATTACTCGGTTTCGACATTTGAGCTTTTTCATTCACAGACTTCTCTGGGCAATCTCTGAGGTAGTGATCAAGGGATCCACATCTAAAACATGCCCCACTCTTTACCCTACATTCACCATAGTATGGTTTATTACAATGTTTACACTCAGGTCTAGCATTTTTAACACTACCCGCACTAGCTACTGATGTAGTATGAGGTTTAGTAGTATTGTGTCCCGCATTTCTGTCTTGATTAGAATACCCCATAAAAACAGCAGAACAGTAATAATGTTCTTTAAATTTCTTAGATGCTAACTGATGAGACTTTCCTATAAATCTCTTTCTTGAATCTCTAGCCTCAGAATCGACTTTTCTCTTTTCTCGACTAAGCCCTTTGGCTCTACAAGCTCTATCAACTAACACAATAAACTCTTTCAATTCAAGAATCCCAATTAAAAGCTTAATGTCTTCATTCAACCCGTCTTCGAACCGTTTGCACATAATCTCTTCGGTGGTAACACATTCTTTGGCCTACTTGCTCAGTCTTACAAACTCTCTTTCATATTCTAATATGATCATTCAACATTGTTTTAGTTCCATAAATTCTTTGCGCTTTTGATTGATGAATCGTTAACTTATTTATTTATTTCTGAACTCAGTCTGAAAGAAATCCCAGGTAGCACGTTCTCTTGATACCACAGAAATTAAAGTGTTCCACCATTCGTATGTAGCATCTTTCAGGAGAGATACAACGAATTTAACACATTTTTCGGGTGTACAAGACAATTCATCAAATACCCAGATAGTATTCTCAAGCCAAAACTCAGCTCTTTTAGGATCATAATCAACAGTAACTCTAAACTTTTCAACCCCATCTTTCAAATTTTATCAACAGTGGTTTATTCACACATATATATTCCAAACCTTGATAAGCTACAGGGATCAGTTGGGGAACAAGTGGGGCTAGAAGTTGTTGAGCAGCTGGATTCGTTCCAATATATTCAAAAAACCATTCATTTATCATCTGGAAGAAGACTTCTTTGGCCTGTCCTCCACGACCCTCAGATGCAGGTCTCGATTCAAAAGGCATAGCTCTATGAACGGAAGGTGGCGCATTACTCTCTACATCATTAGAGTCAGCTCGATTGGAATTCATTTACTACAAGAAAACACAATTCAAAAAATGTCAGGAGATATCACACTACCACAGGTTAACTATGACATCTATATCTAAACTCACATACGCTACGTTAGTCCTAGAATCGACTAAACCGTAACTCTGATACCAACAAATGTAATACCCTTAACCCGTATTCGTCACAGGAATAGGGTTACAGAGTATTACCGAACTTATATCAATAACAGTCATACATTAAACATTCATTTCTCATATCCAAATATAAACATTCATTCACATCCATAAAGTCCCTTATACGAACCTACGAGGCTCAAAATAGGCATTAGAAGTGGTTCGAGACTAAACAGATAACTTATGAAAATTTTGGGAAAACATTAAAAATTTCAAAATACATGGGACAAACGCCCGTGTGGCAAGGCCATGTATCTCACACGGCCGAAGAAACGCCTATGCCACAGGTCGTGTAGACATTTGAAATGGGATCACATGGCCATCTCCTAGACTGTGTCCTACCCCGTGTAACTCTCTGACTTGTGTCACACGGCCAACCAAACGCCCATGTGATCAACCCGTGTAACTCATTGACTTGTTTTCATTAAATTCTACAAGGGACACACGACCATGTCACCTGACCATGTGTCACACGCGGCTAAGACACACACCCGTTTCTCTACCCGTGTTGACAAAAATAAGCTAGTTTACAAGCCACATTTCTCACCCAAACTTCCATTTAGTATATAGGCATATAACATGACATAAATATGCAATCCAACCAACTTCAATCAAGCTTATTTCAAGCTAATTCTATACCAAATCTATAAAGTTCATAATATCATGATTCACCTATTCAAAACATACCAAAATCATATTTAACATAGTTACTATCCATTATACACTATTTTAACTAAAATCATAGGCATACCAATTCCACATTTTAACCATTTTGGTACATCCATCACCGATTCTCAACAAGTACTTATAAAGTAATTTTTACGCAACATATTAAAAGGCCATTTGCACATATATAAATGCATCACCTTGCATGCCAAAACAAACTACATCACATATATCAAGTAAAGCCAAATATCATGGTTAAACACATAACCAAAACATATCATTTACAAGCCAAATCATTTGACTAAATACAACCATAGACCAAAATGACCATAACTCATATACATGCCATATAACCAAAATACATAAGTTCAATTGTACCAAAACGATAAATGGATAGTGTGATGCAATCTTCGATAACTTCTGAATCGAGCGAGCTTTTGATTCACTATAAAAATATAGAAAAAATAGAGTAAGCTATAAAGCTTAGTAAGCTTATATAATATAGAAATAAACTTACATTTATTTACATTTTAAGCAAATAAACATAGTATAAACCAACCAATTTGTCAAATACCTAACACATGAATTCATCAATCGGTTAGTCGTGTAATGAACATAGAATTATCAAATCAATATGAATGCATTCAACAATTATTCAAGCTTCATGATCTCATATTATTCATTTCATACTTCAATACATCATATTACAACAATTTCATGTAATTCACATAACTCCTGTGATTATTCATATAAACTCATGTAACCCGTAGCAGATTTGTATCCGTTGAACCAATTAGAATATCGATAGATACACGGCTAGTACACAAGAAGTGTACAAATCGGTAATCCGTCAATTCATAATCACATAAGCTCTTTTGAGCTATAAACGTTAAGCTCCTCCTGAGCTAAGGTAACGGTGAGCTCTAATAAGCTGAGAAACAGTAAGCTCTTACGAGCTGAAGTATCGATAAGCTTATACGAGCTGTGGTGAGTCCGCAACACATGCAGGAATCTCAACCAAACGGTAACCTTAGTAACATGTCACTCGTATCCTACGAATTCGTAAGGTTCAAACGGGGCTCGGTACTATTCAAATTTCATCATTTAGGCATTCAGGCATCATATAATTTATTTTCTCAATTCATAAAAATTTATTTGAAATAAGTACATTTATAAGTATTCAATTCTAATTATACGAACTTACCTCATTATCGCTCGGATGTATACGATTGTCTATTCGTCAACTTTTTCTTTTCCCCGATTTAATTCTGATCTTTGCTTTTCTTAATCTATATATAATCAAATTTAACTTTTTCAATTTTCATTCTATTCAAATTAGCCCAAAACACCTATTTTTGCTAAATTACACTTTTACCCCTAGAATTTTAACTTCTTTATAATTTAGTCCTTATCACATAAAAATGCAATTTCATGCAATTACGTCCTTACCCATGTTAGTCGAATTTATCCTATTATCATATCAGCACATATTTTTCATTTATTTCACAATTCAACCACAAAAATTTCATATTTCTCAATTTAATCCAAAATTGATATTTTCACCAAAAATCACTTTACAAATGTTGTTTATCTAACAATAACCATTCAAAATCTATCATCAAACATCAAAATACACCTATATTCATCAACAGAAAAACCCTAAAATTTTAAAAATTTTGTGAAATAGTCCATGGGCTAGCTAAACTTAGTTGCAATGATCTTGAAACATAAAAATCATTAAAAACGGGACACAAATCGTACCTAATTGGACAGAATAAGGTTGGCCAAAAGTTAAGCTACCATGGCTTCTTTTTCTTTGTGATTTTCGGTTGAATATGGTGTTTTAAAGATGAAGGCCTGTTTTTCTTTTATTTAATTAACACTTATTTACTAGTTTACTTAATAAACCTTTTAATATATTACAAATTTCAAGTAAACAAATCTCATAAACGTTCACTAACATACTAATGGTCTAATTACCACATAAGGACATTACTTTAATGTTCTATAGGTATTAGACACCTTTAGTTAATAGAACTCAACTTTTACGCTTTACGCGATTTAGTTCTTTTTATCAAATTAAGCATTCAAACAGTAAAATTTCTTAACGAAATTTTCACAAAATCAAACCATCATGCTGTAGACCTCAAAATAATAATAAAATAAATATTTGACCTTGAATTTATGGTTCCAAAATAACTGTTTCGATTTCATTTAAAATGGGCTGTTATACGGATGAAGTTTTAATTCCAAATCTTGATGCCTCCTTGTATGTTCAGCAAGATAAGCTTCTTGCCTCTTGGTTATTGTCAACTATTAGTTCTTCTCTATTGTCCTCTTTCATAGATACGAAATCGGTGTGCGAGCTGTGGAGTACTACAAATAACCTATTTACTACTACCATTGGAGTAAAGCTATCTCTCATAAAACATGACCTTCACTCGATAAAGAAAGAGACAATGTCAATGAACGAGTATGTTACGAAAATACAAAACACATGTGCCTTATTTGAGGCATCTGGATCTGCGATTCTAGAGGCCGAAAAGGTAAAAATCATTCTTTTCGTCTCCTTGACAGACTACAATGCTGTTCTCACACTAGCCTCGTTCTCCACTGAATCGCTTCCTCTTCGGAAGCTCATAGATGTGCTCCTCAATTTGAAAATAGGTAAGCCCGTGCAGTTCATGAAGAGCCTTTTCACACGAATCTGGTGGCAGTTGCTCTAGCGGCACTGGTGACAGACTCCGTACGTGGTGGACGTCCTTCTTTTCTAGCTCGTGGATATGGATTTTGTCCTCGGATGCAGTGTTAAATATACAGTTGCTATGGACATTTGGCGCAGAGATGCTATTATCGATTTAGTCATGACTATGGCAGCCCTTCTGCTCTGTCTCTGACCATGGCCCCGACATTCTCTGGTGGTGTGGGTCAAGGGTCACGTATTAGTGGTGTTGGTAGTCTAACTAATTTGGCAGGATCTGGGCCATATCTTGGATCCATGGTGGCGGTTCCAATGGATTCTCTCTATGGTGCTGCGTGGGGAGGGCAGCCTCCTAATGTTTATCTCTCAAATCCCTCAACTACTAGGGTTGTACAATCTATTTTTCATCCTTCTCAAGGTGCGGTTGGTCAAGTGGATGGGGTGTTTGGTAATGATGTGTGCCCGCAGTCTAATCAAGCTGCTCCCCAATTTGATGCTTATTTACAGCGTGATTTAGGCACCCAAGTTCAGCATGTTGTGCAGTGTGATTTGGGCTTTCTATATGGGCCGAATGTTGGTCACAATGTGCCATCTACTAGGTCATTTGCCCCAAGCCGTGAGTATGGGCCATATAATAGGCCAACCCCCTCAGCCCCTAATGTGGGCCAGAATGTTGGGCCCACTGCTAACCTTGTTGGGCTTGAGTCCAATAGAAAATTTTCTTTTCAATATATGGGACTAGTGTGTCGTGGCGAACTAAACCAAAGGCCCGTGTTCATGATGTTAATACCTCGCTGTGCGTCAGGTTACTGCGCATTCTAGATTTTCATGCCTCAGATTTTTTGACTACCTTCGGGTCCAATATTAATTTGACTTAATATGGTTCTAATTTGGATAATGAAAACTCTTATATTCCTATGCCTATAGGGACCTCTTTTTGTGTCCTGATTCAGGGGCTACACACTATATATGCAGGGAGGCCATTGCTTTGCATGAATCCATGCCATACTCAGATGTATCTTCTATTCTCATGGGCGATGGGACCCCTACAAAAATATCGTGTATTGGGAATTCTATTTTACCTGCGACGAGTAAGATAATTCATCTGTCTAATGTTCTATGCATTCCGAACATACAGAAGAATTTGTTATCTATTTCTCAGTTTGCAAGTGAAAATAATGTATTTTTTGAATTTCATCCATACTATTGTGTTGTTAAGGACATCGTGACTCAGGAAATTTTGCTATGGGGCCACACTCGTGACGGGCTCTGTTATTTTTCCCTGGTCTCGCCTGATTTTCATGTTGATGCTCCTTCTGTTCTCAACACAAGGTTACAAGCTCGTAATGATGGTGATGGTGTTTTTGCCATGCGGCTCCAATGACTTGGTCACCCATCCACTTCTACTGTTAAATTTGTTCTTGATAAGTGCAGAATTGTTTCAAATAAAAGGTGTCTTGATAATGTTTGTATTGCATGCCTAAAGGGGAAATCACATAAACTGCCTTTTTCAAATTCTACTACTGAGTATAAAGATTTGTTTGAATTGGTTGTCTCTGACTTATGGGGACTAGCATCGGTTGTCTGTGGTTCTAACTTGTATTGTGTATCATTCATTGACATGTGTAGTTGGTTTACGTGGATTTACCTTGCTCAACGTAAATCTCAGGCAGTTGAGTATTTTCTTCAGTTTCAAAATATGGTCAAAACACAGTTTGAGAGAGATATTAAGAGTTTTCAAAGTGATTGGGGTGGAAAATATCATACTTTCACATTGGTACTAGCTAATCTTGAGTTATTCATCATCTATCTTGCCCTCATCGTCTATCTTGCTTTCACATCTCATAAATCGCCTCCCGACTCTAGTTCTGGAAAGGAAGTATCTGTATCAGGTTCTTCATAGTCGTGAGCATACATATGATCACTTAAGGGTATTTGGGTGTTGTTGTTTTCCCTATTTACAACCGTTTACACATCACAAATTGGATTTTCGATCTCAACCGTGTACATTTTTTGGTAAATTCCCAACATAAAGGATATCATTGTTTCACCCCAGATGGTAAGATCATTACTTCTCATCATGTTGTTTTTTATGAACAATGGTTCTTATTCTCGTCACCTATCCTGGAAATTAATAGGGCTAGTCCGCGTGTTTTTACGTATGTTCTTATTATTTAATCTGATTTACCTTTCCATGCTCCAACTATTACAAGGTCCATTAACTCTTCATCTTCTTCTTCTTAAATTCCTCTGTCATCTCCAACGGGTGGTTCACTGGTTGAGTTGTAGTCTGCTCCTGAAGATTCACGCTTCTCAATACCGTCAGCTGCGGACAGTTCATCTGCTCTGAATATAGTTCCTTTCATTTCAACAACTATTCCGTTGGGAAATACTCATAAAATGGTTACCAGGTAAAAGGTTGGGATTCTTCAGCCCAAGGCTCTATCTGTTGAAGCTACTGATTTTGAGCCTCACACGGTTAAGGAAGCTCTTGCCGATCCAGAGTCGTGACCAACAGTACAAGCTGAGTTTGATGCTCTTATGGATAACTTCACTTGGGAACTTGTTGCTCTTTCTCAGCGATGGAAAATAATCAGGTGTAAGTGGCTATTTAAAGTAAAGAAAAATCCTGATGGAACTATTGCTCGATGATAAACTATAAATTATACATATTTCTATCCCACATTTAGCACATTTATGGATGAATTATCATTGAATTTATGGAATTTGATGCTCCTAATTCTTTAATTTCATGTATTATACTTAGGAGAGCATAGGAGAGTGAAAAGAACGAGAAACGGGTCGAAAACAGAAAAAATGGGCCAAATTAAAGAAACAACACGGCCTGGAGTTCGTCACACTGGTGAACCACACAGTCGTGCCACATTAACAGGCTCAAGCACGGCCTAGGCTCGATTCACACGGGCGTGTCCCTGTCATGATGAAGTTTAATTTTACACGGAAAAAGCTATTTAGGGGCTAAAAAAGACATTCCAAACTCTATATAAAGACCCTAGGAGGCAACTACAAGTGTGTACAGTGTCCCCACCAAGATAAAGAGTAGAAGACAGTGAATTACTCGAAGGAAGCCGATTGATCCATCTTAGAAGCCAGGAACTACATCAAGACTAGAGATCTCCCTTCAATCCTTTCAGGAGTTTTGGGTTTTCTTTATGTTTTGTTATTTTCTTATTTCTGAGATGTTTTCTTTTATGAATATGAATTAAACCCCCAAATACCTAAGGGGGATGAAACCTAAGACGAATCTTGTTATTGTTATCTGAACTATATGTTAAATATTTGACTGGTTCTTAATTGTGTTTTTTAATTCTTGAATTGATATTTTCGGGATATTAATTTAAGTCGAATATGCTTATGCAGAGGAGTAAAAGTCCCTATGAAAGAGTAGATCCAACATAATTAAGCGGATTTGATCCCAATCCTAGACATAGGACGACGTAAATCTGCCAAATTAGAGTCAAATCTAATATGGGGATCCATAAATCGAGTTAATGCAAGACTAGGGGTTTTAATTAGAAAGAGATTTCAATTAATCAACCTAGGATTAGTTATTCTTATTCTCAACGGAGATATTAACATAATTTAGGGATCTCTACAGATCATGTCGAATGAAGAAATCGTCTAGTTCCGAGTTAAATAACAAGTAATTTCTCAATTTATTCTTTGTCGTGTCTTTAGTTTAATTTAGATTAGTTAGTTTACAACCAAATCCTCAATTATTTTTAGGCTAGATAATAAGGAGGAAATCCTTACTAGTACTTTTGGTTTCTTGGATTCGATATTTCCGTCTTGCCACTAACTATACTACTATTCGATAGGTGCGCTTGCCTTTTATCGTGATAATAGTTAGTTTCTAGGTACGATCATTATTATTACTTCATCGAAATCACGATCAAGTTTTTGGCGCCGTTGCCGGGGAACTAAAATGTTTGGCCATCTTTACTTTTATAAGCAATTTATTTTATTTTATGTTTTAGATCTTATTTACTAAAATTTTCTTTTTGTTTCTTTTTTCCCTTAACAGGTATCTCTAGTTTATGACTAGAAGAAACCCGTTAGGACCTTTGCTTTTTGACGATGACCTAGAAGCTACAATTCACAAAAACCGAAGAGAGATAAGAAGAAGCCTATAGTACCCAGAACAGGGACAAAAAGAAGAACCTAAATCTACTGAAGAGATGGAGGCAAATCAGGATAATCAGCTACCTCCTATGGTAGCCGCAAATCCTGTGAATTAAAATCCTGTTCCACGTACTATGTATGATTACGCTAAACCTAATTTAGCTAGCACTGAATCTAGTATTATTAGGCCTAGTATTGCTGCAAATAATTTTGAACTGAAACCTAACACGATTTAAATGATACAACAGTTTGTTCAGTTTGATGGTTTGCAAGATAAAGATCCTAATGCTCATTTAGCTAACTTTTTGGAATTCTGCGACACATTCAAAATAAATGGCATTTCTGATGATGCCATTCGTCTTCAGTTATTCCTTTTTCCTTGAGAAATAAAGCCAAACAATGGTTAAACTCTCTACCATGAGGGTCTATCACTACATGGGAACAAATGATCGAAAAAATTTTACTTAGGTATTTCTTGCCGGCTAAAACAGCTAAATTAAGGAATGATATCTCTTCTTTTGTGTAGATGGATTTAAAAACACTCTACGATACTTGGGAGAGATATAAGGATTTATTGAGAAGGTGCCCTCACCATGGGTTACATCTATGGTTACAAGTTCAAACTTTCCATAACGGTTTGAACCCTTCAACGAGGCAAATGATCTATGCAGCCGCCGGTGGAACAATTAATAACAAACACCAGAGGCAGCTTACGAATTTATAGAGGAGATGTCACTGAATAACTATCAGTGGCAAGTCATAAGAAAAAAGCCGCAAAAAGCTGCTGGAGTTTTTAATGTTGATGCGGTTATTATGCTGTCAAATCAGGTGGAACTCTTAAATAAAAAGATTGATAGTTTTGTTGGTTCTATGCAGGTATATCCAGTGATGCAGTGTGACTCAATTCAAGGAAACATGAGCAATTCTGAGTACCCAACCTATGGATATGGCATGGAAAACGAGCAAGCCAACTATATGGGTAATAATTCTAGATCTCAAAATAACCCTTATAGTAACACTTACAATGCAGGTTGGAGGAACCATCCTAATTTCTCATAGGGAGGACAAGGAAATCAAGGAAATCAGATACCACCACCTCCTCCAAGATTTCAGCAACCACCATTCCAACAAGAGAAAAAGCTGAACCTTGAAGAGATACTCACGAAATTTATCTCCGTGTCAGAAACCCAATTCTAGAATACTAAAACGGCACTTGAAAACCAGCAAGCATCCATTCAAGAACTTGAAACTCAAATAGGCCAGCTCGCTAAGCTAATCTCTAAAAGACCACAAGGTGGTTTACTGAGCAACACAGAGACTAATCCTAAGGAGCACGTTAAAGCATTACATTAAGGAGTAGAAAAATGCTACTCGAACCTAAAAAGAAGGTATTACAAGAGCATGACAAGGAAAACGTTGAGGAAGCCGAGCCCAAAGAAGGTATTCATGTGATTATGTGCATTGCATACATGTCATATTGCATATAGGTTGAGATTATATTGGAGGAAGTGTTATATGAGGATCGCATAGTCGCTTGACGACCGTGGATCCAACGAAGGCTTTTTAGCCACTGAAGGCTTTAAAGCCACCATAGGCTTTTTAGCCGCCGAGTAGCTATGCTACACTGATAATGTTACCGAGGGCTGTGTGCCATTAATACGAGCTTTGTGTCGTAATTATGGGCTTTGTGCCAATACCGAAGGCTTTGTGCCGATATTATAGGCTTTGTGCTGGTTATATTACCCTAATTGATAACTATGTGCCAATCCTATTACAGTTACCTATGGCTTTGTGTCGAATATAATACTGCTACTGAAGGCTTTTAAGCCCATTATATGACTAGCAATTCTGCTGCAACGATTGAGTTAGTGCCGCAACTGGTGCTACCATTGGAGTGTAGGGATGGGTGGGTTGATATTCATATCCCCACAGGAGTGTAGGGTTGGAAGGGAAAATGGAGTGCAGGGTTGGATTAGGATGGGAGCATTGCATACATATGATATTGATGTGATATGGGCTCAGGCCCAACTGAGGCCACTATAGGCTAAGGCCTAGAGGCAACTGATATTAAATAGGGCTTAGGCCCACCTGATTTTGTTGAAGGGCTCCAGCCCAGATTGATTTTGTTTTTGTTTCTGTTTAGTAACTGTTACTCTAATAAGGGGATTACACACTGAGTTTTTGCAAACTCACCCCGTTTATTAACCTTTCAGGTAATTTCCAGCTTTAGACGGATCGGAGCTGCGAGGGACTCGGAGGAGGCTACACATCTACTTCTGTATTTCTATTAAATTATTCATGGGTACTTTAATTTGGTTTTGAGTTGTAATAAGACCTTTATAATTTCTGAATTTTAACTTTGGTTTTTTTTAGTTACTTTGATTTATATCGGTTAGAGGTAAATCACGATTTTCTAAAATGTTAACTATTTTTCTTAAAACATCTCGTTTTCGTAAATCAATTTCTTTTAGATAAAGCTTTCGTAACAAATAGGGTTTAAAAGGGTAAAAACGTTTTACAATAGAATAGTTTTTAATAAACCACGTTTTGAAAATAAGCAAACGAAATTCAAGATTTTATGCAAGGTTTAAATGGCAACAATTTTTAAGAAGGGTTTTCAATGAAAACACGGTTTTCGAAAAACACTTCAATGTAACACGCCAGATTCGGCCATAATGTCTGGGCCGGGTTTGAGGTGTTACATTTAGTGGTATCAGAGCCAGGTTACAAAACTCGACTGGGGTTGGGCTTTTAAAACTAAATTTTTGAAAGAATTATTTCAAAAGATTTGAAGTATTTGAAATGTTTTACTGACTGTTTTTCAGAAAGTGTGGTTCACCGAGTTTCTCGCGCCAATCCGTAAGTTTTCTAAATACTTTTGTAGATATTGGACTGTATTGAGATTTGGTGTTTATTCTGCGTGTCTGGAATTGTTTGGATATGATGTTTTAAACATAGAAATTGTATGCATATGATATATATCCACTTCGCTGAATAGATATTTTTGGATGTGCGTTAGTATTATTAGGATTAGAGTGTGCAGCGGGAGCATAGTGGTGTAGTCTAGACTATGTGACTGTTTGATAGTTGGAAATTTCGAGGACAAAATTTCTTTAAGGAGAGGTAAATTGTAAAACCCCGAAATTGGGCTTAGAAAAATGAGCCGTGTGGGCCCAATGGGCTTGTGAGCCCACACGGGTCATTGTCTTTAGACTTACAGAAATTAGTAGACTGGCTATGTCGTACACGTGGTTATGGGCAAATCTGACTTAGCGGGCCATACGAGCACGTGGGCCATACTTGGGTTGCGTAATGGGCCACGAGCCCATATTCACTGAATGGTGTGTTGGTGTGATGGCTAAGAGGTTTGGGAGTGTTGGAGAAGTCCTGGGTTCAAACCTGGGCCTTAGCAAAAATTTATGTTTTTCTCTTATGAGAGCCTTGACGTTAGTGGGTAGGCTTTAAGAATATTTTTGGTGAAAGCATGACACAAAAAGGAGTGTGGTGTAGTGGAAAAGTGGCACCACTTAGGGGACAAGGAAGTGAAGCCATAAAGGAAGCAAAGGGGTCCAAGGTTCAAGTTTTGGCTCTTGCAATGTATTTTTATTTCCCTTTTAAATAAATCTAGAAGCGAATAGGCGAGCTTTAAAGTTAAATATGTTGGACTTATGACACAAAGGAGCTTGTGTCCTAGTGGTGGTGGCGTAAATGGTTATTGAGAGGACTATGGTTCGAGTCCCTTTGCATACAAAGGTTGATTATTTTACTAATGCTTTAATTTTAGGGGATTGATGGAGAATCCCACATCGGGAAGCTAAAATGAGAATAGGTAAGGAGCTAACTATAAATAGAGCAAACCATGAAAAGAGTAGGCATACCATTCTTGGCTTACCCCTTTCGCTTTGTGGCATGTTTGTTTGGTTAGGCGTTGGATCATTCATTGATTTGTATGTCGTTGGGTCACGGTGGTGGTGACCGAAGTTGACCAACACACTCCTTGGGAGTCAAGGATGAGATTACTGTAGGCTTTTGGGCATAACAGTGTTCGGAGCATGGATAAACTTCAAATTCCTATCAGGTGTGTACTTCTAACCCTTGTTTGATAGGCCGGAATGGGCTAAATGGGCCCAACAGGCCTGTGGGCCCAGATAAGTAAAAATTGGTAGATTGGTAATAAATGACGAGCTGATTAAGTGGGTTGTATGGCTTGGAATAGATTTGGGCCTGAGGGGCCGTATAAATGTGAATAGGCCTGATGGGCCATATAAATATGATTGGGCATGATGGGCTATTGGTGAGTTTATGAAAGCCTGTGGGCTTGTTAGGGTTTTATAATGGACTTTTAGGCCTAGTCTCTAATGAATCCTTAAGCAACATAAAACTTAATTAATCAATTAAGTGTGATTGTGGACAAGTCATGGGGTTGAAGTGTGGCAATGGGTATATGCATGTCTAAGATTGGATCTAGGGAGAGCTTGGTACTTAAGCGGTCTTAATGACTCACCTCTTCTGCTCTGGAATCCTACCTGGTGCATAGTGCCCGTTCACTTTAGCTAACGAGGACTTGTTGACAGGCCTAAGATCATAATTAAGACCCTTATTATTAAGAAATTTCTAAAATACCCCCAATTTGTAAACTGAAATACCCTTGATTTGGAAAATTACAAAAACACCCCTAATTTGTGAAATTACCGCAATACCCCCGACTTTTGAAATTACCGAAATAGCCTCAATTTATAAAATTACCAAAATACCCTCAATTTATAAAATTACAAAAATACCCCCGCTTTACGAAATTACTGAAATACCCCTGATTTGTGAAATTACCAAAATACCTTCAAATTGTAAAATTACAGAAATACCCCTGATTTGTGAAATTACTAAAATACCCCTAGATTGCAAAATTACCGAAATACCCCTTGATTGCGAAATTACTGAAATACCATTGTAGTGTAAGATTACCAAAATACCCCTGTAGGGTAGAATTACCGAAATACCCCTATAGGTTAAAATTACGATTATGCCCTCGAGGGTCGATAACTGTTGTGAAACTGTTTTAAGCTATGAATGTGACTGTCTTTCGTAAGCATGCAATGTGGTATACATATTAATGTATGGGCCCACCTTGGGCTATGTAACGGGCTTTTAAGCCTAGTAAATTTGTAACTTTCATAATAGTAACTTAAATGTTTCGGATAACTATAAAATTGTTAATGGGCTAGAATGTGTACTTAGACCCACGATGAGATGATGACCGATATGCCTAAGGGCAAAATGACTAAAATGCCCCTATGTGATATATGTAAGATTTGCATGTCATATGTGTATTATGATGCATTCATGTGATTATGTGCATTGCATACATGTCATATTGCATATGGGTTGGGATTATATTAGAGGAAATGTTATATGAAGATCGCATAGTCGCTTGAAAACCGTGGATCCAACGAAGGCTTTTTAGCCACCAAAGGCTTTATAGCCACCACAGGCTTTTTAGCCACCGAGCAGCTATGCTGGACCGATAATATTACTGAGGGCTGTGTGCCATTAACACGAGCTTCGTGCCGTAATTATGGGCTTTGTGCCAATACCGAAGGCTTTGTGCCGATATTATAGGCTTTGTGCAGGTTATATTACCCTAATTGATGGCTATGTGCCAATCCTATTGCGGTTACCTATGGCTTTGTGCCAAATATAATACTGCTACTAAAGGCTTTTAAGCCCATTATATGACTAGCAGCTCTGCTGCAACGATTGAGTTAGTGCCGCAACTGGTGCTACCATTGGAGTGTAGGGATGGGTGGGTTGATATTCATATCCCCACAAGACTGCAGGGTTGGAAGGGAAAATGAAGTGCAGAGTTGGATTGAGATGGGAGTATTGCATACATATGATATTGATGTGATATGGGCTCAGGCCCAACTGAGGCCACTATGGGCTAAGGCCCAAAGGCCACCGATATTGAATAGGGCTTAGGCCCACCTAATTCTGTTAAAGGGCTCCAGCCCAGATTAATTTTGTTTCTGTTTCTATTTAGTAACTGTTACTCTAATAAGGGGATTATACATTGAGTTTTCACAAACTCACCCCGCTTATTAACCTTTCAAGTAATTTCCAGCCTTAGACGGATCGAAGCTGCGAGGGACTCGGAGAAGGCTACACATCTGCTTCTGTATTTCTATTAAATTATTCATGAGTACTTTAATTTGGTTTTGAGTTGTAATAAGGCCTTTATAATTTCTGAATTTTAACTTTGGTTTTTTTATTTACTTTGATTTATATCGGTTAAAGGTAAATTACGATTTTCCAAAATGTTAATTATTTTTCTTAAAACATCTCGTTTTCGTAAATCGGTTTCTTTTAGATAAAGCTTTCGCAACAAATAGGGTTTAAAAGGGTAATAACATTTTACAATAGAATAGTTTTTAATAAACCACGTTTTGAAAATAAGCAAACGAAATTTTAGATTTTATGCAAGGTTTAAATGGCAAAAATTTTTAAGAAGGGTTTTCAATGAAAACACAGTTTTCGAAAAACACTTCAATGTGACACGTCAGATTTAGCCATAATGTCTAGGTCGTGTTTGGGGTGTTACACGCTCAATTCGGTAAATTTCTTAAACTTTTTAAACAATTGCATATTAACTTACCTTTTGTTGAAGCTATTTCGCAGATACCCACATATGCAAAATTTTTTAAAGAACTTCTGACAAACAAAAGGAAGTTTGAACAGCTGTCCACAGTGGAACTTAATGAAGAGTGTTCAGCGATCCTCCAGAATAAACTCCCAACCAAATTGAAAGATCCAGGAAGTTTTACTATTCCCTGTTTAATTGGTAATCTAAATATTGAAAAAGCATTAGCAGATTTAGGTGCCAGTATTAACTTAATGCCCTATAAAATGTTCAAACAATTAGGTAATTAAACTTCTAGATACTAGAATTATTTATCTTATTTTTTATAGTGTTTGGGTAAGTCCTGTGCAGGTTGTTCCTAAGAAAGGTGGCATTACTGTTGTGGCCAATGAAAAGAACGAATTAATCCCTACAAGAACTGTCATAGGTTGGAGAGTTTGTATTGGTTACAGGAAATTGAATGACGCCACTAGAAAAGATCACTTCCCCTTACCCTTCATTGATCAGAATGTTAGAAAGACTATCAGGACATATGTACTACTGCTTTTTGGATGGACTTTCTGGCTATTTTCAAATCACGATAACTCCTGAATATCAAGAAAAAAACGACATTCACTTGTCCATACGGTACATTTGCTTATCGTAGAATGTCTTTTGGATTATGTAATGCTCCTGCTACTTTTCAGCATTGCACGCTAGCAATCTTTGACGAACTCATGGAGGATATCATGGAGGTATTTATTGATGACTTCTCGGTATTCGGTAACTGTTTTCATCTTTGCTTTAAAAATATAGAACGATTTTTAATAAGATGTGAAGAAACAAATCTTGTTCTCAATTGGGAAAATGTCATTTTATGGTACGAGAAAGTATTATTCTAGGACACAAAATTTATAGTAAAGGGATAGAAGTAGATAAAGCAAAAGTTGAGACCATTGAAAAACTACCTCCCCCTAGTTCAGTTAAGGCAATTAGAAGCTTTCTAGGACATGCTGGTTTTTATAGGAGATTCATTAAAGCCTTTTTTAAAATAGCTAAGCCGTTAACAAAATTAATAAAAAAAGACGTATCTTTCAATTTTGATTAGGAATGTTTAGAGGCATTTGACACTCTCAAAGAGAAACTCACTAATGCTCCAATTATAATTACACCTGATTAGAATTTACCTTTTGAGCTAATGTGTGATGCGAGTGATTTTGCAGTAGGTGCAGTTCTTCGACAGTGAAGAGACAAGCATTTTCAGCCAAACTACTATGCTAGCAAAACTCTAACAGCCACATAAGAGAACTACACTACCACAGAGAAAGAATTGCTAGCTGCGGTTTTTGCGTTCGACAAATTTAGACCATATCTAATATTGTCTAAAGTTATCGTTTATACTGATCATTCCGCTCTTCATTACCTTTTAACTAAGTCCGATGCAAAACCTCGATTAATAAGATGGATTTTATTGTTGTAGGAATCCACATCTCAAAGAACTCGATGAAGCCAAAATAAACGACTCGTTTCCTGAAGAACAACTCTTAGTCATATCTGATGCTGAGGTACATTGATTTGCTGACATTACAAATACTTAGTTGCTAACATAACCCCAAAAGGGTTGACACATCAGCAAGAGAAGCGATTCTTTTCTAATGTGAAAAACTACTTTTGGGAAGACCTTTTTCTTTTTCGTATTTGTGCAGACCAAGTCATTTAAAGATGTGTTACAACAACTGAAGCAAACAAGATCTTGGAACACTGCCATTCAGAACCAAAAGGAGGACACTACAATGGAATTAAGACTGCTCATAAACTACTCGAATCAGGTTTTTATTGGCCCATATTATTTAAAGACGCCAGCAGGTATGTTACTTCTTGTGACAAATGTCAACGAACAGGTAATATCTCTAAACGTGATGAAATGCCTCAGACATATATGCTTGAATGTGAAATATTTGATGTATGGGGCATCGATTTCATGGGTTCATTCTCTAGTTCATTCGAAAATAAATACATTTTAGTAACAGTTGATTACATGTCTAAATGGGTAGAAGCCCAAGCCTTACCTACTAATGATGTTAGAATAATAGTGAGATTCCTTAAAAAAAATTTTCTCGATTTGGAACAACAAGAGCAATTATCAGTGATAGGGGAACTCATTTCTGCAATGTTCAGTTTGAAAAAGTTTTATGAAATATGGAGTGTACCATAGAACAACTACCCCTTACCACCCTTAAACCAGTGGACAAGTTGAAGTAGCTAGTAGAGAGCTAAAACGCATCTTAGAGAAAACCATACAAGCAAATAGAAAAGATTGGGCAATGAAAGTAGATGACACTTTATGGGCTTACAGAACTGCATTCAAAACTCTTACAAGAACATCTCCTTATAGACTCGTTTATGAGAAAAGTTGTCATTTACCCTTTGAACTAGAACATAAGACGTTTTAAGCTATCAAATTTCTAAACCTCGACCCCAACCTTGCCACTGAAAAGAGACTCATGCAATTAAACGAGTTGGACGAATGGCGCTATAATGCATATGAAAACTCACGCTTATACAAGGAAGCCACAAAGTGGCGCCATGACGCCGGTCTAAAGCAACACAAACAGTTTAAAACTGGCGATCTCGTTTTGCTTTATAATTCAAGGCTTAAATTATTCCCTGGAAAGCTAAAATAGAGATGGTCAGGCCCATTCATAGTTTAAAGTGTTCTTCCCTACGGCACAATTGAGGTAACACATCTAACTCACGGCACTTTCAGGGTAAATGGTCATCGACTTAAACTATAAAACGGAGACGATTTTAAGAATGATAGGGAAGAGCTTAAGCTCCAAGAACCCCCGTAGAGGTGCAAGCAAGGTAAGTCGAGCTTAGACTCTAAACAAGCGCTTCTCAGGAGGTAACCCGAGCACTAACATTTTTTATTTTCTTAAATTCATAACTAACTTCTAAAAAAGTAGATTTTCCAGAACTACACGGCCAGGCACACGGGCGTGCCTAAGGCCGTGGACACACCACGGATGGAGACACGGCTATGGAAAAATAGAGCCAAGCTTTCCCTAAAGACACGGGGTCCGACAAATCGCCACGACCGTGCGATACAGTCGTGGGCAAACCTATCAATTCATACACGGGCATGTAACCTCAAACACGACCGTGGGAGAAGTGAACACCAAAAAACACGGCTGTGCGATATGGCCATGTGCCCCAACACGCCCGCGTCCATATGCAGTGGTAAAAACTGAGAAATTAGCATGGGCGTGTGACATAGCCGTGCCTATCACCCGTGTCCACACCATAAATCCATGAAACACAAAGGCTAGACCTAGGGCACACGGGCGTGTGCCATAGCCATGTGCCCAATCCCCTATTACTTTATTTTTTAATTTTAATTTTCTTTACTTTATATTTTCCTTCTCCTTTTATTTTGCGCTTCATTCTTATCAAGTAATACTTGAATTCTCCACACAGTTGTGCTTATTCTCTTCAACCACCTAGAATAATGAACTTCAAGTAGTCATTTTCTCCAATTCAACTTTCACTATTCTAAGGAATCCATCCAAAATTCAGGGAGTCCTCTTTCTATCCCTCGCTTATGATCTATGCTTATATATTTACCTATCTTCGTACATTGAGGACAATGTACATCTTAAGTGTGGGGGAATTATAAAGTGCATTATCCTCAAATCCCTGAATTTTGTCGTTACCCCTCAAGTCACTTTCTCATATCACTATTAGAATGAATTCTGATTAATTTATGACTTTTATTGATTTGTTTAGGATTAAGACATAGGTATTTGTACTTTGATTATTCAAACTTTAAGATATTAAAGAATCAAGCATGATAAGCTGAAATTTTTTAGAATTTAAAATTTTCTAGGTTATTGTCCCAAAATTTAAGTGTTATCTTGATATTTGAAATTCGCAGGATTGGCATCAAAAGCCATAATTCTAGTGAGATTTTTGAGCCTTTTAAGCATACGTCCTTTCATGCTCACTTTTATTATTGTTTTGAGTGAGTCAATATTGATCTGTTATTCTAGAACTTGCTTCGATTATATATGTCAAGACCATATCATTGATTTGATATACCGAGATGATAAAGGCACCTAGGTTTTAACCCACTTACTCTATAAAAACCTACCTTCATAATCAACCCCTAGTAAACCCCCTTGAGCCTAACAAATATTTTTTTTATTTTCCCTCAATATTAACCTATAACCCATTTTTTGGTTAAAATCCCCCTAATTACTTTGATCCCTATTTTTGTCGAGATTTGAATTGAATAATTATCTAGCTATGTTCTCCCTTTCAGTTAGTTAAGTTTGTAAAGTATTCGATTTGTTCTAAAAAAACGTATGTATATTTTAGTTGTAATTTAATGTTTCGCATATTTTCATGTAATTTTGAGCTTCTGTTCTTAAACGATGTTTCAGTGATAGAGATTTTTTCTAGTTAGATGATTTTTCAGTTCGATCTCGATTCTAACCCTCTTTTTCAAATTATGACCACACCCCTGACCAAAGCCACGTTACAACCCTCTAAAGACCTTTTGATCGATGTATCATGTCCATACATAGTGGTGGATATTTGATTTTCATGCAAGTATATGGTAATAATTTTTCATTTTGACTAATAAGTGCTTAATTTCTGAACCCTAAACATTTCGAGTGAATAGAGTGAATCTTTAGTGAGGATGTCAACTTTTGTTGATTTTGAATCAAAGGTAATTACTTAGAAGAGGGGAGAAAACCTGTGTTTCTATAATAAAATCCTCAACTTAGATTGTTTGAGACTTGAATGTTCTTTCAGTTGAATTCTCAATGTATGATTACTTGTGGATTGGTTTGAAACATTATTGATAAAAATTATAAGTTGAGAAGAATTATTTTTAATTGTGAGTTGAGATTTTGCTTAAGGACAAGCAAAGGCTTAAGTGTGGGGGTATTTGATAAAATGTAAATTATACATATTTCTATCCGACATTTAGCACATTTATGGATGAATTATCATTGAATTTTTGGAATTTAATGCTCCCAATCCTTTAATTTCATGTTTTATACTCAGGAGAGCATAGGAAAGTGAAAAGAACAAGAAACGGGCCGAAAATAGAGAAAATGGGCCAAAGTAAGGAAACAAAACGGCCTGGAGTTCGTCACATTGGTGAACCACACGGCCGTGCCACATTAATAGGCTCAAGCACGACCTAGGCTCGATTCACACGGGCGTGTCCCTGTCGTGATGAAGTTTAACTTCACGCAGAAAAAGCTACTTAGGGGCTAAGAAAGATATTCCAAACTCTATATAAAGACCCTAGGAGGCAACTACAAGTGTGTACAGTGTCCCTGCCAAGACGAAGAGTAGAAGATAGGGAATTACTCGAAGGAAGCCGATTGATCCATCTCAGAAGCCAGGATCTACATCAAGACTGAAGATCTCCCTTCAATCCTTTCAGGAGTTTTGGGTTTTCTTTATGTTTTGTTATTTTCTTATTTCTGAGATGTTTTCTTTTATGAACATGAATTAAACCCCTAAATACCTAAGGGGGATGAAACCTAAGATGAATCTTGTTATTGTTATCTGAACTATATGCTAAATATTCAATTTGTTCTTAATTGTGGCTTTTAATTCTTGAATTGATATTTCTGAGATATTAATTTAAGTCAAATGTACTTATGCAGAGGAGCAAAAGTCCCTGTGTAAGAGTAGATCCAACACAATTAAGTGGAGTTGATTGCAATCCTAGACATAGGACGACGAAAATCTGCTGGATTAGAGTCAAATCTAATATGAGGATCCATAGATCGAGTTAATGCAAGACTAGGGGTTTTAATTAGAAAGAGATTTCAATTAATCAACCTAGGATTAATTGTTCTTATTCTCGACGGAGATATTAACATAATTTAGAGATCTCTACGGAGCAAGTCGAATGAAGAAATCGTCTAGTTCAGAGTTAGAAAACAAGTGAAGTCTAGGTGGATTCTTCCTTGGGTATTATCTTTATCATTCAGTTCTCCCAAAGTAATTTCTCAATTTATTCTTTGTCGCGTCTTTAGTTTAATTTAGATTAGTTAGTTTACAACCAAATCCTCTTTTATTTTTAGGCTAGATAATAGGAAGGAAGTCATTACTAGTACTTTTGGTTCCTTGAATTCGATATTCCGGTCTTGCCACTAACTATACTAGTATTCGATAGGTGCGCTTGCCTTTTATCGTGATAATAGTTAGTTTCTAGGTACGATCATTATTATTACTTCATCGAAATCATGATCACTCGACGTAAGGCTAGGTTGGTAGCAAAGGGGTGTTTACAAGTTCCTGACTGTGATTTCAAGGAAACATTCAGTCCCGTAGTCAAATCTGCTACTATTCGAACCATACTATCGTTGCTGTCTCTCATGGTTGGCAACTTCGTCAAGTCGATATCAATAATACTTTTTTGAATGGTGATCTCTTTGACAAAGTTTTAATGCAACAACCTCCGGGCTATGTTCAGTTTGGTCAGAATGGTAAGAACTTAGTGTGTCGTCTGATGAATGCATTATACAGGTTAAGGCAAGCTCCCCATGCTTGGTTTGATAAATTGAAAAGATATCTTGTTTCTAATAGTTTTCTCCCATCCAAATCTAATGTATCTCTGTTTATTCACGTAACGAC
Source organism: Gossypium stocksii (assembly GCA_020496765.1). NCBI lineage: Eukaryota > Viridiplantae > Streptophyta > Magnoliopsida > Malvales > Malvaceae > Gossypium > Gossypium stocksii. The sequence goes on from CM035623.1 coordinate 110,061,808, forward strand.
TAAGTCTGTCATTTATGTTCTTATTTATGTGGATGATATTATTGTAACGGGAAGTGTGGCCGACAGTATAAGTAGTTTTATTCAGCTTTTAGATAAAGAGCTTTCCCCAAAGGATATGAGAGACCTTCACTACTTCTTAGGCGTTCAAGTAACTCGGTCGTCTACTGGAAGTCTTCATTTATGCCAACACAAGTACATCAGGGATCTTCTTGAAAGAAGTTCTTTGACCAATGCATCTCTTCGTCATTTGAAAAATCCCGCCTCTCGAGCTTCGGGTGTGCTGCTATAAATATCAACTTTTGAGCCCTGTCCATGTCTATCCTTGACTGCTCATATGCACCTACCCATTTCAAGAAAGACCAATTGTATTTAAATCCGCATGAAGTTGCATGGAGGAAAATAAGCCTAACCGTAACTTTCCCTAGGGACTTGAACTTGGTAAAATAAGTTTCCTAAACAAGTCTACTGCTTTGGGGATTAGCAATTTTCATCTTCCCTGTCACTGGATCTCTCTCATTCATCTATACTGCTCGTGCATATACCTCATCAAGACTTTTGTTCTCAATTTCATAAGTTTCATAAGAGCATATGAGCCTCTTCCCTAAATAAAAGCCTAGTTATCAGCTTATCAACATCTTTCTCTTGCTCAAGTGTCAAGCATTTGAATGGGGGAAGGTACCTCCCACTCATGTCTTTGGTCAAATAAAAAGGATCAAGTACATATACAGCGGCCCAAGCCGGGTGGTAGTTCTTCTTAAATCGCTTTTCAACCACTTTCTCTACTGGACCTTCTGCAATGTGAAATCTTGAGCACCAATCCTTCACTTTGGTTCTAAGATCATCCCATAGTAGTAGGCACTGCCCAACAGTGGTCTTTCTGTCTCAATCACTTTAGCCATTTCTTTGATCAATTTAACCAATGAATGCACCGCCTCTAACTCACTCCAAAACCCCGTATCTCGAATCATCTCTGTAATTTTCCTAGCAAATAGATCCTCCATGGATAACATCTTGACTGTTTCGTCATACAAAAGCAACTGAAATACCCGAGCTGAGTTTAATATATCTTCAAGCATTGTATACATTGGTCTAAAATCCAAGCTTTCAGTATCATACAATGGCATGCGTAAGAAACCAGTACTCCCAAACTCATGCAACTGATGCTTTTGAAAGCAACTTTGGATTTGACTCGTCTTATTTATGAAATTTACAAGCTTCAAGGCATTCTCGATCATAGTCTTGAACAAAGGAAGCTCCTTGCTAAAGTCCTTAATCAAACTATTAAAACCTTGAAACATACAAGAAAGATTAACCATCCAATGATGCTGGTTCTCCAAATTCCTCAACGCTTTACCCTTAAACTTATCAGCAACAATCCCAGCACACTGCTGGACGACGTTGCTGCAAATTTTTGTTACCATCTCCCACAGCGCCTTCTCGGTATTTTTTGAAGGAATGAAAAAATGTTCTTCTATACAAACTAGTTCTGTTAGGTAAATTCACGGTCAAATTCACCAAGCTGTCTTCCCCACTAGCAAACCTCTTGACTTTCCACCCATCGAATGAAACTTGAAAGAACAGAGCATCTCTAATCATTGTTTCGGATTCAGCTTTCACTGCTTCATATTCAGCATCCAATCTACTCCCAACATTCACCCTCCTGAAAACCGGTGGAAACCCAACCTGGTTAAGGAAGTCTCTGAACTTGAGATGTTTAAGGCTCAAAAATAAAACCGACCCACAACACTCGTAAACCCAATCAGCTAATAGATTAACTGTGCATTCAATTTGGGACTTGCTTAGAGTTGGTCCAAGTGATGTTTTAGGACTTTTTAGCTTCTTCACACTATCTTCCAACATAGCCAAGGCACTAAAATCCTCTTTCCCTCCAGGCAAAACCAATTGCTGCTGATGGATCAACAATAGCCAACAGAGTAGCTTGATAAGAACAACCCAAAACCGAGCTAACAAGGACCCCGCTAATGGTAGTTATAGTAACAGAAGAAGAACGTCATTTTTTATTATTTTGAGTAGTAGTGGTGGCTGCTGCCATCGTTGTTAGAGATGGAGAAACAGATGAAATGGGTTTAGCAAGTGAGTTAAAGTTGGGACAGGTTCCCCTTTTTAGATGCTCTGAAGCCGTTCTTAAAGGATTAGAAGCTGAGAAGATGGTGTCGCAAAAAGAACATCAGTGCTTTACAGTTTTAGGGAGTCCAGTATCAATGTTATGAACGAGCATGGGCTTAAGATGAGCCCAATACCAAGCTCATTTGCCTTTTATAGCCTTGGTTCGAACCATGACTAAACCTTTGTACCTTTTGTGGACGGCCTTTACTGTTAACTTGTTGGCGGAGATTGAATCCACTAGAGTCGTCGTTGTACTAGTTGTGGCAGCCATTATAAAGGACCAAAATGAAGAAAAAAATGGAAATTTTGGTAACTCCTTTTGGAGCTTCATTGAAAAATTCTCCTCCTTGTTCTTGTCATCATCATTTTCTTCTTCTGCTATAGTCAACGATGCTTAATGAATGGGTTTTTACATTCAGCCAGGAAAATCCACCGGAGCTGACCGGATCTTGATTCCTCGACGACACTTCAAGCAGACTGTTTTTTTTCCTTTTTCTCTACTTTTTTAGGGTTCAAGTTATTGTTTTGCAGCAGAAATTTCAAAGCCAATAAAAGAGGGCTATAGAAAAAGAAAAGAAAAGCAATGGGGGACATGAAAGTCTAAAAGGGGTTATTATATTGAGGGCAATAACACGCGCCGTCAAGGTGAGAGTGGGGAAAGGAAAGGGGAACATGTTGATGGAAACTGGTGCAATGAGATATAACACCAAAGCCCCACGTACGAAGACAATTACTACCTTACATTGGTTGTCATGAACAGGTAATTAGAGAGTAAAAAACACGCTGTAAAACCCTTATACCCGAGACCATCGCCGGAATCAAGTACAGAGCGTTACCGAACTTAAACGGACCTTTACAAAATTTAATCAGAAATAGATACAGAATTTCGTGTAAATCAGTTCAGAATCACTCTCATTGAGGGTTTTCGGACATGATACAGACATCTCAGATGATTAGGATTCGAATCCTATCAAATCGGTTACTCAGAAAACTTTTCATAGGAAAACAACGTCACACGCCCGTGTGACCCTTAGCACGGCCGTGTTGTGAGACCGTGTGGCCTTCACATGCCCATGTCAAGTACCCGTGGATGAAACTATCCAAATTAACACTGCCACTTCACACGCCCGTTTGGAGGCCGTGTGCTCCCACACGGTCGAGATACATGGCCGTGTCTTCTGCCCGTGTGGTGTACTAAAATTTAAATCAAGGTGCAGGGAAGGCACGGTCTAGTGGCACGCCCGTAAGGTCAGGCCGTGTATCGCCCACGGCCTAGGCACGCCCGTGCCGCATACCTGTGGAGCATTCTACCAAATCTCACACGACCATGGCACACGCTCGTGTACCATGCCATGCAGGCCGTGTTAGGCTATCTACCAAGCCTTTGCTTCCCTAAGACACAAATAAGCACATCCACAACCAATCCAAATAATACTTTACTTAAACAAACATTTACTTCTATATACCACATTAGAAACGTAATGCTTATAAGCTTACAAATTGACTATACATATCCATAACCTTCTATACATGCCATAAACTTATGCTAGAAACATAATGTACTAATAAGACTTGACAGTGTGAAGCTTACTCCGAAGACTCGGCTCCCAATCCAACCGTTCTCATACACTGAAAGGGGGAAAAGAATAGAACAGAGTAAGCTATAATAGCTTAGTAAGTCGTATGCAAATTAAAGCAATGAACATTACAAATTATCAATTACTTCTTAACAATTATTAATACATATCATTCCATACTCAGCTTACTCTTTTGGGCACATTTCATATACCAATCATATATGTGCTTAACCGTATTAATCTCAATATACAGAACTATTTCATGTCACCTGCAGAAACACTTCATCATAGTACAGATAAATTAATCCCATTGAGCAGATTCAGAATATGACCAGATATTCAGAGGTTAGCACCGAAGTGCCTCACAGACATGGCAGAGCCATGAGGTAGCCGAAACTACTAACAGAAGGGTAGCCGAAGCTACATCACAGAATGGTAGTCGAAGCTACATCACGGAATGGTAGCCGAAGCTACATCACAGAATCAGAACAGAAGTTACCTCGGGCCTGCTCACATAAGCTGATAGGTGTCTGCAACACATGCTAGACCACCCAGCACCAGGGAACTATATCAGACTGAATCAGAACCCTCTAGTGACATGTCACTTATATCAATGTCTATTCCTACTTGCTCAATAGGGATTTTACAGACAATTCATCATTATCACAATTTCAGAGATATAACCACTGATTAGCCGAATAGTTTCAAAAGCACATCAAACAATCAATTGTAATTTACTGTACTTACTTTAATTCCATATTTACAGATATATACATACCATATTTCCAGTCATATCGTAACTTACAAATCAATACAAACAATCAATCATGAATAGACAATTATATTTTAGCAAATATGCTAGAATTTACATACAACTTACCTGATAATCGACCGATTTATTTCTCGAGATTTGTCGAGAACTTCTCTATTTCCCATACTCGGGCTTTATCACACCCTTCTGAGTCTAGATTAACACGTAGAACACACTTTATTAATCATTTATTCATTTACGGACACAATTCATATTTTGGGTAAATTTCTAAATTTACCCCTCAACTTTCACTAATTTACAAATTAGTCCCTTGGCTCAAAAACTCATTTTCTTTATTCCATGGGCTTAATTAACCCATTTTCAAAATTAAAACACTAAATTTATCAATAATTAACACATTTAGGAACAATTTGTACCCTTTACAAATTAGCCCCTTTTTATACACTTTCATCCAATTTCATTACCAAAAACATGCATATAACATCTTAAGCTTTCATTTTCTACCATTAATCAACCAAAAACACTTATATCACAAATGGGTATATTTTTGAACCCCAATATTTCTTGAAAATAATGGTAGAATCATGCAATTTAAACTCAAATGATCATGAAAATACGAAAATAACTGAAAACGGGACAAGATTGCACTTACTATTGAGCTTAGAAAAGCAAAGCAATCCCTAGCCATGGAGAAGAAGAAGAATTGGCAGCCATGGGGTTTGTTTTCATGGAGAAGATGATGTTTTTATCATCTATTTTGTCTTTTCCTTCCTTGGACAAAAATGCCCTTAATGACATAACCAACAAACATTTCTAGAATTGCCCTTTTGTGTCCATGACACTATTTAACGGTCTAATTGCAACATAAAGACCTCCAATTCAAACCCCCATTTCAATTGGGTACTTAAACTCTATACATCACATTTTGCAACTAATGCAATTTAGTCCCAAACATAAAATTGGGCACTTAATCAATAAAATTATTCAAACAATACTTTCACATCAAATATCAATAAATCAAATCTTATAAAAAATTTACAAAAATTTAAATTTTTACTTCGGATTTGTGGTTACGAAACCACTATTCCGATTAGACCCTATTTCGGGCTGTTACACACGCGCCTTCAAAGGTTTTAGTTTTGGTATTACATTCATGTTTCCACCATTATTACTTAAAAAAAAAAACAAACCACATTTTTTTTCTTGCTTTCCCTATTGTGGTGGTGGTGTTGGGTCTTCTTTGTCCTTTCTATTTCTTTTCCTTCCTTTTTCCTTTGAGAATTTCATTCTTTTTTAATTAAAAAAAATTTATTTTCAACTACAGCAGTTAATTCCATATCCATCATACTATGCTCTCTATTCCTAGATTTTTAATGAATTCTTGGACGGTGTAATTTAACCATAGAATTGCAGGAATTATAATTGGGTGTAACTAATACTATATTACCATACTTGGCATAAATGTTTTTATTTAAGAATGAAATAGTGTAATTAAGGTACTCCAATTACATTTAATTTAGTGAAACATGGTATAGTTATCCAAACATATTATAAATATATAGTTACAAACAATTACACTTAAATACAACTGTTAGCTAATTTTTCAAATGAGACGTTTAAAACAATAAGTAAACTACTCCCATTAGCAATTATTAATAATTAAACTACTCTTGGTAAAAAAATACTAATAATTTAATTTCTTAACATTTAGTTATTTCTTTTAATAGGTAACTTCATACAATTTATAAATATAAATATTAATTTTTATTATTCTTATATTTTTATATTACTTAGATTTTAATTATAAAAAAGCTCATTTGGAGGGTTTTTTTTATACTAGATTAGTTATATATTTATTTATTTATTTATAAAATACCTTGATTGAAATAATAAAATTAAAGTTCTAGAGATCATGTTGTCTTAAGATTAAATCTCATCGCTTAAGAATAATTTTGTTGATTTATTCTAGATTAATTTGATTTTTTATTGATTTTATACAAGTAAAAACACCCTTATAATAATATTTTCTATTTCTAAAAGGAAAAAGCAACATCTAATCTCTTAATTTGATAATTATATTCAACTTGAATCATCACTTAATTTTTTTTATTAAAAAATATTAAAATATGCACCTAAAATGAATATGGACGAATGGACGTCCAAACTCATTTAAATCTTACATCCACCTGTCCAATTTCATTTCGTATAAGATTTTTTTAATAATTATATAGATTTATATAATTTAGAAATAAATTCTCAATTTTTCGTCAGAAGTATCTGAATGTGCATTTGTTTAAAGTTTAGTTGTCACTTCATCCCCTCAAAACAATGTTAAAAAAATTAAGTTTAGGGATTAATATGAGTGAAAGAAAAATTTAATGATGAAATTGAAAAAAAAATGTTAACTTTAAGGACCAAATATTACTTTATCCCTTGAAAAGGAATCTAACTTTCAACTAAATTAATATTAATATGAATTCATAGTATATTCAACAAAGAAAAAATGTGGAAAGCTTTTGATCTAAAACAGTAAAGATTTTGAAAGGAAACTTATGTTTAGCAATGCTAGCATAGTCCAAATGTGAAGCTGACCAATTTGATTAAAAAGGGCCCATCACCCCAACCACAAGGTTTGAGAAAAGTTTGCTATTTCCCTCTCCTATATTTAACCTAAAAAGAGTCAATAAAAGGGAAGAAGGAGGCTATTTAGGACTCAATAATAACCACTCAATTTCAACTTTAACCTCTATAATTAAAAAGAAGATAACAAAAAATAAATTTTATCTATAATTATAAATTGCATATTTAAACTATAATTGGGGCATAAAATCAAAATGAAATTATATTAGGAATTTAGTTTTAACTTCTTTTTTGTAATTTATAATTATAGATAAAATTTATTTTTAGGATCAATTCAATGTTTTTAATACGTAAATACATATAAATTCGGATTAAAGAAAATGGAAAACCCCATGCTGACAGTTGTGAAATGTTGATTAAAAACATTACAAACTTTCACTTGTAGGAACCATAAACAACTATTCATGAAAAATTAAATTTCAAATTTATTATCTCAAAATTTAATTTTACAAAAAATATCATAATATTTTATCTATCGATAATAATTCTCGACATCTTTGCCTTTTCAAATTTAACATGTAACAACTATAATCATATTTCCATACGGTGACTAGAGGTGTGCATGGGCCGGGCTACCCAGCCCGGCCCGAAGGTCCGCTCGAAAAATGGGAGGGTTCGGGTAAAATTATAGGCCTGAAATATGGGTTTGGACAAAAAAAGAGACCCGTTTAGAAAATGGACCGGGCTCGGGTAAACCTTTCTTGGCCCGAGCCCGGGCCCGGCTCAGCTCGGCCCGACCCGAATTATATACTAAATATATATTTATTTTTAATTATATTTAAATTTTATTTTTAATTTTAATATAACCACTTTTTATTATATTTTTAATTTGTGTATTATTTTAAGAATTGTTTATCTCATTTTTTATTTATTTCTTTTTTTAATATTTGTTTTTATGTTTTTAAATATATTTGATTTATTATATTTTAAATTTTTATTTAATATGGGCCGGGCGAGGCCGAGCTCAGGCTTAACAATTTTATTTCGGGCCGGACTTTTAGGCCCATATTTCGGGCCGAGCCGGACCCGGACCTAGAAAACAAGCCTAAAATTTTGTTTGGGCCCGATCCAAACCCGGCCCGACCGGGCCATGCACACCTCTAACGGTGACTAAAGAATTTAAAATGTCACGACAATTATCGCAAAAGCATTGAACGTGTGAAGAATATTTTAAATTCAGAAATCTATACCTCCAAGCATTCCTTCTCTTCACACTTGTCCAAAACCAAACAAAAGGCTTTTTTTTTTTTTTCCCTTTAAGTAATGACATAATTTCAGTTTGTCTTTGGTGGTACACACCAACCATGCTCTTTTTTTCTTTTTTAATTTTGGTATTTTTAATATGATTGAATTTGAGATATAATTTTTATACTTTAATTTTTAATCTAATTTAGTCTCTATATTTTTATAATGTTGTTAATTAGTTCAAATAGTGAATATAGTTAACTTTTCAATTAAATATAACATAGATATATAATTTGAAAACATATTTTTAAATCTAAAAAGTAGATAGATTAAATTCTTGAAAATAAAAGTAGAAGGATTAAATTTTAAATACACAAAATGCAGAGACTTAAAATCACGATTATTTGAATCGAATTGGTTGAAACCAATCGTAGTATTGATTCAAAGAGAGGTATCAAATTAGTTGATCAACAAACCAATACGGGCTGGTTGAATCAGGTTAAGAAATTGATTGAATTGATCTTTTAAATACTTTTTACTTCTATGATTTCTTTAACTCATCTGTATGAATCAATAGCCAAACTAATTCGACCACCAATCTAGTTTTAAAAATTTTGTTTAGAGTATATTTTAATTTTCAAATAATTTTTCTATAATTTAACACAAACAAATAATCAACTTAGCGTATAGTGTGAATGGATCATAGATGTAGGAGTTAAAATTTTGTCCACTTCATTCAGTTTAATAATAACAAATTACAAATTACGTGGGATAACTTTTACTCTATTTATTAAAAAATAATTTACAGTTTTAAATCATAAATCATTATCATTTAGAATGAAAAACAAATAAAAAGGATCAACGCTATATATATATATAATTTCATAACGTGAATGTGGCAGTTAGTTATTCATGTAAATAAAATTAGAAATAGATAATAGAAAACTGAAGGGAAGAACAAATAGTTATCACGGGCCAATTATGGTCTATCATGAGGCCCAAAATGTAAAAGGGATTTAGGTTGTGAACGAAATTTGGAAAAAGGAACATCACGCCCACCGTGGGGCTCGAACCCACGACCACAAGGTTAAGAGCCTTGCGCTCTACCGACTGAGCTAGACGGGCCTGGTTGTAAGAAGTTTTCTCTTTATTTTAAATAACGTATAGACATAATATGACAAATAAAATTGCAGCCCACCATACGACCACAAAGTTAAGAACCTTGCGCTCTACCGGGTGTATAAATGACATGCATTCCTTTGTAGCAACTAAGATTAATTCTTTGTCAAATCGACATAACCAGCTGCGCCATCGAGATTATATCAATGGAGATCTCTTAAAAAAGGGCCTTGGGCGGGATTGCTTAAAACTAAAGACCTGGAAATTAGTTATTGTTGACTCCGCATTTCAATCTCAAAACACAGTTTATATGCAGTTGCACAATTCAGCATTAGTGACAAACAGAAATGAACCAGTGATGGGATCATCGCTGAAACGGAACTACCCCCACCCCCAAGGCTCACTATTTACTCACTTCTACAAAGTGACACCTGCAACGATGGATTTTCGAATCAATGAAACAAGAAAGAACCTACTTTACCTGTCAACACAAAGTTCCATTTCAAACCCATATCAAATGTGAATGAAGAATTCACATGCAAAGTTTACTTACTCTGTTCCTTGATATGAGAGGATACAAGATATCAACGCTTGCAGATTCTATAGCTCACTATTAAACTTATTGTGGGACAAACACATCATGCTTCTCATCCATAGTTTCTTAAGCTTAAACAAAAGGTTATAAACACAGGGCAGAAATCAAGCCTAACTAGTAATAGATGATATCTCCCTCGAACTACATAAGATCACATAAAAAGGTTTGTCATGCTTGAAAATAGGGTTTCCATGAGATGTACACACCATTAGAGAGGTTGCTCGAGAGACTTGACTCAATTGACATTGCTATTCTGATTTAAGATCTTGAGTAGAAGCATAGTATGAGCCTCCATTCTGTGTACCATAAATTCTTGATTACACTTTCAACTGATTCACATCAGGAAAATGAATTAATTTACAGAAGCAAAACGAACATAAGCTAGAAAACATGATATGTAATTGCTATACGATACCTAATGAACATAATGCAAGTCCATGAGTTCATAGCCTTTTGTCTTAGATTCTTAGTGAAGCATATAATAACCATGTCCATAAAGTGAAAGATGCACAACAAAAGATGAAGCAGCTTACCTTCCTTAGGACCTTCTTATGGTAGCGGTAGCCCTAACCATTACAGTACAGATATTATCAGCTGATAGTGTTAAAATCAAATTTAAGAAAAGAGTAATCTCACATTGTTAATTACCTTGTCAGTGCCATAGATATAATCGCAATAAGTAAACACCGAAGCAAAATTGCTCTGGCTTTGTTGTCCAACATAATGGTGGTAATCATGGTAATCTGCACCACCGTAAAATGGGATATATTTTGTGGGAGTCCAGGGGAAATCATATCTGCATTATTCAACTAATACTATAAACTGTGACTTATGCAGTGGAAAGCACCTAAAGACAAAAGTTACCACTTTCAAGCAGGCATTTCAGAGATATAGTAAGAAATGGCATACCCACTGTGTGTCTCTATAGCTTCAATTTGCCTTAAGGCAATCCACAACCAAAAGGTGATCATATGACCTGGAACAATAGCTGGTCCAAGAAAAGTTGGAATCCCAAGGATCAAAACTTCAAGCCAATGTGCGTAGGGTGCAGCAAACCCAATGGGAGCAGAGTATTCATGGTGAACCCGGTGAATATTCTCATACCCCCATTTCCCATGCAGGAACCTGTGAATCCAGTAATTAGTGTAATCTTCTATCATGAAATATACCGTCAATTGCGCCAGTATCTCCCACATTGATGGCAATGGCAACCCTGTTCGAATCCCAATCATCTGTCAAACAAAACACATGCACTTTTAGATAAACCTATTACATGATTCAGCAAAACCAAATCCAATTTCCCAGAAAACTAATCAACAACATCAAAATATCAATGATTTTGACCTTAATTGAAGGATAAGATGATAACTGCAAAGGACCCACAAGAAGAACAAATATCTGCATAACATCTTTATAACACCTGAACATCTCAGATAAGGACGTCTTAACTTTGGGCTGAATCTTGTACTTAAGGAAACCCAGAGATCTCATCGTCTCAACGAAAACAAGCGGCAAAGGCACAAAAGTAAATATGAGGAATAAAAACAAGATATTGTGGCAGTAAAGATAGTAATCTGATTTTTGAGCCGAGTAATTAAACCACAGTGTCTCGGCCACCGTCAAGTTCCTTCCGAGGAATGTAGTAGCCTCCTCGATTGTATTAAAGGGTAACATCTTCAGTGTTGCCTCGGCGGTATCGGTGAGTGTGGCGGCAGTCAGTGCTGGTAGATTGACTGCAATCAAGAGATGCAAGCGAGAAATTAAATGAAGAAATTGAGAGTGTAATGTTACGTGTATCAATCAAATAGTGGTAATATTTTATATATATGTTGGGAGTTGTTAGATCGTCGTCGTTTCCTGTTTGTCTGCATGGGGACTTGGGAAGGTAGGGATCTAGTTAGTGGTTCCAAAGCTAGAAAGGTCTTTCGAAGCTGTCCAAAGGCTAATAATGTTCATCTTCTTCAGTGAAATACTGTCGAAATTTTTAGCTCCATGGCGGTGATAAGGTAAGCACATATATGATGGGAGATGACGAGTTGAATTATATAACTATTTCATCTGCCACATTATGAACCGTGTGCTTTTTAGATAATAAAACTAAATAAAAACAGTAAATAAGTTACTTAAAAAGAGGTTTAATGATAGCAGTACTTGTGAAATCTAATTTATGATATTTATAATTAATAAAATTTTAAAGTAGTAATAGCGATGAAATTTTAATTTAATTATTTAAAAATTATAAAAATATAGATTAATAAAATGATAAAATTATATTTTTAAGATCATAAAATTATATAATTTAAAAATTTTCTAGTACCCTCAACGTAATATATATTTTAATCTAATAAAAATAAAATTAATTAAAAATATTAGAAAAATAGAACAAAAATAGAAACAAGAAATTCAGATTAATAAAGAGTTTAATGATATAATAGTACCAACAAAATTAACATATATGTTAATCTACTAAAAATAAATTAATTGCTACTTGAATAGTTTTATAAATAGATAAATAGACAGATGGAGATGTAACAGTTTTAGAATTAATTTCAATTATTGAAAAAGAGTAATCAGGATTTTGTCTCAGCTATAAAAATAGTAACTTGATAAAGTAATTTTAATTATGTTTACACTCTACAACTAAACCAATATATATTAACTTAACTCTGAACTGCCTAAGTTGTTATGCTTTTTCTTTTTCCTTTTATAAAATTACAACTTTAATTATATAATCAGAATCATTAAATTAAATAAGTAAAGCAATTCAAGTACTTAATAAATTACACTACATTATAATTAATAATATTTATATTGTATCTAATAATTAAATATCTTTATATAAATTTCCAAGTCATTGTTCATTATTTTAAAAATAAAATATTTATTTTTTATATTCTCAAAATTAAAATTAATTTTAAATTGAATAAAAAAATAGAATTTAGATTATTTGAATTTATGTATGACGTTGGTGGAGTTAGGAAACAACTTGACCTCTTACGCACACGCAAACTGCCAACTACCTCTTTCCAACAGCCATTCCCATTTTACATTCTCACAACCATTTGACCTAGCCATAACTCATCTTTAAAAACCAGCACCACCCAAACACAAGGCTACTCATTTATTATTGTCCTTTCCGTGTTTTTTCTTTAAATAATGTCCCAAAAGAATCTTCCACGAAGGTTTCCAAGCTTCCGGCGACGACGGCTACCGTTCCCATCATCGACCTCAATACTACAGACGCCTGCTCCACATCGGAGATCACTGAAAAGGTCGTCGAAGCATGGTAGGATTCTGAAGCGATGTGCTTCAGAGCCTTGTCTGTGGAGCTCTACGCGCACTTTCATGGGGTCTAAAGGGGAAGAGTCGCCTTTGTTTGGACCTCAAACTAGCATCGACGCCTTTGCTTCTTCTCCTTCTTTGTCGGATTTCGCTTCTCCAAAACAGAATTTTGAGGTAAACTCTCATTGATCATCAAACTTTGGGTTAATACACATCCATAATGGAGATTTTAATGGTGTTTCCTCTCCTTGTTGATGCCATGCAAGGGTTACAACAAAGAAGCTAAAGTTGTGATCAACGTATGGGTTGAAAGAAGTCCAGGACCAGTCCGAACCATGGTGAAATTAGGGGCCAGTGTCGAAGACGCTATAAAGCTTGTTCTGCACAAGTATGCTGATGAAAGGAGAACTCCTAAGCTTGACTACAGTTTGGGATTTGAATTACATCATTCTTATTTTAGCCTTCAAAGTAAGTGGCCACTCATCTCATGTTGATCTTTTTCTTACATTCTACCCCATCTGGTTGCAGATAACTGATCCTGTTCTTGATCCTGTCCTGTCACCTATAAGGTTTGGATAAGTTACAGTTAATCGGCGATGCTAGTTGCAGAACCTTCTGTCTTAGAAAAAAGAGCAGTTTGGACCATTGCCGCAATGGCGGATCCGGTTCTTATGTTTCAGAAATTGGTCCAGCAAAAGCCAAATCCCCGGCATATTTTGTTCCGGCTTTCATGGCTCGAACAGTAGCCAAAATCGTAGGAGGAATACGTAGGCTGTGGAAGGTCTTCCTTTGCTTCAGATAATGGGGGATTTCATGACCACCTATGATCATGCTGCTCTAACAAGTGACAATTATAACATATAATTTTCTTTTGAAATAATGTTAAATTGCTAAATCGTGATACATAAAAGAACTTAATATAAGTTTTTTGAAGATGGAGTCACGTTAGGGGAAAATAAAACAGAAATTAAAGTTGGCAGACGCTGTAGCCCACGGGTGAAATTTCCAGTGCTATTGATCATTTGAGATATATTAGTGTGATTGTACGTTATCTTTATTCCTTTCCAATGTGAAAATGATAAATTAGATTTTTTTTTAGCATTTTTAGTTAAATTTGAATTTTTTCAAAAAGAAAAAGCTAAAAATCAAAAGAAAAAATTTGATTTTTCTTTCTCTCATTGGAAAAGGGTAATGATAATGTGAAATCATACTTTCATACAATTTTTTCTCTAATTTCCTATGTGTAAAGAATACCTTTCTTGCTTTTCTCTTATGATGACTTGGGTAATTAAAAAGAATTAAGATAATTTACATTAGTAGTTACTAAGTTATAGGTAATATTTTGTTTTAGTCACTTAATTAAAAACAAGTTACAATTTGGTCATTGAATTATTCGAAAGATTTCATTTAAGTCATTAAACTATTTAAAATTTTTTATTTAAGTTGCTCGTTAAGTGTTTTTTTTTAAGTTTTGCCATTGTTTAACACCCTTAACCCATCCCTGTCGCTGGATTAGGGTTATGAAACATTACTGTACAATCAGAAACATTTAACCTGTAACACCCCCTAACCCCACACCGTCGCCGGAACAGGGTCACGAGGTATTACTGGAACCATACACTAACTTACGAAATAAAACGAGGCATAAATTTGAGTTTCGATTAAAAACCCTCTAATTTCCATCAATTAGACCTTAATATAGGCCTACGAGGCCCAAAATAAGTTTAGAAATTGAATCGGGATCAAACCGGGAACTTTAAACATTTTTCATGAAAAACAGGGCACACGCCCGTGTGGATTGGGACATGCCCGTGTGGACAGCCCGTGTGAAATCACATGGCCGTGGGGATAGGCCGTGGGCAGTTTTACTTGCCACACACGGCCGTGTGACTTACCCGTGGAAGCTACTGACTTCCCCCACACGGCCAGGGCACACGCCCATGTGATTTGGCCGTGTGAAAACTGCATGTTTCACCATTTTTAAGCTATATTTGCCCACTAAACATACCAAATACATACCCAACTTATTGACTTGTAAATGACAATCAAATATCATTAAAATCAATTTTAAACTTAGTAAAACTCATTCATTCATTCATAAAATTTTTTTAAGGTTTATAAACCATATTTACATTCAGAATATTTCACATTTACAAGTAACAAATATTAACCTAGTACATGCCACATTACCAAAAGATAGGCACATCACCACAAGTTTGAGCTGGAGTCGAGATTGATTTGGATGCCTGACGAAACCTCAATTTTTACCTAACCTGCGCACGGAAAACAACCGTACGTTGAGTATTGGAAATACTCAGTGGTATTATCATAATTCGAATTAAACAATAACAATATATCATGTCATATACAAATCATACACATAGTTATGTACCAAATTACCATATTTCCATATTTGGCTCACCATTTCTTCAATCACATACAAATAATCAATTCACATTTCAATTTAAACAATTCATGAACCTTTAGTCCATCTTCCATTCACACATATACATATTCAATAATAAACTTTCAAGAACTTTAGTTCATGTATTAAATCCTATAGCACAATTTCATTTCTTGTTTCATATCATATCATCAATTTCACTCTTCATTCAATAATTCAAATGCACAATTTCAATCGATTTTCTCATTTCACTTAATTACCCCTATTAACATGACTCGGACTTTGGCGGATATACGGATCCAACCAAACACACCATATTGGCACCCAGTGCCTCATCGGATAGTTCGAAGCAAATTTTGACACCCAGTGTCTCATCGGCCTAGCCGAAGTAAAGTGGTACCCAGTACCTCATCGAATCTATCCGAAGCAATATGACACTCCAAGTGTCTCATCGACTCGAGGTCGAAGTAACCCTGAACACTTCCAATCCTATGGCATGCCAACTATATCCACTAAGCCCGACTAGTTAATAGGGTCTCGGAAACACATATCAATTTCAATTACTTTCTCGTAATTTTAATCAAATTCACATCATTTGCTCTTTGGCCACACTTTCTCACATATTTTGCAATTCAAGCATAACTTGCATCAATTTCACATTTTCACATATTTTCATTTCATTTCCATTTCCAATAAATCAAAATCATTCAAAACCAATTCAATCATGCTATTCAATTTCACATACATTTGTGTAATCATCAATCATTTCCAATCACATTCAAATTAAATAACACAACTAATTTCAATTTCATTCCCATGCACATGTATTAAATAAACTAAACCAATAATAATAAATAATTCAAATTATGATAATACAAACCGATATTTTCCCGAGCTACTCCTCGACCACTTTTTCCTTTCCTTTCGTATTCGATGGCTCGGTTTCCTTGTTTGCTACGAAAATTAGCAAATTTACAATTAATTAATAATATACATAATTTATACAATTTCCAAATTTTCCATATAACTTTTATCATATTCCCACTTATGTCCTAAACTTTGTTATCTTCTCTTCTTTAGCAATTTATCTCATTTTCTTATTCAATTTCCATTAAAACTTTCATATAACTATCAAATTTTCATCAATTTTCCATAATTTCGAATTTCTTTCAAATTAGTCCCTAAAACTCAAAACTTATAGCCTAGTTTACAATTAAGTCCCTAATTCAATTCAAATTCACAATTCTATCAAATTAATCCCTAATTCCACCATTTCCTTAACATAAACCCAAATCAAACTTCCATTATTTGCTAATATTTTCACATAAATTCAAGAGAATCTTTCTCTAAAGCTTCAAAAACATCAAAATTACAAAGAAATAGACTTAATTGACTTACCAAATTAATTCCCAAGCTTTAATCCTTGAATTTTCCCTTTTTCCTTCTTTCTTTCTTTTTTTCTTTCCCTTTCATGTTTTTCTCTGTAATCTCTTGTTCTTTCTTTTCTTTTCTTCTTTTGTTTATTTCTTTTTAATTTCTTTTATTTGTTTTCTTTAATTAATTATTATAAATATATAATATAATAACTAATATATAAATTACATTTGTATACATATATATTATGACACATGCACAAATCCTTGCCATACACTTGTCTTTATCACAACAATTTAATAAAATAATATTTACATAATTAATAATAATTATAATAAATAATTAATTAAATAACATTTACTTAATAATTAAGCAAATACTTATAACATACATTTGTACCAATAAAATTAATACACATGTATTTTATCCATCATTCACACATGTCACTTTTATGGTCTAATTACTAATTTAATCCTTTAATATTTTTATGTTCTATAATTAAACTTTTGCATTCTATTTAACTTAGTCCTTTCTACTAATTGCTTCTAATTAAACTAAATTCACTTCACCAAAATCTAATTCAACTTATAACTGATTTCATAAATATTTTTAATAAATATTTACGGACTTATTTTCCCTAAGACGGAGGCCCTACGACTCGTTTTTCTGGTACCCGGGAATTTTGGGTCGTTACATAACCTTAATCCATCTCGATAGAATAATTAAACATCACCTTAAGTAAATAACATTAAATACAATCAAACACATGCATTTGGTCCCTAAATCAAGCCTTCGAGGCCCTAAAAATAGCTTAGAAGCAATTTGTGACTAATTTGAAATAAAATAGAATATTTAAGAGAAAGTTGCAAAAATATGAAAACAGGGGTCACACGGTCATGTGGCCAGACTGTGTGACATAGCCCAGGCTGTGTAACTCTCTGAGTTGCCACACAGGGCCTAGTACACAGCCGTGTAACTCACTATCTTGAAACACTAAAAAATTTCAAATGACACACGTCCGTGTCGCCAGGCCGTGTGATCCATATTTTGACCCTAAATTCATACCATTTCAAGGCCAATTCATACCTAGCCATCCATACCATTTCGGCATACATACAAGGGATTTAAAAACATCATTCACATACACATAACATACCATCTCAAACGTCCTAATTCATCTAACTAATATGTCATTCAAAAACACCACAATTATACCAAAACGTCATTTACCAAAACAAGTCAATATTGTCATATTCCAAGCATACAAACCTATTTCATTTAACCACTACATGATATCACAAATGACCATTTCCAAACCACCACATACATACCAAAAGAGCCTTATATACAAGCACTTAAGAATGTCTAAAATAATCTAATTTAAACAAGCATTAAAAGTTCATCAAATTCAAACATAAACTTCACAAGTATAAACCTACCAAATCACCATTACCACATTCATAAACTACCATTACAAAATATCCTATACATGCCATTATTAACCTTGGCCAAA
The DNA here is from genome assembly GCA_020496765.1 of Gossypium stocksii. Taxonomy (NCBI): domain Eukaryota; kingdom Viridiplantae; phylum Streptophyta; class Magnoliopsida; order Malvales; family Malvaceae; genus Gossypium; species Gossypium stocksii. The sequence goes on from CM035623.1 coordinate 110,080,396, forward strand.
ATACTCAAAAACTACCGAAATGGTTGTTGGATAGTGTGATAGGTCTCCGACGAGCTTCCAACTGATCGAGCTTCCGATTATCTATAAAACAAAGGAAAAAAACTACGTAAGCAATGAGTGCTTAGTAAACTCGTATAAATTCTAACATAACTTACCATTTCTTTGACACAAACTATAAAATATGCATAATGTCATTACCAAGACCATAGGCTTAATATAGCCTATATAAGCACCATCACTCACAAGTTAGCATGTTTATCCATGATACAAATGAATTCAATCATATAGTAAATAAGTTTCATATACACATCATTTAACTCATCAACCTTTTCATATGATCATGAATCGTTTCATTTGTATACTTATTGTGCCATTTCCTTTACTTACCCGTTGAACCATCTAGAATTACATCGGATACTCGGGAATGCCCACACACATAATGTGCCTTTGCATATAACCGTAACCTTTCCTTTACAATAGTGCTTACACGAGCTGTGGAGAATCCGCAACAAATGCAAGACCTCAACCATCGATAGGACATTCAAGACCAACAACCAAAATATGAAATCCCTAATGACACTCTATATCATTAAAGTATTAATAAGTTTATGTTTTGGTCACTCAACTTCAAAAAGTTACAAAATTATCACTAAACTATGCGAAAGTTTTCGTTTAAGTTATTCGGCTATTAAAATTGTTGTTGTATTGCCTTTGCTATTCACATCGCTTGTATAAATCAGAAGCTCTCTTTCCTCTTTTCTTCTATAGTTCAAATTTTTCATGAAATAACTTTAAATCTCACGAATATGTGAACCAAAATTAAATAGCTTTCTTCTTCGCTCTCCAACAGTGAACCTTAGATCAACTCAAATCTAACCAAAATTACCTTATTAATCATCAAATTGTTATTTGGAACTCACTAACCTAATTTAAAAAAAAAAATCCTTAATAACACAATAACTTAACTAAAAATTTTTGAATAGTTTAATATGAAACTTTTGAATAATTCAACATAATATTTTATAATTTTTTAAAGTTAAATAAATAAAATATAAACTATGAAATTGAGAGAAATTTATCCTAAAAGTTATTTTTTTTTCCTAGAAATTGAGTATACTAGTCGCCGTCGGAGTCCTCGAAGAAGGAAAAAAATGAAAAAGAAATCCTAAAAAAGGTTAAAACAGAAAGTATTGCAAGCCTTAAAAACTCAAAAACGCTACTTTTGGTCGGGTATTTTCTGCGTTTCTGGTGCAATAAGTCAATCCAATAATAATAACCTTCCTCAGGGAAAGGGGACACCCGACGGCATTAGTCACCCGGCTTAGCCCCTGCTATCGTCGGATCTTCATCCTCTTATCATCCAAGCAATAATTCCCAACGGAAGAGGGGGCGGAGAAAGAGAAAGAGAGGCATGGTAGATCTCTTCGTATGGCTTTTTTCTTTCTTCATCCTCGTTGCCCTCCTCATTATCCTCGTTTATCAGGTCAATCCCTTCATCTAATCTAGAATATGATGTATTAAATTGACTTGGTGGGTAATGATTGTTTAGTTTATTCTTCAATTTATTTGCAACTAAATTCCTTATTAAGTGCTAAAAAAAGAGAATACTTGTTCTGGGTATTTTGGATTTTGTTATAAGAATCTGTGTTTGAAGTTTTGATTTCTGGAATATTATCTCACTGCCCTTTGATTTGAATAACTAGGTTATTGTTCTGTTTATTTATATTGAAATCTGGAAAGGGAAATTTAACAGCTTGATAATTTTGCTGCAGCTCATATGCTTGGCTGATTTAGAGTTTGATTACATCAATCCTTATGATTCTTCATCACGGATAAACAAAGTGGTGTTGCCGGAATTTATCCTGGAAGGATTTTTATGTTTTTTCTATCTACTAACAGGGCATTGGGTTATGTCACTGTTATGTGCTCCATACTTGTACTACAACGTCAGACTGTAAGTTTTTTTCTCCCTCTTTTATCTACATTTTATTATAAGTGTAGTCTGTTTTGAGGAGAACCAGCTTTGGTTCAATGTTAATTTCAAATTTCTTCATTGCATCTCCCTTTAATATTGAGCTTGCAACTCTATGTCCAATAGGATGTAAACCCCTCTCTGGTCGATCAATTCTATCTAGTTCCAACTCGGAGAGCTTGTTCTATAATGTGAATGATGAGATGACATACATCAATGGATAGTTAATACTTGAATAATTTAATATAGGTAGCATTGGAACTGTATGGAAAATGGTTATGTGCCTTGTAGTTAATATGAATATCAACAAATAGATAACCGTTTGCTTCGTTTACCTTTAGCCCTCTCTTAGTTTAGAGACTCTTGCTATGAAACACTAATTGCAAGGAAAATCTTATATGTATCAATAGATGGAAATAATAGAAGGCTTTAGATCTTCATCAAGGAGAAAATAGCAAAAGAGTGAAAGAGGGGATTGATTAGCTGCCATAGTAACAACTTTCTGCTTCGTTTTGCAAGTCCCGAACAATATAAGCTATCTCTTCTGCAAAGTTAGATACACTAGCTATTGAAGATTGAATGCGAGACTCTTCTTGGCCTCTTGCATATTTATAGTTATATTTTACAGTATGTTGAGTGCTTTTGAAATAGTGTCTGCTTCGGGGTTGTTTTTCCTAACTTTGACTTGTTATCAGTTACACTCGGAAGCAGCACCTGGTAGATGTTACAGAGATATTTAACTTGCTTCATTGGGAGAAGAAGAAACGCCTTTTTAAACTCGCCTACGTTGTCGTTCTCCTCTTTTTTGCTGTATTCTGGTATTTTTCTAACAGTAGACAAAAATACTCCCTCTAAACATGTTGCTTTTTATTGAGTAGTAGCCTGCTAACTTGGAAACTTTGATATGTGTTTGTTAGGATGATCTACTCTGCATTAGAGGATGATTAATGGAAGATATAATGGAAGTGTTTGTGGATTTAAATTGCTGCCCTGCATTGGCATTCGGCTCTTCATATTTTTTTTTTTGGGTTTACATGTTATTTATTTAAGCCTTGTTTTTGTTGTAACTGATATATAGCATCAATTTCAAAGTTGTATAATTGTGAGAATTTCTAGTTGATTTTAGTGTTATATTATTTTATCTGCAATTCAGTTTGCTAGAATGAGCTTTTTCACTTTATAATTAACAAGAAAAATAGAAAAGGAGGAAGTAACAACAGATGGTCTCTTACTCTGAAGTAAATAACTTAAATAATGTTTATAAGCCCTCAAATAATTTACTCTTCAATTTAAATTTATTCTTTTAAAATTATATCATCATAGTAAGAGTATATGCCAATGAAATAAAAGAATCCATTATTTAAGGGTATTCTAATTTATTATTATTATTTTTTAAATCAATAAAAATAAGCATATAAAGGGATTTGAATCTACGTCAATTACATTAGAAATGTCTTGAATTTACTACCTAACTAAAATTTTATTTTGATATTTTTTACACATTTTAATATTATACATATTTCATGTGTTATTTTTAATTAATTTTAAATCAAATATTACATTATTTGTTGTATGTTATTCTTAAACACAATTCTGCATTACAAATACTTTTCCACGTGCATATGCGTGTGATAGAATTTTGATAGTGTTTTAAACTTTTTGTTGGCACAAATATCATTGTTCAAATCATATTCTTATCATCTCTTCTTCTATTTAAATAAATAGTTGTTGCCAATTAAAAGTTTAAGGGTAAACTATACTATTGGTTATTAAACTATGAATAAGTTTTATTTTGGTCACTTAACTAATAAAAATTATAATTTGGTCACTAAAGTTTTTGAAATTGTTTTTTTTTTTGTCACCTGATTGTCAAGTGGCACTTTTTTAGCTGGTATAATAACAATTTTAGTTCTTAATTTTTATCCTTTTTGTCAATTTGACCTGTTTATTTATAAAATGATAAAAGAACTCAAAATTATTTAAAAATAGAATTTTTTTCTTATAACGAAAAAATTATGTCAAGAAACAGAAGATGTAAAAAATAGAGAATCAATAATCTTGCTTAATGTTTTGGTTTTTTCTTCTATGTTTTTTCTTAAAAAAATGGGCATTGAATACTTCTATATAAATAATACAAAGAGAAAATTTTAAGGGTTTAAAAATAATTTTTCCTCATTTTCTCTTACTTTATCTATTTTAATTCATATGCTCTTTTTTAATTTTATTTTTTAGAATTTTCTAAATTAAAAAAATATTTTTTTATCATTTTATATATAATCAGGATCAAATTGACTAAAAATATAAAAGATGAGGACTTAAATTATTATCATACCAATTTAAAAGGTGTCACTTAACAGTCTAGTGAGTAAAAAATTAAATTCAAAAAATATTTTTTTATCATTTTATATATAATCAGGGTCAAATTGACTAAAAATATAAAAGATGAGGACTTAAATTATTATCATACCAATTTAAAAGGTGTCACTTAACAGTCTAGTGAGTAAAAAATTAAATTCAAAAAATATAACGAATAAATTATAACTTTTTTTAATTAAGTGATCAAAATGAAAATTTATTTATAGTTTAGGGAGTAATGGTGTAGTTACCCAAAAATAGTAGGCGGTTGGGGTTAACAGTACCCGACCGAAGATAAAATCGTCGGTATTTATGAGGATGAGTTTTGAAAGGACGGTGTTAAGCGCAACGAACTTCCGTTGTGTTGTAGGCCTTTCTTACATAAACTCGATTTAAGAGTGCAATGTTCGTTCTCTTTACTGATTCGAGTTTGTTGGCTGTTAGAGAAGGGTTTATCACTTCATAAGGTGTGAAAGCCAAAATAGAAATCCTTTACTTGGATTGTAAAGTTTGATATTTTATTATGATTATATCGACAATTGATTGAACAAACTCTGCAGAAGAGTTGGATTGAAATGAAACTTAGAAACAATAGGGTATTTCTCTGTTTTTGGTTTGATTGATTTGGCACTCGAGATTCCAAATCCAAATGGTTCAAAATTATGCCATTTTAGTCAGCCTCTTGTATATTAGATGTTGCTTCATAGGGTAAAGAGCTTCTTAAATAACCAGCTAACTATCAAACAGGCGAAACAAATTCATGCTCAAATCCTCATTACCAGCCTTAACCACCTCCAGCCTTCCTTGGTTCATCAGTTCCTTCTATCCACAACCAACTATTCGGCTAGTGTTTTTGTGTATGTGCGAGAAATCCTCTACCATTTGCAAAAGCCGGATGCTTTTTCATGGGGTTGCACCGTAAGGTTTTTATCACAGCACGGGCAATTTGAAGAAGCTTTTTCTCTTTATGTTGAAATGCAGAAGCTTGGCTTGTACCCAAGCACACATGCCGTATCGTCTGCTTTAAGAGCATGCGCTAGGACTGGGAGTAAAACCGGTGGGATTTCGATCCATGCTCAGGTTCATAGATATGGGGTTTGCAACTGTGTTTTTGTGCAAACAACTCTTGTGGATTTCTATACGAAGCTGGGTGATATGGATACTGCAAAAAGGGTTTTCAATGAGATGCCTGAAAAGAATGTGGTCTCGTGGAATTCGATTTTATCTGGGTATTTGAAAGCCGGAAACTTAGGAGAGGCTCAGAGGATGTTTGATGAAATGCCAAAGAAAGATGTCATATCTTGGAATGCAATTCTATCAGGGTATGCGAAAATGGGAAATATGGATAAGACCCTTTCATTTTTTCAGCAGATGCCAGAGAAAAGTTTCGCTTCTTGGAATACTTTGATTAGTGGTTATATGGAACGTGGAGAAATTGAATCAGCTCGGAGATTTTTTGACATGATGCATCGAAGAAATAATATTACTTGGATCACAATGATCGGTGGGTACTCTAAATGTGGCGATGTCAAGTCTGCCCGCGAACTCTTTGATGAAATGCCTAAGAAAGATCATTTAGCCTTTAATGCCATGATATCTTGCTATGCCCAAAACAGTGAACCAAAGGAAGCCCTAAAGTTGTTCGACGACATGCTTAAACCAGGTGTCAATATCCAGCCCGATGGAGTAACTTTGGCAAGTGTTATATCTGCTTGTTCACAACTAGGAGAATTGAGATTTGGTTCATGGATTGAATCATACATGAATAAGCATGGAATCCAAATGGATGACCATATGGCTACTGCTTTAATCGATTTGCATTCGAAGTGTGGAAATGTTGATAAGGCCTATAAGCTTTTTAATGGTCTGAGAAAAAGGGATGTTGTTGCCTACAGTGCAATGATAGCTGGATGTGCTATCAATGGCAAGGCTATTGATGCCATCAAGTTATTCCAAGAAATGGTGGAAGCGCAAATTCAACCAAATTTAGCTACCTTCACCGGGTTATTAACTGCCTATAATCATGCTGGCCTGGTTGAAGAAGGCTACCAATGCTTTAATTTAATGAAGGACAATGGACTTGTACCTTCAACTGATCACTATGCAATCATGGTTGATCTTTTGGGCAGGGCAGGAAAATTAGAAGAAGCATATAAACTAATAAAGAGTATGCCTGTGAAGCCCCATACTGGTGTTTGGGGAGCTTTGCTTCAAGCCTGTAGTGTACATAAAAATGTTGAGTTCGGAGAGATTGCAGCTAAGCATTGCTTTGAGTTGGAGCCTGGTACAGGTGGTTATTATTCTCTCCTTGCCAATATTTATGCCTCTGTTGGGAGGTGGCAGGATGCTAGACGAATGAGAAGGAATATGGACAGGAAGAAGTTGGACAAGATACCTGGTTGTAGTTGGACAGAATCGACTTGAGTCTTCGACCATTGACAGACTTAAGAGACCATCTAAACTCAGGATGTGGTCCAGGAGTGATGGCGAGTTGACATTGAATGGGCCAGCTTGTCCTCAATATTGATAATCCTCTACTCCTCCTCTTCTCTACTCATAGAGTGCTATCCCCCTGGCTCCTGTGTTGCTTAAAGTTTTATGTCTAACAGGAGATACAGGTTCTTCTTGTTCCTCAACTGCATAGGAAGATGGAGGATACCTCCATTTTCGCCTAATTTTTTCTTCTTTCTTTTTCTTTTGTGAGTGGCAGCTGAATGCACCTCTTTTTTTGTTCTTGGTTTCTTTTACTTAGAAAATGAAGTTGAGTTGTAGTTCCCAATAACTCCATAATGAAATTGGTCGTGTATGATGCATCTAAGTAAATAGACTAAATTTTAAAGATGCAAAGAATATAAAAATTTATATGGCATATTTTAATTTCAAAATTAATTAAAAATATTAAATTTCTTAATTAAAAAACGAAATTGATTTCAAATTTAAGCTAAACCATAAAAAATTATTTTTGATTGAATTTTAATTCGTTTAAAAGTTAATAGAAAATCAATAAAAAATCAAACAAAATATATACATATATTGAAATTAGACTCAATAGAACCGGTACTGAAAAATCTAAGCCTTAATCAACAATGTTAAAACCTGGTTAGCTGAAAATTCTATACTTAAATCATCTAATATCTTCTAAAGATTAATTAAAAAATTATTATTGGGTAATTGTCAATAAAAGTATCATGAATACAATATTTTACCTTTATATTAAAAAATAATAAATTAATTATTAATTTTTATTAATAAATAGTTTCTCACAATTATTGAGCGAAGCGATCAAAATGCAATCTAATATTCCCTTTATTATATCTAAAACTAATCAAGCGGCAGAGATTTCTTCATGAATATATCTACGACAGTAGCGCATTCATCAGGTCAGATCCTCGCTAAATCATCGAACCTTCTCGCAGTTTATTAATTTTCCGAATAAAAACTCCGTCGTAGTCTTTAAGGGCCCCCCAAAAAATGGCAATCTCTCTTAATACAAGTCTTCATCACCCTTCTCTCAGGTTCTCTTTCTTCTCTGTATAATACATATCCTGTGTATTCTTATACGTACATGACATGGTATTTTTCTATTTTCTTGTTTTGCAGTTGTGGGACTAAGCTTTACTCTGGTTTGAAGCTTCAATCTCCCTGTATGCTCCTTCCCTCCACTCTATGCTCTAACCCCCGTTTTTTATATACCCTAAATTTTAAACCTTTTCCCCTAAATTCCCATCTTTCAAAGGTTTGTTTGCAACTGGCAGACCAAACTTGACTGCAGATTTCTTTAGCAGAATTAGTGAAAGCGTCCAATGCGGGTAATTGTTTGTTTATAGTCTTACTCTGTAATTTGTTTTATTGTCATTTATCTCTTACTATTAGCTTAATCTTCTTATTGGCTTGATATTGGAGATTTGGAATTGTTCCTATTCAATTTGACTATGGGTTTGTCAATCCACAGCAACTTTACAGTTTATAAATTGGAATTTTTGTTTGTATTTTCTTGAGTTTTATTTTGGTAACAAGGAAAAGAAAAAAGGGCATCTTTTTAATTGTTATGTTTGATAAGTTTTGGTACAAAGCTTGCTCCTTTAAGCATGTTATTTGATCAGTTTATCATGTTTGATGGCTATTGTGTATCTGCTACACCTACCTGTTTGTGTTTACGCCATGATTGTTGTTGTATCTTATTTATTTCTTGTTCATGGAAATGGGGAGCTTTATCTCATGTAGTCTCAAAGGATAATACACAAAATCTCTAAATTCAAGTTTCCAATTATTTCTTTGAAATCCTGTTGATGATTGTGAATTTTGTTCTCTGCAGAATTCGAAATTCTAAACCAACAAGGTCGCGAGTTGGAATGATGCCTATAGGAACTCCAAGAGTTCCCTATAGAGTTCCTGGTGAAGGAACTTGGCAATGGGTTGATTTATGGAATGCACTGGTGAGTAAATCTTAAACGAATTTTATCATCCTGCTGTTATATTAATCACTTTCGGGTTTCAAAGTGGTTCGGCAATCTGTTATGGATATATACTTGAAGTCTGTACTAGATTTTGAATATTGCATGAATACTTTGTTTTCTTTCCCAAGCCCACTAAAAATTCTTTCATGCACCTTCTAGAGGCTAATGACCTTCTCTGGATGCAGTACCGAGAGCGAGTTATATTATTGGACAACATACCGATGAGGAATTTAGCAACCAAATATTGGCAACAATGTTATACCTTGATAGCATTGATGATAATAAAAGGCTTTATTTTTATATAAATGGTCCTGGTGGAGATGTAAGGTTGTTTTTTTTTTTCTTCTTGTTAAAGCTTTTGCTGATGTATATATATTTCTATTTCTAGTTTGTTATTGCTGGTCACTATCTGATGTGGACTGGCCCTATTTACAGCTTACTCCAAGTTTAGCTATCTATGACACCATGAAATGCTTGAAAAGCCCTGTAGGCACCCACTGTGTAGGCTATGCCTACAATCTAGCCGGCTTCCTTCTTGCAGCTGGGGAGAAGGTAATGTTGTTGCTGCAAGTGAATATAAGTAATCCCTCAAAATTCGAGAGTTTTACCAACTTAATTTTTTATGTTATGTTGACTATTCTTGAAATTTTCTTTTATTCTGGTTTGAATGTAATGCTGGCAACCAGAAAATGCTATTGCCAATGTCTTGATTGTACAATCTTGTTTTATGCCTCATGTGATGCATTCATTATTTAAAGCCGATGTTAGAAAACATTCTCTTCTGGATTCTTCCATGTGAAGGGTAATCGCTTTGCAATGCCTCTTTCGAGTGTTGCTCTGCAGTCTCCAGCTGGAGCAGCTCGTGGTCAGGTATGACCGCATGCTATCATGTGGTGAATACTGTTTCACTTTTCAGTGTTCTGATTTTGATGATCATGAAATTACTAAATCCTGACAGGCTGATGATATCCGAAATGATGCAAATGAGCTTCTTAGAATTAGAGATTACCTTTTCAATGAGCTAGCTATTAACACAGGCCAGTCTGTTGAGAAGGTATGTTAACAGCTCAAAGCTCAATGGCGAATCACAATCCTCCCTTTCTGTTTGATTCATTTGTGTATTTCCAATATCCGGTCTTGCATTTCAGCTGGGCACTAGATAAACTGGAAATACTCGCATGAAATCTTCGTTTTATTTATCGAAACAGAATAACAATGAATGTGTACATGCAGATTAACAAGGACTTTAAGTAGGATGAAACGTTTCAATGCTCAAGGAGCTCTTGAATATGGACTCATTGATCGTATTGTCAGACCTCTACGTATCAAGGCAGATGCACCTCGCAATGATGCAGGAGCAGGCCTTGGTTAGTGTTCTTTATTATTTCCCTATCAAATGGATGATAACTGTAATAAAATTTTTGTATCGTATTAGGTTTATTTGCACAGTTTTAGAATTAGTCATTTGATTTACAGTTTTTTCATAATAGCAGATTCATGGTTTTCTGCTGATATTGTTGTCTAAAATGCATTCGAAGCTGAGTCACTTGAATGGGTTAGAAATAGAACTGAGTTGAAGCTACATAAACAAGCCATAAACAAATCCATCATCACTTCGAGGAAAGGCCAACTCTCTCAGTAAACATTACATTCAAAATATTCTACTTGACAGAACAGCTGGATAAGGCTATCTAATCACCTGACTAGACTAAACTAATGGTGAAAAATAAATAGGGTAAATAAACCCTAATGAACATGAACATGCTGGTACTGGTCAGAAGCTAAATAAGCTTACACGTAAAACAATAAGAAGGTGAGAATGGGATTCATCAATTATACTTTGTTTGCCTGTGGCATCAGTATCGGAACCTTATACTTTAAGGTTGGGAAATTTAGATTAGCTTCCAGGCAAAGATACATTTATGTCGGTCGGTTTATTCCTTGAATCAGAAGGCAACAGAGACCAACTATCGCTGGGGAATGATGAAGTGATGTTTGATTTTGGATCTGCACTGGAAACAGGAATGGCAGCCACCGGTGTGGCAACTGAAAAAGGCTCGTCCTTCTGTTTCTTAGGCTTCTGCTCATGTTGGTTCCCTGCTAGAAAGCTGCCCACCACAACCTGGTTCAGAAACAACCAAAAGTAAGAAATTTAGAGCTTCTGTCTTCACCAGGGTTTCAGTGGCACTGACAAACAGAAGTCAAACCTGCACAGGGCCAGCAGCTACTAGGAGACCAGCAACTCCGCCACCTACAACACGTCCATCTGGACTCGCTAATGAAACACTCATCCCACCCGATCTGCTTCTTGTTCCTCCAGTGTCATTAGGCATGAACGAACCAGACAAGGACAGTATCTCAAAACGACCCTGCAAGAAATGTGAGAGGCAATAAGATGTTTGCTGATGAATGATAAAAGAAACAAAGTAAACTGCAGATATATGCAGATTAAGCAAGTAGCTTAAGGCAGATCAATGACATATTCCAGCCAAAATGCATGATCTTCAGGCAGCCTGTAATTCCAATCACCGGATTTAGCAAATTAGCGCATGAGTAAAGATGCTCACGGCAAATCCACGTCAACTAGTAAAGCGTCAGCAGAAATCGAATAAGCCTGATGACTCGTACTAAAACATAGCCCAATGTCTACCATAAAAGAAAGACTTTATCCTTTGATTGTAACTCTTGAAGCAATTATTCTGAGAAATTGGGATAGCATTATATTTGCCCCCAAAGCATTGGTTATTGTGACAAACACGGCTTAGCTCAAAAGTTTTCTTAAATAGAAATAACGAAATATAGGTAATGTCAAGCATAAATCGACATTGAAAGCTCAGACCATCACGTAACTCTGGAAGGAAAAGACGTAACCCGCAACAAATTGCTTATGTACTCACTTGTGCACATCACATGTAAGATTTGACAACTGTTTATCAAGAAAATTTCTAGAAAGGCAAGAATTTAAGTTTATCCTTTATTAAAGCATTAATCAATAAATTATAAGGAAATTATATGTTCACCGAGTATTCAACTTTCAAAGCAACAATTATATGAACAGTTCCATAAGAGCTAGACAACTCAAAAAGTGACATTGTAACCAATCTAGGATCGAAGAGAAACAGAGTATTACCTCATATGTCAATGTACCTCCGGAAGAATCAGGTTGACGAAGAGTGACACTTGAGATCACCCCATTTGCAGAAAGAATGCATATAGCTCGAGGCCCTTGTTGGGAAAATGATATAATCTTCATCGTGACATCCTAATGCAACAAAAAAGAATCACCATTGTACTATATTAACAAGTTTTTTTTCCCTTGATATTGGCTAAACATCATGATGACAAAACAGTATTCTCAAACCATATATTTTCTAAATAGAAGTTCACCCAACCTTTATGCAGAATGTAAGTTAACTTCAAGATAACAGCTATGTTAACAACATACCTCACCAGCATTAACAGTGATGATATGTGGCGCAAAATTACCACCAACAGAGCATGCAACCCATTCACCTACAAAAAGCAAAGTCTTACCAAGCCAGAAACCAGATGTAGGAGTTGTCTCTCTGAAAGAGATCCTCCTGATAAACCAAACCTATGAACAGTATTAAGCTCAATATTCCAATAATCAGGAAGCTCAAGGATTAACTCAGAAAGTCTGTACTATAAAACATCATAACTCTTACTATTATTGATATTGTAGATATTAGATACCCGGTAGTTGAAAACTTTCTTTCTTTATTCAGAGGTTGCTTAACTGTGAGACCTAAAATAATGATGCCCTCTCAAATTTTACTTTTAGCTTATATTTATTACAGACGATAATTCAAAGATGGACATGGATGAGGCATCCTTCAAGAGAACAGAATCAAATTGAATGGAAAGGAAAAAGAGAAAATCAAACAATGCAGAACACAAATGGTTTAATAGAAACAAAAATTCTACCAAAAAGATCTCAAGATCTTCTTCTTCCATGCACACATTGGAAGGGACATGCTACGCCCTTAGAGTGCATTAATAGTAAGCGTCCTACAAAGTATCATGATCGACGCATTTTAGTCAAACCAGGAAACCAACAACAACAAGCATCGATGTCTCAAAGGTCATTACCTAGCTCAAATCCTGCAAGACTATTATAAGCATCCAGGGGAATCCATGAAACTTATCTAAAGGCATGGTACTCAAGCTGTGCTCCCTACAACTTAGGTACGTTGGAGGACAAACCAGAGAATTAAACTAGTAACAACACAAATGCCGGTGTATTGTTAACATTTAATTCAAAGCTCAAAAGATAAGAGCACAGCTGAAATCAAAGAAAGTAGATGCAAGTAATCAAAAACCAAGCCCCGTATACATTCATACTCACCACATGGTGGAAAGAATCACACAAACTGACATATAGCCAACAACACAAGGCAAAGCATAAAAGCAAACTTTATGGCTCTCCCCCATCTAGTAATAATATCAGCCAGCAAATAGCAGACAGGTTTCATATCCAAGTCTCTTCATCATCACTTGGCAGATTTAAGCAGGTGCTTAAAAAGGGGTACCTTACACACACACAAAAATTAGTTCCAATAAAGCATGCCAAGTGGCAAAGGACAGTAGGAACAAGAAGTTTCCATCATTCCCATATTACCAACCCCATAAAAACTCACTATCCTTCACAAACTACCACACACACACACACACACACTCTTATCAGGAGATCTCCCAACTAGGGCCATATCTAGTCACGGTTCTCAGGTCCCACTTCTACCCAACACCAACACTATCACAACTCGACACCCCACCCCTCTCTCCCTACACACTAAAAACACTTTAAAACAACCTGAAGTGAAACAATCCATCTTTTAAAGAAGGAAAGAACCAGAAAAATCAATTGGAACATGAAAAGGGTATACACCAAAAATGACTAATAGTTCCTCACCTAAATTCTCCAGCTCGTACTTAGTCTTCGGAAACGACATCGGCGACTTCACTTTCGCTCTCTTCCCGGCTGAAAAATCGATTACTGGAGGTGGGGCAGCCGTTGATATAGGCTTTGGAGAGAGCGCCATAGTGACTGAACCATCCGGTCCATACTTCCTAGGTCTTCCCCTCTTCTTCTTCAAGGGCATCCCCGGCACCACAACAGGCTGAGGGACTTGTTGAACCGCCGGTTGTTGAGGAATCTGCGGCGGAGCGGATCCAGGAGCCGGGTTAGGATTTTGGGTCGAGTTTTCAGACCTTGGAGCTATGTGGTAGTCCGATGGAGCATCGGATCCTACCACCGTTACGCCAGCAGTGGTAGTAGTAGTAGTGGTGGTGTTAGTATTAGTAGTAATATTAGTATTAGTAACAGCTTCTCTTGACTCCATAGTTAAAACTAAAAACTTTCTGAGATTTTATCAAAAACGCATTTGGATTTTAAGCTCAACCAGCTAAAAACAAGGCTAATTTTTAACAATAAAAAAGAACCCAAAACAGACAAAGTTGAAAGATATCAACTTTTAACTTGAAACTCAGCAAAAGATATAGTTTTTGGCACTAACACAGGTTTTGAAAATTGATTTTGGAGCTAAAACAAGTTTCCTTTCAGTTTAAACTCATACACAGACTAGGGAGGGCTACCAAAATTCTTTTTGAAAATTCTTTTCTTTTTCTTTTTTTTTTTTTGTTAGAGAAAGAAAAATAAAAAGGAATGGAAAATGATGAAATATAATAAAGAAATGTTTTTTATTTTTATTTTGCTTTTGTTGTTAAGCTAATTTAACTTTTATAAGATTAATAAAATAATGGAAAAGGAAATATTCAATAATGGGGGCTTTATTATTTGTAATCATTAATTATTTTACTATGTTAGGATATTGATATTTGTGTTTGGTTGGAATCATGTTGATAAAAAATTTAATTTAAAAAAGAAAGTGGGTAAATTATTTTTCTTTTTTCATTTTTTCTAAAGGACAATGAAAGTGGGGTATATATCATTTTGAGTAAATGGTAAGTAAAATTAGGTTGCCAAAGCTTGAAGAAATTGTCTAGAAAAGAAAATTAAAAATATAAAGGTCGGTTAAACCTAGCAATAACTTTCTTATTGGCTTCTTAACATAATGTTTTTGCTTTGCCAAAAAAGGAAAAGAAAATATTCAAAAACATTAAAATGTGAAATTCCCAAAAGCATTTTTCATTTGACTTTAATTTAAAAATATTGTCAATGCATAAACTTGGCTAAATTAACTGAATCTGTTAATTTTTTTAAAATTTTATTTAGGGAAATAAGTAGTTTATAGGAGGGTGTGTTTTCTGCACAGGTAATTGAAAATCCCATTCAGTTAGATGCGCTTTACCTTTTAAGTTACAACTTTTGACTTTTTAATGCAATCAATTTTATTGATTAGATAGTTAAATATTGATGGTTTTGTCCTTAAGTCCTAGGTTCGATTCCAATCCCACTCACATTTATATTTTTTTATTTCACGTTCTTTTAAGCTTTTTTTTTAAGTAAATGTTTTTAACATATTAGCTTTATTAATTAAATGGTTAAATAATAATGATTTTATCATTAAGACTTAGGTTCAATTCCCCTTTACTAAACATATTTGTAATTTTTATTTCATACTGTATCAAGTTTTTTTAATTAAGAAATATATTGTTTTCATTTTTTTATTTTAATTCATCTCTTTAATTAATAACTCTTTTATTTATAAAATAAAGCTAATAAATATGTAATTATATAATAAAAATATATATTTTACATATATCATTATGTTAAAATATTTGAAATTAATAACTCCTTTATACATAATATAAACATCAACTAATTTTTTATGTATTCTTCTTTATAATATTTATATGTCAAATATTTATTTTCTCCACGTATATTGTAGGTATGGTGATTTCTAATATTATAAAATGAAATAATTATTATTGCTTCTCCTTTGGTGTCATTCTTGCTCGATTTTAGCCTCCAGCACGTCCCTATATCACTCAACCATATGCTAGGGCCCGCAATGACACTTTTGGCCAATTTGAGTATCAAAATGAGTAAAAATAAGACATCTACACTTATTAACTTAAAACCTAAAAACTACAAAAAAGACGCTATTTTGCTTGAAAATAAACTCCTTAAGTGTACTGGGAAAACCTATTTTACCATATCAAATTACGAAAGACCAAAGGCCAAAATTGAAACAAGGTGCACAAAGCTTGTTTAAAAACCATTGATTCCTAAAGCCATTTCTTATCCCTTGCTATCGTGGGTAACTCGATTTAGCTATGTGCCCCGTAGAAAAAGCAACAAGAAACCAACACAATATAACACAAAAAGGGGGAAAACAAAGCCATCAATTTCAAGCTAGCATTCAAAAGCTGCTTTTAACAAGAGAATCGCCATTGGTTATCAAGGAAAGGAAACGCACAAAGCTTTGATCATCCTCACTCAATGAGATAAAGAGAAGCCCAAATCATCTCAATCCAACCTCCATGACAGGGGTTGGAGTTGTCATCTTGACTAAGGTTGGATGTTGCCGCCACACGTCTTCCTTAAAATAAGCACTGTATTAAAATCATCATGAAAACATTTATTTTTCCAAGAGAAACTAGGACAGGGATACAAAACAGGACGACATAAGAAGTTGAAAGGAGGATAGAAGATAAAGAGTTTAGCGGTCTATTGTAACGCCCTCAACTCTACTTGATTTGTCGAGTTTAAATTCTGGGTGTTACTACACACAATACTTAACAATTTAACAAAACATATTACAATTTCTCATTTCTTTAAATATTTTATTTAGCATTTTAACTGAAAAACTTAACATCTATATCGAAACCATTTTTAATTTTGAAAAGAAGGGGATCGACTTTGAAATATATAGAGTCGCCACAAATTCTTTTTATTTAGGTGTGATCGAATCACCTTATAAAACATTTTGTTTTATAAAAAAAAGTTAATTTTGGTCTACGAAATCCAAGAAAACAGGTTCGGGAGTCGGTTACGTACAAGGAATGATTAGTACCCTCATAACGCCCAAAATTGGTACTGGATTGATTAATGAATATCCTATTGTCAAAAATTAGAAAAGTTTTAAAATACAATTCCTTTTAAAAATATTTGGATAATTCGAATTGGATATTGAAATTCTCCTATTCCGAAGGAATAAAATATCATATCCAGCACGTTAGGATACGAAATTTCAAACCCTTGATACCAAGATCATCTCATGATTTCCAAAATTTTTGCATTAAAATTTAAAAGGATATTTGGTTATTTGGTCAAACGGAAAATCGAAACCCAGCACGTTAGGGCATGATTTCTCGAACTTCCAAACACGAAATATTACCTTTAAAAAAACATTTTTTATGAGTTTGGGTAAAAAATGTAACATGAACTGGTGAGAATAAATCGCGATATCGATATGCATAAATAGAACAATAATGACAAAGATGAAAATGCGAATACAAACGAATAACATAAACTTGCAATATATAAAGACATTAATAAATAGATGAATAAGTGCACAATGAGATAATATATAAAAATAAAAATAAAGTAAAAATGTAATGAGAAAATAATAAAAGGAATAATAAATAAAAAATATTAGTAAAAGTTTAATTTAACATTGAGAATAGACATATAAATAAAGGAATATTAAGTAGAAAGTTTAAAAAATATATATATAATAATACAAGAAAATAACAATACTACATTAATAATTGTAATAATAATATGTTAGTTAAAAAAATAATACATATAATGGTAGTAATAATAATAGAAAAGAATAATAGGGAAAAAATAATAGTAATAACGATAGTAATAATAAATATAACAATTATAATAAAATAGAAATCCTAATGGTAATAATAATAATAATGATAATAATAATAAATATAATAGTAATAACGACAAATATAATAATAGTAATATTAAACTAATTAGTTTGAAAATAAAGTAACAAAGGACTAAATTAAACTTAAAAAAAAAGTTTTGGGCAAAATCAAAAATAAATAAAGAGGAAGGACAGGATTGTAGCACGCGAACGAAATGGAGGGACCGGGAAAATAAATATTCCCACCCTACAAAACGCACCACTTTGCGTGGGACGAAATTCAAACTGTAAGAAAATTATAGGGTAAAATTGAAAAATAAAAATAAACTTTATTAAAACAATGGAAAATGCGGAAGGACCAAAAGCGCAATAAGACCATTGCTTAGAAAACACGCAGATCCCAAGCTGGAGCTGGTCGGGTGGAACGGGCTAAGGTAAAACGGCGTCGTTTTAGGCGTTTAAAGCCAACCCCAAAACGACGTCGTTTTAAAGGGCTTTAAAAAGTCAAATTTTTTTAAAAAAATTTCATTTCTTCATTTTACCAAAAAAAACAACCCCTTTCCCCAAAATTCTCTCTGCAGGCTTACTCCTTCGGCCAGGTTCCGGCCGGCCACTTCTGCCGTGTGCCGCCATCGGCGCCACCGTACATGACTGCAAACGGTCAAAAAAAGGTATTTTTCTCTTTCTTTTTTATTTCTTTTTATATTTTAATATATATATATATATATAGAAGGTTTTAAAAAAGAAAATAAAAAAGAAAATGATTCGAACAAAGGGAAAAAAATAAAAATACGAAAGAAAATAGAAGATATCCTTCGTTTTTTACTTCCTTTTTGCTTGTTGTTTAGGATTTGTATTTCAAATGTGTGTGTTTGTATTCGAAATGTGCTATTTCTCTCTATTGATTTTGTGTATTTGTATTAAAAAAAAAAGGGTCCCCTTTACATTGTTATTCGTGAGGCTTTTATAACCATTTCTACAACTAATTTTCAACTATTGCAGGTACGTGAGTGAGCATGCCACTGACGTGGTGTGGTGGAGCAGCGCATGTCGCGGAGAAGTGGCGTACGACGCGTGACGCGGAGGGCACACGAGGAGTGCGGAGCGGCGGCCAAACACCTAGGCATTTGGCTAAAACTGTTTTAGGGTTTGTGGGCTAGGGTTTCCTAGTTGGGCCATTTGGATTGGGTTAAATGTTTAAATTGGGTAGTGGGCTTTAGATTGGGTTTGTTGTTTTTGTATTATTTTGGGTTTATTTTGTTTTTTTATTTGAAGCCCGGGCTAAAATTGGGTCTCACAGCCGCCCCTCTTTGCTCGTTGTCATGTAATGAGAACAAAGCAAAGACTTTTAAGGAAAACCAAATTTGCCCGGTCTAGTCTTGACTTCTTCGGTGCTCCTCTTCCTGTAGTAACCTCGTCCCAATCCACTGCGTCTTCAACCTGCTCTATTGCAACTTCAAGGAAATAAGGTTGGTGGCTTAAATTTGCTCCATTGCCGTTACATGGAGATAAGATTCGCCATTCGATCTTGTTCCACTACTACTTAGGGTGACAAGATCTACAATCTTCAGTCTGCTCTTTTACAACTTCAGGGAGATAAGACTTGTATCTTCAACTTGCTCCACTGCAACTTCAGGGAAATAAGGTTGGTGACTTAAATTTGCTCCATTGCCGTTGCATGGAGATAAGATTCGTCGTTCGATCTTGTTCCACTCCTACTTAGGGTGACAAGATCTACAATCTTCAGTCTGCTCTTTTGCAACTTCAGGGAGATAAGACTTGTATTTTCAACCTGCTCCACTGCAACTTCAGGAAGATAAGTTGGTGGCTTAAATCTGCTCCATTACCGATACATGGAGATAAGATTCGTCGTTCGATCTTGTTCCACTACTGCTTAGGGTGACAAGATCTACAATCTTCAGTCTACTCCTCTGCAACTTTAGGGAAATAAGACTTGTATCTTCAACCTACTCCACTACAACTTCAAGGAGATAAGGTTGGTGGCTTAAATTGTAATATCCCGAATTAGGGCCTAATCGGAATAGTGGTTTCGTGACCACAAATCCGAGGTAGAAATAATTATATTATAATTATTTTGATGTTTATGATATGATTTTATGATGGTGTGAAAATTTCGTGAAGAAATTCTAAGCGTAAAGTGCTTAATTTGGAGTTAGGGATTAAATCGAATAAGTTGCAAAACTTGCATTCTAGAAGTTTTTAGTATGAAATTGCTTTGAAATATTAATTAGGAGGTCTTAAATGGTAATTAGACCAATTTTAAGTTCATGGACAAATTAGGACATGGGAGGAATTTTTGAAAGTTTAGTAAGGAGGGGTATTTTGGTCATTTGGTTATTAACATGAATTAAAAGGGAAAAATAACACAAAATTGTTATCATCTTCATTTGGTTGCTGCCGAAACTTGCTCTCTCCATAGCTAGGGTTTCTTCAACTTTCAAGCTTCATAGTAAGTGCATCTAAGCCCCGTTTTTAAAGATTTTTACGTTTTTGAGATCCCGGTAGCTTGATAAAGCTTATGTTAGCATTATTTTAAGTTAGGGTTCACATTTGGAAAAATACCCATAGGTGAAATTTGTGTATTTTGATGTTTTATGATAGAATATGAGGTTTTAAATTATGTTAGACAACTTGTGCTACTCGGTTTTGAGCAAAAACGAGTAAAACGGCTTAATCGGTAAAAATACATATTGTTCATAAGTATGTGTTTTAGTGGGAATTTGAGAGTTCTAATGGTAAATAAATGATCAGCATGTCTTAAAACATAAGAATTTGTGATAAATTAAATTTCCGAGCTTTGGGGCAAAAGTGTAAATATGCAAAAGTTTAGGGGCAAAATTGTAATTTTGCCAAAATTTGAATTAAGGTCTAATTTGAAAATGTGAATATTAAACAAGCTAAATGTGTTATTTTAGATCAAGAAAGACGTGGAATCGACCTCAATCGGGGAAAAGAAAAGATTACGGACTAAATTGCAAAATCGTTGTATTTTGGTACTAAGGTAAGTTCATATGTAAATAATGTAACATAATTGTTATTTTAAGTAATTTAATGTTATTTATATGATTGGTACTTACTATCATGGAATATTATGCCTTGTGAATTATTATTTATTGGTATGCAAAGTATGTAATTAGCTTGATAAGCATGAAATGCTAGCGATTATTTGTACTGACATTCCGAGGAAGATGGCCAAAAAGGTGAATTTTGAGGAAAATCCCGTTTGAACCTTAGGAATAGATTAGGATACAAGTGACATGTCACTAGGATGGTTGAGCATCCGAACTCGTTGAGTTGAGTCCGAGTTCACTTATGGATGCAAATGTTTGAACTCGTTGAGTTGAGTCCGAGTTCGTGAAATGTAACTAGGCATCCGAGCTCGTTGAGTTGAGTCCGAGTTCACTTATGGATGCGAACGCCCGAGCTCGTTGAGTTGAGTCCGAGTTCACTTATGGGCGGGTTACATGATGGATTGATTACATATGTGGCATTTATGTGCAAATGATCCGTGTATCCGAGTTGTATTCCAATGTGTTCAACGGGTAAAATTCAAGTGAAATGGAAAGGCACTCAAGACGTAAGTGACAATTCGGTAATGTTGAGAAATGGCCGTATTGGACAGGTATGTACTTAACCCTCGGGTTGAAATTCGACACAACAACAAAGATGTGGTAAGATGAAGTATGATGATTAGAATGGTGACATATGTTTGGTGATGCCATGTTAATGTTGTTTGGCATAATGACTTTGTTATGTTACTTGTTATTTGCATGTGAACTTACTAAGCATTTATGCTTACTCCCTCCTTTTTATTCATTGTAGTTTTGGACAAGCCGGCTCGAGAATCGGGATAGGTCGAAGACTCGATCACACTATCCGAAGGACTTTTTGGTAAACGGCTTATAGAACTTAGAATGGCATGTATAGCAATATACCTACTATGTGTAAATAATCTTGTGATATGGTGGTGTTTGGTTGAGGAAATGCTTGACAATGATGAGTCATTGAAATGGCCAATATAGGTTATGTTTGATGTCATGAAAGAATAATAGATTAATTAGTACATGGAAGCTTGTATGAAAATGGAACTAGCCATAAAACAGAACATTGCAGCAACACTGACGTGAGTTTGAAAATTCACTAAAAATCATAGAAATCGAATTTGGTAATGTATTAGTTATGAAATTGAAGCTTATTGTGTCTACTTTCATATGGAAGAAGCAAAATAGGTAAAGGAGTTACACGTTAGGAGATATTTGAGTTTTAGTGAGACAGGGCCAGAACGATTTCTGGATCCCCTGTTCTAATTTTGAAAATTCACCATAAATTGTACAAAAATAATTAGGAGGTGTATTTTATATGCTTAGAATCCTTATTGAATCTAGTTTTAAGAGAGATAAACGGCACAATTATATGAGTTTTGTACAGAGAGAAAAGTGGTCCGTAGTAAACAGAGGTTAGTACAGTCAAGTTCTGAAACAGGGGCAACTTTAACTAATAAACTGTACTAATCGGCCCAGCCAAAAATTCTAGAAAAAAATTAGTGAATAGATATATGAGTCTAAATTCAGGGAAAATTTACGGATCTTGATTTTGAGTTTCGTAACTCGAGATATGATTTTTCGAGCGACCATGACGCAGGAGATAGTTTATTCCGAAAATGAAAATAGTTTTTGTAAAGTTGTTTAAAATGATAAATTACGTTTAGTGACGCCTCAAGCTCGACTCCGGTGACGGTTTTGGGCGTGGGGACGTTACATAAATCTACTCAATTACCGATACATGAAGATAAGATTTACCGTCTTCGATCTTGTTCCACTACTGCTTAGGGTGACAAGATCTACAATCTTTAATCTGCTCCTCTATAACTTCAGGGAGATAAGACTTGTATCTTCAACCTGCTCTACTACAACTTCAGGGAGATAAGGTTGGTGGCTTAAATCTGTTCCATTGCTGATACATGGAGATAAGATTCGCCGTCTTCGATCTTATTCTACTACTGCTTAAGGTGACAAGATCTACAATTTTCAGCCTGCTCCTCTGCAACTTCAGGGAGATAAGACTTGTATCTTCAACATGCTCTACTACAACTTCAGAGAGATAAGGTGAGTGGCTTAAATCTGCTCCATTGTTGATACATGGAAATAAGATTCGTCGTTCGATCTTATTCTACTACTGCTCAGGGTGACAAGATCTAAAATCTTCAGTCTGCTCCTCTGCAACTTCAGGGAGATAAGACTTGTATCTTTAACTTGCTCCACTATAACTTTAGGGAGATAAGGTTGATGGCTTAAATCTACTCCATTGCCGATACATGGAGATAAGATTCGTTGTATTCGATCTTGTTCCACTGCTGCTTAGGGTGACAAGATCTATAATCTTCAGCCTGTTCCTCTGTAACTTCAGGAAGATAAGACTTTTTGGATTCATCGATATTGCTACACCGTCCTCTGGGGGACATGACCTGTAGAACTGGTTTCATGGGCATATGTTTATGCTTAGTGATTAGGATGCTATGATCAGAATGAATTAAATACACCTAACTAGATGTGTTATGAATGATATATGAATGCAGAAATGTTACGAGAATGATCCCCTTTTTAATGCTTAGGGTGTCATCACTCACTGTTCATCAGGGTTTTATCACTGTCGTATTATGCTGCCATCTTGTTTGGTTGGTATTTTCGACAAAAAACCCGAAGAAACAATCGTATTTTGCTTAACTGGCTTGCCCCACTGTAACTTCAGGGTCCATTCCACTGCACCTCTGGGACAAAAGGTTTGTACCATTTTCAAACCATCCCACTACAACTCAGGAGTATGGGATTTGTATCAACTTCAATCCATCCCACTGTAATTTAGAGGTATAGGATCTGTATCTTCTTTAATCCATCCCACTACAACTCAGGGGTATAGGATTTGTATCTTCTTCAATCTATCCCACTACAACTCAAGGGTATAAGATTTATATCTTGTTCAATCAACTGATCACTCTTTGGGTGACCTGACCAGATGTTTATGTATGATATTTGCATGAATGCAAAGTATCATTTTTTTCTCGAGAATAATCCCCTTTTAATGCTTGGGTTGACATTGCACGTTATTAGTTGAGGTTGTGTTACCGATACAATATCTTGTCTTTTTACTCAACCAATATCTTTGACAGAAAATCTGAAGGGATAGTTATAATTTAGCCTCATTTTTTCAAATATTTCCAACCCTTAGGTTTGGCGAGTTTTAAACAATAGTCCTATTTTAGGTTCCTGAACTATTTAGAAGCTTCTAGAGTAATATGCAGAACTTCTTTTGTGAAAATATTATTAGTCTATTAACCGTTATTTCAAAGCAAAATGCTTGAAAAAGATCATAACCATGGACAAGAAGGAAATTTATTAGGAACACAGCTCAAGATAATTAAATTAATAAAAAATAGTCAAGGCAATAAAAGGAAATTAATTGGGGTATCTTGGAAAGAATAAGGTAATCAAAGATAGCAAATTCAAAATGGGTAAGATGAAAACTAGGTGCCCTAGATATCACAGCCTGAGCTTCTCTATACGAACTTCTTAAATACTATTTTGAGCTCAATATGTGTTTAGGGGATCTGGAATACTTTGTCAATGCCCCCAAGATGTAACATCCCTCGTTCTTGTTAATTTGGAGAAAGCGTGACTACCTCATGCCCTATTTTATCAAAATTTGAATTGCCCTTTACGGGTTTTCAATTTAAAACTCATTTGGTCTTAAGGCGCTCTTTACGGATTTTCACCTTGGCCTCTCCTTTTTCTTTTTCTTTTTTTTCTTTATTTTCCTTTTCTTTTTTTTTGAAAGTGAAGTTTGTCCTGATTGAATCAGAATTCACAGTATTAGGCAAGTTCTTGCCATCCATCTTGGTCGATATCCATGCTTCTCTAGAGAAGATATTCTTTACCACATAAGGTCCACCCAATTTGGTATCCATGTCCCTCTAAAATTCTTTTTGTATGGGAAAGATTTTCTTCGATACGAGGTCCCCCTTATGGGATTCTCTGGGGCGAACCTTTTTGGTGAAACCGTATTATTCGCTTTTGGCACACTTGACTTTGAGGATAGCCCTTGACCTCTTTTCTTCGATCAGATTCCCTTGATCATATCAAACTTGGATCTATTCTACTCTAACCAGCTTTAGCTCTGATAAAACTTGAAGAGAATAATCTCGACTTCAATGGGCAAAAATCATCTCCACAAATCAATGAGAAAGGCATTGTCTTGGTGAGGGTCCTGATAGACGTTCGATAAGCATAAATGAGTCTCAATCATTTCCCACAATCTTTTTCTTTTTTCACCGTTCTTTTTGGAGCTATATGGTGTTTAATCTTGAACAGACTACAAACTTCTGATATCATGCTATTGTTCAAATTTAGTGCATCGTCAGATATGATCCTTTTTGGCATTCCATACTGACATAGAATTTGCTGATTGTCGATTTTGTGACATTGGCATATGAAACAGTTTCCATCCCCTTAGTGAAGTAACGAACAATCACACAGACAAATCAATGCCCACTAGAAGCTTTTGGCAGGATCAGTCCAATGACATCCATGCCCAACATAAAAAAAGGCCAACAGACTCTATTGATTCTTTGTAAAGTATGATATTGTTCTACCATCCTTAACAAATCAAGAGATAAGCTACAATCTTGGTTCTCTTCAAAATCCTAAAGTTCCTCTAGATACATATCTTACTCAAAAGAGGTTCTGAGTCAATAGTAATGTCACTCATATCATTGATATCTGGAGACCTGTTATAGAGACGAAAGAAGATCCGAAGAACAAAGTAATTTAAGCATATTTATTCGTATGGTATGATTATGAATGAAATGGAAATGATAAAAGAATATTTCTCGAAGTGAGAAACAAAAGATGCATTTTATTGAAATAAGGATGCTGGACATAAGCCTACTTCACAAAAGGATTCTTATTGCCCTTAGGCTCAGAGCAATAAGCGTGTTCTGGACATTACTCCGAATTGATTCTAAAAAATATAAGGATCTCTTCCACAGTCCCATTATTCAAAACACTCTCAGTTATGTAAGGGCGAATGCCTGATGGATTCTCTTCCCGCATTCTCAATTATCGCATTTACCCATTTATCAGCATGGTTGGATAACAGATTTTCTACACCAGACGGGTTATCAAATTTCACAATGTCCAGCTTGATGAGCCTTTCAATTAACTTTTTGAAAGTGGTGCAGTTTTCTATCGAGTGCCCCGTTACTCCCTCATGGTACTCGCATTGAGCATTCGTATCATACCATTTGGAGAATGGAGGCTGCATAGGTTCTGAGTAGAACGGAGATACCACGTGGGCATCAAACAATTTTTGGTACAACTCCCTTACGTCATTGGGATAGGAGTGAACTATAGTTTTTTTGTGTTTAGCCTCGAGTTAAACTCTTGTCCTGGTGGGGCTTGATGACCAGTGACTATCATTTTCGATTGATTCATAGTGATCAGTTTCGTATATCCCTTGTTATGCGTGCTCACATTATTAATCTCATCTTCTCTTTTCTTTGAGGCCAACCTCCTTGTGTTTTCTCCTGTTTCTATCTTTCCACACCTGATTGTATTTTTTATCATTTCACCAGATAGCACTATATCCGAAAAACTCTTAGTTGCACTTCCTAGCATGTGATTAATAAAAGGTGCCTTCAGGGTATTAATGAAAAACATAGTTGTTTCTTTTTCCAACAGTGGCGGTTGGACTTGTGTCTCGACTTCTTTCCACCTCTGAGCATATTGCCTGAAGCTCTCGTTCGACCTCTTCTCCATATTCTTTAACATGATTCTGTCAAGCGCCATATTTGTCACATAGCCATATTGCTTCATGAAGGCCTGTGTTAGGTCCTTCCATGAATTAACTTGGGAACGATTCAACTGATTGTACCATTTGGCCGCGGCCACAGTCAAGCTATCTTGGAAACAATGAATCAATAACTGATCATTATTGACATATCCAGTCATCCTCCGACAGAACATTGTAATGTGTGCCTCGAGGCAGTTGGTCCCGTTGTATTTTTCAAATTCCAGCATTTTGAACTTTGAAGGGAGCACTAGATCTGGGACCAAGCTCAATTCTTTTGCATCTACTCTAGCATGGTAATCAATGCTCTCTAATGCCTTAAATTTCTCTTCCAGCCACTTGCATCGTTCCTCTAGTTGCTTTGGAACTCTATTCTCGCCCTTCCCATTTCTGTTGTATCATCCAGGTCAGGGATAATGAGATTTGCTGGATTGTCTCCAGGGTAGAAGCTTGAACCCATCGGGAAGTGTACCGATGCTGAGGTATCGGTCTGACTTTGAGGTCTGATATTGATGGACACCCTTTGTGGTTGGGCTTGGGTATTTGTTGGGGCGAAGCCAGAGGGATAGGTAGGGTCCTCGTTGTCGTCTCTAGTGTTGATCATAGGGCTCTTCCCTTTTTCTTGCCCCACAGCCAGCAATTGGGTTAACTGGTTCATCATATTCCTCTAGGATTCTAGCATTTGATCCCTCATATCTTGTTGGATTTTGGTAAACTATTCTTGCATCTGTACTTGCAATTGGTCCTGTATCTCCTTTTGCATTTGTTTTAATTTTTCCAGGGTAACTATAAATGATTCTAAATTAATTAGGGTCCTTTTGTGGTATTTAATGCATATGATGCAATGTAATGTAAATGCATGATATGAATGCAAAAAAGAAGCGTTGATTCTGAATTCAATTCCATTAGAACAACTTTTCTAGAAAACAAAATTCTTTACATAAAACGAACTACATATACGGCATTGCCCTCATGTTCCAGGCGAAGACACCGATCCTTTTTTTCGTATCTGGATGTTATGGTTGAATTTTTCAAAAAGTGTATCTACTTTCACCTTTCTACTTGATCTGGGCCACAGCCCATTGCTCACTTATCCTCGCGATGCTCGTTAGCTTCTTAAAGAAAGTTAAGACGTTGCCGGTTCTCGAATAATCCTTGCTGGTTTGAATCCTTGAACAACAAAACAAAGTCGTGTATTCCTCTATAGCTATCAGCCTTCTCTCGTTGTGTTTTCTCAAATCATATTCGGACGGCCGTATTATATTTCACTTTATCAAGAAATTTGTTTTCCATGACAAGTTGTCTATTTAGCAATCGAATGTGAATCAACACCTCTTTTCTATGATGACGCAATGCAATGCAATCAAAATAAAAGAAAACAAGTCAGTACTATGCACAAAGAAAAATAAACAACAGAATAGAGTACCTAATCGGGTGACCACTATGGTTTGATACAATTCTACCTAGGGTTAGCTCTTTAGGGATCACTATATGCGGCTCGGCTCTAAGGCATGGGTACCTGAACTAGCAGATTCCTTGATTCTCACCCATTATAGGCTCATACGGATCGAGTTCAGTTTAAGGGAATACATTTCCTTATGGCCGTGCGAAGATGAAAACCTTACGAAGACATAGGTACGGATGTATCCCGGAAGCAGTCCACTAGCCCATGCAGAGGTGAAAACCTCACGAAGGCATAGTTTCTCACTCCCACTTAAAAGATGTAACCACAACGGTCATGCAATATGATGCAGGAATATCCTACGAGACTCAAACCATAATAATCATATAAAATGACACAAACAAATGCAATAAAAGGATCGTAATTTTTCAAATCAGATTTTCAATTTTCGACACAAGGACAAAAAAAAATCAATTTATGACTTGACTCTCTTATTGTTCCCAGTGGAGTCTCCAAGCTGTCGAAACCATTTTTAATTTTGAAAAGAAGTGGATCGACTTTGAAATATATGGAGTCGCCACCAATTCTTTTTGTTTAGGTGTGATTAGATCACCTTATAAAATATTTTGTTTTATAAAAAAGAGTTAATTTTGGTCTACGAAATCCAAGAAAACAGGTTCAAGATTCGGTTACGTACGAGGAAGGATTAGCACCCTCATAACGCCCAAAATTGGTACTGAATTGATTAATGAATGTCCTATTGTCAAAAATTAGAAAAATTTCAAAATACAATTCCTTTTAAAATATTTGGATAATTCGAATTGGATATTGAAATTCTCCTGTTCCGAATGAATAAAATATCATATCCAGCACGTTAGGATACGACATTTCAAACCCTTGATACCAAGATCATCTCATGATTTCTAAAATTCTTGCATTAAAATTTAAAAGGATATTCGGTTATTTGGTCAAACGGAAAATCGAAACCCAACACATTAGGGCACGATTTTTCAAACTTCCAAACACAGAATATTGCCTTAAAAAAACATTTTTTATGAGTTTGGGTAAAAAATGTAACATGAACTGCTGAGAATAAATCGCGATATCGATATGCATAAATAGAACAATAATGACAAAGATGAAAATGCGAATACAAAAGAATAACATAAACTTACAATATATAAAGACATTAATAAATAGATGAATAAGTGCACAATGAGATAATATATAAAAATAAAAATAAAGTAAAAATGTAATGAGTAAAAATAATAAAAGGAATAATAAATAAAAAATATTAGTAAAAGTTTAATTTAAAATTAAGAATAGACATATAAATAAAGGAATATTAAGTAGAAAGTTTAAAATATATATAATAATACAAGAAAATAACAATACTACATTAATAATAGTAATTATAATATGTTAGTAAAAAAATAATAATACATATAATGGAAATAATAATGTGGAAAAAGAAAATAGTAATAACGATAGTCATAATAATACTAAATAATTATAATAATAATAATACATATATGGGTAATAATAATAGAAAAGAATAATAGGGAAAAAATAATAGTAATAACGATAGTAATAATAAATATAACAGTTATAATAAAATAGAAATCTTAATGGTAATAATAATAATAATGATAATAATAAATATAATAGTAATAACAGCAAATATAATAATAGTAATATTAAATTAATTAGTTTGGAAATAAAGTAGCAAAGGATTAAATTAAATTTAAAATAAAAGTTTTGGGCAAAATGAAGAATAAATAAAGAGCAAGGACCAGATTGCAACACGCGAACGAAATGGAGGGATCGGGAAAGTAAATATCCCCGCCCTCCAAAACGCACCATTTTGCGTGGGACCAAATTCAAATTGCAGGAAAATTATAGGGTAAAATTGAAAAATAAAAATAAACTTTATTAAAGGAATGGAAAATGCGGAATGACCAAAAGCACAATAAGACCATTGCTTAGAAAACACGCGGATCCCAAGCTAGAGTGGGTCGAGTCGGACGGGCTAAGGTGAAACGACGTCGTTTTGGGCGTTTAAAGCAGCCCCAAAACGACGTCGTTTTAAGGGGTTTTAAAAAGTCAATTTTTTTTTAAAAAAAATTCATTTCTTCATTTTACCAAAAAAAAAAAAAAACAACCCCTCTCCCCAAAATTCTCTCTGTAAGCCTGCTCCTCCAGCCAGGTTCTGGCCGGCTACTTTCGCCATGTGCCGCCGCCAAAAAAGGTATTTTCCTCTTTCTTTTTTATTTCTTTTTATATTTTAATATATATATATATAAAATGTTTTAAAAAAGAAAATAAAAAAGAAAATGATTTGAACAAAGGGAAAAAAAAATAAAAATACGAAAGAAAATAGAAGATACCATTTGTTTTTTACTTCTTTTTTGCTTGCTGTTTATGATTTGTATTTCAAATGTGTGTGTTTGTATTCGAAATTTGCTATTTCTCTATAGTGATTTTGTGTATTCGTATTAAAATAAAAAAATAAAAAAGGGTCCCCTTTGCGTTGTTATTCATGAGGCTTTTATAGCCATTTTTACAACTAATTTTCAACTATTGCAGGTACGTGAGCGAGCATGCCACTGACGTGGTGTGGTGGAGCAGCGCACGTCGCAAAAGAGTGGCGTACAGCGCGTGAAGCAGAGGGTAGTGGGCTTTAGATTAGGTTTGTTGTTTTTGTATGATTTTGGGTTTATTTTGTTTTTTTTATTTGAAGCCCGGGCTAAAATTGGGTCTTACAATCTAAAAATAGAGGGAGTTTTTAAAAATACTTATTACATCAAACGTGATACAGATAATTACAATAAAGAAGTTAGTTAACTATAGACTCTTAAGATATATCCTAAAAGTACGCGACATTTCCACTGTATACATAATAACCCACTTCGCTGCTACTTTGGTGTACTTCTGGCATCGTCCCTCTTGGTGCAATATTTTTCCCAAACACTTGAAAACAATATCAAACCTTATAAGTACAACAATAATTGGTGATCTTCATCACATTGTACCTTGGACGATACTTGATGTTCTTGAAAGAACATTTACATGTCAACCATCATTCTGAACCATTTTAATCAGGTAGATACCATTACAGTTTTGATACACATACACGCCAATTATCATACTCTAATATATCATTATTTATTATCTATCTAACTGAAGATCCTTTCATACATTTCTTAACTTTCTTCCCTACATATATATTTCTCAGCAGGACATACATTCAGAACCTATTTCATACGGACCATTTCTTAATACTTACACTTATTTCAAAACAATTGTTCACCAACATTTCTCATAGGCAGTTACATACACTTTTGGCGAATACTTATGCAAGTTTGAGTACCATCAAACTATTAATCGATTTATACTTTAATTCAATACCATACAACCCATACTGATAGTTTACTATGTAAATCAATCAGATGACTTCCATGCCATTTTACTCTAGAAACCCAGATGCTCAAAATAGTTAATAATTTAGATTTTTATGATTTTAAACGAAATCATTATACCACCCAGATGTGACAGATTCCAGACAACACTGATTCCACCATTTCATAACACAAACGAACCTACAATGACAATCTTCTTAGGTCACACATAGAAATGAATATATCCATATCCAACATTATCATACTATAATAGCCCAATTTTCAGTAATATCGAAAATAGTGGTTTGAGGCCACTAAATCCGATAAATAAGCTTGTAAATTTTCTTATTTAATATTTAAGAGCCAAATGTGGTTTTTAAAAGATTTTTAAATTAGTACATTTGTGTTTATAAGGATTTATTAGATTAATTGATTAAGAAAAAGAGGTATCGAGACCTCGGTGTTATAAAATGAGCCGTAAATATTTTTATAAATATTTGTGGAGTGTCAATAAGGTAGTATTAAAATTTTGTTAGAAAATTTGAACATTTTGGTAGTCAATTAATTAAAAAAGACTAAATTGAAAATGTGCAAAACTTGCTAAAGTGATTAAATAGTTTAATAATTAAATAAGGGAGGACTTGAGAAGCAATTATGCCTAAATCAATAGGATGAGGTGGCAGAGCATGAAAAAAAAATCTAGAAATTTGGTGAAATAAGGGTAAAATTATAAATTTTGCCAAATTTAAGTGAAATAAAAGAGAAATTGAAATTCTAGATAAATTCATCACCATTTTCAGCTCAAAAAATAGCCATTGAAGAGGGTTTAAGCTGGTCTTTCATATTTTAGCTTCATGTAAGTTTAATTATTGCTTTTTCCTTGAAATTTCTATATTTTGGGGCTTTTAAAATTAGGTCCAACTACCTATTTCATTAGTTTTTGATTTTGTTGAAAGTTTTGGAAGATACCATTGATAAGTTCATACGATTTTAGTTATTTTATGATGAAATTGAGATGTTAATGGATGTTTAAAGGTATTTTATCAAAGAATTTTGGTGAAATCATGTTTTAGGAATTAAAATGAAAAGTGTTGAATTTATGGAAAATTTTGAAATTTCAAGAAATTCATGGGCTGTTATTGATATGTATGAGAATAATTAGGCTTGGAAGAAGGATTAAATTGTATGAATTTCATTTTCTGAGCCTTGGGACGGAATCGTTATTTAGTAAAAGTATAGGGGCAAAATGGTAATTTTGCCTAAGATGTGACTTGGATAGAATTGAATGTAAATTGTATTAAATTTATGTTAAATTTACTCGTATAGATTTGGATAGATCAAAAATGGAGTTAGATCGTGGAAAAGAAAAAGTATCAGATTAGTAGACTACAACTCACGAACAATTATTGAGGTAAGTTCGTGTAACTAAATTTATATATTTACATGCTTGAATTGAATGTTATATATGTGAAATATGTAATGGCCATGTATATAGAAATTGATTTTATATTTGGAAAATACCCGATAAACATTAAGTTCCATTTGAATGAATGAAACTCGATTAGATACAGGGTTCTATTTCCCGAAATGGTAGTGATCTGCATATGTTGCAGACATAGCGTAGCTCGAAAGAACATCCCGATATAAGCCCTCTCAAGCTTCCTGTTATAGTATTCTTACGAGCTTCCCATTAAATGCTCTTCTGAGCGTCCCGAATGGTTGTGGTCTGCATATGTTGTAAACACACTCACGCTTTTATGAGCGTTCTGTTTATAGGTTCTTTGTGAACCTCATATTAAAGGCTCTCCGGAGTTTCCCGTTAGTGCTTGCTTGAACTTCCCATTATATGGCTATTTGGTGCTTTCTGATTAAGTGCTCTTTGGAGCTTCCCGTTAAGTGCTCTCCGGAGCTACCTGATATAGGCTCTTTATGAGCTTCCTCTTACTAAGCCCGGATAAGCTTCCCGTTACATGGCTAAATGAGCTTCCCGTTATAGTGCTTGAGAGAGAGTTTTCTGATTTAGTGCTCTAATGAGTACTCTCGAATATGAATTGACAGATTTCTGATTTGTACACATTATGTGTACTACCCTCGTATCCATCAAGATTTCAAATGAATCAACGAGTGAGATTATGACATGAAGACAAGTGAAAATCAAAATGAAATCAATATCTGAAAATACACGAAATGGATGGAATTTGGTATTCGATGAGCTCATCTTTGTTATTAATATTTACATGACATGGGTAACTAACATATTTGATGAGATTGTGTGCTTAGGCTATGGCCAAGTTGTTTGGAATGCATGTATATGTTTACTTAATGTACAAATGAATGGTAAGTTTATTTCCTGTTATACGAACTTACTAAGCACTAAGTGCTCACTCTGTTTTATTTTCTTTGTTTTATAGTACTCGGAGGCTCGAAGGTTGGAAGCTAGTCGAAGCTACATCACACTTCCCTCAAACTCTTCGGTGTATAAGTAATAAACTAATTTTGGTTATAATGGCATGTATAGGTTAAAAATGATTATTGGTGACAATGTAATGATGGTTATGATTAGCCATTGGAATGGCTAATGAATGATATGTTTTGATATGTAAATGTTCTTAATATGCTGATATGTGAGTTTGAAATTGTTGATTGATGATAGTTATGTGACAAGATTCAGATAGTAGGGGTGAGCAAAATTCGATTTGACTTGAAAAAATCGAAAAAAATTTGAATTTCGAGTTAAACGAATCGACTTATTTGAGTTAATCGAGTTATTCGAGTCAACTCGAATTTTTTTCAAATTTCGAGTTCGAATCAAGTTGAATTTTTAAATTCGAATAACTCTAATAATTCGAATATCAAACTATAATATTTTACATTTTTACCTCAAACTCTCAAACATTTTTACTTTTCCTTCAAAACTTTTACTCTTTCCCACTTTCGCTCCAAAACTTTTACTCTCCTTCCATCTCAACCCCCCATCTACTCAAAATTCATTTCCCATCAAAATTTTACTCTTTCATTTACTTTTTCTCAAAATTTTACTCCCAAAAACCCTCAAAACTTTTTATTTTGCCCCCAAATTTTTATTCCCTCCCACTTTCCTCCTAAAACTTTTACTCCCTTTCCATTCTACCCCTCATCTACCCCAAACCCATCCCCCCCAAATTTTATTTTCATATTTTCCCTCCAAAATTTTACTCCCCCTATTTACTTTCCCTCAAACTTTTACTCCCAAAACTTTTTATTCCCCCCCTAAACATTTACTTCTCACCCTTTACTCCTAAACAAAAAATCAAAATTATCCAAAAAAATCCCTAAACATAAATAGTAATAATTTTATTTATATCTACTATTTATATTATTAAATTAAATTTCACATTTTATATTATTTATATTATTGAATTATTTAGTCATATTGAATATTTATATTAAAATTGAATTATTTATGATGCCATAAAATATTCGTGTTAAAATTTTATATTAGTATCAATTTCACATTTTATCTTTAAAATAAATTTTATTGAAAAATCACATTTTTACATTTAATATATTTTTTAATTTCAACATACATATTGACAAGAATTTGAAGATAATTGAAACAACTAAGCAAGCAAAGAAGCCAACCCGTATATAAAACATTAATAAATAAATTATGAAGTGATGAAAGTTAATAAAAAAATTAATTATGGTGGACAAATTTTATTACGGTGAGTGACAGTGGTTACAAAGACCCAAAATTATTTTTTTAAAATTTAACTCGAACAAATATATTCGATTCAATTCGATTTGAATTCCATTTTACTCGACTCGATTCGAGAAAATTTCAAATCAAATTAGGATGATAAAATATGATTCGTTAACTCAATTAACTCGAAATTTTTTCATTCGATTCGATTTGATCGAATGCTCACCCCTGTCAGATAGTATATTTGATGATACATGCATACATGTGTATTTGGTCAATTAGGTAAGACTATATATAAACACATGTGTTGTTATGCCATGCATAGAACTTGATTTGGCTTGATTTAAATGTTTTCAGTTGGTTGATAAATGTGTTAAAGTGTTGGTGTAGGTGGTGCTGAAATACGTATAGATAAGTTTTATTCATATTCTAGGAATATTTTATTTTATCTTTTAGTAGTTGATTAGAATAAGGGAATTATTTTCCCAATTAGAATTAGGACTCTTTTCTCTATTTAAGTTCAATTCTTTAGTTAATAAAAAATAGAACAGTTTTATTCAAAACTCTCTTGAAAACTTTCATGGTCCCATAGCTAGGTTAAATCTCTAGTAATATCACGGTTAAAAGAGAGGAGACAAGGAGAAAAGTAATGTTAGGGCTAGGGTTTGAAGCTAATGATGATAATTCTACTCTTGTAACTATTAAAAATAATGATGATAGTGGAAAAAGGAAAAAAAAAACTTGGTGCGACCACTGCAAAAAATATTGGCACACTCGAGAAACGTGTTGGAAGTTCCATGGGAAACCAACGAATGGAAGAAAAAAGAGTGGCAATGGTCGTGGTTCACAATCAAGGGATAGCAAAGCTTTCCAAACAACTAATGAAAATTATGAGGGCTAAAGTTCTCTAGAAGGGTCTCTATTCACTAAGGAACAATTAGAGCATCTACACAAGCTTTTTCAATCACCAAAATTTTGGATGAATTCTTCTATTCCTAACTTATCCAATAATCCTTCTTCCTCTTTTGCCCAATCAGGTACTGATTTTTCTATTTTTTTTTCAGTGTCAAACCTTGTAAAACAAACATATGGATTGTTGATTCTGGAGCTAGTGATCACATGACTAGTAGCCATTTTCTTTTTTCAACTTACACACCTTGTGTAGGAAACAAAAAGATCAAAGTAGTAGATGGGTTGTTCTCGGCAATAGCCGGGAAAGGCACTGTTAAAATTTTGTTTTTCTTGGTTTTACATGTGCCAAATCTAGCTTGTAATCTCATGTCAGTCAGTAAATTATCCCAATCCTCGAATTGTCATGTTATATTTGACTACTCTATGTGTAATTTTCAGGACATAGTCTCGGGGAGGATGATTGGCAATGCTAAAGAATTTGGTGGAATTTGCTTTCTTGATGACGACCATATAAGTCAACCAACAACTACTTTATGTTTAAATTCTATTTCTAATTTTGATAAGGTATGATTTGGCATTATAGGCTTGAACATCCTAATTTTTACTATTTAAGATATTTGTTAGCTAATCTATTTAAAAATAAAAGTCCTTCTTCATATCACTGTGAATTTTGTGAATTAGCTAAACATCATTGGTCATTCTTTCATCTAAAAAAGATAAGCCTCCAAACCTTTCTCGTTAATTCATAGTGATGTTTGGGGACCTTAAAGAGTCTTAACTTTTTTAGGAAAACGTTGGTTTGTCACATTTATTGATGATCATACTCGTATTTGTTGGGTGTTTTTATTAGAAGATAAGTCTGAAGTTAAACATGTGTTTCAGTCTTTTTATACTATGGTGAAAACACAATTTGGTGTAAAAATAGAAATATTTCAGAGTAACAATAGTGGGGAATTTTTTAGTGACCAATTAGGTGGTTTCTTAACCAAACATGGAATAGTCCACCAAAGTTCTTGTACAAATACACTACAACAAAATGGGATTGCAGAAAGAAAAAAATTGACATCTTTTGGAAGTAACTAGAGCTTTGATGTTCACTAGTCAGGCACCACGTTATCTTTAGAGCAAAGCCTTGTTAACAGCTACATATCTTGTTAATAGAATGCCGGTAAAACTCTAAACTATAGAACTCCTTTTCGCCTCTTTAAAGATAACTTTCCTAACTCTAAATTGATCATAGATTTATCCCTCTGAGTTTTTGGGTGTAGTGTTTTTG
This sequence comes from Gossypium stocksii, assembly GCA_020496765.1. NCBI lineage: Eukaryota > Viridiplantae > Streptophyta > Magnoliopsida > Malvales > Malvaceae > Gossypium > Gossypium stocksii. The sequence goes on from CM035623.1 coordinate 110,117,519, forward strand.
TTCATCTTCACAACCAAGGTAAACTAGATCCCAGAGCAAAAAAAGTGTCTTTGTTGGCTATACTTCTAATAAAAAGGGTTACAAATGTTATGATCCAATTGATAGAAATATTATTGTTACCATGGATGTCACATTTGTTGAAACGTAATCTTATTTTGATTCTAATATCCAGGGAGGGAATTATAGTAAGGAAGATTATATAATTGATCAAGAAAAGACTAAGAATATACAACATAGGGATTTTAATAATACTCGTATTTGTTGGGTGTTTTTATTAGAAGATAAGTCTGAAGTTAAACATGTGTTTCAGTCTTTTTATACTATGGTGAAAACACAATTTGGTGTAAAAATAGAAATATTTCAGAGTAACAATAGTGGGGAATTTTTTAGTGACCAATTAGGTGGTTTCTTAACCAAACATGGAATAGTCCACCAAAGTTCTTGTACAAATACACTACAACAAAATGGGATTGCAGAAAGAAAAAAATTGACATCTTTTGGAAGTAACTAGAGCTTTGATGTTCACTAGTCAGGCACCACGTTATCTTTAGAGCAAAGCCTTGTTAACAGCTACATATCTTGTTAATAGAATGCCGGTAAAACTCTAAACTATAGAACTCCTTTTCGCCTCTTTAAAGATAACTTTCCTAACTCTAAATTGATCATAGATTTATCCCTCTGAGTTTTTGGGTGTAGTGTTTTTGTTCATCTTCACAACCAAGGTAAACTAGATCCCAGAGCAAAAAAAGTGTCTTTGTTGGCTATACTTCTAATAAAAAGGGTTACAAATGTTATGATCCAATTGATAGAAATATTATTGTTACCATGGATGTCACATTTGTTGAAACGTAATCTTATTTTGATTCTAATATCCAGGGAGGGAATTATAGTAAGGAAGATTATATAATTGATCAAGAAAAGACTAAGAATATACAACATAGGGATTTTAATAATACTCGTATTTGTTGGGTGTTTTTATTAGAAGATAAGTCTGAAGTTAAACATGTGTTTCAGTCTTTTTATACTATGGTGAAAACACAATTTGGTGTAAAAATAGAAATATTTCAGAGTAACAATAGTGGGGAATTTTTTAGTGACCAATTAGGTGGTTTCTTAACCAAACATGGAATAGTCCACCAAAGTTCTTGTACAAATACACTACAACAAAATGGGATTGCAGAAAGAAAAAAATTGACATTTTTTGGAAGTAACTAGAGCTTTGATGTTCACTAGTCAGGCACCACGTTATCTTTAGAGCAAAGCCTTGTTAACAGCTACATATCTTGTTAATAGAATGCCGGTAAAACTCTAAACTATAGAACTCCTTTTCGCCTCTTTAAAGATAACTTTCCTAACTCTAAATTGATCATAGATTTATCCCTCTGAGTTTTTGGGTGTAGTGTTTTTGTTCATCTTCACAACCAAGGTAAACTAGATCCCAGAGCAAAAAAAGTGTCTTTGTTGGCTATACTTCTAATAAAAAGGGTTACAAATGTTATGATCCAATTGATAGAAATATTATTGTTACCATGGATGTCACATTTGTTGAAACGTAATCTTATTTTGATTCTAATATCCAGGGAGGGAATTATAGTAAGGAAGATTATATAATTGATCAAGAAAAGACTAAGAATATACAACATAGGGATTTTAATAATGGAAAAGGCGAATTTATGATTAACACAGCAATTAATGATGTTAATGTTGTTAATAAAAATGAGTATGAAGGTGTAGAGTCCAATCATGAGAATAAATAACAAACAAAGGCGTTAATTATTTACTCAAGAAGAAATCAAAATCAAGAAAGTGGAATCCACCAGATTCATCACCAAGAATCCCACCCGCAAGATCTTGTCAAAAGTTCAGGTAAAGCTCATAATCCAGCCAATGAATTTTCTGATTTAGATATTCTAATTGCTAATAGAAAAGGTGTTAGAAACATTGTCAAATATCCCATATCTAACTTTGTATCCTATAAAGCCTTACATTTGACATTCTCAGCCTTTGTTTCGTGTCTCGATACTGTGAAAATACCCAAAAATATGAAAGATATTTTACAAGTTCATGAGTGGAAGGAGGCTATTTTAGAGGAGATGCGCGCTCTTGAAAAAACAGGTACATGGTAAACAATAGAATTACCTGTAGGGAAAAAAACAGTGGGCTATAAATGGGTGTTCACGACCAAAATTCAAACCAGATGGATCTTTAGATAGATACAAAGCCCGGTTGGTGGCTAAAGGGTACACTCAAACATACGGGATAGATTATCTTGAAACATTTGCTCCAGCAGCCAAATTAAACTCCATTAGAGTTCTTTTATCAATTTTTATTAATCTTGATTGGTCTTTACAACAGCTAGATGTGAAGAATGCTTTCCTAAATGGGAAACTTGAAGAAGAAGTTTACATGGATCCTCCTCCAGGTTTTGAAGAAAAATTTGGAACTTGAGTATGTAAACTTAAGAAATCTTTGTATGGTCTGTAAACTTAAGAAATCTTTGTATGGTCTAAAGCAGTCTCCTTGAGCTTGGCTTGAACGGTTCACTCAAGTTATTAAAAAACAACGGTACTTATAACGGGAAGCTAATCACACAATGTTCTATCGGTATTCACAAAAAGGTAAAATAGCAGTTATTATAGTTTATGTCGATGATATCATTCTTATAGTAGATGTGGATGAAATAAGACGTCTCAAGGAGCATCTAGCATTGGAGTTTGAGATCAAATGACTTGGGTCTTTTGAAATGCTTTCTTGGAATAGAAGTTGTTCAATCAAAAAAGGGTTTTGTGGTCTCTCAGAAAAATATGTGATTGATCTTTTAAAAGAGGCTGGGATGAGTAGTTGCCGCCTAACTGACACATCAATTGATGCAAATGTAAAATTCGAAAATAAAGAAGGTCTATTAATTGATAAAGGGAAGCACCAAAGATTAGTTAGTAAATTAATTTACTTATCACATACAAGGCCAAACATAGCTTTTACAGTGAGCTTAGTCAGTCAATTTATGCACTCCCCCATGGAGGAACATGAAGAAACAGTGTTTCGGATTCTAAGATACTTGAAGAGTTCACCTAGAAAGGGCTTATTCTTCAAGAAATCCCAACAAAGAGGAATTGAAGCTTATACAGATGCAAATAAGCAGGCTCAATAATAGATAGAATATCTATATCAGGATACTGTACATTTGTTTGGGGAAACCTTGTGACTTAGCAAAGTAAAAAACAAAGTGTTGTAGCAAGAAGTAGTGCAGAGGCTGAGTTTAGATCAATGGCTCAAGGAATTTGTGAAATGATGTGGTTAAAAAGAATTATGGAAGAGCTGAAGAAACCAATAACTTCACCAATGAAGTTGTACTGTGATAGCAAAGCTACCATTAATATTGCTCACAACCCAGTCCAGCATGATAAAACTAAACATGTTGAGATTGATAGACACTTTATCAAGAAGAAGATTGAAGAAGGTCAACTATGCATGTCGTTTGTTCCTTCAAAACAACTGATTGCTGACATACTCACCAAAGGGCTTTCTAAGACAAGCTTTGATTTTCTTGTAAGCAAGTTGGGCATGATTGATATATATGCACCAACTTGAAGGAGGGCGTTGAAATATGTATATATTTTAAATTTATTTAGGTAGATAAGTTTTATTTATATTCTAGGAATATTTTATTTTATCTTTTAGTAGTTTATTAGAATAAGGGAATTACTTTTCCTTATGTTTTAATAGTTGATTAGAATAAGGGAATTTTTTTCCCAATTAGGATTATGACTTTTTTCTTTATTTAAGTTCAATTCTTTAGTTAATAAAAAATAGAACAATTTTATTAAAAGCTCTCTTGAAAACTTTCAGGTGGAAGACCAAATATGTGAGAAATAAGGCTTGGAAAATGACCTTATTTTGTCCACACGAGCGTGTGACCCTTGTACTTGGGAAAATTTTTGATATTTTGTGGAAAATTCTCTAAGTTCCTGATTTAGTCCCGACTTGTTTCTAATGTATGTTTTGAGCCTCGAGGGCTTATACAAGGGACAATATGATTAATTTATGATTTATATCTGATTTGAATGTGAAGTGACATGAAATGTTTGAGTTTGATCTGTAAATTTTGGTAATGCTCCTAAACCCTGTTCTGGCGACGGATATAAGTTAGGGGTGTTACACAGGTCATCATGGAGGATACCTTTATTAACATACAAATACACAGTTCTTTTAAAAAATTCGTTCAATTATTTCACAGATCTTGCTCAACCCTTAACCCTGAGCATATCCATATCTTATCATAGCCATACATTATTACTAGACTATGGAATTTGCCCATAATTGACCATAAAAAAATAGATTTACACATCTTACTAGACATATATGACAAATCACGCGACAAAAGCCAAATAGAACATACCACAAAAGTATCATACAAAATCTCATGTTTACTATCCCGCTTGACTTGTAGAAGATGCCATGGGTTTCTCCCTCATGGGCTTATACAAAGTTTCATGTATCATGATATGCCATTTCAATTTACACATTATCGAAGGCTACACCATGAACAAACCATACAGACATATCATATCATGCCATAGGTCTTAACCACATAGTGTTACACACATTCATGTATCGTGTTTTGCCATTCTAGTTTCATCTTACTAGAGGCTACACCATGTATCGTATTCTGCCATAGGTCACTACCTTATGGTCTTACACTTATTTTCATACTGTGATATGCCAATCTGGTTAGCAATATAAATGCCCTACCAGAGGCTTCACAACGAGACATTTCTCATTACTTACTTACCCAGATGATAACCTTCTTACTAACTCATACACCTTGTATGCTAGACCTTACCTGCATGTATACAAACGTAATCCATTTAACAGAACTTTATACATTTATTACAACACATCTCTCATTTTTACAATACTCATACGCTTACCATTTTTCGTAGACTTCATCATCCCATTCATATATGCGTATATATATACATACTTTTTATTTGAACAGTTCATATAAAATAGTCAGGATGGAGACTCACTTGAATATCACATACTGTACTTCTAAGCTCTAGAATCAGACATCTTTCTCGAACCATCAACAACAACTGCTTAGAGAATATAAATTCACTATTACAACTTTTATACATACAATTAACTTATCATTTCTATCGCTGGCAACCTCATGCAAATCCTTTTACTAAATGCTTTATTGCTTATATAACTCTTATATTCTTACTTTTTCAAAACTTAACATGTAGATCTAAAATGCTTACCTGAAGATGGAATAACCACTTAAGGAGGAAGAGATAACATTTGATTTGAGAAAAATAATCAGAGAACAACATGTAAGGAAAAAGAAGAACCTTCTTCATAACCTATCTCACACCTATAAATATGACCCTACTTTCTTAGTGGAACTAAACAAGTGTTACACGTTTCAGAAGTTGCCTTCTTAATGGTCTATAGTTTTCAAGAGAAACATAAATAAGTACCCTACATTCGAAATTATCAAGCTAGGGTACCCAGTTGGTTCCTAACCAAGTTACTTTACAATCTAACCATCACAGTACCTCAAACAAACAAGACGCACTATACCTTTAACATTAACTCATATCACAAGTTCCCTTTTTTGCTTAACAAAATCTTTTCTCTTAAATAATAAAATATCATGAAATAAAATCCTTACTATCTGCCCATCCATATACGCTAAATTAAATCTTTAAGTGGCTTACACTTTGCCAGACAGACTATTCTACTATTATACGCCAAAACCTTAGACTCACAAGACTCGGGATGTTACATCTATTGTGCTGCAAGGTTCAGAAAGAAATGTGCTTTCCTCTTAAGCGTAGCTTAAGGATTTTTTAGAGAATAAATATATTTTCATTTTTATTTAATTTTAGTATTTATATTGTTAGAAAGGGAGAAAAATGATAATAGATAAAACTTTAATTATTTTTATTAATAAACTCTTAGATCATGAGCAATTTAGTCCATTTCAAATTAAACAAAGCAATTTAGTGTTGTATTTAAGAGTGAGCAATGGCACATTCCTATGTGAATTATTTACATTTATAAAAGTTTAACTTTATGGAAATAACAAAAGATAAGTACAATTGTGAAAAACCATCTACAAGCACATCATCGATTGGCTGAATTTAAAAATTAAAAAAATAAAAACAAAATCATTATTAAAAAAATAACTTAAAACTTTTTTTAGAAAAAACACCATTATAAAAATATAAAATAATTAAAAACTTTTTTGGAAATTTATAAAATTTAAACATACTTTTTCAGAAAATTTTTCAAACTCTTGGAACTTTATTATTTCTCCTTTTTTGTTTTGAAAATTTAATATGTGATAATTTTTACCAATATTGTATTTTCATTTTAAATCCAACCAATTATACATTTACACTTGGTTATGTTGTTCGCAACCATGTTATCTTTTCTCTCTCCTTGATAACGTTAACTTTTATTAATGAAATATAAAAAAAAAAATCAATTTTTAATATTTTATGTAGTTTTAAAAAATAAGGATAAAATTAATAAAAAATTATAAATGTTGAGGACTAAAAAAGTTTTTGTATATTTTTATAATTGTAAAATTAGACGAATAGTTACGATTATCAAATAAAAAAGGTATAAAGACTCCAAAATCTCAAAATTAAAGTACAAAAATTAAAATTAAAATTTCATTAGAGTAGAAAGATGTCAGGTATATTTAAACATTTTAATCACTATAAGGACTAAAATGCCTTATTTATTGCTTATTGTTTATAATTTAAATGGAGATAAAGACTAAAATGTCTTCCATAATTCTTTATATGATTAATATACCGTAAACTTAGTTACATAAAATAAATAGGTAGAAAATCTTAATGTGTGTAAAACTTAATGTGCATGAAATATTTGAATAAAGCATAGAGTTAAATTATTAAAATATTAATCTTGAAAAAATGCAAAAGAAAAGATATAAACTTTGGGCACTCGAAATTGTGTTAATTTGATTGAAAATATTAGTATAAAGAATAAGGTTAAAATGGAATAAAGAAACCATGTGAAAAAGTGCATATTATTATTACAAGATGGTGTAAATTTGTATATTTTATTGGGCGATTTTGGAATAAATGAGAAAAAGAGAGAAATGATTTGGAGAAATTTTAATATAGATTTCCCTTTTCTCTAGAATAGATCTGAAACCAAATATATTTATATATCTCACCATCTCTTTTTCAATTATTTAATTTGACCTCAGATGTAAATCTTTTAATTTAGTTAGAATTTATATTTATGAGATATTTTTAACACATAGGTGAGGTGTCCAATATTTCTTTTTCATTAACAAAAATAAAATAAAGGCAGAGCTTTCTTTTGAAAATTTCAAAATAGATGAGTGATGAGAGAGAAGGAAATTAAATTTCAACAAAATGGGTTTTATCATAATTATATTTTAATATCCTGATAATGGATGGACCACAACCGTTCACTACCAAACATCCTCAAATTAATATTAAACTAATTAACTTCAGATAAGAACAAGCTTAATCCTAACTCTTTTTTTATTTTATTTTTTAAATATTGGTGATCACCTCAATTATTTTTATAATTTCTCAACTAAATTTTCTATTTTAAATTTTTATTTAAGCGTTTTTGTAATGACCCAAAATTCATGGGTACCAGAAAAGTGAGTTATAGAGTCTCCGTCTTAGTAAACTGAGTCCGTAAATAATTATTAGGAGTAATTATGAGTCTAGTAGTGTGTCTAATTAAGTTTTAATTAGATAAATTTAGCTTTATTAAGAGAAAATATGAAAAAGGACTAGATTGAATAAGAGGTAAAAGTTAAATTATAGATTAAAAGAAAATATAAAGGACCAAAATGGAAAATATGCCATTAAGAAATAGTTGAGGCGGCAAAAAATGAGAAAATCTAAACATTTTTAATGATTTAAGTTATTTTTAATTAATATTAGAATATAATAGTATAAATTATTATTTAATTGATATTATCTTATTAAATTAATGAAATATATATAAATTAAAGTTAAATGTATGGTAATAGAGTATACATGTGTAAAAATTATATTTGTACATTTGTAATTTAAATACCTAAATTACTTATGATGTAAGTACCAAATATTTTATAATTATTAATCATATTATAAGATTTTTATTTGATAGATAAAATAAAATTATGACAAATGCATGATAATGATAAAGCCCAAGTGTATTAATTAAAATAAATACAATTGTAATATACATATTTAATTACTTTTTATTTAGGTAAATAGATATTTATTATTTATTATTATTAAGTTAAAATATATTTATTAATTAAATAATTATATTATAAGATTTTTGTGTGATAAATTAATTGGAATGAGACAAGTGTATGGAGATAATAAGATAATCATATGTAAATATACATTTGTAAAATAAATATTAAATTTACTTGTTGTTTAAGTAAATAGATATTTATAATTTATTAATAATAATATTATTAATCTATATATATATATATAAAAGACATAAAAGAATAAAGAAAAGAAAAAGAAACAAAAGGAGTAGAAGAACAGAAGCTTAAACGAAAAAGGAAGGGAAAAAAGGGAAAGAAAAAGAAAAAGGGGAAACTAGAATTTTGAAGCTTTAAGCTTTAATTTATTAGTCAATTAAGCTCTTTTCTCTTAAATTTGATGTTTTAGACGCTTTAGAACAAAGTTTTGATGAAATTAAGTTGAGGTTTTGGAAGTTTTAAGGTTTTTGAACATAGTTCATGTTGAACAAAATAGTGAATTAGGGATTTAATTGAATGAATTTCAAGTTAGAATTGATAAAGGGATTAAATTGTAAAAGAAGCTATAAGTTTTGTGATAGAGGGATTAAATTGAAAGAAATTTTAAATTAAGGTTTTATTATGAACATTAGATAGTTAAGTAGAATATGGAACGATATTGAATAGAAATAAAGTATGAATTGAGTTAGAAAAGTAAATGAGTTAATTAGGATTAAATTGGAATTAGGGTATAAATTAAATAGAAATTCAATTATTATTATAAATTCATGTTGTAATTAATAGTGTAAATTATTATTATTTTCGTAGCTAGCAAAGAACTCGAAGCACGGGCACAAAAAGGAAAGGAGAAAGTTATCGAGGAGTAATCGCGAAATCCGGGTTTGTATTACTATAATTCAAGTTAATTATTATTTAATGATTTAATTGATGTATGTGCTTAGTAAGCAAATATGAGGGCATGTGTTAATATTGAATTGGATAAAAATTAAATTGAGTAATGATAGTACCAATGTGAATTTGAAATTGAGATTGAATTGAAAGTATATTTGGATTGAATTTGAATTGAAATTGTGATTGAATGATTGAATCGAAAGTGAAATTGGAATCGAAAGTGAAATTGAAGTTGAAAAGTAATATATGATTCGGTACCCTACTAACTAGTCGGGTTGGGTCGGATATAGTTGGCATGCCATAAGATTGGAAGAGTTTAGGGATACTTCAAACTTGAGTCGATGAGACATTGGGTGTCACTATTTTACTTCGGATAGATTCGATGAGGTACTGGGTACCACTTTACTTCGGCTAGGCCGATGAGACACTGGGTGTCACTTTATTGCTTCGAACTATCCGATGAGGCACTAGGTGCCATTCTGGTGTGATTGGTTAGATCCGTGTATCCGCCAAGGTCCAAGTCTTGTTAATAGGGGTAAACAATGTGGGAAAAAAAGAAAAAAATTGAATAGAAATGAAAAATTGATGCATATAAAGTGAAATTTGATGAAATTGAGAAATGGGAATGAAATGGATTAATCAAAGGTTTCAAAGGTTATTAGTATCGATATTTGGTTGTTATTTGGTTAAATTGAATTGTTATTGATATGGAATGAAAGTAGTGTATAAATTAAGATAATATGTGTTCATGTATTATATGATTGATTATGTGAAATTTATTTGGTTATTTATAATTTGAATTGTAGTAATACCATTGAGTATGAAATACTCAACGTACGGTTGTTTCCGTGCGCAGTTTAGTAGAAATTAAGGTCTCGGTTCAATATCCAAATCGATCTCGACCTCAGTACAAATTTGGTGATGTAATTTCCCCCTTTTGGTAAAAGTGGCATGTACTAGGTATTGCATAGGTTACATGTATATGCTTGTAATGTTGGTTGTAAAAAAATAAAAATAAAAATAAAAATAAAAAAATTTACGAAAAATTTTCGGAGCACCCGAACAAGTCCCGATTCCCCTCTAATATGTATCTTGGACTTCGAGGGTCCAATTAAGGGACTTTATGATTATTTTATAATATGTTCATTAATTATTTGTCTATTATTTGTAAATTGTCCGATATGTTTGGTAATGCCCTGTAACCCTGTTCCGACGACAGTTTAGGGTTAGAAGTGTTACTGTTTTTATTTTCATTCCTTAATTATAATTTTTTGATTTTATCACTAATGTTCTTAAATTTTAATTATGTAGGCACATTGCTACTTAATTGTTAATAAAATCGTTATGATCTTTTTACTTGTACACTAATAAATTTAGTTCTTCAATGTTTAAATATTCTAACATTTTAGTCATAATTTTTAAAAATTAATAAATTTAAATCTTTACATTTCACAATCTATCAATTTAACCTTAATTCTAAAATTTTCAAAAAAAAAAAATAATTTTTGATAAAAATACATTAAAAAACATTAAAAATATATAAAAAAATCATAAATCAAAATGCTCTTCACTAATGTTTTCAAATTTTTATTTTTTATATTTTATATATATATATATATATATATATATATAAATGTTATGCAGTTTATAAAAGTTCAGAATTTTGATTGAAAATAGTTTGAATAAATTTTTTTTATTTTTTAGAATTAGGATTAAATTGACAAGCTTTTGAGGTTCAAAATTTATTACATTTTTTAGAATTAGAACACAATTAAAAGAAGATATAAATATTGGAGGGTTAAAATTATTATTATACCTATAAAAGATCACTTCACCTTTCCAAGTTACCGATAGTGAGACCAACAAAATTAAAATTTAAAATTATTAGTACTTAAATAAATAAAAAATTATAGTTGGGTGACTAAAATAGAAATACTTTCATAATCGGGCTATTATGAATTTATTTAATATAAATTAAAAATAAAATTTCTTTTTATTTGGATATGATGAAAATTTAACTTATATATATATTTAAAATAATTTCATTATAGGTTCTGATCATATCTGTTCTTTTTGACACAATGCTTAGAACTATCCATAACATTTTCTAACCGATAAATAGGAGGATAATGCGTTTCAACGGACTTGAACCTACAACCTCCTACAATGATAATAATATTCATACTTATTGAATTAAGACTTAATTCACAAAATACAACTTATTTAAGCAAAAGGTAATAACAACCTTTGTGTTTATCCCAAAATCTACATAGCAGGTTTAAATTGTAGTGTGTGAAATAGTAAAAAAAATAAAAATATAAAAATTGGTAAATTTATTATAGTTATATTTTAAAAGATTTATATATAATTTATTTATTTTGGTGGGTTAATATGCCTAACCATTTTTCTGTTTTTTAATTCCTAATTCATTGAAGATGGGAAATGAGAATAAAAAAAAAAAAACATTTGATTTAAAATCAAAGTGGTGGTCATATTGCATGTCTATGTCAGGGAGTGGATTACTGGAATCCCAAAAATAAATATTACCTTATTTTATTCATTTTAATTTCATAATATTATAATTTTTTTATAAAAAAATAAATTGCTAGCTTTGTTTAATATTGTTTCAATAAAGAAAAGGTAAATTGGTAGCAGTCCCATAAAGTAAAGTTGAGGAGAACATGGCTATTTGATTGCCCATTTTAATTAATTAAGTCTCATTTCATAATTAATTTTATTTGCTTTTACTCTCACAAATTTAAAAATTATGTGCCAACATTTTAATAAGATTAACAATTTAAACTAAATAATCACATTATAAAAATATAAAATATATTAATTAAATCCTAATTATTTGGGGATAATAAAGGGACAAAATTCGAATATACCATTCACTTTTTCACAGCTGTAAACAAGACAGGATGACCTCGACTGCATAATTTTGAAACATAAAAATAAAATAGCTGGTTTATATCTATTAGTGTTAAGTGTAGGAAATGGGAAGATCGAAGCAAAAAATGGTTGCATTAACAGAAGGGCAATAAAAAATAAAATAAAGAGGCCCTCAGACAATAAATCCATTAAGACGAATAACATCTCATCTCCCAAAGCCAAATTTGCTCTCAATTCCATTCATGTTTTTCATTTTAATCCATCATAACATCTTTTTTACAATCAAAGCTTAAAATTTCATTTTGAAAGGGGAAGGTTGTGCCGATTGCTTTTACTTGATTGAAATTTGCTTTTCTTTTTTTTTTTTCTGAGTTGGGTTACTTAAATTAAGTTGGTTGGTCTTGGATTAAGTAAAAATTTTAAAATGTTGGGCTGGTATTAATGGGTTGTTGGCTAGGTTGGGTTTGAGTAGTTTAAATAATATCTATATATATTATTCCACAAAGATCGAAAGGTTGAATGGTTAGGAAGTAGGTCATCTGATGACCTACCTGGGGAATAGACATCGAAGAGCTGCTTATAGGCATTTTTTAGGCAGCTTGTCTTGTTGACACCATGATTATAACCGAATAATGGTCCTCCTAAATATGCTTGCTCCTAATTGAATTTTATGCCCATTTCAATCCAACTGACCAACCCAAACTCCCAATGGGCTGGCTCGTTAACTGTCACACCACAATTTCTCCCCCAAGTAATCTAACTAAGAACCCCATAGGTCCGTAGCATATTTGCATATATAATTCAACACATTAAATATTTGATATAATGATAGTGCACCATTGATAATCATTTTTTGTTAAATTTTTTAAAATCATGTATAATATAATCATTTGAGTCATTTAACAAATTAAAATAATTAATGCATTAAATATAAATAGTTATTTCAGTAATAAAAATAAATCGCATCAGTTTTAAGGTTAGAATTCTTACTAACTACAACATGATGTCAGGGAAGGAACTTATCAAAACAAACATTTGACTTAAAGAAAAAAATCAACCATAGGATTGGTCCTTAACCTCAAACACGACATGTTTTATTTTGAATGACAAATCAGTTTCTAAATGTTGATTACAGTATTAAACATGAAGAATCTTGACATGACATATGAATTATGGGCAAGAATTCCATTACAGAATTGTAGCCAAATGTAATAATCATAAACGCATAAATCCAGAAGCTTTGGTCCAAATCAGTTTTGTTATCCAAAGTCTACATGCCTAACTAAAGCATCTATTAGGAGAAATATTCCATTAGTTGAGTCCTGTTGTTTATTGAAGCTTGCATCGGCTGGAAACTTGAAATGTCATAATTACTCATTCAACTAGAAAACGCCAAAACCAAGCATCCTACATGTATTCTTCTTACAAATACAAAAACAACTAACATGTTTTGTTTGTTAACACCCAAGATTCCTTTAACAACAACGCTCCTCAACTCTCTTGTTCCATTCTTTGGTCAAAATTCGGCAATTAAATGTCATTAACAAAGAGTTACAGTAGTTATCTAATGTAGTTTTATATTGAGACATCCGATAAATTTGGATGCAAGTGGTAATAGTAGCCGAATGGTAGTTGACCCACATTTCTTACATCATATTCTAAGAACTGGTTCTGCTCCATGTGTGTGTTTAAGAATCAATTGTATCAGTATTATCCAATGGTATCTTCAGAAGAGCTGGCTGCTAGATAGTTGTCTGTCATTGAAGTAGTTAAAATTGTAGGCTGTAACTGTAATGTGTTGCATTAAATTTTATGGAACTGTCCCTATACCGGTCCCATCTATAAAATTCTGATATACAAAGTTATAAGAATATGATATGAATATGTAAATTTAAAAGAACTTGAAGGTAAAAGTAGAGTAAGGGTTTTTGTATTAAGAGTCGGATTTTATATTGCCTCTTTTATAGAAAAAAGGGTAAATTAATCTTTGTATATTAGATCAAAGAATAAATTAATTATTTTGTTAAAAATTTCATCCATTTATATTATTAAAAATTTATCTTTATACGATCACGCTATATATAACCATCTGATTATCCTATTAATCACCCTGTTGTGACTATAAATCACAGTGAACAGATTCCTAGACTTATCTACCTTCATTGCAATAAATCACAGGGAGGCATAAAAGCATGAATGCATTTATGAGAAGTTGGCGAGGGAACCAAATGCCTAAGTGTGATATTAACAAAACAAGCTATATATATTCAATCACATACAATATCTTTGAGGAATCATACTTTTCGGAGACACACACCTAAATTTCATGATGAAATAAATGTTGGCTCATTAATAATGTAACGACGGTATCAATTAATTTCCTGTATTTAAATTATATCGATATTTATTGTGTCGAGAGAAAAACTCGATATTTATTAAGTAAAATCTCATAAAAAAAATAATGTTGAGAGAATTTATCCTGTTTAAAATCTAATTTAACTTAATTATAATTTTTTTTATTAAAAAGAGTTAAATCGATATATATCTTCAAGTTAGTTAACAAGGAGGCCAAGAATCTACTTTATAGCAGATGCTTTTCTTACATAGAAGAATGTGGGATATAAACAAAGAAGTTGAAAGCAAAGCTATATGAACACGATCTAATCGAAAGGGAAGGAAAAAAGGCATGATGGACAAATTAAAGCATAAAACAATAGAGAATCTTATTACAAAAGGAAAAGGGCTAATCATATTCAAACAGGACTATCTACAAAAGCAATTGATTAGTTGGATACTTAAAATCGAAGTGAAGCATGATAGAAGATGATCAGAAAATATAAAACAATCTTTGATTGCATTAAAAAAAAAAAGTTGGTTTGATTGTGGTATATATGGTTATTAGAGTGTAGTGTTTTTGGATTTCAGTGTCTTTTATTTTTCTAGGTATGAGAGATGGATCAGGTTGAGCTAGATCTTAATATCAATTGGTCCTTGTAATTAATGATAGTTGAGAACAATACAAACGGTGTAAAGACAGAATAAAATACTTTGGTTTCAAAAATATCTTCCACTTTTAATTTTCTGGTATAAAGATATGATTTTTAGTAACTTCTTTAAATTACTTTTTATAAATTCAATAATGAAACCAAAATCCTAGCATTTAAGGGGTTGATATATATTAATTAATAATTACAAAAGACTCATTAACAACATTTCTTTTAAGCAAAGATTAAGCATCACCCAAGTTTCCAACCTTGCCAATCTGCAACCTGTTTGTTTATTTTTAACTAGATATACAATAATTTTTTCAAAAATAAAACAAAATTACAAGCTAAATAACTACAATAAAAATCAAATATTACATTACCATTAAATTAAGGTATCTTAAGTTAAATTGGACTAGATTATGATACATCGGCGATGTGGGTGAAAAAAAGTTTAAGAAACTTATAAAAGGTTGAAATAAAAATTAAGTGGGGGCATTGGGGATCGACTCACATAAACAATGAAAGAGAAAATGTAGAGAAAATCGAATACACAAATTTTACGTGGAAAACTCCTCCGAAGAGGATAAAAACTATGGGCAAAGAAGACTTCGACTTTTCCCTAAATGAGGAAATAAACGAGAGCATAATATGGAGAAAATAAACCTAAATGTACTAAACATACAAACCCAAATCTCAAAAATAAAACCCTAATTCTCATAAAGTTCTATCAAAAGGGATACAAAATTCTCTCCGTAATCGCCCAAAAAGAAAAGTCTTGTAGTACTACATTTTTAATTACCTTCTTAATTAGCCTCACAAAACAAGGGATACAATGCCACTTTAAATAGGTTAAGATTAGAGGTCTAATCATACTAAAATATCCGTAGAGTAATTAGAGTTTAACTGGAAAAAGATAGTAAAGTTTAACTGGGGGAAGAAACCCAATTTATGTGGGGAACACGTCGCCATGTCGCAATGTCCCCATTCGTGTCATCTGTTGTCGTGATGTCAACATCGAAAAGTTTCTTGTCATGACGTCGCTGTCTATATGACCTAAAATATGAGATACATCCCACATGGGGCTTTATTTAAAATGGTAAAGTTGAGCTTATAAATGCATTAAAGTTTCAAGTTCAAATACCATTGTGCACATATATTTTCTATATAAAAATACAAAAAGACAATACTACCCTTAATATAATATTTGTTCTTTACTAAAAATTTAAAGTTTTTAATAATTTCACAATTAAATTAAAACTTAATTAATAATTAATACTAACTCAATAAAATTTTTTTAGTACAACAAATCTCAATTTCCTTTCAATCAAAATATCAAATGGGTTTAGAGAAAAAGTGGCTTTTTGATTGACTTAACAATAATGGTTTCTAGAAGCATTTTAATATCTTAAAGATTTCAGTGATGATACTTTTATTATACAAAATGGTGAGATTTGTGGAAGGTTTATATGCCACATTTTAGCCAAAATAAAAAGGGAAATTTTAATTAACAAAATAAAGTTAGAAGTTAATTAATATCAAGAAATGGCTACTTTCCACAAATAAAGTCCCACTTTGAAAAGATATATGAACATGTGAAGAATCATGTTCAGAATCCAAATAAAATATAAGGAATATGCAAATATGCTAAATTGCCACAAATAAACAATGTTTGGAATTTCCATTAGAAAGTAGCCACTACAAATTTGTTAATATCGAGTTAATTTTATCGTCAGCTATGATTAAATATATATAACTCAAAATAAAGGATACACAGTTCACGGATTTGAAGGTAACAAAAATATTTTGTAGTGGTTGAAATCTCATTTGCTTTATTTTTAAAGAGAAATGATTGTATAAAACTGTAATTCTATATTATTTTTATTCTTTTTTAATGGGAGAATAACAAATTAAAAATTTCCTCCAGATTTTTAGTGTTTTTAGTTTGATTTGAATTTTCAGAAGGAAAATGTTGAAAAGCAAGAGGAAAATTTTGATTTGTCATTTTCTCATTAAAAAGGGATAATAATTACATAAAATTACAGTTTCATACAATCCTTTCTCTTTTTAAAGTTGATAAATTTTAGAATAAAGTATTAAGCTATTTTTTAATATATTTGAATGTGTTGGAGTCCAAATGGAGATCAATTGAGTTAAAATTGAAATCTTAAAAATTAGCTACTTGTGGATTAAATAAATTCACTTTCTATATTTGAAGAAGACATTGGATTACACCGAGGCTCTTATTGAATTATGTCAAGATTATCCTATGCTTATTTTTAGCTTTACATTATAGAAAAGTGGTTAGACTATGACTTTTATATAAGCAAAACTTAAGTAATATATAAACTTAAGTTTTGTTTAAGAGCTAAGAAGGAACAAGTAATTCTAAGTTTGGAAATATTCAATTTTGTTTTCAATATTTTTGAGTTCTGATTTAACTATATTTATTAATGTATTATTATTTTTGCTGAGTACTAATACACTGTCAAGTTAGCCATGGGTTAGGCGTGTTAAAGACAGAGTATCCTTGTAGGCAATTGTAGTAATCTAGAAATTCTGGTAGTAGATTCCTCTGTAAGAATTACAAAAACCTCAAATAATACCATTGTAGACTTTAACTCTAACCAATCCCAAGAGTTTGACCAAACCTCAAATAATACCATTATTGAACAAGAAAAACATTATGAAAATGTTTCTCAAAGCTTTGATAATTGGACTCTCTTGAGAGTTCCAACAAACCAAGTTTATAAGAAAACAAATTTTGAAACTTTAAATGACTTTTGTAGTTACGTTATAAAAAAAAGGAAAAAAAGTTTACCTATTCAAACAGAATATGAAACAAATCCAATTATTAGTTAAGGTCGTCATTAATAAACTCAAAGAATAAAAATATAAACATGTCCATTTTGGATTAGTCCAAGTCGGTGTCAAACCTCTTAGTGTTGAAGCCAATAAAATTACCTCAATTTTAATTGTCTTAAGAGACTAAAGACAAATTATGTTTAATGACTCCTTACTAGGAACTATAGAAACAAACCTACGTATTGGCCCAATACATTTAAATTGCTACAAAATTTTATGGTTTCTTTAATTGATTAAAAACATTTTACAATATTTGACCCTTCAAAATCATATGCATAATTACAAAATGCTTCTTGGATTTGAAGTATTAACTTTAGTCTATCAGCTCCACTTCAAAGTTATGTATTCTGTAGTCAATACCAAGGCTTTACTTCAAAACCTAAAAAGAGAAACCCTTTTTATAGAAGCAGATACCTTAAGATTTCATACCACAATCCCAAGAACAATACAAAGGCATGAAATTAACCTTCCTGCCAGGTGGAAACTTGAAGGTGCTATTGATCTTGTTGCACCAACTCCTATTAGAAACACTTCACTAAGTGAAATTTCTCAATACTAAGATGGCACAATTGAATTGATATTCAATAGGCCACTTAGAATGCCTCTAAGACATTCCTTTGACATAGGGAGTATGTAACACCCCTAACCCAAATCCGTCGCCAGAACAGGGTTACGGAGTATTACCAGAGATTTCAGAACAAATAACAAACATTTCACGTCATACAGTGTTCATATCATAAATCAATTATAAAGTCCTTTATAAGAGCCTTTGAGGCTCAAAACATGCATTAGAAATAAGTTGGGACTAAATTAGGAACCCAGGGGATTTTTTGCAAAATTTCAAAATTTTCACCTAGGTGCAGGGTACACACGCTCTTGTGGTCAGGTCGTGTGAAAGGATACGCCCATATCTTAGGCCGTGTGGGAATTCGAAATAGGGTACACAGCCGTATCCTAACCCTTGTCCTTACTCGTGTAACTCTCTGACTTGTGTTACACAGCCAAGTCACACGCTCGTGTGCTAGGCCATATGAAAATACCTGAGCATTCTATTTTGAATTTTAAAGATGCAGGGGATACATGGCCAAACTACACGCCTATGTGCTAGGCCGTGTGAGAGACATACGCCCGTGTCTCTGCCCATATGGACGAAAATAGGCCATTTTCAAGGCCACATTTCTTATCCAATTTATCTTGCACCTACGTCAACACTTTAACACATTCACCAACCAATTCAAGACATTTAAACCAAGCCAAAACCAAGTCTTATGCATGACATATCATCACATGTGTTCATGTATTCAAACTTGCCTAATTGACCAAATTCGCATATATGCATACTTTATCAAATATGTTATCTCAATCCATTCATCCATATAATTACCATCATTTAACCATTTCAAACTCATACATCAAACATGTTAAGGCCATATATATACATCTCAAAATATACCAAACACAAGCCATACCAATGGCTAGGTCTATCTAAGCATTTACATAGCATCATTTGCCAATTTAACCTATACATGCCATTATAACCAAAATTTGTTTGCTTTATATACCAAAAAGTCCAAGGGATAGTGTGATGATACTCCGACCAACTTCCAACTTTTACGAGCTTTTGAGTACTATAAGATAGAGGAAAATAAAACAAAGTAAGCATTTAATGCTTAGTAAGTTCGTATAACGGAAAAGTTACTTACCATTCATTTACAATTAAGGTAAGAATATAAAAACATTCCAAACAATTTGGTTAAAAGCCTAAACACATATCCATATCACATTAACCAAGTAATCACAAGTAATAAATCATAACTATGGATAATCAAGGTCATCAAGCAAGTTCCATATACATGTATTATCCCATTTCATGTCTCAATATATTGTATAAGATCATTTTAGTATATTTCACATAAATTCTAGTAACAGTTCATGTCATTCTCATATAATCTCATATCGAAACTTTACCCGTTGAATCATTTAAAATATCGATGGATATAAGGATAGTACACATGAAGCGTACAAATTTGAAATTCGCCAATTTGTAATAGCCCAGTTCGGACCCTAGTCAGAATAGTGGTTTCAAGACCACATATCTGAGTCTAAAAAATATTTTAATATTATTTTCTATGTCTAGGTTATGTGAATTAACTTTTGTGAAATTTTTGTGATTTAATTTGTTTGATTCTGTGCTGAATTATGAAAAATGATTAAATTGCATAGTAAGTAAAAGTAGCTAATTATGTGATTATGTGTTGATTTGAATAGAGCTTTTAATTGTTAAGGCCTTAAACGGTTATTAAAACAATTGAAAGGATGGTGGTCATAAATGACCTTGATATTAATGTTTATTATGTTTATAAATGATGGACAATAAGGTAAATTGGTTATTAATATGTTTAATAAAACATATTATAAAATATGGCCATTTTCATGTTATAATAGCAGCATATCAAAGGAAATAAAAAGGAAGAAAGAATTCTAGGGTTCGGCTACATTCATCCTTGATTTATATCAAAAACTAAAGAAAACAGAATTAGATCAGGGAAAGCTGAAAGTCGTTGATTAGCCGTTTGCAATCGTCTGAATCTGTATAAGGTAAGTCTATATACAAGTAAATGCGTTAAATTGAATTATATTTTCTATTATGTTGATTGAATTGTATTATATGGTTATGAGAGTTGAATATGTGAAATTCGAAATAAATTACGAGCATGTGATCAAGTCCGAAAAGACCCATCCGAACCTTAGGAATAGTTAGGATACATATGTCATGACATAAGATCCAATATGTGTTTTCGTGTAAGACCACGTCTGGGACGTTAGCATTGATATGAGATTAACGTGTAAGACCATGTCTGGGACATTAGCATCGTATTGATTCGAGTAAGACCCTGTCTGGGACAGTGGCATCGATATCCGATTACATGTAAGACCATGTCTGGGACATCGGCATTGTATGAGTTTTCTGAGCTATCCACGTATCTTAGTTAATTCCGATTGGTTCAAGGGGCACTCTGAGAAAGTGAAGAAAAATACGAATGCGCATCTGAACTCCAGTGCGTATGAATGTATCTGAAATTTGGAGAATAAAAGGTATGTATGTATATGATCACTTGATATGTGAGCTACATGGATAAGAATGTGAAATGGAGTAAGTGAATTTGATTAATTGAGATCTAGGAGAGTTGTGACTTATGATTATGTTATGCCATAAATTATGTGTTTAAAATGGTTTAAAATTGTTCTAGGTTATGGAATTTATTTGTATATGGCTTACTAAGCTCTTTGTAGCTTACTTTGTGTTTATTTACTTCGTTTTATAGTTATTGAAGTTACCGAAAGTTCCAGGATTGTCAAGGATCATCACTACACTATCAATCTTTATTTGGTATATTTAGTAAGTGAATATGTTGAATTATGGCATGTATAGGCTAGATGTCTTTGAATTATGTTTTAAAATGTTTTTAAGTTTTGCCATGAGATGTGGCTAAACAAATGGTTGTGATAATGTTTGTTTTGGTAAGCTTTATGATACAAATATGGCCTAATGTGAATTGGTCATCTTGTTATGTGAATTGTTGTGAATTTGGTAAGTTTATCATGTGACTATATGTGTGATGTAATGAGTTAGGTAAGGTGTACTTTGGTATGTCTTTATTTTGCGAATTGGATATGAATTGGTTTGGATGGTGAGTATGAATTGAATGGTGATGAATTAAGTTATGTTTTGATTTGGTAATTGGCTAAAATGGTTGATCATTGTTGAATATAGAATGGCATACTTGGATGTTTTGTAGGTACTTGGCATTGGATGGGAAATGTGGCTTAAACCAAACCCATTTTGTTCCACACGTCCTGAGCACATGGGCGTGTGACTCGACCATGTGACTCCTGCACCTTAGTCGAATTGGTCAAGATGTCAAATTGGCTAGACACACGGGCGTGTCTTGTGGTCGTGGGTGTAAGTCAGTAGCTCTTAAACTTTGACACGGCATAGACACACGTGCGTTCTTGTGGCCGTGTGCATAAGTCAATAGGTATGCCCTGTTTTGACACAGCCTAGACACTTGGTTGTGTCTGGTAGCCGTGTGAGGCGCACAGCCTGGTCACACGGGCGTGTGACTTATGCAGTATTGAAAAATGTTAAAGTTTTGAAAAATTTTCTAAATGTTCGGTTTAGTCCCGACCTACTTTTAATGTATGCTAAAGGTCTTGAAGACTTTCATAAGAGACTATATGATTACTTTTGATTATGTTTTAAGATGAATGATTGTATAATGTCTGTAAAAGTTCTCAACTGTCCGATAATCCTTTAACCCTAGTCTGGCGATAGATACGGGTTAGGGGTGTTACACAATTCATAATCGAGTGTACTGATTAGAGCACATAATCAAGAAGCCCTCTCTCGAGCCATATAACAGGAAGCTTATGTGAGCCATGTAACGGGAAGCTTATCCAGGTTGTATAGCGGGAAGCTTATAAGAGCCATATTCAGGAAGTTCATGCGAGCCAATAACGAGTAGCTCCGAAGAGCCATTAATCGGGAAGCTCCGAATAGCCATATATCGAAAAGTTCAAGCGAGCCATATTGAGAAGCTCCGATAAGCCATTAATCAAGAAGTCAACAAAGAGCCTTTAATTGGGAAGCTCACGAAGAGCTATATAACGAGACACTCATAAGAACGGTGGTGTGTCTACAACACATGCAGAACCACAGCCAATCGGTATACTCTGAAGAGTTATTAACAGGAAGCTCGCAAGAACCATATAACAGGAAGGGCAAGAGGGCCATATATCGGGATGCTTATGAGAGCTAGTAACGGACGCTCTTTTGAGTTGTGGTGTGCCCGCAACATATGCATGACTATAACCAATTCGGGAACCCTGTATCCATTGAATCTCATTCATTCAATAGCGACTTAATACTTATCGAGCATTATCGGATATGTGACTAATTTTTATACATGTAGATTATACAATACACATACATAACATTTAATTTGAACATATAAAACTTACCTCGACAGGTGTTCGTGAAATGTAATCTATTAATCCGATACTTTTTCTTTTCCTCGATGCAATTTCGTATTTGGTCTATCTGGATCCAATTAAGCTAAGTAAGCTTGCTTGAGTTATTTTCTCTTGGCTAGGGTTTCCAAAGAAGAAATTTGGGAAAGATGATGACAAATGATGATATTTTCTTTATTTAATTATTTATCATCTTTTATTATTTCATTTTCCAATTTGGTCATTTTCTTTATTTAATTTTCCATGGATGACTAAGCATACTTATCTACTAACCCCTCTTAATGGTCTATTTGCCATATAAGGACCTCAAAATTTGAATTCCATAACTATTTAATACCTATAGCTACTAGAATCCAACTTTTACATTTTATGCAATTTGGTCCTTTCCATCAAATTAGACATGTAACTGATAAAATATTCTTTACGAAATTTGCATACGATATTCCTATCATAATGCAAATCACAAAATAGTATTAAAATAATTTTCTTTTCAAACTCAGATTTGTGGTCCCGAAACTATTATTTCGATTTCACTAAAAACATGCTATTACAGAGTACCTGTAACAGCCTGTGTTCAATGGTGTCAAAAACAGTGATGTTGGTACCATAATTCCATTAAGTGAGTCATTAAAATTATTTATTTAATATTTAAAAGATCATTAGAGTGTCGTATTAAAGTTTGATCCAGTAATGTTGATGTTTGAATAATTAATTAAGGTATAATGACTAAATTGTAAAAACTACAAAAGTTAGTCGCTATTAATTTATATGGGCTAAATGGGTTTAAAAACATAATTGATAGGTTATAAATGGAAATTATGCCCTAATTGTTTATATGGATGGTATATATGTATGTTTTTGATTAATTTGTATGTAATATAAGGTTAAAATAGTAAATATGGACAGGGTTAAAACATAAAATTAAAATTCATCATCTTTTTCATGGTTCTCTTCACCATTTCTTCAACCTAAAACAAAAGGAAACCATTGGTTTTCAAGCTTGAGGTTCGACCCTTGCATGTGAGTATTTTTGAGGTTTATTTTTCGTAAATTTTATGTTTTTGAGATTGTTGTAACTTAATCTAGCTAGCCGAGAGACTATTTTATAATACTGTCAAAGTTTTGAAAAGTCACTAGTTTTGTTTTTAAAGCTTTTTAAATGTTAATGATTGGGATTATTATGAAATAAGACTATTTTTGTAACAGCCTGTTTTTAGTAAAATCGTAATAGTAGTTTTGGACCACAAATTCGAGCTTAAAATATTCATTTTATTATTTTAATGCCTACAATATGATAGTAGAGCCATATAAAAATTTCGTTAAGAAATTTTATCATTTGTATGCTTAATTTGATAAAAAGGACTAAATCGTGTAAATTGTAAAAGTTAAGTTCTAATAGCTAAAGGTATTAAATAGCTATAGAACCTTAATATAAGAGTCCTTATGTGGTAATTAGACCATTTTTTTATGAGTGGACATTCATGTCAAGATTTAGACATAAGGTTTCATATATGTATTTGACCATATAGGTAGAATTTGGAGGTAGGCTTTGTAACACCCCTTATTCGTATTCAACGCCGAAAAATGGTATGAGGCATTACCGGGCTTATCAAATGAACAAACATACAATTTTGGATTATATATTTTGGTCCAAATTAAAACCATTTGCATTTAATCATAAAGTCCCTGATACGAGCCTACGACGCCCAAAACATGCATTGGAAGAGGTTTGAGACTAAACCGAGAACTTTAGAAATTTTAAGAAACTTAGAAAATTTTCCACTAAACAAGGGTCACACGACTGTGTGGATATGGGACACGCCCGTGTGGATATGGGACACGCCCGTGTGGTTACACAAGCCCGTGTCTCGACCCCATGTAACTCTCTAACTTGTAACTCATGACCAAATTGAGATCACACGGCCGAGTCACACGCTCGTGTGTTAGGCCGTGTGGAAAATTAATTTTCATAAATTAGGTGCAGGCTTCACACGGTCAGGGCACACTCCCGTGTTCGAGGCCGTGCCTTCCATACGGCTGAGACACACACCTTTGTTTCTGCCTGTGTACTCAATTCTGAGCATTCTGTTTCTCAAAACTAACGTGCAGGGGACACACGGCTTAAAAACATGCCCATGGGACCAGCCGCGTGTCACACAGCCTAGATACACGCCCGTGTGTCTACCCGTGTGGAAAAAATAAAGGTTATTTACCAAGCCATTTTATCACCCTTTAATGCACACACTTACACAACATAACATAGCACCAATCTAAGCATATACATACAACCAAACATCCATAACCAAGACATCAACACATCATTCATGAAAGGCATCATTATATGAATAAACTTAGGCTTACAACCATGTTAGCCAAATAAGCCAATTTACATGGCTAAAAATCATAACAAGCCTTTGACAATTACAAGCCAATCCATTGGCTAAAATCACAATGACACATATAACAAAATGATCAAGTCCCTATACATACCATACATTCAAAATATTAATATCATTAATACCCAAAATAATATCTTTGATAGTGTGAGGCGAATCTCTGATGATCTCCGATCCGAGTTAGCTTGGCGATACTATAAAACATGAAAAATAAAAGGAGTAAGCTATATAACTTAGTAAGCTCGTATGTAAGAAATAAGCAACCTTACCATGCATATAATATTCAAATAATAATTAAATGTAAAATTTATCATAGTCTCATGATCGTAGGTCATTTAGTCACCAAACTTACCTCATATTCATCATTTCAAGCATTTAATAAACATGAGCTTTACGTATATACTTGAACCATCTTGAAATAAATTTTACACATTTTCTCATCTTTGACATACTCGTGAACCACTCGGAATAATAATGTCAGATACTCGGGATTTTTACACACTAAGTGCCACATATGTAGCCAATGCTACTGCAAACTCATATCACATAGTTACTCATTATCGAGCAATCAACGAGCCTACTCATACAAGCTGTCAGTCAAAACGTAGCTACACGGTGCTGCTCACACAAGCTGTCAAGTAACCACAACATATGCTGGTATACTCAGCCACCGGTAGGACGTACGAGACCAACACCCTGATCACATAATCACATAACACATAATAACCCTAGTGACACATCACTTGTATCCTACCCTATTCCTAAGGTTCAAATGAGATTTCTTGCTTATCGAATCGTCTTCGTACTTGTCCATAGAGTCAAACTCGTCCACACAGTCAATCAAACAGTTCATGTAATATTAAAACATTTAAATACAATTATATTAAAGCTTATTTAACATATGAAATTACCTCGGTACAAAAATAATAGAATTGGACCTAATAGTCTAACATTTTATTTTTCCCCCGATCTAGGTCCGCACCTCATTTTTCTTGATCTATAATAACAAATTTAACTCATTTAATTCTCACATTATTCAATTTAGCATAAAAAATATATTATGGCAAAATTACCTTTTTGCCCCTAACTTTTCAACTTTTTACACTTTAGTCCCTAGGCTCGTAAAATGATTTTCATTGGATTTCTTCATTACCCAAGCCTAGCCAAACCTATTTCATACTCATAACAGCACACATTTTTCATTTATGCATATTGTTACACACATTTTACTACTTTTACAAATAGGTCCCTATTTGACATTTTCATCAAAAATCACTTGGTAAATGTTGTTTATCTAACACCCATCATACATTTTCTACCATTAAACATCATAATACACAAATATCTAACATGGGTAAAATTTTAGACCTTGATTTTCTTTCAAATTAGTCATTGAACCCTTGAAATTCGGCTGTGGGGGATGAAATTAGAAAGATGAACACCTTTTATTTGTTTTATTTTGTCTTTATTAACCAAGTGACCAAAATGCCCTTAATGCATAACTTTGAAATTTCACCTAACCATGTCCATTTTTGTCCATATTAAAGTATAATGGTCTAATTACTTGTTAAGAACCTCCAATTTAAAATTTCATTACAATTAAACACCCTTAGCTTCTAGAACACACATTTTGTACCTATTGCAATTTAGTCCTATTAGGCAAATTGAACACCCTATTGATGAAATTTCTTAATGAAATTTTCACACAATCATTCAATCATACTGTAAACATTAAAGAAATAATAAAATAATTAATTCTATTTTGGATTTGTGGTCCTAAAACTACTATTCTGATTTAACCCAAAAACGAGCTGTTACAACTCTCCCCCCTTTAGGGATTTTCATCCCCGAAAATCTTACTGGAAAAGAGGTTTGGGTACTGCTTTCTTATGGCTTCCTCAGGTTCCCACGTAGCCTCTTCAACCCCTTTATTTTCCATAAAACTTTCACTAGGGCTATATTTTTATTTCTCAACTGTTTAACTTCTTAAGCCAAAATCTTGATCGGTTCCTTACCATAAGTCATATCAGGTCAAATCTTCACCTCTGTTGGTGATATTATGTGTGAAGGATCTGATCGATAACGGCGTAACAAAGACACATGAAAAACATTATGGATCCTTTCTAACTCTTTTGGTAAAGCAAATCGATATGCCACCGGCCCTATTCTTTCAATAACCTCATATGGACTAATAAAGTACGGACTTAACTTACCATTGCGGCTGAGTCTAAAGATTTTCTTCCACAGAGACGCTTTCAAGAATACCTTATCACTGACTTGAAATTCAAATTCCTTTCACTTCAAATCCACGTACGATTGTTGTCTGTTTGATGCTGCTTTCAAACAATCACAAATTACTTTTACATTTTCTTCAGTTTCTCTAACCAAATCAATTCCATGAATTTGTTTTCCACTGAGCTCGGTCCAGTATAATGGAGTTTGACATTTTTCGTTCATACAATGCCTCATACGGTGCCATCTTATACTCGAATAAAAACTATTGTTATAAACAAATTCGACTAAAGGTAGATATTTTTCTCAACTACCTTCGAACTCTAAAACGCAGCAGCGAAGCATAACTTCGAGAACCTGAATTGTTCTTTCCAATTGACCGTCAATTTGTGGATGAAATGCGGTACTAAAATTCAATTTTGTGCCCAAAGCCTCTTGCAACTTTTTCCAAAATCATGATGTAAACCTCAGATCTCTGTCTGAAATAATAGAAATTGGCACTCCGTGAAATCTAACAATTTTAGCAATTTACAATTTAGCTAGCTTATCAAGTGAATAGTCGATACGTACCGGAATAAAATGCGTTGATTTCGTCAATTTATCAACAACGACCCAAACTGTATCTTTCTTCTTCGGAGTCAAAGGTAGTCCAGTTACGAAATCCATCGTAATTCTATCCCATTTCCACTAGGGAATCATCACAAGCTGAAGTAAACCCGAAGGTACTTGATGTTCGGCCTTTACTTGTTGACAAATCAAACATTTAGATACAAATTCATAGATATCTCGTTTCATACCTGACCACCAATACAATTTTTTCAAATAATTATACATTTTCATACTACCCGGATGAACTAAGAAACAACCACTGTGTGCTTCATGTAGAATTCTCTGAATAAATTCATCATTTTTTGGTACACATACTCTATCTCAGAACATCAAACAATCATCCGAACCGATCTGATAGTCTGAATCACTACCAAATTCACACTGAGCTCTTTTAGCTTGCAATTCACTATCATTTTTATGAGCTTTACAAATTTGCTGAAGAAATATCGGTCTAGCTCTCATCTCGGCCAAAATTAAACCATCATTAGACAAAGTTAGTTTCACATTCATAGCTCTCAAAGCAAACAAGGACTTTCTGCTTAAGACATCTGCGACTATATTCGCCTTTCTCGGATGATAGTCAATTAGTAGTTCATAATATTTCAGTAGCTCGAGCCATCTCTGTTGTCGCAAGTTCAGATCTTTCTGAGTCATCAAATACTTTAAACTCTTGTGATCAGTAAAGATGTGGCACCTTTCACTGAATAAATGGTGTCGCCAAATTTTTAAAGCAAACACAATAGCAGCCAACTCCAAATCATGCATTGGGTAGTTCTTCTTATGTGGCTTTAACTATCTCAAGACATAAGCTATCACTTTACTCTCTTGTATCGACACACATCCAAGACCGTTCAAAGACGCATCGCTGAAGATCACAAACTCTTTTCCTAACTAAGGTTGCACTAATACCGGTGTCTCAGTCAACAACGCTTTCAACTGTTCAAAGTTCTTTTGACATTTCTCAGACTATTCAAACTTAACGTCTTTCTGTAACAATCTTATCATAGGTGTAGCTATCATCGAAAATCCCTTGAAAAACGTCGATAATACCCGACCAAGCCTAAAAAACTTCTAACCTCGGATATGTTCCTCGGCGGTTTCCAATCAACAATTGTCGAAATCTTACTCGAATTAACCTTTATACCTTCTGCGAAGACAATATTCCCCAAAAATCCTACTTCTCGGAGCCAAAACTCACTTTTACTGAACTTAGCAAACAATTTCTTATCTCTCAAAGTTTGCAATACAATTCTTAAATGCTTGACATGTTCATGCTCATCCCAAGAATAAATCAAAATGTCATCAATAAACACAACCACAAACTTATCTAAATATGGTTGGAAGATTCGATTCACCAAGTCCATAAAAACGGCAAGAGCATTAGTTAGTCCGAAAGGCATAACAAGAGATTCATAATGCCTATACCTTGTCCTGAAAGCGGTATTCAGCACATCCGACTCTTTAATTCTCAACTGATAGTAGCCAGATCTCAGATCAATCTTCGAGAATACCATTACTCCTTTTAACTGATCAAACAAGTCATCAATCCTCGGTAAAGGATACTTGTTCTTTATAGTTACCTTGTTGAGCTGTCGGTAATCGATACAAAGTCTCATGGATCTGTCTTTCTTCTTGACGAATAACACTGGTGCACCTCATGGTGAAAAACTCGATCTCGTAAAACCCTTATTCGTTAACTCTTGTAACTGAAACTTCAATTCTTTTAACTCGGTTGGAGCCATTCTATATGGAGCAATCGATATTGGTGCAATCCCCGATACCAAATCAATAGCAAACTCCACCTTTCTGACCGGTGGTAATCTTAGCAAGTCTTCTGGGAACACATCTGGATATTCACAAACTACCAGTACCGATTCGATCTTTGATTTAGACACTTTCATATTCAGTACGTATGCAAAAAATGCTTTACAACCCTTTCTTATGTACCTCTGAGTAGATATAGACGAAATCACAATAGGCAATTCACTTGATTCATTGGTTTTAACCTAAATAACTTCACCATTTTCACATTTCAATTTAATAGTTTTCTGTCTACAATTTACTATGGCATCATGCGGTGTCAACCAGTCCATACCCAAAATAATATCGATTTCGTCAAATGGCAACAACATTAAGTCAACCAGAAAATTGTGACCTTGAATCATCAAAGGACAATTCTTGCAAACCTTATCAACTAACACATATTTGCCTAAGGGGTTTGACACTTTAATCACAAACTTAGTAAACTCAACAGGAAAATCCTTACTAAATACCAAATTCATACAAACATAAAAATGAGTCGATCCAGGATCAGTTAATGCAACTACATTAGTATCATAAAGAGAAAATATACCAGTGATCACATCAGGGCCAGTGATCACATCAGGGGAGGACGCATCCTCGCGAACACGAATGACATAAGCTCTCGCAGGTGATCTAGCTTCCGAACTCACATCTAAATCTTTGCATACACCTCTACTACTTGTCCCATTTCTCATATTTCTCACTGGCCTCCCTCTAGCCGCAGTGTTACTTGATCTTGCATTCTAAAAATTATCTTTTTCAACCATTTTCGGGCAATCTCGAATAAAGTGATCTTGGGAGCCACATCTAAAACAAGCCTGGTTGTTCATCCCACATTCACTGGGATGTCATCAACCACAATGTTGGCATTCAGACTAATTAGACCTAGCATTACCAACGCTCGCTATTGACGTAGTCTGGGCCTTGGAACCCGAATATTGCTTCCCTCGATTTCTGTTGGGATACCCAACTGAAGCATTTGAATGAATGTGCATATCACTCAATTTCTTTGACGAAAATTAAAACAGTTTATTCATCGGCCTCTTTCTTGAATCCCTAGTCTCAAACTCAACTTTTCTCTTTTCTTCGCTCAACTCTTTTGCTTTGCAAGCTTGTCCGACTAGCACAATAAATTCTTTCAGCTTTAAAATCCCAACTAACAGTTTGATGTCCTCATTCAGTTCATCTTCGAATCTTTTACACATAATAGCCTCTATTGAGACACATTCCCGAGCATACTTACTGAGCTTAACAAATTCTCACTCGTATTCAGTTACAGTCCTACAGCCCTGTTTTAGTTCTAAGAACTCTTTACGTTTCTAATCAATAAACCGCTGGCTGATGTACTTTTTCTGAATTCTTCTTGGAAGAAATCCCTAGTAACTCTTTCCCTCGGTACCATAGATATAAGAGTGTTCTATCATTGATACGCCGTATCCCTCAGAAGTGATATATCATATTTCAAATACTCGTACAGTATGCAAGAAAGCTCATCAAATGCCCGGATAGAGTTCTCCAGCCAGGATTTTGCTCTTTTAGGATCATCATCAACATTTGCTCTAAATTCTTCAGCCTATTGCTTTCTAATCTTATCGACTGAAGGCTTGTTCAGCCTTACTAATTCCACACCTTGGGGAGCTATGAGAACTGGTTGTGGATTAGGTGGGGTGAAGGAAGTTGAGCAGCTGGATTTGTTCGAACAAACTCGGTAAACCACTCATTCATTCTTTGGAAGAAGGCTTCCCTAGCCTCTCCTCCCTAACTAATCGTTAGAGGTCTACTTCAGGATGGCCCAGTCCCTTGGACGGATGTCGGTGCATTACTTTTAACATCATCAGCCACTTCTCGGTCGGGATCCATTTACTATATGAAAACACAGTTTAAATTTGTCAGGAGTCGTCGCACTATCACAATTTATATATGGCATGTATAGCTAGACTCTCATACACGCTATATTAGTCTGAGAACCACTAAACCATAGCTTTGATACCACTAAATGTAACATACAATTTGCATTCATCAGACTTATCACATGAACAAACATACAATTTTAGGTTAAAAATTTTTGTCCAAATTAAAACCATTTCTATTTAATCATAAAGTCCTTGATATGAGCCTACGAGGCCCAAAACATGCATTGGAAGAGGTTTGGGACTAAACCGAGAACTTTAAAAAATTTTACGAAACTTAGAAAATTTTCAACTAAACAAGGGTCACACGCCTTTGTGGAAATGGGACACGCCCGTGTGGGCAGGCCATGTGGTCACACACGCCCGTGTCCCAACCTCGTGTAACTCTTTGACTTGTAACTCATGACCAAATTGAGATCACACGGCCAAGTCATACGCCCGTGTGTTAGGCCGTGTGGAAAATTAATTTTCATAAATTAGGTGCAGACTTCACACGGCCAGGGCACACGCCTATGTTTGAGGTTGTGCCTTCCATAGGGCTGAGACACACACCCGTGTTTCTGCCTGTGTACTCAATTCTGAGCATTCTGTTTCTCAAAACTAAGGTGCAGGGGACATACAGCTTAAACACATGCCCATGGGACCAACTGCGTGTCACACAGCCTAGATACACGCCCGTGTGTCTACCCGTGTGGAAAAAATAAAGGTTATTTACCAAGTAATTTTGTCACCCTTTAATGCACACACCTACACAACCTAACATAGCACCAATCTAAGCATATACATACAACAAAACATTCATAACCAAGACATCAACATATCATTCATGAAAGGCATCATTATATGAATAAATTTAGGCTTACAACCATGTTAGCCAAATAAGCCAATTTACATGGCTAAAAATCAAAACAAGCTTTTGACAATTACAAGCCAATCCATTGGCTAAAATCATAATGACACATATAAAAAAATGACCAAGTCTCTATACATGCCACACATTCAAAATATTAATATGATCAATACCAAAAATAATATCTTTGATAGTGTGAGGCAAATCTCCGACGATCTCCGATCTGAGTTAGCTTTTGCGACACTATAAAACATGGAAAATAAACGGAATAAGCTATATAGCTTAGTAAGCTCGTATGCAAGAATTAAGCAACCTTACCATGCATATAACATTCAAATAATATGACATAAGTAAATGTAAAATTTATCATAGTCTCATGATTATAGCTCATTTCGTCACCAAACTTACCTCATATTCATCATTTCAAGCATTTAATAAACATTAGCTTTACGTACATACTTGAACCATCTCGAAATGAATTTTACACATTTTCTCATCTTTGATATACCCGTGAACCACTCGGAATAATAATGTTAGATACTCGAATTTTTTCACACTAAGTGCCACATATGTAGCCAATGCTACCGCAAACTCATGTCACATAGTTGCTCGCTCTCGAGCAATCAACGAGCCTACTCACGCAAGCTGTCAGTCAAGACGTAGCTACACAGTGCTGCTCACACAAGCTATCAAGTAACCGCAACTTATGCTGGTATACTTAGCCACCGGTAGGACGTACGGGACCAACACCTGGATCACATAATCACATAACACATAATGACCCTAGTGACATGTCACTTGTATCCTACCCTATTCCTAAGGTTCAAACGAGATTTCTTGCTTATTGAATCATCTTCGAACTCGTTCGTAGAGTCAAACTCGTCCACAGAATCAATCATACAGTTCATGCAATATTAAAGCATTTAAATACAATTATATTAAATCTTATTTAACACACGAACTTACCTCGGTACAGAAGTAGTAGAATTAGACCTAATTGTTAAACATTTTATTTTTCCTTGATCTAGGTCTGCACCTCATTTTGCTTGATCTATAATAACAAATTTAACTCATTTAATTCTCACATTATTCAATTTAGACCAAAAATCATATTATGGTAAAATTACCTTTTTGCCCCTAACTTTTCAACTTTTTACACTTTAGTCCCTAGGCTTGTAAAATGATTTTAATTCGATTTCTTCATTGCCCAAGCCTAGCCGAACCTATTCATACTCATAACAACATACATTTTTCATTTATTCACATGTTTACACACATTTTACAACTTTTACAAATAGGTCCCTATTTGACATTTTCATAAAAAATCACTTAGTAAATGTTGTTTATCTAACACTGATAAACCGTAAATTATACATATTTTTACCTCACGCTTAGCCTAATTTCTAAATGAATTATCATTAAATTTGTGGAGTTTGGTGCTCTTAATCCTTTTATTTCATGTTTTATACTTAGGCGAGCATAAGGAAGAGAAAAGAGCAATGAACGGGCCAAAAACGGGCAAATTAGGCCCAGTTCAATAATCAAATCGGCCTGGAGGTTTGCCACACAGTCGTGCCACTTTAATAGGCTCGAGCACGACCTGGTAGTCGATCCACACGGGTGTGGTACACGGGCGTGTCCCTGTCATGAGGAAGTTCAATTTCATTCAGAAAAGGCTACTTAAGGGCTAAGAAAGGCATTCCAAAACTCTATACAAAGACCCTAGGGGGCAACTACAAGGGTGTTCTGTATTCCCATTAAGACGGGGAGTTAAAGGTAGGGAATTACTCGAAGGGAAGCCGATTGATCCATTTCAGAAACTAGGATCTACATCAAGACAGAGGATCTCCTTTCAATCCTTTCAGGAGTTTTAGGTTTTTTTATGTTTTGTTATTTTATTTATTCTGAGATGTTTTCTTTTATAATTATGAACTAAAACCCCAAATATTTAAGGAGGATGAAACCTAAGACAGATCTTGTTATTGTTATCTGAGCTGTGTGATAAATATTTGATTTGTTCTTAATTATGTTTTTAACTCTTAAATTGATATTTCTGGGATATTGATTTAGTCGAATGTGCTTATGTAGAGGAGAAAAAGTCCCTGCATAGGAGTAGATCCAACACAATTAAGCGGAGTTGATCGCAATCCTAGACATAGAACGACGAAAATCTACCGGATTAGAGTCAAATCTAATATGGGGAGCCATAGATCGAGTTAATGCAAGACTAGGGGTTTTAACTAGAAAGAGATTTCAGTTAATCAACCTAGTATTAGTTATTCTTATCCTCGACGGAGGTATTAACATAATTTAGGGATCTTTAAGGATCAAATCAAATGAAGAAATCATCTGGTTCATAGTTAGATAACAAGTGAAGTCTAGGTGGATTCTTCCTTAGGTATTACCTTTATCAATCAGTTTTCCCAAAAGTAATCTGTCTCTTTACTCCTTGCCATTTCTTTTCAGTTTAGTTTAGATTAGTTAATTTAGAAACAAAACCCCCTTTTATTTTTAGGCTAGATAATAGGAAGAAAGTCATTACTAGTACTCATAGTTCCTTGGATTCGATATTCTGGTCTTGCCACTGACTATACTACTATTCAATAGGTGCACTTGCCTTTTTATCATGATATTAGTTAGTTTCCAGGTACGATCAGATTTTATTACTTCATCACAATCACAAGAGATCAAACGCCCATAATACATTTTCTACCATTAAACATCATAATACACAAATATCTAACATGGGTAAAATTTTAGACTTTTATTTTCTTTCAAATTAGTTCTTGAAATAGCTAAATCAAGTTACAACATTCACAAAAATGTGAAAATCATTCAAATTATTTGTTTTATTTTGTCTTTATTAACTAAATGACCAAAATGCCCTTTATGCATAACTTTGAAATTTCACCTAACCATGTCCATTTTTGTCCATATTAAAGTATACTTGATAAACGATAAATTATACATATTTTTACCTCATGTTTAGCCTAATTTCTGGATGAATTATCATTAAATTTGTGAGATTTGGTGCTCTTAATCCTTCTATTTCATGTTTTATACTGAAGAGAGCATAGGGAAGAGAAAAGAACGAAAAACGGGCTGAAAACGAAGAAAATGGGCCAAAGTGCAAAAATGACACGGCCCAAGGATTCACCACACAGCCGTGGCACACGGCCGTGCCACACAAGGTAGCACACGGCCCAGCCCCGACAAGCACGGCCAGGCCACACGGCCGTGCCACCCTCGATAGGCCAACACACGGCCTCTTGTCGATCCACATGGGCGTGGCACACAGGTGTGTCCCTGTCGTGAGGAAGTACAATTTCACTCGGATTTGGATACTTAGAGACTAAGAAAGGCATCCCAAAGCTCTATATAAAGACCATAGGAGGCAACTCTAAGGGTGTACTCTTTCTCCCACAAAGGAGCGCCTTATTTCTGCCAACACAGAGAGTGGAAGTAAGGGATTACTCCAAGGGAAGCTGATTGATTCATCTCAGAAGCCGAATTCTATATCAAGACAGAGGATCTCCCTAAATTCCTTCAGGGTTTTTGGGTTCTTTATGTTTATATGATAAATACTTCAATTGTTCTTAATTATGTGTTCTTAATTCTTGTTTTAATAATCCTAGGGATTAATTCAAGAATTCGATGTGCTTATGCAAAGGAGCAAAAGTCTCTGTTTAAGAGTAGATCTAGCATAATTAAGCGGAGTTGCATGCAAACCTAGACATAGGACGACATAAATCTGCCGGATTAGGGTCAAACCTAATAAGGGGATCCATAGATCGAGTTAATGCAAGATTAGGGGTTTTAACGAAAGAGATTTCAGTTAATCAACCTAGGATTAGTTGTTCTTATCCTTGAGGGAGGTATTAACATAAGTTAGGGATCTCTGCAGATCAAGTCAAGTGAATAAATCACCTAGCTCAAAGAATTGATTACAAGTGAAGTCTAGGTGGATTCTCCCTTGAGTATTGTCCAATCAATCAGTCTTTCCCAAAGAACTTTTCCCCAATTTACTTTTTGTGCATTCTTAGTTTAATTTTAGAATTAGTTTAAGTCTTCATAAAAACCTCTTTTATTTTTAGGCTAGATAATAGAAAGGAAGTTAATACTAGTACTTTTGGTTCCCTTGGGTACAATATCTCGGTCTTGCCATTAAGCTATACTACTGTTCGATAGGTGCGCTTGCCTTAAAATCGTGATATTAGTTAGTTTTTGGTACGATTATTATTATAAATTTTATTACTTTATATCACGCATATCAATAATTGAACACCTCCAATTTAAAATTTCATTACAATCAAACACCTTTAGCTTCTAGAACACATATTTTGCACTTATTGTAATTTAGTCCTATTAGGCAAATTGAATACCCTATCGATAAAGTTTCTTAACGAAATTTTCACACAATCATTCAATCATACTGTAAACCTTAAAGAAATAATAAAATAATTATTTCTACTTTGGATTTGTGGTCCCAGAACCACTGTTTCGATTTGACCTAAAAACGGGTTGTTACAAGTTTAGTATGTTATTAATTGGTCTATTGAGATGCTTAGAAGCATTATAGTTGTTGGTAATGATATTGCATGTTTTAGGCTTGGTGGTGGTTAGTTTGAATGCCCATTGGTGATATAATCATATGTTATTTAAAGTGTTTTGGTTAAAACAAATCTGAGTGAGAAATACGGCTTGGAACATAGCCTATTTTTGTCCACACGGGTAAAGACACTGGCGTGTGTCTTAGTCGTATGTGACACATGGACAGGTGGCACGGCCATGTGTCCCCTGAGATTTCTAATGAAAGCAAGTTAGTAAGTTACACAGGTGATATGCGTGATATGAAGTAATAAAATTTATAAAAACTAATCACACCAAAACTAACTAATATCACGACTTTAAGGCAAGCGCACCTATCGAACAGTAGTATAGCTTAGTGGCAAGACCGAGTTATCGTACCCCAGGGAACCAAAAGTACTAGTACTTACTTCCTTTCTATTATCTAACCTAAAAATAAAATGGGTTTGTATGAAACTAATTCTAAAACTAAACTGAAAGTGCACAAGAAAGTAAATTTGGGGAACAACTCTTGGGGAAAGCTAATTGATATGGGCAATACTCAAGGGAGAATCCACCTAGACTTCACTTATTATTAACTTCTTGAACTAGACGATTTCTTCACTTGACTTGATCTGTAGAGATCCCTAATTTATGTTAATACCTCCGTCGAGGATAAGAACAACTAATCCTAGGTTGATTAACTGAAATCTCTTTCTAGTTAAAACCCCTAGTCTTGCATTAACTTGATCTATGGATCCCCCTATTAGGTTTGACCCTAATCCAGCAGATTTATGTTGCCCTATGTCTAGGGTTGCATGCAACTCCGTTTAATTATGCTAGATCTACTCTTAAACAGGGACTTTTGCTCATCTGCCTAAGCACATCACAATTTGAATTAATATTTAGGATTATTAACACAAGCATTAAGCACACATAATTAAGAACAATTCAAGTATTTATCATATAATTCAAGAATGAATAATAACAATATCTGTCTTAGGTTTCATCCCCCTCAAGTATTTGGGGGATTTAGTTCATAATTAAGAAAGAAAACATCTCAGAAGAAATAAAATAGCAAAGCATAAAAGAACCCAAAAACCCTTGAAGGATTGAAGGGAAATCCTCTGTCTTGATGTAGAATTCTGGCTTCTGGGATGAATCAATCGGCTTCCCTTGGAGTAATCCCTTGCTTCCATCTCTGTGTTGGCAGGAAGAAGGCGCCTCTTTTTGGGAGAAAAGAGTACACCCTTAGAGTTGCCTCCTAGGGTCTTTATATAGAGCTTTGGGGTGCCTTTCTTAGCCTCTAAGTATCCAAATCCGAGTGAAATTGCACTTCCTCACGACAGGGACACGCCCGTATGCCACGCCTGTGTGAATCGACAAGAGGCCGTGGTTGGGTCTGTTGAGGGAGGCATGGCCGTGTGGCGTGGCCGTGCTTGTCGGAGCTGGGCTATGTTGGACCTCATGTGGCACGGTCATGTGCCACGGCCGTGTGGTGGCTCCTTGGGCCGTGTCATTTTCACACTTTAGCCTCTTTTTTTCGTTTTCGGCTCGTTTTTCATTCTTTTCTCTTCCCTATGCTCTCCTAAGTATAAAACATGAAATAGAAGGATTAAGAGCACCAATTCTCACAAATTTAATGATAATTCATCCAGAAATTAGGCTAAACATGAGGTAAAAATATGTATAATTTGTTGTTTATCAACAGGCTAGTCACACGGGTGTGTGGTTGGCCGTGTAACCTAAGTCAGTGAGTTACACGGGGTCAGACTGTAACACTCTTAACTCAAATCCGTCGCCAGACTAGAGCTATGAGCATTACCAGACAATTCAGAACTTTTATAAACATTTCACATTCAATCACATCATAACATAACCATACATCATCAAAGAGTCCCTTATGAAGGTCTACGAGACCTTAATCATGCATTAGAAGATGGTCGGGACTAAACCGAACACTTAGAAAGTTTTAAGAGGCTTATGAAATTTTTCCTTTTAAAATAGGGCACATGCCCGTGTGGCTAGGCCATGTACTCCACACGACCGTGCCTCTGAATTCACCATAGCCCGTGTGCAACACTGATTAGGGTCACACAGCCACTAGACACGCCCGTGTGTCCAACTCGTGTGTAATCTTAAGTTGGCCGCACTGTAACACCCCTAACCCGTATCTGTCGCCGGAATAGGGTTACGAGGCATTACTTAACTAAACAGATCTTACAGAGGTTTGTAGATACATACCAGACATAAATCTCATATATGCATCATTACCAAAAGTAAACTACTTTAATTCGACTACAGCCGAATATGTTCCAATTTTATTGGATATGATTCAATCCATGCCAATATATCCCAATAGTTTACCAAATACGCACTATCAAATTTATAAAATGATTATACATTGATGAGTATAGTCGAATTTACTTAATAGCAAGGCAATCCATTATTAAGTCAATTTTCTCATTTATCAATATCGAATACTTATGCTATTTCATTCAACATATGTAAATAATATAATTCTATTTACTCCTTCCACTACTAGACATAAGTACTAAGTAACCATTCACATAACTTCATCAAACCATACATTCATATTTAGGAACTAACAAGCCATTTTCGCATGGCTAGAATATTTACAAATCGAAATGTAATTCGATTCCAAAAGAGAGAGCTTAGCCTATACATGCCATCGTTTCAAAATAAACTATCGAAAGTACCAAAAATAAAGACGATAGTGTGGTTGATTTAAGCTTGAATTCCCGAGCCCGTAGCTTCAAAATGAGATCTATAAAACAAAAGGAAACATAACAAACGGAGTAAGCTTTCATAAGCTTAGTAAGCCTCAAGCAATGCTAAAATTTAAACACAATTAAAATTAACCATTCGAATTTGCAAATAACCATTTTCTAGGTATGTTGCCATTTGGCCGAATATACTCAAACACATTATGTACATTTAACATATTACTTTTACTTGAATTCGTACTCATAAAACATAAGTAAATCACTTTCTTCTCATAGTTTCACACATTGGCTGAATGTACCATTACCATCTAGATAATCTAAATGCTTATTCATATATATATATATATATATATATATATCACATTACGCACTTATGATCCAATCCACATCAAACTCATATTTAAGTACAGGATACATACCTGGCCAACTTAAGGTGTTGAAGATTCAATTGTCGTTTTATCACAATATATCAAAATCATAGGCTTTTATTAAATCACTGGCAATTAGCCTTCTAGGTTCTCAACTCAAATTCATCACTGGCATTTCGCCTGCTAGGCTCGAAGGCCCGATATTAACTCACCGACATTATAGCCTACTAGGCTCGATGGCCCGATATTAACTCATGATAATCAATTCACCAAGTTTCATATATATATATAAACATCAAAACATATGCTACTATATTCCACATAACATACACTTAAATATGTGATTTCCTTTAATTCGAATATATGCACATACCACACTCTTTAACTTTATTTCATAAAAGCCATTCGACCACAACATATATATATACAATTCACTTCACCTTCTACTTTATATAAATAAGCACAATAAGGTCATAAGCACATATCACACATTTGAACTCCATTTCTTAATAGCCATTCGACTTCAACATATGTATATATATAATTCATTTCGTATTCGGCTTTATAGCCAAAAATTCGATTTATTCTTGGTATGTTGAACATAATAAGATCATATAATCACTTATTACTCTCATATAATCTTAATCATGCAAACGAATTGAGATCAAGTACTTAAGAGCTTACCTCTATTTACTTCGAATGACTTCGGATCAACTTATTCCACAAGTTTTGCTTTCCCCTTATCCGAGTTTGGTTCTTGAGCTTAATTAACAAATTTTAAACTAGTTTAATCGTCTTATCAACTCATTATAAACAAAATTTCGTAATCACATTGATAATCTATCAATCAAATGAACCTTAAAGCATTATAATCAACAAAGTAAATCTCTAAATGTAGCACATACATACGGCAATTATTTTCAATTAATCACTCATACACATACACTCACATTCGGCAATTCATCACCATTCATGTCAACTCAAATTGACCGAATATACACTTTCACCTTTGTACACATATACTTCACATTTTTAGTAAATTACACTCCCATTTATGAGCCATAAACCGAATACTCATCTAATCCCTTAGTGCACATGCAAATTTCACACTTCAATACATTTTGTATAAACTAATAAGCCGAGTATCCACTAAAGCATATCATACTTATTAGTCCACATTCAGTCATTCAATAAGCATATCTAAGTACACATTTATCACTTGGCTGAATATCACCTATCAATTTGGTCATATATATATAAATTTCAAGCTCAAATTTATCCTTTACCTCTCTTCTCACTTTATTTCAAAATCGGCAAGCATTTAATTTCTTATTAACCAATTTCATTATCCAAAATCCAAAATTAAGCATAATTTCTACTTCTCACTTAATAACCGAATGTAATTTGCTTATATTATTCACTCACAACAAAATTTAAACAATCTATACTCACATACATTCATTCCTCAATATACAAGATAATTCAATGATAATTTTAACACCTAAATTCCAAGGCCGTATGTTAAATTCAAGAAATTGAACCACACCAAGCTCCCACTCATAATTTCACTTAAAATCTTAAAATCTCATGAATTTAACATAATAATATCCATATAATGTTCATTCATCAATTGCTAGCGTTAGAATTCAAAGAAAATATATTTCTCACTACTCATAACCGAACATACTATAAACACCAAATCAAGAATTTAATTCATGGGTTTTGGAAGAAGTTGGTTAAAGAACTCAAACACATAAGTTTTTAAGGACAATTTCATGAAAACATACCTTAATTTTCAATTCAAGATGGCCGAATGCCTTTGATGTTCTTCTTTTATTTTTCTTTCTTTAGTTTCGGCTATGGAAGACAAAGGTGAGCCAAAACTTTGTTTTTTTC
This sequence comes from Gossypium stocksii, assembly GCA_020496765.1. NCBI lineage: Eukaryota > Viridiplantae > Streptophyta > Magnoliopsida > Malvales > Malvaceae > Gossypium > Gossypium stocksii. Next base: position 110,159,846 of record CM035623.1, read on the forward strand.
ACCTTATTATTATTATATTACTTAATGATTTCTTATTATAATACCATACAATTTATTTCATTATTATAAAATTCATAAAATGCCAATTAAGCATCATCATTACCGTCTACTAAAGTAAAAATGGTCAAATTGACATGCAAATCCACTACAATGGTAATCCACACTATTCGGCCACTATGAAATTTACCTACTACATTTTCAAAGTTTAACAATTAAGCCCTCTTTAATTAATTAGCCACTTAGATGATCAAATTTCCACATCAACTTTTAGCACAAACTAATTCACATGTGAAACACACAAATTATAACATTCAATAAATTTTCTGACTCGGTTTAGTGGTTCCGAAACCACTTCTCCGATTAAGGCCAAATTAGGGCTGTCACACGTACGGTCACCAGACACGGCCATGCGTCCAGTCTGTGTGCCATACTGTCCAAAATAGCTACAAAATAGGGGACACACGACCGAGACACACGCCCGTGTGCTCAGACCGTGTGGCACAAAATAGGCCATTCGAAAAGCCAATTTTGCCACCCTTTTTGAGTCATCTCTACGAGTCAAAACCAATACATTTTATAACCTAAATCTCAGCCAATTCACAACCAAAATATACACAATTCATGTCATAAAATGCTAATCCAAGATAATGCTTTAAGACCATACCAATTCATGCCAAAACATAAGTCAAATCCCTTCCAAAACTACATGATGCATAACTCATCAAAAATCACATTCATCTTATGAATAAACTTACCATTTACACACCTAAGCACTTATCAAAATAATCATTTATCAATAGGCCATAAAAGTATTATGCACTTACCAACATTTACTTTACTTAACACATACCAAAATTAAGCATAAACATGTCCATTAGTTAGCCATATCACATGGCATAACCTATTTACAACTCAAAATCATAATTCAAAAACTTCTAGCCTATACATGCCATAACTTAACATTTACAATTCCAAAATGTACCAAACCAATGTTTGATAGTGTGGTGATGATCCTCGATAATCCTCAAACTTCTGGTAGCTTCGATATCTATAAAACAAAGCAAACACACACAAAGTAAGCTATAAAGAGCTTAGTAAGCCATATACAAATAAATCAATCACAAAGAACAATTATAAACCATTTTAAAATATATGATTCATGGCATGACATATTCACAAGTCATATTTCCCTTATAAGTCAATTGATCAAATTCACTGACTCAAATTCATATATCATATTCATGTAGCTCATATATCAAAAGATCTCATACATACACACCTCTAATTTCCCAAATTTCATATACATTCATACGTATCGAAATTCAAATGTGCATTCGAATACTCATTCATTTTCTCGGAATACCCATTGAACCATACGGAATCAAATAGGATACGCGGATGGCTCGAAAAGTACGTACAATGCCAACACCCCAGACGTGGTCTTACATATAATCAAATATCGATGCCTCTATCCCAGACAGAGTCTTACACGAAATTAAAAATGATGCTAATGTCCCAGACATGGTCTTACACGTAACTCACAGATCGATCCCAATGTCCCAGACGTGGTCTTATACGAAATCACATATCGGATCCTATGTCATGACATATGTATCCTAGCTACTCCTAAGGTTTAGACGGGGCTTTTTAGACTTCATCACATACTTCGAAAGTTGTCTCGGATTTCACATTTTCAGCTCTTATGGCCATTCAACACAATTCAATCATCATAATAGCAATTATAATTCAATTTAACACATTTATTTGTATATCAACTTACCTCGCTGAAGTTTGGCAGGACGAAAATGATTACTCGATCACTTTCGACTCCCCTCGATCTAATTCCGTTTTCTTTTGTTCTTGATCTAAATAAATTCAAATTTAGCTCTTTTATTCACCAAATCATTCAATTTAATCCAAAAACACATAATTAGGGCATTTTACAATTTAGCCCTCACATTTGCACATTTTGACATTTTAGTCCTTATTTCATAAAATCATAAAATACACAAAATTTCATTACACTTATAGCTAGCCGAATTTCTATGGTATTCAAATAAGCCCATATATCATATTTATTTCACAATTTAGTCCTCCAAAATCTCATTTTCATTATTTAGTCCAAATAACTCAAATTCATCAAAAATTCAAAGACAAAATATGTTAACACAACACATAACTTTTACTATTCATCCATTAACACTTCAAAGCTCATAATATCAACAATGGCATAACTCAAAATCATCATCAAATTCTTAAATTGAAGCATGGGCTTAAGAGAACACGAAGCAACGATCTCAAAAACAAAAAAATTATTAAAAACCAAAGCTAAAACATACATTGATTGAGCTTAAATGTCGCCGAACCCTAGCTCAAACTTTTTCTTCTTTTTCTTTTCTATTTTCGGCAATATGAACACTTCATGGCCATTTTCATGCTTTGGTTTTAATTAATAAACATTAATAATTCATTTACAAATTTAACCTTGATAATAAAACATATAAATCATGTTACTAAAGGTCATTAGTGTCCACTCATAAAGTAAATGGCATAATCACATTATAAGAACCTCATATAAATAAAGACATAGCAATTTAATGCTTTAACAAGTAGAAAACAAACTTTGCGTTTTCTGATATTAGGTCATTTTATCAAAATTAAATACACAAACAGAGAAATTAATTTACAAAAATTTCACACATATAAATTCACATGCTGTAAACACAGAAAATAATATTTAATTATTTTTCAGATACGAATATATGGTCCCAAAACCACTATTTTGACTAGGGTTTAAACTAGGCTGTTACACGGACATAGGCTGGGACACGATCAAGTGATCCCATTTTGAATGCCCGCACAGCGTGAGACGTGGGCGTGTTTCTTGGCCATGTGAGACACACGACCTTGGCACAAGGGCGTGTGTCCCCTGTACTTTGAAAATTTTTAATATTTTTCCATAATTTTTTGAGTTCTCAATTTAGTCTCGAATTGTTTTCAATGCTTGTTTTGGACCTCGAGGACTCATATTAGGGACTATATGATTAAATTTGGATAGTTTTTGTTTGAAATGAGAAATGGATATGAAATGTATGATTGTATGACGTATATGTTTGGTAATGCTCCGTAACCCTGTTCTGGTGTCCGATACGGGTTAGAGGTGTTACATTTATTGGTATCAAAGGTACGGTTTAGTCGATTCTAGGAATAACCTAGCGTATGTGAGTCTAGCAATACATGTCATATTTAACATTGATAGTATGATATCTCCTGACAATTTTTAAATTGTGTTTTCATATTATAATGGATTCCAATCGAGTTGACTACGATTATGTAGAAAGTAATACGTGAGCCTCCGTTCATGGAGCAGTGTTGTCCAGTTTGAGACCCGTATCTGAAGTCGAGGAGGAGAGGCCAAAGAAGCCTTTTTTCAAATGATAAACGAGTGGTTCACTGAGTTTGTCTGAATAAATTCGACTGCTCAACAAGCTCCACCCCCATCTATTCCTCAATCGATACTTGTAGCTCCTCAAGGTTTAGAACCTTTACACATGAGTAAGATGCCTGTTGATAAAATTTGCAAATATGGGGCTAAAGAGTTTAGAGCTACAGTTAATGATAATCCTGATAGAGTCGAGTTTTGGCTTGAGAATACGATTTGGGTTTTTGATGAGTTGTCTTGCACACCGTTAGAATATGTTAAATGTACGGTATATCTTTTAAAAGATTATGAATTAGTTATTGATTATCACCCGGGGAAAGCAAATGTTGTCGCAGATGCTTTGAGTATAAAATCCTTATTTACGTTGAGAGCGATGAATATACAATTGACCTTGTCTGATGATGGTTCGATTTTAGCTGAGTTAAAAGCTAAATCGGTGTTTCTTCAGCAAATTTGTGAAGCTTAGAAATGTGACAATGAATTAAAAGCTAAACGAGTACAGTGTGAATCGACTTCTAATTCAGAGTTTCAGATTAGAACCGATGATTGTTTGTTGTTTTGAGGCAGAGTTTGCGTGCCAAGAAATCCTGATCCTATACAAAAAATTTTGCAAGAAGCTCATAGTAGTAGCTTTTTTTTCATCCGGGAAGTAAAAAAATGTATCGTGATTTAAAATAGTTATATTGGTGGTCAGGTATAAAACGTGATATTTCTAACTTTGTGTCTAAATGTCTGATTTGTCAGCAAGTTAAAGCTGAACATCAAATACCTTCAGGACTGTTACAGCCAGTGATGATACCTGAGTGGAAGTGGGATAGAGTTTCGATGGACTTCTTATCGGGATTACCCCTATCTCCGAGAAAGAAAGATGTTATTTGGGTTATTATTGATTATTAACGAAACCTGTACATTATATTTCACTACATACAGACTTTTCACTTGACCAATTAGTTGAATTGTACATATCAGAGATTTTCAAAATGCATGGGGTACTAGTCTCTATTATTTTGGATAGGGATCCACGGTTTACATCACGATTTTGGAGAAATTGCAAGAAGTTTTGGGTACGCAGTTGCATTTTAGCACTGCATTTCATCCTCAAACAGATGGTCAGTCTAACAGAGTGATTCAGATTCTGATATGCTTCGTTGTTGTGTTTTATAGTTTGAAGGCAACTGGGAAAAATACTTTTCGTTGGTTGAATTTGCATATAATAATAGTTTTCAATCAAGCATAAAGATGGCACCGTATGAAGCTTTATATGGTCGTAAATGTCAAACTCCATTATACTGGATCGAGCTTAGTGAGAAAAAGATTCACGGGGTTAATTTGATCAGAGAGACTGAAGAAAAATTGAAAATAATTCGTGACAGTTTGAAAGCGGCTTCAAATTGACAAAAGTCATATGCAGATTTGAAACTTAAAGACATTGAATTTCAGATCGGTGATAGAGTGTTTCTGAAAGTATCACCGTGGAAGAAGATTCTTTGATTCGGTCGTAAAGGGAAATTGAGTCCACAATTTATTGGGCTGTATGATATTATCGAGAGAATAAGGCCAGTGGCTTATCGACTTAATTTACCGTCAGAACTTGAAAAGATTCATAATGTCTTTCATGTATCTATGCTACGACGGTACTGATCAGATCCTTCACATATAATTTCTTCGACAGAGGTTGAGATTCAGCCTGATATGTCGTATAATGAAAAACTGATCAGAATGATAGCACAAAAGATCAAAGAGTTGAAAAATAAAAACATAGCTTTAGTAAAGGTTCTTTGGCAACATCACGACATTGAAGAGGCTATGTAGGAACCTAAGGATACAATGAGAAAACGATACCCTAACCTATTCCATGGTAAGATTTTTGAGGACGAAAGTTCCTAAGGGGGGAGAGTTGTAATAGCCCGTTTTCAGTGAAATCAGAATAGTGGTTTTGAGACCACAAATATGAGTTTAAAATATTCATTTTATTATTATTTTAATGTTTACAATATGATAGTAGAGCCATATGAAAATTTCGTTAAGAAATTTTATCGTTTGTATGCTTAATTCGATAAAAAGGACTAAATCGCGTAAATTGCAAAAGTTAAGTTGTAATAGTTAAATGTATTAAATAGCTATAGAACCTTACTATAAGAGTCCTTATGTGGTAATTAGACCATTTTTTTTATGAGTGGACGTTGATGGGCATGATATTGTGATTTTAAGGTTAATAATAAAGGTCAAAATAGTAAATTAATAAATTAGCTTAAAATTAAAGTAAAGAAAGATGGTACCATCTTATTCAAGCTTTATTTCCACTGAAATTAAAGAAAGAAATAACCATTGTTAGGGCTTTTATGTTTAGCTAGCTTTGGTGTATGCATGTAAGTATTCTTGCTTGATTTTTAATGATTTTTATGTTTTTGAGGTCGTTGTAGCTTAAGCTAACTAGCCCAGGGACTAATTTGCAAAACTGTTAAAGAGTTATGGTTTGACCAATAATGAATGTATATGTGTTCTGATGTTTGATGACAGAAAATGAATGGTTTTTGTTTAATAAACAAGTTTTATAAAGTGATTTTGGTTGAAAATGTCAAATAGGGATTCAATTGAAAACTAGAATTTTTTTTATAACAGTTCGTTTTTCATTAAATCTGAACAGTGGTTTCAAAACCATAAATTCGAGGTTAAAAAATTATTTTAATATTATTTTTAGTGTTTACAGCATGTTAGTAAGTATGTGTGAAAGTTCTGTGAATTAATTTTACCGATTGAGTATTAAATTTAATAAAAGGACTAAATCGCATAAAATGTAAAACTTATGTTCTATTAGTTTAAAGTGCTTAATTACTATGAGCTATTAAATTAAGGGTCCTTATGATGTTATTAGACCATTGATAGTGGGAATGGACATAATTGGACTTATATTAAGTGATTTTATAATGTTTACATTAAGGGTAAAATGGTAAAATACAAATTAAAGTTATATTAACAAAACAAAACAAAATTTTATTCATTAATTCTCATCTTCTCCGCTGAAAATAAGAACAAAGGAAGCCATTGTTGAGTTCTCTAGGGTTCGGCCATTAGAAGCTTTGATTAAGGTATGGTTTTTACTCGGTTTTTTATGATTTCTATGTTTTGTGATCGTTGTAACTAGTACTAGCTAGCCCATGGACTATTTTGTAAAATTGTTAAAGATTATGTGAGTTGCCATTGATGACTACTAGAGTTCTTTGATGATTTTTGATGAAATATGAGTATTTGATGATAGTTATACATGTTTGGTAAAGTGATTTTTGATGAAAATGGATAATAGGGATTAAATTGTGAAATGTGCAAATTATGTGGTTGAAATGTGAAATTAGTGAAAAATATGGACTGTGTTGAACATGTATAAGATTCAGCTAGCTAGAGTTGTAATGAAATTGTTGTAATTTGTGATTTTATGAAATAAGGACTAAATTGTTAAAAGTGTGAAAGTTTAGGGGATAATGTGCAATTATACCTAAATGTGTGTTATGGGCTAATTTGAAAAAATATGTAATTAAATAAGTTAATTTTGAATATATTTAGATCAAGAAAAGCAGAATCCGGATTTAGATCAGGAAAAGGCAAGATTATCGAGTAGTTAACTCATTTCGACGTTTTTGTACTTGAGGTAAGTTTGTATGCTAATAAACATTGTTTAATTGTGTTATAAATGCTTATTTATTTTTGAATTGAATTAAAATGCTGAATGGTTATGAGTATGCCAAAATCGACAGAGATACAACGGCCGAAAGTCCCTGTAACACCCCAAGCATGGCCTGGATGTTATGGCCGACCCTGGTGTGTCACATTAAAGTGTTTATCGAAAGCCTTGTTTTCATTGAAAACCCTTTATAAATTAAAATGTTGAGTACAAACCCCTTTTCAGTTGCAGAAGTTTTATTTAAAAACAAATGATTTACAAAACTTGGTATTTAAAACTAGAGTTGTGGAAACGTAGTATTTGAGAAAAATTAAGGTTTATTAAGGTTTGGAAACCGTTTTCTACTTCAAATAAATATCAGACATAGCTGTAATGATCCAAACTTAAAAATGGTAACTAGAGGCTTAGGCCTTATTACGACCGAAAACAAAATAAGTTTTAAAATACCAAAAATTAATTAAATGACAAAGTCCAAACTCCTTGCTAAATAGCCACCTCTGAGTTCCTCCATCTGTCGACCCGTCTACTGAGGATTTCCCAAAAAAAATAAACAAGGGGGTGAGTTTTCGAAAACTCAATGTGTATGACCCCCATTAATCAACAATCATGCAATGAACAATTTGGGCATAAGCCCTTTACAATTTTGGTGGCCTTTGGGTACAAACCCATAGTGGCCTCAATTGGGCCTGGGCCCTTATCATATTAATCAGTAGTTTTTGGGCTGTAGCCCTAAATAGCCTCGGTTGGGCCCGAGCCCATATTACATATAACATCATGAGTATGCATTATGCAAATTCCCATCTAGCCTGTACACCCTATCCCAACCCTACAAATCCTGTGGGGAGATACTCGACCCACCCAACCTTATTACAACATGGTGTAGAACTAGTACGGCCCCACTAAACGGTGCAGCATGGCTGCTATATATACGGTGCAGCACTGATTACGGCACTACTTAACGGTACAGCAAAGCTACTCAGTGGCTAAAAAGCCTACGGTGGATTCACAGTCGTCAAGCGACCATGCGACCCTCATATACACTTCCTCCAATCAATATTCCAGCCCATATGCAATAATGAATGTAACAAATCATATATATCACACATAAGTCATACTCACATACTCAAGGGTACTTTAGTCATTTCCCGAATCAGAACTATTTTAGTATTTTTACCCTATAGGGGTATTTCAGTAATTCTACCCTGCAGGGGTATTTCAGTAATTCACCCTACAGGGGTATTTCAGTAAATCTACCCTACAGGGGTATTTTAGTAATTATCATCTGTATGGGTTTTAATTATGAACCTTGGCTCGTCAACAAGTCCTTGCTGGCTAAAGTGAGTAGTCACTATACACTAGGTAGGGTTCTAGAGGAGAGGAGGTGGGTCATTAAGACCGCTTAAGTACCAAGCTCCCTCTAGACCCAATCCTAGACATGCGTATGCCAGTTGCTACACTTTAACCTTATGACTTGTTCACAGTTGTACTTAATAAATTATTTAAGTTTTATGTCGGCTCAAGTAGTTAGTAGAACCTATGCCTATAGGTCCCTTATAAAACCCTAGTAAGTCTACAACTTTCATACATACATTTAGCCCATCAGGCACAACTACTCTTATACGGCCCATTAGGCCTAAATACAATTATACGGCCCATTATGCCCAAACACTTCATTATAACCCATTAAGCCCAAAACTAATCCAAACCATACCACCGATTTAATCCGCCTGTCACTCATTACTAATTTAACAATTTTGGCTTATTTGGGCCCACGAGCCCATCAGCCCATTTGGCCCATTCTGGCCCAGTTGGCCAAAACGCGACCCAAGTCCATGAGATCACTCATGGAGCCTCTAGTATCGTATCGAATACCCTCATGCGAGTGTTCGCGCACTCGCAAGACTACTGCAGCTAAACTTTCAGCTTTTCGGCATTTCAGCTTTTCGGAATTTAGAGACTTGCTGATCTGTTGTGTGTGTAGTATATGTACACACCTTTTTAAAAATCGGCACCCAAGACCACTAATCTCCAACCCTATAATCAATCAGGCCAATAGTTAATCACTTGCTTACTAGAGATCTCCTTGTTTACCAAAAACTGAAACTATAATCTACTTACCTTGATCGACGGTCCTATTAACCTTTCACTTATTCACTAGCCACGTTAGACTCCCAGATCTGCGTTGTAAAATCCTGAACCATCAACGATTTGAATAAACAAGTAACTTTTATCGATCTTAAGTCACCTTTACCTCTCCTATGATCATTCGGCTAAACCAAAAATATAGATGAATATACTTACCAAAACCCAAAACGCACAAGGAGTGATTCGATAAGACTTGGAGGAAGAGATTTGATCCCACGATTAAAAAGAAAGAAAGGAGAAGTCGATTTTAGTGTTTAGAAATAAAAAACAGAGTTGGTCACGGCAATAAAGAATTTGGCTTTTAAATGAAAAAGAAGCAATCGGCTAAGTTAAAAAGGGAAGAGGTTGATTCGATTAAAATAGGGAAGAAAAGATCAAGAGTTTGGTTTAAAGAAAAGAGGAGATAAAGGGTTTGAGATTACTCAGGTATTTGTAAAAAAATAAAAATAAAAGTGTCAACAGGTTGGAAGAAATTTCCCCAAGAATATGCGACAAAAGCACACAAAAGCAACAAATGCCCTACTTGCCCATACGGCACACATATATATACTAAAAAATAAATTAAATAAATAAGTAAATAAAAACATCTACACTCCCTAATCGACTCAAACTCATTACCAAATTAAATTCCTTCATTTTCTCTAGATTTTATCTTCATCATATCCCCCTTAATCCCCATCCAAAAATTCTTTGATTTTAGCCAAAATTCCAATTTCAATTCAATTCAAAATTTCTCGATACTCGAAGCCCATTTCTACTAGGCCTAAAATTTAGGGCGTTACAATCCCATATGAACCTCAGGAACAGTATAGGATACAAATGTCATGACATTAGGGTTACCGAGATGAGATTATGTGTAAGACCATGTCTAGGACATGGCATCGGCATGAGATTTCATGTAAGACCATAGCTGGGCTATTGGCATCGATACGAGATTACATGTAAGACCATATCTGGGATATGGTATTGTTACTATGTATATGTGTTACTGAGTATCCTTTAGTGATTTTGAATGGTTCCATGGGCATATTTAAGATGAGAATGAAAGTATAATCGAATCAAATAATATAGGTACATACGAAACCTATTTAAGTATCAAATGGAAGAACTTAGATAAGTTATTATATGACTATGTGGTAAACATGGGAAAGGTTTGTGTATTTATATATGTTATGTCATATTATGCTTATTTGGTTGATTTGCTTATATTTGTTAAGTTAATTTAATTATCATACAAGCTTACTAAGCCATGAAGCTTATTGTGTTTTACTTTTCATGTCTTATAGTGAATCAAAGCTAGCTCGGATCCGGGGATCGTTGGGAACATTATTGCACTATCAGATGTCTATTTGGAACTTTGGAAGTTGTGTATTAGGGTATATGGCATGTATAGACTATATGGTATTTTGGTATGTCTATGAATTGAAATTATAGCATGAGATTTAGCTTGTAAATGATGTAGGTTTGGTGTGAATTTGGCCATGTAGGTTGGTTTGTTTTGTGAATTTGGTATGTGGTATATGATGTAAATATATAGCCTTGTGTTTTGGCAAGTTTGGTATGGTTGTTGTGATGGCTAATTAATCATGATAATTGGTTTATGAAATGGTTGGTTATATAACTTGAATTTGAGGCATATAATGGTTGCAAAATATAGGTAATGAGGCATGTAGTTTTGGTACATTTTGGTTGGGCAAATGGGTATGTTAAGTAGGTGAATTATGATTGATTAAATTGATGAGTTGGTTTGTTTTTGGATAGGCTATATGTTATTGGAATAAGTATTGAAATGATTTGAATTGATATGATATGCTTGGTGCATAAAATGATAGTGATTGGCTGCCTATTAATGCATGAAATTAGTACCATATGACTTATGAAGGTATACTTGAATTAGGGTGGCAAAATGACCTTGTAAATAGCCTATTTTTATCCACACGGATAGAAACATGGGCGTGTGTCTCAGCCGTGTACGACACACGGTCATGGTACACTGTCGTATGTCCCCTGAAGCTTAATTAAAAACCAAGCTAGTGAGTTACACGGCCTAGACACATGGGTGTGTGGTCGGCCATGTGGTCAAGTCAGTATACCCTCCAGTTTTAACACGGCCTGGCACACGGGCGTATAGTCGGCTGTGTGATGCAACTCAGTATGTATGCCCTGTTTCCACACGGCCTGTGACATAGGCGTGTGACCCCTATATTATTGAAAATTTTTTTAAGTTTCTAGAGTTTTTGTATGTTATCAATTTACCATCTCGAAAGTATGTTTAAGGCCTTGTAGGCCCATATAAGGGATATTGTGATTGTGTTTGAATTATATTGAATATGAATGTTTAATGTATGAGATAGTAATGTTAAATGATGTGATTTGATCGGTAATACCTCGTAACCCTATTCCGGCGACAGATACGGGTTAGGGGTGTTACATTTTTCATGGTGAAATTATGAAATAAATGAAATGTAGGGCTTGCTAAGGGCCTAAGTGATATTTAGCCATAATGGATTGGTAATAAATATCACGAATTTGCATTTTTATGAACTAAGGACTAAATTATAAAGAAGTTAAAAGTTTAGGGGCAAAACAGTAATTTTTCCATATATGGATTTTGGACTGAATTGAGTAGAATGTAAATTAAATGAGTTAAATTTGATTATATAGATCAAGAAAAATGAAGTATAGAAATAGATCGGGGAAAAGACAAAGTTATCGACTAATCGATCAATTTTCGTTGTTCGAGTTTGAGGTCTGTTCATGTAATTAAATTGAGTATTTGTATATACTTTAATTAAAATATTTGTATATAGATTATTTTATTAGGATATATGATTATCGAATGTCTAATCGATGAAATATAAAGAATATCGAGTCCCATTTGAACCTTAGGAATTCGTAGGGTACAAATGACATGTCATTAGGGTTACCGATTTGGTTGAGATCCTGCATGTGTTGTGGACTCATCATAGCTCGTATGAGCTTATCGATTTACAGCTCGTAAGAGCTTATCGATTCTCAGCTTGTATGAGCTTACCGTTATTTTAGCTCGGAGGAGCTTACCGTTTAGCTCGTAAGAGCATACATGTACAGGAATTGATGGATTACTATTCAGTACACTTAGTGTGTACTATCCGTGAATCTAACGGCATTCTAAATGGTTCAACGGGTACAATTTTGTTACAAATTATATGAGTTTATTAGGAACTAGATATATGTAGATGAAGTTTGCTTAATTGTTGTGTTCATCCATGTTATTTGATTGTTATATGTGCTTTACATGACTAACATATTGGTGAATATATGTGCTTAGGCATTTGATCAAATTGAGTAGGATATACTATGTTTACTTATCTAATTTGTGATTAAGTGGTAAGTTAAATTCTAAATTATACGAACTTACTAAGCTTAATTTTTTACTTTGTTTCCTTTTCCTTGTTTTATAGTGATTTGGAAGCTCGCTCAGATTGGAAGTGTTCGGAGATCTCATCACACTATCCAACATCTGTTTTGGTACTTATGAATTATGTATTTTGGTTATATGGCATGTATAGGTCATTTGGCTAATGAAAGCCTATGTGTTTTGGTTATGTAAATAGCCATTTGATTTTGCATGTTTTGGTATATGTTGGTTTGTAAATATATGTGAAGTTAGCCTCATTTTGTATGATTTATAATTGCTATGGATTGCCTTGCTTGTGGAACTGTATTTTGGCACTAAATGGTTGGATTTCAGATGAGTATTCATGTTAAGATTTAGACATAAGGTTTCATATATGCATTTGACCATATAGGTAAAATTTGGAGGTTGGCTTAGTATGTTATTAATTCAGATGCCTAGAAGCATTATAGTTGTTGGTAATGATATTGCATTTTTTAGGCTTTATTGTGGTTCGTTTGAATGTCTATTGATGATATAATCATATGCTATTTGAAGTGTTTAGGTTAATGCAAATTTGGGTGAGAAGTATGACTTGGAACATAGCCTATTTTTGTCCACACGGGCAGAGACACGGGCATGTGTCTCAGTCGTGTGTGTAACGACCCAAAAATTTATGGGCATAAAAAAAGTTAGTTGTTGAGTCTCCGTTTTAGTAAGACGGATTCGTAAAAATTTATTAAAAATATTTACGAAGTTAGTTAAATGTTTAATTTGGTTTGGTTAAGTGAAATTGACTTAATTAGGAGTAATTATGAAAATGGACTAAATTGTAATAGTGGTGAAAGCTTAATTATAGAGTAGAGAAAAGTGAAGGGACTAAATTAGCAATTTAGCCATAAATGAGAAGTGTAAGGAAAATATAACTCCGTGTGTAATAAATACATATATGCATTTATAATATATATAAATAATAAGTAAATAAAAGAAAGAAATGAAAGTAGAACCAAAAGGTTGAAACGAAAGAGGGAGAAAGAAAAAAGGAAAGAAAAGAAAAAGGGGAAACTAGTGTTTTGAGGTTCAAGCTTAATTTGATAAGTCAATTTAGTCTATTTTCTTGTAATTTTGATATTTTTGGAATCCTAGAACAAAGTATTACTTGATTTATGTGGAATTTTTGAAGTTAGTGGATTTTTAGACATAGTTCATGTTGAATAAATTGATGAATTAGGAGTTTAATTGATAGAATTTCAAGTTAGAATTGGGTAAAGGATTAAATTGTAAAATAAGTTATAAGTTTTGTGTAATAGGAACTAAATTGAAAGAAATTTGAAATTAGGGTTTTATGGAGAAAATTAGAGAGTTAAGTTTAGTTAGGAGTAGAAATTGAGTTAAAATAAAGAATGAATAGTGATGAAAATGAAGATAAATTTTAGTCAGGGATTAAATTGCAATTTAGACAAAATTTGAATAGAAAAATCAAAGCATTTGATATGAATTGGTATTGTATTGATGATTGTAAATTATTTTAATTTTCGTAGCTAATATTGTGTCGGAGACATCAGCTAAGAAAGGAAAGGAAAAGATTGACGAGGAGTAACTTGAGAAAAACTACGGTTTGTATTACTATAGTTCAAATCTATTTGTTATTAATGGTTGTATTTTAATTAATATGCATGGTAAGTAAAATTGAGGTAAGTATTGATATTGAATTATGGATATATGTGAGCATTTGGAATGTATATTAATTGGAAAGTGAAAAGTGATTTGAATTGAAAATATGAGAATTTGTGATTGAGGTGAAATTGATATGAATATTGAGTGAAATTGACATGTGATTTAAATTCTCTATTAATTAGTTGGGCTAAGTCAGATATAGTTGGCATGCCATAGGATTAGAAGTGTTTAGGGATACTTCGACCTCGAGTCGATGAGGCACTGGGTGTCATACTGTTACTTTGGATAGATTCGATGAGGTACTGGGTACCAACTTACTTTGGCTTGGCCAATGAGACACTGGGTGTTAACTATTGCTTCGAACTATCTGATGAGGCACCAGGTGCCATACTAGTGTGTCCGGTTGGATTCGTGTATCAGCCAAGATCCGAGTCCTATTAATAGGGGTGAATAAATGAATTGACAAATTGAAAGATTTATATATGAAATGGAATGAGAAAGATATTGAAAAATGGAAATGAAATGATTATTGATATAATGTATGAAATGGATATTGATATAATGAAATGATATGTAAATCGAAAAGTAAGAAAAGCTATTGTTAGGTAGTATATAAGTGATTTATTGAAAGAAAAAAAAATGAGTGTGAGGTTAAATGTGTTTGTTTAATTATTGTTATTTTAAGTATTTGAATTATAGTAATACCACTGAGTATATATACTCAGCATATGGTTGTTTTTCGTGCGCAGGTTAGGAGAAGTCAAATTTCCAATCTAGTCCAAACCGATCTTGAACTCAGTAAAGTGGTGAAGTATGTTTTCTTTTGTAAAATGGCATGTACCTAGGTTGTTGTATAGGTCATTTTTGAGTTATGCTTGTAAATGATGTTATATTGATATTTTGGATGGTTTTATATAACTTATATATGAAGAATTAAGTTAAAGAAATGGCATATTGTAGTATGAAATTGAATTTGGATTGAATGAAACTATTTGAATAGATTTGGTCAATACATGAGAGAAACTTATGAATAAACATTGAATAGGTCATTAGGTTGATGTTTATGACATGATTTAGGGACATTTAAATGTATTTTGGATTGGTTGAACGATTGCATATTTAATTACTTGTTGTTCAAGAATTGCAGGGTTGGTTAACTTGTTGTAAAAGGCTCATTTTAAGTCCATACGGCCTGGCACACGGACGTGTGACTAGACCGTGTGAAACACACAGCTAGCATATTGGCGTGTGATTTGGCCGTGTGACCCCTGCATTTTAAAATATAAAAACAGAATGCTCAGGTTTAGGCACACGGGCAAAGACACAGGTGTGTGTCTCAGTCGTGTGAAGTACACGGCCTAGCACACGAGCATGTGACCCATACAATAAATAGAGTTACAAGTCAAAGAGTTACACGAGTAAGAGACACAAGCATGTGCTATCGCATGACCTGGGACATGGGCATGTCACTTGACCATGTGACCCACACGGCCTGACCACACGGGTGTGTCTTATGGCCACACAGGCGTGTCCCTTAGTCACACGGGCGTGTGAGCCCTACCTGCATTTAGGGCAAAATTTTAGAATTTCATGAAAAATTTCCAGAGTGCTCAAATAAGTCTCAATTGGTTTCTAACGTATATTTTGGGCCTCGGTAGCCCATTAAAGGGACGATAAGATTAAATTATAATATAATTGTTAATTGTTTGTATAATATTCGTATCTGACTGGAAATGACTGATAATGCTTCGTAACCCTATTTTGGCGACGATTTAAGGTTAGGGGGTGTTACAGTGTGTCTCTTGAGATTTCTAATGAAAGTAAGTTAGTGAGTTACACGGGCTAGTCACACAGGCGTGTGGTTGGCCGTGTGACCCAAGTCAGTGAGTTACACAGGATCGAACACGGGCTGCGACACGACCATGTGATCCCATTTCGAATGCCCACACAGCCTAAGACATGGGCGTGTCTCTTGGCCGTGTGTCCACACAAGCGTGTGTCCTCTGTACTTTGAAAATGTTCAATGTTTTTCCAAAATTTCCTTGAGTTCTCAATTTAGTCCCGAATTATTTTTAATGCTTGTTTTGGACCTCAAGAACTCGTATTGGGGGATTATATGATTGAAATTGAATAGTTTTTGTTTGAAATGAGAAATGAATATGAAATGTATGATTGTATGACATATATGTCTAGTAATGCTACGTAACCTAGTTCTAATGTCGGATACGGGTTAGTGGTGTTACAATTTTGTAAAGTGAATTTGGTTGGTTTTAAGTTTAGGGACTAAAATGATAATATGTTGAAATTGATATGAAATTTTTATAAATTTAGATGCTTGAGAGTTGTTAATAGCATAGGTTATTTAACTCATCCTTAAGCTTTTTTTTTTCTATTTTATTTCCCTTCACATTTTACTTCCTCT
Source organism: Gossypium stocksii (assembly GCA_020496765.1). Classification (NCBI taxonomy): domain Eukaryota; kingdom Viridiplantae; phylum Streptophyta; class Magnoliopsida; order Malvales; family Malvaceae; genus Gossypium; species Gossypium stocksii. Next base: position 110,176,587 of record CM035623.1, read on the forward strand.
TTTCTGATGTTTCTCAACAAACTTTGTCTTATTCATTTATCTCCTTTTCTTACCATATTGCGTGTATTACCCTTTTCAGCATACTTTTTTAATAAATAAATAAATGAAAGATTTCCTTTAATTTTCCCATTTTTATTTGAATAAATAGACTTTAATTTGCAAGTTATATCCAAAAATTGAAATAACCTTAACTTCAACTATCTTGTGTCAAAGTTAGCCATTCCAACCAACTACCTCTTCCACATTGTTAGTTTTTAATCAAAGTGTTTGCTTCACGGGACATGCTTACTCTAATTTTCCCAAGGAATATTGTTACAACCCTTTAGTTATAACTCTTTAGATTATAATCTTTAAAATTCCAAATGACAGTGAGTTAGGGAATATAAACACCCTTTGGTTAGAACTCTTTAGATTATAGTCCTTACAGTTCAAAAATAACTGTAAGTTTTTATATGTGGCAATGTACATATGATCGCATGATTTGGGTTTCTCATGTTTAAAGGGTGTTTGATTGCTTCAACCTCTTAAATGTATTATTAAATTGATATAAAAACATGGTTGTTAGTGGTTTTGTTACCAATCATTCAAATTATGCTAATGCATAATTGGTTATGTAAACATATGTCAATACATTTATATACGTGTATACATGTCTGCATATGTGTATATGTCATGGGGTTAGAATTTTAGTCTTGTAAATCGTGTAGTATTAGGCAATTCTTTTTCCTTTAATGTGATTATAAATAGATGCCTTCCACCTTATTTGTAAGCCTTTTTGTTTACCTGCTTCAAAATTTTGAAAAGGACTATATGTTTTTGCCAAGCCAATGTTAAGTCATAAAGTAAACACTAGGAAATTGTTTGAGATGTACTTCGCTCATAAAATTTATGTAACACCCCTATCCCGTAACCGTCGCCGGAATAGGTAAGGGGCATTACCGGACTTGTAACATATATCGGAGCAGTAAAATTTTAAACTTTTTAATCAAGATCCAACACGTATCATCAATCATCAGAGCATGCTTCAATTGATTATAAAATGATGCATATAACTATTGGAAATCTAATTGGAAACATGCTAAAAGATAGGGAAAATTTGCGAAATTTTTAAGTTAGGGACACACGGCCGTGCCCCTTGCCCGTGTTCTTCTCACACGGCCGTGTCCCTCTAGACACGCCCAAACCTTTTAGCCCGTGTTCGAAACTGTCAAATATCACACGGCTGCCAGACACGCCCGTGTACAAAACAGAGCAGACCGTGTGACTATACTGCCAAATTTCACACAGCTACAAGTTACTAGACACGCCCGTGTGTCTAGGTCGTGTACCAAAACTGACCAAAACATCAAGGTGCAGGGGATACACGGTCGAAGCGCACGCCCGTGTTCCCTGGCCGTGTGGCACGTTATAGGCTCGGTTTAAACCAAATTGCCACCCAAAAACAAACCAATTCAAGCATATAATTGACCAAAATTATCATAAATCTTGCACTCACTAAGCATAACAATTCAATAGCTAAAATAGCCACATTCATGAACTCATTCACACATAAATATACATAATCATTCCTTACCTTTCACCTAAGCTAACAATGCACATATCTTGTACATATAACATAGTAAACATATTAACTATGCAAGCTTATAGTCTCATCAAAATCACATATCTTTCCATAAGCACATATAGCCAAAGAACAACTCAAATTCTTGATTATATACATATATGACCCAAGCCACATCTCATAGCTTGATCATTTACCAAATTATATCATGCTCACAAAATATCTAGCCTATACATGCCATGACCATTTCATTTACAAAAGGTTTAAAAGTACCAAAGCTTAATAGATAGTGTGATGATGATCTCCGACACGTCCGATTATCGAGCTAGCTTCCGAATCTAAAACAAGGGAAAAGTAAACGAAGTAAGCTTTTAAAGCTTAGTAAGTCCATATAACATGAAATGAAACTTACCATTTCAATGAGGTATCCATAAATAAGGCCATTACAAACATATGATCTTATAGCCTATTGCACAAGCTCACACTCATTAGTTCATGTAGTTTCATAACATATCATATATAAAAGCTTATCAAATACTTCATTTCATGTAACATATACAAATCTTGTAAATCATATGGCATGTATTTCATATACTTCATTATCTCATGTATAGCACCTAACTCTTATAACATGTACCTTATACCATTCATGTATTCACATAACATCTTTCTCATATATTCAAATATCAATTAACCTTTCCTGTAATATGTATCGGTATTGCCCGTTGAACCTATAAGAACATCGAAAGATACTCGGGTGATACACACACAGTGTATATACATATAACCTGTAATCCGTCAATGCGTCATATATGCTCTTTCGAGCCTGTACGGTAAGCCCGGAGGCTGAACATATAATCCCGAAGGATAATCGGTAAGCCCGTAGGCTGAACATGTAATCCCGAAGGATAAACCTGTAGCTCATGAGCACGTGGTGAGTCCGCAACAAATGCAGGAGCTCGAACCACCCTGTAGCCCTAGTGACATGTCACTCGTATCCTATCGACTTCTACGGTTCTAACGGGGCTCGGTATTCAATTTATCACTTGTAACAATTTAACATTTCTATTTCAATCTCATATATACTCGTTCCATTAGGCTATTTAATCATCTAGCATTTCATATTTTCAAATAACAATACGTATGAACATATATAAATACATTAAATTCGTTATACGAACTTACCTCGTAATCCCGTATCTACTCGTCTATTTTTCGTTTTCCCCGATCAAGTTCTGGGATTCGATCGTCTTTATCTAAATTAATGCAAAATTCAGCTATTTACTAACTCACATATTCAATTCAATCCAAAAACATATAATTTGACATATTTGCAATTTAGCCCCTATATTTTCAATACTTTGCAATTTAGTCCTCTCATCACAAAAATGACCAATTACACAATCAATCCCCCAATTCACTATAGCCGAATATTCAAGGGACTTATACAAGCATATATCTTTCAATTAATCACAAATTTAACCTTAAAAATTCTACCTTTTTACAATCAAATCCTCAAAACCCATTTTCTTCAAAAATCACTTTAAAATTCTTGTATATTTCCACATCATATACAATAATTCATCAAAATCTATCAATATATCAAGGATTCATCAATGGCATTTTTCAAGGATATTCAAAAAATCAGAAATTGAGGTACGGGTCGACTAATATACGAAGCAACGATCTCAAAAACGTAAAAATCACTAAAAACCGAAGTCAAAACATACCTCAATTTAGCAAAATAGTAGCCGAATGTTTGAAGGCTTTAAAACCCTTGTTTTGTTTGAAGAATCGGTGGAAGAGAAGAAATATGAAGCCATTTTTCTTGTTTTATTTAATTAAAACATATTATAAAGCCATTTGACCATTTTACCCTTTGTAAAATTATTATAAAACCTTATAAAATATGGACATAATGGTCCATCACCAACCACTCCAAATAAAAATGGCATAATTGCCATACAAGTACCTCCTTTTATAAAGCCATGCTCAAATAAGCCATTTATAAAATAGAACTCTAATTTATCACTTTACGCGATTTAATCCTTTTTATCAAATTAACTAGTCAAACAATAAAATTTCTAAACGAAACTTTCACACGGTAATTCTATCATGCTGTAAAACATATTAAAGCCATAAAATTAATAATTCGACTCGGTTAAGTGGTCCTGAAACCACTCGTTCCGACTAGGGTATAAAGTGGGCCGTTACAATTTACCTGATTTAACTGCTCAATTTGTATCACCACTAACCCCTGAACCATAAACCCTAACCTTTAGACTCTAAACCTTAAACCTTAGACCAAAATCCTAAACCTTAGATCCTAGAGCCTATACCTTCGACCCCAAACCTAAAACATTATATCCAAACCCCAAACCCAAACCCAAACCCAAACCCAAACCCAAACTCAAACCTTAAACCCCTAATCGTAAACCTAAAATGTAGCATTCCCAAAACCCTATTGTGTTAGGGACTAAATCATAAAAATAAGAAAAGTTCTGTGGTACAAGTATAAATATTTAAAATGTGAGGGGTTAAAGTATAAATATGAAAAGTTTGAAGGGCCAATAGTGAAAATATCTTAAGGTTGAAAGGATTTAGAATGACCAAATTGAACAAATGAAGAAATGAGAAGGACTAAATTATAAATTTTACTAAGAAAATGTCATAAAAAAGATGGAATTGTAGAGAAAGTACAAGGGTAAAATAGTCATTTCTTAAATAAGATAATTATGGGAAAATATATTTGGTTATGGAAAATTTTGGCCGATCAGATTAAATTGAGAAGTAAGAAGAAATTATGACCCTTGGATGGAAATCATTAAAAGTTAAAGTATTAAATTAACTAATAATATTTTAATAAAAACATTTTTGTAGAAAAATAAAGAAAATTCTTCATTTCTCTTACACCAATCGTCCATCACTTATATATATATATATATATATATATATATATTGGGGGAGAGCTTTGCTTCTTAAGAAATTTAGTCTTTTGCCATGAAAACTCACTTTTTCTCCTAAAATTCTTGAAAATTTCCTCAAACACCAAAAAAAAAAAAGATGAAGTAGGATTCTAAAGAATACGTTCATCAATTTAGAAGCAAGAAAATAGTAGATGAATGTGAAGAAAATGAGAAAAAAATGGGAAGGAAAGTGGTAAAGATGAAAAAGGCATGGAAATGAAAAAGAAATGAAGAAATTCTTGACAAATGAGGTAAGTTTCATACTAACCCTACTTGTATTTCAATAGATTGAGTTAAATATGTTGTGAATGAGATGTATGAAACATGTATTTTAATCTAAATATTAGAAATAGAAAGTATTTGATGAAGTATAGAGACTTAAAACACTAAAATGGTAAGTAAGAGAGAATGTGATTTGTATTGTGAAAAATACTAACATTAAGAAATGAAGATGTAATCTACACATAAACATAAGTGATTAAATTGAATAGTAATCAAAACTATGGTAATTATGTATGATTGAATGAAAGATAATGCATGGAAAAGAAAATATTTTCATTAAAACAGTTTGGACAAAAGTAGTGGCTTAACTTTGAAAATTCACTAAAAATAATAGAGATTTATTTAGAGGTTGAATTAAATATGGAATTAAAGCGTATTGAGTTTATATTCCTATGGAAGAAACAATGTAAGCATCGGAATTGTAGATTTTGAGATATATTAGTTTTTATGGAACAATGACAAAATGGATTCGAGTTTCCCTGTTCTAACTTTAGCTAAACATAAAAAATGGTAAATAATTATTATTGGATGAAATTTATATGTTTGATTTCTTAATGAGTCTATTTTCAAGAGAAACAAATGGTAACATAATACAAATCCTGAGTTAAAAGATAATTAATTTGTAGTGGAGAAGGATCGAAGCTATCAAATAGTAGAATAGGGGAAATTTTGAGGAATAAACTGTATTAATTGGCTTATGTGCAAACTCTAAAATGTTATTGTAAAATTTTAATTGAGTCTAGTTTCAAAAACAACAAGCAGATCCAAATTTTGAGTTCTATAGAAAAAGATAAAAAATAATTTAGTGACTACTACTTGAATAGACAATTCTACTAAGAGTATCCATGTGATTCATGTAATTATAATTAATGTTACATGAAAGCATGTTATACTAAAAACTAAAGAATCTTATATATGTACAATAAGGATGTGGATTGAAGAGGAGGAGGAGAAATAATAGAAGAATTTATAATGCAAGGAAATTATTGCAAATAAGGATTTTTACTAATACATAAATGAAATTCAAAAACATTTTTGAGACATTAAGTGACTAATTGATATAAGATGAATTGAGGAAGTCCTAATTGATAAAATTGGTAAATTTTGATAATAGATATGGCATATAAAAAGGGTAATCTAATTTTTGAAAGTACATGACTCTTAACAGATTTATTTGTAAAACTGTAATAATTGTATTAATTTGATAACTTTAGTGTTAAAAGCATGTATATAGGATTCATTAAGGAAACATCATATAATTCTTTGAGCGGTTGGATAACAATCTTTGAGAATAAATATCTTGAACATATAGGGTTATTTTGAAATAAATATGAGAGGTTAGGGTATAAAGTACAAATTGACCCTAAGTAAATTTTCTCTTATTTTAAAACATCGAATCATAATTTGGTAACGATATCAGAGACATAGTATCGATACCTTGAGAAAGGTATCGATACTTTAGTCAAAGTATTGATATTTTATTCAGGGCATTGATACATATAGATTTTATTTGATTTTCTAAAACATCAAAGCTTAAATCAGTATTGATACCAAGACAGGGGTATCGATACCTAAGCTAAGGTACCAATACCTTAGTGCCAATATCGATATTGGAACCTTGTTTTGTACATATGTAATGATGAAATAAAAGGTTGCTAAAAGTTTTACTCGGATTGGATCAAGAAAACTTTAATAGGAGAATAACACGATAATGATAACAAATATTCTTTGTTGAAGGGTCGATTTATCAGTATATAGCCATAGTTACTCTGGCATCAAATGTGACATTCTTATATCTTGACCCAGCAGTCGGGTCAAGTATAAGGGTGTTACATAAAACCTCAAACCTGAAACTCGAACCTCAAACCCTAAACATATAGCCCTAAAACTTAAAACCCAAAAAACCAAATTGTAAAACCTTAAAACTCGACACCCAAACACTACACCCTAAACTCAAACACTACACCTTAACCTCAAACCCAAAACCCCTAGCCTTAAACTTGAACCCTTAAACCACAGACCCCATCAACCCCCAAGCCATATACCCAAACCCTAAACCTTATTTCATATTTCCAAAGACGAAGAAATTAAATTACAATGAATGCATAATAGAGATGAATACACTACAAATAATTTGTCATATACCAACACTTACTTTTATTGACGGTCCAATTCCGTAAGTATAAGTAGGTCTATACTAATATATTACTTATTCGTTAGTATACAATGAGCCTATACCAACACATCCTATTAGTGTCGGTATAGGAGTATCTATAATGACAAATTAATTTATTCGTCAACATAAGTATTATATATACTAAAGATATTATTAGTGTCATTCGTATAGGATGTATTCTAAAAAGGTTAAAATATGTCATAGATCCCTATAATTTTTTTAAAATTTAAATTTAGTCCCTATACTTTTATTTCTAGGAATTAATCCATTTATTTTTCAGAATTTCAAGTCCAAGTATTAACACTATTAAAATTATTTTGTTAAATCTAGGTTAATTATAAAGTATTTTCTTTATCTACATGGCTACCAAGTGAGTCTTTTGATAAAAAAAATTAGCAGTGTTAACAATTTGACTTAAATTTAGAAATATAAAAAGTACAAGGACTAAATTTCAAATATGTAAAAGGAAAAGCTAGAAAATAGTTTACCCAAAAAGTTACAGGGACTGAAGAGAAAATTTCCCCTTTTCCCTTTTCTCTTTTTCACGTGAAGGTCATGGATGGGTTTTGGCTTTGGTTCCTTTTTTATTTTTCACTCTTTACTTCCCTTCTTCTTTCTCCATTTGCCCTAGCCGCCGCCTTCACTCCACTTTGCAGTCAGCCATCGCAGACGTCCCTCGGGCCAGCTGATACCACCGGAGTTCAGCTCTCTTCCTCCTCAATCTGTTAGCGGGCTTAAAAACCTAAAACAAATCCGGATGTAGGGGAATTTGATAAGGATACGTCAAAAAAAAAAAAAAAGAGATTGCGTGATGTTATCTTCCTTTTTCATTTTTTGATTTTTTTCGCCCAAAATTCTCTCCCACTCTCACTGCTGTCGCCGACATCGTAAGGATTCTTTGTGGCGATCTTCTCAGTACTTAACTGTATCTACTCTATCACTTCCGTGATTTGGATTTGACTCTCGTTTCCGATTTTTAGTAAAGCTCTCTCTGCTTTTTGTTAGCTTCGTCTCATTGAAAATCATCTCTACAATGTACTAATCGGTCTATCTTTTGCCACTTTCCTTTTCTTTTAGTGATTGATTGAACAACCCCTGCAATCAAGATTTTATCTGGCTTTTACGTCGTTGATAACGACATTTTCTTGGAATGATTTAGTTCTTTATCCGTTTTTATTCTCATTTTCTAGGTTTCATCTGTTTGATTTCATCAATTTTGTTATTTACTGAAGCTGATAGGGTTCGTGTTTTTCTTTTGACAATTTATTCAATTTTCCCTGTTTCTCGATGCCATATTCAGTTGCGTTTTTAGTGCATGATTTGTATCTTATTATGATTTGCTGAATTATTGTGGTTTTGAATCGCAGTTCCCGTTCTTCTAGTTCCTTTGCTACAAGGGAAATTACTGGACGCCATCCATTCCGTCCACCACCGCTATCCTCTGCAATGTCAGACCGCGACAGGCAACGCGAGAGGGATCGCGAGAGAGACCGAGACCGAGAGCGTGACCGCGAAAGGGATCGCAGGCGAGACAGAGATGTTCGCGACCGAGAGCGAGACAGAGACAGGGAACGGACGCGCAGCAAGAGATCCCGTACTCCGGAGCGTACCCGATCCCGTCACACGCGCTCTTCTACGCGTTCCCCTGACCGTGAACGGTACCGTTCACGCTCCCACTCTCAGGAACGCTCCGCCCACCGTCATCACCGGCACCGGCACCGAACACCGTCAGATGAACCCCCGAGGAAACGTCACCGCCACGAAAGTGAGGAAAGGGAGAAGGATAGGCAAAAGGCAGTGTCGGATTTTGTGGACGAGATAGCTAAAGAGCAGCAGCAGAAGAAAGGAAACAATGAGAGTGAGAATGAGCATGGGGATGCAGGAGAGCAGGATGAGATGGAGATGATGAAGATGTTAGGGATTCCAGTTGGTTTTGATTCCACCAAAGGGAAACATGTGCCTGGGACTGATATTAGTGGAGTTAGGACTGTGACTAAGCGGCAGCCCAGGCAGTATATGAATCGAAGAGGCGGGTTTAATCGTCCATTGCCTGCTGAGCTCAACCGCTAGAATTGAGTAAGGGGTTAAAGCATTTTCAAGGTTAGGTTTTTTGTTATTGTGACTGCTAATGTGGATGCTTTTTAGCGTTTCTTGTTTTCATATTTTTGTAAGTGAATGCTTGGTGGTTTATTGTGCTGGGAATTATTTTAGTTATATGGTTGTATATTTTATTAGTATTAGTCTTGCCATACAGAATACTAATGTTGAAACTAACTAGCTCAAGAAAATTCACATTTTGTTCTATTAGAGTTATTGTGAAACCTAAGTTGTTTGTCTACTGAATAAGAGTTCCTATTGATTTTAGCATACTTCAGGATTTAGAAGTGGGTATATGTTTTTTCAAACTGTGTATCCCAAGGTGGGTTGGTCATCCATTTTGATGCAGTTACAAGGTTCTGGCAGTGTATCTGCTTGACTTTCTTGATGCAGTATGCTAAGGTATACCTTTTAGATTATTTTTCTTAGGTACAACAACAGTTTGGATGGTTGTGGATTTTATTTTTTATGTTTGGCTATTGAGTTTAAAGATTATTTTTCTTGTCAGGACAGATCTAATTGATATGGCGCTACAGGGTTCCTGTTTTGGTTATACTGTTATGTGTTGTTGGTGCCGCAATGGAAACTAATTTTGCGGAATTACTTCTTTTAAATTTTGGTTGGTATCAATTTGAAATTTTCTCTAATCTCTGAAATCCTTCATTCAAGAGTGGGATTTCAAATGGTTGGTTCAATTATTAACCGAACCAAATTTACATTAATCGAATTGTATAATCCTTTAATCGTTAATCGAATCTAAATAATTTGGTTAATTCAGTCGATTAACTGAAGCAATAGAAATTTATATATTTTTTTGTCTTTTGATTAAAACTAGTATAAAACATATAAAAATTACATTAAAATTAATCGAAATGTATGTTTTTGTCTTAAAAGTTAACCAAAATTTTATAAACACTACTTAAGTCTTGAAATTAACACATAATATTAATTATTTAGTTTGATTAATTACCCGATTTCAAATTGAATTAATGATAATTAAAATTTTAAAAAATCATTAATCATTCTTTGACCGAATTGAATTCAACAATAGATCAATTAATTAAATTAAATTAATTTTATAAATAGCATCAACAATAAACACAACATTGGGTGTTTTCATGACATCATAAATATTAAATTTAGTATTACTATCAAATTTTATAATAAGTATATCATTATCAAATTTTGTCGTAAGTGTACCATCATTCATTATCAGTTTTAATCCTAGATGTTCTCATAAATTATATTTTGTATAAAATTGGCGTTGAATTAAGAAAAAAAAAAATCATATTCCATACAAGTACAAAAAATTGGTGGGAAAGACCAATCTATTGCTTACACTAAAATATCCTCTAATACTCTCTTAGGGTAAATAATCGACGTATCAATTAATTAAAATATCTCACATGTATTTTTAATGATCCAATATTCAAATATGAATAAATAGGTGGGAATATAATATTTATGGAAGCTCCTAAATCGCACTAGACAATATTTTAATTATTTTACATTGACAGTAAACATATTTGGGTGTTCTTATCGAGGAGGTAATTTATTTTTAACAACTTATTGGGTCTTCTTACCAAGGAGGTAATTTATTTTTAACAACTTATTCATTTATAATTTTAGTTTGTTGATATACTAGATTAACAGTTATAAAAAGGGATGGGGTTGAGTGATTTCATTCTCTAGGAACAGAGAATTTGAAACAGAGAGGAAGAAGAAATCCTTAGTCTCATGCTTTAGAATTTTATTATATAGGTCGAGTAATCAGGTTAGATTCCATGTAACACCCCTTACCGATGTCCAACGCCAGGACAGAATACGAGGCATAACTAGATATAAACACGAGCAACCATACAAAACCGGGCCACAAAATTTCACTCAATTTAAAACTATTTATACACAAGCATATTGTCCCTTATACGGGTCTACGAGACCCAAAACATATATTGGGAATGGTTCGGGTCTAAACCTTTGAGAAACTTAGAAAATTTTCATGTTTTGGAGAGTCACATGCCCGTGTGGGTAGGTCGTGTGGACTCATACGCCCGTGTGACCCTAGGACATACACGTGTTCTAGGCCATGTCCAAAGTAGGGGACATTATGTTTATGACGTCATCACCCAAATAAGGTCACACGGCCAAGGTACAAGCCCATGTCCTTTGACTATGTGGCGAATTAAATTTTGAAAATTAGGTGCAGACTTCACACGACCATATCCTTAGGTAGTGTCTTTCACACGGTCGAGACACACGGCCGTGTCTCTGCCCATGTGTTTACTACTGGACATTCTGTTTTGCAAAATTTGGGTGTAGGGGACACACGACCTATTCACATGCCTATGGGGCTGACCGTGTGTCACACACGGCCTAGACACACGCTTGTGTGTCTACCCGTATGGGCAAAAATAAGGCTATTTACCAAGCCTTTTGCCACCCTGAAACACAAGCACACTTACACCAAATTCAAAGGTACATAACATAACATAACATAGGTGAGCTATCAAACATACTTAAATCAAGTCTTCCACACATTATTCGTATACCCCGTCTATCAAGCCTATACATCACATAATTAGTAACTTAAACATACAAGCCATCACTTCTATGAATAACATCATCATATGCATATACCAATAACCAATATTGGCCAATTTCATATGGCCTTATACAAAAGGATCGTTCATCAAAATAAGCCAACATTTTGGCCAAATCAATTATGACATATAGCAAAATGGCCAAGTTCCTATACATGCCATACTTAAAATAAAAGGCTAGCTATACCCAAATATTCCAATTGATAGTGATAGTGTGATCGAGCCTCCGACGTCCTTCGATCCCTGAGCTAGCTTAGCGATACTATAAGAAAATGGAAAAGAAAGGGGAGTAAGCATAAAGCTTAGTAAGTTTGCATATAAATAAATAACAACATTAATCATGCAATATCAAACACATAACATATTTATAACTTATCACAAATGTCATTAAATATCATGGATATATCTTTACTCATGTCAATTTCATAGTATACCATAAAACTCATAGTAATGATTGATTCATTCACCTCTTACCAAGATCTCATCGATTCATAAACTCAATAGTTCTGAGCTTCGTGTACATACCTGTACCCTTTCAACATGAACATACCTTGTCTTTTCTTTGGCATATTTTTTGGATTACCCATTGAACCACTTGGAATACTAAAGGATACTCGGGAAATCTCATATACATAGTGGGATACCAACGCCATGTCCCAGACATGGTCTTACATGGAATCACATATTGATGCCAATGCCATGTCCCAAACATTGTCTTACATGGGATCATACTTCGATGCCAATGCCATGTCCCAGACATGGTCTTACATGGGATCACACATAACCCTAATGTCATGACATTTGTATCCTATCTATTGCTAAGGTTCAACCGGGATTTCGAAACTTTAAAGCTCGTTACATCTTCATTGAGTCATTGTAAACCAAAATTCATAAAATAATTATACATATCATACAAAAATTAAAGCATTAAATACAAAGTGAAGTAATGTTGCATTATTTACCCACAAACTTACCTCGATAAAAAATACGGCTAACTATTCGATTTAGTCCTCAACTTTGTTCTTCCCTCGATTTAGGTTCGGACCTCTTTCCTCTTGATCTATAATAGCAAATTTCACTTATTTAATTATCACATTTTTCAAATCAGTCCATAAATCATACTTTGGGAAAATTAAAAATTTTCCCCTAAACTTTCACATATTTATAAATTAGTCCTTAGGCTTGTAAAATGAAATGTACTCATTTTCTTTGTTACCCAAGCCTAGCCGAACCTGACACATGCTCATAACAACCCACATTTTCCTTTAAACCAAACTTTTACTACTCATTTTACAACTTTTACAAAAAGGTTCTTTTTAGGTGTTTTTATGAAAAATCACTTAGTAAAAGATATTTATCACACATCAAACTTTCATATTCCTTCATTAAACATCAAAATACATGCATGTCACACATGAGTAAATTTTTTAACATGAACCGTAGCTCAAAATATGGCTAAAAGCAGGTAAATCGGGTTACGAGGGTTTCAAAAATGTAAAGAGTATTAAAAACGGGGCTAGGATGTACTTACTATGAAGCTTGGAAATGTCAAAACCCTAGCTATGGAGGGCTTGTAAAATTCGGCTACTACTTGGAAAAGATGAGCACATTTTTGCTTTCTTTTTCCCTTTTTATTTATTTATTAACTAAATGACCAAAATGCCCTTAAGGCCCTTCCTTGAGATTTTTCCCTTCCATGTCCATTTTTGTCTATTATGACATAAAATGGTCTATTTAATAAATAAGGACCTCTAATTTACACATGCATTTCAATTAAGTACCCCAAAGCTTCTAGAATCTCATATTTTAAAACTTTTGCAATTTAGTCGTAAAAGTTAAATTGGGCACTTACTTACAAAATTTCTTCATGAAACTTTCACACAATCATGCAAACATGCCATGGACCTCAAAATAATCATAAAACAAATATTTCTACTTCGGATTTGTGGTCTTAAAACTACTATTTCGACTAGGCCCTAATTCGAGATGTTACATTCTAGGTTAGAACCTGAGTTGGGTTGTAATTATTATTTAACAATTTGTCCCCCTGGTCGAAGAAGACTTATAAATTGACTCTTCTCAGACGATCTAACTAAGGATGTCAATTAGGCAGGGCGGGTGCGGCGGGTGCTCCCACCACACCCATCCCCGTCAAGAATTTTCATCCCCATCCCTACCCCACCACCCACGTGGGTCCGCAGATCCACCTAATCCCCACTATAAACCAAATTTTTTATGAAAAAAGTATGAAATACATGTCCTCCAAACTCCTACCACATATGTAACATTATTCCGACTGTCATCATTTAAAAAAAAATCATTCGCGACCCTTTAATTGGTAAATAAAATATAACTTCAATACGAGTTTAAAAAATTCAGAAAATAAAGTCCTTACATATCCAAATACAAACAATGTATCAAATACCTCATAAATGTCTTCAAATGCAACACAAGTGCAAAAATTCCAAAAATCAATCAATACATGTCACTCCTGTTACTTCTGTATCACATTCATTTTCTAATTCTTTTATCAATTGTGAGCATTGTATCTCTTTAACTTCGTGTGAACCTGCAGATGTAAGTTTCTTTATAAGTAACTTGCATTTTTATTTGACAAATAAATTCAATGTAAAAAATTGATATGTTACCATTTTATAAATAAATTCAAAATAAAAATATCATAAACTACCTTTAAAATTAGCCCAAATCCAATTTTGAGCACACATCAAAGCCTAAATACTTTCTGGTAGAAGTTGACTACGATAAGGATCAAGTACTTCACCACTACTGCTGAAAGCAGACTCCGAAGGGATTGTTGAAACAAAAATGCTTAAAATGTCCCTAGCTATTTATTGAAGAATTGGATATGTGCTTCCATTTGTCTTCCATCAGGTGAGGATATCAAAATCATCATAAAGTGGTACATTAGAATCTTCCAAGTATTTTTTGAAATCTGATTTTTCATAACTTAGACTCTTATCTTGCTCCATAAGTTGAGCAAATTCTTGCATATGCGCATATCCTCTAATGTTACCAATATCACTAGGTGCTCAAGAACTATTAGTTTGAACCCTATCATTCTTAGACCAATATTCATCCACCAACTGGCAAAGAAAAGTACTAATTCAACTAATCTCCCTCTTAGCTTCATCACGATCAAATATTTTTTTTAAAATAAAAGCGAATAAGGGCCATTTTGTATCTTGGATCAAGTATTGTCGCCACACCTATTAGATCATTAACACCAATCTAGTACTTGTATTTTTCTAGCATTACTTGTGCCAATTTCCTTATATAATCATAAGAAAGCGAAAGACAATTAGGTATAGCAAGTTTAAGAGTAAAAATTTTGGGAAAATAAATATTAAAGTGAGAGATCTTAAAGCAGAGAAGTCAAAGGTGGTAGTGCTAAACACTTGTAACACCCCTATCTCGTATCCGTCGCCAGACTAGGGCTAGGAGCATTACCGGACAATTCAGAACATTCATGAACATTTCACAATCATTATCATCATATCATAATCATACATCAATAATGAGTCCCTTATAAAGATCTACGAGACCTTAAACATGCATTAGAAGAAGGTTGGGACTAAACCGAACACTTAGAAAACTTTTCAAAACTTGAACATTTTTCAAGGCTATAGAGGTCACACGCCCATGTGGTCAGGCCGTGTGCCTCACACGGCTTTAGACACGCCCATGTGTCTAGGCCTTGGTGAAACATGGCATACCTATTGACTTGGGACACACGGCTAAGGACACGCCCGTGTACCAAGCCGTGTGAAAATTGGGGGGTATACTGACTTGGGTCACATGGCCAGTCACATGCCTATGAGTCTAGCCCGTGTGACTTGCCCAGGCACATTTCAAATGGCCCACGAGCGACATGGTAGAGACACACGCCCGTGTCCCTACTCGTGTGGGCGCAAAATAGGCCATTTACTAAATTTTCTAGCCAAAACATACTTAAAACATTCATCATTCATATTATATATTTCTCATCTCAACTTATACTCAATTCCTTACCAATTCATACCAAAATGTAAACTAAAAATCAAGTCAAAACACATACTTCATATCTCAATATAAACCATTCCATTTCATATCTAAACTTACCATAGTTCACAACATTAATCCATCGAAATGACCATTTCTCATTAGGTCATATTTGCATCATAAAACATACCAAATTTATAACACAAAACACACACTAAATTCAAACATAATTCCATCCATTATCAAGCCATATCACATGGCAAGACATATATAATACAAAACATATTCAACTACGTCTAGCCCATACATGCCATAGTTCAATATTCACATTTTCAAAAAGGTACCAAAACAAGGTTTGATAGTGCTGTGATGATCCTCGACAATTCCCGATGCTCCAGTAGGTTCGATAATCTATAAAATAGAAATGAACACACACCAAGTAAGCTTTATAGCTTAGTAAGTTAACAAGTAAGTAATTCAATACACAATATCAAATGTAAATGAACCATTTACAAAATTCAAAGCCAAATATGTAATACCACAAACCTTTACCCATGTCTCATAACATGGTTTATTCAATTCAAGAACTTTTCTCAATGATTTTCATTAATCCATCTCAATAATTCTGGTATTCATATAATACGTACCTGTTCGATTTGTACTAGCCTCTTTTTCTCATTTACAACCTTTTCTCACTCGTTGAACCATTCGAAGTACGAATTGGATACAAGAACATTTCGATCGATAAGTACCTATACCATGGCCCATAGCCAAATCAAGGTAACTTATCCCGGTGCGCCTATACCATAGCTCGTACCCAACTCGAGGTCACTCCTTTCATTTTCAAACACCTATACCATGGCCCGTAGCCAAATCAAGGTATTACTCGCACCTGTAGTGCCGATATCATGGCCCGAAGCTAAATCAAAACCTAATGACATGTCACTAGCATTCCGAAACTAGTCTTATGGTTCAACCGAGCTTCCTCACATTTCATTTCCTTCATTATTCACAATCGTAACATCCCATTCACTATTTCCATCTCCTCCGAGGTTTCATTCATTACAATTCATATGATATCAATGAATTTAACATTCATTATAATAAATTACTACTTATGAACTTACTGCGATCCAAATCCGGATTTCACTTTTCTTGATTTATACATATTAAAAATAACTCATTCAATCTCATACTCATTCAAAACAATCCATAAACACATATTTAGGGCATTTTGCAAATTAGCCCTCACATTTACACATTTTAACACTTTAGTCCTTATTTCACAAAATCATAAAATACACATAATTTCATAATACTCTAGCTAGGCCGAATCTTATTCTAGCTCAATCAAGCCCACATATTTCATAAATTTCACATTTTAGTCCCTCAAATTATTATTTTCACAATTTAGCCCAAAACACTTAAATTCATGAAAAATTCAAATACAAAACATATTAATCTATCATATATCTTTTATATTTCATCAACTAACATCATAAGGCTCACAATTTCATCAATGGCATAACTTAAAATCTATATCAAATTTAGAAATTGAAACATGGGCTTGATAGATTACGTAGCAATGATCTCAAAAACGTAAAAATAATTGAAAACGAAACAAAGAACATACCTTAATTAATCCACACAAGTGCCGAACCCTTAATAGTTTTTATACTTTTCTTTTCCTTGATAGAATTGGTAAAGATGAACATAATGGCCATATTTTTATGTTTTGTTTTATTTTAATTTACTTTAATAAAACAATTACCATTTTATCCATCATTAAAAACCATATAAAACATATATATTATGACCATTAATGTTCCACTTAAAATTTTAAAGGTTTAATTTCTACTTAAGGCCATTATAATTAAAAGCTACTTCAAATTCGGTACTAAATCAAATAGCAAGCAACTTTTATAATTTCTGCAATTTAGTCCTTTTTTCATAAATAAGCACACAAACGATAAAATTAAATCACGAAAATTTCAAAGACATCAATTCACATGCTATAATCACAGAAAATAATATTAAAATATTTTTTAACTCAGATATGTGGTCCCGAAACCACTATTTCTACTAGGGCCTAAACTAGCTATTGCAACACTTCTAATTTTTCATGCATTTTCTCTACTTTCTCCCAATTTTCATTGTTTGGTGCATTCTTATAAAGATTTTCTTGGCCACTCAAAATAACAAACACTTCCTTATACTTCATAGCAACTATAAGCATTTCAAAAGTAGAATTCCACCGAGTCTTGCAATCAAGTTCCCTTTTTTGTATTCAAACTTTTGGATCCTTTTATCAAAAGCATTCCAAAACATAATACTATCCCTAATTCTTTGGACACCATCAGCTACAACAACACTTAACCCATATTGAATAATTAGATTTAATATATGAGTACAACAACAAATATGAAAAAACTGACCGTGCAAAAAGAGGGAACCATAAGAAAACTCTCCATGCAAAATATCCATCATTCCATCATTAGTTGTACAATTGTCCACAATGATAGCAGACAATCTATAATCAAGATTCTAAGATTAAATGCATTCTTTCAAAGTGTCAGCAAGTACCTTAGTAGTGTGAGGGGTTGGGACATAACAAAACCTACTATATGCAATAAATAAAAGGTTATTAAACCAGCTAAAAAAGATCTACTATCATATCCAATAAATAAAACGTTACTAAACCAGTTAAAGAGAATGTAATACATTATTGTCCGACTTTGTGGTCTCCAAGCATTATCAATAAAATGTGCAGTTGTAACACCCTTAACCCGTATCCGTTGCCGGAACAGGGTTACGAAGCATTACCGGAGTTTATAGAATAAATATAGTTAATTTATGTCATCTGCTATTCATATCCGAAACTAGTCATGTCGCCCTTTGATTGGACCCTTGAGGCCCAATTTAAGCAATAAAACTAAGTCGGGACTAAATTAGGAACTCAAGAAATTTTTTGTGAAATTTTCAAAATTTTTCCCTAGTTACAGGGCACACACATTCGTGTGGTAAGGGACACGCCCGTGTGGTCAGGCTGTGTGGCTCACACGACCTAGCGACATGGCCATGTCTCGGGCCGTATAGCTTCACGCACCCGTGTACCTAACCCGTGTAACTCTCTGACTTGCAAAACATGAAGTAATAGAAGTCACACGGCTAAGTCACATACCCATGTGCTAAGCCGTGTGGCTAATTCAATTTTTGAAATTTAAGTGCAGGTTTCACATGGCCATGTTACACACTCGTGTTCTAGGACGTGTACCTCACACGGCTGAGACACACACCCGTGTCTCTGCCCATGTGCTTAATTCTAAGCATTCTATTTCTAAATTTTAGGATGCAGGGGACACACGGCCAAACCACCTGCCTATGTGCCAGGCCATGTGTCACACACGTTCAAGACACACGCCTATGTGTCTACCCATGTAGACAAAATAAAGCCAATTTCTAGCTTTATTTTCTCACCCAAGCTTGTCATCAACCTACACCAAAACTTACAAATATATATCAACCAATTCAAGCCTCATAACCAAGCCAATCCTATCAATCTAACATGGTATATTCACACATGTACATGTACTTATGTTTAAAATCTTAGCTTTTTGTGAAGATTTATATTTTACCCTAATTCAATCAAATCATACAATATATGTAACAGCCCAGTTTAGATTCTATTCAGAATAGTGGTTTCGGGACCACAAATCTGAGTCAGAAAAATATGTTAATATTAATTTTGGTGTCTTTAGCATGTTAATTTATATGTGTGAAATTTTCGTGATTTAATTTTATTGTTTGAGTGTTCGATTTAATAAAAAAGATTTAATCACGTAAAATGTAAAAATGGCTAGCTATTTGTTAAAGTGCTAAATTGCTATGTTCTTTTTAATGTGGGGTCCTTATGTTGATATTATACCATTGAAATATTGGATGGACATAGAAACCTAAGGTTAGTGGACTTTAAATGAAAATAAAAAGGCTAATTTGGAAATTGATATATTAATATGTGTTAAATAAAATAAAACATAAAATCATGCATTATGTTCATCATCTTTGTCGAAACTTTAAAGGAAAAAAGAAAGAAAATAAGCTAGCTACATTCGGCCATGGTTCAAGCTTGATTCAAGGTTCGTTTTTGCTCGATTTTTGATAATTTTTACGTTTTTGAAATCGTTGCTTTGCATACTAGCTAGCTCATGCTTGAATTTTTGAATTTGATGATGATTTTGTATTTTACCATTGTTGAAAGCTTGATGAATTTTGTGTTTCACGATGAAAAATAAATATGTGTTAATATATTTTCATGTTTAATTAAGTGATTTTTAGTAAAAATGCCTATGTGAGATTAAATTGTAAATTTTGTAAATTGAGGGTTCCAAATGTGAAATAAATGAAAGAAATGGGCTGCTATGAACCATAGTAAAATTCGGCTATACTAGAGTTTAGTGAAATTATGTGTATTTTGTGTTTTGTGAAATAAGGACTAAATTGTGAAAAATGTGAAACGTTAGGGGTTAAAGTGAAAATTGCCCTTTTATGTGTTTTTGGGTGAATCTGAGTACATATGTGATTAAATAAGTTTAATTTATATTAATTTAGATCAAGAAAAGAGGAAATCAGAATTTGATCAGGGGAAATCTAAAGTTGTCGAATAGTCATCCCGGTTTATTCGTCTTCATCTGAGGTAAGTTCATAAGTAAATAAAAGTTATTAAATTCGATTGTATATATTTTAATAGTGCCGAATTGAATTATTACTTGTGTATATGTATATGTCGAATTGAATTAAGCATGGTAGCATTATTTACGAGCTTGACTCGATTGAGTTACGACGTTTGAGAGCCCCGTACGAACCTTAGGAATAGTTAGGATACATATGTCATGACATAGGATTCCGATATGTGATTTCGTGTAAGACCACGTCTGGGACATTGGCATCGATTTGTGATTTACGTGTAAGACCATGTCTGGGACATCGGCATCGTATATGATTCGTGCAAGACCTTGTCTGGGACAGTGGCATCGATATGTGATTACATGTAAGACCACGTCTGGGATGTTGGCATTGTACGAGCTTTTAGACTATCCGAGTATCCTTATTAATTTCGAATGGTTCAATGGGCAATATCGAGTTAAGATCAAATGTGAAATCGAGCTAAAAGTTTCAGGTATGTGCTAAGTTAAGTGATTATGAAAGTAAGGTAAGTATATACTTGAGATGACTATATGAACTATGCATGATTAAAGAGCATATTATATATGTTAATGAGTATGTGTGTATGTTTGTTCGTTGTTTTATAGATTTTGAAAGCTAGTTACGAGCTCGGGGATCGTCAAGGAAATCTGTCACACTATCGATCGCTATTTCGGTATTTTAAAAGCTTGAACTACGAACCTATGGCATGTATAGGCTAGCATTCATTTTGGTTAGTTTTGAAAGTGTATACATGTTTGAACTAGTCTTAATGTGTTTGAATTTGAATGTGTATATATAAAGCCATGCGAAAATGGCTTGATCATTATGCTTAAGTTGAGTTTTATATGTTCTTGGTTAATATGTTTGCTGTGTATGGTTTTGGTGATTCGATAATGTTAATTAAATCATGTGGTTAAGAGTTTAAAGTAAATGTCAAGATTAAGTTTAGAAGTACTCATTATGTGTGGACTATACTATGCTTTGATATGGTTGTTGCTTGTATGATATGGTTAATTTGATTTGGCTTTATAATAGTATAAATGATGAATTTATAGCCATTTGTATAATGGATATTTAGATTCAGTTTGATGTATAGGTTATTTGATGTTGTGAGAGTAATGTATAAATATGATCGTAGTATGCAAAATTTGATATATAATGTTTGAGTACAGGTGTTCGAAAAATGGCTCAAATAAATATGGTCTTATATGCATAAATTGTAACAAGAAAAGATGTATATTTGGTCTAGTTTTAAAGTCCCTTTATATGTAATATGTATGTATAAATGTATATGTCTCGTATGTCGTGTATGTTAAAATAATATGCTAGTAAACTAGGTATACTATGAATTTATTAATTGTGACCGAAATTGGTGAATGGTATAATAGTAAAATGGATGTGAATTAATGTTTAAGTTGATGGTTACTTTGGTACATAGTTTACAGCTAATGTTGGACGTGATTTGTGGTTAAAATTTGGTTGGTGTTTTGATTATGCATTTATAATTTAGGTATGGTAAATTGGCATGTGAGTTAAGTTTACTCTTTGTTGTTATTTGTGCTCAAAATGGTTTAAATTAATATGGTCATATGCGCATGGTCTTGTGACTAGAAAAGAGGTATGTTTAGCCTTAAATGATATTTGTTTAAATGAATTATATGTAAATGTATGACTATTGCCGTGTGGATCTTTGTATTTAAATTAATGTGGAAAGCATATTTGTTCATCATGACTACTACCAATGTCGCATATGATTTTGGACATAAAGTTTTGTGATATGATTTGTTTGGTCTATTAAGTGCATGTATACAATTATGAAGTAAAATATCTGATTATTTATAAAGTATTCGAATACCATTATGATAATGAGCATATGATTCGTGTATGTATTTTTAAAACATGTTTTGTATGGCTTTGAGGCATGCTTATTAATGTGTGAAGATGATTATATGTATGATAAGGATTCGGACAGATTTGAGTTATGATTTGTAATTGCAATATTGTTAATAATGTACATTTAATATTTAACTAGCCTTAAGCTTTATATATACGAATATGACCTGTGTGAAGATGTGAATGTTCGGAAGCTATGTTTTGTTCGGTAATGCCTTTTAACCCTAATCCGACGATGGATACGATTAGGGGTGTTACAATATACTTAGCAATATATCAAAATATATTATCATTAGCCATTCCAATGGCTATATTACAACCATTTACATACCAACATTGGCAAAGTCAGCCTATACATGCCATTATACCAAAATAAGTTTTCTAGTTATACCAAAAGAAACAGGTGGATAGTGTGATGATACTCTAATCGATCTCCAACCTTTGCAAGCTTCTGAGCACTATAAAACAGGGAAAAGAGAATCTAGTAAGCATTTAATCCTTAGTAAGTTCGTATAACAGGAATTAAACTTGCCAATCATGTTTATTAATATTAAGCATAAAATAACATGCTTCCCACAATTTAGCAAATTGCCTAAATACATACACTTAATCAAATAAGTTAGTCATGTAAGTCATATGTATATCAAATGTGCATAGATGAGCTCATCATGCCACAACTTTCATGTATTTCATATAGATTCGATACGTCTTTCTTTTGATCTCACAATTTCTCATGTCAAGGGTATTGTCCGTTGAATGACTGAAGTATCGATGGATACTCAGGTAGTACACTCAAGGTGTACAACTCAGAAATCCATCAATTCATGTCCAGGGGTACCCTTTTTGTGCACATAATCAGAGTATACACTCTTGAGCCATGTATCAGAATGCTCATCCGGGCTAAATCTCAGAAGTGCTCATTAGAGCCACAACTCAGGAAGTTCACAAAAAACTTTTAATCAGGAAACTCTCAAGGAGCTTATCAGGATTTGCTCTCAAAGAGCCATGTAATAGGAGCAGTAGATAGCTATGTCTCAGGGAGTTCAAGTGAGCTATATCAGGATGCTCACAAAGAGCTGCGTTTGTGTTTGCAACACATACTAGAACACAACTAATTGAATCATGTGTCAGAGCGCTCACAAATAGCTTCGGTAGTGTGCAACACATGAAAGTTCACTACCGATCAAGTTTCTTATAGGAACTATTAAGAGGATGCTCGAGAGGCTATATTAGGGATTACTCGTCTATGCTAAATCCCATCCACAACATATTCAGGAACACATTACATATGGGAAATCACCTATATCCATCGAATGTCTATATTCAAACGTAACTTAACCCCTTTTTCTAACATTTCCGAGTATGTGATCATTTCTTATATTTATGACATTCATATGTTTTACATAAATTTATACCACATTCAATCCAAATACAATATCAATTCAAACATATACACATGCTTAACTAAGTTACACGAACTTACCTTGACACTTGTTCGTGTGTAAGTCTACTAATCCGAAACTTTTTCTTTTCCTTGGTCTAGCTTCGAATTTGAGTTATTCGGATCTATATAAATAAATTTAACATAAATTTAACACATTTCATATTCAATTAAGTTCAATTTACATTCTAGAAAAAATTACCAGCCCCTAAACTTTTTTAAATTCCAATTTTGTCCCTAGGCTCGAAAAATAAAATTCTTGCAATTTAATCCTTACTCCAAGCCTAGCCGAATTTTATATATCACAATAAAAACCCATGAATTTCAAAAAAATCAAAATTTTTCCATGGGTTTTACAACTTTTCAATTTAGTCCCTAAATCATGTTTTCACCAAGATTCTCTCTCTAAAAGTTGTCTATCTACTAATAACCTTTCATTTTCTACCATAAATTTCAAATTTTCAGCATATTCATCCATGACGCAACTTCTATACTTTGATATCTTTTCAAATTAGCCCCCAAAATAGAAAGATAAAACTATCCCGATCTCAAAAATATAAAAATTATTAAAAACGGGACTTGAATACTTACCCAATTAAGCTTGAGTAGTCTTTTCCCTCTCTCCTAAGGCTTCCATGTAAAATTTTTGGGAACATGAGGAAAATAAGATGATAATATCTATTTAATTAAATTATCATATTTTAATTTTATTACTTTCCAATTTAGTCTTTAGCCTTTTCTAATTTTCCATGGATGAATCACCAAAAATATCTACTAACTTTTCTTTAATGGTCTAATTACCATATAAGAACCTCAAGTTTTGAATTCTATACCTATTTAATACTTATAGTTTCTAGAATTAAACTTTTTCATTTTATGCAATTTGTTCCTTTGCATAATTAATCATTTAATCGGTAAAATTTTCTTATCAATATTTTCATATAATATTCCTATCCTAATATGAACCGTGCAATAATATTAAAATAATTTTTTCTTTCTGACTCGGATTTGTGGTCCCGAAACCACTGTTCCGATTTCACTGAAAATGAGCTATTACAGTAGTGATAGCTATATATCCTTTTCTTTGACTATTTGCACTCCACATGTCAATAGTTAAGGCAATCTGACTTTTTTTTCTCAACAATGTATTGATATTCTCCTTTTCAGAAACATATCTTTGCATGATGTCTTTCTTAGTTGTATTGTGACTCGATACTTTGAACCCCGATTGAAGTGTCTTAGAATACTTTCTAAAACCATAGTGCTCAACCATGCTAATGGGGTACCCATGCAAAATAATCATTTCTGCCAAGTCTCTTCTCCCATCCTCCAGGTGGAACTCATATGGTGCCAAGGTCAATGTGTCACTTTTGTTAGTAGGATTAGCCTTTACACCAAAAAATCTAGTTTGTCATAAATCTTGACATGTTATTTTCGGATAAATTTTTTAGATGATCTTTCAAGTGGGTTGTTCTAGCTCTTCTTCCACCATCAAGAACCTTGGAACAATGGTTGCACTCGGCTTTTATGGCATCACCAACTCGCTTTCTTGTGAAATTCGCCAAACTGATGATGTATGTCTACTAGTTAAGGGTAGAATAGAAGGATCCTTTGAACCACTATCTACTGGGCTTTCGTCATCATCCAATGAAATCGAAGTAAAATTTGCCAAAGTCAATGGTTTGGAGGGGGTGAGAGCATTAGCATCTGGACTGGTCATTTCCCTGAACAAAGCATCACTAAATTGAAGAAACAAAAAAACAAGAATTAACGTAGACAAAACAAGAACAAGAACAAAAAAAATCATTCAATTGAACAAAACAAAAAAATTAATGTAATGACTCTATGTTAGAAAACCAGATTTGCAAAAAAGCAACGGAAAATAAATTTAAGTAAAAACCAAAGTTTAAAAAAAATTCCAAAATAATAAATTGGTTGGGATATCTAAAGTAATAAATACTTAAATAAAATTGTATATTTTTTATTTGTCTAAGATGAACGCTTTGACCGAGTAGTCTTCTCCTCTACCTTCAAGCTCACGTCTATCAAGTGAGGGCTTGCCTCGAATCAGAAAATTTTTCACAAAAATTACGTGTGGGATAATTTTGCAATTTGTCTAAACTTTTAGGTCAAGTTGTAAATAAGAAAAATATCTCTCTAAATTTCCTGAAATAATCTCTTTAGAGGATTTTCTCTTTACAACTTTTTTGTTGAATTCAAGTGTATGAAATAGAAAGAGTTTAAAGAGTTCAATTATGATTAAACTTAATCACTTTAATATTAAATTAATATAATACTTATCAAGATAAATATTAGATTAAATTTAATATTAAATCTTGTTAAATTAATAAAATATTTATCTACAAGATAAACATTAAATTAAATTAAATACTAAGATAACCACTTAAATATTAAATTAATAAAATACTATTGAGATAATTATTAAATTAAATTTTTGCAAATTTTTATTTTTTAAATATGATTATTATATAATGCGGGCGGGCAGGGATGTGGAGGGTAAAAGGTCATACCCACGTCTGCCCCACTACCCATGGTGGGTCTAATTTTTGTCCCTATCCCTGCCCCACCACCCGTGAATCCTGTACCCATCCTCGCCCAATTAGGAGCAAAGTGGGGCAAGGCCCCGCGAAACCTGCCTCACTGACATCCCTAGATTTGATATTTATGAAGAGAAACATAAATCAATAGTCAAAGCCTTGAGAAAAGAAGAAAAATTAAGAATAGAGATAGAAGGATTATGGAATCATGGTTTAAAAGAGAGAGGCAACGAAGGCAACGAGTGGAACCTAAGCTACGGCTAATGGTTGGATCATGGTACAAATTTCCATTCCTTACCTTTTCCTCGTATACTTTTGTCCTCATTCTTCCAATCTCTCAAACCCTATTCTTTTTCCCCAAAAAATTTGATTTCTTATCCAAACGAACACAAAACTCAAGAACCCCATAACAACACTCTTCTAATCCTTTTTGTTGCATTTTAAGACAAGATTTGGGCCAAACCTGTTTCTGTAGAGCAATGTTTATTTAAGTGATGGAGCAAGGATATTAATCTTGGGGGGCAAGTTAAAATTAGAAATGCTATGTAACAGTCAACTTAAACATATAAACAATCAATTCAAAATAAGCAGTATTCCAGCATGACAATCGATTTAAACATATAAAAAAATATATTTAAAAGAAGCAGTATTCTAACAATTAAGACAAAAAAACTATCATTTGACTTAGTTAACCATTTTTTATTCCGTTTTCATAGGAATACTCACCTCACTACTTCAAAAGCTATTAGTTGACATAATTTTAAACAAAGTGACTAAGGTTTTCATCCTCCCCTTTACTATGGCCGAAACTTACTATAACATTAACTAACTATTTTTGTTTCATTTTTACACTTTTAACAAGTTAGAAACCTTCTCCTAATCATTTTCCATCCAAAAACATACACATTTCACTTAATTTTATAAGCTTCCAAGTTCCATCAATATCCTTTAATGGAAACTTTTAATATATTTGATAAAACAAAAAAACTATTGGTACATATATGTAAAACAAGTTTCAAGTATTCAAAATCTATGAAAAGTTTGAAGAAAAACATACCTTATACTTCAAATTTGGATGAAGAATGATAAATATTTTTTTCTTCTTTTCTTGCTAAGCGCCAATATGAAGAAGAAAAAAGTAACACCCTAAACCCGGACTATACGTTATGGCCGAATCTGGCAATATCACATGGAATGGAATTTGAAAGCGAGATGACGAGTTTATCACTGTTCCATTTAATTAGCTTTTTATCTTAATTTGAAGTAAAACACATATGCTTGTTGAATCAAAATCAATTCTTTTTAACGGAAGCTTTGATAACCATTTATTTTAAGAAAATCGTTTCCATGTCAAGTAATCTTGGTTTTTCAAATTTAGAAAAAAAAAACCCTACTTTGTTGAGATCAAAGTTGTAAACCATAAAAGCTATAAAAATCCCGAAATTAAAACAAACAGTCATTAAAGTCCAAGTTACATAAAATACCAAATAAGTAATAATTCTGAAACTAATGGAAAACGGTTTAAATATTTACGTGTGGCCACCTCGAGTCCTCCGTTGCACCGACTTGTAAAGTCTAGGGATTACCTGTGCAGATTAAATAGAAAAAGGGTAAGTTTTTGCAAACTCAGTGTGTAATCCCCATAGAAAGCATGCACAACATCTAATATCAAAAATCAATCCTACACAGTCTAGAGCTTGAGCCCATCTGATAAACGATAAATTATACATATTTTTACCTCATGCTTAGCTTAATTTCTAGATGAATTATCATTGAATTTGTGGAAATTGGTGCTCTTAATACTTCTATTTCATGTTTTATACTCAGGAGAGCACAAGGAAGAGAAAAGAATGAAAAACGGGCCGAAAACAGAGAAATAGGCAAAAGTGTAAAAACAACACGGCCCAAAAATTCACCACACGGCTGTGTCCCACGGCCGTGCCACATAAAGTCCAACACGGCCCAGCCCCGACAAGCACGGCCAGGCCATACGGCCTCTTGTCGATCCACATGGGTATGGCCCACGAGCTTGTACCTGCCGTGAGATAGTTCAATTTCACTTGGAAAATGATACTTAGGGGCTAAGAAAGGCATTCCAAAACTCTATATAAAGGCCCTAGGAGGCAACTTCAAAGGTGTGCTTCATTCCCCACTAAGGAAGTGCCTTTTCTCCACAAGAGAGTGTCGTATTTCTGCCAACACAGAGAGTGAAAGCAAGGAATTACTCCAAGGGAAGCCGATTGATTCATCCCAGAAGCCGAACTCTACATCAAGATAAAGGATCTCCCGTCAATCCTTCAGGGGTTTTTGGGTTCTTTATGTTCTGTTATCTTATTTCCTCTGAGATGTTTTCTTTATTAATTATGAACTAAATCCCCCAAATACTTGAGGGGGATGAAACCCAAGACAGATCTTGTTATTATTTTATCTTGAGTTATATGATAAATACTTGAATTATTCTTAATTATGTGTTCTTAATTCTTATTTTAATAATCCTAGGTATTAATTCAAGAAACTGATGTGCTTATGCAGAGGAGCAAAAGTCCCTGTTTAAGAGTAGATCTAGCATAATTAAGCGGAGTTGCATGCAACCCTAGACATAGGGCGACATAAATCTGCCGGATTAGGGTCAAACCTAATAAGGGGATCCATAGATCGAGTTAATGCAAGACTAGAGGTTTTAACTAGAAAGAGCTTTCCCAATAATTCTCCCTTGAGTATTGCCCAATCAATCAGTCTTTCCCAAAGAGCTTTTCCCCACTTTACTTTTTGTACATTCTTAGTTTAATTTTAGAATTAGTTTAAGTCTTCATAAAAACCCCTTTTATTTTTAGGCTAGATAATAGAAAGGAAGTTAGTACTAGTACTTTTGGTTCCATTAGGTACGATAACTCGGTCTTGCCACTAAGCTATACTACTGTTTGATAGGTGCGCTTGCCTCAAAATCGTGATAATAGTTAGTTTTTGGTTCAATCATTATTATAAATTTTATTACTTCATATCACGCATATCACCATCACAAATTCAGTTTGGGCCTTAGCCCATTTAGAAGCAGTCTCAGATATATATTAGAGCCTTGGCCAATCTCAGATATAACATGCAATAACAGAATCAGAGTTTTATCCACCAGCCCTCGCACTATCTCTGACCATCCTTACACATCATGTGGGGTTCATAACACCCACCCATCCCTGCACACCATATGGGGTGCAGAACACCCATCCATCCATACATACCACACTGCACCGAAATGCGGAACATAATAAAAAATATGCAACTTAGCTACCAGATAAGAAGCGTCCTTTCAGATACTTCCTTCGTACTTCATCAACCCATCCCGATGCAATGCAACATACCATAAATGTCATGCCAATATGTAGATAATAGTCCATACATACAGATCACTATCCATGCTCAATAAAGAAAGTAGACAAACAAATTATACACATAGGGATCTAGGTAATGCTTACATACCCTACTGTAGGTCCAGAAAAATGGGCTCACACGCCCATGTGGATCACACGGCTTGGCACAAAATTTCACATGCCTGTGTGGACTACCTGAGTGTCACACATGGCCTATCCGGCCATTACATGGCTGTGTCCTTCACGCACGGCCTGGCCTCGTCGAACACACGGCCATGTCCCCTCACACGGCCTACCACACGAGTGACCACACGAGTGACCACACGCCCGTGTGGTGTCGACAGAATCCTTTTTTAACTTTTCAATGAATCTTATTTTCTGCATTTTGTGTACTCACCTAGTATCGATTTGCAGTAAAGACCCTCTCCAGCACTCCAGTACCAATCATTGATCAATATTTTTCCCAATTAAGTCACTTGAATCGTTATTCAATTGAAAACTTGACAAGGTATTTCAACCTAAAATCGTTAAATCCCTTACCTTAAATGAATGTCGGGAATTCGCTCTTCTACAACACCAGTTGAAATCCTACAACCGTTTAAAAGTCTCATATATACGAAATTAAAGCAAGCCGAATCAACTTCTTGCTCTTTCAATTAATCAACTATAAAAAAACCATAACAGAATGGTTACCGACCGCATTAGTGTTAACAACGTTGCAACCCCAGACGAAAAGAAAAAAATGGCTTAAGAAATGGAGGAAAAAGGAGAAGAAGAATTCAAGCACAATTTCGACCGTCAAAATAGAAGAGCAGACGTCAAAAAGAAAAGAGGGTTTTGGGAGAAAAATTGAAAATATTTTGCTAACTGCTTCTTCCCCCAAATCACTCCACTCATCCCACTATCATACAACTAGTCAGAAACCTCATTAATTCAAATTCCTACCACCAGCCGGTAGCAAAATAAATCTCTTGCCTAAGTAGATACTCGAACACAAAACCTCCTTCACACCAACACTCCACTCAATCACCAGATCAGCAGGCCCATTTTGTTATAAACTGACAAATAATTAAACTTAAGCTTACTAGGCAAGGTTTAGGCTTTACTAAGAAAAAGACAAAAATTTTCCCAAGACAGGGCTTGAAGTTAGAACTTCCCAAACACACCCAAAATACATAAACACTTAAGTAGACAGATAATTGTGTCATATTTTAACAGAACATCAATAAGCATTTTTGGGGCGTTACAACTCTACCCCCTAAGAGAAACTTTCGTCCTTAAAATTTACTTGATCAGAAAAGATGAGGATACTGCTGTCGCATCGCATCATCAGGCTCCCATGTTACCTCCTCAGTGCTATGGTTACTCTACAGAACCTTCACTAGAGGGATAGATTTCCTTTGCAGGACCTTAACGTCGCAAACCAGAATCTAAATTGGCTCTTCCTCGAAGGTCAAATCTAGCCTAACCTCAATCTCCTCAATAGGAACAATACGCGTGGGCTCAGAGTGGTAGTGCCGTAACATCGATACGTGAAATACATCATAAATACAATCCAAATCCGGAGGTAGCTCTAATCGATATACGACTGGCCCCATTCGCTTCAAAATTCGGTACAGACCGATAAACCTAGGGCTCAGCTTATCCTTGCGACCGAACCTCAGAACCTTTTTCCATAGCGAGATGTTGAGAAATA
The DNA here is from genome assembly GCA_020496765.1 of Gossypium stocksii. Taxonomy (NCBI): domain Eukaryota; kingdom Viridiplantae; phylum Streptophyta; class Magnoliopsida; order Malvales; family Malvaceae; genus Gossypium; species Gossypium stocksii. Next base: position 110,207,925 of record CM035623.1, read on the forward strand.
CTAAGTCCCCCATAGAATACTCGATATCCTTTCTCTTCAGATCTATATAGGACTTCTACCTGTCAAAAGTCGCTTTCAGATGATCCCGAATTAATCTGACCTTATCTTCTATTTTAGAAACCAATTCTAGACCCCGAACATGTTGCTCACCCAGCTCAGTCCAACATAAGGGAGTGCGACACTTACACCCGTCAAGGCCTCATAAAGTGCCATTTAAATGCTAGACTGGTAACTATTATAGGCAAACTCTACTAATGGAAAAAAACTCCTTCTAAGTTACTTGAAAATTAATAACGCAGCTCCTCAACATATCCTCCAATACCTAAATCACCCTCTTCGTCTGACCATCTGCCTGAGGATAGAAAGTAGTACTAAAGTCTAACCTTGAATCCGGAGCCTCATGTAGCTTTTTCCATTACCGAGGCGTGAAGCGAGGATCCCTATCGAAGACGATCAAAATAGAAACCCCATGTAATCTCACTATATCTGATATATAGAGTTTAGCCAATTTCTGGTGAGAAAAGTTTGTCCTTACCGATATAAAGTGAGCAGATTTGGCCAATCGATCCACGATGACCCAAACAGAATCCTTCTTAGTAGGTGTTAGAGGCAACCGACTAACGAAGTCCATCGTTACTCGCTTTCATTTCCATAACAGAATCTTAACCAGCTGCAGCAAACTCGAAGGTAACTGATGCTCAGCCTTAACCTGCTGACAAGTCAAACAGCGAGCAAAGAAGTCAATAACCTCACACTTCAACCTTGGCCACCAGTATAACTCTCGGATATCTCGGTATATTTTATTTCTACAGGATGCATAGCATAAGGGCTACCATACGCTTCCCTCAGAATCGACTGTCTTAAATCCTCATCATTCAGTACACAAATCCTAGCGCGGAAGCAAAGTACCCTGTCACTGTTCAGCTAAAAATCTGACATGTTACCACTCTCAATCTGATGAAATCACAACTTAAGAGACTTATCCTCTAACTTTTTACCTCAATCTAGTCAATACAAGTTGGTTTAACCTGAAGTTCTGCCAACAGACTCCCATTATCAATTAAGCTAAGTCGAGCGAACATCGCTTTCAAATCGGTCTTAGCCCTACAGCTCAACGCATCGGCCACCACATTAGCCTTGTCAAGATGGTACTCAATGGTACAATCATAATCCTTAAGCAGCTCAAGCCAACTACATTGCCTAAGATTTAACTTTTCTGAGTAAAGAGATACTTGAGGCTTTTGTGATCGGTGTAGATAATACACTTCTCACCGTACAGATAGTGCCTTGAGATTTTCAGTACGAAGACTATAGCAGCCAATTCCAAATCATGAGTCAGATAGTTTACCTTATGCTGACATAACGCGTAAGCTACAACCTTACCATCCTGCATCAGAATGCAACCCAGACCCACATGCAAAACATCATTGTAAACCACAAAGTATTTTCTAGGCTTAGGTTGTATCAAAATAAGAGTCTGAGTCAAAATAGTCTTGAGCTTCTCAAAGCTCTTCTATTGCGCATCAGTCTAGACAAAGAGAACTCCCTTATGCAGAAGCTCAGTCAATAGAGCTGCGATTAAAGAGAACCCTTCTACGAAACACCAGTAGCAACCTACCAGCCTAAAAAAACTGCGGATCTCAGACACATTTACCAGTTGTTTCCAATCCAACACAGCCTCAATCTTGCAAAGATTGACACAAATCTCTTGAGCAAATACTACGTGCCCCAAAAAGGTCACCTCACGTAGCCAAAACTCACACTTACTAAACTTCGCAAATAGCTGTTTCTCACGAAGAGTCTGTAGTACCACCCTGAGATGCAGATCATGCTCGTCCTCAGACTTAGAATACACAAGGATATCGTCAATGAATACCACCACAAATTGATCCAGATAGGGTTGGAACACTTGGTTTATCAAGTCCATAAACGTCGTTGGTGCTTTAGTCAATCTAAAGGGCATAACTAGGAACTCGTAATGTCCATATCGAGTCCTTAATGTCGTCTTATGCACATCAGTCTCCTTAACCCTCAACTGATAGTATCCCGAACGAAGATCAATTTTAGAAAGCACAGAAGCCCCTCTAAACTGGTCGAATAGACTGTCTATCCTCAGAAGTGGGTACTTGTTCTTGATCGTTAGTTTGTTGAGCTTTCAGTAGTCAATACACATCCTTATTGTCCCATCTTTCTTTTTCAAAAATAAAACAGGTGCTCCCCATGGAGACACACTAGGACGAATAAACCCACGATCTAACAATTCTTGAATCTGAGTCTTAAGCTCCATAAATTTTTTCGGTGCCATTATATAGGGGGCGATAGACACTGGAGCTGTACTCAGAATAAGCTCAATCGCAAACTCCACCTCTCGGCTAGGATGCAAACCTGGTAGTTCCTCAGGAAAGACATCCAGAAAATTAGAAACACTGATGTAGGCCAAAAATTCTTCACATCCTTTCTGCACCAACTTTTCTCCCACCAAGCTAAAATCACATTAGTCAGATAGTCTCGTCGTTCCCTAATCACAACTACCTCGTTGTCTACCTCAATCTTTGAAACAACCCTCTTTGTTCAACAGTCCAGACCCGGTGCTTGACCAACCAGTACATTTCTAGAATTAGTCGAACTCCCCAAACAAAAGCTCTATCAGAGTAGCCAGAAATACTGTCCCTTGGACCTCAACGGAATGTCCTTAAACAGTTTACTAACTTGAATAGATTGCCCCAAAGGACTTACATCAGTCACCTCACTAGAAGTACTCTCCACAGGAATCCCCAAAGTTTTCGACACAGTACTAGCAACATAAGAGTGTGTAGAGCCTATATCTATCAGTGCAACATAAAGTACATCAAATATTAAAAATGTACTCATGATGATGTCCGAAGCATCTCTGTCGTCACGGCGACTAGTAACATAAGCAAGGGCAGACTGCCTCGCCTCAATATGTCTAGCACCTCTGCCCGGTGCTCTCTGTCCTTGGGTCGTTACCACCACTAACTTGGCCACGACCCCTAGATGACTGCTGAACTACCCTCGGCGCCTATGCAGTACCAGAACCCGGAGTTTATATCTGTGTGGCCCTCAGCGGACACTCTTGAACTCGGTGCTCAGTAGACCCACATCTCAAACACCCCCCAGTCATCTTCCAACAATCACCCAGATAGCGTCTACCACAATGCCTACATGGCAAAATCTCAAAAGGTCCAACAGAGGGCCCAACTCTAACTGGCCCATCAGATCTAGCCTTTTTCTTAGGCCTCAGTACAGAACTCGAGGGCTCCGAAATCCCTCTTATTCTACCCTATCTCTCAGTCTTGATTTTGGCGCTCATCGTGCTTTACCTCCTCGGCGATCTTCGCATTCTCTATTAGTACTGAAAAGTCACACTCCCTCTGCGAAGCTATCAAAATCCTTAAATTCTCTCTTAGACTGTCTTCAAATCTGACGCACCTCTCATATTCAGTCGCCACCATGCATCACGCATAACGGCTAAATCTTAAAAACTCAGCCTCATACTCGGCCATTGAACAGTCACCCTGCGTGAGATTCAAAAACTTACGTCTCCTAACATCTATGTAGCTGCCCCCACATACTTACTCTGAAAAGCAATCTTAAAATACTTCCAAGTCAATAGGTCGGGCTGAGTACCCTCCTCAATTGTCAGCCACCACTGATATGCTTCATCGCGAAGTAATGAAACAACATCTTTTGGTTTCTGCTAAGGGGTAAATTCCAGAGTAGGGCAAGGGCAAGCTGAGCCCTCGGTTTATTGGGTCGTACCGGATTCTGAGACCAGTGAGGCCAGTCGCATATTAGTCAAAACTGTCTCCAAATTTAGATCATATTCACGATGTATTCTACGTTTTGATCCTGAGACGTTACCCCTCTGATCCCACGCACATTATGCCTGTGGAGGAGATTGAGATTAGACTAGATCTAACGTTCGAGGAGTAGCCAGTTTAGATACTAGATCGCAATGTTAAGGTTCTGCGGAGGAAATCTATTCCTCTTGTGAATATGTTGTGGCAGAATCATAGTATTGAGGAAGCTACTTAGGAGCCAGAGGATTCGATGTGACAGCAGTGTCCTCATCTCTTCTGATCAGGTAAAATTTTGATGATGAAATTTTCTTTTAAGGGGTAGAGTTGTAACGCCCTAAATTTCCCTTAATTCCGGCTTTTGTAATTTTGTAAGATGGAAAAAGATTTTTGAATATGTTTTGCATTAATTTGACACAATTAAAGGTCTACTTAAGTGGATATGTGCTCTAGGTGTGTTGGGAAGATCCTAAGTTCAAGTCAAGACTTGGGATAAATTTTGGGTTTTTATTTAAATAAAGCTTGATCATTGGACAAAAGGCTTATAAGAATTTAGTTCTAAAAGCATAACAAAATAGGTCTGCTGGTCTAGTGCTTAGAGAAGTGTAAGTGACTGGGAGGTGTGGGGTTCGAATTTTTGTGGTGGAAAAGAGGATTATTTTGCTGCAAATTTTGTCTAGGAGTTTGAGTTTTACTAAAAGTCTGAGTAGTGGAGGATGAGAGAGTTGAGCAAAAAGTGGGTGGCTATAAGAAAATTTGATTTGGGATTCCTATCTGTAGAATTTGATTCTTTTCTTTTCCTCTCCACCCTTCTGACGTTTCTTTCATTCTTCTTCCTTTTTTCCTCTTGCCAAAATTTCACACCTATCTTGCTGTCATTTCCCCTTACTTATTCTCTCTTTGATTTCTATTTGTTTATTAATCAAGATGAGCTCCGCCGGTTCCGTGTTTTGTACGCTTTAGGTAAGTTTCCGTTGTGACAATTCTAACATTTTTTGGTTCGGTATTTAAGAGGGGTTTTATTTCTACTTAGGAGTCAATTGTGAGACTGGAATCAATGATTCGTCGAGTTGATTCAAAGTAGTGAGCATTATGGTAGCGGTAAGTTGATTCTTTATTTCGGGATTAAGTGTTAAGACTTGTTTTTGAGTTTCTAAAAGGTTGGATATCTGATTATAGGTGCTGGTGATCTCAGGTTTACGAAAGCATTGAAAACGAACAAGGTGTGTACTCTAATTGCACAGAAATTGCGTTTCAGCGAAAGTCAAAAAGCCTACTGTCAACGCCATACTGGCGTGTAGACTGCCCATATAGAGGCCATATGATGAGACACGACTGTGTAATCGAAAAACCAGGCCATGCACATGTGACACAGGCTCGACGGGCACGACCGTGCATGGCCGGCGAGACCGTGTGCGAGACACGGGCTCAGCCAATTGGGTCATGTGGGCTAGATGGGCGTGTGGGTCCACACGAGTGAACCACACGGACGTGTGAAATTCTGGGCCATAAGGTTAAATTAGGCCGTGTGGGCCACACGGGTGTGTGGGCCTGCAAGGGCAAGCCACACGGGCGTGTGAGCCCATTTTTTTCTAATTTGAATTGTAAGGTTGCACGGGTCACCCTAGTCGATTGTGACATGATCTAGGGACGGTAAGGAAATCTTAGGCCCCTATTCCCTTATGTGATATTGAGATATATGTGTGAAAATGTTATACATAGCATTTGATTTGATACTGTACTATATATGAATGTATGTATGCTATTCTGTATATTAGCATGCCATGATATTATGTTGCATTGCATTAGGGTTAAATTGTTGATGAAGAGAAGTTCTAGCTTGTTATCTGGCAGTTATGCTGCATATTTCTGTTATGTGCTGTTTTACAGTACCTTATGGTGTTTAGTGTTAGATGGGTTGATTTTATCCCCATACTTGGTGTGTAGGGCTGGGTGGGTCGATTTATTACCACATGGAGTGTAGGGTTAGACAAAGATGGTGTGCAGGGTTTGTGGGCATGTTTCTGTTTCTGATATGATATGCATGAGTTATTTGTATGGGCTAAAGCCCAATTATATCTGATTCTGTTCTAATTGGGCTAAGGCCCACACCGATTCTGTAAAGGGCTTAGGCCCAAATTATAACTTTTATCTATTATCTGACTGTTTGCATGTTGGACTATGGGGATGTATACACTGAGTTTGCGAAAACTTACCCCTTTATTTGTTGTCTGTCAGGTAATCCCTAACAGTAGATGGATCGGTACAGCGTAGCGCTCGACGGTGACCACCACTTATGCAGTCATTTATTTATGGGCTATATTTATATCACTTTATTTATTTTTGGGATTATTTATGTACAAGGGACTTGGACTGTTTTGATTTTGATTTGGGTTTTTAATTTATTATTATTGGTTTATTGACTGCGACACCGTAATGTTTTTTTCTAAACTAAGTTGAATGGTTTTCAAAGCTTCCGCGCAAATGAAATGTTTTAACAAAATGAATAGTTTTGTTTTTTGGGCTTAAGAAAATAATAATAATCCAAACAAGCTTCTATTTCTGAATTTTTTTTCTTAAACACTCTCATGTGACACTATTAGATTTGGCCATAACGTCTAGGCCAGGTTCGGGGTGTTACATTTAGTGGTATCAGAGTCAAGTTACAAAACTCGAATGTGGTTTTAGGTTTAAATTTGATTTGAGAAATGATTTATACACGATTTAAAATGTTTTTGACACTAAGTAAGTGGTACACCGAGTCTCCAGCGTCGATCCTATAAGTTTTCTGAAACTCTGATATGTACTGTTTGAAAGCATACTTAGTATGTACTGAAAACCTATCTGATCTATCTGGAATTATTCTAAGACTGCCTTAGGTAGTGGATTACAACGAAAACACTCTAAGTAGTGTGGACTGAAAACTTTAGTGAGACTATTTTTTTCTCACGATAACGGACTCTGAAACTCTGATGCTGTACTACATAAAATATTTGTTAATAATTATTGAAACTGTACACTAATTTGTATAAAACTTTTAATATAAATAATTTTCAATATCTACGATGAGCGCTAGAGGTACTTGTAGAGGCCGAGGTAGAGGTATTAGGGCTCGAGCTGACTCATTCACTTCTGGTACTGATACTGGGTTTGGGTCTTATGATCGAGCGGCTGTCGACGACGCATTGTCCCAAGTTATGCTACGGATATTGGAGAGGATCGCTGAGCCGAACACTGGATCTGGGGGTTGTGGGTCAGTTACGGAACGACTCTAGTCCAATAGGGCTGAGCTATTCAGGGGCATTGCGGGAGTTGCTCCTAACATGGCTGAGTACTGAATGGAGGCCATAGAGCGCATTATGGGCGATTTGGATTTTACTGGTAAGCAGAAGCTCAAGAGGGCGGTCCCATTGCTTCGCGACGAGGCATACCAATGGTGGCTCACGGTTAAGGAGGGCACTCAGCCCGATCATCTGTCAGGGGATCTGTTTAAGACGGCACTTCAAGGTAAATATGTGAGGGCCAATTGTGTGGCCGAGTTAGTTGGTGTGGAGCCAACTGAAGATCTCACTGCATCTGGTGAAGAACATGTAGCTCAAGAACTGTCTATAGTCGCTCCAATATCGTACATTGATAGTGAATCGAATATACGCAGGATCAATATCAATCTTAATGTTACACCAGATATTGATGTGGTTGGTGGTGATGGATACGAAAGTAGTGATCCTTGTGATCAAGAGGTCGATAGTGGTAGTGATCCCGATGTGGATGAGGTTCCCGATGATATTGACGATGAAGACGTGAATGACGATGGAAACATTAACTCGTCTTCTGTTGAGAACCAGATTTGACGTATTGTGATACACAATAATCCTGGGCCACACATGTTGCTCACAGAATCCGACGCGGCGTACGTAGCCAAGTTCTCGGAGTACCCTGAAATACTACCTCACTAGCTGGCCATAGATTTCGATCTTGAGGAGTTGTTCGCTAGAGATTCAAAGTAAGGAAGAGTGCGTATTTTCTGTTAAGCGGTATAGCATTAATATATCGATGGACTATAAAGTCGCAGTGTCTAAACCGACATTAAATATTGAGGAGTGTTGGAATTCGGCGAATGGCCACAATTGGCGAGTACGAGCTGCATTTATTCAAAATTCACAAATGTGAGAGATACGAAAATTTGTTAGGCCTCACACATACAAATCAACACGTATGACAGAAGATCATCAAAAACTTGATTCCAAAACTATCTGTACGTGTATCACGCCCATGATTATGGGTGAGCAAAACTCAATTCGACTCGAAGAAATCGAAAAAAATTCGAATTCCTAGTTAAACGAATTGAGTTATTCGAGTCAACTCAATTTTTTTTCGAATTTTGAGTTCGAATCGAGTTGAGTTTTCGAATTCGAATAACTCAAATAATTCAAATAATTCGAATATCAAACTATAATATTTTACATTTTTACCCCAAACTACAAAACCTTTTTACTTTTCCCTCAAACTTTTACTCCTTCCCACTTTCCTTCCAAAACTTTTACTCCCCTCCCATCCCGACCCCCCAATCTACCCAAAATTCGTTTCCCACCAAAATTTTACTCTCCTATTTTCTTTTTCTCAAAATTTTACTCCCCAAAACCCTAAAAACATTTTATTTTCCCCCTAAATTTTTACTCCCTCCCACTTTCCCCCTAAAACTTTTACTCTCTTCCCATCCCACCTCCCATCTACCCCAAATCTATCCCCCCTCCAATTTTTTTTAATATTTTCCCTCCAAAATTTTACTCCCCATATTTACTTTCCCTCAAACTTGTATTCCCAAAACTTTTTATTTTCCCCCTAAACTCTTTATATTATCTACTATTTATATTATTAAATTAAATTTCACATTTTATATTATTTATATTATTGAATTATTTAGTCATATTGAATATTTATATTAAAATTGAATAATTAATGATGCCATAAAATATTAGTGTTAAAATTTTATATTGGTATCAATTTCACATTTTATCTTTAAAAAAACTTTTATTAAAAAAATCACATTTTTACATTTAGTATATTTTTTAATTCAAAAATACATAGTGACAAGAATCTGAAGATAATTAAAACAACTAAGCAAGCAAAAAAGCTAACCCGTATATAAAAGATTAATAAATAAATTATGAGGTGATGAAAGTTAATAAAAAATTTGATTAAGGTGGACAAATTTTATTACGATGGGTGACAGTCGTTACAAAGACCCAAAATATTTTTTAAAATTTAACTCAAACAAATATGTTTGATTCAATTCAATTCAAATTCCATCTCACTCGACTCGATTCGAGAAAATTTCAAATCAAATTAAGATGATAAAATATGATTCGTCAACTCGATTAACTCAAAATTTTTTCATTCGATTCGATCAAACGCTTACCCCTACCAATGGTGAAAGACATGTCGACCATTCAAGTTTCGATACTGATTGCCGAAATGCAGGCACGATTCCAATATCAAGTATCATACCGAAAAGCGTGGATAGCTAAACAAATGGCAATGGAGCAATTGTACAGGGATTTCGATGTGTCGTATAATAAGCTACAGGGATGGATAGTCACTATGTGAGAGTACGTACCGAGGATTATTATTGAGTTATAGACAGGACCTTATTACTGCCTGGATGACCAACTAAACCAGGAAAAGAATTTTCCATCAGATGTTCTGGACGTTTGATCCATGTGTATGTGCATTTCTCCACTGTAAGCCGTTTGTGCAAGTAGATGGGACCTGGCCATACAGAAAATATACACAAATCCTACTTCTTGCGGTTGCACAAGACATCAACAAGAACGTGCTCCCGATAGCATTTGTCATCGTAGATAAGGAAAACATGAAATCGTGAGAATTCTTGCTTAGCAACCTACGGAGGTATGTTATTAGCAACGATAATATTTGCATAATCTCCAATAGAGGGAAAGGATTAATTGCCACCATTAGGTGTTCTGGTGTGCCGTGGAGATCTGTTTACTGCATCTAGCAATCGTGGCTAACTTCCATTGAGATTATAAGAATGCAGACTGGCAGAGACAAGTTGTGAGAATGGGTAAAAGATAACCTTATCTTTTCAATATAAGTTTTAATATTTTAGGGCAATACTGTAACTTATCTTTTCTTAATACATATACATTACACAAGCTAGAGCTACACATTTTTCGCTAAAGAATGACTTGACTTGAAAGTGACATGAAGGGTCAAATGAACACATGTTTTCAATAGTGGTTGGGTACCATGGAGCCATGGCAATGGGCTCAAAGTTTTGACGAGGGCTTTCATTATGGTCAAATGACCACAAACTTGGTTGAGGGGATCAACGTTGTGTTGTTGAAAACACGACATCTTCTGATTTCATCTGTCTTCTCGGTTACATTCTACAAGTTGGCTACATTGATACTAAGAATTGGTCAGCAACAAGTCAACCAGATAGAGGCAGGACACGTATTTGTCGAAAATGTCAGGGATGTAATGGTTGCAAACCGTCAGATGGCGAGGACAATGAATGTAGAAGTATATTCACAATGCCTTCAAAACGTTTCAAGTTACGGAGACTATCGGTCATCGACCTAGTATTCCACCTAGGTCCTAAGGAGTTGATATCTGAAACAGAAGGTGCGATTGCAGGAGGTTCCAAACACTTCATTATCCATGTGCACATGTTGTGGCAACATGTGCAAAAGTCTAGTCTATTATTGAACAATTTGTCGATGATGCGTACACCCTCGAGCACACGTTGTGTGTCTTGGGGAATGAGTTCCCCGTCCTGTCTTACCTATCTACATGGAAGGTGCCTCCGACGACTTTCGAGCTTGTCCTAGACAAAGGGTTGCGTAGGAATCCGAAAGGTCATTCGCAATCATCCAGAATCCATAATGAAATGGATATTAGGGAGAAATCCAAAAGTAAGCGTTGTGGATTATACAGAGTAGCTGGTCATAATCGAAGTAAATGCCCACAGCGAAACTACTGTAATGGACAACCGTCATGGTCGGGTAGGAATTGAGCTTATGTAATTCAATGTACCTAATTTATATTACAAAGTTTGTTCCAAGTTTTAATGTTGTAATGTATTTAATTTATATTACAAAGTTTATTCCTATTTTTAATATTGTAATGTATTTAATTTATATTACAAAATTTATATTACAAAGTTAATTCCAAGTTTTAATGTTGTAATGTTGTAATGTTGCAATTAATCTAATTTATGACAACAAAGTTTGTTCTAAGTTTTAATGTTACAATTAATCTAATTAAATAAATACAAAGATTGTGTTTTTCTTGATTTATATTATTTTAGAATAAAAAAAGTACAAACTTTGTAATATTTAAATGGTAAGAAACCCCTAAAATTGATGTCTTGATGGAGTGGTCCTAGGGGTATATTTCTGCAAGGTCGACGTTCAAGTTATGGGTGATTGCGCTGATCAACATCCTCTTCAGTCGCAGGTGGGGGAGTGCGAAACATGGAAAAAAATCATATGCCCCGAACGCCATCAATGAACTTGAGCCGGGAAGAGTGCTGTACTGCAGCGGATACGACCCAGGAGGAGTGGAGTAATACGGTGCATACGGGCATGGAGGGGTGTTATACTGTGATAGTACTGGACTAAGATATCAAACCTAGAATGATATATGTGTCTTGACGAGCCCAGGAAATAGTCATTGACCCGCAGCTCTTGATGATAAGAACTATCGGTGGAATGTGAATGCGACCGCTTGGGCACAGGCTCGAGCTCTGGCTCTGGCTCTGGCTCGACCTCTATATCGGGCACTGGCTCGTATGCCCCAAGTCGATACATGTGCCGGGGGACTACAGTCGATTGCCCACTAACGATGGTTTTCCAGTACTACAATACCATTGTATGTACTCTAACGATGGTTGCAAATCGAAAGAAATGTCCATCTAAGGTCTCCGCACCATCCGATTATCCCACACTGCAATATATTTTTGGTGCACAACCCCCCAATTATTTTTGTTTTCCTCTCTTGTTAATCCCATGAATATTCCAGTGACGGAGCTGGGATATACTGGATGCAACCGAAATACCGGAGTACTCGATCCCCATTATACCACTCGACTGTCTGAAAATTGATAATTGGTGCATTAATGCACCACAGGTGAGAATGAATGAATTTTGAGTATTTTGAGAAGGTAGACTTTTGTTACAGTCTTTTTTATGTTAAAAGACTCTTAATAGTGGACATTATGAAACTAATAAAATTTTTAAGTAGGCAGACAAGGGTAAAACAGCCACAATTTCTGGTCTTCGATACGGCATCCAGATAAACTGCACGATTAATAACATGGTTAAAATTTAACACGGTTTGAGTAAGTATACAAAGTAATTACATGTCTTAAATATTGGAATAGCTTACCCCTTCCTCGACATGTTGTTCAATCATCAAACGATATATCGGGACAGTGTACGACCTTCCGATACCTGAATAAAAACTCCATCTATGAAAAAAATTACATGTTAGAATAGTATCATTAGAATAGTATCATTAGAAAAAAAAATGCCAATTAATTGCTATAATAAGTTAAATTTTATCACCTGTTCACTAGTGGAGATATGTATGCTTGGTGCCTAACCGATGCCAAGAATGGCATCCGATAAAGAGCCCATGACTACAGCAATATAAGGCATTCGCCTATGTCTATGACATCAGGCTTTGTCGTCCAACAAAGCTCACGATACAACATAGCCAGAACTATGGAACCCTAACTATACGAGCGAACATTCTACAAATCAGCTAATAGGGGTAAATACATCAAATAAACCCTGTTGTTGTTCGTATCCGGCATTAGTACACCCCTTATAATATGCATAATATATGCTTGAGCTGCGCACATCACCTCCTGTTCAGTGGCATTAATTGATAAATGTTCAAAATTGGCTTTTAGCCTTGAAAATCTCAAACCCGTAAATTTGGACTCAACATCGTTCGGCGAGACTCCTAGTGGGCTATAACAAAAGGCAGCCGGCTCAACTATCATACTTACACCCATTACGGCACTCCCGTCTGTTGGAAGCCCAAGTTGCAATGCAACATCCTGTAGAGTGACGGTGCTCTCCCCACACAGAAAATGAAAAGTGTGGGCCTCTGGGTGCCAATGCTCGACCAATACAAATATTAAATCATACTGCAAATCAAACATTTGGATCAATACTGCTGACTCGAATCCAGCTAACTTCAGGTATGGCATCAGTCGTTCATCCAGTGAATATCCTAAACTATTCACCCGACCCCTTAATGTGCGGTGCGGACCCTGACACTACTAAATTACAGAAAATAGTTATAATAACATAATTTATTTCCGTAAATAACGTAGAACTTTTTTTAAGGGAACCCGTGATTAACAAATAACAATATATTACCATATTATTAACTATGTTTGATATGTGACCATCGTTCTTCATCTATGAACCCATTGCGATACCTACAATTTCAAAATAAATTTTAGTTATTAATTTCAAATTTTAATGCATTTTAAATATTTATCAAAATACCTAAATTTTACATATTGCTTTTAATTACAAAAAAAATACTAAACAGTTTAGTCCACATCATATTTTTTGCTATACTACATTAACAAAATAAATATATCTTATAAATTTCAACTCAAACTCCTACTCAATGGTCCCATTCACAAATTCAATCTCAATGGTTTAATCTTTTACCTACATAAAAAATAAAAATATTATATTAAAATAATAAAAATAACACGCCAATAAAAAAATATAACAAAAACATAACACAAACTATCTCAACATAATAAATACGAATATTTTTATTATTATTTTAAAATGATAATAAGTAAAATGTATTGGTTTAAAATATAATATATATAATAACATGCCAACTTAATTATTGTCAAAAAATATAATTTTTTTTGCATAGAAGGATTGAAAAGAAATTTCACTTATAATATTTATAAAAAACATAAAATAAAATTTAAAAACATAAACTCTTATTCTCAATTATAAAATCTTAAAAAATTAGAACATATAAACTAATTCCTAATTTATCTCATATATTCCAACTCAATGGTCCCATTCACAAATTCCATATCAATGGTTTCATCTTTTACCTACATAAAAAATTAAAAAAAATTATATTAAAATAATCAAAATAACATGCCAAATAAATTATATAAAAAATATATCTAATCAACCTAAAACACACATAACAAATAAATTACATAAAAAAATAAAATATTCTTTGTACATAACATAAATAGGCTTTTTTACTTCAATAAACATTAAAAATAAATTATGGATGAATGAAAATATAAAATAAATACAAACATACCTTAATAGCTCTTTTTAACTAAATAATACCTGACAAAAATAAAATTAAAAATTAAATTCGAATTAAATCAACAATAATAACAAAAAAATTTAAATTAACATTAATTTATAACAAAAAAAAATTACATTTTCTTAAACACCTAATCTTCCCTAAACAACAAACTCTCCTTCCCTCTCTCTACTCGCTTCACTTTTTTTCTTCCTTTTTCCCTTCCCACCCTCTCCTTCTCCTTCTCCTTCTCCTTCTCCTTCTTCTCTTCTTTTCTTCAAAAACTTTCTCTCTTCCGGCCAAAAATGGGGCATTTGGGACTTTTATAAGGTCCCCAAACACATAACTCATGAGCTGAAGCCATGACCCATCCTATTACCTGACATTGAAGGCCGATGCCGCCTATGAAGATGGCGTGAGTGAGGGGGCACCACTGCTTCCCTAGGCGTGACCCCTTGTGCTATCCTATCTATGACAACAGGTTGGGTTTTCGATCGAGTTTTTTTGTATACGAGTCGTATTTGACTCGTATTTTCTTTAGCTGCCGCCTATTACATTACCTTCACCAGTCTTTTTTTCAGTCAGATTTGTCAGAATTCTAGGGTGGTGCTGCCTATGCACCACCCTCCACCAGTTTGAATGTACCATTTTGGTACATAATTTTTTAAGCATGCCATTTTAGTAAATTTTTTTATTTTATATTATATACGTAACAAAACCCTATCTTTTCACTCGCAGACTGATGGATAATCTGAGCATGTTATTCAGATTTTGGAAGACATGCTTCGTACTTGTGTTATTGATTTTGAATCGGGATGGAAGCATTACATACCTTTGGCCGAATTTGTATACAACAATAGCTTTCAATCGAGTATTCAAATGGCTTCGTATGAAGCCTTATACGGTCGTAGGTGTTGAACACCTATTTGTTGGATGGAAATGAGTGACAGAAGAATGATCGGGCCAGAATTAATTCAAGACATTATTAAGAAAATTTCAGATAAATTAAAGATAGCTTTCGATAGACAGAAATCGTATACAAATTTGAAATGTCGAGATATTGAATATTCTGTTGTCGATAAAATATTTCTTAAAGTTTCACCTTGGAAGAAAACTTTGAGATTTGGTCGAAAAGGAAAACTAAGTCCTCGTTTTATCGGACCGTATGAGATCACGGAGAGAGTATGACCAGTTGCGTATCGTTTAGCTTTGCCTGCGAAAATATAGAAAATGCATGATGTTGTTCATGTTTTAATGCTTAGAAGATGTCGATCAGATCCATCTCATATTATTTCGACAGAAGATATGAGGTTCAACCTGATTTGTCATACAAAGAGGAACTGGTTGAGATTTTGGCACATGAGGTAAAAGAGTTGCGTAATAAGCGAGTTCCGTCAGTGAAAATACTATGGCATAATCATATTATTGAGTAAGCGACTTGGAAATTGGAAGAGACAATGAGATCTCAATACCCCCACCTCTTTCCAGGTAAATTTTGGGAATGAAATTTAATAAGGGGGAGAATTGTAACGACCTTATAGTCAGAAGTGTCGAAAAGTGCATTCTCATGACTCTGTTCCCGTAAATTAGACTCGTAAATATTTATTAAAATATATATTTATGAAGCTAGTTGTGTAGTTAATTAGGTTTCAGTTAAGTGAATTTACTTGAATTAAAAGTAAATTAGGTATAAGGACTAAATTGAATATAGAGTGAAAGTTGAATTTAGATTAAAAAATAATTAAAGAGACTAAAGAAGCAATTATACCATTGTTTCTTTACTGGGACGGCATTAGTAAAATGAATATAAAGTAGGTGTAAATTTAGTTTATATATTATAATAACTAAAGTTAAAATATATATTATAATATGTTTACTTAATATTTAAGTAAATATACATTATAATAATAATAATAATAATAAAACAAAATAAGTAATAAAAGAATGAATAAAGAAAGAAAAAGAAAGAAAGCCAAACAAAATTAAGAAAAGAAAGAAAGAAAAAGAGAAAGAAGAAATGAAAGAGAACACGCGGCCAAGGGCTTCAAAATTTTAAAGTTTAATTAGTTAGTCAATTTAGTCCCTTTTTCTTATAATTTGTATATTTTTAGAATCCCGGTACCTAAGGTTAACCGACCCATGTTGAAATTTTAACATTGATTGAGTTTTTAAAGGTTGTTAATGTTGAATAATTTTAGTATTAGGGATTAAATTGATAGATTTTTAAGCTAGAAATGAAAAAGGATTAAATTGTAGAATAAATAGTAAATTTTGAAAAATAGGGACTAAATTGTGAAAAATTCAAAATTTAGGGGTTTCAGTTAAAATAGGGAGTTAAATTTAGTTTAAAGTGGAATTTGTACGAAAATATAGAATTAAATGTGAAGAATAAAAATTAGTCTTGGTTTAGAGACTAAATTGGAATTTAGGCGAATAATGAGTTAAAAATTGAAATATTCAATATGAAATTGAATTGTGTTATAGTGATGAATTTTAATTGTTTTAATTCCATAGCTAACGTCGTACTGGAATCCTCGACTAAAAAGGGGAAAGATAAAGTCAACGTGGAATAGCTTGGAATTCACGGTTTGTATTTCTATAATCTGAATTTAGTTGTTAATTGTTATAATTCAATTTAATGCATATGGTAAATGTTGATGTGAGTATTTGGCACTTTGATATTGAATTGAATTAAAGTTGATTGAAATGGATTGAATTGGTATATATATTATGAATGTATTGATTATTTGAATTGAAATGAATATTCAATTATATATGTGATTATATGAAAATTTTATATTGGATATTGGTTGTTTTTGAAATGTGAAATTAAATCCTATTAACTGTATCGAGCTGAGTCGGATATAGATGGCAAGTCATAGGATAGGAAGAGTTCAGGGATTTCTTCAACTTCGAGTCGATGAGGCGTTGGGAGCCAATTTACTTTAATTTAACCGATGAGACACTGGGTGTCAAATTTATATAGCGCTGGGCGCAATTACTACTTCAGATTTATCCGATAAGGCACTGGGTGTCAAACTGGTGTGTTGGTTGGATCCGTGTATCCGTCCGAGTCTGAGTTGTGTTAATAGGGTTAATTAAATAAAATGGTACTACGAATGATATTGTATGTGAATTGAAAATGGGATAGTGATTTGAAACATGAAAATGAGATACATGAGTTATGTACTCATGAAATGGATAATGTTATTGTTTAAATGATTGTGAAAAGCTATTATGATGAGAATTGAGTATGGTATGAAATCATGTATTCATCAATTGAGTATTGAATGGTTCATACCATTGTATGAATAAATGTGGTTTGACATGTGAATAATTATTATATAGAAATTGTGTGAATTGGGATATTGTTTAACAAATGAAATATGATAGTCATGATACTAGACATTAATATGTGCTTATAATTTAATTGTGGTGATATTTATCTTTTGTGTCGGCATGTACTTAGGATGTCTAAATGATAATTATTTTGTGAGTGGATTGTAAATAAGGTTATAAGTGTAATGTTGGTTTGGTATATACATATAAACATGTGTTTGTGTTTGAAGTCATATTATGGCATGGTAAATTGAACCAAATCTAGATAGGTGCATGTGAATTTAAATTGATGTTTAAGTACTCATGAACTAAGCAAAATGGATTAAATTTGGTATGTTTACAATTTGGATTTAAATGATGTTTTGATGATATGAATTGAGGATATAATTATGGTACCAATGAAGGTATATTGGTTAAGCACCTAGTATGATTGTTTTGGCATGTTTTGATTGTATTTGATCGTCTCTTGAACTAGTTAAACAAATGGTTTTTGAATTGTTTAATGTCCAAGCTTGCAGGGAATGGTAAATTATTGTTTAAGGCATCTTTTAGGTCCACACGACCAAACACATGGGCATGTGACTTGGCCATGTGAGACACACGGCTAGCACACGGGCATACGAGGCCATTTCAAAGGGTATACGACCTTGTACACAAGCATGTGGCTTAGCCGTGTGACTCAAGTCAGAAAGTTACACGGGTATAGACACGAGCTATGACACGGCTGTGTGTCCCTATTTCGAATGCCCACACGGCCTAAGACACAGGCGTGTCTCTTGGCCATGTGATCCCTCAGTTTTGAAAATTTTTAATGTATTCTGAAAATTTTTTGAGTTTTTGAATTAGTCTCGACTTGTTTCAAATGCGTATTTTGAGCCTCGATGGCTTGAATAAGGGACAATATGTATGAATTTGATTGGTTTATGACTTGAATATTATATGGTATGAAATGTTTGAAATTTCCATTTGTTTGATCTGTAAACTCCGATAATGCTCCGTAACCCTATTCTGGCGACAGATACGGGTTAAGGGTGTTACATATCTGATGATATTTTATTTAGTTCTAATGTGATATTTATGAGATCGTACTTGTAAAACTAAACTATTATCATGATAAATGCAAGCGCACCTATCGAACAGTAATATAGCTTATGGCAAGACCGAGATGTCGAACCCACCGGGACTAAAAGTACTAGTATTAACTTTCTTTTTATTATCTAGCCTAAAAATAAAGGGGATTTGTTTAAAACTAACTAGACTAAACTAATTAATTAACTAAGAACGCGACAAAGAATGAATTGGGGAAAATACTTTTTGGAAAACCGATTGATTATGACAATACCCAAGGAAGAATCTACCTAGACTTCACTTATTATACGACTCTGAACTAGATGATTTATTCACTTGACTTGATCCGTAGAAATCCCTAATTTATGTCAATATCTATTTCAAGACTAAGAACAACTAACCCTAGGTTGATTAATTGAAATTTCTTTCTAATTAAAACCCTAACGTTGCATTAACTCGATCTATGGATTTCCCTATTAGATTTGACTCTAATCCGACAGATTTTTGTCATCCTATCTCTATGATTGCAATCAACTCTACTTAATTATGTTGGATCTACTCTTAGACAGGAACTTTTGCTCTACTAAATAAGCACATTCGACTTGAATTAATATCCTGAAATATTAACACAAGAATAATAACACAATTAAGAACAAACTAAGTATTTATCATATAATTCAGAAAATAATAACAAGATCCGTCTTAGGTTTCATCCCCCTCAGGTATTTAGGGGATTTAGTTTATAATTGTAAAAGAAAACATCTCAAAATTGGGAAAACAACAAAACATAAAGAAAATCCCAAAAACCCCTGAAGGAAATTGAAGGGAGATCTTCAGCCTTGATGGAGATCCTACTTCTGAGATGGATTAATCGATGTTCTTCGAGTAATTCCTTGCTTTCTACTTTGTGTGTCCCCTTAATTCCTCTCCTAGGGTGTTTTTATAGACTTTGGAATGCCCAAAATACCTAAAATTTAGCCTTTTCCAAGTAGAATTGAAACAGGGCTCGATGGGGCACGGGCGTGTGGTTAGCTCGTGTGAAGGTGCCCAGGCCGTGTGCAATACTGACTTGATTACTTATCGACACGGCCGTGACACACGGGCGTATGGCTTACCCGTGTATATCACACGGGTGTGTGGATAACCCGTGTGGAAGTGCCTTGGCTGTGTGAAACACTGATTTTAGCCCATTTTGTCCATTTTTTGCCCATTTCTTGCTCTTTTCACTTTCCAATGCTCACCTAAGTATAAAACATGAAATTAAAGGATTAGGAGCATCAAATTCATTGAATTATAAGGAAAATCATCCAAAAATATGCCAAGCATGGGTTAAAAATATGTTACGATTACGGTTTATCAAGTTCAACAGGTGATAAAAGTATAAATGAATGGATATATGAAATGTCATATGATTTTGGCATGTGGAATAGAGGATTTTAGTATGAACTCTTTGAAATGAAAAAGTTACGATATTGAAAATGTGATGAATGAATTATGTACTTTATATGTTTAGTTATAAAGGTTTCATATCATAATAGGAATATATGTTTTTATTAATGAACTCACTAACTTTGTGAGAATTGTGGTGTATAGGAAATAAATGTGCCTATGGTTTAGTTAATGAATCTACGCATGAATGGTTTGAGTAAATTCTTATTTTGTAAGTTTAAGTTTAAATTATACGAGCTTACTAAGCATTAGTTGCTTTCGTTAGTTGTTTTCTTTCCTTGTAGATCGTCAAAAATCTCAGTCAGTTGAAAGTTCAAGTCAAAGTACACACTATCCGTTCATCGACTCAATAGAAGTTTTAATCATTTTGGTTTGGTTATAAATGGCATGTACTCGGAGTTTTATGTTCTTTTGCTTATTATGATGTTGCTTACAACTTTAGTTATGTAAGGTTAATGGTTGAGATCTTTTGGGCCATTTTGGTATATATATTGTCCATGTGTATATATGGTAATGTTGAACTACTTTTGGTATGTTTGGTTATGGATGGAATTAATGAATTGATATCGTTGAAAGGTTTATAAGCTATGAATTTGTGTTGGATGAATGTGTAATGGTTCAATACTTGAATTGTGGTGCCAAGAAGGGCATATAGGTTAGGCGCTTAGGTTGGATGTTTTTGGAATGTTTTAGGCATGTTTAAATGTGTTTTGAACGTGTGAAAATGGATGGAAATGGTATGGCTTGGAACCTAAGAAATGGTAGTTGAAATGGCTTGGTTTTGAAGTTATTTTAGGTACACGCAGCCTATCACATGTCCGTATGCCACATACGATCACCCCACACGGTCATGTGGCCTATTTAATTTTTGGTGGAAGATTACTCTCACGGCCTCAGAGAGTTACGCAGCCTAGCAACACGGTCGTGTGACCCTAAGTTACACAGACTCAGGTTGTTACACCATTTGGTCACATGACCATGTTTTTTAGCCACACGGTCTGGACTTTGTCACATGGCTGTGTGACCTGTTTTCAATTTTTTCCACATTTTTTGATAGAGATGTGGTGAGTTGATTTTTGGATGAATGACCAAATCGTAATAACTTAGATTAATTTGAATGAACCTAACAACTTAGGATTAACGCCCCTAAGGGAACATCTAGATAAGTGAGACCGAGAGGTAATCTTGTTATGCACCAATTTGCTAGTCCAGGATTACCTGGTGAAATCGAGAGATAAATCAGACTAATTTGTCTAATTTGGTAAATTTGAGATCGAAAGATAAAATTGAGCCACTTTCGTAATTTAAGCAATTTAAGTCCCTAATTCGAAAATCGATAACCACATCGAAGTCAACCGACCACCATTAGTCATTTATTGATTAATTTTTTTAGTTTGTACTCTTTATAATTTGGTCCCTAAAATAGCGTATTTAATTTCCTTGCAACATTTTCTTGTTATGATTTGTCGTACTATAAATTTGTACTAGTAGCAACTTAAACTCTAAAGTGCATGCTATTTATTACTTAGACGTCATCTAATTTGGATTTGATCCCTAAAATAATTTAATATTCTATTGTAACACTACAAATATACGACTGACATGTACGCTTGCAATTAAATCGCTCTTCAAAAAGATAGTTTTCCAAAATCATTTTTTTAACGTGCACGCGCGCAAGCAATCATCAACGTTCCGTCTGCTGGTGTATCTTTTCATATTTTCTTTCTTTTCTTCCTTTCTATTTTTTCTTTTCTTTTCTCAATTTATGAAGGTACCCTCCTTTATTAAATGGAAGCTTTTTATAAAATATATAGATGATCCACAATAAAATAAATTTCAAGTTTAATAAATGTTACTTGTCAACACCGGTTGCATTAACTTCTATAATAATGAAAATAGATAATAAAAATAGACAGTTTTTTTAGCATTTAATATACTTGTATGTTTTTGTTTTTTCCAAGGTTAATTTTTGTTAAAAGTGTTTATCATATTAATTGTATTGGTTGTTTGGACTTTACCTTGTTATTGTAATTCACCAAAAAAAAAAGTAAATTTAATACCTATTTTATCTTTGTATTTTTCAAATGCTAGGATTGCAATTGTTAAATTCATTAAATTTTGTTATTTTTAAAATTTGATGTGACAAACATGTAAATATATATAATGCTATGCCAACTTGTTCGTTCCACATATCACCTACTAAAAATTCAGTTAATGAATTAACAACTATCATTTGTGTTAAAAATGAATTTTCAAAATTCGAAAAGTACAATGATTTAGAAAGATCCAAGTGGAGAATATGGATTAAATCTACAACAATACACATAGTACAGGATTAGTAATTGATTTTAACCAAACGGATTTAATTACTGTTTGGGTCATGACTGAAGTTGATTAATTCGAAAAGTACAATAATTAAAATTGATAAGTTTAAAAAGAACAAAATTTAAATCCAATATTTTGACAAAGTACAAAGACTAATAACAGAAGATAATATTTTTAATTATTTTTTATTGTTTTACTAAAGTATATATCACCTCTTAAAATTTACTTGTAAGTGTAACAAATAATTTTACTTAAACTTACACATATTAATCTTAAATTAAAAATAGAGACATATAGGAGATGGGAATGGAACACATAAGAACATGGTAAAGACAAACAACTGACTTTCCTCTTGTTTGTTTTGTTTTGCCAATTTGATTTTATGAAATAAAATTTTTATTTTCTTAAAGCCGATTGGTACTAATTACTATATAAAGTAGCCAAAACCATAGCCATTTCAATTAATTTATTCATTTCCCAAAAGCCAATAGGTACTAAGTACCATATAAAGTAACCAAAACCATAGCCATAAGCTCCAATTTTTGGACTAATTATTGAAGTCCAATTACTCATATCATCTCTCTTATTTATGATAAATTTAAAAATTAAGTATTCAAAAATTAAATATTAAAATTTACAAGTAAAGAGTTTCTTTTATAAGATTAAAATGTTTTGAGATTTGGTTAATGTAATTTAAAAATTAAAAAAATTATTTAAAAATTTTAATTTAATCATTAAAATCGTAAGTATTTTTTTTCAATTTAATATGTTTATTTTCTATCAACCATAGGCCACGTCATATGAGGACAGTCTAATCAAAATTTCAAGTTGATAAATTTTGATAGAAAATACTTACAATTTTAATGATTTGACTAAGATTTTTAAATAAAAATAGGACTTAATTTTTAACTTTTTAAGTATATGAATTAAATCTAAAATTTTGCCAAAGTATTGGGACTAAGAGTATATTTTAACATAGTATAAAAATGTTTGGTATATTAACAAAAATTATATTTTTGGATACTTTTTGAATCATTTGAATATTTCATTTTATTAAAATATATTTATTCTAAATATGATGTGTTTTAAAATAAAATAAACTTAAAATTTTTAGCCTTAAGTGATAAGTAACTATCCACTTATCCTATTCAATACTTTTTTGTTAAAATTTTTATATTAATTATAAATTTAATATATTTACCAAACTCGTTTAGAAATTAAACATTGAAAAATTTCAATGAAATGAACTTGCTTTTATTTATAACATACTCTAAGTTGATTGGTATACATATATGAAGCGGAGAAATTTAATTTCATGAAAATTATTACAAGGAGAGAGACAAAGCTCCGTAACAATAAAGACTAGAACAGGTTAAACCAAATATATATAATAGAAACAACAATCCAACAAAGATATAAGGAACTCTAAACTCATTTTCATCAACTCCAACATGGTAAAGGTGAGGGAGGAAATCAAAAGGCAACCATAGAGGAAACTAATGTGTAAATCATACTTTCCCAAAGGAACCCAACCTTTAAAGATGAAACTCTGGTTTGGCATCTTTTGTCTGGTCAAATGAAATTGAAATCGTTCTTGAGCCCTTAAAGTTTTAGTTACTATTAAAGCACAAGCTCGAGGGAGGGAAACACAATAAACAGCAAGTGATAAGAGTATTACTAACTATTGTCAATTGTTAGTATGTTGTTGAAAAACTCTTGTAAGTTATTGTAAAATTGTTAAGTAGTTGAACAATTGTAACTTTGACTATAAAAACCAACCTTTAACACTATCAACAACGGCTTTTCTTTTCCAAACTTTCAGAAATATTGTTGTTTATACAAGTATTCAACGAGGAGGAGAATGTGGTGGAGATGGGAATGATGATTTACTTGTGACAAGTGGAGAGTCGAAGTTTTGGTGGTCAAGAAGAAGAAGGAGAAGAGGAGAAGGAAGCTAATACTTAGGGTTTTCTTGGGAAGAAGTAGGATCCCTAGTCTCTCATGCTCTAAGGTATATATAGAAGGGTCACCCCTTGTAACAGCCTGTTTTCAGTGAAATCAGAATAGTGATTTTGAGACCACAAATTCGACATCAAAAAATTTATTTTATTATTATTTTAATGTCTACAGCATGTTAGTGGTGTCGTATAAAAGTTTAGTGAAGAAATTTTATCGTTTGCATGTTTAATTTGATAAAAAGGATTAAAATGCGTAAAGTGTAAAACTTGTGTTCTATTAGAGAAGGTGTCAATTTAATATAAAGTTGGAATATGAGTGGCCTTAAATGGTAATTAGACCATAAAGATTAATAGTGGACAAAGATGGACATTATTTTTATGATTTTAAAGGTTATTACTTAAGGTTAATTTAGTAAATAATAAAACAACTTAAAATAAAAATGAATAAAAGAAAGATATCATCTTTCTTTCTTCTTCTCCAACCTAAAAATGCTAGGGCAAGACACCGATTTTCAGCACCTAATGTTCGGCCAACATTACTAGTGCATGTAAGTGCATTTTTACTCGGTTTTTAATGATTTCTATGTTTTTGTAGTCGTTATAGCTTAATCTAGCTAGCTTAGGAACTAATTTGCAAAATTGTTAAAAGTCTAGGGTTTTACTATGAATGTATGTTGGCTATTTTTGATGTTTGAGGGATGGAAATGAATATTGGATGATATTTGAGCAACTTTTATAAAGGAATTTTTTATGAGTTGTCAATTAAAGATTTTATTGAAAAATTGAAAAATGTTCATGGTGAAAATGTGAAATAAATGAAATATAGGGATTGCTATGGACTAAGTTAATATTCGACTAGCATGAGTGTAGATTAAATTGCATGAATTTGCATTTTTATGAGATAAGGACTAAATTATAGTGACAAAAGTATAATTTAGCCAGAACATGATTTTTGGATTAAATTTAATAGAATGAATTTTGAATGAATTAAATTTGATTATTTATATCAAGAAAAGTAACATACGGATTTAAATCGAGAAAAAGAAAAAGTATTGGATTAACCGACAGCTTTTCTTCGTACGTGTTTGAGGTCAGTTTGTATATTTAATTAACATTAAATTATGTTTGATTTAAATGTTTTTATGTTATATTCTTGGTATTATGACTCTACGGAAATATCCAACAAAGTTTCGACGATTTGGGATCCCGTTTGAACTTAGAAATATATAGGATATAAATGACATGTCATTAGGGGTTACCATGTTTTGGGTGATGGTCTCATACGTCCTACCAGTGGCTGAGTTTCTAGTATGTGTTGCGATTACTTGCCAGCTTGTGTTGGCAGCATCGTATAGCTACATCTTGACTGACAGCTTGTGTGAGCAGACCCATTTATGGCTCAAAAGAGAGCATTGATATGAGATATGAGTTAGTGGTGGTTCGACCACAAGTGGGCACTTAGTGAGCGAGATTCCCACGTATCCGATATTATTCTAATGGTTTAAGGGGTAAACAAAAAGTGAAGGATCGGTATAAACATCAACTTATAATGTCATGAAAGTATGGGAAAGTTATGATAAGATATTGATTAGATCTTTAGTATGTTCATAATAGAATGAATGTTTACATAGAAAGCTTAATGAAGTTCTTTGTTGTATAATGAGTTCAGTTAATTTATATGCTAATTATATTTGTGAATTGTTGTTGGTACTTAGGCTTGTGCCAAGCAATGTTGGATATGTACACTATTTGCTTTTATGCTTTTATAATGAAACGGTAAGTAATGTTAATGATTCAAGAACTTACCAAGTATTTTATGCTCACTAGTGTAATTTTTCTCTTATGATTCTAGTTAATCGGAGGTCCGTGCGATTTGGAAGCTTGTTAGAGATCCATCACACTATCCATCAGTTATATTGGTATATTTTGAAGTTTTTGAATTATGGTTAAAATGGCACGTATAGATGTCTTGTTTAATGAATTTAGCCATTATGTGTGGCTTGTATATATGTTATTTTGGTTGATAAATTAGTTGGTAAGTTATTAAGTCTATATGGTGTTTTGAGTGGTTGTTAAATTAATGTGAATGCTTGTTTTTAGGTGCAAATGGCTTGAGCATGAATTGTGTGTTGGGTGAGAAATATAGCTTGGAAATGACCCACTTTTTGTCCACACGGGCGTGTGTCTCAGCCTTGTGTGACACACGGTCAGGCGATACGGTCGTTTATCCCTTGTAGCTTTAAAAAGGGTTGCAAGTGAAGCTATTACACGGCCTAGCACACAACCTGGCACACGAGCGTGTGAGGTCATTTCGAAGGGTACACGGCTTGGCACACGGGTGTGTGGCTTGGCTGTGTCGCCCAAGTCAGTGAGTTATACTGTTGCAGACACGGGTTAGAACATGGTCATGTGTCCCTATTTCGAATATCCACACAGCCCAGGACACGGCCATGTGAGTCACATGGCCTGACCACATGACCGTGTGACCCCTATAGTTGGAAAAACTTTAACTTTTTTTTCTAAAAAATTTCATATGTTTCTGATTTAGTCCCGAATCGTTTCTAATATTTGTATTAAGCCTCAAAGCTAGTATAAGGGATCGTATGTATGTTTTTGGATTGATATTGTTATGTTTATCTTGTGATTTTATTTATGAATTAAATTGTTCGTTGTATGACGTTATGTTTCAATAACGCTCCGTAACTCTTATCCGGCAATGGATATGGGCTAAGGGTGTTACACCCCCAATTTTGTAGTGCCATGCAGTTGATAGTACAAGGGGGTAGGCATGATTGCATCGTCAGTGTATTGTGTGGTCCTGCTCTAGCATTCTCCTCCTTGAGGTTGTACGAGGTTGTTACACCCAATGGTTCCCATAGAGGGTGTGCACCGAGTGGTCCTTTCGTGGCCCCTATGAGAGATGTGTAATGAACCTTCTATAAGTTGGTTCGAGTAGGATATACCGAAGGTTTTCCACAAACTGTCCTAAGTGAAGGATTGCCATGGACAGTTCTCAATGAAGGTTTGTGTGTGAGTCACTCCCAGCAAAGGGCTATTTGTAGGTTGCCTCGTATCTCTCCATGTGTCTTACTCTTTTTAAGTGTATAATAATTGCCCCCTGATTGAGAGGTGGGTTACAAAGTGACCTATTTTGAGACCTTCCAAACAACTATTAGGAATAGAGCGTTAAATAGCTAAGTTATAGTACGAGGGGTTTGGAAGGTGAAGAGTTGCATTCTTTGTGTGTGTTGGAGACGTTTGAAGGAAAAAGTTACATTGTTATGTGTGATGTGATGTGGGAGACATCCTTGTCGAATGGATTTGCTTGGCACCAATGATTTGGTGTGACAATAATAATACTTAAGCATGTGACTAACGCACTTACTAAGCCACTATCAAGGAATTTCTTTCTTTAGCTTTGCAAGTATCTACAGGTATATTATCCTCAAGAGGTAGATGGGAATTCAAAAACTCTTAGAAGATGAGATAAGTAGGGTGAATCATAATGTAATAGCTATTGTTGTCGGTTGTAAGTTTAATGATGTTGAAAAACTATTGTAAGTTGTTATAAAGTTGCTGAACAGTTGAACACTTGTAGCTTTGACTATAAAAGTCAACCCTCAGCTCCCTCAACAATAGTTTTTTTCATTCTTTCATAAAAACAAAATACATTTTATTTTCTCTCAAAATTTCTTTCATTCTTTTAGTTTCTTAGCTCGATTCATGTACAACTACTACATTCTTGATGCTTTTTGTTAATGAACAACAAGAGAGGTCATTGCTTGGGTGATAAAGAAAAGGAGCCCCACTAGATCCAAAATTCTCTCACCTGCAACGAAAGGTTAGATTGAGTTCCTCTCGTTGAGCAACTCTGACGAAGACAAGCAACATGGTCAACCTTGGTTCTAATAGGAGTTTTATGACGCTGGAAACGAAAAAGAAACAACAAAAAGGAAGATGAGGTAGGAGAAAAGAAAGTGAGGGGCGGCCAACCTTGCAGTGATATGAACGCACAAGGGGGCCAAGGGTTTTGGGTTTTTTGAGCATCAAGAGAAAAGTTCTTTTAAAGTTCCCAAATTAATTTTTAAGTTAATTGATATTTTAACAATACAAACAAAATAAAAGTTATTCACTATAATGGATGGTAATTCATTTCATCCTTTAATAATATGATCAATTGCTCAATTCCCACTCATGAATGCATCGAGATAAGCAGATTACTTCTTTAAAAAATTGACTACGAGAAGACTATAGATAGGGAAAAGAAAAAAAAGCAGCATTTAACATATTGCAAAGATATTGAAGAGGCATAGTTTTTGGAGCGGCGGCGGCAGGTGCAAACCGTTAAATTTATTGTTGATTAACGCATTATTGAACACTTCGTACCTGACCTAAAAATTACAAATTTTCTATTAAGTAAAGGCCATTTTTTAATTTTTTCACTTGCTCATTTAACTTTTCAAATTTGATTATTTAAATTTTAAAAATCTTGTTTTAAGATATTACCAATCAATGAAATACAAGCAAGATCGGTTCTTTTAAATAAAAATATATATCAACTTGCGACTTCTTTTAATAAAATAAAAAAAGAAAAAATTATTCCCCATTGACATTAGTTGCACATGTTTTTCCTCTTTGATTGATTCCCCCATTTGCTTACATACATAGATTTTTACCCCTAGAGCAAAGTATTCTTTTTAATCTAGAAGGTAAGACCTTTAATCTTAAAAAAATTCCCATGATCACAAGAATCTTCCTTCAAACAAATGGAACCAAGTAAGAAATATTAGACAAAATAACATATTAAAAAAATAGTCAAGTTAACCATTTTAATAATCAATACCTAATAGTAGATATATGTACAAATGTTTTGTTGTATAATAAACCATATATATATTTCTTGTTCTACCTAATATTCATCTTTTTCTCTCTGCCAGAAATAAATTCACAAACCCCACCCCCCCCCTACCCCATCTTTTTCAACTTTTCTCATGTTTTTCCTTTTTTCTTTTCATTCACTTTCCATTCAAATTCTTCCCTCCCAAACAAAGCATTGCCGGCCTCTCAATCTTCCACAATGTGATCATGTCTATTCAAACCCCCCCAACTATAACAACAACAACAACAACTATCACCAAATTCCACCCTTTTTCTTTTTCATATGTACACAAAGGCCAAATCAAAACCTGAAAGCAAAGAATAATGCCAATTTGCCAACCAAATATACCTTTGAATCTCTCAAAATACCGAGGAGTTTCCACTTCAAGAGTAAGATTTAATCAACCCCAAATTGTAGAGATTCCTTCTCACTATGCTCCCAAGTGATAACAACACTGTCCCACCAACCCCTACTGCTTGCTCTTCCCTTTCTGCCTTTTCTTGATATACCAATGGCAATTCCTTTACCTTTAACTTTCCCAAACCTATCTTTTGTCTTACGGCTTCAATGGTTTTTGGATCCGCTAGGTTCCCGATTGCATCCGTTACATAGAAAACGTTTAGAGCCATGTCCCTCGTGGTTGATATTTCGGCTCTTGTTACGTTAAGACCGTTCTCTCTAAACGTTCGGGTCACATCTGCTAATAGAGCCTGCCTATCTACTGTGCATAACTCCAGCCTTACACCCTGAAATCACAAGAAAGTAGTGGATAAGTTGTTTTGAATATTAGATAAAGACTCAACTGTAAATAGAGAAATGACTTGGAAATAGGAATTTACCTCATATGCTCTCCTTTCAACTGCAGCTTGCAAGCATTGGATTACGCGTTGTCTTTCAGGTTCTGAGCTAATTGGGGTTCCGTCCGAGTGCCTAATATAGAATTCCTGATATGCTTTATCCCCAGTTGTGTTGATAGTTGCATGAAACACAACATATTGCATATCTGTTAATGTGCAAACAACATCAAAGAGAAGCTTGGTTCGATCCTTGCACTGAACATTCACAACTGAATAACCCCTTTCGACCCAATTTTGCACGGTGACCACGGGTAAATCTACCTTATGTTGCAAAATAGGCTTTCTATCATAGTCACGATCTGCAAACATCATTTGATGTAACCTTCTTTCGGTGTGGGTTACAGCCATAGAAACCGAAGTCTTTGCACTACGAATATCATTGTCACCTTTCAAAACATTCCTTAAACGTGCTTCGATTCTGTCAATCTGTTGCGAGTCCTCGATTGGAGACCCTGAATTGCAATCTTTCACATAAATCAAAGAAGCGATTCGACCATTGTGAGTCCATACTTTAGCATCGACCACATTGCATTGTAGATCAGCTAAAACTGCAAATACTTCCGATAAAAGACCAACTCTATCGGTTCCAGTCAATTCCAATGCTGTTAAACCATCAAACTCATGGCTTCTATCAGGATCAGTGGTCTCAAGGGACTGTAATTGAAGAAAAACCAACACAAAGATCAGTTTTATAGGAAATTAAGATAGCATAAAGGGCATTAATCAACTGCAATAAATTACCTGCTCAATGTAACTAATAACGCTTTCGTCAGTTAATTTGTTTCCGTTTAAATCGGTCACATGGAAAACTGCAAACCCAAAAAAGGGTAATGTTAGAAACAGGGTTTTCTAGCAACACCCAGAAACAGGAAAACTTTATCTAAAAATTAAAAGGGGGGGGGGGGGGAAGCGAGCTTACCATCCATGAACCATTGGCCATCAGATGAAATGTAAGCCTTCTTAATTGAAAGGTTCAGATCTGTTAAAACTTGAACAGCGTCTAGCAAAATCCCGTGTCTTCTAGCACTGTCAACCTGGAAAAATCATAGCAACGAAGAAAAGAAAGAAAGAAAGTGTCAAAGGCCTTGAAAAATCAAAAGAAAAACAAGAGACTCATAAGTCAAAAATTTGGAGCGGTGTGTTCATATTTGAGAGGTTTCGTAGAAGCTAACCTTGACAAGAGTTGCAGTGGGGCAAACGGCATTGTCAATGACCACTCTGTAAAACACAATAAAAAGGCAGGAGAAGGTCAAACACTGGGAAATACACTTTTTTTTTTTTTTGAATTTTCAAATTTGATTAGGTAATATGTAATTTATTATTGAAAAGTGCACAGAAAATCGGAAGAGTTTATGGAAAACATGAAGAAAAAGAAAATCTGTACATAGGTTTTAGCTAATAATAATTTAAACTAAAATTTGTGCCTGCTCGTTAGGGTTCAGAGATGATTTTGTTAACCAGTATGGGGAAGAAACTGTTCAAAATTTTAAAAAAAAAAAAACCTTAAAATCAGAAGTGAGAATAACACAGATTTGTGACAAATTTTCTCTGATTTATACATAAGAAACGAAGATAAACAAACCTGGGAGTACTCATCCTTATCACAAGCTTCTCATATTCATCAAGACAAGCATGCCACTCCATATTTTCTCTTCCTCTTCGTAATTTTGTGTCTCTTGAAGAACCCAAAAAAGATTGAAAACTTGACTAATCACTATACAAACCCTTTATATATATTGAAAGAAGACGGGTGGTTTGAATCAAACAACAAGGACCCAAATGCCAAATACTCTGCAAAATCTTGTTTTCCCTTGTTTTTCTTTTGCTTCTAGAATAAAAGAGATGAAGCACCACCGCCTTGGTCTTTACCTTCCCTTCTTCTAATGCTCCCTTTATATATACACGCATTAATTATGTTACCGAAAATATATACAATATATTACATTAATTAAAATCTTTTATGTATTTTTGAATTTTTATAGTAATATAGAAACGACGCCACTATTTAAGTAACGCCCGCCCGATTAGTCAGCCCTTGATTCCATTTCGTTCAACACATTCCCATTTGTCAACTTTTATTAATGCCACGTGTCGTTTGATCCCCTGATCTGGGTAGTTCGTATGTCCAGCTCGGATTGCCACCTGTATTGAGTCTACTGTCCTTTTGCGTGTCTTCAACTCAAAAACTAGGGTCTCTGAATACACGGTGACAGATCTATCCACGTTGGCAAAAAAATTAGCTTGATCGTTAAGTCTTCTTTTTCAAAATTTGCCGACGGGAATTTAATTTATGACGTCCGCACGTGACAACACCTTGCTCGCTCGGATCGGCTTTTTCTCCGTCTCATCCTATTTTTCTGGGCCGGTTTTCTTGTATTTCCCGTTTTACCCTCTGATTTTTGGTTAAACATACCTTGTAAATGGATTAGAGTAGGATCTGAGGAAAAGGGAAGGTGTGAAAGTGAAGATTAGGAGAGGAGAGGGTAGATGGAATAGTATATATCAAAGCATATTCATATTCTTGTAGGTACGGTGACGATCTGATTGAGGAGACACATCAATCCAACAAATCTTACGTGGTCGATTTTAATTGGATGGTCGGAAAGCCACAAATTTTGCGCACATGAGTGTATACGTAGACCTGGAGGCACGCTTTTTGGATTTGTAATTTAGGGAAAATATTATTTAGTTAGTTTCCGGTGACTTTTATTTAAAGTGACATTAAAGATGTATTAATACATAATTTAATTACTACAAGATTATTTGACAGTCCATAATATAATGGAGGGGTAGTTTTTTTTAAAGAGAAGGTTCCTTAAAAGAAGAAAAGTTTTTAAAGATTAAATAAAATATTTTTTTAATTCAGTTGTTGTTTGATTTTATTTATTAGTACATATAGAGATTTTTTTAAAATTTTAATCTGTTAGTAATTATATAATATTAATTAGTATCATGATTATGTAATGTTTATTGTGCTGAAAAAATTTGTTTATAGTAGTTAATTGAATTGGTGACATTAATTTGGGTATCGAAAATAATAAATTGTATTATTTTGAGGGTGATTTTTTTATTTTATATAGAAAAATATACATAAACAACAAGATTTGGGCCCTTCTATTATTAATAATTGTATTCCACCATTCAATTAATATCTAATTTATTATTTGTATTCATTTTTATAAATATATTTGTTACATGATAAAAACTCTCACTGTCAATGCTCTCTAAAAAGACAAACAGCTATCCATGAATTATGAGCAGTGATCAAACTCTTAACCACATGGTAAAGGGTGAGATGAGCAACTACCACACTTTATGATTTACATAAAAACACCTTTTTTAATTGGATAATTGGCACCATGACAGAGATCACCTCCAGGCCATATACAGTTTCACAAATTTAAAATTTCAAAAGTTCTAAGAGATAATTTTGTAAACTTCAAGTTCTCTCCAAACTTTCAAGAATTTTAAAAAATTTGAAGAAATTCGTCTTTAGATTTTGTTTAATTAAAGAAATGGGGTAAGAAAAATGTTTTTAAAGAAAATCACTTCTCAATATTGTTATCTAAACTCATTTCGTGAATAAGTCAACACGACAATTAAAAGCAACTTTCATCTATTCAATATTAAATTTAGAATTTCGACAAACCATTAATAAAATCTCCACCAAATAGAATAATAAAAAGAATTTTCTTTCTATTCTAGAAATACAAAAGATCATAACATAATATTTAGACAACTCATGGATCAAAATTCCAAATTTTCAAAGTCAATTTTTGATTCAAAACTTCTTATATATGTATATAAATCTTGTCAATGTTTCCATACGATTCAAAAAGAAAACATAAAAATAGCAAAAATGTGTTTAATTTATTGAAACACAAACGCATTTAGTATGCGTTTCATCTAGCAAAATGAAGATAAGAAAAACACGTTTCTTTAGCCAAAAGAAGTTTTTCTCCTATTAAAATATGGTTTACTTTTCCTTACATGTAAATTTAGCTCTTTTATTTTTATTTTAAAATTTTAGTCCTGTTTAAATTTTAGATCCAATAGTTATCCTTCTTTCATTAAATGTATTAATATGACATTTTAAATTTTAAATAAAATTACTCACTTAATAATCATATTAAAAAATATTAAATTAAAGCTGAATTTTAAAAAAAATATTGAATTAAAGCTGAATTTAAAAAAATTTATGTCAACGATTAAACTTAAATTCAAAAAAATTGGTAAAGAGATCTTGAATATATTTAATTTTAATATATGGTCGCTTTATACGACTTTCCATGTATCCATATAATTCATTAAAGAAAACAATATTTTCATATATAAATTTTTTTTCATTTTAAATATTTTCATACATTACATTTGTGGAAATGCTTACAATTAACACATAAATTTATTACCATACAAGTGATTCACATTAATAAATCAATTAAATTAAATTATTATTATATATAAATTAGTTTTCATAGAAACATAATTAGAAAAAAAGTTAAATGTGAAAGAAAACTGATACATAAATTTTATTATATAAAATAAAATTGAAATTAAATGCTTAAATTATCCATATGGAGGAAAGTTTTTCTTCTAGGGGCTTTTACTTTAAACTCATGTGATGCACTGTCTTAAAAATGTGTTAAAATATAAAGTAAATTATACGAGAAATTACTTAATTAATAGTGTTTTTTTATTTTTTTATTTTCAAACTCTAAATTTGATTTAATTATTAACATTATCGACATTCGATATTTTAATCACTCATTTATTAAAAATTTTTATATTATTATTAAATTATTAATGAAATATTAACATTACCTTTTCTATTTGTATAATATCAAATTTAACACTCCTATCATGCTTATAAATTTATAGCATGATTTAGTTCTTAAATATTATTTTCCTCATTGCTTCAATATTTTTTTCCTAAAATTGCATCTAAAGTTAAATTTAGCCAAATGGCTCCAATTGCTTTAATAAATCCACTGACACATGGCATATATTAGAATATGTTGTGTGACACTTTTAACCAATTAGAATGTGATACTGTATATTCTAAAAAAATAAAAATATAATTTTTAAAAGTAAAATATTAATAAATTGTTAAATATATAAATATAGTTTCAAAAAAATAAAAAAATGAAAGAAATCTAATTAGATCTTTAGAAAATTACAAAAACAGAATAAATTCTATAAACTTTTAAACATTAAATAAAAATTGAGAATTAAAAAATCACAAATTGAAAAAAAAATACAAATTTATAAAAAAAAGAGTTAAACTTTAGTAAATTACAAAGAATGCCAAAATTCATTATACATAAACTCTAAAAATATTGTAATAAATTAAATTATTTTATTTTTCTTTAAATCTAAAAATATATATAAAAATTAAAAAAATCACGATATAAATTTAAAATGTATATAACTCTAAAAATGTAAAACTTTTTAAATATATATATATGAAAAAAATAAAAATATAATTCCTAAAAATATTCTTAAAATTTTAAAATTTAAAATACAAATTCAGTTAACAGGAAATCAACAGAGTCAACAGTCAATGAATGTGGATAACGGTGGTGAAAGTAAAAGGTAATTTTAAAAAAAATTTATTAATTTTTAGAAATTCTTTCTAGAATATATATATGGAATTTTAATACATATAGATGTCACATGTTTTAATTGGTTTAAAGTATCACGTGGCGCATTAAATGCCACAAGTTAACTGTTTGTTTAACATCATCAAACTAAAATGGATGAAAAAATTTGAAGTTGGAAAATGTAAAAGGTGACGCTTAAAGCATAAAATATAATTTTTACATCTTTAGTTGTACGGAATTTAAAAAACAACTCATTTAGTACAAAGGAGACAAGTTTCGGCCCAGCTACGCCGCTGCCATCTTCATGAAGAATATGCAACACCTTCAAATACATAAAAACGTTAATTAATTAAATTTAAAACTTTTATTGATTTTGTAATTAAAAAAGCAAAGTACACAATCGGGGCCCGCTGTCTGGAAATCACGTGCTGGGTTGTCAGAAATCACGTTCTCCGATCTAACTAGACCCCTATACAGAGTGTTGCACCGCTTCTGACGTGGCCGTCTCTACAGTGATTGAAGTAAACAACCATAATTAAAAAAAAAAAAAAAAAAGAGTAAATAACGGATATGGGAGTGCCCTCTGCCGTTCTTTCTAACTATCCATTAGCAAGTAAAAACGCTGGACAGGACCATCTTAAAAACCACGTCGTTGGTCCCAAGTCCCAACCAAGAACCGACATTGATTAAATGCCCCCACTGGACGCGTCTGTTAAAAACGACAGTTGTTGGCGGTTAAAACATGGAATTTTTTAAAAAAAAGTCTACCACCCACAAAGCTAATGCGGGCCGGGGACCAGCTTTGGATTCGGGTATCGCGGGAAAGAGATGATGTTCCCGCCAAACCTAGGGCGGCGGTGGGGCCACAGAATTGCAAACAGCTGACGTGGAAGCCACGTAGGATAGGGCGGGGCTAATTGATTGGCTAGAGTTGGTGGCCTTTTGCAGTAACGAGGGGTCAAATAGGAAGTAAGAGTGAAGATACACGTGGCTGACAGCTCAGAACGTCGGCGGATGAGCTCCCCTTAAGGAACTTTGTAATTTTGATTTTTAAAGAAGGGTGATTTTGTTTGAAAGTTTTTGGGTAACGCCTTTTTGGACCGTTATGGAACACTTTATGGCGCCAAAATCAAAAGCGGGATATTAAGAATGACACAAAGAAGAAGTGGGACGTTGGTTAGGGAATGGAATGCAGCGGCGCCTCGAATCTCTCTCTCCGTGAGATGCTCCATTGATGCACTTGTGTCTTTCCGACGCCGTGATTAAACATGTTTCATTAAACTAACAGTTAATTTTTCGATATTTGTGACACAAAAATCATTGTTATTTCATTGAATGTGATTCAGTTTCAGATTTTGATGAATTTTTTTTTTTAAAAAAAGGTAATATTTTATACATCAGTTGACGTAATGGGTTGAGAAAATGAGGATTTGGTCAAATATATTGCGCATGCTTCTGATATAAAAATCGTTCAAATATATTAATTTCAGTTTTGAAAGATTGGGTGTCGAGAACGTTTTAGGTGTGAAAACAGAATTTCACGTTTGATCTTAGACTGACAGTAACATCAATTTATTTAGGTTTGTTTCAGATTTTCAATCACTTCCACCATTTATGCCTACTCTCAAACGTTTATTTTATTTTATGTTGGATAAATCATAAATTCTGAAAAAATGAAGCACGTGAGTAAATTTCTGTAAATCCCACATTTTATTAACAATAATAATTCATTTTTTAAACTTTGTTATTCAATCTTCTTCCCTTCTTGAAAATATACTCCACTTTCAGACAACAACTGATTGCTGATCTTAATCAGACGGCTAAGAATTTCCGATTTCGAGCAAACTGAGTCAGTGAGTGGGAGAAAACGTAAACACAAAGCAAAAAAAAAAAAAAACAATAAAGCTTCATAGGATCTGCCTTGCCTTGAAAGAATGACTATATAAAAATATTACATGGAATTGAGTCAATTTGACTTGATGACTCAACTCACCCTTTTTTTCCCTTCATGATGCTAATTACTACTAATTTATTTATTATAAATTAATTTACTATTACAAAGCAAGCTCTTTTGGTTCGTAATGACCATTATTCAAGTCTCTTGATTACTTCTAGTTTTGACAATATTATAATTCGTAGTTTATCTTTTATGCTATTGATTATAGCTTCATGATTTTTTTTTCGTTTGAAATCAATGAGGTTTATGCTATTTTATTTCACCTACTAATTGCTAGGGTAGGTAAATTTTTAATATTTTGTTTTCTTTAAAAAATATAATAAATTTATATTGTTCATAGTATTTCCTTCAACAACCATCTATAAATTTTCTAATTTTAGAATAAAACCAATATTTATAAGGATGAGCAGAATCTGATTTAATTTATTTTTTTTAGTTAAATTAAATTTGGATGAAATAATTTAACTTGAATTCAAAAAGATTTAACTAAAGCTATTCCGCTAACTTGAATAATTAAAATAATAAACTATAATTTAATCTTACTTTTTTTTTTAAATTTTGATGAAACCTACTGTCAAAAGATTATTTGGGGTGCAATTGAGCTGATTTTTTTTTTCACAATGATTAAGATTTTGAATTGTGAGATTAATTAGTCTGAAAAAAAAGGTTTTATTTTGTTCTTTAAAAAAGTTTCAACTTCCTCAAATTGTTTTCCTTTAATGGAAATTCTATAATTATTTTTTAAATCATTCATTAGTAGCCAAAAGTAATATACTTACTATGTTAGCTTAAAATTTGTGATATTGTGATTCCAGTAAAACTTCTTAGGTGGACTCTCAAGTTCTACTGTTTTTAAATTATTTTTCAAATAAAAGTATCCAGGTAGTGTTATTGGTGACATATAAATTTTAATTGGATTCTTATGTTAAATAATTTTATAGCACATGTTTTATCATACATAAATAAATATTTAATTTTTTATTTTCAATTTAAAAAAAATTCAAAATAAATTCAATTGACAAAACAAAAAAATATAAATTTAACTAATTCGATTCAACTTGACTTGATTAAATATTCATCCTGGTGAAAATAAAAGAAATAAATAAGCATTGCATGTTACTCGCAAAGCATTTCAAAATTGAATTTAATGTGACAATATTAATACCGACAATCATAAAATTTTAACATCGTTTAACCGTTTCTTTTTAAAGGAGAAAAAAAAAAAACATTTCCTTGTTTTCTAGAATTCCATATAAAATAGGGTAGGTGGTTTTCTTTTATTTTAGTCTAAATGGAAAGCATAAAAAGAAATAGAAAACAAAATTATTTTCAGTATATTAATGTCGGGTTTCTACTTCCTTTTCCAAATAAATGCAATTATTTTATTACAACCTTTTATTTATCATCAAATTAATAATCTCACCCTAGTGAAATTAAGACATTAACAGTTAACACCCACCTTTCCAACATGTTTTTTTTTTCCCTTTGATTTGGTGAAGCTTGTTAATAAGTTAGCTTAGCATCACCAATATCCAATGTAGCTTTTCAACAAAGACAAATAAATGGCAATTGTTAACATGTTTTTTTTTTTTTTTTTTTGCAAGTAAAGAAAAGAACACTTCATTCGTTGATGGATATTGCTGGCAGTTATTACATCAATACCACCCAGCTGGAAAAAAAGAAGAAGAAAGACACTTAAAAAAAGGGAAAATTGAAAAAGAAAATAAAAATGCTTTTTATAAAAAGGGTGATTTGAAAGTGACAAGATTCTTGATTGTTCATTGAAATTGGGCAAAAAAAAAAATTACAAGCTTTCATTTCATCTAGAAATTTAGAACTGCTTCATTTGATGTTATCAAAAAATAAAAATAAAATAGCAATGATTAAATTGGGAGTAAAAGTGAAGTGATGAGTGAGTTAAGTAATGGTTTTATTTGATTGATAGGATGAATATAATGATTTACATGAGAATGAGTTAACAAATTCTCCTCAAAATATTCCACTCTTACATCAATATGTTTAGTAATTATTAGAAGCACTATTCACAGCTCGATTTGAATTATGCTCATGTTTACGTAACCATTTTTATATTATAATTTTTGAGAAGAAGATATGCATGACTTTAGATTGTGAAGAGTTAATAGAGAGCTCCAACCATTTTTTTTTTAATAATATATGTTTAAAATCACACATATACACTATATTATCGCATTGGTAAACTTACAAATCAAATCATGATGTCAGAAAAGGAAAAATGGATGAATAAAAAAGGTGCTTTTAAAGTGTAAACCAACTAGGGTTTAGTGAAGACATTTGGGTTGGCGGGACGAGATTAGGAATTCAATTATTACGCATTAATCTAGAAACTTATAACAGTAACATGTTTGGGGGGTTTAGTTAATCTAGATTTATATATGTTGGTATGTGGTGTGCATTGTTGCTTCGTGGCGTAATTTTGTAGTGTTAATTTAGACAGGAGGCATCATGGAAACAGGTTGGCAGACAGGTTCAACTAATTCCCTTTAAAATGATTCATTTTCTAAGTAAACAACACTTTACAAGATTGACCTTTTTCACATCTGACAGTGACATTCTTCTCCGTTTTAAAATATCTCTGTATGAAAGTAAAAGAGAAGAGGTTGCATGTTGAAATATGAAATCCATCTCTTTTTTCGGGGGTTTCCTTAAAACACTTTCTTTTTTCTTTCTTGCTTAAAACACAGCATGATGGTATGTTGTTATTATTATTTTAGTTAAATTTCACGTTGAAATTGGCACTTAATTTTTTTATCTTTTAAATACTTTTTAAACCATTTGTTGATGTGATATATAAAACAAGTAATGTCATGTTAATATAAAGTACACATGAATTATCATACGAGTTGTCATATTAATGTTGTTAAGAAATTAACGTTTTAGTTAGTATTATAGTTACAAAAAAAACAAGTTACTTATTTTTGAAAGGTTAATTGCAAAATTTAACTTGAAAAATAAAGATTATGCCAACGAAAAAAAGATATATACTTTTCATAGATTGAGGTAGGGTACAGTAAGGAGATCTGGTAGGTGAAGCACATGCAGCCCCAAAATCTTGTTAGTTTACAGAAAAAGAAATTCCCATTTGGTATTTCTTCCAGATTGACTAACCGAAAGCCTCCTTAACATTCTATGCTATATATTTTTGGCCACCCGAGGGACTCAACCATCCTAGTTAGTGGGAACCACTCGATTGCTGTGAAATGGGTGCGATACAGGCAGAAGGAGCCCACAATCTCAGTAGGAAGTGGGAACTCAGAACCACCACTTGCCTTTCAAAATATCATGCGTTGGCAAAATTCACAAAAAGAAAAGGCGTTGGGAGAGGAGTAGGTGGGTTCACAAAACTAAGCCCTGATTAAGGTTTAGTGGTTCCCTCCCCACCAGCTGCCTAATCACATTAACATCACACATGGTTTTGATCGATGAACTTTTATGAACTGTTGGCAGAACAAGTTAGATAGAAGATACAAGCTAACTTTTCTAGGATGTCGTGTTATATATATATATGATTACTTAACATGATTGGCGGCATAAAAACATTTTAAATTTGGACAAATGAAAAATAAGAGAGCAATTGAAACATTGGATTCCCCCCTCCCCCCCGCCAAATTGATAGTAAAGCATGCATTACATAACGTTACATTACATGTGATCTGAAACATGAAACTGATTGATGTTTCGAGGGGTTTAAGTTTAAGAGAGGGTAAGGCTGGTTTTCTTTCTACCATTATGTCGTCAGGAGCAATGTTGGGTGCATGCAAAGTATCGCTGTGTCTTTGTCATTGAAGTTAGTCGACGAATGAACGGTGGGATTTGTTAAAGGATCCAGGTTATAATGGGCTCAACTAAATATCCATTTTTGTATTGCTCCTGTCCTTTTCTTATTTTTGGGCCAGGCTGAGATATAGGAAGAAAGTCGATCCGAACATATTGGCCCAAAAAGGAAGATACGTACATAATATACAAATAATTTAACTATAATACAAAATAAGAGATACAATAAAAGAAAATTTGAAGATTCCAAGATTTTATATTATATGAAATATGAAATAAAAAAAATTGGAATGGCACTATACGTGTTCCGGCGGGTTCAAATCATGTTATTCTGGATTTCAGAATTTTCAGCTTTGACTTCCTTTAAATTTGAATTTTTTCAGGTTGTTTTCAATATAATGTTTAGTTTCGATTAAAGTTTATTTACATTCAACATAATTATATATCTACATAATTTAAAAGTGTATATGTCAATATAAATTATTCACATTAAGTAGCAAATGAAGCATGTGTAAGACATGTTTTATGTAGGAGGGAACTATATTTAAAACAGTATAAGTAATTATTTGAGTTCTTTCATATGGCAGCAATTTTGAAGAAATTAGTTTAACTTTTACTAGGACTCAATATTTAAAGGATAAGTTGTTAATCAAATTTACTTTAAGTGGGAGACTCATGTTTACTTCAAGTAGTATTGAACTTGTTCAAGGCTATTAACTTATTTTAGTTGGACTTGAAGATGAAGTTATTTGAAGCCTATTTATAGGTTGTTGGTTGGATACAAGGAATATACTTTCTATGGGTATTTTTCTTGATAATTTAAGAGCTTATTATCATGCATTCAAACATTTTTTTACTTGGGCATTTATTGGAGAGTTATATCATTTTTATTGTGAAATTTTGGGGAGAGCAATTTGTAACAATTTGGTTTCAACTTTAGGGCTGCAATTATACATTGTGGAATGGTAGATTAGGCTTAAGCTAATAGCTATACCGAATAAATTATTAAATAAAATTGTTCTTTGAGCGAAGCTTTACTGATTGATAGGCGTCGAGACCACCAAAAATAATTCTTACTAAATAACTCAGAACAGTAGTAAGAGTGGTAGTAGGGTCGAATCCACAGGGATTGGATGTCGTAATCAACTTCTGTGTTCACTTATGAACAGAATATTCGTCGTGTCAAGCGTCGTGGTAGGCGTCGTGCCCACGACTCTAAATGTACCTGCACAAAAAAATAAACAAGTAAATTGGGGGGTTGAGAATGTTTAAGAAAGTAAATATTCTGAAATAAGCAATTGATTAAATGTAAAATGGAAATAAATTCAGAAATGTGCCAACAAAAATAAATAGCCTTAGCCTTAGGCTCAGTAAATTCCATGTTAATAATCGATCCTTGAAAATTGATCTTCTCCTCCAAACGATAAGCTGGTTATAGTGATTAAGAACGTTCTAACCACCAATTCTTCCTCTCGTAGTTGGTCCCGGTACGTCCTACAGACCAGCCCTTACCGATTATCTAACCGAGATACACGTGTTCCCGATTCAAGATTTCGACAGCCTTGCATTCTGAAGAACCCAACTCGAATTAACGGCTTCAACCACGTGGGTCGTTTAAACCCGATCACCTCTTCCTCGATTTGTTCTCGGAAATCTGAATACAGCAAGACCGACTTGTTCCTCCAACTGTCAGCTAACACGACTCCAAACCAACGTGTACTTTTTTACTTGTAATCGAGTTAACCTTAAGGGATGAGTTGTCAATCCCGATACTTAGGAAAAAGGTGAATACTGACTAGAAGGATATTATTTAGCGTGCATTCGTTTCTCACGATTTTGGACCGAAAAGAACCCTGGCCTAAGGCTAAGATAAAATTTAGTAAAGCATGGAATTATTCATGCTTTGTATGTTTTGAAAGGTGATGGAAATTGAGCAGGGAAAAATATTTGGAAAGAGAATTAGACCCACTTTGTAAAAGCAAGACAAAAGTAATCCAATTCCCAATTGAAATAGGAAAACAAAGAGGATAATACAACTCCAAAGTGAAGCAGGAATACAAAATGAATGGATAATTTTTAAAAAACAAAATACCCCTATTTATATACATGGGGTTTACTAAAAATAGCCTAACTAATTTAATAAATTAAAATAAAATTAAAATAAAATAAATAAAAGTAAAAATAAAATAAAATAATATCTTCCTATTTTTAGCCTTTTACAAAGTCAAAGTATATGATGAATCCCTAGCTTCCTCCATATTTTTTATTT
Organism: Gossypium stocksii; assembly: GCA_020496765.1. Classification (NCBI taxonomy): domain Eukaryota; kingdom Viridiplantae; phylum Streptophyta; class Magnoliopsida; order Malvales; family Malvaceae; genus Gossypium; species Gossypium stocksii. The sequence goes on from CM035623.1 coordinate 110,251,595, forward strand.
GGCCCCATCTCTATGATTGCGTTTCAATTTGGCCCCTTTTTAGCTTGTCTTTCTTCAATTGCATCCCTGACAAGATTAGATCATAAAAGCACTTAATTAGCAGGGTTCAGTTCAACAATAATCCAAATTAAACACAAAAAATATGCAAATTAACATGTTTATCAAATCCCCCTACTTAGCTCATGCTTGTCCTCAAGCACATTGTTCCTTTAAACATTAGAACTCATTCTATAATTTATTAAAAACCGAGCCTCTTTTCCTCATCCTCAATCAATTCAAATAACATAAGCAAAAATAAATAAATGCTCAGAATATATAATTTGATCAACAAGTGTTATAAAATTGAAATATGTAAACAAGATCATTTCATTAAATTGAGTTTGAATCCAATAATTTGCAAGATATTATTAACTATGCAAAAATTTTTAGACATGATCAAACCTTTTTACGCGAACTAGGATGACAACCTAAGCACCCTATCTCGATTACTCAGTTCAAACAGTCTTTTTATTATTTTTTTTAGGCTCTGTTAGCGGAATGTTATTAAGTTCTCGACTTGTCACTCGTACCTTTATACTCGAGATGAGATGACAACCCAAGCACCTCACCCCGGTTACTCAATCTCGTCACGTTCTCGAAACTTTCACTCATAACTTGAGCCTTTATTTTTTTTAATTTTATTAATTTATGCACAAGCAAATATTTTTTCAAACAATCAATTTATACGAAAATCTAGCTACATATATCAACCTTAAAACACAAATGTACACTAATCTATATACTTGAACATTTTGATTAAAAAAATTACCTAATTGTCCAAATTGACTAAGTAATGAGATTGAGGCTCAATATCAAATAAACTATCGAATGAATCTAGCATAAGATTGAACATATGCAAAAGAGTCATGCAACAGAAATCATGCAAATTTACGATTTTACGTACCAACTCAACCCTTTACTTAATCTATGCTTGTCCTCAAGTATGTGTTATATGAAATAAAGGATAGTAACTTAAACAACAAGCAAAGAGAAAGGTTAAGAATACTTCCCATGTGTTTCTAACGATGTTGTTGGCGTTGAGAAATAATTGTTAGCATTTAGCACGGCGTGCCCACGCCGCCATCATTATCCGACTTTTAGAAAATTCACAATCTCTATTACGTTCCTGAAAACATCAAATTAACTAGATTAAATAAAATTTTATTTATTTACAACCTAAATCTTACTGAAACTTAAAATTAAATAAATGAAAATAAATTTGGGTTGCCTCCCAAAAAGCACGTTTGTTTAACGTCGTTAGCTCAACGACCTTAAATGTTATCCGTTTGGCTTATTGAAAATTAATTTTTCCATCTTGTGCACTTGGATGTTCTTGCAGAAAGGTGTCGACCATTTCCCACTATCCTTGAAGCCCTTCCCTATCATTGAGCTTCTCCGTTCATCTTTGCATTTTCCTCTATTGGGATCCTTGTATGTTTTAGGAATGGTTTGATTTCTAATTTCGAGGCTTTCATGGCAGCTTCACGCATTGGTTTTTTTATCATCGATAATTCCTCTTGCTTAACATCGCGATCTATATTCCTGCAAGGCACGATTTGTAACTTATCATTAGGATGTCCCATATCCTCATAAACATTAAACATAACCACGTCACCGTCAAATTTCATGGTAAGTGTTCCACTCCAAACATCAGTTTTCGTTCGCGCAATACTCAAGAATGGTCTTCCAAGAATTATGTCAGATAAGTTAGCCGAATTGTCATCCTCCATGTCGATAATGTAGAAGTCTGCAAGAAATATTAGTTTGTTTACCTTAACAAGAACATCCTTTAGTACTCATTCCGGATACACTATAGATCTATCTGCAAGCTAAATAATTACACATGTTTCCTTCAAATGACCCGCATTAAGTAGCTTATAAATTGATAAAGGCATAACATTAATTGATGCGCCTAAGTCACACATGGCCTTTTTAATATCAACACTACCTATTGTGCAAGATATGGAAAACATACATTGGTCCTTACATTTGAATGGTATTTTCCTTTGTAGAATGGCGGATATATTTTCTCCGACACTCACCTTTTCATTGACCAGGAGCTTCCTCTTACTGGTGCATAATTCTTTTAAGAATTTTGCGTATCGTGGGATCTGTTTAATCGTATCGAGAAGAGATATGTTGATTTCTACCTTTCAAAAGGTGTCGAGGATCTCTTTCTCTTCTCGCTCCTTCTGGCATTGGACTAGTCTTCCAAGAAACGGAGGTGGTATTGCAAATGATTTCTGTGGTGCTGATTCTACTAGAGCCTTTGTGTCAAGTTTCTCCTTATCTTGACTAGTGTCGTGGGAGCGACTCGTGCCAAGTACGGGCTCCAAAACCTTATTACTCCTCAATGTCATAACACTTACATTGTGTCGAGGATTAGGCTCAGTTTGGGACGGCAGCTTACCTTAAGACTCCAAACGACTAACTGCGAGCACGAGCTTGCTCACTTGTTTATCCAACTCCTACAAATGCATGTTAGTTTTTCGTTAGAATTTCTCAATACTATTGGCTAGCCTTTCCACTATGGCTTCCAAGGATGACTTTGGGGGTGGTGACTGTTGATTTTGCAGCGATCTCTATTGGTAAGGTTTGTTGTAAGCCAATTTTGGCCCGGGTACAAAGCCCAAATACTTAAACTACCCAAACTTAATTCCAAACCCAATTAACCCATTTCAAAGCCCAACAAACCTAGCCCAATTACACCCAAACCCTAATTTGCCTAAACTAAGCTACTACTGACTCAGCCTTTGCCCTGGCCGCCACTCCCACTTACCTCTGACAACCGTCAAATCCACCGCCCAAGCACCGCCCTTCATATGCAAACCAATAAAGAAGAAAGGACAGCGAAAAGAATAGAAAGAAAAAAGTAGTTTGTAAAAGGCTATAAAAGCCGAATCAAATTCATGTAAAAGGATCTCGATTCAAAAAAATATAGAAGTAATATTCGGCAGTTTTTCATTGTTCTAAGAATACAAACATAAAATTTCAAAGATAAATACAGAAACAGCAATTCCAGTAACATCACAGCAAAGGGAATACCCCCGAATCATCAAAATCCAAAAAAATCGAGAATTAAAACCGAGCCTAAGGTGACTTTCATCCTATTTCCTTTTTTATTTATTTTTACGAATATGTTTAAATACATGCAAAATTTATTTAATAAATAAAAATAAAATAAAAAATACTACAAATTTTGCCTTTTTTCGAACAGTGGTCGGCGACGGCGACGGCGCGGCGGACGGTGACCGACCCGATGACCGGGAATCCCCTTTCCCTTCTCTCTCTCTCTTTTTTTCTTCTACCCGGTTACAAATGGAATTTTAAAAATTTTTTTTGTCTTTTATAGGGGCCAAAACGGTGCGTTTTGGTCCCCCTAATATTAATGAAAACGACGTCGTTTTGGCCCCAAGTCGGATCGATCCGACCCGACCCGCTAGGATCCACGTGTTTTTATAGCGGAAGGGTTAATTGCGCATTTAGCCCTTCCGCATTTTTATTAGTTTACAATCGAGTTTTTTTATTTATCTTAATTGAGCCCCAAAATTTGTTACGCTTGTCAATTTAGCCCCCCAGATGCGCAGCGTTTTATAGGATCGGGATTATTGCACTTGCGGTCCTTCCAGGTTGCGCGCGCGTTGCAATTTGGTCCCTCACTCCTTATTTCTCTTTAAATTTGCCCAAGACTTCGATTTTTTAATTCAATCTCGTCCTTTTCACCCTTTTTCATTAGTTTCTTTTAATTTTAATATTAGTCATATTATATATTATTATTATTATTATCATTATTATTGTTATTATTATTACATTTACTATTATTAATATTATGATTTATGCTCATTATTACCTTATTTATTTATTTATACTTTTTATTTTATCATTTTTACTATATTACTAACATATTATATTTATTTTACTTGTTACTTTCATCATTATTTTTATATTATTATTTACATATATATAAATATTTTTATGTACTTCTTATGAATATTATTTCTTTTGCATATATTATGTTTATGTTAATATTATTAGTTTACATTGTTTTTGATACTATTATATATATATATATATATATATTTTTTTTTTTTTTTGTATATTACGTATACATATTTCTTTAATGTTATATTTTTTTTATTTACATATATTATATATATATATTTTTGTATATATTATATATATATTTTTTCTATTAGTCACACACATCGTATTTTATATCATGAAAATACTCCAACACTATATTATGTATATATTTCACATACTACGTATATATATTTTAAACATTGTATTCTATATATATATATTGCATATATTTTTTATTATATTCATACATTTTATATATTATCTCATGTATATAGTTTGTTCTAACTATTATATATGTATTTTTAGCGCTATATTATATTTTTGAATATTACGTACGTACCTTTTAAACGCATTCTTTCTATTTTCTTTTACTATAAACATTATTGCCATTATCGTTTTAATATTCTAATATCGTGTATTAATATCTTTTTATTAATTGCACCATTGTTTTAAAATATATATATATTTCATTTAATCCAAAAAATGTTTTTTTAAACGAGGCAATATTTTTGTGTTTAGGAATTCGGGAAATAGTGCCCTAACGTGCTGGGTTGCGATTTCTCGTTTGTCTAAATACCTAAAATACCCTCCTAAATAAATTTTGCAACTCGCGAGATGATTTTAGTTTCGAAGAATTTAAGAACCTCGTGTCCAATCGTGCTGGATGTGATGTTCGAATTCTTTCGAAGCAAAGGAATCTCGATTTTTTTAACTCAAATTATTCCAGTTTTAAGAAATATCCTATTTTTAAATCTTCCCAAAGTTTTGACCTAAGATAGAAAACCACTCAATTTGGTACCAATTTTGGGCGTTGCGGGGGTGCTAATCCTTCCCCGTGTGTAACCGACTCCCAAACCTGTTTTCTCGATTCTTCGTAGGTTAAAATATTTTTTAAGGTGATCCAATCACACCTAGAAAGGTTGGTGGCGACTCCCATCTTCGTTTTTAAAATAAGTCGACATCCGTTTAAAAAAAAATGGTTTCGACAAGGTTGATTGAATCGAGGATTCGATCCATAACTTAAATTCGAGTGATCTTTCCACCCCATATTATACGAGTTCGAGTAGGGGTCGTATCGCCTTTGAGGCGGTCCTGGAAAGTTCTTGACAATATTTGCTTATTCAGTCGAATCTTCATATAGAATCAGACATGAGTCCGTCGGATGGTTTGGCTTAGTGCAGATTCCGTACAACTATGCTGGGCACATTTTATTTGTAAGCAAAGTTTGAACAACGTTAGTCAGCTTATCAATTTTATCTTCTAGAGATAGAGAACTTAACCTATGAACCCGTCTCGTGGGTTCTATGACCGGTCGAAATTGTTGAGAGTTGGTAGCCATGGTTGAAATCAACACTCTCGCTCTTTGAGGTGTCATATTGACAAGTGCCCCCCACTTGCAGCATCTATCATTTTCATTTCTATCGGGAGCAATCCTTTATAGAAATACTGCAAGAGTGACTGTTCAGTCAATCCATGTTGTGGGCAACTTGCACACAACTTTTTGTATCGCTCCTACTAATCATAGAGCGATTTGGTCTCCTTCTGACGAATTCTTACGATGTCCCTCCTTAGTTCGGTCGTTCGAGCTGCATGAAAGAACCTGTTAAGAAACAAACGAGACATGTCAGACCATGTGTTGATAGATCCTAGAGGTAAATAAAATAGCCACTCTCTAGCAGAGTCGGCTAATGAGAATGGAAAAACACAAAGTTTAATTTGATCTTCAGTTACTCCTTGAGGCTTCATGCTTGTACACACCATATGGAAGGAACTCTTTAAGGTGGGTGTGCGAATTTTCGTTTTGTAATCCACGGAAGGTGGGCAGTAAATGGATCAAACTCGAATTTATCTCAAATGACGTTCTTCCTGTCGGATAGGTTATACATAAGGGTTGTTGTTCATCTGGTGCCGCTGCAAGCTAGAGTATCGTTTGTTCGGCCATATCGTCTGGTTCATAAAAAATTTCCTCAATATAAGATATGGTTTCAAATCCGAGATTTGGCCTTTTACCATGTCGTATGGCTTCTCTCTGCAGTTGTCAGGCAAATTTCTTAATTTTTGGCTCAAACTCTAGATTTCCTGGTTCTGATCTGGTCATAAGGTAAACAAACAAAAATTTGAAAAATATCTCTAATTTCTGGCAGCGGCACCAAAATTTGATAAGCATCAAGACCACCAAAAATAATTGCTACTAAATAACTCAAAACAGTAGTAAGAGTGATAGTAGAGTCGAATTCACAAGGATTAGATGTCGTAATCAACTTCTGTGTTCACTTATGAACAGAATATTTGTTGTGTCAAGCGTCATGGCAGGCGTCGTGCCCACGACTCCAAATGTAGCTACACAAAAAATAAACAAGTAAATCGGGGGTTGAGAATGTTTAAAAAAGTAAATATTCTGAAATAAGCAATTGATTAAATGTAAATTGGTAATAAATTCATAAATTTGCCAACAAAAATAAATAGCCTTAGCCTTAGATTCGGTAAATTCCGTGTTAATAATTGATCCCCGAAAATTGATTTTCTCCTCTAAACGATAAGCTGGTTATAGTGATTAAGAACGTCCTAACCACCAATTCTTTCTCTTGTAGTTGGTCCCGGTACGTCCTGCAGACCAACCCTTACCGATTATCTAATCGAGATACACGTGTTCCCGATTCAAGATTCTGGCAGCCTTGCATTCTGAAGAACCCAACTCGAATTAACGGCCTCAACCGCCTGGGTCGTTTAAGCCCGATCACCTCTTCCTCAATTTGTTTTCGGAGATCTAAATACAGCACGACCGACTCGTTCCTCCAACTGTCAGCTAACACGACTCCAAACCAAGGTGCACTTTTTGACTTGTAATCGAGTTAACCTTACGAGATGAGTTGTTAATCCCGATACTTAGGAAAAATGTGAATACTGACTAGAAGGATATTATTTAGCGCGAATTCGTTTCTCACAATTTTAGACAGGAAAGAACCCTGGCCTAAGACTAAGATAAAATTTAGTGAAGCATGGAATTATTCATACTTTGTATGTTTTGAAAGGTGATGGAATTTGTACGAAAGGTGATGGAAATTGAGAAGGGAAAAATATTTGGAAAGAGAATTAGACCAACTTTGTAAAAGCAAGACAAAAGTAATCCAATTACCAATTGAAGTAGGAAAACAAAGAGGATAATACAACTCCAAAGTGAAGTAGGAATACAAAATGAATGGATGATTTTCAAAGAATAAAATACTCCTATTTATATACATGGGGTTTACTAAAAATAGCTTAACTAATTTAATAAATTAAAATAAAATTAAAATAAAATAAATAAAAGTAAAAATAAAATAAAATAATATTTTCCTATTTTTAGCCTTTTACAAAGTCAAAATATGTGATGAATCCCTAGCTTCCTCCACATTTTTTATTTGGCCTCATCTATATGATTGCGTTTTAATTTGGCCCCTTTTTAGCTTGTCTTTCTTCAATTGCATCCTTGACAAGATTAGATCATAAAAGCACTTAATTAGCAGGGTTTAGTTCAACAATAAACCAAATTAAACACAAAAAATATGCAAATTAACATGTTTATCACTGATATAGGATTGGCGAATCCAAATTGTATTAATAAAATATCATGTGTTGATTATTCTCCTTGCCTTACTCTTTTTTGCAAAATTATCTTGTCCCAACTCTTATTCAAGCAACTAATAGAACAATAACTTGGAATAATTGCAAATTGAAGCAATTTTAGTTAGCATCAAAATTATATAGCGTTATTTTGTTATATAAAATCAATTGTGCTAAATGTTGGTGTGCAGAGATAAAAATAAACTATGAGAAATTAATTAAAGTCAAATAATTGTTTACGTTTTACACCGACAAAAATTATCAATTGAGCATAGCATAGTAAAAGTATCAATTCTATAAATAACTTATGTAGTAATTATCTATAAAATAATATAGGAATACTATAAGGAAGAAAAACATAAAAGAACATTGTTATGAATTTTTTGGTACATCTTAGCCTTTTTTCTTGGCATAATAATAAATTTAATCATTCAATGTTTATGAAATCTTTCAATTTAGTCCTAATTCTAAAAAAATCAATAAATTTACCCTTCAACTTTCACAAAATGCCAATTTAGTTTTACTTCTTAACAATTCAAAATTCAATAAACTTTTAAAAAATTAAAATTTCATTTTTGATAAAAATAAATATAAATTATAAAAAAATACACATTTTTTTTGGTGAAATGAAATTTATTTATTAAAATAATACTTTCATAAATAAATATATATTTTTTAAAACTCACAAACAATACTTAAACCAGATTCAAATTTTTTTCTTTTTTAATTTATTTTATAAATAATAAATTTTATTATACGTATGGAATTGCTTCTTAGTCATCGTTAAATTTGTCGAGTATTGGGCAATGCCTTTGCCTACAACCACCAACACCAATAACCCTTACTTCAAACTCAAGCTTTGAATGTCTCGAATTTGTGACCTAAAATTCAAACAACTTTTTTCTCAGATCTTCGACATTGACCATCAAATTAACTTGGATCTAAGGTATGTTCTTCTACTCATCAATGGGTACTGATACATTGTACCAATCGTCAAATTGTAGCTTGGAGCTTACTAGCCAAACTTTAAAAAAATAAATAAATAACAGCCCAATGGCTTATATAAAAACTTTCGAATGAAAACTTTGGTGATTTAAATGAAAACTTTCAGATAGTTTAATGACTATTTTGTAACTTTTTGAAGTTGAGTGACTGAAATGTAAACTTATTAATAGTTTAGTTACCTTGGATGTAATTTACATTTTTTCTTAAAATGAAATATAAAAAGACTTAACTCACAAATTTGTACCTAAACTATATTATTTTTCTCATTTTAGTACCTAAACCTTTTTTAGTTGCAAGTGGTACCTAATTTATTATTTTTTAATGTTAGTACCTTAATTAGTCAAACCGCTAGTCAAATTATTAAGTCTATTTTAAAAAAAGTTTAACCCACAAATTAGTAAAAAACTCTGCTTTTTTCTCAAGTTGGTACCTCAATTAGTCAAACCGCTACTCAAATTGTTAAGTCTATTTAAAAAAAGGCTCAACACACAAATTGGTACATCTTTTAGTTCAATCGTTAATTAAACCATTAAATCTATTTTTTTTTTAAAATAACCAATTAAAAATTGATATGTGGCAAAAAAGAAAAAAAAATTATTTTCTCTTATATATATATATATATTCTTTTATTTTTTATTAACCGATGGTCAAACTAATTGGCCACCAGTTCCCAATTTGATCAATTTGTTCAATTCAATGAATAAATTGGTTAAAATTTCAATAAATAAATATTTTTAAAAATAAAGAAAGTTGGTTAAATTAATTTTTTTTTTAGCTTAGTTCAATCAATTTCTATCAATTTGCGAATCAATCGGTTTAAACCCTATATCCAGACTAGTACCCTGATTAGTTCTTGATCCATCCGATCTGGTTTTAAAAAAATCTAGTATTGATCTATTGAATAACTTTTTCAATCATGCCAATTAGAGCAATTAGGTGGTGAAGTTCAAAAACAAAACTAATTGCTAGCTTATTGATCTTATGGGGAAAATTTTGAGTATTATTGATATTGCTAAACATTATAAAGAAAGAAGAAGGAAAAAAATAGAAAAAAAAATAAAGAGAGGGATAATATAAAATAAAATAATTAAAAAAAATTTCTTTCAAGTTTATATGACGTGACGATTTGTTATTGGTTGGAATTTTTTAAACGGATATAATATTTTTGTATAAAATGGACAACACAAAATTTTAGCAACCACTTGTGACAAAAAAAGAGGTTAGGTACTAACTTGAAAAAATGTATAATTTAAGGGGTTAAGATCTTTTTAAATAGATTTAATAGTTTAACTAATGATCGAGTTATTGTAGAGCAATCCATGGACCAGGTCGGGTCAAGTCGAGGCTCGATTCCAAAAAAAAATTCAAGTTCAAGTTTGTTTTGGGCAACCTAGCCTTCCTAAAAAGCCCGCTTCATTATTAAAAAATATTTTTAATTGATATTTTATATATTTTTATAATCAATTTTAAGTAATAAAAATATTTTTATTATTCAAATTGAATTTGGGTTGAGTGGACTTAAAATGCAAAATTTTTTGTCTAAGCCCAGCTTAAGCTGAGTCAAGCAGGCTACCCAACTCTTGGATAGGTCCAGACTAACGAAAATATCAACTTGAAAAAAGAAATTTAAATAACACTTGAGTTTAGGTACCAAAATAAAAAAATAATATTATTTAGATACTACTTTATAAATTAAGCCAAATAAAAAAATATCAACAGACGTCAAAGAAAAGGATAGAACCAGAAGCACGCGTTCTATGCTTTACAATTTGTGTCTGCCAGCTCTTTCTTGCACACCTGTCCGTTTCTGATTGCACTGTCCTCCAACATCCAGCACACAACTGCGTCACCGTCACAACATGCCCGCCCCCCCTCTTCCTCAAATTATTATTGTCTTTTGGAATTAGCATTTATCCATATTTTAAAGAACAAAAGTTGTAATAGTTAACCTTTTTATATTATAAATGTATTTAAGATTATTATATAAATTTTATACAATTTAAAATTTTGTTTAAATAAAATTGTTAGCCTATATTCTTCATATTTTTATATTATATTTATATTTTGCAATAAATTAATTAACTAAATATAGATAAAATTCCAATCTAAATAAAAGATAGTTACTCACTTATAAAAAAATTATTTGAGGCCCAAAAATAAAAAAATAATTCAATTTTAATACCCATGTTATATAATTTAGTTATTTTGGTCACTTTCGTTAAATTCACAAACGGCAAGTTGACGTAGTAGTTAAAAAAGTTGATAAAATAACATATTTAACCCTCAACTTTTACATATTATATCAATTTAGTCATAATTGTTAAAAAATAACCCTCAAAATTTACAAATGTTCTCCATTTAATTCAAATTTCAAAAAATTCAAAGAAATATATAAAAACACATAAATATTTTAAAAAAATATAATAATAAATTTAAATATAATTAAAAAATTTTATATTAATATCAAATACAAATAATTATATTAATATTAAAAGACCCGCCACTGTCACCATCAACCAACCGATATCTCTCAACTCGCTGAGTAAGCTTCTGGTAACGAACTTGGCTCGGGTCTTTAGGGACCTTGGAAGAGACGAGTTGGTTCGAGTCATCATCCTGTCTGGGTTAAGATAGGCTTTCTGTTCAGGATGGTGGGGGATGGTTTTTTTATTATTATTTAATATTAATAAAATTATTTTTATTTAATATTAATATTAATATTAATATTAATATTAAATTTAAATTTATTATTATATTTTTCAAAAATATTTATGTATTATTATTTTTTTTGAATTTTTTAGAATTATGATCAAATTGAGAATATTTGTAAATTTTAAGGGTTAATTTTTTAAAATTATGACTAAATTGATATAATATGTCAAAGTTGAAGGCTAAATATATTATTTTATCAACTTTTTTAACTATCATGTCAACTTGCTGTATATAATTTTAACGAAAATGATCAAAATGACTAAATTATATAATGTGAGTGTTTAAATTGCAAACATTTTTATTTTAAGTGCCTAAAATAAAAAAATAATAATTAGGTGACTATTTATGTAATTTACCGAAAATAAAAAGAATCGATAAACTGAACCAAGAGCGAGTCAATTCCGTGTTGAGTGTTGACACTTTAAGTCCCAAGTCTCAACTCGGTTGAAAACTCAGTTACACAAGTCATCACTTGTTTCGCAACGTGTCACTTTTAGAACCTTTATGCGACGCCGTTGTAGCTCTAATGGCAGATCGTAAATTATAATACCTTACGAAAGCATAAAACTCCCAATTTGATAAAGGAAAAGGAACATAAATAAACGTTTGGGTTTTCTTTAAAATTAATCAAAAACCAAAAATTTAAACTCTGTTTTTTTCCTTTTTCCTTTTAGTTTTGCTTGCTTCGCTTAGTTATCTTCTTCTTTGCTTCTGACATTTTTCCTGCACTCAGGAACCAAATAGGAAATTAGGGTTCTTGTTCTGAAATTCAATGACTTTTTATGATGGTAATAGTAACGGTGAGGGAGGAGAGGTGGTGCCAGAGCTGAAGGTAAGAGTTGAGGGTGACGATGATGGTGTTAATGGAAAAAGGGCAACTTTGAGACAGCGATTACTGGAAGAATGTGAAGCAGAAGAGAGGTATTTGTTGGTAAAGGAGCCTGCTTTTTCTTGTATACAGAGAAGGTCTATTTGGTTTTGGGTAAAGTTGGGAGTTTTATTTACATTTATAGGGTTATTGGCTGCTGTTTTCTTCAGATGGGTTGGCCCCTTTTTAATGGACAAGGTTTGTCCTCTTCCCCCCCTCCCCGGATCTTTTTATACATGCAATTCATATTAATGTGTTTTCATATTGATTTTGAGTTTCTTCTGAACCGTGTATATTGTTAATTTTGATTTTAGCTTATTTTGGGATTTTTAATCTTTTTTATTCAAGGTTTTTTTTTTCTTTTTGCTCAATTTGCTAATTGAAATCTCTTTGATTGTGAGTGCTGCTATGGGGTTAATGATGGTTCACGGTTGTACATTTTTTGGTTGTGATGTGTTCTGTGATTTATACATATTGTCTAATAAATGTTAATGTTTTCTACCAGTATAATTTTGGAGATCATTGCTGCTTTGTTCTTAAAATAGACTGACGCTTTCTCCTTGCTGCACTTGATGTTATTATTAAACTAAGCACACTGTTTAGTCAGAATGGGCAGATGACTAGGCTTTTATCTTTTAAGTTAGAAATTTTCATCACCTCCATGATGATTATAGGCAGGAGCTTGTCTTATTATGTGTCTCAGTTGTGTAATACAACCTGACATATATTGAATGTCCACTTAGGTTTGATATTTTTTGAGGTGCAGGCTGTTTAGTGTTCACTCAAAACTGTTGATTTTAGTGATAGTTTGTATTAATTTTGCTTTTAAAACTCATAATTTCCTTCCAAAGACTAGTGGAGATTGTCCAGTTTATCTCGTGACATGATGAATGCAGGAGCTAATGCCTATAATAAATTGGGAGATGACAACCTTTAGTACTCCAATGCTGGCAGTTCTAGTCTTTGCCTCTGTGGCATTATTCCCCACAATACTTCTACCATCTACACCATCAATCTGGGTGGCAGGGATGACTTTTGGTTATGGTTTTGGGTTTCTACTAATCATATCAGCAGCTGCTGTGGGTGTATCACTTCCATTCTTTATTGGCTCTCTTTTCCTCCACAGAATTCAAGTACGTACCTTGTCTTAATTTTTTATTGTGCCATTGTTGTGATTTGCAATAACTTTGAACATTTTCTATCTTTATGCAGGGCTGGTTAGAAAAATATCCTAAGAAAGCAGCAATTCTAAGAGCAGCTGGTGAAGGAAATTGGTTTCATCAGTTTAAAGCTGTAACATTAATTAGAATCTCTCCATTCCCATATATCATATATAACTATTGTGCGGTGGCAACACATGTTAAATATGGTCCTTACATCTTGGGATCTTTGATAGGAATGGTGCCTGAAATTTTTGTTGCAATATACACGTAAGATATCTCTCTCCATCCCCTCCTTTGCTTTCTGTATGCATATAACTTACACGTTGGTTATTTCAGTGGTATCCTCATACAGACATTGGCAGATGCTTCACAAGAACAACACACCTTATCGGCTCCACAAATTTTGTTAAATGTTGGTGGTTTCCTTTTAACAGTGGTTACAACAATTGTTTTCACAGTTTATGCTAAAAGGCAACTAAAAGTGTTGCAGGGAGAAGAATTGCTATTACAGTGAGACGCGTTATAGGGGTTGATGAAGTTTTATTTATTGAGCAAAAACTTCATCCACGGATGGAAATGTGACACAAAATTGGTTCTTTGTAACATTGTGAAGGAAGTGACAGGGGAAAACCAAAACCAAGACAAAAATTATAACATCTTACATTCTTCCATTTATTTAAAGAGTTTATTCTTTGGTGTCTCTCTCACACACACGCCTACTCATAATTGAGATTTGTATATGAATGAAACTTCTAAAGTCAATATTATTCAGACATTCTGTACATCATTCAATGTCATTTTGTTGTTGACTTGTTGAATATGATATTCTGCACTTTAGAATCCTTTATTTTGGTAGCAGAATGGTGGTATTGTCCTCCATTATTTTTTTGTATATTTAACCTTGAGCCAAATATAGAAATCTATACTAATATTTATGAAAGGTCCAAAGTGATTATGCCATGGCACGTCCCTTTTTTTTTTTTGCCATTTTAAATTTCAATATTGGTCTCTGATTCTACATTATAGAATAATTTCGGTATTGTAGTTTTATAATGTTATTAATTAATGCTAACGGTAACATTTATTAATTCAAATAGTTAATGCAAACATTATTAAAATATTAAGGATCTTACAGACTGTTGATATTTGATCTATATATATTTGAAAGGTAAATTAATTAATGAAATCATACAATTTAGAGAAAAAAGTAGGAAACGCTCGTTTCTATTAACATAACAAAAGAATCAATTATTCAACAATCTAGAGAGGACAACAATAAAATCATCCCTAAAATTACTTGTAGAATTACTATTACATATATAAGCAAGATTAAAAAATGTATTAAAAGAGCAGACAAAATTTTCTAAAATTGAAACTTATTAAACAATGATAAAACAAACAAAAAAAAATATAAAACTTAAACCAACACAAGTCTAAATCGACACGTAAAATCATTTATTATTCTAAAGTATTCTTAAAATAAAAATAAATTAAAAAGTTGACGAAAAGTTTCCGACTTTCCAAGAAGAACTACTAGTGGCAGTGGAGTTTTAGGGAACCACAAGCACCATCACTTATCCATCACAACTTGTGAGAAATACCCATAAAATAAATCTGCAAACTGAAACGAGAGAAGACATATATAGTGAATAAGAAAAATAAAGAAAGAAATGATTGATGGGAGAGGAAAAAGGTAGGCAATAACCAACCTGAAGGTTGACACCGCCACTGCGCAAAACTAATCTATATATTTTAATTTGATATAAATTGGTCTCTCTATTTTTATAATATCATTAGTCAGTTTAAATAATTAATAGTATTAATTATTTCAATTAAAATGTCGATGTCAATTTTTATTAAGAATATTATTTTAACAAAAAATTAATGTTTTCAAGAAAAATTTATATCAATATTTTCAATGTTATTTTCTTTTTATATAATATTTATTTATATAATTATCAAGTGATTTCTTTTTTTAAATTTTAAAATGTGATTAACTTGAAAATAAAAATAAAAATTCAATATTGAAGATTTGAATACGAAGTGAAATACAACTGAAGCATTAAAGTAAAAGCACATCTGTCTATCAAGTATGTGTATCAGAAAAGCAAGTGAAAGTTACAAATTTAAGAATGGGAAAGGGTTTGGTCTACATAATTGCCCTTTGAGACTGCAATAAATACAGTAGTGCAGGTGTTTGGTATCTTGTCTTTTAATACAATCCACTGCCATTCTGTGAATAGTTAATGAAATATGCAAATACTTTTAGAGAAAAACATGGTTATAAACAACTAGAAGAGGTCAAAAAAATTGTCTTAACCACCTAGGAGTTCCCCATGAAATACATAAAACATATTGCTATTATCATTTTGAATATCCTTCTATTAATTCTGTGACACGCATTATTATGTTTGGGAAGAACCACAAGGATTATCATGTTCAGAAATCCAACATTATTGTGTTGCGGATAGGGAAAAACCATACTGTTTCACATAAATAACATAATTTGCTTTATTCATTCACAAACCTGCTAACAAGTGAGAACCCTTTAGATTGTTAACCCTAATGGCTGTTCTGTACTCAGTACTCATAAAAGTTGGTAGCCTATCAATTTGCTGTTGGGTTGTTTACAAACTTAAGTTATATGTGTTGAAAGAATCCTTTGTGTTAAAGCATCTTTTCTTCAAATCAATCTGCCCAACGCTCTGTGTTTTATATTTCACCTTAGACGAGAAACTGGGTGGTGTTTGGTGTAACGGTTTTATTCAAATTTCACAATTTTATTCATTTTATGGATAAAAAATAATAGGTATAATACGAAATTTAGTCCTTAATGTTTATAATTTTTGTCAATTTGGCTTTTATTTAGCTAATTTTAGTTTCAAAAAAAGAAAAAAAAAGAGTCAATTTTATTTTTTTAATGAAAATGTTGATTAAAACATCAAATTTTTAACAATGCCAGCGTAGCAACTTGTGTGACAATCTACATGTACTTTATACAGACATAACAGTATTTGTCTTGTATGCTATATCAACGAATAATTTAAAATTTATGGAAGTAATTAAAAAATAAAAAAAAGTTTTTTTTACTAAATGAAGCAAACATGGATTGCAAGGTAATTAATCAGTATTTCTATTAAAAATAATAATAATTCAATTGATTGTCAAATTTAAATATTTTTAAAAAAGTTAAATGTTAAATTTAACTAAAAAATCAAATTAAAAAATGTATGAATATTAAAAACTAAGTATGATATTATGTAAAATCGTCTAGTAGGCATTAAACATTTCAATGGTGCCGTAACATTTGGGTTGGCATAATTAAGTGTGTATGCACTTATGGTTGAAGTGCTGAGTGACGTTGATAGGGCCACATGGGCATGAAAATGATAAGTGTATCGAGTAGGCAGTGATACCACCATTGTTGGGGATCCTCTCAAAGTGAAAATGATAAACAGCCAAAGTTTGGTTTTAGAATGTTTTTAAGGTCTATGCTAGTAAGTTGTTCGTATAAGTTAAGCTAACTAGCACTAAATAATTCAAATCAACGGTTAATGGATTGTGTTTTGAGACTTGTAGTTTAATTGGCTTCTGTTCCTGTAGTTTTCTTGACCAGTGATGGATTCTTCTCAGTTTTCGGGTTTTTTAACTAAATAATATTAAAAATAAAATAAAATACTAAAATGGGTTGTTGAAACAATTATGTATCAAAATATTACATTTAAATGGGTAGAGGGTGTCAGATAGGCGACACCAGTAGTGGGTGTTAAATAGGCGGCACCAGTTGTGCCTATTTGATAGGCGGCACTGGTGGTGCCTATCTGATAGGCGGCACACCCAATATAATTTCCTTCCCCCACTCTCCCATCCTGCTCGTATCAGTTTATGTTTTTAAATTTTATTTTATGTTTTTTATTAATTTCGATTATTAATTTTAAAGTTTGATGGATTTTAAATATTTATCAAAATACCTAAATTTTATATATTGCTTTTAATTACAAAAAAATACAAAACAGTTTTTTCTGCATCATATTTTTTGCTATACTACATTAACAAAATAAATATATTTTTTAAATTCCAACTCAAACTCCAACTTAATGGTTTCATTCACAAATTCCACCTTATAAATATATCATTTATATTTTTAAATAAAACAAGGGCTCTAAAGAAATATCTCAAATAAAAAAAAAAAGAATATCGCTTTGATTTCGCGCAAAAGGGACTTTTTAATTTCCAATTTCCATGGATTGGCCTCGTCAGTACCCGACTGAGCTCATTTTTTTATTTCCAACTCAAATAACTCATTTTTTCTATGATTCTGCAATCAGGCTTGTTGTTACAAAAAAATCTTATTATTGTATTAAATCAACAATTAGAACCAGAAGAAGTCCTATTTCTGTTCCTATGATATAGAATCAAAATATTATTTCTATTCTTTTTCTTTCTTCCTATTTCTTTCTTTTTATTTCCATTTATTTTATATTTTACTAGAATAACTAGAATAAATAATAAAAAAACTATGGATTTTTGCATAATCCATTTTTATGTTATTTATGTTATGACTAAGTCCTTTTGTCAAATCCTATCTATTAAAACTCCTATAACACAAGTCTTTTGACAAAAGGTGGCAAGGCCCTAACTTTAAAGATTTTTTAGGCTCCTATCTTGTAATCCTATCTTGATTACCCCTAATTCCCTTGTGTTTAATCTTTTACCTACATAAAAAAAAAATTATATTAAAATATTAAAAATAACATGCCAATAAATAAAAAAAATATAACAAAAAAATAGCATAAATGATACATAATAAATATGAATATTATTATTATTATTTTAAAATGATAATAAGTAAAATATTTTAGTTTAAAATATAATATATATAATAACATGGCAACTTAATTATTGTCAAAAAAATATAATTTTTTCATAGAAGTTTAAAAGAAATTTCATTTTTAATATTATAAAAAACATAAAATAAAATTTAGAAATATAAATTGATACGAGCCGGATGGAGAGTGGGGGAAAATATATTGGGTGTGCCACCTATCAGATAAGCACCACCAGTGCCGCCAGGGGCGAAGCCAGAAAATTTTTTTAGGGAGGGCTGGATAAAATTTTAATTTTTTATAGTTTATATCTTTATAATTTGTAAATGATTAAATTGAATTTTTATAATTTTAGGGGGCCAAAGTGTAATTTTACCTTTATTAATTTAAAAATTTTAAAAAATTTTAAGAGCCTTAAAAGCAATTTTACATTTTGGGGGGTCGGGGCCGGGGCCCGGGCCCGGGCCCATGCCAACCCCCTGGCTTCGCCCCTGAGTGCCGCCTACCAGATAAGCACAATTGGTGCCATCTATCGACACCCTCCACTGGT
The DNA here is from genome assembly GCA_020496765.1 of Gossypium stocksii. Lineage (NCBI taxonomy): Eukaryota > Viridiplantae > Streptophyta > Magnoliopsida > Malvales > Malvaceae > Gossypium > Gossypium stocksii. The sequence continues at coordinate 110,270,444 of CM035623.1, forward strand.
ACCGGCTATGTGATACCCTTCACCCATCTAAATATACTATTTTAGTACATAATTGTTTCAACAATCTATTTTGATATTTTATTTTATTTTTAATATTATTTAAGTAAAAAACCCTTAGTTTTATAACTTAAACCTTGTACTCAGTCAAATGCAACAAGACAACGGCAATTTAAACGTTAATTAAATTAGAAGTTACTTGATTTTCTTCCTTACAAATTTTCTTCTTATTAAGGAAAAATTAAGGAAATGGAATTACATTAATATTTTATCTAAACAAAGAAATTTCCATGTAATAAAAAGCATAACTCAGTCAACAAAAGCATAACTCAGTCAACAAAAGACCAAAAGTTAACCCAAAAAGACCCATCACCATTTCTGCTTAGAACTTCCTTCTCTTTTGCGTTTTGCTTATTTTATTTTTCCTCCTTTTTCTAGACATATTTTATTCATTTGCCAATAATTCGGTGGTGATGAAAAGCATTTGTAGCATGGGTTGGTGAGGGAGAATAAATGCTTGTAGTTGTACTTCACAGACATACCCAAGGCCCTGCCCTTCTATGGTGGCGAGTAATGTAAACTAAATACCATTTTGGGGTGCTAGTTTCTTTTTTCTGGGTTAAAACTTGCAATAAAAAAGAGTTGAGCATTGAGATTGAAAGAATTGCACATGCACGTGGTTCGGCTTCTCATAGATAGCAATATTTACATATTGGTATTTGAATTGGCTCACCTGTTTTACTTTCCAGCCAAGGCATCTTCATATTTGTTCTCATTTGTCATCATTGCTTTTTTTTTCTCCCATGCTTTATTCTTTCTAGTTTCTACACCTGGAAAAGCTAAAACAATTTGAGATTTTTAGCTCAAACCCAGAAGGAAAGTGTGGGTTAAAAGGGGTGGCTTTGTTGTTTTTGTTGAGCAAGTGTATGCGAAAAATATTGGAACTTGTTGAGTTTATCTGAGTGGAGGAAGTGAAAAATGTTGGTGTTTAACCATGATCCTGATGTTTTGTCTTTGATTCTCAAGATTTTTACAAGTGCAAAACAACAAGCTTTGAACCTAATTTAATAATGCCAAAAGGGGTAGACTCAATTTGCTTTATTCCTACTGAGTTTCGAGCAAGAGAAGGATCCATCAATTCAGTGTTTCCCAGGCTTTGCTCTTTCTGATTCTTGCTTCATGTGGAATGAGAATTCTCACTGTTTCTTTAGCAACAACAGAGAAGGAAATTTTGCTCCAATTTAGAGGGAACATCACTGATGATCCTTACAACAGCTTGAATTCTTGGGTCCCAAATGGTAACCCTTGTGTAAATTTCAGCGGTGTGTTTTGCAATCCAAAGGGATTTGTGGACAAGATTGTTTTGTGGAACACCAACCTTAGTGGACAACTACCAGCTGCCTTGTCAAGTTTAAGCTCTATAAGAGTCTTGACATTGTTTGGTAACAGGTTTTCAGGTAATATCCCACAAGAGTATTCACTGTTGCAGACATTATGGAAGATCAATGTGAGTTCAAATGCATTATTTGGTTCCATACCAGGTTTCATTGGTGATTTGCCTAACATTAGATTTCTTGATTTTTCTAACAATTGCTATTCTGGAGAGATCCCTTTTGCTTTGTTTAAGAACTGTTACAAAACCAAGTATGTTTCTGTTTCTCATAACAGTCTATCGGGTTCCATTCCAGGGACCATTGTGAAATGCAGTAAGCTTGAAGGGTTTGATTTCTCATTCAATAATCTTATTGGTGAATTGCCTTCTGGAATTTGTGACATCTCAGTGTTGAAGTATGCATCTGTTGGTAGCAATGCATTAAGTGGCAATGTGGTCCAAGAGATGTCAAAATGCCAAAGCCTGTCACATTTGGACCTTAGCAGAAACTCTTTCACAGGGTTGGCACCATTTGGGGTTATTGAGTTTAAAAATATCACTTATTTCAATGTTTCACATAACAGGTTCTTTGGTGAGATCCCTTCGATTGGAACCTGCAGTAAGACAATGCAATTTATTGATGCTTCATGGAATAGTTTGGATGGGGAGATCCCAACAAGCATTTCCAATTGTAAAAGCCTTAAAGTTTTGGACTTGGGGTTCAACAGGCTCAATGGGACCATACCAGTTAATATTGCAGATTTAGGGAAGCTTTTGGCAATTAGCTTAGCTAATAATTCACTAAACGGGACTATACCAACAGGATTTGGTAGCATTGAGTTGCTTCAAGTCTTGGATTTGCACAATCTCAACCTTGCTGGTGGAATTCCTGCATATGTAAGCAATTGCAGGTTTCTTCGTCACCTGTGAGTATAAAGACTACCTTGATTCTTTTAGCTTTTCATTTGCATTGCTTCGAATAATTGTTAGAAACTTATATTATGTTGCTGTAGGGATGTTTCCAGAAATGCTCTAGAGGGACATATTCCTGATACCATTTACAACATGACATATCTAGAAATCCTTGACTTGCATGGCAACCAGTTGAATGGAAGTATCCTATCTAGTCTGGGGAACTTGTCAAAACTCCAATTTCTTGATCTCTCACTGAATTTATTTTCTGGGTTAATCCCCTCTTCGCTTGCGCATCTGAATATGATAACACATTTTAATCTTTCCTACAACAATCTCTCCGGTATCATTCTTACCATCCAAACCATCCAGTCCTTTGGTCCATCAGCATTTTCTAGCAACCCTGGTCTCTGTGGTTTCCCTTTGACATCCTGCTCAGTAAGTGGCAGGCTTCCCACATCTAGTAGAACCAGGGTCCTTAGTACTTCCGCAATTGTTGCCATTGTTGCTGCTGCTGTGATCCTTACAGGGGTTTGTGTGGTAACCATCTTGAACATCTGGGCACGTAGGAGTAAAAAGGAAGAAGCGACAATGGTTGTTGAGAGCACACCACCAGGTTCATCAAACTCGAATATTATAATCGGGAAGTTGGTCCTCTTTAGCAAAATCTTACCGTCTAAATACGAAGATTGGGAAGCTGGCTCGAAAGCTTTGCTTGACAAGGATAGTCTAGTGGGTGGTGGTTCGGTTGGAACTGTCTACAAAACTAGCTTTGAAGGTGGAATGTCAATTGCAGTGAAGAAACTTGAGACTCTGGGAAGAATTAGAAACCAAGATGAATTTGAGCAAGAGATTGGACGCCTAGGTAACATCAAGCATCCCAACTTGGTTGCTTTTCAAGGCTATTACTGGTCTTCATCAATACAGTTGATTCTATCAGAATTTATTCCAAATGGAAATCTTTATGATAATCTTCATGGACTAAATTACCCAGATACTAGTACAGGTGTTGGTAATACTGAACTAACTTAGTCTAGGAGGTTCCATGTTGCCTTGGAACTGCAAGAGCACTTCCTTACCTTCACCATGATTGTAGACCTCCAATTTTCCATCTCAACATCAAATCAACTAACATATTCTTAGATGAGGAGTACAAGGCCAAATTATCTGATTATGGGTTAGGAAAATTGCTTCCAATTTTGGATAACTATGGTTTAACTAAATTCCATAATGCCGTAGGATATGTTGCACCCGAGTTGGCACAAAGTTTGCGAGTTAGTAAGAAATGTGATGTGTTCAGCTTCGGAGTAATTCTTTTAGAACTGGTAACTGGGAGGAAACTAGTAGAGAGTCCAACTGCAAATGAAGTGGTGATATTGTGTGAATATGTTAGAGGATTGTTGGAGAGGGGCTCTACTTCGGATTGCTTCGATAGAAGATTGCAGGGTTTTGCGGATAATGAATTAATACAGGTTATGAAGCTGGGTTTGATTGTACATCGGAGATTCCTTCAAGAAGACCTAGCATGTCTGAAGTAGTTCAAGTTCTGAAATTTATCAGATCTGGAATAGAATCATAGTGATCATTCTTTTGTATTCATTTTGAGCTTACCATAGTTGATTTGTTTCCTGTTTGTAATTTTATGCAATAAAAGTATTGATTTATGTGTATCTTTGATTGTATCATAGAAAAGAGATTATATCAAAAAATGAAAAAAAAAAGAATCTGGGGAGTTGTCCAAAACCATAGAATAAATCAACAGCACATACATCCTTTGAAGCCTCTCCCTGTTTGTCGTAATGAATGTTCGAACAAATTTTGTATCAGATAGCATGGAGATGAGCAAACGTTGGGTTGGAGCTGAGGTGGCCGAGAACCTCAATAACTTTCTAGCAGCAGCCAGAACATCCTCATTAAAAATGTAGATAACACCAACCCGAAAACCTGGAAGAGAGATCTTTTGACAAACCGTATACTATATGGACTCTTTTCCTGTTAGTATCTTCCTGGTCGACGATTTCTGCCATGTTCACGAATTTTTCATTTCCACGAGTAGAACCAGCCAGTATTTTATTGGAGATGATATGGATGCTCTTCTCTCTGGCAAAGTCTAGCAGGCCGTAAAGTGTTTCCCGGTTTAGAAGATTGCCAACCGGATTTGATGGGTTTAATATTATAACCCCGCGCACTTTTAGCCCGCGTTTCTTTGCTTGGTTGAATGATCTATCGAGAGCAGCTATACTTAAATGGAAGTTGTCAGCACTTCGGCAAGGAACATGTATTATTTCAACCCCAGTTCGCCATTTTACATCCCTGTCAAAACTGCATATTCGTTCAAAACTTCAGTTTACTCGGCAGATACCTGGTTACTGGAATAAAACTGAGGAGAAAAAATTTACCCAGGGTAATATGGTGTTGGAACAAGAAATGTATTTCCAGTATCTGCCAAGCAGAAACTAAGAATCTCAATCGCAGGGGTAGCACCAGCAGTCAGCACTATCTGTGAAGGATTGAAGGAAACAGCATTCTCCATGACTTGAGACATGAATCCTGCCACAGCCTTAAAAAAGTAATAACAAGTCAAAACACAAATGCTTGGAAGCAGACTGTTTATGAACAAAAAAAAAAATTTCCAGAAGGAATCATTAGATGAAAAGGAGCTTCCAAGGGTAGATTGAGAATTGAATCTATATCAAACAGCCTAATTCTTGAAGTTATGCTAGTTAAAAGGTTTTCTTTTTCCCAACATATTTTATCACCTGAAAATTTTAAATACACCTGCAGAAATTGTGCACAAGTAGTAAAGCAGATGAGTCACATTATGATCACAAGCTTATGTTTAATTTTCATCATATCATACATTGCTGGTGATCAAATGCTTCATACATAAATTGTGGGAAAAGGAAAAGCACTTGTTTTAAGAGGTGAACTCAACTGGAAATTACAATTATCTAAGCGTATGGACAAGCTTTAGTGAATGGTTCTTGTATCTACCAACATATATATCACTGAATAAGAATTAAGAGCCAATGAAGGTAGACTTATTGTGTTTTTTCTATTTATCCCCTGTTTTAAGTACCTATGTTGCTTTGACTCTTCATAAAGTACTCATGTCTGAAACTCGTATCTAACACAGATATAGGGGTATGACCTTCAAAGACCCTCCAAATATATAGAAAAACTTAAAAAAATCTGACCATACCTGTGCTATATCTGTATTCAACAATAAAACCCAAGTTGAGTACCATAGCATCATTATCAGAGACCATGAACCATTGACCATGGTCAATAGCAACACGCAAGCAGTCCCGAGCACCCAGAGTAATCTTATTATTGCTCGTCCAATCTGAGTCTCGTAACAGTTAAATCCTAACAAGATATCTTGAAGTGACCTAAAACTGAATACTATTACTTAACCTCACTAGCATCATATGAAGCATTTGATGTTTGAACGAAACTTCAAATAACAGGGGGAAAAGATAATAAGAGAATTTAACCGATAAACTGACAGTGATAGCATTGAAACAAATACTAAACAATAGATGAGTAGAAAAAGTATTATGACAATGTTTACCACTTTGAACTCCATCAATCCATCAAAAGGCTGGTAAGGTGCAACACTGCTAATGCTCAGCTCTTTTCCATTTCCCAATATGGCTTCTCTCGCATTCTCAGCTAGCCAGTCCTTGACCAAATCCAGGGACAACTGGGAACCAAAAGAAAAATCAATCAAGATTCAAGAACTTAAGTACTGAACCATGAAGCATGCTAGACCATTTACAAGAAAGGGAAAAGAAACTAAAAGAACCCACCTTATTTTCTGCTAAACCCAGTTGGATGACCCCATTCGAATTATCCAATTCATCGTAAGGATCTTCTTTGACCCGCTTCGACCCCATATAATATGGTGAATCCCCACCCTTCACAATCCCACTAACACGAGCCAAAATCGAGACAGCCCACTATTTCTGGGTGATAGCAAAGCCCGAGACAGACTGCGTGTCAAACCAGGAAGCTCAGTCAGGTGCTCGGACGACAGCGAACGGGTCGTTGGGTTTTGACCCGTGGAATTGGATTCGGTCTTGTCATCCGGGTCATCACGGTTTCGCTTCAAATAGAATTGTAGAAAGTAAAAGAGCGCGCAAGGGATAATGGAGCCTAAAACTAAACCTCCCATTCCTTGAACAATGCCTTGTAGAGGAACTATCACTCTCATGGCGGTTCCTCCTCCCTCTCCGGTCTTTTCCTTTTCGGGTTCGGGGCTCCGAGTCCGATAATATCGGGTTTGCGTCATTGTAGTGAACTCATGGCCACAAAACCCAAAAATAAAACAAAAAAAGGATTGGAAGAATATGGGTATTCCTGCGTTTTCCGATTGACGTTTAATGGATGAATACAAAACAAAAGCTTTGTGGTCTCTTTTATTTTTTATGGGAGGGAAATTGAAATTAAAAAAGTGGGATAAAGATAAATTGTGAGCCGTTCCTTGCTTGAAAGGAGGGATTTTTAATTTTGGAATTTAGATATTGGGATTTAGCAGTTGAGATCTTTTGGAGGTATAAAAAGCCGGGGAGTTTACTGAAATGGCCTTGCTGTATATTTGTCTGGTCTGGATGTTGAAACTTTGGTCTTCCCTTCAATAATTTTCAGATGTTGGGGGGACAACTTTGGTTTGTCCTTAGGTGAAAACTTCTGGATTCCCTCCATTTTCCGCTGTCAAAATAACCCAACTGCTTTACTACAAATCTACCCTGCCACCTTAATATTTTAGCACTATTTTTATTGGTGTAATAATAAATTTGGTCTTCAAAATTTTTACATTTTGTCAATGTAGTTTTAATTTAACAAATTTATCCAATAATATTTGTGTAAATATTAGACTTTATAGAACTAAAGTCAAAATGACAAAATATGTAAATATTGAAAGTTAAATTTATTATTATACCATCAGAATTATGTAAAATTGACTGAAGACATTAACTTATGATTAATTGTACTTAGTTGCTTATTTAATTAACAGGGAATAAGTTCTTCCAAATTTTTTTAGAAAATTTCAAAATTTCAAAATTTTCTTTTTACTTTACCAAAATTAAAGTTAGAAGTTGAATGTAATTTTGAAATTTGGTGGAGGAAATGAGCAGTTAATAGGTGAAGGTTATGGAGATGCACATGTTATTGAATATTCTAAGACTGAAGTTATTGGATCTACCATTACTTGCAAGTTGAATAAAGTTTATTATAGTGTTAGGATCTAATCTTCCGCTATGATAGCCACATGATTTAATGAAACAGATGTCCTTCAACTATCCAACTCATGACTTCACCCCAATGTGAAGCCAATGAGATAGTATCAATTTCCTTCAACTTTTCCAATGATTTTTCTCTGAAAATTTCACATTATCTCAATTTTACATCGACAAAAAAATCCATGTCATATATATAAATTAAAATTTTAAATTTATTTGACATATTTGGGGTGGAGTAAAAATTTTAAAATAAATAATTATTTGATATACAGATGATCAGTGAGGTTAAGAAGATATCACATCTTTTTAATTAATAATTGAAAAAAAAGAGATATATGATGATTTTTTAACTTTATTTATAAAATTTAAAAAAAATTCATGTATGAAATAATAGTCTATTTTACATTATGATTTTTTTTTCCGATTAGTTATAGATTGTAATGAACTAGAATTGGTTTTAAATAAAATGAGGAAGGACAATATTTTATGTGGAATAAAACATTGGACTAATCAAAGCTGGTTGGAATCTCCAAAGAAAACAAGAGTAGAAGAGATAGAATGAGGCAATAATTGGGCCTCAAAAATCCCCCCTTTCCAGTTGAAGACAAACACCCTCATTTTGTCCCTACTATTTCTCCACGCCACAACCACAAGCTACAATTGCAATTTTACAGGGGCAAGTCACCAGCTGATATTCTTGTGTAATGAAATTTGACATATATTAATTATCATTTACCCAAAATGAATTAGAAGTAGAATGGATGGGACGTGTGAGGCTTGCGTTGAATGGAGACTTGATAGCGATTGCAAAGAGCCAGCCATTAATTTAAGTTGGGAGGCCTGAATCTTCACAACTTGGGGCTACTCTATTTTTTCAGACAGTGATGGGCCTAGATAAGCTTATATGACCTGTGGAACTCAATTTCTTTTCCCAATTAACTCAAAACCTATCACTCCAAATATAAGCATCATCCTGATTCAACCATAGCTCCTTTATGTTGTTGATAATTAATTTTTTTATTAACATCAAATTTAGTTTTAAATATCTTACTATATTTTAGATGATCAAATAAGTTTTGGGCCGCATCAACTCTTCCACCATATCGTACTATATTTTTCATTTTAATAAATTTTCAGATCTGGGCAAGTAAATATTATTTTTTAAGGCATTTTACCTAAAAAAACCCTTTTTTAAATTGAATTACAGAAATAGGCCGATTATTGGATTATTTACCGGACTAGGCCATTTTCCCCGAAAACGTGTCCACGTCAGCATGCTTTCAGTGTGCGTGTCAGCAAAACGCTCCCCCAGGGAAGCGTTTTGTCCACATCAGCAAAAAACGCGTCCTTGAGCGTGCTTTGCTGACATGGACAAAACGCTTCCTTGGGGGAGTGTTTTGCCTGTGTTTTCACATTAGGATTAGGGTTTTCCTGATTTTAAGGTAAGTGATTTTAAGGTTAGTGGTTTAGGGTTTATCGTTTTAGGGTTTTATGGTTTTAGAGTTTAGGGTTTTAGGGTTAATTCATAAAATTGACTATTAATTATAAATACTAAATACTAAATTAGAGTTTATGGCTTAGGGTTAATTAATTAAATTAGAGTTATTTGATTAAATTGGCGTTAATTGATTAATTTAGGGTTAATTGATACATAATCATTTAGACATACTATTTTAATATTTTATTTAGGGTTTATATTTTAGTAAAAAACCCTTAAATAACTGTTAACGTGTAAACAACAACTTGGTAATTCAATTACTTCAGCGTTTAGGTTTTTTTCCCTTTTTAATTGCTTACATCATTTTCTTTTTGATAACATGATTGCATCATATATACATACTGGCGCTGTGCAAAGTTTTGGGTTTCAAGAAAAAATTAATTAAATTAGGGTTGAGGGTTTTAGGGTTAATTCATTAAATTAACTATTAATTTTAAATACTAAATACTAAAATAGAGTTTAGGTATTAGGGTTTATTGATTAAATTAGGGTTTAAGGTTTTTTTTTTAAATTGTGTTTAGGGTATTATAAAAAACATATAAGCAATATAAATTTTTTATTGTCTTAGGGTTTAGGGTTTCTGCAAGAATAATTTAAGAAGACGTTTCTGAATAAATAGTGTCAAAAACGCTTCAAGCAAGATGCACTGTCAGCAAAATTTTGGAAAAAAGCTCCCACGTGGATGCGCTTTTGTTACAGTAGTTCATAAAAAAATAATTCTGAGTAGATGTTTCTGAACAAATAGTGTTAAAAACGCTTTAAGCAAGATGCACTGTCAGCAAAATTTCAGAAAAAAGCTCCCACGTGGACGCGCTTTTGCTACAGTAGTTCGTAGAAAAATAATTCTGAGTATAAATTTTTGAACAAATAGTGTCAAAAACGCTTCAAGCAGGATGCACTGTCAGCAAAATTTTGAAAAAAAGCTCCCATGTGGACACACTTTTGCTACAGTAGTTCGTAGAAAAATAATTCTGAGTAGACGTTTCTGAACAAATAGTGTCAAAAACGCTTCAAACAGGATGTACTGTGAGCAAAATTTCAGAAAAAAGCTCGCACGTGGATGCGCTTTTGCTACAGTAGTTCGTGGAAAAATTAAGGCTATAAATGAGCCAAATTTTATTCTCAGGTTGCATAACTTACAGCAAAAAAAAAAATTAAGAGGCAAAGAAGAATAGAAATTGAAGATGAGTGAACGTATAAGTGTTGTTATTTACTATGATGGTGAGGTCTGTAACACAGAGAACGGTGTTTTTTTTAGCGGAGAACACAGCGAGGTTAGTTTTTAACCAGAACATAGATTTGACAGAACTTCGTAAAAGAATTAGGCACAAAATCTTTGGAATGATGCCAATGAAAGTTTTGTCTATTAAGTATCGATTTTGTGCTTCAGTTGATCCTGTGATATATGACTCATTCGATATAAAAGGTGCTCGTAGCTTAGAGGTAATAGTGCAGACTCATCTCACTAGTGGATCACCCTATCTTGAGTTTTATGTACAATTTTCATTGGCAAATGATACATTTGGAACTTCAACATTTACTGCTGGTCGAGAGGAATACACGACCCCTGCCCGACACTCCGTTAGTGGGTGGCAAAACACGGAAGCGCCCGTATTTGGTAGCAGTATGGAATACCCGACCCCTGCACGACACCCCGTTAGTGGATGGGACATGCACCTCAGTGGGTCGATGTTTGATGCTGGAAATACGTATTGGGGAATGACATCAACTTCAAGTGGTTGGCAATCCACATCTGATTGGAGACGTTGTGAAATGTTCGCAAGGAGGGATGATGTACTCCCTATGACGTCCACCGGCAAGGGGACCTCTATGTTACACATGATGACGGGTCAGATGATGAGTTCGATGCGGATCCACCTTGAGAGGCCGACCCAGAAATTGCATTATTTTCTGAATTAGAGCATGTTCCAACCATACCTGATGATGTCGAAGGGGGTTCAGATGATGAAGAAGAAGATTTGCGATTCAGGGCATACTCGCCTCCAGCCCACATGCATAATATCGATCTATCTCAAGATGATGCGTTGGAGTTTCCAGATCTACCACATAGAAGGCGTGACCGTATAAGTTCCTCATTGGATTCAAGTGAATTGGAAGTTGGTAAAAAGTTTTCAAATAAAGATAGTTTTCTTGGTGCATTAAAACAACAAAGCATCACGAACGGGGTTAACTACAAAGTGGTTGAATCCAAATCCGATAAGTTTGAGGCCAAGTGTATAGTGCAAGACGGTACATGTTCATGGAAAATCATGGTTTCATTGAGGAAAAGGACAGGCTTGTGGGAGATAAAAAAAGTACAAAGGTCCATATACATGTGTTGCCGATATAGTACCACCAACTGTTTAGGGTTTTTTAGTAGTACTATTATTACGTACTGTTGCATTTTTTAACGTACTTCGTTAACAGGTGTTTCGGAAGATCATCTCAAGATGGATTCAGAAATGTTAGCTACCTTAATACTACCGACGGTGAAGGCGGATCCCAGAACTATAGTGCCGGTCTTAATTGCCAATATTCGTAGCCAGTTGAGGTACACGCCCTCTTACCGCAAGGCTTGAATAGTTAAGCAGAAGGCGTTGGAAAAGATATATGGTGGATGGGATGCTTCATATAATGAAGTGTGACAGTGGTGTCAGGTGCTGAAAAGATATGTCCCCGGTTGCATAACAAACCTTGAAACGGAACCTGCGTACTACAATGACCGATTGCTTCGTGGATGTCAAGTATTTAAGCGTCTGTTCAGAGCTTTAAGCAATGCCGAGACGTATTTCTATATTGCAAGCCATTGCTATAAATTGACAGTACCTTTATGTACAGTAGATATACCCATCGGCTATTGCTAGCTGTGGCACAGGATGGCAGTGAGAGAATCCTTCTAATTGCGTTTATAGTAACACCAAGGGAGTCAGCTGATGACTGGGATTTCTTTCTTTTTAGGTTAAGGAGGCATGTTTGCCCCAACCTAATATCTACGTCATATCGGATTGGGGCACTGGAATACTAGCCGCAATTGAGCGACAGGGAAGCATGTGGCATCGCACACCATCGGTATTGCCTAAGCCATGTTGCGTCCAACTACTACAGGCAATTTCGATCTACAAGTGAAAAACAACAAGTAACCAACATGGGTATGTAATATCTATTAATATAATTTCATTTGTAATATTGAATTTATTTTAAATGGAAAAGTGGTATGTAATTTTTGCTATCAACTTATATTGGCAGGGCATGAGATAAGTAAGGATCGTTTCCATGACATGTTGGCGGTTCTGTGTTCGGTTAACGAAGAAGGCGCAGACTACCTCTGTAATATATCTTTCGAATAGTGGACATAAGCATACGACGGCGGCCTACGATATGGTCATATGACCTCAAACCTGGCTGGATGTATAAATTCTGTTCTAAAAGGAACATGTCATTTACAGATAACATCAGTTGTTCGAGAGACATATTTTTGTTTAGCGGCACTATTTCTGAAATGAACAGCGAGTTATAAAAGCTAAATGCAATGAGGCCATGTATGGTGCGCAAAGGTATTGCAAGAAATTAACAATGCGAAGGCGCGGGTGAACACCATACACACAGTGTGTCACGATCGAGACAACCTATGGTTTTGTATGACGGAGTTTGATAGACCGCATAAAGGTATTATTGGCGGGCAATATCGTGTACACTTGAGAAATAGAACTTGCGACTGTAGAAGGTTTGACGCACTTCGTTATCCATGCGCTCATGTAATTACAGCTTGTCAGAATCTCCGTATAGATCCCATGAGCTACGTCGATGAAGTGTACAAACTAGAAACCATGTACAACATGTGGAGACACGTATTCCCACCTGTCCCAGATGAACATAAGTGGCCGCCTGTATCGCTTGCTTCGTTTAAGCTGTTACCGGATAGAGAATTACGCCGCAAACCAAAGGGTCGACCTTGCTCGACTAGAATACTTACCAATATAGATATCTGAGAAATAGCCAATTAACAGAAATTGTGCAGATGGTGTAGGAACCCAGGCCATACAAGTAGATCATGTCCTAATCGAAATAGTTGATAGTTGTCGTAAATAACTATGTTGTATTATTTATATTTTATTAAATGAAACAATATAAAAATATTTTACAAAATTGCCCCTAAATTTTTACTTTTATTCAATTTAGTCCTTTCTTGGAATATATCAAACTTTTATTTTATCAAACTTTTATTTTATCAAATGAAACAATATCTTATATTTTATTAAAAATATAAAAATAATTTACAATTGCCTTATTCAAAAGAACTTTTATTTTATTAAATGAAACAATATAAAAAGTTTGTACAAATATATTAAAAAAATCAATGTCCGTGGCGGTCGGAATCAGTGCCACATGGGGGTCGTCGACGGGTCCGTGCTGGATTCCTCATTGGTTCAGCTTTCGGGGGGGATTGTGGTTCCTCCGGCAGGGGATCTGGTTGTGGGTGTTGAGAGAGTGAACCACCTTGATAGAATAATGACTGCGGTGGTGTTTGCATCACCCATGGAGGAGGTGTTTGAACCCCGTAAGGTGATGGAGATTGGTAGAAAGAAGAGCTCCCCGATGGCGCCTCGTGCGATCCCTTATAAGACGACGACCTATATATTGGCAGTTGACTCGGAGTAATCGAGAATGGAGATAAACTGGGCCATGGATTCCAACCTGCCATAAGACTAGGAAAAGGAAACATATAAGAGTTAGGATACATATAAGGGCTAGGATATGCACCTGGCATAATCTGAAAAGGTTGTGATGTGGGTGTCATCGGTTGAATTGTTGGGCCTGGTGATTGTGTCGGCGCTATTGATGGGCCTGGTGATTGTATGGGCACTGTTGATGGGCTTGCGTCGTCGTCCCTTCTTCTTGGATTTAAAGGGCCCTATCGTTCCCTTTGAGCACGAATTTGTCGTCACCTCTCCTCTTCCAACAATAAATATGGTTTGCCATAGATCCTAAACCATGGCATGTATTTCGGTATGCATGCTAACTCTAGAACGATGATCGGTTCTCGAGTAGGTATATAATCATACCGATTTTCCCACATTTCGATATAGTATGACCAGTATCTCGGCTAATCCGTATACAATTGCCGTAAGTCGACTTTGTGCTCATCATCGAACACCTCGGGTGCAACGGGAATCGGTTGTCGAAATTTAAATTGTCGCAATACTCTATCTGATTGGTGCATCTCCACCGTAGCATAGCTCACCAATGGGACCTTCACATGCCAATCGTTCGGATTTTGGAAGTATTCATCTGGAATTACTGCCCGAATTGCCGGATCCTCGTATGGTGTCCATTCAAACTATATGAACATGATAAAAATATTAGTTATATACATAATACTAAATACTAAATACGAAATGACTATTTTATTATATATATATATTTTATTTAATACTTACTTATGCATTCGATCGATGGTCTAATAGAAGCCGTATATCTTCGAGAGAGGTAGGTATTCTGACATAACTCGCCGAATGATTCCACCTAATTAAATAAATTTTTAGCATACAATTACATACTAAATCTACATAATAATTGTAAAATCTAATATAAAATTTACCTCGTTATTAGTGGAAATGTATATGGGCGGTCCACTCGAGGACGTAAAAATGGAAAGCGAAACTGTGCCCATGATTACAGTAGTGATAGGCAACCTCCTATTTTGGCTTTGTTCGGTAGCGCCGCCCTGCACATTTCTTTGAATAACATTGCCAACACGACAAACTCCCAACTCAATTCGCCGGCTGCTCTAAAATCTACGAGTTTCAGTAGCCATCTTAGATGTACGAGGTTTCGTGACAAGTCCGGCATCAGATAACCTCTAATCATCTCGAGAATGTATGCCCAAGCATATCGTATTCTTTCGAGTTCGGTTGAATCATTATCCGGCTCCGGGAATGTGTCTCGTAACCAGCCCATCTAGATCCGACCTCCGTTAATATTATCCGGTATAACACCTAAAAGCTCGTAGCATACGGTGCCCCAATTAGTAGATGATGCGGACCCAGTGACTACGTACCCATCCACCAGCAATCCCAATTACAAATGCACGTATTGCAGAGTGATAGTACACTGTTCGCATGAAAGATGAAAAGTATGCGTCTCGGGTCTCCACCTCTCTATCAACGCACTGATTAGTTTCGGGTCCAACTTGCACCTCTGGCCTATCGTGGCCACGTGCCAAAATCCCGCTTCCCGCAAGTAATTCTCGATCAACGGCGATGGAGGACCAAGCATATTACGGATGTAACATATCAACACCCAATTTACAGACTATTATAAAAATTTATAAAACAAAAATGAATTCAAATTGCATAAATTAATTAATGCAAACATCATAACTGAAAAAAAAATCAAGCAGTATTGAAAATTTAATTATAATTGCATAAATGAACTAAATACTAAATAGAATTACAAATTTAATTAAATTTGCAAAAATGAAAATTAAATTTGCATAAATGAATAAAAGTATCACTTACCATTTTCATTTGCTCAACGGAGATGTGCTAACACGATCGGATTTTTTTAATTTAAAAAAATAAATTCAAAAAAATTTTAAACAAAAAAATTTGATACAAATTTGATGGAATTTTAAGAAATTTTCAATGAAAATTGATAGATTTTTGAAGGGAATATTGAAAGAAAGTCGAGAATAAACAAAGAATTGTGTGAAAAATAAACGAGGGGATTGAAATTTTGAGAGAATTGGAGAATTTGGGAGTGATTTGTGTGAGAAAATGAAGTGGGGGACCTTTTTATAGTTTTTTTTTCTAGACCGTTGGCTTCTGACCATTAAACGGGCAAAACGCTCCCCCAGGGAAGCGTTTTGTCACGTCAGCAAAGGGGCGCGCTTTGCTGACGTGGACAAAACGCTTCCCTGGGGGAGCGTTTTGCTGACACGCACACTGAAAGCGCGCTGAGGTGAACGCGTTTTCGGGAAAAATGGCCTAGTCCGGTAAGTAATCCAATAATCGGCCTATTTCCGTAATTCAATTTAAAAAAGGGCTTTTTTTATGTAAAATGCCCTATTTTTTTAGTCAGCTTTGAAAATCTGGGTTAATACTATTCAATATTTTTATTATATTTATTGACGGCATATTTTAAAAGTTAAATTTTTCAGTAGTCGAAAATTGACATCGTAATGTACCTAATTTTAATAAAGATTTTTAACAATGTTAATAATTATTAAAAATTTACATCAATCTTTTATCAGACTAAAGTATTTAAATCAATTAACGACAGTATAAAAATTGAGGTACTAAATCATATAAAAAATTAAAGCACAATTTTGAGTATAATATAACAACCAAAACTCAAAATTCATCATTATTATATAATCTAAAAAAAGGAGCAAAAAGCCAAGCCACTCTTCTCTAAATAGTTAAATCACTAATTTAAGTGTAATATTGATACTTGAGAAAAAAATTATTTTACGAATCCTCCTTACCATATCATCCATGATCCCTATCAATTAAAAATAAATACATCATCCATCATATCTCATTATCAACTGTACATATAATGTGGAAAAAAGATTATGTATTTATTATTAATTGATAGGGATATGAATGATGTGGTAAGGATGGTTCATAAAATAATTTCTCGTAATTGAGTTGAAATTTTACCCGTAAACTCGCTAGGCTTCAATTTTTTAATATAAATTTAATTATATTAAATAATAATATTTTAGATGTTTGTTAAAATTTTGATATTTATTTATTAAAATAGTTTTATTTTTTTAAAAAATAAATCATTGAAATTTTTTTTACTAAAAATAAAGTTAAAAAAATTTTAAGAAAAAAAGTTAACTTTTTTATTAAATCAAATTACAAATTATTAAATCAAAATTTTGTCCTATTTTTTTTATTATTATCAAGATTTTATTTGCTCAAGTACTTCTATCATTATCTTTTTACTTAAAAAATAAAAATAAAAAATATATAAGAAAAATAAGTTTAGAAACGTTGAAAAGAATAGTGATATTACTGTTTGTTTATTTTTATGTAATTACAATAAAAATAAAAATAAAAATAATTAATTATAATTTTGAAACTATTATAATTTATTAGATTATTATTTTTAACATGGTGGAAGTGTTGATCTTATGAACTTTCAAGTAGGGGTGAGTATTCGATCGAATCAAATCGAATCGAATAAAAAATTTTCGAGTTAATCGAGTTTTCGAATCTTATTTTATCATTCAAACTTTATTTGAAATTTTCTCGAATCGAGTCGAGTGAGATAGAATTCGAGTCGAATCGAATCGAATATATTTGTTCGAGTTAAATTTTAAAAAATAATTTTGGGTTCTTGTAACCACTATCACCCATCGTAATAAAATTTTTCCACTATAATCAAATTTTTTATTAACTTTCATCACCTCATAATTTATTTATTAATCTTTTATATACAGGTTAGCTTTTTTGTTTGCTTAGTTGTTTCAATTATCTTCAGATTCTTGTCACTATGTATTTTGGAATTAAAAAATATATTAAATGTAATAATGTGACTTTTTAATAAAAGTTATTTTAAAGATAAAATGTGAAATTAATACCAATATAAAATTTTAACACGAATAATTTATGGCATCATTAATAATTCAATTTTAATATAAATATTCAATATGAATAAACAATTCAATAATATAAATAATATAAAATGCGAAAATTAATTTAATAATATAAATAGCAGGTATACATAAAATTATTACTATTTATGTTTATAGGTTTTTTTTTGGATAATTTTAATTTTTTATTTGGGAGTAAATAGTGAGAAGTAAAGTTCAGAGGGAAAATAAAAAGTATTGGGAGTAAAAGTTTGAGGGAAAGTAAATAGGAAGAGTAAAATTTTGGAGGGAAAATATTAAAAAAAACAATAGGGGAGATGAGTTTGGGGTTGATGGGGTGTGGGATGAAAATGGAGTAAAAGTTTTAAGGGGAAAATGGGAGAGAGTAAAAATTTTGGGGGAAAATAAAAAGTTTTAAGGGGTTTTGAGAGTAAAATTTTAAGGAAAAGTAAATACGAGAGTAAAATTTTGATGGGAAATGAATTTTGGGTAGATGGGGGGTTGGGATGGGAGGGGAGTAAAAGTTTTGGGGAGAAAGTGGGAAGGAGTAAAAGTTTTGAGGAAAAAGTAAAAATGTTTGGAAGTTTGGGGTAAAAATGTAAAATATTATAGTTTGATATTCGAATTATTCGAGTTATTCGAATTTAAAAATTTAACTCGATTCGAACTCGAAATTCGAAAAAAAATTCGAGTTGACTTGAATAACTCGAATAATTCGAATAACTCGATTCATTTAACTCGAAATTCGAATTTTTTTCGATTTTTTCGACTCGAATCGAGTTTTGCTCACCCCTACTTTCAAGACATAAAATAAATATAAAGCTTCATCATGTGGTATCGATTTTTAATATAGTTATGTTAGAAATTTGAAAATTTAGGGATGAAGTACAAGCGCATAATATTTGAGTTACTTATGAAGGAAATTCAATTAAACACTTCTTATAACATCAAATTTTGAATTCAATGAGACAAAATATATTCGTATATGACTGCTAACACTATAAAATAGTATATAATATGTTATCCCAAATTAGAAAGGGTCAAGTACCCGTAATGATAAGAGGAATGGTGAACAATATATTCTTAATAGACTTGTAACATAAAAATGTTGGATTGTTATAAATACAAGAATACTCTTGATGGGACATACTTTTGTAAGTGTGAACTGTGACTAGAGATGAGCATTCAATCGAATTGAGTGAAAAAATTTCGAGTTAATTGAGTTGACGGATCCTATTTTGTCATCTTTAACTCGATTTGAATTTTTTTCCAATTGAGTCAAATCGAGTGAAATTGTTCGAGTTAAATTAAAAAATTAAACATGTCAAATTAAAATCTTTTGACAATATAATTAATTCCATGTTAGAGCACATAAATATGAAAATTTTTTCAAAACAAAATAATAAAAATAAAGATACTTTAGTATGATAAACTTGAATTATTAATTAACTTATTTAGACCCCAAAATTATTATTTTAGAAAAAAAATTATTTTTAACTTTCTTTGTATATTTTTTTAGAATTTTTAATTTTTTTTAAAAATATAAATTTTGGAATTGTTATAAATATTTTGAACTTTAAAAATTATTTTGATTTATTTTTTAATTATTGTTGAGAGAGAGACTAATTTACTCATTTTCAAAATTGACAATGACCAAAGGGATATTTACACCAATCTATTATTCGAATTATTTGAATTGTAAAATTTAACTCGACTTGAATTATTTATTCGAGTTGACTCGAATAATTTGATTCAATTGACTCAAAATTAAAAAAAATTGATGTTTCGAATCGGATCGAGTTTTACTCACCCTTAATTGTGACCACTTCTAGAAGCTCAAAGACTAAGCTCTACCAACATTCATAATAAGAGGTTAGAGACACATGGCTCATTAGATACTATGCATGAATTGCTATTAAAATCGTTGTATGAAATGTGTTGAGACATGTTTGTTAATCAAAATGAATAGCTGGTTTAAAGTATAGTTTACCTTACAATTTTAATTAACTCCAAGATATTGTTATTAACTGAATGTTCAATTGTAATATAACTTTATTTATGCAATTGATTTATAAAATTATCAAAATCCAAAATATTGTGAAAATGGAGAGAGAGTGTTGGAATATTTTCAAAATATACAATTTTTCGATAAATGCAAATGAATTATATCACTTGGTTATTAATTAAGAGTTATCACTTTTTATGTCTTACATATCGAAATTTATGTCATTTGATTGAATAATTCTATTTATTTAAAATATGTGTTTATTAAAAAAGATGTCTATTATTTTATTAATGAATGATTACGTCTACATAAAAAAAGAAACATGAAAACCATTATAAATAATTAGAGTGAAATTTTCATTCGCATAGTGTACCGAAATTGAGGATGAATTATTTTTCTATTTTTCTTTAATCTTCTATTATTGTTAGACTGTTTTTTTATAAAAAAAGTTATTGTAAAAATTCTGTATAAGAATTGATAGTCTTGTGGATATTTTTCATTATGCTGAGTGAATTGTTTTTGTTGGAGGAATAGACACACAATCACTAAATTTTATAGTATCTTTGAAATTTATTTATTTGTAATTCTTTTGCCCAACTGAAAATAAATAAAATCTTAAAAAGAGAAGTGACATGATGACAAGCCTCGAAACCTTGAGCAAATTTTTGGTAATTTTAATTTTCAACGGCGGCCTCATATCATTCAATTTTGCAGCGTCATGTAATGGCCATAAGTCAGAAATTGCAAACTAATTACTGAGTTTCTTCACAAAACCTTGGCTATATGGCATCACTAAAGCCATAAATATTTATGAAATGACAAAGTATTATCTGTAGAACTGACTAAAATATATTATCATCCTTGAACTATTTGATTGTTTACATTTCATATTTGACTGCAGTGCCCTCTATCTCCTGCTAGACCACTTTATTCTCTCCATTGAATTCTTTGTCCCCAGAGTTGTTCTTGGTTAGGGCCTGCTTCGTCCAGCGTTTTATATCATAAGCCTTTTTGAAGGGCTTCTTTTCTTTGACAAGTCTTTTCTTTGTTATAGCAATGGCGAGATCGTTGGGAAACAATGTCTTCCAAAAGAAGGCATGAAGAAGGGTAGACACAAATAATAGAGAAACCATTGTTGATGACATGAATGAAAGACAGAGAGCAAGCCCTTTGCTTAAAACAGAAGGAACCTGCTCGGCATACTTGATTGTCGCTACCGACGCAGTCGTCATCGGGAAGGTGTATGACCACCATGCTACGGAGAACCTTCAAAAGTATTGAAAAAAACAGGTAAATTTATAATTATATTTATATCGTCTGATTGAAAGGAACATGAATTTCGCTGACCTGAATCCTGTGAAGAAGTTAATCCTCACGACTAGTGAAATATAGAGGAACAAAGCAATGAAAAAGCATGTCCTGGAACAGCCATCAAACTCACTATAAATGCTTCCCCAAGCAATACTAGCAGCTGATGGGGCTGCTATAAACATGGAGTACACAGGGTGTAACTCTTTAGGCAAAGCTTCACTTGTTGGTAATCTTTGATACAATGTCACAAACACCACAATATAATGTGCAAAGCCAATAGACCATAAGAACTTGGCAGCTTCTATCCATCCTACTTTTGATGCTAAGATTGCTCCAACGAAGTTTCCAACTACAGAAAGATGGGAAGATGGGTTTGCCACCTTACAAAGACGTCTCTTGCCACCAGAAAGCCATTGACCATAAATTTTGAGCTCGAGAAAGAAATAAGGTCCCATGAAAGCACACCAAATGGCAGGGTGTAGTTTTTCAGGTTCTAGCATTGGTGGTAAACCAATGGCGAGGAACATGCATACAACCCATGGAGCAAAGAAGAAATTGACTCTGACAGGATGGAAGTATTCTCTTTTAACAGCTTCAAAATAGTGAATGCATTTGAGCAAGTAGGTGATGGAGACTGAGATGAGCGCTGCCAGGGCTAATAACCAGAGGGAAAGATTGATGAATGGTGTAACGTGGAGAAACTTGGTAGCCGGACTGGTTGATAGGGCACGCCATAGAACAGCTTGGCTGCTAAGTCCAAGACAAATACCAAAGCAATTAATTGGGAAACGAAGGAGAAAAGGCCATATCTCATCTTTTGGAAGGAGAATGTCCTCAGAGTCCTGCAGAAAAGTAAACAACTTCAGCATATCAAATTCATGGCATTTGCATAAATACATATAATATAATTAGTTTTGTTATGTTACCTTGACTTGGTCTAATTCAGGTCCTCTAAGAGCATCGAAGTATCTTCCAACAGGAACACTTTTGTTAACAGGTTCGTTAAGGCCAGTGGCACCTTCGGCTCTTTGAGTCTCCATTTCTTTCTCTTTTCTTGTAGGCAATAGGGAATTCTGCTTACTGAGAGTCGACTTGGTCCTGAAGATGTTAAAGTCTCCTTTCCTTGCTTCCGCACCAACCCTGTTTGCCGAATCAAAACCTCCAAAACTACGACCACTTCTCCGAAGAACCTTCTTTTCATCTTTAGATTTAGACTCCACGCCCAGAACAGAAAACCCAGTCTCTAATGACACTTGCCTGTTAAAACTCCTTTGTGGCCTCTTTAATTCTCGAAGTTTAATAGGCTTCTGTAAACCCTTTTTGCTGCTGGTCACTTTATTATCTTCCATTTTGATCACCCCTTCTTCTTCTTCATCTTCAGGTAAAACTTCATGGATGTCAAGAAAATGAGTTTGAAATGAATTATGAGGAGACGTTGCACTTGCGCCATTGTTCATTTTTTGTTTCTTGATTCCAAGATTCAACAAAAGAAATTAAGCATGCAAACCCAAAGTTTGAATCATCTTTGTAGAGGTATGGAATATAAACAATCATATACTTTTGCTTTTTAAAAAAACATCACGAAAAGTTGAAGAAAGATGCATGATGCTGGTTTAGGTAGTTGGGTGTTTTTGGTTGATAAAATGGGAACCAATGCTTTATGATGGGGAAAAAAGTTGGGCTGAATGGGGAGAGATTTCTCGTGAAAGGAAAATAGTTATTTGTGGCGTGGTTTTGGAGGTAGTAAAATCATGGATCCAAACAACTTGGATGAAAAATGAGAAAGGAGAGTTTTCAACTCCTCACGGGAGGTGAAGGAGGGAGACAAGTGGAGTTGCTTTGTTTGTTTGAATAGGACAAGCAAAGTAACAATCAATGTCAAACTTCTTACATTGTTGTTGGCCAAAAAGAAACCTCTGTATTGTACCTGCTATTTGGGTTGCCATTTTATTGTCTGAAAATTTTAGTAAAATGGGTTAAGAGATATTGTTTGATTAAGTTTAAACAATTTACCTTTCATTTATCAGAAATCAAATTCTGCACTACCAATTTTATAACTTTTAAATTGTTTAAAGGATAATGTTAATAGAATAAAGTAATTGAAAATAAACTCCACATTAATGATCTAGTTGAAATTTTGAATTATTTTGAACTTCAGTATTGGATCCGATTATATATTGATGGATGTGTTTAATTGAATAATCTTGATAATGTGCATGAGAATTGATTACTTCACTATCTACCTTTATGAGCCTCGAAATGAACTAGTGGCCTTACGAAGTAATAGGGGCTAGGTGTTTGGTTCTCATTTACCTTCGAGTCAAAAAGTTTGGTGTTTCCTAATATAATTCAAGATTGTTTAGGTTGGATTAATCAAGTAATTCAAGGTAGGTGCTTGGCTTATCATCTAAACTCGAGTTCAAAGATAATTGTTTAAAATTCGAAAAAAGAGGGAAAATAAGCTTAACGGTTATATTACTTGAATTGTGCTTAATCTCATGCTAATTGATAAATTATTGTGGTGAAATTGAAGGAAAAAAAAGTTCAATACTTTATGCTAAATTGAAATTGTGGATTTTGAAAACTTAGTAGTTCAATACTTTATGCTAAAATGAAATTATGAGTTTTGAAAACCTAGTGATTTTTTGAAAGTGTGATGAAATTTAAAAATATTTTTTGATTTTTCTAATATTTCTTCTATAATGCATATTATTAAAGAAGACAATCACACATGAGCACGGAAATCTATTGTTCTTAATTCTTCCTAATTGTATGAATTATTGTTATCTTTATATTTTATTTAGCATATAGGATTTCATTTCTATCCATAAAAGCATGTTTATTTGTTTGATTGGTATATAACAATGTTTTCAATTGTCAATTCGAAATAATGTTTAT
Source organism: Gossypium stocksii (assembly GCA_020496765.1). Taxonomy (NCBI): domain Eukaryota; kingdom Viridiplantae; phylum Streptophyta; class Magnoliopsida; order Malvales; family Malvaceae; genus Gossypium; species Gossypium stocksii. The sequence continues at coordinate 110,294,288 of CM035623.1, forward strand.
GCTTGAGGACAAACATAATTCAAGTATGGGGAATTTAATAAGTGTGCAATTTCTAAATTATTTACATATTTTGTCCCTTAATTATACTATTTATGTTCTTAATTATATTATTTATACTTATATTTTATTTATGTATTTAGGGAATGATTGGAGAAAAAAGAGCTTAAAGCTTATTTTAACAAGTTTTTGCAGTTTAGACTTTCAACATAGTGTATATTTAATATTTTGACCCTAACTTGAGCTATGGATCTCTATTTTGGACCTATAATATACCAATTTGAAGGGAACTGAGAGATTTAGTTAAATTTATTTTGGAACTCAAGCTCCAAAATGTCAGGAAGGCACCCAAAAATGTCCTGGAAGTTTGATGCAAGAATAGCTGAAAAGCCTATAAAGATTTTATTTTATTTAATTAAGGACACTTTTGTATTTTATCCATTATATTATTAGGTCAAGAGTAGAGAGACTTAAAGATAGTCGTTCTTAGTTTTATTTTGGTTGTGTTTTTATATGGGTTTCTAAGCCTTCTTTTCTAGTCGAATTGGTTAATCAAAGTTTGATTCTACAAGTTTGTGAGATTGAATTACTCTTAACCATTCTTTGCTCTTCAGTATTTGCATGTCTTCTAGTTTAATTACAATTGTTCATGTTTGTCAAATATTCGGCTGATAATAGATAGCTTAGAATGAGTGTTTTGTCAATTAGATAATTAGTTGGTCGATTGATTTCTTTTTTTTTTTTTGAACAAATAGATTGGGCTTTAATATAAAAACATAAATAAAGTCAACAGAACATAAAAACAAGAATACCAAATAGCCTAAAACAGATGGCCCGAAACAAACTAAATATCGGATCTTTAAATTAAGAAAAGAGAATTCTAGAAAAACAATTAATGCCAACCGTCCTATTGCCCAATCAAAATGCTTCCACTTGCCTACTCCGTCACTTCTGTCATTTCACTCTTTAATGGCATCATCGGTTACCGAGGGAGCTTTTATCCATCAAAAACTACTTATCTACCCATTTTAAAACTCTCCTCCTTCCTTCTATCTGCTCTTTTCTTTCAGTCTGGCTCTCGCACACTCTCGTTTCTCGCCTGCTGTTTAGCATAACTAGGAACGCTTCCGATCATGTAAGTCACTTCTCTTTTTCTCAACGTTTCTGTTGCTAGAATATAGGCTAAAACGTTCGCAGATCTCGGGGTATATGCAAAACGTAACTTTCGATTTTTGGATTTCATCTTGTGAATGTCATATATATAAGCCCCAATCTTCGATTTATTAAGCTCTGAAGCCATACATTTCTTTATTATTGATTTTAAGTCTCCTTCTATTATGATTTCTGATCTTTGCATGTTGAGCCCTATTTGGGTTGCCCGTCGACACGCAATAGCTTCAGCAGCAAAAGCGGAAGCCACCCCTTTGTGGATCTCTGTGGTTGAGAGGAGAATGAGGCACTCGCTATTTTTGGCCACTATCCCCGACGTAGAATGATGATTTCTCTCGTTAAAAGCGCCATCAAAATTAATTTTCACTGTCTGTTCAGGTGGGTGTTTCCATTTGATATCTACCTTTGAGGACTTTCCAATATTTTTACCAACCCCATCTAATTCATTTAGGTAGCTATTAACATATCTCGCTATCTTCTGACTAGATCTATTTGTTTTGTCGTGTATGCGAACGTTCTTGTCTCCCCAGATAGCCCATAGCGTACTACAAAAAATCCTGCACTAATCCAAAGAAAGGAGAGAAAAGACTTTGGTGAGCCACTGATCAAACTCTAAACTTGAATATTGTGAAAAATCTAGTACTGATAGTGCTTCCCATACTGCAACTGAAACAGAACACTTTCGAAAGAGATGGTTCATTGTCTCTGCTTCCACACTACACCTCGGGCAAGTCGAACTACTAGCTAGTTTCCTATTTAGCATGTTTACCTGAGTAGGCAAATAATTTCACGTAATTTTTTAGATTGTAATTTTAATCTTTGTGGGTAGTTCTAGGCTCCATAGTTTTCTGTAAAAATCCCTATAGTCTGTTTGTAAAGCATAATCTGTAGGATCTAAGCTTTATAATAGTTTATAGGTGTTTCGGACTGAGAACTCTCTCGAAGGATCTCCGTTCCAGGCCAGAAAATTCGCATGAGGTTCTATCGCCGAGGGGATCTGGACAATCAATTCAGCTTCTTCCTCTCAAAAGGTATCAGTAATCATTTCTCTATTCCAATTTCTGTCAGACTGATTAATTAACTCAGCAACTCTACCGAAACGCACATTAACAACATTAGATGATAATTTTAAATTTTTATAATCTGGAATCCACAGGTCATTGAAAACTGATATGCTCGTACCCGTACCAACCTTCCAAATTAGGCCCTTTTCTAATAAATCTTAGCCGCCCATATACTACGCCATGCATAAGAACTCCTATCCCCCAATTGTGAGTTGAGAAAATGATTTTCTAGAAAATACTTTGCTTTAAAAACTTGTGCTACTAATGAATCCGGGTTGACTACAAGTCTCCATCCTTGCTTTGCCAAAAGAGCTAAATTGAACTAAGCCATACTTCTAAATCTCATTCATCATTCGTCTTTTAGTCGACATAAATACCTCCATTGACACCAGTGTATACCTGTTTTCCCGAATCCTTTTTGCCACCAAAATTTAGCAAAAATACTTTCAAAATTCCCACATAGTGAATTAGGTAAAAGGAAACATGACATAGCATAAGTTGGTATTGCCTGTAATATTGATTTAATGAAGACATTCTTTCCCCTTGAGATAACAGCCTAGTACTCTAACCATCAATACGCGCCAATACTCTATCTAATAGATTCTGAAAAGACTCTTTTTTCCTTTTTCCCACCACATTAGGAAGTCCTAAGTATTTTTCAAGATTTGATGAGCTCTTAACTCCTAATAATGATAACACTTCTTTTTTTATCTTTTTAATTGTATTCGAGCTATAAAAGATCATCGATTTGTTAAAATTCACACACTGACCCGAACAACTTTCATATTCCTTTAGTATGTCTTTCAAAACCATTGCGCTCGTAGCTGTTGCTTCACCAAACAGCACACAATCATCTGCAAATAATAAATGGGTTATCTCTGGCCCTCCCCTACTTGCCTTGGCTCCTTTTAATAGGCCCTCTTCCTTAGCTATTCTCATCAGAGATGATAGACCTTCACTACATATAAGAAAAAGAAACGGGCTCAAGGGGTTACCCTGACGAAGTCTCCTGGTTGGTTGAAAAATTCTGCCCCTTCTTCCGTTAATATTAACTGCATACAAAACTGTGGAGATGCATTTCATTATTAGCCCTACCCATTCCCTTGCAAACCCTATTTTTAACATCACTACTTGTATAAAATCCTACTCAACTCTATCATAGACCTTGCTTATATCAAGCTTAACCGCTATATATCCTTTTTTCCCCGTGCGCTTCTGTCGGAACGTATGTAGAATTTCATAAGCAAGAAGCACGTTATCTGAAATAAGACGCCCTGGGACAAATGTACTTTGTATTTTATTGATACAACTGCCAATTACCTCTTGCAATCGGTTTGCTATTGTTTTTGCAACGATTTTATACAATATTGTGCACAAGCTGATAGGCCTGAAATTCATAAGTTTCATGGGTTTTGGGACTTTTAGAATGAGCATAATGTCTGTCCTATTGAGTGATTCTGTAACACCCTGAATTTGGGCCTAGAAGTATTGGGCCTTGAGTCTGGGTTCGGATAAAAGAAAACCTAAATAATTAAGAAGTTTTAAATATTATTGTTATAAAAAATTTATTATTAATAAAATATTACTGTCATTATTTTGATGTTTAGGTTAGTTTTTAAATAAATTAAGAAGGATTTATAGTGCGGGAAAAGTCTTGGGTTCGATCCAAGACTCTAGCAAAAAAAAAATTTTTTTGCTTCCTCAGGGGAATCTGGGCAATAGGTCTTATAATCAAGCTAGGCTAAGATTAGGAACAAGGAAGTGCCTGGCCCAGTGGCTAAGCACTCTAGGAAGCAGGAAGAGGGAAACAGGTTCGATTCCTAGCATGCGCAAAATAAGAGGTTGCGAGCGGAGTATGCCACAAGGGAGTGTTCGGTCCAGTAGCAAGGGGCGCTAGGAAGATAGGGGAGGTGCTGAGTTCAAGGCGTGGCACGCGCGAGATGTTTTGTTTTTTTTGAACTAAACTGGTTGCATTAAATAGGGGTTAAAAGGAGTTGCGAACATAATTTAGCACAAACAGCGCTTGTGCCGCAGTGGTGGCAGCGTGCTAGGCATGCCGAGAGGACGCAAGTTCGATCCCACCTCTGCTATAATACCTGCTGCTGGGGGGATTTCGGATGGGATAAGGATGAATTTAAAGTGGATTAAGCGGCGACAGCAAGTAGGAAGAATTTAAATGCAATTCAAATTAGGTGATGGCTAAAATCATGGAATTTGAGTATGGAAATGATTTTTTTTATATGCGGAAATACACTCATTCGGCTATAAGCTTTAAATGCCGATTGCTTTTTTTTTTTTGGTTGGCCTTGATGGATTATTTTCTTTTTTGTTTGTTAGGGAGTTTTTCATGGTATTAGCCGATTTGATTTTTCTTTCTTTCAATCGGTTTTTGTTTTTTTGTTATTTTATTTTATTTTTGCTCATCTTCTCTTCTCCATCTTCTTTACGTCTTCAATCGTAAAACCTCTTCTATTCAACCTTGTTAGTCGATTACCACCAAAGGCCGAAACTTTCATATTCTTAATGATTCAAGAATTAAACTCTAGATCTATTCTCTACTCGCGTTTTAAGTTAGATTCACTGTGGATCTGAGATTGGGAAAAAGTATTGGAAACGCTTCTGACAAGTGCGCCTTTGGTGTGCGAATCGAAGGCTAGCGAATAAGATCTATTTAGAGGCTAGTAAGATCAATGGTTTCAAGGCGGTCTAGATCTATATCTAATAGTTAAGATCAACAGAAGAAAAATCATGTGGAAGATCTCGCTGTAGTAATTGCAAATCAAGTGTGTATCGAACACCCTCTTGTAGTTCAAATCGGCAAAAGCCGAAAAGCCGAAATACCAAAATTCTGGTATTTCGTGGGCTTGTGAGCGTGTGAACGCTTACAAGTCGGTTGGAAATCATTAGATCTGTAATCGCAAGTGGTAAGATGGATGAGTGCGCAATTTCGTGCACTTCGATAAGTTGGGCCTCGATGGGCTGAAAGTGGGCCCAATGGGCTTACGGGCCCATATGGGTAAGAATAGGTAACAAGTGTGTACAAATAGACTGTAGGTCCAAAACTGCTAAAACTGGTAAATCGATCGTAAAATTTAGACTAAATGGGCTTACTTAGCTTATAGACACTGTAGGGCCCATTAGGGGTTTTAGGGCCCAGTAACTAAAAACTGTTAAAATGAGTTAATTAGACTACTGAGACAGAAATTGGATTATTAGTGATTGAAATATGTATGAAACCCTAGAAACTGGCTTAATTACTGAAATACCCTTATAGGTGCGAAATTACAATTTTACCCCTAGGTGCAAAATAACTGTTATACCCCTAGGGCTAAATATGACTGAAAAGCATGATTTACTATTTCTGTTTACTGTATGCCATATCATGAATATCTATTGCATGGGGTTGGGTTATTGATGGAGGAAGTTTTGAAAGTGGCTTGACCACGTACTGGAGGCTTTGCCTCATTTTACTGTTATCTGAGCAGCTATGCTGCAACTGTGGAGTGTAGGGCTGGGTGGGTTGAGTTATTCCCTACATAGCGTGTAGGGCTGGTACGGGTGGAGTGTAGCGGATGGACATAGGCTGGGTTTGGGCTTGCATACCTGCATATTCATTGATCTGTTACTGTAATGGGCCTATGGGCCATACTGTTATCTGAAAAGGGCTAAGGCCCAGTTTACTGTATTTGGATAGGGCTTCAGCCCAGTTATTACTGAGACTGGATAAGGCTTAGGCTTAGTGGGCTTGAGCTGATTTGGGCTCTGGATGGGCTTTCCTTACATACTGAGTTTCCAACTCACCCTTTTCTCTCCATCCATGCAGGTGAGTGCTAGATTGGTGGACTTGGAGCTGGGAGGGATTTGGAGTGGCCACATGGACTGCAGTTATTTAAGTTCTATTTTAATTTATTTTATTTTCGTATTCATTTTTAATTATTTTTATGGTTTTGGGTTTGTAATGAGGCCGCTCTAATTATTTTTGTTTTGGGCTTTTAATTACTTATTCATACACTACTTTAACTATTTTGAATATAGCTGCGTAAGTTTTTCTTAAAATTAATCAAATGTTTTCAAAATCTCATCACACGTTTCAAACAAGTAACAAAGTTAAGTTCTAATATTATCCTCTTAATAACTAGTAATGTTTAGGACGTTCTCCAAAAATCGAGAATTTCTCTTAAACCCATAATATCGGTTTGCCAAGCTCACCCCAACCTTAGTAACTAGGTAACATGGTTAGTCATAGATGATATGACACACTAGATTTAGCCGTAACGTCTGGGCCGGGTTTGGGGTGTTACAGATTCAACCTTCCTATTATCATTCAAAATCCCTAAACAATAATCAACGACGTCCTTTCCTACTATATGCGAATACCTTTGAAAGAATAATACTGGAAACCCATCAGGTCCTAGCGCTTTTGTCGGTCCCATCCCATTCAATGTAACACGAACTTCTTTTTCTCTGAAAGGAGATAATAACCCTTCATTTACCATACAAGAGATTCTCTCTTTAATACCTGTTAACAAGTGTCTTACATCACCAACTTCATTTGATGTAAATAGCTCCTGAAAAAATAATGTAGCAGTCTCGTCAATCTCTATTGCCTCAGTGGTTTCCCTCTCATAATCCAATAACAGTTTGGAGATTGTATTGGCCCATTTGCGAGCTGATGCATACTTATGGAAGAAGGCATAATTTTTATCCGCAAGCTGTAACCAATTTGCTCTGGCTCTTTGCTCCCAATACATTTCGTCCTTATCAATTTCCATGTTCAGATGAATTTCAGTATCAATAATCCTTGCCAAAGTTTCATCATCCCTTTCTTCCTCTAACAACGTCTCAAGCTCTTTAGTTAATCTCCTTTTTACACCCTCCTTATTACTTCTATTAAAACATGCCCACTTTTTCAATCGAGATTGCAGTCTTTCAAGTTTCTCCACTATCGTTCCTGAAGATGACTCCCACGATTCCCCAATAACTTGCTCAATAGACTCTTCCATCGTCCACCAAGCTTCAAAGCGGAACCTTGGGCTTCTTATGTGTTCACAAGCACTCTTTATGTTAAGGAGCAAAGGGCAATGATCTGAAGTTGAGAATGGAAGGTGTTGAATACTTCCATTTGGAAAAAGAGTTATCCATTTATCGTTTGCTACCCCTCTGTTCAATCTCTTCTTGATGTTTGTTTCTGGAAGATTCCCCCGTTTCCATGTAAATTGAGCCTTTGAATATCCAATATCCATTAACTGACATTCCTCTAGAACATTCCTAAATGCCTTTATTCTCTTCTAGTCCCTCTGCACTCCACCACTTTTCTCAAAGGAATACATAATTTTATTAAAATCACCCCTACAAGCAACAGATAATTATGTTCTTGACCTAATGTCCTCAACAAGTTCCATACGAGATTTTTATCTTTTAAGTAAGGAGAGCCATAGAACCCCGTAAACCTCCACTCTTCTTGGACATTATCCTCCTGTATCACAACATCAATGTGCCACTTAGAGTAACTTTTCATAGATACCAATATATCTCATTTCCATGTTAAATACAACCCTCCATGTGATCCCTCTACTTTAACATCAATTCCATTCATAAAACTACAACTCCTCTTTACCTTTTCCATGCACTTCTTATCTAATTTGTCTCCATTAAGAAGACCATATGGGGATTTTGTTGCTTGAGTAAATGCCGTAACCTTCGTAACGCCCGTGGACTCCTCAACCCACAGATATTCTAGCAAATGTTCTTCATTGTGACCGGTCAGCTTGCCCAATGACAGCTGTCGATTCTAAATTGGTTAAAACCACATTAAGTTCCAAAATTCCAAGCCTTACTCCCTAGGATCCTCTTCTCGACCTAGCCTGTCTTTATACTTTAATCTTTTCACGCATCCTCCATTTGTCCCTACTAGGCCGTTGTTGTCATTAACTTCTAAAAACTTCCTCTTTCCCACGACTCTCTCACTCTTCCCGTTATCTGATGAATTCGTTAGGACTAGCCTTTTTCTAACTTGACCTTTTAGGAGTAGCTGTAGCTCTCCCACCCCATTATTTTTTTCGTTTATCTCACCAAGCTCCATAAAATTAAATTTTGCCTTATTTTCCTTTAACCCTTCTACCCAACCCGACATCTGGCTTTCACCTACACCCTCTCCTTACTTAAATATAAATTCTTCATTCTTTCTAGAACTGATAAGCTCCTGATCTGCTACCCCCATGTAAGAACATTGAGAAACCAACTTTTTTACATAAGCATTGAACTTTATACTTTCTCTCTCAACCAAGTTTGACTCGGCTTTCAATGCTATAGTATATGGAGGATCATCCCTGATTTTGTTTTTCTCTGTAGGACTTATCACCAAACAATCGTTGAGACCATGGCCCATTCTACCATATCCGAAGTAGAAGATCGAAAATTTTTCGTATTTAAAAGAAATCCAAACTTTAACAATATTGTCACTAGAGACAAAAATACCTCTCCTAAGGGGTTTCTGCACATTCAAATTAATCCTAAGTCTGCAAATATCACCACTAATTTCAGATCTGATTATTCCACCGAAAGTGCCTCCAATGGCATGTAAGAGACCATTTTTATCAAATTCTGGCGGACAAGAGCCGATCTTAATCCAGAATGGTAAGGATACAAGCCGAATCTGATCTCGCTCAGTCAGTCTGCTCAAACCCTCAAATAAAATAAGATTTTTGTGAAATAACCAAGGACACCCTTCCATAACCGCCTCCAAGTCTTTTTTTAAATCAAAAGCAATTAGGAACAAATTTTGCCCTACCAGCTGTATCTCAAAATTTTTCTTGGTTTTCCATATGCTCTTCAACTGTGCCCTAAAAATTTCCAGATTAACAGACTTTTTCGTCCATACTGAACAGATCAAACTCAGTTTAACATTCGACACCACCATTGATCTCCTAACTGATAATTGGATGAGTTCTTCTACTAATAATGAGATCTCCTCACTGTCCTTCCTCTCCTTGCCACCACTCTCCTCCATCTCAAGCTACAGCAGTTACTGTTTTCTCTAGGACTCTGTGGAAAGCACTCTTGGTTTTTCGAGGAAGTCTTTAAAAGTGATCTAAATAAAAAAAAATTTGGTCGATTGATTTCTAATATTTGTGGCGACTACATAATTATTTGTGTTGAGTGAGCAATCGATCTAACTTAAATAAACCATGATTGTGTATTTATTGGTTAAAATTGGGTGTCTTTTGTTCTTAAGATTGTTGATAAATTAAATTCTTAAGCGATCGTTATAGGATTGTTTGTTAATAAGAAAAGTGATTAATGATGATTGTCATGATTATCAAGAATATAAGAAGAGATTAAGTTGCTAGGTGATTGTCAGCAACTATAACCAATTTATTAAAAAATTTAAAAATCATCTTTACATCAATGATCAAACCCTTGAATCAAACGGAGATTTTACCATTGGCTAGAGTTTCATTACATTGATTTTCTTATATTTTATTTTGCTATTTTTTTACTTTGTATTAATTTTAATTTTAGTTTTTAATTCTAAACCTGTTTATTTTATTTTATTTGTTTATTAAAGAAATAAAATTATCATTGATCTCTATGGATATGCCCTACTTGTTGTTATCTACTAATTTATATTTTCAAGTAGGTTTTATTTTTGGCTGCTTCAAGAACTGTACATCCATATTCATTCCAAACGTGATTTTTAGTAATTATATATATATATATATATATATATATATAAAATAAAAACTTGATTACAAATATTTAAGTATATAAATCAAGTTCTAATGTATCAATCAATTCTTCGTAACCTCAAGGAAATAAAAAAAAAACATAATATGTAAGGGTTAAAATTTGGTATACTGGCAATGTACATTTTTTATTTTACAAACAGTTTTTAAAAAATGTCATTTTAAAAAATATATATATATTACTGTTATAAATAGATTGAATGTCCATATTCTAGCCCCCCATTTATGAAGTAAAACCTCTCATTAATTATATTTAATATATGCATTAATGAAGCACTTAAATAAGCTTCATTTATGGTATTGCATTGAATGTTAATTACTTATAAATTATAAATAGAATCCTTACCTGAGAAAAATGAAAAAAACACACGAGAAAATTCTCTTGTATTTTCATCCATTTTTATTGTTTTGTTAATTTTTCTATAACACGTTATCAGCACGAGCTTCTACGAGTTTATAGTGAAGTTCACGTCATTTCGACTTCATATAATTTGCCCGTATAACTCCCGTTAAACTATATACAGTATGCGTATTTTCATAATTATTTTATTTTATTTTCTAGATGAAATATTTGCTTTGGGTAACATTTGCACATTTATTTTTTCAACTAATATCTAATAATGATAATTATTTATACATTTTTTTAAAGAAACTTCAATTAATGTAATTTGTGTTAAGTTATTATTATGATTATTCCTCTCTATGCCAATATTTGACATATATATTATTATTTAGCAAATTTGGTATATATAATTGAATTATTTTACGATTGAGAATAGTTATTATTTTACTAATATTTTTTTATTTTGATTCAAGTGATTATAATATCAAATCTTGCCAAACTTGAATTCGCGGCCTTAGACATCTTAGGCAAAAATTATTTGTCATGGGTGTTAGATGCTTGATCGTGATCATGAGATATGATGATGAAGTAATAATATGATCGTACCTAAAAAAAAACTAACTATTATCACGATAAAAAGGCAAGCGCACCTATGGAATAGTAGTATAGTTTAGTGGCAAGACAGGAATGTCGAACCCGAAGGAACCAAAAGTATTAGTAATAACTTTCTCTCTATTATCTAGCCTAGAAATAAAGGGGAGTTGTTTGTAAACTATAATTCTAACTAAACTTAAGACACAACAAAGAAGAAATTGGGGGAAATACTTTAGGGAAAACTGATTGATAAAAACAATACGCAAGGAAGAATCTACCTAGACTTCACTTGTTACCTAACTCTGAACTAGACGATTTATTCATTCGACTTGATCCGTAGAGATCTCTAAATTATGTTAATATCTCCGTCGAGACTAAGAACAACTAACCCTAGGTTGATTAATTGAAATTTCTTTCTAATTAAAACCGCTAGTGTTGCATTAACTCGATCTATGGACCCCCTATTAGATTTGACTCTAATCTGGCAAATTTTCGTCGTCCTATGTCTAGGATTGCGATCAACTCCGCTTAATTGTGTTGGATCGACTCTTAAACAAGGACTTTTGCTCCACTGAGTAAGCACATTCGACTTGAATTAGTATCCTGAAATATCAACTCAAGAATTAAAAACACAATTAAGAACAAATCGAATATTTATCATATAATTTAGATAAAAATAACAAGATTCGTCTTAGGTTTCATCCCCCTCAGGTATTTAGGGGTTTAGTTCATAATAAAAAGGGAAAACATCTCAAAATAAGGAAAACAACAAAACATAAAGAAAACCTAAAACTCCTGAAAGAATTGAAGGGAGATCTTCAGTCTTGATATAGATCATTGCTTCTGAGATGGATCAATTGGCTTTCCTTGAGTAATTCCTTGCTCTCTACTCTGTGTCCCCTTAGTCCTCTCCTAGAGTGTTTATATAGACTCTAGAATACCTTTCTTAGCCCCTAAGTAGCTTTTTCAGCGTGAAATTAAAACGAGTCACGACAGGGACACGCCCGTGTGGCATGCCCGTGTGAATCGGGCTTAGGCTGCGTTCAAGTATGCTAATTTGGCATGGGCATGTGGTGTACATGTGTGCAGAACTTCAGGCCATGGTGATTTCTCACTTTGACCCATTTTCTCTATTTTTTGGCTCGTTCCTTGCTCTTTTATCTTTCTTATGCTCTCCTAAGTATAAAACATGAAATTAAAGGATTAGGAGCATCAAATTCCACAATTCTAATGATAAATCGCCCATAAATGAGCTAAGCATGGGGTAAAAATTATGGTTTATCAATGCCGAAATTCACTTAGATGTTAAAGGTCTAGGAAATTTTATATTAGCAGATAAAGAAGCATCTAATCAAGACAAGACAAAAGCAATGATTTTCATCCGTCATCATCTGCATGAAGGATTAAAAATGGAATATCTCACAGTGAAAGACCCTCTTGAGTTGTGAAGAAATTTGAAAGAATGATTTGACCATCAGAAAACTGTGATGCTCCCTAAAGCTCGTTATGATTGGATGCACTTACAGTTGCAAGATTTCAAGACTGTAAGTGAATATGATTCAGAACTTTTCAAAATTAGTTCTCAACTAAAATTATGTGGAGAAAACATAACTGATGAGGACTTGTTAGAGAAAATATTTTCAACTTTTCACGCTACTAATGTGCTCCTGCAGCAACAATATCGTAAAAAAAGGTTTTAAAAGGTATTCTGAATTGATTTCATGCCTTTTGGTATCTGAACAAAATAATGAGCTGTTGATGAAAAATCATGGAATTCGTCCCACTGGTTCTGCACCATTCCCTGAAGTGAATGTAGCAGTATACAATAATTATGAAAATAGAAAATATAGAGGTCGCGGCCGTGGTCGTGGACGTAGTGGGAGACGTGGTCGAGGACGTATTAGTAATCGTTATCATGGTGGTAATAACAATGATACTTCTAGCCACCAGAAAAAGAGTAACAATGAAAGACAAGAAAGAAGTGGTCAAAATAATCCTTCAAAGACTGTTGAAAATATATGCTACCAATGTGGTATGAAAGGGCATTGGTCACGTACCTGTCGTACGTTTGAACATTTAGTGAAACGTTATCAAGCATCCATTAAAAAGAAGGGAAAGCATATGGAGACAAATTTCATATCCCAAAATGATGAAATAGAGGCAAAAGATGAAGATATTCATTATAATACTAAAACTGACCATGTCTACGAGGGTGATAAATTTAATGACTTTAATAATATAACTCACCTAGATGTGGCAGATTTCTTTGAGAATCATTAAAAATTTTTTTATGTTATTTTGACATTTTTATATTGTTTTAAGTATATTTTATTTTCTTGCATAAAGAATAATTTATATATTTAATAAATATTTGCAATATTTCTCATATTATATTTTGTTTGTTTTTATGAAGAATATGAATATTTAACAAAATTTTGATGGAACCAAAATTAATGAAGACGTGTGTCTTATAAATAGTGCTACAACACATACGATACTCAAAGATAAAAAATATTTTTCACATTTGACAATGAGTAATGCCCATGTTAATACAATATCGGGTAGTTCAAAACTTATTGAAGGCTCTAGAAGAGCTATTATATTATTACCTAAAGGTACAAAATTTGTCATTGATGATGCTTTATATTCCACTAAGTCTCAAAGAAATTTATTGAGTTTTAAAGATATTCGTCTTAATGGATATCATATTGAGACTATGAATGAGAAAAATATTGAATATCTATATATTGCAAATGTTGAACATGGAAAAAAATATGTTTTGGAAAGGCTACCTGCTTTTTCATCAGGTTTATATTATACACATATTAGTGCAATTGAGTCACATGCTACTACAAACTAGGAGTTTGTTGAACCACATACTTTTACTATTTGGCATGACCGATTAGGCCATCCCGGATCTATTATGATGCGAAGAATCATCGAGAATTCAATTGGACACCCATTAAAGAACCAAAAGATTCTTGAATTCAATGATTTATCTTGTGTTGCTTGTTCTCAAGGAAAATTGATGATTAGACCATCACCAACTAAAGTTGGGATTGAATATCCCATATTTTTGGAATGTATTCAAGGTGATATATGTGGGCCCATTCATCCACCATGTGGACCATTCAAATATTTTATGGTATTAATAGATGCATCTAGTGGGTGGTCACATGTGTGTTTATTATCGACTCGCAACTTGACATTTGTGAGACTACTTGCTCAAATAATTCGATTAAGAGCAAAATTTCTAGATTATGCGATCAAAATTATTCGTCTTGATAACGCTGGTAAGTTTACATCCCAAGCTTTTAATGATTATTGTATGTCAATTGGGATAAAAGTTGAACATCTTGTAGCTCATGTTCATACACAAAATGGTTTAGCTAAATCATTTATCAAACCCCTTGAACTAATAGCTCGACCATTGCTTATGAGAACAAAACTCCCTGTTACAGCTTGGGGATATGCTATTTTACATGCAGTAGCACTTGTATGCTTAAGGCCAATAAGTTATAATAAGTACTCCCCATTGCAATTGGCTTTTGGTCAGGAGCCAAATATTTTCCATATTAGAATTTTTGGATGTGCAGTATATGTTCCAATTGCTCCACCACAATGCACAAAGATGGGTCTTCAAAGGAGGTTGGGAATATATGTTGGGTATGAATCTCCTTCTATAATTAAATATGTTGAACCATTAACTGGAGATTTATTTACTGCATGATTTATTGATTATCATTTTGATGAAACAACATTCCCGACATTAGGGGGAGAGAAAATACAACTGGTAAAAGAGATTACATGGAATGGATCATCAATATCTCAATTAGATCCTCGTACAAGTCAATGTGAACAAGAAGTTTAAAGGATCATACATTTGCAAAACATTGCCAATCAACTGCCAGATTCATTTACTGACCTAAACAGAATTACAAAATCTCACATACCAACTGAAAATGCTCCAATACGAATTGATATCCCAATAGGGCAAATTGTTAGTGCAAAAAAAAGTAATCCACGCCTGAAGCGTGGAAGGCCAATCAGTTCCAAAGATAAAAATCCTTGTAAAAGGAAATGAGCAATTATTCAAGATAGTAATATTGTAGAGGCAAGTGCCCAAGAAGAGGCCAAAGATATAACTAATCAAAAAACCCCAGAAGAGGTTCAGGTACCTGAAAATGATGATAACGAAGAAATCTCAATAAGTTATGCTACTTCAGGAAAAAGATGGAATCGAAAAAATATAGTTGTCGACAACAATTTTGCTTATAATATTGCTATTGAAATAGAAAAAGAAAATGAGGATCTTGAGCCTAAATCTATTGAGGAATGTAGAAATAAAAAGGATTGGCCAAAATGGAAAGATGCAATTCAAGCATAATTAAATTCACTTTCTAAACGTGAGGTTTTTGGACCTATAGCCCAAACACCTAAATATGTAAAGCTGGTAGGATATAAATGGATATTTGTGCGAAAACGAAATGAGTAAAATGAAGTCGTAACATATAAATCACGACTTGTAGCACAAGGATTTTCACAAAGGCCCGGCATTGATTATGAAGAGACATATTCTCCTGTGATAGATGCAATCACATTTAGATATCTTATTAATCTAGCAGTACGTGAAAAACTTGACATGCGTCTAATGGATGTTGTTACAGCCTATTTGTGTGGTACACTTGATAGTGAAATTTAAATGAAAATCCTAGAATGATTTAAAATCCCTGAAGGATATAGAGTTTCCCCAGAAAATTGTTCAATCAGATTAAAAAAAAGTTTATATGGATTAAAACAATCTGGACGTATGTGGTACAATCGTCTTAGTGAATATTTGTTAAAAAGAAAGTTATAAAAACAATCCAATCTGCCCATGTGTTTTTATAAAAAAGGTCTGAATCAAACTTTATAATAATTGCTATTTATGTTGATGATCTAAATATTTTTGGAACTCCTGAAGAGCTTCAAAATGCATTAAATTATTTAAAGAAAGAATTTGAGATGAAAGATCTTGTAAAAACAAAGTTTTATCTTGGCCTGCATCGAGCATTTAAAAGATGGAATTCATATTTATAGTCAACTTATACGAAAAAGATCTTAAATAAATTTTATATGGATAAAGCACATCCATTGAGTACCCCGATGGTTGTACGATCATTAGATGTGAACAAAGATCAATTTCGTCCTTGTGAGAATGATGAAGAGTTTCTTGGTCCTGAAGTACCATATCTAAGTGCCATAGGAGCATTGATGTATCTTGCAAACAATACAAGACCTGATATAGCTTTTGCTGTAAACTTGTTAGCAAAATTTAGTTCTTCTCCAACACGTAGACATTGGAATGGAATTAAACATATATTTAGATATCTTAGAGGGACCATTGATATGGGGTTATTTTATTCAAATGATTCAAAATCCCTATTAGTTGGTTATGCTGATATTGGATATTTATCGGATCCATATAAAGGTCGATCTCAAACGGGATATTTATTTACATGTGGAGATACGGCCATATCATGGCGTTCGACAAAGCAAACATTAGCTGGTGCCTCTTCAAATCATGCTGAAATAATTGCAATGCATGAGGCAAGCCGAGAGTGTGTTTGGCTAAGGTTATTAACCCAACATATCTAGAAGATATGTAATTTGCCTTTACAGAAAAATATGCCAACTATCTTCTACGAAGATAATGCAGCATGTATAGCTCAATTAAAGGGTGGTTATATCAAAGGTCACAGAACGAAACATATTTCACCAAAATTATTCTTCACTTATGATCTTGAGAAGAAAGGTGATATAGAAGTTCAACAAATTTGTTCTAGTGATAATTTAGCAGATCTTTTTACCAAGGCATTGCCAACTTCAACATTTGAAAGACTACGAAACAAGATTAGAATGTGTCAACTTAAAGATATAAGGGGGAGTTTAAAACACGTTGTACTCTTTTCCTTTAACTAAGGTTTTGTCCCACTAGGTTTTTCTGGTAAAGGTTTTTAACGAGGCAGCTTGTAATAGGAGATTGTGTACTCTTTTTCCTTTATTAGGTTTTTATCCCACAGGGTTTTTCCTAATAAAGGTTTTAATGAGGCACTGTTTTCTCTAATGGACATCCAAGGGGGAGTGTTATAAATAAATTGAATGTCCATATTCTAACCCCCCATTTATGAGGTAAAACCTCCCATTAATTATGTTTAATGTATGCATTAATGAAGCACTTAAATAAGCTTAATTTATGGTATTGCATTGAATGTTAGTTACTTATAAATTATAAATAGAATTCTTACTTGAGAGAAATGAAAAAACACACGAGAAAATTCTCTTGTATTTTCATCCAGTTTTATTATTTTATTAATTTTTCTATAACAATTACTATATCCTTATAGGATATTTGTCAATCGCTTAACTGTACTTATAAAATATAAAAACTTTAATAATAGTATTCCAAATACTTTCCTAAATAGTAATAACTAAAAACATTTTCTCAAACATTTCTCCACAAATTCCTGGTAGCTGATAAAAATAAAGAAAGATTATTCAACCAAAATCATTAAAAAGAAAAAGAAAGGAAAAGATGAAAACTTGTTTAAACTATAAATTTGCTATGTATACCCCCCTTCCCACAGTTATTGAAGAAATAAAAAATGGTGAATTAAATTTATAAATAAATTATTTATTTAGTGAATAAAAAAAAATGAGGGACAATGAGGAGATTTCAACAAAAATAAAGTAAGTTGATGGCTGAAAGATACTTTTTCAAAGATAAAAAGTTATCCAGAAAATTGAAAAAAAATTCTAATTTTTTTTAAAAGTACTCGAAAATTTTCTAAAAATTATAAAAACATCAGAAAAATACAAAAATAAAATATATAAAATTTCAAAAATAACCTTTAATTTTTTTTCTAAAAATATCAATTTTTATATTATTATTATTGTTTTAAAAATGAAAAATATGTACAATTACTAAAAAAAATACAATTGGATTAAACCTAAACAAATCGACTTTCAAGTTCATCTAAATTGGGACATCCATCTATTTAAGATTATGGTGGACGTGAAATAATGTTCATAAATTTTTTTATATAAATTTATATATTTTTAAAGCATTTTAGATTTGAATAATAATCTAATTCCCTTCATTTTATGAAGAAAATATTAATATAAAAATTTGTACGGAGAACAAGTGATTGAGTTGATCTAAATCATAGGCTCAATAATTGCACTGGAAGCGATATTGTCAAATCAAACACTTGTAGCCTACAAAAATTGGTCCAAAACATATATTTACTTGTTACTATTTTAGAAACCATTAGAAAGGAGGGTTTTGATCAAATAGGTAGGCAAAATTTGGGAGAAATGCTGCCCAACCCTATACAATACAATGTAAGAATGAAAAGCTTTTAAAAAAAAATGAATGGTGTTTAATATGAGGTGATTTAATTAGAAAAATGAGGTTTACAAAATTAGAGTTGTTATTTAAGGCACATATATTATTGTATTTTAAAATATTGTAGAGATGGTACTTCTGTTAATCAAAAAAAAAAAAAAAGAAAGAGCAAATCTATTAAACAGTGGGTTGAGATTATAAGAGGAAGACTTTACTCGTATCATGCGCAAGGAGAAAAATTGATCCGTTAAGACTGAAGTAAGGCTCAAGTTTTGAGGGCGTGTGCCCATCTTTTTTTTTTTGACTGTTAAAACTAATAATAAACCAACACTATATAAACATTATTTAATAGGTGGTGTATTTAAAAAGATGTAAGATGTGTGTAATCGTTAGAAATATATATTGCGGTGATTATCAAGAGAATTACCAACATATCTACACCATTTAGTTTTTTATTCAAATCCACACCGTTGGATTTCTTTCTTCTTTATTCAGTCTCTTTCCTCTCTACTGCAAACTCACGTCTTTCCTTGTTCTCAGTTATTGAAACAATCTCTTCTAAATTCCAAGTTCTGTTGCAAACCCACTTCTTTCTCTGTATCACATTTTAAAGCAATTCTCACCAACCCAGACATCATTTTTGGAACAAATCCACTCACTGGTGTCGCAAGTTCAAGTGGCTTTTTTCAAAAGCTGAAACAACAAATCGAGGCTTGGCTATGGAAACCGCAGTAGGTGGAAGCTTCTTCTTCTTCTTCTTCTTGTGTGTGTGTGTGTGTTGGCAAAGAAATGAAACAGGTTTAAATATTTGCATTGTTGTGATATTGGTTAATGTTTGAAGTGTTTGGTTTCAACTTTTGAGTCCAATGGAGAGGTTATAGCTTAGATATGAAAGGTAGAAAAACTAAATGAATAGAGATAAGAAACAAATAAAACAACATGCGAAAATTGTATTCTACATAAAAGCTTTTGGGATGTCATCATACACTGCAAAGAAAACGATGATTTAAGATGCCCGATGATGTATAATAATATTTAAATTTCTAGTGACACCTTTAAACCATCAAAATATATAATTTTAAAAAGGAAACCTAATATGGAGGTGGTCAACAACATGACAAAATCTTGGTTCAAATATTCACACAAATGGCAGGCCATTGGTGCATTATGTCAAATGAAACTTCATCACCATTTTGAACTGTTCTATAAAAATATCCTATATGAATTACTCCAAAAAAAAAAAAATTCTAAACCCTCATTTGATTCTTGAAAGGTTTTCTACTTCTCCTCCAACATGTTTCCTTGCCATTTGGTTGTTCCACTGCCGACCTCAGCCGAATCACATATGCTGTAGTTAACCATATATGCATCACACTAACCTTATAAATAGTCTTCACCTTGAACTCTTTAAATGCAAGCATTAATTCCCACAAACACACTAAACTCATCAATGGCCTCTTCCAACATCTTTTTCATCATTGCTATTGTTACTGTCTTTGCAATTCCATCGAGTTTGGCCACTGAGTTTGTGGTTGGTGATGAGAAAGGATGGAGCCTTGACTTTGATTACCAAGCTTGGGCAGCTGGAAAGGAATTTCGAGTTGGTGATAAGCTTGGTAAAACTAACGTTCCCATATATATAAATGTACATTAAGCAATTGTTTAGGGTGATGAAAAGTGAACAATTTTGTTGGTGCAGTTTTCAGGTATACACCAGGAGATCACAATGTGGTTAGAGTCAGTGGAGCTGAGTTCCAACGATGTGAAGCAGTAAATAACACTGATCCACTTACCACTGGAAATGATGTGATTACACTGCTGACACCAGGAAGAAAATGGTACATTTGTAGTGTACCCAGGCACTGTGCAGCCCGTAACATGAAGCTTAATATAACTGTGCTTTCTGAAGTGGGATCCCCTTTTGCTGCTCCTGGTCCTATTCCAGGCTCACAAACGCCATCATCTTCTACAAGAGGAAGTGCTGTGTTTAGCTTTTATGGATGGATTGCATTCATGGTTAGCTTCGTCTGTGTGCTCCTTGTTTAATGTTGCAATTTCTGTTCCAGGTCAATTTTAAGAAAAAATGTACTGGTTTTGAGTGTTCAATTCTTGAATTTGCTATTGTTGGGGCAATGGTTTTGTAACAATCATATTTAATGAAGTCGATATATGATTCTCTTTCAAATCACATCCTTTCTGAATTTGTCAAATCTTGATATCATCTTTAAGCTAATACAAGTTGACCAATTTAAAAAATATATAAAGGTAACCTACTTAAAATTTTCTTTTTAATCTATTTGATATCTAAATATGAAAATTGTCTTAATTTTTTTATTAGATTTTTTCAATTTCACTAATAAAGAACGTCACATCAGGGGCGAAGGCAGGGAGGCTGGCATGGGCCCTGGCCCCCCTAAAACGTAAAATTGCTATTTAGGCTCTTAAAATTTTTTAAAAATTTTAAATTAGTAAAGGTAAAATTACACTTTGGCTCCCCCTAAAATTATAAAAATTTAATTTAATCCTTTATAAATTATGAAGATATAAACTATAAAAAATTAAAATTTCATCCGGCCCCCCTAAAAAATGGTTCTAGCTTCGCCCTTGCATCACATGTCATGTTTTATATTTAATAAATTGGTTGTAAAATTAGTAAATATATTTAGTTAAAAGTTTTAAAGTATCTTAAACCCACTATACTCTCACTTTTATTTGCTTCTTCCTCCTCATCTTCCCCATATCACTTCTATAAAATCAATAAACCCCAGGACAGAAGCCATAGCTATTTCTACTGGTGGAGTGAAGTTAAAATTAGAAGTGTTATGTAACAGTCGATTTAAATATATAAACAATCTATTTTAAAAAAAATAGTATTCCAACAATTAAGACGAGATAGCTATCATTTGACTCTGTTAACTATTTTTTATTTTGTTTTCATAGGAATGCTCACTGTTTCACAAGCTATCATTTGACATGTTTTTAAACAAAGTGACCAAGATTTTCTTCCTCCCTTTCACTTCGGTCGAAACTTACTATAACATTATCTAACTATTTTTGTTTCATTTTTACACTTCTAATAAGTTAGAAACCATCTCCTAATCATTTTTCATCCAAAAATATACACATTTCACTTAATTTTTATAAGTTTCCAAGTTCCATCAATATCCCTTTAATGGCAACTTTTAATATACTTGATAAAAAAAAAAAAAACTATTGGTACATATATGTAAAACAAGTTTCAAATATTCAAAATCTATGAAAAGTTTGAAGAAAAACATACATTATACTTAAAATTTGAAGGAAAAATGATAAATATTAATTATACTTAATTTTTCTTCTTCTTTTCTTACTAAGCACCAATATGGGGAAGAAAGATGATAAAAGTCTCTTCATCTTTTCTTTTCTTTTTATATATTATTATATTACTTATAAAATATTATTATGTTAAGTAAATTATTAAATAAATATTAATTTATTAATATTTAACAAAAATATTATTCAAAAGTCATCATGAGTAATTTTGCTTCTTCAAGAAGATTTTCTCTTTGTTTTTATCAAGAATAAAATTTTTAATATTATTTTTAATCCTATAAAAATATTGGAGGGGCCTACTTATAATTTTAGGAGGGCTATAATATATATACAAAGGGAAAAATTGCGAAAATCTTAAACCTTGAGGGGCTTATTTATATTTTTGGGAGGACCATAGTGTAAATTTACAAAGGACTAAATTAAAAAAAATAAAACTTTGGAAGGCCATGGCCTTGGGCCTCAACGTGGATCTGCCACTAGCTATTTCCCTTGAAAGAAATTATTTTACCCATAAAGCCATAGTAATTTGGGTGATTGAATCAATTTTTTTGCAAGATTAATCGGTTGCTGAAAATTTTGGGTGAAGATGAAAGGATTTTTTCGAAAAAGTTTTATGTTTTAACTTAATTTCAAAAATAACATGTGTAGTTACGGTTTCCAAGTTTAAGTATCAATTAAATGAAAAAAAAAGTTTAAGTATCAAATAAGTATAAGTTGCCAAGTTCAAGTACCTTTATATATATATTAGCCCTTAATATTTTAAATGTATTAGCTCGATTTTCAGTGATGTCAGAAATAGTGATTCTAGGCCACTAACTTTAGAAAATAATTTCGTAAATTTTATTATTTAATATTTATGAGCCAAATGTGGTTTTTAAAAGATTTTTGAATTAGTAAATTTGTGTTTATAAGGATTTATTAATTAATTGAATAAGAAAAAGAGGTATCGAGACCTCGATTTTATAAACTGAGCTGTAAATATTTCTATAAATATTTAAAAAGTGTCATTAAGGTAGTATTAAAATTTTGTTAGAAAATTTTAACGTTTTGGTGGTCAATTAATTAAAAAGGACTAAACTGAAAAAGGTGCAAAACTTGCTAAAGTGATTAAATAGCTTAACAATTAAATAAAGGAGGACTAAAAGGAAAAATAGACCACATGAAATGGCTGAGGCGGCATAGACAAGGAAAAAAATTTGGAAATGTGATGAAATAAGGGAAAAATTATAAATTTTGCCAAAATTAGATGAAATAAATGAGAAATTAGAGTTTCTAGAGAAATTCATCATCCTTTTCAGCTCAAAAACAACCATTGAAGACGGTTTAAGTTGGTATTTCATATTTTATTTTCATATAAGTTTAATTCTTACTTTTTCCTTGAAATTTTTATGTTTTGGGACTTTTACAATTAGGTCCAACTTACTAATTCATTAGCTTTTGATTTTTTTGAAAGTTTTGGAAGATACCATTGATAAGTTCATATTATTTTAGTTATTTTATGATGAAATTGAGATGTTAATGGATGTTTAAAGGTATTTTATCAAAGAATTTTGGGTGAAATCATGTTTTAGGGATTAATTGAAAAGTTGTTGAATTCATTAAAAATTCTAAAATTTCATGGAATTTATGGGCTGATATTGATATATATGAAAGTATTTAGGCTTTGAATGAGGAATAAATTGCATGAATTTCATTTTTCGAGCCTAGGGACGAAATCGTAATTAAGTAAAAGTATAGGGGCAAAATAAATTTTCTTCCTAAGATGTAAATTGAAGTAAATTGAATGTAAATTGTATGATGGACCAAATACGGAGCCAGATCAAGGTAAAGAAAAAGTGACGGATTAGTAAACTTCAATTCACAAACACTTGTCGAGGGAAGTTCGTGTAACCAAATTATGTATATTTTTATGCTTATATTGAATAATGAATATGTAAATTGTATAATGTTATCTATGTATATATAAAATTTATTTTATAACCGACAATCCTTGATAAATAGATAAGTTCCGTTTGAGTAATGAAACTCAATTGGATACATGGTTTTTGTAACACCCCTAACCCGTATCCGTCGCCGGACTAGGGTTACGAGGTATTACCGATCAAAACTTAACATTTAACAAACAAAAATTATTTATAATCAGATAACATGTATACATAATCACATTGTCCCTTAAGAAGGTCTACGAGACCTTAAAACATGCTTAGAAGTGGTTCGGGACTAAACCGATCACATACAAAAATTTTCGCAACTCAGAAAATTTTTTTAACTTTTAAACGTCACATGCTCATGTGGACAAGCCGTGTGCCTCACACGGCCACCAGACACGCCCGTGTCTCAGGCCGTGTGAAAACAAGGCATACATATTGACTTGCCCTACACGACCGAGGACATGCCCGTGTGCCAGGCTGTGTGAAATTTGGAGGGGTTACTAACTTGGGTCACACGGCCTGCCACGTGCCCATGTGCCAGACCGTGTGCCTCACATGGCCAATAGACACGCCCGTGTGCCTATGCTGTGTAATTCATTGACTTGTTTTAACTAAAGTGCAGGGGTCACACGGTCGAGTCACATGCCCGTGTGCTCGGTCGTGTGGCACAAAAATAAGCTTAGTTTAAGCCACGTTTCTCATCCTCTTCATGCATACCTAAAACAAGACATTTTATACGATTTCCACACTTCAATAAGCAGCCAAAACTAAGCCATTTCATGCACATTTCATACCATTTCAAAACCATTAATTTTACTACTCAAAACATAATCATTTTTATACAAAACACATACCAAATCTAACTTGGTTCATTAGCTATAGCCCACATATAAACTCAATTCAATGATCATCCAAATTCATCATTTACCTCAACCGTAAACCACATATATGGCACATACTATAATCAAGCATTAAACCAACCAACTTGACCTTTAAATACCTAACCACAAGCAAGCATATCATAGGCATATATACATCACCTACCATTAGCCATTTAAACATCTCAAATCCACACCAAAATATGCCAAAAACATACCAAACCTTACATCATTTATAAGCCAACTCACATGGCTAAATTCATAACTCAAAATATATCAAAATAACACTAGCCTATACATGCCATATACCATATATACAAAGCTGTCAAAGTATCAACTAAGTGATCGATAGTGTGACGACGTTTCCTGACGATCCCCGAGTCTGAGCTAGCTTCGATTCACTATAAAACAAAGTAAGAACACACAAAGTAAGCTTCAAAAGCTTACTATAAAACAAAGTAAGAACATACAAAGTAAGCTTCAAAAGCTTAGTAAGCCATATAAAAATAAATTAACACACAAAGCAACTACAACCCAAATCAACTATGGATAGCATAGCTAGTCACATGTACAAGTACCAAATTTCTCATCCCATTCACTTGTTCATATTCAATATGCATCACTTACTTTTTCTTTTCAATATTCATATAACTTCATACGTACCTAGATCGATTAACTCATTTACACATTCATTCTCTTATCAACTTTGCCCGTTGAGCCATTAGGAATTGTTAAGGATACCCAGATAGTATATAAAGCTCGTACAATGCCCTATCCCAAATATGGTCTTACATGTTATCACATATCGATGCCACTGTTCCAGACAGGGTTTACACGAACCCATATAATGATGCCAATGTCCCACACATGGTCTTACACGAAATCACACTTCAGTAATCCTAATGTTATGACATTAGTACCCTATACTCTTCCTAGGGTTCGTACGGGACTTTCAGATGTCGTAACTCTATCGATTCTTACTCGTACATGACCATTTATCATCTAGTTCAATTCAATAACATATAAACATGTATAATTCAAATATAAGACATTTATTTGCTTATGAACTTGCCTTGGATATGAAAACGACGAAATGAGTCGATTACTCGATAATCTTCGATTTCCCTCGATCTAAATCTGATTTCTTTCTTTCTTGATCTATATGAATTCAAATTTAGCTCATTTAATCACCTATTCATTCAATTTCATCCAAAAATACCTATTTGGGCATTTTTACACTTTTTCCCTTAAAGTTCACATTTTTACAATTTAGTCCCTATTTCACAAATACACAAAATTCATGCAATTTAATATCTTACCAAGCTAGCCGAATTTTCCTAGTGTACATATCAACCCATATTTATCATTTATTCACACATTTAACCACACATTTTCACATTTTCACAAATAAATCTCTATTTGACATTTTTGTCAAAAATCACTTTACAAAACTTGTCTAACTATCAACAAATATTCATTTTTCATCATCAAACATTCAAAATCTTAAGGATTCATGAATGACATTTCTTAAACTCATCAACAAATTTAGAAATTAAGGCACGGGCTAGCTAGTACTAAATGCAACGATCACAAAAACATAGAAATCATAAAAAATCGAGCTCAAAACATACCTCATCTAAGAATACAAAGGGCTGAACCCTAAAATGCTTCAAATGATCTTTCTCCTTTTGATTTTCAGTGAGAAAGATGAAGATTAATGAAGGAAATTTTGTTTTATTTAATTAATATAAACTTATTTGACAAATTACCAATTTAACCTTATTTTATAACATGAAAAATCACATAATAAATGTCCATACCCATCCATTTATAAGACCATTGGTTAAATTCCATCATAAGGACCTCTTATTTAATAAACCATAGCAATTAAGCACTTAATCAAATAGAACATAAATTTTGCATCTTATGCGATTTAGTCCTTTTATCAAATTAACTAACCAATCGCTAAAATTATTTCATGAAACTTTCACACGTGCATAATATCATATTGTAAACACCAAAAATAATATTAAAATAATTTTACAACCTCATATTTATGATTTCGAAACCATTATTCTGATTTAGCTAAAATCGGGCTGTTACAGTTTTGTTTCCCAAAATAGTAATGTTCCTACATATGTTGCGGACATACCGTAGCTCGAAAGAGTGTCCTGTTATAAGCCCTCTCAAGCTTTCTGTAATAGTGTTCTTACGAGCTTCCCATTAAATGCTCTTCGGAGCATCTCGAATGGTCGTGATTTGCATATGTTGTAGACACACCCATGCTCTAATGAGCATTTTGTTTATAGGTTCTTTGTGAACCTCCCATAAAAGGCTCTTCGGAGCTTTCCGTTAGAACTCGCTTGAACTTCCCGTTATATATATATATATATCTGGTGTTTTCTATTTAATTGCTCTTTGAAGCTACCCGTTATAAGCTCTCACGAGCTTTCTAATTATGGCTTTTATAAGCTTCCCGTTATTAAGCCCGGATAAGCTTTCCGTTACATGCTCATATGAGCATTCTATTATATGGCTGAAAATGTACTTTTTAATTAAGTGCTCTAATGAGTACTCTTGATTATGAATTGGCGGATTCTTGATTTGTACACTTTATGTGTACCACCCTCGTATCCATCGAGATCTTAAATGATTCAATGGGTAAAATCTTGACATGAGAATATGTGTAATCAAAATGAAGCTGTAGTCAGTATATACATGAAATATATGGAATTCTAGTACTTGATGAGCTTATTCTTGTAATTGATGCACTTATGAAATATATGACTAACATGTTGTGGAGGTTATGTGTGTAACACACAGCTTAGCGCATGGGAATGTGTTCTGGCCATGTGTCCCCTGCATCTTAAAATTTCAAAACAGAGTGCTCAGAATTGATCACACGGCCTGGCACACAGGCGTGTGGCTTGGTCGTGTAACCCCTGCACTTAATTTGGTTGCAAGTCAGAGAGTTACATGGATTGGGGACACAGGCGTATGCCCTACTTCATATACTACACGGCCTGAGACATGGGCATGTCACTTGGCCATGTGAGCCACACAGGGTATGTCCCCTACACTTATGAACAATTTTGAAATTTCACGAAAAATTCCCTGAGTTTCTGATTTTGGGCCTCGAAAGCTCATATAAGGGATGATATGATCAAATTATAATTGATTTTCGGTATGAATGTGAAGTGACATAAAATATCTGGTTTTGATCTGTAAATCTCGATAATGCTCTTAAACCTTGTTTCGACGATGGATTTGGGTTATGAGTGTTATATTTGTTGGTATCAGAGCTAAGGTTTAGTCGATTCTCGGACTAACATAGCATGTACGAGTCTAGCTATACATGCCATTATATAACTTGTAATAGTGTGATATCTCCTAACCATTTTAAATATGTTTTTCATATAGTAATGTCATCCAACCGAGCTGAATCCGAGAAAGCTGAAAACCATACTCAAGCTTCTGTTCAAAGAGAACCATCTAGTAGTAGAAGGCTCGTATCTGAAGGCCGAGTCGGAGAGACTAAATAAGCCTTCTTTCAAATGATGAATAAATGATTTACAGAATTCGTAAGAACAAATCCGATTGTACAACCACCTCCCCCTCATGTTTTCTAACCGGTTCCCCATATGTAACAAAGTACAGAACTTGTTAGAATTGGTAAGCCTCCGGTAGATAAAATCTGTAAATATAGGGCAGACGAATTCTAAGCTACTGTTGATGATGATCCAGAAAAGGCTAGGTTTTGGTTAAAAAATACTATCAAGGTTTTAGATGAATTATCTTGCACACCTGATGAATGTTTGAAATGTGCAGTATCATTGCTAAAAGACTCAGCCTATCAGTGGTGGAATACACTGATTTCTATTATGTCTAAACAAAAGATCACTTGGAATTCTTCCAAACAGAATTTAAAAAGAAATATATCAGCCAAAGGTTTCTTAATCAGAAACGAAAGGAATTTCTAGAACTTAAACAGTATCGTATGACTGTATCTGAGTATGAAAGAGAATCTGTTCAACTGAGCAAGTATGCCAGAGAATGTGTTCCGACTGAGATTGCAATGTGCAAGCGGTTTGAAGAAGGTCTGAATGAATATATAAAATTATTGGTCGGGTTTCTAGAATGGAAAGAATTTGTTGTACTAGTGGACTGAGCTCACAAAGCTAAAGAACTAAGTAGAGAAAAGAGATAGGCAGAGATGGAATCCTAGCCTTCAAGTAAAAAATTTACTGAAAAGTCATATCAGTATGCCTTAAAGAAATCAAAGAAAGATTATAACCGTTTTGTTACTTCTGTGGGATATTCTAAGCAAGACAAAAGTACTCAACATTCTAACCCGAGATCTCGGGCCATATCAGTAGCCAGTGCGTGTAGTGTTTGAAATCCCAAACCTCGGTGTAAACATTGTAACAAGTTTCATTTTGGTGAATGCCGTATAAGAAGCGACGCACGTTTTAGATGCGGTTCATTTGATTATTTTCTTAGAGACTGCCCGGAAAAGCTTGAAAATGATACTGTTCAAATTTCAAAGCCAAGTAACCTTGTTACAAGAGATAGACCACCTCGTAACCCTGGTAATATGAGTGGTACTCGGGGTACTACAAAAGATTCAACTGTCAAATCTAAAGCACGAGCACCGGCATGGACATATGCTATTTGTGTACGTGAAGATGCTTCTACACCTAATGTTATTACTGGTACTTTTTCTTTTCTTGATACTAATATAATTGCATTAATTGGTCCTGGTTCAACATATTCATATATTTGCACGAATTTAGTGAATGATAAACCGTAATTTGTACATGTTTTTACCTTATGCTTAGCATAATTTTGGATGAATTATCCCTTGAATTATGGAATTTGATGCTCCTAATCCTTTGAATTCATGTTTTATACTTAGGTGGGCATAGGAGAGTGAAAAGAACGGGAAACGGGCCAAAAATAGAGAAAATGGGCCAGAGTGAGAAATCAACACGGCTTGGAGTTCCTCACACTGGTGCACCACATGCCCGTGCCACATTAACAGGCTTGAACACGACCTGAGCTCGATACACACGGGCATGTCCCTGTTGTGACGAGTTTCAATTTCACGCAGAAAAAGCTATTTAGGGCCTAAGAAAGGTATTCCAAAGTCTATATAAACACCCTAGGAGAGGACTAAGAGAGACAAACAGAGATGAAGAGCAGAAGGCAAGGAATTACTCGAAGAAAGCTGATTGATCCATCTCAGAAGCAAGAATCTACATCAAGACTGAAGATCTCCCTTCAATCCTTTCAGTAGTTTTGGGTTTTCTTTATGTTTTGTTGTCTTCTTTATTTTGAAATGTTTTCCCTTTTTATTATGAACTAAACCCCTAAATACCTGAGGGGGATGAAACTTAAGACGAATCTTGTTATTGCTATTTGAATTATATGATAAATATTTAATTTGTTCTTAATTGTGTTTTTAATTCTTGAGTTGATATTTTAGGATATTAATTCAAGACGAATGTGGTTATTAAGAGGAGCAAAAGTCTATGTTTAAGAGTAGATCTAACACAATTAAGCGGAGTTGATCGTAATCCTAGACATAGGACGACAAAAATCTACCGGATTAGAGTCAAATCTAGTAGGCGATCCATAGATCGAGTTAATGCAACACTAAAGGTTTTAATTAGAAATAGATTTCAATTAATCAACCTAGGGTTAGTTGTTCTTATTCTCGACGGAGATATTAACATAATTTAGGGATCTCTACGAATCAAGTCGAATGAAAAAATCATCTAATTCAGAGTTAAATAACAAGTGAAGTCTAGGCGGATTCTTCCTTAGGTATTGCCTTTATCATTCAGTTTTCCCAAAGTAATTCCCCTAATTTATTCTTTGTTGCGTCTTTAGTTTAGTTTAGAATTAATTAGTTTACAAACAAATCCCCCTTTATTTTTAGGCTAGATAATAGGAAGAAAGTCATTACTAGTACTTTTAGTTCCTTGGATTCGATATTTTAGTCTTGCCACTAACTATACTACTACTCAATAGGTGCGCTTACCTTTTATCGTAATAATAGTTAGTGTCTAGGTACGATCATTATTATTACTTCATCGCAATTACAATGTCGCCATTTCCGGGGAACTGAGATATTAGGAACACTCTATTTCTATTACTTTAGCCATTTTTACTTTTATTGCAATTTATTTTCTATTTTTATTTTTAGGTTTTACTAAAATTTTCTTTTTTCTCTGATAGCTATCTCTAGTTTATGACTAGAAGAAACCCGTCAGGACCATTATTGTTTGATAACGATTTAGAAACCACAATTCGCAGAAACCGAAAAGAAATAAAGCGAAGCTTACAGTACCCAGAACAGGGACAAGAGGAAGAACCCGAATCTACTGAAGAGATGGAGACAAATCAGGATAATCTACCACCTCCTGCGATAGCCGCAGATCCTGTTAATCAAAACCCTGCTCCTCGTACTATGTATGGTTATGCTAAACCTAATTTAGCTGGTACTGAATCTAGTATTGTTAGGCCTGCTATTGCTGTAAATAATTTTGAACTGAAACCTAACACTATTCAAATGATACAACAGTTTGTTCAGTTTGATGGTTTGCAAGATGAGGATCCTAACGCACATTTGGCTAATTTTTTGGAATTCTACGACACATTCAAAATAAATGACATTTTTGATTATGCCATTTGACTTCGGTTATTTCCTTTTTCTTTGAGGAATAAAGCTAAAAAATGGTTAAACTCTCTACCAGAGGGTCTATCACTACATGGGAACAAATGATCGAAAAATTTTTACTTAAATATTTTCCGCTGGCTAAAATGGAAAAATTGAGGAATGACATCTTTTCTTTTGTGCAGATGGATCTAGAGACACTCTACGATGCTTGGGAGAGATACAAGGATTTATTGAGAAGGTGCCCTCAAAATGGGTTAACTCTATAGTTACAGGTTCAAACTTTTCACAACGGTTTGAACCCCTCAATAAGACAAATGATTGATGCAGCTGCTGGTGGAACGATAAATAATAAAACACCTGAGGCAGACTACGAGTTTATAGAGGAGATGTCACTGAATAACTATCAATGGCAAGTCATGAGAACAAAGCCCACGAAAGCTACCGGTGTTTTTAACGTTGACGCGGTCACCATGCTTTCTAATCAGGTAGAACTTCTTAATAAAAAGATTGATAGTTTCGTTGGTTCTACACAGATACATCCAATGATGCAGTGTGACTCAAATCTAGGAAGCATGAGCAATCTAGAGTACTCCTCTTATGGACATGGCATGGAAAACGAGCAATTGAATTATATGGGTAATAATTCTAGATCCCAAAATAATCCCTATAGCAACACTTACAATGCAGGTTGGAGGAACCACCCTAATTTCTCATGGGGAGGTCAAGGAAATCAAAGACCACCACTCCCTCCGGGCTTTCAACAACCACCTTACTAGCAAGAGAAAAAGTAGAACCTTGAAGAGATGCTCACGAAATTTATCTCAGTATTAGAAACCCGTTTTCAGAATACCGAGACAACACTTAAAAATCAACAAGCATCAACTCAATGCCTCGAAACCCAAATAGGTCAGCTTGTTAAGCTAATCTCTGAAAGACCACAATGTGGTTTGCCAAGTAATACTGAACCCAATCCTAGGGAGCATGTTAAAGTAGCCACATTAAGGAATGGAAGGACACTAACTGAACCTGAAAAGAAGGTGCCATAAGAGCATGACAAGAAGAATATCAAGGAAACCGAGCCCAAAGAAATAGCAGCATCGGTCCTTAAGAAATACAAGTCACCCATCCCATACCCAGCAAAGTTAAAGAAAGACTGCATGGATGCTCAATTCGGTAAATTTCTTGAACTTTTTAAATAGTTACATATTAACTTACCTTTTGTTAAAGCTATTTTGCAGATGCCCATGTATGCAAAGTTTTTGAAGGAGCTTCTAACAAATAAAATGAAGTCTGAAGAACTATCCACAGTGAAACTTAACAAGGAATGTTCAGTGATTCTTTAGAACAAATTGCCAACTAAATTGAAAGATCCAGGAAGTTTTACTATTCCCTATCTAATTGGTAGTCCAAATATTGAAAAGGCATTAGCAGATTTAAGCGCCAATATTAACTTAATGCCTTATAAAATGTTCAAGCAGCTAGGTCTAGAGGAACGAAAACCTACTAGGATGAGTATTCAATTAGTTGATAGATCTGTTAAATATCCTAAGGGTATCATTGAAGATGTATTAGTTAAGGTTGATAAATTTATATTCCCTGTTGACTTTTTTGTGCTTGACATGGATGAGGATGTTGAGTTACCTGATAAACCGTGAATTATACATATTTTTACCTCATGCTTAGCATAATTTCTGAATAAATTATCATTGAATTTGTGGAATTTGGTGCTCTTAATCCTTTTATTTCATGTTTTATACTTAGGCGAGCATAAGGAAGAGAAAAGAGCAAGGAACGGGCCAAAAACGGGCAAATTAGGCACAGTTCAATAATCAACACGGCCTGCAGGTTCGCCACACAGCTGTGTCACTTTAACAGGCTCGAGCACGGCCTGGTAGTCTATCCACAAGGGCGTGCACTGGCATGTCCCTGTCATGAGGAAGTTTAATTTCACTCAGAAAAGGCTACTTAGGGGCTAAGAAAGGTATTTCAAAATTCTATATAAAGACCCTAGGAGGCAACTATAAGGGATGCTTTATTCCCACCAAGACGGGGAGTTAAAGGCAGGGAATTACTCGAAGGGAAGTCGATTGATCCATCTCAAAAGCCAGGATCTACATCAAGACAGAGGATCTCCCTTCAATCCTTTCAGGAGTTTTAGGTTTTCTTATATTTTGCTATTTTATTTCTTCTGATACGTTTTCTTTTATAATTATGAACTAAAACCCCAAATATCTAAGAAGGATGAAACTTAAGACAGATCTTGTTATTGTTATCTGAGTTGTGTGATAAATATTTGATTTGTTATTAATTGTGTTTTTAACTCTTAAATTGATATTTCTAGGATATTGATTTAAATCGAATGTACTTATGTAGAGGAGCAAAAGTACCTGCATAGGAGTAAATCCAACACAATTAAGTGGAGTTGATCGCAATCCTAGACATAGGACGACAAAAATCTGCCGGATTAGAGTCAAATCTAATATGGGGAGCCATAGATCGAGTTAATGCAAGACTAGGGGTTTTAACTAGAAAGAGATTTCGGTTAATCAACTTAGGATTAGTTGTTCTTATCCTCGACAGATGTATTAACATAATTTAGGGATCTCTACGGATCAAATCAAATGAAGAAATCATCTGGTTCAGAATTGGATAACAAGTGAAGTCTAGATGGATTCTTCCTTAGGTATTGCCTTAATCAATCAGTTTTCCCAAAAGCAATCTCTCTCTTTACTCTTTGCCGTTCCTTTTCAGTTTAGTTTAGATTAGTTAATTTAGAAACAAAACCCCCTTTTATTTTTAGGTCAGATAATAGAAAGAAGGTCATTACTAGTACTCATAGTTCCTTGGATTTGATATTCCGGTCTTGCCATTGATTATACTACTATTCGATAGGTGCACTTGCCTTTTTATCGTGATATTAGTTAGTTTCCAGGTACGATCAGATTTTATTACTTCATCATAATCACGAGAGATCAAGTTTTTGGCGCCGTTGCTGGGGAATTAAGATAGTAGGAACACTCAATTTCTATTACTTTAGCCATTACTACTTTTATTTATTTCCAGCCTTTATTTTTATTTTTATTCACTGAAATTTTCTTTCCTTCTAGGTATCTCTAGTTTATGACTAGAAGAAACCAAGGAGGACCACAACTTTTTGATGACGATTAAGAAGCTATAGTTCGTAGAAATCACCGAGAGATAAGAAAAAGTCTACAGTATCCAGAACAAGGAAAAGAAGAATAACCTGAAACTATTCCAGAGATGGAAGGAAATCAGGATAATCAGCTACCCCCTGTAGTAGCCGCAAATCCTGTCGAGCAAAATCCTGCTCCGCGTACTATGTATGATTATGTTAAAACTAATTTAGCAGGCATTGAATCTAGCATTATTAGGCCTACTATTGCTGCAAATAATTTTAAACTGAAACCTAACACTATTCAGATGATACAACGGTTTGTTTAGTTTGATGGTTTGCAGGATGAGGATCTTAATGCTTATTTAGCAAATTTCTTGGAATTCTGTGATATGTTAAAAATAAATGGCGTTTCTGATGATGCCATTCGTCTTAGGCTATTCCCATTCTCCTTGAGAAACAAAGCCAAACAGTGGTTAAACTCTTTACTACGAGGGTCTATCACTACATGGGAACAAATGACAGAAAAATTTTTGCTTAAGTATTTTCCTCCGGCTAAAATTGCTAAGTTAAGGAATGATATTTCTTCTTTTGTGCAGATGGATTTAGAAATACTCTACGACGCATGAGAGAGATACAAAGATCTCTTGAGAAGGTGCCTTAACCATGGGTTGCCACTGTGGTTACAAGTTTAAACCTTTCACAACGGTTTGAATCCTTTCAACAAGACAAATGATCGACACAGCTGCCGATGGAATAATCAACAATAAAACACCAGAAGCAGCTTACGAGTTTATAGAAAAAATGTCACTGAATAATTATCAGTGCAAGTCATGAGAACAAAACCACAGAAAGCTGCATGAGTTTTTAATATTGATGCAGTCACGATGCTTTCTAATCAGGTAGAACTTTTAAATAAAAAGATTGATAATTTATGGATCTGATGAACCGGATATTCAAACCGTATTTGGACAAATTTGTGGTAATATTCATTGATGATATTTTAGTCTATTCTCGAGATGAAAATGAGCATGCAGAACATTTAAGAATAGTGTTGCAAATTCTGCGTGAAAAGCAGCTTTATGCTAAATTTAGTAAATGTGAATTCTGGCTCCGAGAAGTGGGTTTTCTTAGACATATTGTATCTGCTGAAGGCATTAAGGTGGACCCAAATAAAATCTCAGCTATTGTAAATTGGAATCCACCAAAAAATGTATCTGAAGTTAGAAGTTTCTTGGGCTTAGCTGGGTATTTTTGGAGATTTGTACAGAGGTTCTCTATGATAGCTTCTCCGATGACTCGTCTACTGCAGAAAGATGTAAAGTTTGAGTGGACCGATGAATGCCAGCAGAGTTTCGACCGATTGAAAGATTTATTAACGAAAGCACCTGTACTAGTGCAGCCTGAACCGGGTAAGGAATTTGTTATTTACAGTGATGCCTCATTAAATGGTTTAGGTTGTGTTTTGATGCAAGAAGGTAAAGTTATAGCCTATGCTTCAAGACAAATTAAACCCCATGAAAGAAATTACCCAGTACATGATCTTGAATTAGCTGCTATTGTATTTGCACTGAAGATATGGCGACATTACTTGTACGGTGAGAAATGTTATGTTTATACTGATCATAAAAGCCTGAAATATTTGATGACACAGAAAGATTTGAATTTAAGACAGCGCAGGTGGCTTGAACTGATAAAGGATTATGATTTAACTATTGATTACCATCCGGGTAAGGCTAATGTTGTAGCTGATGCTTTGAGCCGAAAATCTTTATTTGCTTTGCGAGCTATGAATACCGGTTATCATTATCTAAAGATGGTTCAATTATAGCTGAAATGAAAGCTAGACCAGTGTTTATACAGCAGATCTGTGAGGCTTAGAAAAATGATGAAAAGTTACAAGCTAAACGGGCACAATGTGAGTCGAGTACTAATTCTGAATTCAAGGTTGGGATCGATGGTTGTTTGTTATTTAGGGACAGGGTATGTGTACCTCAGAATTCAGAGCTCATATAGAAAATTTTACTTTAGGCTCATAGCAGTACTATGTCTGTACATCCAGGGAGTAATAAAATGTATAATGATTTGAAAAAGTTGTACTGGTGGCCAGGTATGAAACGTGATATCTCTGAATTTGTATCAAGGTGTTTGGTATGTCAGCAGGTTAAAACTGAACATCAGGTACTTTCGGGGTTACTTCAGCCAATCACTATACCAGAATGGAAATGGGAAAGAATTACTATGGATTTTGTATCTGGATTACCGTTGTCTCCGAGGAAGAAAGATGCTATTTGGGTGATCGTTGACCGATTGACGAAGTCAGCACACTTTATTCCAGTACGTACAGATTATTCTTTAGATAAACTGGCTGAATTGTATATATCTGAGATTGTCAGGTTACATGGAGTGCCTATCTCTATTATATTAGATAGAGATCCCCGATTTATGTCTCGTTTCTGGGACAAATTGCAAGAAGCCTTAGGTACTCAGTTATATTTCAGCACTGCATTTCATCCTCAAACAGATGGCCAATCTGAACGTGTAATTCAGGTATTAGAAGATATGGTCCGATGTTGTATATTAGAGTTTGAAGGTAATTGGGAGAGGTATCTACCTTTGATTGAATTTGCTTACAATAACAGTTATCAGTCCAGTATTAAAATGGCTTCGTATGAAGCTTTGTATGGTAGAAAATGTAGAACACCGTTATATTGGACAGAGCTTAGTGAAAAGAAGATACATGGAGTTGATTTGTTTTGGGAAACAGAAGAAAAAATAAAGGTGATTCGGGATAGTTTAAAAGCAGCTTCCGATCGTCAGAAGTCATATCCTGATCTTAAGCGAAAAGAGATTGAATTTCAAGTTGGTGACAAGGTATTCCTGAAAGTATCTCCTTGGAAGAAAGTTCTCCGGTTCGGTCGAAAGGGTAAATTGAGTCCAAGATTTATCGGGCCATATGAAATCATAGAAAGAATTGGACTGGTCAGTTATCGATTGGCATTACCACCGGAACTTGATAGAATCCATAATGTTTTTCATGTGTCTATGCTACGACAGTATCGGTCGGATCCTTCACATGTTATTTCTCCGACAGAAGTGGAGATTCAGCTAGATATAAGTTACAGTGAAGAACCAGTTAAGATTTTGGCACGAGAGACAAAGGAGCTCAGAAATAAAAAGATAAATTTGGTAAAAGTATTATGGCAAAAGCACGGGATTGAGGAAGCGACATGGGAACCGGAGGAGGCAATGAGGAAACAATACCTGAACCTCTTTACTGGTAAGATTTTCGAGGACGAAAATCTTTAAAGGGGGGAGAGTTGTAACGGCCTAAATTTAAGGTTATCGGAACAGTGGTTTCGTAACCACAAATCTGATTTAAAGAGAAATTTATTTTAATATTTTTGCATAAATATTGATATTATAGGAAAATTGTATGAAAATATCAAAAAAAATTTATCGATTTAGTGGTTAGTTAAGAAAAAGAAATTATTAAAGAAATTAGGCAAAGACAAGTTATCGAGACCTCGATCTCGTAAAACCGAGTCGAAAATATTTTTATAAATATTTGTGAAATGTTAGTAATATTGTATTAAAATTTCGTTAGAAAATTTTAACGTTTGGGTAGTCAATTAAATGAAAAGGACTAAATTGGAAAAAAGTGTAAAAGTTGTTAGGATGATTAAATAGCTTAAGTGTTTAATGAGAAAGGACTTAAAAGGAAAATAGACCCAAAATTTATTTGGGCTGGACGGCAAGGGCATAAAATCGGCAGAAAAATGGATGAATTAAGGGTAAAATTGGAATATTGCATTATTAACTAAATAAAACTAGGACTATTATGGAAATTGTCGAAACCACTTTTTTGAAAATAGGAGAATCGACTTTGGGTTTTGAAATGAAAATTAAAATGGGAGTCGCCACCAATCCTTTTTTATGAGGTGTGATCGAATCACCTCAAAATTCAATCATTTTAATAAAATTTGAATTTACTAAAACGATGACTTTTGGTCTACGAAATCTAAAAAACGGGTTCGGGAGTCGATTACGCATGAGGAAGGATTAGCACCCTCGATACGCCCAAAATTGGTACCTAATTGATTAATAATTGTCCCGGTATTGAAAAATTCGAAAGATTTTAAAATGTGATTCTTTTTTGAATATTCTATAATGGATTTTAAGATTCACTCGTTTTAAAATATTAAAATGCCACATCCAGCACGTTAGGATATAACATTAAAATTCTCAAAATCGAGATCATCTCATGATTTTTAAAACATGTGAGTAAAAGGGTATTTAGTTATTTGGATCAAAAGAAAAATCACACCCAGCACGTTAGGGCATAATTCTTCAATTTTCCCAAATACTAAGTATTGCCTTATTTCAAAAAATATTTAAATTACCGAATTTGAAAATGATTTAATGCATTTAGCTTGAAATTGGGCAAATGTTTGAGTTGAAACCATGAAGCTATAACGATGATCAAAGATATAGCAAATAAGTATGGAACAAAAGATACAATAACAATAATCATGTATAAATATAAGCATTTTACATTAACACCACATGAATACCAATATTAACATCTGAAAACAACAACAAAAAAAAAATAATAATACCAAACAAACTTTCATAGATACGATATAATAAACTTTAAAAAACAAATAAAATGAGAAGAATATGAAATTGTCAATATGCGATCAATAAAATATACAAAATACAAATTAGAAACTAGCATAAGAGTTTAACATAAAAATAAGTTATATTAAATATATATATATATATATATATATATATTGAAATAAACATTATACATAAAAATAATGTTATGTGATACAATTTGAAACAAACGTAATATACAATAAAAAAAAATAATAGAACTATGTACGAAAGTTCCAAGGTTAGTAGTATACACGAAAGTTTGAAGCAAATTTTAAAATGAAGCTAAATTTACTAGTTTATGAAATAATAATATAAATAGATCTTAAAATAAATTTCATATTCGAAGAAAATCAAAGTAAGTAATATACAAAATAAAATATATCTATCTATATACACATGAAATAGGTATTTAATATAAATAATTTATATATGAAAAATAAAAGTATATGAAAGTAATTGAAATAATCAAATATATATATATATATATATATATATAATAAAACAGGAAATAAACTATACATATAAATAGATTTAAAATAAAATTTATATAGATTTGAAAGAAAATATATACGTAATACAATATGAAATTAATAATATATATAAAAAATAATTTTAATATATATTATGTACATTTACAGAATGGATAATGTATTCATATACCTAAATTAAATATAACACAAATTCTTAAAGCGTAAATATATGTAAAAGAAAATTTTAAAATAAACCAATCATATAATAAAACAATTATTAAAACAAAATGAAAGTTCGTGAAAACAAAATAAATAAATTTAATACAACATATTGAAATAGTTTTAAAACTAAATAACAAATGAATTGAAAAGAATTAAAGAATAAGATAAAAAAAAACTCAATTGAAATAAAGATAAAATTTAAAAGACGATTTATAAATAAAGTTATTAACAATATTGAGGACTAACATCAAATGCGTACAACTCATCAGGGATTCAATAGAAAATATTCCCAATCCCTAAAATGCAACATTCATATCAGGACCAAGTTGAAATGAAGCACAAATTCCGGAGCGCAATTTAAAAACATAAAAGAGATACGAATAAGGCTTAATTGCAAGGAGGCGCAAGATAAAGGGATCGATCTTGAATTGTCCCCTCAAACCCTTAAACATGTGCAGCTCCCTACCCAAACGACGTCATTGAATTGCCTAATTAAAATAAAAAGAAACAAAGCCTTAATGGCTCTTCATTATTTTCTGAAACAAAACAGCAGGCCTTCATTTTCAAAAAACTAACAAAAGGTTTTAAAACCTTTCTCTCCCTCAAAATCCCCTCTCCATTTTTCTTTTCCTCCGGCTGATAGGGCCACCGTAGATCCACCACAACACCGGTGGCCGACGACGCGAAGGCGAGGTTTTAGCCCCGTTTCAAGGTACGTTTCTTTCCTTTCCTTTTATTAATCGAATGCAAAAAGGTTTTTTTTTTGAAAAATAAAAAGACAAAAAGAAAAATCAAGGTAAGATCAAACAACGATTGAAAAATAAGAACCAAAAGGAAATCACCTCAAAAATTTCGCTTTCTTTTTTTATTCCAAAATCGTAAGAACCCCCCATATTACAGTCGTTCTTCGGTCCTTTTATGGCCGATTTGGGAGTGAAATACAAAAATGAAAAAAAAATCAAAATACAGCTGTTGTTTCTTGTATTTTTCTGGTTGTTGTGGCTTTGCTGGTGCTTTTGTTGTCTTTTGCAGGTACGAAGGCCGTGCTGAAGCCTGGTGGCGTACGGGCACATGCGTGGCAGAGGCTTGCGTAGAGGTTGCTGGACGCTGGAGGCCCGAGGAGCGGCATGCGCGTGGCAGAGGCTTGCGGCGCGAAGGCTATCAAAAACCCCTAGGGTTTCCAAATTTCGATTAGGTTTCGGGCCAGAATTTTGGGCCCTTTGTTTTGGGTTTAAATTTTGGGTCGTTGGGCCCTTTGTATGTGGACATTACAGACTTTAAGATTTTGGTTTATTTTTTGTTTAATTTTTTTGGGTTTTGGGCCAAAATTGGCTATTACAGAAATATCTAGATTTCTTGAGATTTCTCTTCATTCTAATCAGCCAAAATGCCATAGGAGGGGTTCTTTAAGCTTTTTTTTCATAATTTTTGCATCAAGTGAGTTAATCCTTGCTTTTTCTTGTAATTTTTTGTGTTTTTAAGACTTTTACAACTAGGTCCTACTATTAAATTCATTAGTTTTTGATTTTATGGATGAAATTGAAAGTCACCATGGTTGAGTGATGTAAGTATATGAATATTTAGCATGGAATTTAAGCTTTAATCTTATTATATGATGAATTTATGGAATAAAATGTAAACGAAGTGGATATTTAGGACCTATTTGTAAAAGAGTGTGAAATTGAAGCTTGGTGCTGAAATTCTTATTCCCAAAGGTTATAAGGTAGTTTAAAATGATAGAATAAAGTATTAATTGAGAAAAATCAGCTCAATTGTGAGGTTTATTGAGTAGGGACGAAATTATCACTTATTAAAAGCTTAGGGGAAAAATGGTAATAAACCTCTTGCACTAAAATAGTTTTGGACAGCAGAAGTAGTCCAACTTTGAAAGATCACCATAAATTGTAGAAATCGAATTAGAGGGTAAAAAAATATGGAATTAAATCTTATTGAGTCTAGTTTCTCATAGAAGAAACGGTGTAAGCAATAGAATTGTAAATCTTGAGATATAATGCATTTTGTGAGACAAGGTCAGAATGATTTCGGGTTCCCCTGTTTTGAATTTAGAAAATCACCAAAAATTGTATAAAAATAATTAGGGACTTAAATTTATATGTTTGAAATCCTTAATGAGTCTATTTTCAACAGAAACAAGCAAGAATATCATCCGAGTCCCGTATGAGGAGATAATTAATTTTTAGTGAAGAAAGGTCGGAACTGTCATATAGCAGAACAGGGGTAACTTTAAAGAATAAAATGTACTTATTGGCTAAACCAAAAATTCTGAAAATTTTATGGTGAGAATATATGTGAGTCTAGTTTCAGGGAAAATTTACAGATCTTAATTTGGAGTCCCTTAGCTTAAGATAAAAATAATTTAGTGACTACGACTCAAGTAGACAGCTTTGAATGAACTATAAATAATAGTGGAATTGTAGAGAATGGTACATATGAACATGAAATGTTAAATTGATGAATAAATTTATTTATTTAGATCCCGAAGACTCAAATATGAAGCTAGATCGAGGAAAGGAAAAAGTTTGGGATTAGTAGATTTTTGTATACAAACAAGTAACGAGGTAAGTTCTTGTAACTTGAATTATATTCTTAAATGCTTAAAATGCATGTTATTGATGTGAATATGAATTGAATATTCATTATATGAAAATTGATGAAATATTGATATATTTGATAAAAAGGGGAAGAAATCTCGATTGAATGAAAGGAAAATTCGATGGATCTCTGAAAAGGAATTGACGGTAAAAGGGGATCTAGCCCGGACGGGTGATCTTATCCTGATATAGCCCTCCCAAAGAATATGTGGAAAATGGATTTAGCCCGGACGGGTAATCCAAATTAGGGTCTGAATTTAGCCTGGACTGGTAATTCAGATCCAAGCTCATTAGAGTAATTGTCGTTGCAGGGGATTTAGCCTGGA
Organism: Gossypium stocksii; assembly: GCA_020496765.1. Classification (NCBI taxonomy): domain Eukaryota; kingdom Viridiplantae; phylum Streptophyta; class Magnoliopsida; order Malvales; family Malvaceae; genus Gossypium; species Gossypium stocksii. The sequence goes on from CM035623.1 coordinate 110,336,816, forward strand.
CTGGTAATCCCACTGTAAAGATGACGTTCATGGGAGTGTGCTCTCTGAAATGGAAATGTGCGCACATGAATATGAATTGACGGACTCGGATTTGTACACTAAAGTGTACCCCTGAAAATCCATCGAAATTCTGAGAAATTCAACGGGATAAATGTAGGAAAATAATAATGTATGGAAATCATGGCATTGATGAGCTCATCAATCATGGTATATATTATTGATACATTGAAATTATTGGACTAACTTGAATGTTGAGTTTGTGCATGTTAGGATAACAATACATTGAATGGATGTATAAATGTTTATTGTATTGTATTGAAAATATTAGGTAAGTATAATTCTTGTTACATGAGCTTACTAAGCACAATGTGCTTACCCTGTTTTCTTTTTCCCTGTTTTGTAGTATTAAGAGCTCGGAGGTCGGATTCGGTCGGAGATACATCATACTATCAACCTCAATATTTTGGTATATCCAGAAACTTTATTTTGGAAATCAATGGCACGTATAAGTTAATAAAGTAAATGTTAATGTGAAATGAATGTAAAGTTAGCCATTGGTGTGGCTAACAAATTTTGGTTTGGTATGTGATGAGATTATCTTATGAATATGAATGAATCTATTTTGAAAATATGTTGAACTGGATTGGTATCGGTTTAAGTTTTGCAGGGAAGGTTAGATGTCTATAAAGGGGATATATTGAGTTTTAATAAAAAAATAATTGTTCGGTAAACTTCGGTAATGCCTCGTACCCTATTCCGGCGATGAATACGGGTAGGGGGTGTTACATTGTTCCTAAGAAAGGTGGCATGACGGTTGTTGCCAATGAAAAGAATGAATTAATCCTTACAAGAACGGTAACAGGTTGGAGAGTTTGCATTGACTACAAAAAATTGAACGATGCCACTAGAAAAGATCACTACCCATTGCCTTTCATTGATCAGATGTTAGAAAGACTGTCAGGACATATATACTACTGCTTCTTGGTGGACTTTCCGGTTATTTTCAAATCTCGATTGCTCTTGAAGATCAAGAGAAAACAACATTCACTTGCCCATACAGTACATTTGCTTATCGTAGAATGCCCTTTGAATTATGTAATGCTCTTGCTACTTTTCAGCGTTGCATGCTAGCCATCTTTGACGAACTCATGGAGGACATCATGGAGGTATTTATGGATGACTTCTCAGTATTCGGTAACTCTTTCCATCTTTGCCTTAAGAATTTAGAACGAGTTTTAATAAGATGTGAGGAAACAAATCTTGTTCTCAATTTGGAAAAATGCCATTTCATGGTTCGAGAAGGTATTGTTTTAGGACACAAGATTTCTAGTAAGGGGATAGAAGTTGTTAAAGCAAAAGTTGAGACTATTGAAAAACTACCTCCCCCTAGTTCAGTTAAGGCAATTAGAAGCTTTTTAGGACACGCTGGTTTCTATAGAAGATTCATTAAAGATTTTTCTAAAATAGCTAAACCTTTAACGAAATTACTAGAGAAAGATAAACCCTTTAATTTTGATCAGGAATGTTTAGAGGCATTTAACACTCTCAAAGAGAAACTTACTAATGCTCTTATTATAATTGCACCTGATTGGAATTTACCCTTTAAGCTAATGTATGATGCAACTGATTTTGTAGCAGGTGCAGTTCTTGGATAGCGAAGAGACAAGAATTTTTAGCCAATCTACTATGCTAGCAAAACTCTAATAGCCGCACAAGAGAACTATACTACCACAGAAAAAGAATTGCTAGCTATGGTTTTTGCATTTGACAAATTTAGACCTTATCTGATATTGTCTAAAGTCATTGTTTATACTGATCATTCCGTTCTTCGTTATCTTTTAACTAAGACCGATGCAAAACCTCGATTAATAAGATGGATTTTACTGTTGCAGGAATTCGATTTGGAAATACAAGATAAAAAGGAGCTGAAAACTTAACAGCCGATCACCTTTCTAGGCTTGAGAATCCACATCTCAAAGAACTTGATGAGGTCAAGATAAACGACTCGTTTCTTGAAGAACAACTCCTAGTCGTAGCCAATTCTGAGATACCTTGGTTTGTTGACATTGCAAATTACTTAGCTGTTAACATAATCCCAAAAGGGTTGACACATCAGCAAAAGAAGCGATTCTTTATTAATGTGAAAAACTACTTTTGGGAAGATCCTTTTCTTTTTCGTATATTTGTAGATCAAGTCATTCGAAGATGCGTCACAAAGACAGAAGCAAACAAAATCTTGGAACACTACCATTTAGGACCAACAAGAGGACATTACAGTGGAACTAAGACCGCCCATAAAATACTCGAATCAGGTTTTGATTGGCCCACATTATTTAAGGATACTAATATGTATGTTACTTCTTGTAACAGATGTCAACGAATAGGTAATATCTTTAAACGTGACGAAATGCCTCAAACATATATACTTTCATGTCAAATATTCGATGTATGGGGCATCGATTTTATGGGTCCATTCCCTAGTTCGTTTGGAAATAAATACATCTTAGTAGCAGTTGATTACATGTCTAAATGGGTAGAAGCCCAAGCCTTACCTACTAATGAATGCTTTATGGGCTTATAGAACTGCATTCAAAACTCCCGCAGGAATATCTCCCTATAGACTCGTTTACAGGAAAAGTTGCCATTTACCATTTGAACTAGAATATAAGGCGTTTTGGGCTATCAAATTTCTAAATCTCGATCCTAATCTTATAGGTAAAAAGAGACTCATGCAGTTAAACGAGTTGGATGAATGGTGCTATAATGCATATGAAAAATCACGCTTATACAAAGAAGCCACAAAGCGACGCCATGACGCTCGTCTAAAGCCACCCAAACAATTTAAAGCTGGCGATCTTGTCTTGCTTTACAACTCGAGGCTTAGATTATTCCCTAAAAAGCTAAAATTGAGATGGTCAGGCCCATTCATAGTTCAAAGTATTTTTCCCTATAGCACAGTTGAGGTAACACATCCAACTCACAGCACTTTCAAGGTAAACGATCATCGACTCAAACTATATAATGGTGACGATTTTAAGAATGATAGGGAGGAGCTTAGGCTCCACGAACCCTAGTAAAGATGCAAGCAAGGTAAGTCGAGCTTAGACTCTAAATAAGCACTTCTCGGGAGGCAACCCAAGCACTAACATTGTTGATTTCTTTAAACTCAATTCATAACATCTAAGTAACTAACTAAGTCTTTAAAATATAGATTTTTCAGAGCCACATGGCCAGGCACACGGGCGTGCCTAAGGCCGTGGCAACAACATAGATAGAAACACGACCGTGCGACGCAGCCGTATAAAAACAGGGCAAAAATTTTCCCAAGACACGAGTTTCGACAAATCGCCACGGCCGTGTGATATGGCCGTGGGCAAACCTACCAAATCTGCACGGGCGTGCAACACGCCCGTGCCAATAGGCCGTGGTTAAAACTGAGAAATTAGTACGGGTATGTGACATCCCCGTGCCTATCACCCGTGGCCAAACAATAACTCCATGAAACACACGGGCTAGACCCAGGGCACAAGGGCATGTGCCCAATCCCCTATCCTAAACCACTCAATACTCATCACCACCTCCACCACCTCATGATTCATCTACCGATAAGGACATTTGAGTCCAGTTTCTTTTATTTTTACTTTTAAATTATCTGCTTTCTTAATTTTATTTTCTTTATATTTTTCCTTTTCCTTGTAAATACTTTTATTTTGCACTTTATTTCCTATCGAGTAATACTTTAATTCTCCCCACAGTTGTGTTTATTCTCTTCAGTAGCCCAGAATCATGAACTTCAAGTAGTCCATTTTCAAATTCAGCTTCCACTATTATAAGAAATGCATCCAAATTTTAGGGAGTTTCGTTTCTATCCCTCACTTATGATCTATGCTTATATTTTTACCTATCTTCGTACATTGAGGACAATATACATCTTAAGTGCGGGAGGATTATAAAGTGCATTATTCTCGAATCCTTGAATTTTGTCTTGTCTCTCAAATCACTTTCTCATATCACTATTAGAATAAATTCGAATTGATTTATGATTATTATTGATATGTTTAGGATTAAGACATAGGTATTTGTGATTTGATTATTCAAACTTTAAGACATTAGAGAATCAAGCATGATAAGTTGATTTTTGAGAATTAAAAAATTTTCTAGGTTGTTTCCCTAAGTTTAGGCATTATCTTAAAATTTGAAATTCATAGGATTGACATCAAAAGCCATAGTTTTTTGTGAGATTTTGAGCCTTTAGAGCATATATTCTTTCTTGCTCACTTTTATTGTTGCTATAAGTGTCTCAATTTTGAATTGTTATTCTAGAACTTGCTTCGATTATACATGTCAAGACCACACCATTGATTTGATATACTAAGATGATAAAGGCACTTAGGATTAACCTCCTTACTCCATAAAAAGCCTACCCTTATTAATTGTCCCTTAGTGAACCCCATTGAGCCGAACAAACCATTCATTGATTTACCCTCAATATTAACCAACAACCCATTATTGTTGAAATCCCCTTAATTAATTTGATCCCTATTTTGTTGAGATTTGATTTGAATAAATTGCTTAGCTATGTTTTCTGTTATCCAGTTAAGTTAGACACTCGATTTGTTCTTAAAAAAAACGAAGTTGTTTCAATTGTTGATTTGCCACTAGCATACTATTATGAAATAAAGTTATGCTTGAACGTGAACGATGTTATTCATGAAGAAAAATTCAATTCTAAGATCATCTATTCAAGAATGTAATTTCTCAGTATTAGAATTTTTTTAGATAGGTAATTTTTCAATTCAATCCCGATTCTAACCTTCTCTTTCAGCTTGTGACTACAACCCCTAACCAAAGCCACTGACAACCTTCTAAAGACCTTTTGATTGATGTATCATCTCAATAGATAGTGGTGGAGATTTGATTTTCATGCAAGTCTATGGTAATAACTTTTCACATTGACTATTGAGTGCTTAATTTGTTATCCTTAAACACCTCGAGTGATTTGAGTGAATCTTTAGTGAGGATGTTAACTCTATGATATTTTGAATAAAATGTGATTACTTAGATAAGGGGAGATACCTATGTTTTCATAATAAAATACTCAACTTGGATTGTTTGAAACTTTAATGTTCTTTTAGTTGAATTCTCAATGTATGATTACTCATGGATTGATTTGAAACATTATTGATAAAGATTATAAGTCGAGAAGAATGATTTTTAATTATGAGTTGAGGATTTTGCTTGAGGACAAGCAAAGGCTTAAGTGTGGGGGTATTTGATAAATCGTAATTTATACATGTTTTTACCCCATGTTTAGCATAATTTTGGATGAATTATCCCTTGAATTATGGAATTTGATGCTCCTAATCCTTTAAATTCATGTTTTACACTTAAGTAAGCATAGGAGAGTGAAAAGAACGAGAAATGGGCTAAAAACGGAGAAAATAGGCCAGAGTGAGAAATCAACACGGCCTAGAGTTCCTCACACAGGTGTACCACACGCCCGTGCCATATTAACAGACTTGAACACGACCTGAGCTCGATACACACGAGCGTGCCACACGGGCGTGTCCCTGTCGTGACGAGTTCAATTTCACGCGGAAAAAGCTACTTAGGGCTTAAGAAGGGTATTCCAAAGTCTATATAAACACCCTAGGAGAGGACTAAGAGAGACAAACAGAGACGAAGAGCAGAAGGCAAGGAATTACTTGAAGAAAGCTGATTGATCCATCTCAGAAGCAAGGATCTACATCAAGACTGAAGATCTCCCTTCAATCCTTTCAAGAGTTTTGGGTTTTCTTTATGTTTTGTTGTCTTCTTTATTTTGAGGTGTTTTCCCTTTTTATTATGAACTAAACCCCTAAATACCTGAGGGGAATGAAACGTAAGATGAATCTTGTTATTGTTATCTAACTTATATGATAAATATTCGATTTGTTCTTAATTGTGTTTTTAATTCTTGAGCTGATATTTCAGGATATTAATTCAAGACGAATGTGCTTATTTAGAGAAGAAAAAGTCTCTGTTTAAGAGTAGATCCAACACAATTAAGCGGAGTTGATCGTAATCCTAGACATAGGACGACGAAAATCTGCCGGATTAAAGTCAAATCTAATAGAGGGATCTATAGATCGAGTTAATGCAACACTAGGGGTTTTAATTAGAAAGAGATTTCAATTAATCAACCTAGGGTTAGTTGTTCTTATTCTCGACGGAAATATTAATATAATTTAGGGATCTCTATGGATCAAGTCGAATGAAGAAATCATCTAATTCAGAGTTAAATAACAAGTGAAGTCTAGGCGGATTCTTCCTTAGGTATTGCCTTTATCATTCAGTTTTTCCAAAGTAATTTCCCCAATTTATTCTTTGTCCCGTCTTTAGTTTAGTTTATAATTAATTAGTTTACAAACAAATCCCCCTTTATTTTTAGGCTAGATAATAGGAAGAAAGTCATTACTAGTACTTTTAGTTCCTTGGATTCGATATTTTGGTCTTGCCACTAACTATACTACTACTCGATGGGTGCGCTTGCCTTTTATCGTGATAATAGTTAGTTTCTAGGTACGATCAATATTATTACTTCATCGCAATCACGATCAGTGAATAATAAAAATTTACCTGTAAAGTCTACTGAATTCGTGGTTAAAGTTTCAAACCCTCTAGGCCAGTATGTGATGGCGGATAAATTTTACAAGAATTATCCATTAATGATACGGGGTTATTGTTTTTCGTCTGACTTAATGTTATTACCATTTGATAATTTTGATGTGCTTCTGGGTATAGATTGGTTGACTCAACATGATGTTGTAGTAAATTGTAAACAGAAACATATTGTATTGAAATGTCAGAATGGTGAGATACTCTGTATTGAATCTGATAATCCGGATGGTTTGTCTAATGTGATATCAGTCATGTCATCACTGAAATATGTCAGAAAGGGGTTTGATGCTTATCTTGCCTATGTGTTGGATACTAAAGTATCTGAGTCAAAGATTAAATCTGTGTCAGTAGTATGTGAGTATCCCGATGTGTTTCCAGAAGAATTACCCGGATTATCGCCTATCGGAGAGGTTGAATTTTCTATATATCTTATTCCGAGAAAAACATCGATATCTATAGCACCCTACATAATGGCTCCAGTAGAGTTAAAAGAGTTGAAATCACAGTTGCAAGAATTGATTGATAGAGGTTTTGCTCGACCTAGTTCATCACATTGGGGTGTAACACCCCCTAACCCTAAACCGTCACTGGAACAGGGTTACGAAGTATTACCGGTCGTTCCCGATCAATCACAAAAATTATATAAATAATTAACAGAATATAATATAAATTAATCATACTGTCCCTTTTATGGGTTACCAAAACCTAAATTACACGTTAGAAACAAATCGGGACTTGTTCGAGTGCTCCGGGAATTTTTCGTAAAAACCTAAAATTTTTCTCAAGTGCAGGGCTCACACGTCTGTATGAGTCAGGGACACGCCCGTGTGTCTATGTGACACACCCGTGTGGTCATGCCGTGTGAAACATGCCCATGTCCCAGACCGTGTGGTAGCACACGCACGTGTCCCTTACCTGTGTAACTCTCTGACTTGTAACTTAAGAAGAAATTGAAGTCACACGGTCAAGCCACACGCCTATGTGCTAGGCCGTGTACTTCACACGGTCGAGACACACACCCGTGTCTCTGTCTGTGTGCTAAAACCTAGGCATTCTGTTTCTCAAATTTAGGGTACAGGGGACATATAGCCAGTTCACATGCCCATGTGCTAGCCGTGTGTTTCACACGGCCTAGACACACGCCCGTGTGAACTCAAAATGAGCCTTAAACTTCAAATTTACCACCTTGCAATTCTTAAACCACAAGTAATTTAGATTTCAATCTTTTAACCAATCCAAAATACATCTAAATATACCTAAACCATAACATATTTTGTTCTAGAATTCCAAAAACTCAAAAATTATAAGAAAATGGACTAAATTGACTTACCAATTTAAGCTTGAAACCCTAAAACCTCAATTTCTCCTTCTTTCTTTTTTTTTTTTCTTTCTTTTCTTCTATTTCGTTTGCTCCCCTGTTCTTTTTCTCAACTTTATTTCTTTTGTTTCTTTATTCTTTAGTTAATAATAATAATAATAATAATAATAATAATAATAATAATAATAATAATAATAATAATAATAATATAATAATAATATATTTAATAAATACATTTTACTTTGATTATAAGAAAATAAATATATTACAAGTGTGTGTATGTATATCTTTTATTACATATGTAATTTATTTTTACCACACAAGTGTCAACAATTTGGTTTAAGTACTTATTTAGTTTCTTGAATTTTCTCTATTCTATAATTAAGCTTTTACACTTAATTCAATTTAGTCCTAACACTTAATTAACCTCATTTCAGCCAAATTCTTTTAACCAAAATCTAATTGACCACATAACTAACTTCGTAAATATTTTTAATAAATATTTACGAATCTATTTTACTAAAACGGGGACCTGATAAATCATTTTTCGATGCCAGTACTTTTTAAGTCGTTACAACATCGGTATTGTTTGTTAAGAAGAAAGATGGATCGTTGATGTTATGTATATAGATTACCGACAGTTGAACAAGATTACAATCCCGAATAAATACACTGCCTCGTATTGATGATCTATTCGATCAGTTGAAAGGTGTTACAGTATTTTTGAAGTTAGATATCCATTTTGGCTATTATCAGTTATGGGTAAACGAGTCATATGTCCTGAAAACAGCCTTCAGAACCAGGTATGGATATTATGAATTTCTGGTAATGCCGTTTGGTTTAACAAATGCACCTACAGTGTTCATGGATTTGATGAATAGAATTTTCAGACCGTATCTGGATAAATTTGTGGTGGTATTCATTAATGATATTTTGGTATATTCTTGAGATGAAAATGAACATGCTGATCATTTAAGAATTGTTTTACAAACCCTGCATGAGAAGCAATTGTATGCTAAATTTAGTAAATGTGAATTCTAGCTTAGAGAATTGGTTTTCTGGGACATATAGTATCTGATAAAGGCATCAGAGTGGATCCGGGTAAAATTTTAGCAATTGTTAACTGGAAGTTAGAAGTTTTCTAGGATTAGCCAGTTATTATCGGAGATTTGTACAGGAATTTTCAATGATAGCTTCTTTGATGACACGGTTACTACAGAAAGATGTAAAGTTTGAATGGTCTGACAAATGCCAGCAAAGCTTTGATCGGTTGAAAGCTCTGTTGACTGAAGCACCAGTTTTAGTTCAGCTTGAATTGGGTAAGGAATTTGTAATTTATAGTGATGCGTCATTGAATAGTTTAGGCTGTGTTTTGATGCAAGAATTACCCGATACATGATTTGAGTTGGCAGTTATTGTGTTTGCGTTGAAAATTTGGCGGCATTATTTGTTCGATGAAAAAAGTGACCAAGGTTTTCTTCCTCCCCTTCAGTTCGGCCGAAACTTACTATAACATTATCTAACTATTTTTGTTTCATTTTTATACTTCTAACAAGTTAAAAACCATCTCCTAATCATTTTTCATCCAAAAATGTACACATTCACTTAATTTTATAAGTTTCCAAGTTCCATCAATATCCTTTAATGGCAACTTTTAATATACTTGATAAAACAAAAAATTATTGGTACATATATGTAAAACAAGTTTCAAATATTCAAAATCTATGAAAAATTTAAAGAAAAACATACCTTATACTTCAAATTTGAAGGAAAATTGATAAATAATTTTTTTTCTTATTTTTTTGCTAAGCACCAATATGAGGAAGAAAGATGATAAAAGTCTCTTCATCTTTTATTTTCTTTTTATATATTATTATATTACTTATAAAATATTATTATGTTAAGTAAATTATTAAATAAATATTAATTTATTAATATTTAACAAAAATATTATTCAAAAGTCATCATGAATAATTTTGCTTCTTCAAGAAGATTTTCTCTTTGTTTTTATCAAGAACAAAATCTTTAATATTATTTTTAATCCTATAAAAATATTGGAGGGGCCTACTTATAATTTTAGGAGGGCTATAATATATATACAAAGGGGAAAATTACAAAAATCTTAAACCTTGAGGGACCTATTTATATTTTTAGGAGGACCATAGTATAAATTTACAAATGACTAAATTAAAAAAAATTAAACTTTAGAGGACATGGCCCTGGGCCTCAATGTGGCTCCGCCACTAGCTATTTCCCTTGAAAGAAATTATTTTACCCATAAAGCCATAGTAATTTGGGTGATTGAATCAATTTTTTTGCAAGGTTAATGGGTTGCTAAAAATTTTGGGTGAAGATGAAAGGTTTTTTTTCGAAAATGTTTTATGTTTTAACTTAATTTCAAAAATAACAGGTGTAGTTACAGTTTCTAATTTTAAGTGTAATGGTCCATTTTCAGTGAAATTGGAATAGTGTTTCATGACCACAAATCCGAGCTAGAAAGAAAATTTACTTTAATATTGTGGCATGGTCTACATTATGATACGAACGTTGCATGAAAATTTTGATAAGAAAATTTTATTGATTATATAGTTAAATTGATTTAAAAAATGCATCCCGGGACTCCATTCCGGTAAATCAGATTCGTAAATAATTATTATAAATATTTATGAAGTTAGTTGTGTGTCTAATTAGGTTTTGATTAGATGAATTTGACTTAATTAGAAGTAATTAGGTAAAAGGATTAAATTGCAATAGAGATAAAAGTTTAATTATAGATTAAAGAAAGTAAAAAGGACTAAATAGGCAAATATGACATTATTATAAATTGTGGCGGTTTAACATTGAAACAAAAATCTAAGATGTTTTTAATATAAAATATATATTATATTATATTTACTTAATTAATAAGTACGTTATTATATTATATTAATATATATATATATATATATATATATAATAAAGTAAAGTAAAGAAAGGAAATAAAGAAGAAACGAAACAGAATAGCAGGGACGAAATAGGGAAAAAGGGAGAAAGGAAAAGAAAAAAAAAATTAGGGATTTTTAAGGTTTAAACTCAATTTGGTAAGTCAATTTAATTCCTTTTCTTGTAATGTTTGAATTTTTATGATCCTAGAACAAAATACTATTAGGTATATGTTGAAAATTTGAAAGTTAGTAGATTTTTTTTATATAGTTCATGTTGAATTAATGGATAAATTAAAGATTGAGTTGATGGAAATTCAAATTAGAATTGGGAAAAAGGATTAAATTGTGAAATGAATTGCAATAAGGACTAAATTGTAAGAAATTTAAAAATTAGGGTTTATTAGTGAAAATTTGAGAGTTAAGTTATAAGTAGAACTGAAGTAAAAATAAGATATAGATTGTGATAGAAATAAAAATAATTTTAGTATTGGATTAAATTGGAATGTAAGCTAAGGTAAGAAATGATGAATGTATTATATCATACATGTTTATTTTTATTAAATAGTATAGGAAAGTCATTGGATTGTTTTTCTCTAACATATAAATGTTATATGTTTTATATGAAATTGAAGAGAAAGAAAAGAAAGGAGAGGACCTAATTGAAGAAAAAGGAAAAGAGAAGGTTAAGGAGTGAAGGAAGACATCATCTCAACCTTTTTGTTGTAAGTACTACAAGACTTTTAAATTATTTTTAATTAAATGCTTATATTGTAGTATAGAAATATTTAGAAATAAAAATATAAAATAAATATTTAAATTGCAAATAAATAAATAAAATAAAAATATTAGATTATGGAATTATGAAATTTGTAAAGAAAATTATAGATAGGGAATATAAGGTGGTATATTGTTTGAACATTAAGTAGTAATGTTGTGACAAGGTAAATATGTGAAAAAGGTGTGATATTTGTGAATGTGCACTAAATTGTAATGATGGAGAAATGAGAAATCCTTTTCGAAATATTTATGTAAAGTATTTAAATGTATAAAATTCAGTTTTAATGCCCAAGTAGATGGAATTTAGAACTACTAGGATATTAGTGGCATGCCATTAAGGAACTCTAGCGCGCTCTCTGATTATTAGCACGTTAGTGCTTTCCGTTTAGCACATTTGTGCTCTCTGTATAACACTTTAGTGCTTTCTGTTTATTAATGCATAATGCACCTCTGTATTTATTCCGTATATCCGGTGTGTTCTATAAAATCTACTTGGAGCTAAGGATATAAGTTGTGAACAAAAGCAAATCATCAATGTGTTAAAGGTAAGTTTTATAACTTATAAAATAATAAATCAAATTTTATTAATATAAGATATAGCTAAAGAAACTTACATGTATGTAAATATGTATTAATGGAATGAGTTTAAAATATTTTATTAGAATTTATCTGCCTATTTATTCTTGTAGTGCTTACTAAGCCTTCACCAGCCTTAACGTGTTTAATTTTAACGCGTAGGTACAATTAGATTCGAAGAAATAGAGTCCGGCTAAAAGATCTTTCATCTCATCACATCCTTAAGAGCTTCAAAAGTAGGTACCATATTTTAAATTAAAATGGCATGTACATAGGCAGTGTAAATGTGTTCCCATGTATTAGGGATTAAAATGTAAACTTTTGAAATTCTATCTATTTTGAGTTTCTTGAAGTATTTTAGTATATAAAATGAATTAGTGAAACTATAAATATGTTTGCAAATATGGTTGGTAAGTTAGAACACTATGTACAAATGTTTTAATTAAACAGTATCTAGCCATAATTATTTTGGCACCAAATGTAATAGTCTTATACCGGGTCAGTTCGATTGGCCAAGTATAGGGTTGTTACATTAAGTATCAATTAAATTAAAAAAAGTTTAAATATCAAATAAGTATAAGTTGCCAAGTTCAGGTACCTTTATATATACTAGCCCTGAATATTTTGAATGTGTTTAGTAATCATTTTAATTTTTTACTTAATGTAAATTTTCAACAAAAAAATTATTAGATGAAATAAATTGGTATCATTTAATGTAGAAATTATTAAAATGATTTTATTGTATTAAAATATTTAAATAAATTATCTTTTTTTTAAATGAAATATTTAAATTATCATATCTATATTTTATTCAAAAATTATATGAAAAATTATATTCATAGGATTAAAATTAAAAAGAATAATCTTTTAAAATCAATATTTACTTTTATCAAGCAATATAATTATATTCATTACTTATATTTATTAATTTATCAAACAAATTTTTAGTATAAATTCAGCACTTACAAAATTTAACAGTAAAATTTAATATTTAATTTTTCATAACTTAAAATTTAAACTTATTAAACAGGATGTAAATCAATTTATTTCAATTAAATCCATTGAATTCACTTCGATTTAATTGACTAATCGTTTGCTGACCTCTAATTATTACAAATTGAACGTCCCATTTGATATAGAAATTTTAAAGTTTAAACCTAACAGAAAAAAAGGAAATTTTATATGCTAAAATTACTTACTAAAACATTAAAAATTTTGGAGGGTATAAGATCCAAAGTGCAGCAGCAACACTGTGCCAGAGATTGCAGTCACCAAACAAGCTTCGGCCGGCCAAACACGGAAAATTTCTCGTCTTATTTTTCCCGTCTTATTCTAAAGTTTCTCACAAACCCACATGCATCAAGGAGTCCAGCTGATTCAATTAATAAAAACAAAATATATTACCTGTTTCACTTGTAATTTAAATTCCTAAACCTCTATACATATAGGTTTTTAGGTGAAAATGAATGTTGGCCAAAAGGTCAAGGACCTAACGTCATCATAACATCAGATTCAGAGTCATGTGAAAAGGGGGATCGTTAGTTGACATGCTGGAAAACCTTGCATGCTTCATTACAGCAGTATATATATAAAAAAGGAGCCCACACTGTTTTATGGAATCCATGTGTTGCATAAAAATTTGGTTCAATTTTCGGTGTAGATTGAGAGTTCTGAAAGTGGAAATGAGAAGCTAGCAATTGCTTCCTCTCTAATGCCTTAACCCCGAAGGGTTATCTTATATCTCTATGTCTGTCAAGAAGACACGTGTCAGTATAAGAGATAAGATTGACTCTATATTGATTCCCTAAGTTTAGTCAACCGTCTCACTTCAAATAAAATCTATCATCCCAGCTTAAAGAGCATAATCTTAATTTAAACATTGATAGATTACGTTTAAAGTGAGACGAATGGCCAAGAGATCAATATAGAATCAACTATGCCTCTTATATTGACACGTGTCTTCTTAATGGAGAGATGTAACACCTTAATACGTAGCTAACTCGACAAATACAAGCCATGTATCCTACAACTCATCATTGTAAATCTTACCCTTCAACTAACTCAATGAAAATTTTTTAAAGGCAGCCACTAAGAGAATGATATTCCAACCACCACAAAAATTTTGAACCTACCCTAATTATGTGTCCCACACTGATGCAAGTTGCTGATTAGTGATTGTAAATTCCCAATCAAGCCATACCAAGTGGGTTCCTCTAGAGCTTAGAGCCTAGAGACATATACGTGGCAACCAGCATTGGGGCGGCTAACCAGCAATGCCTAATGGTTTAAACAGGACAGAGCTGAAGCATATGAACAGGCAATGTGGTTCATATTGGACAAAATTGTCAGCTTCTCACCCGATCATACATTAACAGTTCCATTTCCACGTAATTTCCTAGCAAGACAAGAATCCATGATGGATCGACATTGGTTTGCCGTTGAAAAACATTCGTCATAGTGATGAACTAAAAGCTAAAATTCTCTAATCAACAATATGTTACATTGCCAACTTTTAGACTAACAAAACTTGGTATTTCAACATCAGGCGCAGTTAGTTACCTGGAATTGAAATATGGAATCTGACCAGCTTTTAACTCTGCAATGCAATGGTTCTTAAAAAGATTCTAAAGTTCATAAGCTTTTTTATTTTATAGGAGTAACAAGCATCATTGGTCAATTACCTCAAAACTTACTAACAATTAGGGGCTGAACCATTGTCCCTATCAATGAATTGAAGTTAACCCCTTTGCTTTTTCAAGATGATATATTTCATACAGAAAATGACCACCATTATGAGAAATAAAATGTGAAGAATTGATCAATTATCATTGGATGGAGAAACACAGATTATAAATCACAATCTACAAAGATGAAAGTTCATACAAACTCAGATATAAGGCTGAAGAATGTGAATCATGCATAGATTTAAGCTGCTAAGTAAGCAAATGAGTATGGCATGAACAGAATATTGAAGTTAATAATAATCCAACATAAAGAAGTGAGAGAACTTTTTCTCCCAATTACAACAAATGTTTGAATAGAGCTTTTTTTTTTTTTTTTAAATTTTATCTGTCCATATCAATGTAGCAAAAGCATACTATAAGATTACAAACAGGGGAAAAAGTGAAAAAGAGAATTTTATTCTCTTAAACCACCCCCAATAACAAAAGAAAAAAAAGAGCATCTAACCCTTTTTTCCCTTTTTTTTTTTTTCTCAATTCTTCCTATACAATTCCAATCACAAATTTCCTTTTTCCTTCCATTAAATCTAATCAAAAGCAAGAAATTATAATGAAGAATAAAAAAAGAGCCGCACCCATGTTTGTGACCTTATTGTCAGTGTGTAGTGACCTTAGATCTTTTCTTTGCTTCGCTGTAAAGCACAACTCCCATTATTGTAACAGCGAATCCAGCCATCCCCATCACGGTCACCGGATTCTTGAAGATCATAACCGACACGAACGCTGCTAATGCAGCTTTGGCATTGCCCAAAACCTGCAAAGTAAGGGCACTCGTATGTTTGGTAACCAAAAAATTTGTTAAGTTCACCAAATAAGCCACCGTAGCATTCCCAACCAACAAGAAAACAATGAAAGAATCAGTCTTGGCTTTCTCAAGCGTGATTCTTGCAACATTTCCTTCAATATATAGAGTAAACGGTAACAAAATCATTGCTGCCATAGGAGCCATATACAGCAGCAAATTCATGGAATGTAGCTTCTCAGCTTCACTAGTTAACAAGATCCCTTGAACTACAGACTTTAAAGCACGACCAGCAGTAGAACCAACACAAACCAAGAACCCAAACAGGTTAAACAAAGGCTCACTGTTACTAGCCAACACTATCCCAAAAACCACAGGCAAAAGTGCACAATAAACCTCAGCAGATTCCTTCTTGCAAGTGATTAAGAAAACGAAAATTGCAGTGAAAAAAGGGGTCGTGGCGCCAATAGCTTGGTTAAACGACACTGGAATGTACCTTAAAGACGTGTTCCCACACACGACGGAGAAACAAAAAATGGCACTCAAAGCAAATATTTTGAAAAACTGCTTCCTCGA
This sequence comes from Gossypium stocksii, assembly GCA_020496765.1. Taxonomy (NCBI): domain Eukaryota; kingdom Viridiplantae; phylum Streptophyta; class Magnoliopsida; order Malvales; family Malvaceae; genus Gossypium; species Gossypium stocksii. The sequence continues at coordinate 110,353,130 of CM035623.1, forward strand.
CAAAATATGTTGCCTTGGAACTATTTCAAGAAAGTTTATGGCCACGTAACTGTAACAAGCACATGAGATCATGTGGAGCATGGTGAGAAAGATTGGATAACGGTAGCCATAAAAGCTGAGGAGATACTTGTTGAGTAAAAGGACCCCAATGTTGGACATGAACCATGAAGCAATGATCAGTGCCGTTAAGAGATTAGGAGAGAGATGTGATCCAACGCTGTAGACGCCGTTTCTCACCTCAGCTGTTGGGGTTGCCGGGATGTCCAAAAGTTGGTGGTCGGCAGTGGCGGTTGAGTCCAATCTTGGGTTGCTCATCCTCCTTGTAGTCCATGTTTGCGCCTCTACCATTTGAGTCCTTCGGGAGTGACAGTAAAGATGGTAGCTTTGAGCCAAAGTCCCAAAAATGAGAAAAGAAAGATTTTTTCTTTCCCCCTGTGTTACTTAGCTGGTTAGATCTGAAGGAGGGAAGAGAATATTGAGGAAGATATGTTCGTTGAGGTGATCTGATCGGACGGTGAATAATTAGATTTGAGAAAATGGAGAAATAAGAAGCGTTGGATGGGAAGGAAGGGTAATAGAGGGAATAAAATAAAAACATAAAAGTAATATTAGTTAAGATTAGACATCCTCGTGAAAGCAGGTTGGAGACTGCTGGTGATGGATTCGATTGCAAGACTCTTGTCTGAATCTGACCACATTTATCATATTTTATTATTTTTTTATATTTACTTCAAACTTATTACCGTCTCCCGGTTTTTTTTTTCTTTTAATATAACATTTCTTCCATCCCATCTAATTTGTTTTAATTTTTTAATTAATTAAATTTAATAAATATATTTTAAATTTATTTTACTCATAATTTATATTTTTTCAGTTTTTATCCATAATTCATTTTTAAGAATAAAATCTCAAAGTTGGAAAAATCTTACCAGTAAAACTCAATATGTAACAGTTTTATTGAGATAGGGAATATAAAAAATAAAGGTTAAAGGGTTCGAGAATTCCGTAATTTAAAAAAATTAATTAAGCCACTGAAAAAATATATTCAATTGAGTCCTTAAACATAAAATTTTTCATCAATTAAGCTCTTGACCAATTATTTCCATCATTGGCCATTAGTTTCCTAACATGACTGCTAACGATTATTGAGCTAGCCATGATGCTAAGGTGGTGGTCTATGTTAGTAACAATTGTTGACATGGTATCACTACGTGAGCAAAAATAAAAATTCTGTAAAAAATTAAAAATATTATATTTTAATTTTCAAGTTCAAAATAAACCTAGATAAATATTATAAATAGAAATAAAAATTAAAAATATTTGAAATTTCATATTGTAACACCTTAACTTTTATTTCTGCTTCTGTAAATATTTGATACAAATATATGTTTGCTTCAGTGGTTAGTGTTCTGGGTGTGTGTGATAAGTCTCAAGTTCAAGCACTATCTGTAGCAAATTTTGTTATTTTTCTGATCTAAGCCTTATCTTTATTTAGTGGGCTTATACTAAATTGTCTGTAAATTTATATTAGAATGTGCTTGCTGGTTCAAGTGGTAAGAGGGTCTGTGTGATGGAGGTATTGAGTTTGAATCCTTGAGTGAGCAATGGTGTTAATTTTTGCTCTGTTGGCTGATAGAGTTTCGGTATAGCCAAAATTCTATGGTAGTTGTGAGTTAGTGGGTTAGTGGGAGAAAAATAAGGGATATGTTGTCATATCTTGATTTCTTTCTCTTTTTGAATTTTTTACTACTTTCTTTTTCTTCTCAATTCACTCTGCCGTTTTTCTCTCTTCTATGTTCTTTCTCATCAAACATTTTTTTTGATTTCTGTATTCTGTCAATTTGTGTTCTTAATCGCTACGATTCAAATTCTTGTTTTCTACGTCGGTTTAGATAAGTGAAGGGGGTAAGTTTTTGTTCGTTTTTGTGGCTATGGTTAGTAATATTTTTTGTGGATATTCTTTTTTTAGTTTGGTTTTCAGGTTTTGGCAGCAATGAATCAAGAAGAGTGGGGCTCTCCTCTTACGAATTTGTAGTTGGAACTGTACAGAGTAGTGGGTAAGTGACAAACCTTGGAATTGAACTATTGTCGGTTTCGTTAGTTCGATGAAATTGAGAATTAAAACTAATTTTGAGGGTTTGGTTTGTCGATTTTTAAGTGCTGGTGGTCTCGAGAGTGTTTGCGCATCAAAACGATACCATGTGTGTACCCAAAACACAAAAATTGAGGTTTCGGCAAAAGCTGAAAAACCATTCTATCGACGCCACACGAGTGCATGACCGCCCGTGTTGATGGTTGTGTGGGTTGACATGGTCGTGTGGTCGACGAAGGCATGGCCGTGCGCAAGACACAGTCGTGTGGCGGCCAAAATATGGCTGAGTGAGCCACACGGGCGTGTGGGCCCACACGGGCGTGTAGAATATTAGACTAGGCTGTGTCAACCAAACAGGCAAGACCAGTCTAGGTGTGTGGGCCCAACGGGCAAAGCACACGGGTAGGTAAGTCCATAAATCTAAAATTTTCCCTAGGGTCACAAGGGTTGTCCCAAACGACTGTGGGCCTACTGTAAGGTCGGTAAGGGCTACCTAAACCTTATAATCTGTAGATCTGATGTTCTATTCGGAGTATAATAATGCTAGGCATGTTTGATTTGTTTGTTGTATCAGTATATAAGCATGTGAGCATGTTTAATCTGTATATCGGTATCTGAATATGCTGTATCTATTATTGGTGGTGGGATGATATATATGGAGGAAGTATTCTGAAAGGAGACTCTCGCCGTTATTCTGGCAGCAAGGCTACACTTTATTTGTTATGTGTCAAAATGGCACAATGTGGTGTGTAGGGTTGGGTGGGTGTTTTTAACTCCACATGGTGTGATGGGATGGTCGGAGATGGTGTGTAGAGGATGGGGGTAAGATTTTGATTTATCTGACCTGTAATCTGAATCTGTACACGGTATTTGAAATGTGCTTATGCCCGAATCTGTATTTGTCTGTATGTGATAATCTGTATGTGTGCATGCTTAATTTTGTTGGGTTACACACTGAGTTTACATACCACTTTTTATGTCTGTTCTGTACAGGTAATCCACAGACTTAGGTGGATCAATACAGCGGGGGACTCAGCGGTGACCACTTGTTCGTAAACTATTTTAAGTTATTATTTTATGGTTTAGTTTACGATTTTGGTTTTATTCAAGAGTTTGTAATTTTTGGGACTCTCTGGATTTTCTGGTTTTAAACTGTTAATTCTTGTTTTGTTGACTTTCTGTATGCCGGTCTAACCTGTTTCACGAAATCGACATTTTTATGCATAAAGAGGTTTTTCTAAAAATATGAAATGGTTTTGCAATACTTCCGCTGTCAAACAAGTTTAGACAAATTAATTAGCTTACCAACTTTTTTAGAAATGGATAAAAATGAATACGAGTTTTGAAAATCGAAATGAAAACGCCACCATTTCAAAACCCTATCATGTGACGCTCTTGGCTTCGGCCATAACGTCTAGGCCAAGTTTAGAGGTGTTACATTTAGTGGTATCAGAGTCAAGTTACAAAACTCGGTTGTGAATTTTGGGTTCCAAAATATGTTTTTAAATAATTGAGTTTCAAATGGTTTAAATCACTATGATTAAGTGTGCGGTACACCGAGTCTCTAGCGCTGATCCAGTAAGTATTTCTGAAACTTAGTTAGGACTATTCTGAAACACTATAGTTAGTACTCTTTGAAACTACTGTAGTGAAATTGGTAAAGACTGAAACTTCCGAAAATATTTCTGAACTTCTGATACTTGGTGCATAAAATATCTGCTAATAAATACTGGAACTGATGCATAAAACTTTATAATGTAGATTAATTTGAAAATCATGATGAGCTTTTATGGAACACGCAGACGTGGCATTCGAGGCTGACGTAAAGGCCGTAAAGAGGCTTGAGCTGAGTCTTCATCTTTGGGCAGTATGCCAAATATAGACACTAGTGAGACACCGGTTTCGCCTGCTAGTGAGACTGGGTCTCAAAACCGTGCTGCTGGAGACAACGCACTGTTTCAGGCCATGTTAAGGATTTTAGAGAGGGTCTGACCCCATACTATATCTGGGGGTTGAAGGTTAGTAACTGAGCGACTTCGGTCCAATAGTCTTAAGTTATTTAGGGGTGTCACCGGAGTCGCCCCTAATGTGGCCGAGTATTGACTGGAGGCCACAGAGAGGATCATGAATGACATTGACTGTACTGTGACAGCCCTATTTTGACCCTAATCGGAATAAATGGTTTCGGAACCACGAAACCGAGTCAGAAAAATTTTTATTATTACTTTTCAATGTTTTGAATGTGCATGTGTTGATATGTTAAAGTTTGAATTTGAAATTTTGAAGTTAGGGTGCTTTATTGCTAAGAAAGGGCTAAATAGCAGCAAGCAAATTACATGTGTGCTATAATGAAAATGTTAATGTGTCATGCTTCTTTAATCATAAGGATTTGGATGGCAAATAAGCCATTTAAATTATAATGCAGGGTAGTGGGAGTAAGTTTTAGTCATCATATACATTATATAATAATAATAATATAACTTAAATTATGAAATAAAATATAATTTGTTATTATAATGGTTAGTGGGGTGATAAAAACAAAGTTATCATGCTTATTCCTCACTTGGCAGAAACTCAAAGAAAAAGAAAGGAAGAAAAAGAAAATTAGAATCAAGGGCATTCGGCTAGTATGTGTACTAATTAAGGTAAGATTTTGATGTTGTTTCTTTAAATTTTGTGAAATTGAGATACTTGTTAAGTGTTTTACATAGCCCATGGGTCAAATTTTACTAATTGATAAAGTTATGTGATGATACAATCGGCAATGGAGGTTGTGTGTTTCATGGATGGAGTGTGGATGTTTTTTTAAATTGAAATGGTAGAAAAAAAAATGATGTTTGAGCTTGTAAATATTGGAAACAAATGCTAAAATTTTTAGTATATGTATGTGTGTTTGCTGATTATGGATTTAAAGTGATGTTAATGAACTTTCGGCTATGGATGTCTTGAGATGGTAGCATTCGGCCTTGCTTTTAAAAAAAAAATGTTATAATTTGAGTGTTTTAATGCCTTGATGTATAAATATTGTTAAATGAGTTTTAAGCTTATTAAATTTTGATTAATGGGATTTTAAGGACAAATGGTATTCAGTTAAGGAAGGTTAATATGAGGTTTTGATGGATTGAAAAGTGAATGGCCGAATGAACTTATATGAATATATGGTTTGCTATGTTCGATGTAGGATAGAAATCATGTTATTTGTGTCAAATGTAGTCTTGTATAAGTAAATTTTTGAGATGTTAAGTTAATTAAAGGGGAAATGCCGAATGTAATAATGTGTTAAAGAAATTGTGCAAATAAATATTTATGGGATCTTTGGTCTAATTTCATATGTATAATTTATTAAAATGTTATTCGGGTATTAGTGATAAGTTGTGAAAATTCTTGTTAATAGATGAAAGTATATGTTTAATTGTTAAATTAGTTTATTTCATGGTCGAATGTGATTTATGGTCATGGAATGATTTAATTGAATGATTAAAGTCAATATGAGAGCTTTCGGTCAATTGCTATGTATGCTATATGTTAAGATTTGGTTATATAAATATATATATATATATATATATATATATTTGATCATGATAGTAATTTATTGAATGGTTGGTTTTCTTGATATTGTAGTTAAAAGTATGAACTGGTTATTTGAGATAATTGGCTAGTTGGTACCGAATAGATATATGCTAAATCTTAGTTAATCTAGGGTAATTGCCGAATGACCTATTGCTTAATGAATAGGATAAATTGTTCATATCTTGAGGTCTTTGAATGTTTGAATTAGAAAATAGATAGAAATCAACCATTATGTTTTTATAGTATAGATGCCGGATGTGGATTAAATAAATCAATTGAGGAATAGGTATGTTTGATAAGTGTACTTACTTTGTGAATAAGTAGTAAGTATGTTATGATAATTGTTAAGTATATATGTGCAATTGTTGAGAAATGACATTTGGCTATGTGGCTATTAAAATGGGTTTGTAAGTCTAAAATTAATGCAAGGTTAAATTTGAAAGTAATTTGAGATGCATGGAATGAATTTGCCGCTTGTAAGTCATTGATATGAAGCTATCCTTGTTTTGAGTACAAACATTTTGGTGTTATAAAGTTTAAATGGTTAGTAGTGAGAAAGCCAAATATAATATGATACAATGTTTGGCTAGTCGATTAACAATAAGTTACATTTGTTTAACTCAAGAGCATAGAGGGGCAAATTCGGATAAAAGGAAAGCTAAAGTGATTGAATAGCCGACCATAGTTGTTCAGAATTTCTCGAGGTAAGTTTTAAGTAATCAAACGTAAATAACATTCGATTATAATTTGATATATTACATGAATTGGGTATTCCTTGTAATCTATGGATTTAGCCAAACTTTAAAGATAAAATGATGATGTGTTGTATTATGCTTATATGGCCTAATAGCAAGTATATCATATTGGTAAGTGATTGGTAAGTGTGAAATGTGCTTTTAAGATCGTGTGATAAGTATGAAATGAATGTGAGCCAAATACTATGCATAAACTACCGAATGCTAAGTGTGAAGATGAAATGAAAGAAAGGTGATTGAAATTATATGTGAATGTAGTGCTTTGAATTAATCATATTTAAGTCAAATCAATGAATTACATCGAGGTGATTAGATGTTATGATTATGGGACTTTGAGATTTGAAGAAATGATATGTTAATGAAATGAATATAATGTGGCCATGCATATACGGCCAATTGATGTTACATATTGAATATGTTATATGTGAATAATGTGCATAAGTAAGTTCTTAAGTGATTAAATTGATTCTATGTGTTTAATGATTAAATGAATATAGAAATTAGAATGTGATGCTTATGTGATTAAAATATATATATATGCATATGAATGAATAGCAATGTTAACGTTATGAGCCGAAAATAGCTAACTTGTTTAATTGAATTGTGAATGGCAATGAATTATACGTTAAGAGTTCATAGAGAATGATAAATGACAATTGTATTTCGGAGAAGCAAGGGTAAATGAGATGAGTATGAATCTAGTAAGGGCTAAGTGTGATAGCCGAAGGTGCTATAAATTAACATAAGTGAATGGTATTTTGAATGTATTGTATGATGTAATGACTAAATGTATTATGAAATAGGATATGAGTCAATGCTATAAAGTGGATGAAATTACTATGTGTGATAATCGGGTTAATAGCCTAGCAGGCTAAGTGCCGTTGAATTATTCCGAGCATGATATTAATGATATACCTACAAGGTAAGGTTACAATTTGCTAATTGAAGGCCTATCGAATTGAGTTGTATTCGGCCAAATATATAAATGCAAGGTATGGGTTATATTCGGTTACTTTATATGTGTGACAAGAATATGCGTGATTTCTTATGTTCTTATACGGAAATCTAATAGTTGTCTGAATGATTCATTTGATGATAAAGAAACATTGATGAACTAAAGAATTAAACTACTATATGCACATATAAACATGTGTATGAAAGGAGTGCATCGGACAAGTGATTAGAAGTATTGATATGTTAAGTGGAATTATAAAAATGTGATGAAATTGATTGGTGATATACATGTTTAAATAATATGAATGCAAGGAATGTGTTAAAGAGTAAATTTGTAGTAAATCTGCTTGGGACAGCAGCAGTAGTGTGATTTTAGAAAATCACTATAAATTGTTGGAGTTGAGTTAGAGGCTGAATAAATTATTTAATTAAAGCTTAATGAGTCTAGTTTCTTATAAAAGAAACCATGTAAGCAAAAGAATTTCCGATAATGAGATATTTGAGATGACGTGGGATAGGGTCAAAATGACTTCGAGATCCCCTGCTCTGTCTTTTGGAAATCATTATAAATTGTAGAAAAATGGTTATAAGATAAAATTTATATGATTAGACTCATTAACGAGTCTAGTTTCAAATGAAATAAATGAGAACATATTTTGAATTTTGTACAATGAGAAATCTAATTCGTAGTGAAGAGTGTTCAGAATAGTCAAACAGTGAAACAGGGGAAAATTTAAGAAAAATCTGGTATTGATTGGTTAAACCAAAAATTATGAAAATTTTATGGATAGAATATATAAGAATCTATTTTAAGGGAAAATTAACAGCACTTGATTTGGAGTTTCGTAGCTCCAGTTATAAATAATTTAGTGATTGTTGCTTAGAAAGATAGCTTGCAGTGAATTTGTGATTTGTTTGCAAACTTTGATTGAACTTGTTAACTAGTTGCTTATTGTTTTTTTTATGAACTTACTAAGCTTTAAAGCTTACTCCCCATTCTCTTTCCCTATTTCTTATAGGTCTGTACAATAGCTCGAGTTGGAAGGGCCGGAGATAACATCACACTATCGTCACACTATCGAGTATCATGTGAGGGGTGTTACATGGCATGTATAGATAAACCTGTTTTTGAAAAGAGTATGATTTTGAATGTCGTATTTATATGAAGATGAATTCGTAAGTAAATTTCTTAAATACTAACTTTTTAAGTATAGTTGAGATCATGACTTATGTGTATCGGTGAATGTTTGACAGCTGTGTTTTGTTGAGTAATACCTTATAGCCCTATTCTGGCGACGGACAGGGGTTTAGGGTGTTACATGTACACCTGACAGAAACTTAGGGGTGCGGTCTCTCTGTTTCGCGACGAGGCATACCGATAGTGGTTAATACTTGAGGAGGGTACTCAGCCCGATCATCTAACTTGGGATTTCTTCAAGACTGCTTTTTAGGGGAAATATGTAGGCGCGAGTTACATCAGTGCTCGTAGACGTGAGTTCATGAATCTCATGCAAGGTGATAGATCAGTGGCAGAGTATAAGACTAAATTTTTAAGGTTGAACCGCTACGCTCGAGGCATGGTAGCATCTGAGTATGAGAAGTGTGTCAATTTTAAGGACAGTCTTAGAGACAGTCTGAAGGTTCTTATGGCTCCACTGAAGGAGCATGAGTTTGCAATTCTAGTTGATAAGACAAAGATTGCCGAGAAGGTTAAGTGCGTGGAGCACCAGAATAAGGACAGAGAGAGAGAGAGGCAAGAACAAGAGGGATTCGGAGCCCTCTAGTTCTATGTAGAGGCCTAAGAAAAAGGCTAGATTTGATGGGCCAATTAGAGTTAGAGCTCCTATTACCCCTGCTGGGTTACAACCATGTAGTGACTGCGGTAGGCGTCATTCGGGCGAGTGTTGGAGGAGGATTAGGGCTTGTTTGAGATGTGGGTTATTAGAACACCATATCTGAGAGTATCTACTAAAGGCTGATCAAGTGCAAGCTTTAGGACCAGGCACTGTACAGCCTCAGAAGGTAGTTCAACAACCATTTAAGGGCCGTGGACAGGCTAGGGTAGTAATGGTATCGGTCGTAGACAAAGAGTACCGGGCAGAGGTGCTGGTCAGATAGAGGCGAGGTAGCCTATATTGGTTTATGCTGCAAGGTGTCGAGAGGATAGGGGTGCTCCTGATGTCATCATTGGTACGTTCCTTATTTTCGATGTACCTTATACTGCACTGATAGACATAGGTTCTACTCAATCCTGTGTAGCTAGTTTTTTATCTAAAAACTTAGGGAATTTGGTTAAGAGCACTTCTAGTGAGATCACTATACTAAGTCCATTGGGGCAGTTTGTCCGGGTTAGTAAACTTTATAGGAATGTTCTGTTGAAGGTGCAAAGGCGGTATTTCTGGTAGATCTGATGGAACTTTCGTTTGGGGAGTTCGATTTGATTTTGGGTATGGATTAGTTGGCTAAGCACCGAGTTAGTTTGGATTACGTGACTAAAAGGGTCATTCTAAGAACTGAAATGATAATGAGGTGATTGTGATTGGTGATCGTCGGAATTATCTGTCAAATGTGGTTTTCGTGCTTGTGTTGAAAAATTGGTTCGAAAAGGTTGTGAGGCGTTTCTAGCCTATGTCAGTGTTTCTAAATCTGGGGACTCTTCTATTGGGGACATTAGAACCGTGAGGGAGTTTCCAGATGTATTTCTTGAGAAGTTACCAAGATTACCTCCAAATCAAGAAGTTGAGTTTGGGATTGAGCTTCTTCCGGGCACAGTTCCGGTGTCTATCGTTCCATGTCGAATGGCACTGAAAGAACGTGCAGAGCTTAAAGCTCAACTTTAGGAGCTATTAGATCATTGTTTGATCCGTTCTAGTGTGTCTCCGTAAGGAACACCAGTTCTGTTTGTTAAGAAAAAGGATGGTACCATAAGGATGCGCATTGATTATCGGCAGTTGAACAAGTTGATTATAAAAAATAAGTACGCACTTTCAAGGATCGATGACTTGTTTAATCAATTCTGAGTGACTTCAATGTAACAACCTAAATTTCAGTGATATCGGAACAGTGGTTTCGTGACCACAAATCTGAGTTAGAAAAAAAATATGTTTTAATATTATTACATGATATGTGATATGATAGAAAAGTTATATGGAAATTTTGATAGGAAAATTATACCGATTTAGTGAATTACTAGAAAAAGGACCAAATTGAATAAAATGTGAAAGTTGAGTGCTAGATGCTAGAAGGACCAAATAGCTATGAAACTTGAAATTATAGGTCCTTATATGATAATTAGACTATCAATCAAAATATGGGAAAATATCTTTGGTGATTCATTAATGGAATTTGAAAAAAATAAAATAATTAAATTGGAATTATGGAAAATTAAAGATGATAACAATTACATGGAAATATCATCTTATTTTCATCATCTTCATCCCCAAATTTTATGGAAGCCCTAGGAGAGAGAAAAGTTACTAACCAAGCTTAGTTGGGTAAGTTTCTATGTCCTGTTTTTAGTAATTTTTATATTTTTAGAACCGGGATAACTTACTCTCTCTATTTTGGGGATTAAATTGAGAAGTTATCAAAGTATGGAAATTGTATCATGGATGAGTATGCCAAAAATTTAAAATTTATGGTAGAAAATGAAAGATTGTTAGTAAATAAACAACTTTTACAAAGTGATTTTGGGTGAAATTGTAAAAAGGGGACTAAATTGTAAAATAGAAAAACTCAAGGAAAAATTTTGATTTTTATGAAATAAATGTGCTATAAATGCTACTTGAGAATTTCGGCTAAGCTTGGATAGAGGATTAAATTGCAGGGATTTCATTTTCCGAGCCTAGGGACGAAATTGGAATTAATGAAAAGTTTAGTGACAAAATAGTAATTTTGCCTAGAGTGTAAATTGAACTCAATAGAATATGAATGGAATGAAATTGATGATTAAATTCGTTTATATAGATCCAGACAATTCGAATACGAGATTAGATCGAGACAAGGAAAAAGTCTCGGATTAGTTGATTTTCAAACACGAATAATTATTAAGGTAAGTTCGTGTAGCTTGAATTTGATTTTCATGAAATTCTTGTAATGCATGTATATGTGATATGAATGTACAATGAATGGAAGATGATGAAATATTTGATATACTTGATGAAAAAGGGGAAAATAAATCTCGGTTGAACAGGTAATCCTGGTATAAGCCCTCCTGATGTATATGTTACTGAATGAAGATATTAAATTGTTGATTGATATTCTCGAATTAAGAGAATTTGCAGTATTGGCTGAAAGAGCCTACAAAGCCGAATAATTAAGCAAAGAAAAGAAACAAGCTGAAAGAGCAGCCCGGATTTCAGGAAAACTACTAATAGGGAAATCAAAAGTATCTATGTCAAAGAAATCAAAGAAATATCAAGATTGTTCTTCCTCAGCTATAGGGTATTCTGGAAGAGAACGAGGCTCCCAATGTTCTAACCCGAGATCTCCTACCCCCTTAGTGACTAGTGTGGGTAGTGTCGGTAATCCCAAACTGTAATATCCCGAAAATTTCTATCCTTGATATAGTAAAATAAAGAAATAAAGAAATAAAAAGAGAAATTTTGAGCTATATCAACAAAATCTATGTAGGAAGTGATTATGATGTATTAATCCAAGAAAGGACTAAATCATAAAAGTGAGAAAAGTTTTGTGGCCCAAGAGTAAATACTTAAAATTTAAGGGGTTAAAGTGTAAATATGAAAAATTTGAAGGACCAATAGTGAAAATATTTTAAGGATGGAATAATCTAGAAACTAAGGAAAATGGATGAATTACGACCAAATTGATTAGGAGAAAGAATTATGAGGGACTAAATCGTAATTTTACCAAATTAAGTGATGACTCAAGGATGAAATTTTAAAAGATCATGAAGGGCAAAATGGTCAATTAGAAGGAGAGAGAAATCTAGAAGGTAATGATAGTGTGATGATATTTTATAATTATTTAATAAGATAAATATTACTTTATTAATATTTTAATAAGATATTTTATTATTTTATTATTTTATTTAGTATATATATATGTGTGTGTGTGTGTGGAAAAAAAAAAGAGAAGAAACCACCATCTTTCCCATGCACCGACGTGAAAGGAAGAGAGAAAGAAAGAAAATTTTGCTTTCTTTACAATTTGGTCCTTCCACCAAAAATTCACCATTTTCACCTAGAAATCAAAAGAATTTCCATAGCTACCGAAGGAGAAAAATGTTAAGGAGACTATGAGGAGTTAGAATATCAAGTTGGATTCAAGAAATAAAAGCTGGAGGAGAGAGAAAATGAAGTTAAAGTTTGGAAGCAATGAAACAAGGTAAGAACATCAAGATTTCCATGTATTTTTAAGTTTAATATTATTGAAAATGCATGTAAATGATGTTAATGTAGAGTTTTATTATATATGATTCTATGTTCTTGATATGGTAGTGAAGAGAAAATAAGATAAAGTGATCGGAAATGGTGTAGAGAAAGAAAATAAGGGTGATATAAACTTAGTAATTAATATCTTGCACTAAAACAGTTTTGGGCAGTAGCAGTAAGCTAAATTTGAAAAATTACCAAAAATTGTAGAAACTGAATTAGAGTTGAGTGAGAAATGGAATTAAATCTTGTTGAGTCCATTTTCATATAAAAGAAACAGAACAGGTAAATGAATTTTGTATTCTGAGATATTTATATTTTTGTGAGACTGGTTCAGAATGATTTCGGGATCCTCTGTTCTGACTTGGAAAAATCATTAAAAATTGTATAAAAATAATTATGGGACATAAATTATATGGTTAGATTCTTTAATGAGTCTATTTTTAATAGAAACAAACGGAAACATAATCCGAATCCTGTATGAAGAGATAATTAATTTTTAGTGAATAAGGGTCAGAATTGTTAGATAGCAGAATAGGGGTGACTTTAAAGAATAAAATGTACTATTTAGCTAAACCAAAAATTCTAAAACTTTTTTTGTCAGCATATGTGTGAGTCTAGTTTTAGGGAAAATTTACGGATCTTAATTTAGAGTTCTGTATCTCAAGATATAAATAATTTAGTGACTATGACGCAGGTGGACAGCTTGAATGTTCACATATAAGTAAATAGTGAAATTATTGATAATGTTACTTATAAGCATATTATATAAATTAAGGATGTGGAATGGAGAGGAGGAGGAAAATATGTATGAATATTCAGTTAGCATGGCTAATTTGTATGTTTTAGGCTCAGGAACTAAATTGAATAAAAGTAAAACTTTATGGGTAATTTGGTAAAAATGTTAGAAATGATCAAATTACATGAAATGGATTATTATATTATTTAAATTGAAAATTTTAAATGAAAACTGTTAATTTAGTTCGAGATCGAGGGAAAACATGTTTTAAGGATTAAATTGAAAAGTGTTGAAATTATGGAAAATTTTGATATTTTATAGAATTTATGGAATGTTATTAATATGTATGATGATAACGGCTAGAAATAAGGATTAAATTGCAAGAATTCATTTTTTCTGAGCCTAAGGGTAAAATCGTCATTAATTAAAAGTTTAGGGGCAAAATGGTAATTTTGCCTAGAGCACTAATTGAATGTATTAAAATATGGAATAAATGAAAACAATGATCAAATTTATTTATAAAGACCCAAACGACTCAAATGTGATACTTGAACGTGGAAAAGAAAATGTATTAGATTAATGAATTTATAAACACGAACAAGCAACGAGGTAAGTTCGTGTAACTTGAATTATATTCTTAAATGCTTGAAATGTATGTTATTGATGTGAATATGAATTGAATGTTCATTATATGAAAATTGATGAAACATTGATATATTTGATAAAAAGGGGAAGAAATCTCAGTTGAATGAAAGGAAAATTCGATGGATCTCTGAAAAGGAATTGACGGTAAAAGGGGATCTAGCCCGGACGGGTGATCCTATCCTGATATAGCCCTCCTGAAGAATATAGGAAAAAGGATTAAGCCCGAAAGGGTAATCCTAATATCAGCCCTCCCGAAGAATATATGGGAAATGAGGTTCGCGAGAGTGTGCTGGTGGCTCTCCCAAAGAATATATGTGTATAGGCCCTTCCGAAGAATACATGGGAGCTGAGGTTCGTGGAAGTGTGCCAAGATTTGAGGTTCACGGGAGAGTGAGGTTCACGGGAGTGTGCTCACTGAAATGAAATGTGTAAGACCATGGTTGAAAGATACCATGGCAACATATTGAGAAAATGAATAAGACCATGGTTGAAAGATACCATGGCAACACATGCATATGAATTGACGGACCCGGAATTGTACACTAAAAGTGTGCTCCTGTATGAATTGACGGTTAATGAGATTGTACACCAGGAGTGTACTCTCGGAAATTCATCGAAATTCTGAGAAATTCAACAGGATAAATATAGAAGATGGTAAACACATAGCTAAAAAGGGTAAATGTGAATTGATGGATTACGGATTTGCATATTTTAAGTATACTATATGATTTTAACTATCGATATTCCGATAAATTCAGTAGGTAAGAATCCTAACCAGAAAAGGAAATATGTATATAAAAAGATTTGTACATATATTCCTGAAGTACATAAAAAAAAATGACAGTGATACTGGATATATGGAAATATAAGATGATGATATTTGTACATGGAATTTATTGATGAATATATGCATCCATGATTATAGATTCGTATACTTTAATAATATTAATTGTATGACGATGAAATTTCAAATG
Organism: Gossypium stocksii; assembly: GCA_020496765.1. Lineage (NCBI taxonomy): Eukaryota > Viridiplantae > Streptophyta > Magnoliopsida > Malvales > Malvaceae > Gossypium > Gossypium stocksii. The sequence continues at coordinate 110,368,252 of CM035623.1, forward strand.
ACTTAATGAATAAAGCCCTGACATGGAAATAATTTGAGCACGAAACAATAATCACGAAATTGAACTTGAAATACACGAAAACGATATTTATTCGATATTTTAAAAATATGACATGGAAATTACATGTATATGAAACTTACCTGATAATTATGCATGTTCAAGATTATGAATTGTCCCGGAATAAATATATACAAAATTCGTGAAAACAATGATACATGAAATTTTGGTATAATGAATGATTTATGTTTTTGAAGAAATGGCAAGAGAATAATATGTAGCATATTATATGAATATGTGGCTATCTTTAATATGCTGATACATGGAAATTGGGTAAGCCGTAATAAGTAATAATCTCAAGTATGATATGTTGATACAATGAGTTTATCGATTCTACAATTATATGAAATATATTCAAGTATACTAATGACTGTTGTTGTTGACGCTTAGACAAGTGCCAAGCTATTGGTTAAATGGTAATATGTTTATTATTTGATATGTCGAAAGGGTAAATGATCAAATGAAAATATACATGTGTTTATAGAAGAGTGGTAAAATTTAAGTTGTACAATTTCTTATAAAATGAGTTATCATGCGATAAAAAAAAGTTCTATAAACTCCGGTAATACCTCGTGACCCTATTCCAATGATAGATACGGGTTGGGGTGTTACACAAACCGAGATGTAAGTATTGTAATAAAGCTAATTTTGGGGAATACCGACTGAGAAGTGGAGCTTGTTACAGATGTGGTTCATTTGACCATTTCCTCCGAAATTGTCCAGAAAGGGTTGAAAAAGACAGTGAACAAATTTTAAAGTCGAGCAATCCTGTTTCAAGAGGTAGGCCACCTTGATCTTTTGGTAATGTTAGTGGTAGCCGAGGAGCTACTAAAAATTCTGCAGCTAAGTCTAAAGCTAGAGTACAGGCAAGAACATATGCCATCCGTGTCAGGGAAGATGCCTCAGCATCAGATGTTATCACTGGTACATTTGCTTTACTTGACACTGATGTTATTGCTTTAATTGAACTTGGCTTTACATATTCATACATATACATAAAGTTAGTGGATGTTAAAAATTTATTTGTTGAATTCACTGAAATGGTGGTTAAAGTTTCAAATCCCTTGGGCCAATGTGTAATGGTGGATAAAATTTATAAAAATTGTCCACTAATGGTTAAAAGCTATTGTTTCCCGGCCGACTTGATGTTATTACCTTTTGATGAATTTGATGTGATCTTGGGGATGGATTGGCTAACCCAACATGATGCAATGGTAAATTGTAAACAAAAGTATATTATATTGAAATGTCAGAATGGTGAGTTACTTCGGGTTGAATCCGATCAGATGGGAAAATTGTCTAATGTGATTTCAGCTATGACAGCACAAAGGTATATTAAAAAGGGAAGTGATTCGTATATTGCATATGTGTTGGATACCAAGGTATCTGAGTTAAAGATCGAATCTGTACCAATGGTATGTGAATTTTCAGATATGTTTCCAGGAGAATTACCTGGGTTACCACCAGAAAGGGAAATGGAATTTTCTATAGACTTGATTCTGGGAACTACTCCGATCTCTATAGCACCATACATGATGGCTCCTACAAAATTAAAAGAACTGAAAGTACAGTTGTAGGAACTTATTGACAGGGGCTTTGCTCGACCGAATCATTCGCCATGGGGTGCTTCGGTGTTATTTGTGAAAAAGAAAGACAGATATTTGAGATTGTGTATTGATTATTAACAACTCAATAAAGTCACAGTAAAGAATAAATACCCGTTGTCCTGGATTGATGATTTGTTTGATCAGCTAAAAGGTGCTACTGTCTTTTCAAAGATTGATCTCCGATCAAATTATTATCAGTTATGGGTAAAGGAGTTAGATGTGCCAAAAATAGCTTTTAGAACCAGTTACGGACATTATGAGTTCCTGGTTATGCCATATGGACTAACGAATGCACCTGCTATATTTATGGATTTGATGAACAGGATATTCAGACCGTACTTGGACAGGTTTGTTGTAGTGTTTATTTATGATATTCTGGTATATTCTCAAGATGAAAGTGAGCATGCTGAACATTTGAGAATTGTACTGCAAACTTTACGTGAAAAGTAGTTGTATGCTAAATTCAGTAAATGTGAGTTCTGGCTTTGAGAAGTGGGTTTCCTTGGACATATTGTATCGGCTGATGGTATTAGGGTAGACCCGAGTAAAATTTCAGCCATTGTTAATTGGAATCCATTGAAGAATGTATCCGAAGTCAGAAGTTTTCTGGAATTGGCTGGATATTATCGAAGATTTGTAAAGGGTGATATCGGAACAGTGGTTTTATGACCACAAATCCGAGTTAGAAAGAAAATATATTTTAATTTTATTGCATGATATGTGATATGATAGGAAAGTCGTATGGAAATTTTGATAGGAAAATTATACTGATTTAATTAATTACTAGAAAAAGGACCAAATTGAATAAAATATGAAAGTTGAATGCTAGATTCTAAAAGGACCAAATAGCTATGAAACTTGAAATTATAGGTCCTTATATGGTAATTAGACCATCAATCAAAAGATGGGAAAATATCTTTGGTGATTCATTCATGGAATTTGAGGGAAAAAAAAGGATTTAATTAAAATTATGAAAAATTAAAAGATGATAACAATTACATGGAAATATCATATTATTTTCATCATCTTCATCCCCAAATTTCATGGAAGCTCTAGGAGAGAGAAAAGTTACTAACCAAGCTTAATTGGGTAAGTTCCTATGTCCCTTTTTTAGTAATTTTTATATTTTTAGAATCGGGATAACTTGCTCTCTCTATTTTAGGGATTAAATTGAGAAGTTATCAAAGTATGAAAATTGTACCATGGATGAGTATGCTGAAAATTTAAAATTTATGGTAGAAAATGAAAGATTGTTAGTAAATAAACAACTTTTACAAAGTGATTTTGGGTGAAATTGTGAAAAGAGGAATAAATTGTAAAATAGTAAAACTTAAGGAAAAATTTTGATTTTTATGAAATAAATGTGCTGTAAATGCTATATGAGAATTTCGGCTAGGCTTGGATAGAGGATTAAATTGCATGAATTTCATTTTCTGAGCCTCGGGACGAAATTGGAAATAATAAAAAGTTTAGGGGCAAAATAGTAATTTTGTCTAGAGTTTAAATTGAACTCAATAGAATATGAATGGAAAGAAATTGATGATTAAATTCATTTATATAGATCCGGACAATTCGAATACGAGATTAGATCGAGGCAAGGAAAAAGTCTCAGATTAGTTGATTTTCAAACACGAACAATAATCAAGGTAAGTTCGTATAGCTTGAATATGATTTTCATGAAATTCTTGTAATGCATGTATATGTGATATGAATGTACAATGAATGGAAGATGATGAAGTATTTGATATACTTGATGAAAAAGGGGAAAATAAATCTCGGTTGAATAGAAATGAATTCGATGGACTAGCGAGATATGGATATTACATGGGGCATGGAAAGGATTTAGCCTGAACGTGTAATCCTGATATAAGCCCTCCTGATGTATATGTTACGGAATGAATTTAGCCCGGATGGGTAATTCGAATTGAGACTGAATCTAGATTTAGCTGGACTGGTAATCCAGATCGAGCTCTATAGAGTATTTGTCGCTAAAAGGATTTTGCTAGGACTGGTAATCCTGACAAAACTCTTGAGCATAGATTACGGGGGATTTAGCCTGGACTGGTAACCCCGCTATGCGAAATAAGACTCGGAAATGTGCTCTCTGATATAGGTAAAAGTGAATTGACGGAATATGAAATTGTACACTATAAGTGTACTATTGAGTATCCATCGTAATTCCGATAAATTCAACGGGATAAATAAGAAAATTAGAAATGGAAGATGAAAGGTATAAAGGACGTGAAAATGACAAGTATATGGGAATCATGGAATTGATGAGCTTATCAATCATTTATTTTTATGTTGAAATTATATGATGTTATATAACTAACTCAAAGAGTTAAGGTTGTGTATGATAGGATAAAATTCTATTGTTTGGATGCTTATATGTTTGATTAAAATTGATGGAACATATGGTAAGTTATATTCCTATTACATGAACTTACTAAGCACTAAGTGCTTACTCTGCTTACTTTTTCCTGTCTTATAGTGCTCGCTCAGAAGGTCGGAGATTGGTCGGAGCTTGATCACACTATCAACCCAAACATTTTGGTATATAAAAATTCTTTATTTTGTGATAATGGCATGTATAGGCTAAAAATACCAATGTTAATGTAGAAATGGATGGATGTAAACAAAGCCATTGGTATGGCTAATATTAACTAAATTTTGAGTATGTTTAGAAAGTAAATCATGGATTATAAGTATGGTGATATGGTTCAAATTTTATAGAATAAACATGTAAGGCTATGAGGTAAGTATGGTACCAAATGTGCATGAGAGAATATGGTTATTGTATGATGAAATTGGATGAAAATCATATATGAAATTGCTTGGTTGGTATTGGAATGGTTTGGTATAGGTATGGGATGAAAATGGGTGAGAAATGAGGCTTGGACATAGTCTTATTTTGTCCACGCGGGTAGACACACAGGCGAATGTTTAGGCCGTGTGTGACACACGGTCCATAACATGGGCGTGTAGCTTGGCCGTGTGCCCCCTGCATCCAGAATTTGCAAAACAAAATGCTCAGAATTGAGCACTCGGGCAGAGACATGGGCGTGTGTCTCAGCCCTGTGAGGCACATGGCCTAGTACACAGGCGTGTCTCCTAGCATTGTGAATCTTGTACCTATTTTTGAAAAATCGAATTAACTACATGGCCTAGCACACGGGCATGTGACTTGGCCATGTGAGATCAATTTGTTCATGGTTTGCAAGTCAGAGAGTTACACGGGTAAGGGATACGGGCGTGTGAACCCACACAACCTGACCACATAAGCATGTCCCATACCACACGGGTGTGTGACTCATATTGTATAGAAAAATTTTGGGATTTTTGCAAAAAATTCCCTATGATTCTGATTTAGTCTCGGATCAATCCCAATACATGTTTTGGGCCTCGAGGGCCCATCTAAGGGACTTTAAAAATTATGTCAGAAAATGAATAGTAAATGACTCGAATAATCAAAAAATATTCTGTAAACTTTGGTAATGCCTCGTAACCTTGTTCTGGCGATGGATACGGGTTAGGGGTGTTACATTCAGTGTTCTTTAAGATTAATCTTCGTTCTAGGTATCATTAGTTTAGGGTTAAGGAAGCTGATGTTCACAAAATTACATTCAGGACTCGTTTTAGACATTGCAAGTTCCTAATTATGCCTTTTGGTCTGACGAATGCTCCAGCTGCATTCATGGATCTGATGAACAGGGTGTTTCAGCCATTTTGGGATCATTTCATCATGGTCTTCATTGACGATATTCTAGTTTATTCTAAAATTGAGGATGAACATGATAAATATCTTAGAGTTGTGCTTCAGATCCTCCGTGAGAAATGACTCTATGCTAAATTGAGTAAGTGTGAGTTTTGGTTGCGTGAGGTGACTTTTTTGGGGCATTTGGTTTTTGCTGAGGGGATCCGTGTTGATTTGAGGAAGTTTGAGGCTGTGCTGGACTGGAAACAACCTAAGAACGTATCTGAAATCCACAGTTTTCTGGATCTAGCGAGGTATTACTAGTAATTTGTCGAGGGGTTCTCTGTAATTGCAGTTCCGTTAACTAAACTTTTGCGTAAGGGGGTTACTTTTTTCTGGACTGATGAGCAACAATCGAGCTTTGAGAAGCTCAAATCTGTTTTGACCCAAGCTCTTGTTCTGATACAGCCTGAATCTGGTAAAGAGTTTGTGGTATACAGTGATGCATCACACGTCGAATTGGGATGTGTTTTGATGCAAGATGAGAAAGTTATGGCTTATGTATCTCGTCAACCTAAGACACACGAGGGAAACTATCCGACACATGATATCAAGCTGGCTGCGGTAGTCTTTGCATTGAAAACCTGGAGGCACTATCTATATAGTAAGAGGTGTATCATCCACACTGATTACAAGTGTCTCAAGTACTTTCTTACTCAGAAGGAGCTGAATCTTAAGCAGCAACATTGGATTGAGCTGCTTAAAGATTATGACTACACAATCGAGTATCATCATGGTAAGGCTAATGTGGTGGCCGATGCTTTGAGTCATAGGGCGATGTCTGATCTGAGAGCGATGTTCGCTCGTCTTAGTTAGTTTGATTATGGGAGTCTGTTAGCCGAATTACAAGTTAAGCTGACTTGGATTGATTAGATTTGAGATAAGCAATTAGGGGATGAGACTCTAGGTTCACGGTTCCATCAGGTTGAGAGTGGAAGTACTTCAAATTTTGGGATGAATAATGATGGTGTGTTGGGTTTTCGAGGCCAGATTTGTGTGTCGAATGATTCATATCTGAGATAGTCGATTCTAAAAGAGGTGCATAATAGCCCTTATGCTATGCATCCCGGTGGTGATAAAATGTATCGCGACTTTCGTGAATTGTACTGATGGCTAGGTTTGAAGCTTGAGGTTACAGATTTTGTTACACGTTGTTTGACGTGCCAGCAAGTTAAGGCTGAGCACCAGTTGCCTTCAGGTTTGTTACAGCCAGTTAAGATCACTTTGTGGAAATGGGAACGAGTAATGATGGTCTTCGTTAGTGGGGTACCCTTGACGCCTACTAAGAAGGATTCTGTTTAGGTCATCGTAGATTGATTGACCAAGTCTATTCATTTTATTCCGATTCGGACGGACTATTCTCCATAGTTTGCAAGTTTTTATATCTCTATATTAGTACGACTGAATGGGGTTCCTGTCTCAATTATTTCTGATAGAGATCCTCATTTCATTTCTCAGTTCTGAAAGAATTTGCATGGGACTCTGGGTTCAAAATTAGACTTCAGTACTGCGTTCCATCCTCACACTGATAGTCAATCTGAGAAGGTGATTCAAATACTGGATGATATGCTACGAAGTTGTGTGATTGATTTTCGAGGTAGTTGGGAAGATTATCTACCGCTGACTGAGTTCGCTTACAATAACAGTTTCTGAGCTAGCATTCAGATGGCACCATACAAGGCTTTGTGTGGTCGTAAGTGTCGTACTCCACTATATTAGACTGAGTTGGATGATCGTAGGGTTTTGGGTCCTAAGTTGGTTTCTGAAACTGAAGATAAAGTTCGACTGATTCGGGATCGTCTGAAAGCGACTTCTGATAGACAAAAGTCCTATGCTAATTTGAAGAGGCGTGATATTGAGTACTCTATGGGGGACTTTGTATTTCTTAAGGTTTCTCAGTGGAAGAAAGTTTTGAGATTCGGTCAGAAGGCAAGTTAAGCACTAGGTTTATTGGATCGTATCAAATTCGGAAGCGAGTTGGACCAGTTGCTTATCAGTTCGAGCTACCTCCAGAGGTAGATCGTATCCATGATGTGTTTCACGTCTCGATGTTGAGGCGGTATCAGTCTGATCCATTTCATGTTGTTTCTGTTAAGGAGTTGACGTTAGATCAGACTTAACGTTTGAGAAGGAGCCGGTTCAGATTTTGGAACGTGATGTTAAGGTTCTGAGGAGGAAGTCCATACCGTTAATGAAGGTTTTGTGGTGGAATCATGACACCGAGGAAACTACTTGGGAACTGGAGGACTCGACGCGTCAGCAGTATCCTTTTACATGCCAATTAGCTATCATTTTAACCATATCAGACATGCCAAAACATAAGGCATTATAAACCACCATCATCAACCACGCCAAACACAACTACTAAACCAACTTACATGGCTAATAACATACCAACCAATTACATCATTTACAAGCCATCTCTCATGGCTATAATTTCAACTCAAAAACATATCTAAAATACCATATAGCCTATACATGTCATATACCATATATACAATTTCAAAAGGTACCAAAATGTTGCCCGATATTGTGATTGAGTCGTTGACAATCCCCAAATCCAAGCTAGCTTCGTTTAACTATAAAACATTGAAAAATAAACACAGTAAGCTTTATAACTTAGTAAGCCATATACAAATAAAGTCATCTTATGAACATTAACCATTTCAATTCAATTACAGAAGGCATGATTAAACATATACCAAAGAACCAAACTTTCTCATTTAGTACATAATACCACATCTAATATAATCACTCATCTTTCATTTCAAAATTCATATAACTTCATATGTACATGTATCATTTAACTAATTTACACATTCTTTCTCATTTTGACTTTGCCCATTGAATCATTTGGAATCAATAAGGATTCGGAAGTCGTGTATATCTCATACAATGCCAATGTCCCAGACATGGTCTTACATGTTTTCACATATCGATGCCAATAGCCCAGCTATGGTCTTACACGAAATCATATTTCAATGCCAATGTCCAAGACATGGTCTTACATGAAATCATATTATGATGCCAATGTCTCAGGCATGGTCTTACACGTAATCACATCTCAGAAATCCTAATGTCATGACATTTGCATCCTATACTCTTTCTAAGGTTCGTACGGGGCTTTCAAACGTCATAACTCTGTCGATTCTTGCTCATACTCGATCATTTAACATTCAATGCAATTCAATAACATATAAACATATATAATTCAATTTAAAAACACTTGTTTGAATATGAACTTACCTCGGAAATAAAAGGAACGTATCAGATCTATTAATCGACAAACTTCGATTTTCATCGATCTAAATCTGATTTCTTTCTTTCTTGATCTATATAAATTCAAATTTAACTAATTTAGTCACTCATTCATTCAATTTAATCCAAATCACATTTTAAAACACATTTATACTTTTACCCCATATTTTTCACATTTTTTACAATTTAGTCCTTATTTCATAAAATCACAAATTATGCAAAATCTCACAAAACTCATGCTTAGCTGACCATGCTTAGCCGAATTACCATAATACCCCTAGTAGCCCATATATTTCATTTATTTCACATTTCAACCTTTCAATTTGTAAAATTTACAATTTAGTCCCTAAATAGCATTTTCACTAAAAATTACTTAACAAAATATGATAATCTATCAACAAATATTCATTTTTCATCATCAACTATCACAAAGCTCAAACATTCATCAATGGCACTTCACAAAATCATCAACAAACTCAAAAATTAGGGCATGGGCTAGGTAGTATTCAAAGCAACGATCACAAAAACATAAAAATCATCAAAAATCGAGTAAAAAACATACCTCAATCAAGCTTCTAATGTGCCGAATGTGTTTAAGCCTCAAACCATATGTTTTCTCTCTTATTTTAGGTGCAAGAACCAAGATTAAAAGATGAACACTTTGTTTTATTTTTAATTTACTTACTAAATTGCAGTTTTACCATTTTAACCTTATTTAAACATGTATTAATTCATCAATTATAAACCCATGTACATCCATTTATATAAAAAATGGTATAATAACCTCATAGGGATCTCCATTATTCATTTTCATGGCCATTTAGCACATTTAACACATAGCATGCTACTTTTGCATTTTACGCGATTTAGTCCTTTTATCAAATTTAACACACAAACGCTAAAATTATTTCACGAAATTTTCACACATATATTTTCACATGTTGTAAAATCCAAAACTAATATAAAGATATTTTTCTGACCTCAGATTTGTGGTTCCTAAACTACTATTCTGATTTAACTAAAACGGGGCTGTTACAACTCTCCGCCTTAGGGATTTTCGTCCCCGAAAATCTGAATAGTAAATTAATTTGGGTATTGCTTTCTCATAGCATCCTCGGGTTCCTACGTAGCTTCTTTAACTCTGTGTCGATGCCATAAGACTTTCACTGATGCGATTTTCTTATGTTTCAGCTCTTTTATCTCACGAGCTAAAATTCGGATCGTTCTTCACTGTATGATAAATCTGACCGAATCTATACTTCGGTCGGGGAAATAACATGTGAAGGATCGGATCAGTATCATCGAAGCATCGATACATGAAACACATTATGTATTTTCTCTAGCTCTGACGGTAATGACAACCGATAAGCAATTGGCCTAATTCGCTCAATAATCTCATACGACCCGATGAATCTCGTACTCAACTTTCCTTTTCTACCAAGTCTGAGTATTTTTTTTCCACGGTGAGACTTTCAGAAATACTTTGTCACCGATTTGAAATTCAATATCTTTCCATTTCAAGTCTGCGTATGATTTCTGACGATCTGACGCTGCTTTCAGACTATCACGAATTACTTTCACTTTCTGCTCAGTCTCTTTAATCAAATCGACCTCGTGAATCTTGTCTTCGCTAAGTTTTGTCCAATACATAGGTGTTCAGCATTTGCGACCATATAAAGCTTCGTACGGTGCATTCTTTATACTCCATTGAAAGCTGTTATTATATGCAAATTCAATTAATGGCAGATACTTTTCCCACATACCTTCAAACTCAAGAATGCAACATCGCAGCATATCCTCGAGTATTTGAATAATTCACTCTAATTGACCATCTGTCTACAAGTGAAATGCAGTACTAAAATGTAGCTTTGAACCCAGCGCATCTTGCAGTTTCTTCCAAAACCATGATGTGAACCTCAGAACTATATCTGAAATAATAGAAATAGGTACTCCATGCAATCCTATAACCTCAGAAATAAACAACTCAGCCAATTTTTCAAGTGAATAGTCTGTACGCACTAGAATGAAATGAGCTGATTTCATCAATCTGTCAACAACAACTCAGAGCGCATCTTTCTTTCTCGAAGATAGGGGCAATCCCGACATAAAATTAATTGTGATTCTGTCCCATTTCCACTCTAGAATCATAATAGGCTGTAATAAACCTGACGGCACCTGATGTTCAGCTTTAACTTGCTGACAAATCAAACATTTTGATACGAATTAAAAGATATCACGTTTCATACCAGGCCAACAGTAAAGCTGTTTCAAATCATTATACATTTTTGTACTTTCCGGATGAACAGATAAATGACTATTGTGTGCTTCATTCAAAATCACCCGAATTAACTCTGAATTTCTCGGAATACATATTCGGCCTCTAAATTTCAAACAATCATCGAAATCAACTTGAAACTCTAAATCAAGGTTCAAATCACATTGAGCTCGTTTTGCTAATATTTAATTATCAACTTTCTGAGCTTCACAAATCTGCTGTAAAAATAACGGTCTTGCTTTCAATTCAACTACAATCGGACCATTGTCAGATAGAGCTAACTGAGTATTCATTGCACGTAGAGCAAATAAACATTTCTAGCTTAAAGCATCAGGAACAACATTTACTTTTCTTGGATGGTAGTCAATCACTAACTCGTAATCTTTTAGTAATTCAAGCCATCTCCGTTGTTGCAAATTCAGATCTTTCTGAGTCATTAAATATTTCAAACTTTTATGATCTGAATAAACATGACATTTCTGACCGAACAGATAATGGCGCCAAATCTTCAATGCAAACACAATTGTTGCTAACTTTAAATCGTGCGTCGGGTAATTCTTTTTATGCGGCTTTAATTGTCTCAAGGCATAAGCTATGACTTTACTTTCCTGCATCAAAACACAGCCCAGACCATTTAACGATGCATCACTGTAGATTACAAATTCTTTACCCGATTCTAGCTGAACTAACACAGGAGCTTCAGTCAATAGAGTTTTTAGCTGATCAAAACTTTTTTGGCACGTATCTGACCACTCAAATTTAACATCTTTCTGAAGTAATCTCGTCATCAAAGTTGCAATCGTCGAGAAACCTTTTACGAGTCGTCTATAATAACTGGTAAGTCTTAGAAAGCTATGAACTTCAGATACATTCTTGGGAGGCTTCCAATCTATTGTTGTAGAAATCTTGCTCGGATCGACTCGTATACCCGATGCTGACACTATATGCCCCAGAAAACCAACCTTTCGTAACCAGAATTCACATTTGCTGAACTTTGCAAATAACATCTTATCTTGCAGAGTCTGTAGCACAATCCTCAATTGCTTAGCATACTCAAATTCATCCCGGAAATAAATCAAAATTTCATTACTGAATACAACGACAAATCGATCTAGGTACGGTCTAAAAATCTGGTTCATCAAATCTATAAAGACTGCAGGAGCATTCATTAGTCCGAAAGGCATAACCAAAAATTCATAATGTCCATACCTCATTCGAAAAGCAGTTTTCAGCACATCAAAGTCTTTAACTCACAGCTAATAATAACTCGATCTCAGATCTATTTTTGAAAACACTGTAGCCCTTTCAACTGATCAAATAAATCATCTATCCGTGGCAGAGGATATTTTTTCTTGATAGTCACTTTATTAAGCTGTCGATAGTCAATGCACATTTTAATAGTTCCGTCTTTCTGTCTTTTCGTCTTTCTTTTTCACAAATAAAACCGGTGCACCCCATAGAGAATAACTCGGTCGAGCGAAACCTCTATTTGTCAATTCTTACAACTGAGCTTTCAACTCTTTTAATTCTATTGGTGCCATTCTGTATGGAGTTATCGATATAGGAGTTGTTCCCGACATTAACTCAATACCAAATTCAACTTCTCAGATCGGTGGTAGTCTTGATAACTCTTCAAAAAACACATCCGATTATTCACACACAACTGGTACTGAATCTATCTTCTTTCCAGTCACTTTAGTGTTGAGCACGTAAGCAAAGTAAGCTTCGCAACACTTTCTCACATATCTCTGAGCTGACACCGATGAAATCACAGCCGGTAACCCATTCAAATCATTTAACTTAATCTGGATAATCTTATTATTCTGACATCTTAGGTCAATCGTCTTTCGCTTGTAATTTACTATAGCATCATGCAGTGTTAGCCAATCCATACCTAGAATTATATCAAATTCGTCAAATAGCAATAACATTAGATCAGTAGGAAATAGAAATCCTGAATCATCAATAGGCAGTTCTTGCATAATTTATCAACCAAGACACACTTACCTAAAAGGTTCGATACTCTAATAAAAAATTCAGTAAACTCTACAGGTAAAGTCTTACTGGATACTATATAATGAATGAGTAGACCCTAGATCTATCTATGCAATCACATTAGTATCATAGAGATTGAAAGTACCGGTAATAACATTTGGAGACGAAGCTTCTTCGCGAGCACGAATAGCAAAAGCTCTAGCAGAAGCTTGGGCTTCAGACCTCACAGCAGAGTCTTTAGTTCCCTTCTGACTACCACTCACATTCTCCGTGTTTCTGCGTGGTCTACCACTGGTTGTAGGGTTATTTGGCCTTTTATTCTGTACAGTATCTTGCTCAGCTAACTCAAGACAGTCACAGATAAAATGATCCATTAATCCACATTTAAAACAAGCCTGATCATTCAATCTACAATCACTAGGATGTCTTTTACCACAATGTCTACACTCGGGTTAGTTTGGTCTGGCACTTCCCATGCTAGCTATTGATGTAGCTTGAGCTTTAGAACTCACAAGTTGTCTTTCACGATTTTTGCTTGAATATATCTCAGAAGCATTAGAACAATTGAACGAATCTCGAAATTTCTTTAAAGCAGACTGATGAGATTTACTAGTCGATCTCTTTCTTAAGTCTCTAGTTTCAAAGCAGCTTTTCTCTTCTCTTTACCGAGCTCTTCAGCTTTGCAAGCTCGTTCAACAAGTATTAAAAATTATTTAATTTCTAAAATCCCAACTAAAAGTCTAATGTCTTCATTCAGCCCATCTTCAAATCTCTTGCACATAATAGCTTCAGTTGAAACACATTCTTGTGCGTATTTACTCAACCTCACGAACTCACGTTCATACTCTGTTATAGTCATACGACCCTACTTCAATTCAAGAAACTCTTTTTGCTTTTGATCAATGAACCTCTGACTGATGTACTTCTTTCAGAATTTAGTTTGAAAGAACTCTCAGGTAACTCGTTCTCTTGGAACCACATATATCAATGTGTTCCACCATTGGTATGCAGAATCTCTCAACAAAGACACAACATATTTAATACATTCTTCCAGTGTACATGACATTTCATCAAACACCCGAATAGTATTTTCAAGCCAGAATTCAGCTCGCTTTGCATCGTCATGAACAGTGGCCCTGAACTCTTTAGCCCCATATTTTCTAATTTTATCAACTGGAGGCTTATTAGGCCTATTGGATCAACAACTTGAGGCATCACAGGTATTTGTGGAGGATTAGGCAGGGGTGGAGGTTGTTGAGCAGCCGGATTCGTTCGAACGAACTCCATAAACTGCTCATTCATCATCTAGAAGAAGGTTGCTTAGCCTCTCCCTTGTGGCTACTCGTAATCGGCCTAGATTCAATCGGCGCTACCCTTTGAGCGGGAGCGAGTGCATTACAACATCGTCAGCTATGGCTCGTTCGGGATCCATTTACTATACGAAAACACATTTTAAAAATGTCAAGAATCATCACATTATCGCAATTCATATATATATGGCATGTATAGCTAAACTCTCACACGCTACGTTAGTCCTTGAATCGACTAAATTATAGCTCTGATACTAATAAAATGTAACACCCCTAACCCGTATCAGTCATCGGATTAGGGTTACAAGGTATTACAGATCAAAACATAACTTTTAAAAATCATTCCACACTTTAATATTCATTCACATATACAGTGTCCCTTAAATAGGTCTACGAGACCTTAAACATGTTATAGGAAAGGTTCGGGACTAAACCGATCACACATAAAAAAATTTCAAAACTTTTAAAATTTTCTAAGTAATAGAGGTCACACACCCGTGTAAACAGGTCGCTTGCCTCACACGACCACCAGACACGCTCGTGTGTCTAGGCCGTGTGAAAACAGGGCATACATACTGACTTATCCACACGGCCACCAAACACGCTCGTGTGCCTGGCCGTGTGAAACTGGGGGCTATACTGACTTGGTCACACGGCCAGTCACACGCCTATGTGTCCAGCCCGTGTACCTATTCAAAATGGCCACACACGCCCATATGCCAAGGCTGGGTGCCACACACAACCACTGGACACACCCGTGTGTCTAGGTTGTAGAGCTCACTAACTTGTTTTAATTAAGCATCAGGGGTCACACGGTCGTGTTATATGCCCGTGTGCTCAGCCGTATGGCACGAAATTAGGCTTGTTTTAAGCCACTTTTTCCATCTGAGTCTCATGCATCCTAAGGCATCCAAATGGCACCAAATTTACATCCAATAAACAACCAAAATATGACGATTTTATGCATAAATCAAACTATATCAATCCCAACCATTTCAGTACTCTAACACAACCATTTAAACTAACCAACTTGGCATATAAGTACCTAACCAAAATAAGCATATCATAGGCATATATATATATATATATATATACACTTCACTTTTCATTAACCATAACATCATCTCCAATTCATACCATTTCTTAAGAAATGATACTACATAACCAAAGCTATTTAAACAATCAATTTGCTATCATTTTAACCATATCAAACGTGCCAAAACATAAGGCATTATAAACCACCATCATCAACTATGCCAAACACAACTACTAAACCAACTTATATGGCTAATAACATACCAACCAATTACATCATTTACGAGCCATCTCTCATGGCTATAATTTCAACTCAAAAACATATCTAAAATACCATGTAGCTTATACAAGCCATATACCATATATACAATTTCAAAAGGTACCAAAATGCTTCCCGATAGTGTGATTGAGTCGCTGAAAATCCCCAAATCCATGCTAGCTTCGATTAACTATAAAATAGTAAAAAATAAACATAGTAAGCTTTACAGCTTAGTAAGCCATATACAAATAAAGTCATCTTATGAACATTAACCATTTCAAATTCAATTACACAAGGCATGACTAAACATATACAAAAGAACAAACCCTTCTCATTTAATACATAGTACCACATCTAATATCATCACTTATCTTTCATTTTAAAACTCATATAACTAATTAACGCATTCTTTCTCATCTTAACTTTGCCCATTGAACCATTCGAAATCAATAAGGATACTTGGAAGTCTCATATATCTCATACAATGCCAATGTCCTAGACATGGTCTTACATGTTTTCACATATCGATGCCAATAGCCCAGCTATGGTCTTACACGAAATCATATTTCGATGCCAATGTCCCAGACATGGTCTTACATGAAATCATAATACAATGCCAATGTCCCAAACATGGTCTTACACGTTATTACATCTCGAAAATCCTAATGTCATGACATTTGTATCCTATACTCTTCCTAAGGTTCGTATAGGGCTTTCGGACGTCATAACTTTGTCGATTCTTGCTCATACTCGATCATTTAGCATCCAATGCAATTCAATAACACATAAACATATATAATTCAATTTAAAGACATTTATTTGCATATGAACTTACCTCAGAAACAGGAGGAACGTATCGGATCTACTAATCGACAACCTTCGATTTTCCTCGATCTAAATTTGATTTCTTTCTTTCTTGATCTATATAAATTCAAATTTAACTAATTTAATCACACATTCATTCAATTTAATCCAAATCACACTTTAAAACATATTTACACTTTTACCCTACATATTTAATATTTTTTACAATTTAGTCCTTATTTCATAAAATCACAAATTATACAAAATCTCACAAAACCCATGCTTAGCCAAATTACCATAGTACGCCTAGAAGCCCATATCTTTCATTTATTTCACATTTCAACCTTTCAATTTGAAAAATTCATAATTTAGTCCCTAAATAGCATTTTCACCAAAAATCACTTAACAAAATATGATAATCTATCAACAAATATTCATTTTTCATCATCAAATATCACAAAGCTCAAACATTCATCAATGGAACTTCATAAAATCATCAACAAACTCAAAAATTAGGGCATGGGCTAGCTAGTATTCAAAGCAACGAGCACAAAAACATAAAAATTATCAAAAACCAAGTAAAAAACATACCTCAATCAAGCTTCTAATGTGTCGAATGTGTTGAAACCTCAAACCCTATGTTTTCTCTCTTATTTTGGTGAAATGACCAAGATTAAAAGATGAACACTTTTATTTTTAATTTACTTACTAAATTGCAGTTTTACCATTTTAACCTTATTTAAACATGCATTAATTCATCAATTATAAACCTATGTATGTCCATTTATCTAAAAAATGGTATAAAAACCTCATAAATATCTCCATTATTCATTTTCATGGCCATTTAGCACATTTAACACATAGCATGCTACTTTTGCATTTTATGCGATTTAGTCCTTTTATCAAATTTAACATACAAACACTAAAATTATTTCACGAAATTTTCACACATATATTTTCACATGTTGTAAACACCAAAAATAATATAAAAATATTTTCTAACCTCGGATTTATGGTTCCGAAACCACTGTTCCGATTTAACTGAAACTGGGCATTACATGGTTTAAGTGGTAAGAGGGTCTGTGTGATGGAGGTCCTAAGTTTGAATCCCTGAGTGAGAAAGGGTGTTAATTTTTGCTTTGTCAGCTAATAGAGTTTCAGTATAGCGGAAATTCTATGGACCACATGGGTAATACTAGTCTGGGCGTGTGGGCCCACACGGGCGAATCGTATGGGCAGGTGGGCCCATAAATCTAAAATTTTTCCTAGGATCGCAAAGGTCGTCCCAAACGGTTGTAGGCCTACAGTAGGGTCGGTAAGGGCTACCTAAACCCTAAATTTGTAGATGTGATGTTCTGTTCGGAGTATAATAATGCTAGGCATATTTGATTTGTCTGCTGTATGTTATATCTGCAACTGTATTTGCATTCTATATCCGTATATAAGCATGTGAGCATGTTTAATCTGTACGTTGGTATCTGAATATTCTGTATATGTTATTAGGGGTTGATAAACCGTAAAAGAAACATATTTTAAAACTCATACTTAGCATATTTTTGGATGATTTACTTTATAATTTAATGAATTTGATGCTCCTAATCCTTTAATTTCATATCTTGTACTTAGGTGAGCATAAGAAAGTAAAAAGAGCAAGAAACGGGCCAAAAACGGACAAAATGGGCCAAAATTAGAATTCAACATGGCCTGAACACTTTCACACGGGTACACCACATGCTCATGTATAACACACGGGCTGGCCACACACCCGTGTGTCGTGGCCGTGTCAACTTAAAACCAAGTCAATATTGCACACAGCCTAAGCATCTTTACACGGGATAACCACACGCCCGTGTCCCTGTCAAGCCCTATTTAATTTTTACGTGAAAAAAGGCTAATTTGGAGGTATTTTGGGCATTCCAAAGTCTATAAAAACACCCTAGGTGAGGATTAAAGGGGACACAGAGTAGGAGGCAATGAATTACTCGAAGAACATACATCGATTCATCTTAGAAGCAGGATTTCTATCAAGACTGAAGATCTCCCTTCAATTTCCTTTAGGAGTTTTTGGGTTTCTTTATGTTTTGTTGTTTTCCAAATTTTGAGATGTTGTTTTTTATAAATATGAACTAATTCCCTAAATACCTAAGGGGGATGAAACCTAAGACAGGTCTTGTTATTATTTTCTGAGTTATACGATAAAAACTTGATTTGTTCTTAATTATGTTTATTAATTCTTATGTTAATATTTCAGGATATTAATTCAAGTCGAATGCGCTTATTTAGTGGAGCAAAAGTCCTTGTCTAAGAGTAGATCCAACATAATTAAGCGAAGTTGATTGCAATCCTAGAGATAGGACGACGAAAATCTACCGGATTAGAGTCAAATCTAATAGGGAAATCCATAGATCGAGTTAATGCAACGCTAGGGGTTTTAATTAGAAAGAATTTTCAATTAATCAACCTAGGGTTAGTTGTTCTCAGTCTTGAAAGAGATATTAACATAAATTAGAGATTTCTACGGATCAAGTCAAGTGATTAAATCGTCTAGTTTAGAGTCAGATAACAAGTGAAATCTAGGTAGATTCTTCCTTGGGTATTGTCTTAATCAATTAGTTTCCTAAAGTATTTTCTAAGTTTACTCTCTGTCGCGTTCTTAGTTAATTAATTAGTTTAGTTTAATTATTTAAAACAAAGCCCCTTTATTTTCAGGCTAGATAATAAAAAGAAAGTTAATACTAGTACTTTTAGTCCCTGTGGGTTCGACATCCCAGTCTTGCCATAAGCTATACTACTGTGCGATAGGTGCGCTTGCCTTTATCGTGATAATAGTTTAGTTTTACAGGTACGATCACACATAAATATCACATCAGGGGTGGGATGATATATATAGAGGAAGTATTCTTAAAGGCGACTCTCGCTTTTATTCTGATAGCAAGGCTGCACTTTATCTGTTATATGTCGAAATGGCATAATATGGTGTGTAGGGTTGGGTGGGTGTTTTTAACCCCACATGGTGTGATGGGATGGTTGGAGATGGTGTGTAGAGGATGGGGGTAGGATTTTGATTTATTTGATCTGTAATCTGAATCTGTATACGATATCTGAAATAGACTTAGGCCTGAATCTGTATTTGTCTGTGTGTGTGATAATCTGTATGTGTGCATGCTTAATTCTGTTGGGTTACACACTGAGTTTACGTAAACTCACCCCTTTTTGTGTCTGTTTTGTACAGGTAATCCACAGACTTAGGCGAATCGGTGCAGCGGGGGACTCAGCGGTGACCACTTGTTCGTAAACTATTTTCAGTTATTATTGTATGATTTAGTTTACGATTTTGGTTTTATTCCGAGAGTTTGTAATTTTTGGGACTTTCTGGACTTTCTGGTTTTAAACTGTTAATTCCTGTTTTGTTGACTTTCTAGATGCCGGACTAAAATGTTTCACGAAATCGAAATTTTTATGCATAAAGGGGTTTTTCTAAGAATATGAAATGGTTTTGCAATACTTCCACTATCAACCAAGTTAAGACAAATTAATTTGCTAACTAACATTTTCGGAAATAGATAAAAATGAAGGCTAGTTTTGAAAATCGAAACGAATTGACGAGATGCCACCATTTTCAAAACCTTATCATGTAACACCCTTGGATTCGACCATAACGTCTAGGCTATGTTTAGGGGTGTTACACATATCCATAATGAACTTAAAAAATCGTTTGTCTAGATTCATTCTCGATATAATTTTTTAAAGGGATAATATAAAATTTGACCCCTGAACTTGACAACTAGATTGACTTTGATACTTATACTTTTTTGGTCCATTTTGGTACCTGAACTTAGTCACTAGATCCATTTTGGTTCATGAACTTGGATTCTATCAAAATTTGATGATGTTACCAGTGTTACTAGAACAATATTAGATCTATCGGTCAGACTGATTGGGCCAACAATCAATCGATATAACAGTCCGAACAAAGGGATTGAGTCGATTAAATCAAAAACTGCTTGAAATTTGTAAAAAAAAGGACATAAATAGACAACTAAACAAGTTGAATCAGTTTAAATTTTTTTTTTATCTTTTTAGATTTTTATAAATTTTTAATTAATTATATAATTATTGTTTGGCCAATTCAACCAATCAATTATTAAAACACTAGATGTGACGCTTAGAAATTGTGCCATATCGTCAAACTTTTATATTTTCAAGTTTAATAATCAAAATAGACAGTTATTAAGTTTGAGTGACAAAGTGGATCAAGAAAAATACATGTACTAAAGTGGATCTAATTGTCAAGTTCAATTATAAATTTCATCCCTCTAATTTACGAAAACCAAGAAGTTAGCTCATCTACTTAATTTACCAGAATTTGATCCTCATACTTTGTTGAAACTAAAGTTAAACCAATTATTAGTAAGCACATGAACTTGAATAGTTGATATTAGTTAATTTGTTGCATTTAAATGTTGGATTGCTGATTTTTGTTAATTCATTGTATGTAAATTACTAAATTATTGACTTTTAGGTAAACAATTTAGTGGTAAAGTTTAACAATGTTATCTAGTTGAAGTAACTTTTTAGTTTTTGTAAATTATTATGACCAAATTTCAATAAATTAACTTCTCAATTTTTATAAAGTATAAGGATTAAGTTGATAATTACACCTGATATACAACGTAACATATAACATGTTGAATAATTTTTAACAATACAATGAAAAATGACACATGATAAAATGAGTGTAGAGGGTTTTGTAAGTAATTGAAATGATTTTAGGTATTTTAGAAGTTTAATTTTGATTATCTATATTACTATAGTTATAAAACAATGGTAAATTTCAATTTTGGTCCTTATGCTATGTTGACATTTAAATTTAACATATATATTTCAATTTTAACAAAATTTGGTATCTACACTTTTATAATTCATTAGTAATCTAAATAATCACTATTGTTAACTATTTCAATTAAAATCCCAACAACAATTTTTATTAAGAATATTATTTCAACAAAAAGAATTATTTTATTAAGATGAGTTTGAATGGATGTTTTTAAGAACAAATTCACATTAACATTTTAATCGAAATAGTTAAGGGTGTTAATTATTTGAATTAACTAATGTCATTATAATAGTATAAAGACCAAATTTTGCCAACATAGTGTCAAATTTAGCCTTAATGTTAGCATCTTTTGTTAATTTGACCATTATTATTAGCTAAATTTATCCCTTGACCTTTTAAAAAATAATTGAATTTTACCATCAACCATTCAAAAAGAGACAAATTATTATTTTAATGGAATACTAACTAAAATGTTAAATTTTTAAATATGGCAGCCTGTATAACAATCCACATGTATTTCATTTTTTTTTTTAATTTTATGAAGTTTTCATAAGTTTCTTTTGAATTTTTTTATTTTTTTGAATATTTTTATAATTTTTAAATTATTTATTGATGTAACATAAAAGATAAATAGTGTCCTGTCAACATAAAGTACACATGGGTTACCATGCAAGTTGCCACACATTGTTAAAATATAATGTTTTAGTTAACATTCCCGTTAAAAAAAAGTGATTTAACTCTTTTTGAAAGTTTAATGGTTAAATTTAATTAAAAGAAGAATTAAGGGTTAAATTGATAAAAAAAAAAGTAAATGTTGAAGACTAAATTTGACATTATGCTGATTTTGTTAAAAATATATATAGGAACTAAATCTCAAATTTTATACATAGGATCAAAACCATAATATGAATGAAAACAATCTATACCGAACACAAATTATACCAAATAAAAATATAGAAATTAAATCACAAATTTATTTATAATAAAGTGATTAGACCCATAATCTAACTGAAACCAAGCTATAACTAACACACTCATCCCTATTATATATACAGTATAACAAAAAATTAAATACTTGATACTTTTCAATCTTTTTTTATGGATTTAATATATTGCAGACTGTTAAATTTATCATTCAACATTGATTCATAAGGCTATAAATGAGAGTCAAGAAATATTCATTACCTAAATTTATTTTCATTTTAATACAAAATTTTAGTTGCTTATAACAATAAAAGCTTAAGATATTCAAACCAAATATCCATTAATATATTTAAATTAAAAAAAAAAGATAATTTATTATCATAAAAGAATAATTTAATAAATTGTAATAGTTCCAATAATCTAATTAATGAAGAATTCATTCTAACTATATATGAAAGTAATTCCCTAAGGTGCTTTTCTTTTCCCTTTTCTCGGTCATTATAAAATAAGTGTTAAATTCAAGTTTAATCCCTCTACTATTCTCATGTTTAGGATTTAGACTTTATATTTTACTTTGATATAATTTGTTCTTCTACTTTTACAATGACATTAGTTAGTTCAAAGAGTTAACTTCCTTAATTATTTTGGCTAAATTGAGGTGAATTTTTCTTAAAAACACATTTCTAATACACAAAAAATCCATTTCGATATGATAAGTTTGAAAAGGTATATTAAGAAAAACTTCAGCATGAGCATTTTAACTGGAATAATTAAGCGTTTAACTATTAACAAGTGTTGGCTGTAGTGGTTAGGCACATTGCAATCCCAATGAAAGAATTTGAGTTCAAACATTGAAAATGCTATTGTTGGGAGTGGTAGCCATGATCCCTAAAAGGATTAGTTTTCATGGACCGTAAAACGTACATGAAGGATACCTTGAAAAAAGAAACTATATTGACTAGCTAATGATATTATAAAAGTACTAAAACAAAATTATGTTAAATTAAAGTGTAAATACTAAATTCTAAATTTTAGTTAAAATTTGGGCTAATTTTAAAATAGAGTCATAACTTGAATAGAACTCTAAGCATAAAATAGGAAAAAAAATTGTGATTATTATAGTTATAATTTAAATCACAATGATTAGTTAGAAAATTTTTATTGTAAAACAATTACGCTAATTTTATTAATATAAAATAGAGTTATTACTTAAATAGAATTTTAAGCATCTTAATGATCACTTAATTTATATTAGAGTCAATTAGTTATTGTTTTGAATAATATTACTTTGCATTAATTATATAAAGTAAAGCTATATTGTACGTTGAATATGTTAAAAAATGCTTTAATTATAATTTAAAAATTTTCTACTATAATATTTGAATTGATAACTTAATATATTATAATTATATTCAATAATTCAAATAAAAAATATTATTTTACATTAATTATCTCAATTAAAAATACAACATTTTAAAATATTGATTAAATATTAAACGCATAAAATCATATACAACACATGTGACATTAGAAGCTAGTATTTTAAAAAAATTACTCTATTATTTTTAAAATTTTTGTTAAAAATATTTTAATAATTTCATTTATTAATATAGTTTTAAATAAAAACAAAATATAAAATTATTAACTTTCTTATTATTTTCTAATTATAAAATAATGATCATTTAATTACATACATTCGTTTTCCATCTATTTTAGAAAATATTATAGAATATATGGATTATCTTTTGATACATGGATATGGGGTTTTTTTAATTTCATAAGCGGGGTTAAGAAAATCGTTATTGTAAAGCCCCAAAATTTACGGGTTAGACAAAATAAATTATCAAGAAATAAGTCTTAATCTTAACGGTTAAGAGCTTCAAATATTGCCTAGAAAACCAAGGTCCAAGCCCCACTCTTTCTATTTTCCCTCTATTATTTTCCGGCAATTAAGGAACAAACTCAATCTAGTACATTAGATGTGGTGAAAATAAACTAAGATTGAGTAGTAGCCCAAGTGGTAAAGTCTTTCATTTTCCCTTCATTTTCCCTTGTTCAAGTCATGTTACTCTGTTTCCCATTTCTTTATTTTGGATAGCAAGAAGGGCTATTTGCCCAATCAGTCCCTCAAATTTTGTAACCCTAAGTACTTAATATTTTTCTTAATCATACATTGATTTCAATTCCTTTTCAACCTTAAATTGAACTTTTTTTTCTTCCCTTTTAAAACCCTCATATTTTTCTATTTCTCTTTTCCTTTTCATAAAAAAATTCTATATTCTTTTGTTGAAAATTGACTTCTTGAAAACCCAAACAAGATCAATTCTCGTTTGAACCCATTTCTTTATCAATCATCGAATCTACCATCGATAATCTTCGAAATTCCATCA
The DNA here is from genome assembly GCA_020496765.1 of Gossypium stocksii. NCBI lineage: Eukaryota > Viridiplantae > Streptophyta > Magnoliopsida > Malvales > Malvaceae > Gossypium > Gossypium stocksii. The sequence continues at coordinate 110,392,757 of CM035623.1, forward strand.
AAGATCGGTAAGCATTCTAGTTCTAATTATGTAGAACCCTAAAATTTTGGAATAACATCGTTCTTGACAATCTTTCAAATCAATTTTGAATCTTTTACGAATTTTCCCCAAAATCTTGAAAATTTTGATAATTTTGAAAGTTGATATTAATTACTGCGTATTTATCGATCGAAAGATTCATTGTAGGTATCCCAAGCTAGACTTAGACGTGAGGATCATCGTGCGGAATTCGAGAAGGCAGGTGTGTGTTCTTTTATGAGAAAATTGAAGCAAAACCGAACCTAGCCTAAATCACATGGCCTACCACACGGGCATGTGGGCCGCTAGTGTAGACTACATGACCCCATACACGACTATGCCACCCCTGAAACCTAGGTTTATGCTTCTCACACGGCCTAAAACCCCCTACACAGCCTGCCATATGACTGTGTCTTCCTTGTAGGTTGAATTTTTGAATTGGCACACGGTCTAGCCACACGGATGTGTACCCCTCCCACACGGCCCAAGGCTTCCCACATGGTTCAATCACAGGGCCATGTGTCCCTTGGAACCAAGAATTTACAATTTTGACCTAATACTTTATATTTTTTATTAGATTAGTCCCTAAATAAGTTCTTAACTATTTTTAGTGAATTAAATTATGCAAATAGGTTCCTGATGATATAAGATATGCTAGAATCCATAATTGATCGATTTAATATGGTATTTATGAATATTTGCATGAATCATGAATAGTATATGTTACATTTGTATCTGTATACTTGAGATCGAATGGATGACATGCCCTATATTATTGTCAAATTGAGTACATGCATGAAAACCTAATTTTGTTATTGATTTTCCATGTGTTAGCATATCGAATGCGTGTTAGCATATCGAATGCCATTATATGAGATTATATTGAATAAGTCTTAATGCATTGTAGGGGTTGGGACCATATGTACAAAGAAGGATCAATTAGTTTATCTGCAAGTAAAATGGCAAGTGCAGGGCATAGCTATGCATCAGTTCTTATCTGCAAATTGTTGTGTATTCATAGCCAAATGGCAGATTCCATCTGTGGGTACTGCTATGAATCCGTAGCCAAAGGTTGATTGCAACGACAAGTTTATGTTGTAGAATCTAAAACAAAAAAAGCATGTTTTATCTGTAGGACTTTTGTTGTGAACCCACAACCAAAAACGGATTCTAATCACGAGAACTTGTGTATCCACAACTGATATGATAGTTGTTATCTGCGAACCAATAGTGGTTTATCCACAACGTGACATAAAGGTAGATGAGTTATAGGGAACTACTACTTTAGGGTGTAGCGGTGGGGTAGAACTTATTCCGCTTAAAACTTGAAACTGTATGACATAATTTAAATCATGTGCATAAAAATTTGAAAATTATGTTATGATACATATGCATGAACCTATATTTATATGTCTATATATGCATGGGATATGATTATTGTGGCAATTGTGATGATTTAATTATCCTGAAAACTGTTGTTATGATTTCTAATATACTAGTGATGGTTACATTTGAACAACTGATATTATGAACTAAATTGCTATTTTTGATTATCCTAAGCAATGTTAATAAATGTGTCTTAATGAGTTTCACATTGATTTTGTTGTAAATGGACTCACACTGGACGTCAAAACCCACGAGGTTAGAATACGAGCACGAAATTTGAAGAGTTTCAGCACAACCCATTTTATTTTTAGTTATTTTAGGCGTAATCTTTTGCTTTATTTTATCATTCAAAAATTGTAAGGTTTTATTTGATCTGTGACATGGGATTTCAAACTTAGGTTGTTTTTATTATTGCATTACATTTAATTATGATTTTAATTAGGACATTAAATTTTTACTATTAATTGATGATGTATGAACCGTGATTTTTGTTAAAAACTTAAAAGAATATAATCTTTTGTATCAAACTAAATAATTGTTTTGAATAAACTCTTAAAAAAAAAATATTCTGATAATTCTGTTAGGCCATCTCGATGGCTGATGTGGTCTTCTAGATTCAAGTCTAACGTCTAGACTGAGTTGGAAGGTTACAATTATATACTTCATTTATTTACTTTTTATTTTTAAAATATCAATAAAAGATACACTCCTTACTTTTAAATTAAAATACTCCACCCAAAATTTACCAAATAATTATTCAAAATTTTAATTTATTTAATATTAACAATAATTTAATACTATTTTGTTAAAAATAATTAATGCTTAATTAGGAATTGCTTATTTTTATATTTTAATTATGATCGGAAAGTCTAGGATTAATTTTTTTTTATTTATGTCTTGACTTGTATAAAGTGGTAGTTAAAATTTTTGTTAGGCACCCATTTGGTTCAAGTTCAAATCATGTTACCCCCATTCCATCACCAATTTTTTGACTTATAAATGTGAAAAATAATGAAGTATAAGGCAATTAGTTTGATAATTAAAAAAAAAGATAAAATACATCCAAGGTCACTAAACTATTAGTAAGTTTGCGTTTTGGTCACTTAACTTCAAAATGTTACAAAATGGTTGTTGAATTATTCGAAAGTTTTCATTTAAAATCTTTGTTATATATCTTTCTCTGTTTATACCACCTATACTAATTGAAAGCTCTCATTCCCTTTCTCTTTTATAATTCTTTTTTTTTCATGAAATAGCTTTGGATTTCATGAACCTACGAACCAAATCCAAACAACTTTATTCTCTGATCTCCAACATTAATTGTCATATTGGCTTGGGTTTGATGTATGTTCTTTTATTCATCAATGAGTATCAATCCACCGTACTGATTGTTGAATCGTTACTTAGAACTGACTACTTGGACTTTAAAAAAAAAACTTAACAACTTAATGACTTGAATAAAACTTTCTAATAGTTTAATGAATTAAATAATAATTTTTGAATAATTTAATAATTATTTTATAATTGTTTAAATTAAACGATTAAAAGATAAGTAGGGTAGGGTCAATCAAATTCAAAGGGTGTAGGCTCATCATCCATGATCCATGCTTTAGCCGAAAGAGGTCTAATCATCATGAGTTTTATGTTAAACCTTTACGTTCAAGCATTTGAAATTTGAAGAACCTATAAATCTTGCTCTTTAGTCTTTATCAGTCTAAGCACATGCTTTAAATTATTTAGATATCTTCTTAAAATTTAATTAAATTATTTTATTCATATGTTTTATCTTATCCAAAATTGATGAAATCAGCTTATAAAATAATTTATATGCTTCTTATTTTTGATCTGTATTAATAGAAAATAGTAGTCAAGGTCGAATTTGTAGCTGTGGATCCAATTTCTTTGTTCAAGTTACCATTTTCATGGACCCAGGTGGGTTCACAACTCTACCAAGCAAACCTAATCACAATCACCGTAAATGTCTCTCACATCTGAAAATGCATTCCATAAAAACAAAATCACCAAACCCTGGCAAAATCTTCTAGAGCTTTAAATTTTACCTACAAACAAACGTCTATCAAAATCTGTCATATTAAAATCTTTTTTTTTTCCTTCTACAATAATTCTTGAAACTGTAGTGAAAGAGGTACAGTTTTCGAATCACCTCCTCGGAGCAGAGCAATGTTCGGAGAAAACCCAGTAAAACTGGAAGAGAGATTGCTGCCATTACCACTATTATTACTGCTATCCACTTGAAGAGAAATGGAGAGGTTGGTATTGGCATTGTTGCGGCTAATACTAGTTCTAGTTACTTGAGAAGCTTCCAAAAGCTTTGTTGAACGTTGACGCCCTCTATGCATGTGTCTCTCGCAGTACTTGTGATCTGGGACGGCTTCTTTGCTACATCTCCATTTCTTCCCATCTGTTCGTCTACATCTTCCTGGCTCTGGATCTACCCCATTCTTATACCCCAACTGCAAGGGTCCACAACCCAAAACTGGACCAGAAAGGGAAACTTTATTAGTGCTAGAAAAATACTGTAGGGACAAGAGAGATATTTGTTTGTTTGGGGGTACTTACAACCGTAGTAAAGTTGATAAGGACTGCCGTGGAGGTCACCAAGAGAACCAGCAACACTTTTCCATATAGGAAGAAGTAGATGATGGGGAACAGAAAGGCCAGCTTCCATGTACTTGTAGATGAGAGATTGAAGCTGTAACTCCTGGAGTTGAAAGACTGTGAACCCACATGATTTAGTGATCCCAGTTGGTATATGACCGGACCCACGTCCAAGCTCGAGACCTAACCCAATTGGAGGTGACCCTTCTCCTCCACTCAATCTATTACTCTCCATGTTCCACGAATCACCCAAATTTGTAAGTGCTATCCCTGAAAATGAAAAAAATTGAGAAAAAGAAGTAATGTGGGCGTGAGAGCCAGAGGGGCAAAGAAAGTTTACCCAGGTCTGAAAAATGGGCAGTCTTGAGAGGTGATGAGTCTTGGGGCTCCATCTCTTGCGTATGGTCACAATTGAGTGGCAAACAAAAGGATGCAATTGCAACAAACAGTGAATTAACAGTAAAGGTTAAAAGATTTTTTTAAAGTCAGAAAAATTCAGTTGATGGCAGAGTAATGGGGTATCCTCCTAAATGTGTATCTGTAACAAAGGAAAAGCCATGAGACTTATAAAAGAGACAAATGCAAGAATGACAGAAACCAAGCACGCCCGAGTTGTGTTTAAAAGAAATGTTGGAGAAATGGATAGAGATGAAAGTGAGACTGAAAGTCATCTGACATGTCAGGAAGCTGTGCAGGTGTTTGCAGAAACAAACGCGGTTGTCGGGTCATGACCCGTGACAAGTAGAGCCTATTGTGTGGGGGGGGGGGGGGTCCGGGTCCCGCGTTATGACAAACCCTCTTCCCTTGTTTTCTCCCACTCACGAACATGCACCACTTCATCATAACAATTAGTACTTAAATCACAATGCGTGAGCGCGCGACACCAGGGGTGAAGCCAGAATAATTTTATAGAGGGCTGAAAAAAATTTTAATTTTTATAGTCTATATCCTTATAATTTTTAAAGGATTAAATTAAATTTTTATAATTTTAGGGGGGGCTAAAGTGTAATTTTACCTTTATTAAAATCTCAAGGGCTAAAATAACAAATTTACATTTTAGGAGGGGCCGGGGCCAATGCCTGCCCCCCTGGATCCGCCTCTGCGCGACACCTTTATGTTTTGCACCTTCACATGGACGGGGGAACTGCAGAGGATTTGGTCAGTGATGAATCGTTATTGGGTATTTTTTCAAAAAAATATTTTTGAAAATAGATTATCATTTAAAAGAGTTGATATTTTATTTTGTGTTCGGTTTTTTAAACGATTTTGTTTTTAAGTAAAACAACCATAAATCTTATGCATCATAATTTTCCATATCATTAATGAGGAAAAATTAAAAAATTGAAAGATTTTCTAATAAATACTTAAAATTTTATTGAAATGCAATTAAAATTAATTATAATTTCTCTTCCTTATCTCTTAATAATAATAATACCGAGGTTTTAATTTAGAGTACTAAAAATTGAATACGGCTCTTTTTCTTGTTCTTTATTACTATTGGTAGAGGCGAGCATTCGATCAAATCGAATAAAAAAATCAAGTTGACGAATCATATTTTATCATCCTAATTTAATTTGACATTTTCTTAAATCGAGTCGAGTGAGATGAAATTCGAATTGAATATATTTATTCGAGTTAAATTTTAAAAAATAATTTTGGGTCCTTATAACCACTATCACCCACCATAATCAAATTTGCCCACTGTAATCAAAATTTTTATTAACTTTCATCACCTCATAATTTATTTATTAATTTTTATATACTGGTTAGCTTCTTTGCTTACTTAGTTATTTCAATTATCTTCAAATTCTTGTCACTATGTATTTTGAAATTAAAAAATATATTAAATGTAAAAATTTGATTTTTTAATAAAAGTTATTTTAAAGATAAAATGTGAAATTGATACCAATATAAAATTTTGACACGAATATTTTATGGCATCATTAATAATTCAATTTTAATATAAATATTCAATAATACAAATTATATAAAATGTGAAATTTAATTTAATAATATAAATAGTAGATATAAATAAAATTAATACTATTTATATTTAGGGATTCTTTTATGGATAATTTTGATTTTTTATTTGGGAATAAAGGGTGAGAAGTAAAAGTTTAAAGGGAAAATAAAAAGCTTTAGGGAGTAAAAGTTTGAGGGAAAGTAAATAGGAGAGAGTAAAATTTTGAAGGGAAAATATTAATACAAAAATTTGGAGGGGGTGATGGGTTTGGGGTAGATGGGGGGTTGGGATGGAAAGGGAGTACAAGTTTTAGGAGAAAATAGGAGGAAGTAAAAAATTTGGGGGAAAATAAAAAGTTTTGAGGGTTTTTGGGAGTAAAAATTTGAGGAAAAGTAAATGGGAGAGTAAAATTTTGATGGGAAATGGATTTTTGGTAGATAGGGGGTTGGGATGGGAAGGGAGTAAAAGTTTTGGGGAGAAAGTGGGAATGAGTAAAAGTTTAAGTGGGAATGAGTAAAAGTTTTGAGGAAAAAGTAAAAAGGTTTGGAAGTTTGGGGTAAATATGTAAAATATTATAGTTTGATATTCGAATTATTCGAATTTGAAAACTCAACTCGATTTGAACTCGAAATTCGAAAAAAAATTCGAGTTGACTCGAATAACCCGATTAATTCAAATAACTCGATTCGTTTAACTCGAAATTTAAATTATTTTTCGATTTTTTCGAATCGAATCGAGTTTTGTTCACCCCTAACTATTGGTGTAATTCAATTTTATTATATGATTTTATTACACTGTTTAACCTTGGTTTATATAATTATGGATTTTGAGAAATTTGAGAATTATTTTAAAGTTTAAACTCTTTTAATGATGGGGTACTAACTTTAAAAAAACCTCTAATATTTATATTATTGACGAGCTTCTTTGAAAAAAATTGTGACTTTGAAAAAAAAGGAATTGTTAAAGATAATTACCTCCTGCTTTAATTAATATATGAAGTTTTATGTAAATTTTTAGGATTTTAATTAAATCTTCATTTCAATTTAATTTTAACTCCAAATCCAAACCTTAATCATATAAATTTCAATAAATTTTCTAAGATTTGATCAACCTCAAAGCATTTTTCTTTTATATGTTAATACATAAGGAGGAAAGGGAGAATTATAATTAATTTTAATTAGGCTTAAATAAAATTTTAAGTATTTATTAGAAAGTTTTTCAATTTTTTTAAAATATTTTACTCATTAATAATGTGGATAATTGCGGTGTATTGATAGTGCATAAAGATTATCAGTGCATCCAGTATTATCATAAAATTTTACAAGATAATTAATTTAGAAATGAAGTTTAAATATTATTTAAATAATTTTTTCCCTTTAGAAAGAAAAAAAAAATGCCGACTCTAAATTTGGAGTTTCCACCTTCATCTTGCTGTAAAATTTGGAGTTTCCAACTCTTCATTTACTTGTGGAACCATATTAGAGTATAGTTCAGAAAATGCCAAAAGCAGGTCAAAGCATACCCATACTTATTAAATATGAATAAAAATATTCTGCCCCTTTTGCCTGCCCCTACCTATGCCTCACCAATGTTACTAGTCCACGTGTACAATTAAATTTTACGTTCTGCTTTTTGCTAATGTCGTGTTCTTTTTCCTTTTGCTCAAGTTTCAGTCTCAACAAAGATGGGCTGCTCAAGTTTCTTTGCTCTTCTCAAACTTTTCAAGTTTTAGTCTTAACAAAGATGGACGGCTCAAGTTTCATTTTTATTTCGAACTTTTTAAGTTTCAGTTTTGGAGTACAATAAAAGAGAAGAACAAAGTGAAATAATGGAGGTTGATTCATTTGAAAAGGTTGAAAACTGGAACAAAAACAAAAGGATAAACTAATGGAAAAGACAATTACTCAAAGTAAATTTAGGGAGCTAAAATATCGATTCCTTCTACATCATTCCTTAGAGTAAATTTAGGGAGCTAAAATATCGATTCCTTCTACATCATTCCTTAGGGTATTTATAAAGAATGTTCTTTTGTCCATTGATGTGATGTGATTGAATAAACATTGAATGACATTAAATACATAAATGATATTTATATGGGTATATCATGAGGCTTTATCAATACCAGATCATTGTGCCTAAATGGGCTTCTTATCATATCAAAAGTGTGTTCATATTAAAAAAGTGTTTATACTTAAAAGTGGGTGGGTGGTTCTCTCTAGCTAGAATGAGTGATCTTACCCAAAAGTGTTGGGAGTGAGTGACCTACCTAGATGTTTCTTCAGATGGAGTTAATATGGAGGTAAATGGTGTATTTGGAGCGGAGGAGTGTAACAAGTCTTAACAAAGATGGGGAGACAAGGATGGATAAAAATAATAACAAAAGGAAAGATGATAATTTCATTGTGGGTTATATAAATTACAATGGAAGTTTAAACATCGTTACAAAAAGAGAATAAAGGAGTAGTCCCGATGTGGTGGAGATTATCGAGCGAAAATGCAGCAGGAGATTGTTGTGTATGAACTTGGAGGAAGTGAAGGTATGTATAGACCTGGATCTTGAGTTAGAACATGATTCATGTTAGAAATGTTTAGTGCCATTCATGTTTCACTTCAGGTTCCACTCTTGGTTCCACTAATTCTCCCATCACCAATTATCATATCCCAAGCTTTGGTTATTTAAAACATGCCCACTCTCTTTGGATTACTTTTAATTTGTAATTGCTTGATTAATATAGAACATCAACGTTTTCAAAATGTCAACTCATCTGATAGGATGTTTAGTATGTAAATTTTTTTGAAGATTTTAGTCAACAATTTTAGATGACAATCCTAGGAATGTCAAGGCTCGAGCTAGACTGAAAGTGTGGGCACAAGTAGTTTGTAAAGAGAAAAATTGAAAAGTAAAGAAAAATGGCAAAGAAAAGGAGATAAAAAATTGCTTCTGTTAGTTTCTTAAGATTTAAAGTTGTTATTGTTAGTTTCTTGCGATTGAAAGCTATGGATGGTTCAATTTTGAAGGGAAAGAGATTTTATCCAAAGAAAATGTAAAGATACAATACTAGAATTATCACATCAAATAACCGGTGTACCACTAAGATTTAACCCTATCTCATTCAACAAAGAATGAAATCGTGTCAACTAGGATGTCGCATACTAAACTTCTATATTAAGCCTCTAAAGTAGACCGGGATACAACACGTACATTGTTTCTTAGACATCTAATCAATAAGATTATCACCAATGTACACACAAAACCTGGAAGTAGACTTACGATCTTCAAGTGAACTCGCTCAATCAGCATCACTAAAACCAGTTAAACTCATACTCGGTACTTGAAACAACAATCTATAATCAATTGTACCATTAACATACCCAAGATATGTTTTACAACTGTCCAATGCACATCATGAGGTTTATACATATACTGACTAACTTTATTGACAACAAATGACAAATCAAGATGAGTTAAACACAAATACTACAACCACCTACAACTTGTCGATAAAGTGTACCATCTAACAATGGCGACCCAACCAAGGATGTAAGAGTCAAAGAACTCACCATAGGAGTGTTTACTAACTTGGCATTCGCCATGTTTGTGTGTTCTAGCAACTCAAGAGTGTATTTTTGTTGAGACACATGCATCCAATCCTTATGTCAACACCTCAAGCCCAAGAAAAAAATTCAGCTCCTCTAAGTCTTTAAGAGAGAACTGACAATCAAGAGATAAGATAACAACATCTAACTTAGCACAATAACCACTTGTAACAATAATATCATCAACATACACAATAAAATAAACACTTCTAGCAGCTATGTGCTTGTAAAACAAAGAAGAATTAGCTTATTTTATCTTCCTAACTCGATTTGAAAGTTTTTTCGGATCAAGTCGAGTTGAATCGAGTGAAATTGTTTGACTTAAATTAAAAAATTAAACATGTCAAATTAAAATCTTATTACAGTATAACTAATTTCATGTTAGAGCACATAAATTTGAAAGCATATATATTTGAAAACATTTTCAAAGCAAAATAATAAAAAATATTTTAACATGATAAACTTGAATCATTAAATAACTTATTTAAGTCCCCAAAATTATTATTCTAAAATTTTTTTTAATGTTTTTAACTTCCTTTACATATTTTTAAAATTTTTATAAATATTTTTTTATTTTTAAAAATTATTTTATTTTATTTTTGTAATTTTTGTTGAGAGAGACCAATTTGTTTATTTTCAAATTTGACACGGACCAAAATGGTATTTACACGAATCTATTATTCGAATTATTTGAGTTATTCGAATTGTAAAATTCAACTCGATTCAAACTCGAAACTCAAATTACTTATTTGTGTTGACTTGAATAATTCAAATAACTTGATTGAATTAACTCTAAATTTGAATTTTTCTTCGAATCGAATTAAATTTTGCTCATCCATAACTGCACATGAATAACTGTGCCAAACTTTCAAAACCAATGTTACTAAAGCTAGACAATAAACTAATTTATGGTCAGTAATAGGGGTGAGCATTCAATTGAATCAAGTTAACTCGAGTGAAAAAATTTCGAGTTAATCAAGTTCATAAGTCCTATTTTATTATCCTAACTCAATTTGAAATTTTTTCGAATCTAGTTAGTTAAGTGAAATAAAATTCGAGTCGAGTCAAATTGAGTAAAATTGTTCGAGTTAAATTAAAAAATAAACATGTCAAATAAAAATATTGTTACTATATAACTAATTTCATGTTAAAGCACATAAATTTGAAACTATATTTATTTTAAAAAATTCAAAGAAATAAAAAATAAAATTCTTGAGTATGATAAATTTAAATAAATAATTAGGTTCCAAAATTATTAATTTGGAAAATTTTTAAAATTTTAACTTTCTTATATTTTTTATCATTTTTTAAAATTTTTATAATTTTTAAAAATATAAAATTTGAAATTTTTATAAATATTTTGAATTTTAAAAATTAATTTTCATTTTTGAAAATTATTTTAGGATTTTTTTGTTAATTTTTATTAAGAGAGAGATCAATTTGCTTATTTTTAAAATTAACAGGGACCAAAGAGTATTTACATCAATTTGTTATTTAAATTATTCGAGTTATTCGAATTATGAAATTCAACTCGACTCGAATTTAAAACTCGAATTGAGTTATTCGAGTTGACTCAAATAATTCTAATAACTCGATTCGATTAACTCAAAATTTAATTTTTTTTTATTTTTTTCAAATCGAAACTAATTTTACTCACTCTTAGCCAGCAATAATAAACTTGTTCAGTTTCAACTTTCAAACAAGGCTGCTCAAAAATAAAATAATTAAAGGGATGATGCTTAAAATTGCTATAACATAAAATGACTTCACTTTAGATAAAAGAATGTAGTTACAATTTAAAAAGTTAGTGTAACCTTTTCCTTACGGATTAGATTTCCACAACAAAGGATGGATACTTTCAGTTGGTTAGTGTGCCTTGTTTTGTTCTTGGTCTTGTTCCAAGTCTCAAGGAAATTGGGAAGAACCAACAGGCTTCCACCTGGTCCACCTGCAATTCCAATCTTCGGAAACCTCTTCCAGCTTGGTGATAAACCCCATAGGACCCTTGCAGAACTTGCAAAGGTTCATGGGGACATCATGACTGTGAAATTTGGCCAAACAACTACTATAGTTTTGTCATCTGAAACCATGGCCAAAGAAATCCTCCAAACGCATGACGCAATATCTTGTAATCGAACCGTTCCTGATGCCCTTCGTGCCCTTCAACACCACGAAGCCGGAATAGCTTGGATGCCTGTTTCAACTACATGGAGAAATCTTAGGAAAATCTGCAGCTTGCACATTTTCGCTAGTCAGAAACTTGACGCTAACCAACATTTGCGGCGTTACAAAGTAGAACAACTCCTTGCTGATGTTCGTGATAGTTCCCGCATCGGAGAATCGCTAGAGATATCCACAGTTGCTTTCAAAACTACGCTTAATCTTATGTCCAATACTATTTTCTCCGTCGATTATGCCTACTCTTCTTCTAATACTGCCCTGGAATTCAAAGAAATTTTACAGGTTATCAAGGAAGAGTTGGGAAAAGCCAATTTTGGTGATCTTTTTCCTACTCTTTCTAAACTTGACTTGCAAGGCATAAGGCGTCGAATGGCAATTCATTCTAAGAAGATGATGCGTATTTTTGATAAAGAGATTGATAAGCGGTCGGAGTTGAGAAAGATGAATGATTATATACCTGCTCAAGATTTTTTGGATACTCTTCTCCAAATCAGTGAAGATGATAACGAAGAGTTTGATAGAAATCTGATAAAACATTTGCTTTTTGTACTTTTTCTCTCTTCAGTCTCTCAATTGTTTTCTTCTTTTTTTTTTTTAGTCCATAACTCGGTAAGAATTTGTGAAACAGGATTTGTTCACCGCAGGAACGGATACAGTTACAAGTACACTGGAGTGGGCAATGGCGGAATTACTCCATAACCCAAAAGCTTTACAGGAAGTCCGGAGAGAACTACAACAAATAGTTGGCAAAGGGAACGTAGTGGAGGAATCTGATGTTACCCGTTTACTTTATTTGCAAGCAATTGTCAAGGAAACGTTGAGATTGCATCCTCCAGTTCCTTTCTTACTTCCTCGAAAAGCTGAAGTAGATATCAAGATTCACAACTTCGTCATTCCAAAGGGTGCACAGGTGTTGATCAATGCATGGGCTATAGGCAGAGATCCTAATTTCTGGGAGGAGCCTGAATTGTTTAGCTCAGAGAGGTTCATAGAATCAGAAATTGATGTTAAAGGAACGAACTTTGGATTGATTCCATTTGGGGGAGGGCGACGAATTTGCCCTGGATTACCATTGGCCATTAGAATGTTGCCCCTAATGTTGGGTACACTTATTCATTCATTTGATTGGGAACTTGAAGATGGAGTCACACCTCAAAGTTTAAACATGGATGAAACGTACGGTCTTATTTTACAGAAAGCTCAACCATTAAAAGTTATCCCTCGTCCGATTTAATAATATTTTATTGTATATTTTTGTCTATAATTATTGAAAAATTTAAGTATTAGAAAAGTTGAGTATTGAATTTTTACTGTTGAATTTTATGAGAGTTAAATTTATATTAGAAAATTTTTTGATAAGTTAGTAAATATAAATAGTAAATGTAATTCTGTTGTTAAATAAGAGTAAATATTGATTTTTAATTTTAATTTTATTAATATATTATTTTATATATTCTGGATAGTTTTGGGTGAAAGATAAATATAGTAATTTAAATATCTCTTTCTTTTAAGAGAAGGATAATTTGTTTCAATTTTTTAATAAAAATAAAATTAACTTAATATTTTTAGATTACGTAATAACTATCTATCTATCTACTTATCTTATTCAACACTTTCTAAAAAAAATTCATATTAAGTTAAAATAAAAATAAAAATGGTTATCAAACACATTTAAAGTATTATATGTTGAAAACTTTCATTTTCAATGAAATGAATTTTCAATGATTTGTCAAGCACACCCTTCATTGATTGTAAGTTATTTTAGAATTATTTTAGATTATCTTTCATTTTTTTCAAACATTGTGGGCAATGCCAGCATTCATTAATCACATAAAAACTATACGTACCTATTTACTAGGGGCGTAGCTAAGGGTTGACAGGGGTCCTAACCCCCTAAGATAGAAAAATTTCCATTTAGGCATTTTAAAAATTTAAATTAGTAAAGGTAAAATTGTACTTTGTCCCCTTAAAATTGATAAAAAATTGATTTAATCGTTTAAAAATTATAAAAATATAAACTATTAAAAATAATGAAATTATATTTTTACTATCATAAAAAATACAATTTAATTTTGGCCCTTAAAATTTTTTTTGATACTACCATGTCATATGTTATATGCAAGAGCTAATACTGACATTTGAACTCAACCAAGATTCATTTTGTCAACAACCAAAATATCAATAACATTTGAACTCAACAAAAGTTCATTTCGTCTACAACCAAAATATCACGGCCACAATACATCTTACATATATATATATATATATATATATGTATATATAACTTTTTCCACTGCTCATAAATTATGTGAACTAAAATATTGGTACCAAGGATATAAATACACATGCCAACTTAGACACGTAGTCAGCTCTCCGGTTTCACCCAGATGTCTTGATGATTAGCCGTCCCGGATTCTTCAACCTCAGCATGGACCTAACCTACTCGTTCCCCCCTGAAACATGTTTTGATTATTTGTATCTATAACTACTCAAGAGCAATAATTGAAACTTACTTGATGACAAGTTATTATCGAATTATTTTATATTATATTCATGTTTTTCAAACAATGTGGGCAATGACAACATTCATCAATCACATAAAAACCATGCGTACGTATTCATTACCATGTCATGTCTGGGAGCCAATATTGACATTTGAACTCAACAAAGGTTCATTTCGTCAACAACTTTCTCCATTGTCGTTGAAGCTTAGTGAACAAGAATCTTGATACCAAGGATACAAGTGTATGTACAAGTACGTATACCAAGTTCGAAAAATCCTCCAACTGTATTGGAGATAAATCCTTGTCACTTTTTTTTTCAGTATTCATGAGAATGTTATAATATATGCATTTTGAACTTATACATGTAAGTTTCATGGGTCACAAATCAAAGCCCGTGACCATTGTGCACAGAATATCTTAAAGAGATTAACTTATTAAATGTGGCTTATTTGACCCACATAAATTGGCCCGACTCATGGAACAATGGAAATGTGCAAGTGTACACGATCGCAACAAATAATAAAGTGACAAATAAATGTCAAGTTATCGTACCCACAGGCAGGGATTGTGTAAGACAGTATTTATGAAATGCAATTAAAAACATTTTGGTGAAGGAAAATCATTTGTTTTGAAAAAGAGTTTGATAAAACTAGATTTTAACTAAGAAAATTAACTAAGAAAATTAAAAGGTAAAAATTCTAATGCATGATTGCTGAAAAATAAATTTAATCAATATGACATAATTCTATTAGATCAATTACATTTCTTAACTTAATATTACTGAAACAGTGTTCATGTTGTTATGAATAAATTCACGGCATCTTAGTAATTTGTTAACTGTAGCACATATAGACTTACAAAATTAACTAATCCCTTGAACATATTACTATGCCAATTCAAACAATTAATCAATTTTAATAAGCAAGTAAAATATTAAGTGAAGTAACAATATATTCCTACATTGAAACAATTTAATCACAATAATATTGCAAGTTATGCAAGGCTAATATACCGTTTAATACCGTCGTTAATTTAACCCTTAGCTACTTTAGAAGATTAAACATGCACTAATTAAGTATTGTGTCAATTAATTATAATTTTAATACACTTAATAATTAATACTCATTAGTTTATCTCACAATTATAATGCAAGTATAACATAATCATGATTTTACTTAATCAAACAATTTACTATGTAATGACCCAAAATTCACGGGTACCGAAAAAGTAAATTATCGGGTCTCCGTCTTAGTAAGTCGAGTTCGTAAATAATTATTAGGAATATTTATGAGTCTAGTAGTGAGATTAATTAAATTATAAATATGCGAATTTAACTTAATTAAGAGTAATTAAGAAAAAAAGACTAAATTGAATAAAGGGCAAAGGTTCAATTATAGATCAATAGAAAATAAAAAGGACCAAACTAGCAATTGTACCAATTAGCATAGATGAGGTGGCATAAGCTGTTAAAAATCTAAGGTTTTCCTTAGATAATTGTTTATTGATTAATTAAATTAGTTATTATTACTATTATTTTATTTAAGCTAAAAATTATATTAAATAATATTATATCTAGAATTAAATTAAGTAAAAACAAATGTATGAAAAAGAAAATAAACATGTGTAATAATATATGAATATACACTTGTAACATGATTACATGTTTTCTTATTAATTAAGTAGAAGATATTTATATATATATATATATATTATAAAATTAAATTAAATTATAATATATTATTAGTAACTAAAATGAATAAAAGAAAGAGAATAAAGAAAAGAACAAAGAAAAGAAAATAGAAAGCATTCGAACAGGAGAAGGAAAAAGAAAGAAAAGGGGAAATAGGGTTTATGAAGCTTGGAGTTAATTGGTAAGTTCTATCAAGTCATTTTCTCATAATTTTGATGTTTTCGAAGTATTAAAATAAGGTTTTGATGGAATTATGTTGGTAGTTTGGAAGTTCTTAGGTTTTTAAAACAAAGTTCATGTTGAATAAAAATGATGAAATAGGGGTTTAATTAAATGAAATTCAAGTTAGAATAGATATAGGGATTGAATTGTAAAGTAAGCTATAAGTTTTGTGTTTTAGAGACTAAATTGAGGAAAATTTGAAATTGGAAAAATATGTTGAAAATTTAATGGTTAAATTTGAGTTTGAATGAAATTTGAATAGAAATAAGATGTGAATTGGTGTTATAAATTTGGTTATTAACATTTTACACCAAAACAGCTTTGGGCAGTAGCAATGGTCTGACTTTGAAAATTCACAAAAAATTTTAGAAATTGAAATAGAGGATGAAAAAAAATATGTAATTAAATCTTATTAAGTCTAGTTTCTCATAGAAGAAGCGGTGTAAGCAAATAAATTGTAGATCATGAGAAATAATAAGTTTTGTGAGACTAGGTCAGAATGAATTCGAGTTCCCCTGTTTTGAATTTGAAAATTCATTAAAAATTGTATAAAAATGATTATGGAGTGTAATTTATATGTGTGAACTCCTTAATGAATCTAGTTTCAAAAGAAACAAACAAAACTCTTATTCGAGTTCTGTACAATGACATAATTGATTTTTAGTAGAGAGAGGTCAGAACTGTCGAATGGAGTAACAGGGGAATCTTTAATAAATAAAATGTACTAATTGGCTAGACCAAAAATTATAAAAATTTTATGGTAAGAAGATATGTGAGTCTAATTTCAAGAAAATTTACGGATATTAATTTGGAGTTTCATAGCTCAAGATATAAATAATTTAGTAACAATGACGCAAGTAGACAGCTTAATGGTGAAATTATATATACATTAAAAATGGTTAAATTTGCATGTTTAGGCTCATGAATTGAAATTGAATTGTGTTGTATTGATGATTACAAATTATTATTACTTTCGTAGTTAACAAATAACTCGAGACATCAGCGCACAAAGGAAAGGAGAAAGCTATCGAGGATTAAAACAAAAAATTCACGGTTTGTATTACTATGATTCAAATTACTTTTTATTAAATGTTTTATATGAATTCTATATTTAATAAGTGAGATATAAGGTAAGTATTGATATTTGAGTTGAATGGGAATTGAATTGAATGGTGAATATGTATGTATAATTGAATTGTAAATTGATTTGAATGTGAAATTGTAATTGAAAGGTGATCTTGAATTGGAAATGAAAGTGAATTGAGAATTGAAATACCCTATTAACTAGTCGGGCTAAGTCGGATATAATTGGCATGCCATAGGATCTAGAAGTGTACGGGATTTGCCGGCTTTATCGATCAGGTACTTTATGTGTCGTATATCAAGCACTTTCTGTGTCGTATTTCAAGCACCTCGTGTGTCGTATCAGGCACTTTGTGTGTTGTTTAAGGCACTTTATGTGTCGTATACTGATCAGGTACTATGTACCGTTTTAGGCACAATGTGCCGTATTCGTGTGTTTAGGTTGAAATCCGTGTATCCGTTAAAGTCCGAATTGTTAATAGGGTGAATAATTGAAATGAGAATATCAAATGAATTGGATCGACTGTACTAGTGAATATGAAAGAAATTGAAATTGTGAACTGAAAATTTAGATTGGGAAATGAAATGCATGAATTTAATGTGAATGTGGTGATTAAAATTTGATAAATGTGATTTGTGACTAAAATTGAAGAATACTTGAAGATTGTTTTATTATTGTTATTTAATGAAAGTCTAAAACTGAATTGTTATTTGATACTTAGTTTTTATATTTTATTTTTTTATTATTGCTATTATAATTTGAATTATGGTAATACCACTGAGTATGGAATACTCAGCGTACGGTTGTTTCCGTGTGCAGGTTAATAGGGGTCAAGTGTCCTGGTCCAGCATCCGAACGATCCCAACTTCAACAAAAAGATTTTGGTGACGTTTTCTTTTCTTAAATGAAAGTGGCATGTACTAGGTGTTGTGTAGGTTATTTAGATATGCTTGTAATGTTGGTTGTAAGAATGGTATACCATATTTTGTTATTAGTTTGATAAAATGGTAAAAATTATATTATATAATTGGTCTTAAGTTAGAATGAAAAACAAATGAAGTTATGAGTTAATTTTGATTAATATTATGAATGTTTAGTTATTAAATTACTATGTTAATTAATTGATTAGGATTTAGGTGTATTTAAGTTTAAATTGTTTTTGATTGTGCCATTGGTTTTGGAATGGTTTATTTCTGGTTTGAACTTGCATTGGGTTTTATGTAAAAATAAGCAGAAATGCTGCCGAAATTTCAAAAAAAAAAAGTATGAATGAAATCAATTGGAAAAGTAAAATATAATATATATGCATTTACGATTATACTATAATTTATTTGTTAAATAATAATTTTCTTATTTGTTTATTAAGAATTATCTGTAAGTTGTCTGATTTGTCAGGTAATGCCTTGTAACCCTATTTCGGCGACAGTTTAGGGTTAAAGGGTACTACATACTAAGACTTATAACAACACAAACATGATTTTAATAACTTAAGTAGACGAAATGCAATCAACCTAACACAATTAAATCTAAGCCATGTTAATTAAATTTAGAATAACAATATAAAATATTCATATACATGTTCATAGCAACAACAAGGAAGGTTAAATGATAGGAAACTAGAATAAAATCTCGTGTTTCTCCGAAGTCAGACCAGTTTGCTCCTCTCCTTCTCCGCTCGTTCTTGTTGTTCCACGGCTTTTCTAAGCACTTGAATGCTGCCATCCAAGGTGGCTGAAGGCTATTTTCCAAGAGGGAAATCGGCAATGGAAATAGAAGGGAAAATGAGAAACAAAAGGAGGTTTTAGAAGGGAGAAAGTGAGTAAAAGAGAAAGAGATACGTGGAATGAAAGGTGTGTTGAATGAATATGTGAATGGAGTATTTATAAGTGGAAGTGGCTGCTAAAAATAGAAAATAATTAGCAGCCATTAACTCCCCCCATGACCAGCCACCACTCATGTATAAGTTGAAGATTTCAACTTGCTATATTTAGCTAGGGGTAAATCTACAAAAGCATAATAAGTAGAGGGGTTTGAATGTGATTTCAAGGAGGCTTCAAGGGTTGATTTGTAATTCAATAAATCAGCTAATTTGAGCTGATTGGGTCAATTTTTCGAACGGGTTTGGGCAGTCCGATTGCTCGGTTGGATTAGTCTTTCGTTTTAGCACAACTGGGTCTCCTTTTCATAATATAATTAATAATAATTATTTAACCTAAAATAAATTAGATAAAAATTAAAATTAATTATATTATGTATTAATATTCATAATTTGGACTGTCTTAGGTTGAAAAATTAATTCGCTTTAATGCTTCAAAAATCACTTCACAGTTTTGAGCTTCTAGCAATGTTTGTTGAGTCAATTTTCACCATTTGTGCAAATCTGTTGAAAATAAATCAAAATTTATAAAAATTTATTATAAAATTAATAAAAATTGAATATGTTAATAATTTAAGTACAATTTAATTATTTTATAATTATATTATATTTTTCGACAAGAATTATTACGAAACTGCATGAATTTGAGTTAAAAAGGGCATGAAAAAGTCTATATATTTTCGTGTTTCTAGAAGCCCATCTACTTGAAGCCTTGGTAGCACAGTGAAACACTCTAGAACAACTAGAGTTATCAGGGTAAATAGTGCAAATCTTAAAGGAATAAGATTGTATAGAGTTTAAATTTCTTAGGACTCTCAATTGTAGATACACTCTAATCTCAATCGTCGATGTAACTCAACCTGTACCTTTGGTTTTGGGGAACTCAACTATAAATAGAGGTCTTGCTCCTTATTTATATTCACTCATTTGCAATCCTTCATAGTAATTGAATATTATTAAGAGAATTTACTCAAATACTTTGTGTGCACTATTTTTTTGTGGCTTTCTCTGTTCGTTCGTAGCTTCTTTTGTCTTTCGAGTTTACTTCCACTTTGCTTCGATGTCTTAGAAAATTTCTACAAGAATTCTCATTTTTCAAGAGTAGGCTGACTTAGGCAAGATTTAAACCCAATGAATCGCTTAAGGCCGCGTGGTCTACTAGACTAAAGATCTAGCCCCGTGATAGCTGGTATTAGAGCTAGTGTGAAGGCACCAATTAAGATGATAAAAGAAGGAGACGAGCAGAATATTTTGATAGAGACCCGTGGGAGGTCCAGGAAAATCTACAAATCGAGAGATATGCTGTCAGCTTTGGAAGGTAGGGTGACCAATCTCGAGGAATCCATGGGTGGTGTAAAGAAAACACTTGAGGTAGTTGAAGGATGCATTGGTGAGTTAGACTCAATGAGAGAGCAACTCAGGAACTTTGTGACAGAAGTTATTAGTTCCAATCAGGGTGTAATGAGAGAGGGCATCAATGTTACCATGGATGATTAGACAAGAAGTTGTTTAAGAGGGTTGATGCTCTCAAAGTGATGATTGTGGCTTTGAAGAGGGAAATTGAGGCCATGATGGCAAAAATTAGGAGCTCGAGGGAAAGCTTACTCTATGCAAAGCTATCAAGGGAAAATGGATGTTGGTTGCAGTCCCTAAGCAGCGTAAAGTGGATGTCACTATGCCGAAAGAGTTCAAGGGGATGATGACCACAAAAGATATGGACAATTTTCTCTAGGAATAGAATAATACTTCCGTACGATAGGCATCGAAGATGATGCCACTAAGGTAAACATTGCTGCAATTTATTTTACTAATGTCGCTCTTTTATAGTGGCATCATAAGTCTATAGATGAGAGACGAGGTGGTAGCAAAATTGAGACTTGGGAGGAGTTCCAAAAAGGACAAAGAAGTAGTTTTACCAGCAGTATGTTGAAGAGGAGACTCGGGCTATGTTGCATTGGTTTACGCAATAAGGTACTTTTAAGTAATATGTCAAAGACTTCAGTGAATTGATACATCAAATCTCTAACTTGACTGAGAAAGAAACTTTCTACTGGTTCAAAGATGAGTTGAAGCCTTAGGCGAAGTAAAAGTTGCACTGACAAGGTATCACTAAACTTATTGTATCTATGCCTGAGGCGAAATCCTTTATCGAGCTTGGTCTGAGGAAAGACAAGTTTGAGTCTTCCAAGCCTAAAGAGACGGGAAATGGCGGGGAGACCACCATAAAGATGGAAATAACAATGGTGACAACGGAAAAAATAAGATGTTAAATTTTATGTGACATAATTTAAAATAAACAATTTAAAGAAAAATGAATATTGTAAAAATGAATGTTGTAAAAATATTAGTTTTAAGATTGTCAAAACTTTTACAAAAACTATCATTCACTTACACACACTCTCTCTTTTTAGTTTTACTTTATTTTTTAATTTTTAATTTTAAAAGTTATGTGGCAACATTTTACTTTTCTTTAAAATTTTCATTTTAAATCATGTTATATAAGATTTTACGTGTCATTTATAAGTTAAATTAGCATTTTCAGTAATAGAATGACTTGATTGATATAGCATCGGTAGTTTGATGATGTAATTAGAATGTTTTGAAGTTTAGAGACCAATTTAAAATGAGGATCATAGTTTGGAGATGTTTGGTGTAATTAACTATTTTTATTTACTATGAAAGAAAAATAAAAAAAAAATTAGAAAAGAATAAAAAGTGAAGTATGAAAAAAAAAGGACAAATGTTGCAACTAGAAGGTGACATGTGTGAGTAATCGACATTTACTGAGAAAATTAACAGATATTTTGTCGAATAAACTTGATTTGAATGATTTTAGCCCATGGTTTAAGGGAATTTGGTGCAACTAACCTTAGTTTTCTTTTTTAAGGGATGCAACTAACCCATAAAACATTAATAGTCTTTTCAAGGGAAAAGAAGACACTATCTTAAGCATAAAATGTGGCCGTTGTATTAAAGTGTAAAATTAAATTTTCAATGAAGGCTTAATATAAGATTTAGTACTTGAATTTGGTATTTTTTTCTAATTTAATACCAAAACTTTTTTTATGCAATTCAGTACTTAAACTTGTCAACTGTTACACAAATTACCCAAAACGCTATCGGTGTTAATTTTTTTGTTAATTTTTTTGTGAGGTAGCACACATAGACAATGTATGGCTGGCACATGGTGTACGTAACCATCACAATTTCAGATGTGAAAATTACTTAAACATTTTAAATTTTAATTTCTTAATTAAAAATTAATCTCCTTTTGTGAAATTCTTTACAAAATCTTAATCGCGTTTTCTTTCAAAAGCTAAACCCTAAACCATACAACAACTAAATCATTCAACTTCTTTAGACTTCTTTATAGTCAAAGAAAAAAATCAATATCAAATAAGATTTGTATTTCATCTTGAATTGGTCTATTGATTTTTTTACTTGAAATCTCTTTTTCATTTTATAAGCCTTTTTTGAAATTTTATTTATGATTTTTTTGTTAACCATTGAAGGAATAAATTGTATTTTGCTGTTGAAATATCATATTCTCAATATTTGAAACCTGAAATTTGTTTTTATTTTAAATTGTGTTTTTGTATTTGGGTTAGATTTTTTTTATTTGTTTTAAGGAATTTGATAATGAATTAAGAGTTCTTTTTGGATTTTCTTTGAAAATTATTTTATGAGTATTCAAAACTAATTTGAGGGTTCAAAATAAGTATCTAACTTAGGAAATCAAGTTTGAGAGATTTCAAATTTGAGTTTATGCTCTATAGGTTTTCCTTGATATGGTTCAGAGCTATAATATGATTTGGAATTCATTTTTTTATTTTGAATAATTAATTTTTTTAATTTCTTTGACATCATATATTTTTTTGGGGGAGTGAACTAAGTGAATTGAGATTATTGACTGTAGTTGTAGATAGGTCAATGAATATTTTTTCATTTGAAATTTAATATACACATGTACTGTATATATTGTTATCGTTTTATAGAACTCATCTTATTGGACTACCTTCGTTTACCTCGAAATGTGTTTGGGCTACTAAAGGAGTGCTGATGAATGGGATTTGTTGGAGAGTGGGAACGGGTCTAAATATTTCAACAACTGGCTATGCATGGCTTCCTAGAACTGAAAATTACAATGTGGAATCCATTAAAAATTAGTAAATTAAGCAAAGATGCAGAACTTATCGATGAACAAAAAAGAGAATGAAAATTGGACCTAGTTTTGTCTACCTTCTCTAGAGGAGAAGCTAACAAAATCGTGTGAATTCTTCTAGCAAAGGAACCTCATGAGGACTTTATACAAACTATTACAAGGCTTTCCTAATTATTTAGGAACTGAGGCTAATTTATTTTACAAAAAATTATGGAGTCTTAACATTCCAACAAAAATAAAAATCTTAGTATGAAAAATCTCATGGAATTTCATTCCCTATTTTGTTAATCTACAGTGCAAGTGATTGGTCTCAGTGGCTGACTGCCCTAGATGTGGTATAGCGACTGAAAACATCGAACATATCTTTAAGGAATACCCTGTGACACAAGAAGTATGGGTTAGTTTGAAAATGAAGTGGGTATTAACAGATCAAATTTTGTTGGCTTTTTTATTAAAACGACCCAAATAAATTAATTAAGTACCAAAATGACTCACATTTTTAATAAAATATGAAAATGACCCTAAATCTACAGTAAAAGTTGATGAAGCCAAATTATATGGCGCCACCAATTTACCACGTCAGCAAGAAGCATAAAAAATTAATTTTTTGATGGAGCAATGTAAAATGGCACATGTATAAAATACAAGTAAAATACTGCAAAATCTAAAAAATTAAGGGCCTTTAAAAATAATTTCCTATTTTCTGGTGGAGCCAATTTAAATGGCGCCACCAGAAATCTATGCGCCTAACACCCTGCTTCTAGTTTTTTTTTTACTTTGTTTTTTTTAAATTTTTTTAACTTTTGTCTTTTTCTTTAACTCTTTTTCTTTTTTTAAGTTTTATATTTTTTTATTTTATTTTGTTTATTTATTTTATTTATTTTTCTTTTGTCCTTTTTTTAAAATTTTTTCCTTATTTATTTATTTTATTTATTATTAATTTTAGATGTTGTCTTAATCCTTATTTATTTTATTTATTTATTTAATATATTTTTTATTCTTAATTTTAAATATATATTTTTGAAATTATTTTTTTAAAGTTTAAATATTATTTATTAAATATTAAATATATATTTTTAATAATATAAAACATTTAAATATTTTAAAAATATGATCTTTCAAATTTATTATTAGTTTTATAATATTTTAAATGTATATTTTAAATTTTAAATTTTTAAATTTATTTTTTAAATATTAAATATAATTTATTTATTGTTATTATTAATTTTAAAAAACTTGAAATGTGTATTTGAAATATTGTACAATATATTTTTTAATCTTTATTTTTTTATTTTAAAAAATAAAAAAATAAAAAAAATTAAGACAACATTTAAAATTAATAATAAATAAAATAAATAAAGAAAGAAAAATTTTAAAAAAGACAAAAGAAAAATAAATAAAATAAAAAATATAAAATTAAAAAAAAGAATTAAAGAAAAAGACAAAAGTTAAAAAAAACAAAGTAAAAAAAAAGAAGCAGGGTGTCAAGTGCATAAATTTTTGGTGGCCCCATTTAAATTGACTCTACCAAAAAATGAAAAATTGTTTTTAAAGGCCTCCAATTTTTTAGATTTCGCAATATTTTCCTTATATTTTATACAGGTAATGCCATTTTACATGGCTCTACCAAAAAATTAAATTTTTTATGCTTCTTATTGACATGGCAAGTTGGTGACGCCATATAATTTAACTCCACCAACTTTTACTGTAAATTTAAGATTATTTTTATATTTTATTAAAAAAATGGATCATTTTAATACTTAATTAATTTATTTGGGTCATTTTAATAAAAAAAGTCGATTCTGTTAGATTGGGAGTGGCTCACTTGGGTTTTCAACAATAATTCCATCAACCGGTGTCGAGTTGTTTGCTTCTCTATGTGGGCAATATGGACAACCAGAAAAAAAGGAGTACATGAACGAAAATACAATACAGATCAAGAAGTCGCTACATGGATAAACAAATATATTAATGAATTCGAGGGATTGGACATTCGAAACTTTACCATGAACCATGAGGTTGAAGGTTGGTGTCCACCAGACACTTCCACTACCAAAGTTAATTTTGACGCCGCTTTTGATGCCTCTCTGGCAAAATCAATCTCAGGGTGTTAGGGTTAAGGAGTTAGCAGTTAGTTAGTAGTTAAGATAAAGGCGTTAGTCTGTTAGACTGTTAGTTAGTTGTTATCTTCCCCTTCCTTGTATTAAATACAACAGCTTGCATTAATGAAAAGTAAGGGCAGAATTATGGCTTTCATGTATGTGCTTGTATGTGTTTTGACATGGTATCAAGAGCCATAAAGATTCTCGTATTTTTCCCCTCTCCTCTTGTATTCTTCTCCCTTTTTCTATGGCTACTGAAACCCTACCTACCAGTGATACACCACGTCATTCGTCCAGCACTGCTTCGTAAGGTCAGCTTGTCACTCCGCTGTCAAACATCTAGTATTTCTCCAAACATGACATGGTGAAACTTGGTGAACAAAATTTTTTGTTATAGAAACATCAAATTCTTCTTATTTTTGAAGGATGTGAGCTTGAAGGATTCGTTCTTGGTACTGTTCCTATTCCATCCTCCTTCATCCCTGGACCTGATAGGCAGCTTGTTGATAACCTATTGTTTGTTCTTTATAAAAAGCAGGATAAATTCCTTGCCTCTTGGTTGCTATCTACGGTTACGGATGAGATCTTGGTCTATCTTACTATGCCAAGACCAGTTTCGATATCTGGATGATTATTGAACACAGATATGGAGCTAAGTCCTCTCTCAAACTGTCAAACATGCGCCATGCTTTGTATTCTCTCAAGAAAGGGAATCTTATAGTCAAAGAATACCTGGTCAAAGTAAAGACAATGTGTGATAGCTTAATTGCGGCTGGAAGTCTCATAACTGAGCAAGAACAAGTCAGTATTATTTTAGCTAGTCTTTCAATGGATTTCAAATCCATTTGTGTGCTGGCCTCAATTACTCCGTGTCTCTTGATCTCTTGACTGAGATGTTATTGGATTGTGAAACAAGATATTTAGCACTTCTAACCGAAGCACCCTTACAAGCAAACATGGTTTCGCATCACAAACAAGAAACTGTTGAAATGTTAAAACAAAATGGTAGTTCAAGTAATTTCCAACAGGAGTATAAATACGATTATCGAGGAAATGGTTGTGGATGGTCTCATAGGGTCCATTCTAATGGTCGAGGAACTTGGTTTCGCTTAAGGCCACAATGCCAACTATATGGCAAGGTTGGTCATCTGGTCCAGACTTGTTATCACCGGTTTGACGAGTCATTCTCCGGGATCAACTCCAATCAGTCTGTGTCTGTTAACTGTCATCAGTTGCAAGGCCAAGGGAGTCCAGCTTCGCACTCTTGCTCTCATAGTTGCAGTTCATGTTCTCAGACTTGTTCATCATCTGCCAATCAGTCATCTCGACCTCCTCTCACAGCAGGTCCTGATCAGGGCTAGTATCCGAATTCTGGCGCGACGAATCATATTATACTAGATTTAACATCCCTTACCAATTTGTTCTTTATACAGGTACGAGACATGTTTCAATGGGAAATAGTGCTTCTATACCTATTTCTAATCTAGGTTCTTCTAGTGTGTTGGTTGGCTCTAGGCTTTTGCGCCTTCAGAATGTACTCTATGTTCCTACTGTATGCAAAAAATTGATGTCTGTTGGTCAATTTTCCAGGGATAATAAGGTTTATTTTGAGTTTCACCCATTTTTCTATTTTGTGAAGGATATACGGACAAGGAAAACACTCATAGTGGGCCACATACATGATAGTCTTTACAGGTTCAACTTCTCCAGTTTGCCTCTTCGATCTTTAGGTGCAGGTTCACAGCACTCATCAAAGTTTATGGGTGTAGCTCAACTCTCGTCCTCCTCTGAATTGTGGCACAGAAGACTTGGACATCCTTGTCCAACTGTTCTTAGGAATGTTTTACATACTTGTAAAATTCCTTTCAATTACAACATTATCTCTTTTGTTTGCTCAACTTGTCAAATGGGTAAAGCACACAAATTGCCTTTTATTTCTTCTAAAACAGTGTACTCCTATCCTTTTGAATTAGTGGAATCTGATGTTTGGGGCTTTTCCCATGTTAAATCAAATGGTTGTTTCTATTATGTCTCTTTTGTAGACATGTATAGTCGATATACATGGGTTTACTTCCTACAGTCTAAGTCAGAGGTATACCACTGTTTTCTTCAATTCAACAATATGGTTCAACTCAGTATGGTTGTTCTATCAAAATGTTGCAATCTGACTGGGGAAAAGAGTATCGCTTCGTGTCTAAGGAACTTGCTCGTCTTGGTATTCAACACAGAGTTACTTGTCCTCACACCTCGGAATAAAATGGGGTTTTTGAAAGGAAGCATCGACAGGTTGTCGACATGAGATTAACACTTCTGGCTCAAGCTCACTTACCATTAGAATTCTGGTTCTATGCTTTTGCACATGGTGTTCATTTAATCAATAGACTTCCAACACATACTCTTCAGTAGCGAAATCCCTATGAGATGTTACACAAAGTCAAACCATCTTACTATGGTCTGAAAGTTTTTGGTTGTGCATGTTACCCGTGTTTAAGACCCTACAATCAATATAAGATGCAATTTTGGTCATCTTTGTGTATTTTTCTTGGAGTTAGACAGAATCAGAAAGGGTATAGGTGTCTTGACGAGAATGGTCAGCTGTTTGTTTCCAGACACGTCACCTTTGATGAGGATTATTTTCCTTTCCAACGTGGGTTCTCTTCCTTGAAGTCTGTTCCAGAAGTACAATGTCAGTTCCATCTGCCTGTTGTGATGGCCCGTCCTGCTCCTGTTTCACTTGCTCCCTCTCATGTCGAGGTTGGTGTTGCTGCCCCTGAAGTTAGTTCTAGTCCCTTACCCTCGGATGTGGGACCTACTAGTGACCCATTATTCCTACCCTCATCTGCATCTATTCCACCTGCTCATTCTCAAGAGCAGTATAGTGTTTCTGGTATTAGATGTAGCTCTAGTCACTTACCTCTAGATGTGGGCCTTAAAGGTGAACAATCACTTTCATCCTCTGCCACAGCGACCTCATCGTCTTCTTCTAGGGAGGACATGTCTCTTGTGAATATTCATCCGATGCAGACTCGTTCTAAAAGTGGGATTTTCAAGCCGAAGGTGTTCACATCTATTCTAGTAGAACAATAGACTACCTCCATTGTTGAGGCTCTTCGAAGCCCTGCTTAGTTAGTAGCTGCTCATAATAAGTATACTGTTTTACTTGCCAACCACATATGGGACCTCATATTTTTACCTCCAGGCTGACGAGTTGTGGGGTTTAAATGGATTTTCAAGGTCAAGCGAAACGCTGATGGCTTGGTGGCTCGGTACAAAGGGCACCTAGTGGTTAAAGGTTATATCTAAGATGCTGGGGTTGATTTTCAGGAAACTTTTAGTCCTGTTGTTAAGCCAACTTCTATTCGGGTGGTGCTTGCTATTGCTGTCTCTTTGGGTTGGTCACTTAGGCAGGTTGACATCAACAATGCCTTTCTCAACGGTAACTTACACGAGGATATCTACATGATGCAATCGCCAGGGTTTGAGCAGCAAGGTGTGCAAGGTCAGCAGCTTGTGTGTAAGTTGAGGAAAGCTCTCTATGGCCTCAAATAAGCTCCTCGAGCTTGGTTTCACAAGCTTAAAGAATTTCTGCTAGCCATTGACTTTGTTACTTCCAAAGCTGACAACTCCCTTTTTGTTCATCATTCGGGTTCTCAACTTCTTTATGCTTTAATTTACGTGGATGACATTATAGTTATTGGGAATAGCTCTCATGCCATTGACAGTTTTGTTCAAAAGCTTGATGATCAGTTTTCTTTGAAGGATTTAGGGCGTCTAAACTATTTCCTTGGTATTGAGGTACAGTATACTTCCACTGGTATTTTTCTAAACCAAAAAAAATACATACTTGATCTTTTAAAGAGGGCTTCAATAGATAAATCCAACGAAACACCTACTTCTATGGTGACAACATGTCAATTGTTTGCTAGAGAAGGGCATCCTGTTGAAGATGCTCACCTATACAGGAGCATTGTTAGGACGCTGTAGTACGTGGTTATTACAGGCCGAATATTGCATTTGCTGTTAACAAAGTTTGCCAATTCATGCATCAACCCTTGGATATGCACTTTAAGGCTGTCAAGAGAATCTTACGTTATTTGCATGGCACTTTGGATCATGGGTTGCGATTTACAAAAAGCTCAAAGTTCTCACTTGAGGGTTTTTCAGATGCTAGCTGGGGTCCGATGTCGATGATCGCAGGTCAACATCTGGTTACTGTGTGTTCCTCGGTGGAAATCCTATCTCCTAGAGTTCTAGAAAATAGCAGGTAGTCTCTCGATCGACTGCTGAAGCTAAATACAGAAGCCTTGCTCATGTGACAGCTGAAATGATATGGATTCAGTCCTTGCTAACAGAGTTAGGCATTACTCCTCGAGGTAAAGCTCTTGTCTGGTGTGACAGCTCAGCTGCCGTGGCAGTAGCAGGAAATTCAATGATGCATTCCAAGTTTAAGCATGTAGAGTTAGATTTGTTCTTTGTAAGGGAAAAGGTTGCCCAAGGGTTGTTTCAAGTTGGGCATGTACCAAGTCAAGAGCAGATAGCAGACATACTGACCAAACCATTAGAAGCAAGTCTGTTCAACAAATTTCGAAGTTAACTTCGAGTGTTAACCAGTGGAACTGAAGAAAGATCGGGGCATGTTAGGGTTAAGGAGTTAGCAATTAGTTAGTAATTAAGATAAATACGTTAGTCTGTTAGACAGTTAGTTAGTTGTTATCTTCCCCTTCTTTGTGTTAAATACAGCAGCTTGTATTAATGAAAAGTAAGGGCAGAATTATGGCTTCCATGTATGTGCTTGTATGTGTTTTGACATAGGGGTGGTGGTTAAAAATGTATCGGGGGAGGTACTCGGTTTCAAAACAAAGATCTATAAAGAGGTGACTTCTCCTTTTGCAGCAGAGGCACTTGCATGTCTCCAAGCAGTGTTAATGGGAAAAGAAATGGGGTTTACATTAATTATCATTGAAGGAGACTCAACAACAATGATAAAAAAAGTAACTCAGAGAAGACTGATAGATCGGTGATAGAAGGTATTATTGGAACATTCAGCAACAAAAATAATTTTTTCAACACATAGTCTTTCAGCATATAAACAGATCAACAAACAGTATGGCTCACAACCTTGCTAGGAATGCGTTAAAAGTAGATTCAAGAACACATCTGATCAGAGGGATTCCTGAGCAAGAAATGTAGGAGATGGATAGAAGAAGACAAATGGAACCTGATTGAGAGTTATCTGATAGGGGTCTTTTTGTAGAATGGAAGAAGAAAATGTGGAATAATGGATGGGTTATTAGGAATATACTTTTTTGGGGACTGGAACGAGTACATTAAATGAGGAAATGTTAAGTGGAGTCCAACTATTATCAGGCTATTTGTCATTTCTTCTTTATGTCTTTTCATTTGATTTTTGTTGGTAAATGTTTAATTTCTGTTTTAGTTGAGTTCAGTTTGGTTTTTTTCTGGTGGGCTTTGTCCAATGTTAGCTCGCTTGATTTTTCTATTCCTTCTATTATTATATCAGCTTGATTTCATTTAAAAAAATTAGAAAAAGGGTTTATAAAAAAAAGAAAAAAAGATTTTCAAATAAAAAAAATCAGTAGACCCACTCAAGATAAATACAAATCTTACTTGGATATTGATTTCTTTCTTTCATTGAAAAGAAATCTGAAGAAGATGAAGGATTTAATGGTTATATGGTTTATGGTTTAGCTTTTGAAAGAAAATGCGATTAAGTTTTAGTAAAGAATTTCTCAAAAAAAAAAGAGATCAATTTTTAATTAAGAAATTAAAATTTAAAATTTTTTATGTATTTTTCATATCTAAAATTGTGATGGTTTTATATGCTATGTGTTAACTAGATAGTGGATATATGTGCCACCTTATAAAAATATTAACATCGTTAGCACTTTAGAGTAATTTGTATTTTGGTTGACAAAATTAAATATTAAATTACACCAAGAAAAAGTTTAAATATCGAATTAGAAAAATATGTACTTTAATAAAAAAAGTTTACAATTATTTTTTTATGTAAGAAGTCTTTACTCAAATCTTTTTCTTGGAATACCAAAAAGAGTATATCTTTTCCTTGGCGTTTTGTCATTTCTATAATTTAGTTTCACTTTCAATAAATTTGATTTCTATATTTTATAGTAGCGTCTTAATATTTCCGTCCTTGAATAATTGGGTCAAACATTCAAAACCAATGTCAGTAAACTAATTTATTCAGTAATCATCAACAGTTTGAAACTTTCAAATAAGGCTACTCAACAGCAAGACATTCAAGGCATGTTGCTTAAAATTGCTATAAAACAACTTCACTTTACAATTTAAAAAATTAGTGGTGAAAATTAGTTGTATCCTTTGTAAGAGCAAACAACTAAGATGGTTTTTTTAGTTGGTTAGTGTCAGTGTGCCTTGTTTTGTTCTTGGTCTTGTTTCAAGCCTCAAGGAAATTGACAAGAACCGTCAAGCTTCCACCGGGCCCACCCGCAATTCCGATCTTCGGAAACCTCTTTTAGCTTGGTGAGAAACCCCATAAGTCTCTTGCCAATCTTGCCAAGATTCATGGGGACATCATGACTGTGAAACTTGGTCAAACAACTACTATAGTTTTGTCATCTGAAACCATGGCCAAAGAAATCCTCCAAACACACGATGCAATATCTTGTAACCGAACCGTTCCAGATGCCCTTCGTGCCCTTCAACACCACGAAGCTGGATTGGTTTGGATGCCTGTTTCAACCACATGGATAAATCTTAGGAAAATCTGCAATTTGCACATTTTCGCTAGTCAGAAACTTGACGCTAACCAACACTTGCGGCAAAGCAAAGTAGAACAACTCCTTACTGATGTTCGTGATAGTTCCCGAATTGGGGAAGCGATAGAGATATCCACAGCTGTTTTCAAAACTTCGCTTGATCTTTTGTCCAATACTGTTTTCTCCATCGATTTTGCTGACTCTTCTTCTCATAGTACTGCTCTGGAATTCAGAGAAACTATGCAGGCTTTCAAGGAGGAGTTTGGGAAACCCAATTTTAGTGATTTTTTTCCTACTCTTCTTGCTAAGCTAGACTTGCAAGGCATAAGGCGTCGGGTGACAATTCATTTTGAGAAGATTATGAAGCTCTTCGATAAAGAGATTGAAAAGCGGTTGGAGTTGAGAAAGATGAATGATTATATACCAACAAATGATTTCTTGGATATTCTTCTCCAAATCAGTCAAGATGACAATGAAGAGCTCGATAGAAATAAGATAAAACATTTGATTTTTGTAGTAACTTTGTCTCTTTTTAGTTTCTCAATTTATTTATTTTTGAAGTTTCAGTCCATAACTTGGTAAGAATTTGTGAAACAGGATTTGTTCACTGCAGGGACGGATACAACTACAAGTACACTTGAATGGGCAATGGCAGAATTACTTCATAACCCAAAAGCTTTACTAGAAGCCCGGAGAGAACTACGACAAATAATTGGCAAAGGGAACGTAGTGGACGAATCTGATGTTATCCGTTTACCTTATTTGCAAGCAATTGTCAACGAAACGTTGAGATTGCATCCTCCAGTTCCTTTCTTAATTCCTCGAAAAGCTGAAGTAGATATCAAGATTCACAACTTCGTCATTCCAAAGGGTGCACAGGTGTTGATCAATGCATGGGCTATAGGCAGAGATCCCAGTATCTGGGAAGAACCTGACTTGTTTCATCCAGAAAGGTTCATAGGATCAGATATAGATGTTAAAGGAAGGAACTTCGGTCTGATTCCATTTGGAGCTGGGCGACGAATTTGTCCTGGATTGCCGTTAGCCATAAGAATGTTGCACTTAATACTGGGTAGACTTATTCATTCATTTGTTTGGGAACTTGAAGATGGAATCACACCTGAAAGCTTAAACATGGATGACAAGTATGGCATTGTTCTACAAAAAGATCAACCATTAAAAATCATCGCACATTCAGTCTAAAATTATTTTGTTGAATATTTGTTGAATGTTGGCAACAATGCAGCAGCAAAAGGAAATGTTCAGTGGGTAATTTGGTTGTTGGAACTTTTTGTAATATGTAAACTAAGTTTAATTTGGTTGTAATTTTGTTTTTACTAAGGTTAGTGAGCTACTTTGCTGATTTAATAGCTTTTTAGGTTATCATTAAGTTGATTTTACATCTTGGATACTAGCACAAGTTATGTTTGTTTTCTTTCAATGTTATGGAGTTATTTATGCACATTGTATTGTTACTGTTGGAAATTGGCCAACTATGCTGCTGTTACTTTTTGTTGAGTGCATATAGCTTGTATGAATGCTGCAGCAAGTGTGCATGGTGCAGCAACTTATTTTCTGTTGTAGTTGCAATTTAGTTTAGTTTAGTTGAAAATGAACTAAGTTGTTGATGTTTTGATGGGTTTAGGTGATGATTGAGCTGATAATTCAGCTTATTGTTGTGTACAAGTTATGTTTAGCAAGTCCCTAGGCTACTTAGTGGCAGTAGGTAATATTTGGTAATGTGTTTTATCTATAAATGTATTGTTTCCTTATTGATTGAGTAAGCATATCAGCAAGCAAATCAGTTTTCTTAGCTGAAGCCGATTGCTTCCTTGCTTCACCTTTGTGAGCAAGTAATTTGTTCTTTGTTTCTTGCATTTGTTTCATTGTTCTGTGTTCTCTGTTTTCTTCTTTTGTTGGTAGTTTTTCCTTCAACTTTTGCTCAAGTTTTGTGTTCATTTTGCTCTCGGTTTCACTTGATTTTCCTTAAGCAAATTTGTTGTTTATTTTGTGTTTTGCTGCTGCCAATGTTCCAACAAATGGTATCGAGAGCTTTTATGATCTTAAAGGGCCTTTGGAATTTTTGCTCCCCTCTGTTAGAAAGACAAGGAGCCGTTGAAGCCTGTCATCTTTGAAGGCTTGTCTTTGCTTCTGCTACTTGTTAAGAAAGAAGCTGCCAAAGTCTAACATTTTTGAGGGCTGTTTGTTAAGGTAGTAGCAACTCACCTTTGTGAGACTATAAGTTGAAGGAGGAGAAGACAGCAACGACTCACCCCTGTGAGACTCCAATCAAGCTTAGGATAAGCTGAAGGAGGAATTTCAAGGAAGACAGTATGTGAAGAGCAAGTCTGTCAAAGGTGAAGTTCAATGCAAGTTGTAAAGTTGCAAGCCTGTTGAAGACAGTAAACCAAGTGCAAGCCTGTCAAAGTGAGAGCCCGTCTAAATGCAAGCCGAGTGGATGCAAGCCAAAGTGTGGCGGACGGTCTAAATGCAAGCTCGAGAGGGTGCAAGCTGTAGATTGAAGGCAAGCAAACTATACTTGCAAGCTGTTTGTGTAAGAAGAAACAGGACAGTAATGAACAAATGAACAAGCTAGGCAAGATGTGTTGTCAACCGAGGCTATGAAGGAGGAAACTCCATTTGATGAGCAAATGTTTGGCACAAAAGACTGGGATAGTCAAGTGTGCAAGTCAGATTTGCTATGAAGGAGGAGAAGACTCTATTTGATCAACGAATATTTAGGCACAAAAGACTGGGATATTCAAGTGTGTGATTGAGATTCTGTTGATAATGAGGCCAAGGTTGAAGATAAGTTGAGAATGAAGTGCTTGTGCAGGGTCAGCTTGAAAGAAAGCATCTAAGGACTGCCAAGCTCAAAAACTTGATGAATGAACGACATTTGCAGCATGGAGGCCAAGGAGGTGTGTTGGAAATTGGCCAACCATGCTGCTGTTACTTTTTGTTGAGTGC
The DNA here is from genome assembly GCA_020496765.1 of Gossypium stocksii. NCBI lineage: Eukaryota > Viridiplantae > Streptophyta > Magnoliopsida > Malvales > Malvaceae > Gossypium > Gossypium stocksii. The sequence goes on from CM035623.1 coordinate 110,427,889, forward strand.
ATACAGCTTGTATGAATGCTGCAGCAAGTGTGCATGTTGCAGCAACTTATTTTCTGTTGTAGTTGCAATTTAGTTTAGTTTAGTTGAAAATGAACTAAGTTGTTGATGTTTTGATGTGTTTAGGTGATGATTGAGCTGACAATTCAGCTTATTGTTGTGTACAAGTTATGTTTAGCAAGTCCCTAGGCTACTTAGTGGCAGTAGGTAGTATTTGGTAATGCGTTTTATCTATAAATGTATTGTTTCCTTATTGATTGAGTAAGCATATCAGCAAGCAAATTAGTTTTCTTAGCTGAAGCCGATTGCTTCCTTGCTTCACCTTTGTGAGTAAGTAATTTGTTCTTTGTTTCTTGCATTTGTTTCATTGTTCTGTGTTCTTTGTTTTCTTCTTTTGTTGGTGATTTTTCCTTCAACTTTTGCTCAAGTTTTGTGTTCATTTTGCTCTCGGTTTCACTTGATCTTCCTTAAGCAAATTTGTTGTTTATTTTGTGTTTTGCTACTGCCAATGTTCCAACAGTTACTAAAACTAGTAATGAGAATTATCATTTTTTCTCTCAACAAAATTCATTTTTCAACACAAATTTTCTTTGTTTTCTATCTTTGGAACATCACAATAGAAGAGAGGCAAATCAGAAATTTAGAGACATTACAGATTTTTGAACTTGTAAAAGTCAAATTTTTTTTAAAAAAATTTGATATTTTATTTCATGTAATTAGTGGGTAGTTAAGATTAGCCTAATTTTAGTATATGGTTTGTATATAAATAGGGTGTATGGTAAACTTTAGAAGACACCTCAATTTGCCTGGCAATTGAATAGAAAAAAAAATCAATTTATTTTCTTTCTTACCTTTTTTTTGCCAACTTTTGTTTCCATCTCAATATTTTAGCTTAATTGTTTTCCAAGCCCTTCCCCTTTTACCTACCACCATTTTCATTCAAATTCACTTCCATAACCAACTAAAACATGATTAACTTAATACTTTACTAAATCTTTACTTGGCTTTAGGTCGATACTCTTTCTAGTCAAGAATCGTGAGAAGCGTATCCACACTAAAAATCCTTCAAACCGGCATTCACCATCTTTCCTGAATATCGGGATTGACAAATTCATTCCTTAAAGTTAATCCAATTTCAATTCAAAAAGCACGTTGGGTTGGAGTCATTTTGGCGGATAGTTGGAGAGATGAGTTGGCCATGTTATATTCGAATTTTCGCGAACAAATCGAAGGAGATAATGATCAAATTTAAATGTCTCGCGCGGTTAAGGCCGTTGATCCGAGTTGGGTTCTTCAATCGGGATCTTGAATTGCGAACGCGTGTATCGTGGTTAAACAATCAATAAGGGTTGGTTTGCATGTCGTACGGAAATCAACTATGAAAGGAAAAATTCATGGTTAGGACGTTTTTAGCCGCTATAATTAGCTTATTGTTTGGAGGAGAGAACTCATTTTCGAGGATCGATTTAGAAACCAGAATTCACCGAGTCAGGCTTTATAATTATGTTTATAGAATTCAAATTCATTTTCTAATTTATTTTTATTTTCGATTTACATGATTGTTAATTTTTGCTATCTCACTTATTTAATTTCTAGACATTTTCAACTCCCCTAATTTAATTAATTTATTTTTTAGCAAGTCCGTTTGGAGTTGTAGGCACGACTATTGCCACGATTATCAACACGAAAGAAATTTTGCTCACAAGAAAAACACAAAAGTTGATCATAATTACCAATCCCTGTGGATTCGACATTACTATTCTTTACTACTGTTTAGAGTTACTTTATCGTAAGAATTTTTATTTGGTGGTTTCGACGCCCATTACCATCTAAATAAATAATAAAATTTTAAAATAAAATAAATTTTCTCTAAATTAAATGCAAACAAAAAAATAATATCAAGATACAAATCATGTCAAAAAACAGAATAAATAATATGATAAAACAATTCAAACAAAATTAAGTACACTCTATTTGTTTATTCCCTTTCTCTCTTTCTCTCTCTCACCGGAAATGTAAAAAAATAAAACAAAAATATGGGATACATGTAAGATATACAAATAGAGTCGGTATATGAGTTTTGTACACCATTAATGAAGTAAAGAGTTAATTTATTAGTATCTTGAACTAGTACAACAAATTGCCAATCACGCCATTGGCTTAATGATAAATTTATATGGGTTATAATTTAATTGTTGATTTGTATAATAAAAAATACAACAAAATTAGAAATTGAGAATCATCGGTTGAGAAACCGCCTAAAAACAACTGGGCAACTTGTATGGAAAATATAAGAAAAGAAAAAGAGAATATATGGAATGTTGATATATTTGTGTTTTTGAGTGGTATTTTCATTGATTTTGTGTAATTGAATTTGAAAGACTTGTGTCAACAATCCTAAGACTTAGCAGGCAAAGTTGAAGCAGTTAATCCCACAAAGCTGTCTCTGGAATGGGAGCTTATTCACACCACTTCCAAATCTATTTTGGCACTTCAGTTTCAACTCCCAAACAACGCTGCTACTTTGGTCAGAAATGGAGACCGCGTTGTACCTAAATATATATATATATATATATATATATATATATTATATTTATTTAATAGGATACTAATCTTAAGGAAATATGATGAATTTCTTGAGTTGGTTAGTATGCCCCGTTTTGTTATTGCTCTTGTTTCAAGCCTTGAGGAAATTATTGGTTAATATGTGATACAACAAAAAAATAAATAAAATAAAAGCCTTGAGAAAATAATTAAAGCATGGATTTATCAAATATACTGGTAGTGTATTTTAATTAGAATTTGGGGTGATACAAATATCCCTATAAGATATGATAAAATATGATAACACATCATGAGATTAAAAAAAATTATCTTCTGTTTCAAATACTAAATCTTTAAATAATAATTCACTATTATTACTTTATTAATTTAAGACTCAATTGCACCAGATATCCCTAAACTATAGTTTTCGTTTTAAATTGGTCCCTAAACTTTAAAACATTCTAATTCCATCTGTAAACTATCGAGTTTATATCGATTAGGTTCTTTTGTTACTAAAATTATTAATTTAATTATGTTAAGTGACACAACAGATCTTATGCCATATAATTTAAAATGAAAACTTTAAGAAAAAAATAAATATTGCAAAATGATGTTTTGAAATCTTAATTTTGAGGTTTTCGAAATTTTTACAAAAACTTTACAGTTAACTTTTTTTTTTTTTTTTACTTTTATGCAGCAATGTTCTATTTCTTCAAATTTTTTATTTTAAATTTAGCTATATAAAATTTGATGTGTCATTTAATGGTTAAATTAACAGTTTTAATAACGAAAGAACACAATTAATATAATATTGATAATTCTGGGATGTAACTAAAATGTTTTAAAGTTTGAGAACTAATTTAAAATGAGGGATATAATTTGGAAATGTTTAGTGCAATTAACTCTTAATTTAATTGGAGGTAATTTTTTTCGGTATAATTAAGGTTTATCCATGTCCGTTTTACAGTTTATAAAGAATAATTATTTCGGGGATCTGAAGATGTTTTTAATTAGTTAATATAATTCGTAAATGATATGTATCCTTATTTAAGTTTAAAAAATTTTAATATTTAATTAATTAAATTTAATTTAAAATAAATAGTAATTATATATATTTATTTTCTATTAATAGTAAGTTGCAAATTTATTGTTATATTTATTTGTATTTTGAATTTAACATTTTAGATAACGGGTGTAATGAGCTTGTCCTGCATACAGACCACATGTTGAGTGATAGCAAATCGTACAGGCGTTGTCGTTTTGTTGGAACTATGGATAATGGATGTGGGTAGAAAAAAGCCAAAAGATTGTCTTGAATGGCTGTATAGAAACTATGGATATGGTCCTATGGATATGGATATGGATATGGATATGGAATTCATTAAATTTAGTTTAGTTTTGGTTACTAAAAGTGTATTTGATTTATTCACAAAAAAAAAAAAAGTTCATTTGATTTTGTTCCATCTTTTTATTCATAAATTAAAGAATCCAATTTTAAATTTTTATTTAACATATAGTAGCTTTAAATTTTTATAATATAAATTAATTAAAAACCATAGGATTATTAATATAAAATATTATTTTATTTTAAAAAAATTAAAACATTCAACAAACTTTGTGTCTTTTTTACCCTGATTTAAAATAATTACTAATTTATAAAAATACTGAAATCAAAATTTATTTACGAAAATGATTCATTTTTCATTGTGTTTGCTGAGGCTGCTTGACGCAGCGGCGACATAGCCCTCAATGATGACCCAATCATCGACATTTAAAAAAACATAGTTTTTTAAGTGTTGCTACTGTGTTATGCAACAGCAGTCTGTATTTTTCAAAATACTCGCTAAAAATACAGGTATTCAAAGATAAAAACAAATATTTTTTAATAGATGTCATCAGTCTGTCAAGGGGTATTGGTGGGAATTTAAAAAATAGGTGAAACAAAAAAAAAAAACTAAAAAAAAATAGTTGAAATAGAAAAAAAAAACCAAAAAATAAAATAAATGGGGAAACCCGTGACTTATGCTTACTTCATAAGTAGTTCATGTCTTCTTTGTTCGTCTATGTTACCATCAATGGTTGAAATATTATTTCAAAAAAAAATCTTAGACAAAATGAGAATGAAAAAAAAAAAGAGATATGGGAGAAAGGTAGAAGGACAAAAAAAAAAAACAAATACGACTGAAAGATTGAGAGACAAGAGAGAGAGAAAGTTAGATATGAGAAAGAAAAATTGGATAACAATTATGTAAAATAAAAATACAAAAGAGAATTGAATATTTTATGGAAAATAGAGAATCAAATAAAGAATAAAAAACAAATATGGAAAATAGAGATGCAAACATGGAAAAGGAAAGAGAATAACACATTCCTTCTCATACCTTTTTTTCATGCATGTTATTATCTTTCCTTTCACGATTCTCTATTTTTTATATACTTTCTTTTCATTTGAATTATTCTTCTCTTCTCAATTGAAAACTTAGTCGTCGTATTCAATAGCCACCGATGTCGCCATTTACGGTGGCCTTTTGTGCCAATTTCGATACCAAAGAAGAGATTTCCTCCTTCTTGTTGACTTCTACGATTCAAATCTCCCAGCATCAGCTCAAAATCTTCTTAAATAATGACCAAAGCTTCAAACTACTCTCTTTATAATGTTTTTTTTTTCAATATCACCTGTGACGACTGACATGACGATGATACTTAAAAAAATATATTTTTAGATTTTAACGGGCCAAAAAAATTATTTTTTAAAAATATTTATCAGTGTCACCTGACATAACAACGATACACAAAATTTTTTTGAAAAAAATAATTTTCTCCAGTGTCGCCTGACAAACCGACGACACTCATTAAAAAATATATTTATCTTTTTTTCTTCTCTGAATATCCATATTTTTAACGAATATTTTAAAAAATAAGATTTGGTGCCACTTGACATATTGACGATATCTAAAAAAATTATATATTTTTTAAAAGTTGATGATTGAATCATCATTTGGAGTGGTGCTGCCAGTGTATGCAGACATTATAAAAAACAAGTCATTTTTGTACATAAATTTTAACTTATATAATTTTCCTAAATAATTAATTAATTTTCATCAATTAGGTAAAAAAAAAATCAAATTTTGTTGAAGCCTAGCTAGATTCTTTCTTCCTTTTCAAGTAGCTGCTCCCAGCCAGAGATTGAGCTTAACATTGTTATAAAAGATAAGAGGTACTTTCTATTGTGTACAACAAGAAGCAATTAATATGGATTTCCTGAATTGGTTAATGTACTTTGTTTTCTACTTGATATTGTTTCAAGCTTTCCATTTGATCACAAGAAGGAAATTGGGAAGATCCCATAAGCTTCCGCCCGGTCCACCAACAATTCCAATCTTCGGGAACCTTTTCCAGGTTGGTAATAAACCCCATAGGTCCCTTGCGAAACTTGCCAAGATTCATGGGGACATCATGACTCTGAAACTTGGCCAAACTACTACCGTAGTTTTTTCATCTGCAACAATGGCCAAAGAAATCCTCCAAAAGCATGATACCGTATCTTGTAACCGAACCATTCCCGATGCCCTTCGTGCCCTTCAACATCACGAAGCCGGATTGCCTTGGATGCCTGTTTCAACCACATGGAGAAATCTTAGGAAAATCTGCAATTTGCATATTTTCGCTACTCAGAAACTTGACGCTAATCAATACTTGAGGCGCAGCAAAGTAGAACAACTCCTTGCTGGTGTTCGTGAAAGTTCCCTCGTCGGAGAAGCGATTGAGATACGTCAAGCTGCTTTCAAAACTACGCTTAGTCTTATATCAAATACTATTTTCTCCATTGATTTAGCCGACTCTTCTCATACTTCTGAGGAGTTCCGAGAAATTGTGCAGGGTATCATGGAAGAGTTGGGAAAACCCAACTTCGGTGATTATTTCCCTATTGCTAATCTTGACTTGCAGGGCATCAGGCGTCGAGTGGCAATTCTTTTAAGAAAGATGATGGATCTTTTCGATAAAATGGTCGATGAGCGGATGGAGTTGAGAAGGATGAATGATTATATATCAACTGATGATTTCTTGGATATCCTTCTCCAACTCAGCCACCAAGGAAACAACGAAGAGCTCGACAGAAATCTTATCAAACATTTGATTTTGGTTGTAACTTAATCTCTTTTCAGTCATTTATTATTTAAGTTGTATAAGTTGTTCAACTTGGTAAGAAATTGTGAAACAGGACTTGGTCGTAGGCGCAATCGAGACAACCACAAGTACTTTGGAATGGGCAATGGCGGAATTACTCCAAAACCCAAAAGTTCTGCAGGAAGCCCGAAGAGAACTGAAGCAAATAATTGGCAAGGGGCACTTGGTGGAGGAATCTAACATTACTTGTTTACCTTATTTGCAAGCAATTGTCAAGGAAACGATGAGGTTGCATCCATCGCTTCCTTTGTTACTCCCCAGAAAAGCTGAAGCAGATATCAAGATTCACAGCTTCGTCATTCCAAAAGGTACACAACTGTTGATCAACGCATGGGCTATAGGCAGAGATCCTAAGTTCTGGGCGGAGCCTGACCTGTTTCGTCCAGAGAGGTTCGTAAGATCAGAAATGGATGTCAAAGGAAGGGATTTTGGACTGATTCCGTTTGGAGGTGGGCGACGAATTTGCCCTGGATTACCATTGGCCATAAGAATGTTGCACTTAATGTTGGGTGGACTCATTCATTCATTTGATTGGAAACTTGAAAATAACATCACACCAGAGAGTTTAGATATGAAGGATAGGTATGGTCTTTTTCTGCATAAAGCTCAACCGTTAAGAATCATCCCGATTTCAAATTAACAATATTGTGTTGGTTATTTTATCTATAACAATATTGTGAAACTTAGCTAACGACAAGTTGTTGTGTCGTAAATTTCATGTTTCCAGACATTCTGCCAATCAAATAAAAATCATATAAATCTATCCAAAAAGGAACCGTGTTATGTGCAGCTAATATTAACATTTGAACTTTAACGAAGGTTCATTTCATCTACACCCAAAAAATACTGCCGCGATACATCTTCAAAATACATGGAATAAGTAGCTTTTTTCATCGTTAATTGGAAAGAGTTTCACCTTTGTTTCTAAGATCGTTCCGAGAAACTATGTAGACAAGAATCCTGGTACCAAGGTTATCAGTGTATCTACAAGTACATATATCAATTTCGACAAACCCTCAGACCTTACTAGTGACAACTCTTGTAGTTTTAAAAGAAATGCACAGGTCATTGTAAATGGTACATACACCAATAGATTACCATTATAAATAGGAGTGACAAGGATAACATTGCTCAGTTTATAATCAAATTATACAACAAATGGGATGATAAATTTGTCTATGTTCTGAATAGGAATGACAATGGAGAGGGACAGGGTAGATGTTGTTAAATCCATCACTGCTCTACAATTATCATGCTCTACTTCATCATCTATCTTGCTTCACTATGGGTGTATAATATTGAAAATTACTACCATTTCCATGGATGTTAGATGCACCCATCCTTACCCCACTCGAAGATGCTTTAAAGCCTTTTTTGTAACTGGTATTTGTTTCTTCATTGAGTTATTTGCTTAAAGTAGGGAGCAAAAGAAGAATGGTGAAAGTAGGGGTGATGTGGAGGGAAAGAAGATGATGAACAGTAGTAATGAGGCAAAAAATTTATAAAAAATGATGATGTGGTATACATAGTCAACAGATATTAGAGATTTAACATTTGGGTGACTAAACTGAGACCAAATTGCAAGTATTTTTATTTGGGTTATCAAAATGAAAGCACTCAAAGAGTTGGGTGACCAATTGAGTAGTTTACTAAAAAATCTATCTAATAGTTTTCAGGATGGCTAATCAAATTTGTTTAAAAAATTAAATTGCTAAAAATATTAAATTTTAAGTTGATTGGATTTTTTCAACACTTCATCAAACAATGCCTAAGTAAAAAATAAAAATAAAAATTAGAAATCGTTATGCTACATTCTTATGAAAGGAAAAAAAAAAAAGAATAGAGTTAATTGGTATGAAGCAGGTTTCAAAATTTTCTGTTGATAAAACTTAGTTTATAGGCTAGAAACAGTTAAGAACATGTGGTTATCGGTTAAAGGCATTATCTCATCCAAAAGTTTTACTTTAATGATTTAGAGGAAGAATAGGTGGATAGATACTTAATTTGCCATCATCACAACTTTTGACATCACAATTAAAAATAGGTGGAGAAATGAAAAGGATTTCAAATGGAAGAGAGAAATTGGTATCCCTCACAGATGTGAATATTTTACTATTTTTATTTTCATGGGAATCAATGGGATACAGATTATTCCTGGGAAGCTTATATAAGTAATTAATAATATAGGTATTTGATTCTGATTTTTCTATCTCTGTCATTCTTAATTCAATGAATGATAAAAGGTTAATAAAATACGTTAGGTATGAAAATTAATATACTTTCTATCAACGAATGTTGATTAAATAATATAAAACTAAGATGGCACTAAATGTCAATTCTAAAGCAACTAATTTCGTTGAGCTTTATCCTTACAAGTATGAATTGTGGTTCAAAAAGAGCTTAGATGTTGACCAACTAGAAAACGGTAAGGGTTTCAATGTGACCACTTTGAACCTCAACGATCTCGCCACCACTGTGCCTTAACCTCCCTCCTCAATCTTGAGGATTTTACAGCTTGGTGATTGCTTTCTCCCATTTTTCTTGCATGTTGGGTTAATTTTGAAGCAAGCTTGGATGTTTGTAGGTGCTGTTGAAGTAGTTGAGTTTCCAGAATTGCATACAAATGCTATTGTTGTTTAGATTCAATCTCTTGAAGATATTGCCAATGACTTGAATTCCAAATTGCAGCTTTAATGGCGGACATTGGTTTATTGCTTCTTTACCCTCTATAAGCTTTCATTAGAAACTGAAACGGTTGGCCCTATTAGGTTTACAACAACAAGAAGACAAGATGAATAATTCTTGTGTATTTCATAAGATACAATGAACAACAACTTAAGTCTTGGGAGTAGCCTGTGCATGCTTATATAGAACCACATGTAATCACATGTATTCAATAACTACTACTAAATATCAATAACAACTAATAGTTATTGGCAATTACTAATACCAGCTACTAACAGTTATCCTAACATTCTCCTGGTTCTTTGTTGTTTAACCATTTGAGAACATCATTATGTGCGAAAACTCGAAGAGCCTGACGAAACAAGTCGAAATGCTTGTGTGTAATTAGCTTGGTAAGAACATTAGCTATTTGTTCTACTGATGGGACAAAGTTCACTTGCAGCGTTCCATTGATCACCTTTTCTTGAACGAAGTGATGATCTATCTCTACATGCTTTACTCGAGCATGATGTGTGGGGTTAGCAGCTATAGAAATTGCAGAAGCATTGTCGCACCAGATTACAGGAGGTGGACAATTTGAAAAACCAATCTCAGCTATTAGCTGTTTAATCCACAAAAGCTCCGATACACAGTTGGCGAGGCTTCGATATTCAGCTTCAGAGGAGGATCTGGACACAACATTTTGTTTCTTGGAGCATCATGCAACAAGATTTGGTCCCAGGTACACAACATATCCTGTGGTAGAGCGCCTATCTTCAACGGACGAGGCTTAGTCAGCATCCGAGTAGCCAACAATCTCAACTCTTCCTTTGGAGAAATATAATCCATGATTAATAGTGCCAATAAGATAGCTTAGTACGCGCTTGACTGTTTTCCAATGCATTTCACTCGGAAGGTTTATAAACTTACTTAACTTGTTGACACAGAATGACAGCTCTGGGCGTGTGATATACAAATACTGAAGCATTCCCACTGTACTGTGATACAAATGAAAATCAGCGAAGGGAGGACTGCCATCTTTGGAGTATTTACCATAGGCGTAGGAGTGGTTGCAGCTCCCAACATGTAGTCTTAGTAAGTATTTCTAAGATGTATTTTTTTTTATTAAGGAAAACCCCTAGAGATGTTCAATGTACTTCAATGCCAAGAAAAAAATTCAGTTGCCCCATGTCCTTAAGAGAAAATTTGTTGTGAAGCTGGCTGACTACACTGTCTATCTCATCATCTTAGCTACCCGTTATTACAATATCATCCACATATACTATAAATAGTACCACATTCTTAAAACATGTTCGTATGAATAATGAGGTGTTAGTCTTTGAAGTAATAAAACTGAGCTGAGTAACCAAATAGTGCTTAAGAGTATGGAACCATGCTCGAGGTGCTTGTCACAGACTATAAAGCACTTTGTTCAGCTTACAAACAAGTTGCTGACCATTGACACTTATTACCTCAAAACTAGGCGGTTGTTCCATATAAATTTCTTCTATTAAATGGCCGTTGAGGAAGGCGTTATTGACATCAACTTATCGCAAGGACCACCCTTTTATGACAGCAATGGCAAACACAACACAGATGGTTACTGCACGAACCACTGGGCTAAACGTGTCATAAAAGTCAATACCAGCATGCTGCGAGAAACCCTTTGCCACTAATCGAGCTTTGAATCTTTCTACTATGCCATCAGCCTTTTTCTTGATCTTGAATAGCCATTTGCATCCTACAGCTCGATGATTAACAGGGAGAAAGCAGAGGCTCCATGTATTATTCTTAAGGAGGGCCTGTAGCTCACTGTGTACTGCTGCTCACCAACACTCATCCTGCATAGCTTCATGAATGTTAACATGTATATCACTTGATAAGTAAGTTACCTTGGTTAGGTATGCCTTAGGCTTAAATATCCTTGCTTTGCTACGGGTAATCATGGCATGAGAGTTGAGTTGAGTTGAGTAGTTAGAGGAGGGACAGTAGGGATGGTAGGTTGAAGTGTAATAGGATGAGGTGATGAAGTAGATGGGGTATCATTAGGTATATGGGAGGGAGTAAAGTTTAATAAAGGTGAAGCTAGACTAGGTGTTGAGTGAGTAGGAGAGCATGGTGAAGGTCGAGGGGTGTTATTATGGACTGACATAGTGGTAGATAGACCTTTAGGAGCCATGACCAGTAACTTGAAGTTGGATTTTAAAGGAACATTGGTAGTAGGGTCAGGAGGTTTAGGGTTGTTATTTTTGAATAGAAATGTTGACTCATGAAACGTAACATGACGTGAGACATAAATTTTTCCATTAACAGCTTGACATCGATAGCCTTTATGTAATGGTGAGTATCCTAGAAACGTGCAGGGGGTAGAGTGAAACTGAAGTTTGTGTGTATTATGAGGCCTAACGTTCGGAAAGCATAAACATCCAAATACACGAAGAAATGAGTAGTCTGATTGGACCTGAAAGAGTTTCTCATATGGTGACATATTGCCTATAGAGGATGAGGGCAACCTGTTTATTAAGAATAAAGCACTGCTGAAGGCATCACTCCAATAAGACAAGGGCATAGCTGCATGAGCAAGCATGGACAGTCCTGCTTCCACGACCTGTATGTGTTTTCTTTCAACTAATCCGTTTTGCTCAGAACTATATGGGCACGTAAGCCTCCATTAAATACCTTGGTAGGACAGGTAACTCCTTAACGCATGGAATTCTCCACCTCCATCAGTTTGAAGTGCAAGTAACTGGCAGCCAAGAGTTCGGTCTACTTGTTTATGAAAGATTTTAAAGATATGAAGAACTTTAGATTTTTTTCTTCAAAAAATAGAGCCATGTATATCTTGTACAAGCATCAGTAAACGCAACGTAGTAACGAACGCCATTAGAGGGGATCAGTGCAGGACCCCAAACATCAACAACTATCAACTGCAATGGCTTATTATATTCAGTTACAGACTTAGAAAATGGAAACTTTTGTTCTTTGCCTAAATGATAGGCAACACACTGAAGCAAAGCTGCAGTAGTACTAAAGTCTATATTACAACGATGTAGTGCCTTTTTGAGTGTAGCAGCACAAGGGTGTCCTAGTCTAGAATGCCATAGACTGAGAGGAAGACCAATAACAGTAACAAAGTAGTGAGCTGCGGTAGGAGACACAGCTGCTTGTGTCGAATCAGGTAAGTCAAGTCTATATAGCCTATTGCGCATGGAACCTCAAAGCAGAACCTCATTGGTTTGTAGGTCGCGAACCCGACACTGTGTAGGGAAGAATTTGAACATTACTTAGTTATCCTTTGTGAACTTTGAATCCGACAATAAATTCTTGGTTATTCCAGGTACAAACAATAACGACTTCATTGTAAAGGACGAGATCGTGTAAGAAGAGAAGATTGACCAATTGATCTTATAGAGAGAGCATTACCATTGCCCATATACACCTTACCTAAGCCATGTTATGGAGTACTGTCAGCCAGTGAAGTAGTAGAATTAGTGAGATGGTGTGATGCACCTGAGTCTGGATACCATGCGTTATCACCTACAGTTTCAAGTGTAGCAATAAGAGCCTTAGGATGAGAGGATGGTGGTGCTGGAATGGGAGCACTGCTATATTGCAAAGGATTGATAGCAAATGGATTCGTCCAGGTCTGAGGTTGGGCAAGAGGGGCAGTCCAGGTCTGTTGTAGATAGGAAGGCACAATAGGTAAGGTAGAGTGCATCCAGGGATTGATAGCATTGCCAAACATGCACATGTTGGCTTGAGGAGAAGGAGGAGGCATGTAGCTCGTACTTTTATAAGTAGTATCAAAATGATAATAGTAGTGGTCCACAAGATGACCAACCTTTCCGCAGAGCTAACATTGAAAATGAGAGCTTGACGAACGACCATGCCCTCGACTACGACTGCCAAAAGAAGGGCGATAAGTCAGCAGAAATGCAGTATTGCCTTCAGTAACTGCAGGCTGGTGAGTGACTATATTTGCAGAACTAGGTGCGTCAAGACCGGTAAGTTGTTGACGGGCTTCTGCATCAAATAGCATTGTAGTAACACCCTGAACACTGTAAGGTACTAAACTTGGAGTAGTGATTGTGAGCACTGACTCATACTCAGATGATAAGCCATTAAGAATAGTTGTAACGTGTTCACGTTCACTTATAACCTCCCCACAGCTAGCAAGATTATCACAATATCCTTTAATTTTCATCAAAAACTCTTTCATAGAAAGATCAACCTTTCGCTGAGAATGCAGTACCCTTTTATAAAACATTAACTGAGAAGTATTTTTGCTGCCAAACAAACTCACAAGAGTATTCCAAATCTGAAGGCTTGTATCCAGACCAATAAGACGAGGAAGGATAGAGGGACTCACCAAGGATCGTAACCATGACGCAAACGCACTATCTTGCTGTTCAAAGTGCGCAAACTCAGGATTTTCTTGAGAGACACCCACATCATCAAGAATAAATGGGTAACGAGGAACAAATTGCGGATCAATAAACTTCTGAAGCGTATATGTTTTGATTGCAAGAAGAACCTGCTGACGCCATAACAGGTAACTATTATCATCAAAAAGCACACTGATCTTCTTGGTAGAGAAAAACTGACTATCCACAACTTCATCTTGTAAGGTGGACGACATAGCTGGAGCAACAGGCAGAACAGTAGACGGGCTGAAAGGATAATTCATGAGCAATTATCTTAGGAAAGAGAGGTCATCTGATACCATGTTAGGTTTACAACAATAAAAAGACAAGATGAATAATTCTTGTATATTTCAGAAGATACAATGATCAACAACTTAACTCTTGAGAGTAGCCTGTGCACGCTTATATAGAACCACATGTAGTCACATGTATTCAATAACTGCTACTAACTGTCAATAACAACTAATGGTTAATGGCAACTACTAAGACCAGCTACTAACAGTTATCCTAACAAGCCCTGCCATTCAATGTTTCTAGTTCCATCATTACAAAGGATCTATGCACTAGAAGGCCCCTACATAACTTCTAATCCCCACCCTAACCCATCTCTTTACTTTCTCCTTCCTTTCTTTCTTTCTCAATCTATCTAAAAGCTTTTACCAATTGCTCCTTTTTGTGTTTTGTATTATTCAAATGGAGGACACAACAGAAGAAGATTAAAATTTTCTCAGCTAGTCTTAGGAAAAATGGTTAATATGTCTTTTCAACTTCGCAAATTAATAATACTTCAACTTTTTTCTAAATTAATCTGAACTGAATTGATAAATTTTTTAAATATTTGTTTACTATGTTAAATTTTATACTAACACACGTCTTAAAAACTCTTTCTGTGAAAAATAAAAAATTAAGAATTTTAGGAATTTGTTTTATTCCAACAGGGAGAAAGCACATTAACAACTATTTGTCTAAGTAATTTGGACAATAAAACTGGAGTGCCTTAAATAATATTTTTTTTGTCAATAACCTCATACCAATCAACCAAATATTGATTAATACGTAATCAATCAACCACTATTTGAAAACGGCTCTTTTGCTCAAAAATGAAATATTCCAAATGTTAAGTTCATTCTGAGAATGTCTTTCTAGTAATTTTATATTTTTTAATTTTAGAAAAGGTTAAATATAAAATTAGTACTTGAACTTTTCTACTTTTCCCATATTGGTACTTATAACTTTTTTTTGTCCTAGATTGATACTCAAACTTTTTTTTTTCATCGACTATATTAGTACCCAAAGTCTAACGTTGTTACTTTTTTGTTGATATGGCAATGCTAGCCATTCGCATGCTGCCACATGTCATCCTCTTTGGTTGCAAATTGAACCCCTTTTAATTATTTTTCCTTTCGTTTTCCTTTAAAAAGTATTCCTTTAATTTGTTTCCTTTCATTTTCCTTTTACTATCATCTTCTACTTCACTTTTATCTCTTTCGTTTTGTCGTTTTTACCTTTCACTATCAGTTTTGTTTTCTACCTGACCTCTTTGTTTTCTTTTGTTTTATCTATTCATAACACATCTGTTAAAGGAAGAAAACAAGTGAAAATGTCTTCTTCAACAAACAGAAAATCAAGTGCATAAAAAAGTTTTATACCCAGAATTTTCAAAACAAAGAACCCAACACATTCAAAGAACAAGTAACAAACAAAGAACCCAACACATTCAAATAACAAATAACAAATAACAAACAAAAAAGAACCAAACACATTCAAAGAACAAATAAAAAAAAAACCAAGAATTTTAAAGAAAAAAAAGAACCTAATATATTTTCAAATTCAATCTCAGTAACAAACAAAGAACCTAACATTTTCAACCTAAAATCATTTCAACTAGAAAAAAAGTTAACAACCTAATATAATAGCAAGAAGCCAAAATAAGAGGAACAACCTAAAGAATTACAAAAATTTAAAATTATTTGAAAATAAGCAAGAACTCAGAAAAATAAATGAAATACAAGAACTAGAAAACCCTAAAAACCTATGGATCTAATGAATAATAGGGGCAATTCCTCTTTTAAATTTGTTAACCCTTAACTCCATGACCTGAAGAACTTCTACTGGGCTCCAAGAAAACTAATTCTCTATTGTTGCCTTGGCAATGACGTTGCTACTACTTCCTTTGGCTACTCATCTTGCTCTTAGCCTCACCAAATGTAACGACCTAAATTTCAGTGATATCAAAACAGTGGTTTCGTGACCACAAATCCGAATTAGAAAGAAAATATATTTTAATATTATTTCATGATGTGTGATATGATAGGAAAGTCATACGCAAATTTTGATAGGAAAATTATACCGATTTAGTGAATTACTAGAAAAAGGACCAAATTGAATAAAATGTGAAAGTTAAGTGTTAGAAGCTAGAAGGGTTAAATAGTTATAAAATTAAAATTAGAGGTCCTTATATGGTAATTAGACCATCAATCAAAAGATGAGAAAATATCTAGGGTGATTCATCCATGGAATTTGAGAAAAGGAAAAGGATTAAATTGGAATTATGGAAAATTAAAATATGATAATTAATTACATGAAAATATCATCATCTTTATTCATCTTCATCCCCAAAAATTTGATGAAAACCCTAGGAGAGAGAGAATAAACTTTCTTGGCTTAAATTGGTAAGTTTTTATATCCCGTTTTTAGTAATTTTTATATTTTTGGAATCGAGATAACTTGCTTTTTCTATTTTGGTTATTAAATTGAAAAGTTAGCAAAGTATGAAAATTATGCCATGGATTAATATGCTAGAAATTGAAAATTTATAGAAGAAAATGAAAGGTTGTTAGTAAATAAACAACTTTTACAAAGTGATTTTGGATGAAAGTGTAAACTTGTGAAATTTAAGGAAAAATTTTGATTTTTGTGAAAAGTAAGTGCTGTAAATATTACATGGGAATTTTGGCTAGGCTTGGATAGAGGATTAAATTGCATGAATTTCATTTTCTGAGCCTAGGGAAGAAATTAGAATTAATGAAAAGTTTAGGGGTAAAATAGTAATTTTACCTAGAGCAAAAATTGAGTGAAATGGGATATGAATTGAATGATATTGATGATTAAATTTGTTTATATAGATCCAGACAATTCGAATACGAGATTAGATCGAGGTAAGGAGAAAGTCTAGGATTAGTTGATTTTCAAAAAGTCTCGGATTAGTTGATTTTCAAACACGAACAATTATCAAGGTAAGTTCGTGTAACTTGAATTTGATTTTTATGAAATGCTTGAAATGCATGTATATGAGGTATGGATGTACAATGAATGGAAAATGATGAAATGGTTAAGATTTTGATGAAAAAGGGGAAAATAAATCCCGGTTGAATAGAGAGGAATTCGATGGATCAATGAAAAAGAGATATTATATGTGAATTGGAAAGGATTTAGCCCGGACGGGTAATCCTAATATCAGCCCTCCCCATGTATATGTTACAGAATGGATTTAGTCTGGACAGGTAATCCTAATTGAGTTTGGATTTAACCTGGACTGGTAATCCAGATTGAGCTCTATAGAGTATTTGTCACTAAAAGGATTTAGCCTGAACTAATAATACTAACAAAAATCTTGAGCATAGATTACAGGGGATTTAGCTTGGACTGGTAATCCCGCTTTACAAAATGAGACTCGGGAGTGTGCTCTCTGATATGGGTAAATGAGAATTGATGGAATATGAAATTGTACACTATAATTGTACTACTGAGTATCCATTGAAATTCTGATAAATTTAACGGGATAAACAAGCAAATGGGAAATGGAATATGAAAGGTATAAAGGAAACGAAAATGACAAGTATATCGAAATCATGGAATTGATGAGCTCATCAATCATTTATTTTTATGTTGAAATTATATGATATTATATAACTAACTCAAAGAGTTGAGGTTGTGTATGATAGGGTAAAATTCTACTGTTTGGATGCTTATATGTTTGATTAAAATTGATGGAACATATGGTAAGTTATATTCCTGTTACATGAACTTACTAAGCACTAAGTGCTTACTCTATTTACTTTTCCCTGTCTTATAGTGCTTAGAAGCTCGAAAGGTCGAAGATTGGTCGGAGCTTGATCACACTATCAACCCAAACATTTTGGTCTATAAAAATACTCTATTTTGTAGTAATGGCATGTATAAGCTAAAAATATCAATGTTGATGTTAAAGAGATGGATGTAAACCTAGCCATTGGTATGGCTAGAGTTAACTTGTTTTTTAGTATGTTTATAAAGTAAAAGTATGGATTTCATGTATGATGAAGTGGTTCAAATTGATGGATTATACATATAAGGTCATGAGGTAAGTTTGGTACCAAATGTGCATGAGAGAATATGGTTATTGTATGATGAAATTGGCTGAAAATCATATATGAAATTATTTGGTTGGTATTGGAATGGTTCAATGCAAGTATAGGATGAAAATGGGTGAGAAATGAGGCTTGGACATACCCTTATTTTGTCCACACGGGTAGACATATGGGCGTGTGTCTAGGCTGTATGTGACACACGGTCCATAACATAGGCGTGCAGCCTGACCGTGTGTTCCCTGATCGAGCACACGGGCAGATACATGAGCATGTGTCTCAACTGTGTGAGGCACACGGCCTAGTACATAGGTGTGTCTCTTGGCCGTGTGAATCCTACACCTATTTTTCGAAAAATCAAATTAACCACACAGCCTAGCACACGAGTGTATGACTTGGCCCTGTGACATCAATTTATTTATTAGTTGCAAGTCAGAGAGTTACACGGGTAAGGGACACGGGCGTGTGAACCCACACGGCCTGACTACACGGGCGTGTGACTCATATTGTAGAGAAAAATTTTGGGACTTTAAAGATTATGTCGGAAAGTGAATAGTAAATGACTCGAATAATCGAAAAATGTTTTGTAAACTTTGGTAATGTCTTGTAACCCTGTTTCGGTGATGGATACGGGTTAGGGGTGTTTCACCAAAAGCCTCCTTAGCCTTTCATTAGCAGACATAGAGTATAATTTCAAAAGCTCAAGGATCAAGCTTTGGTTTTTTTTCAAATTTAAAGAGATTTTCTTGGAAATACAAGGCAAGATTTGAGAGGGCAAGGAAAATAGAAGTGTTTTGATGATCGGATCGGCCAGAGAAGGCCATAGATGCTGGCAACTCATGGCAGCAACAACTAGAGTTAGAAGAAGAGGAACAGGGAGAAGAAGAGAAGATAGAAAGGAGATGAAATGAAATATAAAAGAAAGGAAAAGAGGAATGGAATTGTGATTAAGAAAAGAGGAATGAGAGATAAAGAAGATAGTGAAGAAGTGTAACACCCCTAACCCGTATCCGTCGCCAGAACAGGGTCACGAGGCATTACCGGGATTTATGGAACATTTATAGATAATTCAAGTCAAATACTATTCATTTTCTGAGATTAATCATAATGTCCCTTGTTTGGGCACTCGAGGCCCAATACATGCATTGGAATCAAATCGGGACTAAATTAGAATCTCAAGAAATTTTTTGTAAAATTTAAAATTTTTTCCCATATACAAGAGTTACATGCTCGTGTGGTAAGGGACACGCCCGTGTGGTCAGGCCGTGTGACTTAGACGGCCAAGAAACAATCCTATATCTCAGGCCGTGTGGCAACACATGCCTGTGTCCCCAACTCGTGTAACTCTCGGACTTGTAATCCGTGAAGAAGTTGATGACACACGGCCAAGCCACACGCCAGTGTGCTAGGTCGTGTGGTTAATTTTAAGTTTTTGAAAATTAGGAACAGGTTTCACACGGCCTTGTCGCACGCCCATGTTCTAGGCCGTGTACCTCACATGGCTGAGACACAAGCCCGTGTCTATACCCGTGTGCTCAATTCTGAGCATTCTATTTCTCAATTTTAAGATGCAGGGGAAACATGCCCAAAACACATGCCCATGTACCAGGCCGTGTGTCACACACGGTCAAGCCACGCTCCCGTGTGTCTATCCGTGTGGAAGAAAATAGGCCATTTTAAGGCCATTTTTCTCACCCTGTACACTATAAACATGCACTCATTATTCTCATATACCAATATAACATAGCCAAGCAATCAATACTAGCCAAAATCCAAGTCATTTACATAGTATTTCATTTCATGTGACTATGACATTAGCATACCTTACTAATTCATTCAATTCACTTACTAATATCTAACCTAAACATGACCAATATTTCTATAAGTTAATACAAACATAGCCAAAATGAAACAACTATTCTTTCACATTCATTTAAATACCTATACATGCCATATAAACCATAAATTACATATATAGTAAAATCTATCGGAAAATCTGGATAGTGTGGCTTAAGTGTGATGATACAATCCTTCGAATTTCTTGTAAATCTACAAAGAACATTAAACAACATAAGTAAGCTAAACATAGCTTAGTAGGTTCGCTGGCTTTAAATTTAAATCTTACCGAACATTGGACATATTACAACCAAATCAAGTAAATAAATCATTTAATTTACACATTTCCTGCCAACCACAACTCGATTGATAAATATATTCTTTGAGCTTAATGAAAATAATAACTAACACTACTTATGAAACTTTGTAATTCAGAGAACGTCTCAAGGATTTGAGTATATCGTAATCAGAAGCCCAAAGGCTAAACAAAAGCACATAAGTGCTAAATGGAAACTCATAAGGGTTAAACGGAAGCTCATAAGAGCTGAACGGAAACCCATAATGGTTGAATTGAAGCTCAGAGGAGTTGAACGAAAACCCATAAGGGTTAAACGGAAGCTTATACGAGTTGAACTAAAACCCAAAAGGGTTGAACTGAAGCTTAGAAGAGCTAAACTGAAACCCAGAAGGGTTAAACTGAAACTCATATGAGTTAACTGAAGCTCACAGGAGCTAAACTGAAAGCAAACACGAGAGTTAGCAAAAATGCTGAACCTCAGTTTACTTGGGTAATTTGCCATCAATTGCTCTTTCACATTGATCGATGGTACTCAATTCAATGTTCCGTTCCTCTTTAACACTTGATTTAATTTTATAACTTTAACACATAATTTTATTTTCAACAAATAATATGAATAAATACTTATTACCATTCATCAAATAGTATGAAACATTGATAATTTAACCATACGAACTTATCTAGGTTAAACTTGTAAGCTTTACAATAACTTAGAGACTATTCTGTAATTTTTCCTTTTCCACGATTATCTTCGGACTTTTAGTCTATAATGTAAAATTACCCATTCATTAGCATTGAATTCAATTCTATTTCACTTCACAATTTATGCTCTTTAATTTTTGAAATTACACATTTATCTCAAATTTTATAGTTTTTTTTACAATTTAGTCCCTATTCAATTTGCCTATCAATTGAGCTAATTTTTCTTAATTAACAATTTATTTCATTATTCTAAATTATTTTACAGCCTTTGATTGATAAAAATCTAACAAAAAACCATAATTCTTTTATTCTTCACAATTTAGTCCTAATAATCAATTTCTATTGAAATCACTTAATAAAATCATCATATAACAAAATTAAAGCTTCAATTCCATGTTCATTCATCATAAACATCCAGCACTCATCAATGGTAACTTTCAAAATCACCCAAGAAATCAAAAACTAATGAAATAAATAGTTGGACCTAATTGTAAAAGTATCAAAATCACAAAAAATTACAAGAAATAATCAAGAATTGAACTTACATGATGAAAATATATGAAGAAACAGCTTAGGAGGACTCTTCAATGGTTTTTTTTAGCTGAAAAACCAGCTTAGATTTTTGAATTTGGTCACTTGTTTTATTTTTAATTTTAATCAAATTTCCATTTTGCCCCTAGTTCACACCAATTCCTTGATTTTTTTCTGCTTATGCTGCCTTAGCCATATCTTTATGGCTTATTTACCCTTCAAGTCCTTCTTCATTTAACATTTAAGCTATTTAATCACTTTAGCAAATTTTAGACCTTTTTCAATTTAGTCCTTTTTAATCAATTAACAATGAAAATGTTAAAATTTTCTAACGAAACTTTAATACTATCTTAATAACACTCCATAATCATATATAAAAATATTTACAGCTCGATTTATGAAATCGAGGTCTCGATACCTCGTTTTCAACCCAATTTCCCTAATAATTTCTTTTAAATCACAAAATTCACTAATTTAAAAATATTTCTAAAATCACACTTGAATCATAAATATTAATTTATTTAATTTTATAAACTCACTTGTCGGATATGGTGATTTTGAACACCATTTTCTGACACCCTTAAAGTTTGGGCTGTTGCAACTCTCCCCCTTTAAGAAATTTCGTCCTCGAAATTTGTTACCTGAGAATAGATTTGAATACTATGATCTCATCAATTCTTCCATTTCCTTTGTAGCCTCCTCTGAACCATGACGGTGCCATAATACTTTCATTAACGGTACCCGTTTATTCGTTAATTTTTTAACCTCCCGAGCTAAAATATTTCTCGGTTCCTCTGAATAAGTCATATCCGGTTGAAGCTCGATTTCTATGTGCAAAATCACATGTGAAGGATTTCATTTGTACCTTCTCAATATAGACACATGAAACACATTATGAATCTTTTCAAGTTCTGGAGGCAGAGCTAGCCGATAGGCCACAGGGCCAATTCTCTCTACAATTTCATACGGTCCAATGAATCTTGGACTCAGTTTTCCTTTTCTACCAAATCGTAATACTTTCTTTTATGGTGAAACTTTTAGGTATACACAATCACCCATATTGAAATCTATATCCCTTCTTTATAAATTTGCGTTTGATTTCTGATGGTCAGAAGCAGTTTTCAAACTATCTTGGATAATTTGAACTTTTTCTTCAGTTTCTCGAATCAAGTCGACTCCTACTAGCTTGGATTCACTCAATTCAGACCAATACAATGGAGTCTTACATTTTCTTCTATACAAAGCTTCAAATTGTTCTATTTTGATACTGGATTAATAGCTATTATTATATGCAAATTCAACTAAAGGTAAATACCTTTCCCAACTACCACCAAGCTCGAGTACACAACATCTCAACATATCTTTCAAAATCTAAATTACCTGTTCTGATTGCCTGTCAGTCTAAGGATGAAATCCTGTGCTGAAATTTAGCTTAGTACCCAAGACTTATTGTAATTTATTCCAAAACTTTGATGTAAACCTTGGATCTCGATCCGAGATAATAGATGTTGGAGCCCTATGTAATCTTACAATGTTTGATATATACAAATTCGCTAACTTCTCAAGCGGAAAATCTGCTCTGATCGGAATAAAATGTGCTGACTTGGTCAATCTATCAAGAATCACCCAAATCAAATCTTTCTTTCTCGGAGTTAGAGGTAATCTGGATACAAAATCCATCATAATATGCTCCCATTTCCATTCAAGAATCATAATAGGTTGTAACAAACCCGTTGGTACTTGATGTTCTACTTTCACTTGCTGACAGATCAAGCATTTTACTACAAACTCACAAATTTCCCGTTTCATACCCGACCACCAATACATCCGTTTTAGATCATAATACATCTTCGTACTACCAGGATGAATAGAATACCTACTACTGTGAGCTTCAGAAAGTATATCATTTTTCAAGTCTGAATTATTTGGAACACAAATTCTGTTGCGATAGCGTAACATACCATTATCATTAATGCTATACTTTGAACTCAACTTGTCCTGAACCATTTGTTTCTTCAACACCAACTTCGGGTCATCATCTTGCAACTCTCAAATTCGTTAAAGAAATATGGATTTTGCTTTTAATTCTACTAATACAGAACCATCTTCATTAACAAACAAATGAACATTCATTGTCCAAAGTGCAAACAAAGACAACTTTCGACTAAGTGCGTCAGCAACTACGTTAGCTTTCCTCGGATGGTAGTTAATAATAAGATCATAGTCTTTTAGTAGCTTTAGCCATCGTCTCTATCTCATATTCAACTCTTTCTAAGTTATCAAATACTTCAAACTTTTATGATCTTTATACACATAACACTTCTCACCATACAAGTAGTGTCTCCAAATTTTCAAAGCAAAAACGATTACAGCCAATTCAAGATCATGTGTAGGATAATTCCTCTCATGCGATTTTAATTGCCGAGAAGCATATGCTACGACTTTTCCCAACTATATTAATACACAACCCAACCCTTTCAAAAACGTATCATTATATACAACATATGGTATACCTGATTCTGGCTGGGTCAAAACTGGAGCTTCAGTCAACATCTTCTTCAACTGATCAAAGCTCTGCTGACATTCATCAGACCAAACAAATTCAACGTTCTTCTGTAGTAACTGGGTCATCAGTGAAGCAATTATTGAGAAATTCTTTACAAAACGGCAATAGTATCCTGCTAAACCCAGAAAACTTTGCACTTCGGTTACATTCTTTGGAGTTTTCTAATTCACCACTGCAGACACTTTGCTTGGATCCACTCGAATCCCTTCAGCTGATACAATATGACCCAAAAATCCAACCTCATGAAGCCAAATTTCACATTTGCTGAACTTTTCATACAACTGTTTCTCCTTCAAGGTCTGTAGCACAATTCTCAAGTGTTGAACATGTTCGGATTCTTTCTTAGAATAAATTAGTATATCATCAATAAAAACAACCGCAAATCTATCTAAATAAGGCTGAAAAATCCGATTCATTAAATCCATAAAGGTAACAGGAGCATTGGTTAAGCCAAATGGTATTACCAGAAACTCTAATGACCATACTGAGTTTTAAAAGCAGTCTTTGGCACATCACATTCTTTAACTTTCAGCTGATAGTACCTAGACCTAGGATCTATCTTCGAAAATACTGCAGCACCCTTCAGTTGATCAAACAAATCATTAATACAAGGCAAATAATATTTATTTTTAATGGTTACCTTGTTCAACTGCCTATAGTCTATACATAATCTCAGAGAACCATCTTTCTTTTTCATAAATAGAATAGGTACGCCCTAGGGAGACATACTTGGTTTGATAAACCCTTTGTCTAATAACTGCTGCAGTTGTGTCTTTAATTCTTTTAACTCAGCTGGTGCCATTCTGTACGGTGTTACTAATATTGGAGCTATTCCTAGGATCACTTCAATTAAAAATTCAACTTCACGATTAGGTGGTAAACTCGACAGTTCCACAGAAAATACATCAATAAACTCACTAACAATTGGTAATTGTTCTAACTTTGATTCAGAATTTTGGGTAAAAAAATATAAGCTAGAAATGCCTCATGCCTTTTGCGTAATAAATCTCTGAGCAGAAAGAGTTGAAATGATTTTAACAGTGTCATTCAAATTCCCCGATTCAATTAAAATTATTTCTTCTGTCTGACACTTCAAATTAATCCATTTCTCCCGACAATTTACTACAGCATCATGCTTCGTCAACCAATCCATTCTCAATATAATATCAAATTCTCGAAAGGGTAGTAACATTAAATTGACAGGGAATTTACAACATTTTATTTTCAGCGGACAGTCAGGACATTAAATTAACTATCCCACTTTGACCTAACGGATTAGTGACTTGAATATCATAATTAGTAGGTTCAACAGATAATTTCTTTTCTGATGCTAATGCAGTGCATACCTATGAATGTGTAGATCCAGGATTAATCAATGCATATACAGTAACATAAAAAAGATAGAAAGTACCAGCAATTACATCTAGAGTTGTATCTTTCTTTCTCGCTCAGATAGCATAGATATGTGCAGGTGCCCTCACATCTGACCGAGTAGCAGAATCTTTCATGCCTAAACGAGTAGTTCTAGTGGCACTGCTTTGGCCCGAACATTTACTTCTTTGGTAAGTGGCCATTTGTTTCTCTTTTTGTTCTTTTTCTTCTTTTTGTAATAGAGGCAATTCTGAATAAAGTGGTCAGTAGCCCCACATTTATAACAAGCCCCTAATTTACCTCTGCATTCACCCGGATGATACTTTCCACAATGTTTGCATTTAAGCCTAGGAGTATTTTGGACACTACCTACACTAGTAGCAAGTCTAGTAGAAACCCCATAATCAGATTGAGTTGCCTTACTCTTATTTGACCAATCAGGCACTGAAGTAGATCGGGTAAATTCCTCTCTAGGATTTTTAGCCGGAAATGCTAAAAATGATTTAGAAGAGCTTTCCTTATAAGACTCTTTATTCCTTCTATCACACTACATTTTCTTATTATACACTTCTTCTATTTTCTGAGCACGATCCGACAGAATGACAAATTTTCGTATTTTGGTGCTCCCAATCATCATTCTGATTTCATTATTTAGCCCTTCTTCAAATCAAATAGACAACTCTTCAGCTATCTGCTGATGAGTACAAATTCCCTCTCGTATTCAGCTACCGATCGATTACTCTATCTCAAGTCAAGAAATTTCCTCTTCTTTTTATCCAAGTATCTTTTGCCCATATATTTCTTTTTAGACTCATTCTTAAAGAATTCCCCAGCGATTTTCTCTTTTGGCACTATGACCACTATAGTCATCCACCAATTATAAGCTTCCTCTCTTAAAATTAACACAACCCATCACAAATAATCTTCAGAAGAACAAGCTAACTCCTCAAAAACTCTTACTGTATTTTGTAGCCAATATTCAGCTTTTACAGGATCATTATCTAACCTACTTCGAAATTCTTCTACCCTACATTTTTTAAGTTTATCAATCGGGGTATGTTTACTTGATTCAGTTGCCGAAGGAGGTGGAGGAGCAACCAGAGGCCCTGTGGAAGGTACAATAGGGGGAGGAGGTTGCTGAGCCATATTCCTTTCTTGAATAAAATCATTAAATCATTGATTTATTATCCTATAGTATATATTTTTTAGCTCTTGTTCTTGAATCGGAGGTATTGAGACGTTACTACTTGTCTCATGTTCGGATGTTTGAACTCTACTGTTAGCCTAATTATGATTAGCATGTTCGGATCTATCTGACATCTTTATAATCTATAAGAAAAATGAAGATTCGATTAGATCATACACATCACACTATCACATATTTATATTGCATGTATTTCTAGAAACTTTACACACTTCATTTGTTCTCAGAATTGGCTAAACCGAAGCTTTGATACTAATAAATGTAACACCCCTAACCTGTATCCATCGCCGGAATAGGGTTATGAGGCATTATCGGGATTTACGAAACATTTATAGATAATTTAAGTAAAATACTATTTATTTTCCAAGATTAATCATAAGGTCACTTATTTGGGCCCTCGAAGCCTAATACATGCATTGGAATCAAATCGAGACTAAATCAAAATCTCAAAAAATTTTTCGTAAAATTTTAAAATATTTCCCATATACAAGAGTTACACACCTGTGTGGTAAGGCACACGCCCGTGTGGTCAGGCCGTGTAACTCGTACGGCCAAGTAACAATCCCATGTCTCAAGCTGTAACAGCCTGAAATCGGGCTTAATCAAAATAGTGATTTTGAAATCACTTCCCGATGTTTGGAAAAATTATTTTAGCATTATTTATGTGTTGTAGTATTTTTATAAGTATGCATGAAAATTTTGGTAAATTAATTTACGTGATTGAGGGCTTAATCGTGAAAGAGGACTAAATTACGTAAATGCCAAAAGTTGTATTTTAATTGTTAAAGGTGTTAAATAGATTTTGAATTAAAGTTTTGGGGTTTTAAAGGGCAAATAGCCTTTCTCTCTTGAGGTGGCTGGCTATAGGGAAGTAATAGGGACAAGGAAATGTTTTAAAAGTCAAAATTTTGTAGGGTTAGGTGACTTATTTGACTAGGTTGGTTTAAAAATATTAAAACCTTATTTTCTTTTCATCTCCTTCATCCTTCCACCGAATTTTGCAGAAAGAAAAAGAGTTTAGAAGCTTGAAAATTTGCAGCAATATTTAGTACTCAATGGTAAGTTATTTTAAGGACTTTTCTAAAAAAATTTAGTACTTTTGAGACCCTTACTTCATAAGCTATCTTTTGAGGGGTATATCTTGTATTTTGGTTGAAATTTTTGAATTTTTCCATGAATGTATAAATGATGTTTTCTGGAATTTTTGGGAAGAAAATGAGCTATTGTTGTTAAATAAACAACAATGTGAAGGAATTTGTATGAAAACACTTAGAGAGGGCTTAGTTGTAAAAGTTATAAAATAAAGGGTAAGTGTTGGAAATAATGAGAAATTGGGGTAGTAATGGGAATAAAAAGAGTTGATTAGGCTTGGTTTATGAGGAAATTCAATAAAAATGGAATTCCAAGCCTAAGGGCAAAATGGTCATTTTACCAAAAGACTAGGGGCAAAATGGTCATTTTGCCAAATTATGAATTTTGGATTGTTTCAATTAATTTAATGATTAAATGGATGAATTTGTATTCATATAGATCAAGGAGAGCGTGGAGTCAACCTTGACCGAGGCAAGGGAAAAGCTTCGGAGTAAATTCTACATTTCCCGTATTTTGTTTACCGAGGTAAGTTTATTTGTAAACGATACCCTTTTTATTTAATGTTTATGCTCATGAATGTCTTATATGGTGTGTGATTAAATGTTATGGACATAGAATGAAATTGTAAGAAATAAGAGTACAATTAAGTTTCCATAAATCATGAGTAAAGATAGGCTATGTGCGAACCACTGAATATTTGTTGAGATTAGTGAGTTAAGTGCAAATCGCTTGGTTGGCGATTATTATCGATGAGATAAAATGCGAAACCATCGAAAACCAAATTGATGAAGCTGGGCTAAGTGCGATACCACCGTAATTTAATTATGAAGGTGGGCTAAGTGCGATACCATCGTAATTTAATTATGAAGGTGGGCTATGTGCGATACCACCGTAACTTATCGATGATGATGGGCTAAGGGCGGAATCATCTTAGTTTTGCTAAGGTCATTATGAATGACTATGTATGAATCTATCATGTATGGACATGTTTGTTGTGAAAAATTACTTGAATGAAATTCTATGTGTGTTGTGATGATAGATAAGTGCAGGGATTGTATGTGCTAAGCAATATGAGCCTTGAGCGTAAAAATTGTGTTGAGAATGTTGGATAAACTGTGAGAAGAGTAAGTGAACTCATGGTAGGAGGTATTGGTATGGTTGATGCAATAGTTAATTTCTTAATGCATGGTTATGGTATTAAATGTTTGCATATAGACTTATTAAACTTATTGCTTACCTCTCTCCTTTTCCATTTTCCTATAGTGTCGCCTAAGAAGTTTGAGGATCCAAGAACGTAGGAGGTATTGTACACACTATCAACCGAAGCACTCGGTATAGTTATATTTTGTGTTTGAGTAAAGGCATGTATAGGTTGTATGGTCATTTTGTGTAATATACCCTTGTTAGCCAATTGTGTTGGCCATTTGTTTTATAAAGTTCATTTTGTAAATGGCCTTTGGAATTGGCCTAAAACTATCTCATTTGCTTAATGAGATGAGAATGATATACATAAAAATTAAGCAATCTTGCTTAATAGTTTATGCAAGCATATTGAACATGAATTGGTTGGTGTATGGGCACCTATTTAGGAGCATTTAGATGAGTGTTGATGTTTGAAGATTGGGTTATACTTGTAGTTGTTTCAGGGTGGCTAAGGGCTTGGCAAATAGCCCTATATTACCCACATGGGTAGACATACGGGTGTGTGTAGGCCACCGTGTGTCCCCTGTACCTTGCATAGATTCAAATAAATACCCATCAGTGTTCCGCACGGGCATAAGACACAGCCGTGTGTTTTAGCCGTGTGGAGGACACGGCCAGCACGCGAGTGTGTTCTATGGTCGTGTGATTGATGACGTCAGAAAAAGAGTACCCAGGTTTTTAGACATGGATGGCGCTACGGGCGTGTCATGGCCGTGTATTGGACACAGGTTAAGCACACGGGGGTGTGCCACAGTCGTGTGTCTACTGATGTCAGAAACAGAATGTCAAGGTTGTTATCCACGGGCTGCGACACGAGTGTGTCATGGCCGTGTGAGGGACATGAGCTAGGTACACGGGCGTGTGCCAGGCTGTGTAGAAACAGCTGTAGGTTAAATGTTAGAAATTAAATCTGCATGGTCGAGGGGCACAGGTGTATCCCTAGTTTGTTTAGGCCATGTGAGGTACACGGACCATTAGCACGGCTATGTCTTGAGGCCACATGGGCGTGTTGCCCTTTTGTACGGGTGTGTGCCCCATTCTTAGTAGACATTTTTAAAAATTTTCTAACTGCCCGAAATGGTCTCAGGTTGTTTCAAAACCATCTTTTAGGCCTCGTAGGCCCATGTGGAGGACTGAAGAGATATGTTTGAAAAGTTTTAATTTGGGACGTATTTTCGGAGGTACAAGAATGAAATGTTGTATTTGTTCTAGTTAGGTAATGATTCGTACCTCGTTCTGGTGTTAGATTCTGGTAAGAGGTGTTACACAAGTCGTGTGACAACACACGCTCGTGTTCCCAACTTGTGTAACTCTTTAACTTGTAACCCGGGAAGAAATTAAAGTTACACGTCCAAGCCACATGCCCATGTGCTAGGCCGTGTGGTTTTAATTTTTCAAAAATTAAGTGTAGGTTTCACAGAGCCGTGTCGTAGCCCATGCTCTAGGCCATGTACCTCACACGGTTGAGTCACATACCCATGTCTCTGCCCGTGTTCTCAATTATGAGCATTCTATTTCTCAATAGGGGACACACGGCCAGAACACAAGCCCATGTACCAGGCCATGTGTCACACAATGTAACAGCCTGGTTTAGACCCTTGTCGAAAAAATGGTTTCGGGACCACATATCCGAGTCAAAAAATATTTAAATATTATTTTACTGTGATTATAGCATGTGAATTGATGTTCGTGAAAGTTTCATATGAAAATTTGACAGTTTGTGTGCTTAATTTGCAAAAAGGACTAAATCGCAGAAAATGTAAAATTGTCCTTCTATTTATTTATGTGCTGAATTCACATGGCTTGCTAAGTTTGAGGTCCTTATTATGCTAATGAACTATTGAATTTATGAATGGTCATTAATGGATATGAGTTAGTGGAATTATAATGAAATTAAAAAGGGTAAATTAGTAAATGGTTATATAAGTGATATTAATTATTAAAACATGAAATTAAAGCCATTATCCATCTTCTTGCAGAATTAAAAGAAAAGAATAAGGGTTCTAAGCTTTATTAACATTCGGCCATTAAAGGATTTAATTAGGTATGTGTTTTTGATCCATTTTTGATAATTTTTTTTTTGTTTTTGAGATCGTTGTTATGTGTTCTTCAAAGCCCATGTCTCAATTTCTGATTTTGATGAAGATTTCAAGTTATGCCATTGATGAATTTGTAAGCTTCATGGTTATATTTAATGAAATATGAAAAGTATGTGATAGATTAATATATTTTGTCTTTGGATTTTTGATGAATTTGAGTAATTTGGGCTGAATAGTGAAAATAAAAATTTGGAGGAATTAAATGTGAAATAAATGAAATGTGTGGACTTATATGGGCTATATGAACATTCAGCCAAGCTATGGTCTTATTGAATTTTTTGAATTTTGTGTTTTGTGAAATAAAGACTAAAATGTCAAAATGTGCAAATGTGAGGGATAATTTGTAAAATGCCCTAATTATATGTTTTTGGATTGAATTGAATGACTTGTTGAATAAAAGGGTTAAATTTGAATGTCTTTAGATCAAGAACAAAAGAAAATGAAATTAGATCGGGGAAAGTCGAAGGTAGTTGATTAGCCGTTTTCATCCGTCTGAATCCGTACGAGGTAAGTCTATATACAAATAAATGTGTTAAATTGAATTATTATCATTTATATGATGTTTGAATTATGTTGAATGGCTATAAGAGCCGAGTATATAAAATTCAAGATAAATTCTGAGTATGAGACAATGTCCGAAAAGCCCCGTCCGAACCTTAGGAATAGCTAAGATACATATGTCATGACATAGGACCCGATATGTGTTTTTGTGTAAGGCCACATCTGAGACGTTGGCATCAATACGAGATTTGCGTGTAAGACCATGTTTGGGACATTGGCATCGTATTTGATTTCATATAAGACCCTGTCTGGGACAGTGGCATCGATATTTGATTTGTAAGACCACGTCTGGGACGTTGGCAATTTACAAGCTTTTCGAGCTATCCGTATCCTATTCGATTCCGTACGGTTCAATGGGCAATTCCGAGAAAACGTATGACTATGTTAAAGTATATTCAAATCAGGTACGTTGTGATGTATTTGATATTTGATCATGAAAGATAGGCATTTGTGCCATTAATTATTTGTGATATATGTATGAGTACATAGAAATAAAAGATGTTATATGTGTATTTGAATTGGGAAAATGTGATACATGTGAACAAATGAGTATGAATTGGCTCATGAAATACCTATGTGAAATGGTTATGATCTTTATGCAAATTAATTGAATTATATGTAAATTATGAGTTGAATTTATTTGTATATGGCTTACTAAGCTCTTTGTAGCTTACTTTGTGTGTGTTTACATTATTTTATAGATATCGAAGCTACCGGAAGCTCAGGGATCGTCGAGGATCATCACCACAGTATCAAACATTGTTTTGGTATATTTTGAAAGTGTAAATGTTAAATTATGGCATGTATAGGCTAGAAGTCTTTGGGATATGTTTTGAGATGTATATATGTTATGCCATGTGATAGGACTAACTTTTGGTTGAATTTGTGGTTTGTTTTGGTATGTGTTAAGCAAGGTAAATTTGGCATATTTATAATGCATATATGGCCTAATGAGAAATGGTCATTTTGGTATGAAAATGTTGAGAATTTGGTAAGTTTTGATACGAGATAGAATATGGTATAAAATAAGTTATGTTTTATAAGATTTGGTATAAATTTGACTTATGTTTTGGCATGAATTAGTATGGAAATTTAGTATGACTTTGGATGAGAATTATATGGCATGAATTGTGTATATTTTGGTTGTGAATTGGCTGAGAAATGTTGGTATAAATTGTATTGGTTTTGGCTTGTAGGAATGACCCAAAATTGGGTGGCATATTGGCTTTATAAATGGCTTATTTTGCGCCCACACGGATAGGAACACGGGCGTGTGTCTCGGCTATGTCACTCCAGGGCCATTCAAAATGTGTCTGAGCAGGCCACACGGGCTAGACACATGGACTTGTGACTGGCTATGTGACCCAAGTTAGTATACCCCCCACATTTCACACGACCTAGCACACGGGCGTATCCTTGGCCTTGTGTCCCAAGTCAGTAGGTATGCCCTGTTTTGCCAAAGCCTAGACACACAGGCGTGTCTAAAGCCGTGTGAGGCACACGGCCTGACCACACAGGCGTTGACCTTTGTAGCTTTGGAAAATGTTTAAGTTTCAAAAAATTTTGTATGAGCTTGATTTTGTCCTAACCTTCTTCTAATAAATGTTAAAGGTCTCGTAGACCTTCATAAGGGACTCATTGATGATGTATGATTATGATATGATGTCAATGTTTGTGAAATGTCAGTAAAAGTTTCAATATGTCCGGTAGCACCAGTTAATCCTAGTCCGTCCACGGATACGGGTTAGGGGTGTTACATTTGGTTGGTATCAGAGCTACTGTTTAGTTGATTCTAAGACTAACGTAGCGCGTAGGAGTCTTGCTATACATGCCATATTTATAAACTGCGATAGTGTGATGATTTCTAACAATTAAAGTGTGTTTTCATATAGTAAATGGGTCTCGAACGAGCCGTAGCTGATAATGTTGAAAGTAATACACAAGCTCCTGCACAAGGGGCAGTGCCTTTCGATTTGAGAAATGTGACTAGTAGTCACGAGGGAGAAGTAAAACAAGCTTTCTTCCAGATGATGAGTGAGTGGTTTACGGAGTTCATTCGTACGAACTCGGCTGCTCAACAACCTTCGCCCCCACTTAATCCCCCTCAGACTTCCATTGTACCTCCAGTTATGAATCCGATACCGATGAATAAGCTTACTGTGGATAAGATTTGAAAGAATGGGGCTGAAGAGTTCAAGGCCATTAGTGACGATGATGTTGAGAGAGCTAAATTTTGGCTCAAGAATACTATCCGAGTGTTCGATAAAATGTCATGTACCTTTGATAAGTGTGTGAAATGTGTTTTTTCTTTGTTGAGGGACTCAGCTTATCAGTGGCGGAAATATCTTATTTTTGTTGTTCCAAAAGAGCGAATAA
Organism: Gossypium stocksii; assembly: GCA_020496765.1. NCBI lineage: Eukaryota > Viridiplantae > Streptophyta > Magnoliopsida > Malvales > Malvaceae > Gossypium > Gossypium stocksii. The sequence continues at coordinate 110,461,891 of CM035623.1, forward strand.
CCTAGGTTTTCTTTCAATCTGAATTCCGTAAGAAATACATCAGGCAAAGATTGATCGACCAGAAAGGAAAAGAATTTTTAGAGCTGAAACAGGGTCGTATGTCTGTAACGAACTACGAGTGAGAATTTGTCCAACTGAGCCGATATGTGCGTGAATGTGTATCAATTGAAGAGATAATATGTAAAAGATTCGAGGACAGCTTGAATGAAAATATCTGTCTGCTAGTTGGTATTCTTGAGATCAAAGAGTTTGTCGTGCTTGTTGGTCGAGTATTTAAAGTCGAAGAACTCGGGAAAGATAAAAGAAAAGTCAATTTTGAAGCTAGAGAAGTGAGAAAGAGATCCGCAAGCAAATCATTTCGGTCTGTGTCAAAGAAATTCTGAGATGACTATAGCCGTTCAAAGGCTAATGTAGGGCATTCTAGCAAGGATCGTGCTAGATCGCATTTGAGCTTCAGAGCTCTTGCTACTTCGGTTGCCAGTGTTGGAAATATACGATCTGATAGACCTAAATGTAAACATTATGGTAAAAGACATCCAGGAAGTTGTAGATTGAATGACCGAGCTTGTTTTAACGAGACTGTCCTGAGTCTGTTGAGCAAGAGATTGTTTAGTATCTGAGACTGAGCAACACCTCAGCTAGAAGTAGACCTCCCAGAAATAAGGGAAATTGAGTGGTAGTCAGAGAGCTATGAAAGATACTGCCATTCGATCTGAGGCTAGAGCACCTGCCAGAGCATATGACATTCGAGCTCGTGAAGAAGCTTCGTCTCCAGATGTGATAACTAGTACTTTTACTCTTTGCGATACTTATGTGATTGCATTGATAGATCTAGGGTCTACTCATTCGTATATATGCATGAACTTAGTATCTAGTAAGACTTTGCCTGTAGAGTCTACTGAATTCGTAATTAAAGTAACGAACCCCTTGGGCAAAAGTTTCCTAGTTGACAAAGTCTGCAAGAATTATCCATTAATGTTTCGAGATATGTGTTTTTCGGCTGATCTGATGCTATTACCCTTTGATGAATTTAATATAATTCTGGGTATGGACTAGCTAACTTTGCATGATGTTGTGAATTACAAATGGAAAACTATTGATTTGATATACAAGAATAGTGAGATAGTTTGAATTGAATCTAGTGACTTAAATGGGTTGCTTGCTGTGATATCTGCAATGAAAGCTCTGAAATATGTAAGAAAGGGTTGTGAAACCTACTTAGCTTATGTGATCGATTCGAAAGTGATAGAAAAGAAAATTGAATCAGTGCTTGTTGTCTGTGAATTCCCTAATGTATTTCCTAAAGAACTTCCGAGATTACCTCCGATCTAAGAAGTCGAGTTTGGCATAGAATTGGTGCCGGGAATAACTTCTATTTCGATAGCTCCATATAGAATGGCTCTAACTGAATTGAAAGAATTAAAGTCTCAGTTGCAAGAGTTGACCGGTAGAGAATTGGTAAAATCGAGTTTCTCATATTGGGGTGCTCCGATTCTGTTTGTGAAAAAGAATGATGGCACGATGAGAATGTGTATTGATTACCCACAGTTGAATAAAGGGACCATTAAGAATAAATGTCCTCTGCCCAGAATTGACAACTTGTTCGATCAGTTGAAAGGTGCTACTGTGTTCTCAAAGATAGATCTGAGGTCGAGCTATTACTAGTTGAGAGTAAAAGATTCAAACATTCCGAAAATAACTTTCTGAACGAGGTATGGACACTATGTGTTTTTAGTTATGCCTTTCGGACTAACGAATGCTCCTGCTGTTTTTATGGATTTGATGAATAGAATTTTTATACCGTATTTAGATCAATTTTTTGTTGTGTTCATTGACGACATTTTGATTTATTCACGAAACGAAAGTAAACATGCCGAGCATTTGAGAGTTGTGCTTCAGACTTTGCGTGATAAAAAACTATTTGCAAAATTCAGTAAATATGAATTTTGGTTATGTGAAGTTAGTTTTCTGGGCCATATTGTATCAGCATTCGGTATCCAGGTTCATCCGAGCAAAATCTCAGCTATTTTGGATTGGAAGCCTTCGAGAAATGTTTCTGCAGTTCATAGCTTTCTGGGACTTACTGGGTACTATCGACGATTTGTAAAAGGTTTTTCTATGATCGCAACTCCATCAACAAGATTGTTGCAAAAAGATGTAAAATTTGAATGGTCCGATAAATGTCAGAACAATTTTGATTAGTTAAAAGCTATGTCGACTGAAGCTTCGGTACTTGTACAACCAAAATCAGGTAAAGAATTTTTCATTTATAATGATGCTTCATTGAACGACCTTGGTTGCATTTTGATGCAGGAAGGCAAGGTTATAGGCTATGCCTCGAGATAATTAAAGCCGCACGAAAAGAATTATCCGATGCATGATCTTGAATTAGCTGCGATAGCATTTGCTTTGAAAATATGGCGCCACTATCTGTTCGGTGAGAAATGTCACGTGTTTTCTGATCATAAAAGTCTAAAATATTTGATGACTCAAAAAGATTTGAATCTACGACAGAGAAGATGATTAGAACTGCTAAAAGATTACGAGCTTGTTATTGATTATCATTCGGGTAAAGTGAATGTTGTTGCTGATGCTTTTAGTCAAAAATCATTATTTGCATTACGTGCAATGAATGCTCATTTAGATCTATCTGATGATGGTTCAGTTTTAGTCAAATTGAAAGCGAGACCTTTGATTTTACAATAGATTATTTAAGCACTGGAAGTTGATAAATGAATTGATAGCCAAACGAGCTCAGTGTAGTTTCGAGTCTGATTCTAAATTTCGAGTTGATAATGATTATTGTTTGAGATTCCGAGATCGAATTTGTGTTCCGAGAAATCCAAAGTTGATTCAGATGATTTTGGGTGACGCTCACAATAGTAAATTATCCGTACATTCGGGAAGCACAAAAATGTATAATGACTTGAAACAGCTATATTGGTGGCCAAGAATGAAAAGATACATCTTTGACTTTGTTTTGAAATGTTTGATATGTCAGCAAGTTAAAGTTGAACATCATATGCCCTCCGGTTTGTTACAACCGATTATGATTCTCGAGTGGAAATAGGATCGAGTGATGATGGATTTTGTTTCGAGTTTGCCCCTATCTTCGAAAAAGAAAGACGCAATTTGGGTTGTAGTTGATCGACTGACGAAATCAGCTCACTTTTTTCCGATACGATCTGATTACTCACTTGAAAAGTTAGCTAAACTTTACACTTCTGTTATTGTAAGATTGCAAAGGGTACCATTGTCCGTTATGTCAGATAGAGATCCGAGATTCACTTTGCGATTCTGGAAGAAATTGCTAGAGGCTTTAGGTACGAAATACATTTTAGTACTGCTTTTCACCCGCAAACGGATGGTCAATCAGAGCGGATCATTCAGATATTCGAGGATATGTTAAGATGTTGCATTCTTGAGTTTGAAGGTACGTGGGAACAGTATTTGCCATTGATTGAATTTGTGTATAATAACAGTTTTCAATTGAGCATTAAAATGGCACCGTACGAAGCCTTATACGGTAAAAAATGCCATACTCCATTATATTGGTCTAAGCTTAGTGAAAATAAGATACATGGGGTTGATTTGATTAAAGAAACTGAATAAAAAATAAAAGTGATTCAAGAAAGTTTGAAAGCAGCTTCTGATCGTCAGAAATCGTACGTGGATTTGAAAGGGAAAGACTTTGAATTTGAGATTGGTGACAAAGTGTTTTTAAAAGTTTCCCTATAGAAGAAAGTGCTTCGATTCAGTAAAAAGGGCAAATTGAGTCCAAGGTACCATATGAAATCATTGAACGAGTTAGGCCGGTTGCGTATAGATTACTTTTGCCACCTGAGCTAGAAAAGTTTCATAATGTATTTCACGTATCGATGCTTCAATGGTATAGATCCGACCCTTCACATGTAATTTCTCTGTCCAAAATAGAGATTCGGTTTGATATGTCATATGAATAAGAACCGATTCATATTCTAGCTTGTGAGATAAAAGAACTGCGAAATAAGAAAATTCCATTAGTAAAAGTATTGTGGCATCGACACAGCATAGAAAAGGCTACGTGGGAGCCTGAAGATACTATGAGACAACAACATCCGAATCTGTTTAACGGTAAGATTTTTGGGGACGAAAATCCCTAAGGGGGGAGAGTTGTAACAGCCCGGTTTAACCCTAGTCGAAATAGTTGTTTTGGGACCACATATCTGAGTTAGAAAAATATTTAAATTTTATTTTTATGTGATTATAGCATGTGAATTAATGTCCATGAAAGTTTCGTATGAAAATTTGATGTATGTGTGCTTAATTTTCAAAAAGGACTAAATCGCAGAAAATAAAAAAATTGTCCTTCTATTTATTTAGTTGCTGGATTGACATGGCTTGCTAAGTTTGAGGTCCTTACCATGCTAATGGACCATTGAATTTATGAATGGTCATTAATGGATAAGAGTTAGTGGAATTATAATGAAATTAAAAAAGGGTAAATTAGTAAATGGTTGTATAAGTGATATTAATTAATTAAAACATGAAATTAAAGCCATTATTCATCTTCTTATAGGATTAAAAGAAAAGAATAAGGGTTCTAAGCTTCCTTAACATTCAGCCATTGAAGGATTTAATTAGGTATGTGTTTTTGATCCATTTTTGATAATTTTTACATTTTTGAGATCGTTGCTATGTGTTCTTCAAAGCCCATGTCTCAATTTCTAATTTTGATGAAGATTTCAAGTTATGCCATCGATGAATTTGTAAGCTTTGTGATTATATTTGATGAAATATAAAAAGTATGTGATAGATTAATATATTTTATCTTTGGATTTTTGATGAAATTGAGTAATTTGGGCTAAATTGTGAAAATAAAAATTCGGAGGACTTAAATGTGAAATAAATGAAATGTGTGGACTTATATGGGCTATATGAACATTCGGCCAAGCTATGGTCTTATTGAATTTTTTGTATTTTGTGTTTTGTGAAATTAGGACTAAAATGTCAAAATGTGCAAATATGAGGGATAATTTGTAAAATGCCCTAATTATATGTTTTTGGATTGAATTGAATGACTTGTTAAATAAAAGGGTTAAGTTTGAATGTGTTTAGATCAAGAACCAAAGAAAACGAAATTAGATTGGGAAAAGTCAAAGGTAGTTGATTAGCCGTTTTCATCCATCTGAATCCGTACGAGGTAAGTCTATATACAAATAAATGTGTTAAATTGAATTATTATCATTTATATGATGATTGAATTCTGTTGAATGGTTATGAAAGTTGAGTATGTGAAATTTGAGATAAATTTTGAGTATGAGACAATGTCTGAAAAACCCCGTCCGAACCTTTGGAATAGCTAGGATACATATATCATGACATAGGACCCGATATGTGTTTTCGTGTAAGACCACGTCTGGGACGTTGGCATCGTTATGAGATTTACATGTAAAACCATGTCTGGGACATTGGCATCATATTTGATTTCGTGTAAGACCCTGTTTGGGACAGTGGCATCGATATCTAATTACATATAAGACCACATCTGGGACGTTGGCATTGTACGAGCTTTTCGAGCTATCCGTATCCTATTCGATTCCATACGGTTCAACAGGCAATTCTGAGAAAACGTATGACTATGTTAAAGTATATTCAAATCAGGTACGTTGTGATGTATTTGATATTTGATCATGAAAGATAGGCATTTGTGCCATCAATTATTTGTGATATATGTATGAGTACATGGAAATGAAAGATGTTATATGTGTATTTGAATTGGGAAAATGTGATACATGTGAACAAATGAGTATGAATTGGCTCATGAAATACCTATGTGAAATGGTTATGATCTTTATGCAAATTAATTGAATTATATGTAAATTATGAGTTGAATTTATTTGTATATGGCTTACTAAGCTCTTTGTAGCTTACTTTGTGTGTGTTTACATTGTTTTATAGATATCGAAGCTACCGGAAGCTCAGGGATCATCGAGGATCATCACCATATTATCAAACCTTGTTTTGGTATATTTTGAAAGTGTAAATGTTAAATTATGGCATGTATAGGCTAGAAGTCTTTAGGATATGTTCTGAGATGTATATATGTTATGCCATGTGATATGGCTAGCTTTTGGTTGAATTTGTGGTTTGTTTTGATATGTGTTAAGCAAGGTAAATTTGGTATATTTATAATGCATATATGGCCTAATGAGAAATGGTCATTTTGGTATGAAAATGTTGAGAATTTGGTAAGTTTTGATACGAGATAGAATATGGTATAAAATGAGTTATGTTTTATAAGATTTGGTATAAATTTGGCTTATGTTTTGGCATGAATTAGTATGGAAATTTAGTATGACTTTGGATGAGAATTATATGGCATGAATTGTGTGTAATTTGGTTGTGAATTGGCTGAGAAATGTTGGTATAAATTGTATTGGTTTTGGCTTGTAGGAATGACCCAAAATTGGGTGGCATATTGGCTTTATAAATGGCCTATTTTGCGCTCACACGGGCAGGGACACGGGTGTGTGTCTCTGCCGTGTCGCTCGAGGGCCATTCAAAATGTGCTTGAGTAGGCCACATGGACTAGACACACAGGCGTGTGACTGGCCATGTGACCCAAGTCAGTGTACCCCCCAATTTTTACATAGCTTGGCACATGGGCGTGTCCTTGGCCGTGTGTCCCACGTCAGTAGGTATGGCTTGTTTTGCCACGGCCTAGACACACGGGCGTGTCTAAAGCCGTGTGAGGCACACGGCCTGACCACACGGACTTGTGACCTTTGTAGCTTTGGAAAATGTTTAAGTTTCAAAAAATTTTGTATGAGCTCGGTTTAGTCCTGACCTTCTTCTAATACATGTTTATGGTCTTGTAGACCTTCGTAAGGGACTCATTGATGATGTATGATTATGATATGATGTCGATGTTTGTGAAATGTCAGTAAAAGTTTTGATATGATTGGTAACGCCACTTAACCCTATTCCGGTGACAGATACTGGTTAGGGGTGTTACACACACGATCAAGACACCCGCCCGTGTGTCTATCCGTGTGGAAGAAAATAGGCCATTTTAAGGCCATTTTTCTCACCGTGTACAGTATCAACCTGCACTCATTATTCTCATATACCAATATAACATAACCAAGCAATCAATACCAGCCAAAATCCAAGTCATTTACATAGTATTTCATTTCATGTGACTATGACATTAGCATACTTTACTAATTCATTCAATTCACTTACTAATATCTAAACTAAGCTTGACCAATATTACTATAAGTTAAAACAAACATAGCCAAAATGAAACTACCATTCTTTCACATTCATTTAAATACCTATACATGCCATATAAACCATCAATTACATATATAGCAAAATCTACTGGAAAATCTGGATAGTGTGGCTTGAGTGTGATGATCAATCCTCTGGATTTCTTGTAAATCTATAAAGAACATTAAATAGCACAGGTAAGCTAAACATAGCTTAGTAAGTTTGCTGGCTTTAAATTTAAATCTTACCGAGTATTGGACATATTACAACCAAATCAAGTAAATAAATCATTTAATTCACACATTTCTTGCCAACCACAACTTGATTGATAAATTCATTCGTTTGAGCTCAATGGCAATAATAACTAATACTCTTTCACATTTATTCCATATGATACTTACCAAACTTTGTCAATTCAGATAACGTCTTACGGATTTAAGTACATCGTAATCAGAAGCCTAAAGGCTAAATAGAAACACATAAGTGCTAAATGGAAACCTATAAGAGTTAAACGGAAGCTCATAAGAGCTGAACAAAAACCCATAAGGGTTAAACGGAAGTTCATAACAGCTGAACGGAAACCCATAATGGTTAAACTGAAGCTTAGAAGAGCTGAATGAAAACCCATAAGGGTTAAACGGAAGCTCATAAGAGCTGAACAGAAACCCATAAGGGTTGAACTAAAGCTTAGAAGAGCTAAATTGAAACCCATAAGGGTTAAACTGAAACTCATATAAGTTAATTGAAGCTCACAGGACCTAAATTGAGATCAAACATGAGAGTTCGTGACATATGCTGAACCTCAATTTACTTGGGTAATTTACCGTCAATTTCTCTTTCACACTGATTGATAGTACTCAATCCGACATTCCGTTCCTCTTTAACACTTGATTCAATTTTATAACTTTAACACATAATTTTATTTTCAAAAATTAATATGAATAAATACTTATTACCATTCATCAAATAGTATGAAACATTAATAATTTAACCATACGAACTTACCTCGGTTAAACTTGTAAGCTTTATGATAACTCAGAGACTATTCTGCAATTTTTCCTTTTCCATTATTAAAATTATCCATTCATTAGCATTTAATTCTCACTTCACAATTTATGCTCTTTAATTTTTAAAATTACACATTTATCTCAAATTTTATAGTTTTTTGACAATTTAGTCCCTATTCAGTTTGCCTATGAATTGAGCTAATTTTTATTAATTAAAAATTTATTTCATTATTCTAAACTATTTTTACAGCCTCTGATTCATAGAAATCTAACAACAAACCATAATTCTTTTATTCTTCACAATTTAGTCCCAATAATCAATTTCTATTGAAATCACTTAATAAAATCATCATATAGCAAAATTAAAGCTTCAATTCCATGTTCATTCATCATAAACATCCAGCACTCATCAATGGTAACTTTCAAAATCACCCAAGAAATCAAAAACTAATGAAATAGATAGTTGAACCTAATTGTAAAAGTATCAAAATCACAAAAATTACAAGAAATAATCAAGAATTGAACTTACATGATGAAAATATATGAAAAATCAGCTTAGGGGGACTCTTCAATGGCGTTTTTGGCTGGAAATTAGGAAGAAATTTCTAGATTTTTCAATTTGGTCACTTGTTTTATTTTTAATTTTAACCAAATTACCATTTTGCCCCTAGTTCACACCAATTCCTTGATTTTTTTCTGCTTATGCCACCTCAGCCATATCCTTATGGTTTTTTTACCCTTCAAGTCCTTCTTCATTTAACATTTAAGCTATTTAATCACTTTAGCAAATTTTAGACCAATTTAGTCCTTTTGAATCAATTAACTATCAAAACGTTAAAATTTTCTTACAAAACTTTAATACTGTTTTAATAACACTCCATAAACATTTATAAAAATATTTGCGGCTCAGTTTATGAAATCGAGGTCTCGATACCTCGTTTTTCAACCCAATTTGCGTAATAATTTCTTTTAAATCACAAAATTCACTAATTTAAAAATATTTCTAAAATCACACTTGACTCATAAATATTAATTTATGTAATTTTCTAAACTCACTCATCGAATTTAGTGATCTTGAATCACCATTTTCCGACACCACTGAAATTTGAGCTGTTACAAGAAGAAAGATGAGAAGACAGTGTGGCCAAGGTAGGAAAAAGAAAAAGAAAAAGGAAGAAAATGAGGGAAAATGAAAAAAAAAGGTACAAAGACGACGACACGTGGCACCATTCGAGTGGTCAGTACTTTCATGTCAGCACAAAAGTAACAACGTTAGGCTCGGCTACTAATATAGTTGACTAAAAAAAAGTTTGGGTGCCGATTTGGAATAAAAAAATCATAAGTACCAATCTAAAAGAAGTGGACAAATTCAGATACCAATTTTATATTTAACCTTTTTAAAAATTAATATATAAAAATTATGTTGTAAAATGACAATAGAAATTTTAGATCATTTTCAATTTTTTTATATTTTGACCTTTTCTTGAATTGTGGGATGTTTATTTTTTTTTATTTAATGGGCATAATCAACCTTAACAAATGGTTATCCACAATCATTTGAATACGGACAACGTCTCCAAATTCCTAACCTTTTTAAATAAGCCTTAAACTTCAATACTTAAATTATTTATAATCATTTAAAATTTTCAAATATTCAACAATATAAAAATTTAAAACGCAAATTTTTATATATTTAACCAAATAATTTATATTTGAATTTTTTATTTTGATATTTGATTTTTTAATTATCCTTGGGAACGTTTTATTAATTTTCTAATTAACCAAAATTTTATTTAATTATAAAAATCCAATTTAAGGAAACTTTCGATTGTGCTAGTATGTTTATTTTTCATCCAACCCGAATTTATTATAAAAAAAATTTGGAATTCATTTTTTATTTATATTATTATTTTTAAAATTATAAAAAAAAATTCTAAATATATATATGTTTAGAATGAACATGGACACGTTGTTATCTAAATTCAAATAAATCTGGACAATAGTTTGTTTAAATTCATTTTACACAAGAAATAAAAATATATAAAAATTAAAAAATTTCTAAAATACCTATAGTTTATTTTAAATTAATACTTTTTATGTTATTATTTTTTTAAATTATAAAACTATTAAAAATACATGTTTACAATTAACCTAAACAATTATTCGTTGTGATTCATTATGCACATGAAATTACAAAAATAGAAATCCTAAAATTTCTAATTTTCTTTAAAGAAATAGATATATTTAAGACACATGTGAATATTCTATTTGTTTCCAGCATAAAATTATAAAATTTAATGGCACCAGCCAAGTACCTAAAAATTAGGTATAAACTAAGAGAAATTGGGTATAAATTAATTACTCCAAGTTGAAAGGCTAAGAAAAACCTGGAAATTAAAATGTCTTTACTACTGCCACAATAAATATAGTGCATAGCTAAATAGTTAGTATAGGGAAGAGGATGATTTTCATGCAAAGTAATATTGTATTGCATTTGTGGTCCTATCATTTTTTATTATTATCAAAATCAGTATATATTAATATTTATTTATTTTGATAACCGTTTTAAAATTATTGATATTTTTAAAAAAATTTAATATATGTATATAATTATATTAAATAAATGTTCAAGTATAAAATATGCATCAATTATATAAAATAATAATCAATAAACTATACAAATAAAAAATTATTTTTCAACAAATCTCAATATTATTTCATTAATTAAACAACAAAATTATCCAAAATAACTAAACATATTAGATGAAAGGTGCATAAAAACTTCCGCACGAAGCCATGTTCATGAATCTTTAAGCTTCTCGCCTTGTAATTGTTATATAAAATGTGATAGATGAAAAATTCTATTGTTTACATTTCGTGGGAGCCGATTATTTTCGTGTAACTTATGTATCATATCTGCTTGATTCTATCTTTGTAATTGTTGATTTAGTTAATGGTTCAAAGTATTAAGGTGTTAGGTCCTAATTATGAATGTTGATTAAACAATAATATAAAATAAAAATGCATGGTACATCAGATATGTAATAGTAGGAGAAAGGACAGTTTCATCCTTCTCGTAATAGTTTTAGCTACAATAGATCTCAAAATTTAGGGTGGTAAAGCCTTCGCGCTGTTGGTTACTAGCTTTTTGAGCCTGTGCCATTTGACAATGGAAGCCTTTTACATTTGTGTAACATAATATAAATTGCTATAAAATTATTGCTTCATTCAAAACAAAGAATTGGTATTTCTTATATACGGAAAGAGTTACTTTCTATTGTGTATAACAGCAAGCAATTAATATGGATTTCTTGAGTTGCTTAGTGTACTTTGTTTTCTACTTGATCTTGTTTCAAGCTTTCCATTTGATCACAAGAAGGAAATTGGGAAGAACCCACAAGCTTCCGCCCGGTCCACCAACTATTCCAATCTTCGGGAACCTCTTTCAGCTTGGTGATGAATCCCATAGGGCCCTTGCCAAACTTGCCAACATTCATGGGGACATCATGACTTTGAAACTTGGCCAAACAACTACGCTAGTTCTTTCGTCTTCAGCCATGGCCAAAGAAATCCTCCAAACGCACGATGCCATATCTTGTAATCGAACCGTTCCAGGTGCCCTTCGTGCCCTTCAACACCACGAAACCGGATTGCCTTGGATGTCTGTTTCAGCCACATGGAGAAATCTTAGGAAAATCTGTAATTTGCACATTTTCGCTAGTCACAAACTTGACACTAACCAACACTTGCGGCGTAGCAAAATAGAACAACTCCTTGCTGATGTTCGTGATAGTTCCCGCGTAGGGGAAGCGATCGAGATATCCACAGTTGTTTTCAAAACTACGCTTAATCTTTTGTCCAATACTATTTTCTCTATCGATTTAGCTGACTCTTCAGATAGTGCTCTGGAATACCAAAAAATTGTGCTAGGTGTCAGGGAAGAGTTAGGAAAACCCAATTTTGGTGATTATTTCCCTACTCTTCTTGATAATCTTGACTTGCAAGGTATAAGGAGGCGGATGTCGATTCATTTTGGGAAGTTGATGAATATTTTCGATAAACTGATCGATGAGCGGTTGGAGTTGAAAAAGATGGATGATTATATATCAACTAATGATTTATTGGATACTCTTCTCCAACTCAGTGAACAAGATAGCAACGAAGAGCTCGACAGAAATTTGATAAAGCATTTGATTCTGGTTTTAACTTCATCTCCTTTCTGTCTTTTATTATTTAAGTTCATAACTTGGTAATAAGAAATTGTTTTGAAACAGGATTTGTTGATAGCGGGGACGAATAGTACTTCCAGTACTTTGGAGTGGGCAATGGCAGAATTATTCCATAACCCAAAAGCTTTACGGGAAGCTCGAAGAGAACTGCAACAAGTAATTGGCGAAGGGAACCTAGTGGAGGAATCCCACGTTACTTGTTTACCTTATTTGCAAGCAATTGTTAAGGAAACGATGAGATTGCATCCTCCAATTCCTTTGTTACTTCCTCGAAAAGCTGAAGAAGATATTGAGATTCATAATTTCGTGGTTCCAAAGGGTGCACGAGTGTTGATCAACGCATGGGCTATAGGTAGAGATCCTAATATTTGGGAGGAACCTGACTTGTTTCTTCCAGAGAGGTTCATAAGATCAACAATTGATGTTAAAGGAAGGGACTTTGGACTCATTCCATTTGGTAGTGGACGACGAATTTGCCCTGGATTGCCACTAGCCATGAGAATGTTGCACTTAATGTTGGGTACACTTATTTATTCATTCGACTGGGAACTTAAAGATGGATTTATACTTAAAAGTTTAACCATGAATGATACATGTAATCTTATTCTATAAAAAACTTAACGATTAAGAGTTATCTCACGTTCAATTTAATAATATTGTATTGAATTGAAGAGAAATAATTGGAACTTAGAGAATAAGCTTTAAAATAGCAATAATTCCAAAAATTCTGTTGTTTACATTTTCGTGGGAGCCAATGACATATAGATTATTTTCGTGTAATTTTATGTAAGAAATTCAAATTATATTTGCTTGATTCTATCTTTGTAATTGTAGATTTAATTCATGGTTAAAAGTACCTAAAATAGATTAGGGTGTTAGGTATGAAATTTAATTATGAATGTTCATTAACTAATATAAAATAAAAATGCATGGCAAAACAGATGTGTAATGGTAGTAGCTACAATAGATATAAAAATTATCTTCAGAGAATTCAGCGTAGTAAAGCCTTGGAGCCGTGCCATTTGGCAATGAAAGCCATTTATATTTGTGTAAGCTATAAAATTATTGGTTCATTCAAAACAAAGATTTGGTAATTCGTATATACGAAAAGAGCTTTAAGCTAAATATTATTAGGTTATAAGCATTACCCAAGGGGCTAAAAAGAATATTATAAGCAGTGGCGTATTGGGACTCCCGACTCAACATATATAATGGCCACCTTTTTTAGACAGAATCAAAAGGCCTCCTCAATTATTGTTTCTTCTTTTAATAAATAATTACTCAAGTGTTACGAAATTGAGAAAGCATGGCATGGTTATACGGATAATTCATATGATTCAACACGCAATGTATATCGGTTAAAAACGACATGAAATATATAATATTAATAATTAGAAAAAGAATATTGGAAAAAAGAGATTTTATGTATTTTTAGTTGAATCAAATTGTCAGTTTTGTTATTTTAATTTCATCAACCCATTTGAATATGATTGAATGAATTGATTATATCAAAATTAATTGAGATATTGATTTGAAGAAATGCATGAATTGATACGTAACTATAAAATTAGGTTTTTAGTATTTTTATTTTTTAAATATCACATCATTTAAATTTACAATATATAATTTTTTACTATCGCGATTTCATTTTTATTAGGTGAATAGATTAATGTAATTAAATTAAATTTACTTTGTCGTTTCTTAATCGCACTTGCTTGTGTTGAACTTCAAAAGGCAACGTCACCAAAGTTAGAAGAAATTTTAGCTCAGTACAGTTCTCGGTTTTTATGAGAGCTACTTAGATTTCTTTCTTTTCTTTTTCCCATTATAAAACTCCACCAAGATAGTCGAGGGTTGATGCAGAGCTTGAGAAGCTTGGTGATAATCCCGGCTTAATTACCTATTTAGTCCTTTTTATTTTCTTTTAATCTACAATTGAACTTTTACCCTTTATTCAATCTAGTCCTTTTTACTAATTTCTCTAAATTAAACTAAATTCACCTAATTAAAACCTACTTAAGCACACTACTAAACTCAAAGGTATTTCTAATAATTATCTACATGTTCAATTTTCTAAGACAGAGGCCTTACAACTCACTTTTTCGGTGCCCATGAATTTGGGTCATTACACTTTCTATTTTGATCGATTTATACCATATCTATATTTCTTAATAGATTTATTCAAGATCCTCATTTTTTTCATTATTTCAATAATAATATTGCATGCAAAATCATTGTCGACTACTTTTATTATTCAGTTCCACATTTTCTCGAATTGGCATAACTTATCGAGATCTCTTATTTTCATTATTTTAGAATTTAGTTTCAGGTACCTGAATCTCTTTTGAGGTTTTTTTACTTATTAGTTATGTCTTGGGTCTCTTATGGAGCACCCGCCTCCACTATATGACCATCTAGAAGAGTTTTTATCTTTGGAACCAATCAATCTATTATTTGTTCTAACTGATTGTCCTATTGGTTATTCTCATTAAGTTTGTAAATACATCTAACAGTTAACTTGTAATGAGTTATCCTTATTGAACTTCTGGTTCAAATTACTCTCCTCTTAACTCATTACAAGTTATTATTTCACTCCCCCTAATGTTAGGAAAATATCGAATCAAAATTATAATCACAAATCATGTCATAATTGAATCTCAAGTACATTCAAAACATCTAAAAATATAAAGAAACTTGTAATTAATATATATTCTCAACTTTCTTTGAGGATTCACTCATCTTTGTACGTTGTGGTGAAGCAATTGGAACATATACGCACGTACAAAAATTAAAAGATGAGAAATATTTAACTCTTGATCAAAAACCAATTGTAATGGGAAATATTTATAACTTATTAGCTTGATGCGTACAACACGTAAATCAATATAATCTCATGTTGAAATAGGAAGTTTAGTTCTCATAAGTATTGGTTTAGACATTAATCAGATGCGTTTAATCAATAATTTCTCTAAACCATTATGCGCCTAAATAACAAACTTTTACAAAATTTTTTCAAACTCAATCAATAAAAGACTGAGATATAAACTCATCAGTATTAGCAAGATGAATTGTCTTAATTACATGATCTGAAATTAATTATTTAAACAAGCAATCTTGCAAACGACAGGTGTAACAGTCCTATTTTGCCCAGCCCAGGCCCAAGACCAAAAGAAACCAAAATTAAACAGTCCAACTACAAATTACAAACCCAAAAAATAATAATAATAAATTTACAATTACAACCCCCAAATATAAGCCCAAATACATGGCCCAAACTAAGACCCTAAGCCCGGCCTAAAACTTTAAACATTTTGGAACCCTAGGGTTCCCCTCTTCTCCAGCGGCGCAGCCTCCCCACGTGCCTCGATTGCACCACCCGCTGCCTAGCACCAAAATAGGCAAACCTGCCTTCGTTGACTACCTTCCATGACCCGCAAAAAAAAAAAAACAGACGGAAGTAGAAATGGAAACAGAAACAACACAACACGCAAACAATGGTACAACAAAGAGCAATAGTGAACAGTGACAGAATAGTGTAATAGTTTAGCTATAAAGCCATGATAACATCAATTGTAAAAATGGGGACCGATTATTCAATACACACAAAACAACAATAAAAAGATCGAAAATTTCAGAAAGTTCCTTTTCATTTTTGCTGTTTCGTTTTACTTTTAAGTTTTATTCTATTTTTTTTTCATTGTTTTATATATACAAAAATAAAGGGAAAAGAGGTTACTTGAATCGTCCCGAAGTCCTGTTGTTGGAAGTCCTGTGCTGACCGCAAAATCGGACTAAAAAGGGATCGATGGTCCCTTTTCTTCGAATTCTTTTTGGCCAAGAAGGACTTAGCCTTCAAACCCATCGGAAAAGAGGTTAAAAAACCCCTTCTATGCGACTCTTAACACAGGCTCTGGCAGAGGAGCGGTGGACGGCCGACGAGGCCAAAACCAGGCGTCGTGCCCTAGTAGAGCAAATGGGAAAACCCTTTTTCAGTTTTTTTTTTAATTTTTGGCAGAAATAAAATTTTTGTAAAAAGTTTTGGTCTTTATAAACGGAAGAAACGACGCCGTTTTGAAGATGGGTTCAGAGGCCAAAACGACATCGTTTTGGGCCTCTGACCCAAGACACGACCCACAAGTAGCCTAAGATCTGCGTGTTTTTGGACTGAGGGTCCATTTGCGCCCTCAGTCCTTCCACTTTTGAGGCTTAATTCTATCGGGTTCTTTTTCTTTTTTTAATTTTGCCTATTAATTTTACTTTTATTTCAATTTAGTCCCTATTGAAACGATGCGCTGTGAAGGTGGGGGTATTTCCCATTTTGGTCCTTCGATATTACGCGCGCACCTTAATTTGGTCCTTTTATCTTTATTTATTCTTGATTTTGCCCCACAGGTTTCGTTTTAAGTTCTATTTAGTCATTTTTTGTTTATTTTACCTTTTTAATTTCAAATTAATTTGTTTGTTCATTATTATTATTATTATTATTATTATTATTATTATTATTGTTGTTGTTGTTGTTGTTGTAATACCCCTCGCCCGTATCCAACGCCGGAACAGGGTTCGAGATGCTACAGGACTTAAACTCAACCAATCATATAAAATCGGGCCATAAGATATTGATCAATTTAAAACTTTTCACTTTACAAGCATACTGTCTCTTAAACGGGCTTACGAAGCCCAAAACATATATTCGAGATGGTTCAGGACCAATCCGGAAACTCCCGAGCACTTAAGAAGCTATCTTTAAAAATTTCTAACAAACACGTCACACGCCCGTGTGACTCCACCCACATGCCCGTGTGGACCTCCAACACGACCGTGCCAATAGCCCGTGGAGCAATCTGCCCAAACACACATGGCCAGGGCACATACCCGTGTGCTCTGCCCGTGCCGACTCCCACAACCTATGAATTTCATGCAACGTGATGTAGGGGACACACGGTTGTACAACACGCCCATGGGGATAGACCATGTGTCACACACGGTTTAGACACACGGGCGTGTGTCTACCCATGTGGACGATTGCAAGGCTATTTTCCAAGCTATTTTTCACCCTCACGACATATGCACACATGTTATCCAATATCATACAACTTGGCATAAATGAGCTCTTAAACATCTACAAACATGCTACGCTCATGTCAATTTCTTATACAATAAATATTATAGGATTTACTCACATCATTACCACATACTTGTCGTGACTATCATTACGTCACAAACTTCATGTCCATCATTAAACATGAATAATCATATCCACAACCCATTCATGAGGTATTATTAACTATTTACCAATACCTTAGTCATGCATCGATTACTTACTCATCAATGAATCTCAATTCAATCTCTAGATATACATGCTATGAGCCACATCACAAGAGATAATAACATACATGCATAAGAATAATCGTATAGGCCCATAATATCATTAGCCGACCTAGGCCAATTTACAAGATTACATACTACCTTAACAACGAGCCAATGCCTTTGGCTAAATCATAATATTACATACTCAATATTACAACCCTATACATGCCATAGACTCGAAATACTAAGATTTACTTACGCCGATAGCGTTAACTCGATAGTGTGATAATATCTCTGACGGCCTCCAACCCGAGCTAATTTGGCAACCCTAGGGAAAATGAGAAAGAAAGGGGAGTAAGCTTTACATTTAGTAAGTTCATATGAAAACAATAAGCAACTTATTAACATGTTTTATCAATGTTTACAACATATTCTCAAGTTCAGTACAAGCTGTCTTCCTGAGCAACAGTCACTAAATTATTTATATCTGGAGCTACGAAACTCCAAATTAAGTTCCATTAATTTTCCTTGAAACTAGACTCATGTACCTTTCTACCATAAAATTTCTAGAATTTTTGGTTTGGCCAATTAGTACAGTTTATTCCTCAAAGTTACCCCTGATTCACTGTCTGACTGTTCTGACCCTTCTATACTCAAGTCTAGTTATCTCATAGCACAAGACTCGAATAATGTTCTCGTCTATTCCTCTTGAAACTAGACTCATTAAGGATTCTAAAAATATAAATTATAACTCATAACTATTTTTTTTACAATTTATATTGATTTTTTCAAAACAGAACAGGTTTCAAAGTCATTCTGATGCCGTCTCATATAACTTCAATTATCTCATAATAGGAAATTCTTTTGCCTACACGGTTTCTTTTATAAGAAAATAGACTCATAAATATTTAATTCCATATTTTATTCAGCCTCTAACTCACTTTCTACCATTTTTGGTGTATTTTCAAAGTTACACTACTGCAGTAACTCAAATCTGTCAAGGTTAAGGTTACTCATTTACAATTATTGCTTACCAGATCAATACCATATCATTTCATTCATCATGGTAAGAACACATAACTATGCAACATAAGCATGGACTCATAATCTCAATGTCATCAAGAATCAAAGACTCATTCCACATCATGCCATTCTCATAATATTCACCAAATGCTATATACATCATAGATCATCGCATATCAAGGTATTACCCATACGTTTAGTGTACTCACCCATACCAACTCGTAATAGAGTATATAACTATACCTTCTTCAACGTGCCCTTCTTAGGGCTTTTATCACATCATCTATTACATTTCTCGTTGAACACTCTAGATGCTAAAGGTTGTTCGGAATTATCATACACCAAATAGGATACCAAGGTCATGTCCCACACATGGTCTTACATGGATCCACATATCGTTGCCATATCCCGGATATGGTCTTACACAAGGTCTCATGTCAGTGCCGATGCCATGCCCCGAGCATGGTCTTATACTAGCACACATATCATCACTTTTTCATTTACTCATCACAAGTCAATTCCAAAAGGGCATACATCCATAATTTGTACAATATCAAGAATTACGCACATGATAATGCATTTGATCAATTACTTTCATACAAACTTACTCTTCACAAAAAATCATCATATTCCATCAATCTTCCCGTATATAGTAACCATATAATATATGCAATAATAATAATAAGGAATATGATTCAAGCCTAATTTGGCATTATTGTTACCATACAAACTTACTCTTTTCAATATTGAATTATTATCGAACCTTAATCATTATAACAAAAAATCCATACTAAATTATTTATGGCTGAAATACCAAGTTATCATTCAAATATGCATAATTAAGTGCTCATTAAACATATGAACTTACCTCGACACTAAATCGGTAAAAGAGGCCTAAACGTCAATTTCTCGTTTTCTCATTCTAAGCCCGAATCGCACTTTTCAACATCTAAAACATCACATTTAGCTAATTAAAACAATGTAATAATCAAATTAGTCCATTGACACACTTTGGCAAAATTTACAATTTTGCCCCTCTATTTTGCCAAAATTACCAATTTGCCCCTAGGCTCAAAACAAGATTTTTATTCAATTTATTTACTCCATAAGCCTAGATGAACCATTTCATGGCCATAGCAACTCACAAAAATCATTATTACACACATTAACAACTTATTTTACAACTTCTACAACTAGGTTCAATTTGTGTGTTTTTCATGTAATTTCTTTCACCTAATTGTTTATTAGACAACTATAACTCATATTCTTCCATAAAAACTCAGCAAACAACATATATATATATTCATGTAAAAACCTTAGACTCTTTATCATTTTGCAAACTAGACCCTTCATTTGAAAGCTCATGCTTTGGGGGTTCCAAAAATGTAAAAATCATCAAGAAATAACCAAAGATCACTTACTAATTAGGGCTCAAAGTGGCTGACATTTTAAAGTTTTAAAACCCCCATTCTTTGCTGCCATTTTCGTGAGGAAGAAGAGGAAATGAAAGAGAAAATGACATTTTATTTCTTTTTTCTTATTTTATTACAAAATAGTCAAAATATCACACCTAAAAGCCATAAATTTTGGTTTTTTGACCAATTGGTCTCCCCTTGGCCGGCCACACATTTAAAAAGGGTCTAATTGCCCTTTAAAGGCCTCCAATTTTAGATACAAAACAATTTAACACCTTTAGGCATCAAAACACAACTTTTACCTTTTATGCGATTTAGTCTTTTTTCGAAATTGGACTAGAAATTGCTAAAATTAACTTACCAAAATTTACAAGCACTTATAAAATTATAATATAACACATAAAATAATACTAAACTAATTTTCTCCGGCCTAAAAATAGTGGTTCCGAAACCACTGTTCTGATTAGGCCCAAAATCGGGCTGTTACAATTATTATTATTATTATTATTACTATTATTATTATTATTATTATTATAACTAATATTATTATTATATTTTGATTCCTATTATATTTTCTATTATAAACATTATTATGTTATTATTTTTCTCTCATTAGCGTACTGTTATTATTTTAACTTATTATTATTGTTATTATTGTCATTATTATTATTGCTATATTTACCATTATTATTATTATTATATTCATTATTAGTAGTGTTAATCTTAACTTGTACAGTTATTATTATTATATTATATTTAATAATTGTTTTTAATATTATTCTTAATATTATATTTTTTTCTTATATTTTCTCTTATATCTTTATTATTAATTATTTACTTTATTTTTAACATCATTATTACACTGTACTTGCTTCTTTTTTTCCTTTTTTGTAAATCTTATTATTTATTATTATTATTATTATTATTATTATTATTATTTTTACTTTCATCATAATTATTATCATCACTAATTTTTTATTGCTTTTATAATATCTATTTATTATTCGTATTTAACATAAGTCTTTCTTTTAATTTTTAGCCAACTTACCATTTTCCTTTGATTTCGGCTTATTTTGTTTTACTTTCGATCGCATATATGTTGCTATTTTTATTACCACGTTTATTTTATCATGCATATTAACATCGTCATTTATTTCGTATTTTATTACAAAATTATAGTATATTTTACCCCAAAAAATCTTTCATAAAAGCAATATTTCGTATTTGGAGATGCGAGAAAATAGTGCCCTAACTTACTGGGTTTCGATTTTCTCATTTAACCTAATAACGGAATATTCTTTTAAAATCGCAATACGAGTTTTGAATAAAATGATTACTCTTGGAGGCTCGAGGTGTTGTGCCCTAACTTACTGGATATGACATCTTGTTACTCCGAGATAAGATTTTCTTTTTGTAAATAAAGGCAATGTTGGTATTTGGAAGTTCGAGGAACCATGCCCTAACTCACTGGGTTTCGATTTTTCGTTCCACCTAAATAATCGAACATCCTTTTAATACATGAATCTTAAATAAGAGGCAAGCTCGTTTTCAAAGGCTTGAGATGTCGCGCCCTAACTGACTGGATGTGACATTTTATTCCTTCGAGACGAGAGGGTCTTTAACATCCTTTTTTATTTATCCGAGCTCTTTTTAACATTTATACAAAAAGGGATCATATTTTAAATTCTTTCAAGTTTTCAAATCTTCGGCATTAAGACATTAATTAATCAACTAGATACCAATTTTGGGCGTATCGAGGATGCTTATCCTTCCTCGTGCGTAACCGACTCTCGAACCCATTTTTCTTGATTTTTGTAGACCCAAATCATTATTTTAATAAATCAAACTGATTATTAAAAACAACCACTTTTTGAGGTGACCTGATCACACCTCAGTAAAAAGGATTGGTGGCGACTCCCATTTTAATTTTCGTTTTCAAAACCCTAGTCGACCCATTTTCAAAAAAATGGTTTCAACAGCTTGGCGACTCTACTGGGAAACTAAGTTTGTGAGTCAAGCCACAAGTTGATTAATTTTTGTCTTTTTGTCGAAAATTGAAAATCTGATTTGAAAAATTACGATCCTTTTATTGCGTGTGTTTGTGTCATTGCTGTGGTTTGAATTTCGTAAGATTACTCTGGCATCATATTGCATAAAAACCTTTTGGTTTTTATCCCTTTTAAGTGAGAGTGAGAAGATACTCCTTCGTGAGGTTTTCACCTCCGTGCAGGATAGTGGATCACTTTCGGGATACATCCGTACCTATGTCTTCGTGAGATTTTCATCTCCGTGCAGCCATAGGGAAATGTATCCCCCTGAACTGAACTCTGTCTACATGAGCCTATAATGGGTAAAGATCAAGGAATCTGCTGGTTTAGGTACCCTTACTCTAGAACCAAACCTCATATAGCGAACCTTAGGAACCCACCCTAGGTAGAGCCGCGTCGAACCCTAGTGGTCACCCAATTAGGTGCTTTATTTTGTTATTTATTTCTCCTGTGCTAACATGTTTTCTTTTGTTTTGATTGCATTAAATTGCATGATCATAGAAAAAAGGTGTTGATTCATATTCGATTGCTAAATAGGAGAGTTTGTCATGAGGGAACGAATTTCTTGATAAAGTGGATTATAATACGGTCGTCCAAACACGGTTCGAGTGAACACAACGCGAAAAGGTTGATAGCTCGTGGAAGAATATACAATTTTGCTTCGTTGCCAGAGGATTTAAGTGGACAAGGATTTATTCAATAGCCATTACATCTAAACTTTCTTAAAGAAGCCAACGAGTATCGCGAGGATAAGTGAGCAATGAGTCGCGGCCCGGATCAAGCAAAAAGGAGCTGATAAGAGACATCTTTGGAAATTTACAAGAGTCGACCTTAGCATCCAGGTATGAAGAAAAAGATTGATGCCTTCGCTCGGACTATGAGGGCAAGACCGCATATGTAATCTATTTTATGTAAAGAAATTTGTTTTCTAGAAAAGTTCTTCTAATGGAATTGAATTCAAGGTCGACGCCTCTTTCTTGCATTCATTTCAAGTATTTGTATTTCATGTATTTGCATTGCATCATCATAGAAATGAGGTGTTGATTAATATTCGATTGCTAAATAGAGGAGTTTGTCATAGGAAAAAGAATTTCTTGATAAAGTGGATTATAATACGATCGTCCAGATATAGTCAAGTAAACACAATAAGAGAAAACTGATAGTCTGCGAAGGAATACAAAACTTTGTCCGAGGATTCAAGCCAATAAGGAATGTTCGAGAGCCATCACGTCAACTTTCTTAAAGGAGCTAAGAAGCATCACGAGGATAAGAGAACAACGGGTCGCGATTAAGCAAAAATGAGCTAGTGGAGGCATCTATTAGAAGCTCGCAGGATTCGACCGTAACATCCGGATATGAAGAAAGAAGCGGTGTCTTCACTTGGATTCTAAGGGCAATACCGCATGTGAAATTCGTTTTATGTAAAGATATTTGTTTTCTAGAAAAGTTCTTCTAATGGAATTGAATTCAGAATCAATGCCTCTCTTTCTCTTTGCATTCATTTCATGCATTTGCATTACATCATTTGCATTGCATTTTGTGCATTAGACTTCTACAAAAGAACCCTAACTAAGCAAAATTATCTCAGTTAACTTGCAAACCGGTAGAAATCTTGTTACGGTGCTCGCAAAGAAAAACAAAAGACATGGAACAAAGGTTGGAGAGAGTAGAGCAAAGGCAAATACAGATGTAGGAGCAATTGGCCAAGATTCAACAGGATATGCGAGATCAAATGAATACAATGAGCCAGTTAATCCAATTACTAACCGGAGGGCTTGAAAAAGGGAAAAGCCCAGTAGTCCACAATGAGAATGATAATGAAGATGTCATCTATTCTCCAGGTTTACCTCAATTAGTGTTCCGACCCAACCAGATGTGCATCTGTAAGGGGTACCCATCATTATTAGACCCCAATACCAGACTGATACCTCGGCACTGTTGAACTTCCCGATGGGTTCAGATGTTAACCTCAAAGAAGATCGAGTCAATCCTGCAGCTTTTGACATAGCAAAAACAGAGAAAATGAGATAGTGGACTTTAAGGGCCCCGAAGAGGAAGGAAAAGGAAGTGAGTAATATGAGTGGGTATAACAAGGGTCATTCGAAGCCGATTATAGCAAGCCAGCGAAAGAAGGTAGCTACCAGTCATCCGGTCCCCCCAAGAGAAGAACCCAATCCAAAATCGAATTGTTTGACGCACATGTTGTAGCCCCTTTTTACTTGAAACCAATGCAAACCCCATACCCTAAATGGTACGACTCAAATGCTCAGTGTGAGTACCATGCAGGGATCACAGGGCATTCTATAGAAAATTACCTTGCTTTCAAGAAGCTGGTTGAAATATTCATCAAAAATGGAGTTATAAAATTCAATGATCCCACTGATAAAGAAAATCTATTACCCAACCACTCTATTAAAGGGATAAATATTATGAGTACCATGATGAATAGGGGCATGGGATCTAGGAGTACATCAAGATCAAGGCTCTAGCACAAGACGTGATACTGGGGAATTTGAACATTAATGACGCATCTAAAGAGGGAACCAAGGACTCAAAGGTTTCCAAACCCTTATGTACTGGGGAGTGTTTTGAACAATAGGATTATGGAAAAGATATATGTATTTTTCAAAGCTAATCTAGAGTAATATTCAAAACATGCTTGTTGCTTTAAGCCTAGAAGCAATAAGAGTCCTTTTGTGAAATAGGCTTATGTTCAAAATCTTTATTTCAATGAAATGTATTTCTTTTTGAGCAAATTTTCTTCTATTCTTTCTATTTATAGATTTTTTTATTCTTTGGACTTCCATTTTTCATTCATGATCATACCATACAAATAATCATTCTTAGAATCATTTATTCTCTGGAATTTTTTCTTCGTGCCTACAATAGGTGCCCAGATACCAATGTCATGAGCGACGCTATTACTAACTTCCTTTTGAGTAAGATATGTGTCTAGAAGGATCTCAGGACTTCGAGGATGACAGAGATTATACCTATCTTCTGATTTGTTAAGGATGGTAGAACGAGATGAAAGACAAATCCTAACTTACGAAGGGTCAGTTGACATTGCGAGCTTGGGGAAGAGATGAAGATCGAAACCTAGCTCACCGCAGAAATAAGGCAATACTATTGAGTTATTTCCAAGAATTCAAAGACGTTTTCGCATGATCATATTAAGATGCGCTTGGGAATATCTTGAAGGAGGTCCATAAGGGTGTCTGAAGAACACATGCCAATAGTTCTACAATAGCTAGGCTAATCATGAGGTTCAGATATTGCTGGTCTACCATGGAAAGGGATTGCATCAGTATGTCGTAAATGTTAAATTGAGGAAGACAAGACTTATGTGTCTCCTCTGTTTCTTCACGGATTCTCTATGTGGGGCATGGATGTTACAGGGCCAATACCGTCGACATCAATTCATGTTTATGGTGGTCAATTACTTTACTAAAAGGGTAAGGTCGCTTCATATGCCAAAGTTACAAAGTTAACAATAATCAAATTCAAATTCAAGTCCAAATCCAAGTCCAAATCCAAATCCAAATTCGAATTCAAACCCAAATTCAAATTCAAAATTCAAATTCAAATTCAAATCCAAAATTCAAATTCAAGTTTAAATCTAAATTCAAGTTCAAATTCAAATGAAAAAGGGAAAAGAAAGTGGCAATAAAGAATGCCAGAAAAGAACATGTCTAACACAATTGCTCAATATCAAAAGTTCACAGTCTGTTCAAAGATCAGAGACCATACAACAAAGGTAACCAAAAAACCATCCAAAAAGATTTTGAAAGATGACTGAGACTTGTAAGGGTTGGTATGGAGAAGTTATCATTTACCCTCTATACTTATCAAATGTTGGCCAGAACCCTCGCCGGGGCAACACATTTCTCATTGGTCTTGCCCATTGAAGTTGAGATTCTTTCTTTTGAGTTTTATCAGAGCTGGAGCTGGATGAAGCAGAATGGATCCAATTCCGATATAATCAATCAAAATTGAGGAGAAAAGTTAATAGCTAGCCGTTACGGTAAAATGATGCGGGTTTACAAAAAAGGTTTGCCCAAGAGAATTTCATGATAGAAACCCGATATTGAAGAAGATCCTTCATTTACAAAAGGGATTTCAGAGGAAAAGGGACGCTAAATTGAGAAAGACTTAATGTAGTGAAGAAGGTCTATTTTAGAAACCTTGTATAAGACGGATGACAAGGACATATACTCAAGCAAGTGAATTCAGGTTTTACCTAAAAAGGAGAGGTCAAGGTGAAAACCCGCAAAGGGCGCCTTAAGACATTTTAAAAAAAAAGAGGAACAAAAGAATCAAAAATAAAAAAAATCAATCAAAAAAGAGAGAAAAGAGAAAGGAGAGGCCAATGCGAAAACCCGCAAAGGGCGCCTTGAGACCAAAAGGGATTTGAGTTGAAAACCTAAAAAAGGGCGACTCAAATTTTGATCAAAAACGGGGCATATGGTAGTCTTGCTATGCTTGAATTAACAATGAAGAAGTATGCTACGTCTTGGGGCATCGACAAAGTACTCCAAATCCCATAAACACATATTGAACTCAAGATGGTCTTCAAGAAGTTTGCACAGAGAACCTCAGGCTGCGATATCTGGGGCACCTAGTTCCTATCTTACCCATTCTGAATTTGTTATCTTTGACTATTTTATTCGTTTCAATATATACTCTCAATAAATTCCTTCTTAATTGCATTTGCTATCTTTGCTTAACTTGTTTATGCTCCTAATCAATTTTTTTCTTGTCCATTGGTATGATCTTTTTCAAGCATTTTGTATTGAAATAACGATTAATGGACTAATAATATTTTTATAAAAGGAGTTTTGCATATTACTCTAAAAGCTTCTAAATAGTAAAGAACTTGAAACAGGACTAGTGTTTAGAACTCACCAAGCTTAAGAGTTGGGACTAGTGTATCCCAAATTGAGTTTATCGCTTCGGATTTTTTGTCAAAGATATTAGTTGAACAGAAGCAAGATATCGCGTCGATGATACAATATTGATGAAAACGAGCAATGTCAACCCAAGCATAAAAGGGGATCATTCTTGAGAAAAAAATGATATTCTGCATCCATGCAAATATCATGCATACACATCTGGTCAGATCACCCAGGGAGTGATTAGTTGATGGAACAAGTTACAGATTGATATCCACATGATATGAAGTAATAAAATTTATAAAGAACTTGATGACACCAAAACTAACTAATATCACGACGTTAAGGCAAGCGTACCTATCGAACAGTAGTATAGTTTAGTGGCAAGACCGAGTTATCATACCCAAGGGAACCAAAAGTACTATTACTTACTTCCTTTCTATTATCTAGCCTAAAAATAAGAGAGGGTTGTTTAAACTAATTCTAAATCTAAACTAAGAAAGCACAAAGAGTAAATTGGGAATACTTTTAGGGAAAAGCTGATTGATGTGGACAATACTTAAGGGAGAATCCACCTAGACTTCACTTGTTATTGTTTCCTTGAACTATATGATTTATTTACTTGACTTGATCCGTAGAGATCCCTAATCTATGCTAAACCCTCCGTCGAGGCATAGAGCAACTAGGCCTAAGTTGTTAATTAAAGTTCCTTTATTAATTAACTCCCTAGGTTGCATTAATTCGATCTATGGTTCCCTATATTAGGTTTGACCCTAATCTGGCAGATTTATGTCGCCCTATGTCTAGGGTTGCATGCAACTCCGCTCAATTATGGTAGATCTACTCTTATCACAGGGACTTTTGCTCCTCTGCTCTAAGCACATCTAATTCTTGAAGTAATACTTAGGATTATTAAATCAAGAATGAAGAACACATAATTAAGAACAACTCAAGTATTTATCAAATAATTCAAGAATAAATAACAAGATCTGTCTTAGGTTTCATCCCCCTCAAGTATTTGAGGGGTTTAGTTCATAATAAAGAAAGAGAACATCTCAGAAGATATGAAATAACAAAACATAAAAGAAACCAAAAACCCCTAAAGGAATTTTAAGAAGATCTTCTATGATGCTGTAAAATTTCGGCTTCTGGGATGAACCAATCAGCTTCTCCTTTGGAGTAATCCCTTGCTTCTACCCTTTGTGTGGCAGAAAGACGAAAAGAAATCTAAATATTTCGTATCTAAAGTGTATAAAAAAGTGTGTCTTTTCTATTGCCTCATAGGGTCTTTATATAGAGCCTTTTGGGGGGCCTTTCTTAGCCTCTAAGCATCCCAATTTGAGTGAAATTCTTCTTCCTCACGACTAGAACATGCTCGTGTGCCACGCCTGTGTGACTTTGACAAAGGCCGTATGAATTTATCGGTGGGGCCATGGCTGTGTGGCCTGACCGTGCTTGTCGAGGGCTAGACCGTATGATCTTCATGTGGCACGGCCGCGTGGCACGGTCGTTTGGCATTTCTTGGCCCATGCTGTTCGGACATTTTGGCCCATTTTTCATCGTTTTTGGCCCGTTTTCCATTCTTTTCTCTTCCCTATGCTCTCTTGAGTATAAGATATGAAAAAGGAAGATTAAGAGCACCAATTCTCACAAAATTGCTAATAATCCATCCAAAATATAGGCTAAATATAAGGTAAAAATATGTATAATTTATCATTTATGAAATACCCCCACACTTAAGCATTTGCTTGTCCTCAAGCAAAATCTCAATCCCTAAAAAGAATTATTCTTCTCAACCTACAATCTTTATCAATAATATTTCAAACTAATCCACAGGTAATCATACAATGATCTATTCAATCAGAAGAACATTAAAGGTTCAATTATTCTAAGTTGAGAATTTTATCATTGAAAACACAAGTCTCTTCCTTCCTTCTAAGTAGTTATCTCTCCATCTTAATTAACAGGAGTTGACATCCTCACTAAAGATTCACTCTATTTATTCGAAGTGTTTAGGGTTCAAAATTTAAGCACTCTCTAGTCAACCTAAAAAGTTATTACCATAAGCATGCAAGAAAATCAAATCTCCACCACTATAGTTTGATGTGATATATTGATCAAAAAGTCTTTTAATAGTTGTAACGGGGCTTGGTTAGGGGTGTTGTCACAGGCTACAAAAGAGGGTTAGAATCGAGATTGAACTGAAAATTATCTAGCTAGAAAAATCTCTATCACTGGAATATATTTCTAAAGCTTAATAACATCATTTCTTCCTCGGTAGCCTTAAGATAGAAATATGCAAAAAACTTAATTGAACTATTAGAAATTATAACTGAATTTAACTGTATATGCACATGGTTTTTTTTTTTAAGAACAATTCAAGTAATACAATGAATTGAATAAAAATTTACAATATGGAAAATTGAATAAAGCTAGATAATAAATTCAACTCAAATCTCGACAAAAATAGGGATCAAAAGTAATTGAATGGAAATTTAACAAAAACGGGTTAATGGTTAATAATTATATGGTAAGTCAAAGAATGGGTTGTTAGGCTCAACGGGGTTTACTAGGGGTTAATTTATGGAGGTAGGATTTTTGTGGAGTGAGTGGGTTAAATCCTAGGTGCCTTTATCATTTCGGTATATCAAATTAATGATGTGGTCTTGACATGTATAATCAAGCAAGTTTTAGAATAACAATTCAGTATTGACTCACTCAAAGCAATAATAAAAGTGAGCACGAAAGAATGTATGCTCAAAAGGCTCAAAATCTCACCCGAATTATGGCTTTTGATGTCAATCCTGCGAATTTCAAATCTCAAGATAATACTTAAATTAGGGAAGATAACTTATGCAAAAAATAGGGTTCTCAAAACTTTCAACTTATCATGCTTGATTCCTTAGTGTTTTAAAGTTTGAATAATCAAAGTACAAGCACCTATTTCTTAATTTTCAACATATCAATAAAAATTATAAATCAATCAGAATAAATTCCTAATAGGAGACTGAAGATAATGCTTTTAAGAACAATGCCTTCAGATTTCAGGGTTTTCATAGATAATCTAGTAAGTTACCCCCCACGCTTAAGATGTACATTACCCTCAATGTACAAAGAAAACATTAATAGAAATAAAAGCACAAGATCAAAAGTTAGGGAAATGTATGAAACTCCCTGAAATTTGAATGGATTTGTGAGATAGAGATTGGAAGAGCCGGCCGTTGTGGCAGGGTGTTCCCATTTCCGTAGAGATTTGAGCTGTAAAGCTCCTTTGAAACTGCGAATTAGCTTATTAGTCGTGGGAGGTTAAGATGAAGAGGGATTACTTTGTTAGGAGATAGCCAAGGAGAATAAAATAAATAAAATATAAAAAGATGAATATTTAAATAAAGAAAAAGCTAAAATAAAAGAAAATAAAAATAGACCTAAAAAGGAAGATAAAGTTAGAAGAAAATAAAGATCAGTGTTTAATAGTTAGAATAAAGTAAAAATAAAAGAAAAAAGATAAAAATAAAATAAAATAAAATAAAAATAAAAGATAAAAGAGGATCTAGTCCTCTGATGGATCTCGTGGCGGTGGGGCGATGCCAAGGTGCTGACATATGTGCACTAAAGTGGCGTCGATATAATCAAGGCGCTACTCAAATCAGTCTAGGCGCTCGTGTATGTCAGCATGTGAGGCTACTGCCTGAGTGGGTCGTCTGGGTTGTGGTGGCTCGGCGGGCTCATCCCCCTCCGGTGGTGGTGGTGGGACATCATCAGCAATGTCTTCTAGGTTTTCGCCTTCTTGGACAAGGCAGAAGTGGAAGTGTCTGCCACCTGATCGTCGCTCTATCATCCTCATGTGTAACATGCTCTGGATGCCCTGCGAGGCCATCTGGCCGAGGAAAGTATAGGAGGATGTTTGGGCCGTAGTATTGAATAGGCCGAAGTAGCGGCCTAGTCTCGTGATGTAAGGGCCCATGGATATGACGCCTTTTCGGTGCCGCTCAGTCTGGTGCTGCGTGGCAAGCGCGATGAAGTATGCGAGGTCGATAGCGTGGCCATTGGCCATGCACTAGAGGAAGTAGACGTCGTGAGTATTGACGACGCCTGTACTCTCTCGCCTACCTGTCAGAGTGTGAGCGAGAAGAGCATGAATGTACCTCAAGGAATGAACGAGGGCGGTCGCCTTACTGACGCTGGGGTTATAAACTTGTCGCCCCGGAGTGATCTCGTTCTAGCAGTCGAGGGGCCGGATGTGGATACGACGAGAGAGGGTGGGAAAGTCTTCCTCTACGATGAACTGCTCAGTGTAGATCCCCAGTGCTACGCTGAACTCTGGCACTCTGAGTCGTCATACGAGCCCTCCCAATCAGAATTGAATCGTGCCTAGATCATCGAATCGGTTCATCACAGTCTGGAGGTGGAAGGTGGAGCAGAACTCGAGTGTGAGTTCTAGATAAGTGGGCTCCACAATCTGGAAGAACTGGTCCCATGGGTCGGTAGTCAACAGGGCTCGGACGTCGTCTACCAAACTTATTTGCTCGAGGGCCTCCCAATCGATGTATCGGCCCATAGAAATAGTTTGAGCCCGGAGTAACTGATAGCGTTCTTCCTGAGAGTCCTGCGAAAATGTGAGGAATGGGTGGCGCGCCTCAGAGGTGGGCCTCGATGATGAACTTCCTGGTCCCTTTCGTTTTTTGGAGACGGGGACAGCAGCCTTCTTAGCGCGCGATGATGACATGGTATCTAAAAAATAACAAAAGTATTAGTCCTAAATATTGAAATTAAACTAGATAGATAATAAGTAAAATATAGATTTAAAATGATAGTGTTCTAAAAAATAAAAATGAGGATTAACCTAAATAGTATAATCTAATCATATTAACTTGTAACAAAATGAAGAACTATTAGTATGTATATATACTAAAAATATGACAAAATGGGATGCAAATATGAGTTTAAATTGTAAAGAAAATGAAATCTAAATGGCAAGCAAAAATGAAATTAAGTGGCATGTAATCCTAATATATTATATACTATTCTAGATTATTCATCCTATTTTTCCTAATTCCATGCTTGAATTATCATAAAGAATAAAGCAAAATTAACAATATAAATAATGAAAATGAAATAAAAACAAATAAATGAGAAAAATTAAGAGAATAGAACCAAAATTGAGGGTGCACGGTTGTGGGTTGAGTTTACATGGGCGTGGGTTGGCTGAATTCGGGTATGGTGGTGTTTTGAGGGCTGTGGCGGCACTAGTGGTGGTTTGGGGAGGAGTTTGGATGAGAGAATTTAGGTTTTGAGTGAAAGGGAAGGTGAATAGTGGCTCCTTATTTATAGTGTTTGGGTCACACGGGCATGTCAGACGCCCATGTGAGTCGTGTTTTGCCCGTGTCTTTCGAAAATCGATGGTTATGGCGCGCCTGGTTTCGATGAGCACGCCCGTGTACTTGATTTGCACAGCCGTGGGAGATCGGGTCTTTGTTACTCACACGGTCGTGTGATGGTATACACGGCCGTGGGCGATCGTGTTCGTGTTTTACACGGTCGTGTGATAGGTTCCACGACCGTGTGAAATTTGACAGTATCTTCCACGATCTGGGAACACGGAAGTATGGAATTATGTGAGCCCGTGTTGATACTGCAGGGTTGCCACGGCCATGTCGCACGGCCGTGGGGTGTTGATGGTAGCCCGTGTTAAATTCGAAAGGTCGCCAAGGCCATATCACACGGCCGTGGGGTTTTATCAGTGGCCCGTGTTTTAGGAAAATTTTTACTCTGTTTATACACAACCTTGGTGCACGACCGTGTCTCTGTTTGCAGGGTGCACACGGCCTGGGACACGCCCGTGGGCATGGCCATGGGGTCCTAGATCTCTACATTAAAAAGGGTTAGAGTAATGCATGAAAAATACTAAAAATAAAATAGATGAAGATTTACTAAGTTAGTGCTCGGGTTGCCTCCCGAAAAGCGCTTATTTAGAGTCTAAGCTCGACTCTGCCTGGATGTGTCATGACGAAATTTCGTGGAGCCGAAGCCCCTCTCTGTTTTCTGTAAAATTCTCACATCTATAATGTTTAAGCCTATGGCCGTTTACCTTGAATGTACCATGGTTAGGGTGAGTTACCTCAATGGTGTCGTATGGAAAGACATTTTGGATAGTGAATAGACCTGACCACCTTGACTTGAGTTTTTCAGGGAATAGTCTCAGCCTCGAGTTGTAGAGTAAGACAAGATCACCTGATTTAAACTACTTAGGTCCTTTCAGTTGTTTATCATGACGTTGCTTCATTGCTTCCTTATATAGTCGTGAGCTTTCGTAGGCATTGCAACGCCATTCGTCTAATTTATTTAACTGCATTAGTCTTTTCTCACCTGCAAGCTTGAAATCAAGGTTTAAAAATTTTATAGCCCAACATGCCTTGTGTTCAAGTTCAAATGGTAGATGACAACTTTTTCCATAGACGAGTTTATAGGGAGATGTACCTATGGGTGTTTTGAAAGTAGTTCTATAGGCCCATAATGCATCGTCTATTTTTCTTGACCAATCTTTTCTATTTGTTTCTATTGTTTTCTCTAGGATACATTTTAATTCCCTATTTGTTACTACGACTTGACCACTGGTTTGTGGGTGATAGGGGGTAGCTATCCTATGGTGTACTCCATACCTTTTTAAAACTTTTTCAAACTGGGCATTGCAAAAATGAGTACCCCTATCACTAATAATTATCCTAGGTGTTCCAAATCGAGAGAAAAGTTTCTTTAAAAATCGTACTACCATTCTAGCATCATTAGTAGGCAAGGCTTGGGCTTCCACCCATTTCGACATGTAATCTACTGCTACTAATATGTACTTATTCCCAAATGAAGTAGGGAATGGACCCATGAAATCAATACCCCATACATCAAATATTTCACATGAAAGTATATAGTTCTGAGGCATTTCATTATGTCGAGAGATGTTACCTGTTCGTTAACATTTATCACAAGAGATCACATACCTGTTGGCATCTCTGAAAAGTGTAGGCCAGTAAAAGCCTGATTCGAGTACCTTATGAGCAGTTCTAGCTCCACTGTGATGTCCTCCTATAGGTCCTGAATGGCAGTGATTTAGAATCTGGTATGCTTCTGTTTCAGTAATGCATCTCCGAATAACCTGGTCTGCATAAATTTGAAAAAGAAAAAGATCCTCCCAAAAGTAGTTTTTCACATTAGCGAAGAATCGCTTCTTCTGTTGATGTGTCAACCCTTTTGGGGTTATGTTAGCAGCTAAATAATTTGCAAAATCGACAAACCAAGGCACTGTTGTATCTGCTAAGGATAGGAGTTGTTCTTCAGGGAACAAGTCGTTTATCTTTTCGAGATACGTTGGCTGCATGTTTTCCAATCTTAAAAGGTGATCTGCTACTAAATTTTTAGCTCTCTTCTTGTCCTTTATCTCTAAATCAAATTCCTGTAGCAATAGAATCCATCTTATTAGTCGAGGTTTTGCATTGGTTTTGGCTAAGAGATAGCGAAGAGCAGAATGGTCAGTATACACAATGACTTTTGACAAAATCAGATAAGATCTAAATTTATCAAATGCAAAAATAACAGCTAGCAACTCTTTTTCTGTGGTAGTATAATTTGCTTGGGTAGCTGTTAGAGTTCTGCTAGCATAGTAGATCGGTTGAAAGTGCTTGTCTCTTCGCTGTCCCAAAACTGCACCTAGTGCAAAATCACTTGCATCGCACATTAGCTCAAAAAGTAAGTTCCAATCGGGTGAAATCATGATTGATGCATTGGTTAATTTTTCCTTAAGAGTATTGAAGGATT
This sequence comes from Gossypium stocksii, assembly GCA_020496765.1. Classification (NCBI taxonomy): domain Eukaryota; kingdom Viridiplantae; phylum Streptophyta; class Magnoliopsida; order Malvales; family Malvaceae; genus Gossypium; species Gossypium stocksii. The sequence goes on from CM035623.1 coordinate 110,496,872, forward strand.
CTAAGCATTCTTGGTCAAAATCAAAAGGCACGTCTTTTTCTAGCAACTTTGTTAAAGGCTTAGCTATTTTAGAAAAGTCTTTAATGAATCAGCGATAAAAACTGACATGTCCTAAAAAACTTCGTATAGCCTTAACTGCGTTAGAGGGAGGTAATTTTTCAATAGTTTCAATCTTTGCTTTATCTACCTCTATCCCTTTACTAGAAATTTTATGTCCTAAAACAATACCCTCTTGAACCATAAAGTGGCATTTTTCCCAGTTTAGCACTAAATTTGTCTTTTCACATCTTATCAAAACACGTTCTAGATTATTAAGACAAAGTTGGAAAGAATTACCGAAAACTGAGAAATCATCCATAAATACCTCCATGATGTCTTCCACGAATTCATTGAAGATAGCTAACATGCATCGCTGAAAAGTAGCAGGAGCGTTACATAAACCAAAAGGTATTCTGCGATAAGCAAACGTACTGTATGGACATGTGAATGTCGTTTTTTCCTGATCTTCTAGAGTTATCAAGATCTGGAATTAACCAGAGAGGCCATCTAGGAAACAATAATATATATGACCTGACAATCTTTCCAACATCTGATCAATAAAAGGCAATGAAAAATAATCTTTCCGAGTGGCGTCATTCAGCTTCCTGTAATCAATGCAAACTCTCCATCCTGTGACTGTTCTTGTAGGTATTAACTCTTCCTTGTCATTAGATATCACGGTCAATCCACCTTTCTTAGGAACAACCTGCACAGGGCTTACCCAAGAATTGTCAGAAATAGGATAAATAATACCTGCATCTAGAAGTTTAATTACCTCGGCTTTAACAACTTCCTTCATGTTGGGATTCAATCGTCTCTATGCTTGCACTGATGGTTTGAATTCGTCCTCCATTAAAATTTTGTGGGTGCAGAAAGAAGGATTAATTCCCTTGATATCTGAAATTTTCCAAGCTATAGCACGTCTGTGTTCTCTTAACACATGGAGTAGTTCCTCTTTTTCTGCAATGCTTAAATTGGATGCGATAATGACTGGTAAAGTTAATTCTTCCCCTAAAAAGGCATACTCTAAATGATCTGGCAGTTGTTTTAGTTCTAATTTAGGGGGTTCAGTAATAGAAGGTTTCTGTCTCAATTCATCACTCATCTTTATATTTTCATAACTTATGTGCCTAGTGATGATTTCATTAGAATCCAACTCTTTCCTTACTTCATCAATTTCGATGGTGGTTTCATCTCCCCCCACCTTGAACAAGACACAGTTCCAACGTGTCTGTGAGAGAAAGTTCTTGGAAATTATCTTGAACAAAATAGTTAATAAGATCAACAAAATAACAAGAATCATCTTGTTCTTTAGAGAATCTCATGGCATCATAGATTTTAAAAACAACTTTTTCCTCACCAACTCTAAGTACTAATTTACCATCTCCTACATCAATAACAGCTCTAGCAGTGGCTAAAAATGGACGTCCCAAAATTAAAAGTACTTCAATATCCTCATCCATGTCCAGTACAACAAAGTCAACAGGGAATATAAATTTATCTACCATTACTAGCACATCTTCAATGATTCCCCTAGGATATTTAACAGATCTATCGACTAATTGAATACTCATCCTAGTGGGCTTGGGTTCCCCTAGACCTAGTTGTTTGAACATTTTGTAAGGCATGAGATTAATGTTAGCACCTAAATCAGCTAATGCTTTATTAATAAGTAAACTACCAATCAAACAATGAATAGTAAAACTCCCTGGATCTTTCAGTTTTGCCAACAGTTTCTTTTGGAGAATAGCTGAGCATTCCTCGTTGAGTTTTACTGTGGCCAATTCTTCCAACTTCCTTTTATTTGTCAGAAGTTCTTTAAGGAACTTTGCATACTTCGGCGTCTGTGAAATCGCTTCACCAAAAGGTAAGTTAATGTGTAATTGTTTAAAAAGGTCAAGGAACTTACCGAATTGAGTGCTATATGGTCTTTCTTCAATTTTGCCGGATATGGGATGCACCGTTTGTATTCCTTGAGTGGTGGTGGAGTGTTGTCCTTGGGTTCCTCTGCCTTTTCTTCTGAAGGTTCTGGAATAGTATTCTTTACTGGCTCGGCTAGGACCTTTCCATCTCTTAAAGTAATCGCTTTGACATGTTCTCTAGGATTTGGCTCAGTGTTACTTGGTAATCCACCTTGTGGTCTTTCTAAAATCAACTTCGCAAGTTGACTGATTTGGTTTTCAGGCCCTTGAATTGATGCTTGTTGATTTTTCAGTGCTGTTTCAGTGTTTTGAAGATGGGTTTCTGATGCGGCCATAAATTTGGTAAACATCTCTTCAAGATTTGGCTTCTTCTCTTGTTGCGGTAGTGGCTGCTGAAATCCTAGAGGAGGTTGTTGTCTTTGATTTCCTTGTCCTCCCCATGAAAAATTTGGGTGATTTCTCCAACCTGCATTGTAAGTATTACTATAAGGGTTATTTTGAGATCTAGAATTGTTACCCATATAGTTAGCTTGTTCAGTTTCCATGCTATGTCCATAGGATGTGAAATCTGGATTGAACGTTTTCCTTGAGTCGCGTCACATTGCATCATTGGTTGTGTCTGCGTAGAACTAACAAAATTATCAAACTTTTTATTTAGAAGTTCTACTTGGTTAGTAAGCATAGTAACAGCATCAATATTATAGACTCCTGCAGCTTTCGTCGGCTTTGTCCTCATGACTTGCCATTGATAATTATTCAATGACATCTCTTCAATAAATTCATAAGCTGCTTCAGGTGTTTTATTATTGATCGTCCCTCCTGCGGCTGCATCGATCATTTGTCTGGTTGACGGATTTAAACCATTGTGGAAGGTTTGAACTTGTAGCCATAATGGTAGACCATGATGAGGACACCTTCTCAAAAGATCTTTGTATCTCTCCCATGCATCGTAAAGTGTTTCTAAATCCATATGCACAAAAGAAGAAATATCGTTTCGTAATTTGGCTGTTTTGGCTGGAGGAAAATATTTGAGTAAAAATTTTTCAGTCATTTGTTCCCACGTAGTGATTGAGCCTCGTGGTAAGGAATTTAACCACTGTTTGGCTTTATTTCTCAAAGAGAATGGAAATAGCCTCAAGCGAATGGCATCTTCAGAAACACCATTTATTTTAAAAGTATCACAAAATTCCAAGAAATTCGCTAAATGTGAATTTGGATCTTCGTCCTGTAAACCATCAAACTGCACAAACTGCTGAATCATCTGAATAGTGTTAAGTTTTAATTCAAAATTATTAGCAGCAATAGCAGGTCGAATAATGCTAGTTTAGGTACCAATCAAACTAGGTTTAGCATAATCATACATAGTGCGAGGAGCTGCATCCTGGTTTACTAGTTCTGCTGGTAGTGCTGGAGGTGGTGGAACGTTTTGATTTGTGTCCATCTCTTCTGTAGGTTTTGGCTCTTGCTCAGGTTCTTGTTCTGGATAATGTAAACTACGTCTAATTTCTCTGTGATTTCTGCGAACTGTCGCTTCTAGATCTTCGTCAAAAAGTAGTGGTCCTGTTGGGTTGTTTCTAGTCATAAACTAAAAATACCTAAAAAGAAAAAGCAAAGAAAATTCAAAAATTTAAAAGAAAATAAAAAATAAATAAAAAATAAAAATAAAAATAAGAATAAAAAGAGAAATAATTAAATGTATAGTAATGGCTAAAGTAATAGAAATCGAGTTTTTGTAATATTTTAATTCCCCGGCAATGGCGCCAAAAACTTAATATCCGCGTGATATAAAGTAATAAAATTTATAAAGAACTTGATCATACCAAAACTAACTAATATCACGACGTTAAGGCAAGCGCACCTATCAAACAGTAGTATAATTTAGTGGCAAGACCGAGTTATCGTACCCAAGGGAACCAAAAGTACTATTACTTACTTCCTTTCTATTATCTAGCCTAAAAATAAGAGAGGGTTGTTTAAACTAATTCTAAATCTAAACTAAGAAAGCACAAAGAGTAAATTGGGAATACTTTTAGGGAAAAGCTGATTGATATGGACAATACTTAAAGGAGAATCCACTTAGACTTCACTTGTTATTGTTTCCTTGAACTATATGATTTATTTACTTGACTTGATCCGTAGGGATCCCTAATCTATGCTAAATCCTCCGTCGAAGCGTAGAGCAACTAAGCCTAAGTTGTTAATTAAAGTTCCTTTATTAATTAACTCCCTAGGTTGCATTAATTCGATCTATGGTTCCCCATATTAGGTTTGACCCTAATCCGGTAGATTTATGTCGCCCTATGTCTAGGGTTGCATGCAACTCCGCTTAATTATGGTAGATCTACTCTTATCACAGGGACTTTTGCTCATCTGCTCTAAGCACATCTAATTCTTGAAGTAATACCTAGGATTATTAAATCAAGAATGAAGAACACATAATTAAGAACAACTCAAGTATTTATCAAATAATTCAAGAATAAATAACAAGATCTGTCTTAGGTTTCATCCCCCTCAAGTATTTGAGGGGTTTAGTTCATAATAAAGAAAGAGAACATCTCAGAAGATATGAAATAACAAAACATAAAAGAAACCAAAAAGCCCTGAAGGAATTTTAGGGAGATCTTCTATGATGCTGTAGAATTCTGGCTTCTAGGATGAACCAATCAGCTTTTCCTTTGGAGTAATCCCTTGCTTCTACCCTTTGTGTGGCAGAAAGACGAGAAGAAATCTAAATATTTCGTATCTAAAGTGTATAAAAAAGTGTGTCTTTTCTATTGCCTCATGGGGTCTGATATCCTCGTGATAAGAAGTAATAAAATTTATAAAGAACTTGATCAAACCCAAACTAACTAATATCACGACGTTTAAAGGCAAGCGCACCTATCGATAGCAGTATAGTCTAGTGATAAGATCGAGTATCGTACCCAAGGGAACCGAAAGTACTATTACTCACTTCCTTTCTATTATTTAACCTAGAAATTAAATGGGGATTTGTTTAAAACTAAATTCTAAAATCTAAACTAAGAATAAAACAAAAGAAAAAGTAAATTGGGAAGACTTTTTAGGGAAAGCTAATTGATATGATTAATACTCAAGGGAGAATCTACCTAGACTTCACTTGTTATTATCTTCTTGAATTATACGAGTTATTTACTTGACTTGATCCGTAGAGATCCCTAATCTATGCTAAACCCTCCGTCGAGGTGAAGAGCAACTAGGCTTTAGTTGTTAATTAAAGTTCCTTTATTAATTAACTCCCTAGGTTGCATTAATTTGATCTATGGTTCCCCATATTAGGTTTGACCCTAATCCGGCAGATTTATGTCGCCCTATGTCTAGGGTTGCATGCAACTCCGCTTAATTATGGTAGATCTACTCTTATCACAGGGACTATTGCTCCTCTGCTCTAAGCACATCCAATTCCTGAATTAATACCTAGGATTATTAATTCAAGGATTAAAACATATAATTAAGAACAATTCAAATAATTATCATATAAATCAAGAATAAATAACCAGATCTGTCTTAGGTTTCATCCCCCTCAAGTATTTGAGGGGTTTAGTTCATAATGATAAAAGAAAACATCTCAGAAGTTATCAAATAACAAATCATAAAAGAAACCAAAAACCCCTGAAGGAATTTAGGAGAATCCTCTATGTTGATGCAGAATTTCGGCTTCTGAGATGAATCAATTGGCTTCTCCCTTCGAGTAATCCCTTGCTTCTACTTGTGGTGTGGCAGAAAGACGAGAGGAAATGAGTATAGAGGGTGTGTAAAAGTGGGAAGAAGGCCCCCTCTATGTTGCCTCATGGGATCTTTATATAGAGAAGTTTTGGGGACTCTTTCTTAGCTCCTAAGCATCCCAATTCGAGTGAAATTCGTCTTTCCCACGACTAGAACACGCCCGTGTGCCACGCCCGTGTGGGTTTCGACAGAGGCTGTGTGATTTAGCATGCCCGTGTATATTGGCCGTGCTTGTCGGGACTTTGTCCGTGTGAGCTTTGTGAGGCACGCCCGTGTGGCACGGCCGTGTGGCACCTCTTGGCCCGTGTGATTCGTGCATTTTAGTTCATTTTTCACCGTTTTGGGCCCTTTTTCTATTCTTTTATCTTCCCTAGGCTCTCCTGAGTATAAGATATGAAAAAGAATGGTTAAGAGCACCAATTTTCACTAATTTGATACTAATTCATCCAAAATATAGGCTAAACATGAGGTAAAAATATGTATAAATTACCGCTTATCAAATACCCCCACACTTAATCCTTTGCTTGTCCTCAAGTAAAATCTCAATCCCTAAAGGAAACCATTCTTCTTAATCTACAACCCTTATCAATAATATTTCAAATTAATCCACAGGTAGTCATACAATGAAAATTCAATCTAAAGAACATTTAGGACTCAATCACTCTAAGTTGAGAATTTTATCATTGAAAACATAAGTCCCTTCCTTCCTTCTAAGTAGTTATCTCTCCATCTTAATTAACAGGAGTTGACATCCTCACTAAAGGTTCACTCTATTCACTCGAAGTGTTTAGGGTTCAAATTTAAGGCACTCCTTAGTCAACCTGAAAAGTTATTACCATAGGCTTGCAAGAAAATCACATCTCCACCACTATAGTTTGATGTGATACATTGATCAAAACGGTCTTTTCATGGTTGTAACGGGGCTTGGTTAGGGGTGTTGTCACAGGCTGCAAAAAAAAGGTTAGAATCGAGATTGAACTTGAAAAATTATCTAGCTAGAAAAATCTCTATCTCTGGAACATATTTCTCAGCCAATTCTTGTGATATTATCATTTCCGCCTTGGTAGCCTTAAAATAGAAACATGCAAAAACTTTGACGAACTATTTACAATCTATAATTTACAATCGAATTTCACTGTATGTACTTTTTTTTTTTTAGGAACAATTCAAATAATTACAATAAATTGAACAAAACTTTACAATCTGGCAGAGAGAATAAAGCTAGATGAAAAATTCAGCTCAAATCTCGACAAAAATAGGGATCAAAATAATTGAATGAAATTCGACAAAAATGGGTTATTGGTTAATAATTAGAGGGTGAGTCAAGGAAAAGGTTGTTAGGCTCAACGGGGTTCACTAGGGGTTAGATTTATGTAGGAAGGCTTTTTCTGTGGAGTAAGTGGGTTACATCCTAGGTGCCTTTATTATTTCAGTATATCAAATCAATGATGTGGTCTCGACATGTATAATCGAAGTAAGTTCTAGAATAACAATTCAGTATTGACTCACTCAAAGCAATAATAAAAGTGAGCACGAAGAAAATGTATGCTCAATAGGCTCAAAATCTCACCAGAATTACGGCTTTTGATGTCAATCCTGCGAATTTCAAATCTCAAGATGATAATTAAAATTAGGGAAAATAACTTATGCAAAAATTGGGGATTCTCAAAAAAAAAAATTCAACTTATCATGCTTGATTCTCTAATGTTTTAAAGTTTGAATAATCAAAGTACAAGCACCTATATCTTAATTCTCAATATATCAATAGAAATCATAAACTACTCAGGATGAATTTCTAATAGGAGATTGAAAATATTGCTATTAGGAAAAGTTCAGGGGTTTTAAAGATAGTATAAAAAGTGAAAGTACGTTACCCCCCCACACTTAAGATGTACATTGCCCCCAATGTACAAGGAAAATATTAACAACAATAAAAGCATAAAATCATAAGAAAGGGGAGGGTATGAAACTCCCTGCTTTGGATGGATTAGTGGAAGAGCTGGTAGGTTTGGCACTGTGTTCCCTTTTTCGTAGATATTTGAGCTGTAGAGCTCCTTTGAAACTGCGAAGGGGTTTATTAGTTGTGGGAGGTTAAGATGAAGAGGGATTACTTCGTTAGGTGATAGCCGTGATGATAATAAAATAGAAAATTTACGAAAATTCAAAATAAAGAAAGATATAAGAAAATTAAAAAGCTGCAAAAGGAAAAAGAAAGACTAATATTAAAGGTTAAGATTAGTGTATACTAAGTAAAAAAAATAAAGAAAAACAAAAGATAAAATAAAATAAAATAAGATAAAAAGTAAGACTAAAATAAAATAAAAGAGGATCTAATCCTCTGGTGGGTGTCGTGGTGGTGGGACGATGCCAAGGTGATGACATATGTGCGCTAAGGTGGCGTCGATGTAATCGAGGCGCTGTTCAAAGTGGTCCAGGCGCTCGGATATGTCAACACTAGAAGCTGCCGTCTGGTGTGATCGTGTAGGGCGTGATGGCTCAGCTGGCGCATCCTCGGCTGGTGGTGGCGATGGGACATTATCAAGAATGTCCTCTGGATCCTCGCCTTCTTGGACAAGGCGGAAGTGAAAGTGGTCGCCACCGAGTCGTCTCTCGACCATCCTCATCGAAAGCATGCTCTGGATGCCCTGGGAGGACATCTGGCCAAGTAATGTGTAGGAGGAGGTCTGGGCTGTGGTGTTAAATAGGCCGAAGTAATGGCCTAGTCGAGTGATATATGGGCCCATGGATACGACTCCCTTTCGGTGCCTCTCGGTCTGATGCTGCATGGCGAGGGCGATGAAATATGCAAGGTCGATGGGGCGGCCATTCGCCATGCACTATAAAAAGTAGACTTCGTGTGTGTTGACGACGCCTGTGCTCTCTCGGCGACCTGTAATAGTATGAGCAAGAAGTGCATGAATATACCTGAGAGAGGGAGGGAGAGCGGAGGCTTTGCTGACGCTGGGGTTCTATAGTTGTCTTCTTGGGGCAATCTCTTTCCAGCAGTCAAAGGGTCGGATATGGATGCGCCTAGAGAGGGTGGGGAAGCTCTCCTCAGCCATAAACTGCGCGGTGTAAAGCCCGAGTGCCACACCGAACTCTGGGACGCTGAGCTGTCGAACGAGTCCTCCTAAACGAAACTGGACCGTCCCAGGATCGTCAAACCGTGTCATCACCGCCTGAAGGTGGAATGTAGCACAGAACTCGAGAGTGAGTTCAAGGTATGTGGGCTCTACGATCCGAAAGAACTGGTCCCAAGGGTCGGTGGCGAGCAGGGCCCGGACATCATCTGCCAAGCGTACTTCTGCGAGGGCACTCCAGTCGATGCATCGGCCCATCGTGATATTACGTGCGCGCAGCAGCTGGTAGCGCTCTTCCTGAGAGTCTTGTGGAAATTGAAGAAATGGGTGGCGCATCTCGGAAGTGGGCCTAGTTGAAGAGCTCCCTGGTCCTTTTCGTTTCTTAGATGCGGGGACGGCAGCTTTCTTGGCTCGGGAAGATGACATGGTATCTACAAAAATTTATTAGGAAAAGACAAATAATATAAAAGAAATGTAAATATTTAAAATAAAGAGGCTGAGGAATAAAATGAACATGTTCCTAATATGAAAATTTACCTTGGTAGTAAAATCTAATCATTTTTGATGTTGGGGATAAAAATAAAAAATCTTCTATGAATGGATGTATATATACTAAACTAAATAACAAATGGCATAATTATGTGCGTTTAAGTGGCCTATTTACAAGGTATATTAAGTGGCAACTAACTATGATGTTAAATGGCAGGAAATTGTGAAATGGAATCTAAAATGGCAAGCAAAATTAGAATTCTAAACTATTCTAGATTATTCTCTATTTCCTAATTCTCTAATAGCCTAAATCAATAGAATTAATAAATAAATAAAATAATAAAAGAATGTAATGTAAAAACCAAAAAATGCAGTAAAAATAAATAAATGAGAAAAAGGAAGAAAAATAGAACCAAAATTGGTGTCACATGGTCGTGGGTACTGTTGCACGGGCGTGTGGATCGTGGAAATCTAGTATGGTGGCGGTAGAAGGGCTGGGATGGTGTTTGTGGAGGTTTGGGGAAGGTTTGGGGAGAAAATCTTAGGGCTTGGGTGAAATGGGAGGGTAGAAATGGCCCTGTATATATACATTATGGGTCGCACGGGCATGTCGCACGCCCGTGTGAGTCGTGTTTAGCCTGTGTTTTTCAAAAATCGGACATTTTGGCTTGCCACGCTCGATGAGCACGCCCGTGTATAGTTTGAGCACGGCCGTGGAGATTGATCGTTTGCTAAGCGCACAGGCGTGTAATAAAGTGCACGGGCATGTCTGAATTGACAGTAGCTTCCACGGGCTTATGGAACGGGCGTGTGTTGCTATGTTTGCCCGTGTGGAAGGTGCAGGGTTGCCACGGCTATTTCGCACGGCCGTGCGTTTTCCTGTCTTACCCGTGTGGATTGCGATGAGTCGCCACGGCCATATCGCACGGCCATGGGAGTTTATCGGAAGCCCTGTTTTGGGGAAATGGTGCTCTATTTGCACACGGTCTGCCCCCACGACCGTGTCTCTGCTTTTTAGTATACACACGGCCTTAGGCACGCCCGTGTGCCTGGCCGTGTGGTCCATATTTTCTGCAGGAAAAACGTTAGTTTATGCAATAAAATAAAAAAAAATTTTAAAAAAAAAAGAGAAACTTACTACGTTAGTGCTCGGGTTGCCTCCCGAGAAGCGCTTTATTTAGAGTCTAAGCTCGACTCTTCCTAGAGGTGTCAAGAAGAAACGGGATGGAGCCTAAGCTCCTCCTTATTTTCTGTAAAGTTCTCACCTATATAATGTTTTAGCCTATGGCCATTTACCTTGAAAGTACCGTGGTTGGGGTGAGTTACCTCAACAGTGCCGTATGGAAAGACTTTGAGAACGGTAAACGAACCTGACCACCTTGATTTGAGTTTTCCAGGGAATAGTTTCAACCTTGAGTTGTAGAGTAGGACAAGATCACCTGTTTTGAATTGCTTGGGTCGTTTTAGCCTTTTGTCATGACGTCGCTTTACGGCTTCCTTATATAATCGTGAGTTCTCGTACGCGTTGTAGCGCCATTCATCTAGCTCGTTTAGCTGCAGAAGTCTCTTTTCACCTGCACTTTTAAGATCAAGGTTTAGAAATTTTATATCCCAGAATGCTTTATGCTCGAGTTCAAATGGTAGATGGCAATTTTTTCCATAAACGAGTTTATAAGGAGATGTTCCTATGGGTGTTTTAAATGCAGTTCTGTAAGCCCATAATGCATCATCTAATTTCCTAGACCAGTCCTTCCTATTTGATTCTATTGTCTTTTCTAAGATGCGTTTTAGTTCTCTGTTTGTTTCTTCGACTTGACCGCTAGTTTGTGGGTGGTAGGGGGTGACTGTTCTGTGGTGTACTCCATATTTTCTTAGGGTTTTTTCAAATTGGGTATTGCAAAAATGTGTGCCCCTATCACTTATGATTATCCTAGGTGTTCCAAATCGAGAAAAAATTTTCTTCAGAAATCGTACTACCATTCTAGCATCATTTGTGGGTAAGGCTTGAGCTTCTACCCATTTTGACATGTAATCTACTGCTACTAGTATGTACTTATTTCCGAATGAATTAGGAAAGGGTCCCATGAAATCTATACCCCATACATCGAATATTTCACATGAAAGCATATAATTTTGAGGCATTTCATTAAGTTGGGAGATATTACCTGTTCGTTGGCATTTATCACAAGAGGTCACGTACCTGTTGGCGTCTCTGAAAAGAGTAGGCCAGTAAAAACCTGATTTGAGTACTTTGTGAGCGGTTCTGTTTCCACTGTGATGTCCTCCTGTGGGTCCTGAGTGGCAGTGTTCCAAAATTTGATATGCCTCTATGTCATCCACGCATTTTCGTATAACCTGGTCTGCGCAAATTCGAAAAAGAAAAGGATCTTCCCAAAAGTAGTTTTTCAAATTAGCAAAGAATCGCTTCTTTTGCTGATGGGTTAGCCCTTTTGGGGTTATATTGGCTGCTAAATAATTTGCAAAATCGGCAAACCAAGGAAGTGTCGTACCTGTTAAATTTAGGAGTTGTTCCTCAGGGAACATATCGTTTATATTCTCAAGGTACCTGGGCTGTGTATTTTCTAATCTTGAGAGGTGATCTGCCGCTAAGTTTTCAGCTCCTTTCTTGTCTTTAATTTCTAAGTCGAATTCCTGTAAGAGTAAAATCCATCTTATTAAACGAGGTTTTGCGTCAGGTTTGGCTAAGAGATATCGAAGAGCTGAATGGTCAGTAAAAACGATGACTTTAGACAAGATTAAATAAGATCGAAATTTATCAAAAGCAAAAATAACGGCTAGCAGTTCTTTTTCCGTGGTGGTGTAGTTGGCTTGAGCGGCTGTCAATGTTCTGCTAGCATAGTAAATCGGTTGGAAATGCTTGTCTCTTCGCTGTCCAAGAACTGCACCTACGGCAAAATCACTTGCATCGCACATCAGTTCAAAAGGCAAATTCCAATCAGGTGAAATCATAATTGGCGCATTGACTAACTTGTCTTTAAGGGTGCCAAAAGACTCTAAGCATTCTTGGTCGAAGTTAAAAGGTATGTCTTTTTCTAGCAATTTAGTTAAAGGCTTAGCTATTTTAGAAAAGTCCTTAATGAATCTACGATAAAAATCAGCATGTCCTAAAAAACTTCCTATAGCCTTAACTGAACTGGGAGGGGGTAGTTTCTCAATAGTTTCACCTTTAGCTTTGTCTACCTCTATTCCTCTGTTAGAGATTTTATGTCTTAGCACAATACCTTCCTGAACCATGAAATGACATTTTTCCCAATTTAGCACTAGATTTGTCTCTTCACATCTTATCAAAACAAGCTTTAAATTATTTAGACAGTGTTGGAAAGAGTTACCGAAAACGGAGAAATCATCCATGAATACCTCCATGATATCTTCCACAAATTCGTTAAAGATAGCTAGCATGCATCGCTGAAAAGTAGCAGGAGCGTTACATAAACCAAAAGGTATTCTACGATATGCAAACGTACCGTATGGGCATGTGAACGTCGTTTTTTCCTGATCTTCTGGAGCTATCGGAATTTGGAAGTAACCGGAGAGGCCATCTAGGAAGCAGTAATACATGTGACCGGCTAATCTTTCTAACATTTGATCGATAAAGGGCAGAGGAAAATGATCTTTTCGTGTGGCGTCATTTAGCTTTCGGTAATCTATGCATACTCTCCATCCTGTGACTATTCGTGTTGGCACGAGTTCTTCTTTGTCATTGGACACCACGGTTAGCCCACCTTTTTTAGGAACAACCTGCACGGGGCTTACCCAAGAACTATCAGAAATAGGATAAATGATACCTGCATCAAGAAGTTTAATTACCTCGGCTTTTACGACCTCCTTCATGTTAGGATTTAATCGTCTCTGAGCTTGCACTGCTGGTTTATATTCATCTTCCATTAAAATCTTGTGGGTACAGAAAGAAGGATTAATTCCTTTGATATCTGAAATTTTCCAGGCTATGGCTTGCCTATGTTTTCGTAAAACCTGGAGCAGTTCTTCCTTTTCTCTAGATCCTAAATTTGATGCAATAATGACCGGTAAAGTTGAGTTCTCCCCTAAAAAGGCATATTCTAAGTGTTCTGGCAGTTGTTTTAACTCTAACTTAGGGGGTTCCTCAATGGAAGGTTTCTGCCTTAGCTTATCATGCATCTTTAAATTTTCATAGCTTATATGTCTGGTGATAGTTTCGCTAGAGTCTAACTCTTTTCTTACCTTCTCTACTTCTAAGGAGGTTTCACCCTCCCCCTGAATGAGACACAGTTCCAGAGTGTCGGTGATAGAGATTTCCTACAAATTATCTTGAACATAGTGATCAATTATATCGACAAAATAACATGAATCATCTTGCTCTCTAGAAAATTTCATAGCATCATAGATTTTGAAAATCACTTCCTCTTCCCCAACTCTAAGAACTAATTTACCATCTCCAACATCAATAATAGCTCTAGCAGTGGCTAAAAATGGGCGTCCTAAAATTAAAGGTACGTCAATGTCTTCGTCCATGTCAAGCACAACAAAATCTACAGGGAATATAAATTTATCGACTTTTACTAGTACATCCTCAATGATTCCCCTAGGATACTTAACAGATCTATCGGCTAATTGAATGCTCATCCTAGTGGGTTTAGGTTCCCCTAGACCTAGTTGTTTGAACATTTTATAAGGCATGAGATTAATACTTGCACCTAAATCAGCCAATGCTTTATTGATAATTAAGCTACCAATTAAACAAGGGATAGTAAAACTCTCTGGATCCTTTAGCTTTGTTGGCAGTTTATTTTGGAGAATGGCTGAACACTCTTCGTTGAGTTCCACTGTGGCTAACTCTTCCAGCTTCCTTTTGTTCGTCAGGAGTTCTTTTAGGAATTTCGCGTATTTCGGCATCTGTGAAATTGCTTCAACAAAGGGTAAGTTAATATGTAATTGTTTGAAAAGTTCAAGAAACTTACCGAATTGGGCGTCTGTTTGGTCCTTCTTTAATCTTGCTGGGGATGGGATGCGCGGTTTGTATTCTTTGAGTGTTGGAATAGCGTCATTCTTAGATTCCTCTACTTTATCTTTTGGCAGTTCGTGGGCATGCTTCTTTTCTGGTTCTGCTAGCATTTTACCATCTCTTAGGGTGATTGCTTTCACATGTTCTCTGGGATTGGGTTCAGTGTTGCTTGGAAGCCCACCCTGAGGTCTTTCCGAGATTAACTTTGCAAGCTGACCAATTTGGTTCTCGAGTCCTTGGATAGAGGCCTGTTGATTCTTTAATGCTGTTTCAGTGTTTTGAAAGCGAGTTTCTGAAGCGGCCATGAATTTGGTGAACATATCTTTAAGATTCGGCTTCTTTTCCTGTTGAGGTAGTGGCTACTGAAATACCGGAGGCTGTTGTCTTTGATTTCCTTGTCCTTCCCATGAAAAATTTGGGTGATTTCTCCAACATGCATTATAAGTGTTACTATAAGGATTATTTTGAGGTCGAGAATTATTACCCATGTAATTGGCTTGTTCGGCGTCCATGTTGTGTAGATGGTCTGAATTAAACGTATTTCCTGGGGCTGCATCATATTGCATCACTGGTTGAACCTGCGTAGAACCAACAAAATTATCAAATTTCTTATTCAATAGTTCTAATTGGTTAGTGAGCATAGTAACAGCATCAATATTATAAACTCCTGCGGCTTTCGTCGGCTTTGTCCTCATGACTTGCCACTGATAGTTATTCAATGGCATTTCCTCAATAAATTCGTAAGCTGCGTCCGGTGTTTTATTATTGATGGTTCCGCCTGCGGCTGCATTGATCATCTGCCTAGTTGATGGGTTTAACCCATTATGGAAAGTTTGAACCTGTAGCCACAAGGGTAATCCGTGGTGAGGGCATCTTCTTAAAAGATCTTTGTACCTTTCCCAGGCATCATAAAGTGTTTCTAAATCCATCTGCACAAAGGAAGAAATATCATTTCGTAATTTAGCAGTTTTAGCAGGGGAAAATATTTAAGCAAAAATTTTTCAGTCATTTGGTCCCACGTGGTAATGGAGCCTCGTGGTAAAGAATTTAACCATTATTTTTCCTTATTTCTCAAAGAAAAAGGAAATAGCCTTAGACGAATGGCGTCATCAGTAACGCCATTGATTTTAAAAGTATCACATAGCTCCAAAAAGTTTGCTAAATGGGCGTTGGGATCTTCATCTTGTAGACCATCAAATTGCACAAACTGCTAAATCATCTAAATAGTGTTAGGTTTTAGTTCAAAATTATTAGCAGCAATAGCAGGTCTAACAATGCTAGTTTGAGTACCAATCAAACTAGGTTTAGCATAATCGTACATAGTTCGAGGAGCTGCTTCTGGTTCGGCTGGTAGTGCTGGAGGTTGATGAACATGTTGATTTGCGGCCATCTCTTCAGTAAGTTCTGGCTCTTGCTCAAGTTCCTGCTCTGGATAATGTAGACTTCGTCTAAGTTCTTTACGATTTCTGCAGACTGTGGCTTCCAAATCTTCGTCAAAAAGTAGTGGTCCTGTCGGGTTGTTTCTAGTCATAAACTAGAAAAATCCTAAAAAGAAAATAAAATAAAATAAAATAATTAAAAGGAAAATAATTAAATAATAAAAAATAATAATAAAAGTAAAAATAATTAAATAAATAAATAATGGCTAAAGTAATAGAAATCGAGCTTTCGTAATATTTCAGTTAGGTCCCCGGCAACGGCGCCAAAAACTTGATGTATGCGTTCGCGATACTTAAGTAATAAAATTTATAAAGAACTTGATCAAACCCAAACTAACTAATATCACGACGTTTAAAGGCAAGGGCACCTATCGATAGCAGTATAGTCTAGTGATAAGATCGAGTATCGTACCCAAGGGAACCGAAAGTACTATTACTCACTTCATTTCTATTATTTAACCTAGAAATTAAATGGGGATTTGTTTAAAACTAAATTCTAAAATCTACACTAAGAATAAAACAAAAGAAAAAGTAAATTGGGAAGACTTTTTAGGGAAAGCTAATTGATATGATTAATACTCAATGGAGAATCCACCTAGACTTCACTTGGTATTATCTTCTTGAATTATACGAGTTATTTACTTGACTTGATCCGTAGAGATCCCTAATCTATGCTAAACCCTCCGTCGAGGTGAAGAGCAACTAGGCCTAAGTTGTTAATTAAAGTTCCTTTATTAATTAACTCCCTAGGTTGCATTAATTCGATCTATGGTTCCCCATATTAGGTTTGACCCTAATCCGGCAGATTTATGTCACCCTATGTCTAGGGTTGCATGCAACTCCGCTTAATTATGGTAGATCTACTCTTATCACAGGGACTTTTCTTCCTCTGCTCTAAGCACATCCAATTCCTAAATTAATACCTAGGATTATTAATTCAAGGATTAAAACACATAATTAAGAACAATTCAAATAATTATCATATAAATCAAGAATAAATAACCAGATCTGTCTTAGGTTTCATCCCCCTCAAGTATTTGAGGGGTTTAGTTCATAATGATAAAAGAAAACATCTCAGAAGTTATCAAATAATAAATCATAAAAGAAACCAAAAACCCCTGAAGGAATTTAGGAGAATCCTCTATGTTGATGCAGAATTTCGGCTTCTGAGATGAATCAATTGGCTTCTCCCTTCGAGTAATCCCTTGCTTCTACCTGTGGTGTGGCAGAAAGACGAGAGGAAACGAGTATGGAGGGGGTGTAAAAGTGGGAAGAAGGCCCCCTCTATGTTGCCTCATGGGATCTTTATATAGAGAAGTTTTGAGGACTCTTTCTTAGCCCCTAAGCATCCCAATTCGAGTGAAATTCGTCTTTCCCACGACTAGAACACGCCCGTGTGCCACGCCCGTGTGGGTTTCGACAAAGACCGTGTGATTTAGCACGCCCGTGTATATTGGCCGTGCTTGTCGGGACTTTGTCCGTGTGAGCTTTGTGAGGCACGCCCGTGTGGCACGGCCGTGTGGCACCTCTTGGCCCGTGTGATTCGTGCATTTTGGTTCATTTTTCACCGTTT
Source organism: Gossypium stocksii (assembly GCA_020496765.1). Taxonomy (NCBI): domain Eukaryota; kingdom Viridiplantae; phylum Streptophyta; class Magnoliopsida; order Malvales; family Malvaceae; genus Gossypium; species Gossypium stocksii. Next base: position 110,514,160 of record CM035623.1, read on the forward strand.
TGGGCCCGTTTTCTATTCTTTTATCTTCCCTAGGCTCTCCTGAGTATAAGATATGAAAAAGAATGGTTAAGAGCACCAATTCTCACTAATTTGATACTAATTCATCCAAACTATAGGCTAAACATGAGGTAAAAATATGTATAAATTAACGTTTATCAGGGTCTTTATATAGAGCCTTTTGGGGGGCCTTTCTTAGCCTCTAAGCATCCCAATTCGAGTTAAATTCTTCTTCCTCATGACTAGAACACGCCCGTGTGCCACGCCCGTGTGACTTCGAAAAAGGCCGTGTGAATCTATCGGTGGGGCCACGACCGTGTGGCCTGGCCGTGGTTGTTGAGAGCTGGACTGTGTGATCTTCATGTGGCACGACCGTGTGGCACGGCCGTGTGGCATTTCTTGGCCCGTGTTGTTCAGACATTTTGGCCCATTTTTCATCGTTTTTGGCCCGTTTTCCGTTCTTTTCTCTTCCCTATGCTCTCCTAAGTATAAGATATGAAAAAGGAAGATTAAGAGCACCAATTCTCACAAAATTGCTAATAATCCATCCAAAATATAGGCTAAATATAAGGTAAAAATATGTATAATTTATCGTTTATCACAGATCCTATACCCCTGAGTTACAGTAGGATGGATGGAAGTTGATACAGATCCTATAGCCATGAATTGCAGTGGGATGATTTAAAGATGGTACAAACCTTATGTCCCCAAGTTACAGTGGGATGGACACTGAAGTTACAGTGGGGCAAAATAGTTGAGCAAAATGCGACTGTTTCTTTGGGTTTTGGTCAAAATACCAGCTGAGCGAGAGGGCAGCATACTACGTCAGTGCTAGAGCCCTGATGAGCAACGAGTGATGACACCCTAAATATTAAAAAGGATCATTCTCATGACATTTTGTATATATCATTCATAACACATTCAGTTAGGAGCATTTGATTCATTCTTATCATAAAATCCTACTCATTTGCAAAAGCATAAGCGCATAAAACCAATTCTACAGGACAAGTCCCCCAGAGGACGGTGTAATAACATCGGTGAATTCACAGATCTTGTCTTCCTGAGTTTGCAGTGAAGCGGATCGAAAATACCAGTCTTGACTCCCGGAGTTTGCAGTGGGGCAGACTAAAGACAACAGATTTTATCTTCCTAAATTTGCAGAGACGCAGATCGAAGACATCAGTTTTGTCTCCCTAAGCAGTAGTGGAGCAGATCGAAGACAGCGAATCCTTACTTCTTTTAAGTTTCAGCAGAGAGGATTGAATTACAAATCTCTTCTCTCTAAATTCTTATCTCCTCGAAGTTCTAGTGAAGTAGGCTGAAGTTACAAATCCCTCCTCCCTGAGATGACATTGAGGATCAACCCTTATTTCCGTGAAGTTTCAGTAGAGAAGATTAAGCTTACAAATCTCATCTCCCTAAATTCTTATCTCATTGAAGTTCCAGTGGAAAAGATTGAGGTTACAAATCTCTTCTCCCTGAGTTCTTACCTCTTCGAAGTTCCAGTGGAGTAGGTTGAGGTTACAAATCCCTTCTCCCTGAGTTTACGTTGAGGATCAACCAATATTTCTTTAAAGTTTTAGCAGAGAAGATTGAGGTTACAAATCTCTTCTCTCTGAATTCTTATCTCCTCAAAGTTCCAGTGGAGTAGGTTGAGGTTACAAATCCCTTCTTTACATTGAGGATCAATATTTCTTTGAAGTTTCAGCAGAGAAGATTGAGGTTACAAATCTCTTCTCACTGAATTCTTACCTTCTCAAAGTTTCAGTGGAGTAGGTTGAGGTTACAAATCCCTTCTCCCTAAGTTTACATTAAGGATCAATATTTCCTTGAATTTTCAGCAGAGAAGATTGATGTTATAAATCTCTTCTCCCTGAATTCTCATCTCCTCGAAGCTCCAGTGGAGTAGGTTGAGGTTACAAATCCCTTCTCCCTAAGTTTACATTGAGGATCAATATTTCTTTGAAGTTTTAGCAGAGAAGATTGATGTTACAAATCTCTTCTCCCTGAATTATTATCTCCTCGAAGTTTTAGCAGAGAAGATTGAGGTTACAAATCTCTTCTTCCTGAATTCTTATCTCCTTGAAGTTCTAGTAGAGAAGATTGAAGCTACAAATATCTTCTCCCTGAAACCATATCACTCTGAAGTCACAGAGAAGTAGATTGAAGTTACAAGTCCTATCTCTCTGAAGTGGCGGTGGAGTGGATCAAAGCAACAAGATACAGAGGACTAGAACAAGATTACTTGAAGAAAAGAAGCATCAAGAGAAGTCGAGGCTCAGCAGGTCCAGGCAAAATTGGTCATTTTGTAGTCTTTGATCTATTCTCATTGCACGAGAATGAGCAACGAGGGGCAGCTGTAACAGGTCTATTTTGCCCGGCCCAGGCCCAATACCAAAAGAAACCAAAATTAAATAGTCCAGCTACAAATTGCAAACCCAAAAAATAATAATAATAAATTTACAATTACAACCCCCAAATATAAGCCCAAGTACATGACCCAAACTAAAACCCTAAGCCCAGCCCGAAACTCTAAACATTTTGGAACCCTAGGGTTCCCCTACACTCCAACGCCGCAGCCTCCCCACGTGCCTCGAGTGCACCGCCCGCTGCCTAGTACCAAAATAGGCAAACCTGCCTTCGTTGATTACCTCCCATGACCTACAAAAACAAACAGGCGGAAGCAGAAATGGAAACAGAAACAACACAACACGCAAACAATAGTACAACAAAGAGTAATAGCGAACAGTGACGGAATAGTGTAATAGTTTCGCTATAAAGCCATGATAACATCAATTGTAAAAATGGGGACTGATTATTCAATACACACAAAACATCAATAAAAAGATCGAAAATTTCAGAAAGTTTCTTTTCATTTTCGTTGTTTCGTTTTACTTTTACGTTTTATTCTATTTTATTTTTTTTCATTGTTTTATATATACAAAAATTAAAAAAAAAAAGGAAAAGAGGTTACCTGAATCGTCCCAAAGTCCTGTCGTCGGAAGTCCTGTGCCAACCTCAAAATCAGACTAAAAAGGGATCGATGGTCCCTTTTCTTCGAATTCTTTTTGGCCAAGAAGGACTTAGCCTTCAAACCCATCGAAAAAGAGGTTAAAAAACCCCTTCTGCGCGACTCTGAACACCAACTCCGGTAGAGGAGCAGTGGACGACCGACGAGGCCAAAACCAGGCGTCGTACCCTGCAGAGCAAATGGGAAAACCCTTTTTCAGTTTTTTTTTTTTAAATTTTGGTAGAAATGAAATTTTTGTAAAAAGTTTTGGTTTTTATAAACGAAAGAAACGACACTGTTTTGAAGATGGGTTCAGAGGCCAAAACGACATCATTTTGGGCCTCTGACCCGAGACCCGACCCATAAACCGCCTAGGATCCGCGTGTTTTTGGACTGAGGGTCTATTTGCGCCCTCAATCCTTCCGCTTTTGAGGCTTAATTCGATAGGGTTCTTTTTCCTTTTTTTTAATTTTGCCTATTAATTTTACTTTTATTTCAATTCAGTCCCTACTGAAACGATGCGCTGTGGAGGTGGGGGGTGTTTCCCATTTTGGTCCTTCGATATTACACGTGCACCTCAATTTGGTCCTTTTATCTTTATTTATTCTTGATTTTGCCCCACAAGTTTCGTTTTAAGTTCGATTTAGTCCTTTTCCGTTTATTTTACCTTTTTAATTTCAAATTAATTTGTTTGTTCATTATTATTATTATTATTATTATTATTATTATTATTATTATTATTATTATTATTATCATCTTTTATTACTATAACTAATATTATTATATTTTGATTCCTATTATATTTTCTATTATAAACATTATTATGTTATTATTTTTCTCTCATTAGTGTACTGTTATTATTTTAACTTATTATTATTATTGTTATTATTGTCATTATTATTATTGCTATATTTACTATTATTATTATTATATTCATTATTAGTAGTGTTAATCTTAACTTGTACAGTTATTATTATATTATATTTAATAATTTTTTTAATATTATTCTTAATATTATATTTTTTTCTTATATTTTCACTTATATCTTTATTATTAATTATTTACTTTATTTTTAACATCATTATTACACTGTACTTGCTTCTTTTTTTCCTTTTTTGTAAATATTATTTATTATTATTATTATTACTTTCATCATAATTATTATCATCACTAATTTTTGATTGCTTTTATAATATCTATTTATTATCGTATTTAACATTAGTCTTTCTTTTAATTTTTAGCCAACTTACCATTTTCCCTTGATTTTCGGCTTATTTTGTTTTACTTTCGATCGCATATATGTTGCCATTTTTATTTCCACGTTTATTTTATCATACATATTAACATCGTCATTTATTTCGTATTTTATTACAAAATTATAGTATATTTTACCCAAAAAAAATCTTTCATAAAAGCAATATTCCGTATTTGGAGATGCGAGAAAATAGTGTCCTAATTTATTGGGTTTCGATTTTCTCATTTAACCTAATAACGAAATATTCTTTTAAAATCGCAATACGAGTTTTGAATAAAATGATTACTTTTGGAGGCTCGAGGTGTTGTGCCTTAACTTACTGGATATGACATCTTGTTACTCCGAGATAAGATTTTCTTTTTGTAAATAAAGGCAATGTTGGTATTTGGAAGTTCGAGGAACCGTGCCCTAACTCACTGAGTTTCGATTTTTCGTTCCACCTAAATAATGGAACATCCTTTTAATACATGAATCTTAAATAAGAGGCAAGCTCGTTTTCAAAGGCTTGAGATGTCGCGCCCTAACTGACTGGATGTGATATTTTATTCATTCGAGACGAGAGGGTCTTTAACATCCTTTTTGATTTATCCAAGCCCTTTTTTAGCATTAATACAAAGAGGGATCATATTTTAAATTCTTTCAAGTTTTCAAATCTTTGGCATTAAGACATTAATTAATCAACTAGATACCAATTTTAGGCGTATCGAGGGTGCTTATCCTTCCCCATTTGTAACCGACTCCCGAACCCATTTTTCTTGATTTTCGTAGACCCAAATCGTTGTTTTAATAAATCAAACTGATTATTAAAAACAACCACTTTTCGAGGTGACCTGATCACACCTCAGCAAAAAGGATTGGTGGCGACTCCCATTTTAATTTTCGTTTTCAAAACCCTAGTCGACCCGTTTTCAAAAAAATAGTTTCGACAACAGGTTGCAAATTGATAATATATATGTGATTATTTTGTAGATACATCTACCAAAATCATATAATATCAAAACCATCCACATGGTGGATGAATGGGCCGATATTCGTTTCATAAATGCAAGACATTAAATCTCAACTTTAGCTAGTGAGTATCTAATAATTAATTTTCATTAAGAACAAACAACATATGATAATTCTTTTAAATTAAAGAATCTTCTGGTTCCTTATTGAATGTCCATATGAATTTTTAATTAATTTTCGCATCATATATGATCTAGGATGGTCTAACTAGTTACTCCAAGTAGTAAATACATTTGTATCAGTAAACTTCTGGAACAAATTAATAATTTTATTATCATTCATTTTACTTTGTATCTATATATAAGTGCTATTGTGGCATTTACTAATGGAAATGTCTAAATCAATGTGCATATTATAATGTCACTAAGTTAACAAAATAAATATAATTTACAAACAATTATATGCAATATTCATTTCAGGGAATATGCCAAAATCTTCAAATATCTGAAAAATAATTGCAACTTCAGGTGCATCCAACCATAATGAGTTTTAGATAGAATTATCATATTTTATTGCTTATAAATAGATCTTTCAGAGTAAAATATTTTGCTTCCAACCCTTTAATGGGGTATGATGACAAAAGAATATCACAAAGATTATTAAATAAATATAAATTAATAACTCAATTCTCTCTTTTTCATCCTTTCAAAATAGATATTTATAGCAATAATGATTCATATGAAATATAATATTTTCCTCATTCACAATCTCAATATAAGATCCCTTATAAATATCTTTTAAAATCAATGGTCAACTATCACAAGATATTAATATATTAGCTATTCTAGAACTTTCGACTAAATTTGTACTATCAAATATTGGAATAATATTTGTTTGTTTTAGTACCAAATAAAATAAATACTTTTTATCTATAATGATAGAATTTATTAGTACATTCTCATATCCTTCCTTAAAGAATATTAATAGAAACAAAATATTTAGGCGTACACCACATATGTGGCCAATAATTTTTTATATCACATTGATAACATAAGTTATCTTTACCCTTTAAAGAGTTATCTTAAGAACTTACATTGTTTTCTTATTTATTACTATGTTCCCATTTTTAGTGATTCATGATTATATCTTTTATTTTCTTTATGTTTGCATTCACTTTGGAGAATGCAACAAATCTAGTAGGACAAACTTTTAAATGTCTCCATTAATTCTTTATTTCATAATCACCATCGTAAACATGCGTGGATTTCAAATCAAAATCTATCTATTTATGTTGTCATTATTAGTCTCCAATTATAATAAACATAAATATACCAAAAGATCTGAGTGGTTAAAGGCCTTAATGATTATCCATAGTGCGTAGACCTTAAATGAAGACTGAAATTGCAATAGCTCTAGAACGCAATTGACAACAACTTGAGCAATAGATTTGGAGTAACCGTATTATAAAATAAAAAAGAATCGTGCTGATAACGTATTATAAAATAAATACACAGAAAGTAAAGAACAAAGAGAATGGGAGAGCAAAGAGAGCATATTTTATTGATCAATCGGGAATGATTACAGTAGTTTATTAGAGTCTCTATTTATAGGCATAAGAAGTATAAAAAAAAAAGTAGAACCCTAATTTTAATAACTATTAGAATTTAAAATATATTAAAACTTTATCTTAATTATAATAGAAATCCACTTAATAAGATATCCATAACAATTTCACATTAATAACCACAATTAAAATATAAATATGTAAAAAGTGAGAAACTAGTTTAATCTAAAATCATATATTTGATTTTTATCAGGTAAATAAATGGATGAAATTAAATGAGATTTAATTGGTTTCACAGTAGTATACATTTGTCGTTTTTTTAGCAATTCTTCAAAACGCAACGCCGTAATAAGTTGGAAGAAAATCTAAATCAGTGGTTCAGTACAGGTCCCAACTTTTATTGAAGCTGGTTGACCTTTTTATCTTTCTTTTTCCCATTATCAAACTCCACCAAGATAGTCAAGGGTTGATGCAGAGCTTGAGAACAAGCAATTAAGATGGATCTCTTGAGTTGGTTAATGTACCTTGTTTCCTACGTGATCTTGTTTCAAGCCCTCCATGCAATCACAAGAAAATTGGGAAGAAGGGCCAAGCTTCCGCCTGGTCCACCAACAATTCCCATCTTCGGGAACCTCTTTCAGCTTGGTGATAATCCCCATAAGTCTCTTGCCAAACTTGCCTCGGTTCATGGGGACATCATGACTTTGAAACTTGGGCAAAGAACTACTGTAGTTTTCTCGTCTGCAACCATGGCCAAAGAAATCCTCCAAAAGCATGATGCCGTATCTTGTAACCGAACCGTTCCTGATGCAATTCGTGCCCTTCGACACCACGAAGTCGGATTGCCTTGGATGCCTGTTTCAACCACATGGAGAAATCATAGGAAAATCTGCAATTTGCACATTTTCGCTAGTCATAGACTTGACGCTAATCAATACTTGAGGCGCACCAAAGTAGAACAACTCCTCGCTGATATTCGTCATAGTTCCCACGTCGGAGAAGCTGTTGAGATACGCCAAGCTGCTTTTAAAACTACGCTTAGTTTTATGTCAAATATTATTTTCTCTATTGATTTATCCGACTCTTCTCAGACTTCTGAGGAGTTCAGAGAAATTGTGCAGGATATCTTGGAAGAGTTAACAAAACCCAACTTTGGTGATTATTTCCCTATTGCTAATCTTGACTTGCAGGGCAATAGGCGTCGAATGACAATTCATTTAAGAAAGATGATGGATCTTTTCGACAATGTGATCGATAAGCGGGTGGAGTTGAGAAGGATGAGTGATTATGTATCAACTAATGATTTATTGGATACTCTTCTCCAACTCAGTCAAGAAAACAACCAAGAGCTTGACAAAAATCAGATCAAACATTTGATTCTGGTTGTAACTTTATCCCCTTTCTTTTTTCTTTTTTTCTTTTTTTTCTTTTTTTCTTTTTTTTTGTCATTGAAATTTTAAGTCCGGAACTTGGTAAGAATTTACGAAACAGGTTTTATTTACAGCGGCAACTGAGACAACTACAAGTACAATAGAATGGGCAATGGCAGAATTACTCCATAACCCCCAAGCTTTACTGGAAGCCCGGAGAGAACTTAAAAAAATAATTGGCGAAGGGAAGCTGGTGGAGGAATCCAATGTTACTTGTTTACCTTATTTGCAAGCAATTGTCAAGGAAACATTGAGGTTACATCCTCCAGTTCCTTTTTTAATCCCTCGAAAAGCTGAAGCAGATATTGAGGTTCATAACTTCGTGGTTCCAAAGGGCGCACAAGTGTTTATCAACGCATGGGTTATAGGTCGAGATCCCAATTTTTGGAAGGAGCCCGACTTGTTTCGCCCAGAAAGGTTCATAAGATCAGAAATGGATGTTAAAGGAAAAGACTTTGGACTGATTCCATTCGGAGGTGGGCGACGAATTTGCCCTGGATTGCCATTGGCCATGAGAATGTTGCACTCAATGTTGGGTACACTTATTCATTCATTTGATTGGGAACTTGAAGATGGAGTTGCACCCGAAAACTTAAACATGGATGAAAAGTTTCACTTTGTTTTACAGAAAGCTCAACCATTAAGAGCTATCCCACATTCAATTTGATCCTGGTTTTATCTGTTTGTTGTTATTATCTCAAGTACTGGAAATGAATAAGCTTGGATCTATTCTGTAAAACCTCCAATTGTACGTCAATAAAATCCTGAGAATCGATTATAATGTCTGCTACGGTCTTTTTCTTCATAAAGATCAGCATCCCATTTTTATTTTAACAACAATATCATGTTGATTATTTGTATCTATAACTACTGAAGACTTGATGACAAAGTTTCTATCGAATTATTTTATATTATATTTCATGTTTTTCAAACATAGTTGGCAATGCTAGCATTCATCATCCACATGAAAAACCATGCGTACCTACTCACTACCATGCCATACGCGGGAGCCAATATTGACATTTGAACTCAACAAAGGTTCATTTCGTCAACAACCATAATATCACTGCCACAATACATCTTCTATATATATATATATATATATATATATGGATTAAACAGCTTTTTCCATTGTCATTGAAGCTTAGAGCTCATAAATTATGTGAACAAGAATCCCGGTACCAAGGATATAAGTACATATACCAACTTCACCAAATCCTTAGACCTTACTGGTGACAAAATCTTTGTCACTTGCTTCCCAGATGGTGGTACCGTCACATGCACATATCTTCTTGTAGTTTTCACCAACCCCAGCACTTCGGGCTATCACTGCAGCCGTCAGACCTGGATCCGATCTATCTTCAGTCTCATAAACAGCTATTGACCGCCCAATGAGATCAGCAACCATGAGCTGCTGTTTGACACCAGTGTAAAAGGCCTCACCATTCTTATCCACATCTAGAGTTCCCAGGTCGCCAATTGGCTGTAATGCAAAGACAAGATTAAGGAATGAACAGCAAACATGATGGTATGAAAGAATGGATATCAAGATCCTGGCTTTTTATAATTAAATAAATATGTAGTTAACAAAAGAGAGAACATTCAATGTATATTAGAAAAACTCTACGTATTGGTAACTTAAAAACCAGCATCAATTTTTTTACAGCAAAGAATAATCTTCCACAATTTTGCTTTTATATATATATATATATATATATATATATACTTTCTGTTTCTCAACAAAGAAGTCTGCAGGCAAGATTAAAAACACTTGGGTCAGTCATTACAGAACTCCAAAATTTATGAAAAGAACAAATTCGCTATCAAGTAAATCATTTGAAAAAATCTTAAGGCAGCAGTGAACCATGCCCTTCATTATAGTTGTGCCCTTCAGATAGCATTGAGATAGGTCCATCAACCAGCAAGTTGCATCTTTAACACAAGTAAGTGCTACTTTGAATCTCACACTTGCACTTTATACTTACTAAATGAAATTAAACTGACATGCGCGCGAACTCACAGTTAGAAAATGAAATATAAAAATACACTGGAAAAGGGTCGCCTGTGAGGTCACTTCATGATTTATGTGAAAAAGAAAAATATGAAATCCAGGATTGCAGAAGTTGGGAAAATAACCTGCTTAGCAGTTCCTTCATTTGATGGATTAAACACTTTCCCTGTACTTGCAGCACCTCTTGTCAGATCACCAAATTCATTAATTGACCAACCGTGTTTTCCAGGTGACAGACCACTAAAACTGGCTTCAATCCTAGCCAGTTCCATACTCACTTGAGCCAATCGAACCACACCAAAAATTTGTGGGCCTTTGAACTCAGCAACAGCTGCAGAAACTAAAAAGTCTGCAAAAGAAGGGCAAGGATAATAATTTGAGAAATCGCAGTCTCATTTGCAGAAATGGGGTGGAGAATTCCATTGTATGAATAGCATGCTCAAAAATATGCCTCAGAAAATCGACTCCCATCAATATATTTATGATCTGTTTGGGAACATGGCTTCGGGAATTTGGATTTCATTTATCATATAAATGGTAAGAATGAAATGCATATCTTATGGACAAATTAGTTGAGGTTCAATATAATATATATTTAAAAAGGCATAAAAACAAGGATTTGTCAACTCCAAAAATATTTTAAGAACTTCAAGTTCATTACCAAAAAGACATCTAACAAATCCATGGATTTGAGAAATTATCATGAATGTTACATTTCTAAATAGTTTACTACTCAATTTACACTATTTTTAAAATCCACATCCAAATTCTAAGATCCTAGTTCCCAAACGCTACCTTAGAAAATTGGTACAACATAAGCACATCATATAAATAACAATCGCAATTGACAGGATATTTCTAAAATTTCAAGGAGTTCCATCAACAAGCTAAATTGAGCATAAATTTTATCATTTTTTAGCACAGTTCAGCATCTTGTTTAGAATGTAGTAAACCATAGAACTGGCTGCTACATAAATTATGAAATTCCATGTGAAACTATATACAAATTCCTTTCTGTCTACGACCAGCATGCATAAATGTGAGCAAACAACAAATATACAGGTTAATATCCCCAACATAAAGACGAGGTAGATTTGACAAACCTTCTGGCACTCCTTGACCTATTAATCTAGCTTTTCGACCAGTCTGCTCCAATGCTTCATTCATGGCTTTCACAGGCGAATTACCAAGTATCCTCACCACTTGATTGCTCAAATCAACTTCCACACTCTTGACTCCTTTGCATTTATGAACAGAAAATAGACACGAAATGAAAGACCGTTTAAAAAATATCCCTTCAAAGCCTAAAATAGATTAGTAAATCACAAAATTATCACTATTGCCTTACCATCAACTATTTGTAGCTTATTCTTGACCGCAGTAACACAACCTTCACACTTCATATCCACCATATACTCAGTCTGATACAAAAATTAAAGACCCAACTTTTTAGCATGCCAACAAAATACAATAACCATCCACTTCATGTTCAAGTAAAAGAGGGAGTGGGGGGGACTCAATTTATAGGAGAATACTAAATGAAATAGACTAATCAAGATGTTAACTTACAAGAAGGTCAGGCAAGGACCCATTTTCCTGCAAATCCAAGATTGAAAGAAGCAGAATTTATTAAAGATAATAGTAATAGAGAAGAGCAAGATTTGATGAGAAAAGAACTGGGCAGTGCTCAAAATTGGGAATTTGATAAGAAACCTGAGATGAGTTGTGATGAGATGAGGGTGAATCCATGTTAAGAGCAGTGGGAGAGGTCGCGAAGTTCCTTGTAAGGCCTAAGCGATTGGGTGGTGAAGAGAGGAAAGGGAGGCTTTTTGCGTTGGGGAAATGAGAAGAATTGCGAGAAGAGGAGTAGGAGGAAGAAGAAGAAGAAGAAGAGAAAACAAAGGCAGCAGGCAGAGCAGAGGCAGAGGCAGCGGCTATGGCAGTGGCAGTGGCAGGGGTCAGCGACCTTAAAAATGCCATAGCTTTTGTTTGGCAATTTTTTACTTTTTGATGGTTAGGTGAAGGTGCGGTTCGTCGAGAGTCGCGATTTGGCTCGCTTTCCAGATGCTTCTAATCTCAACTTGTAACTTGGAACTAATGTGCATAATAAATTTAAGGAGCTAATTCTGCATGTTGTGCAAAGTAAGGGGACTAAATAATGAGATTTTAGCTATTTATCTGATTAATAAAGGAAATGTCAACTAATCAGAGTGGCGCAGCGGAAGCGTGGTGGGCCCATAACCCACAGGTCCCAGGATCGAAACCTGGCTCTGATATTTTTGAAATAATTTCTTAATTTGGGCGATCCATTTTCATATTTGTTTTGGGCCAAGAGCAATTATTTTTTACTCAATATCCTAATTATAGTAATTAGATTGAAATTATGACCATAAAATTAAATAAAAAGTTTTAAATTAAAAAAAGGCACATATTTTTGAATATAATTACTTGTTAAAAAATAAATTATTTTTAATATAGAGTGTGATAAAGAAAATATAAGATATGTTTATCAATCTTTAACAAAAGTTTAATTGAATTGATACCTAATTAATAATATTTTCCTAGTATTAAATTCAACCTATGTACAGTAAATCATTTGTAGAGTTGCTCTTAAAAAATAATAATAAATCATTTGTAGAGCAAAATCATAATAGGTATAATTATAACCTGATAATAGGATAATATAAAAATAAACTAAGATTGTTAATTACTTATGCAACTATGAGAGATTTTTATTTCATTGTATATCAAAAAAATAAATTATGTATTGCACTACTATACCTCCCCATTTCTTTATTTATTAACATCATTTTTTATAATTTAAAATTTTCAACTTTAAACTCCTACTCTTAGTAATTTCTATCAATTTTTATAATTTAACATATTTATTTTCTATAAATCAATATACCAACAATCTAATAAAAATTTCAAGTTGTCAAAATTTTTAAATAATACTTACAATTTTAATAATAATAACAAAAAAGACTACATATTTTTTAACTTTTTAAATATAAGGATTAAATCTTAAATTTTATCAAATTATAGGGACTAACAATAATTTTAACTTTTTTTAGGGATAAGTTGCTTGGTAAGGAATTCAACTAGTGTTTTTTTTTTCTTTATTTCATAGGTTGAAATTGCCGTAGCACAGTGGCGAATTTTGTTTTTATTTTTCTTTATAATTTTATTTAATATTTCAAATTACTATTAAAATAATTTAAATTGTTTCATAAATTCAAAAATTAAATGTTGAAAAATTAATTATTGAATTTTATAAATACTAAATTTATATTATAAATTTGTTTGATAAGCCAAATCTCAAATTTTAAATTTTAAATTTTAAATTTTATTTTATTTTATTTTATTATTCTAATTTTAATTTTATTACTATAATATTTTATATTATTTTAATAAATTTAGATAAAATTTAAAAATAATAATTTGAATTTTTTTTACTTAAAAGGATAAATGATTTCATTTATGATTTTTTCTAGATAAAAAAACTTAAAACTTTTTAAATTTAACATTGTTTTGAAATTTTGTATCAAGGAAAATTTATATATAACACTCTTAACCCGTATCTGTCGCCGGACTAGGGTCACGAGGCATTACTGAACAAAAACATAATTCCGAGCATTCACATATTCATATATATATAAAACAAACGGCTAATTAAATATTAAACATATATTAATAATCATATTGCATATACGAATTATACCTCAAAATTTAGCCGAATCTATACCATGCATATAATCATATTTTCAAACCAATGAACACACTTCAAAACCATACATCATATGCCTTATAAAAACATAGCTCAATTCATATAGTTATCACTTTAATCATATTCATATATTTTAAAAAAAATATATATATATATATATAAATATTATATTTCTTAGTTCTATACATGCGTATATTAAACCGAATAATATTATCATAAAGCATTTATTCTTGAGCAAATATATAGATACACATGCACTTTCATTATAAATCAAACCATAATGGCAAGCATCATTCAAATACACTAACATATACTTATACATATATATAATTAATGTCTTTCTATAATTCATATAATTCCTATAGTATACTATTACATAAATCACTATTCATTTGGTAATTTATCTTTGTTTCATTTACAATCCATATTAGACAAATAATCTCAATAAATAATCTTTATTTAACTTTATTAACAATACTTATATCATTATACAATTAACTACTTTAAGTACATAAGTACTTTCCATGTAAACCGAACCAAATAAAACTATGCATATTCGAACATACACATACTTTATTAATATTTTTAAACTATCAATAATCAAATCAAGTTCACTAATCATTTTCAAACTATTTCCTAAAACATAAAACACCCATCACATATATTTTTCATTCATTTCACATAACATTAAAATCAAAATGGAACAAACCATTTCCAAACATAACCATATCCAAACTTTGAAGTTAAGCCATATTCGCATGGCTAAGTTTATACAGATCTAAGTTGAACAAAATTCATATTAGCCTATACATGCCATAAGTTCAAAAATAAATTTTTAAAAGTACAAAAAGTTGACGATAGTGTGGATGACTTCTATAACGATCCCCGAGCTCGTGACTTACAATCAAAATCTATAAAACAAAGCAACAAAGAATAAAACACACAAAGTAAGCTGACTTAGCTTAGTAAGCTTTAAGCAAATTAAACAACTCAAATAAATAATCAAATTATTTCATACAAGCTGAATTGTACCATTAAAGATATACTTTAACTCAAATAAGTTAACTTGGCCGAATATTCAAGGTCAATTATAACACCACATAAACACTTACCTATATAACCGAGTATATATATAAAATCCAATATATCAACTCATAAAAACTTACTTATATGGCCAAATTCACAAGGTTCATTATATTATTTCATATGGCCGATTATATAAGTTCAATATAACCTCACATGTAACCGAATATATACAAGTTCCATATAAGCTCACATGTAATTGAATACACAAGTTCAATATAACCTGACATGCAGCCGAATATATAAGTTCAATATAACCTCACATATATACTTACCTATGTGGTCAAATATAGAAATCATTTAGATCAACTTACTTGCTCACATTCCACATCAATATGAAGTCTTATAGACACAGACTTGAAATAAATCACCAGCATAAAACCTGCTAGGCATAAGCCTGAATCACACACCGGCACAAGGCCTGCTAGACTCAAAGTCTGATTTTATTCACCGGCAATAAGCTTGTTAGGCATAAAGCCCGATTTAATTCACCAACACATTGCTTGCTAGGCTCATAGCCCGAATATCATTATTATAAAGCTATCTCATAAACAATTCATATAACAAACATTTCAGATATTCCACATAATTTATACGAACTTTCAGAAGTTTTAACTTAATCGAATAAAATTCAACTACATTAATTCCATGTTTAACCACATTCGGCTACTCTACTATAAATCTATAAAATTTGAATCATTATATTAAACCATTTTACATTCAAAATAAACGATGTTTAATTGCTTAAAGACTTACCTCGGATATCGACGAACGACGTAAACCGACATTTGTCTATTTTTGTTTTTCCCCGATTCGAATCTGATTTTCTCTTTTCTTGATCTAAATTGATATAAATTAAACTTATTTAATCAAATATTCAATCCAATTCACTCAAAAACACATAAATGGGCAAATTGCACTTTTTCCCCACACATTTTACACATTTAGCAATTAAGTCCTAAATTCACAAAACACAAAACAAATATAATTTACTTACTCTGAGCTAAAGCCGACTACTCCTCCAGCCCCTACAAGTTCTCACATTTAATTTAATTCACAATCTAGTCCCTCTATTTACTATTTTTGCAATTAAGCCCTATTTACTTAATTTTCATGAAAATTTCCAATACAAACTTAATAATCTAACACATATCTCTTATTTAACAACATCAAACACAAAATCCACCAAGATATCAATAATGGCAACTCATGAATACATCATCAAAATCTGAAATTCAGGCATGGGTCGAGTAATATTCGAAGCAACGATCTCAAAAACGTAAAAATTATCAAAAACCGAGCTAAACTCATACCTTAATTAAGCTTGAATACAACCGAAACCTAGCTTCTTTTTCTTTTTCTTTCTATTTTCATATTCGGTCAAAGAGAAAAGTATAAACAAGGCTTTATTATTTTATGTTTTGTAATATATTAACTTTTTAATTCAATTACATATTTAACCTTTATTAACTAATATAAAACCATTATAATTTAAAGTCTTTAAAGTCTTTACCGTCCATTACCTATTTTCATGGACAAATTCCATACTAAACACCTCAAATTACAAAGACAAACACAATTTGGCCCTTACATAATTAACCACCAAATTTTCGTTTTACGTGATTAAGTCTTTTTATTAAATTAAGTACACAAATGATAAATTTTTAATGCGAAACTTTCACACACTCAAATTCACATATAATTAACACAGAAAATAATATTTAAATATTTTTTTGACTCGGATTCGTGGTCCCGAAACCACCGTTCTGATTAGGGTTTAAATCGAACTGTTGCATTATATGAGCTATTAACACATTTAAAGCTTTGTGCATTTAGAATCATTACTTTTATTTTTAAGATTTTAATTTATATACTTTTGAATTTAAAAGATTCAGCATAATTAAAATTATTCTATTAAATTTATTGATATGATTTTTAAAAAAATTATTTACTTAGTAATCATAGAATCAATAAAATGACATTGTAATAGATATGAATTTAATAGAAGAATTTTAATAATGTTGGCATTGATATTGTTGTTAGTATTGGGTTTGAGCACAATGAAGCAAGTTTCTTCTTGTAGTAAAGGTTGAGAGGGTTATTCCTAATTCTAGGCATTGTATAAAAAAAATACTTAAAATGTCTAATTTTGCACACAATTCTTGTACGTTTTAGATTTTTAAAATGTAGTCCCTCAAATAATAGTTCTAGAAATTTAATCTCTCTACTTGTTTCATTGAAAATTAAAATCCAATTGATAACATTAGTATATTATCATATGACTTTTGTTAAATCTAAAAATATGTTATCAATTGTACTTTTTTTTTTTTGAATCAGCTATATCAATATACCCAAATTTTAACAAAAATATCAATTGGACTTTATATTTTTAAAAATAAAAGAAAAGAAGTAAATTTCAAAGTCCAAAGAGTTAGGTACTGAAAGCATAATTAAACCTGCCTAACAATAGGACATAGATCATAAAACAAGAAACTAAAAAAATGCTAACGTATATATTCAGTCAGAACTTGCATTAATCAAGCAAGAAACTTAAAAATAAAAAATCAAACGAACTCTGGATTTCCTTTCTCATGATCCTCATGGCTCATTGTTGCTTGGTTCTGCATCAAATATTTAGAATATACTCTTCATGATCCTAGTTTGTATCTTACAATTCAAGAAATTCATTGGTAATGTTTGGCGATAATATACAGGCAAATATATATATATATATATATATATATATCCCATGTCGTAGTAAATATAAATGTTACCTTAGACATTGTCATCATGCTCCTTCCTCGTCACAACTCAATGTCCTATCCTCTGTAATAAGCGTGATCATCATAGCAATTCGTCCCAAAAGACTTGGCAAAAATTTCCTTACACACTTACGTAAAATGACCATTTTTTAGATAATAAACAATCAAGTAAATACCAGTTTGACTTTGCTGAAGCAGTTCCCAATGTTCAAATGTATCTGTCATACACAAGGTCCATCAACACTTTGTTTTCTAACTGAATATAGCAGCGGGGAATACCAAGTTCCCTATGAACCGACCTAGAGGAACTATCTATATAAGGATATGTATGCATAAGGTAGTATACATACAGAGTAATTCAAAACATTAGGATTCTCTGTTCCTTTAATCAATATGAAGAGAAGAAGTACTAAACTGGTGCCAGAAATGGGTGCTATTTGTTTAGTTACTCTTGTTTTTATGTTTATTGTTCCTCTAGCAGTTGCTAGCAAAGAAAATGGGAAAAGCAGCTTGTCAACTTACATTGTTCACCTTAAGAAACCAAAGGAAGTCTTTGCACAAGCAGTAGATTTGGATGGTTGGTATCGATCATTCCTTCCGGTTACCATCCCCAGCCACAGGACACGGATGGTTTTTTCGTATCGAAATGTGGTTACAGGATTTGCTGCAAAGCTAACAGCAGACGAAGCAGAAGCGATGAAAAAAAAGGAAGGGATCAAATCTGTTTGGCCTGAGAAAGTATATTCTCTACATACAACACATAGTCCTGACTTCATGGGTTTGCAGCAAAATCTTGGGTTTTGGAACCAATCAAATTATGGTAGGGGAGTCATAATTGGGGTTTTAGACACTGGAATAACCCCGGGTCACCCTTCATTCAGTGACGAAGGAATGCCGCCCCCACCAGCGAAATGGAAGGGGAAATGTGTGTTTGAAGGGGTATGCAATAACAAGCTGATTGGGGCAAGAAGTTTTGTAGAAGGTGAGGTTGGGCCACCGGCTGACGAGGAAGGTCATGGTACTCACACAGCAAGCACAGCTGGTGGCAATTTTGTGAACGGTGCAAATGTTTTTGGCAATGCCAATGGCACAGCTAGTGGGATGGCACCTTTAGCTCACTTGGCAATGTACAAAGTATGTGGAGCGGGTTGTTCTGAAAGTGCAATATTGGCTGCAATGGACGCCGCTGTTGAGGATGGAGTGGATGTCCTCTCACTTTCATTAGGTGGTGGTTCAATTCCCTTCTATATGGACTCAATTGCCTTGGGTGCATTTACAGCTATTCAGAAGGGTGTATTTGTGAGCTGCTCAGCTGGAAACGAAGGTCCTTCCTATGGTACCTTATCAAATGAGGCTCCATGGATTCTTACAGTCGGAGCAAGCACCATTGACAGGAGCATAGCAGCTGTACCAAAGCTAGGGAATGGATTAACTTTTGATGGTGAATCCCTTTATCAGCCTAATGATTTCCCTTCAACGTTACTGCCTCTTGTATATTCAGGGGCAAATGGCAAGGCAGCATCGGCATTTTGCGCCCCGGGGTCATTGAAAGATGTTGATGTCAAAGGAAAAGTGGTTCTGTGTGAAAGAGGTGGCGATATAGGAAGAATTGACAAAGGCCAAGAAGTAAAAGACAATGGTGGCGCTGCCATGATTCTCATGAATGACAAACTTAATGGTTTCAGCACCATAGCTGATCCTCACGTACTTCCTGCAACCCATGTGGGTTACGAGACTGGTTTGAGCATCCAAAAGTATATAAACTCGACCATGAATCCAACAGCTACAATCATATTCAAAGGTACAGTACTAGGAAAGCAAACTGCTCCTGAAGTCGCTTCTTTCTCCTCAAGAGGCCCAAGTTTGCAAAGCTCTGGGATCCTGAAACCAGATATAATTGGTCCTGGTGTAAGCATTCTAGCTGCATGGCCAGTTTCAGTGGAAAACAAAACAAATACAAACTCAACATTCAACATGATTTCTGGCACTTCAATGTCTTGTCCTCATCTCAGTGGCATTGCTGCTTTACTCAAAAGCTCTCATCCAGATTGGTCTCCAGCTGCTATAAAATCTGCGATCATGACTACAGCTAGCTTGGTTAGCCTGGGAGGTAACACCATTGTTGATGAAACAAACACTACTGCTGATATCTTCGCAACTGGTGCAGGCCATGTTAACCCATCTAAAGCAAACGACCCTGGCCTTATCTATGATATCCAACCTGATGATTATATCCCTTATTTATGTGGCTTGAATTACACTGACGAGGAGGTAGGAACAATTGTGCAACAAACGGTGAACTGTTCCAGTGAATCAATAATAGCTGAAGCTGAGCTAAACTATCCCTCATTTTCTATATTATTGGCGGAATCTGGTGGCTCTCAGACATATACGAGAACAGTGACGAATGTTGGACCAGCAAGCTCATCCTATACCTATGAAGTGTTTGTGCCAACAGGGGTGGATGTTAGTGTAAAACCGGAAGAGATTGTTTTCACAGAGGTGAACCAAAAGCAAACCTATTCGGTTACATTTAGCAGGCAAAAGAACATCTCCTTGCCATTTTCCCAAGGACTTTTAAAGTGGGTTTCTGCTCAACATGATGTTAACACCCCAATTGTTGCCATATTTGAATAAGTAATAGTTCCAGCGGCCCCCATGCAAGGCCAATTTTTCATGAAAAAATCTTGTTACTGGTATTTATTATTCCTAGTTCACAAATTACAATCGTCTCTCTTTTATATGTTTTTCCTTCAATAAATGTTAAAAGTGAAACAAAATCCTGGTTTGCTTTCATCCACTCGTGATTTCGTGTTTCAAGTTTCAAGTTTTTTTCTCATGTTATTGGTTTTGAGTTCATATGCCATTCTTGCAATTGCTATTTATGAATAGGGATTGAAGTTATATTGCAAGTTGAGATTATATAGTGAAATTGAATGAACTGGCTTGGACCATTTCAGCCAAAACACGATGGATTCCAAGCCACGTCTGTTCGCACCATATGCATGAATATTATTATATTATCAGCAACTGGCTCAAAAATAGAAAGCAAAGGAGTCTTTGAAAGGACTCAGTCATGGTAGTGAAGAATCTTTAAGAGAAAAAATGTAGAGAGGCAAGCATATAAAACAAGGATGGTTCATTATTCCGTTGTACCCCTAAATAAACGCTCAAATAAATAAAACATTCAAAGGCGGCATCTCTGTTTCCGGTTAAACTATGATTGGATAAATACAAACTAATGGGGTGAATATAACAGTCCAACACTGGATGTCAACATATATTGAGACTCACATGAGAAATCGGCCATCTTTCTCCTCTTGATTTGTATATATAGGCAGAGTAAGGAAGCTTCGGAAACACACACACAAAAAAAAAACTAAATATTCTTATAACTTGCTAGAAAAGAGCCATTTCCCATCCAAGATGGATATGAGTTACTTCATCTGTTTCATTTTTCTGTTCAACTTTCATTCCTTGATTGTTCGAGGAAGTAAATTTTCTTCTGCAGAAGAGATTGAAAAGAATAAGTTGCAGACTTACATTGTCCGAGTTGAGCAGCCTGATATAGGAGTTCTTGGACAATCAGACAATCTGGATGTAGGAAGCTGGCACAAATCTTTTCTTCCATTGCATACTGCAAGCTCAGATACGCAGCCAAGGATGGTTTATTCGTACAAAACGGTCATCAGCGGCTTTGCAGCTAGACTGACAGAGGAGGAAGTGCAGGCCATGAGAACGAAAAAGGGGTTTATCTCAGCACATCCTCAAAGGATACTGCGTAAACAGACAACGCACAATCCTCGCTTCTTGGGGCTGCAACAGGAACTGGGAATTTGGAAAGAATCAAATTTTGGAAAAGGTGTGATAATTGGCGTGCTGGATGGTGGAGTTTTGCTTGACCATCCTTCATTCAGTGATGAAGGAATGCCACCTCCACCGGAAAAATGGAAAGGAAAATGTGAATTTACAGCCTGCAACAACAAAATAATTGGTGGAAGGTCCTTCAATATTGACGGAAATATGACCAAGGGAAAGGGAGTTGAACCACCTAATGATGAAGATGGACATGGGACTCACACAGCTAGCACTGCTGCAGGTCGGTTTGTAAACTATGCTGATGTGCTGGGAAATGCCAAGGGTATGGCCGCAGGGATGGCACCACTTGCTCACCTGGCAATTTATAAAGTATGCTTCGGAGAAGACTGTGCAGAGAGCAACATACTAGCTGCGTTAGATGCTGCTATTGAGGAAGGTGTCGATGTGCTTTCACTTTCTCTCGGGGAAGAAGGAGTTCCCTTTTCCAGGACAGCATAGCCATAGGCGGATTTGCAGCAATGAAGAATGGAATATTTGTTAGTTGCTCAGCTGGAAATTCTGGCCCTTCCAACACCACATTATCAAATGAAGCCCCATGGCTTCTCACAGTGGGAGCAAGCACCATAGATCGAAAAATCGTAGCCACGGCAAAGCTTGGAAATGGAGAAGAATTTGATGGAGAATCCGTTTTCCAACCCAATGACTTTCCTTCCAAGCTGTTGCAACTTGTTTATGCCGGCATGAATGGTAAACAAGAGTCTGCATTGTGCGGCGAGGGAACATTGAAAGGTATAGATGTCAAAGGCAAGGTGGTTTTATGTGAAAGAGGAGGTGGAATAGCAAGAATTGCTAAAGGACAGGAAGTGAAAAATGCTGGTGGTGCTGCTATGATTCTCATGAATCAAGAAACCGATGGCTTCAGTGTTTCAGCCGATGTTCATGTTCTTCCAGCAACCCATGTAAGCTATGCTGCTGGGTTGAAGATAAAAGCTTATTTAAATTCAACAGCAGCACCTACAGCGACAATCTTATTTAGAGGAACCGTCTTAGGAGACCTGTCATCTCCCTCTGTTGCTTCCTTTTCGTCAAGAGGCCCCAGCCTGGCGAGCCCTGGCATCCTGAAACCGGACATTATAGGCCCTGGCGTGAATATTCTGGCAGCATGGCCATTTCCTCTTGACAATAACATGAACTCAAAATCCACTTTCAATATGATGTCTGGCACATCAATGTCATGCCCTCATCTCAGCGGCATTGCAGCTTTACTCAAGAGCTCTCATCCTACTTGGTCACCAGCTGCCATTAAATCTGCTATGATGACTTCTACTGACCTATTCAATATCGGAGGCAAACTCATTGTCGATGAAACACTTCAACCTGCCGATGTGTTTGCTACCGGCGCTGGCCATGTTAATCCATCCAGGGCAGATAAACCAGGATTGATTTATGATATCCAACCAGATGATTATATTCCATATCTTTGCGGTTTGGGCTACAAAGATGAGGAAGTTGGTACAATTGCCCATAGATCAGTCAAGTGCTCAGAAAAACCAAGTATACCGGAAGGAGAGATAAACTATCCTTCATTTTCCATCAAACTCGGACCATCTCAGACATACACAAGGACTGTGACAAATGTTGGTGAGGCAAATTCAGCCTATGAAGTTAAGGTTTGGGCCCCAAAATGGGTTGATGTGATTGTGAAGCCTAGTACACTATACTTCACAGAGCTAAACCAAAAGGCAACTTACTCGGTAACATTTACTCGAGTTGATTCAACTTATAAAACAGGTGAATACACTCAAGGGTTCATCAAATGGGTGTCTGCTAAATACTCTGTTAGGAGCCCAATCGCAGTAATGTTTGAGTAAGACATAAAAGCAAGCAATCAAATGTATTCTCATAGAAATCTACAGCTACTGCAAAATGCTATTGCAGTCTTGTAATATCTTAATATTTCTCTAATTTTATTCAACAGGTTCTTCTGTTTGCAAAACAAGCAAATTAAGCCCATTCCAAGTGAAAAGTAGATTTGGCCCCTCACTTTATTCCTAATGGTTATAAAACAATAAAATTATCAAATAGAACTGGCCAACATAAACTTATAACAGTTAGTGAAGAAGATTTTGAAAGATAAGTGGGCATTAAGTTGAAGTTTTTCTTTTAGGATTCATATTTTAATTGTCAACAACTGCAAAATTTATCCTAATTATTCCAAATCTTAATCCCAAGACCAAAGATTTTAAGAACCAAATTTCTCATAGCAAACACGTGATAAAGAAATACTATAACAGCCCATTTTTAGTGAAATCGGAACAGTGATTTCGCGATCACAAATTCGAGTAAAAAAGAAAATATATTTTAATATTATTGCATAGTCTGTATTATGATAGAAATGTTATATGAAAATATCGATAAGAAAATTTTACCGATTATATATTTAATTATGGAAAGGACCAAGTTGCATAAAATGCAAAAGTTGAATTCTAGAAGCTATAAGTATCAAATAGCTATGGAATTCAAAATTAGAAGTCCTTATATGGGAATTAGACCATTAAGGGAAAGATAGTAGATATTTATAGATTATTCATCCATGGAAAATTAGAAAAAGGTAAGGACTAAATTGGAAACTAAAATAATTAAAGGATAATAAAGAAATTAAAGAGAATATCATCATATTATTGTCATCTTCATCCCCAAATCACATGGAAACCCTAGTTGAGAGAAAGAAAACTTTCTTGGCTTAGTTGGGTAAGTATTCTTATATTATTTTTAGTAATTTTATATTTTTGAAATCGGGATAGCTTAATCTATTTATTTTGGGGATTAATTTAAAAAATTATCAAAGTATAGAAGTTTTACCATGGATGAATATACTGAAAATTTAAAATTTATGGTAGAAAATGAAAGGTTGTTGATAGATAAACAACTTTTACAAAGTGAATTTTGATGAAATTGTAATTTAGGGACTAAATTGTAAAGTTGTAAAATTCATGAAAATTTTCTTATTTTTATGAAATATATGTACTGTAAATGTTACATGAAAATTTCAGTTAGGCTTGGAATAAGGATTAAATTGCATGAATTTCATTTTCCGAGCTTAGGGACAAAATTAGAATTTATGAAAAGTTTAGGGGTAAAATGGTAATTTTGCCTAGAGTGTAAATTGAATATGAAATGTGATAAATTGATGATTAAATTCATTTATATAGATCTGGACAACTGAAATTCGAAGTTAGATTGAGGAAAGGATAAAGTTTCGGATTAGTAGATTTCGTATACAAACAGGCATCGAGGTAAATTCGTGTAACTTAATTATGTATTTATATATTTAAATTGAATTGAATACTATATATAGGAATTGTGTAATGATCATGAGTGTAAAATTAATCACTTATCCGAAAATGTCCGGTAAGTATTAAGTCCCGATAGAATGAATGAAACTCGATTGGATACAGGGTTCTATTTTCTGAAATGGTAGTGATCCTGCATGCGAACACACCACGGCTCGAAAGAGTATTCCGTTAAGCCCTCTCAAGCTTCCCGTTATAGTGTTCCTGCGAGCTTCCCGTTTATGCTTTTCGGAGCATTCTAATTGGTCGTGATCTGCATTTGTTGTAGACACACCCACGCTCTTACAAGCGTTCTGTTTATAAGTTCTTTGTAAACTTTCTGTCAAAGGCTCTCTGGAACTTCCTGATAGTGCTCGCTTGAACATTTTATTATATGACTATCCGATGCTTTCTGTTAAAGTGCTCTTCGGAGCTGTCCGTTACAAGCTTATACAAACTTTCTAATTATGGCTCTTATGAACTTTCCGTTACCAAACCCGGATAAATTTCCTGTTACATGCTCACATGAGCATTCTGTTATATGGTTGAGAGTTTGCTTTCTGACTAAGTGCTTTAATGAGTACTCCCGGATATGAATTGACGGATTCCTGATTTGTACACATTATGTGTACTTCCCTTGTATCCATCGAGATTTCTAATGATTTAATGGGTGAGATCCTGACATGAAGACAAGTGAAATTAATATTTGAAAACACATGAAATGCATGAAAAACAATATTTGATGAACTCGTCCCTGTTATTGCTATTTACATGAGACATATGTGATTAAACTAATGTGTTGATGTGTTGTGTGTTTAGGCTATGACCAAGTTGCTTGGGTTATATGTGTATGTTTATTTAATGTACAAATGTATGG
Organism: Gossypium stocksii; assembly: GCA_020496765.1. NCBI lineage: Eukaryota > Viridiplantae > Streptophyta > Magnoliopsida > Malvales > Malvaceae > Gossypium > Gossypium stocksii. The sequence goes on from CM035623.1 coordinate 110,539,975, forward strand.
TAAGTTTATTTTTCGTTATACAAACTTACTAAGCACTAAGTGCTTACCCTGTTTCATTTTCTTTGTTTTATAATGCTTGAAAACTCGTAAAGGAAGGAGCACCATCACACTATCCTTCAGTCCGTTTTGGTACAAATAGCATACTTATTTTGGTATAATGGCATGTATAGATTAAAATAGTTAATATAATAAATTATTTTGGTTGTAATTAGCCATTGGTATGGCTAAGGTTTCAAATATTTTGAAGTAATTATGTAAGGGCTTAACATGTTTAATATGTGTTGGGAATAGATGACAATGAAAGGTAAGTTTGGAAATTTCATGAATGTATGTGATAAATTATCAAACAAATTCTTAAATTAGGCTTAATTAAGATGATTTGAATTGGCTGATATAAGTGTATAAGTGTTGGTGCAGGTATAAGGTGAAAAAGGGTGAGAAATAGGGTTAGGAAATGACCTTATTTTGTCCACACGGGTAGACACACGGGCATTTGTCTTGACCGTGTATGATACACGGCCTGGCATATGTGCGTATATTCTGGCCGAGTGGCTCCTACATCTTAAAATTTAAAAACAGAATGTCTAGAATTGGGCACACGGGTAGAGACACGAGCGTGTGTCTCAACCGTGTGAAACACATGGCCTAGAAAATGGGCGTGTATCTTAGCCGTGTGAAACCTACACTTAATTTTTAAAAAAATTAAATTGTTCACACGGTCTAGCACACGGGCGTGTGACTTGACCCTATGACCCATGCACTTAATTAAATTGCAAGTTAAAAAGTTACACGGGTTAGGGGCACGGGCGTGTGTCCTACCTTGTATGCCACACGGCCTGAGACATGGGCATGTCACCTGGCCGTGTGAGCCACACAACTTGACAACACGGGCATGTGACCCCTAAAAATAAGAAAATTTTGAAATATCGCAAAAGATTCTCTAAGATTCCAATTGAGTCCCGACTTGTTTCTAATGTTTAAATTGGGCCACGATGGTTCAATCAAAGAACAATATGATTAGTTTCGGATATGAACAATAAATTACATGAGTTAATTGTATTTGTTCTGTAAACTCCGGTAATGCTTCATAACCCTGTTTTAATAACGGATATAAGTTAGGAGTGTTACAAATACACCTACATCTTAATCCTGAAAATCACATGATTTCAACTAACAACGCCATCAAGCATTCTTACTCTTCAAATTCTTGTACTAGTTTTCTTGCCAATCCCATCCGACTATCTAAAACTCTTTTACCATTCATACATAGTCCGTCGATCAAAGTTCTATACTCATAAAAAATTTTAAATTCACTTGTTTGTTTGACTTCGATTTGTTTTCAAAATTTTCATAATTTTATTTCTTTTTTAACTAAAAAAATTTATCTATTTTTCGTTAAAGCTTACATATGTTTTTTCTTCAACTTTCCATGTTAATCTAACCAAAAAATTCAAAACCATCTCAACCGTTTATTCTTTCTATATGTTTTTTCTTCAATTTTCTTTTGAAATACACATTCAATAAATGCTTTCAACTTATATCCTAACATGAATATAAAAAAATAATCCTTTAAAAAAACTTTTCAAATACATGAAAATCTTGAACTTCACATGAAACACATACCTAAGTCCGAGTTCAAATGGCATAGTAACAGAGAATATCATGAAAATAAGAAGGATTATAAATCAAATTCGAATTTTGGAATTAATAAATCTAGTGTTACAGCATAAGTCAAAACTCAGGTTCTTGTTCTTCCCATAATAGAAAAAGGGTAATGCAACTATTCTTTATCTATTAGGTGTGTGAGAGAGAGAGAGAGAAAGGCAGAGAGGGAGAATGTTAAAAGTTGGGGCATGACATTGCCATTGATTTCTGTACAAATTTGCAAGTTGCCCCTTGTAAAAATACTACAATCAGTTCATAGAATAGAGTACGTAAATGTGTACAACATGACAAAATTATGTGTCTGAATTGTATCTCAATTCTCAAGTATCGGATTCAATTAACAATTTTTACTTACACTTAATAACCTCCTTGAGGTAAATTTGAGCTCCACCAGATGATAATGGACAGGAGAAAAAAAACCACGATCTCTCAAGCACTGGAGATGGAAACAATCTAGGACGAGTTATGTGTCCTCTTACGAGAATGGCGCCAATCGGTTACCAAACTTGAGTTTCTGCAAATGCATGAAGCTAAGCAAGTAAAGATAAAATCAAATTGAAATATTCAGTACTAAATTTGAATTACTCACGAGTCATCTCCATGCTTTCCACTAGTTGACTCTTGTACTGTCGGAGATGGTATCATCGCCTACCAAAGATACATTACTATATTAAAAACATGAGGTTCAGCATGTATGTCTGTGCTTGTGCCACACTGCTAGACCAAGCTACGGTGTATAACAAGTCAAATTTCCTAACTCCCATGGGGCAGATAAAACTAAGTTCATCCATTCATTCAGTTTCGTTTCTTTTATTATGTTACTTCTCTGGTCATGGGAGTAAGTTCAGCATTAAAATAAAAATAAAAACCAATCAGAGAAACATGAACAGATATTCATTCGCTGCTCCTAGGGCAATAAAGGGTACAGGCCGAAGGCCAGACTTGGATGAAAGAATTTCTCTGAGTACACATTTTCTTTTCATACAGAGATGAGCTATTTGTCTGCCTGCTAGTGTTTCATAACTCTAAGACAATCAGCCAAACTCTCCCAAATAGGACCCCCGGACATCTTGGCAGATGCAATTAGCCAGTGGTAGCATGTCATAAAAATAAGCAACTTCTATTAAATTATTTACACAATTAGACCAGGAAGCTGATACAGCACTGCATTGCATTGACAGATACAGGTAGCAGATATAGTATACAAATAACCAGTCAGAGTTATTAATAGAAAGTACACTGACAGGGCGGCATAGTTGTTTGCTGGTTCTGCCATGGGCTTCTAGGTACTCTTCATATGTCTGCAACCAAAAGAAGGAGTAAGACATTAAGGGAAAAAAAGAAGAAGAAAAGGTTAAGATATAACCGAGCAAGACTATTCTGAGAGAGAAAGAGAGGGGGGGTTCTTTTGGTGATAAAGCAGAAACTGCGGCACTTCATCTGCAGATTGGTCATGCATCGGCCAAAAGTTTAATAAAGTGTGCCAATCTTTATGTCCACAGTTGATCAAGGAAAAACAACACATTGAGCACATGAAACATGTGGCAAGATTCACTGCGCTGAATTCTTTGTAAAGAAAGAGAAGTGGAAAGTTAGGGTGAAAGGGCTCTTGGTAAATACTAACCTGAGAAATCTAGCTTCTCTGATTAATCACATTATATATGACCACAAGGAACATCCGTTTAGCAAAAGAGCATATAAATTAAACTTCAACAGAATATAAAATAGAGCTTAGACAGGTTCCCAATACCATTTCAAGGAAATCATCCTCAGTCAAGGTACTAGCAAGTGGGCTTTCCGCACATAAACCCCAAGCATCAAATTGGGTAGACATATCATGGTTTATTTGTAGATTGGTGAGATTTCTGTTGATGCGAGAATTTTTCATACTTGCAACCTTTGATGCTCCCATACTGGTAGGAAAATACTCAGTAGCCAAAGTATGCGGATGTGTTAAATGGAATCTATTTGGGTCAGCCTGATGTTGATAGAGGAAGGGATTGTAAGGCATGGGTGTACCAGGCCAAGGCACATGCAGCGGAGGCACACTATAATCTTGATCTCCTAAAGAATATGGAGGTTCTAGGCAAGGCCTCTTTGAAGCTAGATCATCCCTGGTATAACCATTCCAGCGTGAGTTCACAAAATTCAACAAGGCTCATGATTTTAATAGAACATGCAGCTTGGAGATACCTTTTCAGCAAAACATCCACATCATTACTCACATCAAGGAGCTCACAAAGAGCTTCCCCTATATCTTGAGGTAATTCCTAAAAAGAAAACATGAATAAAAATATTACTGTGAAGTAGAAGGATGCTTAGTTAAAAGAAGAAGAAGAAGAAGAAATAATTGTGAATATAAAGGACACCTGGCAGTCCCTGCTGATTTTGACAGGTTTGTAGTCATTCAATGGGTTCTTAAGGTGTAGAGTCTTTTGGAAAGGCAGGTGATTCAAGCAGAGCCATTTGACCTTAAAACTGCGGCCCCAAGGATTACCTTTACCACTTCCTTGGCTCCAAACATTATCTCGCCTCCATCCAACAGAAGACATCATTTGGGCATAACCTTGGAAGAAACCACTCATGTTGACACTAAATATTAAAATAACACAACCGGAATTCTGCAATACAAGCAAATCCCTCAATATAAAATATCTAGACATAAATAATTGCATAAGATTAAAATAAGAGGGATTTTACATGAAAAGCATCTTCAAGAATTGGTTCATTCATGACTTGAGTAGCCCAAATTCCTTTGTCAATTGATAGTTGAATATTTTGGTGGTTCAAACTCTTAATGATGAAATATCTTGTATTACACAATTTGCCCCTTTTGTCTGCCACATGAGAATGCTCTAGGTCTTGTGCCTTAAAGGGATAGCCATCCTCGTTCTCTGACATAAACCAGATTCATACAATGAATAAAACTTGAAAATACATATTAACAGAGGCTGTTACCATGTAATTGATTCTGTACGATACAAGAACATGAAAATCAGTAAAAGCACAAACCTGCACTTTAGTACATATCTTAACTCACTTCATCACTTTATCATAGTGTGTGAATATATGCATGTATATATATTAGAGAGAGAACTCAATGCCGATGTCAGTATAAACTAGATGGACTGTAACAAAACTTGGCCACTGGAACCAATTCACCAAAAATTAAAGAAGAAAAAGATTAAATAGTTTCTAACACCATTGACAATGTATACTTTCCTAAATACTGTATCACAAAGTGAAGTGAAAAGATTTCAACAAAGCTGGATCTCTATGCTGCTTGTTTCCTGTTTAACGGTTTATCTTTACACAACCATTAGCCAATCCAACGAAAAAAAGGGATCACTTCTTATGGATTCACATGCAATAAAATATAGTTATGATCATACAGCCATGATAGAACCAATAATGCAAATAGAGGAGGCTACAACTCGTACACATATTCAAAACCTGGTAAACAATAACTGCTCTCATTATTTATAGCATAATAGGACTTCAAAATTATGTGTCCCAAAATGCGATATGTAGGTTCTGAGCAAGTTAAAGAGAGAGGGAGATCATAAAACTTCTTTTTCTTGTCTTAAAATAATTCTAGGCCTACAACCAATGAACTAAAATAATGTTCAACATAAGATGCAAACATATACATGGGACAGATGAATTTCAGATCAATTAAAGGTAGAAACATATAATTATGTCTTAAACAAGAAGAAGAGGCGCCATAATTTTACCTAAATCATCTGAATTTCCCATGTCATTTTTCCATTCAGTCACCGATGAATCAACTACAGATGCATTTTCTCTTGCAGTATCAGAAGACATATCCTTATTCACCTCCAATCACAATGCAGATTAATGAAAAAGAAATCAAGCCAGACACTGCGGCAAGACAACACAACTGTATTTGAAAAATATATATTTTTAGCAATCCAATTCAAAATAAACAGTGCTCAGTATCCAGAATCTCTACCACCAGCAGCAATAACCGGATATGGACTTTGGGCAGAAGGAAAGAAGTATTAAAAGTAAAAGAAAACACAACTTTTCTAGGCTAAACATGAACTATTACTTCGAGTTACCTTATAGCAAAATTAGACATGGAGAATACCAAAAAAAAAAAAAAAAAATCATACAGAAAAGCAATTTAGTAAATAAAGAAAGAAAAAAATAGGATATAGTTACAGTAACAACTACTAAGTAAATATAGTTTCTTTTTGTTAATCCCATTTATAGAATTTTCAGGGAGAATGTTTGGAAATGTATTTTGCATCACAAGTCTATTCTACTCTATTCGTCCATTTAATTTTTTAGTATCCCATTAGGGCCGAACGCATAACAAATAAATTCTCATGAATAAATAAAAGAATTAATACTAAGATAAATTATAGCCAATTCCTTATATTCATAGGCGAAATGAATTTTGTAAAGTTAATATTAAACATTAGGGAAATCTCAGAAAACAATTCAAAACTAATTATGTAAAGGAATTCCTCCCATTTTCCTTCTACTATTGCTTCTCAGCAACCAAGCAGGAGGTAAAGCGGAAAAAAAATTAAGAGAAAAGAAAGAAGTGAAAGCTAGTACCTGTTTAAGAGGGAAAACCAAACAGAAAGCAAAACAGGAGTGTTGAAGTTGAAGCTGAAGGGGAAGTGGAAGTGGAAGTACCAAGTGATTGGCTATGTATTAGTGTCTTGGCCTTGCTTGTAGTAAATGAACCCTAACTTTTGTTTCCCTTTTTTGTTTTTCTTTTTTTTTTCGATTTTCAATTCTTGGAATTGAACCTTCCAAATTATACGCCGAGTATAGGTAACTTTAGCTCTTTATTTTTTTCCATTTGCGGGTCTTGAGATTGGCGATCCAGCAGCTGCTTTAGGTTGGCTTCGGCTGAAGGTGGACAAATCGGACAATGCTGCGTGTGTTCGTGAATCACAGACAATGCGCGCAAATTAGATTTAAACTGGGCCTTATCAGTTCCAGGTTCTATATTTGGGCTGTCATTGCCCTGAGGCCTCAGCCATGCACTTGGGGCAAACAGTTTAATCGGTTTATACCTTTTTGGAATTGATTTAATCAAAAATTGATTTAATTGATTTTAGTTAAGAAAATCGAGTTCAAATAATTTTGATTTGGTAGATTATTTTGATTAATTGATCTTGAGTTATTAGATTAGGTTTATATGATTAGATATTTATTTTGTATTATAAAATATAGGCTAATCAATTTTTTTCTTTCATCACCCTAAACAAGTTAATATTAGCGTTAATGGTGCGTAAATGTAACTCGTTGTTTAAAGAATTATTCAGAGTTTCTAGAGCTTCTTGTAAAGCTTGTTGGAAAACTTGTTGTCGGACTTGATTAATCACTCTTTGTTTGTCAAAATAAATGGTTTCATATTTGTAATTTTCTAATTGTTCCGAAATCTTATAAGTTGAATTAATCAAATTCAATTTTTCTCGTTCTATCTCAGAGTATCCTTTCACTCAAAACTAATCCGCCTCCATTTTTGCTTTCCATAAGTGGGCCTGGGCCTTTTCCAGCCGTTCAATAGGCCCCCGCGTAGTTCTTCTAAATTTCGAATAGTATTCAAGATCCTCTCTTTTCGATTAGTTTAAATAATTTAAAAATAATATAAAATAAGTCAATTTGTTCAATCGGTTCAATTACGGGATTCAAAAATCAATAACCAATCAAATTAACCAATTAAACCAAGATCAAAACTGATCAACCCGCTCGATCTGTCTAAACCGAAACTAAAAAAATCGAATGAACTGATTTTTTGATTAAACCCGAAAATTGCTCTCTCCTATCACTATTTTTCAGATTTCAAAATTCAAGTTTAATTGTTGACACTATTGTTCTTTTTGTTAAATTTACTAGTGTGACATTTTAAAAATTAAAAAAAAAACACTTAATTGTAATATAATTGAAAAATGTTGTAATTAGACTTATCTATGACTTGGGCCACGGCCCAATTCCTAAGCCCAAGCCCTTTTTCTACCCGACCCAACCAAAAAGATTGAATTTGAGCCAAGTTGACCCACAACATAAAAAACTTTGTCTAAGTCCAACTTAAGTTAGCTCACCTAACTCATAGACAAGTTTAGTTGTAACAAATCTGTTAGAATTAAATGATCCGAATCCTTATTTAAATAAAATAAAGTGATAAAATAAAATAAAAGTAAAATCCATATAGAACTACACTTCTTTTATTTTATTTTAGAATAATGTTGGGTTTTTTAAACCTTATTAAATTTCATCTATTTTATATTGATTAGAATAATGTGTTTCAATCTTACTAGAATATGGCTTTACAAGCCTATAAATAGACATAGTCTATTCCTCTTGTAATTATTCAAATTCGACATAATGAATTTTCTTCTCTTCTGCCCGTGGTTTTTTTTGAAAGGGTTTCTACGTAAAATCTGTGTTCTTCATTTTATTTCTCTTTTTTTTTGTGATTTATTGTCATTACAGACATTCTTTTTTATTTTTTCACAAATTGGTATCAGAACTTCCGGGTTGTTCATCTCAATCATGGTAATGGCGTCTTTGAAGTATGAAATTTCGCTGTTAGATCGCAACACCAGATTTGCGTTGTGGCAGATTAATATGCAAGCAGTTCTTATGCAGATGGATCTAGAGGAAGCCTTACTAGGGATAGATAATGTAACACCCCTTACCCAAGTCTGATGCCGGAACAGGATACGAGGCATTACCGAACTTAAACACTTGTAATCATATAAAATTGGGTCATAAAATTTCATTTAAAATTTAAATCTCTTCAATTATATACATTTTATCCTTTATAAGGACTCTTTAGGCCCAAAATGTAAGTTAAGCGTGGTTCAGGACTAATTTAAGAACTCGAAACAATTTTCGGAAACTTTTAAAAATTCTTCCTAAGAACAGGGCTCATACGCCCATGTGAGTTGGGGACACGCCCGTGTGACCCCAAGTCATAACCGTGTTGCTGAACCGTGTAGCTCAACACGGCCATAGTGGTTTGAGACACGCCCGTGCCTCTTACCCGTGGACTACACTGACTTGTGCACACGGCTATAAGACACGCCTATGTGCTAGCCGTGTACCTCACATGGTCTGAACACACGCCCTTGTGCCAAACTATGTGGACTTTATATGAGTCTAGAATACTAACCTAACCTTCCTTGCACATTTCAAACCAATTTCAAACTAATACTAATACTCAACCAATTCAACATATAAGTATTACAACCAGTTAATCATAGTGAGCCATATCTTATATCCAAGATAATTGATAAATATACAAAATAACAAGTCCCTATACATGCCATAGACTTATGAGATTTATTATTACCTTTTACCTCACCATGATAACATGATAGTGTGATGACATCTCCAACGATCTCCAACTCGAGCTAACATACAACCCTAAAAGAGATGGAAAGGTAGGGAAGTAAGCTTCAAAGCTCAGTAAGTTTATATGCAAATATTGATAAGCAAATATTAACTTGTTTGAACTAATTCTTACAATTTTGCTTTCAAAGTAATATAATCTCTGTTTTACTTGATTACACTTTTTACTCATGTTCTCATTGAGCTGTCTATTGGAGTCACTGCCACTAAATTATTTATTTCTTGAGTTACAGAGCTCTGAATTAAGTTCCGTTAATTTTCCCTAAACTAGACTCATTTATCTTCTAACCAGAAAATTTTCAGAATTTTTGGTCCAGCCAATTAGTACATTTTATTCATTAAAGATTCCCCTATTACTCCATTTGACAGTTTTGACCTTTCTCTAATAAAATTCAATTATCTCATCATAAAGAACTCGGATAAGGTTCTTGTTTATTTCTTTTGAAACTAGATTCACTAAGTAGTTCATACTTATAAATTACACTCAAAAATAATTTTTATAAAATTTTTAGTGATTTTCCAAAGTCGGAACAAGGGATCCCAAAGTTCATTCTGATCCTGTCACTAAAACTTTAAATATATCCTATTCTGTTAATGTTTTGTTTACACCATTTCTTTCATGTGAAAATAGACTCAGTAAGCTTTAATTACATATCTCATTCAACTTCTAATTCAATTTCCACCATTTGTAATGATTTTTCAAAGTTACATGTCTGCTGTTGTTCAAACTATCTTATAGCTAGTTTATCTCTTTCATATCTTCTTTGTATTATTAACATTATACATATATAACACCAAACATGTCTATAGCTAGTCATTTAAATAAATACTCATTATCAAATATTTACAAGAACTCATAATAATACTTACTCATTCACGATCTTACCAATGGTACTACACATACACATATTCACAATTATCATTCCTTTGTTCATAATTTCACTTATAAACATGCACAAACTTGCATTAGCTTATAACCAAACTCATCCAATAAAGGTTTCACATATATAATTATACTCACTTTTACAATATAATCACATGCTTTCTCATCTTACTATTTCATCAATTTACGAGTTGAACCTTTTGGAATACTAAAGGATACACAGAAAGCTTGCACATAAGTGCCACACTGATATGTAGCCGAAGCTACCACTGATATGTAGCCGAAGCTACCACTGAAATTTAGCCGAAGCTACCACTGATATGTAGCCGAAGCTACTATTGATCACTAAAGTATTCCTAAGGTTCAACCGAGATTTTACTTATATATTCAATATCACTTTCTCATTTCATTTGTTTACTTATTTAATCAAATTCATTCAATTTTCTCATTTCATCTATTTACCCCTATTAACAAGACTCGGACTTCAGTAGATACACGGATCCAATTAAACATATCAGAATGGCGACCAACGCCTCATTGGCTTAGCCGAAGTAAAGTGGCTACCAAAGCCTTATCGGATAGTTCGAAGTACATCTATGACACACCAAGTGTCTCATTGGCTGAGCCGAAGCAAAGTGGCTACCAAAGCCTCATCAAAACTATCCGAAGCAAATCTATGACACACCAAGTGTCTCATCGACTCGAGGTCGAAGAATCTCTGAACTATTCCGATCCTATGGCATGCCAATTATATCCACTAAGCCCGACTAGTTAATAGGGTATCAGAATCACTTAACAATTCAATCACTTCTCATATTTTCAATCCAGTTTCACATTAATTTACACTTAATCACATTTACTCACACATTTCCCATCTCGATCACAATTTGTTTCCAATTCACATTATCATATATTAATTTCACTTTCACATTCTCTTTTATTGCAAATCATTCAATTCCAAATCAATGTAATATTAATTCAATCACAACTCAAATATACATTCTCAATTCAAATTCACTACCAATCAATATATATATACTTCAATTTCACACACATATAAATATAAATATATTCAACAATTAAATCTCCATCTCATTCAATTCATATATCATTACTTACCTAATTTCATTTTCAGTTCAATCTTTCTATCAAAATTTTGATTCAAAATCAAATATGCTTTCTTATTTCCAAATCAATACACTTTCCACATACTAATATTTTTGCGATTATCAAATATTCATAATGGCAATTATAATATCACATATATAACAATTTAGCAATACATAAATTTATTTAAACACAATAGTACTTTATTTACATATAAACTTACCTGTTCAATTTACAGAGGTTGTAGGAAATTCGAGAATTAACTGGCTATTTTCTCTTTTCCATGGCTTTCTTGAGCTCTTAATCTATAATATAAAAATTCCATTCATTAGAGTCTAATTTAATTAACAATTATGCCCTTCAATTTTCGAAATTACACTTTTACCCTAAATTTTATAGTTTTACAATTTAGTCCCTGATCAATTAACCCATCAATTGAACTTATTTTTCTCAATTAACACATTATTCTATCATTCTAAACTACTATATACTCTTTAGTATTCATAATTTCAGCATCAACCTTAATTCTAAACTTTTTTTTTCCACAATTAGATCCTAAAAATTAATTTTTATTAAAAATCACTTAATAAATTCATCATATAATGAATTTAAAGCTTCAAAACTTTAATAATTTACCATAAACATAAAACACTCATCCATGGCAACTTCCAATATCACCCAAAAAATTAAAAACTAATGAATTCAATAGGTGGACCTAATTGTAAAGGTCACAAAAGTACAAAAATTACAAAGAAAAAGCAAAAATTGAACTTACTTGATGCAAGAATATGAAAACCAGCTTATAACATTCTTCTCTGGCGTTTTTGGCTGGAAAATGTGAAGAATTCACTAGAAAACTCAATTAGGAAAGATTTTTATTTATCAGTTTTACAAAATTTCCAATTTTGCCCTTAGTTCACACTACCTCTTTACTAATTTTTATATTTCTACCGTCCAGCCTTTTGCCCATATGCCAATTTGCCCATGTGGTCCTCCTTAATTATTACTTAAGCAATTTAACCAAATTTCACAATTTTGCACTTAATTCAATTTAGTCCTTTTTACCCAATTGATTACTGAAACCTTAAAATTTCTTAACGAAACTTTAATACTAACCTATTAACATTCCATAAATATTTATAAAAATATTTATGGCTTAATTTATGATATCGAGCTTTCGATATCTCGTTTTCAACCTAATTTACCTAATAATTCTTTTTAAAACACAAAATTCACTAAAAAAATATTTCTAAATTCATACTTAACTCATAAAATCTAATTAATAAAATTTTCAAACTTGCTTGTCGGATTTAGTGATCTCGAATCACTATTTTCGACACTACTGAAAATTAGGCTGTTACAGATAAGTTGCCTTCGACATTAATGGATGAAGATAAGAAGCGTAAGGATTAAAAAGTGTTAACACAATTACATCTGCATTTGTCTAATGAAATTTTGTAGGATGTGATGAAGGAGAAGGCCGTCGTTTTATTATGGAAGAGGCTGAAACAAATATGTATGTCGAAAACTCTAACCAGCAAGTTGCATATGAAATAGCGTCTTTATGCTCATCATTTGGAGGAAGGTGCGTCTGTGCACGAACACTTAACAATGTTTAAAGAAATTCTATTAAACTTGGAGGCTGTGGAGGTTCAGTATGATAAGGAAGATCTAGGGTTGATTCTACTTTGTTCGTTGCCCCCGTCTTATTCAACCTTTAGAGACACGATTTTATATAGCCACGAGTCTCTCACAGTTAATGAGGTTTATGATTTTTTGACCTCATATGCTAAGATGAAGCATCTTGTGGTTAAACCCGACTCTCAGGGAGAGGGTCTCATTGTTCGTAGGAGACAAGATTAGAATGCTGATGATGATCGTGGAAGGACATAGGAATGGAATCCTCGCGGTAAATCTAAAGGTCTATCGAAGTCTTCAAACAGAGGTAAAACTTGTAACTTCTGTAAGAAGAAAGGGCACATTAAATCTGAGTGCTATAAGCTACAGAACAAGATTAAAAGGGACGCTACGAATCAAAAGGGAAAACAACCAGAAAACTCCGGTGAAGCTGATGTTGTAGAAGACTACAGCGATGGTGAACTTTTAGTCACTTCTGTCAACAATTCTAAAGTGAGCGAGGAGTGGATACTTGATTCAGGCTGCACCTTCCACATGAGTCCCAATTGAGATTGGTTTACAACTTACGAAACAGTGTCTGAAGGTGTTGTTTTGATAAGAAATAATGCTTCGTGTAAAATCACAGGTATTGGAACAATTAAAGTTAAGATGTTTGATGGAGTTGTCAGAATCCTTAGTGACGTACGACATGTTCTAGAATTGAAGCAAAATTTAATTTTGTTGAGTACTCTTGATTCAAAAGGGTACAGATATACAACTGAAAGTGGAAATTTCTAAATGTTCCCTTGTTGTGATGAAAGGGCAGAGAAAGACTACCAAGTTATATGTTTTGTAGGGTTCTACTGTTATTGGTGATGCAGTTGTCACTTCCTCTTCCTTGTCAGATGATGATATTACTAAACTTTGGCATATGCGCCTAGGGCATATGAGTGAAAATGGCATAGCAGAATTGAGCAAAAGATGACTTTTTCATGGGCAAGGAATTTGCAAACTGAAGTTCTGTGAACACTGTGTTTTGGGGAAGCAAAAGACATTTCGATTCACTAGAGGAATCCATAACATAAAGGGAACGTTGGAGTATGTTCATTCTAATTTGTGGAGGCCAACCAAGGTGCCTTCGAGAGGTGAAGCTAATTATATGCTAACTTTTATTGATGATTTTTCTAGAAAATTTTGGGCATTCTTCCTAAAGCAGAAAAGCAATGTGTTTTCCGCATTTAAGTCTTGGAAAATTATGATTGAAAAACATATGGGAAAACAAATAAAATACCTGCATACAGACAATGGCTTAGAGTTCTGTTCTAATAAGTTTAATAGATTGTGCAAGTCAGAAGAGATCGTGAGACACTTGATAGTTCGTCATACTCCACAGCAAAATGGCGTTGCAAAATGAATTAACAGAACGATCATGGAGAAGGTTCGATGTATGTTGTCAAATGCCAACTTACCAAAACCGTTTTGGGCAGAAGCAACCTCTACTGCATGTTTTTTTATCAACCGATCTCCATCCATTGCCGTTGAGAAAAGACTCCACAAGAGGTATAGTTTGGTAATCCTACTAATTTTTCTTATTTAAAGATCTTTGGGTGTCCTGCATATGCTCATGTTGATAATGGAAAATTGGAACCGAGATCCATTAATGTGCTTTTCTTGGTTATAAAGCTGGTGTAAAAGGGTATAAGTTATAGTGTCTTGAAAATAGAAAAGTTGTGATTAGCAGAGATGTTGTTTTTGATGAAACTGCTATGCTACCTAACTTATCTATTAAATACTCTTCCAATAAAGAAAATCAAAAGTAGGTAGAGCATCAGATTAATACAGAGTCGACTCTTCAAGCCAGTACAAAAATTGAGAATAGAGTTGCTTCTTCACCATAATACTCTATCACCAAAAACAGAACTAGAAGAGAAATTAAACCTCCAAAGAAGTATGCTGAAGCTGATCTAGTTGCTTCTGCTTTAAATGTGGCTGAAGATATAGATGCAAACCAAGAGCCATCTAATTATTCTGAGGCGGTTAGCTGTGAAGACTCAGAAAAGTGGATGTTTGCTATGCAAGAGGAGATAGAATTACTCCACAAAAACAGAACATGGGATCTTGTGAAACTTCCTAAAGGTAAAAAAGGTTGTTCGTTGTAAATTGGTGTTTAAAAAGAAAGAAATGACTCCAAGAGTTGAAGAACCCATATATAAAGCAAGGCTTGTTGCAAAAGGTTACAGCCAAATTCCAGGAGTGGACTTCACAGATGTGTTCTTCCCAGTTGTGAAGCATAGTTCGATTCGAGCTTTGCTTGGTATTGTGGCCATGCATGATTTGGAGCTTGAGCAGTTAGATGTAAAAACTACATTTTTACATGGAGAACTTGAAGATGATATTTACATGCAACAACCAGAGCGTTTTACAGTATCAGAAAAAGAAGACTATGTTTAGTTGCTGAAAAAGTCCCTTTACGGTTTGAAACAATCACCAAGACAGTGGTACAAGAGGTTTGATTCCTTTATGACGTCTCATGATTTCAAAAAAAGTAGTTTTGACAGTTGTGTTTACTTTTAAAAAAAACAATAATAGTTCTTTTGTGTATCTACTTATTTATGTTGATGACATGTTGATAGCAGCAAAAGATAAAGGAGGTATAAGAAAGGTCAAAGCCTAATTAAGTGAAGAATTTGAGATAAAAGATTTGGGACCAGCAAAGAAGATACTTGGTATGGAGATTCTTAGAGATAGAAAAGCAAGTAAATTGTACTTAAGTCAAAAGAGGTACATTGAGAAAGTTCTTTGCAGGTTCAATATGCAGAGTGCTAAGCCTGTTAATACTCATTTAGCAGCCCATTTCAAACTTTCATCGGCTTTGTAACACCCTTTACCCGAAACCGTCACCAGAATCGAGTAATGAGCGTTACTGAACTTACCGGAGTACAGACTCATGTTTACAACCAAATCATTACAATTTTACCCTTATCGAGGGTTTACTATCGTAATACTAACATCTCGGATGATTAGGATTCGAATCCTATCGCATCGGAAGCCCGGAAAAATTTTTACTTTTGAAACTACGTCACACGCCCGTGTGATACATAACACGGCCGTGTGATAAGGCCGTGTGGCCTCCACACGCCCATGTCTAACGACCATGGTCGAAACTATCAAATTGGCCACAGTCACCCCACACGGTCGTTTGGGGGCTGTATACCCTACACGGTTGAGACACACGGCAGTGTCTCTTGCCCGTGTGGTACATTAAAATTTAAAATCAAGGTGCAAGGGAGGCATGGTTTGAGTACACACCCGTGGGGACAAACCGTGTGTCGCCCACGGTCTAGGCACAAGCCCGTGTGCCCTACTATGCAGGCCTGTCAGGCTATTTACCAAGCCTTAACCTTCCTGAAACACACTTTCACATACATACCACATAATTTAACCAATTCCAATGTAACATACTCAAAATGACTACATTTATATCACCATTTACAAAACAAGAATCACATATACACCTAATCTATTGAGCTTACAAAACAAATCATATACAATGACTAGCCACCTATACATGCCAAAATCAAAGTATCAAAATCATGTATACATACACCAAGGTAGCTTGATAGTATGAGACGAGCCTCTTTTGATCATCAATCCCGATACGCTCTATGCTTGATAATCTAAAAGGAAGGAAAAAGGGAAAGGGAGAAAGCTACAAGTAGCTTAGTAAGTCATAGGTAAACTAATAACAAATGCACATTAATTGACTAAGGCATTTAATTTCCACATAACATAATTGCCATATTCATGTACTTACTCATGCACATTCTTACCAAAATGTCCAAATATAGACATTCACACACATATCATATTCAATTCATTTTCAATTGCTTAACCTGCACAAATGCTTCAAATAACCAAGTTAATTCCCGTTGAACATTTAGAACAGAAACGGATATACGGAGGTTAGCACCGAAGCGCCTCACAGATGTGTGGCCGAAGCCAGTACAGAGATATGGCAATAGCCATCAGAATATGTAGCCGAAGCCACCAGAAAATGTAGCCGAAGCTACCTCGGATCACAGAAATACAGACGTAATCCACGGGCCTGCTCACATAAGCTGACAGGTGACTGCAACACATGCAAGTACACCCAGCACTCGGGATACGGAACATGTCACACATATCCGGAATCATTCTTACTGTTCAAACGAGATTTACCAAAATGTTCACAATCATACCATTGCATAATTCGAAATTCATATCCACATATTTTCACATAGAAATCATCAAATGAATAACAATGAGGTAATTGTGCTATAATTTACTCATGACTTACCTCGATAACAAAATGACTAAATCTCGAGTTAGTCTACTATCTTTTTTTTTTCCGTGATCTCGATCGCTTTCTTTTCTTTTTTGATCTAAATAAACACATTTAACATATTTTATCAATTCTATACTCAAATTTGATCACAATTCAGACTTTTGGGCGAAATGACCATTTTGCCCTTAGTCTCGTAAACTCAGTTTCATTCTATTTTCTTGCATTTTAGACTTAACGAAATCCTTTTTCACAAAAACAATAAAAAAATCACATAATTTTCATATAGTTATGAGTAAATTTCCATTTTTCTCAATTTAGTCTCTTAGGGACGTTTTTACCAAAAACTACTCAGAAAAACTCATAAATAACACTCTAAGAACTTATTTTCTACTGTTACACAACAAATCACAAATTTATCAAGAATGAGTCAATTTTTGAAACTTAATATCTCTTCAAATAAATGGTAATATCATGACATTTAAGCTTAGAGAAACTCAAAAATACGAAAATAATTGAAAACAGAGCTAAAATGCACTTACAATTTGCTTGAAAAAGCTCAAAACCCTTGAGCTATGGTGGAGAGAAATTCGGCAGACAACTAAGGAAGAAGATAAAGGATTTTCATCTTTCTTTCATCTTTTTATTTTGTTTTTAGTGATTTGGACAAAAATGCCCTTAGTCATGTTACTCATAAACATTTCTAGAAATACCCTTTTGTGTCCACGCCACTAACTCATGGTCTAATAACAACATGAACACTCCTAAATTCATATCACCTTTCAATCAAGTCCTTATTTCAACAATTTCACACACATTTATCACATCTTGCAATTTAGTCCTAAATCTCAATTAGCCATCAAATTAGAAAATTTTCTAAACTATTTTCACACAGAGCATTTTTAATAAATCAGATAACATAAAATTTTCAGAATTTAACTATTTTAATTCAGATTTTGTGGTTACGAAACCACTGTTCAGATTAGACCCTATTTTGGGCTATCACAGGCTTTGTCTCCACAATCAGGTGATGAGATTGAGTACATGTCACATGTTCCATACTCTAGTGCAGTGGGATCTCTCATGTATCCTATGGTTTGTTCACGTCCAGATTTATTATATGCAGTTAGCAGATACATGGTGAATCCCGATAAAGAACATTAGAAAGTAGTTCAGTGGATTTTAAGATACTTACAAGGTACTACTGGTGTTTGCTTACAGTTTGGAAGAACTAGATATGGAGTCATTGGGTATGATGATGCTGATTTTGCTAGAGACCTTGATAGAAGAAGATCTCTCACAGATTATGTCTTTACAATTAGAGGTTGTGCAATCAGTTGGAAAGCCACTTTACAAACTACAGTCGCTTTGTCTACCACAGAAGCTGAGTACATAACGATTACTGAGGCTCGTAAAAAAGCTATTTGGTTGAAAGAACTCTTTAGTGAACTTGATGAAGACCTTCAAATCAGTACAATATTTTGTGACAGTCAAAGTGCAATCTTTCTTACAAAAGATCAAATGTTTCATGAGAGAACAAAACACATTGATGTTCGGTATCATTTTATTCGTGATATTGTTGCTTGTGGTGATATTGTTGTGAGCAAAATTAGTACTCATAAAAATCCTGCAGATATGATGACTAAGTCATTTCCTATAACCAAGTTTGAGTATTGCTTAGACTTGGTTGGTGTTCATTGTTGAAGTTAAACCCTTAAGGGGTTTTATGGAAGAGGTGGAGAACTTGTTTATTGAGAGTTCGCGATGAAGAACTTGTTCATTAAGAATTCGTGTCAAGGTGGAGATTGTTAGAATTAAATGACCCGAATCCTTATTTAAATAAAATACAGTGATAAAATAAAATAAAAGTAAAATCCATATAGAACTACACTTCTTTTATTTTATTTTAGAATAAGGTTTTTTAAACCTTATTAAACTTCATCTATTTTATATTGATTAGAATAAGGTGTTTCAATCTTACTAGAATATGGCTTTACAAGCCTATAAATAGGCATAGTCTATTCCCGAAAGGGTTTCCACGTAAAATCTGTGTGTTCTTTATTTTTTTCTCTTTTTTTTGTGATATATTGTCATTACCAACATTCTATTTTATCTTTTCACAGAATCTAAATTTAGCAAAATAATTTTAACATATTAACGGCTAGATTTAAATTTGAAAATATCTCAAATAAAAAAATTAAAATTTTCAAAATAAAAATAAAATTTTAAATTTATGAAGAATAAATATACTTATTACATATTTTAGCATTAAATTAAAGGTAAATTACACCAACAATCACTCAACTTTGGGGTAGCTAACAAAACAATCATCTAGATTTCATTTTAGTTACTCAACTTTTAAAAAATAACAAAACAGTCACTAATGTTATAAAAAAGTGACAAAACAGTCACTGATTAACAGTTTCAATTAGTGTCTTAACGGGACTGCTGATATGGCAAGTTAACTGCTAATGTGGCCAGTTAACTTGTCACATTGGATGTCCGCAGTGAAAACCCACCCAAATTAAGAAGAAATTAAAAAAAAAAAGAACTTAAAAAGAACCCTTAATAATAGAGGAGAAGAAGAAGAGACTGTAAAAAACAAAAAAAGTCTTCTTTGCCTAATTTGGCGGGGTACTCTGATTCTTTGCCATTGAAACACCATGTCTTTGCTCTTCTTCTTCTTCTTCTTGGCACTCTTCCTCTGTAACCTTTCACCATTGAAACACCATGTCTTTCCAAGATGTAATGCAACACCAAATAGATAAATCTCAACTTCACTAAAACACCCAAAAACAAAGACAAATAAAATTTCTTTGAGACCTAAATCAATGAAAAAGAAAACAATTTGACTCATTGATTGAACTAGCAAGGGAGTTGAATAAATTTGGAAAAGACCCAAGAAAGAAAATCTTGCAAAAAGTGGATCATTTCTTCAAATTTTAAAGATTTGAACATTACCTGCCATGATCAGAAATGAGGAGAAGCTTGGGTAAATTGCCTTGTCCTTGTGTTACTGTGACCTCCAAAGCAACATCATTTTGGTTTGAAGCTGCAACAGCCATGCCTGAATAATTGTAGAAGAATATGAAGCAATTGGGTTAAAGCTTTGGCCTTAGATCGTTACCTTTGAAGTTTGGAGGAATCACTTGCAAAGATGCAGTATGAGATTGATTTAAAAACTAGAGGCATCTCTATTTTTTCTATTCTCCTTCTTCTTCTTCTCCTCCTCTTCTTCTTCTTTTTCTTCTTTTCCTCTCTTTAAACCCTAAATTAGTACTGATAAGACTGTTAAATTGGTGGTAATCGACTAGCTGGAAATTTTTTTTTTATACCAAGCACGCCGTCATCTATCATGTCACTTTGCCATGACGTTTGTGAATGAAAACATCAAAAATACTGTTTTGTCACTTTTTTAAAATTAAGTAACTGAAATAAAACCGATGTGACTGTTTTATCAGCTATCACAAAGTTGAGTGACTATTAGTGGAATTTATACTTAAATTAATTATATCCACCAGTTGTAGGAATCAAAATAATAACTACCAGAACGTCAGTTATAACTTGTGTTCTGCATGGACCACAGCCTCCATTTGGGATTGGCATTGAATAAGGGAAAATGTGGTTAGAAATATCACTCTGCTACTTTGAGAAATTAAAAAGACAGGATAAATGGTAATTTTCACAAGCAAGTAGCTTAATAAAAGAACCAAATCAGTTCTCATTATTCAAATAAAACAGGAAAAGAGGAGCCAAGGAGTGGAGACAGACGCCACAACCAAGGGTTTAACCCCCAACGAAATATACCATTCATCAGAGTACAGAAAGAAATAGGTTCTCGCGACAAATAAAAATACTAGTTTCAGTTGGACAGATTATCCTGGGTCTTCCTGAACAGCTTATGCTCGATATGCTGAGCAAAGGTACGAGGAGGGAACAGTGGAGGTTCGGTCTCAGAGACAGTCTCCGGGAGTGGCTTAAGGATGATCTTATCCTTCGGTGGCTCACAGAAAACTGCCCATGAGATCCTAACCTTCTCCTTATTAACCAGACCCCTGTGGAGAATGCTCTTGAACTTTCCATTGCTGAGGATCTCGATGGTGTCTCCAATGTGCATGATGATGGAGTTGGGAACACATTTAGCGGTCACCCACTTGCCTTGGTAAAAGAGTTGGAGGCCAGGAACCATGTTGTGGAGAATGAAAGTGAGTGCACTTATATCGGTGTGAGCTTCGACACCGAGAGCAAGTTCTGGTTGTGGACACTTGGGGTAGTAATTGATTTTCAATTGAAGAAGAAGCTCTTCCATGCCACCAACTTCCTTCTCTAGCCTTCCTTCTTCTAATCCCAAGCAAATTGATAGTGCTGAAAGTATTTTGCTCGCTAGGCCTCGCAGTTGCCTTGCATACTCACTTGTAACTTCACTACAAGACAAGTAAATGATGAATCAGTACCAATTAACATTAAATATGTAAGTAAAAACAAGCTAAGCTAAACTCACGTGTACTCGCTGGGGATTTTAGGCCAAATTGACAAGTCTCTCTTATCCTCAGGAAAAATAAGATGGAAGAAGTAGTCCTCCCACTCAAGCTGCCCACTAGCATTGTTAGCAAGCTTGCTACCGTAGCCCTGAACATTCCCAGAGCTCTGGTCGTTGGCATACTTCTCTTTCTCCTCCACAGGGAGTTCAAAGAATTTCTGCCCAACTTTCCTAACACGATCCATGAGCTCCTCGGAGATGCCATGGTTAACAAGGTGCATCACACCCCATTCCATGGCAGCCTTTTTCAGCTCCTGCCGACATTTCTCTCGGACCTCTTTGTCCTCCGACTCGATTTCTGTCAAATCGATGGTCGGAACCTGAGGCCCTTCCTCTTTTTTCTCTTCTTCAAACACGTTACCGATGCTTGTAAGCTCTTCTTGAGGCCTGATATATTCTTTCGGGATTGATTGAATCCCACTGCTTGCCAAGCTTTCTACTCTAGGTAGCACTGAGGTCACCATTTCTAGATGTCGTAAGTTTATATTTTAAAAAACAAAAACAAACTTGTTTGCGTACTGCAGTATATATCGGATATATGCGGTAGTGCTGGGCTTTTTATAGGGCAACGGTAGAAGAATAACGTTAAGCTAAACAATGACGAAAATAACGGAATGAATTTTTAGGAATGTGTTTGATGGTAAGTTGTACACGTGAGTGATAGTAGGCAGGGTCAAGGAAAAAACGATTTGAACTTTGAAAGAAAACTAAATGGTAAGTTGTACACGTGAATGAGAGTAGCCAGGGTCAAGTTTGGGTTGACTGGAAGATATGGCTTAAATCTTATAAATAAGGAAATTGATATGAAAATTCATACTCTGACAATTGTCAGCCGTTAGGTTTTTTTTAATGAACCTTAAATTTTAAAATTTAAAATTTTATAAAAAATATTAAGGTAATTTTTAAATATCTTAAATTTAAAATAATAATAAATTAATTAAATATCGGTTAAGTTGATATTAATATCGCCGCTAATAAAAAAATATATAAATTCAAGTGCTTTATACTATTATTTATATCAGGAGGGCTCATACCAGTAAATCCACGGATTGTGAGCAAAGCCTTGGACAAATTTTCTATATGATAAAAATCATGAAATAGAGAAACGACCAAAGACCTGAAAATTGGAAAACATCCAACAATAAGTTTAAAGTGATATAGCGAGCCACATGATGATGATAATAATAATAATAATAATAATAATAATAATAATAATAATAATGTCATAGGAAAAATATATATTAACAAAGATTAGCGTGAAGCCAATTACACCACTAGTTTAGTAATAAATTAATGGATGGGAGGTTTAGGATTCCATAATTGTATTTGTAATAATATACTTACACCAAAGAATCCTATTTAAATTAGAGTCGGTGGCAATATAAAATTGTTGGCGTGAAAGAAATTTGTTTTTAATGAAAATCTCAACTCTTACTGCAAGACGTTTCACATGTATAATAAAAATAGCGTCAAGGTTACGTCAACTTAATGCATTGCCAAACTGCCAACTACCAAGCCAGTCCTGCACGTTTCATCTAACTAAATCTTTGCCTTTGGATTAATTCTGTTAAACTAAAAATTAATGCATGTCAGTCAACTTATTATGCAGTATTATTGACCTTCAAGTGTAGATACAATAAATTTAAAATAATTTAATTTCGAAATGTAAGGATAAGAGTAATAATTGTATAATAAAACTTAAAAAATTCAAAAGAATATCAATTTAGGGTGTTTTTATAAATTATTAAAAATTTTCATTTTTAACCTTTAATATTATAAACTTTTGGGGTTACTTCTGGGTCGCCGAATAGGAAAGGGTTGGAGTCTCTTGGTGTTAGTGCTGATGAAGGTCTGAAATTTTTGGATAGAGATATACAAAGATCTTTCATCAATGGAATTCCTACTATTGATTTTTCTGAAAGAATCCAGCAAATTTTATTCAAAGAAATGGAGTTCACGATTGTCTTAAATTGCTTGGAAGGAATATTGGGTATGGGGCGCTTCACAGTCGTATCAGTAGCCTATGAAATCCATCCATGCACTTCCATCTCATGGATATAGAGAATGGATATTTTCTGGCTAAGTTTCAGTCAACTGAAGATTATGCTAAAGTACTGTCGCAAGGGCCCTGGCTAATTTATGGACAGTATTTGACTGTCCAACTGTAGACCAAAGAGTTTACCCCCTCACAACCATATCCAAGCATGGTGATGGCTTGGATAAGACTTCCAAGCCTTCCATGTTATCTGTACAAAAAGAAAATAATTGAGGAAATTGGAGGGACCATCGACAAAGTGGTTCGGCTGGACTTCAACTCGGATTTATATCGTGAGAAATGTCACGTGTTTACAGATCACAAAAGTTTAAGGTATTTGATGACTTAGAAAGAATTGAATTTGAGACAGAGACGGTGGTTAGAATTACTAAAAGATTACGATCTGGTTATTGATTATCATCCGGGAAAGGCTAATGTAGTTGCAGGTGCACTTAGTCGAAAGTCATCATTGTTTGCACTTCGAGCGTTGAATGTTCATTTAGCTCTTAATGAAGATGGTTCTGTATTAACGGAGTTGAGAACGAAACCCCTATTTCTACAATGAATTCAGGAATTACAAGATGACAATTCGAAGTTGGTGTTGAAACGACAGATGGTTCAGAATAATTTGAGTTCAGAGTACAGTATTGATGATAATGGTACATTGCATTATCACGATAGAATTTGCGTACCAAGTAATTTAGATTTGAAAAATGATATTCTTTCTGAAGCTTACAGTAGTACGTGCTTTATTCATCCAGGTAGTACGAAGATGTATTGTGATTTGAAACAGACGTATTGTGGCCAGGTATGAAATAGGAAGTTTGTGAATTTATAACTAAATGCTTGATTTGTCAGCAGGTGAAAGCAGAACATCAGGTACTGTCGGGTTTACTACAACCTATTATGATTCCTGAATGGAAGTGGGAGTGAGTCATGATGGATTTCGTATCTTGTCTACTTGTAACTCCGAGAAAGAAAGATTCGATCTGAGTGATTGTTGATAGATTAACTAAATCGGTACATTTTATTCCAGTCAGAACAGACTTGACAATTGAGAGATTAGCGAAACTATATGTATCTGAGATTGTGAGATTACACGGAGTTTTGACATATATTATTTCAGATCGATATTCGAAATTTACATCGAGATTTTAGAGCAAACGTCATGAGGCTTTAGGCACTAAGCTTAATTTCTACACAGCATTTCATCTTCAGACTAACGGACAATCAAAACAAGTGATTCAGATTCTAGAAGATATGTTGAGATGTTGTGATATTCGCGATATGAAGTAATAAAATTTATAAAAATGATCAAACCAGAAACTAACTAATATCACGATTTTAAGGCAAGCGTACCTATCGAACAGTAGTATAACTTAGTGGCAAGACCGAGATATCGAACCCAAAGGAACCAAAAGTACTAGTACTAACTTTCTTTCTATTATTTAACCTAGAAATAAAAGGGGTTTTTATGAAACTAAACTAATTCTAAAACTAAACTATGAATGCACAAAAAGTGAATTGGGGAAAAACTCTTAGGGAAAACTGATTGATTTGGACAATACTTAAGGGAGAATCCACCTAGACTTCACTTGTTATCGATTCTTGAGCTAGACGATTTATTTACTTGACTTGATCCGTAGAAATCCCTAATTTATGTTAATACCTTCGTCGAGGATAAGAACAACTAATCCTAGGTTGATTAACTAAAATCTCTTTCTAGTTAAAACCCCTAGTCTTGCATTAACTTGATCTATAGATTCCCTTATTAGGTTTGACCCTAATCCTGCACATTTATGTCGGCCTATGTCTAGGGTTGCATGCAACTCTGCTTAATTATGCTAGATCTACTCTTAAATAGGGACTTTTACTCCTCTGAATAAGCACATCGATACTTGAATTAATACCTAGGAATATTAAAACAAGAATTAAGAAAACATAATTAAGAACAAATCAGGTATTTATCATATAACTCAAGACAAAATAATAACAAGATCTGTCTTAGGTTTCATCCCCCTCAAGTATTTGGGGGATTTAGTTCATATTTAATAAAGAAAACATCTTAGAAGAATTAAAATAGCAAAACATAAAGAACCCAAAAACCCCTGAAAGATTGAAGGGAGATCCTCTGTCTTGATGAAGAATTCGGCTTCTGGGATGAATCAATCGGCTTCCCTTGGAGTAATCCCTTGCTTTACTCTCTGTGTTGGTAGAAATAAAGCACCCTTCTGAGGAGAGAAAAGTATATCTTTGTAGTTGCCCCTTAGGGTCTTTATATAGAGCTTTGAAATGCCTTTTTTAGCCTCTAAGCATCATTTTTCGAGTGAAATTGCACTTCGTCACTACAGGGACACGCCCGTGTGCCACGCCCGTGTGAATCGAGGCCCAGGACGTGGTCGGGCCTGTTAAGATGGCACGGCCTTGTGGTCTGGCTGTGCTTGTCAGGGCTGAGCCGTGTTGGGCTCAAGGTGACACGACCGTGTGACACGGCCGTGTGGTGAATCTCCGGGCCGTGTTTTTTATTGAATTGAGCCTAATTTGCTCTTTTTGGCTCTTTCCTTGCTATTTTCTCTTCCTTAAGCTCACCTGGGCATAAAACATGAAATAGAAGGATTAGGAGCACCAATTTCCACAAATTCAATGATAATTCATCCATAAATTAGGCTAAGCATGAGGTAAAAACATATATAATTTATCGTTTATCAAATACCCCCACACTTAAGCCTTTGCTTGTCCTCAAGCAAAATCTCAACTCACAATTAAGAATCATTCTTCTCAACTTATAACCCTTATCAATAATGTTTCAAACTAATCCACAAGTAATCATACAATAAGAATTTAACCAGAAAAATATTAAAGATTCAATTACTCTAAGTTGAGAATTTTATCATCGAAACATAGGCTTTTTCCCTTCTCCTAAGTAATTATTTTTCAATCAAAATCAACAAGAATTGACATCCTCACTAAGGATTCACTCTATCCACTCAAAGTGTTTAGGGTTCAAGAATTAAGCACTCTCTAGTCAATCTGAAAAGTTATTACCATAGGCTTGCAAGAAAATCAAATCTCCACCACTATAGATTGATACGACACATCGATCAAAAGGTCTTTCAATAGTTGTAATGGGGCTTTGGTTAGGGGTGTTGTCACAAGCTGAAAAAGAGGGTTAGAATCGAGATTGAATTGAAAAATCATCTAGCTAGAAAAATCTCTATCACTGAAACATATTCCTAGAGCTAATCCTTATGATGACATCATTCTGGATTTGATAGCTTAAAATAGAAACATGTAAAAATATTAAACTATAACTGAAATATGAATTACAACTATATATACTTTTTTTAATAATGAATCAAATACAATACTTTTGAATATTTACAAACTTTACAAACTGAAAAAGAGAACAAAGCTAGGTGATAAATCAACTCAAATCTCGACAAAAATAGGGGTCAAAATAATTGAATGGAATTCAACAAAAACGGGTTATAGATTAATATTAGGGGTAAGTCAAAGAATGGGTTGTTAGGCTCAATGGGGTTTACTAGGGGTTAATTTGTAGGGGTAGGCTTTTATGGAGTAAGTGGGTTAAAACCTAGGTGCCTTTATCATCTCAGTGTATCAAATCAATGATGTGGTCTTGACATGTATAATCGAAGCAAGTTTTAGAATAACAAATCAATATTGACTCACTCAAAGCAACAATAAAAGTAAGTACGAAAGAATGTATGCTCAAAAGGCTAAAAAATCTCACTAGAATTATGGCTTTTTGATGTCAATCCTGCGAATTTTAAATCTCAAGATAACACTTTAAAATTAGGGAAAACAACCTAGAAAAACTTTAGATTCTCAAAAATTTCAACTTATCATGCTTGATTCCCTCGTGTTTTAAAGTTTGAATAATCAAAGTATAAGCACCTATGTCTTAATTCTCAACATATCAATAAAAATCATAAATCAATCAGAATTAATTCCTAATAGGAGATTGAAAATAATGCAAAGAGTAAAGGTGAGAATTCGAAATTTTGAGAACAATGCAAATAAAAATTTTCAGGGATTTCAAAAAAATGTAATGACTGAAAGTAAGTTTCCTCCTCCCCACACTTAAGATGTATATTGCCCTCAATGTACAAAGATACATTAGTAGCAATAGAAGCATAAGATCATAAGATAGGGAAAGGCATGAAACTCCTTGAATTTTGGATGAATTTGTGAGACAGCCAGAAGTTGTGGCAGGGTTGTCCCGTTAGATTTTGGATATGAGCTGTACAGCTCCTTTGAAACTGCGAAGGCATTTATTAGTGTTTAGGCATTTTAGTGAAGCGTAATTTTCTTGTTAGGGAATAACCGATATAAAAATAAAATTAAAAACTAAACTAAAATATTTACTAAACATAAAGATCAAAGTAAAGATAAAGAAAAATCTAAATATTCTAAGAAAACTTAAAGTTCAAGAGAATGTGAAAATAAAGATCAAGAATAAAAATAAAAATTAAGATAAAAATAAAGATAAGAGGAATAGAAATCTCTAATCATCAAATGGTCCGTGAGGTAAGGAAGGTGGTGTGATATGAAGGTGCTGGTATATCTGCTATAGTGTAGCATCGATATGATCGAAACATTGGAAGCACTGCTGCTCAAATCGTGAAAGGTGCTCAGATATGTCAGTGTATGAAGCTGCCGCATGAACTGGGCGGCGAGGGGGTGGTGGCTCAGCTGGGCCCTCCTCCGGTGGTGGTGGGACATCATCAGTAATGTCTTCTAGATTCTCGGCCTCTCGAAGTAGGCGGTACTGTGGTGGGTTGGTCCCCGGTCTGCGCTGGATTATCCTTATGTGGAGCATAGTCTGGATGCCCTGAGGGGACATCTGGCTGATCAGTGTGTATGAGGATGTCTAGGCCACGGTGTTGAGTAGTCCGAAGTGGCGGGCCAACCGTGTGATGTATGGGCCCATGGATATCACGCCCTTATGATGCCTCTCTGTCTGATGTTGGATGGCGAGTGCGATGAAATAGGCGAGGTCGATGGTATGCGCGTTTGCCATGCTCCATAAGAAGTAGGCATCGTGTATGCTGACGACACATGTGCTCTCGCATCTGCCTGTCAAGGTGTGTGCGAGGAGGGCGTGAAGGTATCTCAAAGATGGGGCGGGGGCGGTTGCCTTGGAGCGACTAGGGTCGTATGAGGGCGATGCAGGGACTAGGGCACGCCAGCAGTTCACTGGAGAGACGTGCATGTGACAGTGGAGTGTAGAGAGGTCTTCCTCCTCCATGAACTTCTCGGTGTAGAGGCCGAGAGCTGTACCGAACTTTGGTACACTGAGCTGACGTACAAGGCCTCCTAAGCGGAACTGGACCATCCCTGGATCATCGTATCGGCTCATGACGGTTTGAAGATGTAAGGTGGAACAAGACTCGAGAGTGAGTTCCAAATATGTGGGCTCTATGATCTGGAAAAACTGCTCCCAGGGATCTGTCATCAGTAGGGCCCGGACCTCGTCTGCTAGGTGTATCTGCTCAAGGGTGGTCCAGTCAATACATCGTCTGACTCCTAGAGGGCGGGCTCGGAGGATCTGAAATAACTTCTCTTGGAAGCTCTGGGAGAACGTGATGAATGGATGGCGGGTTTCAGCGGTAGGTCTTGACGATGAACCATTGGGCCCCTTCCGTTTCTTTAAAGTAGGGGCAGCAGCTCTTTTTCCTCGTGACGAAAACATAGTTCCTAAAAATAAAACGGTCAAAAATATGCATTAGTCTTAAAATTTTAAACTAAAATTTAAAAAAGACAATATTAATACTTAACTGAAATAAAACATATTAAGAATAGCATTAAAGTGTTAATTTACCAACCTAAGTAAATTATTCTACTCATCCTAAATATGATATCAAATTATGGAGACATGGGTATAAATTTATACTAAATGAAGACTAATCTAGATAAGAAAAAGTGAGAAGCAAATGGGGGTCTAAGTGGCATGGTATCATGAAACTCTCTATAATATTCTAGATTGTTCATTCTAAATCAAAGAATTTCATGCCTTAAAAATAATGCAAAAAACTAAATATAAAATGTTATAAACACAAAATTAGACAAAAGCATTAAAATTTAAAGAGAAAATAAAGAAAATAGAACCGAATGGGTGATTAAAGAGGGTGGAGCACGGTCGTGGAGGCGTTGCACGGTCGTGGGGATACCTTGGAGGTCTGGTGGCAGCGCTGGGGAAGGCTAGGATAGGTTTTGGGTGGGGGGATGTAGGGTTTAATACGGGGAAGAAGGTGAATAGTGGCCTGTTTATATAGGTTTTTGGGTCACATGGGCATGTCACACGCCTGTATGGTTTGGGTTTTGCCCGTGTGGTTTAAAAATCGATGATTTTGGTGCGCCTGGTTCGAAGCGAACGCCCATGTACCTAGGGCATGTTGAGTACACGGCTGTGTCGTACGGCCGTGTTAGCTGGTTTAAGCCTGTGTCCGAATTGACAGTGTTGGCCACAGCCACATCGCACGGCCATGGCATTTTGTCGTAGTCCGTGTCTCTGGAAAATTTTTACCCTGTTTATACACGGCTAAATTGCACGGTCGTGTCTATGCTCATAATGTCCACACGGCCTTAGGCACACCCGTGGGCATGGCCGTGTGGTCCAAAAATCCTGCATTCGAAAGGGTTAGTCGATGTATTTGAAGACTGGAATAAAAAGAGTTACTAAGTTAGTGCTCCAGTTGCCTCTCGAGAAGCGCTTATTTAGAGTCTAAGCTCGACTCTGCCTGTATGTATCATGACGAGAGTTCGTGGAGCCGAAGCTCTTCCCTATTATCTTTGAAATTCTCTCCTCTATAATGTTTAAGCCGATGGCCATTTACCTTGAAAGTGCCGTGGTTTGGATGAGTTACCTCGACTGTGCCGTATAGAAAGATAATTTGAACAGTGAATGGACCTGACCATCTTGATTTAAGTTTTCCAGGGAATAGTTTAAGCCTTGAGTTGTAAATTAAGACAAGATCACCAGTTTTGAACTGCTTAGGTTGTCTCAGTCGATTGTCATGGCGTCGCTTTGTGGCTTTTTTATATAATCGTGAGTTTTCGTAGGCATTGCAACGTCATTCATCCAGCTCGTTTAGTTGCATTAGACGTTTCTCACATTCAAGCTTAAAATCAAGATTTAAGAATTTAATAGCCCAAAATGCTTTATGTTCAAGTTCAAATGGTAGATGACAGCTTTTTCCGTAAACAAGTTTATAAGGAGATGTTCCTATAGGAGTTTTAAATGTAGTTCTATAAGCCCATAAAGCATCATCTACTTTCCTTGACCAATCTCTCCTATTTACTTCTACTGTTTTTTCTAAAATGCATTTTAGTTCTCTATTTGTCACTTCAACTTGACCACTGGTTTGTGGGTGATAGGGGGTAGCTATTCTATGGTGCACTCCATATCTTTTTAAAACTTTATCAAATTGGGCATTACAAAAATGAGTACCCCTATCACTAATAATTATGCTAGGTGTTCCAAATCGAGAGAAAAGTTTTTTCAGAAAGCGTACTACCATTCTAGCATCATTAGTAGGTAAAGCTTGGGCTTCCACCCATTTTGACATGTAATCTACTACTACTAGTATGTACTTATTCCCAAACGAAGTAGGGAATGGACCTATAAAATCAATACCCCATACATCAAATATTTCACATGAGAGTATATAGTTTTGAGGCATTTCAGTGTGCTGGGAAATGTTACCTGTTCTCTGGCATTTATCACAAGAGGTCACATACCTGTTGGCATCTTTGAAAAGGGTAGGCCAGTAAAAACCTGATTCGAGTACCTTGTGAGCAGTTCTAGCTCCACTGTGGTGTCCTTCTGTTGGTCCCGAATGGCAGTGCTCTAAAATTTTATATGCTTCTGTCTCTGTAACGCATCTTCGAATGACTTGATCTGTACAAATACAAAAAAGGAAAGGATCTTCCCAAAAGTAATTTTTCACATCAGCGAAGAATCGCTTCTTTTACTGATGGGTCAACCCTTTTGGGATTATGTTAGCTGCTAAATAGTTTGCAAAATCAGTAAATCAAGGAACGACAGCCTCTGCTATGGCTAGGAGTTGTTCTTCAGGAAACAAGTCGTTTATTTTATCGAGGCCTTTGGGGTGTGGATTTTCCAATCTTGAAAGGTGATCTGCTGCTAAATTTTCAGCTCCTTTCTTGTCTTTTATTTCTAAGTCGAATTCCTATAACAATAGAATCCATCTTATTAATCGAGGTTTTGCATCAGGTTTAGTTACAAGATAACGAAGAGCAGAGTGATCAGTATAAACGATGACTTTAGATAATATTAGATATGATTTAAATTTGTCAAACGCAAAAACAACAGCTGGCAATTCTTTTTCTGTGGTAGTATAATTTGCTTGTGCATCTGTCAAAGTTTTACTAGCATAATAAATCAGTTGGAAGTGCTTGTCTCTTCGTTGCCCCAAAACTGCACCTACTGCAAAATCACTCGCATCACACATTAGTTCAAAAGGTAGATTCCAATCAGGTGAAATCATAATCAGAGCATTAACTAACTTTTCTTTGAGAGTGTTAAAAGACTCAAAACATTCTTGGTCAAAATTGAAAAGCACATCTTTTTCTAGTAATTTTGTTAAAGGCTTAGCTATTTTAGAAAAATCTTTAATAAATCTGCGATAAAAACCAGCATGTCCTAAAAAGCTTCTTATGGCCTTAACTGGATTAGGGGGAGGTAACTTTTCGATGGTTTCAATTTTTGCTTTATCTACCTCTATCTCTTTACTAGAAATTTTATGTCCTAGGACAATACCTTCTTGAACCATAAAGTGACATTTTTCCCAATTTAGAACTAAATTTGTCTCTTCACATCTTATCAGAACATGTTTCAAATTATTAAGACAAAGTTGGAAAGAATTACTGAAAATCGAAAAATCATCCATAAATACCTCCATGATGTCTTCCACGAGTTCGTCAAAGATAGCTAACATGCATTGCTGAAAAGTAGCAGGAGCATTACATAATCCAAAAGGCATTCTACGATAAGCAAACATACCATATGGGCATGTGAATATCGTCTTCTCCTGATCTTCTGGAGCTATCGGGATTTGGAAGTAACCAGAGAGGCCATCTAGGAAATAGTAATACATATGTCCTGATAATCTTTCCAACATTTGATCAATAAAGGGTAAGGGAAAATGATCTTTTCAAGTTGCATCATTCAGCTTTCTATAATCAATGCAAACTCTCCGTCTAGTGACTGTTCTTGTAGGTATTGACTACTTTTTGTCATTAGACACTACAGTTATGCCTCCCTTTTTAGGAACAATCTGCACAGGACTTACCCAAGAACTGTCAGAAATAGGATAAATAATGCCTGCATCTAGAAGTTTAATTACCTCATTTTTACGACTTCCTTCTTGTTAAGATTTAGTCATCGTTGAGCTTGCACCGATGGCTTATATTCATCTTCTATTAAAATTTTGTGGGTGCAAAAAGAAGGGCTAATTCTTTTAATATCAAAAATTTTCCAAGCTATAGCCTTTTTATGTTCCCTTAATACTTGAAGTAATTCCTCTTTCTATTCAGCGCTCAAATCTGATGCGATAATTACTGGTAATGTAGAATCATCTCCTAAAATGCATACTCTAAGTGGTCGGACAATTGCTTTAGCTCTAATTTAGGAGGTTCATCAATCGAGGTTTTTTGCCTTAGTTCGTCATTTAACTTGAGGCCTTCATAGCTTATGTGCCTTGTGACAATCTCATGAGAGTTAAGCTCCTACATTACTTTTTTTACTTCAGTGGTGGCTTCATCTTCCTCCCCACCTTGAATGAGACACGGTTCTAACGTGTCTTCAAGAGTGATTTCCTGAAAATTATCTTGAACAAAATAATCAATAACATCAATAAAATAACATGAATCATCTTGTTCTCTAGAAAATCTCATAGCATCATAGATTTTAAAGACAACTTCTTCTTTACCAACTCTAAGTACTAATTTACCATCCCCTACGTCGATAACAGCTCTAGCAGTAGCTAAAAATGGGCGCCCTAAAATTAAAGTTACCTCAATATCCTCATCCATGTCAAGCACAACAAAATCAACAAAGAATATAAATTTATCTACTTTTACTAGCACATCTTCAATGATTCCCCTAGGATATTTAACAGATCTATCAGTTAATTGTATACTCATCCTAATGGGTTTTGGTTCCCCTAGACCTAGTTACTTGAACATTTTGTAGGTCATTAGGTTAATACTAGCACCTAGATCAACTAAGGCTTTTTCAATAATTAAACTTCCAATTAAGCAAGGAATAGTAAAACTTCCTGGGTCTTTCAGCTTGGCTGGCAGTTTATTTTGGAGAATAGCTGAGCATTCCTCATTGAGTTCCACTGCGGCTAATTCTTCCAACTTCCTTTTATTTGTGAGAAGTTCCTTTAAAAACTTTGCATACTTCGGCATCTGCGAAATTGCTTCAACAAAAGGTAAGTTAATATGTAACTGTTTAAAAAGTTTACGAAATTTACCGAATTGAGCATCTGTGCGGTCTTTCTTCAACTTTGCCGGATATGGTATAGGTGGGTTGTATTCTTTAGTTGTTGGTGGAATACTTCCTTTAGGTTCTGCCTCCTCTACCTTGTCCTTTTTGGATTCTTGAACAGGCTTCTTTTCTGATTCAGCCAGGACTTTCCCATCCCTTAGAGTAATTGCTTTGACATGTTCTCTAGGATTTGGCTCAGTGTTACTCGGTAGTACACCTTATGGTCTTTCTGAAATTAACTTGGCAAGCTGACCAATTTGATTCTCGAGCCCTTGAATGGATGCTTGCTGATTCTTTAATATCGTTTCGGTGTTTTGGAAACGGGTTTCTGATGCGACCATAAATTTGGTGAGCATTTCCTCAAGGTTTGGCTTTTTCTCTTGTTGAAATAGTGGTTGTTGAAATCCCGGAGGGGGTGGTTGTCTTTGATTTCCTTATCCTCCTCATGAAAAATTGGGGTGGTTCCGCCAACCTGCATTGTAAATGTTACTATAAGGGTTATTTTGAGGTCTAGAGTTATTACGCATATAGTTGGTTTGCTCGGTTTCCATGCTGTGTCCATAGGAAGAGTAATCGGGATTATAACTGTTCTCTTAAATTGCATCGCATTGCATTATTGAGTGTGCCTGCGTAGAACCAACAAAATTATCAATCTTTTTATTTAAAAGTTCTACCTGATTAGAAAGCATCGTGACTGCATCAATATTAAAAATTTCGGTGACTTTCTGTGGCTTTGTTCGCATGACTTGCCACTGATAGTTATTCAGTGACATCTCTTCTATAAATTCGTAGGCTGCTTCTGGTGTTTTGTTTTTGATTGTTCCACCGGTGGCGGCATCGATCATTTGTCTCGTTGAAGGATTCAAATCATTGTGAAAGGTTTGAACTTGTAGCCACAGAGGTAACCTATGGTGAGGGCACCTTCTCAAGAGATCTTTGTATCTCTCCCAAGCATTGTAAAGCGTCTCTAAATCCATCTACACAAAAGAAGAAATATCATTCTGCAATTTAGCTATTTTAGCTGGAGGAAAATACTTAAGTAAAAATTTTTCGGTCATTTGTTCCCATGTAGTGATAGACCCTTGTGGTAAAGAATTTAACCACTGTTTAGCTTTGTTTCTCAAGGAGAACGGGAATAGCCTAAGACGAACGACATCATCAGAAACGCCATTTATTTTGAATGTATCGCAAAATTCTAAAAAGTTGGCTAGATGCGAGTTAGGATCCTCATCCTGCAATCCATCAAACTGAACAAATTGCTGTATCATTTGAATAGTGTTAGGTTTCAGTTTAAAATTATTTGTAGCAATAGTAGGCCTAACAATGCTAGATTCAGTGCCTGCTAAATTAGGTTTAGCATAATCATACATAGTATGCGGAGCAGGATTTTGCTCAACAGGATTTGCGGCTACTACAGGAGGTAACTGATTATCCTGATTTGCTTCCATCTCTTCAGTAGGTTCAAGTTTTTCTTCTTGTCCTTCTTCTGGATATTGCAAGCTTCTTCTTATCTCTCGGCGAGTTCACCGAACTATCACTTCTAAATTGTCGTTAAAAAGTAGTGGTCCTCTTGGGTTTCTTCTAGTCATAAACTAGAGGTACCTAAAAGGGAAAAAGCCAAGAAAATTAAAATAAATAAATAAAACAAATAAAAAATAAATGTTGAAAATAAATAAAAAATAGAAATGGCTAAAGTAATAAAAATAGAATGTTCCTAATATCTTATTTCCCCTGCAACGGCGCCAAAAACTTGATATTCGCGATATGAAGTAATAAAATTTATAAAAAATGATCAAACCAGAAACTAACTAATATCACGATTTTAAGGCAAGCAGACCTATCGAACAGTAGTATAGCTTAGTGGCAAGACCGAGATATCGAACCCAAAGGAACCAAAAGTACTAGTACTAACTTTCTTTCTATTATTTAACCTAGAAATAAAAAGGGTTTTTATGAAACTAAACTAATTCTAAAACTAAACTATGAATGCACAAAAAGTGAATTAGGAAAAACTCTTAGGGAAAACTGATTGATTTGGACAATACTCAAGGGAGAATCCACCTGGACTTCACTTGTTATCGATTCTTGAGCTAGACGATTTATTTACTTGACTTGATCCGTAGAAATCCCTAATTTATGTTAATATCTCCGTCGAGGATAAGAACAACTAATCCTAGGTTGATTAACTGAAATCTCTTTCTAGTTAAAACCCCTAGTCTTGCATTAACTTGATCTATGGATTCCCTTATTAAGTTTGACCCTAATCCGGCAGATTTATGTCGCCTTATGTCTAGGGTTGCATGCAACTCCGCTTAATTATGCTAGATCTACTCTTAAACAGGGACTTTTGCTCCTCTAAATAAGTACATCAATACTTGAATTAATACCTAGGAATATTAAAACAAGAATTAAGAACACATAATTAAGAACAAATTAGGTATTTATCATATAACTCAAGATAAAATAATAACAAGATCTGTCTTAGGTTTCATCCCCCTCAAGTATTTGGGGGATTTAGTTCATATTTAATAAAGAAAACATCTCAGAAGAATTTAAATAGCAAAACATAAAGAACCCAAAAACCCCTAAAGGATTGAAGGGAGATCCTCTGTCTTGATGAAGAATTCGGCTTCTGAGATGAATCAATCGGCTTCCCTTGGAGTAATCCCTTGCTTTCACTCTCTGTGTTGGCAGAAATAAAGCACCCTTCTGAGGAGAGAAAAGTATATCTTTGTAGTTGCCCCTTAGGGTCTTTATATAGAGCTTTGGAATGCCTTTGTTAGCCTCTAAGCATCCTTTTCCGAGTAAAATTGCACTTCGTCACTACAGGGACACGCCCGTGTGCCACGCCCGTGTGGATTGAGGCCCAGGCCGTGGTCGGGCCTGTTAAGATGGCATGACCGTGTGGTCTAGCCGTACTTGTCAAGGCTGGGCCGTGTTGGGCTCAAGGTGACACGGCTATGTGACATGACCGTGTGGTGAATCTCTGGGCCGTGTTTTTTATTGAATTGGGCCTAATTTGCTCATTTTTGGCTCGTTCCTTGCTCTTTTCTCTTCCTTAAGCTCACATGGGCATAAAACATGAAATAGAAGGATTAAGAGCACTAATTTCCACAAATTAAATGATAATTCATCCATAAATTAGGCTAAGCATGAGGTAAAAACATGTATAATTTATCGTTTATCATGTTGTATACTCGAATTTGAAGGTAACAGGGAAAACTATCTACCGTTAATTGAATTTGCATATAATAACAATTATCAATCTAGTATAAAAATGACACCATTTGAAGCTCTTTACGAGAGCAAGTGTAAAACACCGTTGTATTGGTCTGAATTGAGTGAATCCAAAATTGTTAGAATTGATTTCATCTGAGAAACTGAAGACAAAGTTAGAATTATTTGGGATTGTTTGAAAGCTGCATCTAATCGTTATTAATCATACACAAATCTAAAAAGAAAAGATATAGAATATGTTGTTGGTGATCAGGCATTCTTAAAAATTTTTCTGTGAAAGAAAGTGTTACTGTTTGGTAGAAAAGGAAAGTTGAGTCCGAGATTTATCGTACTGCATGAAATTGTTGAAGGAATCGACCTTATAGCTTATAGTGTAACAGCCCGAAATTGGGCCTAGTCAGAATAGTGATTTCGGAATCACTTGCCCAAGATTTGAGAAAATTATTTTAGTATTATTTTATGCGTTGTAGTATTTTTATAAGTGTGCATGAAAATTTTGATAAATTAATTTACGCAATAGAAGGATTAATCGCGAAAAAATGACTAAATCGCATAAGGGACAAAAGTTGTGATTTGTTAGCAATTAGTGTTAAATAGCCAAAGAACTAAAATTGTGGGTCTTTAAAGGGAAATTAGGCCCTTTAAATTGAGTTGGTCAGCCATGTGAAGCTATGGTGAGGCATAAGAAATGAAAAGTCAAAATTTGGGGGGGGGTGTGTGTTAGGCGAACTATTTTGACTAGTTGTGTATTAAAATAAAACAAAAAAAGGCTTCATCTTTTTCTTCTTCTTCTTGCTAAAAATATCAGCCATTAAAGGGGTTTTGAAGCTCCAAAATTTGCAGCAACTTTTAACACTCAAAAGTAAGTGATTTTTGAAGCCTTTCTTGAATATTTTTGCATTTTTGGAACCCTTGTAGCATGAGCTACCTTTTGATGGGTGTATTTTGCAAAATGGTTGAAAGTTTAGAATGTTGTCATGAATGTCTAAATGTTGTTTGCTGGGTTTTTATGGAAGAATATGAATTCTAGTTGTCAAATAAACAACTTTTGTGAAAGGGTGTTTAGGAAAAACACCTAAAATGGACTAGTTTACAAAGTTGATAAGTTGATGTTATTTGTGTGAAATATTAGGAATTTTGTGTTTCTATAAGAGTGAAAAGAGTTTGTTAGGCTTGGTGAATAAGGAAATTCGATAAAAATCAATTTCCAAACCTAGGGATAAAATGGTCATTTTGCCAAAGTCTAGGGGTAAAATGGTCATTTTGTAAAAAATTGTGATTTTTGACTTGTTAGATTAAATTAGTGATTATAGTAGCGAATTTTTATTGTTATAGATCAAGATTTACCAAATCCGAACCTAGACCGGGGGAAGGCCAAGCAAATCAACTAACTCGAGTAGTCACCTCCATTTTGTATATTGAAGTAAGTTGTAATTGTAAGTAAATAATGCAACATTTCTAAATTTTATGCATGAAATCATTGTATTGTCGTAAAATTATGGGTTGTGATATGAGCAATGTATGCAAATAGTTAATCGAGCATGAATTGTGGAAATGATGATTTTTATTCATGAAATGATGAGAACATGCGTAATAGAGCCCGGATAAACATTTGGAATAGAACTGTATATTTATGCCATGACATTGGGTAATGTGTGTGCTAGTGTAAGACGTGTTTGGGACATGCATTAGCCACATTACGAGAGCCAGTGGAAGACATGTCTGGGACATGCATCAGCTTTGAGATGAGAGCTAGTGTAAGACATGTCTAGGACATGCATCAGCCTCAAGATGTACAAGCTAGTGTAAGACGTGTCTGGGACATGGCGTTAACTTGTTGCGTGTCAGTGTAAGACCTGTCTAGGACATGACATCGGCACCGATAGATGAGAGCTAGTGTAAGATCTGTCTGGGACACAGCATCGGTCTCGATACATTAAGAGTCAATGTAAGACCATGTCTGGGACATGGCGTCAACTTGATATGTGAGCTAGTGTAAGACCATGTCTGGGAGATGGCATCGGCTCGATACCCTACGTTGGAGGCTTAGTGAATATCCTTTCATATTCTAATTCAATGGGAAAATTCAGAGTTAATGCTTATTGTGAGATATTGTGATGATCTCTGCAAGTGGTGCAGGTGCCTAAGTGTAATGTATGAAATGAGAGCTCACTAGCATGTTATGTAATTAGAAATGGATGAAAACAAGTAAGTCAAGTTGTGCTTGTTCTTTGTACCGTGTATAGATCATGATGTGTTGAGAGTGCGACTTAACATGATAATTATGTTGTCTTTTATTTACTTATGACTTACTAAGCTTTATGCTTACCCCTTTTCTTTCCATTTTCCCTTAGTGCCGCCTAAGTAATTCGAGTATAGTTAGTTAATTTTTGTGTTTGAGTAATGCCATGTATAGGCTAATTGGTCATTTTGGTACAAGTTACTTTAGTTAGCCAATTGTGTTGGCCATTTATTTTATAAAGTTCATTTTGTAAATGGCCATTGGAATTGGCCAAAATTGTTCAAGCTATTATTAATGAAATAAGGATGAGTTCATAGAATTTGTGGATGGTTGCTTAGATTAATCGTGCATGCACATTTTCCAAACTGTGGCTGTTGGAAAAATGCATAGTTATGGACATTTAGATACACAATCCATGTTGAGTCATGATGTGAAGTGTAAGACCCATAATTTACCCGGGCCTAAACTAAAACTACCTAAGTCCACTTAAACCCAAATAGCCCAGTACCATACACCCAAACCCAAAATAAAAAAACCTAGCCCAAATCTAAAGAAGCCCAAAACTTAAAAATTTTTAGAAAAAACCTAGCCCCCTAACCCTAGGTTGCCTCTCCTACCCTCTGACATTGGCACTACTTGCGCCACCTGCTCCTCCACCAGCTCTGCCACCGCCATCCCTCAAGTTGCACCTGCAAAATTAAATAGAAAGGACAAAAAGCAAGAAAGAGAGTAATGTAAAATGGCTATAAAAGCCGATTGAAAATTTATTGTAAGGGGTCGGCAAATTTTCATGAATACAAGTAATAGATTTCAACACAAGCAAAAACAGTGATCCGAACACCATCAAATCGCGAGAATAATACCTAAAGCAAAATAAAAAATCTCAAAATCGGAATCGGAGGTCTAAGGTGATTTTATTTTTGTTTTTTTTACCTGCGAATCTGTTCCTTTTTGCATATTTATATACATACAATATATTATAAATAAAAATGGAAATAAATACTAAAAAAAGAGGCCGAAAAAAGGATACCTTTTGAGATCCGGTCGCCGTACACGACAGAGGCACGATGGTGCAAGGCGGCCCGACGTCGGAGCCATGGCCGGAACAAAGGGGTTGCTGCAAAGAAAAATGGGGGTCTTTTGGTTTTTTTCTCTGAAGAAGGAAAAAATGATTTTTTTTTTGAAATTTTTTGACTTAAATAGGCTCCCAAAACGACGTCGTTTTGGAGTGGCCTCTGAAGCCCCAAAACGACGTCGTTTTGCCCTGGTCCGACTCGATCTGACTCGCTCCAGCCTAGGATCCGCGTGTTTTTTAACAGAAGGGCTAATTGCACTTTTAGCCCTTCCGCTTTTTTACTTTGTTGCAATTAAGTCTTTTTATTTTTAAATTTTGCCCCGACATTTGTCGAATTTTTCATTTTAATCCATCATGATGCTGCGCGTTTTGGCTGGAGGGGTTTATTTCGCTTTTAGTCCCTTTACTATTTTTGCGCTTACATTTCGGCCCTTTTCCCTTTATTTGCTTTTAAATTTGGCCCAAATCTTCTATTTTATTTCCAATTTAATCCTTTTTTCATTATTTTGACACGCTATCAATTAATTTCACTATTATTATTATTATTATTATTATTATTATATTACTATTAGTATTATTTATTTATTTTATTTACCACAACTAATATTAATATTATGTTATTTTCCTATTGTATTTTTTATTATAGTTATTATTATATTTTTTATATAATGTACTATTATTATTTTTAACTTATTATTATTATTATTATTATTTTCTACTTCGAATTACTATTTATACTTATCATATTATTAAGTTAATGTTTTTTTATTTTATTCCATTATATTTTTCTTTTGTATATACTTACTTTATTATCACCCTTATTATCACTATTATTATATTTTCCTTTTTTTTATTTTATTATTGTCATATATTTAAACTAACCAATTTTATATTATTATTATTATTGTATAATTCTTCTTTTTTTGTATATACTTACGTTTATTACTATTATTATTGATATTATTATTACTATTAGTATTATTAATTTTACATATATATTATTATTATATCTTCTTTGTATTTATTTATCTAATATTTCTTAACTAAATGTATTTTATTTTATCACCTTATTATTTAGATTTATATTTTTATGATTACCAGCTTTAGATTATTCATTATTTTTGTTATTATTAACATTATTTTCATTATTATTTTTATTATTATTTTTTAATCTTTTATATATCATTTATTTACATGGTTTTTATTTTTTTCAGTTTTCTTTGATATGTAAATAGCTTATGTATTTCTTTAATTCCTTTATTTATTCTCGTCTTTTATATTATTTTCTATTAACGCATTTATTTTATTATGCGAATACTGCAATTTATCTTCGCAACAAATTTGTGTTATACTAATTTTACCCGACGCACAAAAACTTTTTTAATCAAGGCAATGTTCTGTATTTAGAAATTCGAAAAGTCGTGCGCTAACTTACTGGATTCTGGTTTTTCTCATTTAATCTAAATAGCTGAATATCCTTTTAACTCGCAATACGGGTTTTTGAATAAAATGCTTATCCTCGAAGATTCGAGGTGTTGTGTCCTAACTTACTGGTCATGACATCTTGTTACCTCAAGATAAGATTTTTTTTGAAATAAAGGAAATATCCGGTGTTTAGAAGTTCGAGAAATTGTGCCCTAACTTACTGGGTTGCGATTTTTCTCGTATAACCTAAGTAACCAAATATCCTTTTAAAACCCAAATACACGAGTTTTGATAAAATAAAAGATAGGCTCGTTCTCAAAAGTTCAAGATGTCACGTCCTAACTTACTGGATGTGACATTTTATTACTTCGAGATAAGAAGGTCTCTAACATCCATTTCAATTTGTTCAATCATAACGTTAATAAAAAGAAGGATCATATTTTAAATTCTTTCAAGTTTTCAAATCTTCGACACTAAGACATTGATTAATCAACTAGGTACCAATTTCGGGCGTATCGAGGGTGCTAATCTTTCCTCGTGCGCAACTGACTCTCGAACCCGTCTTTCTGATTTTCGTAGACCAAAATCATTGTTTTGATAAATCAAACTGTTTATTAAAACAACCACTTTTCGAGGTGACCCGATCACACCTCAGCAAAAAAGATTGGTGGCGACTCTCAAGTTTTTTGTTTTCATTTGCAGAAATCTACGTCGACCGCCGTTTTTCAAAAAAATGGTTTCGACATGAAGTGTTGGGTTGTATTTGATCTTATTTCAAGGTGGCAAAAAGGTTTGGTAGATAGCCTATTTTTGTCCACACGGGTAGACACACGGACGTGTGTCTAGGCTGTGTGTGACACATGGTCAATCCCACGGGCGTATGGTTAAGTCGTGTGTCCCCTATACCTTGCATGGGAAGAATTAAATGCGCTGTAGTACACACACGGGCTAAGACACGACCGTGTGTCTCAACCATGTGAAGGGCACGGCCACGCACACAGGTGTGTACCACGGCCGTGTGATTGTTGAAGTTAGAAACAGAATACCTAGGTTTTTGCACATGGGCTGTGGCACAGACGTGTTATTGCCGTATGAGGGACACGGGCTGAGCACAAGGGCGTGTGCCAGGCCATGTGAAAACCCCTATAGGTTCAATTTTAGAAATTAATTCCATACGGACGAGGGACACGAGTGTGTCTCTAGGATTCTTAGGCCATGTGAACCACACGTGCCATTAGTACGGCCGTGTCTAGAGGCCACACGGGCATGTTGCCCTTCCACATGGGCATGTGCCTTGTTTATAGTAGGTTTTGAAGAAATTTTCTTGAGTGCCCGAAATGGTCTCGGATCATTTCTAAACCATGTTTTAGGCCTCGTAGGCCCATATAAAGGTCCGTAAGACATTGTTTGAAAACGTTTTAAATTGGGACGCATTTCATTGAGTGTAAGTTGAATGGTTGCATGTGATTTAGTAAGGTAACATCTCGTACCCTATCCAGGCATCAGATACGGGTAAGGGGTGTTACATTTAGTGGTATTAGAGCATGGTTTAGTTGATTCTAGGACTAACTAAGAGTGCGTACGAGTCTAGCTATACATGCCATTATTGTTTGATGATAGTGTGACGACTCCTGACGATAATAAATTATGTTTTTCTTATGGTAATGGATTCCGATCAGCCTATGGCAGATGATGTAGAGAGTAATGCGCCGGGTCTAGCTGAAGGGACCGCGCCAGTCGAAACTAGGCCTGTAACGATGAGTCAGGGTGGAGGGGCTAGAAGAGCCTACCTCCAAATGATGGATGCTTGGTATATGAAGTAAGTTCGAGCTAATCCGAACACTCCACCTCCCCCACCTCCTCCGATTTATCAGCATGCCCCAGTAGCTCCTCAAGGAGCAGATTTGGGTAAGAGAGACAAACCCCTGGTAGACTGACTTAAAAAATATGAGGTGGAGGAATTCCAGGCAAATAAAGATGACATCTCAGAGAGAGCCGAGTTCTGGTTAGAGAACAACATCAGAGTGTTCGATAAACTATCATGCACACCTGAAGAGTGCATGAAATGTGTGGTATTCTTACTTTGAGATTTGGCCTACCAGTGGTGGAACACTCGTGTCAGTAGTACCGAGAGAGAGGGTGACTTGAGATTTCTTTTGGGAGGAATTCCGCAAGAAGTATATTAGTCAGA
Organism: Gossypium stocksii; assembly: GCA_020496765.1. Lineage (NCBI taxonomy): Eukaryota > Viridiplantae > Streptophyta > Magnoliopsida > Malvales > Malvaceae > Gossypium > Gossypium stocksii. The sequence goes on from CM035623.1 coordinate 110,584,251, forward strand.
GGTTCATTTATTAGAAGAGGAAGGAGTTTCTAGAACTTAAGTAAGATCGAATAATAGTCACGGAATATGAATGTGAGTTGGTGAGATTCAGCAATTATGCTCAAGAGTGTGTGTCTTTCAAAGCCATTATGTGTAAGCGGTTTGAAGACGGTTTGAATGAGGACATCAAATTGTTGGTGGGTATTTTGGAGATCCAAGAATTCGTGGTACTTGTTGAGAGAGCGTGCAAGGTCGAAGAATTGGCTAAGGAAAAAAAAAAGGCCGATATGGAGTCTCGTGACTCAAAGAAAAGACAGATGAAAAAATCGCATCAATCCTCATCCAAGAGATCTAGAGAGTTTACTACCCGATCTGATACTTTAGTGGGATTCTCGAGTAAGAACAAAAGTATGCAACATGTGACGTTTAAGGCTCAGACTACCTCAGTGGCAAATGTGGGTAATACTCGACCGGATAGACCTAGGTGCTCGCAGTGTGGTAGATGATACTTCGGTGAGTACCGAGAAAATGAAAGAGGTTATTTTTAGTGCAGCTCACTTGACCATTTCATTCGAGATTGCCCCGAGATAGATAAGGGCAATAAAAAGTAAGAGGTGAGAGCAAGTAGTGCTCCTTTGAGAGGTAGACCGCAGAAGAACCCAGGTAGTGGGGCTAGTTGCCGAGGTGCCCCTAGAGATGTTGCTATGAGGTCTGAGGGCAGAGCGCCTGTGAAGACCTATGCTATTTGTGCCCGTGAAGAGGCTTCGTCGCTTGACTTGATTACGGGTAACTTTTTTATTTATGATATACCTGTTATTACCTTGATTGACCCGGGGTCTACCCACTCATATATGTGTGTGAAACTGGTCTCTAGTATGAATGTGCATGTCAGGTCAACCGAGTTTGTAGTAAAGGTGTCAAACCCACTAGGCAAACATGTGCTAGTTAACTAAGTATGTAGGGACTGCCCGTTGACAGTTAGAGGTTATTGCTTTCTGGCCAACTTGATTTTATTGCCGTTTGACAAGTTTGACATAATAATTGGTATGGATTGGTTGATCACCCAAGACATAGTGGTAAATTATGGAAAGAAATTTATTGAGTTGAAATATAAAAACGGGGATGTTCTCCAGATTGAATCAGGTGAATCAGATGCTCTACTTATAGTAGTATCTTCTATGACAGCTTAGAGGTATTTGAGGAAAGGATACGAGTCGTATCTTACTTTTGTACTGAATAACCAAGTGTCGAAGGAAAAGATTGATTCAGTGCCAGTGGTATGCGAGTACCCAGATGTGTTTCTGGAAGAGTTACATGGATTACCTTTAGAAAGGGAAGTCGAGTTTGGTATCGAGTTGGTCCCTGGTATGACACCTATCTCGATTGCTCCATATAGGATGGCCCCAATGGAACTCAAGGAATTGAAGACTCAGTTGCAAGAATTAACAGATAAGAGTTTTACGAGACCGAGTTATTCTTCGTGGGGAGCACGATTTTACTTGTTAAGGAAAAGGATGGTTTGATGAGGTTGTGCGTAGACTACTGTCAGCTCAACCAGGTTACAGTGAAGAATAAGTGATTTCGTGATGATGAAGTAATAAAAACTGATCGCACCTATAAACTAACTAATATCACGAAAAGGCAAGTGCACCTATCGAATAGTAGTATAGTTAGTGGCAAGACCGGAATATTGAATCCAAGGAACTAAAAGTACTAGTAATGACTTTCTTCCTATTATGTAGCCTAAAAATAAAGAGGTGGTTTGTGTAAACTAATTAACGCTAAACTAAACTAAGGATGCGACAAAGAGTAAATTGGGAAATTGCTTTTGGGAAAACTGATTGATGAGGGCAATACCTAAGGAAGAATCCACCTAGACTTCACTTGTTATCTAACTCTGAACTAAACGATTTCTTCATTTGACTTGATCTGTAGAGATTCCTAAATTATGTTAATACCTCCGTCGAGGATACAAACAACTAATCTTAGATTGATTAATTGAAATCTCTTTCTCATTAAAACCCCTAGTCTTGCATTAACTCGATCTATGGCTTCCCATATTAGATTTGACTCTAATTTGACATATTTTCATCGTCCTATGTCTAGGATTGCGATCAACTCTGCTTAATTGTGTTGGATCTACTCCTATACAAGGAATTTTGCTCCTATGTATAAGCACATTCAACTTAAATTAATATCCCAGAAATATCAATTCAAGAGTTAAAAACACAACTAAGAACAAATCAAATGTTTATCATATAGTTTAGATAACAATAACAAGATTCGTCTTAGGTTTCATCCCCCTTAGATATTTGGGGTTTTTAGTTCATAATTATAAAAAGAAACATCTCAGAATAAATAAAATAACAAAACATAAGAAAACCCAAAACCCCTGAAAGGATTGAAATGAGATCCTCTGTCTTGATGTAGATCCTGGCTTCTGAGATGGATCAATCGGCTTTCCTTCGAGTAATTCCCTGCCTCTAGCTCTCCTTCTTGGCAGGGGGACTGAGTTGGTACTATCTTTGATATCGCGTGATATGTAGTAATAAAATTTATAAAAACTGATCACACCAAAAACTAACTAATATCACGATTTTAAGACAAGCGCACCTATCGAACAATAGTATAGTTTAGCTGTAAGACTGAGTTATCGTACCCAAGGGAACCAAAAGTACTAGTACTTACTTCCTTTCTATTATCTAGCCTAAAAATAAAGGGGGTTTGTGTGAAACTAATTCTAAACTAAGCTAAAAGTGCACAAAGAGTAAATTGGGGAAAAATTTCAGGAAAAGCTGATTGATATGGGCAATACTCAAGGGAGAATCCACGTAGACTTCACTTGTTATTGGCTTCTTGAACTAGATGATTTCTTCACTTGACTTGATCCGTAGAGATCCCTAACCTATGTTAATACCTTCGTCGAGGATAAGAACAACTAATCCTAGGTGGTTAACTAAAGTTTCTTTATTAATTAACACCCCTAGGTTGCATTAATTCGATCTATAGATCCCTGTATTAGGTTTGACCCTAATCCAGTAGATTTATGTCGCCCTATGTCTGGGGTTGCATGCAACTCCGCTTAATTATGATAGATCTACTCTTAAAACAGGGACTTTTGCTTCTCTGCCTAAGCATATCAGTTTCTTGAAGTAATACCTAGGACTATTAAATCAAGAATGAAGAACACATAATTAAGAACAGTTCAAGTATTTATCATATAATTTAAGAATAAATAATAACAAGATCTGTCTTAGGTTTTATCCCCCTCAAGTATTTGAGGGGTTTAATTCATAATTAATAAAGAAAACATCTCAGAAGAAATAAGATAACAAAACATAAAGAACCCAAAAACCCCTGAAGGAATTTAGGGAGATCCTTTGTCTTGATGTAGAATTCTGGCTTCTGGGATGAATCAATCGGCTTCCCTTGGAGTAATTCCTCGCTTTCACTCCTTGTGTTGGTAGAAATATGGTGCTCCTTTTGGGAGAAAAGAGTACTCCCTTAGCGGGAAATAATCACACCCTTGAAGTTGCCTCTTAGGGTCTTTATATAGAGTTTAGAATGGCTTTCTTAGCCCCTAAGTATCCTTTTTCGAGTAGAATTGAACTTCCTCATGATAGGGACATGTCTGTGTGCCATGCCCATGTGGATCGATAAAAGGCCGTGTACGGGCCTGTTGATGGTGGCACGGCCATGTGGTCAGGCCGTGTTTGTCGGGGATGGGCCGTGTTGGACTTTATGTGGCACGGCCGTGTGCCACGGTCGTGTGGTGAATCCTTGGGCTGTGTTGTTTTCACACTTTGGCCCATTTTCTTCGTTTTCAGCCTATTTTTTATTCTTTTCTATTCCCTACGCTCTCCTGAGTATAAAACATGAAATAAAAGAGTTAAGAGCACCAATTCTCACAAATTTAGTGATAATTCATCCAAAATATAGGCCAAGCATGAGGTAAAAATATGTATAATTTATTGTTTATCAAATACTCCCACACTTAAGCCATTACTTGTCCTCAAGCAAAATCTCAATCCCTAATTAAGAATCATTCCTCTCAACTTTCAATCTTTATCAATAATGTTTCAAACCAATCCACAGGTAATTATACAATGACAATTCAATCAAAAGAACATTAAAGATTCAATCACTCTAAGTTGAGAATTTTATCACGAAAACATAGGTTTTCTCCCTTCTCTTAAGTAATTATCTTTCAATCAAAATCAACGAGAATTGACATCCTCACTAAGGGTTCACTCTATCCACTCAAAGTGTTTAGGGTTCAAGAATTAAGCACTCTCTAGTCAATCTGAAAAGTTATTACCATAGGCTTGCAAGAAAATCAAATCTCCACCACTATAGATTGATATGACACATCGATCAAAAGGTCTTTCAATAGTTGTAATGAGGCTTTGGTTAGGGGTGTTGTCACAAGCTGAAAAAAGAGGGTTAGAATCGAGATTGAATTGAAAAATCATCTAGCTAGAGAAATCTCTATCACTAGAACATATTCCTAGAGCTAAGCCTTATGATGACATCGTTCTGGATTTGGAAGCTTGTAGAAATATGCAAAAATTATTGAACTATTATAGATTACAACTGAATTAACTGTATATACACATTGTTTTTGTTTTTATTTTTATTTTTTTAGGACAATTCAAATACAATACTTTGAATATTGACAAACTTTACAACTGAAAAAAAGAACAAAGCTAGATAATAATTTACTCAAATCTCGACAAAAATAGGGATCAAAATAATTGAATGGAATTCAACAAAAATGGGTTATGGGTTAATATTAGAGGTAAGTCAAAGAATGGGTTGTTAGGCTCAATGAGGTTTATTAGGGGTTAATTTATGGAGGTAGGCTTTTTATGGAGTAAGTGGGTTAAACCTAGGTGCCTTTATCATTCTGGTGTATCAAATCAATGATGTGGTCTTGACATGTATAATCGAAGCAAGTTCTAGAATAACAAATCAGTGTTGACTCACTCAAAGCAATAATAAAAGTGAACACGAAAGAATGTATGCTCAAAAGGCTCAAAAATCTCACCAGAATTATGGCTTTTGATGTCAATCATGTGAATTTCAAATTTCAAGATAACACTTAAAATTAGGGAAAATAACCTAGAAAAAAATTTAAATTCTCAAAAATTTCAACTTATCATGTTTGATTCCCTAGTGTTTTAAAGTTTCAATAATCAAAGCATAAGCACCTATGTCTTAATTCTCAACACATCAATAAAAATCATAAATCAATTGTAATTAATTCCTAACAAGAGATTTGAAGATAATGCAGAGAATTCAAAATTTGAGAGAGATTTTCAAGGATTTCAAAGATAATATAAAGAATGAAAGTGAGTTTCCCCTACACTTAAGATGTACTTTGCCCTCAATGTATAAAGATAACATTAATAGCAATAGAAGCATAAGATCATAAGTTAGGGAGAGAAGTAAAACTCCCTGAATATTGGATGGAACCTTTGAATTGTGAAAGTTGTCTTGGAGGAAGGAATACTTGAAGTTCATGGTTTTGAAACTGCGATAGCACTTAAGGGATTTTAGGTATTTCAAGATTAGAACAATTACTTGTTCGGAAATAACCGATATAAAATAACTGAAATAATATAAACTAGTTCTGAGAATACTAAAATTCAAATAAAGAAAAAGATAAAATAAAATAAAATGGAAAAACAAAAAATCCCAGGGATTTTGGCGTGCCTAGCTCGAGATACACGCCCATGTTGCAAGGGGGTGTTGAGACACATGGTTGTGTCGCACGGCCGTGTCTTTCGATGTTCGCTTCTCCCACGGCCGTGTATGGGGTCACATGCCCATGTTGGAATTGATAGTGTTGGTCACAGCCATATCGCACGGCCGTGGCTATTTATCGTAGCCTGTGCCTTAGGGAAAATTTTACCCTGCTTGTACACGGCCAAGTTGCATAACCATGTCTCTGCTCAAAGTGTACACACGGCCTGAGGTACGCTCGTGTGCATGGCCGTGTGGCTCGAAAAACCTGCATTCAAGGGTTAGTTGATGTATTAGAAAGCCTAATTTTAAAAGAATTTACTAAGTGCGCGGGTTGCCTCCCAAGAAGCGCTTGTTTATAGTCTAAGCTCGACTTTTCTCAAGTTTGTTCGGTCACAGCGGCTTAAAGAGTTGATACTCTTCTATTTGATTATCAACGTAAAATTTGAGTCGAGCGTGGTTTACCTTGAAAGTGCCGAGTGACTCATGTTTTATCTCTACTGTACTGATAAATTTTCATTACCGTGAAGTAGGGTATGTCACTTGTATGTTCTTTTGAATTCAGGTTTCGAGGATCATCTTCCCCTAATATTACCTTATCTCCTACCTTGATTTGATTCGTTTACACGTGAGGGTCGTCTTGGTGATGCTCTGGGTTGGTTTGGCATACTTTGGGCTTTTCATGATAGTTCAGCCACTCATCTAGTTCCTCGATCTGAAGCATTCGCTTTTCAGGTGCATCTCCCTTGGATGGACTTGTCTGTGATTGGGTTGCCTTTATGTGAAGTGTATCCTGCACAGAAGGTTGGGTAGTGAGTTCAGTGTTTTTACAAGGACTCGTGACTATATTATTATCAACAGTCTTAATCGAGTTTTGAGCTTGTAAGGTAACTTGGTCATCATCTATACGTAGTGTAAGTTCACCTTTTCCTAAATCAATTATTGTTCTGGCAGTTGCTAAAAAGGGTCACCCTAGAATTAAGGGTACATTGCTATCCTCATCAATGTCTAAAATAACAAAGTCAACTGGGAATATGAATCTATCAATTTTTACAAGCACATCTTCAATTATTCCCTTAAGAAACCTAATAGTTTTATCAGCCAGTTGAATGCTCATCTTGGTTTGCTTAGGTTTTTCAAGACCTAGTTGTTTAAACAGTTTATAAGGCATGACATTTATACTAGACCCTAAATCAACTAAAGCATTTTTGGCGTTTAGGCTACCAAGTAAACAAGGAATAGTAAGACTCTTTGGATCTTTTAGTTTGATTGGCAGTTTATTTTGGAGAATAGCTGAGCATTCCTCGTTGAGTTCCACTGTGGACAGTTCTTCCAACGTCCTTTTATTTGTGAGAAGTTCCTCTAAAAATTTTGCGTACTTCGGCATCTGCAAAATTGCTTCAACAAACGGTAAGTTGATATGTAATTTCTTTAAGAGTTTAAGAAACTTACCAAATTGCTCATCTGTATGGTCCTTCTTTAGCGGGTTGGGTATGGGATACGAGGTTTAAATTCTTTGGTAATTTCATCTTTGTAACTTACCACATTCTATCCTTTACTTACCACAGGCCCCTTGCATGGCTCTGGGTTGGTTTTGGTTAACCTCTCATTATCTATCGTATCTACGGCATTAAGTTGCTCTTTGGGGTTAGTCTCAGTATTGCTTGATAACCCACGGTGCTGTCTTTCAGAGATTAGCTTGGCAAGCTGGCCTATTTGAGTTTCAAGTCCTTGAATAGATGCTTGCTGGTTCCTTAGTGCTGTTTCGGTATTTTGGAAACGAGTTTCTGACATGGCCATAAATTTGGTGAACATCTCTTCAAGATTCTGCTTTTTCTCTTATTGTGGTGGTGGCTGCTGAAATCCCGGAGGAGGCTGTTGTCTTTGATTTCCTTGTCCTCCCCATGAAAAATTGGGGTGATTTCTCCAACCTGCATTGTAAGTACTACTATAAGGGTTATTTTGAGGTCTAGAATTGTTACCCATATAATTGGCTTGCTCAGTTTCTATGTTGTGTCCATAAGATGAGTAGTTTGGATTGAACATATTTCCTGGGGTTGCGCCGCACTGCATCACTGGCTGTGCCTGCGTAGAACCAACAAAATTATCAAACTTTTTATTTAGAAGTTCTACTTGGTTAGTAAGCATAGTGCCAGCATCAATATTATAAACTCTTGCGGCTTTTGTCGGCTTTGTCCTCATGACTTGCCACTGATAGTTATTCAGTGACATCTCTTCTATGAACTCATAAGCTACTTTGGGTGTTTTATTGTTGATTGTTCCTCCTATGGCTGCATCGATCATTTGCCTTGTGGAAGGATTCAAACCGTTGTGAAAGGTTTGAACTTATAGCCACAAAGGTAATCCATGATGAGGGCACCTTCTCAAAAGATCTTTGTATCTCTCCCAGGCATCGTAAAGTGTTTTGAAATCCATCTGTACAAAAGAAGAGATATCGTTTCGTAATTTAGCTGTTTTAGCTGGAGGAAAATATTTAAGTAAAAATTTTTCGGTCATCTGTTCCCATGTAGTGATTGAGCCTCGTGGTAAAGAATTTAACCACTGTTTGGCTTTATTTCTCAAACAGAATGGGAATAGCCTTAGACGAATGGCATCATCAGAAACGCCATTAATTTTAAAAGTATCACAAAGTTCCAAAAAATTGGCTATGTGTGAATTTGGATCTTCATCCTGTAAACCATCAAACTGCACAAATTGCTGAATCATCTGAATAGTGTTAGGTTTTAATGCAAAATTATTAGCAGCAATGGTAGGTCTAATAATGCTAGTTTGAGTACCAGCAAAACTAGGTTTAGCATAATCATACATAGTACGAGGAGCTTCATCTTGTTCTGCGGGTAGTGCTGGAGGTGGTTGAATGTTTTGATTTGTTTCCAGCTCTTCTGTAAGTTTTGGCTCTTGTTCTTGATCTTGTTCTGGATAATGTAGGCTTCGTCTGATTTCTCTGTGAGTTCTGCGAACTGTCACTTCTAAATCTTCGTAAAAAAGTAATAGCCCTGCCGGGTTGTTTCTAGTCATAAACTAGAAATACCTAGAAGGAAAAAGCAAAGAAAATTAAATTAAATAAAATAAAAAAATAAAAAATAAAAAATAAAAAAATAAAAATAAAAGCTGAAAATAAATAAGAAATAGTAATGGCTAAAGTAATAGAAATCAAGTTTTCGTAATATTTTAGTTCCCCGGCAACGGCGCCAAAAACTTGATATCGCGTGATATGTAGTAATAAAATTTATAAAAATTGATCACACCAAAAACTAACTAATATCACGATTTTAAGGCAAGTGCACCTATCGAACAGTAGTATAGTTTAGCGGTAAGACCGAGTTATCGTACCTAAGGGAACCAAAAGTACTAGTACTTACTTCCTTTTTATTATGTAGCCTAAAAATAAAGGGGGCTTGTGTGAAACTAATTCTAAACTAAGCTAAAAGTGCATAAAGAGTAAATTGGGGAAAACTTTCGAGAAAAGCTGATTGATATGGGCAATACTCAAGGGAGAATCCACCTAGACTTCACTTGTTATTGGCTTCTTGAACTAGACGATTTCTTCACTTGACTTGATCCGTAGAGATCCCTAACCTATGTTAATACCTCCGTCGAGGATAAGAGCAACTAATCCTAGGTGGTTAACTAAAGTTTCTTTATTAATTAACACCCCTAGGTTGCATTAATTCGATCTATGGATCCCCCTATTAGGTTTAACCCTAATCCGACAGATTTATGTCGCCCTATGTCTAGGGTTGCATGCAACTACGCTTAATTATGATAGATCTACTCTTAAAATAGAGACTTTTGCTCCTCTGCCTAAGCACATTAGTTTCTTGAAGTAATACCTAGGACTATTAAATCAAGAATGAAGAACACATAATTAAGAACAATTCAAGTATTTATCATATAATTTAAGAATAAATAATAACAAGATCTGTCTTAGGTTTTATCCCCCTCAAGTATTTGAGGGGTTTAAGTCATAATTAATAAAGAAAACATCTCAGAAGAAATAAGATAACAAAACATAAAGAACCCAAAAACCCCTGAAGGAATTTAGGGAGATCCTTTGTCTTGATGTAGAATTCTGGCTTCTAGGATGAATCAATCGGCTTCCCTTGGAGTAATTCCTTGCTTTCACTCCCTGCGTTGGCAGAAATATGGCGCTCCTTTTGGGAGAAAAGAGTACTCCCTTAGCGGGAAATAAGCACACCTTTAAAGTTGCCTCCTAGGGTTTTTATATAGAGTTTAGAATGGCTTTCTTAGCCCCTAAGTATCCTTTTTCGGGTAGAATTGAACTTCTTCATGATAGGGACACGTCCGTGTGCCACGCCCGTGTGGATCGATAAGAGGCCGTGTGCGGGCCTGTTGATGGTGGCACGGCCGTGTGCCAGGGTCGTGTGGTGAATCCTTGGGCTGTTTTGTTTTCACACTTTGGCCTATTTTCTTCATTTTCAACCCGTTTTTCATTATTTTCTCTTCCTTATGCTCTTCTGAGTATAAAACATGGAATAGAAGAGTTAAGAGCACCAATTCTAACAAATTTAGTGGTAATTCATCCAAAATATAGGCTAAGCATGAGGTAAAAATATGTATAATTTATCGTTTATCAGTCTTGTACCTTCCCCTCTACTGTACCCCCTTGTAGTTGCCTCCTAGGGTCTTTATATAGAGTTTAGAATGTCTTTCTTAGCCCCTAAGTAGCCTTTTCTAGGTGAAATTAAACTTCATCACGACAGGGACACGCCTGTGTGCCACGCCTGTGTGCGTTGATTCTAGGCCGTGCTCGAGCCTGTTAATGTGGCACGGCCATGTGAGTTGCCCGTGTGAAACGATTCTAGGCCGTGCTCGAGCTTGCTAATGTGGCATGGCCGTGTGACGAACTTCCAGGCCATGTTGATTATTGATTTGGGCCCGATTTGCCCATTTTTGGCCCGTTCCTTGCTCTTTTCTTTTCCTGATGCTCACCGAAGTATAAAACATGAAATTAAAGGATTAGGAGCATCAAATTCCACAAATTCAATGATAATTCATCCAGAAATTAGGCTAAGCATGAGGTAAAATATGTATAATTTACGATTTATCAAATACCCCCACACTTAAACCTTTGCTTGTCCTCAAGCAAAATCTCAACTCACAATTAAAAATTATTCCTCTCAATTTATAATCCTTATCAATAAAGTTTCAAACTAATCCACAAGTAATCATACATTGAAAATTCAACCGAAAGAAAATTAAAGTTTCAAACACTCTAAGTTGAAAATCTTATCACAGAAACATAGGTCTTCTCCTTTCTTCTAGGTAATTACCTTGAACTCAAAATCAACAAGAGTTGACATCCTCACTAAAGATTCACTCTATCCACTCGAAGTGTTTAGGGTTCAAAAATTAAGCACTCATTAGTCAACCTGAAAAGTGATTACCATAAGCTTGCAGGAAAATCAAATCTCCGCCACTATATATTGACATGATACATAGATCAAAAGGTCTTTCAAGGGTTGTAACGTGGCTTTGGTTAGGGGTGTTGTCACAAGCTAAAAAAGAGGGTTAGAATCGAGATTGAATTGAAAAATCATCTAACTAGAAAAATCTCTATCACTGAAACATATTCCTAGAGTAAAGCCTTTTGGATGACATCATTTAAGAACAAGAGCTCAAAAATTACATGGAAATATGCAAAACATTGAATTACATCAGGAATATACATATTTTTTTTAAAGAACAAATCAAATAAAAACAAATTGAATATTTATAAACTTTACAAACTGAAAAGGAAAACAAAGCTAGATAATTATTCAACTCAAATCTCGACAAAAATAGGGATCAAAATAATTGAAGGGAATTCAACAAAAAATGGGTTATAGGTTAATATTGAAGGTAAGTTAAGGAATAGTTTGTTAGGCTCAATCGGGTTCACTAGGAGTTAATTTATGAAGGTAGGTGTAACGCTTGGTTTGTGCAAGTGTACACAGTCGCCCAAGTAATAAGTAAGTAGAAAAAGTTATCGTCTCCATAGGGATTGTATTAGCACAAAGTCAATTAATAATAAAATTATGTTAGCAATTCGGTGAATAAAAACTCAATTTGATTGGTAGTGATGATTAAAAAGAATTAAAATAACTAGATGCAATGATTCCTGGTGCAAATTATCCTAAGTATGCAACTATATGAATGAAATAGATTTTAGCAAATTTAACACGATATGCAACAATTCTAATATAAATAAACTAGGACAATTACTCTAATTAAACTTAATTTATTTTCAACATGCTTAATAGCATTCAGAAAAGTATTCTATGGCAACTCGACATTTTATGAGTTTGAAAACCATTTTAGGATTTCTTAGTATTCATGTGAAGTAACAGGGACGGATTAGATATGAAACAATTTAATCACACAAATCTAAAAACTATGCAGATAACAGAGCCGTACCAGGGATGTTATGCAACCTGCAATTTAATCAGTTTAAGGATCTAAATTGAGCATGCACATTTCAATTATACGTCCACTAGCCGTTATCTGGTTAGGATCGTTCAGCTAATTCGGGTGTATTTCAATCACGTATGGACAAAATACAAACTTGATTTTAATTGAAAACATGATCGATTGAGGCACAAACATTTTAAGCATGAATCAAATAAATATTATTTAATTAAAATAATCATCCTAGCTTAAATAAAATTAAGCTTTCATTGTTGAAAACAAGAACAAAGAACTCATAGAAAACATTTAAATCAACTTTAAGAAAAGAAAGATTACACCCTATTTAGACAGCTGTCACCCAAGTTTCTAAATGGCGAGAACTCCTTCGACTCTTGCTTGCTCCTTTGCTGATGGCTCTCCAAGGTGGCCAGCCAAGGTTTCTTGATAGGCTAAATAGCTAAAACCCCTTAAGGAAGGATGGTGGATGGCGTGGGGAGAAGAGAGAGTTGAGAGAAAATGAGAGAAGAGAAGAGAATGGATGAATGTGGGATGATTTGAAAAGTGAGGTGAAGGGTCTTATTTATAGGTGTGGTTGGGGTGTGAGTTTACTAAAAATGGAAGTGTTCATCCACTTCAAATCCTTCCAATTGTGGCCAGCCATACATGTAGGTAAGGTGGCTGATTTTTAGCTTGATTCATGTGCCACATCATGCAGGAGCAAGACTCAGTCTCCGGTGAATCTTCAGGTAAATCTCCGATTCCTTTAAATCTTCAGGGACTTCATGCAATTAACCCAAATGTTGATTTATTAACCTCCATGTGCAGCCGAAATTAAGGGCTAATTTAGTCCAATTGGGACGGCTTTGTAATTGAGTTAAAGCTCTCCCACCTGTCTAAAAGTAACAGAAAAATCAGGGGACCAAACGATGCAAATTAACCACTTTAATTAATTAATTTTACTTAATTAATTAAGCCCAATTTTATTAATGAAACATATAGAAATAATTTATTAAATATAAATTTATATTTTATTATTAAATTAAATCATGCATGGCCCACTTTAAAAATAGAATATGCTCAAATTAATATAAAATAAGCCATTTTATGCATAAAAACTATATAATAAAACATAAAATTACATTTTAATAATTTCCATGTCCTAATTTCATTTTTCCACATATTTCATTAATTTAATAAACAATTACTAAGTTTTAGCAATAAAATTAAGCAAAAAGGTGATGAATTATATAGGAAAAATCCTATATATTTTCCCGTTTACACACTCCAAAACTTAAATTATTGCTCGTCCCGAGTAATGTTTATGCACAACACCAGGTTTTGCTAAGGCAAATTTAGCAAAGAATGTGAGTAGCATCAATCCTCATCCCATAATCATGCTTCAATAAATTCATGCTCGTAGATCTTCTTCATTAATAATTACCTCATATGCACACATTTGAGAGTTACATACTAAGTTTCAAGATATGCCAACATGAATCATGATATGCATGCATGCCATTGCCAATAATAATATTCTTCATTCAACATAATTTCTCATCAATCAAGTAAAACAATCATAAGGCTTATTTATGCTTTTCATATGTTGAACTTAGTACTTCCTCTCCACTAATGTAGGTGACATAATCATCAAATCAATAGGTCTTTCATAAGGTTGTAATGGGGCTCGGTTGAAGGTAGGGATTTTAAGAGATGGGAAATTTCGGTTTCAAAATCTTAATCTTTAACTTTGTCTTGGACTTGAAATTCAACCTTCTTCTTCAAGTGAACCTTTGGAACACCCCCAAACTTATTTTGAACCTATGCTCATATATTTTTCTTTTTTTGAGACTGAGCAAACTTTTCTTCACTCTTTTGTATTTTTTTTAAGCATGAGCACATACATCTTCTAAACATTTAAACATTGACTACCAAGACCACTTAGGTTAAGATGGGTGTACAAAATTGGGATAACTTTCAAAAGATGGGAACATGGCTTGTAATGTAAGTTCATTGCAATAAATAGGCTATTAAGCTCAAAATTTTGGTTTCAAGGGTCAAATGTCGCAAGGTTGGCTTTGAAAGGCTCAAACATTCCAAATAAATAGTGCCTATATCATTTTAAATTTTTATATCTCCTAGGATTTCGCCTTAAGAAAGTCACTAAGTCAATTCTAAAGATATAAAACCTCATGTATGTCTAATCTCAGAAGAAACTAAGTTTTCATGGCAAACATTACCTACGGCTAAGTTCATACAATTATTCCATTCTTCACAATAACATACAATCACTTAGATAAAATCATCATTCATGCTTGCATACAAACTATCTTATTAAAAAAAATTTCTTGAAACATTCATTTATTAAAGCATATTTATGACAAAAAATTGATTGAAACAATAAAAAGAACTCGTGCAACCTATTTGCCTTACCCCATTTAAAAAGAAGCAATGTCCTCATTGCAAGAACAAAGTAATAAATGAAAACTGAACACCAGGTAGGGTTGAAAAAGAAAGAGATGTGAGTTATTAAGACTGTTTAAATACCAAGTCTTTCCTGATAACCCAATCCTAGACATGTTCATTCCCATTACCACATTACTTAGTCTTTTTCTTTCTAAAGAAGTATTTATTCATGCTTGCTAAGTTTTATTTTGCAAAAATAAAATCCTTAATACTAAAGAAATAAATTCCTAGAATAAAATAAAAAGACAAGAATCCCCCCTTTTTATTTTCTGACTCATTCCCTTTGTCTTTCTAAGTTTCATTCCTAGTTGCATCGTCACTTTCTTCCGTCCATGTCTCGAAGATACCATCTAAGAACCCAGGCACAAAAGTATTAGAGATATTCTTAAAGGTGTTTCGATTTGAATCATCCCTTTGAAGTACTTGCATGAGTTGGTATTGGAGTTACAAATTCATGATCAACACTCGGCTTAACTGGTTCTTCTTCTGGCTCAACCCTAGGTTCAGGGTTTGTAGTTCCTTCAACTGGGTTAGGACCTGTTGGTTCTATTTCATATTCTTGTTCTTTAGAGGCTGTAACTGAGTTACCTTCAGTTTTAGCTACATTTGTCGACTCTTCAGTTTCTGACTCAGATGGCTCTACTTGCTCACCTTGGTTCAGCTCCTGCACCCTTCCTACTAGTCTTTCAAGGTCATGAATTGTAATGCACCTTTGAACATATTGCCCCTTTAGATTTGCTTGTGTTTTCACATGGGCCCGTAAGCAAAGTGAAGTGATTAATGATGGGAAATAAGCACTTCCTTTCTTCTTTTTAGTACAGTCATAAATCTCTTTAAGAATAATTTTCCCAACATTAATGGACTTTTCTGTCAAGATAGCATATAACAACAGCATCTGTTCCATCGAGATAGTGGAACAATGTGAGATAGGCATAAAACTATAGCGAACAAAGTAAAACCATACCTTTGTTACTGGCTTTAGGTATTCCCTTCAGCAAGAATGGCTCCCATACTTTCTTATAATTCATTGGGATCCCGGATTTGTCACAACATCAAGTACTTGTTGAAAAAAATCCCAATTGATGTTGTTCATCATAGGGTAGTACTCATCTTCTTCAGCATAAGGTAAATTGAACAAATCATTGATGGATTTAGAAGTAAGAGGTACCTTTTTTCTTCGAAACCTCGGTAGCATCTTGTGTCGTCAAACTTGCATAAAATTCTTGAACTAGTTCATCATCAGAAAGTGATCGAGCATCACAGAATCGTTCCCACTTGAGGGTATTGATTACTTTCCTAATCGGCATAGGAACAGCCTTCACATCATTGCTCTTTAAGTTGAAACCTTTTTCCGGCATCATGGGTTAATGCTTGAAAATTGAATTAAACCTCTCTTTCACCTCTTCATCAATCACGATTGGATTTTCTGGAGTAGTCTTTAACGATCTAGTTCTTTTACGAGACATGGTCCTTTTTCCCGAAAATTCAGCAAAGTTTCGGCAAAATAGGCAAAAAAGGATCGGCAAGGTGATGGGATTTACTATGGCAAACCGTTGTGACAGTGATGGACTTATGGTAGCGACGACGACGTGTGGCAGCGACATGGGTTTGTGGTGGTGATGGGAGCGACTTGCAGCAGCAATGCCAATCGGCAAACCTTTTCCGCGGCACTAAGGTATTTTGGCTAGGGGAAAAGAAAAAAGAAAATTAGAGATTTCTTTAGGGATTTGAGGCTAGCGACATAAGAAGAGAATTTCGGGGATTTTTAGGCTAAACAACTTGCTTGATGGATGTGAAAAGAAGTAGAATGAAGAGGGGTTTATATAGGAAAAATTAGGGCAACATGTAGCACAATTTTAGTCACATTAGGGTTACTTGGGCGGCAAGGAATGGAAGTGGCAGCAATGGCATAGATTTTTCCCTTCTTTTTGCTAACTTGGGCCTCAAATTTGGACTGTATGTACAGACTCACTTAAAAGAAAAATTGATTAGTACTTAGGCCAATTTTTGGCCTCCTTTATTAACATGAAAAAAAGAATTTAAAATTAAAATAAAACTAGTACTTAAGAATTTGAAATTTAATTAAAATTTCTTCTTAACAAATTACATTAAATTAATTCCTAAGAAAGGTTGGAGGTGTCATAGCGGTCCCTCTTAAATTCCAATCTCCTTAGACAGAATTAATTAAATGTCCTAAATTAAGAAAATAAATTTTAATTATTTATTTATTTACAAAACAAATTTGTGAAAAATCAAGGGTCTATTAATTTGAACGAGGATTCAATTCGCTCAACTGCACCATCCCAATAGTGTTTGAGACGTTGACCATTAACTTTAAACATACCTCTGTGATTGTCGAATAATTCAATAGCTCCATAAGGATAAACTTGATAGATGGTGTAGGATCCTCTCCATCGGGATTTCAGCTTCCTAGGAAATAACTTCAGTCTTAAATTAAACAACAACACCTTCTGACATTCCTTAAACTCGCGTGGCTGTATGTGACTACCATGCCATCTTTTTGATCTTTCATTACACATTTTGGCATTCTCATAGGAGAACAACCTCAACTCTTCCAACTCATCCAATTGTAACATCTTTCTCTCACTGGCTTGCTCAAGATCAAAATTTAACTTCTTCAAAGCCCAGTGAGCTCTATTTTCCAACTCTAACGGCAAATGACATGCCTTCCCAAAGACTAACCGATAGGGAGTCATCCCTAACGGTGTCTTGAATGTTGTATGATAGGCCCACAATGCATCATCGAGCCTTCGAGACCAATCTTTTCTACTAGGGCATACTACATTTTCAAGGATGCCTTTGATTTCACGGTTCATTCTTTCAACTTACCCATTGGATTGGGGGTGATAAGCAGTAGCAATCTTGTGCTTAACATCATACTTTTCAAGCAACCACTTAAGCCACTTGTTCACGAAATGAGAACTTTCATCACTAATAATAGCTCTTGGTGTCCCAAATCGTGTAAACACATGCTTATGCAGGAATCGCATGACTATTTTAGCATCATTTGTAGGGTATGCTTCAGCTTCAACCCACTTGGATACGTAATCCACAGCAACCAAAATGTACTTGTTTCCATACGAAGAAGGAAACGGCCTTAGGAAGTCAATGCCCCATACATCGAATAATTAATTTCCAAAATATTTGTTAATGGCTTCTTATTCCTCCTTGATATATTTCCAGTTCTTTGGCAATTATCACAGTTCTTCACATAAGTGTAAGCGTCTTTAAATAATGTAGGCCAAAAGAAACCTGCTTGCAAAATCTTGGTTGCAGTACGTGAGCCACCAAAGTATCCCCCACTTGGAGATGAATGGCAATGATATAAGATCTCAGCAATCTCACTTTCAGCTACACACTTTCAGATTATGTTATCTGCACATAGTTTGAACAAAAATAGATCCTCTCAAAAATAATATCGACTATCATGAAGGAATTTCTTCCTTTATTGGTATGTCATTTCTTGAGGAATTATTCCACATGCAAGATAATTGGCAAAATCAACAAACCAAGGAGTTTCATGAATTTGACTTACCTCAAATAAATGTTCATTTGGAAAGTTCTCGTTGATTGGCACATGTGATTGAGTTGCCTCATCTTGCTCTAACCTTGATAAATGATCAACTACTTGATTTTCGACTCCTTTTCTATCTTGGATCTTAAGGTCAAATTCTTGAAGCAAAAGTATCCAACGAATTAGCCTTGGTTTCACATCTTTCTTGGTGAGTAAGTACTTAATGGCCGCATGGTCAGTAAATACCGTAACTTTGGTACCTATAAGATATGGGCAAAATTTGTCAAAAGCAAAGACTACAGCGAAGAGTTCCTTTTTGGTTACTGTATAGTTAAGTTGGGCTCCCGTCAAAGTTCTACTTGTATAGTAGATAGGGTGGAAGACTTTGTTTCTTCTTTGACCCATCACAGCTCCCACAGCATAGTCACTCTCATAGCATATTAGTTTAAAAGGTGAGCTCCAATCGGGTGTAACAATTATTAGGGCTGAGACTAATCGTTTCTTCAGATCTTCAAAAGCTTCTAAACATGCTTTGTTGAAATCAAACACTGTATCTTTCTCTAACAATAAACATAGTGGTTTAGAAATTTTTGAAAATTCCTTGATAAACCTTCAGTAAAACTCGGCATGGCCTAAGAAACCTCTGACTCCTTTCACATTGATTGGAGCCGGTAATCTTTCAGTTACATCCATCTTCGCTCTATCAACATCAATTCCTTTCTTTGAGATTTTATGTCTCAAGACAATCCCTTCCTTAACCATAAAATGGCACTTCTCCCAATTAAGGACAAGATTTGTCTTTTCGCATCTCTTTAGTACCTTAGCTAAATTATTCAAGCAAATATCATAAGTGTTACCAAAAACAGAAAAGTCATCCATGAAAACTTCGACAAAATTTTCAACCATATCAGTGAATATTGCCATCATGCATCGTTGAAATATTGCAGGAGCATTACATAAACCAAAAGGCATTCGCCTAAAAGCAAACGTACCATACAGATAAATAAACATTGCCTTATGTTGGTCCTCCAGAGCTACAACTATTTGGTTGTATCCCGAATATCCATCCAAGAAACAATAAAATTTGTTACTTGCCAGTCGATCTAACATCTGATCCATAAAAGGTAATGAAAAGTGGTCATTCCGAATAGCTTTATTCAGTTTTCTATAATGAATACAGATCCTCCACCCAGTAACAATTCTCATTGGAATCAACTCGTTACGCTCGTTTTCAACAATCGTGATCCCCCTTTTCTTCGGCGTACACTGCACCAGACTTGCCCACGAACTATCTGAAATAGGATAGATGATTCCTGCATCTAACCATTTGATTACATCCTTTCTCACCACTTCCTTTATAATCATATTAAGTCTCCTTTTCCCATCAATTCGAGCTCTTTCACCCTCTTCTAAAATGATTTTGTGCATGCAGAAAGAAGGGCTTATACCTCGAATGTCAGCTATGGTCCAACCAATTGCTTTTTTGAATTTCCTTAGAACAGTAATTAGTTACTCCTCTTGATCTTCCATTAGGTCTATTGAAATAATCACAGACAAAGTAGAATAGTCACCTAAATAAACGTATTTCAACTGGGAAGGGAGAACCTTTAGCTTAAAATTAGGTGGTTCATCGATTGACAACTTGGGTTGAATAAATTCTCTGACTTCTGACTCCAACGGTTCAAACCGTGTGGTCTGAATAAACTTTCTTGAATTGGCTTCCATCAAAGCCTTGTTTTCTTCACTTTTTTCATCCTCCAAAGGGTCAAACTCTAAGGCTTTCTCCAATGGATCTTCTTCACAATTTCTTTCTATAGACACCAAGGTCTCTATTTCTTCCATAACTGAACACTCTTTTGCTGGATCGGGAAATTTCATCGCTTTCAGAATGTTAAAAGTTACCTGATCGTCTTGAACTTGCATAGTGGGTTCACCTTTCTATACATCAATTAACGTTCTTCCCGTGGCTAGGAATGGTCCTCCAAGGATGATCGACACTTCTTTATCTGCTTCAAAATATAAGATAATGAAATCAGTGGGAAAAATAAATTTATCAACTCTTAACAAAACATCCTCGATCTTTCCTTCGGGGTAGGCTATAGATCAATCTACTAGCTGAAGCGTCATAGTTGTAGGTCGTACATCACCCACTCCTAACATCTTGAAAAGGGATTTAGGTATCAAGTTGATACTTCCTCCTAAGTCACACAAAGCTTTACCACTATAAGATTCACCAATGTTGTAGGGTATCGTAAAGCTTCTTGGGTCTTTCAACTTTGGTGGCAACCTATTCTGCAGGAATGCACTGCACTCCTTTGTTAAAGCAACAGCCTCATACTCTCTCAGTCGTTTCTTTTTGGATAGTATATCCTTCATAAACTTCACATAGTTCGGCATTTGTTCTAAAGCGTCCACCAATAGGATGTTGATGTGTAGCTGCTTCAGAACATCGAGAAACTTCTTGAACTGCACCTCCTGTTTCTGCTTATGTTGCTGTAATCTTTGCAGATATGGAGGTTATGAAACTTTAGGTTAGATCGGAGAACTCTTCTGAGTAGATAAATCTGCATCCAAAGGAGATGTTAAAGTATCTAAATTTAGCAAGTTAGGATTTACCTTGTCAGACTTGGCAGATTCTAACTCTTTTGGTGTAGAAATTTCAGCGGCTGGTTGTCTCTCATCTTTCCTTGTAGGATCATTTTCAACATCAATCACTTGGGGCTCCAAAACTTTACCCCTTCGTAATGCCACTACTTTGATATGCTCTTTCCCTAAGTTTCTTGGTGATATGCATGATATGAAGTAATAAAATTTATAATAATGATCACACCAAAAACTAACTATTATCACGACTTTAAGGCAAGCGCAACTATCGAACAATAGTATAGCTTAGTGGCAAGACTGAGATATCGTACCCAAGGGAACCAAAAGTACTAGTACTGACTTGCTTTCTATTATTTAGCCTAGAAATAAAAGGGGTTTTTATGAAACTAAACTAATTCTAAAACTAAACTATGAATGCATAAAAAGTTAATTGGGGAAAAACTCTTTAGGAAAAACTGATTGATTTGGGCAATACTCAAGGGAGAGTCCACCTAGACTTTACTTGTTATCAATTCTTGAGCTAGACGATTTATTCACTTGACTTGATCCGTAGAGATCCCCAACTTATGTTAATACCTCCGTCGAGGATAAGAACAACTAATCCTAGGTTGATTAACTAAAATCTCTTTCTAGTTAAAACCCCTAGTCTTGCATTAACTCGATCTATGGATCCCTTTATTAAGTTTGACCATAATCTGGTAGATTTATGTCGCCCTATGTCTAGGGTTGCATGCAACTCCGCTTAATTATGCTAGATCTACTCTTAAACAGGGACTTTTGCTCCTCTGAATAAGCACATCAATACTTGAATTAATACCTAAGATTATTAAAACAAGAATTAAGAACACATAATTAAGAACAATTCAAGTATTTATCATATAACTCAACATAAAATAATAACAAGATCTGTCTTAGTTTTCATCCCCTTCAAGTATTTGGGGGGTTTAGTTCATATTTAATAAAGAAAACATCTCAGAAGAATAAAAATAACAAAACATAAAGAACCCAAAAACCCCTGAAGGATTGAAGGAAGATCCTTTGTGTTGATATAAAACTCGGCTTCTGGGATGAATCACTTGGCTTCCCTTGGAGTAATTCCTTGCTTTCACTCTCTGTTTTGGCAGAAATACGACACTCTCTTATGGGAAAAAAGGTACACCCTTAGAGTTTCCTCTTAGGGTCTTTATATAGAGTTTTGGAATGCCTTTCTTAGCCTCTAAGTATCCAAATCCGAGTGAGACTGAACTTCCTCACGACAGGGACACGCACGTGTGCCACGCCCGTGTGCCATGACAAGAGGCCGTGTGCGAGACTGTTAATGGTGGCACGATCGTGTGATCCGACCGTGCTTGTCGGGGCTGGGCCGTATTGGACCTTATGTGGCACGGCGGTGTGCCACGGCCATATGATGAATCCTTGGGCCATGTTGTTTTTACATTTTGGCCCATTTTCTCCGTTTTCGTCCCGTTTTTCGTTCCTTTCTCTTCCCTATGCTCTCCTGAGTATAAAACATGAAGTAGAAGGATTAAGAGCACCAATTTCCACAAATTCAATGATAATTCATCCAGAAATTAAGCTAAGCATGGGGTAAAAATATGTATAATTTATCGTTTATCAAACACCCCCACACTTAAGCTTTTGCTTGTCCTCAAGCAGAATCTCAACTCACAATCAAGAATCATTCTTCTCAATTTACAATCTTTTATCAATAATGTTTCAAACTAATTCACAAGTATTCATATAATGAAAATTCAATCAGAAGAACATTAAAGAGTCAATTACTCTAAGTTGAGAATTTTATCATCGAAACATAGGTTTTCTCCCTTCTCCTATGTAATTATCTCTTAATCAAAATCAACAAAAATTGACATCCTCACTAAGGATTCACTCTATCCATTCAATGTGTTTAGGGTTCAAGAATTAAGTACTCTCTAGTCAACCTGAAGAGTTATTACCATAGGCTTGCAAGAAAATCAAATCTCCACCACTATATATTGATATGATACATCTATTAAAAGGTCTTTTAATGGTTGTAATGGGGCTTTGGTTAGGGGTGTTGTCACAAGCTGAAAAAAAGAATGTTAGAATCGAGATTGAACTGAAAAATTATCTAGCTAGAAAAATCTCTATCACTAGAACATATTCCTCAGCTAAGCTTTATAATGACATCATTCTAGCCTTGGTAGCCTTAAAATAGAAATATGTAAAAATGTTAACTATGAATTACAACTGAATTAACTGTATATATACTTTTTTTAAGAACAATTCAAGTATAATACTTTGAATATTTACAAACTTTACAAACTGGGAAAGAGAGAATAAAGCTAGATAATAATTTCAACTCAGATCTCGATAAAAATAGGGATCAATATAATTGAATGGGATTTAACAAAAACGAGTTATGGGTTAATATTAGAGGTAAGTCAAAGAATAGGTTGTTAGGCTCAATGGGGTTCACTAGGGGTTAATTTATGGAGGTAGGCTTTTATGGAGTAAGTAGGTTAAATCCTAAGTGCCTTTATCATTCTTGTATATCAAATCAATGGTGTGGTCTTGACATGTATAATCGAAGCAAGTTCTAGAATAACAAATCAGTATTGACTGACTCAAAGTAACAATAAAAGTGAGCATGAAAGAATGTATGCTCAAAAGGCTCAAAATCTCACCAGAATTATGGCTTTTGATGTCAATCCTGCGAATTTCAAATCTCAAGATAATACTTAAAATTAGGGAAAATAACTTATGAAAAAAATTTATAATCTCAAAAATTTCAACTTATCATGCTTGATTCCTTAGTGTTTTAAAGGTTGAATAATCAAAGTATAAGTGCCTATGTCTTAATTCTCAACATATCAATAAAAATCATAAATCAATCAGAATAAATTCCTAACAGGAGATTGAAGATAATGCAAAGAGTGAAAGTGAAAATTTGGAATATTGAGAACAATGCAACAAGTTAGTTTAAAAATTTTCAGGGATTTCAAAGAGAATGTAATGACTAAAAGTAAGCTTCCCCCCCACACTTAAGATGTACATTACCCTCAATGTACAAAGATAATAGTAGTAGCGATAGAATCACAAGACCATAAGATAGGGGAAGACCTGAAACTCCCTGAATTTTGGATGAATTTGTGAGATGGAGATGGGAATTGGAAGAATAGGCAGTTGTGGCAGGGTTGTCCCATTTACATATGGATATGAGCTGTAGAGCTCATTTGAAACTGTGAAAGTATTTATCAATCGTGGGGAATTTGGATTAATAGAATATGTTTGTTAGGGGCTGGCCGATATGAAATAATTAAAAATAAAGAAAGAAATTAAATTAAATTCTAAAAATACTAAAATTCAAATAATGAAAAAGATATAGTGAACTAAAAATAAACGTAAAAGGAAAAAGGAAAATAAATGAGAAGAAAAGAAAAGGTAAAAATAGAGATCAGTGAAAAAATATAAATTAAGATAAAAATAAAGTTAAAAGGAATAGAGGTCTCTAATCCTCAGATGGGTCACGCAGTGGCGGTGGTGAAGTGATGTGGAGGTGCTGGCATATCTGCTGAAGTGTGGCATCAATATGATCGAAGCGCTAGAAGCATTGCTGCTTAAATCGTGAGAGGCGCTCAGATATGTCAGCGTATAAAGCTGCCGCATTAACTGGGCGGTGAAGTAGTAGTGGCTCATTGGGTGCATCCTCCTCTGGTGGTGAGACATCATTAGGAATGTCCTCTAGATCCTCCTGCTCTGCATCTCGGAGTAGTCTGTATTGTAGAGGATCGGTCTCTGGTCTGTGCTCGATCATCCTCATGTGGAGCATAGTTTGGATACCCTAAGGGGACATCTGGCCGATCAGAGTATAAGAGGATGTCTGGGCCGCGGTATTGAGTAGCCCGAAGTGGCAGTCCAAGCGTGTGATGTATGGGCCCATGGATATCACTCCCTACGATGCCTTTCTGTTTGGTGCTGGATGGCATGGGCGATGAAAAAGGCTAAGTCGATGGTGTGCGCGTTTGCCATGCTCCATAAGAAGTAGGCATCATGTGTGTTGACGATGTCGGTGCTCTCACGTCGGCTTGTTAGGGTTTGTGTGAGGAGGGCGTGGAGATATCTTAAGGATGGGGTAAGGGCGGTCGCCTTGGTACGATTAGGGTCATATGTGGGGTGCCCTGGGGCGAAATCGCGCCAACAGGTGATCGGTGTGATATGGAGGTGACGGGGAAGTGTGGAAAAATCCTTGTCGGCTATGAACTCATCTGTGTAGAGTCCTAGCGCGATGCCAAACTCAGGGACGCTCAACTGGCGCACCAATCCACCGAGGCGGAATTGAATAATGCCTGGATCATCATGGTTCGTCATCACCACCTGTAGATGAAATGTAGAGCAAAATTCCAATGTTAGTTCAAGATAGGTGGGCTCGATGATGTCGAAGAATTGTCCCCATGGGTTAGGGGACAGTAGGGCCTGAATTGCATCGGCGAGTTAGACTCGTTCTAAGGCGGCCCAGACAATGCAACGTCCGACATCTAGGGGGCAGCCTCGTAGGATTTGGAGCGACTCCTCTTGGGAGTTCAGTAGAAAATGGAGAAATGGATGGCGGTTTTCAGCGACGGGCCGTGACGAAGATGAACTACCAGGTCCCTTGCGTTTCTTTGAAGCAGGAGCGGCAATTTTCTTATAGAGTGACGACAACATAGTGCCTGAAAATAAAATACATTAGTTCTAAAAATGGAAATTTCATTGAATCAAAAACTATTAAAAATAAGAAATATTTATATAACAATGTGACTAAAATAATTTGGAATGAAATGTAGATTAACCTAAATGGTCTAATCTATCCATCCTAACATGATATCAAATTTAAGGGACATGGGTATGCATGTATACTAAATGCATGTTAGTTGAGATAAGAAAGAGTGGCACTCAATTGTGAATCTAAGTGGCATGAAATCATGAAACATTCTAGATTATTCATCCTAATTCACTTAATTCCATGCTTAAAACAATGCTAAGCCTAAATATAACATGATATTAAAATAAAAGTAGAAATAAGCAGTAAGAATTTGAAGAAAAATGAGAAAATAGAACCAAATGGGAGAGGAATGAGGCGGAACATGAACGTGGAGGCACTGTGGATACCGGCAGCGGCGCTAGGAAGGTTTTGGGTAGGGTTTGGGTGGGAGGATTTAGGGTTTAAAATAGAAGAAGATGATGAATAGTGGCTCCTTTTTATAGGTTTTGGGCTACACGGGCATGGCACACGCCCGTGTGGCTCGGGTTTTGCCCGTGTTGTTCAAAATTTAGGGATTTTCGCGCGCCTGGTTTGAAGCACACGCCTGTGTACCTAGGGCGTGTTAGGGAACACGGCCATGTCGCACTGTCGTATCTTAAGGTGTTCGCTTCGCACACGATCGTGTAAGAGGTCACACGGCCGTGTTGGATTTGACATTGTCGACCACGGTCTTGGGGCACAGGTGTGTCACACGCCCGTGTTGGGGTCACACGGCCATATCGTACGGCCGTGTCATTGTCGTTTCAGCTCGTGTTTCAATTGATAGTGTTGGCCACGGCCACTTCGTACGGCTGTGGCCCTTTGTCGTAGCCCGTGTCTTTGGAAAATTTTTACCCAGCCAAATTGCACGATCGTGTCTCGGCTCATAGTGTCCACACGGCCTTAGACACTCCCGTGGGCATGGCCGTGTGGTCCTAAAATTCTGCATTTCAAAAGGGTTAGTTGACTCAAATGAAAATAAAAAAGAAGTTTCTAAGTTAGTGCTCGGGTTGCCTCCCGAGAAGTGCTTATTTAGAGTCTAAGCTCGACTATACCTGGATGTATCACGAAGGGATTTCGTGGAGCTGAAGCTCCTCCTTGTTATCTTTAAAATTCTCACATCTGTAATGTTTAAGCCGATGGCCGTTTACCTTGAAAGTACTGTGATTTGGGTGAGTTACCTCAACTGTGCCGTATGGAAAGACAGTTTGAATAGTGAATGGACCTGACCATGTTGACTTGAGTTTTCCAGGACATAGTTTCAGCCTTGAGTTGTAGAGTAAGACAAGATCACCGGTTTTGAACTGCTTAGGTTGTCTCAGTCGTTTGTCATGGTGTTGTTTCATGGCTTTCTTATATAGTCGTGAGCTCTCGTAGGCATTGCAACGCCATTTATCTAGCTCATTTAACTGCATTAGTCTTTTCTCTCTTGCAAGCTTAGGATCAAGATTTAAAAATTTAATAGCCCAGAATACTTTATGTTCAAGTTCAAACGGCAGATGACAGCTTTTTCCGTAGACAAGTTTATAAGGAGATATACCTATGGGTGTTTTAAAAGCGGTTCTATAGGCCTATAAAGCGTCGTTTATTTTTCTTGACCAATCTTTTCTATTTGTTTCTATCGTTTTCTTTAAGATGCGTTTTAATTCCCTATTTGTTACTTCAACTTGTCCACTAGTTTGAGGGTGATAAGGGGTAGCTGTTCTATGGTGTACTCCATATCTCTTTAAAACTTTTTCAAATTGAGTATTGCAAAAATGAGTTCCCGTATCACTAATAATTATCCTAGGTGTTCCAAATCGAGAGAAAAGGTTTTTTAGAAAGCGTACAACCATTCTAGCATCATTAGTAGGTAAGGCCTGGGCTTTTACCCATTTTGACATATAATCTACTGCTACTAGGATGTACTTATTTCCAAATGAAGTAGGGAACGGAGCCATGAAATCAATGCCCCTTACCTCAAATATCTCACATGCAAGTATATAGTTTTGAGGCATTTCATTATGTTGAGAGATATTACCTATTCTCTGGCATTTATCATAAGAGGTCACATACTTGTTTGCATCTCAGAAAAGTGCAGGCCAGTAAAAACCTGATTCGAGTACCTTGCAAGTAATTCTGGCTCCACTGTGATGTCCTCCTATTGGTCCCGAATGGTAGTGATCTAAAATTTGGTATGCTTCTGTTTCAGTAACGTATCTTCGGATAACTTGATCTGCACAAATACGAAAGAGAAAAGATCTTCCCAAAAGTAGTTTTTCACATCAACGAAGAATCACTTCTTTTGCTGATGGGTCAACCCTTTTGGGATTATGTTAACTGCTAAATAATTTACAAAATCGGCAAACCAAGGAACTGTTGCGTCTGCTAAAGCGAGGAGCTATTCTTCAGAGAACAAGTCGTTTATTTTATCAAGGCACTTGGGATGTGTGTTTTCTAGTCTTGAAAGGTGATCTGCTACCAAATTTTCAGCTCCTTTCTTGTCTTTTTATTTCTAAGTCGAATTCCTGTAACAATAGAATCCATCTTATCAATCGCGGTTTTGCATTAGTTTTAGTTAAAAGATAACGAAGAGCAGAATGATCAGTATAAACGATGACTTTTGACAATATTAAATAAGATCTGAATTTATCAAATGCAAAAATAACAGCTAGCAATTCTTTTTCCGTGGTCGTATAATTTTCTTGTGCGGCTGTCAGAGTTCTGTTAGCATAATAGATCGGTTGAAAGTGCTTGTCTCTTCGCTGTCCCGAAACTGCACCTACTGCAAAATCACTCGCATCACACATTAGTTCAAAAGGAAGATTCCAATCAGGTGAAATCATAATTGGGGCATTGACTAACTTTTCCTTAAGAATGTTAAAGGATTCTAAACATTCTTGGTCAAAGTTGAAAAGCACATTTTTTTCTAGTAATTTCGTCAAAGGCTTAGCTATTTTAGAAAAATCTTTAATAAATCTGCGATAAAAACCAACATGTCCTAAAAAGCTTCTTATAGCCTTAACTGAATTAGGGGGAGGTAATTTTTCAATAATCTCAATTTTTGCTTTGTCTACCTCTATCCCTTTACTAGAAATTTTATGTCCTAGGACAATACCTTCTTGAACCATAAAGTGGCATTTTTCCCAATTATGCACTAAATTCATCTCTTCACATCTTATCAGAACGCATTTTAAATTATTAAGACAAAGTTGGAAAGAATTACCGAAAACTGAAAAATCATCCATAAATACCTCCATGATGTCTTCCATGAATTCGTCAAAGATAGCTATCATGCATCGCTGAAAAGTAGCAGGAGCATTACATAATCCCAAAGGCATTCTACGATAAGCACACGTACCGTATGGGCATGTGAATGTCGTCTTCTCCTGGTCTTCTGGGGCTATCGGGATTTGGAAGTAACCAGAGAGGCCATCTAGGAAACAATAATACTTATGACCTGATAATCTTTCCAACATCTGATCGATGAAAGGTAAGGGAAAATGATCTTTTCGAGTTGCATCATTCAGCTTTCTATAATCAATGCAAACTCTCCATCTAGTGACTGTTCTCGTAGGTATTGATTCCTTTTTGTCATTGGATACCATGGTCATACCTCCCTTTTTAGGAACAACCTGTACAGGACTTACCTAAGAACTATCAGAAATAGGATAAATAATGTCGCATCTAGAAGTTTAATTACCTCGACTTTTACGACTTCCTTCATGTTGGGATTCAATCGTCTCTGAGCTTGCACCGATGATTTATATTCATCTTCTATTAGAATTTTGTGGGTGCAAAAAGAAGGACTAATTCCTTTAATGTCAGAAATCTTCCAAGCTATAGCCTTCTTGTGTTCTTTTAATACTTGAAGTAATTCTTTTTTCTTTTCAGTACTTAAGTCTGATACGATAATTGCTGGTAATATCGAATCATCTCCTAAAAATGCATATTCTAAATGGTCAGGCAACTATTTTAATTCCAATTTAGGAGGTTCATTAATCGAAGGTTTTTGTCTCAGTTCGTTATTCATCTTAATACTTTCATAACTTATGTACCTCGTGACAAGTTCATTAGAGTTTAACTCCTTCATTGCTTCTCTAACTTCAGCAGTGGCTTCATCTTCCCCCCACCTTGAACAAGACACAGTTCCAACGTGTCTGCTAGAGAAATTTCCTAAAATTTATCTTGAACAAAATAATCAATAACATCAATAAAATAACATGAGTCATCCTGTTCTCTAGAAAATGTCATAGCATCATGGATTTTAAAAACGACTTCTTCTTCACCAACTCTAAGCACTAATTTACCATCCCTTTCATCGATAACGGCTCTAGCAGTAGCTAAAAATGGGCATCCCAAAATTAAAGGCACCTCAATATCGTCATCCGTATCAAGCACAACAAAATCAACCGGTAATATAAATTTATATACCTTTACTAGCACATCTTCAATGATTCCCCTAGGGTATTTAACAAATCTATCAGCTAATTGAATACTCATCCTAGGGGGTTTTGGTTCCCCTAGACCTAGTTGCTTGAACATTTTGCAGGGCATTAGATTAATACTAGCACCTAAATCAGCTAAAGCTTTATCAATGATTCAACTACCAATTAAGCAAGGAATAGTAAAACTCCCTGGATCTTTTAGTTTGGCCGACAATTTATTTTGGAGAATAGCTGAGCATTCCTCGTTGAGTTCCACTGTGGCTAATTCTTCCAACTTCCTTTTATTTGTGAGTAGTTCTTTAAGAAACTTTTCATACTTCGGCATCTGCGAAATTGCTTCAACAAAAGGCTAGTTAATATGTAACTGTTTAAAAAGTTCAAGAAATTTACCGAATTGAGCATTTGTGCGGTCTTTCTTCAACTTTGCCGGATATGGTATAGGTGGTTGATACTCCTTAAGTGTTAGTAGAGTACTTTCCTTGGGTTCCTCTTCTGTTACTTTGTCTTTTGTGGATTCTTGAACAGGTTTTTGTTCAGGCTCAGCCAATATTTTACCATCCCTTAGAGTAATTGCCTTAACATGTTCTCTAGGATTTGGCTCAGTGTTGCTCGGTGGTCCACCTTGTGGTCCTTCAGATATTAATTTGGCAAGTTGACCAATTTGATTTTCGAGCCCTTGAATGGATGCTTGTTGATTCTTTAGTGCCGTTTCGGTATTTTAGAAACGAGTTTCTGACATGGCCATAAATTTGGTGAACATTTCTTCAAGGTTCGGCTTTTTCTCCTGTTGTGGTGGTGGCTGTTGAAATCCCAGAGGAGGTGGTTGTCTTTGATTTCCTTGTCCTCCCCATGAAAAATTGGGGTGATTCCACCAACCTGTATTGTAGTTGTTACTATAAGGGTTATTTTGAGGTCTAGAATTATTACCCGCATAGTTGGCTTGCTTGGTTTCCATGCCATGTCCATAAGAGGAGTAGTCTAGATTGAACATATTTTCTTGAGTTGTGTCGCACTGCATCACTGGTTGTGCCTGCGTAGAACCAACAAAATTATCAAACTTTTTATTTAAAAGTTCTACCTGATTAGTAAGCATGGTGGCAACATCAATATTATAAACTCCTGTAGCTTTTGTCGGCTTTGTCCTCATGACTTGCCACTGATAGTTATTCAGTGACATCTCTTCTATAAACTCATAAGCTGCTTCGGGTGTTTTGTTGTTGATTGTTCCTCCTGCAACTGCATCGATCATTTGCCTCGTTGATGGATTCAAACCGTTGTGAAAGGTTTGAACTTGTAACCACAAAGGTAACCCATGGTGAGGGCACCTTCTCAACAAATCTTTGTATCTCTCTCAGGCATCATAAAGTGTCTCTAAATCCATCTGCACAAAAGAAGAGATATCGTTTCGCAATTTAGCTGTTTTAGCTGGAGGAAAATATTTAAATAGGAACTTTTCGGTCATCTGTTCCCATGTAGTGATTGATCCTCGTGGTAAAGAATTTAACCACTGTTTGGCTTTATTTCTCAAAGAGAATGGGAATAGCCTTAGACGAATGGCATAATCAGAAACGCCATTAATTTTAAAAGTATCACAAAGTTCCAAAAAGTTAGCTATGTGTGAATTTGGATCTTCATCCTGTAAACCATCAAACTACACAAATTGTTGTATCATCTGAATAGTGTTAGGTTTTAACTCAAAATTATTAGCAGTAATAGCAGGTCTAATAATACTAGATTGAGTACTAGCCAAATTCAGTTTACCATAATCATACATAGTACGAGGAGCATCATCTTGATTTATTGGTTGCGCGGCTATCGCGGGAGGTGGTATATTGTCCTGATTTGCATCCATCTCTTTCGTAGGTTCTGGCTATTGTTCTTGTCCTTGTTCTAGATAATGTAGGCTTCTTCTGATCCCTCTATGAGTTCAGTGAACTGTCGCTTCCAAGTCTTCGTCGAATAGCAGTGGTCCTTCTAGGTTTCTTCTAGTCATAAACTAGAGATACCTAGAGGAAAAGAAAATTTCAGTAAAATAAAAATAGAAATAAAAATAAAAATAAGCTAAAAATAAATAAAGATAAATATGGCTAAAGTAATAGAAATCGAGCGTTCTTAATATTTCAGTTCCCCGGCAACGGCGCTAAAAACTTAATATGCGTGATATGAAGTAATAAAATTTATAATAATACTCGCACCAAAAACTAACTATTATCACGACTTTAAGGCAATCGCACCTATCGAATAGTAGTATAGCTTAGTGGCAAGGCAGAGATATCGTACCCAAGGGAACCAAAAGTACTAGTACTAACTTTCTTTCTATTATTTAACCTAGAAATAAAAGGGGTTTTTATGAAACTAAACTAATTCTAAAACTAAACTATGAATGCACAAAAAGTAAATTGGGGAAAAACTCTTTAAGAAAAACTGATTGATTTGGGCAATACTCAAGGGAGAATCCACCTAGACTTCACTTGTTATCAATTCTTGAGCTAGACGATTTATTCACTTGACTTGATCCGTAGAGATCCCTAACTTATGTTAATACCTCCGTTGGGGATAAGAATAACTAATCCTAGGTTGATTAACTGAAATCTCTTTCTAGTTAAAACCCCTAGTCTTGCATTAACTCGATTTATGGATCCCCTTATTAGGTTTGACCCTAATCTGGTAGATTTATGTCGCCCTATGTCTAGGGTTGCATGCAACTCCGCTTAATTATGCTAGATCTACTATTAAACAGGGACTTTTGCTCCTCTGAATAAGCACATCAATACTTGAATTAATACCTAGGATTATTAAAACAAGAATTAAGAACACATAATTAAGAACAATTCAAGTATTTATCATATAACTCAAGATAAAATAATAACAAGATCTGTCTTAGGTTTTATCCCCCTCAAGTATTTGGGGGGTTTAGTTCATATTTAATAAAGAAAACATATCAGAAGAATAAAAATAACAAAACATAAAGAACCCAAAAACCCTTAAATGATTGAAGGGAGATCCTTTGTCTTAATGTAGAACTCGGCTTTTGGGATGAATCAATCGGCTTCCCTCGGAGTAATTCCTTGCTTTCACTCTCTGTGTTGGCAGAAATACGGCACTCTCTTGTGGGAGAAAAGGCACACCTTTAGAGTTGCCTCCTAGGGTCTTTATATAGAGTTTTGGAATGCCTTTCTTAGCCTCTAAGTATCCAAATCCGAGTGAAATTAAACTTCCTCAAGACAAGGACAAGCCCGTGTGCCACGCCCGTGTGCCACGACAAGAGGCCTGTACGAGACTGTTGATAGTGGCACGACCGTGTAATCCGGCCGTGCTTGTCGGGGCTGGGCCGTGTTGGACCTTATGTGGCACGGCCGTGTGATGAATACTTGGGCCGTGTTATTTTTACATTTTGGCCCATTTTCTTCGTTTTCAGCCCGTTTTTCATTCCTTTCTCTTCCCTATGCTCTCCCGAGTATAAAACATGAAGTAGAAGGATTAAGAGCACCAATTTCCACAAATTCAATGATAATTCATCCAGAAATTAAGCTAAGCATGGGGTAAAAATATGTAGAAATTATGGTTTATCACTTGGATTCTCAGTATCGCTCGGCAAAGTTCCTTGCGGTCTATTGCGAAGCTCTGTAGCTAACTGACCCATTTGGTTCTCCAAATTCTTCAATGTTGCTGCTTGGCTCTAGATCAAAGCGTTATTCTTCACCATATATGCCTTTAATAAGCTCTCCAAACTGTTTGATGGCTCAGCTTGGGCTGGCCTTGGAGCTTGCTGAATATACCCTTGGGATTGGTTGGGTTTCTGCTGCATAAAGTTGTTCGGTCCATTTCGTTGGTTGCTCCAAGAATAGTTAGGATGGTTACGACATGAAGAATTATAGAAGTTGGACTGAGGTCCTTGTCTACTCCTATTTTGCTGCTGGTTCCCCACATAGTATACTGACTTGGGATTTGATGGACAATTCTCAAAAGATTGACCCTCCCCACAATATACACAGGAAACTAGTTCAAACGGACTTGGTGGCTGAGCTGCAAAATTATTAGAGTTGTTAGTGGTAAACTGTTTCAACATCGAGGAGATAGACGATACCTAAGTTGATAATAAAGTGAGGGCATCAACTTTATGAACTTCGGCTACACGTCTTCCTGAAGCTGTACGATTTGTTGGCCATTGATAGTTGTTGCTTGAGATCCTCTCGATGATCTCATAAGCCTCATTATAAGACTTAGACAAAATTGCACCATTAGCAGAAGCATCTACCATCAATCTCGTATGCGCATTGAGACCATTATAGAATGTCTCCAACTGGATACAATGCGGAATCCCATGATGAGGGCACTTGTAAAGTAACTTTTGAATCGCTCCCAAGCCTCATATAAAGACTCGTTATCTACTTATTGGAAAGTTGTGATCTCGTTCCTTAGCTTAGTGTTCCTGCTAGGTGGGAGATACTTAACCAAAAATCTCTCTGCTATTTCTTGCCATGTAGATATGGAACTCAGTGGCAAAGAATTAAGCCATGCCCATGCTCGATCTCACAACGAGTACGGGAACAACTTCAGCCTCAGTGCATCATCAGTCACACTGGCTATCTTGAATGAATCACTCACCTCCATAAATAATCGAAGGTGGAGATGTGGATCTTCTGTGGGCATACCACTGAACTGGCCCACCGTTTGTAGCATTTGAAACATCACTGGTTTCAATTCGAACTGGGTTGCCTTAATATCTGGCCTTCGAATTCCTGGATTCAACTCATTGAAGAGTGGAACAGTATATTGTCTGATGCATCGGTCCCTATCATCGGTGATGAGGATAAGATTTCGTAGATGATCGACTTCATTACCTTGGTCTTGATTTTGATTTTCAAGGTCCATCTCGTTTTGTCATTGGGCTATTTGTTCATGTCTTCTTTGTCTAAAGGTCCGCTCGATCTCAGGGTCTACAGGGGGTAAACCAAATTGGAAATAAATAATTTCACAAAAAATAACTCTGGCGACAATTAACAATCCCCGACAACAGCTCAAAAAACTTGTAACGCTTGGTTTGTGCAAGTATACACAGTCGCTCAAGTAATAAATAAGTATAAAGAGTTATCGTCTCCACAGGGATTGTATTAGTGCAAAGTCAATTAATTATAAAATTATGTTAGCAATTCGGTGAATACAAACTCAATTTGATTGGTAGTGATGATTAAAAAGAATTAAAATAACTAGATGCAATGACCCCTGATGCAAATTATCCTAAGTATGCAACTATATGAATGAAATAGATTTTAGAAAATTTAACACAATATGCAACAATTCTAACATAAATAAACTAGGACAATTACTCTAATTAAACTTAATTTATTTTCAACATGCTTAATAACATTCGGAAAAACATTCCATGGCAACTCAACCTTTCATGAGTTTGAAAACCATTTTAGGATTTCTTAGTATTCATGTGAAGTAACAGGGATGGATTAGGTATGAAACAATTTAATCACACAAATTTAAAAACTATGCAAATAACAGAGCCGTACTAGGGATGTCATGCAACCTGTAATTTAATCGGTTTAAGGATCTAAATTGAGCATGCACATTTCAATTATGCGTCCACTAGCCATCATCTGGTTAGGATCACTTAGCTAATTTAGGTGCATTTCAATCACGTATGAATGAAATACAGACTTGATTTTAATTGAAAACATAATCAATTTAGGCACAAACATTTTAAGCATGAATCAAATAAATATTATTTAATTAAAATAATCATCCTAGCTTAAATAAAATTAAGCTTTCATTGTTGAAAACAAGAACAAAGAACTCATATAAAACATTTAAATCAACTGTAAGAAAAGAAAGATTACACCTTATTCAGACAGCTGTCACCCAAGACTCTAAATGGTGAGAACTCCTTCGACTCTTGCTTGCTCCTTTGCTGATGGCACTTCAAGGTGACCAACCAAGGTTTCTTGATAGGCTAAATAGCTAAAACCCCTTAAGGATGGTGGACGGCATGGGGAGAAGAGAGAGTTGAGAGAAAATGAGAGAAGAAAAGAGAATGGATGAATGAAGGATGATTTGAGAAGTGAGGTGAAGGGTCTTATTTATAGGTGTGGTTGGGGTGTGAGTTTACTAAAAATGGAAGTGTTCATCCACTTCAAATCCTTCCAAGTGTGGCCGGCCATACATGTAGCTAAGGTGGCTGATTTTTAGCTTGATTCATGTGCCACATCACGCAGGAGCAAGACTCAGTCTCCGGTGAATCTTCAGGTAAGTCTCCGATACCTTTAAATCTTCAGGGACTTCATGCAATTAACCCAATGTTGATTTGTTAACCTCCATGTGCAGCCGAAATTAGGGGCTAATTTCGTCCAATTGGGACGGCTTTGTAATTGAATTAAAGCTCTCCCACCTGTCTGTAAATAACAGAAAAATCAGGGGACCAAACAATACAAATTAACCACTTTAATTAATTAATTTTACTTAATTAATTAAGCCTAGTTTTATTAATGAAACATATAGAAATAATTTATTAAATAGAACTTTATATTTTATTATTAAATTAAATCATGCATGGCCCACTTTAAAAATAGAATATGCTCAAATTAATATAAAATAAGCCATTTTATGCATAAAAACTATATAATAAAACATAAAATTACATTTTAATAATTTCCATGTCCTAATTTCATTTTTCCACATATTTCATTAATTTAATAAACAATTACTAAGTTTTAGCAATAAAATTAAGCAAAAAAGTGATGAATTATATAGGAAAAATCCTATATATTTTCCCGTTTACAGTAGGCTTTTATGGAGTAAGTGGGTTAAATCCTAAGTGCCTTTATCATTTTGGTATATCAAATCAATGATGTGGTCTTGACATGTATAATCGAAGTAAGTTCTAGAATAACAGATCAATATTGACTCACTCAAAGCAACAACAATAAAATTGAGCACGAAAGGATGTATGCTCAAAAGGCTCAAAAATCTCACCAGAGTTATGGCTTTTGATGTCAATCCTACGAATTTCAAATTGCAAGATAATACTTAAAATTGGGGAAAACAACCGAGAAAAATTTTAAATTCTCAAAAATTTCAACTTATCATGCTTGATTCTCTAATATCTTAAAGTTTGAATAATCAAAGCATAAGTACCTATGTCTTAATTCTCAACATATCAATAAAAATCATAAATCGATCAGAATTCATTTTAATAAGGGATTGAGAATAATGCAGAGAGTGAAAGTGAGAATTCGAAATTTGAGAACAATGCAACAAGTTAGTGGTAAAAATTTTCAGGGGTTCAAGGATAATATAAAGAATGAAAGTGAACTCCCCCTCACACTTAAGATGTACATTGCCCTCAATATACAAGGATACATTAGTAGCAATAGAAGCATAAAATCATAAGATAGGGAGAAAAGTGAAACTCCCTGAATATTGGATGAATTCCTTGAGCTGGGTGTGAAGATTTGTAGGGAAGGGTGTTTATCCATGATTTCCGTGCCAAAAAGATATCTTGATCGGGGTCGTGGTGGCTATGGTTGTGGTGGCTATGGTCGTGGTAGTGTAGGAACCAGCAGTCATGGCAGGGTTTTCCCATTAGATATGGATTTGAGCTGTAAGGCTCTTTTGAAACTGCGATAGCATTTATCAAATTTAGGGAATTTCGATTAGCACATGTACTCGTTAGGAAATAGCCAATATTAAACAATTGAAATAAAATAAACTAAGTTCGTAATCTTCAGATAAAAGAAAAAAGATAAGAGGACTCGTGAGTCCTAATCTTCAGATGGTTTGTGAGGTAGGGGTGGTGATGAAATGTGTAGATGTTGGCACATCTGTTAAAGAGTAGCATCAATATGGTCGAAGCGTTGGAAGCACTGCTGCTCGAATCGTGTAAGGCGCTCGGATATGTCTGCATAGGAAGCTGCCGCATGAACTGGGCGGTGGCTCAGTTGATGCATCCTCCTGTGGTGGGACATCATCAGGAATGTCCGTTGGGTCCTCCTGCTCGGTACCCAGGAATAGGCGGTATTGTGGAGGATTGGTCCCGTGTCGGCTCTAAATCATCCTCATGTGAAGCATGCTCTGGATGCCCTGTAGGGACATCTGGCCAATGAGAGTATAGGAGGATGTTTGGGCCTCTGTGTTGAGGAGGCCGAAGTAGCGGGCCAGGTGGGTTACGTACGGGCCCATCGAGATTACACCCCTCCGTTGTCGTTTCGTCTAGTACTGGATGGCATGGGCAATGAAGTAGGTGAGATCGAGCACGTGTGCGTGCGCCATGCTCCACAAAAAGTAGGTGTCATGGGTGTTGATGACGCCAGTGCTCTCACGTCTACTCGTCAATATGTGTGCGAGTAGAGCATGTAAGTATCTCAATGAAGGGGCGAGAGCTGTCGCCTTAGAGCGACTGGGATCGTAAGTGGCCGAAATAGGGGCCAGGGCCTGCCAACATTTAAACGATGAGAAATGGATGTGGTGGTGAAGCTCTGAAAGGTTCTCCTTGATAAACGATAAATTATACATGTTTTTACCTCATGCTTAGCCTAAATTCTGGATGAATTACCCCTTGATGTGTGTAAATTGATGCTCTTAAACCTTTAATTTCATGTTTTATACTCATGTGAGCATAGGGAAGTGAAAAGAACGAGAAACGGGCCGAAAATGAAGAAAATGGGCCAAAGTATGAAAACAACATGGCCTAGAGATTCACCACACGGCCGTGTCACATGGCCGTGCCACCTTGAGCTCAAACATGGCCCAACCCTGACTTACACAGCCAGACCACATGGCCGTGCCACCTTAACAGGCCCGAGCACGGCCTGGGCCTTAATCCACACGGGCATGGCTCACGGGCGTGTCCCTGTCGTGAGGAAGTTCAATTTCACTCGGAAAAGGCTACTTAGGGGCTAAGAAAGGCATTCCAAAGCTCTATATAAAGACCCCAAGGGGCAACTACTAAAAGGTACTTTTCTCCTCTTAAGAAGGTGCTTATTTCCCGCCAACATAGAGAGTAGAAGCAAGGAATACTCCAAGGAAAGTCGATTGATCCATCTTAGAAGCCGAATTCTCCCTCAAAGACTGAAGATCTCCCTTCAAATTTCTATAGGGGTTTTAGGGTTCTTTATGTTTTGTTATTTTATTTCTTCTGATATGTTTTCTTTTATAAGTATGAACTAAATCCCTCAAATACTTGAGGGGGATGAAACCTAAGACAGATCTTGTTATTATTTTCTCTTGAATTATATGATAAATATTCTTAGCTTAGTCTAATAATTAGTTTAGTTTAATAAAAAATCCTCTTTTATTTCTAGGTTAAATAATAGAAAGAAAGTTAGTACTAGTACTTTTGGTTCTCTGGGGTAAGATATCTCGGTCTTGCCACTAAGCTATATTACTGTTCGATAGGTGCGCTTACCTTAAATTGTGATAATAGTTAGTTTTGGGTACGATCATAGTTTATAAATTTTATTACTTCATATCACGCATATCAAGTTTTTGGCGCCGTTGCCGAGGAACTAAGATATTACGAACACTCGATTTCTATTACTTTAGCCATTACTATTTTTATTTATTTTCAACCTTTATTTTTATTTGTTTGTTTTATTTATTTATTTTAATTCTCTTTGCCATTTCCTTTCTAGGTATCTCTAAACCCAGGAGGACCACTACTTTTTGATGACGATTTAGAAGCGACAGTTCGTCGAACTCACCGAAAGATAAGAAGAAGCTTGCAATATCCGGAGCAAGGACAAGAAGAAGAACCATAACCTATTAAAGAGATGGAAGCAAATCAAGACAATCTACTACCTCCCGCGATAGCCGCAGAACCGGTGAACCAAAATAATGCTCCTCGTACTATGTATGATTATGCTAAACCTAATTTGGCTAGTACTGAATCTAGTATTATTAAGCCTGCTATTGCTGCAAATAATTTTGAATTGAATCCTAACACTATTCAGATGATTCAACAATTTGTTCAGTTTGATGGTTTACAGGATGAGGATCCCAATTTACACTTAGCCAATTTCTTGGAATTTTGTGACACCTTTAAAATCAGTGGTGTTTCTGATGATGCCATTCGCCTACGACTATTTCCTTTTTCCCTAAGGAATAAAGCTAAACAATGGTTAAATTCCCTACCACGAGGCTCAATCACTACATGGGAACAGATGACCGAAAAATTTTTACTTAAGTATTTTCCTCCAGCTAAAATAGCTAAATTACGGATTGATATTTCTTCTTTTGTGCAGATGGATTTAGAAACACTTTACTATGCTTGGGAGAGATACAAAGATCTCTTGAGAAGGTGCCCTCACCATGGGTTACCTTTGTGGTTACAAGTTCAAACTTTTTATAATAGTTTGAATCCTTCAACAGGGCAGATGATCGATGCAGCCACCAGTGGAACAATCAACAACAAAACACCCGAAGCAGCTTACGAGTTTATAGAATAGATGTCACTGAATAACTATCAGTGGCAAGTCATGCGAACAAAGCCACAGAAAGCTGCAGGAGTTTTTAATATTGATGCCGTAACCATGCTTTCTAATCAGGTAGAACTTTTAAACAAAAAGATTGATAATTTTGTTGGTTCTACGCAGGCACAGCCAGTGATTCAGTGTGACATAATTCAGGGAAACATGTACAGTCCAGATTACTCCTCTCATGGACATGGCATGGAAACCGAGCAAGCGAACTATATGGGTAATAACTCTAGACCTCAAAATAACCATTATAATAACACTTACATTGCAGGTTGGCAGAACCACCCCAATTTTTCATGGGGTGGACAAGGAAATCAAAGACAACCACCTCCTTCGGGATTTCAACAACCACCATTCCAACAAGAGAAAAAGCCAAACCTTGAGAAAATGCTCACAAAATTTATTACCGTATCAGAAACTTGTTTCCAAAACACCGAAACGGCATTGAAGAACCAGCAAGCATCCATTCAAGGACTCGAAACTCAAATAGGCTAGCTTGCCAAGCTAATTTCTGAAAGACCGTAAGGTGGGTTACCAAGCAACACTGAGACCAACCCTAAGGAGCAACTCAATACCGTGGATACAATAGATGAGGAAGGGTTAACCAAAACCAACCCAAAGCCATGCAAGGAGACTATGGTACATAAAGGTAAGGACGAGGTAAGTTCCAAAAAAGTAACTATCAAATAGTATAAACCTCATATCCAATACCCAAATGCGTTAAGGAAAAACCGCACAGATGAGCAATTTGGTAAGTTTCTTAAACTCTTAAAGAAATTACATATCAACTTACCGTTTATTGAAGCTCTTTCGCAGATGCCAAATGCTGTTAAGTTTTTGAAAGAGCTCTTGACAAACAAGCGGAAGCTAGATGAGAAATCTAATGTAGAGTTGAATGCAGTATGCTCAGCCATCTTACAGAATACGCTACCCAACAAACTAAAAGATCCAGGGAGTTTTACTATTCCTTGTTTACTTGGTACTTAGACGCCAAAAATGCTTTAGCTGATTTAGGGGCTCGTATTAATGTCATGCCTTATAAACTGTTTAAACAACTAGGTCTTGGAAAACCTAAACAAACTAATATGAGCATCCAATTAGCTGATAAGACCATTAGATTTCCAA
Source organism: Gossypium stocksii (assembly GCA_020496765.1). Taxonomy (NCBI): domain Eukaryota; kingdom Viridiplantae; phylum Streptophyta; class Magnoliopsida; order Malvales; family Malvaceae; genus Gossypium; species Gossypium stocksii. The sequence goes on from CM035623.1 coordinate 110,625,801, forward strand.
AGGGAATAATTGAAGATGTGCTTGTCAAAATTGATAAATTTATATTCCCAGTTGACTTCGTTGTTTTAGAAATAGATGAGGATAGCAATGTACCCTTAATTCTAGTACGACCCTTTTTAGCAACTGCTAGAACAATAATTGATGTAGGAACAAGTGAGCTTACAATACGTGTAAGTGATGACAAAGTTACTTTACAAGCTTGAAATTCAATTAAGACTGTTGATGATAAAAATATAGTTATGAGCCCTTGTAAAAACACTGAGCTCACCACCTAATCTTTTATGTAGGATACACTCCACATAAAGGCGACCCAACCACAGACAAGTCCATCCAAGGGAGACGCACCTGAAAAGCGAATGCTTCAGATTGATAAACTAGATGAGTGGCTGAACTATCACGAAAAGCCCAAAATATGCCATACCAACCCAGAACATCAACAAGACGACCCTCAGGTAAAAACGAATCAAAGCAAGGTAAGGGATAAGGTAATCTTAGGAGAAGACGATCCACGAATCTTGAATTCAAAAGAACACACAAGTGATACACCTTACTTCACAGTAATGAAAATCTTTCCCTATGGTACAGTCGAAATAAAACATGACTCACTTGGCACTTTCAAGGTAAATCACACTCGACTCAAATCTTACATTGATAATAAAATTGAAAGTAGGATAGAAGAGTATCAACTCTTCAAGCCATCGTGACCAAACGCACAAACAGAGTCGAGCTTAGACTCTAAATAAGCACTTCTCGGGAGGCAACTTGAGCATTGACTTAGTACATTCTTTTATTTCAGCTTTCTAATATATCAACTAACCTTTTGAACGCAGGTTTTTCGAGCCATATGACCATGCCCACGGGCGTGTCTAAGACCGTGTGGACACTACGAGCAGAGACAAGGCCGTGAGATATGGCCGTGTATGAGCGGGGTAAAATTTCTCTAACATACGGGCTTCAACAAATTGCCACGACCGTGCGATGTGGCTGTGGCCGAACCTGTTAAATCAAACATCGGCTTCGACAAGTTGCCACGCCCGTGTCACAAAACTGTGGCCAAACCTGTTAATTCAAACATGGGCGTGCGACATGTCCGTGCCTCAAGGCCGTGGTCGAACCTGCCATTTCAGACACGGGCGTGTAACCTCCTACATGAACGTGGGAGAAGCGAACATCGAAAGACACGGCCGTGCGACATAGTCGTGTTCCCCAACACGCCCAATGAACACGGGCTGTGTTACGAAACCTGTAACACCCCAAACTCGGCCTAGACGTTACGGCCAAATCTGGTGTGTCACATTGAAGTGTGTTTTGAAAATCATGTTTTCATTGAAAACCCTTTTTAATGTTTAGAAACTTTTACCATCAAACTTGTATAAAACCTTAGCTTGTGTTTGTTTATTTTTCCAAAACGTGATTCATTGTAATAATCATTCCCTTTTCAAACAGTGTTAGCAACTTTGTAAAATTGTATAGAAAATTGTGAAAGCTTGTAAACCTTTGTAGTTTGCGGAAACATGTTATTTTAAAGAAAACAGTTTAAGTATCGAAAAATCAGACCTTCTTTGTTATGGCTTAAAGTGAATAGAAACTACGCACCAGGTAGGATTCAAGTGAAGAGGGGCTGAGTCATTTGGACTGCTTAAGTACCAAGCTCTTCCTAGATCCAATTCTAGACATGTACACATCCATTGCCACACTTTAACCTTATGACTTGTCTACGAACAACAAATTAAGTTTAAGTGTATTTAAGACATTTATTTATGAAAATGTTTATGTTACGGAAGCTTTGCTTTATTGTCGTGATATTTTGAAAACAAGTAACTTTTATAAAAACGCGCCTTAGAGCTAACCGATTTCAAAACGATTTAAACAATATCCTACTTAAGCTAAAAACAATTAAAATAATTAAAAACCCAAAATAAAATAATAAAAGCGACCCTATTACAAACCTAAAATAAGAATAAAAATAATTAAGACTAAATTGAAATAATTAACTTAATTAAAAACCAACAGTCCAGTCCATGTGGCCACTCTGAATCCCTCCCAGCTCGAAGTCCATCATTCTATGGCTCACCTGCATGGATGGAAGAATAAGGGGTGAGTTTGGAAAACTCAGTGTGTATAGAAGCCCATCTAGAGCCCAAATCAGCTCAAGCCCACTAGGCCTAAACCCTATTCAGTCTCAGTTACGGGGCCGAAGCCCTATTTAGATACAGTAATCTGGGCCTTAGCCCTTTTCAGATAACAGCACAGCTCATAGGCCCATTTCAATACAAAACATATATTAAATATGAATGCAAGCCCAACCCAGCCTAAATCCAGCCGCTACACTCCACTCGTACCAGACCTACACACCATGTGGGGAATAACTCAACCCACCCAGCCCTACACTCCACAGTTGCAGCATAGCTGCTCAAATATCAGTAAGCTAAGGCAAAGCCTCCAGTACGTGGTCAAGCCATTTTCAGTACGTCCTCCATCAATATCCCAGTCCCATGCAACATATAATCATGTAATGAACAGAAAATAATAACACATACAGTTCAGTCAGATCAAGCCTTAGGGGTATAACGGTAATTCTGCACCTAGGGGTAAAACCGTAATTTCTCGTCCCTAAGGATATTTCAGTAATTTTATTAGTTTTTAGGGTTTTTTATGCATATTTCAGTCTCCAATAACCTAACTTTCGTCTCAATAGTTATTTAACTCGTTTTAACAATTTTAAGCTATTGGGCCCTAAAACCCCTAATGGGCCCTACAGTGTCTATAAGCAACTTAAGCCCATTTCATCCAAATTTTATGGTCAATTTATCAGTTTAAACAATTTTGAACCCACAGTCTATCAGTACACATTAAATACCCAATTTCACCCATATGGGCCCATAAGCCCATTGGGCCCACATTCAGCCCATCGAGGCCTAATTTACCGAAGTGCTCGAGATTGCGCACTCAACCAGTTTATCACTTGCGATTACAGATCCAATGATTTCTAACCGTCTTGTGAGCATTCGCACACTCACAAGCCTACGAAATGCCCAAATTTCGGCATTTCGGCTTTTTAGCTTTTACCGATTTAGACTAGAGAAGGGTGTTCGATACACACCTGATTTGCGATTATACCGATGTGATCTTCTACGCGATTTCTCCTATAATCAACCACTTACAGATTAGATTACGAATCCATGAAAACCAATGTAGAAATTACCTACCACATTCAGCTAATATAAACCATTAATAACGATTTACCTTATCGATCTTTAACTACTAGATCTAAATCTAAATTGCCTCGAAACCGTTGATCTTACTAGCCTCCAAATAGATCTTGATTGCTATCCTTCAATCAGCACTAGCACATAATAAACTGAATGAAAAATGCTAATTTAAATCTTGACCAAAACGATAGCCTCCCTAAAGTGTTTAGGGGTCTCGGCTTTTCTTAAATCCCAAAATAAAGAATGGAAAGGGTTTCGATAACTATCTTGTTGCCAGTGAATCAATCCCAAATCACCTTTCTAACTTAGATTTGATGTCGATCCAATCGAATCTCAAAAAGAGAAGAGCAAGATATTTGACCAGGAAGAAATCGGCAATATAAGTTTTAGATTTCGACTTTTGCATGAAAAATAAAATAGAAGAAGTTCACAAATGGGTCAAAGGGACGTAAGTTGTGACTTTAATTATAGGAAAAGGGACCCCATAATCGGCTATTATGGAAAGAATAACGAAAGGAAAAGTTAAATAGGATTTTGCTTTGGAAAAAGAAAAGGTAAGAAGAAAAGGTTGCTTCGGCTTTTGAGTGGAAAAGAAAATAAAAGAGCAAAAGAAAATAGATAGAATAATAATAAAAACAAGAACTCGATTGAAGAAAAACACAATCGGCTAACACTCAAAACTAATCAAAGAAGAAAATAAATCATAAAAGCAAAGTAACAAAGGCAATTCGACACTAAATTCCTATAGCCGAATGGTGTATTTCGGCATAAAAAAAAAGATTTCATCTTAAATTCAAATACCATGCCTTGCTCCTTAATTTTAGCAACCAATGGATTTGGATTTCATCCAAATCCCTTCACTGAACAGCAGCAGCCCCTATCCACCGCTTGACCGCTTCAGCACGCTGCTAGGAAGAGTTTCGGTCCATCTCAAATGCTTTCTCCACGTGTGTAGCAAAAAGGCAATCCTTCGCGCGTACTACAGCTCGAACCTGGGTCCTCCAGTCATACACCCACGCTGCTGGCCACTGGGACGTGCTTTCGCTTTCAATAATATACCATCACATTTAATTATAAGCCATACCCGTTGAAGTCTCTGCTATTTGAAAAATAAAATCAAAATTCCGCCAGTGCCTAGACTCGAACTCACGCTCGCTCAGACCCCTCTAGCACGCTGCAGCCACTGTGCCACAGGCGCTCTTTGTGTTGAATTGTGTTTGCAACTTCTCTTAAGGGCTATTTTAACAGAACCAGATTACTTAAAAAAATGTTGTGCGAGCGAAGCGTCGAAGCTAGGCCCTCCCCCATCTTCCTAGTGCCTTCTGCCACTGGACCGAACACTGCATTGGATCATGAGCTAGTCTCATCTGCTTATAAGGCTTTCCTACAACAGCCCATATTACCTAAAAAAATCCTTATGCACATGCTGGGAATCGAACCCCAATCTCCCTTCCTGCTGCCTAGTGCCCCTAACCACTGGGCCAGGCGCTTTATTTGTGCCTAAAATTAGCCCAAATCACCTATAAGGCCTAATGCCCAGATTCCCTTAAGAAAGCAAAAATTAATTTTTTACTAGAGTCTTAGATCGAACCCAAGACTTTTCCCACACTATAAATCCTTCCAAATTTATTTAAACACTAAATTTAAACACTAAATTAACAACAATAATTTTATATATGTATTTTTTTCTAATAATAATTATTATAATTTTCATAAAAAAATTTAAAACATCAATAATAATAACAGTAATATTTTATTAACAATAATACTTAAAACTTCTCAATTATTCAGGTTTCCTTTTATCCGAACCCAGACTCAAGCCCAATACTTCTAGGCCCAAATTCAGGGTGTTACAAAATCGGCGCGCCAAAACCTCCAAATTTCAAACCACATGGGCAAATCCTGAGCCACACGGGCGTGTGCCACACCCGTGTGACCCCAAAACCTATGTAAACAGCCCACTATTCACCTTCTTCCTTACCCAAACCCTAAAAATCTCTCAACCCAACTCTCATACCCACCATTCCTAGTGCCGCCGCAGGCCTCAACAGCATCTCTACGCCTGTGCAATGTCGCCACGACCGTGTTCCACCCCATAATCAGCTATTCAGTTCCCCTTTTCTTACTTTTTCTCTTCATTTTAATGTCTTATATCTATTTTATTTGTTTATTTTCTCATTCATTTAGATATTTACTTTATTGTTAACAAGAAATTCATTCACTTAGCATGATCATTCTAGATTTTCATAATGCCATTTAGACCCATCCTTTGGCTGCCACTTTTACTTATCTAGAGTAGTATTCACATAGTATAAATTGATACCCATGCCTCCATCATTTGATACTATGCTAGGATAAGTAGAATATATTAATTAGGTTAGTAAAATCAACATTTCAATACTGTACTTGATAATGTTTTGCTTAAACTTATTAATATTCATATTTTAGCTTCAAATTTTTAAGACTAATGCATATCTTTCTGTTTTTAGGAATCATGTCAACATAACGTGGAAAGAAAGCTGTTGTCCCTACTTCAAAGAAATGAAAGGGGCCCGGTGGTTCATCCTCCAGACCCACAGCCGAAGCTCGCCATCCTTTTTTTCAATTCCCACAAAACTCCCAAGAGGGGTTATTTCAGATTCCATGGGCACGACCTCTCGGAGTCGGAAGGTGCATTGACTGGGCCGCACTAGAGCAGGTCCACCTAGCAGATGAGGTCCGGGCCTTATTAACGATGGACTTATAGGAGCAGTTTTTTCATATTGTAGAGCCCACATACCTCGAACTCACCCTCGAGTTCTACTCTACATTTCACCTCCAGACAATGATGAGCCGACACGATGATCCAGGAATGATACAATTTTAGCTAGGAGGCCTTGTTCGTAAGCTTAGTGTACCGGTGTTCGGTACAACACTCGGCCTATACACCAAACAGTTTTTAGAGGAGAAGAACCTCTCTGAGCTCCACCGCCACATTCATCTATCACCATCTAAGTATTGAGAGGCCCTAGTCCCTACATCGGCTACATACGACCCTAGTCGCTCCAAAGCGACTAATCTCGCCCCATCTCTGAGGTAAATACATGCCCTCCTCGCACACATATTGACGGGCAGACGTGAAAGCACCGACGCCGTAAACACCCACGATGCCTACTTTCTATGGAGCATGGCGCACATACATGTGATCTATCTTGCATACTTCATCGCCCATGCCATCCAACTCCAGACGAAGCGACACTGCAGATGCGTGATCTCTATGGGCCCGTACATCACGCGATTGGCCCGCTACTTTGGCCTACTCAACATTGCAGCCTAGACATCCTCCTACACTCTAGTCAACCAAATGTCCCCACAGGGCATCCAAACTATGCTACATATGAGGATGATTTAGCGTCGACATGGGACTGATCCTCCACAATACCGACTACTTCGAGATGCTGAACAGGAGGACCCCGAGGACATTACTGATGATGTCCCACCACCAGAGGAGGCATCATTTGAGCTACTACCCCCTCGCCGCCCAGTTCATGCGGTAGCTTCATATGCTGACATATCCGAGCGCCTTACACGATTTGAGCAGCAGTGCTTTCAATGCTTCGATCACATCGACGCTACTCTTCAGCAGATATGCTAGCATCTACATATCTCATCACCGCCCCCACCTCGCAGACCATCTGAGGATTAGAACTTTCTATTCCTCTTATCTTTTTTTTTTATTTTCCTTTTTGTTTTTCTATTTTATTTTATTTTATCTTTTTCATTATTTGAATTTTCGTATTGTTAAAACATAGTTTACTTTATTTCTTTATTTTATTTCACATTGGTTATTCCCTAACAAACAAATTTTGTTAATTTAAATTCCCTAAAACTGATGAATGCCTTCACAGTTTCAAAGGAGCTCTACAGCTCAAATCCAAAATCTAATGGGAACCTTAGCCACCTATACCGACAAACATACCCTCTCGGCATAGCAACTGTGGACAAGCAACTGCTACCACCACCAGAGTATTCACCTCCGCACCTTCCTTTATCCTAGACACTCTATAGCCACCACCACATCAAGGAATTCATCCAATTCATGGAGTTTCACTTCTCTCCATATCTTATGATCTTATGCTTCTATTGCTACTAATGTATCTTTATACATTGAGGGCAATGTACATCTTAAGTGTGGGGGGGAACTTACTTTCAGTCATTGCATTCTCTTTGAAACCCCTGAACATTTTTACAACTAACATTTTACATTGTTCTCAAAATTTTGAATCCTCACGTTCACTCTCTGCATTATCCTCAATCTCCTATTAGGAATTAATTCTGATTAATTTATGATTTTTATTGATGTGTTGAGAATTAAGACATAGGTGCTTATGCTTTGATTATTCAAACTTTAAACACTAGGGAATCAAGCATGATAAGTTGAAATTTTTGAGAATGTCAAATTTTTTCTAGGTTATTTTCCCTAATTTTAAGTGTTATCTTGAGATTTGAAATTCGCAGGATTGACATCAGAAAGCCATAATTCTGGTGAGATTTTTTATCCTTTTGAGCATACATTCTTTCGTGCTTAATTTTATTGTTGCTTTGAATGAGTCAATAATGATTTGTTATTCTAGAACTTGCTTCGATTATACATGTCGAGACCACATCATTGATTTGATATATCGAAATGATAAAGGCACCTAGGTTTAACCCACTTACTCCATAAAAGCCTACCTTCAAAAATTAACCCCTAGTGAACCCCATTGAGCCTAACAGCCCATTCTTTGACCTAACTCTAATATTAACCTATAACCCATTTTTGTTGAATTCCATTCAATTATTTTGATCCCTATTTTTGTTGAGATTTGAGTTGAAATTATTATCTAGCTTTGTTCTCTTGTTCAGTTTATAAAGTTTGTAAACATTCAAAGTATTGTATTTGATTTGTTCTTAAAAAAACAAAAAAATATGTATATACAGTTAATGCAGTTGTAATCTGTAATAGTTCAATAGTTTTTGCATGTTTCTACAAGCTTCCAAATCCAGAACGATGTCATCATAAGACTTAGCTCTAAGGAATATGTTCCAGTGATAGAGATTTTTCTAGCTAGATGATTTTTCAATTCAATCTCGATTCTAATCCTCTTTTTCAGCTTGTGACAACACCCCTAACCAAAGCCCCATTACAGCCATTGAAAGACCTTTTGATCGATGTGTCATATCAATCTATAGTGGTGGAGATTAGATTTTCTTGCAAGCCTATGGTAATAACTTTTCAGGTTGACTAAGGAGTGATTAATTCTTGAACCCTAAACACTTTGAGTGGATAGAGTGAATCTTTAGTGAGGATGTCAAGTTTTGTTGATTTTGATTCAGAGGTGATTACTTAAGAGAAGGGAGAAAACCTATGTTTCTGTGATAAAATTCTCAACTTAGAGTGTTTGAAACTTTAATGTGCTTCTGGTTGAATTCTCATTGTATGATTACTTGTGGATTAGTTTGAAACATTATTGATAAGGGTTATAAGTTGAGAAGAATGATTCTTAATTGTGAGTTGAGATTTTGCTTGAGGACAAGCAAAGGCTTAAGTGTAGGCGTATTTGATAAACGATAAATTATACATGTCTTTACCTCATGCTTAGCCTAAATTCTGGATGAATTACCTCTTGATGTATGTAAATTGATGCTCTTAAACCTTTAATTTCATGTTTTATACTTAGGTGACTATAGGGAAGTGAAAAGAATGAGAAATGGGTCGAAAACGGAGAAAATAGGCCAAAGTATGAAAACAACACGGCCCGGAGATTCACCACATGGCCGTGTCACATGGCCGTGCCACCTTGAGCTCGAACACGGCCCAACCCTGACTCACACAGCCAGACCACACGGTCGTGCCACCTTAACAGGCCCGAGCACAGCCTGGGCCTTAATCCACACGGGCGTGGCACACGGACGTGTCCCTGTCGTGAGGAAGTTCAATTTCACTCGAAAAAGGCTACTTAGGGGCTAAGAAAAGCATTCCAAAGCTCTATATAAAGACCCTAGGGGGCAACTACTAAGGGGTACTTTTCTCCGCTCAAGAAGGTGTTTATTTCCCGCCAACACAGAGAGTAGAAGTAAGGAAAACTCTAAGGAAAGTCGATTGGTCCATCTTAGAAGCCGAATTCTCCCTCAAAGACTAAAGATCTCCTCTCAAATTCCTACAGGGGTTTTAGGGTTCTTTATGTTTTGTTATTTTATTTCTTCTGAGATGTTTTCTTTTATAAGTATGAACTAAATCCCCCAAATACTTGAGGGGGATGAAACCTAAGACAGATTTTGTTATTATTTTCTCTTGAATTATATGATAAATATTTGATTTGTTCTTAATTGTGTTTTTAACTCTTAAATTGATATTTTTGGGATATTGATTTAAGTCGAATGTGCTTGTGTAGAGGAGCAAAAGTCCCTGCATAGGAGTAGATCCAACACAATTAAGCGGAGTTGATTGCAATCCTGGAGATAGGACGACGAAAATCTACCGGATTAGGGTCAACCCTAATAAAGGAGTTCATAGAACGAATTAAGGCAACACTAGGGGTTTTAATTAAAAAGAGATTTCAATTAATCAACCTAGGGTTAGTTGTTTTTAGTCTCGAAAGAGATATTAACATAAGTTAGGGATTTCTACGGATCAAGTCAAGTGAATAAATCGTCTAGTTCAAGAGTTGATAACAAGTAAAGTCTACATGGATTCTCCCTTGTGTATTGTCCAAGTCAATCAATTTTCCTAAGAGTTTTTCCCCAATTCACTTTTTGTGCATTCTTAGCTTAGTCTAATAATTATTTTAGTTTAATAAAAATCCCCTTTTATTTCTAGGTTAAATAATAGAAAAAAAGTTAGTACTAGTACTTTTGGTTCCCTTGGGTACGATATCTCGGTCTTGCCACTAAGCTATACTACTGTCCGATAGGTGCGCTTGCCTTAAATCGTGATAATAGTTAGTTTTGGGTACGATCATAGTTTATAAATTTTATTACTTCATATCACGCATATCACTCCTCCTCCAAAAACTGCTCGATGTACAAACTCAATGCGGTATCGAATTTTGGTACACTAAGTTGTCGAATGATACCTCCGAGGCAAAATTGAATCGTCCCTGGGTTGTCATGTCGGGCCATGACTGTTTGGAGGTGGAACGTGGAACAGAGTTCTAAGGTGAGCTCGAGATAGATGGGCTCAACAATCTGGAAGAATTGATCTCACGGGTCCGTCATCAACAAAGCCCGTACCGCGTTAGCCAATTGGACCAGTTCTAAAACGGCTCAATCAATGCATCTTCCCACTCCGAGTGGTCTCACCCGTAGAATTTGAAATAGTTCCTCTTGGGAACTTTGCGAAAATTGGAGGAAGGGATGTCGAATTTCAGCGGTGGGTCTGGAAGAGGAACCACCAAGTCTCTTTCGCTTTTTAGGAGCGGGGACGGCAGCTTTCTTCCCTCGAGATGACGACATGATTCTTGAAATTAAAACAAAAATAAAAATGGGCATGTATTAGTCATAACTAAGTGATAACTAACGATAATCAAAACTAAATAATTCGATCAAGTACTAATACCAATTTCAAAGCACAAGTTAATATTAGGAAAGCAATTTGTTATTTGATTTAGCTAAGCATGGAATTGAACAGAATGTGGGTGTTAAATAGAAAAATGCACTAAGAGCTAATTGCCTAAGATAACTAAAGATGGCAGCAAGAGAATGATTCAAAATGTCATGATATTATCAAAGTCAAAAGATCATTAGAAATGCATGGTAGCAACTAATCATTTAAGAAGAAAGAAAACGTGAATGTATGAATAGAGCAATAAAAATAATTAGATACTAACAAAAATAGAAAAAAATAAGATTTAATAATAAAGAAAAGAAAAAAGGGAACCGAATGGGCAATTGTAAGTGGTGGAGCACGGTCGTGGTGGTGGTTGCACGGGCGTGGAGGCGTGGCCTTGGTCGGCGGCGGCGCTAGGAAGAGCTGGTGTGGGCTGTAGGTGAAAAGGTTTTAGGTTTTAAATGGAGAAGAAGATGAATAGTGAGGGGTTTATATAAAAATTGGGGCACACAGGCATGTTACACGCCCGTGTGAATCGTTTTCAGCCCGTGTGGTTTGAAATTTGAGGATTTTGGCGCGCCTGGGTCGTGACACATGCCAGTGTTCCTTGGGCGTGTTGGGGCATAAAGCCGTGTCGTACGGCTGTGTCCTTCAACGTTTGCTTCTCCCACGCCTGTGTAGGGGGTCACATGCCCGTATATGGATTGGTAGGTTCGACCACGGGGTGGAGACACGAGCGTGTTGCATGCCCATGTTAAATTAATCAGATCGACCATGGCCTTGAGACATGGGCGCATCGCATGCCCATGTTGATTCGTCAGGATTGGCCACGGCCACCTCTCATGGCCGTGGCTAGTTGTCGTAGCCCGTGTTTGGGAAAATTTTCCCTGCTCATACACGACCATATCGCACGGTCGTGTCTTTGCCCATAGTGTTCACACGGCCTTAGGCATGCCCGTGGGTATGGCCGTGTGGTTTGAAAAACCTACATTCAAAGTGTTAGTTGATGGATTAAAGAGCTTAAATAAAAGAATTTTACTACGTTAGTGCTCGGGTTGCCTCCCGAGAAGCGCTTATTTATGGTCTAAGCTCGACTTTTCTCAAGCTTGTTCGGTCACGGTGGTTTAAAGAGTTGAAACTCTTCTATCTTGTTTTCAATTTCATTATCAACATAAGGTTTGAGTCGAGTATGATTTACCTTGAAAGTGTCGGGTGTCTTGTGTGTTATCTCGACTGTACCATAGGGGAAAATTTTCATTACCGTGAAGGAAGGGGTGTCACCTGTCGGATCTTTTAAATTTGAAATTCAAGGATCTTCCTCTTCTAAATATACCTTATCCCCTACCTTAAATTGATTCGTTTTTACCTTAGGGTCGTCTTGGTGATGCTCTGGGCTGGTGTGGTATATTTTGGGCTTCTCTTGTTGATAGTTCAGCCACTCATCTAGTTCCTCAATCTGAAGCATTCGCTCTTCATGCATGGTTTCCTTGGATAGACTTGACTATTGTTTGATATGACCTAAGTGAAGGGTGTTCTGTCAAAAAGGTGGAATGGTGAGATCATTATTATTACAAGGACTAGTATCAGTATTTTTATCATCAATAGTCTTATTAGAGTTACGAGCCTGTAGAGTAACTTTGTCATCACCTACACAAAGTGTAAGCTCACCTGTGCCTACATCAATTATGGTTCTAGTAGTTGCTAAAAAGGGTCGCCCTAAAATTAAGGGTACATTGCTATCCTCATCAATGTCTAAAACAACAAAGTCGACTGGGAATATAAATTTATCAATTTTGACAAGCACATCTTCAGTTATACCCTTAGGAAATCTAATGGTTTTATCAGCCAATTAGATGCTCATCTTAGTTTGTTTAGGTTTCCCAAGACCTAGTTGTTTAAACAATTTATATGGCATTACATTAATACTAGCCCCTAAATTGGCTAAAGCATTTTTAACATCTAAGCTACCAATTAAGCAAGGAATTGTAAAATTCCCTGGATCTTTTAGTTTGTTGGGCAGCTTATTCTGTAAAATAGCTGAGCACACTGCATTCAGTTCCACATGAGATGTCTCATCTAGCTTTCATTTATTCATCAGTAGCTCTCTTAAAAATTTAATGGGGTTTGGCATCTACGAAAGAGCTTCAATAAATGGTAAGTTAATATGTAATTTCTTTAAGAGTTTAAGAAATTTACCAAATTGCTCGTCTATGCGGTCTTTCCTTATCGCATTTGGGTATAGGACGCGAGGCTTATAATCTTTGACAATTGCTTCTTTGGGACTTACCTCGTCCTTACCTTTACTTACCACAGTCTCCTTACATGGCTCTGGGTTGGTTTTGGCTAACCCTTCCTCATGCATTGTATCTACAGCATTAAGTTGCTCCTTAGGATTAGTCTCGGTGTTGCTCAGTAACCTACCTTTGGTCTTTTAGAAATTAGCTTAGCGAGCTGGCCTATTTGAGTTTCAAGCCCTTGAATAGATGCTTGCTAGTTTTTAAGTGCTGTTTCGGTATTCTAGAAACGAGTTTCTGACACAATGATAAATTTTGTGAGTATCTCTTCAAGGTTCAGCTTTTTCTCTTATTGGAACAGTGGCTGTTGAAATCCCGGAGGAGGTGGTTGCCTTTGATTTCCTTGTCCTTCCCATGAGAAATTTGGGTGGTTCCTCTAACTTGCATTGTAAGTATTACTATAAGGGTTATTTTGGGATCTAGAATTATTACCCATATAGTTGGCTTGCTCGGTTTCCATGCCATGTCCATAGGAGGAGTAATCAGGATTGTACATGTTTCCTTGGTTTGAGTTGCATTGCATCACTGGGTGTACCTGCGTAGAACCAACAAAATTATCAATCTTTTTATTAAGGAGTTCTACCCGATTAGAAAGCATGGTGACTGCATCAATATTAAAAACTCTAGTTGCTTTCTATGGCTTTGTTCTCATGACTTGCCACTGATAGTTATTCAGTGACTCTCTTCTATAAATTCGTAAGCTGCTTCTGTGTCTTGTTATTGATTGTTCCACCGGTGGCTGTGTCGATCATCTGCCTTGTTGAGGGGTTCAAACCATTGTGAAAGGTTTGAACTTGTAACCATAGTGGTAGACCATGGTGAGGGCACCTTCTCAATAGATCCTTGTATCTCTCCCAGGCATCGTAAAGTGTTTCTAAATCCACCTGCACAAAAGAAGAGATATCATTCCTTAATTTTATCGTTTTAGCCGGTAGAAAATATTTGAACAAAAATTTTTTAGTCATTTGTTCTCATGTATAAGATAGACCCTCGTGGTAAAGAATTTAACCACTGTTTAGCTTTATTTCTGAAGGAAAATGGGAATAACCAAAGATGAATAGCATCATCAGAAACGCCATTTATTTTACATGTGTCACAAAATTCCAAGAAATTGGCTAAATGAGCGTTAGGATCCTCATCCTGCAAACCATCAAACTGAATAAACTGTTGTATCATCTGAATAGTGTTAGGTTTCAGTTCAAAATTATTTGCAGCAATAGTAGGCCTAACTATACTAGATTCAGTACCAGGAAAATTAGGTTTAGCATAATCATACATAGTGCGCGGAACAGGATTTTGCTCAACAGGATTTGCGGCTACTACAGGAGGTTGCTGATTATCGTGATTTGCCTCCATCTCTTCAGTATGTTTAGGTTCTTCTTCTTGACTTTGCTCTGGATATTGCAAGCTTTTTCTTATCTCTCTGCGAGTTCGACGAACTATAGCTTCTAAATCGTCGTCAAACAATAATGGTCCCCCTGGGTTTCTTCTAGTCATAAACTAGAGATACCTAGAAGGGAAAGGTAAAAAGAAAATTAAAAACCTAAAAAAAACAGAAAATAATTTGCAATAAAAGTAAAAATAGCTAAAGTAATAGGAATCAAGTGTTCCTAATATCTTAGTTCCCTGGTAACGGCGCCAAAACTTAATCTCGTGATGATGAAGTAATAAAAACTGGTCGCAACTATAAACTAACTAATATCACGATAAAGGTAAGTGCACCTATCGAATATTAGTATAGTTAGTGGCAAGACCGAAATATCGAATCCAAGGAACTAAAAGTACTACTAATGACTTTCTTCCGATTATCTAGTCTAAAAATAAAGAGGTGGTTTTGTGTAAACTAATTAATGCTAAACTAAACTAAGGATGCGACAAAGAGTAAATTGGGAAATTTCTTTTGGTAAAACTGATTGATGAGGGTAATACCTAAGGAAGAATCCACCTAGACTTCACTTGTTATCTAACTCTAAACTAGACAATTTCTTCATTTGACTTGATCCGTAGAGATCCCTAAATTATGTTAATATCTCCATCGAGGATAAAAACAACTAATCCTAGGTTGATTAATTGAAATCTCTTTCTAATTAAAACCCCTAGTCTTGCATTAACTCGATCTATGGCTCCCCATATTAGATTTGACTCTAATCCGGTAGATTTTGGGTCGTCCTATGTCTAGGATTGCGATCAACTCCGCTTAATTGTGTTGGATCTACTTTTATGCATGGGCTTTTGCTCGTCTGTATAAGTACATTCGACTTAAATTAATATCCCGAAAACATCAATTCAAGAGTTAAAAACACAATTAAGAACAAATTAAATATTTATCATATAGTTCAGATAACAATAACAAGATTTGTCTTAGGTTTCATTCCCCTTAGATATTTGGGGTTTTTAGTTCATAATTATAAAAAGAAACATCTCAGAATAAATAAACTAAAAAAAACATAAGAAAATCCAAAACCCCTGAAAGGATAGAAGGGAGATCCTCTGTCTTGATGTAGATCTTGGCTTCTGAGATGGATCAATCGGTTTTCCTTCGAGTAATTCCCTGCCTCTAGCTTATCGTCTTGGCAGGAGGACTGAGTTGGTACTGTTTTGTACTGTCCCCTCTAGTATACCCCCTTGTAGTTGCCTCATAGGGTCTTTATATAGAATTTAGAATGTCTTTATTTGCCCCTAAGTAGCCTTTTCCGAGTGAAATTGAACTTTATCACGACAGGGGCACGTTCGTGTGCCATGCCCGTGTGACTCGATTCTAGGCCGTGCTTGAGCCTATTAATATGGCACGGCCGTGTGAGCTGCCCATGTGAATCGATTCTCAGCCGTGTTGGAGCCTGTTAATGTGGCACGGCCGTGTGACACGCCCGTGTGACGAACTTCCAGGCCGTATTGATTATTAATTTGGGCTCGATTTGCCCTTTTTGGCCCGTTCCTTGCTTCTTTCTCTTCTTTATGCTTACCTAAGTATAAAACATGAAATTAAAGGATTAGGAGCATCAAATTCCACAAATTTAATGAAAATTCATCTAGAAATTAGGCTAAGCATGAGGTAAAAATATGTATAATTTACAATTTATCAATAGGTAGCCTTTACCGAGGATCGACAACTTATTCGACCAACTAAAAGGAGAGACTATGTTCTCTAAAATTAATCTAAGGTCGGGGTATTACCAGTTGAGAGTCAAGGAACAAGATGTGCCGAAAATTTCCTTTCGGACAAGGTACGGCCACTATGAGTTCCTAGTCATGCCATTTGGCTTGACTAATGCTCCTGCGGTATTCATGGACTTAATGAACCGCATTTTTCGACCTTACTTGGATAAGTTCCTCGTCATCTTCATTGATGATATACCCATCTATTCTTGTGATGAGGGTGAACATGCGGAGCATTTGAGGACTTTCCTACACACATTGAGAGATAAACAGTTGTACGCCAAGTTTAGCAAAAGCAAATTTTAGCTATGTGAGGTCAGATTCTTAGGAGACATTGTATCGGGAGATGGGATCTGAGTTGACCCGAACAAGATATCGACTATTGTTGAATGGAAACCACTGAAGAACGTAACAGAGATTAGGAGTTTCTTGGGCCTAGCAAACTACTACCAACGATTTGTTAAAGGGTTTTCAATCATTGCTACTCTGATAACGAGCCTACTTTAAAAAGATGTTAAGTTTGAGTGGACAGAAAAGTGCCAACAGAGTTTTGAAAAGTTAAAAGCTTTGTTAACCGAAGCTCCAGTGTTGGTGTAACCGAAATCGGGAAAAGAATTCTTGGTATATAATGATACTTCATTGAATGGATTGGGGTGTGTGCTCATGCAAGAAGGTAAAGTGATAGCCTATGCCTCGAGACAGCTGAAGCCACATGAGAAAAATTACCCGACCCATGATTTAGAATTGGCTGCCATAGTGTTTGCATTGAAAATTTGGAGACACTATTTGTCTGGCGAATGATGCCGAGTTTTTATGGGCCACAAAAGTTTAAAGTATCTGATGACGTAAAAAGAGTTGAATCTACGATAATGAAGATGGCTAGAATTGCTAAAAGACTACGAGTTGATAATTGACTACCACCCCGGAAAGGCGAATGTAGTCACCGATGCGTTGAGCCGAAAGTCATTGTTTGCCTTGAGGGCTATGGATGCTCAGTTGTCAATGACTGACGATGGTTTGATTTTAGCTAAGTTGAGAGCCAGATTGATGTTTTTGCAAGAGATTGTAGTAGAAAGTGACAATGAACTACAAGCTAAGATGGCTCGGGGCAAGACGGGAAATGAATTAGACTTCAGAGTTAATACCGACGAATGTTTGATGTACTGAGATAGAATTTGAGTACCTAAGGATGTTGAGCTTATTCAGAGGATCTTGCGAGAGGTGCACAGTAGTCACCTATCTATTCACTCGGGTAGTATGAAAATGTATAATGATTTGAAGAAAATGTATTGGTGGTTAGGAATGAAAAGAGACATTTTAGAGTTTGTATTGAAGTGCCTAGTGTGTCAGCAAGTAAAAGCAAAACACCAAGTACCTTTAGGTTTACTTCAACCTATAATGGTTCCCGAGTGGAAATGAGACCGAGTTACTATAGACTTCGTGTCGGGACTGCCTTTGTCGCCAAAGAAGAAAGATTTGGTATGGGTTGTCGTAGATAGGTTAACAATGTCGGCTCAATTTATACCAGTTCGCACAGATTACTCACTTGAAAAACTAGCCTAGTTATATATCTCCGAGATAGTGAGATTGCATGGAGTGCCCTTATCGATAATTTTAGACAGAGATCCAAGATTTACATCTTGATTTTGGAAAAAGTTACAAGAGGCATTAGGGACAAAGTTGAATTTTAGCACGGCTTTCCATCCGTAGACTGATGGCCAGTCAGAGAGGGTAATTTAGATTCTTGAGGATATGTTGAGATGTTGCGTTCTCGAGTTCCGAGGAAATTGGGAAAAGTACATACCGCTTGTTAAGTTTACCTACAACAATAGCTATCAGTCGAGCTTTAAAATGACACCTTATGAGGCTTTGTATGGGCACAAGTGCCGAACGCCCTTGTATTGGTCTGAACTTAAAGAGAACCAAATACATGGGTCGATTTGTCAAGGAGACCAAAGAAAAAGTTAAGGTGATTCGAGATTGCTTGAAAGCCGCCTCAGATAGACAGAAATCCTACACGGATTTGAAATGAAAAGAGATCGAGTTTCAAGTCAGGGATAAAATGTTCTTAAAAGTCTCCTCGTGGAAGAAAGTCCTTTGAATCGGTAGGAAAGGTAAATTAAGTCCATAGTTTATTGGACAATAAGGTGATCGAGGCTTTCCATCCGTAGACTGATGGCCAGTCAGAGAAGGTAATTTAGATTCTTGAGGATATGTTGAGATGTTGCGTTCTCGAGTTCCGAGGAAATTGGGAAAAGTACATACCGCTTGTTAAGTTTACCTACAACAATAGTTATCAGTCGAGCTTTAAAATGACACCTTATGAGGCTTTGTATGGGCACAAGTGCCGAACACCCTTGTATTGGTCTGAACTTAAAGAGAACCAGATACACGAGGTCGATTTGGTCAAGGAGACCGAAGAAAAAGTTAAGGTGATTCGAGATTGCTTGAAAGCCGCCTCAGATAGACAGAAATCCTACACGGATTTGAAATGAAAAGAGATCGAGTTTCAAGTCAGGGATAAAGTGTTCTTAAAAGTCTTCCCGTGGAAGAAAGTCCTTTGATTCTGTAGGAAAGGTAAATTAAGTCCATCATTTATTGGACAATAAGGTGATCGAGGGAATCAGACCAGTAGCATACCGTTTAGCATTGCCACCTGAGTTGGAAAAAATTCACGATATCTTCCACGTATCGATGTTACGTTGCTACCGTTCCAACCCTTCGCACGTGATTTCACTGGTAGAGATAGAGATAAGTCCAGATATGACCTATGGTGAAAAGCCCGTTAAGATTTTGGCTCGGGAGGTCAAGGAATTGAGAAACAAAAGCATAGCACTTGTAAAATTTTTATGGCATAGACATGGAGTCGAGGAAGCCACGTGGGAACTCAAGGAGACTATGAGAGATCAGTACTCAAACCTCTTTAATGGTAAGATTGTTGGGGACGAAAATCCTTAAGAGGGAAAATTGTAATAGCCCGAAATTAGATCTAGTCGGAATAATGATTTTGGAATCACTTACCCAAGATTTGAGAAAATTATTTTAGTATTATTTTATGCCTTGTAGCATTTTTAAAAGTGTGCACGGAAATTTTGATAAATTAATTTACGCGATTGAAGGCTTAATCACGAAAAATGACTAAATCGCATAAAGGGCAAAAGTTGTGATTTGTTAGCAATTGGTGTTAAATAGCTAGAGAACTAAAATTGTGGGTCTTTAAAGGGCAATTAAGCCCTTTAAATTGAGTTGGCCGACCATGTGAAGCTATGGTGAGACAAAAGAAATGAAAAGTCAAAATTTTGTGTGTGTGTGTGTGTGTGCTGGGTGAACTATTTTGACTAGTTATGTATTAAAATAAAACAAAAAAAAAAAGGCTTCATCTTTTTCTTCTTCTTCTTGCTGAAAATATCAGCCATTAGAGGGGTTTTGACGCTCCAAAATTTGGAGCAACTTTTAACACTCAAAAGGAAGTGATTTTTGAAGCCTTTCTTGAATATTTTTACATTTTTGGAACCCTTGTAGCATGAGCTACCTTTTGAAGGGTGTATTTTGCAAAATGGTTGAAAGTTTAGAATATTGCCATGAATGTATAAATGTTTTTTGTTGGATTTTTATGGAAGAATTTGAATTCTAGTTGTCAAATAAACAACTTTTGTGAAAGGGTGTTTAGGAAAAACACCTAAAATGGACTAGTTTGCAAAGTTGATAAGTTGATGTTATTTGTGTGAAATATTAGGAATTTTGTGTTGCCATAAGAGTGAAAAGAGTTTGTTAGGCTTGGTGAATAAGGAAATTCGATAAAAATCAATTTCTAAACCTAGGGGTAAAATGGTCATTTTGCCAAGGTCTAGGGGAAAAATGTTCATTTTGCAAAAATTGTGATTTTTGACTTGTTAGATTAAATTGGTGATTAAAGTAGCAAATTTTTATTGTTATAGATCAAGATTTACCAAATCCGAACCTAAACCGGGGGAAGGCCAAGCAAATCGACTAACTCGAGTAGTCACCTCTATTTTGTATATCGAGGTAAGTTGTAAGTAAATAATGTAACATTTCCAAATTTTATGCATGAAATCATTATATTGTCGTAAAATTATGGTTTGTGTTATGAGCAATGTATGCAAATAGTTAATCGAGCATGAATTGTGGAAATGATGATTTTTATTCATGAAATGATGAGAACATGTGTAATAGAGCCCGAACGAACATTTGGAATAGAACTGTATATTCATGCCATGACATTGGGTAATGTGTGTGCTAATGTAAGACGTGTCTAGGTCATGCATCAACCACATTACGAGAGCTAGTATAAGACATGTCTGGGACATGCATCGGCTTTGAGACGAGAGCTAATGTAAGACATGTTTGGGACATGCATCAGCCTCAAGATATACAAGCTAGTGTAAGACGTGTTTGGGACACGGCGTCAGCTTGTTGCGTATCAGTGTAAGACCTATCTAGGACATGGCATCGGCATCGATAGATAAGAGCCAGTGTTAGACCTGTCTGGGACACAACATCGGCCTCGATACATTGAGAGTCAGTGTAAGACCATGTCTGGGACATGGCATTGACTTGATATGTGAGCTAGTGTAAGACTATGTCTGGGACATGGCATCGGCTTGATACCCTACGTTGGAGGATTAGTGAATATCCTTTCATATTCTAAATAGTTCAACAGAAAAATTCAGAGTGAATGCTTTTTGTGAGTTATTGTGATGATGTTTGCAAGTGGTATAGGTGCCTAAGTGTAATGTATGAAATGAGATCTCACTAGCATGTTATGTAATTAGAAATAGATGAAAATGAGTAAGTCAAGTTGTGCTTGTTCTTTGTATCATGTATAGATCATGATGTGTTGAGAGTGCGACTTAACATGATAATTATGTTGTCTTTTATTTACGTATGACTTACTAAGCTTTATGCTTACCCCTTTTCTTTCCATTTTCCCTTAGTGCTGCTTAAGTAATTCAAGGATCCAGGGACGTCGGAGGCATCGTTCACACTATCAATTGGAGCATTTGGTATAGTTAGTTAGTGTTTGTGTTTGAGTAATGGCATGTATAAGCTAATTGGTCATTTTGGTCCAAGTTACTCTAGTTAGCCAATTGTGTTGGCCATTTATTTTATAAAGTTCATTTTGTAAATGGCCATTGGAATTGGCCAAAATTGTTCAAGCTATTATTAATGAAATGAGGATGAGTTCATAGAATTTGTGGATGGTTGCTTAGATTAATCGTGTATGCACATTATGCAAACTGTGGTTGTTGGAAAAATGCATAGACATTTAGATGCACAATCCATGTTGAGTCATGATATGAAGTGTTGGGCTGTATTTGATCTTGTTTCAGGGTGGCAAAAAGACTTGGTAGATAGCCTATTTTTGTCCACATAGGTAGACACATGGGCGTGTGTCTAGGCTGTGTGTGACACACGGTCAATCCCACGGGTATGTGGTTAGGCTGTGTGTCCCCTACACCTTGCATGGGAAGAATTAAAT
This sequence comes from Gossypium stocksii, assembly GCA_020496765.1. Taxonomy (NCBI): domain Eukaryota; kingdom Viridiplantae; phylum Streptophyta; class Magnoliopsida; order Malvales; family Malvaceae; genus Gossypium; species Gossypium stocksii. Next base: position 110,647,530 of record CM035623.1, read on the forward strand.
GCCTTGTAGTAAACACGTGGGCTGAGACACGGCCGTGTGTCTCAACTGTGTGGATGGCTCAACCACGCACACGGGCGTGTGCCACGGCTGTGTGATTACTGACGTAAGAAATAGAATATCCAAGTTTTTGCACATAGGCTGTGACACAGGTGTGTCATGACCGTGTGAGGGACATGGGCTGAGCACAAAGGCATGTGCCAGGCTATGTGAAAACCCCTGTAGGTTCGATTTTAGAAATTAATTCCACATGGACAAGGTATACGGGCGCATCCCTAGGATTCTTAGGTCGTATGAACCATACGGGCCATCAGCACGACAATGTCTAGAAGCCACACGGGCGTGTTACCCTTCCACACAGGTGTGTGCCCTGTTTATAGTAGTTTTTGAAGAAATTTTCTTGAGTGTTCGAAATGGTCTCGGATCATTTCTAAACCATGTTTAAGGCTTCGTAGGCCCATATGAAGGTCCGTAGGACATTGTTTGAAAAAGTTTTAAATTGAGACGCATTTCATTGAGTGTAAGTTGAATGGTTGCATGTGATTTAGTAAGGTAACGCCTCATACCCTATCCAGGCATCAGATACGGGTAAGGGGTGTTACATATAGATTAGTCTTGCCCTTTGAACTCGAGAAAATCCATAATGTGTTTCATGTTTCAATGCTGAGACGGTACAGATCTGATCCTTCACATGTGATTCCTCATATTGAGATTGAGCTTCAGCTAGAATTGACGTATTCGGAAGTACCGGTAAGAATTTTAGCCCGGGAAATCAAAGAACTACAAAATAAACGAGTACCATTAGTAAAAGTCTTGTGGCATCAACATGGTTCAAAAGAAGTTACCTGGGAAACTAAAGAATCAATGAGATTACAATATCCGAATCTATTTTCAGGTAACAAGTTCGAGGAAGAAATTTCCTAATGAGGGAGAGTTGTAACAATCTGATTTTTTAGTGGTGTCAGAAACAGTGGTTTCGAGGCCACCAAATTCAGCGAGTAAGTTCATAAATATTATTATTTAATATTTACATGTCAAATATAGTTTTAAAAAGGTTTTTGATTTGGTAATTTATGTTTTATAACGATTTATTAGGTTCAAGTCGTAAGACCCTAAGGTCAAGTGGTTTTAGAAAGTGAGGTGTCAGGACCTCGTTTCTAAAACCGAGTCGTAAATATTTCTATAAAAATTTACGGAGTGTCATTAAGGTGGTATTAAAGTTTCATTGAAAAATTTTAACATTTCAATATTTAATTAATTAAAAAGAACTAAATCGTAAAAGATGTAAAATTTAGTCACTATTTGTTTTGAGTGATTAAATGGTTTATTGAATAAGGAAAAGGGAATTAGTTGGCAATTAGACCATTATTAAAAATAATGGACAAAGGTGGATATTAAATAGGTGAATTTTAATATTATAACAAAGGTTAAATTAGTAATCTAATAATTAAAAGAAAAGTAAAACAAATAAAACGTGGCATCATCTTCTTTTACCTTTGTTTTTCCATCGAAATTGTTAAAGAAGGAAGCCATAGCTAGGGCTTAGTATTTGGCCAACTTTGGCTTGATGATTTGGTAAGCAAATTTTTGCCCATTTCTTTTAATTTTTATGTTTTTGAGGTCGTTGTAACTAGGTCCAACTAACTCGTACATTTGTTTTTAATTCTGTTAAAAATTTTGGAAGTTTCCATTGATAAATATTAGATGTTTTTGATGAATAACATGGATTTGGAGCTTATTGTGTTGTGTGATAATTTTTGTAAAGTGATTTTTGTTAAATATTGATTTTAGAATTAAATATAAGGGCCTAGTGTAACACCAAAAACTCGGCCCAGACGTTACGGCTGAATCTGGCGTGTCACATCAAAGTGTCGTTCAAAAACTAGATTTGTCGATAAAAGTTCATTTCTATGTTTAAATCCTTTTTGTTTGAATTTAGCAAATCATCTCTTCAAAACGTTTGCCTTAATGTCTGACATTGTTATTTTAGGTTATTTTAAATCGTGGAAGCTACCAAAGTTTGGAATATAAAACGTGTGTTTTTGAGTGTTTCTAAAAACAGTTATTATTTTGAAAACTCATTTTTCCTACTCTAGCAATTTAAAATAAGAAATCAAGCCCAATTAAAAATTAAAACCAAATGCCCTTATTACATAACCAATAACCCAATATGAAATTTAAATAAATAAGTCTAAAGTAGAACATCAGCGACCGTGTAGCCACCTCTGAGTCCCTCACGGATCCAAGTCATCTAAGGCTGGGGATTACCTGTACAGTTAAAAGAAAGGGTGAGTTTACGAAAACTCAGTTTGTAATCCCCTATCAGTCATACAGAAAACAATGCATGCAGAAACAGTCTGGGCCAGAGCCCTATTCAGTAACAGTGCAATCTGGGCTTTAGTAACGAAGTGGGCCTAAACCCAATACAGTATCAAACAGTGTAAATATGCAACCCACCACAATCCAACCAACACACCACCCGTACTAACCAATACACCATGTGGGGATAAAATCGACTCACCCAGCCAACACACCAATATCGCAGCATAGCTGCCAGTAATAATAACGCAACAGAATTGCCAGTAACAGTATATGTGGCAAAGCCACCAGAATCAATATATGTGGCAAAGCCACTAGTAACAGTAACTGTGGCAGAGCCACCAATACAGTACTTCCTCCATAACAATATCCCAACCCCATGCAGTATGACGTGTCATAAATGTTACATGTATGCAGTATGTCACACTTAGTATCAATCATATAAATATCATACACACATCAATCAACCTACCTCTCGGGGTATAACGGTCATTTCGTCAGTTAGGGGTAAAGCAATAATTTTACCCCTCAGGGGTATTTTGGTCATTTTACTAATTTTGAGGTCTCGGTACAGATAACGACCTCTCAGACGGTCTACCGTTGCTTAGAGCGACTCAAGTAACCATATGGGCAAAACAATGTAAATGGGCCTAAGGCCCATTACTCGACCCAAGTGGGCCCACACGCTCGTGTGGCCCATTTAGCCCAAATTCAACCACGGCTATGTGAACTTCATAGCCCAATCCATTATTTGTCACTTACCGTGGATTTTATCCGTGTGGGGCCCATGATCCCATTAGGCCCACATGGCCCATTTCGGCCCACCGAAGCCCATAATGGCCCAAATGTACGAGAATGCTCGTGATGGCCTCTACAGTCTATCGCTCATGATTTGTGGGCTCGATTACCATACGAGCAATCACACGCTCGTGAGGCTTCAAATGCCGATGTTTCGGCTTTTCGGCTTTTGTCGACTCATAGTAAAGAGGGGTATGAATACACACTTTTTTGGCTTTAGACAGTAATGGTGTACGGTGTACAAATACACACACCTGTTTGCGAATCGAGCGGATTAACCCACATGCGATCAACCTACATTCATCCAAACAAACAGTGTGTTCGTTAACACCAAATCCCCAAATCGATACCACCACTTACCTTGACCGAAAAATAAGTGACTTATTTCTCTTAGATTGCTGAATGAAAGCGACCGCACACTCCTTGTCGATTTCCTAAATCACCAACACAGATTTTATGAGTCATAACTGATCATATAAGTGTGGTCTAAAACCACCACCATTACTTACGAATAAAAAACGCATATTCGGTCTAAACCCAGAGTAATATATGGTAACGCATTTACCTTAATCGGAGAGAAACACCAGCGTTTCTTTACGCCACTGGAACTCTAGAACCCTTCGTACACTACACCGCAAAGAAAGAATAAGAATCAAAGTTAGAATACATATAAGAGGAAAACAATACACTCGGCTTCCCAAAAAGTTTCAATAAACAGATTAAGCACATTTTGGAATGACTGAATAACAAGAGAAGGAACTTACGGGTATCTATCAATTTGTCAAGATTCTTACGAGACCAAAACCACCATAGGCACAGGAGCAATCGATTAATGACCAAATAGCAGGAGACACTGAAGAAGAATAGGGAGAAAGGAAAGTTAGCAATCGGCTTACAGAAGAAACCCACAACTGCAGGATCTGAATAAGAGTAAGAAAGAATAGTAGGTGTTCGGCTCACAAAAAAAAAGAACGTTTGAAGAAGATGAAAGAATGGAGATAGGGGAAAAGAAAGGAATATTTGGTTATTGCTCAATCAAGATGGAAGAGAGAGTGTTCACGATACCAAGGCAACCATTAAAAAGGAAAGAATACCAAAAAGAATATCAGAGGGGAGAAAAGAAGCTTGAACGGCCAAAACGCAACCCCGCTACCCAAAATGCTCGAAACTTAAAGAGAAAAGAAAGTAATAAAGGAATAGCTACCGAAAAACAAAAAAAATGAAAGAAAGCAGCCACAAGCACTATACCAATTCGGCTCAAAGAAGCAAATGCCGAATTCACTTCTACCAAAACCGATATTCCCATAACCAAGAGACCACATTCAGCACACAACCCTTCTCCCATTCAAACTCCTTGATTTTCCTAGTAACTCTCTTTGATACTCTCCACAATTTGTTCCATAGTCCACTCCTCAAACCACTCCATGATCTCCTCCATCAGAATCCTAACACAACACAACCACTAGCCATCCCAGTTGCACAATAAATAGCCCATTATTCATCCCAAGACTTGAACTTCAGACCCCTGGCCATACTTGTAACGCCATAACCACTGCACCAATAGGTCTTTTTTTGATTTAAAACAAGCTCTATTAATTATAAAGCCTAAATGCCATTGTCTCTATTCATTTAAGAGCAAAAATTAAAATTTCTGCAAAAGCCAATACTTGAGCCCTGGCTTCTCTAACACTCCTAAATACGCCCAAACACTTAACCATTAAAGAAAACATGGAATTTATGTCAAATCATGCAAAATTAAAGACCCTATATTTTTGGGGCGTTACACCTAGAATATTTGGATAGATTATTGATTTGAGAAAATTAGTTAATTTGACAGATTAACTAATTAAGGGATTAAATTGCAAAAAATTGTATAAGTTTGGGATAATTGCATAAATTCAAAAAATAAAAAGGAATTAATTGTAAAATGGATTGGAAATGGAATATATGCTAATAAATGAGTAATTTTATATTTTATGTCAAGATCCCATAGATACTCGTGGAAAAGAAAAAATAGCGGAATAGTCCTTAAACTTATGCAATTATTACAACTCGGTCTAGGTAGGTTTAACATTTGTATAAATTGATGATTGGTATTATGCATATATTCTATTGTTGGAAATGAATTATTGTTTGAATTATAATATGGAATTGGATATTTGGTTTGAATTGAATGCGGGATTTGAGTACATTCATGATTTGGTGTATGACGGGAGTTTGGATTGGAGATGGTATTGGAGGGAGATATCAGCATTTTACCCAAGTAAACCGGGGTTCGGCATTTGTTGCGAACTCTCGCGTTTTACTTTCTGTTTGGTGTGATTGGGTGGATCAGCTCTTACGAGCTTCTGTTCAGCTTTCGAGCTTCTATTGGCGTATTCGAGAGGACCAGCTCTTATGAGCTTCTGTTACTATTATCTGTAAGTCATTCTTCGAATTGAAAAATCTCGGTAAGGTAATTTATTTAATGAATTTGAAAGACATGTTATTTATTTTTGTATTGATTTGAATACGAATGTATTTATCGATTGAAGTTGTGAATGACAGGGACTTGTCATGGATGATTTTTATTATTTGATTTATTATAGTTAGTTTGGTAAGGTTTTTGTTTATCTCATCGAACTTACTAAGCTTCATTAAGCTTACTTGTGTTGTTTAATATCATTGTAGATTTTCGGAAGGTTGGACGATCAAATCAACACTCAAATCACACTATCCAGTTTATCTCAGTAGTTTACGAAACGTTAAATTGGGATTATATGGCATGTATAGGCTCTTGTGCTATTTTTGTTAATGTTTGGCTTATGTAAATGTTTTGAATGATAGTTTGTGCAAATAACCAATTTGCAAAGTGTATGAGAATGAGGTATAGTTGTTATGCTAGTATGTATGGCTTACCTATATTTGATTTGTTGTGGTTGTGGTAACTTTGTTAGGTATTTTGATTTGGTATTCCTTGAATAAGTTGATGAATTGAATTAATGTGTATTTTGAGATTAAATTGTATATAATTGTGGAACCAATGAGGGTACATTGGTTAGATATGTTAGATTGGTTTTGATGTATTTTTGACCCGATTAATGTCATTTTGATTTTGTATTTTGGTTAGTATTTAACTTTCTTAAGGTCCAAGCAATTTGATTATGTTTGTATTAATGTATGATTTGAATGATTTACTATTTTGTTATCCTATAATACTTCGTAACCCTGTTCTAGCAGCGGATACGAGTTAAGAGTGTCATACAAACAACCAACCATGATAAATAGAGAGGAAAGAAAAATTTTATCACAAGATTAACCGAACTTTACAACTATTAAAGAGTTTAAGCTAAACAAAGCCACTCACGGTTTTACCTCCCACTATGAGTCTCCATTGAAATTTAACATTATTTTGATATAGAGAAGAGATGTGAGAGGTTACCAAGCTTGAAACTTCCACTTGAGCAACCTAGTTACTAAATTCCGTTCACCATGCAGCCGTATCTCACCCTATCTCCTCATACAAACCGGCCTAGAAGAAAAAAAATGAAAATTCCTTTCTTTCCTTCTCCTTTGGTTTGTTTATCACTAACTCCCCACTCACAAGTTTTTCCCCAATTAAATTAAAGTAAGCCCTTCTCAATTGTAATAATTTGGCCAACTTATTCCAATAGCCGGCCACACACTTCCACTTACCTCCATAACTATATTATATGGTTATAATATATTTAACCCTCATAACTTATATCCCTTAAGCTTTACTTAATTAATTAGTTTTTATAAGGGTTCCATTTACATCTTTCGTATCTCAGTTAACTAATCATTACTACAAACCTAATTTACAAAGTCATTCCAAAACAACTAAATAACTAAACATTCTAGGTTCAATATTACTTTAAAGTTAATCCGCAGCAAATAAATTGGGATGTGATAAAAAAAATTTTTATATCATTTCAAAATTTAATTTAATTATCTTATAAGTTCTTAAGTTAACTTTTGTAATTTTTTCGATTTAGTTCTTATACCTTGATTAGTTACTTTTCAATAAAGTTATCTATCAAAAATTCGATTCACCTATATAACAAGTCCATAAATATTTAATAAAATATTTACGGGTTAGTTTACGAAAATAAGTCCCGATACCTCATTTTTCGACACAACTGGCTTTAGGGTCAATAAACTTGCACCTTAATTAATTAACCTTTAAATAAAAACTTTTAACTAAAATTTAATATAATTCAAAATAAACTCGTAAATGTTAATTAATAATATTGATGGTTTCATTCATTGGAAGTAGGGTTCTAAACCACCGTTTTTCGACACCACTGAAAACTAGGTTGTTACAGGCGACACTAGATTATATTGGCCCCGTATTTTATACTGTATCACGTAAAAAAATTTAATGGTGTCAACATGTCATGCGACACGGGAATAATTTAATAGTTAATGTATTTTTTTATTAAACTTAATGTCGAAACCATTTTTTGAGAGTTTTGAAAAAACGGGAATCGACTTTAAGAAAAATAAAAATGGGAGTCGCCACCAATCTTTTTAGGTGTGATTGGATCACCATATAAAACATTTTGGTCTACGATTTTTAGAAAACAGGTTCAGGAGTCGGTTACGTATGAGGAAGGATTAGCACCCTCATAACGCCCAAAATTGGTACCAAATTGAAATGTTTTCTGTCTTGATGTCAAAGTTTGAAATAATTCAAAATAAGATCCCTTTAAAATTGGAATAGTTTGAGTTTAAAATTGAGATTCATTCGTTCCAAAATAATATGAATATCACATCCAGCATGTTAGGACACGATATTCTAAAGCTCTTGTAACAGGAGTCATCTCTTGATTTATAAAATCATTTAGAAGGGTATTTTAGGTATTTAGACAAACGGGAAATCGCAACCCAGCATGTTAGGGCACTATTTCTCAAATTCCTAAATACGAAAAAACATTACCTTTATTTTAAAACAAATATTTTTACAATTAAAATGATACATTACAGGATAACAAAATTTAAACAATTATAACACATGCTTTAATATAATATAACAACACTTCATGCATTACTATTTCATGCAAGATATGACATAGAAAATAAATTACACAACTTATGCTAATTTACATTTACATATCATACAATTAAATATAAAACATAAAGGATTTACACGATATTTCATACAAATATATTTTAAAGCAAATCACATAACAATCAATTTTCATGCAAATTTATGAAACACATAAAAACAAATCTCGAATATACATAAGAAGAGACAAAAAGGAGAAAAAAATATTTGAAGTATTAAAAGAAATATAAAACAATATAACAATTAATAAAATAAATGTTTAATATATATATAAAGCATTTAATAATAATTTATAGATTTTAAGATTATACATGATAATATATATAAATAATATAAAATAAAATATAAATAATATAATTTAACATAGTATAAATAATATAATAGTTAAAAATAATATGACATTTGACAAAAAATAATATGAAATAAAATATATTTTAATATAATAATATAATAAAATATGATAGAATAAAAATATAATAAATATTAAGTACTATAAAATAATGAATATAATATAATATAATATAATAATATAAACAGATATTTACAAGTATAATAATATTTATAGTAATATAAATAATATATAAAATATTTTAAATAAAATGAAAAAAAATAAAGGACTAAAATTAAAGTTAAATAAAATTGCAGGGCTAATTTTAAAATAATAAAAGGAATTTGGGCTTAATAGAAATGCGCGTTAAAATTCGAGGGACTCACTGGGCAATTAGCCCTAATCCCAAAACGACATCGTTCTGGAAATAAGCCTTAAAACAACAGTCAGGACTAAATTGAAATGAAAATAAAATATTAGGGCCAAATTAAAATAAAATAAAAATTAATTTACAAACATTAAAAATGCGGGAGGACCATCTGGGCAATTAGCCCTTTAAACAAAAACATGCGGATCCTCCCTGGGTCTCGGGTCAATGCGCGGATCCTGGGGTTTAAAACAACGTCGTTTTAAGCCTATTTTGTTAAACCAAAACAACGTCGTTCACAAAGGCCTATATAAGTAAAAAAAACGGGTAAAAAAAACATTTTAGGCTTAGTTTTAAAAAAAAAGTTCAAAAAAGCTTTGAAGGTCCTCAGGGCTCCGACCATCGGTCGTTCTGGCCCCAGTCATCGGACCTTCCCCACGCGCTCACGCGCCGTCACATACAAGGACCGGAAGGCTTAAAACCTTCCTCCTAAGGTATCTCTTTCCCCTCTTTTCCTTTTCAGTAGCATTGTTTTAAAATTCCTACTGTTTTTGTATGTACTTTGAATGAAACAGAATAAAATAACAAAAGGAAAAAAAAATCACCTTTCAAGAATCTGTATTTTGCTCTTTTTTATTAATGTATGCGTAAGTCCTTTACAAGTCTGAAGAAAGGCTTTTTATAGCCTTTAGATTACAGGTTTTAAGGAAAGAATTGAAAGAAATCGAAGATTTCTTTCCTTTTTTGTTTCTGTTTGCTTTTTTTGCTTTGTTCTGCTGTTTGTTTCCATTTTTTACAGGTAGCCTGCGAAGATCTCGGTGGCTCTATGCAGTGGAAATGGCCCTAACGCGATGCTGAAATCTCGACCCACTGGTGGAGGCGTGATCGGCGATCGAGCTGGAAGGTCGTGGTGCGTCGAAGGGCCTGAGACAATGCATTGATGGCCCGAGACAGTGCATTAAAGGTCGCATCGATTTTTGGGGAGCTGGACAGACACTCGGGTGACGTGGCGAAGCTTTTGGATCCCTGTTGCGGCACTGAACTTCTCAGAAACCCTTAGGGTTTCCTGTTTCACCTAAGCTATTTGGGCTTTTTGGGCCGCTTTAGAATTTGTAATCGGGTCAGGGTCTGGTAGTCTTTGTAAGTGGGCTAGGGGTGTATTTAGGTACACGGGTAATGGTTTAAAATTTGGACTCTGTTGGGCCTTTGTAAATGGACTTTTAAATAAACATTATTTATTTATTTTATTTTGGTTTTAAAGCCCGGTCAAATTTGGGCTATTACACTTAAAAAAAGCTGGAAATCAATTTTTGAGGGCTAAACCCATTACTGACCAATCACATCAATAGCAGACCGTCAGACCGGTGCCGTCAAACAACTTTTTTTACTTTGTAAAATTATATGTATATATATTAAAAATCCATTATAAATGGGGGTTGGTTTGGTCAGCCAACCTCCACACAAACATTCTATCAAGGAAAAAAAATTAAGAATCCCCGGCAACCCACAACTAAAAAAAAAAAAAAAGTCCCCCGTTGGAAAAAAAAAATATTTTAATTTTTTTTGCAATATTAGAATTATTTAGATATTAGATTTGTAATAGTAATTTTTTTAATAATCATTATAATTAGTTTAGATTTGTATTAAAAGTTTATTTATTAGTATTAAGGTATTTTAACTATGCAAATTATTAGCATTGTGTTAGTTTAGATATTTGTAATATTATATTTTTGTTTGAATTATTAGAATTGTGTATGTTTATTAAGATAGTTTTAGTAGTGCATGTTTATTTTAGTAGAATTATTATAATTGTTGAAATTATGTATTAAGATAGTTTTGGTAGTGTGTGTTTATTTTTTTTAATAATAATTTTGTATAGTTTTAAATATGACATTGATCATTACATTTTTGTTTGAATGATTAGATTTGTGTTGAAAGTAATATTAAAATTAGTTTGACTAGTCTATTTTTTATATTGAAATAATAATTTGTTTGAATAATTAGATTTGTACTTTTTATATATAAAAATATTATATATAAAAAGTTAATTACACTTCGAAAAAAATAATTGTTGTTATAACGCAACATCTACAACTCAACAATAGTCCCTAGAACATACTTTCGCATTGTGGCTATCCACCCCTGGAGTTTGTTGTACGACACATCCCAATCTTCGTAGAACTGATCCATGGCCATTTGCTTAGCCACCCATGCCTTCTGGCATGAAACGCGGTACTGGATCCGTTCTTGTGTTCCGGCAATCGACACCGATACAGAAATGGTGGGCATGTCTTTAACCATTGGAGGGATATAGTTGCAAATAGTTTTTGAAACAAGCTTGCAGTGGTCCTGTGTCATACGTGTAGAAGTGCATGTATGAGGCCCAACATATTTTTGTATCTCCCACTATTGGGACCTCTAGATAAATGCAGCTTGTACCCGCCACTTGCACCCTTCTGCCGACTTCGAACACTCACCAACATAGATTGTTGGTTTAGAGTCAACCACTTTGTAGTCAATTTATACCTTCATACTATACCGCTTGATGGTAGCGACGCACTTGTCTTTCCTCACGAATCTTTGACCCATGACCAACTCTTCCGATTCAGGATCTGCTAACATCAGGTGAGCAGATATTATGTTCAGGTACTCAAGGAACTCGAATGCATACACCACACTTGGATCAATGATCGACATGTGGGCCTTGGGACTATTGCGTATGACGATGTCTCGACTTGGGTTTTCTACCAAATGGGTGTAACCGTTTTCATCATCTACTCTTTTGTCGTCGATATCATCCGGGACATCGTCTACATTAGGGTCACTAAAATATTCACATTCGTGATCAAAACGATCATTATTATCGAATCCATCTTCACCATACACATCAGCTTCAATAATGACTGGATGTATTTGTAAAGCAACATGGTGTGGGTTTTCGACCCATGTCGATGTGGCTCTACCACCATACTAGTATGAACATCTAACATTGAGATCGATGTTGAAACCGCACACAAATGACCTCCTATCGACAGATGCTCTAGGAACCTCCGTACATGGGTCTTAAACTCCATATTGTTGACTTAACGAAGTTACATCTTCAACGGGGTTCGCATTGGCTAAGTCAACAAACAACTGAATCATTCAATGCTCACCCTCTGTGGCGGGCAATATAGTGAGACCATTGTCTCGACTTCGTCATCATTTCAAAGTTCCATATCGGTAAATTTGATAGGAGTTGACGAAACTGGAAATTTGTAGAATAGTGTCGATATCCTCCTTCCACAACATTGGAAAATTTTTGCACTGATCTTTTCTTTCATATCATTGATAAACACATTCCTGTCAAACCTCAATCCTATTTTCTGGCGAGTTTCAAAAATACAACAAGTGGTTGTTTCTAAAATAACACAATCAAAATGAATAGTTGCAAAAAATTGGTTCTCCATTTTTTTTCTGAAACTGCAAAAAAATTTTGCATTGAGGCTAGGGGAATTTTTTCTTTCTTTCTACTTACGTCTGTATGGGGTTAAGGACCAAACTCAACCCCTTTATACTTAAATTATATATAATAATACATATAATTCAGAAAACAAAGCTAAAAAATCAGGTTTCAGGAGCCAAACCTGTCAACCACGAGTTTGGCTCCCAAAACCTGATTTTCAGCTTTTTTTTAAGTATAATTAAAAAAGTAATTTATATGTTAAATTATTCTAATGCCGCTTGACACATCAGCAGCACCATTAATTTTTTTTACTTGATACAACACAAAAAATAGGGAAAATACAACACCGTGCCATCGATTACTCAGGCAGCACCAAAAAAAAATTATTATTTTTTACACTATGCAATCATCAGCTGAATCATTGCTACTAGGGGAGATTGAGGCCGCCGATTGCTCAGGCGGCACCGTGGGTTTATTGTGCATTTTGCCTATATTCATAAATAATAGCCTTATCATCCTATTTCAGTATTTATTTTTATATTATTTAAATAAAAAAACTCTTAAATTTAACAATAAAAATACTTTAATATTTAAAATTTTAATTTATGAAACATCCCCTCACAAAATGAATTATTTAAATTTAAATATTGAGAAGATGGAGTTGATACTTGGTAGCTCGTGTTTCATACAAGGATCTTTCAGTCAACCCCATAATATTTCCAATTCATGTTCAAGACCAGTAGGAAAAGGATGAGACAGAAACTAGTTTTAGCAAAACTATCCTCATCCACGACATAAAATGTCTAGTTGGTTAGTTATTATATTTGTGTTATTTAATTTACATTCAGGACATTTTATATAATATATTTTAATACGTGAATATTTATATTAGATTTAAGGTGTAAAAAGGTCTTCAAATTTTTTCAAAAAAATAATTAAGTCTTTGATTTTTTTTTTTTTTTGCATTTAATTGAGTACTTAAACTTATAAAATACATCAAAAAGGTGCTCATTTTTTTTCAAAAAAATTAACCCTCTTATTTCTTTTTGCACTCAATTAAGTACTTGAACTATCAAATGCATTAAAAATTCCCTTTGGTTATTAGCTTTAACAGTTAACTGTTAAAATTAACTACTCCTAATTTTTTTCAGTTAAAGCCACCCCTTGTCACAACCATGGCGTAACATGTGGCAAAAAATTATAAAAAATAAAAATAAATAAAAGTTATAAAAATTATTAAATTTTAATAAAAATATAAAAGAATATTTAAATTTATATTTAAATTTATTAAAAATTAGAAATTCTTTAATAAAAATTGTAAAAAAAACTATAAAAAAAATTGTAAAATTTTATAAAAATAATAAAATATTATCAAATGCATTAAAATGTCCTTTAACCATTAATTTAACCATTAATAGTTAAAGTTAATGATCCCCAATTTTTTCAGTTAAAGTCATCATGTGTTGTAACACAGCATGACATGTGGCGAAAAATGATAAGAAATAAAAAATCAATAAAAGTTATAGAAAAATTTTAAAATGCTTATTTTAGTACAATAATTATTATAACTTTTTTTATGAATTTTATATTTCTTTGCATTTTTATAATTTTCTTACGACTTTATAAAATTTTATATTTTTTTATATTTCTATAATTTTATAAAAAAATTACAACTTTTATAAAATTTTACAATTTTTTATAAATTTATGATTTTTATATTTTTTTCTAATTTTAAATATTTTTATAGTTTTTTATTAAAATTTAATAATTTTTATAACTTTTACTGATTTTTATAACTTTTATTATTTTTTACCACATATCACGTTGTGGTTGTGACACGTGGTGGCTTTAACTAAAAAAATTAAGAGCAGTTCAAGTATTCAATTGAGTGAAAAAAAAAGGGGCTTAATTGCTTTTTTTATTGAAAAAGTTTAAATGCCTTTTTAATACATTTTAAAAGTTGAAGTACACAAATAAGTGAAAAAGAAAAAAAACAAAGACTTAATTATTTTTTAAAAAAAATTTAAAAACTTATTATATAATTTTTAATCAGTTTAAAAAATTGTGTTTAAAACTATAAAATATATGCATGATCTTAGTTTTCTCAATAATTTAGTTCATACAATTTTATATATGTGTTTATATTTTCGTTAGTACAAAAACTTAGGATATATATCTCACAGATTCTCATATAATAAACAACAAGTTGTTCATTTTTTTCTTGAGTTTCATGTGATTTTATTGGGTTTTTACCAAACTAATATAAAAAAATAAAAAATATCAAAATAATACAAAAAGAAAATTATGTACCAAAATGGTACATCCAGGGTGGTGCCGCCTCTAGCAGAGGCGTGACCTCTCTGCCTCTGGCACCATTTTTTGTTAAAAAAATTAGTTAAAAAAATCAAAAGCTGAAAAAAAAAAAAACAAAACCTGAAAAAAAAAGCTGTGACAAAAAACAAAAAATGATGTGACAATACTCTAGTGGAGGGCCTGCCACAGCTGGCACCATTGGAGGGCCTGCCACAGGCGGCACCGCTGGTGGAGGCGGCACCCAGACTATGGGACATTTCATGCATTGTTTTTATTTTTTCTCTATTTGGGGACCATAATATATTCATTTCGGCTGGACGAAGAAAAAAAGAAGAAGAAGAAGAAGAAGAAGAAGAAGAAGGCGGCACTAGAGGGAAGAAAAAAGAAAAAGAAAAAAAGAATGAGAAGAAAAAAAAAAGGAGAAGAGGGAGGGAAGGAAAAAGAAAGAAAAAGAAGCAAAAAAAGGTAAATTTTTTTTATAAATTGAGTAATTAATGTTAATTTAAATGAATTTATTTATTTTTGTTGTTATTATTATCATTATTGTTGATTGATTTTGATTTAATTCAGATTTAATTTTTAAATTTATTTTTTTGCAAGGTATTATTTGGTTAAAAAGAGATATTAAGGTATGTTTGTATTTATTTTATATTTTCATTCATTCATAATTTATTTTTAATTTTTATTGAAGTAAAAAAGCCTTTTTATGTTATGTTCAAAGAATGTTTTATTATTATTTTATATGATTTATTTGTTAAGTGTGTTTTAGGTTGATTAGATATATTTTTTATGAAATTTATTTGGCATGTTATATTTTGATTATATTTTTTTTTTTTTATGTGATGGGGAATTTTACAAAAATAGTATAAAAAATAAAATCCGAAAATATGAAAAATACCAACAAAGGACAAATCAGTTTTTTTTACTAAATTTATATAAAAAACACTAAAATAATACATTTGAAACATTATGTACTAAAATAATATAAAAATAAAATACGAAAATAGTATATTTTAAAAAATAAAATCTGAAAATAAGAAAAATACCAACAAATGGCCAAAATCAGGGTTTTTTACTAAATTTATATAAAAAAGACACTATAATAATACATTTGAAACATTATGTACTAAAATAATATAAAAAAATACGAAAAATAGTATATTTTAAAAAACAAAATCCAAAAATAAGAAAAAAAACCAACAAAGGGCCAAAATCAAGGTTTTTACTAAATTAATATAAAAAAACACTAAAATAATACATTTGAAACATTGTGTACTAAAATAATATAAAAAATAAAATACGAAAATAGTATATTTTAAAAAATAAAATCTGAAAATAAAAAAAAACCAACAAAGGGCAAAAATCACCAAACAAAAAAAAAGAATATTGCAATATAACCACTCATTGTTTTCCCATCTTTTTTTATTTCCTAAGGAATTTAATTACATATTATAATATATTTTAAAACAATGTTGAACTACTTATCATGTTTTTTAATTATTATTGCATCACTCACATTATTATTAATAAATAAAAATTAATTTAAAATATATTGAACTACATGCCGGGTATATTATATATATTATATTTTAAACCAAAATAAAACATTGAAATTAATAACCGAAATTTGTTTTGAAATTGCAGGTATCGCAATAGCTCAATTGATTAATAATGATCCTCACATATCTGACGCAGTTAATAATATGATAATAAATTGTTATTTGTTAATCACGGGTTCTATTAAAAAAAAGATCTACGTAATTTACAAAAATAAATTATGTTATTATAATTATTTTCTGAAATTTAACACTGTCGGGGCCCGAACCGCGTATTAAGGGGACGGGTGAATGGTTTAGGATATTCCCCGAATGAACGATTGATGCCCTACTTGGAGTAAGTTGGATTCGAGTCAGCAGCATTGATCCGAACGTTTGATATGCAGTACAATTTAATATCCGCACTAGTTGAGCGTTGGCGCCCAGAGACCCACACTTTTCATTTGCCATGTGGGGAGTCTACTGTCACTCTAGAGGATTTTGCATTGCAACTTGAGCTCCCAATCGACGGGAGTCCTGTAACGGGCATAAGTGCGATAGCTGAGTCGGCTGCATTTTGTTATAGCCTACTAGGAGCCTCACCCGGTGATGATGAGTCCAAATTTTCGGGTTTGAAATTTACATGGTTGAAAGCCAATTTTGAACACTTATCAATTAACGCCACTAGAGAAGAGTTGATGTACGTTGCTCAAGCATACATTATGCATATTATAGGGGGTGTACTAATGCCCGATGCAAACAACAACAAGGTTCATCTCTAGTATTTACCTCTATTAGCTTATTTGAGTAATGTTCGCTCGTATAGTTGGGGTTCCATAGTTCTGGTTGTATTGTACCGTGAGCTTTTTTAGACGACAAAGTCGGATACTGTAGACATAGGCAGATGCCTTATATTGTTGCAGTAATGGGTTCTTTATCAAATGTCATTCTTGGCATCAGTTAGTCATCAACCATACATATTTCCACTAGTTAACAGGTGATAAAATTTAACTTGTTATTAATTGACAATTTCTTTATAATGATACTATTCTAACGATACTATATTTACTTGAAATTTATTTTCGTAGATGGAGTATTTATTCGGGTATCGGGAGGTCTTACACTATCTCGATATATCGTCTGATGATTGAACAACATGTCGGGGAAGGGGTAAGCTATTCCAATATTCGTGACATGTTACTTTGTATATCTTACTCAAACCGTGTTAAATTTTAACCATGGTATTAATCATGCAGTTTATATGGATGCCATATCGTAGACCAAAAATTGTGACTATTATACCCTCGTCTGCCTACATTCATCCTCAATTGTGGTGCATTAACGCACCAATTGTTAATTTCAATGTAGTCGAGTGGTACCATGGGGATTGAGTACTATGACAGTTTGGTTGCATCCAGTATATCCCAGATCCACCAATGCAAGTAGGGAAAGTTCATTTAATCAACAAGAGAGGGAAACATGGAATGCATTGGGGGGTTGTGCATCAGAGATATGTTGCGGTGTGGGATAATCGGATGGCTCGAAGACCTCAGATAGATATGTATTTCGATTTGCAACCATCGTTAGAGAACATACAATGGTACTCTAGTACGTGAAAGCCATATCTACTTCGTGGGTAGTCGACTGTAGTCCCCCTGCACATGCAGCAACCTGAGGCATACGAGCCAGTAACCGATATAGAGGCCGGCCAAAGCTAGATCCTGAGTCGGAGCCTGAGCTGGAGCCCGATCTAGAATCGAAGCCCGACCTAGAGCCGAAGCCCGACCTAGAGCCTGAGCCTGAGCCTGAGCGATCGCATACACATTCAGCTGATAGTTCTTATTATCCGGATTTGTCGGGCAATGATTATTTCCTGGGCTCGTCGTCAGAGGGCAGATACCATTGATATCTTTGGGTCGTATCCACTGCAATACAACACTCCTCCAGGCCCGTATCCACCACAGTACTTTATTCCTCTAGGCCCGTATCCACTGCAGTACTTCACTCCTCTTGGGTCGTATCCACTGCAACATGGCACTCCTCCCGGCTCAAGTTCATCGATGCCATTCGAGCCACATGAATTTTCTTCTATGTTTAGCACACCCCCACCTACGATTGAAGAGGATGTTGGTCGTCATGATCACCCACAATGTGAACGTCGACCTCCGTAGAAATATACCCCTAGGACCACACAATTAAACCATCAATTTTAGGGGTTTCTTGCGATTTTGATATTACAAAGTTTATATTTTTTTGTATATATTTAATTAGATTAATTGGAACTTTAAAAATTGAAACAAAATTTGACCATAACGCAAATTAGATTAATTTGGAGATTACAATATTAAAACACTAAAACTTGTAACAAACTTAGTTTTGTAATATAAATTTTGTAATTTAAAATAAATACATTACAACATAAGCTCAATTCCTACCTGATCGTAACAATTGTCCAACATGATAGTTTTGCTGCAGGCATTTACTCCGATTATGACCAGCTAACCTACATAATCCACAACACCAACCGTCGGATTTCTCCCTAATGTCCATTTCATTACGAATTCTAGAAAATTGTGGAAGACTTCTCAGATTCCTGCGTAGCCTTCTGTCTAGGACAAGCTCAAAAGTCGTCGGAGGCACCTCCCACGTAGACAGATCAGGCAGGACGGGGAACTCATTTTTCCAGTCACGTAACATGCACTTGAGTGTGTACACATCATCGACATATTGTTCAGCATTAAGGTTCACTTTAGTACACCCTGCCACGACATGCGCACACGGATAATGAAATGTTTGGATCCTCTTGCAATCGCACCGTCTATTCCGAAGATCAACTCCATAGGACCTAGGTGGTATACCGGGTCAACGATCGATGGTCTCCGTAACTCAAAATGTTTCCAGGTGTCGTGAATATATTTCTACATTCATTGACCTCGCAATCCAACGATTTGCAACCATTGCATCCCTGACATCTTAGACAAACACATGTCTTGCCTCCATTTGGTCGACTTGTTGCTGACCTAATCTTGGCATCAAGGTAGCCAACTTGTAGAATATAGCCAAGAAGACAGATGAAATCAGAAGATGTCGTGTTTTCAACAACACAACGTTGACCCCCTCCACCAAGTTTGTGGTCATTTAACCATAATGAAAGCCTCGTCAAAACTTTAGGCCCATTGCCACAACTTTATTGTACCCAACCACTGTCGAAAAGATGTGTTCGTTTGACCCTTCATGTCACTCTCAAGTCGAGTCATTCTTTGGTGAAAAATATGTGGCTCTAACTCGTACGTCGTATATATATTATGAAAAGATAAGTTACAATAACTTGATAACATAAAACATTAAAACTTATATTGAAAAGATAAGGTTATCCTTTACCCATTTTCACTACTTGTCTCTTCCAGTCTGGATTCTTATAATCTCGATGGAAGTTAGCCGCAATGTGACGGATGCAGTAAACCGATCTCCATGGCATACCGGAAAGCCTAATTACGGCAATCAATCATTTCCCTCTATCAGGGATAATGCAAATATTATCGTTGCTAATAACATATTTTCGCAGGTTGGTAAGGAAGAATTCCCAGGATTCCAAGTTCTCCTTATCTACGATGGCAAATGCTATTAGGAGCACGTTCTTATTGCCATCTTAGCAACCGTAAGAAGTAGGATCTGTGTATATTTTCTATATAGCTAGGTCCCATCCACTTGTACAAATGACTTGCAGTGGGAAAATGCCCACACACATGGATCAAACATCCAGAACATCTGATGGAAAATTCTTTTTCCCGGCTGTAGTTGGTCATCCGAGCCGTAACAAGGTCATGTCTGTAATTCAATGATAGTCCCTAGTACGTACTCCCGCATAGCGGCTATCCATCCCTGTAGCTCGTTATACGACGTATCGTAATCCCTATACAATTGCTCTATTGCCATCTATTTAGCTATTTACGCCTTTCAATATGATACTCGATACTGGAATAGTGCCTGCATTTCGGCAATCAGTATCGAAACTTTAATGGTCGGCATATCCTTCACCGTTGGCATGATACACGTATAGATAGTTTTAGAATCAAGTTTTTGATGATCTTCTGTCATACGTGTTGATGTGCATGTGTAAGGCCCAATAAATTTTCGTATCTCCCACATCTGTAAATTTTGAATAAATACAGCTCGTACTCGCCAATTGCAGCCTTCCGTTGACTTCCAACACTCTCTAATATATAATGCCGGTTTAGACACTGCGACTTTGTAATCCACTAATATATTCATGCTATACCGCTTAATAGCAAATACGCACTCTTTCTTACTTTCGAATCTCTAGCGTACGAACAACTCCTTAGGATCAGAATTTACGGCCAACCGGTGAGTAAGAAGTATTTCAGGTACTCTGAGAACTCAGTTACGTGCGCCGCGTTGAGGTCTATAAGAGACATGTGTGGCTCAGGATTATTGTGTATCATAATACGTCGCATCTGGTTCCCGACTGAAGACACGTTAATATTTCCATTGTCATTCACGTCTTCATCGTCAATATCATTGAGGACATCGTTCACATCGGGATCACTATCACTATCACTATCGACCTCTCGATCACAAGGATCACTACTATCGTATCCATCCTCACCAATCACATCAATATCGAGTGTAACATTAAGATTGATATCCATTCCACATATAGCCAATTCACTATCAACGTATGATATTAGAGCCACCATGCATGTAACGCCCCAACCCATATCCATCATTGGAATAGGGTCACGAGGTATTACCGGAGTTTATAGAACTTTTTTTTATCACATGATAACTCATTTTATAAGAAATTGTACAACTTAAATTTTAACACTCTTCCATAAACACATGTATATTTTCATTTGATCATTTACCCTTTCGACGTATCAAATAATAAACATATTACCATTTAACCAATAGCTTGGCACTTGTCTAAGCATCAACAACAACAGTCATTAGTATACTTGAATATATATTTCATATAATTTTAGAATCGATAAACTCATTGTATCAACATATCATACTTGAGATTATTACTTATTACTGCTTACCCAATTTTCATGTATCAGCATATTAAAGATAGCCACATATTCATATAATATGATACATATTATTCTCTTGCCATTTCTTCTAAAACATAAATCATTCATTATACCAAAATTTCATGTATCATTGTTTTCATGAATTTTGTATATATTTATTCCGGGACAATTCATAATCTTGAACATGCATAATTATCAGGTAAGTTTCATATACATGTATTTTCCATGTCATATTTTTAAAATATCAAATAAATATCGTTTTCGTGTATTTCAAGTTCAATTTCGTGATTATTGTTTCATGCTCAAATTATTTCCATGTCAGAGCTTTATTCATTAAGTCATTCGAAATTTCATCGTCATACAATTAATATTATTAAAGTATACGAATATATAATCATGGATGCATATATTCATCAATAAATTCCATGTACAAATATCATCATCTTATATATCCATATATCCAGTATCACTGTCTTTTTTTCTTTTTTTTTCATGTACTTCAGGAATATACGTACAAATCTTTTTATATACATATTTCCTTTTCTGGTCAGGATTCTTACCTACTGAATTTATCGGAATATCGATAGTTAAAATCATATAGTATACTTAAAATATGCAAATCCGTAATCCATCAATTCACATTTACCCTTTTTAGCTATATGTTTACCATCTTCTATATTTTTCCCGTTGAATTTCTCGAAATTTCGATGGATTTCCGATAGTACACTCCTGGTGTACAATCTCATTAACCGTCAATTCATACAGGAGTACACTTTTAGTGTACAATTCCAGGTCCGTCAATTCATATGCATGTGTTGCCATGGTATCTTTCAACCATGGTCTTATTCATTTCCTCAATATGTTGCCATGGTATCTTTCAACCATGGTCTTACACATTTCATTTCAGTGAGCACACTCCCGCGAACCTCACTCTCCCGCGAACCTCAAATCTTGGCACACTTCCGCGAACCTCAGCTCCCATGTATTCTTCGGAAGGGCCTATACACATATATTCTTTGGAAGAGCCACCAGCACACTCCCGCGAACCTTATTTCCCATATATTCTTCAGGAGGGCTGATATTAGGATTACCCTTTCGGGCTTAATCCTTTTTCCTGTATTCTTCGGGAGGGCTATATCATGATAGGATCACCCGTCCGGGCTAGATCCCCTTTTACTGTCAATTCCTTTTTAGAGATCCATCGAATTTTCCTTTCATTCAACTGGGATTTCTTCCCCTTTTTATCAAATATATCAATGTTTCATCAATTTTCATATAATGAACATTCAATTCATATTCACATCAATAACATACATTTCAAGCATTTAAGAATATAATTCAAGTTACACGAACTTACCTCGTTGCTTGTACGTGTTTATAAATTCATTAATCCAATACATTTTCTTTTCCACGTTCGAGTCTCACATTTGAGTCGTTTGGGTCTTATAAATAAATTTGATCATTGTTTTCATTTATTCCATATTTTAATACATTCAATTAGTGCTCTAGGTAAAATTACCATGTTGCCCCTAAACTTTTAATTAATGACGATTTTACCCTTAGGCTCAGAAAAATAAATTCTTGCAATTTAAACCTTATTTCCAGCCGTTATCATCATACATATTAATAACATTCCATAAATTCTATAAAATATCAAAATTTTCCATAATTTCAGCACTTTTCAATTCAATCCTTAAAACATGTTTTCCCTCGATCTTGAACTAAATTAATAGTTTTCATTTAAAATTTTCAATTTAAATAATATAATAATCCATTTCATGTAATTTGATCATTTCTAAAATTTTTACAAAATTACCCATAAAGTTTTACTTTTATTCAATTTAGTCCCTGAGCCTAAAACATACAAATTAGCCATGCTAACTGAATATTCATACATATTTTCCTCCTCCTCCTCTCCATTCCATATCCTTAATTTATATAATATGCTTATAAGGAACATTATCAATAATTTCGCTATTTACTTATATGTGAACATTCAAGCTGTCCACCTGCGTCATAGTCACTAAATTATTTATATCTTGAGCTACAGAACTCCAAATTAAGATCCATAAATTTTTCCTAAAACTAGACTCACATATATTCTGACAAGAAAATTTTTAAAATTTTTGGTTCAGCCAAATAGTACATTTTATTCTTTAAAGTCACTCCTATTCTGCTATCTGACAGTTCTGACCCTTCTTCACTAAAAATTAATTATCTCTTCATACAGGATTCGGATGATGTTTATGTTTGTTTCTATTGAAAATAGACTCATTAAAGAATATAACCATATAACTTATGTCCCATAATTATTTTTACACAATTTTTAATGATTTTTCCAAGTCAGAACAGAGGATCCCAAAATCATTCTGAACCAGTCTCACAAAAATATAAATATGTCAGAATACAGAATTCATTTACTTGTTCTGTTTCTTTTATATGAAATTACACTCAACAAGCTTTAATTCCATATCTCACTCAACTCTTAATTCAGTTTCTACCATTTTTGGTGATTTTTCAAATTTAGCTTACTGCTGCTATCCAAAACTGTTTTAGTGCAAGATATTAATTACTAAGTTTATATCACCCTTATTTTCTTTCTCTACACCATTTCCCATCACTTTATCTTATTTTCTCTTCACTACCATATCAAGAACATAGAATCATATATAAGAAAACTCTACATTAACATCATTTACATGCTTTTTCAATAATATTAAACTTAAAAATACATGGAAATCTTGATGTTCTTACCTTGTTTAATTGTTTCCAAACTTTAACTTTATTTTCTCTCTCCTCCAGCTTCTATTTCTTGAATCCAACTTGATATTCTAACTCCTCATAGTCTCCTTAACATTTTTCTCCTTCGGTAGCTATGGAAATTCTTTTAATTTCTAGGTGAAAATGGTGAATTTTTGGTGGAAGGACCAAATTGTAAAGAAAGCAAAACTTTCTTTCTTTCTCTCTTCCTTTCACGTTGGTGCATGGGAAAGATGGTGGTTTCTTCTCTTTTTTTTTTCCACACACATACACATATATATGCTAAATAAAATAATAAAATAATAAAATATCTTATTAAAATATTAATAAAGTAATATTTATCTTATTAAATAATTATAAAATATCATCACACCATCATTACCTTCTAGATTTCTTTCTCCTTCTAATTGACCATTTTGCCCTTCATGATCTTTTAAAATTCTATCCTTGAATCATCACTTAATTTGGTAAAATTACGATTTAGTCCCTCATAATTCTTTCTCCTATTCAATTTGGTCCTAATTCATCCATTTTCCTTAGTTTCTAGATTATTCCATCCTTAAAATATTTGCACTATTGGTCCTTCAAATTTTCCATATTTACACTTTAACCCATTAAATTTTAAGTATTTACTCTTGGGCCACAAAACTTTTCTCACTTTTACGATTTAGTCCTTTCTTGGATTAATACATCATAATCACTTCCTACATAGATTTTGTTGATATAGCTCAAAATTTCTCTTTTTATTTCTTTATTTCTTTATTTTACTATATCAAGGATAGAAATTTTCGGGATATTACATTGCACAGTTCTTGAGCTCCATGTTCTTTTACCATATGCAGTGAGATCTTCATTTTGCTCCATACCGGCTAACTTAGTAAATAAGTGAATCGGTGCATTTTTGTCACTACCATTCCCATAGTAAAGAGCGATCCTTGTCTCCATGTCTTCGTCATCTACAAGTTTCATTTCGATGAATTTGATGGGATCTGTCGAGACTGAAACTTGTAGAAAAGTTTTGAGATCCTTCTCCCACAACGTCTAACAATTTTTGTGTTAATCATTTCTTTCATATCATCCAACGAGACATTTCTGTTAAATCTCATTGCTATTTGTTGCCGACATTCAAATATGCATCCAACAGTTGTTGTCAAGATGATTCCATCGAAATAAACACATACGAAAAATCGATTATCCATCTTCAGTGCTCAATCTGTTAAAAAATAAACAAAATTTCTCAAAACAATTTCGAACAACAAATAAATTACTTAAATAAAAAATTTAATTAATCAATATGCAATTTTTTCATTCATAAGCTCATACATTTTCAGTTCTCATTTTGTACATGAACAACATTTATCTTTACATTTAACCATTTAAATTCAGTTCTACGTTTTCTTCCATCTCCGACCCTGTATCTTTCTCTGGGAAATACTGTACAATCCGATTTAGATATTCTTGATTCTCTTCATATTCATCTTCTACAATCCAATTTGAAAATTCCTCGGGATATTCTTCCTCTTCAATCTTTATAACAGGTATTGAATTTAGAAATTCTCTTGGTAATTTCCTAACATCTAATTTATCCATCCATGGTATGTCAATCACATTTTGCTTCCCAGTCAACTTTCGTGAACCTATACTTTATCTCGCTATTTTCTTTGCTCCATAAGAGATTATAAAATTCACAAAGCATATAACTAGATTCCAATAGGTTCGTGGTACCAATGTCTTCCAAAGTTGGTCTAAAATGACTTGATGGTCCTATTCTATTAATGTCCCTCTAAGGGTTAAGTATTGCACTTTATTCTTTCTAATCATTTCATGACTCTTCCACAACACTTCTTGCATCTTTTTATTTGCTATGATAACGTGTTGAACAATGTCTTCTTCTGGTTTTATTTTGTAATCTTGCACTTCACTCATCATCTTATCAACTTTCTCCTTTTGTGCTGAAGTTATTATCTTATCAGGCAATATCAAATATATTGTCATTTCTAACAGTATCTATAACATGCCTAATAAATTTCATAAATATTCTAATCAACCTAAAACACACATAATAAATAAATTACACAAAAAATAAAACATTCTGTACATAACATAAATAGGCTTTTTTAGGGTTTTTTTAAAAAATAATATAAATCAACAATAATAATAACTAACAATAATTAGGGTTTTTTACTAACAATAATAACCAACAATAATAATAATAGTTTTTTACTAACAATAATAATAACTAACAATAATAATAAGGGTTTTTTTACTAATAATAATTATTATTAATAATAAAATTTTTTTACTAACAATAATAATAAATAATAATAATAACTAACAACAAAAAACAATAAAAATGAACAATAATAATAACAGCAAAAACACAATAACAATATAAAAATCTATTATTTAAAAAAAATTATACCTTCTCTTTTCTATTTTTTTTTTCCTTCTCTTTCTCTTCTGTTTCTTCTTTTCTCCTTTTCTTTCTTTTTCTCTTCTTCTCCTTGCTGCTGCTTCTTGCTTCCGGAGCTGCTGCTTCAGCTAAAACATGGGGGAGCTTATAATGGTTAGGTGCCGCCTTTGCCAGAGGCACAACCGGTGTCGCCTCTGGCACCCCCTCCATCCCTTTTTTTTTTGCCAACTTTTTTTTTCAAATTTTGAATTTTTTAACTAATTTTTTTTAGCTTTTGATTTTTTTAACTAATTTTTTTTAACATAAAATGAAAAAAAAATGGTGTCAGAGGCAGGGTGGTCACGACTCTGCCAGAGGCGGCACCACCTTAGATGTACCATTTTGGTACATAATTTTCTTTTTGTATTATTTTGATTTTTTTTATTTTTTGTCTTATTTTAGTTAAAAAACCCGATTTTATTAGTTAATTAGTTCTTTGTTCTCTAATTTTTTTTTTATGTTACTATTTTTAGTGTTATACCCAAATATTAGGTGCTAGAAACCTTATAAAAAATAATTTGGTAACGAGTGCTTTGTTGTACTCGTTGAAATGGCATTTATATTTAAAAAATAATTCAATAAATTAATTCATTAAATATTAAGCTATGTGTAGTGACAATAATGTTTAGGGCGACAGTATTTTCCATGCTAAGATATAAGTTTTATATTCTTGAAAACTGCATTTTGTGAGGCAAGTTGACAAAAATTAATCAATAAACAGTAAGTTCTTCAGGTTTTTTTTTTCTATGAGTTTTAATAGATTAAGTTTCAAGTGTATCTAAACTTTGATCTCTTATATTTTGGCGTTACATCCTAATACTAGGTGCTTAAAACCTTAAAAAGTAATTTGATAACAACTGCTTTGTCCTACTAAATAAATTTTAAAATGACATTTATAGAAAAAAAAGTACTTTTTCCTTCGTAAAAATAATATTTGAATAATAATTAATATATTTTAATAAGTATTAGATATAGTGGTAAGACATATTGCACTCTCAAAGAGAGAATAAAAATTCTATTCTTAGATATAACATTTTTGGGAGAGATAACCACAAAACGAAAGTTTGAGCTCGAAATTTGGGAAGAGAAAGAGAATGTATATATATTCTTATTTATTATAATTATTATTTTGTTAACTTAGAATCTCGACGTTTAGGTCCGCATATGATTTTTGCCTATCAAAAGTGATGCATCATTGAGAGCATCAAATATATCATATCCCTATAAAAATAATGAAAAGAATAGTATAATGGAAGTAGGGTCAAACCCTTAGGGACTGGATTTGCACAATATCTTGGTTCATGAGATCCCAGGCAGAATCGTACCTAAGAAAACTGGCGTTCCTGAAATAAATAAAAAAAAAACTGAATTTAAAGTTTGATTGAATTGAATTACGAAAATTAAAATTAAAATTGAAATGAAAGACAGAATTTGAGAAAAGATTCCAACCTTTGGTTGTCTCGATCCCCCTTGGGTTCAATCCTCGGCTTTTAGGTGATCCTTCTCAAACTGAATAAGTCAGTTATAGTGGAAGAGGACACCTACGACTACCAGCTCCACTTAGGGTTTAGACTTATGATTTAGAGAAAATTGACTCTAGCCAACCATCGCTACTGTGGGACCGTCTTACACTAGATCATCACTTCCCAATGGCGAATCCCATGCCACTTTGTCTCTTGGGCTCGACAACCACTGACGCAGTAAGCTAACGAACCGGCTGTGCAATCTTCCCAAAACATACAAAGCGGCCACCTTTGCGCAAGATGAAAAGATCACTTTTGAAGGGACATGGACAAAAGCGTCAGCCCTGTAATGCGGAGAAGTGATGAATACTCGTTGAGAAGGCTAGGCGCGGATTCTAAGCCTCATGAACCTTTTTTTTTGGGATTTTTGACAACATTTGGCTAGATAAATTTAATGGCTCATGGTTTTGGGAAAAAGAAATAAATGTAATGGAAGATGAAAATTTTATTAAATAAAGAAAAGAACAAAGGCTAGCTTTTGGGAGAGGGAGTGATTGCAGAAAAGATGATATCAAATTTGTGTCACTCCATCCCCTATTTATAGTATTAGGAAACCTAATCTAGTCTTAATTAAATTCTAAAAGATAAATACAAATAATTAAAGATAATTAAAGATGAACAAAGATGAAAGCCAAAATTAAATCTAAATAAAACTCTTTAACAATTATCCTAATATAATTAATATTTAAATAGAGTCTTCTATTTATAAAATATTATTGTTTTTATTTTTTTTGCCCTCAAGTCTTCAATACTTGTATTTTCAACACCACTTTTTCCCTATGTCGCATGTTGGCCCATTTTATCTTCAAATTCATGTTTTTTGCCTTTAAATTTCCTTTTTTTTCCTTCAATTTAGTTCCTACAAAATAAAAAAAAACCATAAATAGCTCAAATTAGTAGGATCATACTCAAAATAAATATGTAACTAATGCACAAAAATATGTTGTCTCAGAGTATTATCAAATCCCCCTACTTAGCCCATGCTTGCCCTCAAATATGGTTCCTATCCACTGTGAAATTTAGAATTTGCTATGAAAGAAATACCACTCCAAAGTTTTATAAAAATCAGTCAAAATGCATATGGAAAATAAAGAGAAACCTAAGCTTGCTTTAAGTAAAACTGAAAAAGTATTCCAATTAATACACACAAAAATTAAAATCAACTTGAATTATTTCATGAAAATTAGGTAATTTACCTCACCTACCAAGACACCCTATTTGTTTCCACCTTTACTCCCGAATTTTATTATTAGCACATCATCTTTTTTCTTTTTTTTTTTTTTCTTTTTTTGGTTTTGTATTTATTTATTTATATATATATATATATATATATATATTGCTTAAGAATATATTGAATCTTTTGACGCAAAGAAAGATGACAGCCAAGTACCTCACCCCGGTTACTCAGCCCAACATACTCCTAATTTATTATATTTTTCATAAGAACATATCGAACCTTTTGACGCGAAGAGAGATGACAGCCAAGCATCTCACCTCGGATACTCAGCCCAACACATTCTTAAGAATTTTAATTTTGGTTAGCGGAGTTTTTACCTAATACGTCACACAACCTTTTAACGCGAAGTAGGATGACAACACAAGCACCTTTCCCCAGTTACTCAGCTAGTCATGTTTTAAGCTGCACTCATAACCAGGGAAACTTATTATTATTAAACGAAATTTAAATTTTGAAGGACTTAGGAAAAACAATCAAGTGTCAAAAATAAGTTTCAGTAATCACCTAATAGTCATGAACACAATTTTAGCATGCAATTATATTAAGTGTCCTCTTTGCATTTAAACTTATCAAATTTACTAAAAGCAAAATGGGGCTAACTCTATTAATCATAATTATTTTAACCTACTAGAAATAAAATAGTGGATATGAAATCAATTATAGTAAAATCATAATTTACTCAGTAAACAAGAATTAAACACCCCAAACTCGGCCTAGACGTTATGGCCGAATCTGGCGATGTCACATGGTAGGGTGTTTGAAAACTATGTCTCGTGATAAAACCATTTCTGTTTAATTACTTTTCTTTAACTCTTATTAGTTCCATTTTCGCTTACCAATTTAGTCGATTGTTTTAAAACATAATTCGTTGCGGAAGCTTTAAAAACCGTTTTAAGTAAATTGTGTGTTTTGAAAACTTTTGCTTTTCGTAAAACCATGTTTTCTTACATCTAGCAGTCATGAATCCATAAATCAAATCACATAAAAACCAAATCAAAACAAAAGTCTGTAAGTCCAAATTACATCAAAAATTAACCAACCAAATTATAAAAATGTAATCTTAATAAGAAGTTCTAATAACCGTAGTCACCGTCAAGTCTTCCGTCACACCGATCTGTCTAAGTCTGGGAATTACCTGTACAGATAAGACAGAAGGGGTGAGTTTACGTAAACTTAGTGTGTAATCCCCATAGAAAACAAACAAGCAGTAAATCACAGTAAATAGTCAAACACAGTCTGGGTCTAAGCCCCTTTCAGTATCAATAGCAGTTTGGGCCTTAGCCCATTTCAGTAACAGTACCAGTCATGCATAAGGCCTTAGCGCATTACAGTAACAGTATCAGATATACATTAACCAGTAAATAGAATCCTACCCAACTAGCCTCTACACACCATCTCCGTCCATCCCTATACTCTATGTGGGATTAAAAACACCCACCCATTCCTACACTCCAAGTAGTACCGTATGCAGCACATAAACAGTAATTTGCAGTTGAGCTACTAGATGTTAGGCTTAAGAGCCTTTCAGTACACCTCCTCTAAATATCAACATCCCAACCCAATGCAATGCAAACATACAGTAAATGGCATGCTATTACGTGGTTATCAGTACATATATTTAGATTAGTATACATGCATAATATTAACATGCTCAATACATAAATCATACAATCAGTTCACACATTTAAGGGTCTAAGTAGTGCTTACTGAACCTACAGTAGGTTCACAATCGACTTGGGCGACCCGTACAACCTTAGAACACATTTCAGTTAAATGGGCTCACATGCTCATGTGGCTTGCTTGTATGGGCCCACACATTCTTGTGGCCCACACAGCCCAATTTGGCCTTGATCGTGTGGATCACATGGCTTGGCCTTGAATCTCACATGCTCGTGTGGACTACCCGTATGGACCCACACACCCGTGTGGCCCACATGGCCAACTTCCATTTAGCCCGTGTGTCGCACACGGCTTACTTGGCCATCACACGATTGTGTCTTGTGCGCACGGCTAGCTTCACTGATCACACATCCGTGTTGGAGAACAAAGCCTGCTACACGGGTAACTACACGCCCGTGTAGGGTCGACAGTGGGGTTTTCGGCTTTTACTGAAACCCCGTTTTCTACATTTTTAGGCATACACCTGGCTCGTTTTCGCTGAAATTGCAACCATTAGCACTCTAGAACCTAACGATCGATATTCCAAGTCTAATTTCAATGATATTTACAAACTTAAACGAACAACTACTCAATCCAACCCTTACATTGTTAACCTATCGAAAGTGGAAATTTACCGGTTTTGGAATAAACCCTCAACCACTTAATTTGTTGTAGCACCCACAGTTAATCCTTGCTCCTCGCCTAAATCGAAAGTACACACAATACTCCATCAAAACTAATCACAAAAATGAATCAGTGACAGAATAGAGCTTACCGCACAAGTGCAATCTACGTCGCGAAAGGAAAAAGACAAAGGAAGAAGACGAGGAAAAGAATTAAGAGAAAATTTCGGCAGGGAGATGCGAACGAAAAAAAAAATGGCGTCAAAAATTTAGGGTTTTGGGGAGAGAGAGAAAAATAAAAATGAAAAGATATTACTAACAAAATGGTTTATCAGGAATTCCCCAATTTACTCCCACTAACCCTTCGAACTCAAATACTATATCATTTTATTTCACTCCAAACTCCTACAGACACCAATAGTAAAAATAATTTCCTTGCCCTTGCAAGGAATCGAACACAGAACCTCCATCACACCAACACTTCACTTAACCACCAGACCAGCAGGCCCATTCTGATATGTATTTACAAGCTTTTAATTAAAAGCCTACTGACCAGAGATAGGGCTTTATTCATAAAAATACCAAAATTTGCCCCAAGTCATGGCTTGAACTTGGGACCTCCCATACACACCCAGAACACTTAACCACTGAAGCAGACAAATATTTTATCACACATTCACAAAAACAAAAATTAAAATTTTGAGGCGTTACAAAGAATCATGCTCATAGGTCAAGCAGTGGGCAATTCTTGGTAAAAATTTTGGGATGAAAAGAGGCAGAATATTCTAAAAATAAATATGGGCAGAAACGAGTGTAAGGCAACAGCAACAGCAACAGCAACAGCAACAGTAACACAACACTAAAAACATCATATAAATGACAGAAAAATAAGGAATGCCTCTCCTTACTCAAAACACATTGTCCTCAATATGAAAGAAAAAGGAAAATAAATATGTGAAAGAAAAATGTTTTAGAAAAACTCCCCATGTAGCTGGAAGGAAGAGATGGTTTGGCATCGCGTGGAGGAAAAAAAGGAGTGAAAGGCATTCGTCGGCTAAGATAACGTGTTGAGGCACCGAAAATCGTCGTTGGTAGCTGTTGACGACAAATGAGGTTTCAGTGGTGGCACTGCTTCTATTCCTAACCATGGTGATAGGAAAAATCGGTGGTGAGGGGTAGGAGAAGGGGGACGGCGGCTGGTGGGTTATTTGGGTGAAAATGGGAAAAAGTTTAGGGTTTAAAGGTGTAGAAGAAAAGGGTGTTTGGCTACAGGGTAGGGTGTTTGGTTGCAGGTTTTGGATAGTCATAGACAGGGATACGCTATACTTGGTTGGAATAGGGAAAGGATAAGGGCTGTTCCAAGCCAATTTTTTAGTTTTTCTCCTTTTTCTTCTTATTTTTGCTCCGATTTACCTAGAAAAAATAAGATAAATTAATTATTGAACAAAATAAAATAAATTAATAAATAAAAATAAAAATAAAAATTGGGTTGCCTCCCAACAAACGCTTGTTTAACGTCGCTAGCTTGACGCCCCAACTAGTATTGAGGCTATTCCAGCTGAATTCTTTCGTTCGTATGGGCTTAAAAATTCTCCTTTTCTACCACATCCACCATATTTGGGTTCAATTGTCCTTGTGTCTCTTTCTTTGGTTTCGTTTTTTCCTCCAAGAAAATCTTATTGTGCATGTCAAGGGGTTAACCCTTCCTAAGTTGGTAATAGTCTCATCATTCTCTAAAAATATGTGTTTGAGGTGCTCAGGAAGTGGTTTTAATTTCAGATCTGATACCTACACAAAAAAGGTAGAAGTTTAGTTTTTTATGGAGACAATAATTCATTAACAGATTCATAATCATAAAATATAAATTTAGGTTTATCTTCGTAAGTTGACTCAAAAGTTTCATCAACTAATGAGTAAATTATGTCGATACAGTTTACGTTCAATATTTCACTTGGATGACTAATAGCGTCGTAAACATTAAACTTCACGATCTCTCCGTTAAACTCCATTGTGAGGGTTCCGCTACGCACGTCAATCTTAGTATTTGCAGTACTAAGGAAAGGTCGCCCCAACAAGATGTCTGAAGAACTAGAAGCTTTATCCTCTTCCATTTTTATCACATAAAAATCTGCAGGGAAAATAAGCTCGTTACTTTCACTAATACGTCTTCGAGGACTCATTCGAGATGCACAACAGACCTGTCCGCCAACTGTATGATTACACCTGTTTTCATAAAAAAAAACCCGCGTTAAGTTATTCATAAATAGAAAAAGGCATGACATTTATGGAGGCCCCTAAATCACACATAGCTTTTTTTATTCCCAAGTGGCCTATTTTACATGGTATTACGAACATGCCTCTATCTTTGCATTTCGCTGGCATCTTCTGTTGTAACACTGCAGATACATTCTCACCAACGCTTACCCTTTCATTACTAGTTAATTTTCACTTGTTGGTGCAGAGCTCTTTAAAGAACTTGGCATATCACAGAATTTGTTTGATGGCATCCAACAGCGGTATGTTGATCTCGACATTTTTGAATGTTTCGAGAATCTCCTTGTCCTCTTTGCCTTTTTGACACTGGTATAACCTTCTTGGAAATAGAGGTTAAATTTTAGGCAATGGAGGTTTCGTTTGGACCTGTTCATCGTTCTCGGGCTTTTCTTGGGCAGAATCTTGGCCAAGATTTCTGCTAGAAATTGGTTCAAGTACCTTTTTCACTTTGCAACGTCACTGCATTTGTATGTTGTCTTGGATTAGGTTTTGTTTGTGACAGCAACTTTCCTTGTGAGTTTATTTTCTCAATTAATATGGTCAATTCTCTTATAAACACCTCAGTTTTCTGTTGAAAATCCTTTATTTCTTTTTGGAAATTAAGAGTTTGCTAATGGAAATCAAGGATATTAGCTGCTAATTTATTGACCATAGTTTCTAAAGAAGTACCTGAATCTCATGGCTGTTGTGGAAACTAATTTTGGTATGGCTGATTATATCGCGGGTCGGCCCCATAACTTAAGTTAGGATGGTCCCTCTATCCTCGGTTGTAGGTATTAGTGTAGGGGTCGTATTGCCTTTGTGGTGGCCCAGGGAAGTTTCCCAGAACATCCAAGTAAGCCATAGTATCATCATACAAGCTAGGACATGCATTCGTTGTATGTTTAGTGTAGCATATAGTCCGCATAGTTGGGCTAGTTTTGCTTTTCCTGCAACAAGAGAATTCAAAATATTAGCAATTCTATCAACTTTATCTTCTAAAGTTGAAATACTTAGCTGGTGAACCCTTCTAGTGGGTTCAGGATTGGTTCGGAATTGTTATGCCTTTGTGGGATTGTCTTACATTAGATCATCACTTCCCAATGGCGAATCCCATGCCATTTTGTCTCTTGGGCTTGACAGCCACTGACGCA
The DNA here is from genome assembly GCA_020496765.1 of Gossypium stocksii. Taxonomy (NCBI): domain Eukaryota; kingdom Viridiplantae; phylum Streptophyta; class Magnoliopsida; order Malvales; family Malvaceae; genus Gossypium; species Gossypium stocksii. The sequence continues at coordinate 110,682,415 of CM035623.1, forward strand.
GTAAGCTAATGAACCGACTGTGCAATCTTCCTAGAACATACAAAGTAGCCGCCTTTGCACAAGATAAAAAGGTCACTTTTGAAGGGACATGGACAGAAGCGTCAGCCCCGTAATGCAGAGAAGTGATGAATACTCGTTGAGAAGGCTAGGAGCGGATTCTAAGCCTCATGAACCCTTTTTTGGGATTTTTGACAACCTTTCGCTAGATAAATTTAGTGGCTCATGGTTTTGGGAAAAAGAAATAAATGTAATGGAATATGAAAATTTTATTAAATAAAGAAAAGAACAAAAGCTAACTTTTGGGAGAAGGAGTGATTGCAGAAAAGATGATATCAAATTTGTGTCACTCCATCCTCTATTTATAGTACTAGGAAACTTAGCCTAGTCCTAATTAAATTCTAAAAGATAAATGCAAATAAATAAAGATAATTAAAGATGAATAAAGATAAAAGCCAAAATTAAATCTAAATAAAACTCTTTAACAATTATCCTAATATAATTAATATTTAAATAGAGTCTTCTATTTATAAAATATCACTTTTTTACTTTTTTGCCCTCATGTCTTCTATACTTGTATTTTCGACACCACTTTTTCCCCATTTCGCATGTTGGCCCATTTTATCTTCAAAGCCATGCCTTTTGCCCTTAAATTTCCTTTTTTGCCTTCAATTTTAGTCCCTACAAGATAAAAAAAACCATAAATAGCTCAAATTAGTAGGATCGTACTCAAAATAAATATGTAATTAATGCACAGAAACATGTCGTCTTAAAGTATTATCAAAAAGATGCTTTCAATTTGTTTCTAATTACTTTAATTTTATCTTCCATTTTTTGAATCAATTCCGGTCCAATAACTTTTCTTTCACATAAATCTGACCAACAAACAGGTGTTCTACACATTCGATCGTATAATGCTTCATAGGGAGCCATATGTATATTTGATAGGAAATTGTTATTATACACAAATTCATTTAACCGTAAATAACATTCCAAGCCTACTTCAAAATCAATTACGCAAGCTCGAATCATATCTTCTGAAATCTAAATAACTCGTTTCGGTTGTTCGTCCGTCTGTGGGTGAAAAGAGTGCTGAAATTTAATTTCATACCTAAAGATTTATGTAACTGTCTCCAGAATCTTGAGGTGAATAGGGGATCTTGATAAGAAATAATCGACATAGGTACACCGTGCAATCTGACTATTAATTAAATGTATACCTCAGCTAACTTCGAAAGTGACCAGTCGATTCTAACTGTAAAAAAATGAACTGACTTCATAAATTGATCAACTATAACTCAAATGACATTTCTTTTGCTTGGAGATAATGGTAACCCAATCATGAAATCCATTGTAATATGTTTCCATTTCTATTCAAGAAGCAAAATAGACTGAAGAAGTCTAATGAGAACCTGATGTTCTGCCTTAACTCGCTGACAAGTCAAACATTTAGTTACAAATTCAACAACCTCTCTTTTCATATTAGGCCACCCATATATTTCTTACAAACCACAATACATTTTTGTTCTGCCAAGGTGCATAGCAAAAGGACTATCGTGAGCTTTGTGAAGTATTAACTCTTTTAAATCGAAAAAATATGGAACAAAGATTCGATTATGAAACCTCAAACAACCCCGATCATCAATACTAAAATTTTCAACCGTGCCACGCTAAACTATTTCCTTTTTCATAGACAAGGTGGTATCTACAAGCTACACCTTTCTGATTTGTTCAAACAACACTAGTTTGATTTTCAATTCAGCTAATAAGCTACCGTCACTACTAATACTGAGTTGAGCGAACATCGCCTGCAACTCGACTATTCCTTTTTTCCTCAACACATTGGGTACAACATTAGCTTTTTCTTGATAGTAATCAATGACACAGTCGTAATCTTTCAAGAGTTCAACCCAACAATACTGTTTCAAATTTTACTCCTTTTGGGCTAAGAGGTTTTTAAGACTTTTTTTATCAATATAAATATGACACATCTCACCATACAAGTAGTGCCTCCAGATTTTTAGAACAAAAACCATAGCGGCTAGCTCTAAATCATGCGCCCGATAGTTACATTCATGCATTTTCAACTAACGAGATGCATACGCGATCACCTTACCATCATGTATCAGGACGTAACCTAAATGATTCAATGAGGCTCCACTATGGACCACAAAGTCTTTTCTCGATTCATGCAAGGTTAACATTGATGGTTCAGACAATATCTATTTCAATTTTTTGAAACTCTCTTGGCACTGATCGCTCCAAACAAACTAAACATCCTTTTACAATAGTTTCATCATTGGCATAACTATCTTCGAAAACCCATTTATAAATCTTCGATAATAACCGACCAAACTAAGGAAACTAAATACCTTTAACACATTCCGCGGTGCTTTCCACTGCAAGATAGCCTCGATCTTTTTCGGATCAACACGAATCCCTTCTGCGAAAATGACGTGTACTAGAAATACAATCTTAGGTAACCAAAATTCGCATTTACTAAGCCTCCTATACAATTTCTTCTCTCTCAAAACTTGTAAAACAATTCTGAGATGTTGCTCGTGTTCAACTTTTGATTTTGAATAAATTAGGATGTTGTTGATGAACACCACTACAAACTGATCCAGATAGCGCTGGAAGATGGGATTCATGAAATCCATGAATGTTGCATGAGCATTTGTCAATCCAAAAGGTATCACCAAAATTTCGTAACGGCCATAACGTATACGAAACGTTGTTTTTGGTACGTCACTATCTTTTACTTTCAACTGATAATAACCCGATCTTAGAAAATACTGAAGCTTCTTTCAATATATCGAATAACTCATCAATACGAGGTAATGGGCATCGATTCTTAATCGTTAGCTTATTCAGTTGTCAATAGTCTATACAAAGTTACATTGAACCATCTTTCTCTTTAATGAACCATACTGGGGCTCCTTAGGGCAATGTAGTAGGGCGTATAAAGCCATGGTCTAGTAAATCTTGCAACTGAACTTTCAATTCCTTCAACTCTGTCGGTGTCATACAATAAGGAGAAATTGACACCAAAGCTGTACCAAGGAAAACTTTGGTTGCAAACTCAACTTCCCAATCTGGTGGTAATCTCGATAATTCCTCAGAAAACACATTAGGAAATTCACAAAAAATTTGAAACTTACTAACCTAGTTATCATCAGCATTCAAGTTAATAACATAGGCTAGAAAAGCTTCACAGCCTTAATTTAGGAGTTTATTAGCTCAAAAAAGTTGAACCACTCGTTTTGATACCATTCACTTCTATTGTGTTACCATTAGCAGTCTGAACAATAAACTTCTTTTTATGACAATCTAATGTCACTCCATGCTTGGTTAGCCAATCCATACACAAAATAATATCAAAATCACCAAATGGCATAACCAACAGATCAACAAGAAAAGATATGTCCTGAATTTCCAACGGACATCGCCTACACACTCGATCTACTAACATCGTCTGTTCTAAAGGACTCGGTGCAAAATATATGACTCTCGTAGGTACATGCCATGAACAAATTAAAACATCACCAACACTTTGAGTTTGTGATTGTCGCTAGATGTTGATGTTGACAGTCAAACAAAATAGAACCTAACCTGCGTATCAAAAATAAAATCGTACACTGAGTATATCTCAATGGTGTTTCTATAATCCGAATATTATAACATGATGTAAATCATTCAAATACACAAATAAATAATAAGTAGTGATATGCAATTATCATGTCAAATAATTATTTCTTATTTCATCATCAACAATCTAATTCAATTTATCATAATATTACCTTTTCATATCTATTTGCAATATCAATTATCAAATACCACATTTCCTTTATGTTGTTCAATATCATGATTTCAAGGACTTGATCATCATCATTTCAATTATTCTTATATTACTTTTACCATTTATCTCCCTATTAACTTGACTCAGACTCAGATAGATACACAGATCCAACCAACACACTAGTTTGACACTTAGTGTCTCATTGGATAAATCTGAAGTAAATAGTTTGCACCCAGTGCTCATCAATAAGTTTGACAACTAGTGTCTCATCGGTATAACCGAAGTGATTTGGCACCCAGTGCCTTATCAACTCGTAGTTGAAGTAACTTTGAACTCTTTCTATCCTATGACATGCCAACTATATATGACACTGTCTGAACAGTTAATAGGGTATTCATTACTCATTTCATTATCAACCAATATCTCAATTCACATGTATTTTCATCATGAAATCACTTATCTATACATATGGTGGCATAAATCATCTCAATATGTATTCAATTTCACATTCATATAAACATACACATTTTTCACATATATTCAATTTAGTCCTCATGAACATTATTTAATCCAAATCAATCCAATACAACTCATTATAACAAATTATCTCACCTCATGTTCCTACCATGCACAAACAATTCATTATGCAACAATTACAAAGTAGTTAGGATGATAGAAACACAAACCATAAACTTCGAGCTATTTCATAGATGATTTTGTCTTTTCCTTTTTTTCGAGGAATCCTAGTCGATGTTAGCTACGGATTAACACAAACATACAAAATTATCAATACACAAACAATTTCACATTCAATTGCTAATTTAAGCAAATTTTACATTTTATTCGATTTAGTCCTTAAAACCAAGACTAACTTAACTTTCAAGTTTAACCTCAATTTTTTATGTTGATTTCGCTATAGTGCTTATTGGACCTCATATTTCTTATTTCTACCACAAATTTCAAAATTTGTGCATTTTAGTCCCTATTGAACAAAACTATCAATTAACTTTACAATTTAGTCTTTTTTCAATTCCAAGTTTAAAACCTATCAAGTTAGAACCTAAAACTTCAAAAACCAAACAATTGCAACTTCCTAAATCTTTAAAAGTTTCGAAAAATACTAAATGGGTCAACTAGTTTAAGCTCTCAAGATTCCAAAAATATAAAGATTACAAGAAAATGACTAAATTGCACTAACCAATTTTGGGATTGAAATTAGAAAACCCAAGTTGTTTGTCCTTCTCCTTTCTTTCTTTGGTTCTAAAGTTGATAATGTAAAACGAAATATGTTTTCTCTTTCATTCCACTTAAATTTTATCTTTTCTTTAATTAACATTTTTTATTTATATTATATTAAAAAAATTAACTAAGTTTACACTATAATGTTAATATACATTAAGCCACCATCCCACATTAACCTTAAGGTGGTAAAATTGCTAATTTAGGCCCTAAATCATTTTCCAATTGAGGTATTCTTAAAAATTAAACTTTTGACACTTTTACAATTTAGTCACCGTAATCTAAATTAATCCCTAATTCGATAAAATTACCTAACCGAAATTCAATTTACTTCTAATATAACTCTTTAAATATTTAATAAAAATATTTACGGACCTAGTTTATGAAAATGGGGTCTCGAAACCACATTTTTTGTCACCACAAACTTTTGGGTTGTTACTCCCATTATGAACTACTTGCTCAAGAGGTTCTTGGTTTGCAACAAATTCCATACTTAACTCCATGTCATGAGCTCGAGAAGTTAATTCTTTAAAAGACTTTGATTTTATACCTTGGCAAATGTAGTGTAATCCCCAATCCATGTATTGTATGCACATGTTAATGGCAAAGGATTTTGAAAATTTCTCTTTACATTTTAGACTTGGATTCCTTTAGCGATGGATGTAATTAATACTAACTCATCTTTCCACTATTTTGAGCTTATGAGCTCGATCATGTTGACAATGTCACAAGTGTACAAATCGAAAGAATTTCCTTTCAGTGATCAAATGAATTGCTCATTGAGATCTCCATCAATGTCGTTTCTATTACAGGTTTCCATGAAATGAACAACACGTTGACATGGATTTTCTTTGCCATTGAACTATTAGATTTTTGGGGGTTGATAATTTTCAAGTATCTTTAAATGATCAATCCTTTGAGTATACGATTTTGAATATGTATATGAAGGTAGAACAACACTTCCAACTTGATATTTGATGGCTTCTTTGATAAGCTCATTGAGTTGATATGAAGAAAGACTATGAAGTCATTCTTAAACAACTCTGATTTCACCAATTTCTTGAAGAGTTTGATGTTGAGTTTCGTTGCAAGAAGTTTGTTTGCTTCCACTTAGATGTTTAATTTGAGCCATCATGAAAGCGATCCGATCATCCATTCCTTTAAGGATCAGAGTAAGACTCTTGATCATCTTTGCTAGAGACGCCATTTTTTCTTCCAAGGTTGTAGTGCCATTTTTCACGACATTCATTACTCTAGAATCTGGCATTTAGCATTGAAGAATTTGATCGAACATCTCTGTCTTTCATTACATTTTATCCACGAGTATAAACTTCTTCTAAGTCATGAATCATAAAGTGGGTTGTCATTGAGCATTGAAGAATTTGATTGAACAACTCTAAAAGTGCTTTTGTCTTTCCTTAGTGCCATATGGAAGACCAGGGACATTGGTGCTTAACGATAAAGTTGAACGAGTAGTAGGGTTAGCTTGAGAAAACTTACAAGCTGGTTTATTGATAATGATCTTTTTCGATAGTTTATTGATGATTTTCTTCTTTAAGGCCATTGCAGCTTTGAACTTTGACTTTTGGAGAGAAGAGATGAAAGATAGAGATTGTCCTATTGAGTATGCTAGAAATTCATACACAAATTTTGAGTTGAATATTGACTTTAAAAATTTGGAGTCAAATTTTATTTACCACTTGAAAAGAAAGTTACAGTCGCTAAAAATTTCTTGAATACAAAGAAATTCTCCTTTGATTCTTCTCTTCAACTTGAGCTTCAATCCATGGGTCGTCTAAACTTGATATTGGAAGGATGTAATTTACTTGCTCTTAAAGCTGGTTTTTAAGAGATGCTTGCTTGTGAATTTGATTTGATTTTAATTCAAGGGTTGTCGAGACTTGATCTTAACCAATGTTGTTCGTTTCAAGGGCCTTTTAGGCGTAATCTTGAAAAAAAATGAGTTTAGCCTCTTTTATGTCAATTCAATTGAATTGAAAGGCGACTTTCTTCATAAATGAATTTTGACCTCCTCTCTTTAATTGAATTGGATCGAGAGGCAGATTTTCTTCAGAACTGATATGATGTTCGCCAAAATTTCTTCAAGTTTTTCAACTTTTCTTTAGCTTCTTAACTAGTAAATATATATAGAATGGCTTAAGGTGACTCCCTTTTATAGTCCCAGTCACTTAAACAAAAGAACGTTCTTGTAGAATTTTTTTTTTATTTAAGTGTTCTAGAAGAATTTAAACTCTTTTATTTATTATTGATATCTTATACATTTAATTAATTAGAGATAAAATAATTATTTAACATTATCACTTTATTATTTTAATTTAATTAGTGGCAATATAATTTTTTTTATCATTTATCATTTAATTAGAGAAAAATAATTATGATATAAATATGATGTTATCATTTTACCCTATAGTAATTTTGACTTGACCCATGGTAATATTGGCTTGACATGTGACATTTTGTAATTGGTTCAAAATTTTTTATCTGTACATATTGATTTAAAGATTTGGGGTTCTAATACTTACCTTCTTACTAGTGGGAAAATTAGTGGTTTAATGGGTATCATCCCTATGACTAGGAAATCACAAGGTGGCTCCATTCACTTCCTATTTCCCTAGTCCCTACTCTACATCCCTTCCACAATGCTTTGTATATGCAAGGCAAAACGATAGAGCTCCAAATATATGTACCACCTTTTTAAAAATTATCCAACAATAATAGGTACATGAATTGAACTATGTTACTAGAATTTTCGAGCATCAACATACACTTGATCATGTGAAGAATGTATACTCGAGCATGGAACTCAAGATCATCAAGTGTTGGATTTTGTGGGAGATTCTCAAAGTGCCTCTTCAACCAATCAAGCTTCACCCAGTGATAGTTGAAATCCATGGGAAGGTTGATACCTATTCCTAATGCTCAGACAATGACATGATAAAATTAGTGCTTCTCATTATAGAATGTTTGTCCACTAGAAGCCTCGTCAGCAACGCTACACCTTTTAGCTTTATTATTGCTTCGTTGCATGAGAAATGAAATGCCAAAGTCTCGAACCTCAATCGAAGCATATATAAGTCTCGAACCTCAATCGAAGCATATATGAATGAAAAATTGAAAGTAACTCTCCCAATTTGGCTTGTGTGATAAAAACCTACATCCTTAATAGAAGTGTGATTCTCTCTCCAGGCCAACTTATTCTCATATTTTCACGAAGTTGAGCCACAAGAGAATACTGTAATGTCATTACTTTTAGGGAAATATGCCCTTATTCTAATCTCTATAACTTGACAACCATTACGATATGATTAGATATTGTAATTTGGAGGTTCTTAGCTATGTAATGTTTAGGAAAGAATATAGATCACTATTTAGCTTTGATTTTTTTGTGAAAAACTATCATTTATGACATTGGTGTCGAGTTGAATTAAAATTTTCGTTGAATTTAAATCAATTTTATGTCATCTGTTATCTTTTTTTTTTTATATATTTTTTGTTCAAAAATTAAAAACCAAGGTTGTCAAGTTTAAGGTTGCCTATTTCCCAAAGTCGTTTTCAAAATTAATTTACATTGGCCATTTATTTTTCAAATATTTTCATTTAAACTTGACAACAATGGGTGTTGAGGTAGTTTAATCATATCATGAACTTGATTCTAAGGTGCGCAAAAATATTGGCATGTATATTGAACTTGAGATCCATGTGTATCAAGGTAGTCCTAAAAAAACATTTTTAAAAATAAGTTTCCCACATGTCTATTATTATAAAAAATATTAAAATATGTAATATTATTGTAAAAGAAAACCACTTATCTTATGCATTTAATTTACATGGGTATAAACTTTAGTTAAAGCAACTGAATCCATTAATTATTCCCATCAAAAAAGTTATTGGCTAGAAAAATGGGGCTCGAAAAGAGTAGAAGAAACCCAAAGCCCATATCGAGTAAACGAAGCCCAAAGAAATGACGTGGAGGAAGACTGGCATCCTGGAAAACGACCAAGGCAGATGATGATGTGGCAGATTTTGTAAGATCAAAAATCGGTTATCCTTTGAAGCCAAGACAATATACCCAAGACCGTTGCATTTCCCTCCACACGTTCCTTAGTTGCCTTATCTTTGAGTTGTCTTTCGTTCCCTCCAACAATCCATTCCCAAACAAAAACATAACAACAACAACAATAATAATAATAATCACAAATATCTCGCACCAAAACCCAAATAACCCACCTGCTTCCTCATGCCTTATTCTTCATCATCATCATCATCAATGGCTAGCAAATTGGCTTTCACTTTGATGCCTCCTCGTTTCTTCACTGCGACTACTCAAAAACCCGTGGTTTGTTTCTCTTCTTCTTCTTCTTCTTCTTCCTCCTCTATCAGGGTTCAACCCAGTGGGAAGCATCTATGTTTTCGACGCCGATTGCTCTTACTGCCCCTCAAGGCTACTGCCGATCAACAAGGTTTCATTCATCTTTTCTTTACCCATACCTTTTTCTGTTTATTACGGTTAGTTTTGCAAGAAAATCGGAAATATATATGTTCCTTAAAGTGATTTAGTCTCCTTATTTAAGCTGCTTTTTTTTTTCATAACTAGTGGGTCCTTAGGGGGCAATTTGAGCACCCGTACGTTTATCTACGTAAGTAGGACTCGTTTCTGTTTGGACTTTGGAGAGAATCCTATGTGATTCTAACATTATTTGCAGGTCAGGTCGAAGAAGATGAAGTTGTTGATAGTAAAATTCTGCCTTACTGTAGCATAGACAAGAAAGAGAAGAAGTCTTTGGGTGAAATGGAACAAGAGTTTCTTCAAGCCCTACAAGTAAGCTAGCACAAATACGTTTTCCCATTGCGAACATTTAATACATATCAGTTCTACCAAGCAACTATATCACTCGGAGTATATGAGTATGATCCTTGGAAAAAAACTACGAAAAAAATTAGTAAAACCATGTTGGACACATATCTGAGTGATGCTCACTTGAACATCGGCAATGAATACTGCTTGACCACATAACTTCAACCTGGCTGTTGAGCATGGATGATGACACCATTTTTGCTTCCTCTTGTTTTATGCAGGCATTCTATTACGAGGGAAAAGCTATAATGTCGAACGAGGAGTTCGATAATCTCAAGGAAGAGCTAATGTGGGAAGGAAGTAGTGTTGTCATGCTAAGTACAGTCCAATTTCGTATCAAGCCTTTGTTCAAGCAATAAGGTTATGAATCATGTACATTAGTCTAATTGAAGATGCCTTGGTTTCCACTATTTTTTGCAGGCTCTGATGAACAGAAGTTTCTAGAAGCCTCAATGGCTTATGTATCTGGGAAACCAATTTTGAGTGACGAAGAATTTGATGAGTTGAAGACGAGGCTAAAGGTTTGTCTCTTTTATCAGATGACATAAAATGATATATCAAATATTGAAAACATTGGTGGGGTATTAAGACCTGACCTTACTAAAGGTTTCAATGCTTAAGCTAGGAAAACTATGCTATGCTAGCTCAATGCAGGATCTCCTTTTAATATTGTTCATTCTTTTTCATAACTATTGTCTAGATGGAAGGAAGTGAGATTGTGGTTGAGGGTCCACGATGCAGTCTCCGAAGTAGAAAGGTATAGAGTCTTTCATTTTCATCTCTTGTTAGTGTATTTATAGATAACCATGAATAATTTTGCACTAAGCATGCTTCATAGGCAAGCATTGGATATATTCCTGCCATTTTTCAACTTCACAAGCACAAGGAACTTCCTTGTTCATATTCATCTTATCATATCTTTGTTCCCATAGGTTTACAGTGACCTATCTGTTGACTATCTCAAGATGTTCCTCTTAAACGTCCCAGCGACTGTAGTTGCACTAGGATTGTAAGTTTTTCCTCCCTTATTTCTTGCTGTTACCCTGAAAGTTAGCTAGTTTGATATGCTTTTTCATCTGTAGTTATGATATGATTTAGCCCCACAAATCACTCGATCTATGTTCTGGTCTTGCCAGGTTTTTCTTCCTAGATGATCTCACCGGATTCGAAATCACATACCTTTTGGAGGTAAACTGTTATTGCCACTGTTTTGCTGCTTAAACTAATACATGCAAAGGCTGATATATTTTTGTACTTGGAACTTTTTAATCAAAATTGTTGAATTGCAGCTCCCAGAACCATTCAGTTTCATTTTCACTTGGTTTGCTGCCGTGCCCTTGATAGTTTATTTAGCACAATCCCTTACAAAAGTGGTTGTGAAAGACTCTTTGATCCTAAAGGTAAAAACCCTGTCCCATCCCTTTCCCTTGGTACTTGTGAACTGCCCCATATGAAACTAATTTTTAACTTTGCCTTACAGGGCCCTTGCCCAAACTGTGGTACTGAGAACGTCTCCTTCTTTGGCACCATACTATCAATTTCCAGTGGTGGAACCACTAACACTCTTAAATGTTCGAAGTAAGTCCACCATTAACCATAATCTTTGTCTTTTCATCCTTCACATTGCTGCAAAATTTTTAAGTTCCCAACTCTTCTTTTCACTTCAGTTGTGAAACCACGTTGGAGTATAATGCGAAAACGAGGTTGATTACATTGCCAGAAGGAAGCCAAGCTTGATTGCAGGAAAAATTACTTCCAGAGATCAACATCAAGAATGCTACTGACTCATAAAGTTGGAGTGAAGAGTGTGATGTATGTTGTAAACCTAGTGGGTTATGATGTGCAGCTAAGTAGGAAATTTTGATAAGTGCTGCATTGTAAAACATGTAACTGTTGTGTTTTTTATGTGGAACACTCTATTTGTAATTAAACATGTAATATATATATATATATATATATATATTTATTAATTTATACATAAACAGGCATGTTGACAAGAAGAGAAGAAAGCAAAATTATTGTGAAAATCTTTAAATTTAATGAAAACCATACTCTATGCAATGCTCTGAATGAGTTTAGTTTCATAAAAATCATACAGCTGAAGCTTTCTTTTAATTTCGTTCTTACCATGCTGTTCATAGTGGTATCATTTCTAATTCATAAAATTAATACAATGCCGTACTACTCTTTTCAACATGCAAAACAATTCATTCTGATAAATCCCAAAACAATAGAATTATAGAAAAATGAGATGGAAAGAGTCTACATTAATCTATTTTAACCAGTTTCAACAAATTAGTTCGCATTTTTTTCACAAACAATTTCTTAAGCTTCTAAAAGGTTTAATAATCTATCACACGTAACTACCTTTTAAATATATTGAAAAATGGATTAAATTAACATTTTTTGTTATTAAACTTTGAAAAGCTACAATTCACTCACTAAATTTTGATTAAAATAATCAAATTGTCATTAACAGCATTTTTTGTTACAGGCGTAATGAAGAGCTGAAGTGACTCGTTAACTAATCACATTAAATGTTAACTAGCTACGATGGAAACCCAGTTTAAGAATCTTAGCTGCTGGAAAAAGAAGCAGAAGAGAAAAAGAAGAAAAGACCACGAAGAAGATAAAAAATAGAGATACACACTTTGATTCCGCTGTAGAAACCCAGCTCATGCAGAGGACGAAACTCAACTCAGAGATTGTATTTGATCGTCAGTTGTCCCGTTATACCGTAACGAAAAATTGGTTCGAGTAAATTGAAAGTTTAATGACTTGAATTTAAAGTTTAGTGTCTATTTTATTATTTTATCAAATTTAAGGGATTGTTAGTACAATTTACCTAAAAAATAGATTTTAAATATGTTGGAGGTTACTATACTCTTTTAAAATTTGATTTTTATATTTTAATATTGAGATATTTAGTCAACATATTTTATTTTAAAATTTTGATCCTTCATCCGATTTTGCAATTTAAAAAAAGGTAAAATATTTTTTTAGCCTCAATGTATAGTTTTTTTTTTTATTAATTTGATTCTTATTTTTTAAAAGCATAAAGATTATAAAAAGAATTTAAAGAAATAAAACGTTTTTTTTTAATATTTTTAGTACAAAATCCTTAAAAAATAAATTATATATAATTTTTAAAAATTGTTTAAAATTTTAAAATATAAAAAATTCTAAATTTTCAAAAAAAATATCATTTACTTCTTAAATGGTAATAAGATCTCTCCAAAATCTAAAGTTTGAGCTATTCATTCCGTCACTATTAAATCAAATTTTAATATAACTTTTGAATTAAATTAAAAATGATGAACAAACAGCTCAAAGTTTGGAAAGATATTATTTCTATTCAAGAAGTAAATAACACCTTTCTTTTAAAATAAAATAAACTTCTTTTTATATTCTTTTTTATATTTTTATGAATTTTTAAATAATTTTTTTATAATTTTTATATACCTTTAAAGAGTAAGGACTAAATTAATAAAAACAGCAAAACAAATAAGATACTTTTTTTATAGTTGCAAAATTGAATAATGGATTAAAATTTTTAAAATAAAAAAAATATACGGAGTCCATTTCTCATAGTTATATTATAAAAATTAAATTTTAGATATAAAAAAAAAAGAGTAAAGAGAACTCTGGTATATTTAAACTTAAATAATAAAAATAAATAAATAAATGTCACAAGTCACAATGTATTATAAAATTGCACTCGTAATTACATAAAAGAAACCTCACGAAACAACTCAACAAAGATTTTTGGTTTAATTATGCTCCCACTCTCCATACTTTTAATATATTTGAAATTTAATCCTTTTATTTTTAATATTGATAATTTAGTTTCTATAATCTTTTGATTTAGTGAAGTCCAAAGGATAGCAGCATCAAATGAATTCGGTCAATATTAAACTTGTTGAAGACTAAATAAGCAAATAAAAAGATTAAATATGAATTTGTAAAGTTACTAATAATGAAGATGAGGTTACAAGGTTGTTTAGCATTGTTTTAAAGAAGCAAAGTAAAAGTTAATATATTTTTTCTTACATGGCTTTCACGCTGTTTTAAATTGACCAAACAAGCTTTTTTTTTTTTTTTTTAAAAAAAACATCAAATCATTTAATTTGCAAAATTTACTGGTCGGTGTTATAAACTAAAATTTAATTATTAAATAAAAAATTAGAGGGATTAAATTTTTAAAATTAAAAGTAGGGAATAAATTTTAGATGTGCAGGGATTGTGAGCATAATAAAATCTTAAAAAAATAAAAATAAAACAATATTACAGTGGTCAACTTTCCTTCTATCATAGATCATCTAATTAACCTACTAGAGCACGAAATAGAAGCTGCCCCCACGTTGAAGATCATTAAAAAACAATATCAAAGAATAGAAGAAGCATTACATCCGATCCATTTCAAAAAAGAGAATTTGGGTTTGACTTCAGACAATTTATCTTCGTGAGTGTCACGAAGGCATGAAAGTTGGTTTGCCTTTGATCCTTGTGCTAAACGTTGGTATATAAAGGAAACACATACATATACAATAGCCATCAAGCACTCTTCTAATTTGTCTTAGAACTTGTCTCCAAGGGAAAAAATAAACCATGACTTCCTTCGATTCATGGAGTTTCAACTTCTTTTCCATGACGCTTGCAACGTTGGCCATCATCGTCAGCAAATCTTCAGTCACTGTCGCATTACCAATCGAGTTCCGGCCAAGCCCTTGGTCTCTTGCCCATGCCACCTTTTATGGCGACGAAACCGCCTCCGAGACGCTGGGTATGTTCATCATATAATCACCTTCATAATGGCTAGTTATTGATGAGTGCATATTTTCATTTGTTATGGTGACAGGAGGAGCTTGTGGTTATAGGAATTTGTTTAGCAATGGTTATGGTACGGACACGGCTGCTCTAAGTACAGCATTGTTCAACAATGGTTTTGCTTGTGGGACATGTTACCAGATAAAGTGTGTTGAGTCAACTTGGTGCTACCCTGGGGTTCCATTCACCACAGTGACTGCTACCAATCTTTGCCCTCCAAATTGGGCCCAAGACTCCAACAACGGTGGCTGGTGCAACCCTCCACGAGTCCACTTCGACATGTCCAAGCCCGCTTTTATGAAAATTGCACAATGGAAAGCTGGCATTGTCCCTGTCATGTATAGAAGGTATATTTAAAATTTCAGTTTGATTATTCAACATGAATTTACATATGAAGAAGGACGTTATGAACCATGATCAACTTGGATTCCAATGGTTGCAGGGTTCCATGTGTAAGGCCGGGGGGCCTTCGATTTTATTTCCAAGGGAATGGGTACTGGTTGTTGGTATACGTGATGAATGTAGGAGGCGGGGGTGACATTGCCCAAATGTGGGTTAAAGGAAGCAAAACAGGGTGGATTAGCATGAGCCATAACTGGGGGGCTACATATCAGGCATTTGCAACTCTTGGAGGCCAATCTCTTTCCTTTAAGATCACTTCATACACATCCAAGGAGACTATCATTGCCTGGGATGTTGCACCTGCTAATTGGAATGTAGGATCCACTTACACCACAGATGTGAACTTCAATTAATCTACAAATTCACAATACCTCTTTTTGTTTTTTAGCTTGCCCTTTTTTTCTAGCCTCTATTTTCATTTGAACTTTCTATAGCATAGGCAACTGAGTAGCTACATGGTTTAATTTTTTCTTTTACATGTAAAAACTATTTCTGCAGATAAATTGTATTTTGATCAATATCTGCTAAGATTGAAATAAAGAAATCAAAAGATTGCTATCATAATTCATGTCTTAGGCCTGAGCTATAAACCTAGATTAACCAAGCATGAAACCATGTGTGCTTAGGGACCTAATGAGAGAGGTAAAAAGAAATGGAATGGGATGTCACATGGATAGCTAGCATGAGACCCACGAATTTATTAAGAGTGGGAAACATGTTAAAAACACAACATGAGTAGTGAGCCCCCTAAAGAAGGAAATGTACCCTCATTTCAATCACACAGCACGCCACCTTCCTTTTACAAATTGCTTTTTTGATACGAGGGGTCATCATCATCAACCCACCCCCCAAATCATTTCTCCCAATCTCGTCAAAAGTTTTCTTCCCATGCCACAAACCCAAAAGGCAAATTTATTAATGTATATTCCAAAATCACTATGTCGCCAGTCTAAAAGCAAATTACGTAGCGGTGGCTGTTGCTTGTTATAAACTCAAAAACCCTACTAAAATCATATAATATTCAGTAATTTTCTATGTGGATCGTATATGGGTTGATAGCAAAGAACAAGGGAGAATCCCATGCCCCCACATCATCTACAAGAGTCAATGCTGCAATGTTACAGCTATGTCACTTAGATTTCTACCTTGGACACCCCTATATTGCAAAAAAGCAAACAGACTACAACTTTCTTTTCCCTTCAATTCAAAGCCTTTATCATCTATAAACTTCCCAAATCACTACAAACATTTCCTCTTTGCAACATCAGAACTTGTCACATCTAGAAGAGATCCTAAGATCCCTCCCATGGGCTTTGATCTTTTCTCTTTCATATTCATAATATTTTCATGGGCATCATTGCTCTCAATGAAAGCTGAAGCTGAAGGGATTAAATCAGCTCGCCTTCTTGATCTTCTCATCAGGGACTACACTGTGAAGTCTCTTGACAGGGACTTGAGAACAGGTATTGTGCACACTGTAACTTTACCTGCAAATTTCTCTGGCATCAAAGTGGATACAGTAAGGTTCAGATGTGGAAGTCTTCACAGATATGGTGCTCAGGTTAAGGAATTTCATCTAGGAAGTGGTGTGATTGTGCAGCCTTGTGCAGAGAGAGTGATGGTAGTAAGACAAAACTTGGGTTATAATTGGTCATCCATCTATTATGCTAACTATGATCTATCAGGTTACCAGCTGGTGTCACCTATACTAGGCATCCTCGCTTATAATGCTGATAGTGATCTGAGTTATGGTAGCCCTTTTGAGCTTGGGATTCTTGCCAGGGAAAAACCAATTAAAATAGATTTCAGCAACATTACAAAGGCATCCAACAAGACAGGAAACTGGCCATTATGCGCTAGTTTTGAAGGAAATGGCGAAGTAACATTGAAGAAACAAGTATCACCCAATGTTTGTGTTGCAACCAAGCATGGCCATTTCGGTTTGGTAATGGAATCACCACCACCATCGTTGCCAGTGAGGAAGAAGATCAGCAGGTGGAAACTGGTGGTGGGAAGCTCGGTGGGAGCTACTTTGGGTGCTTTCCTCTTAGGGTTGCTTTTAGTGGCAATGTTTGTTAAAGTGAAGAAGAAAGCAAGAATGGAGGAATTGGTGAGAAGAGCGTATGAAGAGGAAGCTCTTCAAGTTTCCATGGTGGGACATATAAGGGCTCGAACAACACCTACAATCTAACATGATCTTTGAGTATGTACGGTCATTCTTTTGGAAAGGTTAGCTCTATCTGTACCTGAAATAGAAAAACAAAATCCAACCAAATATTCTTATGTTCAATATCCTGAAACAGAACAACTCTGTTTTTCAAAGGATATGCTGGTTCACTTCATTTTTCAGTCAGTGTCTAGGAAAATGACAACCCTATCCAGGATATGTTCTTTTTCTTACATTTCTTACTAAAGGATTCAGCATTCTACATCTTGCTTATTTGAAATTTCGGATTTCAAATAGCATAAAGGGGAAGGGTTTTTCTTTTCTTTTTGGTGTACAATACAATACATTGGTCAAAAAGCCATGACCATGTGCTTTAAGTATTTTCTGAAAATGATTGTAACTTTCACAGACAATTAAAGGACAACCCATTAACCCCTCATCCATCCCCACTCCCATGAACAAGCTTGAGATCAGATCAACAAAACCTGAAAAAAGTTTGCATGTAAAACATTGGATACTGCTTTTTTTCTTTAAGAAGATAAGTTATTGGCTGAGAGAAGAGACTCTTTGATTGATAGGTGTGGCAAAGTGTGAACGCAAAGACTGGATGCTTTGCAAATCCTTTTTCTCCTTTCTGTATCAAAAGTCAAAACATAATTATCAGCCAAAAACCCTTGAAATTTAAGCCTTAGGGTGTATGGACCACAATTCGTTGGCTTCCATATTATATAACGAGAGATTTCAGCTTCTAATGCTTTTAATGAATTCAAATGTTAGATATAACTGACTAATATATGAATTTAAAAAAAGAAAGTATTCTCGTGCAATTGAAAAGGAAAAACAATTATTTCCCTCAGTTAAGATAGAAAATAGGTCTTGGCTATGCCAGCCAAAAGTGGGACCTTTAATTCATGGATGTTATAATTAACCTCCATTTCTTTTTCTTATAGTATGGCCTATATCTTCTATAGTTACAAAGAATGCAAATTCTGGATAAAACAAATTGTATATAAACCTAAATCCGTTGAATAAAATAAATTAATTGAGTTAGAATTTCGTATGCAGTATATTTATAGTTTTTTGGCTATGGATCAGGTTTAGTGATGAATTTGGGTGCTCTCGAGCTCTTGCAAGACGAGCATAAGCTAAAGGGTGCTGAAGCTTGTGCTCGGGAATAATGCTTAAGTCGGTCTCAAAGCTTTGAAATAGAGAAAGCAAGGGATAAAGTTGAAAATAATGAATAAGAGATGAAGATAAGACATGTGAAGGTGGAGATGAAAGACCCCCGTGACCTAAAGATGACCTAAAAAAAAGCTTGGACATCATTTTCTTCGCGAAATATGTAAAAGTAAAAGCTAACTTGTTTGGCTTAATGGTATCCGCCTGAGGGACTAGGCTCTAACAAGCAGGTGTTTACTGCTAAGAAGCGGAAATTGTCGGGGAAGAGAAGTTTGCTGCTGAAAATCAGTTGTTGAGGAGTTTATTAGATGACTGATATTTTTCTTTGATATTCTAAGAGTGTATGTCAATCTTTTTGATGTTTTAGCTTGATAAAGCAATTACAAGCAGCCAAGCATGATACACCTAATGCGTCAGTTTGTATTTAATTAGGTGATACAATCTTTTTGATGTAATACTTGCTGAAGTTTTAGGGTATGATTAACCATTGCAACAGCAGTAGTCTTTTATATATTATGCACCAAAATCTTAACCAAAGAGAGACTATTCAGTTGTAAAATTTTTCCGATTTTGTTTTCTTTTCCGGCTCTCTCTTTTATTCTGTTCCATAACTTAACATGGTATCAAAGCTTAAAAAATTTGAGCTTGAAGGAATGTGTGTGAGCTGAAAAACTAGAAAAAAAAATATTTTTCTACACAAAAAACTTCTTAGAACCTGATATGGCTTACAGTAGCTTTGCACCCCCAAATCTTCTTGTATTCATAGGAGAAAACTACCCTATTTGGACACTGAAGATGAAAGCATATCTGAGGGCTTTTGACATGTGGGATGTTGTGGAAACAAGTAGAGATGTGCCTCCCTTGAGAGTAAATCCAACTATTGCTCAAATCAAGCAACACAGTCAGGAGGCAACTAAGAAATACAAGGCTCTCTCTTGTATTCACTCTACTATAATAGATGTGATTTTCATAAGGATAATGACCTGTCAAACTGCAAATGAAGCATGGGACAAGCTCAAGGAAAAGTTCCAAGGAAGTGACAGAACAAGGCAGATTCAAGTGCTGAATTTGTGGAAAGACTTCGAGGTTCTATAGATGAAAGAGTCAGAGACTGTTAAGGAGTATTCTGATAGGCTTATGAATGTTGTAAACCAAATTAGGTTGCATAGGGAGGAGTTGCCGGACAAGAGGATAGTTTTAAAGGTGCTGGTTAGTGTTCTAAAGAGGTTTGAGAAAAAATTTTCCTCTTTAGAAGACTCAAAAGATATTTCAAAACTTCCCTTGATAGAAGTTGTAAATGCTCTTCAAGCTTTGGAGCATAGAAGGACTATTAGGCTTGAGGGTTCAACCGAAGGAGCTTTTCAAGCTAAGCTCAAAGAAAAACATTGTCGTAAAAATTTTGGAAAAAAACAATCTGGTGGAAAAGAAAACAAAGAGAAAAAAAAAAGAGATGACCACAAGTGGGAAAACAAAAAAGGAAGGTATCCGCCTTGTTCTTATTGCATGAAAAGAAATCATATTGAAGAGTTTTGGTAGTTTAGACCAGAGGTAAAATGTAGAGCTTATAATCAACTTGGACATGTGAATAAGGTTTGCAAAAACAAAGCTAATCAAAAAGGCCAAGTGATCTCGTGATTGTGATGAAGTAATAAATTGATCGTACCTAAAAACTAACATTATCACGATAAAAGGCAAGCGCACCTATCGAATAGTAGTATAGTTAGTGGCAAGACCGGAATATCGAATCCAAGGAACTTAAACTACTAGTAATGACTTTCTTCCTATTATCTAGCCTAAAAATAAAGAGGGAGTTTGGTTGTAAACTATTCTAAATTAAACTAAAGACACGACAAAGAGTAAATTGGGGAAATTACTTTGGGAAAACTGAATGATAGGGACAATACCTAAGGAAGAATCCACCTAGACTTCACTTGTTATCTAACTCTGAACTAGACGATTTCTTCATTCGACTTGATCCGTAGAGATCCCTAAATTATGTTAATATCTCCGTTGAGAATAAGAACAACTAATCCTAGGTTGATTAATTGAAATCTCTTTCTAATTAAAACCCCTAGTCTTGCATTAACTCGATCTATGGATCCCCATATTAGATTTGACTCTAATCAGGCAGATTTTTGTCATCCTATGTCTAAGATTGCGATCAACTCTGCTTAACTGTGTTGAATCTACTCTTAAACAGGGACTTTTGCTCCTCTACCTAAGCACATTCGACTTAAATTAATATCTCGGAAATATCAATTCAAGAATTAAAAACACAATTAAGAATAAGTCAAATATTTATCATATAGTTCAAATAATAATAACAAGATTCGTCCTAGGTTTCATCCCCCTCAGATTTTTGGGGTTTTAGTTCATGTTTATAAAAAGAAACATCTCAGAATAAAGAAAATAACAAAACATAAGAAAACCCAAAAACTCCTGAAAGGAATGAAGGGAGATCCTTCTGTCTTGAATGTGGCTCCTGGCTTCTGAGATAGATCAATCGGCTTTCCTTCGAGTAATTTCCTGCCTTTAGCTCTCCGTCTTGGCGGAAAGAATGTACACCGTTGTAGTTGCCTCCTAGGGTCTTTATATAGAATTTGGAATGTCTTTCTTAGCCCCTAAGTAGCTTTTTCTTCGTGAAATTGAACTTCATCACGACAGGCACACGCCCTTGTGCCACGCCCGTGTGAATCGAGTCTAGGCCGTGCTCGAGCCTGTTAATGTGGCACGGCCGTGTGACATGCCTGTGTGGATCGATGTTGGGCCATGCTCAAGCCTGTAAATGTGGCACGGCCGTGTGGGTTGCCCGTGTGCTGAACTTCAGGCCGTGTTGATTTCACACATTGGCCCATTTTCTCCGTTTTCAGCCCGTTTCTTGTTCTTTTCACTCCCTTAAGCTCATCTGAGTATAAAACATGAAATTAAAAGTTTAGGAGCATCAAATTCCATAAATCAAGGAATAATTTATCCATAAATAGGCTAAGTATAAGGTAAAAATATGTATAATTTACGGTTTATCACCAAGCTTAGGCTGCTGAAAAGCTCAAGCAAGAAGAAGAAGTTCTCTTCGTTACTACTTGCTATGCTGCAAATAGTGGAACAAAAACATGGCTAGTGGACAGTGGATGCACCAATCATATGACTCATGATGCAAGTCTCTTTAAGGAGTTGGACAAGTCCAATGTCTCCAAGGTGAAGATTGGAAATGGAGAGCTTGTGGATGTCAAAGGAAAATGAATGATTGAAGTCGAAACTTCTTCAGGTACAAAGTTTATTTCTGATTTTTTTTTTGTACTTGATATAAGCCAAAGCTTGTTAAGTGTGGGACAAATGGTCGAAAAGAACTATATTCTGCACTTTCATAATATGTTATGTTTCATTTTTTATCCTACCGGTTCTAAATTGATGACAGTCAAAATGAAGAACAAAATTTTTCCAATAGAATGGAAACAATCATATTTGAATACTTATGCTAGTGTAGTGGATGATTCTATCTTATGACATAAAAGACTTGGGCATTATAATAATTTAACCTAGAGATATATGCATGCAAATAAACCTTGTTAAAAATCCATCTGTTATGTAACACCCCTAACCCGATTCCTTAGCCGGAACAGGTTTATGATGTAACAACATGAACTTAGGCATAGTCAGAATAGTGGTTTTGGGACCACAAATCTGACAAGAAAAAATTTATTTTTATTATATTTATATGGTCTACGATTTCACAGAATGATTTCGTGAAAATTTCGTTCGAAAATTTCAACGTTTAGGCACTCAATTTAGTCAAAAGGACTAAATTGTAAAAAGTGCAAAAGTTAAGTTCTACATGTTAGAGGTGTCTAATTGTTATGAAATTTTAAATTGGAGGTACTTAAATGGTAATTAGACCATTGGTTATTTTTTTGGACAAAAATGGACATGAAATAGGTGAAATAGAATATTTTTAAGTTAGGGGCATTTTGGTTATTTAGTAATTAAATGATTAAATAAACAAATTTAAAAGACAATTTTTGTCCATCTTCAACCCCATGGCCAAATTTCACAAGGAGAAACCATGGCTAGGGTTTTTCAAACTTTCAAGCTAGATTGTAAGTCCGTTCTAGCCCCGTTTTAATGATTTTTACGTTTTTGAAATCCTCGTAACAAGATCTATCTATTTCTACCACTAATTTGAGTTATGGTTAAAGTCTAGGGTTTTGCCCCATAATGAATATGTGTGTATTTTTGTGTTTAATGGTAGAAAATGCATGTTTATAGTTAGAGAAACGACTTTTACTAAGTAATTTTTGGTGAAAATGCCTAAAAGGACTAATTTGTAAAAGTTATAAAATGTGTCATAAAAGTGTGTTTTAATGGAAATTGTGGGTTGCTATAGTTATGAAAATGGTTTGGCTAGGCTTAGAGTACAAATAAATTGAACGAAAATCATTTTACGAGCCTAGGGGCAAAATTATAAATATGTGAAACTTTAGGGGTAAAAATGTAATTTTTCCATAATATGATTTTTGGGTCACATTGAATAATGTGACTAATAAATAAATTAAATGTGATATTATCGATCAAGGTAAACGAGGTTTGGAACTAGAATGAGGGAAAAACGAGAAATTGACAAATAAATCATTTTCACTGATTGTGCTACCGATGTAAGTTTGTATATAAATAATGCATCATTTTTACTTATGTTATCATATTTTATCATGTTTTATGAAGTGTGGCTAAATATTGAATGAAATTGACAAGTATCGAAAAGTGAGAAATTTCCTGGTTGAACATTAGGAATAGAATAGGATACAAGTGACATGTTACTAGTGACTCAAGTGTGGTACTATGTGAAGGCCACTTTGAGAAGAGATAGCTTGATCACAATTGTGGTACTATGTGAAGGCCACTTTGTGAAGAAGGTAGCTTTGGCTACAATGGTGATACTATGTGCAGGCCACCGGGTATACATTATTATTCCGATATGTTCAACGGGAAATGACTAAGTGTAAACGAATAAGACTATGTGATGAATAAGTGCAGGTATGTGTGTGTAAACTTATGAGCAATGTGATCGATATATGATCGAACTTTGATAAGGTTGATATGGAGTAAGTGTTACAATGAAAGTTACTATAAAGAAAACATGAAAGAGTGGAATTTAGAAATAAAACAGTTTTCGACAGCAGCAGTTGTGTGACTTTGAAAAATCACCAAAAATGGTGGAAATTGAATTATAAGTATAATATGATATGAAATTAAATCTTATTGAGTCTAGTTTCACATAGAAGAAACAGTGTAAGCAAAAGAATTTCATATTATGAGATATTTGAATTCTTGTGAGACAGAGTCAAAATGATTTTGGAATCCCCTGTTCTGACTTTGAAAAAAAATTAAAATGGTAAAAAAATAATTATGGATTATAATTTATATTCTTAAAATCCTTAATTAGTCTATTTTCAAAATAAACAAACGATAACATCATTCAAATCCCGTACGAGGAGATAATTAATTTTTAGTGAAGAGAGGTTGGAACTATCAGACAACGAAACAGGTGTGACTTTAATGAATAAACTATATTTATTTGCTAAATCAAAAATTCTAAAAATCTTACAGTAAGAAGATATGTGAGTCTAGTTTTAGGGAAAATTAGCAGATCTTAATTTGGAGTTTTTTAGCTCAAGATATAAATAATTTAGTGACTATGACTCGTGTAGACAGCTTGATATGAACATAGGTGAATGTGGAACTTTGTGCAATTATGATTATATTATCTTGAGAACATATTGTAAGGATTGGTAAAAGATTTCTTATTATTTATATACCAACTTACTAAGCTATATAGCTTACCCCCTTCCTTTCCTTTTTTTATAGTGTCACAGATATTAGCTAGGGTTGGAGATCGTCGAAGATTCTATCACACTATCAAGCTATTGATTGGTATCAATGTTTTCAAGCATTTTAAGCTTATGGCATGCATAGGGACTCAATCATTTGTGTATGAGTTATTATGTTTTGGTCTAATGCATTAATTTGTAATGGTTAAAGGTTTGATTTATGTGTAGCCATGTAACTTGGCTTATATTGGCTAATTGGTTGTAAGCCTATATATATATATATATATATATATATATATTATTTACATGCCACTGTCTTGTGATGTGAGTTGTGTTTGCATGATACATGATAAGTTATAGGTTATGGCCTAAATACTTAATGGTTGAATGTGCTAGTAGTCCTGATGTCTAATGGCTAAGTTTGGCTCAATGGTATGGTATGATAGTTAGATGTAATTATGTACGGATAAGAGATGTTAATGATGCATATTGAATGTGGCCAAGTGTGACTAGGTATATTGGTTGTTAAATGACAAGTCTAAGGTTGAATTGTTGATATATTGGTAGCTTATTTATGCCATGATATACACCTTTGAAGTTGTGTTTAAGTATGTGCAAATGAAGGTGACAAATGGTTGGGAAAATAACCAATTTCTTAGCTACATGAGCAGAGACACAACCGTGTGTCTCAACTGTGTGGGTGACACAGCCTAGCACACGGGCGTGTGACTTGGCCGTGGGACCCTCATTTGTTGATGACATCATAAACAGAGAGTTACATAGGTTGAGGACACGGGCGTGTCCCAAGCCACACGAGCGTATGCCCCTTCCAAGCATGAAAATTTTCTAAGTGTTCCAAAGTTCTCGGTTTAGACCTGAACCACTCCCAATATATGTTTTGGGTCTTGTAGGCCCGCATAAGGGACAATATGCATCTGTATAAATAGTTTTAAATTGAGTGAAATTTTGTGTTTTGTATGGTTGCTTGTGTTTATGTCTGGTGATCTCATGATGTGATGAAGTAATAAATTGATCGTACTTAAAAACTAACTATTATCACGATAAAAGGCAAGCGCACCTATCGAGTAGTAGTATTGTAACATCCCAAAATAGGGCCTAATCGGAATAGTAGTTTCGTAACCATAAATCCGAGATAGAACTAATTATTTTTATAATTATTTTGAGGTCTATATTATGATTGCTTGATGGTGTGAAAATTTCGTGAAGAAATTCTATGCATAAAGTGTTTAATTTGAAAGTAAGGACTAAATTGAATAAATTGCAAAACTTGCATTCTAGAAGTTTTTAGTATGAAATTACTTTGGAATATTAATTAGGAGGGTTTAAATAGCAATTTGACCAATTTTAAGTTTATGGACAAAAATTGGACATGGAGGGAATTTTTGAAAGTTTAATAAGGAAGGGCATTTTGGTCATTTGGTTATTAACATGAATTAAAAAGGAAAAAGATGACAAAATTGATCATCTTCTTCATTAGTTGCTGCCGATTGTTGCTCTCCACCATAGCTAAGGGTTCTTCAACTTTCAAGCTTCATAGTAAGTGCATCCAAGCCCCGTTTTTAATGATTTTTATGTTTTTGAGATCCCGGTAGCTCGATAAAGCTTATGTTAGTAATATTTTAAGTTAGGATTCATATTTGGAAAAATACCCATAGGTGAAATTTGTGTATTTTGATGTTTTATGATAGAATATGAGGTTTTAAATTATGCTAGACAACTTGAGCTACTCGGTTTTAGGTAAAAACGAGTAAAAGAGCTTAATTGGTAAAAATACCTATTGTACATAAGTGTATGTTATAGTAGGAATTTGAAGATGATATTGGTAAATAAATGATCAGCATGTCTTAAAATACAAGAATTTGTGATAAGTTTTAATTTCCGAGCCTTGGGGCAAAAGTGTAAATATGCAAAAGTTTAGGGGCAAAAATGTAATTTTGCCAAAGTTTGAGTAAAGGTCTGTTTTGATAAATGTTGATATTAAATAAGCTAAATTTGCTATTATAGATCAAGAAGAACGAAATTCGGGAGTAGATAGGGGAAAAGAGAAAGTAAAGGACTAAATTGTAAAGTTTAGTCACAATTTGTATTGAGGTAAGTTTACGGTAAATAAATGCAATATTTCATTGTTTTACATTGATGTTGTTAAATTCCAGCATTTATATATTTACTTTATGAAAATATTCAAAGTCGAAACGAAGAAGAGAAGACAGAGAGAAAGTATCAGAAAGCCCCGCTTGAACCTTAGGAATGTTAGGGGATTTGGGTTAACAGACAGGACAGTATTGCGCCATGTAAGCCCATATCGTGTATATGGCCTTGGAGACAGGACAGTATTGCGCCATGTAAGCCCATATCGTGTATATGGCCTTGGAGACAGGACAGTATTGAGCCATGTAAGTCCATATCGTATATATGGCTTTGGAGACAGGAATATTTCATGTAAGACCATGTCAAGGACATGGCATTGGCAGTATTTTATCAGACAGGAATAACCCAAGTATCCCTAGTATTCCGAGTGGTTTAACGGGCCATTATAAAGATTGAATTCATGAGTATTTAAAGGTCAGGTGAGAAAGAAAGAAAGTGTATCAAAGCAGGAAGGGTAAGGAAAGTTTAAGATGTTGAATGGTAAAATGTACAATTATTGTCATGATAAATATTGTGATTTATTTGCTTGTAAACTTACTAAGCCTAGTGCTTACTCCTTTATTTTCTTTCTTATTATAGTTCTTACCAAGCCTACTCGGGGATCGAAGGAAACGTCGGAGTTCAGATCACACTATCAAAGGAGTTATTTTGGTATAACTAGACGTTTCATTTTGTGTATGGCATGTATAGGGACTTAGTCTTTTATGGAATGATATGTTCAATATATGGTGTGTAAATGCTTGGAAGTGAATAGCTAATGAAATGGCTAACCATGCATGTGTTTAATGGTATGTATGCTTGAATGGTAACTATCACATGAAAACTATGAAAAGTATAAAAGTAGCTTAAAAATAGATGCAAACAGCAGCAGTGACGTGAATTTGAAAAATCACTAAAAATAGTAGGAATGGAATTAAAAGGTGAATAAGGTATGAAATTAAAGCTTAATGGGTCTATTTTTATGTGGAAGAAACAGAGTAGGAAAAAGAGTTGTATATTATGAGAAATTTTCAGTTGAGTGAGACTGACTCTGTGATCCCCTGTTCTGACTTCAAAAATTCACCATAAATTGCACATAAATAATTAGGTATTATAGTTTATATGCCTAGATTCCTTATTGAGTCTAATTTCTAATGAAACAAACAGCATGCCTATTTGAATTTTGTACAGGGATAAAATTAGTTCGTAGTGAACATAGGTTAGAACAGTTGAGCTGTGTAACAGGGGAGATTTTAACTAATAAACTGTACTAATTGGCTAAGTCAAAAATTCTAGAAAAAAATTAGTAGATATATATATGAGTCTAGTTTCAGGGAAAATTTACAGATATTGATTTTGAGTTTTGAAACTCGAGATATGAATTTTTAAGTGACCTTGATGCAGAAAAATAGTTTATTCCGAAATTTAAAATAAGTGGTTTAAAGTTGTTTAAAAAGCAAGATAAGTTTAGTAACACCTCAAGTTCGACTCCAGTGACGGTATCGGGCGTGGGACGTTACAAGTATAGCTAGTGGCAAAACCGGAATATCGAATCCAAGGAACTAAAAGTACTAGTAATGACTTCCATCCTATTATCTAGCCTAAGAAATAAAAAGGGGTTTGGTTGAAAACTATCTAAATTAAACTAAAGAAACGACAAAGAGTAAATTGGGGGAGATTCCTTTAGGAAAACTAATTGATAAAGACAATACCTAAGGAAGAATCCACCTAGACTTCACTTGTTATCTAACTCTGAACCAGACGATTTCTTCATTCGACTTGATCCGTAGAGATCCCTAAATTATGTTAATATCTCCGTCGAGAATAAGAACAACTAATCTTAGGTTGATTAATTGAAATCTATTTCTAATTAAAACCCCTAGTCTTGCATTAACTCGATCTATGGATCCCCATATTAGATTTGACTCTAATCCGGCATATTTTCGTCGTCCTATATCTAGGATTGCGATCAACTCCGCTTAATTATGTTGGATCTACTCTTAAACAGGGACTTTTGCTCCTCTACCTAAGCACATTCGACTTAAATTAATATCCCAAAAATATCAATTCAAGAATTAAAAACACAAAATATTTATCATATAGTTCAGATAACAATAACAAGATCCGTCTTAGGTTTCATCCCCCGTAGATATTTGGGGTTTTTGTTCATGTTTATAAAAAGAAACATTTCAAAATAAATAAAAAAACAAAACATAAGAAAACCCAAAACTCCTGAGAAGATTGAAAAGGGATCCTCTTTCTTGATGTAGATCCTTGATAACGACTTTCGCGATATTAAGTAATAAAATTTATAAAACTGATCACACCAAAACTAACTAATATCACGACCTTAAAGGCAAGCGCACTTGTCGAACAATAGTATAGTTTAGTGGCAAGACCGAGTTATCATACCTAAGGGAACCAAAAGTACTAGTACTTACTTCCTTTCTATTATCTAGCCTAAAGATAAAGAGAGTTGATTTAAACTAATTCTAAAACTAACTAAAAGTGCACAAAAAGTAAATTGAGGAAAAACTTTAGGGAAAACTGATTGATATGAGCAATACTCAAGGGAGAATCCACCTAGACTTCACTTGTTATTAATTTCTTGAACTATATAATTGATTACTTGCCTTGATCCGTATAGATCCCTAACTTATGCTAAACCCTCCGTCGAGGCATAGAGCAGCTAGGCCTAAGTCATTAATTAAAGTTCCTTTATTAATTAACTCCCTAGGTTGCATTAATTCGATCTATAGATCCCCATATTAGGTTTGACCCTAATCTGGCAGATTTATGTCACCTTATGTCTAGGGTTGCATGCAACTCCGCTTAATTATGGTAGATCTACTCTTATCACAAGGACTTTTGCTCCTCTGCTCTAAGCACATCAATTTCTTGAAATAATACCTAGGATTATTAAGTCAAGAATGAAGAACACATAATTAAGAACAATTCAAGTAATTATCATATAACTCAATAAATAATAACAAGATCTATCTTAGGTTTCATCCCCCTTAAGTATTTGAGGGGTTTAGATCATGATTAAGAAAAGAGACATCTCAGAAGATAATAAATAACAAAACATAAAGAAACCAAAAACCCCTGAAGGAATTTAGAGAGATCCTCAGTCTTGATGTAGAACTATGGCTTCTGGGATGAATCAATCGGCTTCCCTTGGAGTAATTCCTTGCTTTCACTCTTCGTGTTGGCAGAAAGATGGCGCTTCTATTGGGAGAAAAAGAGTACACCCCTAGAGTTGCCTTCTAGGGTCTTTATATAGAGCTTTAGGGAGCCTTTCTTAGCCTCTAAGCATCCAAATCCGAGTGAAATTCCTCTTCCTCACGACTAGAACACGCTCGTGTGCCACGCCCGTGTGATTTCGACAAGAGGCCATGTTCTGGAATGCTTGGGTGGCACGGCCGTGTGGCCAGGCCGTGCTTGTCGGGGGCTGGACCGTGTGATCTTTGTGTGGTACGGCTGTGTGGTGACTTCATGGGCCGTGTGTTTTCACATTTTGGCCCATTTTCTCTGGTTTTCAATCTATTTTCCGTTCTTTTCTCTTCCCTATGCTCTTCTGAGTATAAGATGTGAAAAAGAAAGATTAAGAGCACCAATTCTCACTAAATTGATAATAATTCATCCAAAATATAGGCTAAACATGAGGTAAAAAAATGTATAATTTAGCGTTTATCAATCCTAGCTTCTGAGATGGATCAATCGGCTTTCCTTCGAGTAATTCCCTACCTTTAGCTCCCCGTCTTGGTAGGAAGACTGTACCCTTGGCAGGAATGATGCACCTTAGCGAGGGTCCTCCTATAGTTGCCTCCTAGGGTCTTTATATAGAGTTTAGAGAGTCTTTCCTAGCCCCTAAGTAGCTTTTTCCTCGTGAAATTGAACTTCCTCATGACAGGGACATGCCCGTGTGCTATGCCCGTGTGAGTCGAGGCTAGGTAGTGTTCAAGCCTGTTAAAGTGGCACGACCGTGTGGGTGGCCCGTGTGAATCGAGTCTAGGCTGTGCTTGAGCCTATTTGTGTGGCACGGCCGTGTGACACTCCCGTGTGGTGAACTTCAGGCCGTGTTAATTCCTTGCTTCGGCCCATTTTCTCCGTTTTCAGCCCGTTTCTTGTTCTTTTCACTCCCCTAAGCTCACCTAAGTATAAAACATGAAATTAAAGGTTTAGGAACATCAAATTCCACAAATTAAGGAATAATTCATCCATAAATGTGCTAAGCATGAGGTAAAAATATGTATACTTTACGGTTTTTCAAATACCTCCACACTTAAGCCTTTGCTTGTCCTCAAGCAAAATCTCAATTCACAATTAAAAATCATTCCTCTCAACTTATAATCCTTATTAATAAAGTTTCAAACTAATCCACAAGTAATCATACATTGAGAATTCAACCAAAAGAAAATTAAAATCTCAAACAATCTAAGTTGAGAATTTTATCACAGAAACATAGGTTTCCTCCCTTTTTCTAGGTAATTACCTCAAACTCAAAATCAATAAGAGTTGACATCCTCACTAAAGATTCACTCTATCCACTCGAAGTGTTTAGGGTTCAAAAATTAAGCATTCATTAGTCAACCTGGAAAGTTATTGCCATAAGCTTGCAGGAAAATCAAATCTCCACCACTATGTATTGACATGATACATCGATCAAAAGGCCTTTCAAGGGTTGTAATGTGGCCTTGGTTAGGGGTGTGGTCACAAGCTGAAAAAGAGGGTTAGAATCGAGATTGAATTGAAAAATCATCTAACTAGGAAAACCTCTATCACTGAAACATATTCCTAGAGTAAAGCCTTTCTCTTTTGGATATCATCGTCTTAAGAACAGAAGCTCAAAAATTACATGGAAATATGCAAAACATTGAATTACAATTGAAATATACATTTTTTTAAGAACAAATACACTTTACAAGCTAAAAAAGGAGAACAAAGCTAGATAATTATTCAACTCAAATCTCGACAAAAATAGGGATCAATATAATTGAAAGGAATTCAACAAAAAATGAGTTATAGGTTAATATTGAAGGTAAGTCAATGAATGGTTTCTTAGGTTCAATGGGGTTCACTAGGGGTTAATTTATAAAGGTAGGCTTTTATGGAATAAGTGGGTTAAATCCTAAGTGCCTTTATCATTTCGGTATATCAAATCAATGATATGGTCTTGACATGTATAATCGAAGCAGGTTCTAGAATAACAGATCAATATTGACTCACTCAAAGCAATAATAAAAGTGAGCACGAAAGGATGTATGCTCAAAAGGCTCAAAAATCTCATTAGAATTATGGCTTTTGATGTCAATCCTGCAAATTTCAGATTTCAAGATAACACTTAAAATTGGGGAAAACAACCTAAAAAAATTTAAGTTCTCAAAAATTTCAACTTATCATGCTTGATTCTCTAATGTCTTAAAGTTTGAATAATCAAAGCATAAGTACCTGTGTCTTAATTCTCAACATATCAATAAAAATCATAAATCAATCAGAATTCATTTTAACAGGGGATTGAGAATAAAGCAATGAGTGAAAGTGAGAATTCGAGGTTTGAGAATAATACAACAAGTTAGTGGAAAAAATTTTCAGGGGTTCAAGGATAATACAAAGAATGAAAGTGAACTCCCCCCACACTTAAGATGTACATTGACCTCAATGTACAAAGATACATTAGTAGCAATAGAAGCATAAAATCATAAGATCGGGAGAGAAGTGAAACTCCTTGAATATTGGATGAATTCCTTGAGTTGGAGGTGTGAAGATTGGTAGGGAAGGATGTTTATCCATAATTTTCGTGCCAAGAGGATATGATGATCGGGGTCGTGGTGGCTATGAGTAGGAACCGATAGTCGTGGCAGGGTTTTCCCATTAGATATAGATTTGAGCTGTAAAGCTCTTTTGAAACTGCGATAGCATTTATCAATTTTAGGGAATTTGGATTAGCACAATGTACTCGTTAGGAAATAGCCAATATTAAACATTTGAAATAAAATAAACTAAGTTCTTAAAATACTAAAATTCAAATAATGAAAACGATAAGGTTTAAATAAAATAAAAGGAAAAAGTAAAATAAAAAAGAAAGTAAAGGAGAAAATAAGATGACTCGTGAGTCCTAATCTTCAGATGGTTCGTAAGGTGGAGACGGCGGTGCGAGATGAAGGTGCTGACAAATCTGAGATAGAGTAGCATCAATGTTATCAAGACGCTGAAAACATTGTTGCTGGAATTGTGCAACTACTCAGAAGTGACATAATCTGAAGCTGCCGCATGAACTAGGTAGCGAGCAGGTGATGGCTCCTCGTGAGATGGGGGGACATCATCAGTAATGTCATCAGGGTCCTCATGCTCGGTGGATTGAGCTAGCTGGTACTGAGGAGGGTCGCTCCCACGTCTGCGCTGAATCATCCTCATATGAAGCATACTTTGGATGCCCTGCGGGGACATCTGGCCGATGAAGGTTTAAGAGGATGTCTGGGCCTCTATGTTGAGAAGGCCGAAGTGGCGGGCCAGGCGAGTCACGTACAGGACCATCGATATTACACCCCTTTGATGCCACTCGGTTTGGTGCTGAATGGCATTGGCGATAAAGTAGGCGAGGTCGAGCACTTGTGCGTACGCCATGCTCCGCAAAAAGTAGGCGTCATGGGTGTTGACGACGCCGATGCTCTCACGTCTACCCATCAATGCGTGCGAGAGTGGAGCATGTAAGTACCTCAGAGATGGGGCGAGAGCCGTCGCCTTGGATCGACTGGGGTCGTATGTGGCTGGGGCAGGGGCCAGGGCCTACCAACACTTAGACGGTGAAAAGTGGATATGGCGGTGAAGTTCTGAAAGGTTCTCCTCCTCCAAAAACTGCTCGGTGTATAGACCCTGTGCGGTACCGAACTCCAGTACACTAAGCTGTCGAATGATGCCTCCGAGGCAAAATTGGATCGTCCTTGGATCGTCCTGTCGGGCCATGACTGTTTGGAGGTGGAATGTGGAGCAAAGCTCTAGGGTGAGCTCGAGGTAAGTGGGCCCGATGATTTGGAAGAATTGGTCCCATGGGTCCGTCATCAACACGGCTCTTACTGCGTCTGCCAATTGGACCTGTTCTAATGCGGCCCAATCGATGCATCTCCCTACTCCGAGTGGTCTCGCTGATGTATGCGTTCACGATACTTAAGTAATAAAATTTATAAAGAACTTGATCAAACCTAAACTGACTAATATCACGACGTTTTTAAGGCAAGCGCACCTGTCGACAGTAGTATAGTCTAGTGATAAGATTGAGTATCGTACCCAAGGGAACCGAAAGTACTATTACTCACTTTCTTTCTATTATTTAACCTAAGAATAAAAGAGGGGTTTGTTTAAACTAATTCTAAAATTAACTAAGAAAAGCACAAAGAGTAAAATTGGGAAGACTTTTTAGGGAAAAGCTAATTGATAAGGACAATACTTAAGGGGGGATCCACCTAGACTTCACTTGTTATTGGTTCTTGAGCTAGACGATTTATTCACTTGACTTGATCCGTAGATATCCCTAATTTATGCTAAACCCTCCGTCGAGGCGTAAAGCAACTAGGCCTAAGTTGTTAATTAAAGTTCCCTTATTAATTAACTCCTTAGGTTGCATTAATTCGATCTATGGTTCCCCATATTAGGTTTGACCCTAATCCGGCAGATTTATGTCGTCCTATGTCTAGGGTTGCATGCAACTCCGCTTAATTATGGTAGATCTACTCTTATCACAGGGACTTTTGCTCCTCTGCTCTAAGCACATCCAATTCTTGAAATAATACCTAGGACTATTAAATCAAGAATGAAGAACACATAATTAAGAACAATTCAAGTATTTATCATATAACTCAAGAATAAATAATAACAAGATTCGTCTTAGGTTTCATCCCCCTCAAGTATTTAAGGGGTTTAGTTCACAATAAAGAAAGAAAACATCTCAGAAGAAATAAAATAACAAAACATAAAAGAACCCGAAAACCCCTGAAGGAATTTAGGGAGATCCTCTATATTGCTGCAGAATTTCGGCTTCTGGGATGAATCAATCAGCTTCCCTGCGAGTAATCCCTACTTCCGCTCTCTGTGTTGGCAGCAAAGAATACTTCCCTTTTGGGGGAAATAAGCACACCCTTAGAGTTGCCTCCTAGGGTCTTTATATAGAGCTTTGGGGAGACTTTCTTAGCCTCCAAGTATCTCAATTCGAGTGAAATTCCTCTTTCTCACGACTAGAACACGCCCGTGTGCCACGCCCGTGTGACTTCGACAAAGGCCGTGTGATTTGGCACGGCCGTGTGGCCTGCCCGTACTTGTCGAGAGCTGGACCGTGTGATCTTCATGTGGCACGGCCGTGTGACACGGCCGTGTGGTGATTCCTTAGGCCGTGTGTTATGTTATTTTTGGCCCATTTTCCTCATTTTCAGTCCATTTCCTATTCTTTTCTCTTCCCTATGCTCTCCTGAGTATAAGATATGAAAAGAAGGATTAAGAGCACCAATTCTCACTAAATTGATAATAATTCATCCAAAATATAGGCTGAGCATGAGGTAAAAATATGTATAAATTAGCGTTTATCAAATAGCCCCACACTTAAGCCTTTGCTTGTCCTCAAGCAAAATCTCAATCCCTAAATAAGAATTATTCCTCTCAACCTACAATCTTTATCAATAATGTTTCAAACTAGTCCACAGGTAATCATACAATGAGTAATTCAATCAGAAGAACATTAAAGACTCAATCACTCTAAGTTGAGAATTTTATCATTGAAAACATAAGTCTCTTCCTTCCTTTTAAGTAGTTATCTCTCCATCTTAATTAACAAGAGTTGACATCCTCACTAAAGGTTCACTCTATCCACTCGAAGTGTTTAAGGTTCAAAATTTAAGCACCCTTAGTCAACCGGAAAAGTTATTACCATAAGCTTGCAAGAAAATCAAATCTCCACCACTATAGTTTGATATGATACATCGATCAAAAGGTCTTTTGATGGTTGTAACGAAGCTTGGTTAGGGGTGTTGTCACAGGCTGCAAAAAGAAGGTTAGAATCGAGGTTGAACTGAAAAATTATCTAGCTAGAAAAACCTCTATTACTGGAACATATTTCTCAGCTAATTCTTGTGATACTATCATTTCTGCCTTGGTAGCCTTAAAATAGAAATATGCAAAAACTTGTTCAACTATTACAAGTTACAATT
The DNA here is from genome assembly GCA_020496765.1 of Gossypium stocksii. Classification (NCBI taxonomy): domain Eukaryota; kingdom Viridiplantae; phylum Streptophyta; class Magnoliopsida; order Malvales; family Malvaceae; genus Gossypium; species Gossypium stocksii. The sequence goes on from CM035623.1 coordinate 110,718,068, forward strand.
GAATTTGACTGTATGTACTCATTCATTTTTTCCTTTTTTTTTCTTTCTTTTTTTTTTTTTAGGAACGATTAAATCAAATATGATAACTTGGAACTTTACAATTTTACAACTAGAGAGGAGAGTAAAGCTAGATAAAAATTCACTTCAAATCTCGACAAAAATAGGGGTTAAAGTAATTGAAGGGTTTCAACGAAAAATGGGTTTTTGGTTAATAATTAGAAGGTGAGTCAAAGAATGGGTTGTTAGGCTCAACGGGGTTTACTAGGGGTTAGATTTATGGAGGTAGGCTTTTTGTGGAGTAAGTGGGTTAAATCCTAGGTGCCTTTATCATTTCAGTATATCAAATCAATGATGTGGTCTCGACATGTATAATCAAAGCAAGTTCTAGAATAACAATTCAGTATTGACTCACCCAAAGCAATAATAAAAGTGAGCACGAAGAAAATGTATGCTCAAAAAGGCTCAAAAATCTCACCAGAATTATGGCTTTTGATGTCAATCCTGCGAATTTTAAATCTCAAGATAATACTTAAAATTAGGGAAAATAACTTATGCAAAAATTGGGGGTTCTCAAAAATTTCAACTTATCATGCTTGATTCCCTAATGTTTTAAAGTTTGAATAATCAAAGTACAAGTACCTATATCTTAATTCTCAACATATCAATAGAAATCATAAATCAATCAGAATTAATTCCTAATAAGAGACTGAGAATTATTTGAGAACAAAGCATAAGGAAAAAAAATTCAGGGATTTTTCAGATAATGTAGAAATTTAAAGTAAGCTTCCCCCCCACACTTAAGATGTACATTGCCCTCAATGTACAAAGATACATAAATAGCAAGAGAAGTATAATATCATAAGATGAGGAGAGAATTGAAACTTCCTGAATTTAGGATGAATTTGTGAGGAATAGCTCCTTTTTGAGACTACGAAAATATTTAATTAGTCGTGGAAATTTTGGATTAATAGAGATTACTCATTAGGGATTGGCCGATATGAAAGATAGACAATTAAATAACAGAAAAATAATAAACTAAGTTCTAAAAAATACTAATACTGTAATGATTAAAAGGATTAAACATAAAAATAAATTTTGAAATAAAAAGGAAACTAATAAAGGAAAAAAATGAGAAACAATATAACCGAATGAGAGAATAGAGGCACACGCCCGTGTGTCTCGGGGTTAGCCCGTGTTGAATTCGTAAAGTTGCCACGGCCATATCACACGGCCGTGGTGATTTGTCGACCTCCCGTGCTTTTGGAAAACTTCTGCTCTGTTTGTACACGGTCTGGGTGCACGACCGTGTCTCTATTTTAAGATGTCACATGGCCTTAGGCACGCCCGTGTGTCTAGCCGTGTGGCCTAAATTTCTGCATAAAAAATGTTAGTTGCTGCATAAAAATACGAGAAAAATTTTAAACAAAGAAAAGTTACTAAGTTATTGCTCGGGTTGCCTCCCGAGAAGCGCTTGTTTATAGTCTAAGCTCGACTTTTCTTAAGCTTGTTCATTCATGGTGGTTTGAAGAGTTGATACTCTTCTATCCTGCTTGCAATTTTATTATTAACATATGATTTGAGTTGAGTATGGTTTACCTTGAAAGTGCCAAGTGACTCATGTTTTATTTCTACTGTACCATAAGGGAAGATTTTCACTACCGTGAAGTATGGTATGTCACTTGTATGTTCTTTTGAATTCAAGATTCGAGGGTCGTCTTCCCCTAGAAGTACCTTATCCCCTACCTTGATTTGACACGTTTTTACCTGAGGGTCGTCTTGGTGATGCTCTGGGTTGGTGTGACGTGTTTTGGGTTTTTCATGATAGTTCAGCCACTCATCTAGTTCCTCAATCTGAAGCGTTCGCTTTTTAGGTGCATCTCCATTGGATGGACTTGTCTGTGATTGGGTTACCTTTATGTGAAGTGTATCCTGCATAGAAGGTTGAGTGGTGAGTTTAATATTTTTACAAAGACTCGTAACTATATTATTCTCAACAGTTTTAATTGCGTTTTGAGCTTGTAAAGTAACTTTATCATCACCTACACGTAGTGTAAGTTCACCTGTTCCTAGATCAATTATTGTTCTGGCAGTTGCTAAAAAGGGTCGCCTTAGAATTAAGGGTATATTGCTATCCTCATCAATTTCTAAAACAAAAAAGTCAACTGGGAATATAAACTTATCAATTTTGACGAGCACATCTTCAATTATTCCCTTGGGAGACCTAATAGTTTTATCAGCCAGTTGAATGCTCATCTTAGTTTGCTTAGGTTTTCCAAGACCTAGTTGTTTAAACAGTTTATAAAGCATGACATTTATACTAGCCCCTAAATCAGCTAAAGCATTTTTGGTGTCTAGGCTACCAAATAAACAAGGAATAGTAAAACTCCCTAGATCTTTTAGTTTGGTTGGCAGTTTATTTTGGAGAATAGCTGAGCATTCCTCGTTGAGTTCCACTGTGGACAATTCTTCTAACTTCCTTTTATTTGTGAGGAGTTCCTTTAAAAATTTTGCGTAACTCCGGCATCTGCATAATTGCTTCAACAAAAGGTAAGTTAATATGTAATTTCTTTAACAGTTTAAGAAACTTACCGAATTGCTGATCTGTGCGGTCCTTCTTTAGCGCGTTTGGGTATGGGATACGAGGTTTGAATTCTTTTACAATTTCATCTTTGGAACTTACCTCATCCTTTCCTTTACTTACCACAGGCTCCTTGCATGGCTTTAGGTTGGTTTTGGTTAACCCCTCATCATCTATTGTATCCACGGCATTGAGTTGCTCCTTAGGGTTAGCCTCAATATTGCTTGGTAACCCACCTTGCGGTCTTTCAGAGATTAGCTTAGCAAGCTGGCCTATTTGAGTTTCAAGTCCTTGAATAGATGCTTGCTGGTTCCTTAGTGCCGTTTCGGTATTTTGGAAACGGTTTTCTGACATGGCCATGAATTTGGTAAATAATTCTTCGAGATTGGGCTTTTTCTCTTGCTGTGGTGGTAACTGCTGAAATCCCTCAGGGGGTTGTTGTCTTTGATTCCCTTGTCCTCCCCATGAAAAATTAGGGTGATTCTGCCAACCTGTATTATAAGTATTACTATAAGGGTTATTTTGAAGTCTAGAATTGTTACCCATATAGTTGACTTGCTGAGTTTCCATGCCATGTCCGTAAGAGGAGTAATCTGGATTGAACATATTTCCTGGAGTTGCGTCGCATTGCATAACTGGCTGTACCTGCGTAGAACCAACAAAATTATCAAACTTTTTATTTAAAAGTTCTACCTGATTAGTAAGCATAATAACAGCATCAATATTATAAACTCCTGCAACTTTTGTCGGCTTTGTCCTCATGATTTGCCACTGATAATTATTCAATGACATTTCTTCAATAAATTCATAAGCTGCTTCTGGTGTTTTATTATTAATTGTTCCTCCTGCGGCTGCATCAACCATTTGTCGTGTGGATGGATTCAAACCGTTGTGGAAGGTTTGAACTTGTAGCCATAAAGGTAGTCCATGATGAGGACATCTTCTCAAAAGATCCTTGTATCTCTCCCAGGCATCGTAGAGTGTTTCTAAATCCATCTGCACAAAGGAAGAAATATCGTTTCGTAATTTAGCTGTTTTAGCAGGAGGAAAATATTTAAGTAAAAATTTTTCTGTCATCTGTTCCCATGTGGTGATTGAGCCTCGTGGTAGAGAATTTAACCACTGTTTGGCTTTGTTTCTCAGAGAGAATGGAAATAGCCTTAGTCGAATAGCATCATCAGAAACGCCATTAATTTTAAAAGTATCGCACAATTCTAAAAAGTTTGCTAAATGAGCGTTGGGATCTTCATCCTGTAAACCATCAAACTGCACTGAATCATCTTAATAGTGTTAGGCTTTAGTTCAAAATTATTAGCAGCAATAGTAGGTCTAACAATGCTAGTTTGAGTACCAATCAAACTAGGTTTAGCATAATCATACATAGTTCGAGGAGCTTCATCCTCGTTTACTGGTTCTGCTGGTAGCGCTAGATGTGGTGGAATGTTTTGATTTGCTTCCATCTCTTCTGTAGGTTCTAGCTCGTGCTCTAGATAATGTAGGCTTCGTCTAATTTCTCTGCGATTTCTGCGAATTGTAGCTTCTAAATCTTCGTCAAAAAGTAGTGGTCCTGTTGGGTTGTTTCTAGTCATAGACTAGAAAAACCTAGAAAAATAATTAAAAAACGAAAATAAAATAAAAAAATAAAATAAAATAAAATAAATAAACTTAGGAAAACCTAGAAAAAAAATAAGAAGAAAAGAAAAATAAAAAATAAAAATAAATAAATAAATAAATAAATAAATATATTAATGGCTAAAGTAATAGAAATCGAGCTTTCGTAATATTTCAATTAAATCCCCGGCAACGGCGCCAAAAACTTGATGTATGCGTTCGCGATACTTAAGTAATAAAATTTATAAAGAACTTGATCAAACCTAAACTGACTAATATCACGACGTTTTTAAGGCAAGCGCACCTGTCGACAGTAGTATAGTCTAGTGATAAGATCGAGTATCGTACCCAAGGGAACCGAAAGTACTATTACTCACTTTCTTTCTATTATTTAACCTAAGAATAAAAGAGGGGTTTGTTTAAACTAATTCTAAAATTAACTAAGAAAAGCACAAAGAGTAAAATTGGGAAGACTTTTTAGGGAAAAGCTAATTGATAAGGACAATACTTAAGGGGGGATCCACCTAGACTTCACTTGTTATTGGTTCTTGAGCTAGACGATTTATTCACTTGACTTGATCCGTAGAGATCTCTAATTTATGCTAAACCCTCCGTCAAGGCGTAGAGCAACTAGGCCTAAGTTGTTAATTAAAGTTCCCTTATTAATTAACTCCTTAGGTTGCATTAATTCGATCTATGGTTCCCCATATTAGGTTTGACCCTAATCCGGCAGATTATGTCGCCCTATGTCTAGGGTTGCATGCAACTCCGCTTAATTATGGCAGATCTACTCTTATCACAGGGACTTTTGCTCCTCTGCTCTAAGCACATCCAATTCTTGAAATAATACCTAGGACTATTAAATCAAGAATGAAGAACACATAATTAAGAACAATTCAAGTATTTATCATATAGCTCAAGAATAAATAATAACAAGATTCGTCTTAGGTTTCATCCCTCTCAAGTATTTGAGGGGTTTAGTTCATAATAAAGAAAGAAAACATCTCAGAAGAAATAAAATAACAAAACATAAAAGAACCCGAAAACCCCTGAAGGAATTTAGGGAGATCCTCTATATTGCTGCAGAATTTCAGCTTCTGGGATGAATCAATCAGCTTCCCTGCGAGTAATCCCTACTTCCACTCTCTGTGTTGGCAGCAAAGAATACTTCCCTTTTGGGGGAAATAAGCACACCCTTAGAGTTGCCTCCTAGGGTCTTTATATAGAGCTTTGGGGAGACTTTCTTAGCCTCCAAGTATCTCAATTCGAGTGAAATTCCTCTTTCTCACGACTAGAACACGCCCGTGTGCCACGCCCGTGTGACTTCGACAAAGGCCGTGTGATTTGGCACGGCCGTGTGGCCTGCCCGTGCTTGTCGAGAGCTGGACCGTGTGATGTTCATGTGGCACGGCCGTGTTGCACGGCCGTGTGGTGATTCCTTAGGCCGTGTGTTATGTCATTTTTGGCCCATTTTCCTCATTTTCAGTCCATTTCCTATTCTTTTCTCTTCCATATGCTCTCCTGAGTATAAGATATGAAAAGAAGGATTAAGAGCACCAATTCTCACTAAATTGATAATAATTCATCCAAAATATAGGCTGAGCATGAGGTAAAAATATGTATAAATTAGCGTTTATCACTCGACCTTAAAATTTGAAAGAGTTCCTCTTGGGAACTTTGCAGAAATTGAAGGAAGGGGTGTTTGATTTCGGTTGTAGCTCTAGAAGAGGAACCACCGGGCCTCTTTCGCTTTTTAGAAGCGGGGACAGCGGCTTTCTTCCCTCGGAATGATGACATGATTCCTGAAAATAAAATTAAATGAGAATAAAAGGTCTAAGTCATGAGGACTCATAAATTACTAAACTAATTGACAAATTAGACTAACCAAAATTGCTAAATTCTTTCATGCAAGAGATGAATTCAAAGATAAATTTATTCCTAAGCATAGTACCAAATAATGGAGACATGGGTATCAATTTATAGTAAGAATCGAAGTGTTCAAGATAGTTAGAGGTGGCAGCCAAATGATAGTTCTAAATGTCATATTGTATTTCCTAGATTAATCATGTAAAATGTATGAGAATGTTATCAATAATAATGCAAACAAATAAAAAATGATATTTTTAACAGATAAAAATTAAAAATCACTAAAAATTTAGAGAAAATAGAGAAAAGAGAACCAAATGAGTAGTTATAGGGGTGGACCACGGTCGTGGTGGTGTTTGCACGGGCGTGGTGGCATGGTCTAGGTCGGCAGCGGCGTTAGGGAGGGCTGATTTGGGCTGTGGGTGGAGAGGGTTTTAGGGTTTTAGTGGAGAAGATGAATAATGGAGGTTTTATATAGGATTTGGGGTACACGGGCATGTCACACGCCCGTGTGAATCATTTTTAGCCCATGTGGTTCGAATTTTCAAGGTTTTGGCGCACTTGAGTCGTGGCACATGCCCGTGTTCCTTGAGCGTGTTAGGGCACACGGCCGTGTCGCACGGTCATGTCTTTCGATGTTCACTTCTCCTACGCCCGTGTAGAGGGTCACACACTTATGTTAAATTGGCAGGTTCAACCACGGGGTTATGGCACAAACGTGTCACACGCCCGTGTTGATTTAACAGGATCGACCATGGCTTTGGGGCACGGGCATGTCGCACGCCCGTGTTGATTTATCAGGATTGGCCACGGCTGCCTCGCACGGCTGTGGCGAATTGTCGTAGCCTGTGTTGGGAAATTTTTTGTCCTGTTTGTGCACAGCCATATCACACGGCTGTGTCTTTGCCCATGGTGTCCACACGGCCTTGGGCACACCGGTGGGCATGGCCGTGTGGCATGAAAAACTTACATTCAGAAGGTTAGTTGATGAATTAAAAGGGCTTAAACAAAAGTACTTTACTATGTCAGTGCTCGGGTTGCCTCCCGAGAAGCGCTTGTTCATAGTCTAAGCTCAACTTCCTTCAAGCTTGTATGGTCACGGTGGTTTGAGGAGTTCGAACTCCTCTCTCTTGCTATTAGTTTCACTAACAAAATAAGGTTTAAGTCGAGTATAATTTACATTGAAAGTGCCATATGTCTTATATGTTATCTTGATTGTACCATAAGGGAAAATTTTCATTATCGTGAAAGTAGGGGTATCACCTGTATGAGCTTTTGAATTTAAAATTCAAGGATCTTCCTCCTCTAAGTATATCTTATCCACTACTTTAAATTGATTCGTTTTCACCTTAGGGTCATCATGGTGATGCTCTAGTGTGATGTGACATATTTTGGGTTTCTCTTGTCGATAGTTCAGCCACTCATCTAATTCTTCAAGCTGTAGCATTCTTTTTTCATGGGTGTTCTCCTTGGAAGGACTCGTCTATTGTTTGAGCTTACCTATGTGAAGAGTATCCTGCAAAGAAGGTTGCGCAGTGAGATCGCTTTTATTATTAAGACTCGTAATAACGTCTTTATCGTCAACAGTCTTGTTAGAATTACGAGCTTGCAAAGTAATTTTGTCATCACCTACGCGAAGTGTGAGCTCGCCTGTACCTACATGAATTATGGTTCTAGCAGTTGCTAAAAAGGGTCGCCCTAAGATTAGGGGTACATTGCTATCCTCATCTATTTCTAGAACAACAAAGTCGACTGGGAATATAAATTTATCAATTTTGAAGCACATCTTCAATTATAACCTTAAGAAATCTAATGGTTTTGTCAGCCAATTGGATGTTTATCTTAGTTTGCTTAGGTTATCCAAGACCTAGTTGTTTAAACAATTTATATGGCATTACATTAATACTTACTCTTAAATCAGCTAAAGCATTTTTAACATCTAAACTACCGAGTAAACAAGGAATTGTAAAACTCCCTGGATCTTTTAGTTTGTTGGGTAGCTTATTCTGTAAAATTGCTGAGCACACTGCATTCAACTCCACGTGAGATGTTTCATCTAGCTTTCATTTGTTCGTCAGGAGCTTTCTTAAAAATTTAACAGCGTTTGGCATTTGCAATAGAGCTTCAATAAACGGTAAGTTAATATGTAATTTCTTTAAGAGTTTAAGGAATTTACTGAATTGCTCGTCTGTGTGGTCTTTCCTTAGCGCGTTGGGATATAGGACATGAGGCTTATATTCTTTGTGAACTGGTTCTTTGTGACTTACCTCATCCTTACCTCTACTTACCATATTTGCTTTACCTAGCCCTGCTGTGGTTTTGACCAATCCTTCTTCATCAATTGTGTTAATGGCGTGGAGTTGCTCCTTGGGGTTGATCTCGGTGTTGCTCGGTAACCCTCTTCAGAGATTAGCTTAGCGAGCTGGTCTATTTGAGTCTCGAGTCCTTGGATGGATGCTTGCTAGTTCTTAAGTGCTGTCTCTGTGTTCTAGAAACGGGTTTCTGATACAGAGATAAATTTAATGAGCATCTCCTCAAGGTTCGTCTTTTTCTCTTGTTGGTATGATGGTTGCTGAAATCTCAGAAGAGGTGGTGGTATCTGGTTTCCTTGGTTACATTGTCCTCCCCATGAGAAATTGGGGTGATTCCTCCAACCTGTGTTGTAAGTGTTACTATAAAGGTTATTTTGAGATCTAGAATTGTTCCCCATATAGTTGGCTTGCTCGTTTTCTATGTCATATCCATAGGTGGAGTACTCAGAATTGCTCATGTTTCCTTGGATTGAGTCACATTGCATCACTGGGTGTACCTGCGTAGAACCAACTAAACCATCAATCTTTTTATTTAAAAGTTCTACCTAATTAGAAAGCATGGTGACCGCATCAACATTAAAAACCCTTGCAGCTTTTTGTGGCTTTGTTCTCATAACTTGCCACTGATAATTGTTCAGTGACACTTCCTCTATAAACTCGTAAGCTGCTTCTGGCGTTTCGTTATTGATTGTTCCACTGGCGGCTGCATTGATCATCTATCTCGTTGAAGGGTTCAAACCATTGTGAAAAGTTTGAACTTGTAAAGGGTAACCCATGGTGAGGGCACCTTCTCAATAAATCCTTGTATCTCTCCCAAGCATCATAAAGTGTTAGGTTTAAGTTCAAAATTATTTGTAGCAATAGCAGGCCTAACAATACTAGATTCAGTACCAGCCAAATTAGGTTTAGCATAATCATACATAGTACGAGGAATAGGATTTTGCTCGACAGGATTTGCGACTACTACAAGAGGTAGCTGATTATCTGGATTTGCCTCCATCTCTTTAGTAGGTTCAGGTTCTTCTTCTTGTCCTTGTTCTAGATATTGCAAGCTTCTTCTTATCTCTCTGCAAGTTCTACGAACTGTGGCTTCTAAATCATCATCAAACAATAATGGTCTTCATTGGTTTCTTCTAGTCATATACTAGAGACACCTGGAAGAGAAAAGTAAAAAGAAAATTAAAAACCTAAAATAAAAATATAAAATAAATTGCAATAAAAGTAAAAATAGCTAAAGTAATAGGAATCAAGTGTTCCTAATATCTTAGTTCCCTGGCAACGACGCCAAAAACTTGATCTCGTGATGTGATGAAGTAATAAATTGATCGTACCTAAAAGACTAACTATTATCACGATAAAAGCCAAGCGCACCTATCGAGTAGTAGTATAGCTAGTGGCAAGATCGGAATATCGTATCCAAGGAACTAAAAGTACTAGTAATGACTTCCTTCCTATTATCTAGCCTAAGAAATAAAAGGGGGTTTGGTTGTAAACTATCTAAACTAAACTAAAGAAACGACAAAGAGTAAATTGTAGGAGATTCCTTTGGGAAAACTGATTGATAAAGACAATACCTAAGGAAGAATCCACCTAGACTTCACTTGTTATCTAACTCTGAACCAGATGATTTCTTCATTCGACTTGATACGTAGAGATCCCTAAATTATGTTAATATCTCGTCGACCTTAGCGAGGGTCCTCCTATAGTTTCCTCCCAGGGTCTTTATATAGACTTTGGAGAGTCTTTCTTAGCCCCTAAGTAGCTTTTTCCTCGTGAAATTGAACTTCTTCACGACAGGGGCACGTCCATGTGCCACGCCTGTATGAGTCGAGGCTAGGCCGTGTTCAAGCCTATTAAAGTGGCACGGCCGTGTGGGTTGCCCGTGTGAATCAATTCTAGGCTGTGCTTGAGCCTGTTTATGAGGCACGGCCGTGTGACACGCCCGTGTGGTGAACTCCAGGCCATGTTGATTCCTTACTTCAGCCTATTTTCTCCATTTTTAACCCGTTTCTTGTTCTTTTCACTCCCCTAAGCTCACCTGAGTATAAAACATGAAAGTAAAGGTTTAGGAGCATCAAATTCCAGAAATCAAGGAATAATTCATCCATAAATGTGCTAAGCATGAGGTAAAAATATGTATACTTTACGGTTTATCACCTAGTAATGCCTCGTATCCTGTCCCGACGTCGGACATGGGTAAGGTGTGTTACATATGAGGCATTACTAGAGTTTACAAAATTATTACAGATAATTCGAGTCAATTACTATTCATTTCCCAAGATTAGTCATAACGTCCCTTATGTGGACCCTTGAGGCCCAATACATGCATTAGAATCGAGTCGGGACTAAATCATGATCTCAGGAAATTTTTTACAAATTTAAAAATTTTCTTTACTTTAATAAGTCACACGCCTATGTGGTAAGGGACACGCCCTTGTTGTCAGGCCATGTGGATTCACATGCCTATGTCTCTAACCTGTGCAACTCTTTGACTTGTAACTCATGAAGAAATTGAAGTCACACAGCCAAGTCACACGCCCGTGTACATCACACGGTTGAGACACATGCTCGTGTCTCTGCCCGTATGATCAATTCAGAGCATTCTATTTCCCAATTCTAATGATGCAGGGGACACACGGCCAGGCTACACACCCATGTATCGGGCCGTGTGTCACACACGGTCAAGACACACGTCTGTGTGTCTACCCGTGTGGACAAAATAAGGCCATTTTCCAAGCCTTATTTCTCACCCAATTGGTTCTTTACCTATTCCAACACTTAAACACATTCAAGAACCAATTCAAGACATTGAACCAAGCCTTAATTAGGTCTTATAAATGATATATCAATTTATATGGTCAAGTATCCAAAAGTTTACTAATTAAACATACTTACATATAGGCATATTTATCAATTTTATACTATCACTAATTACTCATCTATATGTCTATACCATATCATTATTTGTCCATTCCAAAAACATATCATCATATTATAACCATTAATACATATCAAAACATGTTCATCATAAGCCATTCCAATGGCTTGCTAAAATCAAAACACTTACATGCCAACAGTGGCTAATCAACCTATACATGTCATTATAACCATAATTCATTTACCATTTGTACCAAAAAGGGTTGATGGATAGTGTGAGTGATCTCTGCCAAGCTTCCCAACCAACAAGCCTCCGAATCACTATTGAACAGGGGAAAATAAAACAGAGTAAACATATCATGCTTAGTAAGTCCATATAACTTGATAATTAACTTATCCTTCACTTATATTTACAATAAACATGTAAAGCATATTCAATCAATTTCTTCATGAGCCTTAGCACACATCGTCATCATCATTGTCAGTAATAAAATTCATATAAATATCAAGAAACATGTATCGGTTCAACACTCGTTAGATTTTCCCTGTATATATACTTTCTACATCATGTATTCATATAACTTATATAAATCATATCTCTGTATTTCAAGTACACTTCATAATAATCTGTCTCGAGTTTAAATTATTTCACGTTAAAACTTTGTTCATTAAATCATTTGAAATACCATTTTCACACGGGTGGCACACTCGAGGTATACAATTCTATAACCATGAATGAACATATTTATCAAACAAGTTTCATGTTCATATATCATCATCTCATATTCCCATACATATTCTGTATCATTATTTCCATATACTTTAGGCATATACATGTAATAGTTCATTTCATGTTCATGTTCCTTCTCTCATGTAAAGATTTTTCCTATTGAATTTATTAGAAATATCGATGGATATTCTCATGTAGTACACTTAAAGTGTACGAAACTCTCGAGCCACCTTTTCAAGTCATTCAGGTAAATCGTGTATCATGTATCACTAGGCTCATCCAGGCTAATCAAGTATACTCATAAGAGCCACATATCATGTATAGTTCACAAAGAACTTCTAGCTGGGAAAGTCATGTAATAGGAGCATTGGATAGCCATATCTCAAGTAGTTCATGCCAATCAGGTATGGACGCTCACACAAAACTGCGTTTGTGTCTGCAACGCAAGATCACAACCAATCGGTATCATTTTTCTTACAAACAGCCATGTTTCTGTCCATAACGTATGCAGGATCACAATCAGCCAAGTCATATACCTCAATACTCACACAGAGCTACGGTAGTCCACAACTTATGCGGAATTACTACCAATCACTATACTGCAGAACTTTATCAAATTGTATCCCTTGATGCTCACATAGAGCTGTGGTAGCCTACAACATATGCGACTACAAATCACTATTCTTATACATCGATGCTCACACAAAGCTACGGTAGTTCACAACATATGCGACTACCAATCATTATACTTGCAGGACTTTATCTTGTAATGCTCGAGAGGTTTATCAGGATTACTCATCTGAGCTAAATCCTGTCTACAACATATACAGAATCACCTTTACACTAATCCATCGAATTTCCTTTATTCAACCGGGACTTATCCATTTTCTTAAGTAATATCGAACATATTATCACATTTTACATATTTAAAATTTACAAAATCATTTAACATTTATCAAATATTCAATATATTTCTTACACCTAACAATTATATATTTCACATATATAATCTGTTAATTCAAACGTATACTTTTAACATTTCTCATTCTGACGAGGTTTATCATTTATCGAGTATAGTCGGGCATGTGATCAATTCATACACAAGGCATTAACATAATTCATGCAAACAACATTTATTTCAAACATAAAATATACTCAATTGAGTTACACGAACTTACCTCGACAATTGTTTGTCTATGTAAAATATACTATTCCGTCATTTTTCTCTTTTCCTCATTCTAACTCCGAATTTGATCTATCAGGATCTATGCGAATAAATTTAACATCAATTTAATCCATTTCATATTTATTTACATTCAATTTACATCTTAGGAAAAATTACCGTTTTGCCCCCAAACTTTTCATAAATTCCAATTTCATCCCTAGGCTTAGAAAATAAAGTTCTTGCAATTTAATCCTTATTCCAAGCCTAGCAAATTTTTACATATAATATTTACATCCCATGTATTTCATAAAATTTAGAATTTTTCTTCAATTTTCACAACTTTATAATTTGGTCCCTAAATTATGTTTTCATCAAAATTTACTTTTTAAAAGTTGTTTATCTATCAACAACCTTTCATGTTCTACCACAAATTTCAAAATTTTAGCATATTTATCCATGACATAACTTCTATACTTCGATAACTTTTCAAATTAATCCTCTAAATAGATAGATTAGACTATCTCGGTTTTAAAAATATAGAAATTACTAAAAACGGGACTTGAATACTTACCTAATTTGGCCAAGAAAGCTTGCTTTCTCTTTATTAGGGTTTTCATAGAATATTTGGGGAAGAAGATGATATGAAATTATTTTTATTTCTATTTAATCATTTATCATCTTTTAATTTTATCACTTTCCAATTTTGTCCTTAGCCCTTTTCTAATTTTCCAGGGATGATTCATCCAAAAATATCTACTAACTTTTCTTTAATGGTCTATTACCATATAAAGACCTCAGGTTTTGAATTCTATAGCTATTTGGTACTTATAGCTACTAGAACTCAACTTTTACATTTTATGCAATTTGGTCCTTTCATCAATTAAACATGTAATCGATAAAAATTTTTTACAAAATTTTCACATGACATTTCTATCATATCGCAGACCATAATATAATAATAAAATCAATTTCTTTTTGTAATTGAATTTGTGGTCCCGAAGCCACTGTTTCGATTTTTTTTTTGCCGAAAGGGGGCTGTTACATGTTATCTATGACAAAGTTGATGTATGTGCTTAATGTCAATTTCGAAAGCAAGCAAAGCTTCCCTTCCCATATAAAAAATGCTTAAGAGCTACAGAAAAGCTACAACTAGTGCAAACAGATGTGTGTAGACCTATGAGTATCCCATCTTTTAATGGAAGTAAATACTATAACAGCCCATTTTCAGTAAAATCAGAACAATGGTTTCGGGACCACAAATCCAAGGTCAGAAGAAAACTTATTTTAATATTATTTTATGGTTTATGGTATGATAGGAATGTCGTATGAAAATCTCGTTAAGAAATTTTACCTATTACATATCTAATTTGTTAAAAAGGACTAAATTAAAAAAGGTACAAAAACTTGCTAATTATAATAGTTAAGTGATTAAATAGCTTAACTAATAAATAGGGGAAGACTTAAGGCATAACTATTCCTAAAAAAAGTGGATGAGGCTGCATAACTTGAGAAATTAATAAAATAAAAATCCATTAGTGTACAATTTTGCCAAATTAAAATGAAACAAATTGGAAATTAAAGGTTTCTAGACATTTTCACCAATAAATTTGGTTCTAAAACAGACAATGAAGAGGGTTTAAGGTGGTTCTTCAATTTCTGCTTCATGTGAGTCAAATCCTTACTCGTTTCTTGAAATTTTGATGTTTTTGAGATTGTTACAATTAGGCCTAATTAACCTTTACCTTAGTTCTTAATTTTATTGAAAACTTTAGAAGTTACCATTGATGAGTTCATATGATTTTAGTTATTAGATTATGAATTTGAGATGTTGATGAGTATTTAAAAGTATTTTATTAAAGAATTTTGATGAAATCATGATTTAGGGATTAAATTGAAAAGATGTTGAATTCATGGAAAATTATGAATTTTATGGAATTCATGGGCTGCTATTAATAAATATAAAAATTTTCTAAGCTTGGAATAAGGATTAAATTGCATGAAATTTATTTTCCGAGCCTACGGACAAAATATAATTAATTAAAAGTATAGGGGCAAAATGGTAATTTTTCCAAAGATGTGTATTGGATTGAATTGAGTATTAACTGTATTAAATTAATGTTAAATTCATTCATGTAGATTCGGATAGACCAAATATAGAGTTAGATCGAGGAAAAGAAAAAGTGTTGGATTAATAGATTTTGCGTACACAAACACTTGTCAAAATAAGTTCTTGTAACTAAATTGTATAATTGTATATTTGAATTGAATAATATGTATGTGAATTGTGTAATTATCATGTATGAAAATCAATTATATATCCGATAATGTTTGATAAGTATTAAGTTCTGTTTGAATAAATTATAGGGTTCCTAAATTAGTTGTGGTCCTGCTTGTGTTGCAGACACACCACAACTCAAAAGAGCATCCTGTTATTAGCTCACATTAGCTTCCCGTTATATGGTTCTTGCAAACTTCCCATTTATGGCTCTTCAAAACTTCCTATTTTATGGCTCTCTGGAGCTTCTCGATATTGGCTCGCTTGAACTTCCCGATTATGGGTCTTATGAGCTTCCAGTTACATGGCTCACATAAGCTTACCATTAAATGGCTCAAAAGATCTTCCTGTTTACGTGCTCGTATGAGTATTCTCAGATACGAATTGATGGATTATAGATTTGTACACTTCCTATGTACTACCCATGTATCCATTGATATTTTAAATGATTCAACGGACAATAATCCTGACATGGGAAAATATATGAAGTCGAAATGAATCATTATTTGTATATACACGAAGTGCATGGAAATTTAATATTTGATGAGCTCATATATGTTTCTTGATATCCATGTGAAATAAATGACTAACATGTTTGATGAAGTTATGTGTTTAAGCTACCAGCCAATTTGCTTTAGATATATTTTGTATGCTTATCTTAAATGTAAATGAATGGTAAGTTAATTTCCCATTATATGAACTTACTAAGTGATCGTGATCTCGAATGATGATGATAAAGTAATAAAATCTGATCGTACCTAGAAACTAACTAATATCACAATAAAAGGCAAGCGCACCTATCGAATAGTAGTATAGTTAGTGGCAAGACCGGAATATCGAATCCAAAGAACTATGAGTACTAGTAATGACTTTCTTTCTATTATCTAGCCTAAGAATAAAAAAGGGTTTTGTTTCTAAATTAACTAATCTAAACTAAACTGAAAAGAAATAGCAAGGAGTAAAGAGAGAGATTGCTTTTGGGAAAACTGATTGATTAAGACAATACCTAAGGAAGAATCCACCTAGACTTCACTTGTTATCTAACTCTGAACCAGATGATTTCTTCATTTGATTTGATCCGTAGAGATCCCCAAGTTATGTTAATACCACCGTCGAGGATAAGAACAACTAATCCTAGCTTGATTAACTGAAATCTCTTTCTAGTTAAAACCCCTAATCTTGTATTAACTCGATCTATGGCTCCCCATATTAGATTTGACTTTAATCTGGCAAATTTTTGTCGTCCTATGTCTAGGATTGCGATCAACTCCACTTAATTGTGTTGGATCTACTCCTATGCAGGGACTTTTGCTCCTCCACATAGGCACATTCGACTTAAATCAATATCCCGAAAATATCAATTTAAGAGTTAAAAACACAATTAAGAACAAATCAAATATTTATCACACAGCTCAGATAACAATAACAAGATCTATCTTAGGTTTTATCCCCCTTAGATATTTGGGGTTTTAGTTCATAATTATAAAAGAAAACATCTCAGAAGAAATAAAATAACAAAACATAAGAAAACCCAAAACTCTTAAAAGGATTGAAGGGAGATCCTCTGTCTTGATGTAGATCCTGGCTTCTAAAATGGATCAATCGGCTTCCCTTCGAGTAATTTCCTGCCTTTAACTCTCCGTCTTAGTGGGAAAATAATGTCTTCTTAGCGGGAGAAAAGCACACCCTTGTAGTTGCCTCCTAGGGTCTTTATATAGAGCTTTAGAATGCCTTTCTTAGCCTCTAAGTAGCTTTTTCCGAGTGAAAATTGAACTTCCTCACAACAGGGACACGCTCGTGTGCCACACCATGTGGATCGATGACCAGACCGTGCTCGAGCCGTTAAAATGGCACGGCCATATGGTGAACCTCGAAGCTATGTTGATTACTGAATTGGGCCTAATTTGCCCCTTTTTAGCCCGTTCCTTTCTCTTTTCTCTTCCTTATGCTCACCTAAGTATAAAACATGAAATAAAAGGATTAGGAGCACCAATTTCCACAAATTCAATGATAATTAATCCAAAATTTAGGCTAAGTATGAGGTAAAAATATGTATAATTTATGGTTTATCACTAAGCATTAAATGCTTACTTTGTTTTATTTTCTTTGTTTTATAGTACTTCAAAAGCTTGTTGGGTTGGAAGCTTGACGGAGATATCTCACACTATTCATCAGCTTAGTTCGATATATGTAACAAACTAATTTTTTAGATTATAACGGCATGTATAGACTAAATTTGGCCAATGATGGTATGTATGTTTCTGGTGGTGGCTAGCCATTGGAATGGCTTGTGTTGATCATATTTTGATGTATATATATAGGTATGGTCTTATTATGCTTGATATATGTTTGTTGTGGTTAAGAATGGATAATGTATGGGTATGTTGATGAGTGGTTTGAGATAACATGATTGGAAAAATATGCATATATGTTTATATAGTCATTTAGGTAAGATTAAATACTTGGATATATGGGGTGTTATTATAACACCACTAACCCGAATCAGTCGTAAGAACGGGGTTACGGAGTATACTAAAAATTTCAAAACAGATAACAGACATTCACACCAAAATACAGTGCTCCTATAGTATTCATATAAAAATCAATTAAATAGTCCCTTATGAAAGCCCTCGAGACTCAAAGTATGCATTAAAATCAAGTCGAGACTAAATTGAAAACTCAGAAAATTTTTCGCAAAATTTCTAAATTTTTCGAGGTACAGGTGATATCGTGTGATATGAAGTAATAAAATTTATAAAGAACTTGATCACACCAAAACTAACTAATATCACGACGTTGAAGCAAGCGCACCTGTCGAACAGTAGTATAGCTTAGTGGCAAGACCGAGTTATCGTACCCAAGGGAACCAAAAGTACTAGTACTCACTTTCTTTCTATTATCTAGCCTAAAAGTAAAGAGAGTTGAATTAAACTAATTCTAAAACTAGCTAAAAGTGCACAAAGAGTAAATTAAGAAAAACTTTCGGGAAAACTGATTGATATAAGCAATACTTAAGGGAGAATCCACCTAGACTTCAGTTGTTATTGGTCCTTGAGCTAGACGATTTATTCACTTGATTTGATCCGTAGAGATCCCTAATTTATGCTAAACCCTCTGTCGAGGTGAAGAGCAACTAGGCCTAAGTTGTTAATTAAAGTTCCTTTATTAATTAACTCCTTAGGTTGCATTAATTCGAACTATGGCTCCCCATATTAGGTTTGACCCTAATCCGGCAGATTTATGTCGCCCTATGTCTAGGGTTGCACGTAACTCCGCTTAATTATGGTAGATCTACTCTTATCGCAGGGACTTTTGCTCCTCTGCTCTAAGCACATCCATTTCTTGAACTAATACCTAGGCTTATTAACACAAGAATTAAGCACACATAATTAAGAACAACTCAAGTATTTATCATATAACTCAAGAATAAATAATAACAAGATTCATCTTAGGTTTTATCCCCCTCAAGTATTTGAGGGGTTTAGTTCATAATAAAGAAAGAAAACATCTCAGAATATATAAAATAACAAAACATAAAAGAAACCAAAAACCCCTGAAGGAATTTAGGGAGATCCTCTATGTTGCTGCAGAATTCCGGCTTCTGGGATGAATCAATTGGCTTCCCTTGGAGTAAATCCTGGCTTTCACTCTTCGTGTCGGCAGAGAGACGACTCCTCACTTTAGGGAAAAGATTACCCTTGGCAGGGGGAAATCAAGTGCCCCCCATAGAGTTGCCTCCTAGGGTCTTTATATAGAGTTTTGGGGAGCCTTTCTTAGCCTCTAAGCATCCCAATTCGAGTGAAACTCCTCTTCCTCACGACTAGAACACGCCCGTGTGCCACACCCGTGTACTTCGACAAGAGGCTGTGTGAGATTCTGTCAGTTGGGGCACGGCCGTGTGGCCTGGCCGTGCTTGTCGGGGCTGGACCGTGTGACCCTTGTGTGGCACGGCCGTGTGGTGTCTCCTTGGGCCGTGTGTTATGTCATTTTTGGCCTATTTTCTCCGGTTTCAGTCCATTTTTCGTTCTTTCCTCTTCCCTATGCTCTCCTGAGTATAAGATATGAAAAAGAAAGATTAAGAGCACCAATGCTCACTAAATTATTAATAATTCATCCAAAATATAGGTTAAACATGGGGTAAAAATATGTATAATTTAGCGTTTATCAACAGGGCACACACATTCGTGTGGTCAGGCCGTGGGGCACATGGCCAAATGACATGCCTGTGTCTTAAGCAGTGTGATACCTGAGTAGGGCACACGCCCGTGTCCTTAACCCATGTAACTCTCTGACTTGTAATTTATTTAGGTGCAGGGGTCACACGACCAACTCACACACCCGTGTGCCAGGCCGTGTAGTATTCTGAGCATTCTATTTCTAAATTTTAAGATATAGGGGACACAACCACAGTACACGCCCATGTGCAAGGCCGTGTGTCACACACAGCTGAGACACATGCCCGTGTCTCTGCCCATGTAGACAAAATAAGGTTATTTCTAATCCTTATTCCTCATCCATTCTTGTCTTTTGCCTACACCAATATTTTAACATATTCACAAGTCAATTTAAAGCAATTAAATTAAGTCAAAACCAAGTCGTAAGTAATGATATATCTTTACATACAACTAATATGCTCTTAAGCACCTCAAATGATACTTTACCATCTTATAATTAAATATACAAACTTACATAACTTATCAATTTCACTTATGCGCATATATCTTACCAAATATGCTTAACTCATTCATATATCAATATGATATCTATTAACCAACTATTAAAACATATACAACAGGTTATAGCCTTACCTATACATGTCAAAACATAATCATCACAAGCCATTCCAATGGCTTGTCTTAACCAAAATATTTACATGCCAACAGCGGTTAATTAACCTATACATGCCATTATAACCTTAATTGATTTACCGTATATTCCTAAATGGGCTAATGGATAATGTGAGTGATCTCTGTCGAGCTTTCAATCCAACGAGCTTCCGAATTACTATAGAACAAGGGAAAATAAATTGGAGGAAGCATATAATGCTTAGTAAGTTAGTAAAACATGGTAAATAACTTACCATATATGTATATGTATATTCAAAATAAACATGCAAGGCACTATCAACCAATTTGGTCACAAGCCCCAAACATATATCCTCATCATGTTAGCCAAGTAAACACGTATAATAGCCTTTAATCATGAATGAACACAATCATCAAACATGATCCACATTCATGTAACCAGCAATTTATGCATCACTAAGTTAGGTAATGTCACTTCCATGTATTTCATGTATATACGGGTGATAGTTCATTTCTAATTCATACTATCTCAAGTAACAGTCAAGAAACATGTATTGGCTTAATAATAACCAAATTTCCATATACATATACTTTCCACATCATGAATTCAAATAACACCCATGTATTTCAATTACATTTCCATAACATTTCGTCTCAAGTTCGGGTTATTTCATATCAAAACTTTTCTCATTAATTCATTTGAAATATCATTGTCACTTGAGTAGTACACTCAAGGTGTACAATTCTTTAATCATGAATAACATATTTATTAAAAAAATTCCATGTTCATATATGTAACGACCCAAAATTCCACGGGCACCGAAAAAGTGAGTTTAGGGCCTCCGTCTTAGGAAAAAACGAGTCGTAGGGCATTTGTCTTAGTAAATCGAGTTAGTAAATAATTATTAGAAATACTTGAGTGTTTAGTTGTGTGTTTAATTAAGTTTTGAATAAGAGAATTTAATTTGATTAGAAATAATTAATAGAAAGGATTAAATTGAACAGAATATAAAGTTTAATTATAAAATAGAAAAATATTAAGGGATTAAATTAGTTATTAAACCAAATTAGTGATATGTGTAAAATATAGGAAAAAATACATGTGTATGTATATTATTTGTACAAATGTATAATATATATGTATTTACTCATTAATTAAGTAAAAGATATTTAATTATTTATTTGATATTATTATTATGTAAATATTATAATTTATTTAATTAAATAGAGACAAGTGTATGGTGTGGATTAATACATGTATGTATACAAATGTATGTGTATAATTAGTTATAATAAGATATTTTATTATTATTAATAAAAAATTAAAATAAGTAAATGAAATTAAAATAAAGTAAAAAGAAATAAAGAAAAGAAAAACAAGAAAGTTAAGAGAAAGAAACGAAATTTGGGAAAGAAAAGAAGGAAAGAAGAATAAAAGGTGAAATTGAAGATTAAAGGCTTGGAATTTGAATAGGTAAGTTAATTAAACCATTTTCTTTTAATTTTGATGTTTTAAAAGCTTTAAAATAAAGTCTTGTTATGATTAAGTTGATATTTTGGATAGCTCATAGATTTCTAAGAGCAGTCCATGTTGAGCAAGAGGATGAAATAAGGATTTAATTGATAGAATTTTAAGTCAAAATGAAAAAGAGGATTAAATTGTAAAGGAGGTCATAAGTTTTATATAGTAGGGATTGAATTGGAAGAAGTTTTAAATTTGACTTTTAATATGAACATTGAATAGTTAAGTTAAATATGAGAAGAGAGTAAGTAGAAATGAAGTATGAATTGAGTTGTAAAAGTAAGTAAGCTTAATTAGGATTTAATGGTAAAATAAGCTATAAGAAACAGTTTTGGGCAGCAACATAAAGTTAGCTTTGAAAAATCACCAAAAATTGTAGGAATCAAATTAGAGGATGAATAAGATATTAAATTAAAGCTTATTCAGTCTAGTTTCTTATAGGAGAAACGGTGTAAGCAATGGTTCAGGAAGATTTCGAGATACTCTGTTTTAACTTTGGAAAATCATTAAAAATTGTACAAAAATAATTATGGGACATAATTTATATGGTTATATTCCTTAATGAGTCTATTTTTAGAAGAAATAAACAAAAACATCATTTGAATTCTGTAAAAAGAGATAAATAATTTTTAGTGAAGAAAGGTCAGAATCATCAGATAGCAGAACAGGGGTAAATTTAAAGAATAAACTGTAATTATTGGCTAAACCAAAAATTCTGAAAATTTTATGGCAATAAGATATGTAAGTATAGTTTCATATAAAATTTACGGATCTTAAATTGGAATTCCTTAACTCAAGATATAGATCACTTAGTAACAATGACTCAAGTTGACAGTCTTGAAAGAACTTATAAGTAAATAGTAGAATTGTGTATAAAGAATACAGAATGAAGAGGAAGAGTAGGAATTGAATAAAAATTTAATTATCTAAATTTTAATGCTGTAATTAATAATGCAAATTATTATTATTTCCGTAGTAAACAAAGAATTCGAGACATCGAGCAAGGAAGGAAAAGAGAAAAAAACAAATGAGGAGTAAAAACGAGGAATCCAGGTTAGTATTACTATAATTCGAATTTGATTAATTGTTAAATTTTAAATTAATATACATGACAAGCAAATTAAGGTAAGTATCAAGATTGAATTGAATTTATTATTAGTAAATATTGAATTTTGAATAATATGTTTAGTAAATAAAATAAAGGTTGATATTGAGATTGAATTAAATAAAATTGAATTGTATGTGAAAAGAACGGAAATTTCTGGTAATATGATCTGACTTAAAAGAATTAATGTGGTTTTGAAATACATATTGAATTGGGAAACTTATTTGAATTGTGAATATGAGAAATTATGAATTGAATGATATTGAAATGAAGTATGCATATGTATGAGTATTTGATGGAATATATGAAGAATTATGATTGGAATTGAATCAATTTGAATTGAATGTGATTATTTTGAAATGTATATGGAATGAAAGTAAGAGAAATTGATTTAGTTGAAATGTGAATTGAAGTGAAAATATCTGATTTTGTGAAATTGAAACAAATTGTGATTGAATTGAGAATTATGTGAAAAATGTGACCAAAGTGTTAATTGATGTGAATTCGATATTGAAAGTGAAATTACTATGTGATTTCGATACCCTATTAACTAGTCGGGCTTAGTGGATATAGTTGGCATGCCATAGGATTGGAAGTGTTCAGGGATTCTTCGACCTAGAGTCAATGCGACACTTGGTGTGTCATAGATTTGCTTCGGATAGTTTCGATGAGGCGTTGGTCGCCACTTTGCTTCGACTCAGCCGATGAGACACGTGGTGTGTCATAGATTTACTTCGAACTATCCGATGAGGCGTTGGTCGCCACTTTGGTGTGTTTGGTTAGATCCGTGTATCCACCAAAGTCCGAGTCATGTTAATAGGGATAAATAAGTGAAATGAGTAAGTAATTTGAATTTGATTATTTGAATTATATAATTTGAATGTGAATTTGATATGTGAAAATGAAATTAAGATATGTGATTTTAAAATATGAGCTAAAGTTGTAAGAATTGATTAAAGTAAGTGATGATATATGAAATTAATTAGTTGAAATTGTCATTGTTGAGATATGACTTTAGTAAGAACAAATTGCAATAGAATTAATATTGAATAAAGTGATAAAATTTAGTGAATTGCATATGATACGAAATGAGCTAATGGAATGAGAGATGAAAAATTTAAGGAAAATTGGATATTGAAATAATGTATGTATTGGATTAAATACAAGCCTTGAAATAATGCTTATTATTATTAAATAATTTGATTTAAAGTATGAAATCGTTATTAAGTAATTGTAACATAAATTGAATGAATATATGTTATTTTATAATTTGAATTATGGTAATACTACTGAGTATACCTATACTCAGCATACGGTTGTTTCCGTGCGTAGGTTAAATGAATGCTAGTGTTTGGTCCAGCATCCAGATCAACCCCGACTTCAGAGTATTGTTAGTAATGTATTTTATCTTTAGTAATTGTGGCATGTTCCTAGGTAATGAATAGGTTGAGTATTTGAGTCTTGTGATTATGGTTATAAAATAATGATTTAATTTGATTTAAAAGAATAAAAAGGGAATTAATATGATACATTTGACATGTGTATGAAATAAAAATGAATAAATTTTATATTCATGAATTAATTTGTATATGTAAATGTGTTGATTGCAAATTAGTTTGAAATTTTATAGGGTCGGTTAGATTAGTTTAGAAAGACTCATATTGAGTCTACACGGCCTGGCACACGGACGTGCGGCTTGGCCGTGTGAGAAAATCAGAATGCTCCATGGGTAAAGGACACGGGCGTGTCCCATACCACCACGGCCGTGTTGAACCACACGGTTCATTAACACGGGCGTGTGAGCCCTACTCATTAGTATAATTTTAAAATGTTCGAAAAATTTTATAATACTTGAATTAGTCCCAAACTACTTTTAACTCGTATTTTTGGACCTTGAAGATCCATATAAGGGACTATAATATTATTTTATATTATGTTTGTCAATAATTGTGTAATAATTGTAAATTGTCCGATAATTCTGGTAATGCTCCGTAACCCTGTTCCGGTGACGGTTTGGGGTTAAGGGGTGTTACAATATATCATCATCTTATATTTCTATGTATCATGTATCGTCATTTTCATGTATTTTAGGCAAATACTAGTAATAATTAATTTTGTATTCATAACTTCTCATGTCAAGATTTTGCCCGTTGAATTATTGAAAACATCGATGGATACACAGATAGTACACTTGAAGTGTACAAATCAGAAACGTCAATTCATATTCAGGGGTACCCAGAAGGGCACATATCCAAATAGCACACTCTTAAGCCACATATCAAGATGCTCAAATGAACCATATAACCATGAAACAGGACACTTATCCGGGCCAATCAAGGAACTCATAAGAGTTTTACTCATGAAGCTCATAGAGCTTATCAGATATCTCCGAAGAGATAATATCAGGGAGCACCGGATAACGTAACAGGGAGTTCAAGCAAGCCATGTCAGGAAGCTCATAAGAGCCTGTATCAGGATGCTCACGTAGAGCTACGTTTGTGTCCGTATTATATGTTGGATCACAATTGATCGAGTCATGTAACAAGATGCTCGCAGAGCTGTGGTAGTGCGCAACACATGCTAAATCACTACCGATCAGGATGCTCACAGGAACTATATAATAGGATGCTCGAGAGGGCTATATCAGGATTACTCGTCCGAGCTAAATCTTGTCTGCAATATATGCAGAACCTCTTTCAATATAGGCAATCACCTATCCATCGATTTTCATTTATTCAAATGGGATTTAACATTTTTCAGACATTATCAGGCATGTGATTATTTCATACATTTTCAATATTTATATAATTCAAATAAACACATTCCACATTCATTTCAAGCATAAAGTAATATTTTTATCATTTATCGGGCTTTGTCGGATATGTTTTCAATGTCATATATATATAATATTTATACATTTTTCTTACACAACATTTAATTCAAACATATAAATATACACAATTTAGTTACACGAACTTACCTTCACAAATGTTCGTGTATGTAAAATGTACTAATCCGACATTTTCCTTTTTTCCTTGTTCTAACTCTGAATTTGGTCTATTCGGATCTATACGAGTAAATTTAGCATCAATTCATGTTCATTTCAATTCAATTCACATATTTGAAAATATTATCATTTTCCCCTAACTTTTTAATTAATGACGCTTTCGTCCTTAGGCTCGGAAAATGAAATTCATGCAATTTACTCCTTATTCCAAGCCTAACCAAATTTTACATGTAACATTTATAGCCCATATGTTTCATAAAAATCAGAATTTTTCCATAAATTTAACACTTTTACAATTTAGTCCCTAAATCATGTTTTCATCAAAATTCACTTTGTAAAAGTTGTTTATGTAACACCCCAAACCCGGCCTGGACGTTACGGCCAAGTCTGATGTGTCACATTGAAGTGTTTTTTGAAAACCGTGCTTTCATTGAAAACCCTTGAAGTTTTTAAAAACTCTTACCGTTAAACTTGAATAAAACCTTAACTTGTCTTTTTCCAAAACGTGATTCATTGAAATAATCATCCCTTTGCAAACATCGTTAAAACCTTTGTAAAAGTTTTATGAAAGCTTATAAACCCTTGTAGTTTGCAAAAACATGTTATTTTAAAGACAGATCAAATATCGAAAACTCAGATTTGTAACCTTTATAAAACATGTTATCTTGAAAACGGTTTAAGTATCAAATAAATTTGACCTTTTTCGTTAAGACTTAAAGTGAATGGAAGCTGGGCACCAGGTAG
This sequence comes from Gossypium stocksii, assembly GCA_020496765.1. NCBI lineage: Eukaryota > Viridiplantae > Streptophyta > Magnoliopsida > Malvales > Malvaceae > Gossypium > Gossypium stocksii. The sequence continues at coordinate 110,744,665 of CM035623.1, forward strand.
GATTCCAGAAAAGAGGAGGTGAGTCGAATAGACTGCTTAAGTACCAAGCTCTTCTTGGATCCACTCCTAGACATGCACACTACCATTGCCACACTTTAACTATTTGAAATATTTATCTACAAGATCATTTAAAATTGCGGAAGCTTTGCTTGGTTATCGTGTTATTTTGAAAACAAGTAACTTTTATAAAAATCACGTCTTAAAATCATTTATTTTCAACTCGATTTAAATAATATCCTACGTAAGCTAAAACCAATTTAAATAAGTAAAGAATAAAAACCCAAAATAAAAATAATTAAAGAGGCCCTTTTTACAACCCAAAACCAGAAATAAATAATTAAATCTAAATTCAAATAGGTAACTTAATTAGAAATCCAATAGTCCAGTCCATGTGGCCACTCTGAATCCCTCCCAGCTCCAAGTCCACCAGTCTAAGGCTCACCTGCAAGGATGGAAGGAAAAAGGGTGAGTTTGGAAAACTCAGTGTGCAACAAGCCACTTACAGAGCCCAAATCAATATCAGCATACTAGGCCTAAGCCCCCAAATTAGTCTCAACATATAACTGGGCCGAAGCCCTTTTCAAATATCGGTTACTGGGCTTAGCCTTTTTCATAAATCAATTCACTGGGCCGAAGCCCTTTTCTGTAAACGGTATGGCCCAAAGGCCCATTTTAACATCACATATAATATCAGTGTATGTGCGCAAAGCCCATTTCAATATCACATGTAATGTCAATGTATGTATGCAAAGCCCAGTTTGGGAGACTACTCAACCCACCATCCGCTACTCTCCACCCGTACCAACCAAGCTCTCCATGTAGGGAATAACTCAACCCACCCAACCAAACTCTCCACTGGCAGCATAGCTGCTTTATCATATAACTGGAGGCCAAGCCTCTTTTAATAACTAGGGCAAAGCCCTTTTCAGTAAACTGGGGCAAAGCCCTTTATCACTTCCTCCATCATATAATAACCCAACCCATGCATTTAATGAGTAAAACATGGCATATCGTATACATGTCATAGCATGTAAAATAACAATATCACAATCATCATATTCAGAATGAAACCCTAGGGGTATAATAGACATTTTTCAACTAGGGGCAAAATAGACATTTTCATGTTTTAAGAGTAATTACGTATTTTTATCCATTATTAGGGTTTTCCATGCTTATTCATCAATTCCAAATGTTTAAACAGTAATTTTAGCCTATTTTAGTACAACCGAGTTATGGGCCAAAAACCCCTAATGGGCCCTATGTAGCTAGTTCAGTCGTCTAAGCCCACTTGGTCCAAATCCTACAATTAACTACTAATTTAACCAGTTTTAAGCCTATAGTCTATTAAGAAATGTCTATTGCCCATTTTTACCCATATGGGCCCGTAAGCCCATTGGGCCCAATTTCAGCCCATCGAGGCCCAACTTACCATCGTGCACAAAATCGTGCCCTTACCTGTTCTATCGATCCAATCACCGATCTTATCGTATGTATCACGGCTCAAACCATTCACAAAACCACAAGTTCGAAATGCCGAAGTTTAGGCATTTTGGCTTTTCAGCAAATATTAATCTAAGCTAGTATGAGGTTCATTACACACCTGCTTGCAACGAATGATGACTATATCCGATCCAAGTCAATCCTACATTCGATTACTAAAACATTAGACCACGAATCAATGATAACTAAATTTAACATACTCTTACCATATTCGGGCATCCATGAACAAGGCCCTAAATCCTTACCTTTGCTGAAGTTGATATCCAAATCTGGATCCGAACGCTCCACTGATCCAAGCCCTTAGTCAGCAGCCTTTAACCCTTACAAGCACAGAGTAAAATAATTGGTAACAGCCCCTTAAAGCCTTAGGCACTATTTCGACAGCCTCCCTAAACACATAGGGATTCCAACTTTTCCAAATCCCAAAAATAAGAATAGATCACAGTCAAGTCATTCATATCACCAACTTATATCCACGGTCAAACTAGCCCAATCATCAAACAAGTTAGTCATTTACCCACGAGGGGCAAAATAGTCATTTAACACCCTAGGGGAAAAACGGTAATTTTACCCCATAGGGGTGTCTCGGTAATTCTACCCTATAGGGGTATTTCGATAAATTCACAAATCGAGGGTAAAATACTAATTTTTACAAATCAGGGGTAAAATAGTAATTTTACAAATTAGGGGTAAAATGGTAATTTTACAAATCATGGGTAAAATGGTAATTTTACAAATTAGGGGTAAAATGGTAATTTTACAAATTAGGGGTAAAATAGTAATTTTACAAATTAGGGGTAAAACGGTAATTTTACAAATCATGGGTAAAATGGTAATTTTATAAATTAGGGGTAAAATGGTAATTTTACAAATTAAGGGTATGTTCATCATTTTACAAATCGAGGGTACTTCTGTCATTGTACAAATCAAGGGTAATTCGATAATTTTATAAATCGGGATATTTCTTGTAATTTTGTAAATCGAGGGTAATTCGGTAATTTTGTAAACCAAGGTATTTCAGTAATTTTGTAAACCAAGGGTATTTTAGTAACTTTGTAAACTAAAGCATTTCTAAACAGAGATAACAATGCGAATGGGCCTAAATCCATTCTCGGCCCAAATGGGCCCACACGCCCGTGTGGCCCTTTTAGCCCAAATCTAGCCACAGATATACGATTCACCTAGTCTAGTCCAATATTTACTACACAATCAAACAACTTATCCAATTGGGCCCACAGGCCCATTAGGCCCACATGGCCCCTTTCGGCTCGAAGTAGCCGTCCTACAGCTAGAGTAGTGAGAAATACACACCTGATAGGAAACTGAAGTTAATCCGCGCTCCAAACACTCTTAGCCGATGCCCAACCCAAATGGGCACGCCATAAAGCGAAAGGGATCAGCCAAGAAGGCTGTGCCTACTCTCCTCCTGGTTGCTCTATTTAAAGGTAGCTCCTCACCTACTCTCATGTTAGCTTTCCGATGTGGGATTCTCCATCAATCCTCCCAAAATTAAAGCGTTAGCAAAATAATCAACCTTTGCGTGCAACGGGATTCGAATCAAAGTCCTCTCAGTAACCCTGTCAAGCCATCACCACTCGGACACAAGCTCCTTTGTGTCATAAGTCCAACACATTTAACTTTAAAGCTCACTACTTGCTTCCAGATTTATTTAAAAGAAAAACCAAAATAAATTGTAAGAGCCAAGACTTGAACCTTGGACCCTTTGCTTCCTTGTCCCCTAAGTGGCGCTACTTTGCCACTACACCACATTCTTTTTAGTGTCTTATTACACACATAATTCCTTACAACTCCTCTTTTCCAAGTCCTCTATTCCTTAAGTCCAAAAATCCAAGAATTCTCCGGGTTTTTAACCAACACTTGGGCCTTCCATAGGCCCAATAACACACTCCAAACACGAATTACACATCCAAATATCAAAATTTCAACATTACACCAAATATCACAAAAAATCCCGGAATCCCAGAAATTAGCCCAAGACTTTTCCCCACACTATGAATCCTTCGCAGTTCACTAAAATACCACATTAACCCATTAATAATAACCTTCCATAACAGAATTCAACACATCAATAATTTTATTTCGAACTATCTCACACCCGCACCCAGGCCCAAGGCCCAATACTTCTAGGTCCAAATTGAGGGTGTTACAGTTTATCTATCAACAAACTTTCATATTCTACCATAAATTTCAAAATTTCATCATATTCATCCGTGGAAAAATTTCTATACTTTGATATCTTTGCAATTTAATCCCCAAAATAGATAGATTTGATTACTATGATCTCGAAAATATAAAAATTACTAAAAATGATACAAGAATTGATACCTATTTAAGCTTGATTAGTTTCCTTTCTCTCTCCTAGGGTTTCTATGTATTTTGGGGAAGAAGATGACATAAAAATGATGATATTTTGTTAGTTAATTTATTTATCATCTTTTTTCTAACTTTCTAATTTCATCCTTTTCTTTTTCTAATTTTCCTCGGATGAATCATCCAAAAATATCTACTAAGTTTTCTTTAATGGTCTAATTACCATATAAGGACCTCTACCTTAAATTTCTATAACTATTTAATCCCTTTAGCTATTAGAACTCTACTTTTGCACTTTGTGCAATTTGGTCCTTTATCAAAATAAACATGTAATCGGTAAAATTTCTTTACAAAAGTTTGATATGACATTATTATCATACTATAGATCATAAAAATATTTTAAAATAGATTTTCTTTTCGGAATCAGATTTGTGGTCCGAAACCAATGTTCCGATTTCTTTCAAAAACGAGTTGTTACAACTCTCCCCTTTAAGAATTTTCGTCCTCGAAAATCTCACCAGTAAGGAGATTCAATTATTGCTTTCTTATAGTTTCTCTCCAATTCTCAAGTAGCTTCTTCTATATCATGTCATTTTCAGAAAACTTTTACTAAAGCTACCTTTTCATTTCTCATTTCTTTTACTTTACATACCAGAATTTCAATCAATTCCTTACAGTAAGTCATATCAAGCTGAATTTCAATACCTGTTAGAGAAATAACATATAATAGATCTGTTTGATACCTTTGTAACATATACGTATGCATAACATCATGAATTCTGTCTAGCTCTGGCAATAATGTCAATCAATACACAACAAATCCGATTATTTTCAATGATCTCTTATGTCCCGACAAACTACGGACTTAATTTGCCTTTATAGCCAAACCATATAACTTCTTCCATGGCGAACTTTAGAAGAAAACTGACTCAGATCTTTATTTCTTTTTTTCTAAGATCCACATAAGACCTCTGACAATCAAAAACTTTCATAAACCTATCTCAGATCACTTCCACTTTTCTTCAGTTTCACGGATCAGATCATGTATCCTTTTTCTTACTAATCTCAGTCCAATACTGTGGAGTTTTGCATTCTTGATCACATAGAGCCTCGTACGGTGCCATCTTAATACTTGATTAAAAATTATTAATATTCACAAATTCAACTAACAACAATCATTCTTTTCTAATTGCCTTTCAATTCTAAAATACAACATCGAAACTTATCTTCAAAAATCCAAATCACAAATTCAGATGAACCATTCATCTGAGAATGAAATGCAGTACTAGAATATAGCTACGTACCCAGAGCTTCTTATAATTTGTTCCAGAATCAAAATGTAAACTGTAGATCTTAATCAGAAATAATAGATACTGGCACATCATGTAATCTGACGATCTCAGAAACATATAATTTAGACAATATATTAAGTGAGAAATCCCCTTATACCAAAATAGAATGTGCAGACTTCATCAAATAATCAACGATTATACAAATAGTACCTTTCTTTTTCATACATAAGGATAATTCCAATACAGAATCCACAATAACCTTATCCCATTCATATTTCAGTATTGTCACTGGCTGTAACAATCTCAAAAGTATCAATACCTGATGTTCAGCTTTAACTTACTGACATATCAAACATTTAACTAAAATTTTAGAAATATCACATTTCATTCCGAGTTATCTACACGTCTTTTTCAAATTATTGTACCTTTTATTTTTCCCCAAATGACAGACATATTTCTATTGTGAGCTTTATGCAAAATTTTCTATATAATCTCTGAATCTTTTAGTACACAGGCTCTGTCTCTAAATAGCAGACAATTATCAGATCCATTCTGAAATTCTAAATCAAAAGTTGTCTTACTCTGTGCCTGTTTAACTTGCAACTTATTATCCCTTTTCTGAGTTTCACTAATCTATTATAGAAACATCAGTTTAACTTTAAGCTCAGCTAAAAATTAAATAATTATCAGACAATTACAATCAGGCATCCATGGTTATCAAGGTAAACAGAGACTTTCTATTCAGAACATTAGCAATTACACTTACTTTTCTTAAATGAAAATCAATTATCAAATCATAGTCTTTCAATAGCATCTAGTTATCTCTATTATCTCAGATTCAAATCTTTTTGTGACATCAGATAATTTAAACTTTTATAATTAGTAAACATATAATGTTTTTCACCAACTGATAATGTCACCAATTTTTAGTACAAATACAATAGTTGCAAATCTTAAATCATGTGTCGGGTAATTCTTTTCATACGTTTTAACTATCTGGAAGTATAGGCTATTTCTTTGCCTTTGTACATCAAAACACAATCTAAACCATTTAATAATGCATCATTGTAAATCACAAATTCCTTGCCCATTTCAGGCTGAACCAAAATTGGTGTTTTACTCAACAGAGCTTTCATCTGGTCAAAACTTTACTATTTATCAGACCATTCAAATCTTGCATCTTTCTGTAATAACCGAATCATTGACGTATCTATCATAGAAAACCCTTTAGCGAAAATTGAAAAGGGATCATATAATAAAGCTATTTCAATTGTTAACACCGAAGCTTTGAATTTTTTGAAGTCATAACCATCATATTAATTGAAACCATAGTACTATAATAGGGCCAGTATTTCAACCATATAGATGGAATAATATCTTAATATTAATAGTACTTTCCAAATAGAAGAGAAAAATTGAAAGTAGTCTCGATAACAACCAGTACAATAATACAACTTCTATAATCTGATATCCATATTACTGAACTCCCATGATCGAGTCAGAATTTATAACAGTAATAAATGTAGTTACCTCCAGCTAATAAATATCTTTCACAGATAAACCATATTTACAATTTAGAGCTTCAACTAGTAAAAGTAGAAAATACTATCATATGAATCTTGTCATCAAGTCTTCTATCAATCATGATGGATTAGAAAACCCTAGAAAGATGGAGCAACACCGCTCATGAATCAATCAGACAAACAACAATTCCATCTATTGTTATAATTAGCCAGCATTTCTGTACGATAAGTATAACATCTGAAAGTGAACATTTACATATGCCTCTAAAGATAACAGAATAGGTAGAATACCCTGAACAGAATGTTGTAGATATTCAATTATAACAACTGTATTCAAATATCTTTACAATTTCATCACTATTCCACTGACTACTAAAGTCATCAATAATCTCACATTATTCAGTTTATGATATCGCATGATATTAAGTAATAAAATTTATAAAAACTAATCACACCAAAACTAACTAATATCACGATGTTAAAGGCAAGTGCACCTATCGAACAGTAGTATAGTTTAGTGGCAAGACCGAGTTATCGTACCCAAGGGAACCAAAAGTACTAGTACTTACTTCCTTTCTATTATCTAACCTAAAAATAAAAGAGGGTTGTTTAAATTAATTCTAAAACTAACTAAGAAAGTTTAAAGAGTGAATTGGGAAAACTGTTAAGGAAAAGCTAATTTATATAGACAATACTCAATGAAGAATCCACCTAGACTTCACTTGTTATTATTTTCTTAAACTATATGATTTCTTTACTTGACTTGATCCGTAGAGATCCCTAACTTATGCTAAACCCTCCATCGAGGCGTAGAGCAACTAGGCCTAAGTTGTTAATTAAAGTTCCCTTATTAATTAACTCCCTAGGTTGCATTAATTTGATCTATGGCTCCCCATATTAGGTTTGACCCTAATCCGGTAGATTTATGTAGCCCTATGTCTAGGGTTGCATGCAACTCTGCTTAATTATGGTAGATCTACTCTTATCACAGGGACTTTTGCTCCTCTGCTCTAAGCACATCTAATTCTTGAATTAATACCTAGGATTATGAAATCAAGAATGAAGAACGCGTAATTAAGAACAATTCAAGTATTTATCAAATAAATCAAGAATAAATAACAAGATCTATCTTAGGTTTCATCCCCCTCAAGTATTTGAGGGGTTTAGTTCATAATAAAGAAAGAAAACATCTCAGAAGATATAAAATAACAAAACATGAAAGAAACCAAAAACCCCTGAAGGAATTTAGGGAGATCCTCTATGTTGCTACAGAATTTCGGCTTCTGAGATGAATTAATCAGCCTTCTCCCTTGGAGTAATCCCTTACTTCTACCCTCAGTGTGGCAAAAAAACAAGAGGAAAAATATTTAAAAAACATGTATATGCTTCTGCCTCATGAGGTCTTTATATAGAGAGCTTGTGGGGAGCCTTTCTTAGCCTCTAAGCATCCCAATTCGAGTGAAATTCCCCTTCCTCATGACTAGAACACGCCCGTGTGCCACGCCCGTGTGACTTCAACAGAGGCCGTGTGCTTTTATCGGTGAAGGCACAGCCGTGTGACCTGGCCATGCTTGTCGGGGGCTTGACCGTGTGATCTTCATGTGGCACGGCCGTGTGGCACGACCGTGTGGCATTTCTTTACCCGTGTTGTTCATACATTTTGGCCCATTTTCATCGTTTTTTAGCCCGTTTTCTGTTCTTTCTTTTTCCCTATGCTCTCCTGAGTATAAGATATAAAAAGGAAGGATTAAGAGCACCAATTCTCACAAAATTGATAAGAATCCATCCAAAATATAGGCTAAACATGAGGTAAAAATATGTATAATTTAGCGTTTATCAAATACCCCCATACTTAAGCCTTTGCTTGTCCTCAAGCAAAATCTCAATCCCTAAAAAGAATCATTCTTCTCAACCTATAATCTTTATCAATAATGTTTCAAACTAATCCACAGGTAATCATACAATGAAAAATTCAATCAGAACAACATTAAAGATTCAATTACTCTAAGTTGAGAATTTTATCATTGAAAACATAAGTCTCTTCCTTCCTTCTAAGTAGTTATCTCTCCATCTTAATTAACAGGAGTTGACATCCTCACTAAAGGTTCACTTTATTCACTCGAAGTGTTTAGGGTTCAAAATTTTAAGCACTCTCTAGTCAACCTGAAAAGTTATTACCATAAGCTTGCACGAAAATCAAATCTCCACCACTATAGTTTGATATGATATATCGATCAAGAGGTCTTTTCATGGTTGTAACGGGGCTTGGTTAGGGGTATTGTCACAGGCTGCAAAAAGAGGGTTAGAATCGAGATGTAATACAATGAATTGAGTAAAGATTTATATACTGGAAAAGAGAATAAAGCTTAGATAATAAATTCAACTCAAATCTCGACAAAAATAGGGATCAAAAGTAATTGAATGGAAAATTCAACAAAAATGGGTTATTGGTTAATAATTAGAGGGTGAGTCAAGGAAAAGGTTGTTAGGTTCAATGGGGTTCACTAGGGTTTAGATTATGGAGGTAGGCTTTTGTGGAGTAAGTGGGTTAAATCTTAGGTGCCTTTATCATCTCGGTATATCAAATCAATGATGTGGTCTTGACATGTATAATCAAAGCAAGTTCTAGAATAACAATTCAGTGTTGACTCACTCAAAGCAATAATAAAAGTGAGCATGAAAGAATGTATGCTAAAAAAGGCTCAAAATCTCACCAGAATTATGGCTTTTGATATCAATCCTACGAATTTCAAATCTCAAGATAGTACTTAAAATTAGGGAAGATAACTTATGCAAAAATTGGAGTTCTCAAAAATTTCAACTTATCATGCTTGATTCCTTAATATTTTTAAGTTTGAATATTTAAAGTACAATCACCTATTTCTTTAATTCTCAACATATCAATAAAAATTATAAATCAATCAGAATTAATTCCTAATAGTAGACTGAAGATCATGCTATTGAGGACAGTGCAATTAGTTAGAACAATTTCAGGGATTTAAAAGAGAATGAAATAAAATTTAAAGTACGTTCCCCCCACACTTAAGATGTACATTGCCCTCAATGTACAAGGATAATATTAGCAATAAAAGCATAATATCATAAGAGAGGGAGAGATATGAAACTCCCTGAAATGTGGATGGCTTTGTGAGACAGATATGGGAAGAGTTGGCATATGTGGCACGGTGTTTCCATTTCCGTAGAGATTTGAGCTGTAAGGCTCCTTTGGAACTGTAAATGGATTTATTAGTCGTGGGAGGTTAAGATGAAAAGGGGTTACTTCATTAGGAGATGGCCGAAGAAAATAAAATAAACAGAATAAATAAAAAATGAAAATTCAAATAAAGAAAAAAATGAAAAATAAACCTAAAAAGGAAAATAAAGTTAGAAGAAAAGGTGAAAATAAGGATCAGTGTTTAAGAGTTAGAATAAAGTAATAATAAAAGATAAAAGAAAAAATAAAAGTAAAACAAAATAAAGATAAAAATAAAGATAAAAAGAGGATCTAGTCCTCTGATGGATCTCGTGGTGGTGGGGAAATGCCAAGGTGCTGACATATGTGTGCTAAAGTGGCGTCGATGTAAATGAGGCGCTGCTCAAATCGGTCTAGGCGCTCGTGTGTGTCAGCGTGTGGGACTACTGCCTGGATAGGTCGTCTGGGGCATGATGGCTCGGCAGGTGCATCCTCCTCAGGTGGTGGCGGTGGGACATCATCAGTAATGTCCTCTGCGTCCTCGCCTTCCTGGACAAGGCGGAAGTGAAAGTGGCCGCCACCTGGCCGTAGCTCTACCATCCTCATGGAGAGCATGCTCTGGATGCCCTAGGAGGACATCTGGCCAAGTAGGGTGTACGAGGATGTCTGGGCTGGGGTGTTGAGTAGGCCAAAGTAGCGGCCTAGTCGTGTGATGTACGGGCTCATAGATACGACTCCCTTGTGGTGCCTCTCAGTCTGGTGCTGCATGGCCAACGTTATGAAGTAGGCAAGGTCGATGGGGTGGCCATTGGCAATGCACCAGAGGAAATAGACGTCGTGAGTGTTGACGACGCCTGTACTCTCCCGTCTACCTGTCAAGGTATGAGCAAGGAGGGCGTGAATATACCTAAGAAAATGAGGGAGGGCAGATGCCTTACTGACGCTGGGATTATAGATCTGTCGCCTTGGAGCAATCTCATTCCAGCAGTCGAGGGGTCGGATATGGATGCGCTTGGAAAGAGTAGGGAAGTCTTCTTCTGTCATAAACTGCTCGGTATAGAGACCGAGAGCCATGCCGAACTCTGAGACACTCAGCTGTCGCACAAGACCTCCTAATCGGAATTGGACCATGCCGGGATTGTCGAATCTGTTCATGACAGTCTGGAGGTGGAATATGGAGCAGAACTCGAGAGTGAGTTCTAGGTAAGTGGGCTCCACAATTCTAAAGAACTGGTCCCATGGGTCGGTAGCTAGTAGGGCTCGAACATCATCCACCAAGTTTACTTGCACGAGGGCCTCCCAGTCAATGCATCGGCCCATCGAGGTAGTGCGTGCTCGGAGTAACTGGTAGCGTTCCTCCTGGGAGTTCTGCAGAAATGTGAGGAACGGGTGGCGTGTCTCAGAGGTGGGTCTTGCTGAGGAACTTCCCGGCCCCCTTTCGTTTCTTGGAGATGGGGACAGTAGTCTTTCTAGCGCGGGAAGAAGACATAGATCTGAAATAAAATAACATGAGCATTAGTTCTAAAAATTGAGGTTAAAAATGATTTAAAATGTAAATTGATATTTTTCCTAAAATAAAAAATGAGGAGTAACCTGAATAGTAAAATCTAATCATATTAAAAACTTATAACAAAAACTAAGAACTATGGGTATATATAGTGATTTTCTGAAAAAAATGGCATGCAAATATGTGTCCAAGTGGCAAAATAAAATGAAATCTAAATGGCAAGCAAAAATAAAATTAAGTGGCATGTAATCCTAATTGATTCTATATTATTCTAGAATATTCATCCTATATTTCCTAGTTCTATGCTTGAATCAACAATTAGATTAAAGTAAAAATAAATAAATGTTTAAAGAAATGAAATAAAACAAAATAAATGAGAAAAATGAGAAAGTAGAACCAATTATGAGTTTTCACGGTCGTGGGGGGTTGTTACACGGGCGTGGGGAGGTTATTTTTGAGTATTATAGTGGTTTTGAGGGTGGTAGAGGTGCTCACGGAGGTTGGGGAGGTTTTGGGTGTGAGATTCTAGGGTTTTAGGTGAAAAGGAAGGCTTAAAAATGGCCCCCTATTTATACATTTTGGGTCACACGGGCATGTCGCACGCCCATGTGAGTCGTATCCAGCCCGTGTTTTTCAAAAATTGGAGGTTTTAGCGCGCCATGTTCCGATGAGCACGCCCGTGTGGTTGGTTCACACGGCCGTGGGAGAACAAGTCTTCGTTAATCACACGGTCATGTGATGGTATACACGGCCGTTTGCGATCGTGTTCGTGTCGCACACGGTCGTGTGTTCTGTGCCACGGGCGTGTGAATTTTGACAGTGTCTTCCACGGGCTAAGGACACGGGCGTAGGAATTTGTGCAAGGCCCGTGTTGATACTGCAGGGTTGCCACGGCCATGTCGCATGGCCGTGGGGCAGTGTTGATAGCCCTTGTGGAATTCGTAAGGTCGCCATGACCATATCGCACGGCCGTAGGAATTTATCGATGGCCCGTGTTTTGGGAAAATTTTACTCTATTTGTACACGGTCTGGGTGCACGACCGTGCCCCTGTTTTTAAGTGTGCACACGGCTTAAGGCACGCCCGTGTACCTGGCCGTGTGGTCCTAAATTTCTACATTTAAAAAGTTAGTTTATGCGTGAAAAAAATACTAAAAATTTTAAAGAAAAGAAAGTTACTAAGTTAATGCTCGGGTTGCCTTCCGAGAAGCACTTATTTAGAGTCTAAGCTCAACTCTACCTGGATGTGTCAAGAAGGGGTGTGGTGGAGTCGAAGCTCCTCCCTGTTTTCTGCAAAATTCTCACCTCTATAATGTTTAAGCCTATGGTCATTTACTTTGAACGTACCGTGGTTAGGGTGAGTTACCTCAATGGTGCCGTATGGAAAGACATTTAGAATAGTGAATGGACCTGACCACCTTGACTTGAGTTTTCTAGGGAATAGTTTCAGCTTTGAGTTGTAAAGTAAGACGAGATCACCTGTTTTGAACTGCTTGGGTTGTTTCAGCCTTTTGTCATGACGTCGCTTCATGGCTTCCTTATATAGTCACGAGTTCTCGTAAGTATTGAAGCGCCATTCATCTAGCTCATTCAACTGCATTAATCTCTTCTCTCCTGCACTTTTAAAATCAAGGTTTAAAAATTTTATAGCCCAGAATGCTTTATGTTCAAGTTCAAATGGTAGATGGCAGTTTTTTCCATAAACAAGTTTATAGGGAGATGTTCCTATGGGTGTTTTAAAAGCAGTTCTATAAGCCCATAATGCATCGTCTACCTTTCTTGACCAATCTTTCCTATTTGTTTCTATTGTTTTCTCTAAGATGGGTTTTGGTTCCCTATTTTTTACTTCGACTTGGCCACTAGTTTGTGGGTGATAAGGGGTGGCTGTTTTATGGTGTACTTCATACCTTTTCAAGATTTTTTCAAATTGGGTATTGCAAAAATGTATACCCCTATCACTAATGATTATCCTAGGTGTTCCAAATCGAGAAAAAAGTCTTTTCAAGAAGCGTACTACCACTCTAGCATCATTTGTAGGTAGAGCTTGGGCTTCTACCCATTTTGACATGTAATCTACTGCTACTAGTATGTATTTATTCCCAAATGAATTAGGGAATGGACCCATGAAATCAATACCCCATACATCAAATATTTCACATGAAAGTATATAGTTCTAAGGCATTTCATTATGCTGAGAGATATTACCTATTCGTTGGCATTTATCACAAGAGGTCATATACCTGTTGGCATCTCTGAAAAGTGTAGGCCAGTAAAAGCCTGATTCGAGTACCTTATGAGCAGTTCTAGTTCCACTGTGATGTCCTCCTGTGGGTCCTGAGTGGCAATGATTTAAAATTTGATATGCTTCTGTGTCATCAACGTATCTTCGAATAACCTGATCTGCACAAATTCAGAAAAGGAAAGGATCTTCCCAAAAGTAGTTTTTCACATCAGCGAAGAATCGCTTCTTTTGCTGATGGGTTAGCCCTTTTGGGGTTATGTTAGCTGCTAAATAATTCACAAAATCAGTAAACCAAGGAAGTGTCGTATCTGCTAAGGCTAGGAGTTGTTCCTTAGGGAACAAATCGTTCTTCTTGTCGAGATATTTGGGCTGTGTGTTCTCTAGCCTTGAGAGGTGATCTGCTGCCAAGTTTTCGGCTCCTTTCTTGTCCTTTATTTCCAAGTTGAATTCCTGTAACAATAGAATCCATCTTATCAATCGAGGTTTTGCATCAGTTTTAGTTAAGAGGTAGCGAAGAGCTGAATGATTAGTATAAACAATGACTTTTGACAAAATTAAATAAGATCTAAATTTGTCAAATGCAAAAATAACAGCTAGCAATTCTTTCTCTGTGGTAGTGTAATTTGCTTGAGCGGCTGTCAAAGTTCTGCTAGCATAATAGATCAGCTGGAAGTGCTTGTCCATTCGCTGTCCTAAAACTGCACCTACTGCAAAATCACTTGCATCGCACATTAGTTCAAAAGGTAGATTCTAATCAGGTGAAATCATAATCGAGGCATTAACTAACTTTTCCTTAAGGTTGTTGAAAGATTCCAGACATTCTTGGTCAAAGTTGAAGGGTACGTATTTTTCTAGTAATTTAGTTAAAGGCTTAGCTATTTTAGAAAAGCTTATTATAGCCTTAACTGAATTAGGAGGAGGTAGTTTTTCAATAGTTTCAATTTTCGCTTTATCTACCTCTATCCCTTTACTAGAAATTTTATGTCCTAAAACAATACCCTCTTGAACCATAAAGTGGCATTTTTCCCAGTTTAGTACTAAATTTGTCTCTTCACATCTGATCAAAACACGTTCTAGATTATTAAGACAAAGTTGGAAAGAATTACCAAAAACTGAGAAATCATCCATAAATGCCTCTCTGGTTACTTCCAGATCCCGATAGCTCCAGAAGATCAGGAGAAAATAACGTTCACATGCCCATACGGTACTTTGCTTATCGCAGAATGCCTAAAAAATTGATATCTAAAATTTTCCAAGCTATAGCACGTTTGTGTTCTCTTAACACATGGAGTAGTTCCTCTTTCTCTGCAAGGCTTAAATCGGATGCGATAATGACTGGTAAAGTTGATTCTTCCCCTAAATAGGCATATTCTAAATGATCTTGCAGTTGTTTTTGTTCTAATTTAGGGGGTTCAGTAATGGAAGGTTTCTGTCTCAATTCATCACTTATCTTTAAATTTTCATAACTTATGTGCCTAGTGATGATTTCATTAGAATCCAACTCTTTCCTTACTTCGCTAATTTCGGGGGTGGTTTCATCTTTCCCCCCACCTTGAACAAGACACAGTTCCAATGTGTCTATGAGAGCAAGTTCCTGGAGATTATCTTGAACAAAATAATCAATAATATCAACAAAATAACACGAATCATCTTGTTCTTTAGAGAACCTCATGGCATCATAAATTTTGAAGAAAACTTCTTCCTCGCCAACTCTAAGTACTAATTTGCCATCCCCTACATCAATAACAGCTCTAGCAGTGGCTAAAAATGGTCGTCCCAAAATTAAAGGTACTTCAATATCCTCATCCATGTCAAGCACAACAAAATCAACAGGGAATATAAATTTATCTACCTTCACTAGCACATCTTCAATGATTCCCCTAGGATATTTAATAGATCTATCGGCTAATTGAATACTCATCCTAGTGGGCTTGGTTTCCCCGAGACCTAGTTGTTTGAACATTTTGTAAGGCATGAGATTAATGCTAGCACCTAAATCAGCTAAAGCTTTATTAATAAGTAAACTACCAATCAGACAAGGGATAGTAAAACTCCCTGGATCTTTCAATTTTGCTGGCAGTATATTTTGGAGAATAGCTGAGCATTCCTCGTTGAGTCCTACTGTGGCCAATTCTTCCAACTTCCTTTTATTTGTCAGAAGTTCTTTAAGGAACTTCGCATACTTTGGCATCTGTGAAATTGCTTCAACAAAAGGTAAGTTAATGTGTAATTGTTTAAAAAGTTCAAGAAACTTACCGAATTGAGCGTCTGTATGGTCTTTCTTCAATTTTGCCGGATATAGGATGCACGGTTTGTATTCTTTGAGTGGCGGTGGAGTGTTATCCTCGGGTTCCACTGCCTTTTCTTCTGAAAGTTCTGGGATAGTCTTCTTTTCTAGTTCGGCTAGGACCTTTCCATCTCTTAAAGCAATTGCTTTGACATGTTCTCTGGGATTTGGCTTAATGTTACTTGGTAATCCTCCTTGTGGTCTTTCTGAAATTAATTTTGCAAGTTGACAAATTTGGTTTTCAAGCCCTTGAATTGATGCTTGCTGATTTTTCAGTGCCGTTTCAGTGCTTTGAAAATGGGTTTCTGATGCGGCCATAAATTTGGTAAACATCTCTTCAAGATTCGGCTTCTTCTCATGTTGCGGTGGTAGTTGCTGAAATCCTGGAAGAGGTTGTTGTCTTTGATTTCCTTGTTCTCCCCATGAAAAATTTGGATGATTTCTCCAACCTGCATTATAAGTATTACTATAAGGGTTATTTTGAGATCTAGAATTGTTACCCATATAGTTGGCTTCTTCAGTTTCCATGCTGTGTCCATAAGATGCGAAATCTGGATTAAACGTGTTTCCTTGAGTCGCGTCGCATTACATCACTGGTTGTGCCTGTGTAGAACTAACAAAATTATCAAACTTTTTATTTAAAAGTTCTACCTGGTTAGTTAGCATGGCGACAGCATCAATATTATAAACTCCTGCGGCTTTTGTTGGCTTTGTCCTCATGACTTGCCACTGATAATTATTCAATAACATCTTTTCAATAAATTCATAAGCTGATTCAGGTGTTTTATTTTTGATCATCCCTCCTGCGGCTGCATCGATCATTTGTCTAGTTGACGGGTTTAAACCGTTGTGGAAGGTTTGAACTTGTAGCCACAAAGGTAGACCATGATGAGGGCACCTTCTCAAAAGATCTTTGTATCTCTCCCATGCATCGTATAGTGTTTCTAAATCCATCTGCACAAAACAAGAAATATCGTTTCGTAATTTGGCTGTTTTAGCTGGAGGAAAATATTTGAGTAAAAATTTTTCGGTCATTTGCTCCCATGTGGTAATTGAGCCTCGTGGTAAAGAATTTAACCACTGTTTGGCTTTATTTCTCAAAGAGAATGGAAATAGCCTCAATCGAATGGCATCATCAGAAACGCTATTTATTTTGAAGGTATCACATAGCTCCAAGAAATTGGCTATGTGTGAGTTTGGATCTTCGTCCTATAACCATCAAACTGCACCAATTACTGTATCATCTGAATAGTGTTAGGCTTTAACTCAAAATTATTAGCAACAATAGTAGGTCTAAGAATACTAGTTTGGGTACCAGCCAAACTAGGTTTAGCATAATCATACATAGTGCGAGGAGCTTCTTCTTGGTTTATTGGTTCTGCTGGTAGTGCTGGAGGTGGTGGAACGTTTTGATTTGCTTCCATCTCGTCTGTAGGTTTTGGCTCTTGCTCAGGTTCTTGTTTTGGATAGTGTAAACTGCGTCTAATTTCTCTGCGATTTCTGCGAACTGTTGCTTCTAGATCGTCGTCAAAAAGTAGAGGTCCTGTTGGGTTGTTTCTAGTCATAAACTAAAAAGACCTAAAAAGAAAAAGCAAAGAAAACTCAAAAATAATTTAAAAGAAAAATAAAAATAAAAATAAAAATAAATAAAAACTGAAAATAAAAATAAAAGAAAAAAATAAATATATATATATATAGTAATGGCTAAAGTAATAGAAATCGAGCTTTCGTAATATTTTAGCTCCCCGGCAACGGCACCAAAAACTTGATATCGCGTGATATTAAGTAATAAAATTTATAAAAACTGATCACACCAAAACTAACTAATATCACGATGTTAAAGGCAAACGCACCTATCGAACAGTAGTATAGTTTAGTGGCAAGACCGAGTTATCGTACCCAAGGGACCCAAAAGTACTAGTACTTACTTCCTTTCTATTATCTAAGCTAAAAATAAAAGAGGGTTGTTTAAATTAATTCTAAAACTAACTAAGAAAGTTTAAAGAGTGAATTGGGAAAACTTTTAGGGAAAAGCTAATTTATATGGACAATACTCAAGGGAGAATCCACCTAGACTTCACTTGTTATTATTTTCTTGAACTATATGATTTATTTACTTGACTTGATCCGTAGAGATCCCTAACTTATGCTAAACCCTCCGTCGAGGCGTAGAGCAACTAGGCCTAAGTTGTTAATTAAAGTTCCCTTATTAATTAACTCCCTAGGTTGCATTAATTCGATGTATGGCTCCCCATATTAGGTTTGACCCTAATCCGGCAGATTTATGTAGCCCTATGTCTAGGGTTGCATGCAACTCTACTTAATTATGGTAGATCTACTCTTATCACAGGGACTTTTGCTCCTCTGCTCTAAGCACATCTAATTCTTGAATTAATACCTAGGACTATGAAATCAAGAATGAAGAATGCATAATTAAGAACAATTCAAGTATTTATCAAATAAATCAAGAATAAATAACAAGATATGTCTTAGGTTTCATCCCCCTCAAGTATTTGAGGGGTTTAGTTCATAATAAAGAAGGAAAACATCTCAGAAGATATAAAATAACAAAACATAAAAGAAACCAAAAACCCCTGAAGGAATTTAAGGAGATCCTCTATGTTGCTACAGAATTCCGGCTTCTGAGATGAATTAATCGACCTTCTCCTTTGGAGTAATCCCTTGCTTCTATCCTCAGTGTGGCAGAAAAATGAGAGGAAAAATATCTAAAAAACATGTATATGCTTCTGCCTCATGAGGTCTTTATATAGAGAGCTTGTGGGGAGCCTTTCTTAGCCTCTAAGCACCCCAATTCGAGTGAAATTCCCCTTCCTCACGACTAGAACACGCCCGTGTGCCATGCTCGTGTGACTTTGATAGAGGCCATGTGCTTTTATTGGTGGAGGCACGGCCGTGTGACCTGGCTGTGCTTGTCGGAGGCTTGACCATGTGATCTTCATGTGGCACGGCCGTGTGGCATTTCTTTGCCCGTGTTGTTCGCACATTTTGGCCCATTTTTCATCGTTTTTTGGCCCGTTTTTCATTCTTTCTTCTTCCCTATGCTCTCCTGAGTATAAGATATAAAAAGGAAGGATTAAGAGCACCAATTCTCACAAAATTGATAAGAATCCATCCAAAATATAGGCTAAACATGAGGTAAAAATATGTATAATTTAGCGTTTATCAGTTTACTAAAGTAACTAATTCGGAAGAAATTTCTAGTTAATCCATTCTTTAGATACCATACATAAATAAGTCGATTACTCATAATTAGTAATCGTGATGTGATGAAGTAATAAAATTGATCATACATAAAAACTAACTATTATCACGATAAAAGGCAAGTGCACCTATCGAATAGTAGTATAGTTAGTGGCAAGACCAGAATATCGAATCCAAGGAACTAAAAGTACTAGTAATGACTTTCTTCCTATTATCTAGCCTAAAAATAAAGAGTGGGTTTGTGTAAACTGATTAACTCTAAGGATGCGACAAAAAGTAAATTGAGGAATTACTCTGGGAAAACTAAATGATAAAGACAATACCTAAGGAAGAATCTACCTAGACTCCATTTGTTATCTAACTCTGAACTAGACGATTTCTTCATTCGACTTGATCCGTAGAGATCCCTAAATTATGTTAATATCTCCGTCGAGAATAAGAAAACTAATCCTAGGTTGATTAATTGAAATCTCTTTCTAATTAAAGCCCTTCGTCTTGCATTAACTCGATCTGTGGATCCCCATATTAGATTTGACTCTAATCTGGCAGATTTTCGTCGTCTTATGTCTAAGATTGCGATCAGCTCCGCTTAATTGTGTTGGATCTACTCTTAAACAAGGACTTTTGCTCCTCCGCCTAAGCACATTCGACTTAAATTAATATCCCAGAAATATCAATTCAAGAATTAAAAACACAATTAAGAACAAATCGGATATTTATCATATAGTCCAGATAACAATAACAAGATTCATCTTAGGTTCCATCCCCCTCAGGTATTTGGGGGTTTAGTTCATGTTTATAAAAAGAAACATATTAGAATAAAGAAAATAACAAAACATAAGAAAACCCAAAACTCTTGAAAGGATTGAAGGGAGATCCTCTGTCTTGATGTAGATACTGGCTTCTGAGATGGATCAATCGGCTTTCTTTCGAGTAATTCCCTGCCTTTTACTCTCCGTCTTGGCGGGGATATTGTACACCCTTGTAGTTGCCTCCTAGGGTTTTTATATAGAGTTTGGAATATCTTTCTTAGCCCCTAAGTAGCATTTTCCGCGTGACATTGAACTTCATCACGACAGGGACACGCCCGTGTGGCCATGTTCAAGCCTATTAATGTGGCACGGTCGTTGGGTTGCCCGTATGCTGAACTCCAGGCCGTATTGTTTCCTTGCTTTGGCCTATTTTCTGCGTTTTCGGCCCGTTTCTTGTTCTTTTCACTCTCCTATGCTCTCTTAAGTATAAAACATGAAATTAAAAGATTAGGAGCATCAAATTCCACAAATTCAATGATAATTCATCCATAAATGTGCTAAATGTGGGATAGAAATATGTATAATTTATAGTTTATCAAATACCCCCACACTTAAGACTCTGCTTGTCCTCAAGCAAAATCTCAACTCACAATTAAAAATTGTTCTTCTCAACTTATAATCCTTATCAATAATGTTTCAAACTAATCCACAAGTAATCATACATTGAGAATTCAACCAAAAGAAAATTAAAGTCTCAAACAATCTAAGTTGAGAATTTTATCACAGAAACATAGGTTTCCTCCCCTCTTCTAGGTAATTACCTTGAACTCAAAATCAACAAGAGTTGACATCCTCACTAAAGATTCACTCTATCCACTCAAAGTGTTTAGGGTTCAGAAATTAAGCACTCATTAGTCAACATGAAAAGTTATTACCATAAGCTTGCAGGAAAATCAAATCTCCACCACTATGTATTGACATGATACATCGATCAAAAGGTCTTTCAAGGGTTGTAACGTGGCCTTGGTTAGGGGTGTAGTCACAAGTTGAAAAAGAGGGTTAGAATCGAGATCGAACTAAAAAATCATCTAACTAAAAAAATCTCTATCACTAAAATATATTTCTAGAATAAAGCCTTTTTCTTTTGGATAACATTGTTTAAGAACAGAAGCTCAAAAAATTACATGGAAATATGCGAAACATTGAATTACAACTGAAGTATACATTTTTTTAAGAACATAATTAAATATTTATAAACTTACAGGCTAAAAAGGAGAACATAGCTAGATAATTATTCAACTCAAATCTCGACAAAAATAGGGATCAAAATAATTGAAGGGATTTCAATAAAAAATAGGTTATAGGTTAATATTGAGGGTAAGTCAATGAATGGTTTGTTAGGCTCAATGGGGTTCACTATGGGTTAATTATGAAGGTAGGCTTTTATGGAATAAGTGGGTTAAAACCTAGGTGCCTTTATCATTTCGGTATATCAAATCAATGATGTAGTCTCAACATGTATAATCGAAGCAAGTTCTAGAACAACAGATCAATATTGACTCACTCAAAGCAATAATAAAAGTGAGCACGAAAGGATGTATGCTCAAAAGGCTAAAAAATCTCACTAGAATTATGGCGTTTGATGTCAATCCTGTGATTTCAAATTTCAAGATAACACTTAAAATTGGGGAAAACGCCTAGAAAATTTTAAATTCTCAAAAATTTCAACTTATCATGCTTGATTCTCTAATGTCTTAAAGTTTGAATAATCAAAGCATAAGTACCTATGTCTTAATCTTTAACATATCAATAAAAATCATAAATCAATCAGAATTCATTCTAATTGTTAAGGCCAAGATTCAGGGATTTGAGAATAATGCAAAAAGTTAGTGGCAAAAATTTTCAAGGGGTTCAAGGATAATGCAAAGAATGAAAATGAATCCCCTCACACTAAAGATGTACATTGCCCTCAATGTACAAAGATAAAGTTAGTGAAAATAGAAGCATAAAATCATAAGATAAGGAGGGAAGTAAAACTCCTTGTATATTGGATGAATTCCTTGAGTAGGAGGTGTGAAGATTTGTAAGGAAGGGTGTTGATCCACAATTTCTGCCAAAAGAATATGATGATCAGTGTCGTGGTGGCTAGAGTCGTGGTCTGTAGGAATCAATAGCTGTGGCAGGGTTTTCCCATTAGAGATGGATTTGAGCTGTAAAGCTCTTTTGAAATTGCGATAGCATTAATAAATTTTTAGGAATTTAGATTAGCCCAATATACTTGTTAGGAAATAACCAATATGAAATGTTTGAAATAAAATAAACTAAATTCTTAAAATACTGAAATTCAAATAATGAAAATGATAAAGTTTAAATAAAATAAAAGGAAGAATAAAAATAAAAAGGAAAATAAAGAAAAAGATAAGAGGACTCGAGAGTCCTAATCCTCAAATGGTTTGTGAGGTGGGGGCGGCGGTGGAGATGCTGACAAATCTGATATAAAGTAGCATCAATGTGATCAAGGCGCTGAAAACACTATTGCTCAAATCGTGTGAAGCGTTCAGACATGTTAGGATTTGAAGCTGCCGCATGAACTGGACGGCAAGTGGGCGGTGGCTCCTCGTGGGATGGAGGGACATCATCAGGAATGTCCTATGGGTCCCCCTGCTCGGTGAACTGAGATAAGTTGTATTGAGGAGGGTTGGTCCCGCGTCGGTGCTCGATCATCCTCATATGAAGCATACTTTGGATGCCCTGCGGGGACATCTGGCCGATGAGAGTATAGGAGGATGTCTGGGCTGTTATGTTGAGGAGGCTTAAGTAGCGAGCCAGACGAGTCACATATGGGCCCATCGAGATCATACCCCTAAGATGCCGCTCCGTCTGGTGCTGAATGGCATGAGCAATAAAGTAAACAAGGTCGAGCACGTGCCCTTGCGACATGCTCTAGAGGAAGTAGGCATCGTGGGTGTTGACGACGCCGGTGCTCTCTTGTCTACCCGTCAGTGTATGTGTGAGTAGGGCATGTAGGTACCTCAGCGATGGGGCGAGAGCTATCACTTTGGAGCGACTGGGGTCGTAGGTGGCCGAAACAGGGACTAGGGCCTGACAACACTTGGCTGGAGAAAAATGGATGTGGCAGTGAAGCTCGGAGAGGTTTTCCTTTTCCATAAACTGCTCAGTATATAGACCCAGTGCTATCGAACAATGCCCCCAAGGCAGAACTAGACCGTCCCTGGATCGTGTTATCTGGACATGATCGTTTGGAGGTGGAAAGTGGAGCAGAGCTCTAAAGTAAGCTCAAGGTATGTGGGCTCGATGATTTGAAAGAATTGGTCCCGCGAGTCCTTTGTTAACCGGGCCCGAACTGCGTCTGCCAATTGGGCTCGCTCTAATGCGGCCCAATCAATACACCTCCCCACTCCGAGGGGTTGTAATAGAAGAAGTTGAAATAGTTCTTCTTGAGAGTTTTGTAGGAATTGGAAGAAGGGGTGTCTAATTTCAGTGGTGGCTCTGGAAAAGGAACCACCGGGCCCCTTTCACTTTTTAGAGGCGGAGACAGCGACTTTCTTTCCTCTAGATGATGACATTGCTCCTGAAAGGAAAATAGACAAAATAGAAATATATTATGGATATTCATAATTTCCTAAACTAAATGGCAAATTAAACTAATCAAAAACTACTAAGTACTTCATGCAAAGAGTAATTTCACTAACCTAAATTTGATGTTTGAGTTATCCTAAGCATAGAACGAGACAATGGAAATAGTAGTAGCTATGGTTAACATTATATATATAGAACCAATTGCTTAAGAAAAATAAAGATGGCAACCAAAAAATGGTTCAAAATGGCATAATAAGTATTCTAGATTAATCATGCAAAATGTATGAGAATCACATAGATAATATGGTAAATAACTGAATAAATGGAATCATGAAAATATAAGTAGTTAAAATACATTAAAAATTAAAATAAAAGGGAGAAAGGGGAACCAATAGGGTAGGATTTGGGGCGACGCACGGTCGTGGTGGTGGTACATGAGCGTGGTGGCTTGGGCTAGGTCGGCGACGGCACTAGGAAGGGCTGGAGTGGGCTGTAGTGGGAGAGGATTTAGGGTTTTGAGTGAGGGAGATGATGAATAGTGAGGGGTTTATATAGAAATTAGGGCACACAGGCATGTCACACGCTAGTGTGAATCATTTTTGGCCCGTGTGGTTCGAATTTTAAGGGTTTTAGCGGGCATAAGTCGTGGCACACGCCCGTGTTCTTTGGGCGTGTTAGGGAACACGACCGTGTCGCACGGCCATGTCCTTTGATGTTCGCTTCTCCCACGCCTGTGTTTGGGGTCACAAGCCCGTGTATGAATTGACAGGTTCGTCCATGGGTCTAAAACACGGGTGTGTCGCATGCCCGTGTTAAATTAACAGGATCGACCACGGCCTTGGGGCACGGGCTTGTCCTACACCGGTGTCGATTTGTCAGGATTGGCCACGGCCACATCGCATGGCTGTGGCTATTTGTTATAGCCTGTGTGTTGGGAAAGTTTTGTCCTGCTTGTACATGGTCGTGTCTTTGCCCATGGTGTCCCACGGCCGTAGGCACTCCTATGGGCATGGCCGTGTGGCTTGAAAAACTTGCGTTTAGGAAGTTAGTTGATGAATTAGAGTTCGAGAGCTTAAATAAAGGAAATTTACTATGTTTGTGCTCGGGTTGCCTCTCGAGAAGTGCTTATTTATAGTCTAAGCTCGACTTCTTTCAAGCTTGCACGGTCACGGTGGTTTGAGGAGTTTGGACTCCTCTCTCCTGCTATCAGTCTCAAAATCAAAATAAGGTTAGAGTCGTGTATAATTTACCTTGAAAGTGCCCAACATCTTATGTGTTATCTCGACTGTACCATAGGGGAAAATTTTCATTATCGTAAAGAAAGGTGTATCACCTGTATGAAGTTTTGAAATTCGAGGATCCTCTCCCTCTAATAAGACTTTATCCCCTACCTTAAATTGATTCGTTTTTATCTTAGGGTCATCATGGTGATGCTTCGATTCGACGTGGAATATTTTTGGTTTCTCTTGGTAGTAGTTCAGCCACTCGTCTAGTTCTTCAATCTGTAGCATTCATTTTTCATGTATTGTTCCCTTGGATGGATTCGTCTGGGGTTCGGTCGCACTTATATGAGGAGTATCCTACAAAGAAGGTTGGACGGTGAGATCATTCTTATTACAAGAACTCATAATAATATCTTTATCATTAACAGTCTTATTAGAATTACAAGCTTGCAAAGTAACTGTATCATCAACTATACGAAGTGTTAGTTCGTCTGTGCCTACATCAATTATGGTTCTAGCAGTTGCTAAAAAGGGTCGCCCTAGAATTAGGGGTACATTGCTATCCTCATCTATGTCTAGAACAACAAAGTCGACTGGGAATATAAATTTATCAATTTTGACAAGTACATCTTCGATTATACCCTTAGGAAATCTAATGGTTTTATCAGCCAATTGAATGCTCATCCCAGTTTGTTTAGGTTTCCCAAGACCCATTGTTTAAACAATTTATATGGCATTACATTAATACGTGCTTTAAAGTCGGCTAAAGCATTTTTAATATCTAAGCTACCAAGTAAACAAGGAATTGTAAAACTCCCTGGATCTTTTAGTTTGTTGGGTAGCTTATTCTGCAAAATGGCTGAGCAAACTGCGTTCAGTTCCACATGAGATGACTCATCTAGCTTTTGTTTGTTCGTCAGGAGCTCTCTTAAAAACTTAACTGCGTAGAGCTTCAATAAATGGTAAGTTAATATGTAATTTCTCTAAGAGTTTAAGGAATTTACAGAATTGTTCATCTGTGTGATCTTTCCTTATCGCGTTAGGATATGGGACACAAGGCTTATATTCTTTGACAATCGGTTCGGTGCTACTTACCTCACCCTTACCTCTACTTACCACAGTTTCCTTATTTGGCTCTCTTTCATCAATCGTGTCGATGGAGTGGAGTTGCTTCTTAGGGTTAGTCTCGTTGTTGCTCGGTAAACCACCTTGTGGTCTTTCAGAAATTAACTTAGCGAGCTGGCCTATTTGAGTTTCGAGTCCTTGAATGGATGCTTGCTAGTTCTTAAGTGTCGTCTCGGTGTTCTGGAAATGGGTTTCTAACACGGAGATAAATTCCATGATCATCTCCTCAAGGTTCGGCTTTTTCTTTTGTTGGTAAGGTGGTTGCTGAAATCCCGGAGGAGGTGGTGGTCTTTGATTTCCTTGGTTACCTTGTCCTCCCCATGAGAAATTGGGGTGGTTCCTCCAACCTGCATTGTAGGTGTTACTATAAGGGTTATTTTGAGGTCTAGGATTATTACCCATATAGTTGGCTTGCTTGTTTTCCATGCCGTATCCATAGGTAGGGTACTCAGAATTGCTCATGTCACACTGCATCACTAGATGTACCTGCGTAGAACCAACGAAATTATCAATCTTTTTATTAAGATGTTCTACCTTATTAGAAAGGATGGTGACCACATCAATATTAAAAACTCCGGCAGCTTTTTGCGGCTTTGTTCTCATGACCTGCCACTGATAGTTATTTAGTGACATCTCCTCTATAAACTCGTAAGCTGCTTCTGGTGCTTTGTTATTGATTGTTCCACCGGCAGGTGCATTGATACTCGTGATATTAAGTAATAAAATTTATAAAAACTGATCATACGAAAAACTAACTAATATCACGATTTTAAAGGCAAGCGCACCTATCGAATAGTAGTATAGTTTAGCGGTAAGACCGAGTTATCGTACCCAAGGGAACCAAAAGTACTAATACTTACTTCCTTTCTATTATCTAGCCTAAAAATAAAAGAGGGTTGTTTGAAACTAATTCTAAAACTAGCTAAAAGTGCAAAAAAAGTAAAGTGGGAAAAACTTTCGGAAAAGCTGATTGATATGGGCAATACTCAAGGGAGAATCTACCTAGACTTCACTTGTTATTTAACTTCTTGAACTAGACGATTTCTTCATTTAACTTGATTCGTAGAGATCCCTAACCTATGTTAATACCTCTGTCAAGGATAAGAACAACTAATCCTAGGTGGTTAACTAAAGTTTCTTTATTAATTAACACCCCTAAGTTGCATTAATTCGATCTATGGATCCCCCTATTAGGTTTGACCCTAATCCGGCAGATTTATGTCGCTCTATGTCTAGGGTTGCATGCAATTCCGCTTAATTATGATAGATATACTCTTAAAACAGGGACGTTTGGTCCTTTGCCTAAGCACATCAGTTTCTTGAAGTAATACCTAGGATTATTAAATCAAGAATGAAAAACACATAATTAAGAACAATTCAAGTAGTTATCATATAATACAAGAATAAATAATAACAAGATCTGTCTTAGGTTTCATCCCCCTCAAGTATTTGAGAGGTTTAGTTCATAATTAATAAAGAAAACATCTCAGAAGAAATAAGACAACAAAACATAAAGAACCCAAAAACCCTGAAGGAATTTAGGGAGATCCTCTGTCTTGATGTAGAATTCTGGCTTCTGGGATTAATCAATCGGCTTCCCTTGGAGTAATTCCTTGCTTTCACTCCTTGTGATAGTAAAAATATGGCGCTCCTTTTTGAGAGAAAAGAGTACACCCTTAGAGTTGTCTCCTGGGGTCTTTATATAGAGCTTTGGGATGCCTTTCTTAGCCTCTAAGTATCCAAATCCGAGTGAAATTGCACTTCCTCACGACAGGGACACGCTCGTGTGCCACGCCCGTGTGGTTTCGATAAGGGCCGTGTTTGGGCCTGTTGAGGTGGCACAGCCGTGTGGCCTGGCCGTGCTTGTCGGGGCTGGGCCGTGTTGGACCTTGTGTGGCACGGTGGTGTGCCACGGCCCTGTAGTGACTTCTTGGGCCGTGTCGTTTTCAAACTTTGGCCCATTTTCTTCGTTTTCGGTCCGTTTTTCATTTTTTTTCTCTTCCCTATGCTCTCCTGAGTGTACAACATGAAATAGAAGGGTTAAGAGCACCAATTCTCACAAAATTAATAATAATTCATACAGAAATTAGGCTAAACATGAGGTAAAAATATGTATAATTTATCATTTATCATGCATCAATCATTTGTCTCGTTAAAGGGTTCAAACTGTTGTGAAAAGTTTGAACTTGTAACCATAAAGGTAACCCATGGTGAGGGTACCTTCTCAACAAGTCCTTGTATCTCTCCAAAGCATTGTAGAGTGTCTCTAAATCCATCTGCACAAAAGAAGAGATATCATTCCTTAATTTAGCCGTTTTAGCTGATGGAAAATATTTGAGTAAAAATTTTTCGGTCATTTGTTCCCATGTAGTGATAGACCCTCGTGGTAGAGAATTTAACTATTTTTTAGCTTTATTCCTCAAGGAAAATAGGAATAACTGAAGACGAATGGCATTATCAGAAACACCATTTATTTTAAATGTCGTAGAATTCCAAAAAGTTGGCTAAATGAGCATTAGGATCTTCATCCTGCAAACCATCAAACTAAACAAACTATTGTATCATTTGAATAGTGTTAGGCTTCAGTTCAAAATTATTTGCAACAATAATAGGCCTAACAATACTAGATTCAGTGCCAGCCAAATTAGGCTTAGCATAATTATACATAGTACGAGGAACAGGATTTTGCTCGACAGGATTTGTGGCTACTACAGGAGGTAACTGATTATCTTGATTTGCCTCCATCCCTTCAGTCGATTCAGGTTCTTCTTTTTGTCCTTGTTCTGGGTACCGTCAGCTTCTTCTTATCTGTCTGCGATTTCTACGAACTATGGCTTCTAAGTCGTCGTCAAAAAGCAAAGGTCCTGACAGCTTTCTTCTAGTCATAAACTAGAGATACCTGCCAGTGAAAACAAAAAAGAAGAAAGAAAAATTTAGTAAAAACGTAATATAAAAACTGAAAATAAATAAAAGTAGTAATGGCTAAAGTAATAGAAATAAAGTGTTCCTAATATTTCAGTTCCCCGGCAACGGCGCCAAAAACTTGATCGTGATGTGATAAAGTAATAAAATTGATCATACCTAAAAACTAACTATTATCACAATAAAAGGCAAGTGCACCTATCGAATAGTAGTATAGTTAGTGGCAAGACCAGAATATTCGAATACAAGGAACTAAAAGTACTAGTAATGACTTTTTTCCTATTATCTAGCCTAAAAATAAAGATTGGGTTTGTGTAAACTAAATAACTCTAAGGATGCGACAAAAAGTAAATTGGGGAATTGCTTTGGGAAAACTGAATGATAAAGACAATACCTAAGGAAGAATCCACCTAGACTTCACTTGTCATCTAACTCTGAACTAGACGATTTCTTTATTCGACTTGATCTGTAGAGATCCCAAAATTATGTTAATATCTCCGCCGAGAATAAGAACAACTAATCTTAGGTTGATTAATTGAAATCACTTTCTAATTAAAACCCCTAGTCTTGCATTAACTTGATCTATGGATCCCCATATTAGATTTGACTCTAATCCGGTAGATTTTTGTCATCCTATGTCTAGGATTACGATCAACTTCGCTTAACTGTTGATAAACTGTAAATTATACATATTTTTACCTCATGCTTAGCCTAAATTCTGGATGAATTATCATTGAATTTGTGGAAATTGGTGCTCCTAATCCTTTTATTTCATGTTTTATACTTAGGTGAGCATAAGGAAGAGAAAAGAGCAAGGAACGGGCTGAAAACGGAAAAATTAAGCCCAATACAATAATTAACACGGCCTGGAGGTTCATCACACGGGCGTTTCACACGGCCGTTCCACATTAACAGGCTCGAACATAGCCTGGAAGTCGACTCACACGGGCGTGGCATACAGGCGTATCCCTGTCATGAAGAAGTTCAATTTCACTAGGAAAAAGCTACTTAGGGGCTAAGAAAGACATTCTAAACTCTATATAAAGACCCTAGGAGGCAACTACAAAAGAAGGAGATTATTCCCGCCAAGATGGGGAGTTAAAGGCAGGGAATTACTGGAAGAAAAGCCGATTGATCCATCTCAGAAGCCAGAATCTACATCAAGACAGAGGATCTCCCTTCAGTCTTTTTAGGAGTTTTGAGTTTTCTTATGTTTTGTTATTTTATTTCTTCTGAGATTTCTTATATAATTATGAACTAAAACCCCAAATATCTAAGGGGGATGAAACCTAAGACAGATCTTGTTATTGTTATCTGAACTGTGTGATAAATATTTGATTTGTTCTTAATTGTATTTTTAACTCTTAAATTGATATTTCTGGGATATTGATTTAAGTTGGATGTTCTTATGTAGAGGAGCAAAAGTCCCTGCATAGGAGTAGATCCAACACAATTAAGTGAAGTTGATCGCAATCCTAGACATAGGACGACGAAAATCTACCGAATTAGAGTCAAATCTAATATGGGGAGCCATATATCGAGTTAATGCAAGACTAGGGGTTTTAACTAGAAAGAGGTTTCGGTTAATCAACCTAGGATTAGCTGTTCTTATCCTCGACAGAGGTATTAACATAATTTAAGGATCTCTACGGATCAAATCAAATGAAGAAATCATCTGGTTCAGAGTTAGATAACAAGTGAAGTCTAGGTGGATTCTTCCTTAGGTATTGCCTTAATCATCCAGTTCCCTAAAGCAATTTCCCAAATTTACTCTTTTTCATCTTTTCAGTTTAGTTTAGATTAGTTAATTTAGAAACAAACCCCCCTTTATTTTTAGGCTAGATAATAGGAAGAAAGTCATTACTAGTACTCATAGTTCCTTGGATTCGATATTCCAGTCTTGCCATTAGTTATACTACTCGATAGGTTCGGGCCTTGTTGACAACGGACCCGTGGGACCAACTCTTTCAAATCGTGGAGCCCACATACCTCGAGCTCACCCTAGAGTTCTGCTCCATGTTCCATCTCCAGATGGTCATGACCTGACACGATGATCCAGGAACAATTCAATTCCATCTAGGAGGCCTTGTTCGTCAACTCAGTGTTCCAGAGTTCGGTACAGCACTAGGCCTGTACACTGAGCAATTAGAGGAGGAGAACCTTTCTGAGCTTTGCCGCCACATACATATTTCTCCAGTCAATTGTTGGCACGCCTTAGTCCCTGGCTAGCCCACATACGACCCCAGTCGCTCCAAAGCGACAGCTCTCGCCCCTTCACTGAGGTATATTCACACCTTACTCACGCACACATTGACGGGCAGACGCGAGAGCACCTGTATCGTCAACACCCACGACGCCTACTTTTTATGGAGCATGGCGCACGCACATGTGATTGACCTTGCCTACTTCATCGCCCATGCCATCCAGCATTAGACTGAGAGGTATCAGAGAGGTGTGATCTCTATGGGCTCGTACATCACTCGATTGGCCCGCTACTATGGCCTATTTAACACCGTGGCCTAGACATCCTCATATACTCTTGTTGGCCAGATGTCCCCGCAAGGCATCTAGAGTATGCTGCATATGATGATGATTCAGCATCACCACGGGAGCAACCCTACTCAGTACCAGTTAGCTCAATCTACCGAGTAGGAAGACCCCGAGGACATTACTGATGATGTCCCACCACAGGAGGAGGCACTGACTGACCCACCACTGACTCGCCGCCCAGTTCATACGGCAGCTTCAGGCTATGCCACTTCTGAGCAGTTCGGCCAATTCCAGCAACAATGTTTTCAGTGACTCGATCACATTGATGCAACCTTAGCTCAGATTTGTCAGCATCTTCATCTCGCGCCACTATCCCAACCTCGCGAACCATCTGAGGATTAGAACTTTCTATTCCTCTTATCTTCTTTTTTTATTTGCTTTCTTGATCTTTATTTTTACCTTCTCTCACATTTTATATTTCTTTAGAATCTTTAAATTTTTTTTTATATTTATTTCAATCTTTATGTTTATTGAATATTTTATTTTAGATTTCAATTTCATTTTCATGTCGGCTATTCCCTAAAGAGAAAATTCTATTTAAGTTAAATCCCTAAATTCTTATTTATGTTATCACAGTTTCAAAGGAGCTTTATAGCTCATATCCATATCTAATCGGAAAACCCTACAACAACTGCCATGTCCTTCTCGACCACGACCCTAGCCACCACGACCATAGCCACCACGACCATAGCCACCACAACCTCGATCATCTTATCCTTTTGGCATGGAAAGTGGGGATAAACACTCATCTACAAATCTTCACACTCAGCTCAAGGAATTCATCCAAAATTCAGGGAGTTTCACTTCTCTCCCTATCTTATGATTTTATACTTCTATTGCTACTAATGTATCTTTGTACATTGAGGGCAATGTACATCTTAAGTGTGGAGGGGAACTCACTTTCATTCTTTGTATTATCTTTTTGATTACGGCTTTCGCGATATTAAGTAATAAAATTTATAAAACTGATCATACCAAAACTAACTAATATCACGACCTTAAAGGCAAGCGCACCTGTCGGACAATAGTATAGTTTAGTGGCAAGACCGAGTTATCGTACCCAAGGGAACCAAAAGTACTAGTACTTACTTCCTTTCTATTATCTAGCCTAAAAATAAAGAGAGTTGATTTAAACTAATTCTAAAACTAACTAAAAGTGCACAAAAAGTAAATTGAGGAAAGACTTTCAGGAAAACTGATTGATATAAGCAATACTTAAGGGAGAATCCACCTAGACTTCACTTCTAATTGGTTCTTGAGCTAGACGATTTATTCACTTGACTTGATCCGTAGAGATCCCTAATTTATGCTAAACCCTCCGTCGAGGCGAAGAGCAACTAGGCCTAGGTGGTTAAGTAAAGTTCCTTTATTAATTAACACCTTAGGTTGCATTAATTCGATCTATGGTTCCCCATATTAGGTTTGACCCTAATCCGACAGATTTATGTCGCCCTATGTCTAGGGTTACATGTAACTCCACTCAATTATGGTAGATCTACTCTTATCACAGGGACTTTTGCTTCTCTGCTTTAAGCACATCCATTTCTTGAATTAATACCTAGGCTTATTAACACAAGAATTAAGCACACATAATTAAGAACAACTCAAGTATTTATCATATAACTCAAGAATAAATAATAACAAGATTCGTCTTAGGTTTCATCCCCCTCAAGTATTTGAGGGGTTTAGTTCATAATAAAGAAAGAAAACATCTCAGAAGAATTAAGATAACAAAACATAAAGAACCCAAAAACCCCTGAAGGAATTTAGGGAGATCCTCTATTTTGATGTAGAATTCTGGCTTCTGGGATGAATCAATCAGCTTCCCTTGGAGTAATCCCTTGCTTTCACTCTTTGTGTTGGCAGAAATATGGCGCTCTTTCCTAAGAGAAAAAAGTATTCCCTTAGCGAGAAATAAGCACACCTTTGAAGTTGCCTCCTAGGGTCTTTATATAGAGTTTAGAATGGCTTTCTTAGCCCCTCAGTATCCAAATCCGAGTGAAATTCCTCTTCCTCACGACTAGAACACGCCTATGTGCCACGCCTGTATGCCACGACAAGAGGCCGTGTGAGAGTCTGTCGATGGAGGCACAGCCGTGTGGCCTGGCCGTGCTTGTCGGGGGCTGGACCGTGTGATTTTCGTGTGGCACGGCCGTGTGCCACGGCCGTGCGATGATCCTTGGGCCGTGTCAATTACACATTTTGGCCCATTTTCTCCGTTTTTGGTCCATTTTTCGTTCTTTTCTCTTCCCTATGCTCTCCTGAGTGTAAGATATGAAAAAGAAAGATCTGAGCACCAATTCTCACTAATTTGATAATAATTCATCCAAAATAAAGGCTAAACATGGGGTAAAAATATGTATAATTTATCATTTATCAAATACCCCCACACTTAAGCCTTTGCTTGTCCTCAAGCAAAATCTCAATCCTTAATTAAGAATCATTCCTCTCAACTTACAATCTTTATCAATAATGTTTCAAACTAATTCACAAGTAGTCATACAATGAAAATTCAATCAGAAGAACATTAAAGATTCAATCACTCTAAGTTGAGAATTTTATCATTGGAACATAAGTTTCTTCCCTTCTTCTAAGTAATCATCTCTCAATTGAAATCAACAGGTTTTGACATCCTCACTAAGGGTTCACTCTATCCACTCAAAGTGTTTAGAGTTCAAGAATTAAGCACTCTCTAGTCAATCTGAAAAGTTATTGCCATAGGCTTGCAAGAAAATCAAATCTCTACCACTATAGATTGATACGACACATCGATCAAAAGGTCTTTCAATGGTTGTAATGGGGCTTTGGTTAGAGGTGT
The DNA here is from genome assembly GCA_020496765.1 of Gossypium stocksii. NCBI lineage: Eukaryota > Viridiplantae > Streptophyta > Magnoliopsida > Malvales > Malvaceae > Gossypium > Gossypium stocksii. The sequence goes on from CM035623.1 coordinate 110,778,750, forward strand.
TGTCACAAGCTGAAAAAGGAGGTTAGAACCGAGATTGAATTGAAAAATCATCTAGCTAGAGAAATCTCTATCACTAGAACATATTCTTAGAGCTAAGCCTTATGATGACATCGTTCTAGATTTGGAAGCTTGTAGAAATATGCAAAAACTATTAAACTATTATAGATTACAACTGAATTAACTGTATATACACTTTTTCTTTTTTTTTTAAAACAATTCAAGTACAATACTATAAATATTGACAAACTTTACAACTGAAAAAAAAGAGAGAACAAAGCTAGATAATAATTTTAACTTAAATCTCGATAAAAATAGGGATCAAAATAATTGAATGGAATTTAACAAAAATGGGTTATGGGTTAATATTAGAGGTAAGTCAAAAAAATGGGTTGTTAGGCTCAATGGAGTTTACTAAGGGTTAATTTATGGAGGTAGGCTTTTTATGGAGTAAGTGGGTTAAACCTAGGTGCCTTTATCATTTCGGTGTATCAAATCAATGATGTGGACTTGACATGTATAATCGAAGCAAGTTCTAGAAATACAAATCAGTATTGACTCACTCAAAGCAATAATAAAAGTAAGCATGAAAGAATGTATGCTCAAAAGGCTCAAAAATCTCACCAGAATTATGGCTTTTGATGTCAATCCTGCGAATTTCAATTCTCAAGACAACACTTAGAATTAAGGAAAAGAACTTATGAAAAAATTTTGGGGTTATCAAAAGTTTCAACTTATCATGCTTGATTCCTTAATGTTTTAAAGTTTGAATAATTAGAGTACAAGCACCTATGTCTTAATTCTCACATATCAATAAAAATCATAAATCAATCAGAATTAATTCTAAATAGGAAACTAAGAATTATTTGAGAATACAGCATAAAGAAAAATTTCAGGGCTTTCACAGATAATGTAAAGATTTAAAGTAAACTTCCCCCCACACTTAAGATGTACATTGCCCTCAATGTACAAAGATAATAATAGCAAGAGAAGTATAATATCATAAGATAGGGAGAGGATTAAAACTCCCTGAATTTAGGATGAACTTGTGAGGAAGAGTCAGCAAATGTGGCAGGGTATTCCTATTGTTGGTTGAATATTAGCTGTAGAGCTCCTTTTTGAAACTGCGAGAATATTAATTAGTCTTGGGAATTTTGGATTAATAGAGATTACTCGTTAGGGATTAGCCGATATGAAAGATAGAAAAATAACAGAAAAATAATAAACTAAGTTCTAAAAATACTAATATTGTAATGATTAAACGGATAAAAATAAAATTTGAAATAAAAATGAGACTAATAAAGGAAAAATAAAAAATGAAAAATGAGAAAAATAGAACCGATTTGGAGAATAGAGGCGCACGGTCGTGTTCATCGGGTTTAGCACGTGTCGGATATATTGCACGACCATTTGCTAACTTGTTCGCTCTTCACACGGTCGTGTGATGGTTTACACGGCCGTATGTGATCGTGTTCGTTTGTCACACGATTATGTGATATGTTCCACGGCCATGTCTTAATTGACAGTGTTGGCCACGGTCTTATCGCACTGCCGTGGCTATTTATCGGTAACCCGTGCTTTGGGAAAAATTTTTACTCTGTTTATACACGGCCTCACTACACGACCGTGTCTCTGCTTGAAGTGTTCACACGACCTCGGACACGCCCGTGGGCATGGCCGTGTGGTCCTAATTTTCTGTATTAAAAAGGGTTAGTTGATGCATAAAAATACTAAAATCAAAAAAAAAAAAGTCACTAAGTTAGTGCTCAGGTTGCCTCCCAAGAAGCGCTTATTTATAGTCTAAGCTCGACTTTGCTCGAGCCTGTACGTTCATGGTGGTTTGAAGAGTTGATACTCTTCTATCCTGCTTACTATTTCATTATCAATACAAGATTTGAGTCGAGTGTGATTTACCTTGAAAGTGCCAAGTGACTCATGTTTTATCTCGACTGTACCGTAGGGAAAGATTTTCTTTACCGTGAAGTAAGGTGTATCACTTGTATGCTCTTTTGAATTCAAGATTTGAGGATCGTCTTCCCCTAAGATTACCTTATCCTCTACCTTGAGTTGATTCGTTTGTACCTGAGGGTCGTCTTGGTGATGCTCTGGGTTGGTGTGGCATATTTTGGGCTTTTCGTGATAGTTCAGCCACTCATCTAGTTCCTCAATCTGAAGCATTCGCTTTCCAGGTGCGTCTCCCTTGGATGGATTTGTTTGTGATTGAGTTGCCTTTATGTGGAGTGTATCCTGCACAGAAGGTTGGATGGTGAGATTATTCTTTTTACAAGGACTCGTGACTATATTATTATCAACAGTCTTATTCGAGTTTTGAGCTTGTAAAGTAACTTTGTCATCACCTACACGTAGTGTAAGTTCACCTGTTCCTAAATCAATTATTGTTCTAGCAGTTGCTAAAAAGGGTCGCCCTAGAATTAAGGGTACATTGTTATCCTCATCAATGTCTAAAACAACAAAGTCAACTAGAATATAAATTTATCAATTTTGACAAGCACATCTTAAATTATTCCCTTAGAAGACCTAATAGTTTTATCAGCCAGTTGAATGCTCATCTTAGTTTGCTTAGGTTTTCCAAGACCTAGTTGTTTAAACAGCTTATACGGCATGACATTTATACTAGCCCCTAAATCAGCTAAAGCATTTTTTGTGTCTAGGCTACCAAATAAACAAGGAATAGTAAAACTTCCTGGATCTTTTAGTTTGGTTGGCAGTTTATTTTGGAGAATAGCTGAGCATTCCTCGTTGAGTTCCATTGTGGACAGTTCTTCCAACTTCTTTTTATTTGTGAGAAGTTCCTCTAAATATTTTGCGTACTTCGGCATCTACAAAATTGCTTCAACAAATGGTAAGTTGATATGTAATTTCTTTAAGAGTTTAAGAAACTTATCGAATTGCTCATCTGTGCGGTCTTTCTTTAGTGCGGTTGGGTATGGGATACGAGGTTTAAATTCTTTGGTAATTTCATCTTTGTAACTTACCTCATTCTTTCCTTTACTTACCATAGGCTCCTTGCATGGCTCTGGGTTGGTTTTGGTTAACCCCTCATTATCTATCGTATCGACGGCATTAAGTTGCTCTTTGGGGTTAGTCTCAGTATTGCTTGATAACCCACCTTGCGGTCTTTCAGTGATTAGCTTGGCAAGCTGGCCTATTTGAGTTTCAAGTCCTTGAATAGATGCTTGCTGGTTCCTTAGTGCCGTTTCGGTATTTTGGAAACGAGTTTTTGAGATGGCCATAAATTTGGTGAACATCTCTTCCAAGTTCGGCTTTTTCTCCTGTTGTGGTGGTGGCTGCTAAAATCCCAGAGGAGGCGGTTGTCTTTGATTTCCTTGTCCTTCCTATGAAAAATTGGGGTGACTCCGCCAACCTGCATTATAAGTATTACTATAAGGGTTATTTTGAGGTCTAGAATTGTTACCCATATAGTTGGCTTGCTCAGTTTCCATGCCATGTCTATAAGAGGAGTAATCTGGATTGAACATATTTCCCTGGTTTGCGTCACACTGCATTACTGGATGTGCCTGCGTAGAACCAATAAAAGTATCAAACTTTTTATTTAAAAGTTCTACTTGGTTAGTAAGCATGGTGACAGCATCAATATTATAAACTCCTGCAGCTTTTGTTGGCTTTGTCCTCATGACTTGCCACTGATAGTTATTCAGTGACATCTCTTCTATAAACTCATAAGCTACTTCTGGTGTTTTGTTATTGATTGTTCCTCCTGCAGTAGCATCGATCATTTGCCTTGTTGAAGGATTCAAACCGTTGTGAAAGTTTTGAACTTGTAGCCATAAAGGTAGGCCATGATGAGGGCATCTTCTCAAAAGATCATTGTATCTCTCCCAAGCATCGTAAAGTGTCTCTAGATCCATCTGCTCAAAAGAAGAGATATCGTTTCGCAATTTAGCTGTTTTAGCTGGAGGAAAATATTTAAGTAAAAATTTTTCGGTCATTTGTTCCCACGTAACCACTGTTTGGCTTTATTTCTCAAAGAGAATGGAAATAGCCTCAAGCGAATGGCATCGTCAGAAACGCCATTTATTTTAAAAGTATCACAAAATTCCAAAAAATTTGCTAAATGTGAATTTGGATCTTCGTCCTGCAAACCATCGAACTGCACAAATTGCTGAATCATCTGAATAGTGTTAGGTTTTAATTCAAAATTATTAGCAGCAATAGCAGGTCGAATAATGCTAGTTTGGGTACCAATCAAACTAGGTTTAGCATAATCATACATAGTGCGAGGAGCTGCATCCTGGTTTACTGGTTCTGCTGGTAGTGCTGGAGGTGGTGGAACGTTTTGATTTGCGTCCATCTCTTCTGTAGGTTCTGGCTCTTGCTCAGGTTCTTGTTCTGGATAATGTAAACTGCGTCTAATTTCTCTGCGATTTCTGCGAACTGTCGCTTCTAGATCTTCGTCAAAAAGTAGTGGTCCTGTTGGGTTGTTTCTAGTCATAAACTAAAAATACCTAAAAAGAAAAAGCAAAGAAAATTCAAAATTTTAAAATAAAATAAAAATAAATAAATAAAAATTGAAAATAAAAATAAAAATAAAAGAGAAATAGATAAATGTATATAAATATAGTAATGGCTAAAGTAATAGAAATCGAGTTTTCGTAATATTTCAATTCCCCGGCAACGGCGCCAAAAACATGATTACGGCTCTCGTGATATTAAGTAATAAAATTTATAAAACTGATCATACCAAAACTAACTAATATCACGACCTTAAAGGCAAGCGCACCTGTCGGACAATAGTATAGTTTAGTGGCAAGACCGAGTTATTGTACCCAAGGGAACCAAAAGTACTAGTACTTACTTCCTTTCTATTATTTAGCCTAAAAATAAAGAGAGTTGATTTAAACTAATTCTAAAACTAACTAAAAGTGCACAAAAAGTAAATTGAGGAAAGACTTTCGGGAAAACTGATTGATATAAGCAATACTTAAGGGAGAATCCACCTAGACTTCACTTGTTATTGGTTCTTGAGCTAGACGATTTATTCACTTGACTTGATCCATAGAGATCCCTAATTTATGCTAAACCCTCTGTCGAGGCGAAGAACAACTAGGCTTAGGTTGTTAACTAAAGTTCCTTTATTAATTAACACCCTAGGTTGCATTAATTCGATCTATGGTTCCCCATATTAGGTTTGACCCTAATCCGGCAGATTTATGTCGCCCTATGTCTAGGGTTGCATTCAACTCCGCTTAATTATGGTAGATCTACTCTTATCACAGGGACTTTTGCTCCTTTGCTTTAAGCACATCCGTTTCTTGAATTAATACCTAGGCTTATTAACACAAGAATTAAGCACACATAATTAAGAACAACTCAAGTATTTATCATATAACTCAAGAATAAATAATAACAAGATTCGTCTTAGGTTTCATCCCCCTCAAGTATTTGAGGGGTTTAGTTCATAATAAAGAAAGAAAACATCTCAGAAGAATTAAGATAACAAAACATAAAGAACCCGAAAACCACTGAAGGAATTTAGGGAGATCCTCTATCTTGATGTAGAATTCTGGCTTCTGGGATGAATCAATCGGCTTCCCTTGGAGTAATCCCTTGCTTTCACTCTTTGTATTGGCAGAAATATGGCGCTCTTTCCTAAGAGAAAAAAGTATTCCCTTAGCGAGAAATAAGCACACCTTTGAAGTTGCCTCCTAGGGCCTTTATATAGAGTTTAGAATGGCTTTCTTAGCCCCTAAGTATCCAAATCCGAGTGAAATTCCTCTTCCTCACGACTAGAACACGCCCGTGTCCACGCCTGTGTGCCACGACAAGAGGCCGTGTGAGAGTCTGTCGATGGAGGCACGACCGTGTGGCATGGCCGTGCTTATCGAGGGTTGGACTGTGTGATCTTCGTGTGGCACGGCTGTGGCCGTGTCAATTACACATTTTGGCCCATTTTCTCCGTTTTTGGTCCATTTTCCGTTCTTTTCTCTTCCGTATGCTCTCCTGAGTGTAGGATATGAAAAAGAAAGATCTGAGCACCAATTCTCCCTAATTTGATAATAATTCATCCAAAATAAAGGCTAAACATGGGGTAAAAATATGTATAATTTATCATTTATCACTTTGAAACCCCTGAAAAATTTTACCACTAACTTGTTGCATTGTTCTCAAATTTCGAATTCTCATTTTCACTCTCTGCATTTGTCTCAATCTCCTATTAGGAATTAATTCTGATTGATTTATGATTTTTATTGATATGTTAATAATTAAAACATAGGTACTTATGCTTTGATTATTCAAACTTTAAGACATTAGGGAATCAAGCATGATAAGTTGAAATTTTTGAGAATCTACAATTTTCTAGGTTATTTTCCCCAATTTTAAGTATTGTCTTGAGATTTGAAATTCGCAGGATTGACATTAAAAGTCATAATTCTGGTGAGATTTTTGAGCCTTTTGAGCATACATCCTTTCGTGCTCACTTTTATTGTTACTTTGAGTGAGTCAATACTGATTTGTTATTCTAGAACTTGCTTAGATTATACATGTCGAGACCACATCATTGATTTGATATACCGAAATGATAAAGGCACCTAGGATCTAACCCACTTACTCCATAAAAGCCTACCTCCATAAATTAACCCCTAGTGAACCCCATTGAGCCTAACAACCCATTCATTGAATTACCTTAAATATTAACCAATAACCCATTTTTTGTTGAATTACCTTCAATTATTTTGATCCCTATTTTTGTCAAGATTTGAGTTGGATTATTATCTAGCTTTATTCTCTTTTTTAGTTTGTAAAGTTCATAAATATTCAATTTATTTGTATTTGATTTGTTCTTAAAAAAAAGTGTATATACATTTAATTCAGTTGTAATTAAATATTTTTGCATAGTTCTATTATAAGCTTCTGAATCCAAAACGATGTCATCAAAAAGGCTTCATTCTAGGAATATGTTTCAGTGATAGAGATTTTTCTAGTTAAATGATTTTTCAATTCAATCTCAATTCTAACCTTCTTTTTCAGCTTGTGACAACACCTCTAACCAAAGCCCCATTAAAACCATTGAAAGACCTTTGGATCGATGTGTCATATCAATCTATAGTGGTGGAGATTTGATTTTCCTGCAAGCTTATGGTAATAACTTTTCAGGTTGACTAATGAGTGCTTAATTTTTGAACCCTAAACACTTCGAGTGGATAGAGTGAATCTTTAGTGAGGATGTCAACTCTTGTTGATTTTGAATTGAAAGGTAATTACTTAGGAGAAGGGAGAAAACCTATGTTTCTATGATAAGATTCTCAACTTAGAGTGTTTGAGAATTTAATTTTCTTCTGGTTGAATTTTCATCTTATGATTACTTGTGGATTAATTTGAAACATTATTGATAAGGATTATAAGTTGAGAAAAATGATTTTTAATTCTGAATTGAGATTTTGCTTAAGGACAAGCAAAGGCTTAAGTGTGGGGGTATTTGATAAACCGTAAATTATACATATTTTTACCTCATGCTTAGCCTATATTCTGGATGAATTATCATTGAATTTGTGGAAATTGGTCCTCCTAATCCTTTTATTTCATGTTTTATACTTAGGTAAGCAGAAAAAAGAGAAAAGAGCAAGGAACGAGCTGAAAACGGGCAAATTATGCCCAATTCAATAATCAACACGGCCTAGAGGTTCATCACACGGGCGTGTCACACGGTCGTACCACATTAATAGGCTCGAACACGGCCTGGAAGTCGACTCACACGGGCGTAGCATATGAGCGTGTCCCTATCGTGAGGAAGTTCAATTTCACTCGGAAAAAGCTACTTAAGGGCTAAGAAAGACATTCTAAACTCTATATAAAGACCCTAGGAGGTAACTACAAAAGAAGGAGATTATTCCAGCCAAGACTGGGAGTTAAAGGCAGGGATTTACTCGAAGAAAAGCCGATTGATCCATCTTAGAAGCCAGAATCTACATCAAGACAGAGGATCTCCCTTTAATCCTTTCAGGAGTTTTGGGTTTTCTTATGTTTTGTTATTTTTTTTCTTCTGAGATGTTTTCTTTTATAATTATGAACTAAAAGCCCAAATATCTGAGGGGGATGAAACCTAAGACAGATCTTGTTATTGTTATCTGAACTGTGTGATAAATATTTGATTTGTTCTTAATTGTGTTTTTAACTCTTAAATTGATATTTCTGGGATATTAATTTAAGTCGAATGTGCTTATGTAGAGGAGCAAAAGTCCCTGCATAGGAGTAGATCCAACACAATTAAGTGAAGTTGATCGCAATCCTACACATAGAACGACGAAAATCTACCGGATTAGAGTCAAATCTAATATGGAGAGCTATATATCGAGTTAATGCAAAACTAGAGGTTTTAACTAGAAAGAGATTTCAGTTAATCAACCTAGGATTAGCTGTTCTTATCCTCGACGGAGGTATTAACATAATTTAGGGATCTCTACGGATCAAATCAAATGAAGAAATCATCTGGTTCAGAGTTAGATAACAAGTGAAGTCTAGGCGGATTCTTCCTTAGGTATTGCCTTAATCATCCAGTTCTCCCTAAAGCAATTTCCCAAATTTACTCTTTGTCACCTTTTTAGTTTAGTTTAGATTAGTTAATTTAGAAACAAACCCCCCTTTATTTTTAGGCTAGATAATAGGAAGAAAGTCATTACTCGTACTCATAGTTCCCTGGATTCGATATTCCGGTCTTGCCACTAGTTATACTACTCGATAGGTGCACTTGCCTTTTTATCCTGATAATAGTTAGTTTCAGGTATGATCAATTTTATTACTTCATCAAATCACGAGATCAACTGTGCTGGATCTACTCTTAAACAGGGAGTTTTGCTCCTCTGCCTAAGCACATTCGACTTAAATTAATATCCCGAAAATATCAATTCAAGAATTAAAAACACAATTAAGAAGAACTCGAATATTTATCATATAGTTCAGATAATAATAACAAGATTCATCTTAGGTTTCATCCCCCTCAGGTATTTGGGGGTTTAGTTCATGTTTATAAAAAGAAACATCTCAAAATAAAGAAAATAACAAAACATAAGAAAACCTAAAACTCCTGAAGGGATTGAAGGGAGATCCTCTGTATTGATGTAGATCCTAGCTTCTGAGATGGATCAATCGGCTTTCCTTCGAGTAATTCCCTGCCTTTTACTCTCCGTCTTGGTGGGGATATTGTACACCCTTGTAGTTGCCTCCTAGGGTCTTTATATAGAGTTTGGAATGTCTTTCTTAGCCCCTAAGTAGCCTTTTCCGCGTGAAATTAAACTTCATCACGACAGGGACATGCCCGTGTTACACGACCTTATGAGTCGAGTTTAGGCCGTGTTCAGCCTGTTACTGTGGCACGGCAATGTGGGTTGCCCGTGTGCTGAACTCCAGGCAATGTTATTTCATTGCTTTGGCCCATTTTCTCCATTTTCGGCCAGTTTCTTGTTCTTTTCACTCTCTTATGCTCTTCTAAGTATAAAACATGAAATTAAAAGATTAGGAGCATCAAATTCCACAAAAATTTAATGATAATTCATCCATAAATGTACTAAATGTGGGATAGAAATATGTATAATTTATAGTTTATCAATTAGCTTCTTCCTTAACAGTAACATTGCATGTTATGAATAATCTTCAAAAAAATTCTGATATTTCTTTTTTAAAATCTACTTATCTTACTAACCCATTCTAAGCTCTGACTGCCTTATTAATTATTTAGTCACTGAACTCTTCAATCTTCCACTTTTGTAAACTGAATCTTATCAATATTAATCTTATAAATTCATTTCAGAATAGATAACAGACATTTCACACCAAAATACAGTGCTCCTACAGTATTCATATTAAAATCAATTAAATAATCCCTTATGAGAGCTCTTGAGACTCAAACTAAGCATTAAAATCGAGTCGGGACTAAACTGGAAACTCAAGAAATTTTTTGCAAAATTTTAAAATTTTCCTAGGCATAGGGCACACACGCCCGTGTGGTCAGGCCGTGTAGCTCACACGGCCAAATGACACGCCCGTGTCTTAGGCCGTGTGATACTTGAGTAGGGCACATGCCCATGTCCCTAACCCGTGTAACTCTCTAACTTGTAATTTATTTAGGTGCTGAGGTCACATGACGAACTCACACGCCCGTGTGCCAGGCTGTGTGGTCAATTTTGAGCATTTTGTTTCTACATTTTAAGATACAAGACACACGGCCATAAAACACACCCATGTGCTAGGCCGTGTGTCACACACGGTTGAGACACACGCTCGTGTCTCTACCAGTGTAGGCAGAATAAGGCTATTTCCAAGCCTTATTCCTCACCCATTCTTCTCTTTTGCCTACACCAATATTTTAACATGTTCACAAGTCAATTTAAAGCAATTAATTTAAGTCAAAACCAAGTCTTAAGTAATGATATATCTTCACAGACAACTAATGTGCTCTTAAGCACCTCAAATGATACTTTACCATCTTGTAATCAAATATACAAACTTGCATAACTTATCAATTTCACTTATGTGCATATATCTTAACAAATATGCTTAACTCATTCATATATGAGTATGATATCTATTAACCAACCATTAAAACATATACCAACAGGTTATAGCCTTATCTATACATGTCAAAACAAAATCATCACAAGCCATTCCAATGGCTTGTCTTAACCAAAACATTTACATGCCAACATTGGTTAATTAACCTATACATGTCATTATAACCTTAATTGATTTACCATATATATCTAAATAGGTCGATGGATAGTGTGAGTGATCTCCACAGAGCTTCCAATCCAACGAGCTTCCGAATCACTATAGAATAGGGGAAAATAAAATGGAGTGAGCATATAATGCTTGGTAAGTTCGTATAACACGGTAAATAACTTACCATTTATATCTATTCAAAATAAACATGCAAGGCACTATCAACCAATTTTGTCACAAGCCCTAAACACATATCTTCATCATGTTAGCCAAGTAAACACATATAATAGCCCTTAATCATGAATGAACACAGTCATCAAGCATGATCCATATTCATGTAACCAGCAATTTATACATCATTAAATCAGGTAATGTCATTTCCATGTATTTCATGTATATATGGGTGATAGTTCATTTCTAATTCATACTATCTCAAATAACCGTCAAGAAACATGTATGGGTTCAATAATAACCAAATTTCCATATACATATACTTTCCATATCATGAATTCAAATAACATATACAAATCATACCCCTGTATTTCAAGTACATTTCCATAACATTTCGTCTTAAGTTCGAATTATTTCATATCAAAACTTTTCTCATTATTTCATTTGAAATATCATTGTCACCTGAGTAGTACATTTGAGGTGTACAATTCTTTAATCATGAATGAACATATTTATTAAACAAATTCCATGTTCATATATCATCATCTTACATTTCCATGTATCATGTATCATCATTTTCATGTATTTTAGGCAAATACTTGTAATAATTCATTTCGTATTCCTAACTTCTCATGTCAGGATTTTACCCATTGAATTATTGAAAACATCGATGGATAAATAGGTAGTACACTCGAAGTGTACAAATCAGAAATCATCAATTCATATTTAGGGTACCCGTAAGGGCACATAACCAGAGAGCACACTCACAGGCCACATATTAAGATGCTCAAATGAGCCATGTAACCATGTAACAGGACACTTATCTAGGCTAATCAGGGAACTTATAAGAGTTTTACTCAGGAAGTTCATAGAGCTTATCAGATATCTCCGAAGAAATAATATGAGGGAGAACCGGATAAGGTAACAAGGAGTTCAAGCAAGCCATGTCAGGAAGCTCATAAGAGCTTATATATGCTGGATCACAATAGATCGGGTCATGTAACAGGACGCTCACACAAAGCTGCGGTAGTGCGCAACACATGCTAAATCACTACCAATCAGGATACGCGCAGGAACTATATAACAGGATGCTCGAGAGGGCTATATCAGGATTACTCATCCAAGCTAAATCCTGTCTACAACATATGTAGAACCTCTTTCAATATAGGCAATCACCTATCCATCGACTTTCATTTATTCAATCAGGATTTAATATTTTTCAAGCATTATCAGGCATGTGATTATTTCATACATTTTCAATATTTATATAATTCAAATAAACACATTCCACATTCATTTCAAGCATAAAGTAACATTTTTATCATTTATCGAGCTTTGTCATTTATCGGGTTTTGTCAGATATGTTTTCATTGCCATAGATATATATAATATTTCTTCCTTTTACTTACACAACATTTAATTCAAACATATATACACAATTTAATTACACGGACTTACTTCGACAAATGTTCGTGTATGTACAATCTACTAATCCAACATTTTCCTCTTTTCCTCATTCTAACTCTGAATTTGGTCTATCCGGATCTATACGAGTAAATTTAGCATCAATTCATGTTCATTTCAATTCGATTCACATCTTTGGAAATATTATCATTTTGGCCCTAACTTTTTAATTAATGATCATTTCATCCCTAGGCTCGAAAAATAAAATTCATGCAATTTACTCATTATCCCAAGCCTAACCAAATTTTATATGTAACATTTACAGCCCATGTGTTTCATAAAAATAAGAATTTTTCCATTAATTTCACACATTTACAATTTAGTCCCTAAATCATATTTTCATCAAAATTCACTTTGTAAAAGTTGTTTATCTATCAACAACCCTTCATATTCTACCATAAATTTCAAAACTTCAGCATATTCATCCATGGAAAAATTTCTATACTTTGATATCTTTGCAATTTAATCCCCAAAATAGATAGATTTGATTACTACGATCTCGGAAATATAAAAATTACTAAAAATGGGACAAGAATTGATACCTATTTAAGCTTGATTAGTTTCCTTTCTCTCTCCTAGGGTTTCCATGTATTTTGGGGAAGAAGATGACATAAAAATGAGGACATTTTATTAGTTAATTAATTTATCATATTTTATTTTTTAACTTTCCAATTTCATCCTTTTTTTTTCCTAATTTTCCTTGGATGAATCATCTAAAAATATCTACTAACTTTTCTTTATTGCTCTAATTACTATATAAGGACCTCTACTTTAAATTTCTATAACTATTTAATGCCTTTAGCTATTAGAACTCTACTTTTGCACTTTGTGCATTTGGTCCTTTCTCAAAATAAACATGTAATCGGTAAAATTTCTTTACAAAATTTTTATATGACATTATTATCATACTGTAGATCATAAAAATATTTTAAAATAGATTTTCTTTTCGGAACCAGATTTGTGGTCTCGAAACCACTATTTCGATTTCTATTTAAAACGGGCTGTTACAGTTATGATATGTGTTAAACTTGGTTTTAGCTTGATTTAAAGGTTTTGCATTGGTTGGTGAAAGTGTTGAAGTGTTGATGTAGGTGAAAGACAAATTGAGTGAGAAAAATGGCATTAGAATTGGCCTATTTTCGCCCACACGGGCAGAGACATGGGCGTGTGTGTCAGCCTTGTGTGATACACGGCCTAGCACATGGACATATGTCCCCTGCACCTAAGAAGAATATTAAAGTTTTGCGACAAATTCTCTGAGTTCCCGGTTTAGTCCCAACTTGTTTCTAATGTGTATTTTGAGCCTCGATGGCTCATATAAGGGACAATATGATTGACTATGATTGATTTTCGATATGAATGTTAAATGATATAAAATGTCTGTATTTGATCTGTAAATTCTAGCATGGTTGAAGTTGAATCGGGCTGTCTAATAAAGAAATTAAGATCTAATAATGGGACTGACTACAACTCAAGGGAATTTTCTCAATTCTGTCAACAAGTTAGAATTCAGCAATAATTGACTATCCCTTACACTCCTCAATAAAATAGAGTGAGTGAAAGGAAAAACATAACAATCATGGAGATGGCTAAATGTTTGCTGTTTGAAAAGGATTTTCTAAATGTATTTTGGGCTGAGGTTGTGAACACCTCAGTATACTTGTTGAATATGTTACCTACAAGAACCTTAGTTAGAGAAACTCCTCATGAAGCTTGGCATGGTGTAAAACCTTCAATTGAACATCTTAGATTTTTTGGATGTGTTTGTTTTTCTCTTGTGCCAGAAGTAAAGAGAAGCAAGCTTTATAAAAGGGTTGAAGTTGTAGTATTTTTGGGTTATAGTACCAACTCCGAAGGCTACAAGTTATACAATGTGACTACCAAGAAAGTGTTTGTTTGAAAAAATGCCAAGTTTGACGAGCAGGCAAAGTGGAATTAGGAGCACAAGCACCAATAATTGTGTCTCAAGAACAAATTTCAGAATCTGAAACTGATACAGAATTTGTAGTTAGGGGCACTAGATAATTAGATGAGGTTTTGATACATGTGCCTAATATTTCTTTATCTAGTGTTGATGGTTTGTTTTTTAAGGAGAGATAATTGATCCATGCTGATTTGGGATATCAAAACCATATCTTTGATCCTGGAGATAGTTTTGGCACACAAGAAAGGTTAGGTAAGTATTTTATTTATTTTGTTGTTATTTATTCTAATCTGTTTTCTTTCTGTGCAGCTAAAGATTCGGGGCGAATCTTTTTAAGGAAGGGGGAATGATGCGAGTCTCAAGGCACATGAATATGATGGACTCACACTACCTCAAGGCCCAACAACAATGTCAAAGGCTAAGCAAATCAAATCAAGATTTAACCAAAGACAAGATTCAAGGATAAATTTTTTTGAGGAAATGGAGAATGATACATGCACAGATGGGGTGAAATTTATAAAATTCCAATCACCACAGCTGCCAATTTTCAAGCTTGGAAATCAACAGACTTACGATGACTTTTTGGATGGGCCTTGAGATCTCTTCATGGTGTTTGAAGATCTATCTCTTAGCTTCAAAAGGTATTTTTAATCACTCGATTTTGAGTTCAGGAGCTCAAGTTATGACTGTTTTAGTGAAGACTGCGCGAGCAGAATTTCTGAACGGGATTATGAAGGGAATTACGAATTTTAGGCTTCAAATTCAAGTTTAAATCATATTAGCTTCGAGTTTTAGGCTTAATTTTCATTATATATGAGCCCAATATTGTATTTATCAGCTCTTATTATTTTATTATTATTTTATTCTAAATTTTTTATAATTATTAAGTATTTTAAGTTATTTAGGAGTTTTATGTTAACAAGAAAGTTTAGTTTAAAACTATTTCTTGTTTAGATTAAATTAGAGTTTTAGTATACTTAAGAGTTTTATTTAGATTTATTTAGCTAGCCTATATATAGGCCTTTACATTGTAGACAATTCATTATTATTCTATTTCTCTTTTGATTTAATAAATTCTCTCAGGGTTTTTCTTTTCAAGAATTTCTTTTGAACTTCTTTTAGAAGAGTTTTAACAATCTTTTTAGATCGTGGGGATCATCTTCAAACTTTTTCTTGCCAAGGTTTTTATCTTGGAGGGGAAATTAGAGTAGCTTGAAGGGGGTTGTGGATTCTTCATGTTTCCAAAGCTTCTTAGGACATCTACACACCACAGTCTATCTTCCCATTTATCTTCTTTATTCACTTCTTTATTTATTTCAGGTTGTGTCAAAAATCCAAGTTTCTTTTCGAACATCTAGAGCCCTAAGTCAAATTCGCAACTTTGACAAACTTTATGATCCACTTTCACATTCATCTGTCGCATCCTTTATCAGGTTTATGCTAGGTGCAATGTGGCTACATTAAAACTTACAAGCTATGAAGAAGCTGCTAAGCATGATGAATAGAGAGCAGTAATGATTGATGAGATCAAAATGATTGAGAAAAACTTAACTTGGCAATTTGTTGACAGGCTAAAAAATTGCAAGGTGGTTGGTGTTAAGTGGGTCTATAAAACCAAATTAAATCTAGACGGTTTTGTAAACAAACATAAGGTTAGATTGGTGGTGAAAAGATATTCTCAGCAGCAAGGACTTGACTTTTCAAACACTTTTTCTCCTGTGGCAAGGAATGACACTATAAGACTTTTACTAGCTTTAGCAGTAATGAAAGGTTGAAAAGTATCACCTTGATGTAAAGTCAGCATTATTCCTAAATGATTTACTTGAGAATGAGATATTTTTGGAACAGCCAGAAGGCTTTCAAGGTTTAAAAAATAAAGGCAAGGTGTATAAGCTTCACAAAGCTTTTTATGAGCTGAAATAAGCTCCTAGAGCTTGGTATAGCAGAATTGAATCCTATTTGCTGCAATAAGGGTTTAAAAGGAGCAAAAGTGAAGCTATATTGTATGTTAAGAAGCTTGATGAAGAGAAGCAACTCATTGTTTCACTGTATGTTGATGATCTGCTTGTTATGGGAGAAAATGAAGTGTTTATAAAATAGTTCAAACAAAGAATGAAAAATATGTTTGAAATATCTGATTTGGGTGATATGAAGTATTTTATTGGGAAGGAAATTCACCAATCTGATGCTAGTATTTTTATTTCTCAAAGAAAGTACGCTCTAGAAGTTTTGAAGAAGTTCAAAATGGAAAATTACAAACCAGTAGCTACTCCGCTGGTTTTGAATGGGAAGTTGTCTAAGTCAGATAATTCTGAAAAGGCTGATGCTTTTGTTTACGGAAGTTTGATAGGCAACTTGTTATATTTTTCTGCTACTAGGCTAGATATAATGTATGATGTAAGCTTATTATCTAGATTCATGCAAGCTCCAAGTCAAACTCATTATGGTGCAACTGAAAAGGTTATGAGATACATTAAAGGTACATTTAACTATGGCATATGGTATTTGAAAAATGATAGTTGCAAGCTTGAAGGTTATGCTGACAATGATTGGGTTAGAAATGTGGATGGCTGTAAAAGCACCTCGGGTTATGTTTTTTCCTTTAGAAGTGGTGCATTTGCATGGAATTCAAATAAGCAAGTTGTTGGCTTAGAAAGATCTTGGCTAACTTGGAACAAAATACTAATAAAGCTACTATAATTTGGGTGGATAATAAATATGATATAGCTATCACCAAAAATCCAGTCCAGCATGAAAGAACTAAGGATATTAATGTGAAATTTCATGTAATCAGAGAAGCTAAAAGACTTGGTGAAATCAGTGTGAGATATTACAAATCTGAAGATCAAGTTGCAAATGTTCTAAGGTTGTTCCAAGGCCTAGATTTGAGTTTCTAAGAACAAAGCTTGGAATCTCCAAGAAAAATGTCAATGAAGAGTATTAGATGACTGAGATTTTTCTTAGATATTCTAAGAGTGTATGTCAATCTTTTTTATGTTTTAGCTTGACAGAGCAGTTATAAGCAGTCAAGCATGATACACCTAACGTGTTAGTTTGTATTTGATTAAGTGATACATTTTTTATGTAATACTTGCGAAAGTTTTAGGATATGATTAACCACTGCAATAGTAATAGTCTTTTGTATATTATGCACAAAAATCTTAATAAAAGATACGCTATTTAGTTTTATTTTACTTTTTGTTTTGTTTTCTTTTCTAGCTCTCTTTTATTCTGTTCCATAACTTAACAGAGTTAGAGCTTCTTGTTAGAGAGTAACTACTAAGAAGTTATAGCTTGTTGCTAAAGAGCAGCTTCTGAAGAGGAAAAGTTTATTTCTAATGTGCAATTGTTAAAGAGATAACGCTTACTGCTGAGGAATCTTAAAGGATTAGACTCTATCACATAGCATGAGAGCAAGAGAAATAAGAGTCAAATTATTTAACTTGATGGTATTCCCTAAGGGTGGGAGCAAGAGAAATAAGATTCAAGTTATTTGACTTGATAATATCCCCTGAGGGATTAAACTCTACCACATGGCTCGGGAGCAAGAGAAATGAGAATCAAGTTATTTACTTTATGACATTTCTTGAAAGACAAGGCTCTACTACGTGGAGTGGAAGTAAAAGAAATATGAGTCATGTTACTTGACTTAATGATATCTTTTAAAAGACTAAGCTTTACCATATGGCATTAGAGTAAGAGAAATGAGAGTTAATTTATTTGACTTGATGGTATTCCTTTAAAAATTAAACTCTATCACATGACATGGAGAAAATTTGAGAAATTAATTACTTGGAGCAAAATTTTGCTACCGAAAAAAAAGCATGTTGCTAAAAGGAAGAAGTATATTCTCAATGAGCAGACGTTTTTCAGTAAGAAGGAGAAGGAGTTTATTTGAGTATCACTAAGCATTTTTGAATCTTAGTTCATGGATATTTCTATCCTTTCGTAGGTTGAGGAACTATTGGGAGATGGTTGTTGAACCTACATTACCGGAATCACCACCAAGGCCTTTGTTCCATTAGGCTAAGTCACTCATAGCCTAGTTGAGGGCCCATTGGAGGCCTCCCCTAAGCATCTCCTTAAGTACCGCTTAAAACTCCTCTCTACCAAATGTAAGTGCATCTACGGGACTATTTGTGTCCTCTGTAACACCCCAATACCTGACCCTGTCGTTGGATTCGAGTTACAAGATGTCACATCCGTTGCCAGAGCAACTTTGATTAAAGCACGAAAAATTCATAGCATTCAATAATTAAAATTCAGTTAAAACATACATTTGACATAAAATAATGTCAATTTTGGGTCTTACACAAGCTTACATAAGCTCTAAAGCTAATCTGAGCTAGAAATGAGACCTAATTATAAAGAATACAAAATACAGGATCAACATTGTGACATCCTCTTTTCCAGGTCATGGCGACAACAAACGGTTTGTCACGTCACGACATCAGGCCACTTGACGTCGTAATGTCATAACATGAGTAAATCCAATTCAAAACCAATTTCACATTCTCATCAAATTACCATATTTACAATTTTATTCAATTTAGTCATCTATATCAATAATTCATCAAAATCATATCAATTCAACTCGATTTATCAATTTCAGCTCACCTTAAAATCTTACAATGCAAAACAAAATAGAAATGCAACAACTGAAGTGGTTTGAATTATAGAAATACAAATCAGGAATTTCGAGCTATTCATCGACGGCTTTAGCTTTTCCTTTTCCTCTCAAGGAATTCGGGTTAACGTTAGCTACGAATTAATATAAACATACAATATCATCAATATTCAACCAAATTCAGAATCAATTGTCAATTTATAAGAATTTTTTATTTTTTTCAATTTAGCCTCTAAAATGGGGACTAACATAACTTTAAATTTAAAACTCCAAATTGAAATTTGATTTCACTATAATCCATTAGTGACCTCGTATTTCTCATTTCTACAGTCAATTTTACAATTTATTTGTTTTGATCCCTAATTTATAAAACTATCAGCTAACTTCATAATTTAGTCTTTTTTTCACCTCTAAGCTTGAAATTTATCAATTTAATACCTAAAACTTCAAAAAATTAACAATGGTAACTTTGTAAAACTTTAATAGGTTTACAATGTAACAACCCATTTTTCAGTGGTGTCGAAAGCAGTGGTTTTGATACCACAAATCTGATGCGTAAGTTCGTAAAATTAGTATTTAAATTATACCAGTCAAAAATAATTTTTATATTGATTTTTTATTTGATGATTTTTAATTAATTGAATTAATTGTTAGTAAAAGTGGTTCAGTTCAAAAGTCAAGTGATTTTTGAAAATAAGGTTTTGGGACTTATTTTCGTAATTTAAGGCAGTAAATATTTTTATTAAATGTTTACAGAGTCGTATTTTAGGTGAATTGAGGTTTGGTCTGGTAATTTTGACAATTGGTTGCTTAATTAAGGTAAAAGGATTAAATTGTAAAAGAGGTAAAAGTAAATCGCTATATATTTAAATTAGTAAAGGGACCAAAATGGTGATTAAACCATGGTCAAAAAGTCCAAGCGGTGGTGGATATGATTAATCCACTAGCTTTTGGGCTATTTGCTCATTTAGTCCTAATTAGTTTAGGGCTAAATTGAAATTAAGCTTGTTTAGTTAAAATTTTAAAATAATTGAAGGATCAATTATGAAATTAAACCCCCTTAGATGGTAATTATACCATATTCTCATTTGATGGACAAATATGGACATGTTTTTTTTTTATAAGTCATAATGTAAAGGTTATAATAATAAATTAAGTAAATAAAATGTTAAATTAAAATAATGTTAAGTTAAGTTATCATCTTCCTTTATTTTCTTTTGGAAACCGAATGGCCATTGTTATGGGAGAAGAAAGCTTTGGTCAAGCTATGGTTGGGGTATGTAAGTGATCATTGATCCCATTTTTAGTAATTTTTATATTTTTGAGCTTGTATTAGCTTGATCTAGCTAACCTAGGGACTAATTTGTAAAAGTACTAAAAAAATATATTATGCTATTGATTAGTTTGAGTTTTTCTTGAATTTTTATGGTAGATTATTAAGCTTGGTTGTTAAATAAGACTATTTTTTAAAGTTGTTTTTAGTAATTTTAATGTTTAAGGACTAAAATGTTAAAGTGATAAAATTACAAGGACTTGATGTGAAATAACAGAAAATATGGGATGTAGTAAAGTGATATACAATTTGGCTAAACTTAGTTTTATTTAAAATTGGTTAAATTGCAAATTTTGAGCTTAGGGACTAAATTACATAAAAATAAAATGGCAGGGGTAATTTTGTAAAAAGTCTAAAAGGACGTAATTGCATAAAATGAGTTAATTTTACTATTGTAATTAGTTAATTGAATGAAATTATTTTTCTAGATCAAGAATGGGCTGAAAATCGAAGCATAGAGAAGTTGTTAAATAGTCTCTATACCTTTGTCATAGCTACAGTTTAGTCTAGTAAGTTCGTTCAGTTCGATTTTAATACATTTTAAATATATATTATATGAACTTAATTGTAGAATGATGGATAATATTGATCCATGTATTTGGTAATGGAAATAATAAATTAATTTGGTTTCGATCACTGATTGGAATATTCTGAGTCGATGAACGTAGGATAGAGTACGACTGCCATGCCAATAGGTTGTTTTGCATGCGGTACGGGATTGGTGTGAGATGTGATGATGATTTTTGTATATCCTATGTTCATTGAATATACCAAGGTCCTGCATATGTTGCGGACTATTGTGTTATATTACAGTGTTTTTCTAGTGTGTTACAGGGGTGGATGTTAGCCTACGGGCTAGGCACTTAGTGCCAAGGTGTGTGGTGTGTTCTGGATGGTTAACTGTGCACTCGTATTCGTATATCGTTCATCGGGCAATGTTTTATTGATCATTGAATGTTATTGAAATGTGAGAAATTGATTTGTACTATTGTTTGAGCATTACACACCTGTTATGAGCTATGATTGACAGGAACTCTGTTAGTAACCTTGTTTTTGGAATTATTATTTTAATTCGGTAAGTTTTATCTTTTAATCAACAAACTTACTAAGGTTTATGTAAGCTTACTCGTGTCATTGTCTTTTTCTTTGTAGATTACGTTTTTTGTGGAAATCGAAAGATCATATCAACTCGAAGAATCACACTATTTGAGAAGCTTTTGGTAGACTTTGAGTATAACCCTGGCTTATATGATATGTAATAGGCTAATGGTGGATGTTTTGTGATAGTCTTAAGCACATATGTGGTAGCTTAATGTACTTGTATTTTTGTTGTGTCAAGTAGCTATTTGAGGTATGTATGCTTAATTTTAGTAAAGGCATGAGTGGTTGATGCTAATCAAGCATGAATTGGTAAGTTTTATTATTTGATGTGGTATGCATGGATGGCTTGAAAGTTTAACTTGATAATAGTTTGCTATGTGATTGAAATGTGGTATCAATGGTGGCACATCGGTAGGCATATAGGATGGTTGATTAACTTGATTTGAGTGGTTTAAAATGCATTCCAAAATCTTGTGAACATGTGTGTAAGTGTATAATTAGGTACTTAAGCATTTGGATGTGAAATGAGCATGTTTTGGAACATTTTTGGACACACACGGGCTGTCACACACGAGCATGTGCCCCAAATATGTTAAGTGTAGGGTTTACACGGGCTGACACATAGCCAACAACATAGCCGTGTGGCCCAAGTTAGTGAGTTACACGGGTAGACACATGGGCATATGATGTAGCACATAGGTGTGTGGGATAGCCACACGACCATGTTTGGAGCCACATGATCTGAGCTCTGTCACACGGCCTAGACACATGGCCATGTGACCCCTGATTTGAAAAATTTCACTTTTTACCCAAATCTTTTGATTTGTATCGAATTGATCATTGATTGTTTCTAAACTATTTTTGAGGCCTCATAGGCTCAATTTAAGGCCCATAAATGTAAGTTATACTTTAATTAAAGGTTATATGAGTATTTGATAATCAAATTGTAAAATTGATACTGTGTGATACTGAATGTTTTGAATTGTATTGTAATACTCCATAACACTAATTCGACGACTATAACAACCTCAAATTTATGGGCATCAGAAATGTGTATTTTCGGGTCTCCGTTTTAGTAAAACAAATTCGTAAATATTTTTAATTAGGTTTTGGTTAGGTAAATTAGCTTAGAATAAGAGTAATTAGGAAAAATGACTAAATTGCAATAGAGGTGAAATTTTAATTGTAGATTAAAGGAAGTTAAAAGGACCAAATAGGCAATTATGCCAACTGAAAAAGTTGAGGCAGTTTAATGTATAAATATCAAAGATTTTTATGTTAAAAATATTTATTATTGTAATTGTTTAATTATAAAATGTATTATATAATTATATTATATTATATTATTATATTATTATATTATATTATATATATAATAAACAAATGAAAGAATAGAAATAGAAAGAAATAGAAACAGAGAAGCAAAAACGAAACAGAGAAGGATAGGGGAGAAAGAAAAAGAAAAAGAAAAATTAGGGTTTTAAGGGTTCAAACTCAAATTGGTAAGTTAATTTAACTCAATTTCTTGTAATTTTTGAGTTTTTATGATCCTAGAACAAAATACTATTAGGTATATGTTGAAATTTTGAAAGTTAGTAGATTTTTTTAATATAGTTTATATTGAATTAATGGATGAATTAGAGATTGAATTGATGGAAATTCAAATTAGAATTGGGAAAAGGATTAAATTGTGAAATAAGTTATAAGTTTTATGAAATAGGGACTAAATTGTAAGAAATTTGAAATTAGGGTTTTGTGGTAAAAATTTGAGAGTTAAGTTATAAGTAGAAATTAAGTGAAAATAAGGAATAAATTGTATTAAAAATGAAAATTATTTTAGTTAGGGATTAAATTGAAATTGAGGCAAAATTTAATAGGAAATTTAGAATTTAATGTATTGTATTGATGATTATGAATTATTTTAATTTTCGTAGCTAACATCACGCTGGAAACATCGTCCAAGAAGGGGAAAGAAAAAGTGGACGAAGAATAAATAAAAGAATTAAGGTTTGTATTACCATAATTTGAATTTAATTATTATTAATTATTATTGATTATTGCATTTGATTAATATAAATGGTAAGTAAAATAAGGTAAGAAATTGAATGTGATTATTAATTGGAAATTGAAGTAGTTTGAATTGAATTATTGAATTATTGTGGTATTGAATTGGAATATGGAAATTTGTGATTGATATGAATTTGATTGAAATTGAATTGAGAAATATGAATTGAATATCCTATTAACTGGTCGGGTTAAGTCAGATATAGTTGGCATGCCATAAGATTCGAAGAGTTCAAGGATATTTCGACCACGAGTCGACTAGGCACTAAAAGTGTCGTATTATTGCTTCTGATAAATTTGATTAGGTATTGAGTACCGTTTGCTTCAGCAATGCCAATTAGGCACAATGAGCTGTACTGGTGTGTTTGGTTGGATCCGTGTATCCGCCAAGGTCCGAGTTATGTTAATAGGGATAAAAGAACAAATTGGTAAAAGAATTGATGTTGAATAAATTTGTAAATTAAATGATTGGATATGAAATGAATTGAGAATTTGAAATGAGATGTGAAAATGAAATGAACTTGAAATAGTGTTATAATGTATGAATTCATTTGAATGCAAGTATGAGAGATTATTATTACTATTGAAATATGTTGGTTTATTACATAATTGATTTTTGAATGATTATAAGCATAAATTGGATATGCATATTTTGACTATGTTATATACAAATTTGAATTATAGTAATATCACTGGGTATAAATATACTTAGCATACGGTTTGTTTCTGTGCGCAGATTAGTTGAAGCCAAAGTTCTGGTCCAGAATCCAAGTCAATCCAGAACTCAGTAACATGGTGACGTATTTTCTCTTTTGTGACATGGTATGTACCTAGGTTAATTGTATGGGTCATTTTGAAATATGTTGTAAATGAATTATAAATTGACCTTGCATGGTTATATACAATACATATATGATAAGCTAAGCTTATGCAATGGAATGAGTATTACATATACTTGAAATGGATTGAATGTGATAGATTTGAATTGGATTGGATATTACATGTAAAAAGAGTATAAATAAGCATTGAATAAGTCATTATGTTGATGTCATGTCATAATTTACGTATATTAATCGCAATTTGGATGGTTAAATGATTGAAATTTTGAGTTGCTTGTGGTTGAAGAATTGCAGGGTGGTAAACTTGAGGTTTAAGGCTCATTTTGAGTCCACAAGGGCGTGTATCTAGGCCGTGCGAGACACACAGCTAACATATGGGCGTGTAAATTGGCTGTGTGTTCCCTACACCTTAAATTTGAGAAACAGAATGCCTCAAGTTTTAACACACGAGTAGAGACATGGGCGTGCGTCTCAGCTGTGTGAAGTACACGGCCTAGCACATGGGCATATGACTTGGCTGTGTGACCATGTGTTAAAAAAAACAAGTCAGAGAGTTACACGGATAAGGGGCACGGGCGTGTGCTGCCACGTGGCCTAGGACATGGGTATGTCACTTGTCCTTGTGAGCCATACAGCCTGACCACAAGGGCGTGTTCCTGATTTACACGGACATGTGAGCCCTGCACCTAGGAAAAATTTTAAAATTTCACGAAAAATTCTCGAAGCACTCGAACAAGTCCCGATGGGTTTCTAACGTATATTTTGGGCTTCGGTAGCCCATAAAAGGGACAATATGATTAATTTATAATATATTTGTTAATTGCTTGTATAATGTTTGAAATTGATCAAAAATTACTGGTAATACTCCGTAACCCTATTCTGGCGATGGTTTAGGGTTAGGGGGTGTTACAACGACGGAGACGTATTAGGGGTGTTACATACAAATTGATACATGGGCTAGCTAGATTAAACTCCCATGATCTCAAAAATATAAAAATTACAAAAAAAAAATTATCAAATTAAACTAACCAATTGAAGCTTCAAGAATTGAAACACTTAAAGGTCATTTATTCTTCTTCTCCTTCTTGATATATTGGGTGTTGAAGGATGGAGAAACAATGTTCTCTTTCCTTTCACCATATTATGCTTTTATTATAATTTAATTTACATATTTAATTTAATTTAATTATAAATTTTTACAATATTAAAACAATAATAACATTTAACCGTCCACTACTTCATTTCTAATGTGGTATAAATGTGACTTTAGTTCTTAGTCCATTTTCTAATTAAAATTTATACCAATTGAATTTTTATTACCTTTTACAATTTAATCTTTGTACCATAATTAATCACTAATTCGGTAAAATTACCTATCCACACTTTAATTTATCTATATAATAACATTATAAATATTTAATAAAAATATCTATAGGCTCAATTTACGGAAACGAGGTTCCAAAACCGTATTTTTTTTACTCCATTGACTTTCTGGTAGTTACATCCTCCACCTAACTTAGGACATTTGACAAGGCTTGCTCTACCTTAGCAAACTGTCTCTCTATAGACGATGCCACATCCTTCGAGCTCTCTCTTGAGGCGCCCTTTGGGTCCCCTGTTATAGAACCACAGATCTCTAACTCAACATCTCATGTTGAGACACATCATTTTAAGTAGCTTTTCTCTTGAACTGAAGCTCTAATACCACTTGTCGGAACAATTAGAAGAGCAAATGTCACTACCAATTTTCAATTAAAATAAAAAATTAGCTTGTCGGAATTTTAAAAGAATAAAAACTTTGGTTTTGAAAAATATGATGTTTCATTTAAAGAACGAATAGTCGCCATTGATTTTTGTTACTAGGTATGATCAATTACATATAAAATTATAAAAGAAATTTCTTTTAAAGAAAGACAATTTTAGATTTGTGTTGGAATTGAGAAAAGGAATTTGAATTCAAGAATCAGTAGTTACGCACAAGAAGAATTTTACACCCTCATAATATCCAAAATTGATACATAGTTAAATGTGTGTTGTCTAAAATTCAAATATTAATATTTAATGGTAATGGATGAGTCGAAAGGTGTAAAAGTAAAGCCTCAAGATTGAAGGTAATGGAACTGTTTTCTTTGTTGAAATAGTTTTCTTAAGAAAAATTGATAATAACATTGAAAATACTTATTAGGATTCTAAAATAAAAACATTAAATCTTACCCATCATGATAAAATATTTTTTTTTCTGTTGAAATAATTGTCTTAAGAAAAATTGATGATAGTAATTTGACTGAAATAGTTAACAATATTAATTATTTAGATTAATTAATGATATTATAAAAATAAAGGGACCAAAATTATATTAAAAATTAAAGTAGATAGATTAAATCTTAAGTTTTAATATTGTTTAGGGGCCAAAATTGAAATTTGAATGTTAACAAAAAAAAAAAAACACAAACCTAAAAAAATGCAAAAATACTTATTAGTTTATAAAACTTTTAGAGTAATTTATAATTATAATTTATAATTATAATCTGATTGAATCTTAGTTTAATTGGTATGGATATTGTTCTCAATGTAGGAGAACGTGAGTTTGAGTACGCTGAAATGCATTATCCTCCTATTTATGGGTAAGGGAAGGGATATGGGTAGTTTTAGATATTGTGTCTAAAAAGAGTAGATATGATCAGAATTTATAAAAAATATTTTATAATTATATAATATTTTAATAAAAAAGTTAACGATATTACTTATTTAGGCTCAACATTAATATTATAAAAAAATATATAAACCAAATTAGGCTAATTTATCGGTATATGCTGAAAAAAATAAAAATTGAGAAACTATGTTGTTTTTTTTTTTAAATTTACCGATCTACACTGTTTTTGGAGAAAGAAAGGAAACGTGTCCTGCAGGGCGTGTTTTCACTGTCGTATTAAAGAAAACGCATCCTACAAGGCACGCTTTCAGCCATGTTACCTAAGATGCGTTTTCATTGAAAATTGACAAATTAATTTTTTTCATCAAATGGTTAAATGTTAGTGTTTTTGTCATTAAGTCTTGGGTTCGAATCTTTTCTTACTCACATTTGTATTTTTATTTCATGTTGTTTTAAGCTTTTTTTATTTTTAATTAATATTTTTGACACATTAGTTTTCTTTATTAGATAGTTAAATATTTGTGGTTTCATTTTTGAGTCTCAAGTTCGATTCCTTTCATAAGCATTTTAGTATACATTTTTTATTTCATATTGTTTCAAGTTTTTATTATTATTTTTAATTAATGTTTATAATTAATAAATATATTTTTAAACCATTATTTGATTTTATAAATAAAAAAGAGATGAATTAAAAATATTTTTTTTAAAACAATATATTTATTAATTATAAACATTAATTAAAAAAATAATAAAAAAGCTTAAAACAATATGCAATAAAAATACATATTAAAATACTTATTAGAGAAATCAAACTTAAGACTTAAGAATGAAATTACAATTATCTAACCATCTAACTAAAAGAATTAATATGTCAGAAATATTAAATAAAATAAAAAAGTTTAAAACATAAAGAAATAAAAAATAGAAATGTGTGTAGAAGATAAATTGAATCCAAACTAAAGAATAAAAATATTAATATTTAACTATTTAACGAAAAGAATTAATTTGACAATCTTCAGTAAAAAGAATATGTTTTCTTTGCTCTTTCTAAAAGTAGCATAGATAGATAAATTTTAAAAAAAAAAGTAGTATAGTTTCTCAAATTTTTTTATTGTTTAACATATATTGATAAATGAGCCACCAAATTATATTAAAAATTAAAATATAAATATTAAAACTAAAATTTAACCGCTTAAAAATTTTAAAAAGAACATAATGGCGGGATCTGATACGGACTATATACCTCGGTTTGCAAAGTCGGCATAATAACGGATATATTGATAATTCCAGTAAAAAGTTCATATTACAGTTTCTTTCTTGATAGAATTCTAATAATTCTAGTGCAATTAATATGAGCTTGATGTGCTCGAAGATGAAGCAAGATATCTGTGAAAAAGAGGTCATCACTCCCTAGGGATTTTCCTTCCGCTTATCCGTCGCTACCTTCGTAATCTTCATCTTCAATAGCTTCGCATTTCGCATCGGATTTGAACTCTCGTACAAAAGCCGAAGGACCTGTTTAATTGCAGGTCTAGCCCGCCCTTCTCTTTGGCTGCACCATCTCACAATGGACACAACCTTCGACTAGAAAAGAGAAGTCGGTCGTGACATTCTTAACATCCTCCATCCAGGAAACCTTCCGACTCCGACTATGCCGATCAATTGCATTATCGACTCCAACTACAACAACTCTCCGTCGCGCACAATTTACTCTGATAGGTTTATCCCCAGCAGATCCGGCTCAAATTTCGCACTTTTCGACATCTCCAACTCTCCCGCGTCAGACCAAGGAAAAGAAGACCGTTCTATTGCTTATCAAAGCCTTTTACGTGCCACGCTGTTTGGGCCCGATACGCCGGGTACTCCGGCTTCCCGCAATATTTTCCGGTACAAAACTAAAACTAAACGGTCTTTACATTCGCTTCAACCTTTAGGGTATGACGAGTCGGGCCCTGGCATTGGCCATAGTCCTGTTAAAGTTCCCAGGAAGTTTCCCACCTCACCGTACAAGGTGAGGTCTTTATGCGTTTTATGGTAAACTGGGTTGAAATTAGAAAATTAGTAGGGTCTCTTTAATAAAAAAAATTCGGGTTAACATTTATTCCTATGCTTTTTTCTTTTGTAGGCTTTGGATGCACCTGGATTGGAAGATGATTTCTATTTGAATTTGGTGGACTGGTCACCCAACAATGTCTTGGCTGTGGGGTTGGAAAGTTGTGTTTATTTGTGGAATGCTTGTGGTAACAAGGTTACCAAGTTGTGTGATTTGGGGATTCGTGATAGTATTTGTTCAGTTGGTTGGGCTCAATGTGGAACTCATCTTGCTGTTGGAGCTAACAATGGCCAAGTTCAGGTTTGGCTATAGGATATTTTTTTCTTGAAAGATTATTCTTGCTCCACTATCGCCTTTGCTTGGAGTCTTCTAACCTCTGTCTATATTTCACTTCCAGTCTTTTGCTCATAGGATAATGCAGTGAGTTAATATCTATCACTTTGTTTGCAGATATGGGATGCATCTAACTGCCGCAGGGTAAGAACAATGGAAGGGCATCGATCACGTGTTGGGGTGTTAGCTTGGAGCTCTTCTCTATTATCTTCTGGTAGTCATGACAAGAGCATTCTTCAAAGAGATATACGTGCTCGGAATGATTTTGCCAGTAAGCTTGTTGGACACAAGAATGAGGTGAGACTCTTACTCATCTTCAGTTTGATTTAGCATGCTCAGCAATATATATATTTTTTTGCCCTGACAGTTGTGTATATATGCATTTATACAAATACTATTACAACAGGATATTTGTTATTTTTTCAAACGCTCAGATTTTTCTGACATGCATCTCCTTTTATTTCATAATTGCCACTTCTTTCTCTTGTTTGTCATGAATTCATCGTCCAATGTTTGTCATTAGTTATTTTGGGAATGGTGGTGCTACTTTTTTTGTGTTCATTCATTTTTATGTGCTTATTCCCGAACTCTCGAGTCTGAATCTCCAGTGGCTATTTGTAGGTTTGTGGACTGAAGTGGTCTTACGATGATCGTGAACTAGCATCAGGTGGTAATGAGAACAGAGTATGTAATACATGTTTTTTCCCTGTCTAATTTATTCCTATATATACTTATTATATTGTTCAGTTTTTGAACTGATTGAATGGGGAATCTCTCAACCACATGCAGCTTCTTGTTTGGAATCAACATTCAACTCAACCTGTCCTGAAACACGGTGAGCATACCGCTGCTGTAAAAGCAATTGCATGGTCTCCCCATCGGCATGGCCTTCTTGCATCTGGAGGTGGTGCAACTGATCGTTGTATTCGATTCTGGGATACAACCACTAACACGCACTTGAGCTGCTTGGACACTGGCAGTCAGGTGATCATTTCTTTTTTGGTCTCAATAATATCATCAATCATGCCCCTTTAATTTGTCCTTACACGTGCATGGAATGAGAAAAAACACCGAACAGATATGCCACTAGTTTATTTTTGTGCCCACATGCTTAATACTGGAGTTTACAGTTATAATGTCCATTTTATGCATGACAGATAAGCAATCTTGTGTGGTCTAAGAATGTCAACGAACTTGTCAGTACTCATGGATCTTCCCAGGACCATATAATTGTTTGGAGATACCCTACCATGTCAAAGGTATGCGAAGTTTAAAAAAAGTGTATATTTGATAATAGTTGCTCATCATCTACTTTTGTTCCTTTCTAAAATTTTATTGTAATGATGCAGTTGGCTATTCTCACGGGCCACACAACTCGAGTTCTTTATCTCGCAATCTCTCCGGATGGACAGGTAGGTTGCTTTCCCACGCTTCATGGTTACCCTCACCTTCTACTCTATAGTTGAGCTTTATTTGTGCGTACATGTTTTTCCTATGGTGAAATGAGCTTTTCTTTTTTTTTTTTTTATCCTTGCAGAAGATAGTTACGGGATCTGGGGATGAGACACTTTGCTTTTGGAGGTTGGTCCCTGCCTCTAAATCTCAGGTAATGGCACACATTTTTGCTCAACAAAGCTGATTTCTATTCAGTACTGTTGAATGCTTACTTTTGTTCTGTTTCGTATGCAAACTGTCTGCTAGCCAAAAGTTTATAAAGCAACTAATTTATTTGTCGACATGATGTTTTTAAACAGAACACTGATAGCAAAATAGGAGCATCATCTTTTGGACGAACCACAATTCGTTGACTCTAAATCGCGCTCTGAATTATCAGATTTCATGAAGAGATGGTGGGAGCATTCCTCATGCTCTGAAATACCGAACTTGTCAGCCTGAACCAACCCACAAAATGTAGTCAAGTGTAGAAATATGGAGCAGGTTCAAGAAGTAATTTGTGGCTAGATTATGAATCGCAATATTCTTTTATTTTTTGATTAAAAATAGAGAATTTTTTGTTGAATGATTAAAATAGAGATTTATTCTATGAAGCATGGATAAGGACACGCAAGACAGATACGACATGATATGGCGATACGGTAATTTTTAAAAAATAAGGATACAGATACGATAGGATACGGCAATAAAAAATATTTTTATTATTTTTATATATTTTTTATATTAAACACTCATGTAAATGAAAATATTGATATTTTCACTATTTTTAAATTACTATAATTTATTTTTGACTTTCTTACTTCATTATAACTATATAATATATTAATTACTTTTTTTTTTCTTTTTTACGCAGACAACAGCCATACACTCATATATCTTTTATTTTCTTCTCCATTTACCCTTTTTTTTTCCTTCCTCATTTATTGCTTTTACCTTTGCCTCTGTATTTCTTCTTTGCAAAACATTCAACTACAAAACTTTCAGCATCATCTTCACTTTATATAAGTGAATTGACTCTAAAGAAGACAAGTATGTCAAAAATCCCATAAATTATCACGATTAAATGTTAAAGTTTTTTTTATTTGTTTTCTAAAGTTCTATTCTTGTATATGGGTTTTTTTTTGTCGTTTTTGATTCAGGCCAAAAGAAAGTCCGACAGTGTCCTTTTTTTGACACGTGTCGAGATGTGTCCGGTACGTATCCGACTGTGTCGGCAGCGTGTCTGTGTCAGACACTAGTACAACACTGGTACGAGGGGATTTTTCCTGTATCGGTGCTTCATAGGATTTATTGATATGTATAATCATAGAGGGAGGTGATATTACTTGTTCTTAGCATGATTCTTTTTGTAATCCATCCTAATAAGAGGTGCATAATTTTCATATTGTTATTTTTATCTAGATAATATAAAAAATTAATTACAAAAATGTGATAGGTGATAGATTAATTATAAAAATGGTATATTTTTTCACTAACATGTCAAACACCACCATCTTAAAAAGCATCTGATCGTTTGACAATCATTCTAGTTGAAATTTTTTTAAAGTGATTCTGTCAACTAGTCAAACAACATAAAAATATGAGTATTTTCTTTAAATATGAAAATACTATACGTGTAAGAAATTTTTTTTTAAAGTGGTGTTATCTAACACATTGACAATACTCAGATGGAAATTTAAAAAAAATTGAAAAGAAAAAAAAAGAGAGAAAAGAATTGTTTGTATTATTTGTGTTAAAGTTTTAGGAAAAGATTATGATAAGGTATGATTGTTTTTTGTTTGTAACAATAGTTTGTATATTATATGTTTATATTTTATTTTTAATATTTAAGATTATATTATTATATATTTATGTTTACATTTTATTTGTTAGTGGTTTTTGTCAACTTGTGAAACCGTTTCTAGTTATGTGTATGATTGAAGTTATTGGTTCATTTGTAATTTATATTTTACTAGATTATTTATGTGTGTATATATATATATATATTAATAAAGATACTTATGTTTTAATGTTATTTTACATAGAATAGAATATTTCAATCGCAAACAATCAAGTTAAGATAATTTATTTTAATAACTTTTTGTTTAGTTGGTGATAAATATTATTATGTGGATACTTTATTTAACTAAAACAAAAATAAATTTATTTACGAAAAATGGGTTGTGCTAAATATTATTATGTGGAAACATTATTGTTTTAAAATGATATGTTTTATAATACCCCTTAGCTCGTCAAGAAGATATGACGTGTATCAAACATATGACGTGTATCAAACAACCAGATAGACCCCCCAATGGACTAGGGCGTTACAAACAATTTCAAATCTTTCGACTTAACTTAAATCTTTGAGAAAACAGTTATGAAAGTTTCCCTTTTAATTTAAAACTATTATTCTTCTTTCGTTCATATCGCGTCTTTAAAGAAAGTATTAAGAATTATACAAGAGAAGTCTTATTATCCAATCATTACCTAGCTGAGGCATATGCATATAAAAGATAAGTTCATAAAATACAAATCAATGGAGTTTGGCATACCCTTCCGTAGTGAAGGACAATTCTCTTTTTAAGATAGAATAATACAAACGACAAAGATAATTTCAGAAGTTAGATGCAAAACGATGTATACGTCATCCGCCAAATAGCCATGCATGATATAAAAATAAACAAGTGGCTTACTCACAACCACAGCTCTGGTGTAGTCCCTTTTAACTGATTCCTCTTCTACTAGAAATACACTTGAAAAAGGATAAGTAATGGAGTAAGTTTAATTAAACTTAGTGAGTTCCAAAAATGGATGCAATAATTTATAGAAATACCGCTATTCAACAAGTATCAATACCCATAAAAAAAACAAACTTCTATGTGAGATTCTATTGTATAGACACAATACCACAATAATGTTATCTACAATTCACTGGCGGAATCACCTTGTCAATTTAAATATCACACAGTACATGGGCGTCTACTGTCCGCCAACACATACGTAACTCTCACAATTATGCAAGTTTGCAAATGACTCTTCCTTGTGCCAGCCTCGGACCCATAATTTAGAATTCAGAATCATAATTCAGTCATATTCATATTCATATCATCATTGTTAAGTTGAACACGTGTCCTCCCGCAAGGCCGAGCCGTGATCTATCAATCTGGTTTGCAATATAATTGTAACACCCCTATCCCGTAACCGTCGCCAGAATAGGTAAAGGGCATTACTGAACCTTTAACTCAATTTAGAACGAAAATTAATCAAACATTTAACAAATGTCATCTCATTTTAGTGATTATCAATCAATTACACTCAAAATATGATTAATTCAATCATACAAAGTATAATACATGTGCTCAGGATTGATTTGATAACATATGAAAAAGTTAGGAAAACTTAAAAAAAATTTCGTATAAAGGTCACACGGCTGTATACCCAGGTCTTGTGCATCACACAGTCACTAGACACGCCCATATGTCCAGGCCGTGTGAAAACAGGGCATACCTACTGACATGCACCACACGGCCATGGACACGCCCGTGTGCCAGGCGGTGTGAAATCTGGAGGGGTTATTGACTTGGGTCACACGGCTGACCATACACCCGTGTACCAGCCCGTGTACCACACACGGCCAGTAGAAACGCCCGTGTGTCTAGGCCATGCCAATCTTGTAGGGTATACTGACTTAATTAACTACGGTACAGGGGTCACACGATCGAGACACACGCCCGTGTGCTCAGACCGTGTGGCACGAAAATAGGCTTGGTTTAAGCCATTTTTCCCACACAATTCTCTTGTACCTACAAGCATCAATTTACACCAAATTCATATTCAAAATGAACAACAAATTCAGCCTATACAATGCACATTTAAACCATTTCATAACCAACCAATTCATACCTCATTTACTCAACCGAAATGTTACCGAAGCATGTACCAATCATGCTACCATTTCATTTATCAATTTCATCCATAATTCAACTTAACATCATTCATGCCAATACCTATCAATATTCAAGCATCATTCATCACATTTATCACATTATAAGCATTTCATATCAAACCAACTATTACCATTTCAAGCCATATCACATAGCTTGTTTAAGTACCAAAATTCATACCAAATTCATTAACACAAGTAACCATATGATTCAACCTATAAACTAGCATATACATGCCATATTTACATCATTTACATTAGTTCCAAAAGTACCAAAAGATCGTCTGGATAGTGTGATAGCAATCTCCGACCTCGTCCGAATCGAGTTAGCTTCCGAAATCTATAAAATACGGGGAAAATAAATAGAGTAAGCTTAAAAGCTTAGTAAGACCGTATAATATAGAAACAAACTTACCAATGTGACATTAATCATTTAAAGAAATATAAAATCAACTCATATGCCTATAATGCCTAATCACATCACCATTCACAAGTTAGTCATCTGTCATACATATATTCATCCATTCATAAGGATGAAACCAAACACATATTCATTCATGTAACATTTAATTCATATAAATCATGTAATCTTGTAACATACAATCCATGTAAATCTTATAATTCATGTAAGGTACATAGTTCATGTAACATGTAATTTATATTTCATATCGGTATAATACCCGTTGAACCTTCAGAAACATCGAGGGATACTCGGGTGATACACACTAAGTGTATAAATTGGTAATCCGTCAATTCATCATCATATATGCTCTTTCAAGCCATAATCGGTATGCTACTCCTGAGTCAGTAAACTGTAAGCTCAAATGAGCTGAACGGTAAGCTTCGTAGAGCTGAAACAGTAATCCCCGAAAGACCGAAATGGTAAGCTCCGAAGAGCTGAACAATAAGCTCAGAAGAGCTAAACGGTAAGCTCATAAGAGCTGAAACGGTAAACTCATACGAGCTATGGTAAGTCCGCAACAAATACAGGAGCTCGACCAAATGATAACCCTAGTGACATGTCACTTTATCCTACGACTTTCTACGGTTTAAACAGGACTCGGTAATCAATTTGAGCATGTAACCAATAGGCATTTCATTTCAATAATTCGTATATACATTCATACAAATACTCAATTCAATTATTTCAATATATAAACAAGTTTGATTCTATTTATACGAACTTACCTCTATTAGCTCATATATCCGACGTCTACTCGTCTGCCTTTCGTTTTCCCCGATCAAGTTCTGGTATTTGTTTATCTTTATCTTAATTGACAATCTAAGCTTGGCCGAATGTGAGCTCTAAAAATGGTGATTTTTTCTTGCTAAAATTGGCATGAAGAAGATGAAAATAAACAAAATATGGTTTTGTTTTAATTATTATAACATATATTTATAAAATGTCAAAATTAACCTTTAATAATAACATATAAAATCCACCTACTCATGTCTAATATTGTCTACTCATAATTCAATTGGTCTAATAGCCATGCAAGTGCTTAACATTTAAATCTTCTAGCTAATTAATGCATTTAACAATAGAACTCATATTTTACATGTTATGCGATTAAGTCCTTTTTATCAAATTAACTATTCAAACGATAAAATTTCTTTACAAAATTTTCACATGGTAATTCTATCATGCTTTAAACATAAATTGTAACACCCTCTAACCCCAATCCGTCGCCAGAACAGGGTTACAAGGCATTACCAGACTCATATACTAGTAAACGAACAAAATCGAATCATAAATTTGAGTTTTAATCTAAAATTTACCAAATTCCATCAAAAGGTCCTTAATATAGGCTTACGAGGCCCAAAATATGCTTAGGAAGTGATTTGGGATTAAACCGGGAACTTTGGAAACTTTTCTTTGAAAATAGGGGCACACGCCCGTGTGGCCTAGGACATGCCCGTGTGGTCTGCCCGTGGGGCTCCCATGGCCATGGGGCCAGGCCGTGGGCAGATCTAACTTGCTACACACGGCCGTGGAACTAGCCCGTGGGTAAGCCTGACTTTCCCACACGGCCTGGGCACACACCCATGTGTCTTGGCCGTGTGAAAACATGATTTTTCACCATTTTTAAGCTACTTTCACCCACTAAACATACTCAATTCATGCCCAAATCATTGACTTATAAATCTCAATCAAATACCATTCATTTCATTTTCAAACTTAGCAAAAATTCATTCATTCACTCCAAAAACTTCTTAAGGTTTATAAACCATATTTACATTCAAAACAAAAGCAATTACAAAAACCAAACCTAGTACATGCCACTTTTCCAGAAGATAGACTCATCACCACAATTTGAGCTGAAGTCGGGATTGATTTAGATACTTGACTGAACTTCAACTTTACTTAACCTGCACACGGGAAACAACCGTATGCTGAGTATTGGAAATACTCAGTGGTATTATCATAATTCAAACTATAGCAACAATCAAATATCATAAACATATAAAGATAATTACAAGTCATATATATAATCTCATACTAAGTTATCATATTTCCATTGCATCATTTCCAATATTTGAATCAATACCTTATCAATAGGATTTCCAATAATTCATGAACCTTTGGTTCATCTCTCAACCACATATAGTTATAATTATTCCATTCACATTTCAATTATAAACACTTCATGAACCTTTGGTTCATGCTATCAATCTCATAGCACGATTTCATTTCTCATTTCATTTCACAATATTCCTTTCATTGTTCATTCAATGGTTCAAATAACCAAATTCAATTGATTTTCTCTTTTCTCTTAATTACCCCTATTAACACTTCGGACTTTAACGGATACTCGGGTTCCAACCCAAACACACCAATACGGCACATTGTACCAAAATGGTACATAGTACCTGATCATTATACGACACATATAGTGCCTGGAATGACACACCAGGTGCCTGAATACGACACACGAGGTGCCTAAAATACGACACATAAAATGCCTGTTCGACAAAGTCGATAAATCCCATACTCTTCTAAACCCTATGGCATACCAACTATATCCACTAGGCCCGACTAGTTAATAGGGTATCGGATTTCTTTCTCTTTTTCAATCAAACACAAATTGCTTCCAATCCACATAGTCATACATCTTTACTTTGATACACATTTAATTCACAAAACAATTTCACATATAAATGTACATATTCATCAATCATATCCAATCACATTCAAATCAAATATCAATACGTATCCCAATTTCAATTTCATGCATATATAAATATGATAAAATTTAACACATAATAATAAATAACATGAATTATGATAATACAAACCGATATTTCTCTCGAGCTACTCCTCTATCACTTTTTCCTTTCTCTTCGTATTTGTCGTCTCGGTTTCCTTATTTGCTAAAAAATTAGCATAATTATAATTAATTAATAACACACATATTTTATATAAAATAATAACTTTCCATACAACTTTTACCATAATACCAAATTTGTCCTAAACACATTCATATTCTTCCTTTTAACAATTCACATCATTTCCTTATTCAATTTCCATCAAAACTTCAATATAACTATCAAATTTTCACCATTTCTCCATAATTTCTAATTTCTTCCAATTTAATCCCTAAAACACAAAACTTATAACCTCTTTTACAAATTAATCCCTTAATCAATTCAAATTAATAACTCAATCAATTAAGCCTTTAATTCAACCATTTATCCTACACAAACTTTACTCAAAAACTTAAAAACATCTATAGCTTCCACTTAGTTTCAACAAAACGCAATTCTAAAGCTTCTAAAACATTAAAATTACAAAAAAAGGACTTAATTAAACTTACCAAATAATCTCCAAGCTCCAAAACCCTAATTTTCTCTTTTCTTTTTCTTTCTTTCTTTTCTTCCCCAATTTCGTTACTTTTTCTGTAACTATTTCTTTCTTTTTCTTTTTGTTTTATTTCTATTTCATTTACTTTATTTACTTAATTTATTAATATTATAATTATCTAATTAATAACTAATTATATAATACATTTGTATACATTCATTTTATTACACATGTAATTTATCATTACCACACACTTGTCATTATCACAACTAATTAATAAAATATGATATTACATAATTATAAATAATAAACAAATAAATAAACAAATATCTTTTACTTAATTATTAAGTAAATATATCTAATATTATACATTTGTACCAATAATTTAAAAACACATGTATTTATTCTCTAACACACACATGTCACTAATTTGGTTTAATTACTAATCTAATCCTTTAACCTTTCTCTATTCTATAATTAAACTTTTATGCTCTATTCAATTTAGTCCTTTCTACTAATTATTTCTAATTAAACTAAATTCACTTAATCAAACTCTAATTCAACTCAAAATTATCTTCTTAAATATTTTTAATAAATATTTACGGACTCGTTTTCCTAAGACGGAGGCCCTAAGACTCGTATTTCCAGTGCCCGTGAAATTTGGGTCGTTACATAAATAAAATAATAAAATAAATATTTTGACTCGGTTAAGTGGTCTCAAAACCACCTATTCCGATCAGACTCGAAAATGGGCTATTACAATAATTGCCATACTCTAGGTATTACAAACAGGTTCCCTTTCTATATTTTCACATATCATAATTTTTTTAGTACTGGGTTCGTGCAACAAGGAGGGTGTTCTTACTTCGACAATGACTATGCTCACACATAAAATGTTGGTTTATTACACATGTGTCCAGGCACAACACAACGACTCATTTACAGTAGAGACAACTTACTATACACAACCTACATATCATGGAAGTATCATAACCCAAAGGAAGTAAGAAGGAACTCACCAACAAGCTTTAGAATAGAATCTACTCTACTTGTCTTTTGCTTCGATTGCACAGACCTTCACTAGCTTCTTGAGCTAAATAAGAAACAATTATGACTATTAGACCGTTTATCTAATTTAATCATACATGCACTAATGCAAAAATGTAAATCCCTTCGACAACCACCTAAAGGCTTTCTAGAAATTACCAGTAAGCTGGTACTTAACAATGATGTTTTGACTAGCTACTAGAACCTCTTTTGTCTTCTCTAATGAAGATGCCTTAAAATTTTCCAGAGACTCAGAAAAGGATATAGAGAAAAAACAAAAGTGAAACATGTCGACTATCAGCATCCATATATAGCACAAATAGCGGGGACAAAGTTTAGTGAGAAGGTAAGAAAATCCCACTATAACCCTTGAAACCTGAAAAAAGACTTTTTAAAATTTTGAAACCTAATTATCGACCAAACATAACTACTACCACTAATCAACTTAGTGAGTAGTAAAATGTTACTTGCACACTAAAACAAGTCAACTAAACAAACCATTCAGCTACCTAAACACAACAAACTGTCATCTACAGTACTATAGTTCAATTCTAACTAGGTCTCAACTAAACTCTAACGATACTCACCAAGTCACGTTTTCACACTAAAACACAGAAAACAAAACTATCGATCCATGAACTAATAAGTTTACCTTAACGTATCTAGGGTTGGTGAATTGTCTCCCAAAAGAGTCTACCAAAT
Source organism: Gossypium stocksii (assembly GCA_020496765.1). Classification (NCBI taxonomy): domain Eukaryota; kingdom Viridiplantae; phylum Streptophyta; class Magnoliopsida; order Malvales; family Malvaceae; genus Gossypium; species Gossypium stocksii. The sequence continues at coordinate 110,818,935 of CM035623.1, forward strand.
GGCGAATTCCAACGAGACATTCAGCAAAATAAGCGTACTATTGAATCCATGCAATACACCACCCAAACACTTAACGAAGAATTTACCAACCTCATCATTTTTCTACCATGGGTTATTCAACTATGTGCCAAACAATATATCGATACAATCTATGCCAAGTGGGCTATTACATTTTTATTCAATTTTTTATGCAGATATCGAAATAAGTTTATTAATTAAAGTAACTAATTACACTGCCATGATGATTATTGTTTCGGTAAAAGAAATTACTATTTACTATTCACGAGTATTTTATAAATTTGTACGTTATTGGTTTTTTAATTGACATATTTAACTAATATGGTAATTTGTTATGGATAGGGTGAGTACCATATCTTGAGAGTGTGTGTCCATGGTCTGAGCTACCTACTAGAAGAATATATTTTCCCATATTTGGATGCCCCGAGATTTAAAATAGTGGCATTGATTAGGACGTTTGAGCTTAGGGTTGACTTGATATCGGCCTTGGTTAAGAGGTGGCACTCAAAAACCCACACATTTTATTTGCTATGTGGGGAGTGAACCATCACATTAGAATATGTTGCATTGCAACTTGGGCTCCTAGTTGACGATGCTACAGCCACGGGTTCAAGTAAAGTGATCAAACCTACGTTACTTTGCTATCAGTTGCTTGGACGATCATCGGGTGATGGTGTTACTAAATTTACGAATTTAAAATTTTCTTAACTCAAGCAAAATTTCAAAACTTTACTGAGTATTGTCTCTAATGGGGGAAGATGTGCACTATTTGGGTGTATATAATGGAGCTAATAGGGGGTACTCACGTCAGACTCATTTAACAATAAAGTCCACTTGATGTACTTGTCTATGTTGGCAGATTTTTCAAGTTGTCCATTCGTATAGTTGGAGTTCAACAGTATTAGTAATGTTGTACTGTGAGCTTTATCGGGTGACAAAGCACGATACACAAGATACAGGTAAAATGATATTTTTGGCATCATTGAGTCACTAACAATATGATTTCCCACTTGTAAATAGGTAAAAAAAAAATTAAAAAATTGATTAAAAATTATTTTTTTATGAAAATGTTATCTAACAATTTTTTTCTTTTAGATGGTGTACTTGTTCAGGAATTGGAAAGTCGAAAACCCTTGTTGTGTTGAGGCATGCACTGGAGATGAGGTAAACATTTTTCAAAATAAAATTATATTCATGGCATTTATTATTTTATTTATGTTATTTATTCATGTCATTATAATCATGATATTAATTGTGCAGTTCTTATGGATGTCATATGTTGCGTCAAATGTTGCGGGTGTAATTCCTCAGTTGGCTTACCACCATTCATATATGTGGTGCATTAGTACAACGGGGACCGGGTTCAACAATAATTCGAGTGTAAGTAAGATATTCTAGACATTCTAGTCAACTTTGACAATGTCCACGACATTAATAAGAGAGAAAAATATGTTATAAATTGAAAATTAGAGCATCGATAGTGGATCATGATGTGGAATGCTTGGTTGGATAGGAGGCATCAAATAGACTATTGTGTGGGGGATTTCACGCCCTTGTCCACTACCAACGATGGTATATGGAAAACGAGTTGTCGTATTTGATTGGTGGATGATGATAGTCCCTGGACACATGCACTGATGAGGACATCAACAAATTGTACCGAGTCACTCCCATCCTCACTGAAGACACTCGCCTCTTGCTCTCGGGCCCAAAACTAAAGCTGTCAAAGAGAATGTAAAGGATAATGAGTACTCAATTCATACACAAACATAATCGCAACCTACGTATGAGTTTTTGGGTACATCAATATCCAAACTAGTTCTTACCATCTAGAGTTGTATAGTGATAGTTTTGCGTTAGAGTTCTAAGGCTACTCATATCATACATAAATGTTCGGTTCCAGTTCTTATTATCAACAATCAGGGTCATCAATGGTGGATGATATGTTTAACTTTGCACTCTAGTACTTCACACCTACATGTCAAACCTTTAGGACATACGATTTTTCGGGTTACTTTGATACACCCCAAGGTTCGTCAATAGATGATGAGAATACAGGTTCAAGGGGGAAAACATTAAGCTCCAAATAGACAGTCACCACCAACCTAAAAGTCAACGAATGGCACCATAATGTTTCACCCTACAAACAGCTCCATCTAACCATCAATTTTGATTAATGTAAATTGTTAAGTGATTGTACCCCATTTTTTTTCTAGTATACTTTATTTGAATTTGTATAAGGTTTCATTTTTTCCCTTTATATTAAACATGACAAGGTTGGTGCTATATTAATCAATTTTGATTAACGTTTTAGTTTTCCAACTTCAACCTCAGTTTCCATTATAATTATATGTATACAATTACTATGATAAAATATATAAATAATTCAAAATCAAATTATTATAGATCATAAACATACAAACACAATTTTCTCTAAATTAAATTATAGTAACAAATTATGCACAATAGTAAATAAATTAATACATGACATAAACACAACAAAAAAATAATCTAAAAATAAAGGGACCAAAATTAAAATTTCACCATTTTATTAATAATATAAGTAAAGGAAAAACATCCCTTAAAAATGAAACAAAAGCCATGTCCTAAAAGGAAAACCAACGAGAGATAATAACATGCGTCAAAAGGGCGTCAAAAGGAGAAAGCTTTTTTTACATTACTTTTATATACAGTTTATAGATATATACTGATATTGATGTATTTTAATGTCAATTTACCATTAAAAGCCCTTTTGAAACAAAATTTACTGAAATGGCCCGACTTTTTTATTATTTACCGGAATGGACCAAATACCGCGAAAACACGTCGACGTCAGCGCGATGTCAGGGTACAAGTCAGTAAAACACTTCCTTGAGGAAACGTTTCGTCCACGTCAGCACAAAGCACTTCCTTGAGGATGCAATTTGTGCTGACATGGATAAAACGCTTCCTTTTGCTCGTGTTTTTTTAGGGTTAGGGTTAGGGCTGTATTTTTTTTGTTTTAGGGTTAGGGTTTAGGATTAGTGGTTTTAGGGTTTATAGTTTTTAAGTTTTTTAGTTTTTTGTAAATCAAATAAAGTAGGGATTATGATTAATTAATTAAATTAATTAGTAATTAAAAAGTATATATTTTAAATTAGTGTTTCTAATTTTAGGGTTTAAAGATTTAATTATGGATTAATTTTTTAAGTAGTTTTGTGTTTAGGGTTTTGAAAAAATATATATTAGCAATATAAATTTTTTTTTGTTTTTTTAATTGATTTGGTTTCTGAAGAAATCATTTTGATAAGACGTTTCTGAACAAACAGTGTCAAAAACGCTTCAAGCAGGATGCACTGTCAGCAAAAGTTATGAAAAAAGCTCCCACGTGGACGCGCTTTTGCTACAGTAGCTCCTGAAGAAATTATTTTGAGAAGACGTTTCTGAACAAATAGTGTTTTTAGGGCTATAGTGGTTTAATGGTTTTAGGGTCAAGCTTTTTAGGTTTTTAGGTGTTTTAAGTGTTTTAGGGTTTTAAGGTTTTTTTAAATCAAATAAATTAGGGATTATGGTTAATTAATTAAATTAATTAGTAATTAAAAAGTATATATTTTAAATTAGCGTTTTTGATTTTAGGGTTTAAAAATTTAATTATGGATTAATTTTTTAAGTAGTTTTGTGTTTAGGGTTTTGAAAAAATATATTAGCAAAATATATATATTTTTTAATTGATTTGGTTTCTGAAGAAATTATTTTGAGAAGACGTTTCTGAACAAACAGTGTCAAAAACGCTTTAAGCAGGTTGCACTGTCAGTAAAAGTGATGAAAAAAGCTCCCACGTGGATGCGCTTTTGCTACAGTAGTTCCTGAAGAAATTATTTTGAGAAGACATTTCTAAACAAATAGTGTCAAAAACGCTTCAAGCAGGATGCACTGTCAGTAAAAATGATGAAAAAAGCTCCCACGTAGACGCACTTTTGCTACAGTAGTTCCTGAAGAAATTATTTTGAGAAGACGTTTTTGAACAAATAGTGTTAAAAACGCTTCAAGTAGGATGCATTGTCAGCAAAAGTAATGAAAAAAGCTCCCACGTGTACGTGCTTTTGCTACAGTATTTCCGATTTGGCCTGAGGCTATAAATAAGCCAAATTTCATTCACAGGTTGCATAACTCACAACAAAGAAAAAAAATAGAGAGTTTAAGAAGAATAGAAATTGAAAATGAGTGAACGTATTAGTGTTGTTATTTACTACGATGGTGAGGTTCGTCACAACGAGAACAATGTTGTTTTTTTTATCGGAGAATACATCGCGACTGGTTTTTAACCAGAACATTGATTTGATAGAACTTCACAAAAGAATTAGGCGTAAAATCTTCGGAACGATGCCAATGAAAGTTTTGTCTATTAAGTATCGATTTTGTGCTTCTGTTGATCTGGTAACATATGACTCGTTCGACATCAAAGGTGCTCGTGGCTTGGGGGCAATGATGCAGACTCATCTCGCTAGTGGAGCACCATATCTTGAGTTATATGTATAATTTTCATCCCCAAATGTTGCATTTGCGGCTTCAACATCTACTGCTGTTCGAGAGGAATAACGACCCCTGCCCGACACTCCGTTAATGGGTGGCAAAACACAGAAGCTCCGGTGTTTGGTAGCAATACAGAATACACAACCCCTGCACGACACTCCGTTAGTGGATGGGATATGTACCTCAGTGGGTTGATATCTGATGCTGGGAATACGTACTGGGGAAGGACATCAACTTCTACTGGTTGGCAAGCTACATCTGATTGAGGACATTATGAAATGTCCAGAAGAAGGGATGATGTACTCCCTACGACGTCCACCGGCTAGGGGACCTCGTACATTGCAGCTAATAGTGGGTCGGATGATGAGTCCGATATAATCCACCTCAAGAGCCCGGGCCTGATGGTGCAGAAGTTGCATTATTTTCTGAACTAGAGCCTGTGCCAACCAAACCTGAAGGGGGTTCAGATGAAGATGAAGAAAAAGATCAGTAATTTAGGGCGTACTCGCCTCCAACCCACATGCATAATGTTGATCTATTTGAAGATGATGCGTTGGAGATTCCAGATCTACCACACAGAAAGCGTGACCATGCAAGTTCGTTATTGGATTCGAGTGAATTGGAAGTTGGCAAGGAGTTTTCTAATAAGGATAGTTTCCTTGGTGCATTGAAACAACATAGCATCATGAACGGGGTTAATTACAATGTGGTTAAATCCAAATCCGATAAGTTTGAGGCCAAGTGTGCGGTGAAAGACGGTACATATTCATGGAAAATCATGGCCTCGTTGAGGAAAATGATAGGGTTATGGGAGATAAAAAAGTATAAAGTCTACATACATGTGTTGGAGGTATAGTATTTAGGGTTATTTAATACGTAATGTTACATTATTTAATACGTAATGTTATATTAATTAATACGTAATGTTATATTATTTAATACGTAATGTTACATTATTTAACGTACTTCGTTGACAGGTGTTTCACAAGATCATCCTAAGATGAATTCAAGTATATTAGCTAGCTTAATATTACCGATGGTTAAGGAGGATCCCAGAACTTCAGTGCTGGTCTAAATTTCCCATATTCGTAGCCAATTGAGGTATACGCCCTCTTATCGTAAGGCTTGGATAGCTAAACAGAAGGCATTGAAAAAGATACAAAGTAGGTGGGATGTTTCATATAATGAAGTGTGGCAGTGGTGTTAGGTGCTGGAGAGATACGTCTCAGGTTGCATAACAGACCTTGAAACGGCACTTGCGTACTACAATGACCGATTGCTCCGTAGATGCCAAGTGTTCAATCGCCTTTTCTGGACCTTTAAGCAATGCCGAGACACATTTCTATACTACAAGCCATTGGTACAAATTGCTGGTACCTTTATGTATGGTAGATATACCCATCGACTATTGCTAGCTGTGGCACAGGATGGTAGTGGGAGAATCCTTCCAATTGCGCTTGCAATAACACCAGGGGAGTCAACTGATGATTGGGATTTTTTTCTTTCTAGGTTGAGGAGGCATGTTTGCCCCCAACCTGATATCTGTGTTATATCCGATTGGGGCACTAGACTATTATCCGCAATTGAGCGACATGGAAGCCTATGGCAGTGCACACACCATCAGTATTGCCTAAGGCATGTTGCGTCCAACTACTACAGGTAATATAGATCTACAACTGAACGACAGCAAGTGACCAACATGGGTAAAGAACTTATTCTCTATTAATTAATTTCGTTTGTAATATTCAATTTATTCTAAATGGAAGAGTGGTATGTAATTTTCGCTATGAACTTATATTGACAGGGTATGAGATAAGTAAGGACTATTTTCATGAGATGTTGGTGATTTTGCGTTCAGTTAACGAAGAAGGCGCGGACTACCTCTGTAACATACCTTTTGAATAACAGACACAAGCATATGACGGCGGCCTACGATATGGTCATATGACCACAAACCTGGCTGAATGCATAAACTCTGTTCTAAAAGGAACACGTCATTTGCCGATAACATCGGTTGTACGAGAGACATCTTTTCATTTAGCGGCATTATTTCCAAAGCGAGCAGCAAGTTATAAAGGCCAAATACAGGGAGGCCATGTATGGTGCCGGAAGGTGTTGCAAGCAATTAACAAATCCAAAGCGCGGGTAAACACCATGTACACAGTGTGTCACGATTGCGACAACCTATGGTTTCATGTGATAGAGTTTGACATACCGAACTAAGGTATTACCAACGGGCAATATCGTGTACACTTACGACTGTGGGAGCTTTGACGCACTCTGTTATCCATGCGCTCATGTAATTGCAGCTTCTCAAAATCTCCGTTTGGATCCCATGAGCTATGTGGACGATGTGTATAAAATAGAATACATGTACAATGTGTGGAGACACGTATTCTCACCAGTTCCAGATAAACGTAAGTGGCTGTCTGTATCGCTTGCTCCATTTAAGTTGTTACCGGATAAAGAACTGCGTCGCAAACCATAAGGTCGACCTTCCTCAAGTAGAATACACAACAATATGGATATCCGAGAAACAACCAATCAACAAAAATTGTGTGGATAGTGTAGGAACCCAGGCCATACAAGTCGATCATGTCCCAATCGGAATGGCTGATAGTTGTTGTAACATTAAGAGTATTAAAAGTATTGTCTTATTCAAAAGAGCTTCTATTTTATTAAAAATATAAAAGTAAACTACAATTAACATATTAAAAACAACTTTTATTTTATTAAATGAAACTATATAAAAAATGTTTATACAAATATATTACAAAAAATCTAAAAATTAAAAATATTACCTTATTCAAAAGAACTTCTATTTTTTTAAAAAAATATAAAAGTAAACTACAATTAACATATTAAAAACAACTTTTATTTTATTAAAAGAAACTATATAAAAAATGTTTATAAAAGTATACTACAAAAAATCAATGTTGGTGGCGGTCGGAATCAGTGCCACATGGGGGTCGTCGACGATTACGCGCTGGATTCCTCCTTGGTTCAGCTTCTGGCGAGTGTTGTGGTTCCTCGGGCAGGGATTGTGGTTCCTCCAATAGGGGATCTGGTTGTGAGTGTTGCGAGGATGACCCACCTTGATAAAAAAATGAACTCGGAGGTGTTTGCATCATCCATGGCGAAGGTGTTTGAATCCCATAAGGCGATGGGGATTAGTAAAAAGAAGAACTCCCCGACGGCACCTCGTGCAATCCCTCATGCGATGGCGGCCTATAGATCAGCGGTTGAGCAGGAGTAATCAGAAACGGAGATGAACTGGGCCATGCATTCCAACCTGCCATGGGATTAGAAAAAGGAAACATATAAGGGTTAGGATACATAAAAAGGCTAGGGTACTTACCTGGCATAATCTGAAAAGGTTGTGATATGGGTGTCGTCGGTTGAACTGTTGGGCCCAGTGACTGTGTGGCCGCTATTGATGGGCTCGCGTGGTCATCCATTCTTCTTGGATTTAGAGGGCCCCGTCATTCCCTTTCGACACAAATTTGTCGCCACCTCTCCTCTTCCGACAATAAATATGGCTTACCATGGATCCTAAATCATAGCATGTATTTCGGCACGTACGCCAACTCTAGAATGATGATCAGTTCTCGAGTAGGTATATAATCATATCGATTTTTTCATATTTTGATATAATCTGACCAGTATCTTGGCCAATCCGTATTCAATTGTCGTAAGTCGATTTTATGCTCATCATCTAGCTTCTCAGATACCACAGGAATTGGTTGTCGGAATCCAAATTGCCGCAATACTCTATCTGACTGGTGCATCTCCACGATAGCATATGTGACCATTGGGACCTTCAAATATCAAATGTTCGGATTTTGAATGAATTCATCTGGAATTACCGCTCGAATTGCCGGATCCTCGTATGGTGTCCTTTGAAACTATATGAACATGATAAAAATATTAGTTAAATACATAATACTAAATACTATCTACGAAATGACTATTTTATTATGTATACATATTTTATTTAATACTTACTTGTGCTTCCGACCGTTGGTCTAATAAAAGCCATATATCTTCAAGAGAGGTCGGTATTCCAACATAACTCGTCGAATGGTTCCACCTAATTAAATAATTTTTTAGCATACAATTATATTTTAAATCTACGTAATAATTGTAAAATCTATTATAAAATTTACCTCGTTATGGATGGAAATGTATGTGGGTGGTTCACTTGAGGACGTAAAAATGGAAGCTGATATCGTGCCCATGATTGGAGTAGTGATATGAAACCTCCAATTTTGGTTTATTCAATACCGTCGCCCCGTACATCTCCCAGTATAATGTTGGCAACACAGCAGACCCCCAACTAAGTTCACCTGTTGCCCTAAAATCAACGAGTTTTAGCAGCCACCTCAAATGCACAAGGTTTCAGGACAAGTTTGACATCAGATAACCTCTAATAATCTCAAGAATATATGCCCAAGCATATTGTATTCTTTCTAGTTTGGTAGAATCATCATTCGGCTCCGGGAATGTGTCTCGTAACCAGCCCATCTCGATCCAACCTCCGTTAATTCAATCAGAAATAGCACCCAAAAGCTCGTAGCATACAGCACCCCAATCAGTAGATTGAGCGGACCCGGTGACTGCATACCCATCCACCGGCAATCCCAATTGCAACTGCACATCTTCCAGAGTGATAGTACACTCTCCGCATGGAAGATGGAATGTGTGCGTCTCGAGTCTCCACCTCTCTATCAACGCACTGATAAGTTTCGGGTCCAACTTGCATCCCCGGCCTATTGTGGCCACGTGCCAAAAACCTGCTTCACGCAAGTAATTCTCTATCAACGACAATGGAAAAGCAGGCATATTACGGATATATCATTGCAACACCCGATCTACAGGCTGTTATAAAAAATTATAAAATAAAAATTAATTAAAATTGCATAAATGAAAAAAATATTAAATAATATTGAAAAATTAAATTGAACACTTACCATTCTCATTTGTTCAACAGAGATGTGTTTAGGATTGAGACAAATTAATTCGGAACCCATTGCTAACACGATCGAAATTTTAAAATTTTAGAAAAACAAATTCAAAAAAATTGTAAACAGAGCTTTTTTGTAAAAATTAAAGACAAATTTGAGAGAATTTGAGTAAATTATTGAAAATTTGAGAGAAATTTAAGAGAATTTGGAGAATTTGGAGGGGATTTGTGTGTGAAAAATATGAAATGGGAGGGGGTTTTTATAGTTTTTTTTTACCGTTGGGGGCCAAACGGTCAAAAAAATTGACCGTTGGGGGTTTAAAAAACACAGGCAAAACGCTTCCTTGAGGAAACGTTTTGTCCACGTCAGCACAAATCGCATCCTCAAGGAAGCGCTTTGTGCTAACGTGGACAAAAAGCTTCCTCAAGGAAGCGTTTTGCTGACTTGTACCCTGACAACGTGTTGACGTGGATGCGTTTTTGTGGTATTTGGCTCATTCCGGTAAATAATAAAAATGTTAGGCCATTTCTATAATTTTAATTTAAAAAGGGCTTTTTTTAGTAAATGGGACGTATTTTAATGTATCATTTTAACTTCATTGGTATTTTAAATAGGTTTAAATATGACTAAAGTCCCTAAGCTATGGTCCTCAACTTTTATTTTCTAAAATTTAGGCTTATTTTAACAATACTTCTAAAAATATTTTTGGGATAAAAAACGTTCGTGAATAAAAAATAGATTGTATGAAACAAACATATTATTTCTTTTTAATAATTTAATGCCACATTAACAATTTAATCTTAAATTTCAGAATTTTTAATTAAATTTGATTTTTTTCAAGATTAAAATACTGAAATTTAAAATGAAAATGTTAATGTGATATTAAATTATTAAAAAAAAAAATTATGTGGTAGCCATATTGCATGCAATCCTTCCTTTTCCGAATGAAAAAAACTAAAATTTTTTACTTTAAAAAATACTTTTTTTCAAACTCTTAAATTGTCTTATTTAATATGCTTAGTATTGCTAAACTCTATTTATTTGATTTAAAATTCATTTAATAACATCTTTAATGAAATTTTACGATATTAATAATTTTATGAATGAAAAACTTAGGGGTACATTTACACAAAATCGTTCATAAAAAGAATAAAATATAAAAGCCTAATTTTCATTAAAAGTAAACACAAGAATAAGAGAGGAAAAAATTAAGGGCACATTGAGACGTAAAGTGCAGCTGGTCCCCTAAAAGCAAGCGTATGGATGGTATTTAAACACATCCCCTTGAAAAAGATCTATTACTTGAAGTATTTTAAGAAAATTGACTTTTGTATATTTACATCTTGACTACACACATGTTTACTATAAATGAATGTTAAGCAATGGTCTTATAATTTTGAAATTAAATATCAAGTTTCCAGATTAGTAGACACAACCGCTGCAGTTGACTGGGACCCATGATGTTTTTCATTTTGGTGGGTAAGCTCTTGTGACCATGGGATCAAACTCATCGGTGGAAAACAACAGTCACAGTTGTCTGGACATGGATGGGGCAATTCCCAGTTACTTGCCAATATTTCTTGCTTTTTCCCTCCTTGTTGGGACCCAGCTTCCACTAGTGGACCCCAACACTCTACTTTGTTGAATTCCGGAATGTTTGAGTGAAAATAAACCCATACCAATGCTTCCTGTAATTCTGGGTAGTTCTTTAGCAAATTCCCGTCTCCATGGACAAACGCCTTCAGTACCTTTTTTTTTTTTTTAAATTTCCAGAAGATTAAATACAGAGAAATGATAATAAAGAATATCAACAAAAAATGAATGATCAAAAAACGTACCACGGGTAGTTCATTGCAGAAGATGAAGTATCTAAGTCTAGCACACAAGTCCAAGAGGAAATGGCCTCCGCTGATGTGACAATGGACGTGTAGTGACATTTTTCCCTTCACTTTCTTCCATTCAGCCACTACTTCGTCCCTGTATAATTTGTTCGTCCAACCCTGCAACTGTAATCAAACCCAAAATCCCCTGTTTTTTTATTCTAAATAATAAAAAACAAAAAACTTAAAGAAATGGGTTATGATGAGATAAAAAGATTTACCTGAGAGTTGTTAATGGTTTGTGAGATCGCTAAGGTAAGTTTCGATGTTATATCACTATGTGTAAGTGTATAAGTTCTGGGAAGCTTCCCTGGGTGCTTCTTCTCATCCACTCCTAAAAACAGAACTTTTAGCTTTGATGCCTCGAATATAGCTGGCCCAAACAACCTTGCTACCTGTTTCAACCCATTCCAACACGTCAAACCAATATATAATCTCCCAGGTCTTCCCCCCCCCCCCACAAAAAAAAGGAGGAAAGATTACAGGAACAATAGGTAGATTCTTCTTCTTGGATCTTTTTCTTGAAACAAAAGGAGACTTGTTTTGTTCAAAGACTGAAGGTCTTGGCTTTGTAGGCAGAATCGGAGCAAAACTCAAAGTTCCCATGTTAATCTTGAAGCTCCAACTTTGATGGCGAGAAGCAGCACCCCCAACCAAAAAAAACTATTCGACAATGAAATACTACTAAACGGCTAAACCCCAAAACAATAAACCAAGATAAGTAGGTACTAGATAAAGTATTATTAGCCAAAAAGTGAGGAACAAAGAAAAAAGGAGAGTGAGACTTGGAAACTTTGGCAACTTTTGTTTGCTTTCAGCTTTTGATTTTGCTTGTATGGTAAGCCAACTTGAAGATCCCATTGATTGGAATTGCGTTTGGGGAAGGGTTTTGAGATTAAATATGATGTTTATTTTTCAATTAAAAAAAACAAACACATGAATAACATAATCAAATTGTAGTCAGTTGGCGACAAATTTTAAAAGGACCAAAGAGGTGTTTGACAATGACACATGGATTGGTTTGTGTAACGTGTTGAGTGCGGGTGCCACCCTCTCATTAAAAGATGTTATTAGTGACACTTATTTCATTGGTTTTATATTTGGCATTTGGGAGCTATCATATTTCAATTGCCGTGTCAGGTTAGCTGGGAAATGTGATTTTGGGGGTATTATTATTATTATTATTATTGTAGTAGTTTTTATTTGTCGTAAAAAATTAATATAAATTATTTACTTTAATATATATAAACCTATAAGTTTTTCAAATATCGTTATAATAAATAAGCAATTAAATAATTAACGTGAGTATATGGAATATCTTAATTTTAGCCTAAAAATATAACGATGGCATATATTTAAGAGAACGGAGCAATTCTTATATTCTATAGTTCTCTTGTCAAAAATAATAAGCACAACTTGATTAGGTTTTTAAATATTTTATTTTATTTTTTTTAATTCTACCAAGTAATGAATGAAAAAAAAATTATATGTTCTTTTTATTTTTTTCATCTTTCCTACTAAGGACACTTACAATATATATATATATATATATTATCTTTCCAAATTTTTTCTTTCCACTCACCCAAGCAAAACCTAAATGGAGATAAATAATTTGTCATTAAAATTGTGTCATTCAATACTCTTAATGTATACGTAAGTTACCTATTTTTTAATTAAAAAAATAATATGTAGTCTAAAATATAATATAAGGATTGTTATGAAAATTTTATCAAAAACACTATCCTTCTTCTTTGTACTAGTGTAAGCCATTTTGCGGTGATTCCGGCTAATCGTTCGTTCTAATAATAAAATTGTGCAATCCATTTCTTTTCTTGCACAGATTAAAATTCAGGTTTATATCAATCACATTCACTTGTTTTGTACAATTTTAATCTCAATGATGCGTGAATATTTTATATTTATTTAATATTTAATACTTTTTTCATATACATATATTAAAAAGAATCCGATACCAGTATCCACCAATTTCAATAAAAAACCAAACATCCACTTATGCGGTATTGCCTTGTTTTTATATCGAAGATATTAAATAAAAGTGTGTACCATTTTCTCCACATTGTTCATATTCGTTTTTATAAAAAGAATAAAAAATCTCTATCACGAAATAAAAACATTTAAAAAAAAAGAAAGAAAGAAAGGAAAAGAGAATATCCATATTTTTATTGTGTGGATGGCCCAAATCTCGACTGTTATTTGTTAGGTAGTCAGACCAGAAGCTGGGCTTCAAACAGCTGTGAAAAGGGCCTGGCTGAGGCCTGAGCCTTGATGGAGTAGTGCCGCAAACAGTCTAATGCAAAGCTTAAAAGAGACATAATTCTATTTAGATTGTTTATTTTACTAAAAATGATTTGGTAATTTTTCAAAGAAGTTTTAAGTAAGACGTATAATATGAATTGTATGAGATTAAGGGTGTTTGTTTTATTGGTGTGTGCAAATTGTTTTAATAATTTAGTTTATAACTAAGTTTTCTAGAAAAATATTTTAGTAGAAAAAATATCTATTTAATACATAAAAGTAAAGTTAGAATTGTAGCAATGAATTACGCCTTCAATACGTAAAAAGTGGCCGGCGTAGTGTCAGTAATGAAGGGTATAAATATAGGTGCCTAGATTAAAAGAATACCACGTAAATAAAGTGCTTCACATATTTATAAAGATATGTCAACATTTGGTGATAAGCCAAGACCTGAAAACAATGACTGGTTGTTGGCTCTGCCTTTGAGAGGTCCATCCCCAAAACTCATATCCCATTTAGTTATTATGTAATTTATTGGTTTGGTTAGCAGGGTGGAAAGGCCGAATCAAAGACGAAACCCCAAGCTTTATTCGGGATAATGGATCTTCAAAGTCAAAAACCAACCAACATCAGCTACCGAAATAAGAAAGATGGAAATGGTAAATTCCCCTTTCAACTAAATTATTATTTATCACATAATTACATAATTTAGTTTTATTTTTTTAAAACAATCTAGTTCTTTTTTTTATCTTACCTCAACATTTAAATAAAAGAATAAATGCTCTTGATTGTGTTTGAACTCACATTTTTCTGCATTGATAATAATATCAATACTAATTAAATTAAGACTTTTCCTACAACAGCAATCTAATTTTTAAATTTTCTTGTAATAATATTTAGAATGAGTTTAATATTACTTTTAAAAAATATTTCTGAAATAAAAAACATTAATAAAAACAAGATACTTTTAAACTTTTTAAAAATACTTTTAAGATAAAAAAAACTTCACAAAATTATTTTTTTAACTAAAAACAAAAACAAAAACAAAAACATAAAATTTTAATTTTTACTCAAAAATACTTTTTTATCTCATAATCACCCTAAGATAGGATGTGGCCTCAAAATCGTGAAAGAAAAAAACTTAACCTAATTATGTGGCTAATGTTAACCGTTACTATTTTGACCATTTTTCCTTTTCTTGGTTGCTAAGGTATATACATATCATGAACTTGAAACGCATTATTACAGATACAAATAAATCAAATTCTCAAAGTCAACACCGATAACATGTTACATGATGGACATGAAATTCGAAACTTACTCATGGAAGTTTTTCTCCAAAATCATTTTTCAACCTAATAAAATTTTTTAAAGTATAGGTCAAAAATTTGAGTTTGAGCAAATATCTCCCTTGGTTACTTTTGTATAAAAATAAATGAATATTCTGGACACTAATAAAAAAATATTTATACTTTAAACGAGTTTAAAATGCTATTAAATATTTTTTTGTTTACTTTTAGTATATCATGAATACATTTGGTAACCTCCTAAATCATGTTATACAATTTTGTTATTTTACCTAAACAATAATCTTAAAAGAAAGTATATGAAATTTTTTTCGCATAATATGAATGTTTAGGGTTTTGTTGTTATCTTAACTAATAATATTATCTTTAAAGTTTGAACTTATGTAGGTGTGTAATATACCTTATTATTATATCTAATTATTTGATGAGATTTTAATTAAGAAGCAAAATTTAAAGTTTGAATTCTAAATTATATAAATATGTATAATTCATTAAATATCCAAAATTAAAAAGAAAAAAGAAAAAAGAAAATGAAAACATTGGTTTTGCCGTCAAAATTAGAAGAACCTTATAGTGGTTCACTTTCTTTCCGTTGAATCGCCCTGCTTTTTGTGATTGACACTACATAGAGCATTAAGCTTATAAAACACTCTTAGAAAGAGAAACTCGTGTAAATAAACACACTATATTTTTCGTTCTTGTTTCATCCAGTAGTAATATTTCTCCGTGATCAAATTGTTTCAAACCAAAAGTAAAAAAGAAAAACAAGAAATATGGCCGCAGCTGCTACACCTCCTCCTGTTGCTGCTGATGCTTCCTCTTCTTCACCTTTGACTTTGGCTTCTTCGGCATGTGAATCGAAGGAAGTAGCAGTGAACCAAGGACAGAATCAGGAACAACAAAATCAGGACGGAATTAAAGAGTGCTTGCACAAGACTAAGCCAATCCAGTTCTTAGGTCGTACTACGCCTATTATTCTCCAAAACGACAATGGACCTTGCCCTCTCCTTGCCATCTGTAAGTCCTTTTTCTTTCCATTTCTAGGGTTTTAGATTTTGATTGTTTTCTAATTGTATTGCTTAGGTGATTCGGATTGGAATTTCTTTAGATTTTTTTTTTAGTTTAATCTTTGGTTGACTGCTTAGGTTTGTAGTTTTAGTGAAAAGGAAGTTGGAGAATTTCGATTTGCGTATTGATTGTTGCCGGAGCGATTTATAATCGATCTTTTTGATCATTTGGAATGTTCTTATTATCTTTTAATTATTTACTGTTCCTCCTGTTGTTGGTGGAAGACCTTAGACCATGAATTGAAGTAGAAAAAGGAAGATTTTGGAAATGACATTTTCTGTCTGTAAATTGGATTTGAAACATGATCAAAGGTCTAATTGCACTATATTGTTAATTTTATGCAAATTACAGTTGGAGGTAATTAAGTTTTGAAAATGAACACTTGTTGGGGGCTGTGACAGGTAATATTCTCCTTTTAAGGAACAACTTGAGCCTGAGTGCTGATATAGCTGAAGTTTCACAGGAGAAATTGCTTTCACTGGTAGCTGAGCGCCTGATTGATTCTAACAGTAATGTCAATGTAATTTCTTTCCTTTATTATGCTCAGTTCATTTGCTTGTTGCTGCTACAGTAGGATGATACTTATAAATCCTTTTGGCATATAGAATAAAGATGCAGGGTATGTCGAAAACCAACAGCAGAATATTGCAGATGCTATTGATTTACTTCCGCGCCTTGCTACAGGGATTGATGTGAATATTAAATTCAGGAGGTTAGTCTTTTCCTCTCTCTCTCTCTCATTTTTTTATATAAATGGCCTCTTTCTTTAGTTCTTATTGAATTATATGTACAACTTGCAGAATAGATGACTTTGAGTTCACTCCAGAGTGTGCCATATTTGATCTGCTTGATATTCCCCTTTATCATGGTTGGATAGTTGATCCCCAGGTATGCTTAATGCATAGCAAGTATTCTCAAGCTAATAAGAATCATGTATTCCAAAAGAAAGAATTGCATTTATATGTTGTTGCCGCCTTTGTTGATTATATAACTGTGTTCTGCATCCACATCATTTCCTATCAATAATCCTGCCACACTCCTCATGTTACTCAAGGAAGCTTGTTATGTGCCTAGTACATAGGTTAAATAAGATTCTCAGTATTCTTGGTCCCCATGAATACTGACAGCAGACTAAAATCTTCCCTTTCTGACCGATTATATGCCTTTTGGGTATTTCACTTCATTATAGTATGAACTATTATTTTACTATTTGTAATAACGGCGCTTTAATGGCTTTAGATATAGCAGCTGTAAATATGATTGTGTAGAAAACTGCAGCTGGACAAAGGAGCATTTGCTAGTGCACCATAAAGCATATTGAATTCTGTTATTCTATCTAATTTTCCAAGCTGGGGCACCAATAGTTGAAAAAATGTGTCAAAGAATGTATAGTTTCTTGTATGATCTTGACTATGGCTCTGCTGTATGTTCAATGGTGCATAACATCCATATTTTTAACGATCAAGAAAAATATGAGTAACCCTTGTACACAAAATCATGTTTTCAATTGTCCCAGCAGCTTACATCCGAATGAATGACCTAGATAGTTGGACTCTTGTGGGATTGATGGACTGATTTGTACTTCATTGTTAACAAGGGTTCATGTAGGTTTTATGACCACAAACCATTTCAAGTTGGGTCTGTAGCTTGTTTGGCTAGACTTTTGTGTTGTGGTTCAAGTTATATTAGAAATTAAATTTTTTTGTGTATCAAATCTCTAATGTTTGAGATAGATTAAGTCCCGTTATGGATATGTTACATGTATTGCTTTATGGGTTTTCTGATTATGCATACTTGTATGTTCATTTATAATCAGATTGTATTGCTTGCTTTTCTAGATTATTATATTATTTTTTTTCTTTTCGTATTATACATCTATTTCTTATAGCCATTTATATCACTGTTCTGTTATTTTCTGAGACGTCCATCCTGCTTAGATCTAGCTTACAAGATTTGACCTGCACATCTTGATTTTCGATTAATCGCACATTATGTAGTACAAATTATTTGGTCTAGTATTTGATGGTTTATTGTCATGGTAAACATGTGCCAGGACTATGAAACTGCTAGTGCCATTGGGTCAAAATCCTATAATGCTATTATGGGGGAGCTTGTCGCATTGGAAACTCGAAATATTGAGATTTCACGCAAAAACAACTCTGAAGATTGTGTGGATTTTGCTGCTGCAACAACTGCCACTCTAGGAGTTCCCTCTCCCTGCCTGTCAAAAACGAGATCTTTTGATGATTCTCCTCGTTCTGTTTCTGACCAGCAAAGCTTAAGAAAAGGGGATCTTGAGGAGGAAGCAGAGCTAATGAAAGCCTTGAAATTATCAGAGGCTGAATTGCCAACCTCAAATGGTGATCCTGGCAGTTTAGATATAAGATCATGTTCAAACAACCCTGTTTCTGTAGATTCTGTAGATAAACAAGAGGGGGACAGAAGTGCTGAACATCAGAAATTGCACCAGCATGAACCATCCTTTTCAGATAATTGCATTTCCTTGAGCAATAATTGTGTTGGTAAGATGTGTTTTCAGACCGTCTCAAAAGAAGAGTTGCTAAAAACTGATGGTATTAATCAGGATCAGTCATTTTATGTTAAATCTGGGGATATTACCCTTTCTAATGATGTGGTCGAGGAGAATAATGTCGAAACAATGGTTGTTAAGCGGAGTAGTGCTGATGAATTGCTCCAGATTGAAAATGTTGTTACTATTTCTCTTGCAAAAAATACTGCTTCTGCAGATGGAAAAAATACTGAAATTTCACAAGGGGGTGGAAATATTGAGATACAATCCACATCTGCAACTGATGCTCTTGACATTCCAGATAATGTGAATGGTTGTGACATAACTGAAGAATCATCCGTGTCTTTACAGAATGCTGGTTCAGATTCATCTAGTGGCAGAATACATCATTTAGATGTGCCTGAAGTGTTCACTTCTAGTCTTGATGGAAGTGAACCTATATATGAAGGTGAAGACTGCATATTAGATTCAATAACAACAACATATCAAGACCGGGAGCCTATATATGAAGGTGAGGTAATTCTTGCAAAACAATCTGACAAAACAGCTGTGGAGGACTCCAATATGAGGTCTAAAGATGAAATCACTCTGCAGCAAGGTTAGTAGGTGCACCTTATCAAAAATGTAAATCTAAAGTGTGGTTATCTTTCTTTCATCAATTTTAGCTTCTTTCTTTGTTGTGTTTGCTATTTACCTTTTGCTGGTTGCTTGTTGCTTCCTCAAAAATTGTTATAAGGGAAAACTAATGTATTCGCTTGTTCATTTCAGTTTTTTTTAAATTGTTAAAAGTCCTTTTTTATCCAAATGGACTTTTTCTTTAGATATTTTCATGTGTTTTATGTGAGATGAGCTAGTATTAATTTTCTTAATGCTATACAGGGGAGTTGATTGGAAACTTCTTGAAGAACAATGCCAGTCAGTTGACCTTTTATGGGTATGTTGAGTAGCCTTTTATCGGTTTAAAGATCTTATTTACTTTTGAGTACATCATTATAGTTTTATGGCATGAGGAAGCTTGCCATTCAGTGACTATTAATATATTTTGCAGGCTTTTTTGCTTACAAGATGGTCTTAAAGAACGAGAGCTTTGTGTTTTCTTTCGTAATAATCATTTCAGCACCATGTTTAAGGTTAGGAGCTGGAGTGACTTTTTCTGTGACTTATTGCTTATAGCTGTCTATGAATTGCTAATTATGCTTGTAACTCTTGAACAAATTTACTAAATTAATAGGCCAATTTTTCTATCAGTTTCTTTATTGCTCTATTTTAATTATTTCTTGGTTTGATGAAACTCATGCAGTATGACGGTGAACTTTATCTTTTAGCTACTGACCAAGGCTATCTAAATCAGCCTGATTTGGTGTGGGAGAAACTAAATGAGGTAATATTATTACCTTGAGACCTTAACCAAGAATCATTTCTTTGAGTTTTGGGTGTCATTTATATTGTACTCACACTTGGTAAAGTTGGAATATTTATATGGTTGCTTATTTGAAGTCTCAAAGTATATTGTTTTTCTTGAAGTTTGTCATGATGTTTAACTGGTATTTTTTGCTTTAGCATTATAAAGTAATGGAAACATAATAAATAAGCGAGAACAAAAATCTTTGCCCGCCAGTGGTTTTAGTCTTTGGAAAGGAAGTTCTAGCTATAGCTATGGTCTGTGGATTTTCCTATTTGTTGATTGTAACGACTATAATATGAACAGAGGGACGAATATTACCCCTGAATTTACATATTGTGCTTTGAGAAAAAACTAGATCTTTCTCCATGCTGTGCGGTAAACAAGTTCATATATAAACAACTATGCCTAAGTGACAAGAAATAGAAAACCGCTTTTCAGATATAGATTTTTCCTTGTTTATCCTTACTCCACAGTACTAATACCTTTAAATGCTCTTCATTTGATGATGCATTTTCTCCATTCTTTTATATATTTTGCCCTTTTCAACTTCCTAATATGATAAAAAAACTTTTGAAAATTTTTTGCTAAATATATTAAAATTTTAAATTCGTATTTCGTTTCTGTTCTTGGTTCTTTTGAGTTTGGTATCCAAAACTTTACCCGTGCTTTCAGGTCAATGGAGACACACTATTTATGACTGGCAACTTCAAAGAATTCAAGGTGGATAGTCATACCAATGGTGCTTGGGATCAACAAAATGCTATGGCTAGTACGGCTGTATGTATTTCCCTTTGGCAAGAGTATTATGAATGTCGATTTAATGACTTTAGTGAAACTTACATAAGAATTACCTTCTGCAGGACTATATTGCCAGCATTGATAATGCAGCACAAGGTGGATTGGATATAACGTAATTATTCTAACTTTTGGTTGTGTGTATTTACATTATTTTCTTCTTCAATTATTTCTCTTGATGCCAGTACTTTCTAATTAGCCTCAGTGATTAATCTTTTTTACATATTGGAAGTCATTCTTTTGTGGATATTAGACGTTTGATAATATTTCTGAAATGTTGTATCCCGTATTTATCATTCAGAAAGCCAGTTGTGTTAAAATATCTTTTTTAATATTTCTTGCACGAATTAAAATTTTCTATAAACATGTTTAGTGGTTATTGATTCTACGATGATATCACCACAGTTCAGATTTACAGCTCGCAATAGCTTTACAACAACAGGAGTTTGAACAACAGCCACAGCGTCAGAATGTGCAGCAACCTCCGGTTGTTGGTGGTTCAAGATTAGTAACAGGTCCCCAGGTATCTTATTCCCTTTTCCTTCTAGATATCATGAAATAAGTATCATATTAGTGTCTGATCTCCAATTCCTGGCCCCCGCATCTGGAATGTTTGCATTGATTTGTGGTGTGATGGGCTTTCTTTTCTCACACTCTGCTGGACTGACCTGGTCCTCTTAAGGCTTTGCTTAGCGTGAAGGATAGGAAAGTGGTTATGAATTTTAGTAGTTTTTTTGGGGTACAAGAATTTTCCATCCTCACTTCTTTCCAACTTTTATACAAGGCAAAGCGTAACTGACATGGAAATTATTGTTGTGTAATAATATTATTTGTTCAGAAAGTAAACTGTTTTGATGGAAGAGATATGCCTATAGTAAGTATATCTGAAAGAGTTGAATAATAATTGGCACTAAATTGGGCTTTCCGTTAGTACCATAATGCTAGTCTGACTTGTATATAATCTAAACAGTTGCCTGAAAGATGGAGAGTAGATGGTATGACTTTAATAGGCTTGTTATGACTTATAGGATGTGTTTAACAACTATTATTAATGAATCCTTTACCATTATTATGCACCTCTACATTAGATTGAGCGACTTCAATTCATAGATCAACTTTGTTTACGGAACATTAAATTCTGAATAAAAGAAGTGGCGTCTTGCAGGTGCCAAGAAACAGCGGAAGGAACCCGTCATCTTCAATGCCAAGGCAAGATGCAAAATCAAAAGAAAAGTGTATTGTGATGTGAGGTTGGTTGGTTTTTAAAGCATCATTCAGGAAGAGTCTTGGAACTGTAAATGATTTGTGTCTTGTGGTTCAATTGGTATTTCAACACTACTAATAAAACCCTTGATTAACCGCATACATACTGTGATTTTAGATGAGGGAAGTAATTTACTGTAAAAAGAGGGGAAGTACAGGGGGCAAAATTATATCATGAGTCCACGGCTGCATCATACATAGATGATTGATAAATCAAATGGAAGTTGGGTGGTCCCAATTATAAGGAAGGCAGGTCGAGCATGGTTATTGGTATTTATGTGATTAGAATAGGGGTGTGTGGAAACAGGAGAAGCCATGGGAACAATAAATTGAGATGAGGGATTTGGGACAGGGTGGGGGAGTGATGGTGATGTATCGTAAAACAAATTGACAGGCAGCATTAGGGATTTAAGTTTTGAAAGAAAAGCGTGGGATGGATGGGATGATGATGATATATAAATGCAGGTGTAGGGTGGTTTGATCTCTCTCTCTCTGTGCCTCTGGTCAAAACTCGATTTGCATCTTCCAACTGGTCAAACATCAATTGGCTTGTTGTAGTGTCAGGGTCGACCATTGGTTTTGGGCCTTATCTTCTTAAAATTGACTTATCACTGGACGCCATGAGCGACAACAATATATACATATCATAAGAGACTGTTCAATTTATATGTTTCTAATTTTATATATTACTATTTATATTTTGAGAAATTATCGTGGCGTTTCTTAAAATTTACAAGTAAATTAAAAGCAAAAATGGTGCATTTTTTTAATGCGAAACCTAAAACTATTCGGAACTTCATGTTAATATTTGAATTAGAGGATAAAAACGTTTGAATTCATGTTGTTTTGCATTGAAAATAATTTGGATTTCAATTGAGTTAAGAAATAGTATTTTTATATTTATTACTATCATTGTTGTTTACGGAGTTTCTAGTTCTATTTATCACTACATGATGTAGCTCTCGTTGTATATGTATAATTTAAAGAAACATTATTTTATGTATTTAATGCTTGAGATTTTTAGATCAAACAAATAATTAGATATTTTTAATATATTTAAATTTTGATATTGCACAATGATTGGATTAAACCAAAGTGCACCATATTCTAAACTGAATACGGGTAAATTGCTTTTGATTTAAAAAAAAAAAAAACTTATTTTTATTTTTTTAAAAATAGGTTTTATTATATTTAAAATTGAAACAAATTTGGTGAATACAAATAAAAATTTACCATTTATGATGAAAATGCCTTTCGTACTTGTGTTTCTAACTTGAGAAACAAATTTGAAAAACAATTGGTAGTTGGATCAATTTTTGTTGAAATGTCGGTTCAATAATTATAAAATAAATCTATAAATTTGAAAATAGAAAAAAGCAAACATAAGTTTATTTTATAAATTATAACAATAAAAGTAAATATTAAAATTAATTTAAATTCCGTTTAAACAATTTTTAATGGAACAAGTTTTTATATGTTTAGTCTTGCCCTGATTTTGGGATACTATTTGGACTATCAATTTTTAATTTAATTGATTGATCTAGTTCGTTTATGATAAGTCATGATATGAATTAAAGTGATTTTTTTAATTAAATATAAAGTGCAAACCCTTATTTTAAAAGTTTTTTTAGTTTTATAAAACATTTTTAGTGAAAATAGTTTTTTTATTTTTTTATTTTTCATATATTTTCATTTTCATTTAGCAAAGATCATTTTCCAAGTTTTCAGCCAAATGTTTGCTTTAGTATTTTATTAATTATCAAATGTTTTTTCCGAGGCCGACACTTTGAAGATTTCTCTTAAAAAAGTTGAGCGTGTTTTTATTCTTAAGGGTTAATTTAATTGTACGTGGGTGTATGAACATCCACCAAAGGCGGCATAAGCATCTAGCCCTTGATATGATTCGAACTCTTGACCCTATTAGGGTGTATTGTACCACTTGAGCTATGTAGTTCAAGTGGTACCATATACCCCAACAAGTGACCGATATTTCAAAGGTTAGGGGCTCGAATTTCACTAAGGGTGATATGCCCCCTTCGTGAATTGTCCGCGGAGAGACAAAACCCTCTTTTAGGGGACAATACCTTCTATTGTTGACAGAACGAGTTGACATTCCCGTAGATAACACTTCGAAGACTTCTCCTAGAGGAATTGATCTCCCCTCAACAAAAATAATTTCTATTTCCTAGATCCAAATAGAGTTACATTAGATTTGAGACTAACCCCTTTAAAGTCAAGAGCATTAAAGAGATAAAATCCTTCCAGCAAGTGTGCTTCTCCATATTCAAACTTGTGTTTTCACCCTTATGAGGTGAGGCTACTACCACTTCAACTAAAAAATTATTAGTTAATAAATTTTTATTCACATGCATAGTTAGATAATTCTTTCATATGCTATTGAATTTTATACCTTAAAATGTTTATTTTTTTCTCTATTTTAATTTAGTTTACTAATATAAAACTTTACAAATAAATTTGTATAATTTCCACACATATATAACAATTACATAGTAATTTTTTTAAAAAAATACATCTAGAAGGACTAAGTTAATTTTAAAAATGAAAATATAAATAATAGCAACTGATGTAAAAAAATCAGACAATTAGAACACATTATTATATTATAATTTAATAGGGTAGTTGGATAACAATAATAATTATATAAAACCATACCCTTTTTTTTGTCCTATTCCGGAAATCATGATTAATTGATTATTGACTTTAAAGGATAAATAAAAAAACATATGAAAGGATATATTGTGGGGTAGATGATTTTGACAACACCCACACATTAACCTAAAATATTACAAAAAATACCTGTAATTTTCTCTTCTTCTTTTTTTCATGTATATGGAATTAAATAGATTAATACATGCTAATTTTTTTTACAACAAATTCATACTAATTTATTTAATGTATATAAGTTGGGATATTTTCTTTTAGAGCAGAGGCGGGGACCACTGTTTTGTTTAGTTAGGTATAAATAACTTAAAAAAAAAAAAAACCGAGGAGAAAAAATAAAAATAGGGTGGTCCCTTGAGGCTGAGGTTGTCGCAATCTTAGGTTCGGGAATAGGACAAAGCTACAGCTGTGACGGTGACCCTTCTTCTACTTCCACCACCCCTCCCAACGCCGATGCTTCACCTTTTCTCACTTCTTTCTTTGGAATTTACGTCGTTTACTCTTCCAAACCAAAAACTTCATAAACTAAAATGTGCTCTTTTTTTTTTAATACAAATAACTTTAAAAAATTAATTAATTAACAAAATAATTTGGACAAAAATTATTTAAAAGAATAACTCGATTTTTATAGTGACAATTGGGCCGCTTGATCAACCGACAATATTACTCACTTTTCTCCGTAATCATAATTCAATCATCATATTTAAAAAAAAATTGGTGTAGTTATTATGTCAAGCGACACCCGAATGTATTTTTCAAAATACCTATAAAAATACAAATATTCACTGTGGAGAAAGATATTTTTATATCTTTTACGGGTGTTTTTCATTTTTTTCTCCACACCTACAACACCTATTAAAAATATTAATTTTTCTCCACCGTGAATATTCATATTTTTACGAACATTTCAAAAAATACATACTAATGCCGTTTGACATAGTGGTAACATCAATTTTTTTTTTAAATATGATGATTAGGTAATGATTAAGAAAAAAAGTAAGTGGTAACTATTAGTCATGTGGCAATGATTACCATTGTAGAAATCAAGTGGTTTTCTTAAATAATTTTTAGTACATGTTGTTTTGTTAATTAATTAATTTTTTAAGTTATTTGCATGAAAAAGCCACTAAAATGTGTTTTGTTCAAATTGTCTTATATTTTCAGTGATAATCTTGGTTTTTAACATAATATTTTCATGTTTGATTCATAAAGATTAACTTGAGCAGATGATATTATTTGCAATAGCGCTAAGATCATAAAGACAATCCTAATATCAACTCTTTCTTAAATAATGTAAGATTTTAGGGTAATCTTCTTTTTATGACATTTTTATCCTTTAATAATTTTGGGTAATTAATTTTTATCTTTCCATTTTATAACATTTTTTTATATTTTAAATATATTATGTATATACTTTTAAAAATTATTAAAAATTCATTTATAAAAAATAGATAAAATTATCGCTTATCATTGTAAGCATAAATTATAGTTTGAACCTTAAAGTACAACAGAAAAGATCGAACATAAATACCGTCGACTATTGCCTGAACCAAATGTCAAAATCCAGACGTTGTAACGTCATTGTCAAGTGCGTCAAACAACCGATGAGGACGTCGAATTTAGCTATATGAAAACACAAAAATCGCTAAAGTCTTCTAAGCACACGAAAACCTCAATAGAAGGAATTGTTTTTTATTTTTATTTATTTTTGGTGCATAAAGACCTTATGCTTGGGGTATTTATGGTGGTGGTTTCCTATCAAAAACCACCAAAATATGTCCTACTATCACATATACACCCACTATCACACATACATTATGTGGAAGTTAGGCAGCAAAACGTGGCAGCAAAAGTGGGGAGCATTCCTATAACACTCCCTACCAATATCCGTCATCGGAACAAGATACAAGGCATTACCGGAGCTTATCGAATCATTTTTCATTAAATCGAGTCAAGTACTATTCATTTCCTAAAATACATTATTACGTCCCTTAGATGGTCCTCGAGGCCCAAAACATGTGTTAAAATCAATTCGGGACTAAATCGGGATCACAGGGACTTTTTCGCAAAATCTCAAAATTTTTTCTCATTTTCAGGGCTCACAATCCCGTGTGGTGTAAGGACACGCCCGTGCGTCTCCATGACACGCCCGTGTTGATATGTCGTGTGGTTCACACAGCTAGGACACGCCCGTGTCCTTTACCCGTGTAACTCTCTGACTTATAATGCATGAACAAATTGAGTTCACACAGCCTTAGCACACGCTCGTTTTGCCAAGCCGTGTGGAAAAATTTATTTTCGTAATTAGGTGCAGACTTCACACGGTCGTATCACACGACCATGTTCAAAGCCTGTGTGCGTCACACAGCCAAGCAACACCCCCGTGTGCTAGGCCGTGTGCCAAATTTTGGGGTATTCTGTTTCTAATTTTTGAGGTGCAGGGGATACACGGCCGGATTACATGCCCATGGGGTAGACCGTGTGTCACACATGGCATAGACACATGCCCGTGTGTCTGCCCGTGTGGACGAAAATAAGCCCTTTTAGACCACTTTTCTCAACCTTTTTCCCATAACCTGCACATAAACACAATTTCATTCCAATTCAAGCCAACCCATCAACCATTTCAAACCAAAACATGCACCATTTGAGTATCTATTATATCATTTTCAACATTCTAAGTTTTAATACATATTTACCATTCAAGTCATAGCGTCTCAATTCAATCTATTCTTTATAAACATTAAACCCTTATACATGCCATATAAATTAAAAGTTGATTTACAAAAGCTACCGAAATTAATCTGGATAGTGTGATCTTCAGTGTAGATCCGATCTTTCGTATGTATATACGTCAATTTACAAGAAACATTGAACATACACAAGTAAGCTTACAGAAGCTTAATAAGTTCATAGGCATAGAACGCAAACCTTATCGAACATTTTATAACAATCATATAATATACAATTTCATTAATTCCTCTTGTCAATCACAAATCAGCGATAAGTTCACTTGATTAAATACAACATCATCCATTCATTATCTTTAATTTCTCAGGCCCATTTACCACTTACTAATCTTAATCAAATTAAGGAATGATTACAGAATCGAGTACTTCGTTTCTACCTTGCCATAGTGTAACTATGGTCTTGCACTTGATCACTTATCACTTACCAAAGCCATAGCCTAACCATGGTATTACATGGATCATATATCACTTTGATGCCATATCTCGGATATGGTTTTACACAAAAATCACTTAATCACTTAACTCCGATGTCATAGCCCAGCTATGGTCTTATATAGAAATCACTTAATCACTTATCACATGTTGTCATGGTCCAACCATGGTCTATTCCATTAATTCATCACTTATCTCTGAATAGAAGTACTCAACCCGACATTCCACTCAATTTGATCATTTACTCAATTTTCGTACTTTTATATTATTCACAATTTAATAACAAATTGATCTATTGTGATTGTGATGAAGTAATAAAATGATCGTACCTAGACACTAACTATTATCACGAATAAGGCAAGCGCACCTATCAGACAGTAGTATAGCTTATGGCAAGACTGGAATGTCGAACCGAAAGGAACTAAAATTACTAGTAATAACTTTCTCTCTATTACCTAGCCTAGAAAATAAATGGGAGTTGGTTTATACTAAACTAAAGACGCGACAAAGAATAAATTGGGGGAATACTTTGGGAAAACTAATCAATTAAAGCAATACCCAAGGAAGAATCCACCTAAACTTCACTTGTTATTTAACTCTGAACTAGACGATTTATTTATTCGACTTAATCCGTAGAGATCCCTAAATTATGTTAATATCTCTCTCGAGACTAAGAACAACTAACCCTAGGTTGATTAATTGAAATCTCTTTCTAATTAAAACCCCTAATGTTGCATTAACTCGATCTGTAGATCCATTTATCAAATTTGACTCTAATCCAGTAGATTTTCGTCATCCTATGTCTAGGATTGCGATCAACTCCGCTTAATTGTATTGGATCTACTCTTAAACAGGGACTTTTGCTCCACTGAATAAGCACATTCGACTTGAATCAATATCCTGAAATATTAACTCAAGAATTAAAAAAAACATAATTAAGAACAAATCGAATATTTCTCATATAGTTCAGATAACAATAACAAGATCTGTCTTAGGTTTCATCCCCCTCAGGTATTTGAGGGATTTAGTTCATGTTTATAAAGAAGAACATCTCAAAATAAGGAAATCAACAAAACATAAAGAAAACTCAAAACTCCTTAAAGAAATTTAGGAAGATCTTCAGTCTTGATGTAGATCCTTGCTTCCGAGATGGATTGATAAGCTTTCCTTGAGTAATTCCTTGTCTTCTACTCTCTGTGTCCCATTTAGCCCTCTCCTAGGGTGTTTATGTAGACTCTAGAATACCTTTCTTAGCTCCTAAGTAGCCTTTTCTGCATGGAATTAAAGCAAGTCACGACAGGGACACGCCCATACAACTCGGGCTCAGGCCGTGTTCAATACTGTTAAATTGACACGGGCGTGTGGAAATCCCGTATGTGGAGGTCCAGGCCGTGTTGCACTCTAATTTTGGCTCATTTGGTCCCTTTTTTACTCGTTTCTCGTTCTTTTCACTTTCCTATGCTCACCTAAGTATAAAACATGAAATTAAAGGATTAGGAGCATCGAATTCCATAAATCTAATGATAAATCATCCATAAATATGTTAAGCATGGGGTAAAAATGTGTATATATTATGGTTTATCACAAACATATAAAATAACACATCATTTAATTCATTAAATTAACAAATGATCATAAAAATTCAGCGATATGAACTTACTTGGGCCAATTTGCAAAAGTCGTAGAAATTTAGGGACTATTCTTGCACTTTTTCCTTTCCACGATTCACCTTGATTTTTTGATTTGTAGTAAAAATATGAAAAACCAGCTTTAAGAAACCCTTCTATGGTGTTTTTGGCTGGAGAGGATGAAGAAAATGAAAATATCTAGATTTTTTTTCCAATTTAATTCATCTTTTAACTATTCAATTTCAACTAAATTACCATTTTGCCATTAGTTCACACTATTTCTCAGCCTTTAAATTACCCAACGGTCCAGCCCATATTATTTTGGGTCCAATTTCCTTTTGAGTCCCTCTTATTTATTAATTAAGCTATTTAATCACCTTTCACAGTTTTACATCTTATTCAATTTAGTCCTTTTTGTCCAATTGGCTATCGAAACCTTAAAATTTCTTAACAAAACTTTAATACTAACTTATTAGCACTCCATAAATATTTATAAAAATATTTATGGCTCGGTTTAATATTTTGAGGTCTCGATACCTCGTTTTCGATTCTACTCTAATATTTATTTTCTAAAACACAATTTACTATTTCAAATTTTTTCCTAACTTCATATTTAACTTATATTCACTAAATTAATAATATTTCCTAACTCTCTTGTCGAATTTAGTGATCTTGAATCACTGTTTCGATACTACTGAAATTTGGGCCGTTACAATTCCTACGAAACAAATGCATGTCCTACATTCTCCCACTTGGTTCATATTGCCCATGAATACTTAAAGTGGAAATATAATGCATGAACCATGGCGATATTTTCTCTTAGAATTTGAGTAGTATCTTCCGTATATTACAATACATCATGTCTTAAGATTTAGCCCAAATTTCTTAATGAATAAACCCAATATTTATTCCAAGTCCAAATTTTAGTGATATCTCTCGAAATAATCAAATTAATGTGAGTATAAAATATAAGAAACAACAAATTTAATGGAGTTTTTTTATAATCGTTCTTATAACAAAAATTTATAAGGTGGGAACAAGTCTCATAATGACGACATGATCCTTAAATTTGTATAGTGGCATGCCTTTAGTCAAAGGATCAACTAACATCTGCTCAGTGTTAATATACTGAATGATCACTTTTTTTCTTCAACATGTTCCTTTATGGCTAAATACTTAATGTCGATATGTTTACTTCGACTTCTACTTTTTTTGTTCTTAGCCATAAAGACAGCAGTTGAATTATCATAATATATCATCAACAACCTAGATATTGAATCTACAAATCTAAACCTAGATATGAAACTCTTCAACCATTTTCCATGTGAGCTGGCCTTAAAACATGGAACAAACTTAGCCTCCATAGTGGAAGTAGCAGTTAATGACTGTTTGACACTTCTACAAGATATAGCTTCGCCAGCAAACATAAATATGTAACCTGATGTTGATTTATGTGAATCAACATAGCAGATAAAGTCTAAATCAGAGTAGCCAATCACCTCTAAATTGTCTGATCGTTTGTACGTAAGTATGTAGTCTTTTGTACCTTTAAGATATCTCAAAACTTTCTTTGCAGCTCTCTAATGGCCAATACCTAGATTACTCTAATATCTTCTCAATATTCCAACTGTAAATACAATGTCAGGTTTTGTGCAGACTTGAGCATACATCAGGCTTCTAACAATAAAAGCATATAGAATGTTTTTCATTTTCTCCCTCTTAAATTCGTTCTTCGGGCACTAGTTCAAATTGAATTTATCACCCTTCACAATAGGAGCAACAGTTAATGAATGATCCTTCATCCTAAATCTTTCTAAAACTTTGTTGATATAGGTTTCTTGAGATAGACCTAAGATATTGTGATGTCTATCATGATGAATCTTAATGCCAATGACATAAGACGCATCACCCATATCTTTCATATCAAAAATTTTAAAAAGAAATTATTTCATGTCATTTGTTGGAAGTAAAATTATGTCCACATAAGAAAATAGATTTTACTCCCACCGACCTTCTAGTATATGCATTGATACATGATATTCTCAACAAAATCATACGAAGAGATAACTTCATTGAATTTTAAATACCACTATCGGGAGGCTTGTTTCAATCTATATATGTACTTCTCCAACTTGCATATCAAGTGTTCATCATCATTAAAGGAGAATCCTTCAGGTTGTTTCATGTATACCTCTTCCTCTAGGTCACCATTGAGAAATGTGGTTTTCACATCCATTTGTTATAACAAAAGGTCAAGATGAGCTACTAATGCTAACATAATGCACAATGAACCTTTCTTAGATACACGATTAAAAGTCTTAGTATAATCAAGTCTAGCGTTATAGTTAGACTTTTACAGATACATAATATACTCACTAGAAATTGTTGATTTATTTTCTTTAGTCGATCTCCTCAACGTTGAACCAACAATTTCTTGTGGTTCAACTGATTGTTCAATAATTTCCAGATTTTCTTGAACAACTTGATATACTAAAGTGTTTTCAGCAGCTTGTGGATTTTCATTGATTGGTTGTTTAATACCAGTTGACCTTAAGGGGTGTTATGTATGATAACCAATTCTCACCTTAAGTGGAAGGTTGACCTTATGGGAATCGTGTCTGGAGATAGATTGCTCCCACTAATTGAGTCATTCTCAAGAATTTTTTGCATTTCTCGATTCCATAATTCTAGTGCTATGAGATGAACAATAGAATTTGTATTCTTTGGACCTTTCGACATATCCAATGAAAAACACACTAATAGTCATTTGATCTAGTTTCTTTTCTCGCAGGCTATAAACTCTTACTTCAGACAGGTATCCCCATATGTGTATATGTCGCAAACTCAGTTTCCAGCCTTTAAACAACTTAAAGGTGTCTTTGGAACAACCTTTGTTGGAACTCAATTTAATATATACACAATTGTTTTGAAAGCTTCAATTCGTAAGTACTTAGGCAACTTAGAGATACTAAGCATACTTCACACCATGTTCATTAAAGTTTGGTTTTTTCTTTCCACAATACCATTCTGATCAGGTGAGCCTGGCATAGTGTATTGGCCAACTATATTGTTATCTTAAAGAAACTTCGCAAATGGACCAGGTGTTTGTCCATCCTCAATGTATCTACCATAATACTTACTAACTCTATCGGTTCTCAAAATCTTAATTTGCTTATTGCATTATTTCTCTACTTCAACCTTGAAAACTTTAAAGGCTTTGAATGGCTCGCTCTTGTGATAAAGCATGTAGAGATACATGTATCGTAAGTAATCGTCAATGAAAGTGATAAAGTATTTCTGACCTTACACATCCATATTTGGGCAACATATATCATAACGGATGATTTCCAATATGGTCCACCTTTTCTTAGCACCTTTCTTTAACTTGTTAGTTTGCTTGCCCTTAATGCAATCTATACAAGTATTGAAATCAATAAAATCTAAAGTACTGAGTACCCCCATCATTTACTAATTTTTTAATTCTTTCAATTGAGATGTTCATAATCTCCGGTGCCATAAAATAGAAGAATCTTCATTTCTAACCCAACGTTTAGTGCCAGTTTGAATGTGCATAACATTATGAATGACATTATTTTGCAAATTAAGAGAATAAAGACCATCCGAA
This sequence comes from Gossypium stocksii, assembly GCA_020496765.1. Taxonomy (NCBI): domain Eukaryota; kingdom Viridiplantae; phylum Streptophyta; class Magnoliopsida; order Malvales; family Malvaceae; genus Gossypium; species Gossypium stocksii. The sequence goes on from CM035623.1 coordinate 110,852,050, forward strand.
AAAACACCACTTCCAACAAATTTAGATTTATAAAATAAACTTAAACCAGTATTTGAAAAGCTAAAACAATACACAAATGGTGCAAATCTTGAAATAGAAACTAAATTTTTAGAAAAACTGGGAATATAAAAGGTCTTTTTTAAAGCTAAAACAAAGTCACTCTTAAGCATTAATTCGTATGTTTCAATTGCTTCTACATACGACTCCATCTTATTTCCTAAATAGATGTGTCACTCAGCTCCCACTAGTTCCCTCAGGTTTTTTAATCCCTGTAAAGAATTTGAGATATAGATTGTAGAACTAGAATCAATCCACTATGTGTTATAACTAACACTAACCATATTGGACTCAAAGCAAACAAGTGAGATTGATTTACCTTTCTTTTCAAGCCAGCTTTTAAACTTAACATAGTCCTTCTTTAAGTGTCCCTTCTTTTTATAGAAAAAACACTTAGACTTTTTCTTTATGTCAGCTTAGGATTGCATTTTAGCTTTCCCTTTTTGCTTGGCTTGAACCGTCTTCTTTCCTTGAGTAACCATCAGTGCACTCTCTCCTATATCTAGTATGAGTCTAGCTTCCTCCTGATCACACATGGTCAAAAGCTCATTAATAGACCATTTATCCTTGTGTGTTATAGGAGATCTTAATTGACCCATATTGAGGTGGAAGAGTGTTCAATATAAAGTACACCGGAAATGATTCAAACATTTCAACCTCTAGTCCTCTTAATTGAGCTACTAAATCTCTCGTCTTGTTGATGTGATCACATACACCTTTCACGGTAATGAGCTTCATTGATGTGAACTTCATGATTAGGGTGCTGGCTAATGACTTTTGAGAAGTTTTGAATTGTTTTTCAATAGCTGTTAATATTTCTTGGACATTTTCATAATGCTCAATTGAGCCACGAACATCAGCAGGGTCCTTACTCTTTATGAACATGATACTTAAACGATTAAATTGCTTCCATTTTTCATACAAAGCAAGATCAACCTGGGTGCTGGTTTCAGTAATATGTGGCTCAGATTTCCTTATAACATAGTCAATATCCAAGCATCCCAATTGGAGAAGAATTCTCTCATTTCAGAACTTAAAGTTCTCACTAGTTAATTCAGAGATATCTATTTTATTATCAGACATATTCATAGGTTGTAAAACTGTAAAATAAATGAACATACATGCTTAACAAAAATTGAAGGCAAACATAAATCATAAGTTACCAATGCAAATTAAGTAAATACTGAATCCAGTGACATAAAAATTACCTGTGGGCTAAATTTTTAATTCAATTAGATCCATTTTATGATAGGATCATTTACTATCCATTTGATAAAAATTATTAAATTCATTTTTATAATTCCTGTGGGTAACTATGAAAAATCATTTATAGCTTTATCTTAATAAATTATGCAATGGGATTTAATACATATGTTTCTTGTATATGATTTTTAACTTTAATAATTTTATTTAACTAAAGATGTTGTGGCTAGTCTTTAACTAAATAAAATTATGAAAATCACTTAGCTAGATATTAAACAATAAACTTTATTCAAGATTGTTGCTAAGCCATCATGCAACATCTAATATCTATAAACCTTATGAGATCTTTACTACAATAAATAATTTCATTTAATTAAAGTTGTTGTGGCTAATTCTCTAATTAAGTAAAATTATTTTGACCCCTAGACATATATATTCTAAAGTTTTATTACTAAATATCTTATGCAATAAGTCTAAAAAATTTTATGCACCTAAAAAATGTATGTAACTAATAACCAGGTAATTCACATATAAACATTTACTGCAAGCATATAAAAAAATATTTAAACAACAAATTTCTAAAATTTTCATTAAATTATTTATAACATAATTAATTTCATAAATTTTACTTTAATAAAATTCAATGATTTTGCACAAAAATTTGCAATAAAAATTCTCAAAAAAATGTTTAAAAATAATTCAAAAAAAATATGGTATCATTATTTTGAGAAAATTTATAAACTTTTAAAATTGGGCAAGGCAAAGATTAACCATGCTCTAATACCAAATGTAAGCATAAATTACGGTTTAAATGTTAAAGTGTAACGAAAAAGATCGAACATAAATTCCTCCAGCTATTGCTTGAACTAAATGCCAAAATCTAGACGTTGTAACACCACTTTCGAACACGTCAAACAATCGAAGAGGATGTCTAATTTAGCTAGAGACCTTATGCTTGGGGTATTTATAATGGTGGTTCCCTATAAAAACCACCAAAACATGTCCTACTATTACACATACAAGATATGGAAGTTGGGCAGCAAAACGTGGCAACAAAAGTGTGGAGGATTCCTAAGAACCAAATGCATGTCCTACAATTATATTTAATATAGATAGTATATTAATCAAATTTAAAAATTATCTAAAATATTTTTTGAAGAAAATGATATTTAGTAATAAAATAAAAAAATGAGATTAGTGTATACAAATAAGTAAAACTAATATTTTAATCATAAAAATATAATGTTAAATGTAATATATATAGGTTTTTGTAACAAAAAAGAGAATATGAAGTTTTAGAGTCAAATAGAATCCATGAATTTTCATATCAATATCCATATTTAAGGAAGTGAACTTTTTTTTTTAAAAGAAAACCAAATTCTATTACAAGGATAATTTAATAAAATATTTTTTTAGGTAATCTTACATTTTGTCCAACGAATAATAAAATCTTAAATTCCAATCAAATTAACCAAATAAGATAATATAACGTACCTAGTAATTTGCTAAGTAACCTTACATTTTATGAATCACACGCCTCTTACGCTCATTTTATGAACATTTAAGCAAAAGTAGAACTTGTAATGTTTGAACTTTTTTAACTAGGCGAAAAGTATAGACATAAAAGAACTTGTTGTAACACTCATTACTCGGCTTGTCAATAATTTTAGATAAGAGATGCTACGTTCAACACAAGAAGGCACTACCAGCCTTTCAAAAAATAAATATATAGACCTTATCAGACTTATTCCAGCATTAAATGATCTAATTATGCAGGTAGATACATCTAACATTCGATTTTGAACTCTCATAAACTCATCCAAACATTTAACAATGTAAGTATTGATAACTAGAACCCATGTATTGGTACCTGAGTAGTAGTACTGATACCACTACTCAATGTTAGTGTGTGGGGGATAACAATGAACCTATAAGCAAATAGCAAAGGCCTCAAAGTGTGTATCAATGTTGCTTTCTTTAAGGTTCTATTCACCCCCACCTATATTATGGTGTGCAAAAGAGTTACCAGCAAATGAACCTCGATGATACAATGAAACTCAATGACTATTTATATTTTACACTGACGGAAATAGTCCACTGAGCATTGAGTGGAGCATAGTAAGAATATCAACTTCTATAAAGAACTTCTGTAGTAATTCTTTATAGAACAATCTAGGAATATTAGAAGATGGAAGAGAACAGAATGAAACTTTTTTTATGTGTTTTTGGTGTATCAAACTAATGAAATTTGACTTATATTTATAGTTCTCATGTCTTTTCATAGAGATATTACTATCCAAATGGATAGTCACATCTTTTAACAACAAATATAATTATTCAATAGATATATACTTTAATAATTATGAATCTTTGTTATAATCAAACAACATAACTTTCAGTTACAAGAGACATAATTCATCACAATGAATAGTGACAACTTTTGGTTAATAACCAAGTGACAACTTTTTACATTTAAAGACATAACTTATCACTCTAAATAGTGATAACTTTTGGTTACTTATAAATTTTCATTTCAAAAACCTTATTAGGTACTGTTCTAAAGAGTATTGAACCCTCCTTTTAGGTATCAATACTTAACCATTGTGGTACTGATACCATACTACTAGATATCAATACCAAGTTCCTGTAGAAATCTCAATTAGATATTGAGTTTAGAGATATCAATATCCAATAGTAGGGCAACTTTAAAACACTTCCCAAACACTAAATTAAACATACCAAAAACCATTCTAACCACATTTATCATGCATAAACATTTAAAGTCATATATTGGCATAAATTCTTCGATTAAATCTATCATGAATGACCATTTACAAATACTATCAATCACAAACCAATTTATGACCATTAAGGTTCATTTCATACTTCTACTAGCATACTCCAAACTCAACCATACCAAAAACTTACATATTTGTCACACATATATCAATTCTTATACAAACCAATTTAGAAGCATAATACACAATACATAGAGTGAATTACAAAACACCTAAAATGCCAAACTATCAACATATAAACATAGCCAAAATGTGACATTTTTATTAGCTCGGGCGTGACTTTGAAGGTGTAGGGTTCAATGATAGTCTTCATAGGTCGAACCTCAACCCATGCAAAGAAAAGAAATTCAACATGCCAAGCATTCAAATATGCTTAGTGATTCCCCAACTAAATTCCATTTTATCCACTTTCTCTTATTATTAAATTTGGTGCCATTTAAGAATGTTTTAAACACTTATCATCTTGGCATACCAATTTAAGTTTATTATCTAATTTTACCTGTAATGCCCTTAACCCGTATCTGTCACTGGAATAAGGTTACGAGGCATTACTAGAGTTTATAAAACCATTTCAGATAAATCATGCCAACTACTATTCATGTCTTGAAATTTTGTTATAACATACCTTAAATGGGCTCTCGAGGCCCAAAACATACATTAAGATAGAATTAGAACCAAATCGGGACCTTGAGGAAATTTTCACAAAATCCAAAATTTTTTTCTCAAAATAGAGGGTCACACGCCCGTGTAGTCAGGTCGTGTGGATTCACACGCCCATGTCCCTTACCCATGTAACTCTCTAACTTGTAACTTATGAACAAATTGATGTCACACGGCCAAGTCACACGCCCGTGTGCTAGACCGTGTGGTTAATTTAAATTTTTGAAAAATAGGTGCAGGTTTCACACGGTCAAGAGACGCCCATGTTCTAGGCCATGTGCCTCACACGGCCGAGACACACACCCGTGTCTCTACTCGTGTGCTCAATTTTAAGCATTCTGTTTTTCAAATTCTAAGATGCAGGGGACACACGGCCTTGACACACGTCCGTGTACCAAACCGTGTGTCACACATGGCCTAGAGACATGCCTGTGTGTCTACCCGTGTGGACAAAATAAGGCTATATCCAAGCCTTATTTCTCACCCATATTCATCCAATACCTGCACCAAACCATTCTAATTCCAACCAAGCAATTCATATATATTTTCCAATCAATTTCATCATACAATGTGCCACATTTTCACATGCCCATTTGGTGCAAAACTTACCTCATGATCTTATATGTATAATTCTATCAATTTGAACCACTTCATTATACATGAAATCCATCTTTTAGTTTATATACATACTCAAAAACAAGTTAACACTAGCCATACCAATGGCTAGGTTTACATCCATCCCTTTAACATCAACATTGGTATTTTTAGCCTATACATGCCATTACTACAAAATAGAGTATTTTCATATACCAAAATGTGTGGATTGATAGTATGACCAAGCTCCGACATATCTCTGACCTTCTTAGCTCCCAAGAACTATAAAATAAGGAAAATAAAACAGAGTGAGCACTTAGTGTTCAGTAAGTTCATGTAACATGAATTTAACTTACCATATATATCCATTAACTAGATCAAACATACATATATCCAAACAGTAGAATATTTCCCTATCATACACAATCTCAACACTTTGAGTTAGTTCAAAGATATCATGTAATTTCAATAGATAAATGACTGATGATGAGCTTATCAATTCCTTGATTTTCATATATTTGCCATTTCCATATCACTTATACCTTTCATGATAAAGTCATTCATGTTCTATTTTCCATTTCCCTATTTATCTTGTTAAATTTATCGAAATTTTGATGGATACTCAGCAGTACATCTATAGTGTACAAATACATTAACTGTCAATTCACATTTACTCATGTTAAAGAGCACACTCCCGAGTCTCATTTCTTATAGCGGGATTACCAGTCCAGGCTAAATCCCTCGTAACATATACTCAAAGAGTTTTATCAAGATTACCAGTCCAGGCTAAATCCTTTCAATGACAAATACTCTTTAGAGCTTTATTCTGGATTACCCATCCGGGCTAAATCCATTCCACATCACATGTAATATCCCTTTTTCATTGATCTATCAAATTCCTTTTTATTCAACCGAGATTTATTTTCCCTTTTTATCAAGTATTTTTCACCATTTCATCACTTTTTCATGCATTGAACATTCATATCATATAAACATGGATTTCAAGCATTCCAAGAATCAAATTCAAGTTCACGAACTTACCTCAGCAATTGTTCATGTTTGAATTCTACTAATCCAATATATTTTCTTTTCCTCGACCTAACTTTAATTTTAAGTTCTTCGGATCTATATAAATAAATTCAATCATCAATTTCATTCAATTCATATCCCATTTCATTCAATTTATGCTATAAGAAAAACTACCATTTTGCCCCTAAACTTTTCATTAATTCTAATTTCATCCCTAGGCTTGAAAAATAAAATTCATGCAATTCAATCCTCTATCCAAGCCTAGCCGAAATTCTTATGTATTATTTATAGCACTTATATTTCAAAAAATTCAAAATTTTTCTTTATATTTTACAAATTTTCAATTTAGTCCATTTTTCACAATTTCATCCAAAGTCACTTTGTAAAAGTTGTTTATTTACTAACAACCTTTCATTTTTTCCATAAATTTTCAATTTCCAGCATAATCATCCATGGCACAATTTCTATATTTTGATAAATTTTCAATTTAATCCCCAATTTAGAGAGATTAGATTATCTCGATCTAAATAATATAAAAATTACTAAAAATGAGACATAGAAACTTACCAATTTATGCCAAGAAAGTTTCTTCTCTCTCTCCTAGGGTTTCCATCAAATTTTGGGGATGAATATGAGAAAATAAGATGATATTTTTCCATGTAATTAATTATCATCTTTTATTTTTTTAATTCCAATTTAGTCATTTTCTTTTTCTCAATTTCCATGGATGAATCACCATAGATATTTTCCCATCTTTTGATTGATGGTCTAATTACCATATAAGGACCTCTAATTTTTTAATTTCATAGCTATTTGGTCCTTTTGGCTTCTAGTACTCAACTTCTACATTTTATGCAATTAGGTCCTTTATCTAATTAACCACTTAATCGGTAAAATTTTCCTATTAAAATTTTCATACGACTTTCCTATCATATCACAAATCATGAAATAACAATAAATTATATTTTCTTTCTAACTCGGATTTGTGGTTACAAAACAACTGTTCCGATATTACTGAAATTCAGGCCGTTACATTACCAATATACAAGTTTCAAGTACTTTACCTCTTTAATAGTTTTAAACCATGTTTCATATTAAATTTTTAACCATTAGCACCATAAAGGCATTAGCTTATCAATGTATCAAATTCAATTCTCCCCCTTTGGCATTTTTTACCAAAACCCCCATAACCAATTATTTCAAGTAAGGAATGTAAGAAAAATTTCCAGCTCCTCTTAAATTTCATAAAAAAATCGAATATTGTTGCATCATAAAAGTAAAGTTAACAAACCAAAGATCCAAAGTTTTAGTAGAAAAAAAAAAGAAGAAGAAGTAAAAGCAGCATCAACAAAATTAAGTTCCAAATCTCCCTCAAGCTCAGCTTATTCTCATTTTTTGGACAAAAATCCAAAGAACCTCAAGGTAGATGCAATTGGAAGAACATCTTCATAAGTTGAAGTTTAATTAATAGCAATACAAAGTTATAGCAAGTTGAAACCATCATGGAAATTAGAAAAAATAACAACAGTAAGCATGCTAAAGAACTCTCCCTTAGTAATAGCATCAACACTCCCTCTCAATAAGATGTTTGAACATAGGGTGGTAATGAATTCTAATTATTCTTCAATTTTGTAAGTAGGAGTTGTAACTCGTAAAGCAACAATAATCTTTTCCACTAAACCTTGAACAAGTATTCATGATGTTTGAAATATCTTCATTAAGATTTCTAGTAGTTGCTATGTCAATTGCAACTTCATGTTTCACTTGAGTATTAACCAATTGATGATCTTTTCTCACCCATATATATATATATTTTTGGTTGTATCTTGGTTGAGTTTCACTAGCATTGTAAGAGTTCCTCATCTCAAGTTATTCAATATCTTCTGACAATGCGTTTTGATATAACCAACAATACCTCAATAATGGAAAACAAACATTTTCTTTTAATTCTTTCTCATTTCATAGGATGACCTCTCATTCTTCCTCCACACTTATACCTTAAAATATCTTTTGACAATTCTAAACTGAGTTGCAATTAGAGAACCAATTGAATGTTTTTTCTATAGATTAATCAATATTTTGTTGCATCTATGCTTGATATGCCATGGAACTAAAGTTGTCCATGGGTCGATGATAAGTGCACATGTTTTACATATTTTATACTCGAACATTTAGCACGTTGCATGATCCTCAGGTAAAATATTGCATTTTAATATAGATTTATTATTATGAATCTTATTTGTATTTATTTATCTTTTTAATGTTTTCTTTTATTTTATGAATTTTTTAAATAATTGGATTTTATTTAGGTCTTTTCAAACTTGAAATAGGTGCATGAAAGCTTGAGGCTTGGGTTTTGAGACCACCGAAAGATTAGACGAAGAACTGAGGCAAAACGTAGCCGAAAACAAAGAGTTTAGAACTTTAGCATAGTATTTTGGTCCTTCAAGCGCGAGCAATAGTGCCCTAGCCTCAATCGGTGCTTTAGCATGAGAAAAAAAAACTACATCGGTAGTTTTGACTTGCTAATTTTGGTGCCTGAATGCCAATTCACTTTGTTGTGACTTGCAGTTTCGTATTCTGGTCACGTTCTAAGGGCATTGTGGTCTTTTATAGGCGTTATGACTTTTGTAACCTAATTTAAGTTGAAAGATATTATGAATACTCTATTTTGAGAAGGAGTTTGGACTATTGGTCGTTTAGAGACTAAATAGCTACTTCTGTTTACTTTGTGTTCTTTTGATTTTATGGCTTGCTAAAGTCCACTTCTCTAGTAAAAGGTTTTATCGAATTTTGATTTAATAAAATTGTAAGACTTATTGTGCTTTAATTATTCTTTGTTCTTTGGTATTCATGCATCTTCTGTTTTAGTTACAACGGCTCAGGTTTATTGAATATGTGGCTAGTGTTGAATTGCTTAGAATGGTTGTTGAGTCAATTAGAATAGTTAAATTTCTAATTGTTTAATATGTTCCAATACTTGTGACGAATTGCATAACTTGTTTATGTCTTAGTTTACATTTATGTGGCGTGGATGTATGATCTAACTTAAATTGACTCCATTGAGGTGAGTTTGTTTGCTAGAATTAGGTCTCTCTCGTTCTTAATGCTACTGCTAAGTTAAATCTTGGGTGTTGAGTTACAAGGTTATTTATCGATTAGAAAAGTAATTTCAAATGAGCTGTCTTTTGATTACTGAACATGTAAAGAGAGATTGGTTGCCCGATACTAAGTCATCAACTAGAACTAATTTATTAAAGACATTGAAGTTATCTTTACATTGATGATCAAATTCATAAATCAAACGAAGTTTTACCTTTGGCTAGAGTTTTTTTCCATTGATTTTCCTAAAAATTTTAATTATTGCTTTCTTCAATCTAAATTTTCAATTTAAATTTGGTTTTAGTTTAATTTTATCTTTCGATTTCATAAAACCCCCTTCCAATTAGTTTTATTGTTTTTGCTTGAAGAAATAAAGTTACTACCAAACTCTGTAGATACGACCCTACTTGTTGCTTCTACTAATTACTTTTTTTTCAAGTAGTTTTTATTTTTGTAGGTCTCAACAGCCTACCAGTCGGGTTGGTCGTGACCCGATTCCAAAAAAACTTACAAGCCTAAACCAGTTTTTAGATAGGCTTGCCCCACTCAAATAGCTTGTTTTACTGTTCAAAAAGTAATAAAATATTAAAATATTTGTTCACGTTAATATTATATATATATATATTTATAATTACAATTAATTTTAAATTTTGTTATTATTTAAAATAAATTTGGGCTGGGTCAGGTTAACTCGAGATATAAAAATCATTGTCCAATCTCAACAGATGTTGGATAGAGCCTACTAGGCCAGGTGAGCTACCCAACCCAAGGCCAGGTCTACCTAAAACTCCACAATGATGGCACACAAATCTAACTTTGGGTCGTTGAATCTTCTCATTAGAGTGTGTCGGAGCAATACTTTTCTTATTAGTATAAACATAGTCAAGGCTTTTATGTGATCACGTTTACCGACAAAAAAATCTTGTCTAGTTTCTCACTTCTCGATCTTATCCTTTTCAAGGTAGATTGAGTTGTTGTAAACTCCTTTAGAGCAAATTAAGATTAGCTTTCTTGTTCTATTAGCAAGGAGTCTTTCTATTCAAAATCCTTGAAAAGATAGTGATTTTCCTGTTTAATAGTAGAATTTTCACTAGTTAATTTTTTATTAACTTTACATACTAGACTCAATTTGTCTAACATGGTCTTGTATGTCTCCATGAAATCTTCTATTGATTCTGCATCATTGTCACTGTTAGTTGCAACTTATGTCAGCAACTAAGAAGTAAAAGTAACAAAATTGTTGGTATTGTCTTATTCATCAACATCTCCATTTTTATATTCACTTGAGGTAACTCTAGAAAACTTCAACATTTTAATTGTTTTTGGTAAGTCCATAGCCTTTGCATTCACGACATTCAACTTTTTTCATAACATCTTGGCTTCTATTCATGGTCGAAGATCAATATTTATATGTATGGATGACTTTATTTAAGTTTCTTTTAAAAATGGCCAACTGTTCTAGAAGTTTACCTACGATAGCGTCACCTTCAATTGCAATCGTGGCTGAAGCTTGAGATGTAATGTTGTTTTCTCTTTTGTTCTTTGCTTTTTTTATTCATCAAGATTCGTCTAAAATGTTTGTAGGGATGCAATGAACTCATTAATTTTCATTGAATTAATATCCTTGGCCTTCTCTATCACAGTCACATTGATTTTAAAACATTTAGGAAATTTTGTACCAACTTACTCCAGGCAAAATTAGATTAGATATATCATATAATTTAACATAAAAAAACCAGAAATTATTTCTTTATCTGACACTCTCGAAATTTCAAATATCTGAATGTTAACCATTGGAGTTGGTGCCTTCTTGTGCAGAAATACACACTTGAATTCCTCCAGAATTTCAAGAAATCACAGTAAGTGTATATATGTCATATTTTTGTATTTATGATTAGGTTTCGTTATATTATTATTTTGACAGATAAGTAGTAAGTATGACTGTCATATCAATTGTCTATTTACTCATTCATGACTTATGAAATTATAGACACAAATAATCAAAATATTTTCTTCATTTTCAGCCTAAAAAATAACTATAACTCAAAAACTAAATGTGTTATAACAGCTCCATTTCTCTAATTAAACTCCCTAAAATGATGGTTGGTTGTTAATAATTTTTAATGTATGTTATCAAATAAAATAATTATGAGATTCAGAATATATAATTACCCTGAATTCTTTTTTTATATCACTAAGATAATAATAATCATATAGACAATATTTTTGCATAGGTGATCAATGATATTAGACTGCGAATCCATATATGATTAAGGAATTAAATTTACTTCATCAATTGCTTGCTAAGCAAAACACTTCCACCAAAAACACAAGCAAACCTACAATATTTTGCATTTCCTAGTTTTTAAATTGCTTCATATCAACTCCATCACCATTGGCAATGGCAACCGCAACACTCCACCATATTATTATTGCATTGCTTACGAACAAACGTCCAAATCCAATCTACTTTTTTTTTTTTAATGTTAAAATATATGAAATTTTGATGTCTGAGTGCAAATGATATTTACTATTTTATTAATTTCATTTTTCAAACAGGCGAATAGGAAAGGAAGAGGGTATAATAACACATTTTTTTTTATATCTAACTCTTAAATAACATCGTATATGTATTTTTCTTTGTTTCAGTAGGTTAGATTATTTTGTAGACGAGTATTTTCACTCCTGTTTTTTATGAGTTAATTGAAGCTATTATCCCATTTGTCCCTACCTTTAGAAAAAAAAATAGACATACCTGACACTAGAAAATATGAAATATATTTTTAGAATATAAAAAAGCAGGTTTTTAAAATGGAATGAAGATGCATCCATTTTTTTTTCAAAAAAATAATAGAATAAAAGATAAAATATTTATAAAAAAAAAACTGAAAAGCATGCACCAGCAAAAGGTGGAAATACTGACAACTGACAGCTCAATCCTCAGCCGACTTTCTTAAATAACAAAAAAGATTAAGTTAATTAGAACTTAGTGATTATAGGAAAGTGACTTTATCATTAGCTCTGTTTGGCGAACGTAAATCGACTATTTTTTTTAACAAAAAAACTTAATTTTTTTTTTCAAAATAGATAATATTTTATATTTTTTTACAAGTTATTTCTAGTAAAACATACTTAATCTTACTATTACTTTTACATTTTCCTCTTTTATTTTTCTAATTTTAAATAAGAGTTTAAAGATTTTGTGTATAAAATTGAAAAGTTAGGTCGAGATTAAAGTAGTACTTAAAGTTTGCTGTTAAAGAAATGAAGTAAAATATTTCAGAGCATTCTTTTATTGGGATGTTGAATTAATATCTCAAAACATCAAATTACTGTTGCGTCTGGGGATATATATAGACTTGTTAACCTAAAAATAAGGTAATAAATATAACTTTGTTATTATAAATGTTGTAGGTTTACAATTTCATATTAGTAGTATGACGAAAAAATTATGTTCTTTACTGTTTTAGGTATGACCTGAATTTGAATTGTGCTTCGCATTGCTTTTAAGATTTTGTCTTTCTCTTATAATTAAAAAAAATATTTTCAATTTTGATAATATTTAGGGTATATTTTCAGGGTAAATTTTGTAATTCCAAAAAATGGTAATTAATATTAAAAAAACAAAAGAAAATATATTAAGAATTTTTTTTAGAAATAATATTTGATGCATTGTTAATGCATAAGTTTTAAGTTTTATGCATCATCGGTGAATAATAACATGACACGTTATCATTAAATTAAACAAAAATATAGAAGATTTGTATATAAATACTAATAATTTTATTTAAAAATAATTAAATATTAATCATTACTATTATAAATAAATATTAGTAACTCTCGAATTTAAGATCTTCGATTTTAAGGTTTAAGGTCTTGACTTTAGGTCTAGGATCTCAGAATTAGATTTTAAGGTTTTAAAATTTATTTATAATTAATTAATATTTAATTATTTTTAAATAAAATTATTAGTATTTATTTATACGCACTCCGGTATTCTTTGTTTTATTTAATGATAAAATATAATGTTATTATTTATTAATGGTGTAAGAGACTTATGCACCAAAAATGTATCAAATATTCTTCTTGTTTTTATAGATTTATAGATGCCCCATCTTGACTTTTATAACGTGATAAAAATTAATATAAATGGATTTTTTTATGTTCTACAGAAAATGTATCATAGATAACTTTTTATTTTATTAAAATTGATAAGTTAATCTAATTATTGGTAAACATACAAACTTCAAATGTTGGTACATATAAATTGTTGATTTTTTCTAATCATCTGTATAAAAATTGTTGAACCGTGCACTTGTAGGCCAATAATTTAAATGTAATGTTTTATTTAGTTATCCAATTAGATTAATTTTACAGTTTTCAAAATATAAAAAAATAAAAATATGAAAAATTAAAGTAAAGAGACGTAATTAATTTGTTAACTTTTATAAAGGGATGAAATATAAAAATTAAACATTTCTATGATGATATATGGAATAATTTTTCGGTAATTAGAAAACTTGAATTAACAAAGAGATTTTCAAGCTCAATTACTAATTAAATGATGCACCAGACTCCAATCAAACCAAACTTGCCACTTGCTTATTTACAATTAGATATTTCTAAAATAAGGGGAAAAAAGAAAGAAAATCCCAAATCAGCATGTTTTATTTATTTTTTTTAATTTTATTTAGAATATATATAGGGAAAAAGGAAGAAGAAAAAGCAAAGAAATTGTCAGGGTAAAGAAACAGCTTTATTAATATGTTGGCTTTGCTTTATCTGACCTCTCTTCTTCCAAACAGCCTTTCATAGTAATGATTCCATAGCCTTCTCCCTCCCTTCATCTTTTTCTCTGATAAAAAATCTTCTTCCAAAAACTTTGAAAACTCCCCCCACATATATATTAGTACATGCTGCTTTGATTATTTTCATGCTTTTGCTTCTTTGGCTTTCTCTGTGTATGTAAAAGTAAAAAAACACCCTGCAACATATATAGCAGTGGAGGGTGCAGAAAATCTTGTCTCAGATCCCGATATACTCACACCATTAACCTCATATAAATATTATTTCTCTTTCTTCCAATAAGAACACACACACACACACTCCACAATTTAGGCTCTGATCACCTTACTTCGCTCTCAACTTTCAACCACAAGGGTCTTTCTTTGTGGTCCTTAACTACTTGATTGATGATCATTTCTATATACATATATCAATACCAATTTTTTTTCCCTTCTTTACTCCCTTTTTCAGTTTTCCTCTAATACGTTATTTATATATAGGGGGGGTTGTGGTTCCGAGGAATGCAAGAACCAGGGTTAGGTATGATGAGTAGTGGTGGTGGGAGTGGTGGAATTGGAGGGTTAAGCAGCGGAGAAGTGTCGGTTTCCGGTGAGCAGAACCGACAGCTGAAGGCTGAGATAGCTGTTCATCCGCTATATGAGCAGCTATTAGCAGCTCATGTTTCTTGTCTCCGTGTGGCAACGCCAATCGACCAGTTGCCTTTGATTGACGCACAGTTAGCACAATCTCATAACCTTCTTAGATCTTATGCTTCACAGCATCATCAACATGGTCATTCCCTATCACCCCATGAAAGACAGGAGCTCGACAACTTCTTGGTCGGTTCCTCTTCTTCTTTCTTAGCTTCGTTTGTCTGATTCCAGATCATGTTTGTTTTGTCTTTTGTTTTTGTTTTTCGAAATGGGAAAGTGCTTTTGTTGTTTATGATGAGGTTTTATCTTTTGTTTGGTGCAGGCACAATATTTGATAGTTCTGTGTACTTTCAAAGAACAGCTTCAACAACATGTCAGAGTCCATGCCGTTGAAGCTGTCATGGCTTGCCGTGAAATCGAAAATAACTTGCAAGCTCTTACTGGTTTGTCCCCTCTCCCAAAATTATCATGACCTGCTTAATTGATAATTGATTAAACATTATATGCTATATGTAATCGTAATTGATTAAATTAATGATCTTTCTTTCAATTCCAATGACATATGGTTCATAGAATCATATAAACAATACTAACACATCAACCTCATTAGCTGGTTTTGGATAGAAACAAACCTTTTTCCTTTATTTGTTTGTTTGAAGATAATAATTAATAATAATGCTTCCTTTCTCTTCTTGTTTTGATGCGGTTGGTACCAGGAAAGATAAGGTTTAATGTTAGGTATTTGCAACACGAAAGAAAAGGATTCGTAGCAATTCACCAAGACTGAAAGGTCATTGTTAGATATGTGATCAAAATGATACAATAAAAAAACATATTTGCAAGTCACAAGTGTAATTGAAACCTTAAATATAGATATTTAGGTTTCTTGCAGGCATGAGAGTCCCTAACCAGAAGTAGGTGGTGTAGGACCGACACACAATATATAATATATGTAGGTTACAGTTAGGGTGGCTGCGGAAGGGGTAGTTAGTTTGGTGGAAGATGGCACCCTCACCATACGGCCAACAATTGATTCCAAGGTTGCATATACAGGAATATTTGGATTCTTAGGTTGCTATTATTCCCTTCATAATTTCCTCCACGGCTTTGAGTTTTCTAAATATAAAATATGCGCTATTGGTTTCCATGGAGCCAATCAGAATAATTCAAGTATAAAATATGATTCATTATGATAATATTTCTTATACCATATGCTTTTTCTTTTCTTAAATTTGCTGCCCCTTTCCCGAAGCTAATCTAATATAACCCAACTCTACCTTGTTTAGAGACGTGAAGCTGCTAAAATTTACAAGAAAAGAAAAATAGAAAAATTAATATTTAATACCTCACTAAGTTTTCTTTAATAAAGCATAAATTTTTTTGGGTACAATAAAACATATACCTGCTGAAGAAAGAAAAATAAATGCAAAAATATATGTATATATGGTAAAACTATCCATCCGTATATAAAAAAATAGTAGCAGAGAATGCAGAAAAAGGAATTTAGTCATTTGGTTTGAGATAAAAAGGAAATTATTGGTTTGGTGGTAAATTATGTTGTTTTAGGGTTTGGGGAAAGCTGATTCATAAGACCTTTCTGACAAATGGCGTCTACAAGCAGAAGCATTCACCAGTTCGTTTTCCCGACTCGTGTACAAAATTGTAATGAAGGAAGTCTAGTTATTAGCCGCTACCAATCACAAGTACATACATGTTCTAAACAACTTTTGCATTACTTTGGGACACTACATTTAATAATTTCAACTTTGATATATATATATATATATAAGCCAAAACAAAAAATATTTTGGTTTGCACCTTTAGATGGTTTGGGTATGTTGCTGGTTTTCCTTTTTCTTGAAACCTTCCACGAATAGTTTAAATATGCAATAATATGACTTGTTAGCTCTAACTTCCATACATATATTTTAAAAAATGTTGGTATCATTAAATCAATCACAAAACTTTGAATCCTTATATATATATATATATGAAAATAATAAGATAATTTCAGTAAATCTTTTATATATATATATATAACATGTGTGGAATGTGGATAAAAAGAGCAAAGGCTGAATCATGGTGTTAGGGGATCATGTCACGTTTAATTAAATTAGAAAAATATAAAGTTGATAAAAATGTAATTTTATGAATGGTCTTGTGATAAAAGGTACATCATGTTATGATAGGATCTACCTAGCTATTACCTGTAGGAAAGGACTAATCTTTTTTGTTGCCTCATTTAATAAAAGTGGGACAATTGTCCTCTCAAATAATATACATGCTTGGGCTTAAAGTTAATAAGTTGTAATTTAAACAAAGTGTGGTTGGAATCTTTTGACTTTATTATATAATAATTATTTGTGTAATTTGAATAGACACATGTTTTGTTTTCTGTTCATTTTAAGAGAATTTTGTTATATAGAGGTTAAATTTATGATAAAACTAATATATAAAATTTTTGGCACTGCAATATAATTGGAGAAATGTGATTTGGTGGTATCTAAGGAAAGAAAAACCTTTTGATTTATGGGTATAATGGCTATTTGCTAGTTGGATTAGCTTGATTTTTTTAGGTATTTAAGCAAAATGTATATTCATGCCCTATATCTAAATTTGTGATATAATTTGTTTAGATGATTTGATTTAGCATCGCATATGTTATTTCTTTGCACAAAACTTATACATTTCATTTAGTATAATTTATTTCATAATTAAATCACATTTTAGTGACCGGCTATTGAATAATTCTAGATAAACAAACATATCCATTTATATCAACACAAACGTTTGTCAAATTACTTTAAACTTGCTATGCACGTAATTCATCAAAGAATTTTGATTTGCAATTTGTTTTTTTTAATTAAATTTTAATAAATCGCCTTCATTTATGTTTTACTTTAATTAAGAAAGTTAGCTACTTTTTTCCTTGAATAAATGAAGGTTTATTATTTTCTTTATTTTCAATGGAATTTTACCCAAAAAAAAGAAGTTTAAGTATATGTTTTGATTCATTTAAAATTTTTACATATTAATCATGGATATATTTTATCATTGCTTAGGAAGGTTTTTTTTTTATTTCTTTTAATAGTAAATGAAATGATTTTTCATGAAAAATTAAAAAAAAAAAACCCTTTTATGGTATTTGGAAATTGAAATCTCATGGAAAAAGAAAATATTAATGGTTAAAAATATGTCATTGGAACATACCTAGTCTGTAGTAATCTGATAGGGGCCCAATAAAAATGACAGTGATATTACAGCCCAACAATGATTTCAACTGCAAGACATTGGTTGCAGAACATAACGTAACCTTGTCTATTTGACATTGTGTTGGAACTGAGTTTTTTTTTTCCTTTTTTGTAAACTTAACTAATTTCTTTGTTTTGTTGTTCAGGAGTCACATTGGGTGAAGGAACAGGTGCAACAATGTCAGATGATGAGGATGATATGCAGATGGACTTCTCTTTGGATCAATCCGGCACCGATGGGCATGATTTAATGGGTTTTGGTCCCTTGATTCCTACTGAATCCGAAAGATCTTTGATGGAGAGGGTTCGCCAGGAGCTCAAGATTGAATTGAAACAGGTGATTTCTTGTTTTTTCATGCAGGCAAAGTGAAACGGGTGTAGTGTTTGTTGCTGATTAGTCATTTATAAGTTGATGATAATCAAGCAATAAAACAGTAACACAATTTGTAATGTCTGTATATACAGGGTTTTAAATCTAGAATCGAAGATGTGAGGGAGGAAATTTTACGGAAAAGAAGGGCTGGGAAATTACCAGGTGACACAACTACGGTGCTAAAGAACTGGTGGCAACAACACTCAAAGTGGCCATACCCAACTGTAAGCAATTAACTTCAACTTCCAATGCCCTATTGGGATGGTCGTTTCATTTTGATCGACACAACACGAATCATTAATCTTATTTGATGTTCACTTTTGCCATCATATGGTTGCCTGGTATAAGACAAACCACTTCAAATGATCACTAATGATAATTTGATTTAATTTCTATTAAGGTCCATATGGTTTTATGCTAACAATTACAGGAAGATGATAAGGCCAAACTTGTGGAGGAAACAGGATTGCAGCTAAAACAAATCAACAACTGGTTCATCAACCAGAGGAAGCGTAACTGGCATAGCAACTCTCAATCTGTCACCTCTTTAAAGTCAAAGCGAAAACGGTAGAGGTGAATAAATTCAATGAGAAATGGAGAAGAAGAAAGTTTGAGCATGTTGATGTCAACTTCTTGCGGTAAATAGCTGTGGGCTAACATTTTGTGAAGGTAATGGGGGAAGTTAGGTGGTTTCAAGAAACCTAAGTATATAGATTGAGTTATATATGGCTTACATGTTGTTAAGTGTGTAGATTGGATTCGAGTTTCTAACAAAGTAAACATACTACCTATCAGATCTCAGTATCTTGTGATGTATGTCTCTAATTTCTAATATTCGCTTATGGAAAATTTACTAGTTGTGATGTGATGTGATGTGAGCCATTGCTACGATTCATGATTGAATCTTGTGTAGTCTCCCATCCATATATATCTATCTTTTCATCATTTGGTTCGCACACTTCTTTTTGCCATAATGGGAAGATGATTGTAGGGTATCAACCATATCTTTTCGTACGAAAATTTTAGATTTCAACCCTACTTGATCATCTATCATTTACAAATATATTGACAAAGCAACACTAGTACGAGTGTCAAGTACTTTTCTGTTGGTTCTTGAGAAAGCTGAGAAATAATCCAGAATGTTGAAGCGTATGAAGAGAACGGTACTAGTCAAGTACGGATCCATAAAGGAAAGCTTGATATGGTTGTTTGAACTTGGTGTTGTATAAATGGGCTTGGGGATTTCAAGTCATAAAAGATATTCTTCAAATTGGTTTTGTGTTCGTGATAGATTGTAAGAAAATGATTAACTTCTAATTTAATACTTTCACTAAATAGAATTTAATTTATATTAAAATAAATAACTCAATTACTTTAAATTGAATCACTTGATTTTAAATTTAATTGGGACAATAATATGAGTTAAAATTTTACGTTCCCTCACATCAATAATATAATAAATAACTTAATAACACAAACATCAACTATGCATAACAAATATAATACTTATCACAATAACCATATACAACGATTGCAAATATAAATTATGACAACTATATGTAGTTCAAGTCAAATACTTCTTTCCATACACCACAATATTACAAGGCAATATAATAAGTTTTAAAGTTACATACAAATCACATCATGGTCACTATCTTATAAAGATTTTTCTCTTTTAAATCATTTCAAATAAATTATGTGTACACAATCATAATAAAAAGAAAATACATCAATTTTATATAAAAAATGCTATAATTGAAATCAAGTGTCACATTATTCTAAAATCCTTCAATACAACGAAGATCAGTTTTATACACATATTCTTTAAATGCCTTTGATTGTAAGCCTTTAATTAATGAATTTGCAAGCATGAGATCAATTTTTATGTGTTTTATAATCACAATTTGTTTTTAAACTTCTGCCTTAACAAGAAAGTATTTTAATTCCATATGTTTTACACCTATAGAAAATTTGTCATTATTGAAAAAATCTTATTATTGTGAAATTATCACAACAAATTTCAACAGTTTCGTAATGGTGTTGACTACCCAAATTTTGATATAAAATTTTGCGACAATAATGCATAAATTGTAGCCTCAAAACATACCATAAACTCTGCTGTCATCATAAATGATGTAATGATAGACTGTTTAGTACTTTTTCATAATATGACTCTTCAATAAATAAAAATAAATAGTCAAAAGCGCATTTTTTATTGTCGAGGCATTTAATAAAATTTGAAATCAAGTCTACTTTCAATTGATTGGATCTCAATATATGAACATATAATTCTTTTGTTCAACTACCCATAACAAAAACATAAGGAATTAATTCCTTTCTATTCCACATGATTTTTTGGACGCTACATTAGACTAAAATTGTCCCATTTTATATAAAAACAATTCCTATCAAATAGTTATGCATGTTTAATTTCTCTAGAACTTGTTTGATATGAGTTTTTTTATTAGATATTTCTAACAATCCTTGTGACCTATCATAAAATATTTCAATTTCAATCACATAAGATGTTTCTTCGTTTCGAAATTATTTAAGAGAAAAACTTTTATATTACATAATATACCTATTTTTTTTTTTTTTTTTTGCAACAAGCAAAATATTGTCCGTGAGAACTAAGAAATAAACTTGCTCCTACTGATTTTTTAATATATACATTGATCAAGATGTTCTTTTGAAAACCAAAAGATATTACGACATCATTAAACTTAGTGTATCATTAGCATGAAATTTGTTTAACACCATATGTTGACTTTTTTTTAGTTTACACACTATATCACATTTTCCTTTAATTAAAAAACCTTCAGAATGATCCATATAAACTTTTTCCTCAAGATCTCTATTAATCAAGATTGTTTTTACATTCATTTGGTGTAGCTTTAAATCATAATAAGCCACCAATACCATAATAATTCTTAAAGAGTCTTTCTTACAAATCGGTGAGAAAATCTTTTTTATAATTAATAACATCTTTCTAAACATAACTTTTGGCAACGAGTCTAGTTTTATAGTATTCAATATTGTCATTCGAGTCAAGTTTTGTTTTAAAAACTTATTTGCATCCAACTTATTTTGAATTTTTTTTTCAATTGATGACATCTTAAACTTTATTTTGTTCCATTAATCTTATCTCATCTTTCATGACATTGAACCATTTAGCAAACTCATACTATTATGACTTGTGAAAAAAAAATGAATCTTATTGATTCCAATATTAAAATTTGGTTCTTGTAAATAAAACCATCATGATCGAATAACCAATTTTCTCTCTTTTTGAGATATTTTTAATGACATTATTTGTGGCTCATTTTCGTTAGATCTTTCGAGTTAGTTTCTTTATAGGATTATTTGTGGCTCATTTTTGTTAGACCTTTCGAGTTAGTTTCTTTATAGGAGTGTTTCATCATTTGAATGTTGTGTAACATTATTAGGATATTCATTAATTGCTGGAACAATATTTGTGATGATTGCAAATAAAGAAAACTTATTAGTGTAAAAAATCCATTTTAATTTCTTGTATATCGACAACTTATTTCGGAAATACTCTCATTAACTTACAACGAAAAAGAGCTAATGGTTAAAAGCTTTGTATTGGCATTCCAGGTCCAAGGTTCAAGTCCTAGCAATGACATCTTCCTCTCTCAATTTGTAATGTACCAAAAAAGGAAGTACACCCACTAACTTTGAACACCCCTAACCCGTATCCATCGTCGGAACAGGGTTACGGAGTATTACCGAAGTTTACAGAACAAATACAGATAATTCATGTCATTTACTATTCATATCTGAAACTAATCATATCATCCTTTGATTGGACCCTCGAGGCCCAATTTAAGCATTAGAAACAAGTTAGGACAAAATCGAAATCTCAAAGAAACTTTCACGAAATGTCAAAATTTTTCCTAGGTAAAGGGGTCACACGCCTGTGTGATCAGGTTGTGTGGCATATGAGGTAAGGCACACGTTCGTGTTCCTAACCCGTGTAACTCTCTGACTTGCAACTTAATTAAGTGTAGGGGTCACACAGCCAAGCCACACACCTGTGTGTTAGGCCGTGTGGTCAATTTAATTTTCGAAAATTAGGTGTAGGTTTCACACGGCCATGACACACGCCCGTGTTCTAGGCCATGTGTTACACACGGCTGAGACACACACCTGTGTCTCTGCCCATGTGCTCAATTTTGAGCATTCTGTTTCTAAATTTTAAGATGCAAGGGATACAATGCCAAACCACATGCCATGTATCAGGCCGTGTGTCACACAAGGTCAAGACACACGCCCATGTGTCTACCCGTGTGGACAAAATAAAGCCATTTCCTAGCTTTATTTCTCACCCAAAATTTGTCAACAACCCACACCAACACTTGCAATCATATACCAACCAATTCAAACATTATAACCAAGCCAACTCTAACATCTAACATGATACATTATCACATGCATTCAAGTGTTCCCAAACCTACCTTTGTAATATATATATACCTTCTATTATTCAATTAAATCATACCAAATACACATGTATTAATCATGTTATAACCTCATATATATATTCACTAAACAAACTATCATTAGCCATTCCAATGTCTAAATTACAAACAACCATTATATGCCATCATTGGCTAAGTTAGCTTATACATGCCATTTTGTGAAAATAAGTTTTCTATTTATACCAAAACAAGCTGGAGGATAGTGTGATGATGCTCCGATCGGCTCCAACCTTTACGAGCTTTCCGAACAGTATAAAATAGAGAAAAGAAAATCGAGTAAGCATTTCAAATTCTTAGTAAGTTCGTATAACAGGAATTTAACTTACCAATTATATTCATTTAAATAAGCATAGCAATAACATGCTTTCCAACAAATTTGCAAGTTTGCCTAATCACATACACTCAATTAAGCAAGTTAGTCACATATTTCACATATATACCAAATAAACATGGATGAGCTCATCATGTTACAAACTTTCAGATATTTCGAAAGCATTCGAAACATAATTCTTTTAATCTCATAATTTCTCATGTCAGACATTTTATCCGTTGAATTATTAAAATATCGATGGATACTCATGTAGTACACATAAAATGTACAAACTATAATCCGTCAATTCATATCCAGAGGTACCCAATTAGGGCACATAATCGGGAAGCACACTCTCGAGCTTTATAACGAGAAGCTCACACAGAGCCATTTTGGGAAGGTCATAAAGAGCCTATCGGGAAGCTTATCTGGGCTATAAAACGGGAAGCTCATAAGAGCCATAATCGGGAAGTTCAGAAAGAACCATATCGGGAAGCTCACGAAGAGCCATGTAACGGGAAGCTTCGGATAGCCAAATATCGACAAGTTCAAGTGAGCACTATCAGGAAGATCACAAAAAGCTAATTTAACAGGAAGCTCATGAAGAGCCTATAATTGAGATGCTCATAAAAACTAAGATGTGTCCACAGCAAATGTAGGATCACAACCTCTCGGGACGCTCCGAAGAGCTATAACAGGAAACTCGCAAGAACCTTATACAGGAAGCTCGAGAGGGCTAATTCGAGATGCTCTTTTGAGATATGGTGTGTCTGCAACATATGCAAGACTACAACCAATACGGGAAACTTGTATCCATCAATTTTCATTTATTTGAACGAAACTTAACATTTATCGGCAATATCGGATATTCAATCTATTTTATATACATGTCAATTATACAATTTACATATACAACACTTAATTCAAACATATAATGTACACAATTTAGTTACACGAACTTATCTAAATACTTGTTTGTATACAGAAATCTACTAATCCGACACATTTTCTTTTCCTCGATCTAACTCTCTATTTGATCTTTCCGGATCTATATAAATGAATTTAACATCAACTTAATCTATTTCATACTCATTTACATTCAATTTACATACTAGACAAAATTACCATTTTGCCCCTATACTTTCCATAAATGACAATTTCGTCCCTAGGCTCGAAAAATGAAATTCATGCAATTTAATCATTATTCCAAGCTTAACTGAAATTTTCATATAACATTTACAGCACATATATTTCATAAAAATTATAAATTTTAGATAAATTTTCCATTTCTACAATTTAGTCCCTAAATCACAATTTCATGAAAATTCACTTTACAAAAGCTGTTTATCTATCAACAACCTTTCATTTTTTACCATAAATTTTAAGTTTTCATCATAGTCATCCATGGAAAAATTTCTATACTTTGATATCTTTACAAATTAATCCCCAAAATAGATAGATTAAGCTATTCTGATCTCAAAAATATAAAAATTACTAAAAACGGGACAACATTACTTACCCAATTAAGCCAAGAAAGCTTACTTTCTCTTTCCTAGGATTTCCATAGAAATTTTGGGGAAGATGATGATAATAAGATGATATTATCTATTTAATTTAATTATTATCTTTTAATTTTTCCACTTTCCAATTTAGTCCTTATCCTTTTAATTTTTCCATGGATGAATCATCCAAAATATTTGATAGCTTTTCTTTAATGGTCTAATTACCATATAAGGACCTCTTATATTGAATTCCATAGCTATTTGATCTTTCTAGCTTCTAGAATTTAACTTTTGTATTTTATGCAATTTGATCCTTTCCCTAATTAAACACATAATCGGTAAAATTTTTTTATCAAAATTTTCATATAACATTCCTATCATAATACGACCATACAATAATATAATAATAAATTATCTTTCCAGCTCGGATTTATGGTCCCGAAACTACTATTTCGATTTCACTGAAAATGGACTATTACAAACTTCAATATTCTTAAGGAATCTTGGTGATAAACCATAATTTATAAATATTTTTATCTCATGCTTAGCATATTTTTGGATGAATTATCTCTTAATTATGGAATATGATGCTCCTAATCCTTTAATTTCATGTTTTATACTTAAGTGAGCATAAGGAAGAGAAAGGAGCAAGGAACGGGCCAAAAACGGACAAAATGGGCCGAATTCAATAATCAACACGGCCTAGACCTCCGCAAACGAGTAAACCAGACGCCCGTGTGTGATACACAGTATCAAACACGACCTGAGCAACCACACACGAGCGTGTCCCTGTCGAAGACCTGTTTTAGTTTTACGCGAAAAAAGGCTAATTTTTAGGTATTTTGGGTCAAGAAAGGTGTTCCAAAGCTTATAAAAAGACCCAAGGGGAGGAGCAAAGGGACATACAGAGTAGAAAGCAAGGAATTACTTGAAGAACACCGATTAATTCATCTCGAAAGTAAGGATATACATCAAGGCTGAAGATCTTCCTCCAATTTCTCTCGAAGTTTTTGGGTTCTTTATGTTTTGTTGTTTTCCCTATTTTGAGATGTTTTCTTTTATAGTTATGAACTAAATCCCCTAAATACCTGGGGGGATGAAACCTAAGACGGATCTTGTTATTATTATCTGAATTATATGATAAATATTTGAATTTGTTCTTAATTGTGTTATTAGTTCTTGTGTTAATATTTCAGGATATTAATTCAAGTCGAATGTGTTTATTCAGTGGAGCAAAAGTCTCTGTTTAAGAGTAGATCCAACATAATTAAGCAGAGTTGATTGCAATCCTAGACATAGGAAGATGAAAATCTACCGGATTAGAGTCAAATCTAATAAGGAAATCTATAGGTCGAGTTAATGCAACACTAGGGATTTTAATTAGAAAGAAATTTCAATTAATCAACTTAGGGTTAGTTGTTCTTAGTCTTGAAAGTGACATTAACATAATTTAGGAATTTCTACGGATCAAGTCAAGTGAATAAATAGTCTAGTTCAGAGTCTAATAACAAGTGAAGTCTAGGTGGATTCTTCCTTGGGTATTGCCTTAATCAATCAGTTTTCCAAAAAGTATTTTCCCCAATTTACTCTCTGTCGCGTTCTTAGTTAATTAGTCTAGTTTAATTAGTTAAAACAAATCCCCTTTAGTTTCAAGCTAGATAATAAAAAGAAAGTTAATACTAGTACTTTTAGTCCTTGTGGGTTCGACATCCCGGTCTTACCATAAGCTATACTATTGTTCGATAGGTGTGCTTGCCTTTATCGTGATAATAGTTAGTTTTATAGGTTTGACCATCATAAATATCACTTATCAAGTTTTTGGCGTCGTTTCCGGAGAACTAAAATATTAGGAACACTCAATTTTTATTACTTTATCCATTTTTACTTTTATTGCAATTTACTTTTTATTTTTATTTTTATTTACTAATTTTTCTTTCTTTTATTTGTCTCTGATAGATGCCTCTAGTTTATGACTAGGAGGAACTCATCAGGACCTTTTCTTTTTTATAGTGAGATAGAAGCATCAGCTCACAGAAATCGAAGAGAAATAAGGCCAAGTTTACAGTACATAGAGGAAGAGCAAGAGGTTGTGACCAACACTACCGAAGAGATAGAGACAAATCAAAATAATCCACTACCTCCTGTGGTAGCTGCAAATCCTGTGAATCAGAATCCTACCCCTCGTTCTATGTATGATTATACTAAGCCTAAGTTAGCTGGGACTGAATCTAGTATTGTTAGGCCTGCTATTGCTGCAAATAATTTTGAACTGAAGCCTAACACTATACAGATGATTCAACAGTTTGTTCAGTTTGATGGTTTGTAGGATGAGGATCTTAACACACATTTAGCAAATTTTTTAAAACTCTGCGACACTTTTAAGATTAATGGCGTTTCTGATGATACCATTCGCCTTCGATTATTTCCCTTTTCTCTGAGGAAAAAGACTAAACAGTGGTTGAACTCTCTACCACGAGGGTCTATCACTACTTGGGAACAAATGACCGAAAAATTTCTTTTGAAATATTTTCCGCTGGCTAAAACGGTAAAGTTGAGGAATGACATCTCTTCTTTTGTGTAGATGGATCTAGAAACACTTTATGACACATTGGAGAGATACAAGGATTTATTATGAATGTGCCCTCACCATGGGTTACCTTTGTGGCTACAGGTTCAAACTTTCCACAATGGTTTGAACCCCTCAACAAGGCAAATGATCGATGCAGCTGCTGGTGGAACAATAAATAACAAAACACCTGAGGAGGCTTATGAGTTTATAGAGGAGATGTCACTGAATAACTATCAGTGGCAAGTCATGAGGACAAAGCCACAAAAAGCCGCTGGTGTTTTTAATATTGATGCAGTCACCATGCTTTCTAACCAGGTAGAACTGTCAAATAAAAAGATTGATGGTTTAGTTGGTTTTACGCAGGTATATCCAGTTATGAAGTGCGACGCGAATGGAAGTGGTGTGGGCAATCTAGAGTACGCCCCCTACGGACATGGCATAGAAAATGAGCAAATGAATTATATGGGTAATAATCATCGACCCCAAAACAATCCTTATAGTAACACTTACAATGCAGGTTGGAGAAATCATCTAAATTTTTTATGGGAAGGTCAAGGGAATCAAGGAAATCAGAGGCCACCACCCCCTCCAGGATTTTAGCAACCTCCTTATCGGTAGGAAAAGAAACCAAACCTTAAGGAGATGTTGGAAAAATTCATATCGGTGTCAGAAACCCATTTTTAGAATACCAAAACAACACTTAAAAACCAGCAAGCTTTAATTCAAGGACTTGAAAATCAGATTGGTCAACTCGCTAAGATGATATCTGATAGACCAAAAGGTAGTTTGCTGAGTAACACTGAACCTAATCTTAGGGAACATGTTAAAGCAGTTACATTAAGTAGTGGAACAATGCTAGCTGAGCCTGAAAAGAAGTTGCTACAAGATCTTAACAAAGAGGAAGTTGATGAGACTTAACCCAATGAGAACTCCCTATCGGTGCTTAAAGAGTACAAACCACCCATCCCATACCCAACAAAGTTAAAGAAAGACCACATGGATGCACAATTCAGTAAATTTCTTAAACTTTTTAAACTGTTACATATTAATTACCTTTTGTTGAAGCTATTTCGTAGATGCCCACGTATGCAAAATTTTTGAAGGAGCTTTTGACAAACAAGAGGAAGTTTGAAGAGCTGTCCATAGTGGAACTCAACGAGGAATGTTCAGCTATCCTCCAGAACAAATTACCAACCAAACTGAAAGATCCAAGAAGTTTTACTATTCTCTATTTAATTGGTAGTTTAAATATTGAAAAGATGTTAGCCGATTTAGGTGCTAGTATTAATTTAATGCCTTATAAAATGTTCAAGCAACTAGGTCTTGGGGAACCAAAATCCCTTAGGATGAGCATTCAATTAGCTGACAAATCTATTAAATATCCTAGGGGTATCATTGAAGATGTGCTAGTTAAAGTAGATAAATTTATATTCCCTGTTGATTTTGTTGTGCTTGACATGGATAAGGATGTTGAAGTACCTTTAATTCTAGGACGCCCGTTTTTAGCCACTGGTAGAGCTGTTATTGATGTGGGAGATGAAGAAATTATTTTTAAAATTTATGATACTATGTGATTTTCTAGAGAACAAGATGATTCCTATTATTTTATTAATTCTATTAACTACTTTGTTCAAGATTCTTTTCAAGAAATCGCTCTTAAAGACACGTTGGAACTGTGTCTAGTTCAAGGTGGGGAGGAATACGAGGTCACCACTAAAATGGAGAAGGTGACAATTGATTTAAGTTTTAACCAACCATCTTCAAGACAAATTGACTATAAGGGTATAGAAATAAATGATGAATTAAGACAAAAACCCTCTGTTGAGGAACCCCCCCAAATTGGAACTGAAGCAATTACCCAATCACTTAGAATATGTATTTTTTGGAGATAACTCTACATTGTTAATGATTATTGCTTCGGACTTGCAACCTAAGGAGAAAGAAGAATTACTCCAAGTACTAAAAGAACATAAAAAAGCCATAACTTGAAAAATTTCTGACACTAAAGGAATCAGTCACTTTTTCTGCAACTATAAAATTTTGATGGAAGACAAGTACAAACCATGTGTTCAAGCTTAAAGACGACTGAATCCCAACATGAAGGAAGTTGTCAAGGCTGAAATAATTAAACTTCTAGATGCTGAAGTTATTTATCCTATTTTCTGACAGTTCTTGGGTAAGTCCTGTACAGGTTGTTCCTAAGAAGGGAGGAATGACTGTTGTTGCCAACGAAAAGAACGAATTGATTCCTACAAGAACAGTCACCGGTTAGAGAGTCTGTATTGATTACATGAAGTTGAATAATGCCACGAGAAAAGACCACTTCCCTTTGCCCTTCATTGATCAGATGTTGGAAAGACTGTCAGGACATATGTACTACTGTTTCCTGGATGGACTCTCTGGCTACTTCTAAATCCCGATAGCTCTTGAAGATCAAGAGAAAAAAACATTTACATGTCCATATGGTACACTTGCTTATCGTAGAATGCCTTTTGGATTATGTAATGCTTTTGCTACTTTTCAGCGTTGCATGTTAGCCATCTTTGATGAACTCGTGGAAGACATTATGGAGGTATTTATGGATGACTTCTCGGTATTCGGTAACTCTTTCCATCTCTGCCTTAAAATTTAGAACGAGTTTTAATAAGATGTGAAGAGACGAATCTTGTGCTTAATTAGGAAAAATGTCACTTTATGGTTTGTGAGGGTATTGTGTTAGGACATAAAATTTCTAGTAAAGAGATAGAGGTTGACAAATCAAAAAGTTAAACCATTGAAAAACTACCTCCTCCTAATTCAGTTAAGGTTATTAGAAACTTTTTAGGACATGCTGATTTCTATAGAAAATTTATTAAGGATTTTTCTACAATAGCTAAGCCTTTAACGAAATTACTAGAGAAAGATGTGCCTTTCAATTTTGATCAGGAATGTTTATATGCATTTAATACTCTCAAAGATAAATTAACTAATACTCCGATTATAATTGCACCTGATTGTAATTTACCTTTTGAACTAATGTGTGATGCGAGTGATTTTGCAGTATGTACAGTTCTAGGGCAGCGAAGAGACAGGCATTTTTAGCCAATTTATTATACTAGCAAGACTTTGACTGCCGCACAAGAGAATTACACTACCACGAAAAAAGAATTGCTAGCTATGGTTTTTGCGTTCGACAAATTTAGATCGTATTTGATTTTGTCTAAAGTCGTCGTTTATACTGATCATTCTGCTCTTCGTTACCTTTTAACTAAGTCTGATGCAAAACCTCGATTAATAAGATGAATTTTATTATTGCAGGAATTCAACTTGGAGATACAAGACAAGAAAGATGCTAAAAACCTTGCGGCTGATCATATTTCCAGGCTTAAAAATCCATACCTCAAGGAATTCGACAAAACCGAAATAAATGACTCGTTTCCTGAAGAACGACTCCTAGTTGTATCTGATTCTAAGGTACCTTGGTTTGCTGACATTGCGAATTATTTAGCTGTTAACATAATCCCAAAAGGGTTGACACATTAGCAAAAGAAGTGATTCTTCGCTAATGTGAAAAATTACTTTTGGGAAGATCCCTTTCTTTTTTGTATATGTGCAGATCAAGTCATTCGAAGGTGTGTTACAAAGCTAGAAGCAAGCAAGATCTTGGAACATTACCATTCAGGACCAACTGGAGGACATTACAGTGGGACTAGGACCGCTCAAAAAGCACTCGAATTAGGTTTTTATTGGCCCACACTGTTTAAAGATGCCAATAGGTATGTTACTTTTTGTGACAAATGCCAAAGGATAGGTAATATCTCTAAACGTGATGAAATGCCTCAAACCTATATGCCCTCATGTGAAATATTTGATGTATTGGGTATTGGTTTCATGGGTCCATTTCCTACTTTATTTGGGAATAAATACATCTTAGTAGCGGTTGATTACATGTCGAAATGGGTGGAAGCCCAAGCTTTACCTACTAATGATGCTAGAATGGTAGTAAGATTTCTTAAGAAACTCTTTTCTCGATTTGGAACACCTAGGGCAATTATTAGCGATAAGGGTCCTCATTTTTGTAATGCTTAGTTTGATAGAGTTTTAAAGAAATATGGAGTGCACCACAGAATAGCTACCCCTTACCATCCACAAACTAGCACCACAGAATAGCTACCCCTTACCATCCACAAACTAGTGGCCAAGTCGAAGTAGCCAATAGAGAAATTAAACGAATCCTAGAAAAGACGGTAGAATCAAATAGGAAGGATAGGGCGATGAAATTAAATGATACTTTATGGGCATATAGGACTGCTTTTAAAACCCCCATAGGAACATCCCCTTATAAACTTGTTTATGGGAAAAGTTGTCATCTACCGTTTGAATAGAACATAAACCATTTTGGGCTATAAAATTTCTTAACTTTGATTTTAAACTTGCAGGTGAAAAGAGACTTATGCAGTTAAATGAGTTGGATGAATGGCGCAGTAATGCATATGAGAACTTATGATTATACAAGGAAGCAACAAAGCGACACCATGACACTCGTTTAAAGCAACCTAAGCAGTTTGAAGGTGGCGATCTTATCTTACTTTAAAATTTAAAGCTCAAATTATTCCCTGGAAAGCTGAAATCAAGGTGGTCAGGCCCATTTATAGTTAAAACTATTTTTCCATACGGCACAGTAGAGGTAACACATCTAAACCATGGCATTTTCAAGGTAAATGGTCATCGACTTAAACTTTATAATGGTAAGGATTTTAAGAATGATAGAGAGGAGCTTCGGCTCCACGAACTCCAATAAAGTTTCAAGCGAGGTAAGTCAAGCTTAGACTCTAAATAAACGCTTCTCGGGAGGCAACCCGAGCACTAACGTTATTGACTTGCTTAATTTTAGTTTATAACATTTAATAATCACTAATTGAGTCACTTAAATACAGGTTCTTCTAAACACACGGCCTGGCACACAGGAGTGCCTGAGGCCGTATGCTGACCACAGGTTAGAACCATGGCGTGTCCTTTGCCGTGTAAAAATAGGACTCAAATTTTCTCAAACTTAGGATGACACACGAGATGCGACAAATCACCATGGCCGTACGGTATGGCTGTGGGCAAACCAGATTAAGTCACACGGGCATATAAATCGATGCACGAGAGTAAGAGAAGCGCATAGTTCTAAGCACGACCGTGCAATGCAGCGTAGATAACACCACGAGTAAGAAACACGGGCGTGGCCAAAATCGTGCTAAAACTGGACCTTGAATTTTCAAACATACTGAGACACAGGATGCAATATCTCCCCCACGGGTGTGCCTGAAGACCGTGTACAAACCTGACAAAAGCACACAGGTATACAAACCAATCACACGCCCGTGCCCATAACCCATAGACAACACTGAGCAAATAACACGGGCGTGCGACATGCCCGTGCCAATATACTGTGGTCGACACTTATAAAGCAACACGGGTGTGTAACCTAATACACGGGCGTGGGAAATATGAACGAAGCAGTACACGGTTATGTGACACGGCCGTGAGCACCAACACGCCCAAGGAACACATGCGTGGGCCAAGGAACGTGCATGACCTAAACCCACCTTCACGATAAGCACGGGTTAATTCCAGGCCACACAAGCGTGAGCCACGGTCGTGTGGCCCAATTCCTATTTAAACCACCCCACTATTGATCATCTTCCCCACTTCCCCCTAAAAACCCCTAGCCACCAGACTCACCAGCCGTCGCCGCCATCATCCACTCCTCCAGCCATTCCAAAACCACTCAAATCTCTTATTTCCCTTCCCCTCTCCTCCACACTCACACAAATTCCTTCCCCTTCGGCAAACTACCAACCCAAACCCCTTAAGCCACCCCTTTTCTCCAACCCCTCGCGAGCACCGTCGCCGTCCAACACCATCCTCCCTCGCACCACACTTCTCTTCCCTCCCCTATTCTCTCCCTACCCTTCTCCCTCACACATACCAAACCTCCACCCATCACAAATCAATCACTTTCTCTCCCAAGTTTCTTTCTTTTACAAACTCCAACCACCGCCGTCCGTACCTCCGGCCATCACCTCCCACTCTGAAGGTTCTACCTCCTTTTGCTCCTATTTTATCTTATTTTGTTGATTATTATTTCATTTTATTAAATTTTATGTTAATTACTTGTCATATACTATGTATTTTCTACTTATTTTTTATTTATGTCATGTAATTTTGCATCTTTCTTTTTCTTTACGATTATTATTAGCTATTTTATCTATGACGAGTTGATTTTAGTCATATTATTTTTATGCCGTTTGCTGTCAATTTTTCTACCATTTATTAATTTGTATTATTCAGTTTGTTTGCTTTTGGTTGAATCTGGTTAGTATTCGCTCATTTAGTCCACCTCTTGAAATTAATTTTGAATTTGATGTTTTATTGGCCTGTTTCCATCTTAGTCATTCAATAGAATTTTTAATTGCTTTCTTTCAGGTACATAATGAGCCTTCCACATGGCAAATCTAAGGTAGCTGTCCCGTTTCAAAAAAAGAGAATGGACCCGGAGCTACCTCCTCGAGTGCAACCACTGAAGTGTGCCACCCATTTTTGTAGTTCCCACAAGGATATAAAGACGAGCTATTTCAGATCCTTAGGGCGAGACCTCTCGGAGTGGAACGATATATTGACTGGGCCACTTTAAAGTAGGTCTAATTCACCGAGGTAGTTCGAGCCCTCTCACTACTGAACCCTGGGGATGCTTCTTCGATATTGTCGAGCCGATATACCTAGAGTTCACCCGAGAGCTTTGTTTGACATTTCATCTCCAAACAGTTATGTCACAGTTATACGATCCTGGCACAGTGTAGTTCCGTCTTGGCAGTCTTGTACTCCAACTAAGTGTCCCAGAGTTCGGAGTTACTTTGGGACTATATACAGAGGAGCTCATAGACAACGACGACTTCTTCGATCTCCATCGACACAATCACTATTCTCCTTCTTCTAGTTGGAGTGCCCTGGTCCTTACTTTAGCCACCTATGACCCCAGTCACTCCAAGGCATCGGCCCTCTTCCGATCACTACGATATCTACATGTGATCCTCGTACATACTCTGACGGGTTGACGAGAGAGTACCGACGTCGTCAACACTCATGACGCTTACTTTTTATAGAGCATGGCGCATAGGCACATGTTCAATTTAGCATACTTGATATACTCGCAATATAAGTAATAAAATTTATAAAAACTGATCACACCAAAAACTAACTAATAATAACACGATTTTAAAGGCAAGTGCACCTATCGAACAGTAGTATAGTTTAGTGGCAAGACCGAGTTATAGTACCCAAGGGAACAAAAAGTACTAATACTTACTTCCTTTCTATTATCTAACCTAAAAATAAAAGAGGATTGGTTGAAACTAATTCTAAAACTAACTAAAAGTGCACAAAAAGTAAATTGGGGAAAACTTTTGGGAAAAGCTGATTGATATGAGCAATACTTAAGGGAGAATCCACCTAGACTTCACTTGTTATTAATTTCTTGAACTAGACGATTTCTTCACTTGACTTGATCCGTAGAGATCACTAACTTATGTTAATCCCTCTGTTGAGGCTAAGAACAGCTAGGCCTAGGTTGTTAACTAAAGTTTCTTTATTAATTAACACCTTAGGTTGCATTAATTCGATCTATGGATCCCCCTATTAGGTTTGACCCTAATCCGGCAGATTTATGTCGCCCTATGTCTAGGGTTGCATGCAACTCCGCTTAATTATGGTAGATCCACTCTTAAAACAGGGACTTTTGCTCCTTTGCCTAAGCACATCAAGTTCTTGAAGTAATACCTAGGATTATTAAATCAAGAATAAAGAACACAAAATTAAGAGCAATTCAAGTATTTATCATATAATTCAAGAATAAATAATAGCAAGATCTGTCTTAGGTTTCATCCCCCTCAAGTATTTGAGAGGTTTAGTTCATAACTAATAAAGAAAATATCTCAGAAGAATTAAGATAACAAAACATAAAAAACCCAAAAACCCCTGAAGGAATTTAGGGAGATCCTCTGTCTTGATGTAGAATTCTGGCTTTTGGGATGAATCAATCAGCTTCCATTGGAGTAATTCCTTGCTTTCACTCCTTGTGTTGGCAGAAATATGGTGCTCTTTCTTGAGAGAAAAGAGTATTCCCTTAGCGGGAAATAAGTACACCCTTGAAGTTGCCTCCTAGGGTCTTTATATAGAGTTTAGAATGGCTTTCTTAGCCCCTAAGTATCCTTTTTCGAGTAGAATTAAACTTCCTCACGATAGGGACACGTCCGTGTGCCACGCCCGTGTGCCATGATAAGAGGCCGCGTGAGAGTCTGTCGATGGAGACACGGCCGTGTGGCCTGGCCGTGCTTGTCGGGGGCTGGACCGTGTGATCTTCATGTGGCATGGCCGTGTGCCACGACCGTGTGGTGACTCCTTGGGTCGTGTCGATTTCATATTTTGGCCTATTTTCTCCGTTTTTGGTCTATTTTCCGTTCTTTTCTCTTCCCTATGCTCTCTTGAGTATAAGACATAAAATAGAAGGATTAAGAGCACCAATTCTCACAAATCTAATGATAATTCATCCAAAATATAGGCTAAACATGAGGTAAAAATATGTATAATTTATCGTTTATCAAATACCCCCACACTTAAGCTTTTTCTTGTCCTCAAGCAAAATCTCAATCCCTAATTAAGAATCATTCCTCTCAACTTACAATCTTTATCAATAATGTTTCAAACTAATTCACAAGTAGTTATACAATGAAGATTCAATCAGAAGAACATTAAAGATTCAATCACTCTAAGTTGAGGATTTTATCACGGAAACATAGGTTTTCTCCCTTCTCTTGAGTAATAATCTTTCAATCAAAATCAACGAGAATTGACATCCTCCCTAAGGGTTTACTCTATCCACTCAAAGTGTTTAGGGTTCAAGAATTAAGCACTCTCTAGTCAATCTAAAAAGTTATTACCATAGGCTTGCAAGAAAATCAAATCTCCACCACTATAGATTGATACGACACATTGATCAAAAGGTCTTCCAATGGTTGTAATGGGGCTTTGGTTAGGGGTGTTGTCACAAGCTTAAAAAGAGGGTTAGAATCGAGATTGAATCGAAAAATCATCTAGTTAGAGAAATCTCTATCACTGGAACATATTCCTAGAGCGAACCTTATGATGACATCATTCTGGATTTGGAGGCTTGTAAAAATATGCAAAAACTATTGAACTATTACAGATTACAACTAAATTAATTGTATATAATTTAATTCAAATCTCGAAAAAAATAAGGATCAAAATAATTGAATGGAATTCAACAAAAATGGGTTATGGGTTAATATTAGAGGTAAGTCAAAGAATGGGTTGTTAGGCTCAATGGGGTTTACTAGGGGTTAATTTATGGAGGTAGGCTTTTTATGGAGTAAGTGGGTTAAACCTAGGTGCCTTTATCATTTTGGTGTATTAAATCAATGATATGCTCTTGACATGTATAATCGAAGCAAGTTCTAGAATAACAAATCAATATTGACTCACTCAAAGCAATAATAGAAGTAAGCACGAAAGAATGTATGCTCAAAAGGCTCAAAAATCTCACCAGAATTATGGCTTTTGATGTCAATCCTGTGAATTTCAAATCTCAAGATAATACTTAAAATCAAGGAAAATTACTTATGCAAAAAGAGGGATTCTCAAAAATTTCAACTTATCATGCTTGATTCCCTAATGTTTTAAAGTTTGAATAATCAAAGTACAAGCACCTATGTCTTAATTCTCAACTTACCAATAGAAATTATAAATCAGTCAAAATTAATTCCTATTAAGAGATTGAAGATAATGCAGATTTGAGAATAATGCATAAAGTTAAAGAAAATTTCATGGATTTCACAGATAATATAAAGATTTAAAGTAAGTTTCCCCCCCACACTTAAGATATACATTGCCCTCAATGTACAAAGATACATAAATAGCAAGAGAAGCATAATATCATAAGATAGGGAGAGAATTGAAACTCCCTGAATTTAGGATGAATTTGTAAGACAGAAATTGGAAAAGTCGGCAGTTGTGGCAGGGTGTTCCCATTTCCATTTGAATATAAGCTGTAGAGCTCCGTTGCGAAAATATGAATTAGTCGTGGGAATTTTGGATTAATAGAGATTACTCGTTAGGGATTGACCAATATGAAAGATAGGAAAATTAAATAGTAGAAAAATAAAATAAGTAAACTAAACTAAATAAAGTTCTAAAATACTAATAATCAAATGATGAAAAACAAAAAGATAAAATGAACTAGAAATAAAAAGAAATGTAAAAAGGAAAATAAAGGAGAAGAAGTTAGAAGGTGAAAATAGAGATAGGAAGTCACACGGCCGTGTGTAATGAGGTTTTGCTATGTACATGACCATTGACAGTGTTGGCCACGGTTTGGGGACACGGGCGTGTGGCGTTGTGCAAGCCCATGTCTAAACTGAAGGGTTGCCACGGCCATGTCGCACAGCCGTAGGGATTTGTCGGTGGCCCGTGCTTTGGGAAAAATTTTCCTCTATTTGTACACGGCCTAGGTGTACGACCGTGTCTCTGCTTTAAATGGTCACACGGCCTTGGACATGCCCGTGGGCATGGCCGTGTGGTCCTAAATTTCTGCAAAAAAAGGGTTAGTTAATGTATTAAAAAAAACTAAAATTAAAAATAAAAGAAAAGTTACTAAGTTAGTGCTCGGGTTTCCTCCCGAGAAGCACTTATTTAGAGTCTAAGCTCGACTATGCTCAAGCTTGGTCGGTCACGGCGGTTTGAAGAGTTGATACTCCTCTATCCTGTTTAAAACTTTATTTTCAATGTAAGATTTGAGTTGAGTGTGGTTTATCTTAAAAGTGCCGAGTGACTCATGTGTTATCTCTACTGTACCATAGGGGAAGATTTTCATTACCATGAAGTAAGGTGTATCACTTTTATGCTCTTTTGAATTTAAGATTCGAGGATCGTCTTCCTCTAAAATTACCTTATCCTCTACCTTAAGTTGATTTGTTTGTACCTGAGGGTCGTTTTGGTGATGCTCTGGGTTGGTGTGGCATATTTTGGGCTTTTCATGATAGTTCAGCCACTCATCTAGTTCCTCAATCTGAAGCATTCGCTTTCCAGGTACGCCTCCCTTGGATGGACTTGTCTGTGATTGAGTTGCCTTTATGTGGAGTGTATCCTACACAGAAGGTTGGATGGTGAGATTATTCTTTTTACAAGGAGTCGTGACTATATTATTATCAACAGTCTTATTCGAGTCTCGAGCTTGTAAAGTAACTTTGTCATCACCTACACGTAGTGTAAGTTCACCTGTTCCTAAATCAATTATTGTTCTGGCAGTTGCTAAAAAGGGTCTCCCTAGAATTAAGGGTACATTGCTATCCTCATCAATGTCTAAAACAACAAAGTCAACTGGGAATATGAATCTATCAATTTTGACAAGCACATCTTCAATTATTCCCTTAGGAAACCTAATAGTTTTATCAGCCAGTTGAATGCTCATCTTGGTTTGCTTAGGTTTTTCAAGACCTAGTTGTTTAAATAGTTTATAAGGCATGACATTTATACTAGCCCCTAAGTCAGCTAAAGTATTTTTGGT
The DNA here is from genome assembly GCA_020496765.1 of Gossypium stocksii. Taxonomy (NCBI): domain Eukaryota; kingdom Viridiplantae; phylum Streptophyta; class Magnoliopsida; order Malvales; family Malvaceae; genus Gossypium; species Gossypium stocksii. The sequence continues at coordinate 110,891,043 of CM035623.1, forward strand.
TTCTAGGCTACCAAGTAAACAAAGATTAGTAAAACTCCCTGGATCTTTTAGTTTGGTTGGCAGTTTATTTTGGAGAATAGCTGAGCATTCATCGTTGAGTTCCACTGTGGACAGTTCTTCCAACTTCCTTTTATTTGTGAGAAGTTCCTCTAAAAATTTTGCATACTTTGGTATCTAAAAAATTACTTCAACAAATGGTAAGTTGATATGTAATTTCTTTAAGAGTTTAAGAAACTTACCGAATTGCTCATCTGTGCGGTATTTCTTTAGCGCGTTTGGGTATGGGATACGAGGTTTAAATTCTTTGGTAATTTCATCTTTGTAACTTACCTCATTCTTTCCTTTACTTACCACAGGCTCCTTGCATGGCTCTGGGTTGGTTTTGGTTAACCCCTCATTATTTATCATATCGACAGCATTAAGTTGCTCTTTGGGGTTAGTCTCAGTATTACTTGATAACCCACCTTGCGGTCTTTCAGAGATTAGCTTGGCAAGCTGGCCTATTTGAGTTTCAAGTCCTTGAATAGATGCTTGATGGTTCCTTAGTGCCGTTTTGGTATTTTGGAAACGGGTTTCTGACATGGCCATAAATTTGGTGAACATCTCTTCCAGGTTCGGGTTTTTCTCCTGTTGTGGTGGTGGCTGCTGAAATCCTGGAAGAGGTGGTTATCTTTGATTTCCTTGCTCTCCCCATGAAAAATTGGGGTGATTCCGCCAACCTGCATTATAGTTGTTACTATAAGGGTTAAATTGAGATATAAAATTGTTACCCATATAGTTGGCTTGCTCAGTTTCTGCGCTGTGTCCATAAGATGAGTAGTCTGGATTGAACATATTTCTTGGAGTTACGTTACACTGCATCACTGGTTGTGCCTGTGTAGAACCAACAAAATTATCAAACTTTTTATTTAAAAGTTCTACCTAATTAGCAAGCATAATGACAGCATCAATATTATAAACTCCTGCGGCTTTTGTCGGCTTTGTCCTCATGACTTGCCACTGATAGTTATTCAGTGACATCTCTTCTATAAACTCATAAGCTGCTTCGGGCGTTTTATTTTTGATTGTTCCTCCTGCGGCTGCATCAATCATTTGTCTTGTTGAAGGATTCAAACCGTTGTGAAAGGTTTGAACTTGTAGCCACAAAGGTAATCCATGATGAGGGCACCTTCTCAAAGGATCTTTGTATCTCTACCAGGCATCGTGAAGTGTCTCTAGATCCATCTACACAAAAGAAGAGATATCGTTTCGTAATTTAGCTGTTTTAGCTGTAGGAAAATATTTAAGTAAAAAATTTTCGGTCATCTGTTCCCATGTGGTGATTGAGCCTTGTGGTAAAGAATTTAACCACTGTTTGGCTTTGTTTCTCAAAGAGAATGGAAATAGCCTTAGACGAATGGCATCATTAGAAATGCCATTAATTTTGAAGGTATTACAAAGTTCCAAAAAATTGGCTATGTGGGAATTTAGATCTTCATCCTGTAAACCATCAAACTGCACCAATTGCTGTATCATCTGAATAGTGTTAGGCTTTAATTCAAAATTATTAGCAGTAATAGTAGGTCTAAGAATACTAGTTTGGGTACCAGCCAAACTAGGTTTAGCATAATCATACATAGTGTAAGCTTCTTCCTGATTTGCTGGTGGTGCGACTATTGCGGTAGGTGGTGGAATGTTTTGATTTGCTTCCATCTCTGCTGTAGGTTCTGGTCTTTGTTCTTGATCTTGTTCTGGATATTGTAGGCTTCGTCTGATCTCTCTGCGATTTCTGCGAACTGTTGCCTCTAAATCTTCGTCAAAAAGTAATGGTCCTGCTGGGTTGTTTCTAGTTATAAACTAGAAATACCTAAAAGAATAAAAACAAAGAAAAATAGAATAAAATAAAATAAAAGAAAAATAATAAAATAAAATAAAAACTGAAAATAGATAAATATAGTAATGGCTAAAGTAATAGAAATCGAGTTTTCTTAATATTTCAGTTCCCCGGCAACGGCGCCAAAAACTTGATATACTCGCGATATAAGTAATAAAATTTATAAAAACTGATCACACCAAAAACTAAATAATATCACGATTTTAAAGGCAAGCGCATCTATCGAACAGTAGTATAGTTTAGTGGCAAGACCGAGTTATAGTACCCAAGGGAACCAAAAGTACTAATACTTACTTCCTTTCTATTATCTAGCCTAAAAATAAAAGAGGATTGGTTGAAACTAATTCTAAAACTAACTAAAAGTCCACAAAAAGTAAATTGGGGAAAACTTTAGGGAAAAGCTGATTGATATGAGCAATACTTAAGGGAGAATCCACCTAGACTTCACTTGTTATTAATTTCTTGAACTAGATGATTTCTTCACTTGACTTGATCCGTAGAGATCCCTAACTTATGTTAATACCTCCGTCGAGGATAAGAACAACTAATCCTAGGTGGTTAATTAAAGTTTCTTTATTAATTAACACCCCTAGGTTGCATTAATTCGATCTATGAATCCCCCTACTAGGTTTGACCCTAATCCGGCAGATTTATGTCGCCCTATGTCTAGGGTTGCATGCAACTCCGCTTAATTATGGTAGATATACTATTAAAACAGGGACTTTTGCTCCTCTGCCTAAGCACACCAAGTTCTTGAAGTAATACCTAGGATTATTAAATCAAGAATGAAGAACACATAATTAAGAACAATTCAAGTATTTATCATATAATTCAAGAATAAATAATAGCAAGATCTATCTTAGGTTTCATCCCCCTCAAGTATTTGAGAGGTTTAGTTCATAACTAATAAAGAAAACATCTCAGAAGAAATAAGATAACAAAACATAAAGAATCCAAAAACCCCTGAAGGAATTTAGGGAGATCCTCTGTTTTGATGTAGAATTCTGGCTTCTAGGATGAATCAATCGGCTTCCCTTGGAGTAATTCATTGCTTTCACTCCTTGTGTTGAGAGAAATATGGCGCTCTTTCTTGAGAAAAAAGAGTATTCCCTTAGCAGGAAATAAGCACACCCTTGAAGTTGCCTCCTAGGGTCTTTATATAAAGTTTAGAATGGCTTTCTTAGCCCCTAAGTATCCTTTTTCGAGTAGAATTGAACTTTCTCACGATAGGGACACGCTTGTGTGCCACGACAAGAGGCTGTGTGAGAGTCTACCGATGGAGGCACGGCCGTGTGGCGTGATCGTGCTTGTCGGAGGCTGGACCGTGTGATCTTCATGTGGCATGATCGTGTGTGTGACTTCTTGGGTCGTGTCGATTTCATATTTTGGCCCATTTTCTCTGTTTTTGGTCCATTTTCTGTTCTTTTCTCTTCCCTATGCTCTCCTGAGTATAAGACATGAAATAGAAGGATTAAGAGCACCAATTCTCACAAATCTAATGATAATTCATCCAAAAAATAGGCTAAACATGAGGTAAAAATATGTATTATTTATCGTTTATCAATACTTCATGGCCCTCGCCATTCGAAACCGACAGAGCGACATAGGAATGGAGAAATTTGCATGGGTCCTTATGTGACGCGCCTCGTACGACACTTCGGCCTCCTCAACACAGTGGCACAGGCCTCGTCACTCACTCTGATCGGCCAGATGTCCCCACAGGGCATCTCGAGCATACTTCTTATGAGGATGATTGAGTGTCGTTGCGGGATCGATCCTCCTCAATATCAACTAGCTCAGTCCACCGAGCAGGATGACTCAGCGGATATTACTGATGATATCCCTCCACCACATGAGGACGCACCATCTCATCCACCGTCGAGCCACCGACCAGTTCATGCGGCTGCTTCACTCACTGACATCTCTGAACGCCTCACTCGATTTGAGCAGCAGTGCTTCCAGCAATTTGACCACATTGATGCTACTCTATAGCAGATTTGCCAGTACCTCCACATCACATCTCCATTACTACCACCTCACGACCCATCTAGCGATGAGGACTTTTGAGTCCATTTATTTTTCTTTTTATTTTTTTCTTTATTTTTAATTTTATGTTTCTTTATCTTTATCTTTATCTTTATTTCTATTTTTATGTTTACAAAACTATCTTAGTTTATCTTAAAAATTTTATTTTTATGGTTGTTTCTTAACGAGTAACCATGCTAATACCATTAATACGCCTCCTTAAAATACTATTGATGACTCCGCAGTTTCAAAAGGTTTAAGGTACTTGACGCCATGATAATCCCCTGAGGAAAGATACTCCACGACTACCATGTCTTGCTCAACCACAACACTGAAAACCATGAACATCTTCATCATGATCGTGGAACCACATCCTCTACCGCCACCGGAGTATCTTCACCCACCTTCACCTCTGCCTAGTTCATTGCACACTTCATTAGCTTTTTCTCCAAATCAACTTTCACTTTTTCAAGGATTTATCCAAAATTCAGGAAGTTTCATTTCTCTCTATCTCTTATGATTTATGCTTATATTCTTACTTATCTTCGTACATTGAGGACAATGTACATCTTAAGTGTAGGGGGTTATTAATTTCATTATAAGAAAATCCCTGAATCTTGTCTTGTTCTCAAGTTACTTTCTCATATTACTATTAGAATGAAATTCTGATTGATTTATGATTTTTATTGATATGTTCTAGATTAAGACATAGGTATTTAAGCTTTGATTGTTCGAACCTTAAGACATAAGAGAATCAAGCATGATAAGTTGAATTTTTGAGAATTAAGAATTTTTCTAGGTTGTTTCCCCAAGATTAAGTATTATCTTGAAGTTTGAAATTCACAGGATTGACATCAAAAGCCATAATTTTTGTGAGATTTTGAGCCTTTAGAACATATATTCTTTCTTGCTCACTTTTATTGTTGCTATGAGTGTGTCAATATTGATCTGTTATTCTAGAACTTGCTTCGATTATACATATCGAGACCACACCATTGATTTGATATATGAAATGATAAAGGCATTTAGGTTTAACCCATTCACTCTATAAAAGCCTACCTTCATAATTAACCTTTAATGAACCCCCTTGAGCCTAACAAACCATCCATTGATTTACCCTCAATATTAACTTATAAACCATTATTGTTGAAATCCCCTTAATTGATTTGATCCTTATTTTGTCAAGATTTGAATTGAATAATTATCTAGCTATGTTTTCCTCTTTAGTTAGTAAAGTTAATTGAATTTGTTCTTAAAAAAAATTCAGTTGTTAATTTTTCGTTTAACATAATATTATGAAATCATGTAATGTTTGAACTTAAAACGATGTTATTCATGAAGAAAAGTTCAATTCTAGGATCATTTATGTAATTTCTCAGTATTGGTTATTTTTCTAGCTAGGTAATTTTTTAGTTCAATCTCGATTCTAACCCTCTCTTTCAGCTTGTGTCCACACCCCTAACCAAGGCCCCGTTACAACCCTCTAAAGCTATTTTGATCGGTGTATCATCTCAATTTATAGTGGTGGAGATTTCATTTTCATGCAAGCCTATGGTAATAACTTTTCATGTTGACTAATGAGTGCTTAATTTCTTAACCCTAAACACTTTGAGTGAATAGAGTGCATCTTTAGTGAGGATGTCAACTCTTGTTAGTTTTGAATCAAAGATGATTACTTAGATGAGGGGAGAAACTTATGTTTCCATGATAAAATTCTCAGCTTGGATTGTTTGAGACTTTGATGCTCTTTTAGTTGAATTCTCAATGTAAGAATTACTCATGGATTATTTCAAAACATTATTGATAGAAATTATAAGTTGAGAAGAACGAATTTTAATTGTGAGTTGAAGATTTTGCTTGAGGACAAGCAAAAGCTTAAGTGTGGGGGTATTAGATAAACCATAATTTATACATATTTTTATCTTATGCTTAGCATATTTTTGGATGAATTATCTCTTAATTATGGAATATGATGCTCCTAATCTTTTAATTTCATGTTTTATACTTAAGTGAGCATAAGGAAGAGAAAAAAGCAAGGAACGGGCAAAAAATGGACACAATGGGCCGAATTCAATAATCAACACAGCTTAGACCTCCGCACACGGGTAAACCACATGCCCGTGTGATACACAGTATCAAACATGGCTTGAGCAACTGCACACTGGCGTGTCACACGGGTGTGTCCTTATCGAAGACCTGTTTTAGTTTCACACAGAAAAGGCTAATTTTTAGGTATTTTGGGTAAGAAAGGTGTTCCAAAGCTTATAAAAAGACCCAAGGGGAGGAGCAAAGGGAAACACAGAGTAGAAGGTAAGGAATTACTCGAAGAATACTGATTGATTCATCTCGGAAGCAAGGATATACATCAAGGTTGAAGATCTCTCTCCAATTTCTCTTGAAGTTTTTGGGTTCTATATGTTTTGTTGTTTTCCCTATTTTGGGATGTTTTCTTTTATAATTATGAACTAAATTCCTTAAATACCTGAGGGGGATGAAACCTAAGGCAGATCTTGTTATTATTATCTGAATTATATGATAAATACTTGAATTTATTCTTAATTGTGTTATTAGTTCTTGTGTTAATATTTTAGGATATTAATTCAAGTCGAATGTATTTATTCAGTGGAGCAAAAGTCCCTGTTTAAGAGTAGGTCCAACACAATTAAGCGGAGTTTATCGCAATCCTAGACATAAGACGACGAAAATCTGACGGATTAGAGTCAAATCTAATAAGGGAATCCATAGATCGAGTTAATCCAACACTAGGGGTTTTAATTAGAAAGAAATTTCAATTAATCAACCTAGGGTTAGTTGTTCTTAGTCTTGAAAGAGATATTAACATAATTTAGGGATTTCTACGAATCAAATCAAGTGAATAAATCGTCTAGTTCAGAGTCTAATAACAAGTGAAGTCTAGGTGGATTCTTCCTTGGGTATTGCCTTAATCAATCAGTTTTCCAAAAAGTATTTTCCCCAATTTACTCTCTGTCACGTTCTTAGTTAATTAGTCTAGTTTAATTAGTTAAAACAAATCCCCTTTATTTTCAGGCTAGATAATAAAAAGAAAGTTAATACTAGTACTTTTAGTCCTTGTGAGTTCGACATCCTGGTCTTTGCCATAAGCTATACTACTGTTCGATAGGTGCACTTGCCTTTATAGTGATAATAGTTAGTTTTACAGGTTTGACCATCATAAATATCACTTATCACTTGGAAATAGAATATTATGCAAAATAACAAATAAATATTGTCAAGTTTCAAATTATATAAACCATTATAAGATTTCTAGAACAAAAAATTGATAAATTGAAATAATCATGTCCAAACTTATCATTAAACCTAAAAACAACAAGTTTATTGAAATAGTAATAAAATTCACAAACTAAAGGTACATAAATAATCTAAAATAGGTCTAAGTGATAGCCAATATTTAAAACGAAACGATATATCTCTATGCCTTCAATTAGAGTCAAATATTATTAGAAACTTCAGTTAAGTTTGATTGGAAACATATAGAAAAATAAAAGTTAATAGGTCTAAGTGATAGCCAGTATCTAAAACCAAATGATATATCTCTATACCTCCAATTAAAGTCAAATATTATTAGAAACTTCAATTAAGTTTGATTGGAAACATATAGAAAAATAGAAGTTATTTTTCTTTTCGAACCAAGTTTTGCATTTTTTAGCAATGATAGTGTCCTACTTATTACAAAAGTGACTTTATCTATCATTTGTTCTTTCATCGTTAGAGACATAGACAAGTGTATTTTTCTTTTCTTTTTTTAATTCGTTGGTTTTTACTTGAAGTCCTTTGCCAGCTTCTTGACTCATAAGGTTGATAGAATGATTTCATTGACTCTTTGATCTTACTTCCTTTTAAATAAGCTTACTAGTCAATTCATTAACATCCCATTTAATCTTCTTGTTGCAATATTAGTCATCTTATTGATATGTTCTTGCATTTTTCTTAGGGTGGGTTTGGATGGATAGTGCATTTACCTGTGGTTAGTATAAAAACAACGGTGGCAGTAAGATTAGATATTGTAGTGATACTACAACGTGAGACAAAAAGTAAGCTAAATGCACCACATCACCCATCCACACCCAACCTTAAACCATCAAACTTAATAATTGTGAGTTGTGACATTAAAATACCAACAAGTGACTTTTTTGTAGAACTGAAACGTTTTTCCACAAATGTAAGATTTTCTTTCACACTTTCTATTTGTGAAATTGTAATCTTAATGTTGTTGACAATAGTCATTCGCAAAAGCATAAGACACAATCTGTTTGATCGTTCTCATTGTTTATGGTACAATTTCTCTTCCTTACTGTATAAGTTGACAACAATGACAACAAGTTTATCTTCTAATAGTGACAAAGTCAAGATTCAGAACACCTAAATGAAACTTAACTTGATCTATTCTGTAACACCCCAGACCCAGCCCAGACGTTATGGCCGAATCTGGCGGTGTCATATTAAAAGAATTATTTCCAAAATGACATTGTTTATCTAAAATTATGTTTAGTGGAAAAGTTGCTTGGTTAAAAACTTAAATTCAAAATCCTTATAACTTGTTAAGTTATAATGAAAGCCCATGTTTTAAGAAAACGTTCACATGTTAAGGTTGCTTTGAAAACCATGTTTACTTTAAAAATTTATTTAAGTCTGATGATTCAATAGGTGTAACAATAATAAACCCAAATGGAAAATCAAATCAGAGATACAAGGCTGATACTCACGATATTAAGTAATAAAATTTATAAAAACTGATCACACCAAAAACTAACTAATATCATGATTTTAAAGGCAAGCGCACCTATCGAATAGTAGTATAGTTTAGCAGCAAGACCAAGTTATCGTACCCAAGGGAACCAAAAGTACTAATACTTACTTCCTTTCTATTATCTAGTTAAAAATAAAAGAGGATTGTTGAAACTAATTCTAAAACTAACTAAAAGTGCACAAAAAGTAAATTGGGGAAAACTTTAGGGAAAAGCTGATTGATATGAGCAATACTTAAGGGAGAATCCACCTAGACTTCACTTGTTATTGGCTTCTTGAACTAGACGATTTCTTCACTTGAATTGATCCGTAGAGATCCCTAACCTATGTTAATACCTCTGTCGAGGATAAAAACAACTAATCCTAGGTGGTTAACTAAAGTTTCTTTATTAATTAACACCCTAGGTTGCATTAATTCGATCTATGGATCCCCCTATTAGGTTTGACCCTAATCCGGCAGATTTATGTCGCCCTATGTCTAGGGTTGCATGTAACTCCGCTTAATTATGGTAGATCTACTCTTAAAACAGGGACTTTTGCTTATCTGCCTAAGCATATCAGTTTCTTGATTTAATACCTAGGATTATTAATTCAAGAATGAAGAACACATAATTAAGAACAATTCAAGTATTTATCATATAATTCAAGAATAAATAATAACAAGGTCTGTCTTAGGTTTCATCCCCCTCAAGTATTTGAGAGGTTTAGTTCATAATTAATAAAGAAAACATCTCAGAAGAAATAAGATAACAAAACATAAAGAACCCAAAAACCCCTGAAGGAATTTAGGGAGATCCTCTATCTTGATATAGAATTCTGGCTTCTGGGATGAATCAATCGGCTTCTCTTGGAGTAATTCCTTGCTTTCACTCTTTGCGTTGGTAGAAATATGGCCTCCTTATTGGGAGAAAAGAGTGTTCCCTTAGCGGGAAATAAGCACACCCTTGAAGTTACCTCCTAGGGTCTTTATATAGAGTTTTAGAATGGCTTTCTTAGCCCCTAAGTATCCTTTTTCGAGTAGAATTGAACTTCCTCACGATAGGGACACGCCCGTGTGCCACGCCCGTGTGGATTGATAAGAGGCCGTGTGCGGGTCTGTTGATGGTGGCACAGCTGTATGGTCTGGCCGTCCTTGTCGGGGTTGGGCCGTGTTGGACTTTATGTGGCACGGCCATGTGCCACAGCCGTGTGGTGAATCCCTGGGCCGTGTCATTTTCTCATTTTGGCCCATTTTATCCATTTTTGGCCCGTTTCTCGTTCTTTTCTCTTCCCTATGCTTTTCTGAGTATAAGACATGAAATAGAAGGATTAAGACCACCAATTCTCACAAATCTAATGATACTTCATCCAAAATATAGGCTAAACATGAGGTAAAAATATGTATAATTTATCGTTTATCAAAGGCCTTATTACAACCCATTAAAAAAAATAAGTAATTAAAATAAAGTACTTTGAAAACTATTTAAAACTTCTAAGTAGCTTGCAGTGTGGCCATCTCCGAGTCCTCTCCCACGTCGAGTCGTCTACTGAGGTTCACCTGAAATATTAAATTAAAGGGTGTGAGTTTCGAACCTCAGTGTGTACGACCCTTGGCAATCAAATCAAATCAATATACAAATATCACATTGGGCCTAAGCCCTAACAATATCGGTGGTCTTGGGCCTTAGCCCACATTGACCTCATATGATATCAGAATCACATGAATGCAATGCACTCATCCCAAATCCAACCCTGCACTCCATTTCCCTTCCAACCCTACACTCCTGTGGGGATATAAATATCAACCCACCCATCCCTACACTCCAAAGGCAGCACCAACAGTGGCACTACTCAAACGTTGCAACAAAGCTGCTATTTATATAATGGGCTTAAAGCCACCGCTGGATCCACGGTCGTCAAGCGACTATGCGATCCTCACATATCTTCCTCTGTACCATTAAACCCACCCAAATGCAACATACATTTCATGAATGTAACACACAAGTTTTTCCACACATTAAGCATTTAGGGGTATTTTAGTCATTTCATTACCCAAGGGTATTTTTCGTAATTTCTACCCTACACAGGTGTTTCGGTAATTTTACCCTACGAGGGCATTTTAGTAGTTCTACCCTACAAGGGCATTTTAGTAATTCTACCCTAGATGAGCATTTTAGTAATTTTACCTTAGATGGGCATTTTAGTAATTTCCTAATGGTACGTGTTTTAATTATGGATTTTGGCCCATCAACAAGTCCTCACGGCTAAAGTGAACGGACACTATGCACCAGGTAGGATTCAAGACAAGAGGAGGTGGATCACTCGGACCGCTTAAGTACCAAGCTCTTCCTAGATCCAATCCTAGACATACATACATCCATTACCACACCCTAGCCTAGTGACTTGCCCACAGACATGTTCAATTATTTAATTAAGTTTTATGCAATTTGAGAATTCATCAGAACTAGGCCTAAAGTCCATTAAAACCCTAGCATGCATTTCTACAATCTTATAAGGCCCACTACGCCTAGTCATGTTCATAAAGTCTATTAAACCCAATCATGCTTATGAAGCCCATTAGGCCCAATCATACTCAAATCATACAATCATCCATATCTATCCATCATTCAATTTCACATAACAACTTTTGCCAATTTGGGCCCACAAGCTCGGTAGGCCCATTTAGCCCTGTCTGGCCCGGTTGGCCAAACAGTGGCCGGAGACCATGAGATCACTCTCTAGGCCTCGGTAATCGTATCAATATCTTTACACGGGTGTTTACACACTCGTGTGATTACTGGTGCCATACTTTCGGCTTTTCGACATTTCGGTATTTCAAGATTTCGGCTTTTGATACAATCAATACCAACCTCGAATCAATTCCATACTTAACTACAACTTTTACTAAAACCCGAAGCCTTACCGTAACCTTACCGTGTGCCACCAGTTCTAATAGCCCCTCATTAGCTACTATTCCTGAATATCCTTAGATCTACATTAATCTCAATCGTTAAAGATGAAATAATAGGTGACTTGTATCCACTTAAGTCACCCTTCCACTTACTGTAGACCATTCGGCCACATATCCCCAAAATAAAAAATACTTACCCAAAAACCGAAACGAGAGAATAGCTTTCGGCAGAGACTTGTAGATCTCTATTACGCTTATAATTTATGAACCTTACCCTTGTCAAAACAAGGTTAACAACAAGAAGGGTTAGATAGCCATCCGGCTTTTACCAAAACATACTAAATGATGCTTAACGAATCACTTACCGAATCTAACCTTTGATCTTGCGGCCTAGATAGCTACTGAACGAGATTCGGCTTTTAAAACTTGATTAAGAGAAGATAATAGCAACCGATTTGTGATGGAAGAGAATAAAGAGAAATCGACAATTTGATGTGGCTATTTCGACATTTAAGAGGTTAAGAATGGATTCAGTTTTTTAGAGAAAGAAGAACACAACACTAATGGAAATTTCGAAAAAAGAATGGTAGGTTATTCGGCAATGGAAGAAATAGAATGAGGGGGAGAAAAGAATTCGACAATTAGGGAGAAGAAGAAAAATAATGAGAGCCCAAAGAACCCCTCAAAGGAATTTGGCACCCTTAAATAGCCTCAAGCCGAAACCACCCTTTCCCAAAGTCCCATTCGGCACCATCACCTCCACCATTTCCCAAAGTCCCATTCGGCACCATCACCTCCACCCTCTCCCAAAGTCCCATTCGGCACCATCACTTCCCCTCATCAATCTCCTATTTTCTCTCTATTATCCTCACCTTAAATTTCACTCCTGAACACTCCCTTCTAGAGTCCACTCCAGCGCCACTACCTCTCTTTCATGATGCAAAAATAAAGTTCACAAATTTACCACTCTAAGCCTCGAACCTTGGACCTCTTTAACTGATAGTGACGCCACCTATAACTCCCTAAGTGGCACTACCTTGCCACTGGGCCACAGGCCCATTTGCGTCCTATTTTCCCCTTAATTGTTTTAAGGGGCTTAATACTTGAGACTAGGGTTTCCCTAAGGCAAAAATTAAATTTTTGCTAAGTTTCAGGTTTGAACCTAGGACTTCTCCAACACTCCCAAACACTCCCAAATCTCTTAGCCAACATACCAACATGCCACTCAGCGTGCATGGGCTCAGGGCCCATTACGCAACCCATGTGGATCCACAAGCCCATTGGGCCCACATTGCTCATTCTTCTAGGCCCAATTTCAGGGTGCTACATATTGTTTTAAAGAAATTTAACCCATTAATTAAGGTGACAATGAGACATGCAAGTGAAGATAAAGAGCTATAAAATAATACATAAATGTAAAACAATATATAATTTCTCAAAATATTGAATTTACTTTTTGAATTTGGAAAAACAAACAATCTAAGTATATCCTAATTCTTGTTTGGGTAGATATTATAATATATGTTATCATAAATAAATGCTACTAATCTTAAATGGGCAAATAAATAATTTTTATCAAACATGCACATTGTCTTTAGATATTCAGATATATAACCAACAAAAAAAAATTAATTTCTCACTATAATTTTTATTAGTTATTGAATAAATAATTTATCTTTAAGTAAAATTTAAAATTCTAATGTAGTGAAAGTTAATTTATCTACTTTTCTATTTTAAACATTTAATTAATTATATGAATATTGATAATTATATATATAACTTAATAGACATATACAAAACCTTTTTAATTTAACCACTATAATAATTAACAAATTTTATATATCACATGAAATTTAAAATATTAGAAATAAAATCTTACCATGGGAAATTAAAATGCTAGTCACGAGAGACAAAGGGTTCATTCTCTTGCTAGGCTGATCGATGTTCACCCGTTCATTGCCAGAAGGAAAGTAGATGTGTTCATGTTAACAATTGTCGGCAGGGAAAATAAAGGTGGAATGATGGACGAGAGAAAGAGTTGGATTTGTGGGGATTTGCATGGGAAATGCATGAGAGAGAAGAAACATTAAAGGTAATTGAAGATGAAAGGATATTGCATTCCTGTATTAACTCGTACCAAGCGACCCGAGTGACTAAAATCGGACTGCTGTGCTCTGTATGTGAGAAAAAGGGTAAACTTTTCATGGAAGAAGTGGTGCAGAAGAGTCCGAGTCCGACTTACAGGCTGCCAATGAGTCCACCAATATAATTTTTTCAGTAAACAGTTCTTCATATGGTAGTCCATCTGGGCCACTTCTTTTTTGTATAAAGTCGTAGTGGGCTGGCTGCTTGACTAGTAGATGATCATGGGGTCCGTTTGGTCTTTTCATAGCCCAAAGACCCACCTAAAAAAAAAGCAAAATGCATTCCAAGAGTGGATGATAAAATACATCCTTTTTTGAGATTGAAAGAAAATTGTAATTGCATTTCACTGTGAGCCTTGAACCCGATCGTTATGTAATAATTAACTTTGGATGATAACATCCTACAAATCCATGACTGAATCTTACTTTGCTATATACAACTTAGATTTATTTATAAGAAGAAGAAGAAAAAAGAACTTATTTTTAATGTGTTTTAAGTTTAAAAGATGATTCTTTTTTCTAGTTAGACAGTTTTGACATGTTCTTTCTTTTTTATATGCTTCATGATGATTAGTCATGACATCGACTCTGCCTTGCAATCACGAATTATTGGGTAGCGGCGGCTTCGATTATTGCTTCCCTTTTTTAATACAAAACCAAACCCCTACCATTACCATTAATGGGTTAGGGCGTTAGGCTGATAATGGATGGGGTTTTCTTTCTATCTTTTTCCACTTCAATATTTTGTAATAAAGAAAAAGATGTCGTTGTCGCTTGTCGTGGCTGCCGATGTTCAAGGTTGACGAAAGACCGGCATCGTGTTGAGTATTTAAACCCACCCGACCCCACAATGTGAATAAGGAACTACGACACGTAATTAATGGAAGTCAGCCAGACACGAAATGGAACTTTCTAAGCAAAAAAATCGTTCACCTTTAACATTTGTCTCTCTTATTTCATTGGCTCTTGCCCTGACAGCAACTTTTCATGTAATGGAATCTCCATCTCTCATCTCTCTAGTCTTTGTAAAACATGTTTTTCCCCTGGCCTTCTTAAATATTACTTTCCAGGAAAATACTAATGGTATCTCTTTAGACTATTTTTTTTATTGGGTAGTTCTAGATTTTCTTCATTTTCGTCCAACTCAAATCAATAATGCCGTTCAATTTCTTTATTGTTTATTATATTGTCGTACTTATCAACCATAACCTGCCTATTCAAAGCATATCTCTGCCTCCCACTTTCTTTTACCATTTCAAATTCTTGTCTCTCTCTTTCATATTATATACCCTCAAATCTCCTTGAAAACCCAGATTTTGTTTTTCTTTTACATACAATTTGTTCAATCCAATAAAGATCCTTTTTTTTGTTCATTTTCTAAACAGCTGCCATAGATTTATTGGAGTACCAGTTTTGGATATTGGTCAGATTTCATTAATATTCATTCAGTTAATGGCTAATACAGTTTTCCACGAAACTCTGTCCTTCGGAGGGTCGAGCCATGGCCAGGGCCAACAAATTCTGCCATTTGAGACCGGTAAAGAGTCCTTGAAAGTTTTGCTCTTACATGGCAACTTAGATATTTGGGTCAAGGAAGCTAAAAACCTTCCTAACATGGATATGTTCCACAAGAAGTTAGGTGATGTGTTTGGAAAGTTTAGCTTGAAGGTTGGCAACAAAGTGGAAAGCCATATGCCTAAGATAACCAGTGATCCTTATGTTACAATCTCCGTAGCTGGTGCTGTAATTGGGAGGACTTTTGTTATTAGTAATTCCGAGAACCCGGTTTGGATGCAACATTTTAACGTTCCTGTTGCACATTATGCATCGGAAATCCTCTTTGCTGTTAAAGACAGTGATGTGGTAGGCTCACAGATCATGGGAGCTGTTGGTATTCCGATTGAACAGCTATTCTCAGGCACAAAAGTTGAAGGAACATTCCCTATCCTTAGTGCCAATGGGAAGCCTTGTAAGGCTGGTGCTGTTTTGACTTTATCAATTCAGTACATACCCATCCAGCAAGTGGCGATTTACCATAAGGGATTAGGTTCAGGTCCTGAATATCATGGGGTCCCTGGTACATACTTCCCTCTTAGACAAGGTTGCAAACTTACTCTATATCAAGATGCTCATATCCACGATGGTTTCCTTCCCAATTTGAAGATTGATGGCAATGTTCAATACGAGCATGGGACCTGCTGGCAGGACATTTGTAATGCTATAGGTCAGGCTCGTCGTTTGATATACATTGCAGGGTGGTCTGTGTATCATAATGTTAGACTTGTTCGTGAAACTGATAAGGCATCAAAAACCACATTGGGAGATCTTCTTAAAATCAAATCCCAGGAAGGTGTGCGGGTGTTGCTCCTTGTATGGGATGATCCTACTTCCAGGAGCATTTTAGGATATAAAACGGTGAACAACTAAACAAATCCCTTTTATATTATGTTGTTTTCTATGTCTTAAGAATCAATCTTCAAGTAGGAATTTATAATTTTTAGGCTTGAATATACTGACTGATCTTTAGGATTTGCAGGAAGGAATCATGAATACAAATGATGAAGAAACTCGCCGTTTTTTCAAGCACTCTTCAGTGCAAGTGTTACTCTGCCCTCGAACTGCTGGAAAAGGAAGCTGGGCAAAAAAGCAGGTTGGTATAATTAGTTACTAGAAATATGTGTATGATCCAAGTGCAATCGGTTCTAGTGTCAGTTAAGCACCCGGACTTTGTTCTTATTTGACCTTTGCTTACCAGGAAACTGGAACAATCTATACCCATCATCAGAAAACTGTGATTGTTGATTCTGATGCCGGTAACAATAAAAGAAAGATTACGGCATTTGTTGGTGGTCTTGATTTGTGCAAGGGTCGGTATGATACTCCAAACCATCAACTTTTCAGAACACTAGAAACAGTGCACAAAGATGACTTTCACAACGCTTGCTTCACGGTAACTTAAGTCACTTCTCCCCATTGTTTGATTGACTGTTTTGATACTAGTCTGTAACTAGATTTAAACAATGTATATATGGTAATAATGCAGCATAGGCATGTTGTATTTGGTATGAAGTGGAATATACTTGGAAAATACTCCCTGGTATTGAGGAATCATATGTTACATGAGGCACTTTTTTTACTAGCATTATTCTTTCACCCCCTGTAGGGACCTGATGCTGGTTGTCCAAGAGAACCATGGCATGATTTGCATTGTCGAATCGATGGTCCAGCTGCTTATGATGTACTCACCAACTTTGAGGAGCGTTGGTTAAAGGCTTCTAAACCTCATGGACTTCAAAAACTAAAGACTTCCGTTGATGATTCCTTACTAAAGATTGAAAGGATTCCTGAAATTGTTCGGATGTCAGAAATCCCTTATTCGCGCAAAGATGATCCGGAAACTTGGCATGTTCAGGTATTTTGCATGTTAGTGAGCTTTTGGTGTTACTAATTTCTCGTTCCCTATTTGTTATGTTTCCTAATGTTTTCCCTACTATGAAGGTTTTCCGTTCAATCGATTCCAACTCTGTGAAAGGTTTTCCGGATGACCCGAAAGATGCTATAAAAATGGTGAGAGAAGCTTATGGATTTTAGCTGTTCTTATCAATCATTGTCGAAAGAATAACAAAGTTTAACTGACTTGTATGTTTATGCTTTGTCTAGAACTTGGTGTGTGGGAAGAATGTTCTTATAGACATGAGCATTCACACTGCCTATGTGAATGCAATCCGTGCTGCTCAACGTTTCATCTACATCGAGAATCAGTACTTTCTTGGATCATCATATAATTGGGATTCTCATACAGATTTAGGTAAGAAACTTAGCCTTTATGATAAATAACAGAGGAATGAAGATAAACTAGATGTGAAACTTAGCTTTCAACTATATGGTTTTAAGCATGCCTTTTGGCTGTTGGTTGCAGGTGCAAACAACTTAATCCCAATGGAAATCGCTCTGAAAATTGCTAACAAAATCAGATCAAATGAGAGGTTTTGTGCTTACATTCTCATCCCAATGTGGCCGGAAGGAGTTACAACCAGCAATCCTATCCAAAGGATTCTCTTTTGGCAGGTAAGCTCTATTTATAGGTGGAAAAAAAGATTCTTTTTAAGACTTTCTGCTGGATGTTAAACTTATTCACACAGTATTAAATTGTTGATTTTCTGCAGCATAAAACAATGCAAATGATGTATGACATAATTTACAAGGCATTGGTGGAAACTGGACTTGAGAATAGATATGAGCCTCAAGATTTCTTAAATTTCTTCTGTCTTGGCAATCGAGAGGTAGGAGATTCTTTGGTTGCTAGAGATGCCACTGCATCAAATACTCCTCAGGTAAATAGACCTTTTCAGCTCTCTTTAATATTCCAGACTTGCTCATCCATGACAAAATATGAACCAAATGTTGGTAACACAGGCACTTGCTAAGAAGAACCGACGCTTTATGATTTACATCCATTCTAAAGGTATGATAGTGGATGATGAGTATGTCATAATAGGATCCGCTAACATAAACCAGCGCTCAATGGAAGGCACTAGAGACACTGAAATAGCAATGGGTGCTTATCAGCCTGACCATACCTGCTCAAGCAAACGATACAATCCACATGGGCAGGTAAGGATGTCTTAACATTTCTTTGGGGTTAAGGTCCTTGTTTGCTTATTTAGAACCAAAACTTAATAGGTTTCACTTAAATGAGTGTAGGTTTACGGATATAGGATGTCACTATGGGCAGAGCATATTGGAGGTCTTGAAGAGAGTTTCAAGCAACCAGAGAGTCTAGACTGTGTAAGGCAGGTGCGGTCTTTGAGTGAGCAAAACTGGAAACAATACATAGCTGATGAGGTGACAGAAATGAAGGGTCACCTTTTGAAGTATCCAGTGGAAGTTGATCGGATGGGCAAGGTAAAGACACTTCCTGGCTGTGAAACATTCCCAGATGTGGGTGGAAAAGTTTTGGGTTCATTTATAGGCCTTCAAGAAAATCTCACAATCTAAACTACTTACGAAAAAAAGATTATTTTTTTAGCTAAGCATTAGATGGCTTTATTGAAATTTGTAAGTTGTAACCCATTTGTTAAATAGCAATGTGTGTAAATTTGTTCATTTTAAGACAATTACTTGTGAATATATATTCTCAAAGGAGTGATTACAAGGGGACTAGTCTTAATCTTTGTTGGAGTTGAAAATCAAAACTAAGCAATTACAACAAAGTCTTAAGCTTTAAGCAATAGTGACTTGCTAAACAAACAAGAAAATCGAGCTAGGAGAACAGGAAAAGATTGTTTAGTTTGAACCAGAAACAATGAGCAAATTTGTTGAATGATTCATCATCATATCAGGAAAGGAACAAAACATTACATATATCAAGTAATTAACTTGTCAAAATAAAGAAAGTGTCACCTAAACACACCTAATTCCACTAACAATGTCTTGAAACTTATAAAACATTGCTTGTACACTTGGTTAAGCTGATTTATCAAATCTATCAGCACCAAATTACAACAAATTCATTACAAACTTAGTTTAATTGTAATTAAGTAACAAAACATCATCAAAACATCAAAATGGTAGCTGCATGTGTTTCAGCTACTAACTGTATGGCTCAATCCCAAGGGTTGCATGTAAGCCAACTTCTAACACTTCTCCTTGGCTTCCATGCTGCAAACTCTCAACTTGGATCTCAAATTCTTAAACCTTGACACACAAAGAGGCTTTGTTAAGATATCTGCTAACTAATGTTCAGAACTGCAATGAACCAGTCTGATTTCTTGAGATTGTTCCATTTCCCTAACAAAATAAAACTTGATCTTAAAATGCTTTGTTTTCCCATGAAACACTGGATTCTTTGCAATTGCAACAGCAGATTGGTTATCACATCTGATCTCTATTGCTTCTTTTTTTATGCAAGTTCATATCTGCCATGATCGTCTTAACCAAATTGCTTGGTTAACAACTTCTACAACTGCTACATATTTTGCTTCAGCTATTGAATGAGCAACAATAGTTTGCTTTTTTGAAATTTAACAAAAAATAGCTGAACCAAGCGTAAACAGATACCTAAGGTGCTTTTCATGTTATCTACCGATCTTGCCCAGTCACTGTCTGCAAAACCAAGAAGCTTCATGCTGTCAACTTTGGTGAACATAACTCTAAAGCATAGAGTTCCATTAATGTACCTCAGTACTCTCTTTACAGCTTGAAAATGGTTCATGTTGCAGCAATGCATGAACCTGGATAGGAGAATAACTATAAACATTATGTCTAGCCTAGTGGTTGTTAAGTAGAGCAAACATCCCACTAGGCTCCTATAGGTTGATTCACTCACTTTCTCGAAATCACCTTAGCTTGATAGTTTTTCTCCAACAGCAACTGGGGTGCTAGTTGCCTTGTAATTTTGCATGGAGAATTTGTTCAGAATTTTCAAGGCAAATGCCTTTTGGCTTAAGAAAATTCCTTGTTGAGTTTGATACACTTCCATGCCAAGGAAGTAGGACATTTCACCCAAAACTGACATTTCAAACATGCTTTCCATCTTGCCTTTAAAATCAATCAACATAACATTGTTTCCTCCTATCACCAGCAAGTCATCTACATACAAGGAGACAATGAGCAGTGTTTCGTCACCTTCCTTCTTAACATATAGTGTTGGCTCAATAATGTTTCTCTCGAACCCCAAGCTTACTAGATATGTGTCAATTCTGTCATACCAAGCCCTTGGTGCTTGTTTTAAGGCATACAGGGTTTTTCTTGGCTTGAACACTTTGTCTTCTTCACCAACAATCTTAAAACCCTCTAGCTATTCAACAAATATCTCCTTATCAAGAAAGCCTTTGAGGAAAGTAGATTTTACATCAAGTTGATGTATTTTCCACTGCTTTTGAGCAACCAATACAACCAGTAGTCTGATTGTATCAAGCCTAGCCATTGGTGTAAATGTCTTAAAGTAATCAATCACATACCTCCACTGAATCCCTTCACTACTAACCTTATCTTTAGCTTGTTCAAGGTTCCATCAGCATTGTGCTTGGCTCAAAACACCCATTTTTCTCATATGGCCTTCTTGTGAACTGGTCTTGCAACTAACTCCCATGTCTGGTTTTTATGAATCATGCTCATTTATCAAGCATGCCTTGTCTCCAGCCTTCTTGAGCTTGAGCTTTTTCAAAATAGGTTGGTTCAACAGTAGCCACATTTGCCTTCTTATATATTTCACTTAGTGGTCTGGTTCCCCTAACAGGCTCATGATTAATGTCCATCTCAAGATCATTTTGATTAGCTTCAGTTTGCTCTGTCACCAAGTCTTCAGCAGTACATTCAAGTTTACTTTTATCCTAATTCCAGCTTGATCTCTCATCAAACACAACATCTCTGCTCACAAAAACTTTGTAAGTTGTAGGATCTAGAATCCTATAGCCCTTCTTGACACTACTATAACATACTAGAACGCCAAGCTGAGCCTTCTTTGCCAATTTGTCCCTATTGACTGCAGGAATGTGTGCATAACATATGAAACCAAAGACCTTCAGATGAGCAACTGATAGTTTGAACCCAAACCAAGATTCAAATGGTGTTTTTTCAAGCAGTGCTTTAGTTGGTAGCCTGTTTTGAAGGTATATTACAATATTAACTAACTCAGCCCAAAAACTTAGGCAAATTCCTTTCAAACATCAAGCATCTGGCCATATCCATCAGAGTTTGATTCTTTCTCTCACTGATACTATTCTGCTGATGTGTATAGGTGTTGGTGAGCTGGTGTTCAATGCCTGATTCCTTACAAAAGGCCTGAAACACTACTGAGGTGTACTCTGTCCCATTGTCCGACCTTAGTGTCTTAAGCTTGCAACTTGACTGAGTTTCTACTACAGCCTTAAACTTTCAAAATACTGAAGCCACTTTTGATTTACACTTGAGAAAATAACCCCCATAGAAACTTGAGTAGTCATCAATAAAAAGGATGAAGTACCTGCTGCCATTCAAAGATTTAGTCTTCATAGGGCCGTACACATCAGTATTGACCAATTGCAAATTTTCAGTGGCCCTTTAGGCCTTATTAACAGGAAATGGTAGTCTAGCTTGCTAATTGTTACTAAATTAACTATAAATACGACTAAGGTAAGCGCACCTATCGAACAATAGTATAGTTATAGTGAGTAGGGAATATCGTATTCACGAGGATTAAAAGTACTAGTAATTACCGTTTTTCTATTATTTAGTCGACAAATTAGAGTAAATGTTTTTAATCTAAAATTACTAAACTAATCTAACTAAGAACGCAACAGAGAATGAAATAGGAAAATAATCGAAGATAACCAATGAGATAAACATACCCAGGAAAGAATCCACCTAAACTTCACCTATTATTAGGAATCTGAATTAAACAATTTATTCACTTGTGTTTTGATCCATAGGAATCCCTAAATTATGTTAATATCTCTTTCGAGAGTAAGAACAATTGACTCTAGGTTGATTAATTGAAATCTCTTTCTAATTAAAACCCTTATAGCTGCATTAACTCGATCTATGGATTCCCCTATTAGGTTTGACTCTAATCTGGTAGATTTATGTCGTCCTATTTCTAGGATTGCATACAACTCCACTCAATTATGCTAGATCTACTCTTAAACAGGGACTTTTGCTCTACTGAAATAAGCACATTAAACATGAATTAATATTCTGAAAATATTAAAACAAGAATTAAACATACATAATTGAGAATAAGAATCAAGTATTTATCATGTAAATTAGAAATCAAATAATAAGATTCATCATGGGTTTCATCTTCCCTAGGTATCTAGGAAATTTAGTTCATAATTTGAAATGAAAACATCTCAAAATTAGGATAACAACAAGACATAAAGAAACTCAATAAAATTTCGAAAGAAATTAAATGGAGATCTTCAATCTTAAAGGAGATCCGCTTCTGAGTTGATTCCAATGGAGTTCTTCGAGTCTTTTCTTTGATCTTCTCTCCATCTCCCCCTTTAAGTCTTTTTCTAATTGGTATTTGTAGACTTTACAATGCTCCGAAAACTTAAAAATTGGGTTTTTCCGCATATTTGGGAAACAAGGTGCGATTTTGACACGAGCTGGCACATGGGCGTGTGGCTCGCATGGGCATGTGGCCAGCCAGTATGGAAATGCCTAGGCAGTGTGGATACTAAAAATAACTCTTTTTTTTTCTCGATTTTGGCTTATTTTTCTCTCTTTTCGTTCTCCTATGCTCACCTAAGTGTAGAAATATAAATTTAAAAGATTAAGAGCATCAAATTCACTAATTTACATTAGAAATCATCCAAAAACACATCAAGAATGATATTAAAAATATGTTACTTTTATGGCTTATCAAATATCCCCACACTTAAGCATTTGCTTGTCCTCAAGCAAAATCATTGATAAACCATGATATATACATATTTTTTATCCCATGCTTGGCATATTTATGGATGATTTATCATTAGATTTATGGAATTTGATGCTCCTAAATCGTTAATTTCATGTTTTATACTTAGATGAGCATAAAGAAGAGAAAAGAGCAAGGAACGGGCCAAAAACAGATAAAATGGGCCGAAACCAGTATTCAACATGGCCTAAGAAGTTTCACACGGGTAAACCACACGCCCGTGTGTGACACATAGAATTCAACTTGGCCTAAAGCATTCTCACACGGACGTGTTACACGGGCGTGTTCCTATCGAGCCCTATTTCAATTCCAGACAGAAAAGGCTAATTTTTAGGTAATTTGGGCATTCTAAAGTCTATAAAAACACCCAAAGAGAGGAACAAGACACACAGAGTAGAAAGCAAGGAGTTACTCGAAGAACACCGATTGATTCAGCTCGGAAGCAAGGATCTACATCAAGACTGAAGATCTCCCTTCAATTTCTCTCGAAGTTTTTGGGTTCTTTATGTTTTGTTGTTTTCCTTATTTTGAGATGTTTTATTCTATAAATATGAACTAAATCCTTTAAATACCTGAGGGGGATGAAACCTAAGACGAATCTTGTTATTAATATCTGAATTATATGATAAATATTTGATTTGTTTTAATTGTGTGATTAATTTTTGTGTTAATATTTCAAGGTATTAATTCAAGTCAAATGTGCTTATTCAGTGGAGCAAAAATCCTAGACATAGGACGACGAAAATCTGCTGGATTAGAGTCAAATCTAATAGGGAAGTCCATAGATCGAGTTAATGCAACACTAGAGGTTTTATTATGAATAAATTTCAATTAATCAACCTAGGGTTAGTTGTTTTTAGTCTTGAAAGAGATATGAACATAAATTAGGGATTTCTACGGATTAAGTCTAGTGAATAAATAGTCTAGTTCAGAATCAAATAACAAGTGAAGTCTAGGTGGATTCTTCCTTGGGTATTGTCTTAATCAATCAGTTTTCTAAAAGTATTTTCCCCAACTTACTCTCTGTCGCGTCTTAGTTTAGTTAATTTTTAATTTAAACAAATCTCCAATTATTTCTAGGCTAGATAATAAAAAGGAAGTTAATGCTAGTACTTTTAGTCCCTGTGGGTTCGACATCCCGGTCTTGCCATCAGCTATACTACTGTTCGATAGGTGCGCTTTCCTTTATCGTGATAATAGTTTAGTTTTACAGGCTTAACCATCATAAATATCACTATCAAGTTTTTGGTGCCGTTGCCGAGGACCTAAAATATTAGGAACACTTGATTTTTTATTACTTTAGCCATTTTTACTTTTATTGAAATTTACTTTTTGTTTTTATTTTCAGTTTATTTACTAAATTTTTCTTTTCATTCTTCATTGACAGGTGTTCTAGTTTATGACTAGAAGAAATCTGTCAGGACTTTTGCTTTTTGATAGTGAAATAGAAGCATCAGCTCACAGAAACCGTAGAGAAATAAGGCAGAGCCTACAGTACATAGAAGAAGAGCAAGGGAACGTGACCAATACTACTGATGAGATGAAGGCAAATAAGAATATTTCGTTACCCCCTGTGGTAATGATCGTGATCTTGAGTGATGATGATGAAGTAATAAAATTGATCATACTTGGAAACTAACTAATATCACGATAAAAAGGAAAGTGCACCTATGAATAGTAGTGTAGTTAGTGGTAAGACCGGAATATCGAATCTAAGGAACTATGAGTACTAGTAATGACTTTCTTCCTATTATCTAGCCTAAAAATAAAAGGGGGTTTTGTTTCTAAATTAACTAATCTAAACTAAACTGAAAAGAAACGGCAAGGAGTAAAGAGAGAGATTGCTTTTGGGAAAACTGATTGATTAAGGCAATACCTAAGGAAGAATCCACCCAAACTTCACTTGTTATCTAACTCTGAACCAGATGATTTCTTCATTTGATTTGATCCGTAGAGATCCCTAAATTATGTTAATACCTCCGTCGAGGATAAGAACAACTAATCCTAGGTTGATTAACTGAAATCTCTTTCTAGTTAAAACCCCTAGTCTTGCATTAACTTGATCTATGGTTCCCCATATTAGATTTGACTCTAATCCGGCAGATTTTCGCCGTCCTATCTCTAGGATTACGATCAACTCCGCTTAATTGTGTTGGATCTACTCCTATGCAGGGACTTTTGTTCCTCTACATAAGCACATTTGACTTAAATCTATATCTCGGAAATATCAATTTAAGAGTTAAAAACACAAGTAAGAACAAACCAAATATTTATCACATAGTTCAGATAACAATAACAAGCTCTGTCTTAGGTTTCATCCCCCTTAGATATTTGGGGTTTTAGTTCATAATTATAAAAGAAAACATCTCAGAAGAAATAAAATAACAAAACATAAGAAAAAACCCAAAACTCTTGAAAGGATTGAAGGGAGATTCTCTGTCTTGGTGTAGATCCTGGATTCTGAGATGGATCAATCGGCTTCCCTTCGAGACATTCCCTGCCTTTAACTCCCCATCTTGGTGGGAATAAAGCACACTTTGAAGTTGCCTCCTAGGGTCTTTATATAGAGTTTTGGAATGCCTTTCTTAGGCCCTAAGTAGCCTTTTCCGAGTAAAATTGAACTTTCTCACGATAGGGACACGCTTGTGTGCCATGCCCGTGTGGATCGACTACCAAGCCGTGCTCTAGCCTGTTAAAATGGCACGACCGTGTGACACGACCGTGTGGCGAACCTTTAGGCCGTGTTGATTATTGAACTAGGCCTAATTTGTTCGTTTTCAGCCCGTTCCTTGCTCTTTTCTCTTTCTTATGCTCACCTAAGTGTAAAACATGAAATAAAAGGATTAGAAGCACCAATTTCCACAAATTCAATGATAATTCATCCAAAATTTAGGCTAAGCATGAGGTAAAAAATATGTCTAATTTACGGTTTATCAAATACCCTCACACTTAAGCCTTTGCTTGTCCTCAAGCAAAATCTCAATTCACAATTAACAATCATTCTTCTTAACTTATAATCCTTATCAATAATGTTTCAAACTAATCCACAAGTAATCATACAATTAAAATTCAACCAGAAGAATAGTAAAGTCTCAAACACTCTAAGTTGAGAATTTTATCATAGAAACATAGGTTTTCTCCCTTCTCCTAAGTAATTACCTCTCAATCAAAATCAACAAGAGTTGACATCCTAACTAAAGATTCACTCTATCCACTCAAAGTGTTTAGGGTTAAAAAATTAAGCACTCTTTAGTCAACCTGAAAAGTTATTACCATAAGCTTGCAGGAAAATCAAATCTCCACCACTGTTGATTGATATGATAGATTGATCAAAAGGTCTTTCAATGGTTGTAATAGGGCTTTGGTTAGGGGTGTTGTCACAAGCTGAAAAGGAGGGTTAGAATCGAGATTGAATTGAAAAATCATCTAGCTAGAAAAATCTCTATCACTGGAACATATTCCTAGAGCTAAGCCTTATGATGACATCATTCTGGATTCGGAAGCTTATAATAGAAATATGCAAAAACATTGAATTACAACTGAAATATGAATTACAACTGAATTAACTATATATACACTTTTTTTTAAGAACAAATCAAATATTATAAATTGAATATTTACAAACTTTACAAACTAAAAAAGAGAACAAAGCTAGATAATAGTTGAATTCAAATCTTGACAAAAATAGAGATCAAAATAATTGAATAGAATTCAACAAAAAATGGGTTATAGGTTAATATTAAAGGTAAGTCAAAGAATGGGTTGTTAGGCTCAATGGGGTTCACTAGGGGTTAATTTATGGAGGTAGGCTTTTATGGAGTAAGTGGGTTAAACCTAGGTGCCTTTATTATTTCGGTATATCAAACCAATAATGTGGTCTCGACATGTATAATCGAAGCAAGTTTTAGAATAACAAATTAGTATTGACTCACTCAAAGCAACAATAAAAGTGAACACGAAAGAATGTATGCTCAAAAGGCTAAAAAGTCTTCCCAGAATTATGGCTTTTGATGTCAATCCTGTGAATTTCAAATCTTAAGATAACAATTAAAATTAGGGAAAGTAACCTAGAAAAATTTAAATTCTCAAAAATTTTAACTTGTCATGCTTGATTCCCTAATGTCTTAAAGTTTGAATAATCAAAGCATAAGTACCTATGTCTTAATTCTTAATATATCAATAAATATCATAAATCAATCAGAATTAATTCCTAATAGGAGATTGAGATTAATGCAGAGAGTGAAAGTGAGAATTCGAAATTTGAGAATAATGCAAAAAGTTAGTGGTAAGAATTTTCAAGGGTTTCAAAGATAATACAAAGAATGAAAGTGAGTTTCCCCCCCACACTTAAGATGTACATTGCCCTCAATGTACAAAGATAACATTAATAGCAATAGAAGCATAAGATCATAAGATAGAGAAAGAAGTAAAACTCCTTGAATATTTGGATGATTTTGTAGAGACAGATATTGAAATTGTAAGAGCCGGCAGTTGTGGCAAGGTTTCCATTTAGAGTTCGATTTAAGCTGTAAGGCTCCTTTGAAACTGCGAAAGTATTTATCCGTTTTTAGGGATTTAAGTTAAGCATAATTTTCTCGTTAAGGAATAGTCGATATGAAAATAAAATTGAAATCTTAAACTAAAATTTTCAATAAACATAAAGATCAAAATAAAGATAAAGAAAAATCTAAAGATTCTAAAGAGATATAAAGTTCAAGAGAAGGTAAAAATAAAGATCAAGAAAGCAAATAAAAAAAAAATAAGAGGAATAGAAAGTTCTAGTCCTCAAATGGTCCACGAGGTGGGGATGGTGGTGTAAGGTGAAGATGTTGACAAATCTGAGCTAAGGTTGCATTAATATGATCAAACGCTAAAAACATTGTTGCTGGAATTCGGTGAACTACTCAAAAGTGATGTAGCCTGAAGCTGCCACATGAACTGGGCGGCAGGTCCGTGGTGGCTCAGTCGGTGCCTCTGCCTGTGGTAGGACATCATTAGTAATGTCCTCGGGGTCCTCTTGCTCAGCAGATTAAGCTAACTAGTACTGAGAAGGGTTGCTCCCACGTCAGTGCTGAATCATCCTCATGTGTAATATAGTTGGATGCCTTGTGGAGACATCTGGCCGATCAAGGTGTAAGAGGATGTTTGGGCCGCAGTGTTGAGTAGGCCGAAGTAGCGGGCCAATCGTGTGATGTATGGGCCCATCGAAATTACGCCCCTACGGTGTTGCTCCATCTGGTGCTGGATGGCATGGGTGATGAAATAGGCGAGGTCGATCACGTGTGCATGCGCCATGCTCCATAAAAAGTAGGCGTCGTGGGTGTTTATGACGCTGGTGCTCTTGCGTCTACCCGTCAATGTGTGCACGAGTAAGGCGTGAATGTACCTCAGTGAAGGGGCGAGAGCTGTCGCTTTGGAGTGACTGGGAGTTGTATGTGGGCTGATTAGGAACTAAGGCGCGCCAACAATTGACTGGAGAGATATGTATGTGGCGGTGGAGTTCTAAGAGGTCTTCTTCCTCCACAAACTGCTCAGTGTACAGGCTTAGTGCTGTACCGAACTCTGATACATTGAGTTGACGAATGAGGCCTCCTAGATAGAATTGTATCGTCCCTGGATTGTCGTGTTGGTTCATGACCGTCTGAAGATGGAACGTGGAACAGAACTCTAGGGTGAGTTCGAGGTATGTGGGCTCTACGATTTGAAAGAATTGGTCCCACGGGTCCGTCGTCAACAAGGCCCGAACCTTGTCTGCTAGTTGGACCTGCTCTAGTGCGGCCAAATCAATGCTTCTCCCTACTCCGAGGGGTTTCGCCCGTAATATTTGAAATAGTTCTTCTTGGGAGTTCTGCGGGAATTGGAGAAAGGGGTGTCGAATTTCAGCGGAGGGTCTGGAAGAGGAACCACCGGGTCTCTTTCATTTTTTGGAAGTAGGGACAGTAGCTTTCTTTCCGTGTGATGATGACTTGATTCCTAAAGAGAAAACAAAACGGAAAAAAGGGCATGCATTAGTCCTAAAAATATTCATAAAAACGAGGGTCAATTTTACTAATCTAAATACCATATTTGATTCATCCTAAGCATAGAACTTCTAGCAAGAAAACAATGGCTTGTTTTTATGGGTTTTTATAATCAATGTATGCCTAAAGCCTATTGCATGTGATAGGTAAAAATGGTAGCCAAAGAATGATTCAAAGTGGCATAATGAAGTTTCTAGATTAATCATGCTACATGAATGAAAATCATATCAATAATAATGCAAATAATGAAATAAATGAAACTATTAACATAAAAATAGATAAAAGATATTAGAAACTAAGAGAAAGAGTAAGACAGGGGAACTGAATGAATGGCTATAGGAGCGAAGCATGGTCGTGGCGTGAGTTGCACGGGCCACGATGTTGCACGAGCTACGACCGTGGAGGCGTGGTTGAGGCCGGCGACGGCGCTAGAGAGGTTTGATATGTGATTTGGGTTGAGGGTTTTTAGGGTTTTGGTGAAGAAAAAGGTGAATAGTGGGATGTTTTTATAGGATTTTTGGCACACGAGCATGGCACATGCCCGTGTGACTCGGGGTTAGCCCGTGTGACTCGGGGTTAGCCCATGTGGTTTGAAATTTAGGGATTTTGGCATGCCGGATTCGTGCCACAAGCCCGTGTTCCTAGGGCGTGTTGGGGCACACGGCCGTGTCCTTCGATGTTCGCTTCTGCCACGGTCATGTAGGGGGTCACATGCCCGTGTATAAAATGGTAGGTTCGACCATGGTCTTGAGGCATGGGCATGTCGCACGCCCGTGTTGAATTAATAGGATTGGCCACGGCCACATCACACGGCCGTGGCAAGTTGTCGAAGCCCGTGTGTTAGGGAGATCTTACCCTGCTCATACACGGCCATATCGCACGGCCGTATCTTTGCTCATGGTGTCCACACGGCCTTAGGCACGCCCTTGGGCATGGTCATGTGGCTCAAAAAACCTGCATTCAAAGGGTTAGTTGATGTATTAGAGAGTCTAAATAAAAGAATTTACTATGTCAATGCTCGGGTTGCCTCCCGAGAAGCGCTTGTTTATAGTCTAGGCTCAACTTTTCTCAAGCTTGTTTAGTCATAGTGGTTTGAAGAGTTGAAACTCTTCTATCTTGCTTTTAATTTCATTATCAAAGTAAGGTTTGAGTTGAGTATGATTTACCTTGAAAGTGCCGAGTGATTCATTTTTTATCTCGATTGTACCATAGGGAAAGATTTTCATTACCGTGAAGTAGGGTGTGTCACTTGTATGTTCTTTTGAATTCGAGATTTGAGGATCGTCTTCCCCTAAGATTACCTTATCCCCTACCTTGATTTGATTCGTTTTTACCTGAGGGTCGTCTTGGTGATGCTCTATATTGGTGTGGCATATTTTGGGCTTTTCTTTTTGATAGTTCAGCCACTCATATAGTTCTTCAATTTGGAGCATTCACTTTTCATGTATGTCTCCCTTGGATGGACTCAACTGTGGTTGGGTTTCCCTTATGTGAAGTGTGTCATGCAAAGAAGATTAGGTGGTAAGATCATTCTTTTTACAAGGATTCAAAATAGTATTTTTATTATCAACAATCTTAATTGAGTTTCGGGCTTGTAAAGTGACTTTTTCATCACCTACACGTAGTGTAAGCTCGCCTGTTCCTACATCAATTATTGTTCTAGCAGTTGCTAAAAAAAGACGCCCTAGAATTAAGGGTACATTGCTATCCTTATCAATGTCTAAAACAATAAGGTCGACTGGGAATATGAATTTTTCAATTTTGACAAGCACATCTTCAATTATGCCCTTAGGAAATCTAATAGTTTTATCAGCTAATTGAATGCTCATCTTAGTTTGTTTATGTTTCCCAAGACCTATTTGTTTAAACAATTTATAAGGCATTACATTAATACTAGCCCCTAAATCATCTAAAGCAGTTTTGACGTCTAAGCTACCAAGTAAACAAGGAATTGTAAAACTCCCTGGATCTTTCAGTTTGTTGGGCAGCTTATTCTGTAGAATAGCTGAGCACACTGCATTCAGTTCCACATGAGATGTTTCATCTAACTTCTGTTTATTCGTTAGTAGCTCTCTTAAAAATTTAACAGCGTTGGGCATCCGCGAAAGAGCTTCAAGAAACGAGAAGTTAATATGTAATTTCTTTAAAAGTTTAAGGAATTTACTGAATTGTTCATCTGTACGGTTTTTCCTTAGCACATTTGGGTATGGGATACGAGGCTTTTACTCTTTGAAAATTGCATCTTTGGAACTTACCTTATATTTACTTTTACTTACCACAGTCTCCTTACATGACTCTGGGTTGGTTTTGGTTAACCCTTCCTTATCTATAGTATCCATGGCATTAAGTTGCTCCTTAGGGTTAGTCTCAGTGTTGCTTGGTAACCCACCTTGTGGTATTTCAGAAATTAGCTTAGCGAGCTGGCCTATTTGAGTTTTGAGTCCTTGAATGGATGCTTGCTGGTTCTTCAATACCGTTTCAGTGTTCTGGAAACGGGTTTCTGAGATGGTAATAAATTTTGTGAGCATCTCTTCAAGGTTCAGCTTTTTCTATTGTTGGAACGGTGGTTGTTGAAATCCCGGAGGGGGTGGTTGTCTTTGATTTCCTTGTCCTCCCCATGAAAAATTGGGGTGGTTCCTCCAACATGCATTGTAAGTGGTACTCTAAGGGTTATTTTGAGATCTAGAATTATTACCCACATAGTTAGCTTACTCGATTTCCATGCTATGTCCATAGGAGGAGTAATCGGGATTGTACATGTTTCCCTAAATTGAGTCACACTGCATCACTGGGTGTACCTGCGTAGAACCAACAAAGTTATCAATCTTTTAATTAAGAAGTTCTACTTGATTAGAAAGCATAGTGACTGCATCAATATTAAAAACTCCGACAGCTTTTTGTGGCTTTGTTCACATGACTTGCCACTGATAGTTATTCAGCGACATCTCTTCTATAAACCCATAAGCTGCTTCTGGTGTTTTGTCGTTAATTGTTCCACCAGCAGCTGCATCGATCATTTGTCTTGTCGAAGGATTCAAACAGTTGTGAAAGGTTTGAACTTGTAACCACAGAGGCAACCCATGGTGAGGGCACCTTCTCAATAGATCCTTGTATCTCTCACATGCGTCGTAGAGTGTCTCTAAATCCATCTTCACAAAAGAAGAAATATCATTCCTTAACTTAGCTATTTTAGTAGGAGGAAAATACTAAAGGAAAAATTTTTCTGTCATTTGTTCCCATGTGGTGATAGACCCTCGTGGTAAAGAATTTAACCACTGTTTAGCTTTGTTTTTTAAGGAGAATGGGAATAGCCGAAGACAAATAGCATAATCAGAAATGCCATTTATTTTAAATGTATCACATAAATCCAAAAAGTTGGCTAGATGCGAGTTAGGATCCTCATCCTACAAACCATCAAACTGAACAAACTGTTGTATCATTTGAATAGTGTTAGGTTTCAGTTTAAAATTATTTGCAGCAATAGTAAGCCTAACAATGCTAGATTCAGTGCCTGCTAAATTAGGTTTAGCATAATCATACAAAGAATGTGGAGCAAGATTTTGATCAATAGGATTTGCGGCTACTACAGGAGGTAGCTGATTATCCTGATTGGCTTCCATCTCTTCAGTAGGTTCTGGCTCTTGTTCTTATCCTTGTTCTGGATATTGCAAGCTTCTTCTTATCTCTCGGCGATTTCTGCAGACTGTAGCTTCTAGATCATTATCAAAAAGTAGTGGTCCTCCTAAGTTTCTTCTAGTCATAAACTAGAGATACCTAGAAGGAAAGAAAATTTCAGTAAATAAAAATAAAAGCATAAATAAAAACAAAAAATAAAAGTAATAATGGCTAAAGTAATAGGAATCGAGTGTTCCTAATATCTTAGTTCCTCGACAACAGTGCCAAAAACTTGATCGTGATCTCGAGTGATGATGATGAAGTAATAAAATCTGATCGTACCTAGAAACTAACTAATATCACGATAAAAAGGCAAGTGCACCTATCGAGTAGTAGTATAGTTAGTGACAAGACCAGAATATCGAATCCAAGAAACTATGAGTACTAGTAATGACTTTCTTCCTATTATCTAGCCTAAAAATAAAAGAGGGTTTTGTTTTTAAATTAACTAATCTAAACTAAACTGAAAAGAAACGGCAAGGAGTAAAGAGAAAGAATGTTTTTGGGAAAACTGATTGATTAAGGCAATACCTAAGGAAGAATCCACCTAGACTTCACTTGTTATCTAACTCTGAACCAGATGATTTCTTCATTTGATTTGATCCATAGAGATCCCTAAATTATGTTAATACCTCTGTCGAGGATAAGAATAACTAATCCTAGGTTGATTAACTGAAATCTCTTTCTAGTTAAAACCCCTAGTCTTGCATTAACTCGATCTATGGCTCCCCATATTAGATTTGACTCTAATCCAGCAGATTTTCGTTGTCCTATGTCTAGGATTGTGATCAACTCCGCTTAATTGTGTTGGATCTACTCCTATGCAGGGACTTTTGCTCCTCTACATAAGCACATTCGACTTAAATCAATATCCCAAAATATCAATTTAAGAGTTAAAAACACAATTAAGAACAAATCAAATATTTATCACATAGTTCAGATAACAATAACAAGCTCTGTCTTAGGTTTCATCCCCCTTAGATATTTGAGGTTTTAGTTCATAATTATAAAAGAAAACATCTCAAAAGAAATAAAATAACAAAACATAAGAAAAAAACCCAAAACTCCTGAAAGGATTGAAGGGAGATCCTCTGTCTTGGTGTAGATCCTGGCTTCTGAGATGGATCAATCAGCTTCCCTTCGAGTAATTCCCTGCCTTTAACTCCACGTCTTGGCGGGAATAAAGCACAATTTGAAGTTGCCTCCTAGGGTCTTTATATAGAGTTTTGGAATGCCTTTCTTAGCCCTTAAATAGTCTTTTCCGAGTGAAATTGAACTTCCTCACGATAGGGACACACTTGTGTGCCACTCCAGTGTGGATCGACTACCAGGCTGTGCTCGAGCCTGTTAAAGCAGCACGGCCGTGTGACACAGCTGTGTGGCGAACCTCCAAGCCGTGTTGATTATTGAACGGGCCTAATTTGTCCGTTTTCGACCCATTCCTTGCTCTTTTCTCTTTCTTATGCTCACTTAAGTATAAAACATGAAATAAAAGGATTAGGAGCACCAATTTTCGCATATTCAATGATAATTCATCCAGAATTTAGTCTAAGCATAAGGTAAAAAATATGTATAATTTACGGTTTATCAGGTAAGCACGAATCCTGTGAATCAGAATCCTGCTCCTCGTACTATGTATGATTATGCTAAGCCTAATTTACCTGGTACTGAATCTAGTATTGTTAGGCCTGCTATTGCTGCAAATAATTTTGAACTGAAACCTAACACTATATAGATGATAAAACAGTTTATTTAGTTTGATGGTTTGCAGGACAAGGATCCTAACACACATTTAGCAAACTTTTTGGAACTTTGTGACACCTTTAAAATTAATGGCGTTTCTGATGATACCATTCGTCTTCAGTTATTTCCCTTTTCTCTGAGGAAGAAGGCTAAACAGTGGTTGAACTCCCTACCACGAGGGTCTATCACTACTTGGAAATAAATGACCGAAAAATTTCTTTTGAAATATTTTTTACCGGCTAAAACGGTAAAGTTGCGGAATGACATCTCTTCTTTTGTGTAGATGGATTTAGAAACTCTGTATGACGCATGGGATAGATACAAGGATTTATTGAGAAGGTGCCCTCACCATGGCTTACCTCTGTGGCTACAGGTTTAGACTTTCCACAACAGTTTAAATCCCTCAACAAGGCAAATGATAGATGCAGCTGCCGGTGGAACAATCAATAACAAGACACTTGAGAAGGCTTATGAATTTATAGAGGAGATGCCACTGAATAATTATCAGTGGCAAGTCATGAGGACAAAGCCACAAAAGGCACCAGTGTTTTTAATGTCGATGCAATGCCATGCTTTCTAGCCATGTGGAACTTTTGAATAAAAAGATTGATGGTTTAGTTGGTTCTACACAAGTACATCCAGTCATGCAGTACGACACAAATATAAGTGGTGTGGGCAATCCAGAGTACTCCCCTTATGGACATGGCATGAAAAATAAGCAAATGAATTATATGGGTAATAATCCTCGACCTCAAAACAATCCTTATAGTAACACTTATAATGCAGGTTGGAAAAATCATCCAAATTTTTCATGGGGAAGTCAAGGGAATCAAGGAAATCAAAGGCCACCACTGATATCGCGTGATATGTAGTAATAAAATTTATAAAAACTGATCACACCAAAAACTAACTAGTATCACGATTTTAAGGCAAGCGCACCTATAGAACAGTAGTATAGTTTAACGGTAAGACCGAGTTATCGTACCCAAGGGAACTAAAAGTACTAGTACTTACTTCCTTTCTATTATCTAGCTTAAAAATAAAGGGGTTTGTGTGAAACTAATTCTAAACTAAGCTAAAATTGCACAAAGAGTAAATTGGGGAAAACTTTCGAGAAAAGCTGATTGATATGGGCAATACTCAAGGGAGAATCCACCTAGACTTCACTTGTTATTGGCTTTTTGAACTAAACGATTTCTTCACTTGACTTGATCCATAGAGATCTCTAACCTATGTTAATACATCCATCGAGGATAAGAACAACTAATCCTAGGTGGTTAACTAAAGTTTCTTTATTAATTAACGCCCCTAGGTTGCATTAATTCGATTTATAGATCCCCCTATTAGGTTTGACCCTAATCCGGTAGATTTATGTCGCCTTATGTCTAGGGTTGCATGCAACTCTACTCAATTATGGTAGATCTACTCTTAAAATAGGGACTTTTGCTCCTCTGCCTAAGCACATCGGTTTCTTGAAGTAATACCTAGGACTATTAAATCAAGAATGAAGAACACATAATTAAGAATAATTCAAGTATTTATCATATAATTCAAGAATAAATAATAACAAGATCTGTCTTAGGTTTCATTCCTCTCAAGTATTAGAGGGGTTTAGTTCATAATTAATAAAGAAAACATCTCAGAAGAAATAAGATAACAAAACATAAAGAACCCAAAAACCCGTGAAGGAATTTAGGGAGATCCTCTGTCTTGATGTAGAATTATGGCTTCTGGGATGAATCAATCGGCTTCCCTTGGAGTAATTCCTTGCTTTCACTCCTTGTGATGGCAGAAATATGGTGCTCCTTTTGGGATAAAAGAGTACACCCCTAGAGTTGCCTCCTAGGGTCTTTATATAGAGCTTTGGGATACCTTTCTTAGCCTCAAAGTATCCAAATCCGAGTGAAATTGCACTTCCTCACAACAGGGCCACACCCGTGTGGATCGATAAGAGGCCATGTATGGGCCTGTTGAGGGTGGCACGACATGTGGCCTGGCCGTGTTGGACCTTATGTGGCACGGCCGTGTGCCACGGCCGTGTGGTGACTCCTTGGGCCGTTTTGTTTTCACACTTTTGGCCAATTTTCTTCGTTTTTGGTCCGTTTTCGTTCTTTTCTCTTCCCTATGCTCTCCTGAGTATACAACATGAAATAGAAGGGTTAAGAGCACCAATTCACACAAAATTGATAATAATTCATCCAGAAATTACGCTAAACATGAGGTAAAAATATTTATAATTTATCGTTTATCAAATACCCCCACACTTAAGCCTTTGCTTGTCCTCAAGAAAAATCTCAATCCCTAATTAAGAATCATTCCTCTCAACTTACAATCCTTATCAATAATGTTTCAAACTAATTCACAAGTAGTCATACAATGAAAATTCAATCAGAAGAACATTAAAAATTCAATTACTTTAAGTTGAGAATTTTATCATTGAAACATAAGTTTTCTTCCCTGCTCCTAAGTACTCATCTTTTAATTGAAATCAACAAGATTTGACATCCTCACTAAAGATTCACTCTATCCACTCAAGGTGTTTAGGGTTCAAGAATTAAGTACTCTCTAGTCAACCTGAAAAGTTATTACCATAGGCTTGCAAGAAGATCAATTCTCCACCACTATAGTTTGATATGATACATCGATCAAAAGGTCTTTTAATGGTTGTAATGGGGCTTGGTTAAGGGTGTTGTCACAAGCTGAAAAAGAAAGGTTAGAATCGAGATTGAACTAAAAAATTATCTAGCTAGAAAAATCTCTATCACTGGAACATATTTCTTGAGCAAATTCTTATGATGACATCATTTCTGCCTTGGTAGCCTTAAAATAGAAATATGCAAAAACTATTTGAATTATTACAGATTACAACCGAATTAATACATACGTTTTTTTAGAACAATTCAAGTATAATACAATAAATTAAATATTTACAACTTTACAATCTGGAAAAGAGAATAAAGTTAGATGAAAATTTCAACTCAAATCTCGACAAAAATAGGGGTCAAAATAATTGAATGGAATTAAAAAAAAAATATGGGTGAAAGGTTAATATTAGAGGTAAGTTAAATAAAAGGTTGTTAGGCTCAATGGGGTTTACTAGGGGTTAGTTTATGGAGGTAGACTTTTGTGGAGTAAGTGGGTTAAATCCTAGGTGCCTTTATCATTTCAGTGTATCAAATCAATGATGTGGTCTTGACATGTATAATCAAAGCAAGTTCTAGAATAATAAATCAGTATTAACTCACTCAAAGCAATAATAAAAGTGAGCACGAAAGAATGTATGTTCAAAAAGGCTCAAAATGTCACCAGAATTATGGCTTTTGATGTCAATCCTGTGAATTTCAAATCTCAAGATAACACTTAGAATTAAGGAAAATAACTTATGAAAAAAATGGGGTTCTCAAAAATTTCAACTTATCATGCTTGATTCCTTAATGTTTTAAAGTTTGAATAATCAAAGTACAAGCACCTATGCCTTAATTCTCACATATCAATAAAAATCATAAATCAATCAGAATATATTCCTAATAGGAGATTGAAGATAATGCAAAGAGTGAAAGTGAGAATTTTGAGAACAATGCAAAATGTTAGTAGAAAAAATTTCAGGGATTTCAAAGAGAGTGTAAAGATTGAAAGTAAATTCCCCTCCACACTTAAGATTTACATTGCCCTCAATGTACAAAGAAGCATTAGTAGCAATAGAAGCACAAGATCATAAGATAGGGAATACATGAAACTCCCTGAATTTTGGATGAATTTGTGAGACGGATATTGGAATTGGAAGAGTCGGCAGTTGTGGCAGGGTGTTCCCATTTCCATATGGATTTTGTGCTGTAGAGCTCCTTTTTGAAACTGCAAAAATATTTATTAGTCGTGGGAATTTTGGATTAAGAGAGATTATCCGTTAAGGATTGGCCGATATGAAAGATAGAAAATAAATAGCAGAAAAATAATAAACTAAGTTCTAAAAATACTAATACTCAAATAATGAAAAAGGATTAGAGACAATAAAATTCAAAATAAAAAGGAGAGTAAAGTTAGAAATAAATGAAAAATAAAAATCAAAGTGAAAAATAAAAACTAAGATAAAAATAAACATAAGAGGAATAGAAATATCTAATCCGCGGATGGATCACGCCGTGGTGGTGGTGGCGTGATGTGGAGATGCTGCCATATCTGCTGTAAAGTCGCATCGATGTGATTGAAGCACTGGAATCATTGCTGCTCGAATTCTGAAAAGCGCTCAGATAAGTCAGCATAGGAAGCTGCCATATGAACTGGTCGGCGAGGGGGTGGTGGCGGCTCGGTAGGTGCATCCTCCTCCGGTGGTGGTGGTGGGACATCATCAGGAATGTCCTCGGGATCCTCCTGATTGGCATCTCTAAGTAGCTAGTACTGTGGAGGATCGGTCCCACGTCGGCGTTGGATCATCCTCATGTGAAGCATGCTTTGGATGCCCTGTGGGGACATCTGGCCTACTAAAGTATATGAGGATGTCTGGGCTGCGGTGTTGAATAGGCCGAAATAGCGGCCTGATCTTTTGATGTATGGACCCATGGAAATTATGCCTTTACGGTGCCTCTCTGTCTGATGCTGGATTGGATGGGCGATGAAGTAGGCTAATTCGATAACATGCACGTTTGCCATGCACCACAGGAAGTAAGCATCGTGGGTGTTTACGATACTCGTGCTTTTGCATCGTCCCGTCAATGTATGCGCGAGTAAAGAGTGAATGTACCTCAGAAGTGGGACAAGGGCGGTCGCTTTGGAGCGACTAGGGTCGTATGTTGATGATGCAGGGACTAGGGCCTCCCAGCACCTAGATGGTGATAGGTGGATATGGCGATGAAGCTTAGAGAGATACTCTTCTTCCATAAATTGCTCGGTGTAGAGACCGAGGGCTATGCAGAACTCTAAGACACTGAGATGGTGTACGAGACTTTCCAAACGGAATTAGACTGTTCCTGGATCATCGTATCTGTTCATCACGGTCTGAAGATGGAATGTTGAGCAGAACTCGAGAGTGAGTTCTAAGTATGTAGGCTCCACGATCTGGAAAAACTACTCCCATGGATCGGTCATTAATAGGGCTCAGATCTCATCTGTTAGGTGTATTTGCTCAGGGCAGCCCAATCTATGCATCGGCCAGTGGTTACAGGGCGAGCTCTGAGTATCTAAAATCGCTCTTCCTGGGAGGTTTGCGGAAATTGGAGGAATGGATGGCGGTTCTCAGTAATGGGTCGCGAGGATGAACCACCGGGTCCCTTGCATTTCTTTGAAGCAGGGACGACAGCTTTCTTACCGCGCGATGACGACATAGTACCTAAAAATAAAATAACAAAAATTAGTCTTAAAAATCGAAATTAAATTGACTTAAAAACTATATATGAAATACAATGAAGATTAAAATAACGATGTTCCTAAAAACATAAAATGGGGACTAACCTAAATAGTATAATTTATCCATGATATCAAAAATAAGTAACATGAGAATGGATTTATACTAAATGCATAAGAAAAATGGCAATCACATGTGATTTTAAGTGGCATGCAATCATGAAATATTCTATAATATTCTAGATTATTCATCTAAGTATAACTAATTCCATGCTTGAATTAATTCTAAATCTAAATATAATCATGATATAAAAATAAATAAAATAGATTAGTAAAAATTAGAGAGAAAAATGAGAAAATAGAACCAAATGGGAGAGGTGCACAGTCGTGGGAGAGGATTGAACGGTCGTGGGGCGCTTTGCACGGGCGTGGGATACTCTTATACGAGCGTGGTGGTGTTTTAAGGATCGGCGGCGGCATTTATAGTGGTTGGGGAAGAAAGATTTTAGGGTTTGAGTGAGGGAGAGAATGAATAGTGGCCCCTATTTATAGTTTTTGGGTCACATGGGCATGGCACACACCTGTGTGACTCGGGTTTTGCCAGTGTGATTCAAAAATTTGGTGGTTTTGACGTGCCTAGTTCGAAGTACATGCCCGTGTTGGCCATCTTGCATGGCCATTTGGGTTCTCGTTCGCTTTTCACACGGTCATGTGATAGGTCACACGGCCGTTTGCGATGAGGTTTTCGTTATTCACACGGTCGTGTAGGTAGTTACACGGCCGTGTCTAAATCAACAGTGTTGGCCACAGTCTGGGGACACGGGCGTGTGGCTTTGTGTAAGCCCGTGTCTAAGTTGAAAGGTTGCCACAGCCATGTCACACGGCCGTGTCGATTTGTCGATAGCCCGTGTTTTTGGGAAAATTGTGCTCTGTTTACACACGGCCTGGGTGCACGACCGTATCTCTGCTTTAAGTGTTCACACAGCCTTAGACACGCCCGTGGGCATGGCCGTGTGGTCCTAAAATTCTACATTTAAAAAGGGTTAGTTGATGTATAAAAATACTAAAATTAAAATTAAAAAGAAAAGTTACTAAGTTAGTGCTCGGGTTGCCTCCCGAGAAGCGCTTATTTAGAGTCTAAGCTCGACTCTACCTGGATGTATCACGAAGGGATTTCGTGAAGCTGAAGCCCATCCCTGTTATTTTTAAAATTCTCACCTCTATAGTGTTTAAGCCTATGGCCGTTTACCTTGAACGTACCGTGGTTAGGGTGAGTTACCTCAATTGTGCCATATGGAAAGACAGTTTGAACAGTGAATGGACCTAACCACCTTGACTTGAGTTTTCTAGGAAATAGTTTCAGCCTTGAGTTGTAGAGTAAAACAGGATCATCGGTTTTGAACTGCTTAGGTTGTTTCAGTCATTTGTCATGACGTCGCTTCATGGCTTCCTTATATAGTCGTGAGCTCTCGTAGGCATTGCAACGCCATTCATCTAGCTCATTTAACTGCATTAATCTTTTCTCACCTGCAAGCTTAAAATCAAGGTTTAAAAATTTAATAGCCTAGAATGTTTTATGTTCAAGTTCAAATGGCAGATGACAACTTTTTCCGTAGACAAGTTTATAGGGAGATATACCTATGGTGTTTTAAAAGCAGTTCTATAGACCCATAAAGCATCGTCTATCTTTCTTGACCAATCTTTTCTATTTGTTTCTATTGTTTTCTCTAAGATGCATTTTAGTTCCCTATTTGTTACTTCGACTTGGCCACTAGTTTGTGGATGATAAGGGGTAGTTGTTCTATGGTGTACTCCATACCTTTTTAAAACTTTTTCAAATTGGGCATTGCAAAAATGGGTGCCTCTATCACTAATAATTATCCTAGGTGTTCCAAATCGAGAGAAAAGTTTCTTCAAAAATTGTACTATCATTCTAGCATCATTAGTAGGTAAGGCTTGAGCTTCCACCCATTTTGACATATAATCTACTGCTACTAGGATGTTCTTATTCCCAAATGAAGTAGGGAATGGACCCATGAAATCAATACCCCATACATCAAATATTTCGCATGAAAGTATATAGCTTTAAGGCATTTCATTATGTTGAGAAATATTACCTGTTCTCTGGCATTTATCACAAGAGGTCACATACCTGTTGGCATCCCTGAAAAGTGTAGGCCAGTAAAAGCCTGATTTGAGTACCTTATAAGCAGTTCTTGCTCCATTGTGATGTCCTCCTGTGGGTCCTGAATGGTAGTGATTTAAAATCTGGTATGCTTCTGTTTTAGCAACGCATCTTCGAATAACCTAATCTACACAAATTCGAAAAAGAAAGGGATCTTCCCAAAAGTAGTTTTTCACATCAGCGAAGAATCGCTTCTTTTGCTGATGGGTTAGCCCTTTTGGGGTTATGTTAGCTGCTAAATAATTTGCAAAATCAGCAAACCAAGGAACTGCTACATCTGCTAAGGCTAGGAGTTGTTGATAAGCGTTAATTTATACATATTTTTACCTCATGTTTAGCCTATATTTTGGATGAATTAATATCAAATTAGTGAGAATTGGTGCTCTTAACCATTCTTTTTCATATCTTATACTCAGGAAAGCCTAGAGAACATAAAAGAATAGAAAACGGGCCCAAAATGGTGAAAAATGAACCAAAATGCACGAATCACACGGGCCAAGAGGTGCCACACGGCCGTGCCACACGGGCGTGCCTCACAAAGCTCACACGGACAAATTCCCGACAAGCACGGCCAATATACACGGGCGTGCTAAATCACACGACCTCTGTCGAAACCCACACGGGCGTGGCACACGGGCGTGTTCTAGTCGTGGGAAAGACGAATTTCACTCGAATTGGGATGCTTAGGGGCTAAGAAATAGTCCCCAAAACTTCTCTATATAAAGATCCAATGAGGCAACATAGAGGGGGCCTTTTTCCCACTTTTACACACCCTCTATACTCGTTTCCTCTCGTCTTTCTGCCACACCACAGGTAGAAGCAAGGGATTACTCGAAGGGAGAAGCCAATTGATTCATCCCAGAAGCCGAAATTCTGCATCAACATAGAGGATTCTCCTAAATTCCTTCAGGGGTTTTTGGTTTCTTTTATGATTTGTTATTTGATAACTTCTGAGATGTTTTCTTTTATCATTATGAACTAAACCCCTCAAATACTTGAGGGGGATGAAACCTAAGACAGATCTGGTTATTTATTCTTGATTTATATGATAATTATTTGAATTGTTCTTAATTATGTGTTTTAATCCTTGAATTAATAATCCTAGGTATTAATTCAGGAATTGGATGTGCTTAGAGCAGAGGAGCAAAAGTCCCTGTGATAAGAGTAGATCTACCATAATTAAGCGGAGTTGCATGCAACCCTAGACATAGGGCGACATAAATCTGCCGGATTAGGGTCAAACCTAATATGGGGAACCATAGATCGAATTAATGCAACCTAGGGAGTTAATTAATAAAGGAGCTTTAATTAACAACTTAGGCCTAGTTGCTCTTCACCTCGACGGAGGGTTTAGCATAGATTAGAGATCTCTACAGATCAAGTCAAGTAAATAACTCGTATAATTCAAGAAGATAATAACAAGTGAAGTCTAGGTGGATTCTCCCTTGAGTATTAATCATATCAATTAGCTTTCCCTAAAAAGTCTTCCCAATTTACTTTTTCTTTTGTTTTATTCTTAGTTTAGATTTTAGAATTTAGTTTTAAACAAATCCCTATTTAATTTCTAGGTTAAATAATAGAAAGGAAGTGAGTAATAGTACTTTCGGTTCCCTTGGGTACGATACTCGATCTTATCACTAGACTATACTGCTATCGATAGGTGCGCTTGCCTTTAAACGTTGTGATATTAGTTAGTTTGGGTTTGATCAAGTTCTTTATAAATTTTATTACTTCTTATCACGAGGATATCAAGTTTTTGGCGCCGTTGCCGGGGACTTAACTGAAATATTACGAAAGCTCGATTTCTATTACTTTAGCCATTATTTATTTATTTAATTATTTTTACTTTTATTATTATTTTTTATTATTTATTTATTTTCCTTTTAATTATTTTATTTTATTTTATTTTCTTTTTAGGATTTTTCTAGTTTATGACTAGAAACAACCCGACAGGACCACTACTTTTTGACGAAGATTTGGAAGCCACAGTCCGCAGAAATTGTAGAGAACTTAGACGAAGTCTACA
The DNA here is from genome assembly GCA_020496765.1 of Gossypium stocksii. Taxonomy (NCBI): domain Eukaryota; kingdom Viridiplantae; phylum Streptophyta; class Magnoliopsida; order Malvales; family Malvaceae; genus Gossypium; species Gossypium stocksii. The sequence continues at coordinate 110,935,152 of CM035623.1, forward strand.
TTATCCAGAGCAGGAACTTGAGCAAGAGCCAGAACTTACTGAAGAGATGGCCGCAAATCAACATGTTCATCAACCTCCAGCACTACCAGCCGAACCAGAAGCAGCTCCTCGAACTATGTACGATTATGCTAAACCTAGTTTGATTGGTACTCAAACTAGCATTGTTAGACCTGCTATTGCTGCTAATAATTTTGAACTAAAACCTAACACTATTCAGATGATTCAGCAGTTTGTGCAATTTGATGGTCTACAGGATGAAGATCCCAATGCCCATTTAGCAAACTTTTTGGAGCTATGTAATACTTTTAAAATCAATGGCGTTACTGATGATGCCATTCGTCTAAGGCTATTTCCTTTTTCTTTGAGAAATAAGGCATAACAGTGGTTAAATTCTTTACCACGAGGCTCCATTACCACATGGGACCAAATGACTGAAAAATTTTTGCTTAAATATTTTCCCCTGCTAAAACTGCTAAATTACGAAACGATATTTCTTCCTTTGTGCAGATGGATTTAGAAACACTTTATGATGCCTGAGAAAGGTACAAAGATCTTTTAAGAAGATGCCCTCACCACGGATTACCCTTGTGGCTACAGGTTCAAACTTTCCATAATGGGTTAAACCCATCAACTAGGCAGATGATCGATGCAGCCGCAGGTGGAACCATCAATAATAAAACACCGGACGCAGCTTACGAATTTATTTAGGAAATGTCATTGAATAACTATCAGTGGCAAGTCATGAGAACAAAGCTGACGAAAGCCGCAGGAGTTTATAATATTGATGCTGTTACTATGCTCACTAACCAAGTAGAACTATTGAATAAGAAATTTGATAATTTTGTTGGTTCTACGCAGGATCAACTAGTGATGCAATGTGATGCAGCCCCAGGAAATACGTTTAATTCAGACCATCTACACAACATGGACGCCGAACAAGCCAATTACATGGGTAATAATTCTCGACCTCAAAATAATCCTTATAGTAACACTTATAATGCAGGTTGGAGAAATCACCCAAATTTTTCATGGGGAGGATAAGGAAATCAAAGACAACAGCCTCCGGTATTTCAGCAGCCACCACCTCAACAGGAAAAGAAGCCGAATCTTGAAGATATGTTCACCAAATTCATGGCCGCTTTAGAAACTCGCTTCCAAAACACTGAAACAGCATTAAAGAATCAATAGGCCTCTATCTAAGGACTCGAGAACCAAATTGGTCAGCTTGCAAAGTTAATCTCGGAAAGACCTCAGGGTGGGCTTCCAAGCAACACTGAACCCAATCCTAGAGAACATGTGAAAGCAATCACCCTAAGAGATGGTAAAATGCTAGCAGAACCAGAAAAGAAGTATGCCCATGAACTGCCAAAAGATAAAGTAGAGGAATCTAAGAATGACGCTATTCCAACACTCAAAGAATACAAACCGCGCATCCCATACCCAGCAAGATTAAAGAAGGACCAAACAGACGCCCAATTCAGTAAGTTTCTTGAACTTTTCAAACAATTACATATTAACTTACCCTTTGTTGAAGCAATTTCACAGATGCTGAAATACGCGAAATTCCTAAAAGAACTCCTGACGAACAAAAGGAAGCTGGAAGAGTTAGCCACAGTGGAACTCAACGAAGAGTGTTCAGCTATTCTCCAAAATAAACTGCCAACAAAGCTAAAGGATCCAGGGAGTTTTACTATCCCTTGTTTAATTGGTAGCTTAATTATCAATAAAGCATTGGCTGATTTAGGTGCAAGTATTAATCTCATGCCTTATAAAATGTTCAAACAACTAGGTCTAAGGGAACCTAAACCCACTAGGATGAGCATTCAATTAGCCGATAGATCTGTTAAGTATCCTAGGGGAATCATTGAGGATGTGCTAGTAAAAGTCGATAAATTTATATTCCCTGTAGATTTTGTTGTGCTTGACATGGACGAAGACATTGACGTACCTTTAATTTTAGGACGCCCATTTTTAGCCACTGCTAGAGCTATTATTGATGTTGGAGATGGTAAATTAGTTCTTAGAGTTGGGGAAGAGGAAGTGATTTTCAAAATCTATGATGCTATGAAATTTTCTAGAGAGCAAGATGATTCATGTTATTTTGTCGATATAATTGATCACTATGTTCAAGATAATTTGCAGGAAATCTCTAGCACCGACACTCTGGAACTGTGTCTCATTCAGGGGGAGGGTGAAACCTCCTTAGAAGTAGAGAAGGTAAGAAAAGAGTTAGACTCTAGCGAAACTATCACCAGACATATAAGCTATGAAAATTTAAAGATGCATGATAAGCTAAGGCAGAAACCTTCCATTGAGGAACCCCCTAAGTTAGAGTTAAAACAACTGCCAGAACACTTAGAATATGCCTTTTTAGGGGAGAACTCAACTTTACCGGTCATTATTGCATCAAATTTAGGATCTAGAGAAAAGGAAGAACTGCTCCAGGTTTTAAGAAAACATAGGCAAGCCATAGCCTGGAAAATTTCGGATATCAAAGGAATTAATCCTTCTTTCTGTACCCACAAGATTTTAATGGAAGATGAATATAAACCAGTAGTGCAAGCTCAGAGACGATTAAATCCTAACATGAAGGAGGTCGTAAAAGCCGAGGTAATTAAACTTCTTGATGTAGGTATCATTTATCCTATTTCTGATAGTTCTTGGGTAAGCCCCGTGCAGGTTGTTCCTAAAAAAGGTGGGCTAACGTGATGTCCAATGACAAAGAAGAACTCATGCCAACACGAACAGTCACAGGATGGAGAGTATGCATAGATTACCGAAAGCTAAATGACGCCACACAAAAAGATCATTTTCCTCTGCCCTTTATCTATCAAATGTTAGAAAGATTAGCCGGTCACAAGTATTACTGCTTCCTAGATGGCCTCTCCGGTTACTTCTAAATTCTGATAGCTCCAGAAGATCAGGAAAAAACGACGTTCACATGCCCATACGGTACGTTTGCATATCGTAGAATGCCTTTTGGTTTATGTAACGCTCCTGCTACTTTTCAGCGATGCATGCTAGCTATCTTTAACGAATTTGTGGAAGATATCATGGAGGTATTCATGGATGATTTCTCCGTTTTCGGTAACTCTTTCCAACACTGTCTAAATAATTTAAAGCTTGTTTTGATGAGATGTGAAGAGACAAATCTAGTGCTAAATTGGGAAAAATGTCATTTCATGGTTCAGGAAGGTATTGTGCTAGGACATAAAATCTCTAACAGAGGAATAGAGGTAGACAAAGCTAAAGTTGAAACTATTGAGAAACTACCCCCTCCCAGTTCAGTTAAGGCTATAAGAAGTTTTTTAGGACATGCCGGTTTTTATCGTAGATTCATTAAGGACTTTTCTAAAATAGCTAAGCCTTTAACTAAATTGCTAGCAAAAGACATACCTTTTAACTTCGACCAAGAATGCTTAGAGTCTTTTGGCACCCTTAAAGACAAGTTAGTCAATGCGCCAATTATGATTTCACCTGATTGGAATTTGCCTTTTGAACTGATGTGCGATGCAAGTGATTTTGCCGTAGGTGCAGTTCTTGGACAGCGAAGAGACAAGCATTTCCAACCGATTTACTATGCTAGCAGAACATTGACAGCCGCTCAAGCCAACAACACCACCACAGAAAAAGAACTGCTAGCCGTTATTTTTGCTTTTGATAAATTCCGATCTTATTTAATCTTGTCTAAAGTCATCGTTTTTACTGACCATTCAGCTCTTCGATATCTCTTAGCCAAACCTGACGCAAAACCTCGTTTAATAAGATGGATTTTACTCTTACAGGAATTCGACTTAGAAATTAAAGACAAGAAAGGAGCTGAAAACTTAGCGGCAGATCACCTCTCAAGATTAGAAAATACACAGCCCAGGTACCTTGAGAATATAAACGATATGTTCCCTGAGGAACAACTCCTCAATTTAACAGGTACGACACTTCCTTGGTTTGCCGATTTTGCAAATTATTTAGCAGCCAATATAACCCCAAAAGGGCTAACCCATCAGCAAAAGAAACGATTCTTTGTTAATTTGAAAAACTACTTTTGGGAAGATCCTTTTCTTTTTCGAATTTGCGCAGACCATGTAACACCCCTAGACCCGGTCCCATCGCAGGAGGGTCGAGAGGCATCACCAGACTATTCTCTTTGAAGAGCCGCATGATAATAAAAGAAAAATCCTTTACTAAGCCTATCGCTATAATTGGAAAAAGGAGCGCAAAAGCTCATCAGCCGATCACAACTAAACCAATTTATCACATTCAAAACAATGTACGAAATGAACTCATCCCTAATCACTTTCATCACTTTTACATCATATAATTCTATATTAGAAGTATGAGATACTTCAAGACTAGTTTCCAAACATGCATTCACAACCATTGGTGTATAACAGAGTCGAATTATTACTATAACTATCAAAGTGAGAATCTTAAGAGAGCCATTTTCGCATGGCCTAATTTAGTTACAAAATTCAATAGGTGTTTGCATGACTGCCAAAAGCTAAACCTATACATGCCATTTCTAGACTAGGTTACCCGTACCAAAAGATAATTAAAGGTGTGGATGACTTCAATTCCGAGCTTCCGGAGACCGTAGCTTTCGATCAAGAATCTACAAAATGGAGAGCAGGGACAACAGAGTAAGCAAATACTTGTTTAGTAAGTACTTAAGTAACTTAATCAAAATAAGTGAAGGGCATAGTATTATCAACTCATGATTAACCTTCTTTGGTCGAATATGCTCATACCCATATTACTAACTCACTCACAAGTTTTCACAAAAAGAAGCTCGAATGCATTCAACGAGTTATTCACTAAAAGAAAAATCGAGTAGTTCAAATTTCTTCTTTGCAAAGCAATCGAGTATAAAATTTTCACATCTCAACATCAAAATTTCGTATACATACCCACGATATCAAAATAATAATTCACAAATCCTTACCGACTCAACTAAACGAATTCAATGACCGACTAAATCATTACAAGCATAAAATGCATACCTGCCTTCCTTACATACAGTGGCGCATATGTTTTGTTGAGGCATACTATTTATATAATTATTAATACGTGAGCTTACACATTTAATCCATATCTGATTTCCACCACGAAAGGACTTCAAGGCCAAATCCGGATCTTATCTCTGGCTTTAAGCCCGTCGAGACTAAGCTCGGCTTAAACTCTGGCTCGAAAGCCCTTCCAGACTAAACTCGGCTTTAACTTTGGCTTGGAAGCCCTTCGAGACTAAGCTCGGCTTTAACTTTGGCTCGGAAGCCCTTCGAGACTAAGCTCGGCTTTAACTCTGGCTCGAAAGCCCTTCGAGACTAAGCTCGGCTTTAACTCTGGCTCGAAAGCCCTTCGAGACTACGCTCGGCTTTAACTCTGAAATTTCTACTTACATATATTGACATACATATCATATCGTCTTTCAATAACATTTCAAATACAGAAACACGAGTTTCGTCATACCACCAAACTTATTTCATACGGTTTATTTATTTGTAAGCAAGGAACACAAATTCATATTCAATTACATTAAGATTCCACTTTAGTATTCGGTATCTCATATTTACTCATGCTCTCATTTCCAAAATTTTGCATTTAGATACATCCTTTGCCATTTGAATTCGCATAATATGCATATATAAATATTATAATTCCACTTTATCATATTTAAGTATTTGTTACTCAAGAACTTACCTCGTATCTTTCTGAATAATTATGGGTTGGCTATTCCGTCACCTTCGCTTTTCCCTTATCCGAAGTTGTCCCTCTAGGCTCTTGAGCTAAATTTTAAACAATTTGAGTGTATCAACTTTCATATACTTCACTTAATCAAAGCAAGAAGTACAAAGTATCCTCTCTATGTTCCACATACACATTCGGTCATATATATATATATATATACATTCAACCCAATATGGCATACACACAATACTTTTCTTTCACATATGTTCGGCCAAAAACCATTATGTTACAAAACATGTCTAGCTTAGATTAGATTAAAGAAAATATATACATATTCTTTTAGATCAACTTATTAATCAATATAATAATTATCCAAGGCCAAAGTCACTAAATCCATAAATATCAACTCACTCAATTATCACAGATTAAGCAATTAACCTATTTTCGCATTTGCAAATACATGAGTATCTCGCATACTCCCTAAAATATCATATTTGATCATGACTACTCATACATTAACATTCGACCCTTCTCAAAGTATACACATAATCGCATTAAGTAGATTTTATCCTCAATCATAATCGGTCACTATACCTTAATTCATCAAAATTTACAAGTCTAAAACTCACCCCATTTTAGCTTCATTTAATAGCATCAAAGCATTATTGATTTTACCCAAAATGTACAAGACCGTACCTCACATAGGTTTACTTTCTTCTTTAACGAAAATACTAAGCTCTATACTAAATTTACAAGCTCATTACACCAATTGGCACCGCATACAACAATCATATCTACCCATACAATATGTTTTTCATTGACCATATATCCTTCGAGCACACATTTAACATTTTTCCCAAATTCTTTTCCATTTTTCTCCATTCGGCAATTGCATATAATGAACACAACTTATCTTTTAACAGTTTAATACCCAACAAGATTAAACATGCTCTTGGCTAATATAGGATGTAGCACCCTCATGTTTAGTTTCAGCTAATAAAGGTATCATTTCAAAGTGCACAAACATCTCATAGCCGAGTGTTCATCTAAATACCATTAATACCAAAATAAAACACAATTCCTCATGACCGAATGTATATCTCTTCTAAAAACGCATTCATACTAACCTTTTACCTTAATACTTAACATAGAACACAACCATTTCCCATCATTAAACACTAGCTTATAATTAAATCTTATAAACTCTTAGTTTAATCAAAAGGACCGAATGTCATTTTCTTAACATCCTAATTTCCCATTCGGCTAACATATATGCTCATACGAAAATGTTAACTCACAATTCCAACATCAATTTGCTCTTCTCATTAATCAAACAAGAATTTTTCACCCAAAACATCTAAACACTCACAAAGCATCTCAACATCCATGGCCGAATGAAACATAATTCACCAAATCAAAATTTAACTCATGAGTTTTGTTGCAAGCTTCAAAACCAACCGAAATTTACAAGTATTCAAAGAAAACACATGAATCTTACCTTATTTCAAGCCTTAACTAGCCGAATGCCTAAAACTCCATAAGTTCCTATTTTCTTTCTTAACTCACGGCAAGAAGAAGAAGAAATGGCCTAACATTGGTTTTTCCTCCCAATTTTCATACTATTTTAATTTGTTTTTATTTTATTCATATAATATGCAAATATAATCACTAAAATATAAAATAAAACAACCAAAACATCATCATTAGGTTGGTTGGCCGGCCACTAAAGATAAAACGGGAATTTTGACATGCAAGGACATGTTTTTACAACATGCAATTATTTGACCACCACACATTCACCTAGCATATTTTCAAAGTTTACAACTAAGCCCTTTTAAGTGAAATTTACTATTACAACACTAAATTAAAACACCAAAAAAAAAAATGTCACACAGGATTTGGCACAGAAAATAGTCATCAAAATAATTATTAAATTATTTTTGTGACTCGGTTTTTGTAGTCCTGAAACCGCTTCCCGACTAAGGTCGAACTAGGGCTGTCACAGACCAGGTTATACGAAAATGCGTGGATGACATAGAGGCATATCAAATTTTGGAACACTGCCACTCAGGACCCACAGGAGGACATCACAGTGGAAACAGAACCGCCCACAAAGTACTCAAATCAGGTTTTTACTGGCCTACTCTTTTCAGAGACGCCAACAGGTATGTGACCTCTTGTGATAAATGCCAACGAACAGGTAATATCTCCCAACTTAATGAAATGCCTCAAAATTATATGCTTTCATGTGAAATATTCGATGTATGGGGTATAGATTTCATGGGACCGTTTCCTAATTCATTCGGAAATAAGTACATACTAGTAGCAGTAGATTACATGTCAAAATGGGTAGAAGCTCAAGCCTTACCCACAAATGATGCTAGAATAGTAGTACGATTTCTGAAGAAAATTTTTTCTCGATTTGGAACACCTAGGATAATCATAAGTGATAGGGGCACACATTTTTGCAATACCCAATTTGAAAAAACCCTAAGAAAATATGGAGTACACCACAGAACAGCCACCCCCTACCACCCACAAACTAGCGGTCAAGTCGAAGTAACGAACAGAGAACTAAAACGCATCTTAGAAAAGACAATAGAATCAAATAGGAAGGACTGGTCTAGGAAATTAGATGATGCATTATGGGCTTACAGAACTGCATTTAAAACACCCATTGGAACATCTCCTTATAAACTCGTTTATAGAAAAAATTGCCATCTACCATTTGAACTCGAGCATAAAGCATTCTGGGCTATAAAATTTCTAAACCTTGATCTTAAAAGTGCAGGTGAAAAGAGACTTCTGCAGCTAAACGAGCTAGATGAATGGCGCTACAACACGTACGAGAACTCACGATTATATAAGGAAGCCGTAAAGCGACGTCATGACAAAAGGCTAAAACGACCCAAGCAATTCAAAATAGGTGATCTTGTCCTACTCTACAACTCAAGGTTGAAACTATTCCCTGGAAAACTCAAATCAAGGTGGTCAGGTCCGTTTACCATTCTCAAAGTCTTTCCATACGGCACTCCCCAACCACGGTACTTTCAAGGTAAATGGCCATAGGCTAAAACATTATATAGGTGAAAACTTTACAGAAAATAAGGAGGAGCTTAGGCTCCATCCTGTTTCTTCTTGACACCTCTAGGAAGAGTCGAGCTTAGACTCTAAATAAGCACTTCTCGGGAGGCAACCCGAGCACTAACGTAGTAAGTTTCTCTTTTTTTTTTAAAATTTTTCATTTTATTGCATAAACTAACGTTTTTCCTGCAGAAAATATGGACCACATGGCCAGGCACACGGGCGTGCCTAAGGCCATGTGTATACTAAAAAGCAGAGACACGGTCGTGGGGGCAGACCGTGTGCAAACAGAGCATCGTTTCCCCAAAACACGAGCTTCCGATAAACTCCCACGGCCGTGCGATATGGCCGTGGCGACTCATCGCAATCCACACGGGTAAGACAGGAAAACGCACGGCCGTGCGAAATAGCCGTGGCAACCCTGCACCTTCCACACGGGCAAACATAGCAACACACGCCTGTGCCATAAGCCCGTGGAAGCTACTGTTAATTCAGACACGCCCGTGCACCTTATTACACGCCCGTGCGCTTAACGAAGGACCAATCTCCAAGGCCGTGCTCAAACTATACACGGGCGTTCTCATTGAGCGTGGCAAGCCAAAACGTCCGATTTTCGAAAAACACGGGCTAAACACGACTCACACGGGCGTGCGCCATGCCCGTGCGACCCAAAATGTATATATACAGGGCCATTTCTACCCTCCCATTTCACCCAAACCCTAAGATTTTCTCCCCAAACCTTTCCCAAACCTCCACAAACACCATCCCAGCCCTCCTACCGCCACCATACTAGATTTCCACGATCCACACGCCCGTGCAACAGTACGCACGACCGTGTGACACCAATTTTGGTTCTATTTTTCTTCCTTTTTCTCATTTATTTATTTTTACTGCATTTTTTGGTTTTTACATTACATTCTTTTATTATTTTATTTATTTATTAATTTTATTGATTTAGGCTATTAGAGAATTAGGAAATAGAGAATAATCTAGAATAGTTTAGAATTCTAATTTTGCTTGCCATTTTAGATTCCATTTCACAATTTCCTGCCATTTAACATCATAGTTAGTTGCCACTTAATATACCTTGTAAATAGGCCACTTAAACGCACATAATTATGCCATTTGTTATTTAGTTTAGTATATATACATCCATTCATAGAAGATTTTTTATTTTTATCCCCAACTTCAAAAATGATTAGATTTTACTACCAAGGTAAATTTTCATATTAGGAACATGTTCATTTTATTCCTCAGCCTCTTTATTTTAAATATTTCCATTTCTTTTATATTATTTGTCTTTTCCTAATAAATTTTTGTAGATACCATGTCATCTTCCCGAGCCAAGAAAGCTGCCGTCCCCGCATCTAAGAAACGAAAAGGACCAGGGAGCTCTTCAACTAGGCCCACTTACGAGATGCGCCACCCATTTCTTCAATTTCCACAAGACTCTCAGGAAGAGCGCTACCAGCTGCTGTGCGCACGCAATATCACGATGGGCCGATGCATCGACTGGAGTGCCCTCGCAGAAGTACGCTTGGCAGATGATGTCCGGGCCCTGCTCGCCACCGACCCTTAGGACCAGTTCTTTCGGATCGTAGAGCCCACATACCTTGAACTCACTCTCGAGTTCTGTGCTACATTCCACCTTCACACGGTGATGACACGGTTTGACGATCCTGGGACGGTCCAGTTTCGTTTGGGAGGACTCGTTCGACAGCTTAGCGTCCCAGAGTTCGGTGTGGCACTCGGGCTTTACACCGTGCAGTTTATGGCTGAGGAGAGCTTCCCTCCCCTCTCTAGGCGCATCCATATCCGACCCTTTGACTGCTGGAAAGAGATTGCCCCAGGAAGACAACTATACAACCCCAGCGTCAGCAAAGCCTCCGCTCTCCCTCCCTCTCTCAGGTATATTCATGCACTTCTTGCTCATACTATTACAGGCCACCGAGAGAGCACAGGCATCGTCAACACACACGACATCTACTTTTTATGGTGCATGGCAAATGGCCGCCCCATCGACCTTGCATATTTCATCGCCCTCGCCATGCAGCATCAGACCGAGAGGCACCGAAAGGGAGTCGTATCCATGGGCCCGTATATCACTCGACTAGGCCGTTACTTTGGCCTATTTAACACCACAGCCCATACCTCCTCCTACACATTACTTGGCCAGATATCCTCTCAGGGCATCCAGAGCATGCTTTCGATGAGGATGGTCGAGAGACGACTCGGTGGCGACCACTTTCACTTCTGCCTTGTCCAAGAAGGCGAGGATCCATAGGACATTCCTAATGATATCCCATCGCCACCACCAGCTGAGGATGCGCCAGCTGAGCCACCACGCCCTACACGATCACACCAGAAGGCAGCTTCCAGTGTTGACATATCCGAGCGCCTGGACCACTTTGAACAGCACCTCGATTACATCGACGCCACCTTAGCGCACATATGTCATCACCTTGGCATCGTCCCACCACCACGACATCCACCAGAGGATTAGATCCTCTTTTATTTTATTTTAGTCTTACTTTTCATCTTATTTTATTTTATTTTATCTTTTGTTTTTCTTTATTTTCTTTACTTAGTATACACTAATCTTAACCTTTAATATTAGTCTTTCTTTTTCCTTTTGCAGCTTTTTAATTTTCTTATATCTTTCTTTATTTTGACTTTTCATAAATTTTCTATTTTATTATCATCACGGCTATCTCCTAACGAAGTAATCCCTCTTCATCTTAACCTCCCACGACTAATAAATCCCTTCACAGTTTCAAAGGAGCTCTACAGCTCAAATCTCTACGGAAAAGGGAACACAGTGCCAAACCTACCAGCTCTTCAACTAATCCATCCAAAGCAGGGAGTTTCATACCCTCCCCTATCTTATGATATTATGCTTTTATTGTTGTTAATATTTTCCTTGTACATTGGGGGCAATGTACATCTTAAGTGTGGGGGGGTAACGTACTTTCACTTTTTATACTATCTTTGAAACCCCTGAACTTTTCCTAATAGCAATATCTTCAGTCTCCTATTAGGAATTTATCCTGATTAGTTTATGATTTCTATTGATATATTGAGAATTAAGATATAGGTGCTTGTACTTTGATTATTCAAACTTTAAAACATTAGAGAATCAAGCATGATAAGTTGAATTTTTTTTGAGAATCCCCAATTTTTGCATAAGTTATTTTCCCTAATTTTAAGTATTATCTTGAGATTTGAAATTCGCAGGATTGACATCAAAAGCCGTAATTCTGGTGAGATTTTGAGCCTATGGAGCATACATTTTCTTCGTGCTCACTTTTATTATTGCTTTGAGTGAGTCAATACTGAATTGTTATTCTAGAACTTGCTTCGATTATACATGTCGAGACCACATCATTGATTTGATATACTGAAATGATAAAGGCACCTAGGATGTAACCCACTTACTCCACAGAAAAAGCCTTCCTACATAAATCTAACCCCTAGTGAACCCCGTTGAGCCTAACAACCTTTTCCTTGACTCACCCTCTAATTATTAACCAATAACCCATTTTTGTCGAATTTCATTCAATTATTTTGATCCCTATTTTTGTCGAGATTTGAGTTGAATTTTTCATCTAGCTTTATTCTCTCTGCCAGATTGTAAAGTTTTGTTCAATTTATTGTAATTATTTGAATTGTTCTTAAAAAAAAAAGTACATACAGTGAAATTCGATTGTAAATTATAGATTGTAAATAGTTCGTCAAAGTTTTTGCATGTTTCTATTTTAAGGCTACCAAGGCGGAAATGATAATATCACAAGAATTGGCTGAGAAATATGTTCCAGAGATAGAGATTTTTCTAGCTAGATAATTTTTCAAGTTCAATCTCGATTCTAACCTTTTTTTTTTTTGCAACCTGTGACAACACCCCTAACCAAGCCCCGTTACAACCATGAAAAGACCTTTTGATCAATGTATCATATCAAACTATAGTGGTGGAGATGTGATTTTCTTGCAAGCCTATGGTAATAACTTTTCAGGTTGACTAAGAAGTGCCTTAAATTTGAACCCTAAACACTTCGAGTGAATAGAGTGAACCTTTAGTGAGGATGTCAACTCCTGTTAATTAAGATGGAGAGATAACTACTTAGAAGGAAGGAAGGGACTTATGTTTTCAATGATTAAATTCTCAACTTAGAGTGATTGAGTCCTAAATGTTCTTTAGATTGAATTTTCATTGTATGGCTACCTGTGGATTAATTTGAAATATTATTGATAAGGGTTGTAGATTAAGAAGAATGGTTTCCTTTAGGGATTGAGATTTTGCTTGAGGACAAGCAAAGGCTTAAGTGTGGGGGTATTTGATAAGCGTTAATTTATACATATTTTTACCTCATGTTTAGCCTATATTTTGGATGAATTAGTATCAAATTAGTGAGAATTGGTGCTCTTAACCATTCTTTTTCATATCTTATACTCAGGAGAGCTTAGGGAAGATAAAAGAATAGAAAACGGGCCCAAAACGGTGAAAAATGAACCAAAATGCACGAATCACACGGGCTAAGAGGTGCCACACGGCCGTGCCACACGGGCGTGCCTCACAAAGCTCACACGGACAAAGTCCCGACAAGCACGGCCAATATACACGGACGTGCTAAATCATACGGCCTCTGTCGAAACCCACACGGGCGTGGCACACGGGCGTGTTCTAGTCGTGGGAAAGACGAATTTCACTCGAATTGGGATGCTTAGGGGCTAAGAAAGAGTCCCCAAAACTTCTCTATATAAAGATCCCATGAGGCAACATAGAGGGGGCCTTCTTCCCACTTTTACACACCCTCTATACTCGTTTCCTCTCGTCTTTCTGCCACACCACAGGTAGAAGCAAGGGATTACTCGAAGGGAGAAGCCAATTGATTCATCTCAGAAGTCGAAATTCTGTATCAACATAGAGGGTTCTCCTAAATTCCTTCAGAGGTTTTTGGTTTCTTTTATAATTTGTTATTTGATAACTTCTGAGATGTTTTCTTTTATCATTATGAACTAAACCCCTCAAATACTTGAGGGGGATGAAACCTAAAACAGATCTGGTTATTTATTCTTGATTTATATGATAATTATTTGAATTGTTCTTAATTATGTGTTTTAATCCTTGAATTAATAATCCTAGGTATTAATTCAGGAATTGGATGTGCTTAGAGCAGAGGAGCAAAAGTCCCTGTGATAAGAGTAGATCTACCATAATTAAGCGGAGTTGCATGCAACCCTAGACATAGGGTGACATAAATCTGCCGGATTAGGGTCAAACCTAATATGGGGAACCATAGATCGAATTAATGCAACCTAGGGAGTTAATTAATAAAGGAGCTTTAATTAACAACTTAGGCCTAGTTGCTCTTCACCTCGACGGAGGGTTTAGCATAGATTAGGGATCTCTACGGATCAAGTCAAGTAAATAACTCGTATAATTCAAGAAGATAATAACAAGTGAAGTCTAGGTGGATTCTCCCTTGAGTATTAATCATATCAATTAGCTTTCCCTAAAAAGTCTTCCCAATTTACTTTTTCTTTTGTTTTATTCTTAGTTTAGATTTTAGAATTTAGTTTTAAACAAATCCCCATTTAATTTCTAGGTTAAATAATAGAAAGGAAGTGAGTAATAGTACTTTCGGTTCCCTTGGGTACGATACTCGATCTTATCACTAGACTATACTGCTATCGATAGGTGCGCTTGCCTTTAAATGTCGTGATATTAGTTAGTTTGGGTTTGATCAAGTTCTTTATAAATTTTATTACTTCTTATCACAAGGATATCAGTTGTTCTTCAGGAAACAAGTCGTTTATTTTATCGAGGTACTTGGGTTGTGTGTTTTCTAGTCTTGAAAGGTGATCTGCTGCCAAGTTTTCAGCTCCTTTCTTGTCCTTTATTTCTAAATCGAATTCCTGTAACAATAGAATCCATCTTATTAATCGAGGTTTTGCATCAGTTTTAGTTAAAAGGTAGCGAAGAGCAGAATGGTCAGTATAAGCAATAACTTTTGACAAAATAAAATAAGATCTGAATTTGTCAAATGCAAAAATAATGGCTAGCAATTCTTTTTCTGTGGAAGTATAATTTGCTTGAGTGGTTGTCAAAGTTCTACTAGCATAATAAATCGGTTGAAAGTGCTTGTCTTTTCGTTGTCCCAAAACTGCACCTACTACAAAATCACTTGCATCGCACATTAGTTCAAAAGGTAGATTCCAATCAGGTGAAATCATAATCGGGGCATTGACTAACTTTTCCTTAAGAGTGTTAAAAGATTCTAAACATTCTTGGTCGAAATTGAAAAGCACGTCCTTTTCTAGTAATTTTGTTAAAGGCTTAGCTATTTTAGAAAAATCTTTAATAAATCTGCGATAAAAAACTGGCATGTCCTAAAAAGCTTCTTATAGCCTTAACTAAATTAGGGGGAGGTAATTTTTCAATGGTTTCAATTTTTGCTTTATCCACCTCTATCCCTTTACTAGAAATTTTATGTCCTAATACAATACCCTCTTGAACCATAAAGTGGCATTTTTCCCAATTTAGAACTAAATTTGTCTCTTCACATGTTATCAAAACTCATTTTAAATTATTAAGACAGAGTTGAAAAGAATTACATACCTTCATGATATCTTCCATGAATTCGTTGAAGATAGCTAGCATGCATCGCTGAAAAGTAGCAGGAGCGTTACATAAACTAAAAGGCATTCTACGATAAGCAAACGTACCGTATGGACATGTGAATGCCGTTTTCTCCTGATCTTTTAGAGCTATCGGGATTTGGAAGTAACCAGAGAGGCCATCTAGGAAACAATAATACATGTGACCTGATAATCTTTCCAACATCTGATCAATAAAGGGTAAGGGAAAATGATCTTTTCGAGTTGCGTCATTCAGCTTTCTATAATCAATGCAAACTCTCCATCCAGTGACTGTTCTTGTAGGTATTGACTCTTTTTTGTCATTAGACACCATAGTCATGCCTCTCTTTTTAGGAATAACCTGCACAGGACTTACCCAAGAACTGTCAGAAATAGGATAAATAATGCCTACATCTAGAAGTTTAATTACCTCGGCTTTTACGACTTCCTTCATGTTGGGATTCAATCGTCTCTGAGCTTGCACCGATCCATTAAAATTTTGTGGGTGCAAAAAGAAGGATTAATTCCCTTAATATCTGAAATTTTCCAAGCTATAGCCTGCTTGTGCACCCTTAACACATGGAGTAGTTCCCCTTTTTCTACAATGCTCAAATCTGATACGATAATAACTGGTAAAGTTGAATCTTCCCCTAAAAAGGCATATTCTAAATGATCTGGCAGTTGCTTTAACTCTAATTTAGGGGGCTCATCAATGGAAGGTTTCTGTCTCTACTAATCTTTCATTTTTATACTTTCATAACTTATGTGTCTCGTGATAATTTCATTAGAATCTAACTCCTTTCTTACTTCTTCAATTTCAGTGGTGGCTTCATCTTCCCCCCACCTTGAATAAGACACAGTTCCAACATGTCTGCGAGAGAAAGTTCCTGAAAATTATCTTGAACAAAGTAATCAATAATATCAACAAAATAACAGGAATCATCTTGTTCTTTAGAAAATCTCATGGCATCATAGATTTTAAAAATGACTTCTTCCTCACCAACTCTAAGTACTAATTTACTATCCCCTACATCGATAACAGCTCTAGCAGTGGCTAAGAATGGACGTCCCAAAATTAAAGGCACCTCAATATCCTCATCCATGTGAAGTACAACAAAATCAACAGGGAACATAAATTTATCTACCTTTACTAGCACATCTTTGATGATTCCCTTAGGATATTTAACAGATCTATCAGCTAGTTGAATACTCATCCTAGTGGGCTTTGGTTCCCCTAGACCTAGTTGCTTGAACATTTTGTAAGGCATTAGATTAATGCTAGCACCTAAATCAGCTAAGGCTTTATCAATAATTAAACTACCAATTAAATAATGAATAGTAAAACTCCCTAGATCTTTTAGTTTTGTCGGCAGTTTATTTTGGAGGATAGCTGAGCATTCCTCGTTGAGTTCCACTGTGGCTAATTCTTCCAACTTCCTTTTATTTGTTAGAAGTTCTTTAAGGAAGTTCGCGTACTTCGGTATCTGCGAAATTACTTCAACAAAAGGTAAGTTAATGTGTAGTTGTTTAAAAAGTTCAAGAAATTTACCGAATTGAGCGTCTGTACGGTCTTTCTTCAACTTTACCGGATATGGAATAGGCGGTTTGTATTCCTTGAGTGTTGGTGGAGTGTTTTCCTTGGGTTCCTCTATCTTGTCTCCTGGAGATTCTTGAACAGACGTCTTTTCTGGTTCAGCTAGTACTTTCCCATCTCTTAAAGTAATTGCTTTGACATGTTCTCTAGGATTTGGCTTAGTGTTACTTGGTAGTCCACCTTGTGGTCTCTCTGAAATTAATTTCGCAAGTTGACCGATTTGATTCTCAGGTCCTTGAATTGATGCTTGTTGGTTTTTAGTGCAGTTTCAGTGTTTTGAAAATAGGTTTCTGATGCAGCCATAAATTTGGTGAACATTTCTTCAAGATTTGACTTTTTCTCTTGTTGTGGTGGTGGCTGCTGAAATCCCAGAGGAGGCTGTTGTCTTTGATTTACTTATCCTCCACATGAAAAATTGGGGTGATTTCTCCAACCTACATTGTAAGTATTACTATAAGGGTTATTTTGAGGTTTAGAATTATTACCCATATAGTTGGCTTACTCAGTTTCTATGCTGTGTCCATCAAATGAGTAGTCTGGATTGAACATATTTCCTGGGGTTGCGTCGCACTGCATCATTGGCTATGCCTGCGTAGAACCAACAAAATTATCAAACTTTTTATTTAGAAGTTCTACTTGGTTAGTAAGTATAGTGACATCATCAATATTATAAACTCCTGCGGCTTTTGTCGGCTTTGTCCTCATGACTTGCCACTGATAGTTATTCAGTGACATCTCTTCTATGAACTCATAAGCTGCTTTGGTTTTTTTATTATTGATTGTTCCTCCTGCGGCTGCATCGATCATTTGCCTTGTGGAAGGATTCAAACCATTATGAAAGGTTTGAACTTGTAGCCATAAAGGTAATCCATGATGAGGGCACCTTCTCAAAAGATCTTTGTATCTCTCCCAGGCATCATAAGTGTTTCTAAATCTATTTGCACAAAAGAAGAGATATCGTTTTGTAATTTAGCTGTTTTAGCTGGAGGAAAATATTTAAGTAAAAATTTTTCGGTCATCTGTTCCGATGTAGTGATTGAGCCTCGTGGTAAAGAATTTAACCACTATTTGGCTTTATTTCTCAAAGAGAATGGGAATAGCCTTAGACGAATGACATCATCAGAAACGCCATTTATTTTAAAAGTATCACAAAGTTCCAAAAAATTGGCTATGTGTGAGTTTGGATCTTCATCCTGTAAACCATCAAACTGCACTAATTGCTGAATCATTTGAATAGTGTTAGGTTTTAATTCAAAATTATTAGCAGCAATAGTAGGTCTAATAATGCTCGTTTGAGTACCAGCCAGACTAGGTTTAGCATAATCATACATAGTACGAGGAGCTTCATCTTGTTCTGCGAGTAGTGCTGGAGGTGGTTGAATGTTTTGATTTGCTTCCATCTCTTCTGTAAGTTCTGGCTCTTGTTCTTGATCTTGTTTTAGATAATGTAGGCTTCGTCTGATCTCCCTGCGAGTTTTGCGAACTGTCGCTTCTAAATCTTCATCAAAAAGTAATGGCCCTACTGGGTTGTTTCTAGTCATAAATTAGAAATACCTAGAAGGAAAAAGTAAAGAAAATTAAATTAAATTAAATTAATTAAAAATAAAGGCTGAAAATAAAAAAAAATAGTAATGGCTAAAGTAATAGAAATCGAGTTTTCGTAATATTTTAGTTCCCCGGCAACGACGCCAAAAACTTGATATCGCATGATATGTAGTAATAAAATTTATAAAAACTGATCATACCAAAAACTAACTAATATCACGATTTTAAGGCAAGCGCACCTATCAAATAAGTAGTATAGTTTAGGGGTAAGACCGAGTTATCGTACCCAAGGGAACCAAAAGTACTAGTACTTACTTCTTTTCTATTATCTAGCCTAAAAATAAAGGGGGTTTGTGTGAAACTAATTCTAAACTAAGCTAAAAGTGCACAAAGAGTAAATTGGGGAAAACTTTCGGGAAAAGCTGATTGATATGGGCAATACTCAAGGGAGAATCCACTTAGATTTCACTTGTTATTAGCTTCTTGAACTAAACGATTTCTTCACTTGACTTGATCCGTAGAGATCCCTAACCTATGTTAATACCTCCGTCGAGGATAAGAACAACTAATCCTAGGTGGTTAACTAAAGTTTCTTTATTAATTAACACCCCTAGGTTGCATTAATTCGATCTATGGATCCCCCTATTAGGTTTGACCCTAATCCGGTAGATTTATGTCGCCCTATGTCTAGGGTTGCATGCAACTCCGCTCAATTATGGCAGATCTACTCTTAAAATAGGGACTTTTGCTCCTTTGCCTAAGCACATCGGTTTCTTGAAGTAATACCTAGGACTATTAAATCAAGAATGAAGAACACATAATTAAGAACAATTCAATTATTTATCATAATTCAAGAATAAATAATAACAAGATCTGTCTTAGGTTTCATCCCCCTCAAGTATTTGAGGGGTTTAGTTCATAATTAATAAAGAAAACATCTCAGAAGAAATAAGATAACAAAACATAAAGAACCCAAAAACCCGTGAAGGAATTTAGGGAGATCCTCTGTCTTGATGTAGAATTCTGGCTTCTGGGATGAATCAATCGGCTTCCCTTGGAGTAATTCCTTGCTTTCACTCCTTGTGATGGCAGAAATATGGCACTCCTTTTGGGAGAAAAGAGTACACCCCGAGAGTTGCCTCCTAGGGTCTTTATATAGAGCTTTGGGATGCCTTTCTTAGCCTCTAAGTATCCAAATCCGAGTGAAATTGCCCTTCCTTACGACAGGGACACGCCCGTGTGCCATGTCCGTGTGGATCGACAAGAGGCCATGTGTGGGCCTGTTGAGGGTGGCACAGCCATGTGGCCTGGCCGTGTTGGACCTTATGTGGCACGGCCGTGTGCCACGGCCGTATGATGACTCCTTGGGCCGTGTTGTTTTCACACTTTTGGCTCATTTTCTTCGTTTTTGATCTGTTTTTCGTTCTTTTCTCTTCCCTATGCTCTCCTGAGTATACAACATGAAATAGAAGGGTTAAGAGCACCAATTCTCACAAAATTGAAAATAGTTCATCCAGAAATTAGGCTAAACATGAGACAAAAATATGTATAATTTATCGTTTATCAACCACCCCCTCCGGGATTTCAGCAACCCCCCTATCGGCAGGAAAAGAACCAAACCTTGAGGAGATGTTGGAAAAATTCACACTGGTGTCAGAAACCTGTTTTCAGAATATTGAAACTACACTTAAGAACCAACAAGCTTCAATTCAAAGACTTGAAAATCAAATTGGTCAACTGGCCAAGATGATATCCAATAACCGCAAGGTAGTTTGCCTAGTAATACTGAACCCAATCTTAGGGAGCATATTAAAGCAGTCACATTAAGGAATGGGAAAATGCTAGCTGAATCTAAAAAGAAGTTACCACAAGAGCATGACAAAGAAAAAGTAGAGGAGGCCGAACCTAAAGAGAATACCCCACCAGTACTTAAGGAATATAAGCCACCTATCCCATACCCAACAAAGTTAAAGAAAGACCGCACTGACGCACAATTCGATAAATTTCTTGAACTTTTCAAATAGTTACATATTAACTTACCTTTTGTTGAAGCTATTTCATAGATGCCCACGTATGCAAAATTTTTGAAGGAGCTTCTAACAAACAAAATGAAGTTTGAAGAACTGTCCACAGTAGAACTCAATGAGGAATGTTCAACTATCCTCCAGAACAAACTACCAACCAAACTGAAAGATCCAAGAAGTTTTACTATTCCCCGTCTAATTGGTAGTTTAAATATTGAAAAGACGTTAGTTGATTTAGGTGCTAGTATTAATTTAATGCCTTATAAAATGTTCAAGCAACTAGGTCTTGGGGAACCAAAACCTATTAGGATAAGTATACAATTAGTTGATAGATCTGTTAAATATCCTAGGGGTATCATTGAGGATGCGCTAGTAAAGGTAGATAAATTTATATTCCCTATTGATTTTGTTGTGCTTGACATGGATGAAGATGTTGAAGTACCTTTAATCCTAGGACGCCCACTTTAGCCACTGCTAGAGCTGTTATTGATGTGGGGGATGGTAAACTTGTGCTTAGAGTAGGTGATGAAGAAATCGTTTTTAAAATTTATGATGCTATACGATTCTCTAGAGAACAAGATGATTCCTGTTATTTTATTGATTCTATTGACTACTTTATTGAATATTCTTTTTAGGAAATTACTCTTAAGGACACGTTGGAATTGTGTCTCGTTCAAGGTGGGGAGGATGACGAAGTCACCACTGAGATGGAGAAGGTAATAATTGATTTGAATTCTAACGAACCATCTCCAAGACAAATTGACTATGTGGGTATTGAGATAAATGATGAATTGAGACAAAAACCTTCTGTTGACGAACCTCCCAAACTGGAACTGAAGCAATTACCCAATCACTTAGAATATGTATTTTTGAGAGATGACTCTACATTGTTAGTGATCATTGCTTCAGACTTGCAACCCAAGGAGAAAGATGAATTACTCCAAGTATTTAAAGAACATAAAAAGGCCATAGCTTGGAAAATTTCTGACATTAAAGGGACCAGCCCCTCTTTTTGCACCCACAAAATTTTGATGGAGGACGAGTACAAACCATATGTGCAAGCTCAAAGACGACTGAACCCCAACACGAAGGAAGTTGTCAAGGCTAAGGTAATTAAACTTCTAGATGCTGGAGTTATTTATCCTATTTCTGATAGTGCTTGGGTAAGTCCTGTGCAGGTTGTTCCTAAGAAGGGAAGCATAACTGTTGTTGCCAATGAAAAGAACGAGATGATCCCTACAAGAATGGTCACAGTTTGGAGCGTATGCATTGACTATAGGAAATTGAACGATGCCACCAGAAAAGACCACTTCCCTTTATCATTCATTGATCAAATGTTGGGAAGACTGTCAAGGCATATGTACTACTATTTCTTGGATGGACTCTCTGGTTACTTCCAAATCCCGATAGCTTTTGAAGATCAAGAGAAAATGACATTCACATGTCTATATGGTACGTTTGCTTATCGTAGAATGCCTTTTGGATTATGTAATACTCCTGCCACTTTTCAGCATGCATGTTAGCCATCTTTGACGAACTTGTGGAGGACATTATGGAGGTATTTATGGATGACTTCTTGGTATTCAGTAACTCTTTCCATCTCTACCTTAAAAATTTAGAATGAGTTTTAATAAGATGTGAAGAAATGAACCTTGTTCTTAATTGGGAAAAATGTCACTTTATGGTTTGTGAAGGTATTGTGTTAGGTCATAAAATTTCTAGTAAAGGGATAGAGGTTGATAAAGAAAAAATTAAAACCATTGAAAAACTACCTCCTCCTAATTCAGTTAAGGCTATTAGAAGCTTTTTAGGATATGCTATTTTTTATAGAAGATTTATTAAGGATTTTTCTAAAATAGCTGAGCCTTTAACAAAATTACTAGAAAAAGATGTGCCCTTCAATTTTGATCAGGAATGTTTAGAAGCATTTTATACTCTCAATGAGAAATTAACTAATGCTCTGATTATAATTGCACCTGATTGGAATTTACCTTTTGAACTAATGTGTGTTGTGAGTGATTTTGCAGTAGGTGCAGTTCTAGGGCAGCGAAGAGACAAGCATTTTTAGCAAATTTATTATGCTAGCAAGACTTTGACAGCCACACAAGAGAATTACACTACCACAGAAAAAGAATTGCTAGCCATGGTTTTTGCGTTCGAAAAATTTAAACCATCTTTGATTTTTTTCTAAAGTCATCATTTATACTGATCATTCTGCTCTTCGTTACCTTTTAACTAAGTCTGATGTGAAACCTCGATTAATAAGATGGATTTTATTATTGCAGGAATTTGACTTAGAGATACAATATAAGAAAGGGGCTGAAAATCTAGTAGCAGATCACCTTTCCAGGCTTGAGAATCCACATCTTGAGGAACTTGATGAAGCTGAGATAGACGACTCGTTACCTGAAGAACAAATTTTAGTCATATCTGATTCTCAGGTACCTTGGTTTGCTAACATTGCGAATTATTTGGTTGCTAACAGCAAAAGAAGCGATTCTTTACTAATGAGAAAAACTTTTTGTAGGAAGATCCTTTTCTTTTTTGTATATGTACAAATCAAGTCATTTGAAGATGTGTTACGAGGTCAGAAGCAAAAAAGATTTTGGAACACTGCAATTCAGGACCAACCGGAGGACACTACAATGGGACTAAGACAGCTCATAAAACCCTTGAATCAGGTTTTTATTGGCCCACACTACTCAAAGACGCTAACAGGTATGTTACTACTTGTGAAAAATGCCAAAGGACAGGTAATATCTTGAAACATGATGAAATGCCTTAAACATATATGCTCTTATGTGAAATATTTGATGTATGGGGTATTGATTTCATGGGTCTATTCCCTAGTTCGTTTGGGAATAAATACATCTTAGTAGCGGTTGATTACATGTCGAAGTGGGTGGAAGCCCAAGCTTTACCTACTAATGATGTTAGAATGGTAGTGAGATTTCTTAAGAAACTTTTTTCTCGATTTGGAACACCTAGGGCAATTATTAGTGATAGGGGTACTCATTTTTGTAATGCTCAGTTTGACAGAGTTTTAAAGAAATATGGAGTGCACCACAGAATAGCTACCCCTTACCATCCACAAACTAGTGGCCAATCGAGGTAGCTAATAGAGAACTTAAACGTATCCTAGAAAAGATGGTCAAGTCAAATAGGAAAGATTGGGCGATGAAGGTAGATGATGCTTTATGGGCTTATAGAACTGCATTCAAATCTCTAATAGAAACATCTCCTTATAGACTTGTTTATGGAAAAAGTTGCCATCTACCATTTGAACTTGAACATAAGGCATTTTGGGCTATCAAATTTCTAAACTTTGTTTCTAAGCTCCCAGGTGGGAAAAGATTAATGCAGATGAACGAATTAGATGAGTGGCATGCTAATGCATACGAAAATTTATGCCTATACAAGGAAACAACAAAGTGACGCCATGATGCTCGTTTAAAACAACATAAGCAATTTGAAGCATGTGATCTTGTTTTACTGTACAACTTGAGGCTCAAATTATTTCTTGGAAAGCTGAAATTAAGATGGTCAGGCCCATTTGTAGTTAAAACTATCTTCCCATATGGCACAGTAGAGGTAACTCATCCAAACCACGGCACTTTCAAGGTAAATGGTCATCAACTTAATCTTTGTAATGGTAAGGATTTTAAGAATGATCGAGAGGAACTTCGGCTCCATGAACCCTTGTAACGGTGCACACAAGGTAAGTCGAGCTTTGATAAGTCATAATTTATACATATTTTTACCCCATGCTTAGCATAATTTTGGATGAATTATCCCTTAAATTATGGAATTTGATGCTCCTAAACCTTTAATTTCATGTTTTATACTTAGGTGAGCATAGAAAAGTGAAAAGAACGAGAAACGGGGCAAAAAACAGAGAAAATGGGCCAAAGTAAGAGATCAACACGACCTCGAGTTCCTCACATGGGTGAACCACATGCCCATGCCACCTTAATAGTCTTGAACATGGCCTGGGCTCGATTTACACGGGCGTGCCACACGAGTGTGTCCCTGTCGTAACGAGTTTCAATTTCACATAGAAAAAGCTACTTAGGGGCTAAGAAAGATACTTCAAACTCTAGATAAAGACCCTAGGAGGAGACTATAAAGGTGTACAGTGTCCCTGCCAAGACTCAGAGTAGAGCACAAGGAATTACTCGAAGAAAGCTGATTGATCCATCTCAGAAGCAAGGATCTACAGCGAGACTAAGGATCTCCCTTCAATCCTTTCAGGGGTTTTGGGTTTTCTTTATGTTTTGTTATTTTCTTTAATCTGAGATGTATTCTTCTATAAACATGAACTAAATCTCCAAATACCTAAGGGGGATGAAACCTAAGACGAATCTTGTTATTGTTATCTGAACTATATGATAAATATTTGATTTGTTCTTAATTGTATTTTTAATTCTTGAGTTGATACTTTAGGATATTAATTCAAGTCGAATGTGCTCATTGAGAGGAGAAAAAGTCCCTGTTTAAGAGTAGATCCAACACAATTAAGTGGAGTTGATCACAATCTTAGACATAGGACGACGAAAATCTATCGGATTAGAGTCAAATCTAATAGGGGGATCCATAGAATGAGTTAACGCAAAACTAGGGGTTTTAATTGGAAAGAGATTTCAATTAATCAACCTAGAGTTAGTTGTTCTTATTCTCGACAGAGATATTAACATAATTTAGGGATATCTACAGATCAAGTCAAATGAAAAAAATCATCTAATTCAGGGTTAAATAACAAGTGAAGTCTAGGTGGATTCTTCCTTAGGTATTACCTTTGTCAATTGAGTTTTCCTAAAGTAATTTCCCAATTTACTCTTTGTCATGTCTTTCGTTAGCTAGAATTTTAATTTACCAACAAAACCCTCTATAGTTTTAGGCTAGATAATAGGAAGAAGGTCATTACTAGTACTTTTAGTTCCTTAGATTTGATATTCCGGTCTTGCCACTAACTATACTACTACTCGATAGGTGCGCTTGCCTTTTATCGTGATAATAGTTAGTTTTCATGTACGATCATTATTACTTCATCGAAATCAAGATCAAGCTGAGACTCTAAATAAGCGCTTCTCGGGAGGCAACCCGAACACTAACATTGTTGACTTTCTTAACTTTCAGTCTATAACTTCTAACAAACACTAATTGAGTTATTAAAACGCAGGTTTCTATGACCACACGGCATGGCACACGGGCGTGCCTGAGGCCGTGTGCCCATCACAGGTTAGAGCTATGGGTGTGTCCTTGGCCATGTGAAAACAGGACTCAATTTTTCCCAAACTTAGGATGTCACACGGGATGCGACAAATCACCATGACCATGTGATATGGTCGTAGACGAACCTGATTAAGTCACACGGGCGTGTGAACTGATGCACGGCCGTGGGTGAAGCGCATAGTTCTAAACACAGCTGTGCGATGCGGCCGTGGATAACACCTTGGGTAAAGAACATGGGCATGGCCAAAATCGTGCTAATACTGGACCTTGAATGTTGAAATTATGCCGAAACACGGGATGCGATAGATCCCCATGGGCATGCCTAGAGACCATGTGCAAACCTGGCAAAAGCACACGGGCATCTGAACCAAACCCATGCCCGGGCCAATATACCGTGGTCGACAACACTGAAAAAATAACATGGGCATGTGACATGCCCGTGCCCAGCCCACGTGGGCGCCCCTGTTCATAACACATGGGTGTGTGACCTAATACATGGGTGTGGGAGAAATGAACGGAGCAATACATGGCCATGCATATGGCCGTGAACACCAACACGCCAAGGGAACACGGGCGTGGTTGAAGGCCATAAGCGATATAGATTTAGATTTCACGATAAGCACGAGCTAATACTAGGTCATACGGGCGTGGGCCACGGCCGTGTAACCCACCCCTATTTAAACCCCACCATTTTACTGTTCATCATCTTCTTCCCCTCAAATTTCTCAAACCCTAGCCGGCAAAACCAACTTCTCCTCTCCCTCTACTCCGGCCACCGCCACTCTAACACCTCATTGTACCATAGTTTTCCTATCCTCCCTATTCTCACTTCCTCACTCTAACTCACCCATACTCTCATTCCTCCACACTACCCCTTCCCCTTACCAGCCCACTCCCCTCGTGAGCACCGCCTTCGTGCCCTCCCCGTCGCACTGTCGACTCGAAACCGTTCTTCTCCCCTGTCGGTTTTATTTTCTCTCCCATTTCATTTATTTTCTTGATTTTCTTTTCTATTTCTCTCATTAATTTGCTTCTTGACATTTTTTATTGAGTGCTAATCAATTCTTTTTGCTTTCATATTCACTTAGTAACGAGATAGATTTGATAACTCTCATTTTCATATTACATTTGCTTTTTGTCTTACTTAGTTTAGTACTCAATTTATGAATGTTAAGACTTTCAACACTAATTTGGTAACCGTAAGTTTGAATATTAGGATTCTTAAACTTAGGTATTCTCGTTTATTTCATCATATTATGCTTATATTTCTTTATGATTTATGTTTGATTAGGAATTCATACACATTGCCAATTATTTAGACTATTTGGAATTGTCGTTATTTATCTACTAACTAATACAGTCCTTCCCTCTTTTAGGTACATAATGACACCTCCACGTGGCAAGTCTAAGGTAGCCGTCTCCGCTTCGAAAAAGCAGAAGCGACCCGGTGCTACATCCTCGAGTGCGACCACCAAAATATGACACTCATTTCTACAATTTTCCTTGGGACCTGATAAACACCGAATTATACATATTTTTACCTTACATTTAGCCTACATTTTGGATGGTTTCTTATCAATTTTGTGAGAACTGGTGCTCTTAACCCCTCTTTTTCTTATCTTATACTCAGGAGAGCATAGGGAAGAGAAAAGAACAGAAAACGGGCCAAAAACGGTGAAAAATGGATCAAAAAGCACGAACCACACGGGCCAAAAGGTGCCACACGGTCGTGCCAAATGGGCGTGCTTCATAAAGATCACACGGTCAAAGCCCCGACAAGCACGGCCACTACACACAGGCGTGCTAAATCACACGGCCTCTATCGAACCCACACGGGCGTGGCACACTGGTGTGGCACACGGGCGTGTTCTAGTCGTGAGAAAGACGAATTTCACTCAAACTGGGATGCTTAGGGGCTAAGAAAGAGTCCCCAAAAGTTCTCTATATAAAGATCCCATAAGGAAACATTGAAGGGGGCCTTCTTCCACTTTTACACACGTTCTATATTCTTTTCCTCTCGTCTTTCTGCCACACCACAGGTAGAAGCAAGGGATTACTCGAAGGGAGAAGCCAATCAGTTCATCTCAGAAGCCGAAGTTCTGTATCAACATAGAGGATTTCCCTAAATTCCTTCAGTGGTTTTTGGTTTCTTTTATGTTTTGTTATTTTATATCTTCTAGGATGTTTTCTTTTCACATTATGAACTAAACCCCTCAAATACTTGAGGGGGATGAAACCTAAGACAAATCTTGTTATTTATTCTTGATTTATATGATAATTACTTGAATTGTTCTTAATTATGTGTTCTTCATTCTTGTTTTAATAGTCCTAGGTATTAATTCAAGAATTAGATGTGCTTTGAGTAGAGGAGCAAAAGTCCCTGTGATAAGAGTAGATCTACCATAATTAAGCGGAGTTGCATGCAACCCTAGACATAGGGCGACATAAATCTGCCAGATTAGGGTCAAACCTAATATGGGGAACCATAGATCGAATTAATGCAACCTAGGGAGTTAATTAATAAGGGAATTTTAATTAATAACTTAGTCCTAGTTGCTCTTCACCTCGACGGAGGGTTTAACATAGATTAGGGATCTCTACGGATCAAGTCAAGCAAATAACTCATATAATTCAAGAAGATAATAACAAGTGAAGTCTAGGTGGATTCTCCCTTAAGTATTGATCATACCAATTAGCTTTCCCCTAAAAAGTCTTCCCAATTTACTTTTCCTATTTTTCTTAGTTTAGATTTTAGCAATTAGTTTTAAACAAAACCCTCATTTAATTTTTAGGTTAAATAATAGAAAGAAGTTGAGTAATAGTACTTTCGGTTCCCTTGGGTATGATACTCGATCTTATCAGTAGACTATACTGCTGTCGACAGGTGCGCTTGCCTTAAAACGTCGTGATATTAGTTAGTTTGGGTTTGATCAAGTTCTTTATAAATTTTATTGCTTCATATCACGCGATATCAGGACCCCAAGAGGAGCTCTTTCAAATCCCTCAGGCAAGACCCCTTGGCGTAGGACGGTGCATCGATTGGGCCGCACTAGAACAGGTCTAACTCGCAGACTCAGTTAGGGCCCTCCTCACTACCGACCGATGGGAGCGCTTCTTCAACATTATCGAGCCGACATACATGGAGCTCACCTTAGAGCTCTGTTCTACATTCCATTTACAGACATTTATGTCGGAGTTCGACAATCCTGGTACAGCGTAGTTCCATCTCGGTGGCTTGGTACGCCAATTGAGCATCTTAGAATATGGAGTCGCTTTAGGACTTTATACATAGGAATCCATGGACGACGATGATTTCTCTAAGCTCCATTGCCACATTCACTATTCTCCTTCCTCCTGTTGGATGGCCCTAGTCCTTACTTCAGCTACGTACGACCCCAGCCGCTCTAAAGCATCAGCTCTCCCTCCATCACTACGATACCTACATGCCATCCTAGCCCATACTTTGATGGGTTGGCGAGAGAGTACCAACGTCGTTAACACCTACGACGCTTATTTTTTATGGAGTATGGCACACAGGCTCGTCTTTGATTTAGCATACTTCATCGCCCTCGCGATTCGTCATCAGGCGGAGTGACACAAGAGGGAACCATCTGCATCGGCTCGTATGTGACTCATCTCGCATGGCATATCGGCCTCCTTAACACAGTGGCCCAGTTTTCGTCGCTCACGCTCATTGGCCAGATGTCTCCATAGGGCATCTCGAGTATGCTCCATATGAGGATGATAGAGCGTCGTCGTGGGTACAATCCTCCTCAATACTGTTTAGCTCAGTCTACAGAGCAGGATGAACCAACGGATATTACTGATGATATCCCCTACCTCAGGAGGCTCCATCTTCTTAGCCACTACCGAGTTATAGACTAGTTCATGTAGCTACTTCATTGACTGACATTTTTGAGTGCCTCACTCGATTTAAGCAGCGGTGCTTTCAACAATTCAACCACATTGATGCTACTCTACAGCAGATTTGTCAGCACCTCCATATCTCATCTCCACCGCCACCACCTCACGACCCAGCTGGCGATGAAGACTTTTGAGTCCATTTATTTTTCTTTTTCTTTTTTATTTTATGTTTTTTTATCTCTATCTTTATTTCTATTTTTATGTTCTAAAAAAACTTTGTAACACCCCAAACCCGGCCTAGACGTTATGGCCAAGACTGGTGTGCCACATTGAAGTGTTTTTTTTTTTAAACCATGTTTTCATTGAAAACCCTTCTTAATGTTTAGAAAACTTTTACCGTTAATCCTGTTTAAAACCTTAGCTTGTGTTTATTTGGCAAAAACGTAATCAAAACATTATTTAACCACTTTGTAAAATTCTTTATGGAAAATTGTGAAAACTTGTAAACCATTGTAGTTGTGGAAAACATGTTATTTTAAAAACAGTTTAAAGTGAATGAATACTGCGCACCAGGTAGGATTCAAGAGAAGAGGAGGTGAGTCAATTAGACTGCTTAAGTACCAAGCTCTTCCAGGATCCAATCCTAGACATGCATACACCCATTGCCACACTTTAAGTATTTACTATATTTGTGAAAACATTTGCGGAAGCTTTGCTATGTTATCGTGATATTTTGAAAACAAGTAACCTTTATAAAAACACGCCTTAGAGGTAACTGAATTCAAAACGATTTACACGACATTATAATTTAGCTAAAAACAAGTTAATTAAGTAAAGAATTAATAACCCGAAATAGAAATAATTAAAGAGGCCTTTTACAACCCAAAACCAAGAATAAATAATTAAGATTAAATTGAAATAATTAACTTAATTAAAAACCATCAGTCCAGTCCGTCTGGCCACTCTGAATCCCTCCCAGCTCCAAGTCCATCAACTAAAGCTCACCTGCAAGGTTAAAGAAAGGGGGTGAGTTTGGAAACTCAGTGTGCAACATTATCTCAACCATAGGCCAAAACAGATCAAGCCTCAGAATCAGATTAGTTGGGCCTTGGCCCATTACAGAAATCAGGTTAAGCCCATAGACCCATAACAGATACAGATCAGATATAATATGCAAACAGTAACCCAATCCAAATCCATCCATAACACCCCCGTACCAGCCTTACACTATGTGGGGAGACTACTCGACCCACCAAACTGCTACACACCACAGATAATTGCCGCGAGGCTGCCAGATATAATTTGCAGCGAGGTTGCCAGATATTGTGACGAGGTCACCAGATACAGATATTGTGGCGAGGCCACCAGATTGCAGCAAGGCTGCCAGATAATAATGTGACAAAGTCACCAGATTGCAGCGAGGCTGCCAGAACGCTTCCTCCATCATAAACCCATACCCCATGCAACAGATGTAATCATACTAGCATGCAACATATAGCATTTCATGCATCAGATATATTCATATTAATAGATAACTCATGCAGATACATAACATCATACATTTCATACAGAATTGACCCTAGGGGTATTATAGTCTTTTTGTACCTAGGGGTATTTTGGTAATTTTCTAGGTTCAGGGATATATTAGTCCTTTATCACATTTTCAGAGATTTTATGCATGCTCAATTGGTTATCAGTCCATAGATATCCACAGAAGTCCATTTTAAGCTTAATTATTTATTCTTGGTTTTGGGTTGTAAAAGGCCTCTTTAATTATTTCTATTTCAGGTTATTAGACTGTAGTATCAGAACTGGTAAAACTGGTAGCTAGATAGGAAATTTGGGCTGAATGGGCTTAATTTGCTAAATAGACACTGTAGGGCCCATTAGGAGTTTTAGGGCCCAGTGACTGAAATTGTTAAAATCTGTTAAATTGACTGCTAAGATGGAACTAAAGCTTATATGTGACTGTAACATGCATAAAACTCGTAATATTGGAACAAGTACTAAAATACCCCTAGGTATGGAAAATTACCATTTTACCCCTAAGTGTAAAATGACCTTTATACCCCTAGGTTAAATTCTATATGAAATGTATGATTTTCTATTTCTGCATGTCATATCTCATAACATATGTATATATCTGATGCATGTGATTCTGTATGTTATATGTCATAGCATGTATGCCTGCTGCATGGGGTTTGGGTTTATGATGGAGGAAGCGTTCTAGCAGCCTCGCTGCAATCTGGTGGCCTCGCCACATATATATCTGTTCTGGCAGCCTCGCTGCAATCTGGTGGCATCGCCACGTATATATCTATTCTGGTGGCCTCGCCACAATATCTGTATCTGGTGACCTCGTCACAATATCTGGTAGCCTCGCTGTAAATTTCTGTGGTGTGTAGCGGTTGGGTGGGTCGAGTAGTCTCCCCACATGGTGTAAGGCTGGTACGGGGGTGTTATGGATGGATCTGGGTTGGGTTTTCTGTTTGCATATCATATCTGATCTGTATCTGTAATGGGCCTATGGGCTGTACTGTTATCTGAAAAGGGCTAAGGCCCAGTTTACTGATATCTGAATAGGGTTTCGGCCCAGTATTTGACTGTGATGGGTTAGGGCTTAGGCCCAATGCGCTTGAGTTAACTTGGGCTTTGGATGGGCTTCTTTACACATTGAGTTTTCCAAACTCACCCATTTTTCCTTCCATCCTTGCAGGTGAGCCTTAGATTGGTGGACTTGGAGCTGGGAGGGATTCAGAGTGGCCACATGGACTGGACTATTGGATTTCTAATTAAGTTACCTATTTAAATTTAGATTTAATTATTTATTTCTGGTTTTGGGTTGTAAAAAGGGCCTCTTTAATTACTTTTATTTTGGGTTTTTATTCTTTACTTATTTGAATTGGTTTTAGCTTACGTAGGATATTATTTAAATCGAGTTGAAAATAAATGATTTTAAGACGCGGTTTTTATAAAAGTTACTTGTTTTCAAAATAACACGATAACCAAGCAAAGCTTCCGCAATTTTAAATGATCTTGTAGATAAATATTTCAAATAGTTAAAGTGTGGCAATGGTAGTGTGCATGTCTAGGAGTGGATCCAAGAAGAGCTTGGTACTTAAGCAGTCTATTCGACTCACCTCCTCTTTTCTGGAATCCTACCTAGTGCCCAGCTTCCATTCACTTTAAGTCTTAACGAAAAAGGTCAAATTTATTTGATACTTAAACCGTTTTCAAAATTAACATGTTTTTTGCAAACTACAAGGGTTTATAAGCTTTCATAAAACTTTTACAAAGGTTTTAACGATGTTTGCAAAGGGAGGATTATTTCAATAAATCACGTTTTGGAAAAAGACAAGCTAAGTTTAACGGTAAGAGTTTTTAAAACTTCAACCATAGTGGGCTTGGAGCTGCGAGAGATTCGGAGTGGCCACAGCATCTGCAGAACTGGTTTTCATTTTGTTTAAAGTATTTTATTATTAAGTTATTTTTGGGTTTTATTTTGTAATAAGGCCGCTATCTAAGTTTCTATTTGGTTTAATTTTTCTTTGATGATTAAATTACATTTTATAGAATCGCTAGTTTAGGCTGCGCTGGTTTCAAAATCTAAAGAACGTTTTCAATACTCAACGAGTGAATAATATGGATAACTTAAAGGATTAATAAACTGGTTTTAACAAACTTACTCTTTTGATTCAAACCTCACTTAAGACACAACAAGACTAAAAGGGTCGTAAACTTAGTTTTAGGATCGTGTGACACACCAGATCTGGTCATAACGTCTAGGCCGGGTTTGGGGTGTTACAAACTTATCTTAGTTTTTCTTGAAAATTTTATTTTTATGGCTGTTTCTTAATGAGTAACCATGCTAATCCATGTTTCCAAAACATTATTAATGCTATTGCAGTTTACAGAACTCAAAAGCTCAATATTACTCAGGATTATACAACTACACTGGGAAAGGTACTCTATGACTGCCATATCCTGCTCGACCACAACCATGGCCACCACAATACCATACACCACGTTAATATCCTCCTTTGGAATGGTACTTGTAAACACCCCAACCCCTGCCACAATCAAAGTATCCTTTCCCACCTTCACCTCAGCTGAGTTCATCACACATCTTATTAGCTGTCTTTCTAACTCCGCTCTCAATACTCCAAGGATTCATCCAAAATTCAGGAAGTTTCACTTCTCTTCCTCTCTTATCATTTATGCTTATATTCTTACTTATCTTTGTACATTGAGGATAATGTACATCTTAAGTGTGGGGAGGTTATTCACTTCATTATCAAAAAATCCATGAATTTTGTTTTGTTCTCAAGTCATTCTCTCATATCACTATTAGAATGAATTTTGATTGATTTATGATTTTTATTGGTATGTTTTGGATTAAGATATAGGTATTTTTGCTTGGTTAATTAAACTTTAAGACATTAGAGAATCAAGCATGAAAAGTTGACTTTTGAGAATTAAAATTTTTCTAGGTTGTTTCCCCAAATTTAGGTATTACTTTAAAGTTTGAAATTTGCAGGATTGATATCAAAAGCCATAATTTTTGTGAGATTTTGAGCCTATAGAGCATATTTTCTTTCTTGCTCACTTTTATTGTTGCTATGAGTGTGTCAATATTGATTTGTTATTCTAGAACTTGCTTCGATTATACATGTCAAGACCACACCATTGATTTGATATACCGAGATGATAAAGGCACTTATGTTTAACCCACTCACTCCATAAAAGTCTACCTTCATAACTGACCCTTAGTGAACCCCCTTGAGCTTAATGAACCATTCATTGGTTTACCCTTAATATTAACCTATAACCCATTATTGTTGAAATCCCCTTAATTATTTGATCCCTATTTTGTCGAGATTTGAACTGAACAATTATCTAGCTATGTTCTCTATTTCAGTTAGTGTAGTTTTAATATTTGATTTGTTCTTAAAAAAAATTCCAGTTATTAATTTTTTGTTTAGCATATTATTATGAAGTTATGTAATTCGTGATCTTAAACAATGTCATTCATGAGGAAAAGCTCAATTCTAGGAATATTTATATTCAGTGGAGATTTGATTTTCATGCAAGCCTATGGTAATGGCTTTTCATGTTGACTAATGAGTGCTTAATTTCTGAACCCTAAACACTTTAAGTGATTTGAGTGAATCTTTAGTGAGGATGTCAACTCTTGTTAGTTTTGAATTAAAGGTGATTACTTAGATAAGGGGAGATGCCTATGTTTTTGTGGTGAAAAAATCAACTTGGATCGTTTGAGACTTTGATGCTCTTTTAGTTGAATTCTCAATGTATAATTACATGTGAATTAGCTCAAAACATTATTGATAAGAATTATAAGTTGAGAAGGATGAATTTTAATTGTGAGTTGAGGATTTTTCTTGAGGGCAAGCAAAGGCTTAAGTGTGGGGATATTTGATAAACCATGATATATACATATTTTTTATCACATGCTTGGGATATTTATGGATGATTTATCATTTGATTTATGGAATTTAATGCTCCTAAATAGTAAATTTCATGTTTTATACTTAGGTGAGCATACGGAAGAGAAAAGAGCAAGGAACGGGCCAAAAATAGACAAAATGGGTCGAAACCAATATTCAACACGGCCTAAGTAGTTTCACACGGGTAAACCACACGCCTGTGTGTGACACATAGAATTCAACACAGCCTAAAGAATTCTCACACGGGCATGTCACAGGGCGTGTCCCTATCGAGCCCTATTTCAATTCCAGATGAAAAAGGCTAATTTTTAGGCAATTTGGGCATTCTAAAGTCTATAAAAACACCCAAATAGAGGAACAAGACACACAGAGTAGAAAGCAAGGAATTACTCGAAGAACGCCGATTGATTCATCTCAGAAGCAAAGATCTACATCAAGACTGAAGATCTCCTTCAATTTCTCTCGGAGTTTTTGGGTTCTTTATGTTTTGTTGTTTTCCTTATTTTGAGATTTTTTTCTTTTATAAATATGAACTAAATCCCTTAAATACCTGAGGGGGATGAAACCGAAGACGAATCTTGTTATTAATATCTGGATTATATGATAAATATTTGATTTGTTCTTAATTATGTGATTAATTCTTGTGTTAATATTTCATGATATTAATTCAAGTCAAATGTGCTTATTCAATGGAGAAAAATTCCCTGTTTAAGAGTAGATTCAACACAATTAAGCGGAGTTGATTGCAATCCTAGACATAGGACGACAAAAATCTGCCAGATTAGAGTCAAATCTAATAGGGAAGTCCATAGATCGAATTAATGCAACACTAGGGGTTTTAATTAGAAAGAAATTTGAATTAACCAACCTAGGGTTAGTTGTTTTTAGTCTTGAAAGAGATATTAACATAAATTAGAGATTTCTACGGATCAAGTCAAGTGAATGAATCATCTAGTTCAGAATCGAATAACAAGTCAAGTCTAGGTGGATTCTTCCTTGGGTATTGATAAGTGATATTTATGATGGTCAAACCTGTAAAACTAAACTATTATCATGATAATGACAAGCGCACCTATCGAACAGTAGTATAGCTTATGGCAAGACCGGGATGTCGAACCCACAGGGACTAAAAGTACTAGTATTAACTTTCTTTTTATTATCTAGCCTAAAAATAAATGGGATTTATTTTAAACTAATTAAACTAAACTAATTAACTAAGAACACGATAGAGAGTAAATTGGGGAAAAAAACTTTTTGAAAAACTGATTGATTAAGATAATACCTAATGAAGAATCCACCTAGACTTCACTTGTTATTAGACTCTGAACTAGACGATTTATTCACTTGACATGATCTGTAGAAATCCTTAAATTATGTTAATATCTCTTTCAAGAGTAAGAACAACTAACCCTAGGTTGATTAATTGAAATTTCTTTCTAATTAAAACCCCTAGTGTAGCATTAACTCGATTTATGAATTCTCTTATTAGATTTGACTCTAATCCGGTAGATTTTCGTCGTCCTATGTCTAGGATTGCGATCAACTCCACTTAATTGTGTTGGATCTACTCTTAAACAGGGACTTTTACTCCACTGAATAAACAGATTCGACTTGAATTAATATACTGAAATATTAATGATAAACGATAAATTATACATATTTTCACCTCATGTTTAGCCTAATTTCTAGATGAATTATCATTAAATTTGTGAGAATTGGTGCTCTTAATCCTTCTATTTCATGTTTTATACTCAGGAGAGCATAGGGAAGAGAAAAGAACGAAAAACGAGCCGAAAACGAGGAAAATAGGCCAAAGTGTGAAAACAACACGGCCCAAGGATTCACCACAAGGCCGTGCCACATAAAGTCCAACACGGCCCAACCCCGACAAGCACGGCCAGACCACACGGCCGTGCCACCATCAACAGGCCCGCACACGGCCTCTTGTCAATCCACACGGGCGTGTCCCTGTCTTGAGGAAGTTCAATTTCACTCGAAAAAGGATA
Organism: Gossypium stocksii; assembly: GCA_020496765.1. Lineage (NCBI taxonomy): Eukaryota > Viridiplantae > Streptophyta > Magnoliopsida > Malvales > Malvaceae > Gossypium > Gossypium stocksii. Next base: position 110,972,284 of record CM035623.1, read on the forward strand.
CTTAGGGGCTAAGAAAGCCATTCTAAACTCTATATAAAGACCCTAGGAGGCAATTTCAAGGGTGTGCTTATTTCCCGCTAAGGGAATACTTTTCTCTCCCCAAGAGAGTGCCGTATTTCTACCAACACAGAGAGTGGAAGCAAGGGATTACTCCAAGGGAAGTGATATCGGCGTGATATGAAGTAATAAAATTTATAAAGAACTTGATCAAACCTAAACTGATTAATATCACGACGTTTTTAAGGCAAGCGGACCTGTCGACAGTAGTATAGTCTAATGATAAGATCGAGTATCGTACCCAAGGGAACCGAAAGTACTATTACTCACTTTCTTTCTATTATTTAACCTAAAAATTAAGTGAGGGTTTATTTAAAACTACTCTAAAACTAACTAAGAAAAGCAGGAAAAATAAATTGGGAAGAACTTTTAGGGAAAAGCTAATTGATATGATTAATACTTAAGGGAGAATCCACCTAGACTTCACTTGTTATTATTTTCTTGAATTATACGAGTTATTTACTTGACTTGATCCGTAGAGATCCCTAACCTATGCTAAACCCTCCGTCGAGGTGAAGAGCAACTAGGCCTAAGTTGTTAATTAAAGTTCCTTTATTAATTAACTCCCTAGGTTGCATTAATCCGATCTATGGTTCCCCATATTAGGTTTGACCCTAATCCGGCAGATTTATGTCGCCCTATGTCTAGGGTTGCATGCAACTCCGCTTAATTATGGTAGATCTACTCTTATCACAAGGACTTTTGCTCCTCTGCTCTAAGCACATCCAATTCTTGAATCAATACCTAAGACTATTAAATCAAGGATTAAAAACACATAATTAAGAACAATTCAAGTAATTCTCATAATAATCAAGAATAAATAACAAGATCTGTCTTAGGTTTCATCCCCCTCAAGTATTTGAGGGGTTTAGTTCATAATGAGAAAAGAAAACATCTCAAAAGTTATAAAATAACAAATCATAAAAGAAACCAAAAACCCCTGAAGGAATTTAGGAGAATCCTCTATGTTGATGCAGAACTTCGGCTTCTGAGATGAATCGATTGGCTTCTCCCTTCGAGTAATCCCTTGCTTCTACCTGCGGTGTGGCAGAAAGACGAGAGGAAAAGAATATAGAGGGTGTGTAAAAGATGGAAGAAGGCCCTCTCTATGTTGCCTCATGGGGTCTTTATATAGAGAAGTTTTGGGGACTCTTTCTTAGCCCCTAAGCATCCCAATTTGAGTGAAATTTGTCTTTCCCGCAACTAGAACATGCCTGTGTGCCACGCCCGTGTGGGTTTCGACAGAGGCCGTGTGATTTAGCACGCCCGTGTGCAGTGGCCGTTCTTGTCGGGGCTTTGTCCGTGTGATCTTTGTGAGGCACGCCCGTGTGGCACGGCCGTGTGGCACGGCTTGGCCCATGTGATTCATGCATTTTGGCCCATTTTTCACCGTTTTGGGCTCGTTTTCTGTTCTTTCATCTTCCCTAGGCTCTCCTGAGTATAAGATATGAAAAAGAACGATTAAGAGCACCAATTCTCACTAAATTGATAATAATTCATCCATAATATAGGCTAAACATGAGGTAAAAATATGTATAAATTAGCGCTTATCAAATACCCCCACACTTAAACCTTTGCTTGTCCTCAAGCAAAATCTCAATCCCTAAAGGAAACCATTCTTCTTAATTCACAATCCTTATCAATAATAATTCAAATTAATCCACAGGTAGTCATACAATGAAAATTCAATCTAAAGAACATTTAAGACTCAATCACTTTAAGTTGAGAATTTTATCATTGAAAACATAAGTCTTTTCCTTCCTTCTAAGTAGTTATCTCTCCATCTTAATTAACAGGAGTTGACATCCTCACTAAAGGTTCACTCTATTCACTCGAAGTGTTTAGGGTTCAAAATTTAAGCACTCCTTAGTCAACCTGAAAAGTTATTACCATAGGCTTGCAAGAAAATCAAATCTCCACCACTATAGTTTGATATGATACATTGATCAAAAGGTCTTTAAATGGTTGTAAGGGGCTTGGTTAGGGGTGTTGTCACAGGCTGCAAAAAGAAGGTTAGAATTGAGATTGAACTGAAAAATTATCTAGCTAGAAAAATCTCTATCACTGGAACATATTTCTCAGCTAATTATTGTGATACTATCATTTCTGCCTTGGTAGCCTTAAAATAGAACTATACAAAAACTTGTCGAACTATTTACAATTTACAATTTATAATCGAATTTCACTGTATGTACTTCATTTTTTTTTTAAGAACAATTCAAGTATTTACAATAAATTGAACAAAACTTTACAATCTAGAACAGAGAATAAAGCTAGATGAAAAATTCAACTCAAATCTCGATAAAAATAGGGGTCAAAATAATTGAATGAAATTCAACAAAAATGGGTTATTGGTTAATAATTAGAGGGTGAGTCAAGGAAAAGGTTGTTAGGCTCAACGGGGTTCACTAGGGGTTAGATTTATGTAGGTAGGCTTTTTCTGTGGAGTAAGTGGGTTAAATCCTAAGTGCCTTTATCATTTCAGTATATCAAATCAATGATGTGGTCTCGACATGTATAATCGAAGCAAGTTCTAGAATAACAATTCAGTATTGACTCACTCAAAGCAATAATAAAAGTGAGCACGAAGAAAATGTATGCTCAAGAAGGCTAAAAAATCTCACCAGAATTATGGCTTTTGATGTCAATCCTACGAATTTCAAATCTTAAGATAGTGCTTAAAATTAGGGAAAATAACTTATGCAAAAATTGGGGATTCTCAAAAATTTCAACTTATCATGCTTGATTCCCTAATGTTTTAAAGTTTGAATAATCAAAGTACAAGCACCTATATCTTAATTCTCAATATATCGATAGAAATCATAAACTAATCAGAATAAATTCCTAATAGGAGACTGAAGATATTGCTATTAGGAAAAGTTCAGGGATTTCAAAGATAGTATAAATAGTAAGTTACCCCCCACACTTAAGATGTACATTACCCCCAATGTACAAGGAAAATATTAATAACAATAAAAGCATAGCATCATAAGATAGGGAAGGGTATGAAACTCCCTGCTTTGGATGGATTAGTGGAAGAGCTGGTAGGTTTGGCACTGTATTCCCTTTTTCGTAGAGATTTGAGCTGTAGAGCTCCTTTGAAACTGCGAAGGGGTTTATTAGTCGTGGGAGGTTAAGAAGAAGAGGGATTATTTTGTTAGGAGATAACCGTTATTATAATAAAATAGAAAATTTACTAAAATTCAAAATAAGGAAAAATATAAGAAAATTAAAAGCTGCAAAAAGGAAAAAGAAAAACTAATAGTAAAGGTTAAGATTAGTGTGTATTAGGTAGAAAGAGAAAAATAAAAGATAAAATAGAATAAAATAAGTAAAAAGAAAAATAAAGTAAAATAAAATAAAAATAACAAAAAGAGGATCTAATCCTCTAGTAGGTGTCGTGGTGGTGGGACGATGCCAAGGTGTTGACATATGTGTGCTAAGGTGGCATCGATGTAATCGAGGAGCTGCTCAAAGTGGTCCAGGCGCTCGGATATGTCAACACTGGAAGCTGCCGTCTGCTGTGATCGGGTAGGGCGTGGTGGCTCAGCTGGCGCATCCTCTGCTGGTGGTGGCGGTGGGACATCATCAGGAATGTCCTCTGGATCCTCGTCTTCTTGGACAATGCGGAAGTGGAAGTGGTCGCCACCGAGATGTCGCTCGACCATCCTCATCGAAAGCATGCTCTGGATGCCCTGGGAGGACATCTGGCCAAGTAAGGTGTAGGAGGAGGTCTGGGCTGTAGTGTTAAATAAGCCGAAGTAACGGCCTAGTCGAGTGATGTACGGGCCCATGGATACGACTCCCTTGCGGTGCCTCTCGGTTTGATGTTGCATGGCGAGTGCGATGAAATATGCAAGGTCAATGGGGTTGCCATTCACCATGCACCATAAGAAGTAGACGTCGTGTGTGTTGACGACGCCTGTGCTCTCTCGGCGACCTGTAATAGTATGAGCTAGGAGTGCGTGGATATACCTGAGAGAGGGAGGGAGAGCGGAGGCTTTGCTGATGCTGGGGTTGTATAGTTGTCTTCCTGGGGCAATCTTTTTCCAACAATCAAGGGGTCGGATATGGATGCGCCTAGAAAGGGTGGGGAAACTCTCCTCAGCCATAAACTGCTTGGTGTAAAGGCCGAGTGCCACACCGAATTCTGGGACGCTGAGTTGTTGAACAAGCCCTCCCAACCGAAATTGGACTGTCCCAGGATCATCGAACTGTGTCATCATCATCTGAAGGTGGAATGTGGCACAGAACTCGAGAGTGAGTTCAAGGTATGTGGGCTCCACGATCTAAAAGAACTGGTCCCATGGGTCAGTGGTGAGCAGGGCCCGGACATCATCTACCAGGCGTACTTGTTCGAGGGCCCTCCAGTCGATGCATCGGCCCATCGTGATATTGCTCGCACGCAGTAGCTGGTAGCGTTCTTCCTGGGAGTCTTGTGAAAAAGTAAGAAATGGGTGGCGCACCTCGGAAGTGGGCCTAGTCGAAGAACTCCCTAGCCCCTTTCGTTTCTTAGAGGCGGGGACGGCAGCTTTCCTGGCTCGGGAAGATAACATGGGATCTATATAAAAAAAACAGTAATTGATATTAAAAAATAAAAAATGTAAATATTAAAATAAAGAGGCTGAGTAGTAAAATAAAATGAACATGTTCCTAATGAGAATTTACCTTGGTAGTAAAATCTAATCATTTTTTATAGTTGGGATAAAAATTCTTTTTATGAGTGGATATATATATACTAAACTTAAATAACAAATGGCATATTTATGTGTGTTTAAGTGGCATATTTACAATGTGTATTAGGTGGCAACTAATTATGATGTTAAATGGCATAAAATTATGAAATGGAATCTAAATGACAAACCAAATTAAAAATTCTAAACTATTCTAGATTATTCTCTATTTCCTAGTTCTCTAATAGCCTAAGTCAATAATATAAATAAATAAAATAATATCAGAATGTAATGTAAAAAAAATTGCAGTAAAAATAAAATAAATGAGAAAAGGGGGAAAATAGAACCAAATTTGGTGTCACACGGTCGTGGGTACTGTTGCATGGGCGTGTGGATCGTGGAAATCTAGTATGGTGGTGTTTGGAAGGCTGGGGTGGTGTTTGTGGAGGTTTGGGGAGGTTTTGAGGGAAAAAACTTAGGGTTTAGGTGAAATGGGAAGGGAGAAATAGCCCTGTATATATACATTTTGGGTCACACGGGCATATCGCACCCCCGTGTGAGTCGTGTTGAGCCCGTGCTTTTCAAAAATTGGAGGTTTTTGGCGTGCCATGTTCGATGAGCACGCCCGTGTTTCCTTTGAGCACGGCCGTGGAGATTAGTCCTTCGTTAAACGCATAGGCGTGGTAAGGTATACATAGCCGTGGAGATCAGTCCTTCGTTAAACGCACGGGCGTGTAATAGAGTACACTGGCGTGTTTGAATTGATAGTAGCTTCAACGGGTTTGTGGCACGGGCGTGTGGATCTATGTTTGCCCGTGTGGAAGGTGCAGGGTTGCCACGGCCATATCGCACGGCCGTGTGTTTTTCTGTCTTACCCGTGTAGATGTCGAAGAGTCGCCACGGCCATTTCGTACGGCCGTGGGATTTTATCGGAAGCCTGTGTTTTGGGGAAACGGTACTCTGTTTGCATACGGTTTGCCCACACGACCGTGTCTCTGCTTTTCGGTATGCGCACGGCCTTAGGCACGCCCGTGTGCCTGGCCGTGTGGTCCATATTTTCTGCAGAAAAAAGTGTTAGTTTTTGCACTAAAATCATGAAAAAATTTTTAAAAAAAGGAGGTTACTATGCTAGTGCTCGGGTTGCCTCTCGAGAAGCGCTTATTTAGAGTCTAAGCTCGACTCTTCCTAGAGATGTCAAGAAGAAACGGGATGGAGCCTAAGCTCCTCCTTATTTTCTGCAAAATTCTCAATTTTATAATGTTTTAGCCTATGGCCATTTACCTTGAAAGTACCGTGGTTGGGGTGTGTTACCTCGACAGTGCCGTATGGAAAGACTTTGAGAATGGTAAACGGACCTGACCACCTTGATTTGAGTTTTCCAGGGAATAGTTTCAATCTTGAGTTGTAAAGTAGAACGAGATCACCTGTTTCGAACAGCTTAGGTTGTTTTAGCCTTTTGTCGTGACGTTGCTTCACGGCTTCCTTATATAATCGTGAATTTTCGTACACATTGTAGCGCCATTCATCTAGCTCATTTAGCTACAGAAGTCTCTTTTCACCTGCACTTTTAAGATCAAGGTTTAGAAATTTTATAGCCCAGAATGCTTTATGCTCGAGTTCAAATGGTAGATGACAATTTTTTCCATAAACAAGTTTATAAGGAGATGTTCCTATGGGTGTTTTAAATGCAGTTCTGTAAGCCCATAGTGCATCATCTAATTTTCTAAACCAGTCCTTCCTATTTAATTCTATGGTTTTTTCTAGGATGCGCTTCAGTTCTCTGTTTGTCACTTCGACTTGGCCGCTAGTTTGTGGGTGGTAGGGGTGGCTGTTCTGTGGTGTACTCCATACCTTCTTAAAATTTTTTCAAATTGGGTATTGCAAAAATGTGTGCCCCTATCACTTATGATTATCCTAGGTGTTCCAAATCGAGAAAAAATCTTCTTCAAAAATCGTACTACCATTCTAGCATCATTTGTAGGTAAGGCTTGAGCTTGTACCCATTTTGACATGTAATCTACTGCTGCTAGTATGTACTTATTTCCGAATGAATTAGGGAAGGGTCCATGAAGTCTATACCCCATACATCAAATATTTCATATGAAAGTATATAGTTTTGAGGCATTTCATTAAGTTGGGAGATATTACCTGTTCGTTGGCATTTATCACAAGAAGTCACATACCTGTTGGCATCTCTGAAAAGTGTAGGCCAGAAAAAACCTGATTCGAGAACTTTATGGGTGGTTCTGGTTCCATTGTGGTGTCCTCTTGTGGGTCCTGAGTGGCAGTGTTCCAAAATTTGATATGCCTCTATGTCATCAACGCATTTCCGTATGACCTGATCTGCGCAAATTCGAAAAAGAAAAGGATCTTCCCAAAAGTAGTTTTTCACATTAGCAAAGAATCGCTTCTTTTGTTGATGGGTTAGCCCTTTTGGGGTTATATTGGCTGCTAAATAATTTGCAAAATCGGCAAACCAAGGAAGTGTCGTACCTGCTAAAGTTAAGAGTTGTTCTTCAGGGAACATATCGTTTATCTTTTCGAGGTACCTGGGTTGTGTATTTTCTAGTCTCGAGAGGTGATCTGCTGCTAAATTTTCGGCTCCTTTCTTGTCTTTAATTTCCAAGTCGAATTCCTGTAAAAGTAAAATCCATCTTATTAACCGAGGTTTTGCATCAAGTTTGGCTAAGAGATAACGAAGAGCTGAATGGTCAGTAAAAACAACGACTTTTGACAAGATTAAATAAGATCTGAATTTATCAAAAGCAAAGATAACAGCTAGTAATTCTTTCTCCGTGGTGGTGTAGTTGGCTTGAGCAGCTGTCAATGTTCTGCTGGCATAGTAGATCGGTTGGAAGTGCTTGTCCCTTCGCTGTCCTAAAACTGCACCTATGGCAAAATCACTTGCATCGCACATTAGTTCAAAAGGCAGATTCTAATCAGGTGAAATCATAATTGGAGCGCTGACTAACTTGTCTTTAAGGGTGCTAAAGGACTCTAAATATTCTTGGTCGAAGTTAAAAGGTATGTCTTTTTCTAGCAATTTAGTTAAAGGCTTAGCTATTTTAGAAAAGTCCTTAATGAATCTACGATAAAAACCGGCATGTCCTAAAAAACTTCTTATAGCCTTAACTGAACTGGGAGGGGGTAGTTTCTCAATAGTTTCAACTTTAGCTTTGTCTACCTCTATTCCTCTATTAGAGATTTTATGTCCTAGTACAATACCTTCCTGAACCATGAAATGACATTTTTCCCAATTTAGCACTAGATTTGTTTCTTTACATCTTATCAAAACAAGTTTCAAATTATTTAGACAGTATTGGAAAGAGTTACCAAAAACAGAGAAGTCGTCCATGAATACCTCCATGATATCTTCCACAAATTTGTTAAAAATAGCTAGCATGCATCGCTGAAAAGTAGCAGGAGCGTTACATAAACCAAAAGGCATTCTACGATATGCAAACGTATCGTATGGGTATGTGAACGTCGTTTTTTCCTGATCTTCTGGAGCTATCGGAATTTGGAAGTAACCAGAGAGGCCATCTAGGAAGCAATAATACATGTGACCGGCTAATCTTTCTAACATTTGATCGATAAAGGGCAAAGGAAAATGATCTTTTCGAGTGGCATCATTCAGCTTTCGGTAATCTATGCATACTCTCCATCCTGTGACTGTTCGTGTTGGCACGAGTTCTTCTTTGTCATTGGATACCACGGTTAGCCCACCTTTCTTAGGAACAACCTGCACGGGGCTTACCCAAGAACTATCAGAAATAGGATAAATGATACCTACATCAAGAAGTTTAATTACCTCAGCCTTTACGACTTCCTTCATGTTAGGATTTAATCGTCTCTGAGCTTGCACTGCTGGTTTATATTCATCTTCTATTAAAATCTTGTGAGTACAAAAAGAATGATTAATTCCCTTGATATCTGAAATTTTCTAGGCTATGGCTTGCCTATGTTTTCTTAATACCTGGAGCAGTTCTTCCTTTTCTCTAGAGCTTAAATTTGATGCAATAATGACCGGTAAAGTTGAGTTCTCCCCTAAAAAGGCATATTCTAAGTGTTCTGGCAGTTGTTTTAACTCTAATTTAAGGGGTTCCTCAATGGAAGGTTTCTGTCTTAGCTTATCATGCATTTTTAAATTGTCATAGCTTATGTGTCTAGTGATAGTTTCGCTAGAGTCTAATTCTTTTCTTACCTTCTCTACTTCTAAGGAGGTTTCACCCTCCCCCTGAATAAGACACAGTTCCAGAGTGTCGGTGATAGAGATTTCCTGCAAATTATCTTGAACGAATTGATCAACCATATCAACAAAATAGCAAGAATCATCTTGTTCTTTGGAAAATTTCATGGCATCATAGATTTTAAAAATGACTTCCTCTTCACCAACTCTAAGAACTAATTTACCATCTCCAACATCAATAATAGCTCTAGCAGTGGCTAAAAATGGGCGTCCTAAAATTAAAGGTACGTCAATGTCCTCATCCATGTCAAGCACAACAAAATCTACAGGGAATATAAATTTATCGACTTTTACTAGCACATCTTCAATAATTCCCCTAGGATATTTAACAGATCTATCAGCTAATTGGATGCTCATCCTAGTGGGTTTAGGTTCCCCTAGACCTAGTTGTTTGAACATTTTATAGGGCATGAGATTAATACTTGCACCTAAATCAGCCAATGCTTTATTAATAATTAAGCTACCAATTAAACAAGGGATAGTAAAACTCCCTGGGTCCTTTAGCTTTGTTGGCAGTTTATTTTGGAGAATGGCTGAACATTCCTCATTGAGTTCCACTGTGGCTAATTCTTCTAATTTTCTTTTGTTCGTCAGGAGTTCTTTTAGGAATTTTGCGTATTTCGGCATCTGTGAAATTGCTTCAACAAATGGTAAGTTAATATGTAATTGTTTGAAAAGTTCAAGAAACTTACCGAATTGGGCGTCTGTTTGGTCCTTCTTTAACCTTGCTGGGTATGGGATGCGCGGTTTGTACTCCCTGAGTGTCGGAGTGGCGTCATCCTTAGATTCCTCTACTTTATCCTTTGGCAGTTCGTGAGCATGCTTCTTTTCTGGTTCTGCTAGCACTTTACCATCTCTTAGAGTGATTGCTTTATCATGTTCTCTGGGATTTGGTTCAGTGTTGCTTGGAAGCCCGCCATGAGGTCTTTCTGAGATTAATTTTGCAAGCTGACCGATTTGGTTCTCGAGTCCTTGGATAGAGGCTTGTTGATTCTTTAATGCTGTTTCAGTGTTTTGGAAACGAGTGTCTGAGGCGGCCATGAATTTAGTGAACACGTCCTCAAGGTTCGGCTTCTTTTCTTGTTGAGGTGATGGCTGCTGAAATACCGGAGGCTATTGTCTTTGATTTCCTTGTCCTCCCCATGAAAAATTTGGGTGATTTCTCCAACCTGCATTATAAGTATTACTATAAGGATTATTTTGAGGTCGAGAATTATTACCTATATAATTGGCTTGTTCGGCTTCCATGTTGTGTAGATGGTCTGAATTAAACATATTTCCTGGGGCTACATCACATTGCATCACTGATTGAGCCTGCGTGGAACCAACAAAATTATCAAAATTTTTATTTAAAAGTTCTACTTGGTTAGTGAGCATAGCAACAGCATCAATATTATAGACTCCTGCGGCTTTCGTCGGCTTTGTCCTCATGACTTGCCATTGATAGTTATTCAATGACATTTCCTCAATAAATTCGTAAGCTTCGTCAGGTGTTTTATTATTGATGGTTCCGCCTGCGGCTGCATCGATCATCTGCCTAGTTGATGGGTTTAACCCATTGTGGAAAGTTTGAACCTGTAGCCATAAAGGTAATCCGTGGTGAGGGCATCTTCTTAAAAGATCTTTGTACCTTTCCTAGGCATCATAAAGTGTTTCTAAATCCATCTGCATAAAAGAAGAAATATCGTTTCGTAATTTAGCAGTTTTAGCAGGGGAAAATATTTAAGCAAAAATTTTTCAGACATTTGGTCCCATGTAGTAATTGAGCCTCGTGGTAGAGAGTTTAACCACTGTTTTGCCTTATTTCTTAGGGAAAATGGAAATAGCCTTAGGCGAATGGCGTCATCAGTAACGCCATTGATTTTAAAAGTGTCGCATAGTTCCAAAAAATTGGCTAGATGTGAGTTGGGATCTTCATCCTGTAAACCGTCAAACTGCACAAGTTGCTGAATCATTTGAATAGTACTAGGTTTTAATTCAAAATTATTAGCAGCGATAGCAGGTCTAACAATACTAGTTTGAGTACCAATCACACTAGGTTTAGCATAATCATACATAGTACGCGGAGCTTCTTCTGGTTCAGCGAGTAGTGCTGGAGGTTGGTGAATATTTTGATTTGGGGCCATCTCTTCAGTAGGTTCTGGCTCTTGCTCAAGTTCCTGCTCTGGATAATGTAAACTTCGTCTAATTTCTCTACAATTTCTGCGGACTGTAGCTTCCAAATCTTCGTCAAAAAGGAGTGGTCCTGACGGGTTGCTTCTAGTCATAAACTAGAAAAACCTAAAAATAAAATAAAATAAAATAAAATAAAATAATTAAAAGAAAGAAAAAAATAACAATAAAAATAAAAATAATTAAATAAATAAATAATGGCTAAAGTAATAGAAATCGAGCTTTCGTAATATTTCAGTTATGTCCCCGACAATGGCGCCAAAAACTTGATATCGGCGTGATATGAAGTAATAAAATTTATAAAGAACTTGATCAAACCTAAACTGATTAATATCACAACGTTTTTAAGGCAAACGCACCTGTCGACAGTAGTATAGTCTAGTGATAAGATCGAGTATCGTACCCAAGTGAACCGAAAGTACTATTATTCACTTTCTTTCTATTATTTAACCTAAAAATTAAGTGAGGGTTTATTTAAAACTACTCTAAAACTAACTAAGAAAAGCAGGAAAAATAAATTGGGAAGAACTTTTATGGAAAAGCTAATTGATATGATTAATACTTAAGGGAGAATCCACCTAGACTTCACTTGTTATTATTTTCTTGAATTATACGAGTTATTTACTTGACTTGATCCGTAGAGATCCCTAATCTATGCTAAACCCTCCGTCGAGGTGAAGAGCAACTAGGCTTAAGTTGTTAATTAAAGTTCCTTTATTAATTAACTCCCTAGGTTGCATTAATTCGATCTATGGCTCCCCATATTAGGTTTGACCCTAATCCGGCAGATTTATGTCGCCCTATGTCTAGGGTTGCATGCAACTCCTCTTAATTATGGTAGATCTACTCTTATCACAGGGACTCTTGCTCCTCTGCTCTAAGCACATCCAATTCTTGAATCAATACCTAGGACTATTAAATCAAGGATTAAAAACACATAATTAAGAACAATTCAAGTAATTCTCATAATAATCAAGAATAAATAACAAGATCTATCTTAGGTTTCATCCCCCTCAAGTATTTGAGGGGTTTAGTTCATAATAATAAAAGAAAACATCTCAGAAGTTATAAAATAACAAATCATAAAAGAAACCAAAAACCCCTGAAGGAATTTAGGAGAATCCTCTATGTTGATGCAGAACTTCGGCTTCTGAGATGAATCGATTGGCTTCTCCCTTCGAGTAATCCCTTGCTTCTACCTGTGGTGTGGTAGAAAGACGAGAGGAAAAGAATATAGAGGGTGTGTAAAAGATGGAAGAAGGCCCTCTCTATGTTGCCTCATGGGGTCTTTATATAGAGAAGTTTTGGGGACTCTTTCTTAGCCCCTAAGCATCCCAATTTGAGTGAAATTCGTCTTTCCCGCGACTAGAACACGCCCGTGTGCCATGCTCGTGTGGGTTTCGACAGAGGCCGTGTGATTCAGCACGCCCGTGTGCAGTGGCCGTGCTTGTCGGGGCTTTGTCCGTGTGATCTTTGTGAGGCACGCCCGTGTGGCACGGCTTGGCCCGTGTGATTTGTGCATTTTGGCCCATTTTTCACCGTTTTCGGCTCGTTTTCTGTTCTTTCATCTTCACTAGGCTCTCCTGAGTATAAGATATGAAAAAGAACGATTAAGAGCACCAATTCTCACTAAATTGATAATAATTTATCCATAATATAGGCTAAACATGAGGTAAAAATATGTATAAATTAGCGCTTATCAGGAAGCCGATTGATTCATCTCAGAAGCCGAATTCTACATCAAGACAGAGGATCTCCTTTCAATCCTTCAGGGTTTTTGGGTTCTTTATGTTTTGCTATTTTAATTCTTCTGAGATGTTTTCTTTTATAATCATGAACTAAATCCCCCAAATACTTGATGGGGATGAAACCTAAGACAGATCTTGTTATTATTTTCTCTTGAATTATATGATAAATATTTGATTTGTTCTTAATTGTGTTTTTAACTCTTAAATTGATATTCCCATGATATTGATTTAAGTCAAATGTGCTTGTGTAGAAGAGCAAAAGTCCCTGCATAGGAGTATATCCAACATAATTAAGCAGAGTTGCATGCAACCCTAGACATAGGGCGACATAAATCTGCCGGATTAGGGTCAAACCTAATAAGGGAATCCATAGATCGAGTTAATGCAAGACTAGGGGTTTTAACTAGAAAGAAATTTCAGTTAATCAACCTAGGATTAGTTGTTCTTATCCTCGACGGAGGTATTAACATAAATTAGGGATTTCTACGGATCAAGTCAAGTGAATAAATCGTCTAGTTCAAGAGTTGATAACAAGTGAAGTCTAGGTGGATTCTCCCTTGAGTATTGCCCAAATCAATCAATTTTTCCTAAAGAGTTTTTCCCCAATTTACTTTTTGTGCATTCTTAGTTTAATTTTAGAATTAGTTTAAGTCTTCATAAAAACCCTTTTTATTTTGAGGCTAGATAATAGAAAGGAAGTTAGTACTAGTACTTTTGGTTCCCTTGGGTACGATAACTCGATCTTGCCACTAAACAATACTACTGTTCGATAGGTGCGCTTGCCTTAAAATCGTGATATTAGTTAGTTTTTGGTGCGATCAGTTTTTATAAATTTTATTACTTCATATCACGCATATCAAATTTTTTTGGCGCCGTTGCCGGGGAACTGAAATATTAAGAACACTCGATTTCTATTACTTTAGCCATATTTATTTTTATTTATTTTCAGCTTATTTTTATTTTTATTTTTTAGTTTTTTTTATTTTACTGAAATGTTCTTTTCCTCTAGGTATCTCTAGTTTATGACTAGAAGGAACCCAGCAGGACCATTGCTTTTTGATGAGGATTGAGAAGCTACAGTTCGCAAAAATCGTAGGGAGATCAGAAGAAGCCTACATTATCCAAAACAAGGACAAGAAGAAGAACTTGAACCTACTGAAGAGATGGAAGCAAATTAGGATAATCAGCTACCTCCTGTAGTAGCTGCAAATCCTGTTGAGCAAAATCCTGCTCCGCGTACTATGTATGATTATGCTAGACCTAATTTAGCAAGCACTGAATCTAACATTGTTAGGCCTACTATTGCTGCAAATAATTTTGAACTGAAGCCTAACACTATTCAAATGATACAACAATTTGTTCCGTTTGATGGTTTGCAGGATGAGGATCCTAACTCGCATTTAGCCAACTTTTTGGAATTATACGATACATTTAAAATAAATGGCGTTTCTGATGATGCCATTCGTCTTAGGCTATTCCCATTCTCCTTGAGAAACAAGGCTAAACAATGGTTAAATTCTTTACCACGTGGATCAATCACTACATGGGAATAGATGACTGAAAAATTCCTACTCAAATATTTTCCGCCGGCTAAAACGAAAAATTAAGAAACGATATCTCTTCTTTTGTGCAGATGGATTTAGAAATACTTTACGATGCCTGGGAGAGATACAAAGACCTTTTGAGAAGCTGCCCTCACCATGGGTTACCTTTGTGGTTACAAGTTCAAACCTTTCACAATGGTTTGAATCCATCAACAAGGCAAATGATCGATGTAGTCGCAGGAGGAACAATCAACAACGAAACACCCGAAGCAGCCTATGAGTTTATAGAAGAGATGTCACTGAATAACTATCAGTGGCAAGTCATGAGGACAAAGCCGACAAAAGCTTCAGGAGTTTTTAATATTGATGCTGTCACCATGCTTACTAATAAGGTAGAACTTTTAAATAAAAATTTTGATAATTTTGTTGGTTCTACGCAGGCACATCCAGTAATGCAGTGTGACGCAAATCAAGGAAATATGTTCAATATAGATTACTACTCCTATGGACATGGCATGGAATCTAAGCAAACCAACTATATGGGTAACAATTCTAGACCTCTAAATAACCCTTATAGTAATACTTATAATGCAGGCTAGCGGAACCACCCCAATTTTTCATAGGGAGGACAAGGAAATCAAAGACAACCACCTCATCTGGGATTTCAACAGCCACCACCACAATAGGAGAAAAAGCCGAACCTTGAAGAGATGTTCACAAAATTTATGGCCGTGTCAAAAACACGTTTCCAAAATGCCGAAACGACACTGAGGAACCAGCAAGCATCCATTCAAGGACTCGAAACATAAATAGGCCAGCTCGCCAAGTTAATTTCTGAAAGAACGCAAGGTGGGTTACCAAGCAACACTGACATTAACCCTAAGGAGCAACTCAATTCCGTGAATACAATAGATGAGGAAGGATTAACGAAAACCAAACTAGAGCCCTGTAAGGAGAATGAGGTGAGTAAAGGCAAGGTCGAGGTAAGTAATAAGAGCCAGTCATCAAGGAATATAAGCCTCGTATCCCATACCCTAACGTATTAAAGAAAGACCGCACAGATGAGCAATTCGGTAAGTTTCTTAAACTCTTAAAGAAATTACACATCAACTTACCGTTTGTTAAAGCAATTTCGCAGATGCCGAAGTACACAAAATTTTTAGAGGAACTTCTCACAAATAAAAGGAAGTTGGAAGAACTGTCCATAGTGAAACTCAACGAGGAATGCTCAGCTATTCTCCAAAATAAACTGCCAACCAAACTAAAAGATCCAGGGAGTTTTACTATTCCTTGTTTACTTGGTAGCCTAGACGCCAAAAATGCTTTAGCTGATCTAGGGGCTAGTATAAATGTCATGCCTTATAAACTGTTTAAACAACTAGGTCTAGAAAAACCTAAGCAAACCAAGATGAGTATTCAACTTACTGATAAAACTATTAGGTTTCCTAAGGGAATAATTGAAGATGTGCTTGTCAAAATCGATAAATTTATATTCCCAGTTGACTTTGTTGTTTTAGACATTGATTAGGATAACAGTGTACCCTTAATTCTAGGGCGACCCTTTTTAGCAACTGCCAGAACAATAATTGATTAAGGAACAGGTGAACTTACACTACGTGTAGCTAATGACAAAGTTACTTTACAAGCTCAAAACTTGATTAAGACTGTTGATAATAATATAGTCACGAGTCCTTGTAAAAACACTGAACTCACCACCCAACCTTCTGTGCAGGATACACTCCACATAAAGGCAACCCAATCATAGACAAGTCCATCCAAGGGAGACGGACCTGGAAAGCGAATGCTTCAGATTGAGGAACTAGATGAGTGGCTGAACTATCACGAAAAGCCCAAAATATGCCACACCAACCCAGAGCATCACCAAGTCGACCCTCAGGTACAAACGAATCAACTCAAGGTAGGGGATAAGGTAATCTTAGGGGAAGATGATCCTTGAATCTTGAATTCAAAAGAGCACACAAGTGATACACCTTACTTCACGATAATGAAAACTTTCCCTATGGTACAGTCGAGATAAAACATAAGTCACTCGGCACTTTCAAGGTAAATCACGCTCGACTCAAATCTTACGTTGATAATGAAATTGTAAGCAGGATAAAAGAGTATCAACTTGTCAAACCACCGTGAACGTACAAGCTCGAGCAAAGTCGAGCTTAGACTATAAATAAGCTCTTCTCGGGAGGCAACCCGAGCACTAACACCACTAACCATTTTATTTTATGTTATTTTGTTTTTATGTTATTTTTAGTGCAGGATTTTTAGACCACACGGCCAGACACACGGCCATGCCTTAGGCCGTGTGAAAACAGGGTCAAATTTTCCTTCAACACGGGATGCGTTAAATTCCCACGGACGTGTGAGGTGCCCGTGGACGAACCTGTCTAACACTACACGGGCGTGGCACCAAATATACACGGGCGTACACGATCGAACATGGCCGTGCCCTTACCCTGTGGTCGACACTGTCAATTTACACACGGGCGTGTGACATGCCCGTGCCCCAAAGTCGTGCCCGCTCCGATAGGAGCACGAAACACACAGGCTAGACCTAGGCCACATGCCCATGTGACACGACCGTGTGCCCAATTTTCTATTTAATTTATTTTATTCTTTATTTTATTTTTATTTTCTTCACTTTATATTTTTTCTTTTATTTTACACTTCACTTTTTAGAGAGTAAAACTTAAATTCCTCACGCAGTCGTGCTTCAAGTTACCCAGAATCATGAACTTCAAGTAGTTATCTCTCCAATCCAGCTTTTCCTACCTTAAAAGAAATTCATCCAATATTCAGGGAGTTTCATTTCCTTCCCTATTTGATGATATTATGCTTCTATTGTTATTAATGTTATCTTTGTACATTGAGGGCAATGTACATCTTAAGTGTGGGGGGGAAACTCACTTTCATTCTTTATATTATCTTTGAAATCCTTGAAAATGGCTCTCAAATTTTGAATTCTCTGCATTAATCTCAATCTCCTATTAAGGATTAATTCTGATTGATTTATGATTTTTATTGATAGGTTGAGAATTAAGACATAAGTGCTTATGCTTTGATTATTCAAACTTTAAAACACTAGGGAATCAAGCATGATAAGTTGAAATTTTTGAGAATATAAATTTTTTTTCTAGGTTATTTTCCCTAATTTTAAGTGTTATCTTGAGATTTGAAATTCACAGGATTGACATCAAAAGCCATAATTCTGGTGAGATCTTTCAGCCTTTTGAGCATACATCCCTTCGTGCTCACTTTTATTATTGCTTTGAGTGAGTCAATACTGATTTGTTATTCTAGAACTTGCTTCGATTATACATGTCAAGACCATATCATTGATTTGATATACCAAAATAATAAAGGCACCTAGGATTTAACCCACTTACTCCAAAAAAGCCTAGCTCTATAAATTAACCCCTAGTGAACCCCATTGAGCCTAACAACCCATTCTTTGACTCACCCCTAATATTAACCTATAACCCGTTTTTGTTGAATTCCATTCAATTATTTTGATCCCTATTTTTGTCGAGATTTGAGTTGAATCATTATTTAGCTTTGTTCTCTTTTCTAGATTGTAAATATTCAAAGTATGATATTTGATTTGTTCTAAAAAAAACAATGTATATACAGTTAATTCAATTGTAATCTGTAATTGTTCAATAGTTTTTGCATATTTCTACAAGCTTCCAAATCCAGAACGGTGTCATCATAAGGCTTAGCTCTAGGAATATGTTCTAGTAATAAAGATTTTTCTAGCTAGATAATTTTTTAGTTCCATCTCGATTCTAACCTTTCTTTTTCAGCTTGTGACAACACCCCTAACCAAATCCCCGTTACAATCGTTGAAAGACCTTTTTATCAATGTATCATATCAATCTATAGTGGTGGAGATTTGCTTTTCTTGCAAGCTTATGGTAATAACATTTCAGATTGACTAGAGAGTGCTTAACTTTTGAACCCTAAACACTTTGAGTGGATAGAGTGAATCTTTAGTGAGGATGTCAATTCTTGTTGATTTTTTATTGAGAGATAATCACTTAGGAGAAGGGAGAAAACTTATGCTTCAATGATAAAATTCTCAACTTAGAGTGATTGAATCTTTAATGTTCTTCTGATCCTTATTGATAAAAATTGTGAGTTGAGAAGAATGATTCTTAATTGTGGATTAAGATTTTGCTTGAGGACAAGCAAAGGATTAAGTGTGGGGGTAATTGATAAACGATAAATTATACATATTTTTACCTTATGTTTAGCCTAATTTCTGGATGAATTATCATTAAATTTGTGAGAATTGGTGCTCTTAATCCTTCTATTTCATGTTTTATACTCAGGAGAGCATAGGGAAGAGAAAAGAACGAAAAACGGGCTGAAAACGAAGAAAATAGGCCAAAGTGTGAAAACGATACGGCCCAAGGATTCACCACACGGCCGTGGCACACGGCCGTGCCACATAAAGTCTAACATGACCCAACCCCGACAAGCACGGCCAGACCACACGACCGTGCCACCATCAATAGGCCCGCACACGGCCTCTTGTCGATCCACATGAGCGTGGCACACGGGCGTGTCCCTGTCTTGAGGAAGTTCAATTTTACTCGAAAAAGGATACTTAGGGGCTAAGAAAGCCATTTTAAACTCTATATAAAGACCCTAGGAGTCAATTTCAAAGGTGTGCTTATTTCCCGCTAAGGGAATACTTTTCTCTCCACAAGAGAGAGCCGTATTTCTGCCAACACAAAGAGTGGAAGCAAGGGATTACTTTAAGGGAAGCCGATTGATTCATCTCAGAAGCCGAATTCTACATCAAGATAGAGGATCTCCCTTCAATCCTTCAGGGGTTTTTGGGTTCTTTATGTTTTGCTATTTTAATTCTTCTGAGATGTTTTCTTTTATAATCATGAACTAAATCCCCCAAATACTTGAGGGGGATGAAACCTAAGACAGATCTTGTTATTATTTTCTTTTGAATTATATGATAAATATTTGATTTGTTCTTAATTGTGTTTTTAACTCTTAAATTGATATTCCTGGGATATTGATTTAAGTCGAATGTGTTTGTGTAG
The DNA here is from genome assembly GCA_020496765.1 of Gossypium stocksii. Taxonomy (NCBI): domain Eukaryota; kingdom Viridiplantae; phylum Streptophyta; class Magnoliopsida; order Malvales; family Malvaceae; genus Gossypium; species Gossypium stocksii. The sequence goes on from CM035623.1 coordinate 110,991,805, forward strand.
AGGAGCAAAAGTCCCTGCATAGGAGTAGATCCAACAGAATTAAGCGGAGTTGCATGCAACCCTAGACATAGGGTGATATAAATCTACCGGATTAGGGTCAAACCTATTAAGGGAATCCATAGATCGAGTTAATGCAAGACTAGGGGTTTTAACTAGAAAGAAATTTCAGTTAATCAACCTAGGATTAGTTGTTCTTATCCTCGACGGAGGTATTAACATAAATTAGGGATTTCTACGGATCAAGTCAAGTGAATAAATCGTCTAGTTCAAGAGTTGATAACAAGTGAAGTCTAGATGGATTCTCCTTTGAGTATTGCCCAAATCAATCAGTTTTTCCTAAAGAGTTTTTCCCCAATTTACTTTTTATGCATTCTTAGTTTAATTTTAAAATTAGTTTAAGTCTTCATAAAAACCCCTTTTATTTTTAGGCTAGATAATAGAAAGGAAATTAGTACTAGTACTTTTGGTTCTCTTGGGTACGATAACTCGGTCTTGCTGCTAAACTATACTACTGTTCGATAGGTGCGCTTGCCTTAAATGCGTGATATTTGTTAGTTTTTGGTGCGATCAGTTTTTATAAATTTTATTACTTCATATCACGCATATCAATTAGCACAAGAATTAATAACACAATTAAGAACAAATTCAAGTATTTATCATATAATTCAGATAATAATAACAAGACCCATCTTAGGTTTCATCCCCCTTAGGTATTTAGGGGATTTAGTTCATAATTATCAAAGAAAACATCTCAAAATAGGGAAAATGATAAGTGATAAATTATACATATTTTTACCCCATGCTTAGCCCAATTTCTGGATGAATTACCCCTTGATTTATGTAAATTGATGCTCTTAAACCTTTAATTTCATGTTTTATACTCAGGTGAGCTTAGGGAAGAGAAAAGAACAAGGAATGGGCCAAAAAGGGGCAAATTAGGACCAGTTTAGTAATCAACACGGCCTAAAGGTTTGCTACACGGCCGTGCCATACAGCCGTGCCACTTTAACAGGCTCAAGCACGGCCTGGGCCTCGATCCACACAGGTGTGGCACACGGGCGTGTCCCTGTCATGAGGAATTTCAATTTCACTCAGAAAATGCTACTCAGGGGCTAAGAAAGGCATACCAAAACTCTATATAAAGACCCTAGGAGGCAACTACAAATGTGTGCTTTATTCCCACCAAGGAGACATTATTTTCCCGCCAAGACGGGGAGTTAAAGGCAGGGAATTACTCGAAGGGAAGCCGATTGATCCATCTCAGAAGCTAGGATCTACATCAAGACAGAGGATCTCCCTTCAATCCTCTCAGGAGTTTTGTGTTTTCCTTTGTTTTGTTATTTTATTTCTTCTGATGTGTTTTCTTTTATAATTATGAACTAAAACCCCAAATATCTAAGGGGGATGAAACCTAAGACAGATCTTGTTATTATTATCTAAGCTGTCTAATAAATATTTGATTTGTTCTTAATTGTGTTTTTAACTCTTAAATTGATATTTCGGAGATATTGGTTTAAGTTGAATGTGCTTATGTAGAAGAGCAAAAGTCCCTACATAGGACTAGATCCAACACAATTAAGTGGAGTTGATCACAATCCTAGAGATAGGACGGTGAAAATCTGTCAGATTAGACTCAAATCTAATATGAGGAGCCATAGATTGAGTTAATGCAAGACTAGGGGTTTTAACTAGAAAGAGATTTCAGTTAATCAACCTAGGATTAGTTGTTCTTATCCTCAACGGAGTTATGAACATTGATATGCATGATATGAAGTAATAAAATTTTTAATAATGATCAAACTAGAAACTAACTATTATCACGATTTTTAAGGCAAGCGCACCTATCGAACCGTAGTATAGCTTAGGGGCAAGACTGAGATATCATACCTAAGGGAACTAAAAGTACTAGTACTAACTTTCTTTCTATTATTTAACCTAAAAAATAAAAGGGGTTTTTATGAAGACTAAACTAATTCTAAAACTAAACTAAGAATGCACAAAAAGTGAATTCGGGAAAACTCTTAGGGAAAACTGATTGATTTGGACAATACTCAAGGGAGAATCCACCTAGACTTCACTTGTTATCGATTCTTGAGCTAGACAATTTATTCACTTGACTTGATCTGTAGAAATTCCTAATTTATGTTAATACCTCCATCGAGGATAAAAATAACTAATCTTAGGTTGATTAACTGAAATCTCTTTCTAGTTAAAACCCCTAGTCTTGCATTAATTCGATCTATGGATTCCTTTATTAGGTTTGACCCTAATCTGGCAGATTTATGTCACCCTATGTCTAGGGTTGCATGCAACTCCGCTTAATTATGCTAGATCTACTCTTAAACAGGGACTTTTGCTCCTCTAAATAAGCATATTAATACTTGAATTAATACCTAGGATTATTAAAACAAGAATTAAGAGCACATAATTAAGAAAAATTCAAGTATTTATCATATAACTCAAGATAAAATAATAACAAGATCTGTCTTAGGTTTCACCCCCTCAAGTATTTGGAGGATTTAGTTCATAATTAATAAAGAAAACATCTCAGAAGAATTAAAATAGCAAAACATAACGAACCCAAAAACCCCTAAAGGATTGAAGGGAGATCCTCTGTCTTGATATAGAATTCGGCTTTTGGGATGAATCAATCGGCTTCCCTTGGAATAATCCCTTGCTTCTACTCCCTGTGTTGGTAGAAATAAAGCACCCTTTTTGAGGAGGGAAAAGTATCTTTTTGTAGTTGCCCCCTAGAGTCTTTATATAGGGCTTTGGAGTGTCTTTCTTAGCCCCTAAGTATCCTTTTCCGAGTGAAATTGCACTTTCTCACTATAGGGACACGCCCGTGTGCCACGCTCATGTGGATCGAGGCCCAGGCCGTGGTCGGGTTTGTTGATGGTGGCACGGCGGTGTGGTCCGGCTGTGCTTGTTGGGGCTGGGCCGTGTTGGGCTCAAGGTGACACGGTCGTGTAGTGAATTTTCGAGCTGTGTTGTTTATTGAATTGGGCCTAATTTGCTCATTTTTGGCCCGTTCCTTGCTTTTTTTCTCTTTCTTAGGCTCACCTGGGCATAAAACATGAAATTGAAGGATTAAGAGCACCAATTTCCATAAATTCAATGATAATTCATCCATAAATTAGGCTAAGCATGAGGTTAAAACATGTATAATTTATCGTTTATCAAATACCCCCACACTTAAGCATTTGCTTGTCCTCAAGCAAAATCTCAACTCACAATTAAGAATCATTCTTCTCAACTTATAATAATTATCAATAATGTTTCAAACTAATTCCCAAGTAGTCATACAATGCAAATTCAACCAGAAGAACATTAAAGATTCAAACACTCTAAGTTGAGAATTTTATCACAGAAACTTAGGTTTTTTCCCTTCTCCTAAGTAATTATTTCTCAATCGAAATCAACAAGAATTGACATCATCACTAAAGATTCACTCTATCCACTCAAAGTGTTTAGGGTTTAAGAATTAAGCACTCTCTAGTCAACTTGAAAAGTTATTACCATAGGCTTGCAAGAAAAATAAATCTCCATCACTATGGATTGATATGACACATTGATCAAAAGGTCTTTCAATGGTTGTAATGGGGCTTTGGTTAGGGGTGTTGTCACAAGCTGAAAAACAGAGGGTTAGAATCGAGATTGAATTTAAAAATCATCTAGCTAGAAAAATCTCTATCACTGGAACATATTCCTCGAGCTAAGCCTTACGATGACATCATTCTAAGTTTGATAGCTTATAATAAAAATATGAAAAAATATTAAACTATAACTAAGATATGAATTACAACTGAATTAATTGTACATACACATTTTCTAAGAACAATTCAAGTACAATATTTTGAGCATTTAGAAACTTTACAATCTGGAAAAGAGAATAAAGCTAGATGATAATTGAACTCAAATCTCGACAGGAATAGGGATCAAAATAATTGAATGGAATTCAACAAAAACGTGTTATAGGTTAATATTAGAGGTAAGTCAAAGAATGGTTGTTAGGCTCAATGGGGTTCACTAGGGGTTAATTTGTGGAGGTAGGCTTTTATGGAGTAAGTGGGTTAAAACCTAGGTGCCTTTATCATCTCAGTGTATCAAATCAATAATGTGGTCTTGACATGTATAATCGAAGCAAGTTCTAGAATAACAAATCAGTATTCACTCACTCATAGCAACAATGAAAGTGAGCATGAAAGGATGTATATCAAAAGGCTTAAAAAAAATCTCACAGAATTGTGGCTTTTGATGTCAATCTTGCGAATTTCAAATTTCAAGATAACACTTTAAAATTAGGGAAAATAACTTATGAAAAAAAATTATATTATCAAAAATTTCAACTTATCATGCTTGATTCCCTAGTGTTTTAAAGTTTGAATAATCAAAGTATAAGCGCCTATGTCTTAATTCTCAACATATCAATAAAAATCATAAATCAATCAAAATTAATTCCTAATAGGAGATTGAAGATAATGCAAAGAGTGAAAGTGAGAATTCGAAATTTTGAGAACAATGCAAAAAGTTATTTTTAAAAATTTTTAGGGGTTTCAAAGAGAATGCAATGACTGAAAGTAAGTTTCCCTCCCACACTTAAGATGTACATTGCCCTCAATGTACAAAGATATATTAGTACCAATAGAAGCATAAGATCATAAGATAGGGAAAGGCATGAAACTCCCTGAATTTTGGATGAATTTATGAGACAGATGTTGGAATTGGAAGAGCCGGAAGTTATGGCAGGGTTGTCCCGTTAGATTTTGGATATGAGCTGTACAGCTCCTTTGAAACTGCGAAGGCATTTATTAGTGTTTAGGCATTTTAGTGAAGCGTAATTTTCTTGTTAGGGAATAACTGATATAAAAATAAAATTAAAAACTAAACTAAAATATTTACTAAACATAAAGATCAAAGTAAAGATAAAGAAAAATCTAAATATTCTAAGCAAACTTAAAGTTCAAGAGAAGGTGAAAATAAAGATCAAGAATAAAAATAAAAATTAAGATAAAAATAAAGATAAGAGGAATAGAAATCTCTTATCCTCAGATGGTCCGTGAGGTGCGAAGGTGGTGTGATATGAAGGTGCTGACAAATCTGCACTAAAGTGGCATCAATGTGATCAAATATTTGAAAACATTTTTGCTCGAATCGTGTAAGGCGCTTAGCTAAGTTAGCGTGAGAAGCTGATAAACATATTAAAATGCATATTTTCTGTTTTTAATTTGGCTTATTATTGAATTGAACCCTACTAATTAAGTGTTTTTATGATTTAATATTTGTCAGGGATGTAATTGAACGAAATCAAGCAAAAATGGGTTGAATTGAAAGACAAATTATTTGATTGGGGTCAAAGCAAAAAGATGGAGCAAGCCAAGGACTCAACATGAATTTTGACTTTGTAAAAGACTATAAATAGGAAGATATTTTAGTTTAATTTTGATTTTAATTTTAATTTATTTTGATTTTATTTTTATTTTATTTTTTTTAGCTAGGCTATTTTTAGTAAATTTATGTATATAAATAGGGGACTTTACATCCTTGAAAATCATCCATTAATCAAGTTTCCTATTTCATTTTGGAATCACATTATCCTCTTTGTCTTCTTCTTTCTAATTCAATTGAGAATTGGATAATTTTGTCTTCCTTTTACAAAATTTGTCTAATTCTCTCCTCAAATATTTCTCTCATCTATTTCCACCACCTTTCATACAATTTCCATCATTTCCCATAACCTTCAAGCATGAATAAATTCATGCTTAACTAAATTGTCTTTGTCTTAGGCCGACGTTCTTTTCAGTCGAGAAATTTTGAGATATGTAACCAAGCTAAAAATCTTTCCAAGCGGTATTCATCTTTTTCCTAAGTATCGGGATTGACAATTCATCCCTTAAGGTTAACTCGATTCCAAGTCAAAAAGAGCTCGTTGAGTTGGGGGCGTGTTTACTGATAGTTGGAGGAAAGAATCGGCCGTGCTGAATTCGATTCTCCGAGAACAAATCAAGGAAGAGGTGATCGGGTTTAAACGACCCACGCGGTTGAGGCCGTTAATTCGAGTTGGGTTCTTCAAAACGCAAGGCTACCTGGGTCTTCGATCGGGAACACGTGTATCTCGGTTAGACAATTGGTAAGGGTTGGTTTGCAGGACGTTCCGGGACCAGCTACGAGAGGAAGAACTGGTGATTAGGACGTTCTTAATCACTATAACCAGCTTATCGTTGGAAGAGAAAATCAACTTTCAAGGATCGATTCTTGACACGAGAATTACCGAGTCTAAGGCTAAGGCTATTTAATTCTGTTTATTCTAAATTTAATTTCGAATTGCATTTAATTTCGACATTAGTCAATTGTTCATTTTGGATTATTTACCTAAACATTTTTAAACCCCCGCTTACGTATTTATTTTTATTTTTCGCAGGTGCGTTTGGAGTTGTGGGCACAACTTTTGACACGACATTAGACTCGAAGGATATTCTGTCCATAAAGCAAACACGGAAGTTGACTGATCCAATCCCTGTGGATTCGACCCTATTACCACTCTTACTACTATTAGAGTTTTAGTAGGAATTAATTTTGGTGGATTCGACGCCCATCAAATTTTGGCGCCGTTGCTGGGGATTGGAGGTATTTTTCAATTTTCTTTTGTTTGTTGCCTTATGACCAGATCTTCATCTGGAGATCTCGAATACAACCCGGAGATCGAGAAGTCAGCACGAGCACGACGAAAAGAGACAGAAGCTCTTAAACGTGCAAGTAAAGCAGGAGCTGAGCTAGGACAAGGGACCCTAGAATCCGACGTTGAAAAGTTAAGCGAAGTAATTCGTGCAGAGGCGATTCGACGTGGGAAACGAGTCGAAGAGGTTGAACTTGAGAACGAACCACTCTTCGAAACAAAAAGCAACCTCGGTGAGCCAGACGAGATGGCCGAGCCAACGATACGCCAGCTTGCAGCGGCTCCTGATGAGCAACAGCCCTTATGCATAACCTATCTGATAGGAGGAATGCCGTTCGAGCTAAAATCGGGTTTGATCCATTTACTGCCCACTTTCCGTGGATTACAAAACGAAAATTCGCACACCCACCTTAAAGAGTTTCATATGGTGTGCACGAGCATGAAGCCTCAGGGAGTATCCGAAGACCAAATTAAACTTCGTGCTTTTCCATTTTCGTTAGCTGACTCTGCTAGAGAGTGGCTATTTTACTTACCTCCGGGATCTATCAACACATGGTCTGACATGTCTCGTTTGTTTCTTGATAGGTTCTTCCCTGCAGCTCGAGCAGCCGAACTAAGGAGGGACATCGTAGGAATCCGTCAGAAAGATACTGAGACGCTTTATGATTATTGGGAGCGGTACAAAAAGCTGTGTGCAAGCTGCCCACAACATAGACTGACTGAACAGTCACTCTTGCAGTATTTTTACGAGGGTTTACTCCCGATGGAAATGAAAACGATAGACGCTGCAAGTGGGGGGCGCTTGTCAACATGACACCTCAAAGAGCGAGGGAGTTGATATCAACCATGGCTGCCAACTCTCAACAATTCCGACCGGCCACAGTACCCACGAGACGGGTTCATGGGTTAAGTTCTCTATCCCTAGAAGATAAAATTGATAAGTTGACCAATGTTGTTCAAACTTTACTTTCAGATAAAACAGGCCCAGCCAGGTTGTGCGGAATTTGCGCCAAGCCGGACCATCCGACGGACTCATGCCCAATTTTACATGATGATTCAACGGAACAAGCAAATGTAGTCGGGAACTTTCCGGGACCGCCTCAAGGACGCTATAACCCCTACTCCAACTCTTACAATGTGGGGTGGAAAGATCATCCGAATCTCAGTTACGGGTTGAATCAGTGGTTCAATCAACCATATCAACAGAGACCACCTCCGAATCAACAGCAACCACCCCCGAAGTCATCCTTAGAGGCCATTGTGGAAAGGTTAGCTAACAGTACTGAAAAATTTCAACAACAAACTGACATGCATTTGCAGGAACTAGATAAACAAGTGAGCAAGCTCGCACTTACAGTTAGCCGTTTGGAGTCCCAAGGTAAACTTCCATCCCAAACAGAACCAAACCCTCGACACAATGCGAGTGCCATGACGCTAAGGAGTGGTAAGGTTTTAGAGCTTGAACCTGACACAAGTCGCGCCCACGATACTAGTCGCGACAAGAAGGAACTTGACACTGAAGCTTCAACAGAGCCAAAAAACTCATTTACAGTACCTCCTCCGTTTCCTGGAAGGCTTGTCCAGAATAAAAAGGAGCAAGAAGAAAAGGAGATCCTCGACACCTTCCGAAAGGTGGAGATCAATATACCCCTTCTCGATGCGATCAAATAGATCCCACGATATGCCAAGTTTTTAAAGGAGTTGTGCACGAGTAAGAAAAAACTCCTGGGTAATGAAAAGGTAAGTGTCGGAGAAAACGTCTCTGCCGTTCTGCAAAGGAAAATACTACCAAAATGTAAAGACCAAGGTATGTTCTTTATATCCTGCAAAATAGGTAGTGTTGGTATTAAGAAGGCAATGTGTGATTTAGGCGCTTCAATTAATGTCATGCCTTTATCAATTTATAAACTACTTAATGCGGGTCCTTTGAAGGAAACCGGTGTAATCATACAACTTGCAGATAGGTCTGTGGTGCATCCGGAAGGGGTTTTAGAAGACGTCCTTGTCAAGGTAAATGAACTAATATTTCCTGCAGATTTCTACATTATCGACATGGAGGACGACAATTCGGCCAATTCATCAGACATACTCCTAGGGAGGCCGTTTTTGAGCACCGCACAAACAAAGATCGATGTACGAAGTGGAGTACTTACTATGGAGTTCGATGGGGAAGTAGTAAAATTTAATGTTTATGAGGCCATGAATCGTCCTAGCATGATTTCTAATGTTTCCAATATTGATATTATTGATCCTTTAACTGAATTATATTTAGAATATCATGACAAAGATGAATTACAAACGGTCCTATGCAGGAGTCTGGATCTTAACACCCTTAAGGAACTGGAGGAGTGGATAACCATCGAAGACTCTGTTCACGAGACAGTAGCTCATTTGGAGGCCTCGCAATCACGAAGAACTTCAGGTAAAACCTTTGACTTGTCTCCTTCACAAACTAAGCTTGTACCATCTGTTTTACAGGCCCCAGAACTGGAACTCAAACCTCTTTCGAACCACTTGAAGTATGCCTTTCTTGGTAAAAGAGATACTTTACCAGTGATAATCTCGAGTAAACTCTCGAGTGTCGAAGAGGAAAACTTGGTACGAGTACTTAAGGACTACAAAGAGGTAATTGGGTGGAAGATAGCTGACATCAAGGGGTTGAGCCCCTCGATCTGTATGCACAAAATTCAAGTTGTGGAGGATGCTGTTCCGAAAAGGGAGGCTCAAAGGCGCCTCAATCCGCCCATGATGGAGGTGGTAAGAAAAGAAGTCCAAAAGCTGCTCGATGCCGGAATGATCTATCCCATCTCCGATAGTAATTGGGTTAGCCCAATCCATGTGGTTCCGAAAAAAACCGGAGTAACCGTAATCAAGAATTTGGCAGGTGAGATGGTTCCCACTCGAGTCCAAAATGGGTGGAGAGTCTGCATCGATTACAGGAAGTTGAATTCTCTAACTCGGAAAGATCACTTTCCACTTCCTTTTATTGACCAGATGTTAGAACGTTTAGCTGGAAAGTCTCACTATTGTTGTCTTGATGGTTACTCAGGATTTTTCCAAATTCCAGTGGCACCGAAAGACCAGGAGAAAACGATGTTTACGTGCCCATTTGGCACATTCGCTTACAGACGGATGCCGTTCGGACTTTGTAATGCCCCTGCCACGTTTCAGAGGTGCATGGTAAGTATATTCTCCGACTATGTCGAGAAAATAATCGAGGTGTTCATGGACGACTTCACCGTGTATGGTGAGTCCTTCGAGGTATGCTTGACAAATCGTACGAAAATTTTAGAAAGATGCTTAGAATTTAATCTTGTACTAAATTATGAAAAATGCCATTTTATGGTAGATAAAGGATTAGTTCTAGGTCACATTATTTCTGCCGAGGGAATTTCTGTAGACAAAGCGAAAATTGATGTCATTAACTCATTACCATACCCCACAACTGTGAGGGAGATTCGATCTTTCCTTGGTCATGCAGGGTTTTACAGGCGATTCATTAAAGATTTTTCGAAGATCGCACAACCACTTTGCAATCTCTTACAGAAGGACAAAGAGTTCGTGTTCGACCAACTGTGTAGAGATGCGTTTGACACGCTCAAACATAGGCTCGTTTCAGCACCTATTGTTCAACCACCTGACTGAAACTATCCTTTCGAGATAATGTGCGATGCTAGTGACCATAGCGTGGGAGCAGTACTTGGACAAAGAATCGGGAAAGAACCACACGTCATCTCTTACGCGTCTAAAACTTTAGACGCTGCCCAAAGCAATTATTCGACTACTGAAAAGGAGTTTTTAGCTGTAGTTTTTGCTTTAGAGAAATTTCGTTCGTACTTATTAGGAACTAAAATTATGGTTTTTTCTGATCATGCAGCTCTCAAGCATCTAATCGGGAAAAAAGAAACAAAACTGAGACTTATAAGGTGGATACTACTCTTGCAAGAATTTGATCTAGAAATAAAGGATAAAAAGGGACACGAAAATTTGGTAGCCGACCATTTGAGCCGAATTCCTCCTTCGAAGGAAGCGACAACTCTTAAAGATGATTTTCCAGATGAAAACTTGCTTGCTGCTCAGACGATTTTCCCTTGGTATGCAGATATGGTGAATTATCTTGCTACAGGTATAATCTCTTCTAACTTATCACGATCTGAAAAAGACAAGATTAAACGTAAGTCGCGATATTATATTTGGGACGACCCCTACCTTTGGAAATGTTGTTCTGACCAGGTAATTCGGTGATGCATTGCTGAAACCGAGGTAAATTCAATTCTCTTTTTTTGCCATTCTTATGCATGTGGTGGACATTTTGGTCCCAAACGAACTGCGCATAAAGTGCTTGAATGTGGGCTATATTGGCCACATATTTTTAGAGATGCATATTTGTTCTGCAAAACATGCGAAAAATGTCAAAAGGTTGGAAACTTGAGCCGGAGAAATGAAATGCCTCTAAATCTTATGCATGTTTGCGAAATATTCGACATTTGGGGCATTGATTTTATGGGCCCTTTTGTTTCGTCATTTGGTAACATTTACATTTTACTTGCAGTTGACTACGTATCAAAGTGGGTGGAAGCGAAAGCCACTCGTCGTGCTGACGCAAAAACAGTGGTCGATTTTCTAAAAAATTATATTTTTTCCAGGTTTGGCACACCACGAGCTTTGATCAGTGATCGAGGTACGCATTTTTGTAACAAGGTGATTGACACGCTGTTAAAAAAATATGGAGTGGTGCAACGAGTCGCTACGGCCTATCACCCCCAATCGAACGGTCAAGCTGAAGTGTCAAATCGAGAAATCAAATTAATTTTGGAGAAAATCGTTAAACCGGATAGAAAAGATTGGAGTTTGCGACTCAACGATGCACTGTGGGCATACCGAACTGCTTATAAAGGACCCATAGGTATGTCTCCTTATCGACTAATTTTTGGTAAACCGTGCCACCTTCCTGTTGAGCTAGAACATAAAGCGTATTGGGCGGTCAAGCAGTGCAACATGGAATTGGAAGCTGCAGGTAAGCATCGTAAATTACACATCCAAGAACTCGAAGAAATTCGACGAGAAGCATATGAGAGCGCCCAAATTTACAGAGATAAGGTCAAAGCATACCATGACAAGAAGATAACCCGTAAACAATTTATTGTCGGGCAAAAGGTACTACTTATGACCCTACATTGAGAATTTTTGCAGGTAAACTTCGGACTAAGTGGTTGGGACCTTTTGTTGTTACTCACGTATTCCCACATGGTGCAGTCGAGATTAAAAGCGAAGTATCCGGAAAAAATTTTAAAGTCAACAGACAGCGACTAAAGCCTTTTTACGAAAATTTTCAGGTCCATTTGGTTGAGGACTTGGTCCTCGAAGAGCCCGCTAAATAAATTTTCAGGTCGTCGAGCTAACGACGTTAAACAAAAGCGCTTTTTGGGAGACATCCCAAATTTATTTCCGTCCATTTTTTATCTATTTTAATTTTTATTTTTTATTTTAATTCTTAGAGTTTAGGTTGTAAATAAATAAAATTCCTATTTTTACTTGGTCAATTTTATGTTTTCAGGTGCACTATAAGGTCGTAAATTCTCGTGAGAGCGGGTAGTGAAGGTGGCGTGGGCACGACATGCTTCAATAAATCCCAACATTTTACCTTCATGGAATTTCTAAACCCCAAACCCCCAAATAAAAAATAAAAAAAAAAGAAGAGAAAAAGAAAAAAAAACCCAACCATTTACTCATTACCCAATAATCCATTTAAACATACCCATATACCAACCCAATTAACCCATTCAACCCAAAATTCCCACCATAAACCCAACAACCAATTCAACCTAAATACCCACTATCCATTAACCCAAACCCAATAACCAAACCCATTTCCCTAATACCCGAATAACCCAAAACAAAAAAATATAAACCAAATAAAATAATAAAAAAAAATAAAAACCCCCAATTCCTCCATCTTCTCCATCTTCTTCATCTTCTTCATTCTCTTCAAAAACAAAAAACCCCATCATCATACCCAAGCTCCACGCCGCCGACCTCCACCGCCGTTCACCACGTCGGCCTATTCTACCGCCGTTTCGCCCATCGCCGCCATTGTCCATCACCACATCTACAACCCGCGCCATCAATGCTCACCACCACCAACCGTCGTTATTCGTCGACCCCCTCTTCTCAAGCACCCATTTTTCTTTTATTCTTTTTCTTCTCTACCATACAACACCTATAACCACCCTTTTAACACTTCAACCGTTCATAACTCCATAAACCACCTACATAGCCTTCGAAAATCGGCTCAAAGTCGCCACCGCCGCCGTACGCCGCCGCCGCCACCGCCACCGTTCACTTGTGACGACCACCACAAAGACCATGGTTTGAACTCGGAACCAAACATCCGACAACATCCCGGTCTCGCTCAAACGAAATCGACACCGTTTCTCTACACCTCCCGTTGTTGACATAGCCGACGATGAGCCCTCTCCTCCTCCTCCAAGACGTACGGCCCCACCAACAAGAGCACGTCGTCGACAAAGTCTGACTCCGGTCGAACCACAACGTTCGGACAGTAGCTCATCTTTTCTTGAAAGGTCGACCCCTAACTCTCCATCTACATTACCTTTACTAACATATTATGCAGGAAATTTGAATGAAGCCTGAACGGCTAGCGACCATGACGAGGCACCCTCACTTGCGAATGAACATATTCCTCGACGCCAAACTCGATCGTCTACTCGAAGTCGTCGACAACAAACACGTGGGCTTCCGACGCCAACGCACAGCAGTATTGACGCTGCTGCAAGTACGAATCCACCTAACTCGCCCCAAGAATTCGTTCAATCAACACGGAACAGTCAACGTCATAGACGAGGGCGCGCGAACACTATTCCTACGGAAGCACGTTTGCGAGGGTTCTTAAATTTTTCGACCCCGGAACATCGCACGCGGTATGACGACATTCGACAGCGTCCAATCCCGGTCTGTAAGAAAATCGATCTCTTAACTCTTGACATATTAAATATCCATGATGCTGTAATTAATTATTTTGATGCTATTGGTTGGGGTTCTTTTGCAACTATATCATGTGATGCATATTATGAGTTGATTTATGAATTTTACACTACTTTTAGCCTCAATGTTAATGAATTACACACTGTCGAAACACAAAATATTATTTGTTTTCGTTTACTTGGAAGGGAATTTTGTATGTCGATCTCTAATTTTAATATAGCCATGGGTTTTGTTGACCCTAACAATATTCAGTCCGACTCATATCATACTGCTCTGTTGGATGTTCCGAGTGACTTTAATGCTCAAAATGCATATCATGTTTTAACCAATTCTAATCAACTTTATAATCCAAAAACCACAAAAGACTTATTGTTGCACGAACCTGCCTTGCGATATATTCACAGATTTTTAGCATTTAGTTTCTCGGGACGAAATGATTCGTCTTCTGTTTTGACTAAAACTGAATTGTTCTTCTTGTGGTGTATGCATTCTGGATTAAAAGTTAATTTAGGATATTGGTTTGCTCGTAACTTTCATGCTGTTTTTCGTTGTAACCGTCCATTGATTCTTGGGTCATATATCACACACTTAACCTCTACACTTTTTCCCTCTGAAATTGATTTTTCGTCCTTGACATGTGCATATAATATGGACAGCCTAGATAAGTATTGTTTGGATTCTATGGGTTTGCTTGTCGGCACCCCTACTGCGTTTTATTTTGTTCCTCCAGGTATAAGGACTACTCGTGGGAATATGGTCTTTCGCCAATGACCCCAACCCACTAGTAGGGAGCAAGAAGAACAACCTCTCAACGTAGAAGCACGTTTAAGCCGGATCGAAGCTCGTCTTGGGACAATGGAAACCCAAGTCTCCACAATCCTCGAAATTTTGCAAAGTAGTCGCTTCCAACAACGTCATTGAATTACATGGGGAGTGTTCTTAACTTTATCATTTTTAATTTATTTTAGGCTGCTGACTTTTAATTCACATGCTTGAGGACAAGCATAGTTTAAGTGGGGGGAGTAATTGGATTGGAAAGTAAATGTGCATGATTTCTGCTGCATATTTCTCTTTTGCATGTGCTGCATGTCTCTTTTCATGTGTTCAATCTTACAATTAAAATCATTCGATAATTTAACATCGAGCCCTTTACCTCATATTTAGTCAATTTAAGCAACTGGGCAAATTTTGAATTAAATGTTCAAGTATATAGATTGGTCGATATTTATGTTTTTAAGTTGGTATATGTGACTAGAATTTTTTTTTCGGATGAATTGAGTGAATTAAATATATTTGCTTGTGCATAAATAATTAAATTAAATGAATAAAGGTTCAAGCTATGAATGAAGTTTCGAAAACGTGACCGAATTGAGTAACCGGTACAAGGTGCTTGGGTTGTCATCTTGTTTCGCGTAAAAAGGTTCGAGTGACAGGTTGACAACTTACAAACATTCCGCTAGCCGAACTACTAAAAAAAAAAAGAGAGAAATAAATAAATAAAGACTGTTTGAACTGAGTAACCGGGATAGGGTGCTTGGGTTGTCATCCTAGTTCGCGTAAAAAGGTTCGGTCATGTCTATTAATTTTCTGATGCGTAGAATCCAAGCTCAATTTTTATGAAATTATTTAGTTTACATATTCCTATTTGATTACATTTGTTGATCAAAACATATCCTTTGAGCATTTATTTATTTTTTTTGCCTATGTTGATTTCATTGATTGATAATGTGGAAAAGTGGCTCGATTGGTAAATTTTAGAATGAGTTTCTAATGTTGCAAAGAACAACATGCTTGAGGACAAGCATGAGCTAAGTAGGGGGGATTTGATAAACATATTAAAATGCATATTTTCTGTTTTTAATTTGGCTTATTATTGAATTGAACCCTACTAATTAAGTATTTTTATGATTTAATATTTGTCAGGGATGTAATTGAACGAAATCAAGCAAAAAGGGGTTGAATTGAAAGACAAATTATTTGATTGGGGTCAAAGCAAAAAGATGGAGCAAGCCAAGGACTCAACATGAATTTTGACTTTGTAAAAGACTATAAATAGGAAGATATTTTAGTTTAATTTTGATTTTAATTTTAATTTATTTTGATTTTATTTTGATTTTATTTTATTTTTAGCTAGGCTATTTTTAGTAAATTTATGTATATAAATAGGGGACTTTACATCCTTGAAAATCATCCATTAATCAAGTTTCCTATTTCATTTTGGAATCACATTATCCTCTTTGTCTTCTTCTTTCTAATTCAATTGAGAATTGGATAATTTTGTCTTCCTTTTACAAAATTTGTCTAATTCTCTCCTCAAATATTTCTCTCATCTATTTCCACCACCTTTCATACAATTTCCATCATTTCCCATAACCTTCAAGCATGAATAAATTCATGCTTAACTAAATTTTGTCTTTGTCTTAGGCCGACGTTCTTTTCGGTCGAGAAATTGTGCGATATGTAACCGAGCTAAAAATCTTTCCAAGCGGTATTCATCTTTTTCCTAAGTATCGGGATTGATAACTCATCCCTTAAGGTTAACTCGATTCCAAGTCAAAAAGAGCTCGTTGAGTTGGGGGCGTGTTTACTGACAGTTGGAGGAAAGAATCGGCCGTGCTGAATTCGATTCTCCGAGAACAAATCAAGGAAGAGGTGATCGGGTTTAAACGACCCACGCGGTTAAGGCCGTTAATTCGAGTTGGGTTCTTCAAAACGCAAGGCTACCTGGGTCTTCGACCGGGAACACGTGTATCTCGGTTAGACAATTGGTAAGGGTTGGTTTGCAGGACGTTCCGGGACCAGCTACGAGAAGAAGAACTGGTGATTAGGACGTTCTTAATCACTATAACCAGCTTATCGTTGGAAGAGAAAATCAACTTTCAAGGATCGATTCTTGACACGAGAATTACCGAGTCTAAGGCTAAGGCTATTTAATTCTGTTTATTCTAAATTTAATTTCGAATTGCATTTAATTTCGACATTAGTCAATTGTTCATTTTGGATTATTTACCTAAACATTTTTAAACCCCCGCTTACGTATTTACTTTTATTTTTCGCAGGTGCGTTTGGAGTCGTGGGCACAACTTTTGACACAACATTAGACGCGAAGGATATTCTGTCCATAAAGCAAACACAGAAGTTGACTGATCCAATCCCTGTGGATTCAACCCTATTACCACTCTTACTACTATTAGAGTTTTAGTAGGAATTAATTTTGGTGGATTCAACGCCCATCAGAAGCTGCCGCATGAACTGGTCGGCAAGGTAGTGGTGGCTCAGTCGGTTCCTCCTCGTGGGGTGGTGGGACATCATTAGGAACGTCCTCAGGATCCTCCTCCTCTGTAGAGTGAACTAGTCGGTATTGAGGAGGATCGACTCCACGTCGTCGTTCAATCATCCTCATGTGGATCATAGTAGAGATGCCTTGTGGGGACATTTGCCCAACGAGAGTAAAGGAGGATGATTGAATTGCTCTTTTGAGGAGGCCAAAATATCTCGCGAGGCGCGTGACATATGGACCGATAGAGATAACCCCTTTGCGATGCCGTTCCTTCTGATGTTGAATGGCGAGAGCTATGAAGTAGGCGAGGTCAAATACGTGGCCATGTGACATGCACCACAGAAAATAGGCATCGTGGGTATTGACGATGCCGGTGCTCTCGCGCCTCCCCGTTAATGTATGTGCTAAAATGGCATGCAGGTACCTCAAAGATAGAGGGAGGGCCGATGCTTTAGAGCGGATCGGGTTGTAGTCTATGTTATTAGAGGTTAGGTCTCGCCAACACCTAAGCGGAGGGAAGTGGATGTGTCGGTGGAGTACGTGGAAGTCATCGTCTACCATGAATTCCTCCGAATATAGTCCCAAGGCAACACCGAATTCAGGCACGCTCAACTGACGCACCAATCCACCGAGTCTAAATTGAACTATACTAGGATCATCGAACCGAGCCATCACCATTTGAAGGTGAAATATGGAGCAAAGCTCTAGCGTGAGCTCGAGGTAAGTGGGCTCGATGATCTGAAAGAATGCTTCCCACAGATTCGTTGATAGTAAAGCCCGAACAGTGTCAGCTAATTAGACTCACTCAAGGGCGGTCCAGTCGATACAACACCTTACTCTGAGGGGTCTTGTCCTCAAAATCTGATAAAGCTCCTCCTGTGAGTCTTGCGGAAACTGGAAGAATGGATGTCGAACTTTGGTTGTTGGTCTAGACAAGAAACCACCGGGTCCTTTTCATTTCTTTGAAGTAGGGACGGCAGCTTTCTTTCCACGTGATGATGACATAATTCCTAAAAACAAAAACAAAAAAATAAGTGGGTAAATAAATATTTAAGCAATAAGCAATACTAATATATTTGAACAAAATTTAATACCTATGTTAAATACCAAAAAGTAAAAATGAAGTAAAATATGTATGTGAATGTATAAGTATAACAATGAACTAAAACTAATGGCCTAAGATAACAAAAGATTGCATTCAATGGATGTGTCTAAGTGGCCTAATGATTTCTCAAATTAAGCATGCTAAGTGTATGAAAATGATATGAGGAAGATGTAATGATCTAAATGGGATTCATGAAACTTCTATTGAGTGAATCTAGTAAAATTCTAATTACGAGAATATTATTCCTAATAATGTATCTAAAACCAAAATAAAATCACAACCATTAAAAAAAACATAGCAGAATGATTTGGTCCTAAAAAAATAAATACAAACAAGTTCGATGTATTCAAAATAAACACAACCAAGATTAGCAGAGAAAATCTAAATATTCATAAGAATAGTTATCAAATAAAAGAAAGATATCAAAATATAGCAAAAGAATTAAAAAGGATTGGACAAAATGTGGTTTTTTTGAGGGAGCACGGGCATGGATTTGTAGTTACACGGGCGTTTGTTGCTGCTACACGGGCGTTTGGTGCAGAGGAGGTGTTGGTGGTGAGGGAGGAGGGAGATGGAGGTAAGGGAGGTTGTATCTTGAGAAGAGAATGGGGGAAATGGAGGAGATGGAGGCAAAAATGGTGGTTTTGAGAGGGGAGGGGGAAAGCAGGCTAGGGTTTGAATTAGGGTGCAAGGATGAATAGTGACCGTGTTTAAATAGGAGAAGGTCACACGGGCATGTCGCACGCTCGTGTGGTCCGTGGTTAGCCCGTGGTTTTCGTGATTTAAAATTTTAGGCGCGCCTGATGATCTATCCACGCCTGTGTTAGGTGGGCGAGTTGTGTCACACGGCCGTGTCGCACGGCTGTGTTTTGGTGTGTTTGCTTCTCCCATGCCTATGCCATGCCTGCCACTCCCGTGTGTAAATTGACAATGTCGTCCACGATCGGAAAGCACGGGTGTGTCACACGCCCGTGTGTGTTTAGTCAAGTTTTTGCACGGGGTCAAGGCACGGCCATGTTCGATCGTGCACGCCCGTGTGCTTTAGGTGCCACGCCCGTGTGGTGCTAGTCAGTTTCATGCACGGGCATCTTGAACACCCGTGTGAATTTAGCGCATCTCGTGCTTTGGGAAAAATTTAGCCCTATTTTCACACAGCTGTTCGCACGGTTGTGTAGTATCCCGTGTTCTCTCCACGCCCTGAGGCACGGCCGTGTACTTGTCCGTGTGCCCTTTGAGGAATTTGCAATAAAACAAAGTCGTTAGTAACTAAAATGCAAAAGAAGTTAAAAATTGTTAGTGCTCTGGTTGCCTCCCGAGAAGCGCTTATTTAGAGTCTAAGCTCAACTTTACCTGTATATATCATGACGAGAGTTCATGGAGCCGAAGCTCCTCATATTATCTTTGAATTTCTCACCTCTATAATGTTTAAGCCGATGGCCGTTTACCTTAGAAGTGCCGTGATTTGGATGAGTTACCTCGACTGTGCCGTATGGAAAAATAGTTTGAACAGTGAATAGACCAGACCACCTTGATTTAAGTTTTCCAGGAAATAGTTTAAGCCTTGAGTTGTAAAGTAAGACAAGATCACCAGTTTTGAACTGCTTAGGTTGTCTCAGTCGATTGTCATGGCGTCCCTTTGTGGCTTCTTTATATAATCGTGAGTTTTCGTAGGCATTGCAACGCCATTCATCTAGTCCATTTAGTTGTATTAGACGTTTCTCACCTGTAAGCTTAAAATCAAGATTTAAAAATTTAATAGTCGAAAATGCTTTATGTTCGAGTTCAAATGGCAGATGACAACTTTTTCCGTAAACAAGTTTATAAGGAGATGTTCCTATGGGTGTTTTAAATGCGGTTCTATAAGCCCATAAAGCATCATCTACTTTCCTTGACCAATCTCTCCTATTTGCTTTTACTGTTTTCTCTAAAATTCATTTTAGTTCTCTATTTGTCACTTCAACTTGACCACTGGTTTGTGGGTGATAGGGAGTCACTATTTTATGGTACACTCCATATCTTTTTAAAACTTTATCAAATTGAGCATTGCAAAAATGAGTGCCCCTATCACTAATAATTATCCTAGGTGTTCCAAATCGAGAGAAAAGTTTTTTTAGGAAGCGTACTACCATTCTAGCATCATTAGTAGGTAAAGCTTGGGCTTCTACCCATTTTGACATGTAGTCTACTGCTACTAGTATGTACTTATTCCCAAACAAAGGAGGGAAACGACCCATGAAATCAATACCCTATACATCAAATATTTCACATGAGAGTATATAGTTTTGAGGCATTTCATTGTGCTGAGAGATGTTACCTGTTCTCTGGCATTTATCACAAGAGGTCACACACCTGTTGGCATCTTTGAAAAGGGTAGGCTAGTAAAAACCTGATTTGAGTACCTTGTGAGCAGTTCTAGCTCCACTGTGGTGTCCTCCTGTTGGTCCCAAATGGCAGTGCTCTAAAATTTTATATGCTTTTGTCTCTGTAACGCATCTTCGAATGACTTGATCTGCACAAATACGAAAAAGGAAAGGATCTTCCCCAAAGTAATTTTTCACATCAGCGAAGAATCGCTTCTTTTGCTAATGGGTCAACCCTTTTGGAATTATGTTAGCTACTAAATAATTTGCAAAATCAGCAAACCAAGGAGCTGCAGTTTCTGCTATGGCTAGGAGTTGTTCTTCAGAGAACAAGTCGTTTATTCTATCGAGGTCCTTGGGGTGTAGATTTTCTAATCTTGAAAGGTGATCTGCTGCCAAATTTTCAGCTCCTTTCTTATCCTTTATTTCTAAGTCAAATTCCTGTAACAATAGAATCCATCTTATTAATCGAGGTTTTGCATCAGTTTTAGTTAAAAGATAACGAAGAGCAGAATGATCAGTATAAACAATGACTTGAGATAATATTAAATATGATCTAAATTTGTGAAAAGCAAAAACAACGGCTAGCAATTCTTTTTATGTGGTAGTGTAATTTGCTTGTGCGTCTGTCAAAGTTTTGCTAGCATAATAAATCGGTTGGAAGTGCTTGTCTCTTCGTTGCCCCAAAACTGCACCTACTGCAAAATCACTCGCATCACACATTAGTTCAAAAGGTAGATTTCAATCAGGTGAAATCATAATCAGAGCATTAAGTAACTTTTCTTTGAGAGTGTTAAAAGACTCTAAACATTCCTGGTCAAAGTTGAAAAGCAAATCTTTTTCTAGTAATTTTGTTAAAGGCTTAGCTATTTTAGAAAAATCTTTAATGAATCTGTGATAAAAATTAGCATGTCCTAAAAAGCTTCTTATAGCCTTAACTGAATTAAGGGGAGGTAATTTTTCAATAGTTTCAATTTTTGCTTTATCTACCTCTATCCCTTTACTAGAAATTTTATGTCCTATGACAACACCTTCTTGAGCCATAAAGTGACATTTTTCCCAATTAAGCAATAAATTTGTCTCTTCACATCTTATCAAAACACGTTCTAAATTATTAAGACAAAGTTGGAAAGAATTACTGAAAACTGAAAAATCATCCATAAATACCTAAATGATGTCTTCCACAAGTTTGTCAAAGATAGCTAACATGCATCGCTGAAAAGTAACAGGAGCATTACATAATCCAAAAGGCATTCTACGATAAGAAAACGTACCATATGGGCATGTGAATGTCGTCTTCTCTTGATCTTCTGGAGCTATCAGGATTTGGAAGTAACCAGAGAGGCCATCTAGGAAACAGTAATACATATGTCCTGATAATCTTTCCAACATTTGATCAAAAAAGGGTAAGGGAAAATGCTCTTTTCTAGTTGCATCATTTAGCTTTCTATAATCAATGCAAACTCTCCATCCAGTGACTGTTCTTGTAGGTATTGACTCCTTTTTGTCATTAGACACTACAATCATACCTCCCTTTTTAGGGACAACCTGCACAGGACTTACCCAAGAACTGTCAGAAATAGGATAAATAATGCCTGCGTCTAGAAGTTTAATTACCTCGACTTTTACGACTTCCTTCATGTTGGGATTCAATCGTCTTTGAGCTTGCACCGACGGCTTATATTCATCTTCCATTAGAATTTTGTGGGTACAAAAAGAAGGACTAATTCCTTTAATGTCAGAAATCATCCAAGCTATAGCCTTCTTGTGTTCCTTTAATACTTGAAGTAATTCCACTTTCTTTTCAGTGCTCAGATCTGATGCGATAATTACTGGTAATGTAGAATCATCTCCTAAAAATGCATACTCTAAGTGGTCAGGCAATTGTTTTAGCTCTAATTTAGAAGGTTCATCAATCGAGGCTTTTTGTCTTAGTTCGTCATTTAACTTGAGACCTTCATAGCTTATGTGCCTTGTGACAATCTCATAACAGTTCAACTCCTTCATTACTTCTTTTATTTCAGGGGTGGCTTCATCTTCTTCCCCACCTTGAACGAGACACAGTTCCAACGTGTCTTTAAGAGTGATTTCCTAAAAATTATCTTGAACAAAATAATCAATAACATTAATAAAATAACATGAATCATCTTGTTCTCTAGAAATTCTCATAGCATCATATATTTTAAAGACAACTTCTTCTTCACCAACTCTAAGCATTAATTTACCATCCCCTACATCGATAACAGCTCTAGTAGTAGCTAAAAATAGGCGTCCCAAAATTAAAGGTATCTCAATATCCTCATCCATGTCAAGCACAACAAAATTAACAGGGAATATAAATTTATCTACTTTTACCAGTACATCTTCAATGATTCCCCTAGGATATTTAACAGATCTATCAGCTAATTGTATACTCATCCTAGTGGGTTTTGGTTCCCCTAGACCTAGTTGCTTGAACATTTTGTAGGGATTAGGTTAATACTAGCACCTAGATTAGCTAAGGCTTTTTCAATAATTAAACTACCAATTAAGCAAGGAATAGTAAAACTCCTTGGGTCTTTCAGCTTGGCTGGCAGTTTATTTTGGAGAATAGCTTAACATTCCTCGTTGAGTTCCACTGTGGCTAATTCTTCCAACTTCCTTTTATTTGTGAGAAGTTCTTTTAAAAACTTTGCATACTTTGGCATCTGCGAAATTGCTTCAACAAAAGGTAAGTTAATATGTAACTGTTTAAAAAGTTCAAGAAATTTACCGAATTAAGCATCTGTGCGGTCTTTCTTCAACTTTGCCAGATATGGTATGGGCGGGTTATATTATTTAGGTGCTGGTGGATTACTTTCCTTGGGTTCCTCTTCTGCTACCTTTTCTTGAACAGGCTTTTTTTCAGGCTTAGCCAGTATTTTCCCATCTCTTAGAGTAATTGCCTTAACATGTTCTCTAGGATTTGGCTCAGTGTTACTTGGTAGTCCACCTTGTGCCCTTTCTGAAATTAACTTGGCAAGCTGACCAATTTGGTTCTCAAGCCCCTGAATGGATGCTTGCTGATTCTTTAGTGCCGTTTCGGTATTTTGGAAACAGGTTTCTGATGCGGCCATAAATTTGGTGAACATCTCTTCAAGGTTCAGTTTTTTTTCTTGTTGTGGTGGTTGTTGTTGAAATCCCAGAGGAGGTGGTTGTCTTGGATTTCCTTGTCCTTCCCATGAAAAATTGGGGTGGTTCCGCCAACCTACTCAGTTTCTATGCTATGTCCATATGAGAAGTAATCTGAATTGAACATATTTCCCTGGATTGTGTCACACTGCATCACTGGGTGTGCCTGCGTAGAACCAACAAAATTATCAAACTTTTTATTTAAAATTTCTACCTGATTAGTAAGCATGGTGATGGCATCAATGTTAAAAACTCCTATAGCATTTGTCGGCTTTGTCCTCATGACTTGCCACTGATAGTTATTCAGTGACATCTCTTTTATACTCATAAGCTGCTTCGGGTGTTTTATTATTGATTGTTCCTTCTACGGCTGCATCAATCATTTGCCTTGTTGATGGATTCAAACCGTTGTGAAAGGTTTGAACTTGTAACCACAAAGGCAACCCATGGTGAGGGCACCTTCTCAAAAGATCTTTGTATCTCTCCCAGGCATCGTAAAGTGTCTCTAAATCCATCTGCATAAAAGAAGAGCTATCATTTCGCAATTTAACTGTTTTAGCTAGAGGAAAATATTTAAGTAAAAAATTTTCGGTCATTTGTTCCCATGTAGTGATTGAGCCTCGTGGTAGGGAATTTAACCATTGCTTAGCTTTATTCCTTAAGGAAAATGGAAATAATCGGAGGTGAATGGCGTCATCAGAAACACCATTGATTTTAAAAGTATCACAAAATTCTAAAAAATTGGCTAAATGTTAATTGGGATCCTCATCCTGTAAACCATCAAACTACACAAATTACTGAATCATCTGAATAGTGTTAGGTTTCAATTCAAAATTATTTGCAGCAATAGCAGGTCTAATAATACTAGATTGAGTACCAGCCAAATTCGGTTTAGCATAATCATACATAGTATGAGGAGCATTATCGTGATTTGCCGGTTCTGTGGCTATCGCGAGAGGTGGTAGATTGTCTTGATTTGCTTCCATCTCTTCCGCAGGTTCTGGCTCTTGTTCTTGTCCTTGTTTCGGATAGTGAAGACTTCGTCTGATTTCTCTACGATTTCTGCAAACTGTAGCTTCTAAATCCTCGTCAAAAAGTAATGGTCCTCCTTGGTTCCTTCTAGTCATAAACTAGAGATACCTAGAAGAAAAGAAAATTTTAGTAAAATAAAAATAAAAAATAAAAATAAAAATAAGCTGAAAATAAATAAAAATTAATATGGCTAAAGTAATAGAAATCGAGCGTTCTTAATATTTCAGTTCCCTGGCAACGGCGCCAAAAACTTGATATACGTGATATTAAGTAATAGAATTTATAATAATAATCAAACCAGAAACTAACTATTATCACGATTTTTAAGGCAAGCGCACCTATCGAACCGTAGTATAGCTTAGTGGCAAGACTGAAATATCGTACCTAAGGGAACCAAAAGTACTAGTACTAACTTTCTTTCTATTATTTAACCTAAAAAATAAAAGGGGTTTTTATGAAGACTAAACTAATTCTAAAACTAAACTAAGAATGGACAAAAAGTGAATTCGGGAAAAACTCTTAGGGAAAACTGATTGATTTGGACAATACTCAAGGGAGAATCCACCTAGACTTCACTTGTTATCGATTCTTGAGCTAGACAATTTATTTACTTGACTTGATCCGTAAAAATTCCTAATTTATGTTAATACCTCCGTCGAGGATAAGAACAACTAATCCTAGGTTGATTAACTGAAATCTCTTTCTAGTTAAAACCCCTAGTCTTGCATTAATTCGATCTATGGATTCCCTTATTAGGTTTGACTCTAATCCGGTAGATTTATGTCGCCCTATGTCTAGGGTTGCATGCAACTCCGCTTAATTATGCTAGATCTACTCTTAAACAGGGACTTTTGCTCCTCTGAATAAGCACATCAATACTTGAATTAATACCTAGGATTATTAAAACAAGAATTAAGAGCACATAATTAAGAACAAGTCAAGTATTTATCATATAACTCAAGATAAAATAATAACAAGATCTGTCTTAGGTTTCATCCCCCTCAAGTATTTAGGGATTTAGTTCATAATTAATAAAGGAAACATCTCAGAAGAATTAAAATAGCAAAACATAAAGAACCTAAAAACCCCTGAAGGAATGAAGGGAGATCCTCTGTCTTGATGTAGCATTCAGCTTCTGGGATGAATCAATCGGCTTACCTTGGAATAATCCCTTGCTTCTACTCTCTGTGTTGGCAGAAATAAAGCTCCCTTTTTGAGGAGGGAAAAGTATCTCTTTGTAGTTGCCCCCTAGGGTCTTTATATAGGGCTTTGGAGTGTCTTTCTTAGCCCCTAAGTATCCTTTTCCGAGTAAAATTGCACTTCCTCACTACAGGGACACGCTTGTGTGCCACGCCCGTGTGGATCAAGGCCCAGGCTGTGGTCAGGTCTGTTGATGGTGGCACGGCGGTGTGGCCGGCCGTGCTTGTCGGGGCTAGGCCGTATTGGGCTCAAGGTGACATGGCCGTGTGACACGGCCGTGTGGTGAATCTTCGGGTCGTGTTGTTTATTCAATTGGGCCTAATTTGCTTGTTTTTGGCCCGTTCCTTGCTCTTTTCTCTTCCTTAGGCTCACCTGGGCATAAAACATGAAATAGAAGGATTAAGAGCACCAATTTCCATAAATTCAATGATAATTCATCCATAAATTAGGCTAAGCATGAGGTAAAAACATGTATAATTTATCATTTATCAAACCTAATTTAGGGATCTCTACGGATCAAAATAAATGAAGAAATCATCTGGTTCAGAGTTAGATAACAAGTGAAGTCTAGGTGGATTCTTCCTTAGGTATTGCCTTAATTAATCAGTCTTTCCCAGAAGCAATCTCCCACTTTACTCTTTGCCGCTTCTTTAGTTAGTTTAGTTTAGTTTACAACCAAACCCTCTTTATTTTTAGGCTAGATAATAGAAAGAAAGTCATTATCAATCTTTTTATTTAAAAGTTCTACCTGATTAGAAAGCATGGTGACAGCATCAATATTAAAAACTCCTGCAGCATTTGTTGGCTTTGTCCTTATGACTTGCCACTGATAGTTATTCAGTGACATCTCTTCTATAAACTCATAGGCTGCTTCGGGTGTTTTATTGTTGATTGTTCCTCCAGCGGCTGCATCAATCATTTGCCTTGTTGAAGGATTCAAACCATTGTGAAAGGTTGAACTTGTAACCACAAAGGCAACCCATGATGAGGGCACCTTCTCAAAAGATCTTTGTATATCTCTCAGACATCGTAAAGTGTCTCTAAATCCATCTGCACAAAAGAAGAGATATCATTCCACAATTTAGCTGTTTTAGCTGGAGGAAAATACTTAAGTAAAAATTTTTCAGCCATTTGTTCCCATGTAGTGATAGA
Source organism: Gossypium stocksii (assembly GCA_020496765.1). Classification (NCBI taxonomy): domain Eukaryota; kingdom Viridiplantae; phylum Streptophyta; class Magnoliopsida; order Malvales; family Malvaceae; genus Gossypium; species Gossypium stocksii. Next base: position 111,018,765 of record CM035623.1, read on the forward strand.
GCTTCGTGGTAGAGAATTTAGCCATTGCTTAGCTTTATTCCTTAGGGAAAAAGGAAATAATCGAAGGCGAATGGAATCATCAGAGACACCATTGATTTTAAAAGTATTACAGAATTCCAAAAAATTTGCTAAGTGTGAGTTAGGATCCTTGTCCTATAAACCATCAAACTGAACAAATTGCTGAATCATCTGAATAGTGTTAGGTTTAATTCAAAATTATTTGCAGCAATAGCAGGTCTAATAATACAAGATTGAGTACCAGCCAAATTAGGTTTAGCATAATCATACATAGTACGAGGAGCATCATTTTGGTTCACCGGTTGTGCGGCTGTCGCGGGAGGTGGTAGATTGTCTTGATTTACTTCCATCTCTTTAGTAGGTTCAGGTTCTTCCTCTTGTCCTTGTTCTGGATAATGTAGGCTTCTTCTAATCTCTCTACGAGTTCTACGAAGGGTAGCTTCTAAATCTTCATCAAAAAGTAGTGGTCCTCCTGGGTTTTCTTCTAGTCATAAACTAGAGATACCTAGAAAGGGAAAAACAAATAAAAATAAATAAATAAACAAATAAAAAGAAAAATTGAAAATTTATATAAATATAAATAGTAATGGCTAAAGTAATAAAAATCAAGTGTTCCTAATATCTTAGTTCCCTGGCAACGGTGCCAAAAACTTGATATAAGTGATATGAAGTAATAAAATTTATAATAATGATCAAACCAGAAACTAACTATTATCACGATTTTAAGGCAAGCGCACCTATCGAACAGTAGTATAGCTTAGTGGCAAGACCGAGATATCGTACCCAAGGGAACCAAAAGTACTAGTACTAACTTTCTTTCTATTATTTAACATAAAAATAAAAGGGGATTTTATTAAACTAAACTAATTATTGGACTAAGCTAAGAATGCACAAACAGTAAATTGGGGAAAAACTCTTAGGAAAATCGAATGATTTGGACAATACTCAAGGGAGAATCCACCTAGACTTCACTTGTTATCAACTCTTGAACTAGATGATTTATTCACTTGAGTTAATCCGTAGAAATCCCTAGCTTATGTTAATATCTCACTCGAGACTAAAAACAACTAACCCTAGGTTGATTAATTGAAATTTCTTTCTAATTAAAACCCCTAGAATCGCATTAACTCGACCTATGGATTCCCTTATTAGGTTTGACCTTAATCCGGCAGATTTTCGTCGTCTTATCTCTAGGATTGCGATCAACTCCGCTTAATTGTGTTGGATCTACTCCTATGTAGGGACTTTTGCTCCTCTACATAAACACATTTGCCTTTAATCAATATCCCAGAAATATCAATTTAAGAGTTAAAAACACAATTAAGAACAAATCAAATATTTATCATATAATTCAAGAGAAAATAATAACAAGATCTGTCTTAGGTTTCATCCCCCTCAAGTATTTGGGGGATTTGGTTCATGATTAAAAAAGAAAACATCTCAGAAGAATAAAAATAACAAAACATAAAGAACCCAAAAACCCCTGTAGGGGTTTGAAGGGAGATCTTCAGTCTTGAGGAAGAATTCGGCTTCTGAGATGAATCAATCGGCTTCCCTTGGAGTAATTCCTTGCTTCTACTCTCTGTGTTGGCAGAAATAAGACACTCTTTTGTGGGAGAAAAAGTACATCCTTGGAGTTACCTCCTAGGGTCTTTATATAGAGCTTTGGAATGCCTTTCTTAACCTCTAAGTATCTTTTTTCGAGTGAAATTGTATTTCCTCACAACAACGACACGCCCGTGTGGATCAAGGCCTAGGCCGTGGTCAGGTTTGTTGATGGTGACACGGCCGTATGGTTTGGTTGTGCTTGTCAGGGTTAGACCGTGTTTGGGCTAAAGGAGGCACGGCCGTGTGGTGAATCTCCAGGCCGTGCTGTTTATTGATTTGGGCCTATTTTGCCCCTTTTTGCTTGTTCCTTGCTTTTTTTTTCTTCTTTAAGCTCACCTGGGCATAAAACATGAAATAGAAGGATTAAGAGCACCAATTTTCATAAATTCAATGATAATTCATCCATAAATTAGGCTAAGCTAAGTATGAGGCAAAAACATGTATAATTTATCGTTTATCAGAGGCCCAGACATCCTCTAACACCTTGATCGGCCAGATATCCTCACAGGGCATCCAAACTATGCTACATATAAGGATGATTCAGTGCCGACGTTGGAGTAACCCTTCTAAGTACTAGTTAGCTCATTCTGCTGAGCAAGAGGACCCCGAGGACATTACTGATGATGTCCCACTGCAGGAGGAGGCACCTACTGAACCACCACCCCTTTGCCGCCCAGTTCATACAGCAGCTTCATATGCTGACATATCCGAGCGCCTCACACAATTTGAACAGCAGTGTTTTCAACGCTTCGATCACATCGACGCTACTCTTCAGCAGATATGCCAGCATCTACACATCTCATCACCGCCCCCACCTCGCGGACCATCTGAGGATTAGAACTTCCTATTCCTCTTATCTTCTTTTTTATTTGCTTTCTTGATCTTTATTTTTACCTTCTCTTGAACTTTATGTTTCTTTAGAATCTTTAGATTTTTCTTTATCTTTATTTCAATCTTTATGTTTATTGAATATTTTAGTTTAGTTTTCAATTTTATTTTCATATCGGCTATTCCCTAAGGAGAAATTTATGCTTAACTTAAATCCCTAAACACTTATTTATGCTATCACAGTTTCAAAGGAGCTTTATAGCTCAAATCCATCTGTAATGGGAAAACCCTACCACAACTGTCGGCTCTTACAATTCCAATATCCGTCTCCACAAAATCATCCAAAATTCAGGGAGTTTTATTTGTCTCCCTATCTTATGATTTTATGCTTCTATTGCTACTAATGTATCTTTGTACATTAAGGGCAATGTACATCTTAAGTGTGTGGGGGAAACTTACTTTCAGTCATTGCATTCTCTTTGAACCCCTGAAAAATTTTTACAACTAACTTTTTGCATTGTTCTCAAAATTTCGAATTCTCACTTTCATTCTCTACATGAGTCTTAATCTCCTAATTAATTCTGATTGATTTATGATTTTTATTGATATGTTGAGAATTAAGACATAGGTACTTATGCTTTGATTATTCAAACTTTAAAACATTAGGAAATCAAGCATGATAAGTTGAAATTTTTGAGAATTTAAATTTTTCTAGGTTATTTTCCCTAATTCTAAGTGTTATCTTGAGACTTGAAATTTGCAGGATTGACATAAAAAAGCCATAATTCTAGTGAGATTTTTTAGCCTTTTGAGCATACATCCTTTCGTGCTCACTTTTATTTTTGCTTTGAGTGAGTCAATACTGATTTGTTATTTTAGAACTCGCCTCGATTATACATGTCGAGACCACATCATTGATTTGAGTGGATAGAGTGAATCTATAGTGAAGATGTCAAATCTTGTTGATTTTGATTGAAAGGTAATTACTTAGGAGAAGGTAGAAAACCTATGTTTCTATGATAAAATTCTCAACTTAGAGTGTTTGAAACTTTAATGTCCTTCTGGTTGAATTTTCATTGTATGATTACTTATGGATTAGTTTGAAACATTATTGATAAGGATTATAACTTGAGAAGAATGATTCTTAACTGTGAATTGAGATTTTGCTTGAAGGCAAGCAAAGGCTTAAGTGTGGGGGTATTTGATAAGCGATAAATTATACATATTTTTACCCCATGCTTAGCCCAATTTCTGGATGAATTACCCCTTGATTTGTGTAAATTGATGCTCTTAAACCTTTAATTTTATGTTTTATATTCAGGTGAGCTTAGAGAAGAGAAAAGAGTAAGGAACGGGCCAAAGCGGGCAAATTAGGCCAGTTCAGTAATCAACATGGCCTGGAGGTTCGCCACACGGTCATGCCACACGACCGTGCCACTTTAACAGGCTCAAACATGGCCTGGGCCTCGATCCACACGGGCATGGCACATGAGCGTGTCCCTGTCGTAAGGAAGTTCAATTTCACTCAAAAAAGGCTACTTAGGGGCTAAGAAAGGTATTCCAAAACTCTATATAAAGACCCTAGGAGGCAACTACAAAGGTGTGCTTTATTCCCGCCAAGGAGACATTATCTTCCCTCCAAGACGGGGAGTTAAAGGTAGGGAATTACTCGAAGGGAAGCCGATTGATCAGTCTCAGGAGCCAGGATCTACATCAAGACAGAGGATCTCCCTTCAATCCTTTCAGGAGTTTTGGGTTTTCTTATGTTTTTTATTTTATTTCTTCTGAGGTGTTTTTTTTTATAATTATGAACTAAAACCCCAAATATCTAAGGGGAATGAAACCTAAGATAGATATTGTTATTATTATCTAAGTTGTGTGATAAATATTTGATTTGTTCTTAATTGTGTTTTTAACTCTTAAATTGATATTTCTGGGATATTAATTTAAGTCGAATGTGCTTATGTAGAGGAGCAAAAGTCCATGCATAGGAGTAGATCCAACACAATTAAGCGGAGTTGATCTCAATCCTAGAGATAGGACGATGAAAATCTACCAGATTAGAGTCAAATCTAATATGGGGAGCCATAGATCGAGTTAATGCAAGACTAGGGGTTTTAACTAGAAAGTGATTTCAGTTAATCAACCTAGGATTAGTTGTTCTTATCCTCGACGGAGGTATTAACATAATTTAGGGATCTCTACGGATCAAATCAAATGAAGAAATCATCTGGTTCAGAGTTAGATAACAAGTGAAGTCTAGGTGGATTCTTCCTTAGGTATTGCCTTAATTAATCAGTCTTTCCCAAAAGTAATCTCCCACTTTACTCTTTATCGCTTCTTTAGTTAGTTTAGTTTATTTTACAAACAAACCTTCTTTATTTTTAGGCTAGATAATAGAAAAAAAGTCATTACTAGTACTTATAGTTCCTTGGATTCGATATTTCGATCTTGCCACTAACTATACTACTATTCGATAGGTGCACTTACCTTTTATCGTGATATTAGTTAGTTTCCAGGTACGATCAGATTTTATTACTTCATCACAATCACGAGATCAGAAAATAACAAAACATAAAGAACTCAAAAACTTTGAGAGAAATTGAAGGGAGACCTTCAATCTTGATGTAAATCCTTGCTTTTGAGATGAATCAATCGGTATTCTTCGAGTAATTCCTTACTTCCTACTCTCTGTTTCTTTGCTCCTCCCCTTGGGTCTTTTTTATAAGCTTTGGAACATCTTTCTTAGTCAAAAATACCTAAAAATTTGCCTTTTCCGCGTGAAACTAAAACAGGTCTTTGACAGGGACACATCCGTGTGACACGCCCGTGTGTGGTTACTCAGGCCGTGTTCGATATTGTGTATCATACATGGGCGTGTGGTTTACCTGTGTGCGGATGTTTAGGCCATGTTGATTATTAAATTCGGCCCATTTTGTCTGTTTTTGGCCTGTTCCTTGCTCTTTTCTCTTCCTTATGCTCACCTAAGTATAAAACATTAAATCAAAGGATTAGGAGCATCATATTCCATAATTCTAATGATAATTTATCCATAAATGTGTCAAGCATGGGGTAAGAATATGTATATATTATGGTTTATCAGGTATTGTCTTAATCAATCAGCTTTCTAAAAGTATTTTCCCCAACTTACTCTCTATCGCGTCTTAGTTTAGTTAATTTTTAATTTAAAAAAATCCCCAATAATTTCTAGGCTAGATAATAAAAAGGAAGTTAATACTAGTACTTTTAGTTCCTGTGGGTTCGACAACCCGGTCTTACCATCAGCTATACTACTGTTCGATAGGTGCGCTTGCCTTTATCATGATAATAGTTTAGTTTTATAGGTTTGACTATCATAAATATCACTATCAATCCTCAACTTACAATTAAAATTAATCTTTCTCAACTAATAATTCTCATCAATAATGTTTCGAAATAATTACAAAATAATCATACATTGATAATTCAACTAAAAGATCACTAAAAATTCAAACAATCTAAGTCAAACATTTTTAAAGCATGAAAACATAGGTATTTCCCCTTATTTAATTAATTACCTTTAATTCAAAATCGAAAAGAATCGACATCCTCACTAAAGATTCACTCAAATCACTCAAAGTGTTTAAGGTTCAAAAATAAGCACTCAATAGTCAAACATGAAAAGTCATTACCATAGGCTTGCATGAAAATCAAATCTCCACCATTATAAAATGATATAATACACAAATCAAAAGGTCTTTAAGAGGTTGTAATGGGGCTTAGGTTAAAGGTATGGAAAAAGGCTGAAAAAGTTGGTTAAAATCGAGATCGAATTGATAAATTACCAAACTAGAAAAATAAACAAATGCTGAATTAAAAACAATTACATAAATCAAGAACTATTCAAGAATAAGAAAACGAGCTTCTTCTCAAAATATGAATTTAACTGTTCAAGCTCAATTATAGAACTAAATAATGATCAATATTTTTTATTATATTTTTTTCAATTTTTCTCTCTTTTTTTTAGAACAATAAGAAATAATTCAACAAATCAAACAAAAGAGCACAATTTGGTAATTAACCAAATCAAATCTCGACAAAAAGGGAGTCAATAAAACAAGAAAATGTTTTAACGAAAAAAATGAGTTATGGGTTAACATTAATGGATAAGTCAAGAAATAGTTTGTTAGGCTCAACGGGGTTCACTAAGGGTTAATTATGTAGGTAAGCTTTTTATGGGATAAGTGGGTTAAAACCTAAGTGCCTTTATCATATCAGTATATCAAATCAAAATGTGTGGTCTTGACATGTATAATCGACGCAAGTTCTAGAATAACAAATCAAATTGATACACTCATAACCAATAATAAAATGAGAAAGAAAAATGTATGCTCTAAATGCTCAAAATCTCACAAAAAATTATGGTTTTTGATGTCAAACGTGTAAATTTAAAACTTCAAGGTAATACCTCAATTCAGGGAAACAACCTAAAATTTTAAATTCTGAAAATAAACTTATCATGCTTAATTCTCTCATGTCTTAAAGTTTAAAACAACCAGTGCACAAATATATATGATTTCAATCCAAAACACATAAATAAAAATCATAAATCAATAAAAATTCATTATAATAGAAGTATGAGAAAATTACTTAAACACAATACATAATTCAGGGATTTTCTAACAATTATATAAATAACCTCCCCACACTTAAGATGTACATTGAGGACAATATAATCACAATATAAACAGAATATCATAAGAGAGAGAGAAAACTGAAATTGCCTGAATATTGGATGAAATCCCAAAAAAAAGCGAAATTATAGTCAAATCTAAATGTAATGCATGATTCTGAGCAAACTAATAAGAAAAAAAACACAAATAATAGAGAAGTTAAGAGGTTATAACTCGATTAGAAACAACCATAAAAATATATTTCAAAAGATAATAATGAAAATAAGTTGAAGAAAATAACAAAATAAATAAAACAACTAAAACAAAATTTAAAAGAAAAATAAAAAATAAAACGAAAAAGAAATAATAATAATAATAATAAACTCAATAATACCAATAAACTTAAAGATAATTGTAATAATAATAGTAAAAAATTATTAAAAATAGAAATAGCAGAAAAAATAATAAATTTAAAATCTAAGAATAAGAATAATAAATAATATATAATTAGTAAAATAAAAATAAATATTATAACAAATAATAATAAATAAAATAATAAAATAAAATAAAATAAAAGGGGTAGCTTGGTTGGGGAAGAAGAAAAAAACTAATTGTGAAAAGAATTCTAGGGTTTGGGCCACACAGCCCTGTAGAGTATTTTCATCTCATGTGCAATTAAAAATTAACCCAGTTTTCACACGGCCATGGACACGCTTGTGTGTCTAGGCCGTGTGGTATACAGGGCCATGTGTTAGGCCATGTGTGTTTTCCTTTGCTTCTCCCACGCCCATGTGAGATCTCACACGTCCGTGTGGCTTGGTCGTGTCTCTCACACAGCTGTATCTTCTGCCCACGTAACTCTCTGACTTTGAAAAAATAGCTCCAGGTTTCACACAGCTTAGGACACGCCCATATGTCCAGGCTATGTGGGTCACATGACCATGTTGCCAGGCCATGTGTGTCATTTCAGGACGTGTAACCATCGAGTTTTTAAAAATTTAAGCCTCAGTATCCACACAACCAAGGACACGCCCGTGTGTCCAAGCTGTGTAACTCACTGTCGTACCCTTTATAGTGCACACGGCCTGGGACACACCCATGTGTCTAGGCCGTGTGGGTCAAAATTTTTTTTTTAAATTTTAAAATTAATTAGTTTTAAAAATAACATAAAATAAAATTAAAAGAATTAGCAGTGTTAACACTCAGGTTGCCTCCCGATAAGCGCTTATTTAAAGTCTAAGCTCAACTTACCTTGCATTTGCACAGTCACAGTGGTTCGTGGAGTCAAAACTCCTCTTTATCGTTATCAATTCTATTATCAACATAAGGTTTAAATCGAGTACTATTTACCTAAATGTGCCAAATTCAAAATGAGTAACCTCAACTGTACCGTATGAAAGAGACATTCAGTACCGTAAAGGGATTTGATCCGTTTGCATCAAGCTCCAAAGTGGCAATTCGAGGATTTGTTTTATCTAGAAGTACCTTGTCTCCAACCTTAAATTGTTTCATTCCATCCACATGGTTATCATGGTGTCCCCTTAACTCTTCATCGTGTTTTTTTTGTTTCTCTTTAACATGTGTTTTCCATTCATCTAGTTCATCGATTTGCAACATTCGTTCATCATGAGCCGTTCTGTTTTTCTTGCATGGACTGGAACATGGCTCCATCATGTTTTTTCGAAGGATTTCCTGCAAAGAAGTTTGAGCCACATGGTTAGTCATATTAACAGAACTTGTAAAATCTCGATCATTAGATGTCTTAATAGAATCATGAGCTTGGAGAGTAATTGTTTTGTCACCTACACGAAGTATTAATTCACCTATACCAACGTCAATAATAGTTCTAGTAGTTGCTAAAAAGGGTCTTCCTAAAATTAAAGGTATTTCCTTACCTTCATTCATGTCTAAAACAACAAAATCAACTGGGAATATGAATTTATCAATTTTTACAAAAACATCTTCAATAATACCCCTAGGGAATCTAATGGTTCTATCCGCTAATTGAATACTCATCTTAGTTTGTTTGGGTTTCCCAAGACATAATTGTTTAAACATTCTATAGGGCATGACAGTAATACTCACCCCTAAATTAACCAAAGTATTATTAATATTCAAACTACCAATTAAACAATGAATAGCAAACTCCTTAGATCTTTCAATTTGTTGGGTAATTTATTTTGCAAAATAGCTGAGCAAACTGCATTTAGCTCCACATGCGATGAATCATCTAACTTCCTTTTGTTCGCCAAAAGCTCCTTTAAAATTTTAACGAAATTGAGCATTTGCGAAAGAGCTTCAATAAACGATAAGTTAATATGTAATTTTTTTAGAAGTTTAAGAAATTTACCAAATTGTTCGTTTGTGTGGTCTTTCTTCGTCATGTTAGGATATGACACTCGAGGTTTATATTTTTTACCAACCGGTTTTTGCTAATTCTGGCTTGCCTTAACCTTACTGTTACTTACCACACTTTTTTGCCTCTATTTTGATTCAGATTCAACTAATCCTTCTTCATCTCGAATTGTAATTGCATGAAGTTGCTCTCTTGGGTTAGTTTCGGTATTGCTAGGCAAGCTACCTTTGTGGTCTTTCTGAGATTAGCTAAGCAAGCTGACCTATTTGGTTCTCGAGCCCTTGAATTGACACTTGCTGATTTTTAAGTTCTACTTTAGTGTTTTGAAAGTGGGTTTCTGACACTGAGATAAACTTCGTCAATATTTTCTCAAGGTTCGGCTTCTTATCTTCTTGGTAAGGTGGTTATTAGAAGCCTAGAAGGGGTTGTGCTTTTTGATTTCCTTGACCACCCTAAGAGAAATTGGGATGGTTCCTCTAACCTGCATTATAGGTGTTACTGTAAGGATTATTTTGAGGCCTAGAATTATTACCAATATAGTTGATTTGTTGGTTCTCTGTGCTAAGACAGTAGGGTAAATATTCTGGATTGTTGATTTCTCCTCCATTCATATCGCATTGCATCACTAGATGTACCTGCGTAGAAATACATAAACCATCAATTTTCTTATTTAAAAGTTCTACTTGATTTTATAACATGGTGACCGCATCTAATTTGAAAAAACTAGCTGCTTTCATCGGCTTCGTCCTCATGATTTGCCATTAATAATTATTTAGTGTCATCTCCTCTATAAATTCATAAGTCACTTCAAGTGTTTTATTATTAAGTGTTCCACTGGCTGCTGCATCGATCAACTGCCTAGTTGAGGGGTTTAAACCATTGTAGAAAGTCTATGTAATGACCCAAATTTATGGGCACCGGAAAAGTAAGTTGTAAGGCCTCCGTCTTAGAAAATTGAACCTGTAGATAATTATTAGAAATACCTCTGAGTTTAGTAGTGTGCTTAACTAGGTTTTAATTAGGTGAATTTAGTTTAATTTAGAGAAATTAGTAAAAAGGACTAGATTGAATAAGGGATAAAAGTTGAATTGTAGATTAAAAAATAAAAGGGACTAAATAGGCAATTAAGCCTATTTCAATGAAATAGGCGGCAATGTGCATAAAAATCTTAGATTTTTATGTGGCTAAATATTAAATTATATTATTATATTATAAATAAACTGACTAATTGACAAATTTATGGTACAAGATTAATACATGTGTAAAAATATAAATATGTACAAATGGATATGAATAAATGATTTACTTAAATTTTAAGTAAATAGATTTTTATATTAAATTATATAAAAAATAAAAATAAATAAAATAAGGACAATTAGATGGTGATGATGATAGGCAAGTGTAATATATATGTGTGTACAAATGTAATGTTTATATTTGTTATTAAATAACTATTTATTATAGTAATTATTATTATTAATAAGATAAAGAATAAAAGAAATAGAATATAAAAGGAAGGAAAAGAAACAAAACATAAAGAAGAAACAGAGAATAGACAAAAAAGAAAGAAAGAAAAGGGGAAAGAAAAGAAAAAGGGAGGATTGGGATTTGGAAGCTTCAAGTTTAATTGGTAAGCTAAATTAAGCTCTTTTCTTTTAATTTTGATGTTTTAGAAGCTTTAGAACAAAATTTTGATGAAATTAAATTGAGGTTTTGAAAGTTTATAGGTTTTTAAGTTCATGTTGAACAAATGTTTGAATTAAGGGTTTCATTGATAGAATTATTGATTAGAATTGATTAGAGGATTAAATTGTAAAGTAAGCTATAAGTTTTATATTGTAGGGATTAAATTGAGGAAAATTCAAAATTAGGAAAATATGCTAAAAATTTAATAGTTAAATTTGAGTTTGGGTAAAATTTGAATAGAAATAGAGTGTGAATTGAATTAGAAAAGTAAGTAAACTTAGTTAGGATTAAATTGGGAATAAGGTAGGAATTGATTAGAAATTCAATTATTTATTATAATTAGTGTTGTAATTAATAGTATAATTATTTTAATTTCCATTGCTAGTAAAGAACTCAAGGCATCGGCACAAAAAGGAAAGGAGAAAGTTATCGAGAAGTAATTACGAAATCCGGGTTCGTATTACTATAATTCAAATTTAATTATTATTAATTATTGTATTTGATTTATATAAATGGTAAGTAAAATAAGGTAAGAAATTGAATGTGATTATAAAATAGGAATTGAAGTGGTTTGAATTGAATTACTGAAATATTATGGTATTAAATTATGAATATATGTGAACATTTGAAATGCAAATTGATTGGAAAAAGTGAAACAAATAGAATATATGAGAAATTATGATTGGAATGGCATTGAGTTGATGATATTGAAATGAATAGAATTGAAATGTGAAAAGTGATTGGAATTGAATCAAGTTGAATCAAATTGAATTGAATGTGATTATTTGAAATGCATATGGATTGAAAAATGGAAAGTGATTTGAATTTGCTTGAAATTAAATTGAGAAAGTGTATTGAATACCCTATTAACTAGTCGGGCTGAGTCGGATATAGTTGGCATGCCATAGGATTTGGAAAGTACGGCATTTATCGGCTTTGCCGATCAGGTACTTTATGTGTCGTATATCAGGCACTTTATGCGTCGTATTTCAGGCACCTCCTGTGTCGTATCAGGCACCTCATGTGTCGTTTCAGGCACTTATGTATCGTATACTGATCAGGTACTATGTATCGTTTTAGGCACAATGTGCCGTACTGGTGTGTTTGGTTGGATCCGTGTATCCGCCAAGGACCGAGTCCTGTTAATATGTAACACCCCAGACCCGGCCCAGACGTTATGGCCATGTCCGGTGTGCTACATCACCTAGACTATGCTACGCCGTCCTATATACTAAGTCTGATGTTTGAGATTTTTGAAAAGTAATACTTGTTTTTCTTGAAGTTCCCGATTTAATTATTATTCAACCTAATTCCTATCTCATTTGTTAATCGTTACATTTTAGTCTTATTGTCCTCCTTAGTCTTCAGTAAAGTCAGGTTGGTTAATAAAATGTTTGTTTAATTTTGAAAACGGTGTAGGTTTGTGTTTGAAATAAAACGGTAGAGAAATCCCGAATAACAGTTATAGCGGCCTTATTACAACCCATGTCAAAATAAAACCAATAAAAGGTAATTAAATAATAAAAAAAAACCAACTATGATGAAAGTTCAGTCCTCGTGGCCACTCTGAATCCCTCCCAGCGTCCAAGTCACGATCTAGGGCTCACCTGCAAGGATGGAAAGAAAGGGGTGAGTTTGGGAAAACTCAGTGTGTGCAGAACCCATCCAAAGCCCAAAGTGGCTCAAGCCCACTGGGCCTAAACCCTAACCAGTCTCAGTCAGATACTGGGCCGAAGCCCTATTCAGGGAACAGTAATCTGGGCCAAGGCCCTATAACAGATACTGGGCTGAAGCCCTATTCAGATAACAGATTGGCCCATAGGCCCAGAACAGTACAGTACAGTAATACAGTATAAATGCAAACCCAATTGGGGAGACTACTCAACCCACCAACCGCTACACACCACCCGTACCAGCCAACACACCATGTGGGGAATAACTCGACCCACCCAGCCCACACACCACAGTCGCAGCATGGCTGCTCAGTTAAACAGTATACGAGGCAAAACCCCTTTCAGAAACAGTACGAGGCATAGCCCCTTTTCAGTAACGTGGCTGTGCCACTCACACTTCCTCCATTATCAAAACCCAACCCATGCAATAGATATATATCATGGCATACAATAACAGTAACAGTCATGTCAAACAGTATAGTCAATTTTAGCCCTAGGGGTATAACGGTAATTTTCTACCTAGGGGCAAAACAGTAATTTCTTACCCTAAGGGTATTTCAGTAATTTTGCTCTCATGTTACAGATTTCATGCTTATTACAGTATTTATTAATCACATAGTTGTCACAGAAGTCCGGTTAACTCAGTTTTTCAGTCTTAGCATTCAAGCCCTAAAACCCCTAATGAGCCCTATTACGTCGATTGGCCCATTAGGCCCATTTAGTCCCAATTTCATAATCAGTTATCTTGTTTTAACTGTTTTCACGCCTACAGTTCATAATATTACCTTTAAACCCATTTTTACTCACATGGACCCAAATCGCACATTGGGCCCATATTTGGGTCACCGAGGCCCAACTTACTATAATGTCCAAAATTTAGCGGTCAACATGCCTAACAGTGCCGATTCCAAAACTAACCTTCTCCTACTAACTTGAGAACGTTCGCACGCTCACAAGCTCTCAAAATACCGAAACTTCGGCATTTCGGCTTTTCGGCTTTTGCCGATTTGCGCATTGAAGGGCGTTCGAAACACACACCTGTTTTGCAGTTTCTCCTACAAGATCTCCTATGCGTTAATCCCTACAATCCAATACTTAATTGATTAGACCATATTAACACTTAATCTGAATTGAAAACTTACCCAAAGCCTTACTTACACATTCGGCCAACACCTCCAATGGCCTTAATGTTCTTACCTTGCCGATTTAGATCCCTTTAGATCTAGATCTGATGTTCCAATGTCTTCAACTCCTTGTTTGATCACCTTCTTCTCTAACTAACACACAAAAAGAACAAAGAAAACACCACTTGATTTACCAAAAGTCCAAAACGACAAAATCCTTAACTTTAGGGACTTTCGGCTTTTCCAAATATGAAATATTGAACAGATCTGAAGTATTAAACACTTACCAACAATTTCTCTTCAGTTCCTATGCAGATCTGATGTAAATCTGACCCTTAAATGTCAGTAGAAACCTTATCTCTGAGATTTGCAATTTCGGCTATCTCCCTACAACTATGGTGATTTCGGCTTTTCAACAAGAGAAGAGGATGGCGTTTTGGGTGTAGATTTTGGGTGATGGTGTCGCCAATGGTGTGATTCAAGGGAGTGTAGTAATCGGCCACAACAGGTGAAAGGAATAGGGGTGATTCGGCTTACAAGAAATCGGCAAGAAAGGAAGCAGTTTTCGGGATTTCTGGCACTTTGAGCAATCGGTTATGGTTGATTTTAAGAGGAATGAAAGCAAAAGAAAGAGTGGATCTGTGCAAGGTGGGTATTCGGCTAGGGAAGAGATCAAAGGGAAAGAAGAAAAATGAAAAAAACAATGGTAGAGGTGGAGAGGAAGAATTCGGCTATGAGCTTTCCATGGAGGCAACTTTTGGCTTTTCTGACAGTAGAACAGAGAAAAATTCCTAAGGTGGCTAACCCTAATTGTCATGACAGAAAAAAGAAAATGATATAACCCTAATATCACACTTGAGTAATCGGCCCAAGTTCATAAAAGCCCTTGCCGAAATTCCTACTTAAAATAGTCACATGCCCGGCACATGCTTAAAAATTAAAAAGAACACTACGCTTACCTTGCAACTCGAACCCTTGTCCTTGAATACCCACTTAGGCGCCACTTTTTTAGGAGCTTAGTGGTGCCACCTTGCCACTCTACCAAGGCTCCCTTTGTGACATATTTTACACGGTTTTTCTTAAAGGCCCACTTAACCAAGTCCCCTTTCACTTGAAAATCCAACTTAATATTTTACCGGGTTTTAACTTAAGCTTGGGCCTTCTAAAGGCCCACTAACACACTTAAACATAATTTCAACAATCAGAACACCAAAATTCCAAGATTTCACCAAAGGCACAAAAACCTGAAAAAAATCCCGAAAATCCTATAATTCATTCATAATTTATTTAATTACTAAACTAAACACCAATTGTAATAATGCCATTTATATTTTTATAATAAAAAATAATAATAATAGTAATAACAATAATAATTTTATAAATATGTTTTTATCTAATGATAATAATTTTTAAATACAGTAATATTTTTTTTCTAATAACCATAATTATAATTTTCATAAAATTTTAAAACATCAGTAATAATAAATACAGAAATATTTTCTAAGAATAATTTAATTCAAAATTTTTTTCTTAAACGATAATATTTAAAACTTCTCAATTATTCTGATTTTCTTCTATCCGAACCTAGACTCAAAGCCCAATTCTTCTAGGCCCAAATTCAGGGTGTTACATAATAGGGATAAATAAATGAATTGACAAAAATTGAAAGAAATTGAATGGTTTGTTTAATAAGTAATATGATAAAATTTGAATAAATGTGATTGATTGAGCTATGGAAAGAAATGAGAAAGTGAAAGTGTGAATTTGATATGTGAATTGGAAATTTAGATATGAGATTTGAAAGTATGAACCCAAGGCTCATAATTTGATTAAGATTAAATTTTTGAAATATGATATTAGTAGTTATAAATTGCAATAGAATTGATATTGAATAAGTGATAAATTGTATGAATTGTATATGAATTGAAACGAGCTATTCAAATGAGATTGAAAAATTTCCAATGAGATTGAGATAATGAAATAAGGTATGAATTCAATTTGATGCAAGATTTGAAAAAAAAAAATTGTTATTTTTACTATTGAACAAGTCAATTTAAAGTATGAGAAAATTTATGAATAATTGTAGGCATAAATGGAATGTATATAATTTATCCATAAAATGGATAATAATATAATGGATAGAAATACTTGAATTAAAGGTTTATGAAAAGAGTATTGATTTTGGTAAATGATATGTGAAGTCCAAAAGTGAAAAATTAGTTAAATAGCTATTAATATGAAATAAATGTTAAATTGAATGATTTTGTATAAGATATAGAATAAGTTATAGAAATGAGATTTGAAATCAAATAAAATTGAGGTAATGAAATAGTACAAAAATTCAATTGAATACAAGTTTTGAGATAGTTAATATTGTTATTATTGAAATATATATATTGATTTAATATATGAAATAGTTGTTGAAAGATTATAAGCATAAATTGAATATACATACTTTATTGTATAAATATGAAATTGAATTATAGTAATATCACTGAGTATTTCCATATCAGCGTACAATTGTTTTTCGTGCACAGGTTAGTAAGTGTTTAGGGTTATGGTCCAGCATTCCAGTGTGATCCCGACTTCAGCAGAAATTTGATAATGTATATTTCTTTGGGTAAAGTGGCATGTACCTAAGTTAAGCCTTTGGGTATTAGTGACTTTGGTTGTGAATAGAGTAATGTGAAACTTGAATTAAACTGTTATGTTATAAGTTAAAACCAAGCAAGGTTATTATGGTATGATAGTACGATTTAATAAAGTTATTTGATTTAATCCAAAAAATCACTTAGTAAACTCTAGTACCAATGTTGGAATGTCTTAGATGGTTAAGTTTATGAATTGAATTGGTTACGTCATTGGTATTGAATTGAATGTAGGTTGAATTGCAGGGTTGGCTAGGTAGTTATACATGACTCACATAGAGTCCACACGGCTTGGCACACGGGCGTGTGGCCAGACCGTGTGAGACACACGGCTATCACATGGGTGTGTAGATTGGCTATGTGTCCCCTGCACCTTAAAAATGAGAAGCAAAATGTTCAGGTTTTGGCACACGGCCTAACACACGGGCGTGTGGTCAGGCCGTGTGAAATTCATTTGTACATGAAATAGAAGTTAGAGAGTTACACGGGTAAGGGACACAGACGTGTCCCAAAACACCACAACTATGCTGAACCACCCGGCCCAACAACACGGGCATGTCATGGGGTCACACGGGCGTGTCCCCAATCCACACGGGCATGTGAGCCTTGTACTTGAGAAAAAATTTTAAAAGTTTTAGAAAATTTCTCGAGTACTCGAATTAGTCCCGAATCACTTCTAACTTGTATTTTGGACATCGATGGTCCATCTAAGGGACTTTAATATTATAATTATATTATGTTTCTATTTAATTATTTGTATATTAATTGTAAATTATCCATATTTTTGGTAATGCTCAGTAACCCTGTTTCGGTGACGGTTTAGGGTTAGGGGGTGTTACAGTCTGAACCTGTAGCCATAGAAGTAACCCATGGTGAGGGCACCGTCTCAATAAGTCCTTATACCTCTCCTATGCATCATATAGGGTCTTTAAGTCTCTGAACGAATGAAGAGATATCATTCCTCAACTTAGCTGTTTTAGCCGGTGGAAAGTACTTTAGTAGGAATTTCTCAGTCATTTCATCCCATGTAATGATAAAACCCTGTGGTAAAGAATTCAACCACTGTTTAGCTTTGTTCCTCAAAGAGAGGGGAAACAACCATAGGCGAATGGCATCGTCTGAAATGCCATTTATCTTGAAAGTATCACAGACTTCTAGAAAATTAGCCAAATTAGTATTTGGATCTTCGTCTTACAGACCATCAAACTGAACAAATTGTTGTACCATCTAAATAGTGTTCGTCTTCAGTTCGAAATTATTTGTAGCAATAGTCGGTCTCATAATACTTGATTCAGCCCCAGTTAGAGTGGGCTTGGCATAATCGTACATAGTACAAGGGGTAGGATTTGGATTTGCAGGATTTGCAGCAACCGCAGGAGGCAGCTGATTATTCTGATTATCACTCATTTTCTCAGTAATAATAATAACGTCCTCTTGCTCGTCTACTATACTCTGTCGACTCTGCCTTGATTCTCCATGATTTCTGCAAGCTGTACTTTCAATTTCACTGTCAAACAGTAATGGTCACGATGGGTTTCTTCTAGTCATAAACTAAAGGAACCTGCGAGAAGCAAATAAAAGAAAAATTAGAAAACAAAAATTAAACTAAAAACAAAATTAAAATGCAATAAAAATAAAAGGCTAAATTAATAAAAATCAAGTGTTCCTAATATTTTAGTCCCCGGCATCGACGCCAAAAACTTGATTGTCACTAAACTAACTATAAATACGACTAAGGCAAACGCACCTATTGAATAATAGTATAGTTATAGTGAGTAGGGAATATCGTATCCACGAGGATTAAAAGTACTAGTAATTATCATCTTTCTATTATTTAGCCGACAAATTGGAGTAAATGTTTTTAATCTAAAATTACTAAAATAATCTAACTAAGAACGCAACAGAGAGTGAAATAGGAAAATAATCGAAGATAACCAATGAGATAAACAATACCCAAGAAAGAATCCACCTAGATTTCACCTATTATTATGAATTTGAATTAAATGATTTATTCACTTGCGTCTTGATCCGTAGGAATCCCTAAATTATGTTAATATCTCTTTTGAGAGTAAGAACAATTGACTCTAGGTTGATTAATTGAAATCTCTTTCTAATTAAAACTCTTATTGTCGCATTAACTCGATCTATGGATTCCCTTATCAGATTTGACTCTAACCCGATAGATTTATGTTGTCCTTTTTGTAGGATTGCATGCAACCCTACTCAATTATACTAGATCTACTATAAAACAGGGACTTTTGCTTCACTGAAATAAGCACATTAAACATGAATTAATATCCTAAAAATATTAAACAAAAATTAAGCATACATAATTGAGAACAAGAATCAAGTATTTATCATGTAAATCAGAAATCAAATAATAAGATTCATCATAGGTTTCATCTTCCTTAGGTATTTAGGTAATTTAGTTCATAATCTAAAATGAAAACATCTTAAAATTAGGATAACAAGAAGATATAAAGAAACTTAATAAAACTTCGAAGAAATTAAATGGAGATCTTTAATCTTGAAGGAGATCCGCTTCTGAGTTGATTCCAATGGCGTTCTTCGTGTCTTTTCTTCTATCTTCTCTCTGTCCCCCCCTTTCGATCTTCTTCTAATTAGTATTTATAGACTTTAGAATACTCTGAAAACCTAAAAATTAGGTTTTTCCACATTTTTGGAAAGCAGGGTGTGATATCAACACGGGCTGACACATGGGCGTGTGGCCAACCCATGTGGAAATGCCCAGGCAGTGTGGATACTGAAAACAGCTCTTTTGTCTGATTTTGGCTTGTTTTTCGCTCCTATATGCTCACCTAAGTATAGAAACATAAATTTAAAGGAATAGGAGCATCAAATTCACTAATTTACATAATAAATCATTCAAAAACGCATCAAGAATGGGATTAAAAACATGTTACTTTTATGGCTTATCACTTGCTTTCCTAGCCGACACACTTCACAAACATCCTGTTTTTCAACTATTTTTGTGAAAATTTCAACCAAGTCTTCTTTAGACAACTGAAGTAGAGACTTATAGTTGACATGACCCAACATTTTGTGCCATAGTTTACAGTCATCTAATGCAGTTGTGTAGACACTAACTGAATTCTTGTTTCAATCAACAACAAAGCTTCTTTCAGTCATGGTTACTGGTGTAAGCTTGGACCCACTTAAATCACTAATCAGGCACTCTTTGCCTTTGAATACTATGAAGTATCCCTTTTCAATCAACTGAGTAATACTTAGCAGATTTCTATCAATTTCAGGTACTAACAGAACATTAAAAACAAGTTTGCTACATGAAAGAGTGCTAATCAGCATGTCTCCCTTGCCTTCTGCTTTAATGTAATGTCTATTGCTCACTTTTACTTTTGTGTTGAAGCTTCTATTAGTGCTCTTAAAAATAGCAACATCAGGTGTCATGTGGTTTGTGCAACCACTGTCAATTAGCCACCCTTTTGTGGTTTTTCTTCTGGTAGCTAAACAGGAGACAGCAAATACTTGCTCTTCTTGACCACAACTCTCTTCTACCACTTGATCTTCTATTTTAGGCTACTAAGATTGATGATGCTTCTGTTGGCTTGTTGATAAACTATAAATTATACATATTTCTATCCCACATTTAACCCATTTATGGATGAATTATCATTGAAATTGTGGACTTTTATGCTCCTAATCATTTAATTTCATGTTTTATACTAAGATGAGCATAGGAAAGCAAAAAGAATGAGAAACGGGCCAAAAACGGAGAAAATGGGACAAAGTAAGAAATCAACACAGCCTGCAGTTCATCACACGAGTAACCCACATGGCCGTGCCACTTTAACAGGCTCAGACACGGCCTGGGCTCGATTCACACTAGCGTGCCACACGGGCATGTCCCTGTCGTGACAAGTTTCAATTTCACACGGAAAAGGCTTCTTAGGGGCTAAGAACAACATTCCAAACTTTATATAAAGACCCTCAGAGGCGATTAAAAAAGGGTATACAGAGTCCTCGCTAAGACTCAGAGTAGAAGATAGGGAATTACTCGAAGAAAGCTGATTGATCCATCTCAGAGGCTAGGCTCTACATGAAGACTGAAGATCTCCCTTCAATCCTTTCAGGGGTTTTGGGTTTTCTTTATGTTTTGTTATTTTCTTTACTTTGAAATGTATTCTTTTATAAACATGAACTACATCCCCAAATACCTAAGGGGGATGAAACCTAAGACGAATCTTGTTATTGTTATCTGAACTATATGATAAATATTTGATTTGTTCTTAATTGTATTTTTTTAATTCTTGAATTGATATTTCCGGGATATTAATTTAAGTCGAATGTGCTTAGACAGAGGAGCAAAAGTCCCTGTGTAAGAGTAGATCCAACACAATCAAGTGGAGTTGATCGCAATCCTAGACAGAGGACGACGAAAATCTGTCGGATTAGAGTCAAATCTAATATGGGGATCCATAGATCGAGTTAATGCAAACTAGGGGTTTTAATTAGAAAGAGATTTCAATTAATCAACCTAGGGTTAGTTGTTCTTATTCTCGACAGAGATATTAACATAATTTAGGGATCTCTACGGATCAAGTCGAATGAAGAAATCGTCTAGTTCAAAGTTAGATAACAAGTGAAGTCTAGGTGGATTCTTCCTTGGGTATTGCCTTTATCATTCAGTTTTCCAAAAGTAATTTTCTAATTTACTCTTTGTCGTGTCTTTAGTTTAGTTTAGATTAGTTATTTTACAACCAAATCCTCCTTTACTTTTAGGCTAGATAATAGAGAGAAAGTCATTACTAGTACTTTTGGTTCCTTGGATTTGATATTCTGGTTTTGCCACTAGCTATACTACTACTCGATAGGTGCACTTGCCTTTTATTGTGATAATAGTTAGTTTCCAGGTACGATCATTATTATTACTTCATCGAAATCACGGTCAAGTTTTTGGCGTCGTTGTCGAGGAACTAAAATATTAAGAACACTCAATTTCTATTACTTTAGCCATCTTTACTTTTATAATCAATTTATTTTCTATTTTTATATTTTATTTACTAAAAGTTTCTTTTTGCTTTTCCCTTCCAGGCATCTCTAGTTTATGACTAGAAGAAACCCGGCAAGACCTTTATTGTTCGATAGCGATTTAGAAGCCACAGTCGCAGAAATCAAAGAGAGATAAGAAGAAGCCTACAGTACCCAGAACAGGGACAAGAAGAAGAACTCGAATCTACTGAAGAGATGGAGGCAAATCAGGATAATCAGTTACCTCCTGTGGTAGTTACGGATCTTGTGAATCAAAATCATGTTCCTCGTACTATGTATGATTATGCTAAGCCTAATTTAGCTGGTACTAAATCTAGTATTGTTAGGCCGTCTATTGCTGCAAATAATTTTGAACTAAAACCTAACACTATTCAAATGATTCAACAGTTTGTTCAGTTTTATGGTTTGCAGGATGAGGATCCTAACACTCATTTAACTAATTTTTTGGAATTCTGTGACACATTCAAAATAAATGGCTTTTCTGATGATGCCATTCGTCTTTGGTTATTCCCATTTTCCTTGGGGAATAAAGCTAAACAGTGGTTAAATTTTCTACCCAGAGGGTCTATCACCACATGGGAACAAATGACTGAAAAATTTTTACTTAAATATTTTCTGTCGGCTAAGACGACAAAGTTGAGGAATGATATCTCTTCTTTTATGTAGATGGATTTAGAGACACTTTACGCTTGGGAGAGTGATAAACGATAAATTATACATATTTTTACCCCATCTTTAGCCTAATTTCTGGATGAATTATTACCAATTTTGTGAGAATTAGTGCTCTTAATCCTTCCTTTTCATGTCTTACACTCAGGAGAGCATAGGGAAGAGAAAAGAACGGAAAATAGGCCAAAAACGAGGAAAATGGGCTAAAAATATGAAAACGACACGGCCCAAGAAGTCACCACACGGCCGTGTGCCACGGCCGTGCCACATGAAGATCATACGGTCCAGCCCCCGACAAGCACGGCCAGGCCACACGGTCGTGCCTCCACCGACAGAATCTCACACGGCCCTTATCGAAACCACACGAGCGTGTCCCTGTCGTGAGGAAGTGCAATTTCACTCGGATTTGGATACTTAGGGGCTAAGAAAGCCATTCTAAACTCTATATAAAGACCCCATGAGGCAACTCCAAAATATATACTCTTTTCTCACAAGAAAGAGCGCTATAATTCTGTCAAAATAAGGAGTGAAAGCAAGGAATTACTCCAAGGGAAGCCGATTGATTCATCCCAGAAGCCAGAATTCTACATCAAGACAGAGGATCTCTCTAAATTCTTTCAGGGTTTTTGTGTTCTTTATGTTTTGTTATCTTATTTCGTCTAAGATGTTTTCTTTATTAGTTATGAACTAAACCCTTCAAATACTTGAGGGGGATGAAACCTAAGATATATCTTGCTATTATTTATTCTTGAATTATATGATAAATACTTGAATTGTTCTTAATTATGTGTTCTTCATTCTTAATTTAATAATCCTAGGTATTACTTCAAGAACTTGATGTGCTTAGGCAGAAGAGCAAAAGTCCTTGTTTTAAGAGTATATCTATCATAATTAAGCGGAGTTGCATGCAACCCTAAACATAGGGCGACATAAATCTGTCAGATTAGGGTCAAACCTAATAGGGGGATCCATAGATCGAATTAATGCAACCTAGGGGTGTTAATTAATAAAGAAACTTTAATTAACCACCTAGGATTAGTTGTTCTTATCCTCGACGGAGGTATTAACATAAATTAGGGATCTCTACGGATCAAGTCAAGTGAAGAAATCATCTAGTTCAAGAAATTAATAACAAGTGAAGTCTAGGTGGATTCTCCCTTAAGTATTGCTCATATCAATCAGCTTTTCCCTAAAGTTTTCCCCAATTTACTTTTTGTGCACTTTTAGTTAGTTTTAGAATTAGTTTCAATCAATCCTCTTTTATTTTTAGGCTAGATAATAGAAAGGAAGTAAGTATTAGTACTTTTGGTTCCCTTGGGTACAATAACTCGGTCTTGTCGCTAAACTATACTATTGTTCGATAGGTGCGCTTGCCTTTAAAATCATGATATTAGTTGATTTTTGGTGTGATTAGTTTTTATAAATTTTATTACTTAATATCGCGAGCATATCAAGTTTTTGGCGCCGTTGCTGGGGAACTAAAATATTAAGAAAACTCAATTTCTATTACTTTAGCCATTACTATATTTATTTATTTTCAGTTTTTATTTACTTTTATTTTATTATTCTTCTTTTCTTTTATTTTATTCTATTTTAATTTTCTTTGCTTTTTCCTTCTAGGTATTTCTAGTTTATGACTAGAAATAACCCAGTAGGACCATTGCTTTTTGACGAAGATTTAGAAGCGACAGTTTGCAGAACTCGCAGAGAGATCAGACGAAGCCTACAGTATCCAGAACAAGATCAAGAACAAAGGCCAGAACCTACAGAAGAGATGGAAGCAAATAAAACATTCCACCACCTCCCGCAATAGTCGCGCCACCAGCAAATCAAGAAGAAGCTCCTTGCACTATGTATGATTATGCTAAACCTAGTTTGGCTGGTACCCAAACTAGCATTCTTAGGCCTACTATTGCTGCTAATAATTTTGAATTAAAGCCTAACACTATTCAGATGATACAGCAATTGGTGCAGTTTGATGGTTTACAGGATGAAGATCCAAATTCACACATAGCCAATTTTTTGGAACTTTGCGATACCTTTAAAATAAATGGCATTTCTGATGATGCCATTCATCTAAGGCTATTTCCATTCTCTTTGAGAAACAAAGCCAAACAGTGGTTAAACTCTTTACCACAAGGCTCAATCGCCACATGGGAACAGATGACCGAAAAATTTTTACTTAAATATTTTCCTCCAGCTAAAATAGCTAAATTACGAAACGATATCTCTTCTTTTGTGCAGATGGATTTAGAAACACTTTACGATGCCTGGGAGAGATACAAAGATCTTTTGAGAAGATGCCCTCATCATGGTTTACCTTTGTGGCTACAAGTTCAAACCTTTCACAACGGTTTGAACCCTTCAACAAGGCAAATAATTGATGTAGCCGCAGGAGGAACGATCAACAATAGAACACCCGAAGCAGCTTATGAATTTATTGAAGAGATGTCACTGAAAAACTATTAGTGGCAAGTCATGAGGACAAAGCCGACAAAAGCTGTAGGAGTTTATAATATTGATGCTGTCACTATGCTTACTAACCAAGTAGAACTTTTAAATAAAAAGTTTGATCATTTTTTTAGTTCTACGCAGGCACAGCCAGTGATGTAGTGTGACACAACTCCAGCGAATATGTTCAATCTAGACTACTCATCCTCTGGACACAGCATGGAAACTGAGCAAGCCAACTATATGGGTAACAATTCTAGACCTCAAAATAACCCTTATAGTAATACTTAGAATGCAGGTTGGAGAAATCATCCCAATTTTTCATGGGGAGGACAAGGAAATCAAAGACAACAGCCTCCTCCGGGATTTCAGTAGCCACCACCACAACAAGAGAAAAAGCCGAATCTTAAAGAGATGTTCACCAAATTTATGGCCGCATCAGAAACCCGTTTCCAAACCATGGAAACAGTATTAAAAAATAGCAAGCATCAATTCAAGGGCTTGAGAATCAAATCGGTCAGCTTGCAAAATTAATTTTAGAAAGACCACAAGGTGGACTACCAAGTAATACTGAGCCAAATCCCAGAGAACATGTCAAAGCAATTACTCTAAGAGATGGGAAAGTACTAACTGAACCAGAAAAGAAATCTACTCCAGAATCTTCAGGAGACAACATAGAGGAACCCAAGGAAAACACTCCACCAACACTCAAGGAATACAACCCGCCCATTCCATATCTGGCAAAGTTGAAGAAAGACCGTATAGATGCTCAATTCGGTAAATTTCTTAAACTTTTTAAACAATTACACATTAACTTACCTTTTTTTGAAGCAATTTCGCAGATACTGAAGTACGCGAAGTTCCTTAAAGAACTTCTGACAAATAAAAGGAAGTTGGAAGAATTAGCCACAGTGGAACTCAACGAGGAATGCTCAGCTATTTTCTAAAATAAACTGTCGGCAAAACTGAAAGATCTAGGGAGTTTTACTATTCCTTGTTTAATTGGTAACTTACTTATTGATAAAGCCTTAGCTGATTTAGGTGCTAGCATTAATCTCATGCCTTACAAAATGTTCAAGCAACTAGGGGAATCATCGAAGATGTGCTAGTAAAGGTAGATAAATTTATATTCCCTGTTGATTTTGTTGTGCTTGATATGGATGAGGATATTGAGGTACCTTTAATTTTGGGACGTCCATTCTTAGCCACTGCTAGAGCTATTATTGATGTAGGGGATGGTAAATTAGTACTTAGAGTTTGTAAGGAGCAAGTTGTTTTTAAAATCTATGATGCTATGAAATTTTCTAAAGAACAAGATGATTCTTGTTATTTTGTTGATATTGTTGATTATTTTGTTCAAGATAAGTTTCAGGAACTTTCTATCACAGACACGTTGGAACTGTGTCTTGTTCAAGGTGGGGGAGAAGACGAAGTCACCACTGAAATTGAGGAAGTAAGAAAGGAGTTAGATTCTAATGAAATCATCACAAGACACATAAGTTATGAAAGTATAAAAATGAATGATGAGTTGAGACAGAAACCTTTCATTGATGAACCCCCTAAATTAGAGTTGAAGCAACTGCCAGATCATCTAGAATATACCTTTTTAGGGGAAAATTTAACTTTACCAGTCATTATCGTATCAGATTTGAGCATTGAAGAAAAAGAGGAACTACTCCATGTGTTAAGGGAACACAAGCATGCTATAGCTTGGAAAATTTCAGATATTAAGGGAATTAATCTGTCTTTCTGCACCCACAAAATTTTAATGGAAGATGAATTTAAACCATCAGTGCAAGCTCAGAGACGATTGAATCCCAACATGAAGGAAGTCGTAAAAGCCAAGGTAATTAAACTTCTAGATGCAGGCATCATTTATCCTATTTCTGACAGTTCTTAGGTAAGTCCTGTGCAGGCCGTTCTTAAAAAGGGAGGTTTGACCGTGGTGTCTAATGACAAAAAAGAGTCAATACCTACAAGAACAGTCACTGGATGGAGAGTTTACATTGATTATAGAAAGCTGAATGACGCCACTCGAAAAGATCATTTTCCCTTACCTTTTGTTGATTAGATGTTAGAAAGATTATCAGGTCACATGTATTATTGTTTCCTAGATGGCCTCTCTGGTTACTTCCAAATCTTGATAGCTCCAGAAGATCAGGAGAAAACGACATTCACATGCCCATACAGTACGTTTGCTTATCATAGAATGTCTTTTGGTTTATGTAACGCTCCTGCTACTTTTTAGCGATGCATGCTAGCTATCTTCAATAAATTCGTGGAAGACATCATGGAGGTATTTATGGATGATTTTTTAGTTTTCGGTAATTCTTTCCAACTTTATCTTAATAATCTAAAACGTGTTTTGATAAGATGTGAAGAGACAAATTTAGTGCTAAATTGGGAAAAATGCCACTTTATGGTTCAAAAGGGTATTGTATTAGGACATAAAATTTCTCGTAAAGGGATAGAGGTAGATAAAGGAAAAATTGAAACCATTGAAAAATTACCTCCCCCTAATTCAGTTAAGGCTATAAGAAGCTTTTTAGGACATGCCGATTTTTATCGCAGATTTATTAAAGATTTTTCTAAAATAGCTAAGCCTTTAACAAAGTTGCTAGAAAAAGACGTGCTTTTCAACTTTGACCAAGAATGTTTAGACTCTTTTAACCCTCTTAAAGAAAAGTTAGTCAATGCCCCGATTATGATTTTGCCTGATTAGAATCTACCTTTTGAACTAATGTGCAATGCAAGTGATTTTACAGTAGGTGCAATTTTGGGACAACGAAGAGACAAACACTTTCAACCGATCTATTATGCTAGCAGAACTTTGACAGCCGCTCAAGTAAATTATTTGAAGATACATTACTGAAACAAAAGCATACCAAATTTTAAATCACTGCCATTCAGGACCCACAGGAGGACATCACAGTGGAGCTAGAACTGCTCATAAGGTACTCGAATCAGGCTTTTACTGGCCTACACTTTTCAAGGATGCCAACAGGTATGTGACCTCTTATGATAAATGTCAGTGAACAGGTAATATTTCTCAACAGAATGAAATGCCTCAGAACTATATACTTTCATGCGAAATATTTGATGTATGGGGTATTGATTTCATGGGTTCATTCCCTACTTCATTTGGGAATAAGTGCATCCTAGTAGCGGTAGATTATATGTCAAAATGGGTGGAAGCCCAAGCCTTACCTACTAATGATGCTAGAATGGTAGTACGATTTTTGAAGAAACTTTTCTCTAGATTTGGAACACCTAGGATAATTATTAGTGATAGGGGCACACATTTTTGCAATACCCAGTTTGAAAAAGTCTTAAAAAGGTATGAAGTACACCATAGAACAGCTACCCCTTATCACCCACAAACCAGTGGCCAAGTCGAAGTGACAAATAGGGAACTAAAATGCATCCTAGAGAAAACAATAGAAACAAATAGAAAGGATTGGTCAAGGAAAATAGACGATGCTTTTTGAGCTTATAGAACTGCTTTTAAAACACCCATAGGTACATCTCCTTATAAGCTTGTCTATGGAAAAAGTTGTCATTTGCCATTTGAACTTGAACATAAAGCGTTTTGGGCTATCAAATTTTTAAACCTTGATTTTAAGCTTGCAGGTGAGAAGAGATTAAAGCAATTAAACGAACTCGATGAATGGCATTGCAATGTATACGAGAGCTCACGACTATATAAGGAAGCCATGAAGCGACGTCATGACAAACAACTAAAACAACCTAAGCAGTTCAAAACAGGTGATCTTGTCTTACTCTACAACTCAAATATAATACAATAAATTGGATAAAATTTTACATTCTGGAAAAGAGAATAAAGATAGATGAAATTTTCAACTCAAATCTCGACAAAAATAGGGGTCAAAATAATTGAATGGAATTCAACAAAAAAAAAATAGGTGAAAGGTTAAAATTAGAGGTAAGTTAAAGAAAAGGTTGTTAGGCTCAATGGGGTTCACTAGGGGTTAATTTATGGAGGTAGGCTTTTGTGGAGTAAGTGGGTTAAATCCTAGGTGCCTTTATCATTTCAGTGTATCAAATCAATGATGTGGTCTCGACATGTATAATCAAAGCAAGTTTTAGAATAACAAATCAGTATTGACTCACTCAAAGCAATAATAAAAGTGAGCACGAAAGAATGTATGCTCAAAAGGCTCAAAAATCTCACCAGAATTATGGCTTTTGATGTCAATCCTGCGAATTTCAAATTTCAAGATAACACTTTGAATTAAGGAAAATATCTTATGAGGAAAAATAGGGTTCTTAAAAATTTCAACTTATCATGCTTGATTCCCTAATGTTTTAAAATTTGAATAATCAAAGTACAATACTTATGTCTTAATTCTCAACATATCAATAAAAATCATAAATCAATCAGAATTAATTCCTAATAGGAGATTGAAGATAATGCAAAGAGTGAAAGTGAGAATTTGTGAATAATGCAAAATGTTAGGAAAGTTCAGGGATTTCAAAGAGAGTGTAAAGACTGAAAATAGATTCCCTCCTCCCCCACACTTAAGATGCACATTGCCCTCAATGTACAAAGATAACTTTAGTATCAATAAAAGCACAAGATCATAAGTTAGGGAAGGACATGAAACTCCCTGCTTTGGATGGATTAGTGAGCCGGAGATCGGAAGAGTTGGCAATTGTGGCAAGATGTTCCCATTTTCGTAGAGATTTGAGCTGTAAAGCTCCTTTGAAACTGCGAAAGTATTTATTAGTCGTGGGAAATTAAGAGAGATTACTCATTAGGGATTGGCTGATATGAAAAATAAAATTAAAAAATATATATATACTAAGTTCTAAAAATACCAATATTCAAATAATGAAAAAGATAAAATGAACTAACAATAAAAATAAAAAGAAAAATAAAGTTAGAAGAAAGGAAAAGGTAAAAATAGAGATCAGTGTTAAAATAAAAATAAAAGTAAAAATCAAGATAAAAATAAATTTAGAAGGAATAGAAATCTCTAATCCTCATGTGGGTCACGCGGCGGTGGTGGGGAAGTGATGTGTAGATGCTGGCATATCTACTGTAAAGTCGCGTCGATGTGATCGAGGCGTTGGAAGCATTGCTGCTCGAATCTAGATAAGCGCTCAGATATGTCAGTATCGGTGGCTGCTATGCGAGATGGGCGGCGAGGTGGTGGTGGCTCAGCTGGTGCATCCTCCTCCGGTGGTGGGACATCGTCAGGAATGTCCTCTGGCTCCTCGCCCTCCTGGATGAGTCGGTATTGAAGGGGGTCGACTCCAGGTCTGCGCTGGATCATCCTCATGTGTAGCATGGTCTGGATGCCCTGAGGGGACATCCAGCCTATCAATGTATATGAAGATGTCTGGGCCGCGGTATTGAGGAGCCCGAAGTGACGAGCCAAACGTGTGATGTAAGGGCCCATGGATATAACGCCTCAGTGGTGACGCTCAGTCTAGTGCTGCATAGCGTGCGCGATGAAGTAGTCGAGATCGATAGGGTGTGCATTTGCCATGCACCATAAGAAATAGGCGTCATGAGTGTTGACGACGCCTGTGCTTTCGCGCCTGCCCGTCAAAGTATGTGCAAGGAGGGCGTGGATGTACATCAAAGAGGGGGCGAGGGCGGTCACCTTGCTGCTGCTGGGATTGTATGTCTGACGCCCCGGGGCGATTTCGTTCCAACAGTCGACTAGCCTGAGATGGATGCGACGGGAGAGGTTGGGGAAGTCTTCTTCTTCCATGAATTGCTCCGCGTAGACCCCGAGTGCTGAGCCGAACTCTAGTACGCTCAGGTGGCGTACGCAACCTCCTAAGCGGAACTGGACCATTCCAGGATCATCAAACCAGTTCATGACGGTCTGGAGGTGGAATGTGGAATAGAATTCGAGGGTGAGCTCTATGTATGTAGGCTCGATGATCTGGAAGAACTGCTCCCAAGGGTCCGTCATGAGTAGGGCTCGGACTGAATCAGCAAGGTTTACTAGTTCTAGTGCTGCCCAATCTATGCATCGGCCAGCGCTCAATGGACGTTCCCGTAGTATTTGAAATAATTCCTCTTGCGAGGTTTGAGAGAATTTAATGGATGGGTGGCGAACTTCGGAGGTGGGTGTGGAGAAAGAACCACCTGGTCCCTTTCGTTTCTTTGAGGCAGGGACAGCAGCTTTCTTACCGCATGATGACATGTTACCTAGAATAGAGTTAGAATTATTAGTTCTAAAAATCGAAGTTCAATTGCAAACTATAGTAAAATTAAATGTGTAAATTAAAATGACAATGTGCCTAAAAAAATAAAATGGGGACTAACCAAAATAGTAAATATAATCCATTCTAAGTGGTAGCAAAAACAAACAATATGGGTATGTATTTATACTAAATTTATGAGATAAATGGCAAGCAAATGAGCATTTAAATGGCATGCAATCCTAATATGTTCTCTAACATTCTAGATTATTCATCCTAGTGTAACTAATTCCATGCTTGAGTTAATATCTAGAATGAAGGAAAATTAACTAAATAAAAATGAAATATAAATAAATAAAATGAGAAAAATGAGAAAATAGAACCAAATACAGGGTTGCACGGTCATGGGTTGAGGTCACACGGTTGTGGGGTGAGGTTGCACGGGCGTGTGTTGGTTGTGTGTGAGCGTGGTGGTGGTTTTAAGGTCGGTGGTGACATTTATGATGGTTGTGGAGAAGAGATTTTAGGGTTTGAGTGAAGAAGAAAATGAATAGTGGCTTCCTATTTATAGTTTTTAGGTCACACGGGCATAGACACGCCCATGTGACTGGGGTTTTGCCCGTGTGTTTCGAACTTGGCGTGCCTGGTTCGAAAAGCATGCCTGTGTTAGCCATCTCACACAGCCGTGTACGTTTGTGTTCGCTTTTCCCACGAGCATGGGGCAGGTTACACGGCCATTTGCGATATAGGTTTCATTCTTCACATGGCCGTGTAGATAGTCACACGACTGTTCCTAAATTGGCAGTGTTGGCCACGGTCTGGGGACACGGGTGTTGGGATTTGAGCAAACCCATGTTTAAATTGAAGGGTTGCCACGGCCATGTCACACAGCCGTGGGGATTTGTCGATATCCCGTGTTTTGGGAAGATTTTCACTCTGTTTGTACACGACCTAAGTGCACGACCGTGTCTCTACTTTAAATGTTCACACGGCCGGAGGCACACCCGTGTGCTAGGCCGTGTGGTCCTAAATTTCTACATTTAAAAGGGTTAGTTGATGTATGAAAAAAACTAAAATTTTAAAGAAGGAAAAGTTACTAAGTTAGTGCTCGGGTTGCCTCCCGAGAAGCGCTTATTTAAAGTCTAAGCACGACTCTTCCTGGATGTGTCACGAAGGGATTTCGTGGAGCTGAAGCTCCTCCCTGTAATCTTTAAAATTCTCACCTTTGTAGTGTTTAAGCCTATGTCCGTTTACCTTGAACTTACCGCAGTTGGGGTGAGTTACCTCAATTGTACCGTATGGAAAGACGGTTTGAACAGTGAATGGACCTGACCATCTTGACTTGAGTTTTCCAGAAAATAGTCTCAGCCTTGAGTTGTAGAGTAAGACAAGATCAGAGAGATACAAGGATTTATTGAGATTGTGCCCTCACCATGGGTTACCTCTATGGTTACAGGTTCAAACTTTTCACAACGGTTTGAACTCCTCAACAAGGCAAATGATTGATGCAGCCGCTGGTGGAACAATCAATAACAAAACACTAGAGGTAGCTTACGAGTTTATAGAGGAGATGTCACTGAATAACTATCAGTGGCAAGTCATGAGAATAAAGCCGCAAAAAGCTGCCGGAGTTTTTAATGTTGACGCTGTCACCATGCTTTCTAATCAAGTAGAACTTCTTAATAAAAAGATTGATAATTTCGTTGGTTCTATGTAGATACATCCAGTGATGCAGTGTGACTCAATTCAAGGAACCATGAGCAATTCTGAGTACCCCACCTATGGACATGGCATGGAAAATTAGCAAGCCAACTATATGGGTAATAATTTTAGATTTCAAAACAATCCTTATAGTAACACTTACAATGCGGGTTAGCGGAACCACCCAAATTTCTCATGGGGAGGACAAGGCAATCAAGGAAATAAGAGACCACCACCCCCTCCAGGATTTCCATAACCACCTTACCAGTAAGAGAAAAAGCTGAACCTTGAGGAGATGCTCACGAAATTTATCTCCGTGTCAGAAACTTGTTTTTAGAACACTGAGACTGTACTTAAAAATTAGCAAGCATCCATTCAAGAACTCGAAACTCAAATAGGCCAGCTCGCTAAGCTAATCTCTGAAAGACCATAAGGTGATTTACTGAGCAACACTGAGACTAACCCTAAGGAGCAACTCTATGCCATCGACACGATTGATGAAGGAGGGCTAGTTAAAACTAAATCAGAGCCAAGTCAGGAAACTGTAGTAAATAAAGGTAAGGGTGAGGTAAGTCGCAAAGAACCAATTGTTAAAGAGTATCAGCCTCGTATCTCATATCCTAATGCGACAAGGAAAGACCGCAGAGGTGAACACTTCAGTAAATTCCTTAAACTTTTAAAGAAATTGCATATTAACTTACCATTTATTGAAGCTTTTTCACAGATGCCAAACACCATTAAGTTTCTAAGAGAGCTTCTGACAAACAAACAGAAGTTGGATGAGTTGTCGCATGTAGAGCTGAATGCAGTATACTCAGCCATACTACAGAATAAACTACCCAACAAATTAAAAGATCCAGGGAGTTTTACGATTCCTTGTTTACTTGGTAACTTAGATGTTAAAAATGCCTTGGCTGATTTAGGGGCAAGTATTAATGTAATGCCCTATAAACTATTTAAACAATTAGGTCTTAGGAAACCCAAACAAACAAGGATGAGCATTCAATTGGTTGATAAAACCATTAGATTTTCTAAGGGTATAATTGAAGACGTGCTAGTTAAAATTGACAAATTCATATTCCCAGTGGACTTTGTTGTTTTAGACATTGATGAGGATAGCAATGTGCCATTAATTCTAGGGCGACCCTTTTTAGCAACCGCAAGAACTATAATTAATGTAGGCACAGGAGAACTCACACTTCGTGTAGGTGATGATACAATTACTTTGCAAGCTCGAAATTCTAATAAGACTGTTAATGATAAAGATTTTATTATGAATCCTTGTAATATGAATGATCTCACTGTCCAACCTTCTTTGTAGGGAACTCCTCATGGAAGTGCAACTAAGCCACATTCAAATTCATACGATAACAAGGGAACAAACCATGAGGAACGAATGCTACAAATCGGAGAACTAGACGAGTGGCTTAACTACCGCCAAGGGAAACCTAAGATATGCCACATCGAACCAAAGCATCACCATGATGACCCTAAGTTAAAAATGAATCAATTTAAGGTAGGGGATAAGGTATTATTAGAAGGGGAGGATCCTCGAATCTCGAATTCAAAATTTGATACAGGTGACACAACTCTCTTCACGGTAATGAAAACTTTCCCCTATGGTACAGTCGAGATAACGCATAAGACATTTGGCACTTTCAAGGAAAATTATACTGGACTCAAACCTTATTTTGATAGCAAGAGAGAGGAGTTTGAACTCCTCAAACCACCGTGACCATGCAAGCTTGACAGAAGTCGAACTTAAACTATAAACAAGCGCTTCTCAGGGGGCAACCCAAGCACTAACATAGTAAATTTCTTTAACTTAAGCTCTTAACATCTAATTCAAAAAATGACTTCCTAAATGTAGGTTTTTCAAGCCACACGGCTAGGCCCACGGGCGTGCCTAAGGCCGTGGGCACAACATGAGCGACGACATGGTTGTTCAAGACAACCGTGTTCAAATAGGGCAAAACTTTCCCACAACATGGGCTTCGACAAACTGCCACGGCCGTGGGATGTGCCCATGGCCAAACCTGTTAGATTAACATGGGCGTGCGACACACCCATGCCCCAAGGCCGTGGGCGAACCTGACAAATCAACACGGGCGTGTGACCTCATACACGGGCGTGGGAGAAGCAAACAACGAAGGACACGGCCATGTAACCCAACACGCCTAGACAACACTGGTGTGGACCACTAATTAGGTGCACCAAAACCCCTAAAATTCAAACCACACAGGCTGAACACGAATCACACGGACGTATAACACACCCGTGTGCCCCAATCTCTATATAAACCTCTTACTATTCATCATCTTCTCCACTCAAACTCTAGCCCCCCTCTCACCACCATTCACACCAGCCACCCTTGCACCACCGTCGACTCAAACCTAGGCCACCAAACCATAAAAACAACCTCCCATCTCCTTCATTCCTCCATTTTTCCTCCCCTTTCACCAAAAACACCAAACCTTCAATACTCCCCTTATTCCCTTTCCCAAAAACACAACCACCATTCTCGCCGGCAACAACCACCACCCAACCACTTGCTCACATAGTCCACGGCTGTGCGCCACCACCACGCCCATTCACCACCCTCACATCACTTCCAACCACCATCCTTTACCATATCGGTTCTAATTTCTTACATTCCTTTTTAATTTTTATTTTTATTTTATTTATTTAGTTATTCTCTTATTTCTTATATGTTTTTCATGATCTATCATTCTAGATTAATCTCATGCCATTTTTGCAATCTCATTTACTGCCATTTGTAACTATCTCAACAATAATTTAGTACCTATTGCTTTGTTAGTTTTAGGATATTTAGAACATTCACTTGAACATGCTACTAAAAATGTGAAATTCACTCACCTAATTGATTAACTTATGATAGTTTTATTAATTATTATGTACGCGTTAATTCTCTATTCTTCCAGGTATATAATGTCATCCTCACGAGGCAAGAAAGCCGCAGTCCCCTCATCCAAGAAGTGAAAGGGACCCGGCTGTACATCTTCCAGTGCCACCAGAGAGATTCGCCATCCCTTCCTTCAGTTCCCCGAAGATTCCAAGAGGAATTGTTTCAGATACTCAGGGCAAGGCCGCTTGGAATGGGGAGATGTATTGACTGGGCTACACTAAAACAGGTTCAACTAGCAAATGCAATTTGGGCCTTATTATCTACGGACCCATGGGACCAGTTCTTCGAGATCATCGAGCCTACCTACCTTGAGTTCACTCTAGAACTCTGCTCCACCTTTCACTTACAGACGGTCATGTCCCAACATGACGATCCTGGAATGGTCCAGTTCTGCCTTGGTGGTTTGGTACGCCAACTAAGTGTACCTGAGTTTGGTGTCACTTTAGGCCTATATACCGACAGATTTATGGAGGAGGAAAACCTCACCGAGCTTCATCGCCATATCCACTTCTCTCTTTCCAAGTGTTGGTAGGCCCTCATCCCTATTTCAGCCACCTATGACCCAAGTCGCTCCAAGACGACGGCTCTCGCCCCATCACAAAGGTACCTTCATGCCCTACTTGCACATACATTGACGAGTAAGCAAGAGAGCACTGGCGTCGTCAACACCCACGACGCATATTTCTTGTGGAGCATGGCGCACAAGCATATGTTCGACCTTACTTATTTCGTCGCCCTTGCTATTTAGCATCAAACAGAGAGGCATCGTAGAGGGGTGATTTCGATGGGCTCATATGTGACCCGCCTGGCTCGCCACTTCGGTCTCCTCAACACCGCAACACAATCATCGTCCCTCACTCTTATCGGCTAGATGTCCCCACAGGGCATCCAAAGCATGCCACACATGAGGATGATTGAGTGCCAACATGGGACCAATCCTCCTCAGTACTGTCAAGCTCAGTCTACCAAGCAGGAGGACCTAGAGGACATTACTGATGATGTCCCTCCATCTTACAAGGAGCCATCGCCCGTTCATCATCCAGTTCATGTGGCAGCTTCACATTTTGACATCTCTGAGTGCCTTACATGATTCGAGCAACAGTATTTTCAGTGCCTTGATCATATTGGTGCCACTCTCTATCAGATTTGTCAGCATCCCCACATCTCATCTCCGCCCCCACCTCACGAACCATCTGAGGTTTAGGACTCTCTAGTCCTCTTATCTTTTTTTTTTATTTTCCTTTTTATTTATATTCTTCCTTTTATTTTACTTAAACTTTATCTTTTTCTTTATTTGAATTTCAGTATTCTAAGAACTTAGCTTAATTTATTTTAAACATTTCATATCGACTATTTTCTAACGAGTAAATTGTGCTAAGCTACATTCCCTAAAATTTTATTAAAGCTATCGCAGTTTCAAAGAGCTTAAAAGCTCAAATCCAAATCTAATGGGAAAACCCTGCCACGATTGCTGGGTCCTACTCGACCACGATCATAGCCACCACAATACTACTTATAATACTCTTTTGGCATAGAGATTGTAGATCGACACTCTTTCCTACAAGTTTCCACACTTCTAACTCTAGGAATTCATCCAATATTCAGGAAGTTTCACTTCTCTCCCTATCTTAAGATTTATGCTTATATTGTTAGTAAATTTAATTTTGTACATTGAGAGCAATGTACATCTTAAGTGTGGGGGGTTATTAAGTTTTAAGTTCATTATCAGAAAATATCTAAAATTTACTCACTTTTACTTTTTGTATTATTCTCAAATCTCTGAATCTTGGCCTTAACAATTGGAATGAATTTTGATTGATTTATGACTTTTATTGATATGTTTAGGATTAAGACATAGGTATTTGTGCTTTGATTATTCAAACTTTAAGACATTAGAGAATCAAGCATGATAAGTTGAAATTTTTGAGAATTTAAAATTTTTCTAGGTTGTTTTCCCCAAATTTAGGTATTATCTTGATATTTGAATTTCGCAGGTTTGACATCAAAAGCCATAATTCTGGTGAGATTTTTGAGCCTTCTAAGTAGACATCCTTTCATACTCACTTTTATTGTTGCTTTGAGTGATTCAATATTGATCTGTTATTCTAGAACTTGCTTCGATTACACATGTCGAGACCACATCATTGATTTGATATACCGAGATGGTAAAGGCACCTAGGTTTTAACCCACTTACTCCATAAAAGCCTACCTTCATATTTAACCATTAGTGAACCCCCTTGAGCCTAACAAGCCATTCATTGACTTAACCTCAATATTAACCAACAACCTATTATTGTTGAAATCCCCCTAATTACTTTGATCCCTATTTTTGTCAAGATTTGAATTGAATAATTATCTAGCTATGTTCTTCTTTTTAGTTAGTTAAGTTTGTAAAGTATATGACTTGTTCTAAAAAAATCAGTTGTAACTTAAATGTCTAGCATATTATTTTGTAATTATGTAATATAGATCTTAAACGATGTTAGTCATAAGGAAATAGCTCAAATGTATGAAATTATTTCAGTGATAGAGATTTTCTAGTTAAATGATTTTTCAGTTCAATCTCGATTTTAACCTTCTTTTTCAGCTTGTGACCACACCCCTAACCAAAGCCACACTACAACCCTTTAAAGACCTTTTGATTGATGTATCATGTCAATACATAGTGGTGGAGATTTGATTTTCATGCAAGCATATGGTAATAACTTTTCATGTTGACTAATGAGTGCTTAATTTTTGAACCCTAAACACTTCGAGTGAATAGAGTGGATCTTTAGTGAGGTTCTCAACTCTTGTTGATTTTGAATTCAAGATAATTACTTAGAAGAGGGGAGAAAACCTATGTTTTTGATAAACGATAAATTATACATGTTTTTACCTCATGCTTAGCCTAATTTATGGATGAATTATCATTAAATTTATGGAAATTTGTGCTCTTAATCCTTCTATTTCATGTTCTATGCCCAGGTGAGCTTAAGGAAGAGAAAAGAGCAAGAAACGGGCCAAAAACGGGCAAATTAGGACTAATTCAATAATCAACACGGGCCGGAGATTCACCACATGGCCGTGTGACATGGTCGTGCCACCTTGAGCCCACACACGGCCCAACCCCGACAAGCATGGCCAGACCACATGGCCGTGCCACCATCAACAGACCCGACCATGGCTTGGGCCTCGATCCACATGGGCGTGGCACATGAATGTGTCCCTATCGTGAGGAAGTACAATTTCACTCGGAAAAGGATGCTTAGAGGCGAAGAAAGGCATCCCAAAGCTTTATATAAAGACCCTAGGAGGCAACTCCAAGGATGTACTTTCCCACAAAAGAGTGTTTTATTTCTGCCAACACAGAGAGTAGAAGCAAGGAATTACTCTAAAGGAAGCCGATTGATTCATCCCAGAAGCTGAATTCTTCCTCAAGACTGAAGATCTCCCTTCAAATTCCTACAGGGGTTTTTGGGTTCTTTATGTTTTGTTATTTTTATTCTTCTGAGATGTTTTCTTTTATAATCATGAACTAAATCCCCCAAATACTTGAGGGGGATGAAACCTAAGATAGATCTTGTTATTATTTTCTCTTGAATTATATGATAAATATTTGATTTGTTCTTACTTGTGTTTTTAACTCTTAAATTGAATTTCTAGGATATTGATTTAAGTCGAATGTGCTTATGTAGAGGAGCAAAAGTCCCTACATAGGAGTAGATCCAACACAATTAAGTGGAGTTGATCGCAATCCTAGAGATAGGACCACGAAAAACTACCAGATTAAGGTCAAACTTAATAAAGAAATCCATAGATCGAGTTAATGCGATTCTAGGGGTTTTAATTAGAAAGAGATTTCAATTAATCAACCTAGGGTTAGTTGTTTTTAGTCTCGAGAGAGATATTAACATAAGCTAGGGATTTCTACGGATCAAGTCAAGTGAATAAATCACCTAGTTCAAGAGTTGATAACAAGTGAAGTCTAGGTGGATTCTCCCTTGAGTATTGTCTAAATCATTCAGTTTTCCTAAGAGTTTTTCCTCAATTTACTTTTTATGCATTCTTAGCTTAGTCAAATAATTAGTTTAGTTTAATAAAATCCCCTTTTATTTTTAGGTTAAATAATAGAAAAAAAGTTAGTACTAGTACTTTTGGTTCCCTTGGGTACGATATCTCGGTCTTGCCACTAAGCTATACTACTGTTCGATAGGTGCGCTTACCTTAAAATCGTGATAGTAGTTAGTTTCTGGTTTGATCATTATTATAAATTTTATTACTTCATATCACGAATATCAAGTTTTTAGCGCCGTTGCCGGGGAACTAAGATATTAGGAACACTCGATTTTTATTACTTTAGCCATTACTATTTATATTTATATAAATTTTTAATTGTTCTTTTTATTTGTTTATTTATTTATTTTTATTTTTTTCCCTTTCTAGGTATCTCTAGTTTATGACTATAAAAAACCCAATAGGACCACTACTTTTTGACGAAAATTTAGAAGCTACCCTTTGTAAAACTGGTAGAGAGATCAGAAGAAGCCTATATTATCCAGAACAAGGACAAGAGGAAGAACCTGAACCTACTGAAGAGATGGAAGCAAATCAAGACAATCTACCACCTCACGCGATAGTCGCACAACCGGTGAACCAAAATGATGCTCCTCGTACTATGTATGATTATGCTAAACCTAATTTGGCTGGTACTCAATCTAGTATTATTAGACCTGCTATTGCTACAAATAATTTTAAATTGAAACCTAAAATTATTCAGATGATTCAGCAATTTGTTCAGTTTGATGGTTTACAAGACGAGGATCCCAACTCACACTTAGCAAATTTTTTGGAATGTTGTGATACTTTTAAAATCAATGGTGTCTCTGATGATGCTATTCGCCTTCGATTATTTCCTTTTTCCTTAAGGAATAAAGCTAAGTAATGGCTAAATTCTCTTCCACGGGGCTCAATCACTACATGGGAATAGATGACCGAAAAATTTTTACTTAAGTATTTTCCTCCAGCTAAAACAGCTAAATTGCGGAATGATATCTTTTCTTTTGTGCATATGGATTTAGAGACACTTTACGATGCCTGTGAGAGAAACAAAGATCTTTTGAGAAGGTGCCCTCACCATGGGTTGCCTTTGTGGTTACAAGTTCAAACCTTTCACAATGGTTTGAATCCTTCAACAAGGTAAATGATTGATGCAGCCGCCGGAGGAACAATCAACAATAAAACACCCGAAGCAACCTATGAGTTTATAGAAGAGATGTCACTGAATAACTATCAGTGGCATGTCATGAGGACAAAGCCGACAAAAGCTACAGAAGTTTTTAATATTGATGATGTCACCATGCTTTCTAATCAGGTAGAACTTTTAAATAAAAAGATTGATAATTTTGTTGGTTCTACGCAGGCACACCCAGTGATGCAGTGTGACGCAATTCAAGGAAACATGTACAATCCAGATTACTCTTCCTATGGACATAGCATGGAAACTGAGCAAGCCAATTATATGAGTAATAATTCTAGACCTCAAAATAACCCTTCTAGTAATACTTACAATGCAGGTTGGTGGAACCACCCCAATTTTTAATGGGGAGGACAAGGAAATCAAAGACAATAGCCTCCTCCGGGATTTCAGCAGTAACCACCACAACAGGAGAAGAAGCCGAACCTTGAAGTGATGTTCACCAAATTTATGGCCGTATCAGAAACCAGTTTCCAAAACACCGAAACGGCACTAAAGAATCAGGAAGCATTCATTCAAGGGCTCGAGAATCAAATTGATCAGCTTGCCAAGTTAATTTCAAAAAGACCACAAGGTGGACTACCAAGTAATACTGAGCCAAATCCTAGAGAACATGTAAAAGCAATTACTCTAAGGGATGGGAAAGTACTGGCTGAACCAGAAAAGAAGCCTGTTCAAGAATCCAAAAAGGACAAAGTAGAGGAAGAGGAACCCAAGGAAAACACTCCACCAGCACTTAAAGAATATAAACCGCCCATACCATATCTAGCAAAGTTGAAGAAAAACCGCACAGACGCTCAATTCGGTAAATTTCTTGAACTTTTTAAACAGCTACATATTAACTCACCTTTTGTTGAAGCAATTTTGCAGATGCCAAAATACACAAAGTTTTTAAAGGAACTTCTCACAAATAAAAGGAAGTTGGAAGAACTAGCCACAGTGGAACTTAACGAGGAATACTCAGCTATTCTCCAAAATAAACTGCCAGCCAAACTAAAAGATCCAGGGAGTTTTACTATTCCTTGCTTAATTGGTAGTTTAATCATTGAAAAAGCCTTAGCTGATCTAGGTGCTAGTATTAACCTAATGCCCTACAAAATGTTTAAGCAACTAGGTCTAGGGGAACCAAAACCCACTAGGATGAGTATACAATTAGCTGATAGATCTATTAAATATCCTAGGGGAATCGTTGAAGATGTGCTAGTAAAAGTAGATAAATTTATATTCCCTATTAATTTTTTTGTGCTTGACATGGATGAAGATATTGAGGTGACTTTAATTTTGGGACACTCATTCTTAGCTACTGCTAGAGCTGTTATTGACGTAGGGGATGGTAAATTAGTGCTTAGGATTGGTGAAGAAGAAGTTGTCTTTAAAATCTATGATGCTATGTGATTTTCTAGAGAACAAGATGATTCGTGTTATTTTATTCATGGTATTGATTACTTTGTTCAAGATAATTTCCAGGAAATCACTCTTGAAGACACGTTGGAACTATGTCTCATTCAAGGTGGGGAGGAAGATGAAGCCACCACTGAAGTACAAGAACTACTGAATGACTTGAACTCTCATGAGATTGTCACAAGGCACATAAGTTATGAGAGTCTTAAGTTAAAAGACGAACTAAGACAAAAACCCTCGATTGATGAACCTCCTAAATTAGACCTAAAGTAATTGCCTGACCACTTAGAATATGCATTTTTGAGAGATGATTCTACATTACCAGTAATCATCGCATCAGACTTGAGCGCTGAAAAGCAAGAGGAACTACTTCAAGTATTAAAGGGACGTAAAAAGGCTATAGCTTGGAAGATTTCTGATATTAAAAGAATTAGCTCTTCTTTTTGCACCCACAAAATTTTAATGGAAGATGAATACAAATCGTCGGTGCAAGCTCAGAAACGATTGAATCCCAACATGAAGGAAGTCGTAAAAGCCGAGGTAATTAAACTTCTAGATGCAGGTATTATTTATCCTACTTCTAAAAATTCTTGGGAAAGTCCTGTGCAGGTTGTCCCTAAAAAGGGAGGCATGACTGTAGTGTTTAATGACAAAAAGGCATCAATACCTACAAGAACAGTCACTGGATGGAGAGTTTGTATTGATTATAGACAGCTGAATGATGCAACTCGAAAAGACCATTTTCCCTTACCCTTTATTGATCAAATGTTGGAAAGATTGTCAGGACACATGTATTACTGTTTCTTGGATGGCCTCTCTGGTTACTTCCAAATCCCGATAGCTCCAGAAGATCAGGAAAAGACAACATTCACATGTCCATACGGTACGTTCGCTTATCGTAGAATGCCTTTTGGATTATGTAATGCCCCTGCTACTTTTCAGCGATACATGTTAGCTATCTTTGATGTACTCGTGGAAGATATCATGGAGGTATTTATGGATGATTTTTTAGTTTTTGGTAATTCTTTTCAACTCTGTCTTAATAACTTAAAACGTGTCCTGATAAGATGTGAAGAAACCAATCTAGTGCTAAATTTGGAAAAATGTCACTTTATGGTTCAAGAAGGTATTGTATTAGGACATAAAATTTCTAGTAAAGGGATAGAGGTAGATAAAGTAAAAATTGAAACCATTGAAAAATTACCTCCCCCTAATTCGGTTAAGGCTATAAGAAGTTTTTTAGGACATGCTAGTTTTTATCGCA
Organism: Gossypium stocksii; assembly: GCA_020496765.1. Classification (NCBI taxonomy): domain Eukaryota; kingdom Viridiplantae; phylum Streptophyta; class Magnoliopsida; order Malvales; family Malvaceae; genus Gossypium; species Gossypium stocksii. The sequence continues at coordinate 111,062,218 of CM035623.1, forward strand.
GATTTATTAAAGAGTTTTCTAAGATAGCTAAGCCTTTAACAAAATTACTAGAAAAAGATGTGCTTTTCAATTTTGACCAAGAATGTTTAGAATCTTTTAACACTCTCAAGGAGAAGTTAGTTAATGCCCCGATTATAATTTCACCTGATTGGAATCTACCTTTTGAACTAATGTGTGATGCGAGTGATTTTGCAGTAGGTGCAATTTTGGGACAACGAAGAGACAAGCACTTTCAACCAATTTATTATGCTAGCAGAACTTTGACAGCCGCACAAGCAAATTATACCACTACAAAAAAAGAATTGCTACCCGTTATTTTTGCATTTGATAAATCCACACCCCAGGGACTTCGATAAAATAAATGACTTATTTCCTGAAGAACAACTCCTAGCCATAGCAAAGGCTGCCGTTCATTGGTTTGCTGATTTTGCAAATTATTTAGTAGCTAACATACTCCCAAAAGGGTTGACCCATCAGCAAAAGAAGCGATTCTTCGCTGATGTGAAAAATTACTTTTGGAAAGATTCTTTCCTTTTTTGTATTTGTGCAGATCAAGTCATTCGAAGATGCGTTACTAAGACAGACGCATATAAAATTTTAGAGCACTGCCATTCGGGACCAATAGGAGGACACCACGGTGGAGCTAGAACTGCTCACAAAGTACTTGAATCAGGTTTTTACTAGCCCACCCTTTTCAAAGATGCCAACAGGTATGTGACCTCTTGTGATAAATGCTAGAGAACAGGTAATATCTCTCAGCATAATGAAATACCTCAAAACTATATACTCTCATGTGAAATATTTGATGTATGGGGTATTGATTTCATGGGTCCCTTCCCCACTTCGTTTGGCAATAAGTACATACTAGTAGCAATAGATTACATGTCAAAATGGGTGGAGGCCCAAGCTTTACCTACTAATGATGCTAGAATGGTAATATATTTCCTTAAAAAGCTTTTCTCTCAATTCGAAACACCTAGGATAATTATCAGTGATAGAGGTACTCATTTTTGCAATGCTCAATTTGATAAAGTTTTAAAAAGATATAGAGTGTACCATAGAACAGCTACCCCTTATCATCCACAAACAAGTGGACAAGTTGAAGTAACAAATAGAGAATTAAAACGCATCCTAGAAAAAACGTTAGAAACAAATAGGAAAGATTGGTCAAGAAAAGTAGATGATGCTTTATGGGCCTATAGAACTGCATTCAAAACACCCATAGGAACATCTCCTTATAGACTTGTCTACGAGAAAAGTTATCATCTGCCATTTGAACTCGAACATAAAGCATTTTGGGCTATTAAATTTTTAAATCTTGATTTTAAGCTTGCAGGTGAGAAACGTCTAATGCAACTAAATGAGCTGGATGAATGACGCTGCAATGCCTACGAAAACTCATGATTATATAAGGAAGCCACAAAGCGACGCCATGACAATCGATTGAGACAACCTAAGCAGTTTAAAACTGGTGATCTTGTCTTACTTTACAACTCAAGGCTTAAACTATTCCCTAGAAAACTTAATCAAGATGGTCAGGTCTATTCACTGTTCGAACTGTCTTTCCATACGGCACAGTCGAGGTAACTCATCCAAACCACTGCACTTTCAAGGTAAACAGCCATCGACTTAAACATTATAGAGATGAGAATTTCCAGAATAATAGGGAGGAGCTTCAGCTCCACGAACTCTCGTCATGATACATACAGGCAGAGTCGAGCTTAGACTCTAAATATGCGCTTCTCAGGAGGCAACCCGAGCACTAACTTAGTAACTGTTTTTATTTTTTTATTTTTTTAGCCTTTACATCGACTAACCCTTGTAAACGTAGGATTTTTGAGCCACACGGCCATGCCCACGGGCGTGCCTAAGGCCGTGTGGACACTATGAGCAGAGACATGACCGTGCAATTTGGCCGTGTAAAAGCAGGGTAAAATTTTTCAAAAGACACGTGCTGCAACAAATTGCCACGACCGTGTGATGTGGCCATAGCCAACACTGCCAATTCCAATATGGGCGTACGACACGCCCGTGCCCTCAAGCCATGGCTAATACTGACAATTCTAACACGGGCGTGCGACACACCCGTGCCCTCAAGCTGTGGTCCAACATGGGTGTGTGACCCCCTCAACATGCTCTAGGTACACGAGTGTGTGCCTCGAACCAGGTGCACTAAATCTCTGATTTTCGAACCATATGGGTAAAACCCAAGTTACACAGGCGTGTGACATGCTCGTGTGACCCAAAAACCTATATAAACAAGCCACTATTCATCTTCTTCTCCATTTTAAACCCTAAATCCTCCCACCCAAAACCCCTAACAACCCTCCCTAGCACCGCCTCCAGCCTCAAAAGCTCCTCCACGATCGTGCCGCCTGTTTCACGACCGTGCTCTGCCCTCCTTTAGTTACCTATTCGGTTCTTTTCTTATTTTTCTCATGTTTTCATCTATTTTTATGTTAATAACATGTTTTATTTAGTTTTTTCATTATTTTTTAGCATGGAATTAATTGATTTAGCATGAACAATCTAGAATAATATAGAGAACTTCATGATGCCATTTAGACTCTCCTTTGCTTGCCATTTTTTCTTATCTAGATTAGTATTCATTTAGTATAAATTACTACGCATGCCTCCATAATTTGCTAACATGCTTAGGACAAATAGAATGTATTATTTAGGTTAGTGAATCAAATACTATTCTTCATATGTTTTGTTTCGATTAAGTATAAGAACTTATTACTATTCATATTGTCTTTTTAATTTTTAGGACTAATGCTTCTCGTTTTATTTTTTAGGAACTATGTCATCATCACGCGGTAAGAGAGCTACCGCCCCTATGTCAAAGAAGCGAAAGGGGCTCGGTGGTTCCTCGTCGAGACCTATAGCCGAAGCCCGCCATCCGTTTATCCAGTTCCCGCAGAACTCCCAAGAGAAGTTATTTCAAATTCTACGAGCTCACCCTCTAGGAGCCAAACGATGCACCAACTGGACCGCCTTAGAACAAGTCCACCTAGCAGACGAGGTCCGGGCCCTACTGATGACAGATCCATGGGAGCAATTCTTCCAGATAGTGGAGCCCACCTATTTCAAACTCACTCTCGAGTTCTGCTCCACATTTCATCTACAGACTGTCATGAACCGATATGATGATCCAGGGACAGTCTAGTTCCGTTTAGGAGGCCTCGTACATCATCTTAGTGTATTGGAGTTCGGTACAGCTCTCGGCCTCTACACCGACCAGTTTATGGAGGAGGAGGACCTTTCTACGCTCCACCACCACATCCACATCTCTCCAGTGAACTGTTAGCATGCCATCATCCCTGAGTAGCCCACATACAACCCTAGTAGCTCCAAAGTGACCAACCTCGCCCCATCTCTGAGGTACATACACGCCCAACTCGCATACACCTTGACAAGCAGACGCGAGAGCACAGGCGTCGTAAACACACACGATGCCTACTTCTTATGAAGCATGGTGAACGTACACGTCATCAACCTTGCCTACTTCATCCCTCATGCTATCCAGCACCAGACCGAGAGGCATCGTAGGGGCGTGATATCTATGGGTCCGTCCATCACACGGTTGGCCCGCTACTTCGGCCTGCTCAACACTGCGGCCCAGACATCCTCCTACACTTTGATCGGCCAGATGTCCCCTCAGGACATCCAATCCATGCTACATATGAGGATGATCCAGCGCCGACGTAGGACTGATCCTCCGCAATATCACCTACTTCGAGACGCGGAGCAGGAGGATCCTGAGGACATTACTGATGATGTCCCACCACCACCGAAGGAGGCCCCAGCTGAGCCACCATCCCCTCACCACCCAGTTTATGCGGCAGCTTCAAACGCTGACATATCTGAGTGCCTCACATGATTCGAGCAGCAATACTTCCAACGCTTAGATCGTATTGATGCTACACTTCAACAGATATGCCAGCACCTTCATATTTCCACACTACCACCACCGTGTGACCCATCTGAGGATTAGAATTTCCTAATCCTCTTTTTTTCTCTTTTATTTTCCTTTTTATTTTTCCTTTTATTTTATTTCATCTTATCTTTTTCATTATTTGCATTTTAGTATTTTTAAAACTTAATTTATTTTATTCATTTCTTTTTATTATTTCATATCGGCTATCCCCTAACAAACATATTATGTTAATCCAAATTCTCTAAAATTGATTAATGCTTTCGCAGTTTCAAAGGAGCTCTACAGCTCAAATCAAAAATCTAATGGGAACCTTGCCACAACCTCACCCAGTTGACATCGCCAAAGCCTACACTCCCAACATGAAAGCTATGGACAAACAAACACTACCACTACCGGAGTGTCCACCTCTGCACCTTCCTTTGTCCTAGACACTCTATAGGCACCACCACCTCACAAATTCATCCAATTCAAGGAGTTTCATGCCTTTCCCTATCTTATGATCTTATGCTTCTATTGCTACTAATGTATCTTTGTACATTGAGGACAATGTACATCTTAAGTGTGGGGGGGAAACTTACTTTCAATTATTGCATTTTCTTTGAAACCCCTGAAAATTTTTAAAACTAACATTTTGCATTATTCTCAAAATTTCGAATTCTCACTTTCACTATTTGCGTTATCTTCAATCTCCTATTAGGAATTAATTCTGATTGATTTATGATTTTTATTGATATGTTGAGAATTAAGACATAGGTGCTTATACCTTGATTATTCAAACTTTAAAACATTAGGGAATCAAGCATGATAAGTTGAAATTTTTGAGAATTTAAATTTTTCTAGGTTGTTTTCCCTAATTTTAAGTGTTATCTTGAGATTTGAAATTCGCAGGATTGACATCAAAAGCCATAATTCTAGTGAGATTTTTGAGTCTTTTGAGCATACATTCTTTCGTACTCACTTTTATTGTTGTTTTGAGTGAGTCAATACTGATTTGTTATTCTAGAACTTGCTTCGATTATACATGTCAAGACCACATCATTGATTTGATACTGAGATGATAAAGGCACCTAGGATTTAACCCACTTACTCCATAAAAGCCTACCTCTATAAATTGACCCCTAGTAAACCCCATTGAGCCTAACAACCCATTCTTTGACTTACCTCTAATATTAACCTATAACCCATTTTTTGTTGAATTCTATTCAATTATGTCGATCCCTATTTTTTATCGAGATCTGAGTTGAAATTATTATCTAGCTTTATTCTCTTTTCCAGTTTGTAAAGTTTGTAAATATTCAAATTATTGTAATATTTGATTTGTTCTTAAAAAAAATGTGTATATACAATTAATTCAGTTGTAATGCATATCTTAGTTATAGTTTAATATTTTTTGCATATTTCTATTATAAGCTATCAAACTCAGAACGATGCCATTACAAGGCTTAGCTCGAGGAATATGTTCCGGTGATAGAGATTTTTCTAGCTAGATGATTTTTCAATTCAATCTCAATTCTAACCCTTTTTTTCAACTTGTGACAACACCCCTAACCAAAGCCCCATTACAACCATTGAAAGACCTTTCGATCGATGTGTCATATCAATCTATACTGGTGGAGATTTGATTTTCTTACAAGCCTATGGTAATAACTTTTCAGGTTGACTAAAGAATGCTTAATTCTTGAACCCTAAACACTTTGAGTGGATAGAGTGAATCTTTAGTGAGGATGTCAAGTCTTGTTAATTTTGATTGAGAGGTAATTACTTAGGAGAAGGTAGAAAACCTATATTTCTGTGATAAAATTCTCAACTTAGAGTGTTTGAATCTGTAATGTTCTTCTGGTTTAATTCTCATTGTATGATTACTTGTGGATTAGTTTGAAACATTATTGATAAGGGTTATACGTTGAAAAGAATTATTCTTAATTGTGAGTTGAGATTTTGCTTGAGGATAAGAAAAGGCATAAGTGTGGGGGTATTTGATAAACGATAAATTATTCATGTTTTTACCTTATGCTTAGCCTAATTTATGGATGAATTATCATTGAATTTGTGGAAATTGGTGCTCTTAATCCTTCTATTTCATGTTCTATGCCCAGGTGAGCTTAAGAAAGAGAAAAGAGCAAGAAACGGGCCAAAACGGGCAAATTAGGCCTAATTCAATCACAGTCGTGCCACCTTGAGCCCACACACGACCCAACAAGCACGACCAGACCACCCGGCAGTGCCACCATCAACAGACCCGACCACGGCCTGGGCCTCAATCCACACGGGCGTGTCCCTATCGTGAGGAAGTACAATTTCACCCGGAAAATTATGCTTAGAGGCTAAGAAAGGCATTCCAAAGCTCTATATAAAGACCCCAGGAGGCAACTCCAAGGATGTACTTTTTCTCCCATAAAAGAGTGTCTTATTTTTGCCAACACAGAGAGTAGAAGTAAGGAATCACTCCAAGGAAAGCCGATTGATTCATCCCAGAAGCCGAATTCTTTCTCAAGACTGAAGATCTCCCTTCAAATTCCTACAGAGGTGTTCGGGTTCTTTATGTTTTGTTATTTTTATTCTTCTGAGATGTTTTCTTTTATAATCATGAACTAAATCCCCCAAATACTTGTAGGGGATGAAACCTAAGACAGATCTTGTTATTATTTTCTCTTGAATTATATGATAAATATTTGATTTGTTCTTAATTGTGTTTTTAACTCTTAAATTTATATTTCTAGGATATTGATTTAAGTCGAATGTGCTTATGTAGAGGAGCAAAAGTCCCTACATAGGAGTAGATCCAACACAATTAAGCGGAGTTGATCGCAATCCTAGAGATGGGATAATGAAAATCTACCAGATTAGGGTCAAACCTAATAAGGGAATCCATAGATCGAGCTAATGCGATTCTAGAGGTTTTAATTAGAAAGAGATTTCAATTAATCAACCTAGGGTTAGTTGTTTTTAGTCTCGAGAGAGATATTAACATAAGCTAGGGATTTCTACGGATCAAGTCAAGTGAATAAATCATCTAGTTCAAGAGTTGATAACAAGTGAAGTCTAGGTGGATTCTCCCTTGAGTATTGTCTAAATCATTCAGTTTTCCTAAAAGTTTTTCCCCAATTTACTTTTTGTGCATTCTTAGCTTAGTCCAATAATTAGTTTAGTTTAATAAAATCCCCTTTTATTTTTTAGGTTAAATAATAGAAAGAAAGTTAGTACTAGTACTTTTGGTTCCCTTGGGTACAATATCTAGCTCTTGCCACTAAGTTATACTACTGTTCGATAGGTGCGCTTGCCTTAAAATCGTGATAATAGTTAGTTTCTGGTTTGATCATTATTTTAAATTTTATTACTTCATATCACAAATATCAGTTTCTATAATAAAATTCTCAACTTAGATTGTTCGAGAATTTAATGTTCTTTTAGTTGAATTCTCAATGTATGATTACTCATGGATTAATTCGAAACATTATTGATAAAGATTTATAAGTTGAGAAGAATGATTTTTAGTTGTGAGTTAAGATTTTGCTTGAGGACAAGCAAAGGCTTAAATGTGGGGGTATTTGATAAACTATAAATTATACATATTTCTATCCCACATTTAACATATTTATGGATGAATTATCATTGAAATTATGGAATTTGATGCTCCTAATCCTTTAATTTCATGTTTTATACTTAGGTGAGCATAATGAAGCAAAAAAAACGAGGAACGGGCCAAAAACGGAGAAAATGGGCCAAAGTAAGAAATCAACATGGCCTGGAGTTCATCACACAGGTAACCCACATGACCGTGCCACTTTAATAGGCTTGGACACGGCCTGCGCTTGATTCACACGGGTGTACCACACGGGCATGTCCCTGTCGTGACAAGTTTTAATTGCACACGGAAAATACTTCTTAGAGGCTAAAAAAGACATTCTAAACTCTATATAAAGACCCTAGGAGGCGACTACAAAGGGGGTACACAGAGTCCTCACCAAGACTCAGAGTAAAAGACAGGGAATTACTCGAAGAAAGCCGATTGATCCATCTCAAAGGCCAAACTCTACATCAAGACTGAAGATCTCCCTTCAATCCTTTTAGGGGTTTTGGGTTTTCTTTATGTTTTGTTATTTTCTTTACCTTGAGATGTATTCTTTTATAAACATGAACTAAATCCCCAAATACCTAAGGGGGATGAAACCTAAGACGAATCTTATTATCGTTATTTGAACTATAAGATAAATATTTGATTTGTTCTTAGTTGTGTTTTTTTAATTCTTGAATTGATGTTTTAGGGATATTAATTCAAGTCGAATGTGCTTATGCAGAGGAGCAAAAGTCCCTATGTAAGAGTAGATCCAACACAATTAAGCGGAGTTGATTGCAATCCTAGACATAGGACGATGAAAATCTATCGGATTAGAGTCAAATCTAATATGGGGATCCATAGATCGAGTTAATGCAACACTAGGGGTTTTAATTAGAAAGAGATTTCAATTAATCAACCTAGGGTTAGTTGTTCTTATTCTCGACAGAGATATTAACATAATTTAGAGATCTATACGGATCAAGTCGAATGAAGAAATCGTCTAGTTTAGAGTTAGATAACAAGTGAAGTCTAGGTGGATTCTTCCTTGGGTATTGCCTTTATCATTCAGTTTTCCGAAAGTAATTTCCCAATTTACTCTTTGTCGTGTCTTTAGTTTAGTTTAGATTAGTTAGTTTGTAACCAAATCCTCATTTACTTTTAGGCTAGATAATAGGGAGAAAGTCATTACTAGTACTTTTGGTTCCTTAGATTCGATATTCCAGTCTTGCCACTAGCTATACTACTACTCGATAGGTGCGCTTGCCTTTTATCGTGATAATAGTTAGTTTCCAGGTACGATCATTATTATTACTTCATCAAAATCACGATCACTTTTGTTCTTGCACACCTTCTTAACATGGCCCATCTGTTTGCAAACCTTGTATTGCACATCAAGTCTGTACCAACAGTTTGCTTTTGGATGGCTGACCTTTTTACAATATGAGCAAGATGGATATCTTCTTCTTGCTCCATCTCTTCTAGGCTTGTTTGGCCAAGTTTTCTTCTCTTTATAGCTAGAGGAGCTCAAGGTTGGTCTACTCTTGGCTTAAAAGGCACCTTCTTGATGCTCCTCATGTCTGCTAACTCTTCTTTGTTCTTGAGCATATAGGGCATTGATTAGCTCAGTCAAAGAGATGCTTGATAGATCTCTTGAATCTTCCAAGGAAGAGATTTTGGCTTCATATATCTCAGGTAAGGTTGAAATAACCTTCTCCACAACTCAGGCTTCACTAAATTGGTCCCCAAGCAGTCTGATGTTGTTCACAATATCCATGATCCTTTCTGAAAATTGCTTAACTGTCTCTGACTCCTTCATCTTTAGGTTTTCAAAATCACTTCTTAAGTTTAAAAGTTGTTTCTGTCTTGTTTTTTCAATGCCTTAAAACTCTTCTTTAAGCTTGTCCCAAGCCTGTTTTGGAGTCTCACAGGCCATGATCCTTGTGAAAATCAAGTCTGACATACTGTTTTGGATGCATAACATTACCTTGTACCTCTTGCCTCTGTCATCAGAGTGCTGCCTGATCTAAGCTATCGTAGGGTTAGCTCTCAATGGTAGTGTTTCAACATCAGTATTGACAACTTCTCACAAATCAAATGCTTGCAGGTAGGTTTTTATTTTCACTACCCAAATGTGGTAGCCTTCACTATTGAATATTGGTGGTGGTGCTGGAGAGAAACTTGATGAAGACATTGTTTTTTAGAGTAGAAAAGAGAAAGGTCCTCTAAGAAATCAGCTCTTGATACCAATTTTTGGAGTTGAGAATCAAAACTAAGCAATTACAACAAAGTCTTAAGCTTTAAGCAATAGTGACTTGCTGAACAAACAAGAAAATCGAGCTAGGAGAATAGAAAAGATTGTTTAGTTTGAACCAAAAACAAAGAGAAATTTTGTTGAATGATTCATCATCATATCAGGAAAGGAACAAAACATTACATATATCAAGTAATTAATTTGTAAAAATGAAGAAAGTGTCACCTAAACACACTTAACTCTATTAACAATGTCTTGAAACTTATAAAACATCGCTTGCACACTTGGGTAAGCTGATTTATCAAATCTATCATCACCAAATTACAACAAATTCATTACAAACTTAGTTCAATTGCAACTAAGTAACAAAACATCATCAAAACAACAAAATGACAGCTGCATGTGCTTCAACTGCTAACTACATGGCTCAATCCCAAAGGCTACATGTAAGCCAACTTCTAAGAATCTTGAGTTAGTCAACTCTGATGCAGTCACTTTGTATATGAGCAATGCTCTTATATAATAAAATATGCTAAATGCTGAAATTGATCCTTGCTCATACAAGGGTCTAATATTTATAAAAATATTCAAATGAAGACCAAACCTTTCAAAATAGTCACATAAGGGCTTAACATTTTTGAAAGTGCTCAAATAAAGGCTTTTCAAATGTCATATATCAGGTTTCAAATTATATTCTGATTGTTTTATTTTCTTTTCAAGCAATATATGATTTAGGTGTTATGTATTTTATTCTAAACATGTCAATATTTACTTAATTTTTTACAAATTGAATTGAAGTGCATGAAAACCCCTTACTTAAGTACTTTTGTAAAAGTTGAGCCTTGATTGTTTTGAAAGATTTAATTCTCATACAAACAACCTCTAAAAGTTCTAATTTGAACATTTACCCAATAAAATATTAGTATTTAAACTACTATGTATAAAAATAAAGCTCTACTATGGGATATAGTGACTTAAACTGAAGTAATTTAACTATACTACTATGGGATAAGTATTTTATCTATACCAAAAAATAAAATGCCAGATGCCTTCCGCAATATCCCATAGACTGTTTAAGAGTTCACACGAAATCACCATTTCGATTGGTCATAAGTGTCAATTGACCGATATAGTGTTGTTTTGATCTACAAAAATTTTGATGTATTATCTTGATAAAAAAAAAACCCGATCAATAAAAAAAATTATTATAATCATAAATACAAATTTACTAAATTATTTTTCTTTTATTAATTATAAGGATTAAAAAGAACAATTTCGGGACTGGACTGGTAGATACTTTAGAAATAAAAAACAAAACAGTTACATTTGATTCAACAGTAGATTTCCCATTATTAAAAAAAAAAAAAAAAAAAACATTTCCTTGCTTGCAGTCTTATTTCATTCATTGCAAATATAAAACGATCATGGAAACAAAAGTTTAAAAAACCTAGAATCAGTGGTTCTTAGTTGCGTCCAAGGATTCCATTCTTGTGATGCATGGAAGGAGTAGTAGGACCATCAAATGTTGTTGGTTTCTTCTGGAACTTCGATGTTTGTGGAGGGAAGAAAGTATAACCAGGTAAAACATTATACACCACAACTGGGCTCCTTACTCGATATTGCTCTGATTCATCCGTCCATATGATTGCACCTGATGTGATCTTTTGCTGTGAAATGAATCCACCGCCAACTTTCACTGTGAATGATTTCTTTTCTCCGATAGTTGAGAATGACAGTACTTCTGGTTCCACACTGATGGAAAATTCGGGAGGAGAGTACATCTGAACAGTGTAGGTTGAGTTTGCTGAACCCACATTCGTGACTGTCCTCGTAAATACGCCGTCGATTTGCTTGCCATCTTCGACAGCCAGAGAGAATGAAGGGTAGTTAAGATCCCAGGCTCTTCCATTCGATGTGCTGCTACATACACTGCTGTTGTCGCCAGTGATGAGTCTTACAGTTGTGGTGTTGTAACCTTGCTTGCAGAGGAAGCTAATGTAATCGGTTTCATTTGCATCGTAGACGAGCCCAGGTTTAATTGCTTGTGTTGGATTGATCTGTCCTGATCCATAAGCAAATTCAAGGTCTTCGTGCTTGTTTGGATCCACCACAGTTGCTGCAAAGGTAAGATGTGAAAAACACTCCATCATTTGGGCCATTTACAAGCTTTAAGTACAAACATTGACAACAACCTGAAATAAATAAATAAATAATTGAGATTTACATACCTGTAGTCATAAGGGCAGATTTGACGGCAGCCGGGGACCAGTCAGGGTGGGCAGCCTTCACATAGGCGGCAGCACCACTAGCATGAGGACAAGACATGGATGTCCCAGAGATTATGTTATAGTCTACGCTTCTGGGGTCTTCCCAGTCAATGGAAGGTGGTGCAATTGGAGACCAGGCAGCGAGGATATCAACACCAGGGGCAGTGAGATCAGGCTACACAGGAAGCATTCAATATTTTAGAACACCATGTTTTGGTTTCTTTAAGAAAACAAGTAATGGAATGTTGAAAATTAAGGCATTCCAGCCTCTGAGTACCTTAAGAATGTCTCGAGTTACAGGGTTAGGTCCCCTAGAAGAGAATGACACGACATATGGTGCCATGTAATCTGTCAATGTTTCTCCGAGCAGAATAGTTGCAATCGGATTCCTGTAATAGTAATCTTATTTTCATTAAAATTGTAGATTGTAAACTTGACGTCCTGCTTCAAGTAAGTAATAGTAAAGGATTCAATTCGAAAAGATTTGATTACTCTGTTGTTTTGATATAGTCCAAAATCTTTTCACCGTCAGATGTGCTTATTTGTGTTGCTGGCAATGGGTAATTGAAAGCAAAGTCTGTTATTTCGTCATCAGCCATTATGGTGCCCACGCCGTTTGCTAGAAGAACGCCAGTACCATCCCAAAGTACTTCACAGAAAACAATCTTGCCTTCCACTTTGTACGAATTCATGGAACCAGTGATACAATATTTTGAAAGATCTTGGCTGGCGCCTGCAGAGTAGTTGGCAGCGTCTCCTCCCCAAATCAAGGGATATGTTTTTCCATAAAGTTCAAAGCTGTTAATGGAAAGTCCCTTCAAGAATTAAGAACAAAAGTCAGCCATGATTAGCTGGAGGAGAAGGAACAAAACACTTAAGTGATTGCCATTCTACTCACGGTGAAAGCTTGCCCATTGCCAAGTACTGCTTTGGCAACAAATTTTCGGTCAATGGTGCTCGCAGCAACAGTCAATGTCCAAGGCGCATAATTAGAAACTGAATATGGCCATGGTCCAGAATTACCAGCAGAACTTGATGTCAATATACCATATTTCATGGCATGGAAAGCGCCAATGGCTATAGGGTCTACATCATAAGGTACTGGAAACACTGAACCGAGGGACACTGATATTATATCGACACCATCGGCTATGGCATCGTCGAATGCTGCAAGGATATCAGCAGCTCCACAACCAAAGGACCAGCAAACCTTGTACATGGCAATCCTTGCACCAGGGACCCCACCCCTTGCGGTTCCATTAGCTAGTCCATAGTAGCTTGCTCCGGGCACCCTGTCACCGGCTGCAGTTGAGGAGGTATGGGTCCCATGCCCCTCAGAGTCTCTAGGAGACTTCAAGTCACCTTCATAGTACCAGTTCTCACTGTTGTAATAACGGCCTCCAATGATCTTGCTGTGTTGACAAATTCATATTATTAGCTGACTGGATTGAATAGTAAATGCTTTTTATCTAAAAATTTAGAAAATTATTTAGAATCCTTTTGGCCTTATACATATTCATTTTCTTGACGATTCAATTGGTATGAAGGGGAGAAAGGGAGCTCACTTATTGCAGGTAAAGTTGGCCCCTTGACATGTTCCTTTCCATTTGGAAGGTGGAGCACCAAGTCCTTGGTCATTGAAGCTCTCATGCTCGGGCCAGATGCCTATAAACCAGAGACCCCCAATGAAGTCAGCTTGAAGCCTTGATATTTGATAAAGCTCTGTGGGTCTACATATTTAAGTTATTTACCTGTATCAAGGAGCCCAATGACAACATCACCTTGTAGCTGGGCTCCCACATTGCTCTGGCTGAGACCAAGGAAGTCCCACGACCTTGTAGTATGAAGCTTTAGTATATGGTTTGGAATCACTCTAACAACTCCATCCATCTCTGCACCCAATTTATATTTCGTTTAGCATGGATCAATCATGAAAATGATTGCTTCTAATTTTAGCAATGAATCATGTCTTGTTTAACCATTTCACCTGAGAACTTTTGAACTTCTTCCTCAGTTAGCTTAGCTGCAAATGCATTGAAGTTTCCATAACTATAGACTAGGGATTCTTGGGCTGATGAAGATCTGTGATAGATTAAACCAAAATGTTTAATCATTGGAAGCCATGTCTTTGTCAAGTTGTGTTTATTACTTTATCAAGTAAACGGATTTTTTTCTTATGGGTTGTTGTATTAGTAAAAAGAAGGAAAAAAAGAACCTTCCAAGGACGCTTGTAAGCATGGAATGATGGGTTGCTTTAGCAGAAAAATCTCCCTTGGGCCTGTCTCCCATGTACACAATGTGAACCTATATATATACACATATACAAGTAATCAACAGCTACCCCAAAATAACAGCCAGTTCCAAAAATTATGGGTAACAACAAAAACAGAAGGCTTTACTTTTCTCTCGTTGGCATTGGCTGCATCAGAATTCAACAGCAATGCCGCAAACAATGTGGAGTAAAGGAGCCAAGTCATCAGCCCTGTCTTCGCCATTCATAAAACAAACTAGCTTAATTAACCTTGATGAGACTTGTGTCAATGACTTGCGAAGGACATGTATTTATAAGGGGTGATTTAGATTAAAATCGTTTTGTCCGCTCATTATTTCTTAACTGGCAGCAGGCCATCTTTGTTGCTTTCGATTTTATGAATATTATCGAACGTGAAACAAAAAAGATTATTTATCTTCTTCGTCTATTTTGGTATCTCCGAATATGTTATATTGTTCTTGGTGGAGTATGAGGAAGAAAAGCAAGGCGTACCAGTTTGTCCAATCAAATGAACTAGGTAAAACGAGTAATTAGGGTGATTGTGAAATTAATTAAAAAATTTTAATAATCTCAAACTAGAGTAACTTAAGTTGGCATAGTTCTTATAAGCTCTTAGCTATTGAATTAATTTGGTTATTAATCTGAAGCCATATCTATCGTAGTTCAAGTATTTAGTCTAATGGAATCACCAAAGCACTCTAGGTGGTTAGATCGTAATGAAATTAAAATTAATTAAACAAATAAATAAAAAGTTCCAAGAAAGAATAAAACTTAATGATTAAACCAAATAAACTGAAGTTGATCCGCAAATTCTTTAATCCAACCAAACCAATTACTGATGAAATAGAAAACACCAAGAAAAATACGAAAATTAGGTTTGAGACTTGAGAGACTACCAATTTTCTAACTATTAACTATTGCTTATTCTTTTAAATACATTGCTCATTTCTTTAGGTTAAATCACGATTAGGGTGAAGATATTAAGGCTTCGGTTGTTTCACTGAAAATAGTTTTTGTATTTTCTTGTATTTGTTTAATAGAAAATAGCATGATCAACGGAAAATAATTTACAGGTTAATAAACATTTTTCTTATAAAATGATTTACCCTCTTAAAAAGCATAAGTAATTTTCAAGAAAAGAGCTCATTTTATTTTTTTATAAAAAT
The DNA here is from genome assembly GCA_020496765.1 of Gossypium stocksii. Taxonomy (NCBI): domain Eukaryota; kingdom Viridiplantae; phylum Streptophyta; class Magnoliopsida; order Malvales; family Malvaceae; genus Gossypium; species Gossypium stocksii. The sequence continues at coordinate 111,077,673 of CM035623.1, forward strand.
TAACTCAACTCAAGCTTAATATTGTTAATTAATAATAAATTTTTATTTTTAAAATATTTAAAATTAATAAAATATTAATATAAAATATTATAATTTTCAAAACTATTAAACATACATATTTAATTATCTATATCTAAAGCATTAATATATTTTATTATTTTAATAAATTATTTAATATCTCAATTTTATTTTAATAATTAATTTTAAAAATAATAATTTTAAATAATATTCTCCATACATTATTGAAAAATATTCAATATTAATATTTTAATAATAAATGTTTTGCAGTATAAAGGTGAAACTATGTCATAAGTTTGTGTACTTTTCACAAATTTAGAATTTAGTCCATATACTTTTATTTTCAAGAATTTAGTCCCTCTACTTTTCAGATTTAAATATCAAAGTCCAATTGCTAACATTGTTAAAAAATATTTATCAATTTTGTTGATGTCACATTTAAAAAAAAAAACTTGGTATTCATGTAACTAAAAAATGACATTATAATAAACATAAATTTAACAAAATATTTTTAATAATACTAATAGTTGAACCTGAATTTTGATATCTAAAAAGTAGGACTAAAATTTTTTTTGCGTGTACCGATTGAAATCTTTTGAAATGAATTGCAGAATAAAAGCTTTCTCGCCGAGAGAAAAAAGCTCAATCCAAGAATCATCTTTTTTCTATAGCAGAATAATGCTCATTCAAACCAAAGCGGACGTATATGGAAGAGTCATAACATAAAATAAAAAAAAAAAAAAGAAAAAAACAATCTTTTCCACAAAAATTGTTTTTTATGCGTCTGCAAATATAAAACCACTCAACTTAATTCAGTAACAAAATAAGCAAGAAATCGAAATATTGGACTCATCTCATATATCAAAGTATTTCGAAATAAAGACTTTTGCTTTTTATTTTCAATATTTGAAGTTGATACATTAGATACAAATAGATCATATCTTGTAAGTTTTCTTTACTTTTCTTTTCTCAATCGGCCCCTCCCCTTTTATCCTTTCTTTTGTACTCCTTAAGAACTAAAGAACTAAACAAGTGGATTTCTTTCTTATAACATAATAATGATACACATAATGATAACTTTTCTGTCTTTTTTTGTCACTCATTTTTTATCAACATAATATTTTTCCTAATTCTTTTTTCAATTACTGCTGGACTCTAGACTATATATAGTTTAGATAACCCACGAAAATTTTTATAGACTGGGTACTCTTTCATCTCAAAATTTGAATTGAACAATCTTTATTATTCAAAGCGGCTCTTTCAGGCAGTTATTAAAAGAGGGCAATTGCTTCGAATTTGATCAATTGAAATATCTGGAAACAATAACAATATCAATATCAATATAACAATAATATATATATTTCATTCGAATTCAAAGTAGATTCTTATTTTCTATATTCTATATTCTTTTTAGATTCAATTAGATTTAAGGGCTAATCACTGAATAAAAAAAAAGAATAGATTCATGGCCCCTATTTTATAATATAATGAAAGGTATGCTTGATAAAAAGATTAGATCACATAAAGTCAACGAATGAGGTGAGACCCAAAAACAAAAGTATATGAACTAAATTTCTAATTTATAAAGAGTACAATGACTTATGACATATTTTGACCTAGTATAAAAATATGAAAATTTTAATTACATAAATATGAGTATTTGTTTAAATAATACTTAGCTTCATTTGTTCCTTACAACTCTAATGTGTCAATAAGTACTCTCATATATGTAATATATGTAATTTAAATTAAGTTTTAAGAAATATTTATTATTAAATTTATATATATCATTCATTATTACAAAATATTTTTTATTATAAAATAAATTTCGATTGTTAAAAGGAAATTACACTATAATATTTTTGTAACAAGTATATTTATGTCAGGTTTGCTTTACGAAGAACAATGTAAAATATAAATTTATAGATATAAAAAAACTCAATTAAATAATGAAAAGATAAGAAAATAAATTAATGTGATTTGACCGTAGTTGCTTCGGCAACGAATATGCCCCTTTGTAACTCGGACCCAGCGATCAGGTTGGGTAACGAGGTGTTACAATATTAATATTTATTGAATGGTTCAATTTTTCTACATAAAACAAATACTTAAAATTTTTTAATTTACGTCAAATTTGATATGCATAATTCATATGAATGATGCACGAAATATGATGGTTGAATTGTTAAAATATTAAGGGTACAAAAAGTTATGGAAGAATGTAAAACCACTTTAATTTAACACTAGTGTAAGTTGATCCCTCCCTCATAATATAATATATCATTACTAGTTTTCTTTACCTAGTATTAGTTAAATTACATTTAATTATTTTAAAAAAAATTCATAAATTTTGTAAGAGTTGGTTAATAATATTGTTATGAAATTAAAATATAATAATACATATGTTTAATTTTAAAAAAAATATTAAATAAATAAGTTTTTTAAATTATTTTTAAAATATAAATATTATAATAGTAGTTCGTGAGAAAATATATATTTAAATATAACTTCTCACTTAATTTTAATGATTAATCAGTTAATGTAGATTATTAATTAAATTTAAATATTATGATCATTAAATAATTTATTCTTATCTTATTTATATGTTTATATATCAATTTCAATTTTAATAGTGTATATAACTTACAAAAATAGTGAAAAACTTAAAAGGATTTTTTTTTAAATGATTCTAAAATTTACCGTGACTTATTATATAAAATTATAAATTGAAATATTGAATATAAACAAATTAAAAGAATTTATTATAAAAATATAACTTACAAAACACCACTAAAAATTATATTAAAAGGACAGAAAAATCAATTTTTCCCTTTGCTCCTTTAATTGCCGTATGTCTAATTTTTACAGTCAGCATATATATTTGATAATATAATTTGTTAAAATTTTAATATATTCACAAATTTTTTAAATAGCATTAACATGACCAGTTTAGCATTGTGTGTAAGAAACATTTTTTTAGATAAAAAGTACTTTTGAAATAAATTATTACTAAACAAGATGTTTTTTGTTATAAAATAAAGAGAGATGAAGAGAATAAAGAACAAAGAAAATATGAAAACAATAAAGAATGTAGTTTATTGATCAAAGGGATAATTTACAATGCTTCATCAGAGTCTTTATTTATAGGCCTAAGAAGTATAAAAAAAAAAGTAGATATCTAATTCTAATAACTATTAGAATTTAAAGTACATCAAAACTTTATCTTGATCATGATGGACATCCACTTAATAAGATATTCATAACACTCCTCCTTGGATGTCCATTAGTAGATAATGTGCCTCATTAAAACCTTATTAGGAAAAACCCTGTGGGATAAAAAACCTAATGAGGAAAAAGAGTACACAATCTTCTATTTCAAGCTGCCTCATTAAAAAGCTTTACCAGGAAAACCAAATGGGACAAAACATTGGTTAAAGAAAAAGAGTACAACTTGTTTTTAGATTCCCCTTGATGGCAACATTACATTATATCTTTGAGTCAACGCATTCCAATCTTGTGTAGTAGTCTTTCAAATGTTGAAGTTGGCAATGCCTTAGTAAAAAGATCTGCTAAATTATCACTAGAATAAATTTGTTAAACATTTATATTACCTCTTTTCTCAAGATCATTGGTGAATAATAATTTTGGTGAAATATATTTCGTTCTATCACCTTTGATGTAACCACCCTTCAATTGAGCTATACATGCTGCATTATCTTCATATAAGATAGTTGACATCTTTTCCTATAAAGGCAAATTACATATCTTTTGGATATGTTGGGTCAATAACCTTAGCCAAAAACACTCTCGACTTGCCTCATACATTGTAATTATTTCTGCATGATTAAAGAAGCGACAATTAATGTTTGCTTTGTTGACACCATGATATGGCAGTACCTCCACATGTAAATAAACATCTTATTTGAGATCAACCTTTATGTGGATCTAATAAGTATCTAGCATCAGCATAGCCAACTAATAGGGATTTTAAATCATTTGAATAAAATAACCCTATATCAATGGTCCCTCTGAAGTATCTAAATACATGTTTAATTCCATTCCAATGTGTACATGTTGGAGAAAAACTAAATCTTGCTAACAAGTTTACAACGAAAGCTATATCAGGTCTTGTGTTGTTTGCAAGATACATCAATGCCCCTATGACACTTAGATATGGCACTTCAGGATCAAGAAGCTCTGCATCATTCTTACAATGACAAAATTGATCTTTATTTACATCTAACAATTATACAACCATTGGAGTATTTAATGGGTGTGCTTTATCCATGTAAAATTTATTTAATATATTTTCCATATAAGTTGATTAATAAACATGAATTTCATCTTTTAAATGCTCGATTTGTAATCCAAGATAAAACTTTCTATTTCCAAGATTTTTCATCTCAAATTCTTTCTTTAAACAATTTATTGTATTTTGAAGCTTTTCAGGAGTTCCAATAATATTTGGGCCATCAAGATAAACAACAATTATCACAAAATCTGATCCATATAAACTTTTCTTTAATCTGATCGAATAATTTTCTCAAGAAACTCTATATCTTTTCGAGATTTTAAATCCTTCAAGAATTTTCATATAAATTTCACTATCAAGTGTAACATATAAATAGGATGTAACAACATCCATTAGATGCATGTCAAGTTTTTCACGTACTTCTAGACTAATGAGATATCTAAATATGATTGCATCCACCACAGGAGAATATGTCTCTTCATAATCAATGTCGGGACTTTGTGAAAATCCTTGCGCTACAAGGCGAGCTTTATATCTTACGACTTCATCAATTTCATTTTGTTTTCACACAAATACCTATTTATATCCTACCGACTTTTACACCTTTAGGTGTTTGGACTACAGGTCCAAAAACTTCACATTTAGAAAATGAACTCAGTTCTGCTTGAATTGCATTTTTCCATTTTGGCTAATCTTTTCTATTTTTACATTCCTTAGTAGATTTAGGCTCAAGATTCTCATTTTATTTTATTATTTTAATAGCAATATTATAAGAAAAATTATTGCTGACAATTTATTTTTTATTTGGTTCCATCTTTTTCTCGTATTGACATAACTTATTGAGATTTCTTTATTTTCATCATTTCCATTTTCACTTTTAGGTACCTAAATCTCTTCTTGTGTTTTATAATTAATTATGTCATGGGTTTCTTTAAGAACACCCGTCTCCACTATATGACCATTTTGAATGTTTGTTCCTTTACTTTTACGAGGATTTTTATCTTTGGAACCGACCAGTCTTCCACGCTTCATGCATGGATTACTTTTTTTGCATTAACAGTTTGCCCTATTAGGACATGATCAATTCGTATTGGAGCATTTTTAGCTAGTATGTAAGATTTAATGAATCTGACAGTTGACTTGTAAAATGAATTATCTGTTGAAATTCTGGTTCACATTGCTTTGTACGAGGATCTTAGACATTGATAATTCATTTCAAGTACTTTATTAATCTAGCTTTTTATTCTCTCCCCCTAATGTTGGGAAAACTGACAACTCTTGTCATAACTAAATATCGAATTAATAGCTCAAAAATATTATAAGGAGACTCATATAAATATATATTCCCAATATCTTATAATGACCTATCTTTATGCGTTGTGATGGAGCAGTTGGAACATATACCGCATACCCAAAAAATTGTAAGATGGAAAATATTTTACTCTTGACCAAAAATCAATTGTAATGAGGAATATTTATAATTTATTGGCTTGATTCGTAAAACATGTAAATCAATATAATCTCATGCTGAAATAGAAAGTTTTATTCTCATAAGTAATGATTTAGCTATTAGTTGGAGATATTTTGTAACACTCATAACCCGTATTTGTCGCCAGAACAGGGTTATGAGGCATTACTAGGAAGTTTTAAACACATACAAATAATTTTAATCATTTACAGTTCAAATATCGAAATTAATTATAAACGTCCCTTAAATGAACCTTCGAGGCCCAAAACATACATTAGGATTGAGTCAGGACTAAACCGGAACCTCAGGAAAATTTCACAAAATTTAAAATTTTCCTCACAAATAGGGGTCACACGCCCGTATGACATGGGACACGCCCGTGTGGCGTGGCCATGTGGCTCACATGGTCGTGTTTTTAGGGCGTGTAACTCTCTGACTTGCACCTATGAAGAAACTTGGGTCACATGGCCTAAGCACATGCTCGTGTTGCTAGGCCATATAGTAATTAAAATTTCATCTTTTAGGTGCAGACTTCACACGGTCGTATCACACGGCCATATTTGGAGCCCATGTGTGTCACACGGCCAAGCCACACGCCCATGTGCTAGGGCGTATGTCTAAACCTAGACATTCTGTTTCTCATTTTTAAGATGCAGGGGACACACGGCCTTAACACACGCCCATATGGCAGGCCGTGTGTCACACACGACCTAAACACATGCCCATATGTTTGCCCATGTGGACGAAAATAGGCCATTTAAAGTTACTTTTTCACCTTTTTTTTATCCTCCTGCAAAAAACACATTTATATACCAATAAAGTCCAGCCAATCAACCATTTCAAGTCAAAACATGTATATTTCATTATCTAACACAACCATCATATTCAAATTACTTTGTATTCTTAATCATTCATACTATTTCATTATCATTTCAACCCCTATACATGTCATATAAATAAAAAAGGTGTTCAACAAAATCTAACAGAATAAATCTGGATAGTTTGATCCTTGTGTAAATCCAATCCTCCGAACTTACTTCAACCTACAAAAATATTAAACACAAAAAAGTAAGCTTATAGAAGCTTAGTAAGCTCATAGGCATAGAAAATAATTCTTACCGGACATCTTATAGCAATCATACAATACATAATTTCATTAATTTTTCCTGTCAATCGCAAAATCAATGGATAAGTTCACTTAATTGAGCTTAATATCACTAAATAATCAATTTCAGTCTCATGGTTCCATTTATCATTTATCTTTCTTAATCAATTTAGGGAACACTTATGGAATTGAGTACTTTGTTTTCACATTGCCATAGTATAACTATGGTCTTGCACATTGTCACATATCACACACCAAAGCCATGGTCCAGACATGGTCTTACATAGATCACATACGTCACATTAATGCCATATCCCAAATATGGTCTTACATAGAAGCTCATATCACACCGATGGCATATCCCAGATATGGTCTTACAGGGAAACAAATATCACATCACACTAATGCCACGGCCCAGCTATGGTCTTATACGGAAGCACATATCACATTTTCACATGTTTCCATGGTCAAACCATAGTCTTTACCGCCAATTCATCACATATCACTGAACGAAATTACTCAATCTAATGTTTCTCTAAATTCAATCTTTTACTCAAACATTAAGGCTTTCACAATTTTTCTCAATTTAATAACATTTCATATATGATAACATGTAAAGCCTCAAATTTTCCTTAATTTCGACTTTTGTGAATTTGCAGCATGAAAATATCTGAATATGTTTCGGCATTAATTTGACACAACTATATGTCTACTTTAGTAGTTATGTGCTCTGGGTGTGTTTGGGGAGGTCCCAAGTTCAAGTCAAGACTTGGGCTGAGTTTTGGTTTTTAGTGAATATAGGCCTTAACTTTGGTTGGTAAGCTTATAAGAATTTTCTTGTAAAAGCTTGATAGAATAGGCCTGCTGGTTTGGTGGTTGAGTCGTGTGATTGTAAGTGGGAGGTCTTGTGTTTGAGTCGTTACTAAGGCTTAATTTTTGCTACTAGGTAGTGTGAGAGTTTGTGTTGGTTTGGAATTCTGATGGTGGTGTGTTGTTGGAGTGATTTAAGGAAAGTGGGATAGGGGAGTTACCAGGAATCTGATCATATCTTTTTGTTTCAAAAGAATTAATTGGTCACTTTCTCCTTTTTCTTTGACATTCTGTCATTTTTCCTTCTTTTCTCCTTTTTGCTTCTCGATTGTTGCTCTCCCAATCCTATTCGTGCGATTTTTGCCTCTTGAATTCCATGGTATTGTCTTCACCGGTAGTTAGTAAGTTTTCATTTGGGGTGGCCTTAATGTTTTCTAATTAAATGATTAAGTTGGAATCTTTAATAGGTCGTTTGCAAGAGGATTGCGGTTCTCTTCTCGTGGGGTCGTAATCAATCGATTAGTGTGTTGAGGTAAATGCTAAATGCTCATTCGGATTATGGCAAGTTTTGGGTTTCGTTATAATCGAGCTTTAAGTCTGTTTCTAAGCATAAATGTGTTCAATATTAGGTTCTGGAATCACTGGAGTGCATTAGGAGTGAAAACGAACCAGGTGTGTACTCCGATTACACAGAAATCACGTTTCAGCGAAAGCCCAAAAGCCTTCTATCAATGCCACACAGGCGTGTGGACTACCCGTGTGGAGGCCGTGTAGCCAGACACAGCCGTGCGATTGACGAAATAGGCCATGTGTACTGAACACGAGTGCAATAGACATGGCTGTATGAAGGACAATGAGGCCGTGTACAAAACATGGGCTCGACCAATTGGGCCGTGTGGGCCACACGGGCGTGTGGGATTTTGGGCCAGGCCATGTGATCCACACGGCCAAGGCTAATTTGAGCCGTGTGGGCTAGACGAGCATATGAGCCCACACGGGCAGGCCACATGGGTATGTGAGCCCATTTTTCTGAATTGTTCTATAAGGTTGCATGGGTCGCCCAAGTCGACTATGACCTGTTGTAGGGTCGGTAAGCGTTACTTAGACCCCTATATTGTGATGTGATAATGAGATGTATGTGATAGTATAATAGGCCATTTTAGCCCGGGCCCATACCATAACCAAATTCAATTAAAAACAACAAAATAAATAAACTAAATAAAAAACCAAAGTTAAATTCAACCAAATAAACCAAAATCCAAAAAATAAAATAAATGTCTTTTTACAAATAAATGGCCAAAAACAAAAATACAAAACCTTGGCCCAAATTAAAACTCAAGCCTAGCCCAAATTACAAGCTGCATATTGGACCTAATAGCCTAAACTTAATGGCCCGATGACCATTTTAAGCCAAAACCCGAATTTAAACGGATCCAGTTACAACCCAAGAACAGAATTGGCCCGGGTGGCCCTAATTGTTTGGAAACCCTAGGGGGTTCTAGAGTTTTCCAGTGTTGAAGTCCCTAGACCGATCATGTGCTTCGGTCTCATCCACGAGTTGCATGCATACTGCAATAGATTAACGAATACCAGCAGTACCAAAATGGAGCAAATGATAACAAAATAACAGCAAAGATGAAATTGACAGTAAATAAAAGCAAATTACATCAAATAAATTGTATTTTTATTTGTTATTCCATTCGGCTATAAATATAGACCGAAAGGATTGTAAAAGGGGGATCCGATCCCATTTCTTTTGTATACACGCACACTTAAGATTGATAGCAATAAACAGAGAAGTCAAGAGATTGGAAGGTGATTTTAGCCTTTCTTTTCTGAGACTGTTGCTTTTCTTCACTGCATTTTTTCCTTTCTCTTTTCTATTTGCATGTGATAATAAATAGGAAAAAGGAGATTACCTTTATAGATGCGGCATTAAAACTCCATCCTCTTCGCAGAAATCAAAGTAGAGAGGAGTTTTAAAGTCGAAAAAGGTTATAGGCGCAACGCTAGCATTCTCTTCTTCGTTTTAATCGAAGCAAAGAGAATCAAGGATGTTGAGGCTGATTTCAAGTTAAAGAAGGGCTTTATTTCATTGACTGACTGCTGACTGCGGTGGTGGGATGGCAATCGGATGGAAAATCCTTTCATTCGGCCGAAAATGGGACTGGAGAAAAGAATCTAGGTTTTTTTTTTTTTGTTTCTTTTAAAATATGCATTAACAGTGTTTAAGAAACGGTGTCCTTTTAGGAAGATTAAATTGGTTTCAAAATGTCATTGCATTGGTCTTTGAGGGAAATTTCCTCGATTAGTCCCTTTATCTCGCACCAATATTCGATTGAATACTATTTCATTCTATTCGTTTTTCAGTTTTTTCTTGAAATTTATACTTCATTTCATTTAAGCCCGCGTGTAAATGTTTCGTTTTTGAGATTTGGCTTATTTCTGTTTTTAATCCTCTTTGATTTGCGTACATTGAACTTTAGTCCTTGATTTGGTTTTATAAGTTTATTTATTAGCGAATTATCCCTTTCAGTTTGTATTCATTTCAATTGAGTTTTTATATTTAATTCTTTTCAATTTATTAGTTATTTAGTTTTAAAATTATGTTAATATGTTGCTTAGCGTGTTTTTATTTGTGTTTTTTTAATTTGCTTTCACATACTTTCATTTATACATTTTTTGTTAAAATTTTTTATTTTATGATTGGTCTATTTAAAATTCTTTTATATATATATTTATGCTTTAAGAGTGTGTATGATATTTAATTTAGATACACTTATCCATTTTATACACGTACATAATATACACTAAAATTATTTTTTATTCATGTATATATTATTATTGTATATATTTTCTTTCAAATTTATTTATGAATATATAAATTTCATTTTAAATCTATTTTATTTGTATAGTTTATTTCCTATTTTATTATATATTTTTAATTATTTCAAGTACTGTCATACATTTCTATTCTCATATATAATTTATTCATATTAGATTTTTATTTCATGTGTATCATTTATGTAAATTAATGTATATTATTTTGTATATTACTTACTTGGATTTTCTTTAGATATAAAATTTATTTTAAGATTCATTTATATTATTACTTCATAAATTAGTTATTTTTAGTTTCATTTTTAAATTTGTTTCAAACCTTCATGTATATTACTATTGTTAAAACTTTTACACATATAATTTATTACTCACATATTGATAATTTCAAATTGTTTTTCTTTCATGTTCTTCAATCATTTTATTGTTTAAAACTTGTTACATTCGATTTGTATTGATTTGTTTGATATATCTTTTAAAATTGTCTTTTAATTCTTTGGTTTTGAATGTTAATGTTGATGCTTGTATAGCGTACGATGTGTTACCACAACATCAATCCTATTTTGATTTCTTTGATTTTTTTTATCATTTCTGTGCATTTGTGAAATAGTATTGGTTTTAAAATTATTTTCAAAATCCATTTAAAATGAGGCAATATTTAGTGTTTGGAAACTCGGGAAATTGTACCCTAACGTGCTGGGTTGTGATTTTTCGTTCGACCAAATAACTAAATAACCTTTTAATTGCATATTTTCGAAAATCAAAAGATGACCTCGATATTAAAGGTTAAGGTAGCATATCCTAACGTGCTGGATGTGGTAACTTGTTTCTTTAAAATGGGTGAGTCTTAAAACTCAAATCAAACCAAATGTTCTTTAAAAAATCGCATTTCAAGTTTTTTTTAAGAGATTTGAACATTAGGACATTATTAATCAAAATGGTATTGATTTTGGGCGTGCGAGGGTCCTAATCCTTCCTCGTGCGTAATCGACTTCCGAACCTTGTTTTTTCGTAGACCAAATTTTTTTAGAAGGTGATCCAATCACACCTAAACAAAAAAGATTGGTGGTGACTCCATATTTTTAAAGTCGATCACCATTTTTCCAATATTTAAAAATGGTTTCGACAGGTTGACGACTCCACTGGGGACTGGTTGAGAGTCAGGCCATATATTGATTAATTTTTGTCCTTTTGATTGAAAGTTTAAAAAATTGTTTTTTTTTTAAATCATATTTCTTTTGATGCATTCGTTGATACTATGATTGCTATGTTGTATGTTGTAAAATATTTTGGCATTGTATTGCATGACCGCTGTGGTCACACCTTTAAGTGGGAGTGAGAAACTATGCCTTCGTGAGGTTTTCACCTCTGCATGGGCTAGTGAACTGCTTCCGGAGTACATCTGTACCTATGTGTTTCGTGAGATTTTCATCTCCACATGGCCATAGAGAAATGTATTCCCCTGAACTGAACTCGATCCATATGAGCCTATAATGAGTGAGGATTGAGGAATCTGCTGGTTCAGGTACCCTTTCTTTAGAGCTAAACCACATATAGTGAACCATAAGAGCTTACATTAGGTAAAGTCATAGGTGTTTTGATATTTTTGTGTACCTTTAAATATTATTATATGACGCTGACCTATTGTGTTTTGATTTGTTCTTCATTGCATGTCATATCATATTAAAATGTGTCGATATCTATTTGATTACTAAGAAAGCTGGTTATGGAAAGCGAATTTCTTGATAAGGTGGTGTGACAATGCGATTGTCTGTGCCTAGTCGTTGAATTTGCAATTGGACAAGGAGGATCAGAAGAGAAATGGATGTTGATATTTTAGAATCTTCGAGAGGATGATATTGAGTGGAGAGCTCCATGGATGGTGCCCGGTGAAGTTCTTTATAGATGTGAGAGTTTGGATTGGGTCCCTTTGTTGGGAATTTGGGGAGCTGTGGGGTATGCCCCTTTGCTCGTTTTAAGGCAATATCAGTCAAGGCAATTTGTACCAGTGACATACGGGTTGGCTCACTCTGAGTTCTCGTATAAAGAGAAAAATTGTAAGAAAAAGGCTCGAGATATTTCTAATGCTTGGAAGCAAGTTCGTCGGATGAAGAGAGTGGATGAAGGAGTAATGTCGACTCTTGAGTATAATGAATGGTTGAGAAAGAGAGTTAATGATAATATTCCCAGGCCGAATTTGGAAGAAGCTGGGTCAGTGGAGGAATATTTGCGAGTAGCTCCATCGAAAATAGAGATTATAAAACAAGATTTCGAAAGGCGAAATTCAGAAATAGAAAGATGATAGAGCAATTAGAGTAAGAGAAAATGTATTTAAGTTTGGATGTAGATATTCAGAAGTCAGAAGCTGAAAAGTTAAGAAAGGGGAAGAATAAAGCTGAAGAGGACCTGGAGAATTTAAAATCTGATTATAAAAGGGTATGTTTGTCTATGAGAAGAGTTGGGTTAGGAAAGACTTCAGAACAATGGCAGTAGGAGATTCATGAAGAAAGAATGAAGGCTGAGCATTGGGAAAGGAGGTTTAAAGAGGCGCAAGCACGAAACGAAGCTTTAGAAAGAAGTATGTTGGAGAATCAAAAGGGAAAGGATGAACTAAAAGCTAGAGTGGTGGAGTTGGAAAAGTCTCTTTGACGACATCGAAATCGCAACTCTGTGATGGAGTTGAAGGCCAGTTTAAGTAAAATCGAAGATATGAAAGAGAAAATGGAAGAATTGGAAGCAGCATTACAAAATTGTCAAAATCATATTGGATTCTTGGAAGAGAATGCGGAGCAATGGAAAGAAGAGCTTTACCATTCTCAAGATCAGGTCAAAAGTAGAGATTATATCATGGGAGAGGCTGTGGCACAAATTCGAGAGATGGCTGAACACTTACAATTTTTGGCAGTGCAGGCTGATATACTAAGCATGAAGTATGAGTTAGAATCTAATCGAGGGCAGGAGTTAGCTTCTTTACTGGGAAAGATTAAGGCTCTAGGCATTAAGGCAAAGTTGTATTTGTAATCTATTTTATGTAAAGAATTTTGTTTTCTAATAAAGTTTTCTATAAGAAGTTGGGTTAGAATCGACGCCTTTTTGCATTCATGCATTTCATGCATTTGCATTGTATTACATGCATTAAAATTCATAAAGAAGACTCTAATAAATGGAAATCATTTTAGAGAGAGTTAATTTGGAAACCATCAAAAACCAATTAGTCAAACATCGATACAGTACCCGTACTAAGTCAAGAAATATGGATCAAAGGATAGAAAGGTTGGAACAACTCCAGAAAGAGATGCATGATCAAATGCAGGAGCAGTTGGTAAAGATTCAGTAAGACATGATGGACCGAATGCTAGAATCATATAGGAATATGATGAACCAGTTGACTCAGTTGTTGGCTGGGGGTTTAGACAAATGAAAAGGTCCTACGGTAAATACTGAAGAACATGAGGATCCTCTTTATCTTGCAGGATTTACCCCAACTACTGCACAGGTACAACATGAAGCATATCCGCGTAGACCATCTGTTACTGTTAGGCCACAACAATTTCAAGCTGGTGTGTCAATGCCGATGAATCATCAAACTAGCTTGGGTTCTGGGGATAACCTAATCAATCCTAATGTTCCTGATTTAGATGAAGTAGCTGAAAGAGAAAGGACAAAGGCTGAATTACCAAAACAATTGGAAGATAGATGTAAATGGCTCGAGGAGAAGTTCAAGGCGATGGAAAGTGTTGATAGCTATTATGGGATGGATGCTAAAGATTTAAGTCTGGTCCCTGACTTAATGCTTCCGTATAAGTTCAAAATGCCTGAATTTGATAAATATAATGGACCAAGCTGCACTGAAGCTCATATTACTATGTTCTACAGAAGGATGACTGGATATATTAATAACGATCAACTGTTGATCTACTATTTCCAAGATAGCTTGGTGGGAGCAGCAACTAAATGGTATAACCAGTTGAGACGTACCAGAATTGGGTCATGGAGAGATTTGGCTTAAGCATTCATGAAACAGTACAGTCACGTGACAGACATGACTCCTGATAGAATTACCCTAAAATATGGAGAAAAAGCCGAATAAAAGTTTTAGGCAATATGCGCAAAGATGGAGGGAGGTTGCTATCCAAGTTTAGCCGCCGCTTTTAGAAAAAGAAACCACAATGCTCTTTATAAATACTTTAAAGGCCCCGTTTATTACTCTTATGGTAGGAAGTACCGCAAAGAGCTTTTCAGACATAGTGATGGCTGGAGAAATGATTGAGAATGCAATAAGGAGTGGAAGGATAGAGGCTGGAGAAAATAATAAAAGAACAACATCAAGGAAAAAAGATAATGAAGTGAATAATACGAGTACTTATAACAAAGGTTACTCCAAATCAATTACTGTAAGTCAACCAAAAGTAGTGACTACTAGTCAGGGTTCGTCAAGACAAGAATCTGGTGCAAAACAAAATGAAAAAATACAGTTCACACATATCCTGATAACATATAAAGAGCTGTATCAGAATCTTTTTTATTTGCATGTAGTGTCTTCGTTCTATTCGGAACCTGTGTAACCTCCGTTCCCAAAATGGTATAATGAGAATGCCAATGTGAGTACCATGCGGGAATAACGGGGCATTCAATTGAAAACGGCACTACGCTTAAAAAATTGGTTAAAAAGCTCATTAAATTGGGAGTCGTGAAGTTAGATAATTTACCAGAGCCTCATTACTCTAATAAAGCAGTAAATGCGATAGCTGAAGTGGGGGCAAATAAGTTGTGATACATTGAGCAAGTTAAAAGCCTGGTGGAAACATTAATGACATATCCGAAGAGTGAACCAGGGAATAAAAGTTTCCAAGCCTTTACATACTTAGGGGTGTTTTAAGCAGTGGGACTGTGGAAGGCATCCCTGTATTTTTAGAGTTTACTCAGAGTAATGTTCAGAACAAGCTTGTTGCTCTAAGCCTAAAGGCAATAAGAGTCCTTTTGTGAAATAGGCTTGTGTTCATAATTTTTATTTCAATAAAGTGCATCTTTCCATTTCATACTATACATTCTTTTGTTCTTTTGACTCTTTTTCAAATATTCTTTCATTCTTTATTTATGATCATACCATACAAATAATCGTCCTTAGAATCATTTATTTTTTGGAAGCTGCTTTTGTACCTATAATAGATCCCCAGATATCAACGACAAGAGCGAACTGTTGCTGACTCCCTTTTGGATGAAATATGTATCAAGAGGGATCTCAGGACTTTGAAGATGACAGAGATTGTGACTTACCTGCTGATTTGTTAAGGATGGTAGAACAAAATAGATCCTGCATTACAAAGGGTCAGTTGACATTGTGAGCTTGGGAAATTGAAACATAGCTCACCACAGAAACAAAGCAAGATGTCATTAAGTTATTTCAAGAATTCAAAGATGTCTTCGCATGATCACATCAAGATATGCCTAGGCTACTAAGATGGAGGACATTGTTTGAAAAGACACATGCTAAGGGCCAAGCAAATCAAGAAGTTTGGGTATTACTGGTTTACCACAGAAAGGGATTGTATCAGTATACCGTAAATGCTAAATTTATATACTTCCTACATTTCTTCACAGATTTTCAATATGTGGGGCACGGATGTTATGAGGCCAATATCGCAAACATCAATTCATTTTCGTGGTTGTCGATTGCTTTACTAGGAGTGTGAAGGTCGCTTCATATGCCAAAGTTATAAAGTAAACAGTCATCAAATTCAAATCCAAAGCCAAATTCAAATTCAAATCCAGATCCAAATTTAAACCCAAACTCTAAATGCAAATCCAAATTCAAATCCAAATCTAAAAAAAAATCAAAATTCAAAGCCATATTCAGATTCAAATTCAAATTTGAATTCAAAAAAAAAGTGGCAATAAAGAATGCCAAAATGGAACATGTTTAACACGATTGCACTATCAAAATTTTACAGTCTGTTCAAAAATTAGACACCAAATTAGTGCAGAAAAGACAACCAGAAAACCATCCACAAAGATTTTGAAAGATGACTGAGACTTGTAAAGGTTGGCATAGGGAAGTTACTGTTTACCCTTTATACTTATCAAATATTGGCCAAAACTTTCGCCGGGGCAACACATTTCTCATTGGTACTGTCCATTGAAGTTGAAATTCTGCCGAGTTTTATCAGAGCTAAAGCTGGATGAGGCAGAATGGATCCAATCTTGATATGATTAAATGAATTTGAGGAGAAGTTAATCCGCCACAGTCAGATGATGTGGGTTTATGACAAAGAGGTTCATCTTAGAGAATTTCAAAAGGGTGACCTCCTATTGAAAAAAATCCTTCATATACAAAAGGACTTCAAAAGAAAATGCCAAATTGAGAAAGACCTTATGTAGTGAAGAAGGCCTATTTTGGGAAAATCATCAACATTTACCAAAATGGATAGCAACGACATGCCCAAGCTAGTGAATTCAGTCAAAAATCATTTCACCTAAAAAGGAGAGGCCAAGGTGAAAACCCGCAAAGGGCACCTTGAGACCTTTTAAAAAAAATCAATCAAAAAAATCAAAAAAAAATAAAAAAAAGAGAAAAAAGAAAAAGGAAATCAATCAAAAAGAAAAAGAAAAGGAGAGGCCAAGACGAAAACCCGCAAAGGGCACTTTGAGACCAAAGGGGATTTGAGTTGAAAACCCAAAAAGGGCGGCTCAAATTTTGATCAAAAGTGGGGCATACAATAGTCTTGCTATGTCTGAATTAACACAGAAGAAGTATGCTACGACTTGGGGCATCGACAAAGTACTCCGGATCCCCTAGACACATATTGAGCTTAGAATGGTTCTCAAGAAGTTGGAACAGGGAAGCTCAAGCTGCGATATTTGGGGCACCTAGTTTCCATCTTACCCCTTCTAAATCTACTATCTTTGATTATTTTATACGTTTTAAAACACGCACCGAATAAATTTCTTTCTTGATTGCATTTGCTATCTTTGCTTAACTTGTTTGTTTCGAGTTATGCTCTAATTCAATTTCCTTCCTGTCCATGGGTATGATCTTTTTCAAGCATTTGGCATTGAAATAACGATTAGTGGACTAATAATATTTTCATAAAAGGAGTTTCGCATATTACTCTCGAAGCTTCTAAATAATACAGGAACCTGAAGCAAGACTAGTGTTTAAGAATTCACCAAGTGTAAGGGTTGGAAACATTTGAGCCCAAATTGAGTTTATCTCTTCGGATCTTCTGTCAAAGATAGTTGTTGAACAGGAATGAGGTATTACGTCAAGGATATCTCGATGGAAACAAGCAATGATAAACCAAGTGTAAGAGGGAAATTATTCTTAAGAAAAATGATATTCTGCATCTATGTGAGTATCATGCATACACATCTGGGCAGGTCACTCAGTGAGTGATCAGTCGATTAATCAAGTTACAGTCCTCTACCACTGAGTTGCAGTAGAATGGATTGAAAATTGCTACAAGTCCTATACCCCTGAGTTGCAATGGGATGGATTAAAGTCAATACAAGTCCTATACCTCTGAGTTGCAAAAAGGTGGAGGGAAGAGACTAAACTTTATTCCCCTGAAGAAAAGTGGGGCAAACCAATTGAGCAAAATACGATTGTTTCTTCGGTTTTCGGTCAAAATACCAGTCAAGCAAGAAGGCAACATAATGCGTCATTGCTAAAGCCTTGATGAGCAAGGAGGAATGACACCCTAAATATTAAAAGGATTATTCTTATGACATTTTGCATTCATATGTCATTTATAACACATTAAGTTAGGAGCATTTGATTTATTTCGATCATGGCATCCTAATCATTTTGCATAAGCATAAGCACATAAAACCGATTCTATAGGACAGGTCCCCCAGAGGACGGTGTAGCAACATCAGTGAAATTACAGATCTGGCTTTCCTGAAGTTGCAGGAGCAGATCAAAGACTTGAGTCTGGCATCCCTGAGGTTGTAGGGAACAGATTGAAGATAGCTGATCTAGCTTTCCTGAAGTTGCAGGAGTAGATCGAATATTTGAGTCTTATCCCCCTGAGGTTACAGCGGAGCAGACTGAAGATTGAAGATCTTATCTCCCTAAGCAGTAGTGGAGCAGATCAACTTTGGCGAATCTTATCTTCATGTATCGGCAATGGAGCAGATTCAAGCCACCAACCTTATCTTCCTGAAGTTGCAGTGGAGTAGGTTATAGTTACAAGTCTTATCTCCCTGAGGTTGCAGCGGATCAGACTGAGGATTGAAGATCTTATCTCCCTAAGCAGTAGTGGAGCAGATCAACTTTAGCGAATCTTATCTCCATGTATCAGCAATGGAGCAGATTTAAGCTACCAACTTTCTCTCCCTGAAATTGCAGTGGAGCGAATTTAAACGATAATTCCTACGCCCCTGAAGAGACAGTGGACTGGAATGAAGTTACTGGAAGAGAGGAAGCACCCAGAGGTTAAGATTCAGCAAAACCGGGCAAAATTGGCCCATTTAAAGTTTTTGTTCTATTCTCGTTACACGACAATAAGCAAAGAGGGGCGCTGTAATAGGCCATTTTAGCCCGGGCCCATACCATAACCAAATTCAATTAAAAACAACAAAATAAATAAACCAAATAAAAAATTAAAGTTAAATGAAACCAAATAAACCAAAATCCAAAAAATAAAATAAATGTCTTTTTACAAATAAATGGCCCAAAACAAAAATACAAAACCTTGGCCCAAATCAAAACTCAAGCCTAGCCCAAATTACAAGCTTCATATTTGACCTCATAGCCTAAACTTAATGGCCCGATGACCATATTAAGCCAAAACCTGAATTTAAACGGATCCAGTTACAGCCCAAGAACAGAACAGGCCTGGGTGGCCCGAATTGTTTGAAAACCCTAAGGGGTTCTAGAGTTTTCCAGTGTTGAAGTCCCTAGGCCGATCATGTGCTTTGGTCTCATCTACGAGCAGCATGCATACCTGCAACAGATTAACGAATACCAGCAGTACCAAAATGGAGCAAATGATAACAAAATAACAGCAAAGATGAAATTGATAGCAAATAAAAGCAAATTACAGCAAATAAATTGTATTTTATTTGTTATTCCATTTGGCTATAAATATAGACCGGAAGAATTGTAAAAGGGGGATCCGATCCCATTTCTTTTGTATACACGCACACTTAAGATTGATAGCAATAAACAGAGAAGTCAAGAGATTGGAAGGTGATTTTAGCCTTTCTTTTCTGAGACTGTTGCTTTTCTTCACTGTATTTTTTCCTTTCTCTTTTCTATTTGCATGTGATAATAAATAGGAAAAAGGAGATTACCTTTCTAGATGCAGCGTTAAAACTCCATCCTCTTCGCTGAAATCAAAGTAGAGAGGAGTTTTAGAGTCGAAAAAGGTTATAGACGCAATGCTAGCATTCTCTTCTTCGTTTTAATCGGAGCAAAGAAAATCAAGGATGTTGAGGCTGATTTCAAGTTAAAGAAGGGCTTTATTTCATTAATTGACTGCCGACTGCGGTGGTGAGATGGCAATCGGATGGAAAATCCTTTCATTTGGCCGAAAATGGGACTGGAAAAAAGAATCTAGGTTTTTTTTGTTGTTTGTTTCTTTTAAAATATGCATTAACAGTGTTTAAGAAACGATGTCCTTTTAGAAAGATTAAATCAGTTCCAAAACGTCATTGCATTGGTCTTTGAGGGAAATTTCCTCGATTAGTCCCTTTGTCTCGTGCCAATATTCGATTGAATACTATTTCATTCTGTTCGTTTTTTAGTTTTTTCTTGAAATTTATACTTCATTTCATTTAAGCCCGCGTGTAAATGTTTCGTTTTTGAGATTTGGCTTATTTTCGTTTTTAATCCTCTTTGATTTGCGTACATTGAACTTTAGTCCTTGATTTGGTTTCATAAGTTTATTTATTAGCGAATTATACCTTTCAGTTTGTATTCATTTCAATTGAGTTTTTATATTTAATTCTTTTCAATTTATTAGTTATTTAGTTTTAAAATTATTTTAATATGTTGCTTAGCGTGTTTTTATCTGTTTGTGTTTTTTTTAATTTGCTTTCACATACTTTAATTTATACATTTTTTGTTAAAATTTTTTTATTTTATGATTGGTCTATTTAAAATTTCTTTTTTTATATATTTATGCTTTAAGAATGTGTATGATATACACTAAAATTATTTTTTATTCATGTATATATTATTATTGTATATATTTTCTTTCAAATTTATTTATGAATATATAAATTTCATTTTAAATCTATTTTATTTGTATAGTTTATTTCCTATTTTATTATATATTTTTAATTATTTCAAGTACTGTCATACATTTCTATTCTCATATATAATTTATTCATATTAGATTTTTATTTCATGTGTATCATTTATGTAAATTAATGTATATTATTTTGTATATTACTTATTTGGATTTTCTTTAGATATAAAATTTATTTTAAGATTCATTTATATTATTACTTCATAAATTAGTTATTTTTAGTTTCATTTTTAAATTTGTTTCAAACCTTCATGTATATTACTATTTTTAAAACTTTTGCACATATAATTTATTACTCGCATATTGATAATTTCAAATTGTTTTTTTTTCATGTTCTTCAATCATTTTATTTTTTAAAACTTGTTCCATTCGATTTGCGTTGATTTGTTTGATATATCTTTTAAAGTTGTCTTTTAATTCTTCTTTGGTTTTGAATGTTAATGTTGATGCTTGTATAGTGTACGATGTGTTACCAGAACATCAATCCTATTTTGATTTCTTTGATTTTTTTATCATTTCTGGGCATTTGTGAAATAGTATTGGTTTTAAAATTATTTTCAAAATCCATTTAAAATGAGGCAATATTTAGTGTTTGGAAACTCGGGAAATTGTACCCTAACGTGCTGGGTTGTGATTTTTCGTTCGACCAAACAACTAAATAACCTTTTAATTGCATATTTTAAAAAATCAAAAGATGACATCGGTATTAAAGGTTAAGGTAGCATATCCTAACGTGCTGGATGTGGTAACTTGTTCCTTTAAAATGGGTGAATCTTAAAACTCAAATCAAACCAAATGTTCTTTAAAAAATCACATTTCAAGTTTTTTTTAAGAGATTTCAACAGTAGGACATTATTAATCAAAATGGTACCGATTTTGAGCGTGCGAGGGTGCTAATCCTTCCTCGTGCGTAATCGACTTCCGAACCTTGTTTTTTCATAGACCAAATTTTTTTAGAAGGTGATCCAATCACATCTAAACAAAAAAGGTTGGTGGCGACTCCATATTTTTAAAGTCGATCACTGTTTTTCCAAAATTTAAAAATGGTTTCGACAAATAGCATGTTATAATTAGCATGTGTACTGATTCTGTTATGATATGTCTGTATGATCTGTTATTCTGTATAATAGCATGCCGTGATTTTATGTTGCATTGCATTGTATTGGGTTGGGTTTGTTGATGAAGTGAAGAAAGATTCTGAAAGGCTTTTTAGCCTATTATCTGGCAGCTATGCTGCATATATCTGTTATGTGCCGTTTTACGGTACCTTATGGTGTGTAGGGTTGGATGGGTTGATTTTATCCCCATACTTGGTGTGTAGGGCTGGGTGGGTCGATTTTATCCCCACATGGTGTGTAGGGTTGGATGGAGATGGTGTGTAGGGTTAGTGGGCATGATTTCTATTTCTGATCTGATATGCATGTGATATCTGTGAAGGCTACTGCCCGATTGTATCTGATTCTGTACTGAGTGGGCTAAGGCTCTCGTCGTTTCTATTACGGGCTTAGGCCTGAATTATTACTGTTATCTATTATCCGACTGTATGCATGCTATACTGTGGGGATATACACACTGAGTTTACGAAAACTCACTCCTTTAATTATTTTATTTGTCAGGTATTTCTCAGTAGTAGATGGATCAGTGCAGCGGAGGGCTCGACGTTGACCACTGCTTTACATATTTTGGTTTGAGACTTTACTATTTTATTTACTACTTTTTAGGAATTTATGGATGTAATCATTTTTGGATTTTGGGACTGTTTTGGTTTATTTTGGATTTTTGTTAAATTGTTATTAGTATTATTGGTTTATAAATTGTGACACCATAAATGCGTTTTTCTAAACCAAATAGATCGATTTTCAAAGCTTCCGCGAAAAAGAAATATTTTGAGCAAATTGAATAATTCACGTTTTCCTGACTTAAGTAAAAGATAATATCTAAACAAGT
This sequence comes from Gossypium stocksii, assembly GCA_020496765.1. NCBI lineage: Eukaryota > Viridiplantae > Streptophyta > Magnoliopsida > Malvales > Malvaceae > Gossypium > Gossypium stocksii. The sequence goes on from CM035623.1 coordinate 111,100,364, forward strand.
TTTTTTGTACTCGAATCAGTTTTTAAAAACACTCTCATATGACATCGTCAGATTCAGCCATAACGTATAGGTCGAGTTTGGGGTGTTACATTTAGTGGTATCAGAGCTCAGTTGTAAAACTTGATTGTTGTTTTGGGCTTTAAATTTGGTTTTGAGAAATGATTTGTATACAATTTGAAATATTTTTAATAATAAGTGGTACACCGAGTCTTTGGTGCTAATCCAGTAAGTTTACTGAAACTCTATTAGAATTTTTTGAAAACATGCTTAGTATATACTGAAATACTGTTTGATCTGTCTAAAAAATACTGATAATATGTTATGAGACTACTTAGGTAGGACTCTACTGAAACACTCTAGGTAGTGTCAACTGAAACTGTAGTGAGACTATTCTTTCTCTCGCTAAAACAGACTCTGAAAACTTTGATACTGTGCTGTATAAAATATTTGTTAATAATTATCAAAACTGTAAACTGGTTTGCATAAGACTTTTAACATAGATAACTTCGAAATTACGATGAGCACACACGGTACTCATGGACGAGGTACTAGAGGCCGAGGTAGAGGTCGTAGAAGGGCTCGAGCTGAGTCTTTCGCTTCTAATACTATACTGATTATGGATACTAGTGAGACACCGGTATTGCCTATGACTGAGACTGGGTCTAGGTCTCGCGATCGTACGACTGGGGACGATGTACTGTCTCAAGCCATGCTTCAGATTTTGGAGAGGGTCACTGGGTCCAATACTGGATCTAAAGGCCAAGGGTCTGTTATGGAACGACTCCGGTCTAATGGGGCTAAGGTATTTAGGGGTATCGCTAGAGGTACTCCTAATGTGGCTGAGTACTGGATGGAGGCTACGGAGCCTATTATGGATGATTTAGATTTCACTACTGAGTAGAAATTTAAAGGGGTTGTCTCTTTGCTTCGCGATGAGGCATACCAGTGGTGGCTCACGGTTAAGGAGGGCACCCAGCCCGAGCGGTTGACATGGGATCTGTTTAAGGCGGCCTTTCAAAGTAAATATGTGGGGGCCAATTATACTAATGCTAGGAGGCGTGAGTTCCTTAATCTTACCAGGGAGAACGTACAGTGGCTGAGTATGAGGCTAAATTTCTGAGGCTGAACCATTATGCGCGAGGCATTGTGGCGACTGAGCATGAGCGTTGTATCTAATTTGAGGATGGTCTCTGTGACAGCTTGCGGGTTCTATTAGCTCCTCAGAGGGAGCGTGACTTTTCAGCTTTAGTGGAAAAGGCAAAAATCGCCGAAGATGTGAAGCGTACTGAGCGCTAAAACCGAGATAGAGGGAAAGCCAAAAGGGATTCTGAGCCTTCGAATATTGGGATAAGGCCTAAGAGAAAGGCCAAAACTGATGGGCCTGTGAGAGTTGGGCCTACTGTTGCACCTACTAAGGTGGTGATGTGTCAGCACTGTAATAGACGCCATTCGGGTGAATGTTGGAGAGCTACTGGGCTTGTCTTAGATGTAGGTCGACTAAGCATCATGTGAATGATTGTCCACTGAGGGGTAATCAGATGCCAGCTCTGGTTAATGAGACTGTAAGGCCAAGAGGGATTCTGAGCCTTCGAATGTTGGGATGAGGCCTAAGAGAAAGGCTAAAACTGATGGGCCTGTGAGAGTTGGGCCTACTGTTGCACCTACTAGGGTGGTGATGTGTCAGCACTGTAATAGACGTCATCCGGGCGAATGTTGGAGAGCTACTGGGCTTGTCTTAAATGTAGGTCGATTGAGTATCGTGTGAATAATTGTCCATTAAGGGGTAATCAGATGCAAGCTCTGGTTAATGAGACTGTATAGCCGCCGAGGGTAGTTTAGCAGCCACCTAGGGACCGAGGATAGGCTAGGGGTGGTAATAGTATGGGCCGAGGGCAAAGAGCACCGGGTAGAGGTGCTGGACCAACTGAGGCGAGGCAACCTGTACTAATTTATGCTGCATATCGTCGTGAGGATGGATATACTCCAGACGTCATCACGGGTACGTTCTTAATTTTTAATGTACCTTACTGTGCATTGATAGACATAGGCTCTACACACTCTTAGGTAGCTAGCACTGTGTCTGAGATTTTGAGGATTTCGTATGAGAGCACTTCTAGTGAGATATCAGTGGTGAGTCCGTTAGGGTAGTCCATTAGAGTTAGTAAACTATTTAGAGATGTTCCGTTAGAGATCCAAGGGACAATATTTCTAGTTGATTTGTTGGAGCTTCAGTTTAGGGAGCTTGATTTAATTCCAGGCATGGACTGGTTGGTGAAACACTGAGTGAGTCTAGATTGTGCTGAAAAGAGGGTTGTTCTGATGACCGAAGAGGATAATGAGATAGTCGTAATTGGGGAACGACGAAATTATCTAATTAATGTGATATCTGTGTTGGTAGCAGAGAAGTTAGTAAGAAAGGGATGTGAGGCATTCTTAGCCTACATTAGTGTTTTGGATTCTGTAGACTCTTCGGTTAAGGACATCCGCACTGTGATGGACTTTCCAGATATTTTTCCAGAGGAACTATCGAGTTTACCTCCAAGTCGAGAGGTAGAGTTTGGGATCGATTTGATTCCTGGTACAGCTCTGATGTCTATCGCCCCTTACCAAATGGCACCGAATGAGTTTATAGAGCTTAAGGCCTAGATAGAGGAATTATTGGATCGTACGTTTATTCGTCCAGTATGTCTCTATGGGGAGCACCTGTTCTGTTCGTAAAGAAAAAAGACGGTATGATGAGGATATGTATCGACTACCGTCAGTTGAATAAGTTGATTACTAATAATAAATACCCACTTTCAAGGATGGACGACTTGTTTGATTAGTTCAGAGGGGCTTCTGTGTTCTCCAAGATTGATTTGTGGTCAGGTTATCATCAATTGAGAGTTAAGGAGGTCAAAGTGCATAAGACGGCATTCAGGACTCGTTATGGACATTACGAGTTCCTAGTTATACCTTTTGGGTTGACTACTGCACTAGTGACGTTTATGGATCTGATGAACCGTGCGTTCCAGCCCTACTTGGATCAGTTCGTGGTAGTGTTCATCAACGACATTCTGGTATATTCTAAGTCTGAAGATGAAAAGGATGAGCATCTCAGGGTTGTTCTGCAGGCTCTGTGCGAGAAACAACTTTATGCAAAGTTCTCTAAGTGTGAGTTTTGGTTATGAAAGGTTACCTTTTTGGGCCATGTGGTGTCTACTGAGGGGATTCATGTGGATCCTCGTAAGATCGAGGATGTATTGGATTAGAAACAATCGAATAATGTGTCTGAGATTTGTAGCTTTCTGGGGCTAGTAGGATACTATAGGCGATTCGTAGAAGGGTTCTTTTTTATCGTAGCTCCGTTGACTAAACTATTGCGAAAAGGAGTTCCTTTCATTTGGATTGATGCACTGAGAGTTTTGAGAAGCTTAAGACCATTTTAACACAGGCTCTAGTTTTGATACAGCCTGAGCTTGGGAAAGACTTCGTGGTTTACAGTGATACGTTACATATGGGTCTGGGTTGTGTCTTGATGCAAGATGGTAAAGTAGTTGCGTATGCATCACGACAGCGCAAGACTCATGAGGTTAATTAGCCGACTCATGATTTGGAGTTGGCTACAGTGGTCTTTGCTCTTAAGATTTAGAGGCATTACTTGTATGGTGAGAAGTGTACTATCTACACTGATTACAAGAGCCTCAAGTATCTCCTCACTCAAAAGGAGTTGAATCTTAGGTAGCATCGGTGGGTTGAACTGCTTAAGGATTATGACTACAGTATCGAGTATCATCCTGATAAGGCTAATATGGTGGTCGATGTATTAAGCCATAGGGTTGTGACCAATCTGAGAGTATTGTTTACTCGACTAAGTCTATATGATGATGGGAGCCTGCTGGTAGAACTTCAAGTGAAACTGACGTGGGTTGATCAGATTTGGGATAAACAGAAGGGGAATAAGTCTCTTGAATTGCAGTTCCATCAGGTTGAGACTGCAACTACTTCAGATTTTAGGTTTAATGATGATAAGGTTTTGTGCTTTCAAGGTCGAATTTGTGTACCAAATAATGAGGACTTAAGACAGTAGATTCTGAGGGAAGCGTATAGTAGCTCTTATGCTATACATCCTAGTAAGAACAAAATGTACAAAGATCTTCAAGAGTTGTACTAGTGGTTAGGGTTGAAACGTGAGGTAACCGACTTCGTTGCATGTTGTCTAACTTGCCAGCAGGTTAAGGCTGAGCATCAGTTGCCTTCGGGTTTACTACAGCCAGTGAAGATACCAATGTGGAAATGTGAGCAAGTGGCAATGGATTTCGTTAGTGGTTTACCTCTAACACCCACTAAGAAGGATTCTGTATGGGTCATCGTAGATCGATTAACCAAGTCAGCTCACTTCATTCCTGTTAGGACAAATTTCTTCCTACAGAAACTAGCTAAGATCTACATCTCAGAGATTGTGAGGCTACATGAGGTTCCTGTATTGATCATCTCCGATAGGGATCCTTGTTTTACATCTCGATTCTGGCAGAAACTTTATGAGGCTCTGGGTTCGAGGCTTGACTTCAGTACTACTTTTCATCCTCAGATTAACAGTCAGTCAGTAAGGGTGATTCAGATATTGGAGGACATGTTGAGGAGCTGTGTGATTGATTTTCGAGCCAGTTGGGAAGAGTACTTGCCTTTAACGGAGTTCGCCTACAACAACAGCTATCAGTCTAGTATACAGATGGCACCTTACAAGGCACTGTATAGTCGTAAGTGTCGCACTCCCTTATGCTAGTTGGGTGAGCGACGTATTCTGGGTCCGGAGTTGGTATCAAAGACTGAGGGCAAAGTTCGTCTGATTCAAGAGCGTCTGAAAGTAGCTTCTGATATGCAGAAATCCTATGCAGATTTGAAGAGGAAGGACATTGAGTATTTTGTGGGGGACTTGGTTTTTTTTAAGGTCTTGCAATGGAAGAAGGTTCTGAGGTTCGGTCGCAAGGGCAAGCTAAGTCCTCAGTTTATTGGACCATACCGGATTCTGAAACGAGTGAGGCCGGTCACGTATCAATTGGAGCTACCTCCAGAATTAGATCGTATACATGATGTTTTTCATGTCTTAATGTTGAGACGTTACCACTCTGATCCCACGCACGTTGTGCTTGTAGAGGAGATTGAGATTAGACCGGATCTGACATTTGAGGAGGAACCGGTTCAGATTCTGGATCGCGACGTTAAGGTTCTACAAAGGAAGTCTATTCCTTTAGTGAAGGTGCTGTGGCAGAATCATAACACTGAGGAGGCTATTTAGGAGCCAGAGGATTCGATGCGATAGTAATATCCTCACCTCTTCTGATCAGGTAAAATTTCAAGGAAGAAATTTTCTTTTAGGGGGTAGAGTTGTAACACCATAAATTTTCCTTAATTTTGGCTTTTTTAAATTTGTAGCATAGAAATATCTGAATATGTTTCGGTATTAATTTGACACAACTATATTTCTGCTTTAGTGGTTATGTGCTCTGGGTGTGTTTGGGGAGGTCCTAAGTTCAAGTCAAGACTTGGGCTGAGTTTTGGTTTTTAGTGAATATAAGTCTTAACTTTGGTTGGTAGGCTTATAAGAATTTTCTTGTAAAAGCTTGACAGAATGGGCCTGCTGGTCTGGTGGTTAAGTGGTGTGCTTGTAAGTGGGAGGTCTCGTGTTCGAGTCATTACTGAGGCTTAATTTTTACTACTAGGTCGTGTGAGAGTTTGTGTTGGTTTGGAATTCTGATGGTGGTGTGTTGTTGGAGTGATTCAAGAAAAGTGGGATAGGGGAGTTACCAGGAATCTGATTATATCTTTTTGTTTCAAAAAAATTAATCGGTCTCTTTCTCCTTTTTCTCTGATATTCTACCATTTTTCCTTCTTTTCTCCCTTTTACTTCTCGATTGCTACTCTCCCAAACCTGTTTGTGCAGTTTTGCCTCTTGAATTCCGTGTTGTTGTCTTCGTCGGTAGTTGGTAAGTTTTCTTTTGGGGTGGCCTTAATGATTTCTGATTAAATGATTAAGTTGGAATCTTTAATGGGTTGTTTTGGGCAGCAGCATTGCAAGAGGATTGCGGTTCTCCTCTCATGGGGTCGTAATCAATCCATTGGTGTGTTGAAGTAAGTGTTAAATGCTCTTTCTAGATTATGGCAAGTTTCAAGTTTCGTTATAATCGAGCTTTAAGTCTGTTTCTGAGCATAAATGTGTTCAATATTAGGTTTTGGAGTCACGGGAGTGCATTAGGAGTGAAAACGAACTAGGTGTGTACTCCAATTACATAGAAATTGCATTTTGGCGAAAGCCGGAAAGCCTTCTGTCGATGCCACACAAGCGTGTGGACTGCCCATGTGGAGGCAGTGTGGCGAGACACGGTCGTGTGATCAATGAAGCAGGCCGTGTGCGCTCGACACGAGTGCGACGGACACGGCCGTATAAAGGACGATGAGGCATTGTGCGAGACACGGGCTCAGCCAATTTGGTCGTGTGGGCCACATGGGCGTATAGGTCCACAGGGGTAAACCACAAGGGCGTGTGGGATTTTAGGCCAGACAGTGTGATCCACATGGCCAAGGCTAATTTGGGCCGTGTGGGCCACACGTGCAGGCCATATGGGCGTCTGAGTGTCGCCCAAGTCGACTGTGACCTATTGTAGGGTTGGTAAGCGTTACTTAAACCCCTATATTATGATGTGATAATGAGATGTATGTGATAGCATGTTATAATTAGCATGTGTACTGATTCTGTTATGATATGTCTGTATGATTTGTTATTCTGCATAATAGCATGCCGTGATTTTATGTTGTATTGCATTGCATTGGGTTGGGTTTGTTGATGAAGTGAAGGAAGATTCTGAAAGGGTTTTTAGCCTGTTATCTGGCAGCTATGCTGTATATATCTGTTATGTGTCGTTTTACGGTACCTTATGGTGTGTAAGGTTGGATGGGATGATTTTATCCCCATACTTGGTGTGTAGGGCTGGGTGGGTTGATTTTATCCCTACATGGTGTGTAGGGTTTGACAGAAATGGTGTTCTGGGTTGGTGGGCATGATTTCTGTTTCTAATCTGATATGCATGCTATATTTGTAAGGGCTAAGGCTCGATTGTATCTGATTATGTACCGTGTGGGCTAAGGCTTCCACCGTTTCTATTACGGGCTCAGGCCCAATTATTACTATTATCTATTATCTGACTGTATGCATGTTATACTATGGGGATGTACACACTGAGTTTGCGAAAACTCACCCCTTTAGTTGTTTTATCTGTCAGGTAATCCCTAGTAGTAGATGGATCGATGCAACGGAGGACTCAACGGTGACCACTGTTTTACATATTTTGGTTTGAGACTTTACTATTTTATTTACTACTTTTTATAAAATTTAGGGATGTAATCATTTCTGGACTTTGGGACTGTTTTGGTTTATTTTGGGATTTTTTTAAAATTGTTATTAGTATTATTGGTTTATAAACTGTGACACCATAAATGCCTTTTTCTAAACCAGAAAACCAAATAGATCAATTTTCAAAGCTTCTGCGAAAAAGAAATGTTTTGAGCAAATTGAATAATTCACGTTTTCCTGACTTAAGTAAAAGATAATAATCTGAACAAGTTTTCTTGTACTCGAATCGATTTTCAAAAACACTCTCATGTGACATCGCCAGATTCAACCATAACGTCTAGGCCAGGTTTGGGGTGTTACATAACATATCATAGCATTCATAAAATTTCATAACAAATCTTTAAATTTATCCATATGAACTTACCTGGGCTAATTTGCAAAAGCCGCAGTAATTCAGGACTATTCTTGCAATTTTTCCTTTCCACGATTCACCTCGGGTTCTTGATCTATAATTATAAAATCACTCACTCATTAGCATTGATTTGAAATACATTCTACTTCACATTTTATACCCTTTAATTTTTGAAATTACACTTTTACCCTAAATTTTACAGTTTTTTTAATTTGGTCCCTAACCAATTAGCTCATCTATGGAGCTTATTTTTCACAATTAGTACTTTTTCTAAACATTATGAACTATTTCACAGCCAATGAAATTCATAATTTTCGCACAAAACCCTAATTTCAAATTCTTTCACAATTAGGTCCTAAATATCAATTTCTAATCAATTCCTTCAATAAAATCATTATATAAAAAGGTTAAAAATTCCATTCCACGCTAAAACATCATAAACTTCCAGCACTTATTCATAGAAACTTTCAATATCAACCATGAAATCAAAAACTAATGAATTAAATAGTAGGACCTAGTTGTAAAAGTCTCAAAAACACAAAAATTTCAAGAAGTAATCAAGAATTTAACTTACTTGATGCAAAAATTCGAAAAACCAGCTCTAAGAAACCTTTCTATGGTGTTTTTGGCTGGAGAGGCTTAAGAAAATGAAGAGAAATCTAGATTTTTCAAGTTTAATCCAATTTTTAACTATTCAATTCCAACTTAATTACAATTTTGCCGTCAGTTCACACTAATTTTCTACCATTTCATTACCCAACCGTCCAACCCATTTTTATTTTAGGTCCAATTGCCCTTTGAGTCCCTCTTATTTATTATTTAAGCTATTTAAACACTTTCCACAGTTTTACATCTTATTCAGTTTAATCCTTTTCATTCAATTGACTGTCGAAATGTTAAAATTTCCTAACGAAACTTAAATACTAACTTATTAACACTCCATAAATATTTATAAAAATACTTATGAATTGGTTTAAAATTTTGAGGTCTCAATACCTCGTTTTTATCTCAATTTACCTAAAAATTAACTTTTAATTCACAAAATTCACTATTTCAAAATTATTTCTCAAATCACACTTAACTCATACTTATCAATTTATCAATTTTCCTAAACTCACATGTCAGACTTAGTGATCTCGAATCACTGTTCCAATGCCACTGAAATTCGGGCCGTTACACATTTAATAAACAATTAAGCTAAATCATTTTGTGTGTGAACATGAGCTACTGGATGTTCAACTTTTATCCCAATTAACATGCAATAATCATTGAAAACTTGGGATGTAAACTCACCAACATTAACAAGATGAATTGTTTTAGTTGCATATTCTGAAATTAACCATTTAAACAAGCAATCTCGCAAACAACGGGTTGCGAGTTGATAACGCATGTAATTATTTTGTAGATGCATCTACCAAAATCATATAATATCAAAACCATCCACATGGTGGATGAATGAGCCCATATTCATTTCAGAAATGCATGACATTAAATCTCAACTTTAGCTAGTGAGTTTCTAAGAACCAATTTTTATTAAGAACAAGTAACAAATGAGAATTCTTTAAATTAAAGAATCTTTTGGTTCTTTAATGGATGTCCTTATGAATTCTTAATTAATTTTCGCATCATATACGATCTAAGATGGTATAACTGGTCACGCAAAGTAGTAAACACATTTGTATTAGTAAACTTCTAGTTTACTTTAACATGTGTTTCAATTGTGCTAAATTGTAAAAAATTGATAATTTTATTATCATTCCTTTTAATTTGTATCCACATATAAGTACTATTGTGACATTTACTATTAGAAATGTCTAAATCAATGTGAAGTCTATAATGCCATCAAGTCAATAAATATAATTTCCAAATAATTATATGTAGTATTCGCTTTGGGAATATGCCAAAATCTTCAAATGCCCAAAAATCTATTAATAGCAAACTTTGAGAGTGGATCTTATTTACCAGATATACAATAGGTACATAACCAATGACTTTTCTTACATAAGTTTTCTCTCTTATAAGTTCTCATCAGTAATATTTTACCACATAATTTTAATTGAGAACTTATTCTGAATACTATAGAGTTATACTCAGTTTTTAAAAAAACTTGCAACTTTAAATGCATCCAACCATAATAAGCTTTAGATAGAATTTTCATATTCTATTTCTCATAAGTATATCTTTCACAGTCAAATATTTTGTTTTCAACCCTTTAATAGGGATGATGACAAAAAAATATCACAAAGATTATAAAATAAATATAAATTAATAATCCAATCCCCTTTTTTATTCATATGAAATATAATATTTTCCTCATTCACAATCTCAATATGAGATCCATTACAAATAACTTTTAAAAGTAATGTAACCATCATAAATTTTGTTCTTTTTAGATAGTGATATATTAGCTCTTTTGGAGCTTTCAACTAATTTTGTATTATCAAATATTGGAATAATATTTGTTTGTTTTAATACCAAAAAAGATAAATATTTTCTATTTATAATGATAGAATTAATCATAAACCATAAAAGTAACATATTTTTATCCCATGCTTGGCATGATTTTGGATGACTTATTATGTAAATTAGTGAATTTGGTGCTCATAATCCTTTAAATTCATGTTTTTATACTTAGGTGAGCATAGGGAAGTGAAAGGAGCGAAAAACGGGCCAAAATCAGACAAAAAGAGCTGATTTCAAAATCCACGCGGCCTAGGCACTTCCACACAGGTTGACCACACACTCGTGTGAGTCACACAAGCTAGCCACATGCCCATGTGCCAACTCGTGTCGATTTCGATCCCTGTTTCTCAAACACACAGAAAAAGTCAATTTTTAGGGTTTCTGAGCATTTTAAACTCTATAAATACATACCAGAAGAAGACCAAAGGAGACACGCAGAGGAGAACGCAGAAAGTACTCGAAAAACGCGGTCGGAATCAACTCAGAAGCAGAATTCCTTCAAGATTGAAGATCTCCATTCAAATTTCCTTCGAAGTTTATTTAGGTTTCTTATGTCTTATTGTTATTTTATTTTTGAGATGTTTTCCTTCCAAAGTATGAACTAAATTCCCTAGATACCTAGGGGAGATAAAACCTATGACAGATCTTATTATTTGATTTTCTGAATTATATGATAAATATTTGATTCTTGTTCTCAATTATCTATTTTTATTTCATGTTTTAATGATCTTAGGTTATTAACTCATGTTTGATGTGCTTATTTCAGTAGAGCAAAAGTCCCTGTTTAAGAGAAGATCTAGTATAATTGAGTGGAGTTGCATGCAATCCTAGAAATATGATGACATAAATCTACCGGATTAGAGTCAAATCTAATAAGGGAATCCATAGAACGAATTAATGCGACAAATAGGGGTTTTAATTAGAAAAAGATTTCAATTAATCAACCTAGAGTCAGTTATTTTTACTTTCGAAAGAGATATTAATATAATTTAGGGATTTCTACGGATCAAGACTCGAATGAATAAATCATTTAATTCAGATTCAAAGTAAGGTGGATTCTTTCCTGGGTATTGTTTTTATCATTGGTTTATTCGATTATTTTCTTAATTCACTCTCTGTCGCGTTCTTAATAATAATTTAGTTAATTTTAGATTTAAAAACACCCCTTTAATTATAGTTAAATAATAAAAAGATAGTAATTACTAGTACTTTTAGTCCTCATGGATACGATATTCCGGACTCACCATAACTATACTACCATTCGATAGGTGCGCTTGCCTTTGTTGTGATCATAGTTAGTTTTGTGACATCATCAATTCATTACTACATTTTCATATCATTCCTCAAAGAATATTAATAGAAACAAAATATTTGGGCATGCGCCACATATATGGCTAATAATTTTTCATATCACATTGATAATTTAAGTTATCTTTACCCTTTGAAAAGTTATTTTGAGAACTCTTATTGTTCTTTTATTTATTATTATGTTCCCACTTTTAGTAGTCCATGAGAATATTTTTTATTTTCTTTATATTTACATTCACTTTGGGGAATGCAATAGATTTATTAGGACGAACTTATAAACGTCCTAGTTGATTCTTTATTTCATAATCACTATCACAAACATGCGTGGACTTTAAATTAGAATCTATATATTCATGTTGTCATGATTAGACTCCAATTATAATAAACATGATATAATAAATAAAATATAGTAAAATATACCTAAAGATCTTTAATATCATTATCATCACCTTGACAAATCTATTTTTTACCGATGCTTTTACAATTATAAATCAAAGATCGGGAATAAGAACCAAAATCCATTTTGAGATTGAATCTTTCAACATCCTGAAGATGAAGTTGTAAGAGAGAAAATTTAAGGTGAAAATGAGTTTGATTTGTGGGATGACTTCAGAAGATTTTGAAAAAAAATAGAAAATCATCGTGCTGATAACGTGTTATAAAATAAAGAGAAAATGAGAGAATAAAGAACAAATAAAATATGAAAGTAATAAAGAATGTACTTTATAGATTAAATGGCTGATTTACAATACTTCATCAAAATCTTTATTTATAGGCATAAAAAGTATAAAAGAAGTAGATATCTAATTCTAATAACTATTAGAATTTAAAGTATATCAAAATTTTATCTTGATTATGATGTACATTCCCTTAATAAGTTACTTATAACACTTTTGAGTTTTTCAAAATACTTTTTGACAAAAAAATTTTTATAAAAACATAAATTAAAAAAATACTTTTTGATCCAAAAATACTTTTTAAGATAAAATTATTACAAAACAAATTACTTTTCAAATTTTCAAAAAAATACTTTTGGAAAAATATATTTTGTAAAAGCAGAAGTTAAAAATTAACTCTATCTTAAAAATACTTTTTAACCTTAAAAACACTTTAAAAAAATAATGCTACGTAATTATTAATTAATTTTGAAGAGCGTGGATACGGTGAAGAAAATCGTTTGAAAATTTAATTTGATATTGTTATCATATTCGTGAAAGTCAATTAAGTTGTTTTTTTTTTTTTTTTTTGGTGTTATTGTATTTAGGGGTGAGCAAAACTCAATTCGACTCGAAAAAATTGAAAAAAATTCGAATTTCGAGTTAAACGAATCGAGTTGTTCGAGTTAATCGAGTTATTCAAGTCAACTCGAATTTTCTTTTCGAATTTCGAGTTCGAATCGAGTTGAGTTTTCGAATTCGAATAACTCGAATAATTCGAATAACTCGAATATTAAACTATAATATTTTACATTTTTACCCCAAACTCCCAAACCTTTTTACTTTTCCCTCAAAACTTTTACTCCTTCCCACTTTTCCCCTAAAACTTTTACTCCCCTCCCATCCAAACCCCCCAATTTATTCAAAATCCATTTCCCACCAAAATTTTACTCTCTCATTTACTTTTTCTCAAAATTTTACTCCCTAAAACCCTCAAAACTTTTTATTTTCCCCCAAAATTTTTATTCCCTCCCATTTTCCTCCTAAAACTTTTACTCACTTTCCATCCCACCTCCCATCTACCCCAAGCCCACCCCCCAAATTTTTTTTAATATTTTCCCTCCAAAATTTTACTCTTCCTATTTACTTTCCCTCAAACTTTTATTCCCTAAAACTTTTTTATTTTCCCCCTAAATTTTTACTTCTCAACCTTTACTCCCAAAATAAAAAATCAAAATTATCCAAAAAAATCACTAAACATAAATAGTAATAATTTTATTTATATCTACTATTTATATTATTAAATTAAATTTCACATTTATATTATTTATATTATTAATTGTTTAGTCATATTGAATATTTACATTAAAATTGAATTATTAATTATGCCATAAAATATTCGTATTAAAAGTTTATATTGGAATCAATTCCATATTTTATCTTTAAAATAAATTTTATTAAAAAATCTCATTTTTATATTTAGTATTTTTTTTAATTTCAAAATATATAGTGACAAAAATCTGAATATAATTGAAGCAAGCAAGCAAGCAAAGAAGATAACTCGTATATAAAAAATTAATAAATAAATTATAAGGTGATGAAAGTTAATAAAAATTTTGATTAAGGTAGACAAATTTTATTACAATGGGTGACAGTGGTTATAAGGACTCAAAATTATTTTTTAAAATTTAACTCAAACAAATATATTTGATTCGACTCGATTCGAATTTCATCTCACTCGACTCGATTCGAGAAAATTTCAAATCAAATTAGGATGATAAAGTATGATTCGTCAACTCGATTAACTCGAAATTTTTTCATTCGATTCGATTCGATTCGATCGAATGCTCACCCCTAATTGTATTGAAAAGATCAAATTGGAGTAGCGTAAAGAAATGATATTTATGAAAATTTTCTGAGGAAAAGAACACTGATTACTTTGAGAAACACGGATTACAGATAATACAGAGGTAACCATAAAGCGATTTTCCATTGTTGTTATTAATATTTGATTGGATTATACCGTTTCAGAATCTGAACACTCAACTCTCTAAATTTTATTTGCTTAGAAGCAACTTGCATCTGCAGCCTGATGACTCTCTGATCGCCCCATCAACTGCAACTCTTGTTTATCATAAATCTCCAATGAAAAATCCCTAACCATCTGAGCCTTACCCCCACCACTGCTACCGCTAGGCGCCATGCTTGACTTCTTAGCCACTGCTGTACTGCTTCTATTCACTGCTGAAGTTGACAAACCATTGCACACAGATTGATTTGATGTCGAAACGATTGAAGATATGGGTCTTGCAGCCACGTTAAAAACCGATGGTGATAAAGCCCATATTTGAGGCGATGATGGCTGTTGGTTACTTAGCCGCCCATTAGCAGCGCCCGTTGCCGTGGGCTGTGGGATCATCCAAAACGCATTTGCTGGTATCATCATTCCAGTATTTCCAACCGCCCACACTGGCACCAGTCCTTGCGGAGTAACTGGAGCCAGCCCTGAAGCTTGCGTCACTAACTGTTGTTGATTTGAAATTGCAAATGGACTCCCATCATTTATATCGCAAAATTCGCTTTTCGCCGGACGCTTCCTTTTCTTTGTAGCACCACCGTCGTCGTCTATTTGGTTATTATTGTTTTTGATATTGGAAGCGTTTGAGCCCGACGTTGTGGGAATCTTGAGGGTACCACCGACTGAGACAGCGATGGCAGGAACGGTGCCGGTACCGGTAGCTTCTATGATAGCTTGTTCAGCATGTTCGAGGAGCCATCTAACGGTTTCTCCATCAGATTTATGGCCGAGTTCACGAGTCAGCTGGAAGATCCTGGCGGCGGAAGTGGCGGGTATTCGAATTCTTCGACCGCGGCCCTCGACTTTGGTATGACGGTCCTTGGTGGAGGAGAGTTTAACAGTGGGTAGAGGCCGCATGGAAACAGGGACCACCCCGATAGGCGGCGGAGGGTGGGAATCTATTGGCTCTTCTTTAAATGGCATAATCTGAAACGCTGAGTTTTCACAAATTTTATCGGTGGCAGCGTTAGGTTCTCCAGCACTGGTGCTAAGATCAGAGGTGCCTCCGTCGTCGTCAAGATCCATTTCCTGAAACTGTGTGAGCGTTACCTTTTTGGCAGGGAATCAAAGGGAAAATATTTGTTGCTTTTTTGTTTGTACATGGAAATGGAGAAGAGGTCAGATCCAGCTCAGAGCATTATTATTTATAAAGGGGAAAATGAAATGAATAGAATAAAATAAAATAACGTATAACACAACAAAGACAATCTATTCAACTTTTCTCCTCTTTCCGGGTTTCAGTTTCGGGGGTACAGAAACCAACGGTGGTGATTGCAGTAAAGTGACAGGTGTTGGACCCCCAATTCATGACCATTGTGATGATCAGCTGGTTCCAAGCACAGAGATAGGGATAGAGATAGGGATAGGTGGTCTCTACTCTCAACCAATAGAAATTGGGAGTGGTGTCAGAGATTTGTGTTTGTGGGTTAATAAAATTGATTTAATTGGCCAAAGCCGCCTATGTAAGGTGGTCCAAGGACTACCCGCTCAAGATAAAAATCCCCCATCCTTGCCGCCACTATAAGAAAGCTTATTAGGATTAACCAACAATTTGTTTTGGATTTTAATGGATTCATAAAACTTTAGAGACTTAGTTTTAATGGGGTGGGAGTTTAATTATCAATCTGGTCAAAGTATTAATGTGGAGAGTGATTTTGAATTGGCTAAAAATTTACTGAATTAATTCTTTTTTAATTTTTAATAATTTATAAATCGAATTCATTATACTTATCAAATCAACAAATTGATGATCTGATTGGTTAAATAATTAGTTTGATTCTAAAAATATTGTTATTATGTTAATAAATTATTGATGTGACATTTTAAAATAAACAAATACTAACTTAATAGGCATGTAACAAAAAAAAAGACAATGAATTTATTAGTTTTTAATTGGTGCAATATTTTGGGTTAATTTATTCAAAAAGGCCCATTTTCAAGATTAATTACGGAAATGGGCCAATTCCTTAATTATCTACCGGAATAGGTCATTTATTGAAAAAACGCACCCACATCACCGCGAGGTCAGTGTACGTGGCAGGAAAACGCTCCTCTAGGGAAGTGTTTTGTCCACGTCAACAGAAAACGCTCCCTTGAGAGCGCGCTTTGCTGATGTGGACAAAACGCTTCCTTGGGGGAGCGTTTTTGCCCGTTTAATGACTATTTTTTGGCCGTTAGAGCTCCAACGGTCCAAAAAAAAAAACTATAAAACCCCCCACGCCCTTTCATTTTTTCACAAAACAATTCTCTCCAAATTCTATCAAAATTCTTTCAAAATTCTCTCAAATTTCTATCAAATTTTCTCAAAGGCCCTCTTTAATTTTTGCAAAAAAAGCTCTATTTTAAATTATTCTGAATTATTTTTTTAAATTAAAAAATATTTGATCGTGTTAGCAATGGCCGGAGAATTAATTCGTCTTGATAATAAATACATCTTCACCTCTCAAATGACAATGGTAAGTGATAATTTTAATTTTTCAATACTGTTTAATATTTTTTCATTTATGCAAATTTAATTAATTTTTATTTTATAATTTTTATAATAGTCTGTAGATCGGGTGTTGCAATGCTATATCCGTAACATGTCTAGTCCTCCATCGCCGTTGATAGAGAATTA
Organism: Gossypium stocksii; assembly: GCA_020496765.1. Lineage (NCBI taxonomy): Eukaryota > Viridiplantae > Streptophyta > Magnoliopsida > Malvales > Malvaceae > Gossypium > Gossypium stocksii. The sequence continues at coordinate 111,117,227 of CM035623.1, forward strand.
CCTGTAGGAAGTGGGTTTTTGGCACGTGGCGACGATAGGCCGGGGGTGCAAGTTGGACCCAAAACTAATCAGTGCGTTGATAGAGAGGTGGAGACCCGAGACGCAAACTTTCCATCTTCCATGCGGAGAGTGTACTATCACTCTGGAAGATGTGCAATTGCAACTGGGATTGCTGGTGGATGGGTATGCAGTCACCGGGTCCACATCATCTGCTAATTGGGGAGCCGTATGCTACGAGCTTTTGGGTGCTATTCCGGATTGTCGAAACCATTTTTTTCAATTTTGAAAAATAGGTATCAATTTAAAAATAAAAAAACAGAGTCTCCACCGACCTTTTTTCGAGGTGTGATCGGATCACCTTGATATTGATCATTTTAATAAAACTTTGATTTATTAAAACAAATTTTGGTCTATAAAACTCGAGAAAATGTGTTCAGGAGTCGGTTACGTACGAGGAAGGGTTAGCACCCTCGTAACGCCCGAAATTGGTACCTAATTGATTATTTAATGTCTTAATGCCGAAAGTTTGAAAAGATTCTAGATTATGATCCATTTGATTGCAAAAATATTTGAACAAATCAAATTGGATGCTAAGACCCTCTTATTTCGAAGAAATAAAATGTCATACCCAGTGAGTTAGGGTACGATATTTCATATTCTCGAAACTGAGCTTCTCTTTTGATTTTTAAAACTCGTATATTAAAGTTTGAAAAGGGTATTCGGTTATTTGGGCTTTATGAAAAATTGAAATTCTCGAATATAGAATATTGCCTTTGTTTCTTAGAAATTCTTATCTCGAGATGATAAAACGTCACATCCAGTGAGTTAGGACGCAACATCCCGAATTCTGAGAATGAGCTTTTATTTAAAATTTTTATGTGTTTTGATTAAAAAAGAAAATGGTACTCGGTTGCTTAGGTTTAACGAGAAAAATTGGAACCCAGTGAGTTAAGGCACGATTTTCTCGAAGCTTCTAAACACGAGCATTGCTTTATTTTAAAAATCTTTGAATGGAATGATTTTTAAACTTAGATCATATTAAAACATGATCTTTTTACCAAATAAAATGCAATAGAGTAATAACATTCAAAGCTAAGTAATAATTCCTACACAAAATACTACCAATGAATCATCATAATCAATCAATACAAATTTAGCATTAAAACACAATATAACGATAACTATAAAGCGTACAATTTTCCAATTAACTATTTAAAAAAAAGGGTTTAAAAATAATGAAATAAAAAATGAAATAAAAGTTTAAAGAGGTAACTATTATAAGCAAAATGAAAATGAATAATATATGTAACAAAACAAATTCAAAATAAATACTATAAATGACACCAACATATAATAATTTAAAATAATTAATATCAAAACACTTTTAAAAAAAATACGAAATGTCTTAAAATAATTAATTTGAAAACACTTAAACTAACATATGCAAAAGACAAATTTACTAATATATAAAAAAAGTGTTGAGATATGTAAAAATGTGAAACAATTTAATAGAAATGAAATACAAAGCTTTAAAAATAAACAACAGTTGTAATACCCCATTTTTGCCCGGGCCCATACCAAAAAATGATAAATAAATAAATAAATTCCAAGCCCAATTCAGAATATATCATTTGGCCCGATTAGAATGGCCCATTACTTGAAAAGATTTAAGGTCCATCTACAAACTTGACGTATATGGAAACATAATCTTCAAGGATACGTAATCTTAGAAATGATATGTAAATCTTAGATATGATATGCAATCTTAGAAGATATGGTATGCAATCTTAGAAGATATGATTTTGATATCTTAGAGATTTAATTTGAAGATACCATTTAATCTTAGCCGTTGATGTAATTGATCTGTACCGTTGGATTTGGGGAGGCTCAATTATAAATAGAGGCCTCTCCCCATTGAAAAAGACACTTGAGTTTTGGCAAGCAATAAAAATTCTTGAGAGCTCTCAAATTTCTCTCCCTCTTACATTCTTATTTTCTGTGGTTTGTTCTTATTTTATTCTTTGTTCATCTTCATTTTTCAACCTTTTTTCATTTTGATTTAATCCCTATTTCCTTGTTTTTTTTCTTTTATATTTTATTTTTTTATAATTTTAGTATTATATCAAATTTTTTTTATTAAATTCTATATTACTCTTTGTTTTAAAAAATATATATTTCATTTAATTGAAAAGTTTTTTTCTTAAATAAGGCAATATTTGATGTTTAGAAAATCGGGAAATAGTGCCCTAACATGCTGGGTTGCGATATTTCGTTTGACTAAATAACCAAATATCTTTTTAATAAATTTTCCTAAATTACGGGGTGATTTCAGTTACAAAAGTTTGAGAATATCGTGTCCTATCATGCTGGATGTGATATTCGTGTTCTTTTGGAACGAAGGATTCTCGGTTTTTAAACTCAAACTATTCCAATTTTAAAGGGATCTTATTTTGAATTATTTCAAACTTTGACATTAAGATAGAAAACAATTCAAGTTGGTACCAATTTTGGGCGTTGTGAGGGTGCTAACCCTTCCTCACACGTAACCGACTCCCGAACCCATTTTCTCAAAAATTCGTAGACCAAAATGTTTTATAAGGTGATCCAATCACACCTAAAAAGATTAGTGGCGACTCCCATTTTCATTTTTTTTAAAAGTCGAACCCCGTTTTTCAAACTTGTTCAAAAATAGTTTCGACAGCTTGGCGACTCCACTGGGGACCAATAAGAGAGTCAAGCCGAAAATTGATTACTTTCTGTCTTAATGCTAAAATTTGAAAAGATGTAAAAATAAAGATCCCTTTTCATGTGTTTGTTGCATATGTTTGTTATTTTATCTGCACACATTGCATTTGTATGACCGTTGGTCACACCTTTAAGTGGGAGTAAGAAACTAAGCTTTCGTGAGGTTTTCACCTTCGTATGAGTTAGTGGATTGCTTCCGGGAAACATCTGTACCTATAGACTTCGTGAGATTTTCATCTCCGTATGGTCGTAGGGAAATGAATCCCCCTAAACCGAACTTGGTCCATATGAGCCTATAATGGGTGAGGATCGAGGAATCTACTGGTTTGGGTACCCTTTACTTTAGAACCGAACTTCATGTAGTGAGCTTTAAGTGCTTGCCTTAGGTAGTAGGGTGATAACTTTTAGTACTTACCCTTTTAAAGTATTTGTTTATTATATTTTTATATATGGCACTGACATATTCTTCTTATTTTTGTTGTCATTACATATCATTCATCATTAAAAGGTATCGATTCAATGTTCGATTTCTGAGTTAGAAAGTTTTGTAATGGGGGACGAATATCTTAATAAAGTGAGGGGCAACTCTTTCGTCTGTGCATGGTCAGAGAAAACCTAGTTAGAGAAAGGAAATAGTGTCACCGAGGGATATATGTCAAAGTTTTGGGACTTCACTCGTATCAGTTCGACACAGATTGTGTGGAAGGAGTTGAAGGACATTTAGGCCCATTGGGATAATGAAGCCAAGTAGTTGTTCAGCAATGAGGACTTGCAGTATTTGCTTGACGGGAAGATAGATGGATAATTCAAAGGAGTATTGATAGGCACTTCTTCTATCACAGCACTTCTCTTTCATACGAAGATGGTCGCCTTGTGGATGATAAGGGTTTTGGAAGGAAAATGATTGACAGAATGCAAAAACGAGTGGGATGGAAAGAATTTTGCCTATAGAAAGGTTCATTTACTATAGGACAGCTACCAAACAACAAGCTTGAGTTTATTGTTGTACTGTAGGATGTTACACCTATCAGGCATAATGGAAATGCAAGCTCTGATGGTCGGGATAGCTTAGATGGGCGTGAAGGATAAAGGACAAAGAAGACCGTGTCATTCAAGGACCTTTAAAGTGGAGATTAGCCATGCTGCGAAGATGTAAGCAATTTAAATGCTCTGCCAGGGGCAGAAATCTGAAGACTCTCAAAAAGCACTGAAGATATTGGATATCATTTTAAGGCAGCATACTGCGAAGCAGGAATGCCTACTTGTTTGCCAGTCTTTCCTTCAAGATAATCAGAACAACTTCACAAGGCATTGGAAGAGGTGTCATGGGCTGTAGAGATCACCTCATGGGAAAAGCCATAGTTCAGTTCAAGAGGTTGCTGATCACCTACAAGAATTGGCAGTGCAAGCTAATGTTTTAAGTGTAAAATATGAGCTAGTATCAGATAGAGGTCGAGGGTTAGCTTTGTTATTAGATAGGGTTAAGACTCTGGGCCTACGAGTGAAAGCGTATTTGTAATCCGTTTTATGAAAAGACTTTTGTTCCTTAAATAACGTTTTCTAAAATGAAACTGAATCGAGATCGATACCTTTTTACATTCATGCATTTGTATTACATTACATCAAAGAAAAGAAGGTGTTGATCCGAAATTCGATTCCTAAATAGAATAGTATGTCATAAGGAAATGAATTTCTTAATAAAGGGGATTATAGTGCGGTCGTCTGAATATAGTCCAAGTAAACACGACGAGGGAAAGCTGGTAGTCCATGGAAGAATACATGATGTAATTGCCAGAGATTCAAGCTAACAAAGGTTATCCAAGAGCATGACGAGAGAAAGCCGGAAGTTTACGAAGGAATACATAACTTGATTGCCAACAAAGATTATTCAAGAGCTGTTACTTTTTTTATGAGTATTGTGGAGATAAGCGAGCAATGAGTCGTGGCCCAGATCAAGCGACAAGGAGCTGGCAAAGGCATCTTTTGGAGAATTCACAAGATTTGACCATGAAGAGAAGATCCATGTTTCCATTTGGACTATGAAAGGGTAAAGGCTGTATATGTAATCCATTTTCATGTAAAGAAATCTGTTTTCTAGAAAAGTTATTCTAATGGAATTGAATTCATGATCAACATCTCCTTTTCTTTTGCATTCATGCATTTGCGTTGCATCACATCACATGCATTAAAATCTATAAAAAGACCCTAATTAGTTAAGGTTAAACGAGAAAGAAAGAGAGAGAGAGAGAAGAGGGTCACGGCTGAGTGAAAAGAAGACGCTCCCTTACATATCCCAGACTTTTGTATCAGGAAGGATAGCTTACCCAGGGACGGGGGTGTTTGGAAATGAAAATCATTCCATCAATGCCATACATGAAGAAGAGACTGATTAAGGAAATCTGGAGGGCATTCATCCTTACGAACCAGGAAAGTCCTTAAACAACTGGACTGCGGAAGAACTTCTTGTAGTCTTTAGAAATTATACAGAGTAATCTGCAGAACACTTGTTACTCTAAAGCCTAGGAGTAACAAGATCTCATTTGTGAAATAGGCTCATGTTCAGACATTGTTGTTTCAATAAAACATATCTTTCATGATCAATGCGAACAAATATTCCCTTATTCTTTATTCTTTGATTTTCTAATTTTCATCAAATCTCTTTATTCATAATATGTAAATAGTCATTCTTGAATTCATTCCTTGTACATTCTTTTATGCCTATCATAGGTCCCTAGATATCAATGACAGGGGCAATAATACTACAGATTTAGAGTTCCTTTTGAGCCCGACATGTGTTTAAAGGAACCTCAGTACTTTGAAGATTTGACAAAAAGTGTAACTTGTTTCTAAATTTGTTGGAAATGGTAAAGAGAGAAACAAATTTTACCCCATGAAAAGGTGATAGAGAATACAGCCTTAGAGGAAGGGAAGGTTGTGAAACTAGAACACGTATAGCCGGAGAGCCAAAACAAGACCTCATGGAGGCTATTATGGAAATTCAAAAACATTGTCAAGGAGGATACATGATCACATCAGTTATACTATAAATGCCAAATTTAAGGAGTCAAGACTTATGGGGCATGTATGCTATAGGTCTGTTCTCGTCAAAAGTTTCGAGCTGATAATGGATTATCTTTGTGGCTGTTGACTGCTCCATTAAAAGGGAGAGAGTAGCTTCATATGCCAATATTACAAAGTCAATAGTCATCGATTCAAAAAAAAAAAAGAAGAAACACAAAAAAAAAAACAAAAAAAAGAAAAAAGAAAAGGGAAAAGAAAAGATCATTTTCAACTACACAATGTCAAAGGTTTGCAGTTCGTTCAAAGATTAGACACCCCATCACAGTACATTAAAGGTGGCCAAAAGGAAAAATCAATAAAAAAATGACCGAGACTTTGTAAAAATTGGCATAAAAAGCTACTACTTACTCTTTATGTTTACGCTGGGGCAAACACTTTCAAGGGTCCTAACTATCATCTTTAGAATGAATACAACGCATGGATCTCCTAGGAAATCTGATGTGCTGTCAATAGCTGCATTGGATAGCTTCAAGTAACAGTTACCAATTTCTCACTATAGAGCATCAGACTTTACACAGTCTCCAAAGCTTGAAATGATAGATTCCCTTTTCAAACCAGTTTCTGACAAAGTGGATAAGTACATCATGAGAGAAGCTCTCTTAGACTTCTATACAAGTTCAGGGAAGAAGAAGCCTGATCAGGTCATTATCTCCAAGGATGGAGATAGCGAGTCTCAATTCAGTCGAATGATGAACAAAGGACTTGATCAAGTTATTGAGGCTTGCAAGTACCTTGACGAGAATTGGAACCCTAAGTTTGTGGCTATTGTTGCACCAAAAAACCGTCATACCAAGTTTTCCAGCAGGGATCTCCTGACAATGTGCTACCTGATGCTGTCATTAACAACAAAGTATGCCATCCGAAGAACAATGATTTTTACCTTTGTGCTCATGCTGACCAAGTTGGGTTTTCAACTGATGATCTGCGAAGCTTGTTCATTCTCTATCCTACGAGCACCATAGCCATATCTATTGTGGCCCCTATTTGCTACACTCATTTGGCAGCTTTACAACTGGGGTAATTTATGAAGTTTGTGGATGCTTCAGAGACATCATCGAGCTATGTGTTTGTCAAACGATAGCCAGGACTACTGCTGAGGCAATCCCTTTCTCATGGGTTTATGAATCGAGATTCTTTTTTTCTCCAAGCTTTGATAGAGTCAAGAATTGAATACCTCTAGTGAACTTAACTTGGAAGTATTCATCCTAATCAAATGGATAACACAGACTTATGATAAAGAGGGTTCGTCCACAAGAATTTCTCGCGGAAGCCAAGGTAAAAACCCGCAAAGGGCGCTTTGAGACTTCTAAATTCAAAAAAAAAAGGAAAAAAAGAAAAAAAGAAAAAAGAAAAAAGAAAAATAGAGAGACCAAAGTGAAAACCCACAAAGGGCGTCTTGAGACCATAAGGGTTTTGAGTTGAAAACCTGAAAGGGCGGCTCAAATTTTGAAAGGCATGCAGCAACCTTGCTATACCTGATTTGACAAGAAGTGAAGTATGTTACATGCTGGGGCATCAACAAAGTATTTTGGATCTTCTGAACACATGTTAAACTCAAAGCAGTCTTCATAGAGCTTGTATATAGAAGCCCAAGCTGCGATATCTAGGGCACCTGGATGTTGTCCTATTTATTATCTTTGGATTCTTTTTCTTCTCAAAGATATCTTTCCATATGCAATTCCTTTGTATTTTTGATAATTTATTCAAATTTATTTATCCTCCATTATTCATAAAGTGTGTTGCATTGAAACAATGATTGATGAACTAAAATATTTTCACAAACGAAGTTTTACATATTACTCTGGAAATTTCTAGATAATACAAGAAACTGAACATGCCAATTGTTTAAGGAATTCCCATTGAGTAAGGATCGGAGGTCATTGAGAGAATTTCTTCCTCAGTCCAAGTGATGATTGGACAATTCAAATGATTCGATCCTAAGAGAGGATCATTTCACAAACATCTCCAGTGGGTCATAACATTTAGGGAATGGTACAGTGGACCAAATTGATGGAGAAAATTCAAAGCATACGAGCAGAGCATAATTGATATGTCGAGAAGAACGAAGTGAAAATCTTGATAGATGAATGAGGGATGATGTCCGAAATAGGGATCATTCTCATAATATTTATTGCATCATAGTATGTTTAATTAGGAAAGCATTTGACTCATTTCAATCATGGCATCCTAATCATTAAGCATAAGCATTCTACAGGTTATGTCCTCTAGGGGACAATGTAGATCGAAAATTTCAGCATGGCATCCCTGAGTTTGCAGGGAGTAGGATGAAAATTTCAGCATGGCATTCTTGAGTTTGCAAGGAGCAGGTTGAAGAAAGCAGATCTTGACTTCCTGAGTTTGCAGTGAAGCAGATCGAAAATTTCAGCATGGTGTCCCTGAGTTTGCAAGGAGCAGGTTGAAGATTTCAGTATGGCGTCCTTGAGTTTGCAAGGAGCAGACTTCCTGAGTTTGCAGTGAAGCAGATCGAAAATTTCAACATAGCGTCCTTGAGTTTGCAAGGAGCAGATTGAAGATTTCAGCATGACGTCCTTGAGTTTGCAAGGAGCAGGTTGAAGAAAGCAGATCTTGACTTCCTGAGTTCGCAGTGAAGCAGATCGAAGATATCATCATGGCGTTCCTGAGTTTGCAGGGAGTAAGTTGAAGATTTCAGCATGGCGTCCTTGAGTTTGCAAGGAGCATGTTGAAGAAAGCAGATTTTGACTTCCTGAGTTTGCAGTGAAGTAGATCAAAAATTTCAGCATGGCGTCCCTGAGTTTGCAGGGAGCAGGTTAAAGATTTCAGCATGGCGTCCTTGAGTTTGCAAGGAGTAGGTTGAAGAAAGCAGAGCTTGACTTCCTGAGTTTACAGTGAAGCAGATCAAAGATATCAGCATGGCGTTCCTGAGTTTGCAGGGAGCAGGTTGAAGATTTCAGCATGGCGTCCTTGAGTTTGCAAGGAGTAGGTTGAAGAAAACAGATTTTGACTTCCTGAGTTCGCAATAAAGCAGATCGAAGATATCAGCATGACGTTCCTGAGTTTGCAGAGAGCAGGTTAAAGATTTCAGCATGGCATCCTTGAGTTTGCAAGGAGCAGGTTGAAGAATGCAGATCTTGACTTCCTGAGTTTGCAGTGAAGCAGATCGAAAATTTCAGCATGGCATCCCTGTGCTTACAGGGAACACGTTGAAGATAACATGATTTGGCATCCTTGTGCTTACAGGGACAGATCGAAGACATAGCCAGATCTGACTTTCATCAAAGCAGATCCAAGATGATTTGGCGTCTCTGTATTCGACGGGGAGTAGATCGAAGAACTCAAGACTCAGCGAGCCCGGGCAAAATGGGTCCTTTGATAGTCTTTGCTTTATTCCTGTTATACAACAATAAGCAAAGAGGGGCAGCTGTAATACCCCATTTTTGCCCGGGCCCATACCAAAAAATGATAAATAAATAAATAAATAAATAAATAAATAAATAAATTCCAAGCACAGTTCAGAATATATCATTTGGCCCGATCAGAATGGCCCATTACTTGAAAAGATTTAAGGTCCATCTACAAACTTGACGTATATGGAAACATAATCTTCAAGGATACGTAATCTTAGAAATGATATGTAAATCTTAGATATGATATGCAATCTTAGAAGATATGGTATGCAATCTTAGAAGATATGATTTTGATATCTTAGAGATTTAATTTGAAGATACTCTTTAATCTTAGCCATTGATGTAATTGATCTGTACCGTTGGATTTGGGGAGGTTCAATTATAAATAGAGGCCTCCCCCTATTGAAAAAGACACTTGAGTTTTGGCAAGCAATAAAAATTCTTGAGAGCTCTCAAATTTCTCTCCCTCTTACATTCTTATTTTCTGTGGTTTGTTCTTATTTTATTCTTTGTTCATATTCATTTTTCAACCTTTTTTCATTTTGATTTAATCCCTATTTCCTTGTTTTTTTTCTTTTATATTTTATTTTTTTATAATTTTAGTATGATATCAAATTGTTTTTTATTAAATTCTATATTACTCTTTGTTTTAAAAAATATATATTTCATTTAATTGAAAAGTTTTTTTCTTAAATAAGGCAATATTTGATGTTTAAAAAATCAGGAAATAGTGCCCTAACATGCTGGGTTGCGATATTTCGTTTGACTAAATAACCAAATATCCTTTTAATAAAATTTCCTAAATTACGAGGTGATTTCAGTTACAAAAGTTTGAGAATATCGTGTCCTGTCATGCTGGATGTGATATTCGTGTTCTTTTGGAACGAAGGATTCTCGGTTTTTAAACTCAAACTATTCCAATTTTAAAGGGATCTTATTTTGAATTATTTCAAACTTTGACATTAAGATAGAAAACAATTCAATTTGGTACCAATTTTGGGCGTTGTGAGGGTGCTAACCCTTCCTCACACGTAACCGACTCCCGAACCCATTTTCTCAAAAATTCGTAGACCAAAATGTTTTATAAGGTGATCCAATCACACCTAAAAAGATTGGTGGCGACTCCCATTTTCATTTTTTTTAAAGTCGAACCCCGTTTTTCAAACTCGTTCAAAAATAGTTTCGACAACAGTAAAACAACTTTTAAAATGAAGAATATAAAAAATTATTAAATGAATTAAACAAAATAAGATACATAGATTTAAAAGAGATAACATGTAGAAGTTTAAAATAATTTATATAAAAAAACATTTAAACTAAATAATATATCGATTTATATAAAAAAATAAAAAGATAGAAAATAAAATAGTTAAAATAAGCAATATATATAAAATATTTAACATAAAACACAATAAAACGACACTTTTCGAAAAATAAATACATAAATAAATTAAAACAAGCAAGGGACAAACTTAAAATTAAGATAAAATTCAAGGGTTAAAAAGTAAATAACAACAGACCGTTTAAGGATCAGATTAGCACGGGCACAAACGAGTAAAGATTCACTGGGAAATTATCCCAAACACTCGAAACGGCACCATTGAAAGACTAATCTATTAAATGGCCTAAGGATTAAATTGGAACAACAAACAAAATACGAGGCTAAATTAAAAACGGGCGCGGGACTACATTGCAAATTACCGCAAAAGCGGAGGGACCTAGTGCAAAAATAATCCCTCGCTTAAAAACGCATGGATCCTCCCTAGGTCGGGTCACTCGCGCGGGTGTAGCCTCTAAACGACACCATTTTGGTCATTAATAGACCATACCAAAACGAAGTCGTACCATGGGCTTATAAATACTAAAAAAACGAGTTAAAACAAACATTTTTCATCAATCCATAAAAAAAACACAAAAAACCCTAAAAAGCTCTCTGAGTACTAGCCAGAATGCGGTTTTGCTCCGTCATCGAGCCACCGTCCACCACTACTGTCTGCCACTGTATACAGCGATCGGACCCCATAAATGGCCATCTTGGCCTTTTAAACTCCTTTAAACCTGAATCTAAGCCTAAAACTCTCTAAATCCCCACCAAAATCAAAACAAAATTAAAGAAAGCTTTGGTCTCGGCTTCTCCGATCATCCCGAAAAGGTAAGAAACATCATTCTCTTATTTATCTATGCATGTGCCCTATGTTAGAGACTGTGGGAAAAAAATTTAGGAATATACCTCTGCTTTTTTGTATTTTGTATTCGAAAAACGTATGAGGGACTACAAAATGTTTTCTGGCTTCTTTTTACAGCCAAAAAGAAAAAATAAAGATAAATACAAAAAATGTCCATTTTTGCTATTGTTTTCCCTATTATTTGCTATTGTCGTTGTCTGATTTGCTGGTACAATGGTGCAGACGTGGCGTACGGAGGCGCGTGGTAGCACGCGTGGAGGACGCACGCGGCGCAGAGGGGGAAATTCTAGGGTTTCCGAAAACTTCAAATTGTTTGGGCCATTTGGGATTGGGCCATTAGGTCTGTAGTTTGGGTAGTATTGGGCCATTGTTTTGGGCATTTTAATGTAATGGGGTCTGAGTGTATTTGTAATTTGGGCTCATACTTGTAAAAAGACTTGGACTGTAATTGGGATTTTTATTTTGTTTGGGTTTTAATTATTTTTATTTTATTTTATTTTTTGGTTTCTATATGGTTTATAATGGGCCTGGGCAAATTTTGGGCCTTATAGCTGTGTAACACCCCTGACCCGGCCCAGACGTTATGGCCATGTCCGGTGTGCCACATCACCTAGACTATGCTACGCCGTCCTATGTACTAAGTCTGATGTTCGAGATTTTTGAAAAGTAATATTTGTTTTTCTTGAAATTCCCAATTTGATTACTATTCGACCTAATCTCTATCTCATTTGTGAATCGTTTCATTTTAGTCTTATCATCATTCTTAGTTTTTAGTAAAGTCAGGTTGTTTAAGAAAATATTGATTTAATTTTCAAAAACAGTGTATGTTCAAGTTTGAAATAAAACCGTAAAGAAATCCCAAATAACAGTTATAGCGGCCTTATTACAACCCATATCAGAGTAAAAACCAATACGAAATATTTAAGTTAAACCAAGAAAGTTCAGTCCTCGTGGCCACTCTGAATCCCTCCCAGCGTCCAAGTCACAATCTAGGGCTCACCTGCAAGGATGGAAAGAGAGGGGTGAGTTTGGGAAAACTCAGTGTGTGCAGAACCCATCCAAAGCCCAAATTGGCTCAAGCCCACTGGGCCTAAACCCTAACCAGTCTCAGTCAGATACTGGGCCAAAGCCCTATTCAGATAGCAGTAAACTGGGCCAAGGCCCTATAACAGATACTGGGCTGAAGCCCTATTCAGATAACAGATTGGCCCATAGGCCCATAACAGTACAGTACAGTAATGCAGTATAAATGCAAACCCAATTAGGGAGACTACTCAACCCACCAACCGCTACACACCACCCGTACCAACCAACACACCATGTGGGGAATAACTCGACCCACCCAGCCCACACACCACAGTCGCAGCATGGCTGCTCAGATAAACAGTATACGAGGCAAAGCCCCTTTCAGAAACAGTACGAGGCATAGCCCCTTTTCAGTAACGTGGCTGTGCCACTCACACTTCCTCCATTATCAAAACCCAACCCATGCAATAGATATATATCATGGCATGCAATAACAGTAACAGTCATGTCAAACAGTATAGTCAATTTTAGCCCTAGGGGTATAACGGTAATTTTCTACCTAGGGACAAAACAGTAATTTCTTACCCTAAGGGTATTTCAGTAATTTTGCTCTCATGTTATAGATTTCATGCTTATTACAGTATTTATTAATCACACAGCTATACAGAAGTTCAGTTACCTCAGTTTTTCAGTTTTAGCATTAAGGCCCTAAAACCCCTAATGAGCCCTATTACGCCGATTGGCCCATTAGGCCCATTTAGTCCCGATTTCACATTCGGTTATCTTGTTTTAACCGTTTCCACATCTACAGTCCATAATATTACCTTTAAATCCAGTTTAACTCACATGGGCCCAAATCGCCCATTGGGCCCATATTTGGCCCACCGAGGCCCAACTTACCAAAAAGCCCAAAATTTAGCGGTCAACACGTCTAACAGTGCCGATTCCAAAACTAACCTTCTCCTTCCAACTTGAGAGCATTCGCATGCTCGCAAGCTCTCGAAATACCGAAACTTCGGCATTTCGGCTTTTCGGCTTTTACCGATTTGTGCATGGAAAGGTGTTCGAAACACACACCTGTTTTGCAGTTTCTCCTACGAGATCTCCTATGTGTTAATCCCGACAATCCAATACTTAACTGATTAGACCATATCAACACTTAATCTGAATCGAAAACTTACCCAAAACCTTACTTACACATTCGGCCAACACCCTTAATGGCCTTAATGTTCTTACCTTGACGATTTAGATCCCTTTAGATCTAGATCTGATGTTCCAAAGTCTTCAACCCCTTGCTTGATCACCTTTTCATCCAACTAACACACAAAAGAACAAAGAAAACGGCCTTTTATTTACCAAAAATCCAAAACGACACAACCATTAACTTTAGGGACTTCCGGCTTTTCCAAACATGAAATATCGAACAGATCTGAATGATTAAACACTTACCAACGATTTCTCTTCAGTTCCTATGCAGATCTGATGTAAATCTGACCCTTAAACGTCAGTAGAAACCTTATCTCTGAGATTTGTAATTTCGGCTATCTCCCTACAACTATGGTGATTTCGGCTTTTTAATAAGAGAAGAAGATGGCGTTTTGGCTGTAGCTTTTGGGTGATGGTGTTGACAATGGTGTGATTAAAGGGAGTGTAGTAATCGGCCACAATAGGTGAAAGAAACAGAGGTGATTCGGCTTACAAGAAATCGGCAAGAAAGGAAGCAGTTTTCGGGATTTCTAGCACTTTGAGCAATCAGTTATGGTTGAAGAATGGAAGCAAAAGAAAGAGTGGATCTATGCAAGATAGGTATTCGGCTAGGGAAGAGATCAAAGGGAAGAAGAAAAATGAAAAAAAACAATGGTGGAGATGGGGAAGGAGAAATCGGCTATGAACTTTCCAGGGAGGCAACTCTTGGCTTTTCTGACAGTAGAAGAGAGGAAAAAACCCTAAGGTGGCTAACCCTAATTGTCATGACAACAAAAAGAAAATAATATAACCCTAGCATTCCCTCTAAAGCAATCGGCCCAAGTCCCTAAAGCCCCTTGCCGAAATTCACCTAAGTTAGGCTCATGCTTGAAAATTAAAAAGAACTCCACGAATACCTTGCAACTCGAACCCTTGTCCTTGATCATTCATTTAGGCGCCACTTTTTTAGGAGCTTAGTGGCACCACCTTGCCACTCAACCAAGGCTCCCTTTGTGACATCTTTTACACAGTTTTTCTTAAAAGCCCACTTAACCAAGTCCCCTTTCACTTGAAAATCCAACTTAATATTTTACCGGGTTTTGACTTAAGCTTGGACCTTCTATAGACCCATTAACACATGTACATACATTATCAACCTTTAGAACACCAAAATTTTAAAAATTTCGCTAAAATTCACAAAACCCGAAAAATCCCGAAAATCAGGGCGTTACAACTCTACCCTCCTTAAAGAAATTTCGTCCACGAAATTTACCTGATCCAAATAACTGAGGGTATTGTTGACGCATAGTCTCCTCTGGCTCCCAAGTAGCTTCTTCTCTACCATGATTACGCCATAGCACCTTTACCAAAGGAACAGACTTCCTCCTTAAGACTTTGACATCACGATCTAAGATCTCCACAGGTTCCTCCTCGAAAGTCAAATCGGCATTTACTGTAATCTCCTCTACTGGTACAATATGCGAAGGGTCCAATCGATACCGTCTTAGCATAGACACGTGAAAAACGTCATGGATACGATCCAACTCTGGTGGTAACTCCAACTGATAGGCTACTGGCCCAATCCGCTTAAGAATCCGATAAGGCCCAATAAACCGCGGACTTAGCTTGCCCTTTTTACCAAATCTCAAGATCTTCTTCCACGGCGACACCTTTAGGAACGCCATATCCCCAACAGCGAACTCAATCTCCTTACGCTTAAGGTCAGCATATGACTTCTGCTGATCAGACGCCTCCTTTAACCGATCTCGAATCAGCTTAACTTTACTTTCGGTATCTGCTACCAACTCTGGTCCAAGAACTCTACGTTCTCCCAATTCTGTCCAACAAGTAGGAGTGCGACATCTCCGTCCATAAAGTGCCTCATATGGAGCCATCTGAATACTTGCTTGATAACTGTTGTTGTATGCAAATTCTGCCAACGGTAAATAATCTTCCCAACTACCACGAAAATCAATGATACATCCTCTTAACATGTCTTCCAACACCTGAATGACCCTTTCAGACTGACCATCTGTCTGAGGGTGAAATGCAGTACTAAAGTCCAATCGCGTACCTAACGCCTCATGCAACTTCTTCCAGAATCGAGATGTAAATCTAGGATCTCGATCAAAAATTATCGAAACTGGCACCCCATGCAAACGCATTATCTCTGCTACATACAGCTTGGCCAACTTCTGAAGTGAGTAATCAGTTCTAACTGGTATAAAATGAGCAGACTTCATCAATCTATCCACAACTACCCAAACAGAGTCCTTCTTTGAAGGTGTCAAAGGCAAGCCACTCACAAAATCCATCGTTACTCTTTCCCATTTCCACTGCGAAATCTTTACTGGCTGCAACAATCCAGACGGCAGTTGGTGCTCAGCTTTAACTTGCTGGCACGTCAAACATTTCCCAACGAAATCAGTCACCTCTCGCTTAAGTCCAGGCCACCAGTACCCTTCTCGCAAATCCCTATACAACTTATTACCTCCAGGGTGCATAGCATAGGCTCCACCATGAGCCTCACTCAATATCAACTTCCTCAAGTCAGAATCCTTAGGAATACAGACTTTTCCCCGAAAGCATAGGACTCCATCAGAATTCAGTCCAAAATCCTCACTCTTACCCTCCTTGACTTGTTGAAATCGAGGAGTCAACGAATCATCCTTCCACTGCAATTCTTTAATCCTCTCGGTCCAAGTCGGTCTCACTTGCAGTTCGGCCAGCAAACTCCCATCATCATACAAACTTAAACGAGCGAACATCGCCTTTAACTCAATAACAGTCCTTCGGCTCAGTGCATCAGCCACGACATTAGCCTTGCCAGGGTGATACTCAATCGAACAGTCATAGTCCTTAAGCAACTCTATCCATCTCCGTTGCCTAAGGTTCAACTCCTTCTGAGTTAACAGATATTTGAGACTTTTGTGGTCAGTGTATATAATACACTTTTCCCCATAAAGGTAGTGTCTCCAGATTTTCAATGCAAATACCACCGCTGCCAACTCCAAATCATGCGTAGGGTAGTTTACCTCGTGAGGCTTAAGCTGTCGCGAAGCATAGGCAACCACCTTACCCTCTTGCATCAATACACAACCTAATCCCACATGCGAAGCATCGCTATAAACCGTAAAGTCCTTCCCAGATTCCGGCTGAATCAACATTGGCGCCTCGGTCAACACCTTTTTCAGGTTGTCAAAAGCTTCTTGCTGCCTCTCAGTCCAATTAAAGGGTACTCCCTTCCTTAACAATTTCGTTGATGGAGCCGCGATGATAGAGAACCCCTTAACAAACCTTCTATAATAGCCTGCCAAACCCAGAAAACTACGAATTTCTGTCACCGTCCTAGGCGGCTTCCAATCCAGAACTGCCTCAATCTTGCAAGGATCTACCCTAATTCCCTTAGCAGAAACAACATGACCCAGAAAAGTCACTTCTCGAAGCTAGAATTCGCACTTACTAAATTTCGCATACAATTGCTTTTCTCTTAGAGTCCGTAGAACGATTCGAAGATGCTCATCATGCTTCTTCTCTGTTTCCGAATACACCAATATATCGTCAATAAAGACGACCACAAAACGATCCAAGTACGGCTGAAATACTCGGTTCATTAAATCCATAAAAGCTGCTGGTGCATTCGTCAATCCAAAGGGCATAACCAAGAACTCGTAGTGACCATAACGAGTTCTGAATGCTGTCTTATGCACATCCACCTCTTTTACCCTTAACTGATGATACCCAGATCGAAGGTCGATCTTGGAAAACACTGAAGCTCCTTTAAGCTGGTCAAATAGATCGTCGATTCTTGGCAGAGGATACTTATTCTTTATCGTCAGTTTGTTCAACTGGCGATAATCAATACACATACGCATCGTACCGTCTTTCTTTTTCACAAACAGCACCGGTGCTCCCTACGGAGACACACTCGGTCTAATGAAGCCCCTATCTAACAACTCTTGAATCTGGGCTTTCAATTCCACTAGCTCCTTTGGTGCCATTCTGTAAGGCGCAATGGACACTGGAGCTGTTCCAGGCAACAAATCAATCCCAAATTCCACTTCTCGGTTAGGAGGTAGTCCAGGTAGCTCCTCAGGAAATACATCTTGAAATTCATTAACAGTCCTCACTGTCTCCACGGTCACCCCTTCGGGTTCAGTTTGACTTACAAACGCTAAGTATGCTTCACAACCTTTGCGCATCAACCTTTCAGCCCTTAAGGCAGAAACCACATTGGACAAATAGTCCCTTCGTTCACCAATAACCATCACCTCCCCACCTTCGGTTGTTCTTAATACCATTCTTTTGGCCGCGCAATCCAACGTTGCCTTGTGCTTGGTTAACCAGTCCATGCCCAGAATCAAGTCAAATTCTCCAAAAGGTAACTCCATCAAGTCTCCTAGAAAGATCCTACCTTGAGTCTCTAAAGGCACATCTCTAAAGAGTTTATCTACCCTAACAGAGTGACCTAAAGGACTAATCACAGTTACCCCACTCATAGTCTCCTTAGAATGCACACCCAACGACCCAGAAATTTCACAAGCAACATACGAATGAGTCGAACCCACATCAATTAAAGCAGTATATGGTGTATGATCTATTAAGAACGTACCAGTTATAACATCAGGTGCGTCACCTTCCTCGCGGCGGCGAGCAGCATACACTAAGGCTGGCTGACGAGCCTCAGCATTTCTAGCACCCCTGCCAGGTGCTCCACGACCACGTCCATTACCATTGCCTCCTCTACCTTGACCACGGCCCCTTGGCGGTAGCAATCCCCCACGCGCAGGCTGAGCAACTCTCTGATCAACAGCTTGAGCCTGAGCTGGCTTCTGTGGGCAGTCCTTAACCTGATGGTCCTTAGACCCACAACGAAAACAAGCTCCACTGCGTTTCCAGCATTCTCCTCGATGAACTCTGCCACAGTCTCCACAAGCCTGTGGTCTAACAACATTCACTGGCATAGCTCGCACTGGTTCTTCTACTCTAGCCCTCTTAAAATTCCGGTTTGCAGCTCCCGATACTCCAGAGTCTCTTTTAAAACGGTTGCGATCCCTATCACGATTCCGCCTTTCAGCTTGCTTCACTTCCTCGGCTATCTTAGCCTTCTCCACCAGTGCAGCAAAGTCGCGCTCCCTCTGCGGCGCTATCAATACTCTCAGCTCATCTCTGAGGCCATCCTCGAACCGAACACTACGCTCATACTCGGTGGAAACAATGCCACTAGCATACCGGCTTAATCGCAGAAATTCTGCCTCATATTCAGCCACAGTCTTACTACCCTGGGTCAGGTTCAGAAATTCCTTCCTTCGTGCATCCACATAACTAGCCCCAACATATTTCGCCTTAAAAGACTGCTTGAACAATTCCCAAGTTACCCTCTCAGCTGGGGTACCCTCTCTTACGGTGATCCACCATTGATATGCCTCGTCCCTCAGCAACGATACCGCTCCTTTCAGCTTCTGCTCCACTGAGCAGTCCAAGTCGTCCATAATTCGCTCTGTGGCTTCCAACCAGTACTCAGCCACATTTGGGGCCACTCCAGATATGCCCCTAAAAATTTCCGCTCCATTGGCCCGGAGTCGCTCAGAAATGGACCCCCTATTCACCGGCCCAACATTAGCTCCGGCCACCCTTTCCAGAACTCTCAGCATGGCCTGGGACAGAGCGTCGTCCCCTGCGGCCCGATCGTACGGCCCATTTTCCTCAACCGGTGGTCGTGCCTCTCCTGCTGGCCTATGCTCAGAAGACGACGATCCAGCTTGAGCACTAACTCGGCCTCGTCCACGGCCTCGTCCACGAGTAGCCCTTGTACTCATATCGATTATCTGATTTACAAAGTTTTATAACATTAGCTCAATGTTTCAGTTTTTATTACGGAATATCTTATGAATAGGTAGAATTTCAGAGTTGTTTTCGCGCAACGTAATCTAATTACTGTCTCAGTTTCCTAGGGTTTAGTTTACCCTACCGTCTCAGTGCTACAGCCTTAATACTACCTCATCCATAGTATTCTATCTAAGGCTCAGTGCTATCTACAGTTTTATTATCAGTACAGTATAGAAGTTAAGGCAGAAAATACTTACAACTTGGTGCCGGGGATTCAGTGTGCCACTTCTCGAAGTACCAGATTTCAATAAAATCTTAGACCTAAAAATAATTTTTTTTTAAACATATTTTAGAAAAGACAAGTTAAAAGAAATCACTTCGAAAACAAAAATTCTTTCAGAAAATCTGGTTTTCCAAAAATACCTTTTATGAGCTTAAAAATTTTGAAAACCCCTTTTTGGACCCGATCCACAGCCGAGTTGTTGCAACCTGGCTCTGATACCACTAAATGTAACACCCCTGACCCGGCCCAGACGTTATGGCCATGTCCGGTGTGCCACATCACCTAGACTATGCTACGCCGTCCTATGTACTAAGTCTGATGTTCGAGATTTTTGAAAAGTAATATTTGTTTTTCTTGAAATTCCTAATTTGATTACTATTCGACCTAATCTCTATCTCATTTGTGAATCGTTTCATTTTAGTCTTATCATCATTCTTAGTTTTTAGTAAAGTCAGGTTGTTTAAGAAAATATTGATTTAATTTTCAAAAACAGTGTATGTTCAAGTTTGAAATAAAACCGTAAAGAAATCCCAAATAACAGTTATAGCGGCCTTATTACAACCCATATCAGAGTAAAAACCAATACAAAATATTTAAGTTAAACCAAGAAAGTTCAGTCCTCGTGGCCACTCTGAATCCCTCCCAGCGTCCAAGTCACAATCTAGGGCTCACCTGCAAGGATGGAAAGAGAGGGGTGAGTTTGGGAAAACTCAGTGTGTGCAGAACCCATCCAAAGCCCAAATTGGCTCAAGCCCACTGGGCCTAAACCCTAACCAGTCTCAGTCAGATACTGGGCCAAAGCCCTATTCAGATAGCAGTAAACTGGGCCAAGGCCCTATAACAGATACTGGGCTGAAGCCCTATTCAGATAACAGATTGGCCCATAGGCCCATAACAGTACAGTACAGTAATGCAGTATAAATGCAAACCCAATTGGGGAGACTACTCAACCCACCAACCGCTACACACCACCCGTACCAACCAACACACCAT
Organism: Gossypium stocksii; assembly: GCA_020496765.1. Classification (NCBI taxonomy): domain Eukaryota; kingdom Viridiplantae; phylum Streptophyta; class Magnoliopsida; order Malvales; family Malvaceae; genus Gossypium; species Gossypium stocksii. The sequence goes on from CM035623.1 coordinate 111,137,941, forward strand.
GTGGGGAATAACTCGACCCACCCAGCCCACACACCACAGTCGCAGCATGGCTGCTCAGATAAACAGTATACGAGGCAAAGCCCCTTTCAGAAACAGTACGAGGCATAGCCCCTTTTCAGTAACGTGGCTGTGCCACTCACACTTCCTCCATTATCAAAACCCAACCCATGCAATAGATATATATCATGGCATGCAATAACAGTAACAGTCATGTCAAACAGTATAGTCAATTTTAGCCCTAGGGGTATAACGGTAATTTTCTACCTAGGGACAAAACAGTAATTTCTTACCCTAAGGGTATTTCAGTAATTTTGCTCTCATGTTATAGATTTCATGCTTATTACAGTATTTATTAATCACACAGCTATACAGAAGTTCAGTTATCTCAGTTTTTCAGTTTTAGCATTAAGGCCCTAAAACCCCTAATGAGCCTTATTACGCCGATTGGCCCATTAGGCCCATTTAGTCCCGATTTCACATTCGGTTATCTTGTTTTAACTGTTTCCACATCTACAGTCCATAATATTACCTTTAAATCCAGTTTAACTCACATGGGCCCAAATCGCCCATTGGGCCCATATTTGGCCCACCGAGGCCCAACTTACCAAAAAGCCTAAAATTTAGCGGTCAACACGTCTAACAGTGCCGATTCCAAAACTAACCTTCTCCTTCCAACTTGAGAGTATTCGCATGCTCGCAAGCTCTCGAAATACCGAAACTTCGGTATTTCAGCTTTTCGGCTTTTACCGATTTGTGCATGGAAAGGTGTTCGAAACACACACCTGTTTTGCAGTTTCTCCTACGAGATCTCCTATGTGTTAATCCCTACAATCCAATACTTAACTGATTAGACCATATCAACACTTAATCTGAATCGAAAACTTACCCAAAACCTTACTTACACATTCGGCCAACACCCTTAATGGCCTTAATGTTCTTACCTTGACGATTTAGATCCCTTTAGATCTAGATCTGATGTTCCAAAGTCTTCAACCCCTTGCTTGATCACCTTTTCATCCAACTAACACACAAAAGAACAAAGAAAACGGCCTTTTATTTACCAAAAATCCAAAACGACACAACCATTAACTTTAGGGACTTCCGGCTTTTCCAAACATGAAATATCGAACAGATCTGAATGATTAAACACTTACCAACGATTTCTCTTCAGTTCCTATGCAGATCTGATGTAAATCTGACCCTTAAACGTCAGTAGAAACCTTATCTCTGAGATTTGTAATTTCGGCTATCTCCCTACAACTATGGTGATTTCGGCTTTTTAATAAGAGAAGAAGATGGCGTTTTGGCTGTAGCTTTTGGGTGATGGTGTTGACAATGGTGTGATTAAAGGGAGTGTAGTAATCGGCCACAATAGGTGAAAGAAACAGAGGTGATTCGGCTTACAAGAAATCGGCAAGAAAGGAAGCAGTTTTCGGGATTTCTGGCACTTTGAGCAATCGGTTATGGTTGATTTTAAGAAGAATGGAAGCAAAAGAAAGAGTGGATCTATGCAAGATAGGTATTCGGCTAGGGAAGAGATCAAAGGGAAGAAGAAAAATGAAAAAAAACAATGGTGGAGATGAGGAAGGAGAAATCGGCTATGAACTTTCCAGGGAAGCAACTCTTGGCTTTTCTGACAGTAGAAGAGAGGAAAAAACCCTAAGGTGGCTAACCCTAATTGTCATGACAACAAAAAGAAAATAATATAACCCTAGCATTCCCTCTAAAGCAATCGGCCCAAGTCCCTAAAGCCCCTTGCCGAAATTCACCTAAGTTAGGCTCATGCTTGAAAATTAAAAAGAACTCCACGAATACCTTGCAACTCGAACCCTTGTCCTTGATCATTCATTTAGGCGCCACTTTTTTAGGAGCTTAGTGGCACCACCTTGCCACTCAACCAAGGCTCCCTTTGTGACATCTTTTACACGGTTTTTCTTAAAAGCCCACTTAACCAAGTCCCCTTTCACTTGAAAATCCAACTTAATATTTTACCGGGTTTTGACTTAAGCTTGGACCTTCTATAGACCCATTAACACATGTACATACATTATCAACCTTTAGAACACCAAAATTTTAAAAATTTCGCTAAAATTCACAAAACCCGAAAAATCCCGAAAATCAGGGCGTTACAAGCTGCCCCTCTTTGCTCATTGTCGTGTAACGAGAATAGAGTAAAGACTTTAAAAGGGCCAATTTTACCCAGTTTTCCTGAGTCTTGACTTCTTAGCACTTCTTTTTCTTGAACAACCTCACTGCGCCTTCCGGGGTATGGGAATTGATGTCTCAACTTGCTCCAATTAAAATTTCAGGGAGAAGAGATTTGTAGCTTCGATCAACTCTGCTGGAACTTTATGGAGATAAGAAACGTGCCTTCAATGTAATTTCAGGGAAAAGAGATTTGTAACTTCGATCTTTTCCAGTGGAACTTCGAGGCGATAAGAATTTAGAGAGAAGAGATTTGTAGCTTCGATCTTCTCTACTGAAACTTCACGGGAATAAGGATTGACCCTCACTGTAATTTTAAGGAGAAGGGATTTGTAGCTTCGACCTACTCCTCTGGAACGTCAATGGGGTAAGAATTTAGAGAGAAGAGGTTTGTAGCTTGGATCTTCTCTGCTTAAACTTCAAGGGAATAAAGAATGATCCTCCATGCAATTTTAGGGAAAAGGGATTTGTAACTTCGACCTACTCCACTGGAACTTTGAGGAGATAAGAATTTAGAGAGAAGAGATTCGTAGCTTCGATCTTCTCTACTGAAACTTCAAGGAAATAAAAATTGATCCTTAGTCTACTCCACTACTACTCTAGAGAGAAAGGATCTGTGAATTCACTGATGTCGCCATATCGTCCTCTGTAGGCACGACCTGTAGAATCGATTTTATGTGCTTATGCTTATGCAAGATGGTTAGGATGTTATGATCAGAATGAATCAAATGCTCCTAACTGAATGTGTTAAGAATGATATATGCAAAATGTCATGAGAATGATCATTTTTAATATTTAGGGCATCATTGCTCATTGTTCATCAGGGCTTTATCTCTGACGTATCAAGCTGTCTTCTTGCTTGGTTGGTATTTTAACCAAAAATAGAAGAAACCTTCATATTTTTCCCAATTGGATTGCCCCACTATAATTTCAGGGTCCATTCCATTACACCTTGAGGACATAAGGCTTGTATCATCCTTAACCCATCCTACTGCCACTAAGGCGTAAAGGATTTGTGCTATTTTTCAAAATGATCTGTTACACCATTCTCTAGGTGTCAAGCATGAATACAGAATTCCTTCTTTAAGAATGATCTCCTTCTTATTGCTTGTTTGTTAAAGCCTTATCTCTGTAGTGATATTTTGTTCGAAAATGCGAAGAGATCGTCACTATTTAGACTCATCATTCTCAGATGTTTCCAAGCCTTATGTCTGGTTAGTTCTAAACAATAGTCTTGTTTCAAGTTCTTGTATTATCTAGAAACTTTTAGAGTAATATGTAGAACTTCTTCTATGAAAGTATTATTAGTCTATTAATCATTATTTCAATGTAATATGCTTGCAAAAGATAATAACAAAAGGTAAGAATAGAATTGATGTGAAGCAAAGCTCAAGATAAATAAATTATCTAAGAAAACAAAGATAAAAGAATTTGATTGAAAATGCACATCTTGAAAAGAACAAAGTATTCAAAGATAGCAAATTCAATATGAATAAGAATGAACACTAGGTGCCTTAGATATCGCAGCCTGAGTTTCTCTGCACGAGCTTCTAGAAGACTGTTTTGAGTTTGACATGTGTTTAGGAGATCTTAAGTACTTTGTTGATGCCCCAAGATGCAGCATACCCCTTCCTTATTAATTCAAGTATAGTAGAACCACCACATGTCACAATTTGAGCTGCGCTTTTCGTGTTTTCAACTCAAATCTCCTTTGGTCTCAAGGTGCCCTTTGCGGGTTTTCACCTTGGCCTCTCTTTTTTTTTAAGGTTTCAAAGAGCCTTTTACGGGTTTTCACTTTGACCTCTTTCCTCTCTACGTGTAGTACTTCTTGACTGAATCCAAATTTACAGGAATGAGCAAGTTTTTCCCATCCATTTCGGCCAACATCAGTGCTCCTCCGGAAAAAGCCTTCTTTACCACGTATGGTCCTTCCCAGCTTAGCATCCATTTCCCTCTGAAATCCTTTTGTATAGGGAGAATTTTTTTCAATACCAAGTCTCCCTTATGAAATTCCCTTGGGCTAACCTTTTTGTCATAAGCTCGCATTATTTGTTTTTGATACATCTAACCATGCTGGATAACCCTTAGCCTATTTTCCTCAATCAAATTCAACTGATCATATCATGATTGGATCCATTTTCTTCATCTAACTTTAGCTCTAAAAAAACTCGGAGGGAAGATTCTCTACTTCAATGGGTAAAATCGTTTCTATTCCATAGACTAATGAGAAAGGCATTGCCCCGGTGGAAGTTCTGATAGACGTTCAATAAGCATAGGGAGCAAAAGGTAATTTCTAATGCCAATCTCTATAAGTTTCAGTCATTTTCCCCACAATCTTTTTAATGTTTTTATTGGCTGCTTCCACTGCACCATTCATTTTTGGGTGATACGGTGATGAGTTGTGATGTCTGATATTGAACTGACTATAGACCTCTGCTATTGTGCTGTTGTTCAGGTTAAGTGCATTGTCTGATATGATCTTTTCAGGCATCCCATATCGACATATGATTTCCTTCTTTAAGAATCTGCTAACTGCCGATTTAGTGACATTGGCATATGAAGCAGCCTCTACCCACCTGGTGAAGTAATCAATTACCACAAAAATGAATCGATGCCCATTCGAAGCTTTTGGCGAAATTGGTCCGATGACATCCATGCCCCACATGGAGAAAGGCCATGGGGAAGTCGCAACATGCAGTGGTGAAGGAGGTACATGAATCTTGTCCCCATAAATCTAGCATTTGTGACATCTCTTGGCATAGTTGATACAGTCTCCTTCTATGGTAGACCAATAGTACCTAAATCTCATAATTTTTCTAGCCATTGTAAAGTCGTTGGCATGGGTTTCGCAAACACCTTCATGGACTTCTTCTAAAATTTTCTTAGCTTCAACAGCTTCCGCATATCTTAAAAGTACCTAATCCTTTCTTCTTTTATACAGGATCTCCCCATCTAAGACATAATCACATGCTAGTCTTCTCAATGTCCTTTTGTCATTCTCAGTTGCCTGATCAGGATATTCACGATTTTTCACGTATCGTAATATATCGTGATACCAAGGGTGATTATCTCTTTTCTCTTCATCCACATTGTAACAATGGGTTGGGGCCTCGTAGATACTCATTTGAATAGGCTTAACATCCACTTGTTTGCTTACTTTAATCATTGAGGCCAAAGTGGCCAAAGCATCTGCCATCTGGTTTTTATCTCATGGGAGATAACTAAAAGTGATATCATCCAACTCCTCAATTAACCCTATAACTATCTTTTGGTAATTTATCAATTTAGGGTCTCTTGTCTCCCATTCACCTTTTAGTTGGTAGATCACTAGTGTAGAATCTCCATTTACTTCTAGCACTCTGATTTTACGCTCTATGGCTGCCCGGAGTCCCATTATACATGCTTCATACTCTGTCATATTATTTGTACAATCAAAATCCAATTTGCAAGTGAATGGATAATGATCTCCATTTGGGGATACTAAGACTGCCCCAATTCTATTACCGACAACATTTGATGCTCCGTCAAAATTCAGCTTCCAAATATGATCCTTTATGGTGTCTTCTTTAATAGTCGCTACATACATTAGATCTTTGTTGGGGAAATCAAAATTCAATGGCTAATAATCCTCTAAAGCTTTGCTAGCTAGAAAATCTGCTATTGCGGTCCCTTTTACAGCTTTTTAACTCACATAGACTATGTCGAATGTAGAAAGCAGAATTTGCCATCTAGCCATCCTTCTATTTAAAGCAGTTGACTCCATCATATACTTTAGAGGATCCAATTTTGATATCAACCAAGTCATGTGGTACAACATATATTGTCTTAACCTCTGAGTTGTCCAAATCAGGGCGCAACACAATTTCTCAACTGGTGAGTATCTTATCTCACACTCTGTGAATTTTTTACTGAGGTAATATATTTCTTTTTCTCTTCATCCTGACTCGTCATATTGACCCAGCACACATCCCATGGAGTTATTAAACACTGTCAAATATAGTATTAATTGCCTATCTGGGCATGGAGGTGACAATATTTGGGGACTTGACAAGTATTGCTTAACTTTATCAAAAGCTCTTTGGCATTCATCATCCCACACGCCTGGGTTGTGTTTTTTAAGAAGACGAAATATAGGATCACATTTCTCAGTTAGTTGTGAAATGAACCGAGCAATGTAATTCAGCCTTCCAAGGAAACCTCGGACTTCTTTTTGGGTGTGTGGCGGAGGCAATTCTTGTATAGCCCTGACCTTATCTGAACCAATCTCAATTTCCCTTTCACTGACTACGAAGATAAGCAATTTTCCAGATCTGGATCCGAAAGTACATTTCATTGGATTGAGTTTGAACTGGAACTATCTCAATCTCAGGAACAGTTTCCTCAAAACTTGGATGTGTTCCTCTTCTGTTCTAGACTTTGCAATCATATCATCAACATAAACTTCAATTTCTTTATGCATCATATCATGGAACAAAGTTACCATAGCCCTTTGGTATATAGCTCATGCGTTTTTCAACCCAAACGGCATCACTTTATAACAGAACGTACCCCACAATATTATGAAGGTAGTCTTTCCCATATCCTCAGGATGCATCTTTATCTGATTGTACCCCGAGAATCCATCTATGAATGAAAACAATGAGTAGCCTGCCATATTATCCACCAGAGTATCAATGTGAGGTAAGGGAAAATTATCCTTTGGACTAGCCTTATTTAAGTCTCTATAATCTACACACATTTGCACTTTCCCATCTTTCTTAGGGATAGGCACAATGTTGGCTAACCATTCCGAATATTAGATTTCTTGCAAGAATCCAACATCAAACTACTTTTTAACTTCCTCCTTTATTTTTAACACAATATCCGGCCTCATCCTTCAGAGCTTCTGCTAAACTGGTCTGCGATCCTCTTTTATAGGAAGACGGTGTACTACAACGTCGGTACTTAAACCAGGCATATCCTAGTATAACCATGCGAAGACATCTTTGAATTCCTGTAGTAACACAATGAGGTCCCGCTTCGTTTCTTTAGTTATGCATGTTCCAATATTCATTACCTTCCCTTCTTCCAGCGTCACAGTTTCCACTGTCTCCTTATGAAGTAGAATTTGTTTCTCTTCCTGTTCTACCATTCTCAACAAGTCCGGAGATAAGTCACAGTCTATGTCATCTTTAAAGTCCTGGGATCCTTCTAAATACATGTCTTGCTTAAAAAGAGATTCTGAGTCAATAGCAGCATCGCTCATGTCGTTGATATTTGGGAACCTATTGTAAGTTCAAAAGAATATGGAAAGAACAAATCATGAATGATTATTTGTATGGCATGATTATGAATAATTATGATAGGATGATTTGAAGAGAATCAGAGAATAAAAGAATACAAAAAGAATGAAAGAATGTTTGCTTCAAATGATAGCAAAGATGTACTTCATTGACATAATGATGTTTGAATATGAGCCTATTTCATAAAAGAAATCTTATTGCTTCTAGGCTTAAAGCAACAAGTGCGTTTTGAACATTACTCTGAGTAAGCTCTAAATACTACAGGAATTTCTTCCACAGTCCAATTGTCCAAAAAGCACATAGGTTCATAGGGGCGGATATCTGACAAGGGCCCTCATTCTATTGTGTCTTCAAAGATGGCATTGATATGTACATCTCCCAGTATCTCTTCAATGGTTTCTTTTCTTAGCATCAGTCGTTCGGGGTGAATAATCCCTCCTGATACAAAAGTCTTTGATATGTGAGAAATTATCATTGGTTCCCACTTGATTTCTTCACCACTCAAACGTGCTCTTTTTCTTTCCTGTCTTCTTTCCAACTCTTTCTTTCTTTGTTTCGCATCTGCCTTGAATCCTAAACCAAAGCGATCATGTTTGTCCTTCAACATTGAAACCTCAACATTTCCCTGGAGATATCTTCCCAGTCCTTTTCCTGGCAGAGCTCCCTTTCCTACCATCATCTGTAATCCCATTCTTGTGGTCTTAGATATTTTTGGTACTGGAATTCTGTTTCCCTCAGTAATGAAGGTCGTATTTATGAACTCCAAGGATCGAAAAGAGCACTCAATTGCCTCGTTATTCATCTCCAGATACGATGCATCACTGGTGACAGTAGTGATAATGTCCTCTTCGGCATTTGTTGTCACTAGCCGACCCTCTGATACCAGCTTTAACTTCTGATGCAGTGATGAAGGTACTGCCTTTGCCAAATGTATCTATGGTCTTCCCAATAAGCAATTATAGGAAGGCTTGATGTTCATTACTAGGAAGCCCACTTCATATGTCGTCGGGCCAATTAACAGCGGTATTTCAATCCTCCCCATGACTCTTCTTTGTGTACCATCAAATGCCTTAACTATGTTCTGGCATTCCTTCATGTGTGAGCTATCCACAGGTAATCTGTTTAAGGTGGATAAGGGTAGTACATTCAATGCCAATCCATTATCTATCAAAACTCCTGGCAACGTGTACCATTTGCATCTGGTGGTGATGTACAAAGCTTTAGTGGATCCCATACCCCCTAGTGGTATCTCATCATCGTTGAAGTAGATGAAGTTGTTGGCACTTATATTACCAATCAGCCGATCCAGTTTATTAACCGAGATATCATTGGCCATATATGTCTCATTTAAGACCTTCATTAATGCACTTAGGTGTACCTCTGAACTCAAGAGCAAAGCTAATACAGATATGCGTGCTAGCTATTTATGCAACTGTTCCACAACATTGTGCTCACTGTGCTTCAAAAATTTCAAGAACTCCTTAGCTTCCTCCTCTTTTACTGGCTTATTGACAGGTGCCTTAGGCTTGACTGATTTTTCCTTCTTTTGCTCCACCATTAGAGCTTTTCCTTTTACTGGTTCTGGTCGGGTATTTACCAAATCGTAGCGTCTTCCACTACGAGTATGAGAACCTATATCTTGATCCTCCTTTGAAATACTAGCTAGATTTTCTTTTCTTGGAATTGCCACGTTACACTCGTAACTCTAAGGAACCTTCTTACTATCTTTATAAAAAAAGGCCGCAGGTTTTTGTATTATCACCTTTAGTGCCATCTGTACTCCAGCTTCATTACTTTTGGGCCGCGAAATGATGACCACAGGATAATTGACTTTTGGAACCTTTGTTGTTGACTCTGACGCGCATATACTTCTTTCATCTTCAATTTCTTCATAAAACTCTATCTCTTTGTTGTCCATCAAACTTTGCACCAAGGCTTTGAATTCCACACAATCTTGAATCTCATGTTTCTCCTCATGATGAAACTCATAGTATCCCCTCATCTTCTCACAACTTCTTTCTAAATTTGAAATGATTAGCTTCCTCTTCACCATTTCCTTCCAGACACACCTTAGCGGGGTTTTTACCTCTGCGATATTTGCCTTGATTCTTCTTCCCATATTTTCCCCTACCACGTTCACCCTATTATCAGTATGATTGGGTAGCGGATTTTCTACATTAGGCGTATCATCCAATTTCACAATGCCCATGCTAATGAATTTTTTCACTAATTTCTTGAAAGCAAGGTAATTTTCTATTGAATGCCCTATGATCCCCGCATGGTATTAACACTGAGCATTTGAGTCATACCATTTGGGGTATGGAGGTTGCATTGGCTTTAGGTAGTGAGGGGACACAACATGCACATCAAATAAACTTTGATACAACTCCTTATACGTCATTAGATTCGGCGTAAATTGGAGTTTCTCAGTATTTTGCCTTGTGCCAGATTCTTTCCTTGATGAACCCTTATACCCAGTAGTTACTGTTTTTGGCTGATTAACGGTAATCGATTTTGAATACCCCATGCTTGTATTATTCACCTCATTTTTCTTCTTCCTCGAGGTTAACCTTTTATTATTCTCTCATGCATCTATCCTTCTATTTCTTATCGCGTTCTCGATCATTTCCCCAGTCATTATTATGTCTGAAAAGTTTTTCGTAGCACTTCCTAACATATGAGTGAGGAACGGGGCCTTTAATGTATTAATGAAAAGCATCGTGGTCTCTTTTTCTAAGAGCGGTGGTTGGACTTGTATAGCCACCTCCCTCCACCTTTGTGCATACTGCCTGAAACTCTCATTCGGCTTCTTTTCCATATTCTGCAAGGTGATTCTATCAGGAGTCATATCTGTTACATGACTATACTGCTTCATGAATGCTTGAGCTAAATCCCTCCATGAACCAATCCTGGCACGACTCAACTAGTTATACCATTTGGCTACCGCTCTTACTAGGCTATCCCTAAAGCAATGGATCAACAATTGATCATTATTAATGTATCCAGTCATCCTTTTGCAGAACATAGTAATATGAGCCTCGGGGCAGCTTATCCCATTATATTTCTCAAATTCAGGCATTTTAAACTTGTATGGAAGTACCAAATCTGGGACAGGCATAAATCATTGGCATCAATTCCATAATAGCTATCAGCACTTTCTATCGCCCTAAACTTCTCCTCCAGCCATTTACATCTATCTTCTAGCTGCTTCGGTAATTCTGTCTTTAACTTCTCTCCTTCTGGCATTTCATCTAAATCGGGGACAGCGGGATTAGCTAAATTATCCCCTGGGTTAGAGCCTGACCCAGCTTAGAAATTCATGGGTATTGAGACACCAGCTTGGTATTGTTGGGGCCTGATCGTGACAGATGGCCTTTGTAAATTTACTTCAGGTTGTGTTTGTACATGTGGTGGAGTAAAACTAGGAGGATATTGAGGGTACTCAGTATTCTCCTCAGCATTAACTATAGGGCTTTTTCCTTTATCCACAAGCCTATTAAGCAACTGCGTCATCTAAGTCATTTGAGTTGTGTTGTGTTGTGTTTTGTCCATTATTTTGTCTGAGATTCCATTATTTTGTCCATCATGTTGTGTTGGATCTTAGCCATCTGCTCTTGCATTTGTGCTTGCATCTGTTCTTGCATCTCCTTCTATATTTGTTCCAACCTTTCTAGTCTTTTATCCTTTGCTTTAGTCTTTTTTTATGTACCGTAAGGATGCGTACTTGGTAGATTTTTGTCGATTTCTAGATTACTGAAATAATTTTTTAATTTATTAGGGTCTTTTCATAAAATTTAATGCATATGAATGTAATGCAAATGCATGAAATGAATGCAAAAAGGCATCGATTCTGATTCAATTTCATTTAGAAAACTTTACTAGAAAATAAAATTCTTTACATAAAATAGATTACAAGTACGGCTTTACCCTAATGCTCAGAGTTTTAACTTTCCTAAGCAACGAAGCTAGCTCCTGACCCCTATCTGATTCCAGCTCGTACTTCACACTTAGCATGTCTGCTTGAACAACCAAAGTTTTTAGGTGATCAGCTACCTCCCGAATCTAAACCACAACTTCGCCCATAATGTAATCTCGGCTCCTAACTTGACTCTGAGAGTGATGAAGCTGCTCCTTACAACACTCATCATTTACTTCAAGAAGTTCTACCCGAAGCTCACAATTTCATAAAGTAGACTCCAGCTCTTCTATTCTTCCTTTCTTTTCTTCAATCTTGTTCAAACTGGCTCTCAACTCAACCGTAAAATTACGATTTCTATACTGATGAAGTACTTTTTCAAGTTCTACCACTCTGGTCTTTAATTCTCCTTTGTCATTTTGGGCTTCTAATAGACTCATTTCTAGAGCCTTCTCTGAGCTTGAGCCTCCTGGAACTTTCTCTCCTACTGATTAGCTTTGGTCTTTTCTTCTTGAATTTCCTGCTGCCACTACTCCGACGTTTTTCCCAATCTAGCATTTCTCATAAGAGACGTAATTTCTTGTAAACCGTCTTCAAATTATCCAAATCCTCCTCGGCTTTACTTTTTTCTTTCCTTAGCTTCTCGGCCTCTAACTTTTGAACATCAGCATCTAACCTTAAATGCATCTTTTCTTCCTCCAATTGTTCTATCCTTTTCTCCAGCTCCAGATTCTTTTTTTCAAAATCTTGTTTTATTATCTCTAATTCTGATGGGATTACTTGTAGATATTCTTTCATCGGTCGAACACCTTCTAGACTTGGCCTCGGGATATTATCATTAATCCTTCTACTGAACCATCCACTGTACTCGGAAGTAGTTATTGATCCTATGGTCAACTTTTTCATCTGACGAGTCTGATTCCAAGCAGTAGAAATCTCCTTGACCCTCTTCTTGTAATTATCTCCTTTATACGGGAACTCACATTACACTAGACCATGCGTTACCGGTATAAACTGCCTTGATCCATATTGCCTTAATACCATCAAAGGAGCATAACCAACGGCTCCCCAAATCCCAAGTAAAGGGACCCAATCAAAACTCTCGCATCGAAATAGAATTTCATTGGGTACCAACCAAGGAGCTCTCCATTCAATGTCCTCCTCTTGAAGATTTTAGAGAAGTGCTATCCAATTTTCTTCTGATACGTCGTCTCTTCTTAGTGTAGCCACTATATCTTTTAATGGGGAATAATTAACAGAGAAGACCTGGTAAGAAACCTTATCCACCTTCCAGAAATGGCTATGAAACCAGATTAACACCAACTGTGCGCACCCTATGAACCTGCCCTCTTTGGATCTTCTACATGCATTCAATGACCTAAAAGTCTCGGCCAAAATTGCAGGAACTAGCGTGACCCCTTCGTCAAGTCGGTCGAAGAGATATGAGACTGCTTCATTTACATACCCTAAAACCCTAGGGAATAACATTAATCCATAGATGCTCAACGCAAAGACATCAACTCTCTTTTTCGTATCAGGATGAGCTAAAATCAAATCCCTCAAATTCTTCCATGAGATGCACTTACACTCGCCTTTTTGCTTAATCCTAGCTGTAATCCACGGCTCACTCATTCCCGTAATGTTCATCAACTTTTTTCAAAAGGCTGGGACATAAGCAGCTCTCGAATAGACTTTATCAACTTGAACCCTCGGACAATGTAGTAGAGCTGTGTATTCTTCCACGGTGAGTACCAAATCCACTCTCCCAAAGGTAAAGCAACTATATGCAGGGTTCCAGTACTGAGTGAGGGCTCGGAATAAATGCTCGTCTACCTTGATGTCAAGTAAGTACGGTAAATCCCCATAATTATGGTAGAACAACCTCTTGGTCTTATCGTTCCACTGATCCCATATCACTTTTAACTCTTGAAGGTTATTTTGCGTAACGCTAATATGAATGTAGTCCCATAACTCTAACACATGCCCTACAACTAGACTATCCCCCTTCTCTAATTGTGTTGTCTCTGACCAAGTTCAGACAGCCACGTTATCTTCCACTTTATCAAGAAATTTATTTTTCATGACCAACTATCTAATTTAGCAATCGAACCCGAATCGACACCTCTTAAATATGAAATTGCATGCAAAATATAACAAAGACAAAACACAAGAAGTCAGTACAATATACAAAAATAAAATTTAAAGCATATGAAAAAGAAAAAGGAAAAAATAATCAAGCACCTATCCGGGTAACCGCTAGGGTTTAGCGTAGCTCTACCTAGGGTAGGCTCTTAAGGTTTTCTATATGTGGTTTGGTTCTAAAGTTGAGGTACTTGAACTAGCAGATTCCTTAATCCTCACCCATTATAGGCTCATACGAACCGAGTTCGGTTCAGAGGGATACATTTCCTTATGGCCGCATGGAGATGAAAATCTCACGAAGACATAGGTACGGATGTATCTCGAAAGTGATTCACTATCCTACACGGAGGTGAAAACCTCACAAAGGAGTAGCTTCTCACTCCCACTTAAAAGGGTGTGACCACATGGTCATGCAATGCAATGTACAAAATTATTCTACAAAATTTAATCTACAACAATCACATGAAATACCACAAACCAATTGCAATAAAAGGATCGTAATTTTTCAAATCAATTTTTAATTTTCGAAAAAAGGAAAACAGATAATCAATTTTACGGCTTGACTCTCCTATTGTCCCCAGTGGAGTCGCCAAGCTGTCGAAACCATTTTTTCAATTTTGAAAAATGGGGATCAATTTAAAAATAAAAAAACGGCGTCGCCATTGACCTTTTTTCGAGGTGTGATCGGATCACCTTGAGATTGATCATTTTAATAAAACTTTGATTTATTAAAATAAATTTTGGTCTACAAAACTCGAGAAAACGAGTTCGGGAGTCGGTTACATACGAGGAAGGGTTAGCACCCTCGTAACGCCTGAAATTGGTACCTAATTGATTATTTAATATCTTAATGTCGAAAGTTTGAAAAGATTCTAGATTACGATCCATTTGATTGAAAAAAACATTTGAACAAATCAAATTAGATGCTAAGAGCCTCTTATTTCGAAGAAATAAAATGTCATACCCAGTGAGTTAGGGTACGATATTTCATATTCTCGAAACTAAGCTTGTCTTTTGATTTTTAAAACTCGTATATTAAAGTTTGAAAAATGTATTCGGTTATTTGGGCTTTATGAAAAATTGGAACTCAGTGAGTTAGGGCACAATTTCTCAGAATTCTCGAATATAGAATATTACCTTTGTTTCTTAGAAATTCTTATCTCGAGATGATAAAACGTCACATCCAATGAGTTAGGACGCAACATCTCAAATTCTTGAGAATAAGCTTGTATTTAAAATTTTTATGTGTTTTGATTAAAAAAGAAAAGGGTACTCAGTTGCTTAGGTTTAAGGAGAAAAATCGGAACCCAGTGAGTTAGAGCACGATTTTCTCGAAGCTTCCAAACACGAGCATTGCTTTATTTTAAAAACCTTTGAATGGAATGATTTTTAAACTTAGATCATATTGAAATATGATCTTTTTACCAAATAAAATGCAATAGAGTAATAACATACAAAGCTAAGTAATAATTCCTACACAAAATACTAACAATGAATCATCATAATCAATCAATACCAATTTAGCATTACAAAACATAATATAACGATAACTATAAAGCGTATGTTAGAATTAAGTGACACAAATTCTTATTTAAATAAAAAACAATGGAAAATAAAATAAAAGTAATATCCAAATAGAACTAGACTTCTTTTATTTTATTTTAGAATAAGGTTTTTTAAACCTTATTAAACTCCATCTATTTTATATTGATTAGGACAAGGTGTTTCAATCCTACTAGAATATGGCTTTACAAGCCTATAAATAGGCATAGTCTATTCCTCTTATTATGATTTGAATTCGATATAGTGAATTTTCTTCTCCTCTGCCCGTGGTTTTTTTACGAAACTGTTTCCACGTAAAATCTGTGTGTTCTTTATGTTTTTCGATATTTTTTCATTACCAACATTAATATATTTTCACAAATTGGTATTAGAGCTTTCGGGTTTTTTTTCATCTCGATCACGATAATGTCATCTTTGAAGTATGAAATTTCACTGTTAAATCGCAACACCAGATTTGCGTTGTGGCAGATTAAAATGCAAGCAGTTCTTGCACAGATGGATCTAGAGGAAGCCCTGCTAGGGACAGATAAGATGCCTTCAAAATTAACAAATGAAGAGAAAAAACGTAAGGATCGAAATGCATTACCACAATTACATCTGCATTTGTCTAACGAAATTTTGCAAGATGTGATGAAGGAGAAGACCGCCGCTGAATTATGGAACAAGCTGGAACAAATATGCATGTCAAAAACTCTAACCAGCAAGCTGCATATGAAGCAATGTCTTTATGCTCATCGTTTGGAGGAAGGTGCATCTGTACACGAACACTTAACAGTGTTTAAAGAAATTCTCTCAAACTTGGAGGCCATAGAGGTTCAGTATGATAAGAAAGATATAGGGTTGATTCTACTTTGTTCGTTGCCCCCGTCTTATTCAACCTTTAGAGACATGATTTTATATAGCCGCGAGTCTCTCACAGTCGATAAGGTTTATGATTCTTTAACCTCGTATGATAAAATGAAGCATCTTGTGGTTAAAATCGACTCTCAGGGTGAGGGTCTCATTGTTCATGGGAGACAAGATCGGAATGCTGATGATGATCATGGAAGGATACAAGAACAGAATCCTCGCGGTAAATCTAAGGGTAGATCGAAGTCTTCAAAGATAGGTAAAACTTGTAACTTCTGTAAGAAGAAAGGGCATATTAAATCTGAGTACTATAAGCTACAGAATAAGATCAAAAGGGAGGCTGCGAATCAAAATAGAAAACAACCAGAAAATTCTGGTGAAGCTGATGTTGTAGAAGACTACAGCGATGGTGAACTTCTAGTCGCTTCAGTCATCAATTCTAAAGTGAGTGAGGAGTAGATCCTTGATTCGGGCTGCACCTTCCACATGAGTCCCAATAGAGATTGGTTTACATATTACGAAACAGTGTTTGAAGGTGTTGTTTTGATGGGAAATAATGCTTCGTGTAAAATCGTAAGTGTTGGAATGATTAAAGTTAAGATGTTTGATGGAGTTGTCAGAACACTTAGTGACGTACGACATGTTCCAGAATTGAAGAGAAATTTAATTTCATTAAGTACTTTTGATTCAAAAAGGTACAAATACACACTAAAAGTGGGGTTTTGAAGATTTCTAAAGGTTCCCTCGTTGTGATGAAAGGGAAAAGAAAGACTGCCCAGTTATATGTTCTGCAAGGTTCTACTGTTACTGGTGATGCAGCTGTCGCCTTCTCTTCCTTGTCAGATGATGATATTACTAAACTTTGGCATATGGGCCTAGGGCATATGAGTGAGAATGGTATGCAGAATTGAGCAAAAGAGGACTTCTTGATGGACAAAGAATTTGCAAACTGAAGTTCTGTGAGTATTGCGCTTTTGGGAAGAAAAAGAGAGTTCGATTCACCAGAGGAATCCATAACATGAAGGGAACATTAGAGTATATTCATTCTGATCTGTGGGGGCCATCCAGAGTGCCTTCGAGAGGTGGAGCTAATTATATGCTAACTTTTATTGATGATTTTTCCAGAAAAGTTTGGGCGTTCTTCTTGAAGCAGAAAAGCGATGTGTTTTCTGCATTTAAGTCTTGGAAAACTATGATTGAAAAACAGACGAGAAAACAAATAAAACACCTCCGCACAGACAATGGCTTAGAGTTCTGTTCTAATGAGTTTAATAAACTGTGTAAGTCAGAAGGGATCGTGAGGCACTTGGCAGTTCGCTCCACAGTAAAATGGCGTTACAGAACGAATGAATAGAATGATCATGAAGAAGGTTTGATGTATATTGTCAAAAGCCAACTTACCAAAGTCATTTTGGGCCGAAGCAGCCTCTACTGCATGTTTTTTATCAACCGATCTCCATCCATTGCCATTGAGAAAAAAACTCCACAAGAGGTATGGTCTGGTAATCCTGCTAATTATTCTGATTTAAAGATCTTTAGGTGTCCTGCGTATGCTCATGTTGATAATGGAAAATTGGAACCGAGAGCCATTAAATGTGTTTTTCTGGGTTATAAAGCTGGTGTAAAAGGGTATAAGTTATGGTGTCCTGAAAATAGAAAAGTTGTGATTAGTAGAAACTACTATGCTACCAACTTATCTCTTAAAGATTCTTCCAATAAAAAAAAATCAAAAGTAGGTGGAGCATCAGATTAATACAGAGTCGACTCCTCAAGCCAGTACAAAAATTGAGAATAGAGTTGCTTCTTCACCACAATACTCTATCGACAAAAACAGAACTAGAAGAGAAATTAAACCTCCAAAGAAGTATGCTGAGGCTGATCTAGTTGCTTATGCTTTAAATGTAGCTGAAGATATAAATGCAAATCAAGAGCCATCTAATTATTCTGAGGCGGTTAGTTGTGAAGACTCAGAAAAGTGGATGTTTGCTATGCAAGAGGAGATGGAATCACTCCACAAAAACAAAACATGGGATCTTGTAAAACTTCCTAAAGGTAAAAAGCTTGTTCGTTGTAAATGGGTGTATAAAAAGAAAGAAGGGACTCTAGGAGTTGAAGAACCCAGATATAAAGCAAGGCTTGTTGCAAAGGGTTACAGTCAAATTCTAGGAGTGGACTTCACAGATGTGTTCTCCCCAGTTCTGAAGCATAGTTCGATTCGAGCTTTGCTTGGTATTGTGGCCATGCATGATTTGGAACTTGAGTAGTTAGATGTTAAAACTGCATTTTTGCATGAAGAACTTAAGGAGGATATTTACATACAACAACCAGAGGGTTTTACAGTCTCAGAAAAAGAAGGCTATGTTTGCTTGTTGAAAAAGTCCCTTTACGGTTTGAAACAGTCACCAAGACAGTGGTAGAAGAGGTTTGATTCCTTTATAACTTCTCATGATTTCAAAAGAAGTAGCTTTGACAGTTGTGTTTACTATAAGAAAAATAATGATGGTTCTTTTGTATATCTACTTCTTTATGTTGATGACATGTTGATAGCAGCAAAAGATAAATGAGAGATAAGAAAAGTCAAAGTCCAAATAAGTGAAGAATTTGAGATGAAAGATTTGGGACCAGCAAAGAAGATACTTGGTATGGAAATTCTTAGAGATAGAAAAGCAAGTAAATTGTACCTAAGTCAAAAAGGGTATATTGAGAAAGTTCTTTGCAGGTTCAATATGCAGAGTGCTAAGCCTGTTAGTATTCCTTTAGCAGCTCATTTTAGACTTTCATCAGCTTTGTCTCCACAACCAGATGATGAGATTGAGTAAATGTTACATGTTCTATACTCTAGTGCAGTGGGATCTCTCATGTATGCTATGGTTTGTTAACGTCCAGATTTATCATATGCAGTCAGTGCAATTAGCAGATACATGGTGAATCCTGGTAAAGAACACTGGAAAGCAGTTCAGTGGATTTTAAAATACTTACGAGGTACTACTGATGTTTACTTACAGTTTGGAAGAACTAGAGATGGAGTCATTGGGTATGTTGATACTGATTTTGCTGGAGACCTTGATAGAAGAAGATCTCTCACAGGTTATGTCTTTACAATTGGAGGTTGTGCAATCAGTTGGAAAGCCATTTTGCAAACTACAGTCGCTTTGTCTACCACTGAAGCTGAGTACATGGCGATTACTGAGGCTTGTAAAGAAGCTATTTGGTTGAATGGACTATTTAGTGAACTTAATGAAGACCTTCAAATCAGTACAGTATTTTGTGACAGCCAAAGTGCCATCTTCCTTACAAAAGATCAAATGTTTCATGAGAGAACAAAACACATTGATGTTCGGTATCATTTTGTTCGTAATATTATTGCTCGTGGTGATATTGTTGTGAGCAAAATTAGTACTCATGAAAATCCTGCAGATATGATGACTAAGTCACTTCCAATAACCAAGTTTGAGCATTGCTTAGACTTGGTTGGTGTTCATTGTTGAAGTTAAATCCTTAAGGGGTTTTATGGAAGAGGTGGAGAACTTGTTTGTTGAAAGTTCGTGATGAAGAACTTGTTCATTAAGAATTCGTGTCAAGGTGGAGATTGTTAGAATTAAGTGACCCAAATTCTTATTTAAATAAAATACGATGGAAAATAAAATAAAAGTAATATCCAAATAGAACTAGACATCTTTTATTTTATTTTAGAATAAGGTTTTTTAAACCTTATTAAACTTCATCTATTTTATATTGATTAGGATAAGGTGTTTCAATCCTACTAGAATATGGCTTTACAAGCCTATAAATAGACATACTCTATTCCTCTTGTTATGATTCGAATTCGACATAGTGAATTTTCTTCTCCTCTGCCCGTGGTTTTTTCCCGAAAGGGTTTCCACGTAAAATCTGTGTGTTTTTTATTTTTTTCTATATTTTGTCATTACCGACATTAATATATTTTCACAGCGTAAAATTTCACAATTAACTATTTAAAAAAAGGGTTTAAAAACAATGAAATAAAAAATGAAATAAAAGTTTAAAGAGGTAACTATTATAAGCAAAATGAAAATGAATAATATATGTAACAAAACAAATTCAAAATAAATACTATAAATGACACCAATATAAAATAATTTAAAATAATTAATATCAAAACACTTTTAAAAAATATATACAAAATGTCTTAAAACAATTAATTTGAAAACACTTAAACTAACATATGCAAAAGACAAATTTACTAATATATAAAAAAAAAAAAGTGTTGAGATATATAAAAATGTGAAACAATTTAATAGAAATGAAATACAAAGCTTTAAAAATAAATAACAGTAAAACAACTTTTAAAATGAAGAATATAAAAAAATATTAAATGAATAAAACGAAATAAGATACATAGATTTAAAAGAGATAACATGAAGAAGTTTAAAATAATTTATATAAAAAAACATTTAAACTAAATAATATATCGATTTATATAAAAAAATAAAAAGATAGAAGATAAAATAGTTATAGTTAAAATAAGCAATATATATTTATATATATATATATATATATATAAAAGATTTAAAACAAAACACGATAAAATGACACTTTTCGAAAAATAAATACATAAATAAATTAAAACAAGCAAGGGACAAACTTAAAATTAAGATAAAATTTGAGGGTTAAAAAGTAAACAAAAACAGTCCATTTAAGGATCAGATTAGCACGGGCACAAACGAGCAAGGATACACTGGAAATTATCCCAAACACTCGAAACAGCGCCGTTGAAAGACTAATATGTTAAATGGCCTAAGGATTAAATTGGAACAACAAACAAAATACGGGGCTAAATTAAAAACGGGCGCGGGACTACATTGCAAATTACTGCAAAAGCGGAGGGACCTGGTGCACAAATAATCCCTCGCTTGAAAACGTGCGGATCCTCCCTGGGTCAGGTCACTCACGTGGGTATAGCCTCTAAACGATGCCGTTTTGGTCATTAATAGACCATACCAAAACGACGTCGTACCATGGGCTTATAAATACTAAAAAACGAGTTAAAACAAACATTTTTCATCAATCCATAAAAAAAACACAAAAAACCCTAAAAAGCTCTCTGAGTACTGGCCATAATGCGGCCTTGCTCCGTCATCGAGCCACCGTCCACTGCTACCGTCCACCACCGTATACGACGGTCAGACCCCAAAAAGGGCTATCTTGGCCTTTTAAACTCCCTTAAACCCAAATCTAAGCCTAAAACTCTCTAAATCCCCACTAAAATCAAAACAAAATTAAAGAAAGCTTTGGTCTCGGCTTCTCAGATCATCCCGAAGAGGTAAGAAACATCATTCTTTTATTTATCTATGCATGTGCGCTATGTTAGAGACAGTGGGCAAAAATTTTAGGAATATACCTCTACTTTTTTTGTATTTTGTATTCGAAAAAACGTAAGAGGGACTACAAAATGTTTTCTGGCTTCTTTTTATAGCCGAAAAGAAAAAATAAAGATAAATACAAAAAAGTCCATTTTTGCTACTGTTTTCCCTATTATTTGCTGTTGTCGTTGTCTGATTTACAGGTACAATGGTGAGGACGTGGCGTACGGAGGCGCGTGGTGACGCACATGGAGGTACGCCCGCGGCGCAGAGGGGGAATTCTAGGGTTTCTGAAAACTTCAAATTGTTTGGGCTATTTGGGATTAGGCCATTGGGTCTGTAGTTTGGGTAGTATTGAGCCATTTTTGTGGGCATTTTAATGTAATGGGTCTGAGTGTATTTGTAATTTGGGCTCATACTTGTAAAAAGGCTTGGACTGTAATTGGGATTTTTATTTTGTTTGGGTTTTAATTTTTTTAATTTTTATTTTGTTTTTTGGTTTCTGTATGGTTTATAATGGGGCCGGAAAAATTTTGGGCCCTACACGGATAATATTAATAGAGGTCAAATCGAGATGGGCTAGTTACAGAACACATTCCCAGAGCCGGATAATGATTCAACTGAACTAGAAAGAATACAATATGCTCAGGCATACATGCTTGAGATGATTGGAGATTATCTAATGCCGGACTTGTCACGAAACCTCGTACATCTGAGATAGCTGCTGAAACTCGTTGATTTTAGAGTAGCTGGTGAATTGAGTGGGAGGTCTACTGTGTTGGCAACATTGTACAAGGAAATGTGCGAGGCGACGCGACCGAACATAGCCAAAATAGGAGGTTGCCTATCACTACTGCAATCATGGGTACAGTTTCGCTTTCCATTTTTACGTCCTCGAGTGGACCACCCATATACATTCCCACTCATAACGAGGTAATCTTTACATTAGATTTTACAATTATTACATAGATTTAAAATATAATTGTATGCTAAAAATTTATTTAATTAGGTAGAACCATTCGGTGAGTTATGTCGGAATATCTACCTCTCTTAAAGATATACGGCTTCTATTAGACCAACAGTCAAAAGCACAAGTAAGTATTAAATAAAACATATAAACTTAAAATAGTTGTCTCGTATTTAGTATTTAGTATTTAGTTTTATGTATATAATTAATATTTTTATCATGTTCATATAGTTTCAATGGACACCATAAGAGGATCTGGCAATTCGAGCAGTAATTCCGGATGAATTCTTTCAAAATTCAAACATTTGGCATGTGAAGGTCCCGTTGGTCAACTATGCTACCGTGGAGATGCACCAGTCAGATAGAGTATTACGGCAATTTAGATTCCGGTAACTGATTCCCGTGGCACTTGAGGTGTTTGATGATGAGCACAAAGTCCACTTACGGCAATTGCATACGAGTTGGCCGAGATACTGGTCACACTATATCGAAATGTGGGAAGATCGGTATGATTATATACCTACTCAGAAATCGATCATCGTTCCAGAGTTAGCGTGCGTGCCGGAATACATGCCATGGTTTAGGATCCATGGCAAGCCATATTTACTGTCGGAAGAGGAGAGGCGATGGCAAATTCGTGTCCAAAGGGGACGACGTGGCCTTTTAAATCCAAGAAGAAGGAACGATGATGCAGGCCCATCAACAGCACCTACACAATCACCCGGCCCATCAATTGCTCCCACATAATCACCCGACCCAACGTTTCAACTGATGACACATACATCACATCCTTTTCAGATTATGCCAGATACGTATCCTAGCCCTTTTATGTATCCTAACCCTTATATGTTTCCTTTTCCCAGTCTTATGGCAGGTAGGAATGCATGGCCCGGTTCATCTCCTTTCTCGATTACTCCGAGTCAACCATTGATATATAGGCTGCCATCGCATAAGGGATCGCACAAGGCGCCGTCGAGGAGCTCTTCTTTTTACCAATCCCCATTGCCTTATGGGATTCAAACACCTTCGCCATGGATGAAGCAAACACCTCCGGGTTCATTATTTTATCAAGGTGGGTCATCCTCCTGACATCCACAAGCAGATCTCCTGCCGAAGGAACCACAATCCCCACCCGAGGAACCACAACACCCGTTAGAAGATGAACCAATGAGGAATCCAGCGCGTAACTGTCGATAACCCCCATGTGGCACTGATTCCGACCGGTACCAACATTGATTATTTTTAATATATTTGTAATTACTTTTTATATTTTAACATTGTAATATTTTAACATTATATTATTTTTAACATTTTAACATTGTAATATTTTTAACATTGATTACAATATTTTAATTGTAATTTACTTTTATATTTTTACTATTGTAATATTTTATTATTTTTAACATTTTAATATTTTTAGCAACATTGATTACTTTTATATTTTTAACATATATTTATTTTAATTGTAATATTTTTAATATATTTTTAACATTGATTATAATATTTTAATTGTAATTTACTTTTATATTTTTAACATTGTAATATTTTGTTATTTTTAACATTTTAATATTTTTAACAACATTGATTACTTTTATATTTTTAACATATATTTTAATATTTTAATATTTTATTATTTTTAACATTTTATATTTTGAACATTTTAACAGTATAATATTTTTAACATTGATTACAATATTTTAATTGTAATATACTTTTATATTTTTAACATTGTAATATTTTTAAGAACATTGATTACTTTTATATTTTAATTGTAATTTTAATATTTTATTATTTTTAACATTTTAATATTTTTAACAACATTGATTACTTTTATATTTTTAGCATGTATTTATTTTAATTGTAATATTTTTAATATATTTTTAACAATTTAATTGTAATTTACTTTTATATTTTTAATAAAATAGAAGTTCTTTTGAATAAGACAATATTTTTTAATAAAATATAAATAATGCAACATAGTTTTTTTTACAACAAATATCAATTATTCCGATTTAGACATGATCGAGTTTATGGCTTGGGTTCCTACACCATCTGCACAACTTCTCTTGGTTGGTTCTTTCTCGAATATCATATTGTTTCGTATTTTGGTTGAGTAAGGTCGACCCTTTGGTTTGCGGCGCAATTCTCTATCCGATAACAATTTAAACGGAGATAGCGATACAGGCGGCCACTTACGTTCATTTGGGACATGTGGGAATACGTGTCTCCACATGTTGTACATAGTTTCTAGTTTGTACACTTCGTCAACGTAGCTCATGGGATCTAGACGGTGATTCTGACAAGCTGTAATTACATGAGCGCATGGATAACGAAGTGCGTCAAACCTCCCACAGTCGCAAGTCCTATTTCTCAAGTGTACAAGATATTGCCCGCCAGTAATACCTTGGTTCGGTCTGTTAAACTCCGTTATCTGAAACCATTGGTTGTCGCGATCGTGACACACTGTGTGCATGGTGTTGACCCGCACCTTCGCTTTGTTAATTTCTTGCAATACTTTCCATCACCATACATGGCCTCCCTGCAATGGGCCTTTATAACTCACTGCTCGTTTTGGAAATAGTGCTGCTAAATGAAAATATATCTCTCGCACAACCAAAGTTATCGGCAAATGGCGCGTTCCTTTTAGAATAGAATTTATGCATTCAGCCAGGTTTGAGGTCATATAACCATATCGTAGGTCGCCGTCGTATGCTTGTGTCCACTGTTCGAAAGGTATGTTACAGAGGTAGTCTACGCCTTCTTCGTTAACTGAACGTAAAATCGCCAACATCTCATAAAAACGGTCCTTATTTATCTCATACCCTGCCAATATCAGTTGATAGCTAAAATTACATGCCACTCTTCCATTCAGAATAAATTGAATATTAGAAACAAAATTATATTAATAGAGATTAATTACCCATGTTGGTCACTTGCCGTCGTTCATTTTTAGATGGATATTGCCTGTAGTAGTTGGAAGCAATGTGCCTTAGGCAATACCGATGGTGTGTACGATGCCATAAGCTTCCCTGTCGCTCAATTGCAGCTAGTATTCCAGTGCCTCGATCGGATATAACGTAGATATCAGGTTGGGGGCAGACATACCTCCTCAACCTAGAAAGAAAGAAATCCCAGTCGTCGGCTGACTCCCCCGGTGTTATTGCAAATACAATTGGAAGGATTCTCCCACCACCATCCTATGCCACAGCTAGCAATAGCAGATGGGTATATCTACCATACATAAAGGTACCGTCAATTTGTACCAAAGGCTTGCAGTAACGAAATGCGTCTCGGCATTGCTTAAAGCTCCAGAACAGTCGCTTGAACACTTGGCATCCACAGAGCAATCGGTCGTTGTAGTACGCAGATGCCATTTCAAGGTCTGTTATGCAACTTGGGGCGTATCTCTCCAGCACCTGACACCACTGCCATAGTCATTATATGAAGCTTCCCACCCAGAATGCATCTTTTGCAACGCCTTCTGCTTAGCTATCCAAGCTTTGTGGTAAGAGGGCGTGTACCTCAATTGGCTACGAATATTGGCAATTACGACCGGTACTGAAGTCTTAAGATCCGTCTTCACCGTCGGTAGTATTAAGGTAGCTAACATATCAGAATCCATCTTGGGATGATCTTGTGAAACACCTGTCAACGAAGTACGTTAAGTAATACAACATTACGTAATAACAGTATTATTCAAAAACCCTAAATACTGTACCAGCAACACATACATGTGGACCTTTGTACTTTTTTATCTTCCACAAGTTGTCCTTTTCCTCACTGATGCCATGATTTTTCGTGAACATGTACCGTCTTGCACTGTACATTTGGCCTTAAACTTATAGGATCTGGATTTAACCACGTTGTAGTTAACCCCGTTCATGATGTCATATTGTTTTAATGTACCAAGAAAACTATCCTTATTGGAAAACTCCTTACCAACTTCTAATTCACCCAAATCCAGTGACGAACTTATACGATCACGCCTTCTGTATGGTAGATCTGGAAACTCCAACGCATCATCTACAGATAGATCGACATTATGCATGTGGGCTAGAGGCGAGTACGCTCTGAATCGCGGATCTTCTTCTTCTTCATCTGAACCCCCTTTAACATATTCAGCTTCAGTTGGAATAGGCTCCGGTTTAGAAAATAATCCAACTTCTGCCCCATCGGGGCTGGGCTCTCGAGGTGGATCCACATCAGACTCATCATCCGACCCACCATCATCTGCAACATACGAGGTTTCCTCGCCGGTGGATGTCGTAGGGAGTACATCATCCCTTAATATGGACATTTCATAACACCCCCAATCATATGTGGATTGCCAACCACCAGAAGTTGATGTCATTCCCTAGTACGTATTTTCAGCATCAAATATCGACCCACCGAGGTACATGTCCGATCCACTAACGGAGTGTCGTACAGGGGTTATGTATTCCGTACTGCTAGCAAACACGAGCGCTTCCATGTTTTGCCACCCACTAACGGAGTGTCGAGCAGCGGTCGTGTATTCCTATCGACCAGCAGTAGATGTTGAAGTCGCAAATGCATCATTTGGCGATGAAAATTGTACATATAACTCAAGATAGGGTGATCCACTAGCGAGATGAGTTTGTACTATTGTCTCTAAGTTATGAGCACCTTTGATGTCGAATGAGTCATATGTCACGGATCAACTGAAGCTTAAACTCGATACTTAATAGAAAAAACTTTTATTGGCGTCGTTTCGAATATTTTACGCCTAATTTTTTTATGAAGTTCTGTCAAGTCTATGTTCTGACTAAAAGCCAGTCGCGCTATGTTTTCCGATAAAAAGCAACACCGTTCTCGGTGTCACGAACCTTACCATCATAGTAAATAATAACACTAATACGTTCACTCATCTCCAATTCCTATTCTACTTTAGCCTCAATTTCTCTTGCTATAACTTATGCAGCCTCAGAATGAAATTTGACTCATTTATAGTCTCAGGCCAAATACAAACTACTGTAGAAAAAGAGTGTCCACGTGGGAGCTTTTTTCAATACTTTTGCTGACAGTGCATCCTGCTTGAAGCGTTTTTGACACTATTTGGTCAGAAACGTCTTCTCAGAATTATTTCTTCAGAAACTACTGTAGAAAAAGAGCATCCACGTGGAAGCTTTTTTCAGTACTTTAGCTAACAGTACATCCTGCTTAAAGTGTTTTTGACACTATTTGTTCAGAAACGTCTTCTCAGAATTATTTCTTCAAAAACTATTGTAGAAAAAGAGCGTCCATGTGGGAGCTTTGTTCAATACTTTTGCTGACAACGCATCCTGCTGAAGCGTTTTTGACATTATTTGTTCAGAAACGTCTTCTTAGAATTATTTCCTCAAAAACTACTGTAGAAAAAGAGCGCCCACGTGGGAGCTTTTTTCAATACTTTAGCTGACAGTGCATCCTTCTTGAAGCGGTTTTGACACTACTTGTTCAGAAACGTCTTTTCAAAATTATTCTTCCAGAAACTACTGTAGAAAAATCCAAAAAAATTATATTGCTAATATATTTTTCCAATATCCTAAACACAAAATTATTAAAAAACCCTAAATCCCTAAACCCTAATTAATTAACCCTAAACCATAAACCCTAATTTGATTACTTTTTCCCTTTAAAAACCCTAAACCAAACGCTAAACCACTAAAAATCCTAACCCTAAACCCTAAAAACAATAAAACCCTAACCATAACCCTAAAAATACAAACCCTAAACCCTAGCAGAAAATCAGGCAAAACACTTCCCTGAGGGAGTGTTTTGTCCACGTCAGCAAAGCGCGCCCTCAGGGAAGCTTTTTTGCTGACGTGGACAAAAAGCTCCCCTAGGGAAGCGTTTTCCTGCCACGTACCCTGACATGCGTTTTTTAGTAAATGGCCTATTCCGGTAAATAATTAGGAAATTGGCCCATTCCAGTAATTAATCTTGGAAATGGGCCTTTTTGGGTAAATTAGCCAATATTTTGAAATAAATAAATACTCATTTAGTATTCATATAATAAGAAAAATGATGCTTTAATGAAACTAAATTTAATAGAAAATTTTTAACAATATTAACACCTGGACTTGCTTTTTTAAAATCCAAAAAGTAAAGGAATTAAATTCTTTGAAATAAAAGTAGAGGCTTAAATTCCAAATGTACGAAGGGTATAAAAACCTACAACATATTAACCTAATTATTATGTTAGTGAGATATAGTGATGAAATTAAAATCACTGATGCATTGTGTTTGGATTTAAAAGTAAATCTCTAGGTCTTGATACTATTGGTTAAAGCTAATATCTTGGTAACTGGACACCTAAATTCTAAATTCGAGTTTCATTATGTGCATTTGAGGTGTGTGAGGATCTAGAATCCAAAATGTTTGGGTTTGCCATTAATAGATTTTTTGTTTAGTTCTTTATTTGTTGTGCTATGTAGTTGCTTGAATTTGTATGTGTACTCTATTTATAATGGTAAAAGTTTACAAAAAAAATTTAATTTTAAAAAAGTACATTAAATCTAGAAAAACAATAGTATTATTTTGAGGTTATTTTATCTTTTTTATATAAAATTTTAAAAAATATATCTATGTTATTATTTAAGAATTTAATTGAATTGGTGTCATTTATCAATCAAATCCCAATTCAGTTGTGAAATTATCAAAAACTCATTATTATTTACAAAACAATAATATTATTTTGAAAGTAATTTTATCTTTTTATGTAAAATTTTGAAAAACACATACATTTTGAAATTTGAACCCCAAATAATATGACTCAACTTTACAATTTCAACCAAAATTATTTTTAATTTTTTATAAATTTATTCATCCCATAATCTAATTGAATAAAGCTACCTGAAATATGAAAATATCCTTCCTCTTAGATTACCTTTTTTTCCCCACCAGAATTTAAGAGGCCATCGTACTGCAACTTAAGTATCAGTGAAAAAGAACTAAAAATGTATATATTTGTGAGATATCGTCTAAGTAGATAGGAAAGCCTAATTCATTTGTTTGAAGGAATGGTCTTTATTTTAAATGTTTTTGTCTTTGAATATATATAAATTGTGTAATCAAATTGTTACCCATAGCATACATCAAACATGTTGATTATAGACTCAGAGAAGCTCAGTTAATGTGACATCCACTTGCATTATAATGGAGCATTTGGTGTTTTTTTTTTCCTTGTCAGTAAAGATTCGCAATTGATTTTACACAGGATTTGGCAAACCAAAAGAGGAAATAATGGGGATAAAGAATAAGATTGGAAGGTATGGGTTATCCTGCCCGTCAACTAAAATCGAATTTGGTCCCTCTGCCTCTGACTATACTTTTGATAATGTGACCATCAAATTATCTTTTAGGACAAGTAAATAAACTACTATCTAAATACGTTTAGGCCGTCCAAATACTGAAATTTTCTTAAAAATTGATAAACCCCCCTGGGCCATGAGACATGAGCCGGAGCAAGGGCCATGGCCATGCCTTTTAATTGTGTGCTTAATGCGGCATCAACCTTCAACCCAAAGCTAGAAGCTATATGGCACCTTGGGCATGCAGCACCAATTTTATGAATGTAAATAAAATCTTATTAAATCTTCAAGAACTTGCCAACTACTCTGTTTTAACACAAGTAAACTGGCTTACATAACTTATTAGAAGCTAGGGTGGAAAAAACGAGAATAAGCTGAAAAAACGGATTTACTGCTAAATGAACATTTTTTTTCTTTAACATACACATGGAGGTAACGCATCTTAGCACAAGCCAAAGCCGCCTTCCTCTCGGTTCTTCAATGTCCGTTAGCAAGAGATCCATTCTCACAGACAGTATAGTCCCCATCCTTCTTTGAATATAATCTCCGGTACATAGAATCAACTTCGGTGAGGTAGTATGTTCCTGGAGACAAAAGGCTGCAGTCCTTGCTCGTCACAAAAGCCTTGGCTTCATATCTATGCTCCATCAGCTTCATTGTCTGAACAAACTTCTCAGGAGGGAACTGCATGAGAAAACCTCTATTACAATCTTTTTCAATACCATTTAGTATTCTACTGTTGTATGTCTCTATCTTTGTAGATATCCAGAAAAGTACATGATATCTGACAAACTTGTAATTTACCTCATGCCTCCACTTCAATTTCCCAGCAACATTCATTACCGTTGCAATGTTTGATAGGCTAAAGGGATGTTGACCTTCATGGAGTCGCAATGAAAACATTGTAGAAGTCAGACCACTTCCATACGAGAACAATATTACCCGCTTTCCAGCCTGCAACGCTATTAAATATGTCAGATTTTAAAGGGAAAATGAGCAGAGACAGAAGACTTGTCATATTTGGAAAAAGATAAACAATTACCAATTCACTATGTTTGTTGTGAATAAGGGATGCAAATGCAGCATAAAGAGATGCGGTATACATATTGCCAACTTGCTTTGGTATCAAGGTGGTTGGTTGCACCTTTGCATCATAAAGGGACTTTGAAACTTGTTGGGATACCTGCAAATGCATGGTTATAAGCGGCATAAGTAAGAAGTATGAAACAAAGAATTTCGACCATCTATCTATCATGAAAGTCTGCACTATCAAATCTTGGAACTGTTTTCAGTTGTGCCTAATTTTGATGAACCAAACTAATAAGGATCTATTAAACGAGTTGTCCTCACAAAATACACTGACAGTTCAAGTATACCAAGAAAATAGACCAGATGGCTTAATATAGCTTGTTTGTTGTTCCAAAAATTAGTCAGAAACTATTGAGTTCAAAATAGACCTTCTCAAGATCCCTGCTCTGGTAACTTTCATCACCAGTCAAATTTGAAAATGGACTCAATTTTTCTTTAGCAATGTCATCAACAGAACTGCAATATCATGTAAACCAGGAAAATGATCAGAATGTGATGAGTCAATCAATAAAATCTCTAAGGGCATCAAGGAAAGTGAAAAACCTGCCATTCCTCATGAAGTCATTGAACAACAAACGAGCAAAGCTTTTCTGCACAAGCTGCAACCATTCAAATAGGAAAAAAAAAGAACTTAGAGAAAGTCCAAAATTCATGAGATTATTTGAAAGAAAGTTCATTGATTTATCCATGAAAGCTAAAATTAGCTACCTTGTTATATGGAGAATGGAAAACAATGTAGTCAGTATCAGAAATGGAAAATTGTTTGCCCTCTAGTTTCTCATACCTGCAGCCAAAGATAGATGAGTAAGCAGAGATTAAATAGTTTAAATTTCATATTTGTAAAGGAAAAAAAAATGCTTCAATTACTTCTGCAGCGACTTATTTGTAACAGAAATACTTATAGCGAGTATCAAGAGCCATGAGATAGCACGTTTGAGAAAGTTTCCCATCAACAACCTACGAATGCATGTCAATAGATAGAACCATTACCCAAATAGGAACTTATAGTGAACAAAAAATGAACTTTAGGTGATTGATATGAGAGTTAAAGGATTTCTAATGCCATCATACTAAATCCTATTGACTAAAGTGGCATAAACAATATATTCCATAAAAGCAGCAAAACTTTTAAGAGGCAAATTGGTTGCTTACAGGATATTCACTAGCAAGGTTGGGTTTGTAAAAGTCATAGGCATGAGACATATGACTGCCCCTAAATTTGCTTTCAAAAACAATAGGAGCATCAGGCCCTATTAGCATAGCAATTGCAGCTGCTCCTCCAGTTGGCCGAGCAGGTCCTACTGCATAGACCTGAAAACAGAACCCTCAGTAAGAAAACCAAATAAAGGTAGAGCTTATATAACCAATGAATATGTCTCCATTGTTTATTTATAGTTAAATGTACAGAAATCACTAAAAATATAAATATCTTACTAATATAAATGTACAAGCTCAAGAGCAAAATAATGTACATTTGGCCCCTAAAGTGTGCAACAATCATATGAACAAAGTATGAAATTACAGCCCCTTTGGTCCAAAACCAAAACCATGTTGAGTAGTATTTCAAAAAAAAAGTTATTATTTTATTCGAGACTGGAGTGGGATAAAGAGAAGGAAATTTTGCAGCCACTTAACATTATTTATAAAGTAACAGTTTAGGAAATGAGCATACCGCACTGTCAGTGCAAACAACAAGACCATATCGTCCATCCCATGAACTACTTTCCACCCAATTGACACAGTTGAATAGAGCTGCAGTCCCTCCATAACAAGCATTAGTTGAGTCCACCCCTTCAATGTCAGTGTTACCACATTTCTGTTTGTTTAACATGAGAAAAGGCGCATTAGTCAGATAGATTTTCTTTTATCAATCTAAGAGGAAGAAAGATGAAACTATCCTGGGGAAGAGGATTATGATGCTTGGACAGAGTACCTCAAAGATTTGCATTAGGAAAGTCTTAATGGACTTGCTCTTGTCTATCACAGTCTCACTGCCAACTTCGAAACGGCCAATTTGCTTAGGGTCAATCGTATACTTTTCAAGGAGTGAAGTAACAGCTGTCAAACTGCAAATCAAAATACCAAGTTTTACAAAATAAGTGTTCATTTGGTCATAAAATATATTAAGCGATGCTAATAGAATATGAGAAAAGTGGATATAAAAGGTAGGAATCAAAACCTCATTGAGATAACATCTTCGACCTCGGTACAAAAGGCCATGCAATCTTGTCCAAGTCCAATGGTGTATTTTCCTTTGCTTGCACCATCATGAGCCTCCAATGTTTCCTGTTTTGTAGTCCAATGGTTATTATTTCCAAAACTAATTTTCAAATAAAAAGGCCATCATTCTACTAATCATTAGAAGAGGTACCACAAAGATACCAACCAAGACAAGTATTTGATACCAAATGATCATAAAAGTAGATTTGAGTGAGGTCCAAAAAAACCCAATTAACACTAATTGTGATCCAGGTAAAACCAAAGCTAGTAAAATATTCACAACAAACAATGAGATAGCAAACAATATACATTTTAACTGTATTTAGATTTCACAAAAAACTCAGATATATGTATATTTATATATATATGTATGACCCCATTAACTCGTAAACATAATCACACCCAGAAATATCACATATGAGAAAACTATGAAATCAACTTTTTCATATATAATTTTTTTTAAAAAGAATGAAAATTTGCAAGCAATTAGAATTCTCTCTATCAGTCAAATTTGCTTCAGCTTAAGCAATATATATATATAGATATATATATATATATATATATATAAAACCCTTATTCAGAAGCTCTATTTACTCTCCATTACATAATCTAAGAATCCATCCTTCACCGTTTTTCTCATTTGTCTCAACAACCAAAGAACAAAAAGGAAAACCAAAAACCCAGAATTTAAAATTAAAAAAAAAAAACTAAAAAGAGAAAGAAAATGAAGATATTATGCCACCTGTTGAACACAGGTAGGAGGGAAGTAGATTTCCATAGCTAGAACTCCCACATTCTTTGCCATTCTCACTCCAAAGTAAACAGAGAACAGCTATGTCAACAACACAAAAAGGAAGTCTTCTTCTTTATTGATTAAAAAAAAAAATCTTTTCTTTTTCTCTTTCTGATGAGTTCATATTGATCCAGCAAGTATCGGCAGAGAATCGATGGTGAGGATGGCATGTGTGAGTGCTTTGGTTTTCATTATTTATAGGCAAATGCAAACTTCATTGATTCGTGCTCCTTTCGATGGCTATTTAGTATTTACCCTCTTTTTTCACTTGTTTACGATTTGCCTTCATGTCGGGCTGGATTTTGGTATCCTTTTGCTTTTTTAGCTTTTCGTTGGTTTTTGCCAGCATTTCAGTTCTTCTTTTGTATTTTTTAGAAAATATGAAATTAAAAAAACAATTTTTTATCTATCATCTTGTGCAAATTACACATAGATTTTATCATCTTACTCGAATATATTTCAATTATTAACCAAATTAAAATTTTATATGTTATTTATTTTTTATTAAAAAAAAGTAAAAATGTTGAATAATCAAATCCAAGACTCAATCTTAATAAAAAAATTATCATTAAAAATTGAAATAATATCTTGCACCAAGTTTATTGTTTCACTTTTTTTTTTTGGAGAATAAACCAAATTCTAGTACACAAAAGGAAACAAAATCCAAACTGGATTAGTTGGTTGACCGGTAGGTTATCAGTTATTCCTTCAAAGAGGAGCCGCTGAATATTATTATATGATATACTTTAAAAATAACATATATATATATATATATATATATATAAACATAAAAGAAATAGTATTTTAGACATAATTATAAACTATAAACACGATTTCAATGTTGAATTTCTTAAAAATGTGGGTATTAAAAAAATACAAGGTCATTTTTTCGAAAAATTATGGGAATAAGTTGATTTTACGAAACGCTTCCAATTGGAAGCATTTTTAATTGATTTGCAGAAAAGTGCATCTAGCTAGAAGCATTTTTAACATATTTGCAGGAAAACGCTTTCAGCTAGAAGCACTTTATACCACATAAGTTAAAAATGCTTCCAGTTAGAAGCCTTTTTTTTTTTTTTTCCCTTTTTTATATGGTTAGAGTTTAGTGTTTTTAAAGTAGGGTAACGGTAAGGTTAGGGTTTTGTAATTTTTTTATATTTTTCAAATTTAAATTTTAGGTTTTTTTAATATTTTTATAATTTTTTGAGATGTAAAGTTAATAATATTCGAATTATTTGAATTGCAAAATTTAATTCGATTCAAAATCGAAACTCGAACTACTCAGTTTGATTAAATCTTAGTTTTTACTTTTTTTCAAAATTTTTGAATGCAACTGAGTTTTGATTGTTATCTACAATGCATTATTTTCGAACATGTGCATTATTTTCAAACATTGAGATTTTTTAAGAAAACATATCCCAGAATATTTAATGGTTGAGTGGGGAAAAGTTTGGAGTTAAAATTGCTAGAAGGAAAACGTTCCACATAGAACAAGTTTTCAGTGCACTGTTAGAAAAAAGCACTGAAAGTGCATCTAGCTGGACAAGTTTTCATACCATGTCAGCTGAAAACATGTCTAGTTGGATGCGCTTTCAGTTCTTTTTTCTAAGAGTGCACTGAAAACACGTCCTACGTGAAGCGTTTTCTCTCTAACAATTTTAACTCCCCACTAGCCTGGAAATTTTTTTAAATCATTTGCCACTGACCCTTGAGTTTATAAAAGTAATATATTTCAGCATTGAGTGGCATAAGGCATTTACGAACAAAGAAAATTGTAAGACTAGAAGAAGAGAAGTTGGCACATAAGACATAATTTGGAGCTATCATGCAATTTGCATAAAGTAATGATAGATTTTTTTGTCCATATTTAATTACAACATTGTTTTTCTGCATAATGATTTTGTTTCAAACATGTGGAACAGGTAATTTTGTTGAAAATGAGTGGAAGAATTAATGTTATTGTTTATTATGCCGGTGAAATACGTGACACCAAGGTTGGAGTCTTTTTTTATCAGAGAACACAACACAATTGGCTTTTAATCAGAACATACAATTGCCAAAACTACATTTAAGAATTAGGCAAAAAACCATCAGATCCAACTAGATGAGAGTATTGTCACTTAAATATCGGTTTGGTGCTTTTGCGAACCCTATTAGATATGACACTTTCAATATCAGAGGTGCGAGGGAGTTGGAGGCGATGGTGCAGACGCACATTGATAGTGGATCACCATATCTCGAGTTATATGTAGAGAAGGACAGATGAAGACCCTCGGAGGTCGACATATGTTCTAGTTTGAGAGGCCAGAATGGAAGAACAAGCCGAGAGTCCAACAAAACAGTTGTGTGGTGAGTTCACTGCTTTGTTAGAACGTTCTCATTATGATATCCCAGAATCATCAATGGGAAGACAATTATCTGTTTCAGTCCTAGATTTTAACCACGGTAGGTAAAAAACTGAATAGTCAGGTTTTGGTGGTAATATGAAATATTGGACCCCTGCACAACACTTAGTGGTTTTGATTTGAACTTTGGTCAACCAATATTCAATGATGGAAACACTTACAGGGGAATGACATCAAGTTCCAGCGATTGGCAATCAACATATGATTTTGGTTGTTCTAACATCTATACAAGAATTGATGATATACTCTCCACGGTGTCGACCGGTGCTGGGACATCTAACCCTAAAGATGTTGATGGCGTTAAGAATAAAAAAGACACTTAATTCGATGCCAATCTAATCCAAGATTCTGGTGCTGATGGTTTAGAAGTTGCATTATTTTTGAACCAGAGTTGATTTCAACTAAACTAAAAGATGGAGGTCTAGGCAGTAAAGGTCTGGGAAAATATGTCGAAGAAGATCTACGGTTCAGGGCATACTTACCTCCAGCCCACATGCATAATGTAGACCTATCAATAGAAGATGCGTTGGAGTTTGCAGAACTACCACACAGAAAACCAAGCCATGCTTGTTCTTTGTTGGATTCGGTTGATTTAGAAGTGGGGAGGGAGTTTTCCTCTAAAGATAGTTTTATCACTACAGTGAAGTGATACAACATCTGGAACAGAGTAAACTTCCACGTTGTTATACCTCAATCTGAAAAGTTTGAGGCAAAGTGCGTAATGCAAAACAACAAATATGCATGGAAAATCATGGCTTCTGTTAAGAAAAATTCAGGGTTGTAAACCATAAAGAAATATACCGCATCGCATACTTATGTTCTCATGGATTCTGCATTAATATTGTTTTGTATTTGTAAAGTTGAATTGCTAATTTTAACGTACTCGTGTTGTTACAGGTATTTCATGATATTATCTAAAATTGGATTTAGAGATGATTGCAGACATAATACTACCTATGGTCAAAGCGAGTCCCAACCTTGTTATACTTGTTTTAATTGCAAATATCTGTAGTCAGTTCGATTGTAAATATCTTCTCATACACTGACGCAAACCTGTAAAAATTAAATACAACTAAGTTAAATAAAATTAATGGAACTAAGTAAAATAACAAAACCAAATTTTACCAAATTGTCGATACCTGATAACAGCACTAAAAACTTGTTGCTTGTGAAATGATATGTGAATTGTGCAAGTATACGCGTCAAATAAAGTAATAAAATGATGAGTGAGTATCATTCCCACAAGGATCGAATTGAGGCACAAAAGTGATCAATTTATTATAATAAAATGCAATTAATGTTATGGCAAAGCTATGGTAAGTATGCAGTGGCAATTAAAGGAATAATGATGTGTGCAATATATGAAATTAATGAATACTTGAAAATGCTATGGCAAAATGAGAGTAGAAATGTAATGGCAATTGTAATAGCCAATTTTGGCCCAAAACCCAAATAAATTAAACTACACAAATAAACAAAGATTAAAAGTCCATATTGTCCAAGTACAAGGCCTAAAATTACCAACCTAATAGCCCACTACCCTAAACAGCCCAATTGGCCCAAACAGAGGCCAACATCTGGAAACCCTAGGGGTTTCTACTCCTTCGCGCCGCAAGCCCTAGCGCCGCACGCGTGCCTCCACGCGCGCTACATGACGTTTCAGCAGCCCTCAACCTTCAGTGCCACGCGCGTGCCTTCACGCAGGCCAGCTCCACAGCGTCCGTACCCACTACCAGCGCCCTCGCCTCTGTACGTGCGCAACAGACGAGCCCTCCAGCACACTCGTACCTGCGCAACAAAGAGCAAAAAGACAGCAAATACGGCAACAAAATAGAAAAACAATAGGGGTATTTTTTGGATTTCTATTCTTGTATCGGCTATAAAGAGCCAAAGGCAAAAAGATGTAAAAGGGGGAATCACGATCGGATGTAAACGCAAAAATTAATCAAAAAAACGAAAAGTTGAAGGTTATTTTGCTCTTACATTGATTTCAATTTTCGGTTTCCTTTTTTGTTTTGTCTTTGATTGCTTTTATTGTGTTTGTAAATCCCAAAAGAAGAGAGGGAGGAGGTCATACCTGGACCGCCATGGTTGCGATGTCGGAAAACACTTTTCCCTCGTCGAATCCACCCCCAAACGCGCTTGGGGTTCGTTTCTTCCCGACTTTCTGGGTTTGCAAATCCTGGCCTTCGAAGGCGCCCAAACGCGGGGTCAAAAGCCCCTCTTCGCGTACCGTTAGTCACCACGCACGGTGGAAGTACGGTGGGTGCTAAAGAGACCTGACCGATCGGTAATAGGGGAAGGAAAATTTTTTTTTTTAGTGGCTGCTGCTGTTTGCCAAAGGAAAAAGAAAGGGAAACGGGTGAATAGGGAAAGAAAAGGAATTTTAGGGTTTAGTAACCCTACTAAAACGACACCGTATCACCCTACCTAGCCCTGACCCGATTTCAACCCGTTTTACATGCCCCAGGACCCGCGCAGTCCCGATTATTGGGATATTTGCGCGAGAGGGCCTTCCTCCTTTGAGGCACCATTCAATTTAGCCCTATTTCGGCTTTCCTTTCCTTTTTTGATTTATCTCTAAACTTTCGATATTGTTTTAATTTAGCCCGCATTAAATGCTACGCTTTGACCAGCGGTTCATTTGCTTTATTAGTCCCTCTATGTTTGTATGAGTTACATTTGGGTTCTTTCCCGTTTCATTTATTTCAGATCTACCCCAAAAACTTCATTTTTAACCCAATTTCGTCCCTTTTTTACTTTTTTATTATTGTTTTACTGTTATCTTAATATTATTTATATTATTATGCTTTATTACTATCATTATTATATTTAGTATTTACTAACATTTTATTATTATTATTTTACTTATCTAGGTATATTATATTACTAATAGCTTTCTTTCTATTCTTATTATTATTATATGTAGTATATATCTTATATATATATATTTTTTATACCGGGTATATGTATATTTTTCTATACTATAGTTACATAGATTCTTTTATGTTATTTCATGTACATTTTTGATACTATTATGTACGTATATTTTTGTATATTACATATTTTCCAATATTATATTATGTATACATTTTCTTTATATATCACATTGTTCATATATTTTTATACTATTAAGCATATATATGTTTACATATTACGTATATATATATTTCTAATATTATACTTTTATATTATGTATATATATTTAATATTATGTATCTATATTTTACATATTCATGTTTTAGTATTATATCTTCATGTATTATAATATTATTAGGTATATACTAGTATGTGCATTATATATAGGTTTCTTTTATTTGTTATTTTCAACTTTATGTTACCAATATCTTTCATACGTACATCATTTTCTACTATGTACATATAAACTATACATACCTTTACATGCATTATTTTCTTATCATGTATATATATTTCTGAATACAATGATTTTTTTTATATACACCTTCATTATTTGTTTATACATCCTATATATTTCAATATTACATTATGAATATATATCTTTATATATTGCATATATTTATTTTCAATGTTATATACATGTATTACGTTTTTATATACTATATGCACCTTTTTATATTTTTAATATTATATTGCTCATATACTTTTATACTATTCCACGTATATCTTATTATAACTACACTATGTATACACTCTTTTTAAATACCATTTTTATATTATTTTTTTTCTAAAACTTCTCGTATGTTATTTTTAAATTATTTCACGAGTTATTTAGTTAAATCACCTCAAGTTATTTTGCCTTGAAATCGCTTTGTATTTTAATCATTTTTAATTATTTTATTACTAACCTAGATTGTTCTTCATGGTATCCGTTTTAAACTTATTTTTCGTGTATTGTTTTTCTAAAGGGATTACATTTATTATTTTTGAATTCTTTACATTCATTTTATTTTTCATGTTTGATAATGTTAATATTGGTATTCATGTGATGTTAAATGCTTATATTTATACATGATTATTGTTATCGTATATTTTGTTTCATGCTTATTTGTTATATCTTTGATCATCGTTATAGCTTCATGGGTTCAACTCAAACATTTGCCCAATTTCAAGCTAAATGCATTAAATCGTTTTCAAATTCGGTAATTTAAATATTTTTTATAAGACAACATTTTATGCTTGGAAATTCGAAGAATCGTGCCCTAACGTGTTGGGCCGCGTTTCTTTCGTTTGTTCAAGCACTAAAATATCCTTTTCGATTTTACTCGTCTCCTTTAACTTTTCAAAGCAAGGCAATGTCCTCCGCTCGAGAATCCGAGAAAGCGTGCCCTAACGTGTTGGGTTTCGTTCTTTTGGTTAGATCGAATACGTTGACACCCTTTTACAATTTCCAAATGTACAAATTTTTGGGATAAGATTCGACCATAGGTTCGAGGGTAAAGGATCGTATCCTAACGTGTTGGATGCGATGCTATATTCTCTTGAAACGAGAGAATCTTTCCGACCAATTTAAACCGTTCAAATGCTTTAAAAGAAATCGCGTTTCAAAATTTTCGACATAAGGACATTTTTGATTAATTCGGTACCAATTTTGGGCGTGACGAGGGTGCTAACCCTTCCTCGCACGTAATCGACTCCCGAACCCGATTTCTCAAAATTTCGTAGACCAAAAACAAATCATTTTAATAAATCAAAATGTTTTATTAAATTGATTTGAGGTGTTCTGACCGCACCTTGGAAAAGGGCCGGTGGCGACTCCCTATTTTAATTTTCATTTCAAAACCCAAAGTCGATTCCCCTTTTCAAGAAAAAGGTTTCGACAGCAATTATGAGAATTATTATGGGAATATTATGTAAACGATCAAGTAAATAACTAATAATGATATGGTAAAGATACAGCGACAAAGAATAAAGGATATATGATGTTGATTTGGAAGGTTGGGATTACTAAGAATCTACCCTTACTATCAATAATGCCTCAGTAAAATCATACTCGATTTATTGCGCAGGAGAGTTCTAAAATGGTTTGGTTTTTTCTAGAGCAAAAACCTCAAGTTACCTTGCCTGTGTCTGTGGGCTTTTAATATGGTACCTTACACTATTTTCCTTCTGTATGAACGTTGCTCTATGTCTAGAGTCTACTACAAGTATCTGTCGAGTACTTGCTCATATCATTCAATTTTGGTCCAACTAATCCAACCTTTTTAGAATTAAATTAGTTTATGGGCATACTGCACAATCATCTATGTCTAAGGATTGCATGCATACAATTTAGAAATAAAAACAATTGAATGAAACAGTAAATTGAATAAAGTAAGTGCTTCAACCATTAAAGAAAATAAAAGTTTCATCATGTAATCCTAACCCAATGAGATTTAGCTCATGGGTTGGCACATAAAATTCAAAACCAAAATAACATCCAACACCATTTTCATCATTCAATTCAGGGAAGAACAAAGTAAGAAATAAGGAAGACTTCTGATATGCTCGCGATATTTAAGTAATAAAATTTATAAAAACTGATCCCACCAAAAACTAACTAATATCACGATTTTAAAGGCAAGCGCACCTATCAAACAGTAGTATAGTTTAGCGGCAAGACCGAGTTATCGTACCCAAGGGAACCAAAAGTACTAATACTTACTTCCTTTCTATTATCTAGCCTAAAAATAAAAGAGGATTGGTTGAAACTAATTCTAAAACTAACTAAAAGTGCACAAAAAGTAAATTGGGGAAAACTTTAGGGAAAAGCTAATTGATATGAGCAATACTTAAGGGAGAATCCACCTAGACTTCACTTGTTATTAATTTCTTGAACTAGATAATTTCTTCACTTGACTTGATTCGTAAAGATCCCTAACTTATGTTAATACCTCTGTCAAGGATAAGAACAACTAATCCTAGGTGGTTAATTAAAGTTTCTTTATTAATTAACACCCTAGGTTGCATTAATTCGATCTATGGATTCCCCCATTAGGTTTGACCTTAATCCGGCAGATTTATGTCGCCCTATGTCTAGGGTTGCATGCAACTCCGCTTAATTATGGTAGATCTACTCTTAAAACAGGGACTTTTGCTCCTCTGCCTAAGCACATCAAGTTCTTGAAGTAATACCGAGGATTATTAAATCAAGAATGAAGAACACATAATTAAGAACAATTCAAGTATTTATCATATAATTCAAGAATAAATAATAACAAGATCTGTCTTAGGATTCATCCCCCTCAAATATTTGAGGGGTTTAGTTCATAATTAATAAAGAAAACATCTCAGAAGAAATAAGATAACAAAACATAAAGAACCCCAAAACCCCTGAAGGAATTTAGGGAGATCCTCTGTCCTGATGTAGAATTCTGGCTTCTGGGATGAATCAATCGGCTTTCCTTGGAGTAATCCCTTGCTTCCACTCCTTGTGTTGGCAGAAATACGACGCTCCTTCTTCAGAGAAAAAAGAGTATTCCCTTAGCGGGAATTAAGCACACCCTTGAAGTTGCCTCATAGTGTCTTTCTATAGAGTTTAGAATGACTTTCTTAGCCCCTAAGTATCCTTTTTCGAGTAGAATTGAACTTCCTCACGATAGGGACACACCCGTACGCCACGCCCGTGTAGATCGATAAGAAGCCGTGTGCAGGCCTGTTGATGGTGGCACGGCCGTATTACTCTAAGGAAAGCTGATTGATTCATCCTAGAAGCCAGAATTCTACATCAAGACAGAGGATCTCCCTAAATTCCTTCAGGGGTTTTTGGGTTCTTTATGTTTTGTTATCTTATTTCTTCTGAGATGTTTTCTTTATTAATTATGAACTAAACCCCTCAAATACTTGAGGGGGATGAAACCTAAGACAGATCTTGTTATTATT
This sequence comes from Gossypium stocksii, assembly GCA_020496765.1. NCBI lineage: Eukaryota > Viridiplantae > Streptophyta > Magnoliopsida > Malvales > Malvaceae > Gossypium > Gossypium stocksii. Next base: position 111,180,864 of record CM035623.1, read on the forward strand.
TATTCTTGAATTATGTGATAAATACTTGAATTATTCTTAATTATGTGTTCTTCATTCTTGATTTAATAATCCTAGGTATTACTTCAAGAACTTGATGTGCTTAGGCAGAGGAGCAAAAGTCCCTGTTTTAAGAGTAAATCTACCATAATTAAGTGGAGTTGCATGCAACCCTAGACATAGGGCGACATAAATCTGCCGGATTAGGGTCAAACCTAATAGAGGGATCCATAGATCGAATTAATGCAACCTAAAGCTGTTAATTAATAAAGAAACTTTAATTAACCACCTAGGATTAGTTGTTCTTATCCTCGAAAGAGGTAAGTTAGGGATCTCTACCGATCAAGTCAAGTGAAGAAATCATCTAGTTCAAGAAATTAATAACAAGTGAAGTCTAGGTGGATTCTCCCTTAAGTATTGCTCATATCAATCAGCTTTTCCCTAAAGTTTTCCCCAATTTACTTTTTGTGCACTTTTAGTTAGTTTTAGAATTAGTTTCAACCAATCCTCTTTTATTTTTAGGCTAGATAATAGAAAGGAAGTAAGTATTAGTACTTTTGGTTCCCTTAGGTACGATAACTCGGTCTTGCCGCTAAACTATACTACTGTTCGATACGTGCGCTTGCCTTTAAAATCGTGATATTAGTTAGTTTTTGGTGCAATCAATTTTTATAAATTTTATTACTTAATATCGCGAGCATATCAAGTTTTTGGCGCCGTTGCCGGGGAACTAAAATATTAAGAAAACTCGATTTCTATTACTTTAGCCATTATTATATTTATTTATTTTCAGTTTTTATTTATTTTTATTTTATTTATTTATTTATTTATTTTTCTTTTCTTTTCTTTTCTTTTATTCTATTTCCTTCTAGGTATTTCTAGTTTATGGCTAGAAACAACCCAGCAGGACCATTACTTTTTGACGAAGATTTAGAGGCGATAGTTCGCAGAAATCGTAGAGAGATTAGACGAAGCCTACAATATCCAGAACAAGATCAAGAACAAAGGCCAGAACCTACAGAAGAGATGGATGCAAATTAAAACATTCCACCACCGCCCGCAATAGCCTCGCCACCAGCAAATCAGGAACAAGCTCCTCGCACTATGTATGATTATGCTAAACCTAGTTTGGTTGGTACCCAAACTAGCATTCTTAGACCTACTATTGCTGCTAATAATTTTGAATTAAAGCCTAACACTATTCAGATGATGTAGCAATTGGTACAGTTTGATGGTTTACAGGATGAAGATCCAAATTCACACATAGCAAATTTTTTGGAACTTTGTGATACTTTTAAAATTAATGGCATTTCTGATGATGCCATTCATCTTAGGCTATTCCCATTCTCTTTGAGAAACAAGGCTAAACAGTAGTTAAACTCTCTACCACGAGGCTCAATCACTACATGGGAATAGATGACCGAAAAATTTTTTCTTAAATATTTTCCTCCAGCTAAAACAGCTAAATTGCGAAACGATATCTCTTCTTTTATGCAGATGGATCTAGAGACACTTTACGATGCCTGGGAGAGATACAAAGATCTTTTGAGAAGGTGCCCTCACCATGGGTTGCCTTTGTGGTTACAAGTTCAAACCTATCACAGCGGTTTGAACCCATCAACAAGGCAGATGATCGATGCGGCCGCCGGAGGAACAATCAACAATAAAACACCAAAAACAGCTTATGAGTTTATAGAAGAGATGTCACTGAATAACTATCAGTGGCAAGTCATGAGAACAAAGCCGACAAAAGCTGCAGGAGTTTATAATATTGATGCTGTCACCATGCTTACTAACCAGGTAGAATTTTTAAATAAAAAGTTTGATAATTTTGTTGGTTCTACGCAGGCACATCCAGTGATGCAGTGTGACGCAATCTAGGGAAATATGTTCAATCCAGATTACTCCTCTTATGGACATGGCATGGAAACTGAGCAAACCAACTATATGGGTAACAATTCTAGACCTTAAAATAACACTTATAGTAATACTTATAATGCAGGTTGGTAGAGTTACCCCAATTTTTCATGGGAAGGACAAGGAAATCAAAGACAACCGCCTCCTCCAGGATTTCAGCGGCCACCACCACAACAGAAGAAAAAGCCGAACCTAGAAGAGATGTTCACCAAATTTATGGCCATGTCAGAAACCCATTTCCAAAATACCGAAACGGCACTAAGGAACCAGCAAGCATCTATTCAAGGACTTGAAACTCAAATAGGCCAACTTGCCAAGCTAATCTCTGAAAGACCACGAGGTGGGTTACCAAGCAACATTGAGACTAACCCTAAGGAACAACTCAATGCCGTGGATACGATAGATGATAGGGGGTTAACCAAAACCAACCCAAAGCCATGCAAAGAGCCAGTGGTAAGTAAAGGAAAGGATGAGGTAAGTTACAAAGATGAAATTACCAAAGAATTTAAACCTCGTATCCCATACCCAACCGCGCTAAAGAAGGACCGCACAGATCAACAATTCGGTAAGTTTCTTGAACTCTTAAAGAAATTACATATCAACTTACCATTTGTTGAAGAAATTTTACAGATGCCGAAGTACGCAAAATTTTTAGAGGAACTTCTCACAAATAAAAGGAAATTGGAAGAACTGTCCACAGTGGAACTCAACGAGGAATGCTCAGCTATTCTCTAAAATAAACTGCCAACCAAACTAAAAGATCTAGGGAGTTTTACTATTCCTTGTTTACTTGGTAGCCTAGACGCCAAAAATGCTTTAGCTGATTTAGGAGCTAGTATAAATGTCATGCCTTATAAACTATTTAAACAACTAGGTCTTGAAAAACCTAAGCAAACCAAGATGAGCATTCAACTGGCTGATAAAACTATTAGGTTTCCTAAGGAAATAATTGAAGACGTGCTTGTCAAAATTGATAGATTCATATTCCCAGTTGACTTTGTTGTTTTAGACATTGATGAGGACAGCAATGTACCCTTAATTCTAGGGCGACCCTTTTTAGCAACTGCCAGAATAATAATTGATTTAGGAACAGGTGAACTTACACTACGTGTCGGTGATGACCAAGTTACCTTACAAGCTCGAAACTCGATTAAGACTGTTGATAATAATATATTCACAAGTCCTTGTAAAAAGAATAATCTCACCCTCCAACCTTCTATGCAGGATACACTCCACATAAAGGCAACTCAATCACAAACAAGTCCATCCAGGGAGACGCACCTGGAAAGTGAATGCTTCAAATTGAGGAGCTAGATGAGTGGCTAAACTATCACGAAAAGCCCAAAATATGCCACACCAACCCAGAGCATCACCAAGACGACCCTCAGGTAAAAATGAATCAACTCAAGGTAGGGGATAAGGTAATCTTAGAAGAAGATGATCCTCGAATCTTAAATTCAAAAGAGCATACAAGTGATACACCTTACTTCACGGTAATGAAAATCTTTCCCTATGGTACAATCGAGATAAAACATGAGTCACTTGGCACTTTCAAGGTAAATCACACTCAACTCAAATCTTACGTTGATAAGAAATTGTAAGCAGGATAGAAGAGTATCAACTCTTCAAACCACCGTAAACGTACAAGCTCGAGCAAAGTCGAGCTTAGACTATAAATAAGCGCTTCTCAGAAGGCAACCTGAGCACTAACTTAGTAACTTTTCTTTTATTTTTGATTTTAGTATTTTTTATGCATCAACTAACCCTTTTTAATGCAAAAATTTAGGACCACACGGTGACGCCCACGGGCGTGCCTCAGGCTGTGTGTACACTTTGAGCAGAGACACGGTCATGCAACTTGGCCGTGTACAAGAAGGTAAAATTTTTCCTAAGGCACGGGCTACGATAAATAGCCACGACCGTGTGATATAACCGTGGCCAACACTGTCAATTCCAACATGGGCGTGTGACCCCATACACGACCGTGGGAGAAGCAAACATCGAAGGACACTGCCGTGCGACACGGCCGTGTGCCTCAACACGCCTTCGCAACACGGGCATGTGTCTCGAGCCAGGCACGCCAAAATCCCTGAGATTTTTGTTTTTCCATTTTATTTTATTTTATCTTTTTCTTTATCTGAATTTTAGTATTCTCAGAACTAGTTTATGCTATTTCAATTATTTTATATCGGTTATTTCCTAACAAGTAATTGTTCTAATCCTGAAATACCTAAAATCCCTTAAGTGCTATCGCAGTTTCAAAACCATGAACTTCAAGTATTTCTTCCTCCAAGACAACTTTCACAATTCAAAGATTCCATCCAATATTCAGGGAGTTTTACTTCTCTCCCTAACTTATGATCTTGTGCTTCTATTGCTATTAATGTTATCTTTGTACATTGAGGGCAATGTACATCTTAAGTGTGGGGGGAAACTCACTTTCATTCTTTATATTATCTTTGAAATCCCTGAAAATTACTTTTAAATTTCGAATTCTCCGCATTATCTCCAAATCTCTTGTTAGGAATTAATTCTGATTGATTTATGATTTTTATTGATGTGTTGAGAATTAAGACATAGGTGTTTATGCTTTGATTATTCAAACTTTAAAACATTAGGGAATCAAGCATGATAAGTTGAAATTTTTGAGAACCCAATTTTTTCATAAGTTATTTTCCTGAATTTTAAGTGTTATCTTGATATTTGAAATTCACAGGATTGACATCAAAAGCCATAATTCTATTGAGATTTTTGAGCCTTTTGAGCATACATTCTTTCATGCTCACTTTTATTATTGCTTTGAGTGAGTCAATACTGATTTGTTATTCTAGAACTTGCTTCGAATATACATGTCAAGACCATATCATTGATTTGATATATTGAGATGATAAAGGCACTTAGGATTTAACCCACTTACTCCATAAAAACCCTACCTCCATAAATTAACCCCTAGTAAACCCCATTGAGCCTAACAACCCATTCTTTGACTTACCTCTAATATTAACCCATAACCCATTTTTGTTGAATTCTATTAATTATTTTGATCCCTATTTTTGTCGAGATTTGAGTTAAAATTATTATCTAGCTTTGTTCTCTTTTTCAGTTGTAAAGTTTGTCAATATTCAAAGTATTGTACTTGAATTGTTCTAAAAAAATAAAAAAAGTGTATATACAGTTAATTCAGTTGTAATCTGTAATAGTTCAATAGTTTTTGCATATTTCTACAAGCTTCCAAATCCAGAACGATGTCATCATAAGGCTTAGCTCTAGGAATATGTTCCAGTGATAGAGATTTTTCTAGCTAGATGATTTTTAAATTCAATCTCGATTCTAACCCTCTTTTTCAGCTTGTGTAACACCCCTAACCAAAGCCTCATTACAACCATTGAAAGACCTTTTGATCGATGTGTCGTATCAATCTATAATGGTGGAGATTTGATTTTCTTGTAAGCCTATGGTAATAACTTTTCAGATTGACTAAAGAGTGCTTAATTCTTGAACCCTAAACACTTTGAGTGGATAGAGTGAACCCTTAGTGAGGATGGCAAAACCTGTTGATTTCAATTGAGAGATGATTACTTAGAAGAAGGGAAGAAACTTATGTTTCAATGATAAAATTCTCAACTTAGAGTGATTGAATCTTTAATGTTCTTCTGATTGAATTTTCATTGTATGACTGCTTGTGAATTAGTTTGAAACATTATTGATAAAGATTGTAAGTTGAGAGGAATGATTCTTAATTAGGGATTGAGATTTTGCTTGAGGACAAGCAAACGCTTAAGTCTGGGGGTATTTGATAAATGATAAATATACATATTTTTACCTCATGTTTAGCCTATATTTTGGATGAATTATCATTAGATTTGTGAGAATTGGTACTCTTAATCCTTCTATTTCATGTCTTATACTCAGGAGAGCATAGGGAAGAGAAAAGAACGAGAAACAGGCCAAAAATAGAGAAAATGGGCCAAAATGAGAAAATGACACGGCCTAGAGATTCACCACACGGTTGTGGCACACGGCTGTGCCACATAAAGTCCAACACGGCCCTACCCCGACAAGCACGGCCAGACCACACGGCCATGCTTGTTGGGGTAAGGCCGTGTTGTTTTCTCATTTTGGCCCATTTTCTCTATTTTTGGCCCGTTTCTCGTTCTTTTCTCTTCCCTATGCTCTCCTGAGTATAAGACATGAAATAAAAGGATTAAGAGCACCAATTCTCACAAATCTAATGATAATTCATCCAAAATATAGGCTAAACATAAGGTAAAAATATGTATAATTTATCGCTTATCAACTTCAGTCAGATAGCTTTCGCATGTCCAGTTCACACACTAGCAGCACAGTGTTCTGCAATGGCTGAAAGAGACTGTTTTCATCTTCCTAGGGTCTTTATATAGAGTTTTGGCGTGTCCAGTTCACCCACTAGCAGCACAGTGTCTTGGCGGGAATAAAGCACCCTTGGCGGGAATAAAAGCACACCCTTGTAGTTGCCTCCTAGGGTCTTTATATAGAGTTTTGGAATGCCTTTCTTAGCCCCTAAGTAGCCTTTTCCGAGTGAAATTGAACTTCCTCACAATAGGGACACACCCATGTGCCACGCCCATGTAGATCGACTACCAGGCCGTGCTCGAGCCTGTTAAAGTGGCACGGCCGTGTGGCACGACCGAGTGGTGAATCTCCAGGCCGTGTTTATTATTGAACTGAGCCTAAGTTACCCGTTTTCGGCCCGTTTCTTACTCTTTTCTCTTCCTTATGCTCACCTAAGTATAAAACATGAAATAAAAGGATTAGGAGCACTAATTTCCACAAATTCAATGATAATTCATCCAGAATTTAGGCTAAGTATGAGGTAAAAATATGTATAATTTACGGTTTATTAAATACCCCCACACTTAAGCCTTTGCTTGTCCTCAAGCAAAATCCCAACTCACAATTAAGAATCATTCTTTTTAACTTATAATCCTTGTCAATAATGTTTCAAACTAATCCACAAGTAATCATACAGTGAAAATTCAACCAAAAGAACATTAAAATCTCAAACACTCTAAGTTGAGAATTTTATCACGGAAACATAGGTTTTCTCCCTTCTCCTAAGTAATTACCTCTCAATCAAAATCAACAAGAGTTGACATCCTCACTAAAGATTCACTCTATCCACTCAAAGTGTTTAGGGTTCAAAAATTAAGCACTCTTTAGTCAACCTGAAAAGTTATTACCATTGGCTTGTAGGAAAATCAAATCTCCACCACTATAGATTGATATGACACAATGATCAAAAGTTCTTTCAATGGTTGTAATGGGGCTTTGGTTAGGGGTGTTGTCACAAGCTGAAAAAAAATGTTAGAATCGAGATTGAATTGAAAAATCATCTAGCTAGAAAAATCTCTATCACTGGAACATATCCCTTGGGCTAAGCTCTTCTTTTTGGATAACATCGTTAAGTATTTAGAAGTTTACAAAGGAAATATGCAAAAATATTATAACTGAATTAAATATACACATTTTTTTAAGAACAAGTCAAATACAAATAGATTGAATATTTATGAATTTTACAAACTTGAAAAAGAGAATAAAGCTAGACAATTATTCAACTCAACTCTCGACAAAAATAGGGATCAAAATAATTGAATGGGATTAAAAAAAAAGGTTATAGGTTAATATTAAAGGTAAGTCAAAAAATGGGTTGTTAGGTTCAATGGGGTTGATAAACTATAAATTATACATATTTTTACCTCGTGCTTAGCCTATATTTTGGATGAATTATCACTAAAATTATGAGAATTTTTGCTCTTAATCCTTCTATTTTATGTCTTATACTCACGAGAGCATAGGGAAGAGAAAAGAACGAAAAACGGGCCTAAAACAGAGAAAATAGGCCAAAATGAGAAAACGACATGGCTCAAGGATTCACCACGCGGCCGTGGCACACGGCCATGCCACATGAGGTCCAACACGACCCAGCCCCGACAAGCACGGCTAGGCCATATGGCCGTGCCACCCTCAACAGGCCCGACCACTGCCTCTTATCGAAACCACACAAGCGTCGCATACGGGCGTGGCATACGGGCGTGTCCCTGTCGTGAGGAAGTGCAATTTCACTTGGATTTGGATACTTAGAGGCTAAGAAAGGCATCCCAAAGCTCTATATAAAGACCCTAGGAGGCAACTTCAAGGGTGTACTCTTTTCTCCCGCAAAGGAGCGCCATATCTCTGCCAACACAAGGAGTGGAAGCAAGGAATTACTCCAAGGAAAGCCGATTGATTCATCCCAGAAGCCAAAATTCTACATCAAGACAGAGGATCTCCCTAAATTCCTTTAGGGGTTTTTGGGTTCTTTATGTTTTGTTATCTTATTTCTTCTGAGATGTTTTCTTTATTAATTATGAACTAAACCCCTCAAATACTTGAGGGGGATGGAACCTAAGACAGACCTTGTTATTATTCATTCGTGAATTATATGATAAATACTTGAATTATTTTTAATTATGTTGTAACGACCCGAATTTTTCGGTTATCGGAAAAGTTTATTTTCGGGTCTTCGTTTATGAAAAATGGGTTTATAAATAATTATTAAAAATAATTATGCAGTTAGATGAGTGGTTAATTAAAGTTTAATTAAGTAAATTTAGTTTAATTAGGAATAACTAGTAGAAAGGACTAAATTGAATAGAATGCAAAGGTTTGATTTAGTAAAGAGAAATAATAAAGGAATAAATTAGTAATTAGACCATAGAAATTGACATGTGTGTATTATGGATAAAATACATGTGTATTAATTTTATTGGTACAAATGTATGTTATGTATATTTACTTAATTATTAAGTAAATATTATTAATTTATTTGTTATAATTATTATTATTTGTGTAAATATTATTTTATTAAATTGTTGAGATAATGACAAGTGTGTGGCAAGGATTAACACAAGTGTATGTATTTAATTGGTTAATAAAAAGATATTTTGTAATAGTTAATTAATTAAGTAATAAAAGAAATTAAAAAGGAAATAAAAGGATGAAAAGAAGAAAAGAAACAGAGAACCAAACGTGAGAAGGGGAAGAAAAAGAAAGAAAGAAAGAAGAAAGGAAAAATTGGGGGTTTGATGCTTGAAGCTAAAATTGGTAAGTCAATTAAGTCCTTTTTACTTAATTTTGATGCTTTAGAAGCTTTGGAACAAGATTTTGAGGAAATTAAATGAATATTTTGAAAGTTATTAGATTTCTAGATAATGTTTATGTTGAGTAAAAAGATGAATTAGGGGTTAAATTGATAAAAATTCAAGTTAGAAATGAAATAAGGATTGAATTGTAAAGTAATTCATAAGTTTTAACATTGTAGGGACTAAATTGATGAAATTTTGAAATTAGGGAAATATGCTGGAAATTTAATAGTTAAGAATGAGTTTGGACAAAGTTTGAATAGAAATGAAGTATGAATTGAGATAGAAAAAGTAAGTGAAATTAGTTAAGATTAAATTGAAATTAAAATAGAAATTGAATAGAAATTGTATTAATTAGCTATAATTTAATAGTGAATTAAAGAATATGAATTGTTTTAATTTCCGTAGTTATTGTGGTCTCGGGAATCTTGGCTAAGCAAGGAAAAATGGCAAAGACAACGGGAGTTAGCTCGAGCAAATACGGTTTGTATTTCTATAATCTGAATTTAGTCATTATTTGTTAAATTTATATACATATGGCAATTGTTGGTGTTCGAATTATGATGTCTTATAATGGAAATGGATTGATTTCCGCATACGATGAATTTATTGAATTTATAATGATTGGAATTATTTTGGTTGAATTATATAATTTATATGATTGATGTAAAAATTACAATAATGAGTGAATGTTATATTGGAAATATATTGATTGGAAATATGAGGAAATTGATATAAATATATGGGATTTGTGATATTTGAATATTTGATATTGAAGTGAAAATATCTGATTTTGTGAAATTGATTGAAAATACGAGAAAGTGATTGACAATGATATGTGTTTCCGAGACCCTATTAACTAGTCGGGCTTAGTGGATATAGTTGGCATGCCATAGGATTGGAAGTGTTCAGGGTTACTTCGACCTCGAGTCGATGAGACACTTGGAGTGTCATATTGCTTCGGATAGATTCGATGAGGTACTGGGTACCACTTTACTTCGGCTAGGCCAATGAGACACTGGGTGTCAACCTTGCTTCGAACTATCCGATGAGGCACTAGGTGCCAATCTGGTGTGTTTGGTTGGATCCGTGTATCCACCTGGGTCCGAGTCAAGTTAATAGGGGTAAATATGTGAAATGATAAAATCCGAATAAATGTGATTGAGCTATTAAAAGAAAATAAGAAAGTGAATTTGATTATCTGAATCATTGAATAGAAAGTGAAAAGGGGTTTTGTAATATGAAATGTGATATAAAAATTGTGCAATGAGATTGAAGGCATGAACCTAAGGTTCATGAATTGTTCATATTTGAAAAGTAAATTGAATAATTATATATGGATGAGAATTGAATCCAAGGTTATTATATTGTCTGAAATCTTAGTGAAAATTCATTGAATCAATTATTTGAATTATGTTGGCTTGGTATGAATTATATATATATATATATATAGTGAAAGTTATCAAGGATAGTAAATTAATATGATATAAATGAAATTGACCGTTATTAAAACGGACTAGAATGGAATATGATTGATAAGCACATAGTTAAATATAGATTACTGATTTTTGAATGGTGATTTGTGAATAAAATTAAGGAAAGCTATACCGATTAGCAAGTGAAAGAAAAGAATAAATAATAATGATTTATTAAAGAATTGAACAATTAAGTTATTGTGTTTATTAAATGATTTGTACAGAATTTATATGGTAAGTAGTTGAAATTTGTCTATGAAATGAATAAGTAAATAATTGTGATTGTTATTATGATCTTGAGTATTTATTATATTATTAAATGTTTGGATTATAGAAATACCACTGAGTATACCCATACTCAGCGTACGGTTTGTTCCCGTGCGCAGGTTAAGTAAAGGTAGAACGTTAAATCAGCATCCCAGGCTGATCCCAAAGTTAATAAGGTAAAGTGTGTTAATTGTTAATAGTGGCATGTACCTAGGGTGTCTTATGTGTATGTTAATTTGAAATTGCAATTGTAATGAATAGCATTTGATTAAGTGTTTTATACAAATAAATTAGGTGGTATATTTGTGTATTTGTGTTTTAGGGAGGCCAAGGCTTGGTAGATAGCCTCATACGGCCTGAGTGGCTGGTTACACGGGCGTATGACCAGACAGTGTGAAATTTGGCAGATTCAACCACGGGGTAGAGGCACGGGCGTGCCTAGGCTGTGGGCGAAACACGGGCCAATCCCACGAGCGTGTGTTTAGACCGTGCATGCCCTGCACCTTGAATTCAAAATTTTATTGATCACACGGGCAAGAGACACGGCCGTGTGTCTCTTAGCCTTAGACCGTGTGGAGGTACACGGCCCGACCACACGGGCGTGCGAAATAGTTTGTGGCCGTGTTGATAAAACAGAATGTTCCACGGTTTTTCAACACGGGCGTGTGGGAGCCACACGGTTTTATTACACGGCCGTGCTAAAATTTACACGGGCGTGTGTGCCCTGTTTTTCATGAAAAATTTTTAAATTTTCCGGTTTGACCCTGAGTCAATCTCTAAACTTATTTTGGGCCCCGTAGGCCTATATTAAGGTCTAATTGATAGATATTAGAGAGTATTTGGTCGAAATTCAAATTTATGCTTCGTTTTAATTCGTAAATTAGTGTTTGGTTCCGGTAATACCTCGTGACCCTGTTCCGGCGACGGTGTGGGGTTAGGGGGTGTTACATTTAGTGGTATCAGAGCTATAGGTTTAGCTAATTCTCAGACTAAATTGAGCTCGAAATTGAGTCTAGAGGTACATGCCAAAATTAAGCGGAAATTGAATCGGGATCGGATGCTGATATATTTGTTTGCTTTTGTTTTATAGTGAAAATGTTAAAAAAATATATTGATAGAATTGATTATAAGATATATACTAATAATGAAGAGTTTTGTGAATAAAATAGAAACTGAATCGATAACACTGAGTATTACTGAAGTGAGTAATTAACCAATGAATATGGAATGATGAAATGATAGAGAAAGAAATGATATATAATGTTAAAATTATAAATGATGCTTGTTAGTGAATATAAGAAATTATATCTGTTATGATAACTACCTCTCCTGTTTCTCAATCGGTTCCCGAAGTACTTTAAGATACAGAGTTCATCTGAACAAGTAAGTATCTGTTATTAAATATTCCGTAAATATAGTGTGGAGGGATTGGAAATTACAATTGAAAATGATTTTGAAAGAATTGCAGTGTGGTAAGAGAATATTATCAGGGCTGTAAATGAATTGCTTCATTCGCCGAATAAATAATAAAAACGCATGATATTCTGCTAAAAGATCTAGCTTGCCAGTAATGGAAATATTGATTTATGTTGTGACTATGAAATGGCTATTTAGAATTTTCTGAAATGAGTTATGAAAGAAGTATATGTTAGTCAGAAATTTCTTGATTGGAGATGTGAAGAATTCCTGAAGTTAAACAGAGTTATAAGACTGTAATTACGTATGAAGGGAATTTGTCCGATTGATTAAATATACCAGAGAGTGTATTCTGATAGGAATTATAATGTACGAGTGGTTTGAAAATGGTTTAAATGAAAATATAAAGTCGAAGAATGCAGAATAAAGAGCGAAATATGAGTTAGATATGATTCTCCTGATCATTATCTTAGTGATTGATTAAAGACAGTTGAAGAAGATATTTTTCTACCGGATGTCATTCCAGGTACTTTCTTCTTTATCGAATTGATGTGGTTATTCTAAACTGCTTTTGGTTTGACTATTCTCATGATTATATAAATTTATTATCTACTAAGGATTTATCTATTGAGGTCATTGAATTTTGGTAGAAGTATCAAATTTTCTAGATCAGTAATCATTGGTTGATAAAATTTGCGGGAATTGTCTGATAATGATATTAAAGTATTGTTTTCTGATTGATTTGATGTTATTATTGTTTGACGTGATTCTGAAAATAGAACTGTTAATTTTGCAAGATGCTGTGGTAAATTATAGGCAAAAATATATTATATTGCAGAGTTGGGATGATGGAATGTTTAGTTTGAAACAGAGAAGGTTGAATGATTTGTCTAGTATGATATTGTTTATGCTAATCCAGAAATGTGCCAGAAAAGATTATGGTACTTATTTTGCTTATGTATTGGATATGAGAGTATTTGAGTTAAAGTTTAAATCAGTGGCAATTCTGATTTGTTTCAAAAAGAGTTACTCAGTTTACTGTTAATTAGAGAAGCTGAATTTGCTAAAGATCTTGTGTCTGGAATAATATTGAAAGATATAATTGCAGTTAGAAGTTTTCTGAGATTAGTCGGTTATTACCAGAAATTTGAAAAAAGAATTTTTGGAAGATATGGTATCTACAGATTAAGTTAAATGAAAATCTCTTCCGAACAAGCTTCGTGTGTGAACTGAATGATACGGGATTGTTGATGATTATGTATATTAATGGATTAGTAGTGAAGTTGCAAACATATTTAGATGCAGCTGCTATAGTCTGGTATCTTACAGCGATCTCTTTTGGGTATTTTATATGGGTATTCTATATGTTCTTTTGTCTTCAAAGGTATATGCAACTGTTCATTTTCAGATGTGGTTCTTATTATATAAGGAGTTTGGTTAGTCATAACATTAGATAGAAGTATTATTGATTGGGTTAATTCATAATCGGTATTCCTCTACTTTCTTTGGATTTCTGATCTGCTCTGTTAGACAGAAGATTTGATGGTTAGACTCATATGAAGATATTTTCTACTTTTACTAGTGGGTATTCTGAATTATATTATGCAATTTACATCATCTCTATGACCATTGTTTCTAGTGGGTACGAATGATATTTTTCTTCTGGTTTTTCTCTAGAGTATTATGGATTTCTTTATCGTTCAATGTGGTTTTCTAATCTCGAGGATTCAATATAACTTCATAATTGGGATTTCATTATTTTGGTTTTCTTATTTTTTTTTATGGGCTGATCTCATCTATTAAAGATGATTCGTCTTTGAAGGGGTATTCTTTGATCGAAGATAAATATATATTACTGCTATAAATCATGGTTCGGTTATGGAAGCTCAGTGGTATGGATCTTATATTATAGAAGTTGTGCTACTATACCGGTGGTTAATAGAGCTATTTCCGATATTCATTTTCTATCTTAGAGTGCACTATTGATATTGAGGTACTGCTCCATCTACATAATTGAAGCATCAGTTTTGGTTCAGTCTGAATTTGGGTAAGGAACTTATTATTGCAGTGGTATATTAGTAAGTGAATTAGATTGCTATTGTCTGATAAAGGATTAATTTCAACTGAATATCCGGTACTGGTACTTACAGAATTATTAAAGCTAGCAAAGATATTGGGACAGAAATGAGATATAAGTCTGTGAAATCGACGAGCTATATGGAATGTTAGTCTTTGATATATGTGATAATAGATCGGTTTATCAAGTTAGCTCATTTTATAATGGCCAGAATTGATTGGTTATTTCTGAACCTTACTGAGATGTACATTTGGGAAATAGTAAGATTTCATGGAATTCCAGTATTGATAATTTCTGATCGAGTTTATAGTTCACTTTGGGATTCTGAAAACAGTTACAAGAAATTATTGAGTATTTATTTCAATTTCAGAACAGCTTTTCATCTATAGACAGATGGATAATTTAGAAATGAGTTAGTCATATTTTAGAAGACATACTACAGGTTTGTGAATTTGGTTTCGGATCAAGTTGGGATGTTATTTATCATTGGCCGAGTTATGTATAATAATAGTTTCTGATCAAGTATTCAAATGGCTCTGTATGAAGCACTATATGGTCGAAGATGTTGGACATCTAAGAGTTGGATAGAGTTGAATGAAAGTGATTCGAGATAGATTGAAACAGTTTGTCAGATAGGAATCATATGTAAATTTGAAACGTCAGAATATTGAGTGCTTATTTTGTTGGGCTACGTGAATCTGAGGAAAGATTGGACTAGCAATATATTGAATGGTATGGCCTCTGAACTTATAGAAATTTATGGAAATTTTTTTTAGGACTCAGCGTTCAAATGATGTAAAACAGATCTCTTACATGTTATCTCGAACAAAGGATATTGAGATTTGATATGATCTATGGTATGAAAAAGAGCCGGTTGAAATACTAGCCTGTGCAATAGTGTCATGATATTAAGAAAGCAATACGGGAACCGAGAGAAACAGAGGGATCTTTGTACTTAAACCCCCACCTCTCTCAGATAAATTTCGAGGACGAAATTTTTTTTAGGGGGAGAAATGTAACGACCCGAATTTTTCGGTTATCGGAAAAGTTTATTTTCGGGTCTTCGTTTATGAAAAATGGGTTTATAAATAATTATTAAAAATAATTATGCAGTTAGATGAGTGGTTAATTAAAGTTTAATTAAGTAAATTTAGTTTAATTAGGAATAATTAGTAGAAAGGACTAAATTGAATAGAATGCAAAGGTTTGATTTAGTAAAGAGAAATAATAAAGGAATAAATTAGTAATTAGACCATAGAAATTGACATGTGTGTATTATGGATAAAATACATGTGTATTAATTTTATTGGTACAAATGTATGTTATGTATATTTACTTAATTATTAAGTAAATATTATTAATTTATTTGTTATAATTATTATTATTTGTGTAAATATTATTTTATTAAATTGTTGAGATAATGACAAGTGTGTGGCAAGGATTAACACAAGTGTATGTATTTAATTGGTTAATAAAAAGATATTTTGTAATAGTTAATTAATTAAGTAATAAAAGAAATTAAAAAGGAAATAAAAGGATGAAAAGAAGAAAAGAAACAGAGAACCAAACGTGAGAAGGGGAAGAAAAAGAAAGAAAGAAAGAAGAAAGGAAAAATTGGGGGTTTGATGCTTGAAGCTAAAATTGGTAAGTCAATTAAGTCCTTTTTACTTAATTTTGATGCTTTAGAAGCTTTGGAACAAGATTTTGAGGAAATTAAATGAATATTTTGAAAGTTATTAGATTTCTAGATAATGTTTATGTTGAGTAAAAAGATGAATTAGGGGTTAAATTGATAAAAATTCAAGTTAGAAATAAAATAAGGATTGAATTGTAAAGTAATTCATAAGTTTTAACATTGTAGGGACTAAATTGATGAAATTTCGAAATTAGGGAAATATGCTGGAAATTTAATAGTTAAGAATGAGTTTGGACAAAGTTTGAATAGAAATGAAGTATGAATTGAGATAGAAAAAGTAAGTGAAATTAGTTAAGATTAAATTGAAATTAAAATAGAAATTGAATAGAAATTGTATTAATTAGCTATAATTTAATAGTGAATTAAAGAATATGAATTGTTTTAATTTCCGTAGTTATTGTGGTCTCAGGAATCTTGGCTAAGCAAGGAAAAATGGCAAAGACAACGGGAGTTAGCTCGAGAAAATACGGTTTGTATTTCTATAATCTGAACTTAGTCATTATTTGTTAAATTTATATACATATGGCAACTGTTGGTGTTCGAATTATGATGTCTTATAATTGAAATGGATTGATTTCCGCATACGATGAATTTATTGAATTTATAATGATTGGAATTATTTTGGTTGAATTATATAATTTATATGATTGATGTAAAAATTACAATAATGAGTGAATGTTATATTGGAAATATATTGATTGGAAATATGAGGAAATTGATATAAATATATGGGATTCGTGATATTTGAATATTTGATATTGAAGTGAAAATATCTAATTTTGTGAAATTGATTGAAAATACGAGAAAGTGATTGACAATGATATGTGTTTCCGAGACCCTATTAACTAGTCGGGCTTAGTGGATATAGTTGGCATGCCATAGGATTGGAAGTGTTCAGGGTTACTTCGACCTCGAGTCGATGAGACACTTGGAGTGTCATATTGCTTCGGATAGATTCGATGAGGTACTGGGTACCACTTTACTTCGGCTAGGCCGATGAGACACTGGGTGTCAACCTTGCTTCGAACTATCCGATGAGGCACTGGGTGCCAATCTGGTGTGTTTGGTTGGATCCGTGTATCCACCTGGGTCCGAGTCAAGTTAATAGGGGTAAATATGTGAAATGATAAAATCCGAATAAATGTGATTGAGCTATTAAAAGAAAATAAGAAAGTGAATTTGATTATCTGAATCATTGAATAGAAAGTGAAAAGGGGTTTTGTAATATGAAATGTGAAATAAAAATTGTGCAATGAGATTGAAGGCATGAACCTAAGGTTCATGAATTGTTCATATTTGAAAATTAAATTGAATAATTATATATGGATGAGAATTGAATCCAAGGTTATTATATTGTCTGAAATCTTAGTGAAAATTCATTGAATCAATTATTTGAATTATGTTGGCTTGGTATGAATTATATATATATATAGTGAAAGTTATCAAGGATAGTAAATTAATATGATATAAATGAAATTGACCGTTATTAAAATGGACTAGAATGGAATATGATTGATAAGCACATAGTTAAATATAGATTACTGATTTTTGAATGGTGATTTGTGAATAAAATTAAGGAAAGCTATACCGATTAGCAAGTGAAAGAAAAGAATAAATAATAATGATTTATTAAAGAATTGAACAATTAAGTTATTGTGTTTATTAAATGATTTGTACATAATTTATATGGTAAGTAGTTGAAATTTGTCTATGAAATGAATAAGTAAATAATTGTGATTGTTATTATGATCTTGAGTATTTATTATATTATTAAATGTTTGGATTATAGAAATACCACTGAGCATACCCATACTCAGCGTACGGTTTGTTTCCGTGTGCAGGTTAAATAAAGGTAGAACGTTAAATCAACATCCCAGGCCGATCCCAAAGTTAATAAGGTAAAGTGTGTTAATTGTTAATAGTGGCATGTACCTAGGGTGTCTTATGTGTATGTTAATTTGAAATTGCAATTGTAATGAATAACATTTGATTAAGTGTTTTATACAAATAAATTAGGTGGTATATTTGTGTATTTGTGTTTTAGGGAGGCCAAGGCTTGGTAGATAGCCTCATACGGCCTGAGTGGCTGGTTACACGGGCGTGTGACCAGACCGTGTGAAATTTGGCAGATTCAACCACGGGGTAGAGGCACGGGCGTGCCTAGGCCGTGGGCGAAACACGGGCCAATCCCACGGGTGTGTGTTTAGACCGTGCATGCCCTACACCTTGAATTCAAAATTTTATTGATCACACGGGCAAGAGACACGGCCGTGTGTCTCTTAGCCTTAGACCGTGTGGAGGTACACGGCCCGACCACACGGGCGTGCGAAATAGTTTGTGGCCGTGTTGATAAAACAGAATGTTCCACTGTTTTTCAACACAGGCGTGTGGGAGCCACACGGTTTTATTACACGGCCGTGCTAAAATTTACACGGGCGTGTATGCCCTGTTTTTCATGAAAAATTTTTAAATTTTCCGGTTTGACCCTAAGTCAATCTCTAAACTTATTTTGGGCCCCATAGGCCTATATTAAGGTCTAATTGATAGATATTAGAGAGTATTTGGTTGAAATTCAAATTTATGCTTCGTTTTAATTCGTAAATTAGTGTTTGGTTCCGGTAATACCTCGTGACCCTGTTCCGGCGACGGTGTGGGTTTAGGGGGTATTACATTTGTATTCTTAATTCTTGGTTTAATAATCCTAGGTATTAAGTCAAGAAACTGATGTGCTTAGGCAGAGGAGCAAAAGTCCCTATTTTAAGAGTAGATCTACCATAATTAAGTGGAGTTGCATGCAACCCTAGACAGAGGGTGACATAAATCTGCCGGATTAGGGTCAAACCTAATAAGGGGATCCATAGATAGTTAATGCAAAATTAGGGGTTTTAACTAGAAAGAGATTTCAGTTAATCAACCTAGGATTAGTTGTTCTTATCCTCGACGGAGGTATTAACATGAGTTAGGGATCTCTACGGATTAAGTCAAGTGAAGAAATCGTCTAGTTCAAGAAATTAATAACAAGTGAAGTCTAGGTGGATTCTCCCTTGAGTATTGCCTATATCAATTAGTTTTCCCGAGAGTTTTTCCCCAATTCCCTTTTTGTGCATTCTTAGTTTAGTTTTAGAATTAGTTTCATACAAACCTCTTTTATTTTTAGGTTAGATAATAGAAAGGAAGTGAGTACTAGTACTTTTGGTTCCCTTAGGTATGATAACTTGGTCTTGCTGCTAAACTATACTATTATTTGATAGGTGTGCTTGCCTTAAAATCGTGATATTAGTTAGTTTTTGGTGTGATCAGTTTTTATAAATTTTATTACTACATATCATGCGATATCAGGGGTTCACTAGGGGTTAATTTATGGAGGTAGGCTTTTATGGAGTAAGTGGGTTAACCCTAGGCGCCTTTATCATTTCAGTATATCAAATCAATGGTGTGGTCTCGACATGTATAATCGAAGCAAGTTCTAGAATAAAAAAATTAGTATTGACTCACTCAAAGCAACAATAAAAGTGAGCATGAAAGAATGTATGCTCAAAAGGCTAAAAAATCTAACCAGAATTATGGCTTTTGATGTCAATCCTGTGAATTTCAAATCTCAAGATAACACTTAAAATTAGGGAAAATAACCTAGAAAAAATTTAAATTCTCAAAAATTTCAACTTATCATGCTTGAATCCCTAATATCTTAAAGTTTGAATAATCAAAGCATAAGTACCTATGTCTTAATTCTCAACATATCAATAAAAATCATAAATTAATCAGAATTAACTCCTAATAAGAGATTGAGACTAATGCAGAGAGTGAAAGTGATAATTCGAAATTTGAGAACAATACAAAAAGTTAGTTGTAAAAATTTTCAGGGGTTTAAAGATAATGCAAAGAATTAAAGTGAGTTCCCCCCCACACTTAAGATGTACATTGCCCTCAATGTACAAAGATAACATTACTGGCAATAGAAGTATAAGATCATGAGATAGGGAGAGAAGTAAAACTCCTTGAATTTTGGATGAATTCCTTGAGCTAGAGGGTTGCATGCAACTCTACTTAATTATGGTAGATCTACTCTTATCACAGGGACTTTTGCTCCTCTGCTCTAAGCACATCCAATTCCTGAATTAATACCTAGGATTATTAATTCAAGGATTAAAACACATAATTAAGAACAATTCAAAAATTATTATATAAATCAAGAATAAATAACAAGATCTTTCTTAGGTTTCATCCCCCTCAAGTATTTGAGGGGTTTAGTTCATAATGATAAAAGAAAACATCTCAGAAGTTATAAAATAACAAATCATAAAAGAGACCAAAAACCCCTGAAGGAATTTAGGAGAATCCTCTATGTTGATGCAGAATTTCGGCTTCTGAGATGAATCGATTGGCTTCTCCCTTCGAGTAATCCCTTGCTTCTACCTGTGGTGTGGCAGAAAGACGAGAGGAAACGAGTATAGAGGGTGTATAAAAGTGGGAAGCAGCTCCCTCTATGTTGCCTCATGGGATCTTTATATAGAGAAGTTTTGGGGACTCTTTCTTAGCCCCTAAGCATCCCAATTCGAGTGAAATTCGTCTTTCCCACGACTAGAACACGCCCGTGTGTCACGCCCGTGTGGGTTTCGACAGAGGCCATGTGATTTAGCACGCCCGTGTATATGGCCGTGCTTGTCGGGATTTTGTCCGTATGAGCTTTGTGAGGCACGCCCGTGTGGAACGGCCGTGTGGCACCTCTTGGCCCGTGTGATTCGTGCATTTTGGTTCATTTTTCACCGTTTTGGGCCCGTTTTCTATTCTTTTATCTTCCCTAGGCTCTCCTGAGTATAAGATATGAAAAAGAATGGTTAAGAGCACCAATTCTCACTAATTTGATACTAATTCATCCAAAATATAGGCTAAACATGAGGTAAAAATATGTATAAATTAATGCTTATCAATGACGTATTGAAAAAAATTATGAAGGCTACAACACGAGCGAACTGTATGCATTTAGTGTGTCACTCGTGCAAAGACCTATTGTTTTGGGTTACGGAGTTCATTAAACTGGACCAAGGTATTTTTGGGGTTGCGTACCATGTAGACCTAAGACAACGAATCTGCGATTGTGGGAGATTGGATGCACTTTGTTTTCCATGAACTTAATGGACGAAGTGTACAAACTAAAACACATGTATAACGTGTGGAGAACCATATTTCTATCGGTCCCAAATAAACATATGTGGTAGCCTGTGTTGAGCGCTCCATTCAAGCTGTTACCCGATAGATAATTGCATCGCATACGAAAAGGTTGACCAAAATCAACTCGGATACACGATAACATGGATATCTAAGAGAAGTCAAACCAATCAAAGTTATGCGAGTGGTGTAGGAACCTAGGGGATACAATGCTGTCATTAACAATTTTTTTTAATTTTTTAATTCATATTGAAATTTTGATGTAATTTGTAACAACCCATCTTGTAGTGGTGACGGAACAGTGGTTCAGGACCACAAATTTTTGTCGAGACAAATTGTAAATATTATTTTTAGAATATTTATAGGGTCATTAGGGTCGTATTAAAATTTGGTTAAGAAATTTTATCATTTGGATAGCTAATTTATATGCAAAACTTATCAATTAATGCAATTGGATGATTTAATAGCCTAAGTAGTAAATGTGGGAGGACCAATAGGGAAATTAATCCTTATTTTGCATAATGGACGATAATGGGGATTAAATTTAAAGAAAAATTGAGTCAAAATTTAGTATAATGGCTATTTTGTAATTAAGGCAAAGTTAAAACAAAATTAAGTAAAGATTAGGTCTTTCTTCTTCATTCTATCTTCAACCTTTCCAAAAAACCACGTAAAATTAAGCTTAGAGAACCGGGCAAACATAGTATCTTACATGTGATTGATTTCTAAACACGTTTCTTGTAATTTTTATGTTTTTGATATCGTTGCAACTGGGTCCAGCTAGCCTGTACCTTCGTTTTTGAATCTATTAAAAATTTTAGAAGTTTCCATTGATGAATCTTGAATTCTTTTTTATGATAACTATGTATTTGAAGCTTTGATTGTGTTATTTGGTGATTTTGAAAAGTGATTTTTGTTAGATTTTGATTTTAGGATTAAATTGTGAAAATGTCAAAATTTTAGGGTTTGATAGTGAATTTGATGTTTATTAAGGACTTTTTAAGGGCCTAGTATATTCGGCTGAAATGTTGACTTGAGAAAAATAGTTAATTTGATGATTTTCTGGTTAAAAGACTAAATTGCAAAAGTTGTAAAAGTTAGGGGTAATTGTGTAATTTCAAAAAAAGGATATAAAATGTAAAATGAATTGGAATATGAAATGTAAGTTGATAATTGAGAAATTTTACATTTTAGATCAAGGCCTAGTTGATACTCGTGGAAAAGGAAAAATTATAGAATAGTCCCTAAACTTTTGCAATTACTACAATTCAATCTAGGTAAGTTCGTATGGTTTAAAATTTCTATTTATATGAATTGTTGGATGATATAAAATGGCATAATAGGTATATTTAATTATTGATGATGTAAGGTTATTTAAAGATGTTATTGAATTCTGATTTTTGGATCGGATTAAACCTGGGATAGAGTAAAATCGAGATATAGTGTGTTATGGGGGACTGGAGTGGAGATTATTGTGGAGTGTTAATTACATATGTTTCCCGAGTAGACCGATGTTCAACATTTGTTGCGAACTTTTATGTTTTACTCTCTATTTTGGTGTGCTTCGATTGGACTAGCTCTTCAGAGCCGTTGGTGTGTTTTAGATGGATTAGCTCTTATGATCATCTGGTGTGTTTTGGTTGGAATATTGATGTACTCTTATCTATAAGTCGTTTATCAGACTGTAAACCTCAGTAAGTTAACTTGTTTAATAGTTTTTGATGGTTTTGTTATATACTTGATATTTGAATTGAATTTTACAATTCGCTCTTGTGATTGTGGATGATAGGAACACATATGGTTGTAATATTATTATTTGTTTTGTTGTACTTACTTTGGTAAGATTTATCGTTTTAGTACGTCGAACTTACTAAGCTTTAATGAGCTTATTTATGTTATTTTCTCTGCTTGTAGATAATCTGAAGGTTGGATGGTCGGATCATCACTCAAGTCACACTATCCTCTCATTTTCGGTAGTTTTTAAAATGTTTATTTTGGATTATATGGCATGTAATAGGCTCGTATGTCATTACTATTGTTTTGGTTATGTAAAATGTTAAGTATGACCTTAAGTGGAAAAAAAATCAACTTATATAATATATGAGAATTAGGTAAGATGTTTTAATATAAAAAAGAAATGAATGATAATTGTTAATGCAATGTGTGTTTGAGGTAGTGTTAGAATTTTGTGAATTGATAAGTTGTGGTTGATGATTCATTTTGAAGTATAATTGTATATACTTGTGGCATCAATGACCATACATTGGTTAGGCACTTAGGATGGTTGATTTAGTATGTTTTTAGCTTATTTAATGTCATTTTGAATAGGTCTTTTGGCTGGTAAATGGATTACTTAGAGTTCAAGTAAGCTTAAATTGGTAAACTTGTTGTTTGAGGTTAATTTTGGGTCCACATGGGCGTGTGACTCAGCCTTGTGAGACACACGGTCGTGTGTCATCTGATGAGTTCTTTAGGTTGCAAGTTAGTAAGTTACATGGCCTAGCACACGGGCGTGTGACACGACCATGTGACCCTACTCAAAGAGTTACACAGGTGAGGACATGGGCTAGGACATGGCCATGTATCCCTAGTTTGATTGTTACACGACCTAAGACACAGACGTATGTCTTAGCTGTGTGAGGCACACGGCCTAGCCACACGGTCGTTTAACCCTATTTTGCAAATTTTGCATCTTTTTCTTAAACTTTCTAAACTATTTCAAATTGGTCCCAAATTGTATCTAAGTTATTTTTAGAGCCTAGACGGCTCGATTTAAGGATGTTTTGCATAAGTATGAATGGTTTATGATATGATTATTATACTAATTGATAGAATGTTCATATGTTTCTAATTGTTCTGTCCCAAATTTGATGATGGAGACGGGTTATCGGTGTTACATAATTTGTAAACACATGCTTTTATTATACCATACAAATAAAAAAAATAGAACTTTGTTCTATTATTCCCTTGCATACTTGATTTAATAATGTGAAATGACAACGATAATCAATTTTGATGCAAAAACGACGTTTATTTAAAAACATAAGAATATACAACGTCAATACAATAAAAACATTTCATATTTATTTAAAAATTTACATGACAAGTACAAAAAAAATAAATCAATACAATCCCCGACCAGAATGTGTGTCACATTGAGGTGGTTGATGGTTGTGAGCCGAATTCTTTTTTGGATTAACCTCTGGTACAGGTTGTGGTCTTAGCCTCTCATCTTTTTCGCCTTTGTCCGTAGTTGATTATGATCAGTTGCTCCTTGATTTCCATTGTGTAACCTCCGGTCTAGGAATAGGTGGTTGCAAAGTGCACCTTGGTAGAACAATGATCCCGAAGGTGTTTGTGACACCGTTGGCTTAGGGGTATAACTATATTGTGTCCCATACATCAATGGCATAACATCAGACTTTCGGTCGGTGCCCAAACATAGACGACCTATACTTGATCATCAAAAACGTTAATGGCATGGCATGTAATATGTCGAGGACAAAGGTCTATAAGCAAAACTTGGCATCAAAGTAAAAGCAAAAAAATGTAGTGCAATTGTGGTGCTTGTGCAAAAAAAAAAACAGGGTTAGTATAAGTGATTGTGATCTTAAGTGATGATGATGAAGTAATAAAATCTGATCGTACCTAGAAACTAACTAATATCACAATAAAAAGGCAAGTGCACCTATCGAATAGTAGTGTAGTTAGTAGCAAGACCAGAATATCGAATCCAAGGAACTATGAGTACTAGTAATGACTTTCTTCCTATTATCTAGCCTAAAAATAAAAAGGGGGTTTTGTTTCTAAATTAACTAATCTAAACTAAACTGAAAAGAAACGGCAATGAGTAAAGAGAGAGATTGCTTTTGGGAAAACTGGTTGATTAAGGCAATACCTAAGGAAGAATCCACCTAGACTTCACTTGTTATCTAACTCTGAACCAGATGATTTCTTCATTTGATTTGATCCGTAGAGATCCCTAAATTTTGTTAATACCTCCGTCGAAGATAAGAACAACTAATCTTAGGTTGATTAACTGAAATCTCTTTCTAGTTAAAACCCCTAGTCTTGCATTAACTCGACCTATGGCTCCCCATATTAGATTTGACTCTAATCCGGCAGATTTTCATCATCCTATATCTAGGATTGCGATCAACTCCGCTTAATTGTGTTGGATCTACTCTTATGCAAGGACTTTTGCTCCTCTACATAAGCACATTTAACTTAAATCAATATCCCAAAAATATCAATTTCAGAATTAAAAACACAATTAAGAACAAATCAAATATTTATCACACAGCTTAGATAACAATAACAAGCTCTATCTTAGGTTTCATCCCCCTTAGATATTTGGGGTTTTAGTTCATAATTAGAAAAGAAAACATCTCAGAAGAAATAAAATAACAAAACATAAGAAAAACCCAAAACTCCTGAAACGATTGAAGGGAGATCCTTTGTCTTGGTGTACATCCTAGCTTCTGAGATGGATCAATCGGCTTCCCCTCGAGTAATTCCCTACCTTTATCTCCCCGTCTTGGCGGGAATAAAGCACACTTTGAAGTTGCCTCCTAGGGTCTTTATATAGAGTTTTGGAATGCCTTTCTTAGCCCCTAAGTAGCCTTTTCAGAGTGAAATTGAACTTCCTCACGACAAGGACACGCCCCGTGTGCCACCCCCGTGTGGATCGACTACCAGGCCGTGCTCGAGCCTGTTAAAGTGGTATGACCGTGTGACACGGCCGTGTGGCGAACCTCCAGGCTGTGTTGATTATTGAACTGGGCCTAATTTACCCGTTTTCAGCCCGTTCCTTACTCTTTTCTCTTCCTTATGCTCACCTAAGTATAAAACATAAAATAAAAGGATTAGAAGCACCAATTTCCACAAATTTAATGATAATTCATCCAGAAATTAGGCTAAGCATGAGCTAAAAAATATGTATAATTTACGATTTATCAATAAGCACTAGAATAAGTCGAGTCATATTGACCGGGAGGTGGTGCGGCAATCGGTGTCAATTGTTGTGTACGTGTAGACAATGGACCCATCTAGATAGCTCCATCGTGGCCTCCTCGCCTTGGATTCCTAGGCATTTGTCGTGGCCTCCTAGTATGTGATTGCTTACCCCTTACCTTCTCACCTAACAGATATGGCTTGCTACAGACCCTAAACCATAACGTGTACTCCGGATAGCAGGCTAACTCAAGTGTGACTATAGTCTCATGAGTAGGTAAAAACTCGTACCTATGGTTCTAAATGTTGATATATTACGCTTGGAATGTAGGTCAATTCTCATCCGTTCTCCTTCGCAAATCGCTATGATGTAAATCTTTGATGTCTTATGGTGCTGATAGAATCAATTGCTTGAACCTGAATTGCTGGAACATTCTATTCGACTCATGCATCTCCACGACAGCGTACACTACCAATGACACCTTCATGTGCTAGATCTTAGGATTGACCAAGAATTTCGGGATGCATTCTTGAATTGTCGGATTGGAGTATAGCATTCATTCAAACTATATTAAAATAATAAAAATTTTAGTTATCTATATACTACTAATTTTTAAAGAAACTATGTTAATATTATATAATTCAAATTTTAAAAAATACATATCTCCGCTTTCGATCGCTGGTCTAATAGAAACTGTATATCTCGAAGCTCGGTAGTCCCACGTGACTTGAGCCATTATTCCACCTATTGAAATAATATGTTAACATAATAATTTAAAATTTAAATAATTTTATTATGGTAAATATATTATCTAATGAATTTTACCTTGTTACAAGTGGAAATGTATAAGGGTAGTTCGCTCGAGGACGTAAAAATGACAGTCGGTACCACGCCCATGATTGTAGTAGTAGCATGCAACCATCAATTTTGATTTTTTGTGGTGCTGTCGCTCGACACATCTCTCAGTATAATGTCGCCAACACAACTAACCCCCAATTGAGTTCGTTCACTTTTCTAAAGTCAACAAGTTTTAGAAGCCACCTTAAATGGACAAGATTTCGTGACTTATCAGACATTAGGAGACCCTCAATTATCATAAGAATGTACGTCTGGGCATGTTGTTCTCTTTGGACTTCAGTAAATTCCTCATCGAGCCTATCAAAATTTCTTTTTAACCAATTCATATCTATCCAGGCTCCATAAATCGTTTCTGAAACCTTCCCTAAATGTTGCTCGCATATGTCTCTCCAATCGATTTCCTAAATTGACCCAGTCACTACCAGTCTATCCACGGGTAATCCGAGTTGTAACTGCATGTCTTCTAGAGTGATAGTACATTCGCCATATGGAAGATGAAATGTGTGTATCTCAAGTCTCTATCTTTCCACCAACCCGCCTACAAGTAGGGTTCCATTTGCAATTGAGTGACAGAAATGTGCTTATCATTCAAACGGTTTAGAGATTGTGTTATTGTTACTTTTCAGAAACACGAAACAAATTGTATTTCTATATTTTACGAAAATATTAAGACAATTTTAATAAAAATAATTAGAGTTGAGAGAGAAATAAATTTTGAGTGACAAATAAAGAGGGAATTGAGAGAAATTTGAAAGAGATTTGAGAATGTGAGAGAGAGTTGAGATTGAATTGAATAAAAAAAATAAAATTGGGGTTATATAGAAAAGAAAATATGGTCGTGGGGGGGAGCCATTGGTCCTGACAACTAATTAGTTGTTGGGGGTGAAGTGACCGTTAGGGGAAAACACTTTCAGCTAAAAGTGTTTTCATATTATGTGGCGAAAACGTTTCCAATTGGAAGTGTTTTGCTGAAAATCAACTAAAAACACTTCTAGCTGGAAGTGTTTTCATAAAATTAGTTTAGTCCCGTAATTTTTCGAAAAAAGATTCAATCTGATAATTTTTTTTTTAATTTTGGGCATTTTTAGGTTATTTGCTCCTATATTACAATATATTAATCAATTCTTCCTTTCTGTTTTGCTATGAATAAAGTGGGACCCGATTGGGGGTAATTTTGGGTCAAGCTTTTCAATAGGTAATTGTGTTTCACACTACACCTGTACGTGGACTGTTGTCTTCCTTTATTTTTTTCTTTTCTTTTCATATTTTATATTGAAAAAATATTATAATGTTGATTAAATTAAATTCAACTAAGATGTAATAACTATCAACAAAAGTTGAGAACTCTGATTTTTTAATATTTAAGTTTAAACTTTTATCATATATAATTGTTATGTATGAATCTTTTATCTTATTAAATATAATTATCATGTATAAATTTTAATTTAATAAAATAATTTTAATTTAAATTATTTTAATTTTTTTATTGTTCTGTATTAGTTTGATCATATTTTAAAATTTTCTAGTTGCAATTTCTATAACCAATAATGCCAATCATATATCAAGGGTAGAAAAGGAAGTATTGCCGAGATTTATTCGGCTCTGTTTTGGTACATTTTAACTCTGGACTTTAAGTCGATGAAGATTTAAATAATAAAATTGCTGATTGAGTCTTTAATTTAATTGGTATAGATATTGTTCTTAATATAAGAGGAGATGAGTTCAAGTATATTGAAACACAATATCTTCTTATTTATGGGTTGAGAGGGACTACAGATAATTTTAACCATTATGTCAAAAATAATCAAACCTATAATGAGATTATTCAAAAATAAAATAAAATTATTGTTAATAAAACGTTAAATAACAATATATATATATATATATATATAATTTACCAAATTAAATAAAAGGATGAGCTCGAAAAGGATGACGATAATATAAATTTGGTCAAATTGGCTAAAACTGTATACTTTTAACAATTAAAGAAAACTTATGTAACTTCAAATGATGATCAGCTTAGCTTTAGAAGAGATTTTGACACTCAAAAGGAAACAGGTCAGACTTGGTTGGTAGATTATATGAAGTCTAAATTCGACATCTTTAGCGCTTAGTTTGAATTATTATTTAATTAATATAAATTATTTCTTATAAAGATAAATAGTCACTACTTGAGTTTGAAAAAATGTTTATATGTAATTATATATAATATTAACTTAAAATAAATTTAACAGCTGGACTAATTTGAATTCTAAAAATAATATTGTTAAGAGAAATAATTATAAATTTTAAAAAATTTAATTTCTTTTTACTATAAAACAGATATGAATAACATTTTGATAATAAAAAAATATAAAATAAAATTTTAAGAAAATTATTTGTTACTTTCCACGAGAAATTTTCTCCTACTTTGTTGAATAATTATAATATATTAATGGTCGGTAGTTAAACTTGAATTATGATTGGCATGCCTATTTTTTTTATATAATATAATTAATGAGTTATAGGCAGTGTTTATTGAATTCTTTTAATGTGTTTTGTTCTTTGAATAATTATGGGATACTTCAGAAAATTAAGCAAATAGCAGCCGCAATTACTTTTATATGAGATTTATTTTGTATACGAAGAGCGGAAAATCTATATATGAGTCTCAACGGTAAAGGATTGAGACATGGGATATTGATGTGCCCTTTTTTGTCTTTTTCTTTTGGGTCACGATTAATGCTCATGAATGGAAATTTAATGTTTTCATCAAATTTATGATTTTGTATAATTTTGCACATGAATGGTTTGAAAATTTAATTTTAATTTAATTATATATATTTAAAGAAATAAATATATTAATTTATTTTATATTGGAATAACATAATTAGATGTGTATGTAATATATATATATAAAAATATAAAATGATGTTATATTTATAATTATATTAATAATTTACGAAAACTTAATCAAATTAAAATTTCATACATAAAAAGGCATAAAATTAAAGTTTATGTATAAAAATATATATTAAGCTAAACTTCACTTCATGTATTAATCCCCCTTTTTCCAAAAACTTTCATTCATAAAATAGTCAAAATAGTACAGTTGGACCCAAAGCCCAAAAGATATAACATTCAAGTCTAAAGGCAAAGTCCACAACATTAACTCACAGAAATCTTAGTTACAAGCATAAGTTGCTTTAGCCGGGAATGGAGAAGGGATGGAAACATCCAGGATCATTCGGGAGAACGCTGCCCTTAACAGCAAGCATCAAAGTACATGTCAACACGAAGCCCCAAAAAAGGAGGTCGGAGTCGCCGTAACACTTGTTAGAAGCCAAACGGTGGGGGAGCCAAGGTCGAAAAGAGCCTTCGATAATCAACCTTATCAGCTACCAAAGAAAAACTATGTGTTATGACACCATAGACCATCCAAATTTATAATTGGTGAAGATCTTGAAGGGTGGCAGTCGTCGCACAATCAAAACAGGGGCTTCATATGCAAAAGGAAAAGGAAACAAAAAAAGAAGGAACATCAAAGGCTAGTCGCTTACCGTCGTATAAAGATTGTGTTATGAGTAACTACTTCAGTTAATGTTAGTTATTGTTAGTTAGTAAAGTTGTTAATAGTGTCAGTTAGAACAGTTAGTTGTTAGCTTATATACTTGTATTAAATACTATGGTGTTGATTTGGATAGGTCAATAACTCAGAATACGTTTTCTACTCTCTTTGTTGTTAAACTTACCATGGTATCAAGAGCTAGAGATTCCTTGGCATAACGATTTTTTTTCTTTCTCTCTTTTTCTTTTCTCGTGTCTAGTTCGTTTTCATGGCCACGGAGGCTGTACCAGTAGTCGATACACCACGTCACTCTTCCAATACTAGGGAAGCAGTCCATTCGCAGGGCCTTAGCAGTGGTGGTTTACCAACAATTCATTATTTTGCCAAACATGATAAGATCAAGCTTGCTAAGCATAATTATCTGTTGTGGAAGCATCAGCTTTTGTTAATCCTTGAAGGATATGGTCTTGAAGGTTTTGTGTTGGGCACGGTTTCTGTCCCTCCTTCCTTTCTTACAGGCAATGAGGGTCAACTCGTTGATAATCTGACTTTTCTTGTTCATAAGAAGCAGGATAAATTTTTAGCTTCTTGGCTCCTATCGACTGTTACTGATGAAGTCTTGGTTCATCTCACAACTGCTAAGACAAGCTTTGATATCTAAACCACCATTGAAAGAAGATTAGTACCACGTCGAGTATCATGATTTCGAATATGTGTGATGCTTTGTACTCGATCAAGAAGGCCAACCTCACCATCAAAGAATACTTGTCCAAGGTAAAGACTCTGATCTATAGCTTAACAGCAGTTGGTAGTTTGGTCACTAAGAAAGAACAAGTGAGTGTCATCTTGGCTGGACTTTTGGTTGAATATGAGTCTATCTGAGCACTTACTTCTGCAACTCCAATATCTCTGGACTTACTCACTAACATGCTTCTGACTGTGAAGCAAGACAACTAGCTCTATTGACCGATGTTCCTTTACAAGTAAATTTAGCCTCTCAACATCAAAATAATGCAGACAGTTCGAAACCTACTTATTCTCAAACGCCTAAGCAAGGGCAAAGAGGGTCAGGCCGAAGCTGGTCTCATGGAAGATCTCGTGGCAATGGTAGGAGCTGGTCACGTTCTAGGCCACAATGTCAACTATGTGCGAAGATTAGTCACATTATTCAAACCTGTTATCATCGGTTTGATGAGAATTTCTCTGGTTTTAGCCAAAACCCCTCAGTCAACTATCATCAATTCCACAATAATGGTTTTTCCTCTTCTC
This sequence comes from Gossypium stocksii, assembly GCA_020496765.1. NCBI lineage: Eukaryota > Viridiplantae > Streptophyta > Magnoliopsida > Malvales > Malvaceae > Gossypium > Gossypium stocksii. The sequence continues at coordinate 111,212,666 of CM035623.1, forward strand.
CTATTGCATGCTCATCCATGGCTCATTGTTGTGGTTCGTTTTCTTCACCACCTGCTTCTTCTCATAGCCACCTTCCAGAGCTTCTACTCCCTTCACCTCCGATCAGACTTGGTATCCTGATTCTGGTGCAACAAATCATATTACACCTGAAGTGTCTAATCTCACGACTGCCTCTCCCTACACAGGTACAAGCCATGTCACTATGGGGAATGGTGAGTCTGTCTCTATAGCCAATGTAAGTTCGTCTACTTTCTTGGCTGGCTCCAAACTCCTGTGCCTTCAGAATGTTTTACATGTGCCTACTGTTTGCAAGAATCTAATGTTTGTGGGTCAATTGGCTAAAGATAATGGTGTTTATTTTAAATTTCACCCATTTCTATGTTTTGTGAAGGACATTCAGACAGGGATGACACTGCTCAAGAGTCACATGTATGAGGGTCTCTATAGGTTTTAGTTTTCAAAATCTGCTCCCACCAAAGTCAGTTCTGCTCAGAAGCCTAACTCACCTCTGCTGAATAGTGCTTAAATTTCCTCCTCCTCCTTATGGCACAATAGACTCACTTGCTCATGTGTTAAAGTCTTGTAGTATTCCTTTCAAACGAAGTAGTTTACCTCATATATGTACTGCTTGTCAGTTAGGCAAAGTTCACAAACTACCTTTTACTTATTCATATACAATGTACTATTTCCCTTTCGAGCTTGTGGTATCTGATGTATGTGGACCAACTCATGTACCTTCAAATGCTTTCTCCTATTACATTTTGTTTATAGACATGTATAGCATATACACTTCGATCTATTTTCTCAAAAATAAGTCTGAGGTGGTTCAGTATTTTCTACATTTTCATCAGCTGGTTAAAGTGCAATTTGGTCAATCTATTAAAATGTTTCAAACTGATTGGGGGGAGAATATCGTGTTTTGTCAAATGAGCTCTTTCGACTTGGTGTTCAACACAGGGTTACTTGTCCCTACACCTCAGAGCAGAATGAGGTTGCTGAAAGAAAATATAGGTAAATAGTTGACATGGGCTTGTCTCTCTTAGCTCAGTCTGCTATGCCTTTAAAATTCTAGTTTTATGCTTTTCACATGCAGTTTATTTGACCAACAAACTACCTACTCCTATCCCACATCAAGTAAGTCCATTTGAAACACTTCACAAGCTTCAAGCTGACTATGGTTTGCTAAGGTATTTGGTTGTGCCTGTTTTCTGGATCTTAGGCCATTCCAATAGCATAAGCTACATTTCGATCTCAAAAGTGTGTTTCTTGCTCCTAATCGAAAAGGCTATAAGTGCCTTATTAAAGATGGTCGGGTCTTTCTATCTCGACATGTTCGGTTTGATGAGACTCAATTTCCATTTCATGCTGGTTTCTGTTCACAGTCTTCAATAGGTTCTACAAGGGTTCTTCATAAAAAATCAGTACTTTCCCTAGCTACAATTAATGACTCTCCCAGACACATCTCAACAAGGACAGTCACAAGGCCAGGCAAAGTCTCTCCTATGGCACCTCCCTCTAAACAGTCTCACATTACTCACTCTCCTTTCGGTTCTTCTGTTGACTTCTCAGCAGTAGCTTGTGAACCTTGTGAACCTAGAGTAGCTCCTTTGGTTGTGAGCCTTCACCCCATGCAGACTCGCTCTAAAAATGGTATTTTTAAGCCCAAAATGTTCTCTTCTATCCTAACTAAGAAGGAGCCCTTGTTTATAACAGAAGCCTTTAGGAGTGCTGCTTGGATAGCAGCTGGACAAGCTGAATATAGTGCTTTGCTCGCTAATCACACTTGAGGCCTCATGCCTTTACCTACAAGTCGTCGCGCTGTTGGATGCAAGCGGATCTTTAAAGTCAAGAGACATGCAGATTGCTCAATTGCTCGGTACAAGAGCAGATTAGTTGTTAAGGGCTACCTTTAAGAAGTTGGCATCAACTTTCAGGAAACTTTCAAATCTGTGGTTAAGCCAACTACAATCAGAGTGGTCCTTGCATTGGCTGTGTCTTTCAATTGGCCCTTTAGACAAGTTGACATCAATAATGCCTTTCTGAATGGGGACTTAAGTAAGGAGATTTACATGGTGCAACCACCAGGGTTCCAGCAATAAGGGCCAAATGGTGAGCACCTAGTCTGTAAGCTGAGGAAAGCTTTGTATGGCCTTAAACAAGCATCTTGGGCTTGGTTTTATAAGTTGAAAGAATTTCTGATAGCCACAAAGTTTGAAGTATCCAAAGCTGATAACTCTCTCTTCATTCTTCGGTCAGGATCCCAGTTGCTATATGTTTTAGCCTATGTTGATGACATTACCATCACTGGGAATGATTTTCAAGCTATAGATCAGTTTGTTACTCAACTCAATGATCAGTTTTCTTTGAAAGAACTAGGGAAGTTGAGTTACTTCCTTGGCATTGAAGTCAACTACACTTCAGAAGGTGTATTCCTTTCTCAGAAGAAATACATTCTTGATCTACTTCAAAGAGCCTCAATGGATAGATTGAATGGCTTGCCAACACCAACGGTCACTACATGTCATCTAGTAGCTGATGAAGATAGTTCTGTTGAGGATGAGCATCATTACAGAAGCATTGTTGGTGCGTTGCAGTACGTGGTAATCAGTAGACCAGACATTGCTTATTCAATAAACAATATGTATAAACCTTTGGACCTGCATTTCAAAGCTGTAAAAAGGATATTGAGGTATTTATAAGGGACATTGGACTATGGGTTGAGATTTACTCGAGCCTCAAAATTCTTGCTTGAAGGGTACTCCAATGGCAGTTGGGGTTCAGATGTTGATGATCGCAGATCAACCTCAGGATTTTGTGTGTTTCTTAGAGGGAATCTAATTTTCTAAAGCTCTAGGAAGCAGCAAGTAGTTTCTAAGTCTACAACAGAAGCAGAATACAGGAGTGTTGCTCATGTTACTGCAGAAATTGTGTGGATCCAGTCTTTATTGACTGAGTTATGTGTTCTAGTTAAGAATAAGGCTTTGATATGGTGTGATAGCTCAGCTACGATTGCAGTAGCAGGGAATCCTGTTATGCACTCAAAATTCAAGCATGTTGAGTTAGACTTATTCTTTGTCAGAGAAAAGGTTACAGTTGGGACGTTCCAAGTAGGACATGTATCAGGTTCAGATCAAATTGTGGACATATTGACAAAACCACTGTCAGTAGCGATGTTTACCAAATTTCGAAATCAGCTTCGAATGGTTACCATGGATCAAAAGGATTCCAAAAGGGAGGAAAGTTGACAAGTACAGGGCATGTTATGAGTAACTACTTCAGTTAATGTTAGTTATTGTTAGTTAGTAAAGTTGTTAATAATGTCAGTTAGAACAGTTAGTTGTTACCTGATATACTTGTATTAAATACCATGGTGTTGATTTGGATAGGTCAATAACTCAAAATACGTTTTCTACTCTCTTTGTTGTTAAACTTAACAGATTGGCACAAGGGAAATGGATGGGGTTGGATAAGTCTCACCGAAAGATAGCCAGTACAAGAAGACTATAGCAAACAGAGGTTAGATGATAGCTGGCACAAGGCCAATCACTCTAGTGAGCACAAAGGCAAAAGGGCTTAAAAGGGTTAGGGCTCAAGCGAGATGTAGCTCACTTAAGAATTGAGATGACTTCAAGTTAGAAGGTTGGAACTTCTTCCTATGCATTCAATTTTGTCATACCAAAAAAATAGAACATGCCACATCGCAATAAAAACAGCTTAAAGAAGGCACAAGGACAGTAGAGTCTAAACATCCTACACCTCTAGTTAAAAGTTAAAACGCTATTTGAATAATATAAAATATTAGGTGTAATGACAAGACACATTAGATTCTTTAAAGAAGACTGTGTGAACCTTAGAGACAACATTATTGGAAGAGGCAGTCACAACGTTGAACATAGACCCTAAAACGAACATAAAAGATACAAAAAATGAGCAATTTGATTTGACTTAAAATTCTTAGTAACAAAATAACTTTTTATTGATGGTTAAAAATTTGATAATAAAGAGATAAAAACAAAAGAAAATAAACCGATAATAATATCTTTTATCAGAAAGGGAAGATTAAATTTTAAAATGTCTTATGCCAGTTCGAAGTCTCTCAAACATGTTACCATCAAATGACTTAGTGAATAAGTCTATTAGTTGCTTCTCTGTTGCACATGCTTTAATTCAACTAGGTGCTTCTCAACTAATTCTCTGATAAAATGATGTTAAATGCTATTAAGTGTTTTATTTTCGAATACAAGATTAGATTCTTAGAAATACTTATTACACTAGTGTTATCACAATGCACTATAGCATAAGTTGTAGGTACATCACATTTGCTTTATCCAAATCAACGGAGTACAACATCTTTTGGTTACTATGTGCTCAATTTCAGTAGTGGAGAAAGAAAGAGAATTTTGCTTTTTGTTATACCATGAGACTAAATTGTACCTAAAACAAAAACATGCTCCAAAAATGTTTTTTTCTATCATCTAAGTTCATTGTCCAATCACTATCAAAATAACCTACAAGGTTTAGATTAATATCTTTAGTAAACCAAATACTCAAATTTAAAGTACTATTAACACATATAATTACATCTTTGATCGTTTTTAAGTGTGATTCTTTAGAAAAGTTTGATATCTTACATATATGCCAACATTATGGTAAAGGTCTAGTCTATTAATTGTGAGATATAAAATATTGACAATTATACTTCAATAAATGGTTATATCTGTTGTCCAACCTTATTCATCTTTAATAAATTTTTATTGAAACTCATAAGAGTGCTCGGAATTTTAGATGTATTCGACTTAAACTTCTTCACTAACCACTGAATATATCTCTTTTGATTGATAAAAGTCATGTTGTTAAGTTATTTAATTTTAAAGCCAAAAAAATAAGTTAACTGACTCACCATGCTCTTCTCAAATTCTGTGTCTAACAAATTGATCACATGCCTTGGATAATATGGAACCAAATTCATAGATCATTGAAAGTATGCTTAACCCCGACATGAAATGGAGAGACTATTGCTGATGGATGCTTTAGGTGTTACCTATGCATAGTTTGAGGAGTTGGTTTCCATTCCTACCAAAATAAAGAAGAATGTAAGAGTTAAGATGCTACCATTAGTAGCTTAGCCATAGGCTTTTCTACCAAAAAAAAAATATTTACAAGTGATAGTGACAATAAAATGTTAAAGTTGAGGTACTTTTAACTTCGTAAAACTGATAATCAAAATATATGTTTTTAGTATAATTAATCACCAATTAATTAAATTACATCTTATGAAATCTTGAAATTTTAAGGTTTTAGATTTCATTTCATTCTTTGATTTGGTTCAACTTTCTATTAAATTAAGTTTTTTTTAATAAAAAATTATAAATATTTATTTTCCAAAATTTCTAAAATTCAAGTCTATTAAATAAGTCAAACCCATACAATAGGCCTTTAAAAACTTAACTTATAGTTGGGCCTATTAATAATAACACATAAAAATCAAATGTGATTATTATGTCCTAATCATAGTTAAGCATTAAAACTAAAAGCAACTATATAACTACAAAAAGTACATAAAAATAATAATAATGTCCTAAAAAACTACAGATGGTATGGGTAAATATAAAAATAAAAAAAAGATTTATTTTTATTGAATTGATATCGATAATAATACATAGAATTTTACATATAATATAACCTAGACATATTCAAACTCAAAAATTTATCTTACATACGAGAACTTTTATAAAAAAAATTCAACTTTTTTTTATAAAACTAACCTAAAAAATTTAAATCTATTACATAAATGATCCATTTTTTTTAATTAAACACGTAAATAACCTAATATCTACAATGAAAGTTGGTGGAGCTAAAGAGTTTGGCGCCACCAACATGCTACGTCAGCAACCAAGATAAAAAAAATCATATTTTTAGTGTAGCCATGTAGAATGGCGCCACCTGTATAAATACTAGGGAAATATTGTAATTTTTAAAAAATAGAGGGACTTTAAAATAAAATTTCTCTTTTTTGGTGGAGTCAAATAAATTGGCACCACCAGTTTCCAAAGTTACTCACCCCTTTTTTCTTTTAAAAATTTAAATATATTAGAAAAAATCTTTTTTTATATTTACCTATTAAAAATATTTTAAAATTTTAAAATTGGTTATACTTAAATTTTTTAATATGTTCAAAATTTTAATATATTTAAACATATTAAGTGATTAAAAATTTAAAATTGGTTATACTCAACATTTTCTTTTAACATATTTAAAATTTTAATATATTCAAAATTTTTAAGTTTTTTTTTTAATTTTAAATATATTAAAAAAATCTTTTTTCTCTTTACCTATTAAAAAATATATTAAATATATTAACATTTTAAAATATATTTTTAAAAAATTTATTGAATTTATTAAAATTTTAAAATTAGTTATACTTAACATTTTCTAATATATATAATTTTTTAAAATATATTAAATATATTAAAATTTTAAAATTAGTTATACTTAACATTTTTTAATATATTTAATTTTTTTTAAGTTTTTCAAAGTTTTAAATATATTAAGAAAATCTTTTTTGTCTTTACCTATTAAAAATATATATTAAGTATATTAAAATTTTAAATATATTAAACTTTTATAATTAATTATACTTAACATTTTTTTATATATTCAAAATTTTAGAAAACTTAAAAAAAATCACATTGGAAACTGGTAGCGTCAATTTATTTGGCTTCACTAGAAAATAGAAATTTTTATTAAAGTCCCCCATTTTCTACATAGCTCCACTAGAAAATTGATTTTATAAAAAGGCAAAAAAAATTTACTTGTTACAGACAAATATAACTTTTTTGTACCCCACAAATGAAACCAAACACAGTAAACAGTAAAATTAAGCAAAACGGTCGTCATATTAAAAAATTAATATATAAATTTTAGAATGTGTACTAAAATTAAAAAATTATAATTAATACGTAGAGATTAATTTCATGCAAGAAAATAGTTAAAAATGAATAATAACAACTAAACAGAGATTAATTTCATGCAATCAAAACATGTTGAGCAAAGTAGCACTTAGCAAGAAAAAAAGAGAAACTAAAACGATTTTTTTATTTAATTCATAATTAATTTTACTATTTCGTTGATCCTCGATGAAGTGTGATCTGTATTTACTCCGGATGATATTTTGATATCTGCATAATATAAAAAATATAAATACAATATAAATAATTATTATATTACAATAACTATAAAATATAAAAATACAAAATAAAAATTTTAAATAACTTAATTTTTTTTTTCTCTTTTCTTCTTTGCTTTGAAGGGGCACCAAACCCCTTTATATAGCATTTATCTTTTTTTAATTAATATTTAATTTTGTGACTGGTCACATCACTGACACGATGTGACCAATTATAATATATTTAATTTTTTAAGTTAAATTTTTACTTTTTAATATATATTTTTTTATATAAAGTCATATTTTTTAATAAATAATTTTTTTAACAAACATTTTTTATTTTTTCTAATTAATTCAAATTTCATTTTTTAATAAAATATTATTTTTTTAAAATGTTAAATAGAATTTTAAAAAAAGGTTTGAATAACTTTAAAAATAATTTTAAAAATCATAATTTAAAAAATTATAAAACAAATTTAAAAAATATTTAAAATTTAAAATATATATGTAAAATATTATAAAACTAATAATAAATTTGAAAAGTCATATCTTTAAAATATTTAAAAAATATTATTAAAAAATATATTTAATATTTAAAAAATAATATTTAAAAGTATAAAAAATAATTTCAAAATTATATATTTAAAATTTTAAAATATATATATTATAAAATATTTCAAATCTACATTTCAAAATTTTTAAAATCAATAATAAAAATAAATAAAATAAACAAGGACAAATAAAAAACTTAAAAAAATAAATAAAAAAAGTAATAGGATAAATAAAATAAATAAGGACAAATCTAACGTAATAGAATAAAGTAATAGGACAAAACTTAAAACAAGTAAATAAAAAAAAAAAAAGAACAAAGTAGCAGGGTGTCAGTTTCGAAATCTGGTGGCGCCAATTAAATTGTCTCCACTAGAAAAATGTAAAATTGCTAAAGTCCCCCTTATACTTTCAAAAATCATAGTATTTCTCTAGTATTTATACAAGTAGTGCCATTCTGCATGGCTCTGCCAAAAAATTATTTTTTTAGTGTAGATTGCTGACGTGGCATGTTGGTGGCGCCAAACTCTTTGACTCCACCAACTTTCACTGTAAATTTTAGGTTATTTACGTGTTTAATTAAAAAAATAGGTCATTTATGTAATTAATTAAATTTTTTAGGTTATTTTTATTAAAAAAGCCCATAATTAGAGTTGGGAAGGCCCACAAAAGGGTTGGGACAACAACCAAAAGAACATGCTTTCGAGACATCTCTTAAGTATGTTGGTGTCAGGTTTGTTACAAAGAGGGGAAGAGAAGTAAAGAGAAGAAAAACAAAATTTTTCTAAATAATGGAGAATGCTATTTATTTAGTTTCTCACACACACAACCTTTTCATTAAAAAAAAACTTTACAGCTGCTTAGCACTAGATTAGAAAAAAAAAACGTAAAACATAACTAAAAGAAACTTATAGCGGAAAAACTTACAATTGCCTATTATTAAAGGCCTAAAGCAACTGACACACAAAACATATATTTGATTTCCAATATTAAACTCAAAACACATCAACACTCCACCTTGAGGTTGATATTAGACATACCAAGCTCACACTTGAGAAAAGAAATTCTATTCCTTGAAAGCGACTTTGTCATCAAGTCAGCAACTTGCATCTTAGAAGAACAAAATTCCATCTTAATCAACAAATTTTTCTTAGCCTCATGAATAGCATGAAACTTCACATCGATGTACTTTGTTCTACCATGTTGAATTGGATTTTCAACAATGGCAATAAGTGACTTATTGTCACACAAAAGAACAGTGACATTTTCTTGCTCAACCAAGATTAGAAAGCAAATTTCTCAACCAAATTGCTTGGTTTGCAGTAGCAACAACAACAATATATTTTATTTTTGCAGTTGATTGAGCCGCAACTTGTTGCTTCTTGAAACTCCAAGAGATTGCATCTGAGCTAAGGTTAAAAACATACTTAGATGTATTTTTCATGTCATCCAAACTCTCTGCCCAATCACTGTCAGAATATCCAGTCAACTTCACACTTCCTACCTTTAAATAATTCAGCTATTCACTTGTTGTGTCCTTCGCATACCTGAGAACCCTCTTAGCAACTCCTAAATGAACATAAAAAGGTGAACTCATAAACCTTGATAACAATATTGCAGGGAACATTAAATCAGGTTGTGTTGCAATCAAGTAAAGTAAGCTTCCAACTATACTTCTATAAATATAATGATCATAGAGTTTCTCACTATCATTCTTTAACAACTTCAGCTTTAGAGGCAATGGAGAGTCAACTCTTTTGCAAAATTCCAGCTTAAATTTTCTTAGAACATCTAAGGCATACTTCTGTTGTGAAATGAAGATACCAACCTTCGTTTGATTAATTTCTATCCCAGGAAAATAACTCATCAAGCCAAGATCCGACATATCAAATTCTTTTTGCATACTCAATTTGAATTCTGAAAAAGCTTATCATTACTTCCCATTACCAACAAATCATCAACATAAAGAGAAACATTAAGCAAGTCAACATTCATGCCTTTCTTAATATACAAAGTAGTTTCATTAATGCTCCTTTGAAAACCCAACTTCTGCAAATAAGAATCAATTCTGCAATACCATGCCCTTGGTGCCTGTTTTAGACCATAAATAGCCTTCTTAAGCTTGTACACTTGATGTTCCTTTCCAACAACCATAAAACCTTCAAGTTGACAAACATGGATATCTTCTTCAAGCTCTCTATTCAAGAAAGTTGATTTTACATCCAAATGAAACACATTCCAACCTAATTGACCTATAATAGCAATAAGTAATCTGATGGTATTTTGTCTAGCAACTGGTGCAAAAGTGTCATCATAGTCAACTCTACATATCTATGCATACCCCTTTATGACCAACCTAGCCTTATGCTTGAAAATAACACCATCAAGATTGAACTTAGTCCTGTACACCCACTTCACACCTTTAACATGTTTACCACTAGGTAGATCAGTCAAAAACCAGGTATTATTTTTCTCAATTGCAGAAATTTCTACCTTCATTGCATCAATCCATTTAGGTACCTTTGCAACTTCATCAAAACTTGTTGGTTCAATAAAGACAAAATTACACCTCTTATACACATTTACTATCGATTTAGTTTTGATAAACTCAACATCAATTGTATCAACTGCACTAAATTCATTACTAGTCACACCATGTTTAGCATCATCAGTTGTATCAGCATTTTCAGGCATTAACCCACAATCGTGCTTCTGCACATCATTGTTTTCCCAACTCCAATAAGAATTTTCATCAAAGATAACATCTCTACTCACCACAAACTTCTTGCTTTTCAGATTAAAGACTCTATACCTCTTGGATTGAAAAGAATAACCAACAAAGATTCCTTTCCAAGCTCTTTCATCTAACTTGGTTCTCATATTAACAGGTATATGGCTAAAACAAATAGAACCAAACACTCTAAGATGTTTCATAGAATGCTTAAACCTAGACCAGGCTTCAAGAGGAGTTTTTCCATCCTCAGCCTTAGTTGCTAACCTGTTTAACAAGTACACAGATGTTGATAAAGCTTCTGCCCAGAACGTATTTGGAAGATGTTTTTCAAACAACATACATCTTGACATCTCTAAAAAAATTCTTTTGTCCTTTCACAAACTCCATTCTATTGAAGGGTGTAAGGAACAATGAGCTGATGATGAATCCCAGAGTCTGAAAAAATCATTGAACTTCTTGGACACATACTCTCCACCATTATTTGTTCTTAAGACTTTTAACTTACCATCACATTGATTTTCAACGAGTTTCTTGAATTCTTTAAATCTTGACAATACATTCATCTTGGACTTCAAGAAATACACCCAACACATCCTTGTCAAGTTATCTATAAACAACACAAAATATTTGCTACCATTTATAGAAGAAAGTTGCATTGGACCACATAAATTAGAGTGAACTAACTCTAATTTCATAGTTGCTCTCTTCACACCATCATGAGAAAATGACAACCTATGTGACTTCCTAAGTTGACAACTATCAATTTATCATCACACACATTTCGTTTAGGCAAATCTGTTACAAAACCATTTGACTGCATCTACTTCAAGGTTCTAAGATTAAAATGCCCCATCCTTTTTGCCAAAAAAGACTAACATCATTCTTAGCAAAGCACATATATTCACAATAAACATCAACCTTCAAATAAAAACTATTGTTTTGCATTTTCAGATCATCAAACTTAGAACCACAAACATCAAATAAGTTGTGTAACAGCCCCTTTTTGGACCCTAGTTGGAATAGTGGTTTCGGAACCACATATCCGAGTCTAAAAAATATTTTAATATTATTTTCTGTGTCTGTGTTATTTGAATTAACTTCTGTGAAATTTCTGTGATTTAATTTGTCTGTTTGAGTGTTTAATTTGAAAAAAGGATTAAAGTGCATAAAAGGTAAAATTAACATGCTATATGTTCAATGTGTTTAATTGAGATGGCTATTAATGATTATGGCCTTAAATGGTAATTATACCATTTAATTCATGAGTGGTCATAAATGACCTTATTATATGTGATTTATATGTTTGTTTAATAAGGTTAATTTGGTAAAATGTGAATTAAAGTAATTAAAATTAAAACAAAACATGAAATAAGTGATATATTCATTGATCTTGCCGTTTATACAAAGAAAAAGAAAGGTTTTGGAGCTTCCATGCATTCGGCTAGCTTTTAGCTTGATTAAAAGTTCGTTTTTAATCCGTTTTTGATGATTTTTATGTTTTTGTGATCGTTGCTATGTGTTCTTCAAAGCCCATGTCTCAATTTCTGTTTCTGTTGAAGATTTCATGAAATGCCATTAATGATTTTTGTGAGCTTATGATGTCAATTAATGAATTATGGAAGTTTGTTGTGAGATTAATATGTTTTGCCATGAATTTTTGATGAATTTGAGCTTTTGAGCTAAATTGTGAAATAGGAAATTTTGGAGGACTAATTTATGAAATAAATGAAATGTGAAAGTTAGTATTAGCATGGTAAGAATTCGGCTAAGTATATGTGTAATGGGATTTTGTGCATTTGATGATTTTATGAATTAAGGACTAAATTGTTAAACAGTGCAAATATGAAGGCTAATTCGTAAAATGCCCTAATTATATGTTTTTGGACTAAATTGAATGAGTTAGTGAATAAAGGAGCTTAATTTGAATTTATATAGATCAAGAACTAAAGAAAACAGAATTGGATTAGGGAAAGTTAAAAATCGTTGAATAGCCGTTTTTGTTCGTTCACATCCGTACGAGGTAAGTCGATATACAAATAAATGTGTTGAATTGAATTATAATTGTTATTATGTTGATTGAATTGTATTATGTGGCTATGAGAGCTGAATATGTGAAAGTCGAATTAAATTACGAACATGCAATCAAGTCCGAAAAGCCTATTCGAACCTTAGGAATAGTTAGGAACATATGTCATGACATAGGATCTGATATGTCTTATCGTGTAAGACCACGTCTGGGATGTTGGCATTGATATGAGATTAACGTGTAAGACCATGTCTGGGACATTGGCATCGTATTGATTCGAGTAAGACCCTGTCTGGGACAGTGGCATCGATGTCTGATTACATGTAAGACCACGTCTGGGACGTCAGCATTGTATGAGTTTTCTGAGCTATCCACGTATCCTAGTTAATTCGAGTTGGTTCAACGGGCACTCTGAGAAATTGAAGAAGAATATGAATACACATCTGAACTCCGGTATGTATGAATGTATATGAAATTAGGAGAATAAAAGGTAAGTATGTATATGATCATTTGATATGTGAGCTATATGAGTATGATATGTGAAATTGAGTAAATGAATTTGATTAGTTGAGATCAATGTGAATTATAATTTGAGCTTATGATATGCCATAGATCATATGGTTCTAATGGTTAAAAATTGTACTTTGTTATGGATTTATTTGTATATGGCTAACTAAGCTCCTTGTAGCTTACTTTGTGTTTATTTACTCTGTTTTATAGATATCTAAGCTACTGAAAGCTCGGGGAACGCCAAGGATCATCACCACACTATCAATCTTTATTTGGTATATTTTGTAAGTGAATATGTGGAATTATGGCATGTATAGGCTAGATTTCTTTAGGTTATCTTTTGAAATGTTTATAAGTTATGCCATAAGATGTGGCTAACAAATAGTTATAAATATGCTTGTTTTGGTAAGTCATTTGTGATGCAAGTATGGCCTTAAATAATGGTCATTTTGGTATGAAAAATGTTTTGATTTTGGCAAGTTTAATAAGTGATTGAATATGATGCTAATAGGTGAAAGTAAGTGTACAATGGTATGCTATTATGTTTGAGATTTTGGTATAATTTAGTTTGGATGATGAGTATGAATTGGATGATAATGAATTGAGCTATGTTTTGGTTTGGTAATTAGCTGAAATGGTTGATCATTGTTGCATCTTGAATGGTATATAAGTTGTATTGTAGGTATTTGGAAATTAGATGGGATAGTGTGGCTTAAACCAAGCCCATTTTGAGTCACATGGGCTAGGCACACGGGCGTGCCTTATGGCCGTGTGTGTAAGTCAATAGCCTCCTTAGTTTTCACACGGCCGAGCACACGGGCGTGTCTCATGACCGTGTGAACAAGTGAGTATGTATGCTTTGTTTTGCCACGGCCTAGACACATTGGCGTGTTTGGTAGCCGTGTGTGGCACACGGCCTGGTCACATGGGCGTGTGACTTAAGTAGTAATGAAAAATGTTAAAATTTTGAAAAATTTTCTAAGTATTCGGTTTAGTCCCGACCTCCTTCGAATGCATGTTTAAGGTCTCAAGGATCTTTATAAGGGACTATATGATTATGTTTGATTATGTTTTGTGATGAATGATTGTATAATAACTGTAAAAGTTCAAATCGGTCCGGTAATGCCTTTAACCCTAGTCCGGCGACGGATACAAGTTAGGGGTGTTACATGTTGCAGACATTACCCTTAAACTAAACACTAAAACTATTTTTAATCATTTGAGGAATACTCAAAAGACTTTGGTCTAAATTAAGAATAAAAAGAATATTATAGATTGTCCTTTTACCTTGTAGAGTATTAACAGAAATTGAGCCTTTGCCTTGAACTTGAACTGTAGCACCATTTCCCAACTTCACACTTGTTTTAAAGGACTTATCAAGTGAGATAAAGTATGTAGCCACATGTGTCATATGACTGGTACACCCACTATCCATAAGCCAAATAGAGTTATGAGATGGTCTAACAACATGCAAAACCATAAACATATGCTCACCTTGCTATTGGTTGTCTTCAGTTGCATTTGCTTGTTGTTGGTCTTACTTTTTTGCTTGGTTCTTCTTGGCCCAACAAAACCTTTTAATATGCCTAGACTTTTAGCAAAAGGTACATTGAAATTTAGACTTGTCATTTTTCTTGAATTGACAATCATTTTCAGCATGATTTATCCTCTTACAAATAGGACATGATGGAAACTTTCCATTCTAACCATTGATGGAAGAAACAACAGTTTTGCCCTTGCTTGAGCTTTCAAATTTATTCCCGGAGTTGTTGAACTTTACTCCTCTATGAGCAGTAAGAAAAGCACCTTCACTTGTCTTATGGATTCGCATAAAAACCCTTTGCTTTTGCGCTTCTAACTTGCTAACAAGTCAGCAATAGTTAGACTTGTCATGCACAAGATTCCTCAATAGCTAAATTTTCAAATCTATGAGGAATACTGATCATGACTTTTTCAACCACCTTTTCATGAGGCAGTTCTTCACCATAAAGTCTAATTTGGTTTACGATAACCATTAGCCTGGTTGAATAATATTTAATCAGCTCATCCACCTTCATTTGCAGCATCCATAAACTCTCTTTTTAGAGTTAAAAGTTTTGTTTTCTTTACTCTATCACCTCCCTCATAAGTTTCCTTGAGTTTATCCCAAATAGCCTTTGGTGTTTCAATATGTTGAAAGAGCATTAGAAGAAGCCATTAAAATCACTCAAAAATAGCAGTAGAACCTCACAGCCCTCAAGAAGAAGCTCTGAATACCACTATTGGTGTCAATTTTGTTACAAAGAGGGGAAGAGAAGTAGAGAGAAGAAAAACAAAATTTTTCTGAATAATGGAGAAGACTATCTATTCAGCTTCTCACACACACAACCTTTTCATTAAAAAAAATTATAACTACTTAACACTAGATTAAAAAAAACGTAAAACATAAGTAAAAGAAACTTACAGTAGAAAAACTTACAGCTGCCTATTGTTAAAGGCCTAAAGCAACTGACACACAAAACATATATTTGATTTCTAATATCAAACTCGAAATACATCAACAAAGCAAGCTGATTGCATTATTTTCTACACGATCATGTTCTTTTTTTTTCTTTTGTCCCTTCTAGTTTTATACGGCAACTCCTGTTAGTCATTTATTATGTAGATCATAAATGCAAAAAGTCCAGTTATGAGGTAGCAATTGGACGGGTTTGTAGCAAGTTAGTGTACTCAATTGACCCCGTCTTCCATGGATTATGCATACTAAAGCAGTCTAATTGCAAATTCTTCATATTCTTTAATGAAAATTGTAGACCTTTTACATTACTTAAACAGTTCTATATTTTTATGCCATTTGTTTCATGACACCCAGCACATGCAAAAGAACTAACAAGTTGTGTATGGTTTTAATAATTAAGTTACAGTGTTAGTATGGTTTTAATAATTAAGTTACAGCTGTTCGTTTTGAGTGATCATTTTCTTAATATGCATAAATAAAATGATGAAATCAAATCAAGATTGTTAACCATTAAAATAGTTAGTTGAGGACAAATTTATGAAGTGTTTATTTATAAGCCACAATTTCGAATTCAAAATGAGATTTTTGTTGAGAGAAGAAGTCGAAAAGCACAAACGGGCAGAGGAACATTTTGAAAATGGCTAGTTTTTTCATGCAGGCCATAAGCTTCGTTTCTATCATACGTTACGCCACTTCCAAGTTGTATCAATGGAGACTCTACACTCCCAAGTCTTAATTTTTTTTTACATTTTAATACTTTTTTATTGAATTTAAAAATAATACATTAATTTTTTTATTTTTATAAATATCAAATTGACACTGAAATAGATTGTATTAGCATTACCAATTTCGAACTAACAGCAAAATTTGGACGATTTAGGATTTGATCAATTCAAATTGTTAGGCAGAATAGGAGATTAGGGTATGCAAACACTAGACGTTGCTTACACAAATTAATGACTATATGTAAAGATATTCCGCTTTAAGATTAGTTGCGATGGATAATGAAAAGCTATTTTATGATCATCTGCCTAGACATGTCACTATTGCATTTAAGTATTGTTTATAACATCCTTCTTTCACCTAATAATAATAATGCTACAACACCCACTACTATTTGAATACTAGAATTTCAAAGATATAATTGGTTATTACTCTCAATACTCACTGAGCACCAATCAACAAAGCCCTAAAGTTCTGCATTAGTCATAATGACACACTCGATCTTCCTTACAAACCCCACAGTAATCCCTTATGGCACCTCCTGAAATAGTCATTTCAATTTTTTTTATATAATTATAATTATAATTTAAACTATTTTTGAAATAAAGTAACACCCGATTAATAGTTAATTTTCAATTTTTTTAACAGCACCATCAGAGTTAATCTTAAGTCATCCCAATGGTAGCGGATTCCAACTAATCATCATCCATTTTTCCCCATGATTTACCTACGTCCCAACTAAATTGTCTTTATGTGCATGGCATACTTCTCACCACACTCTCGAACTTACTTTTTTTTAATGAAAATAAAACAAATATCATTAACCAAAATAGTTCGATACATAACACTATTATAGGCATCATATTTTAAAAGTGCCTTAATACAAACAGGGGGTTCCCTACAAATACACAGAAGATTCCTACTACAAAGGGTGATAGAATAATCATGTTGAAAGTATTGGAATATTTTCAAATATTTATCGTGTTCTAATAACTATAAATGAATAGGTGTAATTAATCAAAAGATTATATTATTTGATTTTTTAAAAAAGAATTATAACTACTTAAATAATATTATTTGAATAGTCATAATATTAAATGAATAATTATGTGTTTATTTTAAAAACATTATTATTCATAAAGACATCTATTGATGAAAGCAGTCTCTATGAAGAGATATGAAAGTTCCTATAAATAGGAATGAGGTTTCATTTGGAAATCATACCAACAAAATATAATATTCTTTTTTTTCCTTCCTTCATTTTCTAATATTGTTATACTATTCTACAAAGTATTATTGCAAAAATCCTTTATAAAAATTGAGTTTTTTGTCATACATTGCTCAGTGTGCAGTGGGCTATTCTCGTCAGTGCAAAACGCAAATAGTCATTTGCATGGAACTCGGTTGGACACCGAAGATAAGTGGGGGGCAAATATAACCTTAAAGATAGTGGCTTGATACACGCCTTGGAGCCTTGTCCTATTTCTTCTTCTATTCGAGTTCTATTCGTGTGTTCGAGATTTTCCTCACCGGAGATTTGTACTAACAGTTTTAAGGTTATATTTCATTATGACTACCACAGCACAAGATAGTGGAACACTAAGGGAGTTGGCTTCTAAATTTGTTAAACTTGATCGGTTTGATGGTGGCAATTTTCAATGATGGCAGAAAAAAATGCACTTCTTATTATCAACTTTGAAGATTGCTTATGTTTTGGATACTCCAAGACCTAAAGAGAATGAAAACGAATCTGTTGCTATAACGCAAGAAAGACAAAAATGGGACAATGCTGATTACATATGCATGGACCATATATTGAATGGTTTATCTGATGGTTTGTTCGACACCTACCAAAATAAGGTAACTGCTAAAGAATTGGACAAATTGGAGAAAAGATACATGATCGAAAATGTTACAAGTAAAAAAATTTCTTCAGTCGTTTCAATAATTATCAAATGGTTGACAGTCGTTCTGTTATAGAACAATTCCGTGATGTTGAAAAGATATTGATTCAATTCAAGCAATATGATATGAAAATGGATGAAATGATTGTTGTATCTTTCATAATAGACAAACTTCCTCCATCTTGGAAAGACTTTAAAAGAAGTCTAAAACATAAGAAAGATGAAATATCTCTTGAGGCTTTGGCAAATCATCTTCGTATTAAAGAAGAATATCAAAAGCAAGATCAGAACCTAAATTCTGAAAATGCCAAAGTACGTGTTACGGAGGAAGTACAAACTACTAAACCATTCAAGAGAAAGTTCAAACAGACTGATAGAGTAGCTAAGTTCAAAAAGAAACAAAAGGGCTCATGCTATCATTGTGGTAAGCCGAGACATTTCAAGAATGAATGTCGATTTTTAAAGAAGAAATCATCTTCTAAGGCTAATAATAATGAAAAGTTCGTTGCAACGATATCTAAAATTAATATGGCACAAGATGATAATACATGGTGGATTGATACCGGGGCAACCAAACATGTGTGTAAAGACAAAAACATGTTCACAAAGTTCACACAATGTGAAAATGACAATGTCTTGTACATGAGAAATTCTTCCACCCCAGCAATCAAAGGCAAAGGGTCTATTGAACTAAAATTCACTTCTGGAAAGGTTTTAACCTTAAATGATGTATATTATGTACCAGAAGTTAGAAAGATTATAGTGTTTAGAAGTCTGTTGAATAAGTTTGGTTTCAAACTTGTTTTTGAGGCAGATAAATTTATTTTGTCTAAGGGGGAATTTTTGTAGGGAAAGGGTATATGTATGAGAATATGTTCAAATTGAATATTATTAATAAGAATAAAAATATTATTTCTGCTTATATGGTTAAATCTTTTTGTTTATGGCATTATAGATTAGGTCATTTGAATTACAGAAAATTGAATAACATGTATAAGTTAGATTTAATTTCTGTTTTTAATAATAATATTGAAAAATACAATACATGTATGTTAACTAAAATTACAAGAAACCATTTCCCTAAGTTTAAAAGGAAAACAAAATTGCTTGATTTGATACATAGTGATTTATGTGACATGCATAATACTCCTACATTAGGTGTATAACACCTCAAATTTTGGGCCTAGAAGTATTAGGCATTGGTTAAGTTTTGGATCCTAGCTTGGTATTGTTAGGAGTTTAATTTTGGCCTTCTAAAAGGTTGGAAGTGGCATAAAGATGGACTCTAAGGAGAGTGATCAGAAGAGAAAATATAGGAAGAGGTTAGGAAAGCTTATCGTGGAGAAAAATTAGGAGATGAGATGTGGATGAAGTGGATCCAATTGGGACTTTAGGGGTTCGGCTTTGGGTATTTATAGGGGGTGCCGAATTCTTTTTGAAAAGTTTCCCTTGCTTTGCCAAACCGAATGCTTCATTCTTCTCCTTCTTTCTAGTTCTTTTTCCTCTTTTGCAAAAGACGAATACCTATATCCCCTTTGCCAATTTCTTTCCTTAATCTCTTAAAAGCTGAATACCCATATCCCCTTTGCCGATTTCTTTTGCTTTCCTCCATCACAAATTTTTTTTTGTCATTTACAACCTTTAATCAAGATTTTAAAAGCCGATCACACTCAATAGATATTTAGGCCGCAAGATCAGAGAAGAGTTTCGGCAAGTGTCTTATTCTCAATATCGGTTTCTTAAGGTGGTGGCCAAGTATATGTGTAGCCTATAAGGGTGACTCGTGTGGAAGACGAGTCACCTGATTTTGATAAAATATGTGTGTTGATGCAGACCTAAGAATATTTGAGATTATTTGCTAAGGAAGACTAGAAAAGCCGAGGGTACAGGGTAAGGTTACGGTAAGGCTTCGGGATTTGATAAAGTTGTAGTTTAAGGTATAGAATTGATTCGAAAGTGGTTTTGATTGTAGGTCGAGGCTGAGGATAGTGTAGTACGGGTCGTCAATCAAGTGTGTACATACACTACACACACGACAAATCGACAAAAGTCAAAATCCCGAAATCCCAAATGGGCCTGCCGAACTTGTGGGCCCAAACTGACAAGTTGTGATATAGAATTGTATGATGGATTGATATGCATGATTGTATGATTGGATTATGATCGGGCCTAATGGGCTACATAAGTATACTTGGGGCTTAATGGGTTTTATGAATATGATTGGGCCGAGTGGGCCTCATGGGATTGTAGAAATGGATGCTAGGGTTTTAATGGACTATAGGCCTAGTTCTGACCACTCAAATTTTACATAAGACTTAATTAAATAATTAAACATGTCCGTGGACAAGTCGTTAGACTAAGGTGTGGCAATGGATGTGTGCATGTCTAGGATTGGATCTAGGAAGAGCTTGGTACTTAAGCAGTCCGAGTGACCCACCTCCTCTTCTCTTGAATCCTACCTGGTGCATAATGTCTGTTCACTTTAGTCGTGAGGACTTGTTGATGGGCCAAAATCCATAATTAAAATCTGTATCATTAGAAAATTACGAGAATACCCTTCTAAGATAAAATTACGAAAATACCCTTCTAAGGTAGAATTATGAAAATGCCCTGTAAGGTAGAACTACTAAAACACCCTCGTAAGGTAGGAGTACCGAAATACCCCTGTAGGGTAGATTTACGAAAATACCCCTGGGTAGTGAAACGACCAAAATACCCCTAAGTGCTTAATATGTGAAAATGTGTGAAAATGTGTATGTTGCATTCATAAATTGTATGTTGCACTTGGGTGGGTTTGATGATACGAAGGAAGTGTTCTGAGGATCGCATAGTCACTTGACGACCGTGGATCCACCGTAGGCTTTTAAGCCACCGAGTAGCTTTGCTACACCGTACATATACAGCAGCCTTGCTGCAACGTGAGTAGTGCCGCAATCGGTGCTACCTTTGGATTGGAGAGGATGGGTGGGTTGATGTAGACATCCCCACAAGTGTGTTGGGCTGGTACGGGTGGTGTGTAGCGGTTGGATTTGGGATGGGAACATTTGCATACATGTAATTTTGGTATGATATGAGGTTAATGTGGGCTAAGGCCCAGACCACCGATATTGTTAGGGCTTAGGTCCAATGTGATATGTGTATAATGAATTGATTTGATTGTCAAGGGTCGTACACACTGAGTTGCGAAACTCACACCCTTATTATTAATATTTCAGGTGATCCACAATAGACGGCTCGACGCGGGAGAGGACTCGGAGATAGCCACACTACAAGTTACTTAGGAATTTTAAATATAATTTTATTAAGTGTTTATGATAGCTACTTTTAAGTTTTCACTATGATGTAATAAGGCTATGTATCTCAGAAATTACTATTTACTTAGGGATTTATTTAGTTACTGTTATATTTAATAAACAGGGCTTTTCTTAAATATTTGTTTAATTAAATTCTTCGATTTTTAACTAAGTAAATTCTTTTCAAGCATATTTTGTTCGAACTAAGTTTTAACTAAACCATTTTAAAAGTAACTCTTCAATGTGACATCGCCAGATTCGGGCCTAACTTCTAGGTCGAGTTTGGGGTGTTACAAGGTGGAAAAAAATATTTTGTTACTTTTATTAATGATTGTTTTAGATATTGTTATGTATATTTATTGTATTCAAAAGATGAAACGATTGATAAATTTAAAGTTTATAAATCTAAAGTTGAACTTCAGTATGAATCATTTATGAAGTGCTTAAGATCGGATAGAGGTGGAGAATATTATAATCCAAGTTATTTTGAATCCAATGGAATTGTCCATCAAGTTTTAGCCCCTTACACACCACAACAAAATAGTGTAGCTGAAAGGAAAAATAGTATTGACTGAAATGGTAAATTCAATGTTATCATATTCAAGTCTTGGATAAGGTTTTTGGGGAGAAGATGTTCTAACAGTTTTTCATATATTGAATAGAGTTCCTAATAAGGAAACTAAAATAACCCCCTATGAACAATGGAAGAAAAGGAAACTAGACGTTAAATATTTGAAGGTTTGGGGTTATAGAGCTATTGTCAAAGTTCCAACACCTAAACGTAAAAACTTAGGTGAAAGAGGAATTGAATGCATATTTATAGGATATGCACATAATAGTAAGGCATATAGGTTCATGGTAATTGAACCAAATGATTCAATTTCAATTAATACTGTTATTAAATCAAGAGATGTTATTTTTTATGAAAATAGATTTACTTCTATATCAAGACAATTATAGCCACAAAAATTGATTCATTCTTCAAATGAGAATCATTGGAACAAATTGATAATAATGATGAATCTTGTCAAGAATTAAGAAGAAGTAAGAGGATTAAAAAGGTCAAAGATTTTGGACCAGATTTCATCATGTTTCTTGTAGAAGGAAAAGGTGAAAGTATATGCAATAAGATACCTTATTTTTATAATACGGAATATGATCCTATTATATTTGAAGAGGTAATGAAATATTAAGACTCTGCTTTTTGGAAATAAGCAATAAATGATTATATGGATTCAATAATGGGAAATAAAACTTGGATCTTAGTTGATCTTTCACCAGGTTCCAAACCAATAGGTTGTAAATGGATCTTCAAAAAGAAAATGAAAGTCGATGGAACCATTGATAAATTTAAAGCAAGGTTGGTAGCCAAAGGTTTTACAAAAAAACAAGATATTGATTACTTTGATACCTATGCTCCAGTAGCTAGAATTGCTATAATTAGACTTTTAATATCACTTACCTCTATATATAATTTGGTTGTTCACCAAATGGATGTTAAAACTGCATTTTTAAATGGTGAATTGGAAGAGGAAGTGTACATGGAACAATTAGAAGGATTTGTTGTTCCAGGACAAGAGCATAAGGTATATAAGCTTGTTAAATCTTTATGTGAACTTAAACAAGCACCAAAGCAATGGCACCAAAAGTTTGACAATGTTGTTTTAGTTAATGGCTATAAAATAAATGAATCCAATAAGTGCATATATAGCAAATTTGAAAATAAAAAAGGTGTCATAATTTGCTTATATGTAGATGACATGCTCATTTTTGGCACGGATTTGGAACAAATAGAAAACACAAAGAAATTCTTGTCAAACAACTTTGCTATGAAGGATATGGGTGTAGCAGATATTATTTTTGGGATTAAAATAACACGAGATGAAAGTACTATAGCTTTATCACAATCACATTTTGAAAATGTGCTTAAAAAGTTTGATCTTTTCAACTGTATACCAGCATCTACACCCATGGATCCTCAAATAAAATTAGTATCTAATATTTGTAGGAAAATTGATCAATTGAAATATGCAAGTCTAATTGGTTATCTTATGTACATAATGACTTGTACAAGACCAGATATTGCATATGCTGTTGGGAAATTGAGTAGGTACGCAAGTAATCCAAGTAGTTTGCCTTGGCAAGCTTTGAATAGAGTATTTAGGTACTTAAAGAAAACTATTAACTATGGATTATGTTATAATGGATATCCTCCAGTTTTAGAAGGGTATTCAGATACTAGTTGGATTACAATTTTGGAAGATCATGCATCTAATAGTGGATGGATCTTCATTCTTGGTGGAGGAGCCATTTCTTGGGGTTCCAAGAAACAAACATGTATTACTGATTCCACCATGGCAGCAGAATTTATTACATTAGCCGCTGCATCTAAAGAAGCAGAATGGTTAAGAAATTTGCTTTATGATGTACCTTTATGGCCTAAGCCAATTTCACCTATTTCTATCCATTGTGATAATGAGGCTACTCTAGCAAAGGCATATAGTCTAGTATATAATGGAAAGTCTAGACACATTGGATTAAGACATAGCTATTTCGACAATTAATCTCTAATAGAGTGATCACTATTAATCATGTGAGGTCAAGTGAAAATTTGGTGGATCCTTTGACAAAAAGTCTTGCTAGAGATGTAGTAAAAAGAACCTCAAAAGGGATGTGACTCAAGCCCATTAATTAGAGTCACCCATGATGGAAACTTGACTCAACACTTAGTATAACGTCAAGTCTTGAGTTCAATGAGACAAAGTACATCATTAGTATGTGACTGCTAGCACTATAAAAAAATCCATCCTAAGATTAAAGTGTTAGGTACCCGTAATGATAAGGGAAGGATGAGTAATGTACTCTTAATAGACCCATAACATAAATAAGTTAGAGTGCTATAATTACGGGAACACTCTTGATGGGATCTACCTATGTGAGTGGAAGTGTAGCCGCTTCTAGGAGCTCAAGGGTTTGGCTCTGACAGCACTCATGAAAAGAGGACATAGACAAATTGCCATAATAGTGTCCCTAGATACTATGCATTGACCAATGTTGAAATCATTATATGAGATGTGTTCGGTTAATCAAATGGAATAATTGGTTCAAAGCTTAGTCTACCATGCAATTTCGATTAATTTTAACATGTTTTCGCTAAGTGAAGGTTCAATCGTAAGATACATTCATTTATACAAATTGATTCCCAAGAATATCAAAATCTAAAATATTTTGAAAATGGGGGGAAGATTGTTGGAACATTTTCAAATATTTATAGTATACCAATAACTATAAATGAATGGGTGTAATTAATCAAAAGATTATATTATTTGATTTTTTGAAAAAGAATTATAACTATTTAAATAATATTATTTGAATAGTTATAATATTAAATGAATAATTATGTGTTTATTTTAAAGACATTATTATTCAGAAAGACACCTATTGATGAAAGAAGTCTCTATGAAGAGACATAAAATTCCTATAAATAGGAATGAGATTTCATTTGGAAATCATACCAACAAAACCTAATATTCTTTCTTTCGTTCCTTCATTTTCTAATATTATTAGATTATTCTATAAAGTATTACTGTAGAAATCCTTTATAGAAATTGAGTTTCTTATCATACATTGCTTAGTGTGTAATGGGCTATTCTTGTTAGTGCAAAACGTAAATAGTCATTGGCTTCATTGTATCCTCGAGGTTAATTTGCTTGGAACTCGTTTGCACACCGAAGATAGGTGGGGGGGCGAATATAACCTTAAAGATAGTGGCTTGATACACGCCTTGGAGCCTTGTCCTATTTCTTCTTTTATTCGAATTCCGTTCGTGTGTTCGAGATTTTCCTCACCAGAGATTTGTACTAACAAAAAGCTGCTCCCTAATCAAGCTAACCTATCCGTACACCAATTACTCTCCTTAAGTATGTGCTTGAGTGAGGTCGTGATGAACTTAAGCAATAGAGACTTGCAATCATTAACAATAGTGGAAAGAGCAATATTGATAGTATTATCATTATCTATGAGTTTAATAGCAATCTCAGAATCGCTTTCAATTTCAATGCTTCCTATTTTAAGCTGCCATGCAAGAGATAATCCATTCCTTATTGTTCATAGCTCCGCTTCAGCACTCATGACCAATTGTATATGTCTATGAAAGCCACAAACTCATTCTCCCTTATGATTCTTTAAAATAGTTCCCGCTCCACCTTTGCCCAGATTGTCGATGAAGAAACCATCAGCAACTCTCAAACTTCTCTCCCATACATCCTTGGTCTCAAAAAAATTATTGCCAAAAATCTTCTTGTTCCTTCTATTCCAAAAGCACCAACCAATTATATATCCCCATTTTCACCCCTTCCTCGTAAAGTAAGAAGGGTTTGATACCAATAAGAGATGCTTACTGAAATCTTGATGTACTTATATAATTAACAAATTTTGTTCACTAAATACTTTAAAGGAAATAAAATACAAATTGTTAGTTTAAATATTTTCAGCAATATTTATTATTAATATAAGTTAATTTATTATTAGAAAAATGTGTCACCTAATCTATTTATTTTTTAAATAATATTTATTTCAGCTAAAAATAAATTACTACGAGTATCCCAAAATTAATATATGATTAAATAGAAAATTAATTTTAAATATTAAACATGTTGAATTAAAAATTAATTTGATAACTCTTAAAATAAATTTACAATCTCTTCGACAGGCTATAAAAAAGACTCGACTTCATGTGAATATATGCGACTAAATTCCCTTTGATATTAAATATAATAATGGGTATTTTAAAGAAATCATGATGATACAAACAGTACCCTTCAATCTATCAAAGTGAGCCCCCAAAGTTTACAAGTATTAAAATTACATATTAATTTGATTTATTGTATTAAGTAATACGTAAATTTTAATTTATGTAGCGATGAGACGGAATTGAACTCCTAATTTGCCTTGTTCCTTCGGCCTGGAAGATTCAAATAATGTGCGCTGACAATTCTCAACTCGTCTAGGCTCCAATACAATAAATGCGAAGCCCGCTCTTAGTCTTCATTGCCCCAAGTCTCCTGTAATAAGCTTCCATCACCCTTACCAATTCTATGCATATTGAGTTCATTCGCAAAGAGTTACAATGTTTTTTAATTAAGATGTCGAGTTTGAATGTAAAGAAAATATTGTTGAAACAATTTTGTTTTTCCTCATCTAATTCAACTCTATTAAGTATTGGAGAATCTCAAGCCAATTTTAAAATTTAAAGTTTTGCTAATATGTATTTAGAATATTATTAAAAAAATATTTGATATATTCTTAGTGGAGCTTTTAAACTCCGCAAGTAGAGTTAAAGGATTAATATAGTAAAATATTAAAAAATAGATATTAAAAAAAGGGACATGTCAATTTTTTAAAGTTTCTCGTGGAATAAAAAAAACACTCTATCTTAAAATTTTGACATGTGTCTTTTTATAAAATATATTTTTAATATTTTATCATACATCTAGAAGATTTTTGCCAATTCCCTAATTCTACTTGTGAAGTCTAAAAACTCCACTAGTATGTACCAAATAATTTCTCTAATTTATATATTATTTTATTTATATCTATAATAATATAATTATTCTAACTAAATTTGATATTACGGGTTAATCATTCAATAAAAAATTTACAATTTTTTTTTTAATTTTGGAAAAGATAAAAGGCGAGGTGTGTAAATGTTATGTAACATAAAATTTTAAATGTTTTTTACTAATATCATCTATCTATTTTATATATATATATATATATATATATATATATATCAATTACACTTCAAATTAATTATTAAAAGTGAACGATGTAAATATCTATTATACTGTCCATTGAGTTTTAGTTTGATTGGCATTGACATTATTGTCAGTGTAAGAGGATGTAGGTTTGAATGTGCTAATCGTATTATCCTCTCATTTAAAGGTTGAGATGGCTATAAGTAATTCTAAGCATTATATTAAAAAGAGCAACTATGATAAGAACTTATAATGAAATGAATGTTCAGAAAAATATCCAATACTTTTAAAATTAACCAAATTATATTATCTAAATATGTAATTTTATTATATTATTTAAAATTAATTAATATTTAAAAATAGAGTTCCCATAATATTAATCTACTTCAAAGTTAATAAATCTAAATATAAAATTTTAATTAATTTATTTAAATGTCAACAATATTTTTTTCTCTATTTAAGTATGTTAATAATTAAAAATGGTTAAATTAAAAAATAGTTAGTTAAGTGTGAACTTCAAATCATATTATGGTAAAGTATTAAAGCAATTTAGAAAAAGTTATCTTAGGTGACATATCTAAAATAACAAGTGGACAGTCTCAATGATTAACACATCGCTATATTTAATACTAAAAATTAGGTGAGATAAAGGCAATTATAAATTTATAAATGAATTTGTAATAAATGATAGGTAATATAATTTGAATTCATATTAAACGGATATCTGATAAAAGTTTTAACCACTGTTTCAATTTAGTAGCGAATTCAAAAATATGATTTAAGGATAAATTTATATTAGAATTGTCGATTACATGTTTTTACTATTAGTTTTTATGTATAATTATTCAATAATTAAAGTATATATATATATATATATATATATTTATAATTTGAAATATGAATAAAATTAATATTTAACCTATTAATATTGATAATTACATTGTGCTTTTAATTTCTAATAAATAATAAATCTAAAAATTAGTATAATCTTAAACTATTTGCAAAAAAAAAAAATCAAAACTAAAATATAATTTTTAAACTTTAAAAGGGTTTGGTGTTTTTTTTTTTTTTTTAAATTTGGGGTAGAATTTAAACATTTAGGAAATTTAATATAATAAAATTACTTTCAAAAGGGTGATATATAAATTTCTAAAAAGTTAGGAAAGAATGCCCCCACCAATCCCTTATATCCGCCTATGCTCTCCATACAAGTGAAAAATATTAACATGCAATTTGT
The DNA here is from genome assembly GCA_020496765.1 of Gossypium stocksii. Lineage (NCBI taxonomy): Eukaryota > Viridiplantae > Streptophyta > Magnoliopsida > Malvales > Malvaceae > Gossypium > Gossypium stocksii. Next base: position 111,241,060 of record CM035623.1, read on the forward strand.
ATAATTTTTATATAAATATTATAATCTTCATAATACATAATTGAAATTATATATTTTTATTAAAATTATAATTTAAAAATTAGCATACAATTGTATAGAAAACAACATAAAATTAATTTAATAATTATATATTTTTAAAGTTATTATACTCAAATTAATTAATAAAAATTTTGTTGCGAAATATTATAATATTCACATTTTAAATAATTTAGAAAATGCATAAAAATTTAAAATATAGAATAATTGTTATATTATGTTTTATTTTATTATATTTATTCATTTTTAAAATAAATTTAATATGATATAATATAATGACAATTATTTTTAATTATATTTTATATTTTAAAAAAAATGTTAAACAAAGTATGTTATGATTTAACAACAATGACTTAATTTAACGCTAAATCAGTTTAGAAAAAAATAGTGAATGATTAAAATTTTATTTTCTATTATTATTTTATTATTTATTACAATTCTACAGTTACATTTGACTCATATTTTTATTTTTTTCATTATTAATTTATATATTTGAATTTTGAATTTAACTTTAAAATTTTCTTTAAATTATTTTTTATTAATATTTGTATGTAAATTATTAAATTAATTTGTTATATTAAAATATAAGCCTCGCACATTATCTTGAAACGAATTTAATAAACTATCTAGCTGGTCATTCAATTTTTAAAGTGCTTTTACTTTGGCTACCTAAAATAAAATACTTGTAACTTCTTCATTCAACTTTTAGGACACGATCATTTTAGTAACTCAATTATTAAATTACTAATAACAATTAGACTATACACGCCACATAATTTTTTTTTCAGTATTGAAGTTTTAAATTTTAAAACATCAAAATTAATTAAATAATTTATTAAAAAATTTATCCGTTGATAATATCAATCAATTTGTTACTATATTATTGAAATTAATTAATTAAATCTCATTCTAAATTTTAAATTTTTATTTTATATTTCAAAATTATTGTTAATGAAATCAACTCGAATAACTCATATTTAATAATTTTCTATGAAAATACTTCATATTTAATAATTAAATTAATTATTTTTTCTTCGTTTTGGTAAAAAAGTGATGAAAAAAATTCTAAGTCTTGTTTGGCATGGAAAATAAAATTAATTAATTGCAAGGAATTTTCTTTTCTCTTAGTTTAGCACGGAAAATTTAAGATCATATAATCAAAAGAAATTTGGGTTTTATAGACAAATATTAAAGATGAGTTATTTGAATTGATTTGATTTGGAAAAAATAAAATAGAATTTAAAAAGGAGATTAAATTAATCAATTTAATTAATTTCAATATTATAGTAACAAATTGGTTGACATTATCAATGGATAATTTTTTTGAACAATTTATTTAATTAATTTTGATGTTTTAAAAATTAAAATTTCAATATTCGAAAAAGAAAAAAAAAGAAATTGAGTGACCAAAATGAGAGTGACTTAAAAGTTGAGTAACCAAAATGAAAGTGTAAACATGATCTAGTATGTACAGTCTAACCCCATTAAAAATTTAACAGTTGGGTGATTAAAATGAGAGTATTGTAAAAATTGAATGACAGAATTCTAAGTATTTTGGATGACCTTTTAAACTATAAAACCATCCTCTCCACCAATAGCTTCTTTTTTTTCCTTCAATTTGGATTCTCGTCCACAGTGTTTTATAAGCATTTTACTCATTTTTTTCTTTGAAAAGTAAAAATATTACCATAAACTGGTACGTTAAACAGTATCCTTGAGACACTCGTCAACAAAATCCTAAAACTTCACATTACTCAAGGGATGGTGTCTCCCAAGTCATGCAGAATTAAGGGGCATAGTGTTGTCTTTTTCTTTTTCTGTTACAAGCGTAGTGTTGTTTAATGATTCATCAGTTTCTATTAACAACGGTAAAAACAAAGCAGTATACATAGAGAAAGGATTGCCATGTGATTCTGAAATTAAGGATAAAAATGTTAAAATGATATTAAATTATTGAAAAAGATATAAATGATATGATATCTTAATTTCATACCATCTTTTTTCGTCGCATATAATAACGTTGATGTATATTGGTAGTCATAAATTAATATTATTAACCCCTTCATATGTTTCAGAGGATTCTTTCATTTATAGGCATAGCATTACAGAAAAGATTTTCCCTATCTCATATGCAACTATATCAGATAATTAAGCCCTTTTCACTTGTAACTATTATTCGTCCGAGCTACCTTCACCGTATATAGCATCAATGGGGACCAAAGCAGATCACTACTTCCATGGAGCCAAGCCGGTCATATCCTTTATTTGCAACTAAATATGAATGTGCTGGATCGTAAGGATTTAACCTATTATTTATGGTTGCTTGGTACTAGAACATCATGTTACACATGCAACAATTTGGGAACTATATATAAATCTATGTGTTATGGTTTTCCGTACGCCTTACAATTAAGATGCACAAATTGAGTCAGCTGTTTTTCGTACGCCTTATACTGCAAATTTTTACTCCTACAGACATTAATGGATACTAGATAGTCATTGAAAACGAAAATATGTCATCATACCTCTTTGAAATGAGCTACAAACATAGGGCTCTGGGAGATAATTAATTAAGTAGAATCAGTTAAAGGGCAACTCTCCTTTGGCGGGATCTCGTTGAACTAGATCCAGATTCATCATCCACGACCATTAACCTGCCAAAGGAGAGAAGCCCTACAACTAGTTCACTTAGCTGATAATTTTCATTTTCTTGTGGCACAAAAGAAAAAGGGTGTAAACTGCAGTTGTGATTTAAGCAAAAGGGTGCAGCCGGAGATTTATAGGGTCTTGTACCAGTGGGAGAAGTTGTTTAAGGCATAGCATATGCGGAGGATATCCTTTGGTGCCTGCTTTCTACGCATTTCCATGCAAAGCAAAGGCTCCTTTTATCTTAAAAAGCCTCTTCCAAATATTTGACAGATTCTATACTTAGCTTGATTGATTTAGACCTATGATTGTTTCTAATATTTCTCTTTTCATTGTGTCCATATCCACTCTAGAAGGTGAAGGGAGGAAGGAAAAAAAATAAAAGAAAGAAAGAGCCAAGGCGAGATGCCTAGCTTTTCAGAATAGTATGTGGCAGCCAAATATGGACCTAGCTAGGGGTATATCCTTTATAATATTCTTTTTTGTTTTAAACCTGCTTAAAGATATTTTTTTCCCTGGCTTTCGAGTGTAATCTTCTTCATCCAATGAGAAAATTTCCCAGCAGACTGTCAAATTATTTGCGATTTCCCTTTGTTTTCCACTTCCACATGCTTGATGTTGTGAAAAAACTCCCCTCCTCTCCTCTATTTTACAAGTTAAAAGATAGCAGAAACGTTTATATATGTATGCATCTATAACAGGTTGGTAGTGACTAAATATTCTTTGCCATCCGGGATCCGTAATTTATTTATTTATTTAATGTTTTGACATTAAAATCTCAGGAAAAACCACAGAAGTAGTCAAAGCATGGCAAAGGGATCAACAAAACAGTTCAGATATTTAGAATAGTAGTCATAAGCAATGTGGCAGCTGCTTTGGACCTGGGAATTTTTCATAATCACTGAGCTTAATTTTCTAACTAATTAAGCTGAATTTTCAAACGAGTACAAGGTTTGAATCTCAACTATTACAATCCTTTCCCTTATTATTTTTTGCGCTAAAAACTAAACTGATGTAAAGCTATAGTATTAGCGGCAGTAGTAGTGTAAACAGAATTACAGAACAAGTATATATATATATATAATATTTAAGATTTCTAATATCAAGCATTCATAACTGCAGCTTTTCACATATGATTTAAACTTCAAATTTGCTAGTCATTTCTTAACCAAAACAAGGAAAATTAAACCAACTTCAATGACTTGGATTCTTAATTGGCTAGTCTCTCACTCAATATCTTCACACCCACGTACCTGCATGCATCACATCAAAATAGAAAATGTCAATTAAACAAGTAGTTATCACCTTCAATGAATATGCTAAATTAGTTACCTTCCAAGCATCATTACAGTGGCCTGAGGATTAGTCCCAGGTGAGTCGTTGAACGTGGATCCATCGATAACCCTTAAAGCATCCACACCAAGAACCTTATAGTCAAGATCAACAACTTTACCAACTTGGCAACCTCCATGATAGTGCCATATAGTCATTACAGTGTCCTTGCAAAACACTTCCAACGGCATTGAAGGATTGTAATGTTTAGGCAAAAAATTCAATGGGGCATTTGCAGTCATATTGAGAAGAATAGGCCAAGACAAAAACTCATATCTGAATCTAAAGAAAGCCTTTGATTCGATGATTTTCTCAATGGTTTGAATTCCTTGGACACATCTTTGCAGGTCTTGTGGATCCTTGAAATAGTTGAAGGTAACTGATGGGTTATCGTTTGGATTTCGGGTCCGAAGCTCCAAATGGCCTGTTGAAATCGGACCCATAACTTTTTCTAGGATAAACCCACCTCTAAAAGTTGTCTCGTCAAGATTGTTCATGTATTCAACAGCTGGAGAGGAAGAAGCACCACCTGCGAAGTTTTCACCACTGGCGGCTTCAATGTAGCTTCCAAAATGGGTGATACCCACAACTTGGATAAGCGAAACCTCAACTGGAAGAGGAGATGGGATGAAGACGGCGTTCATGGGGTTATCGGACATGCCTTGGCCAACCAGGGGCTGGTCAAGCACCACCGTGATGTCGTGGGACTTGAGATGTTGTGCAGGCCCCACTCCACTCAACATCAACAGCTGCGGGCTTCCCAATGCTCCCGCTGATATAATGATCTCATTTTTTGATCCTTGTTTAAGATATGCTTTGTGCTTGGCCCCTGTTGCATCTCTGAAAACCACTCCATGAGCCTTCGGCCTTCGTTTCCCTGCCATTGAAACCAAACACTTGGTCATTTTTAAGTTCAGACATATTTGATGTAGTTATTAGTACATGATGAACCTTTAATTGCAAACAAGATTTTGTGCACAGATGCATGCAAAAAGACGGTGAGTCCACTAGGGTTAGCATGCTCCAATAAATCAGCTGCCGTGTGTCTATTCCCTTGTTGATCGAAGATTGTTCCACCCACTTTGGTCCCGTAAATATGGTCATAAGTAAACCCATTGGATGGCATCACCCCAGCCTCCAGCAGACCATCCCTTACAGCTGACTGCCATTGCCCCAGTGATGGCTCAAATGCCACTGATTTTTCCACCCATTGATACGACTCATTCACTAGTCGTCCATCCCAACCCGCTTGCCTGATAATTAAACAATAAATATATAACCTTTAATTGTCAATGATGATGTAGGAAAAAACTTTATGGTGCAAGTGGACTACTTGATATATTCATCGCTGGCGCGTGTGTAAAATCCTGCATTGATACAACTTCCGCCACCCAACACCCGTGCACGTGCATTAATTACGCCATCTTCGGAGATGAACCGCTGTGATGGGGATGACCGGGAAAGGTCAGAGAGGGCAGCACCAAAGCTTGCCATTTTAGTTATGTTGGGGTTACCATAAGGGGAACCACCACGTTCAAGGAGCAAGACGGTGGCGTTTTGAGATAATGTGGCAGCTAAAGGACATCCGGCGGTGCCGCCACCCACGATGATGTAGTCGTAATATGATAATGTTGAAGCTGATGTTGCATCGTACATGAACGAGTAGTTCGGAGCTATACGGATAGAGACGACATTCATTACAGTTTATGGTGCATGAAAATGATGGTATGGTAGTAAAAATATATATTTTACTTGTAATTCAAATAAAAATATAAGCATTAAAAACAAAAATATTTTATCATCTGATTTCTTGGATTTATTTGAAATATATGTTCTATGGATTCTTAGAAAGCAGATACTTTAGTCGCGCAACCATACGGGCGGCATTAATTTCCCAAAAAGTTTTATTTTAGATTACAATAAATGAAAGGGGTCCATGACAAATACCTCTTTGGCACTCCCATTTTATAAATAAATAAAAATTATTTGTCTTTTTTTTTAATTTTTAAATTTGTAGTTTTTATCAAATCACTCTATAATAAATAAAAAAATTAATATTTATTAACTTTGTTGACGTGAGATACTTACTTATATGCAATTTAAACAATTAATTAATTTTATAAAATTTTTGAAAAAGTATAAAATATTTTAAAAAATTAAAAATTATCAAAATTATTTTTTTATAATTTTTAATTTTAAAAAATAATAATGTGAGATACCATGTCAATAAAGTTAACATTTTCGATTCATTTTGGAGTGATTTGATAAAAAATACAAGTTTAATGACTAAAAGAGACGAATAATTAAATGGAAGGCTAAAATGACTTTTTGTAAAATTGAAGGGCTAAAAAAATCATTATACCTAATAAATACTTAGGGAAAAAAGGACTAATTGTTGGAGTTTATACTCTAAAAGTCCAATTTTGTTACTAGTCTTTGTACTTTAATTTAGTCAAATTTAATTTTCTTACTTTTTCATATTTTTAAAATTTTAATCAAATAGTAACAATTAATTAATTAGATCAAATAGATAAGTATCTTAGGGTTTTTATTTTCTATTTTTTTTCTTATTTTGAAATTTCAACCTTTACTCAAGCTATAGTTGTTGAATCTATTAATTAAAATGACGTGATTTTTTGTGAATATTATGCAAAGCAATAAAATGTCTGAGATATATTAAGATTCAATCTCTGGTTGACATTGCACATATGAAAATATGTTTATCACATTAGATTTTAAAAATAATAGAATTTAATTGTTATCATTTGGGGTCACAATTAAAATTTTAAAATTCAAAAAGTATAAAAATAAAATATTCAAATTAATATACGTGAACTACATTCACAATTTATGTATAATAAAAGGATAAATGAAATTATAAATGTAAAAGAAAATGTTGACTTGTACCTTAATCAAGCTGATATATGAAAACACAAAATTGTGATTAATACATTGAAAATTGATGAATTTTTAAAAAACAAAGTTATCTGACGAATTTTCTAAAAGAAAAAATTAACTGCTTCCATTGTATTAATTGTACTGGTTGATACTTACGTTGGCGTATGTTTATGCATTGAAAATGCATTACACGGTATTTATATTAGTCTTAAAAGTAAGAATTCATCCTATATCATGTTGATTATAATTATGGATATAATGAATGTTAAATGAATTGCGATAGACATCCATGAAAGGAAAATATAAATCAGAACTGCATCTTTATTCTTTAGAGCATTCATTAACAAAAAATTTTAATTTTTTCTTCAAAGAGTATTTCGATTCTTATTAACCTGTGTTTATGGATCGACCAAACTAAAAAAAAAAAAAAAAAAAACCTTCTAATATGGTTATTACAATATATATGCCTGTTATCTATATAAAGCAAAAGAAATATATGAAAATTTGAAGCAACACCTGTTTCAGTGGCAGCAAAGCCATGAAAGAAGAGAAATCCAGCTAAGGCACCTGCAAAAAGTCTCCACCACCATCCAAGATTCATTGTCCCTATACCACAAACTGCAACAGGCAAGGCAACACTTTATCATATATATATATTTACTGATGAGGGTAGCGCTCCATGTATACCAACAAAACCCAAGCCTGGTTTTGTCATCTGTTTATATATATACCTGAGAACAAGAGAAGGCTAGGAAATGAAACTCAAGTGTAGGCAGGGATACTCCTTCAAATGTAAATAAATACCGTGGCCTTGCCTACCTGCATTTTTTGCTAATATATAATGCTGATTGACATTGCAAGCAAACCAACAAGTGGGGGCAGAGGGGGCAGTTGAGCCTGGTTTAATGCACCTAATATTAGCTTACACGTTCATACCTCCATGTTCCAGAGGTTTTAGCCCCACAAAAAGTAGTTAAGTTTAGAAAACTAATTCCACACTTTTTCCTTTTTTTACTTGTACTAGCGCTATTACTTGCTTTCTTCTTCTGCTCTTTTTAAATTACTATTTTTATGTTATTAAATTGAAAGTCTCCCGGGAGAGATGAGGTGCAATATGATAAAATAATATCTTAAGTTGTATATTTAATTAATGTGATGCCACATAATGGGTCCAAATTTCATTTATGCTAATAAAACACTTCAGTATATTAAGTAATAGATAACTAGGCTTCTGCATGTTTACAAGAAGATATTAGATAAGCATCCTGTCCCATAAACATAATGGGACTAAGATTATGTAAATCTTTAAGAAAATAATGTAAGATTCAAGCGTCTAAACTAAAGAAAATAATGAGATTAGCTGAAACAGATTGCTTAATAACACTATCACATATAGTTATGGAAAATACAAAACGAAATGGGGTCGAACTTTACAAGCTTTTCGTTGCTGCTTCCACTGGATCTTTTCTGTCTCATGTTAAAAAGAAAGGCAAACAAGTTCCAGTAGAAGGAGCAAAAAGAAGCTGAGGAAAGCGGCGACCCTATTCTATTAGGCTGGGAAATACACTTTTAAAAATTAAAAAAAAAAAAAAAAAAAAAGTCAACAAAAGGATATGAAATACTGTTCAAACTACTCCTCTTGTGCTCAGTAGTCTCTGTAGAAATGTACAGTTTTAGGAAGGTATGGATCTTGCTATATTTACATGCACAAGTGAGCGCTTGTGTACTTTGGTTTACAAACTACCATGTTGTAACCATTTTGACTTGTAGGATTGTGCCCTACGAGGGGCAATGATCTCGAGTGCACCAACAACACATTTCCGATATGAGAAATCTACAGTTGTCTCATCTGTTCTAACCAAAAAGAAACAACGACTGTCTGCATGATCGGGATGATGCCCTACCTGCAAAAGATATGGAAATGAAGCATTAAAACAACTTTTGCTTCCTTTTCTTCATTGTCTCATTTTTTGCTTTCCTTTTCCTATTTTTCCAGTATCACGTACCTTTATTTCCTTGGCTCCAGATCCGATCTTCTCAACTCTATGAGGGTGAAAGTACAACGCCATCATCAAGGTATCCCAGTCAGCTTCACTTACCCGGTGATCAATAGGATATCTGCAGTCGGCACAACCATGAGTTCAGAGAATATTAGGAATTTGGGACAGATATCAAAAGCTATTAGAATATAAGAGCACCAAAGCCCATGTACAATACCAACAATGGAGGAAAAAATTGAGCACTATTAACATAGAACATAACCAACAACTAGAGGAAAGCTTACTTGCGCAAAATATTCTTTAAATTACGCTCAAGCCTCTGAACGTCATTCAAGGTTAGACGTCCTCTCAAGAGTGACCTTGTTTTCGTTTCAATCTTCTTCCACTCATCAAAGACAGAGTCACAAAGAGCTCCCTTGAATGGAGAACTATGTTTATCAGATGTAGAGTTAAAAACTTTAGGTACTTCAAACTCTATATCCTGCTTCTTGGAATTAATAGAATCTCCTAGCAGCTTATACACATCAACCGGTTCTGCAAGCTCTTCATCCTGAAAAATAGTAATGGGATGGATGGATATAATGACAGTTACTAGCCAAAAATCTCTTTTTTTTTTTAAGGAGGAAACTAAAGGAAGAACCAGTAGACTACTAAGGAATTCTGATCTAAACCTCGAGAGTATAAAATAACAATGATTAAAATTGTAAAACTTGATTAATTTGAAGCACTATTAAGCTTATATACAGCTCCATCTCAAATACAGCTAAGAAAGTAGCGTAGCTCATTTTTATACCTTGACCAGATTGAGAACATGTGGATCTGTAATATAAGCATCAAAATGTACCTCATGCACAGGATAGTCCTGCCCTTGAGATACGAAATTGAACTCTGACTCAGAAATTTCCAAGTCAGTGATACGACAATAGGATCCTCAACAAGTGTTACTCTCTTAGTTGAGAAACATTTACCATCAAGATGCATTCTCTTCTATACGTATTTCGCTCGAGTTTCTTTATTGCAGACTTGGTCCCTCTCAAAAACCAACTACATTCTGAAGAGAACCTATTTCCACTATCCTATTCAGCATCAGTTGGTAACAAGCCCAAATCCGTAACTCCATATCACTTCCGGAATGCATTATTCATAAAATAACTTTGATGGTATCTTATGTCTCACCCATTGTTTGCCTCTCTCTTCTTTTGAACCAAAAAAAGGGGGAGACGCTTAAATATTCAACACCCAACAATTTCCAATTAGTTAAATGCAACTATAATGAAAATCTAATCCACAATGCTACGTATTTAAAACAAAGATCTGCATAAAATACCTTCATAGAATAGACTATATCAAACTGTCCGCCAGTCCCAATACGAGGAACCCTTCCCCAAGCCAATAGGTCAATGGTCCCTTGAAGATTATCTGCAACTCCAGTCTTTGCAGCTTTGACAAAGCAAGCACTAGGGTTCTGCCACAAATTGTATAAAGCTAAGTTGACTATCAAAATAACAGCTACCTAATATTTTATATTAAGAGCATCTAAGTAGAAACAATGACAAGGACTAACTGAAAAGCATGCTTGCATGAAAGGAGAAGAGACAAATGCATGTTCTCTTTGTTGTTTCAAGCCTTTTGAATTTAAACCAACAAACTCCCCGGTAGCTGACAGACAATTGGCAGCAAGGTGCAGATGTTCATTTAGTATAGACTTGCCAGTATCTGATATTGCACTCTTCATATTCTGCATAGAGAAAGGCATGAGCAAGTCAATATATGCAGTTACCCTTAAGCTTTTGTGCAAGTAGAAAACAGGGAATAAATTATAACAAGGATAACAAACATTGAGAAAAAATCTCCATCCAGCATCTATTCCGAATGCCAAGCAAAACTGATTAATGTTATCTGGATGGCTCCGTGTCCAATCGATTATATCCATTAGTTGAAGGCAATCATTCATAAGCACACTCCAGAGTTTCGTTATACCAAAATCGCCAGATACAGAAACCCTCAAGTAAAGTTCACCAGGAGCAGGTTTATGAGAATTTGGGACTCTGATTTCCTCATTCCATAAAATTTCCACCTTCTTGATCTCCGGGAATCCTAAAGAAAATTTCAAAAATTTGAAGGCAGAAACAGATGAATATCACCAACTTGTAATCAACTAGTAATGCATATCTACAAAGAAGCATGTCACATCTTCTAGGCCATTTGATATTTCTGGTGGTTTAAATATTGCCTTTTACATTTGACCAGACCCTACTAAATATTCTGCTTTTCCTACCAGAAATTTGGTCATACAATGATACAAGTTCAAATATCAGAACTTCCACCAATAAACAGACGTAAACAAAATAGGGAATTAACAGTTATAGGTAAAAGAGAAATGCACGCTGAGGGAAGGCGTAACCTTCAATATTTTCAAAAACAGAGTGATAGAAATAGTCTACCAGCAATTCACATGGCAAATTTAGATTCCAACAATATATTCTCAATCTTGATGGTAGTTGTTCAAAGACCCATAATAAAGGTCTAAGCCATTTCACCAAATCAGCCCCCTAAAACTAGTCAATTTGCTCCTTCAAAAAAAAAATACTAGTCAATTTGGATGCAAGTACATACCTTTTACCACTGCTTCCAGAAGGGAAGGTATCACCATGTCTTGAATCACATCCAGTTCTATACGAGAACTTTTACATTCAACAATTGTGACAGTGATACAAAACGTATCATCTTCATTTTCCATGTCAATAATAGAACAAGCCCTGTCATTCAATCAAACAAATAAGAAGCAAAATAAAGCTCTAGGAAGTAGACAATAATGCTAGCAGATTCAATTACAGCGACCATTTTCCACCCTTCAGAATTCAAATGCATTGGAACAACTACCATCTGGAAGCATATTATTGAAAATTTGAAGCCCTCAAATGAAATAATTAAATTGAATTTATGCTGATTATAATTTTTCATGCATCTAACCATACAACTTTGAGACAGGCTGAGATTAGATTGACAAGGACCACAAAAATCAAGGCATAAACTTGGGTGCAAGCCATGAAAACAAAAGATTGAAGCTCTATTTCTGCATCAGAAAGTGATAATACATTTACAAAGATATAGGTCATGATCTTAATATTGACAGAAAAAGCACAAATTTGGGGTCTTCAAGATTTCTTTCAACAGGGACTAGAGGGAAAAGAGCAACACATATTACCACTGCCTCCTTTTTGAAACATCTACACATGCTAAAAAGGGGCAAACTTACTTGCTTGTAACTTGCATGTCAGGCAAATTGATTTTCCATAGTCTTTTGGCATTGGTGCAGTGCATGTGAAGAGCATCAATAATAGAATGCACTGTAAGCCGCCTCCTTTTCACAATATCCTGGAAAGTAAATAATTTTACGGTGAAACTTTGAAGTGGAAATCTTATCAACATAGATACACCACTTGCGTATCACAGTACCTTAAACACATGAAAATGGCAAACCCAAGGACTGAAACGGTTTTCACTAGGCATCTGTGGAGAGAAGCTAGTGCCATATAACACATTAATAAATCTCAAATAAAAAAGCATCAAAGTAATGGGAAAAATAAATCACAAAACAAGAAAAGACAAGACAATAAGAAAGGAACTTAAACTCACATTATTGAGACAGTAGACACAATATCTTTAAAGATCAGCCTCTCCAAATGATTCTTGACTTCTAAGGCTCCATACTCCTGACCGTGCCTTCTCCTTACAAGTTTACCAGATAAAAATAGTGACATAGTCTGGTCAGCATTGCTTCTTTTAGAACCACACTCAAGGACCCTCTGAGCAATTTAATCAGAATAATATGTTAGCATCCTACCATATGCAATAATATGTAAAGTAATTTTGGTGGACTGAATCATGGTGGTGCATGAACATAAAAAGAAATCATATCGCACTTAATCTATTAGAAGGAACATTACGAAGCAGCATGTATTGTAGTTGACCATGAACACGTAAAGATCATTTGTTTTGTTATCAACAGTGTCAAGGTCCTTATCAACTCTATTAGGTAGGTTTCAGCACAGTAATTTTGTATCCTTCAAATTTTCTTTAGATGAAAAGGTCACCCATTTCCTCATCAGGTTGGAGGGAAAGAAATTCTTTGACAAGTTTTTTAATTCTTCAAAACACCATCAGGGATGGGAGGGGGAGGGGGCGGGGGAGAGCGAGGAGGAGGTGGAGATGAGTAGATAGAGAGAGAGAGAGAGAGAGAGAGCACCTTCAAGTTCAGCAATGGAGAAGATTCAAGTAGACTAATCGGCTGATCCAATGCACTATATGCAGCCTCAGAAATGGCACAGGCAGATAATGAACCAACAGGTTGTCCACCTATTCCATCAGGAAGACTATTGCCCTGACTTACTAATTTGTCAGGGCAACTAGTTGGACTAAATGTACCCTTATCGATATTATAACAGAACTGAACAACCTGATCTCCATATGCATTCCTCACAGTTCCATCATATGCTGTGCATAGATCACGCATGAAGAACATCAACCTTCGTGACAGCGTCCCAGGTAGGTCAGCATTGTCACTGAAAGATGTGTCTCGAGTAGTCACTGAATGAACAAAACATTCTAATGGATTCAGACCCTTCACAAACGAACTTTCGACCACAGCATAGGGGATATATTTCTTAGCAGACTCATCAGTATCATCAACCTTTTGGGTTAAGATGTGAGACTTTTGATTATTCCATGCAGCACATGAGAGCTGATGAGGAAATCTGAATGATAAAGGGACAAGTGAATGTTGCAATCCAAGACACATACTATGCTGTACTAACTTCAGCAAGTTACCCTTGCTCCCTGCTTTGAACATGGTGAATAATGAATTGTCTTTATTTGCATACTTGTAGAGTAAATTCTGAATATCACGGAAAACTTGCTTAAATGAATCAACAGAAGCTTGGCTAAGTGCAGCAGATCTTTGTTTCTCATAGCACATCTGCTCAACATCCAAAACCATGAACTTATTAGTTTCTTCATCGTTTCCAGAAAGGAAATCTTGACAAGAATCAACCATTAACTGCTTGAAGTTACATGTCTGCTCTGCTTCTTGCAGACCATAGAAGATTTCATCCATCATGTTCTTTTGTGAATCTGAGTCAGGAGACAGATATAGGTCCAAGAGTGAAACACTCAAACCCCTCAGTGACAACCACTCACAAAGAACTTCCTGAGCAGCATGCAAAAAGTCAAGAACCTTTCCTTGGTAATGCTTAATAAGACTTTGAAAAAGGTTTCCGTCAGCATCTCGTAGCCAAGAAGACCCTTCAGAAGAACATATGAGATCCCCATTGTGGATTACAACATCACTTGGAGCAAAAACATAATCAAATTCGGGAGGAAAGAGCATGCTAAATAACTGCTTTCCAGTCCAAACAGGATTACTTAGCAAAGGAGCTTTGACAATGGCTGGCAATGGTGAATGATTAGGACAGAACATTTCCAGCTGTTGCATCTGGAACAGGTTCAATAGTACCCCGTCCTCCTTGACCAAATAAGCAGCCGTTAAACTATCATGACTGAGTGAAAGCAGATTTCGACCACTTTGGCCATTAATTAGCTGCCTATCCAAAGAAACAAGCTCACTGAGCTCAACCCTTGTGTTAATGGACTGAGGAACATAACCATGAAGGCAATCACCATCAAAATCTCCACGAAAAGGGGAACATATTAGTGGGTTTATCGAAACAACTGAATTGACAGGTAGAACTTTAACAGATAGCGCAATGAGAGAGTGCTGATGTATAGAAGGAGGTCTATTTATAAGTACTGTATCCCCATCATTTAGGGGCCTATAGATAGTGTCCCCCACTTGGACCTTTTCATTATGACGAATTCTAACTAATTTACCTTCTCTCCTAATGCGAATCTCACCCTTCTCAAGAATACGCAGATTACAACAAGTTTTCAATCTCTCCTCATTCCACCTGTTCAGTTGCTCAGCGATTTGCAATTTCTCGGCAACATGACATGGGATACCAATTTCAGACAGTTTAAGGTTTGGGTTTCCAGTAAGAACCATGCGGAAGCAATGGTCGTTTCTCTTCCCAAGAATAACATCTTTCATATATCTTAAACCTGACATGTTGGAAGCAGAATCTTTATTCTTTTTCAGAGCAGCAATGAGTGCAGAATCGTCAGTTGATGGCTTCTCCACATGCAGCTGCACATTGAATGTAATCAAAGAAATAGAGCATAAGGTTCCATGAAAGTTGGACCAAATTTTAATTAAAAAGGAAGAAAGGTATAACTTGCCTTAGAAATTTTTAGGCATTCCAATACATGAGAGCTCAATTCATTTGCTAGCCCTCTGAAGTCAACCAGTTTCTTGTAAACCCTGGTTCTTTCATCCTACAAAAAAACCATATTAACCAGAAAATTCAGTAAAACTGAAAAGAAAACAAATGTAATGCATATAATAAGATAAACCATCCATATCAACCACAACCACGGAAGCATGTAAATGAGGATGTTCAAAGTAAAGACTTACAAAGATCAATCGCTGCGCATTAGAAGATGTATGCATGATTTCTGTCACTCGGTGACTATTGGGTGTCACAGGAAAACAACTGAGGAAAATAGAGTCTGCTTCTGAAATAAACTTTTTAATGAACTCTGGATCAACATCCTTCAACAAATGTCGAACCTGAAAACCAATAAGCATTATGCACTCATCAAAGTAGTGAAGGAAGGTCTGATATATATATATATAAGGGGAAAGGGTAGGCCACTCCAATGCTTGATTCCGCTCTACACTTTAAAAGAATATTTGAGACTTGAATAATAGTTTCCAAAACCAAAATACTCTTCAAGTAATATAGCAACTAGGATATATTATATATTAACACATGAAACAAATTAGGAGATATTTTCCTTCATTTTGCCTTCTTCACATGCAAGTAACAACAATTTTCCTTGCCAAGTAAGCTGAATTAGAGCCATATCTATTATAATATCATAATGGTTCTATAGAAAGCAAAATCCCATATAAACCCATGATAGTTTTCAAATCACTAACAGTTTTAAGTTTTGGTTAAACGATATTATTGTATGACAAGATTCCAAAACCAATTCGCATTTGCCAACCGGAATGTTTGCATTTTATGGAAACAACCAACTCACTCTCTTCCACCTTCCAAAAACTACCACCAGACATTGTTAAGAATCAAATAATTGGGTTTTTTTTTTTTTTTTCCTTCATAGTTAAAAATTCAATGTTGGTAAATATCAATGCAGACAAAATAAAGTAGGAAATGAATAAAAAATTCACTGCAAAACATATATCAACAACAAGTTTTTAATTAGTATGTACCAGATTTAGTGGATTGCATTCCCATAAATAAATCATATGAGATGACATTAGAGACAACAAAGAAATATAATTTTTTTATGTGAATTGGAAAAGAACAAGATACCTGGGCATGTGATAGGACTCTTCTACCTGGTTTCACAAAACCTTCTTCTTGTTGTTGATCTTTTGGAATAAAGTCCCAGTAATCTGCAGGTAATGCTTGCCTTCCTCTCTTCCGGACCTTCATTAAAGAATTTTCACTTACCTCTACCATGATTGCACTTTTTCTGAAAAGCTCTTTCGAGGTTATCTTGAATCTCATGGGTGGATACCACTCTATTGAATTCCCCTGTTTCCAGAAATCATTAGTACAAAAAAGGGGGAAAAAAAAAGAAAAGAGGATTAAGAAAACAAGAAGCCAGACAAACTTACAACACAATATTTACACCCCTTGGTTTCAAGTAATCTGGCTATAGAATTAGCACCCTGGTACATGCAAGAAAAAAAAAACATCAAAATTGCCTACACCAGGACATAATTTGCTCAAAAAGAAAGTAAAAATACTACCAGAAAATCGGATCCTAGAGGTTAATCTCACTTCTAAAATCAGCATAGTTAAAAACAGGTAAAAGTCATAACTAGCAAAAAATTAAATTGTGCCAAAATTTATACAGGCTTTGTTTTGAACTTTAAATTCTTCAAATATTATTTTAATTTCTATTTTATCCTTTTTCCTTTCTTTAGGATGACAAGAAGGAATAACAATAATATGTTACAATGGAAGAAAAAGGAAAAATTATAACAGTATGATGATCCTCAGTTGATGAAGGTGAGAGGTACCCGACCTTCATCCATAGATCTTTCCGGATCGATTTACATCCTGGGCAAATCTTATTTAATATATGTACAACTTCTGAAAGAAAAAATGGATGGAGTATTGTGTATGGAAATTTAATAACCCCAAAATGGCCTACAAAGATGAATGGAAAGAAATCAGTATGTTACTGATAGCTACATAAAGAAACAAAAAAGTTAACAGATGCAAAATATCATTTAAGTTTTTCTAATTCGATATCCACCTTCACATTGTTTCATATCTCTGGCATCACAAGTGGTGCAATGATTAGAAAAATTCGGAAACCCCAACCTAGGATCAGACACCTCACTGGGTGCAGTAATTTCCAAGATAGACATGTTCTCCTGTCACAGAATCAGAAAAAAAATCATGAGTGCTCAAATTGCTACAAGGAATTGAAATATGGACATAATTAAAAGACTACATGATTGTTCGTTTCCATGTCCAAAACAATCTGAAGCATAAAGTTAAGAAGAAAAGCATACAATAACCATGAAGAAATAATTGTCCTTGAAAACAGAAAAAGCATGAATCAGTGACTAAAATATAAAGAAAGAAGGTCAGTGGCAGTAAAAAATAGATAACATGAGTGGCTTCATGGAAAGGAACTTCATAAACTAAAACAGAACCAAGCCAAATTTAAGGATCTATATGGAGATAGGGGGAGATGCCCCAATGATAATATAAACATATATCACACAGATTGGACTGTGTTTTAGATTACCAGAAGGTGGGTGTGGATTGAGTGATCCAAATCACTCAACTCATTCCAGTATTATCAATCCCAGCATACAAATAAACAAAGAGATAAAACAGTACTGAAATATACTTACATTATCAGCGTCGTTCGAGACATGAAATTTTATGCCAGTGAGAAAGGCAGTTGAATTTTCTTGCTCTTCAGATGAGTCACTTTCCATGGAGGCCATTGACTTTTGACTTCTGATGACCAACAAACAATCAATATAGCATGCCGGCAAGAATTCAAATAAAGTTTAATATAAAATTACAAAGACAGAGATAAGATGATTAAACATTGGATCACAAGAATTACAATTAAAACTATATTTAGTTCAAAAAGTGAATTTCCAAGGAATAATAACATACATCAAAGATGTCTCAACACATGAAAGTCTACGAGCAAAACATCCATAGTAATATAAATAACTAAAAATCATTTACGGAAGTCCAAGAGGTATTCCAGAGAGAGAAACTGCTTGTCAAAATTTGTTAAATGCATCTTAATCTAAAGCCTGTGCAATATCTCAGGCCAGCTGCCCATGAGAACCAGATGGATGAAAAAAGTTGCTCCATAATAAAGAATCGGACGGAGTTCCAATAGCAGTATTCTGAAATAAACCTTAAACATGTTTTTGTACATAGCTTCCTAGTGTAAAGAATGAAAGCAATAAAGACGACAAACATTTAGTTTTCAGTACCACCTTTTCAGTCAAAGAATTCAATTGATTGACTCAAACGTTTAAAGATGAGTTCTCTTATTTTGCTAGTCCAAAGCAACATAATCAAAATCAACAATGGCACAAGAAAATTTAAGTACATAGAACTTTAAATTCAGTCCCAAAATATAGGAATCATGTTTTGAAGCAAAAAAACAATAGCTATAAATAGTCTGGAGGTCAGCAACAACAAACAAGCTAACACCACATTCAAATAAACCAAGTTGACATGTCCAGCCAGAAGGTATGCATTCGGTCATAAACCCTCCATATACCTCTACGAATATAAGAGCTATGTTTCATTCATCTTTACTTAACCCATAAGGAGAACAAACACGCGGAGTTAATGAACTGCTATTTCGAAATAAGCCTCGGTTTAGAATTCAAGCTGCCATTTATAGCAGTTATAACCTGCCCGCAATTAATAAGTCTACATCATCATTGATAAAAATTCCAAGACATGTACCCACTATATCAATTGATCATAGGAAAAATGCACGAGTCATGGCCATCATCACTTGAAGAAAAAAAGGAGCACAGTGGATAATAGCAAACCATTAAAACTAAAACATATGGGCAATCCCAAGTTCATAATTAGGTCAATCAACATTAACTGCCGACAGAATAGAACAGTATTATTGACAGGAAGTAAAACATAAACTTTAAGAAACGAATACACAAGAGGCAATATATAAAACCCCCACTGTTCTCATTACGGAATCAGTCACACAAAACAAAAACAGAATCCCCTGCTTTAGCTCAAACGTTTATGCAACTACCACTGATATAAAACGATCAAGTTCGTCAGTATACATGATAGTTCCAAGCACATTGTTTAATGCATCATGTTTTAAAACTAAATCAATAGTACTATACCGCAAACAACAAAAGAAAATAGCATTAACCGAGACCACCATGCAGAACAAGAAAACCTCCTTAGTAACTACAAAAAAAAAAAAAAAAAAACCCAAAAACCATAATCAAGTGTCAAAACAAACAAGAACATCACAATCAGCCAAAAACCCAAAAATCCATATTGGAAAAAGACGCAGAAAAGAAATGGAAGAAAACATTGATCGCCAATCAAAACAAATAAACATGCAGCATTGATCAACACCCATAACCCCAAAAAAATATAAATGAAAACTCACTGTTGATAAAAAGGCAATGTACTTTTTCCACTGAAACGACACACTCCCGGCCTCTCGATGAGTAAATGAAAGCAGAGAGAGAGAGAGAGAGAGAGAGAGAGAGAGGGAGAGAGAGGATGGATTATGAGAGACGGACCATCATTATGACTCTTTACAGTGAAACCATGTTGGAAGAGTGTAGAGGGCAAAATTATAAATAAAAGAAAGAACTAGGGTCAAATCAACAACCTCGAAATTGATTTTTTGTAAAATCTCGAAAATTGAAAATTAAGAAAGAAAAAAAAAACCGAGCGAGAAATAGAGAGATAAAGACGCCGCCGGTTTGTACCGAAGACAAATATAATTCCAGTCAGTTCAAGAAATTAGAAGACCAATGCCGATGAATTAAAATATATTACTTGTTTTTTCCTCTTGCTGTCGGATCAAATTATCCCTATTCTCCACCTTATTTACGATTCTGGCATCACTTTTTTTTTTTAATTATCTTTATTGGGAACTTGTTAGGTTACCGTGTTTTTCTAGGTTTTCACTTCCCAGTTAAATTACTGATAAGGGCAGATAGAAATTTTCATCTACATGCATAAAGAGTGGGTTATTCTTGTAATTTCGTGAAATTATTTGGGTTTCCTTTTCTAGCGTCACTTTTTTATTAATTACACTCTATTATGATTCACCTACTCCATTCTGAAATCTAAAATATGTGATCAATTTGGATTAAAAAAAATATGTGATAATTTAAATATTTTATACTTTTAAAAAAAATGGGATTAGTGTGTGGTTGTTAGGTAGGAAATACATAATTATTTCTAAAATGATATCAGTATTTTAAGTTTATGTTGGAAGGGAAATTGTAAATATGGTTGAAGAAATTAGAAAAGGAACTGAAAGAAAAACAAAGGTAATGATGGTAAATAAAGATGACATAAATTAAAGATTCTTTTTTTTGTTACTGGACAACAATGCCCACTATTGTGTAACTTTAACGTATGTAATAAAGTTGCTTTCCCTGTCATCTCATATCTGTCAGTAACTTGACTCAGAGGCATTGCCTTTTCAATTCAATGTCCACAATCCACCCTTAATTTTGTACTCAGTTCTCTACATTCAATTCTAATTGCCACTTACTTCAATTTAAGCTGAATTAAATTATTATATTTATTAACTTGAGTTGCTTTAGAGTATGACTTTTTTTTCTTTGCTTTTTATTACTATTAAATTTTTCGTTAGATGCATCTTAGGCTTCCGTTTAGACATCTCTTCTAAGAATTTCATCCCTCTTTTCCTCGTGAACATTTGGCTGCTTCAAACATTTCTGCTATTGTTTTTTTTCTAATGCCTTAAATAAAGATGGGTTAGAGAGCAACTTAGCTGTTTGTAGGTGGACATTAGAATCGGCTACAATATTTTATTTAGTTAGATAGTTGCCATTGTCTAGGTTAACCATTTGATTGAATTTTGTAACTAAAAAAAAATTAAGGTTTTGGAATGGCGTTAACTTCCGGCAACAAGGAGGATGACGGTGCTTATTTGTCTGATAGTCGTAATACCAAAAAAGTACGATTTAAGGAAAAAAAGTGGATAGTGTTGACATGCTTGTAGATCCGATGTCGGATCCAATGTTGTCTTGGAAGGACTTCCTTCTAGGGAAAACCAACAATTCGTCAATGAGTACTGGTGGAGGATGTGGGAAAGATTTTGAATTCATGGAAGGAGACGTCACAAGGA
The DNA here is from genome assembly GCA_020496765.1 of Gossypium stocksii. Lineage (NCBI taxonomy): Eukaryota > Viridiplantae > Streptophyta > Magnoliopsida > Malvales > Malvaceae > Gossypium > Gossypium stocksii. The sequence goes on from CM035623.1 coordinate 111,262,491, forward strand.
CCACTGTGAACGAAATGCCTGCAATTGATTTTTCCAATCAGGTTTAGCATTACCTGATAAAGGACATGGAGACCACGATAGTGGTTAAACTATTTGGGCAGAGCATAGGATATGTTGCCTTCCAAAATAGGGTGTCGAGTCTGTGGCAACCCTCTATGTTTTTTCAACTTATAGATGTGGAAAATGGATTTTTTTTTTGTGAAATTTCAAAATAAGAATGAATATGAGAAAGTGCTTACCCTAGAGTCTTGGACTATTTTTAGTCAACATCTCACAGTGCAACCGAGATCACTAGACTTCAATCCCCTTCAACCTTTTCCAACGGTGGCCATGACTTGGATTCAGTTGTCAGGCCTTCTCGAATGCTTGTACAAAACAAAAACTTGAGGAGATAGGCAGAATGATAGGGAAGGTGGTGAAACTAGATTTTAACACTGGTAATCTGTTGAAGGGACGATTGCCTGGATGGCAATGTTCATCAACCTAAACATGCCATTAATTTCTCATATCTTGATTAATGGCAAACCACAAAAAGTTGAATACAATTCCTTACCGACCATTTGTTTCTCTTACGAGCAGTACCGCCATGTTAAGAATTTATGTCCTTATTCTGTCAACGTTAAAGGGATGTTAACACCCCAAAATAGGGCTTAAGAGTTTTAAGAATATTTTAGGAATTTTAGCCTTAGAGTGTTCGGAATTTTGTGACATGACTTATCGATAATGTTTTTGGCTATGGTTTTTAGAAAATTAAATCAATTCTTGAAAATGAGTTTTAAATACCTTTAATTTTGAAAATAGGACTGATTTGTAAAAGAGTCAAAATTGTGAGTTTTTAAGAGGCAATTAAACCAAATTTTAAAAATCAACCTAAAATCATCCCCCACCTATAAATTTCATGCTAGTCTCTCCCCTAATATTGTGTGTTGTCATCCCTTATTTGAAGTAGCCTCTCCCAATCGATTTTGAATTCCAAATTCTAATTCCTTTCTATTTCTATCATCTCTTAAGTTATAAATCTCCACGAAAGTTAAGAAAAACACCCAAAAATATCATAGTTTTCTCCATTGTCAAGCTTTCAAGTTTTTCGGGTTTTCGATCAAAAGCTTGGTTTTTCTTCAACTAAGGTAATGATTCATCTTCCCATTAGATTTAAATGTTTTAGTCTTTAAAACCAAGTTTTTAGCCATTAAATCGTATGTTTTGAATAAAAGCCAAGAATTGGATTGTTAATGGTGGATTTCAGTATATTGCATAAAAACGTGGTTTGAAAGTGTTTTTCAACTCGTTTTAACATGATTAAAAGGTTTCTAAACTTATTTTGACGTTTCGTTAAAGAATTCTTTAGTTTTAATGAATTTTCAAAAAATAGCCATAAAACATGTTGAAAAAGTCGATACTATAAACTAAGTATTTTTTTATAGTTTAAAGATTGAGAATTAGTCGTAGGTGAATTATAAGATGAACGTAATTGGTTTTAGGTGAAAAAATTAAGTTTGGATCAAGATATTTGGATTTCAAGTTGGTTATGTTAAAAGTTTCAGGTATATGAGAACATAGCTTAGGCTTATATTTTTTATTGCTTGTGGTGAGTTATTAGCTAATTTTTTAATGTATTGTTGTGTGAATTATTGTATTGAAGCTTCAGATTCGTTAGGAGCTTCTACGAGTAGAGATAAAGGCAAGGAAAAGCTAGTTTGAATTTTCGACTTTTTGGCAAAAGCGTATTGGTGAGTGTTTGGAATAATTGCTTGTGGATATGATTCAATAAATTATTAGGGAATTTAGTAGTAGCCTAAACCCCTACTCTAAATTCTGATGTAAGCTTTCTCATACCTGTGTTATATTGTGAACTATGTGCTTATGTGTTTATGCGAATTGAGATGAGATGCTATAACACATGATATGTGGTTATGATAACAACTGTAAAAGTACAAAGTGTGTACATGATATGTATATGTTAATTGTTGGTGACAGTGTTTTTCTAAATATGCAGTGATAGTGCACGGATGAACGGTAAGTGATATATGTTTGATTTCAGATATTTTGGCCTTGTGACCTTAAAACCGTTGGATATAATTGGCATGCCATAGGATTGTGAGTACTCAACTATATGTATAGTGATTTTGGGCGTTGAGGCCTTGAGACATGTTGGAGGGATAAGGGAATGTGAGTTAAGCTCCATTCAACGGGACATTTAAGGGGAAATAAAGAGAGCGTTAGCTTTATACTTCAGTTTTGGAACATGTTTGACTCTATGAGTCTATATGGTGTGTTAGAGATTCGTGTATTTGATGAGTGATGATAGAGCTCACTTTTATATTTCATAGCTCAAGTGTCAAATTATCTTAAAGTGTATATGTGTGTAATGTAATGTATGCCTAAATGGGTATATGGTTGCTAGCCAATTTATCTTAAATTTTGAATATGTGTGTATTGTGATATGTGTTTATATGACATGTGACCATTATGCAATTTATCTATAAACATGTTTTTTAGTATTGTGATATATGCTTGAATGTTATGTGAATATGATTGCCATGTAAATGAACTAGTAAATAATGCATGAGTAAGTATAATATGACACTAGAGTTGGAACTGTTGAGGTTGTGCTATATGGTTGTTTCATTAATGCTTGATGAATTGTTTGCATGGTAGTTGTTCTAGGCATTCACTGAGCTTGTTAAACTCACCCACTCTTTTTTAAGCTATTGCAGTTTAGTTGTGTATCGATGTGAGCGGTGTGGTTTTCGAGAGGTGATCCAAGTAAGTCTATTTGTTATTTCATAGGTGCTCTATATTTATTTACGTTTTGGGGAATAAGGTAATGTGGTAAACTTGTTTATAGCCATGTTAACTTCTAGACACTTTGTTAGTTTTTGGTTCAGTTTGTAAGGATTACTTATTACTATTATGCTTGGGCTCATAAACATGACGATGGATTGACATTACTTGTTCAAACACGATTTTGCGATATTAAACTGTTAATTAGGTCATTGAATGATTATTTGTTGAAGTAATTATTATATGATGTTTAGGAACTAAATTTTAATAAATTAATTGCATATGTATATTGCATTTTTGAGGTATGGAGTAGAGGTATCGATAATTGGGTTTTAAAAATTGATACCTCTGTGTTTTGAAACGTGCAAGAAGTTAGAATAAAGATTTGGTATCGATACATTTGCTCAAGTATCGATACTCAGGGTAAATTTATTAATACTTCACAACAGGCACTATTAATTTTTGAGACTTTAGTTTTTAAAGGAGAAACAGAATGCAAGTTTGGTATCATTTTTCTAGGTGGTATCAATACCACTTAAAGAAAAATCAATACCTTAGTACCAGTATCGATACCTATGGACTTGGTTTGAAAATTCTGTTGAATGGGTCTTATGCTTGTTTTCATATGTTTACTATGCGAATAGTAAATTGATGGATGTTTTGTTAGAATGAGCTTTTACATGTTGGTTATGACATGAGACGATGGTGTGGAATCTTGAGCTTTTCTTAAAATTTGGGTGTTACAGGACGTTAGAGAGAAGGAGGTTATGGCGGGGGCAAATATTGCATACGGAAAATCGATAGAGGAGGCAATCGAGTTTAAACCTTAGATGATCGTTGAAATGCAATCTCATCGCTATCCCAGGGAATTTCAAAAGTAGTGGTTAAAAATCTAGGTAAATGAGTGTTTGGATCGATATTTAAGGCTTTTATTTCAGTACATGAGAGAATAGGGAAGGTGAAGCTAATAAGGCTGATATTTTAGGGGTTAAATTCCAAAGAGGGGATTTTTTTAAGGATATTAAAAAGGGATGCTGGAAAATTGAATGGAAAAATAGATGTTGGGCCAGTTATTAGAGAGGGACATGTGGACAATGTGGGCCAAGGTAATGGAGTTGGGCTTGGGGTGTTAGAAAATATAGATATAGCATTAGGTGGATTTGGTTTGAATATAGTAAATGTTGATTTGGGAGTTCTTGGTAGTCAAGTCATTGCTTCTCCTAGGCCAATTAGTTTTGGGCTAGTTTCCAGCAGCAATAAAGTGACCCTATGTTCAAATAATAAATTTCAATCAACTCTCTAAGGAAATTTAGAAATAAAAGAGAACGATTTTTCACGAGATATAGGAGCTATTGTCGAAAATATTAATAATGGATCTAATTTTTCTGTTGGTTTTCAATCAAATACTACTTCAAACTTTACCCAACTTTTGAAGGTCCAATTAAGATGTAACACCCCAAATCCGGCCTAGAAGTTAAGCCCGAATCCGGCGTGTCACATTGAAGTATTTTTGCGAAAACCTTGTTTTCACTGAAAACCCTCCTAAAGGAAATTAAGTAAAATTCAATTTGTAAATAAATTCAGAATAAGGTGTATTCAAAAAAAACTTTTCTTTATTACCTCGTAAAAATCCCCTTTAATTGCGGAAGCTTGATTTTAAATTAACTATTTGCAAAAACTTGAAATATGTTTAAAAGAAATAAATCCGGGTTCCGTTGCAAAAATTCAAAGCGTAGCAATAACAATGAAATGGCCTTATTACAATTCTAAATAAAATATCTTAAAATTCTAGATCTCTATATATATAAACAAGTCTAAATCGTCTTGCTAATTGGCCACCTCTGAGTCCCTCCATCCGTCGAACCGCCTACTAAGAATCACTTGGGAAAAGTAAAAGAGGGGGTAGGTTTTCGAAAACTTAGTGTTTACAACCCTCGGCATACATGCAGCATACAACATTCCATTGGCCTAAGCCCATATCATATCAATAAAATAGTAATACATGCAATGCTGTGAAGACCCTCCCCAAATAATCCATCCGCTACACAATATCTCCGTCCAACCGAAACACATCTGTGGGGATATCTAAATCGACCCACCCATCCGCTACACAACAATGATAGCCCAGTTGTTGTACCACCTAACATTGCAGCAAAGCTGCTAATCAAATATTGGGCTTAAAAAGCCATCAGTGGATCCACGGTTGTCAAGCAACCATGCGATCCTTATATACTTCCTCCATTCCATAATTCCCAACCCATATGCAACCTAAACAGAATATCATATGAATGCAGAGAACATAAATGTAGCGTACATAAATCGTACATTTAACACATAGGGGTATTTTGGTAATTTCACAAATCATGAGTAATTTGGTAATTTTGTTAATCGAGTGTATTTTGGTAATTTTACACTACAAGGGCATTCCAGTGATTCTACCCGACAGGGGTATTTTCGTAATTTTACCTTATAAGGGTATTTCAGTAATTTATTAACGTATGGGTCTCAATTACAAAATTTGGCCCGTCAACAAGTCTTTGTTGGTTAAAGTGAACAGACACTATGACCAGGTAGGATTCTAGAGAATAGGAGCTGGGTCATTAAGACTGCTTAAGTACCAAGCTCTCCCTAGATCCAATCCTAGACATGCATATGCCCATTGCCACACTCTAACCTTATGACTTGTCTACAGAAGTGCTTGATAAATTAATTAAGTTTTATGCACTTGAGAATTCATTAGAAACTAGACCTACAAGTCCATTACAAAATCCTAGCAAGTCTATAGGCTTTCATACATTCATATGACCTATCAAGCCCTATCACATTTATACGGCTCGTTAGGCTCAATCACACTTATATGGCCTATCAGGCCCAATCATATTCATATTCATACAATCATATGCTTATTCCGTCATTTAGTATCAAATTGTCAATTTTGCCTATTATGGGCCATATAGCCCATTGGGCCCATTTAGCCCATTCTGGCCCGGTCGGCCAATACACAACCTAAGTCCATGAGATCACTCATGGGGCCTCTACTAATGTATCGATTATCCTCGTTCGAGTGTTCGTGCACTCGCGAGACTGCCGTAGCTAAACTTTCAGCTTTTCGGCATTTCGACATTTCGGCATTTCGGCTTTTGTCGATCTACTATGTGTGTAATGTATGTACACACCTGGTAAATGAGATGTGTTACACTATCCTCAGCCTTGAACCTACAACCAATACCAACCTTCAATTAATCACACACTTATCCACAATATTTACCAAAAACCGAAGCTTTACCATAACCTTACCGTGTGCCCCAGGTCCTAATAACCCTTCCTTAGCTACTAATCATGAATATTTCATCGATCTGCATCAATCTTAATCGTTAAAAACAAAATAATAGGTGACTTGTATCCAACTCAAGTCACCATTTTCCTCACTATAGACCATTCGGCCAACTTAACCTAAAATAAGGAACACTTACCCAAAATCTGAAATGTATGGATAGCTTTTCGGTAGAGATCTGGAGATCCAAGCTTGATTCCAACTCTCCAAGATCCGATCTACCAAAATCGAAGGAATGATGACAGCCCGACAGAGATTCGGTCACTAGAGTATTCGACACAAGGTTTTGGGATGATGAAGAAATTGGCTCCAAGAGCAAAGGTTTTCGGCTTTTGAAGTCACGAATATTCGGTCCCCAACAATTGAGATAAAGGTGAGACGGCATAAGTAATGGAGAAAGAAGATAATGATATTCGATTTAAGGCTTTACGAGAGAAGAAAAGAAAACACAAAAGGAAGAGGTGAGGTTTAGAACAGAAAAAGTCAAGCAGAATTTGGCAGAGCACTGTAGTTGCCGAAATAGCACAAAGGGATTTCCAATTGTCAAAATAGCACAAAGGGAATTCGGCACCCCCTATTTATATACAAAACCGAAACTCTACCTACCCTAAAGTCCCAATCGGCTCTAACTTTTCCCCATCTCATCTCCTCATTTTTCTCCCTGATAACTCCCCAATCATTTTCCTAAATTTTCTCTTCTGATCACTCTCTTTAGAGTCCATCATCACACCACTCCCAACCTTCTAGAAGGCCAAAATTAAACTCCTAAAAAAAATACTAAGCTAGGATTCGAACCTAGGATCTCCTTGCTAGCCCATAACGTCACCTTCCTATACTCTAAGTGGCGTCACTTAGCCACTCCACCACAAGGCTCTTTGATGCCATTCTTCCCTATTTTTATTTAAAAGCCCAACTACTCACCGCCCTGGTTCCTTTAATAATTAATTAAAAATTCCTTCACCTCAAAGTTCGAACCCGAACTTCTCCAACTCCAAATTTATTAAACCCTTAAAGCCAACATGTCATTTATCATTTTCTTGCTTACTAAAAATAAATTTATAAGCCTCAAAGCCCAAAGCCCAAAGCCCAATTCATCTAGGCCCAAAATTCGGGACGTTACATAAGATGGTGGTACCTTTGAATTCGAATATACTAGATCATGTAAGCATTTGGTTGTTATTTTTAAAGATAATATTGTTCTGGATGGTGACTGTCCTTTGGAGAATGACGATCCAATTAATTTCGTAATTGGTTCATCAATTTCTGAATGGTGTGGTTCAGTTGGAAAAAGTGTTTCAGTTCAGAAAGGTATATTCGAATTACGAAACACCAAAGAATTCATCATATCTAACAAATGCAATTATTGCTAAAATCAGGTTCCATCATTCTCATCGGTAAAAGATATTGGTTTTTCTAGGGTATCTAGGTTGGGTGGAAGGAATCTATTCGAGTTTATGTAGTTTGCAATTATCTTCAATTTATTTTGATTCAGATATTAGATAATTCTTTTCAAATACCTATATTGGTTTCTTTTGTCTATGAGAGTCTGGATAAGCAAAACCGAAGGTACTTTTGGAAGGTCTAAATTTAGTTATACCTTTTGTAGTTGTTCCTTAGTTGGTGATTGAGGATTTTAACACCATTCTTTCTTCTAGTAAAAAAAGGGCAGGACAGGACTAGGAAAATGTGTCCATCTTTCGGTAGTTTTCTTGAGTTAGCTCATCTACAGGACTTAGGTTTAGGAGACTTGTATTTACTTGGCAGAGAGATGGGATTTATGAGAGGCTTGATAGAGCTATCGGTAATGATAAATAGATTTCTGGTTTCCCAAAATGTTCAGTGACTCATTTTTTGAGGCTTAAACCAGACCACCGACCACTTTTTCTTTCTCTAAGTCCTAGTATCAATTGAAACAGAGGAAGGTCGTTTAGGTTCCTTGCCGGTTAAGTTAAGCATTCAAGTTTCTCCAAATTTGTACATGATTATTGGAGTTTTAATGGCAATATGAGTGATTCTATCCAGCAGTTCTCGAATAACATTAAGTCTTGGAACAGGAATATTTATGGGCATACTGATACTCGTAAAAAGCAATTAATGCATAAATTAGCTTGTGTCTAAAAGGTGTTGGATCATTCCAAATCTGATTATTTCCTTCATACTAAAATAGAGATGAGGGAAGAATTAGATAAATGGGGGAGGAATTAGATAACGTCCTTCATCATAAGGAACTTTTATGGAAACAAAAAGCTAGGTGCAATTGGCTCTATATGGGAGATCGGAACCCTAAGTTTTTCCACAAGCACACTCTTCAACGAAGGAAACATAATACTTCACTGAAAAATGGTAAAGATGAATGAATATTTGATGTTGATGCTCTTCAAATTAAGGCGATTAAATCCTTTTAAAGTTTATATTGTAACAACCCAATTTTAGTGAAATCGGAATAGTGGTTTCGGGACCATAAATCCGAGTTAGAAAGAAAAATGATTTTAATATTAATGCATTGTCCGTATTATGATAGAAATGTTATGTGAAAATACTGATAAGAAAATTTTATTGATTATGTGTTTAATTATGAGAAGGATCAAATTGCTTAAAATGTAAAAGTTGAATTCTAGAAGCTATAGGTATCAAATAGCTATGGAATTCAAAACTTAAGGTCCTTATATGGTAATTAAACCATTAGAGAAAAGTTAGTAGATATTTTTGGTGATTCAACCATGGAAAAATTAGAAAAGGCTAAGAAGTAAATTGGAAACTAAAAGAATTAAAAGATGATAATAGAAATATCATTTTATTTTATATCATCTTCCCCAAAATTTGCATGGAAACCCTAGGTGAAAGAGAATAAACTAATCAAGCTTAATTGGGTAAGTATTCAAGTTCCGTTTTTAGTAATTTCTATATTTTTGAGATCAGGATAGTTTAATTTATCTATTTTGGGGATTAATTTGAAAAGAAATCAAAGTATAGAAATTTTTCCATGGATGAATATGCCGAAAATTTGAAATTTATGGTAGAAAATGAAAGGTTGTTGATAAATAAACAACTTTTACAAAGAGAATTTTGATGAAATCATGATTTAGGAACTAAATTAAAAAGTGGTAAAACCCATGAAAAATTCTGAATTTTTTTGAAATACAAGTGCTGTAAATGTTATATGAAATTTTGGTTAGACTTGAAATAAGGATTAAATTGCATGAATTTTATTTTCTGAGCCTAGGGATGAAATGAGAATTATGAAAATTTTAAGGGTAAAATGGTAATTTTGCTTAAAGTGTTAATTGAACTCAATTGAATATGAAATATGATAAATTGATGATTAAATTTATTTATATAGATTCAGACAACTCAAATTCAAAGCTAGATCAAGGAAAAGAAAAAGTTACAAAATAATAGATTTTTTATATATACAAACAAGTGTCGAGGTAAGTCCATGTAACTTAATTATACATGTTAATATATTTTAATTGAATATTGTATGTGGATTGAATGTGGTATGTGTTTATGTGGATTATTTGAACGTTATAAATGCATGAAATAATCATATGACGAAATAAGTCCAGAAAATGTTAAATTCCGTTTGAACATTAAATTTCGAGGGATAAGTGGTTGCCTGTACTGAAAGTGATTCTGCATATGTTGCAGACATGATTTAGCTTGGACGAGTAATCCTAATACAGCCCTCTCGAACGTTATGTTATATAGTTCTTACGAGTATTGTAACACCCCTAACCCCAACCTGTCGCCGAAATAGGGTTACGGAAAGCTACCGGACCGATCGAACAATTTACAAATAATATACAAATAATTATCAAACATATTATAATATAATCTTATAGTCCCTTATTTGGACCTTCGAGGCCCAAAATACGAGTTAGGAATAATTCGGGACTAATTCAGTTTCTAGAGAAATTTTTCGAACATTTTAAAAATTTTTCTAAAGAGTAGGGCTCACACACCTGTGTTAATTAACCGTGTGGTTCAACACAGCCGTGGTGATTTGGGACACGCCCGCGTCCCTTACCCGTGTAGCATTTTGATTTTCTCACACGGCCAAGCCACACGCCCGTGTGCCAAGCCTTGTGGACTCAGTATGTGTCTTTCTAAACTAACCTAGCCAACCCTGCAAAATTTCAAACAAAGCAAATTGGCAACCTTTATAACAATCAATATATTTACACAGACAAACATATCTAACCATTCCTAAACAATTTATTTATCTATTTGTTCAATAAACATACATATACCAATTAAATTCATACCAATAAACTTTAGTTAATTCCATTTTATACTTATATTTAATATGTCATATTAGTTCCCTTTTTATACTTTTAACCAATTTAAATCATTATTTTACAACCATAATCACAAGACTCATATACTCAACCTATTCATTACCTAGGTACATGCCACCAATATCAAAAGAAATGTAGATTACTTAAAATTTTCTCTGAGGTCGGGATTACTTTGGATGCTGGACCGGACACCAACTTTCAATTAACCTGTGCACGGAAACAACCGTACACTAAGTATGGATATACTCAGTAGTATTACCATAATTCAAATTTACAACATTATTCAATGATTTATAAACATTCAGTTTAGGTCTACAATTATTCTTACATTTTCTCGTTCTTTAAAATTAAATCATTCAATAATAACTGTAAGTAATATCTCAAATCTTATCCAAATTGAATTCATACATTATATCTCTCTCTTAATTTTATTAGATTTATCAATCCCATTTCAATAGATCATTCTAATTCATATATAATTCATTTCATTTATCTCTTATCTAATGTCAATTCTATTACAATTTATATTTACTAAAATCGTATAATTAAAATAACAATTTCATCAATTAACTTCCTAAATTATCAATTCAATCAATTCATGCACCTTTGGTTTATATTTTAAATCTCATATTTCAGTTTCCTATTCACATATCAAATTCTCATTCAAATCAACTATATTCAATTATAATTTTCTTTTAAATTAACTTCTCATATTATTTGTATAATTTTCAACAATTTGTTAACTTTAGCTTCATTTCTCAATCTCACATAATATTTCAATTCACATTTCAAATTTGAACATTTCATGAACCTTTGGTTCATGTATTCGATCTCATATCTCAAATCTCATTTCATACTTTATTTCACAAATTCACTTTCTTATTTCTTTCAATAGCTCAATCACATTTTTTCAGAATTTACCATTTCACTTATTTACCCCTATTAACTTGACTCGGACCCTGGCGGATACATGGATCCAACCAAACACACCATATTGGCAACTAGTGCCTCATCAGATAGTTCGAAACGAAGTTGACACCCATGTCTCATCGGCCTAGCCGAAGAAAAGTGGTACCCAGTACCTCATCGAATCTATCCGAAGCAATATGACACTCCAAGTGTCTCATCGACTCGAGGTCGAAGTAACCCTGAACTCTTCCAATCCTATGGCATGCCAACTATATCCACCCTAGCCCGACTAGTTAATAGGGTATTGGAAGCACATATCAATTTCAATCACTTTCTCGTACTTTCAATCCATATACTTTTCAAACATTCACATTCAATGCAAATTGATTCAATTTCAATCACTTTTCACATTTCCATTCCATTCATTTCAATATCATCAACTCAAAGGCATTCCAATCATAATTCCTCATATATTCAATTCAATACATTTTCCACTTTCCAATCAATAGATCATCAAATGCTCATACATATTCATATTTCATTTCAATATTATTCAATTTATAATTTCTAATGTTCACAATTCAAATCAATTTCTCAATCCAATATATATATAATTCAATACCACATTAATTCTTTTAATTCAAACCATATTACCAGAAATTTTCCATTTAATTCACATACAATTTAATTTTATTTATTTCTATATCAATATTAACCTTTACTTTATTTACTAAACATATTATTCAAGACTCAATAATTACTAATAATAAATTTAATACTAATACTAATACTAATACGTACTTATCATTCAATATAATCTTAATACTTATCTCAATTTGCTTGTCATGTAAATTAATTTAAAATTTAACAATTAATAATCAAATTCGAATTATAGTAATACAAACCTGAATTTCTTGTTTTCACTCCTCGTTTATTTTCTCTATTCCTTCCTTGCTCAATGTCTCGAATTCTTTACTTGCTATTAAACATCCAAGCTTTAAATTCTCAATTTCTCCTTTTTCTTTTTCCTTCTCTTTTTCTTCCCTTCTTTCCCGTTTGCTATTATGTTTCCTTCCCCTCTTTTGTTTCTTTTTCTTTATTATCTTATATACATATATATATATATATATATATATATTGGTTTTTTTTAATAATTATTGTTATAAAAATCTATTTAATAACCAATAATTATATTACACTTGTACACACACATTTTATTACACATGTATTTCATCAATACCATCCACTTGTTTTATTTTAATTTATTTCATTGTTTAATTAGAACAATTTATAATTTAATAAAATAATAATAAACAATAAATATCTTTTAAATTAAAAGAAAATATATATTTAATATACATTTGTACCAATACTATAAATACACATATATTTATTCTTTACCAAACATTTGTCAAAATCATCATTTATTCGTTATATAAAATTTTATAATATAAATTAATTAATAATAATATATAAGAAAGATCTTAGATTTTTCTTCAATTTTAGGCTTTATTGCCTATTTGGTCCTTTGTACTTTCTTTCAATCTATAATTAGGCTTTTACCCCTTATTCAATTTAGTCTTTTTTCCTAATTGCTCTTAATTGAGCTAAATTCACTTAATTAAAACCTAATTAAACATATAAATAACTTTATAAATATTTTTAATAAATATTTAAGAGTCCGTTTACTAAAAACGGAGACCCGATAACTCATTTTTCGATATCTGTACTTTTGAGATCATTAGAAGTATCTTGATCGATAGTGATTTAGCATGTGTTGCACACTACCGCAGCTCTATGTGAGCATCCTATTACATGTTTCTATCGGTTGTGAGCCAGCATATAATGCAGACACAAACGCAGCTTTATGTGAGCGTCCTGATATAAGCTCTTATGGGCTTCTTGACATGGCTCGCTTGAACTCCCTATTACCTTATCCAGTGATCCCTGATATTATCTCTTCAGAGATATCCGATAAGCTCTATGAGATTCCTGAGTATAACTCTTATGAGTTTCCTGATTAGCCAGGATAAGTATCATGTTACATGCTTCTATGGCTCATTTAAGCATATGTGGCTCGAGAGTGTGCTCCCTGATTAAGTGTCCTGATGGGTACCCCTGATTATGAGTTGACAGAATACAGTTTTTGTATACCTTGTGTGTACTACCTGAGTATCCATCGAAATTTCAATGATTCTACGGATAAAATCTCTGAAATAGGAAATTATGAGATTAAATGAATTATATCTTGAGTGCACATGAAAATACCTGAAAGTGTATCATGATGAGCTCATCCATGTTTATTTAATATACATATGAAATATGTGACTAATTTGTTTAATTGAATGTATGTGATTAGGCAAATTTGCCAACTTGTTAGGAAGCATGTTATTATTATACTTATTTAAATTATTAAGATTGGTAAGTTTAATTCTTGTTATACGAACTTACTAAGCATTAAATGCTTACTAGGTTTTATTTTTCCTCTGTTTTATAGTGCTCAGAAGCTCGTAAGGTTTGGATGTGGGTCGGAGCAACATCACATTATCCTCCAGCTTATTTTGGTATAAATAGCAAACTTGTTTTGGGACAATGGCATGTATAGGCTAATGGTAAAAAGTAACAGTATAAAAATGTTTTGGTTGAAATCTAGCCATTGGAATGACTAGTAATGGTATGGTTAATTTTTTTTGGTATATATATTTATAAGGTTAAATTATGATATATACATATGTGTTTAGCATGGATAAATTGAGTTAGGTTAAACATGTATGTTTATAAAAGGTAAGATTGTAAACTTGAATGTATGAGATGAAACATCATGTTAGATGATAATATTGGCTTGATTATAATGATGGAATTGGTTGGCATATAATTGTAAGTATTGGTGTAGGTTTTTGGCAAAATTTGGGTGAGAAAAAAAGGCTAGGAAATGGCTTTATTTTGTCCACACAAGTAGACACACGAGCATGTGTCTTGACCGTGTGTGACACATAGGCTGGCACATGGATATGTGGTTTGGCCCTATGTCCCCTACATCTTAAAATTGAGAAACAGAATACTCAAAATTAGGCACACGGTCGTGTATCTCAGTCGTGTGAAATACATGGCCTAGAACACAAGCGTGTATCTTGGCCGTGTAAAACCTACACCTAATTTTCAAAAATCAAATTGACCACACGGCCTAGCATTTGGGTATGTGACTTGGCCGTGTGACCTATGCACTTAGTTAAACTACAAGTCAGAGAGTTACACGAGTTAGGCTGTGCCCTACCTTATATGTCACACGGTTTAAGACATGGACATGTCATCTAGCCATGTAACCCCTGCACCTAGGAAAAATTTTAAAATTTCATGAAAAATTCTCTAAGATCCTGATTTAGTCCCGACTTGTTTTTAATGCTTAAATTGGGCCTTGAGGGTCCAATCAAGGGAAGATAAGACTAGTTACGAATATGAATAGTAAATAACATGAATTAACTATATTTATTCTGTAAACACCGGTAATGCTTTATAACCCTGTTCCAGCGATGGATATAGGTTAGGGGTGTTGCATATATGTTTAGCAATCGCAACCTTTGAAAAGGTTACCACTTAATTCATTTCCACAACTTGCTTATGGAGAGGTACAGTTTTTGGATAAGGCAATCATAGATGATGAAATTAAGACTACTATTTTTCATATAGCCCCTTTGAAGGCATCGAGTAGTGATAGATTTCATGCACTTTTCTTCCAAAACTAATGGAATCAAGTTGGGAGTTCTGTTTGTGGTTGAGTAAAAAAGATTTTCGATGGGAGGTTATTGATCCAACTTTAAGTAGCACTCTGATAGTCCTTCTACCTAAAGTCCATGTCCCTGATAACTTTTCTCAGGTTAAGCCTATCAATTTGTACTATTTCCTATAAGCTGGTCATAAAGGTCATTGTTAACCGCTTTCAAGTTATTTTTCCAAATATCATTGCGGAGGAACATGTTGGGTTCATTATGAAATGGAACATTACATATAATATTTTAATTGCGCAAGAAGTTATCCATTTTATGAGGAGTAAGCATAAGTCAAGATTGATTTAAAGAAGGCCTATGATCGTGTACGATGGGAGTTTATTGATGCTTCGCTCCAAGTTACAGGTATTCTTGATATTCTTAGAAATGTTATTATGTCAGTTATCACCAATTTTACTATGTAGATATTGTGGAATGGTGTCCCAACTTAGAAGTTCCGATTAGGTAGGGGGATTTGTTAGGGGTACCCATTATCTCCGTATCTTTTTCTTTTGTGTATGGAGTGGCTTGGTCACAGTATTCACTCAACAATCCAGTCTGGACGGTGGCACCCTTTTCGCTTGAATTGTTAGGTCCAACTCTCTTTTATCTTTTCTTTATGGATGATCTCATTATTTTTGGGCAAGCAAATAAGCATCAAGCCAGGTTGTTTAAAGGATTTTAGATGGTTTTTTTTTATTTTTCTAGACATCGGGTGAATGTGAAGAAATCTAATATTTTCTTCTCTAACAGAGTTAGTGAGGATTTGGCGAAACACCTTAGTGAGATTTTAGGATTTTGTAAAGTACAAAACCTTGGTTCGTATTTAGGAGTTCCTCTCCTTCATGATAAGGTGACTAATAACACTTTGAAGTTTGTAGTTGACCGGGTTCATAGTAAATTGAAATGTTAGAAGGCAAGGCAACTGCCTTTAGCTGGTAGGGCCACCCTAGCTCAGTCTGTACTGCTAACGATTCCTAGTTATTTCATGCAATCGATGATCATCCTTAAAGGCCTTTATGAGACAATCGAGCATTTGGTACGATAATTCATATGGGCTTGTCGAGTGTGGAAAGAAAGATGAAGTTAGTTAGTTGGAAGTATGTTTGTCAGTAACGATCTTGTGGAGGTAATGACATCAGGCACTTAAGAGATCAAAATATATCCTTTTTTTATGAAGCTTGAATTTAATATTGTATCTAATTCTATTGCATTATGGGTTCGGGTCCTTCGGTTGAAGTATGGGGTTCCAAATGGGTTGTCAAAGACCATATCATGGGGCCGATGCTCTTTTCTTTAGAGGAGTCTCTCTAAAGTTTGGCCACTTATTAGAGAAAATCTTTTATGGTCAGTTGGGAATGGTAATATGATCAATTTTTGGCAAGATCCCTAGATCCCAAATTTTGGTTCATTGGTTAATCATATCCCATTTCATTCTAATATGGAAAGGGAGTGTGTGCTTAGTGAAATGGTTACAGAGGAAGGTTCTTGGAATCTTAATCTATTTCGATTATAGGTTTCGGAGGATGTGATTAGGCGCATAATGGAGATTCCTCCCCCCATCCGACAACGGAATTAGATAGAATCATTTGGGTTGGGTCATCAACCGAGTCATTTTCTATCAAAAGTGCCTATTAAAAAATTTGAGAGGGGTCATGGAATCCAAAGGACGAGATTTGGCAGTTCCCATGGAAGTTTCAAGGTCCTTAGAGGGTTAGGTACTTTATTTGGCTTGTGTTTCAACAACACTTATTAATATAAAGTGTGTAAAACAAAGGATTGGGCAAGATTGTTCATGCGGTCTCTATAGACATGCCTTTGAATATGTTTTACATGTCATTTGTGATTTTCCTGCAACAAATGGACTCCAGTAATCCAGCAGGCAAGAATGTATTTTTCTCTAAAGGATTGCATGAGTGGTTAGCATCTAACTTACAAAATAAACTTAGGATGCAATTGGAAGGGGTTGATTGGCAATGTTTATTTGAAATTGTTGCTTGGTGTATTTGGAAGAATCCTAATCTATTCGTTTTTTATGGGATAACATAGGGTGTTGAGGAATTGGTTAAAGTTTTTTACAGTTGGGTTAAACAATATACCTTATCTTATAAGGGAAATGTTTCTGAGCTGCAAGTTTCAAATTCAGTTTTACCTTTGTTCGGGAATTGGATTCAATTGAATACTAATGGCGCAGTAAAAGAGGATTCTAGATTAGTCACGATTAAGGCTGTCATACGAGACAGGAAGAAAGATGGATTCTTGGCTATAATCGAGTTTTGGAGAGCTATTCTATTTTGGACGCTGAATTATGGGATATTCTGGATAGTTTAGCTATTGCACTTGATCGAGGTTTTGTCAGTATGCTTATTTTCTCAGACAGGTTGGAAGCGTACAAGCTATATAGGGTAGTTTTTCAAAGGTATCGAATTTTACTTTGGTTAGAAGAATCCAATATTTATTGACTAAAGCTACGCAATGCTCAATTCATCACGTATCTAGAGAAGACAACAAAGAGGCAGATAGTCTTGTTAAAATGACTGTTGACAAAAAAGGTGGCTTGCAACTATTTGGAACACCTTTAAGGAGGTTTAGGTATAATTTAAGTAAATTAATGTATTACTTTTTATTAAAAAAATTCAATTCCAACTTAAAATGAAGTTTAATTATTTTTTTATTTTATCTCATTTGAAGGAGTGATTAAAGCAGCACTTCAAAATTTAAAATTCAAATATTAATATATCTCTTGTCTCATGTTATAATTGCAAAAGGGGAATGGAAAGAAAAATCTTTTAGCTTTGAGCTTAACTAGAGTCTAAAGGTATGCACTTTTCTCTACACTTAACTCGTGCATTGGAATTGATTATTGATCCCAGTTATATGTGAAGTGCATTGAGACTAGGATATAATAATTGAATCTTTTTTAAAGTGTAATTAAACTTTTAATTACGGTGATAACTATCATATTGTTATTAATCGGTTCTTTCGTATTATTTATGTCATAATTATTATTTTAATATATTTTGATTCTTTTAATGTGCTTTATCTTATTTGATCAATCTCATTTATATCAATTTGTTATAGGATGTTGATATTTTAAATTAACTTTTTATTTTTATTTTAATACTTTTTTTATAATTACATTTATTAAATAAAGTTATCAAGCTTAATTAAAATTTTAAATTTTAATATATTTATATGTATATAATTAAGATATAATTGCATATGTAATATATTATATTAAAAATAAAAAATAAACTATAAATATATATATATATAAATGAAAATTATTTTAAAACATTAATAAACTCGAAACTGTACCTAAAAAATTCATTGGTATTAGTACGTATCAACCAATACCATGGAAAAAGTCGATATGCCCGCCATTAAAATTATGACAACATTTTTTTTTAGTGAAAAGAATAAACAAAGTTTACATTAACTCAAGACAGTAGAAATTTCCCTAAGTGGACTCTCAAGGATTACCAAGCCTTCTTCTCTATCAAAGGCCATCTTAGCTATACAATGAACATCACTATTATTCTATTTGGAAATATAATGTAAGAACCAATTGCCAACCTCCTTCAACTTTTGATGTATTTGCCTGATCAGTGTAGAATCCGAGGATGACATGGAATAGTCATGAATAACCCTTGTTGCTTCCAAACTATTAGTCTAAATCAAAATATTTTCAGAGTTCCTACTCAGCATAATGTTCAAACCGTCTAGAATTCCCCTTAGTTCAATATAAAAAATGAAGCACTCCCTCAGGCATCTTGTCACACACGGATTTCCCTTAAACCTAAAAACTAGGGACAATTTAGGGGTTAAATTGAAAGATACCGTAAGTTAGTAGACTCTTTTAGAAAATTAGAAAAAGTTAGATATGAAATAGGGCATGGTTGAAATCTAATTCTGGTTCAGTTGGATTATAATTAACTAGTCCTTTAGTGAGGGACAAAATGATTGAAAACATGTGGATTTTACATGGTTGAAGACCATGCAGGAGAGGTTATAAATAGTTGGAGAGGAACTTCCTAGGGGAGACATCTTCTTCTTTAATTTGTTTCACTGTAGTCTCCTTCATTGGTTATTTCGAGGAAGCAATGGTCATGGAAATATCTACATTGAATGGTGTTCGTGAGGAATTAATTAGAAAAGTAAAAATTCTAAGGAGCTAGTAAAGTTTTAAGCCCTTTGGTGTACATAAGATTTAGAAACCAGAGTTAAAGAGTTTTCAAAACCATTTTAAGGTTCTGCATATTTTTGGAAAACTGAGTTTTAAACTGAAGAACTTTGAGCTTAACTTATGATTTGGTTATAATGCTTAGTTACTAGAAGAGCGGAAGTTTTAGCGTCTAGAAAAGCTAAGCAAATGAAGTAAAGAAGAGTCAGATGAGTTTGTATGCCCCATTTCTGGGATGATGAATGAATAACATGAATTCTGTGATGATAATTCTATAAGTTGGTGATTTGCATATTACTATACTTCTTTGATTACATGCTTGTGCTTGTATGTGTGATAATTTGTGAAACACAGTAGAAAATAATCGTCGAGTTAGATGAAGTCAAGTCTTGGGAAAAAGGGTGGTTCTATTAGATACCGCCTTACGATGTTATGCAAACTGTGATGGCGAAGCTCTGGGCCTTACAGAGGGGACACTGCGATGTTCGAGCATTAAGGTTAGGAAGGGTAAAATAGAGGAATGGATTGAGCGAAATGGAAAAGTAAATAGAAAGAACATGGCGAGGCCATGGGTTCAATCGAAGGCTATATGCTAGAAATTAGTAAGACCATAGTTTGAAAGATGTTATGACATCACAATAAAGATGACTAAGACCATAGTTGAAAGATGTTATGGCATCATGATAGAAATGAATAAGACCATAGCTAAAAAACGTTATGGCATCATGTAAAAGTACGCTAGAAAGGTTAGTTAGGACTAAAACCATGGCTGAAAGCCATTATGGTATCCTTTAATAATCCATTAGGACAGTAAACACGGGGTTATCCTGTGTAAGACCCTAGCTGAAAGACACTATGATGTTAAACACGGGATGGTCCGTTGGGACACTAAACACGGGGTAGTCCGCCGGGACAATATGTAACGCCCTCAACCTGACCCGATTTCATCGAATCTAGATCTTGGTGTTACTCCGCATAACTTAGCAAAATTTTAAAACAATTAACTCATATCCATAACATTAAACATTTTTCATAACATTCTACCAAAAATGTCACTGTTAAAGAAATAAAGAGAAGTATTTAAATTTAAAATAAAATATCATATTAAACTGGTCACAACTTAACACGACACAAGTTTATGAAAACAAAATCCTTAAGGTATAATCCTATTAAACACCAATTTTCCAAATTTGTCCACTGTATGCATAGTATTCTAATTCATCGCTTCTCTAGCGCATTCCTAGCGTTGTCCCCCTTAGCAAAGTCACTTAAATAGCAACACCTGAAACATAAACATATCACTAGTAAGTTCAAAGGAACTTAGTGAATTTACAACACAACATTCTTTTTAACCTTTCTTGATAAATTGTTCACATTGAATAGTTGGATTTCCCCATATTTCATTGGCGGATACCTTCATATTGTCAGTCATATATAATACTTATGCTCCGCTTGCCATTCTCAACACTTCATCATTCATCTAAATCCTTGGCTGACTCTAGATTTTAGCAGACGATACTATCTTTTTTTTTTCTATTAAGACAACTTTCAACAGTTATTCTAGAACAGTTAATCACATGCATTATTCTTGGCGAATACCACTTATTATTTATACTTTTGGGCGAATTTTCATACTAGGCTTGCTAAATCAGATCATAAATCAGACCATATCCTAATTCAACCAAATACATATTCATACTAGCGAGGAACACTTTAGATAATTTAGAATGATTCCACACATCTTTGCCACAGGACACAAGACAACTAAGATAACGAACAACTCAGATTCCATCAGATCTAAGAACAAGACACGATATCATTCAGATAAAATGAATACTAGATATCATCTTAATGATACAGATAACTCAAATTAATAGACTCTCATATCAATATGCCCATATACTAAACTGACAGATAACCATGGTAGATATCTCCTTTGAAAATACTAATTCATAATTATTTTTAATGAACTTCCTTTAAGATTTATTTAAATTTATTACATAACTTTTCACACCAAATAACTTTAGATGGATCATATACTTAACATAGACTTATTGGAGTACGCCATAAGGGCCAGACAGAACACGCCACAATAACAACATACGAAATACACCATAAATGCTATCAGAATGCCACAAAGTCCATACATAATGCCACAAGGCAACTTATAGAATGCACCACAAAGGCTAACAGAATGCACCAAAAGCTATATCAGAATACCATAAAGGCCAAATAAGATTACGCAACAAAGGCTAACAAAATGCCACCTAGGCACCCTAAGAGCTGTTGAGTTTGCGATATGGATTCCCTAAACTCACATCATGTGAAGTTTGTCCATTATCGCCCTAGGACACGCAGAGAACCCCGGTCGATAAATACGACTTATCCGCTCTTTCCAGAATGTGCCATGGCTATAGAATTTCTTCAGAATTATCATATTGTAATTCGTGTTTACTATCTCGATGAACTTCATTAAATACTATCGCGGTGTCAAAACTCAAATTACATACCTCCTCAACCCTCAATTACAACCTATTTCCCCAACCTTATTACTCACACCTCATATGTCTAACGTAAGTACCCATTTAAAAATAGACTAAACTCATTTTCTTTACCAAATCATACTCAATAAACGTTTCACACACATCAACATTACCACCTATCATAATATAAATCTCAAGCACGTATACATAGTTGCTTCATAGAATCATATACACCCATACATACAATTTATTACATACTAGACTCACCAAGATATTATATCAAGATAATATAACTATTTTCAACAGCCATTCAAGTATTCATACACCGATTTCTGGAACATCAATCACAAAAAATCTATTTAGAAAGACTTATAATGGTCGATCTTAAGGACCCACCTTACTAAAAGTCGAAATCCTCAATTCTAAACATCTTTCACAAACCAGCAATAACAACTGCTTAAAATAACACGGATTCACCCTCAACAGGAGAGAAAACTTTTTCTAGTTCTGTGTTTCAATTAAATTGGTTCGAGCCCACACTCGAAGTAACTCGTGGTACGAGAATAACGAAAAAGGTTGTTTGGTTGAAAGCCGGGAAAAATGAACGTCCGCTAAGCCAAAAACATAGGTACAAATTCGATTAAGGTTTACTGTTATAAATAGCACAAATCGGTCGATTTTCAAAATTTAATTTTTTGCTATGTAAGAAAACTATTTTTAAACCGGATTTTTTCCAACAATTAGTAACAAAGCGCCAGATTGTGTTATGTTTATGGTGTAAACCAAGACAAAAGCTCTCTCTTTATCTTGTTTAATTAATTTTTGATAAGATATGACATTCTTGTAATTATTTGCATGTTTAGGAGAATGTATGTGAATGAATGCAATATTATATATATTTTTATATAATTATTATTTTTTCCAAGGTTGTGGTTCTTAGAAAATAGACCGTAAACTATCATCTCGACGTTGGATTAATTTTTATTTATGGAATTCTTGTTAGTTGGAAACGAACATAGAACATAAATGTAATCTTTCCAAAAAGGAGTCTATGATAATGAGAAGATGGAATGATGGCGGTCGAAGATACGAGGAATGCCTTGTGGCGACAAACTATGTAATTTTTTTTGGTTTTTCATTTATTTTCTAGAAATAAAACCATGAAAACTTTGGTTGGAAATTTTATTTTATTGCCTATCTCTTTATATATCTGTTTAATAGTTTTTTTATGATATAATTGTGATATATATGTATGAGATGATCCGCAGTTGATCTATTAAAGATAAGAAGTGTGCTAACAAGAAAATACATATGTTGTATTGTTTCACTCACTTTTTTAGGTTATTTGATTACTATGAGAAGTGTGGTAATGAAAAGGTGCATGTCTAGGATTAGGTCTAGCAAGGAAAAACTTGGTTTTTAAGTGGTTAAATACGACTCACGTCCCTTTCCTAGGAACCTACCTGGTGCACGGTTCACATTCACTTCTTTGGTTTTTCCCTTAAAAGAAAAGTTGTTTAATTGAATCTTATGAATAATTGAATGTGAATATTATAAAATTTCCATAGCATGTCATGCATATATGAGATAAGCATGTCATATAGTTTAGGAAAGAATGTCACATGTACTTGTTATGCATATATTGATCATATATTATTGAAACAGGAAATTTTAAAAAACCTTGCATTTTTTTTAAGTATTGAGTGGGAGAAGGTCCCTAAACAAAACCTATAGCCTCCATCAATGGTCTATTGTGATGGCATGAGAAGTGCACTACCCCACGGTAGGATTGCTATGTGGATTTCACTGAGGAAATTTCCTGAAAGTAAGAAGAATTCTCTTGTAATCAAATGATAATTGGACTAACACTTGTGGTAGGCATTATCATGTGTTAGGTCAAAAAATTCTATCTTCAAAAGAGAAGAACTAGTCAAAGCATGCTACTCAATAAGATTGCCCCACAATGACTCATTCTTGGTGCATGATACAATATGTGTTCAGTTGATGGTTATACACTCAAGATTTTTTAGTTAACTCCTCATGAAGCTCTATTTAAGTTAGAATGATGGCCAAACACTACATGATTCTTAGTATGTGTGAATGCCTAAGGAATTAGGTTCATGTACTAATCAGATGAAATCCATGTTCTTACTAGTTGATTATGATCACCCTATGGTGACTTGATTCAATAAGTGTGGGAATTATTGTTGCAACAACTTATAAATGTTTTCAAGGTTTAGTATAAGATGCATGCATCATTTGAATGCATATCATAATATTGCAAAACGTTTTTAAACATTTGCTTAATACAAATATATTAATATATGAATGTTTTTATTTTCAATTCAAAAATGACATTAACTCCCTTATTAAACATACTCACTGAAAATAAACTGAACAGAAACAACTATAAGGAATGGAAAAGAAACATGATAATTGTATTGGGCTGTGAGAAACTTAAAACAATTCTTGATACTAAATGCCCTCTGGTAACTCAAGTTAAGGCTAGAAAATGTTGAAAGAGTCTGATGAGATAGCTTGTTGCTATATGTTGACAAGCGTGACCAGCATTCTATATAAGCAACTGGAGAGTTGTAAGACTACAAAAGCAATTTTTGATAAATGAGAAGACATGTTCGGAGGCCAAGTTGTCTAGTAAGACAGGCTGCTATAACTAGATTAATGAATGCCCAAAAAAAGTCTAACACTTCAATCAAATATCATATGATCACTCTTATGGGTTACTTTACTGCGGTAGTAGATAATAAGGCCAATTTGGACCAAAGTACCCAAATAGAGATGGTGTTCAAAACCTTGTCCAAGGATTTTGCTGGTTTTCGAGACGTATATAACCTTGGCAACAAAAACCTGGCCCTTAAACAACTCATAAAAGAGTTACAACCTTATGAGTTGATGTTGAATGATGATGAGTCGATCCAAAGAGCATAAGAAAATATAGCAAATGAACCGTATTATGTGGTCAGATTGTAGTATAGAAAGAGAACTTGTATTAGTAAATGAACCTAAACATGTCCTTAGTCTAACCGGAAATGAGCAAACTGATTGAAAGGCTAATATGTTGTCTATCAAGTCCAATTGAGGAGTTGTCTTCTCTTAGACAAAAGAGCGAATGACTCCCAAAAGATAGAGACATAGATGTGATTGATTGGACTAATAGTACATTAGATATGACCCCCCAAAAAATAGATTCTGGATCTATTTATAGATTTATTCACTTGTGATGTTCATGGTGTGACATACTTAAATCCTGAGTGGATTGGGGACTATGTATGCACAACTTGTATGCTTTGGTATAAGTAAAAGTCTGGATTTAAATAAATAAAGAATTGAAAGTTTGTGCGTTGGGTAATACTACTTTTGTAGTATGTAGCATTATTTACAATAATTGAATTCATAACCCAAAATATTGGTAAATTATATCCTCTCATTGGTATTTTATGGTTGATGAAAAGTAAATGTGATCATGGGTCATCCGTCTTTATGATGGATGACTTGATCACTATTTTATAGAGAATGGTGGTAGGAAAAAGAAATCCATTTTGAGGATGAATGAAAGAAAGAAAATGAATAAATAAAGGATAGAGTCCCCAAAGTTGGCGAGACATTCAAAAGAACTGCCGAGGCAGAATGAAGGTCAATAGAATGTCCGGAAGAAAATCACTCAATGATATATCCACTGGAGGATAGTATCAGGAATAGGAAAAAGTCCACTACAACGGCTTAAGAGAAATGTTTCCAATGAATAAGTGTTTGTTGTATTATCAATATTAACATTGTTATTTATCTAAATCCTCGACAATGTGGGGTATGTTTTGTGCATTGAAAAAACTCACTAAGTTTATTTGAACTTACAAGGTTGAGTTGTGATTGTAGGATTCATGGGATAAAAACCTCAAGGAGGGACCAAGCTAGGTCGTGTAGAATTGAGGATTCATTTGAGTAGAGTCATGTAAATAGGAATGAGGCACCTCTAGAAATTTCACCAAGAGGGTGAATACATTGTAATTACGTAGTTCCTATAGAGTGGAGTAGTGATAATGAACTTTAATTAGAATTTTTTGCCTTTGATATAAGTTTAATTCATAAACATGTATTACAATTTAACTTTAAAATAGTGAGATCTTAGTATGAACAATCACCCGATTCTGTTATGACATTCGCACCCAAATCCGGTGATTGGGTCGGGTGAGGGTGTGACATATCTATTTTACCCAAAGATCCACTTGCCTTCTCGATCATGCAAGACACCACCTAAAGTAGCTATACCAGATTCTACCTTAATAGAACCATCAGAGTTTAACTGAACCCAATTATTTAACCAAGGGATTGCTCTTCTAACTTGTTGCCACTTTGTCAAACCTTTCTTGTGATAAGAACCATATTGCTTTGCCCAACTATACGGTATTTTGATGATCTCGCAAACGTTCCATTGCATCTCCTGAAAGATAAAGAGGTTCTTGTTTTTACAGATATACCACGCAATTAGGCTGAAAAGATTATTCTACTCTACGTCACTTACTACCATTTTATGATGGTTCTACAGATTGACTTTAAGCCGTTCTTTCTAATTTCTAGAAAAAAAACCAACTTCTCTTATCTGTCGGAATTACCTAATTCCAAACCTTCTTTGCCCCAGGCCAATCTCTAATGGCATGAACAATGTCTTTTGAGTCATGCTCACAAATTGCACACGAACTATCTACCTCGATCCCACGCTTTACTTGTTCCATGTTTGTGAGAAGCCTTTATTTAAAAACAAGCCAAATGAAGAACCTAACTCTTTGTGGCCCTTTGTACTTCCACGGGATACTCCAAGAAACGTTATTTGGGTCCCATAACCACTCATTTACTTTTCGGTATGCACTTTTAACTCAGAAAATGATCCTGTTGAGGTACCTATCCATACAATTTTATCAAGTCTTGCTAGGGACTGCAGAGGAAGTATACTAATAATACGATTAATAGCCATAAACATTTCCCAAGTTCTTAAGAGTGAACTCCAAATTAAGGTTATCATGTTAAGGGATATGATTGACCAAAGGTCCAACACCCAAAGTCCAATTATCACTCCAACATTTAATCTTATTTCCATCTCCTACAAACCAAAAAATATTTTCGCGTAGTAAAGGCCAGATTTTAGAGAGAGCCCTCCAAATAAAGGAATACCTACCCCTATCAATAGAATTTGGAACATCTTCCTTTAACCCATATTTAGTCTTTAGAACTTAGACTCATTGAGTAGAAGAATTGGTTGCAAAATTAAAAGCCAATTTGAGCAAGAAAAAAGGTATTATGATCCATTATTTGCCTTAATCTAAGAACACCATAAGATTGGGGTTGACAAATTGATTTCCAACTCACCAGAGCTAATCTTCCCTTCAGTTGAGTTCCTCTAAATAAATCTCCTTACCATGCATTCAATTTTTACACAAATCCCTTACGGAACCATCCTAGATTGCATAAAGTAGCTAGGGATCGAAAGTAAGATAGACTGAGCAAGTGTAACTTTTCTGACCATCGATAATTGTTTAACATTCCAACGTTGCAACTTGGCTCGAACCTTATCAACCACAAACATTAAAAAACTATCTGTTACCCTCTCATGGAAAAGTGGCACACCCAGGTAAGTTCCAAGATTTGTCACTCTTTGAAATCCAATGACGTTGCTAATAGAATCTCTTAGCTCCTAACCCCACTTGAAAAGAAAACATTTTTCTTCCTCGCATTGATTTTATGCCTAAAAGAAGTACAAAACTGCTCCAAGATACTTTTGATTCTCCTGGCCTATTTAACATCCGCCTATCCAAAAATAACTAAGTCATTTACAAAAATTAAATGAAATAAGGTTGGACTTGACCTAAATAATTTGATGAGGCATCAAATTCAAGAATTAATTGTTGAACGGATACCATGACCAAGCCATTCCATACAAAGAACAAACAATTATGGAGATAAAGGACACCCTTGATGGATGCCTCGTATCAAACTAAATTTTTGTATTGGGATCCCATTCCATAAAACCTACATAAACGAACTCATAATAGCAAACATAATAACCTTACATAAAATTTTAGGAATACATGTTGCCTTCAACAAGATTTCAATAAAATCTCAACTAATTCTATCATAAGCCTTTTTGAGTTCAATTTTTATAGCTATCCATTTCCTGTTCTTTTGTTTACTCCTCATAGAATGGATCACTTCTTGGGTAATAATAACATTATTAGTAATGTTTCTTCCGAAAATAAACCTCGCCTACTCTAGAGCAATAATTTTTGGAAAAATAACTCTAAATTGATTCATTATAACCTTTATAACCAATTTATAGAGGACAATGCACAAGCTAATTGAATAGAAATAGACAAGACTCTCCGGATTAGAAGTCTTGGGTATAAGGACCAACAAAGTACTATTCAACTCTGGATCAATATTATGGCCTGCGAAAACCTTTTGGACCCACTCACATACTGCATCACTAACCACATCTCACTGACTCTGAAAAAAAGGCATGAAAACCACCATTACTTGGTGCCTTCAACGGGGCCATATAAAAAAAAACAGAATTAATTTCGTCTACCTTGACATCCTTATTAAGGAAAAGAACATCCTTATGGTCAAGTCTTGGAAACATATTGACCTGTAAGTCCCTAATTTTATCAAATTGCTCCCCATACAAACTTTGAAAGAACCTTATCGACTCCTGTTGTAAATTAACTTTAAAAATCCATTCCCCTTTCCTATTTTTAAGGGTAGAGATATGATTAGATTTCCTTCTTTGTAATGTGCGCCTATGGAATAACCTGATATTACGACCTCCTAAAAACAACCAATCACATATAGATTTCTGTTCTTACAGTAATTCTTCATGGTGGAGAACATCTTCTAACTTTTCTCGCCCCTTTATTTCCTTTTGAGCCAAATTATCACCACCTAAAATCTCCAGAGCCTTTTGGATACCAGACAGTTCCTGTACTAAGTGTTTTTTTTATGCAGTAATATGACCATAAATAGACTTATTCAAAGATTTAACATTAGCAATGAAATGATCTAGGGACTCGGCCATATTCCTATTAATTTTCCAGTTATCTTTTACAAACTCGACGAAACTCAAATATTTAACCCAACTTGCCAAAAATCTAAAGGGACGTCGTCTAGCAAAGACAATATTCTAGTTAATAATAAGGAAGAGAGGCCTATGATTTGATTTCAGCCTCGGAAGATGAGTTATTGTACTATTAAGATAGAACCTTACAAACGCATCATTACCAATAGCCCTATCAAGGCATTCAAAGACCCGTCCTTTATGCCAAGTAAAAGAAGGGATCTTGAAACCCAAGTCTTGAAGCTCAACACAATCCATAAAATTCCCAAATAACAGGCATCATCTTCCACTCGTCTGACTCCCTTTTTTATCACTGGAAGAAAGCAAGGCATTGAAATCCCAATAACAAGCCAATGGATTATTCCAGATAGGATAGAAGTATTTAACCCTTCCTAAAGATTCTTCTGTTTCTGCCTGTCCGGGCTGCCGTAAACGAAAGAAACATAAATAGGATAAGTATGCAACTTATCTAGTACCCGAATAAGGATAAACAAGGGATCCATATGGATCGACTCTTTCCAACCGACCCAAATACTACCAGAAAAACCATAAGCCTTGACCAGGTGAGAATACTAAAAACCCATCTTGGCAATAACTCTACCAACTTTAACACTACTAATTCTTGTTTCAAGCAAACTCATAATGTTCGACTTGAATTCTGTGTTATACATCCCTCATAATGTATAGATGCTATGGGAAACCCGACAGTCTAATCCAAGTCAATACTAAACTTGGAAAAGCTTAGATCGAATTAAAATCCACCGTCCATGGTTGAACAACCAAATATTGATTGAGTATGATCCACGACCTCTGGGTTAAAACTCTATTAAAATCCTCACTGCAGTGGAACTTTACCAAAAATTAACCATTTTCAATGTCCATAAGATGAAATGGTTTAGATAGTTTCCACAATATACTAATCTTGTTGTATAAGACAACATATCCAATATTTCGTCCCAACTATTTGATTACCAAAGTCAACTCCATTTTCTTAACCAGAATTTGTTTGATACAATCCAAGAAATTAATCGACGATATCTCATCAACAATAAACTTCATAATGTCTCCCTTTAGAAAATCCAGATCTTTTTTATCTTCTGAAACCACCATGCTACTGAAACCACCATGCTAGACTCCTTCCCTGAGCATCCAAGACCTATCTCCAATACCTTGTCCCTCCACAACACATTCAAATTCGGAACCTAATCCATTGTCATATCCAAGACCTCATCATCGCCATTGTCCTTGAAACAGACTTTATTGGTGTGACAATCTTCAGAAGGAAGACCCACGGCATCGCCTATGATTCTTTTAACAACCTTGTTTTTAAGTGTAAATATTTAATACACAAAAAGTATGTAATTATATGTGACATCAATGAACTAAATGATGCCACATCATTTGAAATAAAGTTAAGTAAGGATTAAGATTCACTTAATTACTTTTTTTCATCAATTAATATTCGAAACAATGATCATCACTAATAAATTAGACTGGACTCATTTATTAAATATGAACTTATGAACGATGATTAACATACATTGACTATTAATGGATAAAAAATAAATAAAGCCAAAACCAGTTGAGTAAATAATTCTGTTATAATCTAATTCACTAATAATGCATACAATTATATATGACTGGTGCACCAAATATAAATCTTGTTGTTAATATTAATTTAAATATTATATTTATCATCAAAACTTATAAACACTTGTTTTTTTGTTACCATTTATCTCGACAATAGTATTCCAAGGCAGTTGCATTTGCCATTCTTAAGCAACATTTGTTGACAACAGTATTACTTGGGAACAACCTCCATATTTGGAAAGATGGGGAAGTAATCTAAATTTGATCATTGGTTGAGTCGTGTTGATATAAAATTTTAGACTCATTTTTTAAGATGGGTCTGACCTCGCTTGAAAATGAGCTTAAAATGCTTAAGTTCAACCCATATTAAAAATTTTAAACTCGAGTCCAATCTAACACGCTCGTATTACTTTTTTAGATTTTTTATATAAAAAAATTTAAAAATATATAATACATCAAATACACTAAAAATATTAAAGTAAATGTTTCCCAACAAATTGAAAATACATTAAAAAAGTATTTATACTTAAATAACACTAAAATAGTTGCAAATTAACAAACAAATGCCTCTAAAATAGTAGCAAAATTAACAATAAAACAATAGTTATACAATATCCAAAGCAATATAATAACGAAATGGTAGCAAAATAATAGCTAAACAACAGTAAAACAACTTATTTGGGTCGGTTCATTTAGAGGACATACCTTATTTTTTTGTTCAAACCTATTTTCAATCCTATATTTTTACTCGACCCTTCTTATTTTTTGGGCGAGCTTTCAAGGCTAGACAGGTAACTTAACCCATGATCAGGTTTAAAAATCTTGAGAACAACTTTCCATATTAGGAAGATTGCAGGGTTAAATCTAAAAAGATTTAAGGAGAATTATTGAGTTTGCCCTCCTTTTAAGGATATCTTAAAGAGTATAACTTAGAGACTTTGATACATATATTGTTAAAAAGTTCGCTTATTAATTTTTTTTATTACAAATGCATTTTACTAATCTTTTCATTAATTAAACGACACACTTGCACTTAAGAACCTTCTTACCAAAATGTTTTATGTGGGTGTAATTTCCATATAACCATCATTATACCCACTATTCGTTTAACTTTATCCATTATCCATGTTAAAGTAAGGTCTCATGCTTCCATTATCTACTATTTTAGCACATTCATTCCCAATATGTTATTGTAACCCTTTAATAAATTATTTTGGAGACATGTAAATAAAGGCTTAAGCGTTTTATTTGGAGATTTTTGAGTAAAATTAAGTGTTCTACAAATTTTCATTGCAATTTTTTTTTTTTTTTTACAATCATAATAATCACGCTAGCTGTTACTTTTCTCCGCCCTTTCTTGCTTCTATTACCATTACTTATCAACTTCAAGGTCTACTCTAAATTCTCTTTTTCATCTCTTCACAACATTTTATTTTGATAGTTTGTAATGCTTACACACTTCAAAAAAAAATCACTTCAAAACCTAAACAAAAATACATATCAATGGGTATGATAATGACAACCTTAATATCAAATCAGACATCATATTTAGCATCAACACCTAAAATAAGTTTACCATCTTTGGAGATATCCAACGTTTTTTTCTCTGTCACAGGGGATATCCAATTTGAATATCATGAAACTCATGATTTAACAAATGAAAGACAACAACAGTGACATATGCTTAACAAAGGGGAGGAGAAAAGGGGTTAGCACCTTGGCCCCGATATTTAAAAAAAAAATTAATTAGATATAAATAATTATGATTAAAATGTGCTTTTAAGTTCCTACATTATTTATATATTTTTAATTTAGTCCCTTTATTTTTAAAAATTAATCTCTATATTTTTCAAATTTAAAAATTTATGTTAAATTGTTAATATCATTATAATTATTCCATAATTTTTAGTTAAAATGTACTCCAACCTTCTAAATACTTCGCATATTTGAAATTTAGTCCATTTATTTTTATTTTTAGGAACTAAAAGTGAAACTTTTTATTTTAATCTTTGAACTATGCATGAGAACCCCAAATCGATTTGTTAGTTGTCGATTTGGGTTTACAATGCTACCATATTTAATCTTGATAGAATAAATGCATCGTTGTCACCCCATATCATCAGTTGCCATGTCGATTTAAGATTCTTATACACAATTTATATTATTTTAATAAAAAATTCATATTATTTCAATAATTAATTTTTTTTCTATATTATTCCAGAAAAATCCTATTTATCTTTTACTTTTATCCATTAACAAACTCAGTCAAATTATTTGTCATGAATATCAAATCTCATGAACTTTTTTTTTGTTAAGATTTATTACTTATAGCTGAAACTAAAAATTCAGTACTGTACTAACATATCATTTACTAGTTCACAAATCACATTCGACTCTAAGCCAACTTTTAGCTCTCTACAATAATTCGAGTGAGTATTAAATGGTGGGACATTTTTTGCATATTTACTATGTTGTCTTGCTGATGGTTGTCATGGGAAAAGAGGAGTTTTATCTTGTTTGGTACAATGCAAAGACGCGTTAAATAAGATGATCGGAGCTGAGAGTGAGGAAGAAAACGTGAAAAGGAATAGGAGTGAGTAGGGAAGAAGGATCTCTCTTCTTCAAGGTAGCTTCGGACGTTATATACCCTTAGCTTATTATTGTTACGTGTAATGTGTTGTGTTATTATTAAGTTTTTAGTAATTAATACGAGGTTTGTTAATAAAAATATTAAATCTAAAAAATAGATTTGGATAAAAAAATTAAATATATTTAAAATTAGTATAAACTCGAATTTCAATATTCAAAATTAGAGTGCAACTCAATCTATTTTATTTTCAAATTTATAATATGTTTTTATTTATTTTCATATAATATGTGATTTATATCATAAGAAAAAATAATATATACTATAATATAAATATTAAAAACAAGTTAAATGTTTAAATATAAAAAATAAAAGAAAAAAATATAATAATAGTAGTAAAAGATATATAATTAATAAATATTGGTTAAAATAATTATATTTTAAAAATAATAATATGTGGAAGCCTAAAAATACTTAAATTAACAAAAGTGAGTTGGGAACATATTTGGGATTGAATTAAATTTGTTATATCTCCAAAATTTTTTGTTTATAAGCTATAAAATTACACGAATAATTTATAGGTTTCCATTCCTTTTTTCTCTTATTGTGTAGTCAATGTAAACATAATATAATTAATAGAAATACACTTCCCCATAATGTAATTAATGTCAAAAAAATCATAATATAATTAATATAAAAATGCTTCCCAATAAATATGTAGTATATTAAATTTAGTGGCAAAAATTGAACATCAATACCCATAGTTAAGGGTTTAATTTATGAACACATTATTTTGTAAAAAGATAATTATAAGAAAGAAAGAAAATGAAAAGATGGGTGATAAATTTCAAACTTAACTTAATTCGTATATATATATATATATGATAATTATTTTTATATATAGATATGTCTATAATTACAAGATAATTATTTATACTATAATAAAATGTCTAATTATATATGGTGTCACAAGTCAAATAATACTAACTCATTTAATAAAAATATAAAAAAATTAAATTTATTATTTTTTAATATAAAGATAATTATATAATTTAAACATTTTATAAAATAAATTTATTTAGTTCTCTTAAACTAACTATTTGAAAATCATTTTTCTCAAATAAAACTATTCATTTGATTTTCTCAAAAACTAAACTACCCATTATTATTCATGCAACTTCTAATTATTAGGAAAAAATCTATCCACCTTTTTTCAAAAATATTATTATTTCTCAAAATGTAAAAATTATATATGAAATGATACTTTTAAAATTTTAAAATTATTTATAATATATTATATTTCCACATGTGTGATATTTTTTAGTTGTTAATTATGTACTTTTTACAAACTTTTTTGGATATAGAATTATTCAAGGGCTAGATTACTCGTCCAAATCTGAAGGTGTACTCAAAATATGGGAATATTCGAACAAAAATTAGTTTCAACAAAATAAAATTAGGCTCATTTAAAATGAGTTGAGCTTAGGCTATAACATTAAAAGGCTTAAATCTGACCCATTTTCTAATATATAATATATATTTTTATATTGCATGTAGTTTATATAAAATTAAATTAAATATATAATACTATAACATAAATATTAAATTATATGTTAAGTTATCTACGTTTAAAATTTTATAAAAGAAATTAACAAAAAATAATAAAAGAAAATTAATATATTAAAAATAAAAAAATAGATAGGCCTAAAATGAGCTTGAGTTATCCATTTCAAATATGAGGCAAAATTTGAGACCAATATTTCAAGTTGGGCTGAGTTTGGATAAACATAAAGTGTACTAACATCACTACCTAGGTCTAATCCAACCCAATGAACTTCTTTGTTTGGAGATTAGAGTTTAGTTAGTTCATATATAGATACGTATGCATATTATCGCTAATTTAGATATAAATATGCATGCATATGAAATAAGTATGAATTTTAAAAATAAAAGCTCAAAATATTTAAATTCTATTCTAAATAAAATTTCTCAATCCTTATACATGTTCTAAAATTGAATAAAGTTATCTTTGTCATTTGCAGCTGAGTTAATTCCAACTGAGTTGATATCCTGTTAACTCAATCATAGGTTTTATATAAGCATAGAGTATATATGTATGCATATGATCGCTAGCTTATAGTTGTCGCCAAACTGGATTGTTGATTGAACCAAGAATTGATGGCCTAGTTGATTCATCCGATACCAAAATCAATTAAAATCAATTGAACTGTTAAAAACTGATAGAACCAATTAAAAACTAGTTGAAATGGGTTAATGCTAGTTTAAATATTTAATTTTGTTGCTATAATTTATATAATGAATGTTTAGATTTCTAGTATTTTTATTTGTATTTGTTAATTTTCTTTTTGAACTTTTTAAGAATGTTTAAAAGATTATTTTTTCATGATTGAATTGGCAATCAACCAGTTGAATAGAAAATCAGTGGTTTGATCAATTTGATTGTCGATTATATTTGTTAATGTTGTTACTTGTGTAAGATTATTAATTTATGAATTAAATTGAAATTTTAATTTTAATTGTCTTAAATATTTGATATGATTTTATCCTTTTTAGGTTACTTAGTTTCATTTTTTAAAATTATGAATCCCATCTCTTTATTTTTTGAAAATTTAAAAATTAGTCTTTGTTACATGAATTTGTTAGAATTTGGTGACAGTATTTTAGGATAACTAAGAAGTTATTCTAGTTGTTGGCAAATACATGAATTTTAATGACTGGTTTTGTTAGTTTATTACATATAAATTGTTAAAATATTGTTTTATGTTAATTCATTATATATAAATTGTTGAACTATTAATTCTTAGATAAACAATTTAATAGTGAGGTTCATTAACATTATCAATTAGACTAATTT
This sequence comes from Gossypium stocksii, assembly GCA_020496765.1. NCBI lineage: Eukaryota > Viridiplantae > Streptophyta > Magnoliopsida > Malvales > Malvaceae > Gossypium > Gossypium stocksii. Next base: position 111,298,421 of record CM035623.1, read on the forward strand.
ATCAGTTTTCATAAAATATGAGGATCAAAATTTGAAAAATTAAAGTAAAGAGGCACTTGGTAAAGTAGAAGGATGAAATTAAGAATTATATCTATTATTTATACCATATATATACCAAAATCATGTATATACAAATATCATATATATATGTCTTATAGACATACGAAAATTATGTTAATAAATATATTAATGTATTATATAGTATTAAAATAATAATTATTAGTAAAAAAATTACAGTGTAGCAACGTCGAGTAATATAAAGCAATAATGAATGTAAACAATATTCATAAAGTCAATGTAGAACAATTTATTTTTATTTAAAATTTTCTATCATTAAATTTAAAGTTTTGTACATATACATTTTTAATATTAATCAAATGCTTTCATAATAATAATTTAATATTAAATCACTTATTTATTTTATTTTAATTATTTTTATTGAAAATGTTGCACTCTTACGTTGTTTTGGATATGAAAATTTTAAAATTAAATTTTTTTTTTCAAAAAGAATCTTTTTAAAATTGTTAATGTTTATAGCTATTTTGTTTAGAAAATATATATATATATTTTGAAATTATTGAATAAAAAATAATTTCTAATTTGTCAAATAATCTTGTAAATCCCATGACATGTTGTCATGTATAGAGAAATAGATTTAGGCTTATATAGAAAAAAAATAAAAAAAAGAGGATATTCAAGGTGAAAAATTATAAATTTTATATTGAAATTGAGAAATATAATAAAGCGGTTTTAGATAGTGAAGAAATAATGAAGGCTGAATTAGGTTTATTGGAACGGAAAATATAATAAATATATCTTTATGTAAGAGAAAAAAATTCAAATTATTTTAAAACACTATTAGAAAAAATTTGAAAAAGTGTCAAAATCCAATTCTAGAGAAAATTTCTGAACACAAAATCATATTCCTTTAAATAAATATATGGTATTAATACTATTTATAGGCTCGTCGCAAACTAATCTGACTTGTTTTATGACCACATTTATACAAAATATATCAAAGATTTAAGAACTTTAGATGTTCAAAGCCAAATACTTCCCTATATAGAGTTTCTTGACGTTGATGAAGATACCAATCCTCCTTTTGTTTGGAGGAGTATCTATACTTGTTTGTTAAGGGTGTTCAGTGGCATGTAGGGATGGGTGACATGGTGGTTGTGTTTAAAGATTTGTGGATCTGTAATGACGCTAATTTTTACATTGATTTGGTGTCGCTTTCGAGCTTTGAGCATATGAAGGTTAGCGAGTGAGTGCACACCAGTGAGCGCGTATGGAATGTTGATATAGTTGATGGGCTTTTTGTCCCTTATGATGCTTACTGAGTATGCCAATCTGTTTTAGTCGACAACAGGATTGTCAAATATTGCACTTTGATCCGAGTGGTAGGTATAAGCTCAGCCATTGTTATAAACTTGTGATGAACTCCTTTACGAGCATTCTCAATGGTAGCATGGTAGGCCATTGGTCGCATTTGTAGGGCAGCTCGATACCGTCAAATGTTAAAGAGTTCGTGTGGTGGTGTTTGTGTGGTTTTGTGTCTTGTAAAGCAATATTAATTACTAAGGGAACTAGTTTGTTCAGTGACTGCATTTGATGCGGTCAACTGGAGGACATGGGGCATGTCTTTTTGGGCTATAGTTTTGCTTGTGAAGTCTGGCAATTGGCCAGTATTTACTGCTCCCGTACTTCTATTTCTGAATTTATTGTTTCCTTTTGAATTAGGCAACTATCAATGATGTTGGTCGCCGTCGGGCGCTGTGAGGCTTAAGCTACTATCATAACCTTTTAGTTTGGAAAGTAGTTTAGGTAGCTACTGTTCGGGTGCTGTCGTTTGTTGATTCTACTTGCTTGAGTGGCAGGCTGCACGTCAGACGCTGGACATGGTGCAGTTGGTGAGTCGTCTTCCTCGGTTGCTACTTCTGTTTGGTCGTGGCCACTAGCTGGACAACTTATGTGTAACGTTGATGCTACTATTTTTTACAGCGAGAGGGCCACTGTAACACTCTTAACCCTTATCCGTCACCGAAATAGGGTTACAGAGTATTACCGTGAAAAAACATAATTTAAAACATTTATTTCCAAACATTTCAAAAAACATAGCATAATACAATCAAACACATGTATATCATCCCTTTTTCGAGCCCTTGTGGCCTTAAAAACACTTTAGAAATGATTTATGACTAAATCAGAAACATATGAAACCTTAAGGAAAAATTTAGAAAAATTAAAACTGCAGGGGTCACATGGCCAGACGACTAAGACACACGCCCGTGTCTCAAGCTGTGTAACAATCGAATTAGGGACACATGATCGTGTCCCAGCCCATGTGCTAGGCTGTGTGACCTTCGAAATGCAACATTTAAAACCTATAGGGGACACATGACCATACGGACAAGAAAATAGCCAAAATAAGCCATTTCTTTCACCCTTTAAAACATAAACCTACAAGCCACTTGCACAAATACACAAGGCTTTAAAACATACCCAAATCATGCATAAAATAACCAAATCTTTATACGAAATGTCCATACAACCAATATGCCAAAAGGCACCTCAATCACAATTCAACAAACCTGTCAAAACATGTGCATATTTATTCATTCATCAACCAATTACACCTAACCTATTTCCATACCAAACTTACTATATTTGACTACATTTATATCACTATATATAGTTCATAAATATCTCAAAGCATAATCCACCTTGGCCATATTATAAACATACCAAATATGGTCATTCCAAACATGCATCAATTTAACCATATAACAACCACCAACAAAATATCAAAATACCATAAGTATCACAAATCCAAAGCAACGTTACATGCCATAAACATCAACTAAATGTTAGACATATGTCCACCTATACATGCCATTATAAACATGACTGAAACATCAAAATCTACCGATATAATCGCTGGATAGTGTGATAGATCTCTGACTAGCTTCCAACCCGATCGAACTTTTGATAATTTGTAAAGTAAGAGAAAGATAACCACATAAGCAATGAATGTTTAGTAAGCTCGTATAAACTCTAATCATAATATTCCATTTTAAATATGAACTTTATAAGTCATAAATAAACCTATACCAATGCCTCAAGATTTATCAAACTATATAACTATCAACTCACAAATGAATAGGTTCATTAACATCCCGAATATTTTTCATTTATAACATAATAAGGCCTTATAAGCTGAATTACATAAACATCAACTTTTTCTTAAAACGATGAATCATTTCATTTACTTACTTACCATTCCATTTGCTTAACATAAGTTTAATTACGTTATCAATTCACGAATTAGTGTATTTATTCATGACATAAGTAAACTCTGTAACACCCCTAACCCATATCCGTCACCGGAGGGTTATAAGGCATTACAAAACAAGCACAAAATCTAACAGAACTCTATTCGCATAAAGCATGTTTGTACACTTGTGGATGATAGCTTAAAAATATAACAAAGTTCGAATGAAATGTATAAGTAAAAATCAATATCCATTCATTAGGATTTTAAGCATTCTTAATAAAAAACATATGTGCATGCATAACAAATACACATTGAACCAATTATTCATTTTTAAAAAAAAGAGTTACTATTCATATGGTAAAAATTTTAAGACTTAACCAAATACATCACCTTATCCACTAAGTCGAATATGCATGCATCCATTCACCACAACTTGTATCACTAAGCTTGATAAACCCGATCTCATTATAACACATTTTCGATTTCACATTGCACCAATGTCATGAAGTGTCTTATTGCTCACCAATGATTTTAACACTATTCATTTGGTAATCTTCTTAAGCATAGCCGATTATAAGCTATCCTACTCTAGTAAGTACAACACCTTATTGTATGGCTAATTCAATTCAACCTTTATGAACACTTATCAAATAACATTTGCATATTTGCATCATCTAAATATGTATATATATAAGGTAACTTGACAAGCCATTTTCGCATGGCTATACATATTTACAACATCAAAATGATACTAGTTTAAAATCAAAAGTCAAACCTATACATGCCATTATCAAAATTTAAGTACTAAAAGTACCGAAATGGGTTTCGATAGTGCGGATGACTTCGACTTTAAATTTCCCGAGACCGTAGCTAACGAACGAGATCTATAAAACAGAGAATTAAAAACAATAGAGTAAGCATTTCTATACTTAGTAAGTTTTAAGCAATGTAACCATTTAAAACTCAATTGGATAACAATCAAACTAAAACCTCAAATGACAATCCTTTGATCAAATATTCTTTTTGGCCGAATATAACATACTAGCATTGAATAAGTATCGAACATTTTAACCTCCCTTGAACCCGAATTCATATCACATAGACAATTTAATTCTATTCACATGGTTTCATCCATTGACGAATGCATCTAAATCATTTATATTTTGTCTTAGCACTTATACACATATTCTCACCTGTCATACTATCCCATACTTGGGCCGAATATTCACATACACATAAGGTAAAGCTTAACATAATTTCACTTGAAATGAAATACACATACCATGAATAAGTCATAGACTTTCATATATAATCTTACGCAATGGCCGGAGTATCATCACTTCAATAGATACTTTTGATTTAATCTAAATCTTTATCACAAACGGATATATCTTACATACCTGACCAACTTAGGGTAGTGAGCACATTTGTTGGGATTATTACGGCAAAAATCACATAATTCCATCACGAATGCCTGCGGGACTTTAATCCCGGATATAATTCCAACACGAATGACTGCGGAACTTTAGCTCGGATATAATTCCAGCACGAATGCCTGCGAGACTTTAGCCGGATATAATTCCTCGAATGCCTGCGGGACTTTAGCCTGGATATAATTCCAGCACGAATGCCTGCGGGACTTTAGCCCGGATATAATTCACGAAATCTCATTCATATTTATCCACATGCTAATACATTTTACAAGGTCCATCACATTCATAGTTCATTTGCCTCATTCAATTCTAAGCATAAAATATACAAACATTCTTCACTAAATTTTGGCTCAACGAACAACCACTCAAGACCGCAAGCTATGTCATTATCTTAGTTTATTTCTCTATTAGCCATTCGGTTACATACCACATATGCAAATTTCTTCACAATTAACCTATTAAGGTAATGTCAATAAGCAATAATTCCTATATCATGCACATATAACATGTCATCTTTAATTAGATGCTAGGTTTGATTACCCAAAACTTACCTCGAATATATTTGAACGGTTGTAGAACGGCTACTCAACTACTTTTTCTTTCCCTCTATCCAATTTCGATCCCCTTTGCTCTTGAGCTTAATTTAAAAACAAATAGATTTATTTAATTACTTAACCAAAATCATTTACTATTTAATCACCTATCAATTAAGCAATTTACTTTAATACACACATATCATATAATTATGGTACAATGACCTTAATAACTAATTATTTAAACACCAAATATATTCCTTAATCATGCATAACCGAACACATCATGAGGCATTATCAAGTTTATATTTTAATAATCCAAATTACATTCGGCACATCCCTTTAATAATTTAACAAATCTTAAATTCAACTTATAAATACATATACAACATATAAAGTATTAACATTATTTCATCATGAATTTATAACATGACCGAATGCTTAATTAATTACTAGCTTAGTTTAAATTTGGCATTACATACACCAACACCAAAACTATACCTTTAATTTCTAAAAACTATCAAACCTAATACATATCTCAAAAAAAAACTCATCAATAAAACTTTCAAGATACATTCGGCAATCACTTAAATAAATTCATAAAATTCCATATAATTTCTAATATTAACCAGCCACAATCGGGACTACATTTCGTCAATTTATATAACACATTCAACTTCATTTTCCTTTAACCATGACCGAATATTTATATACTTAAATCATTAAATTTCCAAGTTTATAAAACTCAAGCATACTCTATTAACTAAAGCCGAATGAAGCATCTCATTACATAGTTTCAAAAATCAAAAATGCCATTTTAACTACTCAAACATCTCATGACCGAATATCATTCCAAATCATTAGACCGAACCAAGCATCATTTTTCAAACTAAATTCACACACTTAATTTCTCATAAATCATAACATAAATACAAGTATCCAACTTTCATTCCTCCAATTCTATCACCATTTACCAAACTTAATTCATGGCCGAAAGCTTCATGAATCAAAATATCAAAATTATCATGTGGTTTATGTCAAGAACTCTCCAAGTAACTCAAATCATGCAAGAATTTCTAATAAAAAGCATTAACATACCTTAATTCATCATCTAAATTGATCGAATGTGCAGCCCTCTTTTCTTCTCTTCCAATCAGTTTTGGGAGAAAAAGATGAACAAAGAAAAATGTCTTCTTTATTTTCTTTCTTTTCTCCTTAATTCATCTAATTTTTGTTTAGCATATTTTTTTATTTCATAAATTACACCACTTGTGATTTAATAATAATAAACAAATGTATATAATGCATGACATGATGGCCTTGGCTGGCCACTAATTTTAAATAGGCCAATTTGACATGCAAACCCATGCTTTCATACATTGTCACTATTTGGTCCTCACACATTTACCTAACATATTTTCAAGTTTTCACATCTAACCCCTTTCAAATAAAATTCACATTCATATGACTAAATCAAAATATCAAATTTTCACACATGCACTATCACACATAGTAGATATGAATTTTAATATTTAATAAATTTTATAACTCGGTTTTGTGGTCCTGAAACCACATTCTGACTAGGGTCAAATTAGGGCTGTCACAAACTCACATATATCATAAGCAAATTCCTTCCTTACAAGTAAGTCCTTGAACTCAACAATCATTTTTATTTCATCATATTTCGTCTCATCTATGAACTTATCATTTCAATATCAATTCTCACCTGTTTCATTTGCACAACACACAAGACATAAGCATAAACATCAACCATAACCATAAGCGAATGCATTTAAACATAACTCTTTCACATTTAACTAATAATCATTCTGTCATTCATCATTTGTCTCAAACTTTCTTATAAACATATCATTCTGGAATCACTTACTTTCACTAAACAAGATTAATGCTAAATGAATAAATTAATCATACCTATATATAAACACATCATGTACTATAATAACTCAATTGAAACTCATTTGTACATGTATATAAACGTATATCTTTAACCGAATAATCATCAATATAACGATACTCACATATGATCAAGTAATTCATTGAACATTTAACATTTACTAATATCTTGACTATACATTAGCCTTTAACACTAAAATAATTTTGTAAATTCCATTCATAGTTAGCCTAACGAACTAGTAACTTGACTCGGATACTCAGGTAACTACACTACACCAACGGCATCATAGATGCATAATAGAGGCACCGAAGTGTAGACAGGGGCACAAATGTGCAAACAGGGAAACCGAAGTGCGAATAGGGACACCGAAGTGTATACAGAGGCACCAAAGTGCAAATAGGGGCACTGAAGTGCAAATCCCAAACAAGTGCGCATTCTAACTCTATTGGCATGCCAATCGTATCCTAGTGATTACTACGTTCAATCGAGCATTTCATGTAATCTATTTCCTTTAAACATATTTATCAGTCAATGGCACTTCATCGTTTCCGTACACATCATATAATATCAATACATATATTCATACTGTCAATGTACCATCACAAAGATTGACATGATCCATTAGTCACTTTCATATTTCTCAATACACATGCTGTAACAATTCATAATCATTTTGAAACTGTATATCTCATATTTCATAAATATTCAATAGTTTTTTAATAAATCATTTCTCACCATATATTCAGTTATAATATTTTGAGTTTCAACTCGCATTTTAAACATCATATATAAGTATATACATTCATAAATCAACAATAACATTATATATATATAGGTATATACAATTCTATACTTACGAACTTACCTGGCTAAATTGCAAAAATAACTAGGTATATATATTATTTAGTAATTTTCTCTTCTCCTCTATTTTCCACTCGTTCTTGATCTAAATTAAGAATTTCATTCAATTCATTAATTTAGATAGTAAAAAAAATTATTTTTTGCAATTTAGTCATTGTGACATTTTTATAAAATTTCCCCTAACATTTTACCTTTATTCAATTTAGTCCATAAGCCTAAAACATGCAAATTAACCATTTTTATTGCAAACCCATGTCAACTGAATATTGATAGCATCAATTTCAGCCCATTTTTGTAACAATTTCACATCAAGTCCTTGAACTATTACTATTTCAACAATTTAGTCCCTAATCGGTAAATTCATCAAAATTATTTAACAAAATACTTTTAAATACTAACCAACACTTCAAATTCATCATTTAACATCTAAATTCACAAATATTCATCAATGGCAACATTCAAAATCTTTAACAGTTTCAAAAACGAAGGCACAATTTAGCTGGACCTAGTTGCAACAATCTCAAAACATAAAAATTATTAGAAACGAGTCAAAAATCACATACCATGCATGAAATTTCTCCAAGGCTGAAAGCTTCATCCCTAAATCCATGGTGTTTTTGGTTGTGTTCTTAAAAAACCAAAAAGATGATAGCATTTAGGCCGTTTGTTTCTTTTAATTATTTTAATTGTGAAATTACCATTTTGTCCATTTAAAAAAAATTAACCAAATTTCAAGCGTTTAGTTACCAAAAATTGTCCACTAAATTCTTAAATGTTTTAATTACCAATCAAATCCCTTTTCCTTTATTCACTAAGCCATTTAATCACTCAAATCTAATAATGATCAAGTTTTATACTTTTTACGATTTAGTCCTTTTTAATTAATTAACTATCTACACATTAAAATTTATTAACGAAACTTTAATAAAACCTTAATAAAACTTCATAAATATTTATAAAAATATTTAAGACTCAATTTATAGAAACGAGGTCCCGATACCTCATTTTCTAAAATCACTTGACTTTAGGGTCTTACCATTTGAACTTAATTAATCATTTATATAACAAAAGTTACCACATCAAAATTTTTTTTAAAACCAAATTTGACTCACAAATATTAAATATAATATTTACAAACTTATTCATCGAATTTGTGGCCCAGAAATTACTATTTTTGACATCACTGAAAAACGGGCTGTTATAGCCATTGAGTGGGCTGCTATTGTTTGTGACTCTAAGGGAACCATTGTTTGCGGCATCTCCATTTTTTGGCATCATCTGATGGACCTTCGTCTGGTTCAGATCATGACGGTTTGGAAACCTTTATCTTCGTTATGTGAGTAGGGTTTTGATGAAGTGTTGATTGAGACTGATAGTCATAGTGTTTGGCATGCCTAGTCGAGGGTTTTGATTAACCTTAATGATTTGGTTTGCTTGTTAAAGTTTGCTTTAATCTTAAAGCATTCTACCAATCCTTGTACTGTAGATACATAGACTCACAAATAAAATTGTTCAGGTTTTTGGCTATTTTACACAAATAACCCAAAAAATAATTATTTACGTAAATAACCTTGATTAAAAAATAATCACTCAAATGACCTGAAATGAACAGTAAAATTTGGTAGGGGGACTAAACGGTTGGCATCACCTATTTTTCAATGATTGTGTCAAGTTTTAAAAAAAAATAATTTTTTTGGTGTTAGATACTAGATGGCTGGCACCCTTGTATTTTTTTCACCCCGTATCATATTGGTATACATTTATACTAATATTTGAAAAAAGCATTTTGGGGTGCTGGCACACTGATGGCTGACACCCTTTATCAGATTAAAAAATATTTTTTGGGGTACTAGCACACCAATGATCGATACCCCTTTTAAAATAAAAAAATTAGGTGTTGGGATACTAATGGCCGACCATTACCAGATTTAAAAAAAATTCAGGTGCTAGGACACCGATGGTGTAACGCCCTAAAGTTTTTATTTTTGTTTTTATGTATGTGTGACATAAATATTTATCTGCATCAGTGGTTAAGTGTTCTGGGTGTGTGTGGGAGGTCCCAAGTTCAAGCCTTACTTGGGTTAAATTTTGAAATTTTTCTGAATAAAGCCTTAACCTTGCTTAAAGGGTTTAAGTTTAATTATTGGCAAGTTTATAACAAAACGGGCCTGCTGGTCTGGTGGACAAGTGGAGTGTTGTTGTGAGAGAGGTCTTGTGTTTGAATCCTTGCATAGGTGAGGAAATTCTTTTTGCTACTGATGCCGTGTAGGTGTTTGAGATGTATTACAATACTGAGGCAGTTGAGATTGAGTAGTAGTGGGGGAGTTGGGAAAATCTGATAGAGGTTCATTTTTGTTAATTTTTCAAAAAATATTCATCTTTTTGATGTTTTGTCTTCTCTAAAACTCTGTCGATTTTTCCATTGGCATTTCCTCTTCTTTTTTTCGAAAACTATCTTTCTTTTCCCTTTTTCCTTCGATTTTGCTCCCTTCTCGACTGCAATTACACTTTTGTTCCTTATTTTAGCGTTTCGTGGACAATTTCGATAAGTGAATTTATGTGGTTTGTATTTGTGGATGTTAAGTTTTGACTAGAGGTTATTCTGATATTTTGGCAGCATCATATCACTACGATCGAGACTTTTCTCGTACTGCTTCCTAAGCAAACCAATTTTGAAGCGTTGAGGGTAAGTTTCAATCTCACTATAGTTGAGTAATCCATTCAGGTTGGTTTTAATTTGTCAATTAAGTGATTAACTGAGTAGTATTTTGGGCGAATATAAGTTCTAGAAGGCTTAGAGGTTTGTCTTAGCTTCAATCAAAACCCAGTGTGTACCCGAAAACGTAAAAAATAGGGTTTTGACGAAAGCCGAAAACCCTATTGTCGATACTACACGAGCGTGTGGTTGCCCGTGTGGTAGGCCATGTGCCCTGACACAGGCGTATGATCAACGAGCCCAGGTCGTGCGCGTAAGACACGACCGTGTGATGGCCAAGCAGGCCATGTGCGAGACACGAGCTAGACTGTTTTGGGCCGTGTGGGCCACATGGGCGTGTGGGCCCACATGGGTAGTCCACACGAGCGTGTAGGATTTTTGGCTAGGTCGTGTGATCCACACAGCCAAGGCCAATACCCGTGTGACCCACACAGGCAGGCCACATGGACGTGTAAGCCCATTTTACTGAAACGATTCTAAGGATTCACGGGTCACCCAAGTCGACTGTGAACCTACTGTAGGGTCGGTAAGCACTACTTAGACCCCTCATTGTGTGAATTGATTGATTGATTGAAATATGTACTAAGCATGATGATAGTATGCATGTAAACTGAACTAATTATATGTACTGGTAACTATGAGATAACATGTCATGTATTGTATGTTGTATTGCATTGGGTTGGGTTGATATTATTTGGATGAAGTGTAATGAAAGGCTCTTAAGCCTAATATTTAGCAGCTCAGCTGCAATTTACTGATTATGTGCCGCATTCAATACTATTTGGAGTGTAGGGATGGGTGGATGTTTTAAACCACACATGGAGTGTAAGGATGGATGAAGATGGTGTGTAGAGGCTGGTGGGGTAGTATCTGATTTACTGTACATTGTTTATCTAATACTGTTATTGTAATGGGCTAAGGCCCTTATGCATGACTGTTACTGAGACTAAATTAGGCTAAGACCCAAATTGCCACTAATACCAATAGGTGCTTAGGCTCAGACTGTGTATGACTGTGACTGTCTGTCTATGACTGTGACTATTTGTTTGTTTACTGTAGGAATTACACACTGACTTTACGTAAACTCACCCCTTCTGTTTTATTTATTCTGGTAATCCTCAGACTTAGACGGATCAGTATAATGTAGGACTCGACGGTGACCACGGTCTTAGACTTTTATGATTTTTAATTTATGATTATTGGTTTTATTTTTATTTCTATTTTTATTTGTTAAGTGTTTTTTTGTAATTCAGACTTACGGATACTTGTTTTGATTTAGTTCTTAATTTTCCTTACTTTAGGTAATTACTAGTCGTAGGAAAACTCGATTTTCAAAATAACAAAGGATTTCTCTAAAACACACGAGCATTTAAACTGTTTTCAAAACTTACGCAATAAACAATGTTTTTCTTAAATTAATCGATTAAATGTGTAAGCAAATTTTGAACTAATAAGAGATAAAGAAAGGTAATAACACGGAAATGATTTTCTCGTAACAACTTAGTTTTCAAACACATAATCATGTGACATCGCCAAATTTGGCCATAACGTGTAGGTTGGGTTTGGGGTGTTACATTTAGTGGTATTCGAGCCAAGTTGCAAAACTTGGCTGTAGACTATTGATATCGCGTGATATGAAGTAATAAAATTTATTAGGAACTTGATCAAACCCAAACTAACTAATATCACGACGTTTTAAGGCAAGCGCACCTGTCGATAGCAGTATAGTCTAGTGATAAGATCGAGTATCGTACCCAAGGGAACTGAAAGTACTATTACTCACCTTCTTTCTATTATTTAACCTAAAAATTAAATGAGGGTTTTGTTTAAAACTAATTGCTAAAATCTAAACTAAGAAAAATAGGAAAAGTAAATTGGGAAGACTTTTTAGAGGAAAGCTAATTGGTATGATCAATACTTAAGGGAGAATCCACCTAGACTTCACTTGTTATTATCTTCTTGAATTATATGAGTTATTTGCTTGACTTGATCCGTAGAGATCCCTAATCTATGCTAAACCCTCCGTCGAGGTGAAGAGCAACTAGGCCTAAGTTGTTAATTAAAATTCCCTTATTAATTAACTCCCTAGGTTGCATTAATTCGATCTATGGTTCCCCATATTAGGTTTGACCCTAATCCGGCAGATTTATGTCACCCTATGTCTAGGGTTGCATGCAACTCCGCTTAATTATGGTAGATTTACTCTTATCATAGGGACTTTTGCTCCTCTGCTCAAAGCAAATCTAATTCTTGAATTAATACCTGGGACTATTAAAACAAGAATGAAGAACACATAATTAAGAATAATTCAAGTAATTATCATATAAATCAAGAATAAATAACAAGATCTGTCTTAGGTTTCATCCCCCTCAAGTATTTGAGGGGTTTAGTTCATAATGATAAAAGAAAACATCCCAGAAAATATAAAATAACAAAACATAAAAGAAATCAAAAACCCCTGAAGGAATTTAGGGAAATCCTCTATGTTGATGCAGAACTTCGGCTTCTGAGATGAACTGATTGGCTTCTCCCTTCGAGTAATCCCTTGCTTCTACCTATGGTGTGGCAGAAAGACGAGAGGAAAAGAATATAGAACGTGTGTAAAAGTGAAAGAAGGCCCCCTTCAATGTTGCCTTATGGGATCTTTATATAGAGAACTTTTGGGGACTCTTTCTTAGCCCCTAAGCATCCCAATTTGAGTGAAATTCGTCTTTCTCACGACTAGAACACGCCCGTGTGCCATGCCCGTGTGGGTTCGATAGAGGCCGTGTGATTTAGCACGCCCGTGTGTAGTGGCCGTGCTTGTCGGGACTTTGACCCTGTGATCTTCATGAAGCACGCCCGTGTGGCACGGCCGTATGGCACCTCTTGGCCCGAATGGTTTGTGCTTTTTTATCTATTTTTCACCGTTTTTGGCCCGTTTTCTGTTCTTTTCTCTTCCCTATGCTAGTGAACCATCAGGCTCATTCTTGACACAGATTTACGCAGAATTAAACTTAAATGTATCATTCAAATGTAGTAGTTAGCTTAAATTAAAATAACAAAATTCTTAAAGGTTGGACTCGAACTCCTAACCTTAATCACATAAGTAGAGAACAGAACCACAAATACATGGGTTTAATTACGAAAGAATTTAACAATCAAACCTTAAAATTTTGGGGCATTACAGCAAGACTATTGAAAATTAGATGCAAAAACCATATCCAACTGCATCATTCAGTTGGTGAAAGACATACCCACTATCCCTGTATCGACCTTTATTATGGACATACAAGCTCGATTCAAATATAGGGTTTCCTATAAGAAGGCATGGTGGTCGAGGCAAATGGCGATGCAACAGTTGTCTGGTGATTGAGATATGTCATACAACAAAATTTAAGGGTGGGTAGTCGCGATGTGAGAGTATGTGACGGGAATAGTGATTGATTTTCAAACATTGTCGCATAGAGGCCCGAACTGCGAGTTAGAACTGAGGAAACGAGTTTTTCACTTATTGTTTTGGATGTTCGAGCCGTGTGTTAGGGCCTTCCCTAACTACAAGTCGTTAGTGCAAGTAGACGGAACCTAGCTCTACGAAAAATACACGTAAATACTCCTGATTGCGGTTGCAAAAGACGATAACTGGAATGTATTTCCTATCCTTTCACCATTATGGAGGGTGAAACCTTCAAGTCGTAGGAATTTTTCTTAAGAAATCTCCGGAGGCACGTTGTCAAGTAAGACAAAATTTGCCTCATCTCCGACTGATCGAAGGGGTTACTTGCTGCGATAAGGTATTTGGGGATTCCGTAGAAGTCTGTTTATTACATCCACCACATCGCGATAAACTTCCACAAAGATTATAAAAATAAAGAATAACTTAGAGAAATTCTAAACATGGGTAAAAATCATTGTTCCAAAATTGATTTGTTCATATTTTATTTGTAGAATTTGTTTGTATTTTTTCAAGATTTATCAATTTGTATTTATTTTTTTCTAAATTTATAATTCTGTAATTTTTTAAAATAGTGGTCCAAAATTGTATTCGCCCGGAATGAGTTAGAACCACGAAGATTTAAGCAAAGGTTCTCGAAGCTTGAAGCTCAAATGACATCGTTACCCTAAAATCGTCATCTTTGGCAGTAGTTGGGTAAAATGGAGAATTGACAGTGGAATCAAAGTCATGATCATGTGTTTCAGTATGGTTACATGACGACCAACCTAACATTCAGGATATTTTTGGCTTGACACCCGGGTCTCGCAATACCTTATCACCTTCAATAATGGGGTATACGATTATACCACTTTCTTAAGTACACCAGTAGTGACACCGGAGGCTGGGACGAACAACTATCAAATGTCTCATCAAGGTGCACGACTTCGTCGACAGAGGCAGGGGGCTGAGGATGTCGCCGGGATCTAGATAGTTTTGATTTTTTTTTGTAATTATTCTTCCAAAATGATAAATGAATTTTTAACATATTATTTGTTTGCATAGATGAGTACAAAATACTAAGTAAAAAAAATAATTCGAACAAATAATAATACGCAACAAAATAAATTTATAGATACAAGAAAATACGAAAATTCTAGAAAACTAATATATGAAAATATAAAATTTGACCAACAAATAATACGGACTAAAATTGATTTACAGATACAAAAAAATACGAACATTTTAGAAAACTGATATTTGAAAATATAAAATTCGACCAACAAATAATACGGGCTAAAATTGATTTACAGATACAAAAAAAATAAACATTCTAGAAAACTGATATACAAAAATATAAAATTCGACCAATAAATAATACGAACTAAAATATTTTTACAGATCTAAATTATTCCGAACATTCTAGAAAACTAATATACAAAAATATAAAATTCGACTAACAAATAATACGGACTAAAATATTTTTATTGATCTAAAAATAATTCGAACATTTTACAAAACTGATATATGAAAATATAAAATTCGACCAACACATAATACAGACTAAAATTGATTTACAGATAAAAAAATAATACGAACATTGTGAATAGTAATTTCTCTATAGTTAGTCATCTTCTGCTTAGATTAGGTCTAGGTTGCATTTAGTAATTTTGACCACATTCACCCGTTATATTTTTTAACCGTAACTGGTCTACACGGTTTGCCATCTATGATGGAGAAAGTCATCCAACCTTTGATGGCATAACCTTTACGGTTCACGTGACATTATATAATTTAACTCCGTTAAAAAATGACAGTATATAATTCAACCCTAAAATTCGGTTGTACACTCCCAAACATTCCCATTTGCAATCCACTACATCACACCCATGATTCACTCCTAAATGCGGTATCCTCATTTGATGGTGCACTCCCAAACACTCCAATTTGATGATACTCTCAACAAATTTTTTTCTATCCAATTACAATGCCACAACCTAAAAAGCTTTCATATATATAAACTAAGGAAGTGCTGACCATCAGTGTCTCAGCACCCAAAGATATATTTTTTTAATTCTGGTACAAGGGTGTGTCCCAGCACCAAAAAAAATTATTTTTTAAATTTTGGTATAAGAGTGCTAGCTATTAGTGTGCCAGCACTCTAATTTTTTTTTCAAATACTGGTATGAGCATATACCAATATAATACGGGATGAAAAATACAAGGTGTCGACCATCTAACCTCCAACATTAAAAAAATTATTTTTTTAACACCTGACACAATCATCAAGAAATAATTGTGTAAAAAAGATAATGCTGGCCATCTAGTCCCGTATCTAATTTTACTGTTAATTTAAAATCATTTAGGTAATTATTTTTAAACTAGAATTATTTATGTAAATAATTATTTTATTTAGGTTATTTAGGTAAAATATCATGGGTTTTCCCTTTATAAAAATTAGATAATAATAATAATGTTGCTCATTTTTTAAAAGAAACAATGTGGCTTATGGGTTTTTTACCCAAATAATACAAAAGAATTAAAAATTTACCAAAATAATACCCTATTTTTTTATTTACTAAAATAATACAAACTTTTTTTTATTTACCAAAATAATACAAATAAAAAAAACTCTGAAAAAAAGGACGCGGGACCCACAGGCGGCACCAATGGTGCCTGTGGCAGAGGCGGCACCAATGGTGCCACTGCCACAGGCAGCACCATGAGAAGACCACTCAGCCTGTGCATTTTTGTTTTTTTTCATGTTGGGGACCATTATAATGGTCCCTAAGTGGAAGAAATGGAAGCTACGGAGAAGAAGAAGAAGAAGAGAAAAAAAGAAGAAGAGAAGAAGAAGGGGAAGGGGACGCACCAGAGGGGAGAAAAAAGGAGAAAAAGAAGAGAAGGAGAAGAAGAAGAAGGAGGGAAGGAAAAGGAAAAAGAAAAAAAATAAAGAAAGGTATTTTTTTTTTTTTAATATAGTAAGTAATGGTGGGTTATCATAAATGATATTTTCTAAAAATGTGATTTGTTTTGATTTAATTGAGATTTAATTTTAAATTTATTTTTTGCAAGGTATTATTATTTGAAGTGAAAGAGATATTAAGGTATGTTTATATTTATCTATGTTTTATTATTTATGTTAGTACATTATTATTTTATTATTTATGTTTTATTATTTTATGTAAATTATTTGGTAAGTGTATTTTATGTTGATTAGATATAACTTTTATGAAATTTATTTAGTAATTTGTAATGAGATTTGTTTAGAAAAATATTAGTAAAAACAAAAAATCGAAAATAATTTATAAAAAATAAAATAAGACATAAAGGGCCCAAGTAATGGTAATTTACTAAATTTGTATAAGAAACACTAAAATAATACATTTTAAACAGTATTTACTAAAATAATATAAAATAATGAAATAAAAAAATAGTATATTTTTAAAAAATAATAAAATCTGAAAATAAGGAAAAAAACAAAAAAAAAAGGACAAAGTAACGGTTTTTTACTAAAATAATATATTTCAAACATTATATACGAAAATAATATAAAATAATAAAATACAAAAATAGTATTTAGTTTGGAAGTGATTTTAATTCGAAAATTAAAAAAATACGAACAAATGACCAAAATAATAGTTTTTTACTAAACTTATATAAAAAATATTAAAATAATACATTTGAAACATTATATACTAAAATAATATAAAATAATAAAATAGTATATTTTTTGAAAGTAATAAATTTCGAAAATAAGAAAAATACGAGCAGTGACGGTTTTTTTCCAAATTTATATAAAAAACACAAAAACAATACATTTGAAACATTATGTATAAAATAATATAAAATAATAAAATACGAAAATAGTATTTAGTTCGGAAGTCATTTTAATTCGAAAATTAAAAAAATACGAACAAATGACCAAAATAATGGTTTTTTACTAAACTTATCTAAAAAATATTAAAATAATACATTTGAAACATTATGTACTAAAATAATATAAAATAATAAAATACTAAAATAGTATATTTTTTTAAAGTAATAAATTTCGAAAATAAGAAAAATACGAGCAAATGGCCAAAGTGACCTTTTTTTCCAAATTTATATAAAAAACACAAAAACAATACATTTGACACATTATGTACTAAAATAATATAAAATAAT
This sequence comes from Gossypium stocksii, assembly GCA_020496765.1. Taxonomy (NCBI): domain Eukaryota; kingdom Viridiplantae; phylum Streptophyta; class Magnoliopsida; order Malvales; family Malvaceae; genus Gossypium; species Gossypium stocksii. The sequence goes on from CM035623.1 coordinate 111,316,732, forward strand.
AAAATACGAAAATAGTATTTAGTTTGGAAGTGATTTTAATTCGAAAATTTAAAAAATACGAACAAATGACCAAAATAATGGTTTTTTACTAAAATTATATAAAAAATATTAAAATAATACATTTTAAACATTATGTATAAAATAATATAAAATAATAAAATACGAAAATAGTATTTAGTTTGGAAGTGATTTTAATTCGAAAATTAAAAAAAATACGAACAAATGACCAAAATAATGGTTTTTTACTAAACTTATATAAAAAATATTAAAATAATACATTTGAAACATTATGTACTAAAATAATATAAAGCAATACAAAATTTTTAATACTATTTATTTTGAAAGTGATTTTAATTCGAAAAAAATACGAACAAATGGCCAAAGTAATGGTTTTTTATTAAATTTATATAAAAACACACTAAAATAATAAAACATTGAAATTAAAAACATAAATTTGTTTTGAAGTTGCAGGTTTCGGAATGGCTCGATTGCTTAAAGACGATCCTCATATTTCTGATGCGGCTAAAAATATGGTAATATATTATTATTTGTTAATAACGGGTTCTATTAAATAAAAATATACTTAATATACAGAAATATATCATATTATCCTAATATTTATTTTCTGTAATTTAACACTATCAGGATTCGTACCGCGTAGTAAGGGGCCGGGTGAACGCTATAGGATATCCCCCGGATAAACGATTGATGCCATACTTAGAGCAAGCTGGATTCGGGTCAGCGGCATTGATCCGGACATTCAACTTACGCTACGATTTATTATCTGCACTAGTGGAGCGGTGGCGCCCGGAGACCCACACTTTTCATTTTCCGTGTGGGGAGTGCACAGTGACTTTAGAGGACGTTGCACTGCAGCTTGGGCTCCCAATCGACGGGAGTCCCGTAACGGGAGTAAGTGCATTTGCTGAGCTGGCTGCATTATGTTATAGCCTATTAGGAGACTCGCCCTAGCTCGGCGATGAGGAGTCAACTTTAACGGAACTGAAATTTACGTGGTTGAGAGGAAAATTTGGACAGTTATCAGCTAATGCGACAGAAGGAGAGTTGATGTGCGCTGCTCGAGCGTACATCATGCATCTTATAGGGGGAGTACTGATGCCCGATTCAAACAACAATAAGGTTCATATCATGTACTTACCCCTATTAGCTAATATGGCTAATGTTAGGTTGTATAGTTGGGGCTCGGCAGTTCTAGCATATTTGTATCGAGAGCTTTGTCGGTTGACAAAGCCTACTGTCGTACACATGGGCGGATGTCTTACACTATTGCAGTCCTGGGCACTTTAGCGGATGCCATTCTTGGCATCAGTTAGCCACCAGCCATATGTATATCCACTGGTTAACAGGTGATAAAATGTAACTTCTCATTAATTGACAATTTTTTTACGATACTATTATAACGATACTATATTGACCTGAAATTTGTTTTCGTAGGTGGAGTATTTATCCGGGTATCGGAAGGTCATACGCTGTCCCGATATACCGTATGATGATCGAACAGCATGCCAGAGAAGGGGTAAGCTATTCTAATATTTGTGACATGTTACTTTCTATATATTACTCACACCGTGTTAAATTATAACTATGTTATTAATCATGCAGTTTATATGGATGCCATATCGTAGACCCGAAATTGCAGCTATTATACCATCCTCTGTCTACGTTGATTCTCATATGTGGTGCATTAACGCACCAATTATAAGTTTCAATGTTGTAGAGTGGTACCATGGCGATCGTGTGCTACGACAATTCGGTTGCGTCCAACATATCCCCGATCCGCCATGCGAGGTGGGGCCACGGATTCATGGCATGAATAAGAGAGGAATACCGGGGAACAATTGGGGAGTTAGGCACCGGAAATTTATTGAGGTATGGAATAATCGAATGGCCCGGGTACCTGAGATGATTATGGCTTCCGATTTGCATGCATCAGTAGAGTACCTGAGATGGTATTCTAGTTTCGGAAAGCCATATATACTTGGAGCCTAGTCGACTATAGTCCCCTCGCATATGCAGCGACATGGTGCATATGAGCCAGTGGCGGAGCCTGATCCCGAGCCTGATCCAGTGCCGGAGCTAGAGCCGGAGCCCGAGCCAGAGCCCAACGAATCACATTCGGATTCACATTCGTATCATCCAGATTTGGCGGGTATAACTATTTCCCGAGCTCATCAGGGGGCGGATACGAGTTTGATATGTTTGGATTGTTCCCACCACAGTACAGCACTCTCGACTCGTTTCAACAGCATCATGGCACTCCTTCCGGCTCAAGTTCATCGATGCCATTCGATTCAAATGATTTATCTTCCATGTTTACTACACCCCCACCTGTGCCTCAGGAGGATATTGGTCGTCGCGATCACCCAGATCGTGAACGTCGACCTCCGCAGAGATATACCCCTAGGACCACACCATCGAACCATCAATTTTAGGGGTTTTTTGCGATTTTGATATTACTGTAGTTAGTATTTTTTTTATATTACAATCTTTGTACTTTTTGACCATAAATTTAATTAGATTAATTGGAACTTTAACAAAATTTGACCATAACACAAATTTTATTTCCGTTTACTATCTTTTTATTTTAGTTATTTCTTTTATATTAACTTTCTTTTTATTTTACTTATTTCTTTTATATTAACTTAATAATAATAATATAAATATTTTATTTAACAACAAATTAAAATTTCAACCTTTACTCAATGTAGTCCTTTTTACTAATTACTCTAAACTAAATTAGTTTCACCTAATTAAAACCTAATTAGACATATAACTAGACTCATAATTATTCCTAATAATTATTTAAGGATGTAATTTACTAAGACGGAGGCCCAATAATACACTTTTTCGGTGCCCACGAATTTTGGATCGTTACAATTACAACATTACAACATTACACATAACAACTTAGCAATATTTGCTTTAAATTGAAAACACTACAGCATAAGCTCAATTCTGACCCGATCGTGACGATTGTCCAACATGATAGTTTCGCTACGGGCATTTATTCCGACTATGACCAGCTAACCTGCATATTTCATAACGCTTACCGTCAGATTTATCCGTAATGTCCATTTCATTACGGATTCGAGATGATTGCGGACGACCTTTTGGATTCCTGCGTAGCCCTCTGTCTGGGAGAAGCTCGAAAGTTGTCGGAGGCACCTCCCATGTAGACAGGTTAGGTAAGACGGGAAACTCATTTTCCCAGACACGCAATGTGCGCTCGAGCGTGTACACATCATCGACAAATTGTTCAACATTAAGGTTCACTTTAGCACACGCTGCCACGACATGCGCACATGGATAATGAAGTGGTTCGAACCTCCTACATTCGCACCGTCTGTTCCGGATATCAACTCCATATGACCTAGGTGGTATACCGGGTCGACGACTGATGGTCTTCGTAACTCGAAACGTTTCCAGGCGTCGTGAATATATTTCTACATTCATCGACCTCGCCATCCGACGGTTTGCAACCATTGCATCCCTGACATCTTTGACAAACACGTGTCCCGCCTCCATCTGGTCGACTTGTTGCTGACCCATTCTTGGCATCAATGTAGCCAATCTGTAGAATGTAGTCGAGAAGACAAATGCAATCGGAGGATGTCGTGTTTTCAATAACACAGCGTTGACTCCCTCCACTAAGTTTGTGGTCATTTGACCATAATGAAAGCCCTCGTCAAAACTTTGAGCCCATTGCCACAGCTCCATTGTACCCAACCACTGTTGGAAAGATGTGTTTGTTTGACCCTCCATGTCACTCTCAAGTCGAATCATTTTTTGACGAAAAATATGTGGCTCTAACTCGTACGCTGGATAAGTATTAAAAAAATATAAGTTCCAGTAACTCAATAACATAAAACATTACAACTTATATTGAAAAGATAAGGTTATCATTTACCCATTGCCACTACTTGTCTCTTCCAGTCTGCATTCTTATAATCTCGATGGAAGTTAGCCGCAATGTGACGGATGCAATAAACGATCTCCATGGCACACCGGAACGCCTAATTGCTGCAATTAAACCTTTCCCTCTATCGGATATGATGCAAATATTATCATTGCTAATAACATACCTCCGCAGATTGGTAAGGAAGAATTCCTAAGATTCCAAGTTCTCCTTATCAACGATGGCAAATGTTATTGGGAGCACGTTTCTATTGCCGTCTTGAGCAACCGCAATAAGTAGGATCTGTGTATATTTTTCATATAGTCAGGTCCCATCCACCTGCACAAACGGCTTGCAGTAGGGAAATGCCTGCACACATGGATCAAACATCCAGAACATCCGATGGAAAATTCTTTTTCCCGGCTGTAATTGGTCGTCTGGGCCGTAATAATGTCTTGTTTGTAACTCAATCACAGTCCCCGGTACGTACTCCCGCATAGCAGCTATCCATACTTGTAGCTCGTTATTCGAAGAATCGTAATCACCATACAATTGCTCCATCGCCATCTGTTTAGCTATCCACGCCTTCCGATATGATACTCGATACTGGAATCGTGCTTGCATTTCGGCAATCAGTACCGAAACTTTAATGGTTGGCATACCCTTCACCATCAGCATGATACACGTACAGATAGTTTTCGAATCAAGTTTTCGGTGATCTTCTGTCATACGTGTTGATGTGCATGTGTGAGGCCCAACAAATTTTCGTATCTCCCACATCTGCAAATTTTGAATGAATGCAGCTCGTACCTGCCAATTGCAGCCTTCCGCTGCCTTCCAACACTCCCCAATATATATTGTCAGTGTAGACACCGCGACTTTGTAATCCACTGATATATTCATGCTATACCTTTTAATAGCAAATACGCACTCTTTTTTACTTTTGAATCTCTGGCCTACGACTAACTTCGCATAATCGGAATTTACGGCTAGCCGGTGAGTAGGAAGTATTTCAGGGTACTCTGGGAACTCAGCTACACGCGCTGCGTCGGGGTCTATGAGCGACATATATGGCCCAGGATTATTGTGCATCATAATACCTCGCATCTGGTTCCCGACCGAATACGCATTAATGTTTCCACCGTCATTCACACCTTCATCGTCAATATCATCAGGTACATCGTCCACATCGGGATCACTCTCACTATCAACCTCTTCATCACAATGATCCCTACCGTCGTATCCATCATCACCTCCCACATCAATTACGGGTGTAATATTGAGATCGATATTGATCCTACCTATAGTCGATTCACTATCAACGTACGATATTGGAGCCACCATGCACGGTTCTTGAGCTCTATGTTCTTCACCATATGCATTGACATCTTCATTTTCCTCCATACCGGCTAACTCGGCAAATAAGTGAATCGGTGCATTTTTGTTACTCCCATTCCCACAGTAAAGATCGATCATTGTTTCCACATCTTCGTCGTCTACAAGTTCCATTTCGGTGAATTTGATCGGATCTGTCGAAACTGGAAACTTGTAGAAAATTTTTGATATCCTTCTCCCACAACGTCTAACAATTTTTGCATTAATCCTCTCCTTCATTTCATCCAACGAGATATTTCTATTAAATCTCATTGCTATTTGTTGTCGACATTCAAATATGCATCCAACAGCTGTTGTCAAGATAATTCCATCGAAATAAACTCATACGAAAAACTTATCATCCATCTTCAATATTCAATCTGTTAAAAAATAAACAAAATTTCAAAATATAATTTCGAACCCTAAATAAATTACTTTAATAAAAAAATAATGTTTCAATATGCAATTTTTTTATTCATAAGCTCATACTAAATAGAGCTGAGCATGGGCCGGGCGGCCTGGCTCGGCTCGAAGGCCCGTCCGAAAAATGGAAGGGTTTGGGTAAAAATATAGGCCCGAAAAATGGACTTGGACAAAAATTGAGGCCCGTTTAAAAAATGGGTCGGGCCTCGGGTAAGAATTTTTTGGCCCGGGCCCGAAATATATATGAAATAATTTTTTATTCCTTTTTTAATTTTTAACTTTACCTTTCTTTTACTTTAACTTTCATTTGCCATTTCCTAATAAAATATAGAAAAATTTTAATGTTTTTGTATTTTATTTTAGTATCATTTTTTATTTGTTTCTTGTTTTAATATTTTTTATTTTTTAAATGTATTTGATTTATTATATTTTATTTTTAATAAAATAAACAAAAAAATTAATATGGGCCGGGCCGGGCTCGGGCTTACCAATTTAATGTCGGGCCGGGCTTGGACAAATTTTTAGGCCCATATTTCAGGCCAGGTCGGGCCCAGGCTCGACAAGCGGGCCTAAAAATTTTATTGAGCCCAGCCGGGCCCATTCTCACCTCTAATACTAAACCCTAAAAACTAACAGTAATAATACTAACTAAAAAAATAATTAGCGTTTTTACTAATTCTAATAACTAACAATAATAACTAAACTAATAACAAAAATATACAAAAAAATATAATAACAATATAATCTATTATTTTTTTAAAAAATGCCTTATTTTTTCTTTCTCCTTTCTTCTCTTTCTCTATTTTTTCTTTCTTTTTCTGGTGCCCTCTCCTCCTTCTTCTTCTTCTTCTTCTTCTTCTTCTTCTCTCCTTTTTCTTCTTCTCTTTCGTGCATCTTTGAAATTGAAACTGATATAGGGGAAAAATTGAAACTGATACAGAAAAAAAAAAGGGATTGGGTGGTGCCTATCGGAGTGGCACCTTTGGTGCCGCCCATGGGGGAGGCACCTTTAGTGCCGCATATGGGACAGGCACCTTTGGTGCCGCCTGTGGGCCCCACCTGCATCTGTACTTTTTTTTGTTTTCAGAGTTTTTTTTATTTGTATTATTTTAATAAATAAAAAAAGTTTGTATTATTTTAGTAAATAAAAAAATGAGATATTATTTTGATAAATTTTTAATTTTTTTTGTATTATTTAAGCAAAAAACCCGTGGGTTACTGTTGCAAAGACGAAATTGTCGAAATTAGAAAAGAAATAAATATAAATGGGTGGAAATAATAAATAAGGAAAAGTGTCGTGCCGGTAAGGTGTCGAGTGCGGTGACCTATACTGCTAGACTCGTAGGGGATGGATTTGAGTGAGTCTTTGAAAAAAGCGGACAAGATAGCGACACGTTTCGTAAAACACTAGAAATAATAATAATAAAAGACACCTTTTGGTAGACATGCGATGGATGATGATGTGAGAAAAGAGCACGGAAAATTTTACAAAGGTCGTATTTTTTGAGACTACCACGTTGCCTTTCCCACTTTTTTATTGCCACTCCTTTCATAATTGTTTGTCCTTTTTTATGATTGTCAGGTTAGTAGGAAAAAAGGTGCCATTTGTATTAGATTTTAGTTGTGTTTTTTACATGTGCCATTTTCAAATTTAGTTTTTTCTTTAATTCTATTTCTTCTACTCTAAACATTAAAACTTCTCACTTCAATCAAAATATTTATTTTATATCCGATGTATTTAATCAAAATCTTAAATTAACAAATTTGGATAAATTAGATTAAAATTTTCGAATAAAAAAATATAATGGTACAAGTAGTATAGTTCATCCTTTACATCAAATTCTGATAAATGTCATTTCTTTTTTTAAATTTGAAATGTACCAACAGGATTTTGTTTAAAAAAAGTAGTATTTAATATTATTATTTTAATGATAATAATTTTAATTTTTTTAATGATTTTATAATACATTTTAATTATAATAACAATCATTTAAAACACGAATGGAATGTAATTAAATTGATTAATATCAAATTTTAGTATAAGCTCAAAATATTTAAAACGTGGACAATAATCAACCTTAAATACAATTAAAAATAATACAATAAGAGTAAAGAGTAAAAATTAAAATTTAGTAAAACATAAGTCGTCCATATAGTAAAACATTACACTTTCATTGGCGTCTGCAATGCATTAATATTTGAATTACTTAGTTAAGTTAATAGTTAAGGAAGATTAAATAAAATATTAAAAGGGGAAAATTGTTGAGCCAACCATGAATAATAATATCAACTGGTAACAATTACATTTCTAATTTCATAATTTGCTTTATTTAGAATTTACAATATCTTAAAACAAAACGAGTTAATTCATCGAATTGGATTAATTTGGATCAAGTAAATCAAATCCTTTTATAGATAGAGAAATTTTGGATTAATCGGAATTTATTATTGTTTATCTTAATCAAATTTAATTTAATTAAGAAAGAGATAAATCAATAAAATTAAATCATTTTAGAAATATTTTTTTATAAATTATATTCTTAAAAGATTATTTTATCTTTAGTAAATTAAATTAATATAAGATATATAATAAATAAAAATGTTTAATTCTTATAGATTACTCAAATGAAAAAGTTAAATTCTATAAGAAATCTCTTTTACTTCACTGACTGCTAGTACAAAAAAGAGTCACCTCAAAGCCGTTTTATACATTCATAAGTTCTTTGAAGAAAATGAAGAACTTGAAAAGATTTTGACGAATACCATCTCAATTTTGAAGAAAAGATGTATTTCAATATAGTTCAACTGATGAGAGAAAGTCAAAATTTGTTTTTGAAGAAACCCACCTTTCGATTTACTTCAACTAAAGAAAGGAGATCAAAATCTATTTTAAGAGCAAGTCACTTCAATACTTATTCAACTATCGAAGATCGAGTCTCAAAGACAGTTGGATCTATATGCTCTCTAAATTTGTTTTCATGATCAACTCCCAATGACCCTTGAAGTGGGCGTCATTAATTCAAAATCAAGACTCGACGACTTTTGAATCCAAATTAAATCAAAACCAAATTCTCAAGGAAACATCTCGCCAAACTCAACTTCAAAATTAAATCTTGACAGCCTTGAAGTAAATCATATCCTTATAATATCAAATTTAGATGACCCTTGAATCAAAGCTAAATCAAAGAGAAAAATCAAATGAGTTTTCTTTGCATTAAAGAAATTCCACATATCATACTTTTTTCAAAATTATAAACAAAATTTGACTTTAAATTTGCAAATCAATTTACAATTGTGTATGCACTCCTAAATTGAGGACATTGGATTGAATGACTTGAAAACCTATCTCATATATATATATATATATGAAGTATATAGACTTTATTAGTATATTCTTAATGCTATTTTAGGCTATTTTGGTGGGGATCATGATCTAATTGTTGTATGCTACCAAGTCCAAAAATGCTTTTATACTTTAGATTTGTATAGGTTAATTGAAGAGTTCAACATAAAATTTGTTCTTTGGGAATTACTTTTTGGAACGATTTTTGTAAGTAGAAAAAGTGAGTTACTTGATTTTACAAATTAAATTCAAGAGAAAAAATATCTTAGATGCAAAGTGAAATTGTTACACTGATTAATAGTAAGACTTAAATAATTGTTTGGACGAGTCTTTCAGGACTACCGTAGGTATAGTTCAAAACCAAATTGCATAATGTGCTATGTTCGCCTGCTGCTACACCTAGCAGTTATAAGTGCTAAATTTGTTCTTGCAAAAAATCGTCTGCTTTTATCATATAAGAAAAGAAAAGCTAAGCATCTTTTGCATGTTTTTCTTTTTGTTCGCACCTTTTGGAGATGTAGCCCTTTCTTTGCGCTCCATCTGCTTACTTGTTTCGTCAACACTCTAGAGCTTTCACCCAGTTTATGTTGCTACATTGTCTTCCTGAACCCTTTGCTTCCCCTCTTGTTTGTGTTTTTTATTCACCCATTTTAGCATCCTTCTGTGTTTCTATCTTGCTGCACTTTATGGCTCCAGGCGACAATCCTCGTCTAGAGGACAAAAAGGACGACAAAGGGAGTGAGGGACCAGGCATGTACCACCGTAGTTGCCACTCTTTTGTTCTAGGCTCGATCACTTTGTCCTATTGTTCTTATCTTCACTATTTTCCATGCAAGGAAGGTCAAATTCCCTCTACCTAGTGCCCCGGTTCCTGAGAGCTGTTCTAAGAGAGGTGAAGGGTTGCTTTCGGTGGTCTATCTTGTCGTTGGTGGTTAGCGCCTTGTCTGCTAACGAGTCTTCTCCGGCATCTGCTCCACTTTGTTAGTGATGGGCTTTGCTCAAAGATTCGAGCTACTGCGTCGAGCCTAGGCCATTCTCTGTGAGCTTTTTTGGTTCTTTTGGTGTTAGGCTTAGGCTTAAGCCCATCCCCTATGCTCTGGGTTTCTGAAGCAGTTTAAGGGGTGATTTGAGCCATTTGAATCTTGTTTGGCCCATTTTTATTATTTGGACTTTGTGGATGGCCTCTCGACTCGATTCAACGCGCAAGTTCTGTACACTAGGCTTGTGGTTAATGCCTGCTTTGTATGGCTTGTATCTTTTGTTTCCGATTCATTTTCTCGTCTTTCTCATTCGGCTTTTGTGTGTGAGTCCAGGCTTCTTTTGCTAGTTGTAAAAGCCTTGACCCCTTTTCTAATGTGTTTTTCCCTGTAATGAATTTGCTTTTTTATTAAACAAAAAAGAAATCTATTCTAAAATATTTACTAATAATGATTAATTAGTAAAAAGTTTTACTAATGGATGTCTTGAAAACATATTAAAAATGATTTAGGGTGAAGCATGAAGCAGGAGGGGAACCATTTCCATTGGCTGGAGAAATATGGAAGGTTTTGTGAGTCCAAGGCTGGACATCCTTTGTGGCATTTGATGCAAGTAGGTACAGTGATGATAATGGCATTGTTCTCAAACCAGAAAATATTCCATTAGCCACTAAACTCTCACCCTCTCTAATTAAACGACTGGATTTTAGGCATGCCAACTATATAAAACAGAGTATTGTTCGTTGTATTGCATAAAGTGCATCTCAAAGACAAGCTTTGGTCAGTGATTTGTGTAATGAAAGAAGTTTGGCTTCATGTTAATTGGGGAAATTTTCAATGGCATAGAAAGTTTGGTTAGTGATTTGTGCAATGCAAGAATCCAGAACTTGATTCAGGCCTACTGGGAAGCAGGAAAATTGCATATGTTATAATACTTTAGAATTACAGCATGGTTTCAACTTTTAGGCCTGCAAAAAAGATTCTGTTCCATTTTTATAGCTTCAAATTGTAGCCACTGCCTTTCACAGCTCATACCTTGTTGGCAATGTATGTATTCAATCCTATACAACTTCTTATTCATATCTGACAAGTTGCCATTGCCCATGGCTGTAACATGAGAAACAATCTTGATCCCTTGATTGTATGTAAATTGTAATTTCAAGTAAAAATAATTTACTAGAGCATTTAAAAACTAGATGCGTTTGCCGGGAGTCGAACCCGGATCTATTGCTTGGAAGGCAATTATCCTAACCGTTGGACTACAAACGCTTGCCGTTATAGCAGCTAAATGTAATTGTTCTTTCCAATTATAAAACAAAAGTCGATATAACTGCGGCTATCCGCAATTGCAATCTATGCCCAAATACTCAGTATGCCAGTAGGGTTCAAAATTATCATCGTCAGGATTCGTTTTTAATTTCCTTTTTGAGGTTTTTTAAAATTAATATTAAGAAGGAAATTTCTATACTCCTCATGTACTTGAATTTAATCTTTTATTTTTATTTCAAAAAATTTAATCTCTATTATTCACATTTAAATATGCAGATTTAATTATTAAATATTAAATTTGGATTCATTAATCAAGTAATATCACACCAATAGATTTAATAGAAAATTTTTTACAATATTAATAATTAAGTCGAAATTTTAAAATTTAAAAAATTAAAATGAATAAAAATAAATGAATTAAATTTCAAATGTAGAAACTTAAAGATAATTTTGTTTAAAACCAAGCATGAAATTTAAGCCATTTTTACTAAATAAATATGTTTAATCAAAGCCTAATCAACTGAGCTTAAACAATTTGATTTTTTCCCTCTAATCAAGCTCAAACCAAACTTGCTCAAGTTCGATAATACCCAATCTAGAACTAACTAAATAGCATTTTACTTCACTATACGAACCAGATAAACAGAAGCATGAAGTTGACATGATGCCAGCATCCATTGCGGACATAAATCCAACAAAATTCACTTCAGTAGTGTGCCTTCAGCATCTTTCTTGAAGCAGACATCCAACAGATTTTAGTCTTTAGAGAAAACAAACAGTTCCTTAGGATTTTGCTGCAATTTAACCTCTGTCATCTCTGTTTATACTGCATCTGCCGCGGGAACACAGTGATGTAATGAAGCCTTTCTCTGAAAATTGGCATCGCTGCTTTTGGAAAAACCAGGGCTCCAGAACAAGCCGGCCAGGGCAAAACATAAAGGAGTAATATCCCGGAAAATTGCTTTCATTCAGGATTACACTACACTTTTTACGGCTCAATACAGCGGAAGATAATTTACAAAGAGAGTTTTATTATTTAGTAAATGAATTTTCTAGAGAACTTTACAAAGGAAAGCAAAATGAAAGAAAAACTATTCTAAAACTTGATTACAAAGAGAATCTATCTCCAAGAAAGTATTCTCAAACTCGATGCTTTTTTAGGCTACAACAACGCATATTTATAGTGTAAGATTCAGCTCTAATTTATTTACAATTTAAATCCGAATAGTGTCCCGATAAGGATGTGATAAATACTGACTTGATGGTTTTTTCTATGGTTTTCTTGGTGGTTGCTTCCACATGTCTTTTGCATTAATGGTTGCTTTCATCATCCTGCATCATGCTTTCATCATTTTTTGTTTTATATTTTTAATGAGACATGATGATTTTTCTTTAAGTCGCCATCAATAATAAATGCTCCTTTTTTGGATGTCGTGTTTTGTCTTTATCCTTCTTGGATATTTGTCAGATTCATTTCCTCGATCTCGTCCAGGTGTAATGATTCCGGTGAGGGTGTTGGTGTATTCCAACTCTCCCACGTGTCCTTGATTTCCATCGTTAATGGATAATCATCAATTTCCATATCAGCTATCTTTTTTAGTAGCTACATAGATTCTTCATCTCTTTCTTGATGAGGTCTTTTTGTATTGTATGTCAGTATTCTTCTTCCATCCGTCCAAAGAATATAAGTATCGTATTGAAGTAGATACTGGGCCTTGAGCATTAAATCAATTCCAGCTTGGACTTGATAATGAGAAAAAACGCATGTCAATGATTTTTGACAAGTGGTCTTTATCTTCATTTACCGATGAGAGGTTTGTTCCTCCAAACATCGTTTTAATAATCCAGATTTGATATGGCTGATAAATTTTTTCCTGTTCAGCTATACCAATAAAACTACTAATTTCTATATGAAAATAGTAAAAGAAATCCATATTTGGAAAGCTTGATAATCTGGATTTTACAATAGCAGGAAAATCCTTTAATAAATCAAAAGAAAGATTTTGGACAATTATTTCTTTAACAAATCCCCATTCAATACTTGTTATATCAAATGGTTCGTGATTAAGCCTAAATTTTATAGTAGGAAATTTTTCCCCTACATGATTTGTAAAAACATAGGCTTGTAGAAAATATTCAAAAAAAGCTTTTTTATATTGATTTTGCTGATTGTAAATTATACTATTTATTTTCGTAAAAATTTCAACAGGTAAAATTCTTCTTGATTTGTTGAATAAACATCGTCTAAACATTTTATTTATAATAGGACTGTTTATCCCATTATCAATAAAATATTGAAATATATCAAGAAGATTATTTATCTCCTTAATATCCATATATTCTGTATATACCCAAATTTACCCGGGGCATTAAACCAACCCCAAACCATTTACAAAATCAACCCCTAAATTGAAACCAATACAAGACCCAAACTTTAAAACCCACTTAACCCATTACATCAAAAACCCGGAGCCCAAGAGACCAAACCCAATACCAGCCCAAGACACCTTAACCCAAAAGAGAAACCCTAAATCCCCCTAAAACCTAGCTGCTGCAGAACCCTAGCCCCGTTTCAGCGCTGCCCCACTTGCACTGACTTCTGACACCACCCACTTGCCTCTGCCAGGTTCAAATCCACCGCCTTGGCTCCTCTCAGCACCGCCCATGGCACCTGCAACCATTAAAACGAAATGACAGCAAAAACAATAGAAAGAAAAAAACAGTTTGTAACCGTGGCTATAAAAGCCGATTCAAAATACTTTGTAAAGGATCGACAGTTTTTCGAAAGGAAATAAAAACAAAACCTTCAAATATTAACACAAATAGTGACTGTGATAATCTAATAGCAGCGAAGGGATACCCCGAACCAAACTCCAGAAAACAGAACCGTCTCAAGGTGACTTCGCTTATTTATTTTTTATAATCCTTGCATATATATATTCTTAAAAATAATCATAAATAGCACAAAAGATATAAAAAGAAAGAGAAAAAAAAAATAAGAAACTTTTACCTTTTCTGGCCACCGTGTACGGTGGCTGGAGCCGACGCCGGTGACCGGATGGTGGTCGGACTGACCACCGAAAATCATCCCCTCCCCGGTTCTCTCTCTCTTCTCTCTCTTCTTCTTTTCTTCTGCAAGGGTAAAAATGATTTTTTTTCGGATTTTAGGCCTATTTATAGCACCTGAAAACGGTGCCGTTTTTGCCTTAAAACCCAGGGCATAAAACGACGTCGTTTTGCCCTGGGTCGGATCGACCTGACCCTACCCGCACGGGATCTGCGTGTTTTTGAAGGCGGAAGGGCTAATTGCGCTTCCAGCCCTTCCGCTTTTTCTAGGTTTTACAATCAAGTGTTTTTTATTTTTTTAATTTATCCCAGAGATTTATCACGTTTGCAATTTCCCCCCTTAGCGCTGCGCCGCGTTTTGGGAAAAGGGGTATTTACTCTTTTGGCCCCTGTCTATTTATCCCGTGTTCGAATAAGTCCCCCACTTTCGTTTTTAATTTTAAATCTGCCCGAAAGTTCTAATTTTAGCCCAATTTGGTCCCCTTTTATTATCCTTTTCTTTCTCTTTCGGTTTTAATATTATTATTATTATCATCTTTATTATTCTTGTTATTATTATTGTTATATATTGTTATACCATATTATACCTAGCATTATATTTTTTAATACTATGATTGCACTATTTCACTACTATTATTATCTATTTTTATAATTAATATTTTATATATTAATATTTTTTATTCATATATATGTATGTTTATTATTATTATTAGTTATACTGTAATATTAGTATTTCTAATATAAATATATTGTATATTTTTCTTAATCTATGTATTATACATATATATATCCCTTATATACCTTGTGTACACATACATGTATATTTAATCCTATATTATATACACGTATTTTTAATATTATATTATGTTTTTCATATATTTAATATTATTTATTATATATTTTATACTATCTTAGGTATACTCCTAACATTTCATCACATACATATTATATTTATCTATACATTTTAACATTATATATCATTTTGTACTATATTATTACGCATAATTGTAATATTATTACGTACTATATTACACATATATTTGTAACATTGTTATACACATATAGTTTTGCATGTTACATATATCTTCCATATTATTTATATACTTCATATACATACAATCTTAGGTATACAATACTAATACACTATATTATAACATATTATATTTTATTACTTGCATGTCATATATACATATATTTACGTGTTAATAACGACTTTGGCATTAATACTATTCTAATATGCATGTATTATGTTTCTATTATTACATATAGATATGCCTTCGACGCATCTTATATTTTCTATATATAATACAATTATGTACATAAATACTTTAACAAGTTCCATAATATTATATCTTATATATATACTCTTACTACGTTGCATATTTTTTCGTCATATTGTTCATACTTTTATATTATCCCATGTGTACGTTTTGCTATAACTACGACATACTTTTTTAAAATACTCGCTTGCTATTTCCCTTACTGTAAATATCATTGTTGCCATCCTTTAAATATCATATTTTAAAGTTTAATTGCATTATTATTTCAAAGTTACATTTCATATTCAAAATGTTTTGAAAACAAGGCAATATTTTTGTGTTTAGGAATTCGGGAAATAGTGCCCTAACGTGCTGGGTTGCGATTTCTCGTTTACCTAAATACTCAAAATACCCTTCTAAACGAATTTTGCAACTCACGAGATAACCTTAGCTTCGAGGAATTAAAGAACTTCGTGTCCAATCGTGCTGGATGTGATGTTCGTATTCTTCCGAAGCGAAGGAATCTCGATTTTTCAACCTAAATCATCTCAATTTAATTCAAAAATGTTTAAAAAACAAGGCAATGTTTTTTGTATTTAGAGATTCGGGAAATAGTGCCCTAACGTGCTGGGTTGCGATTTCTCGTTCGTCTAATTACTAAAAATATCCTTCTAAATAAAATTTTGTGACTCGCGAGACATCTCAAGTTTCGAGGAATTCACAAACCTCGTGTCCAATCGTGCTGGATGTGATGTTCGTATTCTTCCGAAGCGAAGGAATCTCGATTTTTCAACTCAAATCACCCTAGTTTTAAAAAAAAGAATCATATTTTTAAATCTTTCCAAATTTCGACTTAAGACAGAAAATTACTCAATTTGGTACCAATTTTGGGCGTTGCGGGGGTGCTAATCCTTCCCCGCACGTAACCGACTCCCGAACCCTATTCTCGATTTTTCGTAGACCAAAACATTATAAGGTGACCCAATCACACCTAAAAAGATTGGTGGCGACTCCCATTTTTCATTTTTTTAAGTCGACACCCGTTTTTTCAAAAAATGGTTACGACAGCTTGGCGACTCCACTGGGGACCCAAGAGAGTTAAGCCAAAAATTGATTATTTTCTGTCTTAATGTCTGAGTTGGAAATTTTCTAAAATATGATCTTTTTACATGTGATTGTTGCATATGGCTGTTATTTTTCTCGCACACATTGCATTTGCATGACCGTTGTGGTCACACCTTTAAGTGGGAGTGAGAAGCTACGCTTTCGTGGGGTTTTCACCTCCGCATGAGCTAGTGGATTGCTTCCGGGATACATCCGTACCTATGTGCTTCGTGAGATCTTCATCTCCGCATGGCAGTAGGGAAATGTGTCCCCCTGAACTGAACTTGGTCCATATGAGCCTATAATGGGTGAGGATCGAGGAATCTGCTGGTTCAGGTACCCTTTTCTCTAGAACCGAAACGCATATAATGAGCCTTAAGTGCCTACCCTTGGTAGTACGGAAGTGACCTTTAGTGACTACCCATGTAGGTGCTTGTTTATTTTCTTTGAATTATATCTGTTATATGTGACACTGACCCCTTTCTGTTTTGTCATCATTGCATGTCATCCAGCATTTAAAGGTATCGATTCACGGTTCTATTTCTACGTTAGAAAGTTTTGTAATGAGGAATGAATATCTTGATAAAGTGGAAGACAACGCTAATATACGTGCATGGTCAGAGAAAGCCCAGTTAGAAAAAGGAGATAGTATCGTCGAGGGGTATACATCGGAGCTGTGGGACTTTACTCCTATCAGTTCGGCACAGAACGAGCTTCAGGAATTGAGGGACATTTGGGCCCAATGGGATGATGAAGCTAAACAGCTGTTCTATCAGAATTACAGAGATTTTCCTTATCTGCTAGACATTAAGGTGGATAAGGGTCTGTTTCGGGCTATGGTACAGTTTTGGAACCCCGCTTATAGCTGTTTTACATTTGGTGAGGTAGACTTAACACCCACTGTGGAAGAATATACCATCTTGCTCCGCTGTTCGAGAATTCAAGATAACAAAACTTATGTCAGGGCTGTCAATCTTCCAACTTTCGTGAAGAAATTAATGATTATCACGGGAATGAGTGAATAGTGGGCCGCAGCTCGAATCCAACAAAAAGGTGATAGCAAATGTATTTCGTGGGCAAGTCTAAGGGATCTGATATTGACGCACCCCGACACGAAGAGGAAGGTGGATGTCTTGGCTTTAAGTATCTATGGGCTAGTGATTTTCCCGAAGGCTATAGGGCATATAGACGAGACGGTCACGGATTTGTTTGATCGACTCGACAAACAGATCACACCCGTGCCTGCAATCCTGGCTGAAACATTTCGGTCCTTGAGTGCATGTCGGAGAGCTGGTGAAGGTAGATTCATCGGTTGCGCTCAGTTATTGTTAGTTTGGTTCCACAGTCACTTCTGGAGGGTCGATAGGGGTCCTTGTCGAGTATTCTTTCAGGACTATTCTCCCTTAAAAGAAGCAGCAGCTACGTCAAGAAGGGACGACATCACGGAGGAAAGATGGATAGAGATACTTCGGAATCTCAGAGAAGAAGATGTTGTATGGAAAGCTCCTTGGATGGCTCCTAAAGAAATTTTTTATCGTTGCGGGACTTTTGATTGGGTACCTCTTCCTGGAATTTGGGGAGTTGTCGGTTATACGCCATTACTCGTTTTAAGGCAATACAAAGCGAAACAGTTTATACCGGCAACACGAGGCTTGGCCCAAAATGATTTCTCATACAAAGGCGATCATTATAAAAAGAAGATACGAGAGATTTCTGACACCTGGAAAAAGAGTTGCTCTGTGAAGGCTTTGACCGATGGCCCGATGACGACCCCTAAGTACAAAGAATGGTTTAGCAAGAGGACCAATGACAACATCCCAAGGCCAAGTTGGGAGACTGCTCGATCAATGGAGGAAAGCTTACGGGTGGTCCCTTCAGAATTAGAACTCGTAAAGTTAAAATTTGAGAGGAAGAGTTTGGAGTTCGCCAAAAGGATAGAGAAGTTAAAAGAAGAAAAGATGTACCTGAGCCTAGACGTTGATGTACAGAAAACTGAGGTCGAAAATGTGAAGAAAGAAAAGAAGAAAATAGAGGAAGATCGAGACGACTTGAAGGAACGATATAAGAAAATGCAACTGTCAAGGAAGAGAGCCGGATTGGGAAAGACTTCCGAACAATGGCAACTAGAGGTTCGGGAAAAAAAATCCAAAGTCGACCGTTGGGAGAAGAAGTTCCAGGAAATGCGAACACAGAATCAAGCCCTGGAAAAGAACTTAGTAGAGAATCAGAAAGAGAATTAATGACTAAAAGCTAAGGTAACTGAGCTCGGACGGGCCCTTCATCTTCACCGAAGTCGTAACTCCGCGGTCAAGTTGAAGGCAAGTCAAGACAAAATTGAGGAAATGAAACATCAGATCGGGGGGCTAGAAGCAGCATTACAGGATTGCGAACTCCGGATTGAACAGCTTGAGGTGCGAGAGGAACACTGGAAAGGAGAGCTTCACCATTTCCAAAATCAAGTCAGAGATAGGGATTACCTTATGGGGGAGGCCATCGTCCAGATTCGAGAAGTCGCCGATCATCTGCAGGACTTGGCAGTACAGGCTGATGTGTTAAGTATCAAATACGAGCTAGAATCAGACCGAGGTCGAGAATTGACTGCGTTGCTTAGGAAAATTAAGACTTTAGGCCTAAAGGCAAAGGCATATCTATAATCAGCTTGTTGTAAAAACTTTTGTTCTTGTTATTTAAAAGGGTTGAAACTCTGGACCTAACGATGAAAGTGTCTGTAATCCGTTTTGTGTAAGGATTTTTGTTACTTAAACAACATTTTCTAAATTGAAACTGAATCGGGATCGATATCTTTTGCATTCATGCATTCGCATTGCATCACATCCCATGTATTTAAACCGAAAAGCCCCTGATTAGTGGAAGTTATTACAGAAGAAAAGAATCTGGAAACTCCACATCCCTACGGTACACGTGCTAAAACCAAGAATATGGATCAGAGATTCGAACAGATCCAAAAGGAAATGCAGGAACAATTGCAAGAACAACTGACAAAAATACAACATGATATGCGTGAACAGAGGATGGAAGCCCAGAGAAGTATGGTGGCTGAAATGGCTCAGCTGCTGAAATGGGCAATGGATAAGGGAAAGGCCCCTATGGCTACCGCCGCGGAAGATAATGACGATTATCCTCCGGGTTTCACCCCACCCCGCACTCAAAGGCAGATGGAGGCTCTCCTGCGAAGGCCGTCTGTTACCATTAGGCCTCAACAGGGGCAAATTGATATTGGAATGCCTGTGAACTTACAAGACGGCTCGGGGTCCAACCCGTTAGATAATCCCATCAATTCACTCACCCCTGATTTGGACTTGGCTGAGAAGGAGAGGGAAAGGATCGAATCCTCAAGATAATTAGAGGAGCGCTGCAGGTGGTTGGAAAAAAAGTTTAGAGCTTTAGAAGGTGCTGATGGCCGACAAGGGATGGACGCCAAAGAATTTAGCCTGGTCCCAGACTTAGTCCTCCCCCATAAATTTAAAATGCCAGAGTTTGAAAAATACAATGGGACTAGCTGTCCTGAAGCCCACCTCACTATGTTTTGTAGGCGAATGACAGGGTACGTAAATATGATCAACTTCTGATTCATTGTTTCCAGGACAGTTTAGTCGGGGCCGCGGCTAAATGGTACAATCAATTAAGCCGCGATAGGATCAATTCCTGGAAAGACTTGGCACATGCCTTCATGCAACAGTATAGCCATGTGGCTGACTTAACGCCCGATCGGATCACCCTGCAGAATATGGAAAAGAAGCCTAATGAAAGCTTCAGACAATACGCGCAGAGATGGAGGGAGGTTGCCATGCAAGTTCAACCCCCGCTCTTAGAAAATGAAACTACCATGCTATTCATAAATACACTGAAAGTCCCATTCCTTACTTACATGATTGGAAGTACCACCAAGAGCTTTGCCGACATAGTTATGGCGGGAGAAATGATTGAAAACGCCATAAGGGGTGGTAAGATAGAAGGGGAAACTCCCAAAAGATCGGCCCCGAGAAGGAAAGATAACGAGGTAAACAACATGAGTAGTTATAACTCGAAGGCAATCACTGTTAGCCAACCAAGAGCAGCTACGATGGGGCAACAGGGTTTCCAAAAGCAGGAATCTGGCACGAGACAGAACTCTGAGAAGATGCAATTTACACCCATTCCGGTGACGTATAGGGAACTTTATCAGAGCTTATACAAGGCACACATAATAGCTCCCTTTCACCTGAAACCACTACAACCCCCATATCCCAAGTGGTCTGATGCAAACACCAAATGTGAATACTATGGGGGGTACCGGGGCATTCAATCAAAAATTGTACAGGCTTTAAGAAAGCGGTAGAAAGACTCATCAAGATGGGGATTGTGAATTTTGACGATACCCCCAGCACGAAAAACCCGATGCCAAACCATGGCGATCAAGGGGTGAATGCAATAAAAGAAACGGGCATAAGAAGGGTCAAAGAAGACGTTGCTAATGTAAAGACACCGTTGAAAGTAATTTGGAAAGAGATGATAAAGAGAGGAATGTTGGTTTCTGAAGAAAAAAGTGAAAAAGCGGGGAACTACTATGAGTTCCATCAAGTCGAAGGGCACGAGATCCAGGAATGTGTTGAGTTTAGAACTTTGATACAAAGCCTCATGGATAATAAGGAGCTGGAATTTTATGAAGAGGGCTCGGATGCAAGACACATATGCGCCTTAGAAGGAGAATCGACGAATCAAGGAACCAACCGGCCGAGGATCATTATCTCTCTACCCAAGTATGACGAGGATGGAGTGCAAACAGCACCGAAAGCATTATTTGCAAACCCGTTTCCTTTCCTTATAAGGATAACAAAAGGGTACCTTGGAATTATAATTGCAATGTAACGATGCCGGAAGGAGAAGGAATAGCTGATGCTTCCAAAGAAACTCAAGCCGAAGGTTCTTACACGCGTAGTGGAAAGCGTTATGACACGGGAGGCATCAGGGTCGAGCCCATGAAAGCTAAAGCCCTAGACTTCGAGAAAGATAAAGGGGCTGAAGTACTTATCAACGAACCAGTGAAGGAGGAAGAGGCTAAAGAATTCTTAAAATTCCTGAAACACAGCGAGTATAGCGTAGTTGAGCAGTTACGCAAACAACCGGCCAGAATATCAGTGTTAGCATTGCTCCTGAGTTCAGAAATACATCGCGATGCATTGATGAAAGTGCTTAATGAAACCTATGTTACTAAGGACATATCCGTCAATAAGCTGGATCGTCTTGTCAATAACATAAGCACCGACAATTTCATCTATTTCAATGATAATGAGATCCCACCGGGTGGCATGGGATCAACTAAGGCTCTACATATCACCACTCGCTGCAAAGGGTACACACTGCCAAGTGTGCTTATCGACAATGGGTCAGCCCTGAATGTCCTACCATTATCCACACTAAACAGACTGCCAATAGATGGTTCTCACATGAAAGCATGTCACAATATAGTGAGAGCGTTTGATGGCACGGAGAGAAAGGTGATGGGAAGGATTGACATCCCTTTAATGATCGGGCCAAACACATATGAAGTGGATTTTTTAGTGATGGACATCAAGCCCTCTTATAATTGCTTGTTAGGGAGGCCCTGGATACATTCGGCAGGAGCGGTGCCTTCCTCTTTGCATCAGAAATTGAAGTTAGTGACAGACGGACGACTGGTGACCATACATGCGGAGGAAGATATCATAACAGCAGTTACCAGTGACGCACCCTATATGGAGGCAGACGAAGAATCGATTGAATGCTCTTTTCGCTCTTTAGAATTCGTCAATGCAACCTTCGTCTCGGAAGGAAATGAGATACCATTGCCCAAGATATCCAAAACCACAAAGATGGGCTTGCGAATGACAGTAGGAAAAGGAGCTATGCCTGGAAAAGGGTTAGGCAAATACCTCCAGGGTGGAACCTGAGTCCCCGAGATAGGGGAGAAAAGAGATCGCTTTGGCCTAGGATTTAGGCCAGATAACAGACAGAGAAAGAAGGAGATAGAAAAGCGGTAGGAAAGAAGAAAGGCACGTCTGAGCGGAAGAGAAGTTGAGTGGAAATCGATGACATTCCCTCACATATCTCAGACTTTTGTATCAGGAGGGATAATTCACCCCGAGGTGGGGTCACTCGAGAAGGGAAGCTGTCACGTCAATGCCATACATGATGAAGAGACTGAACAAAGGAATTTGGAGGACATCTGTCCTTACGAACCAGGGAGCTCTTTAAACAATTGGACTGCTGAAGAACTTCCTGTAACCTTTAGGAACTTTACAGAGTAATTTTCCAGAACACTCTTGTTGCTCTAAAGCCTAGGAGTAATAAGATTTCGTTTGTGAAATAGGCTTATGTTCAGATATTTTGGTTTCAATAAAGAACACTTTTGTCAAATCGAGCAAACTTCTTTCATTCTTCCATCGATAAACATTCTTTTAACTTTCTAATTTTATTCGTTTTTCAATTCATTCATAATATGAAAACAACCATTCTTAAATTCATTCATTCTTTGCACATTCTTTCATACCCCGCAGGTCCCTAGATATCAATGATATGAGCGATGATACTGCAAATCCTGAATTCTTCTTTGAGCAAGACATGTGTTTAGAGGAACCTCAGGATTTTGAAGGTGACAGGGATTGTGATGTATCTCCAGATTTGCTGAGAATGGTGAAATAAGAAGAGAAACAAATTCTGCCCCACGAGAAAGAGACAATAAAGAACATAATCTTGGAGGAAGGGAAAGAAGTGAAAATAGGGACCCACATTTCAGAGGAAACTAGGCAAGATCTTGTTGAGCTACTGAGAGAATTTAAAGATGTATTTGCATGGTCATATCAGGACATGCCGGGGCTGAATACTGACATCGTAATACATCGCCTTCCAATAAAACAAGATTGTAAGCCAGTCCAACAAAAATTACGAAGGATGAGGCCTGATATTGTGCTGAAAATAAAAGATGAGGTCAAAAAGCAATTCGATGCTGGGTTCCTACAAGAGGTCAAGTACTCAGAATGGGTAGCTAACATTGTGCCTGTTCCTAAGAAGGATGGGAAGGTACGAATGTGTGTCGATTATAGAGATTTGAACAAAGCCAGCCCAAAGGACAACTTTCCCTTACCACACATTGACACTCTAGTGGACAATACAGCGGGTTATTCGTTGTTTTCCTTTATGGATGGCTTCTCAGGGTACAATCAAATAAAGATGCATCCTGAAGACATGGATAAAACCACTTTCATAATATTGTGGGGCACCTTTTGTTACAAGGTAATGCCATTCGGGTTAAAAAATACAGGTGCAACGTACCAACGGGCTATGGTGACTTTATTCCACGATATGATGCACAAGGAAATCGAGGTGTACGTGGACGACATGATTGCCAAATCCCGAACTGAAAAGGAACACATTGAAGCCTTGAGGAAATTGTTCCTGAGATTGAGGAAGTTTCAGTTGAAGCTCAACCCGGCGAAGTGCACCTTTGGAGTCAGGTCGGGGAAATTATTGGGCTTTGTAGTCAGTGAAAAAGGAATAAAAGTTGACTCAGACAAAGTCAGAGCCATACAGGAGCTGCCTCCACCACACACTCAGAAAGAAGTGCGGGGTTTTCTCAGAAGGTTGAATTATATTGCCCGGTTCATTTCACAGTTAACGGGGAAATGTGATCCCATATTTCGCCTCCTGAGGAAGCACAACCAAGGTACTTGGAATGAGGAATGCCAAAATACCTTTGATAAAGTCAAGCAATATTTGTCAAATGCCCTAGTACTATCTCCGCCTAATCCCAATAGACCATTGATATTGTACTTGTCAGTGTTCAGTAACTCTATGGGATGTGTACTAGGTCAACACGATGAATCAGGAAGAAAAGAGAAGGCGATATATTACCTCAGTAAGAAATTCACTGAGTGCGAAATAAAATATTCACCAATTGAAAAATTGTGTTGTGCCTTGGTCTGGACAACCCGAAGGTTAAGGCAATATAAGCTGTATCATACAACTTGGTTAATTTCAAAAATAGATCCATTAAAGTACATGATGGAGTCAGCAGCCCTAAATGGAAGAATGGCAAGGTGGAAAATATTGCTTTCCGAGTTTGATATAGTATATGTGAGTCAAAAGGCCATAAAAGGAAGTACAATAGCAGAATTTCTGGCTAGCAGGGCTCTGGAAGAATACGAACCATTGAGCTTTGATTTTCCAAACGAGGAGTTGATGTATGTGGCAACGGCTGAACAATATCCATGGAAGTTAAACTTTGATGGGGCATCCAATGCAGTAGGAAATGGAATTGGGGCAGTCTTAATATCCCCGGAGGGAGACCATTATCCGTTCACATGCAAATTAGATTTCGACTGTACAAACAATATGGCAGAGTATGAGGCCTGCATCATGGGGATTCGAGCGGCCATAGAGCAAAAGGTTAGAACATTGGAAGTGTACGGAGACTCCGCGTTGGTGATTTACCAGCTAAAGGGGGAGTAGGAGACAAGGGATCCCAAATTGATTAACTACCGAAGAGTAGTTTTGGGACTACTTGAGGAGTTTAACGACATCACTTTCAATTATCTCCCACGGGATGAAAACCAGATGGCAGATGCTTTGGCAACCTTGGTGTCCATGATTAAAGTGAACAGAGAAGAAGATATGAAGCCTACCCAAATGAGCATTTTTGAAGCTCCAGCTCATTGTTGTAACATTGAAGGAGAAGAGAAGGATGACCACCCTTGGTATCGGGATATATTACGATATGTGAAGAATCGTGAATACCCTGAACAGGTAACGGAGAATGAAAAAAGACCCTTGAGAAGGTTAGCTTGTGACTATGTATTGGATGGGGATATCCTTTATAAAATAGGGAAAGATAAGGTGCTTTTGAGATGCGTTGATGCTGTGGAAGCTAGAAAAATCTTAGAAGAAGTGCATGAAGGTGTTTGTGGGACACACGCAAATGGCTTCACGATGGCCAGACAGATTATGAGATTTGGATACTATTGGTCTACTATGGAAGCAGATTGTATCAACTACGCCAAAAAGTGTCATAAATGCCAGATCTATGGTGACAAGATCCATGTACCGCCTTCACCTCTGCATGTTATGACTTCGCCATGACCCTTTTCCATGTGGGGCATGGATGTAATTGGCCCAATTTCGCCGAAAGCTTCGAACGGGCATCACTTCATCTTCGTGGTCATTGATTACTTCACGAAATGGGTAGAAGCTGCTTCTTATGCTAATGTTACCAAGTCAGCAGTAAGTCGATTTTTGAGGAAAGAAATCATCTGTCGGTATGGAATGCCTGAGAGAATCATATCAGACAATGCCATGAACTTGAACAACAGCACGATAGCAGAAGTTTGCAGCCAGTTCAAGATTAAGCATCATAATTCATCTCCGTATCGCCCAAAAATGAACGGGGCAGTAGAGGCGGCCAACAAAAACATTAAGAAGATAGTTGGGAAAATGACCGAGACCTACAGAGATTGGCATGAGAAACTACCGTTTGTGCTCTTTGCCTATCGAACTTCTGTTAGAACCTCTACTGGGGCAACTCCATTCTCGCTGGTTTACGGAATGGAGGCGGTGTTACCCATTGAAGTGGAAATACCTTCCCTTCGAATTTTGTCAGAAATAAAGTTGGATGAAGCCGAATGGATTCAATCGCGATACGATCAGCTGAACTTGATTGAAGAGAAAAGGCTAAGGGCAATTCGTCATGGTCAGATGTATCAGAAGCGAATGATACGAGCTTACGATAAGAAAGTCTGTCCAAGGGAATTTTACGAGGGAGACCTTGTACTGAAGAAGATCCTGCCCATACAGAAGGACTTCAGAGGAAAATGGATGCCAAATTGGGAAGGGCCGTATGTTGTGAAAAAGGCTTTCTCTGGTGGCGCACTGATCTTGACAGAAATGGATGGGAAGAGTTTACCTAATCCTGTGAATTCAGACTCAGTCAAAAAGTACTTTGTCTAAAAGAAAGCCGAGGTGAAAACCCGCAAAGGGCGCTTTGAGACTTTCATGTAAAAAAAAAACAAAAAAAAGAAAGGAGAAAAAGAGAAAATGGAGAAGCCAAGGTGAAAACCCGCAAAGGGTGCCTTGAGACTAAAGGGGTTTTGAGTTGAAAACCTGAAAGGGCGGCTCAAATTTCGAAAAACACGCATCTCACCATACTCGGTCCGACAAGAAGTGGAGTACATTGCATACCGGGGCATCAACAAAGTACTTTGGATTCTCTGAACACATGTTAAACCCAAAGTAGTCTTCATAGAGTTTGTATATAGAAGCTCAAACTACGATATCTAGGGCATCTGATTTTTGTCCTGTCTACTATCTTTGGATTCTTCCCAAAGATAGGTTGCTAGTTTAATTCTCTTTGTATCTGTGATGATTTGCTCAAGTCTAGCTATCCTCAGAGTTTTTGTCCTCTATTATTCACAAAAAGTGTTGCATTGAAATAATGATTGATGAACTAAAATACCTTTACAAACGAAGTTTTGCATATTACCCTGGAAATCTCCTGATAATACACGAAACTAAAACAAAACAATTGTTTAAAGAACCCCCATGTGTAAAATTGAAGACACTCAAGGGGAATTTTCTTTTCAAACCAAACAATGATGAGGCAATTCAGAACGATTTGATCTTAAGGAAAGATCATTTTCTGGCAAGTCACAACAGAACCAAGTTAAGGCATGCGAGCAGAATATGAATAACACATCGAGTGAAACCTTGATGAATGAGTGATAACAACCGAAATAGGCACAATTCTTATGGCATTTTGCATCATAATATATGTTCAATTAGGAAACATTTGACTCATTTTGATCATGGCATCCTATTCCTTTGCATTAGCATAAATCTTAGGAAATCAATGCTGCAGATAGATTCCCCCAGTGGACAATGTAGCAGGATGGACTGAAATCACAAATCACAGCAGATCTTAACCCCCAAAATGATAGGGTTACAGACCAAAATTTCTAACCAGATTTGGCAATCTCTGTATTTGGCAGAGAGTAGATCGAAGACAACAGATTTGGTGATCTCTGTATTTGGCAGGGAGCAAATCGAAGAAAACAGATTTGGCAATCTCTGTACTTGGCAGGGAGCAGATCGAAGAAAACAGATCTGGCAATCTCTCTACTTGGCAGGGAGCAGATCGAAGAAAATAGATTTGGCAATCTCTGCATTTGGCAGGGAGCAGATCGAAGAAAACAGATTTGGCAATCTCTGTATTTGGCAGGGAGCAGATCGAAGCAAACAGATTTGGCAATCTCTGTATTTGGCAGGGAGCAAATCGAAAAAAAAAGATCTGGTAATCTCTGTATTTGGCAGGGAGCAAATCGAAGAAGACAGATTTGGCGATCTCTGTGTTTGGCAGAGAGCAAATCGAAGAAAACAGATTTGGCAATCTCTGTATTTGGCAGGAAGCAGATCGAAGAAAGCAGATTTGGCAATCTCTGTATTTGGCAGGGAGCAGATCGAAGAAAGCAGATTTGGCAATCTCTGTATTTGGCAGGGAGCAGATCGAAGAAAATAGATCTGGCAATCTCTGTATTTGGCAGGGAGCAGATCGAAGAAACCAGATTTGGCAATCTCTGTATTTGGCAGAGAGCAGATCGAAGACAACAGATTTGGCGATCTCTGTATTTGGCAGGGAGCAAATCGAAGAAAACAGATCTGGCAATCTCTGTACTTGGCAGGGAGCAGATCGAAGAAAACAGATTTGGCAATCTCTGTATTTGGCAGGGAGCAGATCGAAGCAAACAGATTTGGCAATCTCTGTATTTGGCAGGGAGCAAATCGAAGCAAACAGATTTGGCAATCTCTGTATTTGGTAGTAAGCAAATTGAAAAAAACAGATCTGGCAATCCCAGTATTTGGCAGAGAGCAGATCGAAAAAAATAGATTTGGCGATCTCTGTATTTGGCAGGGAGCAAATCGAAAAAGCAAATTTGACAATCTTTGTATTGTTTAATAGATAGGATTGAAGTTACGAATCTCTGCTTTTTGAATTATTATATCCCTAAAGTTGCAATGGAGCGGATCGAAGCTACAAGACATATCTCTGAAGTTGCAATGGAGCGGATCAAAGCTACAAGGAATGGTGGACTGGAAGGAGACTACCTGGACAAGAAGAGTACAAAACAAAATCAAAACACAGCCAGACTGGGCAAATTTGGTCTTTCTTAAAAGTCTTTGCTCTGTTCTTGTTGCACAACAACGAGCAAAGAGGGGCAGCTGTATATACCCAAATTTACCCGGGGCATTAAACCAACCCCAAACCATTTACAAAATCAACCCCTAAATTGAAACCCATACAAGACCCAAACTTTAAAACCCACTTAACCCATTACATCAAAAACCCGGAGCCCAAGAGACCAAACCCAATACCAGCCCAAGACACCTTAACCCAAAAGAGAAACCCTAAATCCCCCTAAAACCTAGCTGCTGCCGAACCCTAGCCCCGTTTCAGTGCTGCCCCACTTGCACTGACTTCTGACACCACCCACTTGTCTCTGCCAGGGTCAAATCCACCGCCTTGGCTCCTCTCAGCACCGCCCATGGCACCTGCAACCATTAAAACGAAAGGACAGCAAAAACAATAGAAAGAAAAAAACAGTTTGTAACCGTGGCTATAAAAGCCGATTCAAAATACTTTGTAAAGGATCGGCAGTTTTTCGAAAGGAAATAAAAACAAAAGCTTCAAATATTAACACAAATAGTGACTGTGATAATCTAATAGCAGCGAAGGGAAACCCCGAACCAAACTCCAGAAAACAGATCCGTCTCAAGGTGACTTCGCTTATTTATTTTTTATAATCCTTGCATATATATATTCTTAAAAATAATCATAAATAACACAAAAGATATAAAAAGAAAGAGAAAAAAAAAAAGAGAAACTTTTACCTTTTCCGGCCACCGTTTCCAGCCCTTCCGCTTTTTCTAGGTTTTACAATCAAGTGTTTTTTATTTTTTTAATTTATCCCAGAGATTTATCACGTTTGCAATTTCCCCCCTTAGCGCTGCGCCGCGTTTTAGGAAAAGGGGTATTTACTCTTTTGGCCCCTGTCTATTTATCCCGTGTTCGAATAAGTCCCCCACTTTCGTTTTTAATTTTAAATCTGCCCGAAAGTTCTGATTTTAGCCCAATTTGGTCCCCTTTTATTATCCTTTTCTTTCTCTTTCGGTTTTAATATTATTATTATTATCATCTTTATTATTCTTGTTATTATTATTGTTATATATTGTTATACCATATTATACCTAGCATTATATTTTTTAATACTATGATTGCACTATTTCACTACTATTATTACCTATTTTTATAATTAATATTTTATATATTAATATTTTTTATTCATATATATGTATGTTTATTATTATTATTAGTTATACTGTAATATTAGTATTTCTAATATAAATATATTGTATATTTTTCTTAATCTATGTATTATACATATATATGTATCCCTTATATACCTTGTGTACACATACATGTATATTTAATCCTATATTATATACACATATTTTTAATATTATATTATGTTTTTCATATATTTAATATTATTTATTATATATTTTATACTATCTTAGGTATACTCCTAACATTTCATCACATACATATTATATTTATCTATACATTTTAACATTATATATCATTTTGTATTATATTATTATGCATAATTGTAATATTATTACGTACTATATTACACATATATTTGTAACATTGTCATACACATATAGTTTTGCATGTTACATATATCTTCCATATTATTTATATACTTCATATACATACTATCTTAGGTATACAATACTAATACACTATATTATAACATACTATATTTTATTACTTGCATGTCATATATACATATATTTACGTGTTAATAATGACTTTGGCATTAATACTATTCTAATATGTATGTATTATGTTTCTATTATTACATATAGATATGCCTTCGACGCATCTTATATTTTCTATATATAATACAATTATGTACATAAATATTTTAACAAGTTCCATAATATTATATCTTATATATATACTCTTACTACGTTGCATATTTTTTCGTCATATTGTTCATACTTTTATATTATCTCATGCGTACGTTTTGCTATAACTACGACATACTCTTTTAAAATACTCGCTTGCTATTTCCCTTACTGTAAATATCATTGCTGCCATCCTTTAAATATCATATTTTAAAGTTTAATTGCATTATTATTTCAAAGTTACATTTCATATTCAAAATGTTTTGAAAATAAGGCAATATTTTTGTGTTTAGGAATTCGGGAAATAGTGCCCTAACGTGCTGGGTTGCGATTTCTCGTTTACCTAAATACTCAAAATACCCTTCTAAACGAATTTTGCAACTCGCGAGATAACCTTAGCTTTGAGGAATTAAAGAACTTCGTGTCCAATCGTGCTGGATGTGATGTTCGTATTCTTCCGAAGCGAAGGAATCTCGATTTTTCAACCTAAATCATCTCAATTTAATTCAAAAATGTTTAAAAAACGAGGCAATGTTTTTTGTATTTAGAGATTCGGGAAATAGTGCCCTAACGTGCTGGGTTGCGATTTCTCGTTCGTCTAATTACTAAAAATACCCTTCTAAATAAAATTTTGCGACTCGCGAGACATCTCAAGTTTCGAGGAATTCACGAACCTCGTGTCCAATCGTGCTGGATGTGATGTTCGTATTCTTCCGAAGCGAAGGAATCTCGATTTTTCAACTCAAATCACCCTAGATTCAAAAAAAAGAATCATATTTTTAAATCTTTCCAAATTTCGACTTAAGACAGAAAATTGCTCAATTTGGTACCAATTTTGAGCGTTGCGGGGGGTGCTAATCCTTCCCCGCACGTAACCGACTCCCGAACCCTATTCTCGATTTTTCGTAGACCAAAACATTATAAGGTGACCCAATCACACCTAAAAAGATTGGTGGCGACTCCCATTTTTCATTTTTTTAAGTCGACACCCGTTTTTTCAAAAAATGGTTACGACATATTCTATATAATATTCTTCCCAATCTCTATATAAAATAGATTTTAATAAAAGTTCATGGGCTTTATTAATTTTAGTTGTTTTTTCAACTAAAAATTAAGAAAAAATAGTAAGAGCTCGTCTAAAGTTTGCTCTTTGTTCTAAAATATTATCCTCTTTTTCTTCTATTTGAGAATTCGAGGGTAAAACTAGATTATCATCTGTATTTGTTAACATATTATTTTTAAAATATAACTTATCACCTGATGCTATATATTCTATAGTACTTACTAGTTTTGAAGTACTTGCACCATTTATATCTCCTATTATCCAATCTTTTGAAATAGAAAGATCTTTTAAGCGTAATAATTTTGGCTGTATTTCCATAGTAATTTTATTAAGTTCAAAAAGTTCAATAATTTTATTATTGACTTCTTTTATTTCTACTTCTACCGTATTAGTATATTCATTAATGGCAGTCTAGCTTATTGCAAGATCTTCTGCTAAATATTTAATAGCAGAATATTTTGTCTGAATTCTTAAACATAGACACTCTTCTATTAGAGGGTTTGTAATAGATATAAAGTAATTTGGTTTTACCTTAAAACCTATTACTCCATTATATAAATTTGATTGGATTCCTCCAATAAATGCTTTTATTGGATTTTCAAATCTTTTATCTAATAAGACAGCTATAATAGGTACATCATGATCTCTTTTAAATAAAGCTCTTATTGTAATCATAATTATACCTAAATGTATATATCTAACCTGAGGATATTTTTTCCTAATCCTCTTAATTTTTTCTTTAGTAAACAGAGGAATTTCAGTTAATCTTCCTTTAGTATCCTTAGCGACTGTATTACTGCTAATCTTTTCTATATGTCTTTGTGACTATATTTTAAACTTAGATATTTTATATATTTCTTCTTTAGAAATATGATTTTTATTAATTTCTTCTATCATTTCTTCCGAGAAGTTTTTTTCTTCTCCAATTAAATTTCCTAATTTTATATCCTGTTGTTCAGTTTTAGGAATTTCTTCTAATTGATTATTATTTCCTAACATGAAAATATATTCTTCATTATCAGTATCAGAATTTGTTTCCAATATTAATTCATATAATATTTCTATAGGATTTATTTCCTCACTAAAGCATATTTCTAAATCTTGTTTTTCAAGACTTTTAATCATTTTTCTAGCATTTTGTCCTTTATTAGGACAATTTGGAGCTATGTGACCTTCTTCATCACATATAAAACATTTACAAATTTATTTTTTAGGATTTTTAGAAGTTTTCATTCTTACAATTTTTTTCTTTTTATTATTATTACCAGTGTACTTTTTATTTCCTGGTTTCCATTTTACCATCTTATATTTTTTATTATTTTTATAATTTTTATAAGTCTGAGGTTGTATAGGTTTACAACCAAACTCCCATTCGCCTTTTAACAACTTTGTACAATATTTATGACTTAATTTATTCTTAACTTGTTTAGCAGCTTTACTTTGCAAATAATGTAAAGTTATTCTTTCTCTAGCAAAATTAATCCTGTTTCCTATAGTATCTATATTTTCTATATCTAAACCAGTTGTTTTACTGTGTTTATCTAAATAAGAGGTGTATTTATTTATACAAATTTCATCCCATTTAGATAAATAAATACACCTCTTATTTGTATAAATAAATACACCTCTTATTTAGATAAACACAGTAAAATAACTGGTTTAGATATAGAAAATATAGATACTATAGGAAATAGGATTAATTTTGCTAGAGAAAGAATAACTTTACATTGTTTGCAAAGTAAAACTGCTAAACAAGTTAAGAATAAATTAAGTCATAAATATCGTACAAAGTTGTTAGAAGGCGAATGGGAGTTTGGTTGTAAACCTATACAACCTCAGACTTATAAAAATTATAAAAATAATAAAAAAATATAAGATGGTAAAATGGAAACCAGGAAATAAAAAGTACACTGGTAATAATAATAAAAAGAAAAAATTTGTAAGAAGGAAAACTTCTAAAAATCCTAAAAAACAAATTTGTAAATGTTTTATATGTGATGAAGAAGGTCACATAGCTCCAAATTGTCCTAATAAGGGACAAAATGCTAGAAAAATGATTAAAAGTCTTGAAGAACAAGATTTAGAAATATGCTTTAGTGAGGAAATAAATCCTACAGAAATATTATATGAATTAATATCGGAAACAGATTCTGATACTGATAATGAAGAATATATTTTCATGTTAGGAAATAATAATCAATTAGAAGAAATTCCTAAAACTGAACAACAGGATATAAAATTAAGAAATTTAATTGGAGAAGGAAAAGACTTCTCGGAAGAAATGATAGAAAAAATTAATAAAAATCATATTTCTAAAGAAGAAATATATAAAATATCTAAGTTTAAAATATGGTCACAAAGACATATAGAAAAGATTAGCGGTAATACAGTCGCTAAGGATACTAAAGGAGGATTAACTGAAATTCCTCTGTTTACTAAAGAAAAAATTAAGAGGATTAGGAAAAAATATCCTCAGGTTAGATATATACATTTAGGTATAATTATGGTTACAATAAGAGCTTTATTTAAAAGAGGTCATGATGTACCTATTATAGCTGTCTTATTAGATAAAAGATTTGAAAATCCAATAAAAGCACTTATTGGAGGAATCCAATCAAATTTATATAATGGAGTAATAGGTTTTAAGGTAAAACCAAATTACTTTATATCTATTACAGACCCTCTAATAGAAGAGTGTCTATGTTTAAGAATTCAGACAAAAAATTCTGATATTAAAGATTTAGCAGAAAATCTTGCAATAAGTTGGACTGTCATTAATGAATATACTAATACGGCAGAAGTAGAAATAAAAGAAGTCAATAATAAAATTATTGAACTTTTTGAACCTAATAAAATTACTACGGAAATACAGCCAAAATTATTACACTTAAAAGATCTTTCTATTCCAAAAGATTGGATAATAGGAGATATAAATGGTGCAAGTACTTCAAAACCAGTAAGTACTATAGAATATATTGCATCAGGTGATAAGTTATATTTTAAAAATAATTTGTTAACAAATACAGATGATAATCTAGTTTTACCCTCGAATTCTCAAATAGAAGAAGAAGAGGATAATAGAAGTATAACATCTTCTACACCAATAGGAATGAAAACAGTTCATATTCCTATTTTCCCTACCGAATCTAGTAGAAATTCTAGAAATACTAGAATAAAAGATATACAAACTTCGGTACAAGATATAAAAAATTGTATACATATTGAAGTAACAATTAAGGATAATTCTTTGAATGCTTTATTAGATACAGGTGCTACAACAAGTAGTTGTAAAATGGATGTAATCTCTAACCTGTAAAAAGATCAATAAAGGTTAATGGAATAAATAGTAACAAAACTTTAATATATTATAAGGCTAAGAATATACCAATTTACATAAATAATGTAGAATTTGCGATTCCAAAAATATTATGTTTTCCTGACATGAAAGGAGATATATTTTATAAAACAATATTTACCATTTTCTATTTATAAAAATTCAATTATGTTGTCTATAGGAAAAACTTCTATAGAAATACCAATGGTTAAAAATCTTAAATTTATTTGCTGATTTTCTTAGCAGACCTTATGGATAGAGGTAAAAAGACCTCAAATGGGAGAATGAAATACAATCAATAAAAAACCCAACAAAGGGAAGATAACAAAATCCAACCAAGGATTTGTTCCTATACCTACACAAGTACCATTTTATCCTAACCAAGGATATTATGTACAATATCCAATGGTAAGATCACCAATTAGATCACAGTTTTCATTGACACCAAAACCGGTAAGTCAATCTCAATGGTCCCAAGACCTAAACCCGGCATTTCAAGCCAGTTATGCTGAGGTTATTCAGGGAGCAGAAAACTTTTTATCACAACAAACGCTTTCTGAAATAAATGATTTTTATAATTTAGGATTACTACTGGAATATTATAATTTTATTAACAAAATATAGAAAACCCATATTTTAGAACAAAGAGCAAACTTTAGACGAGCTCTTACTAATTTTTCTCAATTCTTAGTTGAAAAAATAACTAAAGTTAATAAAGTCCATAAACTTTTATTAAAATCTATTTTATATAGAGATTGGGAAGAATGTTATATAGAATATATGGATATTAAGGAGATAAATAATCTTCTTGATATATTTCAATATTTTATTGATAATGGGATAAACAGTCCTATTATAAATAAAATGTTTAGACGATGTTTATTCAACAAATCAAGAAGAATTTTACCTGTTGAAATTTTTACGAAAATAAATAGTATAATTTGCAATCAGCAAAATCAATTTAAAAAAGCTTTTTCTGAATATTTTCTACAAGCCTATGTTTTTACAAATCATGTAGGAGAAAAATTTCTTACTATAAAATTTAGGCTTAATCACGAACCATTTGATATAACAAGTATTGAATGGGGATTTCTTAAAGAAATAACTGTCCAAAATCTTTCTTTTGATTTATTAAAGGATTTTCCTGCTATTGTAAAATCCAGATTATCAAGCTTTTTAAATATGAATTTCTTTTACTATTTTCGTATAGAAATTAGTAGTTTTATTGGTATAGCTGAACAAAAAAAATTTTATCAGCCATATCAAATCTGGATTATTAAAACAATGTTTGGAGGAATAAACCTCTCATCGATAAATGAAGATAAAAGACCACTTGTCAAAAATCATTGATGTGTGTTATAATAATTTTTCTCATTATCAAATCCAAGACGGAATTGATTTAATGCTCAAGGCCCAGTATTTACTTCAACACGATACTTAAATTCTTTGGACGAATGGAAGAAGAATACTGGCATACAATATAGAAAGACCTCATCAAGAAAGAGATGAAGAATTTATGCAGCTACTAAAAAAGATAGCTGATATGAAAATTTATGATTATCCATTAACGATAGAAATCAAGGACACGTGGGAGAGTTAGAATACACCAGCACCCTCACCGGAATCATTACACCTAGACGAGATCGAGGAAATGAATCTGACAAATATCTAAGAAGGATAAAGACAAAACACGACATCCAAAAAAGGAGCATTTATTATTGATAGTGACTTAAAGAAAAATCATGTCTCATTAAAAATATAAGACAAAAAATGATGAAAGCATGATGCAGGATGATGGAAACAACCATTAATACAAAAGACATGTGGAAGCAACCACGAAGAAAACGGCAAGATAAGAAGACTACGTGAAAAAAACCATCAAGTCAGTATTTATCACGGCCTTATCGGGACACTGTTCAGATTTAAATTGTAAATAAATTAGAGCTGAATTTTACACTATAAATATGCGTTGTTGTAGCCTAAAAAAAAGGCATCGAGTTTTAGAATAGTTTCTTTCATATAGAATCTATCTCCAAGAAAGTATTCTCAAACTCGATGCCTTTTTTTAGGCTACAACAACGCATATTTATAGTGTAAGATTCAGCTCTAATTTATTTACAATTTAAATTCGAACAGTGTCCTGATAAGGACATGATAAATACTGACTTGATGGTTTTTTCCATGTAGTCTTCTTATCTTGCCGTTTTCTTAGTGGTTGCTTCCACATGTCTTTTGCATTAATGATTGCTTCCATCATCCTGCATCAATATAAATAGGAGTTGTCTGAAATGACAACCGAGCAAGGTCCTCAACCTTCTTAGTCTGGGTAGCCGAAAATAGAGCAGTTTGCCTATTTTCCTTAGGAAGATACTTGATAATCTGTTTCATTTCTTCCTCAAAATTCGCTTCCAATATCCGGTCAGCTTCATCAATCATGAGACACTTCAAATTTTTGTAAATGACTCCCTTGGTATTTTGAAGATGGTCAAGAAGCCGACCAGGTGTAGGCACTAACAAATTTACTCCCTTCACAATCCGCTCTGCTTCTCCTCTTCTAGCTGAACCCCCAATAACCAATCCAAGGGTCTGAGAGTGGTATTTGAGAAGATCCTTTGCTACCGCATGAGTCTGAATGGCAAGCTCTCTTGTGGGACAGATAACGATAACACCTGTTCCATTACGAGGAGTGAATAGAACATTATATGGCAACTCAACAGCAGGTACCAAGAAAGCAAGGGTTTTCCCAGAACCCGTTCTTGCAGCCCCAAGAACATCTTTGTCAATCATAAGTGGTGGAATAGCTCTTGCTTGAATCTGAGTCATATACTGAAAACCCATCTCTTTAATAGCTTTAAAAGTTGGCTCAGACAATCCTAAGGACTCAAATGACTCAGTGCTCATTATCCCACTTCTCTCCTTTATCTCTTCCTTTTTCCCTTCTTCATCAGTAGTTTGTTTTTCTTCTTCTTCGTCATCAGTTCCCTTTTCTTGTTTCTCATCATCTTCACCCTTCACTTTCTTATTTTTCTTCCTCTTCTTCTTCATCTTCATTTTCTTTTTCTCGTCAATTTCAACTTCCCTCGTTTCCGTTTCATCTTCCTCGTGGTTCTCTTGTTCAAATTCTTCGTTCTCTTCATCCTCTTCTCTATCCGTGTTGTTATCGGTGATTTAGGGCTCCGATTTCTTAACTCTGTTCCGCTTTCGCTTCCTTTTCTTCTTGCTATCTTCAAAAGA
This sequence comes from Gossypium stocksii, assembly GCA_020496765.1. NCBI lineage: Eukaryota > Viridiplantae > Streptophyta > Magnoliopsida > Malvales > Malvaceae > Gossypium > Gossypium stocksii. The sequence goes on from CM035623.1 coordinate 111,355,089, forward strand.
GGGAGATTTAGGATTTTTCTCTTCCATTATTCCCACCATCGTCCTACAAAATCCAAGATAAGTCAGTCTAAATGACTTAGAACACAATATAAGATGATCAAATTCTGCAAAGTTAATCCTCATATCAATACCTTTATCAGAGATTCTAACTACCAATATACTTTTCACAAATTGCACATCCAGTTCCATGTTATGATGTTAGTAAGGGTTTACTGCACACTATCAGCCTGCATAGCTCTTTATATACATTTATTACTAATCTTCAACATTCTGAGGTAAGATCCACCAAAGTGGGGTCAACGAGAGTAAATGGATAAAGTATTAACACTTGTCAGCTCAAAAGCGCCAGATAATGGGTCCTAATGTTACTTCCAGCCGTTAATATAGAAATAGATGTTAATTTCCTATCTAAAACCCTTTCCTCTGGAGAACCTACCCAAAAAGCGTATACAACTATTGCATTTCAAATGATTGTCTCCATCCATGATAACCAATATGAATAGAGTAGTAACACCTTTGACGTGTTGAAAAGCCAAAGACTGCTATTTTAACCTAAATTAGTGAGTGCTCAAATAGGAGATGGAATAACAAACTACAAATGCTGCTTTGCCCAGAAGCTATGCTAAGGAAAACAAAAAATATGAATAACCTTAGAGTTGATACTTGATCAGAACAGAATAAAATACCCAAATTAGAAAATGGAATGTCGAAAAGATCCAGGTATTTGACTTCCATATGTATTACCGATGTATGAAATATTGCAACAACGGAATTCTTTTGTGCACTCGTCTTGATCCCTGGATAAAGCAAAGCATTTAGAAAGACCTTTCCCACCTGCAACCAGCAGATGGTTATGGAAGTTAAAGCATGAATCAAATTTCCACAAACAATAAATGTCCAAGAAGTGGTATACATCATTTCGAACAACAATTGTTGGCTTGGAATCTTTTGAACCCTTGCCAATACCCTCTTTGCATTTAATTGAAAGCTGCCCTGTGCCTTTATCTTTCGATGAATCTTTATCTGCCAGATCAGTTGACTGGCATAACAAAAAGCAAGGAAGAAGATTACACAAGTCAAGAATAAGAATATCCATAAATTGCTACTGAACACAAGTTTTCAGAGGATATGCCTCGACATAAAGCTTGCACTTGACTTCATGAACAACAACAATACCCTTCTCTTCTGACTTCTTCACTGACGGGCTGCTAGGCTGTGGCAACTCATTTTCTGTCAAAGAACAAAAAAAAAAAAAAAATTCACTAATAAAGCAGTAAGAAAAAGGGGGGAAATTGAGAGAGAAAGATGGAGAGTTAACCTATCCACTTAAAACCAACAAAGAGAAATAACCTAGAGATGAAAGAAAAAAATTGCATGACAAGGTTGAATTTAATGAAGTAATAGCTTAAAACATAAATAATATACTGTAAATAAGAATCCAAAAGGTAAAATCCCTTTCTCCTACCCTCATCTGCATCATCTGATGCATTGTTGTTAACAGCAACTGAGCTTTGGATTCCTGAAAAACCAAAATAGGATGTAAATCAATCTTCCAAAACTAACATGAATAGCATCCAAAGTCTTGACTTGAGTTTTCAACTTAAAACATTTGCACTTTTACGCACATGCAATTGTCTTAATATCTTCAAGCTACTAGTCTCCAATAACAACTAAAAGCCTTGGTGTAACTATTTGCTGTAGAAAGTCAATGTAGCACTTACCAAACAAGACAGGAGTCTGACTATTAGAGAAGAAACCAGAGCTCCAAGGAGTTGCAAAACTCGTAGTCATGCCAGATGAAGTAAAGCTAGTTGTTGTACTGGCTGAAGTAAACTTTGCAGTTGTACCGCCAAATGTAAAGCTTGATTTTGAACCAGCTGCTGTAAAGCTTGTGGTCATACCAGCTGGTCTCAAGCTTGTAGTTGAACTAGCTGAGGAGAAGCTTGCAGTAGTACTGAGTGGAGAATTTATTTTTGCCACATCAGCAGGAGTAGGACTTGGACTTGTAGTGCCCAGAGGAAAGGTCTTAGCAGTAGTGCACAAAGAAAAGCTCATAGTTGTAGTGCCTGGAGAAAAGCTTGGAGTTGTAGTTCCTGGACTAAAGCTTGTAGTTGTGCTGATTGGAGTAAATCCAGTTTTCTCTTGAAAAAATTTAGCCTCACTAGTCTTGATTTCAGCCACCACTTCATTTTAATTTCTATAAGATTCAGCACCAGACAAGCTGTCACCAGTTACCGCATTTCCTTTAAGCCAGTTGACAACATCACTGAACTTCTCCTGCAAAAGAGGATAGAGCATACCATTAAAAGTTAACTAACAAAAACAATGTCTATATAAATCACTGATACAAATGAGGGTTATCTGCATTAATATTTAGATGATGGGTATGAGAATTTCAAAAACACCAGGAGTAGTTGAATGATAGCTGTCAAAAAAACTTCCAGTAACTTATCAAAAAAAAAGAAATTGCTAGTAAGTACAAAAAGTATAGAAACAACAGTAGCATGAAACCACAAAACAAAGTCCTTTAAAGTCAGAGCTCAATCAATTGATCACTAAAGCCATAAACTTGCAATCAAATACAGTCACAAACTGCACATTCATGACCATGAATACTTCAAATGTCGATGAAAAAACATCAGAAGTTACCATGATGTCTAAAGCATGAGTTAGGTAGTCTTGAACACCATCTTTCCAAAGCTCATCAGGGTGACTCTTCAGTTGTGATTGTACCCAACTGTAAAAGAAATGTTGTTATGCAGACAACATATATACAAATCTAAAAGTTCATCAAGGTCCAAACACAGCAGATGCAAGAAACCTGGCTATTCTAACTTCTATGGACTGGTAAAATATTAATCTAGAAAGCTTAAAAGAATACGAAATGCATCTTCATGGGTAGCAAAAGATCACATCACTTAGTCATCACCAAACGTATAGCACAAGTTGTTGAAACATGAAACATCACAGACCTTGCAAATTGGGTGTTGAGAGCTTTCACATGCTGCCAAGACAGGTCAGCTCGCTGTGGATCTAGTGCTGGTTTTGCAGTCAACTTCTGTTGAGATGGTTCTGCCTTTTGAGCATCAAAAGGAGATCCTGCAATTACTCTTTTATTGTGGAACTGCAATCCATGGATGAGTATGTAATAAGACTTAAAAACATGACTGATGCTTCAAAACATCTAAAGATAAAAACTGACTACTAAATATTTACATTTGATAGCGATCATCACTACTAATCCCCCCTCCCGTCCTCTTCCAAATAATGCCTGCACACTGTTACTGTTTAACAAGTAAAATACTAGTTAAAGATCAAAATCATTCTTCTTTTTATTTCCATAAAAGAACTAATTTATCTATTTCATAGTTTGGTTTGTTTCTCAGTTATTATAAACAGCAGCTTTTAAGTAAAACATCAACAAGGACAGGTAAGTTGAACAGTACCAGCTTTTATCAAGCTCAAGTTTACTCTTGAAAACTCAAAGCATTCAAATATCTAAAATACAATGAAAAAGAATACTTTCAGCCCTCCTAAAATACTTTCCAGCTAAGTAGTAGTAAAAAAAAGAAAATGCAAATGATTCAGAACTTTTCCTCAGTTTTACTTCATATAAATGAAACTACTCAATTAAAGCCATAAGCAAACAAAATCTTATTCTAGACGCCAGCCTACTTCATTTTCGCATTGAGGAGAATAAAATAATACAAAGAACATCAAATTAGGTTAGGCTATCAATTCAGGGAAGGAACAATGAAGTGACTTTAAAAAAGAAAAAGAAAATAACTAAAACATCAGAAATGAGAAAACTCACAGCAGAATCGTTGATCTCGGCGGCCGAGCTCGATAACCGTTTCTTCCCTTTCATGACGAGATTGGGTGGTTCAATGAATTTTGTTTTTAGTAAAAAAGGAGGGTTTTTAGGGTTAAAAACAAAAAAACAAAAAACAAGTTTTGATGGTTTTGTTTCAGGTTACTACAGAGATGGGGGTACTTTTTTTTCAAATTGGGAGTTTACATTTATCGTACGATCAGGTGGGGAACAAGACTTTTAATTGGAACCGTAGGATTGGTTTCTGAAATCTAGTGGGTCACGTGCTTGTTTTTATTTTATTTTTTTAACATAAGCCACGTGGTTGTTTAATTGTGTCATCACCTGCATGACTAATAGCTTGGCGTAAGGTAAGAGGCACGTGATAAATAAGTTTCGAATGCGAAGCAATTAATTTCGAATTTTTCACCTTAAAGTGATTACATTTTTTTTTTTGGGAAAAGTGAATGGTAGTGAAGTCATTTTTTTTAATCGTATTGTCAATAAAATATTTTTTTGAAAATTGATTTTTAGAAATTAATTTATTTTTTTGAAAATAATTTATTTTTTTAGTGTTTGGATGAATCTATATAAAATATTTTCTATTGTTTGACAGATTTCTTAAAAATATTTTTCGAAAAAACTGTTTTTACATATATTAATAAATTTATATTTTAAAATATTTTTACATATATTGCAATGATTTATTTATAAATAAATAAATGAAATTAAATATATAATAATACTAAATCATTAAGCTAGAATATTAACCGTCATAAACTGAAAACAACCAAAGTCAAATAAATTATTTGTAATTGTGTTATACAAAAATAAAAAATAATAATTGAATAATTATAAATTAGCTTCCAAACCACAATAAATACTAGAAATTAATAATATTATCCAAATATATAATTAGTAGTACACCACATAATAACAATAACATTGTCCAAGTGCATAACTAATATTACACCACATTAAAAGTATCAATATCTTCAACATTGAGAAAATTTTTGAAGCCAAATTTTTTTATGCTTTTTACTTTAAACTAAAAAAGCTTTGGCCTCGGATTCATGACTCACTAGATAATCAAACACAAAACACAGGAAGTCATCATCAAATCCTTCTACCTTCATCGACATCACTTCTTCGTAAAGATGTGGTGTCTTATCCACAATAAATTGTTCCAAAACATTAGCAATTTTGCCAAGTTGTTCACCCACAAGTGTACTTCATCCGGATAACATCAAGTACATTTGTATGCTGCTGTATTTCATCCGGATAACATACATACTGCTGTTTGTTGCCATCTTTTAACAATAATGAATTAATGGATCATAATTAATGGATTAAAAATTAATGGATCATAATTAATATAAGTGATATTATATTTATGTAAGGATTAATGATTCATTTTTTTTCACCCTAAAAGATCACATGGTACCTCTTTTCCTTATTGCTAAACCCAGTCAGACCCACAATTTCATTTTATGGATGCAGCAACAATAATGGATCACAATCAACCATATATGACACTGAATGGTCCTATACAGATTATCACACAAGTTGGTAGTTTAATAGTTGCCTCTCTTTTGATCATTTTGCACCACTCAACATATCTCACGAAATAAAAGTAGAACAAAAAAGCAAAATCATGATTTGGATTCTAGTAGAGTTAAGAAAATTATAGATATCATATGCTATCTTTCGAGAATTTAAACGGGTTGAATGGAAATTGGTGTCAAAGCAAGAATGGTGGATGCATTTTTAGTTCAACTAGTGCAGCAAAAGCAATAAAAGTGCTATAACTGCATTAATGCAAACTATCAAACTTGCAGAATTACTAGTTCTACTTAACATGGTAAATAATCACAGTAAATACAACCAATGCAAGTGCTACGAATTTGAAACTTGTAGAGAGCTTTAAGCATCAACCTGTTTGAAGAAATGGATGCGTCTTTTACTCGTAGCAAACCTCCTGGAAGTCGCTGGTTCAAACTTAAACATGGCCTACTTGAACTACTTACACAAACTGGTTGCTGCATGACAAAGCCAAATTCATTATAGCATTTTTCTGAAAGACACTCAAAATATTTATTACTGAAGAAGAGGTATTAGCAACACTAGCTCAATGCACACTGTTAAGTAATTTCCTCAAAGTAAAAACAAATCATAAAGTAATGCAATATCAAGCAATCTTATCTATCTGTATACATGTTATATGTTATTGGATGAAATTTACAGCAATTTAGCTTAGGGCTTAGAACTCAGATAAATTATCAAAAAAATTTTACATTACATAACTACTTTTGTTCATAAACGAATATCGAAGCCAAACCACATGAATGTCGATCAAAATTCAGCACCTCCCACTTTTCTTTTTATACTTTTCATTCATTTGAGAAAGAAAATGATAATCACAGGAACTTAGCCACCACTTGAAAAAGGTTCAAGCATCTAAAGATAGACAAAGAATTCAAATATATACAAGGAATAACAAACCTGAAAGTGGAACTCAAAGAGAGAATTGAAAACCCACAACAGATCAGAGATCAAAGAAGATAAAATCACTGGATGATGAAAAAATCAAAACAGTTAAAGAACAAATCGAAATGGAAGTATTCAAACCATTTCTCGATGTAAAGAAAAATGTAGTAATTTTATCTCAAGCTAGAAAATATATATATATGGAAGAACAAAAAGTAATAATAAAACAAAATAGCAAACGTAAAAGAAAAAAGAACAAACTTCAAGCTCGGGAATTTCAGGCATAAAATCATGAATTTCAGGCAAACGCAAAAGATGAATCTGAAGAGAGATTAACAACGAAAAGAACAAAAATCTGAGATTTTTTAAACCGATCAGTTTCAATTTCAAGCTTTTTTACCTGAAAGAGAAGATGAAGAACGGAAGAAGGAAAATGAAGGAAGAACAGAAGAAGGAGAAGGAGCCTTACCTGGATGAAGGAGGAACCGAAAAATGTCTTACAGAAATGAAATCCGTAAGTTATTTTCCCCTAAAACCCATTCATTTTACCCGTGTCTTGGAAAACATTTTCCATTTGGAAAATGTTTTCAGTCAAACAAACACTGGAAAACTAGGAAAACACTTTCTGCAAAATGTTTTCCTGCAAACAAACGGACCCTAAATATCCCCATTTCATTATATTAAATTATTATTTTATTCAAAGATATTTATAACTATTAAAATAATAAAAATATAAAAATTGATATAAAAAACTCACATATTTTATGTTTAAATAATTACTTACCTTTACAAAATAAAAAATATTAAAAAATTAAAAAGCTAGATAAAATAAAGTGAGTATTGACGTATCTAACATTCATGGATAAGTTAATGATTTTCAATATTACACATACATAGTGGAGCAAGGTAAATGAAGCGGAACATGCCAACCATGAGTTGATAATGAATTTAGCAACATCTACTCCTATCCCAATTTATTACCATCCTTACAAATAAGCCAAACAATTGACAAATTAAAATTTAATGTATGACTCAAAATAATTTAATTATTTTTATAATAAAATTAGTTGAAGTTATTTTGAACTAAATCTTTTGATTTTCTAATTTAAAAAAATCAAGGAAAATAATTAAATTCTATTTAAAAATAATTTAGAAAGCCTATTCTAGTGTCACAAGGTTAGATCTTTCGTCTTGCGATCCGTGCGACCTTAGATGATCCGTTCATTCCAAACTCATCTAAGTTAGTCTAAACAAGTGAGGATTCCTTTAGAATTCCTCCAAGGCACCAATTTGTATAACGGAAACAATTGTGCCAAAAGAAGCTACGAAAGAATAATAGAAAGCCACAGAAAAGAATGCACGAGAGGTGTTTGAGTAAATGCTTTCAGTACTCTATTACTCTTAAAGAATAATAAACAATGGATAAATGAAGTGATTTCTAAGTGAAAGGGAGATTCTCTATTTATAATTGAGCTCCTCCAAAATCAACAGTCAAGATCAAGTTACATTGACGGACGAGATTAATCATATCCCTTAAATCATGGGATTTAAAAGATACACCATATCAAATTAAATTTACAAGATATGATTCCCATATTTACTAAAAATAGTCTCTGTTGTCATATCTCTATTACTGGGCCACCCAGGCTTCAATCTGACGGGCTTCTCCAACAGTTTACTGAATCGGACTAGTTTTTGTGGGCCAGATGATCCTCATCTAACCAGTAGATATCTATTGGACACATTTGGTGCGATGGTCACGGGCTTTGAACTGCGACCCATAATATTCCCCCACTCATTTCGGCAACGCCCTTGATGCTCCTTCAGAATGGCACTGACTTGATTCACTTTTGTATTGTCTCGACGCCTTAGCTTTTTCTTTCTTTCGAAACTTTTGCCTTAGCTTACGCCGCTTCTTAACTCAGACCATCCTACTCTTTTGTACATCTCGACAAAAAGAAATTATGTCCCTCTCTTGCCTGTATTCTAACTTGCTTTGAATAGAATCATCTCTATTCACAATACTTGGCTTCGAATTGCCTACAGTCTCTCGACCTCATTGCTTAAGAACTTCAAAAGGGCCCTTATGTTTTTGCCAAGTCAACAAGTTAAAATGCAAAACGCTATCAGAGTGTTCAAATGTAATTTCTCGTTGCATTTACTCGGGTCAACTGTCCAACTTGCATCCACTTTCTCAAAGCTTGATGCACACCTCACCTCTTTCATAGGTGGTAGTACCTCCGATGTGTCAACAGAAGTGAACCTTATTGATCCTAGCTTCAAAGGTTGCACCGTGACTTCTTCCTCTAAATCAGATGTCAAACTTACCTCTTCCATAGGTGAAAGCCTCACCGACAACTCTACCAACTCCATTGCTTTACTCGAATTGAGTCTCATTAGTTACTATTTTCATTGCAATTTTTTCCCCTATGTTCAATGACAAACCCACATCCTCCTTGTGTGGAAGCCCCTCTGATGACTTAACAAGCTCTGATGTTGTCTTTTCTTTGGCCACAACTGACTTGGATTGCTTTGGATAGTTCCACAACTCATGCGGACCACGACACAAGAAGCACTTTACTCTTTTCTTTTTGCTCCTCTTTGCCCTATTGACTTCAATTTTTCCCTTGCTCGAACCAAGCTTCTTGGGCTTCTTGTCTACTCCATTGTCCCCTTCAATGATAGACTTCTTCGGATACTTCCTCAACCTATGCGGACCATGACACAAGAAGCACTCCAATGGCCTCTTCTCGCTTTTAGCCTCCTCGGCTTCAACACCTCTTACGCTCAAACCAAGTCTCAAGACCTTACCTACCGACTTTTCCTTCTTAGAAAGCTCAAATTTTTTTCAAACATTTCTTCAACATATGTGTACCGTCGCAAAAAAAACATTTCAACTTGTCCCTTTTTCTGTTAGGTTTCTTCTTCCTAACTCGTGGTTTCCCATTACCACTATCATCGCTGTTACCATTGCCATTATTATCTTCCTTGTGATCATTTTCACATATGCCCCTTTCCTCGGACTTGGAAGACTTAAACTTGTCTTTCTCTAGACCAAGCTTGACAACAGACTTTACTACCGCCATAACTTCTGACAGCTCTTGGACACTTTCTTGTTCCACTTCTTGTCTAACCCACGACTTCAAACCATTCTTAAAAACAAGTGTCACATCTGAAATCTAGAGCTTGAGTTCTTTGACTCTCGAACATACTCCCCTATTGTGCCCCATTGCGTTAGCCATCATAACTTTACTCGAGCTTTTTCCTCGATAAATTTTGGGTAAAACTGTCCCTTCAACTCACATTGGAACTCTTTCCATGTTTCAATCTCACTTTGCCTTTTATCTGTGGACCTACCTTACCACCATAAAAGCGCAATATCAATAAGAAACATTGAAGCAGTATTTACCTTAATCGTATCATCCATGATGCCTTTGGCACGAAAGTAGTTTTTTATCCTTCACAAGAAATTGTCCATATTGCATACAGACCTTATCCCCACGAACTTTTTTGGCTTCGGGACATCCTCACAACTGAGTGCTGCACTTGACACTGCATTCCCCACAGTTGCTCAACACAAGGCAAGTTCTCCCTCGAGCTCCTCTATTCTTATGCTCAAAGTTTTCGTCGTGTCTATTATTCCTTCCTTCAAAGCTATCACCATGGCCTCGAGAGCATTGTTCCTCTCTGTCACTTCTTCCTTTGGGAATCCAATAACTCTTGCACATTATCTCCATTGGAAGTGAGACACATGGTCACAAAGTCCCTGGATTGCTCCCTTAAGTCATCTATACGTTCACCAAGCGCAATGTGTGACTCCTTCACGTCTTCCATGAGCTCCTCAAGTTTGACCACTCATTTCTCTACTACCGACAACATCTCCCTCAAAGGGACTGATTTTTTGGCCCACCTTTGTTCGAACTCTTCTTTTGACATCCCAACAATGCCTTCATAATCAATAGCTCGAATACCACTTGTCATAGGGATATATCTTTCGTCTCGCGATCCGTGCATCCTTAAACGATTCGTTTGTTCCAAACTCGTCTAAGTCAGCCTAAACAACACAAGTGAGGATTCTTTTAGAATCCCTCCAAGGCACCAATTTGTATAGCGGAAGCAATTATGCCAGAAGAAACTATAAAAGAACAACAGAAAGCCACAGAAAAGAATGCACGAATGGTGTTTGAGTAAATGCTCTCAATATTCTATTACTCTCAAAGAATAATGAAACAATGGATGAATGAAGTGATTTCCAAGTGAGGGGGAGGCTCTCTATTTATAGTTGAGCTCCTCCAAAACCGACGGTCAAGATCAAGTTACATTGATGGATGAGATTAATCATATCCCTTAAATCATGTGATTTACAAGATACACCATATCAAATTAAATTTACAAGATATGATTCCCATATTTACTAAAAATAGCTTATATTGTCATATCTTCATTACTGGGTTACCTAGGCTTCAATCTGATAGGCTTCTCCAATACTTTACTGAATCGAGCCAATTCTTGTAGTCCAAATAATCCTCATTTAACCAATAGACCTCCATTGGACACATTTGGTGCGATGGTCATGGGCTTTGAACTGCGACCCATGACCTTAGCCGATGCATCACTGTTTAATAAAAAAATAGCTTAACCTATATTATTCAAAATTATTATTTTTAAAATTTTCTATATTGAAAAATAAGACTTACTTTGTCAATTGAGTTTTAGATTGACCGGTATTGGCATTTGTATTAGTATGGTTATCAGTGCAGGAGCACGTGAGTTCGAGTGCGTTGTCTCTCTCCTCTGTGTGAAAGCTTCCCTCAACCAATGTAATATTATAAACATCAACATCAGTATTTGCAACAGTAGGCAATTGTTATTATAAAATTACATTTTTCTTAAACTAGAGGTTTTCTCTGTTGATCTTGTTTATCTACTGCACTTTCCCTTTTTTATTTATAGAAAAGGTTTTTAGTTGCTTACATTTACATTTGATGTTTAAACCCTAAGTGATGGTTTAGTATCTGGCAACATCTTTATTATGATTCCCATGGATATCAACAACAATCTTGACCCGTGCGGTTTGGTTAATGATTTTATAAATATCATGTATGACAACAATAATGTTACAACTTTTCTAATAGTTGTTATTTGCAAACAAAAGCAACAAAGAAGGAAATAAAAATGAAGTATTAATTATTAAAATTATGAAATGGTTTTGAGAAATGTATCCTCTTAGCAAATCAAATTACAAGTTTATCATGGTAATTGTAGCAGCATCGAAAATGGCAATCAAAGATAGAACAGATAATTGATCAATGAATGTAGCCATGGCTTCAAACACTAAAACACCATAAATATACGAATGCTGCAATTAATTGACATAAATAAACTCACCATCAACAGTTGGATGAGAATATGGTATTAATCAAACCATTGAAAACGAAATGACAAATGTCTAAATGAGTAATAATTAAGAATATAACGATTAAATTAACAATTTTAATAATAGAATAATCTTATTGATATAATCTCGATAGTTTAAAGATGTAATTAGAATGTTTTAAAGTTTAAGGACTAATTCAGCATTAGGATCATTAATTTAGGGATGTTTAGTGGAATTAACTACTTTAATTTAATGTGAAATGTGCTTTATGAATTTTTGTATGACAAAGGTGTTTTTCAGGTCATTTTTTAGATCTAATCTTTTCAAATTTCATGGTTGTTCTTTCCAACAAGGTACATATGAACAAATATAATGGTTTTTGCACATGAAAATTTTAATATTAGTTCAATTGTACATATGATTTTTTTTTTTGGTATATCAATTATTCAAACATAAACTATTTCTGAGAAAAATAAACACTCAATCAATAGACCACAACTTAAAATTTAATTGTATATATAAAACTTCAATTTTAATTTAATTACATATATTTATAAATATATATATCAATTTTTTTTTCAAACTAAACAAATATAATAGTTCATGCATGTAAAATAAAATAGTACTAAAATGATAATAATATTAATAATTTTAAAAAATTAAATCAAATCAAATTTTCGTACATGTAATATCATAAAATCATTCAATGAAAATTACACGTAGCTTTAGTATTTTTCTCATATTTTTTCTTAAATAATGTTATGGTCAATGCCTAGTAGAGGCAAAGGGGACGGCAGCTTTGGCCCACCCTTAATTTTTTTATAAATATTTTGGGTTATTAAATTTTGATTCAATTCATTGAACTAAAAAATTTGGTGGATTCCACCGATATTTTTAAAATTTTCAAAATGAATTTATTTGTTAGAATAAAATAATAGAAAATTTTTAAATAATATTAAAAAATAATTTAAGTAATTTAAATTTTAAATTTCATCTAAAAATGTAATATAATCTTATTTCATTTAATACATATAGTACCATTTAAAAAAAAAACTTAAACTTCAAAAACATCATTTTTTATTTAATTCTACTAATATATATTTTATATTATTAAAAGTATTTTTATATTCTTACAAATCTAATTATATCCATACTATATATTCGTATACTATTTATTTTTAATACCATTATTCTTCTTTTATAATATTTTTTAACTCATAAAATTTCAATAACCTAATTATTTTTAAAAATAATTTATTCCTATAAAATAATCATAAACTCTAGCTTTTTGAAATGGTGTCTTTTAAAATTTTAATATTCTAAAAAAATTTAAATCTTCTCTTCCAAATGCATCCCAACCCTATGGTTGGATTGGATTAAAATAAATGACAGATGGAGTTAGGATTTTGGGAATTGGGTTTCCATTTACCGTCATATTGTGTTCTTAAGTGCAAACTGAGATGTCCGAAGTTCTGGGCCTTATGAAGGGGACACTGCGGTGTTCAAGCATCAAGGTATAAAAATGGTGAAATGGAGGTATGTGCGGATGGATAGGGGAATGGAATTCCATTAAGATACTATGTGCGGATGGATAGGGGAATGGAATTCCGTTAAGATACTGCCATGCAGTGTTGCTGAATGCAAACCATGATGCGCGAAGCTCCAAGCCTTGCGTGAAGGGGGGACACTTAGGTGTTCGAGCATCAAGGTAAAAATGTAAAAATGAATAATATTGACTGGTCCTTCAGGGCGACACCGTGATGATATTTAGGTTCCATAGTGCAACATCGCGATGACAGTTAACAGACTCTGTGGGGCGACACCACGACAATCGTAAGGTCCTTATGGGGCGACACTTCAAGAGAGGTTTAAAATGTAATACCATAGCTCGGCTATTGCATCATAACCAGTCCGCCAGGACATTAAACATGAGGAATAATGTGTAAGACCATAGTTCGGCTATGTCAACGAATGGTAGTCCGCTAGGATATTAAATGATAAGGACGAAGTGCGAAACAAGATTGTAAGTTTGTCCAACTCGTGGATTTGACTTAGGGCTCTAGACGATCAGAAAGAAAATTAAATTTTTACGCAACCTGAAACGCAAACAAATCCAAGTCAGATTTAAGAATTTAAAAATTAAAGGAAGCAATAAAAATAAATAACTAAGATAAATAACAGAGAACAATAAATCAAAGATTAGACAATAAAGAAGATAGATGGAAAAGATTGAACGTGGTGTATAGAAGTCCTAAGGAGCCTTGAAAATAAGAAGAATCCAAAACCCTTTCAAACGACTCTAATTTTCCCTTCAAGAAAGAAAACTTAGCAAGAAAAAAGTTTGAAGATGATCCTCACAGTTAGAAAAGATTGTTAAAACTCTTCTAAAAAAAACTCAAGAAAATTTCTTGAAAAGAAAAACTTAGAGAAGAGTAGGGTCCGATAGGGATTCATTTGTATTTTGAGTCGTTTGAAGAATCAGAGTGAGGTGAACAGTTGGCTAGGGCTAGATGACATAATACAAAGCTACCTTGAAGGTAAGGTATCCACTCAGATGGCTTATCTATAAAGTTAGAATGGTGAAGACTGAGTTGGTTAAGGTAAAGCGATAATTTAGAGTGGGGCATAATTAGGTCAGTACCATTGAAGACTAGGGTTGTAGAGAATGCATCGACATCTAAGACAGTGAACAAGACCGCCAGGCGCGAGCTAAGGAAAATAGGCAAGGAAGCGACCTCGCCAGTGAAACCTGTGGAAAGGCTAAGCATGATTAGGGAATTTAAATTATCTACTTTAAAATTTTATCTATTAAAAATTTTTGAAATATAATGGTGGAACTGTTTCATCGAATCTCACTAAGTTTATCAGAACTTACGGTTGTACTGCTTTAGTTGCAAGGTAGAAGATTATTGTAGTGGCCATGGGACAGGACCGAGCCGGACTCTGCCAACTTGAGGCAAAGAGGAGCGGTAGCCGTAACATGCGTATAGAGGGGCACTCTTGGAGGCTTCGTCTCGGGGGTTAAGATGGGTGTATTAAATTCAAACTTTGTAAATATTTGTATGAAAACCAAGTTTCATGAGTTCAATAGTGGTTTTGTATGGCAGTAAAAACATTCAGTCCCTTAAAATTAAGCAGAGCAAGTGTATAAGTAGATAGGTTCAAGATTTGTTAAATTGTATGGTTCTTTGTATCATCCAGGAACTGAATTTGGCAATTAGGTCGGGTATAGGGTGTTACATATCCCATCTCTATAGGACTCGGCCTTAGTTCCCGAAGTTTATCTTGTTTTTAGGCGTAAAAAGTTAAATTTGATGGTTTCGACTCTCATAAATTATCTTTGGCAATAGGATTATCGTAATGTAAGATTTCTTAGCACATTATTGGTTATATTACATTATCCTATTTGGTTCATTTGATTAAAATGTAAGATTTTCTTATTTGATTGGTGACATGTAAGATTACTTAAAAGTAAGTTTTACTAAATTATCCTCGTAGAATTTGTTTTTTTTTAATTGTTTACTACACAAATATAAAAACTTATAATAATTTATTTTTATTGATAAATGATGCATTTTCCTAGTAAACTAACTTCATATTTTTTTTTTCTCAAACAAATAGTCTGTAATTAGGACTTCTCTTTTAATCAAAAGTGATCGAAAAAAGAAAAAAGAAAAATACAAATTTATTATTAAAGCATACTATTTAGTATGGTTTAAAGCACATTTGACCCCACAACATAGGACGGTAGTGGTTAAAGAATTTTTTGTCGACATACTAACAAAAAAGACTAAAAATCTTGAAACTACGAAAGAAATAAAATTGAGTTAAAAGTAGTTTTGAGATATACTCTACTCTTAAACGTTACTCCCGAGAATGTTAAACACATCCTAGCGAAAAACAGAACTCTATATTTCTCCATATTAGCGATAATAAACCATTGTCTGCAAATGGATGATTTCCCTTTAGAAGAACAGCTAAAGAGTGAATCGGTTGTTTCACAAATTTTCCTAATATTCTTTTCCCACAATATTGTTCTCTAGAAAAGAGAAAAATGGGAGTAAAAATAAATCCAATAATACAGCTCAAATTTTCTTCTACAAGGTGGCTTTAGTCATTCAAACCTCGCAGCTTTCAAATGACGAAAACCACCTTGATTCATGTCTTAAACCTTACTACGGAAATCTGATGAGGGTCGGAATGTATTATTTTGGGTGGGGATTCTGTCTTTCAATCTCAGAATGCTGGAATAGACAAATCGTGAAAATTAAAAAAAGTTTGCGCACGGTTGAACTCAACCTCATAACTTTTGGCATGCAGACCATTTAGCTCAAGCGGTATCATTTTCTCCACAAATGATATATGTCAGAGGTCATAGAATCAAGTCTAACCGTATTCGAACTTTCCGAACTTAATGATTCGCCTGATCAACATTCCACTTTGTCCGACCAAAACAGCATTCCCTCAACAAAATCGACGTCAAAAGAGATCAGTTAATACTTCATCCACCAGAGAACTGAAAAGCTCAAGCTCTAGAGCTGATCCTACATCTTCTTTTTCTTCATTGAAGTTTCTCCAGTTCTCATTTCTTTCCATATCTTTCAGGTATGCTTTTCTGCCTTCATGCAGCTCCCATCCTAGAACAAATTCCTGAGAATTCCCATTAACCCAATCTTCTACCACCTTCAAAGATTTGACCCCAAAATCTTCAAGTCCCATGTCATGTCGTTCGCCTTTATCTTCCACCGTGAATGTCTCCCAAAAGAAATCTAACAATAGATTATCAGCCCTAAACTTGAAAATCTCTGATGGGAATTTCCCTTCCAGTAACTTAAGCAGTTTCTCTTCAGACATGCCATTGTTGTTAACAGAGACTGAGCGGAGGAGTGATGATTCATCTGCAATCTCTGCCATTGCAATTCGTTTCTCCAAGTCTACTGGCTCCAGCTGAGCCAAGCTCTCAAACCTTCGAACCTTTGGCATGAGCTTTTGTTTCGTCCCTGTTGTTTAACCCCACTTGTTAATCAGAGGGACATACGATATATGAGAAAGAAATAAAGATAAAAAGGGAGAGAGAGAGAGGGACCTTCCACATGGGGTAAGCCATCTTGGAAAGGAGAGCTATTATCTTCTTCTTCATCATGGAAGGGACAATCTAGAACAGACACTGGACTAAACTGTTCCTTCCCTTCCTCGTTTGGCCAATCCTGTTCCTGTCTCAGATGGTTGAACTATCAGTTGATAAAGTTGAAGTATCCAACGAGAAAACAAAGTCTCTCAGAAAAAGAAGAAAAAAAGAAAAAAAAAGGTATAATCTACCAATAAATGGAACAAGCAAAGGAGTCCTGTCCAGCTTTAATCTTTAATTACCTTCCTACAGTTGTTTTATAGAATTCTAAGTTACTAAATTTTTGGTTTGGAGATTGGAAGTCACAATCAAAGTCTTAGTTCAAATCCTAACTTGTATTTTCATTTTTATCTCCGCATGGTGACCAAATCAAATGATATAAGATAGGCTACATATATTGTTTTGGAACCAAATGAGGTAATGATCAAATCTTTTACGGTGAAATTCAAATCTTTTAAAAAATTTAAATTTAAAAAATAAATAATGATTAAATTAATAAAAGATATAAACGTTAAAAATTAAATTTATCACAAACTCAATACATAAAATTGTAAAAGAAACTATATTATTAACTAATATAATATGTTTTCTCTTTCGTTTTAGAAACGAGATGAGAAGAGGATGAGTTTGTTTCAGGACTAGCCAGTGACAGAAGATCCGGTGCTCCAAAAATTATAAACAGTGCATGCTTTTATTGTTGGCATGTTGAATTCAAAACATACAAAAAATCTAGGAACAAGTAAAATGTTTTAAAAACAAGTTAAATTTGGATTAAGTCAACTCACTAACTTGACATCCTAATAATGTTTGGAACTTCATAAAGCTAACTAGTAACACAACAGTAAACGGACCATATTGCTTAATATTATGTATTGGCAACAATAAAAAATAATTCAAAGATATTTAATATTGATTTCTTTAATGAAAATAGGACCCATATACCATACCAAATCAGCTGCCTACGATGGAGTTTCATAACTAACCTAATTCCAAACTCAATTAAATATTTAAATTAAAAGCACCTACCAACAACTACCATCTTTATTATTCCTATAACATATTTATAATAGAGATTAGTTGAAAATAGATTACCCTACTGCTTTTCATACTTTAACATAAGCATATATAGCAGAATAGGGTACATCTCATCTCATGTACTATTTCATATTAGTTTCGGGTTTCTACGCCGTTGATCCCAACGTGTAGGGGGTCTAAGGCCTCGGGATGGTCCTTGGGAATTTAATTCCATAGCTTCGAGATGTACCCTATCACTTCCCCCATAAATATTCCACACGTGGGAAAGTGAAGGAATCCAAGCGATTGCGATCCCACTTCCAGCTGTTTCTGCCCTTCTCCAACCCTACCCTCACTAAATTTCAAAATCCCCTTCACATCCCTTACCAAATTCATCATTCCAAAAATATATGTGGTGATTAAAAGACATCAAACAATCAGGTAACGCCAACAACAGACAAAGGATAAAATTAATTTTAATTAAAATTTAAACACGCAAAATATTGAATTCAAATCAATTCATCTCCTACCCATTTACCTTTGTGAAGTTGATGGAATCCTCACCCACTGTATTACTGACTTCTTCCTTCTGGGGTAAACTTGTTTCAGCCTCAACGATGTCGTTTTCGCTCGACCTCTCCGAATTACTGCTCCAAGTCTGTAAAACATCCGCAGTAAATTCACTTTCTGCCCAGCTGTTACTGCTTGTGTTGGAGGAGACCCTACTGGCAGTAATGGTTGTTGAGGAGTAGGAGGAGGTGTCGGTGGTACTGACGTTGGTAATTGTATTCTGATCAGACGGTTCATTTTTCTCTTCAAGAAATTCACGGAACAACTTGCAGCGTCTGATCTCACCCTGATGATCTTCCTTGTCAGCTTTTCTCCAAAAGCTTCTTTTCAAGAGCTTCCTTGAAAAATTCCTGGTAAAATGCACTTTCCTGGAACTGTTTCTTTTCATCGACAACGATGAAGATGATGACTTGATGGAAGGAAAAGGGAGTAGCTTGACGGCGTTAAGAACAACTTCTGAAGCTCTTTGCAGAGCTGAAATGGTGGCGGCACCTGGTTTCGAACGGCTTCTGAAATGAAGCCGTTTAGTGGTGCTTGAGTAATTATCTTTGGATTTCTTCAACTCGGCCTCGAGAAGAAACCTGACGGTGGTGCAGCAACGTTGACGTGGAAACGATTTGAAACCACTAGAAGAGCAGGAACTCAGATCGTCTCTTAGGAGGAAATCTTTGAGCATCAAAGGTTTCTTCTCGAACGAAAGCGTTTTCCTAAGTTTAATATGATCAGCGGGGACACCGATCAAAGCCATATTGATGGGTGAAAAAGGTTGCAGGGTTTTAAACAAAAAAGGGTTATGTAATACGTTAATTGTTACTTACAGCTGTAAGCAATGTTGGATATGATATGATATGATGATGAAAACTTGAAGAAGATAAGAGGTCATTTAAAATAGACTCAGAATGATCAGTACATAAGCAGCTTTTAGTACAACAGAGGAACGCAGAAATGGAAAAATTACAGAGAGAGAGGGGTTTATAGAGTAAAGATTTTAAAGGTGGTGAAGATCTCTAGGGTGAAGATTTTGAAAGGTGAGAGAGAAGCTAGGATGATGCTGCACTGCTGCTTCATCTCCTTCTTCCTCTTGTTCTTGTTGATGCTTTCAGTTTTTGAATCTTAAGTTTCAATATTTTAATGGGTTTTTTGAATTGGTGAATTAAATGCATGTAAAAGTTTATTTATTTATATTACAGTGAAGGGGAAAGATGAAAGAAGAGTTTGAGAGACCAATAGTTGACCTTTGAAAAAAATCTGAAAATGATGTGCTATCTTCCATGCATGCAGCGATACTGGAGGAAAGTCTTCACGTGCTTTGTCACGTGTGTTTGTCTTTGCAACAAATTTTATGATAAAATAGTAGTTTGATTCTCATTTTTTACCTAAACAAAAATGGTTTTGTATATTATAATTAATTTTCAAAATATATTTGTTTAAGATTTGAAAAACTTAGATCCTATACCATTTTTAAATTTTACAACATTTAGTATGTCAGGGTTGAGTTTGAAAATGTTTTGAAACTTAAGATCTCTTTCTTAAAAAACATATATATATACATATATATATATATATATATATATATATGAGATATTGAAATTGAGTGTATATTCTTTTGATGATTATTGTTGTTTCAATTCAGAAATTAATCTTAGGAGTATAAAAATTTATAGGGTCAAACCTAGTTATCACCTTTATAAATGATGATCCACCGTCCCCCTAAGTAGTGATGGGGTATGGGCTTCAACACATCTTTTAATACCTCACAATTAAAAAATTAGATCGGGGAAGTTCAGTAGTAAATGGAATTGAATTATTAGGAGTTCTTTTTAGTCCAAGTCCCATAATAATAATCACTTAAGTGATGATTTATGAGTCACTATGTTGCACTAACGCTAATATTAGCTACTGAATGGTTGCTTACTATTTGGTTTTTTTAAGTTTTAATCTGAGTTAAGTTAATTTCGGTACCTAGTACTTTTAGGTTTCATCAAATAATAGTGTTATACTAATTAATAATAGGGTAAACTGCATCATTAGTTATTAAATTATGGGTAAGTTTTTGTTTTGGTAACTTAATTAAAAAAAGTTACAATTTAGACATTGAATTATTCGAAGTTTTCATTTAAGTCACTGGGCTATTAAAATTGATGTTATATAGCTTTCTTTTCTCACATTGCCTACACCAATCGAAAATTCTTTTTCTCATTCTCTTTTATAGTTCAATTTTTTTTATAAAACAACTTTGAACATCACAAATTTACAAACCAAAATTCAAATAGTTTCTTTTCTTCAATCTCCAATATTGACCATCATATCGAGTTAGATCTAAGATTTTTTTTTTACTACTCGAGGGGTATTGATCCACTACTCCGATCGTCGAACTGTCGCTTGAAGCTTGCCGGTGAAGCTTTTTTTTTAATTAATAGCTTAGTGACTTAAATGAAAAATTTTTAATAGTTTAGTGATTTAAATGAAAACTTCTTAATAATTTAGTGACCAAAATAAAAATTTACTTATAATTTAGTGACGAATAATGTAATTTACCCTTAATAATAAAAAGTGACTTCTAAATAATTACGCGAGGCTAATGGTCTAAGATATTAATAAGAGACAGATGATAATAAATTGTAGGCTGGTGATAGCCTTCAAGTTTTAACCATATTATAAACAAAGCCTAGCCAGCTGCTATCCTTGCTTTATTCATACTAGGCCATTGATGAGGACAAAAACATGAGCTAATAAGAAGAGAGCCTTTAGCTATGAATTAGTTATTAAAAAAGGATTTATCTGAGTTAAGTTTTAGATGTAGGAGAGACATTTAATTTTGTAATTTTCCATAACTAATTTAATTATCGAAGAGCAATCAAAGTAACTATTCCAATACCCTTTTAGTTAACTCGTTCAAGACAAACTCGTAATTCAATATTCAATTCTCGCAATCCTTCTCCATCTCTAGAAGAAACAAACATTTTGTTTGTGAGAAGTTTCAAACAGGAAGCTATTAACACAACCATCGAAACAAACCCTTACCTCAACCTCTGCACCTATTTCTAATTCAACGAGCACCTCTACGGAGAACACTTCCTAGCCAAAGCCACCTGCCCCAGTTGGTTCTGTTGCAGCTAACACTTCTATCTTGTATCTAAACCCCAAGATATCCCAATTCAAATTTGGTAATTTTTGCCGCCTTAGCTTCTACATCTGTAGGGGCCGTTTTTGTTCCTTTTCTTCCACATTGGCGTGTGATACATCTATTTCACAACCATGCCCCACTCGATATGAACTCAAGAGGGTTCAAGACTAATACATCATGGGTGGGTGAAAATTATAAAATTAAATTTACCAAATCTGCTATTTTTTAAGTTTGAAACATAAACGAATTTGGAATGCATTTTTAGATGTGATCTAGATATTTCTAAGTTGAGTTGTTTTTTTTTATGGATCAAAGAATTATTTCTTAACTTTGCAACAATCGTGCCCACACCGAAAATAGTATTATAAATAGATGGTTGATTAACCAAAAAGAAATCCATGTACTCAGCAATAGTATGCTCGCCATCTCTAATGTAACTAGGAGAGTGGTATGATGGAAAGATTCGATTTAGAAAACGATTTTGTTACATAACAAAAGATTTAAAATTTTTCAAAAACTTAGCCGCTATGTTATTTATAGTAATAAACCATTTATCAAATTTGTACCTATGTTTTGGAATATGTATGTCTCAACTTTCTAGCAACATGATTTTTTCTGTTATTCTCAAATTCTCGGTTTGCTTGAAGTGTGGACACTAAATTCTTGAACCAATAAACACAATGAAAACTTTATTGATTTTCTAATTAGGAAAAACAAATCTCTTTATAAACTAAAAACCAAAAGAAAACTCTCCAAAAAAATAGAATTTATTTGTGGCATAAATTTCAATGATATTTGACAAAATAATAATACTTTGTGTCATTTTATTTGACCTAGCCTAAAATCTCTATTTATAGAGAAAAACCACAAGAGTCATAATTAAATAAAAGCAAATAGTATTATTTTAATAAAAAATACATACTCCTACTAAAACTATAGGCAGGTGTAAGGTTGCCACCCATCATATGTTAGATGGATTAGTTGGCCTGCCTAATGTATTGAGTATAATTATATATGTTATCTAAACCTTTAACCAATTAATATAATTTAACCAACCTAATAAATAATTTTATATTTCCTAAAATATTATTTATTCAAATAATTAAAATAAAATTAAATAATTCACTCAATTAATTTATTTTATTAACTCAATTCTAATTTCGATAAAATTATGACGACTTTACCGTACTAAAATCTATGAGTAAATAAATTTAATTGTCTTCTTCTATAAAACTATGATGATTAATTAATTTAATTTTTACTCCGAAATTTAATTATTTAATTACAATAAATTGAATAGTAATATGAATATATTAATTTAATCTTTTAAGTCATCTCTTGCTTATAGCGAGAAACACATTCACTGCGAGAGTGATACATGTGATCTATTTTTCTAAATTGATTCAAATGCAAACCGTTAAGGGTTGTACTGAGCTAGTGAAGACTGATTGAACATATATAATTAAGATCCAAATAGTTGGTAATTAAGTTTTGATTCTTCGTTTATTAATTATAATATTATTTAGGCTCTTTCAATGACCTAGTCATATGTATGTTACCCTCATAGTATATTCTTAATCTCTTTTGGTTAAATCCGTTCAACAAATATGATTTTATTTTATCTCATGATAATCATTATATTATTTTATGAAAAAGTCAGTTACTAGTAAATAATAATTAAATCATTTGTCCTAAATAAATAACCTGTGAGTACCTTATTTTTCTATCTCTCATATAATGTGAGTAAAAGAATACTATTTATCCTCTATTAGATTATGAATTCAACCATTATAAATGAAATTATACTATGCAAAGATAGTATATCCAACATATTAACTCTTGAATCTATATCCAATTTAACTTAGTCTCCGCCTTTTATATAGTTGAGTGTGGGCGACTTTCATACGGGCAAGGTAACAATACCAGCAGTGGAGAGGTAGTGGCGGCGAGCACCACTATGGAGAGGTATCTAGAACAAGAAGAACAAAGTTCAGAAATGAGAGACAAATGATTAAAGGATATGTGACCAAGGCATTGATGTCATAATACAATTTGGCCTTTATTTTACAGAAAAGCCGTGGTGCTTGATTTTAGAAATAATAAATGCCATCTGGTCCTGTAAGACACAAAAAGAAGAAAAAATGAGCGGCACAATTCGGTGTTTCGATAAACTTACTCGTAGAAACAATATTGTAATCCAAAGTGGGTAAGTCTAAAATATGATTTAAGGTTATAAAGACCGAAGAGCCAAATCTCCATTAGTTTCCGTATTAACAAGTAAACCATATGTAATGCTTATATTAGAGTCAAATTGAAGCTTCCTTTCATTAATTAAAAAAAAACTTCTTATAAACCATATGATTAAAGCTCCTGAATCTAATCAGCTGCAGAAAAGTAACGACCTCACCATCAAAATCGGCCATTGAATCTACACCCTTGGAAGACATATAAGCTAGTCATACTGATCCTTTTTTAGACCACCTATTGGGGACGAAGCCATGCATTCAACATTTGAAATTGGCTAGAATTAGAAGTTGCATTATTGCATGGAGAATTGGGTGCTGCATTGTTCTCGGCCATTCTTATGTCTGTTTTAGGATTCTTGTTAGGATACCACGTCAACTAAGGTAAAAGAAAGATTGCTTGATGATTGGTGCCATGGTGATTTGGGACCACAACCGGGAACTGCCCAACTGTGTACGACCCAACATTTTGAAATTCCACGAGCTTGCACTTGCTCATTTTCATATTTTCAGTAAATAATCTTGTATGATAATTTGTTTGTGCTCATGATAATTTGTTTGTGCTCATTAACTTCATTTTTTTCGTTGGGAGACTATGATTGTATCCTTGACAATCTAAAAGCCCAGATCTTGAAATTCTAAAAATTTGGTTTACAAGATTTGCAACCTGAATAATTCTTGACAATAGGGAAGTGACTTTATTTTTGTCAACCAATCAAATTACTGCCCGAGGATCATATACATATCCCTCGCACGGCCTAAAAGGATGGATCAAAGCAGCACATGTGAGGCTCTGCTGCAAACTTAATTTCCCCCCTCTTTTGATCTTTTCGGATTGATGTCACTGCCACACCTGTCCTGCAAAAAATGAGCAGAGTCCCCATAGTACAATTCTTAATGATGCTCTAATTTTTATTACAGAGCAGCAGAAAACAATACAACCTTTTTTAAATTCAAGGGACTACCTTCAAAGTAATGGGTACATTGCTATTGACGGTGGGTCATTGCAGTAACTGACCATTAATTTCACATAATCTGACACATTACTAATGAACCATAAGTCTGGCGGCAAAATGACTTGAAAGACGTTCAAGTTCAAAGGCGTCACCAATTTTGAAGCCTGAAGGTTTAAATATTGTGAAATACCAATAAGGACTAATAATATAAAAAGCCTTTGGAGAATTTAAAATAAAATCAATTAAACTTCTTTTTAATTTTTTCACTCAACTCTCAAATATTATTTCACAACGTTGATAATTAAAAACTAATGAGAACTCGCGGTTGTTAATAGCTGTTATACCATAAAAAATAAAATTTTTTAAAAAAGAATATTTTAAAAAATAATTCTAGAATAAACCTAAATAAATGATTGAATCTGAACACCCATATGTCAAAACTCATTCTAGAATTATTAAAAACATAAAATAACAAAAATTATTAAATTTTTTAAAAATAATTAAAAATTTTAAAAACATAAAAATAATTTAAGAAAATTATGAAAAGCCATTAAATTTACAATCAGACCATAATCTTTTTCATTTTTTTTTCATTTAGTTGAATTTTAAAGTATTTAATTTTTTTGAATTCTTTTTGTTGACGTGATAGTTTGATGCTAATAATCAATATTAGTAAAAAAAATTTATTGGCCAAAAATTTTATTTTTATTCTTGATCCATACAGTAGAATATATATATATATATATATATATATATATATGTCGGTGCTAGTACATTTCCTTGAGTATGTCAAGAGGAAACCTTTTTACATGCTTCCAACCTAACAAGATCAACTAAAGCATTAAGCCAAGTTTAAATGGCTTGTATACATGTTACATCGTAATATTTTCTAAATAAAAGTTATTAATGAATGAATATTTTATTTTTCAGTTCGAAAAATGACACCTACTTTCTTATTAAACATACTCATTGAGAACAAATTAAACGGAAATAACTATAAGGAATAGAAAATGAACCTCATGATTGTCTTGAGTTGTGAAAAACTCAAGACAATCTTTGATAATAGATGCCCACCAGCCATTCAAGTTGAGGCTAGAAAATGCTAGGAGTAGTCTGATGAGATAGCTCATTGCTATATGCTAGCAAACGTGACTAGCACCCTCTATAAGCAGTTGGAGAGCTATAAGACTGCCAAAACAATTCTAAACAAACTAGAGGACATGTTCGAAGGCCAAGTTGCCTTGGCTCAACAATCGGTTATAATTAGTTTGATGAATGCCCATAAAAAACCTCACACTTCGGTCAAAAACCATATGATCACTCTAATAGGTTACTTTACTAAGGTTACAGATAATGAGACCAATGTGGACCATAACATGCAAATAGAGATAGTGTTTAAAAGCTTGTTGAAGGATTTTGCAAGTTTTAGGGTCTCATTTAACCTTGGAAACAAGAATCTGACGCTTACAAAACTCATGAAGGAGTTAGAATGTAACACCCTTAACCCGTATCAGTCGCTAGAACAAGGTTACGAGGCATTATCGGAGATTACAGAACATTTTCAGATAAATCGAGTTAAACACTATTCATTTTTTGAAATTAATCAAAACGTCCCTTAATTGGACCCTCGAGGCCCAAAACCTACATTAGAATCGAGTTGGGACTAAATCGGGTGCTCAAGAAATTTTTCGCAAAATTTTAAAATTTTCCTTATATAAAGGAGTCATACGCCCGTGTACTAGACCGTGTAACTTACGCGGTTGTGTCTCTGCCCATGTGCTCAATTCTGGGCATTTTGTTCTTGATTTTTACGATGTAAGGGACACACGACCAGGCTACACGTCTATGTACCAGACCGTATGTCACACACGGCTAAGACACATGCTCGTGTGTCTACTCGTGTAAACAAAATAAGGCTATTTTCCCAAGGCTTATTTCTCACCCATTTGGTCTTTCATTTAAACCAACACTTAAAACACATTTAAGAATCAATTTAAGACATTTTAACTAAGCCTTAACTAAGTCTTATATATAATTTAACAATTCATATGATTATGTATCCAAACTTACCATTCAATCATTTATACACGTATAAGCAAATTCATAAGTCTTATGACATCCTTAACTATCAACCTTATGCCTATACCATTTCATCATTTACTCATTTTAAACACATATCAAACATATTAAAACTATAATTATATGCAACTAAAAAACATGCCAAATACGAGCCATACCAATGGCTAGTTACAATTAAAACATTTATAAGCCAACATTGGCTTATCAATCTATACATGCCATTATAACCATAATTAATTTACCATATATATACCGAATTGGGCCGATGGATAGTGTGAGTAATCTCCTCTAAGCTTCCAATCCAACGAGCTTCTGATTTATATTCATTCATTTTCAATATTAACATGCTTTCAATCCTTTTGATCACAAGCCCTAACATATATCCTTACCATCATAGTTAATTGTATATTGCACATATACATCATGAAATATATTTGGGCTCAATAATAATCAGATTTCCATGTACACACATACTTTCCATATATTGTATCCCTATAATATTTTCAAACATATCTCTATATTTCAAGTACGTTTTCATATTAATTCGTCTCAAGTTCAGTATATTCTTCCTGTCAGCTTTGTTCATTAATCAATTGAAATATCGATAATCACCCAAGTAGTACAATCGAGGTGTACAAATCTATACTCATAGATGAAAATATTTATTAAACAAATTCTATGTTCATATATCATCATTTCATATTTCCATATTTCATGTAACATCATTTTCATGTATTTTAAGCAGATACATATAAAAACCATTTCTTTTCTTGTCAGAATTTTGAACATTAAATTTATCGGAATATCAATAGATACTCATATAGTACACTCAATGTGTACGGAACTCTCGAGCTACCCTTTTCAAATCTTTTGGGCAATCATATACTTTTATGCTTACATAGAGCTACGGTAGTTCCACAACTTATGTGGAATTACTACCAATCAATTTAATACCTCGATGCTCACACAAAGCTACGGTAGTTCCACAACTTATGTGGAATCACTACCAATACATCGATGCTCACACAGAGCTACGGTAGTCCTTAACATATGTGACTACCAATCAATATACTTATACCTCGATGCTCACACAAAGCTATAGTAGTTCCACAACTTATGCGGAATACTACCAATCCTCGATGCTCACATAGAGCTATGGCAGTCCGCAACTTATGCGGTATTACTACCAATCACTATATTTATACCTCAATGCTCACAAAGAGCTACGATAGTTCACAACATATGTGACTACCAATTACTATGCTTGTAACTTATAATGCTCGAGAGACTTATCAGGATTACTCGTCCGAGCTAAACCTGTCTGCAACACATGCAGAATCACCTTACAATAATCTATCGAATTTCTTTTATTCAACCGGGACTTATTTCTTTTTCAAGTAATATCATTTTATCATATCTATACATTGAACACACAATTAACATCCATATCATATAACATGTATTTCAAGCATTCAAAGGTTCAATATTAAGTTACACGAACTTACTTGGCTAAATTGCAAAAATACCAAGATTTAGGGGCATTTTGGTAATTTTTATTTCCCCGATTTCTCACCCGACCTTGATTTAAATCAATAATTTCATTTGATTTATTGATTTAGATAATAAAAAAATTCATTTCCTTTAATCTAGTCATTTTTGACAACTTTTACAAAATTGCCTCTAAAGTTTTACTTTTATTCAATTTAATCTCTGAGCCTAAAATATGCAAATTAGTCATTTTTAATGTAAACCCATGCTAGGTGAACATTCATATATTTTCCTCCTCCTCTCCATTCCACATCCTTAATGTATATATCATGCTTATAAGTAACATTATCTATAATTTCACTATTTACTTATATGTATATTCAAAGCTATCCATTTGAGTCATAGTCACTAAATTATATGTATCTTGAGCTACAGATTCCAAATTAAGATTTGCTTGATGTTTTTGAAACTAGACTCAAATATATTTCTACTATAAAGTTTTTAGAATTTATAGTTTAGCCAATAAGTACAGTAAAATCTTTAAATTTATCCCTATTCTGCTATTTAACAGCTTCGACCTTTCCTTACTAAAAATTAATTATCTCTTAGTACAGAATTTGGATGATGTTCCCGTTTGTTTCTCTTGAAAATAGACTCATTAAAAATTTAAACATATAAGTTTAAGCCCCTAATTATTTTTTTTTCCAGTTTTTGATGATTTTTCAAAGTTAGAACAGGGGAACCTGAAATCATTCTGACCTTGCCTCACAAAATTTATTATAACTCATAACTTACAATTCCATTGCTTACACTACTTCTTATATGAAAAACTAGACTCAATAAGCTTTAATTTCATATTTTATTCTTCCTCTAATTAAATTTTCACAATTTTTGGTGATTTTTTAAAATTAGACTATTACTGCTATCCAAAACTATTTTAATGCAAAACATCCTTATTTCCTTTCTCTCCAATATTTCTCATCACTTTCTCTTATTTCTCTTCACTAACATATCAAGAACATAGCACCCTATATAAGAAAACTCTAATTTAACATCAATTTAATATAATTTATACTCAATTCAGTCCAACTTATATTTTAGGCAAAACTACCATTTTGCCTCTAAACTTTTAATAAATGACGATTTCATCCCTAGACTCGGAAAATGAAATTCATGAAATTTAATCCTTGTTCCAAGCCTAATTATTCTCATACATATTAATAATAGCCCATGAATTCCATGAAATTTTAGAATTTTTCATAAATTCAACACTTTTCAATTTAATCCCTAAAACATGATTACATCCAAAATTCTTTAATAGAACACCTTTAAACATCCATTAACATCTCAATTTCATCATCAAATAACTAAAATCATATGACCTTATCAATGGTATCTTTCAAAACTTTCAAAAAAAATCAAAAACTAATGAAATAGTAAGTTGGACCTAATTGTAAAAGTCTAAAAACATAAAAATTTCAAGGAAAAAGTAAGAATTAAACTTACATGAAGCTAGAATAGGAAAACCAGCCTTGAGAGCTCTTCCAAGGTATTTTTGGATAGAAAATTGAAGAAGAAATGGTCTAGAAACTATTAAAATCAATTTTGACCATGTAAGTTTTGTTTTAATTCCAATTTTGTCCTTATCCCATAAAAATCCTTGATTTTTTTTTCACGCTATGCCGCCTCAGCCATTTAAAATGGGCCATTTTCCCTTTTAGCCCTTCCTTATTTAATTGTTAAGCTATTTAATCACTTTAGCAAGTTTTGCACCTTTTTCAATTTAGTCTTTTTTATTTAATTGACTACCGAAACATTAAAATTTTCTGACAAAATTTTAATACTACCTTATTGACACTTAGTAAATATTTATAAAAATATCTATGTCTCAGTTTATAACCCCCAAATCTCTATACCTCTTTTTCTCAATTTCTTGACCAAATAAATCTTTATAAAACACAATTTATTATTTCAAAAATCTTTTAAAAGCTACATTTGACTTGTAAATATTAAATAATATAATTTATATGTTCATTTTCCGGATTTAATGGTCTCGAACCACTATTTTCGACATCACTGAAATTCGGGCTATTACATAAAATCCTATAAGTTGATACTGAATGCCGATCAACCAGTCTGAAAAGTAGAAGCAAACTTATTAGTTGCTTCTTACTCTAAAAGGAAGAGAAAGGGAAAGAATGCTAAAAAAACAAGGCTAAGTTGTCACATCTCAAATCTAGATGATCCAAGTTGAAGGCGTGTAGTCGTGAAGTTATTTGTTCTAGCTCACTCTGGTGGTTAGTTCACCAAATTGAAAACTTCTAGCGAACTAATTTTTTAGCGAATTTAGTATCCATCCATGGAAGTACATCAAGATTTAGTCTTTGATGTGTTCTTCAATAAAAGAAAGAATTTGATGAAAGAAAAGTAAGCTCTGTCTAGGTTATCATCAAATATATAGTTTGCCTAGTTTGTTAAAGCATTGTGAAGAGCAAGTCTTGGTAACTAGATTTGGTTAAACACCAATTAAACTAATTGGTCAAATAGTTTTTAGACAAGACTCTCATTTATGTTTCTTTCGGATTTTGTTGGCCATCAGGAAGGGCATATTCTGAAGTTTCTTGCCACTTGTCAAATTCCACTAAATGGAAGTGGATTACATATATGCGAGTAAGGTTCGTAAGAAAGTTTCTTCTTCATTCAAAATGACTCTTAAATTCTTAAATATAAAATATTATTGCTGTAACACCCCTTATCCATATCCATCATCGAATTAGGGTTATGGGAAGTTACAACTATTAAAAGAACAAACATAGATAATTTCAATTCAAAAATTTATTTTTAAATCAATTATTAATAATTTCATTCAATCAACATGTCATTCAAACTAAAATGGGACTTAAATCGAGCCTACAAAGCATTAAGAGTGATTGAGAAACAACCAATGATCAAATTGAATCAAAATATGAACGTAGGGTAAAAACTGAACCAAAGGTCACACGGCCATGTGACAGAGCTCATCACGTGTGGAGCAAAGACATGACCGTGTGGTCAAATTGTGTAACAATCTATGCTTGTGTAACTTGATATGCGTGATATGAAGTAACAAAAATTATAATAATGATCACACCAGAAACTAACTATTATCACGATTTTAAGGCAAGGGCACCTATCGAACAGTAGTATAGCTTAGTGGCAAGACCGAGATATCGTACCCAAGGGAACCAAAAGTACTAGTACTAACTTTCTTTCTATTATTTAACCTAAAAATAAAAGGGGATTTTATGAAACTAAACTAATTCTAAAACTAAGCTATGAAAGCACAAAAAGTGAATTGGGGAAAAACTCTTAGGAAAAACTGATTGATTTGGACAATACTCAAGGGAGAATCCACCTAGACTTTACTTGTTATCAACTCTTGAACTAGACGATTTATTCACTTGACTTGATCCGTAAAAATCCCTAACTTATGTTAATATCTCTCTCGAGACTGAAAACAACTAACCCTAGGTTGATTAATTGAAATCTCTTTCTAATTAAAACCTCTAGTGTTGCATTAACTTGATCTATGGATTCCCTTATTAGGTTTGACCCTAATCCGGTAGATTTTCGTCCTCCTATCTCTAGGATTGTGATCAACTCTGCTTAATTGTGTTGGATCTACTCCTATGCAGGGACTTTTGCTCCTCTACATAAGCACATTCGACTTAAATCAATATCCCAGAAATATCAATTTAAGAGTTAAAAACATAATTAAGAACAAATCAAATATTTATCATATAATTCAAGAGAAAATAATAACAAGATCTGTCTTAGGTTTCATCCCCCTCAAGTATTTGGGGGTTTAGTTCATAATTATAAAAAAAAACATATCAAAAGAAATAAAATAACAAAACATAAAGAACCCAAAAACCCCTGAAGGAAATTGAAGGGAGATCTTTAGTCTTGAGGGAGAATTCAGCTTCTGAGATGGATCAATCGGCTTCCCTTGGAGTAATTCCTTGCTTCTACTCTCTGTGTTGATAGAAATAAGACACTCTTTTGTGGGAGAAAAAGCACCTTCTTGGGGGGAGAAAAGTATCCCTTTGTAGTTGCCCTCTAGGGTCTTTATATAGAGCTTTAGAGTGTCTTTCTTAGCCCCTAAGTAGCCTTTTCTGAGTGAAATTTAACTTCCTCACGACAGGGACACGCCTGTGTGCCACGTCCATGTAGATTGAGGCCCAGGCTGTGGTCGGGCCTGTTGATGGTGGCACGACCATGTGGTCTGGTCGTGCTTATCGGGGTTAGGCCGTGTTTGAGCTTAAGGAGGCATGGCCGTGTGGCACGGCCGTGTGGTGAATCTCCGGGCCGTGTTGTTTTCATACTTTGGCCCATTTTTCTATTTTTAGCTCGTTTCTTGCTCTTTTCTCTTCCTTAAGCTCACCTGGGCTTAAAACATGAAATAGAAGGATTAAGAGCACCAATTTCCACAAATTCAATGATAATTCATCCACAAATTAGGCTAAGCATGAGGTAAAAACATGTATAATTTATCGTTTATCAAATACCCCACACTTAAGCCTTTGCTTGTCTTCAAGCAAAATCTCAACTCACAATTAAGAATCATTCTTCTCAACTTATAACCCTTATCAATAATGTTTCAAACTAATCCACAAGTAATCATACAATGAGAATTCAACCAGAAGAACATTAAAGATTCAAACACTCTAAGTTGAGAATTTTATCACAGAAACATAGGTTTTCTCCTTTCTCCTAAGTAATTACCTCTCAATCAAAATTAACAAGATTTGACATCCTCACTAAAGATTCACTCTATCCACTCAAAGTGTTTAGGGTTCAAGGATTAAGCACTCTTTAGTCAACCTGAAAAGTTATTACCATAGGCTTGCAAGAAAATCAAATCTCCACCACTATAGATTGATATGACACATCGATCAAAAGGTCTTTCAATAGTTGTAATGGGGCTTTGGTTAGGGGTGTTGTCACAAGCTGAAAAAGAGGGTTAGAATCGAGATTGAATTGAAAAATCATCTAGAAAAATCTCTATCATTGGAACATATTTCTAGAGCTAAGCCTTATGATGACATCATTCTGGATTTGATAGCTTATAATAGAAATATGCAAAAATGTTAAACTAAAACTGAAATATGAATTACAACTTAATTAACTGTATATACAATTTTTTTAAGAACAAATCAAATACAATACTTTGAATATTTACAAACTTTTACAAACTGAAAAAGAGAAAAAAGCTAGATAATAAATCAACTCAAATCTCGACAAAAAATAGGGATCAAAATAATTGAATGGAATTAAACAAAAACATGTTACAGGTTAATATTAGAGGTAAGTCAAAGAATAGGCTGTTAGGCTCAATGGGGTTCACTAGGGGTTAATTTGTGGAAGTAGGCTTTTATGGAGTAAGTGGGTTAAATCCTATATGTCTTTATCATCTCAGTGAATCAAATTAATGATGTGGTCTCGACATGTATAATTGAAGCAAGTTCTAGAATAACAAATCAGTATTGACTCATTCAAAGCAACAATAAAAGTGAGCACGAAAGAATGTATGCTCAAAAGGCTCAAAAATCTCACAAGAATTATGGCTTTTTGATGTCAATCCTGCGAATTTCAAATATCAAGATAACACTTAATATTAGGGAAAACAACCTAGAAAAAATTTAAATTCTCAAAAATTTCAACTTATTATGCTTGATTCCCCAATGTCTTAAAGTTTGAATAATCAAAGCATAAGCACCTATGTTTTAATTCTCAACATATCAATAAAAATCATAAATCAATCAGAATTAATTCCTAATAGGAGATTGAAGATAATGTAAAGAGTGAAAGTGAGAATTTGAAATTTTGAGAACAATGCAAAATGTTAGTTGTAAAAATTTTTAGGGGTTTAAAATAAAATGCAATGACTGAAAGTAAGTTTCCCCCCACACTTAAGATGTACATTGCCCTCAATGTACAAAGAAACATTAGTAGCAATAGAAGCATAAGATCATAAGATAGGGAAATGCATGAAACTCCCTGGATTGGATAATTTGTGAGGTGGTGGTGCCTATAGAGTGTCTGGGACAAATGAAGGTTGATAAACACCAAATTATACATATTTTTACCTCACATTTAGCCTACATTTTGGATGGTTTCTTATCAATTTTGTGAGAACTGGTGCTCTTAACCCCTCTTTTTCATATCTTATGCTCAGGAGAGCATAGTGAAGATGAAAGAACAGAAAACGGGCCTAAAACGGTGAAAAATAGACTAAAAAGCACGAACCACACGGGCCAAGAGATGCCACACGGCCATGCCACACGGGCGTGCTTCACGAAGATCACACGGACAAAGCCCCGACAAGCACGGCCACTACACACGGGCGTGCTAAATCACACGGCCTCTATCGAACCCATATAGGCGTGGCACACGGGCGTGTTCTAGTCGTGGGAAAGACGAATTTCACTCAAATTGAGATGCTTAGGGGCTAAGAAAGAGTCCCCAAAAGTTCTCTATATAAAGATCCCATAAGGCAACATTGAAGGAGGGCTCCTTCCACCTCTATACACATTCTATATTCTTTTCCTCTTACCTTTCTGCCACACCACAGGTAGAAGCAAGGGATTACTCGAAGGGAGAAGCCGATTGGTTCATCTCAGAAGCCGAAGTTCTGCATCAACATAGAGGATTTCCCTAAATTCCTTCAGGGGTTTTTGGTTTCTTTTATGATTTGTTATTTTATAACTTCTGAGATGTTTTCTTTTATCTTTATGAACTAAACCCCTCAGATACTTGAGGGGGATGAAACCTAAGACAGATCTTGTTATTTATTCTTGATTTTTATGAGAATTACTTGAATTGTTCTTAATTATGTGTTATTCATCCTTGATTTAATAGTTCTAGGTATTAATTCAAGAATTAGATGTGCTTAGAGCAAATGAGCAAAAGTCCCTGTGATAAGAGTAGATCTACCATAATTAAGTGGAGTTGCATGCAACCCTAGACATAGGGCAACATAAATATGTCGAATTAGGCTCAAACCTAATATGGGGAACCATAGATCGAATTAATGCAACCTAGGGAGTTAATTAATAAGGGAATTTTAATTAACAACTTATGCCTAGTTGCTCTTCACCTCAACGGAGGGTTTAGTATAAATTAGGGATCTCTACGGATCAAGTCAAGCAAATAACTCGTATAATTCAAGAAAATAATAACAAGTGAAGTCTAGGTGGATTCTCCCTTAAGTATTAATCATACCAATTAGCTTTCCCCAAAAAGTCTTCCCAATTTACTTTATCTGTTTTTCTTAGTTTAGATCTTAGAAAGTAGTTTTAAACAAACCCTCATTTAATTTTTAGGTTAAATAATAGAAAGGAAGTGAGTAATAGTACTTTCGGTTCCCTTGGGTACGATACTCGATCTTATCACTAGACTATACTACTGTCGACAGGTGCGCTTGCCTTAAACGTCGTGATATTAGTTAGTTTGGGTTTGATCAAGTTCTTTATAAATTTTATTACTTTATATCACGCGATATCAAGTTTTTGGCACCGTTGCCGGGGACTTAAACTGAAATATTACGAAAGCTCGATTTCTATTACTTTAGCCATTATTATTTATAATATTTATATATTACTCTAGTTACTTTATTTTTATTTTTATTTTTAATTTTATTTTATTCTCTTTTTAGGTTTTTCTAGTTTATGACTAGAAACAACCCGACAGGACCACTACTTTTTGACGAAGATTTGGAAGCTACAGTCCGCAGAAATCGTAGAGAGATCAGACGAAGTCTACATTATC
Organism: Gossypium stocksii; assembly: GCA_020496765.1. NCBI lineage: Eukaryota > Viridiplantae > Streptophyta > Magnoliopsida > Malvales > Malvaceae > Gossypium > Gossypium stocksii. Next base: position 111,391,178 of record CM035623.1, read on the forward strand.
CAGAACAAGAACTTGAGCAAGAGCCAGAACCTATTGAAGAGATGGCTGCAAATCAAAATATTCACCAACCCCCAGCACTACCCGTCGAACCAGAAGAAGCTCCGCGTACTATGTATGATTATGCTAAACCTAGTGTGATTGGTACTCAAACTAGTATTGTTAGACCTGCTATTGCTGCTAATAATTTTGAATTAAAACCTAGTACTATTAAGATGATTCAGCAATTTGTGCAGTTTGACGGTTTACAGGATGAAGATCCCAACTCACATCTAGCCAATTTTTTGGAACTGTGCGACACTTTTAAAATCAATGGCGTTACTGATGATGCCATTCGTCTAAGGCTATTTCCTTTTTCTTTAAGAAATAAGGCGAAACAGTGGTTAAACTCTTTACCACGAGGCTCAATTACTACATGGGACCAGATGTCCGAAAAATTTTTGCTTAAATATTTTCCTCTTGCTAAAACTGTTAAATTACGAAATGATATTTCTTCTTTTGTGCAGATGGATTTAGAAACGCTCTATGATGCCTGGGAAAGGTACAAGGATCTTTTAAGAAGATGCCCTCATCACGGATTACCTTTATGGTTACAGGTTCAAACTTTCCATAATGGGTTAAACCCGTCAACTAGGAAAATGATCGATGCAGCCGCGGGCGGAACCATCAATAATAAAACACCTGACGAAGCTTACGAATTTATTGAAGAGATGTTATTGAATAACTATCAGTGGCAAGTCATGAGGACAAAGCCGATGAAAGCTGCAGGAGTCTATAATCTTAATGCTGTTACTATGCTTACTAACCAAGTAGAACTTTTAAATAAGAAATTTGACAATTTTGTTGGTTCTACGCAGGCACAACCAGTGATGCAATGTGATGCAGCTCCAGGAAATATGTTTAATTCAGACCATCTACACAACATGGAAGCCAAACAAGCCAATTATATGGGTAATAATTCTCGACCTCCAAATAATTCTTATAGTAACACTTATAATGCAGGTTGGAGAAATCACCCAAATTTTTCATGGAGAGGACAAGGAAATCAAAGACAACAGCCTCCGGTATTCCAGCAGCCACCACTACAACAGGAAAAGAAGTCGAATCTTGAAGATATGTTCACCAAATTCATGGCCGCTTCAGAAACTCGTTTCCAAAGCACTGAAACAGCATTAAAGAATCAACAGGCCTCGATTCAAGGACTCGAGAACAAAATTGGTCAACTTGCAAAATTAATCTCAAAAAGACCTCAGGGCGGGCTTCCAAGCAACATGAACCAAATCCCAGAGAACATGTTAAAGCGATCACTCTAAGAGATGGTAAAGTGCTAGCAGAACCATAAAAGCAGCATGTTCACGAACCGCCGAAAGATAAAATAGAGGAATCTAAGGACGATGCTCCTCCAACACTCAAGGAATACAAACCTCGCATCCCATACCCAGTAAGGTTAAAAAAGAACCAGACAGACGCCCAATTTGGTAAGTTTCTTGAACTTTTCAAACAATTACATATTAACTTACCCTTTGTTGAAGCAATTTCACAGATGCCGAAATACGCAAAATTCCTAAAAGAACTCTTGACAAACAAAAGGAAGCTGGAAGAATTAGCTACAGTGGAACTCAACGAGGAGTGTTCAGCCATTCTCCAAAATAAACTGCCAACAAAGCTAAAAGATCCAGGGAGTTTTACTATTCCTTGTTTGATTGGTAGCTTAATTATTAATCAAGCATTGGCTGATTTAGGTGCAAGTATTAATCTCATGCCTTATAAAATGTTCAAGCAACTAGGTCTAGGGGAACCTAAACCCACTAGAATGAGCATTCGATTAGCCGATAGATCTATTAAGTATCCTAGGGGAATCATTGAAGATGTGCTAGTAAAGGTCGATAAATTTATATTCTCTGTTGACTTTATTGTGCTTGACATGGATGAAGACATTGACGTACCTTTGATTTTAGGACGCCCATTTTTAGCCACTGCTAGAGTTATTATTGATGTAGGAGATGGTAAATTAGTTCTTAGAGTTGGTGAAGAGGAAGTCATTTTTAAAATCTATGATGCCATGAAATTTTCTAAGGAACAAGATGACTCTTGTTATTTTGTTGATATGGTTGATCACTTTGTTCAAGATAATTTTCAGGAAATCTCTATCACCGACACACTGGAACTGTGTCTTGTTCAGGGGGAGGGTGAAACCACCGTAGAAGTCAAGAAGGTAAGAAAAGAATTAGATTCTAGCGAAACTATCACTAGACATATAAGCTATGAGAATTTAAAGATGAATGATAAGCTAAGACAGAAACCTTCCATTGAAGAGCCCCCTAAATTAGAATTAAAACAACTGCCAGAACACTTAGAATATGCCTTTTTAGGGGAGAACTTAACTTTGCCGGTCATTATTGCATCAAATTTAAGCTCTAAAGAAAAGGAAGAACTGCTCCAGGTACTAAGAAAACATAGGCAGGCCATAGCTTGGAAAATTTCAGATATCAAGGGAATTAATCCCTCTTTTTGTACTCACAAGATTTTGATGGAAGACAAATATAAACCAGCAGTGCAAGCCCAGAGACGATTAAATCCTAACATGAAGGAAGTCGTAAAGGCCAAGGTAATTAAACTTCTTGATGCTGGTATCATTTATCCTATTTCTGACAGTTCTTGGGTAAGCCCTGTGCAGGTTGTTCCTAAGAAAGGTGGACTCACCGCGGTAACCAATGACAAAGAAGAGCTCGTACCAACACGAACAATCACAGGATGGAGAGTATGCATCGATTACCGAAAGCTGAATGACGCCACTCGAAAAGATCATTTTCCTTTGCCCTTTATCGATCAAATGTTAGAAAGATTAGCCGGTCACATGTATTATTGCTTCCTAGATGGCCTCTCCGGTTACTTCCAAATTCCAATAGCTCCAGAAGATCAGGAAAAAACAACGTTCACATACCCATACGGTACGTTCGCATATCGAAGAATGCCTTTTGGTTTATGTAACGCTCCTGCTACCTTTCAGCGATGTATGCTAGCTATATTTAACAAATGTGTGGAAGGTTTCATGGAGGTATTCATGGATGATTTCTCCGTTTTCGGTAATTCTTTCCAACACTGTCTAAATAATTTAAAACTTGTTCTGATAAGATGTGAAGAGACAAATCTAGTGCTAAATTGGGAAAAATGTCATTTCATGGTCCAGGAAGGTATTGTACTAGGACATAAAATTTCTAATAAAGGAATTGAGGTAGACAGAGTGAAAATTGAAACCATTGAAAAACTACCCCCTCCTAGTTCAGTTAAGGCTATAAGAAGTTTTTTAGGACATGCCGGTTTTTATCGTAGATTCATTAAGGACTTTTCTAAAATAGCTAAGCCTTTAACTAAATTGCTAGAGAAAGACATACCTTTCAACTTCGACCAAGAATGCTTAGAGTCCTTTAGCACCCTTAAAGACAAGTTAGTCAACGCCCCAATTATGATTTCACCTGATTGGAATCTGCCTTTTGAACTAATGTACGATGCAAGTGATTTTTTCCGTAGGTGCAGTTTTAGGACAGCGAAGGGACAAGAACTTCCAACCGATCTACTATGTTAGCAGAACATTGACAGCTGCTCAAGCCAACTACACCACCACGGAGAAAGAATTACTAGCTGTTATCTTTGCTTTTGATAAATTCAGATCTTATTTAATCTTGTCAAAAGTGATCGTTTTCACTGATTATTCAGCTCTTCGTTATCTTTTAGCCAAACCTGACGTAAAACCTCGGTTAATAAGATGGATTCTACTTTTACAGGAATTCGACTTGGAAATTAAAGACAAGAAATGAGCTGAAAATTTAGCAGCAGATCACCTTTCGAGACTAGAGAATACACAGCCCAAGTACCTCGAGAAGATAAACGATATGTTCCCTGAGGAACAACTCCTAACTTTAGCAGGGCTAACCCATCAGCAAAAGAAACGATTCTTTGCTAATGTGAAAAACTACTTTTGGGAAGACCCTTTTCTTTTCCGAATTTGCGCAAATCAGGTTATACGAAAATGCGTTGATGACATAGAAGCGTATCAAATTTTGGAACACTGCCACTCAGGACCCACAGGAGGACATCACAGCGGAACCAGAACCGCTCATAAGGTACTCGAATCAAGTTTTTACTGGCCTACACTTTTCAGAGATGCTAACAGGTATGTGACTGCTTGTGATAAATGCCAACGAGCAGGTAATATCTCCCAACTTAATGAAATGCCTCAAAACTATATACTTTCATGTGAAATATTTGATGTATGGGGTATAGATTTCATGGGACCATTCCCTAATTCATTTGGAAATAAGTATATACTAGTAGCAGTGGATTACATGTCAAAATGGGTAGAGGCTCAAGCTTTACCTACAAATGATGCTAGAATGGTAGTACGATTTTTGAAAATTTTTTTTTCTCAATTTGGAACACCTAGGATAATCATAAGTGATAGGGGCACACATTTTTGCAATACCCAATTTGAAAAGATCTTAAGAAGGTATGGAGTATACCACAGAACAGCTACCCCTTACCACCCACAAACTAGCGGCCAAGTCGAAGTGACAAACAGAGAACTGAAGCGCATCCTAGAAAAAACAATAGAATCAAATAGGAAAGACTGGCTTAGAAAATTAGATGATGCATTATGGGCCTATAGAACTGCTTTTAAAACACCCATAGGAACATCTCCATATAAACTCATTTATGGAAAAAACTGTCATTTACCATTTGAACTCGAACATAAAGCATTCTGGGCTATAAAATTTCTAAACTTTGATCTTAAAAGTGCAGGTGAAAAGAGGCTCATGCAGTTGAATGAACTAGATGAATGGCGCTACAATGCATACGAAAACTCAAAACTGTATAAAGAAGCCATGAAGCGACGTCATGACAAAAGGCTGAAACAACCCAAGCAGTTCAAAACAGGTGATCTTGTCTTACTCTACAACTCAAGGTTGAAACTATTCCCTGGAAAACTTAAATCAAGGTGGTCAGGTCCGTTCACCGTTCTCAATGTCTTTCCATACGGCACTATCGAGGTAACTCACCCCAACCACAGTACTTTCAAGGTAAATGGCCATAGGCTAAAACATTATAAAAGTGAGAATTTTACAGAAAACAAGGAGGAGCTTAGGCTCCACCCCGTTTCTTCTTGACATCTTTCGGAAGAGTCGAGCTTAGACTCTAAATAAACGCTTCTCGGGAGGCAACCCGAGCACTAATATAGTAACTTCCCTTTCTTTTAAAATTTTTTAGTGTTTTATTACATAAACTAACATTTTTTCTGCAGAAAATATGGACCACATGGCCAGGCACACGGGCGTGCCTAAGGCCGTGTGCTTACCTAAAAAAAACAGAGACACAGTCGTGTGGACAGACCGTGCACGAATAGAGCAACTTTTCCCCAAAACACGTGCTACTGATAAAACCCCACGGCCGTGCGACATGGCCGTGGCGACTCTTCGACATCCACACGGGTAAACAAGGAACACACACGCCCGTGCTTTATGGCCGTGGCAACCTTGCACCTTCAACACGGGCAAACATAGAGACACACGCCCGTGCCATAAGCCCGTGGAAGCTACTGTCAATTTAGACACGCTCGTGTACTTTATTATACGCCCGTGCATTTAACGAAGGACCAATCTCCACGGCTGTGCACTTTATTACATGCCCGTGCGTTTAACGAAGGACCAATCTCCACGGCCGTGCTCAAAATCGACACGGGCGTGCTCATCGAACGTGGCATGCTAAAACCTCCGATTTTCAAAAAACACGGGCTAAACACGACTCACACGGGTGTGCGATATGCCCATATGACCCAAAATGTGTAAATATGGGGCCATTTTTCACTTCCCCTTTCATCCAAAACCCTAAGATTTCACACTCAAAACCTCCCCAAGCCTCCACAAACACCACCACAGTCCTCTAAACGCCACCATACTAGATTTTCTGATTCCTACGCCCGTGCATCAGTACCTACGACCGTGTAACACCAAATTTGGTTCCATTTTCTCCCATTTTCTCATTTATTTTACTTTTACTGCATTTCTTGCATATTTATTTATTTTATTAGTTGATTTATGCAATTATAGAACTAGGAAATAGAGAACAATCTAGAATAATATGGAATTGTGATTTTGTTAGCCATTTTGATTCCATATGCCAATTTTGTGCCATTTAAACCCATAGCTAGTTTCCACCTAATACCCATTGTAAATATGCCACTTAAACATACATTAGCATGCCATTTGCTATATAGTTCAGTATATATACACACATTCATGAAAAGAATTCTTATGCAAATTCTTAAAATGATTAGATTCTACTACCAAGGGTAATTCCCACTCATGTTAAGGAACATTTTTATTTTATTCAGTCTTTCTTTTTTTTTTTTTAAATATTTGCATTTCCAATTTTAAATTCATTTTATTTCTTTTCTAATGTTTTTTTTTTGTAGATCCCATGTCATCCTCCCGAGCCAGGAAAGCTACCGTCCCCGCCTTTAAGAAACGAAAGGGGCCAGGAAGTTCTTCGACTAGGCCCACTTCTGAGATACGTCACCCTTTTCTTACATTCTCACAAGACTCCCAAGAGGAGCGCTACCAGTTGCTACGCGCTCGCAATATCATGATGGGCCGATGCATTGACTGGAGGGCCCTCGAACAAGTACGCCTGGTAGACGATGTCTGAGCCCTGCTCGCCACCGACCCTTGGGACTAGTTCTTTGAAATCATGGAGCCCACATATCTTGAACTCACTCTCAAGTTCTGTGCTACGTTCCACCTCCAGACGGTGATGACTCGGTTTGATGATCCAGGAACGGTCCTGTTTCGTCTAGGAGGGCTCGTACGACAACTCAGTGTTCCAGAATTCGGTGTGGCACTCGGGCTTTACACCGAGTAGTTTATGGCAGAGGAGAGCTTTCTCAGTCTTTCCATCCAAATCCGACCCCTTGATTGCTGGAAAGAGATTGCCCCAGAAAGACAGATATACAACCCCAGCGTCAGCAAGGCCTCTGCTCTTCCTCCCTCTCTCAGGTATATCTACGCACTCCTCGCTCATACTATTACAGGTCGCCGAGATAGCACAGGCGTCGTCAACATGCACGACGTCTACTTCCTATGGTGCATGGCGAATGTCTGCCCCATTAACCTTGCATATTTCATCGCGCTCGCCATGCAACATCAGACGGAGAGACACCGCAAGGGAGTCATATCCATGGGCCCATACATCACATTCTAGGCCGTTACTTCGGCCTGTTCAACACTACAGCCTAGACCTCCTCCTATACCTTACTTGGCCAGATGTCCTCCTAGGGCATCCAGAGCATGCTTTCTACGAGGATGGTCGAACGACGTCTAGGTGGCGACCACTATCACTTCCGCCTTGTCCAAGAAAGCGAGGACCAAGAGGATCAAGAGGACATTTCTGATGATGTCCCACCGCCACCACCAGCGGAGGATACACCCACCGAGCCATCACGCCCCAGACGACCAACCCAGACAGCAGCCCCATATGCTGACATATATGAGCGCCTAGACCGATTTTAGCAGCAATGCTTCCAGCGCTTCGATTATATCGATGCCACTTTAGCACAGATATGTCAGCACCTGAGCATCGCCCCACCGCCACGAGACCCATCAGAGGATTAGATCCTCTTTTATCTTTTATTTTTATTTTATTTTATTTTTATTTTTATCATTTATCATTTATTTTTATTTTTTTTCTCTTTAACTAGTAAACACTGATCTTAATTTTAACCTTTTTCCTTTAACTTTCTTTTCCTTTTCTTTTTCAGATTTAATTGCTTTTATTTTAGCTTTTACCTAATTTGAATATTAGTATTTTTCGTATTTTGTTTTTGTTTTTTCATAACAGCTACCTCCTAACAAAGTAATCCCTCTTCATCTTAACCTCCCACGACTAATAAATCCCTTCGCAGTTTCAAAGGAGCTCTACAGCTCAAATCTCTATGAAAAAGGGAATACCGCGCCGCAACTCCCGTCTCGCAAACCCATCCAAATTTCAGGGAGTTTCATACCTTTCCCTAACTTTTGATCTTGTGCTTCTATTGCTATTAATGTTTTCTTTGTACATTGAGGACAATGTACATCTTAAGTGTGGGGGGTACAGTACTTTTAATTTTATACCCTCTTTGAAACCCTTGAAATGGTTCTAACTAATTGCACTATCCTCAATAGCATAATTTTCAGTTTCCTATAAGGAATTATTTCTAATTGATTTATGATTTGTATTGATATGTTGAGAATTAAGAAATAGGCGATTGTACTTTAAAAATTCAAACTTAAAAATATTAAGGAATCAAGAATGATAAGTTGAAATTTTTTGAGAACTCCATTTTTTTTGCATAAGTTATCTTCTCTAATTTTAGGTACTATCTTGAAATTTGAAATTTGCAGGATTGACATCAAAAGCCATAATTTTGTGAGATTTTGAGCCTTTTGAGCATACATTCTTTCGTGCTCACTGATATTATTGCTTTGAGTGAGTCAACATTGAATAGTTATTCTAGAACTTACTTCGATTATACATGTTGAGACCACATCATTGATTTGATATATCGAAATGATAAAGGCACTTAGGATTTAACCCACTTACTCCACAAAAAGCCTACCTCCATGAATTAACCTCTAGTAAACCCCTTTGAGCCTAACAACCTTTTCCTTGACTCACCCTCTAATTATTAACCAATAACCAATTTTTGTTGAATTTCATTCAATTATTTTGATCCCTATTTTTGTCGAGATTTGAGTTGAATTTTTCATCTAGCTTTATTCTCTTTTCCAGATTGTAAAATTTATTGTATTACTTGACTTCTTAAAAAAAGTACATACAGTAAAATTTGATTGTAAATTGTAAATAGTTCGATAAATTTTTGCATATTTCTATTTTTCAAGCTATGAAGCCAGAAATGATATTATCATAAGAATTAGCTCTAGAAATATATTTCAAAGTGATAGAGATTTTTCTAGCCAGATAATTTTTCAAATTCAATCTCGATTCTAACCCTCTTTTGCAGCCTGTGACAACACCTATAACCAAGCCCCGTTACAACCAGTAAAGACCTTTTGATCGATATATCATATCAATCTATAGTGGTGGAGATGTGATTTTCTTGTAAGCCTATGGTAATAACTTTTCAGATTGACTAGAGAGTGCTTAATTCTTGAACCCTAAACACTTCGAGTGGATAGAGTGAACCTTTAGCGAGGATGTCAACTTCTGTTAATTAAGATGGAAAGATAATTACTTAAGAGATGAGAGAAAGCTTATGTTTCAATGATAAAATTCTCAACTTAGATTGATTGAATCTTTAATGTTCTTCTGATTGAATTATTCATTGTATGACTACCTGTGGATTAGTTTGAAACATTATTGATAAAGGTTGTAAGTTGAGAAGAATGATTCTTATTTAGGGATTGAGATTTTGCTTGAGGGCAAGCAAAGATTTAAGTGTGGGGGTATTTGATAAACACCAAATTATACATTTTTTTACCCCACATTTAGCCTACATTTTGGATGGTTTCTTATCAATTTTGTGAGAACTGGTGCTCTTAACCCCTCTTTTTCATATCTTATACTCAGGAGAGCATAGGGAAGATGAAAGAACAGAAAACATGCCTAAAATGGTGAAAAATAGACCAAAAAGCACGAACCACACGGGCCAAGAGATGCCACACGGCCGTGCCACACGGGCGTGCTTCACGAAGATCACACGGACAAAGCCCGACAAGCACGGCCACTACACACGGGCGTGTTAAATCACACGGCCTCTATCGAACCCACACGGGCGTAGCACACGGGCGTGTTCTAGTCGTGGGAAAGACGAATTTCACTCAAATTGGGATGCTTAGGGGCTAAGAAAGAGTCCCTAAAAGTTCTCTATATAAAGATCCCATAAGGCAACATTGAAGGGGGGCTCTTTCCACCTCTATACACATTCTATATTCTTTTCCTCTCACCTTTCTGCCACACCACAGGTAGAAGCAAGGGATTACTCGAAGGGAGAAGCCGATTGGTTCATCTCAGAAGCCGAAGTTCTGCATCAACATAGGGGATTTCCTTAAATTCCTTCAGGGGTTTTTGGTTTCTTTTATGATTTTTTATTTTATAACTTCTGAGGTGTTTTCTTTTATCTTTATGAACTAAACCCCTCAGATACTTGAGGGGGATGAAACCTAAGACAGATCTTGTTATTTATTCTTGATTTTTATGAGAATTACTTGAATTGTTCTTAATTATGTGTTATTCATCATTGATTTAATAGTCCTAGGTATTAATTCAAGAATTAGATGTGCTTAGAGTAGAGGAGCAAAAGTCCCTGTGATAAGAGTAGATCTACCATAATTAAGCGGAGTTGCATGCAACCCTAGACATAGGGCGACATAAATCTGCCGGATTAGTGTCAAACCTAATATAGGGAACCATAGATCGAATTAATGCAACCTAGGGAGTTAATTAATAAGGGAATTTTAATTAACAACTTAGGCCTAGTTGCTCTTCACCTCGACGGAGGGTTTAGCATAAATTAGGGATCTTTACGGATCAAGTCAAGCAAATAACTCGTATAATTCAAGAAAATAATAACAAGTGAAGTCTAGGTGGATTCTCCCTTAAGTATTAATCATACCAATTAGCTTTCACCAAAAAGTTTTCCCAATTTACTTTATCTGTTTTTCTTAGTTTAGATCTTAGAAAGTAGTTTTAAACAAACCCTCATTTAATTTTTAGGTTAAATAATAGAAAGGAAGTGAGTAATAGTACTTTCGGTTCCCTTGGGTATGATACTCGATCTTATCACTAGACTATACTACTGTCGACAAGTGTGCTTGCCTTAAACATCGTGATATTAGTTAGTTTGGGTTTGATCAAGTTCTTTATAAATTTTATTACTTTATATCACGCGATATCAAAGGTACAGAGGTAGATACTCTGGTGGTAGTAATGTTTGTTTGTCCACAGGTTTTATGTTGGGAGTGTATGCTTTGGCGGTGTCAACTGGGTGAGGTTGTGGCAAGGTTCCCATTAGATTTTTGATTTGAGTTGTAGAGCTCCTTTGAAACTGCGAAAGCATTTATCAGTTTTAGGGAATTTGGATTAACAGAATATGTTTGTTAGGGGATAGCCGATATGAAATAATAAAAATAAAGGAATAAAATAAATTAAGTTCTAAAAATACTAAGATTCAAATAATGAAAAAAATAAGATGAAATAAAATAAAAAGGAAAATAAAAAGGAAAATAAAAGAGAAGAAAAGAGGATTAGGAAATTCTAATCCTCAGATGGGTCGCGCGGTGGGGGCGGTGCAGAGATATGAAGGTGCTGGCATATCTACTGAAGAGTAGCGTCTATATAATCTAGGCGTTGGAAGTACTGCTGCTCGAATCGTATGAGGCGCTCAGATATGTCAGCGTGTGAAGCTGCCGCATGAACTGGGCGGCAGGGGGTGGTGGCTCAGCTGGGGCCTCCTCTGCTGGTGGTGGGACATTGTCAGTAATGTCCTCAAGATCCTCCTGCTCGGCGTCTCTAAGTAGGTGGTATTGTGGAGGATCAGTCCCACGTCAGCGTTGGATCATCCTCATGTGTAGCATAGTCTGGATACCCTGAGGGGACATCTGGCCGATCAAAGTGTAGGAGGATGTCTGGGCCTCGGTATTGAGAAGGCCGAAATAGCTGGCCAACCGAGTGATGTACGAGCCCATAGATATCACACCTCTCCAATGCCTCTCGGTCTAGTGCTGGATGGCATGAGCGATGAAGTAGGCAAGGTCGATGGCATGTGCATTCACCATGCTCTATAGGAAATAGGCATCGTGGGTGTTGACGACCCCTGTACTCTTACGTCTTCCCGTCAGTGTGTGTGTGAGGAGCGGGTGTATGTACCTCAGAGATCGAGCGAGGTTGGTCGCTTTGGAGCGACTAGGGTCGTATATGGACGATGCAGGGACTAGGGCCTCCCAACAGCTAGCTGGTGATAGATGGATGTGGCAGTAGAGCGTAGAAAGGTCCTCTTCTTCCATGAATTGCTCCTTGTAGAGGTCGAGGGCTGTACCGAATTCTGATACACTAAGCTGACATACGAGGCCTCCTAAACGGAACTGGATCGTCCCTAGATTGTTGTGACGGCTCATCACCATCTGTAGATGGAACGTGGGGTAGAACTTGAGAGTGAGTTCAAAATATATGGGCTCCACGATTTGGAAGAACTGCTCCCACGGGTTTGTCATCAATAAGGCCCGGACCTCGTCTGCTAGGTGGACCTGTTCTAAGGCGGCCCAATCAATGCACATTCCCGCTCCGAGGGGTCTGGCCCGTAGTATCTGAAATAACTCCTCTTGGGAGTTCTGCGGAAACTGAATAAACGGATGTCGGACCTCAGCAGTAGGTCTCGACGAGGAACCACCGGGCCCCTTTTGCTTCTTTGAAGTAGGGACGACAGCTTTCTTACCGCGTGATGATGACATGTTTGCTGAAATAAAACGAGAAATAAATATGCATTAGACCTAAAAATTGAAGCTAAAGATATGAATATTAGTAAGTTCGTATGCTTAAATGACAATTTAAACAAACATATTATAATGAAATGTGGATTTTACTAACCTAAATAATATAATCTATTCATTCTAAGCATGGTATCAAATGATGAAGGCATGGATATCATTTTATACTAATTGAATAGTACTCTAGATAAGTAAAAGTGGCAGCCTAAAGAGAGTCTAAATGGCATCATCAAATTCTCTATGGTGGCTAGTATTCTAGATTGTTCATTCTAAATCAATAAATTTCATGCTCTAAAATAATGCAAAAACTAAATAAAACACTTTACTAACATAAAAATAGATAAAAACATTAGAAATTAAAGAGGAAAATAAGAAAAAAAAGAACCGAATAGGTGACTAATGGGGTGGAGCACGATTGTGGTACGGGCGGCACGGTCGTGGAGGAGCTTTGAAGGCCGGCGGCGACTCTAGGGATGCTTAAAGTGGGTTTTTGGTGGGAGGATTTTAGGGTTTTAATTGGAGAAGAAGGTGAATAGTGGCCTGTTTATATAGGTTTTTAAGTCACACGGGCATGGCACAAGCCCGTGTGACTCGGGTTTTGCTCGTGTGGTTCAAAAATCAGGGGTTTTGGCTCGCCTAGGTCGAGAGATACACCCGTGTTCCTAGGGCGTGTTGAGGCACACGGTCATGTCGCATGGCCGTGTCTTTCGATGTTCGCTTCTCCCACGGTTGTGTAGTAGGTCACACGCCCGTGTCTGAATTGACAGTGTCGACCACGGCCTTGAGGCACGGGCGTGTCGCACGCCTGTGTTGGAATTGGCAGTGTTGGCCACAACCACATTACACGACCGTGGCAATTTGTTGAAGCTCGTGCTTGGATTGGCAGGATCGGCCACGACCATATCGCACGACCGTGGCATTTTGTTGAAGCCCGTGTCTTAGGGAAAATTTTACCCTACTTGTACACGGCCATATTGCATGGCGGTGTCTCTGCTCGTAGTGTCCACACGGCCTTAGGCACGCCCGTGGGTATGGCCGTGTGGTCTGAAAAACCTGTATTAAAAAGTGTTAGTCGATGTATTAAGAAGCTAAAATAAAAGGATTTACTAAGTTAGTGCTCGGGTTGCCTCCCGAGAAGCGCTTATTTAGAGTCTAAGCTTGACTCTGCTTGTATGTATCATGATGGGAGTTCGCGGAGCTGAAGTTCCTCCCTATTATTCTTGAAATTCTCACCTCTATAATGTTTAAGCCGATGGCCGTTTTCCTTGAAAGTGCCGTGGTTTGGATGAGTTACCTCGACTGTGCCGTATGGAAAGACAGTTTGAACAGTGAATGGGCCTGGCCATCTTGATTTAAGTTTTCCAGGGAATAGTTTAAGCCTTGAATTGTATAGTAAGACGAGATAACCGGTTTTGAACTACTTAGATTATCTCAAATGATTGTTATGGCGTCACTTTGTTGCTTCCTTATATAATCATGAGTTTTCGTAGGCATTGCAGCGCCATTCATCCATCTCATTTAGTTACATTAGACGTTTCTCACCTGCAAGCTTAAAATCAAGATTTAAGAATTTAATAGCCCAAAATGCTTTATGTTCGAGTTCAAATGGCAGATGACAACTTTTTCCGTAAACTAGTCTATAAGGAGATGTTCCTATGGGAGTTTTAAATGTAGTTCTATAAGCCCATAAGGCGTCATCTACTTTCCTTGACCAATCTTTCCTGTTTGTTTCTACTGTTTTTTCTAAAATGCATTTTAATTCTCTATTTGTCACTCCAACTTGACCACTGGTTTGTGGGTGATAAGGGGTGGCTGTTCTATGGTGCACTTCGTATCTTTTCAAAACTTTATCAAATTGGGCATTGCAAAAATGAGTACCCCTATCACTTATAATTATCCTAGGTGTTCCGATTCGAGAGAAAAGTTTTTTAAGGAAACGTAATACCATTCTTGCATCATTAGTAGGTAAGGCTTGGGCTTCTACCATTTTGACATGTAATCTACTGCTACCAGTGTGTACTTATTCCCGAACGAAGTATGGAAAGGACCCATGAAATCAATACCCCATACATCAAATATTTCATATGAGAGTATATAGTTTTGAGGAATTTCATTATGCTGAGAGATATTACCTGTTCTCTGGCATTTATCACAAGAGGTCACATACCTGTTGGCATCCTTGAAAAGGGTGGGCCAGAAAAAACCTGATTCGAGTACTTTGTGAGCAGTTCTAGCTCCACTGTGGTGTCCCCCTGTTGGTCCCGAACGGTAGTGATCTAAAATTTTATATGCTTCTATCTCAGTAACGCACCTTCGAATCACTTGATCTGCACAAATGCGAAAAAGAAAAGGATCTTCCCAAAAGTAATTTTTCACATCAGCGAAGAATCGCTTCTTTTGCTGATGGGTCAACCTTTTTGGGATTATGTTAGCTGCTAAATAATTTGCAAGATCAGCAAACCGAGGAACGGCCGCTTTTGCTATGGCTAGTAGTTGTTCTTCAGGAAACAAGTCGTCTATTTTATCGAAATCCTTGGGGTGTGGGTTTTCCAGTCTTGAAAGGTGATCTGCTGCCAAATTTTTAGCTCCTTTCTTGTCTTTTATTTCTAAGTCGAATTCCTGTAACAATAGAATCCATCTTATTAATCGAGGTTTTGCATTAGTTTTAGTTAAAAGATAACGAAGAGTGGAATGATCAGTAAAAACGATGACTTTTAATAGTACTAAATATGGTCTGAATTTATCAAATGCAAAGATAACGGCTAGCAATTCTTTTTCTGTGGTAGTATAATTTGCTTGCGCGACTGTCAAAGTTTTGCTAGCATAATAAATCGATCAAAAGTGCTTGTCTCTTCGTTGTCCCAAAACTGCACCTACTGCAAAATCACTTACATCACACATTAGTTCAAAATGTAGATTCCAATCAGATAAAATCATAATCGGGGCATTAACTAACTTTTCCTTGAGAGTGTAAAAAGACTCTAAACATTTCTGGTCAAAATTGAAAAGCACATCTTTCTCTAGTAATTTTTTTAAAGGCTTAGCTATTTTAGAAAAGTCTTTAATAAATCTGCGATAAAAACCAGCATGTCCTAAAAAGCTTCTTATAGCCTTAACCGAATTAGGAGGAGGTAATTTTTCAATGGTTTCAATTTTTTCTTTATCTACCTCTATCCCTTTACTAGAAATTTTATGTCCTAATACAATACCTTCTTAAACCATAAAGTGACACTTTTCCCAATTGAGCACTAGATTAGTCTCTTCACATCTTATCAGAACATGTTTTAAATTATTAAGACAGAGTTGAAAAGAATTACCGAAAACCAAAAAATCATCCATAAATACCTCCATGATGTCTTCCACGAGTTCGTCAAAGATAGCTAACATGCATCGCTGAAAAGTAGCAGGGGCATTACGTAATCCAAAAGGCATTCTACGATAAACAAACATACTGTATAGACATGTGAATATTATCTTTTCTTGATCTTCTGGGGCTATCAGGATTTTGAAGTAACCAGAGAGGCCATCCAAAAAGCAATAATACATGTGTCCTAACAATCTTTCCAACATCTGATGAATAAAGGGTAGGGAAAAATGATCTTTTCGAGTTGCATCATTCAGCTTCCTATAATCAATACAAACTCTCCATCCAGTGACTTTTCTTGTAGGTATTGACTTCTTTTTGTCATTAGACACTATAGTCATGCCTCCCTTTTTAGGGACAACTTGCACAGGACTTACCCAAGAACTGTCAGAAATAGGGTAACTAATGCCTGCATCTAGAAGTTTAATTACCTCGGCTTTTACAACTTCTTTCATGTTGGGATTCAATCGTCTCTGAGTTTGCACAGATGGCTTATATTCATCTTTCATTAGAATTTTGTGGGTGCAAAAAGAAAGGCCAATTCCTTTAATATCAGAAATCTTTCAAGCCATAGACTTTTTGTGTTCCCTTAATACCTGAAGTAATTCCTCTTTCTTTTCAGCGCTCAAATCTGATACGATAATTACTAGTAATGTAGAATTGTCTCCCAAAAATGCATATTCTAAGTGGTCAGGCAACTGTTTTAGCTCCAATAGGAGGTTCATCAATCGAGGGTTTTTGTCTTAGTTCGTCTTTTAACTTAAGACCCTCATAACTTATGTGTCTTATAACAAGCTCATTAGAGCTTAGCTCCTTCATTACTTCCTTAACTTCAGTGGTGGCTTCATCTTCCTCCCCCCTTGAACGAGACACAGTTCCAACGTGTCCTCAAGAGTGATTTCCTGAAAATTGTCTTGAACAAAATAATCAATAACATCAATGAAGTAATAGGAATCATTTTGTTCTCTAGAAAATCACATAGCATCATAAATTTTAAAGATAACTTCTTCTTCACCAACTCTGAGCACTAGTTTACCATCCCCTACATCAATAACAGCTCTAGCAGTAGCTAAGAATGGGCGTCCTAAAATTAAAGGTACCTCAATATCTTCATCCATGTCAAGCATAACAAAATCAACAGGGAATATAAATTTATCTACTTTTACTAACACATCTTCAATGATTCCTCTGGGATATTTAACAGATCTATCAGCTAATTGAATACTCATCCTAGTGGGTTTTGGTTCCCCTAGACCTAGTTGCTTGAACATTTTGTATGGTATTAAGTTAATACTAGTACATAGATCAGCTAAGGCTTTTTCAATGATTAAACTACCAATTAAGCAAGGAATAGTAAAACTCCCTGGGTCTTTCAGTTTGGCTGGCAATTTATTTTGGAGAATAGCTGAGCATTCCTCATTGAGTTCCACTGTGGCTAGTTCTTCCAACTTCCATTTATTTGTGAAAAGTTCTTTTAAAAACTTTGCGTACTTCGGCGTCTGTGAAATTGCTTCAACAAAAGGTAAGTTAATATGTAGCTGTTTAAAAAGTTCAAGAAATTTACTGAATTGAGCATCCGATCGGTCTTTCTTTAACTTTGCTGGATATAGTATGGGTGGCTTATATTCTTTAAGTGCTGGCAGAGTGTTTTCCTTAGGTTCCTCTTCCTCTACCTTGTCCTTTTTAGATTCTTGAACAGGCTTCTTTTCCAGTTTAGCGAGTACTTTCCCATCCCTTAGAGTAATTGCTTTCACATGTTCTTTAGGATTTGGCTCAGTATTACTTGGCAAGCTGCCTTGTGGTCTATCAGATATCATCTTTGCGAGTTGACCAATTTGATTTTCGAGCCCTTGAATAGATGCTTACTGGTTTTTCAGTGTCGTTTTGATGTTTTGGAAACGGGTTTCTGATGCAGCCATAAATTTGGTGAACATCTCTTCAAGGTTCGGCTTTTTCTCTTGTTGTGGAGGTGGCTGTTGAAATCCCGAAGGAGGTGGTTGTCTTTGATTTCCTTGTCCTCCCCATGAAAAATTGGGGTGGTTTCGCCAACCTGCATTGTAAGTGTTACTATAAGGATTATTCTGAGGTCTAGAATTGTTACCCATATAGTTGGCTTGCTCGGTTTCCATGCTATGTCCATAGAAGGAGTAATCTGGATTGTACATGTTTCCCTAAATTGCGTCACACTGCATCACTGGGTGTGCCTGCGTAGAACCAAGAAAATTATCAATCTTTTTATTTAAAAGTTCTACCTGATTAGAAAGCATGGTGACGGCATCAATGTTAAAAACTCCTGCAGCTTTTGTCGGCTTTGTCCTCACGACTTGCCACTGATAGTTATTCAATGACATCTATTCTATAAACTCATAGGCTGCTTCGGGTGTTTTATTGTTGATTGTTCCTCCGACGGCTGCATCAATCATTTGTCTTGTGGAAGGATTCAAACCGTTGTGAAAGGTTTGAACCTGTAACCACAAAGGCAATCCATGGTGAGGGCACATTCTCAAAAGATCTTTGTATCTCTCCCAGGCATCGTAAAGTGTCCCTAAATCTATTTGCACAAAAGAAGAGATATCATTCCGTAATTTAGCTATTTTAGCTGGAGGAAAATATTTAAGTAAAAATTTTTCAGTCATCTGTTCCCATGTAGTGATTGAGCCTCGTGGTAGAGAATTTAACCATTGCTTAGCTTTATTCCTTAGGGAAAAAGGAAATAATCGGAGGCGAATGGCATCATCAGAAAACCATTGATTTTAAAAGTATCACAGAATTCAAAAAAATTTACTAAGTGTGAGTTGGGATCCACATCCTGTAAACCATCAAACTGAACAAATTGCTGAATCATCTGAATAGTGTTAGGTTTTAGTTCAAAATTATTTGCAACAATAGCAGGCTTAATAATACTAGATTGAGTACCAGCCAAGTTAGGTTTAGCATAATCATACATAGTACGAGGAGCATCGTTTTGATTCACCGGTTCTGCGGCTATCGCGGGAGGTGGTAGATTCTCCTGATTTGCTTCCATCTCTTCAGTAGGTTCTGATTCTTGCTCTAGATATTGTAGGCTTCGTCTGATCTCTCTACGATTTCTACGAAAATTTTCGTCAAAAAGTAATGGTCCTCATCGGTTTCTTCTAGTCATAAACTAGAGATACCTAGAAAGGGAAAAAACAAATAAAAATAAAATAAATAAAAGAAATAAAAATAAAGGTTGAAAATAATTAAAATAGTAATGGCTAAAGTAATAAAAATTGAGTGTTCCTAATATCTTAGTTCCCCGGCAACGGCGCCAAAAACTTGATATGCGTGATATGAAGTAATAAAATTTATAATAATGATCACACCAGAAACTAACTATTATCACTATTTTAAGGCAAGCGCACCTATCGAACAGTAGTATAGCTTAGTGGTAAGACCGAGATATCGTACCCAAGGGAACCAAAAGTACTAGTACTAACTTTCTTTCTACTATTTAACCTAAAAATAAAAGGGGATTTTATGAAACTAAACTAATTCTAAAACTAAACTATGAAAGCACAAAAAGTGAATTGGGGAAAAACTCTTAGGAAAAACTGATTGATTTGGACAATACTCAAGGGAGAATCCACCTAGACTTCACTTGTTATCAACTCTTGAACTAGACGATTTATTCACTTGACTTGATCTGTAGAAATCCCTAACTTATGTTAATATCTCTCTCGAGACTAAAAACAACTAACCCTAGGTTGATTAATTGAGATCTCTTTCTAATTAAAACCCCTAGTGTTGCATTAACTTGATCTATGGATTCCTTTATTAGGTTTGACCCTAATCCGGCAAATTTTCGTCGTCCTATCTCTAGGATTGTGATCAACTCCGCTTAATTGTGTTGGATCTACTCCTATGCAGGGACTTTTGCTCCTCTACAGAAGCACATTCGACTTAAATCAATATCCCAAAACTATCAATTTAAGAGTTAAAAACACAATTAAGAACAAATCAAATATTTATCATATAATTCAAGAGAAAATAATAACAAGATCTGTCTTAGGTTTCATCTCGCTCTAGTATTTGGGGGTTTTGTTCATAATTATAAAAGAAAACATCTCAGAAGAAATAAAATAACAAAACATAAAGAACCCAAAAACCCCCAAAGGAAATTGAAGGGAGATCTTTAGTATTGAGGGAGAATTCAGCTTTTGAGATGGATCAATCGACTTTCCTGGGAGTAATTCCTTGCTTCTACTCTCTGTGTTGATAGAAATAAGGCACTCTTTTGTGGGAGAAAAAACACTTTCTTGAGGGGAGAAAAGTATCCCTTTGTAGTTGCCCCCTAGGGTCTTTATATAGAGCTTTGGAGTGTCTTTCTTAGCCCCTAAGTAGCTTTTTCCGAGCGAAATTTAACTTCCTCACGATAGGGACACAATCGTGTGCCACGCTCGAGTGGATCGAGGCCTAGGCCGTGGTCGGGCCTATTAATGGTGGCATAGCCGTGTGGTCTGGCCGTGCTTGTCGGGGTTGGGCCGTGTTTGAGCTTAAGGAGGCACAGCCGTGTGGCATGGCTGTGTAGTGAATCTTCGGGCCGTGTTGTTTTCATACTTTGGCCCATTTTATCTGTTTTTGGCCCGTTTCTTGCTCTTTTCTCTTCCTTAAGCTCACCTGGGCATAAAACATGAAATAGAAGGATTAAGAGCACCAATTTCCACAAATTCAATGATAATTCATCCATAAATTAGGCTAAGCATGAGGTAAAAACATGTATAATTTATCGTTTATCATAACTCAGGGTCACACAGCCGTGTTGTAAGGCTGTGTAACTATCTAAGACTGTGTAGACCTAAAAGTACGAAAATTATTAAATAGAGCGTATAATTGTGTGGGGCAAATAGCCTTGTGGTAGATCGTGTGTACCTAAAAACACCTTCAAACACAAGCCAATTCACACACCCTTTTTTAGGTTCCAAGCCATGTATTAGCCAACATCCAAACCTATTCAAAATGTGCCAAAACATGTCAAAATATACCAATTCACAATCAACCTAAGTGCCTAACCAATATGCCCTTATTGGCACCTCAATTTAAACATTAACATCAAACATTCAACCCAAAACTTAATTAACATATTAATCACATTCAATGATCAACTATGAATCAAATAATATATGCCAAAATCATCCATTTATACGAACTTATAATGCAACTCAAATTATGTTCAACCAATGCCACAATGACCTCCTATCATTGTACTAATTATACAACAACATTTCCAACCATTGGCACATGTATAATTCATAATACAATCATTCAACAAAACTTAACCAAACATATAACCAAAAATTATATCTTAATATCAACCATTTCACAAATCAAAATTAATACGACATTTCATATGAAAACATGAAACTTCACACTATATAACAACTTTAAACATATTACAATTCCAACAAGAATTTAAAACTTATCAACTCCAAATATCCTATATACATGCCAAAAAACCAAAATAATGAATCAAAAAGTACCAGAATAAGAGCTTGATAATGTGAGCCTTGATATTGATCCGTCCAACCAGTACCGCCAAACGTAAACTAAAACAATAAAATAATAGAGTAAGCTTATTGAGCTTAGTAAATTCTTAGCTAAATTTAAATCAACTTACCTTAGTTTAATGAAAGAAACTAAAAACAACATAGATTAGCTAAACTTGACAATCCATTTAAAGGAACAAATAAAATTAGTACTGAAATAACTCATCTCATAATTCATGCTCAACGATGGTTTAATCAATCTCATCCATATATACACATTTTCTATTTTAATTTGAAAGTGAAACATTTTGTATATTCATTCCCTAACCTTAATCTTTTAATGGATATACAACCAAATTATCAAACAATTTTTAAACCAATCACAACTTTTTAATAGCCTGATGAACTATAGTAACATAACTTGGATACATGGGTACTCCAAATCACACTAAAGAGCATCAAAGTGCAAGCAGAGCCACCTAAACGAAATCCCGTGCAAGTGCGCGTTCTGACCCTATTGGCATGCCAACTGTATCCTAATCATTTACTATGTTTAAACGGGCACTTTAACAAAGTTTATTACAATTATAATTAAGAGGCACTTACAGAATCACACTCGTACACATGCTATCAATCAACTAAGTTCATTTCAATATCACATAACCATATTATCCCAAATGATCATCAATTATTAAATATCCATTTTTCTCACCTGTACTTAATTGTAAGCATTTTAAAATTTACAACCTAGTATCAAAATTCAACATCAAATACAATTGAACCAAAACATATTAGCACAAGTTATAAATAAATATATATTATTTATACAATGAACTTACCTAAAATATGCTATCGGTTGACACGCCCGTATACCAGGCTGTGTACCTTACACGGCTAAGACACACACTTGTGTCTCTGCCCGTGTGCTAAATTCTGAGCATTCTGTTTTCAAATTTTTGGATGCAGTAGACACACGGCCAGGCTACATGCCCATGTTACTGACCGTGTGTCATACACGATCTAGACACACGCTCGTGTGTCTACTCGTGTAGAAAAAATAAGGCTATATCCAAGCCTCATTTCTCATCCATTTCATCTCATACATGCACCAAATCATTTCAACTACCAACCAAGCAATTTATATATGTTTTCCCATCAATTCCATCATACAACAACTATATTTTCTCATGCATAATTGATCCCAAACTACCTCATAGTCTTGCATGTATAATTCATCCTTTTTAACCATATCGTCATGTATATAAACTATGATTTACTTTATAAACATACTCAAAATTTAGTTAACACTAGCCACACCAATGGTTATGTCTACATCCATCCATTTCCCCATTACATTGGTATTTTTAGCCTATACATGCCATTATCACAAAATAGAACATTTTCATGTACCAAAATTTGAGGGTTGATAGTGTGATTAAGCTCCGACCTATCTCTAACCTTCTGAGCTTCCAAGCTTTATAGATCAGGGAAAAATAAATAGAGTAAGCACTTTGTGCTCAGTAAGTTCATGTAACAGAAATTTAACTTACCACATGTTTTCATCAAACAAATCAAACATACTTATATCGAAATAGCGGAATATAACACATTTGATCTCTCGTGATTATGATGAAGTAATAAAATCTGATCGTACCTGGAAACTAACTAATATCACAATCAAAAGGCAAGTGCACCTATCAAATAGTAGAATATTCAGTGGCAAGACCGGAATATCGAATCCAAGGAACAATGAGTACTAGTAATGACTTTCTTGCTATTATCTAGCCTAAAAATAAAAGGGGGTTTTGTTTCTAAATTAACTAATCTAAACTAAACTGAAAAGAAATGGCAAGGAGTAAAGAGAGAGATTGCTTTTGGGAAAACTGATTGATTAAGGCAATACCTAAGGAAGGATCCACCTAAACTTCACTTGTTATCTAACTCTGAACTAGATGATTTCTTCATTTGATTTGATCTGTAGAGATCCCTAAATTATGTTAATACCTCCGTCGAGGATAAGAACAACTAATCCTAGGTTGATTAACTGAAATCTTTTTCTAGTTAAAACCTCTAGTCTTGCATTAACTCGATCCATGGCTCCCCATATTAGATTTGACTCTAATCCGGTAGATTTTGGTCGTCCTATGTCTAGGATTGCGATCAACTCCGCTTAATAGTGCTGGATCTACTCCTGTGCAGGGGCTTTTGCTCCTCTACATAAGCACATTCGACTTAAATCAATATCCCGAAAATATCAATTTAAGAGTTAAAAACACAATTAAGAACAAATCAAATATTTTTCACACAGCTCATATAACAATAACAAGATCAGTCTTAGGTTTCATCCCCCTTAGATAATTGGGGTTTTAGTTCATAATTATAAAAGAAAACATCTCAGAAGAAATAAAATAACAAAACATAAGAAAACCTAAAATTCCTGAAAGGATTGAAGGGAGATCCTCTGTCTTGATGTAGATCCTAGCTTCTGAGATGGATCAATCGGCTTCCCTTCGAGTAATTTCCTGCCTTTAACTCCCCGTCTTAACGGGAATAAAGCACACCCTTTTAGTTACCTCCTAGGGTCTTTATATAGAGTTTTAGAATGCCTTTCTTAGCCCCTAAGTAGCCTTTTTCGAGTGAAATTGAACTTCCTCACGGCAGGAACACGCCCACGTGGACTAGGCTGTGCTCGAGCCTGTTAAAGTGGCACGGCCATGGTGAACCTCCAGGCTATGTTAATTATTAAACTGGGCCTACTTTGCCCGTTTTCAGCCCGTTTATCGTTCTTTTTACTTCCCTATGCTCACTTGGGTTTAAAACATGAAATAAAAGATTAAGAGCACCAAATTGCACAAATTCAATGATAATTTAATCAGAAATTAGGCTAAGCATGAGGTAAAAATATGTGCCATTTCACGGTACCTTATTGTGAGTAGGTGTAACAGCCCAAAATTTTTGGTTTTCGGCTTTTGTGAATTTGTGGCTTGAAAATTTTCTAAATGTGTATCTGCAATAATTGGGCATAAATAATTGTTTGCTTTAATGGAAATGTGCTCTGGGTGTGTTTGGGGAGGTCCCAAGTTCAAGCCTCAACTTGGGTAAAATTTTGGTTTTTATTGAATAAGGCTTAATCCTTGGATAATAGGCTTAAAAGAATTTTTGTGTAAAAATACGATAGAATGGGCCTCCTGGTCTGGTGGTTAAGTGGCAAGGGATTATGCTTGAGGTCCAGTGTTCGAGTCGTTGCTAAGGCTTTAATTTCTGCTGTATTTGGCGTGTGGGAGTTTGAGTTTTACCAAAAGACTGAATAGTAGAGTAGTGGAGAGATTATGGGTTACCAGGAAATCTGCTCATTATTCTTTTGTTTGTTTTTGCAATTGCGTTTCTCTCAAAATTTTCCATACTTTTGATAATTTTCTCTCCTCGCCGAATTATTTTAGTCTACTTTCACTCTTGTTTCTGATTTTTGTTTGGGTACGTATACGACGCTAAATCGGTAAGTGATCGTCTCTACTGTCCTTTCTCCTTCGTAGTTAAGATGCTAAGGGGGTTCATCTTTTATTTTTGAGGTAGGTTAGGAATCAAAATCGGCCACTGCCCCTGTTTTAGAGTGATTGTTATCGAACTTGGCTTGGTGACGGTAAGTTTTTGATAGTCAAGTGTTTATCATTTTTCAGACTTGCTTATTCATGGTAACTTGGTTTAAGTGGCTGAAATTAGGCCTTGAAATTGATTTTTGTAGGTTTGGAAGGGCTCAAGAGTACTTGGGACTAAAAAATAAACTAGGTGTGTACCCCGAATGCTCTGAAATCGCATTTCGGTGAAAGCCGAAAATGCAACTGTTGACGCCACACGGGTTTTATGGACTGCCCGTGTGGAGGTTGTGTGGCGATACACGGTTGTATGGTCGACGAGTGAGGCCGTGCGGTGCGACGGACCTGGGCATGTGATGTTGGCTAGGCCATGTGCGAAGCACGGGCTAGGCCAATTGGGCCGTGTGGGCCACATGGGCGTGTATGCCTATACAGGTGAACCACACGGGCGTGTGGTATTTTGGGCTAGGCCGTGTGATCCACACGGGCATGTGGGCCCATTAATCTTAATTGTTTTGAAAGGTTTCACAGGTCGCCCTAGTCGACTATGACTTGTTTAAAGGGTCAATAAGCGTTACTTAGATCTTGTTCTGTGACATGATACTGAGATGGATGCTAGCATGTTATATTTAGCATGTGTAACAATACTGGTCTGATCTGATATGAGTATGATTTGTTTACTGTATGAAAGCATGCCATGACATTATTTATGTTGCATTACATTGGGTTGGGATTGATTTTGGAAAGAAGGAAGATTATAAGGCTTTTAGCCGTTTGACTAGCAGCTGTACTACCTTTATTTGTTATGTGCCATTTTACGGTACCTTATGGTGTGTAGGGCTGGATGGGTTGATTTTATCCCCATACTTGGTGTGTTGGGTTGGGTGGGTCGATTTTATCCCCACATGGTGTGTAGTGTGGACGGAGATGATGTGCTGGGTTGGTGGGCATGTACTGTTTTGATATGATCTGATATGCATACGTATCTATATGGGCTGAGGCCCGAATATATCTGATTCTGTTCTGAGTGGGCCAAGGCCTACACTGTATCTGTTATGGGCTCAGGCCCGCACTATGGCTGTTATCGATTTATGATATTTGTATGTATGTATGTATGTTTTACTGTGGGGCTGTACACACTGAGTTTGCGAAAACTCGCCCCTTTATTTATTTGTCTGTCAGGTAATTCCCAGCAGTAGATAGATTGGCGCAGCGGAGGGCTCATCAGTGACCCCTGAGACGTTTGCTACGATTTAAGACTTTAATGTTCTTACTATTTTTATTTTTATTTTATTGGGCTATTTTATGTAGTTTGGGACTTGGACGGTTTTTGGTTTTATTTTGGGATTTTAAGTTGTTAATTTTATTATTTTACAAACTGCGACACCTAAAGTGTGATTTTAAACTTAATTTCTAATTTTTGCATGAATGAACGTTTTTTAATGCTTCCATGATAAAGTAAAGATAATAATTTGAACAAGTTTTTGATATTCGAAACAGTTTTTCAAAAACACTCTCATGTGACGCCACTAGATTCAGCCATAACATCGAGGCCAGGTTTAGGGTGTTACAGTAGGGTTGGATGGGTTGATTTTATCCCCATACTTGGTGTGTAGGGCTGGGTATGTCTATTTTATCCCCACATGGTATGTGGGGTGGGACCGAGATGGTGTACAGGGTTGGTGGGCATGTTTCAATATTCTGTTTGATATTTATATCTATGATGGGCTAGGGCTCTAAAACTGTATCTGATTCTGTTCTGAGTGGACTACGATCCACACCGATTCTGTAAGGGCTTAGGCTTGAATTATGACTGTTTTCTGATACCTGATTGTATGCATGCTTTACTGTGGGGATGTACACACTGAGTTTGGGAAAACTCACCCCTTTATTTGTTTTATCTTTCAGGTAATCCCAGTAGTAGATGGATCGGTGCAGCGGAGGGCTCGACGGTGATCACAGCTAGACATATTTGAGTTTTTTTCACGGTTTTACCATTTTTATACTGCCTTACTTATTATTAGTTATTATTGGGAACTTTTATGTAATTTCTAGACTTTGGGACTATTATGATTTTAATTTAGGTTGTTAAATTGTTGTTTTTAAATATGATCATATTTTCTGACTAAGGTAAAGATAATAATCTGAATAAGTTTTTATGAGTGAATCAGTATTCAAAACTCTTCCATGTGACATTGCTAGATCTGATCATAATGTCTAGGCCGGGCTTAGAGTGTTACATTTAGTATGGCTTAAAAGTAATGACTTGTAAATATTGAGTATGGATTTGTTTGATTGTTTAATTTGTGGTACCAATGACGGTACATTAGATAGGTATTTAGATTGAATGATATGTGTGTTTTGATCATTTTATTTATGCTTCTTGAAAGTAGATGGCTTATGGCTTAATAGAATGTGAATGAAATGGTTATTTGGTATGTTTACTACATTTTTTAGGCGTGAACTTGTAGCATTGTAATTGAATTGATTTGGTGTTTGAATTAAAGTGCCAAGTGATGGCATATTGGTTAAGCACATAGGTGGAATGATTTTGGCATGTTTTAGGTATGTTTGAAGGTGTTTTAACTTGTGAAAGTAATTGGTAATGGCTTGGCTTGGTGCTAAAGTAATGGTTGTTGAATTAGCTTGTAGTAAGGGTTGTTTTGGAAGCATACGGCCTGAGACATAGGTTGTCACACGACCGTGTGCCACACACGGTCACACTACACGACTGTGTGTCTTTTGATTTTTAGTGCAGAATGGTCCGCATGATCGACGACACGGCTGTGTGGGGTTATTTCGAATACCTACACAGGCTAGGACACGACCGTGTGTCACATAGTTCAAATGTTACACAGTTGGATACACAACCATGTGTTGAGTCACACGGCTTGGGCTTTGTCACACGTCCTAGCCATAAGGCCGTGTGACCCCTGTTTCAAAAATATTCAAAATTTTCTATTTTGTTTCAAATTAGTCCTTAAATGTTTCCAAACTATTTTAAGGCCCCGTAGGCTCGATTTAAGGCCCATAAGTGTATTTGAGCCATGAATAAAACTTGATATTGAATGCTAATATTTAAATTTGAATAGTTGTTTCTATATGATGTGGAATGTTTCAATTTGTACTCTAATACTTCATAAACCTAATTCGGCGATAAAGACGGGTTAGGATTGTTATAAGTAATCGATGAAGCCCGTTAGGACAGTATACACAAATTCTAATATGAGAATTTTGAAGAAAAGTCTGTGGCCATGGCATATTCTGAAAAGCACGGATGAGCCACTTTTATCGACTGGGGTTCTTTTTGTGTCCCAGTTTGATGATGGGCAAACCTCACGCAATGTGAGTTCAAGAAATCTATATCGTAAACATTATAGTTCATGGGGTTCCTGGGTGTTATTCCGATAGCCTTTACGACATATTTTGCTAGCCTTTATGGCGCATTTTGTTTGCGTTTGTAGCACATTCTATTAAGCTTTGTGGTGTAATCTAATTTGGCCTTTATGGCGTATTCTGCTAGCCTTTATGGCGCATTTTGTTAGCCTTTGTAGCGTAATCTGATTTTGCCTTTATGGGGTATTTTGCTAGCCTTTATGGGCATTTTATTAGCCTTTGTGGCACATTTTGTTAGCCCTTGTGGCGTAATTTGATTTGGCCTTTATGGCGTATTTTACTAACCTTTGTGGTGTACTCTATGTATTACTTTTATGGCGTATTATGTATGTCGCCTTTGTGGCGTATTCTGTTGGGCCTTAGTGGCGTACTCTAATAAGTCTATGATATGTTCTGTCTGAAGCTTTAGTGTAAAGAGTTTTGTGATTAAATCGAATAACTCCTAAATGAAGTATGCTTCAGCATATTCAGAGAGGGCATTCAATGTGGTTATCTATTAGTTTAGTATATAAGCGCATTCGATACAAGATTTTCTAATTGGAATTATCGTGCTATTATGGTGGAATTTTGAGTTATTTGATATTTAGTCTATTTTACAGTATAATGTCTTATTCTGAGCTCTGATAGAGTCTAAGTTGTTCATTATATTGGAGGTTTAATATCTATAACAAAGATGTGCATAATTCTTGTGAACGATCGAAGGATTCTTCATCAGTATGGGTCTGGGTTGGGATGTATCATGGTTTAACTAGAATTATGATATGATTTAGCAAGATCAGTTTTGGTATCAACCAAAAATACGAACAATGAGTGGTATCCGCCAAGAATAGTGCATGCAATCAACTGTTTTAGAATAACTATTGAAAGATGTTTGAAGAGAAAAGAAAAAGGTAGCATCTACTATCAAGACTTGGAGTCAGCCAAATAGTTGGATGAATGAGAATATAGTATGAATGATAAGTAGCTTATAAGTTTAGAAGCATACAACTAACAACGTGAAGGTATTCACCAAAGGTAGATATGGAGAAATCTAAATATTCAAGATGAAGAGCTTATCAAGAAAAGTTAAGAGGTAGGTTATGTTTAAAACTCACTAAATTCCTCTGAACTCACTTGTATTATGTTTATGTTTCAGGTATTACTGTTTAAGTGTAGATGTTAAGAGAGATAATGCCAGGAATGCACTAGAGATGTTGCAAACGGGGATACTATGCATACAGTGGGTGCTTTGAGAAAATTAACATTTAATAGGTTTACGCCCTAAGATACTGTCTTTTGTAAACCATGAGTTATAATGAATTGTAACAAATCTGAAGCAATAAGTATATTTTTAAGTTAATGATATCAACTACTTCATAAGGACCAATGAATCGTAGACTTAGTTTTTCTTTTCACCAAAAGCTTATGCTTTCTTTGACTGCGAGACCTTTATGAACACATGCTTGCCCACTTAGTACTCAATGTCTTGTAATTTTAGATCAGTACAGGATTTTTGTTTGCCTAATGCAACCTTCAGCATTTCACATGTCATTTTGACCTTATCCTCTATTTTCTGGACTAGTTCTGGTTATATCATTTGCCTTTCATCCAATTCTACCTAGCATAAAGGATTTTACCATTTTCTTTCAGATAATGATTCGAAGGATGCCATTTGGATGCTTGCCTGATAACTATTGTTATACGCAAACTCTACTAAAGGCAGGTATTGCTCCTAACTTCCTGCGAACTCCAATACACAGCTTCGCAACATGACTTCGAGTACCTTATCACCCATTCTGATTGGCCATCTATTTGTGGATGATAAGCAAGAATGAAGTTCAGTTTCAAAAGTAAGACTTCTTGCAAAGTTTTCCAGAATTTCAAAGTGAATCAAGGATCTTGATTGTAAGTAATGGAAATTGGTATGCCATAGAGTCGCACTATCTCTACGATGTATAGGTTTGCTAGTTTCTGTAAGGTGTAACTTGTGCAAATTGTTAGGAAGTGCGAACTCTTCACAAGGAAATCTACAATCACCCATATAACATCTTTCTTTGTCGAAGTTAGGGGCAAGCCTAAAACAAAGTCCATTGTGATCCTTTCCCATTTTCATGACTAGTTTCTATGACAGCTATAACATCTTTCTTCACAAGGATCTTTCTTTCTAGGGCTAGTTTCTATGACAGCTCGCTTCAAACCAGGCCACCAATACAGTTTTCAGAGGTCATGGTACATCTTGTTACTTTCTAGGTTTATTGTATAAGGATTGCTATGAGCTTCACTAAGGATCGCATGTCAAAGCTCTGTATTACAAGGTACACAAAGTTTTCCACGAAAATAAAGTACTTCTTCTTCATTTAGTGCGAAGTCCCCTTACACTCCTAGCTGTATTTAGCGATCCCTCTTCGCCAGGTCTTCATCTGTGGTCTACTTGCAGTTCTGTAAGCAGTGCCCCATCACTTGTTACACTCAATCGTACGAGCAAAGCTTGCAGCTCACTCATCGATTTCCTACTTAGGGCATTTGTGACTATGTTTACCTTTCTAGGGTGATATTCTATCACACAATCGTAGTCCTTCAATAGTTCTATCCACCTCATCTATCGCAAGTTCAATTATTTTTGTGTGAACAAATACTTGAGGCTCTTATGGCCTGTATAAATGGTACATCGCTCAACATACAAGTAGTGTCGCCAAATCTTGACTGTGAACACCACTTCTGCTAACTCTAGATCGTGTGTTGGGTAGTTTCACTCACGAGGCTTCTATTGTCTCGAGGCATAAGCTACCACCATTCCAACCTACATTAGCATGCAACCAAGTCCCAAGTGCAAGGCATGGATGTAGACCACAAAGTCTTTTCCAGGCTCTGGTTGTGTCAACACAGGTGCGTTAGTGAGTATTGCCTTAAGTTTTTCTAAGCTATTCTATCTTTCCTCCGTCTATGTGATCTCCTCCCTTTTCTACAATAGCTTCGTCAAGGGTGTCACAATGGTGGTGAACCCTTTAACAAGCCTACGGTAGTATCCTACAAGCCCTAGAAAGCTTCGCACTTCAGTAACACTTATTGGCGACCTCTACTCCACAATTACCTCGATTTTCTTTGGGTCTATGTGAACTCCATCTACTGAAACCACATGACCCAAAAATGCTACCTCATTGAGCTAAAATTCACACTTGCTAAATTTATCAAAAAATCATTTCTTTCACAGAATATATAGCACAATTCACAAGTAAGCATCATGCTCTTCTTCAGTTCACGTGTATTGATATCGACGTGATATGAAGTAATAAAATTTACAAAGAACTTGATCAAACCTAAACTGACTAATATCACGACATTTTTAAGGCAAGCGCACCTGTCGACAGTAGTATAGTCTAGTGATAAGATCGAGTATCGTACCCAAGGGAACCGAAAGTACTATTACTCACTTTCTTTCTATTATTTAACCTAAAAATTAAGTGAGGGTTTATTTAAAATTACTCTAAAACTAACTAAGAAAAGCAGGAAAAATAAATTGGGAAGAACTTTTAGGGAAAAGCTAATTGATATGATTAATACTTAAGGGAGAATCCACCTAGACTTCACTTGTTATTATTTTCTTGAATTATACGAGTTATTTACTTGACTTGATCCGTAGAGATCCCTAATCTATGCTAAACCCTCCGTCGAGGTGAAGAGCAACTAGGCCTAAGTTGTTAATTAAAGTTCCTTTATTAATTAACTCCATAGGTTGCATTAATTCGATCTATGGTTCCCCATATTAGGTTTGACCCTAATCTGGCAAATTTATGTCGCCCTATGTCTAGGGTTGCATGCAACTCCGCTTAATTATGGTAGATTTACTCTTATCATAGGGACTTTTGCTCCTCTACTTTAAGCACATCCAATTCTTGAATCAATACCTAGGACTATTAAATCAAAGATTAAAAACACATAATTAAGAACAATTCAAGTAATTCTCATAATAATCAAGAATAAATAACAAGATCTGTCTTAGGTTTCATCCCCCTCAAGTATTTGAGGGGTTTAGTTCATAATAATAAAAGAAAACATCTCAGAAGATATAAAATAACAAAACATAAAAGAAACCAAAAACCCCTGAAGGAATTTAGGAGAATCCTCTATGTTGATGCAGAACTTCGGCTTCTGAGATGAATCGATTGGCTTCTCCCTTCGAGTAATCCCTTACTTCTACCTGTGGTGTGGTAGAAAGACGAGAGGAAAAGAATATAGAGGGTGTGTAAAAGATGGAAGAAGGCCCTCTCTATGTTGCCTCATGGGGTCTTTATATAGAGAAGTTTTGGGGACTCTTTCTTAGCCCCTAAGCATCCCAATTTGAGTGAAATTCGTCTTTCCCGCGACTAGAACACGCCCGTGTGCCACGCCCGTGTGGTTTCGATAGAGGCCGTGTGATTCAGCACGCCCGTGTGCAGTGGTCGTGCTTGTCGGGGCTTTGTCCGTGTGATCTTTTTGAGGCACGCCTGTGTGGCATGGCCGTGTGGCACGGCTTGGCTCGTGTGATTCGTGCATTTTGGCCCATTTTTCATCGTTTTGGGCTCGTTTTCTGTTCTTTCATCTTCCCTAGGCTCTCCTAAGTATAAGATATGAAAAAGAACGATTAAGAGCACCAATTCTCACTAAATTGATAATAATTCATCCATAATATAGGCTAAACATGAGGTAAAAATATGTATAAATTAGCGCTTATCAAATACCCCCACACTTAAGCCTTTGCTTGTCCTCAAGCAAAATCTCAATTCCTAAAGGAAACCATTCTTCTTAATTCACAATCCTTATCAATAATAATTCAAATTAATCCACAGGTAGTCACACAATGAAAATTCAATCTAAAGAACATTTAAGACTCAATCACTTCAAGTTGAGAATTTTATCATTGAAAACATAAGTCTTTTCCTTCCTTTTAAGTAGTTATCTCTCCATCTTAATTAACAGGAGTTGACATCCTCACTAAAGGTTCACTCTATTCACTCAAAGTGTTTAGGGTTCAAAATTTAAGCACTCCTTAGTCAACCTGAAAAGTTATTACCATAGGCTTGCAAGAAAATCAAATCTCCACCACTATAGTTTGATATGATACATTGATCAAAAGGTCTTTAAATGGTTGTAACGGGGCTTGGTTAGGGGTGTTGTCACAGGCTGCAAAGAGAAGGTTAGAATCGAGATTGAACTGAAAAATTATCTAGCTAGAAAAATCTCTATCACTGGAACATACTTCTCAGCTAATTCTTGTGATACTATCATTTCTGCCTTGGTAGCCTTAAAATAGAACTATGCAAAAACTTGTCGAACTATTTACAATTTACAATTTATAATCGAATTTCACTGTATGTACTTCATTTTTTTTAAGAACAATTCAAGTATTTACAATAAATTGAACAAAACTTTACAATCTAGAACAGAGAATAAAGCTAGATAAAAAATTCAACTCAAATCTCGATAAAAATAGCGGTCAAAATAATTGAATGAAATTCAACAAAAATGGGTTATTGGTTAATAATTAGAGGGTGAGTCAAGGAAAAGGTTGTTAGGCTCAACGGGGTTCACTAGGGGTTAGATTTATGTAGGTAGGCTTTTTCTGTGGAGTAAGTGGGTTAAATCCTAGGTGCCTTTATCATTTCAGTATATCAAATCAATGATGTGGTCTCGACATGTATAATCGAAGCAAGTTCTAGAATAACAATTCAGTATTGACTCACTCAAAGCAATAATAAAAGTGAGCACGAAGAAAATGTATGCTCAAGAAGGCTCAAAAATCTCACCAGAATTATGGCTTTTGATGTCAATCCTGCGAATTTCAAATCTCAAGATAGTGCTTAAAATTAGGGAAAATAACTTATGCAAAAATTGGGGATTCTCAAAAATTTCAACTTATCATGCTTGATTCCCTAATGTTTTGAAGTTTGAATAATCAAAGTACAAGCACCTATATCTTAATTCTCAATATATCGATAGAAATCATAAACTAATCAGAATAAATTCCTAATAGGAGACTGAAGATATTGCTATTAGGAAAAGTTCAGGGATTTCAAAGATAGTATAAATAGTAAGTTACCCCCCCACACTTAAGATGTACATTGCCCCCAATGTACAAGGAAAATATTAATAACAACAAAAGCATAGCATCATAAGATAGGGAAGGGTATGAAACTCCCTGCTGTGGATGGATTAGTGGAAGAGCTGGTAGGTTTGGCACTGTGTTCCCTTTTTCGTAGAGATTTGAGCTGTAGAGCTCTTTTGAAACTGCGAAGGGGTTTATTAGTCGTGGGAGGTTAAGAAGAAGAGGGATTATTTCGTTAGGAGATAATCGTTATTATAATAAAATAGAAAATTTACTAAAATTCAAAATAAGGAAAAATATAAGAAAATTAAAAGCTGCAAAAAGGAAAAAGAAAAACTAATAGTAAAAGTTAAGATTAGTGTGTATTAGGTAGAAAGAGAAAAATAAAAGATAAAATAGAATAAAACAAAAGTAAAAAAGAAAAATAAAGTAAAATAAAATAAAAATAACAAAAAGAGGATCTAATCCTCTGGTGGGTGTCGTGGTGGTAGGACGATGCCAATGTGTTGAATATGTGTGCTAAGGTGGCGTCGATGTAATCGAGGCGTTGCTCAAAGTGGTCCAGGCGCTCGGATATGTCAACACTGGAAGCTGCCGTCTGCTGTGATCGTGTAGGGCGTGGTGGCTCAGCTGGCGCGTCCTCTGCTGGTGGTGGTGGTGGAACATCATCAGGAATGTCCTCTGGATCCTCGCCTTCTTGGACAAGGCGGAAATGGAAGTGGTTGCCACCGAGACGTCGCTCGACCATCCTCATCGAAAGCATGCTCTAGATGCCCTGGGAGGACATCTGGCCAAGTAAAGTGTAGGAGGAGGTCTGGGCTGTAGTGTTAAATAGGCCGAAGTAACGGCCTAGTCGAGTGATGTACGGGCCCATGGATACGACTCCCTTGCGGTGCCTCTCGGTCTGATGTTGCATGGCGAGTGCGATGAAATATGCAAGGTCAATGGGGTGGCCATTCGCCATGCACCATAAGAAGTAGACGTCGTGTGTGTTGACGACGCCTGTGCTCTCTCGGCGACCTGTAATAGTATGAGCTAGGAGTGCGTGGATATACCTGAGAGAGGGAGGGAGAGCGGAGGCTTTGCTAACGCTGGGGTTGTATAGTTGTCTTCCTGAGGCAATCTCTTTCCAGCAATCAAGGGGTCGGATATGGATGCGCCTAGAAAGGGTGGGGAAACTCTCCTCAGCCATAAACTGCTCGGTATAAAGGCCGAGTGCCACACCGAATTCTGGGACGCTGAGTTGTCGAACAAGCCCTCCCAACCGAAATTGGACTGTCCCAGGATCATCGAACCGTGTCATCACCGTCTGAAGGTGGAATGTGGCACAGAACTCGGGAGTGAGTTCAAGGTATGTGGGCTCCACGACCTGAAAGAACTGGTCCCATGGGTCAGTGGTGAGCAGGGCCCGGACATCATCTACCAGGCGTACTTGTTCAAGGGCCCTCCAGTCGATGCATCGGCCCATCGTGATATTGCGCGCACGCAGTAGCTGGTAGCGTTCTTCCTGAGAGTCTTGTGAAAAAGTAAGAGATGGGTGGCGCACCTCGGACGTGGGCCTAGTCGAAGAACTCCCTGGCCCCTTTCGTTTCTTAGAGGCGGGGACGGCAGCTTTCCTGGCTCGGGAAGATGACATGGGATCTATATAAAAAACAGTAATTGATATTAAAAAATAAGAAATGTAAATATTAAAATAAAGAGGCTGAGTAGTAAAATAAAATGAGCATGTTCCTAATGAGAATTTACCTTGGTAGTAAAATCTAATCATTTTTTATAGTTAGGATAAAAATTCGTTTTATGAGTGGATATATATATACTAAACTTAAATAACAAATGGCATATTTATGTGTGTTTACGTGGCATATTTACAATGTGTATTAGGTGGCAACTAATTATGATGTTAAATGGCATAAAATTGTGAAATGGAATCTAAATGACAAACCAAATTAAAAATTCTAAACTATTCTAGATTATTCTCTATTTCCTAGTTCTCTAATAGCCTAAGTCAATAATATAAATAAATAAAATAATAACAGAATGTAATGTAAAAAAATTGCAGTAAAAATAAAATAAATGAGAAAAGGGGGAAAATAGAACCAAATTTGGTGTCACACGGTCGTGGGTACTGTTGCACGGGCGTGTGGATCGTGGAAATCTAGTATGGTGGTGTTTGGAGGGCTGGGGTGGTGTTTGTGGAGGTTTGGGGAGGTTTTGAGGGAAAGAACTTAGGGTTTAGATGAAATGGGAAGGGAGAAATGGCCCTGTATATATACATTTTGGGTCACACGGGCATATCGCACGCCCGTGTGAGTCGTGTTGAGCCCGTGCTTTTCGAAAATTAGAGGTTTTTGGTGTGCCACGTTCGATGAGCACGCCCGTGTTTCCTTTGAGCACGCCCGTGGAGATTAGTCCTTCGTTAAACGCACGGGCGTGGTAAGGTATACACGGCCGTGGAGATCAGTCCTTCGTTAAACGCACGGGCGTGTAATAGAGTACACGGACGTGTTTGAATTGACAGTAGCTTCCATGGGTTCGTGGCACGGGCGTGTGGATCTATGTTTGCCCGTGTGAAAGTTGCAGGGTTGCCACGGCCATATCGCACGGCCGTGTGTTTTTCTGTCTTACCCGTGTAGATGTCGAAGAGTCGCCACGGCCATTTTGCACGGCTGTGGGATTTTATCGGAAGCCTGTGTTTTGGGGAAACGGTACTCTGTTTGCACACGGTCTGCCCACACGACCGTGTCTTTGCTTTTTGGTATGCGCACGGCCTTAGGCACGCCCGTGTTCCTGGCCGTGTGGTCCATATTTTCTGCAGAAAAAGTGTTAGTTTATGCAATAAAATCATAAAAATTTTTTTTTAAAAAAAGGAGGTTACTATGTTGTGCTCGGGTTGCCTCTCGAGAAGCGCTTATTTAGAGTCTAAGCTCGACTCTTCCTAGAGATGTCAAGAAGAAACGGGATGAAGCCTAAGCTCCTCCTTGTTTTCTGCAAAATTCTCAATTTTATAATGTTTTAGCCTATGGCCATTTACCTTGAAAGTACCGTGGTTGGGGTGTGTTACCTCGACAGTGCCGTATGGAAAGACTTTGAGAATGGTAAACGGACCTGACCACCTTGATTTGAGTTTTCCAGGGAGTAGTTTCAATCTTGAGTTGTAAAGTAGAACGAGATCACCTGTTTCGAACTGCTTAGGTTGTTTTAGCCTTTTGTCGTGACGTCGCTTCACGGCTTCCTTATATAATCGTGAATTTTCGTACGCGTTGTAGCACCATTCATCTAGCTCATTTAGCTGCAGAAGTCTCTTTTCACTTGCACTTTTAAGATCATGGTTTAGAAATTTTATAGCCCAGAATGCTTTATGCTCGAGTTCAAATGGTAGATGACAATTTTTTCCATAAACGAGTTTATAAGGAGATGTTCCTATAGGTGTTTTAAATGCAGTTCAGTAAGCCCATAGTGCATCATCTAATTTTCTAGACCAGTCCTTCCTATTTGATTCTATGGTTTTTTCTAGGAGCGCTTCAGTTCTCTGTTTGTCACTTCGACTTGGCCGCTAGTTTGTGGGTGGTAGGGGGTGGCTGTTCTGTGGTGTACTCCATACTTTCTTAAAATTTTTTCAAATTGGGTATTGCAAAAATGTGTTCCCCTATCACTTATGATTATCCTAGGTGTTCCAAATCGAGAAAAAATCTTTTTCAAAAATCGTACTACCATTCTAGCATCATTTGTAGGTAAGGCTTGAGCTTCTACCCATTTTGACATGTAATCTACTGCTACTAGTATGTACTTATTTCCGAATGAATTAGGGAAGGGTCCCATGATGTCTATACCCCATACATCAAATATTTCACATGAAAGTATATAGTTTTGAGGCATTTCATTAAGTTGGGAGATATTACCTGTTCGTTGGCATTTATCACAAGAAGTCACATACCTGTTGGCATCTCTGAAAAGTGTAGGCCAGTAAAAACCTGATTCGAGAACTTTATGGGCGGTTCTGGTTCCATTGTGGTGTCCTCCTGTGGGTCCTGAATGGCAGTGTTCCAAAATTTGATATGCCTCTATGTCATCAACGCATTTCTGTATGACCTGATCTGCACAAATTTGAAAAAGAAAAGGATCTTCCCAAAAGTAGTTTTTCACATTAGCAAAGAATTGCTTCTTTTGCTGATGGGTTAGCCCTTTTGGGGTTATATTGGCTGCTAAATAATTTGCAAAATCGGCAAACCAAGGAAGTGTCGTACCTGCTAAAGTTAGGAGTTGTTCTTTAGGGAACATATCGTTTATCTTTTCGAGATACCTGGGTTGTGTATTTTCTAGTCTCGAGAGGTGATCTGCTGCTAAATTTTCGGCTCCTTTCTTGTCTTTAATTTCCAAGTTGAATTCTTTTGACAAGATTAAATAAGATCTGAATTTATCAAAAGCAAAGATAACAGCTAGTAATTCTTTCTCCGTGGTGGTGTAGTTGGCTTAAGCAGCTGTCAATGTTCTACTGGCATAGTAGATCGGTTGGAAGTGCTTGTCCCTTCGCTGTCCTAAAACTGCACCTACGGCAAAATCACTTGCATCGCACATTAGTTCAAAAGGCAGATTCCAATCAGATGAAATCATAATTGGAGCGCTGGCTAACTTGTCTTTAAGGGTGCTAAAGGACTCTAAACATTCTTGGTCGAAGTTAAAAGGTATGTCATTTTCTAGCAATTTAGTTAAAGGCTTAGCTATTTTAGAAAAGTCCTTAATGAATCTACGATAAAAAACGGCATGTCCTAAAAAACTTCTTATAGCCTTAACTGAACT
Source organism: Gossypium stocksii (assembly GCA_020496765.1). Taxonomy (NCBI): domain Eukaryota; kingdom Viridiplantae; phylum Streptophyta; class Magnoliopsida; order Malvales; family Malvaceae; genus Gossypium; species Gossypium stocksii. The sequence goes on from CM035623.1 coordinate 111,430,423, forward strand.
GGGAGGGGGTAGTTTCTCAATAGTTTCAACTTTAGCTTTGTCTACCTCTATTCCTCTATTAGAGATTTTATGTCCTAGTACAATACCTTCTTGAACCATGAAATGACATTTTTCCCAATTTAGCACTAGATTTGTTTCTTTACATCTTATCAAAACAAGTTTCAAATTATTTAGACAGTGTTGGAAAGAGTTACCGAAAACGGAGAAGTCGTCCATGAATACCTCCATGATATCTTCCACAAATTCGTTAAAAATAGCTAGCATGCATCGCTGAAAAGTAGCAGGAGCGTTACATAAACCAAAAGGCATTCTACGATATGCAAACGTACCGTATGGGCATGTGAACGTCGTTTTTTCCTAATCTTCTGGAGCTATCGGAATTTGGAAGTAACCGGAGAGGCCATCTAGGAAGCAATAATACATGTGACCGGCTAATCTTTCTAACATTTGATCGATAAAGGGCAAAGGAAAATGATCTTTTCGAGTGGCGTCATTCAGCTTTCGGTAATCTATGCATACTCTCCATCCTGTGACTGTTCGTGTTGGCACGAGTTCTTCTTTGTCATTGGATACCACGGTTAGCCCACCTTTCTTAGGAACAACCTGCACGGGGCTTACCCAAGAACTATCAGAAATAGGATAAATGATACCTGCATCAAGAAGTTTAATTACCTCAGCCTTTACGACTTCCTTCATGTTAGGATTCAATCGTCTCTGAGCTTGCATTGCTGGTTTATATTCATCTTTCATTAAAATCTTGTGAGTACAAAAAGAAGGATTAATTCCCTTGATATCTGAAATTTTCCAGGCTATGGCTTGCCTATGTTTTCTTAATACCTGGAGCAGTTCTTCCTTTTCTCTAGAGCTTAAATTTGATGCAATAATGACCGGTAAAGTTGAGTTCTCCCCTAAAAAGGCATATTCTAAGTGTTCTGGCAGTTGTTTTAACTCTAATTTAGAGGGTTCCTCAATGGAAGGTTTCTATCTTAGCTTATCATGCATTTTTAAATTGTCATAGCTTATGTGTCTAGTGATAGTTTCGCTAGAGTCTAATTCTTTTCTTACCTTCTCTACTTCTAAGGAGGTTTCACCCTCCCCCTGAATAAGACACAGTTCTAGAGTGTCGGTGATAGAGATTTCCTGCAAATTATCTTGAGCGAATTGATCAACCATATCAACAAAATAGCAAGAATCATCTTGTTCTTTGGAAAATTTCATGGCATCATAGATTTTAAAAATGACTTCCTCTTCACCAACTCTAAGAACTAATTTACCATCTCCAACATCAATAATAGCTCTAGCAGTGGCTAAAAATAGGCGTCCTAAAATTAAAGGTACGTCAATGTCCTCATCCATGTCAAGCACAACAAAATCTACAAGGAATATAAATTTATTGACTTTTACTAGCACATCTTCAATAATTCCCCTAGGATACTTAACAGATCTATCAGCTAATTGGATGCTCATCCTAGTGGGTTTAGGTTCCCCTAGACCTAGTTGTTTGAACATTTTATAGGGCATGAGATTAATACTTGCACCTAAATCAGCCAATGCTTTATTAATAATTAAGCTACCAATTAAACAAGGGATAGTAAAACTCCCTGGGTCCTTTAGCTTTGTTGGCAGTTTATTTTGGAGAATGGCTGAACATTCCTCGTTGAGTTCCACTGTGGCTAATTCTTCCAATTTTCTTTTGTTCGTCAGGAGTTCTTTTAGGAATTTCGCGTATTTCGGCATTTGTGAAATTGCTTCAACAAAGGGTAAGTTAATATGTAATTGTTTGAAAAGTTCAAGAAACTTACCGAATTGGGCATCTGTTTGGTCCTTCTTTAACCTTGCTGGGTATGGGATGCGCGGTTTGTACTCCCTGAGTGTCGGAGTGGCGTCATCCTTAGATTCCTCTACTTTATCCTTTGGCAGTTCGTGAGCATGCTTCTTTTCTGGTTCTGCTAGCACTTTACCATCTCTTAGAGTGATTGCTTTCACATGTTCTCTGGGATTTGGTTCAGTGTTGCTTGGAAGCCCGCCATGAGGTCTTTCTGAGATTAATTTTGCAAGCTGACCGATTTGGTTCTCGAGTCCTTGGATAGAGGCCTGTTGATTCTTTAATGTTGTTTTAGTGTTTTGGAAACGAGTGTCTGAGGCGGCCATGAATTTAGTGAACATGTCCTCAAGGTTCGGCTTCTTTTCTTGTTAAGGTGGTGGCTGCTGGAATACCGGAGGCTGTTGTCTTTGATTTCCTTGTCCTCCCCATGAAAAATTTGGGTGATTTCTCCAACCTGCATTATAAGTATTACTATAAGGATTATTTTGAGGTCGAGAATTATTACCCATATAATTAGCTTGTTCGGCTTCCATGTTGTGTAGATGGTCTGAATTAAACATATTTCTTGGGGCTGCATCACATTGCATCACTGATTGAGCCTGCGTGGAACCAACAAAATTATCAAATTTTTTATTTAAAAGTTCTACTTGGTTAGTGAGCATAGCAACAGCATCAATATTATAGACTCCTGCGGCTTTCGTCGGCTTTGTCCTCATGACTTACCATTGATAGCTATTCAATGACATTTCCTCAATAAATTCGTAAGCTTCGTCAGGTGTTTTATTATTGATGGTTCCGCCTGCGGCTGCATCGATCATCTGCTTAGTTGATGGGTTTAACCCATTGTGGAAAGTTTGAACCTGTAGCCATAAAGGTAATCCGTGGTGAGGGCATCTTCTTAAAAGATCTTTGTACCTTTCCCAGGCATCATAAAGTGTTTCTAAATCCATCTGCACAAAAGAAGAAATATCGTTTCGTAATTTAGCAGTTTTAGCAGGGGAAAATATTTAAGCAAAAATTTTTCAGACATTTGGTCCCATGTAGTAATTGAGCCTCGTGGTAGAGAGTTTAACCACTGTTTTGCCTTATTTCTTAGGGAAAATGGAAATAGCCTTAGGCGAATGGCGTCATCAGTAACGCCATTGATTTTAAAAGTGTCGCATAGTTCCAAAAAATTGGCTAGATGTGAGTTGGGATCTTCATCCTGTAAACCGTCAAACTGCACAAGTTGCTGAATCATCTGAATAGTACTAGGTTTTAATTCAAAATTATTAGCAGCGATAGTAGGTCTAACAATACTAGTTTGAGTACCAATCACACTAGGTTTAGCATAATCATACATAGTACGCGGAGCTTCTTCTGGTTCAGCGGGTAGTGCTGGAGGTTGGTGAATATTTTGATTTGCGGCCATCTCTTCAGTAGGTTCTAGCTCTTGGTCAAGTTCCTGCTCTGGATAATGTAAACTTCGTCTAATTTCTTTGCGATTTCTGCGAACTGTAGCTTCTAAATCTTCGTCAAAAAGTAGTGGTCCTGTTGAGTTGTTTCTAGTCATAGACTAGAAAAACCTAGAAAAATAATTAAAAAAATGAAAATAAAAATAATAAAATAAATAAAATAAAAAAAAAACTTAGGAAAACCTAGAAAAAAAAGAAGAAGAAAATAAAAATAAAAATAAAAAATAAATAAATAAAAATAAATAAATAAATAAATATATTAAAGGCTAAAGTAATAGAAATCGAGCTTTCGTAATATTTCAGTTAAATCCCCGGCAACGGCGCCAAAAACTTGATATCGGCGTGATATGAAGTAATAAAATTTATAAAGAACTTGATCAAACGTAAACTGACTAATATCACGACATTTTTAATGCAAGCGCACCTGTCGACAGTAGTATAGTCTAGTGATAAGATCGAGTATCGTACCCAAGGGAACCGAAAGTACTATTACTCACTTTCTTTCTATTATTTAACCTAAAAATTAAGTGAGGGTTTATTTAAAACTACTCTAAAACTAACTAAGAAAAGCATGAAAAATAAATTGGGAAGAACTTTTAGGGAAAAGCTAATTGATATGATTAATACTTAAGGGAGAATCCACCTAGACTTCACTTGTTATTATTTTCTTGAATTATACGAGTTATTTACTTGACTTGATCAGTAGAGATCCCTAATCTATGCTAAACCCTCCGTCGAGGTGAAGAGCAACTAGGTCTAAGTTGTTAATTAAAGTTCCTTTATTAATTAACTCCCTAGGTTGCATTAATTCGATCTATGGTTCCCCATATTAGGTTTGACCCTAATCCGGCAGATTTATGTCGCCCTATGTCTAGGGTTGCATGCAACTCCGCTTAATTATGGTAGATCTACTCTTATCACAGGGACTTTTGCTCCTCTGCTTTAAGCACATTCAATTCTTGAATCAATACCTAGGACTATTAAATCAAAGATTAAAAACACATAATTAAGAACAATTCAAGTAATTCTCATAATAATCAAGAATAAATAACAAGATCTGTCTTAGATTTCATCCCCCTCAAGTATTTGAGGGGTTTAGTTCATAATAATAAAAGAAAACATCTCAGAAGATATAAAATAACAAAACATAAAAGAAACCAAAAACCCCTGAAGGAATTTAGGAGAATCCTCTATGTTGATGCAAAACTTCGGCTTCTGAGATGAATCGATTGGCTTCTCCCTTCGAGTAATCCCTTGCTTCTACCTGTGGTGTGGCAGAAAGACGAGAGGAAAAGAATATAGAGGGTGTGTAAAAGATGGAAGAAGGCCCTCTCTATGTTGCCTCATGGGGTCTTTATATAGAGAAGTTTTGGGGACTCTTTCTTAGCCCCTAAGCATCCCAATTTGAGTGAAATTCGTCTTTCCCGCGACTAGAACACGTCCGTGTGCCACGCCCGTGTGGGTTTCGACAGAGGCCGTGTGATTCAGCACACCCGTGTGCAGTGGCCGTGCTTGTCGGGGCTTTGTCCGTGTGATCTTTGTGAGGCACGCTCGTGTGGCACGGCCGTGTAGCACAGCTTGGCTCGTGTGATTCGTGCATTTTGGCCCATTTTTCACCGTTTTGGGCTCGTTTTCTGTTCTTTCATCTTCCCTAGGCTCTCCTGAGTATAATATATGAAAAAGAATGATTAAGAGCACCAATTCTCACTAAATTGATAATAATTCATCCATAATATAGGCTAAACATGAGGTAAAAATATGTATAAATTAGCGCTTATCATGTATACTGAGATATCATCCATGAAAACCACCACGCATCGATTCAAATATTCATGGAACACTTGATTTAGCAAGTCCATGAAAGCAATAGGTGCATTTATTAATCCAAAGGGCATAACCACAAATTCATAATGCCCATACCTTGTGCGAAATGCTATCTTTAATTAATCGCAAGTCTATCTTTGAAAACACTGTGGCACCTTGTAACTAGTCGAACAGGTCATCAATTCATGGAAACGGGTACTTTTTTTTTATAGTTAATTTATTTAATTACCTGTAGCAATGCACATCCTTAAGCTACCATCTTTCTTATTTACAAATAGAAATGAGGAACCCTAAGGAGATACACTTGGTCGAATGAAACCTCTATCAAGTAGCTTATGTAGTTGTATCTTTAGTTCTTTAAGCTATTTTGATGCCATGCGATAGGGTGTAATATAGAATGGCAAACTAACAGGATATAATTTAATGGCGAACTCCTTCTCGCGATTTGGGGGTATACCAAGTAGCTCGTCTAGAAATACATTGGAAAAATCCCTCAAAGTGTGTATATCGAGAACCCCTATCTCTTTGTCTTACGAGGCCATCACATAAGCGAGGTAGGCTTCGCAGCCTTTACCTATCTTCTTCTTTGCTCTTATTGCCAAGTACAAATTAGATAGGAATTGGGTTAGCTCTCCCATAATCATAATTTCTCTTCCTTCCTAAGTTTGTAGGGTTACCATTTTTATTGTGAAGCCTATTTTGGCCTTATACTCAATTAGCCAATCTATCCCCAAAATTAGGTCGTATCCATAAAGGGCAATTCCATCAAATCAGTGAAGAAGATATTTTGTTGAATCATCAAGAGACACCTTTGGTACACTCTATCTACTAATACACTCTCACCAAACGAATTAGTGACAGTTATATCATTATCTATGTTTCCTATTGAAATACCCAACTTATAGGCCAATTTGCAGAGTCAATCAAAGAAAACAATGATAGGGTTCGCAGAGTGAAAGTACCAATGATATCATCTTTCGATCCTTGATCTTGTGGTTATTTAACTATATAGACTTGTGCGATCCCTCCTATCTTAGCTTGAGTGGAAATAGTGTGAGCTAGAGTTCATTGCCCAACTTTTCTTATGTCCGTACCTCTTCTTTTGCCTTGTCTGCGAGCACTAGCTCGTAGTGGTGTAAGGGTTACATTATGATTTGCGACCCCTCTGGTCATTTTGGGTAGTCCCTTATCATGTGTTCCTTAAACCTTCACTTAAAACATCCTTTTATTACCTTACAACATTCTCAAGGATGTCTTCATTCTTAGTGTGTGCAGAGTGGCCAACTTAGTGATTTGTGCGAACCTCCCTTTTCAGCTTGGATGTTACTTTGCTGTTGTGATTGGTCTGATAAAAAACTATGTTTAACATTTCTCCTAGTATTGCATGAGTTGTAATCCCTCTTGAATGCTCAACCATGCTGTCTAGACACTGGTTTCACAAACCCTATTGTAGCTCACGTAGCCTCTGCCTTTATTTCCTCGACAACCTTCGCCTTATCAACAACTCATAAAATCTCATTATGTCATGAGCTATAAAGTCTGATGTCATGATTTGCGGACCATCTCAGCTACGTACTGGCTCAATCACACAAACTTTGCTTTGTACTCAGCCACAATTAGTTCGCTTTGCACCAAATTTATAAACTCTTGCTTGCGAGCTTCCATATAATGCTTGCCCATGAATTTCTTCTTAAATTTCTCTAGGAAGAAATCCTATGTTAGTTTATTCGCAGTAGTTCCTTGCCTCACAGTGTTCCACGATCAATGGGTTTTGCTGGTAAGTAATGACACAGTGCATCCCAATTTTTCTTCCTCAATACAAACATTTGCTTAAAGATTTTCTCAACACCCTCAAGCCAATACTTAGCCTTGGCAAGATTGACTCCTCTAACTCCATTAAACTCTTTGCCATCTAGAGCTTCCAAACACTCTAGTGGAAATCCTCGACTAGTAGGAATAGGGTTTGCACCAGCGTATTGCTGAAATGCTCCAAGCATGGCTTGCACTAATGGTTCAACACTCTAATCCAAACCACTTGCCTTACAGGGTCGCAAAGGAGATGTTGAAGTCCTGTTACCCTCTAGAGGGTTCGCGGTTCCATTAACACGGTTTGCGTTAACTTTTATAGGAGACATTTTACTTACTTTAGATGTATATAAGACACAAGTTTAAGCACATACCGTTATACATTCTAGGCTTAACAAACACATTTACAAGCTTAGTTTGCCAACTCATATATGCGAAGATTGTTTGCTAGAACACATGCATGCAAACACGGTTCGCCAAACATATCTGTGAGCATAGCGAGCAAAAACAAATTTGCTGTAACACCCCCAAACCCTAAACCGTCGCCAGAACAGGGTTATGAGACATAACCAGACATATCGGACAATTTACAAATAATTCTTAAATAAATAACAAACATATTATAATATAATCATAAGTTCATATAAATTTTTATTTGCTAATTGACTTCATTCATCATTTTTTTTAAAATTCAATATAACCCATTTATAAATATTTAACCTTCCCTGCAAATTTCAAATTGCAACCAAACCAATTCCAGTATTTCAAAGAGTGCATTTATATACTCAAATATAATTAAATCCTACTTGACATATGACTTAACAACTTAATTAATGAAAACCCTATTATCATTTCTAAGTAGCTCATAAAACTATTCAAACCATTTCAATTCAATACCAATGCCATAAATAATTTCTACCATTTCACTAATTTAATCATCAAAACACCAAATACCTTTCTTTACAACAAAATTATTTAACATACCAAAATAAAATTTATAATCCCTATGTACATGCCACTTTTGCTTAAAGGAAGAAAACATCACCAAAATTTTTATACTGGAGTCGGGATCGTTCGGATGCTAGACCGGGACACTGGACTCCTATCAACCTGCGCACGGAAACAACCGTAGACTGAGTATTCCATACTCAGTGGTATTACTATAATTCAAATTATAATAACAATAATAGAATATAAACATCAAACATATAACAATAAAATTTCTCATATGAATTCTTTCTTAGGCTTATTAGCAATAACAATACACTTCTAGTAATGTATCAATTTCAAGCATATATTATAAATTCCATTACATTCATTTCATGAACATTTAGTTCATGTTTTAAATTTCCAATCTCAATTTCGATTCACATTTCAACTTCCTCATTCCCTTCAATATTCAATAGCACAATCGATCAAATTCATATAAATTTCTCATTTCAGTTATACACCCTATTAACAATTCGGACTTTGACGGATACACGGATTCCAACCCAAACACACCAGTATGGCACATTGTGCCAAAAACAGTACATAGTACTTGATCAGTATTCGACACATAAAGTGCCTGAAACGACACATGAGGTGCTTGGTACGACACATGAGGTGCCTGAAATACGACACATATAGTGCCTGATATATGACACATAAAGTGCCTAATCGACAAAGCCGATAAATCCTGTACTCTTCCAAATCCTATGACATGCCAACCATATCCGACTCAGCCTGACTAGTTAATAGGGTATTTCAATTCTCAAATTCATTTTCATTTTCATAACAATTTCAATTTCAATATCAATTACACTTTCCCAATCACCAATCAAAATATAATTCAATACTAACACATATTTCTCATTCATTTCAATTTTCCAAATTCAATTCAATAAAGTCCCTTACCTTATTATTTACTTACCATATACATAAATTAATTTAACATTTAATGAATAAATAAATAATTTGAATTATAGTAATACAAACTCGAATTTGCTTGATTATTCCTTGATAACCTTGTCCTTTCCTTTGTGTACCGATGCCTCGAGTTCCTTGTTAGCTACGAAAATAATACAGCATTAATTTATAATAATAATTGAATTTCTATCCAATTTACATTTTAATTCCGATTTAGTCCTAACTAGATTTATCTACTTTTCTAATTTAATTCACACTCTAGTTCTATTCAAATTTCACCCAAACTCAAATTTAACTATTAAATTTTCCGCATATTTCACTAATTTTGAATTTTCCTCAATTTAGTCCCTACAACATAAAACTTATAGCTTACTTTACAATTTAATCTCTTCATCAATTCTAATCAGTAATTCTATCAAATAAATCCCTAATTCATCTTTTTGTTCAACATGAACTATGTTCAAAAACCTTAAAACTTCCACAACCTCAATTTAATTTCATCAAAACTTTATTCTAAAGCTCTTAAAATATCAAAATTAAGAGAAAAGAACTTGATTGATTTACCTTTTAAAGATTAAAGATTCAAATCCCTAATTTTTCCTTTCCTATTCTTTTTCTCCTTTCTTTCTTCCTTTTCGGCTGTAACTTTCTTTCTTTTTCTTTTATGTTTAGTCTTTGTTTCTTTTTATTATTTACTTTATATTATATTTAGTTATTAAATATCTATTTAATAACAATTATAATTAATACAGTTGTCTACATAGATTTTTGTACATTTGTACAATATCATAACCATACATTTGTCTTAATTTTACTTAATTATCATATAAAAATTTTATACTATTATTATTTAATTACTAAATATCCTTTACTTAATTTTAAAATAAATATTTATTTACTTAAATAAAAAGTAATTAAATGTTTATTTTACAATTGGACAAATACAATTATTACACATGTATATTTTTATTACCATACAATTTTTTTATTTTAATTTATTTAATAATAATTAATAATTAATATTATAAATATATTTTAAGTTAAATAAAAAATAATTAAATAAAAATATTAAACATGTATAAATATATATATATATTTTTTACATATGTACCATTTAATCATCCTACATTTATCAAAATCATACTTTATTTATCATATAAAAATCTCACAATATAATTATTTTTAAATTGATTTAATTTAATTTGTTTCTAATTAATTATATTTAACTAATTATGATATAACAAAAATCTTAGATTTTTACTCATGTATGCCGCCTCACTTATGCTAAATGGCTTAATTGCCATTTTGGCCCTTTATAAATTCTTCTAATCTATAATTCAACCTTTGCCTCTTATTTAATTTAGTCCTTTTTTCTAATTACTCTAAATTAAGCTAAATTAACCTAATTAAAACTTAATTAAACGCACTACTATACTCATAATTACTCCTAATAATTATTTATGGACTCGGTTTACTAAAACGGAGGTCTGATAATATACTTTTTTGATACTTATGAATTTTGGGTCATTACATTTGCAGGTACAACTACTGAGAAGGTGAGTGATGGAGGGTGAATCGAAGCATAATCCTACAAAAGAAACAACTGAACAAAGGCAATGTGTTATTTTTTTACCCGGTCTTTCCCCAAATAACAAACAATCATGCTTATCAATTCAAATAACTAATAACTTTGGTGGACCTAACATGTTACTCTACCTTGGCGAACTTAATAACTTAATAGCTTGGTGAACCTTACCATTCAACCTGGTGGACCTTACAATTCAACCTAGCAGACCTTACCATTTAACCTGGCAGGCTCTAATACCCACAAATGTAACAACCCTCACTCGATCCGGACGCCGAACGCGAGTTACAGTACGCCACATTAGCCACCTAAATGGCTCTCCATTAATTCCAAACCTAACCTCCAACACACAAACAAATTATAACATAAAATGTGCTTTAGTAATTTGTGCAGCGGAATGTCATGTAAGTACTTACAACAAAACTCTATTAAACCAACTCGCATAGTAATAAGGGTTCGCATACTTATGATTTTCATATGCATAATAGGTTAAGGGTTCACAAGTGTATGTAATTAAAGTTTGCATAAATTTAAGATAACCTAACCTCGCAAACTTATTTCATAGGTTTTAGGGTACGCATGCGAACTTACTTCGTTAGAAAAAACTTAACATTTTTCATTGCAAACATATGAAAGTATAGTGAAAGGAACTAATAACATGCAAACTCTAAGTTTTTGTAAAACAATGTATTTCACAGAGCACAACAGTTTGTCTATCTAACATAAGGGTTTGCACTCCTCCATAGCTCGCACATTCATAGCTTTTTATGAGATAAGTAATTTAAACAAGTTAGGTCTCGTGAGCTACCTCTATGAGCTAAGGTTATGCGAACTCAGTCTGCAAGTTTTCTACTTTCCAAAAACATTATTGTAACGACCCAATTTCAGTGATATTGGTACAGTAGTTTTGTAACCACAAATCCAAGCTAGAGAAAAAAATATTTTAATATTACGATATTGGTACAGTAATGACTTTCTTCCTAGTATCTAGCCTAAAAGTAAAGGAGGATTTGGCTGCAAACTAACTAATCTAAATTAGACTAAAGACACGACAAAGAGTAAATTGGGAAATTACTTTGGGGAAAACTGAATGATAAAGGCAATACCCAAGGAAGAATCCACCTAGACTTCACTTGTTATCTAACTCTGAACTAGACAATTTCTTCATTCGACTTGATCTGTAGAGGTCCCTAAATTATGTTAATATCTCCGTCAAGAATAAGAACAACAAATTCTGTAAATTCAGTGCTTAAAACGCCACACGGCCAGACACACGGGCGTGCCTGAGGCCGTGGCCACACCATTGATGGAAACACGGCTGTGCGACACGGCCGTGTGAAAACAGAGGGAAATTTTTCCCAAGACACGGATTTCAAAAAATTGCCACGGTCGTGCGATAGGGCCATGGGCGAACCTGCCAATTCAAGACGGGTATGCAGCATGCCCGTAACAATAGGTCGTGGTTGAAACTCAGAAATTAGCACGGGTGTGTCCTAACACCCGTGGCCAAACCATAAGTCCACGAAACACACGGGCTAGACCCAGGACATAGAGGTTTGTGCCACGGCCGTGTGCCCTATCCCCTATCTTAAACCACTCACTATCCACCACTACCACCACCACCTCATGATTCATCTGTCGATAAGGACATTTGAGCCCAATTTATTTTATTTTTACTTTTCTTTTTATATTTAACTCACATGCCTTCTTAATTTTCTTTGCTTTATATTTTTCCTTTTCCTTGTAAATACTTATATGTTGCACTTTATCGAGTAATACCTTAATTCTTCCTACAGTTGTGTTTATTCTCCTAGTAGCCTAGAATCATGAAATTCAAGTAGTCCTTTTTCCAATTCAACTTTCACTATTCTAAGGAATTCATCAAGAAAATTCAAGGAGTCTCGTTTCTATCCCTCACTTATGATCTATGCTTATACTTTTACCTATCACTGTACATTGAGGGCAATGTACATCTTAAGTGTGTGGGGGGGACTCACTTTCACCTTTTGCATTGTGCTCAAATCCCTGAAGTTTGTCTTGTCCCTCAAGTCACTTTCTCATATCACTATTAGAATGAATTTTGATTGATTTATGATTTTTATTGATATGTTTAGGATTAAGACATAGGTATTTATACCTTGATTATTCAAACTTTAAGACATTAGAGAATCAAGCATGATATGTTGAGATTTTTGAGAATTTAAAATTTTTTCTACGTTACTTCCCCAAATTTAGGTATTATCTTGAAATTTGAAATTCAAAGGATTGACATCAAAAGCCATAATTCTGTTGAGATTTTTGAGCCTTTTGAGCATACATCCTTTCATGCTCACTTGCTTTGAGTGAGTCAATACTGATTTATTATTCTAGAACTTGCTTCGATTATACATGTCAAGACCACACCATTGATTTGATATATCAAGATGATAAAGGCACTTAGGTTTAACCCACTCACTTCATAAAAAGCCTACCCTCATAATTAACCATTAGTGAACCTCATTAAGCCTAAAAAACCATTTATTGATTTGCCCTTAATATTAACCCATAAACCTATTTTTGATTCTTTGAGAATTTCCCTCACTCTAGTTTGATCCCTATTTCTATTGAGATTTGAATTGACTAATTATCTAGCTATGTTCTCTTTTTGAGTTTGTAAGTTCATAAAATATTCGATTTGTTCTTAAAAAAGTGTATATATATTTCAGTTGTAATTCGATGTTTCGCATATTTCTATGTAATTATGAGCTTCTGATTTTTAAACAGTGGTATGCAAAAGGAAAAGGCTTTACTCTAGGAATATGTTTCAGTGATAGAAATTTTTCTAGATAGATGATTTTTCAGTCAATCTCAATTCTAACCCTCTTTTTCAGCTTGTTACCACACCCCTAACCAAAGCCCTGTTACAACCCTTTAAAGACCTTTTGATCGTTGTATCATCTCAATCTATAGTGGTGGAGATTTGATTTTCATGTAAGCTTATGGTAATAACTTTTCATGTTGACTAATGAGTGCTTAATTTCTGAAACCTAAACACCTCGAATGGATAGAGTGAATCTTTAGTAAGGATGTCAACTCTTGTTGATTTTGAATTCAAGGTAATTACTTAGAAGATGGGAGAATACCTATGCTTCCGTAATAAGATTCTCAACTTAGATTATTTGAAACTTTGATGTACTTTTAGTTGAATTCTCGATGTATGATTACTCATGGATTGATTCAAAACATTATTGATAGGATTTATAAGTTGAGAGGAACGAGTTTTAATTGTGAGTTGAGGATTTTGCTTGAGGACAAGCAAAGGCTTAAGTGTGGGGGTATTTGATAAACCGTAACTTATACATATTTTTACCCCATGCTTAACATAGTTTTGGATAAATTATCCTTTGAATTATGGAATTTGATGCTCCTAATCCTTTAAATTCATGTTTTATACTTAGGTGAGCATATGGGAGTGAAAAGAACAAGAAATGGGCCAAAAACGGAGAAAATGGGCCAAAGTAAGGAATCAACACGGCCTGGAGTTCATCCACGGTAAACCACATGCCCGTGCCACATTAGCAGGCTTGAACACTGCCTGGGTTCGATTTAATTCCCTGTTGTGACTCGTTTTAATTCCACGCGGAAAAGGCTACTTAGGGGCTAAGAAAGGTGCTCCGAAGTCTATATAAACACCTTAGGAGTAGACTTAAAGGGGTAGCCCGACACACAGAGTAGAATACAAGGAAGTACTTAAAGAAAGCCGATTGATCCATCTCAGAAGCAAGGATCTACATCAAGACTAAAGATCTCCCTTCAATCCTTTTAAGAGTTTTGGGTTTTCTTTATGTTTTGTTGTTTTCTTTACTTTGAGATGTATTCTTTTATAAACATGAATTAAATCCCCAAATACCTGAGGGGGATGAAACCTAAGATAGATCTTCTTATTGTTATCTAAATTCTATGATAAAAATTTGATTTGTTCTTAATTGTGATTTTAATTCTTGAGTTGATATTTTAAGATATTAATTTAAGTCGAATGTGCTTATTCAGAGGAACAAAAGTCCCTGTTTAAGAGTAGATCCAACGCAATTAAGCGGAGTTGATCGCAATCCTAGACATAGGATGACGAAAATCTGCGGGATTAGAGTCAAATCTAATAGGGGCATCCATAGATCAAGTTAATGCAACACTAGGAGTTTTAATTAGAAAGAGATTTCAATTAATCAACCTAGGGTTAGTTGTTCTTATTCTCGACGCAGATATTAACATAATTTAGGGATCTCTACAGATCAAGTCGAATGAAGAAATCATCTAATTTAGAGTTAAATAACAAGTGAAGTCTAGGTGGATTCTTCCTTAGGTATTGCCTTTATCATTCAGTTTTCCCAAAGTAATTCCCCAATTTACTCTTTGTCGTGTCCTTAGTTTAATTTAGAGTTAATTAGTTTTAACAAAACCCTTCTTTGTTTCTAGGCTAGATAATAGGAAGAAAGTTATTACTAGTACTTTTAGTTCCCTTGATTTGACATTTCGATCTTGCCACTAACTATACTACTATTTGATAGGTGCGCTTGCCTTTCATCGTGATAATAGTTAGTTTCTAGTACGATCATTATTATTACTTCATCAAAATCACGATCAGAGGTGGTCAGAGCAACATCACATTATCTTCTCACTTATTTTGGTATAAATATGGACCTTATTGGGTATAATGGCATGTATAGGCTTGTAAGGTTAATGTATATGTTGAAATGGATGAATGCGACCTAGCCATTGGAATGACTAGTGATGATTTAATTTTTGGTATTTTATAAAGCTAATTAGACTTTATATGTATGTTTGATAATGATTGAATTGTTGATATTAAACATGAAAGTTTAAAGAGGTAAGATTTGTACTAAGTGTGCAAGTGAAAATATGACCTATTGAATGATGAAATTGGTTGAAAATCCTGCTTCAATTGGTTGGTTGCTGTTGGAAATGTTTGGTGCAGGTGTTGGATGAAAATGGGTGAGAAATAGGGCTTGGAAAATAGCCTTATTTTTTCCACATGGGTAGACACACGGAATATCGAATAGTAGTATAGTCAGTGGCAAGACCGGAATATCGAATTCAAGGAACTATGAGTACTAGTAATGACTTTCTTCCTATTATTTAGCCTAAAAATAAAAAGGGGGTTATGTTTCTAAATTAACTAATCTAAACTAAACTAAAAATAAACGACAAAGAGTAAAGAGAGAGATTGCTTTTGGGAAAACTGATTGATTAAGGCAATACCTAAGGAAGAATCCACCTAGACTTCACTGGTTATCAAACCCTAAACCAAATGATTTCTTCATTTGATTTGATCCGTAGAGATCCCTAAATTATGTTAATACCTCCATCGAGGATAAGAACAACTAATCCTAGGTTGATTAACTGAAATCTCTTTCTATTTAAAACGCCTAGTCTTGCATTAAGTCGATCTATGGCTCCCCAAATTAGATTTGACTTTAATTTGGCAGATTTTCGTAGTCCTATGTCTAGGATTGCGATCAACTCTGCTAAATTGTGTTGGATCTACTCCTATGCAAGGACTTTTGCTCCTCTACATAAGCACATTCGATTTAAATCAATATCCCAGAAATATCAATTTAAGAGTTAAAAACACAATTAAGAACAAATCAAATATTTATCACACAGCTCAGATAACAATAACAAGATCTGCCTTAGGTTTCATCCCCCTTAGATATTTGGGGTTTTAGTTCATGATTATAAAAGAAAACATCTCAGAAGAAATAAAATAGTAAAACATAAGAAAACCCAAAACTCCTGAAAGGATTGAAGGGAGATCCTCTGTCTTGATGTAGATCCTGACTTCTGAGATGGATCAATCGACTTCCCTTCGAGTAATTCCCTGCCTTTAACTCCCCGTCTTGGCGGGAATAAAGCACCCTTGGCAGGAATCAAGCACACCCTTGTAGTTGCCTCCTAGGGTCTTTATATAGAGTTTTGGAATGCCTTTCTTAGCCCTAAGTAGCCTTTTCCGAGTGAAATTAAACTTCCTTACGACAGGGACACGCCCATGTGCCACGCCTGTGTGGATCGACTTCCAGGCCGTGCTCGAGCCTGTTAAAGGGGCACGGTTGTGTGACACGCCCGTGTGGCGAACCTCCAGGCCGTGTTGATTATTGATTTGGCCTTAAATTACCTGTTTTCGGCCCGTTCCTTACTCTTTTCTCTTCCTTATGCTCACCTAAGTATAAAACATGAAATAAAAGGATTAGGAGCACCAATTTCCACAAATTCAATGATAATTCATCCAGAGTTTAGGCTAAGCATGAGGTTAAATTATGTATAATTTATGGTTTATCAAATACCCCCACACTTAAGCCTTTGCTTGTCCTCAAGCAAAATCTCAACTCACAATTAAAAATCTTTCTTCTCAACTTATAATCCTTATCAATAATCTTTTAAACTAATCCACAAGTAATCATACAATGAAGATTTAACCAGAAGAACATTATAGTTTCAAACACTCTAAGTTGAGAATTTTATCACAGAAACATAGGTTTTCTCCCTTCTCCTAAGTAATTACCTTTCAATTCAAAATCAACAAGAGTTGACATCCTCACTAAAGATTCACTCTATCCACTCAAAGTGTTTAGGGTTAAAAAATTAAGCACTATTTAGTCAACTTGAAAAGTTATTACCATAAGCTTGCAGAAAAATCAAATCTCCACCAGTATAGTTTGATATGACACATCGATCAAAAGGTCTTTCAATGGTTGTAATGGAGCTTTGGTTAGGGGTGTTGTCACAACCTAAAAAAAGGGTTAGAATTAAGATTGAATTGAAAAATCATCTAGCTAGAAAAATCTCTATCACTAGAACATATTCTTAGAGCTAAGCCTTTTCGATGACATCATTCTGGATTCTGAAGCTTATAATAGAAATATGGAAAAATATTGAGTTATAACTGAGATATGAATTACAACTGAATTGAATGTATATACACTTTTTTTTAAAGAATAAATCAAATAACAATATATTGAATATTTACAAACTTTACAAACTGAAAAAGAGAATAAAGCTAGACAATTATTCAACTCAAATCTCGACAAAAATAGGGATCAAAATAATTGAATGGAATTCAATAGAAAATAGGTTATAGGTTAATATTAAAGGTAAGTCAAAGAATGGGTTGTTAGGCTCAATGGGGTTCACTAGGGGTTAATTTATGGATGTAGGCTTTTATGGAGTAAGTGGGTTAAACTGAGGTGCCTTTATAATTTTGATATATCAAATCAATGATGTGGTCTCGACATGTATAATTGATACTCGCGATATTAAGTAATAAAAATTATAAAAACTGATCACACCAAAAACTAACTAATATCACGATTTTAAAGGCCAGTGTACTTATCGAATAGTAGTATAGTTTAGCGGCAAGACCGAGTTATCGTATCTAAGGGAACCAAAAGTAGTAATACTTATTTCCTTTCTATTATCTAGCTTAAAAATAAAAGAGGGTTGTTTGAAACTAATTCTAAAACTAACTAAAAGTGCACAAAAAGTAAATTGGGGAAAACTTTCGGGAAAAGCTGATTGATATGAGCAATACTTAAGGGAAAATGCACCTAGACTTCACTTGTTATTAACTTCTTGAACTAGACGATTTCTTCACTTGACTTGATCCGTAGAGATCCCTAACCTATGTTAATACCTCCGTCGAGGATTAGAACAACTAATCCTAGGTGGTTAATTAAAGTTTCTTTATTAATTAACACCCCTAGGTTGCATTAATTCGATCTATGGATCCCCCTATTAGGTTTGACCCTAATTCGGCAGATTTATGTCACCCTATGTCTAGGGTTGCATGCAACTCCGTTTAATTATGGTAGATCTACTATTAAAACAGGGACTTTTCCTCCTTTGCCTAAGCACATCAAGTTCTTGAAGTAATACCTAGGATTATTAAATCAAGAATAAAGAATACATAATTAAGAACAATTCAAGTATTTATCTTATAATTCAAGAATAAATAATAACAAGATCTGTCTTAGGTTTCATCCCCCTCAAGTATTCGAGGGGTTTAGTTCATAATTAATAAAGAATAACATCTCAGAAGAAATAAAATAACAAAACATAAAGAACCCAAAAACCCCTGAAGGAATTTAGGGAGATCTTCTGTCTTGATGTAGAATTCTGGCTTCTGGGATGAATCAATCGGCTTCCCTTCGAGTAACTCCTTGCTTTCACTTCTTGTGTTGGCAAAAATATGGCGCTCCTTTTGAGAGAAAAGAGTATATCTTTAGGGTTGCCTCCTAGGGTCTTTATATAGTGTTTAGAATGGCTTTCTTAGCCCCTAAGTATCCAAATCCGAGTGAAATTACACTTCCTCACGACAGGGACACGCCTGTGTGGTTTCGATAAGGGCTGTGTGCGGGCCTGTTGGTGTGGCACGACCGTGTATCTTGGCCGTGCTTATCGGGGCTGGGCCGTGTGAACTTCATGTGGCACGACCGTGAGCCACGACCATGTGGCGACTTCTTGGGCCGTGTTGTTTTTCATATTTTTGGCCCGCTTTCCTCGTTTTTGGCCCGTTTTTCATTCTTTTCTCTTCCCTATGCTCTCCTGAGTATAAGATATGAAAAAGAAGGATTAAGAGTACCAATTCTCACAAAATTAATGGTAATCCATCCAGAAATTAGACTAACATGGGGTAAAAATATGTATAATTTATCGTTTATCAATAATCGAAGCAAGTTCTAGAATAACAAATTAGTATTGACTCACTCAAAGCAACAATAAAAGTGAGCACGAAAGGATGTATGCTTAAAAGGCTCAAAAATCTCACCAGAATTATGGCTTTTGATGTCAATCCTGCGAATTTCAAATCTCAAGATAACACTTAAAATTAGGGAAAGTAACCTAGAAAAATTTAAATTCTCAAAAATTTTAACTTATCATGCTTGATTCCCTAATGTCTTAAAGTTTGAATAATCAAAGCATAAGTACCTATGTCTTAATTCTCAACATATCAATAAAAATCATAAATCAATCAGAATTCATCTTAATAGGGGATTGAGACTTATGCAGAGAGTAAAAGTGAGAATTCAAATTTTGAGAACAATGCAAAAAGTTAGTGGCAAAAATTTTCAGGGGTTTCAAAGATAATACAAAAAATGAAAGTGAGTTTCCCCCCACACTTAAGATGTACATTGTCCTCAATGTACAAAGATACGTTAGTAGCAATAGAAGCATAAAATCATAAGATAGGGAGAGAAGTGAAACTCCCTGAACATTTGGATGATTTTGTAGAGACAGATATTAGAATTGTAAGAGCCAGCAGTTGTGGCAGGGTTTTCCCATTACAGATGAATTTGAGTTGTAAAGCTCATTTGAAACCGCGACAACATAAATTCGTGTTTAGGAATTTAAGTTAAGCATAATTTTCTCGTTAGGGAATAGTCGATATGAAAATAAAATTGAAATCTAAACTAAAGTATTCAATGAACAAAAAGATTAAAATAAAGATAAAGAAAAATCTAAAGATTCTAAAGAGATATAAAGTTCAAGAGAAGGTAAAAATAAAGATCAAGAAAGCATATAAAACAGAAGATAAGAGGATTAAAAAGTTCTAATCCTCAAATGGTTCGTGAGGTGAGGGCGGTGGTGCGAGTTGGAGTTACTGACAAATCTGAGCTAAGGTTGCATCAATGTGATCAAAACGCTCAAAACATTGTTGCTGGAATTGCACGAACTGCTCAGAAGTGATGTAGCCTAAAGCTGCCGCATGAACTGGGTAGCGAGTAGGTGGTGGCTCAGTAGGTGCCTTCTCTTGTGGTGGGACATCATCAGTAATGTCCTCGGGGTCCTTCTGTTCAGCATTCTGGAATAGGCAGTATTGTGGAGGATTGGTCCCGTGTTGGCACTGAATCATCCTCATATGCAACATAGTTTGGATGGCCTGTGGGGACATCTGGCCAACGAGTGTGTAAGAGGATGTTTGGGCTGCGGTGTTGAGTAGGCCGAAGTAGCGAGCCAATCACTTAATGTATGGGCCTATCGAGATTACGCCCCTATAGTGTCTCTCTGTCTGGTGCTAGATGGCATGGGCGATGAAATAAGCGAGGTCGATCATGTGTGCGTGCGCCATGCTCCATAAAAAGTAGGTGTCGTAGGTGTTGACGATGTCGGTGCTCTCGCGTCTGCCCGTCAATGTGTGCGCGAGTAAGGCGTTAATGTACCTCAGTGAAGGGATGAGAGTTGTCGCTTTAAAGCGAATAAGGTCGTATGTGGGCTGGTTAGGGACTAAGGTGCGCCAACAATTGACTGGAGAGATATGTATGTGGCGGTGGAGTTCTGAAAGGTCTTCTTCCTCCACAAACTGCTCAGTGTACAGGCCTAGTGCTGTATCAAACTCCGGTATACTGAGTTGACGAACGAGGCCTCTTAGACGAAATTGTATCGTCCCTGGATTACCGTGTTGGTTCATAACCATCTGAAGATGGAACGTGGAGCAGAACTCGAGGGTGAGCTCGAGGTATGTGGGCTCCACTATTTGGAAAAACTGGTCCCATGGGTTTATCGTCAATAAGGCCTGAATCTCATCTACTAGTTAGACCTGCTCTAGTGTGGCCCAATCAATGCATCTCCCTACTCCGAGGGGTGTCGCCTGTTGTATTTGAAACAGCTCCTCTCGGGAGTTCTGCGAGAATTGGAGAAAGGAGTGTCGGATTCTAGCGGAAGGTCTGGAAAAGGAACCTCCGGGCCCCTTTCATTTTTTGGAAGTGGGTACGATAGTTTTCTTCCCTCTCAAAGATGACATGATTAGGAATGAATGGTTATAGGTGCAGACCACAGTCGTGGCGTGAGTTGCACGGGCATGGAGGTGTGGTTGAGGCCGTCGGCGGCGTTAGAGAGGGTTGATATGTGATTTAGGTTGAGGGGTTTTTAGGGTTTTGGTGAAGAAGATGGTGAATAGTGGGATGTTTTTATAGGGTTTTGGGCACATGGGCGTAGCACACGCCCGTGTGACTCGGGGTTAACCCGTGTGATTCAAAATTTAGGGATTTTGGCGCACCAGATTCGTGCCACACGGCCGTGTTCCTAGGGCATGTTGGGGCACACGGCCGTGTCGCATGGCCGTGTCCTTCGATGTTCACTTCTCCCACGGCCGTGTATGGGGTCACACGCTTATGTATGAAATAGCAGGTTCGACCACGGTCTTGAGGCACGGGCGTGTCGCACGCTCGTGTTGAATTAGCAGGATTAGCCATGGCCACATCGCACGGCTGTGGCAAGTTGTCAAAGCCCGTGTGTTAGGGAGATATTACCCTACTCATACACGGTCATATCGCATGACGGTGTCTTTGCTCATGGTGTCCACACGGCCTTAGGCACGCCCGTGGGCATGGCCGTGTGGCTTGAAAGACCTGCATTCAAAGGGTTAGTTGATGTATTTAAGAGCTTAAATAAAAGAATTTACTATGTCAGTGCTCGGGTTGCCTCCCGAGAAGCGATTGTTTATAGTCTAAGCTCGACTTTTCTCAAGCTTGTTCAGTCATGGTGGTTTGAAGAGTTGAAACTCTTTTATCTGCTTTCAATTTCATTATTAACATAAGGCTTGAGTCGAGTATGATTTACCTTGAAAGTGTCAAGTGACTCATGTTTTATCTCGACTGTACTATAGGGAAAGATTTTCATTATCATGAAGGTGTGTCACTTGTATGTTCTTTTGAATTCAAGATTCGAGGATCATCTTCCCCTCAGATTACCTTATCCCCTACCTTGATTTGATTCATTTTTACCTGAGGGTCATCTTGGTGATGCTCTGGGTTGTTGTGACATATTTTGGGCTTTTCTTGTTGATAGTTCAGCCATTCATCTAGTTCCTCAATCTGAAGCATTCGCTGTTCATGTACATCTCCCTTGGATGGACTTGTCTTTGTTTTGGTTGCCCTTATATGAAGTGTATCCTGTAAAGACGGTTGGATGGTGAGATCATTCTTTTTTCAAGGATCCGAAATAGTATTTTTATCATCAACAATCTTAATCGAGTTTCGCGCTTGTAAAGTAACTTTGTCATCACGTACACGTAATGTAAGCTTGCCTGTTCCTACATCAATTATTGTTCTAGCAGTTGCTAAAAAGGGACACCCTAGAATTAAGGGTACATTGCTATCCTCATCAATGTTTAGAACAACAAAGTCGACTGGGAATATGAATTTATCATTTTGACAAGCACGTATTCAATTATGCCCTTTGGAAATTTAATCGTTTTATCAGCTAATTGAATGCTCATCTTAGTTTGTTTAGGTTTCCCAAGACCTAGTTGTTTAAACAATTTATAAGGCATTACATTAACACTAGCCCCTAAGTCAGCTAAAGCATTTTTGACGTCTAAGCTCCCAAGTAAACAAGGAATTGTAAAACTCCCTGGATCTTTCAGTTTGTTGGGCAGCTTATTCTGTAGAATAGCTGAGCACACTGCATTTAGTTCCACATAGGATGTCTCGTCTAGCTTCCGTTTATTTGTCAGTAGCTCCCTTAAAAATTTAACAGCGTTTGGCATCTGCGAAAGAGCTTCAATAAACGGTAAGTTAATGTGTAATTTCTTTAAAATTTTAAGGAATTTACCGAATTATTCATCTGTGCGGTCTTTTCTTAGCGCATTTGGGTATGGGATATAAGGCTTATACTCTTTGACAATTACTTCTTTTGAACTTACCTCATCTTTACCTTTGCTTACCATAGTCTCCTTACATGGCTCTGGGTTGGCTTGGGTTAACCCTTCCTCATGTACTGTATCCACAACATTAAGTTGCTCTTTAGGGTTAGTCTAAGTGTTGCTTGGTAACCTACCTTATAGTCTTTTAGAAATTAGCTTAGCAAGCTGACCTATTTGAGTTTCGAGTCCTTGAATGGATGCTTGCTAGTTTTTTAGTACCGTTTCGGTGTTCTAGAAACGGGTTTCTGATACGGTGATAAATTTTATGAGCATCTCTTCAAAGTTCAGCTTTTTCTCTTGTTGGAACAGTGGTTGTTGAATTCCCGTAAGGGGTGGTTGCCTTTGATTTCCTTGTCCTGCCCATGAAAAATTTGGGTGGTTCCTCCAACCTGCATTGTAAGTGTTACTATAAGGGTTATTTTGGGATCTAGAATTATTACCCATATATTTGGCTTGCTTGGTTTCCATGCCATGTCCATAGGAGAAGTAGTCGGGATTGTACATGTTTCCTTGGTTTGAGTCGCATTGCATCACTGGGTGTACCTACGTAGAACCAACTAAGTTATCAATCTTTTTATTAAGAAGTTCTACTTGATTAGAAAGCATAGTGACTGCATCAATATTGAAAACTCTGGCAGCTTTTTGTGGGTTTGTTCTCATGACTTGTCACTGATAGTTATTCAGTGACATTTCTTCTATAAACTCGTAAGCTGCTTTTGGTGTTTTGTTGTTGATTGTTCCACCGGCGGCTGCATCGATCATCTACCTTGTTGAGGGATTCAAACCATTGTGAAATGTTTGAACTTGTAGTCACAGAGGTAACCCATTGTAAGGGCACCTTCTCGATAGATCCTTGTATCTCTCCCAAGCACTGTAAAGTGTTTCTAAGTCCATCTGCACAAAAGGAGAGATATCATTCCTTAATTTAGCCATTTTAGCCGGCGGAAAATATTTGTACAAAAATGTTTCTGGCATTTAGTCCCATGTAGTGATAGACCCTTGTGCTAGAGAGTTCAACCATTGTTTGGCTTTGTTTCTCAAAGAGAATGGGAATAGCCGAAGACGAATGGCATCATCAGAAACGCCATTTATTTTGAATGTATCGCATAATTCCTAAAAGTTGGCTAGATGTGAGTTAGGATCCTCATCCTGCAAACCATCAAACTGAACAAACTACTGTATCATTTGAATAGTGTTAGGTTTTAGTTCAAAATTGTTTGCAGCAATAGTAGGCCTAACAACACTAGATTCAGTACCGGCTAAATTAGGTTTAGCATAATCATACATAGTACGTGAAGCAAGATTTTGCTCAATAGGATTTGCGGCTACTACAGGAGGTAGCTGATTATTCTGATTTGCTTCCATCTCTGGAATAGGTTCAGGTTCTTTTTCTTGTCCTTGTTCTGGGTACTGTATATTTCTTCTTATCTCTCGGCAATTTCTGCGAACTATAGCTTCTAAATCGTAGTAAAAAAGTAGTGGTCCTCCTGGGTTTCTTTTAGTCATAAATTAGAGATACCTGGAAGGAAAGAAGAAAATTTAAGTAAATAAAAAAAACTAAATATAAAAATGAAAAATAAATAAAAATAGTAATGGCTAAAGTAATTGAAATCGAGTGTTCCTAATATCTTAGTTCCCCAGCAATGACGCTAAAAACTTGATCTCTCGTTGATAAACGATAAATAATACATGTTTTTACCTCATGCTTAGCCTAATTTATGGATGAATTATCATTTAATTTGTGGAAATTGGTGCTCTTAAATCTTCTATTTCATGTTTTATGCCCAGGTAAGCTTAAGGAAGAGAAAAGAGAAAGAAATGGGCCAAAAACGGGCAAATTAGGCCCAATTCAATAATCAACACGGCCCGGAGATTCACCATACGGCCGTGTCACATGGTCGTACCACTTTGAGCATAAACACGACCCAACCCCGACTCACATGGCCAGACCACATGGCCGTGCCACCTTAACAGGCCCAAGCACGGCCTGGGCTTTGATCCACACTGGCATGGCACACGGGCGTGTCCCTATTGTGAGGAAGTTCAATTTCACTCGGAAAAGGTTGCTTAGGGGCTAAGAAAGCCATTCTAAACTCTATATAAAGACCCTAGGAGGCAACTTCAAAGGACACATTATTTTCCCGCCAAGACGGGGAGTTAAAGGCAGGGAATTACTCGAAGGGAAGCCGATTGATCCATCCCAAAAGCTGAATTCTTCCTCAAGATTGAAGATCTCCCTTCAAATTCCTACAGGGGTTTTTGGGTTCTTTATGTTTTGTTATTTTTATTCTTCTGAGATGTTTTCTTTATTAATTATGAACTAAATCCCCCAAATACTTGAGGGGGATGGACCTAAGACAGATCTTGTTATTATTTTATCTTGAGTTATATGATAAATACCTGATTTGTTTTTAATTATGTGTTCTTAATTCTTGTTTTAATATTCCTAGGTATTAATACAAGTATTGATGTGCTTATTTAGAGGAGCAAAAGTCCCTGTTTAAGAGTAGATCTAGCATAATTAAGTGGAGTTGCATGCAACCCTAGACATGGGGCGACATAAATCTACCGGATTAAGGTCAAACCTAATAAGGGAATCCATAGATCGAGTTAATGCGAGACTAGGGGTTTTAACTAGAAAGAGGTTTCAGTTAATCAATCTAGGATTAGTTGTTCTTATCCTCGACGGAGGTATTAACATAAATCAGGGATTTCTCCTAATCAAGTCAAGTGAATAAATCGTCTAGCTCAAGAATCGATAACAAGCGAAGTCTAGGTGGATTCTCCCTTGAGTATTGTCCAAATCAATCAGTTTTCCCTAAGAGTTCTTCCCCAATTCACTTTTTGTGCATTCATAGTTTAGTTTTAGAACTAGTTTAGTTTCATAAAAACCCCTTTTATTTCTAGGTTAAATAATAGAAAGAAAGTTAGTATTAGTACTTTTGGTTCCCTTGGGTACGATATCTCGGTCTTCCCACTAATCTATACTACTGTTCGATAGGTGCGCTTGCCTTAAAATCGTGATAATAGTTAGTTTCTGGTTTGATCATTATTATAAATTTTATTACTTCATATCACGCATATCAAGTTTTTGGCGCCGTTGCCGAGGAACTAAGTATTAGGAACACTCGGTTTTTATTACTTTAGCCATTACTATTTTATTTATTTTTATCCTTTTTTATTTCTTTTATTTATTTTAATTTTCTTTGCCTTTTTCCTTTCTAGGTATCTCTAGTTTATGACTAGAAGAAACCCAGAAGGACCATCACTTTTTGACTAGGATTTAGAAGCTACAGTTCGCAGAAATCGTAGAGAAATTAGACGAAGCCTTCATTATCCAGAAGAAGGATAAGAACAAGAGCCAGAACCTACGGAAGAGATAGAAGTAAACCAAGACAATCTACCACCTCCCGCGATAGCCGCAGAACTGGTGAACCAAAATGGTGCTCCTCGTACTATGTATGATTATGCTAAACATAATTCTCAATCTAGTATTATTAGACCTGCTATTGCTACAAATAATTTTGAACTAAAGCCTAACACTATTCAGATGATTTAGCAATTTGTGCAGTTTGATGGCTTACAGGATGAGGATCCCAATTCACATTTAGCCAATTTTTTGGAATTCTGTGATACTTTTAAAATCAATGGTGTTTCTGGTGATGCCATTCGCCTCCGATTATTTCCTTTTTCCCTAAGGAATAAAGCTAAGCAATGGTTGAATTCTTTACCACGAGGATCAATCACTACATGGGAACAGATGACCGAAAAGTTTTTACTTAAATATTTTCCTCCAGCTAAAACAGCTAAATTGCGAAACAATATCTCTTCTTTTGTGTAGATGGATTTAGAGAGACTTTACGATGCCTGGGAGAGATTCAAAGATCTTCTGAAAAGGAGCCCTCACCATGGGTTTCCTTTGTGGTTACAAGTTCAAACCTTTCACAACGGTTTGAATCCATCAACAAGGCAAATGATCGATGCAGCCGCCGGAGGAATAATCAACAATAAAACACCCGAAGTAGCTTATGAGTTTATAGAAGAGATGTCACTGAATAACTATTAGTGGCAAGTCATGAGGACAAAGCCGACAAAAGCTGTAGGAGTTTTTTTATATTGATGCCGTCACCATGCTTTCTAATCAGGTAGAACTTTTAAATAAAAAGTTTGATAATTTTATTGGTTCTACGCAGGCACACCCAGTGATGTAGTGTGACGCAACACAGGGAAATATATTCAATCGAGAATATTCCTCCTATGGACATAGCATGGAAATTGAGCAAGCCAACTATATGGGTAACAATTCTAGACCCCAAAATAACCCTTATAGTAATATTTACAATGCAGGTTGGCAGAACCACCCCAATTTTTCATGGGGAGGAAATCAAAGACAACTACCTCCTCCGGGATTTCAACAACAACCACCACAAGAAGAGAAAAAACCGAACCTTAAAGAGATGTTCACCAAATTTATGGCCGCATCAGAAACCCATTTCCAAAACACCAAAACGGCACTAAAGAATTAGTAAGCATCCATTCAGGAGATCGAGAATCAAATTGGTCAGATTGCCAAGTTAATTTCAGAAAGACCACAAGGTGGACTACCAAGTAACACTGAGCCAAATCCTAGAGAACATGTCAAAGCAATTACTCTAAGGGATGGAAAAATACTGGCTGAGCCTGAAAAGAAGCCTGTTCAAGAAAACTAGCAGAAGAGGAACTAAAGGAAAGTACTCCACCAGCACCTAAAGAATACGACCCACCCATACCATATCCGGCAAAGTTGAAGAAAGACCACACAGATGCTCAATTCGGTAAATTTCTTGAACTTTTTAAACAGCTACATATTAACTTCCATTTTGTTGAAGTAATTTCACAGACGCCGAAATATGCAAAGTTTTACTATTCCTTGCTTAATTGGTAGTTTAATTATTGAAAAAGCCTTAGCTGATCTAGGTGCTAGTTTTAACATAATGCCCTACAAAATGTTCAAGCAACTAGGTCTAGGGGATCCAAAACGCACTAGGATGAGTATACAATTAGCTGATAGATCTGTTAAATATGCTAGGGGAATCATTGAAGATGTGATAGTAAAAATAGATAAATTTATATTCCCTGTTGATTTTGTTGTGCTTGACATGGATGAGGATATTGAGGTACGTTTAATTTTGGGGCGCCCATTTTTAGCTACTGCTAGAGCTGTTATCGACGTAGGGGATGGTAAATTAGTACTTAGAGTTGGTGAAGAAGAAGTTGTCTTTAAAATCTATGATGCTATGAGATTTTCTAGAGAACAAGATGATTCTTGTTATTTTATTGATGTTATTGATTATTTTGTTTAAGATAATTTTCAGAAAATCACTATTGAAGACATGTTGGAACTGTGTCTCGTTCAAGGCGGGGAGGAAGATGAAGCCACCACTGAAGTAAAAGAAGTAATGAAGGAGTTGAACTCTCATGAGATTGTCACAAGGCACATAAGTTATGAAGGCCTTAAGTTAAATGACGAATAAGACAAAAACCCTCGATTGATGAACCTCCTAAATTAGAGCGAAAACAATTGCCTGACCGCCTAGAGTATGCATTTTTAGGAGATGATTCTACATTACCAGTAATTATCGCATCAGATTTGAGCGCTGAAAAGAAAGATGAATTACTTCAAGTATTAAGGGAATACAAAAAGGCTATAGCTTGGAAGATTTCTGGTATTAAAGGAATTAACCCTTCTTTTTGCACCCAAAAAATTTTAATGGAAGATGAATACAAGCCGTCGGTGCAAGCTCAGAGACGATTGGATCCCAACATGAAGGAAGTCGTAAAAGTCGAGGTTGTCCATAAAAAGGGAGGCATGACTGTAGTGTCTAATGATAAAAAGGGGTCAATACCTACAAGAATAGTCATTGGATGGAGAGTTTGTATTGATTATAGAAAGCTAAATGATGCTACTCGAAAAGATCATTTTTCCTTACCCTTTATTGATCAAATGTTGGAAAGATTATCAGGACATATGTATTACTGTTTCCAAGATGGCCTCTCTGGTTACTTCCAAATCCCGATAGCTCTAGAAGATCAGGAGAAGACGACATTCACATGCCCATATGGTACATTTTCTTATCGTAGAATGCCTTTTGGATTATGTAATGCTCCTGCTACTTTTCAGCGATGCATGTTAGCTAACTTTGACGAACTCGTGGAAGACATCATAGAGGTATTTATGGATGACTTTTTGGTTTTCGGTAATTCTTTCCAACTTTGTCTTAATAATTTAAAACGTGTTTTGATAAGATGTGAAGAGACAAATTTAGTGCTAAATTGGGAAATATGTCACTTTACGGTTCAAGAAAGTATTGTCCTAGAACATAAAATTTCTAGTAAAGGAATAGAGGTAGATAAAGCAAAAATTGAAACTGTTGAAAAATTACCTCCCCCTAATTCGGCTAAGGCTATAAGAAGCTTTTTAAGACATGCTGGTTTTTATTACAGATTCATTAAAGATTTTTCTAAAATCGCTAAGCCTTTAACAAAATTACTAGAAAAAGATGTGCTTTTCAACTTTGACCAAGAATGTTTAGAGTCTTTTAACACTTTCAAAGAAAACTTAGTTAATGCTCCGATTATGATTTCACCTGATAGGAATCTACCTTTTGAACTAATGTGTGATACGATTGATTTTGCAGTAGGTGTTGTTTTGGGGCAACGAAGAGACAAGCACTTCCAACCTATTTATTATGCTAGCAAAACTTTGACAGACGCACAAGCAAATTATACTACCACAGAAAAAGAATTGCTAGCCGTTGTTTTTGCATTTGACAAATTTAGATAATATTTAATATTATCTAAAGTCATCGTTTATACTGATCATTCTGCTCTTCGTTATCTTTTAAGTAAAACTGATGCAAAACCTCGATTAATAAGATGGATTCTATTGTTATAGGAATTCAACTTAGAAATAAAAGACAAGAAAGGAGCTGAAAATTTGGCAGCAGATCACCTTTCAAGATTGGAAAATCCACACCCCAAGGACCTCGATAGAATAAACGACTATTCTAAACTAAATTGAAAAGAAACGACAAAGAGTAAAGAGAGAGATTGCTTTTGGGAAAACTGATTGATTAAGGCAATACTTAAGGAAGAATCCACCTAGACTTCTGATACTCGCTCGCGATATTAAGTAATAAAATTTATAAAAACCGATCACACCAAAAACTAACTAATATCACGATTTTAAAGGCAAGCGCACCTATCAAACAGTAGTATAGTTTAGTGGCAAGATCGAGTTATCGTACCCAAGGGAACCAAAAGACTAATACTTACTTCCTTTCTATTATCTAGCCTAAAAATAAAAGAGGTTTGATTGAAACTAATTCTAAAACTAACTAAAAGTGCACAAAAAGTAAATTGGGGAAAACTTTAGGGAAAAGCTGATTGATATGAGCAATACTTAAGGGAGAATCCACCTAGACTTCACTTGTTATTAATTTATTGAACTAGATGATTTCTTTACTTGACTTAATCTGTAGAGATCCCTAACTTATGTTAATCCCTCCGTCGAGGCTAAGAACAACTAGGCCTAGGCTATTAACAAAAGTTTCTTTATTAATTAACATCCTAAGTTGCATTAATTCGATCTATGGATCCCCCTATAGGTTTGACCCTAATCCGGCAGATTTATGTTGCCCTATGTCTAGGGTTGCATGCAACTCCGCTTAATTATGGTAGATCTACTCTTAAAACAGGGACTTTTGCTCCTCTGCTAAGCACATCAATTCTTGAAGTAATACCTAGGATTATTAAATCAAGAATGAAGAACACATAATTAAGAACAATTCAACTATTTATCCTATAATTCAAGAATAAATAATAACAAGATCTGTCTTAAGTTTCATCCCATTTAAGTATTTGAGGGGTTTAGTTCATAATTAATAAAGAAAACATCTCAGAAGAAATAAGATAACTAAACATAAAGAAAACCAAAAACCCCTGAAGGAATTTAGGGAGATCCTCTGTCTTGATGTAGAATTCTAGCTTCTGGGATGAATCAATCAGCTTCCCTTGGAGTAATTCCTTGCTTTCACTCATTGTGTTGGCAGAAATATGGTGTTCCTTCTTGGGAGAAAAGAGTACCCCCTTAGAGTTGCCTCCAAGGGTCTTTATATAGAGTTTAGAATGGCTTTCTTAGCCCCTAAGTATCCAAATCCGAGTGAAATTCCTCTTCCCCATGACTAGAACACGCCCGTGTGCCACGCCCGTGTGATTTTGACAAGAGGCCGTGTTCGGGACTGTTTAGGTGGCACAGCCGTGTGGCCTGGCTGTGCTTGTCGGGGGCTGGACCGTGTGATCTTCGTGTGGCACGGCCGTGTGCCACAGCCATGTGGCGACTTCTTGGGCCGTGTTGATCTCACGTTTTTGCCTATGTTCTCCATTTTTGGTCCATTTTCCGTTCTTTTCTCTTCTCTATGCTCTCCTGAGTATAAAATATGAAAAAGAAAGATTAAGAGCACCAATTCTCACTAAATTGATAATAATTCATCCAGAATATAGGCTAAACATGAAGTAAAAATATGTATAATTTAGCGTTTATCAACTTCACTTTTACCTAACTCTAAACCAGATGATTTCTTCATTTGATTTGATCCGTAGAGATCCCTAAATTATGTTAATACCCCCGTCGAGGATAAGAACAACTAATCCTAGGTTGATTAACTAAAATCTCTTTCCATTTAAAACCCCTAGTCTTGCATTAACTTGATCTATGGCTCCCCATATTAGATTTGACTCTAATCCGACAGATTTTCATCATCCTATGTCTAGGATTGCGATCAACTCCGCTTAATTGTGTTGGATCTACTCCTATGCAGGGACTTTTGCTCCTCTACATAAGCACATTCGACTTAAATGAATATCCCAGAAATATCAATTTAAGAGTTAAAAACCCAATTAAGAACAAATCAAATATTTATCACACAGCTCAAATAACAATAACAAGATCTGTCTTAGGTTTCATCCCCTTTAGATATTTGGGGTTTTAGTTCATGATTATAAAAGAAAACATCTCAGAAGAAATAAAATAGCAAAACATAAGAAAACCCAAAACTCCTGAAAGGATTAAAGGGAGATCCTCTGTTTTGATGTAGATCTTGGCTTCTGAGATGGATCAATTGACTTCCCTTTGAGTAATTCGCTGCCTTTAACTCCCCGTCTTGGTGGGAATAAAGCACCCTTGGCGGGAATCAAGCACACCCTTGTAGTTGCCTCCTAGGGTCTTTATATAGAGTTTTGGAATGCCTTTCTTAGCCCATAAGTAGCCTTTTTCAAGTGAAATTGAACTTCCTCACGACAGGGACACGCCCGTGTGCCATGCCCGAGTGGATTGACTTTCAGGCCGTGCTCGAGCCTATTAAAGGGGCACGGTCTGTGACACACCTGTGTGGCGAACCTCCAGGCCGTATTGATTATTGATTTGGGCCTAAATTACTCATTTTTGTCCCGTTCCTTGCTCTTTTCTCTTCCTTATGCTCACCTAAGTATAAAAGATGAAATAAAAACATTAGGAGCACCGATTTCCACAAATTCAATGATAATTCATCTAGAGTTTAAGCTAAACATGAGGGAAAAATATGTATAATTGACAGTTTATCAGTGACACACAGGTTGATACCTGGGAGTGTGTCAAGGCCGTGTGCCCTATGCTTCCTGAAATTTGAGAAACAGAATGCCCTATATTGAGCATATGGGTTCAACACGGGCGTGTGCCTCAGCTGTGTGAAACCTGCACCTATTT
Organism: Gossypium stocksii; assembly: GCA_020496765.1. Taxonomy (NCBI): domain Eukaryota; kingdom Viridiplantae; phylum Streptophyta; class Magnoliopsida; order Malvales; family Malvaceae; genus Gossypium; species Gossypium stocksii. Next base: position 111,463,300 of record CM035623.1, read on the forward strand.
TTGAAAATTAAATTAACACACAGCCTAGCAACATGTGTGTGTTTCTTGGCCATGTGATCTTAATTTCTTCATGGGTTGGAAGTTAGGTTTATAGGTTAGGGACAAGGGCGTGTGAACCCACACAGCCTGACCATACAGGTGTGTCCTATACCACATGGCTGTGTGACTTTTAATAGTGAGAAAAATTTTGGTATTTTATGAAAAATTCCCTGAGATCCCGATTTAGTCCCTAATCGATTCTAATGTATGTTTTAGGTCTCGAGGGTCCATTTTAAGGGACAATATGATTAATCTCAGAAAGTGAATAGTAATTGACTCGATTTATCTGAAATGGTTCTATAAACTCCAGTAATGCCTTGTGACCCTATTCTAGCGACGGATATGGGTTAGGGATGTTACAATTTTGGGTTCGCAGGTAACAGTTCATTAATCATTGGGGTTCACTCTTTAGCAAAGTTTAACTCATCCCACTTCGCAACGTCCTGGGCGAACTCTCTAAGTTTGTTAGTTTTAAAACATTCATGCTATTGCCATTGGCATACTCAAAGTTTAGAATTTAGTGGTTAGTTATGAACTCATCAATTAAGAAAACATCGATCAAACTTGGATTAAAATCTTATACTTGAAATACAAAGGTGTTTAATAAGTAATATCAATTCGTAGATAAAATATAAGGGCAAACATAATGAAACATAGCGAAAATAACTAAGTCCTAGGACGAGCAATGAAGTCATCAGAAAGAATATTACTACGCCCAAATAGGAACCCACATTGCCATTAATTCGGAGTTTGCTTGTTCTACCTTTCTAGACTTTTTTCTTCCTGGATCACTTGCCTCACTATGACTCACCTTGCAATCTAAATATCTGCAGTGTTTAGAAAGGAGTGTGTGAGTTCTTGGGATCTCAATGAATAAATAAGAAAGAATAACCATATTACAATACAAAACATAAGTTAAATAGAAACATAGGCATGATTACTGAACTGCGAACGTGGTTCATCATATTTGTGCAAAGTTTAGTTTGCAAACACTTACAGTCAGATAGCTTAGTAAAAACCTATGAATTTTGAAACATAATCTTATTCACTTGTTTGTTCTTGTTGGATAAGTGGATCTCCTTATAATGCCTTAAAATGACTTAACGAGTCCTTAACATGTCCCATAAGTGTAGCATGGGGCTAAACATTCTCCAACAACCAACATGTCCTATTGAATGGAGTTTAGCTCGACCTTCTTTTATCTCTCCAACCTTTCCTAGGCCTTAATACCTAAAATATAAAACATAAAGGTGAGTACTCACAATCTTATGACATGCCATTATATCCTACAGATTCAGAAGGTTTTCTTGTCAAAACTTTTACTTAACACAGAGCTCGTAAATCACAAGGAGCTTGAAAAACATGAAATCCTATAGAGCTCACATTTCACTTGTTCATAAAAAACCATATTTAAATACATTCATTATACAAATTTATGTAAAACACTTACTCTTGGAACTCAAGTCAAAACCCCTAGCTCTTGATTAACGTTATGGTTCGTACATACAAGTGGCGATCCCTAAACACTCACCAATTTGCTAAAACTTAGGTAAGCTTCACTTTTCCTTGTCTTTGCTTGTAGATGATTTTGTAAGAAACAAATCAACCAGACAATAATTGTGGAAAAAGAATGTTAGTGGTGTAGTTATCGGTGTTGTATATGTTACAGATTCAGTTTAGGTAAGTTTGTATATTGATTAAACTAACTAATTTTTGTTCTTGTGATTTAATAACTATTTATATATGTTGTGGTTAGGTTTATTTGCTTGATAAATGGTAAGTGATAAAATGATTAAGTTGCAGTGATAATAAAGCTAAAGTTTATGTTTGTGATAAACGATAGATTATACATGTTTTTACCTTATGCTTAGCCTAATTTCTGGATGAATTATCATTGAATTTATGGAAATTGATGCTCTTAATCCCTTTATTTCATGGTTTATACTCAGGTGAGCATAGGGAAGTGAAAAGAATGAGAAACGGGCCAAAAACGGAGAAAATGGGCCAAAGTATAAAAACAACACGTCCTGGAGGTTCGCCACACGGCCGTGCCACCTTTAGCTCGAACACGGCCCAACCCCGACAAGCACGGCTAGACCACAAGGTCGTGCCACCTTAACAGGCCTGACCACGACATGGGTCTTGATCCACACGGGCGTGGCACACGGGCATGTCCCTGTCGTGAGGAAGTTTAATTTCACATGGAAAAGGCTGCTTAGAGGCTAAGAAAGGCATTCCAAAACTCTATATAAAGACCCTAGGAGGCAACTTCAAGGGTGTGCATTTTCTCCCTCAAAAAGGGACTTTTCTCCCCTCAAGAAGGTGCTTATTTCCCGCCAACTACCTTCAGGGGTTTTCGGGTTCTTTATGTTTTGTTATTTTATTTCTTCTGAGATGTTTTCTTTTATAAGTATGAACTAAATCCCCCAAATACTTGAAGGGGATGAAACCTAAGACAGATCTTTTTATTATTTTCTCTTGAATTATATGATAAATATTTGATTTGTTCTTAATTGTGTTTTTAACTCTTAAATTGATATTTCTAGGATTTTGATTTAAGTCGAATGTGCTTGTGTAGAGGAGCAAAAGTCCCTGCATAGGAGTAGATCCAGCACAATTAAGCGGAGTTGATTGCAATCCTAGAGATAGGACGACGAAAATCTACCGGATTAGGGTCAAACCTAATAAGGGAATCCATAGATCGAGTTAATGCAACACTAGGGGTTTTAATTAGAAAGAGATTTCAATTAATCAACCTAGGGTTAGTTGTGTTTAGTCTCGAGAGAGATATTAACATAAGCTAGGGATTTCTACGGATCAAGTCAAGTGAATAAATCGTCTAGTTCAAGAGTTGATAACAAGTGAAGTCTAGGTGGATTCTCCTTTGAGTATTGTCCAAATCAATCAGTTTTCACTAAGATTTTTTCCCCAATTTGTTTTTTGTGCATTCTTAGCTTAGTCTAATAATTAGTTTAGTTTAATAAAAATCCTCTTTTATTTCTAGGTTAAATAATAGAAAGAAAGTTAGTACTAGTACTTTTGGTTCCCTTGGGTATGATATCTCGGTCTTGCCACTAAGCTATACTACTGTTTGATAGGTGCGCTTGCCTTAAATCGTGATAATAGTTAGTTTCTGGTGTGATCATTTATTATAAATTTTATTACTTCGTATCACGTATATCAAGTTTTTAGCGCCGTTGCCGGGGAAGTAAGATATTAAGAACACTCGATTTCTATTACTTTAGCCATTACTATTTTTATTTATTGTCAAACTTTATTTTTATTTATTTTACTCATTTGAATTTTCTTTGCTTTTTCCCTTTCTAGGTATCTCTAGTTTATGACTAGAAGAAACCCAGGAGGACCACTACTGTTCGACGAAGATTTAGAAGCCATAGTTCATAGAAATCGTAGAGAGATCAGATGAAGCGTACAGTATCTAGAGCAGGAATAAAAACCTGAGCATACCGAAGAGATGGAAGCAAATCAAGACAATCTTCCACCTCCCGCGATAGCCGCAGAACCGATGAACCAGAATAATGCTCCTCGTACTATGTATGATTATGCTAAACCTAATTTGGCTGGTGCTGAATCTAGTATTGTTAGGCCTACTATTACTGCAAATAATTTTGAATTGAAACCTAACACTATTCAGATGATTCAGCAATTTGTTCAATTTGATGGTTTACAGGATGAGGATCCCAATTCACACTTAGCCAATTTCTTGGAATTTTGTGACACTTTTAAAATCAATGGTGTTTCTGATGACGCCATTCGCCTCCTACTATTTCCTTTTTCCCTAAGGAATAAAGCTAAACAATGGTTAAATTCTTTACCACGAAATTCAATCACTACATGGGAACAGATGACCGAAAAATTTTTACTTAAGTATTTTCCTCCAACGAAAACAACTAAATTGCGGAATGATATCTCTTCTTTTATGCAGATGGATTTAGAGACACTTTACGATGCCTGGAAGAGATACAATGACCTATTGAGAAAGTGCCCTCACCATGGGTTGCCCTTGTGGTTACAAGTTCAAACCTTTCACAACGGTTTGAATCCCTCCACAAGACAAATGATTGATGCAGCAGCCGGAGGAACAATCAGCAACAAAACACCTGAAGTAGCCTACGAGTTTATAGAAGAAATGTCACTGAATAACTATTAGTGGCAAGTTATGAGGACAAAGCTGCACTATGCTTCTAATCAGGTAGAACTTTTAAACAAAAAGATTGATAATTTTGTTGGTTCTACGTAGGCACACCCAGTGATGCAGTGTGACGCGATTCAGGGAAACATGTACAATCCAGATTACTCCTCCCATGGACATAGCATGGAACCGAGCAAGCCAACTATATGGGTAACAATTCTAGATCCCAAAATAACCCTTATAGTAACACTTACAATGCAGGTTGGTGGAACCACCCCAATTTTTCATGGGGTGGACAAGGAAATCAAAGACAACCACCTCCTTTGGGATTCCAACAACCACCATTCCAACAAGAGAAAAAGTAGACTCTTGAAGAGATGCTCACAAAATTTATCACTGTATCAGAGACCCGTTTCCAAAACACTGAAGCGGCACTGAAGAACCAACAAGCATCCATTGAAGGACTCGAAACACAAATAGGCCAGCTCGCCAAGTTAATTTCTGAAAGACCACAAGGTGGACTACCAAGTACTCTGAGACTAATCCTAAGGAGCAACTCAATGCCGTGAATACAAAAGATGAGGAATGATTAATCAAAACTAGACCAGAGCCATATAAGGAGAATGAGGTGAGTAAAGGTAAGGTCGAAGTAAGTAATAACGAGCCAGTCATCAAGGAATATAAACCTCATATCCTATTCCTAAATGCGCTAAAGAAAGACCGTACAAATGAGCAATTCGGTAAGTTTCTTAAACTCTTAAAGAAATTACATATCAACTTATCGTTTGTTGAAGCAATTTGCCAGATGTCGAAGTACGCAAAATTTTTAAAAGAACTTCTCACAAATAAAAGGAAGTTGGAAGAACTGTCCACAGTGGAACTCAACGAGGAATGCTCAGCTATTCTCCAAAATAAACTGCAAACCAAACTAAAAGATCCAGGAAGTTTTACTATTCCTTGTTTACTTGGTAGCTTAGACGCCAAAAATGCTTTAGCTGATTTAGGGGCTAGTATAAATGTCATGCCTTATAAACTATTTAAACAACTAGGTCTTGGAAAACCTAAACAAATTAATATGAGCATCCAATTAGCTGATAAGACCATTAGATTTCCAAAGGGAATAATTGAAGATGTGCTTGTCAAAGTTGATAAATTCATATTCCCAGTTGACTTTGTTGTTTTAGACATGGATGAGGATAGCAATGTACCCTTAATTCTAGGGTGACCCTTTTTAGCAACCGCTAGAACAATAATTGATGTAGGAACAGGTGAACTTACACTACGTGTAGGTGATGACAAAGTCACTTTACAAGCTCGAAACTCAATTAAGACTGTTGATAATAATATAGTTACGAGTCCTTGTAAAAATACTAAACTCACTACCCAACCTTCTGTGCAAGATAAACTGCACATAAATGCAACCCAACCGCAGACAAGCCCATCCAAGGGAGACGCACCTGAAAAACGAATACTTCAGATCGAGGAACTAGATGAGTGGCTGAAGTATCATGAAAAGCCCAAAATATGCCACACCAACCCAGAGCATCACCGAGATGACCCCTAGGTAAAAATGAATCAAATCAAGGTAGGGGATAAGGTAATCTTAGGAGAAGACGATCCTCGAATCTTGAATTCAAAGGAACACACAAGTGACACACCTTTCTTCACGGTAATGAAAATCTTCCTCTATGGTACAGTCGAGATAAAAGGTGAGTCACTTGGCACTTTCAAGGTAAACCGTACTCGACTCAAATCTTACGTTGATAATGAAATTGTAAACAGGATAGAAGAGTATGAACTCTTCAAGCCACCATGACCAAACAAGCTTGAGAAAAGTCGAGCTTAGACTATAAACAAGCGCTTCTCGAGGGGCAACCCGAGCACTGACTTAGTACATTCTTTTATTTCGGCTTTTTAATACATCAACTAACCCTTTGAATGCAGGTTTTTCGAGCCACAGGGCCATGCCTATGGGCGTGCCTAAGGTCTTGTGGACAATACGAGCAGAGACACGGCCGTGCGATATGGCTGTGTATGAGTAGGGTAAAATTGTTTTAACACACGGGCTTCGACAAATTACCACGACCGTGCGATGTGGCTGTGGCTGAACCTGTTAAATTAAACACGAGCTTCGACAAGTTGCCACACCCATGTCTCAAAATCGTGGCCAAACCTGTTGATTCAAACCCGGGCGTGAGACATGCCCGTGCCCCAAGCCGTGGTCGAACTTGCTAATTCCGACACGGGCATGTGACCTAGTACACGGCCGTAGGAGAAGCGAACATCGAAGGACACGGCCATGTGACACGGCTGTGTTCCCTAATATGCCCAATGAACACGGGCGTGTGTTTCGAAATCGGCGCGTAAAAACCCTCAATTTTCAAACCACACGGGCTAACCCCGAGACACACGGGCATGTGCCATGCCCGTGTGACCCAAAATCCTATATAAATAGCCCACTATTCATCATCTTCTTCCTCTAAACCCTAAAAATCTCTCAACCCAACTCCCATACCCACCATTTCTAGTGCTGCAGCCGTCATCAACAGTGCCACCATGCCCGTGCAATGTCACCACGATCGTGCCCTGCCCCCATAGTCATCGATTCGGTTCTTTTTCTTATTTCTCTTTTAAATTTCTAATGTCTTTATATATTTTTATGTTAATAATTTGCTTTATTTAGTTTTTGCATTATTTTTGGGAACGAACTTCATTAATTTAGCATGCTTAATCTAGAAACTTCATTAGGCCACTTTGAATCATTCCTTGGCTGTCACTTTTTCCTATCACATACAATAGGCTTTACGCATACATTGACTATAAAAACCAACAAAAACAAGCCATTCTTTTCTTGCTAGAAGTTCTATGCTTAGGAGGAATAAAAAATGGCATTTAGATTAGTAAAGAAATTGACCCTCGTTAAGTAAGTTTTAGCTAGCACTGTTATTTTGAACTTATGAATACCTTTATTTAGAACTAATGCATAAATTTTGCTTTCCCGTTTTGTTTTCTTCTTTAGGAATCATGTCATCATCACGTGGAAAGAAAGCTACCGTCCCTACTTCAAAGAAGCGAAAGGGGCCCGGTGGTTCATCCTCTAGACCTACAGCCGCAGTCCGACACCCATTCCTCCAATTCCCGTAGAACTCCCAAGAGGAGTTGTTTCAGATTCTGCGAGCACGACCTCTAGGAGCTGGAAGATGCATTGACTGGGCCACCTTAGAGCAAGTCCACTTAGCAGATGAGGTCCGGGCCCTATTGACAATAGACCACTGCGACAATTCTTTCAGATTGTGGAGCCTACCTACCTTGAACTCACTCTAGAGTTCTACTCCATATTTCACCTTCAGACAGTGATGAGCCAACATGATGATCCAGGAACGATATAATTTTAGCTAGGAGGCCTCCTTCGTCAGCTTAGTGTACCGGAGTTCGGTACAGCACTAGGCCTATACACTGAATAGTTTTTAGAGGAAGAGAACCTTTTTGAGCTCCACCGCCACATTCATGTCTCTCCAGTTAACTGTTGGCGTGCCCTAGTCCTTGGCCAGCCTGCATACGACCCCAGTCGCTTCAAAGCGACCAATCTCGCCCCATCTCTGAGGTACATACATGTCCTGCTCGCACACACATTGACGGGCAGATGCCAGAGTACCGGCATCGTCAACACCCACGACGCCTACTTTTTATAGAGCATGGCGCATATTCATGTGATCGATCTCGCCTACTTCATCGCTCATGCCATCCAGCACCAAACGGAGCGACACCGTAGGGGCGTGATATCTATGGGTCCATACATCACTCAACTAGCCCGCCACTTCGGCCTACTCAATACAACGGCCCAGACTTCCTCCTATACACTAATCAGCCAGATGTCCCCATAGGGCATCCAAACTATGCTACATATGAGGATAGTCCAGCGCCGACATGGGACCCATCCTCCAAAATACCAACTACTTTGAGATGCCGAGTAGGAAGACCCCGAGGACATTACTGATGACGTCCCACCACCGGAGGAGGCACAATCTGAGCCACCACCCCCTCGCCGCCCAGTTCATGCAGTAGCTTCAGATGCTGACATATTCAAGTGCCACACACGATTTGAGCAGCAGTGCTTTCAACGCTTCGATCACATTGACGCTACTCTTCAGCAGATATGCCAGCATCTACACATCTCATCACCGCCCCCACCTCATGGACCATCTGAGGATTAGAACTTTCTATTCCTCTTATCTTCTTTTTTTTATTTTCCTTTTTTTCCATTTTATTTTATTTTATCTTTTTCATTATTTGAATTTTCGAATTGTTAGAACATAGTTTACTTTATTTTAAAATTTTCATATCGGTTATTCCCTAACAAACACATTCTGGTAATCCAAATTCCCCAAAACGGATAAATGCTTTCGCAGTTTCAAAGGAGCTCTACAGCTCAAATCCAAAATCTAATGGGAACCTTAGCCACCTAATACTGACAAACATATCCTCTCGGCATAGCAGCTGTGGACAAACAACCGCTACCACCATCAGAGTATCTACCTTTGCACTTTCCTTTCTCCCAGACACTCTATAGCCACCACCACCTCAAGGAAATCATCCAATTCAGGGTGTTTCACTTCTTTCCTTATCATATGATATTATGCTTCTATTGCTGCTAATGTATCTTTGTACATTGAGGGCAATGTACATCTTAAGTGTGGGGGGGAACTTACTTTCAGTCATTGCATTCTCTTTGAAAGCCCTAAACATTTTTACAACTAACATTTTGCATTGTTCTCAAAATTTCAAATTCTCACTTTCATTCTCCGCATTATCTTTAATCTCCTATTAGGAATTAATTCTGATTGATTTATGATTGTTATTGATATGTTGAGAATTAAGACATAGGTACTTATTCTTTGATTATTCAAACTTTAAGACATTAGGGAATCAAGCATGATAAGTTGAAATTTTTGAGAATTAAAAATTTTTTTTAACTGTTATCTTGAGATTTGAAATTCGCAGGATTGACATAAAAAAGCCATAATTCTGGTGAGATTTTTTAGCCTTTTGAGCATACATTCTTTCGTGCTCACTTTTATTATTGCTTTGAGTGAGTCAATACTGATTTGTTATTCTAGAACTTGCTTCGATTATACATGTCGAGACCACATCATTGATTTCATATACTGAGATGATAAAGGCACCTAGGATTAACCCACTTACTCCATAAAAGCCTACCTCCATAAATTAACCCCTAGTGAACCCCATTGAGCCTAACAACCCATTCTTTGACTCACCTCTAATATTAACCTATAACTCGTTTTTGTTGAATTCCATTCAATTATTTTGATCCCTATTTTTGTTGAGATTTGAGTTGAATTATTATCTAGCTTTGTTCTCTTTGTCAGTTTGTAAAATTTGTAAATATTCAAAGTACGATATTTGATTTGTTCTTAAAAAAAATAAAAATATATATATGTATATACAGATAATTTAGTTCTAATCTGTAATAGTTTAATAGTTTTTGCATATTTCTACAAGCTATCAAATCCAAAACGATATCATCATAAGGCTTAGCTCGAGAAATATGTTCTAGTGATAGAGATTTTTTTAGCTAGACGATTTTTCAATTCAATCTCGATTCTAACCCCCCTTTTCAGCTTGTGACAACACCTCTAACCGAAGCCTCATTACAACCATTGAAAGACCTTTTGATCGATGTGTCATATCAATCTATAGTGGTGTAGATTTGATTTTCTTGCAAGCCTATGGTAATAACTTTTCAGGTTGACTAATGAGTGCTTAATTTTTGAACCCTAAACACTTTAAGTGGATAGAGTGAATCTGTAGTGAGGATGTCAACTCTTGTTAATTTTGATTGAAAGGTTTGATTACTTTAATGTTCTTCTAGTTGAATGTTCATTATTTGTTTACTTGTGGATTAGTTTGAAACATTATTGATAAGAGTTGTAACTTGAGAAGAATGATTCTTAATTGTGAGTTGAGATTTTGCTTGAGGATAAGCAAAGGCTTAAGTGTGGGGGTATTTGATAAACGATAGATTATAAATGTTTTTACCTTATACTTAGCCTAATTTTTGGATGAATTATCATTGAATTTGTGGAAATTGATGCTCTTAATCCCTTTATTTCATGGTTTATACTCAGGTGAGCATAGGGAAGTGAAAAGAACGAGAAACGGGCCAAAACAGAGAAAATAGGACAAAGTATGAAAACAACATGGCCTGGAGGTTCGCCATACGGCCGTGTCACTCGACCGTGCCACTTTGAGCTTGAACACGGCCCAACCCCGACAAGCACGGCTAGACCACACGGTCGTGCCACCTTAACAGGCCTGAGCATGGCATGGGCCTTGATCCACACGGGCGTGTCCTGTCATGAGGAAGTTTAATTTCACTAGGAAAAGGTTGCTTAGGGGCTAAGAAAGGCATTCCAAAACTCTATATAAAGACCCTAGGAGGCAACTTCAAGGGTGTGTTTTTTCTTCCTCAAAAAGGGACTTTTCTCCCCTCAAGAAGGTGCTTATTTCCTGCCAACACAAAGAGTAGAAGTAAGGAATCACTCCAAGGGAAGCTGATTGATTCATCTCAGAAGCTGAATTCTCCCTCAAGATTGAATATCTCCTTTCAACTACCTTCAGGGGTTTTAGGGTTCTTGTTTTGTTATTTTATTTCTTCTTAGATGTTTTCTTTTATAAGTATGAACTAAACCCCCAAATACTTGAGGGGGATAAAACCTAATACAGATTTTTTTATTATTTTCTCTTGAATTATTTGATAAATATTTGATTTGTTCTTAATTGTGTTTTTAACTCTTAAATTGATATTTCTAGGATTTTGATTTAAGTCGAATGTGCTTGTGTAGAGGAGCAAAAGTCCCTACATAGGAGTAGATCCAGCACAATTAAGCGGAGTTTATTGCAATCCTAAAGATATGACGACCAAAATCTGCCGGATTAGGGTCAAACCTAATAAGGGAATCCATAGATCGAGTTAATGCAACACTAGGGGTTTTAATTAGAAAGAGATTTCAATTAATCAACCTAGGGTTAGTTGTGTTTAGTCTCGAGAGAGATATTAACATAAGCTAGGGATTTCTACGGATCAAGTCAAGTGAATAAATCGTCTAGTTCAAGAGTTGATAACAAGTGAAGTCTAGGTGGATTCTCCCTTGAGTATTGTCCAAATCAATCAATTTTCACTAAGAGTTTTTCCCCAATTCGCTTTTTGTACATTCTTAGCTTAGTCTGATAATTAGTTTAGTTTAATAAAAATCCTCTTTTATTTCCAGGTTAAATAATAGAAAGAAAGTTAGTACTAGTACTTTTGGTTCCCTTGGGTACGATATCTCGGTCTTGCCACTAAGCTATACTACTGTTCGATAGGTGCGCTTGCCTTAAATCGTGATAATAGTTAGTTTCTGGTGTGATCATTTATTAACATGACATGTCATTAGGGTTATTACCATTACGGGCGCTGGTCTTGGATGTCCTACCGGTGGCTAAGATCTTGCATTTGTTGTGGATTCTTTTCAGCTCATGTGAGCAGCATAATGTAGGTTAACAAACCAACCCATAGCTAATGTCAGCAGGCCTATTTCACAATTCATGTGAGCATTTACAGTCACAACTCATGTGATCATTTACAGTCACAACTTGTGTAAGCATTGTTCTTGCGTATCCAATGTTGTTTCACTATGGTTCATCGGGTGGAAATGAATATATGAAATGGTTATACAGAATAGGTATACGAAATAGACATTTGAAATGGATACTGAAAATGAAAATGTGAAATGTGAAATGTGAAATGGATATGTGAATGTTGAGTTGTGTATCAAATGTGTTTACTTGTATATGTTTTATGATATGATAAAGTTACTCGTTTCATATATGAACTTGCTAACTTTGTGAGATTTTTTATGTGTATAGGAAATTAATGAACTCATGACCTTGATTATGATATTAATTGTGAAATGTTTAAGTTAAATTATATACGATAAGTTGAAGTTGAAGTTTAACACGAACTTACTAAGCAATGATTGTCTTACACCTGTTATGTTTGATTTCTTTGTAAATTATCAGAAGTGTTGGTCGGCTGGAAGTCAACTCAGAGCTCACATTATCCGTTCAATGACTCGGTAGATTTTTGATCGTTTTAGTTTAGGTTATAAGTCACATATAGTAAGTGGTTTAAATTGTATATGTATTTATTCAAGTTATGGTGTGTTTTTTGCTTTGTAAATATGGTTGTGACTTTTGGCTTGGTTGGTACTTTTGGTATATAAATATGTATATACATATATGAATGGTTTTGATCATGTTTTGTAGGTTAGTTTTGGTATGTGATAAAATGAAATGAGTTAAAGGATAGTTATAAGTTTTGTGAAATTATGCTTGATGAATGTGAAAGTGGTTAAGGTATAGAAATGGTGACGTGAATGGTATAAAGTAGTATATTTGATCTTGTTATGTTTTGAGACAATGTGCTTGAATATAAGTTGATTTTTGGCATGTTTTAATGTGTCTTTTAGTAGGTTTGAACACTAGCATCTTATTGATTATAGCTTAAGAGAAATTAATTTGGTTACTTGTTTGAAAGGTGACTTTTAGGTGTACACGGATTGATACACGGCCTGACATACGGCTGTATGCCATACATGTGTAGATGACACAGTCGTATGGTTTGTGTGTTTTATGTTTCAATTTGGCACACACAACAAGAAGTTGTTACACGGTCTAGGGACACAGTCATGGTTCTCCTCTACATGGCTTGAGTCCTTGCACACAGTCAGTTGGCATGACCATGTCTTATGGCTTCACATGGCCCGGTTACACGGCTGTGTGACCCCTATTTAACACTTTTACCCTATTTTTCTTAAATATTTTAATTAAGTCCTGATTTACTTTAAATTGTTTTATAGCTTAAATATGTTTAATTTAACACTAAAAAATTATGAAATGACATGATTTTATTTAAGTTTAATTTAATTAATCAATGTATGAAATGCTTGATCTGTTATACCATATTTTGTTATATTTTATTATATAACATCCCGTAACCATAATCTGGTGGTGACAAGTGAGGAGTGTTACAACTGAACTATTTGTAGAGAACCAGTCCATGTTGGGACACATGTGGAAAGAACACCCTGTATCCAAGATCCATTTGGATGTAAACTTAGACATTTCGGTTGTAAACACCAACAACCAATTATCTCCCTTATCATTGGCTAAATTAGCATCAGTTAATTCTTCCTCGTTGCTTTCTGTAGCCCTCTTATTTCGCAGTTTCTAACAATCTTCCTAAACATGACCTAACTTCTTGCAGTAGCAACATCTTTTATCCTGATTCCTTGATGCTACCAAAATCGAGGCTTGTTTATCTAACTGGCTATTTGAACCAAACTGATTGTCAAGTTTGTATTTGCTCAACAAGTGACCCTTTACATCTTCGAACGAGAGTTTATCTTTTCCATAAATTAGGGACTCTTGAAAACTTATATGAAGGGGGTAAAGAGCACAATAATGGCATAGCCATATCTTTATCATTATTTTGAACCTCAATGTTCTTTAAATCATTCAAAAGGGTAATAAATTAATTGATGTGACCTTTAAGGTGCTCACATTCGTCGATATAGAACATGTAGAGTGGTTATTTCAACTCCAATATGTTAGTTAGATACTTTTTTGTGTAAAGGGTTCTATCCTTTTTCACAATGCAGATATCATTTTTTCTATCAACACCTCCAACAATACAGTATTCATGAGGCACAATAGAATTACAGATAGGGCCTTCTCATCAAGCTCTTCCCATTCTAATTGATTTAGATTATCAGATTTTTTCTTGATAATGACCCTTTTTAGACCGTTCTGAACAAGAATTGCTGTCATTCGGACTTTCCACAAATTGAAACTTGTGATGCCATCAAACTTCTCAATGACGAACTTTGTTGCTGCCATCTTTAAACTGGTTGAGTGCAGAAATCAAACCAAACTCTGATAACAGTTTGTTAGGGATCAACCTATATAAACAATGAAAAAGAAAAATAACGAAGGAACTGAAAAGATTGTACACACAAAAATTACATGAAAAACCCCTCTGAAGAGGATACAAAACCACGGGCAAAGATAATTTCACTAAATTGGCAAAAATGAAGAGTACAAAGATGGAGATAAAACTAAACCTCAAAACCCGAAAATAAGAACCACCAAAGCTTAAACATGAAATTCCCTAAAAGCCTGTAAAAGCTAATACTTAAATATGTTAAATAATGTTAAAATAAGCCACACTAATCAGAATATGCTAAATTCGCAGGTCAAATAATCTGAAAATAATCCACACTAATCAGAATTTGATTGGAAGAAGAAAACCAAGAAAATTGCATGACACGTCACGGTTCTCTTATCGTGTCATCACAATGTCGTTTCTGCTTCTTCCCTATTTCGTTATCACGTTGTTGTGACGTCGCATGGCTCATTGTCGCGACGTCGCTTTCTGTTTGTCTTAATTTGATCGAAATGCGAGGCATACTCCATAATATATATATTAAATCATATAAGTGATGGATGCTACTTAGGCAATCTTCCATCTAGTACATCTCCATAGACATGTCAAGAGCAAATCTTCCTTGCTAAATTGCATGCTTCCAGCCTAAAAAGCTCAACTAAAGCATTAAGCCAAGTTTAAATAGCTTGTATACATGTTACATCATTAGCAAATCTTTTGCCCCAAAGCATAGGAAAATAGTACATCCTTCAATGATATATATATAGATGGTAATTTGATTATTAATATTAAGTCTCAAAAAGGTGACTGTCCAACCACGTTACCAAAAGGGTCATAGTTGCAAGTAATGAAGGTTCCCCCATTGTCACACCTAACCTTTGCGCATCCCACATAGACTGAGTCACGCCAAACCACTTGAGTATAATGGCCACAAACCTCACCTAAATCGCACGAATTAGAGTGGTGATCGTAATAGGCTTTCTCATCAATCCACATTTTCAATGCATCTGCGACAGACATGTCATCGCTTCCCATTGCAATGTTCTCTCCGTATGGACCCTCAGAGTGAACAAGATTACAGTCCCCAATTCTTTGTTTTGCATATGGACCCTCCATATGGACTCTCCATATGAACCCTCAAAGGAGTTTTATTTCTAAATTTATTTTTTATTGAAAGTAATGTAGAAAAATATCAAATTAAGTTGAAAGGATTTTGATTCCAAATTTATAGTTAATTGATAGCTATGTAATTGAGGTAGTAAGATATTTTTTAGGTGAAATATCTTTTTTATTAGAAAGAATATTGATTTTTGCACATTGATATATTAACGGATATATAGTAAGTTGGAACTAGACCAAGTAAAAAGTGTAGGTAAAAACAGAGGTGAAGACATGAACTTATTTACATGGTTCTGAGTTATCTTATGTCTTCATGGTCTTGCCTAGAGTGGTAACTCACTACAACTCAACTAGTTTAAGCTATGACTTAAGTTCTACACACTTACCTTGCAGAAATGTCTTACCTACTGATAAACGATAAATTATACATATTTTTACCTCATGTTTAGCCTATATTTTGGATGAATTATTATCAATTTTGTAAGAATTGGTGCTCTTAATCTTTCTTTTTCATATCTCATACTCAGGAGAGTATAGGGAAGAGAAAAGAACGAAAAATGGACCAAAAATGAGGAAAATGGGCCAAAAGGTGAAAATGACACGGCCCAAGGAGTCACTATTGCCACGGCCGTGCCACACAAGGTCTAACACGGTCCAACCCTGACAAGCACGGCCAGACCACATGGCTGTGCCACCATCAACAGGCCCGCACACGGCCTCTTATTGATCCACACGGGCGTGGCACACGGGCGTGTCCCTATCGTGAGGAAGTTCAATTCTACTCGAAAAAGGATACTTAGGGGCTAAGAAAGCCATTCTAAACTCTATATAAAGACTCTAGGAGGCAACTTCAAAGGTGTGCTTATTTCCCGCTAAGGGAATACTCTTTTCTCTGAAGAAAGAGTGCCATAATTCTGTCAACACAAGGAGTGAAAGCAAGGAACTACTCCAAGTGAAGCCGATTGATTCATCCCAAAAGCCAGAATTCTACATCAAGACAGAAGATCTCCCTAAATTCCTTCAGGGTTTTTGGGTTCTTTATGTTTTGTTATTTTATTTCTTCTGAGATGTTTTCTTTATTAATTATGAACTAAACCCCGCAAATACTTGAGGGGGATGAAACCTAAGACAGATCTTGTTATTATTTATTCTTGAATTATATGATAAATACTTAATTGTTCTTAATTATGTGTTCTTCATTCTTGATCTAATAATCCTAGGTATTACTTCAAGAAACTGACGTGCTTAGGCAGAGGAGCAAAAGTCCCTGTTTTAAGAGTAGATCTACCATAACTAAGTGGAGTTGCATGCAACCCTAGACATAGGGCGACATAAATCTACCGGATTAGGGTCAAACCTAATAGGGGGATCCATAGATCGAATTAATGCAACCTAGGGGTGTTAATTAATAAAGAAACTTTAATTAACCACCTAGGATTAGTTGTTCTTATCCTCGATAGAGGTATTAACGTAAGTTAAGGATCTCTACGGATCAAGTCAAGTGAAGAAATCATCTAGTTCAAGAAATTAATAACAAGTGAAGTCTAGGTGGATTCTCTCTTAAGTATTACTCATATCAATCAGCTTTTCCCTAAAGCTTTCCCCAATTTACTTTTTGTGCACTTTTAGTTAGTTTTAGAATTAGTTTTAATCAATCCTCTTTTATTTTTAGGCTAGATAATAGAAAGAAAGTAAGTATTAGTACTTTTGGTTCCCTTGGGTACGATAACTCGGTCTTGCCACTAAACTATACTACTGTTCGATAGGTGCGCTTGCCTTTAAAATCGTGATATTAGTTAGTTTTTGGTGTGATCAGTTTTTATAAATTTTATTACTTAATATCGCGAGCATATCAAGTTTTTGGCGCCGTTGCCGGGGAACTGAAATATTAAGAAAACTCGATTTCTATTACTTTAGCCATTACTATTTTTATTTATTATCAGCTTTTATTTTTATTTTTATTTATTTTAATTTTCTTTGCTTTTTCCTTTCTAGGTATCTCTAGTTTATGACTAGAAGAAACCCAAGAGGACCATTACTTTTCGACGATGATTTAGTAGCGACAGTTCGTCGAACTCGCCAAGAGATAAGAAGAAGTTTGCAATATCCAGAAGAAGGACAAGAAGAAGAACCTGAACCAACTGAAGAGATGGAAGCAAATCAGGATAATCAGCTACTTCCTGGAGTAGCCGCAAATCCTGTTGAGCAAAATCCTACTCTGCGTACTATTATGATTATGCCAGACCTAATTTAGCAGGCATTGAATCTAGCATTGTTAGGCCTACTATTGCTGCAAATAATTTTGAATTGAAACCTAACACTATTCAAATGATACAGCAATTTGTTCAGTTTGATGGTGTGCAAGATGAGGATCCTAACTCGTATCTAGCCAATTTCTTAGAAATATGCGATACATTCAAAATAAATGCGTTTCTGATGATGCCATTCGTCTTAGGCTATTCCCATTCTCCTTGAGAAACAAGGCTAAATAGTGGTTAAATTCTCTACCACGAGGCTCAATCACTTCATGGGAACAGATAACCGAAAAATTTTTACTTAAATACTTTCCTCCAGCTAAAACAGCTAAATTACGAAACAATATCTCTTCTTTTGTACAGATGGATTTAGAAACACTTTACGATGCCTGGGAGAGATACAAAGATCTTTTGAGAAGATGCCCTCATCATGGGTTACCTTTGTGGCTACAAATTCAAACCTTCCACAACGGTTTGAACCCATCAACACGGCAAATGATCGATGCAGCCGCAGGAGGAACAATAAAAAACAAACACCCGAAACAGCTTATGAATTTATTGAAGAGATGTCACTAAATAACTATCAGTGGCAAGTCATGAGGACAAAGCCGACAAAAGCTGCAGGAGTTTTTAATATTGATGCTGTCACCATACTTACTAATCAGGTAGAACTTTTAAATAAAAAGTTTGATAATTTTGTTGGTTCTACGCAGGCACACCCAGTGATGCAGTATGACGCAAACTAGGGAAATATGTTCAATTCAGATTACTCCTCTTATGGACATGGCATGGGACCTGAGCAAGCCAACTATATGGGTAACAATTCTAGACCTCTAAATAACTCTTATAGTAATACTTACAATACAGGTTGGCAGAACCACCCCAATATTTCATGGGGAGGACAAGGAAATCAAAGACAACCACCACCTCCGGGATTTCAACAGCCACCTCCACAACAAGAGAAAAAGCCGAACCTTGAAGAGATGTTCACAAAATTTATGGCCGTATCAAAAACCCGTTTTCAAAATATCGAAACGACACTAAGGAACCAACAGGCATCCATTCAAGGACTTGAAACTAAAATAGGCTAGCTCACCAAGCTAATCTCTAAAAGACCGCAAGGTGGGTTACCAAGCAACACTAAGACTAACCCTAAGGAGCAACTCAATGCTGTGGATACGATAGATGATGAGGGGGTAACCAAAACCAACCCAGAGCCATGCAAGGAGCCTGTGGTAAGTAAAGGAAAGAATGAGGTAAGTTACAAAGATGAAATTACTAAAGAATTTAAACCTCGTATCCCAGACCCAACCGCGCTAAAGAAGGACCGCACAGATGAGCAATTCGATAAGTTTCTTAAACTCTTAAAGAAATTACATATCAAATTACCATTTGTTGAAGCAATTACACAGATGCCGGAATATGCAAAATTTTTAAGGGAACTTCTCACAAATAAAAGGAAGTTGGAAGAACTGTCCACAGTGGAACTCAACGAGGAATGTTCAGCTATTCTCCAAAATAAATTGCCAACCAAACTGAAAGATCCAGTGAGTTTTACTATTCCTTGTTTATTTGGTAGCCTAGACACAAAAAATGCTTTAGCTGATTTAGGGGCTAGTATAAATGTCATGCCTTATAAACTGCTTAAACAACAAGGTCTTGGAAAACCTAAGCAAACTAAGATGAGTATTCAACTGGCTGATAAAACTATTAGGTCTCCTAAGGGAATAATTGAAGATGTGCTCGTCAAAATTGATAAATTTATATTCCCAGTTGACTTTGTAATTTTAGACATTGAGGATGATAGCAATGTACCCGTAATTCTAGGGCGACCCTTTTTAGCAACTACTAGAACAATAATTGATTTAAGAACAGGTGAACTTACACTACGTGTAGGTGATGACAAAGTTACTTTACAAGCTCGAAACTCGAATAAGACTGTTGATAATAATATAGTCATGAGTCCTTGTAAAAAGAATAATCTCACCATCCAACCTTCTGTGCAGGATACACACCACATAAAGGCAACTCAATCACAGACAAGTCCATCCAAGGGAGACGCACCTGGAAAGTGAATGCTTCAGATTGAGGAACTAGATGAGTGGCTGAACTATCACGAAAAGCCCAAAATATGCCACACCAACCCAGAGCATCACCAAGACGACCCTCAGGTACAAACGAATCAACTTAATGTAGGGGATAAGGTAATCTTAGGGGAAGACGATCCTCAAACCTCAAATTCAAAAGAACATACAAGTGATACACCCTACTTCACGGTAATGAAAGTCTTTCCATACGGCACAATTGAGGTAACTCACCCAACCCACGGTACTTTCAAGGTAAACGGCCATCGGCTTAAATTTTATAAAGGTGAGAATTTTATATATAGCAGGAAGGAGCTTCAGCTCCACAAAATCCCTTCGTGACACATCCAGGTAGAGTCGAGCTTAGACTCTAAATAAGCGCTTCTCGGAAGGCAACCCGAGCACTAACTTAGTAACTTTTATTTTATTTTTGATTTTAGTTTTTTTATACATCAACTAACCCTTTTTTGCAGAAATTTAGAACCACACGGCCATGCCCACGGGCGTGTCCAAGGCCGTGTGAACCTTTAAAGCAGAGACACGGTCGTGCACCTAGGCCGTGTACAAACAGAGGAAAATATTTCCTAACGCACAGGCCACCGACAAATCCCCACGGCCGTGCGACATGCCGTGGCAACCCATCAGTTTAGACACGGGCTTGCACAATGCCACACGCCCATGTCCCCAAACCGTGGCCAACACTGTCAATTTAGACACGGTCGTGTGACTTCCTACATGACTATGTACATAGCGCAACCTCATCGCACACGGCCGTGTGACTTCTTATCTCTATTTTCACCTTCTAACTCTTCTCCTTTATTTTCATTTTTACATTTCTTTTTATTTTTAGTTCATTTTACCTTTTTGTTTTTCATCATTTGATTATTAGTATTTTAGAACTTTATTTATTTTAGTTTACTTATTTTATTTTTCTACTATTTAATTTTCCTATCTTTCATATCGACCAATCCCTAACGAGTAGTCTCTATTAATCTAAAATTCCCACAACTAATTAATATTTTCGCAAAGGAGCTCTACAGCTTATATTCAAATGAAAATGGGAACACCCCGCCACAACTGCCAACTCTTCCAATTTCTGTCTCAAATATTCATCCTAAATTTAGGGAGTTTCAATTCTCTCCCTATCTTATGATATTATGCTTCTCTTGCTATTTATGTATCTTTGTACATTGAGGGCAATGTACATCTTAAGTGTGGGGGGAAACTTACTTTAAATCTTTATATTATCTGTGAAATCCTTGAAATTTTCTTTAACTTTTTGCATTGTTCTCAAATCTACATTATCTTCAGTCTCCTAATAGGAATTAATTCTGATTGATTTATAATTTCTATTGATAAGTTGAGAATTAAGACATAGGTGCTTGTACTTTGATTATTCAAACTTTAAAACATTAGGGAATCAAGCATGATAAGTTGAAATTTTTGAGAATCTCATTTTTTTTGCATAAGTAATTTTCCTTGATTTTAAGTGTTATCTTGAGATTTGAAATTCACAGGATTGACATCAAAAGCCATAATTTTGGTAAGATTTTGAGCCTGTTTGAGCATACATTCTTTCGTGGTCACTTTTATTATTACCTTGTGTGAGTCAACACTAATTTGTTATTCTAGAACTTGCTTTGATTATACATGTCAAGACCACATCATTGATTTGATATATCGAGATGATAAAGGCACTTAGGATTTAACCCACTTACTCCACAAAGGCCTACCTCCATAAATTAACCCCTAGTAAACCCCGTTGAGCCTAACAACCCATTCTTTGACTTACCTTTTAATTATTAACCAGAAACCCATTTTTTGTTGAATCTCATTTAATTACTTTGACACCTATTTTTGTCAAGATTTGAGTTGAATTATTATCTAGCTTTATTCTCTTTTCTAGAATGTAAAGTTGTAAATATTCAAGTTATTGTATTTGATTTGAATTCTTCTTTAAAAAAAACAACAACTACAAAAAAATGTATATACAGTTAATTCAGTTGTAATCTGTAATAGTTCAATAGTTTTGTATATTTCTACAAGCTCCCAAATCTAGAACAGTGTCATCATAAGAATTAGCCCTAGAAATATGTTCCAAGTGATAAAGATTTTTCTAGCTAGATAATTTTTCAGTTCAATCTCGATTCTAACCCTCTTTTGCAGCCTGTGACAACACCCCTAACCAAGCCCCATTACAACCATTACAAAACCTTTTGATTAACGTGTCATGTCAATCTATAGTGGTGGAAATGTGATTTTCTTGCAAGCCTATGGTAATAGCTTTTCAGGTTGACTAGAGAGTGCTTAATTCTTGAACCCTAAACACTTCGAGTGGATAGAGTGAATCTTTAGTGAGGATGTCAACTCCTGTTAATTAAGATGGAGAGATAATTACTTAGGAGAAGAGAGAAAACTTATGTTTCAATGATAAAATTCTCAACTTAGAGTGATTGAGTCTTTAATGTTCTTTTGATTGAAATTTCATTGTATGATTACCTGTGTATTAGTTTGAAACATTATTGATAAAGATTGTAAGTTGAGAAGAATGATTCTTTATTAGGGATTGAGATTTTGCTTGAGGACAAGCAAAGGCTTAAGTGTCGGGGTATTTGATAAACGATAAATTATACATATTTTTACCTCATGTTTAGCCTATATTTTGGATGAATTATTATCAATTTTGTGAGAATTGGTGATTTTAATCTTTCTTTTTCATATCTTATACTCAGGAGAGCATAGGGAAGAGAAAAGAACGGAAAATGGACCAAAAATGAGGAAAATGGGCCAAAATGTGAAAGCAACAAGGCCCAAGGAGTCACCACACGGCCGTGGCACACGGTCGTGCCACACAAGGTCCAACACGGTTCAACCTCGACAAGCACGGCCAGACCACACGGCCGTGCCACCATCAACAGGCCCGCATACGGCCTCTTATCGATCCATACAGACGTGGCACACGGGCGTGTCCTTATCATGAGGAAGTCCAATTCTACTCGAAAAATGATACTTAGGGGCTAAGAAAGCCATTCTGAACTCTATATAAAGACCCTAAGAGGCAACTTCAAAGGTGTGCTTATTTCCCGCTAAGGGAATACTCTTTTCTCTCAAGAAAGAGCACCATAATTCTATCAACACAAGGAGTGAAAGCAAGGAACTACTCCAAGGAAAGCCGATTGATTCATCCTAGAAGCCAGAATTCTACATCAAGATAGAATATCTCCCTAAATTCTTTCAGGGGTTTTTGGATTCTTTTGTTTTGTTATTTTATTTCTTCTGAGTTGTTTTCTTTATTAATTATGAACTAAATCCCTCAAATACTTGAGGGGGATGAAACCTAAGACAGATCTTGTTATTATTTATTCTTGAATTATATGATAAATACTTGAATTATTCTTAATTATGTGTTCTTCATTCTTGATTTAATAATCCTAGATATTACTTCAAGAAACTGATGTGCTTAGGCAGAGGAGCAAAAGTCCCTATTTTAAGAGTAGATCTACCATAATTAAGCGGAGTTGCATGCAACCCTAGACATAGGGCGACATAAATCTGCCAGATTAGGGTCAAACCTAATAGGGGGATCCATAGATCGAATTAATGCAACCTAGGGGTGTTAATTAATAAAGAAACTTTAATTAACCACCTAGGATTAGTTGTTCTTATCCTCGACGGAGGTATTAACATAAGTTAGGGATCTCTACGGATCAAGTCAAGTGAAGAAATCATCTAGTTCAAGAAATTAATAACAAGTGAAGTCTAGGTGGATTCTCCCTTAAGTATTGCTCATATCAATCAGCTTTTCCCTAAAGTTTTCCCCAATTTACTTTTTGTGCACTTTTAGTTAGTTTTAGAATTAGTTTCAATCAATCCTCTTTTATTTTTAGGCTAGATAATAGAAAGGAAGCAAGTATTAGTACTTTTGGTTCCCTTGGGTACGATAACTCGGTCTTGCCGCTAAACTATACTACTGTTCGATAGGTGCGCTTGCCTTTAAAATCGTGATATTAGTTAGTTTTTGGTGTGATCAGTTTTTATAAATTTTATTACTTAATATCGCGAGCATATCACCCACACTCTAAATTGGACCAGTATCCAGTAAGGCAATCCCCCTGAAAGCTCACTTTTAAACCAAATGACTCACTTATATTGACTTGAAAATTTGCACTCGAAATACTAGTTCCCATATGAACAAAGATAACTACTCTTTCAGTACAATTAACCTATTGCAAGTAAATCATATATACTAGTTTGTTTGATCAATAAAAATACAATAAAATGCAATCACATTCAATCGTATGTAAAAATAAAAAATAGTTTTTAATTATCTCCGTAAAGGATAAGATAATGAATGCGAAATTCAAGATATCCAAAATCCATATTATTCAATATCTTTAAACAAGGGGTCTTGAATTGTATTAGAATGATTCGATTTAATCCATCTTAATTTGATTTTGCATGATCAAACAATATAGATGGAAAATAAACAATATACACTTCCAAAAATAATTAACTTACACATATTTTTCAATAAAAAATTAATTAAATAAAGAGTTTATGTAGTATTACAATCTTTAATGTTTAACAAATATATAATGTTTAAATTAATTATTAATAAATTGATTGATTTCAAGGAATATATAATGTTTAAATTAATTCTTGAAACAATGTTGAGATTATAATATTCGTCATTTTTTTTCATTCAAGTGTTCATGAAATTTGATGTAAGTAAAAAAACACAATTTATACTTGAGGGAATTCAAAAGGTTATAAGTTACAAGTCATCAAAACTTCAATACCTTCCTCTTTTTTACAACAAGTTAGTAATGTTGAATTTCATTATTTTGATTAATTTACCTGTCACGAATTATATTATTATTTACATCCCTTTTTATACATAAATTTAGCTTGTTTAATAGTTAAATCAAATCATCTTTGTTTATATTTATGTTTTCATGATTGAAGTAGTGATTTATATTTGTTAGTAGTTTCTATTACATCTTAGATATCTAAATAAGGTTATGGGGTTATGTATGTCAAATCAGGAGCTAAAGATGCAAATGCAGGTTGAAACTGATGCCCAACGTAACACCCCACACCCGGCCTAGACGTTATGGCAGGATCTGTGGCGTCACATGAGAGTGTTTCTGGAAACCATTTCGAATATCAAAATCTTGTGCAATTTATTATCTTTCATTTATCACGGAAGCTTATAAATCATTCATTAAACAAAAATCTTAAATTAAGTTTTAAAATGCGTTTAGAGTGTCGCGATTTAATAAAAATCAATAACAACAATAATACAATTTAGAAATTCTAAGTATAAAACAAAACAGTTCGATGGTCCACAATACATAAAACCCCCTGAATAATGGTAAAATAATAAAAATAATAACATAATAAATAACCAGTAATAAAAATAGGAAGTCCAGTAAGGTGTCCATCAGTGGTCACCCTCGAGCCCGCCACCACACCAATCCATCTACTATTGGGGATTACCTGACAGACAAATAATTAAAAGGGTGAGTTTCCGTAAACTCAGTGTGTACATCCCCATAGTAAGCACACATATATACAAATAACAATCAATCAGTCGTATATCGAGCCTGAGCTCTTAACAGATATAACGTAGATCGTAGCCCACTTAGTACAGAGTCAGATCAGATATAATCAGGCTTTAGCCCGTACAGTAAACACATGCATATCAAATCAGATACAAGTCATGCCCACCAAACCTGCATACCATTGCCGTCCACCTAACACACCATGTAGAGATAAAATCGACCCACCCAGCCCTACACACCAAATATGGGGATAAAATCAACCCATTCAACCCTACACACCAAATTGTACCGTAATACGGCACATATCATAAATAAGTAGCAGAGCTATTAGCCATACGGCTAAAAGCCTTTCAGTCTTCCTTTTCTCTAATATCAAGCCTAACCCAATACAATGCATCATAAATATCATGGCATGCTTTAGTGTAGAACAGTAGATTATACATACAGCCATATACAGAATAGAGTCGATACACATGCTAATATCACATGCTATCTCATGTAATTAGATCACAGAACGGGGTCTAAGACAACCTTACCGACCTTACAACAGGTCATAGTCGACTTGGGCAACCCATGTAACCTTTCAAAACGTTTCAGATTAAAGGGCTCACACGCCCATGTGGCCTGCCCATGTGGGCCCACACGGCCCATCTTGGCCTTGCCCGTATGGATCACACGGCCTAGCCCAAATCCCATACACATATGTGGTTAACCCGTGTGGGCTCGTACGTCCGTGTGGCCTACACGGCCCAATTGGCCTAGCTTGTGCCTCACACACCGCCTAGTCGGTATCACACGCTCGTTTTCATTGCACCCGCATGGCTCGTGCATGGACTACTTCGTCTACCACATGATCGTGTCTTGCACACGACCTCCACATGGGCAGACCACACGCCCGTGTGGTGTCGACAGCTTCATTTTTAGCTTTTGTTGAAATGTGATTTTAGTGCGTTAAGGGTACACATCTGGTTTTGATTGGCGCTTAAAAGATCCTCGAGCACTCACTTAAGTTGATTTTACCAAAACTAAGCAAATCCTAAATCAAGAGATAAATCTTACCAGTATCGAATAGATTTCCTAACGTTTAGAATTCCGTAGCCTACTGTTAAACTCCTGATCTACACCTAATTCGAGGGTAAAACAAATCCCTTGTTAACACTTAATCCAAAGCGTAAAAGAAATAAGTAAAATGAAACTTACTGATTCTACGTAACTACCAACCACGTTCGCAAGATACAAAAACTAAGTGAACGAATAAGCAACAAGAAGGAAAAGTAAAGAACTTCCAGGTAAAACTCGACAAGAAAGGGGAAGCAAAGAAAGAAAAGGGAGAAAAGAGAAAAAAAAAGGAAAAAGTTTTTTGGAAAAAGAAAGAGTACTAAACTTGACTACCTCTCCTCAAAACTCTAAACCACTGTCAACATCACTCTTCCTTTCAAACTCTCACAAGCCTAATGTAGTAAAAATATTGCCTTTTTTCAAACTTGGACCTAAGACCTCCATCACACCAACACTCTACTTATCCACCAGACCAGCAGGCCCATTTTGATATATTTTTACCAACTTTTACTTAAAAGCCTAATAACCAAGGATGAGGCTTCTTCTAATAAAAACCCAAAATTAAGCCCAAGTTAAGGCTTGAACTTAGAACCTCCCCAAACACACTCAGAGCACTTATCCACTATAGCAGACAATTATTTACGTTAAGTAAGCGCAAAAACATATTCAAAAAATTTCAAGCCATAATTTCACAAAATTCGAAAACCAAAATTTGGGGTTGTTACACCCAAATCGCGACACCAAGACATCAATATTGCAGCAACACCGAAGACAAAAGCAAAATTAAGTCCTAGAAGGAAACTACTTGATGTGTCGCAACACTAACCTATGTTGCAACACAGGACGTGGATGTTGCAACACGGCTTCTACAAAGCCCAAAATCTCTATGCGCGTTGGTTGAGATCTTTAGGTGCAATTAGGGTTCTTTTTACAACCTAAAACCCTAATTAACATTGTAAGCAAAGGGACACTTTATTCTTTTGGATTTTTTACCTATATAAATAACATTATGACCAAATTCAAGAGAGACTTCAACCTTAGATGATTTTACTTAGTTTGTAGTTTTCTTTATAAATTAGGTTTTAGTTTTCCATTCTTAGTTTTTAGTTTTCTTTATAAATTAGGTTTTAGTTTTGCATTTTCCATTCAAGTTATTTTCATTGTTCTTCGCAGGTATTATGGATCTTTAACACTGTTATAGATTTTAGTTTTTGCACTTCAAGTTTTAATCAGGATTTGTTTTCTCTTTCTTTACTTTGTTCGTTAATATTATTATGATGTTTACATTTTATTTAGAGTTTGCATTTATTATGTCCATGGGTAACTAAATCTATAAGGAAATTAAGAAGAGGATGTGAGAATAGTTAATAACTGTTTTAAGGATTCTAAACAAATTAGTTGGTTGGAAAAGAGGACTTAAACCCTAGGCTTGACAACCTTAGGAAGTCATTTAGGTATATATGAACTCGAAATTGGTATAGTCTACTGAGTATCCCTTAGCCTGACCCAGTTTGACTTGTGATATCGAGCGATATGTAGTGCTTGTTGACTCATTAGGTTAGTAGAAGGTCGAGAGGCCCTACTACGCTAATGACTAGCTGATTGAATAAAACCCGAAATAGGTGTTAACACTGAAGCGAGTTAGTCTACCGTTTTTATTCTTGATAGATATCAAATCCCGTGACTTTATGTTATTTAATTTTTTAGCTATTTTTTTTCTATTTATTCTTTCAATTGTGATCTTTTGTAATATGATTTTGATTCAGTACTATTTAGATTTATTTGTGTATGTCAAAACCATTTTTTGGAAAAACAGGGGTTGACTTTTATTTTGAAAAACCATTTTTTGGAAAAACAGGGGTTGACTTTTATTTTGAAAACGAAAAAAATGAGAGTCGCCATCAATCCTTTTTTATGAGGTGTGATCAGGTCACCTCGAAATTCAATCATTTTAATAAAGTTTAAATTTACTAAAATGATGATTTTTGGTCTAAGAAATCGAAAAAATGGGTTTGGGAGTCTGTAACGACCCAAATTTCACGGGCACCGGAAAGACGAGTCTTAGGGCCTTCGTCTTAAGAAAAACGAGTCCGTAAGTGTTTATTAAAAAAATAATTATGAAGCTAGTTATGAGTTGAATTGGATTTTGATTAAGTGAATTTAGTTTAATTAGAAAAAATTAGTAGAAATGACTAAATTAGTAATTAAACCAAATTAGTGACATGTTTACGTTAGAAAATAAATATATGTGTATTTATATTATTAGTACAAATGTATGTTTTATATATATATATATATATATATACTTATTAATTAAGTAAAAGATATTTAATTATTATTATTATTATTATTATTAATTATGTAATGTTATGTTTTATTAATTAATTGAAATAATGACAAATGTATGGTGTGGATTAATACATGTGTACATGTGTGTATGAATACACATGTAGTATTTTTATTTGTATTAATTAGATATTTTATTATTAATGATTAATTAAGTAAATAAGGTAATAAAACAAATCATAAAAGAAAAAGAATAGAAAAGAGAGAAAGAAGTCACAAAATTTAGGAGAAAGAAAGAAGAAAAGAAAAGAAAAAGGAGAAATTAGGGTTTGGAAGCTTGGAAGTTAAATTGGTAAGTCAATTAAGTCTCTTTCTTTGTGATTTTGATGTTTTTGGAGCCCTAGAGTAAAGTACTCTTGAATTTGTGTGGAAATATTGAAATTTGATAGACTTTTAAGTGGGGTCTATGCTGAATAAATGATGAAATTAGGGATCAAATTAATAAAATCATTGGTTAGAATTGATTAGAGGATTAATTTGTAAACTAGGCTATAAGTTTTGAGTTTTAGGGGCTAAATTGAAAGAAAGCCGAAATTATGGAAAAATGATGAAAATTTGATAGTTATATTGAAGTTTTGATGGAAATTGAATAAGGAAATGAAATGAATTATAAAAAGGAAGGAGATGGAATTGGTTAGGACAAATTTGGTATTCAGGAAAAAGTTGCATGGAAAGTTATTATTTTGTATAAAATAGGTGTGTTATAAATTAATTGTAATTATGTTAATTTTCGTAGCAAACAAGGAAACCGAGACGTCTAATACAAAAGGGAAGGAAAAAGTGATCGAGGAGTAGCTCGAGAAATATCAGTTTGTATTACCTTAATTCAAGTTATTATTTGTTATGTGTTTAAATTCAATATATGTGTATGGAGAATAAAATTAAAGTAAGTGGTGATATCTGAATTAAATATGATTTGAAATTGATTGGTAAATGTGTGATTATGTGAATTGGAAACAAATTATGGTTGATATGGAAAATTATGTGAGAAAATATGATCATTGTGTATATTTATGTGAATTTGAAGCAAATTGAGATTGAATTGCTATTATGATTGAATTGAATTTGAATGATTATGATCAACTGAAAGTGGAAGTGAAATGAATAAGTGATTCCGATACCCTATTAACTAGTTGGGCTTAGTGGATATAGTTGGCATGCCATAGGATTGAAAAGTTCAGGAATTCTTCGACCTTGAGTCGATGAGACACTTGGTGTGTCACATTGCTTCGGATAGTTTTGATGAGGCGTTGGTCGCCACTTTACTTCGGCTCAACCGATGAGATGTTGGTCGTCATTTATTTGCTTCGAACTATTCGATGAGGTGTTGGTCGCCACTTTACTTCGGCTAAGCCGATGAGGCGTTGGTCGCCATTCTGATATGTCTAATTGGATCCGTGTATCCGCCAAAGTCCGAGTCGAGTTAATAGGGTAAATAAGTGAAATGTTATTTTTGAATAAATGTGATTGGGCTATTGAAAGAAATGAGAAAGTGAATTTGTGAAATAAGGTATGATATGAGATTTGTGATATGAGATTGAATGCATGAACCAAAGTTCATAAATTGTTAATATTTGAAATGTGACTTGGAATGTTTATATGAGATTGAGAAATGAATAATTGAAATTCTTATTGATGAGATAGTGATTCAGATATTGAAATTGATACAATGGAAATATGATAGCTTGGTATACAATTATATGTATAATTTGTGTATGATATGATATATTATTGTTGTTATAATTTGAATTATGGTAATACCACTGAGTATTTCCAATACTCAGCGTACAGTTGTTTTCCGTGCGCAGGATAGGTCAAGGTATAGTCTGGCTTGGCATTCGAATCAATCCCAGCTTCAACTCAAATTTTGGTGGTGAATCTATCTTTTCAAAAGTGGCATGTACTAGGTTTGATTTTAGCCACTTGTAAATGCTTTATATTTTGATTATAAATGTGATTTATAAATCTTAAGAAGTTTTTGGTATGAATGAATGAATATTTGCTAATTTTTGAAAGGTATAATGAGGTTATTTGATCAAGTTTTATAAGTAAATGAATTGGCTATGAATTAAGTGTATTTGGTAGGTGAAAGTAGCTTAAAAATAGTGAAAAATCATGTTTTTACACGACCAAGACACATGGGCGTGTGCCCAGGCCGTGTGGCAAAGTCAGGCTTTCCTACAGGTTAGTTCTATGGGCGTGTGTGGCAAGTCAGATCTGGCCACGGGCTGGCCCCACGACTATGGGAGCCCTACGGGCAGGCCACACGGGCATGTCCCAGGCCACACGGGCGTGTGCCCCTATTTTCAAAGAAAAGTTTTCAAAGTTTCCGGTTTAATCTCAAATCACTTCCTAAGTCTATTTTGGGCCTCGTAGTTCCATATTAAGGACTTTTTGATAGAATTTGAAAAGTTTTGAATTAAAACACAGATTTTTAACTCGAATTTATTCTTTTATTAGTGTATAAGTCCGGTAATGCCTTGTAACCCTGTTCCGGCGACAGTTTGGGGTTAGGGGGTGTTACAGAGTCTGTTACGCACGAGAAAGGATTAACGCCCTCGATACGCCCAAAATTGGTACCTAGTTGATTACTTGATGTCTTAGTGTCGAAAGTTGAAAACTTGAAAAAGAATTTAAAATACGATCCCCTTTTTATTAAGGTTAATTTTACTTAAAAAAGACTTAAATGAATTGAAAAGAACATTAAAGACCCTCTCATCTCGAGATTCACATCCAGTAAGTTAGGACACAACACCTCAGGTCTTTGAGAATAAGTTTGCCTTTATTTAAAAACTCATGTATTTTAATTTTAAAATTATATTCAGTTATTTAGATTAAACGAGAAAAAATCGAAACCCAGTAAGTTAGGGCACGATTTCTCAAATTTTTAAATATGAAATATTGCCTTTATTTAAAAATTCTTATCCCGAGGTAACAAAATTTCACATCTAGTAAGTTAGGACACAACACCTAGAATTCTCGATAATAAGTTTTTTATTTAAAACTTATGTATTTTTATTTTAAAAAAAAGATACTCGGTTATTTAGATTAAACGAGAAAAAATCGAAACCCAGTACATTAGGGCACGATTTCTCAAATTTCCAAATATGGAATATTGCCTTTATTTAAAAAATATTTTTTATGTGTCAGATAAAATGTAATCGAATTTGTGGTAAAATGTAAAATGAATTACGGTGCTTACATGCATAATCGATAATGAAGATGATAACATAAATACAAAAATCATGCTAATAATAATAATAATGTTTATAATAATAACGAATAATGTAAATTTTTGAATGCATTAAAAAAATATAAATAAATGGATAAATATATATAATGAAATAACAATGATGAGGGTAAAAATGAAATAAAAATAAATAAAATGATAAAAGGAATAATAAAGGAAATAACGAATAAAATACTAGAAAAATTCTAATTAAAAATTGAGAGTAAGCAAATAAACATATAAATGAAAAGATATTAAATAAAAGGTTTTAATAACAATAATATTGATAATAATAATAATAAATAATAATAAAAAACGATGTTAGTATGCGCAATAATAAATAAGATGATAAATATAAATAACAATTATTAAAAAAAGTAAAAATAATTCAATTTAAAACAAAATGGAATTCTAAGTTAGAATACAAATAAATAAAAAGGTGAATAAAAAGTAAATAAAAGATAAAAGAGTTGAAAATAAATAAATTAAGGTGAAACAAGTGTGAAATTTAAAAAAGGAAACTAAAAAAATGCAAACGATACAAATACAAAATGCGAAAGTGTTAGAAATAAATAAATAAATGAAATAGGGACTAAAATTGATAGCCGAACAAATTTTAAAGGGGAAATCGGACATGAAAACAACATACAGGGCCAAATTGAAAATGAAATAAAAATTTGGGCAAATCAAAAATAAATAAAAAGGATAAGGACTAGATTGAACGTGCGAATAACAAGGAGGGACCAAAATGGGAGATAATCCCCCTCCAAAATGTGCAGTTTCAAAGTTGGACGTAATTGAAAGTTGAAATAAATCATAGGACAAAAATTAAAATGGAAGAAACTTTAATTGTAAAACAATAAAAAAGCGGAAAGGCTAAAGGTGTAATTATCCCTTCTGTTTAAAAACGCACGAATCCTAAGCCGGGTCGGATCGAATCGGGTCGGGTAAGGGCAAAACGACGTCGTTCTGAGTGTTTGAGGCCAGTCCCAAACCGACGTCGTTTTGGGAGCCTATACAAGTAAAAAAAAATTCAAAAAAAATCATTTTTCACCTCCTCTTCAAAAAACAAAGAAAAACCTCTCAAACTCTAGCCCTTTTCAGAATCCGGCCACCGGTCCAGCCTTGCTCTTGCACCGTCTGCCGCCGCGCGCCGCCATCGGCGTCGCTGTGCACAGCAGCCGGAGCTTCGAAAAGGTAATTTTTTATTTTTCTTTTTTAATTTTAATATATTTGTGTATATATATATATATATTATTTTTTAAAGGAAAATAAAAAATATGAATATATATATGTAGGTTTTCGAATAGGGAAAATAAAAGGAAAATAAATAAAAAATAAAAGATCTTTGCAGCTTTTCTACTGCGTTTTTCTTCGATCTACTTTGCTATTTTTATTGTTTTGTTTTGTATTTGAATCTTTTGCTTGTATTCGATCCAAAAAAAATCCCCTCTTATAACTGTTTTTGCTTGGCTTTTATAGCCATTTACGAAATGTTTTTTCTAATCTATTTTTAATGCTTCTGTTGCTTGCAGGCCCAACTTGAGGGTGGTGGCGATAGTGGCGGTGGCAGAGGCGGTGGATGTAACAGGCAATCAGAGGGCTGGTGCAGGCAGCAGACCTAGGGGCTAGGGGCGATGCCACTTGAGTAAAAGGGATTAGGGGTTTTTTTTATAATTCTAGGGTATTGGGCCTATTAGGTTAGGTCGGGTTTGGGCTTAATTGGTTGGGTTTGTAATTGGGCTTTAATTTAGGTCTGTTTGGGTTTTGGTGTTGGGTTTGTTTGGATTTGGGTTTTGGTGTTGGGTTCGGGCAAAATTCAAGTCTTACAGTGTAGAAATAATTATTAGTTTAAGAAAATCTCCCTTGGACACAAACTTCAGAGTATTCTCAGTACTTCGTTGTACTAACAAATTATATTATAATTTGACCCGTACACATGTGGACACTACCTAATTCCCTATCTTTTGTAGTAGTATACTCACTTTCAATGTTAACATATCGAGAGATGGTTATTAATCTATTTTTCATATCCTTCAACATAAATATCAATTAATGAGTAAGTTATTACAATCATTATCAAATATTTTTATTTAAATAAATATTAAAAAAAGTATTTTTATCTCAAAAATATGTAGGACGACAACGAAGACACTATGTTTGACTTTACAGCTGAAAACATATCAAATTATAATGTTTTTATTTTCATATTACTTTATAATTTATTTAATGTTCAATTATTATAACCTCTGAATACTTTAGTTATCAATTATTATTTTTTAATGTTTAATTTATAATTTTTGAAAATATTGCATATTTGAAAATAAAATATGAATTAATTAAATATAATTTCATATTGCACACAATCAACCAATGCATCGAAATATGAATTAATTAAACATAATAATCACTTGATTGAAATGAATGTAAGAATAAAAAATAAGTGTGATGTACTATCTTTTTGGGTAAAAAAAGAAAAAGAAAAAGTATTTTAATTGAGTGTAAATTATGCTTTATAATTACTTAGGATCAGAGGTATATTTAACACCTTAAATATTAATATAATTAAGGAATACTTTTTGAGAACTTTAAATTCAAATCCTATCATGAATAAATACATTTTTTCTGTCGTAATCGAATATTTTTCGATTTTCAATATTATTGTACAATGTACTGATTTGATATTGTTATATAAAAATCCTTTTTATAAATGTAAATAAAGTGAAATGCTTATAATATATTGCTTCTGAACGAGCGAAATTCGTGGAGAAGTTTCAAATATCAATTTTATAAAATAAACTTTGCACCGCAGCCTTTTACTCTTGATGCATACAATATATATATATATATATGTATATGTATATATGGAGGCATATAAGTCATGGATATTATCTAGGCAATCTTCCATCTAGTACATCTCCATAGACATGTCAAGAGCAAATCTTCCTTGCTAAATTGCCTGCTTCCAGCCTAAAAAGCTCAACTAAAGCATTAAGCCAAGTTTAAATGGCTTGTATACATGTTACATCATTAGCAAATCTTTTGCCCCGAAGCATACGAAAATAGTACATCCTTCAATGATATATATATAGATGGTAATTTGATTATTAATATCAAGTCTCAAAAAGGTGACTGTCCAACCACGTTACCAAAAGGGTCATAGTTGCAAGTAATGAAGGTTCCCCCATTGTCACACCTAACCTTTGCGCATCCCACATGGACTGAGTCGCGCCAAACCACTTGAGTATAATGGCCACAAACCTCACCTAAATCGCACGAATTAGAGTGGTGATCGTAATAGGCTTTCTCATCAATCCACATTTTCAATGCATCTGCGACAGACATGTCATCGCTTCCCATTGCAATGTTCTCTCCGTATGGACCCTCAGAGTGAACAAGATTACAGTCCCCAATTCTTTGTTTTGCATATGCTAGTGCATATGCAGCCACTTGGTCATCCCAAGCCAATGGCCCAACATTCACCTCCGCACGAGCATTGTTTTGAGCATCTAAGAAATCTTTTTCAAGTTTTGAGCGAAAGAAGGCAAAGCAAAATGTAAGACGACCAAAGTCACCGCCAATAGAATTTTGCACCACGCCATTTTGGTTTCTAGTGCTATTGGCGATGCCAAATGTACGCGGAATAAGTCACTTGATGAGAAATGAGAAATTTGTGGGAGGTACTTATAAGAAGTTAAAGAGAGATTATTTTAGCCAAATTCTAATATAAGAATTAATGATGGTGTAAAAAAAACAAAATGTAGTTATACATCCAATAGTAAAACTAAAATTTTCTATTCAAATCTGGTCCAAATTCAGAAAATGTTTGCGCCTTTACTAAAATTTTATTCTATATAAAATCAATCATTAGTAACTATGTTCAAAAGAGTTTTATTTCTAAATTTCTTTTTGATTGAAAGCAATGTAGTAAAACATCAAATTAAGTTTAAAGATTTTGATTCCAAATTTATAGTTAATTGACAGCTACATAACCGAGGTAGTGAGAAAATTTTGGGGTGAAACATCTTCTTTTTTATTAGAAAGAACATTGATTTGTGCACACTGATATATTACCGGTAAGCTGGAACTAGACCAAGTAAAAAGTTTAGGGAAAAACAAGGGTGAAGACACGAACTTGTTTACATGGCTCTGAGTCATCCTATGTCTTCATGGTCTTACCTAGAGTGCTAACCTGATACAACTCAACAAGTTCTAGCTATGACTTAAAGTTCTACATTGTGAAAATTCGATTTTCTGTGATATCGTAAAATGAGATTTTAGAATCTCATTTCCGTAAACCGAGTCCCTAAATATTAGATATGAATATTTATAGAGTTGTTATAGAAGAATATTAATGTTTGGTCCATTAATTTTGTCAATTAAATAGTTAATTTAAGTATAGAGACTAAATTGTAAAAGTTTGATCGCTAGAAGTTTTTAATTGACCGAAGACTTAGAGACTTAAATTGTAATTAGTCAAAGGTTCAAAATGGTAAATAAACCTTGTTGTTACATGAAATATTGGATGATGATGTTCACTTCACTATTTTTATTTATGGTGATTAATGTTTAATTAAGTTTGATTAATTTAATTAATTTAGGTTAATTAAAGAATAATCTAAGTATATAAGACAAATATTAGTGGAGCATTTCATGTTCTTCATTTTTTGCTAGCCAACCAAGCTTACAACCTTGAAGGAAAAACAATTTTTGAAGCTCTTAACATTCAACCTGTAACACTCCTAACCTGTATCTGTCGCTGGAACAGGGTTACAAGGCATTACTAGAATTTACAGAACAAATACAGATAATTCAAATAATTTTACTATTCATATTCGAGATTAATCAAATTTTCCCTTAATTGGACCCTTGAGGCCCAATTTAAATATTAGAATCAAGTCGGGATTAAATCGGAATCTCAAAGAATTTTTCGCAAAATTTTGAAATTTTCTTAGGTACAGGGCACACAGTCAAATGACCCGCTCGTGTCTTAGGTCGGGTGATACCTGATTAAGGTACACACTCGTGTCCCTAACCCATGTAACTTTCTGACTTGTAATTTATTTAGGTGCAGGGGTCACATGGCCAAGTCACACACCCGTGGCTAGACTATGTTCTTCACACGGCTAAGACACATGCTCGTGTCTATGCCCGTGTGCTAATTTCTGAGCATTCTGTTTCTCAAATTTAAGATGCAGGGGACACACGGCCAGAACACACGCCCATGTTCTAGGCCATGTGTCAAACACGGCCAAGACACACGTCCGTGTGTCTACTCGTGTGGACAAAATAAGGCCAATTTTCAGGCCTTATTTCTCACCCATTTAGTCTTTTACCTATACCAACACTTAAACACATTCAAGAACCAATTCAAAGCATTTAACTAAGCCATAACTAGATTTTGTATATAATATATCAATTCATATAGTTAAGTATCTAAACTTACAAATCAACCATTCATACATATAGGCATGTTCATTAATTTTATACCATTCCTAATCATCATCCTTATACCTATATCATCTCATTATTTGTCCGTTTCAAACACATATCAAGCATGTTAAACCATAATTATATGTAACCCAAAAACATGTCAAATATAAGTCATACCAATGGCTAGTTACAAATAAAACATTTCTAAGCCAACATTGTCTAATTAACCTATACATGCTATTATATCCATAATTGATTTACCATATATGCTGAATGGGCTAATGGATGGTGTGAGTGATCTCCGCCAAGCTTCCAATCCAACAAGCTTCTGATTTACTATAGAACAGGAAAAATAAAACAGAGTAAGCATATAATGCTTAGTAAGTTCATATAACTGGGTAATTAACTTACCATTTCTTTATATTCAATATAAATATGCAAAGCACAATCAATCAATTTGATTACAAGCCCTAGCACATGTTCTCATCATGATTGTTAGTCATATATTATATACAAATATCATAAACATGTATAGGCTCAACACTCATCAAATTTACATGTACAAATATTTTCCACACCATGTATTCATATAATGTATACAAATCATAAAACATACAATTCACTAACATTTCCTGCTAAATACAATTTCAAATGGTGAATTCACTTAATTGAGCTTAATATCTATAATTACATAAATTCCATCACTTTGATCCATATAACTCTCACTTATTTTTGTCAACTTGGAGAACATCTTACGAAATTGAGTACTTCCTTTATCTGATGCCATAGTCCAACTATGGTCTTACACATATGCTACAATGGCCTTGCCACGGTCTTACACTCGTATTGTCATAACCTAGTTATGGTCTTATCATTAGGATGCTATAGTCTAACTATGGTCTTATACCTATTCACTTACTGCCATGGTTCAATCATGATCTTATCCACTAATTCATCACTTTTCACTGGACGATTGTACTCAATTCTGTGTTCTATCTAATTTGAACATTTAATTCAATTTTCATACTTTTACAATATTCATAATTCAATACTGAACATATGAAATATTACATTATATCATTCTTAAAATTAACAAATAATCATTAAAATTCAACCATATGAACTTGTAAATAGAACGCTCATAAAGTGTCGGTGTGTCTACAACCTATGTAGGACACTACCATTTTAGGAAATAAAACCTTGTATCCAATCGACTTTCATTCATTCAAACAGAATTTGACATTTATCAGGTATTTCTGGATATGTGATCATTTCACATATTTATGACATATATAGAACCGTTTAACATTTATCAAGAAATATCAGATACTCAATCTATTTCTTATACATAACAATTATACAATTTACATATACAACACTTAATTCAAACATGTATTTATAACATTTTTCATTTAAACGAGGCTTAACTATTATCAAGTATAGTCGGGCATGTGATCAATTTATACATCAAGCATTCATACAATTCACACATACAACATTTATTTCAAGCATAAAATATACTAAATTGAGTTACATGAACTTACCTCGACAAATGTTCGTGCACATAATATCTACTAATATGTAATTTCCCTTTTTCCTCGTTTTAACTTTGAATTTTGTCTATCTGAATCTATATAAATAAATTTAACATCAACTCATGTCATTTTAATTCAATTCACATCTTTGGAAAAAATACCATTTTGCCCCTAACTTTTTAATAAAGGATGATTTCATCCCTAGGCTCGGAAAATGAAATTCATGCAATTTATTCCTTGTTCCAAGCATAAATATTTTCATACATATCAATAGTAGCCCATAGATTCCATGAAATTTTAGAATTTTCCATAAATTCAACACTTTTCAATTTAATCCCTAAAACATGATTTCACCCAAAATTCTTTGACAAAACAACTTTAAACATCCATTAACATGTCAATTTCATCATCAAATATCTAAAATCATATGAAATTATCAATGGTATCTTTCAAAACTTTCAAAAAAATCAAAAACTAATGAAATAGTAATTGGACCTAATTGTAAAAGTCCCAAAACATAAAAATTTCAAGGAAAAAGCAAGAATTAAACTTGCATGGAGCTAAAATATGAAAAACTAGCTTGAACCCTCTTCAATGGCTATTTTTAGCTGAAATTGATGATGATTTTATCTAGAATTTCAAATTTTCTTTTATTTCACTTAATTTGGCAAAATTTACAATTTTGCCTTATTTCACAAAAAAAATCTCAGATTTTTCTAAGCTATGCTACCTCAGCCACTTAAAATGGGTCCATTTTCCCTTTTAGCCAATATTTAGGCTATTTAATCACTTTAGCAAGTTTTGCACCTTTTTCAATTTAGTCCTTTTTATTCAATTGACTATCAAAACGTTAAAATTTTCTGACGAAACTTTAATACTACCATATTGACACTTTGTAAATATTTATAAAAATATTTATAGCTCAGTTTATAACACCAAGGTATTGATACCTCTTTTTCTCAATTACTTGACCTAATAAATCTTTATAAAACACAATTTACTGTTTCAAAAATCTTTTTTAAAAACCACATTTAACTCGTAAATATTAAATAATATAATTTACGAGTTCATTTGCCAGATTTGGTGGCCTCGAACCACTATTTTCGACATTACTGAAATTCGGGCTACTACACGACCTTTAATTGGTAAGCAATTTTGAGTCATTTTTTTTATTTTTTTATGTTTTTAAGATCATGGGTGTAACAACCCGTTTTTAGTGAAATTGAAATATTAGTTTCGGGACCACAAATTTGAATCGGAAAGAAAATTTATTTTAATATTATTGCATGATTTACATTATGATAGGAAAGGTATATAAAAATTCTGATAAGAAAATTTTACTGATTATGTGTTTAATTATGGAAAGGACCAAATTGCATAAAATGTAAAAGTTGAATTCTAGTAATTAAAAGGATTAAATAGCTATGGAATTCAAAACTTGATGTCCTTATATGGTAATTAGACCATTAAGAAAAGTTAGTAAATATCTTTGATGAATTATCCATGGAAAAATAGAAAAAGAAAAAGGATGAAATTGGAAAGAAAAGATAATTAAAGATGATAATAATAATAATCGAATATCTCATCATTTTATATCATCTTCTTCCCAAAAAATTCTATAGAAACCCTAGGAAAGAGAAAGTCATCAAGCAAGCTTAATTAGGTAAGTAATTAAGTCTCATTTTTAGTAATTTTTATATTTTTGAGATCAGAATATGTTAATCTATCTATTTTGGGGATTAAATTGAAAAGATATCAAAGTATAGAAATTTTTCCATGAATGAATATGCTAAAATTTTGAAATTTATGGTAGAAAATGAAAGGTTGTTGATAGATAAACAACTTTTCTAAAGTGAATTTTCATAAAATTGTGATTTAAGGACTAAATTGTAAAAATGTAAAATTTATGGAAGATTTTTTATTTTTTGAAATATAGGGACTGCAATTGTTATATAGAAAATTTGGCTCGGCTTGGAATAAGGATTAAACTGCATGAATTTCATTTTCGTCATTTATAAAAAGTATAGGGGCAAAATGGAAATTTTGCCTAGGATGTGAATTGAATGTAAATGAGTATGAAATGGATTAAATTGATGTTAAATTCATTTATATAGATCAGGGAATATCAAGTAAAGGGTTAGATCGAGGAAAAGAAAAGGTAACAGATTAGTAGATTTTCATAAATGAACAAGTGTCGAGGTAAGTCCATCTAACTTAATTATGTATATTTATATGTTTGAATTAAATGTTGTATATGTGAGAATTGTATAAATGATTAATGTATGAAAATAATCATATGCCTGAAATTGCTCGATAAATAATGAATTCCGTTTGAATAATGAAATGCGATGGATACAGTATTTTCTCGTACTGATTGAAGTCCTGCATATGTTGCGATGATTATAAGCATTCTGTTAAAGGCCCTTTCGAGCATCCTGTTATATAATTCCTGCGGGCATCCTGATCGGTAGTGATTCCGCATGTGTTGCGCACTACCGTAGCTCTTTGTGAGCGTCTTGTTACATGATTTGATCAGTTGTGATCCTACATATGATGCGGAAACAAACGCAACTCTTCATGAGCGTCCTGATATAAGCTCTTATGAGCTCCCTGACATGGCTCGCTTGAACTCCCTGTTACGCTATTTGGTGCTCCCTGATAATAACTCTATGAAGTTACCTATAAAGCTCTATAAGCTCCTTGATTAAAACTCTTAGGAGTTTCCTATTTAGCCCGGATAAATGTCTTGTTACATGGCTCATCTGAGCATTATGATATGTGGCTCAAGAGTGTGCTCCCTGATTAAGTACCCTAATGGTACCCCTGATTATGAGCTAACGATTTACAGTTTCGTACACTTTACGTGTACTGTGTGAGTATCCATTGATATTTCAATAATTCAACGGATAAAATGCTTGACATGAGCAATCATGAGATTAAATGAATTTTTCTGCAAATGCTTCTGAAATACCTAAAAGTTTGTAACATGATGAGCTCATCCATGTTTATTTAATGTACATGTGAAATATGTGACTAACTTGCTTAATTAAGTGTATGTGTTTAGGCAAATATGTCAATTTGTTGGGAAGCATGTTATAGTTATGCTTATTTAAATGAATATCAATGGTAAGTTTAATTCCTGTTATACGAACTTACTAAGCATTTGAAATGCTTACTCGATTTTCTTTTCTTTGTTTATAGTGCTCGGGAGCTCGTAAAGGTTGGAGTCGGTCAGAGCATCATTACACTAACCTCTAGCTTGTTTTGGTATGATTAGAAATCTTACTTTGGTATAATGACATGTATAGGCTAATTAAGCTAATGTTGATATGAAAATAGATGTTTGTAAACTAGCCATTGGAATGGCTAGAATAGTATGCTTTGGTATATATCTATAAGATCATATCATGTTTGATATGTTTGAAATGGTTAAGTAGTATATGAAATATGAATCAAATGGTAAATGAAGATTGAATTAGTATAAATGATACAAATTTACCCAAGTACATAAATGAAAATTTGGTAAGCTTAATTATTTGAATATACATGTTAATATAACTTACATAGTACTCTCATTAAGCTTGATTTATATGACTTGAATTGGTTGGTATATGTATGTAAGTGTTGGTTAGGTTGTTGGTAAATTTGGGTAAGAAATATAGCTAGGAAATGACCTTATTTTGTCCACACGGGCGTGTGTCTTGACCGTGTATGACACATAGCCTAGCACATGGGCATGTGGTATGGCCGTGTGTCCCCTGCATCTTAAAATTGAGAAACAGAATGCTCAGAATTGGGCACATGGGCAAAGACACGGGCGTGTGTCTCAGCTGTGTGAAACATATGGCCTAGAACACGGGCGTGTGTCTTGGCCGTGTGAAACTTGCACCTAATTTTTGAAAATTAAATTGACCACATGGTCTAGCACGTGACCAATGCACTTCATTAAATTGCAAGTTAGAAAGTTACACGGGTTAGGGATACAGGCATGTGCCTTA
Source organism: Gossypium stocksii (assembly GCA_020496765.1). NCBI lineage: Eukaryota > Viridiplantae > Streptophyta > Magnoliopsida > Malvales > Malvaceae > Gossypium > Gossypium stocksii. Next base: position 111,506,117 of record CM035623.1, read on the forward strand.
CCTTATATGCCGCACGGCCTGAGACATGGGCATATTATCTGGCCGTGTGAGCCACACAGCCTATTCACACGGGCGTGTGACCCTTGTATATAAGAAAAATTTTGAAATTTTGTGAAAAATTCTTTGAGTTTCTGATTCAGTCCTGACTCGATTCTAATGTATGTTGTGGGCCTCGAGGGCTCATATAAGGGACGATATGATTAATTTATGATTAATTCCTTATATGAATATTAAGCAATATAAAATATCTAAGATTGATCCGTAAACTCTGGTAATGCTCCTAAACCCTGTTCCAACGACGGATATGGGTTAAGGGTGTTACAATGCGAGCTAGATTTAGCTACCCATGTACCAATTTTTAAAATTATTAAAATTTTTTAAAGTTGTCATTATTGATTTCTTGAAAAATTTGGTGTGAAATTGATAGATTTTAAGTTTAGATTATGAAAGGAACTAGATTATAACATTTAATTATTAGTTATGTACAAAGGGACTAAAGTGAATAAAATTTGAAATTGTTGTGAAATTTTGGTATAAATAGAAATTAGAAAGTCCCTAATGAATGTAATTGAAGTCGGATTTTAAATCGAGGCTAAAAATTGAAAGTTATGACCATTTTGAATTTAGGGACTAAATTAAATAAAATATAAAACTTTAGGGGTATCAAAAAATGATATTTCATAGGTTCATTCTTAGCATGACATATTATGAAAATGTTTGGTATTGATGGATTGTATAAAATAATTGTGTAGATCAAGAATCGGATCAAAGCAAAGTTAATCAAGGAAAAGCTAAAATTGTTGATTAGTCTCTAAAGAATCAACTTTTTTGGTGTTTTGATCAGGTAAGTTTTGGAAAAAAATCTAGTTCGGAAATAATTTTCTTGCACAGCGAAAAATAAAAATTTTGAAAACCTGAAACATCCCAAACTTGGCTTAGGGGTTACGATCGAATCTTGGAGGTCACATTAATTTCTTGAAACCAGTTTGTTTGTTTTCCAAATCATTGCTTATCAATTATTTTGCGGAAACTTATTACTATTTATTTATTAGAAAACCCAACTATAGTCTAACGATATTAGTTTTCAAAACATTCCTTTTATCTTTCAAAACAGAAGAGTCAGATCATTAAATTGGTTATCTTTTTGAAAACTTAATTTGTAGCAGAAAAATTCATAATTTAGTTTTGAAAATCAAACATCTTTTAAATATGCAGAAATAAGACTGACTTTCAAAAACCATTTAACTAAAAACCCGACAGAAAACCTAAACCAAAAATAAAATAAAAAATTTAATTCAAATTTCCAATAATCTAGAAAGTTTATTTAATAATCAATTCATATAATCTTACGCAAATAAAACCGGTCCGAACTCCTATGGAATCCCAAGGCAAATTGACATCTCAAATAGAACCAACTAAACCCAAGGCAGAATGCAAGCACAAGAACTTTATACGAACCGGATCAGTTTTGGAACATGCTCTTTGAAAGAGTCGTGGGCAAGACACTGGGCAGGAAAAGTAGAAAGATGAACCAACAACCAAAATGGGATTTGGACTCTCAAAATCGATTGTTGTACCATCTCAATCTCTTAAAGGGCTAGCTTGAAACGAGAAAGTGAGGAAGAAAATGAGAACTCTGAAACTTTTCACAAGGTAGAGTTAAAGATTGATGTGGTCGTTGAGAGCACCAAAAATATCCTATTCCCTACAAAATAATGAAATAGAACAGTAAGGGGGAAGTAGGGTCGAATCCTCAGGGACCGGATTATACGAATGCTTATTTCTCAAATCCTGGACAGAATCGTGCCCAAGAAAATTGCATTCCTGAAAAAAATAAAAAAAAAGAATTTTAAAGTTTTTAATCTGGGAATAAAATAAAATAAAGACAAAATTAAAAGTTGAATTGAATTTTCAGAAATTAAAATTAAAATAAAGTTGAGAAAAAGATTTCTTATGGTGATTTTCCAGCCTCCGGTTGCCTCGATTCACCTTGGGTTCAATCCTTGGCTTTTAAGTGACCCTTCTCAAGCAGAATAAGCCAGTTATAGTGGAAGAGGACGCCTACGACCGCCAGCTCCAAGAATTTAGACTTAAGATTTGGCGGAACCTGACTCTAGCCAACAATCGCTTCTGTGGGATCATCTTATGCTAGATCATCACTTCTCAATGGTGAATCCCACTCCATTTTGTCTCTTGGGCTCGCCAACCTCTAATGCAGTAAGCTAACGAACCAACTGTGCAACCTTCCCAAAACATACAAAGCGGCCGCCTTTGCACACGTTGAAAAGATCACCAATTAAGGGACATGGACGGAAGCGTCAGCCCCGTAATGCGGAGAAGCGAGGAATACCCTGTTGAGAAGGCTAAGCGCGGATTCTAAACCTCATTAACCTTTTTGGGGAATTTTGACAACCTTCGGCTAGATTAGATTTAGTGGCTCATGATTTTTGGGGAAAAACAAATAAAAATAATGGAAAGGGAAATTTTTTATAGAAATATGAAAAGAACAAAAAGACTGAATTTATGGGGAAGAGAGTGTTTACAGAAAAAGATCGATCAAAATTGAGTGACTTCATCCCCTATTTATAGTGCTAAGAAAGATAGTCTAGTCCTACTTAAATTCCTAAAGATAATTACAAATAAATAAAGATAAATAAAATAAATCCTAAAATTAAATAATCTTGAATAATTATCCTAATTTCATTGAAATTAAAATAGAGTCTTACAATTCAAAATCTCTTCTTTTTGCATTTTTAGCCCTTCTGTCTTCCATGCTTGCACTTTTTGGCACCATATTTTTCCTGTGTCGTATGTTGGTCCATTTAATCTCCAAATTCACGCTTTTCACCCTTAATTTTACTTTTGCCTCCAATTTAGCCCCTATAAGATAAAAAACTATAAATAGCTCAAATTAGTAGGATCATACTCAGAATAAACACATAATTAATACATAAAAATATGTCATTCTAGAGTATTATCAAAGATACAGTCACTATACGTCATTAAACAAGTACCTGAACATGTAGAGTTTTTGAAGGAATAGTGCACTATTCGAACATGCCAGTTTTGACGTATTTATATACTTTATTTTGATAAACTTTCGTACACAATACTATTAATTTTGATTTTTATTATCTAATTTCCATATAAGTGCAGTGAAGTGAAAATAAGTTCCATGGAAAATTTAAGTATGAGAGTAAAACATTTAGACTAATATCTTATTAAAATACATAACTACATAATTTATGGGTGATCCATCATAAATAATTCAAAATATAATTTTGGTAGAATTGTGATAAAGACAAACTAATAATTTCTGAAATATGAATAGATTAAAATTAACTCCCTTTTTATTGCTATGGTCACCCTTAGCCTTAAAGACAAAGGTTAAAAACCAAAATTAACCCAAGTGACGAGGAGTCAAAACAAAAACCAGAATTAACCTAAGTGATAATGGGTTGAAACAAAAACCCCAAAATCAACAATTCACCTCAATGGCAGTGGGCCAAAAACTACTATTCTAAACTAGTGAATAGTTAAAACCAATTTCTAAGTATATCCAAATGACCAATGTTTAACCCTAATTGGTAAGGTTGGAACATAGTATTTTAGGAGAAAAATCAAAATTATATAAAATTCGATTACCCAAAACATCGTACCTCTATTCAAAATATATTCATTGTACAAAAACAAATATCGATGACATACTTTTTCAAAGTACCCTATATACTAAAATATAATTGAATACCATATATATATATATATACACCAATAACAAAATCCAATAACATATTTCTCAAAAATAATCACATATTCAAATTTGAGTCTAGAAAAATTATAGCACTTAGATAATTCAAATTTATACATTGTACTTTTAAAACCATACTAGCTTGCTTAACCCAATTTTCATAAAACATGCACAAAATCTTATATATTGCGAAAATAAGAGAAAACATTTGAAACAGATTTTTCAAGAGTTAAACACCAAAAGTATGCCGAGTCACTTATCTAATCTATTGAACCTACGCATCAACAACAGTTTTCACAAAATTTAAGAAAGAAACTTGAAAAGTCAGAACAACAAATCAAAAGCTGAAAAAGTATGACTTTTTATGGTAGTCCTAAGTAAGATATATTTACTTGTATAATAGATATATAAAATTTAAAAATTCAATAAACTTTAAACTATCATGCCAAAATAAAAACTGTACTAACTACCTTAATTTAGATGACCTGTATTATTTGAATTTGCAATGTAATTCGTTCCTCTTCAAAAAAGTGTCATGCTTTTTTACTGCTCTAGATCTGGAAGAACCAAATCAAAGTACTCTCATTTTGCTTCCAAAAATTGAATTAAAGTTTTGAATATTATTAAAGCATGGTAAATCATGTGTAATGATTTAATTTTTTAATTAAATGAATTTAAGGTGAAAAAATTAATCAAAATAGTAAAAGAATTGAGATATTAAACAAAAAATAAAAATAATTAAAACACATGATGACATGTGTGTTAAAATTTACATATAAAGAATTATATTACTTGAACATACAAAAAGCCAGCATTAATACAATCTTGACAAAAATAAAATATATATGACATGAATTCATAAAATACATATATAGAATATAAATATTTTTCACTATCTTTAAAAACTAAAGATTGATGCCTTTGATTTGATTCCCACAATGAAGCTCAACATTATAGCAAAAGACATGAATTAGGCGAGCAATAAAAATTTTCATTTTTTTTTTTTTTTTTTTTTTTTTTTTGTTGAAGCCCTTTATAAAGGAAGAACTAAGGATTTTAACAACCTTTGAAGAATACAAACATATGGACAAGGAAGAATTTTTTTATTTAATTATTTAACTAAATTTTTATTTAAATTAAAATGATAAAGTAATAAAATTTTATATGTATACTTTTAAGTTTTTATAATTCTTATTATTTTTTTATATTTTTTATAATTTTTAAATTTTTAATGATGATGTCATTATAACATCATTGTTGCCACATATCTTAATCTTAAAGTACCACGTATCTTGGATTTAACAACATTACCAAAAGAAAAATCAAAATAGTGGATAAAATAAATTAGATATCAAGTTGTGACAAAAAAAAATCATTAATACTATGCTGGAAAAAGATGTCTAGTTAAAAGCTAAATGAGTTTTTAAACCTTTTGAGATTTATTTTAAAGTTGTAACTTAAGCTATTTATTTTTAATATATATATAATTATTAAAAGCATAAATATTCTTACAATAAAGTTTATTAAAAATAGCTTTAAGTTATTTATTTGATACACTAATATCAAATAGATATATCACCTTGAAATTACCTATCCAAATATTAAATGAATAGTTTGATTTTTTATTTCGAATTGATTAGAGTTTTAAAATTAGAAAAAAAAAAAATCATCTTCTTTATTTTTTCTTCTTTCAATAATTTGTTTTAATTTCCCAAAATTTCCCTCAACTCTAATTACGTACATAAACAATACAAAGGCGTAGGCAAATTAGCCAATTTCTTATGGGCAAAGAATGGCATGCAGGAGTCTGCGTGAATTCCAGCTTCAAAATTTTGTCGGACAAACCTTGGACAGGAACATGTTGATGAATTTTTGAAAGACAATAAACTATGCATGTATATATGTATGTAAGTAAAGATAGACATAGCTAGACTCAGAGCTTGACATCGATATGGTTGTTCACGCACCATCCAAAGTGGGCAACCCTACTGCAAAGTTGTAGGTTTGTGGGAGCCTCTTTTTCCTCTAAAAGTAATCTTCCCTTTTAGACAATTACCAAATAAAAAACTTACGATTCATACAAGCATTCATGATGCTTCTTGGTTCATGGAGTTTCCAACCGAGATTATGCAGTGTCTGATATTGATAGAAATCCATTATTTAATCTCTTGGTCCCATACAACACAGTTTTTACCGTATGCATTAACTCAAAGAATGATCGTGGATAATTATTGCTGAGAAATTGATCAAAATAATAATAATAACCAACAAAAGCCAAAAGGACATAATGATGGAGGATCATCTTGGGGAGACACATTTTCTGGGCCACTAATGTTTGAAAATTTTTAGGCCATATCCCATTGTATCGTTGTAATGTGGCGGGAAGGTGAGCATGAAAATGAAGGAAAGAGTATTTCTTTACCTCAAGAAAACAGAATGAGAGAGATCTTACCAAGAGAAAAGACTAACATAAAAGAGTGCTAATGCAGCGGGTTGCACCAACGGTTGCAATTCATTTTGTATCGTTTTATTTGTTGGTATATTTTTATTTAAATATTTTGATAATTTTTTTACAACTTTTTGAGGATACTAAGCATAAATTATCGAGATTGTGTTTGATGATGAGATTCAGCCAAGCAAAAATATTTTTAAAGGAGTTTTAGTATGACCTATTTATCTTATCTCAAGAGATAGATGATCTCTTTTTATTTCATGCGTTATCAATTACTTAATTGAGTACAATTTTAATGGCTTGATTCGATTATACTAGATGAGAATCACAAGTCGAATATTGCCTACATATTGAAGACTTTTTTATTAATTTATGGACAAGTAAAAAGATCCCTAATGGTAGCTCGATCTTTAGACCCCCCATGTTTGATAGCTCCAACTATATCTACCAGAAAGCACGAATGAGAGTGTTTATTAAGACTGATAAGTGATAAAAGTAATATATTTTAATCTCGCTCTTAATGCGTTTTTAGATGATTATTTATGCAAATTGATGAATTCTATGCTCCTAATCCTTTGAATTCATATTTCTATACTTAAAAAAGTATTTGGGAGCAAAAAGAGTGAAAAACGAGCGAAAATCAGACAAAAAGAGCAGATTTTAGGAGCCACATTGGCTAGACACACAGCCATGTGCCAGATCGTGTCGATTTTGGGACTTGCATCCCAAACACGCAGAAAAACACAATTTTTAGGCTTTTTGAGCATTTTAAAGTCGATAAATACCAAATAGAAGAAGAGTGAAGGGAGCCATAAGAGAATATTGAAGAAAACAATTCGAAGAACACCATTGGAGCCAACTCTGAAGCAGACTTCCGTCAAGATCGAAGATCTCCTTTTAATTTCTTTTGAAGTTTTTATGAGTTTCTTTATTTCTTATGGTTGTTCTGACTTTGAGATGCTTTTATTCACAATTATAAACTAATTTCCTAGATACCTAGGGAAGATGAGCCCTATGATGAATTCTATTATTTGATTTTTGTTTTAAGCGATAAATACTTGATTCTTGTTGATACTCGCGATATTAAGTAATAAAATTTATAAAAACTGATCATACCAAAAACAAATTAATATCATGATTTTAAAGGCAAGCGCACCTATCGAATAGTAGTATAGTTTAGCGGCAAGACCAAGTTATCGTACCCAAAGGAACCAAAAGTACTAATACTTACTTCCTTTCTATTATTTAGCCTAAAAATAAAAGAGGATTAGCTGAAACTAATTCTAAAACTAACTAAAAGTGCACAAAAAGTAAATTGGGGAAAACTTTCGGGAAAAGCTGATTGATTGTTATTAACTTCTTGAACTAGACGATTTCTTCACTTGACTTGATCCGTAGAAATCCCTAACCTATGTTAATACCTCCGTCGAGGATAAGAACAACTAATCCTAGGTGGTTAATTAAAGTTTCTTTATTAATTAACACCCCTAGGTTGCATTAATTCGATCTATAGATCCCCCTATTAGGTTTGACCCTAATCCGGCAGATTTATGTCGCCCTATGTCTAGGGTTGCATGCAACTTTGCTTAATTATGGTAGATCTACTCTTAAAACAGGGACTTTTGCTCCTCTGCCTAAGCACATCAGTTTCTTGAAGTAATACCTAGGATTATTAAATTAAGAATGAAGAACACATAATTAAGAACAATTCAAGTATTTATCATATAATTCAAGAATAAATAATAACAAGATCTGTCTTAGGTTTCATCCCCCTCAAGTATTTGAGGGGTTTAGTTCATAATTAATAAAGAAAACATCTCAGAAGAAATAAGATAACAAAACATAAAGAACCCAAAAACCCTGAATGAATTTAGGGAGATCTTCTGTCTTGATGTAAAATTCTGGTTTTTGGGATGAATCAATCGGCTTCCCTTGGAGTAATTCCTTGCTTTCACTCCTTGTGTTGGCAGAAATATGGCGCTCCTTTTGGGAGAAAAGAGTACTCCCCTTAGAGTCGCCTCCTGGGGTCTTTATATGGCTTTCTTAGCCCCTAAGTATCCAAATCCGAGTGAAATTGCACTTCCTCATGACAGGGACACGCCCGTGTACCACGCCCGTGTGGTTTCGATAAGGGCCGTGTGCGGGCCCGTTAATGGTGGCACGGCCGTGTGCCCTGGCTATGCTTGTCGGGGCCGGGCCGTGTGGAATTCATGTGGCACGGCCGTGTGGCGACTTCTTGGGCCGTGTCGTTTTCACACTTTGGCCCATTTTCTTCATTTTCGGTCTATTTTTCGTTCTTTTCTCTTCCTTATGCTCTCCTAAGTATACAACATGAAATAGAAAGATTAAGAGTACCAATTCTCACAAAATTAATGATAATCCATCCAGAAATTAGGCTAAACATGGGGTAAAAATATCTATAATTTATCGTTTATCACTTGTTCTCAGTTATTTGTGTTTATTTCTTGTTTTAATATTTTTGAGATATTAATTCATGTTTAATGTGCTCAAATTAGAGGAGGAAAAGTCCTTGTTTAAGAGTAGATCTAGCATAATTGAGTAGAGTTGCATGTAATCCTAGAAATAGGATAACATAAATTTATCGGATTAGAGTCCAATCTAATAAAGGAATCTATAGATCGAGTTAATACGACATTAGGGGTTTTAATTAGAAAGAAATTTTAATTAATCAACCTAGAGTCAGTTGCTTTTACTCTCAAAAGAGATATTAGCATATTTTAGAGATTTCTACAGATGAAGATACCAAGTGAATAAATCGTTTAATTCAGATTCATAATAATAGATGAAGTCTAGGTAGATTCTTTCTAGATATTGTTTCTCTCTTTGGTTATTATTCAATTATTTTCCTGATTTATTCTCTATTGAGTTCTTTAGTTAAATTAATTTAGTAATTTTAGTTTTAATCCAATCACTCCAATTTGTCAACTAAATAATAGGAAAACTGTAATTACTAGTACTTTTAGTCTCCATGGATATGATATCTTTACTCACCGTAGCTATACTATTTATCGATAGGTGCACTTTCCTTTGTCGTATTTTTTACTAACGAAAAACACATCGAAAACTCTAGATAAAAAAGGCATGGAGATAGTACTTACTGGTTGGGAGCCTCAAACTGCTGGATGTAATAGTGTAAAAATAAATGAGATAAAAACCACTTGAACCACATGTAACACCCCTAACCCGTATCTGTCGTCAGAACAGGGTTATAGAGTATTACAAGACAACAAAATAGCAAATCATTCAAATCATACATTAATACAAACATAATCAAATTGCTTGGACCTTAAGAAACTCAAATACTAACCAAAATACAAAATCAAAATGACATTAATTAGGTCAAAATCACATTAAAACCAACCTAATATGTGTCTAACCAATGTACCCTCATTGGTACCACAATTATATACAATTTAATATCAAAATACACATTAATTCAATTCATCAACTCATTCAAGCAATACCAAATCAAAATACCTAACAAAGTTACCACAACCACAACAAATCAAATATATTAAGTCACACATACTAGCATAACAACTATACCTCATTCTCATACCTTTTGCAAAGTGGTTATTTGCACAAAATATCATTCATAACATTTACATAAGCCAAACATTAACCAAAACAGCACATATAATTCGAATATAACATTTCAAAAACTACCGAGATAAACTCGATAATGTGACTTGAGTGCCGATCCGATCGTCCAACCTTTCGAAAATTTACAATTACATTAAACAAAAAAGTGTTTAATGAAGCTTAGTAAGTTCAACTAGATAAACAAAAATCTTACTATATTAACTATAATAAATCAAATAATAAAAAAATCATCCATGACAACTCCCTGTTATTTACAACTTCAATCAATAAATACGTCCGTATTCAAATCAATAAAATAAATAACATGTCTTACAAATTCATTAAATAAATCACCTTACCGAGATTTTTCTATTTGAAGAACGACTTACAGATAAGAGTACATCGTCAACAAAAGCTCATAAGAGCTAGTCTGTAACAGCCCGTTTTTAGCTAAATCAAAACAATGGTTTCAGAACCACAAATCTGAGATCAAAAAAATTATTTTAATATTATTTATGAGTTTAAATTATGATAGCATGTATGTGTGAGAATTTCGTGAATTAATTTTATCGATTGGCTGTTTAATTTGAAAAAAGGACTAAATCGCGTAAAATGCAAAAGTTGCATTCTATATGTTAAATGTGTCTAATTGCTATGAAATATTAATGTGAGGGTCCTTATGATGTTATTAGACCATTGGTAGTGGATATGGACATAAATGGTCATATATTATGTGATTTATAATGTTTTAATTAAATGACAAAATGGTAATTTGTGAATTATTGTATATTAAATAAAAAAACAAATTTGTGTTCTTTTTATCATCTTCTTGCACCTAAATTAACAAAAAAAAAGAAAGCTTGGATGTGTTTAGGGTTTCGGCAACTTGAACCTTTGATTAAGGTATGGTTTTTGTTCGGTTTTTGATGATTTCTATGTTTTTGAGATTGTTGCATCTAGTATTAGCTAGCCTGTACCTCTGATTCTAAAATTGTTAAAGATTATGTTAGTTGCCACTAATGAAAGTTTAGTTTAGATATACTAGTTTTATAAAGTGATTTCTAGTGAAAATACAAAATAGGGATTAAATTATGAAATGTGTAAATTGAGTGGTTAATATGTGAAATAAATGAAAAATATGGACTGCTAGGGGTATTTTGGTAATTCGAATAAGCATGGGTATATTGAAATTTGTATGAATTTGTGTTTTTATGAATTAAGGACTAAATTGATAAAATGTGATGTGTAGGGGCGAATGTGTAAAAATGCCCAAATATGTATTTTTGGATTATATTAAATAAGTAGATGAATAAATAAGTTAATTTTGATTATATATAGATCAAGAAAAGAGGGACTCGGACTTAGATCGAGGCAAGAACAAAGTACTCGACTAATCGACTAATTTTGTTATTTTTACGTCCGAGGTAAGTTCGTATGTTAATAAATGTTGTTAAATTATGTTTTAAATACACTGCTCTTGTTGAATTGAAATGTAATGTTGGTTGGATATGAGTACGAGCAAATATCGACAGAGATATTATAGTTGAGAAATCCCGATTGAACCTTAGGAAAAGTTAGGATACAAATGTCATGACATTAGGGTTATCGAGATGAGATTTTGTGTAAGGCCATGTTTGGGACATGGCATTGATACGAGATTCATGTAAAATCATAGCTGGACTATTGGCATCGATATGAGATTAAATGTAAGACCATATCTGGGATATGACATTGTTACTATGTATAGGAGACTCCTGAGTATCCAAATGTATTCCAAATGGTTCAACGGGTAAAGACAGGACGAGGATGAAATTATAAACGAACTAAATGTTACAGGTAGTATGAAGTTTATATGAGAATTGAAAGAAGTATCAAAAAGCAATTCATATGTATTTATGTGGTAAACATATAAATGGTTTGTATTTGAGATGTGAAATAGCATATTATGCTTATTTATGCTTTGTTGATTGAATTGTATATATATATATATATTATACTAAGTTTATTTTCATACGAGCTTACTAAGCGATGAAGCTTACTTCGTGTTATTTTTCTATGTTTTATAGTGAATTAAAGCTAGCTCTGATCCGAGAGTCGTCGGGAATATTATCGCATTATCAAACATCTATTTTGGTACTTATGAAGTTGTATATATTTGGAATATGGCATGTATAGGCTATATGTATAGGCTATATGATGTTAATGTTGATGTGTGTTTGGTCATTTGAAATGGCTTGATAATGACTATGGTTTGATGAATATAGTGAATTGGTAAATGGTATGTTTTGGTGTGGTTGAGGTTGAGTTATTTTGGATTTTTAAATGGTTAATTGAATGATATAGATGAATGTTTAAGGAATGTATTATTGTGGCATGAATTTATATGTCAAATTGGTAGCTAAATGGTATGCAATTGAATTGATGAATTTATTGAATTGAAGATAGATTTTAGTTGTGAATTAGTGAATTATAAGTTGACTTATACTTGTATGAATTAAGGTTATGATCATGTTGTTTTAGTACATGTTTGAGTAAATGAAATGGTTGAAATGGTATAGTATGATTTATGCATGAATTGAGGTTGTTTTAGTTGCCAATTGTATATAGCAATCGTACCATTTGCCTTGTGTAGGCACCTTTAGGTTAGGGTAGCAAAAAGGCCTTGTAAATGGCCTATTTTTGTCCACACAGACAGAGACACGAGTGTGTGTCCTAGCCGTGTGCGACGCACGGTCATGGTACACAGCCGTGTGTCCCCTGAGGCTTACTTAAGATTCAAGTCAGTGAGTTACACAGCCTAGACACATGGGCGTGTGGTCGGCCGTGTGGCCAAGTCAGTATACCCTCCAGTTCTCACACAGCCAAGCACACGGGCGCGCGGTTGGCCGTGTGGTGCAAGTCAGTATGTGATAAACCATAAATTATACATATTTTTACCTCATACTTAGCCTAAATTCTGGATGAATTATCATTGAATTTGTGGAAATTGGTTCTCCTAATCCTTTTATTTCATGTTTTATACTTAGGAGAGCATAAGAAAGAGAAAAGAGCAAGAAATGGGCCGAAAACGGGTAAATTAGGCCCAATTCAGTAATCAACACGGCCTGGAGGTTCGCCACACGACCGTGCCGCTTTAACAGGCTCGAGCACGGCCTAGTAGTCGATCCACACGGGCGTGGCACACAGGCGTCTCCTTGTAGTGAGGAAGTTCAATTTCACTCGGAAAAGGGTACTTAGGGGCTAAGAAAGGCATTCCAAAACTCTATATAAAGACCCTAGGAGGCAACTACAAGGGTGTGCTTTTCTCTTGCCAAGGAGACATTATTTTCCCGCCAAGACAGGAAGTTGAAGACAGGGAATTACTCGAAGGGAAGATGATTGATCCATCTCAGAAGCCAAAATCTACATCAAGACAGAGGATCTCCCTTCAATCCTTTCAGGAGTTTTGGGTTTTCTTATGTTTTGTTATTTTATTTTTCTGAGATGTTTTCTTTTATAATTATGAACTAAAACCCCAAATATCTAAGAGGGATGAAACCTAAGACAGATCTTGTTATTGTTATGAGCTATGTGATAAATATTTGATTTGTTCTTAATTATGTTTTTAACTCTTAAACTGATATGTCCGGGATAATGATTTAAGTCGAATGTGCCTATGTAGTGGAGCAAAAGTCCCTGCATAGGAGTAGATCCAACACAATTAAGCAGGGTTGATCGCAATCCTAGACATAGGACGACGAAAATCTGCTGGATTAGAGTCAAATCTAATATGGGGAGCCATAGATTGAGTTAATGCAAGACTAGGGGTTTTAACTAGAAAGAGATTTTAGTTAATCAACCTAGGATTAGTTGTTCTTATCCTCGACGTAGGTATTAACATAATTTAGGGATCTCTACAGATCAAATCAAATGAAGAAATTATCTAGTTCAGAGTTAGATAACAAGTGAAGTCTAGGTGGATTCTTCCTTAGGTATTGCCTTAATCAATCAGTTTTCCCAAAAGTAATCTCTCTCTTTACTCCTTGCCTTATCTTTTCAGTTTAGTTTAGATTAATTTAGAAACAAAACCCTCCTTTATTTTTAGGCTAGATAATAGGAAGAAAGTCATTACTAGTACTCATAGTTCCTTGGATTCGATATTCCGGTCTTGCCACTGACTATACTAATATTCGATAGGTGCACTTGCTTTTTATCGTGATATTCGTTAGTTTCCAGGTACGATCAGATTTTATTACTTTATCATCATCACTTGAGATCACGATCAAGTTTTTGGCGTCCTTGCCGGGGAACTAAAATATTAGGAACACTCTATTTCTATTACTTTAACCATTATAACTTTTATTTATTTTCAGTTTTTATTTTTGCTTTTATTTTATTTACTAAAATTTTCTTTCCTTCCAGGTATCTCTAGTTTATGACTAGAAGAAACCCAGGAGGACCACTGCTTTTTTACGATAATTTAGAAGCTACAGTTCACAGAAATCACCAAGAGATAAGAAGAAGCTTGCAATATTCAGAACAAGGACAAGAAGAAGAGCCAAAACCTACCGAAGAGATGGAAGCCAATCAGGATAATTAGCTACCTCCTGTAGTAGCCGCAAATCCTGTTGATCAAAATCCAGCTCCGCGTACTATGTATGATTATGCTAGACCTAATTTAGCAGGCACTGAATCTAGCATTGTTAGGCCTACTATTGCTGCAAATAATTTTGAACTGAAACCTAACACTATTCAAATGATACAGCAATTTGTTTAGTTTGATGGTTTGCAGGATGAGGATCCTCACTCGCATCTAGCCAACTTTTTGGAATTATGCGATACATTCAAAATAAATGGCGTTTCTGATGATGCTATTCGTTATATGCTATTCTCGTTCTCCTTGAGAAACAAAGCTAAACAGTGGTTAAATTCTCTACCACGAGGGTCTATCACTACATGAGAACAAATGACAGAAAAGTTTTTGCTCAAATTTTTTCCGCCAGCTAAAACGGCTAAATTAAGGAATGATACTTCTTCTTTTGTGCAGATGGATTTAGAAACACTCTACGACGCATGGGAGGGATATAAAGATCCCTTGAGAAGTTGCCCTCACCATGGGTTACCTCTATGGCTACAAGTGCAAACTTTCCACAACGGCTTGAATCCTTCGACAAGGCAAATGATCGATGCAGCCGCTGGTGGAACAATCAAAAACAAAACACCAGAAGCAGTTTATAAGTTTATAGAAGAGATGTTACTGAATAACTATCAGTGGCAAGTCATGAGAACAAAGCCACAAAAAGCGGCCGGAGTTTTTAATATTGATGCAGTCACTATGCTTTCTAATCAAGTAGAACTTCTTAATAAAAAAGATTGATAACTTTGTTGGTTCTACACAGGAACAACCAATGATGCAGTATGACTCAATTCAGGGAAACATGTATAATCCCGATTACTCCTTCTATAGACATGGCATAGAAACCGAGCAAGCCAACTATATCGGTAACAATTCTTGATCTCAAAATAACCCTTATAGTAACACTTACAATGCAGGTTGGCGGAACCACCCCAATTTTTCATGGGGAGGACAAGGAAATCAAAGACAACCACCTCCTCCGGGATTTCAACAGCCACAATTCCAACAAGAGAAAAAGCCGAATCTTAAAGATATGCTCACAAAATTTATTGCCGTTTCAGAAACCCGTTTTCAAAACACCGAAATGGCACTGAAGAACCAGTAAGTATCCATTCAAGGACTTGAAACTCAAATAGGCTAGCTCGCGAAGCTAATTTCTGAAAAACCGCAAGGTGGGTTACCGAGCAACACTGAGACTAATCCTAAGGAGCAACTTAATGCCGTGGATACAATAGATGAGGAAGGGTTAACCAAAACCAACCCAGAGCCATGCAATGAGACTGTGGTAAGTAAAGGTAAGGATGAGGTAGGTTCCAAAGATGCAATTGTCAAAGAGTATAAACCATGTGTTCCATACCCAAATGTGCTAAGGAAAGATCGCACAGATGAACAATTCGATAAGTTTCTTAAACTTTTAAAGAAACTACATATTAACTTACTGTTTATTGAAGTGCTATCGCAGATGCCAAACACCGTTAAGTTTTTAAGAGAGCTACTGACAAATAAACGGAAGCTTGATGAGACATCTCATGTGGAACTGAATGCAGTGTGCTCAGCTATTCTACAGAATAAGCTGCCAAACAAACTAAAAGATCCAGGGAGTTTTACAATTCCTTGTTTACTTGGTAGCTTAGACGTAAAAAATGCTTTAGCTGATTTAGGGGCTAGTATTAATGTAATGCCTTATAAATTGTTTAAACAACTAGGTCTTGGAAAACCTAAACAAACTAAGATGAGCATCCAATTGGCTGATAAGACCATTAGATTTCCAAGGGGAATAATTGAAGATGTGCTTGTCAAAATTGATAAATTTATATTCCCAGTCGACTTTGTTGTGCTAGACATTGATGAGGATAGCAATGTACCATTAATCCTAGGGCGTCCCTTTTTAGCAACTGCTAGAACAATAATTGATGTATGAATAGGCGAGCTTACACTACGTGTAGGTGATGACAAAGTTACTTTACAAGCCCGAAACCTGATTAAAATTGTTGATGATAAAAATACTATTTCGAATTCTTGTAAAAAGAATGATCTCACCACCCACCCTTCTGTGCAGGATACACTCCACATAAAGGTAACCCAACCACAGACAAGCCCATCCAAGGAAGACGTATATGAAAAGCGAATGCATCAGATTGAGGAACTAGATGAGTGGCTAAACTATCAAGAAAAACCCAAAATATGCCACACCAACCCAGAGCATCACTAGGACGATCCTCAGGTAAAAATGAATCAAATCAAGGTAGGGGATAAGGTAATCTTAGGGGAAGACGATCCCCGAATCCTGAATTCAAAAGAACATACAAGTGATACACCTTACTTCACGGTAATGCAAATCTTTCCCTATGGTACAGTCGAGATAAAACATGAATCGCTCGGCACTTTCAAGGTAAATCACTGTCGACTCAAGTCTTACGTTGGTAACGAAATTGAAAGCAGAATAGAAGAGTATCAACTCTTCAAGCCACCGTGACCCTTAGACTATAAACAAGTATTTCTCAGGAGGCAACCCGAGCATTGACTTAGTAAATTCTTTTATTTAGGCTCTCTAATACATCAACTAACCCTTTGAATGCAGGTTTTTCGAGCCACACGGCCATGCCCACGGGCGTGCCTAAGGCCGTGTGGACACTACAAGAAAAGACACAGCCGTGCGATATGGTCGTGTATGAGCAAGGTAAGATCTCCCTACAGACGAGTTTTGATAACTTGCCACAGTAGTGCGATGTGGCCGTGACCAAACCTATTAATCCAACACGAGCGTGCGACATGCCCGTGCCTCAATACTGTCGTGGCTAAACCTGTCAATTCATACATGGGCGTGGGATTCTAAACACGACCGTGGGAGAAGCGAGTACCAAAATACACAACCGTGCTATATGGTCGTGTGTCCCAACACGATCGTGCAAATAAGCTATGGGCGAACCTGAGAAATTAACAAGGACAAGGGACACGCCCGTACTGACCAACTGTGGCCACACCGGTAAGACCACGAAACACACGGGCCAACCTAAGCACCACACGTCTGTGCGCCACGGCTGTGGGGCCAAATCACCATTAGTTAATTTTTAATTTTAAATTTCATTTTCTTTACTTTCTCTCTCTCTTTTTCCTTTTATTTTACACTTAAACTCCTATCGAGTAATACTTGAATTTTACACAATTATGCTTAATTTTTCCAGTCACCCGAAATCATGAACTTTAAGCATTCCTTTCTTCAAAGTCAGCTTTCACAATTCAAGGGTTCCGTCCAACATTCAAGGAGTTTCACTTCTCTCCCTATCTTATGATTTATGCTTCTATTGCTACTAATGTATCTTCATACATTGAGAGCAATGTACACCTTAAGTGTGGGGGGGGGAATTAACTTTCAGTCGTTGCATTCTCTTCAAATCCCTGAATTTCATACCACTAACTTGTTGAATGGCTCTCAAATTTCGAATTCTCACTTTCACTCTTTACATTAGTCTCAATCTCCTATTAGGAATTAATTCTAATTAATTTATGATTTCTATTGATATGTTGAGAATTAAGACATAGGTACTTATGCTTTGATTATTCAAACTTTAAGACATTAGGGAATCAAGCATGATAATGTGTTAAGACATTATGCTTTGATAAATACTTGATTTGTTCTTAATTGTGTTATTAATTCTTGTGTTAATATTTCAGTATATTAATATAAGTTGAATGTGCTTATTCAGCAGAGAAAAAGTCCCTGTCTGAGAGTAGATCCACACAATTAAGCGGAGTTGATCGCAGTCCTAGACATAGGACGACGAAAATTTTCCGGATTAGAATCAAATCTAATAAGGGAATCCATAGATAGAGTTAATGCAACACTAAGGGTTTTAATTAGAAAGAAATTTCAATTAATCAACCTAGGGTTAGTTGTTCTTAGTCTTGAAAGAGATATTAACATAATTTAGGCTTCTACAGATCAAGTCAAGTGAATAAATCGTCTAGTTCAAAGTCTAATAACAAGTGAAGTCTAGGTGGATTCTTCTTTGGGTATTGTCTTAGTCAATCAGTTTTCCTAAAAGTAATTTCCCCAATTTACTCTCTGTCGTGTTCTTAGTTAATTAGTTTAATTTAATTAGTTTAAAACAAATTCCCTTTATTTCTAGGCTAGATAATAGAAAAAAAGTTATTACTAGTACTTTTAGTTCCTGTGGGTTCGACATTCCGGTCTTACCACTAAGCTATACTACTGTTCGATAGGTGCGCTTGCCTTTTATCGTGATAATAGTTAGTTTTTAGGTACGATCATATTACTTTATCATCACACACACGATTAGATCAATTACCATAGGTTAAAAAATTATAATAAAGACAATTAAGGTACGCTCTAAATTTTTGGGTGTTACAAGAGTTAAAAAAAATTCTTGGGGATTATGGAAGTTATATGAAAATACATTTTACAACACTTCCCCTTAGGTGCTCATCAACAAAAATGTGCATTGTTAAAACCTTATTAGGAAAACTATATAGGATAAAAACCTAACGAAGGAAAAAGAGTACACAATCTCCTATAACAAGCTGCCTCATTAAAACATTTACCAAGAAAACTAATTGGGATAAAACCTTGATTAGTGAGTACAGCGTGATTTAGACTCCCTTTAATGGCAACACCATAGTAAATTTTTGAGCAGCAACATTCTAATCTTGTGTACTAGTCTTTCAAATGTTGTTGTTGGCAATACCTTAGTAAAAAGATCAGCCAAATTATCACTAGAATGAATTTGTTGACCTTCCAATAACCTTTCTTCTCAAGATTGTGAATGAAGAACAAATTTGGTGAAATATGCTCCATTTTGTCACCTTTGATGTAACCACCTTTCAATTGAGCTATACAGGTTTCATTATCTTCGTATATGATAGTTAGCATCTTTTCTTGCAGAGGAAAATCACATGTCTTTTGGATATATTGGGTTAATAATCTTAGTCAAACACATTTTCAACTTGTCTCATGCATTGCAATTATTTTTACATGATTTGAAGAGACAATAACTAATGTTTATTTTGCTGAATGCTATGATATAGTTGTACCTCCACATGTTAATAAATATCTCGTTTGAGATTAACTTTTATGTAGATCTAATAAATATCCAATATTAATATAGTCAACTAATAGAGATCTTGAATCACTTAAATAAAATAATCTCATATCAACGATTCTTCTGAGATATCTAAATACATGTTTCATTTCATCCCATTGTTTACATGTTGGAGAAGAACTAAATCTTGCTAACAAGTTTACAAAAATTCCTTACCAGATCGTGTGTTGTTTGCAAGATACATCAATGCCCTATGACACTTAGATATGGTACTCCAAACCAAAAAACTCTTCATCGTTTTTGCAAGGGCAAAATGACTCTTTAGTCACATCTAGTGATCTTACAACCATTAGGTACTCAATGGATGTGATTTACCCTTATAAAATTTCTTTAAGATCTTTTCTCTATTAGCTGACTGATGGACATGAATTCCATCCTTTAAATGCTCAATCTACAACGAGACAGAACTTTATTTTTTCAAGATCTTTCATTTCAAATTATTTATTTAAACAATTCACTATATTTTGAAGCTCTTCGAGAGTTACAATAATATTTAAACCATCAACATAAACAAAATTTATCACAAAATTTTATCCAGATCTTTTTATAAAAACACATGGACAAATTGGATCATTTTTATAACATTCTTTCAATAAATATTCACTAAGACAATTGTACCACATATGTCCAAATTGTTTTAATTCATATAAAGATTTCTTTAATCTGATCAAGCAATGTTCAAAGGGAGATCTGTATACTTTTGGGATATTAAATCCTTCAGGTATTTTTATATAAATTTCACTATCAAGTGAGTCATACAAATAAGCCATAATTGTTGGAAAATCAAGTTGAAAAAATGCAACAAAAAATAGGTTTAAGGGAAAACTAGAGTTTTAAAATTTTTCCAAAAACAATAACTTTGTTATGTTATCTAAAGTGATAAACAATTAATCAAAATAGTACATTTATGATTCATCTAGGATGAACACTTCGACCAGGTAGTCTTCTCTTTTATCCTCAAGCTCACGTTTGCCGAATGTGGGCTTACTTCAAAATTTTTTGCAATGCCCTGATTTAATTAACTTTGTTTTTATGAATTCTATCATAAGTGAATATATGCTTCAGTGGCTAAGTGCTCTAATTATGTGTTTGAGGTTTTGGGTTCAAGTTCTACTTTTGAAATTTATGTTATTTTTTATCCTAGCCTTATCTTTAGTGGTTTGGCTTACATATTACATTCGGTCAATTCATATCAAAATGAGCCTACTAGTTCAAGTAGTAAAGTGTTAATTTGCCTTAGGGTCTTAGGGTGTAGTGTTTAAACCCTTGTGTAAGCGAAGGATGTTAATTTTTGATTCTATAAGTGTGTGTCGATTGTGTAATAGAAGTTCGATGGGATTGGAAGTATTTGGTAGTTGGATGGGGTTCCTGGGTAGGATTCTGTAGGATTGTGTTGTTAGTGGGGGAGTTGGTAGGGAATTTTAATAATTTTTTCCAAAAAAAATCCCCTCTTGATTTTACGTCATTTTTCTATTCTCTTTTCTCTTCTTTGTACAATTTTCTTTTTTTCTCTCTTCTTGAGTTTCAAATCAAAATCATGTGTTACCTTTGTTGATCGACATTGTTATTTCAATTCTTCATCTTCTTTTGTGCAACTTTCGATTTCGTTCGTTTCGGTAAGTTTTAGGTAGGTATGATTTTACTGTTTCTTGGTTAGTGAATAATGGGGATTCTTGTTAATTCTTGTTTAGGGGAAAGGCAAGAGGCAATTGGTGCTCCTCCAACGAATTGAGTATTGGGTGTTTCCTGTTCGTTGATGGTAAGTTTACGAAGGCTTGGATGCTATTTTAAGATTATGTTTTGGGATGATTTTTATGTAAGCTTCGTAATTGGTACTGAAACTGGGGTGTTGGAATGCTATTTTTAGGATCTGGTGTCTAATTAACTCCCTAGGTTGCATTAATTCGATTTATGGCTCCACATTGACCCTAATCCGGCAGATTTATGTCGCTCTATGTCTAGGGTTGCATGCAACTCCGCTTAATTATGGTTGATCTACTCTTATCACAGGGACTTTTGCTCCTCTGCTCTAAGCCCATCTAATTCTTGAAGTAATACCTAGGATAATTAAATCAAGAATTAAGCACACATAATTAAGAACAACTCAAGTATTTATCATATAACTCAAGAATAAATAATAACAAGATCTGTCTTAGGCTTCATCCCCCTCAAGTATTTGAGGGGTTTAGTTCATAATTAAAGAGGAAAACATCTCAGAAATAAAACAACAAAACATAGGAAACCAAAACTTCCTGAAGGAATTTAGGGAGATCTTCTGTATTGATGCAGAATTTCGACTTCTGGGATGAATCAATCGGCTTCCCTTGGAGTAATTCCTGGCTTTCACTCTTCGTGTCGGCAGAGAGACGACTCCCCACTTTAGGGAAAAGATTACCCTTGGCAGGGGGAAATCAAGTACACCCTTAGAGTTGCCTCCTAGGGTCTTTATATAGAGTTTTGGAGAGCCTTTCTTAGCCTTTAGGTATTCAAATTCGAGTGAAATTCCTCTTCCTTACTACTAGAACAGGCCCATGTGCCACGCCCGTGTGATTTCGATAAGAGGCCGTGTGATTCTATCGATGGAGGCACGACCGTGTGGCCTGGCCGTGCTTGTCTGGGGCTGGACCGTGTGATCTTCATATGGCACGGCCTTTTTGGGCCGTGCGTTTTCACATTTTGGCTCATTTTCTCCGGTTTTTGGTCCATTTTTCGTTCTCTTTTCTTCCCCATGCTCTCCTGAGTATAAGATATGAAATAGAAGGATTAAGAGCACCAATTCTCACAAAATTAATAATAATTCATCCAAAATATAGGCTAAACATGAGGTAAAAATATGTATAATTTATCGTTCATCAAATACCCCCACACTTAAGCCTTTGCTTGTCCTCAAGCAAAATCTCAATCCCTAATAAAGAATCATTCTTCTCAACCTACAATCTTTATCAATAATGTTTCAAATTAATCCACAGGAAATCATACACTGAAAATTCAATCAAAATAACATTAAAGACTCAATCAATCTAAGTTGAGAATTTTATCATTGAAACATAAGCTTTCTCCCTTCTCCTAAGTAATTATCTCTCCATCTTAGTTAACAGAAGTTGACATCCTCACTAAAGATTCACTCTATCCAGTCGAAGTGTTTAGGGTTCAAAAATTAAGCACTCTCTAGTAAACTTGAAAAGCTATTACCATAGGCTTGCAAGGGAATCACATCTCCACCACTATAGATTGACATGACATATCGATCAAAAGGTCTTGTAAGGGTTGTAACGGGGCTTGGTTAGGGGTGTTGTCACAGGCTGCAAAAGAAGGGTTAGAATCAAGATTGAACTGAAAAGTTATCTAGCTAGAAAAATCTCTATCACCGGGAACATATTTCTAGGGCTAGTTTTTATGATAATATCGTTCATGCCTGGGTAGCCTTTAAATAGAAATATGCAAAAACTTTTGAACTATTACATATGACAACTAAATTTAACTGTAAATACACGATTTTCTCTTTTTTTTAAGAACAATTCATAATAATCTGGAATATTTACAACTTTACATGCTGGAAAAGAGAATAAAGCTAGATAATAATTTCAAATCAAATCTCAACAAAAATAAGGGTCAACGTAATTGAATGAAATTCAATAAAAAATGAGTTATTGGTTAATAATTAGAAGGTAAGTCAAAGAATGGGTTGTTAGGCTCAACGGGGTTCACTAGGGGTTAAATTATGGAGGTAGGCCTTTGTGGAGTAAGTAGGTTAAATCCTATATGCCTTTATCATTTCAGTATATCAAATCAATGATGTGGTCTTGATGCGTATAATCAAAGCAAGTTCTAGAATAACAAATCAGTGTTGACTCCCTCAAAGTAATAATAAAAGTGAGCACGAAAGAATGTATGCTCAAAAGGCTCAAAATCTCACCAGAATTATGGCTTTTTGATGTCAATCCTGTGAATTTCAAATTTTAAGATAATGCTTAGAATTAAAGAAATAACTTATGCAAAAATTGGGGTTCTCAAAAATTTCAACTTATCATGCTTGATTCCCTAATGTTTTAAAGTTTGAATAATCAGAGTACAGGCACCTATATCTTAATTCTCAACATATCAATAAAATCATAAATCAATCAGAATTAATTCCAAATAGGAGACTGAGAATTATTTGAGAACAAAGCATGAAAAATTTCAGGGATTTCATAGATAATTATAGATTTTAGTTAGTTTTAGAATTAGTTTAAATCAACTCTCTTTATTTTTAGGCTAGATAATAGAAAGGAAATAAGTATTAGTACTTTTAGTTCCCTTGGGTACAATAACTCGGTCTTGCTACTAAACTATACTACTGTTCGACAGGTGCGCTTGCCTTTAAGGTCGTGATATTAGTTAGTTTTGGTGTGATCAGTTTTATAAATTTTATTACTTAATATCGCGAGCCGTTATCAAGTTTTTGGCGTCGTTGCCGGGGAACTAAAATATTAAGAAAACTCGATTTCTATTACTTTAGCCATTACTATATTTATATTTATTTATTTATTTTTCTTTTATTTTTATTTTCAGTTTTTATTTATTTATTTTTATTTTCTTTTAAATTTTTGAATTTTCTTTGCTTTTTCTTTTTAGGTATTCTTAGTTTATGACTAGAAACAACCCAACAGGACCACTGCTTTTTGACGAAGATCTAGAAGCGACAGTTCGCTGAAATCGCAGACAAATTAGACGCAGTTTACATTATCCAGGACAAGAAGAAGAACCTAAACCTACTGAAGAGATGGAAGCAAACTAGGACAATCAGCTACTTCCTGTAGTAGCAGCAAATCTTGTTGAGCAAAATCCTGCTCCGCGTACTATGTATGATTATGCTAGACCTAATTTAGCAGGCACTGAATCTAGCATTGTTAGACCTACTATTGCTGCAAATAATTTTGAAATGAAACCTAACACTATTCAAATGATACAGCAATTTGTTCAGTTTGATAGTTTGCAGGATGAGGATCCTAACTCGCATCTGGCCAATTTCTTAGAAATATGCGATACATTCAAAATAAATGGCGTTTCTGATGATGTCATTCGTCTTAGGCTATTCCTATTCTCTTTGAGGAACAAGGCTAAACAGTGGTTAAATTCTCTACCACGAGGCTCAATTACTACATGGGAACAGATGACCGAAAAATTTTTACTTAAATATTTTCCTCCAGCTAAAACAACTAAATTGTGAAACGATATCCCTTCTTTGTGCAGATGGATCTAGAAACACTTTACGATGATGGGAGAGATACAAAGATCTTTTGAGAAGGTGTCCTCATCATGGTTTCCCTTTGTGACTGCAAGTTCAAACCTTCCACAATGGTTTGAACCCTTCAACGAGACAGATGATTGATGCCGCAGTAGGAGGAACAATCAACAATAAAACACCCGAAGCGGCTTATGAATTTATTGAGGAGATATCGTTAAATAACTATCAGTGGCAAGTCATGAGGACAAAGCTGACAAAAGCTGCAGGAGTTTATAATATTGATGCTGTCACCATGCTTACTAACCAGGTAGAACTTTTAAATAAAAAGTTTGATAATTTTTTTGGTTCTACGCAGGCACATCCAA
Source organism: Gossypium stocksii (assembly GCA_020496765.1). NCBI lineage: Eukaryota > Viridiplantae > Streptophyta > Magnoliopsida > Malvales > Malvaceae > Gossypium > Gossypium stocksii. The sequence goes on from CM035623.1 coordinate 111,531,247, forward strand.
TGATGCAGTGTGACGCAATCTAGGGAAATTTGTTCAATCCAGATTACTCTTCTTATGGACATGGCATGGAAACTGAGCAAACCAACTATACGGGTAACAATTCTAGACCTCAAAATAACCCTTATAGTAATACTTACAATACAGGTTGGCAGAACCACCCCAATTTTTCTTGGGGATGACAAGGAAATCAAAGACAACCACCTCCTCCGGAATTTCAACAGCCACCTCCACAACAAGAGAAAAAGCCGAACCTTGAAGAAATGTTCACAAAATTTATGGCCATATCAGAAACCCATTTTCAAAATACCGAAACGGCACTAAAGAACCAGCAAGCATCAATTAAAGGCCTTGAGAATCAAATTGGTCAACTCGCCAAGCTAATTTCAGAAAGACCACAAGGTGGACTCTCAAGTAACACTGAGCCAAATCCAAGAGAGCAAATTCATGCCGTCAGTACAATAGAAAAGGAGACATTAACCAAAAACAATCCAGAATCAAGCGAGGAACCTGAGTTGAATAAAGGTAAGGTAGAGGTAAGCAGCAATACGCCAGACATCAAAGAATACAAGCCTCGTATCCCATACCCAAACGCATTAAAGAAAGACTAGTCAGACGAACAATTCGGTAAGTTTCTTAAACTCTTAAAGAAATTACATATTAACTTACCTTTTGTTGAAGTAATTTCGTAGATGCCAAAATACGCGAAGTTCCTTAAAGAACTTCTGACAAATAAAAGGAAGTTGGAAGAATTAGCCACAGTGGAACTTAACGAAGAATGTTCAGCTATTCTCCAAAATAAACTGCCAACAAAACTGAAAGACCTAGGGAGTTTTCCTATTCTTTGTTTAATTGGTAGTTTACTTATTGATAAAGCCTTAGCTGATTTAGGTGCTAGCATTAATCTCATGCCTTACAAAATGTTCAAGCAACTAGGTCTAGGGGAACCACAGCCCACTAGGATGAGTATTCAACTAGCTGATAGATCTGTTAAATATCCTAGGGGAATTATAGAAGATGTGCTAGTAAAGATAGATAAATTTATATTCCATGTTGATTTTGTTGTGCTTGACATGGATGAAGATATTGAGGTACCTTTAATTTTAGGGTGTCCCTTTTTAGCAACTGCCAGAACTATAATTGATGTAGGAACAGGTGAGCTTACACTACGCATAGGTGATGACAAAGTTACTTTACAACCTTGGAACTTGATTAAGACTGCTGATAATAATATAGTTATGAGTCCTTGTAAAAGCATTAAACTCACCACCCAACCTTCTGTGCAGGATACGTTCCACATAAAGGCAACCCAATCACAGACAAGTCCATCCAAGGGAGATGCACCTGAAAAGCGAATGCTTCAGATCGAGGAACTAGATGAGTGGCTAAACTATCATGAAAAGCCCAAAGTATGCCAAACCAACCCAGAGCATCACCAAGCCGACCCTTAGGTACAAACGAATCAACTCAATGTCGGGGATAAGGTAATCTTAGGGGAAGACGATCCTCGAATCTTGAATTCAAAAAAGCATACAAGTGATACATCTTACTTCACGGTAAAGAAAATCTTTCCCTATGGTACAGTTGAGATAAAACATGAGTCACTCGGCACTTTCAAGGTAAATCACACTCGACTCAAATCCTACGTTGATAATAAAATAGTAAGCAGGATAGAAGAGTATCAACTCTTCAAACCACCGTGAACGTACAAGCTCGAGCAAAGTCGAGCTTAGACTATAAATAAGCGCTTCTCGAGAGGCAACCCGAGCACTAACTTAGTAACTTTTCTTTTATTTTTAATTTTAGTATTTTTATGCATCAACTAACCCTTTTTAATGTAGAAATTTAGGACCACACGGCCATGCCCACGGGTGTGTCCGAGACCGTGTGAACACTTCAAGTAGAGACACAGTCGTGTACCAAGGCCGTGTATAAATAGAGCACAAATTTTCCCAAAACACAGGCCACCGATATATAGCCACGGCTATGCGATATGGCCGTGGCAACCTTTCGACTTCAACACGGGCTTGCACAAATCCCCACGCCCGTGTCCTCAGACCGTGGCCAACACTGTCAATTAAGACACGACCGTGAAACATATCACATGACCGTGTGCCCTCCCACACGATCGTAGGAGTAGCGAAGCCTCATCGCACATGGCCGTGGGACGTCCTACATGACCGTGTGAAGTACGAACAAGATCGCACATGGCCATGCAATATGGCCAACACGGGCTAAACCCGAGCCATACGGGCGTGTGCCTCTATTCTCCCTTTCAGTTCTATCTTTCTCATTTTTCATTTTTATTTTTCCTTTATTAGTCTCATTTTTATTTCGAATCTTATTTTTATTATGTTAACTCATTTTAATCATTACATTATTAAGTATTTTTAGAACTTAGTTTATTATTTTTCTGTTATTTATTTTTCTTTCTTTCATATCGGCCAATCCCTAACGAGCAATCTCTATTAATCCAAAAGTCCCACGACTAATTAATATTTTCACAGTTTCAAAAAGGAGCTCTACAGCTCATATTCAACCAAAAATGGGAACACCCTACCACAATTGCCGACTCTTTCTCATAAGTTCATCCTAAATTCAGGGAGTTTCAATCCTCCCCCTATCTTATGATATTCTACTTCTCTTGCTATCTATATCTTTGTACATTGAAGGCAATGTACATCTTAAGTGTGGGGGGGAAGTTACTTTCAATCTATAATTATCTATGAAATCCTTGAAATTTTTCATGCTTTGTTCTCAAATAATTCTCAGTCTCCTATTAGGAATTAATTCTGATTGATTTATGATTTTATTGATATGTTGAGAATTAAGATATAGGTGCCTGTACTCTGGTTATTCAAACTTTAAAACATTAGGGAATCAAGCATGATAAGTTGAAATTTTTGAGAACCCCAATTTTTGTATAAGTTATTTCTTTAATTCTAAGTATTATCTTAAAATTTGAAATTCATAGGATTGACATCAAAAAGCCATAATTCTGGTGAGATTTTGAGCCTTTTGAGCATACATTCTTTCGTGCTCACTTTTATTATTGCTTTGAGCGAGTCAACACTGATTTGTTATTCTAGAACTTGCTTTGATTATACGCATCAAGACTACATAATTGATTTGATATACCGAAATGATAAAGGCATTTAGGATTTAACCTACTTACTCCACAAAGGCCTACCTCCATAATTTAACCACTAGTGAACCCCGTTGAGCCTAACAACCCATTCTTTGACTTACCTTCTAATTATTAACCAATAACCCATTTTTTATTGAATTTTATTCAATTACGTTGACCCTTATTTTTGTCGAGATTTGAGTTGAAATTATTATCTAGCTTTATTCTCTTTTCCAGCATGTAAAGTTGTAAATATTCAAGATTATTATGAATTGTTCTTAAAAAAGAAAAAAAGAAAACGTGCATTTACAGTTAAATTCAGTTGTCATATGTAATAGTTCAAAAGTTTTTGCATATTTCTATTTAAAGGCTACCTAGGCATGAACGATATTATCATAAAAACTAGCCCTAGAAATATGTTCCCGGTGATAGAGATTTTTCTAGCTAGATAACTTTTCAGTTCAATCTCGATTCTAACCCTTCTTTTGCAGCCTGTGACAACACCTCTAACCAAGCCCTGTTACAACCCTTACAAGACCTTTTGATCGATATGTCATGTCAATCTATAGTGGTGGAGATGTGATTTCCTTGCAAGCCTATGGTAATAGCTTTTCAGGTTGACTAGAGAGTGCTTAATTTTTGAACCCTAAACACTTCGAGTAGATAGAGTGAATCTTTAGTGAGGATGTCAACTTCTGTTAACTAAGATGGAGAGATAATTACTTAAGAGAAGGGAGAAAGCTTATGTTTCAATGATAAAATTCTCAACTTAGATTGATTGAGTCTTTAATGTTATTTTGATTGAATTTTCAGTGTATGATTTTCTGTGGATTAATTTGAAACATTATTGATAAAGATTGTAGGTTGAGAAGAATGATTCTTTATTAGGGATTGAGATTTTGCTTGAGGACAAGCAAAGGCTTAAGTGTGGGGGTATTTGATGAACGATAAATTATACATATTTTTACCTCATGTTTAGCCTATATTTTGGATGAATTATTATTAATTTTGTGAGAATTGGTGCTCTTAATCCTTCTATTTCATATCTTATACTCAGGAGAGCATAGGGAAGAGAAGAGAACGAAAAATAGACCAAAAACCGAAGAAAATGAGCCAAAATGTTAAAACGCACGGCCCAAGAAGTAACCACACCACGGCCGTGCCACATGAAGATCACATGGTCCAGCCCTCGACAAGCACGGCCAGGCCACACGGTTGTGCCTCCACCGATAGAATCACACAGCCTCTTGTCAAAATCACACGGGTGTGGCACACGGGCGTGTTCTAGTCGTGAGGAAGAGGAATTTCACTCGGATTTGAATACTTAAAGGCTAAGAAAGGCTCCCCAAAACTCTATATAAAGACCTTAGGAGGCAACTCCAAGGGTGTACTTGATTTCCCCCTGCCAAGGGTAATCTTTTCCCTAAAGTGGGGAGTCGTCTCTCTGCCGACACGAAGAGTGAAAGCCAGGAATTACTCCAAGGGAAGCCGATTGATTCATCCTAGAAGCCAGAATTCTGCATCAAGACAGAAGATCTCCCTAAATTCCTTTAGGGGTTTTTGGTTTCCTATGTTTTGTTGTTTTATTTCTTCTAAGATGTTTTCCTCTTTAATTATGAACTAAACCCCTCAAATACTTGAGGGGGATGAAGCCTAAGACAGATCTTGTTATTATTTATTCTTGAGTTATATGATAAATACTTGAGTTGTTCTTAATTATGTGTGCTTAATTCTTGATTTAATAATCCTAGGTATTACTTCAAGAATTAGATGTGCTTAGAGCAGAGGAGCAAAAGTCTTTGTGATAAGAGTAGATCTACCATAATTAAGCGGAGTTGCATGCAACCCTAGACATAGGGCGACATAAATCTGCCGGATTAGAGTCAAACCTAATATGGGGAGCCATAGATCGAATTAATGCAACCTAGGGAGTTAATTAATAAATGAACTTTAATTAACAACTCAGGCCTAGTTGCTCTACGCCTCGACGGAGGGTTTAGCATAGGTTAGGGATCCCTACGGATCAAGTCAAGTGAATAAATCATCTAGCTCAAGAACCAATAACAAGTGAAGTCTAGGTGGATTCTCCCTTTAGTATTGCTTATATCAATAATCTTTTCCCTAAAGTTTTCCCCAATTTACTTTTTTTGCACTTTTAGTTAGTTTTAGAATTAGTTTAAATCAACTCTCTTTATTTTTAGGCTAGATAATAGAAAGGAAGTAAGTATTAGTACTTTTAGTTCCCTTGGGTACGATAACTCGGTCTTGCCACTAAACTATACTACTGTTCGACAGGTGTGCTTGCCTTTAAGGTCGTGATATTAGTTAGTTTTGGTGTGATCAGTTTTATAAATTTTATTACTTAATATCGCGAGCCATTATCAAGTTTTTCACTAAGGGCTCCTCATATTAATAAATTTTAATAAAGTTCCTCTATTAATTAACTCCCTAGGTTGCATTAATTCGATTTATGGCTCCCCATATTAGGTTTGACCCTAATCCGGTAGATTTATGTCGCCTTATGTCTAGGGTTACACGTAACTCCGCTTAATTATGGTAGATCTACTCTTATCACAGTGACTTTTGCTCCTCTGCTCTAAGCACATCTAATTCTTGAAGTAATACCTAGGATTATTAAATCAAGAATTAAGTACACATAATTAAGAACAACTCAAGTATTTATCATATAACTCAAGAATAAATAATAACAAGATCTGTCTTAGGCTTCATCCCCCTCAAGTATTTGAGGGGTTTAGTTCATAATTAAAGAGGAAAACATCTCAGAAGAAATAAAACAACAAAACATAGGAAACCAAAAACCCCTGAAGGAATTTAGGGAGATATTCTGTATTGATGCAGAATTTCGACTTCTGGAATGAATCAATCGGCTTCCCTTGGAGTAATTCCTGGCTTTCACTCTTCGTGTCGGCAGAGAGACGACTCCCCACTTTAGGGAAAAGATTACCCTTGGCAGGGGGAAATCAAGTACACCCTTAGAGTTGCCTCCTAGGGTCTTTATATAGAGTTTTGGGGAGCCTTTCTTAGCCTTTAAGTATTCAAATCCGAGTGAAATTCCTCTTTCTCACGACTAGAACACGCCCGTGCCACGCCCGTGTGATTTCGACAAGAGGCCGTGTGATTTTATCGGTGGAGGCATAGTCGTGTGGCCTGGCCGTGCTTGTCGGGGGCTGGAATGTGTGATCTTCATGTGGCACGGCTGTGTGCCACGACCGTGTGGTTACTTCTTGGGCCGTGCGTTTTCACATTTTGGCTCATTTTCTTCGATTTTTGGTCCATTTTCTGTTCTCTTCTCTTCCCTATGCTCTCCTGAGTATAAGATATGAAATAGAAGGATTAAGAGCACCAATTCTCACAAAATTAATAATAATTCATCTAAAATATAGGCTAAACATGAGGTAAAAATATGTATAATTTATCGTTCATCAGTGTCTTAGGATTATTTTCACATCAAAATCGAACCAAGTGTGTAACGAAAATGTGAGAAAACGATGATAGGCAAAAGCTTAAAATCTGGCTTGTCGATGCCACACAATAGTGTGCCTGCCAGTATGGTAGGCCGTGTGTGACACGTGGCCGTGTGACGGGTGTGTGTGTGTGGGTTACACGGCCTAGCTCAATTTGAGCGTGTGGGCTGCACAGGCAAGGCCAATTAGGGTGTGTGGGTCCACACGGGCATATAGGCCCAAATTTTAAAATTTTTCCCTAGGGTTGTACACATCATTCCGGTCGACTGTGGGCCTTCTGTGGGGTCGATATGGGCTTAGATGAGCTTTAAAGCATGAGGTTTGATAAACTGTTTGTGTGATTTACTATGTATATGCATATCTGTTATCTGTTATATGAGCATGGTTGATATAATAATTTTGGTATCTAGTATCTGATAATTCTGTTTGGTCTAGTAGTTTGTTGTATCTGACTGTGGGGTGGGATATATGATTTATGGAGAAAGTATTCTGTAAGGTGATATCTTGCCAATATAATGGTAGCACGACTGCAGTTATTCTGATAAGTGTCATACAGACACTATGTGGTTTGTAGGGCTGAATGGGTGTTTTAAACCCAAGTGGTATATTTGGATGGTCAGAGTTGGTGTGTAGAGGATGGGTGTAGGACTATGCATGTCTGTTTTTGTATGATTTTGTTGATAATCGAATTATGTAAAGGATATATGTTTGTATCTGTTCTGTTCTATTGTACGATAGAAACTGAATATATGTTCCTATTGAGGTACACAATGAGTTTTTAAAATTCACTTTCTGTTCATCTGTTCTGTTCAAGTAATCCTCAGGCTTAGGTGGGTCAGTGCGATGGAGGCTCTATTGTGACCACTTGTCCGTGAATTTCATATACTTTAAAATTTTACTTAAATTTCTGGTTTTCGAGAGTTTTGTAATTTTGAGACTCTTTGGACTTTTACGTTTTATTCTTGGATTTGGTTTAGATTTGAGATTGGTTGCGACTATCAACAAAACAATTTACAAAACAATTGTTTTATGCGATCTAACGCTTTTGAGAAAATAGACTCGGTTTTCAAAATATAATGGCTTATAGAACTTCCGCTACAAATTATTATTTTGTTTGAAAGAGTAAACAATCGATGGTTTTATTAATGAGTATAACCACAGATTCATTAAAATAAAAAGCTTCAATGTTTTTAAAAGAAAAGATAGATTTCTAAATTTTCTTCATAACATCTCTAAATTCAGCCATAATGTCTAGGTCGGGTTTGGGGTGCTATATTTTTCAAAAAAATTACCAGTGAGGCAATTTCGCAATTTCTCTAAACTTCTAAGGTCAAGTTGGAAATAATAAGAATATCTATAGTAATTTTCTGAAATAATTTCTTTAGAGAATTTTCTCTCTACAACTTTTTCTTGAATTCAAGTGTGTGATAATAATGGTTCAGGCTCTCTTTATATAAGGAGAGTTTAGAGAGAGCTCAACTAAGATTATAATTAATCACATTAATATTAAATTAATAAAATATTATCTAGATAAATATCAAATTAAATTTAATATCTCATATTGATATTAAATTAATAAAATGCTAACTAGATAAATATTAAAATAAATTTAATATTTCATATTGATATCTAGATGAATATTAAATTAAATTTAATATTAAATTCATGAAAACAATATTATCTTCGAAAAAGTTAAATTGAAATCAAGTTATCCGGTAGAGTCTCATTAGGAGTCTACTTTTTCCTCTACTCTATCATCGAAGTACTGTTGCCGCTGACCATCCACCAGTCACCAAATCGTCGTCGTCGCAGCCACCGTGCTCGATGGTGCCATCACCAATGCAACTCCCCTGGCACCTCAAACCATCAACTCGGTTTCATACACTTTTCCCGGTTCAACCAATTTTCGGTCTCGATTTCGATTTTTGATTCTTAGGTCCAATCTTTGATCTCGGGTCCAATTTTTAAATTCAATTATCCATTGGGCTAAATGTCTAACTTGAAAATTGTTTTTCAAAAATATCATATTTATTTTAATGAATTTGATTAATTTACTTTTAGTTGATAAAATTAATTTTCCCAAAAATCACTGATATTTTCCAAATTAATTTTTCAAGAAAATTCTTTAATCAAATTTTCTAGTTGAACAACATGGGCACCTAATTTAATTCCATATCAAATAAATCGACTCAATTAAATTATTTCCAAAGTTGTAGAATTTTCTTTTGATTCAAATATAGTTCGATCGAGCTTTTGTTGAGCTAGCAATAGGACAAATCAGACATATACAATTAAACTCAGGTTAATTGCAATATATCTAGAAGCATCATTTTGATAATTCATAATTTACTTAATCTTGAAGTCAATCCACAAGAAGTACCATGATTGAAAACTCCTTATTGTATACCCTTTACGAAAGCAATCCATCCAATTGCTTTGTCTAATGACCTCGCTGTGTGTATGTTACTCTCATATGATACCCTTGATTCCTTTGAGTTAAATTCATTCACTCACTATAATCCTATTTTATTTCATTGTCACCATTGTGTCTTCTTAATGATTAATATGACCACTATTAACTAATGGTTATGACAAATTTCTTGTTTGAGAACAAGCAACCTATAGTCACATTCCATATTTATCAATCCACACAAAGCCAATGAAAGGATATCACCAACTCTTTAATCGAGCTATAACTTCCATTATTGCTAGTAAAGTCATGTCATACACAAGTCATGTACCCAACATACTGACTAACGACACAGTCATATTTTGAACATAAGCCTCCACTTATATCGAAGCACATGAGTTACATATGCATGATTAGTGACTAACTCAGAATTTAAGTAAGTTACACCATGGACATCACAAATGAATTAATTCACAAAACAGATTCAAAACTAATTTAACTTGGGTCCAATCTAGTGTATCATTCTTCTAATGAGTACATATATGTCTCTACCCGTGGAGTTAGCTACTCCAATAGCCAAGACTAGTCATCTCTCCAATTAGAATCGTAGACAACATAATAATTCTTCTAAGTATTTAAATCAAATTTTCACTTTAATTCTTTTACGAGATTATGGACTTGTTTAGATTATCTACTGAAGTAAGTTATCTTTTTTGCAATGTAAATGTTCTTACAGTACCACTTATCATCAGTTCGAACTTAGACAATCAATGAGCTAATATTTGCTTGTCACAATTTCTCTATATATGCAAAATATGAAAGACAAAAACACAAAAGATATAATAGTGAATGTGAAATTAGCTTTATTCATTTATTCATTGTTCAAATACATAGAAAACAATTATATGTTTACTAGAATATGGACACATTTTCCAATAATAACAATATCCATTATACGCATGTTAAGTTTTTCACATATTGTCAAACTAAGAAGATATCTAAACGTGATTGCATCCACCATAGAAGAGCATGTCTCTTCATAATATGATAATACTCTGGAATGACACATTTTTATGTATTAATTACATATTTATTTTGAGTATAATCCTACTAATTTGAGCTATTTATGGTTCTTTTATCTGGTAGGATTAAATTGAAGGCAAAAGCAAATTTAGGAAAAAATGTGAATTTGAAGACAAAATGGGCTAGCACGCAAAATAGGAAAGAAGTGGTGCTAGAAATACATAGTGTGGAAGACTTGGAGGCAAAAATTCAAAAAAGCGATTTATAAACATAAGACTCTATTTAAATTTGAATTTATTAGGATTGTTGTTAAGATTATTATTTAGATTTAATCCCAGCTTTTATCTTTATTTATCATTTAGAGTTTAAATAGGAACAAACTTAGTTTTCCATGTACTATAAATAGAGGACGGAGTGACTCAAATTGACACTCATCTTTTCTGTAAAAGCTCTCTTTCCCAAAAAGTTCTAGCTTTTGTTCCTTTTATTATTCAATAAAATTCCATTTTATTGAACTTATTTCTTTTTTTCCAAAAAAGCATGAGCCACTAGACTCATCTAGCCAAAGGTTGTCGAGCTTCCCCAAAAAAAAGTTCATGAAGCTTAGAATCTTTAGCCTTCTCAACGAGTATTCATCTTGTGCAAAGGCGACTGCTTTATATGTTTTGGGAAAGTTGCACAGTCGGTTCATTAGCTTACTGCGTAAGTGGTTGTCGAGCCCAAGAGAGAAGATGGCGTGGCATTCGCCATTGAGAAGTGATGATCTGGTGTAAGATGGTCCCACAAAAGTGACAGTTGGCTAGAGTTAAGTTCCTCTAAATTGTAAGGCTAAAATCTAAGTGAAGCTGGTGGTCGTAGACATCCTCTTCCACCATAACTGGTTTATTCTATCATGATAAGGATCACCTAAAAGCTGAGGATTGAACCTAAGGAGGATCGAGACAACCAGAGGCTAGAATCTCTCAATCAAAGAATCTCTTTTCTCAACTCTGTTTCTCTTTACAATTTCGATTTTGATTTCAATTTATACAATTTCAATCCCTCTATATTTTTAATTCTGTTTTTTAATTTTTTTCTAAGTACGCCACTTTTTCTTGGCCATGACTATGCTTGGGATCTCGAAGAACAAGAAGTTGTGCAAATTTAGTCCCTGAGAATTTGACCCTACTTCCCTTATACTATTCTTTTTTGTTATTTTATAGGGATAGGTTATTTTTTGTGCTTCCAACGACACACCATAATCATTGTTGAGCCTTTGCGAAAACCCTTGTTCTACAAGTCATGGTTTATATCTTAGGTCTTCATTTTTCTCATTTGTTGGTATGAATACCTATTTATATCTTACCTTTTTTAGATCTTGAATTGTTTGGACTACAGGTTCAAAAAACCTCATATTTAGCAAGTGAATTCGATTATGCTTGAATTGTGTCTTTTTAATTTGGTCAATCTTTTCTATTTCTACATTCTTTAACGTATTTAGGCTCAACATTCACATTTTCTTTTCCTATTCCAATAACAATATTATAAGAAAAAATATACCCTTCAACTATTTTTCTGATTCTATTTTTTTTCCTGAAGGTTGATAGAGACTTCACCTTGTACGTACAACTTGAGAATGTTGGGGTTGGTCATTGTAATGACCCGATTTCTATTTGTGTTAGAAAAGGCAATTTCGAAACTATAATTCTGTAAACCGAGTCCGACATTATAAGAAAAAATATACTCTTCAACTATTTTTCTGATTCTATTTTTTTTCCTGAAGGTTGATAAAGACTTCACCTTGTACGTACAACTTGAGAATGTTGGGGTTGGTCATTGTAATGACCCGATTTCTATTTGTGTTAGAAAAGGCAATTTCAAAACTATAATTCTGTAAACCGAGTCCGTAAATATTAAAGGGGGACATTTATAAAGTTAGTATATATATAAATTAAAATTCAGTTAAGTAATTTAGCCGAAAAAGTATTTAATTATGGTTCACGGACTAAATTGTAAAGTTCAATTGCTATAGAGTTCTAATTGATAAAAGGCTTAGGGACCTAAATAGTAATTAACCAAAGGTCCAAAATGGTAATCAAACCATTTTCAATAATATATAGTGCTTGCTAATGGCATAATTTGTAACACCCCTAACCCGTATCCGTTGCCGAACTAGGGTTAAGAAGTATTACCAAACCATTTACATCATTAAATAATCATTTCGCATACATTAATCATTCATAATCAAATAACATTCATTCATAGCCACAATGTTCCTTATGAAGGTCTACGAGACCTTAAAACATACTTAGAAGTGGTTCGGGACTAAACCGATAACATTCAAAAACTTTGGGGAATTTTAAAAAATTTTCATACAAACAGGGTCACATGCCCATGTGAACGGGCCATGTTCACGGCCACCAGACACGCCCGTGTCACAAGACGTGTCGAAATAGGACATACATACTGACTTGCATCACACGGCCGAAGACAAGCCTATGTGCCAGGCCGTGTGAAAATTGGGTGGTATACTGACTTGTGCCACACAGCTAGTCACGCACCCGTGTGTAAGGCCGTGTGGAGTATATTGATTAATCTGAATTAAAACACTAGGGGACATGGCTGAGACATACGCCCTTGTCTCTACCCGTGTGGGCAAAAATAGGCCATTTACAAGTCCAATTTGCCACCCCATTTCTCATACCCTACAAAGACACAAAATGCACCTAAACCAACACAATTGGCAGCCAATTCATTTCCAAAATATGCACATTTCTCACTCAATTCATACCAAAACAATTCCAACCATTTCAATGCACAATTACTAAACCAAAACATACCCAAAACAACATGCCTTAATCAACCATTTAACTTATTTCAAACATACATTTTATCATCAATTTAACAACCAATTTCAGCTTTAAAAACACACCAATTCACCATTTCAATCTCATACCAAAATGTACTATATCACAACCAAAATACATCAACAACACTTTACTATATGATCCAACTATTTAACCATAAAAATAACTACATCAAATTTGCCAAATGATAAATCGTAAGTTATACATATTTTTACCTCATGCTTAGCACATTTATAGATGAATTATTCCTTGATTTATGGAATTTGATGCTCCTAAACCTGTAATTTCATGTTTTATACTCAGATGAGCTTAGGGGAGTAAAAGAACAAGAAACAGGCCAAAAACGGAGAAAATGGGCCAAAGCAAGGAATCAACACGGCCTGGAGTTCACTACACGGGCGTGTCACACGGCCGTGCCACATAAACAAGCTCGAGCACGGCCTAGACTTGAATCACAAGGGCGTGGCACACGGGCGCGTCCTTGTCGTGAGGAAGTTTAATTTCACGAGGAAAAAGCTACTTAGGGGCTCAGAAAGACCTTCCAAACTCTATATAAAGACCCTAGGAGACAACTACAAAGGGTGCATTATTCCCGCCAAAGGTACAGTCTTCCCGCCAAGACAAAGAGCTAAAGGCAGGGAATTACTCGAAGGAAAGCCGATTTATCCATATCAGAAGCCAGGTTCTACATCAAGACAGAAGATCTCCCTTCAATCCTTTCAGGAGTTTTGGGTTTTCTTATGTTTTGTTATTTTCTTTACTCTGAGATGTTTCTTTTTATAAACATGAACTAAAACCCCAAATACCTAAAGGGGATGAAACCTAAGACGAATCTTGTTATTGTTATCTGAACTATATGATAAATATTTAACTTGTTCTTAATTGTGTTTTTAATTCTTGAATTGATATTTCCGGGATATTAATTTAAGTCGAATGTGCTTAGGTAGAGGAGCAAAATTCCATGTTTAAGAGTAGATCCAACACAATTAAGCAGAGTTGATTGCAATCCTAGACGTAGGACGACGAAAATCTGCCAGATTAGAGTCAAATCTAATATGGGGATCCATAGATCGAGTTAATGCAAGACTAGGGGTTTTAATTAGAAAGAGATTTCAATTAATCAACCTAGGATTAGTTGTTCTTATTCTCGACAGAGATATTAACATAACTTAGGGATCTCTACAGATCAAGTCGAATGAAGAAATCGTCTAGTTTAGAGTTAGATAACAAGTGAAGTCTAGGTGGATTCTTCCGTGGGTATTGTCTTTATCAATCAGTTTTCCCAAAGTAATCTCTCCCAATTTACTCTTTGTCGTGTCTTTAGTTTAGTCTAGATAGTTTACAACCAAATCCCTTTTTATTTATTAAGCTAGATAATAGGAAGAAAGTCATTACTAGTACTTTCAATTCCTTGGATTCGATATTCCGATCTTGCCACTAGCTATACTACTACTCGATAGGTGCGCTTGCCTTTTATCGTGATAATAGTTAGTCTTTTAGGTACGATCAATTTATTACTTCATCACATCACGAGATCACCAAATCATAAGACATAATATATACATCACATAGCATATATAAACATATACCATGAGCCAAATTCACATCCAACAACATCACCATTTACAAGCCAACTCTCATGGCTAAAATTCACAACTCAAAACATACCAAAATGACACTAGCCTATACATGACATATACTATATACATAAAACATCAAAAGTACCAAATGTATGTTTGGTAGTGTGATGATGTTTCTTGAAGATCCCCGAGTCTGAGCTAGTTTTAAATAACTGTAAAATAGGGAGAAATTACACAGTAAGCTTTAAAACTTAGTAAGTTCGTATAATAATACAAATAACTCATCAATTAAAAATACCATTCAATCAATTTAACAAACCTAGTATATCTCATAACTTTACTCACTTTTTACTCATGATCATTATTCATTTCCATACAATTCCATCAAGTCTCATACACATAGCATCAACAACCACATTGGTTTAGTACATACCTGTACTTCCTCATTATTATCTATCATCTCTTTACTCAATGCGTTAAATAATTCAAAAACTTTAGATATTTGATGAACTCGCACACTCAGTGCGAAATGAATAGTTGAAGCTATAATGATACCGCACACTTAGTGCCATCACATTTATTTGAAGCTATTTCGGTCTCGTACACTTAGTGCCAATTACTTAGCCGAAGCTATTTGATCTCGCACACTTAGTGCCACATATCACCGAATCATCATCGAACACATTTATAACTTCACATTAACATTTCAATTCATTTCAAAGCATATAAACATTGTTAAAATGATACGTATTACATACGAACTTACCTCGGATGCAAAAACGGCTAAACCAATTGATTAGTCAAGAATTTTGTTTTTCCCTCGATCAAGATCCGAGTTTCACTTTTCTTGATCTATATGAAATCAAAACTAACTCATTTAATTACTGATTCATTCAATTTCATCCAAATCACATAATTGGGAATTTTTACACTTTAGCCCCTAAAGTTTCACGTTTTTGCACTTTAGTCCTTATTACATAAAATTACAAATTCATGCAATTTAATACAAACCCATGCCTAGCCAAATTCAATACATGCTACTAGCAGCCCATATTTTTAATTTATTCACATTTTTAACCACAACATTTCACATTTTTACAAATTAACCCCTTTTTGACATTTTTTGTAAAAAATCACTTTACAAAAGTTATTAATATAACATTTAACCTTCCCAATCTATCATCAATTATCAAAAAAACCAAGCATTCAAAAATGGCATCATGATAAATCTTTAACAGTTTCGAAAACAAAGGTGCGGGCTAGTTAGATTAAGCTGCAACGAGCTCAAAAACATAAAAATCATTAAAAATCAAGTTAAAATCACATACCTATTAAGCTTTGTATAAGTTGAACCCTAAAACTACCATTTCTTCTCTTTTTCTTCCTTATTTCGGTTGAAGAAGATGACTAAATAAATCCATTTTGTTTTGCTTTAATTATTATTAACTTAATAAATAATTTACCTTAATATCATTTAATCAAAACATTAAAATTCCACTAACTATGTACATAAATGTCCATCCATTAATCAAATGGTCTATTATCAACATAAGGACCTTAGATTTAATAAACCATTGTTAATAAGCACTTAAACAAATAGAACATAAATTTTGCATCTTATGTGATTTAGTCTTTTTTTCAAATTAACCACTCAAACGATAAAATTATTTCATGAAACTTTCACACATATAAATTCACATGCTGTAAACACTAAAATTAATATTAAAATAATTTTCTAACATCAGATTTTGTGGGTCTAAAACTACTGTTTCGATTTAGCTAAAATCGGGTTGTTACATAATCCACTTAGGCTAGATTATGATTAAATTATGTTTAATTATGTCTTAATTAGTTAAATAAATAATATTAATTAAACTAAATTAAGGCTAATCTATGTATACATAACAACTAAAGTGGAAGATTGTCATCTTCCATATGGTTCCACTGTCCAAAAGAAAGACAAACTGAAGAGAAAAACCTCTTATCTGTTTGAACTTTCAGCCAACTATTATTCAAGGTAATTAAGTCATTTTTCATATAATTTTTATAGATTTGACGTCATGTGAGCTTGATTTAACTAGCCTATGTACCAATTTGTAAAATTGTTGAAGTTTTAGAAAGTTTTCATTGTTGATTTCTTGAAGAATTATGTGTGAAATTGATAGAAATTAATCTTAGTTTATAAAAAGAACTAGATTGTAAAGCTTAATTGTTAGGTTCATATATTAGGGACTAAAT
Organism: Gossypium stocksii; assembly: GCA_020496765.1. NCBI lineage: Eukaryota > Viridiplantae > Streptophyta > Magnoliopsida > Malvales > Malvaceae > Gossypium > Gossypium stocksii. The sequence goes on from CM035623.1 coordinate 111,547,953, forward strand.
TAAATAAAATGGAAAATTGTTATGAAATTTTGGTAGGAATGGAAAGTAGGAGGTCCTTAATGAAAAATGTGAAATCAGATTTTAATCCTAAGATAAGAATTGAAAGTTATGCTTATCCCAAGTTTAGGGCCCAAATTACATAAATTGCAAAAATGATTGACTTATTATTTGAATGTGATTTGGATGAAATTTGATATTATATTATTATAGAATTATTATTTGTAGTTAATATTGACGCTAGGCCATCAAGAGGGAAAACAGAAGCTAGAGTTGTCGACAAGCGACACGGGACCCCAATTTGTATTTCTATGATTTGAGAACAATTTATTTACTAAATGTTCATGATATTTTGCATTACATGGTGGTGAAGTGAGTTATCAATGATTAATTAAACTGAATTCTTGTGGTTATGATTGAATATCGAGATATGGACCAAATTGAATAAAATGAGAAATGATATAAATTATCTTGAAATGTGATATGTGTTATGGAAGTTGAGTAAAATATGTGCATGATATAAATATATGTGTTTGGAAAATGAATTGGATTGTGGTTGTGAATGTGATTGAAAACATATATTGAATTGAATTATGTGAACGGTATTGAATGTCGAAACTGTGTACTAGTTGAATGTAGGAAAAATGACTATGATACAGAATGCTGAATGGTATGTAATGCATGAAATGTATTGATGATAAGATTGAAATATGATATATGATTACAATGTGTATTGATTCAGTGTTACCCTAATAGCGGTCTCGAGTATCGTCGAATTAGTTGGCATGCCTTAGGTTAAAAATCATTATTGTCAGGCTATCCAGGATGGTAGAATGTTCAAATATTGAATTTCATCATATTCAGTCTATCTAGAATGGTAGGATAAATAATTTGTGAAAACCATCATTATCAAGCCACCCGAGATGGTAAAATGTAAAAATAGTGAAAGCTATCGTTGTCGGGCCATCTGGAATGGTAGAATATTGGATTAGAGAACCATTATTTTCCAGCCATCCGGAATGGTAGAATATTGAAAAAGAGTAAACCATCATTGTTGAGCAATCCGAGATAATAATATATTGTATAGTGCGAACCATTGTTATCGAGCCACTAAAGATAGTATAGTGAGTATAGATAGCAAAAGTCATCGTTTTAGGGTCACCCAAGATTACAAGAATAGTCTAAGAAGATATGGAATGTTTGATAAATTGGTATATTATGCTTATATGTGTGTTGTGATAGATAAGGTGTGTAAACTACAATTTGAATTAGTTGAAAACGAGCCCTGGGGGCCAAACGAATACGAATGAGTCGATATACTCCAAAAAGCAATTGAATGGTGGGTTAGACGATATATAAATGCTAAATGAAAATAGAATTGTATGTATTGAAATTGGAATTGGTTTAAAGATTGGTAGTTGATAAATGACTTAATTTATTTTACCATTGATATTATATAACTTTCAACAATTTACTAATGCATATGTTATTTTATCTTCATTCATGAAACTACCACTGAGCATTTTCGCTCAGCATACGGTTTGTTTTTTCTGTGTGTAGGTTTAGTAGATTCTCAAGAGTGTGATAAGTAGATCCAACATCTAAGAGGTGATCCCTGACTCCTCAAAGTTCGTATAGTTCCGTTTTGTTTCAAGTATGGCATTTACCTAGGTCAAACCAATTTACGATCAAATTAATAATTTTGTTATATTAAGGCTTAAATAGATAGCTTGAAAATGGTTCAATGATGGAGATGCATATGTGAATTGGCTTGTTTATTTGGTTGTATGGAAGTTGGTTGTATGGTATAGTTATTTAACTAATATATGTCTTTAGGTAGTTTAAAGACATAAATGATGAAATATTCTAGGATTGAACCTTTGTAAATGGTATGTTTTGGTTGATTTGGTGAATTGTAATTGAAAAGAATTGATGTTTTAGGTGTAACTCGTTGGAGCTAATTGGTATCTTGAGAATCAGTATGTCACGTCACAACGTCAAGCAAATGTCATCGTGACGAGATCAAGCCATTATGCCACGACACGACGTCAAGCATGGGTTGTTGCAATGAGCAGCCAAGTCAATATGTGGAGTTGCAACGAGGAACACCCAACGTCACGATGTCAACTTAAAATTTTGTAAACATTACAATTTAGTCCTAATTCGACCTTAGGTTAGCATTAGAGCTTTCGTAAGCTCGTATAAGACTTGGAAATGAATACTTATCATTTTATATACCTATTTTACTCATATTTGAATATTTAATGTTGTGAATCAAATTGTGATTTGTTCATAGTTGCTCCTACAACGAATGTGACACCTTATAGTTTTGACTCAACGATCGAGTCGAGTATGGGGTGTTACAGTCTTAAAACATTTTCTTTGTATCGTGACCATTATAGTGGAATATTTCTGTGTAAAATCTCACAAGCGTATATAGTGAAACCAATTGTTGTGTTGTTCTAATTGTCGTACCCACTACAGTTACCACAATAAACTACCAAACATACTTACAAATGTGATGATATTATCACAATAATTAGTACTTAATTAATATTAATTTTTTATTATCATATAAGAGTTAATAATATATTAAAAATATATTTTTTCAATATTAATTTATAAATATGATGAATAATAAAAGATATTTTTTCTATTCAAAAGTTTTTCTCAAACACATACTTTTATATATATATATATTTTATAGATTATAGAAATAATAATTTAGTCTCTGTATTAAATTAATAATTAATTAATATTTTTAATTCACATATATTTTAACATATAAAATAAAATATAAGGTTATCAATTTAAATTTGTCATAAAAAGTATAAAAGTATAAGATTTTCTTCTTTATATATAAAAGTTAATTTTGAAATGTTGATGAACAGAGGCAGAGAGATACCGAGAGAGACACGTTACCAACCAAGGAAGAAAGTTATGGGAGAGGAAAAGCAAACAAAAGTGCCTACCTATGTCGGCCATTTTCAGTCAAAACTATTTTCGTTCGAGTCGGCTACTACCACCCATATTTTTATTTATAAATTTTATTATACTCGAAACTATCAAAAAATATTTTTATAAAAATATCATATAAGGTTTCCATATTAGAAACAGAATTATATTCCCTCCACCTAAAAGAAAAAAATAATAATTCTTATACATTAAATTAAAAACTATATTATTATTTCTGTTAAGAATTTAATTCTATTTTATTGTCAAAACTTGATATTTATATGTCAGTATGAGGTATATATAATATACCAAGTGTTATTATCTAATTATTATATTAGTCATATCAATTTTTAAAAGTACAAATAAATAAAATAAATTTAATAGAAAAAATAATTTATTTTTTAATTTAACGTATTAAAATTAATTTCCTTATTTTTAAATGAAAAAAATAAAATGTAATTTAATTCCTCCTCCCTTCCATGATTTCAATATCGAAGGCAGCTCTATAAATGTTCGTGGCCGACTTCGAAGAAAACTTTGGGCAATTAATTCCTCCTCCAATATTATTCATTGAAGAGTCTCAAAAACCACTAAGAAATGATAAATCATATATGGAACAATTTTTTATTATTTTTTTATGTTCTTTTTTACAAGGAGTTGTATATATCCAAATGAGGTGATAACCGGTAAGCATTATAAATATAAAATAAAAATATGCTTGCCATAACTATCATAAATTTCATCGACATTGTTTGAGTGCTTGCTTGCACTTAGGCCCCAACTCCACCAGATATTTTTTTATGACAAAGTTTGGTAATGTTTTTAAGAAATATTGTGAAAAAGTATTTTTAAGAAGTACCGTAGAAATGTGTTATAGAAAAATATTTTTTGAAAAGTTTAGTTTAAAATTTGAGTGTTTAATATTATTGTCAAAAGTACTTTTGAGAAATAAAATATCCATTTTAAACATGTTATTATTAAGTAATAAATATGCATTTAAATAATATTTAAATTAATTAATATTATTATATTTTAGTAAGAATATAAAAAAATTCATTATAACTTGTTGTTAATATTTTAATATATAAAATATAATTTTTAAATATTTTTAAACAATAAATACTAATTATTTATAAAATTTAATTAGAATATATAAACTATAGTTTAAATATTTAAATATAACCATTAAATATTTATAATTAGTATTTTTAAAAATATTTTTTATTTTTAATTAATGATTTTAACAAATTTGTAATTAAACACCAAAAAAAAGGGAAAGTACTATGTTATTGGAAGGGTGAAAAAATAATTAAGCACCAAAAGTGCTTTTGAGAGAGGAAAAGCTAAAAATTTTGGCTTCTCCTTTTCAGGAGTGCTTTTGAAAAATCAAAAATTTCAACTAAAAGTAACTTGTTTAGAACAATTTTTCTTCCAAAAGTACTTTTTTAAGCACTACTAAGCGGGCCTTAAAAGTAATGCGAACCCTAATTGATATATTTAGATTTTTTTTATAATTATATCAAAAAATAAGCTAAGCAATCTCCTGCTAGATTTAAGAAATTTGAGTAATGAGTTTAATCATGGTAGTTTACTGTATGATATATATCAACATTGATTGTATTTGCTGGTAAGTATAAGTTCTGAATCAATACTAAGTAGTATATATTTTGTTTCGGTCAAGATTTTGATGGATTTTCACTATTTCGATGTATTTCGACCCGTTTTTATCAATATCATCTTGTACCGGCCCATACCGATTGTTACAAAATTTTGATGTTTTAAATTAACTTTTAAATGTTTAATTAAACCATTTTATTTTTTTCTATTATTACATTTAATAATAAAAATTATTAAATTAAATTATTCAACTTAATTATTTAAAACTTATAATTACATATATAAATATATTTATACAGATATAATTAAGATATATTTTACATGCATATACAATATATAATATATATTTTGACCGAAATAATATATAATTTATTAAAAAATTAAAAATTAAACTAGAAATATATATTAAGTGAGAAATATTTAAATGGACTTATAATTTATCAAGAAATTAAAAATTAGACAATAAATATATACATATCTAAAAAGTATTTATAAACATCAATAAACTTGAAATTAATACACAGAAACATACTGATATCAATAAATACTAATACCAAAACAAAAACAATACACCTATTAATATGGTACTGACTGCCTTGGATTTAATGAGAGCTCAAGAATGTATTTTTTATTTTCTTTTAAATCACTTTACATATTTAAATTGATAAACTCAATCTTGCTAAATAAGAGATACATCTAAGGGTAAGTAAAACTCGATTCGATTTTAAAAAATCTAAATTTGTTTTTAAATTTTGAGTTAATTGAATTGAGTTATTCAAGTTAACACAAATAAGTAATTTGAGTTTCAAGTTCGAATCGGGTTGAATTTTACCATTTGAATAACATATTGGTGTAAATATCCCTTTAGTCCCTATCAATTTTGGAAATGAGCAAATTGGTCTCTCTCAACAAAAATTACAAAAAAATCAAAATATTTATAAAAATTCCAAAATTTATATCTTTTAAAAATTATAAAAAATTCTTAAAAATATATAAATAAAGTTAAAAAATTAAAAATATTTTAAAATAATAATTTTGGGACCTAAATAAGTTACTTAATGAATCAAGTTAATCATAACAAAGTATCTTACTTTTTTTTTTTTTTTTTTTGCTTTGAAAAAGTTTTCAAATATATATGATTTCAAATTTATGTGATCTAACATCGATTTAGGTATATCGTAACAAAATTTTAATTTGACATGTTTAATTTTTTTTAATTTAACTCAAACAATTTCACCCAATTCAACTCAACTCGATTCGAAATTTTTGGAATCGAGTTGAGGTGATAAAATAGAACTCGTCAATTTTATTAACTTGAATTTTTTTTACTCGATTTGATCGAACGCTCACCCCTAAATACATCTTTCTTTTTTAAAAAATGTTCGTCTAAAATTTATATTTGTTTTACTTATGATTGTGCTTTTTTGCATTTAAAATTTTATTAAGTATACACATCTTTATATATTTTTTATACAATAATGATTTGTGCCATGCAACACGATTATTTGATACGAATTTTCATATTTTTCATAGTTTTGTGATCATGGTTTAATATTAACTATAATTAAATTAATTTACTTAATTTAAATTATATCTAATATTTAAACTCAAGTGTTCCATTAAGAGTATAAATTAGCCTGACATTGCTCATATAAACAAAGATTGAAGGGTAATGGTGAAAGATTGGAATTTGATAGGTTATGGATGGGTTAAAGGCTCTGTATGTAGAAAAATTATGGATTCTTCGTCAAATGTAACTTGTAAGTTGTTCAAATGGTGAAAGATTGAAACTTGATGGGTTTTGGATGTGAAGAAAGACTAGATGATAACGGTGTCCCATAAAAATATATAATATAATTAATGGAATTCAAAAAACATGAAATAAAAAGAAATGTAAATCATTTAGGAAAAGAGGTGAAATTGAAGGAGAAAATGAATAATTAAACGTCGATCAAGAGACAAATTACGTTGGTCTGTGCTCAGTTGAGTCCTAATTGTAATTTATATGATGAAGAAGAACAAAATGAGACACCTCTACAGGGTTGATGTGAGCCCCCGACAATTTAACAGTGGATCTGTTTAATCAAACAGACACCGATGTTAAGGTGCTATTCTGATTACTCAAATTCCATCCTTCATTTACGAGATTGACACTTAACACAATACAATAATAATAGGTCCCCTACCCTTTGACTCATAATATTTCTCCAATTCCAAATATGCATCATTACCTGGCGCTCGACTTTGCTTCAAATGTTGGATTTTTGGCATAGAAGCTTGGGTTATAGCTAGATGCATGCGTATAATCAATTATATCCAAGTATATGAAATAATTTCTCCCTGAAGGTAGTTATAGATAAATGACAATCTCTTTTTCTTCCCTTATTCTAAGAAATGAAGCTAAATTATAAATCATAAATGACATTATTTTATTAAAATATAAATTTAATGCACATTCTCTGCTTTGGAATTCATCTTTTCCATTTAGAAAAAGAAGCGGGAAAGAGAATTTAATAAAAAAAGCAGAGGAACTAACACGAGGCTCTGAGAAAAATCTAGAAAGAAGAAAGTATATCATTCATCTGCATTACCACAACAGCACTCATAAGATGGGAACCCTAAACCCACAAGTTTTACGTGTTCAAAATGTCTCTACCTGTCATACTCATAAAATTTCCTTGTTCATTTTTCATATTTGTTTCTGCTTAACATTATCTTTTTTTCTTTTTTCAAAGACCGACCAAGTTATGCTCAAAGCTGCATCAGATGCTGTCAAGTCCTACTCATGTCCTTGTGTGAAACCGAAAACACCAAAAACAGGATATCTAGGATCTAGCAGCATTATTAGAAAAATGAATGGATCATTCAATAGCTCCACAGGCTTTCTCCATCAGAATTCTCCGGCGAATCATCCGATGGCGTCGAACTTAATCTTGGTGGCGACACCAGCAGTCCCTCCGCCATGTCCACCAGCAAATTAGGAAGGTTTAGAAAGACATCCTCGTCCATATATCCTTCTGTCGACGTCATTTCTTCTTTTTTGGCAGGATGAGGATGACCTGATCCTAGATCAATCTCAATACCTTTACTTTCCGCCTTTTTAAGTAAAGCAGCAGCGGCAGCCGCTTTACGTATATTAGCCGATGATATAGAAGCAGGAAGTGGATAAGAAGCAACAGAGGCTGGGAAGTTAACAAAAGCCTCCGCGCCTTTTAGGGCTAGGGCAGCCACATCATAGGCAGCAGCAGCCATTTCCGGCGCTGGGTATGTACCCAGCCATATGCGAGTAGTTTTGCGTGGTTCACGGATTTCAGACACCCATTTGCCGCTACGGCGCCGGATTCCACGACACAATGGGTGTCTCCCAGAGGGCGAGGAAGCTGAGGCCATATTAGCTTTCCGAGGAGTAGGAGGAGGTAATCCGTGACACGCGGGAGATGGGTTCTGGCACGTGTGACTATTTGTTGTGACGAGGGAATGTTGGCCTAAGGATAATGGTACGGGTCGCTGGGAAGACTGGTTTAATTGAGGCACGTTGGTAGGATTATTAGGGTCAGCCATATATATATACACACAAACAAAGATAGAGGAGCAAGTGATGAAGACTTTAAATGAAAGACACAGTTACTTTTTATTGGAAGTTTATAGTATTATGAGTGGGTTTGTAGGGTTCTAGATTTTCTTTTCCTTTTTGGAATTTCAAGTGTTGAGGCTTTTTCTTTTTATTGGATGAAAATTTTGGGTTTATTTATCTATAGATTCTCATGCACACGCCTTATTAGTCTCAAAGCTATTACTTAGCTGTTTTCTATTACACACTTGGCACACGCACATGGAAAAAACAAAAAGAAAATTTTAAAACATGTTGCTAGTAATTTTTATCCACCCAAAGGGACCGTGTTGAAATTAATAGTTCCATTGCCTAGTTTCGTTGTCAAAAACTTTAAGGGGAAGGGAAGAAGAAGATAGTCATGGATTTCTTGACTCGCCAACCAAATCATTAATACTTCCTTTAATCAATTATAAGACATTTACTTCTAGTTTATTGATTTGTTTACCTATGGGCTAGGAGCACCTGGTGCGATCCCATTTCCATTTCATAAATTAGTTTAAGTTTTGGCAACATCAAACATATGTTCTTTAAAGGATATATTTCGAAATAAAATCACATGCTTTATATTTTCATCATTTCAACCATCACCTAAATTTATATTTTAAAATAGTGCCAAAATATCGTAATATAAAATATAACCTTACTATTATTATTTCTTAGATTAATTTTAAATTTTAGATCAATTTACTATTTTTATTATTTTAATTAATTTAAGTTTTTTTTTCTCAAATAAAATTTAAAACTAATTTAAAAACAATATTTTTCTTAAAAAGCAAAAGAGTAGATGCAACAATTTTTCTTAAAATTATAATTATTATATTTAATTTACTAATTTATTTATTCATATATTAATTATGGTTATAATTATAATTGTGGTAATCATTTTCATGAATTATTATAATTGTAATTTATAAATTTATTTTAACATCATATATTTATTAATATATAAATTATAACAAAAAGTAATAATTGTATTAATTTATCATTTTTTTTGGAAAATGAGACTAAAAACTATTAAAAGAATTAAACTAGTTAAAAAAACAAATGCTATACTAAAAATAATTTAGTAAAATTTACTTCTAATAATCTTATATTTCGTGAATCTAAATTTTACTTCCCTGCCAAATAACCTAAACAAAATAATTAACATACCATCTAAAATCTTATATTATTGTAACTATTAGAAAATGTACCAAATGTATTAAAATATTGTATTCATGCCTAAGAGTTTTGCAACATGTTGTCGACTTAAAGCTTGTGACAGAAACCTTTTCTGCCTGAGATGAATGCGTGTGTGCTTCCACTAATCTGATTAAGGGTCTTTGATTCAATCTGATATAGATTGCATTATGTTGGAATGGTATGTATTCATGTTTACAAGAATTCCAGATACAATGTTGAACCTGCTGGAAGCAGACCAATTAATTTTACTGTCAAGGGTATTGGTGTCATCATATCATATAAGAAAGAACAAAGCAAGCAATGAGTTTCGCATCATTTGTAAATGGCTGCTTCAATCCCTTATACTCCTGATTTCTGATTTTATAGGTTTCAGTTCTTCCAACACAGTTTTGCTGGGCAGCAGGGGCTAAAATAATAAAATTATAATTTATTCTCTTTAATATTAAATATTTAATTTTAACTTGTTTCTTTTCTTTTCAATATTTTATTATGAATTATATCATAAAAGTTAATGTTTGAATTAATTATATAAAGAAAATTGTAATGCATCACAACTTATAACCATATAACATTATATAAAGCAAATTTAACAAAACCAATATTGAAAATATATAATAATAAAAATTGTGAAATGATTTAATCAGATAGCTTTACAACCATTCTGGTTGAGAATAAAATGGCGAAAACACCGAACAAAGGATATTCAACACCTACATAGAAACTAATATAAATCAAAATAAAATATAGCTCACATCACAACAAGCCATGAACATGTTTGATTCTCCATCCCAGCTTCATCCTAATCTATAAGCAACTTCATACCTTAACAAATTCATTCCTTTAAACAAATTTCATTACCTACATTGTCAAATGTTAATGCTTCATTAATAAATTCACCATCTCACTTTCATCAATAAATTCATGGTTTATGTCACTATTTGACCCTCCCCCATTATATCTTAACTCCCATTTTGATATTTAAATTATTTAAATTATTGAGTCTAAAGGTTACACGGATTCAAAATCAGAGTTACGATTCGAACATTACTCTGGATTAACCTTAAAATACAAAGATCACTTCTACAATCTCATTGTTCAAAACATTCCCAAATGTGCAAGGGTTTGATAATTTTTATTCCTTGGTTCCTTTCTTCAGATACATCATTCAGATTCCCCAATATCAAGTCTTGCTCTAAAGCCCTGAGCATGATGCATTCTTGGACCTCATGCCCATTTCCATCATGGAATTCACCCCTTTAACTAGATGATCGGGTAGCGAATTTTTGCCCTAGAAGGATTATCAAATTTTACAATACCCATTTTGACTAGGTTAACACTTTCTCTCTCTCTCTCTCTAATTAGGATTTTTTTATGGATTTAAATGCATGTGATGCGATGTGATACAATGCATGAATGCAAAAAAAAAAAGGTATCGATCTCGATTCAATTCCATTTAGGAAACTTTATTAGAAAACAAAATCCTTTACATAAAACGAGCTACATATATGCTTTCGCCCTAATGCTCAAAGTCTTAACTTTACTAAGCAACAAGGCTAACTCTTGACCACGAACGGACTGTAGCTCATACTTCATACTCAATGTATCGGCCTGTACCACCATGGTCTGCAGATAATCAGCTACCTCTCGAATCTGAGCTATGGCTTCACCCATGAGGTAATCCTTATAGCCAAGGACACCTCCTCCAATGTCTATGAAGTTTTCTGGTTATCTTAAAAGCAAGATTGGCGAACTAGTATGCATCCTTATTTCGTAGCATGCTGCCTACCAGCGTCTTCAGTGCTTCTTGAGAGATTTCAAATTCCTGCCCACTCAGTGCATTTTGAATTGCTCGCATGGATATCTTTGCAGCACAGTTAATCTCCTCTTTAAAGGTCTTTGAAAGATATGGTCTTCTTAATCTCTTTTTTTCACGCCCATTTCGGCTGTCCAGGCCATCAGGGCTTGCATTTCCATTGTTTCTGATAGGTGCAACATCCTCAAATACAACAATAAACTTAAGCTTGTTGTTTTGTAGCGGACCTATAATAAATAAGCTCTTATCACCATCATAGGCAAAATTCTTTCCATCTAATTCATTTTTGTAGGTCTCATGCACTCTGTCAGTCACTTTCCTTCCAACACCCTTACCATCCATAGGGCGACCATCTTCATATGAAAGAGAAACGCTGTAATGGTAGAAGTGTCCATCAGTACTCCCCATGCCAACTTTGAAGTGATTGGTGAGTACAGTTACCTTCTGCCCTTCAGTTCCAACACCACGCCTTACCGTAGGGTGTCAAACAATCCTCTTCACATCTGATTATGCTTTAATCAGAACAACATCAGGAAGCACAGGTGGCGGAGGAGGCAAGGATTCGAATGCTGCCCCATTTCCCTTTTGCTCAAACGAATCCATACCCTAAAATTCGGAGAGAAAATAACAAAACAAGAGTCACTAATGAACTCAAAGAGACAGCAAAATTCTACGACCCTTTTTCTCTTCTTTTTTAGCTCACTCCTACTCCCCGTGATGTTTATCAACTTCCTCACAAAAGTTGGAATATAGTTAGCCCTTGAGTAAACTTTATCAACTTGAGTCTTAGGACAATGCAACAAAACCGAATATTCCTCTACCGTGGGTACCATATCAACCTTTCCAAAAAAGTGAAGCAACTATATGCAGGATTCCAATACTGAGTGATGTCCCAAAATAATTGTTCGTCTATTTTCATGTTAAGCAAGTTCGGCAAGTCCCCATAATTGTCGTAGAACAACTGCTTAGTCTTATCATTCTATCGATCCCATATTTCCTTTACTTCTAAGAGATAATTCTGTGTCACGCTGCTATGAGTATAGTCCCATAACTCTGACATGTACCCTTCAGTTAAGCTATCCCCTTTTGCTAGTTATGTTTCCTTTGACCATTTATGGACAGCCGCATTGTTTCCCACTTTATCAAGGAATTCATTCTCCATAACCAGCTTTCTAACTTAGCAACTGACCGTGAATTGATACCTTTTAAAAATATGAGATGACATGCACAAAAATAAAACACAACAAGTTAGTATCACAAATAAATCATAAAGCAAATAAACAAACACCTATCAGGGTGATTACTAAGGTTTGGTTTAATTCTACCTAGGGTAGGCACCTATGTCTTCTACATGTGGTTTAGCCCTAAAGTTCGGGTACCTGAACCAGTAGATTCCTCAATCCTCACCCATTATAGGCTCATATGGACCAAGTTCAGTTCAGGGGAATACATTTCCCTATGGCTACACGGAGGTGAAAACCTCACGAAGACATAGGTACGGATGTATTCCGGAAGCGATCCACTATCCTACACGGAGGTGAAAACCTCACGAAGGCATAGTTTCTCACTCCCACTTAAGGGTGTGACCACAACGGTCATGCAAATGCAATGTGTGCAAGAAAATAACAAATATATGCAGCAATCACATGTAAAAGGGTCATAATTTTCGAATCGAATTTTCAAATTTCGACCAAAGGACATAAATTAATCAATTTTACGGCTTGACTCTCTTATTGTCCCCAGTGGAGTCGCCAAGCTGTCGAAACCATTTTTTTTATATGTTTAAAAACGGGGTCGACTTATTTTTGAAAACGAAAATGGAGTCGCCACAAATCCCTTTTGCTTAGGTGTGATTGGATCACCTTATAAAACATTTTATTTCAAAACATTAATTTTGGCCTACGAAAATTCAAGAAAATAGGTTCGGGAGTCGATTATATACGAGGAAGGATTAGCACCCTCGTAACGCCCAAAATTGGTACCAAATTGATCAGTTTTCTATCCTAATGTCGAAAATTTGAAAAGATTTAAAAAACATGATCCCTTTTTTAAAAACTTGAACAATTTAAATTGAAATTCGAGATTCCTTTGTTTCGAAAGAATACAAACATCACATCCAGCACGTTAGGACACGATATTTTTAATCCTCGTAACAAAAATCATCTTGAGATTTGCAAAATTCATTAAAAGGATATTTAGTTATTTAGTTAAACGGAAAATCGCAACCCAGCACGTTAGGGCACTATTTCCCGATTTTCTAAACACAAAACATTGCCTTATTTAAGAAAAAAACTTTGGGATAAACTGACACAATTAAAAAAAGTATATTTTTTAAATCAATGAATAAAAATGGAACATTAATGCATTATAAAATATACATATCAGAGTACAATTTTCAAAGATCACAAACACATTAATAACCAACAATTCAATAAAACAATGATATAACACATCTAATGATACAAGCAAACAATGTAAAAGAAGATAACAACTTTAATTTTTCTAAAAGAAATTTGAATAGTCAAATAAAAGATATGAAATAGATTAATTCAAAATTTATAAAAAAACACCTAAGAAATAAATATAAGATTTTACATTTTAAATTAAAAAAATGGTGAGCCATTTATACAAATGATTTATGAAACTTTAACTTTAGAGAAATATATATATATATATATACGGGTAAACATATATAATAATATAATAAATATATAGATTTTTTAGTACATAAAATTTTACTATACCAAAAAATATAAAGAAAAATATATATTATATAATAATCAAATGTATAAAAGATAGGAATAAATATACATATTTAAAAAACGAAGAAATTAAAATAAAAAAAGGTTGAAAAACGAAGATGGACGAAGAATAAAATAAGAACAAACCACAGAGAGTAAGAACGCAAGAGGGAGAGAAATTTGAGTGAATGCTCTCAAGAATTCTTATTGCTTCCCAAAACTCAAGTCAAGTGCTTTACAATGAAGGGAGAGGCCTCTATATATAGTTGAGCCTCCCCAAATCCAATGGTACAGATCAATTACATCAATGGTTAAGATTAAAGGGTATCTACAAATTAAATCTCCAAGATTACAAGATCATATCTTCTAAGATTGCATATCATATCTAAGATTGAATATCATATCTAAGATTGTATCAGATCTAAGATTGCATATCATATCTAAGATTACATATCCTTGAAGATTATATTTCCATATGAGTCAAGCTTATGGACCTTAAATCTTTTCAAGTAATGGGCCATTCCGATCGAGCCAAATTATATATTTGTAATTTTGGACTGGACTTGGACTTTATTTTATTATTTTTTTGGGGTTTATTATTGATATGGGCCCGGGCAAAAATAGGTTATTACAAAAACATTAAGGTTCAACAATATGTCTTCAGATAATGAGAGTTGGACTTGAGGCTGGCCTCCTTTTTCTTCGAAGTTGGTATGTATCAAGAAAATTAGGTACATGTCTCAAGATTAGGCCATTCACGTCTTGAGACATATTTTTTTTTTATTTTCTTAATTTAGCTTCGATGTTTAGCTGTCTTAAGATCTCAATACCTAGAATAAAGCAAAACTAATTTAGATTTCGATGTTTACTTGGCTCAAAACAATGAACCATTGTCTCGACACATACTCGACATGTCATGATAGCTAAACTAGAAAAAAGTACAAAATGATCATTTTTACTCTTGACATCTCGAGATTTAATGATAAATTTACCCTAAATGCACAACTTATGTCAACCAAATGAGTTCAAAGACAATTCTAACCTATACCATCAAAATACCAAATCATTCTTTACCAATTTAACCACTCTAGATGCAACTAACACATATGAATTCACATTATTTCATACATCAATCCTAAACACAAATAAACAGATTATCTACGTAAACTACATATTTTATCTTTAATATCAGCTAATCAAACTTAGCTTCGAAATACATAATGTTGGATCTGGTGCCCCAAGTGTAGTTTATTTGTTTGTATACTTGTATTTTTTTTTAATAGATTAGTTTAATAAAATTATTCATAAATTATATTAATACCATTTATATATTGTCCTTAATGATTTTTGCACGCAAGGTAAAATTGAAGCAAATATTAGCTTACTAGTTATCTAATGTTAAACTAATACTAAGTGGTATTACATGGTCAGATTGTAATACGAAAAGATAG
Organism: Gossypium stocksii; assembly: GCA_020496765.1. Taxonomy (NCBI): domain Eukaryota; kingdom Viridiplantae; phylum Streptophyta; class Magnoliopsida; order Malvales; family Malvaceae; genus Gossypium; species Gossypium stocksii. The sequence goes on from CM035623.1 coordinate 111,563,322, forward strand.
GTAATATTAGTTGTTAGAATTAAGTGACCCGAATCCTTGTTTAAATAAAATATAGTGGTAAAATAAAATAAAAGTAAAATCTATATAGAACTACACTTCTTTTATTTTATTTTAGAATAAGGTTTTTAAACCTTATTAAACTCCATCTATTTGATATTGATTAGAATAAGATGTTTTATCTTACTAACTCCTATTAGAATATAGTTTTACAAGCCTATAAATAGACATAGTCTACTCCTCTTGTAATCACTCGAATTCAACATAGTGAATTTTCTTCTCCTCTGCCTGTGATTTTTTTCTCGGAAGGGTTTTTACATAAAAATCGACGTGTTTTTTATTTCTCTTTCTCTTTTTTTTTGTGATATATTGTCATTACCGACATTCTATTTTTTATAATCTGGTATCCGAACTTCTGGGTTGTTCATCTCAATCACATTAATGGAGTCTTTGAAGTATGAAATTCCGCTATTGGATTGCAACACCAGATTAGCATTGTGGCAGATAAAGATGTAGGCAATTCTTGCACAGATGGACTTAAAGGAAGCCCCGCTAGGGGTAGATAAGATGCCATCAACATTGACGGAGGAAGAGAAGAAGCGCAAGGATCGAAAGGCGTTAACACAGTTACATTTGCATTTGTCTAACGAAATTTTACAAGATGTGATGAAGGAGAAGACCGCCGCTGGATTATGGAAGAGGCTGGAACAAATATGTATGTCGAAAACTCTAACCAGCAAGCTGTATATGAAGCAGCGTCTTTATGCTCATCGTTTGGAGGAAGGTGCATCTGTGCACGAACACTTAACAGTGTTTAAAGAAATTCTCTAAAACTTGGAAGCCATGGAGGTTTAGTATGATAAAGAAGATCTAGGGTTGATTCTACTTTGTTCATTGCCTCTGTCTTATTCAACCTTTAGAGACACGATTTTATATAGCCGCGAGTCTTTCACAGTTGATGAGGTTTATGATTCTTTAACCTCGTATGATAAGATGAAACATCTTATGGTTAAAACTGACTCTCAAAGAGATGGTCTCATTGTTCTTGGGAGACAAGAAAGAAATGCTGATGATGATCATGAAAGGACACAGGAATGAAATCCTCGCGGTAAATCTAAAGGTAGATCGAAGTCTTCAAACAGAGGTAAAACTTGTAACTTCTGCAAGAAAAAAGGACACATTAAATCTGAGTGCTATAAGCTACAAAACAAGATAAAAAAAGGTGGCTGTAAATCAAAAGGGAAAACAACCAGAAAATTTTGGTGAAGCTGATATTGTAGAAGATTACAGCGATGGTGAACTTCTAATCGCTTCTGTCAACATTTCTAAAATGAGCAAGGAGTGGATCCTTGATTTGGGCTACACCTTCTACATGAGTCCCAATCGAGATTGGTTTACAACTTACGAAACAGTGTCTGAAGGTGTTATTTTGATGGGAAATAATACTTCGTGTAAAATTGCAGGTGTTGGAACTGTAATAGCCAATTTTGGCCCGATTAAAATCCAAATCAATTAAACAAAAAAAAATAAACCAAAAGTCCATGTCCATTTACAAATTAAATACCCAAAATACTTAACCCGTTTTACAAACCCAATCACCTAGCCCAAAAACTAAACCTATCCTAACCTAAATCCAAGCCCGATTGACCCAATACCCAGCAAACATGCAGCAAATGGAAACCCTAAGGGTTTCTAGGGTTTCTCTCGCGCCGCTCTCCCCTCCAAGAGCCATACAACCACCAGCAGCCTCCGTACATGCCAGCTACCTCCGTACGCCAATGCACAGCCTCCGTACCTCCGTACCTGCGAAAAACAACAAAAGCGCCAGCAAAAACAATAGCAAAACATTGTATTTTGTTTTCATTTTTGAATCGGTTATAAAAGAACCGAGAAAAACCATTGTAATGGGGGGGATTTTCATTATTCAAAAAAACAGTGTTACCGGGGGTTCAAAAAAAATACAAAATATCAGAGAATAGAAGCGAAAATTTTAAAAAAGGTGTTCTTTCATTTTTTCAGTTTCGTTTTTACTTTCAAACTTTCATTTCATTTTTATTTTCTGACATATTCGAAAATTAAAATAAAAAAGGGAAGCGAACCTCACCTGACCCCATCGGGTTTATCGTCGGAGGGTCTTCTCCATCGTCGCGGTTAGACTCGAAAAGGGAGCCAAGGGTCCTCCCTATTCGTTTCTTTCGGGTTGAAAGCCTTACCTCCAGGCTTGGTTTAAAACGGAGCTTAAAGTCGTTGTTGCATCTTGTCGACCATCGGATTCAATGGTGGCACAATGAATCTCCAGTGAAGCCTAATCGGTTGAGGCAAAGGAGAGGGAAAGAACAGCTGCTGCTGTTTGTGAAAATAGAAAAGGGAAACGGGTAACAAAAAAGAAAAGAAAATTTAGGGTTTTAGCAACCCATTTGAAACGGCACCGTTTAGGTGCTAACCCGTGTGCGACCCGACTCGGGTAAAGGGGGATCATGGTCCCTCTGTTTTCGCAGTGTGCTGCAATCTAATCCTTTTACTTACCTTTTCTAATTTTACAAATTTGGCCCTGAAATTTCGTTCTGCTTTCGTTTTGGTCCCTAACGCTGCTGTGCGTTTTGGAAGAGAGATTTATTACGCTTTTGGTCCCTCTAATGCTTTAGCGTATTCAAATAGACCCTCCCATTTGTTTTTATTTCGGATCTCCCCCAGTAGCTTCATTTTTAACCCAATTTCGTCCCTTTCTTTTACTTTTTATCATTGTTTTACTTTTAACTTAATATTATTTATACTATTATGCTTTATTACTGTTGTTACTATATTTAGTATTTACTAGCATTTTATTATTACTATTTTACTTAATTATGTATAATATACTATTACTAATAGTTTTTTTAAAACATTACCATTTTATTATTATCTTTGTGTTAATATACTCGTATGTCTTATATGTTCTTTTAATATATATATATACATTAATATTATATTTCTTTATATATTATGCATATTATATATATATATATATATATATATATATTAATGTCATTGCTCTATATTATTTTATACTATTTTATGTATATATTTTTGATACTATTATGTACGTATATTTTTGTATATTACATATATTTATTTTCTAATATTATATTATGTATACATTTTTTTTAATATTACATTGTTCATATATTTCCATATTATTTCACGTATATATATTTTGTTATAACTACATTATGTATATGTTCTTTTTTAAATACCATTTTTTATACTATTTGTTTTAAACTTCTCATATGTTATTTTTTTTTAAATTATTTCATAAATTATTTAGTTAAATCATCTCAAATTATTTTGCCTTAAAATCACTTTGTACTTTAATTATTTTAAATTATTTTACTACTAACCTTAGAACTTTCGTACATAGTTCTATTATTTTTTTATTGTATATTACATTTGTTTCAAATTGTATCACATAACATCATTTTTATGTATAATGTTTATTCCAATATATATATATATATATACATATTTAATATAACTTATTTTTATGTTAAACTCTTATGCTAGTTTCTAATTTGTATTTTGTATATTTTATTGATCGCATATTGACAATTTCATATTCTTCTCATTTTATTTGTTTTTTAAAGTTTATTATATCGTATCTATGAAAGTTTTTTTTTTTGTTATTTTCAGATGTTAATATTGGTATTCATGTGGTGTTAATGTAAAATGCTTATATCTAGACATGATTATTGTTATTGTATATTTTGTTCCATACTTATTTGCTATATCTTTGATCATCGTTATAGCTTCATGGTTTCAACTCAAACATTTGCCCAATTTCAAGCTAAATGCATTAAATCATTTTCAAATTCGGTAATTTAAATATTTTTTGAAATAAGGCAATACTTAGTATTTGGGAAAATTGAAGAGTTATGCCCTAACGTGCTGGGTGTGATTTTTCTTTTGATCCAAATAACTCAATACCCTTTTACTCGCATGTTTTAAAAATCATGAGATGATCTCGATTTTGAGAATTTTAATGTTATATCCTAACGTGCTGGATGTGGCATTTTAATATTTTAAAACGAGTGAATCTTAAAATCCATTATAGAATATTCAAAAAAGAATCACATTTTAAAATCTTTCGAATTTTTCAATACCGGGACAATTATTAATCAATTAGGTACCAATTTTAGGCGTATCGAGGGTGCTAATCCTTCCTCATGCGTAATCAACTCCCGAACCCGTTTTTTATATTTCGTAGACCAAAAGTCATCGTTTTAGTAAATTCAAATTTTATTAAAATGATTGAATTTTGAGGTGATCCGATCACACCTCATAAAAAAGGATTGGTGGCGACTCCCATTTTAATTTTCATTTCAAAACCCCAAAGTCGATTCCCCTATTTTTCAAACGCATGGTTTCGACAGCTTGGCGACTCCACTGGGGATCGGTTGAGAGTCAGGCCATAAATTGATTAATTTTTGTCCCTTTGATTAAAATTTTGAAAAGTGATTTTGAGAAAATCATGTTTCTATGGTTACTTTACATTGCATTGCATGGCCGTCGCGGCCATACCCGTAAGTGGGAGTGAGAAGCTAGGCCTTCGTGAGGTTTTCACCTCCGCACGGGCTAGTGGACCGCTTCCGGAATACATCTGTACCTATGTGTTTCGTAAGGTTTTCACCTCCGCATGGCCATAGGGAAATGTATTCCCCTGAACCGAACTCGATTTATATGGGCCTATAATGGGTGATGATCAAGGAATCCGCGGGTTCAGGTACCCTCTCTTTAGAACCGAGCCTCATATAGTGAACCCTAGGAGCTTACCCTAGGAAGAATCGTACCCAAACCCTAGTGGTTACCCTCTTGGGTGTCCTATGTTGTTTATTTCTCTTATACTAACGTGTTTTCTTTTGTTTTGATTGCATTACATTGCATCTTCATAGAAAGGAGGTGTTAATTTAAATTCGATTACTAAATAGAAAAGTTTGTCATAAGAAAATGAACTTCTTAATAAAGTGGAATATAATGTGGTCATCCAAATATGGTCAAAGTGGACATAATAAGGGCAATCCGTGGAGGAATTCGGCGTTATTTCTTAGCTCCAGGATCGAAGTTGACAAAGATGATTCACGAGTCATCAATTCTCTTAAAGAAGCTAACGAGTCTCACAAGCATGAGCAAGCAATGGTCATGGCCCGGATCAAGCCAAAAGGAGCTAGTGAAGACATCTATTGGAAGTTTGCGAGATTTGACCATAGCATCCAGATATGATGAAAAGAGTGGAAGGCAACGCCGCATACGTAATCCGTTTTATGTAAAGAAGTCTATTTTCTAGAAAAGTTTTTCTAATAGAATTGAATTCAAAGTTAACGCCTCTCTTTCATGCATTCATTTCATACATTTACATTCATGCATTTGCACTACGTCATATCATTATGCATTAAAGGCCATAAAAGGTTTCTAATTAACTAAAAATATTTTAGTAACCTGGAATCCAACACAAACCAACCTACTACGCACCCCTACGGCACGAGGAAAAAGTCAATGGATAAAAGACTCGAGAAATTGGAGCAAATGCAAAAGGACATGCAGGAACAGATGCAGTCACAGATGGAAAAGCGGCTCGCTAGGATTCAGCGAGAAATAAAAGAGCAAATGATGGAATCTCAAAGGGAGATGATGGGTCAGTTGTCCCAATTACTGATGGGAAGAACGGATAAAGGAAAAGGTCCCGTGGGCAATATTGAGGAAGCTAATGAAGACCCTCAATACCCTCCTGGCTTCACTCCGACACACGTACCGGTGCAATCCGAGATTAATGTCCAGAGGCCGCCTATTGCAATCCTACCTCAACAGATCCAGACCGGAGCCTCCATACCAATGAATTTTCAAGCCGGCTCAGGCTCTAATCCTGTTAATAACCCAGATCCACCTGTGCCCGATTTGGATGAAGTTGCAGAAGAGGAAAAGGCAAGGATAGACTCCCAAAAGCGATTGGAAGAACGGTGTAAATGGCTGGAGGAAAAATTTAGAGCTTTAGAAAGCGCTGATAGCCATCACGGGATCGATGCTAAAGACCTGAGCCTGGTCCCAGATTTGGCCCTTCCCCCCAAGTTTAAAATGCCTGAGTTTGAGAAATACAACGGAACGAACTGCCCTGAAGCTCACATCACTATGTTTTGCAGGCGAATGACGGGATATGTCAACAACGACCAGTTGTTAATACACTGTTTTCAAGACAGTCTAATTGGGGCTGCCTCTAAGTGGTATAACCAGCTGAACCGTGTTACGATCAACTCGTGGAAGGACCTGGCTCAAGCGTTTATGAGACAGTATAGTCATGTGACGGACATGACCCCCGACAGGATCACTCTCCAGAATATGGAGAAAAGATCTAACGAAAGTTTTAGACAGTATGCGCAAAGGTGGAGAGAAGTTGCCATACAAGTTCAGCCGCCGCTTTTAGAAAAAGAAACCACGATGCTCTTCATCAACACATTGAAGGCCCCTTTCATTACTCATATGTTGGGGAGCGCCACTAAGAACTTCTCCGACATAGTGATGATGGGTGAAATGATCGAGAATGCTGTAAGAAGCGGTAAGATCGAAGTCGGGAAAAGTACCAAAAGATCGGGCTCGCGAAATAAAGATAACGAAGTGAACAACACGAGCACATTTAGTAAGGGCCAGTCCAAGTCACTCACCGTAAACCAGCCAAAAACGGTAACCACCAGTCAACATAGCACTATGAGACAGGGATCCAATGCGAGAGGGAATACAGGAAGACTCCAGTTTACACCCATCCCAACGACATATCGAGAGCTCTATCAAAACTTATTTAATACGCATGCTGTATCTCCTCGCCACGTGGAACCAATGCAACCCTCATATCCCAAATGGTATGACTCAAACGCTCAATGTGAGTATCATGCAGGGATTACGGGGCATTCAATTGAAAATTGCACCGCCTTTAAGAAGTTGGTTGAGAAGTTCATACAAATGGGTATTGTGAAGATCGATGATCCATCAGAGCCTAACAGGGTAGCCAAATGTGATGATTGAGGGGAGGGCAGGAAAGTTGTGAAGCCCAGAAGTCCAATGGCACATCTAGAGAGAAAACCGAGGAACCAAAGTTTCAAAGCTTCTGCCTTTACATTTGAGAGTGTTTTGAACAATGGGATTGTGGAAGAGATCCCTGTGTTTTTAGAATTAACCTAGAGTAATATCCAAAACACACTTGTTGCTTTCAGCCTAGAAGCAATAAGGGTCCTTTTGTGAAATAGGCTTATGTTCTGAATCTTTATTTCAATGAAATGCATTTCTTTTGAGTAAATATTCTTTTATTATTTCTATAGATCCTTTCAAATATTCCTTCATTCTTTATTCATAATCATACCATGCAATAATCATCCTTAGAGTTATTCATCCTTACAATAGGTCCCCAAGTATCAATGCCATGAGCGAGGCTGTTACTGACTCCCTTTTGAGTGAGATGCGTGTCTAAAGGGATCACAGGACTTCGAAGATGACAGAGATTGCACATATCTTCCGATTTGTTAAGAATGGTAGAGTGATAAAAAGTAGATCCTAACTTACAAAGGGTCAGTTGACATTACGAGCGTGAGGAAAAGATGAAGACTAGCTCACCGCAGGAATAAGACAAGACTTATACGTCCCAATCTATTCCTTCATGGAGCCTCTATGTGAGGTATGAATGTCCTAGGGTCAATATCACCGACATCAATTCATAGTGATGGGTTACTTTAATAAGAAGGTAATGTCACTTCATGTGCCAAAGTTACAAAGTAAACAGTCACCAGATTCAAATCCAGATTCAAATCCAAATCCAAATTCCAGTCCAGATCCTAATTCAAATCCAAATTCAAATTTAGATTCAAAAGGTGGCAATAAGGAATGCCAGAAAGAAATGTGTCTAATACAATCATACAAAGATCAGACACCACATCAGTACAGCAAAGGCAACCAAATTACCCAAAAGGAATTTGAAAGATGGCTGGAACTTGTAAGGGTTGGCATATAGAAGTTACTGTTTACCTTCTATACTTGTAAAATGTTGGCCAGGACCTTTTTCGGGGCAACGCATTGAAGTTCAAATTCTTTCTACTAAGTTTTATCAGAGCTAAGGCTGGACGAGGCAGAATGGACCTAATCCTGATCTGATTAAAGTAGAAAGGTTAATAGCTAGTCGTTACGATCAAATGATACAGGTTAATGAAAAGGTTTGCCCGGAAGAATTTCATGATGGGACCTGATATTGAAAAAGATCTTTTGGAACTCTAAAAAAAAAAAAAGAAAGAAAAATCAATCAGAAAAGGAAGAAGGAAAAGGAGAGGCTAAAGTGAAAACCCACAAAGGGCGCTTTGAGACCAAAGGGGATTTGAGTTGAAAACCCGAAAAGGGCTGCTTAAATTTTGATTGAAGGCAGGGCACACAGTAGTCTTGTTATGCTTGAAGTGGCAATGAAGAAATATGTTACGTCTTGGGGCATCGACGAAGTACTCCGGATCCCCTAAACACGTAAAGAGCTTAAAATGATCCTCAAGAAGTTCGAACAGAGAAGCTCAGGCTGCGATATCTGGGGCACCTAGTTTCCATTTCACCCTTATTGAATTTCCTATCTTTCATTATTTTACACGTATCAAAGTACAGCTCCAATAAATTTCTTTCTTAATTGCATCTGCTTGACTTATTTGTTTTGGGCTATACTCCTAATCAATTACTTTCTTGGCATGATCTTTTTCAAGCATTTCGCATTGAAATAACGATTAGTGGATTAATATTACTTTCATAAAAGGAGTTTCGCATATTACTCTAGAGGCTTCTAAACAGTACAGGAACCTGAAACAAGGCTGTTGCTTAAAAGCTCACCGAGTGTAAAGGTCGAAAATATTTGAGCTTAAATTGAATTTATCTCTTCAAGTTTTCTGTCAAAGATAAACTGAAACAAGATATCGCGTCGGTGATACAGTTGCGATGAAAACAAGCAATGTTAACCCAAACAAAAGGGGGGATCATTCTAGAGAAAAATGATATTCTGCATTCATGCAAATATCATGCATGCACATCTGGTCGGATCACCCGAGGAGCGATCAGTTGATGGAACAAGTTACAAATCCTACACCCCTGAGGTACAGTGGGACAGATGGGAGTTGATCTGGATTTTATAGCCATGAATTGCAGTGGGATAGTTTAAAGAAGGTACAAACCTAATGGACACTGAAGTTACAGTGGGTCAAACTGGTTATGCATGACACGACTATTTCTTCAGATCTTGGTCAAAGTACCAAGAGGGCAGCATACTTCGTCAGTGATAGCACCCTGATAAGTAACGAATGATGACGCCCAATTATTAAAGAGGAGCATTTTCATGACATTTTGCATTCATACAAGTGTCATTCAGTTAGGAGCATTTGATTCATTCCGATCATAGCATCCTAATCATTTTGCATAAGCATAAGCACATAAAAATGATTCTACAGGACAAGTTCCCCAGAGAACGGTGTAGCAATGTTAGTGAATTCATAGATTTGTCCCCTCGAAATGGTAGTGGGACAGATCAAAGATTGCAGTCTTATCTTCCTAAGATGGTAAGGAAGCAGACTAAAGATTTCAGAATTCTTCTCCTCGAAGTTCTAGTGGAGTAGGTTGAGGCTACAAATCCCTCCTCCATGAGTTTACATTGAGGATCAATCTTTATTCAGCAGAGAAGATTGAGGCTACAAATCTCTTCTCATTGAATCCTTCTCCTCGAAGTTACAGTGGAGTAGGTTGAGGCCACAAATCCATCCTCCATGAGTTTACGTTGAGGATCAATTCCCATTCAGCAGGGAAGATTGAGGCTACAAATCTCTTCCCTCTGAATTCTTCTCTTTAAATTTCCAATGGAGTAGGTTGAGGTTACAAATCCCTTCTCTTTGAAATCACATTGAAGATCAATCCTTAACTTCAATGAAATAGTGGAAAAGATTGAGGTTACAAATCTATTTTCCCTGATATTGCGTTGAAGCCGCAAACCTTATCTCCCTAAAGTTGTAGTGGAGCAAATTGAAATTACCATGACAAGTCTTATCTCACTGAAGTTGCAGTGGAGCAGACTAAACTAAAGATTAGGCTTACCTGAAGTTGCATGGGCAGATCGAGGATTTGAGTCTGGCATCCCTGAGATTGCAGGGAGCAGATTGAAGATTTGGCCTACCTGAAGTTGCAGGGGCAGATCGAGGATTTGAGTCTGGCATCCCTGAGATTGCAAGGAGCAGATTGAAGATTTGGCCTACCTGAAGTTGCAGAGGCAGATCGAGGATTTGAGTCTGGCATCCCTGAGATTGCAGGGAGCAGATTGAAGATTTGGCTTACCTGAAGTTGCAGGGGCAGATCGAGGATTTGAGTCTGGCATCCCTAAGATTACGAGGGAACAGATTGAAGCTAAATTGAAGATCTTGTCTCCCTGAAATTGCAGCGGAGCAAATCAAAGATACCAAACCTTATCTCCATGAAGTTGCAGTGGAACAGGTTAAAAAGTCAACGAATCTAATCCTCCTAAAGTTGCAGTAAGGTAGATTGGAATTATCCCAACAAGTCTTACCTCTCTGAAGATGCAGTGGAGCAGACTAAAGATAGTAGATTTGGCTCTCCTGAAGATACAGGAGCAAATCAAAGATTGGACCTAGCAAAGCAGACTAAAGCCACAAGTCCTATACCCCTGAAGATGCAATGGAATGGAATGAGGCTAATCAAAGAAAGGCACTCAAGAAGCCAAGATTCAACAAGACCGGGCAAAATTGGCTCTTTTAAAGTCTTTGCTCTATTCTCGTTACACGACAATGAGCAAAGAGGGGCAGCTGTAATAGCCAATTTTGGCCCGATTAAAATCCAAATCAATTAAACAAAAAAAATAAACCAAAAGTCCATGTCCATTTACAAATTAAATACCCAAAATACTTAACCCGTTTTACAAACCTAATCACCTAGCCCAAAAACTAAACCCATCCTAACCTAAATCCAAGCCCGATTGACCCAATACCTAGCAAACATGCAGCAAACGGAAACCCTAAGGGTTTCTAGGGTTTCTCTCGTGCCGCTCTCCCCTCCAAGAGCCGTACAACCACCAGCAGCCTTCGTACATGCCAGCTACCTCCGTACGCCAACGCACAGCCTCCGTACCTCCGTACCTGCGAAAAATAACAAAAGCGCCAGTAAAAACGACAGCAAAACATTGTATTTTGTTTTCATTTTCGAATCGGCTATAAAAGAACCGAGAAAAACCATTGTAATGGGGGGTTTTCATTATTCAAAAAAACAGTGTTACCGGGGGTTCAAAAAAAATACAAAATATCAGAGAATAGAAGCGAAAATTTTAAAAAAGGTGTTCTTTCATTTTTTCAGTTTCGTTTTTACTTTCAAACTTTCATTTTATTTTTATTTTCTGACATATTCAAAAATTAAAATAAAAAAGGGAAGCGAACCTCACCTGACCCCCTCGGGTTTATCGTCGGAGGGCCTCCGTCGGAGGGTCTTCTCCATCGTCGCGGTTGGACTCGAAAAGGGAGCCAAGGGTCCTCCCTATTTGTTTCTTTCGGGTTGAAAGCCTTACCTCCAGGCTTGGTTTGAAACGGAGCTTAAAGTTGTTGTTGCGTCTTGTCAACCATCGGATTCAATGGTGGCACAACGAATCTCCAGTGAAGCCTAATCGTTTGAGGCAAAGGAGAGGGAAAGAACAGCTGCTGCTGTTTGTGAAAATAGAAAAGGGAAACGGAAAAGAAAATTTAGGGTTTTAGCAACCCATTTGAAACGGCACCGTTTAGGTGCTAACCCGTGTGCGACCCGACTCAGGTAAAGGGGGATCCGCGCATTTTGTGCCTTTTGGGCTAATTGCGTGAGTGGTCCCTCTGTTTTCGCAGTGTGCTGCAATCTAATCCTTTTACTTACCTTTTCTAATTTTACAAATTTGGCCCTGAAATTTCGTTCTGCTTTCGTTTTGGTCCCTAACGCTGCTGTGCGTTTTGGAAGAGGGATTTATTACGCTTTTGGTCCCTCTAATGCTTTAGCGTATTCAAATAGACCCTCCCATTTGTTTTTATTTCGGATCTCCCCCAGTAGCTTCATTTTTAACCCAATTTCGTCCCTTTCTTTTACTTTTTATCATTGTTTTACTTTTAACTTAATATTATTTATACTATTATGCTTTATTACTGTTGTTACTATATTTAGTATTTACTAGCATTTTATTATTATTATTTTACTTAATTATGTATAATATACTATTACTAATAGTTTTTTTAAAACATTATCTTTTTATTATTATCTTTGTGTTAATATACTCGTATGTCTTATATGTTCTTTTATATATTATGCATATTATATATATATATATATATTAATGTCATTGCTCTATATTATTTTATACTATTTTATGTATATATTTTTGATACTATTATGTACGTATATTTTTGTATATTACATATATTTATGTTCTAATATTATATTATGTATACATTTTTTTTAATATTACATTGTTCATATATTTCTATATTATTTCACGTATATATATTTTGTTATAACTACATTATGTATATGTTCTTTTTTAAATACCATTTTTTATACTATTTGTTTTAAACTTCTCATATGTTATTTTTTTTTAAATTATTTCATAAATTATTTAGTTAAATCATCTCAAATTATTTTGCCTTAAAATCACTTTGTACTTTAATTATTTTAAATTATTTTACTACTAACCTTAGAACTTTCGTACATAGTTCTATTATTTTTTTTATTGTATATTACGTTTGTTTCAAATTGTATCACATAACATCATTTTTATGTATAATGTTTATTCCAATATATATATATATATATATATATAAAATATAACTTATTTTTATGTTAAACTCTTATGCTAGTTTCTAATTTGTATTTTGTATATTTTATTGATCGCATATTGACAATTTCATATTCTTCTCATTTTATTTGTTTTTTAAAGTTTATTATATCGTATCTATGAAAGTTTGTTTGGTATTATATTTTTTTTGTTATTTTCAGATGTTAATATTGGTATTCATGTGGTGTTAATGTAAAATGCTTATATCTAGACATGATTATTGTTATTGTATATTTTGTTCCATACTTATTTGCTATATCTTTGATCATCGTTATAGCTTTATGGTTTCAACTCAAACATTTGCCGAATTTCAAGCTAAATGCATTAAATCATTTTCAAATTCAGTAATTTAAATATTTTTTGAAATAAGGCAATACTTAGTATTTGGGAAAATTGAAGAATTATGCCCTAACGTGCTGGGTGTGATTTTTCTTTTGATCCAAATAACTCAATACCCTTTTACTCGCATGTTTTAAAAATCATGAGATGATCTCGATTTTGAGAATTTTAATGTTATATCCTAACGTGCTGGATGTGGCATTTTAATATTTTAAAACGAGTGAATCTTAAAATCCATTATAGAATATTCAAAAAAGAATCACATTTTAAAATCTTTCAAATTTTTCAATACCGAGACAATTATTAATCAATTAGGTACCAATTTTGGGCGTATCGAGGGTGCTAATCCTTCCTCGTGCGTAATCGACTCCCGAACCCGTTTTTTATATTTCGTTGACCAAAAGTCATCGTTTTAGTAAATTCAAATTTTATTAAAATGATTGAATTTTGAGGTGATCCGATCACACCTCATAAAAAAGGATTGGTGGCGACTCCCATTTTAATTTTCATTTCAAAACCCCAAAGTCGATTCCCCTATTTTTCAAAAGCATGGTTTCGACAGGAACGATTAAAGTTAAGATGTTTGACGAAGTTGTCAGAACACTTAATGACGTGCAACATGTTCCAGAATTGAAGAGAAATTTAATTTCGTTAAGTCCTCTTGATTCAAAAGGGTATAGATACAAAGTTAAAAGTGGGGTTTTGAAGATTCTCAAAGGTTCCCTCGTTGTGTTGAAAGGGTAGAGAAAGATTGTCAAGTTATATGTTTTGTAGGGTTCTACTGTTACTGGTGATGTAGCTGTTGCTTCCTCTTCCTTGTCAGATGATGATATTACTAAAATTTGGCATATGAGCATAGGGCATATGAGTGAGAATGACATGCCATAATTAAGCAAAAGAGGACTTCTTGATGAGCAAGGAATTTGTAAACTAAAGTTCTGTAAGCACTACGTTTTTAGGAAGCAAAAGAGAGTTCGATTTACTAGAGGAATCCATAACACGAAGGGCACGTTGGAGTATATTCATTCTAATTTGTGGGGGCCATCCAAAGTGCCTTCGAGAGGTGGAGCTAATTATATGCTAACTTTTATTGATGATATTTCCAGAAAAGTTTGGGCATTCTTCTTGAAGCAGAAAAGCGATGTGTTTTTCACGTTTAAGTCTTGGAAAACTATAATTGATGAGAAAATAAATAAAATACCTTCACACAGACAATGACTTAGAGTTCTGTTCTGATGAGTTTAATAAACTGTGCAAGTCAGAAAGGATTGTGAGACACTTGACAGTTCATCATACTCTACAGCAAAACGGTGTTACAGAACGAATGAATAGAGCAATCATGGAGAAGGTTTGATGTATGTTGTCAAATGCCAACTTATCAAAGTCATTTTGGGCCGAAGCAGCCTCTACTGCATGCTTTTTAATCAACCAATTTCCATCTGTTACCATTGAGAAAAAGACTTCACAAGAGGTATGGTCTGTAATCCTGCTAACTATTCTGATTTAAAGATCTTTGAGTATCCTATGAATGCTCATGTTGAAAATGGAAAGTTGGAATCGAGATTAATTAAATGTGTTTTTCTTGGTTATAAAGATGGTGTAAAAGGGTATAAGTTATGGTGTCCTAAAAATAAAAAGTTGTGATTAGCAAAGATGTTGTTTTTGATGAAACTGCTATGCTACCTAACTTATCTCTTAAAGAATCTTCCAATAAAGAAAATCAAAAGTAGATGAAGCATCAGATTAATCCAGAATCTACAATAGAGTCGACTCTTCAAGCCAGTATAAAAATTCAAAATAAAGTTACTTCTTCACCACAATACTCTCTCACCAAAAATAGAACAAGAAGAGAAATTAAACCTCCAAAGAAGTATACCGAGGTTGATCTAGTTGCTTTATGCTTTAAATGTGGTTGACGATATAGATGCAAACCAATAGCCATCTATTTATTCTGAGGCGGTTAGTTGTAAAGACTCAGAAAAATGGATGTTTGCTATGCAAGAGGAGATGGAATCACTCCACAAAAATAAAATATGGGATCTTGTGAAACTTCCTAAAGGTAAAATGGTTGTCCGTTGTAAATGAGTGTTTGAAAAGAAAGAAAGAACTCTAGGAGTTGAAAAACCCAGATATAAAGCAAGGCTTGTAAATTCAAAAAGTAGACTTTACAAAAGTGTTCTCCTCAGTTGTAAAGCATAGTTTGATTCAACCTTTACTTGGTATTACGGCCATGCATGATTTGGAGCTTGAGCAGTTAGATGTAAAAACTGCATTTTTGCATGGAGAACTTGAGGAGGATATGTACATGCAACAACCAGAGGGTTTTATAGTCTCAGAAAAAGAGGACTATGTTTGCTTGCTGAAAAAGTCCCTTTTACTGTTTGAAACAGTCACCAAGACAATGGTTCAAGAGGTTTGATTCCTTTATGACTTCTCATGATTTTAAAAGAAGTAGCTTTGACAGTTGTGTTTACTTTAAGAAAAATACTGATGGTTGTTGTAACACCCCTAGGCCCGTATCCGTCGCCGGAATAGGTCAAGGGCATTACAGAACTAAACTCAACATTCGATATCTTATTAATAATCATAAAAGAAAACTATTATATAGTACACATGTAAAGATTTGTTCATATACAGATTCGGTATCAATTCTTTACTCAACAATCATACGAATTCATATATATATTGGAACATAATAATATAATTAAATGCCAAACTATTATCAACCAAAAATCCAATAATCTATATACTAACATATGCGCATATATATATAATCATGACTTCATAAACTATTATAGTATTATTCAAATATAGATATTACTATTCATTTGGTCAAAATTTCATCATTTGCCGAGAACAAAAGAGCATGTGACCAAATCATTTTCTAATACCAACCCATTAAACCCAAAAGTTACTTATTTTAAGCAATCAACCATAAAATAGGTGCATTGCAAATATATATATATGCGCAACAAATGAACCAAGTATTAGTATAAACCTACTTCTAAAGATCATTAAATGGTCTATTTTTCAAAGTATCTATTACCAACTACAATGACCTATTTTATCTAACACTATCCTCATATGCCGACAAAAATTTCATACATAGATTTTGCCTATCAAGCCGATTTATCCATCATTATTCAAGTAACATAAATATAAGCTAAAAACATCATTTAAGTCACAAAACTACTGCATTTCATTACATAGATATATATCATTACTAGATCAACAAATACAATTATAACAAAACTCATAACCATTTCTTAAGCCATTTTCGTATGGCATTATATACATGTAATTCAATAGACATTATAAACCCACTAGTCCAAACTATACATGTCATAGGTCCAAATTAAGTAATATATATATGTACCGAAACAAAAGATAGTGTGATGAGTCTTTTGTCGATCCCGAGCTGCTAGCTAGCTTCAAAAGTCTATGTAGCATAGGAATGAAACAATCAAAGTAAGTTTTTTTATAACTTAGTAAGTCTTAAGCCAAAATAAATAATAAAAATAAGTAAACCTATTCCAAATACCGAATCAATCATATTAATCAATATGCTCTTTTATATTCTAAGAACTACTTCCGATATAATTCCGTTTGTACCATATATTCGATCAACTATAAAGTAAATTTCGATATTCTCACATTATTATCTTTAATTGTACTCACTTAAATTACAAGCCAACCACGTTAATTCAATGAACACATGCCTATAACACATCTTGATTAAGCATTCTTTCATAACATAGTATATATATTCGGTATTTAATAATCTTACAAATTGACATACCTAGGTGGCCAAATGTCATGCATAACTTTTCCTTAACTAAATTTCACATAACATACCTTCCATTTCTTTTATATTCTTGATATGTAAAAGTGTAATTTCAATCTTCGGCTATAAGCCTGCTAAGCATAAGCTTGAATTTAAACACCGGAACAGAGCCTGCTGGACACAAAGTCCGATAGTATTCACCGGCATTAAGCCTGATAGGCTTAAAGCTCGATTATATTCACTGGCACTAAGCTTGCTAGACACAAAGTCCGATAGTATTCACCGGCATTAAGCCTGCTAGGCACACAGCCCGAAAAATATATATATTTCAACCGAGATTTCATACATTCACATATCAAACCATCAATATCTATACTTTTCTTTACCATGGATACGGCATTCTTATGCCAAAAGTTATACACTCTTAATATGACCTTTCACCAAATCAACTTAATTCATTCTTCCACATTTCAAACAATGATTTCTATTTCATATCGCTCAAGTAAGTTAATCACTATATTCATATTCGACATTCGTTTTTAGAACATAACAAATAATGTTCACCAAATTCATACACATTCGGCAGTAGTAAGGATACATTCAAATAATTTAATTTAGCACTTAATTTTAAACAGTACCAAATTTTAACACAAAATAAAAGCTTAACGACTTACCTCAGATATTCCCGAATGGAAATTTCGACTACTTGACTAATTTAGCTTTCCCCCTATCCGAATTAGACTTCTTTTCCTTTTGAGCTTATAATTTTGATCTCCAATGACCGAATATCAAAAAGCTTTTTCTTTTCTTAGTTCATTTAGTTTCGGCAATAAGAAGAAGAACATGCAACACTTTGTTTTTATCACCCATTTTTGTTTTATTTTATTCATGTTTCTTATTATGACATAATTCAAATTTCATATTTTTATTATAAAATGCATATAATATCACATACTTACTCCTACTACCGTGCATCAATTCCAAAAATGGCTTATTTGCCATTTAAGACCCTTATACTAAAGAAACATGGCACTTAAGCATTTTCATGATAGTATGCATATAATTCATATAATGCAATTTAATCCCTTTTTACTAATTAAGCACCCAAATCTCAAAATTTAAACACGAAACTTTAACACATTGTAGTTCACACATTTAAAACACAGAAAAATAATATTTGAATATTTTTGACTCGGATTCATGGTCCCGAAACCACTGTTCCGACTAGGGTCGAATCTGGGCTGTCACAACTTTCCCCCCTTAGGAATTTTTGTCCTCGAAAATCTTACCGGTAAAGAGGTTTGGATAATGTTCTTTCATCGAATCCTCTAATTCCAAAGTCGCTTCCTCGACCCCATGTTTATGCCAAAGCACCTTTACCAGCAAAATTTTCTTATTTCGTAATTCTTTCACCTCGTGAGCTAAAATACGAATTGGTTCTTCTTCATAGCTTAAATTGGGCTGGATTTCAATTTCAAACGGATTAATCACATGTGAAGGGTCGGATCTGTACCGGCAGAGCATTGAAACATGGAAAACGTTGTGAATCTTCTCTAATTCAGGCGGGAATAATAATCTATACGCAACAAGTCCGATACGTTCAATAATCTCGAATGGTCCAATGAATCTCGGACTTAACTTGCCTTTACGACCGAATCTAAGCACTTTCTTCCACGGTAACACTTTCAAAAACACCTTATCGCTGATTTGGAATTCTATATCCTTACGTTTCAGGTCTGCATATGATTTCTGACGATCGGAGGCTATTTTCAAACTTTCAGGGATCAACTTCACTTTCTGTTCAATTTCTCTAATCAAATTAACCCCATGTATTTTATTTTCACTGAGATCAGTCCAATATAAAGGGGTAAAACATTTACGACCGTACAAAGCCTCGTAAGGTGCCATTTTAATACTTGATTGAAAGCTATTATTATACGTAAATTTAAATAATGGCAAATATCGATCCCATGAACTTTTAAACTCAAGGATGCAGCATCTCAACATATCTTCGAGTATCTGGATAACTCATTCGGATTGACCGTCCGTCTGAAAATGAAAAGCAGTGCTAAAATGTAGCTTAGTACCAAGCGCATCTTGCAGTTTCTTCCAAAACTGAGATGTAAACCTTGGATCTCGATCCAAAACAATGGAAACAGGTATTCCGTGCAATCGTACAATCTGAGAAATGTACAATTCTGCTAGTTTATCAAGTGAATAATCAGTACAGGAGCACTGTAGACACCGGTGGTGGCGCAAGGGAGGTTGGAGTAGGGTTTGGGTGGGAGGATTTAGGGTTTAGAATGGGAGAAGATGTTGAATAGTGGCCCCTATTTATAGGTTTTGGGTCACACGGGCATGTGTCATGCCCGTGTGACTCGGATTTTACCCGTGTGATTCGAAATTCGGTGGTTTTGGCGCTCCTGGTTCAAGGCACATGCCCGTGTTGGATATCTCACACGGCCGTTTGTGATCTTGTTAGCTTTTCACACGATCGTGTGATTTTTCACACAGTCGTTTGCAATGAGGCTTCGCTATTCACACGGTCGTGTAGGTAGTTACACGGTCGTGTCTAAATTGACAGTGTTGGCCACAGATTCGGGAGACGGACGTGTGGCTTTGTGCAAGCCCGTGTCTAAATGGAAGGGTTGCCACGGCTATGTCGTACGGCCGTGGTGATTTATCGTTAGCCCGTGCTTTGGGAAAATTTATCCTCTGTTTGTACACGGCCTGGATGCACGGCCGTGTCTCTGCTTTAAATGTTCACATGGCCTTAGGCATGCCCGTAGGCATGGCCGTGTGGTCCTAAAATTCTGCATTCAAAAGAGTTAGTTGTCGTATAAAAAGACTAAAATCAAAATAAAGGAAAAGTTACTAAGTTAGTGTTCGGGTTACCTCCCGAAAAACGCTTATTTAGAGTCTAAGCTTGACTCTTCCTAGATGTATCACGGAGGGAGTTTATGGAGCTGAAGCTCCTCACTGTTATCTTTAAAATTCTCTACCCTATAGTGTTTAAGCCTATGGCCATTTACCTTGAAAGTATCGTGGTTAGGGTGAGTTACCTCAACTGTGCCGTATGGAAAGACAGTTTGGATAGTGAATAGACCTGACCATCTCGACTTGAGTTTTCCAAGAAATAGTTTTAGCCTTGCATTGTAGAGTAGGACAAGATCACCGATTTTGAACTGTTTAAGTTGTCTCAGTCGTTTGTCGTGACGTCGCTTCATGGCTTCCTATTACAGTCTTGAGCTTTCGTAAGCATGGCAACGCCATTCATCTAGCTCGTTTAACTGCATTAGTCTTTTCTCACCTGCGAGCTTAGAATCAAGATTTAAAAATTTAACAGCCCAAAATGCTTTATGTTCAAGTTCAAATGGCAGATGACAGCTTTTTTCGTAGACAAGTTTATAAAGAGATGTTCCTATGGGTGTTTTAAATACGGTTCTATAGGCCCATAAAGCATCGTCTACCTTTCTTGACCAATCTTTTCTATTTGTTTCTATTATTTTCTCTAAGATGCGTTTTAGTTCCCTATTTGTTACTTCGACTTGGCCACTAGTTTGTGCATGATAAGTGGTAGCTGTTCTATGGTGTACTCCATACCTTTTTAAAGCTTTTTCAAATTGAGCATTGCAAAAATGGGTACCCCTATCACTAATAATTATCCTAGGTGTTCCAAATCGAGAGAGATGTTTCTTCAAAAATAATACTACCATTCTAGCATCATTAGTAGGTAAGGCTTGGGCTTCCACCCATTTTGACATATAATCTACTGCTACTAGGATGTACTTATTCCCAAATGAAGTAGGGAATAGACCCATGAAATCAATACCCCACACATCAAATATTCTACATGAAAGTATATAGTTCTGAGGCATTTCATTATGTTGAGAGATATTACCTGTTCTTTGGCATTTATCACAAGAGGTCACATACCTGTTGGCATCTCTGAAAAGTGTAGGCCAGTAAAAGCCTGATTCGAGTACCTTATGAGCAGTTCTAACTCCACTGTGATGTCCTCATGTGGGTCCCGAATGGCAATGATCTAAAATTTGGTATGTTTCTGTCTCAGCAACGCATATTCGAATAACCTGATCTACACAAATATGAAAAAAAAGATCTTCCCAAAAGTAGTTTTTCACATCAACGAAGAATCACTTCTTTTGCTGATGAGTCAACCCTTTTGGGATTATGTTAGCTGCTAAATAATTTGAAAAATAGGCAAACCAAGGGACTGCTTCGTCTACTATGGCTAGGAGTTGTTCTTCAGGAAAAAGTCGTTTATTTTCTTGAGGTCCTTGGGGTATGGATTTTCTAATCTCGAGAGGTGATCTGCTGCCAAATTTTTAGCTCCTTTCTTATCCCTTATCTCTAAATCAAATTTCTATAACAGTAAAATCCATCTTATCAATCGAGGTTTTGCATTTATTTTAGTTAAAAGATAGCGAAGAGCAGAATGGTTAATATAAACAATGACTTTTGACAATATTAAATAAGATCTGAATTTGTCAAATGCAAAAATAACGGCTAGCAATTCTTTTTCTATGGTAGTATAATTTACTTGAGCGGCTGTCAAAGTTCTACTAGCATAATAAATCGGTTGAAAGTGCTTGTCTCTTCGCTGTTCCAAAACTGCACCTACTGCAAAATCACTCACATCGCACATTAGTTCAAAAGGTAGATTCCAATCAGGTGAAATCATAATTGGGGCATTGACTAACTTTTCTTTGAGAATGTTAAAAGATTCTAAACATTCCTGATCAAAGTTGAAAAGCACATCCTTTTCAAGTAATTTCGTTAAAGGCTTAGCTATTTTAGAAAAATCATTGATAAATCTGCGATAAAAACCGGCATGTCCTAAAAAACTTCTTATAGCCTTAACTGAATTAGGGGGAGGTAATTTTTCAATGGTTTCGATTTTTGCTTTATCTACCTCTATCCCTTTACTAGAAATTTTATGTCCTAATACAATACCTTCTTGAACCATAAAGTGACATTTTTCCCAATTTAATACTAGATTTGTCTCTTCATATCTTATGAGAACACGTTTTAAATTAGTAAGACAAAGTTGAAAAGAATTACCGAAGACTGAAAAGTCATCGATAAATACCTCCATGATGTCTTCCACGAATTCGTTAAATATAGCTAGCATGCATCTTTGAAAAGTAGCAGGAGCGTTACATAATCCAAAAGGCATTCTACGATAAGCAAACGTACCGTATGGACATGTGAATTTCATTTTCTCCTGATCTTCTGGAGCTATCGGGATTTGACAGTAACCAGAGAGGCCATCTAAGAAACAATAATACATGTGACCTGATAATCTTTCCAATATCTGATCAATAAAAAGTAGGGGAAAATGATCTTTTTGAGTTGCGTCATTCAGCTTTCTATAATCAATGCAAACTCTCCATCCAGTGACTGTTCTTGTAGGTATTGACTCCTTTTTGTCATTAGACACCACGGTCATACCTCCCTTTTTAGGAACAACCTGCACAGGACTTACCCAAGAACTGTCAGAAATAGGATAAATAATACCTGCATCTAGAAGTTTGATTAACTCGGCTTTTACGATTTCCTTCATGTGGGGATTTAACCGTCTCTGAGCTTACACCGATGGTTTATCTTCATCTTCCATTAAAATTTTATGGGTGCAAAAAGAAGGATTAATTCCCTTAATATCTGAAATTTTCCAGGCTATAGCCTGCTTGTGCTCCCTTAACACATGGAGTAGTTCCATTTTTTCTTTATTACTTAAATCCGATGAGATAATCACAGGTAATGTCGAATCATCTCCTAAAAATGCGTACTCTAAAAGGTCTAGCAGTTGTTTTAGCTCTAATTTAAGGGGTTCATCAATTGAAGGTTTCTGTCTTAATTCATCATTCACCTTTATATTTTCATAACTTATATGTCTCGTGATAACTTCATTAGAATCTAACTCCTTTCTTACTTCTTCAATTTCAGTGGTGGCTTCATCTTCCTCCCACTTTCAACTAAACACAGTTCCAACGTGTCTGCGAGAGAAATTTCCTGAAAATTTTCTTGAACAAAACAGTCAATAGCATCAATAAAATAACAGGAATCATCTTGTTCTCTAGAGAATTTCATAGCATCATAAATTTTAAAAATGACTTCTTCCTCACCAACTCTAAGTACTAATGTACCATCCCCTACATCGATAACAGCTCTAGCAGTAGCTAAGAATGGGCGTCCTAAAATTAAAGGCACCTCAATATCCTCATCCATGTCAAGCACAGCAAAATCAACAGGGAATATAAATTTATCTACCTTTACTAGCACATCTTCGATGATTCCCTTAGGATATTTAACAGATCTATCAACTAATTGAATACTTATCCTAGTGGGTTTTGGTTCCCCTAGACCTAGTTGCTTGGACATTTTATAAGGCATCAGATTAATGCTAGCACCTAAATCAGCTAAGGCTTTATCAATAATTAAATTACCAATTAAACAAGGAATCCCTGGATCTTTCAATTTTGCCAGCAGTTTGTTTTGGAGAATAGCTGAGCATTCCTTGTTGAGTTCCACTGTGGCTAATTCTTCCAACTTCTTTTTATTTGTTAGAAGTTCTTTAAGAAACTTCGCGTACTTTGGCATCTACGGAATTGCTTCAACAAAAGGTAAGTTAATGTATAATTGTTTCAAAAGTTCAAGAAATTTACCAAATTGAGCATCTGTGCGGTCTTTCTTTAACTTTGCTGGATATGAAATAGGCGGTTTGTATTCCTTGAGTGTTGGTGGAGTGTTCTCCTTGGGTTTCTCTTCATCTACCTTATTTTTTGGAGATTCTGGAACAGGTGTCTTTTCTGGTTCGGCCAATAGTTTCCCATCTCTAAGGGTAATAGCTTTGACATGTTCTCTGGGGTTTGGCCCAGTGTTGCTTAGTAGTCCACCTTGTGGTCTTTCTGATATTAACTTTGCGAGTTGACTAATTTGATTCTCAAGTCCTTTAATTGATGCTTGCTGGTTCTTTAATGTCGTCTCAATGTTTTGAAAACGGGTTTCTGATGGGGCCATAAATTTGGTGAACATCTCTTCAGGATTTAGCTTTTTCTCCTGTTGTGGTAGTGGCTGCTGAAATCCCGGAGGGGGCTATTGTCTTTGATTCCCTTGTCCTCCCCAAGAAAAATTGGGGTGGTTCCGCCAACCTGCATTATATGTGTTACTATAAGGATTATTTTGAGATCTAAAATTGTTACCCATATAATTGGCTTGCTCTGTTTCTGTGCCATGGCCGTAAGATGAACAGTCTGGAGTAAACATATTCCCGTGAGTCGCGTCACACTGCATCACTGGCTGTGCCTGCGTAGAACCAACAAAATTATCAAACTTTTTATTTAAAAGTTCTACTTGGTTAGTGAGCATGGTGACAACATCAATATTATAAACTCCTGCAGCTTTTGTCGGCTTTGTCCTCATGACTTGCCACTGATAGTTATTTAGTGACATCTCTTTAATAAATTCATAAGCTGCTTCTGGTGTTTTGCTGTTAATTGTTCCTCCTGCGGCTGCATCGATCATTTGCCTTGTTGAAGGATTCAAATCGTTGTGAAAGGTTTGAACTTGTAACCACAAAGGTAATCCATGATGAGGGCATCTTTTCAAAAGATCCTTGTATCTCTTCCAGGCATCGTAAAGTGTTTCTAAATCTATCTGCACAAAAGAAGATATATCGTTTTGTAATTTAGCTGTTTTAGCGGGAGGAAAATATTTTAGTAAAAATTTTTCAGTCATCTGTTCCCATGTAGTGATTGAGCCTCATGGTAGAGAATTCAACCATTGTTTAGCTTTATTCCTCAAGGAGAAAGGAAATAATCTAAGGTGAATGGCATCATCAGAAACACCATTTATTTTAAAAGTATCACATAATTCCAAAAAGTTGGCTAAATGTGAGTTGGGATCTTCATCCTGTAAACCATCAAACTGCACAAATTGCTAAATCATCTGAATAGTGTTAGGTTTTAAATCAAAATTATTAGCAGCAATAGCAAGTCTAATAATACTAGTTTGAGTACCAGCCAAACTAGGTTTAGCATAATCATACATAGTACGAGGCGCTTCATCTAGTTCTGCGGGTAATGCTGGAGGTGGTTGAATGTTTTGATTTGCATCCATCTCTTCAATAGGTTCCGGTTCTTGTTCTTGCCCTTGTTCTGGATAATGTAGGCTTCGTCTGATCTCTCTACGAGTTCTGCGAACTGTCGCTTCTAAATCTTCGTCGAAAAGCAATGGTCCTGCTGGGTTGTTTCTAGTCATAAATTAGAAATACCTAGAAGGAAAAAATAAAGAAAATTAAAATAAAATAAAAATAAATAAAAACCAAAAATAAATATAGTAATGGCTAAAGTAACAGAAATCGAGCGTTCGTAATATTTTAGTTCCCCGGCAACGGTGCCAAAAACTTGATATGCGTGATATGAAGTAATAAAATTTATAAAAACTGATCGCACCAAAAGCTAACTAATATCACTATTTTAAGGTAAGCGCACCTATCGAACAGTAGTATAGTTTAGCGGCAAGACCGAGATATCATACCTAAGGGAACCAAAAGTACTAATACTTACTTCCTTTCTATTATTTATCCTAAAGAATAAAAGGGTTTTTTATGAAACTAAACTAATTCTAAAACTAAACTAACAATACACAAAAAGTAAACTGGGGACACACTCTTGGGAAAGACTGATTGATTTGGGCAATACTCAAGGGAGAATCCACCTAGACTTCACTTGTTATTGATTCTTGAGCTAGACGATTTATTCACTTGACTTGATCCGTAGAGATCTCTAATTTATGTTAATACCTCCGTCGAGGATAAGAACAACTAATCCTAGGTTGATTAATTGAAATCTCTTTCTAGTTAAAACCCCTAGTCTCGCATTAACTCGATCTATGGATCCCCTTATTAGGTTTGACCATAATCCGGCAGATTTATGTCGCCCTATGTCTAGGGTTGCATGCAACTCCGCTTAATTATGCTAGATCTTCTCTTAAACAGGGACTTTTGCTCCTCTGCCTAAGCACATCAATACTTGAATTAATATCTAGGATTATTAAAACAAGAATTAAGAACACATAATTAAGAACAATTCAAGTATTTATCATATAACTCAAGATAAAATAATAACAAGATCTATCTTAGGTTTCATCCCCCTCAAGTATTTGGCGGATTTAGTTCATAATTAATAGAGAAAACATCTCAGAAGAAATAAGATAACAAAACATAAAGAACCCAAAAACCCCTGAAAGATTGAAGGGAGATCCGATGTCTTAATGTGGAGAATAGCTTCTGGGATGAATCAATCGGCTTCCCTTGGAGTAATCCTTGCTTCCATTCTCTGTGTTGGCAGAAATAAGGCGTTCCTTTGTGGGAGAAAGAGTGCACCCTTAGAGTTGCCTCCTAGGGTCTTTATATAGAGCTTTGGGATGCCTTTCTTAGACTTTAAGTATCCAAATCCGAGTGAAATTGCACTTCCTCACGACAGAGACATGCCTGTATGCCACGCTCGTGTACCACGACAAGAGGCCGTGTGTGAGACTGTTGATGGAGGCACGGCCGTGTGGTCAGGCAGTGTTTGTCAGGGTTGGGCCGTGTTGGACTTTATGTGGCACGACCGTGTGCCACGGCCGTGTGGTGATCCTTGGGCCGTGTTTTTTTCACACTTTGGCCCATTTTCTTCGTTTTTGGCTCGTTTTTCGTTCTTTTCTCTTCCCTATGCTCTCTTGAGTATACAACATGAAATAGAAGGGTTAAGAGCACCAATTCTAACAAAATTAATGATAATTTATCCAGAAATTAGGCTAAACATGATGTAAAAATATGTATAATTTATCGTTTATCAAAAATCGGAGGTTGTATAATCAGTTGGAAAGCTACTTTGAAAACTACAGTTGCTTTGTCTACCACTAAAGCTAAGTACATGGCAATTACTAAGGCTTGTAAAGAAGCCATTTGGTTGAGGGGACTCTTTAGTGAACTCAATGAAGACCTTCAAATCAGTACAGTATTTTGTGACAGTCAGAATGCCATCTTCGTTACAAAAGATCAAATGTTTCATGAGAGAACAAAACACATTGATGTTCGATATCATTTTGTTCGTGATATTATTGCTCGTGGTGATATTGTTGTGAGTAAAATTAGTACTCATGAAAATACTACAGATATGATGACTAAGTCACTTCCTATAACCAAGTTTGAGCATTACTTAGACTTGATTGATGTTCATTATGGAAGTTAAACCCTTAAGGGGTTTTATGGAAGAGGTGGAGAACTTGTTCGTTGAGAGTTCACGATGAAAAACTTGTTCATTGAGAATTCGTGTCAAGGTGGAGATAGTTAGAATTAAGTGACCCGAATCCTTATTTAAATAAAATACAGTTGTAAAGTAAAATAAAAGTAAAATCTATATAGAACTAGACTTCTTTTATTTTATTTTAGAATAAGGTTTTTAAACCTTATTAAACTTCATCTATTTGATATTTATTAGAATAAGGTGTTTCAATCTTATTACACTTCTATTAGAAAATAGTTTTACAAGCCTATAAATAAACATAGTCTACTCCTCTTGTAATCATTCAAATTTGACATAGTGAATTTTCTTCTCCTCTGCCCGTGATGTTTTCCCCGAAAGGGTTTCCACATAAAATCTGTGTGTTCTTTATTTTTCTTTCTGTTTTCTTTGTGATATATTGTCATTACTGACATTCTATTTTTTACATTAGTAAATGAACCTAAACATGTCCTTAGTCTAATCGAAAATGAACAAACCAATTGAAAGACTAATATGTTGTCTATCAAGTCCAATAGAAGAGATGTTCTATCTTGAGCATCGGAGCATTGGAGCGGATGACTCCCAAAATAAGACCCAAGTAGAATAGATCCTAAACTCGATAGGCATTTATTCACTTGTGACATTCATAGTGTGGCATACCTTAGTCTTGAGTGGATGATGGATTATGCATGCGTGACTCATATACTTTCATGCAAGTAAAAGCCTAAGTTCAACTACATAAGGAATCGAAAGTTGGTGCGTTGGGTCTATGACTTTTGTTGGAAAAAATTTAGTTTAAAAACGATTTCTTTGCACATCGAAAATTTAAAATGTTAAAAATCGAACCGGTTTGTGATATTTATAGCAATAAACCCTTTACCGAAATCGCAGATGTGTTTTTAGCTAAACGGATCCTTGTCCTTCCCGACTTTCAACTAGATGACCTTCTCTGCTATTTTTGTACCACGAACTACTACAAGTGTAGGTTCGAACAAATTCAAATCAAACACAGAATCATAAATTATTTTATTTACTTTCAGTGGAAAAGTAAAATTCTCTCTCAATAGAAACTGGTAGAAATATTATTCCGGAAAATAGAATTTATACTTAGAAAATAATTTCTCACTATTTTCGGGCAGAATAACAATATCTCAAAGTTGTGTATTTAGTCTTACCGGTGTCATCTATTTATAGGGAGAAGAGGTGAAACCGTTGTTGAATTGTAGAAGTCTATTTCAATAAAAAAAAATGAACTTTTAGTCTAACTAGGATTAGGGGAGTGGCAACCCTAGTTAATTAAACTAGCAATTGTCATCCCATGTATTAATCATGGGAAGCTTCTGGGTCTCACCCGTATCGGGTCCAATTATAAGTACTTCATGAACTTTTTAACCCATTACATTATAATTCAATCCAACCCAATACTTATTTTTCTATTTTTCAAAATAAACATCTTAAAATAATTTCCTAAATTAAAAAAATTTTCTCAATTCAATTCTAATTATGCTAAAATCATGATGCCTTTACTATAAAAAATCTATTAGATGATATTTTTAATATTTCTATATTCAACGAATTCACTATGACCAATTAATTTATTTCTATTTTCGAACTTCAATTAAATTACTTAATAATTCAAAAAAAGCATAAATTAATTGTCCAGATCAGTTTCATTTAGAGAAAACCATATTCATTTCCAAATGTTTTTCATTTCTCTAATTTTACCATTTCTGTTTATTTTTATTCATTTGATTCAACATGCAATTCATTTCTGGTTTCAACGAGCTAACAGAGGTACCGATTGGACGTATGTGATTAGGGCTCAAATAATTTATAATTAAGTTCTATCTTTTCACCTGTTAATTATAAACTCATCTAGTTACAAAGTCATTCCACTATAACATCATGACTGAGCTCTCCCTAATGATATACCATTACGAAAGCAGCTCAATTAGTGCTTGTCCAATGACCTTGTCATAAGAGTGTTACCCTCATAGGCTATCTTTAATTTCTTTGGGATAAATTCGTTCTCCCAATATGATCCTATTTTATCTTATGGTAATGATTGCATTTTTATTCATGAAAATTCAATTACTATCAAATAGTAATCAAGTCATTCATCACAAAGAAAAATGACAAGTGGCCACATTTACTGTAACGACCCAATAGTTAGGGGTGTTACATTTAGTGGTATTAGAGTTTCGCAGGTTTAGCAGATTTTCAGACTAAATCAAGCTTAAAATTGAGTCTAGAGGTATATTCCATAATTGAGTCGAATTGAGTCGAGATTTAGATACGGATATATTTATTTTTGTTTTATAGTTGAAAATGTCGTATGTTTATAATGACGATGTTGATCAAGAGATATATACCGGAGATGATGTCTCCAATAAGTTAGATGGAACAAAATCGATAACATCAAGTGCTAATCCAGTTAGTACTCAACAACCTAATGTTGAGCGAGGTAATATTGAGGAAAGAGATGATTCACTATTATTTAGCGCTATCGTTGATGCTCTTCAGCGTGTGGTGGGAACCACATCTGCTACGGCATTTGCACCTACTATTCGTCGAGCTCTGATTAAAGAGTTACGTAAATACTGTGCGATTGAATTCTTAGGATTAAAAGGAGTTGATCCTTCTGCAGCTAAAGTTTGGGTTGATTCCACTAAACGCATCTTGCAACAACTTGAATGCAATCCATGTGAAAGTGTAATATGTGTTGTTTCTCTACTGCAATAAGAAGCATATATCTGGTGGCAGTTAGTGATACGCCATGTATCCATAGATCAAGTGAATTGGGAGTTCTTCCAAAAGAAATTCCAAAAGAAATATATTGGTGAATTGTATATTGAAGATAGAATACAAGAGTTTTTTATGCTGAAATAAGGTGGAATGTCTGTGGTTGAGTATGAACGAGAGTTTTTATGACTTAATAGGTACACTGTGGAATTTGTGCCGATTGAACTTGATAGTTGCAAGCGATTTTTGTGTGGTTTACACAACGAGTTATGAGTACAATTAGTATCATACAAAATTACTGAGTTTATAGATCTAGTTGAACAAGCAAGAATGGTAGAACAAGTTCTGGGTTTAGATAAAAAGACTGAAAATACCCATATTGTTGGAAAATGTCCTGGAGCTGCAAGTTCAAATCCATAACTAAAGAGATCAAAATAATTTCGTGGTAGCTGGAGATTAAATTTTAAACTAGATAGAGTTAATAGAAATTGTGATAGACAACCGACTGTGTCTACGGGTAGTGTGTAAGGTCCATTCAGGGATACTGAAATTCTGAATTGTGAACACTGTAGGAAAAAGCACCGTGGTGAATGCTGGAAGTTAATTAGAGGATATTTTTGCTGTGGATCTACAGAACATTTTCCTAGAGAATGTCTAAAGAATGAGAAAGCTACACTTGTTACTTCTTAAAGATCTATGACTGCTTCTAGAGGTCGCGGGTCGAGTCAAAGTGGTTCATTTTCGAGAGGGGGTACTAGAAAGGGAAATGATACTGTTACTCATTAGTCGAAGGCCAAAACGCCAGCTCGAGCTTATGTTGTGCAGACTCATGAGGATGACAATGCTAATGACATTACCACAGTTATCTTTTTATTACATTCTGAACTTGTTTATGCTTTGATAAATTCGAGATCTTCGCATTCGTATGTTAATACTGAATTGGTTAAATCGAAAGTTTAAAATCTGAAATGTCTAGAGTATCGATAGTAGTGTCTAGTCTATTGGGACAAACTATGTTAGTAGAGTAGGTGTGTAGGAGATGTCCGTTAGTGAAACAGAATATAAACTTTCCTGTTGATTTGTTGATAATGCCATTTGGCGATTTTGATATGATTTTGGTATGGATTGGCTTACGAATCACAGAGTAATTTTGGATCGTTGTAAAAAGAATTTTGTTGTTTAAAGTGAAGGCGGTGATATGATTGCGGTGAATGGTGTTTGAACGAGTGGTTCAACTCATATCATTTTAGCAATTTGAACTGATAAACTTCTTAATCAAGGTTATGAAGCTTTTTTAGCCCATGTTATCAATTCGAATTCTGGTAATAGTTAGTGCAGTAAATTTCAAATTGTTTGTGAATTTTTTGATGTGTTTCCTGAGGAATTACCAAGATTACCACTAGATTAGGAGGTTAAGTTTGCAATTGAAGTGTTTCCTTGTACAACTCTAGTGTCAATATCCCCTTTTCGTATGGCACCCATGGAGTTGAGAGAATTAAAAGTACAATTGCAAGAGTTATTGGATTGTGGCTTTATACACCCTAGTATATCACCTTGGGGAGCTCCAATGCTTTTTGTCAAAAAGAAAGATGGTTCGATGCGGCTTTGTATTGACTATCGACAGTGGAATAAGTTGACGATTAAGAATCGATACCCTCTACCCTGTATTGATGACTTATTCGATCAACTGAAAGGAGCTTCTGTCTTTTCAAAGATCGATTTGAGATCAGGTTACTCTCAATTGAAAGTAAAAGATAGTGATGTACTAAAAATGACATTTCGTACGCGTTATAGCCATTATGAATTCTTAGTGATGCCTTTTGGATTGACGAATGCTCTGACAGCATTCATGGATCTCATGAATCATATTTTCCAACTGTATTTAGATCAATTTGTGGTAGTTTTTATTGATGATATTTTGATCTATTCGAAATCTGAATCCGAGCATGAGCAACATCTCAAGATTGTTTTGCAAGTGTTACAAGAAAAACGCTTATACGGAAAGCTTAGTAAGTGTGAATTCTAGTTATCAGGGGTTGTATTTTTGGGTCATGTTATCTTGGCAGACAGAATTAGAGTTGATTCGAAAAAGATCGAAGTAATTGTTTAGTAGAAAGCACCGAGGAATGTGTCAAAGGTTTATAGTTTTCTTGGACTAGCTGGTTATTATCGAAGATTTGTAAATAGATTTTTGAAGATAGCTTTGCCAATGATAAAATTGTTACATAAGAATGTTCAATTCGTCTGGGACGATCAACGTCAAGAAAGTTTTGAGAAATTAAAGTAGATGTTGACTGAATCGTCGGTTTTGACATGCAAGACAGAAAAGTGATCACTTATGCGTCTCGTCAGCTAAAAATGCATGATGCAATTATCTGACGCACGATTTAGAGCTAGCTGCTGTAGTTTTTACTCTAAAGATATGAAGACACTACTTGTATGGTGAAAAGTGTCATATCTATACTGATCATAAGAGTCTCAAATACCTCCTATCTCAAAAGAAGTTGAATTTGAGACAACGTCATTAGGTAGAGCTTTTGATTGTGTTATTGATTACCACCTTGGTAAAGCTAAAGTTGTAGCTGATTCGTTGAGTAAAAAAGCAGTGATTGAATTGTGAGTAATGCTTGCTCAGCTCAGTATCAATAACGATGGAAGCCTATTGGCTGACTTAAAGATCAAACCGGTGATGTTTGATCAGATCAAGTCAGCACAGTTAGATGATGACAAGTTGACGAAGAAAGGATAAATGGTTTAAAATGGTATATTAGAAAATTTTAGCATTGATGATTGTGGTTGCTTAAGGTTTCATAATCGAATCTGTGTTCCGGATGTTTCAGAATTGAAAGAGTTAATACTTCGCAAAGCTCATAGTAGTCCTTTTGCTTTGCATCCTGGAGGAACAAAAATGTATCGCGATCTAAGATAATCTTATTGGTGGCCAGGAATGAAAGGAGACGTAGTCGAGTATGTGGCTAAATGTTTAACTTGTCAGCAAGTTAAGGCGGAATCCCACCAGATTACTTTAGCCTATTTCTATTCCTGAATGGAAATAGGATTGTATCACGATAGATTTTGTAATGGGGTTACCTTTATCAGCATGTAAGAAAAATGTTGTATGGGTGATTGTTGATCGACTTACGAAATCAGCTCATTTCACTACGGTCAGGACTGATTGGTCACTTCAAAAGCTTGCTGAAGTTTATATTCAAGAAATCGTGAGATTGCACGGTGTTTCTATGTCGATAATCTCTTATCGAGATTCGCGGTTCACTTCGAGATTTTGGAGACAGTTGCATAATCTCTTGGTACGTGCTTAATTTTAGCACAGCTTTTCACCTACAGCTTTTCACCCATAGACTGATGGACAATCGAAATGTGTTATTCAGATTTTGGAAGACATGCTTCGTACTTGTGTTATTGATTTTAAATTGGGATGGGAGCGTTACTTACCTTTGGCCGAATTTGTATACAATAATAGTTTTCAATCGAGTATTCAAATGGCTTCGTATGAAGCCTTATACGGTCATAGGTGTCGAACACCTGTTTATTAGATGGAATTGAGTGAAAGAAGAATGATCAGGCCGAAATTAATTCAAGAAACAGAAGACGTTGTTAAGAAAATTTGAGATAGATTGAAGATAGTTTTTGATACACAGAAATCATATGCAGATTTGAAACGTCGAGATATTGAATATTCTATTGGCGATAAAATATTTTTTAAAGTTTCGCCTTAGAAGAAAATTTTGAGATTTGGTCGAAAAGGGAAGTTGAGTCCTTGTTTTATTAAACCGTATGAGATAACAGAAAGAGTGGGACCAGTTGTGTATCGTTTAGCTTTGCCTACGGAACTGTAGAAAATTCATGACGTTTTTCACGTTACAATGCTTAGAAGATATCGATCGGATCCATATCACATTATTTCGACAGAAGATATTGAGATTCAGCCTGATTTGTCATACGAAGAAGAATCGGTTGTGATTTTAGCGTGTGAGGTGAAAGAGTTGCGTAATAAACGAGTTCCATTAGTGAAAGTGCTATGCGGAAGTGACTTGGGAACCAGAAGAGACAATAAGATCTCAATACCCCTACCTCTTTTCAAGTAAATTTCGGGGACGAAATTTAATTAGGGAGAGAATTGTAACGACCCGATAGTTAGGGGTGTTACATTTACTTTTCATCTATCATGTAATGCCAATGAGAGGATATCATTTACCCATATCTCGGGTTATGAATTTCACCATTGTGAATGACTCTACGTGTTATAGAAGTCGCACACTCAACTCACTAGCTTTCAGCTCCTTATTTATTTAAACTAAGACTTTTATACAAGTTACACATACATAGTCTATCATCCACCCAATGTATTTGAAATTTTACACCAACACTAGTAAGCTTTTTTAAAAAAATTTGAACCGGTGTTGACTATGTGAAGGCCGACACCTATTAAAATATTTTCTTTTTTCTTTTTTTTTTTTGTAATCCCAAAATACCTATTTTTTTAAGTGTATTTAGAAAAATACAAACCGATGTTGATGTACATATTGTCGACACAAAAAATCATTTTTTATTGATCGGGCAATCATCGAGCAATGATTAGGGGATGATAGAGGGTGGTGCTAGCAATGAGATGGCCAACACCAACATTCAGTGTA
The DNA here is from genome assembly GCA_020496765.1 of Gossypium stocksii. NCBI lineage: Eukaryota > Viridiplantae > Streptophyta > Magnoliopsida > Malvales > Malvaceae > Gossypium > Gossypium stocksii. The sequence goes on from CM035623.1 coordinate 111,598,008, forward strand.
GAAAACAAGTCATTTTCATCAAAGATTTTGCACCTAGATCATTTTCGTAAAGAACCAATTTTTGGGTCAATTTTGAAAAAATGCCTCAAATTTCTGTTTATTTTATATAGCTGGTAATATATCTTTCCAATAAAATAGGGGTAAGCGGTCGATCGAATCGAATCGAGTGAGATGAAATTTAAATCGAATCGAATATATTTGTTCAAGTTAAATTAAAAAAAAATGACTTTGGGGCCTTGTAGCCACTACCACCAACCGTAATCAAATTTGTTATTAACTTTCATCTCCTTATTATTTATTTATTAGTCTTTTATATACGGATTAGCTTCTTTGCTTGTTTAGTTGCTTCAATTATCTTCTGATTCTTGTCACCATGTATTTTAAAATTAAAAATATATATTAAATGTAAAAAATGTGATTTTTTAATAAAATTTATTTTAAAAATAAAATGTGAAATTGATACCAACAGAAAATTTTAACACGAATCAACATGATTAAACAATTCAATAATATAAATAGTACAAAATGTGAAACTTAATTCAATAATATAAATAGAAGGCATAATTTTGAAAAAAAAAAAAAGCTTTTCAAGTTTGGAGGAAGTAAAAGTTTTGAAAAGAAAGTAAAAAGGAAAAAGTTTTGAGGGTTTGGAAAGAAATAAATTTTTTAAAGGAGAAGTAAAAGTTTTAGGAGAAAGTAAAAGGAAAAAAGTTTCGGGAATTTAAGGGGAAGTAAAACTTTTGGGGGGAAAGTAAAAGAGTTTGAGGGAGGGGAGTTTGGGGGAAGAGAAATAAAAAAGTTTGATATTTGATTTATTCAAATTCGAAAAGTTAACTTGATTCGAACTCAAAATTTTTAAAAAAAATGAGTTGATTTGATTAATTCGATTCGAATGATTTGAAATTCAAAATTGTTTTTCAATTTTTGGAGTAGAATCGAATTGAATTTTATTTACTTTTATAATAAAAAGCGAGCTCACCTCCAATATCTTTCCAGTAAAAATCCAGCTCTCCCAACCCATTTATGGGCAATTTGGGGCTCAGCTTTGTAATGGTGTGGGTTGGCTCCACTAAAACTCAAAACTTTAATTTGGGTAAGCCTTGGTTGGGAGATGTGATCATGTGTTATGGTTTTCAATCTGGGCTAAAACTCCAACTTCCTCTATTTCCAACTATTTCCCAATGCTATGAACCATATTAATGTGAATTTCAGAACCATGTTTTTCTTAATGGCTTTTTTTTTTTTTTTGAAAGGTTCTTAATGGAAATTAAATTTAGTTTGTATTATCAACAAACAAAGATTTGATTTTTATACACTGGAATTTCCCTTTACACAGCCGTCATATAGAAATCAAAAGAACACAGAGAAAATAATAAAAATAAAAATCTTAATACATAATTTAATACATGAGTTGGACATTTTTTCTAATGTGGTAATGATGTTAGTTTTTTATCCAATTTGATACTTGTATTTGATAAAATTTATATATTGATACCTAAAGATAACACCATTTTTTAATGTTTAATTCGAGTTTTAAAGTTGATTTAATAAAAATACATAATTAGCAAATAACATTAGCAATTAACTTAATCAAATCAACTCTAAAACTCAAATTAAGTCACATTCATCAAATTGTATTTAAAAAACTAAACGAATTCACAAATAACACTAAATTTATTATATTAACAAAATCATTTAAAAAGTCAAACTTAATAATATTAACAATTAATTTTTATCAAATCAACTTTAAAACCCGATTTAAGCATAAAAAAGTTAACATCATTATATTTAGATACCAAAATATCCAACTTTTATTAAATACAAGTGGTAAATTAGATAAAATAATAATATAAATGCCACATTAAAAAATTTGTCAACATCAAATATCAAATATGATTTAAATCAAAAAAAAAGAAAATGTAAAGTTAGACCCGTTGAGAATTGACATTATTTCATTTTCATTTAATCAAGCAGCCTTCATGTAGTCGACCAACCCTACTTGAAAAAGTCGACTGAAGAATGAATTTTTTTTTTTCTTTTGCTCAGATTTAACTATGGATGAAATATAATCTAAGCAATGCAAATTAATTTGATTTAATTATTTACCTAACTTTGTTTGCCTCCAGAAAAACAAGCAGACTCAAATGCTGCTGGTTGTTACACGTTTATTGACTTAATTAATTAAGTTTACGGCGTTGAAACTAAGATTTTGGCCGATAACAAAGATTTCTTAGTGACAAACCACGTTTTTGAAGCTACGTATAGAATTTTCTCAATCACATTGAAACTCAAATATTAAGATATCTCTAAATTTATATTAAAATAGATTTGAATAATTAGATACGTCTATAATAAATCAAGCAAAGAATCTACGCATGATTGAGTATCTAAGCTAGGCATACAATTTTGAACGAAATTACATTATAGAAAAACTTCCGTCAACATTAGTCTTTGGTAGGGTACACAATTTTGAATCTTTTGATTCAACCTGTATAGTACAAAAATGACTTGTTTCTCATTCTACTTTTCAAAACAAATGAAATTTTCTTTGGAAATACCATTTGATTTAGACTAAGTCATAGAGCCATGCATGCGAAATCTAACATAGAATTTCTATGCCTTTGCTAAAAGTATTCTAAATGCATGTATATGTAAAAAGAAGTCGTACTATTGTCAAGAACTCAAGTATCACAGTTTTTCACATTTCCTTGTGTTATTTTTATTAGTCAAAACATTTTTTTTCTACATGGACAAATGCAAATAAGCCACCTGTATTGTCAGTAGTTCAATGTGGATGGTTTGAATATCAATTTGGAATATATTTGCTTATAAAAGTATTTAAGTTTAGTATCAACTCAATATACTTGATAGAAGAGATTTAGTATAATTGATCTGATTTTTAAGATATATTTTTTTTAAATGAATTAATCTCTATTCTGACTTTGAATGATTCCACAATATCAACATAGTTGAAAGCTTTTGTTCAATAAATATCAAGTTTAAATATGATAAAAAAAAATTGTTAAAATGATGATGGAAATGTGCACTTCCATTAGCACATAGTTGCCGATTCAAATACTTGCCTCAGCGCATTGGTTCAAAATTTTTAAATTCCCATTTTTGCAAGTTAGAGAAAGAGAAAAATTTTTATGGTCTTTTTTATGAATATAATATATAATAGAGTTAACTAAACCAAAAGCACTCAAGCTATAATTGAGATTTTAAATTAGTTTTTAAACTTTAAAATATTTCGATTAAGTTTTCAAAGTACTAATATCTTATTAATAAAGCCCATTTTATGTTGCACAAATTTAGAACACATGGATCGAATATTAAACATGTGTACTAACACATTGATAACTTGGATCTAACATGTTAACAAAACAACCTTCTAAAATTTAATGATACTATCCGTTTCTTAAAAAATGTTATATACATATTGTCCATGTGATAAGTACAAACGTATCAAATTTTATCCATGTTTTTTTTAAATATGCTTCATGTCATATCTAAGTTTGTTGACATAGCAACACCAATTGCCAATTAGTATATAGTCTTTACAAGTTATATTTTGTTAGTGGTTTTTTTCTTGTACAAAGTTTAACTTTAGTGTTTAGTCCTTAGAAGCTAAGTTTAACCTTACTCCTATTAATGCGAGTCTCAAGGCCCAATTTGAATCCCATGGACATTATGGGCTTACACTACCTCAAGGTCTAATCACGAAATCCAAATCCAAGCAGCTAAAGTCAAAACTCAACTAATTCATTCAAAATTTTATTACAAAAAATCGAGAAGAAGAGTTGAAGCTTCAAGACGATGGATTTTGGAGTTCAATACAGAGCGAGGACCAATTAGAAGAGACCAATTTTGTTCATGAACTTAAAAGCTCAATCCATGATGACAAGCCGATGTGAAAGATGTTAACAGGTTTAGGCGTTACACTTCAAGGACCACAATCAAGCCCACACACCTAGCCATATTATAATTAGTCGACTTGCGGTGCATTTTTGGAAGGGATCCAGATATTTTCGAATCAATATGTCTCATATGGATCGAAGATCTATCTCTTAGCCTTGCAATGCAATTTGAATCACTCGACTTCAAGTTTCGGAGCTCAAGTATGATCGTTTTAGTGAAGATTACTCGAGCAAGAAAATTAAATATGTTAATCTAGGGACAAATTTGCGAAAAGTACAAAAGTAAGAAATTAACGAAATAAATGACTAATGGTGGTTGGTTGATTTCAATGTGGTTTGCAGGCCCTCAAACGAGGGACTTTAATCGCTTAAATTACTAAGTGGCTTCATTTTATCTTTCGATCTTAATTTTATTGACTTAGACTAATTAATTCGATTTATCTTTCGATGTCATCGATTAATCCGGGACTAATGAATAGGTGCACAACTACTTCTTGGTCTCACTTGCCTAGATATTCTCTTAGGGGCATCAGTTACTAAGTTTTTAGGTTTATTTAATTTAGTCCAATTTATTACGATTTAGTCATTTGTCCAAAAATTAGCTTACTCATGCTGAAAATAAAGAGAATGAACATGGAAATGAAAAGCAAAAAAGCCATTACAGTAAAACTTAAAAAAAATATAAAAGTTTGGACTTTTAAATAAGAAAACTTAAAGAACATGAAACTAAAGGCATTCAATAAAAAAATGTAAAGTAATAAACATAAAAGGAACAAACTTTAGCTGATTGAAAGTAAAAGAAACTGAAATACATTAAACTAAAGCTAGAAATGTCTTACAACCAAGGTATAGGAACTGAAAGTGTAAATAAACCTAAGCTACAGTTATAACTGTAACACCCCAAACCTGGCCTAGACGTTACGTCCGAATCTGACGATGTCACATGGAATGGGATTTGAAAACGAAGTTATCAAGTTAAAACCGTTTCAGTTCATTAGCTTTTATTTAACTCAGAAAAACACTTATTAATTGATTTGTCTTAAAACGTATCTCTTTAGCAGGAGCTTTAGAAACCGTTTAATTTAAGAAAAATTGTTTATATTTAGGAAAACCTTTATTTTTGTGAAAAACCGTATTTTATTGAGTTTTGCAGTTTAAAAGTCCATAAAAGTAGTTAAAATCCCAAAATTTAAAGCAAAACTGTCCATAAGTCCAAATTACAAATAAAACCTAACAATCAAATTAAACCATAATACCAAAAGTTAAGCAGTTATAAAAGAATGGGCACCGTTGAGTCTTCCACTGCACCGAACCGTCTAAGTCTGGGGATTACCTATACAAATTAAATAGAAGGGGTGAGTTTACATAAACTCAATGTGTAATCTCCACAGAAAACATGCATACAATCAGATTAACAGATGCCAATCAGATACAGTCTTGGGCCTAAGCCCATTACAGATTCAGAATATCAAAGTCATACAGTTTCAGATTGGGGGCTAAGCCCATTACAGTTACAGATACAGAATTGGGCCTTAGCTCATCGCAGATACAGACACAGTCAAACAGTCATAACAAAACTAAATCCTATCCCCAGCCTCTACACACCATCTCCAACCATCCCTACACACCATGTGGGGTTTAATACACCTACTCATCCCTACACACCATGCTTACCGAAATGCGGCACATATCAGATATATTGCAGTTGAGCTGCCGGATAATAGGCATAAATGCCTTTCAATACACTTCCTCCAATAATCATCATCACATTCCAAATACCAATACAAATAAATATGCTCAGAGCATACATACAAATTAACATGCTTACATGCTAATATTTAGTTATCAGTCATACATACAAGTCAGTATTCAAGCATACACATAACCATCATGCTCAATACTTATATCAAACATTTAAATTATACAATTTAATATCTATTTAGCCCTTACCGACCCTACAGTAGGTTCACAGTCGATTGGGATGACCCGTGCAACGCTAAGAAACATTTTAGATAAATGGGCCCACACACCCATGTCGCTTGGCCGTGTGGCCCACACGCCCAGATTGGCCTTGGCCTGTGTGGATCACACAGCCTAGCTTAGAAACTGCCCGTGTGGAGTACTCATGTGGACTCACACACCCGTATGGCCCACATTGCCCAATTTAGTCTAGTCTGTGTGTCGCACACGGCCATACTTGGCCATCACATGGCCATGTCCAGCGCACGGTCTGGCCTTCGTCAAACACACAGTCGTGGCATCGCACACGACCTACCACACGGGCGACTATATGCCCATGTGGCGTCGACAAAATAGTATTTTAGCTTTTTGTTAAATCCTATTTTCTGTGTTTCGGGTACACACCTGGTATCGATTCGCAACAAAAGCAATCCCAAGCACTCCAAAACCTAAAACCAGAATATTTTACCCTTTTAGAAACTAAAAACGAGCCTAAAAATACAAACCCAACAAAGCACAATCGACTGACCACCGCCAACAAACACCTCTAATGCTCTCTACTTGCAAAAAAACGAGTTTCTGCTTCAAAAACTTCACCTAAACACAAAATCCACCAATTATCATAGCATTCTAACGTTGCTAATCCTAAACCAAAAGTTAGAGAGTCGTAGAATTTACCTATGAATCAAAAACGAGTCCAAAAACCCCCCAGCAACAATGACAGAATAAAGATTTCACCGAAAAAAAGAAAGAAAACGCCACAAAAGAGCCAAAAAGCAAAAAAAAAAAAAGACTTCAGAAAACGGATGGGGAAGAGAGAGAGCCAAATTTTAGGAAAACAAAAATCAAGAAGAAATATTTTTGATAACTTCTCAATCCCCCAAATCACTCCACTAACCCCACTATCATCCAACCACTTAGAAGCCTAATTACTTACAACTTCTAACCGACACCAACCGCAAAAATAATTTCCTTACTTGAGCAGAGAATCGAACATAAGGCCTTTAGCAAACTAACACTCAACTTAACCATCAGACCAGCAGGCCTATTCTGATGTATACTTACAAATAAATAAATATAAGTCCATTCCTCAAGTGCTAGACTTAGATAAAAAAATACCAAAATTTAGCCAAAAGCAAGGCTTGAACTTGAAAGCTCTCACATACCCCCAGAACACTTAACCACTGAAGCAGACAAATATTTGTGTCAAATTTTTGCAGAAACATAGATAGAAATTTTTGGGGCGTTACAATAACTAACTTAACTAACACTAAGAACATTAAGAACAAGAAGTAAATACAGAAAAATGAACTCTAAAACTAATAAGGAAGAAGAGAAAATGAAAAATTTAGAATAGTTATAAAAAAACTAAGAGAAAACTAAGGCTAAAGCTAAGCTAATGTGTGTTTATCTCCTCCTTAGCCAAATCTGGCTGTTTTAGGTTGAATTCTAATACATTTTTGTTCTCAAAATTGCCCTTACACAAGTCTTAGATGATTGGTGGATAAGTGGAAAAAGACTAACATTTTTGTCCAATTTTGTCCCCCTCTCATGTCATTATCGCGATACCTAAAAGAGGATATCGTGACACCTAGGGTATTTTCGAACTTTGGGGTCTTCTTTGAAGAGTGGATATTGTGATACCACTGAAAGACGGTCTCCAATCTTTCATACTGTTGGAGGTATCATGATTTTAAGGTGTGAGAATCACGATACACTCTCCTTTGGTGTCATTCTCACTCGTTTTCATCCTCCAACACGTCTCTACACCATTCAACCAAATATTAAGCCCCCCAATGACACCATTAGCCAAATTGGGTCACAAAATGAGTATAAACGATACATTTTCACTTATTAACTTAAAATAAAAAATTACAAAAAATTATGCAAAAGATGTCACTTTGCTCGAGAATAAGCTCTTTAAGTATTATAACACCCCTAACCCGTATCCATCACCGGAACAGGGTTACAGAGCATTACTAGAACTTACGAAATGAATACAGAAATTTTATATTATTTTATCATACATGTAAGAAATTTATGGTAAAGTCCCTTATTAGGGTCTCGAGGCCCAAAACATATATTACAAACAAGTCAGACTAAATCAGAAACTTAGAGAATTTTTTGCAAAATTTCAAAAATTTTCCTAGGTGTAGGGGTCACAAGCCCGTGTGGTCAGGCCGTGTGGCTCATACGGCCAAGTGACACACCCATGTACTAGGCCGTGTGGTAAATTAAGTAAGTCAGACGACCGTCCCCAGCTTGTGTAACTCTCTGACTTGTAAAACATTAAGGTGCAGGGGTCACACGGCCAAGGCACGCGCTCGTATGCTAGGCCGTGTGATCAATTTTGAGCATTTTGTTTGAATTTTTAAAATGTAGGGGACACACAACCAAAACACACGCCCATATGCTAAGCCATGTGTTACACATGGCTGAGACACACGCCCGTATCTCTACCCCCGTGGACAAAATAAGGCCATTTCCAAGCCTTATTCCTCACTCAATTTCACCTATATCAATACTTCACACATTTTTAAGCCAAATCAAAACATTTATACCAAGCTAAAATCAAGTTTTATACATGACATTTTATCAAGTATGGTCAAGTATTTAGACTTACCAATTACAGATATGTACCTATAAATATAGTTAACTAAATATATTATCCATCATTTAACAATTTTAATACACATATTAAACATGATAAAGCCTTATATAAATTTATCAAAATATACCAACCACTAGCCATTCCAATGGCTAATTACAACCAAAACATTTCATCATTTTTGCCTACTTTGCTTATACATGCCATTATACCAAAATTTCGCTTGATATATATATATACTGAAAAGTCCGAGGGATAGTGTGATGTGTCTCCGACCAAGATCCAACCTTCACAAGCTTCTAAGTGCTATAAAAGAGAAAAAAATAAAATAGAGTAAGCATTTAATGCTTAGTAAGTTCGTATAACAGAAAGTTAACTTACCAATCATTCATATTTAAGATAAGTACACAAGATACAACCAAAGCAATTTGGTCAATAGCCTAAACACATATCCTCAATAAACATGTTAGTCATGTATTTCATGTTAATATCTATAACTCAAGACAAGCTCATCATGTAACACTTTTCATATACATATGTTTTTCCACATCGTATATTCATATAACGTACATTTCCATTATAGTCCTTTTTAAGCTCAGACTATCACATGTCAAAACTTTGCCTGTTGAATTTCTTTGAAATATCAATGGATACTCCAATAGTACACTTGAAGTGTACAAAACTGTAAATCGTCAATTCATATCAGGAGTGCCCATACGAGCACTTAAACAGGAGGCACTATCTCAAGCCTTATAACAGAATGCTCACGTAAACATGTAACGGGAAGCTTATCCGAGCTATAATAGGAAACTTATAACAGTTTAAAACAGGAAGCTTATTGAGCTTAACAGATAACTTCGAAGGGTTAATATCAAGGAGCTTCAGATAGCCATGTAACAGGAAGTTCAAGCAAGTCATATCAGGATACTCATAAAGAGCTGCGTTTGTGTCTGCAATGTATGCAGGATCACAACCGATCACATAACAGAGCGCTTATAAAGAGCTGCGTTTGTGTCCACAACATATGCAGGATCATAACTGATCATTTATCAGGACACTTACAAAGATCTGCGCTTGTGTCTGCAACATATGCAAGATCACAACCGATCATTTATCAGGACACTCACAAAGAGCTGTATTTGTATCCGTAACATATGTAGGATCACAACTGATCATTTATCAGGATGCTCGCAGGAACCTTATAACGAGAAGCTCGAGAGGGCTTATAAAAGGATGCTCGTAAGAGCTATAGTGTGTCCACAACACATGCTGGACTACAACAAATACAGGAAATCCCGAATCCATCGAATTTCTTTTATTCAAATGGGACTTAGCATTTATCGGGTATTGTCAAATATGTGATAAATTTCTTATTTTCATAGCACTTATACATTTAACATAAATACAACATTCAACTCAAACATATAAAAATACACAATTTAGTTACATGAACTTACCTCAATAATTGTTCATGTTCGTAGGCTACTAATCCAATACTTTTTGTTTTCCTCGATCCAAGTCCGAACTAGGTCTATCCGGATCTAATTAACAAAGAAAGCTTGCTTGAGTTTATTTTCTCTTAGCTATGGTTTCCATGGAAAATATTTGGGAAAGATGATGATATTTCTTATTTAATTAAAATATCATCTTTTAATTTCTTCTATTTCTAATTTAGCCATTTTCTTTAATTAAATTTCTATGGATGAATCATCATAAATATCTACTAACTCCATTTAATGGTCTAATTGCCATATAGAGACCTCAAATTTTGAATTCCATAGCTATTTATCCTTCCAGCTACTAGAACTCAACTTTTGCATTTCATGCAATTTGGTCCTTTTACCAATTAATCATGTAATCAGTAAGAATTTTCTTAACGAAATTTTTATATGACATTTCTATATATTTTCCTTAAATGTGACCATTGATAAATATATACTAAAACACATTCATGATGCCAAAAACCCGAAGGAAGCTTAAGATACACTTGGCAAGCTATTCTCTAAAAAGAATGATATGAAGTTTCGACTTTTAAATAGTGAATTGTCGTTAGTGACACAAGGAAATATGAAAATCACACAATATTTTCACAAAGTAAAGTCGCTATGTCCAAAGATTTCTATGTTGGATTTAGAAGCTCCTATTGGTGATACTAATATGAAAAATATTATCATCCATGGTTTGAAGCATTAGTTCATCAAGAATTCGAAAATTTATTAGCTCATCAAGAAGCATTAGCTAAACAAATAGTAGGAGTCTAGCGAAAGAAGCATAAGATGGAAAATCAACTATCGTTTTTTGAATTTGAAAATTTGTTAGCTTATCAAAAAGCATTAGCTAAACAAATAGCAAGAGTCTTGCTAAAGAATGAAGAAAAGGTACTCTATGCTAGTAAAGGCAACAAAAAATTCAAACAACATGATAATGGTGGGGTCTAAGAATAATTATGACAATTCAATATGTTATCAATGTGAAAGGAGCACTCATAAAGGGAAAGGTTCGAAAAGCTATGACAAATGTCCTTGATCAAGTGGAGGAAATCAAGGGTCGTGTAGATAACTTAGAGATGGATAGCAAAAGTGTTGTACAACACCCGAGGTGTAATGCCCTCAACCCGACCCAGTTCGCTAGGTCCAAATCTTGGGTGTTACTATACACAATACTTAACAAATTTTCAAAACAATTGACAAACACTTTTATTTAAAACATTTCTCGTTATCATTTCATTTAAAGACTTACTGTCGAAGAAACAAAGGTAACTATTTTGAAAATAATATATTACATTAGACCAAATACAATTAATTACAATATAAATATTTTCTAACGACTAACTTTTTTGATAGACTACTACAACACGTCACTTTGTCACTGTATGCATAATAACCTAGCCTACCACTTCTTTGGTATACTCCTGGCGTCATCCCTCTTGGTGTAATCTTGTACCATACTACATGAAACACAAACATAACATTTTTAAGTTCAGAAGAACTTAGTGAGACTTAACTAAAAATTACATTGGTGGATACTTTTATAACATTGAGTGAATACTCGTACACAACTACCATTCTTAACATGTTACTTTTGTTTTGGCGAATACTTTCATGATTTTAGGCTTACATTTACACCAACTTCCATGCTTAGAATACCAAATCTCTCTCTTACACTTACAAAAGTAATATTTAAAGAATATATCTTTAGAGCCTACTTCATACAGATCATCCAATGACTCTTACTCTTAACCTAGAATGGTTATTCACAAATATTGATCACTAGCGGATACATCCACTTTAGGTGGATACATCCACTTTAAGCAGATACTCACGCAGATTTGAATACTATTAGTTTACTAATTAAATCATATTCTCATTCAATACCATACAATCTTTTACTAATAACGGACTATATAGGTCATTCTGATGAATTTCATATAACTTATTTTCAGAACCTCTAGTACTTAGGATAATAATAACTTAGATTCCATATGTATCTAAAAGAAACTATAATACAACTCAGATATGGCAGAATTCCAGATAACCTCATATTTAACCCTATATTTTACAGGCAAACTAAACTAATGAACACTTATCTCATTCATATTTATGAATATGCCCAAATCCTAAACTAACAGATTATCATGACAGGTACTCTCTCTAAACATACAGATACATACTTTTTTCAGAGAATTCTTATTAGACTTATTCAATTAGATATCAAATCTTAAACAACCACATTAACTTTAGACGTGTCGTGACCTTATCATAGAATTACTTACCAAAAAATTATCAAAACTTATCTAGAACTTAACACAAGGGCGGATAATTACATTCCATCATATAGACTTAGCATAGTATGCCACAAGGGCCACAGAATACGCCACAAGGGCAACTTATGGAATGCGCCACAAAAGCGTCATTCAAAATATGCCACAAAGGCATCATACAGAATCACGTGTTTACTATTCTAGTGGACTCTCATAGAAGGTGTCATGAGTTTCTCCCTCGTGGACTTATACATAATTTCATGTATCGTGATCTGACAATTTGATTACAGCTTATCAGAGGCTACACTATGAACATACATACAAACATTTCTTCTCGTGGGTCTCAACTACATTGGCTTATACACACATTCATGTATCGTGATCTGTCAATCTAGTCTTTATTTTATTAGAGCCTACACCATGAGTGTTTCCAAATCATATTAAGATGCCATGGGTCTCAACCTCATGGCCTTACAATTGTTTTCATATCATGATCTGTCAGTCTGGTTAGCAATGTAACTACCCTACTAGAGGCTTAAGGAGTTTAAGGATTGAAGAGACGCCAAGGATGTGGACAACTTTGTTTGGGGCATGGAGTTTTATTAGTAAGCCGTAGGTATTGAAAATAATCTAACCAAGCCATGGGCAAGGTTTAAGTTGCAAGGTTCGAGGGGTCCAAGACTTGACGCGCATAATGGCAATGGTTGAATTATTGGTGGAGCAAAAAGGATCGATTCAAGTCCCCCAAGTGTCAGAGCTTAGGATTGAGTAAGGAAGCATCGAAAAAAGCCAAAAGTAAAGATTCATCAAGTGAGCACAAGGCTGATGAAAGGAAGCTCTGCCAAAAGAAGGGCACGATCGGGACAATTATGAGAAAGGGCAAGCAAAGACCCTTGAGTTATTTCTTTAGTGATGGGCCGCATCAAGTTAGGAATTCCCAAGATAAGTGACAATGTCAATCATAGTGAAGTCTTATGAGGAATTAGAAGCCATAAAAGAGCACTCTAAGAAGTTACAAAGGTTAGGTGCTATTTGATTGTGCCATGAAAAGCCAATTAAGCCAACAACACAAATGGCAATGCAGTGCTACAAGTCGAGCCACAAAGGCATCATAAGTATGAGACCAAGGGTAGTGTTCCTTGAGTAAAGCAATGAAGGGGGTTGTGAGAACCAACATAAGGAGTTGGAATATGTTAAAATAAAAGACCAAGTTGTAGACTTGTTCACAAAAGGCTTATGTGGTAATGAGCTCAAAAGCTTTCGTCGTTAATTTGACATTGTGAAAGTTGGTGTTAAGGGGGAGTGTTGACGTAGCAACACTAAAAACCATTTAGTAGTTTTTACAAGTTATATTTTGTTAGTGGTTTTTTTTTTTTGTACAAAGTTTAACTTTAGTTTTTTGTTAGTTAAAAGGATAAAGAATCTCACATTTCTTAGGAACTAAAGGTAAAGAGATTTTGAATCTATATAAAAACCTATATCCCACATTACTTAGAAAAACAAGAGCAATAGGACTTTTAGTCTATACAAGGATTTATATTGTAAGGTTTAAGTGCATCGAATCAAATATTGAGTTTTTTTATCTCGTTTCTTTAAATTCCTCTTTTTTATTTTAATTATAAAGTATTGATAGGTGTAATTAAATATTGATTTTGCGGTGCCATGAGTGTGTGTCACGGGGCTAGATCTTTTGTCTTGCGATCCATGCAGTCTTAGGCAATCCGTTCATGCCAAATTCACCTAAGTCAGCCTAACCACCACAAATGAAGTTTCCTAGAATTCATCCAAGGCACCAATTTGTATAGTGGAAGCAATGATACCAAAAGAAGCCATAAAATAAAAACAGAAAGACACAAAAAAGAATGCACAAGAGGTGTTTGAGTAAATGCTCTCAGTATTCTATTACTCTTAAAGAATAATGAAATAATGGATGAATGAAGTGATTTACAAGTGAGGGGAAGGCTCTTTATTTGTAGTTAAGCTCCCCCAAAATCGACGGTCTAGATCAAGTTACATTGACGGACGAAATTAGCCTATCCCTTGATTTTAGGGATTTACAAGATTACATAATATCAAATCTAATATAATCTTTACAAGATATGATTCCTATCAACCTTCTAAGATTAGTCCCCATATTTACTAAAAATAGCCTATGTTGCCATATCTTTATTATTGGGCCACCTAGGCTTTAATCTAACAGGTTTCTCCAACATTTCTTCAATCGGGCTAGTTCTTATGGGCCAAATGATCCCTATCTAAACAATAGACCTCCATTAGATGCATTTGGTGCAATGATCACGAGCTTTGAACTGAGACCAGACATGTGAGTGTTCTACAAAGTTAACAACTCTAAATTAATAAAAAATTTTAATTGATACAACACTAAAACTTTAAAGACTCAAATAAAATATTAAAAACCAATTAATAATTTATTCCATAATTTTGAAACTTATACAATGAATCTCATATAATAATCTCCTCATTTAACATATTAAAATTGTAAATATATTGATTTTTTGCCTCCTTAAATATATTGATTAATTAACCTCAAAAAAATTGGTGCTAAAAACGTTAGCAAACTCATAAAAAGTATAACATAAATGGACACTTTTTTGTGTGGGAAAGAAGCCTATTATTCTTTGATAAATTATGATTTTAGTCATAGTGGATTGTTCAAAATTGGTTATCTTTAGAATGTGGGTTGTTTTCATCATTGTAAAGTATAATTCATTTACTGAATATTAAAGAAAAACTTGCTTAAACAGAAAATAACGGGGAAAAAATCTGAGTTTGTTGACTTAATCAAACAAATCTTGTTGATATAATAACGATGCAGAGATTGTACTCACAATTTAAAGTAACAATCATGAAAAGAAGAATTAATTAACTTATTGTAGACTTTGATTTCAAAAATGATATATTAAAGTACATAAACAGGAGCATGAGTTCCCTTTGTCACAAAGAACAAAATTGCCGTTACTGTTTATTTATCACAGTTGCTTGTACCTTTCACGTGACACTATTGGTTAATTCCAACTTTGTGGGAAGTGTGACTATTTTACCAAAGCGATCTAAAAAATTTTAGTATTTACAAAAATAACCCATATTCAAAAATAATCATCAAAATAACTTAAAATAAACAGTAAAATTAGGTTTTGGCCTATCAATGGCCGGCACCAACTCGTATTTTAGACCAATGATTGCCTAATAATTATGTCAGGCTTTAAAAAATTATTTTTTTGGGTTTTGGCCTGTCAATGGCCGACACCAAGATATTTTTTAAAATCGTATCATAATGGTATACAAAAATACTAGTATTTAAAAAAAATTGGTGCTGGCCTGTCAATGGCCGACACCAAGTACGATTTAAAAAAAAAATTTTGGGTGCTGGCCTCTCAATAGCCGGCATCAAGTATGATTTTAAAAAAAAAATTGTGTTGGCCTGTTAATGGCCGGCACCAACTCTTATTTTTTAAAAAAAATTTTGGGTGTTGGCCTGTCAATGGCCGGCACCAACTCGTATTTTTTAAAAAAATTATTTTCGGTGCTGGCCCGTCAATGGCCGAAACCAACTCGTATTTTTTAAAAAAATTGGGTGCTGGCCTGTCTATGGCCGGCACCAAAAAAATTATCAGATATATATATGTATTTTATCTTCCATTTGACTTTTTGTTTGGTTTTTGTTTGCTTTAAAATTTTTAGTTTTTTTCTTTGTGGAGAAGAAAGCAAAATTTTTTTAAGGTGAATTCTTAAGTTCTGTTTGTTTATGTTCATTTCGATGGAGAAATTATAAATAAAACTGAGGAAGGCTGTGTATTTTGAAGTCGAAAAAAATAGGAATGAGATTCAACAAGCGTGTTTTTTGTCGGATTTAAAACGGAAAATCAGTACAAAGATAGCAAGCCATTGTGGAAAGCAAATGTTGAGATTGTTTTACAAATTTTTGGTTTTAACTGATCCACTAAAGTTCTCAGAAATGGAGCTTGAAGATGATGATCTAGGGACAATGATAGCAATTTATTGCCCCTGTGAGATAGAAAATCCCAACCTGGTTGAGTTGTTCGCGGAGATGGCTGAACCAGATCCGATTCAAGTTGTAATTGCAGCAAGCCAGCGCTCTGGAATTGATTTTGATCTTAACATCTCCTGGGAAGATCAGTTGAGTTTTGGACAATCAATGCCAACTCTCGAAAATCCAAACACCGGTGAATGTTCGTATAACATCCCAAAACCGGTTCCTCGTCTAGAGATCCATCCAGACGTGTTGGCCACCATAGAAGATGTTGATGAAGGGTCCGATAATGATGATCACTCCCACCGTGATCCAAACGATGATTTCAGTGACCCCAATTTGGATGACATCCTTGAAGACATAGACGAGGAAGGGCCGGTGGAGGGTGAAAATGCAAACCCCTATTCGGCAGGGAACACGGGCCCTGGTATATCTATAAGAAATAATCTAGGGTCCTTCATGACCGATGTGGATCCTGATGCGGCTGTAGCACGCGAGTTCCCGGAATATACAAATATTGTGCCAACTCACCTACTTGACGAAGAATTCGGCAATGAAGAGTTGTTTGTAGGACAACAATTCTATAACAAAAAAGACTGTTTACATGCTATAAAACAACTTAGCTTGAAGTTAGGTGTGGATTATAAAGTAACGAAGTCGACGCAGTCTTTGTACGTAGGAAAATGTTGGAAAGCATCAAGTGGTTGTAAATGGCATGTCCGAGCCGCGTTAATGCAGCGGACGCAGATCTGGATGATAAGGAAACTAGAAGGTCCACACATATGCACGTCCGCTTGTATGTCGCAAGACCATGGAAAGTTAGATGCAAAAACTATATGCAATTGCATCATTCTTTTGGTGAAAGAGTCGCCCACCATTCAGGTGTCGGTCCTTATTGCAACATGCAAGCTCGATTCAAGTATAAAATGTCATACCGAAAGGCATGGTGGGCAAAGCAAATGGCGATGCGAGAGTTGTATAGTGACTGGGATGCGTTATACAACGAGCTTCAAGGGTGGATAGCCAAGATACTGGAGTATGTGCCCGGGACAGTGACTGATTTGCAAAAACTGCCGTATAAAGGTCCAGACGGGGAGATACAATCGGGGAAACGAGTTTTTCACCGTTTGTTTTAGACATTCGAGCCGTATGTTAGGGCCTTCCCTCACTACAAGCCGATGGTGCATGGTTGTATGGCAAATACACACAAATACTCTTGATTGCTGTGGTACAAGACAGCAACAGAAATGTACTTCCGATTGTTTTCGCCATCGTGGCGCTTGAGTGCTTCGAGTCTTAGGAATTTTTCCTCAGAAATCTACGGAGGCACGTTGTCAAAAAAAATTAAAAAATTTTAAAAAATATAAAATTTTATAAATTTAAATGAAAAGAAATGCTAAAATGGAAATAAATTTTTATAAATGATTTTTTTTAAAAATCGAAATTAGATTTTTGTAACAAATTTTAAATGATATTTTTTAAATCGAAATGAGATTTTTTTTCAACAAATTTTAAATGATATATTTTTTAACAAATTTAAAATGAAAAAAATAAAATGAAATGAAATAAAAAATTAATTGAAAAGAAATAAATAAAATGAATTTATATTAAAATAAAAAAAAGTGTGAAGTGACTCATCTGTGCAGTGAAGTGACCCGTTTGTGCAGTGAAGTGGCTCATCTGTGCAGGCCTGTGTCACAGGACAAAATGGCCTAGCAATGGCTGGCCTTTACTGTCCATTTTACTTTTTTTTTTTCATTTCAATTTCTTTAAATAAATTTAAATTTTAATATCAGAAAAAAGAATAAATAAAAAAATTTAATAAAATATAAAATTTTATAAATTTAAATGAAAAGGAATACTAAATCGAAATGAGATTTTTTTTAACAAATTTTAAATGATATATTTTTAACAAATTTAAAATGAAAAAAAATAGTATGAAATAAAATGAAAAAATTAATTGAAATGAAATAAATATTATGAAATTATATTAAAATAAAAAATAAAAAGTGTGAAGTGACCCATCTGTACAGGCCTTTAAGTGTCCCTCTTTTTTTTCATTTCATTTTTTTTCCAATTTTGCCCTTGAAGCCAAATGGTCCACCACTATAAATAGGTTCTTCCAGGGACCACCGACGACCACCGAGCACCTCCAAACACCTCTGACAACTACTGTTCACCGCCGTCTACCGCCGATCACTCCATGGATCCTAATCCTAATGTTCTTTTAAATGACAACGATCACATTGCAGCCAATGTGGATAAGGTAAACGAGAAATATAACATTATATATTTCCTATAAACGCAGGATCTGTACTGAATTGTGAAACCCCGACTGCATGATCCTGGTTATTTTCCCAATCAAAGAGTTTTACCGTATTTGAATGTAACGAGTTTTGGGGTAGCCCATACATTCAGATATCTAACCTACGAGCCGATCTAATATCGACCTTAGTTGAAGATGGCGCCCGGAGACGCATACGTTCCACCTCCCGTGTGGGGAAGTTACTATTACACTGCAAGACGTAGCAGTCCAACTAGGGTTGTCTATAAACGGCGAAGCAGTGAGCAGGCTTGGAAAAGTGCCCGATCCATGGGGCACTTGCGAGTGGTTACTTAGAAGGGTGCCCCCGAACGACGAGGAAGGACGATTAACACATATCAAATTTAATTGGTTAAAACAAAACTTCCGACATCTTCCAAGCAGTCCAACGCAGATGGACATTATCTACGCTGCGAGAGCGTTCATTCTTCAACTAATAGATGGCATACTATTACCAGACGTAAATCAAAATAAAGTCTCAAGAATATATCTCCCTTTATTAGAAGATCTTGAGCATGCCGGAAGATTTAGTTATGGCTCTGCAGTGTTGGCATGCTTATACCGCGAGCTTTGTCAAGCAACAAAGCCGTCTACGAAAACAATGGGCAGTTGCTACCTTCTACTCCAGTCTTGGGCATTATATCGAATACCATTTCTGGCATCAGTGAGCCACCAACCATATGTCTAGCCACTCGTTAATAGGTAAATATATAATTCAATTTTGCCATCTATTTTTTAATTGTATACTATAATATACTCATTTTTTTCATAGAAAAAATAATATACTAATTTTTTTTTAGATGGGCAATTGTACCGGGAATTGGCCGATCGTTCACGGTACCTATGTATCGTATGATAATAGAGACTCATTCTGGGGATACTGTAAAATACGATTCCGAATTTCTCTTTTTTAATTATAATAATTGCATAAGAAAAAATTAAATATATCGTGTTCTTCATTTTATACAGTTTATATGGATGCCATATAGTGAGGAACATATCGCGGCTCTCATACCAGCATGGGTTACCGAGCAGCAATAGCTGTTCGTGTCAAATGTGTCATTAATTCATTTCCATATAGTAGAGTGGCACGATGGAGGTCGGGTATTGAGGCAGTTCGGTTGCGCACAACCTATACCGAACTTTCCAGTGGACTTCAAAGAAGTCCACGGAATGGATAAAAAGGGCTCGGGTCGAGACGCTATAAATTGGGCGCAAAAACATGAACCATATATCCTTCTATGGAATATGCGACATTCGAGGCGTCCTCCCTTGTATGTCTTAGAGGGAGGGTTCTCTCCTACACCCGAGTACGCAGCATGGTATATGTCATACGGGAAACCTTTTATATTCTAAAGTCAATACATGCTGATCCAAAAAGACGCGCAATCGGATTCTTCTCGATAGTAACCAAAGAATACACGACCGCGCAATAACCGAGTTCCGCCATTCAGTAATATCAAGTTTGATACTCCTTCAAACCCCGATCTCGATCTACAATATGAAGCATCCGGCTCATCATCGCACAACCTAGATCCGAATCCGCTGCGAGAAATTCCTCCATCTTTCGAGGATATTTTTGGTGATGACATCGACCCTCAACATTCGACACAATCCGGATCATCCTCATACCACCCGGAGTTCCATCCCGAAGCACGTACACTGACCACTGAGGATATTTTTCCATCGGCACCTTCGGTCATGCAATACCCATTTACTCCCGATTATGGTGTATATGATTATTCTACTTTTCTAAGTACACCGGACGGGCCACCAGAGGCTAGACCGAGCAATTACCAAACGCCTGAACGAGGTGCACGACATCGCCGACGGAGGCATCCGGACCGTTACACGCCGGCGCCGAGGACGTCACTGGGATTGCGACAATTTTAAATTTTTCTGTTAATTTTTACTTTATTTTTATTTTATTTTGTAAATATTCTTTTATAATGAAATTATTTTATTTTTTATTATTAATTTAATTTCTCTAAAATAATTATTTGTTTGAATAAATGACTTTGAAGTATTTAAAAAAAATTCGAATACCTAATAATACACAACAATTTTAATTTACATACACCAAAATATAAAAATCAAACCTTAAATCCTAAACAACTATATTAAATTTACAGATATAAAAAAATATAAACATTGTTAAGAATTAATACAATTATTTTCAATAGTAGTTTCTTCATAATTAATAGTCTTCTACTTGAACCAAGTCTACGCTACATCAGTGCAGGATAATTGGATATCTGAAACGGTCAATAAAATTAAAAAGAAACCTTTGCATAGAGACTCTACTAACCGGTTCTAACCACAACCTAGTTGCGGAATAAACACTATTGCACCATAGATAATGTCTATCTGCGTTGGACAACTCGATTAGCCATCTATGGCACAAATAATCATTCAACCCTTAATAGCATAACCATTAGGGTAGACATGACAGTATATAATTCAACTCCGTTAAAACATGACAATATATAATTCAACCTCGAAATTCGGTTGTATACTATGAAAAACCCCCATCTACAATCCGCTACAAAAAACTCATTTGATGATATACTATAAAACACTCTCATTTTGATAGCTCTTTCAAAAAAAAATTTCTCATTCTACTTACACTATCAGAACACAAACCACTCACTATATATAAGGTTTGGTTCCGGCCATTGACAGGCCAGCACCCAAAAAAAATTTTTTTTAATACGAGTTGGTGCCGGCCATTGACAGGCCAGCACCAAAATTTTTTTTTTAAAATACGAGTTGGTGCCTGCCATTGACAGGCCAGCACTCAAAATTTTTTTTTTAAAATACGAGTTGGTGCCGGCCATTGGCAGGCCAGTACCAATTTTTTTTTTAAAATACGAGTTGGTGCCGACCATTGATAGGCCAGCACCCAAAAAATTTTTTTTTTTAAAATACAAGTTGGTGCCGGCCATTGACAGGCCAGCACTTAAAAATTTTTTTTTTAAATACGAGTTGGTGCCGACCATTGACAGGCCAGCACCAAAAATTTTTTTTTTTTAAATTGTACTTGGTGCCAGCCATTGACAGGCCAGCACCAAAATTTAAATACGATTTAAAAAAATAACCTGGTGCCGACCATTGATAGGTCAAAACCCAAAAAAATAAATTTTTTTAAAGCCTGACACAATTATTAGGCAATCCTTGGTCCAAAATACGAGTTGGTGCCAGCCATTGACAGGCCAAAACCCAATTTTACTGTTCATTTCAGGTCATTTTGGTGATTGTTTTTGAATCTGGGTTATTTTTGTAAATATTAAAATTTTTTGGGTCACTTTAGTAAAATAGCCGAGAAGTATCCGAGGAGGAAGATGATGGTCGATCAAGAAAAACACAAAACATGTAAAACAGGATCCCCTTCGGCATATATCGGCGCCTACCACCGTCCATAGCTGCTGCTTGTTGGACGAGTACACTGAATCCACTAAGAGCCTAGGCCTATCCGACCAATGCTAGCTCCAAGACAAAATCATAGGATGTAGTGGTAAACCCTAGCCTTATATTTTCATAACGTTATCTCTTTTTTTTGCCAAAACAAAATATCAATTAAATCCCATTTCTTTTATGTGGTCCGTTAAATTGTTATTATTATATGTGACCCAAATTTCAAAAGATACAACATATATACTATAAAAAATCATTATGTGTCAGCACCATAAAAATATTACTATTTTATTCCTTATTCGACACATTCAAAAAGACTAAAAACTCAATGATTTCTTTATTATTTGTGTGTAAAGGAGTTAGTTACGATTTGACCCCAACTTTAACAATTAACTACTTAAAGCATTCATGTGTAAATCGAGTATTAATGTTTAATTCAACCTAACAGGTTAAATCTTTACTAATTTATTTATAAAATTTTAAAAGTAAATTTATATTTTCATAAATATATACAAATAATATTTTATATATTTTAATTTTCGCTATCTCAATTTTATCATTTAAACCTCAATCATATCAATGAAAAATAAAGATAGTACGCAATATCAACTCAAGCCTAACAAACAACTTGCATAGCCATGGGCATGAGCATTCTTAAAAAATTATTTGGTTAGGTCCCCGAAAAGAAGAGGGTTTAAACATTATTAAAGCAGCCAATCAATTGGTGGAATAAATTAATAAGATAATTTAGAGGGTTGCTTGAGCAACAAAACAGTAGAGGTCCAGCAAGCTTCCTTATGTGTATAATTAGGTCCACATATAACCGTCCAAATATTTATTATGTTTCCTCAACGAAAAACGTAAAAGTGGAGAGTTAAAAGGCTTTGTTCCCCCCTTAATTAGACCAATTAAAGAAAGTAAAAGGCAAATTGGTTTTAAATCGATATCCTCATAAATACTTCACACTTGTGATGCAATTTTAAACAAAGCGAGTTCCCATTCAGGGGTTGATTTTTCATTTGCACACCCAATTGGCAACAGTGACATCTCCTGGTCGGTCATAAAAGGAAGCTCAATCTGTCAACTATTCTTGTCTCCACAGGTTAAAAACCCCTTTAAAACCCACATACTATTTCCATCTTTTCAGTCTCGCCCCCCTCTCTCCCTCCATTGGCTATCTCTCCTTGAAACGATTATACCCAAATTCCTCTCTGGTTTACCCTTAGTGCTCTTCCTACTTTCGTTTTCTCACCGTACCATAAAAAAGAAGTGCAGAATCATGGGGGGCTTCTCCTCATCTTGCAAACAGAGTTTGGATCACGAAAATCTTGCTACAATCGTCGTACAAGAATCAGATATGTTAAGTACTCATTTGAACCTCAAGATCCCAACAGAACAAAGACGAGACATGACTTCAGAAAAGACTTGTCTGTCTCCAATAATTGGTGAATTGAATTGCGTAGCTAACGTAGCTTTTCCGATGGTACTAACGGGACTTTTTCTCTACTCTCAATCCATGATTTCCATGTTGTTTCTTGGGCGTCTAGGGGAGCTCACTTTAGCCGGTGGCTCACTAGCTATTGGATTTGCTAACATCACAGGGTACTCCGTTCTCTCTGGCCTTGCCATGGGGATGGAGACTATCTGTGGTCAAGTTTTTGGTGCCAAAAGATTCAAAGTTCTTGGCCTCGCCATGCAAAAAATGATACTTATGCTTATTTTAACTTCAATTGCCATTGCTTCTTTGTGGTTCAGCATGAAAAATATCCTTCTTTTTTGCGGCCAAGATGAAAATATCGCCAATGAAACTCAATCCTACATTCTTTATTCTCTTCCAGACCTTCTTGCACAATCTATTTTACACCCTTTGCGTACATATTTGAGGACTCAGTCTATAACTCTACCTCTCACATACTATTTGGCTCTAGCGATTCTTCTCCATATTCCCATTAATTACCTTCTTGTTTCGGTGCTCAATCTTGGCATCAAAGGCATTGCTTTGGGGTCTGTTTGGATGAACTTCAATCTCGTAGGTTCATTGATTGTTTACGTGAAAATCTCCAGGGTGTACAAGAAAACATGGGGTGGAATTTCCTCAGACTGCTTCAAAGGCTGGAAATATTTATTGAATTTATCCATTCCAAGCTGCATTTCAGTTTGCCTGGAATGGTGGTGGTATGAAATCATGATTTAGTTATGTGGGCTGTTGTTAAATCCACAAGCAACTGTTGCTTCAATGGGTATTTTAATTCAAACCACATATTTTATTTACATTTTCCCATCTTCCTTAAGCTTTGGTGTGTCAACGAGAGTCAGAAATGAACTTGGAGCTAACAATCCAAACGAAGCAAAACTAGCTGCAATCGTCGGCCTCTAATCGAGCTCAGTACTCGGATGTTTCGCATTCGTTTTTACTATATTGATAAGAAAAAAATGGGCTGCAATGTTCACCCAAGACCCGAAAATCATCGCCTTAACATCCATGGTTTTGCTTATACTTGGACTTTGTGAGCTTGGAAACTGCCCACAAACAACAGGCTGCGGAGTTTTAAGAGGAACGGCGAGGCCAAAATTAGAAGCAAACATCAACTTGGGATGTTTTTACCTTGTAGGCACGCCAGTTGCAGTGTGGTTGAGTTTCTTCGTAGGGTTTGACTTCAAAGTTCTTTGGCTTGGTCTTCTAGCTGCCCAAGGTTCATGTTTGCTAACCATGTTGTTCACTGTGACTCGCACCGATTGGGACTTTCAAGCCTGGAGGGCGCAAGAACTGACCAGAGAGGTCCCTGTTGATGATGATGACCACACCAACCAGGATGAGAGTATGAAAGAATCTTTAGGGTTATTACATCATGACATAAAACAAAAACAACATACCTGTCTGATTTGAGTTAATAGCAGGGGTTGATTTTTCTAACCAATTGTTTTTTTTCCTGTGAATTTGATCAGAATATGATTCTTTGTATTACGCATTCGTTTGTTGTTTCGGAATGAAAAAAACGGAGAAATAGAACATAGATTTTGTGAACCAAACAGTACAAGGTTATTAGTCGGGCCATGTTTGTTGTGTCGTTTTATTTGGAAATGCATCACGTTGCGCGTACAACGTAGTAATTTCCTCAATTAGGTATCGAAAAATCAACATCGTACTTTGCGTGTACGAGTTAGTGTCGAAAAATGACACGTAGGGTATAGGTTTAAACCCCGTTTTTCATTTGGGTGGAAATTTTAATCTAAAAAAATTGAGTTTTATGACCCAAATATCAATTCAACAAAATAAATCTAAATTTTCTCTCTCTTTCTTTTTTCAGAATACTTGACACTAACTTAGAAATGGTTTCTTTACTCATTTGGACACACCCGGCAATGATTGAGTAGTTTCTATTTTGTCGACTGAATTTTGAACTTCAATAAATGTCATAAAGTGGAGTACATCTTCTGTCTCTCAATTGGGATTTGTCAAATAGAAGACACCAAGTTACTTAAAATATAATACAACATTATTATATTGTATTCAATTTATTTAGTTGATATTTAACAGGGATTGTGATGCATCTTTTTTATGTTAGCAAATCTCAAAATATTCTATACAATTGAGAGACTTGTACATGTTATTGTACTGAGGGATTGCATTTAATTTGTTCAAGTGAGAAACTTTGTTTTATGAGTGCATTGTGATTGTAAAACATGTTGTGGTTTTACATTCTAAGTTCATATGGGTGAATTTAGTGTAAGAGTATCAATTTTCAAGGTGCAAAAGTAAGGAAATTGTCACAAGTGTGCAATAGGTTTAAGTTCACTTGTTGTAAGTATTGAAGATAGTGAAAATTTTTCACTGAGCTAAGCTCTGCAGATATAGAGAAATTGAATTACGTAAACAATATTTATGTCCCATGTTTTACTCCAATTATCACAGTGCTTGAAGAAGTGCCCACTCCTTTAGCCACTTCTACCAAGCACTTTTCTTGTGTCTCAACAATTGTTTGGCCTAACATTTGGTATCAGAGTTTGCAGTTTAACATAGGTAGTGAAGATCTTTAGAGTTTTTAGATTCAAGTTACGAAAGGTTCATCTACTTCACATCCTCCTATGCTAAAGGTTGGCAATTATACATATTGGAAAGCACACATAAAGGTGTATATAAAGTCCTTAAATGAGAAGACCTAATGAGCGTTCCTTGCAGGATGGGAGCCATCTATGATTGACACTAAGAATGGGAAAGTGGCTAAGCCAAAAGCTTAGTGGACTACTGAAGAAGAAAAGCTTGCTAATGCTAACTCCAAAGCTTTATATGCTATCTTTTGTGGAGTAGGCTTACATGATTTCAACAAGATTGCAAAGTGTACTGTGGCCAAATTTGCATGGGATATTTTGAGGACAACCCACGAAGGTACATCCACTATTAAACAATCCAAAACACAAATGTTGACATCCAAATTTGAGAGCTTAAGAATGCAAGAATCAAGGAAGATTGGAGAGTTCTATAAAAAGTTCTGCGATCTATCAAACCAAACGTTTACTCTAATAGATAAGCACTCCAACCAAACTGGTTAGATAGGTGTTAAGATCTCTTCCTGAGAGATTTCAAATCAATGTTACAACTATTGATAAGGTCAAGGATCTTGAAAGACTAGTTATTGGTGAACTCATTAGCTCTTTGCAAATCTTTGAAATGAGCTTTGATGAGGCTAAACACAGCAGAGCAAAAGGTGATAGAAACACTACTCTTTAAGTGGGTAAGTAAGTGCCAACTTCCTAAATTGTTGTTATTGAAGATCTCCAAGAGTATATTGCTTTACTCAACAGAACTTTAATAAGGCTTTGAAGAAGCAGGCAATGAGGTTCAAAAAATTTGAAGTTAGTGCCAATGTCTCTGGAAACAAATCAAAGCGAATTGACATAAAAGAAGAACTTGAGAAGGACAAAATGAAAGGTTTCCAATGATACAAATATCAAGGATATGATCATATCCAATTTGAGCGTGTTAACACTTTGAAGAAGAAAAATTAGTCACACTATGTAACTTAGAGTGATGAGGATTCTTGTAGTGGATCTGATTTAGAATAATATCATCATAATTTTATTGCTTTCACTACCAATGTCAAAGGAGATGATAAAGTTTCTTATGAAGATTCTGATATTGGTTTGGATGAAGAATTTCTAAAAACTTACCATGAGATGTTAGGAAACGATAATGCGGTAAGTTTGTGGAATCAACTCTCAATTGTAATAGGAAAATAAGTAGTTGAAAGATGAAAACGTAATAATGGTTAAACAGGTAAAATAAAAATAGTCTCTTCTTACAAAAAAGGTTGAGAATATTGTAAAGGTTAAGAAGGAACTTGCTAAAACCAAACTCGTGCTTGAGAAACTCACCACTAGTAGCAAAAAACTTGACGAAATTCTAGCAACTGGAAGGTGAGACCCAGGCCAGGGGAGGCCTAGCAAATGTTGACACAAGGAAGGTTGTGATTCAGAGTCCTATTGTCTTTGTAAAGGCTTCAAGTTCTAGTGCTACTAATGAAGGATCAAAACCTGTGCTAACCAAGAGTGCCAAGAAGGAAATCACTTCACACAAAGTGAATTGTCATTATTGTGGAGCCCTTAGACATATAGGGTCCCGATGTTTCAAAATGTTGCAGGATCTAATGTGGAGACATGCAGTGCCTAAGAAATGCCCACTCCCTGTGTCACATCAACTGTGAAACTGTTGAAATAGGTATGGGTGCATAAGAAGACTAGGTGTATGCTAGTTGCACTTCGATCACTAAAGTCCACCACTAAAAAGAAAATTAATTTGATAATCTTGATTTGTCTTGGAAAAAATTAAGATTGAGATCTCGATTGAATTTATTAGGATTAACTTTAGCTACATCGACGAACAAGTTAATATGCGGCTAGAATAGGGGTATATGTGATTCCTTAATCAACCTAATAGGTTTGTTCGTAGTAACTTCGCCTAACTTGTCTAACATAGGAATATAGCTAGTAGGGAAGGGGAATTAACTTAGCTAGATTCTAGAAGGGTCTCGTTAATGCCATTGAATCATTAGTTAGTGATTACATAGGTTGAACAATTGAACGAGAGATAATTGATTAACTGAAATAGGTGAAGTTAGAGATCCAAGATCTTAAAATTGATTGAGAAACTTAAATATTTTCATTTTGGATTAATAGATTTTTCATAATTTGTTTAGTTTAATTTTAGGAGTAATTAGAATTTACTTTATTGATTCAGGTTAGATAAAAATTGAATAGTTGATACTTAGCAGCTTAGAACTTAGTCCTCATAAGAATAATATCTTCCCATCACCTTATTACTTAATCAATATGTGCACCTAAGTTATGAATTTTCACACATACTATCCCTAAGGCAACTTCTCAAGTATCCTCGAATTAGGTATAAAATCACACACCTGTACTCCACCATATAAAAGTCTTCTTTTATCTCAACTATCGATTCTTACATTTCATTCTCACTTATTCGTTATGTTGACATAAGCCTTAGATAGTGTCTAGAAGTATAAGCTTAACGCCCTTTAACTCACATTTATCTTATCAGAGCTCAAGAATAATTGAATCCATCTCACATTCCATGAAGATCATTCTCTAATCCAATCCATTATAAAAAAAAATACATCAACAACATAAAAAAACTCTTTTATCATTAATTATGTGTTAAAATGTTTGAATTTCGTGCTTAAATTTATGAAGAAATATATAGTTGGCTTGCATAATTTTCTAATTCCTATGGCCTCATAATCTTTTATATGGTTTAACTCTAATGTATAAACCAATGGACAAACCACATCATTTTTTTATATATATTTATTTTTTTTGAAATAAATTAACAACTTAAATTTGAATAAAACAAAAATGATTTTATTGATAATATATAAAATTCTCGGGTGTGTAAAGTTATATTTTATAATATTCAATGACCCGTCCATCGGTTTTGTGTCATCCACTAATGTCTAAAAAGTGCACATTATAGCATTATAGGGTTCTTTTTAAAATATAGTCCTCCCACTGGATAACCTTTTCCATTAAACTATAGCCGGTCAATTTAATCTTATTAATTAGTTATAAATGGAGTCAGCAATCAATTTGTTATATCCTAACAATTTAATCTCTAATGCCCTAATTCGTGTTTTTGTTTACAATTTTTGCTTAAAAAAGGGATAATATAAGTTAATTAATTTGACAATAAAAACAAAGGACTTAGTTTCACCCTATTTCTAAATAAAGATGGGAATGTATTGCAAACATGACTGTGTTTGTCTTAATTTAAATTGCCGTTCAAGAAGTCTATTAAATTAATTGGAAGCATGTTGGTGCAATTACTGATAAATCTTTATTATATTATTAATTTGACCAAATTTATCTAAATTGCAAGACAAGTAGATAGTGATTAATTAACAAAACAAATAATATGAGTTAGTGGTCATAATCATATTTACTCATTTATTAAACGTTTCCAATATTTTCTTTTCTACATCCACATAAACGTATTAGGAAAAGTGGACTCCATCAATTTATTAGGTTTATGTTGTAGTCGAGGTAATATTGATGAGTTTTTTTTTTTCTTTATAAGGGTAAACTAGTCTAAAGCCTCTAAATTACTAATAAGTTTTCGTTTTGGTCCATCAACTTTAAAAGGTCCCAAAATGATCATTAAACTATTCAAAAGTTTTATTTAAATCAATAAACTATTCAAAAAAATTTATTTAAGTCACTAAACTATTCAAAAAATTTTATTTAAGTCACTGAACTCTTAAATTTTTTTTTTTTTTAAGTTCAACTAGCAAGTTCCAGGTGACGATTCAACAATGGGTATGGTTGATTATTACCCATGGATAATTCAAAGAGCATACATAAGATCTAAGTCAATGTGATGGTCAATGTTGAAGATCAAAAAAGAAAGTTATTTAAATTTTAGTTCGCAGATTCGTAATGTTCAAAGCTTTTCATAAGAAAAAAAATGAATTGTGGAAGAGAAGGGGGGAAGAGCTTTTGATTAATGCAGACGGTGCGAAGAGAGAAAGCCATACAATAACAATTTCGATAGTTCGGTGATCATTGTATAACTTTTTGGAATTGAGTAACTGAAATGTAAATTTACTAATAGCTTAATTACCTTTGGTGTAGTTTATCCAATTTATAATTAAAGTGAAAGAAATTATAAAATGATATTGAGCTATATTAAAAATAAATAGATAAGGAAGATATTTGACATCTTATAGAATTAAAGCATTATCAAACTATTATCTTAGTTAATAAGTCAAAGATTTCCGATTTATAATTCACTAATATACCTTTTTGAGATAATTAATTACTTCAAGGAAAAAGGAAAGAAAACTAAATAAATTTAAAGCGTGAGAAGATTAGATTCCAATGAAAAAAAATATATAGTCTTGATGATATAAAGGCAGAAAGATTCTTGGCAAAACACAACTTTTGAAAGTAATTGCTAAATTAATTCTTATACAATCTTTTAATTGATTAATGGCTTGAGATTCTAATCAAAATTATTGACATGAAGAATAATAAACTAAACAAAACTATATACTTAAATATCACTTCCATCCTAAGAAGATTATCATTAAATCATAAAATGATTAAAAACACTTGTGATTATATCAAAAGAGAATACAGTTAGAATTATTAATTATTATAACTCTATAAATAGCGTTAAGAAATCATCATGTGTCCCATTTATAAATATATATATATATATTAAATATCAATTAAGGATATTTGTCACTTTCTTATCCCCGCTTGTGAAGTTAAAAAACTTCACCGCTTATATATCAAATCATAATAATTCAATTAATTAACTCTATTTAAACATTAAGATTAACTTTTATCCTCGACTGTTTTCTTTCTCTTTGGCGACTTTTTATTGTTTTTCTCTTTTTCAATTGCTTTCATGATGATTCTCATTGTGGACTAGATTTGTTAGACACTACCAAGTGAAAGCATGTACATAAATAAAATTAGTTTGCTCCACTTCCTCCATAAGCAATGATATTGTCAATAATCTATTCTGATTTCTTTAAAAACAGTGATGGTATAAATAATCCGCTTTGCTTTCTCTAAAAGTTGTGATGGTGTCCCTAATTTCTTTAATTCCTAATCATAAAACTCAAAGATTTTTTAACACCAAGACTAACAGCACATTTCGTGGGATGGAACTTTATATTGTACTCTCAAGAAACTTAAACACCTCTTGGGGGTGGCAGATGTGTTGTTTCTGGGAGACACTCTTGACCAACATATTGTACACATACACCTCCATATTAACACTAATTTGATCATTGATTATCCTATTCATATGTAGCGCCTATATTCTTCAAATCAAATGGCATAATTTTGGAGCAAAACAATCAGTCGCCGGTAATAAAAGGAGCTTTTATCTTGATGTTATCAAGATTTAACAATATCCAAATAAAACATCTATAAAGTTTATATTTTTATGTCTCGTAGACGCATCAACCAGCCTGCCAATATAAGGACGAAAAGGAACAAATCTTTTAAACATAACTTGTTGTTATTAGTAAAATCCACACCCATTTTTTATTTACCATTTGAATTCTGTTAGTATTATCACAAAATAAATTAAACCCTAAAGATAAGAAACCAAACACGAATGCTTTGGCCGCCTCAAGCATGCACATATCTTACAAAGTATGCAATAGGACCGTCTCTCTCCAAAGTCAAAAGTAATTAATGAATTCACCAACTATATTATTATTGGGAATCATGTTTTATATGGATTAAATCATAGATAAAATCTTTTAAATTAGGTCTTTCGATCAGCCCTACCCTTACTCTTTGTAAAAGAAATTATTTTCATTCTTAACACATTTTTCTTTTTGCAATAAAATAAGGATGAAAACAAGACAATGGTGATGGCTTGGATCTAACATAAAACAAAAGAGCATTTGTCCTTTCGCTAATTAATCAAATAATTTCTTTTATTTTAATAGTATTTGTAGTTTTTCATCTGCAAAATGAGCTCAAACCCTAAATATTTAAAAAGAAACTGAAAATGAGCCTTAGAAGTCCTTGACCTCTTACTTCAATTTATAACCTTTTTTATTCATTTTATTTTGTCTACAATTTAATATTTTATTGTTTGCTCCACGTTAATTCTAAACAGATAAGTATGTTAATTTACCCAAACATTTACTTTATTTTATGCTCTTTTTTTTTTTTGATATGTACATTTGGGTAATGTTGAATGTGAAAAATGGAGTTATGTATAATGATTTTAATGCAAAGATTGAAGGATAATAAAATAACAAAATTCTATATGAAGACAAGACTGTAATGCAATGTTGAATACAACTGAAAGTGATATATAATGGTCCCATCCTTCTAACAACACAAATGGAATGTTTGAATTTTCTTTTCTCCAAATCTTCACACAATAATTAAAAAACATTGTTATTTCATAAGTATCATATATTTACTAGCTTTAAAACTCCACCATACCTTAAAATAAAAAAGGAATTAAATCCAGTACCTATCAAACATAATTTTTATAAGTTTTAGCGCTAACTCTTCAATAAAAAATACCATTATTATTTTTATATTTTTTCCATAAATGAATTAGGGGGGGCTAATGTTAAAACAAGGTTCAATCCTCGAACCTGGTCAGGTTAGGTTCGTTTTGGCATTCTTTTTTTCATGTGATTTTCTGCATCATCAAATTTTATTTTTATGGTTACAGATCATTTTGTCTTTTGATGGAACAAATTTTACATTTCATCTTATACGGTTTTCAACTTTTTATACACATTTTATTTAATTGTATCATTTGGATTAATTATTTTAAATATTTTATTTTTTGAAAAAGTTTATCTTTTTTCTTGGGTGGGTCAAATACAATCATATGGATGCATGATTGATTCTGGATGAACAAATTCTTTTATATTAACTCGTGAGTGAATGTGTCGATTTAACCATTTAAATACATCATTTAAAATTTAAAATAAAAATATATATATTTAACTAATTATTTTTTAAAAAAATTATGCAATGCCTAGAATTACTCATAAACCTCCTCAACTCTTAAATAAGAAGATAAATATATTTCAGCACACTTGAACTCACATATTCCTGTATTAAGAACAATACTGATGCCAATCATCTTAAGACACAATCGACTTAAAAATTTTTTAATTACTCAGTAAATCATAAAATAGCTATAAGAGTTATTGTGAGGTTGTTTGTTTGGCATGTATAATGTACTAGTGAAAAGTGATTGTGACATTGATGTTTCCTGGCTCAGATCACCGTCGAAAGCTCCTAACTGTATGAGTATTAGAGTTCTGTTTTGGCATATGCAGGGGTCAAAGTCGGGAAATTCATGAAATCTCCAGAGAAGTAAATGGGACTGCTGATCGCCTAGTCAAGGCTGGGATCAATAGACAATCTAGCTTGTTATCGGTTTGTGGTGAACTGTTAGAACGAATGTGCAGCTGGGTTTTCCTCATGTCCTCTGCTTGTTAGGTTCGGGTCCTTTGTAGTTCGACAAGGTCTTCTTCGTACTGCTAATATGCTCTATTCTTAATATTATTACTCCCTTTTAAAAAAACACACACACAGTCTCTACTAAGTTTTTTTTCTTGAAAGTTTGAACAGTACAGTCTCAACAAAGAGAATAGTCTGTTTACAACAAATTTGCACTATAATAAGTTGTTCACATTGAACAAGATAAGTTCTCTTAACCTCTCAACCTAAATACTCAATATCTTCTCTGTTTCTTATGCCAAGCTTTCTGTGAGGAATCTAGTACTGAAGTTTCATGTCGATCTCCAAAAGTCCATGCAATACAAGGATAACCCTCATAACATGCAAACATATGTTCGAGGACATTTCTTTACATTCATTCCTAATGCGATCATCAAATTCTTTCATCACTCTAGTGAAGATGAGAATTATGCTATGGATTATGATGACTTGGCCTCTCAACTCACAAACAAGGTTCAACCCACCTGGCTTGAGGGTCAAGACTTCAGAACACGAACCTAAATATGTTGCACTGTAGGCCATAGCTACTAGGACTTGGTTGCCAAACAAGTAGAGTATGGTGGTGATAAACCGTAAATTATACATATTTTTACCTCATGCTTAGCCTAATTTCTGAATGAATTATCATTGAATTTGTGGAATTTGGTGCTCTTAATCCTTTTATTTCATGTTTTATACTTAGGTGAACATAAGGAAGAGAAAATAGCAAGGAACGGGCTGAAAACGGAGAAAATGGGTCAAAGAATGAAAACAACACGGCCTGAAAGTTCGCCACACGGTCGTGTCGCACAGCCGTGCCACTTTAATAGGCTCGAGCACGGCCTGGTAGTCGATCCACACATGCGTGGCACACGGGTGTGTCCCTGTCGTGAGGAAGTTCAATTTCACTCGGAAAAAGCTACTTAGGGCCCTGCTAAGAAAGGCATTCCAAAACTCTATATAAAAACCCTAGGAGACAACTACAATGGTGTGCTTTTATTCCCGCCAAGGGTGCTTTATTCACGTCAAGACAAGGAGTTAAAGGCAGAGAAGTACTCGAAGGGAAGCCAATAGATCCATCTCAAAAGCTAGGATCTACATCAAGACAAAGGATCCCCCTTCAATCCTTTCAGGAGTTTTGGGTTTTCTTATGTTTTATTATTTTATTTCTTCTGAAATGTTTTCTTTTATAATTATGAACTAAAACCCCTTCAATTCTTTTATTGTTATCTAAGCTATGTGATAAATATTTGATTTGTTCTTAATTGTGTTTTTAACTCTTAAATTGATATTTCTGGGATATTGATTTAAGTCGAATGTGCTTATGTAGAGGAGCAAAAGTCCCTGCATAGGAGTAGATCCAACACAATTAAGCGGAGTTGATCGCAATCCTAGACATAGGATGACGAAAATCTGCCGGATTAGAGTCAAATCTAATATGGGGAGCCATAGATCGAGTTAATGCAAGACTAGGGGTTTTAACTAGGAAGAGATTTCGGTTAATCAACCTAGGATTAGTTGTTCTTATCCTCGATGGAGGTATTAACATAATTTAGGATCTCTACGGATCAAGTCAAATGAAGAAATCATCTGGTTCAGAGTTAGATAACAAGTGAAGTCTAGGTGGATTCTTTCTTATGTATTGCCTTAATAAATCAGTTTTCCCAAAATGTAATCTCTCTCTTTACTCCTTGCCATTTCTTTTCAGTTTAGTTTAGATTAGTTAATTTAGAAACAAAATTCTCCTTTTATTTTTAGGCTAGATAATAGGTAGAAAGTCATTACTAGTACTCATAGTTCTTTGGATTCGATATTTCGGTCTTGCCACTGACTATACTACTATTTGATAGGTGCACTTGCCTTTTTATCGTGATATTAGTTAGTTTCCAGGTACGATCAGATTTTATTACTTTATCATCATCATTGGAGATCACGATCAGGTGGTCAATAAGTTGTGTCTTTTTACAAGGTAGTTTCATTTATACCTATTGATCTTGATTTACTAATCTTCAATTAGATTTTCAAACATGAAGAAACTAGGAATACCAGGCACATGCTACTTTTTCCCTCTCTCATTTATTAGATTTTGCTACAATAAAACAAAGATATAGAGCAGAAAGATGAAGTTGCTAAGCCTCCTGTACCAACACTATTCTTATAAGTGGAAGAGGGGCAAACATGCAATTGCAGACACTAATGATGGAGTTTGATTTATAGGATGACGAGGATCTTATACGAATTGTTGCTTTAGTTGCAACTGGATCTACATTTTGTACGTAACAACTTATATCTAACTTAATCGTCGAATCTGAGCTATGAGGTGTAATATTCATTATCAGAGCAACTACAATCAAAATGTAATAATTCGATTTCCAGTGGTATCTAAAATTGGAGTTTTAGAATCCCGTTTTCATAAGCCGAGTCTGTATATATTAAATAAAGCTATTTACAAAGCTAATAAATAGATGGATTGAAATTTGGATAGTCAATTTAATCGAAATTATGATTAATTCAAACTTGGTCCAGCTTAATAGGTTTTTTAAGTTTATAATATTATATACAAAATTAATAAATATATATAATAGAAGATTGGTATACAATATTAAATACTAAATAAAATAAAAAAAATAATATGTGTAAGACCAAATATATGCCCGGCCCAGAACCTATTAAAAGACAACACAAACCCAAACTAAAATAAACTACCCAATACCAAAAATAACCAGGCCCAACTAAATTAACCTAGCCCAAAATCTTAACAACCAAATTTTTTTTTTGAAACCCTAATCCTAAAGAGTGGCCGCCGCAAGTTCCAGGCGCCGCAAGCCTCGCAGGGCCTTCGCATCGTGCGTGCCTCCACTACCCACCACACCTCCGAGATATCCGCAAGCTACACCTGTAACAGAAAAGAAAACGGATAGCAATAGGAGATATTGATTATTTTACTTCTTTGGCTATAAAAAGGCCACACAAACACTGTAAAGGGACCTTTTTTTAAGATACAAAAGCAGAATATTGGAGCAGTAAACAACCAAGGCAAATCGCAAACATCAAAATCAATATATCAACGGTTTAGGTGAATATTTGTTTCCTTTTTTATTATTTTTTTATTTTTTGAGTCTCTGTTATTGTTTTTTCAAGGAAATACTACGAAGAATAAAAGAGGAGAAGCATACCTTTCAATCGGGCTAAAAAAAAGGGAGACTTTTCGACTTCCGGCCACCGTTCAATCGGGCTAAAAAAAGGGAGACTTTGCACGGTGGCCGGCGACGGCGCGTGCACGGCGCATGGTTGCTGAAACCAGTTGGCCGGCGATCGGCTTCACACCGATGGGGAGAGGGATTTGAGAGAAAATTTCGGTTTTTTTTAAGGAAGAAAGGGGAAAATAAAAGTTTTGAAAGATTTTAAGGGTTTTATGCCCTCATCAAAGCGGCGCCGTATTGGGGGTTGAGCCCCGCGGGTTGAACCGACCCATAGGCTGACCCGTGCATTTTTTACCCTGATGGGTAAATTGCGCATTGGGTCCCTGCTAGTTTGGTTGCTGCTTGATTGGGCCCTTGTGCGCTTCTTTCCTTTTTTAAAAATTGACCCCACACATTCACGCGCCGATTCAATTGGGTACAAGCTGAAATGTTGTGTTTAGGGGGCTTGGATATTTGCCTTTTCGATCCCTAATCATTGACGCGCGTCACATTTTGGTCCCTCTAACTTTTTATATTCCGATTTTGGCCTAAAAACTCCCATTTTAATTTCAATCAAGCCCTATTTTGATTATTTAAACATTTTTAGCATAAAATTAATTTTTTTCTTTTTTATTTTATTGTTATTATTTTGTTATATCCTATTATTAATTTTAATATTTTTTTACCCTATTACTTGTTATATTATTTTTATTATACTATAATTTATTATACTTTATATTATTCGTATGATTATTTTGTACTACTAATAATTTTTTTTGTGCTATCTATTTTTATACTATTTTATATATACATATTTTATTAAAGATTAATTATTTTTAATTTAGTTTTTCATACTTATTATATTTTTATTGTATTTTACCATTTACTACTATTATTTTATTATTATTATCTATAACTTATATGTATATTTTCCATTAAAATTTTTTTTCAAATATAATTATCAATAGACTTATTATAATATTTCTATTTATTTATTTCTATATATACCATAGTATTTATCGGTTATTATTTTTATACTGATTTTTTATTATTTATTATTTCTCTCTATTACTAACTTACCATAGTTATTATTTTAATTTTACTATTATCACATATTTAACATTATCATTGACTCATTATTTTCATTTCCATTATGTGTTCTTATATCGTTAATATCACTATTGCTATATTTGCTATGTTATTATATTTATTACTGATGTTGTTACTATTGCTATTCATGTTCCTTATGTTTACTATATTTTTAGGTATTAATATATGTTGTTAAGTTTTATTGTAATGTTCTCATGTGACATATCGTTATTCACGTTTTTTAGCTCCAATCACCCAAATTTATTTATTTAAAGATTTATTCTCAATTGTTTTCTAAAATAAAGGCAATGCTTGGTATTTAAAGAATTCAAAGGATCGCGCCCTAACGTACTGGGTGTCGCTTTCTTTGTTTATTTTGAATATCTGAACATCTTTTTATCGGTTCGCTCTTAAGATTTTAAAAGGCAATGTCCGGTATTCACGGAATTCAAAGGATCGTGCCCTAACGTACTGGGTTTCGCTTTCTTTGTTCGTTTTGAATATTCGAATATCCTCTTAAAACTAAAACACACGTTTTAAAGGCAAGCCCACCTCTGAGGGTCAAAAATGTTGTGTCCTAATGTACTGGATGTAATGTTTTACCTCGAGGTGAGATGATCTTTAGCACACATTTGACTTACCTAAATGTTTTAAAAGCCAATAAAAGGAGGATCGCATTTTGAACTCTGTCCAAATCTTTTATTTTCGACATTTAAGATACCAATTAATCAATCAAGTACCAATTTTGGGCGTGTCAAGGGTGCTAATCCTTCCTCGTATGTAAACGACTCCCGAACCCCTTTTTTTTAACTTCGTGGACCAAAATATTTTATAAGGTGGCCCAATTACACCTCAAAAAAGGATTGGTGGCGACTCCCAACTTTCGTTTTCAAAAGTCAATTCCCGTTTTCAAAAAAATAGTTTCGACAGCTTGGCGACTCCACTAGGGACCAATAAGAAAGTCGAGCTGTAAAATTGATTATTTTCTATCTTCCTGTTGAAATTTGGAAATTTGGTTTTTGTAATACACGATCCCCGCATTGCATTTTCCATGGCTTTGTTGAATTTGCTCTATTTTGTTAAATGTTTTGATATGCTCTCGCATCATATTGCATGACCGTCGTGGTCACACCTCTTAAGTGAGAGTGAGAAACTATGCTTTCGTGAGGTTTTCACCTCCGCATGGGCTAGGGGATCACTTCCGGGGTACATCCGTACTTATGTTTTCGTGAGGTTTTCACCTCCGCATGGGCATAAGGAAATGTATCCACCTAAACCGAACTTGATCCATATGAACCTATAATGGGCGAGGATCGAGGAATCTGCTGGTTCAGGTACCTTTATTCTAGAATTAAACCACATATAGTGAGCTGTAGGAACCCGCCTTAGGTAGAATTACACCTAGCCCTAGTGGTTGCCCAAATAGGTGTTTGATAATTTCCTGATTGCTTTGATTTCTATTCTTGTGCATGATTCTGACTTGTTTTTTTTCCTTTTTTTTAATAGTAATTGCATACCATTTGCATCATAAAAGGAGGTGTTGATATACGGTTCGATTACTAGGAGAAAGTTTTGCCATGAAAAACGAATTCCTTGATAAAGTGAAAGACAACACGGTTGTCCAGAAATGGTCAGAGAATACATAGCTAGAGAAAGGTGACAGTTTGGCAGAGGAGTATACGTCGTAATTATGGGACTTTACCCGTATTAGTGTGGTTCAGAATGATCTTCAGGAGCTGAAAGAGCTATGGAGTCACTGGGACGATGAGATAAAGCAGCTACTCTACTGTAACTATGGTGATATACCTTATCTCCTCGATGTTAAGGTAGATAGGTATTTGTTCCGAGCCATGATCAATTTTAGAATTCCGCTTACAGTTGTTTTACTTTCAGAAAGGTGGATTTAACACCTAACGTCGAGGAATATACGACTTTGCTTCGTTGTCTGAGGTTTCAAACTGATAAGATTTATTCTAGAGCTGTCAATATCCTAACCTTTGTTAAGAGGTTGATGAACATCACTAGATGAGTGAGAAGTGGGTTGCAGCTCGAGTCCAGCAGAAAGGCAATGGAAAGTGCATCCCTTGGGAAAATCTAAGAGATCTAATCCTGATACACCCTGATATAAAGAAAAAAGTCGATGTCTTTGCCTTGAGCGTTTATGGTTTAGTGATCTTCCCTAAGGCTTTAAGGCATGTAGATGAAGCGGTCACCGATTTATTTGACCGACTCGGTAAGGGAGTCACTCTTGTTCCTGCAATCTTAGCTGAGACTTTCAGATCTTTGAGCGCATGTCGGAGAGCAGGTGAGGGCAGGTTTATTGGATGTGCACAGCTTTTGTTAGTATGGTTTCATAGCCACTTCTGGAAGATGGAGAAGCCTTCTTACCGACCTTTTCTCGGAGACTATTCGCCTTTGAAGGAGATAGTGGCTATATCAAGGAGAGATGACAAAACAGAGGAAAAATGGATGGCGATATTTCAAAATCTCCAAGAGGAGGGTATCCAATAGAAAGCCCCTTGGTTGGTTTCCGATGAGATTCTCTACCGATGTGGGAGTTATGATTGGGTCCCTTTGCTGGGGATCTGAGGAGCCGTTGGGTACGCCCC
Source organism: Gossypium stocksii (assembly GCA_020496765.1). Lineage (NCBI taxonomy): Eukaryota > Viridiplantae > Streptophyta > Magnoliopsida > Malvales > Malvaceae > Gossypium > Gossypium stocksii. The sequence continues at coordinate 111,638,395 of CM035623.1, forward strand.
TCTTCTTGTATTGAGGCAATATAGATCGAGACAGTTTATACCGATGACACATGGGCTAGCTTAGAGTGGGTTCTCGTATGAGGAGAAGGACTCCAAGAAGAAGAGTCGCGAGATTTATAATGCCTGGAACCAAACCTGTCAGATAAAAGGAGTTACTGTAAATCCAATGGTGACTCCTGAGTATGATGAATGGTGGAGTAGAAGGGTTAACGACAATATCCCGAGGCTGAATTTAGAAAAGGCTCTACCGATAGAGGAATATTTGCAAGTGGTCCCCTCCGAGCTGGAAATCATAAAGCAAGACTTTGAAAAGAAAACCTTGGAGTTAGAAAAGAAAATAGAACAATTGGAGGAGGAAAAAGTGTACTTGAAGCTAGACGTGGATCTTCAAAAATCTGAGGCCGAGAATTTGAGAAAGAGAAAGAGAAAGGTTGAAGAGGACCTGGACAGTCTGAAGATTGATTACACACAGCTACATAAGTCAATGAGGAATGCTGGCCTGGGTAAAACGTCTAAACAGTGGAAGCAAGAAATCCAAGAGGAAAAGGCTAGGGCTGATTGGTAGGAGAGAAAGTTCCATGCCGCTTAGGCTCTAGAAGTTGCTTTTAAAGAGAGTTTGGATGATAGCTAAAATGAAAAAGAGATGTTAAGAGCTCGAGTGGCAGAGCTAGAGATGGCACTTCAGCAGCATTAGAGTCGTAACTCAATGATGGAATTAAGGGCTAGCCTAAGTAAGATCGAGGATCTAAAGGGGAAAGTAGAAGAACTTGAAACTGCACTTCAGAACTGTGAGCATCAAATTAAAGCACTAGAAGCAAATAATGAGCAGCTAGGGGAACAACTTCATCGATCACAGGATCAGGTCCGAGATAGGGATTACCTTATGGGCGAAGCTATAGCTCAGATACGAGAGGTAGCTGAACATTTACAGACTTTAGCGGTTCAAGTAGATGTGCTAAGTGTCAAATATGAGTCAGAGTCAGCTCGGAGGCGAGAGTTGGCCTCCCTTCTTAGGAGAGTGAAAGCTTTGGGTGTTAGGGCAAGACCGTATATGTAATTCATTTTATGTAAAAGATTTTATTTTTTAGTAAAATTTTCTAGATGGAATTGAATTTGAATCGACGTCTCCTTTTGCATTCATGTCATGCATTTGCATTGTAGAGCATCATATACATTAAATTTCACAAAGGAACCTTATTAATTAGTAGAAGTTCTATCTAGTTACCCTGGAACATCACTACTATACTTGAAGAAAAATGAAGGCAATGGATCAAAGGTTGGAAAAGTCAGAGCAGATGCAAAAAGGACATGCAGGATCAGCTACAAGCTCAGATGCAAGAACAGTTGGCCAAGAACCAACAAGATATGAGAGACCAAATGCTGGAGTCCCAGAGAAGCATGATGAGCCAGTTAACACAATTGTTAACTGGGGGGCTAGATAAAGGGAAGGGCCCTATGGGTAATACTGGTGACAATAATGAGGACTCTGCATATCCTTCTGGCTTTGCCCCAACAAGTGTCCAACCGCCAAAGGTATCTGTTAATATTAGACCTCAGTATCAATCTGGTTCCTCGGCACCAATGAATTTCCTAACAGGTTCAAGCTTCAATCCTGGAGACAATCTGGCAAACCCCCAGGTCTCTGACTTTGATGACGCGGCAGAGATAGAAAAGGCAAGGGCTGAGCTTCCAAAATAGTTCGAAGTTCGCTGTAAATGGTTAGAGGAGAAGTTTAAGGAGCTAGAGAGTGCTGATCATTACTGCAGAGTTGACACAAAGGAACTTAGTTTAGTCCCAAACTTGGTACTTCCTCCGAAGTTCAATATGCCAGAATTTGAAAGATATAATAGAACCAGCTGCCCTGAGGCTCACATTATGATGTTTTGTTGAAGGATGACGGGGTATGTCAACAACGATCAACTGTTGATCCATTGTTTCCAGGACAATTTAAGTGGGGCAGCAACAAAATGGTACAATCAATTAAGTCGAACGCAGATCAAGTCATGGAATGACCTAGCTCAGGCCTTCATGAAGCAGTATGGTCATATAACAGACATAGCGCCTGACCGGATCACGCTTCAGAATATGGAGAAGAAGCCAAGTGAAAGCTTCCGGCAGTACGCTCAGATGTGGAGAGAGGTCGCTACCCAAGTCCAACCACTATTGTTAGAAAAAGAAACAACCATGCTCTTCATCAACACCCTGAAGGCGCCTTTCATTACCCACATGTTGGGTAGTGTAACCAAGAGTTTCACAGATATAGTGATGTCTGGCGAAATGATAGAAAATGCGATAAGATCGGGTAAGATAGAAGTTGGCGAAAGTACGAGAAGATCAGCCCTGAAGAAAAGAGAGAATGAAGTTGGTAATGTGAGCTCAGGCTACTCAAAGCCTGTCACGGTTAGTCAGTCAAGAACGATAGTCACAGGCCAGCAGGCCTCACCAAGGCAAGAGCCTAACACGAGACAGAATACAGAGAAGTTTCAATTCATTCCCATACCAATGACGTATAGGGATTTGTACAAAAATCTATTCAATGCACACGTGGTGGCCCCTTTTCATTTAGAACCGTTGCAGCCCCCATACCCTAAGTGGTATGACGCAAATGCCTAATGCGAATACCACGCAGGGATCACGGGGCACTTGATAAAAAACTGTACCTCGTTCAAAAGATGTGTTGAGAGGCTTATTAAAGAGGGACTTATAAAATTTGATGATACACCTAGTACAGAAAGTCCATTGCCCAGTCACATCGATAAAGGGGTAAACGCGATAATTGAGAATGTGGAGAGGAAGGTCAAGCTGAATGTCGTCGAACCAGCAAAGGGGAAGCCCGTCGTGCTCAAGCAAGAAGGAAGGAAATCAGAACCACTGGTTAATAAGCCAGTAAGGGAAAATGAAGCCAAGGAGTTCTTGAAGTTCCTAAGATACAGCGAGTATAGTGTTGTGGAACAACTACACTAACAATCGGATCACATATCTGTATTGGCTCTGCTGTTAAATTCGGAGGTCCACCGCAACGCACTGATAAAAGTGTTGAATGAAACCTATGTTGCAGATGACATTTCAGTTAACAAATTAGACCGTCTCGTCGCCAACATAAGCACCGATAACTTCATCTCCTTCAACGATGATGAGATACCACCAGGGGGTAGGGGTATACACTACCCGGAGTACTGGTTGATAATGGGTCCGCATTGAACGTATTACCTCGATCTACATTAAACCGTTTACTTATAGACAGCTCCCACATGAAGACATGTCAAAACATAGTGAGAGCGTTTGACGGCACAGAAAGGAAAGTGATGGGAAGGATAGAGATACCCTTCAGATTGGCCCAAACACGTACGAGGTAGACTTCCTCGTAATGGATATTAAGCCTTCCTATAACTGTCTATTAGGAAGGCCTTAGATTCACTCAGTTGGGGCAGTCCCATCCTCAGTACATCAGAAGCTGAAGTTGGTTACGGAGGGCCGGCTAGTAACGATAAATGCGAATGAGGACATTATTGCGTCGGTCACCAGTGATACGCCCTACGTAGAGAATGATACTGAAGCAGTTGAATGTTCATTTCAATCGCTAGAGTTTGTGAATGCAGCATTTATAACTAAGGGAAGCAGGATTCCGATGCCTAAGATATTAGGGGCTACGAAGATGAGCTTGCAGCTGACAGTTGGGAAAGGGGCATTACCCGGAAGAGGACTCGGGAAGCACCTTCATGGACAAGTTAAAGTGCCAGTCTTGGTTAGCAAGTGGGACCACTTCGGTTTGGGATTCAGGCCAGATGCAAGCCAAATGAAGAAGGAGTTTGAACGGAAATAAGAATAGTGGAAAGTAAGATTAAGTGGGGTAGAGGTCAGATGGGAACCGATGAGCTTCCCCCACATTTCCCAAACGTTCGTATCAGGAGGGTTTATTCACTCGACACAGGAAAAGACTAGAGAAGGAATGGCTGAAGATGTGGTGGGGATCTGGAACATCAACGCCACATTAGAAGATAAATCAAAGGAAGAAAATTTATCGGGCATTCGCCCGTATGAGCCTAGAAGTGTTTTGGATAACTGGACTGTGGAAGAAATTCCTGTAATCTTTAGAGCTAACACAGAGTAATATTCAAAACCCACTTGTTGTCTTCTAGCCTAGGGACAATAGGAATCTTTTGTGAAATAGGCTCATGTTCAAATATTGTTATTTTCAATAAAATGCATTTTCATATATCAGCTCGAGCAATTATTATTATTCTTTCTTCCTTTTCATTTCATACACAATCATACCACACAAAGGAATTATTCATTTTTTTCCTTTGGGTATTCTCTTATACTCATAACATGCCCTCGGATGTCAGCATCATGAGTAATGCTGATACGAGCCCAGAGTCTCCTTTTGAGCGAGACATGTGCTTTGAGGGATCTCAGGATTTTAAAGATGGTGAGGATTGTAGTTTATCTCCAGACTTGTTAAAGATGGTGGAGCGGGAAGAGAAACAGATTCTACCACACAAGGAGACCATTAAGATTGTGACCCTGAAGAGGGGAAGGAAGTGAAAATTGACACTTGTATTAACGAGAGAACAAGACAGGACCTCGTTGAGCTGTTGCAAGAATTCAAAGGCATCTTTGCATGGTCATACCAGGATATGCCTGGTCTAAGTACAAATATTGCGGTGCACCGTGTCTCTACAAAAAAAGAGTGTAAGCCCGTTCAGCAGAAGCTCCGAAGAATGAGACCCGATATAGCAATGAAAATAAAGGAAGAGGTCCAGAAGCAGTTTGATGCTGGTTTTTTACAGGTGGTTAAATACTCGGAATGGGTGGCCAACATCCTCCCTGTCCCTAAGAAAGATGGAAAAGTGCGGATGTGTGTAGATTACAGAGATCTAAACAAAGCCAGCCCAAAAGACAACTTTCCATTGCCTCACATTGATACCCTAGTGGATAATACGGCAGGCTTCTCACTGTTCTCCTTTATGGATGGTTTCTCTGGGTACAATCAAATTAAAATGCATCCTGAAGATATGGAAAAAACCACGTTCATAACTTTATAGGGGACATTTTGCTACAAGGTGATGCCAACCGGGTTGAAGAATGCGGGGGCAATGTACCAAAGAGCCATGGTAACCTTGTTTCATAACATAATGCACAAGGAAATTGAGGTCTACGTTGATGACATGATTGCAAAATCCCGAACTGAAGAGGAGCATGTGGGGGTGTTGAGAAAATTGTTCCTGAGGTTGAAAAAATTCCAATTAAAGCTCAATCCGTCAAAATACACCTTCAAAGCTAGGTCTAGAAAGTTACTCGGCTTCGTAGTCAGTGAAAAGGGAATAGAAGTCGACCCTGATAAAGTCAAGGCTATACAGCAGCTGCTTCAGCCACGAACTCAGAAAGAAGTCCGAGGTTTCCTGAGGAGACTAAACTACATCACTCGGTTCATCTCGCAGCTGACTGAGAAGTGTTACCCCATATTTTGCCTTCTTAAAAAACACAATCCTGGGGTATGGGATGATAAATGCTAGAAAACTTTTGAAAAGGTTAAGCAATATTTGTCCAGTCCTCCAGTGCTAACACCACCTAACCCTGGTAGGCCATTGATACTGTATTTAACAGTATTCGATAATTCAATGGGATGTGTACTTGGCCAACACGATAAGACCGGGAGAAAAGAAAAAGCGATATATTACCTCAGTAAAAAATTCACTGAGTGTGAAATGAGGTACCCGCCAATTGAGAAGCTATGCTATGCTTTGGTTTGGACAACACGAAGGTTGAGGCAATACATGTTGTACCATACAACTTGGCTAATTTCAAAGCTAAACCCTCTCAAATACATGATTGAGTTAACCGCTTTAAATGGAAGAATGGCCCGATGGCAGATTCTACTCTTCGAATTTGACATAGTCTATGTAAACCAAAAAGCTGTGAAGGGGAGTGCAATAGCAGACTTCCTAGCCAGCAGAGCTTTAGAGGACTATGAACCCTTGAATTTTAATTTCCCCAATGAAGATCTAATGTATGTAGCAATCGCTGAAGGAGACATGCCTAAAGATCATTCTTGGAAATTAAATTTTGACGGAGCATCAAATGCCGTTGGAAATAGAGTTGGGGCAATACTGATATCCCCAAATGGAGATCATTATCCATTCACTTGCAAGCTGGATTTTGACTGCACAAACAACATGGTAGAATACGAGACATGTATCATGGGAATTCGTGCAGCTATAGACCGTGAAATCAAGGTACTAGAGGTATATGGAGACTCTATATTGGTAATCTATCAGCTCAAAGGCGAGTGGGAAACGAGAGATCCCAAATTGATCAATTGTCGAAAGTTAATTCTAGAGTTAATTGAGGAGTTTGATGATATCACTTTCCATTACCTCCCGCAAGACAAAAATCAAATGGTTGACGCCTTAGTTACATTAGCTTCCATGATCAAAGAAAATAAATAGGAGGATATGAAGCCAATTCAAATGAGTATTTGTGAGGTTCCAGCTCACTGCTGTAATATCGATAAAGGGGAAGAGAGAGATGGTCATCCTTGGTATCACGATATCCTACAATATGTGAAGAGCCGTGCGTACCCAGATCAAGCCACCGAAAATGATAAAAGAATATTTAGGAGGTTAGCCAGTGACTATATATTAGACGGTGAGGTCCTATATAAGAAGAGAAATGATCAGGTGTTGCTAAGATATGTTGATGCTATTGAGGCTAAGAAAATGCTGGAAGAAGTCCATGATGGTATTTGTGGGACACATGCCAATGGCTCGAAAAATCATGAGATTCGGGTATTACTGGTCCACAATGGAGATTGCACCAATTACGCTAAAAAGTGTCATAAGTGCCAAATCTATGGAGACAAAATTCATGTGCCTCTGTCACCCCTCCATATCATGACTTCCCTATGGCCTTTCTCAATGTGGGGCATGGACGTCATTGGGCCGATTTTGCCAAAGGCTTCCAACGGACATCGATTCATTTTTGTGGTCATTGATTACTTTACCAAATGGGTAGAGGCTACTTCGTACGCCAATATCACAAAGTCGGCAGTCAGTAAGTTCCTGAAGAAGGAAATCATATGTCGTTATGGTATGCCGGAAAGGATCGTATCTGACAACGCGTTGAATCTAAACAATAGCGTGATAGCGGAAGTCTGTAGTCAGTTTAACATTAAGCATCACAATTCGTCACCATACCGCCCGAAAATACCGCCCAAAAATGAATGGGGCAGTAGAGGCAGCTAATAAGAATATTAAGAAGATTGTGGGGAAAATGGCTGAGACCTACAAAGATTGGCATGAAAAGCTCCCATTTTCCCTTTATGCTTATCGGACATCTGTCAGAACTTTTACCGGGGCAACACCTTTCTCATTGGTTTATGGGATGGAGGCAGTTTTACCCATTGAGGTCGAAATCCCTTCTCTCCGGGTTTTATCAGAGCTGAAGTTGGACGAAGTAGAATGGATCCAATCTCGTTACGATCAACTAAACTTGATTAAAGAAAACAGACTGAAGGCTATTCGTCATGGTCAAATGTACCAGAAGAGAAGAACGCGAGCTTACAACAAAAAAGTTCGCCCCAGGGTATTCCACGAAGGGGACTTAGTATTGAAAAAGATTCTCCCTATGCAAAAAGATTTCAGGAGGAAATGGATGCCAAATTGGGAAGGACTCTATGTGGTAAAAAAGGCTTTCTCTGGAGTGGCATTGATATTAGCAGAGATGGATGGTAAGAGCTTGCCTAACCCGATAAATTCAGATTCAGTCAAGAGATATTTTGCTTGAAGCAGTTGAGGTGAAAACCCGTAAAGGGCGCCTAAAAAAAAAGAGAGGCCAAGGTGAAAACCCGTAAAGGGCGCCTTGAGACCAAAGGGGTTTTGAATTGAAAACCCGCAAAAGGCAATTCAAACTTCGATCCAAACTAGGGCAAGTGACAGTCTCGTTATACTTGAATTGACAAAGAAGGGATGGGCTACATCTTGGGGCATCGACAAAATGCTATAGATCCCTTAAGCACATGCCAAGTTTAGAATGGTCCTCAAGGAGTTCGTGCGGAGAAGCTCAAACTGCGAAATCTGGGGCACTTATTTGTTCTTTTTATCCATTTTTGTATTTCAAATAATGAGTGATTTCTTTGTTTAGTACATCTTTCGCGAATTTTAACTCAAATAAATTTCAGTTCTACTTACCCTTATAATCTTTTTCAAGCATTTTATATTGAAATAATGATTAATGAACTAACTATGCTCTCAAAAGGAGGTTTTACATATTACTCTGAAGGGTTTCTAAACAATACAAGAACCTGAAACAGGATAATTATTTAGAACTCACCGAGCTTAAAATGTGTGAGGGATAAGGAATTAACCGCATCTTCAGGTCCTCTGTTATCAAGCTGAACAAGAAGACACACGGCAGGGATGTTACCAGTGAGTGATAACAACCCAAAAATTAAAATGGATCATTCTCATGACATTTTGCATTTGTGCATTTAACATCTATAATACATGTAGTTAGAGGCATTTGAGTCATATTGATCATGGCATCCTAATCATCTAGCATAAGCATACCACTCTTCTACAGATAGATTCCTCAGTGGACAATGTAGCAGGATTGATCAAGATACAGATATCATCAGCCTTATCTTCACTGAGCAGGAATGGAGCAGGCTAAATATACCAGATCTTATCTTTGCTGAGCAGGAGCGGAGCAGATCAAATTTTGGTGAATCTTATCTCCATGTATCGGCAATGGAGCAGATTTAAATTATCAGCCTTATCTTCACTAAGCAGGAGTGAAGCAGGCTAAATATACCAGATTTTATCTTTGCTGAGCAGGAGCGGAGCAGATTGAATTTTGGTGAATCTTATCTCCATGTATCGGCAATGGAGCAGATTCAAATCATCAGCCTTATCTTCACTGAGCAGGAGTGAAGCAGGCCAAATATACCAGATCTTATCTTCACTGAGCAGGAGTGAAGCAGATCAAATTTTTTCGAGTCTTATCTCTATGTATCGGCAATGGAGCAGATTTCAGCCACTGGCCTTATCTTCACTGAGCAGGAGTGAAGCAGGCTAAGTACAACAGATCTTATCTTCGCCGAGCAGGAGCGGAGCAGATCAAATTTCAGCAGATCCCACCCCACTGAACAGGAGTGAAATGGATCAAGTCTCAATAAATCGTATCTTTACAAAGCAACAGTAAAGCATCTAGAAGCAATAAGATGCAGTGGGTTAGAACGAGGCTACTTGAAGAAAAGAGGCAATCAAGAAGTCAAGACATGACGGGGCCAGGCAAAATTGGTCCTTCTAAGTTTTTGCTCTATTTTCGTTACACGATAATGAGCAAAGAGGGACAGCTGTAGGACCAAATATATGCCCGGCCTAGAACCTATTAAAACACAACACAAACCCAAACTAAAATAAACTACCCAATACCAAAAATTACCAGGCCCAACTAAATTAACCTAGCCCAAAACCTTAACAACCAAAATTTTTTTTTTGAAACCCTAATCCTAAAGAGTGGCCGCCGCAAGTTCCAGGCACCGCAAGCCTCGCACGACCTCCGCATCATGCGCGCCTCCACTACCCACCACACCTCCGAGATATCCGCAAGCTACACCTGTAACAGAAAAGAAAACGGATAGCAATAGGAGATATTGATTATTTTACTTCTTTGGCTATAAAAAGGTCACACAAACACTGTAAATGGACTTTTTTTAAGATACAAAAGCAGAATATTGGAGCAGTAGACAACCAAGGCAAATCGCAAACACTCAAAATCAATATATCAACGATTTAGGTGAATATTTGTTTCGGTTTTTTTTTCGAGTCTCTATTATTGTTTTTTCAAGGAAATACTACGAAGAATAAAAGAGGAGAAGCATACCTTTCAATCGGGCTAAAAAAAAGGGAAAACTTTTTGACTTCCGGCCACCGTGCGATGGCGCGTGCACAGCGCGTAGTGGCCGAAACCACTTGGCCGGCAATCGGCTTCACACCGGTGGGGAGAGGGATTTGAGAGAAAATTTCGATTTTTTTTTAAAGAAGAAAGGGGAAAATGAAAATTTTGAAAGATTTTAAGGGTTTTATGCCCTCATCAAAGCGGCACCGTATTGGGGGTTGAAGCCCCGCGGGTTGAACGGACCCATAGGCTGACCCGCGCATTTTTACCCTGATGGGTAAATTGCGCATTGGGTCCCTGCTAGTTTGGTTGCTGCTTGATTGGGCCCTTGTGCGCTTCTTTCCTTTTTTAAAAATTGACCCCACACATTCGCGCGCCGATTCAATTGGGTACAAGCTGAAACGCTGTGTTTAGGGGGCTTGGATATTTTCCTTTTCGATCCCTAATCATTGACGCGCGTCACATTTTGGCCCCTAACTTTTTATATTCTGATTTTGGCCTAAAAACTCCCATTTTAATTTCAATCAAGCCCTATTTTGATTATTTAAACATTTTTAGCATAAAATTAATTTTTTTCTTTTTTATTTTATTATTATTATTATTTTGTTATATCCTATTATTAATTTTAATTTTTTTTACCCTATTACTTGTTATATTATTTTTATTATACTATAATTTATTATACTTTATATTATTTGTATGATTATTTTGTACTACTAATAATTTTTTTTGTGCTATCTATTTTTATACTATTTTATATATACATATTTTATTAAAGATTAATTATTTTTAATTTAGTTTTTCATACTTATTATATTTTTATTGTATTTTACCATTTACTACTATTATTTTATTATTATTATCTATAACTTATATGTATATTTTCCATTAAAATTTTTTTCAAATATAATTATCAATAGACTTATTATAATATTTCTATTTATTTATTTCTATATATACCATAGTATTTATTGGTTATTATTTTTATACTGATTTTTTATTATTTATTATTTCTCTCTATTACTAACTTACCATAGTTATTATTTTAATTTTACTATTATCACATATTTAACATTATCATTGACTCATTATTTTCATTTCCATTATGTGTTCTTATATCGTTAATATCACTATTGCTATATTTGCTATGTTATTATATTTATTACTGATGTTGCTACTATTGCTATTCATGTTCCTTATGTTTACTATATTTTTAGGTATTAATATATGTTGTTAAGTTTTATTATAATGTTCTCATGTGACATATCGTTATTCACGTTTTTTAGTTCCAATCACCCAAATTTATTTATTTAAAGATTTATTCTCAATTGTTTTCTAAAATAAAGGCAATGCTTGGTATTTAAAGAATTCAAAGGATCGCGCCCTAACGTACTGGGTGTCACTTTCTTTATCTATTTTGAATATCTGAACATCTTTTTATTGGTTCGCTCTCAAGATTTTAAAATAAAGGCAATGCCCGGTATTCACGGAATTCAAAGAATCGTGCCCTAACGTACTGGGTTTCGCTTTCTTTGTTCGTTTTGAATATTCGAATATCCTCTTAAAACTAAAACACACGTTTTAAAGGCAAGCTCACCTCTGAGGGTCAAAAATGTTGTGTCCTAACATACTGGATGTAATGTTTTACCTCGAGGTGAGATGATCTTTAGCACACATTTGACTTACCTAAATGTTTTAAAAGCCAATAAAAGGAGGATCGCATTTTGAACTCTGTCCAAATCTTTAATTTTCGACATTTAAGATACCAATTAATCAATCAAGTACCAATTTTAGGTGTGTCGAGGGTGCTAATCCTTCCTCGTACGTAACCGACTCCCGAACCCGTTTTCTTAAACTTCGTGGACCAAAATGTTTTATAAGGTGGCCCAATTACACCTCAAAAAAGGATTGGTGGCGACTCCCAACTTTCGTTTTCAAAAGTCGATTCCCGTTTTCAAAAAAATGGTTTCGACAATATGAATGGGTTAAAAAATAACATGATAGATCTAAACAAATTACGGATTAATATTTACAAAATATAGATAAATTTAAATAAATTTATAAATTATGTATGAAATTAATAATATAAATTAATAGATTGTATAAAAACATCACTAATCCAAAATGGTTGTGTTTTAAAATTGTGAAATGAGGTTTGTGGAATTTTGTTTATTTGAAATGAGAATGGAGTGTAAATTCGGATTAGGAGTTTGTTTAGAAGACTAGAGTGGATTAAACCCTAGTGATACATCCTTTTTGGTACATCATAATGCCACCTCATTTTTAAAAGTTTACATAAATTGTGAAAACTCAAGTCACATATTTAAGAGTACACCACTAAAATGATTTGGATATTCGAGTTTTATTATAATTTATAAAATTTTAAATTAATATTGATAAATTTGTATTTTAATTTTTAAAAAATAATAAAAATTTAATTTAATCTTTTAAAAATTATAAAAATATATACTATTATAATAGTGAAATTATATTTTTTTACTAACGTTAACATGTATCTCGGTTAGATAATCGGTAAGGGTTGGTTTGCAGACGTACTGGGACTAGCTACGAGAGGAAGAATTGGTGGTTAGGACTTTCTTAATCACTATAACCAGCTTATCGTTTGGAGGAGAAGATCAATTTTCGAGGATCAATTCTTAACACGGAATTTATCGAGTTTAGGGCTAAGGCTTATTTTATCTATTTACAAAAGTTTAAATTTATTTCCAGTTTGCATTTATTTTCAATAGTAGTCAGTCATTTATTTAAGCTGATTAGATTATTTTACTTTCTTAAACATTCACATACTCCCCCGATTTAATTGTTTATTCTTGTTGCAGGTACGTTTGGCGTTGTGGGCACGACTCCTGCCACAATGCTTGACTCAACAAATATTTTGTTCATAAGTGAACACAGAAGTTTATTATGACATCTAATCCCTGTGAATTCAACCCTACTACCACTTTTACTACTATTTAGAGTTATTTAGTAGGAATTATTTTCGGTGGTTTTGACGCCCATCACTCCCCATTTGAATGCTTCTATGTTTCTTTTCTTCTTCATTTCTTTTTTTTTCTTTTTGATTTCTTCATTCTTTTATGTTTATTTGCTTCATTAATTTAATAATAATTACTATAATAAATATTATTTAATAACAAATATTTATATTACATTTGTACACACATATATTTTACACTTGTCTATCATCATCACCATCCAATTGTCCTTATTTTTTTTATTTTATATAATTTAATATTTTAATATAATAAAAATCTATTTACTTAAATTAAAAGTAATTAAATAAATATATTACAATTGTATAAATATAATTATTACACATATATATTTTTTTATTACCATACATTTGTCTTTACTTTAATTTATTTCATATATAATAATATAATATTAAAAAAATAATAATAATTAATTAAGGTAAGAAATTTAAGAAAAATCTTAGATTTTTCAATTTATTTGCCGCCTCAATTAGGACAAATGGCATAATTCCTATTTTGGTCCTTTATATTTTCTTTTAATCTATAATTCAATTTTTACCCTTTAGTCAATTTAATCATTTTCCCTAATTACTCTTAATTAAGCTATTCACTTAATTAAAGCCTAATTAAACTCATCACTAGACTTATAATTACTTCTAATAATTATCTACGAACCCATTTCGCTAAGACGGAGGCCCGATACTGTACTTTTTCGATACCCGTAAATTTTGTGTCATTACATACTATCTCTCCTATGGATCAACAATATTTTGAAAAGTTGACATATTCGAAGTGTGAAGAGGGAGTCTCATCACCCTTACCCAAGTAAGACTTGAATTTCATATAGTAGTACGTCCGTGATTCCACCTCTTCAAACCTGCTCAATGTTCAAACTCTTCTCTGCTTAAGAGACATTTCTTTCATCCCATCCATTCGAAACTTAAGAAGTAATCGCTTGCTTGAGGTTCACGATGCCTTCCATCCACTCTGGAAAATTTTGTCTTCCTAATGCTAGAAAATCTGACAAAATTGGATTAACAATGCTCTTTTTGTATTCATAAAACATCTAACACTTTATCATATCTTTGGAAAACATATATGCCATTGGATATAATTTTTAATTGAAATCAAATATTAGTTGTTTTCTTTATTTTGTATATAATACTTGAAATTATTCATAGCCTCTTCTTAACTCTTAAATAAGAGAATAAAGCACACTAAAACGTATTCGAACCCACGTCCTCCTATACTGACACAATACTAATACCAATTAATACCAATTAAGCTAATACTTAATCAGCACTACATTGTGAACTTCAAAACTAAAAATAAAAATCAAAGGTATATATATTGTTCATTTTCGAGTTGGCGCTTGCTTTTATATATAGAATATAGATTAGATGAGGGTTCTTTTTTTTTTAATACAATTTTTACTATTATCAACTCTTAAATCGGAGCTTATACCAATTAAGCTAATACTTAATCAGCACTACATTGTGAACTTCAAAACTAAAAATAAAAATCAAAGGTATATATGTTGTTCATTTCCGAGTTGACGCTTGCTTTTATATATAGAATATAGATTAGATGAGGGTTCTTTTTTTTTTAATACAATTTTTACTATTACCAACTCTTAAATCAAAGCTTATACCAATTAAGTTAATACTTAATCAGCACTACATTGTGAACTTCAAAACTAAAAATAAAAATCAAAGGTATATATGTTGTTCATTTCCGAGTTGGCACTTGCTTTTATATATAGAATATAGATTAGATGAGGGTTCTTTTTTTTTTAATACAATTTTTACTATTACCAACTCTTAAATCGGAGCTTATTAAATATTAATTATTTTAAATTGATTTTTTTAACAAAATCTATACAAATGTGTAACCTCAAAGTTAAAAGAGGATACCTAAACAAATGCAAACATAATTTATGCACAAAATTGACTCATTTTGAGTACCTAAACCCCTGAGAAGTTGATTACATTCTCATTCCATATGCATAAACCGCTCTACAAAAACCTTAACTTGTAACTACATAGGTTTAGCACATTTTAAATATCCTCTCTGCTTTAACCTTTCTCTATATTTACTTGGGTATATAACCACCGAGTCTAAACAAAGACCACCCTTTGTATGAGTGCAATCAATTTGAGTCATCGATATCTTAATCCTAGTAGATGAATTCGAGTTCTCGACGTTGAAGTCCCCCACATGGTAGTGAAACCATTCCCCCGGATCACTCACTGTACACTGAGATGTGGCGTACTGACCGTCCGATGTCCATAGCTGAAACCTTACGGGTTTTATATCCCAACCATGGACATGGTCGGAGTTGCAGATTCGGCGACCGAACCTCCTCGCGGCACGACCTAGCTGCAATCTGAAAAATACGCTATATGTCCCTTGAGGAAACGGAAATTCCACCTCTCCATCAACTTCAAACCACCAGATTTGCTGAAGATATGCAATGGAACCGAACCTAAATCACAACGAAATGGTAATTGATATCGATATCCATTTCCCACAAAGTTAAAAGCTTGATCATATCGAATATAGAAGAGGATATATGTATGAACATCAACCAGCAACATTAAACTTGGCTTATATTCGGCCATAGAACAGAAACTTGCAAGTTATTATATTGACATCCTTTTCTTTAATTTTGTACACTAACCAAATCAGGCTGTTTCTGACTGCGTGTGATGAGCTATATTGGGTCACTGTACAAAAGTCATATACTTGAGTTAATTTCTTACAGTTTCCAATCAGTTTTATGTAACGCATGTTTCAAAACTTGGGTTAGAATTGTAACTGGTGTTGTGCAAGAAACCTGTGGGTTTATATTATTAAGTGTTTGTCCCCACGGATTAATATAAAAAGATTTAAATGTCAAACACAGTTGCTTGATCAAACCATAGTAACCAGGGAAGAAGTCAAAAGCGGTGAGCACAAAGATATTTTGCTCTTAACATGCAAGGATCCAAGGAGACCAAGTTGCAATTTAGACGATTATTCCAACACATAGCATCAAAAGAATACGTCAAAAATGGAGATATTTAACAACAAAATAGCCCAAAACAAAAACATACTTTGGATAAATTCGGCTAGATATGCCCCCAAAACTCTTGATTTTGATCAGCCAATCTAAAAAAGAATTGATGATAAGAAACTACTAATCCTCCCATTTTCCTTAAAATAGAAGATAAAGGATTTGTTTGTATCTTACCTAGATTCTTCAGTAGGAATATGATTCCAATATCTTCGATCATCAATCCCTGTTATCTGTAAACCCTTCGAAGATATCGACATACAAACACCGCCTGTGCTCTTATCCAGCCATATTTTCTGCAAAAGGTGCCCAAATCCTCATTCCATCAATATGAAACTAGCTTTTTTACCAAGATTTGCTATTTCCAA
Organism: Gossypium stocksii; assembly: GCA_020496765.1. Classification (NCBI taxonomy): domain Eukaryota; kingdom Viridiplantae; phylum Streptophyta; class Magnoliopsida; order Malvales; family Malvaceae; genus Gossypium; species Gossypium stocksii. Next base: position 111,654,711 of record CM035623.1, read on the forward strand.
ATGATTATTGCCTTAATACAACGTATAAAAGAAATTGAAACTGGAAATCAAGCCCCCAAAAAAACAGAGTGGAAAAGTAGAGGAGTGAAATTTCGGGTCTTTATAAGAAAACTTCATCAAAAAACAAATACCCAGAAAGCTTCAAGACCCAAATTTCAAATCCCAGATTTTTTTCTCATTATCAAAACAAAAAAAAAAATCATACCTTGGTGCCACCATCAAAGGTATTAACTCTACAGAGTCTCGTATAAATGTCTCTTTTACCCAACTTCTCAGGCACAAAGCTCAGAACTTTACCGACAAGGGTTTCATAATTCGGTGGCAATTTCGATTCCCAAACGAAATCAGCCCAAGAAGCAGCCCTAAACGCTCTGTTCAACTTTGCCAACTTGCATATTTGTGGAGGATCCAAATACCCAACAACCGATGCCACACAGCTCTCTGGTAAATCCCCCAAACTGGGTGACGATGAAGATGATAAACCATCTTGGTCGGTGAACGAAAGAGAGAAACTGGCACCCATCAAAAGAAAAGAAAAAGAAAACCCAGGGCAGTGAAAAGAAAAAAACAGACTTCCAAGGCAGAGAGTATTGATGATAAATCACAAAAGAAGAAAGGAGAGAGAAACAGCGACAGAGTGAGGTGGCAAACAGAGAACAAGCTGGTATTTAAAACAAGGACGCGTACTCGTTTTTAAGGATTTTTCTTCTTCTTTTTTTTTGGTTACTGTTTTGTCTGTTTGTTTACTGAGAAAAAAAAAGGCTCAATTTGGAGGGTAAAAGATGGAAGAAAGATAAGTTAAAGAATATGTAACAAAATTAAACAAGAGTTAAGTAGCTTTTGTGTTTGGAATAAGAAAAGTATTGCGAGTGTTTCCATGGTTTCGGACTTTGTAAATCCTGAGGTGAACATAATGGATAACAATCATTTAGAAGATTTTCTTACACTAAACAATGGGAATTTGGGGTTTAAAGAGTTGTTGAGGCAGCTCATGTTTATTGATTGCATTCTAATAGCACCAAATAACTTTATTTTACAAAGAAAACAGCTCTATTTTGTTTTCTAAAATATTTTTTATTTTCGTTTTTTAATATTTTTTAAAATAAAAAATAAAAATGGTTCTATTTTCCGAAACTAAACCCACTATTTTTCTTTGTTACATTTCAATTTATTAAATATTATGATTATTTGTTAATAATCAAATATTATAACTTCTGAATTGAAGAGACATAACTTAATAATTTTTAGTTAATAACCAAATGAATTTTTTATTTTTAATTATTAAAACACTATATATTTTTAAATGTTTTAACATAATATTACCATTAAATTTTAACATTACCCTACACTGGGCAATTAATTTTTTTTTTGTTTTATTTTTGTAACATGTCATGACAGAATAATGACTCGTGTAAAAAATTGACATCTTTTTACATAAATATATTTAAGAAAATAGATTATATAATTTTTATGTATTGCGATGTATATTATATTATGTTGAATAAATTTAATGAAAGTTTTTAATCTATTTTACATATGATATTAATAAAGCTTTGTTGCTTCTTCTGATATAATTATTGAAGAAAATTGTTAAGCCTACACAAATTTTTTTTTATTAAAAAAAGGTAATATAAACATAAATATTGAGGTCTGAAAGCCAAGAATTTTATGGAAAATTTATAAGCAGTCACAAAATGGGTATTCTAAAAGAAAAAGCTTTAACCTACCTAAAACAAGATTTAAAATTACAAGATGTTAAAAAATGAAACCATGGAATTGACCTCCGAAAGTTGATGGCAGGCAAAAGAAAGGTTGGTTTTTGTGAGTAATTGGATTGCCAAATTGGTATTAGAAAATACATTGATTTGACAGCTGACTACTTTTCAATATTTCTCAAAAATCAGAAATTGCCTGCTTAAAACCTAATTTCTCTTTCTTATAATCACCATATGTATCATAGACAAAGATACAACTGTAAAATCATGCCATGCTGCATTTATTTTCCTTATACAAACCAATTTTATTTTTTTACTAAAAAATAAATTAATTAATTTTTATATATTAAATTAAAAGATAAACGAATTTTTCCATTAAAATTTTTATCTATTTCTATTACTAAGTGATATCATGGTTAATGAAACAAGTGGACAACAACATATGACGTGTCACTTATGTGAAAAATATTTAAAAATTAAAAAATTCTAAAAATAAATAAAATCTAAGTAATTATTTCCATGCTTATATCAACTTTCAAATAATTATTAAGAAATAGAATATTATTTAAAAATTATTAAAAACTATAAAAATATTTAAAAATTAATCTTAATTTAAAATTAATACTCAAAATTAAAACAATTCTCTCAAAACCACAAATCTAAAATAATAAAATTTATAAATTTTTTTAGTGAATGGTATTTATGTTTTGACCATTTTTGCTTAAATATTTATCGTTTTTATTCAAAATTATAGCATATTTTATCAAATTGATACACTTAGCAGTGAACAATATGCGGAGCAAACAACTGCTTAAAACTAAAAACTTCACTTCGATTAAATTTTATATTATTTTCTAGTTATTTGTCATTTCAAATTTTCTTATACTTAAAATAAATCAATTGTAACTCGAATGTTTATGGTAATTTTAAATATTTTTATGTTAATTTTTATAATTATTTAAAAACACTGCATTCAAAATAAACCTAGATAAATGATAGACCAAAAGCATTTGAATTTAGATAACCGTTTATTTAAGTTTATCCTAGATATAATTTTTCAAATATTAATTAAAAAACTTTATTTAAGAACCTTTTAAATATTTTCTATCAATTGAAATGTCATATCAATGTAAAATATATATGGCGTTACCTATTTACATCATTAATTACATAATCATTTAACGGTAAAATTAAAAAAATTAACGAAAAAATTAATTTTAATTCAATTCTACATAGATTAATTAATTAATTGATTAATTTTAAGCAGAAAAGTAAAAGCAAAATACACCTCTTAATATAAAAGTTTTAAAGACAGTAAGTTTAAATTATTGAGAGAATTTTAATACATATACACTTTTTGTTAGGGTCCGCATATTATTAACTATATTTGTGCACTTTTTCTCCTAATTTCTTCCGTAAGCACCCACTATTTTTAATTTTACTTTTTAGGTCATTCCTAATTAAACAAATTAAAAAGCAACCGCATGACATGAATGGGTTTGACGGGAGAAGAGGTTTGAATCATGCTATTTAATTGTCACACCAAAATTTTAATTATTACCCCAAATAAATAAAATTGCATTCTTAAATCTACAATATACTTTTTACCATCTTATAATTGCTGTTAACTTATTTTATATTTATCTATTTATATTATATTTAAAAATTTTAATTAAGTTAATATTACGAATTAATTAGTTATATCAACTAAGTTAAAGAATAATTAAAAAAATTTTTCTTTTTATAAAGTAAAATATATTATTATAAATGTGGTTTTTTTTTATATTTTTATATAAAATCTCATATGCAATTGTATAATATTAATAACTTCAATAAGACTTTAATACGTTCTTATTGCGTATCGTATTATATTCAAGTCTCCGAATATTAATTGGCATTCAAATTAAGTAGGTGGTTATGGGTTTCACATTTAAGTTACAATTTAAATTAATCAGAAAAATTATGGACCAACCAAATGTGTCTTGTCAGCAATAAAGTACAAGCCACGTTGATGTGTGTCTGAGTCAGCAGAGGACATGTCAACCACATAAAAAATGGGATGTGGCCACCTTGGAAACACGTGTCAATTGGTCAACAAAATGGCCTCTTAATGTGGATAAGGCAAAGAAGAAGAAGAGTAGTAAGGCCAAATTGATGAATTGTTTTCTTCCAAAATTTGGTTGATAGCGAGTTGGCAAGTTGCAGGATTAGATAGAAATATAAATCTTATATATAATTAGTTTAATGTTGGGATGATGCAAATTGTTTTAACAGCTCAATGAATTTGCACCACTCGTTTTAAAATAATTAAACAAAGCCAAAACAGACTAAGCATAGCATTCATCGTAAATATAACCGGAAATGTAGTTTCTTTTTCAATCTACTATTAAATGACTATACATCTGTGTTCAAAATGGTATTTAATTGTTTATACTATAAAAATAGAAATCACAACATTAATTGCAGCTAATGAGAATCTTCATGTTCATGGCGGCAAAAGATCCAACAACAAAGTTTGGATAAGGGAGGATGATGCCCTTGACATTAGTGACACGGCGAGGGGTCCGCTGAAAAGTGTCTGTGTTCTTTAGGGACAAGCTTTTGGCTTCTTTGGATTATATAGGATTAAAGAGTAGGATCTTGATTTCTTGGAAGGGGATGTGTTGCGATGGAACTTATCTGTGGTATACTTACTATAAGATTTTCATACATAATCCATAATTTGATGGAATAAAACATGTTGACGTCGGTGATGATTTCTTCCTTGTAGAATAGAATCAATGCCTCGTGGAAGCGGATAGAGAACTTTCAGCTAGGGTGCTTTCTAAAGGACCATGGTTGATCTGTGGGTATTATCTATTTGTTCAACCATGGACAATCTTGTTTTCGACTATGCAAGCTTGCTTTCATGATATTGTTGTTTGGATTCACCTACCAACCATATATAAAAAGAGTCTTTTTTTGGGCAGTGAGAAGTAACACTGGTAGAGTAATCAAAATTAACTATAATATAGACAAAGCGACAAGGGGGAAGTTAATGGGAATGGTTATATGTGTGGACCTTTGTTCACCTTTAATCTCCAAGATCAAAATTGGAAATATTCAATGGGTGGAGAATGAAGGGTTGTCGAATGTATGCTTTGAGTATAGTAGATATGGCCATGTTAAAGACGTGTCTTTTAGTGTCTAATTTGAATATTGAGGGTGAACTGAAGTCATCAAAAAATCAACAACCGACCATGAAGGATGTCGAAATCATTTTTTTGAAAAGGTTGATTTTTTATTTTAAAACGAAAATGAGATCCGTCACCAATCTTTGTTAAGAGATGCAATCGGATCACCTCGTAATTGATTATTTTAATAAGCGATTTGATTTATTAAAACAATAATTTTTGGTCTACAAACTTCGAGAAATAGGTTTGGGAGTCGGTTACGCACGAAGAAGGGTTAGCACCCTCGTAACGCCCAAAATTAGTACCTAGTTGATTAATTAATGTCTTAATGTAGAAAATTGAAAACTTGGAAAGAATTTAAAATACGGTTCCTCCTTTTATTAATGTTATTTTTTTAAAAAAAAATTTGCTTGAATAAATTGAAGCGAATGTTAAAGACCCTCTCGTCTCGAGATAGCAAAATGTCACATCCCGTAAGTTAGGACACGACACATTGAACCTTTGAGAATTAGCTTGCTTTTATTTTTATTTAAAACTTATGTATTTTAATTTGGGAAGGATATTCGATTGTTTAGGTTCAACGAGAAAATCGAAACCCCGTAAGTTAGGGTATGACTTTCTAGAAGTTTCAAATACGAATATTGTCTTTATTTTCAAAATTTTCCTTTTTTAAGAATTTAGATAAAAATTAATGTAATATTTAGAATGACATATATTAGTTTATTCGAGTATGGTAAAAAAATGACTAAAATGTAGAAATATCATGTTTGTCGAATAATAATGATGATGCGACGTAAACTTAGCAATCTAATAAAGCGTAAAAATAATACAATGATAATAATAAATCATGTCACTTATACGCATAACATAACAATAATAATAAAGAGAGTGATAATAGTGATAATAATAATACTAATATCAACAACAGTAATAGTAATAATAATAAAGCAAAATGAATAAAAATGCCCAATGAAATAAAATAATATGAAAACAGTTGTAAAAATAAGTTAAAAATAAAATAATAATAATAATAATAATAATAATAATAATAATAAATAAGCTAGTGAATAAATAAATAAAAAATTAAAATGAATAAAGGACCCAATTGTCCCTCAAATCAAATTACAAGATGAATTAAGATAATAAAATAATAAATAATGGACTAAAATGAAAAGCACAAAAAAGGAATAGGGATTAACTGGGAAAATATCTCAAACCTTGCTAAATGCGCTATGTCCTTTGACAGGTCGAGGACCGAATTAAAAATAAAATACAATTGAATGGCTGAATCCAAAAAAAAGAAAAAAAAGAATCGGGACCTAAATAAAACGTGCGCAAATGGATGAGGGCTAAATGGGAAATTATTTCCAGTCCTCAAAGTGCACCACTTCGTAAAGGACCGAAACGAAATGAAAATAAAATTATGCAGGCAAATTTAAAAAGAAAAAAAAAGACCGAATTGCAACGCGTCGCAAAAGTAGAGGGATCGCGCACAAATAGCCCATTCACCGCACGAACATGCGGATCCTTAAGGCAAATGGATTGGGACTCGGGCTAACCCCAAAACGACGTCGTTTTGGTGCCTTATAAAAGTCAGACTTTTTTTAAAATTTTCATTCAACTCTCACATTTTTCTGAAAGAAAAAAAATCTGAAAACTCTCTCAACCTCTCTCAATCCCCTTCGAGCTCCAGTCATTAGGCCACCGCCCGTCCGCCGTGACCGCTGATCGTCGACGACGGTGGCTGCCCTATACGGTGGCAGGAGTTTAAAAAATTAGCCTTTTTTGACCTTTCGACTCCACAAACTCCGATCTACGGTTGAATTTTTCCAGAAGATAGCCGAAAGTCTCCAAAAGAGGGGAAAAATTCTTCAATTTTTTAGGGTTCTAAAAACTTTTTGATATAAGAGAGGGTCACCGTTCATCGGCGATGACAACCTCAGTCACTTATGGATTCGAAAGACCGACTGCTAGGTAAGCCTCGTCTCTATTTTCCTCTTTTTTAGATGCATACAACTGATAGTTTCGAATAAAAAAAACAAAAATAAATAAATGGACCACCTTTGAAATTTTGATTCTGTGTTTCGATTCTTTTTTTGTTTTTGTATTTTCCTTCAATTGATTCTCCATATATATTTGAAACTTTGTTTCTTTTTTTTATTTCTTCGTAAAAAACTGTTACATTCATTCTCAGGGCTTTTTATCGTTTCTGGTATTGTTGTTTGTGTGTTTCTTGTTGCCATTGTGTATTCAATTCTTTGCAAGTGACATGGGTGGCCAATAGTGGCGGTGACAGGCATGTCAGATTACATGCGGAGAGGCTGCGGCGCGTGCGACACCTAGGGTTAGGGTGCGGCGCAACCTAGGGTTAGGGTGGCTAGCTTTCTCCTTTTTTCTGAAAGTTAAGGTTGTGGGCTGAACGGGGCATTATGGTTTTTTTATTTGGGCCTGCTATTGTAAATGGACTTTTGGTATTTGGACCATTAATATTTATTTTGGTTTTTATTTCTGTTTATTTTTTTCTTTTGGGCCCCGGCAAATTTAGGCCTATACAAAGGAGGTTAATCAAAAGGTTGAAACTGAGAATTTTGGTTCATGAATGTTGGAGGAGAGTAGGTGATAAACCATAATTATAAAATATTTTTATCCCACGCTTAGCATATTTTTGGATGATTTACCTTATTATTTAATGAATTTGATGCTTCTAATTCTTTAATTTTGTGTTTTATACTTAGGTGAGCATAAGAAAGTGAAAAGAGTAAGAAAACGGACAAAATGGGCCAAAATCAGCATTTAATACGGCCTAAATACTTCCACACGGGTACACCACATGCCCGTGTGTGACACATGGGCTAGTCACACACCCGTGTGTCACGGTCGTGTCGACCTATAACTTACTTAGTATTGCACATGGCCTAAGCCTTCGCACACGAGCAGACCACACGCCCGTGTCTCTGCCGAGCCCTATTTTAATTCTACTCGAAAAAGGTTAACTTTTAGGTATTCTGGGCTTTCCAAAGTCTATTTAAACACCCTAGGAGAGGATTAAAGAGGATACAGAGAGTAGAAAGCAAGGAATTACTCGAAGGAAGCCGATTGATTCATCTCAGAAGTAGGATCTCCATCAAGACTGAAGATCTCCTTTCAATTTCCCTCGAAGTTTTTGGGTTCTTTATGTTTTGTTGTTTTTCCAATTTTTGAGATGTTCTTCTCCATAAACATGAACTAAATTCCCCAAATACCTAAGGGGGATGAAACCTAAGACGAATCTTGTTATTATTTTCTGAGTTATACGATAAATACTTGATTTGTTCTTAATTATGTTTATTAATTCTTGTATTAATATTTCAGGATATTAATTCAAGTTGAATTTGCTTATTCAGTGGAGCAAAAGTCCCTGTCTAAGAGCAGATCCAACATAATTAAGCGGAGTTGATTGCAATCCTAGAGATAGGACGACAAAAATCTGCCGGATTCGAGTCAAATCTAATACGGAAATCCATAGATCGAGTTAATGCAACCATAGGAGTTTTAATTAGAAAGAAATTTCAATTAATCAACCTAAGGTTAGTTGTTTTTAGTCTTGAAAGAGATAATAACATAAAGTAGGGATTTCTACGAATCAAGTCAAATGAACAAATCGTCTAATTCAAAGTCGAATAATAAGTGAAGTCTAGGTGGATTCTTCCTTGGGTATTGTCTTAATCAATCGATTTTCTAAAAGTATTTTCTTAATTTACTCTCTGTGCGTTCTTAGTTAGTTAATTAGTTTAATTAAAACAAATCCCATTTATTTTTAGGCTAGATAATAAAAAGAAAGTTAATACTAGTACTTTTAGTCCTTATGGGTCCGACATTCCGGTCTTGCCATAAGCTATACTACTATTCGATAGATGCGCTTGCTTATATCATGATAATAGTTTAGTTTTGCGGTACGATCATATCACATCAGGAGGACCAAGTGAAACTTGTGGAAAGATAAATAAAGAATAAATGGGAATCAAGTGTTAAATGCAAAAGGTTCAATATTTTCGTTCATTGCTAACTTTCAAAATGAGATTAATAGGAGAAATAATAATGTGCAACGCATTGCATCGAATAGTGGTACCAATCCTCAGCAAATACTTAATAGGCTCTGTAATAACCTAGGCAAAATGGTAGGCAATATGCTAAAGAAAAGGCAAAAGTAGGGTTGGATCATGAGCCTAAATAACTTGATCCTTTAATTCCTAACCAATTGGGTTCAGGCTTGGTAATGTCAACTCAGTTTCTTCTAACAATACCAAAGGCTAGTGCTCTATAAAAAAACTCAACCAAAGCATGCATTTTGTGTTTTTCCTCAATGAGAATGGTGACCCAAATATCCAAGCTACCATGGCGACCTTTATGTACTCATGATAACGATTTGTCATAATTTGATATGTCAAATTGGACTCTCCGTTACACTAGAGGAACTTATTCTCAAGCAATTTAGATGTATTTTCTTTACTTTTGTCAGTTTTTAGTTTTTTTATTAATAAATGGTTGTTATTAGTTTTATGCCCTTTTGAGACCCAAATTAGCCAAATGGTGCCATGGGAGACCTAACGATGTGATTGAGTTAGTGTAGGAAGTCGATAATGGCCTAAGCTCGAGGAAATCATCATTCAAAGTGGGTATCACGACATTAAGGCCATGGAAGTCGTGATACCCTTAAAGGTGCTGAAGTGAAGAAAGTTAAGGCCAACTCCAGTGATATTGCGACACCGAGACCTCAAGAACCCTAATTTCGATATTGAGTGTCGCGACACCAAAGCCTAGGTGTCGCAATACCGCTGCTGGACAAAGAGAAAATTGACTGCAAGTGTAGCTTTTGTCCAACACCAACCCCAATCAAAATTTAGCATCTTGGCACACTTTTGTCCAAAAATTTGGGGTTGTATTCAGTTGTTGGTTGATAACTTTAAAAGAGCCACCTTTAACATTATTCCCACGCTTTTTTTTTATCATATTTTTAGCTAAGTAGTTGTTTCTTCTTCATCTTTTCAGGGTTTTATTTTATCATTTTTCTGGCTTTTAGCTATTAGTTAGTCAGTTGTTACTATAGTTAGGTGTTATTTACAATTTAGTACACAAACCTTAGCTTGTATTTTCAATTTCATCCAAGGGTTTCAATATAGCTCAGCTTCATTTTCATTTTAAAATCTTAGAAATTTGATCTTTTCTGATATTTCTCTCACCTTCCATTGTTGCCTACATCTTCTCCCTCAAGCATCCATTAAGAAACTACTAAGCTTTCTTATCCCTATTTTTTGTGCTTAATTTAATGTATGCTTTGAATGTTTATTGGGTTGCTGTTTGTTTGCAAATGATGTTAGGTAACTAAATTTATGGTGGTTGGTTGATTGAAATATTACTTAGTAAGCTTTTGGTACAGGGACTAAATTATAAAATTGCACTAAATTGAATAAACTTTAAAACTTAGATTGACACCTCTAAGGGAACATATAGACAGGTGAGACCGAGAAAAAATCCTATTGAGCATCAATTCATTTATCCCGAGTTAGTCTAGTGAGGTATAAAGATAAATCAGACTAAATCATCTAATTTGGTAAAATAGTGACTAAAGGGCAAAATTGAGCCAATTAGAAGTTTAGGCATTTTAGATCTCGAGTCCAAACACTAATCAGCAACATAGAAGTCAACAAACCATTGTCGTTTATTGGATTGTTAATTTCATAATTTTAAGGTTTTATAATTTGATCTTTGTTAGTGTTAGGTAGTTACTTAGTTTAATTAACATTGATCATGAATTATTGTAACATAGAACTTAACGAATAGTTAGCTAGACTTCTTTGTTGTATGCTTGTTAACTAAGAGTCACATAATCTCTGAACTCTCTTAGGTTCGATCCTTGGAATACTCAAGTGTTCCATTGTAACACTAAAAATATTACAACTCAACTTGTCATACTTGTCGTACACCGCTAGATTATTGATTGTTTTTTGTTGATTCTTAGCCTAGTGCATGTACATCGTGGAGCGTTCACATAATTGAAAGAACCACTCAATAGAGCTGCACCTATTCATTCATCATTTGAGCTAAGGTTTATAATAAATATGTTAGACATCCTCACCTTTGCGACAAAAGATCCCAACAAAATTGACACAACATAAATCCAAACAAATAAAACATCATAAGAAAGCTTTTAAAATTACCTTCGCTGGTTGAGTATCATCAGATCCTTCACTAGTGACTCTTCCCTTCCTTTTCAATCATTAACTTGTACCTTTTTACTTCTATATTCCCACTTCCAATAGGGATAATGAGCACACTTCACCAAATGTCAATAGGTTATTCATTTTTCCCAACAAAATCTTTCTAATGGCATCATTGGCCCAATGTACCCAAGCTTCACTATAGAATTTAAAACATTCACCAACTTGAATACACATCCCCAGATCACCGCTCCTATACTTATTGGGCCTCTTCTCCTCCAAATAGTATCACTAAATGTTATGAAGGGTGCTCATATTATTGATAAGCATACTCCAATGCTAACATATAGGATTTTTCCGACATGGATCGTTGGAAGGAATCATCCATATTATAGGGAAAGGAAAGTTTCTTGCCAAAATGATGGTGTATCAAGATATATTTCTCCCTCACCAAGTGCATATCGTTTTTAGTGTTATATAACATTACTTTGTTACCATTCCAAGCAACAAAAAATACAAACCTCTCTAAAATCTCTCGTTAATATAGGATAAGATATAGTTCCTTTAAAACATGTTCACCATCAACTCATCCCTACATCGACTACAATTAATTAAGTATGCCACAAATGCCCACCAAGATGTCCTTTCCAACTAACTCGATGCAACTCCATAAGTATTTAATGTTGCCACAAATAAAAGGCGAAAAGGAAGATGAAACCTAAACTCAAATGTATACAAAGGCATAAATTAAGTTGATCCTCCTCACTTTGTGGCCACTGCACTCAGTACATTATCCCTGAAACTAAAAATAAAAGAAATACTCATGCTAGTAATCATTCAACTAAAGACCATGACATACCAAGGCATTCATCTTTTTCCTTCGTCGTCATGCCCTTCAAGCCCTCATTGCTCATGAAAAAGTTAATTGGCCTTCTCTTTCCCTTGTTCCCCGTTCTTGCTCCCCCAATAACACGATTTCCTTTACTACCATCCACCTTCTCTACAACGTAAGAAAAAACCATTAAAAAATTAAATTCAAGACTAAATAATGAAAAGCTCACCTATCATACTTAAAAAAGCTCAAAAACAAATTAAGAAAAAGACTACTAAATACAATTTGTCACAGAAATATCAAAGAAAAAGAGTAAAGAAAGACTATAGAAAGAAATAGACAAAGTGAGAAATGCAGAGGTAAAGTCTAAAGAGCTTGGAGATAACTAAAAGATTTCTTAAGTGCATAAGATTGAAACAAGCCCTTATTCATAGAAAATCTAGCTCTTTCACATTTACTACGCATATGAATCTCACGTACATTTCCCAAGCTATCATAATGACAACAAATGAAACGATGCCACATACCTTGTGTTTCCTCATGACCCCAATAACCCACACAACTTAAGTATTGGCTAGCACACGTTTCCACAAAATCATGCTTATCATAAAATCAACAACTAAGTAATCAATTGTAAAATTCAAATGTTGAAATTTGAAATTCCAAAATTCATCTAGTATTATGTACGACATTCCACCACACATCCTACCATTAAAAGGAACTTTGTTTAGCATACACGTTGTCTTAAAGAAAGCCACTTTATAACCTCTCCTTTGATTAGGGGTAATTGTTACACATACTTCACTAGAGATATTTTCATCGTACAAGATGCCTTGCCAATGGCCTACGTAATCAAGGGAACTACTTTGCCTCACATATGTTCCACCTAGACCTAACAGTATGCTGCTCAACCATTCAAGTAACTCAACCATATTGACAAGATTGTTGTCAGTTGTTACCCACATACCCTGCAATCTAATCACATTAAATCATATAGCCAACCTAACAAAGAACGCGGGGTATAAAAAAGTCAACCTTATATTTACCACTCTTGGATCTCTAATAGGGGATCCTCTTCTTCCTCATTTTTTAGTAGCTCTCCTTCTAATATCTACTATAGAATCTCAACTACCCTCCTCTTTTTGCCCCTTAAGGAAAGTCATTATCTCTTTTCCATCTACATTTTAACCATCAACACATATGTTATATTATGTTCATTTCATTTAATTACATAATTACATATGTTCAAATCTAACAATTCATCTTACAATTTGAGACAATCATTCAATTGGAAATTTAGCTAAATGCAATAATTGTTTCGGTAGTTATCAATATAAATAAATATTTTGGTTTAATTTGAGAGAGAATCATTTCATATCAAGGGCAAAGTAAGCAACAATTGCACTTATAACTAATCATAGTATGAAGAAAACAAACAAAAAAAGAGCCTAACGGTCAAGGAAACAAACAGCCCAAACAAGAAACAAAAATAAGCTTCAAGGGTAAGGACCAATGACAAACCCAACAACCCAATAAGAACCAAGAAAACCAACTTTGGACTGAAGGAACCACTTGCAACAACCACGCACTTTTTCTCTAAAACCATACAAATTGAGACAAATGATTTATCCGCCATTGATCCCAGCTTAAAGTCTTTACTTGGTAGAGTGGAAATAAATTTAGAAGAATGAAAAATTGAAGGGTAGAAAACTAGAAAGATGGAAAACGCATTTTTTTCCATAAGTGTACTTGATAGGAAAGATGGAAAAATAGAAATAAAAAAAAAAGTAATTTTCTTTCCATCCATTGCTTGTAGGGTTAAAAAATAATAGGGAAGAAAATAAAACATTTAAATATGCATAATTTTGAACTGGCATACACGTCTCTCTCTCATTTTCTCTCTTCTCATCACCCAAATTTAAAAGGAATGATTTTTATGTATTAGAATGGAAAATGATCATATTTCTTATTTTCTTTCCTCACACTTTTCTTTCCTATCAAACATACTCCAAATCTTTTTTTTTCGCATTTTTCTATTCTCCCCTCCCATCCTTCCACTTTTTCACCCAATTAAGCAATTTTTGCTCAATGCATAGTAAGGCTCATCCTTAGTTAATCCTCCTACTTCATAAAAGGCCAAATATAATTTTTGAGCACTTTTTTTAATGGTCATCTCTGACTTCCCTTGAATTAGCATTTCAAAGGCAATGCTCTTACTTAATTTAAAGGCAACAGTTCATGTGTTTTCTCCCAATAACGTGGCAACATTAGTAAGTGAAGTAGAAATTTATTCACTTCCATCAGAAATTCTTTTTTCTTCTTTGAAAATGTGGAACCATCTTGGTTTGGCTTTGGCAATTGTAATTGTGTAGTTGATAAATCTATCTCATCCAAGGAAACATCAAACTTCGCATCCATGGTAATTATCTTATTCTTCAACATTATTTGCAGTAGCTACATCCTCGCCATCTATTTTTTCAACAATATATGTAGCTGTTTGAGCATATTTCTCAGTGGCTCGATCTTTTGCATATATGGCAGTAAGTTGGTCATAATGAGAGAAACTGCGATGTTTGAATTGACCAGCTGCTTTATGACTATAAAAAAAGAAGGAATCCTCATTAGATATAAGTTTGGTCAAAACAAGATAATAAAGTCAGAAAATAATTATTACACTTATATATGAGTTCCACGCAGAATCTTCAGTAACAACCATCTGCTTATGCTCGTCCCAACCAAAGCCACTATTGTCTTTTCCACTAAGCATGTCGCAAAAGATTACCCAATCTCTTTTCAATATGCTAATCCTCGATTCAATATTAGGTTTAGCCTTCAACATAGCACGAGGTAAAACTTTTTCTAACATTCTTTCTAGCTCATTTAAATAACCGCCTTGAATCCCATATATATGTTAAAGGTTCTAACATTGTGCAAGTCAACCATATGGACAACCAACACAACATCTTCTTTTGGAACCTTTTTCCTTTTGATTCCTCAAGAATTTTGAGAAGAAGCACTTGATTGTGAAAAGCCTAACATAACTATCTTAAGAAAAAAACTCAAATTAAAATTAGGTTTGATATTATGAATCAGAAGGTCGACTCTTTATAAAATTATAACACATGATGAATCAAAACAAAATAAATTAAAGTTTTAATTCAACAAGTCCAATGCAATACATAAAGACAATTCAAACAACACCAAAGTTTCGTAAACTAGATACATGAAATAACATAAACAAATTAACCTTTTACTATGTTTTAATAAACCTAACTAATTTTTAGATACTTGCCATTCATAGAACATTTGATTGGCTAGTTCCATCTTCCAAGTATCCCATGTATCCTGTGGATGAATATTTACGATATTCGGTTTATCGTCATCTATCACATTACTAAGTAATCCTTCTCCCAACTCTGCTTCAATAGGATCAAGATTCATATATGTTTCAATAAAATTATGGAGCAAACAACATGAAATAATAATTCTATTGTGCACCCTCACAAGATAGAATGATGGACTCCTAAGTATTCCCCATCTAAGTTTTAATAACCCAAAGCATATTTCAATAACATTACATGCTGAAACATATTTCATATCAAAAAATTCTTCTGGAGCACTTGGATGGTAACTCTAACGTCATTTATTCAAATGATACATTTATCCTTTGAGAGGCATAAGAAATCCCTTACAGTTTGTGTAACCAACATCAATTAGATAATAACAACCTATATAAAAAAGGGAAAAAAACTATTTATCATGGCTAACTTTCCCAAAAACCTATGATATTAAAATTAATTCAAATTCCTCCAAATCTGCATTTTACCATGAGGAACTTTTAGTCTATATCTCCTACTAATGACATCTTAAAGAACTCATCCATCAGCAACAGAACCTTCCCAACAGGAAGAATATAAATAAAGTGCATATCAGGTGTACAAGCACCCAACATATTTGTTGTTATGTCAATTTTTTTCATTCAATATCTAGGTTTATCCCAACATATTTGTTGTTATGTCAACCTTTTGCATTCAATATCTAGATTTATCAACTTTTGGAACTCTAATCTTGATGTGGGTTCTAAAGCACCTAAGCAATTCTACATCACATGTATAAAAACTCGGGTTAGGATACTATATTTAAATCTAAATCAATTGAATTATGTACAAGTTATATATGAAACTCACTCCAATACCTTGAAACATTTCCATCTTAGGTCTATAAAATTAGCTGTAATTGGCTCTGCCTTTTAAAATAGCACATCTTGTAAGCGAATGACAACATTTAAAATATTGTGAAATGATCTGCTAATGGTTTCCCCGAACCTATTAAAGTGATGCTTGATAACTCAGTTTTTAAGGTGATAAGAAATGATATGTAAGAACATTATCACTTGCTCATTAACAACATGTTCCTTGACGACTTCAATCCTCTTAAAATTTGTAACATCTGACATAGTTTAAAAAAAAGTAATTCTATTCATCCTAACTTGTTCAATACAGGTCTCGTTACTAGCATGTACAACTCTTTTCAAATAATCTCGTTGTGCATAAAAATCTAAAATATATGATCTAATCCTTGGTCTATAAGTATGTAGGCGAGAGACGACACCTAATGTAACTAAGAACCAACTCGCAACTATACACATTCGCAACCATACTTTCAATACAAGACCAATTCTTTTTCGCCTCTCACTTTGTACTATTAAAGGCAAACGAGTCATTACTGCAAGATATTAAAGTGTTAAATATCTTCAAATCACAGTATAAATTAATCTCAAAATAGAATGTGATGCATATATCTTCAAAGCACACAACGTAAAGCTAAAAAGAATAACTAATTTGTTATTTTGATGTATTATATTATGTTTTTTCAATCTAAGTTACAAGCTTATTTACTCATTTATTTATTCTCAAATATAAATTATCAAACTACCTCGTTAATCACTTTATAATTTGACCAATTCTATTTTGGTTTGTTCAATCTTATTTTATCTCAATGTTCAACTAAAAAGAAAACGATGCAAAAATTTTGGAAAATTTTATGCTATTGTTTTGATTGTTAATAGCAAAATCAGTTGAAAATTTTTACATACCAGAAAGTACTAGCCAATACCATTCATATGTATGAGAAAAAGATAATTGAGTTGATGAAGCAGCTAGAAGTTGAACGAGCCAAGTCTGAAAGTGCTAAAGAACAGTATGAAATGAGATGGAGAATTCTAAATATCAGATGACTTTTGTTGACACTACTCAGATGTATGAAATGAAAATCACGAAGTTAACTAAGCAATTAGAGGACGAGCACACCAGGTTTGAAGCTGCACAAGAACAACTAAGCAATTAGAGAATGAGCAAGCATGTTGCTAGTAGATTATTAGAACTCAATGCAGGTTAAGCTTCTACCTCAAATGAAATGTGAAATGATCTTTTGTTTCCCTCTAAATATCTCCTTACAATTTACTTTTTAACAATTACAGAGGTATTTGACCAAAGATCAGACCTAGAAGTGCCTCAATAACAAATATTCCTAAAAATTGAAATCTTTTAACAAGGGAAAAATGAAATTCCATTATAAAAAAAAAACCTACTTCAACAAAAATCAAAATTTTAACATAAAATACAAAATTGTATGCTACCACACACACAACAACAACAAAAGCAAAGATTCAGAGACAAATTTGAGACTTTTAATATCATTAAAGCATTCGGTTTCTGGGTTTTACAATAAACTTTAAACTGCTGAAATTCTTGAGCAAAGTTATGCATGTAAGGGAAAAAAAAGTCCTACGTCGGCATACATGTCTTTTTTTCAGCTAGAATAAAAAAAAAACATAATTTCCTTACAAAATAGTGTTCAAACAATTCAAGAAATGAGAGAAAATTTGGGGCTCAATTAAGATATCAATTCAGAAAAAAAAAAACCCACAACAGAACTCACAAACCAAATATCCTAGAAAGAATTATAAATCAAGATGATACATTTGTTGGGCTTAATTTTAAAAATACAGAAATATAAACCAATACTTTGAAATTAAAAATAAAAAAAAGTCTTGTTCTTTGAATTATTATGGTATGAAGATAGAAAATTTAACAAAAAGAGGTAGAAAAGTTTTTAGGATAACAAAAATTGGCAAAAAGGAAACGAAAGGAATAATAAAAGAGAGAAAATGTTTACCTAAAGGAGGCTCCGATGAAGGGTAAGAGTGCTAGTGGTTGAAGGCAAAGGAAGCAAACTCTACTTAAATGGGTAACAAAAAGAGGCAAAAAAATTTTAGGGTAAGAAAAATTGGCAAAGAGGAAAACGAAAGGAACAACGGAAGAGAGAAAATGTTTACCTGAAAGAGGCTATGATGAAAAGGAGTGCTAGTGGTCGAAGTCGAAGGAAACAAGGGAGTGGCTGCTAGGCTGAGTGAGAGCGTTTTTTAGGTGAAAAAGTGGGGAGGGTAAAATGGATTTCTTAAGCACCGAATCGGCCATTCAGTGGAGAGGAGATAGAATAGAAATGACCCATATTCCTTGCATAAGCCCGTAATAGAATACACCCGTAATAAGGCATTCCACTGAACCAAACAACTGTTTGTGATGGGCATGCAAAATAGAGTTGTAATGACATGGCTATTACATTGAACCAAACATGACCTTATTTAATTATTAAATCTTTGTCAATCTAGTAGACACTACAACTTAAAATTAATTTTTTTCCAAAGAAAGTATTGTCAAGATACATGAATGACATGATGGCTTGATTTAATAAGACCAAATTTTTAGTTTTAAATTTTTTTTAGCTACATAATTAAAAGCTTTGATTTTATTAAATATGTAATAGAGAGGATAATTATGTATCTTTTAAACAACTTGGTAGTTGGTATGATCTCATGCTTTGTTGACTTATGAACAAAATGCTTTGGGCCCATTAATATTTGATCCCAAATTTTCAGACCACTCCTTCCTTGGTTTGGTTTTTTCCCCACAAGTGAATGATGGGTGTTGGATATATTTAGCAACTTGCTTCACTAACACACTACTGATTACAAAAGTCTGTAGTGTTTGACAATTAAGAAGATTTATTATAAAATAACAACCAACCAACATAACTCATTAAAACTATCTTCTATTGCTTAATTCCTGGATGTAAATTTTAGACAATCATTTTCTAATAATAATAAAAACCTACCTTTACTCAGTAAAGATTAACGGATAATTAAGCCACCATTAAATCAATTTTAAAAGATAGAACACACGATTCAATTTAAAACAATAAAAATATAAATGCCACAATTTTATAAAATGTCTTCTCAAATAAAACTTGCATTTTGATAGAAAAAATTACAACAATATGTCATACCTATCATGTTACTCAAAACCACAGTCAAATTAATGAATGAGATATCGACATTATGAAATATTATTGTATGTATAAAACACATGCACCAAATCCCATCAAAATTTGGAATACGAAGAATACCATATCTCATAATTTTGCATATTATATATAATGTTTATTGGTTTTATTTAGTTTAAGTAAAAAAAAAAAAAAACATATTAAATCTCTCCCAATTGACTTTCATATGATTTTTTTATTATTAAATAAATTTAATTGTAATTGTTAAAATATCGATTATTTGGTACTAAAAATAATTTTAGTCATAATTTAATTAATTATTCATAGGCTAAATATATTTGAATATTAATTACTTATTAAAGGCAGCTTTAAAGTATTTAATATTTTTTAGGGTAAATTATGCACATAACCACTCAATTATAAAAATTTTTATTTTAGGCACCCAAAATTTAAAAAAAATATAATTTAACTTGAAATAACTCAAATAATAGATTGGTGTAAATATTCATTTGGTCCCTGTCAATTTTAAAAATTAGCAAATTGGTCTCCCTCAACAAAAATTACAAAAAAACTTCAAAGTAATTTTTAAAATTCAAAATATTTATAAAATTCCAACATTTATATTTTAAAAAACATATATGTAAATTTTAAAAAAATTTAAAGAATATATAAAGAAAAATTAAAATTTTATAAAATAATATTTTTGAGAACTTAAATAAATTAATTAATGATTCAAGTTTATCATACTAAAAAATCTTTTTTTTCTTATTTTGCTTTAAAAAGCTTTCAAATATAAATGGTTTCAAACTTATATGCTATAACATGGAATTAGTTATACTGCAACAATATTTTAATTTAACATGTTTAATTTTTAGTTTAACTTGAACAAATTTACTCGATTCGGCTCGACTTAAATTTCATTTCACTTGAATCGATTCAAAAAATTTCAAATCAAGTTAGGATGATATAATAGAACTCGTCAACTCAAAATTTTTTTACTTGATTCTATTGAACGCTTACCCTTAATTTAATCAATTTAACCATTTAAATTTTACTGATTTGGCAAGGTTTGCCTCACATAATATGAAAATCAAATTTTAATATTTTTGCCTGTCAATCACAAACTAGTAATTTGCAGCAGCAGAGAGGGCGAGGGACGGGTGGAGGATTTTTTATTTTATTTAATATTAATTTAAATTCAAATTTATTATATTATTTTGAAAATATTTATTTTTATATAATTTTAAAATTCATTATTAATTTTTTGAAAATATTTATGTATTTTTATATATTTCTTTAATTTTTTTTAAAATTAAGGTTAAATTGAGAATATTTATAAATGTTGAAGGTTAATTTTTTAAAATTGTGATTAAATCGATATAATATATAAAAGTTATTATACCGAATTTTTAAGTGACTTGTAAGTAACTTTAGTTGAAAATATTAACATTTTGGTATTTCACAATGAAGGCGAAATCCAGTTAAAACTAACTTCCATTCAATCAAACTTTTAAAGTAATAGTATCGCCTTTTGGAAGCGCTGTTAATGCTGCTTTGAAGTGTTTGCTAAACCTGCAGCTTAGAAGGATCCTAGAAATAGATTAATGCTAGCTACCATTCTGGGTGCAGATAGAACTTTGCTTTGATTTTTTGTTATCAATTTACAGTAAATAGTAAAGCTTGACGCATATTTTTTAGAAATATTTTAATGTCAGTTTAGATCAAATCGTTGTTGGATTTTTCCTTCCTTTGCCAGCTTTAAAACATATATCCTATCAATTCATCTAATCCCAGAAAAATTCTATGACAGAAAAGATATATATCCAATCCCAGGAGAAGGAGAGGTTTGTTCAACATTGTCTGCTTTGATTTTAGCAAGAAGCCTATTGAGAATGACAGCAGCTGCCTATATACATATGATAGTTTCTGAGAAAGAAGACAATGGAAATAAAATAATTTAGAGGTGGATGTTAGCTCAAACATTGACGCTGACATTAGCGGCAAAATCTTAGCTTCATGTACTCCATACCCGACTTGCACCTTCTTTGTCTATTTCTATCCCTTTTGCTGTACGGTAACATGTCCAGTTAGAGTGGCGTATCAAACTACTCAATTCACTTCTTTTCGTACAAATATCGATTTGGGTTGTTGTTAGATACGTAAACAAGCTTATATAAAAAAAGCTCCAGATTTGCTATATATAGATATATGTTCTGTCGGTTGTCAAAGTAGTATTTGAAGTTAGAGTGAAATGAAACTGATTACTTTGCTGTAATTGAGTCCAATTTATACCAAGCCTAGACTTAAATTACTAGCTATTTTATTCCCCTGATCTACGATGATACATTCTATTAGATACTACAATTTTATGATTTCATAAAATAACTAAAATATAATACAACATGATATTAATATAATATATTTGTTGGGGAAGAAATGATAAACAAGGTTCAGTTTACGAGAGAAATTGAGCAAAAACTAGCATAAGGGGAAGAGGTTAAAGAAGATCTTTCTTAAGGTCAAGAAGGGTATCTATAAGTGAGGTTAATTGTCCCCTTTGCCCTAAGGCCTCGACATATGCCCATACTAGTTTTATCGTGGACGAACCCTTAGGGAACATGATAACCTTATCAGCTAGGCAGTGATGGGATTAGT
The DNA here is from genome assembly GCA_020496765.1 of Gossypium stocksii. NCBI lineage: Eukaryota > Viridiplantae > Streptophyta > Magnoliopsida > Malvales > Malvaceae > Gossypium > Gossypium stocksii. The sequence goes on from CM035623.1 coordinate 111,676,627, forward strand.
GGATTCGATGAACTAACTGCAATTAGACTAATGTGGACTCGATGAAGCTTCATGTGGGATGTACACATGCTTCATGCGAGGAGGAGACTCAACACCTAGCTTCGACAAGGTAGGTTGGAGGCACTCCAAATGTCGAGCATGCATGTGTTAGGGAAGACCATAGTTGGCGAGGTGCTGCTTGTCAGCGAGGTTGTGCTTGGCAAAACAAGGCTAGTGAAGCCCATTCTCATAGCAATTGCCTTTTTTTTTTTTTTTTGCAACAGTCAAACTGTGCTGTTGTCAAAAGACAAACAGAACAGCAAACAGAATTCAGAATTTCAGCAGCAAAAAATCGCAAACCAACATTACGGCAACATTACAGCAATTGCCTTTAATCAAGGAAAATGTTATAAAGTGGCAATCCCCGAGGCAAGACAATGGCATATTGACTTTCTGATTTTTAAATAACGTAAAAAGCTTGAGAACATGGGCATGAGCAATATGTGTTGTAAATGAGTTGCGTGTTTCACACGCATCTTATAATTTTGAGACCTCAATTTTGGCAAAAATGTGCGACATTTGAGTTTTGAAAGACATATTTATTTGCGTATATTCGTTCTTTTGAAGAAGTTAGAAATTCCTTAATAATATCTTAAAATATATAAAATAAGAATTCAATTAATATTTAATACATTAATAATCAACATAAACACAAATATATATATATATATTTTTTCTTTATACAAATTACAAGATGTCACGTGCAAATGTCCAAGGATTGAGAAAATCATGATTCAAGGTATTGATGGATGATAAGGAGAAAAATAATTTGAAAAGACAACATTTTAAGTGAAAATTTTTAGTGGACCAAATTGTAAGAAAACATCATCGCAATTAATAAATTGAAAAAGATATTAGCGGCTTTCATGTGTAGCTTAAAAATAAAAGATTATGTGATAGGGTTTGAAGGTTTTGATAAAAAAAAAAATCAAAAAGATAGTTTTGTTTGTTTCTATTATTCTAATAGTATAGCCAAAAGGGAAAGATGCTGAGAAATAAGACAATGGAGGACATCACACAAGTTGATAAAGTGGGTGTCAAGTTTTTCAAAGACTGAATCATTTGATTAGGACATTTTGAATTGATTTCGGGGTTTTAATGTCAGCAGATTTTCCTCATGCAAAGATTCTATTGACTCAAATCAACAAAATCACTTTATATATATATATATATATATATATGAGATGATAAAGATACCAACTACGTTGCTCATGATTCTGATATGCTTTCTATAATGAATTTCATGATACATAAAGAATCAAAGAATAAAACTCCAACACTACAGACTTTAAAACCTAATCTGCCTTGGAAAATAACTGAGTCAGTGTATTAAGCTACTGTTTTTGTATAAATGGGTTCAACCACCACAAACCAAATCTTATCTGCAAAAAAGAACGAAAAATATAATGCCAGATTTCTTACCTACTAAGAATTCTAGACCTTTGTGTATGAAGAGAATGGAATCAAATTCAAAGAGATGGTATGTATGACAAAGCAATCAACTTGGCTTAGAAAATTAGGTACTTGAGCTGCCTGCCACATTGATTGGTGTCCAAGCCGAGACCGAATAAAGTGGCTGATCAAACCAACTTAGTGTAATTCTCACAAGAGTACACTTTCAGCAACATTTGACTCTGTAGAAGTCCCCCGTCTCATTAATCCCATGCACTTCAACCCACCTTGCTCCATCAACTTCCTCCACTTCTCAAAACTCCCATGCCTTTCAAACATGTTACTTCGTTCACAAAATTATATTTCTGATTTCCCCTGCAAACATCTCTTCTATTTTGATCCTAACCGGACTATGCAACGGAAGGCTATAATCAATTGAGTCGAATACGGCCGAGTAGTATCTCAATGAATTGGTAACTCTTGCTTCTAAGCTGAGGAAATTAATGCTCAGCTTCTTGCTTTGCCATGGTGACTACTGTAGGGTTTGTGCTACGAATAAGTCCCAAAAAGTCCCTCAATGCGCCCCCGTCTCGATCATAAAGTGTCTTTTGCAGTTGAAACACACAATTCATAGTTACACTCTCCTCATTTACACGAAGCAACAACAACCTTATATCTTCTGACCTATCTACAACTGGATGGAATTCAAAAGACAAATTATGCCGAAACATTTTCAATATTTATAGTGTTCCAATAACTATAAATGAATAGTTGTAATTAATCAAAAGATAAATCTTTTGGTCATTCGTCAAAAGTTATATCATTTGATTTTTAAAAAAGAATTATAACAATTCAAACAATATTATTTGAATAGTATAATATTAAATGAATAATTATGTGCATTTTTAAATAAAACATTATTATTCTGAAAAGATACTTATTAAAATATGTCTCTATGAACAGACATAAAAGTTCTTATAAATAGGAATGAGATTTCATTTGGAAATTACACCAACAAATTCTGATTTTATTTCTTTCCTTCATTTATTATTAGATTATTATTTTATAAAGTATTACTGCAGAAATCATTCATAAAAATTGAGTTTCTTGTTATACATTACTCAGTGCTTAGTGGATTATTCTCATCATTGCAAAACACAAATAGCCATCAGCTTCGTTGTATCCTCAAGGTTAATTTGTTTGAAACTTTTTTGCACATCAAATATAGATGAGGGCGAATATAACCTTAAAGATAGTGGCTTGATACATGCTTTGGAAGCTTTTCCTATTTCTTCTTATTTTGTTCGAATTTCGTTCGTGTATTTGAAATTTTTCCTCACCAAAGTTTTGTACTAACAATTCAGTGCTCTGGCAAATCCTACGAGCATGTCCCCTGTTTCGTTTAGCTCTTGCTTGCATTCTCTGATACCGGTAACTCTAACATGGCTTGGTGGATTAGTCGTCGAAGCTAAACTCTGGACTGAAGCCCTGGCTTGATGTCGAAACCTATAATGTGAACTCAGTCTTTCCCCTCGAAGGCTCTCAACAATATCTCATTCGATGTGAAATGAACAAACTTCGGAATTGAGCTCACTTGATTCAAGAGCCTCAATGCGGTACCATTGTCTTCATCCACTTGGTCAAGCTCTCTAGGAGTTTGTGATATGAAAAATATGAGGCCAAAGCCTTGTGACTCGAAGTGTCAGAGCCAGTAGTGAGGCGGATTATAGCAATTCCTCTTAGAGAAGCAAGACCTCCCAACTGAGCTATACAATGGTTGATGGTAGCAGTGTTCTTTGCGTTGGAAGTTTTATGTATTTCAAAGACAAACATAAATCCCACATTGTTAAAGAAATACCTTGAGATACTTGTTTATAAATCATTATATATTATCTGATTAGTACGAATTAATTTGAGAATGTAAATCTAAGCAAGTGCTTTGAAGGCACATGAGCATTTTTTATGGTGTATTTTTCTTTGTTTCTTGTTTGCTTGCTTAGTTAAAAGACATACTTGTTAAATCATGAAAGATTTGCGACAGTGATATTCATGCCTCGAACTTCTAACATTTTGATCCAACTGCTTCAATAGCAGTAGCAGTTGTTAGTAAGTGCACAAGCGCAAGCCCCTGATGCTCCCCATGGTTGTTCTCCTTCTCATAAGCCCCCAAGCCATGGTTGTTCTCCTACTCATAAGTCCCCAAGCCGGCACCTTCATGCGGGTAAGGATTCCCAGAACCATTACCAAACTTCATGTTCCGTTGCTTGCTCGTTTAACTGAAGCCCCAAACTATGACTCTCCGAAGAAGCACTTGATCCCGAAGTTTCCCTTTCCGACCAATGGATTGTCTCAACATTCTTTTCCCTTAAGCCACTGATCTTTGTTATTATTGATTCCGTCCATGGATTGTTAGATAATTACAAAGGCGTCGAAATCACTTCACCGGCTACAAAAACACACCCTTTCATTTTCGTCCCCTGAACAAGTTAGAGAGAAAGGGATCTTGTGCGGTTGTGGTAGTCAACAACGGCAGCCGGAAGTTCTGCTTAACAGAACAACTGTTGATGTTCGATTCAATCGGTTTCTCCACGGAAAGACCAACAGGCCTAATGGCCTGTGATCTTGAAGTGTCCTTACAAAAGAAACTGCATGGCAAGTACAGTATCTATGTGCTCATTGAAGTCCGGAAATGCCAAGCTTGAAACTGTACAGGTGCTCACTCCTCAATCTATGCCTTAGTGATAGCAATATAGAGCTTGAAAGGGACAGAGTTGGTGGGAGAGAAAAAGACTAACGGTAACCAACTTAAAACTTATCACGTCCTTGAGCAGAACAAAAGAAAAGAAGCAAACCACTTAGTATTTTTAGGGTTATTTTTCCCTTCCTTTTCAAGATTAAAATCCTATGTGTTCATGTGAAACTCTGCATGTGTAGATGGAAAAATAAAGTCTAAGCAAGTGTATGAATTTTTCAAGAAACCAAAAGGAAGTAAAATGAAAAGAAAAAAATACAGAAACAAATGAAATAAGATTGAAAATGGAATCTTTTTGAACTGGAGTTCGTATGAACTTGCATGCAATTAGACTGTTGGTCACTCGATCGCTTAGTCTGGTGGGGCCGACAACGGTAGGTACCTTTATTTTTACGTTTGTTCGGTAAAGAGTAAAGACCCAAAAATAACTACTCAAGGAATGACTGGGAAAGTAGAGACAGACAGCTGAAAAACTGGAATACATCACCCGAGGCTAGCCAGTGCTGAAAATGTGTGAGTTTCCAACCACAGGTAAAAATAATAATGAAAGTATACTTGCACTAGAGTCCAACAAAAAATAAACTCAAAAAAGCTCCATCTTCCATAACCAAGATCTTGAATCCATATTCTGTGTGTTCTTATTACACATATTACATTTCACAACTTAAATTTTTTTAAGTGTATGAATGTTTAAATTTGAACTTCAAGCTATAAGCTGAAAGTCACTGATTGAACCAAACACACAACTCTTTTTATTACGTTGGTCAGGAGAGGTGTCATTCTGCCAACTTGAGGGCAGAGCTGCATCCTCATCCACTTCATCAACTATAACATTCTCATTGGCATTTGAGCCATGAGCTTGTGCAGTTCCACAGACATCCTCAATAGTAGAAGCATGACCAGCACGTCCTGATGGCTCATTGCTATCCTTCACCTCTCTTGGATGTGTAACCAATGATTCACGAGTTGTAAAATTGGAAGCACCATCAAAGAAAATTCTACGGAAGTTCAGACCAAGCAGTGAGAATGGATTCATTCTAGATGCTGGAAGAAGTGGAGGGACTGGCCTGTTTAGTACAACTTCTATCGGCTCATCTATATCCATGTAAATACGTGAAGTTGTATTTTTCTAATTTGAGAAGTTAGGTAATAAGAGTTGGTAGCCTTTTTTGTTTTTTGGTCATTAAGAGTAGTACTTTTAAGTGAGTAGTTCCAAAAGAGTGGATTGGGTGAATTTAAAAAAATATATTTTTATAAAAAATTTAAATGATTTGTCTTTTTTTCTTCCTTATTTTTAACAATTTTGTGATATCAACTAAACTAAATGTATATTTGATAAATTGTTGAAAATTTCCATTTCATTTAATATTTTCAGTGTTAATATAAAATTTTCAACAAAAAGTTTTTTACGACTTATCTTATTAAAAAATTAAAAAAATTATCCTTAAAAAAATAGATATTCAAATTAACCTATTTATCTTTCATACAAAACTATCCAAAATAATATCAATTATTATATAATATTAAAATACAAATACAAATAATCTTTTAAAAATCAATATTTACTTTTATCAAATAATATAATTATATTCAATACTTATATTTATTAATTTACCAAGAAAAATTCTAATATAAATTCAGCATTTATAAAATTTAGTAGTAAAATTTCAATTTATCAAACACACCTTAAGTCAAATACTGTAAATAAACTTTTTTTTATAGTTTCTTAATAAAATAGGTGATGATATAGTATTACCTTATAGCATCATGTCATCACCTCTTAATGGTGTAACAAAAATAAATTAAATTGTTTGATGGAATCCAAATTTGATTACTAATATGAATACAAAAAAAGTTCAATGACTAGGTTGAAATTTTTTTATTAAGTTTAGGGACTAAATGTTGCTCCATTCCCTTCTCTTTTTTTTTTTCAAAATCAAATAGTGTCTATTTACATTAAGGTAGTCAGTATCATATCGGTGGACGTATCGTTTTTATCTTGGTACTGAAAGATACTGGCATGTTTCAGGGTACAGTTTTAAATGTTTTGATGTTTTTAAATATTTTCCACATATATAGTCTAATTTTTAATTTCTTGGTAAATTATATATACATTTAAATATTTTTACATATATATATTTATAGTCTAGTTTTTAGTTTATTAAAAATATATATTATTTTAGTAAAAATATAAATTATATACTATATATAAATATATCTCAATTGCATCTATATAAATATATTTATATATAAATATCAATTTAAAAATGATTAATTAAGGGGTTCAAAAAATTATTAATTAGGTTGAATAATTTAATTTAATAACTAATAATCTTAAATGTAATTATAGAAAATTTAAAATAATTAAAATAAAAAAAATTTAAAAGTTCATTTAAAATATCAAAATTTTATATCAATTGGCTCGTAGTGGTACAAATCGGTACAAATCGGTATTCATTTAAATTTAAATGGGTTAAAAAATACTAAAATAGATAAAATGCTTTGAAATTTTGACAAGAACGAAATCTAAACTACTTGATATTGATTTAAAACCAGATTAGTACATACCAATCAGTATGATCGATACCAAAATGATAAGATTACCATGATTCACATCCACCCAAATTACTTAAAAAGAAATTAAAAATACATGTTCTTTTAGTAAATTTAAGTATGTGTTCAATTTTACTAACACTGCAGCAAAACAGACTTTTAGCGGTGTTTTTTTGCCTATAAAAGCGCTGCTAAAATTTTTTTACAAGTGCCATAGAAAACGTCGCTATAGACAATGCCGCTAAATTTTGCGACGTTTATTTGAAAAAATGCCGCTAAAGAACATGACTTTTAGTGGCGCTTCTACCACAAACGCCGCTAAAGAACATGACCTTTAGCGGCGCTTTTACCACAAACGTCGCTAAAGAATATGACTTTTAGCGATGCTTTTACCACAAATGCCGCTAAAGAACATGACCTTTAGCAACGCTTTTGCCACAAACGCCGCTAAAGAACATGACCTTTAGCGGCGTTTGTGTCACAAACGTCGTTAAAGAACATGACCTTTAGCAGCGCTTTTGTCACAAACGCCACTAAAAGTACCGTTCTTTAGCCGTGTTTTTACGAAAAACACCACTAACTTTGGCAGATTTGCCACATACCGTTTTCACCCATATCCAACACTTCCTGCATGAAATCTATCCAAAAACAATAAATGTAGCATGAAATCCAACCAAAAACAGCAAATCTAAATGGTACTTCAAATTCAACGAAAGATATATGATATAAATTAATAAATGAAGTATAATTCAAAATATTCTTACAATAATGTTTAAAAGTTACAATGTTAAAAATATTCTTATAATAAGAAAACAAATGTCTAAGATGGCGACTTTTGCGACTGCTGAAACATCTTCATCATATTCTGAAGCTGTAGTTAGAGTTCGTCGTACTTTCTACTCTGCTCTGCTTCCCTCGCTACTGCCTCCGCCTCTCTCGCTGTTGCCTCCGCTCTAAGTTGTAGCTGGAGTTCTTCATATTTTCTTTGAACCTTAGCTTGCTGCTTCTGCTTTAAGTTAAGTAATTTGCTTCACTGTGCTCGCTTGCATCTGAGCTATCTGGTCTCTTAACTTCTGAACTTCAGCTTGAGCTTGACTCCCTGAAGGCATGTATTGCTGCGAGCTGGATCCAAATATTGAGTCGGGTTAACACCAGATCCTTGAAATCGAACCTTACCATACCTTTCAAGACCCAAAACTTCAGTAATAATTCTGTTATCAATGTCCTCAAGATTAACAGAACTATCACTTGAAGCAATCGCTTCATACTCCGCCTTTTTATCCTTTAGTTTCTCCTAAAAAATCAATCAAAGAGTTAGAAACAAAATATATAATAAAAACAAATGCAACATAACATTATTTAAACCATTATAATTAAACATTGTAAATATTTATAATAAATCAAATTTTATTAAGTAAATATACCATAATTTTTCCAGTCATTGGAGATCCATCTTTTTTCCTATGCGTAATGTCAAAAAGCTGAAGGCGTCCAACTTTTTAACCAGACGAGAGTTCCTACAACATAGTAGTAAAAATATTATTTAATAAAAAGTAATTAATACTTGACACAATTAATAAATTCAAACTACCTCGACCTCAGCTACACAAGCAAAACTTTTCGACCCTGCTGTGTGTGTGAATTTTTGTTTTTGCCTAGTGCTTGTTCCAACTCGCTCACGGTCCTACATTATGAAATTATTATTACGTATATAGTAAATACTATAAACAGAAATAATTATAAGAGTTTGGAATTACGTAATACATCTCTTTTCTTTGAATTCCAGAATCTAACCGCATCTTCCCTTTGGTACCTCAGCATTCCCGGAAGGACATTTCACAATTTTTGTTCGAGGCTTATATCTTTCTTAAAATATTCTTTCTTCAAAGTACTTTTATGGTCTCTCCATTTTTTTCGCAATGCCTTCTTGATATAAGCATCCGAGACCTCTAAAGCAAATCTCTCCTAAAAAAACACAAATTTAGAAAGTAAATATAAATGAAACTTAAACCAAAGTATTATAAATTACAATCACGTTTTGTTACCTTAATATTATCGAGAGCTTGATTTTTGTTGTTATCAGGCATTTGATGCCATGATTCGTAGTTGATGGGCAACATATTGGCATTTCGTGCTATAATGCCTAAATAGCCTGCTAAAAGTCGAGCTTCTGATCTAACAGGCTGACCATGACTATTTCTACTTACTTTAACACGCTCAACAGGATTTAACTCGTATAAATCTTTAAGTAGCGCACGTCTTCGACCTCTGTGTGTCCCACCACTTTTAGCTAAAAATGGTATATTATAATATAAGAATTTGAAAAATAAATCAATAATAAAAGTCAACACGCATGTAAAATAAATTTAACATTACTTTGAATTTCTACAGGCTCGTCAAGTGTTTCCGGAACATTCGAAAATCCAATACCAGTCTGCTGTTCACTATTTGCTTTTTCCGAATTTGGAGTATTCTGAACAATACTTAGTTCTCGTAATCTTATTCTAGACATTTTTTCTGCAATACACATAAAATAGTTGAAATTTTAATAACTAATTACAACAATAATAGTACATATAAAATAGTTAAAATATTTAACAAGACTAAGATTTAAATTATAATATTACATATAATTAAAAAATCGTAAAATCTTACTACATTATAATTCGTAAATACTTCATCCACATCCTGGCGAACCCATTGAAATTGTGTACTAGTACTAGGGATATTTTCATTTAAGTTTTGTTCTGAAAATGGCAAAGTTTCTGATCTTTCAACGATGTCATCTCTACTTCCATTGCCTATGTCAAGCAAGTCTTTAGGGGTCTTTTGGGGTACAACGTACCAACCCTCATCAGTTGGATCTTTCGAGTAAAAAACTTATTTCACTTGAAAAGAAAATACATATGGCTCGTTTATCAATTGTTGTCTAGTGTGAATCAATCGAGAGAAATTCATCATTGTAAAACCAAATTAATCTTTTTTAATTTCACAAGTAGTATTAACATCAGCCCAATCACATCGAAATAAAACAACTTTCCATTTGCCATATTAATCCAACTCAATACTGTCAGTAAGAAGTCCGTAATACTCCACATTTCCCTCAACAAGATTACTGTCCCTAGCACTAACATAACTTGTAATTGAAGAATTAACAACTATTCCACAATTTTGAGTTCTCCTCAATCTCTCGCGATATTTTGTATGAAATCTAAATCCATTGATGAGGAAGGCATTATATCTTTTTACTACTCTATTCGGACCTTAGGAAAGCCATTTAACTTCGTTATTAACGTCCTTCCCACTTCAAACCTATTGAATCGAAAGTAAATTGAGTAATTATAAATGTTATGAGAAAACATTATTATTTGTCAATGAAAACTTTCGTTGCATACCATTTGACTTAACCATTCATGAAAAGATTCTGTGAATAACTTATTAATCTCTCGATGTTGTAATCTTCGGGAGCGTGAACGATATCTCAAGATTTGTTTGTACTCACTATGTTAAAAAGAGGTTTAATTGGTTAGAAGATAAACAAATCAAAAAGATGAATATTTATCAAATTCTAGAACTTACTTGCGTAATGGTTCAATTGAATCGTGGTGAAAAAGAACATATCGATGTGCTTGTACCCAAGATATTTTATCTAATTCTGCAATTTCAACTTTACCGATTGGTTCTCCATGACTTTGAAATAAATAAGCTTCGGACAAGTTATGATCATTGAGCCCAGCATTTCTACTTGGTCTATTCAATCTTGTTTCAATATCTTCTAAATATCTAGAACAGAAAGTCATACACTCCTCTTCCAAGTAACCTTCAGCAATTGATCATTCTGGATAACGCTTATTACGACAATAAGACTTCAATTTGCATAGGAACCTAAACACGATATACAACATTATCAAAAGTTGTAACTAAAGGTATAAAGGTGAATGAATGAATACCTTTGAAATAAATTAGCACCTTTCTATAAGATAGATCCATCGATAGAAAATCGATCCACCAATTATTGCTTTATGAGGGAGATGGATTACCAAGTGCACCATAGTGAAGAAGGAAGGTGGAAAGATCTTCTCGAAATTGCATAAAGCCAAAGCGTCTCGATCTTGTACTTTCTCAAGTTCTTCAACATTGAAAACTTTGCCACAAATAGCTTTCATTATATTGGATAATTCAATTATACAGGACGTCACATTTTTTGACATACAGTACAGTAAAACAACTAGCAGTAAATCTTGCATCAAGATGTGATAATCATGTAATTTTAAGGAATATAGTCTTAGATCTTTAAAACTCACACATTGAGATATTTTTAATGTATACGCATCTGGGACCTTTATATCCTTCAACACCATGCAAAACACTTCTTTCTCTTCCTTTGACATTGCAAAAATTGGAGGCAGCAACCGATATTTCCCATTCAGAAGTACTTGGGGATGAAGATCACGCCAAATTCCTATGTCAACTAAATCAAGTCGACTCTGAAAATTATCTTTCAATTTTCTATCGACATTCAAAATTGTCCCAATAATGTTCCCACAAACATTCTTCTCAATATGCATGACATCAAGATTGTGTCGTAAAATGTGATGCTCCCAATAAGGCAACTCAAAAAAATACTTCTTTTTTTCGGCAAGTCCGCCTCATTAGGATCATCCTCTTCATCAGATTCATCCCTTGATCTTCTCTTTGTTTGCGTGTTAGATGGTTGATTTATCTTCCCATAACTAAAATTCATATCTTTTAACATGAACAAGATTTCAGATCTAACGGTCTGCTCAGGAGCTTCTCTAAACTCTTCAGTACCGTCAAATAAAGTCTTTTGGAATCTAAATCTATGATTTCCATCTAACCACCGATGATGCCCCATATAAGAGAACTTCTTCCCATTCTATAACCACTTCGAACATGTTTGTGCAGCACAACAAGGACAAGCATAATGTCCCTTGGTACTCCAACCAGATAAATTAGTATAAGCCGGGAAATCATTAATAATCCACAACAAAGCTCCACGTAAGTAAAAGTTCTCCTTTCAATACATCATATGTCTTAACACCCGCCCATAATTGTTTTAACTCTTCAATAAGTAGCTACAAATAAATGTCCATATTTCATTTCAAAACTATATATTATATTGTTCACAACTAATTTTTAAAAAAGTACATGGTAATAAAATTTAATAAAAAAAAAAAAACATGGCAAACTGGCAAGCATGGCAAATTTAAAGGAAAATCAGCAATTAAATCTATACAAAATCGGAGCCCCAAAAGATTAATTTTTCCAAAATCATCATGATAAAACTATTATTGATTAGAATTTTGAACTAAAACATACCTTAATAATTTCAACAAGCCGGTCTACTCCACTCTCACCAAGAAACAGAGGTTGGAGTCAGAAAAATAGTATTTGTTAAGTAATTTAAAGGGAAAATAAATATAAATAAGCAAAAAAAATGCAATGAAGCATGTACCTGCTAGAGCTGAGCATAGGCCGGGCCACCCGGCCCAGCCCGAAGGCCTGCACGAAAAATGGGAGGGTTTGGGTAAAAATATAGGCCCGAAAAATGGGCTTGGACAAAAATTGAGGCCCGTTTAAAAAACGGGCCGAGCCTCGGGTAAGAATTTTTTGGCTCGAGCCCGGCCCGAAATATATATTAAATAATTTTTTTATTTTTATTCCTTTTTTAATTTTTAACTTTGCCTTTCTTTTACTTTAACTTTCATTTGCCATTTCCTAATAAAATCTAGAAAAATTTTAATGTTTTTGTATTTTATTTTAGTATCATTTTTTATTTGTTTCTTGTTTTAATATTTTTTATTTTTTTAAATGTATTTGATTTATTATATTTTATTTTTAATAAAATAAGCAAAAAAAATTAATATGGGCCGGGCCGGGTTGGGCTAGGGCTTACTAATTTAATGTCGGGCTGGGCTTGGACAATTTTTTAGGCCCATATTTCGGGCTGGGCCGGGCCCGGGCCCGACAAGCTGGCCTAAAAAAATTTTTGAGCCCGGCTAGAACCCGGCCCGGCCCGGCCCATGCTCACCTCCAGTACCTGCCCAAGCAATAGCTCAGCCAAAACTGGAGATAATAGAAAAATTATTGGTAGAAAATTGGAGATGCAGCAGAGCACTGTCGACGGAGATGCAATAGAGGGCTACCAACAATTTCACAGCACGAAGCATGCATGTCAAAGATAAAAGGCATACATAAATTTTAAAGAAGAACATGGTAATAAAATTTAATACAATTTAAAGCCAATCATGCTGAGTTGCTAACTGCACAGGAAAACAAGCAACAAAAATTGGAGAAAGAAAGGAAGTACAACTGACTTACCTGAGACAACGTGGATTGAAGCTAAGCAAACCGGAGATTTTTGCCAAGCAAACTTAAGATAATGAAGTTGTCGATTATCTACATCCCTTAAATAAATGAAGGATTAAAACATCAATAAAATACAATAACTACAGTAATCAGTAGAACATGTTCAAAAGTGATACTATAAAAAACCTTATCTAATGAAAACCTTAGCACTCAGTAGAACATGCATAAGAAACAAATTCATTCCAAGGAAAACAATATATTATAAACCATATCTAATGAAAAATTCTTTTATCCAACAGATGCTCTATAAGTGATACTTTCACCAAATTCAAGTTCAATACCCAAGGTAACATATTTTACAGTAGCTCCCACTAGAAACCTAAATTATTTTCTTCGGGTGTTATGTAAATTCATTTCCAAATATACAAAAATCATCCATATTAAACTATAACACGTTGTACAACAAAAAAAGGGATATATCTTCACAAAATGGAATTCTGTAAATGAGTAAAAGTAAAAGCTTTCCAACATTTTACAGGGCAAATAAAGTGAAAGCTTATCCTGAAAGTGAAAAGGTTTCAATTCCCACCTCCAACATATTGAAAATGCATAATATTATTAATTGAAGCATGGAGCAATTGAGAAGAAAAAAAGATTTAAACTTCAAACACAATATGCATATGGGAAATAAAGAGCAAAAGCTCACCGCTAGACCTTCACTGTTAAAGCTTTACAAACTCCATCCCAACCGCTTTCTTCTTCCAAAATTTCAAATGCCCTAGTAAAAATAAAGCCAATACCAAAATCCCATTCACTGTTAAAGCCTCCAATATCAATGATAAAATTTATACCAAGTATTGAAATTTACCGATGGTTGCGATAGCGGAGAGCGACAGTGACGATGACGCAGTAGAGGAGACGGCGATGCAGCATGTGGTGGGCTCGAAGTCTTCAGCGGTAGATGGATGTCTCGATTTTAATTTGGGGAAAAATTAATGGATTAGGGGAAATGTTAGTGATTTAAGGAAATTTGGTTAAGGGAAACTTTAACACTTTTGGGTTTAACTTTTGGGATAAAATGAGGATAAAATGGATGGAAAAAGACGATGCCATTTTCGTATGAAACTGAATCCCTTAACGGCGTTTCTAAATAAGCGCCATTAAAACAAAGTACAAAACACAATCGTTTCGCAAACACTTAAAGCATATTTGCGGCATTTTTGGCTAAAACGCTGGTAATGCATAACCTATTGTGGCGTCTAGGCCAAAACGCCACTAATAACATAGACAAAACAGTGACGTTTTAAGAAATATTAATACATATTTGCGGCGTTTCTAGGAAAGCGCCACTAAAAACAACACATGAAACGACGCTGTTTTGAAAATACGTAACACATATTTGCTTTATGGCTAAAACGCCAGCAATGCATAACCTGTTATGGCGTTTAGGCCAAAATGCCACTAAAAACATAGACAAAACGACGACGTTTAAAGAAATCTTAATACATATTTGCAGGATTCTAGGAAAGTGCCACTAAAAACAAAGCATAAAACCGCGCCGTTTTGAAAATACATAACACATATTTTTAGCGTTTTGGGAAAAACGCCACTAAGAACAAGGGTAAACGGTGTCGTTTCCTGAACTCCTAATACATATTTGCGGCGTTTTTGCAAAGTGCCACTAAAAGAAAAAAATAAAACGACGTTGTTTTGGTAACACTTAAAGAATATTTGCGGCGTTTTTGGCTAAAACGCTGATAATACATCACTTATTGGGGCGTTTTTCATATGTCGCCGCTAAAGGTTGACCTTCTGCGGCGTTTCTAGTAAAGCGCCGCTAATGCTACTACAATTTCCACAAAAACGATGCTGTTTTTTTATTAATGTAAAATTACTTTTTGTAGCTATTTTTACATAAATGCTGCTAATACCTTTGATACCAATAAATATTTAAAAATTCAACAAGATTTCAAAATGTTTATAATTTCTTTTAAATTATATCTACGCCAACAATAGAATACAAATATACTAGCACGTGAGTTGTCAAATTAGTGTTGTCTAAGATTGAAGTCAAATTGATCCAAAATTAAGACAAAAGTTATAAAATGAAATTAAATATTAATAAAAAGGAGAATAATGCATTTCAACACACTCAAACTCATGTTCTTATATTAAATAATGTTAATGTGGCAAATGTAGTACAAAATATATATTTTATATTCTTATGTTAAATAATGTGGGTGTTATACAAAATGGCATGAATCTCGCTAAAATCTAAATGTTGCATCAATTTTCTAACGGTACCCTAAACCTTAAACCTCAAACCATAAACTTACACTCTAAACCCTAAATATATATATATATATATATATATTACAAGGGGCAAATGTAATTAAAAAAGAATGTTATTGCTTACCTATACCCTAAAACCTTAAATCATAGACATTAAACCTTAAATCCTAAACCCTAAACTCTAAAATAAAATGACATTTTTGTGGCGTTTTCATAAAAACGCCGCTACTGCTTGACCTAAAGCTTAACAAAAAACGACGTCATTTTGTTCAACTTTTTTGTGGCGTTTTCAAAAAAGTGCCGTTAATGCAACTAAAGACATAACCTAAAATGACACCGTTTAAGCTAAAGTAAAATGTTTTTTGCAACGCTGTTAATGCCTTTGATAGTAGTAAATTTTAATAGTTTAATTATTTCTTAAATTCCTTTTAAACTAAGTTTGTTTTGTTTCAAACAACATATCTAATTTGTAAAATTTTATAATTGTGTACGAAATTAATTTTAAAAAATATAACCAAACCCTAAACCCTAAAATTATAAACCTTAAACCCTAAATATATATATTACAATGTACAAAAGTTATTAAAGATGAACATTATTGCTTCCTTAAACCCTAAAGTAAATTATTTTTTGTCATTTTTATCAAAATCCCTAACCCTTAAACCCGAATACCCTAACCCTTAAAACCATAAACACTAAAACCTTAAACCCTAAACATTAAACCCCAAACAACAAACTTTAAAACATTAAACCCCAAACCCAAATTAATAAACCCTAAACCATAAAACCCTAAACCATAAAACCTAAAACCATAGACCTTAAACCTTAAATATTAAACCCTAAACCCAAAAATAAATTTAATCAATATTAAGTACTGCTTCAACAATTTATTATAAACATAAGCTTTTACATTAATATCTATATATATACACATTATGTAACACCCTAAACCGTATCCTTCGCAGGATTGGTCTACAGGGCATTACCAACAGAAGACATCCATTACAAAACCAACCCTTTACTTACAACGTATGTTCACCTCAGCCAAAACAACATGTAACAAATCCCATTGACTAATATTTCATGCTTTTTAAATAAATAAAAAAACATGCATTCAATCCACTCAATAAAATATAACTCCAATCGCAAGATACTATTCATTTGGTCATCCCATTTCTTTCGCCGAATGCCTTTATGAACATGAAAACTTGTAGTTCATTCATTTTACAAATCAAACAATTCATTGAACTAGATTTATATGTGAAGCAAAATTTGTCTTTCTATTTGCAAATTTCAAAAGAACATTCAAGTAATATATATATATAAAGGGATTATAATCAAAACCAATTCAATGACCATATAAACACGTATATCATATTCTACTAAGTGCAATGTTCACCTTAAGCCTCAAGTCTTAAATTTTCAATATTTCATTGCCAACCGAAATATAATTATCCTATACTAAATACAATCAACTCCATTACTAAGCATATTTAGTAGGTCATTTAACCATACAATCTATCTATATTTCAAGTTTAATAAATAAATTACCTATAAGATACTCATGTAATTATCTAGTTTAAAACATGTAACCAAAACAATATTCACATCTATTATGAATTACTTAACCAAAAGATTTTATACCATGACTACACAAAGCCAAATTTAAACATAATGGTCAAGCCATTTTTGCATGGCCTTATATACAAACAAAAAATATTTCAAGCAAAACAAAACATAGTCTATACATGCCATGGTATCGAATTGAACTTTTTATAAAGGTACCAAAATATTGTAGATAGTGCGATGACTTCGTTAATGATCCTGAGCTCACACGAACCTTAGAATCTAAAATAAGAATGAGAAAAACAAACCGAATGAGATATTATCTCAGTAAGTTATAAGCAATGCGATTATAGAAAATTCAAATCAAACTTAAAAATTTGAACATTATCAAAAACTAGTTTCGTACCAATCTTCTCATTTCATGACATGATAAATACTTACTTATAATATAAATTTTCCACTTTACTTCAAGATTAATTTAACTAAGCTCACGCTTCACTTGTACCCCAATATTTCTAACATACCAACCGTATGCCTACTTAATTTTTAAAGATATACCTTGTCACTTTTACCTTGATACAACATATCATCAAAATTATTTAGCTCATAAACAAGCTTTACTATTTGAATACTCAATCACAAATTAAATTAGTTGAAATTTATACTCACATATAACCATATTCTCTTATTTCTCTCCTCATACCTTATACATGATATATAAAAATATATAAATGCATACATTCCAAACATACCTTCTATTCGATTCCATATCCCTGTCCACTTATTCATTTCACACACTTAGTGCCAACAACCGAATACAGACACATAGTGCTCGGTTTAAGAATTCGCACACATAGTGCTTAAGCTTATATTCATTCGCACACTTGGTGCACTTTTTATTTTTACATCCGTCACTTGTACGCACACATAGTGCTACAATTGCCAATTATAACACTTCACAACAATAAAACCAATCTACTAAGCAATCACATATTCGGCTATATATATATATATACAAACTTATAAAATCTCAAATTGCTTAAAAACTTACCTTAGTTTAAATCGGACAATGTGGATCGGCTATTCAACAATCCTTGTTTTTCCTTTGTCCGCCTCAACTCTTTTCATTTCTTGATCTAAAAGAATGTAAAATTTCAATTCATTCAATTAAGTTCTAACCCAAATTAATCCTAATCACATACTTTGTTAAATTACAAATTTTTCCTCTTACTTACAATTGTTAACATAAAGGTCCCAAATATTTAATAGTTAATCCATTCTCAAATTTATTTTTTTTTTATACAAGTGCCGAATACTCCCCTAGGTGATTATAAGTCCCCACATTTTATCAAATTCATAAACTAACTCCCCCATATTAAACATTTATGCAAATTTCATCCATTTAATCAAATTTACCAAAATCTTAATTCAACCTTAGTATCAAGCATCAATCTTTCATCTTATTTCGTTCACACATATATAAATTCAAAGAACTAAACATTTCCTCACATAATTTCATAACCGAACCTTCAATGTTCATCAAATTGAAAAATCAATTTATGGCCTATGAACTAACATCAATTACAATATAAAAAATACAAAGAATTTTTAAAATTTAGACTAACACATACCTCAATTTGATTCAAAAATGACCGAAGGGCTTCATTCTTTTTTTTTTCTTCTTCCTTTTATTTTCGACAAGAACAATGCTTAATGGCATTATTATTTTATTCCTTTTACTTTATTTCATGCATTTTATACAATATAATATTATCATATATTAAAACACATATAATACTCATAAAAGAAATAAGTATTTCTTAACCATGTGCCGTGCACTACAATTAAAATGGTATATTTTCATATTATGTCCTTCCTCTATTAATAATCATCACAACTTGGTTTTCACATAATTATTCCTTAAGTTTTCATATTATGCATTTAAGCCCTATTCAATAATTCGGCATTCAAAAGATAAAATTTTAAAACGAAATTTCACACCAACCAAATTCATGCATTCACGACACCAACCAACCAATAAATAATAAATAATTATTTTCTAACTCGGATTCGTGGTTCCGAAACCATCGTTCCGATTTGGGTCAAAATCGGGCTGTTACACATCAACATCCATATGAATTCTTTTAAGGTTTAAGATTTTAGGGTTTAGGGTTTATGTTTTTAGAATTTAGGGTTTTAGGCGTCGATTTTAATAGCTCAATTTTTAGCGGCGTTTTGTCCAAAAATGCTGCTATTGCTCAGTTTTTAGTAATGTTTGTTTCTAAACGTCGTTATTGCTCAGTTTTTAGCGGTGTTTGTTCCTAAACGCCGCTATTGCTCAGTTTTTAGCGGCATTTTGTCCAAAAACGCCGCTATTACTCAGTTTTTAGCAGCATTTGAAAGTATAATATTTGCGGCGTTTTTTGTCCAAACGCCACTAAAAACGCCGCTAAAGCCCTATTTTGCTGTAGTATAATCAAACATACACTATGTTGGAAAAGATTGGTGTGTTAAAATTTTAAGAATTCAAGTTTGAGTCACATCTATAGCCTTCAATAGCCTTCCTTCCCTTAAGGCGGCCATCATTGAAAGAGGGAAAAAGAATTTTTGAGAAAAAGAGAAAGAAAAAAAGGTAAAAGAGAAGAAAAGGTCAAAAATAGACAATGCCTTGCCACTCGCTAGTTTGCTTCTTCAAACAAACAAGTCTTTGTAAACAAACCTTGCTTGAAACGAATTTATTCTCACTATTTTTCTTAGATAAATCTGATATTGTTTCTTTTATAGAATTAACAGAACTTAAATTACTACAAAATAAGGAAAGTCTCACCATCATCTCAACTCTTTACTCTATTGGAGAAAGTACCACTGCCTCACGTTTGCTCTATAGCTGTTTTAGCTCACAATGCGGTCCAAGCAGAACACTCTCTAATACAGCCCATAAGAGAATGTATGTGGGAAACGAGCTGCCAAACATCTATTTGGTGTTACCTCGACTTTTACTCCTTGCCAACAAAATCTTACTCCCCAACTTCTCCTCCATAGCAACAAAAGAAATCGGTTTAACACAAAAATCCTCGGAATAAGACAACTATTCCAACAATTTAGTTTCCACATTAAAGATCCTAACCACCAACAAACTAGCTTCCACAGAAAAGTTGTGAGTTACAAAGCATGGTAGAACCAAAAAATTCCTTCAAGGGGTACAATAAAATTGGCTTACACAGAAAAACTCCCAACTACAATTCTTAATTAGTAGAGTAAAATTTGTTTAGGGGATACAATTGCACCAAGAAAGTTTGGTAAAGCACAAATCCTTTTGGGGTTATAATTATGCCAACAATTTGGCCTCCACAGAAAAGCTCCCAACCACAAAACCTAATAAAGCCACAAATTTTAAAAGATATAAATATGTCAATTAAATTGGCTTTTGCAGAAATGCTCTTAGCACAATGCATGGTTAAGTGAAAATCCTTCAGAAGATATAATTATCAGCTACGCTAATTAAATTACCTTCTAAACAAACGCTTCCAACACAAAAAAATCCTTAGATGATATAATTATACTCATTAAATTGGCTTCTATAGATATGCTTTTAGTCCAAAAATACAACTATGAATATCAAACTCGCATATACGAAAACATCCTCAATTCCTCCGACAAACCAATACAAATATTGGTCAAGTACATTCACACGTGTCCAACCAATGGATTAGTTCAAAACTCTAGCAATAAAATCCCCCAACATTCTTCCATAGACCAAGGATTTACTAAGCTGCTTTATAACCTACTTCATACCTAAAAGCAATGGTTTTTTAATTTATTCGGTTAAAATATTTGGTTTAACCATTCCTTACCTCCCTTAATCTATTCTTAATCCAATTAACATTACCTAAAAAAGGACAATTGTTATATCAAAGTACTAACAAAGCTAGTTGTAGCTGGCTCTAAAAAGCCTGGAACACTACATTATATTAAATTAATTAAACATCATTATTATATTTAAAGACTTAAATATTGAGATTAACAAAACTCACTTTTTAACTTCACCGGAGATACAAGCCTAATACCCAAGCTTATCTAAACAAAACTAATCTATACTCTATATCTAAAAGAAGGCTCCAATTTTAAATTTTGTTTTTCGGGTAACAATCAAATTCTACATTACTATGAGATTTAATTTTTTTATTTAATATAATTTGATTCTCTGCTTTCATAATGACATTAATTTTAACTATTACAATTAAATTTACGCAATGAATTTAAAAAAAAAAACATATAAGCTGGAATGGATTTTTTTAATAAAAAAAATTGGCCTTACTAAGTTAATACGAATAATTAAAGGTGTTGGTTATTTTGACTAACTAAAAAGTACATAAATTAAATGATATAAATAATAAATCTTAAATTCAAACCTGATAGGGGGAGGATAATCATAATTTAACTTATACAATCGTGATTTGATTTAATAAAAAATAAATTAAATGAAATAATTATGTAAGTGTGCATAATAAATAGTGCAACAGCCTTAGAACTCGATATAAATGCACACGTCGTCCTTTCCTTGATCTCAACTCTTTACTCTTCAACAACAAACTCCAATATTGGATAAAAGAATTAGGAAGGTTATTGTATTAAACCTTTTATTTTATTTTATTTAAATCAATCATTGTATTTTAAATTAAAGAATAGATTAATTTTTTTAATAAAAAATTCTATTTATTTTTACTATGATAATAACATTACTGATGAAATAATCAGATAATTATATATGATATGTAAGCATAAAAAAAGTATTTTTTAACAATAAAAATTGACGAACTAATTTATCTTTTGTTTACTCGATTTTTTAAATAAACAATTAACATATTTGTTTTAAAGAATTGCTTTAGGCAAAATGCAATCTGCAATGAACATTTTTCAAAGAGATTACATTATTTTTTGATTTAGTATTACGAGAGTTAAAAATAAAAATGAAAATGGTGATAAAAAGCTGAAATGAAGTTTTCAAGGTCGTTAAATAAGAATGACCGAGTAAAACTATAAAACGGAAATTATATTCCACAAATACATATTAGAACCCTTTACCTAATCAACTTAATAATCACGTCCAAATTTTTGTAAAACTAAAATTAAAATTTGATATATAATCCAAAACCATTCCTCTCTCTATTTCCATTCCTTCTCACTGCTAACACCCATTTCTTCCTTCTTCTTTCTTCTTTCTTCCTTCCATTTTGTTTTCTGCGTTAAACTTAGTGTAAAAGAACAAAACTGTAAACCACAATGGACAAAGCCTCAAAGTGGTTCCGCGGTATCCTCGGTCTCAAAAGAAGAGACTCCCACAAACAACCACCTTCTTCCAAACGTCGTTGGAGTTTCGTTAAATCCTACCGCGAGAAGGACTCCTCCGCCGTCTCCATTGCCACGTCGTCCCTACGCGGTCTTCAGCAACCACTCGAAGATTCTGTTTCTGTTCTTGACGCCAATAGTGGGTATGATGCAGTTGATGCTAATAACGACCACGCCGTTGCTGTGGCTGCCGCTACTGCCGCGGTTGCCGAAGCAGCCGTTGCTGCTGCTCAAGCTGCCGCTGTGGTGGTTAGGCTCACCGGAAGCAGTGGTAGGTGCGCGCGTGATCCGGTGGCTCACGTTAGCAACAGCTACGGGGCAGGCGAGGAATTAGCTGCGGTCAAGATACAATCTACATTTCGTGGATACCTGGTTTGTTCTTATTTATTGATTATTCTTACTTTCAGCTTACTTATCCCTTTATCATGATTTTGATGAAAATTTCCGGGATTAACGAATAAGATCATGTTGAATGCGAGAAACGTGTCGCTCGTGCACATTTGAGTCACCGACTCTTCCGATTCCAAGGCATTGAACTCGTTTTTTCATAAAAGAAAAAAAAAATCCATATTTATATTTTCCAGAACGAAAGCACGAAACTGTAGAAGAAAGCAAAGTCTTAGTGGAAACCGTTTTGTTCCCATTACTGAAACGATGTCGTTTTCTAGTTCGTCCTCTTTCTTCCGGCTACTGTATTGTTGGTCTATGTAGGTAACCTTTCGTTTTACAGTGAGTTAAGTAAACTTATCTAATTTTGGGCGTGTGTTAATTAAACCTGGATTATTGCTGTCTAATTATTGAAAGCTTAAAAGGGTACCCAACAAGGCAACAAACCTTTCGCTAAGGGTCAATAACAACAATTATATAGCTTACCCAATTAAGAGTCAACCAATTGTCAGCATTTTCTGATCAGAAGACTTTGAATGCAATGGAACTTTTCTGGGAAAATGGATGACCTGGGTCCAAGATTTTCTATAATCTTTGGGTTGAAATCTTCTGGGTAAATGCCAAATTTTCTGATCACTGAAAAGGGTGGGTCCAATCCAGTGGAAAAAATTATGTGTTTCCTTAAGTGTATTTCCATGACCTTTTTGTTTGGGAGATGATATAAAAAGCTTTTGGTGTGGGGTGGTAGGGGCCGGCTAGTGTGAAGTCTTTTTCCCTTTTATACTTTTGTCAGATCTTTAAATATTTTTATGCTATAGTACTATTAATATATTACTGTGACTATCTATCATCTCCATGGCTACTTGAGCCTGTTATCTTTAAATTTTTCATGCTTCTAGTACTTGTTTTCTGCATCTGCCACGGCACCAGATTTTAGAAATTTCCTTACTTTAATCATAAATGATTCAATGTGGTCCTGTTGCGTTGTGACCTTAGTTGACCATTTGTGATTGCCCTTTATTCCTAAGCAGATAGTTTGCTTGTTGCTTTCAGTTGTTGGGTTGCTTGCTCTTAAAGTCATTAATGGAGGATTTTTACCCAATAGTTTGATATGTTGGTGAAGTGATTATAATGAATAATGACCCTTTAATTTTTTTTTTGTCAAATGACCTTGTTTGCTTGCTTGATTATACTTTTTTAAATTTTCTTGATGTTAACCTTTTAAAGGCAAGAAGGGCTTTGAGAGCACTAAAAGGATTGGTGAAGCTTCAGGCATTGGTTAGAGGCCATATTGAAAGGAAGAAAACTGCAGAATGGCTAAGACGGATGCAAGCATTCTTGCAAACACAAGCACGTGCTCGTGCAGGGCGGGCCCAAATTTCCGAATCTTCTCCAATAAGCAGCAAATCTTCTCACAACCTCCATCCAGTAAGTCAGAATAGTTCTTCCCTCTTTTCATTTTTTGGGATTGAGATGTTTGGATTTGTTACATAGATTTCTCCTTGTGCTTATTAGATTGATATAAACTTTTGTGTATTTTGTAATTGTTGGTGACTCTGGAATCTCTCTATTAATGTACAGGGTCCACCAACCCCTGAAAACTTTGAACATGCTGTTCAACCGAAGAGTACAAAATACGAACAATCATCAATGCTGAAGGTATGCTTTTCATATCTGTTTGAAGCTCTATTGTTGGACTTAGGTGAGTGTTGGGTACGGTTGTGTCTAACAAACGCAAATTCAATCCTTTTGAAGTTTTCCGTAGATTTGGAGGACGATATTTTTTTTTTACTTAAGTCTGAATATGTAGGATGCAGATTTCAAACATGAGTATTTAATAAATAAATAAATAAATCGGACAATATAAGTTTGGAGTTTCTTTAAGGAAACTTTGTAGTACTATTTACTTATTTGGCATTGACTATGCATGCTTAACTAACTTATTCCAACAATTTCAGAGAAATGGCTCAAGGTTGAGTGGAAGGACTCGTGATAATTATGAGCAAATGCACCCAGGTTGGTATACATCCGACCACTGGATTGATGATCAATCATGGGATCAGCGAGGGCATTCAACAAGAATTGGTCATATGGATGATGAAAAGAATGACAAAATTCTTGAGGTTGATATTGGGAAACCCCGTTTCACCTCCAAACGCCGAAACCTGTTTCACTCTACACACCTTGCATTGAATTCTGATCTATATAGTTGTAGCTTCACAAATTCTAGAGACTCACATCAAACAGCTCCTACTCCTTTGTCAGAAGTTCAGTCTTTAAATCCTTTGAAGTTCCCTCATGAGGTCGAGGAAAGTCCTTTCTGTACTGCTGATAATAGTCCAGATTTCCATTCGGCATCATCAAAAGGGGGTAGTTCTATGAGAAGCCCCTTTACTCCTGCCAAGAGTGATGGGTCAAGAAGCTATTTAAGCGGTTACTCGGACTACCCAAATTACATGGCTTTCACTGAATCTTCAAGGGCTAAGGTAAGGTCTCTGAGTGCTCCAAAACAAAGACCCCAGCATGACAGATCCAGTTCGACAAAGAGGTATTCCATTCACGGCTTCGGAGAATTGAAATCAAGTACACTGAAGTCTGCCTTGCACGCAAACTTTGCAAACAAGGCTTATCCAGGTTCAGGTCGTTTGGACAGGCTAGGAATGCCTGTTGGATATAGATATTACTAAATAAGGGTTTGTTGTGTTCCCTTTTGCTTTATGTTCATGTTTTCATGCGTAGGTAGGACTTACGTTGATGACTCTTGACCTAACTCTCTCTGTGTTTTAGTGCATGTGACTTCCAATCAAGTTCCACAGATCATGTATTCAAAATGTGCTTTACAAGGAGTAACCTTATGAAAAACAAAGATGAAATAGGGTTTAGTCATAATTGTCTATTTGTCCCTTTTCTTTAATCCTTCTTTGTAGATGTGATTGAAGTTATTCATTCCTGCTTGTGACCCTTTATATAAGTTTTGCATGCTGGCAGAATTCTAAAGGCATGTGAACTACAGTTGGCAATCTTTATTGGCAGCCTTTAGAAAATAATCCCAACTTTTGGTGGTATTCAGTCTAGTGGGTAGGTTTTGGCATGCAGGTTAAAAGAAAAATCTATGGAATTTACGAAGCAGCCATGAGTTTTACTGGCTCAGGCTATAAAAAGTTTATGTACTGAAGAATCAGGGGGCAACGAGGTGACCCAAAGTCTCAGTCAGGGCAGTGAAAAGTCCAAAAAAAAAGAAATAACAGTACAAATTGCATTAAAATGTGTTTATCAGGGAGCAGAGAAGAGGGTCAATGTCCTATCACCTTGATATAAGATTCCAATCACTCAGTGCCAATGTATTTCTATAGGTGGATCAGAGCATAGCAGTGCCATTTCTATAGGTGACTTTGGAAGAAAAAAATGGTCTGAAAATACGTCAAAGATTCATCTCTACTTTCTAAGTAAACCTGTATTCAATGACAACAGATATGATGTATAAAATGCCATCCATATAAGAACAACGAATTTACTAATATATTCAAAGATAATCTCAAAGCATGTACGTAGGCAAATATCAAGCGGAAGAAATTAATAAACGAATAAAAATCGTGAAAGAATTGAGTGAGACAAGATGAAGACTGGGGTTGATAGTAGTAATGGTAATGGTTTCATTGTTATTTTCCACAGTGCCAACTTGATGTAGGAACACAGCTCAGGTAATGGCACCAGCTGCAATGGTCATTTCCATTTTCTCCTCTGAACAGCATCACCAATCCGACTGTGAATCTGCATCCCATTAAACAACATATCAATCTTTCCAGTCAACAGAAGGACGAAAGCTAAATTAAAATGCAGGATTTAGATACTTACCCAACTATGACCAAGACCACTGCAATCACCCAGAAAACATACTGGTATGCCCTGTGCTTAGATTTAACAGGTGCACCAGCAGGAAAATGCTGCCGTTGAACCCACCCAAATTGGGGACGAAGCAGCAAAACAAACCCAAGGAGAAAGCCGGTCAAGAAGCCACCGATATGTGCAAAGTTATCGACGTGAGGAAGAATCCCTACAGCTAAGTTAATGGCAATAATGACCACAAGTGTGATCAGAGCAGCAGCCTACACATAAGTCAACAAACTCACAATTAACAATTATGCAACAAATTCCAATAGAATGCAACATGTAAACATTTTTGCTTTCAAGCGTGTATATACAAAGGGCAGATAACATACCTTATTTGTGTAGATAGTCCAGTTAGTCAGAAGCTCCGATAACATTGCTCCCAGAAGGCCGAATAAAGCACCAGAGGCACCAACAGAAATATTATCCTGAATGAAAAGAGATGATAGTATACTCCCTCCAAAGCCGGACAATAGATAGATAAGCCCAATACGCACTGTCAGGGGAAAAACACATATATAAGCTATAACTGCAAGATGATCAAATTCTTCATTCAGCAAGTAATGAATCAAATGATCATTAATCAAACACAAAGAAAAGGACAGATAGCATACGGAATCCAAATTGCTGTTCAAGGCGAATTCCAATGAAGACCAAGCTCAACATGTTAGCAAGCAGATGAATAACGCCAGCATGTAGCCAGATGCAAGTGATGAGCCTCCATCCTTGCTTGCCATGCGCTACCTTGTCCCAATTTAGTGCTCCCAATTTGTCCAATCTGAATAAGAACAAATATTAGGAAGTTAGAAAGAGCTACAATTATTGCCAATGGCATGGCCTAATTAAAATCTTGCTATAGACTGAAAAAGAACAGGAAAGATACACATCATATAAAAATCCAAGGAGCCTCAAGTTCCATTCTAACCCAATTCGAAGCGGGTTTAAAACCATCAGATTTAGAGATGGGAGTAGATGCGGCTTACGTATGAGAAGAAGGACCAAAGAGAGGATTTTCTTTCAAAGGCTGAAAAGAAAGCTTGCCAAGGAACTTAGCCACGCAGCTGCCTTCAAATCCCAGATTGTTGTTAGGGCAATCATTGATATACATCACCACAAAAAAAACAGCAACATTAACCACCACGAACATTGGAACAAGCCATGAAGTCCATTGCTTTTCAGTGTTTTCAACATAGAAAGGAGATGATGATTGGTGATAGCTATTTGCTCTGTTCTTCCCATTCCTTCCTCCTCGCTCTAGATCCCCACTTGCCATCCTCCTTCAATACAAAAAATCGTTTCTTTTTCAAGTTTAATGAATAAATTTTGTACCTTTTTTTCTTCTGCGGGGTTTTCTTTTTCAATGGAAACTGGGATCAAACTCAAATTTATATCTATTTCGATTACTAGAAATGGAGACAGATTTGGGTTGTGGGTACAGATTTAACCGTTGAGCTACAGCTACAAGTTTTTATAGCTGTCAGTCTGTCTGTCTCTATCTTTGAGCTTTGTTTCGTGGTGGTTTGTGAGGTTGACTGTTGGGTTTTGATAGAGTAAAAGCTTGTTCTTTACCTCTTTCTTTTAAATGTAACATTGATGAACCCCAAAATCTTTAATAAAGTGATGCATTAGTTTTTTTAACCTTTTGATGAAGAATGAACGTTATGGAAAGTGATTCTAACTTCATAATTATACCCACCTGGAAATGATCAACATTCTACGCTCTATCACCATGCCCCTTTTAAGGCCATAATAATCACGGAAAAATAAGAAAATTCCAATGTCTCATTCCTTCTAAAATATCTTATATTTTAAAAAATTCAGATTTAATCCTTATACTTAAAAAATTAAAATTTTTATTTTTTGTCTGATTTAAAAAGCTTAATCAAATTATTATTGTGGATGATAATATTCATTAAAATTTATTAATTTAATATATTTATTTTTTGTTAATCATATCTCACATGATATGAAAATAATCTAATCAATATACAAAGTTAATAAATTTTAACAGAAAATACTAGTAGAAATTCTAAATAGGAAAAAAGTAAAAAAAAAAAACTTAATTACTAAATCTCAAACTTAGACGAAATACAGGAAGTAACAGCATATTTTAAGCAAATAATTAATATATCTTGAATTAGTGAATGGTAGACGGCCTCCAGCCATAAGTGGATGTAAAATTTTCATTACATGGTCAACTAATTAAAGGAAAGAAAGAAAGAATGGTATTGACAGTACATCTTGTAAAAGGCAGCATTTGAAACTGAGGTCCTAAAATAGTAAAATTGCTTTAAAATTTATGTTAAAAATTTACAATTCTGATTCCTCTAAAATAGTGGCTTAGATAAAGTTTTTAAAATTCTTGAAATGACTTAAAAAAACCCAAAAACTTATTAACAGATGGGGTGTAATAAAATAGGAAAAGGAATTTAACTTACATATAATTTGTAAATTATTCTTTGGTTTGAAGAAAATTCCATAAACTCTGGCGTTAAGATTTTTGGTGTAAACCTTAATTGATATATGAATATGGATTTTAAAATTTTGTTTTATGAAATTAATGGTAAAAATGGGTCTTCCATGTTAAGGAGCTGATCACAAACACTCAAAATGGCAATCAAATCATTACAGGGATTTTAATAATATAAAGAGTAAAGCCGCGTTGCTATGACTTTTATTATTTAAATGACACGCTGACATTACGCGGAGTAGGATAGGAATTGCTCAGCAAATGAAGCGAAATTTTATAGGTGGAGTGAGTTGGCAGCAAGCCACTATGGGTTTCACTTGGTTGGCTGGCTGGACTTGTTCCTTTGGCTTTCAACCTACGCTCTACGCCTCCGCCATCTGCCATCTGCCTTTTCACTTTCTTTCTACTAAACCTCCTCTATTCATATAAAATAGACAAACACAAATCGGATGGAGCTTATGTAAATAAATAATAAATGCTGCAACTACATGCATAACGACGTTAGGTGAATGAAGCTAATGCATCTAATGAGACAAAATAAAAACATTTCACTGAAATCCAGACCACAGCAGCACCTATTAATGTTACGGAGTTAGTTTTTTAGTTTGACAAACTGAGCTACTTTAGGTAATTTTTTGAGTTTAAATCCTGCCTAAGTCAATTTACTCTCATAAAATAAGAATTATTGTAGAAATTCTTTAAGGCATCGAAGCAAAACGGAAGCAAACTTTGAAAAGGAAGAAGCTATGAACGAACAGAGAAAGCCACAGAAAAATAGTGTACACCAAGTGTTTGAGTAAATATTCTCAATAGTATTCAATCACTATGAATGATTACAACTGAGTGAATACAAATAAGGGGGAAGACCTTTATAGTTGAGCTCCCCAAAACCAATAGTACAAATTGAGTTACATCAATGGTCGAGATTAGAGTCTATCTACAATTAAGAATATTAAGGGATTTAAATTCTATACAGTCTTATCCCTTTAAGATTTGCACTATTACCTTGGTAACTCTAATTTTACTGGAGTGTTTCGCTGGGCCACCAAAGCTTCAAGTAGATAAGCTTCTTCATGGGTTCCACGAGTCGGGCCAATTCATGTGGGTCAAATGTGCCCCATTTAAGTTATTCTCTATGGGACGTTCTGTGTGCAATGGTCACAGACTTTGATCCGTGGCCTGTGACATTCTCCCCCACCCATTCTCGGGACGCCCTCATTGTGTCCTCGGAATGCACTGGTTTAACTTGTCTTGGAATGGTCTTGATGCCTCGACTAATTCCCTACTTCTCTCTCTACCGAGTCATCCCGCCTCTTGGAACATTTGTCTCAGTTTATGTCTCAATTGTCGCCTAACTCTTACTATATTTCTCTCTTGTACATCTTGATCGTAAGAAGCTACCACTTGAGCTAGCACACTTATTGTTAAAGGACTTTTGACTCTATTGGGAGAATTCTTTGAAATATCGTCCACTCGGAGCCGATAGACCTCTCAACACCTATGGTATTATCCCTAGTCGAAGTTTTATCTCCTAACTCTAACGAGAGCTTAAGTATTTGAAGTCGTTTGAAGAGGCAACATGTTCAATAAATTATTAATGCCTCATCAAGTGCTTGAAAAGGCGAATTGTGTGTGTGGATGTGCAAATATGGATTTGGCAGTTGATGATGGTTTGCTCAGAGGTTGAGAGCCACAAGTGGTTTTCCAAACGAAAAGGGAAAGGGGCTCTTCCTTTCCTATAGTTTTCTCTTATGTTAAGAATGATGAGTCCCCTCACTCAAGTCAAGAGGAGAGACTTATATAGCTTTCAAGTCCTGTGGGACAAGTGTGGGACATGTAAATGCCACATGTAGATCACATATAGTCCATGTGCCCATAGCCATGCAACGTTTTAGGAAGTGAGATGTCGATAAGGTCATCTTCGAGTGATGTAATCATGGATAAGGACTCAACCAAAACAGCTTGTGATCCAATTGAGCTGCTAATAGGGCCAATTACTTGTGCACGAGCTAAGAAGTTCAAGGAAGTTGTCAGGGGTGTCATTGATCGAGTTTGGGCAGAAGCTGTTACGGGACTAATTGATCAAGCTTGGGCATGCACTCCATGCATCCCATGTAATGTGCTTTAAGCAAAGCTTTAATTTCAGCTTGTTTAATTAGGCTGCTAGAATAAGGATTTAATTTATTTTAATTATTTTAGTTATTTAGTTTGAACATCATTAATATTTGTCTTTAATTAAGTTTTAGTTTTAACATCATTAATATGTCTTTTATTATGTCTTAGTTTGAACAACATTAATATATATGTTTTAATTCAGCCTTAATTCTGACATCATAAATGTTTATCTAAATTCATACAACTTAAAGTGTGTTTAAACTTTATTTTATTGTTGCATTTAACCATGTTTTTAATATGTACCAAGTTGTTCACATTGGTTGTGTAACACCCCCACGCCTGAGACCGTCGTCGGAGTCGAGCTTGAGGTGTTACCGAACATAATTTATCATTTAAACAACTTTACATCATTTATTTTGATTTTCAGAATAAGCAGTTTTTCTGCGTCATGGTCGCTAAAAAAATCATATCTCAAGTTACAAAACTCAAAATCAAGATCCGTAAATTTTCCCTAAATCTAGACTCACATATCTATCTACTAATTTTTTTCTAAAATTTTTGGTTGGGCCAATTGGTACAATTTATTAGTTAAAGTTACCCCTGTTTCAGGACTTGACTGCACTGACCTCTACTTACTACGAACCACTTTTCTCCTTATAAAAAATTCATATAACTATACCGTTTATTTCTATTAAAATTAGATTTGATAAGGATTCTTAGCATATAAATTACACCTCCTAATTATTTTTTAAAAATTTATAGTGAATTTTCAAAGTTGGAACAGGGGATCCAGAAATCGCTCTGGCCCTGTTTCACTAAAACTCAAATATCTTATAACATATAACTCCTTTACTTATTTCGCTTTTTCCATTTGAAAGTAGACACAATAAACTTCAATTTCATAGTTAATTCTTCACCTAATTCGTTTTCTACTATTTTTGGTGATTTTTCAAACTCACATCGTTGTTGCTGTAGTGTTCTGTTTTATGGCAAGTTTCATCTTTTTATGAATTCTCATGAACTATATAACATATTAAACTCACAAGGCATCCAACATTATCTAGACTAGCCATACCAATGACTAATCATTATCAAGCATTTTCTCAACCAAACCACAACCATATCACAAGATTATTTACACAAAACAAGTATATTGCTATACATGCCATACATCAAAACATACAAACCAATATACCAATTCTTCCTCAGATAGTGTGAGCGTTTCTTCGACCTTCCCGATATCCAAGTTGGCTCGCTAAAAACTACAATGAATGTAAAGGAGGGAGTAAGCATAAATGCTTAGTAAGTTCACATGCAAATAACAAGTAACATAACAAAGCAATTATATCAACAACAATAGCATGATATCACCAAGATACAAACCACATTTCTAGC
Organism: Gossypium stocksii; assembly: GCA_020496765.1. Classification (NCBI taxonomy): domain Eukaryota; kingdom Viridiplantae; phylum Streptophyta; class Magnoliopsida; order Malvales; family Malvaceae; genus Gossypium; species Gossypium stocksii. Next base: position 111,709,155 of record CM035623.1, read on the forward strand.
TATCGTGTATCATCTTACCACCTTATTTCTGTTGTATCAAGTTTCAACCCGAGGGTTAAATACATACCTGTCCAAATTGTCCATTTCACAACACTTACCAAAATATCATTTTCATCTTGAGTATTCTTCCATTCCGCTAGAATTTTACCCGTTGAACACATCGGAATATAACTTGGATACACGGATCATTTGCACATAAGTGCCACATATGTAATCAATCAATCATGTAACCCGCCCATAAGCGAACTCGGACTCAACTCAACGAGCTCGGGCGTTCGCATCCATAAGTGAACTCGGACTCAACTCAACGAGCTCAGATGCCTAGTTACATCTCACGAACTCGGACTCAACTCAACGAGTTCAGACATTCGCATCCATAAGTGAACTCGGACTCAACTCAACGAGTTCGGATGCCCAACCATCCTAGTGACATGTCACTTGTATCCTAATCTATTCCCAAGGTTCAAACGGGATTTTCCTCAATCACACATTTCCCAGTCGTTCTCCTCGGAATATCGGAACCAATACGTTGATTGCATCTCATACTTATCAATTTAATCACATACTTTTCATACCAATACATAATATTTCACAAAGCATAATATTCATAATAACAAGTATCATATCATATAAATAGCATTAAATCACTTAAAATAGCAATCATGTTACATTATTTACACATGAACTTACCTCGGTACAAAATATAGCAATTTTGCGATTTAGTCCAAAATCTTTTCTTTTCCTCGATCAAGGTTGATTCCACGTCTTTCTTGATCTAAAATAAAACATTTAGCTTATTTAATACTCACATTATCAAAATAGTCCTAAATTCAAATTTTGGAAAAATTACAATTTTGCCCCTAAACTTTTGCATATTTACACTTTTGCCCCAAAGTTCGGAAATTTAATTTTATCACAAATTCTTATGTTTTAGGACATGCTGATCATTTATTTACCATTAGCAAGCTCAAATTCCCACTAAAACACATACTTATGAACAATATGTACTTTTACCGATTAAGTCGTTTTACTCGTTTTTACTTAAAACCGAGCAGCACAAGTTGTCTAACATAATTTAAAACCTCATATTCTATCATAAAACATCAAAATACACAAATTTCACCTATGGGTATTTTTCCAAATATGAACCCTAACTTAAATTATTACTAACATAAGCTTTATCGAGTTACCGGGACTACGAAAACGTAAAGAACATTAAAAACGGGGCTTGGAATCACTTACTATGGAGCTTGGAAGCTTGAAACAAACCCTAGCTATGGAGAACCCTTGAAATTTCGTGGTAATGAAGAAGATGACCAATTTTGTGTTATTTTTCCCTTTTTATTTCATGTTAATATCCAAATGACCAAAATGCCCCTCCTTACTAAACTTTCAAAAATTCCATCCATGTCCAAATTTTGTCCATGAACTTAAAATTGGTCAAATTTCTATTTAATACCTCCTAATTAATATTCCAAAGCAATTTCATACTAGAAACTTCTAGAATGCAAGTTTTGCAACTTATTCGATTTAGTCCCTAATTTCAAATTAAGCACTTTACGCTTAGAATTTCTTCACGAAATTTTTAAACCATCATAAAATCATATCATAAACATCAAAATAATTATAAAATAATTATTTCTACCTCGGATTTGTGATCACAAAACCACTATTCTGATTAGGCCCTAATTCGGGATATTACAGGTTGCTACTCATGTATGTATAATTGAAGATTCAATAGACCGTATTTATGGAGTTTCATGCACTAGGGTGTACATGCATATGGAAGGTTGTAAATACATTCTTTCTAGCATCTATTTGTGAAAAACTATGGCATCAAATGTGTCTACACTTAACCGATCAATTGGCTACCAAGTTCACGCCCAAGGTACTTGTTGTTCACATTAGAAGACTCTTCATGCGACATAAATAACAATAATGAGTTACATGTACATTCGGTTTTTCAATTCAGCATAATTCATGTTCACACCTTTTCAACCATTCAACTCCATACACATTCAGCCAATCTTCAAGGTCCAATGAATTGCAATATGAACAAAGGCTGATTGTATTCTATGTCTATTTGTTTGGTATTTTGTGTAGCCTATACTTAGCCTATTGTTTCGAACCATCTAAACACCCTTTTGTTTAACTAACCATTTTTGAACACCTATACTTAGCCTATTGTTTCGATACTTTTTAATTTTGATTAAGAACACTTGCAACTCATAATCAACAAACGAGTACGAGCTCGCATCATTGAGTTTGATCGATCATAGTTTCCATGCATGGTGGTTGATCTAGTGAAGTCTTCCAAGTATGGTGGATACGTACACCAATAGCCGTTTGTTGAAGGGAAGATTATAAAATGACATTTCTCAAGACAAAAAAGTGTTGAGGAAATTTTTATGTCGTTGGCAAGATGTCTATAATAAGGTCTTGCCTATATAAAGAGATTCTATTTACCAAAAACATTATGTATAGTACTACTTGCAAAGTTAATTAAAAAAATAGTTACAAAATTTATTTTAATTTGATTACTCTTGAAAAACCTAAAAAGGTAAACAAAGAAGGTGTTAAGCCAAAAAAATTCAAAAGATAAGATAGGCTTGGAGGCAAAATCACATTGTAGGCAAGTGAACCGATAAGATATGATAGCATTGAAGGTAAGGAAACCAAAAGATAAGACAACATACTGAAGTAGATATGAAATTATGTATATTTACATATGGAAATATACATACTTTTTCATTTTTTATTTTATTTTAATATTTTCATATAAGTGATATACAAGTTGTTAGAGTTGTGTGACCCAAATTTTAAGAGATTATTTGCAAGTCAAGTTAAACAAAATATATTTTCTTTTTAGAAGATTTAGTATTTATTAGTATAATATATTTAGCATTTATTAGCATAGTTTATTTGACTTACTAGTTTAGCCTATAAATAGGCTTTTTTACGATCTTAGAAATATACACCCATTAGAGATTAGAACTCATAGCACATTTAGAGAATTTTGTATTTACGTTTTGAGGGTTCTTTGTTTTGAAGTTTTCGGGGTTTAGTTTTTATCTCTATCTTTTGTATTATTCGTTCTTTTGCTATTATAATATAATTATCTTTGTCCGGGAGTTTTTCCACGTTAAATTTGTGTGTTCAATTTCTCAATTTATTCCTCTATTTTTTTTTTGTTGCTTAATCGAATCCATCCTAACATAAGCTAATTTCGATGTATATCATTAAAATAAATTATTGTTATTATTATTATATAAAATTTAATTTTTCAATAGAAAGAATCATGACACATTACAAAATTTCGTATAAAATTAAGCCCTCTATCTTTTATAAGAAGTTTGGTTTTGGAAAATTATATATAAAATATTACTCATGATAGTTTATTTGGTAATATAAAAAATCACCTACGAAAAGAAATCAAATGATTAATAGAATTGAGAAGTTGATTCAAAATCAATTTTTTTAGGCTACTAACATAATTTAGTTGACTAAACATAATTAAGTCAACAAATAAAATCATTGTCCAAAAAAAAAAACAAATTAATTTTGAAGTATAACACAAAATCCCATCCACATGGATATTTCTTTCATAAAGCTTGGAATTGGAATCAACACATGCATTAAATAATTTAGTTATAAATCCAAATTTGGTATATATATGAATTTTGCAATTTGTCTATCGAATAGAAGCCACAAGTGGGTGTTATTGGTTTGGTTTAGACGAATTTCTTTAAAAATTTTGAATTATTTATTATAATTTGATTTGGTTTGATTTTTAAATTTATTTTAATATAATCAGCTTTGTTTTATAACTTTTAAATATTATTCGATGAATTTTTAAAGTCTTTTTTATATAAATATTTTATTATTTTAAATAAAAATAAATTTTAATTTAATTTCAATATTTTTGACTCCATACCTGCACTCCATGTGAACCATCAAAGTTGTGAGAGTCTGATGGTGGACAAATATTAATAATGATTTTGTCCAAGAATCTTAAATTGTTTCTATAAACCTATATATAAAAGTTCAGCCTTTCCCATACGACATGTGCATGTGTCATTATTTGTAATCGTTCGAATTTCAATTCTACCTGATAATTTTACATCTCTGTAATTTTATTATAAAATTTAATCTAAAAATTTAGACCAAACACACCTTAACAATTATCTTTTAAAATATCAAATATATCAAGATTTTAGCATAACAAATTTTATCCAACATATACGAAATAATTTTTATTTAAATACAATTATCGGCCATTAAATATGATTTTTTAATCAAACTTTTACTAAAAGTAGTTTATTATCTAATATTTAAATAATTATATTTAATATTTTAAAGTAAATTAAAAATATTCACTATAATATTTTTTTTTTTACTTTTTCATATCATCTTATCATCTATATTCAATATTCATAATTACTTCCCAACTTTAATTTTTTTTTTTAAACTACCAATATGTTTGAAAAATGAATAAAATGATTGAAAATAGAGGCAAAAATGTTTCATCAAGGAACCTATAATGCATTGCACTAGTTTTTCTATACAAATTAATGATAAATGAGTCTAAAATTTTGCTCAAGCTCATTTTGGATAAAAATGTTGAAATTTGAGTCCGGTTTAGCTTGTGTGTATAAAAATTTTTTATATTATTTTTTTATATAAAAATAAATTTAAAGAATATAATACATCAAATACAATAAAAACATTAAAGTTGTAAAAAATTAAAATATATATATATATATATACTTAAATAACAAGCAAATACCTCTAAAATAGTAGTAAAATTAATAATAAAATAAGAGTTATACAATATCCAAATAATAACAACAAAATAATAGCAATACAATAGTAAAATGATAAAATAAAAATAAAAAAAGGCAAAACAGTAAAAAAATACAAACATTTTTTAAAAAATTTGAGTCAGGCCAGGTCGGTGTAAAAAAAAAAAAAAGCTTGCCTTGAAGCTTAGTCGGTTTAAAAAACGGGTTTTATCTTTTTATCCAAGCTTATTTTTTGACTTTATATTTTTGCCCAAACCCTTTCACCTTTTTAGTGCGTCTTCGAATTAAACCGGGTGGCCCGGCCTATGAACAAATCTAATAAAATATATCAAAGTTATTTTTTTTTGAGAAAAGATGATTATATATTTTTAAATATGATTAATTTTAGCATGTGATAGTGATATTACGCAAGTAATTATAAACAAATTGTTTGGGTGATGATTTAAGCGAAAAAACATAGAAAGTAGGAGAGGTGAATAACCATTTATTCTTTAAATTACAAAGTTGTGTTTCTAATTAAATAATCATTATACAGGTATAACGATGACATAATAAAGATGGGGTTTCCAAACCCGGCAGCCTATTGTCAGATGGTCTGATAACGACATTCATCAAACTACCAACATTTCACGAACCCTAACTTATCCCGTTTCCTTGCACATTTCAACAAACAATCCGTATTTTATATTTTTATTGTCCTAAAACCATTTCAAATCCATTTCTTTTTTTTATTTTTTGACAATTTCCCAACGATGGCTTCGACGATTCCAACGAACCGATCCTCCTCCGATGACATTACCGACACGACGCCCTTTCTGTCACCAACAAGCAACGCTTCAAACGACGACTCCTCCACGCGTCGGACCGTTCGTCGCCAGAGTCTCCGCGATGCGGCTAGGTTCTTGCGCCGAGCCAGCAGCCGAAGGATGATGCGTGAGCCGTCCATGCTGGTTCGAGAAACCGCCGCCGAGCAGCTTGAGGAGCGTCAGAGCGATTGGGCGTATTCTAAGCCCGTAGTTGTTCTCGATATTATCTGGAATTTAGCGTTCGTGGTGGTGGCAGTTGGTGTTTTGATTTTGAGCTGGAACGAGAGCCCTGATATGCCGTTGAGGCTTTGGATAATTGGGTATGCTTTCCAGTGTTTCTTGCATATTGTTTGCGTTTGTGTGGAGTATAGGCGACGGAGGAGGCGGCAGAGCACGGAGTACAGGCCATTTAATGCAGGGGAGGAAGGGGCTTTGAGCCCTGGATCGAGGGTGGATTCAGAGCAGTACGTGTCATTGGCCCACTTGGAAGATGATGGTGGAAGGTATACAATTATTTCGATTATTAGAGCTATATTGGCATTTGATGATTTCCGCTGGTTAATATAGTTTTAGATCATTCTTTACATATTGCTTCTTATTGGTTAATTGCTGGAATTGAGATGCAATATATTGGGGGCTAATAATCGGCCCTGTGCATTTGACATTAGTTGAATTAAGTGATCGATAATTTTATTATCATCTTTGGCACGCATGTCTGTTTTATAGTTGTATGAGATACTGGTGGCTAACCAGTTGAAATTGGTCTTTTCAGTAGTGTTGCAAAGCATCTGGAATCTGCAAATACGATGTTTTCATTCATATGGTGGATCATTGGATTCTATTGGGTATCTATAGGTGGCCAAGCAATGGCACGTAGCTCCCCTCAGCTTTATTGGTTAGCTCTTATATCGTTTTTTCACTCTTGTTTTTTCGTTGTTTTAAGGGTTTTTTTTTTGCCTTGTAACCTGATCCTAACTCTTTTAATGCTACTTTCTTTGCAGGCTTTGTATAATTTTTCTCGGGTTTGATGTGTTCTTTGTTGTTTTCTGCGTTGCACTAGCATGCATAATCGGCATTGCTGTTTGCTGCTGTCTTCCATGTATTATTGCCATCTTATATGCTGTGGCAGATCAGGTAACTTTCATCCTGCTGCATGTAAGATTATCATGAACATCTTGTTTGCAATGGGATGTTTAATAACATCTTGTTTGCAATGGGATGGTTAATGGATGTAAATGTGATTACTAAATTTTGAAGTTGATTTGTAACTGCGTAGTTAGTATGGGAAAGGCCTTTTTGTGTTCTTGTCTGAATTATGAGCTTTCTACATGAACATAGTTCAAATTGATAGAGGTTTGTTTTCGGAAAGGTGATACGATGTAATAGTGGACTTGTGATGTAATACATACTTTGAATGTTGAATTCTACATGATGACCATGATTTAAGCACTTCTCATTTTACTTGCTTCATGTGACCACTTGCATCAGGAGGGAGCTGTGAAGGAAGATATTGATCAATTATCGAAATTCAAATTTAAAAAAATTGGCAGTGACAAGAAATCTGCTGCTGATGTCCAAGAACCTGTTGGGGGAATAATGACTGAATGTGGTACAGATTCCCCGTTGGAACGTGTTCTTCCCATGGATGATGCAGTAAGTTCATCTCTTTTGTTTTTGGTTTTTGCACTATTTCCATCTGTCCATTCTTAAGTACCTGAATTTTGATTCCGGGTTAATTTGTAGGAATGTTGCATTTGCCTTTCTGCATACGATGAAGGAGTTGAACTAAGGGAACTTCCTTGCGGTCACCATTTTCACTGTGCCTGTGTAGATAAGTGGTTGTACATCAATGCTACCTGCCCTCTCTGCAAGTATAACATCTTAAAGAGTCAAAACCACGAGGAAGTGTAAAAAAGGGGACCTCTGCGTATGATGTTAACTCGAGATGCATTATAATGCAGTTGATACACACAGGTTATGTTGTTGTTGTTTCTTTTAGTGGTAGTCATAGATGTTGTTGATCATATGCTGGTTTGCAATCTTGTTATGCTTGTTTTAGCTCTGACCCTCGCAGAGTTATCGTGTATATTAATGTTTCCATGGGGGCATATAGGCACTAACTGAGTTGAAGAACTCGGTTTACATCTGTTCGCTTTTGTTGTATGTCACAGACTATTATTGTTGAAGGCTTTTCTTTTTGTATTTTGAATGTACAAGTGCAAGAGGTGTTATTACATTACTGGAAATCACTCTTTAAAACCAGTATTTATCCAGCTTCAAAATTTGAAGATGAATAAAGTTAAATTGGGTTCAAATTCTTATTTTCAATATGTGAACGTTTAATAAATTGAGACAATAACAAGTAATATTGAAGGACCAATTAATTGCGTTTTTGGTATATTTATTCTTTTTACCCTAATTTGGTCGGGTCATCAACTCACTGGTACAATTACAAATTGACCAAATTAAAACATTACTATCTATCTATAAATTTTTTTATTCCTGTAAATTCCCAAAGCAGCATAACCAACCCTAGCTTCCCTTTTCTCCACAAACCCACTAAAAAAAAAAACTCTGCGATTCCCCAATCGAGACAGGTAACCTTCCAGAAGTCGCCGCTTTTCAACAGTGTGAATTTGATGAATTTCGTTTAGAAGTTGTGGAAATCTGCAATCTTTCTTTGATCCTATCCTTTTTTTTGGATTAATTTGCAATAAACTAGAAGATTGAGGTACGTTTTCTTTTTTCTTGGTTTTTTTTTCGATTCGCTATTTCCTTGAATATATTGTGTTCTCTTTTATGGTTTCCCCTTTTCATTTCTGGGTTTTTATGATTGGTTTCAAAATTGCAGGATTTGGGCTGTTAGTTTTATTGGAATTGATTCGATAGTGTTTTCATAACTCACAGGTAATTGTTAATAGTGTATGATATAGATTAACTAATAGAACCCTTTGGCTAATTCTTTAAGTAAGGAGTTTTCCCCAAAGCTAATTAGGAAGAAAAAGGTTCGAGAAGGTTGCCTTTGTTCTTATATTAATCAATTTAATTAGCGTCTCTAGCTAATTAAAATATTTGCATCCTAAAATTTGAGATGAAAAGAAATTATGTATACTGGGATTGGATTTTTTTTCTTAACATGAAATCTGTTGTGCCATATTTATTAAACTTGTGGTGTACATGTCGTGGTTTCATATCATGTCCGAAATTACCATGTCTGAAATATCTTCAACTACTTCATTGTTGCAGCTATGAAGCAAGAAGATGTGAACCGATGCCAGATTCAAGAATGGTACCCAAAATTTAAATCAGTGTCGATTAGGACATTCATTCATGAGCTTCCTGAATCTTTTGTCCGGTACCTACTCGATGATTCGGGACCTTTCCTCCTTCCTGCTTCAATCTCAAACGAGGATGCCTTTCCGAATAGAATTCATAATCCAGAAGAGGAGGAAGATTATCAAGTATCAGAAGGATCCGGAGATGAAGCGGAAGCTTTATCGGCCCCTTGTTTCCCAGAACTTGAGTTGAAGATTAAGGAGTCAATTGAAACCCTTGGGGGTGCAATCTTTCCTAAGTTGAATTGGAGTGCACCCAAGGACTCTGCATGGATAAGCACCTCCGGGACACTACGATGCACTACATTCAGCGAGATTGCTCTCTTGCTTCGTTCATCCGACTCTTTGATCCATGATCTATGTCATGCATATGATTCATGCAGTGACAAAACCATGTCAAGACCCCCTAAATTCTTCCTTGCCCTTCGGAAATGGTACCCACGTTTCCAACCCGAAATGGAATTCCGTTGTTTTGTAAAAGGGCAAAAGCTTGTTGGAATTTCCCAACGGGAGGTGACTACATTTTATCCAGTTCTTCGAGAGAAGAAAAACAATGTTGAAGCGTTGGTTAAAGAATTCTTCAATGACAATGTGAGGGTGAAATTTGAATCAGATGATTACACATTTGATGTTTATGTTACAGAGGATGAACGTGTAAAGTTGTTGGATTTCAATCCTTGGGGTGCTTTTACATTGCCTTTGCTGTTCACCTGGGAGGAATTGGAGCAGAAAGCCAGGGAAGGAGATGATTTGGAGTTGAGAATTGTAGGGAGCCGATGCGGTGTTCGGCCAGGTTTAAAGACAGCAGTACCATATGATTACTTGGATGTTGGTGCAGGGAGTGGCTGGGACCAATTCCTGAGAAATGCTAGTGAAGAGTTGCAACAGCAGACCAAGTCACCTGAAGCTGGAGCTTAAGAACTTTAGGTCCAAATTTGCTGTAATTGTTACTCCTCCCAGTTCATGGTACCGAGTCAAATGCATTGCTATCATAGGCAGAATTCGCCATTTTAAGCTTCTCCTAGATTTTGAGTTGTTGGGAATATTCATTCTAAAACCTTTAAGCAAAGGGACAATGATAGTTTTGTTTTGGATAAGTTTCTCTTTAAAGCTCAACACGTGTTGAGGCCCAACTTTGTCTTAACATGGTCTCACAAACCCCACATCTCCTCTACAAATCTCCTCCTGAGTTTAATCTCTTAACACCTCCATTACATATTCTAATATAATGCAATAAACCCACCAAAGCAACTCTATCATAAATGAACTTTAGATTTATTTAGATTTTGTCGATTAAATATATATATATTTTTTGTTACAAAGGTGTGGATACATAATTGACCATCGCTCAAAGGCTGGCTGGATGGACCCCTTCATGTCGTTTGGCGTCCTAAGCGCTGTCGTTTAGGTCACTGTAAGGAGTTTCGGATTCCAGAAGCAACCAGAACAAATGCTTCCCACACGCGACGTGTCGTGTTCCCGAACGCGTCTTTCTTCGAAATACGCTCACGTGGGACCACTTAATCGTTATCATCCACTGATTAAGGATCAGATTGTGAATCACTGGATTTGATCATTTCCCTAGCTCCAGCCACGAAGAATCCTGATCATCACTCTTCCCATCCAACGGCTCTGCTTTAACCCCTGGCTCACACTCCATCTCCTGCTGTTGTTCTTGATTATTATTCTGCTCCTCCACCGAATCCTCTCTCCTCACGCGCTTCAGCCCAATCGAAACTCCGAACAATTTCGGCGTCACATCCTCCTCCATATCCACCGCCTCATTCGGACCCACGCCTTCCACTTTTGTACCCGAATTCTTCGCCGGCAAAAGATCCAGCGCCTTACCTTCGGCTGAATTTGAATTATTTTCCGACTGACCGGAAGCATAGTTCGTCATCAAAGTTAGTATATTGTTGCACAATCCCTTCAACTGAGTCAACTCGTGGTTCAGCTGCATGTTCTCTTTTCTGAGCCTCTCGTTCTCCTCTAAAAGCTCTGGCGTCGTGCTGCTCGTGGTTCGGTGCAAAACGGTGGCAACAGGTGGCGAGTTGGACGAAATGACCTGCTCATCGCCTGAATTGGATGGGGAAACCTTGCAAGGAATCGCCGCCACGGTCACCGTCGCGGCAGGAGCAGTAGTGGTAGGAGTCATTTTCCGACGTTGTATGTCTCGGAGAAGTCCTTTCTCACCTCTTCGGAAACAATCGTTAGCGAACTCCCATCGATCCGGCACTACCTTCCTGAATCCCTAAAAAAGATAAAAAGAAAAATAACCTGTCTAAATCAACTAAGTATAAGCGAAAACTTATCTCTCTCTATACGACTGATAGTAATCATAGTATTCAAATCTACACTTTTTCCCACTTACATATGTGTTGAGCTGGCGCACGAAGCTAGAGAAGTTGTTATGTTTGAAGTATTTAGGGAGCAAATCACGGGCGAATTCAGCGGGGCGCCAAACGATGAAGGTTGATCCATCTTCGTTCCATGAAATCATGTCATTAACGGAGGGATCGTCGACGAGTTGATAGGTTTTGGTAAGGAACGGAGTAGGTAAAGATCGTTGGGAGTCAGCGGCACCACCGGCGGTGGATTCGCTGGGTTGGTCCGCCGGCAATGATGCCATGCGGTTCGATTCTGAATCCGAACCGTACAGAACGGGAACTTTCCTTACGAAGAGAGAGAGAGATTCCTTGGGCGTACCTTTAGCTCTTTAAAAGGTGATTAACTCTAACTAGATCGAACAAAAGTAAAAAGTTACAAATACATATATCAGCATATAATAATGCTCCTGTTTGGTAGCCGAGAAAATGTTGTAAAAGAAATTAAACAAATGAACAAAGAAATATCTTGGATGTTTCTAGCTGAAAATATGTAAGATTAGTCGGCCAAATTCAACTGCAAGTGTCTTATATATATATATATATAATAACTCAAGTTAATACTAACAGTTTCTTGTTGTTGTGATCTATTTGACCTAATCAAGGACTTGACTCGTGTCTTTTATCAAGCAAAGACAAATACGTTTTACAAAATCAAAATATTCAAATCTAACAAGAAGAAGAAGAAGAAGTGGAAAAAGGAGTATCAAAATAAATACCCGTAACTGGAAGAAAACGATAATTATTTTCCCACCAACCGAACAAGAAGCAAGAAACCAGACTCATGCGATCAGACACCGTTGAAAGGCGGCGCGTTACGAGTGGGAGATGGTGGTAGGTTTTGTTATTTTCTGGAAGGTTCTGGGTAGAGAACAAGTGATAAAAGGGAGAATAAAGGGAAATAGCGGATTCGAGAAGGAGGAAATAAAAAGAAAATAGAAAAAGGCAAAAGTACGTAGAGCACACGCGCCAAAATGGAATTCGCCAGAAGGTATCATGTGTTTACTGTCTCTTCCAGAAACTTTCTGTATTCTTGGGTAAATGATTAAAGTAAGCGGTAACTGTTCAAATATTTAGGGATTTATTACAGCGCAACCGTAAAGTTGTGCTTAAACGTGGTTTTGGGTGAATATAATGAGAGGTTGAGATATGATTGGATGGCCCGAGAGTGGATATACAAAGGGGTCTGTGATTGTGTCGCGTGGCGGATGGGACAATGGACTTATTTCATTGAATTAACTACTTCCACTTTTACCTTATAAATTAAACTTGGGACTTTCTTTGCTCAAATTCTTACAAGCCTCCTATACTATGCTCTATTATATTTTATGTTTATGTATAAGACATAATAAAAAAAATTAATTATTAATCTATACACATTTATTCAATTTAACCCCTTTTATTTTATAGAAAGTAAAATAGATTTTTTTTAAATTAATAAAATTAAAGTATAAATTTTTAAAAAAATCAATTAAATCCTTTTAAAATTTAAAAAAGTTATTTAAAAATTATAAAGGCATATGGACTCCATGGCTACCACATTAACTCACATACGTACATTTAAAATTTTAATATTTTAGTATACTTTTCTACTTAAAGAAATGCAATCCACTTAAATACGTACAATAACCTTGTTTTGGATTTGATGGTCAACTACATGTTTACTTAAGAGTTAAAGCTTTGCAAATGTGCCAAGACAGCCCTCAAAAGTCCACTCTTAGTATGCTCAGATTTATACGACGGTTCAGACACTTTATAAAATCTATTAACATATCATAAACATGCCCTATTCATGTTTAAATATACGTTGTTACATGAAAATGCCTAAACAAACTGGCTTCTTTTTTTTTTTAATCAATGATTGCTAGATATTGACAAGACTTTTCTAGTTAACCAAACGTGAGTTTTGAGGGAAACTCAGATCATCAGTTTCCTCTATGTCAATTATTTGCAGAATTTCATCATCATCATCCTCGATATCAATTTCTATTGAGTCGATGTCGAGGGTTGAACCCGAATCGGAAACATGTATACTGTTATCAAGCTCATCGTCGAGAGAGCAGCCCTTTTCTTGTACTTCTTTCACTTTTTTGAACTCGTCGTAGTGTGCTCTCCTTCTCTCCTCAAAGCTCACAGAATCTTTTTGTTTTGCTAAGCCTGCAAACAATGCCACAATTAACTTAGGATTAGATGATTAATGTTCCAATTTGTATGCCTTACTGATAATTCAAACACCTTGATCTTCGTCTTGGCAGGTTTCTTCAAACGGGCTATTATGCTCTTCAGTGAAAGCTAGTTTGTTCAAGGCATTTTTTAAGGCTTCAGCATGTGCAGCAAAGTCGATGCTTTTAACAGAAGAACCTATAAAAGAAACCCAGTAGCATGAAATAACCAAAGATATCATCATAGCAAATTCCACCAAGAAAACAAGCTGCAAATTGTGAACAAAAGGGTCACATTACCATCTTCAATCGTTGATGGGTAAGGTGTTTTAGGTTCATCAATTTTTTTGGTTTCTTGTTTGTTTGCCTCAATTTCCCTGAGATTAGCCTCGTTCCAACTTACACGTTTCCTAATCCGAAACAGAGACGGGTACTTGTAAATGCAACTTTATTTGTCGACATAAACTAGCACTAACATAGGACTACAATGATCAATCACATTTCTATCTACAAATATGCAATATGATGCAGTGCCCACATTCACAATCAAAACTGCAGCTTCCTTTAGCACTTGATAACACATTAACTAGCACTATAAATCGAAAGATTCAAACAAACCCGGAATTCGAATTCTCCCAGTTAACCCACCATCTCATCTTCTCCTTAATGGAGGACTCATTTTGGTCCTTTCTGAGGCAAAACTACTCACACCAGGTACCAGACAAGGCAATATAAAATTTTAGCTTATGACATCAGTTAATAAATTTTAAAGAAGCAATCAAGTTAATTAGGTTAAAACAACCTTTGTTAAGTGTCTACATAATGAAGACTAAATCATTAAACATGTAGGCTTCATTATCAAGTTTAGCAACCAACAATAATGTCTCTATAGCCCCCCAAACATAAGAAATTGCTAAGTAATGGGTAAATGTTCTAAAAGTTCTTAATTATAAGCATACTGCATAACTGAATTGAGTATGATTGGCCCAAAGACTTGCAATTCTTTTCCAATATCAGAAACTATGAAGCCACAATATATTTGGGTAAAAACATGTTAAACTTTTCATAGTTAGATGTTAGTTTAAACTTCAAATCAACATGAATTTGAAAATTCTCATCTCTCTATGATAAGAGCCCAGTTTCAGTCACAATCTAGAGAGCTTTTACACTATAGATGAGGTAAACGAACTCAAAAATAGAAGTTGGATTTAAATGGATTAAGCCAACAAAAAGCAGAGAAAAATGATATTTTATATATAAAGAATGAAAGTCTAAAGTGGAAGAATCATTAAAATAAAAATACTTCATCTTTTTCAGGCTGTTGTTGTTAATGGCGGGTTTTGATACCCATCAAGCACGCGGATATCTTCACAAGGTTCGATTGAAAAAACAAAAGAAAAGAAAGGAACGGCAACTACATCTAGACATGGATTGAACATGACGTAAGGACAAAAACTGAGTCAAAGGGAGAAGAAACGAAAATGCGAAATGGAAACAAAAAAGAAAAGATAGGGATCAAAGGTAAATTGGCAATTGGTGAAAGAACCTGCTACTCGAAATTTACCTTTGAACAACTTTTTGGGGTTTTAAGGAAAGATATTGAAACAGGGGACCATAGAATAGTTTTGTTAGATTCTTCAGCCATACCTTTCAATATTCGTTTTTGGAGTTGAGTCGATGATTGATGAGCCCAAATTTTGGTCCAACCCCTCAAAAATTTGTCATTGCCTAGCCCTAAAGCTTTAAATTTGGGTTTGAAACTAGATGGGCCACGGGTATTATCCGAAACTTTTTAAGTTCGTCCCTTGCAAAGAACCCAATCCGAAACACTCCGAGTTTACTACTCCCACGCAGAGTTAGAGAGGCTATATGCTGCAGTCTGAGCTCTAAGGTGAGTTTTTCTCTTGAAAATGGAAACTCTGTATAGTCTATTTTCCATTCTTTTTCTTGCTAACCAATACTCAAAAACGATTGTTTATCATTAGTGTGGCTCTAGTTTAAACATTTCTGTTAGATTCAGGCTGCACTAGTTGGCGCTGACATTGCTCTCATACTGTTCGACCAAATGTTTCAGTCAGCACTGTCAATTTATCACACCTTATATTTATCATTCAAGTTGACTTCCCTTCCATTCCTTGTAAACAAGAATTCAGATTCCATAAATTTGAAAAATTATCTGACATGTTTCGGTTGCGTTTTAAGGATTGTATACACCTTAGAGCTTCTTTTTTGTTCATTTCTATTGATATATTGGATTCAAGTGTTTGATTGTTTTGGAAGTCGCATGTCCAGAATATATTTCTATTCATATAGCTCTGACCTTAATGCAGCTTGAGTTTCTGTTTCCGAAAAGCTTTTTCGCAATCCTCTGTTGTCAATGGTACTGGGTTGAGTCATTATAAAGGAGGAAAATTTCAGTTGCTGGTCAATAACAATCTGGCAAGGATGCTAGCATTACCCTCAACAAGGTTGCTTCTATTGTTTGGAGAATCATTACCCTCATCTAGGCTACCTAATGTGTCTAGGAAAGTTTGGGGCCAGACCAGTGTACGGTTTGTGAGTCAGGTTAATCCTGATAATGGACCTCTCACTCTTTCCAGCCTTGGTTTCAAAAGTGGCTTTGAGAAAACAAACAAGATCAAAGCGGATAAAATTGAAAGGCTTGATGTTTGTAATGAAGCACCTAAAAGTAAGGTAAGGGGTGTTGGAAGCAATGGTATAAAAACAGTTAAGGCGGTCGGGGTGAAAAAGTCACTAGAAATTGAATCAGCGCCTTTTTCTGCGAAGTCATTTTCTGAGCTTGGCCTTCCACCTTTGTTGCTAGAGAGGTTAGACACGGCAGGATTCACGGTTCCAACTGATGTTCAGTCTGCAGCAGTTCCAACAATTTTCAAAGGTCATGATGTTGTGATTCAATCTTACACTGGCTCAGGAAAAACATTAGCGTATCTCCTTCCCATACTTTCTGAAGTAGGCCCACTTAAAAAGAAATCTGCTAATGGTGAGAGTGAATTTGAGAAAAAAAAAGAGATTGATGCAGTTATTGTAGCTCCCTCTAGGGAACTGGGGATGCAAATCGTTAGGGAGGTTGAAAAGCTTCTAGGTCCGACAGACAAGAAAGTTGTTCAGCAACTTGTAGGAGGTGCAAATCGATCAAGACAGGAAGAAGCTTTAAAGAAGAACAAGCCAGCCATTGTTGTTGGCACCCCTGGTCGAATTGCAGAGATCAGTGCAGCTGGGAAGCTTCACACTCATAGCTGTCGTTTCTTGGTTTTAGATGAAGTTGATGAGCTCCTGTCATTTAACTTTCGCGAGGACATGCACCGGATATTGGAACATGTGGGCAGGAGATCAGGTGCTGACCCCCGTGGCTCAATTGCTAAGTGGGCTGCACGTCGGACCATTATGGTGTCTGCTACAGTTCCATTTTCAGTTATAAGGGCGGCTAGGAGCTGGGGGTCTGACCCACTTCTTGTCCAAGCTAAAAAGGTCATGCCACTTGAAGCTGTTTTGCCCTCTGGACCTGTTAATATCTTAAAACCTACATCTGGTTCAGACTCAAGCATGCGGACTCAGGCTGCATTGCAAAGCCTACCACCTGCTTTGAAACACTACCATAGTGTCGCAAAATTAAAACACAAGGTTGATACATTGAGAAGATGCGTACATGCACTTGATGCCAAGTGTGTGATAGCTTTCATGAACCATACAAAGCAGCTAAAGGATGCTGTCTTCAAGCTAGAGGCCCGTGGGATGGTAGCTGCAGAGCTGCATGGTGACCTTGGCAAGCTTGCCAGGTCAACGACTTTGAAAAAGTTCAAGAATGGAGAAGTGAGAGTTTTGGTGACAAATGAACTTTCAGCAAGGGGTTTGGATGTGGCAGACTGTGATCTTGTGGTTAATCTGGACTTGCCAACTGACTCTATCCACTATGCACACAGAGCTGGTCGAACAGGTCGGCTTGGCAGGAAAGGTACTGTGGTAACCATCTGTGAGGAGCCGGAAGTGTTTGTTGTGAATAAGTTTCAGAAGCAGCTTGGAATCCCCATTCCTGCTTGTGAGTTTACAGAAGGCAAACTTAATGTCATTGAAGAAGACTAAACTTTGGGGGCTGCAGGTGATACAGGCTCTTCTTTTTCAGTATCATATTTAGAACTTGACCAGAACCTTTCCCCTGCTTCTATTTGCCTTGCTTATAGTATATCAAAGGATTATTTTGGGCCTAGTGAATATTCTTATATATAGAACATGTAACATTATGCTTTTCTCTTTTTTTGTAACTTTTGGTGGTTGGGGAAAGCTAGGAATATATTCTCCCTTTCCATTTCATGATGAAATTAAAGTATTCTTGAAATATGGAGTACCAGTTAATGCACGTTAAACTTCATTCTTTTCTTTTTATGCATGATAAATTCATTAGTTTTTCTAGTTGTTGTAGAGCCTCTAATCTTGAACATAGAATCAAAGTCTCAACAAGTTAAAGAGTACCGACTTGACCAAACTCCATGTGTATGGTTACAGAATAATTTATGGCCCATGGATGGGCTTTTAAGTAAGAAGCTGGATGTTTTTACGGGAGTATACAGTTTTAAGCTATTAATTACAAGAGCAGAATGAAGGCCCTGTATAACACCAACAGTAAGTGACATCACCAGACGATTCTCTTGCAAAGCTTGTAGCCAGACAAGAGAGCAGAGATTGCTATAACCAGAAAAGTTGCGAAGGACATAATAGTTGATACAATGGTTCCCTTCCAAAGTGGTGTGCTTTGCCCAACCTGTTGTCGAATGATCGGTATTGCTACTGAAGCAGATGAGATGACAAGGTAGCCCATCAACTGTACAGGCAACCCAGGTAGGAATTAGTTAATTATACAAATTAACTAGTGTCTAAAATGGGGAGTGCGCTTGCCTGGTCGAAAACAAAGCTAAAATAGTCTGAGGTCTTGTCTGAGATTAGAATGCCTCTGTGAGCAATGTCAGAAATACCTTTAAACAGTTGGAAAGCTGCGTAAAGGAAAGCTAAAATAGCTACAGTGAAGCCATATCTACACAAAGACAAAGATAATCCTTGTTTAATGCAGAGTGAACTTCGATGATTGAAGTACTCTGATGAGAATAAGAAAGATGGATTTCTTACTTGCTTACATTAGTTAGTAATCTTGTCAAATAATTAAAGCAAAAACATAGCTATCCTTACATTAATTCAGGGTACTCAGTGAAGCTAGGCGATCGTTGGCCACTATTTGCGGGTGGAGTAGCCAGTGTGAGGGCTGAAACAAAGGAGAAGAGAAGCTGCAAGAATCGAAGGAAGAGATTTAAATGATGTATGGAAGGTGTATAAGTTCGCCGTGTAGTAGTCCCTGAGAAAGAAAATGGTGAAGGGGTTGGAAAGGGGTGTTGAGTGTGAGAATTAGCCACTGACACAGGGGAAACACCAGCCATGATTTTACAAGCAATCGCCATAACATGCTCACTTTCTTCTTTCACTGCTTCCTTATTTGGCTCCATCTTTGAGCTGAACCTTCCTCGAAGCTGCTTTTGACAAATATTGAGGGAACCTTCCCTTCAAAGTGATCTTTTGGATCTGGAAATCCTTGAAAATGTAGTCGGAAATTGCATGCAGTTTCAAGGGAAGTTTCCTGTTAGTCATGCTTGACCAAATTGCAGAGTTGACTTTTGTTTCCCCCATCAGCCTAGCTAGTATGAAAGACTATCAGTGAGCTTGACCATGCAGGTTTATTTTTATAATTGAGATATGAATTTCTTTGCTTTGATAAATACCACAATCTATAAATTATATGCTTGATCTCAACATGCTGATATTTTTAGATTAGAATATTAGAATGGTTAGCGGTGTAATTAAGATTTCAGAAGCTTGTAGCCTGATGATGGAATTGTCAGAAATGATATATTAAAAACAAGTAGTGATGGACTAATGGCTAGTGTGTTCACTGTATCAGGTGTAGTCTAAGTTTGAGTGTTAGTCGTGCTTGTTGTTCAGACTTTGCCTTAGTCTTATAATTCACCAAAAAATTATAAGTGTATGCATAGTACAAGACTAATAATTGAATTAAACCAAACAAATTTAACTATTACTATTTAAGTCATGACAAAAATTTCAAAAATAAAATATATAAATACTAAAATTGATCAAATTATAATATAAGATTAAATCCATAACTTTATGAAATAGTAGAATCTAAACATACTGATATGGATGTTTTCATTGGAAAACAATATTAGAGAAGGAATAGGAATTACAGTTTTACATTTATTTAATTTCTTTAGGAGTTTTAGTTTTACTTATTTTATTAGGTTTTTTATTTCCTTCATAAACTCTAATTTAGGAATTCTATTAGAATTCTTTCCTTTGTTATTAACAGTCTATAAAAGACTGCCAATATGAAATAAAGAGATAAGCAATTATTCTATAAAAAAGAAAGTTATTTTGAGAGGAGGTTCAGTCAAGGACGAATCTGCCTTTTGAGTAACCATAGGTCGAAGCAAGAATTCTTTCTTGTCTAGACCTGTGACTATATCTTACGCCAAGGCGCATAACAACTTGGTATCGGAGTCAGCTGTCATGAGTGACGAAAAAACTTTGACAGCCAAGCTGGAGGCATTTATGGAACAAATGGCTATAAGGCAACAAGCATTAGAGGAGCAGATGGCGATGTTATCTCTTTCGGTCCAAAAGATAACAAAAGGAGATTCAGGAAAAAATAATGAAGAACAGGACAACAGTGGAGGCAAGAAAAGAAATTCAGATTCGCAACACGGTGGGGGCATGGTGCCACGATACTCTAAGATGGAATTTCCCACTTATGATGGTGTTGGAGATCCTTTAGGATGGTTAGAAAGATTACGAAAAATTTTTTGGCAATCAACGGACCAACGAAGAAGACAAAGTAGGCTTAGCTTCATTCCATCTCTTAGGAGAGGCACAATTGTGGTTTGATCAAATCGAAGAAGAAGAGGCAAATCTAGATTGGGAGCGCTTCAGAGAGTGTTGTCATGTCAAGTTTGAGCCACCTATGAGTAATAACCCCTTGGGAGAACTTGCCAACTTGAAACAAACTAGGATTGTAGAGGAATATCAACGCCAATTTCAATCACTATTGGCTAGGACTACTGATCTTAAACCTCGACAAGTAAACCTCTTTACTGCCGGGTTGATAGAGGAGCTTAGAATTGATATTGAGATGCAACAACCGAAAAACCTTGAAGTTGCAATGAATATGGCTCGAATATTGGAACGTAAACAAAATGTCTCTTCCAAACTGTCATCTTGAGCCATCCTAAATTGGCCAACTTCTCAAAACACTGGCAGCAATTCAATCATTCCAACAACTAAGAGCATTGCAAAGGGAGGGGCACAAACAATAGAACCAACAGGAAACAATGGCAACATAGGTTCTTCTGCACCATTTATTAAGAGTTTGACACAAACAGAAATGGCGAAAAGAATGGCTAAAGGGCTGTGCTATAATTGTGACGAGTCTTATTCCATGGGACACAAATGTAAAAGATTATTTTGAATAAAAGTACCAAATGTTGAAGGCAAGCAAAATGATGATGAGATAAATGATTTTGGATAAGTTCTAAAGTTTATCCTGAATTTGAGCTTGAGGACAAGCTCAACTCTGAGAGGGGGAGTAATGATATGGATGTTTTCATTGGAAAACATTATCAGAGAAGGAATAGGAATGAGAGTTTTACATTTATTTAATTTCTTTAGGAGTTTTAGTTTTACTTATTTTATTAGGTTTTTTATTTCCTTCATAAACTCTAATTTAGGAATTCTATTAGAATTCTTTCCTTTGTTATTAACAGTCTATAAAAGGCTGCCAATATGAAATAAAGAGATAAGCAATTATTCTATAAAAAAAGAGTTATTTTGAGAGGAGGTTCAGTCAAGGACAAATCTGCCTTTTGAGTAACCATAAGTCGAAGCAAGAATTCTTTCTCGTCTAAACCTGTAACTAGATCCTACGCCAAGGTGCATAACACATACATAAAAAATAACATCAAAATGAATAAAATAAATAATCATATAAAAATGTGTATAAATAAGAATTATCAACGTGTTAAAATTTATATAAATATATATAATTACTTTAAATAAAAACATCAACTCGAATTGACAATTAACACATAAGAAATCTATAAGTTGTTTGAACACTAAGGGGATAACTTTTGCTTAAACATGTTGTTGATGTTGATGTAACATGAGAAAATCTTAAGCAAAGCTTTTAAGGCTTTTTTGACTGGTATCCCCATGGATTGCTGCTCGCCCACTTCCATTGATCCCTACACATCTCAGCTACACCATATTTTGCCCTGCAAATTACCCATATCTTCAACCCCAACATTCATGAAAATTACACATAATATGAGCAGATATCAATCAACTATCATGGGTAAGGATATATAATAGGAATATGTAACAGAGGATCCATGTAATTCCAATAAAACAATGCATTAGGAAAGAGATGCGAATCATAGGCATACTTCCAACCCAGTTCCCTTTGAGCTTTCTCGGTAGAAGCATAAACGGCAGTAGCATCTCCAGGTCTTCTTGGGCAAAGTTTAATGCGGATTTTCTGCAGTAGTTTCAGCACCAGCAATTTAATTACAAGAGAAAGAGAACGAGAAGGGGAAAGGAGAAATGAGACAACATTTACCTTTCCGGAAGCTTTTTCGAAAGCTGCAACCATTTCGAGCACAGATGTACCACATCCAGTTCCCAAGTTGTAGGCAACACAACCTGAAAGGACAAATACATTTAAAATGACCCGTAAAAATTTCCAAAAGGAACTGCTAGGAACTGCTATCAACCTTCATCTCTAAAACAAGGCAACTGAATGATATAAATTTATCACCTATACTCTCTGTGGTAAAAAGTTTCCTAAGTGCAGCAGTATGGCCATCAGCTAAGTCCATAACATGGATGTAGTCTCGGATCTGTCAAGAAAGGACCAATATCAAGCAGGCACAGACGATGAATTACAAAGTTGACTGCAACCTAAACGATAAGGACTATTACGGATATTCTCGCAGGAAATTTAGCTTTTAAAACACATACCGCGCTGCCATCCTTGGTTGGATAATCATGACCATATACATTAAGTTCAGGTAATCTGCCTACAGCCACTTGTTGTATGTAAGGCATGAGGTTATTCGGGATGCCTTTTGGATCTTCGCCAATTTTACCACTCCCATGAGCACCAACAGGATTGAAGTAACGCAGTAAAATGATACGCCAATCTGGTTCAGCCTTCTGAATATCTCGTGCAATTTCTTCAAGGAAAAGCTGGTAAATATAACAAAGTTTATTGATTAGATACAATAAATGTACAATTCTTGTGAACCAAGAAAAGAAACATTTTAGAACAGACTTACCTTGGTCCGTCCATAAGGATTCATGGCCTTCAACTCAAAATCCTCAACACATGGTATTTTCTCGGGTTGGCCATACACAGTTGCGGAGGATGAGAATACCATCTACTTGGTAAAAAACAAGCGAATACGTATATCACCAATGTAAAAGAAGAATAAGGAGGCAATCGTTCGTGTTTACTAACACCTGAAAACTTTGGTGGAATTGAAGCAGTACAAGCAAAAACTATTGTTTTTTGGCATAAAAGCATTGACATGTAATAAACTCCTTGACTGAATTCTTGGCACTCAAACAATCCTCACATTTAGTCATGTCATAGAGATAAAAACGGCCTTCTTCGAAGACTCAAACAAATACTAACAGCTCAACAAGGAATTCTAGCAATTATACTAATTTAACATCTTCCTTAGATCAGTTGAAATGCAAACTATGAAACCAAAAAGATACCATGAGGAAAACAAAGAGTTTTAAAGACATTCTCATACCTTTTTACAATTATATTTGGCCATGATCTCATACAGATTGATAGTACCAATCAAATTATTGTCAAAATACCGACGAGGGTTAACGACACTCTCCCCAACAGCCTTAAGGCCAGCAAAATGGATGACAGCATCAAACCTGACCCGATTGTTACAGGTAATCCAATTCAACACTAGTCAAATTACATTCATTTGAAGTCATTTGCAAGCATAATCCCAAATGAAACTGTAAAATGACAATAAATTAATGGACCATTGTGATGCAAACAATCAAAACCAAAAAAAGATTACAGTATATATTCAGTTGGCAGTACTTTGTCTTAGAGAAAAGCTTATCCAAGTCATCCCTGTTCCTCAAATCACCCTGCAACCAAAAAAAAACCAAAAATCTGTATGAAAAAGCTTTGATCCCATCATAAATCTTAAAACAAATAAAAACCCAAACGTATGATCATCATAATACAACGATACATACTGCAAAGGTTTCATCTTTAGAGTAAAAGACGGAAAATTTTTTGCTTACCAAGTTGAACTGGAGTTTCTTAGAGAGCTCAGGACCCACTAATTCCTTAACCCTATCAACAGCCTCAATAACAGAGTTATCAAGATTGTCAATAATTGACACTTTAAAACCTTCATTGAGTAGATGTACCACTGTGTGAGTGCCAATGAACCCAGCACCACCAGTAACAAGAATAGTTTTCTGTGAAGCATCCATTTGTAAAAAAGAAAAAACAAAGAAAGATTATAAAGTATTCTTTTCTTTTTCTTTTATTATTAATAATTTATAATTCAGAGAAGATGGGGATCTTGGGTTTTTAAAGAATTTCTTCCTTATTAATGACCCAAAAAAAATGAGGTATTTAACTTGGGTTTTGGAAGAAGACGTGTTTGAGAAAATCAAGAAACAATCTTTTCGGAAAACCAAAAAAACACACACACAAAAGGATAAGACTGCATACGAAAAAGGTAAATTTTGGGAACCAAAACAAAGAAAATATTTGTGTGTCTGAGAGAGAGGAATAGCTACTAGTACTAGTGTACAATGAAGAGGCAAGAAAATGGAACTGTTGTTGAATCACAGCTCATAATGTGTTTCAGTAGTTGCTGTCTGTCTGTCTGTCAAAGGCTTCTTTTTGGGGGCGCTTTACATAGTTTCGGAAACTCACCATCCACAAAATTCGCAATCATTCCGGTAATTTGGGATCCTTTTGGATTAAGGATTCTAGGAATTGTATCTAAGATAATGATGAATGGAATGATAAGTTTAGGATAAGTATAATACATCACAGACAGATAATGTTGGAGAGAATTTGATAAATCCACGTGATAAGCATGAAATGTTGTTGGTAAACCACTAAGCAAAAGATATTTCTTACGTAATTTAAGATAATGCTAGTCGACGACTAGTTTGTTATTTGTGGGTCCAAAACAAAGGAGAAGCGGCTCAGCCTGTACAAACGCGTGATATATGCCAGCTACTTCTGCAAGTGGTTTCACAACATTAATTTTGCAACTTGTCTGGATTCCGATCATGTTTGATGTAAAAGATTGTCGGACCTTAATGGTGTAAGAGAATTTTAAGTGCCCCAAGGCTTTTATTTTTATTAATTACTAATTAAACTACCTCATTGCATTTTCTTGGCTAAGGTAATTAAGGGTCTATGTGGGTTCCTAATTTAGTTTTTGAGGACCGAGTCAGCATACGTGTTATTTTTAGTTTCCTGGAAAAAAGTAGATCCTAGAAACAGGGGAAAGAATGGAATTTCCCTGTATATATACCTTTTGGGGTCTGTTTTTTTTTCTTACATTCATTGTTACTGTCTTCAGTTTCGCCTCCAAACATGCCTCAGGGATCGCTTGAAGTTTTTCTTGCAAGTGCCAAGGGTCTTGAGGACACTGATTTTCTGTGTGAGTTCTGTTTCTGTTCTTTTAATATCAGTTGTTTAAACTAATAGGGTGGGTTTAGTTTGAATGTTTTGTTTGTGGTTGCTAATGGTTCCAAGTGTTAGGGATCAGATTATATTTTGCTCTCATTAGTTAAAAATGAGTAAATTAATCATTGTATGTTAAATTAAAGAGTAAACTAATCTATTCAGTTAAGATTTTTATCTATTTTTATTGTTAAAAATTGAGTTTTCTGATGGAGTAATCTTATTGTTATACATGATGTATCACTTGTGTCAACGTAAATGAAACAATTTTTAACCGTAAAAATAGATGAATTTTTAAATTGAATAATTTATTCTTTAGTCCAATGTATAGAGATTAATTAATTTATTTTTTAAATAGAAATAACAGTATAAAATCTTGCTTAATGGTTTAAATATTGGAAATTGGAGCAGTCAAAATGGATCCATATGTGATCCTCACTTGTCGAACTCAGGAGCAGAAAAGTAGTGTTGCATCAGGTAAATGGGTTTCTAAATTTCTGTTGTTGAATAAAAGAAACGAAGACATGGAATGACTTAACATAGAAAATGTTGATGTTGACGGCAAGGGTCTGAACCGGTATGGAACGAGAATTTTATATTCAATGTGTCGGAAGGGGCTGAGGAACTAAAACTGAAAATAATGGACAGTGATATTGGGAATGATGATTTCGTGGGAGAAGCTGAGTGAGTAATTTCATCAAACTTATTAGTTTTAGTGAAATATTCTTTTTTATATAGCTTAATATTTCCATTTTTACAGAATTTGTTTAAAGTCGGTATTGCGAGAAGGACGCATTCCTCCAACTGCATATAATATTGTAAAAAATAAGGAATTCTGTGGGGAAATTAAAGTTGGTCTCACTTTCAACCCCGAGGTGAAATATAGCATTAAATTTTAGATTTTAGTTTATTTACTTTTATTTATAACAATTTACTATTTTTACTTTTTAAATTTTAAAATTTAACTCTTAACCTTATTAATTTTTTTTTTATTAATTTAGGTTCATTACATATGATTTTCAAAAGGAAGAGCTAGAAATTTTAATTTTTTTTTTTTTTAGATTGGTTTAAAAATTCAGTTTGAACATTACTTATAACTTAAAAATTGTTTTTGAAAAGTAAAGCTTAATGCATCTAACTAAAATTTACATTATCTAAATGTTTAAGTATGAGATATATTTTACTCAACTTTTTGAAAGTGTTCATATATATATAATCATATTTATATTGCTTCATAATAGGAGCGGAGTTTCAGAGACTATGATGATAGGGATGAATATACTAGAGGAAGGCATGAGTCTTCACACTCGGACAGAGTTAGTTTAATTTTTTTTCATTTATTTAGATGATCATATTCATATTCATATTTATATTTAATCTGTTTAACAAAGTGTTGGACACACGTATTTTTAAAAATATATAAAATCTGGATGAGATTGACTAATATTTTCATTACTTCATAATAGGATCGGGCTTCTAGAAGAGATGATTCCCCTAGAGGGAGAAGACACTCTCCGGAAAGGGTTAGTTTTATGCTTCTCTTTTTATATATACTTATAAATCATATTCATATCCATAAGTAAACAAGTATAAGGAATAAGTGATAGATCTAAATGGCAAATATTTAAAGAAAAAAAAAAGAAAATTAAGAGCATAAACTAACCTATTCATTAATTCATAATAGGAAAGGGATTACAGAGGTAGGGATTCAGACGAAGATCGTAGAAGGGGTGGAAGGAGGAGGCATTCTTCAGACGAAGACTAGACTACATGCATGCGGTTTCCATCTTAATTTTCCCTATCAATAAAGTTTTGATTTAGAAGTATATTTGGGTGAATGTTGTCATCCTGTGCTCTTCTTATACGATTGGTTCTACATGTATTTGTCGCTGTTACTTGTGACAATGGACAATAAAAAATTTCATTTTTTTTTTTTTAATAAAAGAGAATGGTTTTAAGTTATATTTCATATTTTATTGGCAGTGACATACCAAATTACAAAAGCTAGGACTATACTTGTAAAACGCAAATAAACAAACAATGGATATTCAAAAATAATATAAATATATAAAAGTTTAAAATTAAACACCAATATTTTCAATAATAGTCTAAACATCGTTATCATATGCAAAAACGATAAAACAATGTCAATCTAATCTCTAGAAATGATACTTGATTAATGTGGAATCCGTATATTCAATACCACCATGAAAATAAAATTAATTGAAGAATTGTGTCTATTAAAATTTTCTGAGAGGTTACCATCAAAACCCTCTCTCATCCTATGTAATATCCTAAATACCTAAGTCCATT
Source organism: Gossypium stocksii (assembly GCA_020496765.1). Classification (NCBI taxonomy): domain Eukaryota; kingdom Viridiplantae; phylum Streptophyta; class Magnoliopsida; order Malvales; family Malvaceae; genus Gossypium; species Gossypium stocksii. The sequence continues at coordinate 111,736,775 of CM035623.1, forward strand.
TTTTTTACTTAATCATAATTACCTTAAATATATAAGGCTATTTAACTTTGTATTATAAGATTAAAGATTTCTAATATATGTAAAATCTTTATTTAATAAATAAATATTCTAACATCATTTTGCATAGCCATTCCTTTTTGTTGCTGTGTAAGGTTGTTGACTAGGTAACTTACATTACCAAAGGCTAAAAAGATTTAAACAAAACTATTGATTCATATGTTACACTTCAAACTCAATTTGGAAATTTCATCAAATTTAAAGTGTCACATTAATAAGCAAATACAACACTAGTCATTTATTACTTATTGAAACATAGGGTTTTACCATATATTAAAGTTAACTTTAAAGAAATTTAAATTGCATTAGAAAAATTCGAGTATAGTAAATACAATTCCATAAAACAGTTACATATTAGATATTAATATCAAAATAAATTCACATTTTAAATTTTGCCCAAGTAACACATGCAGGAAGTATATTCGAACACACAAGTATCCAACCATACATCAAATGATCAATGAAGAGAGCACAAAATGCTTCTTTAGCAGTAGCAATACTTCAATATGTGAATGTTTATGACTTAGTCAACTATCACACTAAATGCGCAAAGTGCAACAATAATAATACTCCCAGATGCTCAAGGTAATCTGAATGATACAGTAAACAAATAATATGGGGACCCCCATACTCTATAGTATGTTGATTATACCTAGTTTCCAGTGGTGTTAGAAATTACGATTTCGAGACCTTGTTTCCGTAAACCGAGTCTATAAATATTAAATAAAGATATTTACGGATTTAATAATAGATGAATTGAAAATTGATTATTCAATTTACCCAAAATTGTGATTAAATAAGGCCCAATGACTAAATTGTAAAGTTATATCACTATAGCTTTTTAATTAGGAAATAACTTAGAGACTTAAATTACAATTATCCAAAGGTTCGAAATGGAAAATAAACCATTTTTCCAAAGGTCCGAAATGGTAAATAAACCATTTTTAAATTATTGAGTGAATGATGAATGTAGCTTCACTAAATGTGATTAAAAGTCAAATTATATTAATTAAACTAAGTTAATTAACTATTAATTGAAGTATAAAGGGAAATGATAGTAGGAATTCATCATCTTTTCCACTTATCCCACCATCCTCCATAATCGAAGCTTAGATGAAAGCTTCAAAACTTTTCCAACAATCGGCCATTGAATTAGATACGAAATCCAAGTCTTTTTCTTATAATTTTTTTTATAGATTTGAGGTCATGAGAGCTTGATTTAGTCGTCCCATGTACCAAATTGTAAAGTTTTTAAAGTTTTAGAAAGTTTCCAATGTTGATTTCTTGAAGAATTAGGTGTGAAATTGATGGAAATTAAGCTTAGTTTATGAAAATGACTAAATTATAAAGCTTAATTGTTAGTTTCGTACATTAGGGACCAACTTGAATAGAATGAATTTTTTTATAAAATTTCGATAGGAATAGAAAATAGGAGGTACGTCATGAATAAATGTGAAATCGGATTTTAATCCAAAGTTAGGAATTAACAGTTATGCTTGTCTGGAGTTTAGGGACTAAATTTAATAAACTGAAAAATATGCATGAATTGGCTGGAAATTTATATTGATATATATTTTATGATTATACGTAGCTAACGTCGACACTAGGCCATCAAGAGGGAAAACAAAGGAGAAAGTTATTGACGAGTGACACGGGACCTCGATTTGTATTTCTATGATTCATGAAAAATTTTAATTATCGCATATTCACGATATTTTGCATTATTTGGTATTAAGGTGAGTTGGAAATGGTTATTTAAACATAATTGTTATGCTTATGATTGAATATTGAGATATGTATCAAATTGAATAAATTGAGAAATGATATGAATTATCTTGAAATATGAAATGTGTTATGGAAGTTGAGTAGAATATGTGTATGACATGAACATATGTGTTTGGAAAAAAATGAAATGAATTGTGGTTTTGAATGTGATTGAAAGCATGTATTGAATTGAATTGTGTGACAGTATTGAATGTCAAAACTGGGTAATGGTTGAATATAGGAACAATGAGTATGATACGAAATGTTGAATGGTATGCAATGTATGAAATGAATTGATGATGAGATTGAAATATGATATATGGTTACAATGTATATCGATTCAGTGTTACCCTAATAACAGTCTCAAGAACCGTCAAATTATTTGGCATGCCTTAGGTTGAAAACCATCGTTGTCAGCTATCCAAGATGGTAGAATGTTCAGGTATTGAATATCATCATTGCCGATTTATTTAGGATGGTAGGATAAGTAAATTGTGAAAACCATCATTGTCAAGCCACCCAAATAATAAAATGTAAAAATATAGAAAGTCATCATTGTCGAGCCATCCAGGATGATAGAATATTGAAATAGAGTAAACCATCGTTGTCGGGCCAACTGGGATGGTAATATATTGAATTGTGCGAACAATCGTTGTTGGGCCACCAGGATGGTATAATGAGTATAGATAGCAAAAGTCATCATTGTCGGTCAATCTGGGATGACAAGTGTAGTATAAGAAGTTATGAAATATTGATCTTGAATGAAAATGGAATCAAATGGTATAATGTCAAGGTTATATATATATATGTATGTATCATTTATGAATGGAATTGAATTAGGGAATGATTTAAAGACACATATTTGATTAGTGACTTGAATTGATTTTATTATATATTGTATACTCAAATGTGAATATGTTAAAAGAACCTTTGGCATCATAGAACATGGTTTGGATAGTCATTGATATTATATACCTTGCGACAAATTACTAATGCATATGTTATTTTATCTTAAATAATGGAATTAGCACTGAGCTCAGCGTACGATTTGTTTTTTCTTTGCGCAAGTATAGTATATTCCTGAGAGTGCAAACAATAGATCCAGTATCCTTGATGCGATCCTCAACTCAACAAATTTTGTATATTCTATCTTTATTTTAAGTATTGCATGTGCTTAGGTTGGGTCCGTGTTGGTTTAATATGTGTTAATGTGAACAATTGAAGCTCAAAGTGATATTTTGCAAATAGTCAAATGTTAAAATTGTGAATTGAATTTATTATAAAGTTAGAAATTTAAGAAATGTTAGTATATTATGGTTAAAAGAAGTGTAAAGCTATGTCACTTGTTCGAATAGTTAAAACCATGAATTTAGGTTATATGTTGTGGACCTGTGGTTAAAATGGTTAAATTGCAAACGTGATAGTATATGTATGGTATAATTGTTTAGAATTAAACTTATTGCGGAAGAGTATTTGGCTGAAATATGTGGTTTGAAAAGATGAAATAGTTGTTTTGGCCATTTGAAGGTTGGTATTACTTTAACCATTTAGAAATTGTATGTTACGTCGCGATGTTGAGTATGTATCATTGTGACGAGATCAAATCACCATGCACATTGCGACGCAGATAGGGGTGTGCAAAATTCGGGTAAAACCGAAAAAATTCGGTTAACCGACCGAATTTGGTTAATTGGTCGATTAATCGAATTTTTTCAGTCGGGGTCGGTTAATTATTTTTTGAGTTTTCAGTTAACGGTTAATTCTGTTCGAAACAGGTCGATTAACCAAAATTTTTCGGTTTAACCGAAAAAATTAATAATAAAAATTATAATATATAAATAGGCTTATTATTCACCTAAACCCAACCCAAACCCAAACCCAACTATGCAATTACCTAACCCAATTATCCAACCCAACCCAATAATAGAAATTACAAATAATTTAATAAATAAAAATAAAAATAAAAATAAAAATAAAAATATAAAACTAAAACTAAAACTAAAACTAAAGTACCTAAACTAAAAGTTGAACAGAGTCACAGACGACAAACTAAAAAAAAACTTAACTTCAAGTCTTCAACTTCAAATCCCTAATTGAAAACTCCCAATATCTCTACTAGGCCAGCCACCTTCCGTCCGACACTCCGGCGTCCACCAGGTCACCATCCATCACCAGCGAGTTGACGTAAGCTTGCACTTGCTTTTGGTTTCTTAACCCACTCACATTGTAATAATATTGCTGCTGCCTTGTACTTGCTCCTTGCTTCTTGCTTTCGGGGTGGGTGTTGGAGCACTGATGGCGTGTTGGATTCCTTTCTTACCTTATTTCTTTCTTTAAATCAGCTTTGAATTGCAGCAGCTGAAGTTGCTACCTTTTTAATCTAAAATGTTCTCATTTGATATTTAGTTGGGGTTAATTAGTTTCTACTTCTTTCTTTCTTTAAATCACCATTATTATCTAACTCCTTGTTCTACTGCAGTACTGCCTTTAATTCATTTATTCTTTTATTATGCTGAAATTAAACCTACTGCTAATAGGTAAAACTTGTAATTTCTTACTAAGAAATACCACCATTTATATCCAAACTTTAATGCGATTGGGATTGTGAAACAGAGATAAGGAGATAGGGATTGGGATTGTGAAACAGAGTACCACAAGACATAAAAAGAGACAGGGATTTGGGGTTTTGAATATTTCCATCATTGTGAAAAAAAATGAAAAAAAGATTAAGCTGTTATGGATTTTAATGCTACATAACTAGGATGGTTTATATAGAGAATGAAAACCGTAAGGACCATTAAAATTGAAAATGGAGTAGTTGGAAGTACTAGGAATGTAATAAACAGAGGATAAGTAAGGAGTGGGTAGGAATATGGTCAAATTATGATTTTAGTCCTTCTAGTATATGCTTAAAATTGGTATCTAGTCAATGTATTTTAAGTCAACATAGTTTAAGTGGTCTATTTTTATAATTTCATTAATTATTCGAATAAGTTCACTATTTTTTTGTTAAAATGTTGAGTGGTTTCCCTAAAAATACACTTTCCAACACTAGAAAATTCATGCAAACATAATGAATTGGAATAGGTGTTTCTAAAAAAAAAATTGTGTCAACATTTTAATCAAAATAGTTAATGATGTTCACTATTTCGATTAATTAATGACATTATAAAAGTAAAGAGATTGAATCGTGTTAAAAGGTTAATATGCCATTAGGTACTTGAGTTGATTTAAATATTTAATTTGGTATCCAACCAAATGACATCATGTGACCTAATGAATGTTTGACAAGTGTGTTCTAATACAAAAACACAAGTACTTAATCGAGACAAAAAAGCTTTGGTATCAAAACTGAACATTAATGCGCAAAGAAAGTAATTGTATTTTATTTATATAAATTAAATATATAAATTTGAGATTAAAGATGAAGAAAAATAAAATGTATATGAAAGAAATTAAGCACAAAATTAGTTTGGTGAAATGGAATAAAAATTGGGTCACATAAGAAGAAAATATAATACCTTTACCTTACTAAGAAGTCATGTTGTGGAAACGAATTTCCAGCTGTAGGAATGGGATGCGTTTAATTCTCTGCCTTTGGATGGTACCTTTTTTTGTGTGTTGAATCAAAACAAAGAATTCAATATTTACTCATACCATTAGGAATAGCAATGTAGGGTGTTGGATTAATTATATAAAGGAAAATCCTAAGTGGTTTTTAACCATGAAACGGTCCACATGTTTAGAAAGGGAACTTTTTTAGTAGAGAAGTGGAGCCGTAGTTAACAATATGGTTATTTTGGCCAACATGCAAACCCAACTCAATGCATTGTGTGCAAAATTAGATTCAATTATTTATATGTTGACCAAATGCTGGAAAATTAGCATACATCCTCTTTTGTTTAAAAAGTCGATTTTAATGCTATGTATCATTGTATTGTTACTGTTTGCATGCTGTCATAAATTGAATTAAAATTAAATTAAAATTGTCACTATTTGCATGTTGTTTTAGTGTTTCATATTGAGCATTTTTATGCTGTCATAAATTGAATTAAAATTGGTGTTTTAGTGTATCAAATTGAGCATTTTCATGCTGTCTGAAATTAAATTAAGTTGCTGTTTTAATGTTTGAAATTGAGTATTATTATGCTCTCATAAATTGAGTATTGTTGGTGTTTGAAATTAAATTAAATTAAGCTGTTGTTTTATGTATTAAATTGTGTTGTTTTAATTAAATTAAATTAAATTAAGCAACTTGCTTTAGTGTCTCAAAGTAAGCATTATTATGCTATTGAAAAATTGTTTAATATGTTTAATATTATAAATGTATTTTAATTTATTATATACTTTTTTTCTTGCAGAATATCCACCGAACCAACATGTATTGATGGTAGTGTTACACCTCCTACTTCGATAGATTCTGAAAATTCGGGAGTTGGAGCTTTAAGCCAAACAGAGGGGACTACTGGGAAAAGAAAAGCTACTCCTCAAAGGTCACAAGTTTGGTCTCACTTCACTAAGTTTATTAATAGTGAGGGTGCAAGTAAGGCTAAATGTAATTATTGTCAGAAGGAATTTTGTTGTGATATGAAAAAAAATGGTACAGGGTCATTGAAATATCATATTGGTTCATGTAAGAAAAATCCTAGTAATGTTGTTAATACTAGTCAAGGACAACTAGTTTTACCTAAAAAGGGAGTTGAAGGGGGGGGGAGGGCATATTTCAACTTGGAGATTTGATCAAGAAGCATGTAGGAAAGGATTAGCAAAAATGATTGTGATTGATGAATTACCTTTCAAGTTTGTTGAAAGTGAAGGCTTTAAGAAATTTATGTCTGTGGCATGTTCTAGGTTTCATATTCCTTCACGAACTACTGTGACTAGGGATGTTTATCAATTATATTTAGATGAAAGGGTCAAGATAAAACAACTTTTGAGAAGTTCTTGTTCTAGAGTTTGCTTAACTACTGACACATGGACTTCTTTGCAAATAGTTAATCATTTGTGTATCACTGCTCACTTTATTAATAACGATTGGAAATTGAATAAAAAGATCTTAAACTTTTGTCCAATTTCTAGTCATAAGGGTGAGTTCATTAAGATGGTGATTGAGAAATGCTTGTTGAATTGGGGGATTAATAAGTTGTTTACTGTTACTGTTGATAATGCAAGTTCAAATGATGTTGTTATTGGTTATTTGAGAAAGAAATTTAACCCTCGAGGAGGTTTAGTTCAAAATAGTAAATATCTTCATATGAGTTGCATGGCACACATTGTGAATTTGATTGTTGTTGAAGGCTTAAAGGAAATGAATATATCTGTTGAACGTGTTAGGGGGCTGTTAGATATGTGAGACAATCTCCAGCTAGATTACAAAAGTTTAAGGAGTGTGTTGTGGTGGAAAAGATAGAGTGCAAGAAGATGTTGTGTCTTGATGTTTGTACTATGTGAAACTCGATCTACTTAATGTTAGACACTGCTCAGAACTTTGAGAGAGCTTTTGAGAAACTTGAGGAGCAAGATACAAACTTTAGGGCTGAACTTGAAAGGGGAGAGGGTTGGCCTAGTGTGGATGATTGGGCTAATGTTAGAAACTTGAGGGATTTCTTGGAACACTTTTATGAAGTCACTTTGCGTGTATCTGGCACTTCTTATGTCACGTCCAATAATTTTTTTGATGAGCTTTCTAAAATTGATATTCTTTTACGAGATGCTCAGTTAAATAGTAATGTTGATTTTAGTGTTATGGCCATCAAGATGAAAGAGAAGTATGATAAGTATTGGGGTGATATTGATAAGATGAATTTGCTTATGTTTGTTGCTTGTGTTTTAGATCCTAGACAAAAACTAAAGTATCTTGAATTTGCACTTAGTGAAATGTCTAGTTCTGAAAAAGCTTCTGAAATGATGCAAAAATTGAAGGAATCTTTGTATGAATTGTTTGATGAGTATAAGCATCCACTTCATAGTACTTGTAGCCAATCGAGTGTGCCAACACATGTTTCTCTTGGTGAACCACAACAAAAAATTAAAAGGCAAATGCAAGCTTTGTATAAAAAGCGTGAGTTAGAAGTTTGTGGTGAGGATAAAACATCTAAGTTGGATAAATATCTAGCTGAGGCTAATGAGGAATTTATTGAAGATTTTGATATTTTATTGTGGTGGAAAGTTAATAGCCCTAGATTTCCCACTCTTTCAAAAATGGCCAGAGATGTGTTAGCTATACCGATTTCTACGGTTGCTTCAGAGTTTGCATTTAGCATAGGGGGACGTGTGCTTGATCAATATAGGAGTTCTTTAACTCCTAAAATTGTACAAGCTCTTGTGTGTACTCAAGATTGGATTTGAAAATCATCATCACAAGAAGACATGAAAAAGATTGAAGAACAAATCCAAGAGCTTGACAAGATTGAAAATGGTATATTTATTATTTTATTTTAATAGTTTCAATTTTTTTACCATCTCACTCCTACTTATTTAATTGATTCAATGTTTAAACTTTTCTTGGAATGCATCAGAGCTTACCCTAAATTCATGAGCTTTTGTGAGTTGAAGGGTATACTTACTATCTTATTCTTGTTAACTTATAATCTATTCATTTGTTTATATTATTTGATTTTTTTAATGCATATATTTCTATTATATGTTAAATTTTTGCACATGTTTTTTTTGTAGGTTTAATGCAAATGGGGATCTTTTAGAGAGAAGAAATAGATACAAATGGAGATTATTAAAGACTTACATTTCAATTATGTGTTAATTTCAAGACTTATGTAATGTTTTTAATTATGTAGTGATTCAAAGACTTATGTAATGTTTTTAATTATGTAGTGATTCAAATACTTATGTAATGTTTTTAATATGTAGTGATTCAATTCGGTTAATTCAGTTAATTCGGTTAATCGGTTAATTCAGTTAATTCGGTTAACTCGGTTAATTCGGTTAATTTTTAACTAAAAATTAAAAAAATTCTGTTAATTCAGTTAATCGACCGAATTAACCAAAAAATTTCGTGTCGGTTAATTTTTTTAAAAAAATTTCGGTTCGGTTAACGGTTAAAAATTTTAAAAAGTCGGTTAATTCGATTAACGTAATTTCCAGTCGATTAACCAGTCGATTAACCGAATGAACACCCCTAGACGCAGAGCTTTAGTCGTTGCAATGAAACTAAGTCAGTATGTTCTGTCACAACGAAGAACCCTCAAAGTCATGACGTTTATCGCCCCAAATTTTTGTAATTTCGGCTTTTGTGAATTTGTAGCATGAAAATTTTCTAAATGTATTTCTGTATTGATTTTGACACCAATAGTTGACTGCTTGAGTGGTTATATGTTCTGGAAGTGTATGAAAAGTCTTGGGTTCAAGCTTTGGCTTTAGCAAAAGTTTTGGTTTTTATTTGAATAAAGCCTAACCCTTGGACAATAGGCTTAAAAGAATTTATGTATGAAAGCATACCAAAATGAGCCTGTTGGTTTGGAGGATAAGTGGGAAGTTGTTACGCGGAAGGTCATGTGTTCAAGTCCTTGTGCGAACAGGGGACTTAATTTTTATGCTGGTGTCGAGGAAGAGTTTGAAATAAGTGGTTTTCTGAGTAGTGGAACTGAGTGGGCAAGCGGGGGAGTGATTTGGGGAATTGAGTAGTATCGGGGATTCTGTTTCCCATTATCGAAAATTCATTCTTCCAAAAGCTCTCTACCGAAATTCCTTTATAAACTCTCCCTCTCCACATTCTTTTTTCTTCCTCCTTTTCTTTCCAGCAGAATTCTCTTTTTGCTGCCAATTTGACTTTATACTTTCATAAGTTTTTGGGTTTTCCTATCTTATTTGTGCAACTCTACAATAAGTGTGCTTCGGTAAGTGGTCTCTTTCGCTCCTAGGGCTAAATTGGTCAAATAAGTTACTAATGGGGGTTTCATTACTGTTTAGAAGACATTCAAATCTCGGGGAACTGCTAGACGACGCTCTAAATTAGGAAAGAACTGTCGTTTTTCGTTAGAGGTAAAGTTGTCATTAGTTCGGGTTTTGATTGTGCTTAACAACTCGATTTAAGTGACTGGATTCGGGCTTTCTATTAATGATTATAGGTTCTGGAGTGCTTGAAATAGCGTTAACGTCATAAACGAACCAGGTGTGTACTCCGAACGCACTGAAAATGCGATTCGACGAAAGCTGGAAATGAAGCTGTCGACGTCAGACGGACGTGTAGTGAGACACGGCCGTGTGGTCGACGAGCTAGGCCGTACGCGTGCCATACGGACACGACGGACACGAGCATGTGAGGCAGGCTAGGCCGTGTGCGAGGCACAGGCTAGGCCAATTAGACTTTGTAGGCCACACGGGCGAACCACACAGGCGTGTAGGATTTGGGCCAGGTCGTGTGATCTATACGGGCAAGGTTAAGTTAGGCCGTATGGGCCACATGAGCGTATGGGCCCACACGGGCAGGCCACATGGATGTGTGAGCCCATTAATCTGAATTGTTTTGAAAGGTTACACGGGTCGCCCTAGTTGATTGTGACCTGTTAAAGGGTCGATAAGCGATATTGAGACCCTTATTTTGTATTGTGATAAAGTAAATGTATGTGATAGCATGTCAGATTTAGCATCTATATTGATTCTGATATGATATATACATATATCTGTATGACTTGTGTACTGTACAAAAGCATGCCATGATGTTATATATGCTGCATTGCATTGGTGTGGGTCTGATATTAAAGAGAAGGATGACTAAAAGGCTTCTAACCGATTATTGGGCAGCTATGCTGCATTATTTGACATGTGTCGTTTTACGGTACCACATGGTGTGTTAGGTTGGATGTGTTGATTTTATCCCCATACTTGGTGTGTAGGGCTGGGTGGGTCGATTTTATCCTCACGTGGTGTGTAGGGTGGATGGAGATGGTGTGCAGGGTTGGTGGGCATGTACTGTACTGATTTGATATGCATGTATACCTGTATGGGCTAAGGCCCGAATATATCTGATACTGCTCTGAGTAGGCTAAGGCCTACACTATATCTGTTAAAGACTCAGGCTTGATTTATGACTGACTGACTAATATCGGTTTACATGCATGTTTTACTGTGGGGATGTACACATTGAGTTTGCGAAAACTCACCCCTTTATTTATTTATCTGTCAGGTAATCCCCAGCAATAGAGGGATCGGTGCAGCAGAGGGGTCGACGGTGACCACTGCTAGACACTTATTGGATTTTATGGTTTCATTGGTTATTTACAGTTTTAACATTTCTAATTATTTTGGGATTTTTTTATGTAATTTTGGACTTGGACTGCTTTTGACTTAAATTTGGTTTTTTTTTTTTTTAAATTGTTGATATGATCTTTTAAATTGCAAACACAATATATGTGTTTTACTAAAAATTAATTAAGAGCTTCTGTGTAAAGAAATGGATTTTAGCAAATAAGTTAATCACAACTTTCTGACTTAAGATAAGATAATAACTGGAATGATTTTCAAGTATCGAAACGGTTTGCAAAGTCACTCTCATGTGACACCGCCAGATTCGGCCATAACGTCTAGGCCGGGTTTGGAGTGTTACATGACGTCTTGAAAACTTTACAATTTAGTCATAATTCAACCTCAGGTTAGCATTAGAGCCTTCTTAAGCTCGTATATGACTTGAAAATGATTACGTATTGTTTCTATATACTTGTTTTATTATTTTTTTGAATGTCTAATGTTGTAAACTGGATTGTGATTTGTTTGTAGTTACTCAGACAACGAATGTGATACCTTATAGCTCGAACCTAATAATCAAGTTGGGTATGGAGTGTTACATCTGAAAATTTTTTGACACATATAAAGTCTTTTCATCAATTTCACAAAGTAATTTTAACACATCAAACAATTAATTTAACCAGAATGTAAGGCAATTAAAATTCAAAAATCACAAACTGAAATTTTGAGCATTCATTGCTTAAAATCAATCAATCTTCAATGACCTTCGTTTTCAATGATTCACCTAACTCTTTTACTTGAACATAGAAAACATAACAATTTACTAAAACTAAATTTAAATTATCAATCCATTACAATTAGTTTAAATTTAATCTTAAACAAATTTTAATTATTCTAAGTTCAAATAATTTTTAATACAAAAATAAATTGTAACACCTTTTATCTTAATTAACCTCATCTATGACCAAATTAATCAAAATTCCTCCTAATTAGATTCAACCTTACTCAATTAAATAGTTGACTTACCTTTTCCCAGGAATATGTTCATTTTATTATCATATATATTAAAAATTACAAAAATTATTTTTCAATTCATTATTTCTTTTAAAATTATATTTAAATATTTTAAACATTTTATCATTTCTTGAATTATTTTTTTATTTCTTTTTATAATATATGTTAATATTTTTTTAATAAATATATTTTTTAAATATCTTAAATTAATCCTGTGCATAGTGTTACAAGACAAGAACTTTTGTCTTGCAATCCGTGTGGTCCTAGACAATTTCTTCACTTCAAAATGAGCTTAAGTCAACCTAGCTCTCAAAAATTGAGAATTTCCTTAAAAATCTCTAAAGCACTGAAAAATATAGTAGAAACAACTTGAAACGAAAAGAGCAACAAGAAAGCTGAAAAGTTACAAAAAAACAATGCACACCAAGTGTTTAAGTAAATTCTCTTAATATATTTTTAACTCAAGAGTAATTTCATACAATAAGATGAATGGAGGGGAGGCCTCTTGTAATGGCCTAAATTTAAGGTTATCGGAACAATGGTTTCATAACCACAAATCCGATTTAAAAAGAAATTTATTTTAATATTTTTGCATGAATATTGATATGATAGGAAAATCGTATGAAAATATCGATAGAAAAATTTTACTGATTTAGTGGTTAGCTAGAAAAAAGAAATTATTGAAGAAATTGGGTAAAAACAAGGTATCGAGACCTCGATCTCGTAAAACCAAATCAAAAATATTTTTATAAATATTTATGAAATGTTAATAAAATGGTATTAAAATTTCGTTAGAAAATTTTATCGTTTGGGTAGTTAATTAAATAAAAATGACTAAATTGAAAAGGGTGTAAAAGTTAATAGAAGGATTAAATAGCTCAATTGTCAAATGAGGAGGGACTTAAAGTGCAAATAAGCCCAAAAGAGATATTTTGGGCGGCATAAGCTGAGAAAAATCAGGAGAATTGATGAAATAAGGGCAAAATTGGAAAATAATAAAATTTACTAAAATAAAAATGGGACTAAATTGGGATAACTAGAATTCTCTTCATATTTTTTTTCCATTTTCATCAGCCAAAAACATCCTAAGGGTTTATTCAAGCTGGTATTTCATAATTTTTTCACCAAGTGAGTTAATCCTTGCCTTTTTCTTGTAATTTTTGTGTTTTTAAGAATTTAACAACTATGTCTTACTATTAAATTCATTAGTTTTTGATTTCATGGATGAAATTGAAGGTCACCATGGTTGAGTGATGTAAGTATATGATTATTTATCATGGAATTGAAGCTTTTTTTGTCATGGAATTGAAGCTTTAATCTTATTATGTGATGATTTTATTGAATGAAATGAATAGAAAGTGGATATTTAGGATCTGTTTGTAAAAGAGTATGAAATTGAAGTCTAGTGCTGAAATTCTGATTTCCAAAGGCTATAAAGCAGTTTAAATTGATAGAATAAAGTGTTAATTGAGAAAAATCAGCTCAATTGAGAGGTTAATTGAGTAGGGACAAAATTATCATTTATTAAAAGCTTAGGGGAAAAATGGTAATAAACCTCTTGAATTAGAGGATGAAAAAAATATGAAATTAAAGCTTATTGAGTCTAGTTTCTCATAGAAGAAACGGTGAAAGAATAGAATTGTACATCATGAGATATAATAAATTTTGTGAGACAATGTTAGAATGATTTTGGTTCCCCTGTTCTAACTTTGGAAAATCACCAAAAATTAAAGAAAAATAATTAGGGGCTTAAATTTATATGTTTGAAATTCTGAATGAATTTATTTTCAAGAGAAACAAATAGGAACATCATCTGAATCTCGTACGAGGAGATAATTAATTTTTAGTGAAGAAGGGTTGGAACTATCATATAGCAGAACAGAGGTGAGTTTAAAGAATAAACTATACTTATTGGCTAAACTAAAAATTCTAAAAATTTTATGGTAAGAAGATATGTGAGTCTAGTTTCAGGAAAAATTAGCGGATCTTAATTTGGAGCTCTGTAGCTCAAGATAAAAATAATTTAGTGACTATGACTCAAGTAGATAGCTTTGAATGAACTATAAATAATAATGGAATTGTAGAGAGTGGTACATATGAACATGAAATATTAAATTGATAATTAAATTTATTTATTTAGATCCCGAAGACTCAAATACGAAGCTAGATCGAGAAAAGGAAAAAGTTTAGGATTAGTAGATTTTTGTATACGAACAAGTATCGAGGTAAGTTTGTATAACTTGAATTATATTCTTAAATGCTTGAAATGTATGTTATTGATGTGAATATGATTTGAATGTTCATTGTATGATAATCAATGAAACATTGATATATTTGATAAAAAGGGGGAAGAAATCCCGGTTGAATGAAAGGAAAATTCGATGGGTCTTTGAAAAAGAATTGACGGTAAAAAGAATCTAGCCCGGACGAGTGATCCTATCTTGATGTAGCCCTCTCGAAGAATATGTGTACAATGGATTTAGCCCGGACAGGTAATCCGAATTAGGGTCTGAAATTAGCCTGGACTGGTAATTCAGATCCAAGCTCATTAGAGTAATTGTTGTTGTAGGGGATTTAACCTGAACTGGTAATTCCAACAATACTTTATGAGTTTATATTACAGGAAATTTAGCCTAGACTGGTAATCCTGCTGTAAGGATGAGGTTCGCGGGAGCGTGCTCTCTAAAATGAAAATGTGTGCACATGAATATGAATTGACGGATCCTGATTTGTACACTAAAGTGTACCCCTGAAAATCCATCGAAATTTCGAAAAATTAAACAGGATTAATATGGGAAAATAATAATGGAATGGAAATCATGGTATTGATAAGCTCATCAATCATGGTATATATTATTGATACACTGAAATTATTGGACTAACTTGAATGTTGAGTTTGTGCATGTTAGGGTAACAATGCATTGAATGGATGTCTGAATGTTTATTGTATTGTATTAAAAATATCAGGTAAGTATAATTATTGTTACATGAGCTTACTAAGCACAATGTGCTTACCCTATTTCCTTTTTCCTTGGTTTGTAGTATTAAGAGCTCGGGGGTCGGATTCGGTCGGAGACACATCATATTATCAACCTTAACATTTTGGTATATCAAGAAACTTTATTTTAGAAATCAATGGCATGTATAAGTTAATAAAGTAAATGTTAATGTGAAATGAATGTAAAGTTAGCCATTAGTGTGGCTAACAAATCTTGGTTTGATATGTGATGAGGTTATCTTATGGATATGCATGAATCCATCTTGAAAATATGCTGAATTGGATTGGTTGATTTGTATTGGTCTCGGTTTAAATTTTGCAAGGAAGATTAGATATCTATAAAGGGGTTATATTGAGTTAAAAAAAATTCTCTATGGTTTCGATTTAATCTCGGTTTGGTCCCGATGTATGTTTTGGGCTTCAGAGGCCCATCTAAGGGACGTCATAACATGTTTCGGTAAATGAATAGTATTTAACTCATAATAACTAAAAAATTAATTCGATAAACTCCGGTAATGCCTCGTACCCTATTCTGGTGACGAATACGGGTAGGGGGTGTTACACCTCTATTTATAGTTGAGCTCCCCAAAATTAACGGTATAAATTGAGTTACATCGACGGTCAAGATTAGAGTCTATATACAATTGAGAGTCCTAAGTGATTTAAACTCTATGCAATCTTATCCCTTTAGGATTTACCTTATTTACTCTGGTAGAGTAACTCTAGTTTGACTGAAGAGTATTATTGAGCTACCAAGGCTTAAAGTAGATGAATTTCTCCACGGATTCCATGAGTCGGGCTAGATTAAGTGGGTCAGATGAACCTTATTTAATAAGTTGATCTTTATGAGACATTCTGCGTGCAATGATCACAAGCTTTCATCTACGGCCTGTGAGTGCTTAGCATATGGTAAGAACACTAGTTAAAATTAGACGTTCATGGGTCGGGCTACTCGCCCGGGTCCGAAGGCCTGCCCAAAATTTGGAAGGGTTTGGGCAAAAATATTAGGCACAAAAAATGGGCTTGGGCAAAAAAATTATGCCTGTTTAAAATATGGGGCTGGGCTCAGGCTTGAACATTCAAGGCCCAAGTCGAGCCCGGCCCGGTCCGACTCATTTTAAGTTTATAATATTATATATTATATAATTTAGAACACATTAAAAAAATCCTAAAACATACTTTATTAATCCTAAACTAGATAATTTCAATCATCTTAACTTCATCAAATAAACCCTAATAACACAACCCATAAACAATTTTGAAGAAGGCAACAGCTAATTTATGGTGCAATTCAATGCAAAAATTATTGAAGAAAATTGCAGCTAAATGGTAGGACTTTGGAGCAGCAAAACATGACACAAGCAAGGCAATTGGCAGCTGTCTTGGACCAATATAGCAGCTAAATTTGTGGAGAGCGAGAAATTTATAAAGGCAATGGCCAATGGCAGCAATCAAGAAAAGCAATTGATGATGGCGTGGGAAGAAAATTAGAGTAAAACTGAAAAGGTAAATTTGTGGGTTAAGGGCTTAACATTTTTAAGTGATTTAGTCTTCTTTTATGTATTTCTTTCTTTCTTTTATTTTTCTGGAATAATGAATATATAATATATAATACTAGGTGATATGTTATTAATATAATATATCTAAATAAATATAAATATGTGAGAAAGGAATAAATATAGAAATATACATATGTAATATAAGGTGCGACGAACCAAAATAAAAAAGGATTGAAATAGTAATTTTTCCATAAGAGTGGGCTTTGGGTTTGGCTATTGGGCCTTTAGGCAAACGACAATATTAAGTAACCTTCTTAAATAATTATTAGCTCCAAAATTAATATGAAATTCGCTTTCCTGTAAACTTTTTGTATTTTCTCTAGGTATTGTTCCTCTTTTTGTATTAAAATAACTTGTTAAATCGTGAGGGATACATCGAATAATGTCCAACACATTTCATGTTTAGCCTATTTTTCACTTTTCCATAAAATTTTCTAAAATAGTTGCTTGTTTAGAAATTATTTTATTAAGGGAAAGATTCGGTTTTTAAGAATATTCATTGTGACTTACTTTTTTTTTTTTAAGAATATTCATTGTAACAAAAGCATGTATGAAAAAACATGGTTAATTACAAGTCCAAAACTAATACCCGTAACTTTGAGAAAAATGAAACCACTTTGCCTATGGCAAATTCAGCCATCATGCATATCAATGTAAAAATCAAAAGACAAAAAATTCACAAGCCAAATATCATTTTGGTTGAAATAGATAACATAATTATTATGGTAATTTCTCAAATCAATATTATGATTAATGCGAAAGAACAAGCGATAGACTCTAGTACCATTAGACACATTTGTGGCAATCAAAATGCTTTTACTATTACTCCTAATAGGAGAAAGGGGAATAAATAGTCTATATTAGAGACTTATGAATTGCACGTGTGTTTAAGAAGGACAAAATCTTTTTCAAACTTATTTGTGAAAGAATCTTAGCCTTAAATGAGGTATTTCATGTTCTAAATATTAGAACCAATTTAATTTTTGTTGAATTATTGAAAAAAGTGAAAGTAAAAGTTTTCTTTACATCAAATAAGATAGTAATGACAACAAAAAATTTGTGGGAAAGGATGATTGTAACCATGAACTATTCTAGCATTCAAAATAGTATTGCAAGTATCCTAATAAAATCTAAGATAAATACAAAAGCTTCAAGTCATTTAATTCAACCTTCACAAAATAAAGAATACTATTTGTATAAAGATAATTGAGTCCTCAATAATTTTTTTTTCCATTAGAACGATCTTCATAAATAAGCCGACATTCCAATTGTTTTGATTCGTCAACAATAAATATATTAAGTTATAATTATTGAGGTACAACTGTAATTAGTTGTAACTATGATAAAAAACGTACAACCATCGTACAGATAATAAGTAATAACAAGAGTGCTATTCAAAATTTAAACAAAATAATAAAATAAAAATGGATTATTTCTCACCAACCGTATCAAAAAAGGCCGTAGCTTTAAATTTAATTATTTTACAAAAATCTCATATTTAAGATTACATTTACAGGGTTAAAGTCATTTATTGGTACATGATTAGGGTTTGAATCAATGAAGTAATTTCCTTCTCTCAATTTGAAAAAAAAATTTAATTAAGCACCGGTGAATATTATACTAACTAGTTATTATTATTTTGCACAAATTAATTTTTTTTACAAATTCATAATAAAATATACATTAATTTACAATTAAATAAAGAGTAAATATTTAATACATAACTTGTGGTGTTTTTCAAATTTCATGATAGTTGTGAGTGTAATATCTAATTGATTAATATGTTTAATTTTTTAATTTTATTAATATAATAATATTCTTTAAATAAAAGGGTATTTTGGAGAAAGCGGTTAAAAGGGTTTGTGGGCAGTTATGTCTCTGCGTTTTCACTTACTATTTAAGAGGACTCTCATTCTCTCCTCAACCTTTTGTCAAAGGACAGTAATCTAAACGGAAATTGAAGCCGAAAGCTCGTTGAAAGCCCTTACCAACTACCAAGGTTATTTTCTTCCTTTTTGCTATCTTCGATTCGTTGAATAATAGCTTTTTAATGAACCAAATTCTATTGAAAACTGTCAATCTCGAGTTTGATTGTCAAAGTCAGGTTTCTTTATGGATGCACCTGTTACTTATATTATGGAATCAAAGATTGGGTTGCTAGATTTTGATCCGAATTCGATATAGGTTTGGAAAGATTCAGCGATTTGAAGTGTTTTAACTCGAAATTAGAGTTAGATAGAAAACCTCAAAAGCTGGGAAAAGTAAAGCAACATTCTTAAGATAAACTGTAACCATATACTAAATTAAAGTTTGGATTTTGGAATCCAATCTTTGTTTTTTGATTGTGAAATGAATCCTTCTTATTGGGTTATGATATCTTAAATCATTGTTAACTCTGGAACACACAAGATTGGAATTTTGTTGAATTTCTGATCATGTAGCAGTTAGGTTTCTTAGTTTAAGAGTAGGCATTTTGGGTAGTTATATTGACAAGCTTTTCTGGTTTTCAGCTTTGATTTTTCTTTCTTTTTTATCTCGGGGATTTGAGAGTTGTGAAGGTTAAGAAGGTCTTGAGTGATGGCATTACAAGAGAAGTTAGATAGATTTAAACAGCAGCAGGAGAAGTGTCAGTCGATGCTCTCCAACATTGCAGCAAAATCAGCATCTTCTAGGTCCACTCCAAAACCTGCACCTGCGGCCGCCTCCCCCTTTCCCAGTGCAAGACCTTCTGCTCCTGTCAAATTCTCAAATGATACCGAGAGGCTTCAGCACATTAACAGCATTCGAAAAGCTCCTGTTGGAGCTCAAATGAAGCGTGTTATTGACATTCTGTTTCAGGTACTTTTAGCCCATTTTAATCTTTATAGTTCATGCGCTCAATGCAAATAATTCAAGCACCATACCTTGTTAACATTTGTAAATATTTTTAGTGTTGCAAGTTTCATTGCTAAAGTGATGGTTTGCTAGCTCAGAGGATGGCAATGTGCATGCAAATACAGGATAAAGGAGAAATCTTCTTGTTGCTTATGTGCCTACTTTAGTCTTCAAACCTTTCTAGCCCCGGAGCCTGACTAGCATGTGCTATCTGCTCCTATTTGCTATTGTTATTCTCATCCTATTGAGTTTGTATTGGGATAGTTTTACCCTGCATTTCTGATATGGTAATGCAAGTAAAGTTAAGTAATGTTTTAGCAATTTTTTAGGGTAGCGGATACAAGTGATTTTGGAGTTAGAACTTGGGATAGCATCTAGTAGGTCCCTGCAGTAGAGCACTATTGTATTCTTTTGTAAACTTTTTGAGTTGGAAATGGTAGGTTTGCTTTGCTATATTTGGAAATATCATTTCAAATGTCTAGTAACGGAGCTCAGGTGTGGATTTTTACTGTATTATTAATTTCATCAAGTAGTTATATTGGATTTTACATCAGAGAATGATGGGAGACTTGAGATATAAATCATTTGCACTTCGTGGGTTATTGAATAACTGCTAGTTGTTGTTACCATGGACTTTTTATGTCTTTGTTTCCGCTGGCACCACTATCAGATTATTGAACAGACAATAGTGCTTTGTAAGGGGCTGAAAGTATTAACGATCTAAAAGCTGTAAAATATGTATTCATGGTTGCAGACAAGGCAAGCTTTCACACCAGAGCAGATCAATGAAGCATGTTATGTTGATGTGAATGGCAACAAAGATGTCTTTGAGGGCTTGAGAAAAAACCCAAAAGTGAACTATGATGGAAAGCGCTTCTCTTACAAGGTTACATTTACTTTGTTGCTGTTGTGACCTTCGATAGATTTGTTCTTTTTTTATTTCAGCATTTATTTCACAATATGCAATTACGCATTGTCCCTATTGTCTAGTCTCCTTCATAAATATTGCAATTTTGTATAATTTATCCTTACAGGCTAAGCATGACGTTAAAAACAAGAATGAACTTCTTGTCTTGATTCGGAAATATATTGAAGGCATTGCTGTTATTGATCTCAAGGATGCATACCCGAATGTGATGGAGGACTTGCAGGTATACTTGTGTTGGAGATTTTCCTTCACTCTACTTACTCCTATGTCCCCATATAATTTCTGTAATAGGTCTTGACTTAGCTTTCAGTTTACATATTTCTATTGAAGCCTTTAGTACCTAAATTCTTTACTAAATTTCTTTTGGTTCTTTATTTCTTTTTCTAACAATTAAATGTCATAAAAGCAAAGAGTGCAACACCTTATTTTGCTCACAGATGATTAATATTTGTGCATAAAGTGGGAGATCTTGGGAGCTGTTCTGCTCATAACATTGAATTGGAAGGTTTAAGTTTTGAAATCCCAGCTTCTGCGTTTGGGTGGAAAAGCACTTTTGACTCCAAAAGCCAATTGTTTTCCGTTGTTTTTGCGGTTGAAAAGTGCTTTTGGAACCCCAAACGCAATGGAGAACAGGGGCTTAGTAAGCATTATTGATAAAATTCTCAATGAAACTATGCTTGGATAAGTTGGTGTGGACTATCAGTTGCTAATTTCCTTGTAAAAGGGAAACTGACTTCAGAGTTGGTTTGTAGGAGATTTTCGTGACAGTTTCATTTATTATCATTGTAAATTATTCTAATGGCTTCTATTCTATTGCTTTCATTTTGCTTGTGTTGTTTTGGCCTTTAAGGGAGGGAGGGAGGGGAACTTTTTTCTCACAAATCTACTTGTTCAGTTCTTAATCTTTTATATATTAAATTAGGCGTTACACATAGGCGCAAAATTCATTTAAATAGTGCTGGTAAGTTAATATGTCTGTTGCAATGGCTGTTGATATAGTTGTTCTCTTTGTAGGGTCTGAAAGCTGCAGGTCAGATTTGGCTGCTATCAAATTTTGATTCTCAGGAGGACATTGCCTTCCCAAATGATCCCAGGGTGCCTATTAAGGTTGATGATGACCTTAAAGAGCTATTTCGGTCTATTGAATTGCCACGAGACATGCTCGACATCGAAAAAGATCTCCAAAAGAATGGCATGAAACCTGCTACTAACACAGCAAAAAGGAGGGCTGCTGCACAAGTCCAAGGCATTACCTCCAAACCCAAACCCAGACAGAAAAACAAAGAGTTCTCCAAAAAGGCCAAGCTAACCAATGCACATCTTCCAGAACTTTTCCAGAGTCTTAAAAATTCTTGAAGTTAGTTGCAGATCTCATACGACCTCGATGGGCTGCTGGCCACCACCATATTTATTAAGGTTATCACTGACGATGAATAAGATAATTTCTCATTATATAGAACAAGGTATTACAAGGGTTCTGGCCATGACTTGCGGTTAAACCCGTATAATCCTACAAACTCATACGGTGCCATATATAACTCGGTACTCCAACAATCACCATGCTTCCATTAATGGTATATGCTATTGGGTAGACCTACAATGCCCTTACTAAATTGAATGTTGGTTATGTATGTAGACCAAGCAATGAAAATCCTTTTTTCTTTCCCTTGTATGTATGTAGCAACAATATTGGTCCAATTGTTAAATTGTAACAATAGCAACAGTTACTACATTTTCTTATTGTTTGATTTGTATGCTTTGAAACTTTGAACTCAAAATTTCTAAAATGGAAAGCCTACTGGTTGCACGTTATTGCAATAGGACATGCACTTTATTATACCTGAAAGCAGTACTGTATCCACTGAAAAACTGGTAGT
This sequence comes from Gossypium stocksii, assembly GCA_020496765.1. Classification (NCBI taxonomy): domain Eukaryota; kingdom Viridiplantae; phylum Streptophyta; class Magnoliopsida; order Malvales; family Malvaceae; genus Gossypium; species Gossypium stocksii. The sequence goes on from CM035623.1 coordinate 111,759,047, forward strand.
AATTTAAGTTCGGATCAGATACAAGTGGGTGAGTTGTATGCCTCAGCATGTTGGTACATATATTTCATAGTGATGATAGTTTAGGGAAATATCCGGGGGTTCGTTTCTACTCGTATTTAAAGTTGTCTGCTTAATCCTATGACTCATCCCTTGTTTTGCCCATTGGTCAATGAGTTACCATTCAACTTCGCTTCTCCGTATAATTTTAAAACCCCAGGAAAGTTGTGCTTCAAGACAAGCTTTAAATGCTTTCGTTTTGGAGTTTAATCTTCTTGTTCCAGTCAAAATAGTTCGTGACAGGACATCATGGGAAAAGGCGTGCGTCTCTTTCTTCAACAATTATCTTATTTGTGAAAACAACTTCAGCTAGACAATTCAATCTGATTACTCTTATTTATGGATATAGAATTTTCATAAAATGTTACATCAACTATACTCATTTTTCTAAAATTGGCACTTAAATATTTCTTTTGTCACAAGTACTAATAGTAAATTCTATTATTCAAAGTGGTACTTAAACTATATTTTTTTTCTCAAGTAGTATCTAAATTATACTCTATTATCTAAATTACCTTAGTTGTTAAAAGAATCTCTTAGCTAATCATTTTGTGATAACTAAAAAAAACCAAAAAAAAAGTTAAATATTAGTTTCTTAATTTTTTTTAAATTTACAAAATGTTCATTTATTTGTTTGTCACCCAAGAACTTTGATAATGGAGAATTCAAGAATTTGTTGAAAACCTTATCCAAATCTTGTTTTTGATGACAAAACTTATATTCTGGCGAGCTTCTTTTTCATTTCTAAACCTATATTTCGATTCTTTTCTCATGTAAATTCAAAATCTAAATATTATTTTTTCAAAAATAAATTTCTTCATCCCTTTTTATTACTTGACATATAATAAAACAAAAAATTCATATAAAGCATGAAATTCAAATACTAAGAAAAGGGTGAATAGAAAAAAAATGATAAGAGGATTAAAAAAAAAGCATTAAAAGAGAAGAAAGAATCGTAGGAGTGAGTGGGATTTTTTTTTCAAATTTTAATTTAATTACATTTGATTTTTATATAATTTAATTTAATTTTAAGGTAAACTACACCATTAGTCACTCAACTATATGTAAGTTTTCGTTTTGGTACACTTAAATAAAAAAGTTACAATTTGGTCAATAATGTTTTTGAAATTGTTTTTTTTTTTTTTTGTCACCCAATGGCCAACAATAGCACTTTTTTAGTTGGTATAGTGATAATTTTAGTCATCAAAATTTATATTTTATGTTCTATATAAATGATAAAAATTAAAATTCCTTTTTAAAAAAAAAGAAAAGTATACAAAATATAAAAATACATAGAAAATTTTAAAAAATAAAATGAAAATAGATTAAATTTTCAAGAATAGTTAAAGTGAAAAATTAAGGAAAATTATTTTTCATTGTAAGAAAAGTAAAAGAAAAATATTCAAAATCCATTTGGGTTTTGAAAATTAATTTAAATGATTTTAAATTTTGAAAATGAGTTTGAAAAAGAAAATATTGTTTTTATTTGTATTTTTATTTGTCTAAAAAATAGTATCAGAGTCAGTTTCACAAGCTTTTATAATATTAATTTTGGAAGTTCTTTAATAGTATGAAACTTGACTTGAAGATATTTTCTTCTATTTTTAATTTGTTATCGAATTTTATTAAATGACCATTTTTATTCTTATGTCTCAATATTGAACATGTAACGACCCGAATTTTTCGGTTATCGGAAAAGTTTATTTTCGGGTCTTCGTTTATGAAAAATGGGTGCATAAATAATTATTAAAAATAATTATGAAGTTAGATGAGTGGTTAATTAAAGTTTAGTTAAGTAAATTTAGCTTAATTAAGGATAATTTGATAAAAGGATTAAATTGAATGAAGTACAAAAGTTTAATTTTAAGAATAGAAATTATTAAAGGATTAAATTAGTAATTAGACCATAAAAGTGACATGTGTGTATGATGAATAAAATACATGTGTATTAATTTTATTGGTACAATTGTATTATGTATGTATATTTACTTATTAATTAAGTAAAATAATAATAATTATTAATAATAATGTGATATTATATTTTTATTGATTAATTATGATAATGACAAGTGTATGGTAAGGATTAAAACAAGTGTAGGTATTTTAATGGTACATGTGTATTAAATTTGTTTAGTAATTAAAAAGATATTTTATAATAATTAAATATTTTAGTAATTAAGTAAAAGAAATAAAAGAAAGAAAAAGAGAGAATAGAACAGAGAAAGAAAACGTAGAGCAGGGGAAAGAAGAAAGAAAAAGAAAGAAAGAAGGAAAAAGGGAAAATTCAAGAATTAAGGCTGGAAGATTAATTTGGTAAGTTTAATTAAGTCCTTTTCTTGTAATTTTAATATTTTTGAAACTCTAGAGAAAGATTCTCTTGAATTCATGTGAAAATATTGAAAAATAATGAAAGTTTGATTGGGGTTTTTGTTAAGAAAATGGTGGAATTAGGGATTAATTTGATGGAATAGTGAATTTGAATTGAATAGAGGACTAATTTGTAAACTAGATCATAAGTTTTGAGCTTTAGGGACTAAATTGATGAAATTTCGAAATTAGAAAAATATGATGAAAGTTCAATAGTTAAACTTGAGTTGGGTAAAATTTGGTTAGAAATAGAAGTGTGAATTGAATAAGAATTGTAAGTAAACTTAGTTAGGACTTAATTGCAAAATAAGCTATAAGAAACAGTTTTGGACAGCAACAGAAGTATAACTTTGAAAAATCACCAAAAATAGTAGAAATTGAATTAGAAGTTGAATGAGATATAGAATTAAAGATTAATGAGTCTATTTTTAGATAAAGGAAACAGAACAAGCAAAGAAAGTCTGTAGATTGAGATATTTGTATTTTTGTAAAACTGGTTCAGGATGACTCCGAAATCCCCTGTTCTGAGTTGATAAAATCATTAAAAATTGTACAAAAATAGTTATGAGTTGTAATTTATATGTCTAGAATCCTCAGTGAGTCTAGTTTCAAGAGAAACAGACGAGAACATTACACGAGTCTTGAGTTATGAGATAATTGAATTTTAGTACAGGAGGGTCGGAACTGTCAGATAGTGAATCAGGCGTAACTTTGAAGAATAAACTGTATTAAGTGGCAAAACTAAAAATTCTGGAAATTTTATGGTAGAAATATACATGAGTCTAGTTTCAGGAAAAATTAACGGAACTTGATTTGGAGTTTCGTAGCTTCAGATATAAACAATTTAGTGACTATTGCGCAGGAAGACAGCTTTAAAAGAATATATGAGTAAATAATAGGATTGTGTAAAAAGAAAGTAGAATGAAGAGGAAAAATAGAAATTGTATTAATTAGTTATAAATTAATAGCGAATTAAAGAATATGAATTGTTTTAATTTCCGTAGTTATTGTGGTCCCGGGAATCTTGGCTAAGCAAGGAAAATGGCAAAGACAACGGGAGTTAGCTCGAGGAAATACGGTTTGTATTTCTATAATCCGAACTTAGTCATTAATTGTTATATTTATATACATATGGCAATTGTTGGTGTTCGAATTATGATGTCTTATAATTGAAATGGATTGATTTCCGCATACGAGGAATTTAATGAATTTATAGTGAATGGAATTATTTTTGTTGGATTATATAATTTATATGATTGGTGTAAAAACTATAATAATGAGTGAATGTTATATTGAAAATATATTGATTAGAAATATGAGGAAATTAATATAAATATATGAGATTTGCGGTATTTGAATATGTGTTTGTGTGATGTTGAAGTGAATTGAAGTGAATTATTATGATGATTTAATGGTATTTGTATGACTTTGATCAATGGAAAGTGAAAAAGAATAAGTGATTTTGATACTCTATTAACTAACCGGGCTTAGCGGATACAATTGGCTTGCCATAGGATCGTAACAATTCAGAGATTCTTCGACCTCGAGTCGATGAGGCACTTGGTGTGCCATAGATTTGCTTCGGCTATGCCGATGAGGTACTTGGTGTGCCATAGATTTACTTCGAGCTATCCGATGAGGCTTTGGTAGCCACTTTACTTCGAACTATCCGATGAGGCGTTGGTCGCCATTCTGATATGTTAAACGGATCCGTGTATCCGCCAAAGTCCGAGTTATGTTAATAGGGGTAATTAAATGAAATGAGAAAATCAAATGGAAATTGTGTATTTGGAAATTGAATGAATAGTAAAAATGACAATGTGATATGAAATATGAAACGAAATTGTGCTATGAGGATGATTATTTGAATTATGCAATTTGAAATGTGTGATTTGAAATGTGAGTTGAACAATTGTATGTGATTGAAGGAATTGAATCAAATGTTCTTATATTGTTTGAAATCTCAGGAATGATTCATTGAATTAATTATTTGAATTATATTAGTTTGGTATAATCGTATTTATATAATGAGAAAATCAAGAATAATAAATTTACTATGATATAAATGAAGTTGACTGTTATTGAAATAGAATAAAATGGAAATGATTCATAAGTGTATAGCTGAATATAGTTTATTAATATTGAATTGTGAATAAATTAATGAAAGCGAATACCGATTGGCAAGTGAAAGAAGGGAATGAATAATAATGAATTTAGGTAAGAATTGAACAATTATGTTATTGTGTTTATTAAATAATTTGTACAGAATTTATATGGAAAGTAGTTGAAATTTGTCTATGAAATAAATAAGTAAATAATTGTAATTGATATTATAATCTTGAGAATTTGTTATATTTTTAAATGTTCGGATTATAGAAATACCACTGAGTATACCCATACTCAGCGTACGGTTTGTTTCCGTGCGCAGGTTAAATAAAGGTAGAACGTTAAATCAGCATCCCAGGCCGATCCCGAATTCAACAAGGTAAAGTGTGTTAATTGTTAATAGTGGCATGTACCTAGGGTGTCTTATATGTATGTTATTTTGAAATTGCAGATGTAATGAATAGCATTTGATTAAGTGTTTTATACAAATGAGTTAGGTGGTATAATTGTGTATTTGTGTTTTAGGGAGGCCAAGGCTTGGTAGATAGCCGCACACGGCCTGGTTAACAGGACACACGGGCGTGTGTCCAGACCGTGTTAGTTTTAACAGAATCAACCACGGGGTAGAGGCACGAGCGTGCCTAGGCCGTGGGCGAGCCACGGGCCAACTCCATGGGCGTGTACTTAGACCGTGCATGCCCTGCACTTTGAATTTAATTTTTATGAATCACACGGGCAATGGACACGGGCGTGTCCCAAACCACCACGGCTGTGTCGAGTTACTCGATTCAACAACACGGGCATGTCATAGGGTCACACGGGCGTGTAAGCCCTGCACTTGAGAATAACTCTAAAAATGTTCGAAAAATTTTATAAGTACCAAAATTAGTCCAGAATTACTCTTGACTTGTATTTTGGACCTCGAGGGTCCATATAAGGGACTATATGATTATTTCACATTATAGTTAATATTTATTTACGCATAATTTGTACATTGTTCGATAGTTTCGGTAATGCTCCGTAACCCTGTTCCGATGACGGTTTGGGGTTAGGGGGTGTTACAGAACAATCTTGAGTTTTACTATAATAAAATCTTAAGTTTTCTTGAATCATCATTAGTTTTTTTTTTTTTTAATATTTAACCTTTATACCATATCAATATTATGTTCAATGATTAAAATTAATTTATTTTTTAATCCATTTTCATGATTTAATGGTAATCTTGAAGATTTGTTGTTGCAATAATAAAAAAATAACATGAATTTTTATATGGACTTCTCTAATTTTTTTTTTTTAAAATACTTTGGAGTTTTTTTAAATAATTTTTATATAGAATTCGGGTTAAATAAACAAAAGGTATTAAAGTTGAGGATTAAAATTATTATTATATCCTCTAAAAAGGTGTCACTGATAGTCACTTAACAATTTGGTGACAAAAGATAATAATTTCAAATACAATAGTGATCAAATTATAACATTTTTTTAGTTAACTGCTCAAAACAAAAACTTACTTATAATTGAGTTATAATTGAGTGATTATTAATGTACTATCACAAAAGTTGCCACCTTAATGTCCCTAAAAGAACTAATGTTTTAGTCCATTTCCTTAAAAAAAGCGATTTAATTTTTTTTTAAGATTAATAATAGTAGGGAAAAAAAAAAAAAAAAAAAAAAAAAAAAAAACCAAACTACTAAAAACTGTATAGCCATTTGTCCAACCATTCATAATGCAGACAATAAAAGAATAAATCCAGTTATTTTCGAGAGTAGTAGCATTCACATCTACAAGTACCTTAATTAAGCAGTCGACGAAACATTTTTGCTTTCCTTTCAGGTCAAGCACTCAGGTTTTTGACAAAATTAAAAGAAAAAAACTCTCATTATGAACAAAACCAGATACGTTGAAGGATAATACTTTGCAATCCAAAAATACTGAGCTTAGCAAAAAGGATTCACAATCAACTCAATATTTTCAGTAGTTCATCTGTCGCTCTCAATTTTAATCCAGACTGCAAAAAACACATCCTTGCCTGTAATTATGAATTGCAGAACAACATCATTCTACAAAAATAATATACATTCATCCATTTAACTACCTTGTATCAGTGCATCTTCCCGAAAAAAAAAGATACACCTATTTACATTCCATGACTTAAACTTCTTTGAGAATCAAAGTTTCTGAAAAATAGAACAATTGCATGCTTACTCTCAAACTGTATCTACCATATACGTAACTATCACGAAGAGAGAGAGAGGGGGGGGGGGAGGGGCAGAAAAAAAAGCCTGCACTACAATCAAGCAGCCAAAAATCTGCACCAACAACAAAAAAAGGACTAATCAATTGTGAAGTGGGTTTGGTCCTCCTGGAACTGTTCGATAGGAAACTTCATGAATTGGTCGACTCTTTTCTGCTTTAGATTCCTCAGAAGACTTTGTAGGGAAGTGCCATGCGAAGAAATCTGTCTTGCCTGGTTGTTCATCTTCATTACTTAGGCTCCTATGGATGTATCGGCAACTTGAGAAGGCGATGATGGAAGAGAGTATAATGATAATAATAAACAACAAAAATGAGAATTTGGGATTCCCTATTCTCATGATTTTAATCAAAGAGAAAGGGCAGAAGATGAAGTTTGTGGAATTGAGTTTATGCACTTCATAAAGAGGCAGGTAGGAGGTCTATATTGATACGAGATCAAAGCATTAAGCAGCAACCAATGGTGAAAGACGTTGTCAAAATCTAGCAATAAATTCAGCTTTGTATAATGACGGAAATACCCTTCAAACTTTATCTAAATCTGCCATCCTCTTATTAATTACTTCCTGCCACATCAGTATGAAACTAGTAATCTCTGACCCAACTTTGGAATGGAGATATGGTTGCTTTTAGGATGCCTTTAAAAGCTTAAGATTGTGAAAGATAGAAAAGCAATAGAAAAGGTTTTAATTTGGATCAAATCTTAATCCCAATTTGGGTTTGTGAAGATCAATTATTGATGCTTGAATGAACATGGAGATGTTCATAATAGTTTTCTTCATGAAATGGAACTACTTTCTCAAGGTATTTTGCATTTTTTTTTCAGTTGCATCTAGAAAGGCTAGTCATCAAATAATTATAGGGTGGTCCAGTAGGGTTAACTTTGTATAGGATAGGAGGGTTTTATGTAGACATATTGCTATCATGGGCTCCATTTTTTGAAGCTTGTTTCAATGATATGAGTACTGGCAGATCGATTTATGCAGAAAAGATTAGTGATGAAAAAAAGTTAAGATCAAAGCTTTATAATTGGAATACATATTTAATGCCAAGCTTGTTTGTTTTATGATATTGCACACTTTTGGTTTAGAGGGGGAATATAAAGTGATAGTCGAAAGTCGTAGTCACAACATCAGCTGACAAAGATGATATTGCTCCACTGCTGATAATTTTCCTGGAAAGGGAAATGGAAAAATTTTTATGGGATTCGAATTTGAGGAAGTGTATGATAATTAGGTAGTGTGCTATACAATAATTGTCATCAGTTTCATCTTCTTTATAAGTAGCTTCTCTGCTTCCAATTTTATGGATTAAATTTACAATATTAGGAAAGAGCTTTCTCGTTTAAAGGTTTATGCTCAAGTTTGAACATATAATTGTTGAATATCGAGTGAATTCAAATGGAAAGAAAATTTTATTTATGAATTGATCTGAATTTAAACATAGTATTAATATATTCTATGTTTGTTCAAGCTTAACCCGACTTGAAATATGACATTGAAATTTTGTCCAAACGTAACTATATATATTTGTAAATGGTTAGTTCAAGTTCATTTTAAAACTCTCGTGTTATTTAAAAAAAAGTAAAATATTTATGTTTTAATTTAAAATTTAATAATGTTACATATGAACAATTTAACATTTATTTAATTATTACATTATAATATTATATAATTATAAATTTAAATTTTACGTTATAAACTACGTGATATATAAAAATAACATATATTAAAAAATAACTTGAGTTTTGAATGTTCAAGTCTAAGTTAAACCTATATTTCAAACAAAGTGTTTTTTTTTTTGCCCACATCCACTTTTCGGGTCAAATATTTTTACTTAAATTCTTTCAAATATTAAATAGATTTTCGAGCTTGAGTGAATAACCAAACCCTTAAAGCAAGTCTATTTCAATATTTTTTTTTTTCGTGTTCAAATTGGAAGGAAATTACAAAATATTGGATGCAACACAATGTTATTTCGCCTTATTGCATTTCTTTGAAATATTGTATTATGTAAACTTCTAAAACTTTTTAATCTATGCATGATACACTTTGGACTCATAATTGATACAGTATCATAATGTCTTTATATGATTGCATTTTTGTCTTTTAATCAAATTATTTATATATATTAATTTTAAATTATTTGTTGTTGATTGTTCCAAATAAAAGAATAAGTTTTAAATTGAATAAAAATATAAAAATTTAAGGCCTTATATATAACACACCAAAATAAATATTTATTATCAAAGGATTAATTTACTCATCCGAGGACCAAAATGCGATGGGGAACACTTAAAGAGGCTATATATATTCTTCACGCTCCATCTACTGAGGGTCAGGTGTTGTTTAGCTAGAGAGGGATGTACCCCTATACCATACCTAGTAGTGCTGTTTTCTTAATAGGCAATTAGATGGAAAATTTCGTTGATGCTCTCCCATTTTAAGTCCTAATGGGGCCTCTAATTAATTCGTCATTAAATAGGTGGTCCAATCCTAATTTGAACATACAATTATGTTCAATTTAATAATTATTTATACATTAGAGTTTTTAACTTTTTTTGTTTAAACTAAACCTTAAATTTAGTAACTGTTTCTATATTGGTGTCTCAACTAAGTAACTATTCTCATATTGGGGCTTAAAATTTTTTTGTCTAAGTTAATTATTGAACTTGACAATTATTCTTGTATTGAAGCTTGAACTAGATAATTGTTCCCACAGTGGGATCTAAATTTTAGGATTTTTAAGAAAATATCATAGACTAACTTAGATTGAAAAATTATCAAGGAGAACAATTACCAAACTTAGAGCCTAATTTAAATAAAAAAAATTCAAACCGTAATATAAAAATAATTATCAAAATCATGCCCAAAAAAGTTTTTTTTTCTAAGCATGTGATATGCTACGAAAAAGGGAAGAAAAATATGCATTAAGAAGCAATTAACCAAAATTGAAAGAAAACTTTGCCCACCGTGTTATCTCATAAAGGTAGCATGTGGAGACGACCAATGGGAGCAGGGGCTATCACAATGTCAACAAATCCTATTGTTTATCCCTCTAGCTTTGTGGAAGGATTAATAAGAGTGATTAAGGTTATATTCATAATAATCAGTAATGATTATATTTTTATTAGTAGATGGGTTGTAAAATTGACTAAAACTAAAATTGTAAATGAAATTTACCATAATTGATTCCAGATAAATTTTAATAATCATTAATTTGGTTTTAATTATAAGTAAAACTCCTCATAATTAATCTATCCTTACTTCCTCAATAATTGAGATGGAGTTTATTGATTATTTTTTTATTGAAAAATAACACTAAAATGAAACGCTTAAAATTCAATTCATCTATAGTACCAGAACTTAGAGAAACTCAATTTTAGCCAAATATACAAGGGTTTATTTAAACTAGGCTACTAATCTACGTAACATAAATTAAATGCTAGGACATACATGATTGTTCTAATCATATGACTCTCATTTTATGCTTTGTATAATTGGGGCATCATAATATTAATATATAATTTATGTGTAATGTGGGCATTATAATATTAATATATAGTTTTTGTATTTTAATTTTAATTAGTCAATTATCAATTAAAAATTAGTTACATAAGTATCTACACACACCAACATAGTTAATGGGGTAGGCAATGGTCTCCTCTCGAGTAGAATAATAGTTTTAGTCCATTTTAGTTATGAATTATTTAATTTAAGTCATTTTTAAGCAAATTTTTTTCCTTTTGCTGCTCAAGCTTTTAAAACATTATTTTGGCCCCCAATATCATATTCCTAACTTCCCCTTGTCTACACATATTTAATAATTAAAGTGACTAATAACATATAATTATTTTTATTATATATACATGACATCCATATTACCCAACAACCAGACCTAATAATGTGCATTTGTAAGTTAAAATTTACATAAAGGTTGGAAAAGACAAACAAACATTAAACCACAGGTGTTGGGTAACTTAGTGCTCACTCTATATGTTAGAAGGAAGGGAATGCACCTTAAATAAAAATTTATCTTATATTTTGTTTCCTGGTGTCAGATTGATATCATAGTGCTTATAGTTCAAACTTTTCTTCTCATTTGAGCTTCAGAACTTGTATTCTTTGCTAGAAAGCTCCAAATTTCTTCATCTTAAAAATCAACTTCAAACTCTTTTTGCTTCAATTCTTTTACCTATTTCATGAAAATTAAAATCCAAAAATTAGACATTTAAACCATAAAATACAAAAGAAAACATCATAAAACAAATATAAAATTTTGCAACCTAACGAACTCCCCCCACACTTAAACCATACTTCCCCTCGAGCAAACAATAGTTCAAAGTCATCAAGTCTCACATTAAAGGTTGATTTTTGTTTCTAAAAGGATGTTCAAGATAAGCATTTAAAGGCTTCAAGATTTACTACTGGTGCCCCTCTTTGACTCACATCTTTCTTTGGAATGATTGTTAAAAAAAATTGTTCTACAGTTTTAAAGCTTCTTTGGATGTTCAAAAATGCTTCAAGTCGATGGGTGAATTTTAGCAAATCTTCTATTCTCTCATTGGAGAACACCCTTGTTGGAATTTTGTGTACTCGATTGGTGTGAACGACATGAGACATGACCCGAATATTTGAGTCTCCCATCATTATAGGGCTAGAACAAGGTGTACATTGATTTTATTTGCAAGCAGGATGCAAAGTCTTAGAGAGGTTATACTTGTAAAGTAAGATATTTGAGAGAATGAATGTAAACATTGGGGTTATCCTTACGAGTACAGGATAGTTATGTTTATTAGAAATACTTTTAGTTCCCACTGCAGCGTTGTTAACAACACTAGGGCAAATGTTATTTTTCATCTTTCTTGTGCTGAAATTTCCAAAATGTTTTGGTGCCTTGAGTTACTTAGAAAGCAAGCAAGAAAATCCTTCCTTCGGAACTAATAAACTTTCTCCCTACTTTCTTATTATCAAATCTTCATTCAATTTGGTGCTGGAAATCTCAGGTTGATTAAAGAAAAGCTAATAGTCCGATTAAGTGTAGCAAAACATATCAAATTTCATTAAAGTGTAAATGAGCTGATTATGCAATATGAATTTTCTTTTGAAATAAGAATGGCCGAAGTGTTACATTGAGTACAATGTTTTAATTAATTTTTACATTCTCAACTGAACCATAAAAAGATTAAATTAAATATAAAATCTGAACCCCCCCCCCCCGGGCTACCAATTCATCTAATTTAAGTCTTAATTAATTTTTACTCCACAGTAGGCTCAGACCACTTCAGATCTGATATGAGCCCACAAGCCCAAGCTTTGATGAACTTCCAAATCCCTTGAAATCAGACATCTCTTTCCTTCAATCTAATTACAACGCATTGCTAATTAAGAAAGAAAACAGTAGACAAACACAAGGATCTTAAAGAATGGTAGTTGATTTTACTGACCAAGAATCAATAATGGAGTGAATTTGACCACGATTCATCACTTTTTCAAACTTTAGACTGCCTTGTCCTGCCGGCATTTCGTCTTGCACAACATCCCACAAAGTATATAATCGACTGCCATAGCAAAACCACACCACTCAAACAAATTAACAATAATCTCTACCGAATCAAATTGAATGGTAATTTTTTTTCATTGATGCAACTGAGGAAACAGATCTGCAGATGGTAGGAAAAACAATTAATAAAAGAGAATCTTACCAAGACGACAAATAATGCCAAATTAAAGATTGCGACGACTCTCCACTCCGTTTTCATGTATTGTGCAACTCCTGCCCTGTGAGGCGATCAAAAGACAGCAAATGGTAGTGAGAACTGTATGCAATAGATGAGATGGGATGTAGGAATATCAAAATGCTTACTTGCAAGAATCGCAATTATAGCATTTCACAACCCGAGAGTTTTTGTAAAGCTTGCAGTCCTCATTAGAACTAACTGGATGAAAGCTCAAGTCATAGTATGAAGCATTGACAACGGGATAACCACATCTATGACCAAGTTAAATGGATAAACATGATTAAATATAGGTGCAATTGCATAGAGCCTGCCTAACTCGGAAAAATAAGAACAAAAAGACACTTACTCGGATGGTGGTCGACAGCAACCAGCTTCAATAGCCGTCAGTTTTGCCATCTTATACTGCTTAAGAGTCTGAAAATCCGATTTGAAACATTAGAATAGATTCAGGGGAACAAGTACCACTCAAGAGTTAAAAAGTAGACCTTGTATTGTTTCGCTAGGTTGTTGCAATCCTCAGATTTCACAAGACAACTCTTCAATCGCTTCCAATTATCGGTATTATTCAGCTGACAAAAAACAAACGTAAATGCTAAATACCGCAAAACAAAGTGGAAGTTACGTTGCCAATAAAATTGAAAGCCTCACCTGCTTTAGAAACCATGAACTATAGTCTTTAAGCTGATATTCCTTGTATCTGATAAGCAAAGAAGATAAAAGAAACTAGGGTCTTAAACCAACCTTACTAAACCAAATCGCAAAACAACAATGATACATTTTTTCGAGGCAAGTATCAAAGAAAACACCCATGGAAGAAAAAACGGATTCAGCACATAGAGGCAATGAGAAAAATCTTCCATTGAAGTGCATATTTCCATACCTCAAGCCAGACACATTATGACCAGATCCATTATTTGTTATAATGAACCTGCAACAAAAAGGCATAAAATCAATTTGTATAACTTGCAAGCTCTCGTGAAACAAGGAGGACAAAAGAAGGCCTTCAATGATGCAAACAAAGTAAGCATGGGAATGTGTCATGGAAACATATAACCCAAGGTAACCTCACAAATTAAAAGGAAAAGAAAAGGTTGAGACCTAAATGAAGACAAATAGCGTAATGCAGCAATCATTTGTTGCTCGAGAAGTCTGAACTTAAGATAATAGAATCACATTAGCCATAAGACACAACAAGCTTTTTCCCGGGACCACTAATTACCCGAAAAATCTATACATCTTTGTAAAACCATATATGAACATGAAGTTGACTTGAATTAAAAATACTTACGCCAACACCGTGAATACCAGGATCGCCACCAGAATCATGCATAACATTATCAAATACTGCAAGCCAATGAGTCAAGGATTCCCAAGAAGGAAATTAAGAGATAACTGAAGCAACAAAATTTCTAGAGTTCTTAATAACTCAAAAGTTATATAAGGATACAATCCACAATAGTATGGCGTTCTTCTTCAGCGCCCCCAGAAACCCGATCATGGATCTAAAATTCGAACAAAACAACTGTAATTGTAAGTTCCCTATACAGAGATAGGGAATTAGAGTAATCATAAACAACAGAGTGATGAAAACTTACACTAAAAAAATGAAACCACCAAGGCCTAAAACTGGAAGAGTAAGGGATTTTCGACATCCATCATGGTGAGTGCTCATCCATACCCCAAAAATTGCAACAGCAATAGCTAAAAGCTGCCCATTGAAAAGCATACACAACAAACATATAATAACCTAAAAACAAGGCAAAAATTTTCGAAGTTTTCTCTTTTACTTGTACAAGAACTAGAACTAAAGCAGAACCATCTAAATAAGCAACAGATTATGGTAGAACAGGTAGAAAAATAGTAACTTTTCTGCAAATCTATACAATGAGTTGGCCTACCAGCTCAATGTTCAAGAAACTAAAGAGAAAACCCAAAAAGACTTCAATCTAAGAACGAACAGGCAGAAATAAAGCTGGCATTGTGACCCACAATACAAAATCAAACCCATTTGTGATAATATCATAGCAAGAGAAAAACCCCCAAAAAGAAGGGCATACCATAGTAAGGAAGTTGATCCATCTGATCACAAAATTGCTTGTTCCCATACCCATTTTCACTTTTCTTTAAAAGATACAAGCTTTACAAACAAAAATACCCCAAAAAAACAAAAGGACCTAACAAAGAAAGCGGTGATGAAGATTTTTTTTTTTTTGGGGGGGGTATTCAAGAGTTTAAAAAGAATGATTTTTGGAAATATAAATAAAATGAAAAGAAAGTATTAGAAGTTTCTTGAGGAACTCTGATATAGCACTTGCATTGCAAGAGAAGATAGAGAGAAGGGAAGCAAGGCAAGTAGAAAGGGAAATGTGAAAGACTGAAGGGCGAGAGAAGGGTATTTTGGTCAATATACATTCACATGCCCCATGTTTGTTTTTTCTAGTTGCACATAACAGAAAGCAAAGCTTCTTTTTTTGCTTATATCATCAGGATTTACGACGATATCCAACAAAGCCACTCTGATATTATTACATACATACAGTGACGGGTTAGATTATTGCGTAAGACAAGAAGGGTCGACGGCGTATGTTTCTTTTGTTGGTAAGAAACCCAGTTTAACAATGGTGTGGAGATTATTATTATTACAAATTTGGAATAGCGAGTGGTGTGGCATTTTGCTGTCAGAACAGATAAGAAAGTGGGTCAATGTTAGTGAAAGAAAGCAGAAGCAATTAAGGCGTCTTAGCATTCAAATTTAGCTGAAACGTAGACTCAAAGGGAAAATCTTGTCACGGCTGACTTTATTGCCATTAAGGACGATCCAGCTATGAGTTCAAACCTTCCTTGTTTTGCCATTTATTTCTTTTATTTGCAAAAAGAAACTGCCGACTTGTTATGTAGTAATATAAATCACGGTTCAAGTTCTATGTTACCCTTTTTTCCTTTTTATATCAAAATTTAAAACACCACTCATCCTTAAATTATTAATAGAAAGTTGAGATGATATTTTTTTATCACTATAATAATCAATTTAATCTTTTATTATTTATAGCTTTTATTAATTTAGTCCTTAATTTTTAAAATTTTAAAAATAAATTTTATTTAAATTTTTTATAAAAATACATATAAAATTATAAATAAACGAATATTCATTTTTCTAATATGAAATTTATTTATTAAAATAATAATTTTATTAAAAAATTCACTAAACTTAAATCAAATTCAAACATTTCTTCTTCTTTTTTTTTTAAATTTATTTTATAAATAATAATTTATTTATTATACATCTAGCATTGTTCTTAAGTCCTTGTCAAATTTGCAGAGTACTAGGAACCGCCTTCACCCACAACCATCGGCACCAAGAACTTTTATTTTGAACTCCTCAATTTTCACATCTTTCATCATCATGCCATCAAACTAAGAATTTGTTGCGGAGCTATTGGCATGGCCTTCAACATACTGAGTCTCCAATACACATCCTCACCTATATATCCCCAATCATGCACACTCTCAAGCACAATCTCAAACGCAATAAGCTTATTTTGGGCAATAATCTAAAGACATTGATTTTTACCCTTTGTAAGTTTTTTACCCAATTTGAACATGATTGTTGTTAATGTTAAATGGGGGAAGTTGAATTTGTTTGAGTCTTCTTCATGATTTTTTCGCTTAATTTATTTTATTTATAAAATTTTTATTTTAATAAATAAATGTTATGTTAAAAAATGAGAATAATATATGTTGAGACCTTAATTGTCCAAAATATTGAAGCTACATTCGTGGTCTGAATATTTTTTTGAACTACTTGTTGGAACATTTTGTTTATGCCTTATTTGAACATTTGTTTGGATGGACTATTGAGACAACAATTTGGATATCTATTTAGGATAATATAAGAGTAATAAGTTTCTTGGTATTTTTTACTCGGTTCATCTTGTTTAGTTTTCTATCAACAAATTATTCTTATATTAAAATAATTAATTATTTTTACTTGGCTGGTATATTTTATTTCAAATAAAAGGAGTGGCTGATCTAATGTAAACATTATCCTTATCCTTATCTTACTTAGGCTAAACTTATTTGATTTTGCCTGCATATGAAGGAATTATGGGATAATTATTGAAGATAATTCAAGAGATAAATTCAACATTTAACTCAGAGTTTTAAGCTATTAAAATGAAGAGCTCTCGTATCAACCTATAAATAGGTTGCATTGCCGTTGATTTGTGTGCTTGTTAGAGTGCTTTTGGCTAGTTATTTGTTTATCTTTACTTTTTGTGTTAGGCATTTTATTAAAGAGTAAACATTGTTGTAAGTGAGGTTGTTTGGGGTGAGTGGTTGTAATAATTGGGTTCATTGTTGGGGCTGCAATTATCATTGTTGTAAAGGTAAATTGAACTTTAGTCGATAAGTGATATGGACAATTGTTGAATAAATTCATTTATTGAACAAGGCTCTACAGAGTAGGATTGATGAATTTGAACTACACTAACAAATATTATGTGTTGATCTCTCTCATTGCCTTACTTTCCTTTTTTAAATTATTTGTTCCTCTAAAGGATATGCTTTCAGTCCTCATAGCCACATTCAACAAGTTCAAAAACTTGGTTTAATCAGCTTCTTCCACATAGTACATGTACCAGAACACGGGTACTAGAGGCACCATGTCTTGTTTCTTAAATCGGATGAGCAGCCCAAGTGCAACACTATAAGATATAACAAGTCACAACGGGTCCAAATTAGATGGAGTTAAATCACTTTTTGGGCTTAAACTTGATAACTTTTCCCACATTGGGACTTGAATTTTTTTGGTCCAAATTAGGCCTTGAACTTGGCAATTATTCTCACATTGGAGCCTATTTTTTTGGGTCCAAGTTATGCCCTAAACTTGGCAATTATTCCTACAATGGGTCTTGAACTTTTTTTGTTAAAGTTAGTCCTTAAAAACCCTAAAGTTCAGGCCTCAATGTGGGAAAAATTGCCTAGTTAAGGCCCCAAAATGGGAACAATTGTCAAGTTTAAGGACTAACTTAGAAAAAAAAAGTTAAAGCCCCAGTATAGGAACAGTTGTCTAGTTTAAGCCAAAATGTGGAAAAAGTTGTCAAGGTTAGGCCCCAAGAGTGATTTAACCCAATTAGATTTATCAATAGAGTGTTACATTTTCTTTATTTGAGAAATATTTTATAAATTTCCTATTAAGTATTGATTTGGAAGAAAGTGCTTAGCAAAGAAAAGGAAAATGAAGAGAGAGTAAGAGATTTGAAACAAACATGTAAAGCAATGAAAGAATGAACTCAATTGATTTTGATTGCCATGCAATGATGAAAATTTGAACCCTGAAAAAAAAAAATTACCCCGTACACAAGACCCTCCCTACGTCTCATTACACTTAAAATTTGCCTGCGTTTAAAGATTTCCCTTGAAGGTTCAATGAGTATTCCAGTACTAGCTTTATGCTTCTGTTTCTTCTTCTGCTGCTTCGGCTTTAGGTTGTGATTCATCTTCTTTGGGTTTTGATTCGGAATCTGATTCAGCTTCAGACCTTACTTCGGGTGAAGGTGCGGCTGAACTTTTCTTGGAAGCAGATGTCTCTGTAAGATGAGCATAGGTGCCTTTCTCTTTGAAGAGTTGTGAAAAGTGATGCTTGCAGTAAAGGAAACCTTCCAATGCAGCATATGTTGATGTTGTAAGCACACAACCTCCATGTGAACACCTAAAGCATGATTTATGGTAGTTTTCTCCTTCCACAGTCACCTTCTCTAAGGGGTATGCAGTTTTCTTACAGACACCACATTTGTCTTGTGTACCAGAGAAGAATGATGCGAATTTGCTAGGAGCCTTTCCCTGCCACAATAATCAAAATGTAAATTCGAATCTCAATATCCGTAACCTTATTTTCGAAAAGAAGTAAAGTACCGTTCCATTCGACTTTTCGGAAGAGGGTTTTGCATTCTTATTTTGGTAAGTGCCAGTTTCCTTGAAAAGTTGCTCAAAGTGTGGCTTGCAATACAGGACACCATCCATTGAGCAATAGTTTCCCATCTGTCTATAAAAAGAAATGTGACTATCTAATTTTAATTAATGAAAACAAACAAGAGGTAGGGATTAAAAGAAGAAATATACCACCAGCACACCATGGCAATGGCTACATTTGAAGCAAGTCTTATGATAAGAAATGCCATCAGCTGTTAATAAATCAATAACATGAACAGTCTTATCACAAGCCTTGCATTTCTCTGTTGTTCCACTGAAAGTCATTTTCCTCTTAAAGTATATGTGCAATGGAAAAAAAAATCTGTTGCAAAAATGAGGAAAAGGGATTAAAAAGTAAAAAACTATAGAGGAAATGCTTCAATGGAAAACAACAGGATATGCGTTTTTGGCTCGGTTAAGTGAGGTTTATAAAGGCAGATTAAAGGGGTAAAATTTGTAGTGCAACCAAAAAAAAAAAAAAGGTGGAGGATATGGATTTACGGTTATTAAGGATACGAAATCAAAGCTCCATCCCTATAATTCATTTTTGGATTTATGAATACTTAAGAATAGGGAGTTCTATCTTTCATGGAAGAACGGAGATTAACAAGGTTTTGCTTCACCCAGTATCTCCCATTTATATATATTTTTTATAGCTTAATATCTTTTTTCCTTTGCAATATATATTTTTTTATAGAAAAAAAAATGATGGTAGAATTAGTAAGCATTAGTTAATAGTAACAATAGTTTATAATTTCTAAATTTGGTAATTATTCTTATATAGGGTTATATATATATATATATATATATATTTATTTATTTATTTATTTAAGCTAGATCTTAAACTTAGTAATTGTTCCTACATTAGAGTCTGAATTAAGTAAATTTTTTATTTAATTTAGACCCTGAACTTGGTAATTATTTCCACATTGGGGTTTAAACTTTTTTTTATCCAAGTTAGTCCCTGAACTTGACAATTGTTCTCATATTGAGGCTTGAACTTGACAATTATTCTCACACTAGGGCTAACTTTAGGATTTTTAAGGGCTAACTTAGACAAAAAAAAAGTTCAAACCCTAATATGAAAATAATCGCTTAATTCAAAACTTAAGTTCTTTAAAAAAATTCCAGCGCCAAGAACAATTATAAGAATAAAAGAAAAATTCAGACCTTAATATAAAAATAGATATAATCCAAAATAAGAGAACAATTGGCTTTTAAAAGACTTTGTATTGTATATGTTGGTTGTTTTCATGGGACATAATGAGTACTAAGATAAGGAAAGTTCAAAACATGTACCCTGGCAATTGTCATATCTGAATAATTTTTTGAATCCAGTTACTTATTTGTACATGACATTCGATCCCTGACAACATATATGCTTTTAAATAAGTAATTACAAGGTTAGTAAATTACTTAATGTTGAAACATTGAATTATTCGAAATTTTTTATTTAAGTTATTAAATTATTAAAATCATTGTTATATTGTCTTTTCATTAAAAGTTTTTCTGTTTGCAATACCTACAACTATCAAAAGTTTTTCTTTTCTTCTCGTTTACAGTTTAATTTTTTTAATGAAATAACTTTAAATATTATGAATCTATAAACTAAAATTCAAACAACTTTCTTCTTCAATCTTTGACATTGACCGTTTGATTAACTTAGATCTAAGATAAGTTCTACTACTCGTTAGTAGTAGACCTGTTCATGGGTCGGGCCACCTTGCCTAGCCCGAAGGCTCGCCTGAAATGTGTGAGGGTTTGGGAAAAAATATAGGCCTGAAAAATAGGATTGGACAAAAAAAATAAAGCCCGTTTAAAAAACAAGTCAGGCCTTGAGTAAGACATTTTTGGCCCGGGCCTGGCCCGAATCTACTAAAAGATAAAAAAAATCTGTTTTTTAAATATTATTTTCTTATTGTTTTCTCCCTATTTTACTACCATTTTACTATTATGTTGTTACTATTTTGTTCTTATTGTTTGAATATTGTATAAAACTTATTTTATTGTTAACTTTGTTATTATTTTAAAGACATTTGTTAATTTTGTTATTATTTTAGAGGCATTTGCTTGTTAAGTTGCATCTATTTTAGTATTATTTAAGTATACATATTTTTTAAAATTTATTTTCAATTTGTTGGGAAATATTTATTTTGATGTTTTTAGTATTTTTGATGTATTATATATATATATATATATATATATATTAAAATTATATAAAACTAATATAAAAATTAATATGGGCAGGCCGAGTCGGGGCCGGATTTTAACATTTTTATCTGGGTCGGGTTTGGGCAAAATTTTAAGCCCATTTTTCGGGCTCGGGCATAGCAAACGGGCCTAAATTTTTAGTTGAACCCGACTCGGCTCATGCACATCTCTAGTTGGTAGGTACTAATTTATCATAATGATATTTGAAGTGTCACTTTGAGCTCACTAGCTGATTTTTTTTTTTTTTAAATTTACTAACCTAATAGCTTCAATGAAAATTTTAAAATAAATTTTTGACTATTTTATAATTTTTTAAAATTAAGTATTAATATTTAATAACATTGAGGGTAGTTTACTCAATAAATAAGCCTATGTCGACATCTACCTCTTTTGTTTGGACTTTTCTTTTTATCTGGTGCTGCTGCAACTTCTGCCATTTTCAACATATAGTGAAGCCAGATAATAATAAATGATGCTTGCAGCCTGTGAAACCGGACGGTTGAAAATTTCCCATTCCAACCAGAGTAATTACACCAACTAACATTGTCCGTCAACATTATGATTCCTAGTACATGCATGCAACCAATAGTATTGACGTGTGTTTTTAAGATAGTAGAGAAAGCATACTTTGAGAGATTGGTGGAATCAAGCTCTTGTCTTCAGCTACATCATCCATGGATACTAAGACAGGCTGCTGCACCACCTTGGGTTCAGAGGTGGCTGCCATTTTGTCGGCTTCCTGCTCTCCCATAACGTATTCCCTTAGCTTAGCCACCGCTGCTCCACCTAAAATAACACCAATTATCGATAGAGAAAAAGGAATCTCTTGGGAAATGTCGGGTGGTTGTGGTATGTACATATAGAAAGTTGGAGCCTTTACAGAAAAGACAAATGATGATTGGGGGGTTTACATCTTTGTGAAAATTTTGTAGTTTTTTGTGGTATCGATTAGGGAAACAACAAGCAAAATACAAGTGAACGAAACGAGTCAAGCTGGGTGTTATTATTAATGGTGTTTGAAAATGACCAAAATTCAGGAGCTATAAAACTTTCTTATGATCTTGTAATTGCCTTATTCACTGGAGGTGATCTGGTAGAAGAATCCAAACCTCTTCCTCCTCCTCATTATTATAAGATTTGTGAAGTGTTCTTTTTTTTCTTTTTTTAATTTTACGAGCAGGATTTTTGTAAAGTGAGATGTGTGATAGCTGACATGGGACTGTTTAGCTGCAACCGGCTAATTGTGCATCGTGGTCTCTCTGAGTTCTAAAAGTTTTGTGTTGCTGATAATTCCCCTAAATTTACCAGCTTCCTCCACCGCCCGAGTAGTCGGTGAAAACATATAGCGGCCGATTGGTCTGCAACACGCGCGTGAAAGCTCTCGTGACTTCTTACCATTCCATGCTTTCACTTTTTGCGTCTTTAAAGCAGAGTAAAATATACATCACCAAATACTAACCCAACTATGTACTTCTCTTGATAAATATTAACCTTTTAAGAATCACGCGTTGCAGACCGCTTCTTACGGTCCATTCTGGTAAGAAAATACACTTTTATTATCCTACTTGTAACAAAGGCTGCCGGGCCGGCTAACCATTAAATAAATCTTGTAGTAAAATGAAAACTGAATTAATCCACATTATTATCAATGTCGATTTGCCCAGCCCCTGCTATCTTACGACCAATTACAATACACTTGTCACTTCACCAATCTTTTTGCGAAATGCTTGGATGTTTGTTAATTCCACCAAGCTTAACTAAGGACGAAATTGGAAAACGCTTTTAGGAGGACGGAATTAAGTTGCAACTCTTACCATAGTAAGAATGTAATTTTATCATTTTTTAATAGTCTATATCTTTATAATTTTTAAAAGATTAAATTAAATTCTTATCATTTTATAGGATCAAAATACAATTTTACTATATATTAATTCAAAATTTTATAAATTATAAAAGGACTAAAAATTAAATTTTTATCTTCCGAAGACCCTATCAGCCCTTTAACTACTTAAGTCTCAAATTAATTATTTAATCTTCTCAATGTGTACTACCTAAGAATCCTTTGTTGATATAAGATAATCTTAATTGTATGGACGGTACGTTTACTTTTAAAAATAATGACTATCAAAGACATTACATTAAAATGACTATCAAAGACATTACATTAAAACTTATACAATAGAAATTTTTAAATATTTTATTTTTATAAAATTATTAAAAATATGTGAAATTGTAATTTTAATTAATAAAATAATATGTATCACCATATTTTTATAAATATTTTATAATCATTTAAATTTATTTATTATATTAAATGATAAATTATTTTTACAGTTAAGCAAATTTTTATAACAATGCTAAATATTATTTTCAGGAATGAAAAACACTATATTTGAATCCATTAAAAATATTTATGCTAAAATAATATTATAGTAATAGAGTTAAAAAGTGGAAGGAGTAAAATGGAGATTACCCCTTCATTTGGACCTGCGTTTACTCCATTAAAGCTCAAAAGTTCCAGTCGAAAAAACTTCATCAGTGCATTGGCAAAAAATTTCACTGCACTGAACCTAGCAATCCAAAGAGGGTGCAATTGAGCTAGAGGTAAAAATGCATCCAAAGAGGAGAAGGTGAAAAAGATGAGATTCAGTTTGCTTATACAAAACAAAGAGTCGGCAATGGGAAAATGGAAAGAAGTGAAGATGAATTTCGAAAAAGAAGATTTTTGTTTTCGATACACTCAAGTTTTTATAGAAAGTTGTTTCTTATCTTATAGCATCATACAACGAATCGTATAATGTGAGGACAAGTCAAAATTTAAATGTTAAATACACACCGTTGTTACAAATTGGTCATTGTTATGATATGGTAGGTTGTCCTACCCTAACACCCTCATCTTTGGGCAAAATATGGTGGGCAGGTAAACCCAGACAAAGAATGTCTTGCAAAGAGTTGAAGTGGAACAGCTAAGGGATCTAGTAGGTGCCCCGTGATACGAGTATAACACCCTTCAAAATAGATGTTTAAATGTGATTGAATTAATCTCTTCCACTATTCTTAATTCGCCATTATATTAACAAACATTTAAAAAAATAAAAATAGGACAATTAAGAACAAAAACCAATATTGGTTTGGATCCATCACACGTGTCCCGTAATGCCAACACATGACATTTCATTTCTCACTTTAGTTTTGCCTAGCCTTGAGAGCCTAAAAACGTTTTTCAAAACAATCGCACCTTGGAAGCCCAAAGCCTCAGAACCTGAAAAAGGGAAAAAAAGCAGGTAGTTTAAGCAAATACATGGGACCATCGCCCATGGTATCCTCTCTCTCACTTTTCCCATAAATAGTACAAGTCTCTCAGATCTTTACCAGAATCTCCGTCCACTATAAGCTTCCAAATACAGTGGCTGTAATGGATGTTTTCATTCCCGAAGAGTATGTTATAATGAGAAGGATGGAGAAGAAAACAGGTGGAATTGGTGGGAAGAGGAGAAACATGGTGGCGGTGGAGGCAAGCAAGAAGCTGGGAAAGGAAAACATGGCGCAGCAGCTGCCACCGACATATAGAGTAGAAAGCAAGGAGTTGTCGATCCCTGGTGGGATTACCGAAACAGTAGTGTTCTGTTGCTTATCGGCCTAATTTCATGATCAAAGTTGTTTAGCAATGAGTTTTAACTTATGTGCCTGGTTTCAGAGTAGGTTGCATATATATAACATGATTACGTGTAGACTTTAGATAATCAATTTCCTTTTTTGAAGGATATGATAGATTATTATCAATTTTGTCGTTTCTAATTGTTAGTACATACATTTTCTGCTCCTGCATTCCTCTTTTGAGACTTTTGACTGTGCTTTGAATTTGATAGTGAAGCTAAATGTCTATTAAGGGACCTGGGGTTCGTAGTTGGGTTGCTTGAGTTAGGCCCACAAAATTTTGGAAATAAATCCTAAAGAAAAATATATTTGGCCCTAGACACATTTAAGTTTGAAGGTTAATATTTTAGGATAAAAAATGAACTTGAAAAAGTTTAAAGGTTGATTCAAAATTTGAGACTTTAAAATATAAGTTGGATTTGGATTCAAATATTCAAAACCTAAATTCAATCTTTTCTTTTCTTTTTTATATAATACTTAAAATTACTTATAATTTTTTTAATTCTAAAGTAAAAAGATAAAGATATTTAAATATGCATCCTCTTATACTAGTAATTTTTTCTAAATTTATAATAATTATATTATTTAATTTATAATATATAAATTTTAAATTTATAGTAATATATAATATTATAATATAAGCATTAAAATTATTAAATTACTTATGTATAAAATTTTACTAAATTAAAAATATATAAAAATTTTAAATATTTATAAAATTTTAAATTTATATGATCGAGTCAAATTTAAACAAATACAAAAAATATATTAATATTATGATTAAACGTACCCTAGAAAAAATCATCCTAAGGCCATCATGTTCCAACCCATTTAGTCAAATATTAAAATTTTAGATTATCCAAACTTTAAAACACATAAAACATATATTATAAAAAAGGTGAGTATTTGATACACTGATATGTATCAAATATTTTTAAAAAATTGACATGTATTTTTTTTTCTTTTTATAATATTTTACTATACTTTTATAAGACACTCATGAACTCTAATTTTATTTGTGAAATTTAAAAACTCAACTAACAATATACTAAATATTTTTCTATATAAAAATTACATTAAACATAAAATGCTTAATATTTAATCAAATATATCTTCTAAGGTTAGCCTTCTATTCAGAATAAGGATTATTTTTATGTTTAGCCCCTCCTAATTTTTTAAAAATTTCTTGAAATACCATACATTTTTTTATAATAAGGCAATTTATTTTTTTGGTGTCCTTAAGTTGTGACTTATTGGCCACATATTTTAGGAATAGTTTAAGTTCAAATCATCATTGTACCAAAAAAATAAATTAAATTTATTTTGATCCCTAAAAGATTTAATTTATAATTTGATACAATAAATTTGATAACACTTTTAGTTAAAACCTTGTTAATTATTATTAGCTTAATTTTATCCATTTACTTTCAATCAATCAAATAAAGGAAAAAAAATAAAATTAAATCATTACAATATTTAATACATTCCAAACATATTTAATAATTAAAATAAATAAATTAAATTAAATTAGAAACTAAATATGAGTAAAGTTTGAAATTTAAAAGTCTGCTTTATAACAATTTTTTTAATATTTCAATCCCTGTTCAATTATATTCTTCGCTTTGCCCCGTCTATGCTAGCTACTCCATTTATATCAGTATTTTTATATTTAAATTTGATAAATAATAATAATAATAATAATAATAACAACTAAACACTTAAAAAAATCTTAACGATAGAGAAAGAAAAGAAAAAAAAATCACAAATCTAATCAATAGATTCAATACTTGACATTAGACATAAATGCTGGTCAAATTTCCTAGGAGGTCCCTATATTATAGGGACTAGATCAAATTAGTCCATTTATTATTAAGTGAGTCAATTTAATCTTTATACTATTCAAAAGGATCAAACAAGTCTAAGTTATAACAAAATCAACAGTTACCGTATAAAAAATATTTGTTTCAATTACAATTCAATTCCAAACAAAATATTTTATTTACAGAACCGTTGAAACTTTAAAATATTAACTCTGCTAAACTATAAATGATATTTTTGAATAAATAAATGTTAACTTTATTGCAATTAAGTAAAAAAAATTAAATTGATCCATTTAATAGTAGTGAGACTAATTTGATCAGATCCCTATAATAAATGTACCTTTGAAGTTATTAACCCATAGATGCAAGTCCGAGTGGTTAATTTTTTACTTTGATTTATACAAGGGAGATGAAATGATGGTAGTTTAGCTGATAAGTGTTTTTCTGAGTTATTATCATGAGTTGATTAGACATCAAATTAATTATAAAATTATAAAAATATTCTCTAATATACAAATTATGTTATATTTTTATGGTGTATTTATTTTTTCTTTTTATATAATAAATTAATAAAAATTAATCAATTTGAATCCAAAATACCAGGAAAGATAAACAACTAACTTTATCATTGCTGTAACATAATTAATCTAGTATGTATTAATGACTTAGAATTACTTTGGGGACTTCACTTGTTATTACATATTTGTATAAAGAAGTGAGAAGCCATAGCTATGAAGACGTGAAGGTATCCAGTTCCAAAGGAGAAGGAGCTTCCCCAGACTTACCAGATTCAGAAACCAAATTGACAAGAAAATCAAACAGGTCCGTAGCCATAACAGCTGACGCAACATCCTCTTTATTAAGCGTCCTCCTCTTGCCTTGCATGGTAACCATCCACGACCTTTGCGTCAGCTCCTTGATGAACAGTTCGCAGGCCTTAGAGAACACTATCGGAGACTCCCCGGAAATCATCTTAACATCCTCCCCTGACTTTTTCATTATCTTCTTGATCCTTGCCAACGGCAACAAATGAGGCCCTGTTTTCCCCGATATCCCGCCCGACAGTATGCCCGAGTATGTCCCTGCTTGCCTCATATCTATACCTTAATGATCAACCCAATTTTATGCTTCGTTATATATAGACGTGTGAAAGGGAGCAGTGGTGATGTGTGGAGCCGGCTAGCTTATTATTGCTTCGGCCGGCAGCATCCAATGGCTGTTGATAAATGGCTGCCAATGCAAGCCCTATAAGGCTATTAAAACCAATAAATGATTTCTTTTATAAAAGAAAATTAGGGTTTCGTCTCAGTATCCGAAACCCAACATCATCATGTTGACGTGCTGTATAGAATTCAACTCTTTAATTATTATTTATTAATACTATTTGTATGGTTTTATAGTATTTTAGCACTACTTTTTAGGGTTGAGGGATGTCATATGTTTAACGGTCAAGGATCCGATGTCTTTATCAAGTGTTAGTATGCATTTTTCAACCATCCATAAAGACAAATTGCTA
This sequence comes from Gossypium stocksii, assembly GCA_020496765.1. NCBI lineage: Eukaryota > Viridiplantae > Streptophyta > Magnoliopsida > Malvales > Malvaceae > Gossypium > Gossypium stocksii. The sequence continues at coordinate 111,786,745 of CM035623.1, forward strand.
CTTTATGTGTGACGAATTACAGATCGATTTATAAATATTAACAAATCTTAATTACCTCTTTTGTTTATTTTGAAGTTGGCTCAAAGCTAAAAGCGTTGTGTTGTAGATTTTTGGTTTAATATTCAAATGGTTTGGAGGGATCCCGTTAGTGGTGTTCAAACTTCAGTTAAAATCGAATTAATTGATCGAATTAATCTAATTCAGTTAATTGGTTGAAAGTCGGTTAAATTTTTTTTTTTTTAAATTTTGGTTATCAATTAATTCAATACTAAACTTAATACATAATATTATATATAATATGTATTAGGATATTATTAATTCGACTAATTCAGTCAAATAAACTTTATTAATTTATTCTTTTATATGTTTTATATTTGTTTTAAAAAAAAATAAAATACAGCTGAAATATTTTGTTTTAAAGGATGATATCTATATTTCTTTTATTTACTTCAAGCATGCAACTTTGAAATGCGAGTGGGATGCCTGCCAAAACGTGTTTCAATGGGGCTCTTTTTTGACTTCTCATTAAGTACCTGTCGAGAAAAAAGGATCTCTATATATGAAAATTATTTTATAATTATGATCTTTTTATCATCAATCCTTTATTTAATTGTCCTCTGCCTGAGCAAAGTGATTCAAGGGTTGCAATTATCCATGGAAGTGGGTAATCATTTTTTCACAGTTGGAGATGGAACCTGGAAAAAATCAGTTGAAGCTCCCTATCCATTTTTTTAAAAAAAATTTGGCCTTTGGTTATTGGGCTTGTCGGTGTGTACTAGCTCAAACATTATAAACCCTCAAAGTTTTGAACTTCATAGTCTAAAAGATTATGCCCTATGGACTACCTATAGTATGCTAGTTGATCCAAGTGTTTAAATAATCCAAGATATGAGCTCAAACTCCTTGTGAAGGGATGTTGGTCCTTAGAATCTATGGTGGAATACTATGAATGTTCCTGGGTAAATACTAACTCTTTAATTTATATAAATATATAAATTATTTTAGACTAAATTAAGCATACATGTTGCTTAAAAAAAAAAAAAATCACCCATACATGTGAGTTCCCCTTCTAGTACATAACTCTTGGCACTCGCAAATCACGTCTTTGCATTCTATTCTCACCTCTCTATTCGTTTTTCTAGTTAGAAACTCACTTCTGCACGATAATGATGACCCAAAAAGATAAAAGGAAATGCTTATTTGGATGGATGATGTTTGAGATTAGACCTGATCATGAGTCGGGTTGAGTTCAGTTTAATGCAAAATGTTAGGCTTATTTTCTAGGTTCAGACTCGATTTAGCCCAAAAAATGAGCTTAAAATTCAATCCAAATTTAGCCCAACTTAAAAATGCTAAATCTAAGTTTGACCTAACCCGTTCTTATTAATTGTTTTAGATTTATATATAAATATATATATATATATATATATATATATAATATCAAATGCACTAAAATCATTAAAATAGATTTTCCCAACAAATTGAAAATACATTAAAAAAATCTTTATACTTAGATAAGTTACAACTTAGCAAGAAAATGCCTCTAAAATAATAACAAAATTAACAAATAAAATAAAAATTATACAATATCCAAACAATAACAACAAAATAGTAACAGTATAATAGTGAAATGACAGTAAAACAACAACGAAATAACAAAAACAAAGAAAATTTAAGCTGATTTGGGTTGGGCTGAGCTTGAGCAAAAAATCTTACATGAGGCTTGATCTATTTAAAAAGCATATATTATTTTTTGTCTAAACTTATATTTCGAGTCTATAATTTTGCTCAAATCCTCCTACTTTTCAGACAGACTTTTAAGTCTAAACAGATCATCCAACCTATGATCAGGTCTAATTGATACCGCTTCGAGCATAAAGTGTATGAAAATCGACCCCCTTTCTCTTGAGGTGACCACCTTCTGTTCCCCTCATGTGTGTGCACTTATTCTCTTCATGATTTCACCCCCTATCCCCTCTCTTAGTTTTTAATTAGTTTCTTTTTCATCTTTTGATTTTCTTCTACAATTTTATGACTCTTTCAGATTTATTTTTGGCGACGCTATAATATGATTAGTATGTTAAAAGGAAAAAAGAAAAGAAAAGTGAAAGTGAAAAACAACAAAAAAGAAAAGAAAAGAAAAGGAAACTGCGTTCACGTGAATAAAAAGGAAAAAGAAATCCAAGATGTAGCCTACAAAGCGTAATTTGCAACAGAGGATTGAATATTAAAATTAATTAAGTTACAAATATAAAATTGAGGAACACCAATGAGCAGCTTTATTATCTGTATCTTCTCAAGTTGTCAGATCGTCCAAATAATTACACAATTCTTTTCCAAGAAAACAGTAAATTAGAAGAACAGCACTGTTTCACATGACAAAAAAGGAGTACCCCACTTTTCTCTCTCTGCTATTTACCTTACTTCACAAGCTTCATCATTCAGTCCTTTGTTGGAGTTGTCATCTCTTTACTGGCATTGGGTTATAAATTCCCTCCTCATCTTTGATTTGATTGATAATTCGTTTTAGGGTTATTGAAACCAAAAAGGTAGTAATGTCCCTAATGAGATACCATTAATTATAGCTTAATTATAGGCCTCAAAAAGGTTGGATGCTTTCGTCGCCATTATTTCATCAATGTAACTCATGGTAAAGCTAAGTAATGATGAAACCAATGGATTAAGCCCCGCCGGTCCCTCTCCAAAACCAACTCAAGAGAGTTGGGACGACATTCTTTGCCTTCATGTGAACCCTCACCTCATCTAAACTTACAATAAAAAAGTGTGGTGGCCCTTTGCAGCGAAAGTCATGGACCCTAGAAATCACTAGTCGTGGGCCTCACTAACACCTTAGATTACAACTTATCCAATTGCCCACTCATCAACCTTACTTGATTATGTTTGTCTAAATACAGTAGTCGCATGGTCCTAGCACGTGTCTTTGGGTCAATAAAAGGGGCAATGATAATTTTCATTGAACAACAAAATGGAGAGCTAATGGTGAAGCTGTGGCCGCAAGCAATTAGGTTGGCGGTTGTTGTGAAGCCATATAGAGTGGAGGGGGGAATGGGTAGGCAGAGTCTGGTCCGTCCATCCCAGCGAACTTTAATCTTCAAAGCACATGCCTTTTATTGAAGGAGCTTTCGTTTTCTTTACAAAGGAGGTGTAGGCAGAGTAGGCTCATACATGAAACTCACAGCAAGCCAACACATGAGCATGACCAGCTTTAAAGCCAAGTAAAGAATATATATATATATACACCAAAAGCAACCCTACCAAACAACACATTGTATATGTTTGGTTTTCTTTGATTCTCAGCTATTAACCTTCTTCACCTCCCAACTCTCCACCACGTACCACTACCACCTTACACCATACATTTAGTTCATTTTCTACCTAATACTTTTCCTTTTATTTTTTTTTTTAATCATCGAATTAAAATAAGTTTATTGCTGTCAACAACTCAAAGAAACCCAATTTATTTTAGAAAATTTATGGGTATTAATTTGTTCCTGCCATGGAGGGTTGTTTGTCTCTCTTTAAACTCATCTCTCAATTTTCCAAGGAAAATAATTCTCATCTAAGCTACCAATTGTTATGACAATCTTGATTCTTTTTAAAAATTTAAATTTATCTTATTAAAAAAATTCTACAAATAATTTATTATAACAATCCATCATTAAACTTTTGCAAATTTTCATTTTAAGTTTCAAAAAATAAAAAATTTTATTTTAGGCACCATGGTCAACAACTATTTTCATTTTAAGAACTGCTATAAAAAACTATTCTCCTTTTGGTCACCTGCTAGTAATTTATTGTTATTGTATACTCATTTTAGTCATCCAATTTTAATAAATCTTTATTTTAGTCAGTTGCTAGTAATTTAATGTTATTATATACTCATTTCAATCACACAACTTTAATAAATTTTTATTTTGGTAATTTATTTTCTTTTTAAAAATAATTTTACTTTTTCTAAAAAGAGAAAAAAACTTAATTTTTTTACAAGGAATTAAGTTATTCAAATATCGAGATGGAACCTATATTTTTCATTTGTTACTAGTAAATAATCTAAAATTAATTTTAAAATAGGGGAAAAAAATAAAATATTTTTCTTGCAAAAGCCTAAATTTTTCCTATAAAAACTCGCGTAATTTCCTGTAAAATCTCAATTTTTTCCTTTTATGAGGAAAAAGTTTAAAATTAATTGTAGAATATGAAGAAAATTAAAGGAAATTAAAAATATAAAATGATTTTTCCTGTAAAAATCAAAATTTTCTCTTTTATTGGAAAAAAACTAAAATTAATTCTAGAAAAAAATAAAAGAAATTAAAAAGATAAATGATTTTTCTATTTAAAAGCCTAAGTTTTCCCCCGTAAACCTAGGTTTTCCCTCTTATTAAAAAAAATTAAAATTAATTCTAAAAATAAAAAATAAAATGAATTATCAAAATAAAAAATTATTAAAGTTGGGTAATTAAGATGAATGTACAACAACAAGAGAAGATGACCAAAACAAAAACATTTTTTAACGAAAATGTCTAAAATGAAAATGGATTTTAACCCCACAATGGCTAAAAAAAATTGATACCCAAAATAAAAACGTTTGAAAATTGAATGATCAATTATGTGATTTACCAAAACACCCGGAGTGGTTCTTAAATAAGACCTTTTTTTGGGCAACAAATAAATAAGGACCATTTTGTCTTATTTCAGCCTCCCCCACCTAACATATAAATCAACCAAACGGCTGGTACGTGAGTGTGTATATATATATAAAACACTCAAATATATAGCTACGGCCTACGGTGGTCGGCGGCGCTACCTGACTGCATATATATTTTGTACGTAGAGGATTCAATATTTGGTTCCTCCAAACAAATACAATATTAAAGTCTTCAATTCATTAAAATTCCAATTGTGAAATGTATTAATAAGTAGTTGGATTTTGTTTAGAAAATTAATAAAAAATTGATGAATGTCATAATAATAAATTCCGCATAATGCATAGTGAGTATCTGTTAAAGTGTAATATGAGCTTAAATGAGGCTAATTACATTATTGTTAGAGTTTTATCAAAATTAAAGTGAATAAAAATTTTAGTTTTTATTGTTATAATTTATAAAATATTTTTTTATATTTTTATGGTTATTGATTTGTGTTTATTTATTTATTTTGTAATTCAATGAAATTAATTAAAAACAGATAATTTAGCTGCAGATTAAAGACGTATTTACTTTACTGTTCCCTTCACTTAATACATAATTAATTAATTAATGAGGAAGAAGAAGCTTCTCCTTCAAAATTTGAATTTTGTTATTTATTGATATTTTTAAATATGTGCAATCGCTTTCCAGCAGAGACTGTTGCAACTTACAAATAGAAAGCAGGGAGGCGAAGAGAAAAAGCTCTTCTTTAATCTTTAGATCTCCTCTCTTTCAATGCTTCCTTGTTTCTGATTTCTTCACTCGGTTTTGCACTCGCATTGAACCAGCTCGCTCCCGTTTTCTCGAAATCCACGTGTAGATTGATGCCATACGCTTTGCTTTCCCGCGCGTGGTTGCATTTTGATTGAACCTACGGCATCGGGATCGAGCGATCAAATGGTGAGTTTCCAGCGATAGTTTCCAGAGGTCCGGTCGCATTCCTGGATTTCCTGCGGGATTTTCGGAGGAGATGTTTAAGTCGGTGAGATGGAGGAGCGACAAGGACAGGATCAAAGCTGTCTTCAAGTTGCAGTTCCATGCTACTCAAGTACTCTCTAGTTCTTTCAAATTCTTCTTTCTTTTTCTGAAATTCGTAATGCTGTTTACTTATATCTTTCTTTGTTAGCCGCGTTGCTCAAAAACAACTTCCTTTGAAGCTGCTTGAACTATTTTGCTTGGTTAAATTCTTTTCTCAAAAGCTTTTAATTATCAGTAATTACCTCATTTATTTATTACTATTTGTAATGTGACTGAACAATTTAAGAAATGTTGAAATATTAACCATTTTCTGCGTAATTTAGTTGGCAGAGTCAAAATTGCAAGCATTGATGATATCAGTAATTCCTGACGATGGGGGAAAACCGATAAAAACATTAGACAAGGCGACCGTTCAGGACGGAAACTGTCGATGGGAAAATCCACTTTACGAGACCGTTAAATTTGTTAGGGAGCCAAAAACTGGAAAGATCAATGAAAGAATCTATCATTTTATTTTATCAACAGTAAGATATATATATTTTGATGAAAATTTTGAGTTTTTTTTTTTTTATTTCTTTTTATATATTATGATGCAAGTAACGTATATATGTTTGTTTTAGGGTGTGGGAAAAGGAGGTTTGGTTGGGGAAGCTTCAATTGATTTTGCTGTTTATGCTGAGGCAAATAAAACTTCCACCGTTTCTCTTCCATTAAAGAATTCAAACTCTAAAGCAATTTTGCATGTTAGTATACTCAATCCCACTCTATACATTCTGTCTCATATTTTTATTCAATTTTGATGTTGAAAATTGAATTCAAGCCATTGGTGTTGACCAGGTCTCAATACAGAGGTTGCATGAAAATGCTGATCAAAGGTAAAGACTTGCCACTTTTTTTTTTTTAATTTTTATTGAATTCTTGTGGTTATTGGAGGTTGTTTCTGGAATCTAGAAGTATTTATTTGTGAGCTTGACGTTGTCAGAGAGGTGGAAGAAACTGAAGATGCAAGTTTTAAATTGCAATTGAGGAGCTTGAAGGCCCACTTGAGCAATGGTTATGAAGATGAAAGCATTAAGAAGGATCTCATTGAAGTAAGGCTCCCATCCTATTTATAAGTGAAAAAGCGTTCATTTTGGGTTTTCTTATTGCTGTTTTCCAGACCATTTCTTCTTCTCTTAACTTTTTCGTCTCTTTATATTTGCTTAATGTAGAAAACTTGATGGAAAATGGATTTGCATGTTTTGCTTATTTGTTTGTGAATATCTCTGACAGGATGCATCTTTCAGCAAAACCACCCACAATGTTGAATTGCGTGGAAATCATAGAGGATCTGATGGATCTGATATTACCATTTCAAGTTCTAATAGTAGCTCTGAACTTGATACTCCACGAGAACTTGGAATGAAGGATGACAATGTAAAGAATGAGTGGTCGGCAGGTTCTGATCACGGAATGAGTACTGAAGACTCCAACAGTTCCCAGGACAACTTTCCACGAGAAAATTGCCAACATGGTTCAGATAGTGAGATTGAAAAGCTCAAGAATGAGGTCAATGCTTTGTCCAGGCAAGTGGATGTGTCAGATATGGAATTGCAGACTCTGAGGAAGCAAATTGTAAAGGAGAGCAAAAGGGGGCAGGATCTCTCACGGGAAGTTGTTACTTTGAAAGAAGAAAGAGATGCACTCAAATTAGAATGTAATAAACTGAAGGCCTTCCAGAAGCAAAAGAATGATGCAAAACTAAACAACAGGCTGCAGTTTGAGAATGGGGATCCCTGGGTTCTGGTTCAAGAAATCAGAGAAGAGCTGAAATATGAGAAGGACCTGAATTCCAATCTTCGGTTACAACTGCAGAAGACACAGGAATCAAATGCTGAGTTAATCCTTGCTGTACAAGACCTAGAAGAAATGTTGGATGCAAAGAACATGAAGATGTCCAATACTCCCAACAAATCAGGGTCCCATGGCAGTGCTAAAGAATTGAGAGGCACCATCTCAAGAAGTGACAGAGATGAGAATGAATATAGGAGGGCATCAGAAGATCTTGTTAAAGAACACAGAGGCACCAAGGAAACCTCTCTCCTGGAGCAGAAGGTCATGGACCTCAACAGTGAGTTGGAGATCTACAAGAGAGATAAAGATGAGCTCGAGGCACAAATGGAGCAGCTGGCACTTGACTATGAGATACTGAAGCAGGAAAATCATGACATCTCATACAAATTAGAGCAAACCCGGCTGCGAGAACAACTGAAGATACAGTATGAGTGCCCATCTTCTTCTGCTACCATAAATGAACTTGAGAACCAAATTGAATGCTTGCAAAGGGAACTCAGCAAACAATCAAAAGAATTCTCCGGCTCTTTGGTGACTATAAATGAACTCGAAATCCACATCAGAAGCTTGGAGGAGGGGTTAGAAAAACAGGCAAAAGTGTTTGAAAGGGATCTAGGATCTGTCACACAAAACAAAGTTGAGCAGGAGCAAAGAGCTATTAGAGCTGAGGAAGCCTTACAAATGACAAGATTGAAGAATGCAAATACAGCTGAAAGGCTACAAGAGGAATTTAAAAAACTCTCCATGCAGATGGCCTCAACATTTGATGCAAATGAGAAGGTGGCTACAAATGCTCTAGCTGAAGCTAATGAACTACGCTTGCAGAGAAATCAGCTGGAAGAACTGCTCAAGAAAGCTAACAAAGAGCTCCAATCAGTTACGGATGATTATGAAGCGAAACTCTGTGACCTTTCCAATCTAGTAAAGTTAAAATCAAATCAGATAGAGCAGATGTTGGAGGAAATTGATGACAAATCTAAGCAGCTTGAACACCAAAAGAAGCATGTGGAAGAAGTTAGTGGAGCTTTTTCTAAGGAGATCAGTAGGCTAAAAGCTGAGATTTACAAGCTGACTACCGAAAAGAAATGCCTATGTGAACAAGCTGAGCAGATGGAAAGCTTGAAACTTGAGTTGGAACATACAAAAGCACTTGTCCAAGGAACTGAAGAGCAGATGCAAAGAGGAAATTTAGAAAGAAATAATCTAGTGAGTGAGATTGCTTTGATGAAAAAGGAAGCAACTAAGTCAGAGGAGGAGTTGCAGAGAATGAGGCATTTGAAGGAAGAGAAAGATGCATCAATTGAATCCTTACAATCAGAGCTGGACACTCTCAAAGCTCAGTGCGATAAATTGAAACATTCGGTGTTTGAGGATGAAATAGAGAAAGAAAAACTCAGGAAGCTAGTAGTTCAATTAAAGACTGACCTTAAGAAGAAGGAAGATGCATTTACTGGAATGGAAAAGAAGTTGAAAGAGAGCAATAGAAGAGGAGTTGTTTCTGATGGAATAAGAACACCATTAAGAAACAATAAATCTGCCATGGTTCTTCACAGTCCTAAAGAGGTCGCAAGCCTGAGGGAGACAATAAAGTTGCTTGAGGTAAATTTAAACATCCAAGTTTCATATAAAATCAAGTTTGTCTTCGAATCTGTTTGCTGAAAATGGTTTACAATTACAGTATCTGTTTTCTAGTACCGAAAATATCAGTCAGTATCAAGCTGTCCATACTGAGATCAAAATTCCCCTTTTTGTTTGTTTTTTCCTTACTAATGGGATTATGAAAATGGAAATTTTGTATTCACAGTGATTATCTTTTTTACTTCTCATGGCAGGGACAAATAAAGTTGAAGGAAGCTGCTTTAGAAACATCCACAAATGTCTTTTTGGAAAAGGAAAAGGATCTTCAGAAGAAAATTGATGAGTTAGAAAACAAACTCAATGAGTACAACACTGGTTTCAGCAGTTACCAACTTCAAAAGGTGAGAACCATCATTCCATGATTAATAAGAAGGAAAAGAAAAACCCTTCATTTTAAGGGAAGCCGTGTATATTTATTTGTCATGACTAAAGTTATGCATCAAGAGGTTTCCAGTTTCCACATTCCTCATGGCATTAACAACTGATAATCTTGTTTTATTACATACATTTGTTTTTCTTTCTTTGGCATAATTTTTTCTTAAAAAGTTGCAGGTATTTAAAGACACTAAGGACGTTACATCAAATGGGAAAGCATGCATATCGAAAGAAAATGGATATGCAGTGCCCTTCGTGAAAAGGTAAGACATGTATCAATATATAGGTAGAAGATTATTGTAGAAACCAAAGAGTAGGGTAACTAATTTACTTCTATTTATTTCTTCTAAACAGCAGTGATGGTGGTAACCATGATGAACTGATGGCTGAACTAACATCCTTAAAGGAGCGAAACAAATCCATGGAAAATGAATTGAAAGATATGCAAGAACGATATTCAGATATAAGCCTCAAATTCGCAGAGGTAGAAGGTGAACGGCAACAGCTTGTGATGACTGTGCGGAACCTCATGAATGCCAAGAAGAGCTGAAGGTAATGAATTTCTACATATACATGAATAGAATGTATAGTTGAAATGACTGCTGGGTGTGCCCTTTTGGAAAATTTAGGCATCACGGTTCCTTTTTAGAGCGAATAAGTTAAATTGTACAAAGTTGTATATGAATTCCCTTCACCTCTATCTTATCTAGATTTAGAGGTGAGTGATGGGTACCAGTAAGTCTAACATAGATATGTTCATTTTTAAATTTTTTTCCTAAGTTTTGCATGTATTTGAGAGATTATATCTCCGTACTTGTGTTTAAACGTGTTGAACATGGGATAAAGAGTCTGCACAACATAGTCTCATGTAATGGTTTCAAAATGCACGTACTGTTGGTACTATTATTGTTGTTATCATTATTATTATTATTATTTGATACAATTATTGTTATTCATGTTTTATTCATGTTCTCCCCACGATTTTTTTTTTTTGGCTCAATCAAAGTTCATTGGAATCGGAAAAGTCTGCTGCAGACCGTCTGCATTTATCTCAAACATCAGAAATCTAAAATCTCACCACCAACAATCATTGCAATATACACACCAGCTTTGCCAACTCCAATTTGAGCTCTACTCTCTCCTAGAAAGTAATACCATATATATGGCAAATGCATTTGCTGTACATGTTGCAGGAGATAAACAATAGAAATGCAGTAAGGGTGTACTTGGTTGGGTGGAAAATTAGTGAGATGAAAGGAGGGAGTGTGAAAAAGTGGAAGGCTGGTAGGAAAGAAAAGTGAGAAAAGAAAATAGGAGAAATGTTTATTTTCCTTCTTAATATATAAAAATCAATTCTTCCAGCTGCAGAGAAAATAGAGAACAACCACACCTATAGAAAGAAAGGAAAAAAGAAATCTCTTCTTTTTATCACTTTTAACTGATAGACCATGTAATAGGCTCAGAAATGAGTTTTTCATTGGCACCCACTAATTCATCAGGAACCCACTCTGACAGTAATTTGAAAATTGCAAAACAACCAAATCCTGAATTGCTATACACTGGGTCAACAAGTTTTGAATCATTTCAATACCAAGAAGTGCTGGAAAGAATATCGGCTATCTGTTCCTTTGTGCAACGATACCTGAATTGCAATCAACTCCCAAATACGGTTATGTCATATCCCAAGGTGCGCCGCCGTCTTCCATGAAAAACTGGATTTTTAGTTATTGCAATTGTTGACATATTTTCTCAGTAAATTTCAGTCATTTCATCCATAGGGATTCACCATGGGGAAAGAGCTTGGATAACGCCTATTTTTAAATAGCTTGCTGCAGATAAGCTACCTACCCAAATTGTGGATGAAGACAGTGAGTACGCGTCGCTAAAAGTAGGTTCGATTTCATTCCAAAAATATTTAACGTACTGAATTGAGTTATTCAGTTTTTTAATTTAACTTGATAAATAATTTGGGCATTCCGAATTCAAGTTGAATTTTTACAATGCTGAAAACAAATTCGTATAATTATCTTCTGGTCCCTTACAATTTTAAAATAAACAATATGATCCTTAAAATACAAAAAAAAAATATCTATAAAAATGTTAATTTTTTTTTCAAAATTATAAATTAAAGGCCTTAAAGAAGTAAATTACAAAACCAAGTTTATTATACTAAAATATCTTGATTTTCAATTATTTTACTTTAAATAAATTTATGTGCTCTACATTGAAATTTATTTATATTGTGGATAAGTTTTAATTTGACATGTTTTAAATTTAACTAAAATAATGTTATTCAATTTGATTCGTAAAAATTCAATTAAATTAAAAAAAAATTCACTTAGATTAACTCAATTCAATCAGACACTTACCTCTAACTTAAAGGAACACTTTGGAAACAAATATTCGTCACCTAACCCTTGCTTCACTGTCTAAACACCAAGGAAGTTAGGCTATGTCCTACAAGAGATACACAAAGAAATATGTAGACATCACATGAGTGGATGAAATTTAGAAGCCATTGGACAAGGATATTTCTAGCTTACCATGAATGAATTCGCCTAAAATCTTATCCAAAAATGCGACACAAGAATTTTGTATATGTTCCGCGAATGCCTACAGAACCCTTACGATAGATATCAACAATTTGACTAAACATAATTAAGGAAATTTATTTACATTATATTTTTAATCAAATATAATACTCTTTTAATAATAAAAGTTTACTTAAACTCGCATCATTTTATGTTGTTAAAACAAATAATTCTTGAATCTTGAACATTGACTACAACCTTCCCAATCTTTACTATTAATTGACCATAACCTTCTACTCTCTTGTGATGTCTTCATGGATGCAAATTTCCAAAATTAGCAAACTTGAATTTCTTTTTTTTGAAAATTTATCTCTTTTTTTTTCAATATTTATTGAGGGAAACAATTATCTTAAACCCCTAAATCAAGTTTCTGATGCCAAACGATGCAGAAACCTAAGATCTAGCAAAAGAAACCAAATATTTGAAAGTCTAGAAAATAAGGAACACAAAGAAGAATAAATGAAGGTTAGACATTAAGGAAGCACCATCATCTCTATCTACCTATCCATGCCAACGAGTAACTTGTTGACTTGTCATCAGTTCTTCTATGCGTCGTTGAAGAGAACTTTGTTAAAATTTGTGCCCTTAGTGCAATGATTTTGTCATACTATTTGTAATATTCAAACTGGTTCAATAAATAAAATTACCATATGTTTCAATGATAAATTATTATATGTTTGTATTCAATGTTTTTTTTTTGTATGAAAAACAAAATGAAGAAGCAAATATATGTTCATTGATTACTTAAAGTTTAATTAATAATAAGTTGTATTACAATAACAAATTATAATGCGAGGAGATAACTTTTATTAGTAGGTAATACAAAATTGTTGATGGTTCACAAAATCAAATTAAGAAAATAATTCAAATAAATAGGAAAATATTATGTTGTCTATAAGTCCAATAAAGAGATAGCTTGTCTTGGAAATTAGAGTGGATGACTCTTAAAAATAAAGTCATAAATGTGATTATCTGGACTGGCAATATATCAGATTAGACACATTGAATTTATCCTAGATTCATTTATGAATTATTCACTTGTGACGTTCATGGTGTGGCTTACTTAAATTTTGAGTAAATAAAAGGTCATGTGTGTATAACTCATGTACTTTGATATATTGGAAACTTGAGCTCTCATTGTAGTGGATTAAAAGTTGGTATATTAGGTAAATGACTTGTGTATGGCATGACATCGCTTACAATAGTGAAATTCATAGCTTGAATAAAAAGTAAATATTATATTCTTGTTGACATCATATGGATTACGAAAATGGAAGGTGGACACAGGTCATTTGTCTGAGATGAATGACTATCATTACTGTTTGTAAGTAATGATCATTTTCATCGTGAAAGATACAATAGTAATTATGAGATAAAATGGATCGAATTAGGTGAACTAATTTGACCTAGAAAGATCAATGATATCCTATAAAGGTAGCACATAAATGACAATGTCATTAGATAAAAACTAAATACTTGTAGCTTTTGTAATAGTATATCATAGGGAGATCAATCATGGTACTTTAGGGGAACGACTTTATGATTAAATAACTTTACAATTAATTGGTAAAGAGTTGAAACTTAATTAAAAATTATTTAAATCTTTGCTAGCTCAAACAACTCTATAGAAACTGCATAATAAGAATTGTTAGAATGAATGGATGAAATGACAAATGAGAAATAAATTGTATGAATTACTATTCGCAGTAAATGCATTTTTCTTAAAAAACCAAGAGATGACTAAGGAATTAATTTAATTTCTTTGGGGGTATTATATAATTGTATGGAATTAAAAAATCTATTAAAAAGTAAGAACTAAATTAATTAGTCACCGTAGTTATATTTTAATTTGACAATTAAATGAATTTACACAGATTTTATTGCAGTAAAGTTATTGTGGTTTTAATGAAATTAGAATTAGGTTGTGTAACTTATTTAATTAAATCAATTAATATTTAAAATTATCATTTTTTGATAGAAAATATAAGTAATTGAGTTGAATAATTATATGAGCTTATTTTTATGTGAATCAAGACAGAATTACAAACCAACACGAAGATCCTAAAATAAGCATGTGTGCCATAGCATACAATCAGTAAAATTCCTTGGTCCCGCCGACTTCTTCATATGGGAGTCCTCCATGGACTCGATTTTTTATTAAATAATTATTTATATACTCGTCTAGTTAAAATATAACTCTTTAATTTTCCTTTAGAAATAGAGATTAAGATTGGATAATATATATAATTAAATCTAATACGAAATCGGCCCAAAAAGCCTAAAACGGGCATGTGTTCCATGACAGGCAAGAAGTAAAACTCTTTTGTGACATTGATTTCTTCATCTAGAAGTCTTAGGTGACTCCGTTTTCTATTAAATAATTATTTTATACTCGCCTAATTAAAATATAACTCTTATGATTTTTTCCTCTATAAGTAGAGACATAAAGAGCTCTTGAAATATATATGAGATATTAAGGGTAAACTCTGTCGAAATTTAGTGAAAATTTATTTACGTAACTTATTTTTTAAAACTAAATAAAATCTATTTTCCTAGTTTTTCTTGTTCTAAATTTGTAAAATTATAATTGCAATAACTTTGGCATTTATAATTTAAATTTGAAGATCTCCACTCTATTGGAAGTTGACTTACCCTTGAGAAGTTTTGCTTTTTATTCTTTGTTTGATTCTTTGAGTTATAACTTATTCTCTAAGTGTCTAAGAGTTCAAAAATAACGAAGAAAATCGTTCGGTTGAAAGCATAAAGGATTTGAATTCTAATTGGATTGTTCTACAAATCTAACACCTTCCTAAAGGCTAATCTGTGATTTCAACATCTCCCTAAGCTCGAAATCACAAATACTCTATTTAATTAAATTTATTGCTATAGATATCACAATAAAAATCTTATTTTGTGAAAATAAAATAAAACTTCATTGTGCAAGTCAAACGATTTTCATACCAATTTTTTCCAACACAGGTGTTGCTGGCTGTCACATTTGTGTGTTGGAATTTATGTTGCTACAAGACCTATTCTTGCAGGTTCTAAAGTTGTTCTTAGAGCTTTGAGACTTATTATAGGTTCTAATTTTGGTTTGAAATTTGGTTCCCTGGAGCTGGTGAAAGGTACCCAGGGGAGGGGTCCTAATGGGCTACTAACTAAACGGATTGCAGGGATGATGGTACTATTGGCCGAAGTTTATGTTCCTCGGGGGACGAGACAATATACTTTGATATTATTGGGTAATCTTAGTTGCAGGGGAAGTCTGAATTTTTTTTTGAAGTTTTGGTTTTTAGGAAAGTTGTTATTGGCGGCAGCATTTATTCGGTCGAGAGTAAGTTTATCTTCACTGCACCAATTATTAATATAAGGAGAAAGTTGAGATGATTTATTATTGTTGATCAGAAAATAGAATGTGGTAGAAGGATTGAGATAGTTAGAATGTAAATATCAGTTGAAGTTTAGAGAAAAGAGACTTAAGAATGCTAAAAAAAAGAGTCTTAACCCTTATTCCCGATACCAATATTGTTTCTAATAATTCTCAAAGTACCACGTGTTATCTCAAAATCCCTAAAATTTAATAACCACTTATGCCTTATTGCCTTATATATGAGATATGTTTAGAGAACATCTCAATGACATGTTGGGGTCGTAAACGCCCTAAGTCACAAGGTATTTCTTTAATGAAAGATGTTGACTTACAAGTCGTGAAACTCTCGAGATTATAGCTCATGCTACTCATTGTAGGCAGAATTTTTAGATTTTGTCTCTAATTCTAGAAAAAGCATCAGGTTTTTCCGTCCTTTTGTAATACTGAAGAATGCCGTATGTGAAGTGAATTCTGTACAAATACATCTCTCCTCATAATCCCTAACTCCCAATGATGTAAAAGAATTAATGGTTTTCACTATCCAAAACGTTTCTTTTGCATATATATATATATATATATATAGTGACTATTTGCTGTCAGACCATGCGATTCTGCCACCTACACTTTGCTCAAGGAACACACCACACTTAATAATCATATAATTTCATACATACTCTTTTTCATGATAAAACATATACTAATAAATATGTATAAATTATGAGGTTGGTCAAACTGATTGTGCTCATCACGTCTTATCCAATCCCTTCTTATTGCATCAACATTGCATTATGATTTTACAAATCAAAATAATAAATAATATCTTCTAAAAAAAATAATAAGAATTAAATCTCATTTTCAAATACAAATAAAAATTTAAAAAAAAAATCACAATTTCATACAATGCATTCTCTTTTTCATAATTCTCTTTCTATCTAATTCTTTGCTTTTCCTTAATTACAATAACAAATCTACCGATCCTGAAAAGAATAAAAAGAATTACATGAAACTATATGTATTTACACTTCAAATTTCTGAAAATTGAAGCTGGTTATTATCTACAATCTCCTACTCATCAATCCATAAACGAGAACAAGAGCAACAGTAAGAGCTTGATCAATACTTGGCTCTATCTCCAAAGTTAAGACATCATCTCCTAACACCATTCCAGTAGGTAATTGCTTCTGCATCACCTGCAACCAAACTTAACTTTACTGCTTGATAAATGATTTAGCATAGCATAGGTATATTTACTTTCATGGTGTTAATTTAATTACCTCTGCTATAATATCTCCACCCGAGTTTACAATCTTAAATCCTTGTTTCTTGCGCCCTAAGCTAACCATGAAGTACTTGTTAAACCCCACTCTAACTTCACAAACTAGGTCTCCCCGTAGAATTCTGCAATATTTCTTGACTTGAAAGCTGGGTTTTTCCTTCTTTCTGCCAGTAAAGTTCCCTCTATATCCATTCCAACATCCCAATATTTGTAGTTTCTGCAAAAAATCAAGGACGTAATGTAAATCTCAAGGTTTATATACTTATATCTATATGTATATATGCGCGTGTGTGTGTGTAGTACCTTTTTTAAAATGGTAAAGAGAACATGGCCGTGGAGATTCATGAGATGAACTTCACTGCTACCTTTGGTGTCGTAGTTTTCGACACGATACACAATCTGGCCTTTTGAATCAAAGACGGTGCAACCATTGGTGTGGCATACAAGAGATTTCATCCATATAGTGAATGTTTCCTTACCTGCAGAGCTCATGCTGCAGGGACCGGAAACTTGTGGTTCAGTTGGATGAACCTTAGCCATCTAAACTTTCAAACAAAAAATTAGAAAGTTGAGGTGAGCTTCAAAGAGAATGGCCGGCTTGGGATTATGTAAGCTATATGCCTCTAGGAATTGAGTTGTAACTTCTATTATAATATATATATATAAACATGGCAATGTGACAGTCATGGAGTCTTGTAATATAATTGGAAAATGACATAAAAGAAAATTTCAAACCTCTCCCATTACCATTTTATCTTATCCTATTATTAAGGGTTAATATGTGGTTTGGTACCTAAATTATATCTTATTTTTCAATGTAGTATTTGTAGTTTTTTTAAATGTATTTTCAATTTGGTACTTGTGGAATTATTCTATTAAACAGTTTACTCCAAGTCATTATTAATAGACTGATTTACAATTGATATTTGACATTATATTTAAAAGAAAACAATTTTTTCCAAATTTCCCTTTGTTTTATTTTCTTTTTATTTCATCGTTTTGTTCTTCAAAAATGAACTCCCATGACATGAAAACACATGTTTTCATCGAAAATTTTATAATATTCCATATTTTTATGAGAAATATTAAATTTTAATGACGATATTATCTTTGTTTTTAAATTGGTTGATAATAAATAACCCTAATAAAATATTAAAAATAAAATATAGTTCAAATATCAAATTACATATTAACGCTCAATATGCAGTCATATGAGAATAATATTTAAACCATGTTTAAAGCATGTTTCTTCTGCTGGAAAAAAAAAGGACTGTTTAAAGCCGGTTTCTTGTAGTGGAAAAAGAAATTGTTGAATTAATGACAAAAATCAACTCTTTTGAGTCAATCCCAAAACCCTAATATTTTATTTATAAATTCTGCTTCTAAAGTGTACAATGTATTGGAGCTGGTTGACGTAACGAAGAACAGGGACATCAAATATTTTAATTTTATATATATTATTATCGGTTGAATGATGTTATTTTATTCATTTTCATATATATATATATATTCTCATCACCTTATACCAACCAATCTCTAACATTATATGAAAAATAAAGTACATCTTCAATATTACCTTTATATTTACTAAATTATAGCATTGAGTGTAAAACAAATTTAATTTATAAATAATATAATTTATTGTATAAAATAATAAAAATTTTACTATTATTTAATTGAGTTAATGTTTAGTTAACTCGTGATATTAATCTCTATATATAAACGTGTAAAATTGTGTTGGGATAGTAGAGTTGATTGGTAAACTCTTTTAACTATTTATATTGAGTTTACTAATAAGGTATAGTCAGCTGTGACAAACAAAAGGTTTATAATGTATAAATTTTTTCAACATATAAAAAAATAATAAAAATATCTTTACTATCTTATCTTTCATATTTGTCTTTATTCATGTGACATGGAATAGAGATATAAATGTTTCTTCTAACTGCTACAATGGCGTCGGCAATAGTTTGAAAGTGGTGTTCTTAGTTTAGTGGCAAAGGCTTGGGAAAGCACAATTGGGTATTGGCCCATCCAACTAAAAAACATCAATGATTTCATGGTTTCAGATTGGGAGTAAAGGTAAAACATCTGGGTATTGTCATGTCTGATCACCTGAAATTTTGTTTTCAAACAGACAAAAAGGTCCAGTGCACTAAAACATTGGGTAACCAAATTACCTCCCAACAGCATTCAGAACCCACAAGAGTCCAAAAATTGGAAGCCATTAATGGAATTTGGGACCACCTCCTGGTGCAGGATGCTTGTAGTTCATCCCTGTACTGATTGTCATGTATCAAATTGATTTCTCAGGACCAATATTGGAACACCTTGAATTAGTCTGTTATCTGTCATAATCCACAAAATAATGAAAAAAAATAAACATCCCCTATGAGTGCAATCCACTGGTCCCTCATGAAAGATTTTTTTTACTAAACGAATTTTATTCATTTTAATCAAAATTAAAATTTTTTGACAAATTAATCTATGTATATTAAATCAAAGAACAAATTTGTCTTTCTGTTAAAGATTCCATCCAATTCTATTATTAAAAATTGATTCATGTATGTCAGCATGTGATGCACGTGACACACTAGGTGTCATTATGTGGTTATTTTATCAACCGTATTAATTTTTAACAGTACAAATGGATGAAATTTTTAACAGAAAAATTCAATTTGCTATTTAATCTAACATACATAGACTAATTTATTCTTTTTTGAAAAAAATAAAATACAATCTAAATTCTAATAAAAAATTCCATAATATTTTTACTTTTTACGGATGACTCCAAAAATCAAATCAAATCAAATCAAATCCAATATCACAATTTCTTTTATCCATACTCTGTAGTCTAAAAATGAAAATATTTTCCCAGGGTTTTTTTCCTTTGGTCTTTTGTCATGTACTCTTTGAATGAGCATGAAAAAACAACGTATTGAACAGGGTATGGTTGTTGACAGTCTTGACCTCCCACATTAATATGCCAATCTTTATAAGTCTCAGACGTTTTCCCCACAATCTTTTTGATGTTTTTATTTGCCGCTTCTACCGCACCATTCATTTTTGGACGATATGGTAACGAGTTGTGATGCTTAATCTTAAACTAACTGCAAACCTCTAGTATGGTGCTGTTGTTCAAATTCACCGCATTGTCTGATATGATCCTTCCTGGCATTCCATATCAACATATGACTTCCTTCTTTAAGAACTTACTGACTGTCGACCTCGTGACATTAGAATATGACGCCGCTTCTACCCACTTGGTGAAGTAATCGATGACCACCAAGATGAATCGATGCCCATTGGAAGCCTTTGGCGAGATCGACTCGATAACATACATACCCCACATAGAGAAAGGCCATGGAGACGCCATAATATGAATATGTGAGGGAGGTATATGAATTTTATCTCCATAAATTTGGCACTTATAGCACTTCCTGACATAACTGATGCAATCCCCTTCCATGGTGGACCAATAATATCCAAATCTCATGATTCAGTTGGCGATAGTGAAACCGTTAGCATGTGTTCCACAAACCCCCTCATGAACTTCTTCCAAGATTTTCTTAGCCTCAACAGCATCTACACATCTTAGTAGCACTTGATCCTTTCTCCTTTTATATAGGATCTCTCCATCTAAGACATAGTCACTGGCCAGCCTTCTTAACGTTCTTTTATCATTCTCTGTTACCTGATCAATGTATTCGCCATTCTTCACAAACTCAGTATATCATGATACCAATGATGATTATCATTTTCTTCTTCTTCGTCGATATTGTAGCAATGAGCCGGAGCCTCGTGAATATTCATTTGGATAGTCTTCATGCCCCCTGTTTATTTACTCGGATCATAGAAGCTAATGTAGCCAAGGCGTCATCCATCTGGTTTTCATCTCGCGGAAGGTAGCAGAAGGTGACATCATCAAACTCCCTAATTATTTCCAAAATTAGCCTTCAATTACTGATCAATTTGAGGTCCCTCGTTTCTCATTCATCTTTTAACTGATAGATCACTAGCGCAGAATCCTCATACACCTCTAGTACTTTGACTTTGTGTTCTATGGCTGCGCGGATTCCCATGATACATGCCTTGTACTCTGCCATATTGTTGGTACAATCAAAATCTAATTTGCAAGTAAATGGATAATGATCTCCGCTTAGGGATATCAAGACTGCCCCAATTCCGTTACCCACAACATTTGATGCTCTATCAAAATTTAATTTCCAAGAATGATCTTCTGGAGTGTCTTCTTTAGTAGTTACCACACACATTAGATCTTCATTAGGGAAATCAAAGTTCATAGACTTGTAATCCTCTAAAGCTCTACTGGCTAGAAAATCTGTTATTGCACTCTCTTTCACAACCTTCTAGTTCACATAGACTATGTTAAATTCAGAAAGCAGGATTTGCCATCTAGCCATCCTTCCATTCAAAGCCATTGACTCCATCATGTTTTAGAGGATCTAGCTTTGAAATCAACCAAGCCGTATGGTACAACATATACTATCTCAATCTCCGAGTTGTCCAGACCAATGCGCAACATAACTTTTTCATTGATGAGTACTTCACTTCACACTCAGTGAATTTCTTACTGAGGTAATATATCGCCATTTCCTTCTTTCCAGTCATCATGTTGGCCAAACACACATCCCAAAGAATTGTCAAATACTGTCAAATACAGTATCAGTGGCCTATCTGGACCAGGTGGCATTAGCACTAGGGTATTAGACAAGTATTGTTTAACCTTGTCAAAAGCTTTCTGGCATTCATCATCCCATATTCTTAGATTGTGTTTCTTAAGAAGACGACATATGGGGGTCACATTTCTCAGTTAGTTGGGAAATGAACCGGGCAATATAGTTTAGTATTCCTAATAAACTTCAGACTTCCTTTTGAGTGCGGGGCGAAAGCAATTCTTATATAACCTTAACTTTGTCTGGGTCGACCTCAATTCCCTTTTCACTAACCACGAAACCTAACAGTTTTCCTGATCTAGCCCCGAAAGTACATTTGGTTGGATTAAGCTTTAGTTGAAATTTTCTCAACCTCAAGAACAATTTCTTCAAAACCCGCACGTACTCCTTTTCTGTTCGGGACTTTGCAATCATATCGTCAATGTAAACCTCAATTTTCTTATGTATCATGTCATGAAATAAGGTTATCATGGCTCTTTGGTATGTTGCTCCTGTATTTTTTAATCCAAATGGCATTACCTTATAACAAAATGTTCCTCACAGGGCTATAGACGTAGTCTTTTGCATGTCTTCAGGATGCATCATTATCTGATTGTATCTGGAGAAGTCGTCCATGAAGGAGAACAATAAGTAGCCTGCCGTGTTATCCACTAAAGTGTCAATGTGAGGCAATGGGAAATTGTATTTTGGGCTGGCCTTGTTTAAGTCTCTGTAATTTATGCACATTCACTATTTTCCATCTTTCTTAGGGACGGAGACAATATTGGTTACCCACTCTAAATATTTGACCACTTGTAAGAACCCAGCATCGAATTGCTTCTTGACCTCTTCTTTATTTTTATCACAATATCGGGTCTCATCCTTCGGAGCTTCTGTTGAACTGGTTTGCAATCCTCCTTTATGAGGAGGCGGTGTACTATAATATCAGTGCTCAACCTGAGCATATCCTGATATAACCATGTGAAGACATCCTTGAATTCTTGAAGTAACTCAACAAGGTCTTGTTTCATTTCTTTAGCTTTGCAAGTTCTGATCTTCACTTCTTTCCCTTCTTCTAAGATCACAATCTCTACCGTCTCTTTGTGAAGTAGAATCTGCTTCTCTTCTTATTCTATCATCTTCAAAATCCAGAGATAAGCTACAGCCTCTGTCATCCTCAAAATCCTAAGATCCTCTTAAACACAAGTCCCGCTCAAAAGAGAATTCTAAGTCAATAACAGTGTCGCTCATGCCGTTGATATCTGGAGACTTGTTGTAGGTACCAAGGACCCAAAGAATAAATGAATCTAAGAATGGTCATGGCATGATTATGAATGAAATAAGAGAAAACGAAAAAGAATATTTACACAGCGTGATACATAAAAATACATTTTATTGGAATAAAGATGTAGAACATGAGCCTATTTCATAAAAGGGATTCTTATTACCTCTAGGCTTAAAGCAACAAGTGTGTTTTGCATATTACTCTAATTCAGCCCTAAAAACTACAGGAATCTCTTTTACAGTCCAGTTGTTCAAAACCCTTCCAGGCTCATAAAGGCGGATGCCCAATAAGCTTTTGATAAAATATAAATTATACGTATTTTTACATCATGTTTAGCCTATATTTTGGATGGATTATCATTAATTTTGTGAGAATTAGTGCTCTTAATCTTTCTTTTTCATATCTTATACTCAGGAGAGCATATGGAAGAGAAAAGAACGGAAAATAGACCAAAAACTGAGAAAATGGGCCAAATTGTGAAAATAACATAGCCTAAGAAGTCACTACACGGCCGTGGCACACGACTGTACCACATGAAGATCACACGGCCTAGCCCCCGACAAGCACGGCCAGGCCACACGACCGTGCCTCTATCGACAGACTCTCACACGGCCTCTTGTCGTAGCACATGGGCGTGGTACACGGGCGTGTCCCTGTCGTGAGGAAGAGGAATTTCACTTGGATTTGGATACTTAGGGGCTAAGAAAGCCATTCTAAACTCTATATAAAGACCCTAGGAGGCAACTTTAAAGATATACTCTTTACTCTCAAGAAAGAGCGCCATAATTCTGCCAACACAAGGGGTGAAAGTAAGGAATTACTCCAAGGGAAGCCGATTAATTCATCCTAGAAGCTAGAATTCTACATCAAGACAGAGGATCTCCCTAAATTCCTTCAGGGGTTTTTGGGTTCTTTATGTTTTGTTATCTTAATTCTTCTGAGATGTTTTCTTTCTTTATTATGAACTAAACCCCTCAAATACTTGAGGGGGATGAAACCTAAGACAGATCTTGTTATTATTTATTCTTGAATTATTTGATAAATACTTAAATTGTTCTTAATTATTTGTTCTTCATTCTTGATTTAATAATCCTAGGTATTACTTCAAGAACTTGATGTGCTTAGGCAGAGGAGCAAAAGTCTCTGTTTTAAGAGTAGATCTACCATAATTAAGCGGAGTTGCATGCAACCCAAGACATAGGGCGACATAAATCTACCGAATTAGCGTCAAACCTAATAGGGGGATCCATAGATCGAATTAATGCAACCTAGGGTGTTAATTAATAAAGAAACTTTAGTTAACAGCCTAGGCCTAGTTGTTCTTATCCTCGAAAGAGGCATTAACATAGGTTAGGGATCTCTACGGATCAAGTCAAGTGAAGACATCATCTAGTTCAAGAAGTTAATAACAAGTGAAGTCTAGGCGGATTCTCCCTTAAGTATTGCTCAAATCAATCAGCTTTTCCCTAAAGTTTTCCCCAATTTACTTTTTGTGCACTTTTAGTTAGTTTTAGAATTAGTTTCAATCAATCCTCTTTTATTTTTAGGCTAGATAATAGAAAGGAAGTAAGTATTAGTACTTTTGGTTCCCTTGGGTACAATAGCTCGGTCTTGCTGCTAAACTATACTACTGTTCGATAGGTGCGCTTTCCTTTAAAATCGTGATATTAGTTAGTTTTTAGTGTGATTAGTTTTTATAAATTTTATTACTTAATATCGTGAGCATATCAAGTTTTTGGCGCCCTTGCCGGGGAACTAAAATATTAAGAAAACTCGATTTCTATTACTTTAGCCATTACTATATTTATTTATTTTCAATTTTTATTTATTTTTATTTTTTATTTTTATTTATTTTTCTTATTATTTATTTATTTATTTTTATTTTATTTTTCCTTTTAGGTATTTCTAGTTTATGACTAGAAACAACCCAGTAGGACCATTACTTTTTGACGAAGATTTAGAATCGACAGTTTGCAGAAATTGCAGAGAGATGAGACGAAGCCTACAGTATCTAGAACAAGATCAAGAACAAAGGCCAGAACCTACAGCAGAGATGGAAAAAAATCAAAACGTTCCACCACTTCCGCAATAGCCGCGCCACCAGTAAATCAGGAAGTAGCTCTTCGCATTATGTATGATTATGCTAAACCTAGTTTGGTTGGTACCCAAACTAGCATTCTTAGACCTACTATTGCTACTAATAATTTTGAATTAAAGCCTAACACTATTCAGATGATACAGGAATTGGTGCAGTTTGATGGTTTACAGGATGAAGATCCAAATTCACACATAGCCAATTTTTTGGAACTTTGTGATATTTTTAAAATTAATGGCGTTTCTGATGATGCCATTCGTTTAAGGCTATTTCCATTCTCTTTGAGAAACAAAGCCAAACAGTGGTTAAACTCTTTACCACGAGGCTCAATCACCACATGGGAATAGATGACCGAAAAATTTTTACTTAAATATTTTCCTCCAGCAAAAACAGCTAAATTACGAAGCGATATCTCTTCTTTTGTGCAGATGGATTTAGAAACACTCTACGATGCCTGGGAGAGATACAAAGATCTTTTGAGAAGATGCCCTCATCATGACCTACCTTTATGGCTACAAGTTCAAACCTTTCACAACGGTTTGAATCCATCAACAAGGCAAATGATCGATGCAGCCGCAGAAGGAACAATCAACAATAAAACACCCGAAGCAGCTTATGAGTTTATAGAAAAGATGTCACTGAATAACTATCAGTGGCAGGTCATGAGGATAAAGCCAACAAAAGCTGCAGAAATTTATAATATTGATGCTGTCGCTATGCTTACTAACCAAGTAGAACTTTTAAATAAAAACTTTGATAGTTTTGTTGGTTCTATGTAGGCACAGCCAATGATGCAGTGCGACGCAACCCCAGGAAATATGTTGAATCCGGACTATTCAACTTATGGACGTAGCATGGAAACTGAGCAAGCCAACTATATGGGTAACAATTTTAGACCTCAAAATAACCCTTATAGTAATACTTACAATGCAGGTTGGAGAAATCACCCCAATTTTTCATGGGGAGGACAAGGAAATCATAGACAACAACCTCCTCCGAGATTCTAGCAGCCACCACCACAACAAGAGAAAAAGTTGAATCTTGAAGAGATGTTCACCAAATTTATGGCTGCATCAGAAACCCGTTTCCAAAACACTGAAACAGCATTAAAGAACCAGTGATAACGGCTCGCGATATTAAGTAATAAAATTTATAAAACTGATCACACCAAAACTAACTAATATCACGACCTTAAAGGCAAGTGCACCTGTCGAACAATAGTATAGTTTAGTGGCAAGATCGAGTTATCGTACCCAAGGGAACCAAAAGTACTAGTACTTACTTCATTTCTATTATCTAGCCTAAAAATAAAAAGAGTTGATTTAAACTAATTCTAAAACTAACTAAAAGTGCACAAAAAGTAAATTGAGGAAAAACTTTCAGGAAAACTGGTTGATTTGAGCAATACTTAAGGGAGAATCCACCTAGACTTCACTTGTTATTGACTTCTTGAACTATATAATTGATTACTTGCCTTGATCCGTAGAGATCCCTAACTTATGCTAAACCCTCCGTCGAGGCATAGAGCAACTAGGCCTAAGTTATTAATTAAAGTTCCTTTATTAATTAACTCCCTAGGTTGCATTAATTCGATTTATGGATCCTCATATTAGGTTTGACCCTAATCCGGAAGATTTATGTCGCCCTATATCTAGGGTTGCATGCACTCTGCTTAATTATGGTAGATCTACTCTTATTACAAGGACTTTTGCTCTTCTGCTCTAAGCACATCAATTTCTTGAAGTAATACCTAGGATTATTAAATCAAGAATGAAGAATACATAATTAAGAACAATTCAAGTAATTATCATATAACTTCAACAAATAACAGCAAGATCTATCTTAGGTCTTAGGTTTCATCCCCCTCAAGTATTTAGGGGTTTAGTTCATAATTAAGAAAAGAAACATCTCAGAAGATAATAAATAACAAAACATAAAGAAACCAAAAACCCCTGAAGGAATTTTAGGGAGATCTTCTGTCTTGATGTATGATTCCGGCTTCTGGGGTGAATCAATCGGCTTCCCTTGGAGTAATTTCTTGCTTCCACTCCTTGTGTTGGCTGAAAGATGGCGCTCCTTTTTTGGGAGAAAAGAGTACATCTTTAGAGTTACCTCTTGGGGTCTTTATATAGAGTTTAGAATGGATTTCTTAGCCCCTAAGTATCCAAATCCAAGTGAAATTCATCTTCCTCATGACTAGAACACGCCCGTGTGCCACGCCCGTGTACTTCGACAAGAGGCCGTGTGAGATTCTGTCGATTGAGGCACGGCCGTGTGGCCTGGCCGTGCTTGTTAGGGTTGGACCGTGTGGTCTTCGTGTGGCACGACCGTGTGCCACGGCCGTGTGATGATCCTTGGGCCGTGTCAATTACACATTTTAGCCCATTTTCTCCGTTTTTGGCCCATTTTCTGTTCTTTTCTCTTCCTTATGCTCTCCTGAGTGTAAGATATGAAAAAGAAAGATTAAGAGCACCAATTCTCACTAAATTGATAATAATTCATCCAAAATAAAGGCTAAACATGAGGTAAAAATATGTATAATTTATCGTTTATCAACCAGCAAGCATCAATTCAAGGGCTTGAGAATCAAATCGGTCAGCTGGTAAATTAATTTTAGAAATACCGCAAGGTGAAGTACTAAGTAATACTGAGCCAAATCCCAGAGAGCATGTCAAAGCAATTACTTTAAGAGATGGGAAAGTACTAGCTGAACCAGAAAAGAGATCTACTCCAGAATCTTCAAGAGACAAGGTAGAGAAATCCAGGGAAAACACACCACCAACACTCAAGGAATACCAACCGCCTATTCCATATTCGGCAAAGTTGAAAAAAGACCGTACAGACGCCCAATTCAGTAAATTTCTTGAACTTTTTAAACAATTACACATTAACTTACCTTTTGTTGAAGTAATTTCGCAGATACCGAAGTACGCGAAGTTCCTTAAGAAACTTTTGACAAATAAAAGGAAGTTGGAAGAATTAGCCACAGTGGAACTCAATGAGGAATGCTCAGCTATTCTCCAGAATAAACTGCCGGCAAAACTGAAAGATCCAGGGAGTTTTACCATTCCTTGTTTAATTGGTAGTTTACTTATTGATAAAGCCTTAGCTGATTTAGGTGCTAGCATTAATCTCATGCCTTACAAAATGTTCAAGCAACTAGGTCTAAGGGAACCAAAGCCCACTAGGATGAGTATTCAACTAGCTGATAGATCTGTTAAATATCCTACGGGAATCATAGAAGATGTGCTAGTAAAGGTTAATAAATTTATATTCCCTGTTGATTTTGTTGTGCTTGATATAGATGAGGATATTGAGGTACCTTTAATTTTGGGACGTCCATTCCTAGCCACTGCTAGAGCTGTTATTGATGAAAGGGATGGTAAATTAGTACTTAGAGTTGGTGAGGAAGAAGTCGTTTTTAAAATCTATGATGCTATGAAATTTTCTAAAGAACAAGATGATTCCTGTTATTTTGTTGATATTATTGATTACTTTGTTCAAGATAAGTTTCAGGAACTTTCTATCGCAGGCACGTTGGAACTGTGTCTTGTTCAAGGTGGGGGAGAAGTTGAAGTCACCACTGAAATTGAGAAAGTAAAAAAGGAGTTAGATTTTAATGAAATCATCACAAGACACATAAGTTACGAAAGTATAAAGATGAATGATGAGTTGAGACAGAAACCTTCCATTGATGATGTGACAACCCTAAATTGACCCTAGTCGGAATGTGGTTTTTGGACCACAAAACCGAGGCACAAAAATAATTTAATATTTATTTTGATGCATATTATATGCGTTAAAATCATGTGTAACACTTTGGTGTTTCAATTTAGAGTTATAAGTGTGAATTTAACTAAAAAGGGCTTAGTTGAAAACTTTGGAAGTATGTTAGTTAAATGTGTTATGACTAAATAATAGCATAGTTCAAAAACATGGATTTGCATGTCAATTTGCCCACTTTTATGATAGTGGATGGTAATGATGCCTTGTTTTGGCATTTTGTGCCTTGTATTTTTGCTAAAAAGAAATTTATATTAATAATGAATATTATGTGTATAGATAAAAGTTAATTTAATATTATGAAAGTGGAGGAAAAACCTAGGTGAAGCTATTTTCTTCTTCTTTTGCCGTGAATTGAGAAAGAAAATAGAACTCATGAGCTTGGGGGCATTCGGCTAATTGAGACTCAAATTAAGGTAAGATTTATGAAATTTTTCTTTGAATGTTGCAAATTTTGGTTGGTTTTGAAGCTTGCAACAAGACCCGTGTGCTAGATTTTTATGATTTAAGTCCATGAAGCTTTTGGTTATGCTAAGGAAATTGAGGAATGATTTGTGAATGAATGAGCATAGGAGAATCGATTTTCATGGTAGTAGGAGCTCATTGCCGAATGTACATGGGGAAATTATATGTGTTTGAGTTTGGTGAATATATGAAGAGAAGTTTCGATTGTGGCTTCTTGATATTAGAAATTTTTGTGAATTTGAGATGAAATGCAAGTTTTTATGAAAGCCTAATTGTAAATTCTTGAGATTTTGGCTTAAGGAGTATTCGGCCATGGTTGTTTTGGCTAAATGGTCTAGATATTGATATTATGTAATGAATGGTAACCTTAGATGAAATTGAGCTAGTTAAATTTTATGAATGGTTATTCAGTTGGAATTATTAAGTATTGAAATTTGGCTAAGTGAGTAAGTGTAAGCTTAATGAAATGAAAATTTTATGTATGCATTTATAGATGTATACAATCGGCCAACTTGGACCTTTATGATGTGAAAATGATGGTTAACCATGCTTAGGACCAAGAATGTATTCGATTAAGAATATTAATAAGTATTTAAGTGAACATGTTTGATTGATGCTTGTTAAGATGATTGATATGTGAGTATTCGGTCTTAAGGGTGTGTACAAAGGAAAATGATTGAATTTTAAAGTTTATTAAGGTTTGTTAATGAAATAATGCTAAGACCTAAAGTTTTATAAAGTAAATAAGAATGTGAATTATGCCATATGTGTAGGTACATGCATTCGGCCAAGAAAGATGATATTAAAATGTTCTTATTTTTTGTTTATGTGTTTGAGTAGTTAAGGCCAAATGGGTTATAGTCTAGTCATAAATGGAATTTTATGCATATGAGTGTGTATGTACTTGTGTGTGCTGTATTAGTGGTTAATAACAATTGGTAATGAGGTAAATGTTAATTAATTTAACATTCAGCCTTAGCTATATGTCATGAAACTTACAATGTAATTTGAGAAGTAAATAGAAGTATATGTTATTAAGGAATGCATTCTATATGCATGTATATGTGCGGTTGTGCATAAATTTGGATAAATGGTGATTTGGTGACATAGTTTGGGTTATATTTTAAAAATAGTTGAGATAAGGATTGTCAATTATGTCTATTGAGCATTCGGCCATTGAGGAGCAATGTGAAGCTTTGAAAAATTTGAAAAGCTTAAATTACATGCTTGTATGCACTTCAATGTGATGGTTATCCTAAGGTTGATAATTTGACAAAGTGAAGGTCTTAGTATAAATCAATTTTATATGTGTTATTGTGCATAGCCGAATGTGTGCTTATGATAAGGGAAGTATATGTGTTTCTTATTTTGTTTGTAAGTGAAATAATCAAGTGAGATTTTTGAATAAGGATTAATGAAATTAAATTATTTAATGAAGCTCAAGAGCTTAAGGAGCCAAATTCGGATAAGGGGGAAAAACTAAACTAACTAAATAGCCGATCCGCAGTCGTCGACAACATTCGAGGTAAGTTTTAAATGATTAAACGTTGAGTAAATTTAATCATAATAGAACATATTGAGTTGATTTAATAAGATATGATGTGGCCATGATATGTTCTAAACTCAAATGGTAAGTTGTTAAATGTTTGAACTTGGAAATTTAAGTACAATTTGAAATAATCTGCTTAGGACAGCAGCAGTAACGTGATTTTAGAAAATCACCATAAATTGATGGAGTTGAATTAGAGGCTGAATAAAATATTAAATTAAATATTAATGAGTCTAGTTTCTTATAAAAGAAACCGTGTAAGCAAAGGAATTTCCGATAATGAGATATTTAAAGTTGTACGAGACAGTGTCAGAATGACTCTGAAATTCTCTGTTCTGTTTTTAGAAAATCATTATAAATTGTACAAAAATTTAGAAGACAAAATTTATATGCTTAGACTCCTTAATGAGTCTAGTTTCAAATGAAATAAACAAAAACATATTTCAAATTTTGTACAAGGAGAAATTTGATTCGTGGTGAAGAGTGGTCAGAATAGTCAAACAGTGAAACAGGGGAAACTTTAAGAAAAATCTGGTATTGATTGGCCAAACCAAAAATTCTGAAAATTTTATAGATAAAAGATATATGAGTCTATTTTCAGGGAAAATTAACGGCACTTCATTTGGAGTTTCATAACTCCATTTACGAATAATTTAATGACTGTTGCTCAGGAAAAACAGCTTGTGCTGAATTTGTGATTATGTTGTAAACCTTGATAAAGCTATTTGAGTTGCTTATAAGCTATTGATTAAATATTGGTAATCAAAGTACCAAATCCGTATTAAAGTGAAGCTATAAGCCATAAATGACTAGTATAGCTAGTCAATTTTGTTATGATGAAATTGATGTACAAGATATGTATGTGTGGTGAGGCCAAAATGGCTAACATCAAATGTGTGTAAGTCATCTTAATGACCTTTATGAAAATGTGTGCTATCTTTATTTGTATAGTAAGGCCGAATGGCCAATGTGATGAATGTGAAAGTGTATATATATGTGATAAGGCCGAATAGCCAAGGTGATGAATGTGAAAGTGTATATTTGTGATAAGGCCGAATGGCCAATGTGATGAATGTGAAAGTGTATATATATGTGACAAGGCCGAATGGCCAATGTGACGAATGTGAAAGTGTATATATATGTGATAAGGCCGAATGGCCAAGGTGATGAATGTGAAAGTGTATATATGTGATAAGGTCGAATGGCCAATGTGATGAATGTGAAAGTGTATATATATGTGATAAGGCCGAATGGCCAATGTGATGAATGTGAAAGTGTATATATGTGATAAGATCGAATGGCCAATGTGATGAATGTGAAAGTGTATATATATGTGATAAGGCTGAATGGCCAATATGATGAATGTGAAAGTGTATAAATGTGATAAGTCCCGAAGGGCATTTGTGCCAGTACTATATCCGGGTTATGATCCCGCAGGCTTTATGCGAGAATATTATTCTGAATTAATGTCCGAAGGCTTCGTGCTCGTACTATATCCGGGTTTTAAAGACCCGAAGGCTAAATGCTGGGATTCAAGTAAGACTTTGATATTGAGTATCCGTAGTAAGTTACCATCAAATAAGTATTATGTATTTAAGACGTTCAGGTACGTATTACTTACTCGTCGATGGATTGATTTCGAAGTGATTTATTAGTATCAAAGAGGTATGTAAATGTGATCAATATTATAACTCCAAATATGAGAATGATCTAATTGGTAATGGTATGCTTGTGTAATAAAGTATGTGATGAAATATTCTTATGTATTAGTGCATATTCTGCCCAAAGGCCTTATGATTTGAGTATGGGTTGGGTTCAGCTAGATGTGCCAGTACAAGGTAAGGATCATATTCTGTAAACTTACGTATATGTGATAAGGAATATGTTTGGTTCTTTAGGTGCCTACGATTATTTAGTACTTGTCATGTTGAAATACTTGAAAATATGGATGTGATTCTGAACAAGTGGAAAGGATTATTGAAAGCTGTAAATTGGTGAAGAATGTGTTTACCATGTGAATCCATCTTCAGTTGATGAAGAATGTGCTTTGGAAATATTCGACCATCTAGGTCTTTATTATTCGAAAGTATATATATGATAGCTAAGTGATGCGTTTATTGATATTATGGTTTGAGATGAAGCTCTAGATTAACTTCATCGAACAGTTGAAATGAATGACCAATGATATTGAATGAAAACACTTTGTGACTTAAAACTCAAGGCTAAAGAAAGGTGAATTAAATTATGTGAAATTTTGGCTAGGTATATTGGGTCAAATGAGATTTTACCTAGACTAAGTATATGTGAAAAACGTCATTGATTCAGCAAAATTATTGTTTTGCTTAAAACTTACTAAGCTTACGAAAGCTTACTCTGTTCGTTTATGTTTTTGGTCTGTAGGTTGTGGATTCTGACTACCAGCTCGGGGATTGTTAGCACTTCGTCACACTATCTACCATTACGGTAGCCATGAGATTGGATTATCTTATGGCATGTATAGAATAGACTAGTAGCGAAAGAATAATTTGGTTAATGTATATAAGCCATGCGAAAATGGCATCTTTTGAATGTTTACTTATAGAAGTTTACATTTTATCCCTGGCTGTGTTTAGTGTTTATCCAAATGAATGATCTTAAAAAAAAAAAGTTTTACCATTATGTCATGAGTTACAAGTTCGGTAATCCCCCTTACCTATTCCGGCGATGATTACGGGATAGGGGTGTTACAGATGAACCCCCCAAATTAGAGTTGAAGCAACTACCAGATCATCTAGAATATGCCTTCTTACGGGAAGATTCAACTCTACCAGTCATTATCGTATAAGATTTGAGCATTGCAGAAAAAGATGTACTACTCCATGTGTTAAGAGAACACAAGCATGCTATAGCTTGGAAAATTTCAGATATTAAGGGAATTAATCTGTCCTTTTGCACCCACAAAATTTTAATGGAAGATGAATTTAAACCATCAGTGCAAGCCCAGAAATAATTGAATCCCAACATGAAGGAAGTCGTAAAAGCCGAGGTAATTAAACTTCTAGATGCAGGCATTATTTATCCTATTTCTGACAGTTCTTGGGTAAGTCCTGTGCAGGTTGTTCCTAAAAAGGGAAGCATGACTGTGGTATCTAATGACAAAAAAAGAGGTAATTCCTACAAGAACAGTCACTGGATGGAGAGTTTGCATTGATTATAGGAAGCTGAATGACGCCACTTGAAAAGATCATTTTCCCTTACCTTTTATTGATCAGATGTTGGAAAGATTATCAGGTCACATGTATTATTGTTTCCTAGATGGCCTCTCTGGTTACTTCCAAATCCCGATAGCTCCAGAAGATCAGGAGAAAACGATATTCACATGCCTATACAGTACGTTTGCTTATCGTAGAATGCCTTTTGGTTTATGCAACGCTCCTGTTACTTTTCAGCGATGCGTGCTAGCTATCTTCAATGAATTCGTGGAAGATATCATGGAGGTATTTATGGATGATTTTTCAGTTTTCGGTAATTCTTTCCAATTTTGTCTTAATAATCTAAAACGTGTTTTGATACGATATGAAGAGACAAATTTAGTGCTAAACTGGGAAAAATGCCACTTTATGGTTCAAAAGGGTATTGTTTTAGGACATAAAATTTCTAGTAAAGGGATAGAGTTAGATAAAGAAAAAATTGAAACCACTGAAAAATTACCTCCCCCTAATTCAGTTAGGGCTATAAGAAGCTTTTTAGGACACGCCGGTTTTTTTTGCGGATTTATTAAAGATTTTTCTAAAATAGCTAAGCCTTTAACAAAGTTCTAGAGAAATATGTGCTTTACAACTTTGACCAAGAATGTTTAGACTCTTTTAATGCTCTAAAAGAAAAGTTAGTCAATGCCCCGATTATGATTTCACCTGATTGGAATCTACCTTTTGAACTAATGTGCGATGCAAGTGATTTTGCAGTAGGTGCAGTTTTGGGACAACGAAGAGACAAGCACTTTCAACCGATTTATTATGCTAGCAGAACTTTGACAGCCGCTCAAGCAAATTATACTACCACAGAAAAAGAGTTACTAGTTGTTATTTTTGCATTTGATAAATTCAGATCTTATTTGATTTTGTCAAAAGTCATTGTTTATACTGACCATTCTGCTCTTCGCTACCTCTTAACTAAAATTGATGCAAAACCTCGATTAATAAGATGGATTCTATTGTTATAGGAATTCGATTTAGAAATAAAGGACAAGAAAGGAGCGATCACCTTTCAAGATTAGAAAACACGCAACCCAAGTACCTCGACAAAATAAACGATTTGTTCCCTGAAGAACAACTCCTATCCTTAACAGATGCAATAGTTCCTTGGTTTGCTGATTTTGCAAATTATTTAGCAACTCACATAACCTCAAAAGGGCTGAGCCATCAGCAAAAGAAGCGATTCTTCGCTGATGTGAAAAACTACTTTTGGGAGGATCCTTTTCTTTTTCAAATTTGTGCAGATCAGGTTATTTGAAGATGCGTTACTGAAACAGAAGCATACCAAATTTTAAATCACTGCCATTCAGGACCAACAGGAGGACATCACAGTGGAGCTAGAACTGCTCATAAGGTACTCGAATCAGGTTTTTACTGGCCTACACTTTTCAGAGATGCCAACAGATATATGACCTCTTGTGATAAATGTCAGCGAACAGGTAATACTTCTCAACATAATGAAATGCCTCAGAACTATATACGTTCATGCGAAATATTTGATGTATGGGGTATTGATTTCATGGGTCCATTCCCTACTTCATTTGGAAATAAGTACATCCTAGTAGCGGTAGATTATATGTCAAAATGGGTGAAAGCCCAAGCCTTACCTACTAATGATGCTAGAATGGTAGTACGATTTTTAAATAAACTTTTCTCTCGATTTGGAACACTTAGGATAATTATTAGTGATAGGGGCACACATTTTTGCAATGCCCAGTTTGAAAAAGTCTTAAAAAGTTATGGAGTACACCATAGAGCAGCTACCCCTTATCACCCACAAGCCAGTGGTCAAGTCGAAGTGACAAATAGGGAATTAAAACGCATCCTAGAGAAAACAATAGAAACAAGTAGAAATGATTGGTCAAGGAAAATAGACGATGCTTTATGGGCTTATAGAACTGCTTTTAAAACACCCATAGGTACATCTCTTTATAAGCTTGTCTATGGAAAAAGTTGTCATTTGCTATTTGAACTTGAACATAAAGCATTTTGGGCTATCAAAATTTTAAACCTTGATTTTAAGCTTGCAGGTGAGAAGAGATTAATGTAGTTAACTGAACTAGATGAATGATGTTACAATGCATACGAAAGCTCACGACTATATAAGGAAGCCATGAAGCGACGTCACGATAAAAGACTGGAACAACCTAAGCAGTTTAAAACAGGTGATCTTGTCTTACTCTACAACTCAAGACTGAGACTATTTCCTGGGAAACTCAAGTTAAGATGGTCAGGTCCATTCACTGTTCAAACTGTCTTTCCATACGGCACAATTGAGGGAACTCACCCCAACCACGGTACATTTAAGGTAAACGGCCATAGGCTTAAACACTATAGAGGTGAGAATTTTAAAGATAAAAGGGAGGAGCTTTAGCTCCACGAAATCCCTTCGTGATACATTCAAAAAGAGTCGAGCTTAGACTCTAAATAAGCGCTTCTCGGGAGGCAACCCGAGCACTAACTTAGTAACTTTTCTTTCTTTAATTTTAGTATTTTTCATGCATCAACTAACCCTTTTTAAATGCAGAGATTTAGGACCACACAGCCATGCCCACGGACGTGTCTAAGGCCGTGTGAACACTTCAAGTAGAGACACGGTCGTGTACCGAGACCGTGTATAACCAAAGAAAAAATTTTCCCAAAACACGGGCCACCGATAAATAGCCACGGCCGTGCGATATAGCCGTGGCAACCTTCCGACTTCAACATGGGATGTCAATAAATCCCCACGGCCGTGCGACATGTTCGTGGCAACCCTGCAGCTTAAACACGAGCCTGCACAAATCCCCACGCCCGTGTTCCCAGACCGTGGTCAACACTGTCAATTTGGAAACGGCCGTGTATCCTTCTACACGGCCGTGTGAAGAACGAAACCGATCACAAATGGCCGTGGAACTTATCACACGACCGTGTGAAAAGCGAACACGATCGCAAACGGCCATGCGAGATAGCAACATGGGCATGTACTTCGAACCAGGTGCGCTAAAACCACCAAATTTCGATTCACACGGGCAAACCTCGAGTCACACGGGCGTGTGACATACCCGTGTGACCCAAAAAATATAAATAGAAAGCCACTATTCATTCTCTTCTTCACTCAAACCCTAAAATCTCCTCTCCACAACCACCATAAATGCCGCCACTGACCTTAAAACCACTACCACGCTCGTCCACAGCCAACCCACGCCTGTGCAAACCTACCCCACGACCGTTCGACATCAACCCACGACCGTGCAACCCTATATTTGGTTCTGTTTTCTCATTTTATTTATTTGTATTTCATTTTTATTTAAGTTAAATTTTACTTTCAAGCATAGAATTTGTTACATTAGGATGAATAATCTAGAATGTTAGAGAACATATTAGGATTGCATGCCATTTAAGTGCTCATTTGCTTGCAATTTTTCTCATAAATTTAGTATAAATACATACCCATATTGTTTGTTCTTGCTACCACTTAAAATGGATTTTATTTACTATTTTGGTTAGCCCCTATTTTATTTTTTTAGGCACATTGTTGTTTTATTTTACATATTTAATTTTACTATAGTTTGCAATTTAACTTCGATTTTTAGAACTAATAATTCTAACTTTATTTTAGGTAACATGTCATCACGCAGTAAGAAAGCTGCCGTTCCCGCTTCAAAGAACGAAAGGGGCCGGGTAGTTCATCATCAAAACCCACTTCCGAGGCTCACCATCCGTTTCTTACATTTCACCAAGAAACCTAAGATGAGTTATTCCAACTTCTACGAGCCCGTTCTCTAGGAGCTGGGCGTTGTATTGATTGGGATGCTCTAGAACGAGTCCAACTCGCAGATGCTGTTCGGGCCCTTTTAACCACCGAGCCTTGGGAGCAATTTTTCTATATTGTCGAGCCCACCTATCTGGAGCTAACATTAGAGTGTTGCTCGACATTTTATTTATAGATTCCGGTGAATCACGATGACCTGAGTACCATCTAATTTTGCCTCGGTGGTTTGGTATGACAATTAAGCATAGCCGAATTCGGTATCGCGCTGGGACTCTATATAGATGAATTCATAGCCGATGAAGACTTTTCCGACCTTCCCCACCGTATTCATATCTCACCAGTCAAATGTTGGCAAACCTTAGTTCCGGGAGGAGCTACATACAATCCCAGTAGCAGCAAGGCAATCGCTCTCCCCCCATCATTGAGGTACATTCATGCTCTCCTTGCACATACTTTGACAGGCAGACGTGAAAGCATAGGCGTCGTCAACAATCACGACCCCTATTTCTTATGGAGCATGGTAAATACGCAAACCATCGACATCGCCTACTTCATCGCACACGCTATGCAGCACCAGACTGAGCGTTACCGCCGGGGCGTTATATCCATGGGCCCATACATCACACGCTTGGCCCGCCATTTCGGGCTCCTCAATACCGCGGCCCAGACATCCTCATACACTTTGGTGGGCCAGATGTCCCCACAGGGCATCCAAACTATGCTACACATGAGGATGATCAAGCGGAGACTAGGAGGCAGCCACTTATAGTTC
The DNA here is from genome assembly GCA_020496765.1 of Gossypium stocksii. NCBI lineage: Eukaryota > Viridiplantae > Streptophyta > Magnoliopsida > Malvales > Malvaceae > Gossypium > Gossypium stocksii. Next base: position 111,825,124 of record CM035623.1, read on the forward strand.
TGCCTCATTCAAGAGGGCGAGGACCTAGAGGATATTACTGACGATGTCCCACCACCACCACCGGAGGAGGATGAACCAGTAGCACCACCACCACCTCGCCACCCATCTCGTGCGGCAGCCTCCCATGCTGACCTATCTGAGCGCTTTTCATAATTTGAGCAGCAATGCTTCCAGCGCCTCGATCATATCGATGCCACCTTACTGCAGATTTGTCAGCATCTCAACATCACTCCACCGCCGCCGCGTGACCCATATGAGGATTAGAGATGTCTATTCCTCCTAACTTTATTTTTTTATCTTAAATTTTTATTTTTGTTTTTATTTTAATTCTGATCCCTATTTTTACCTTTTCCTTTCTTCTAACTTTATTTTCCTTTTACTTTTTATTTTCAATTCACTTTATCTTTTTCATTATTTGAATATTAGTATTTTTAGGACTTAGTTTATTATTTTCCTTTTATTTCTTTTTTTATTTTTCATATCGGCTAATCCCTAACGAGTAATCTCTCTTAATCCAAATTTCTCACGACTAATAAATACTTTCGTAGTTTCAAAGGAGCTTTACAGCTTAAATTTCTACGAAAAAGGGAACATCTTACTACAACTGCCAAGTCTTCCAATATCCGTCTCACAAATCCATCCAAAATTTAGGGAGTTTCATACCTCCCTCTATCTTATGATCTTGTTCTTTTATTGATACTAATGTTATCTTTGTACATTGAGGGCAATGTACATCTTAAGTGTGAGGGGGGAAATCTATTTTCGGTCTTTATACTCTCTTTGAAATCCCTGAACTTTCTCACTTTCACTATTTACATCATCTTCAGTCTCCTATTAGGGATATATTCTGATTGATTTATGATTTTTATTGATATGTGAGAATTAAGACATAGGTGCTTGTACTTTGAATATTTAAACTCTAAAACATTAGGAAATCAAGCATGATAAGTTGAAATTTTTGAGAACTCCAATTTTTGCATAAGTTCTTTTCCCTTATTCTAAGTCTTATCTTGAGATTTGAAATTCGCAGAATTGATATCAAAAGCCATAATTCTGGTGAGATTTTTGAGTTTTTTGAGCATATATTCTTTCGTGCTCACTTTTATTATTGCTTTGAGTGAGTCAACACTGATATGTTATTCTAGAACTTGCTTTGATTATACATGTCGAGACCACATCATTGATTTGATACACTGAAATGATAAAGGCACCTAGGATTTAATCCACTTACTCCACAAAAAAAGCCTACCTCCATAAATTAACCCCTAGTGAACCCCATTGAGCCTAACAACCTTTCCTTTGACTTACCTCTAGTATTAACCTATAACCAATTTTTGTTGAATTCCATTCAATTATTTTGATCCCTATTTTTGTCGAGATTTGAGTTGAAATTTTTATCTAGCTTTATTCTCTTTTCCAGATTGTAAAGTTTTATTCAATTCATTGTATCTTAAAACAAAAGAAAAACGTATGTACTAATTCAGTTGTAATCTGTAATAGTTCAAATAGTTTTTTTTTTCATATTTCTATTTTAAGGCTACCAAGGTGGAAATGATGTTATCATAAGAATTAGCCCAAAGAATATGTTCCAGTGATAGAGATTTTTCTAGCTAGATAATTTTTCAATTCAATCTCGATTCTAACCCTCTTTTGCAACCTGTAACAACACCCCTAACCAAGCCCCATTACAACCATTACAAGACCTTTTGATCGATGTGTCATATCAATCTATAGTGGTGGAGATGTGATTTTCTTGCAAGCCTATGGTAATAACTTTTCAGATTGACTAGAGAGTACTTAAATCTTGAACCCTAAACACTTTGAGTGGATAGAGTGAATCCTTAGTGAGGATGTCAACTTCTGTTTATTAAGATGGAGAGATAATTACTTAGGAGGAAGGAAGAAACTTATGCTTCAATGATAAAATTCTCAACTTAGAGTGATTGAATCTTTAATGTTCTTTTGATTGAATTTTCATTGTATGATTACCTGTAGATTAATTTGAAACATTATTAATAAAGATTATAAGTTGAGAGGAATGATTATTGATTAGGGATTGAGATTTTGCTTGAGGACAAGCAAAGGCTTAAGTGTGGGGGTATTTGATAAACGATAAATTATACATATTTTTACCTCATTTTTAGCCTATATTTTGGATAGATTATCATTAATTTTGTGAGAATTGTTGCTCTTAATCTTTCTTTTTCATATCTTATACTCAGGAGAGCATAGGGAAGAGAAAAGAACGAAAAATAGACCAAAAACAGAGAAAATGGGCCAAATTGTGAAAATGACACGGCCCAAGAAGTCACCACACGGCCGTGGCACACGACCGTGCCACATGAAGATCACACGGTCCAGCCCTCGACAAGCATGGCCAGGCCACACGACCGTGCCTCTATCGACAGACTTCACACAGCCTCTTGTCGTAGCACACGGGCGTGGCACACGGGCGTGTCCTTGTCGTAAGGAAGAGAAATTTCACTCAGATTTGGATACTTAGGGGCTAAGAAAGCCATTCTAACCTCTATATAAAGACCCCATGAGGCAACTCTAAAGATATACTCTTTACTCTCAAGAAAGAGCGCCATAATTCTGCCAACACAATGAGTAAAAGCAAGAAATTACTCCAAGGGAAGCCGATTGATTCATCCCAGAAGCCAGAATTCTACATCAAGATAGAGGATCTCTCTAAATTCCTTCAGGGGCTTTTGGGTTCTTTATGTTTTGTTATCTTAATTCTTCTGAGATTTTTTCTTTCTTTATTATGAACTAAACCTCTCAAATACTTGAGGGGGATGAAACCTAAGACAGATCTTGTTATTATTTATTCTTGAATTATTTGATAAATACTTGAATTGTTCTTAATTATGTGTTCTTCATTCTTGATTTAATAATCCTAGGTATTACTTCAAGAACTTGATGTGCTTAGGCAGAGGAGCAAAAGTCCCTGTTTTAAGAGTAGATCTACCATAATTAAGCAGAGTTGCATGCAACCCTAGATATAGGGCGACATAAATCTGCCGGATTAGGGTCAAACCTAATAGGGGGATCCATAGATCGAATTAATGTAACCTAGGGTGTTAATTAATAAAGAAACTTTAGTTAACAGCCTAGGCCTAGTTGTTCTTATCCTCGAAAGAGGTATTAACATAGGTTAGGGATATCTACGAATCAAGTCAAGTGAAGATATCATCTAGTTCAAGAAGTTAATAACAAGTGAAGTCTAGGCGGATTCTCCCTTAAGTATTGCTCATACCAATCAGCTTTTCCCTAAAGTTTTCCTCAATTTACTTTTTGTGTACTTTTAGTTAGTTTTAGAATTAGTTTCAATCAATCCTTTTTTTATTTTTAGGCTAGATAATAGAAAGGAAGTAAGTATTAGTACTTTTGGTTCCCTTGGGTACAATAACTCAGTCTTGCCGCTAAATTATACTACTGTTCGATAGGTGCGCTTGCCTTTAAAATTCTGATATTAGTTAGTTTTTGGTATGATCAGTTTTTATAAATTTTATTACTTAATATCGTGGGCATATCAGCTTTCTTCTTCAGTTCCTTCCTTGGATATGGCGTTGATGTTCAAATTTCTCAACATTACTTCTAAAGTTTCCTTTCTCGACGTCCTTCGTTTAGGGTGAATAATTCGTCCTAATACAAAGGTTTTGGATATGTAGAGGAATATCATTAATCCCCATTTGATCTCTTCTCCACTCAGACTTGCTCTTCATCTGGCTTGAATCCTAAGCCAAAACAATCTTATTTGCCCTTCAGCGACGATACCTCAACCCTTCCTTGGAGGTATCTTCCAAGTCCTTTCCCTGGTACGGCTCCTTTTCCGACTATCAATTGTAAACCCATTCTCGTAGTTTCAAACATCTTAGGTATTAGGATCTCTTTCCCCTCAGCAATAAATGTTGAGTTTACAAATTTTAAGGATCGAAAGGAACATTCGATTGTTTCATCGTTTGTCTCTAAATATGGTGCATCATCGATTACAGCTGCAATAGCATTTATCGTCACCAGCTGACCTTCTGTTATCAACTTTAATTTCTAGTGCAGTGACGAAGATACTGCCCCTGCTAAATGTATCCAAGGCCTCCCCAATAAGCAATTGTAAGAAGGCTTGATATCCATCACCGGGAAATCTACCTCGAATGTATTTGGGCTAATCAGAAGGGGTAATTTAATTCTTCCCATTACTCTCTTTTCAGTGCCATCAAATGCCCTCACTATATTTTGGCATGTCTTCATGTGAGAGCTATACACAGGTAACCTATTCAGTGTGAACAAGGGTAAGACATTTAGGGCCGATCCATTATCAATTACCACTCTGGCAGTGTATACCCTTTGCAGCGGGTGATAATGTGGAGAGCCTTAGTCGATCCTATGCCCCCGGGGGAATTTTATCATCATTAAAAAGATAAAGTTATCAACACTTATGTTGTTAACCAGGTGGTCTAGCTTTTTAACGAAGATATCATTAGCGACATAAGTTTCGTTTAATACTTTCATCAATGCCTTACGATGTTCCTCCGAGCTTAAGAGTCAAGCCAGCACTGATATACGGGCTGATTGTTTATGCATCTGATCAACAATGCTATACTCACTGTGTTTTAAGAATCTTAAGAATTCTCTAGCCTCTTCTTCAATTACCGACTCGTTAACAGGCGATTCCAGTCTAGCCGCTTTTTCTTTCTTTTGACCACTCGCCAAAACTTTTTTTTTGCCGGTTCCGCTTTTGTACTTACTGAATAATAACACCTCTCACTACGTATATAGAAGCGCACATCTTAATTTTCCCTTGAAGTATCAGCTGGGTTCTCCTATCCCTGAATCATCACATTACAGTCATAGTTCCAAGAGACCCTCTTGCTGTCTTTATAGGAAAAGACTGCAGGCTTCTGGATTATGACCTTTGTACTCCGGCCTCCTTGCTTCGTGGTCGTGAAATGATGACCACAGGGTAATTAGCTTTCTAAATCTTCGCCGTCGACTCTTCCTCCAACGCACATATATTTCCTTCTTCTGGGACTTGGATATTTTCATAAAATTCAAGTTCTTTAATACCCATCAGGTCCTGTACTAGGGCCATGAACTCAATGCATTCTTGAATCTCATACCCCTCTCCATCGTGGAACTCACAATAGTTCTCTGCCTCTCGGAATTTAGTACTCGAATCTTGTGTGATTAAACATCTTTCTATCATCTTTTTCTAAACTTCCCTCAACGGGATTTTTACTTCTGCAACATTCAGCTTGATTTTCTTCCCCATACTCTCGACTATCTTATTTACCCCTTTATCGACATGGTTGGGTAACAGATTTTCTGCACCAGACGGATTATCGAATTTTACAATGCCCATTTTAATGAGCCTTTCGACCAATCTTTTAAAAGTGGTGTAGTTTTCTATCGAGTGCCCCTCGATTCCCGCATGGTATTCGCATTGGGCATTTGTGTCGTACCATTTAGGGTACGGGGGTTTCATTGGTTTTAGGTAGACTGGGGATAGAACATGTGCATCAAATAAACTTTAGTATTACTCCCTATACGTCATTGGAATGGGGGTAAACTAGAGTTTTTCTATATTTTGCCTTGCGTTGAGCTCTTCTCTTTGTGGGGCTTGGTAACCAGTGGTTACCATTCTCGATTGATTCATAGTGACTGGTTTTGCGTACCCCTTGCTGTACGTGCTCACATTATTAACCTCACTTTCTCTTTTCTTCGGGGCCGACCTCCTTGTATTTTCTCCGGCCTCTATCTTTCCAGTGCTGATTACATTCTATATCATTTCACTGGACATCACTATATTTGAAAAACTCTTAGTTGCGCTTCCCAGCATGTGATTAATAAAAGGTGCCTTCAGGGTATTAACGAAAAGTATGGTTGTTTCCTTTTCTAGCAGCGGTGGTTGGACTTGCTTTGCGACCTCCCTCCACTTCTGAGCATATTGCCTGAAGCTCTCGTTTGACCTCTTCTCCATATTTTGTAACGTGATTCTGTTAGGCGTCATATCTGTCACATGGTCATATTACTTCATGAGTTCTTATGCCAGGTCCTTCAAAGAGCTAATTTGGGCACGACTTAATTGATTATACCATTTGGCCGTAGCCCCAGTCAAACTGTCCTGGAAATAATGAATCAATAACTGATTATTATTGGTATATCTTGTCATCCTCCGACAAAACATTGTAATGTGAGCCCCAAAGCAACTGTTCCCGTTATATTTTTCAAACTCTAGCATTTTGAACTTCGAAGGGAGCACTAGGTCTGGGACTAGGCTCAATTCCTTAGCATCAATTCATCCCTGATACTTAGTACTCTCCAATGCCTTAAATTTCTCTTCTAACCACTTGCATCTATCCTTCAATTGCTTTGGGAGCTCTATTCTAGCCTTTTCTATTTTTGCTGTATCATCCAGGTCGGGGACAGTAAAGTTTGTTGGATTGTCTACAGGGTAGGAACTTGAACCTATCGGGAAGTTTATCGATTTTGACCTACCGGCCAGACCTTGAGGTCTGATGTTAATGGATACCCTTTGTGGTTGTACCTAGGTATTTGTTGGGGTGAAGCCTGGAGGATAAGTTGGGTCCTTGTTGTCATTCCCAGTATTGATCACAGGGCTTTTTCCTTTTTTTGGCCCTCCTATCAGTAACTGGGTTAGTTGGTTCATCATATTCCTTTGGGATTCTAGCATCTGATCCCTCATATCCTGTTGGATTTTGGCCAACTGTTCTTGCATCTGTACTTGCAATTGATCCTGCATCTCCTTTTGCATTTGTTCTAATTTTTCCAACCGTTGATCCATAACTTTTGTTTTCCTTCGTGTGTAGTAATGATGTTCCAAGGTAACTAAAGAACGACCTTACACAAATTAGGGTCCTTTTATATTTAATGCATATGATGCAATATAATGTAAATGCATAAGATAAATGCAAAAAGAAGGCGTCGACTCTGATTCAATTCTATTTAGAATAACTTTACTAGAAAACAAATTTCTTTACATAAAATGAATTACATATATGGCTCTACCCTAATACTCAAAGCTTTGACTTTCTTGAGAAGCTAAGCTAGCTCTCGGCCCCGGTCTAATTCTAATTCATATTTCACACTTAGTACATCAGCCTGGATTGCTAGGGTCTGTAAATGATCAGCTACCTCTCGTATCTGTGCCACAGCTTCACCCATAATATAATCTCTGTCCCTAACTTGATCTTGAGACCGGTGGAGTTGCTCTTCCCAACGCTCCTTATCTCCGCGATGCTCATTAGCTTCTTTAAAAAAGTCAAGATGTTGATGGCTTTTGAATAATATTTATTGGCTTAAATCTTCGGGCAACAAAACAAAGTAGTGTATTCCTCCACGGACTATCTCTCTTCTCTCGTTGTGTTTACTCGGACAGTCGTATTGTATTTCACTTTATCAAGAAATCCATTTTCCATGACAAGCTTTCTTTTTTAGCAATTGAACGTGAATTAACACCTCTTTTCTATGATAAAAATGCAATGCAATCATCACTAAAACAAAAGAAAACACGTTAGTACAAATACATAAATGACAAATAAAACACCTATTTGGATGACCTCTAGGGATTTGGTGTGGTTTTACCTAAGGTAGGCTCTTAGGGCTCATTATATGCGGTTTGGTTCTAAAGCAAAGGTACCCGAACCGACAGATTTCTCTATCTTCACCCATTATAGGCTCATATTGACCGAGTTCAGTTCAGGGGAGCATATTTCCCTATGATTGCACAGAGATGAAAATCTCACGAAGACATAGGTACAGATGTATCCCAAAAGTGATCCACTATCCTATACGGAGGTGAAGACCTCATGAAGGAATAGTTTCTCACTTCCACTTGAAAAGCTATAAAGCGGTTACGCAATGCAATATGTGGAAATATACCAAACGATTCGAACCAATAAAGTAGAAAAATGAACCACAAAAATGAAATGCAATCACAAGGATTGTAGATTTAAACCAAATTATCAGTTTTCGACAAAAAGACAAAAAGTAATCAATTTGTGGCTTGACTCTCTTTTAATATTTCCCAGCGGAGTCGCTAAGTTGTCGAAACCTATTTTTGAAAAACGTAGTTGACTTTAAAAACGAAAAAAGGGAGTCGCCATCAATCCTTTTTGATGAGGTGTGATCGGGTCATCTTTAAAAGTGGTTGTTTTTAATAAACAGTTTGACTTATTTAAAAATAATTTTGGTCTACAAAATTCAGAAAAACTGACTCGGGAGTCGGTTACGTACGAGGAAGGATTAGCACCCTCGATATGCCCAAAATTGGTACCTAGTTGATTGATTAATGTCTTAGTGCCGAAAATTGAAAATCTAAAAAGAGTTTGAAATGCAATCCCTCTTAGTGTCAATGTTTTTTATTAAAAAAATCGTTTAAATAAATTAAAATGTATGTCAAAGACCATCTTACCTCAAGGTAAAATGTCATATCCAATACATTAGGACACAACACCTCGACCCTTGACTATAAGCTTGCCTTTTATTTTATTTAAAACTCATGTATTTTAATGTCAAAAGGATATTTGGTTATTTAGATCAAACGAAGAAATCGAAACCTAGTACGTTAGGGCACGATTTCTCGAATTTCTAAATACGAAATATTACCTTTATTTTACAGAATACAATTTTATGCCTATCGGGTAAAATGTAATACGAATGATAAGTAATTTAGGGCTTGGAAGTATGTAAAAGGATATAAATAAACAATAAAATGATAAAATAAAATAAAAAAGGTAAATAAATAGAAAAATAAAAAGGTAAAAAGGGGTGAAAATAAATAAATTAAGGTGAGATTAGAGTGAATTTGAAAAATAGAAGTTGAAAAATAAATCAAGATGTAAAATATAAAATGCAAAAGTATTAAAAATAAATAGATAAATATATATATAACGAAATAATAATAATGAGGGCAAAAATAAAATAAGAATAAACTAAATAAAATAATAAAAAGGGATAATAAATGAAATAACAAAAAATACTAATAAAAATTTAATTAAAAATTAAAAGTAGGCTAAATAACATATAAATAAAGAAATATTAAGTAAAATGGTTTTAAAAATAATAATAGTAATAAATAATTATAATAATAAATAATAATAATAGTAAGAATAATAGTAATGATAATAATAATAATGGGAGGATTAAATTGAAAGCTAAACAAGGTTTTAGGGTAAAAATAGAAATAAAATAAAGCAAAATGGCCGAATTGTAATGCGCTACTAAATGGGAGTGACCATTGAGGAAATTATTCACCCGTCCAAAACGCGCAGTATCAAAAGGGGACTAAATTGGAAACAAAATAATATTTCAGGGTTTAAATTAAAAGAAAAAAATTTTAAAACCCCTAAAAATGCCAAAGGGCTAAACGCGCAAATAATCCTTTCGCTTTAAAACACCTGGATCCTAAGCCAGGTAGGTCGGGTCGGATCGGGTCATTGGTAAAACGACGTCGTTTTGGTGCCTGAGAGGCCCGCCCAAAACGACGTTGTTTTCGAGGCCTATTTAAGGCAAAAAAATTTCAAAAAAAAAAAAACACTTTAAACCTATTCAGAAAAAAAGCTCCCTATCCCCTTTTTATTTTCTCTGAAGGCCCCTCCTTCGCTTGCGAACTCCAGTGGGAGTTTCGGTCGCCAGACCATCCCCGGTCCGTCGCTGGCGACCACTGTGCACAGCAGTCGGAGCTTCGAAAATGTAATTTTCTCTTTTTTTTTATTTTAAAAATATGTATGTATAAATAGTTAAAAAATAAAAATTTTGTACATATATATAAACAAATTCAAAGGTAAGGATGAAGAAACATAAAAAAGATCTTTGCTTGTTTATAACTCCGTTTCTCTTCGATCTGCTTTGCTACTTTTGTTGTTTTTGTTATGTGTTTGAAAACTACTTTTTGTATTGATAATGTATTTGTAAAAAAAAAGGAACCTCCCTTTACAAAGTCTGTATACTGGCTTTTATAGCCGAATCCTTTACAATATTCTTTGTTCTTGTTTTTACTGTTGTGCCTCCTTTTTTGCAGGTATGGGGTGAGTTACATGGGTGACGTGGTGTGGACGTGCATGGTGAAGGGGTGAGGCGTGAGGTGTGGCGCCGAAAGCTTAGGGCTTCTAACCCTTTTTCCTTTGGCTGAAAATGTTTAGCTTCGGGTCATTTTAGGCTTGTTTTAGTTTGGGTTTTGTGATGGGTTTTGCAATTGGTTTTGAGTTTTGGGATTTAATGGGCCTTGGGCAAAATTTGGGCTGTACTGTAAGCTTAGTTGATAAAATTTTACCATAAATCAATTTAATGTTTGCAATTTGAATTGGTTGAGGCAGAAGATTGTTGGTGAACTTTAGACGTTGGATTGTCTTCTAAACAGTGGTAGCTAATACTTTTTATTTTACAAAATATCTCCTCTGATCCGAACTAGGATAGTTACAACTCACAAAAGCAAACTGCTGAAGGCCAAATGGATACAGATTCAGAACATCATAATCACTTCCCTGTTAAAGGATAGCTTGTCAGACCTTCATCTTATTCTTGGGTTTCATTTTTTGTTTTGTTTTGATTTCGCTATATTCTAATCTTGACAGTATCATGTATGTCATCCAACCAAACCCATATCTTTCACATTCAACTTGCTGTGAAAAAACTTAACTGTAATGAGCTAAGCAACCAGAAAACGTTCAAATTCTTCATTATATAATCCTTTAGTTTTCCTCTTTTGCCACAACCGCGTGTGGAGTAATGAATTATTAAAGGAAAACATAAAACGGCCTCATGTTGCAGCGGTGGTCCAGGTGAACTGTATATATATGCATGCATGCATGCATTGAAAAAACTTGGAAGTTATCTGCTTTCACATCTTGGGGGTAAACTTGGCACACAATCATTAGTTTTATTCCTTTGATGTGATTCAATATATGATAAATATTCTACTTGCCGACCATATTCCTCAAAATATTATATATATATATATATATATATATGATTATGAAACATTATAATAAGTGGAAAAAATAATAATGCAAAAATATATTTATAAAAATTCATATTGAAAACAAAACAAATTTTGGTTCAAACAATAAATTCGAGTTTGTGTTAGATTTTGATCTCTTAGTTTAAATCCCATCAATTCATTTTGGATTTAAATAAGGAAATAATTTATATTAGGGTTAGATTTTTCAGTGGGCTAAATTGGGTTTTGATAAAATTTTAGGCCCGTTTGATAGGCTTGGGTTCAGATAAGAGCCTAAAATTTTGCCAAGTCTGACTCAAATAAAAATGTTAAAATTCAAGCCCGGTCCGACTCGACTCTCCCGTATTAAATTTGTTATATTGTTTTTATATATTTTAAAAAAAATATAATGCACTAAAAACATTAAAATTTATGTTTCCCAACAAATTAAAAATAAATTTAAAAAAAATCTTTATACTTAAATAACATTAAGATAGGTGCAACTTAACAAGCAAATGCTTCTAAAATAGTAGCAAAATTTTACAATAAAATAAGAGTTATACAATATTAAAATAATAATAAAAAATAGTAGCAACATAATAGTGAAACGACAAGAAAACAACATTTTTTTTTCAAATTCGAGTTGGGTCGGGCCGGGCCAAAAAAGCCTTACCCAATGCTTGACCTGTTTTCTAAACGAGTTTTTTTTTGTCCAAGCCATTTTTTAGACATATATTTTTGCCTAAACCCTCTCATTTTTTGAACGGGCCTTCAGGTCGAGCTGAGTGGCGTGGCCCATGGAGAAATCTAAATAGGATGATTCTAAAAACTAAAGTTTTTAGACATTAATAAAATTTTACCACATCATCAAATTTTTAAGACATGAAATTATTATACACCCTAATATATTCATAAGTAATTACAGTAAAAAAACCCTAAACCCATTATACACCCTAAACTCTAAGTAAATTATTTAAAAACATAAGTAATTACAATAAAAAAATCCATAAGTAATTTATATGATTTTGAAATTAAGGAGTTTTTTTTTTTTTTGTAACAAATTTTTAATCCCATAGTTTGTTGCCTTATCATTTATAAAATTTTAATATTACTAAGAAAGTTTCTCAATCAACAATTTCATCCATAATAAAAACTAGAATACAATCATATTATTAAAAAAAACAAATTTCATTTTTCTAATTGTCAATCCAATCATTGTTAATCTCAAGTAAGCTTTGTGAAAAAAAATTCTGTTAAATTTACGATTTATAATTTTAGGTTGCAAAAGTCAAGAATTGTTTTTTATTATACATTTTTGAAAAGTAACTATTTTATTGAATTGAATCTTCAGTAATAAAAATTGTGTAATTTTTAAATTTTCTATGTTATTTGATTTTTTTTTGTACTTTTCATATCTATCTTACGATTTATATTTGAGATTTGTAGATGCATGTTCTTCTTAATAATGCCGTCTCTAAAACTTAAGTTTCATTCTTTTTTTTAGAGTGCAATGTGGCTTCTCACTACACTTAACACTTCTTGATATTTGATCTTTTATTTTAATTACTTAAGTTTTGAAATAATTTAATTAAAATTGGAGAATAAATTAAATATGGGTGAATGTAGAATAATAATTTTATCCTTTGGTGATATGACGAAATTCTATTAATATTTAAAAACAGTAATTTCTAAATCGTTATTCCCATTTTAAAATTTTACTTTAATCATTTTAATCAACAACTTCATTAAAAAAAAACCTCCTCCTACTTCAAAAACTATTCCCTTTGTAGATGTACCCAAATACTTACCTGAAAACAAGTGAAATTGGTTAAGAAGAGTAGGTAGGTGGCATGTTTTCCAACACTAATTAACAATACATATTCAACCTAACCCAGCGTCCATTGTCTTTGTTTAACATCAATCATCCTATAAAATTGTCGGCTGCCATAGCTTAGTTTTATCCAAGGTTTCTGAAATGCATCATTGCATTCCTGATTTAATCGATGAAGAAATATAGATTTTAAATAAAAAATGATTGAAAATAATGGATGATATTTTTTAAAAAAACTTTAAAGGTACAGATAGTTTTAAAAAAATAATGAAAGATCTTTTGCATGTATAAGGTAGTGAGTCGATGATGATTAGAAAAAGGAAAGTAAAATTAGGTTAGGTTTAAGCACTTTTGTTAGTTGAAGTGTTAGATGGTAGAACAAATGCCACTAATCACAGTCCTACCTCATGGATTCAACAATCAATTATCACACAAACTTCAACTTAGGACTATGTGAAAATATATGATAATTCAAACTTTTGCTAATTGTCATTATTTCACTTTTCAACCTTTGAAAATTGTAAATCTAAGTCTTGTGAAGAGGGAGATAGCGAAAATATTTAAAAATACAAATTCAATTATTAGATTCAAGTTTATTGTGATGGTTTTTTCGGTGGCATGATTATCAAGTGATTTTTTTTATATTTCAAAATATTACATTTGCGGATTCAATAAAAAGAATTTTAAGAGTTAACAACTCGAGATAAATTTTGAAATGTGAAAAGGGTGAACGTACCTAACATATCTTTCTATTATAGGGATTTGATCAAATTAGCCGTTCTATTACTAAATAGATCAATGTAATTCATGCACTATTAAAAAGAATCATATAAGGTCAAATTGGAATAGAATTAACATTTATTGTTTAACATAGTTGAAAGTTTTAAAATTTTTATGGTTTTGTAAGTAAAATATTTTTGTTAGGGATTAAATTGCAATAGAAAAAAATAATTTTCAAGACATTTTTTATGCTATAAATGTTAATCATGTTATAATTTGGACTTATTTGATTCTTTTTAATACTAAGAGACTAAATTGATCAATTTAATAATAGAATGATTAATTTGATCTAGTCCCTATAATACAAGGACCTTTTCTATACTTTAACCCCCTCTCTATATATACAGCCTAGAGTATAATTTAACCATTAATTTAATGACCCGATTAAGTGGAGTATACCAAGATTTATCAAGAAAAAAGGAACCGCATCAAATCATGAGCAGTCTTGGTTTTAAAGCTTTTAACCAAACTTAGAAATTTCCTTTTTTCTTGAACCAAAACTTATAAAATTCTTGTTGTTGAATCCAGTTAGAGAGTGAAGGAGACAGCTTATCCAATCTCACAGTGCCAAGCCATTAATATACAGATTATTAGGCATACATTTTTGGCTTCTCAACCATTAAATTAGATTTAGGATTAGGTTTAGGATCGCCCATAAAGTTTTGAAACTGAAATGATACTTTGATTTTGCTTTTACCAAAGATTATTATATTGTAAGGGAAAAGTGGACACCAAAGAGGAGGACCAACCTTATTGTCTAAGACATTAAATCTCACGATTGCAGAAAAATGGCATTAGAAAAAGGGCCAATTCTGATGAGGTGCTGCTTGCTAAGGGAAACTAATTAATGGCAGAAATGTGACAATAAGCCATAAGGTTAAGTGACTTTTAATTAAATAAACACAGCTTTAATTTGACCCAAATCTGAAATAGATTTGAGAGCTGAGTAATTAAGTTGGGGTTATAGTAAAATCCGTATCATTTGTTAAGATTTTAAATTGATTCATTTAAAATGAAGTGAATATTTTTTAAAAAGATGATGCAGGGCGAGACGAGATGAGTATTTTTTTAGACAGTTATATTAATTGCTTGCCTTTCCTGACCCGTTTTACTATATGAAATTATTATTTAATCCTTGTGCATTTATAACTATTAAAAGTGTAAAAATGTGTTTATAAAAAAAGTCATGTTTTATGTTTAAATATTTTTTCTTGAAAAGTTATGTTTAAATATTTACTTGTCTTAAAAAATATTCAAAATATTATAAATAACTAATAAAATCATGAAGTGAGGTTGGATGCATCCAACGTTCAACGAGGAGATAATTATTTTTAAAATTATACATCTATAATAAATTAGGATAAGTGATAAGACAGAGCATACATACTATAATGAATTTGACAATATCTATCCCGATCCGCTTTATTGCTAACTTTAAATCACGTTTTATGAAACTTGAAATTATATACCATAAAGCTTCTCCATTGCTCTTAATTCGAGCTTTCCCTTTGAAACTACTCAACCTATTAAACTGTTTTGCTTGGAAGCATTGTGACTAAGGGCCCTTCAAGCTTAAACAAACACAATGTCTCTGTCTAGTGTCACCCACTCTTTGGATTTATCTATCTATTTTTATGCAAAAAGATTTCCACCATGTCAGCAAACCATAAAAGGCAAATTCCCCATCACAATAATTAAAAAAAAAACACCAAAGTTAATCAAATTTAAATGGTCCACAATTACCCACTTTAATAATAATTTGCATTTAATTATATCATTTTCTTATGGTGAATCCAATAAGTGATGAGCCCATCCGGCTCCATGCACTATGTCTATTCATTTATAAATGTGGTATTTAATTATCCTATGGTTTTTTAGAGTCATGAAAATTCCTTTTATGCTGTTTTGAGTTTTGGGATTTTGTTATTATTATTTGAAGGGGAGAGTTGTTGTGTGTCGATGTCTCTCATAGCCTATGCATCTTATGAATGACAAACTATACAATTTTGTGACATTTTTTGGCATTCTTTTTTTCTAGGTTCAAAGACATTTTTGGCTTTTGGTTGAAGCTTTAACAAAGGAGAAGCTTTTCTTTTTAAAAAGTTTTTTAGTTTAAAATGATCACTATTAGGTAAATGAAAAAAAACTTTATTTTCTTTCAACAATTACACATTTCGTGTACTTGATTTACATAGCTTATTTTGAAACTTTTTAAAAACAATAAATTGGCTTACTTATAATTCTTTTTAATGCTTAAAGAGCTCTTTTTTTTTTTTTAACAAATACAATAAAATTGTGTTTGGATTAAAAATTTGAAGGAAGGCTTTCATTTCTAACTAGGTTTTTAAAATGAATAACTATCCTATACAC
This sequence comes from Gossypium stocksii, assembly GCA_020496765.1. Classification (NCBI taxonomy): domain Eukaryota; kingdom Viridiplantae; phylum Streptophyta; class Magnoliopsida; order Malvales; family Malvaceae; genus Gossypium; species Gossypium stocksii. Next base: position 111,841,065 of record CM035623.1, read on the forward strand.
TATTAATAGAGTAAAAAATACTCCACGAACGGGTTTATGTTGATGCCATTTGTTTTTAGGTTTGTGAAGTTTTTGTAGGCCATTAACAGTAGATAAAATAATTACCCTTTTAAAATTCTAAAAATAAATTAACTTATTTAGATAAATATAATAAAAAAATAATTTTTTTAAACTAATTTAAAAAAGTTACTCAAAACCCTATTCAAAATTCTACTAAAGATTCAATTCTTTTTAAAATTCATTTTATTTAATACATGTGATAAAAAAATAATTTCTAAATGCAATTTTATTTAATTCCAAACTATCTTCTTATATTTTATGTTATTAAAAATATTCATATTATCTTTAAAAATTTAATTGTACCAATATTGCCTTTTTATATTATTTAATTTTAATATTATTCTTCTTCTTTTATAATTATTTTTGTAATTTATGAAATTCCAATAACTTAATTTTTTTTTTAAAAATAATCATAAATACTAGAATTTTAAAAACGATACATATGGGAGATTTTTTAAATTCTAGCATCTTAATATAGCTTGTGCCCAATCTATTTCTTACTCTATTGAGCTGTTATTTAAATACTTATTATTCAGAGTTATAATATTGTAGTATATGAAAGAAAGTATGTGCCTTAACTATATCAACTATCTATTGTAATATAGTAAGAATAGTGAATATTACATTTTGTTTGTTATTCACTCTCAACATTTATTTTATTAAATTTTATGTTTTATCACATAGATCAAGTATGACAATGTAAAATTTTTAGCTCAATTTTATGAACCAAATGAAGTCTGAAATCGAGTGATGGTAAAAATATCATAGAGGTCCTTATAATAAGAGTCATATCGCATTTTACCCCATTTACTAAAAAAATGGCAACTTAATCCATGTACGATAGAAAAAAAGTATCTTGATACTTTTTGATAAAAATTTTATCTGTTTATATTGTTAAAAATTGAAATGACTGACAGAATAACTAAATAGTTACACAATGCATGCCACGTGCACATCATGCTAACATATATGAACTAAATTGTCCATATTTTGAATAGAAAGAGCAAAATGCAATCTAACTCTTAATACAAATACCTTCATGATATTTTTATCCAAAATAATTAAATTATTTATGTATATATTAATTTTAATATTTATTTTATAATTTATGTTGGATGTGGGTGATTATCCCACCCACCTTCAAAATGTAACACTATATATTTTTTTCCTCATATCCAATGGCATCAAATAATTTTGTAGATGAATGAAAATTATAGTTATTTATGTGATGTTGAAATACCGAATCTAATTTTACTATTAAAAAGTCAAAAACCAAAACAAAACCTCTCTTTGAATCTAAGTTTTCGCTCACATCTGTTCTTTGTCTTGTTTTAGTTTACTCAAAAGACTTCACTTTTTCTCTACTCCTTAGTATTGTATTGTCTTTTTCTTAACAAGTGATTTGCTTTCGTGGGTGGTTGCAATTTCTTGAATTTAAACCCACTACTTTAGTATTCCTGCCACTTCATTTCTTCTTTATTTTCTGTTTTTTGCTTTCTTTCATTTTTCTTTTTATACCTAACAAAGCAACCCCATTTTTCAGCTGTTTACTATTCAGTGTCTTCATAAACCCTACAACTCCCTCCTTTCTTTCTATTCTTTCTGGTTTGATGAATTCTACTTGCCCGTCATAAAACAGAGTAGAAAACTATGAGACCGTACATTTATTTCTTGCTTCTGTTTCTTGGCTATGGAGTTTCTTTAGCCACTTGCAGTTTTTTCCCTACTAATGAAGGTAACTAGCTTTTTTCGTTTTCTTTTGTTTTCCAAGATATAAGTTGGTTTCTCAGAAAATGTGGGTAGATATAAAGGCTTTAAACTGTTAATCATGTATCTCACAGTGTTCAAATTTATTCTTTTAGATTTCTGTTCTTGAATTTTAGGGGATACCCATAATTCTAGGTTCAATATTTCTCACTGAGCTGGGAACTTTCTTTTTCTTTCTTTTTTAAAGTTTGGGCTCTTACAACATTTAGAGAAGCTATATATGAAGACCCACATCTGGTTTTGTCAAACTGGAATGCTTTAGATGCTGATCCATGTAACTGGTTTGGGATTACTTGTAATCCAGAGAGGCAACATATTACAAAGATGTAAGTATATGATCTACCAACTTTTCCAAGTTCTTTAACAAGTTTTGATCCCATTTAAATGGCGGATATCTACCCAATTTGATGCCTTTTTTCATAGTCATGTCTCTCCTTGTGTTGCAGTAACATAACCGGTTCATCTTTGAAGGGATTTCTTGCACCAGAAATAGGCCAAATTACCAACTTGCTAGAACTGTATGTTTTTCTTAGTCTTTATTTGTTCAAAATGATGCTTTTGGTTCAACTTTTACCATGGCTGATGTATACTTTCATGTGTTTTGTAGAACTTTACATGACAACAATCTGATTGGAACAATACCTAAGGAACTAGGCTTTTTGAAGTCCCTCAAAGTGTTGGATTTGGGGATGAATCAACTGACTGGTCCTATTCCTGCAGAGCTAGGGAATTTGTCCGGTGTGACAAAGCTGTAATGAACATTTCATGTGTTTTGTTATAAGGATGTGGTTTTTTTTTTTTTTGTTTGGCCATTTATGCATTTTTTTCATATTTCGGTTTCCTTTGTTATCACAGAAACCTTCAGTCAAATCGGTTAACGGGGAGCCTGCCTGCTGAACTTGGGAATTTAGAGAATCTTCAGGAACTTCTCCTCGATCAAAATAAGCTTCAAGGAACTGTTCCTGCTGCTAGCAATTCAGCATTTTCAGCCAAGATGCATGGAATGTAAGCAGAATATTGTGAAAATGGAATTATGTTCTATTGATCTTTGAAGAACAATTCTATTTGATGAACTTCTCATTAGGAAATATGTCCAATATACCTTCTTAATGAACAGTTCTAGTTTCTAGACATACAATTCTGGTAGAAAACAGTACTATATTTGTCGGTGTTAATCCATCGTCATTGCAAATTCTGAAAATAAGCCAGCGGCAACTGTCTTTGCAAAATGCGGAGGATGAATAGCCATTAAATAAAATGCCAAATGTGCTATCTAGAATTTTATGGTCGGATGTGGCAAACTCTCAACTTTACCTACTTTCAGAGTATAATTTTCACCCTTAGAACTTGAATGCTAGTTTAAAGTTAAAAGACCACTGTATGGGGTCATAGAAGTTGAAAATATTGCAGGCTTCTTCTCTAGAAATTTAGCCACCCAAGTTAAATCATGTTACTATTTAAGAGTTGATCGCTCATAATTCTTTTCACTTCAGGTATGCCTCTCGTTCAAACTTAACCGGACTTTGTCGCTCATCTCAGTTAAAAGTGGTGGATGTCTCCTACAATTATTTGGTTGGAAGCATACCTAAGTGTTTGACAAACCTTCCAAAGTAAACTTTCTTTGCCTTTGTCATAGATCCATTTTGGCTTCTCTTTTATCCAGTTGGCTCATGTTATCCCATATGATTAATGCAGTGCAAGCTTTCAAGGGAACTGTCTTCGGGACAAAGATGTTAAACAGCGTCCTAGCACACAATGCGGTATTTATTACATCTTACCTTTGGCAGTGGCGTGGATGATGATATTTGAACAAAAACTTATGTCCTTGGCTAAGTCAAACTGACTATTATCGACATCTTGAACTTCAAAATTCATGAATTTATTTATTTAGTTATCACTCTTAGTTATGCAAACTGATGATTTTATGACCATTAGAATATTTCAGTATTGACACTGAAGTAATTGACAATGACAGTATTCCTTATTTAGGTGCTTTTCCATCCAAAAGTCACCAAGTACCCAAAAGTAAGCATCGGCCTACTGAAGACGTTCCAAAGCATCAGAAAGAATCAAAACCTACCTGGCTCTTAGCTCTTGAAATCGCAACAGGAATCACTGTGGGTTCTCTCTTTCTTGTTGCCCTCCGTACTGCTTTCCATAGATGCAATAGCAAGCCTGCAATCATAATCCCTTGGAAGAAATCAGCGAGTGAGAAGGAACAGTTGGCAGTATATGTAGGTTAGTTTGCTACATGTGACATTATCTACTGCTCAAATTAACTTCGGTAGTGTACTCTTCGAAGCAATATCGATTCACATTGTGATTTTCTGCAGATTCTGAGTTGTTGAAAGATGTGACTAAATATAGCAGACAAGAGCTTGAAGTAGCTTGTGAAGACTTCAGCAACATTATCGGTTCCTCTCTGGACAGTTTGGTCTACAAAGGCACCATGAAGGGTGGTCCTGAAATTGCTGTCATATCCCTCTCCATTAAAGAGGAGAACTGGACAGGCTACCTTGAGCTATATTTCCAGAGAGAGGTACTTGTTATTACATTTAATAGTTTCGGTGAATAATGAGAAAAACTTGGAGTGATCTGGTTCTGGGTTTTCTGGTTCAAATTGCTATTCAGGTGGCAGATTTGGCAAGATTGAATCATGATAATGTAGGGAAACTACTAGGATACTGTAGGGAGATCAGTCCATTTACGAGGATGCTTGTTTTTGAATATGCATCAAATGGAACACTTCATGAGCATTTGCATTGTAAGCATACTCTTTCTTGCTCTCACATATAATGATAAACATTTTTATATTGGTATTTATCCGAGTAATTGATTTTAATGCAGATGGAGAAGGATCCCAACTATCTTGGACAAGACGTATGAGAATTATTCTCGGCATTGCTCGAGGACTCAAGTATCTTCATGCAGAACTTGAGCCACCATTCACTATATCAGAGTTAAACTCTAGTGCTGTGTATCTTACAGAGGATTTTTCCCCCAAGGTATCTCCTTACCTCTTTCATTTATGAGCATCTAATATTTATATTCATAATAAGGGATACTCAAGTTAGGATCATTTCGACCTTATCTAAAGGAGGTTGCTGTGTGGTAAAATTCTATTGTCATGCCTAAAGTCTTGGTATCTGGTGATGCAGTTGGTTGATTTTGAAAGTTGGAAGACTATTATTGCTAGATCAGAAAAGAACTCTGGTTCTATTGGCAGCAATGGAGCCATGTGTCTACTTCCTAGTTCTGTGGAGAATCGTCATCTTGATATCCAGGGAAACATATATGCTTTTGGCATACTTCTACTCGAGATAATCAGTGGTAGGCCCCCATTTTGCAAGGACAGGGGGTCTTTGATAGATTGGGTAAGCAATCTTTCTAAATGCTGTAACTTTTTTTATCTATCTTACTCGTTGGAGTAACATAGAACCTTATATAATCTTTGCAAACAAAAAAAGCTTTTAGCTTTTTGATATGCTCTGCAACATTTAAGTTGCTTCCCTACATATTACAGGCCAAGGACTATCTTGAACTACCGGAAGTAATGTCTCATATTGTGGACCCTGAACTAAAGCATTTCACGTACGATGACCTCAAACTCATCTGCGAAATCATAAGCCTTTGCATTCATCCAGACATTTCAAGACGGCCATCCATGCAGGAAATAAGCCTCATGCTTGAGAGCAGGATTGACACGTCGGTATCTATTGAGCTCAAGTCATCTTCTTTGGCATGGGCTGAACTTGCTCTTTCATCATGATTAATTGAAGCTGCTAACCACACTATTAGATCAAAATACATACAGTTTTTTCCCTTCCTTTCAATCTTTGTAAATGCTGTACGCCAAAAGAAACATTTGGGGTTCATCTAATTACTGAAAAATCCCACTTTCATTTGTATACCTTGGATGTTTTCAGAATTTTTTCTTTTCTGAAAATAACAATACAACTGATTTAGTTCTTTTCCCATGGATCAGTGTGCACTCAGTTTCACTATGTATGTAAATTAAGCTCGTTGTCCCCACTTATAAAATGAAATTGTTGGCCGTTTTTTGTCATATGGACTAGCAAAAAGAACCCATTAGCTGTGGGCTAAGGATCTCGAGTTACTTTTTCTGTTTCGATTTTGGTAAATCGCTTTTCTTCTTTGCGCATTGCTATTATTTGTTTCTTTTCTTCTTTCTCTATGGCCGATTTCCTACACAATATGTTTAGCAAGCTTTCTTTCGTGGAGGAAGAAGGCATTGTGGTAGAAAATGTCATCCCGGAGGCGGACCTATGGGTGGTGGGGAAGCTTTCTGCTCTTAAAACGATCAAGAAGGAGGTGTTTTCCGGGTTTTCAAAAATGTGTGATACATAAATAAACTTGTGGTTTTCTCTGCACTTGGCCCAAATGTTTTTCTGTTTAAGTTTGGGGAAATGAATGATAAGGAGAAAATCTTTAAAATGGGGTTGTGGAATTTTGATCCGCATATGCTAGTCCTCAAGAACATTGAGGGGACTTTTGGTCCAAATGATCATAATTTATCATTGGTGGCCTTGTGGATATGTATTTACGAGGTACTGGTAGGATGGATAAAGCGAGAAACAGTTGTTCGAATTGGACAAGTATAGGGTGACATCGACGCGATCGATTGGAATAAATCATGTGGGCGTTGGACAGAATACATTGTTATGCGAGTACACATTGATATCTCCTAACCTCCAGGCGTGTGATTTTACTTGGACCGAAAGATGCTTTGGTCAAATATGAACGATTAGCAACGTTTTGTTATAAGTGTGGTATAATTGGCCACTTGGTGGATTCTTGTGTGATGTCAAAAGGCCCTTGCGATGAAAATGGTGAAGTTTTCCAATATGAGGGATTGGATGTGTGTGCCTCTATTCGCAAGATCTTCTAGGGGCATTCGTATTTAAAAGAAACGAAGGGTGAAATTTTTTCTAAAAGAGTTTCGAGTGATTAAACTGCGAAAGATGGTAATGGGTCTTTTTTGGAGGGCAATTCAACTTCTATGTATGAAGAAGGGAGAGAAAGACAGAATATGAATGTTCAAGGGGGAGCTAATTTCATTTTGAGTTCCTCCTCTAAGGGGAAGGAAAAAACTTTTCAAGATGGAAGGAAAAGAAGAGAGGTGCAAGGTTGCTTTGTTCTGGTAGCTAGATCTTTGATTAAAAAGTCTCATGTCAAGACAATGAAAAATAAAGGGTCCACCAATTTAGGTGGTGATAATTTCACAGCCAAAGCAGAGGAGGCTGATGATCAACCCTGAGAGCCACGAGGACTTTATGTTGGAATTGCCACGAGCTTGGCTTGGGAACCCTCGAACAATTCATGCTCTTAAAAGTCTTATAGCCTCAAATGACCCACAATTAAATTTTCTTTGTGAAACTAGGCTGTTGGATAATGAGGTTGAAAGCATGAAGCATCAATGTTTGATGCATGGTTGTATCCATTTTAATTCTAATAATAGATCCAACGGCCTTCTGCTTTTATGGGGTGTTAATTTTTCAATAAATTTACTTTTTTACTGTCCTAATTACATTGATGTTGACATTAAGGTAAATGGTGGATTTTCATTTCGATTTATAGGCTTCTATGGCCATAACATCTCTTCTCAAAGAAGTCATTCTTGGAATTTAATTAAATCACTTAAATGGGCTTCAAATAAACCATGGCTTATAGGTGGAGATTTTAATGAGATGCTTAATGGATCAGAAAAACAAGGTGGTAGAAAGAGGCCCTAAGCCCAAATCTATGCTTTTGGTGATGTTCTCAGTGAAGTAGAGCTAGTAGACATCAAACCTAACTATGGACGTTTGACATGGACTATTAAAAGGGGGTAATGCAAGATGGTTTAAGAAATGTTGGATCAAGTTGTGGCCTCTTTAGACTAAATAGGATCTTTTCCTAATATTTGTATTTCTAATGAGCCACATACGGCATTAGATCATTTCCCAATTCTTTTGGATACTGAAGGTTTGAGTTAGAGGATTGAAAGACGAATAGAAAAAGGCCACTTTCGTTTTGAGGAGTGTTGGGCCTCGAAATTGGATTATAGCTTGACTGCATTGACAACCGCGTGAATGTGTTTATGAATGCTCAATTTGATAAGCCTTTTGAGGCTAAGGAAATCTTAGTATCTTTAAAACAGATGAACCCTAACAAAGCTCCTGAGTTTGATGGGCTGAATGGTTTGTTTTTTAAGACATATTGAGATGTGATTGGACAAGATAATATCCGCTAGTGCCTAGATTTGCTGAATGGTAACATGGATATGGTTGAGGTGAATCTGACAATTATTGTCTTGATCCCAGAAGTGGCCCAACTAGATAATCTGTCTAAATTCAAACCCATTAGCCTTTGTAATTTTGTCAACAAGTTGGTCTTAAAAAACGCTATTTAACCAGTTGAAAGTTATTCTCTCTATGTGCATACATGCGAATCAGAGTGCTTTGTACCAAAAAGAATGATACAAGATACGAAATTATCCACTATGTTCAGTGTTCTAAGAACGATTCGAATAAAAGATGTGTCCTAAAGCTTAACATGAGTAAAGCTTATGATGGAGTGAAATGGGAGTTTTTGGAGGATGTTATGACATGAATGTAATTCTCTAATAATTGGACTCGTTTAATTATGAGTTGTGTTTCAACCATGTCATACTATGTGAAGTTTAATGGCCAACTTACCGACTTTTTTTGTCTTGAAAGAGGGTTGCAATAAGGTGACCCATTATCCTATTATTTGTTCCTCTTATGCATGCAAGGTTTATCGGCCTTACTTAAAAGGGCTCAAGATAACAGATTGGTTAAATGGATTCGAGTTAGCTAACGGGGGCTAAAGGTGAACCGTCTCTTCTTTGTAGATGATAGTTTGCTTTTTCTTTGAAACAAGGAAGAGAATGCTAGAGCTGTAAAATATATTTTGGCTTTGTTTGAGAGTAACTCGAGGCAGAAGATTAATTTGGAGGTCAATCTATTTTAGCCGCAATACTCGTATGAGTCTAGAAGTCTTCTTAATTCCATTATGAAAGTTCGTGTTGTTGAAGATCTTGACTCCTATTCGGGTCTACCCTTAGTGGTTGGTAAAAATTAAAAGATGCCTTTAAATGGGTGGTGGATCGCATCTTTAAGCATGGCCATAGTTGGACAAAACATCTTTTTTTCTTATGGTGGGAAGGAGATTTTTATTAAATCAGTATTACAAACTATTCCAACTTATAGTGAGTATTTTTCTATTGTCGAAAGGTATTACGAATGATATCATTAAGGCAATTAGGAAATTTTGGTGGGCAAAAGCGGGAGCAGACAAGGGTTAAGCGATGTTAGACTGGAAACAAATGAGAAAACTCAAGGGTATCACTACATGAAAATAGGTTTTTAGTGACGTTTTTAAAGCTTTTTGCAACGTTTATAAAAATAAAACGGTGAAACTTGAATAGCCACAAAAAATGTTGTAATAAAAACTGTCGTAGAAGATAGCGGTGTTTGTCCAAAACCGCCACTAAAGGTAAAGATAGTCTGGGACATTGGCATTGGAAACGCCACTAATTGCAAACCCTTTGACGGCGTTTGTCATTAAAATGTTGCTGAGTACACAAACGTTTTATGGTGTTTGGATGTACAAATGTTGCTGAATGTAGGACTTTTTGCGGCATTTTTAAGGAAAAACGCCACTAAATGTATTTTATTAAAAATTGCACCACACTAGAAATTTATTTTTTCTTTTCAAATTTATGGTATTTTTCACATTATTATATAAAATAATATATAATTCATAAATTGAAAATATTACATATACAAATTCTTGAATTATACAAATTTTAATAAATCAAATATAACATACATTAAAATTTTATACTAAGATTTCACTCCAAATACAATGTAAAACAAAATTAACAAAGACACCTCTATTACAACCAATATCAAGAAAACTATGATGTCCAAAAATATTCATGCAAGAGAATGAAGCTAAGTAAATTTCTTTACAATATCTCGATTCCCTAATCTGCTTCTTTCTTTCCTTTAAAAGAATCAACTGAGTAAGGACATCATCAAGTTTCTTTATTCGAAATAACCATTAATTTATCCTAAAAAAATAAGAACAGGAGTTCAAAGCAGAAAGAGAAAGTATCATATATGTTGATACACAGTATCAACCGTAGTGAAAAATGGGAAGACAGGGTGGTCTTGAAGAAGGTTTTGGAGTAGGGAGATAGAAGACTTTCTAGATAAGAAGAATATAAGCCATGTGTTAAAATTGAATGTCGATAATGACAATATAGAAAGATCACAAAGTAATAAGAAAGAAAAATAAAACACACAGATTTTACGTGAAAACCCTTTCGAGAAAAAACCACGGGCAGAGGAGAAGAAAAATCACTAATATTGAAAACCGAATAATATAAGAGGAGTTTCGACTACATCTATTTAAAGGTTGAAAAACCTTATTCAAATTAATTTCAAATAGAAGAAGAGTAGTTTTATATTGATTCTACTTGTGCAATCAATGATCAAATAGAAGAAGACTAATTCTATACGGATTCTACTTGTGCAGCCTGGTCCGTACCATGGCACCCCCGGAGTGAGGATCTACTGGGCTACGGCCTTAAGTCCACCTCAGATCTTCTAATTTTACCATTGTATTATGTCTTTAACATGAATTTGGGTCACACAACTCTAACACCATGGACTCTTCTTGTAACACCCCTAACCCACATTCGTAGCCAGAATAGGGTTTTAGAGCATTACCGATCAAACAGACATAATTTCAATACATTTCATATCATATAATATTCAAGTCAAAACTAATCAAACTCATACATATTGTCCCTTATTCGAGCCCTCGAGACCCAAATTACGTGTTAGAAACAAGTCGGGACTAATTCGAAAACTCAGAGAATTTTTTGAAAAATAATAAAAATTTTCAAAGCTGCAACGTTCACACACCCGTGTGGGCAGGGCATATGGACTCAAAATGTACCTTTAACAATAAGTTTACCATTCCTTGCAAGCTTGAACAATAAGCAATTCAAAAATCATTCGTTTAACCAATTCTAAACACAAGCAAACACATCCAAAACATGTCAAAACAATCATCCTAGGTGCCTAACCAATGTACCCTTATATGTACCACAATTATATCATCAAAATATATCAATAAAACATCATCCAAATCCAATTTGTAAACATGCCAAATTCAATCTATTTTACCTATTTCATGTTCATTTAAACATTAACTTAAACTTGCTATAATATGACCTCAAACATAAACACATATTTATATGTATATAACCATCCAATATTAACTTAATTTTATTTACAATCAATCCACAAAATGATTAATATTTAGACACCCTAAGTATATGCCGACATCAAAGGAAAAACATCACCACATTTGAACCCTTGAAACCCTAATTTTCCTTCTTTCTCTTTTTTTTTTTCCCTTTTTCTTTCTTTCATTCTCTGTTTCGTTCTTTCTCTTCCATTTCTTTTTCTATTCTTTATTTGTTTTGTTTTTATTATATATTATTATATTATTATCATAATATATATACTTTAAGGTTAAGTATTATATTTTACACATGTTTTAATGTTATGCCGTCTCATATTATGCTAATGGTATAATTGCTTCTTTAGTCTCTTTAATTTTCTTTAATCTATAATTCAACTTTCACCCTTTATACAATTTAGTCCTTTTACCTAATTACTCTTAATTCAAGCAATTTCACCTAACCAAAACCTAATTAACTACAGAACTAACTTCGTAAATATTTTTAATAAATATTTACAAATCCCTTTTACGAAAATGGAGTCTCGAAAATACATTTTCTGACACCCATGACTATTGGGTCATTACACTTCTACTTGTGTGTCTACCCCAAATAGAGTGTTTGGGATTACTTAAATCATGGGTTTTTCGAGTCGGATCTTGAATCAGGTTATTTTTATTATAATTATATAACATCCTTAGATAAGCTATGGTATCATGAACAAACACTAAGGCCACGTTTGGTTCAATGTAATGGTATAACCATTACAACTCTATTATGTGGCCCCACCATAAACAACTGTTTGGTTCAATAGAATGCCCTATTACGGGCTTATTCCATTACGGGCCTATGCAATGAAATTGCCTGATTTCTTTTCTATTTCCTCACTACTGATTATTGATTCGGTGCTTAAGGAGACCATCACTACAAAAACACTCCCTACTTTGCCCTCTCATGCTTTCTCACCTCAAAAGACAATCAACTTCATCGCAGCATTAGGTAAAACATTTTCTCCCTTCGTTCCTTCCATTTTCCTCTCTTCCAATTTTTCTGCACTCTTTTTCTGTTTTCTTTTTCTTTTTCTCAATAGAGTTTTTCTTTTCCTCTCTTCAATTTCTTTTTCTTGATCTATAAAATTTCATCGATTGTTGGAAAGAGCAAGAGAAGAAAATTAAATCAAAGGTTCTAATTCTTAATTTTATTTGAAAAATCATTTAAATCTCAGTTTTGTTTTCTTATCCACTAATTATTTCGATATATTTTTGTTTTAGATAAAATTGTTATTAGCAATAAAGGACGACAATGAAGAACTGTGAAAGACTCGCCAATTTAGCTTTAGCAGGTTTACTTTTCTTTTTCTTTTTGATTGATTATTGGTTCATTTTAGTTTATTATTTAAATTTGTTTTGTTTTGAACATTTTTTTGGATAATTTATGTTCAATTTCGTTATTCAGTTGTTGAATTTAGTTGAATTGGAGAATAGAGGACTTGGTTAGATACTTAGCTATAGTGCCTGGGTTTTATTGGTAAAGAAAAGAAGAGAATTGAAGGGATAGAAGTGATTTGGGTTGAAATTTGATTTTCTTTTAACTCTAGTATCTAGAATGTGTAATTTTGGGTAGAAATGTGATAACTTTTTTGTTTGATGGTATGAATGATCAATGCTTTCTTTATCAAATGATGGATTATATTTGTAAAAGTTAGAGCCATTACATTTAATTAGCCTCTAAATAATTATCTATTTCAAGGGAAAAAAAACTTAAAAGGAATGTAAATTTAGTCTTTGGTTGGTTATTGCTTTTTTTTGTTCGTTTGTTTGAATCCTTCCAACGACCAACACTTCGTTGAAAAACATGGCTTTGATTTAAAATATGCAGAATATCCCAAGGTAGAAAGAACCTGATGATATTTGTCATAATAGTGTCATTTGTGATGTTTATATTAGCGTAGAAGGAAAAATGACAAGTTTTTGCTCATTTTATATCTCTCTTGTGGAATTTAGAGCGCGTGCATTGCTTGAGCTTACATAAGAAATCTCAAAGAGATGAAATTTGATTCATTTGCATATACTAGTGTCTTCATATGAGAAGCATAATATTGTTTATCTCTCTGTTCAAAAGAAAACCAAGTTCTATAAATTAGCATTAGGATGTTAAGGTATTGTTTGCAATTGTGCCATTAAGTTCATAACTGACCACTAGAATTAATACCTCCTGAAATCTTTGACATGCAAATTTTATATGAAACCAAAATACTCATTTTTGCATAGCTCATAATGAAACTCAATAGTAATTTTGGAGTTTCACCGTTCTACCATCACTTCAGAAGTTTTACAGGTTGCTATTGTTCCGAATGTGTTAATTGTTCATTTCATTGGTAAGACTTTCTAATTTCCAAAATAATATCTTGGGTATATTGTTAGTTCCTTTTACGTTTTCCTTTTGAGTTCCCTGGTCCACTAATGATTTTTCCCGTTGAGTTTTCATTATGGAAGGTTTCATGTTGAATTATTTTGTCTTTATATTTCATTTTCCTTGATATAATATTTATGTACATTAGGTAAATTCAACGCTTATTTCTCTGTCATTGATTTTGTTTTTATCTTAGTTCTATTCTAAAACTTATTTAAATCAATATGACATCTATCCTAAATTACTTATTGATTTACTGTCTAATATTTTAATTTAGATAATTATTATGCTCTATAATTCTATGTAGTTGAGATCATTAGCTCTTCCATTCACGGTAATGGAATGGACTCTATTTTCTATATTTTTTTCGTAAGTTTTCCTTATATTTTTGTACAGAAAAAATATAATTGTTAGTCTATAGGCATTTTGATTTATTTCTGATCACATATTACTTGTTTTCTATTTCTATATTCTATATATTTTCATAACATATAATTACATTTCCTTCCCCTTTTTTGCTCGCTCTAATAAGGACTCTTTGCTTGTCTTCCAGACTAAAATGGCCTTCTTCTTTATTTGTTTCATCCGATGGATTGATTATAGCCATGGCCTACCGCTCGCCTCATGTTTTATGTATCATATTTAAATTATCGCATCCAATTGGTATTTATCTTGTTACCTTAAAGATTGTTGTCTTCACTAATATCATTAATTTATCAAGTCATGAGGGACAAGTCAAGTAACATAAGTATGTATGTATGTATGTATGTATGTATGTATGGATATATGTATGTATGTATGTATGTATGTATAGTTTGATAAGACTTGAGAAGGTCTAGATGTGCTGGAAAATTTGTATAGAAAAAGTAGTTGGAGTATTTGGAGTCCTAAGAATTTAGATATGAAGAAAACTTGTTCAATTCAGGGATTAGTTAGAGAGTAAATCGCCTTTTCCACTACTTTTGCTCCCTTCAAAAGTTGTCATGCCTCTACTATTGACACTACATATTTCTGTTATTAGACGAAGATTGATGTTCAATTCAGTGAGTGCATTCTCTTGGCATCAATGGTATAATATGAATATGTATTTGTTGAGTTGGACCTTGCCAATCAAGTATTGCAGCACCAAGGGTTTTTGCTGTTAATCTGGGGATATATATGGTGTGAAAGGGCCAAAAAGGGTTTTTGCTATTAATATAGGACATTCTTTCGAATGTTATTTTGCTTCTCCTTTTGCTAAAGGGTTAAAGTTTAAACATCATTTACTGATTTGTTGAGTTAAGTTGGTTTATGTGTCTTGTTTTTAGCTTGTGGATATTAATCCATCAGACTTAAATAATCAATAAGAAGCTTAATTTTAGTATTAGAATTTTCTTTTCCTTATCGTGTCCAATACATATTATCTTACATCCCTATCTAACATATTTATATAACTATCTGCAAATTGCTCATGGTTGTAATTTTTAATCTTTTATGCATCTTTTCAATGTTGAATTGATTGTCCTCTATTAAAAGTTATGTGAATCTAATAAACCATAAAAGTAACACTTTTTAACCCCATGCTTGATATATTTTTCGATGATTTACTTTATGATTTAATGAATTCAATGCTCCAAATCCTTTAATTTCATGTTTTATACTTAGGTGAGCATAGGAAAGCGAAAAAAGCAAGAAACGACCAAAAACGAACAAAATGGGCTAATTTCAGCATTTTACACGGCCTAGGCACTTCCACACGGGTTCACCACATCCCCTTGTGAGACACACAGGCGAGCTACATACTCATGTGTTAAGGCCGTGTCCACTTAAAACCAAGCCAGTATTACACATGGCCTGAACCTTTATACACGAGCAGACCACATGCCCGTGTCCCTGTCAAGCCTTGTTTGAATTCTACTAAAAAAAGGCTAATTTTTAGGTATTTTAGGTATTCCAAAGTCTATTTAAACACACTAGGGGAGGATTAAAGGGGACACACAGAGCAGAAAGCAGAGAATTACTCGAAGAAAGCCGATTGATTCGTCTTAAAAGCAAGATCTCCATCAAGACTGAAGATCTCCCTTCAATTTCCCTCGAAGTTTTTGGGTTCTTTATGTTTTGTTGTTTTCCAATTTTTGAGATGTTTTTCTTTATAAACATGAACTAAATCCCCTAAATACCTAAGGGGGATGAAACCTAAGACGAATCTTATTATTTTTTGAATTATATGATAAATACTTGATTTGTTCTTAATTATGTTTATTAATTCTTGTTTTAATATTTCAGGATATTAATTCAAGTTGAATGTGCTTATTCAGTGGAGCAAAAGTCACTGTTTAGGAGTAGATCCAACATAATTAGGCGGAGTTGATTGCAATCCTAGAGATAGGACGACATAAATCTGCTGGATTAGAGTCAAATCTAATAGAGAAATCCATTAATCAAGTAATGCAAAAATAGGGGTTCTAATTAGAAAGAAATTTCAATTAATCAACCTAGAGTTTGTTGTTTTTAGTCTTGAAAGAGATAATAACATAAATTAGGGATTTCTACAGATCAAGTCAAGTGAATAAATCGTCTAATTCAGAGTCAAATAATAAGTGAAGTTTAGGTGAATTCTTCCTTGGGTATTGTCTCTCTCATCGATTTTCTAAAAGTATTTTTTTTTTCAATTTACTCTTTGTCGCGTTCTTAGTTTAGTTAGTTTTTAGTTTAAAACAAATACCCTTAATCTTTAGGTTGGATAATAAAAAGATAGTTAATACTAGTACTCTTAGTCCTCGTGGATACGATATTCCGGTCTTGCCATAGCTATACTACTGTTCGATAGGTGCGCTTGCATTTATCGTGATTATAGTTAATTTTGGGATCACCAATCATAATCCTTTTTGCTCTTAGAACTTTTGGTTGAGTATGTTACATACATTTCAAAGAAGTTTTTTTTGCAAAACTTCAAGACTCTGCTGCCAAAGCCAACAGTGGATCACAGGCATCTAATTCTCCACAATTGCGATCAAAAACTGTTTCCAAAGGTTTAAATTCATCACTGAAGCTTCTAATGAGCAATTGTTCCTTTTTTAATCTTCAACAGCTTTCACAATGTCATGTGCATTTGAGTGTTTGGGGTTGGAGTAATGAATGGATTGAAGTAATAGAGATAAAGATGGGGTTTGATCTTCAGGAAGTGAAAGCCATGAGACTGAGAATAGGGTTTTTATGTTCTAGTGGACTTTTTGTTTATTTGTTTGTGATCTATTATTTTGGGAAAATTTTCATTTGTTAGAAGAAATGAAGAGAAGCCAAATCTTGGGCCTTTTGGGGTTATATCATTTGGTATAATTTGTTTAATCCTTTCCCTTAAAGCAATCATTAATGCAAAGCTTTCTCATTAACATCACCTTTTCCTATTCTATAATGTAGATAAACAAACAATTTTGTTTCTTTTAGTTGAAAAAAGACAAATAAAAAGATGTTTTTCTTTTAAATGCTTTGTGACTTTTTCTTTTTTTTTTAATAAAAATTTCGTGTTTAATACAATTAATTAATTTTAGATTATAACAAGTAAAAAGTTTTATATAAAAAATATGTGAATAACGAATGAAATTTTCGTTGAAATCATAAAATTGAGATAACTTGATAAGCAATGGATTCAAATAATAGTGTACTATTTTAATTTAAATATTTTGATATAATTATATATAAAAATAAAAAATATTTTAATACAATTTAATATAAAAATAATTATATTAAGAATGTTATTAGATTATATTTAATAATAATTATATTAAAATATGATTAAATTTTTTATTTTTATTTTTATTAAATTATATTTAATAATAATCTTATTAAAATTTAATAACAATAACCATATCTAAAAAAATCTACTAAGGGTAATATAGTCATTTTAGTTTTTTTTCTTTATACTACTAAATATCTATTGCATTCAGCCAAACACAATAATACTATTACAGTTCTATTTCATTATATTCAACTAAATAATTAAATTACTGATTACAGCTCTATTCCATTGCAACTCTATTCTATTATAGCCCTATTCTATTCCAGTAAACCAAACGTGCCCTAAGACTAATAAGATTTAGATTACGGGGAAAAAATAAAGTCACATAAAAGAGTCATTTATGGATCACATATAATATTAAATAAAAGAAGATGAAATTGCAGTTTCATGACAAGAAGATTTTAGCACATCAAAAATTGGAATTCTTAGTTATCAAGTTAGCTAATCTCTAGAACCTAATTGTCAAATGACAACCAAATAAGCAAAGGTAAATATATTTACACTTCACAGCACGAAAATGGTTGGAAAGGACAACTAAAACAGACATTGCGAGTTGACAAACGTTAAACCCCAACAGTAAATTTAATATTAGCATTATATGTAAAAGAGAGAAGGGATTATTATTCATATGCTGAACCATAAAATTAGATTTTATGTCTACTATATATAATTTTCCAGAATATGGGTTCTTGATAGACATAAAAACTTTCCACGACACAATTCACTGGGTCGCCAAGTACCTCCAGAATGCCTTCGTTGTCATGTTTGGAGTAATATAAATTGCATATTCAATGCAAAAGAAACAGATCAGAGTGCTTTTAATTTTGGACAAAACAACTTGGGGATTGGACCCCTCCTACAAAATGGCTATACAGAAAAGCTACCCCATTGGATGCCAATCCAAGGACTATCCAACAACCAGATGAGATGTCTCACTCTCCATGTTGTAAAATTTATTAAACTGGTTTGAGATTTTGGCCTCAGCCATGCACCTAGGTGTAGGATAAGGTAGGCCGTTAATCTTCCAGGCTTTAACCTATATGGGGTGCTAACCTACTATATATAAAATTATATAATTTTAAAAATCTTTAACAAAAACTTGTACCTGCTGATTGCAACGATCTGGAGAACCATATATAGCCTTAACATGCTCTTCCTTTGTTTTCTTCTTTGATCTCCAACTTTTAATCTCTTCCTTAGAGATGGATTTATTTTAAGTACAAGTGAAAGATTTTTCAAATGATCAGAGATTAAACAACAAGGGGTTCAGTGAAAAAAAGAAAAGAAAATGACATGGAAACACTGAGGCTAGTAGCAATATCTAGGATAAACATTGAACCAAACCTGTAAGTGAAAGAAACAAGATCAGCGGATCTCAACAATAGCAACATGGAAAAAAAGCAAGAAATTTATCTCATAAATTTCCAAAGCTTACATGCCACAGGATGGTCAAAAAGCTTCATGATCTGAAGAAGACAAGGTACTTACGAGCATTTTGTTAAAAAACTGAAACCATGATGGTAAAATTTCAGACTCAGGCCCTGTAAAAACACAAGAAGACATTAATCATATATAAATCAAAGCAGCAAGGTGAAGTTTTAATAAAACCACAAAAGAAGGGCATGCAATGATATCAAACAATACTATAAGAAAAAAAATAATTAGGCCATTTTAAATGGTTTTTTCATATCATTTTCTGTGACTTTTGTTCATCATAAAAGTTTCGAATATTTCTCATTCTTGTTCCATTTACATCCTTTCCAAACTTACGTTGTTACTTTCCGGATCCTGAAATCAGAGAATGTTGAATTTGTAGTAGCTCCTCCATATGAGGCTGATGCACAACAAGCATATTTGTCCACCCTTTGTTTTAAATGTATTATTATTATTATTATTATTATTATTATTATTATTATTATTTGTTGAAACAATATATTACTACTTCCATCTAAATTAAGTTAATTTCAATGTATTATATAAACACAATTACCTAATTAAATGATCAAATTTTCATAAATTAAAGATTCAATTAATATTTATTGACATCATGAATCTAAATTTATTCAAAGTAAAGTTTAATTTAATTATTTCTAATTATTAGGTTTTAAAATAGTAATTATTGTTTTCTGCAATAACAAATGAAATTATATTGTAATATATATATATAAAATAAAATTATTTTTTCATAACAATACTATAAGAAAAAAATGATTACTTATAGTAGACAATATTACGAAGTAATATACCATTCTAAAATAAAATTAAAAATAATTTATTTAAAAAGTATTTTTTCATTTTTCTTTGGTTTTTTTATTAAAATAACCTAAAAATTTTAATTAAATACTAAAATGACCTAAAATCTACGGTAAAAATTGGTGGAGCCAAATAATTTGGCACCACCAACTTGCCACGTCGGCAACCTGGAAAAAAATTAATTTTTTGGTGGAGCCATATAAAATGGCACCACCTGAATAAATACAAGGGAAATATTATAATTTCTGAAAATATGGAGGACCTTAAAAAAATTAACCATTTTCTGGTGGAGCTAATTAATTTGATGCCACCATTAATTTTTTAATATTTATTTATTTTATTTATTTTTATTCTTAATTTTAAAAAACTTTAAATGTATATTAGAAAAGTTTTATAATATATATTTTTTAAAATTTTAAATATATATTTTTGAATTTTTTTAAAGTTTAAATATTATTTTTTAAATATTAAATATATTTTTTAATAATATAAAGCACTTAAATATTTTAAAGATATGACCTTTCAAATTTATTATTAGTTTTATAATATTTTAAATGTATATTTTAAATTTTAAATTTTAAATTTATTTTTTAAATATTAAATATATTTTATTTATTTTATTTATTTTTATTATTAATTTTAAAAAACTTGAAATGTGTATTTGAAATATTTTATAATATATATTTTTTAAAATTTTAAATTTTAAATATATATTTTTTAAAATTTTAAATGTATATTGTTGAAATATATATTTTAAATATATATTATTTTTAAAATTTTAAATATATATTTTTTAAAATTTTAAATATTATTTTTTAAATGTTAAATATATTTTTTTAATAATATAAGACATTTAAATATTTTAAAGATATGAATTTTCAAATTTATTATTAGTTTTATAATATTTTAAATGTATAATTTAAATTTAAAATATATTATTTTTAAAGATATGACCTTTCAAATTTATTATTTATTTTATAATATTTTAAATATATATTTTAAATTTTAAATATAATTTTTATAAATTATTAATTTTAAAATTAATTTTAAAGATATTCAAACGTTTTTTTTAAATTAAATTTAAAATTTTAAGAATTAATATTTGGTGGAGCCATTTAGAATGGCTCCATCACTTTATAGTGTACTTTTTTATATTTTTTTAATATAAAAATTTAATATTTAATATTTTATGGCTCCACCTCTTGATTCTCTACTATATATAGAATTGTGAAATTATTGTATTCACTAGGAGAGTTCAACAAATCTATTCAAGATGAATAATGAGGTTTTTTTGGTGTATGTTCTTTTTTATGGTGAAATTATAGAAGGTGACGTTGGTTGTGTATTTCAAGGTCGGCAAAGAGTAGGTTTGCAAGTCAAAAAAAAATGTGAAGTTAGCAGAAATGAAAAGGAAGATTAATGCGAAAATAGCTATCCGTTGTGGAAGGGTGATGTCCAAATTATTTTACAAGTTTCCAGTCTCTACAGATCCATTAAAATTTTGTGAGATGCAGCTGTTAGATGATGATGACTTGGGCACTATGATGGAAATATGGTGGTCGATTGGGAGTGAGAACCCCCAACCAGTTGAATTATTTGTCGAGTTAGCAGACTTAGAGCCTGTTGAGAATGTTAGTCCAATAAGTCAACATCGCGAATTTGACTTTGATCTTAATGTTAGATGGACAGACCAATTAGAATATGAAGGGACATCGCGGATACCCCAAAATCCTAATTATGGTGGGAGTTCGTATGACAACCCTACCCCCGATCCCCGTCTACAAATACATCCGGAGGTGATAATAAGCATAGAAGCAAATGTCAGAGAACTGACCAATAGTGGTGAAGTTTCTGATCAAGACGTTGAAGATTTTAGTGACTCCGATGTTGATGAAGTTCCAGACGATATCGATGATGAAGGCCCCGAGGAGGTTGAAGATGTTCACGACACTTCATTCAGTAACTCGAGTCGTGGCATTATTTTACGAAATGAACCTGGGGGCGACATGTTGAACGTAGATCCATGTAACGACCCAAAATTCCCGGGTATTGGAAAAACGAGTCGTAGGGCCTCCGTCTTAGGAAAATAAGTTCGTAAGTATTTATTAAAAATATTTATAAGGTTAGTTATAAGTTGAATTAAATTTTGGTGAAGTGAATTTAGTTTAATTAGAAATAATTAGTAAAAAGAACTAAATTGAATAGAAGGTAAAAGTTTAATTTTAAGAATAGAAAATATTAAAGGATTAAATTAGTAATTAGACCATAAAAGTGACATGTGGGAATGATGGATAAAATACATGTGTATTAATTTTATTGGTACAAATGTATGTTATATGTGTTTGCTTAATTATTAAGTAAATGTTATTTATTTATTTATTTGTTATAAATAATATTAAATAGGTAAATATTATAATTTTGTTGATTAATTATGATGGAGACAAGTGTATGGTGATGGAGATACTTGTGTATGTATGTGTGTAAAACATGTGTATTATTTTTTTTTTATTTGTTATAATTAGATATTTTATATTAGTTAATTAATTAAGTAATAAAGAAACAAAAGAAAGAGAAAGAAGAGAAAGTTACCAGAGAAAGAAACGAAATTGGGGGAAAGAAAGAAGAAAAGAAAGGAAAAAGGAGAAATTAGGGTTTGGAAGCTTGAAATTTAATTTGGTAAGTCAATTAAGTCCATTTCTTTGTAATTTTGATGTTTTTGAAGCTTTAGAGTTGAGTACTCTTAAATTTATGTGGAAATATTGAAAGTTGATAGACTTTTGAATAGTGTTCATGTTGAGAAAATGATAAAATTGGGGATTAATTTGATAAAGTTATTAATTAGAATTGATTTAAGGACCTAATTGTAAAATAGGGTATAAGTTTTGAGTTTTAGGGACTAATTTGAAAGAAATTCGAAATTATGGAAAAATGATGAAAATTTGATAGTTATGTGAAAGTTTTGATGAAAATTGAATAAGAAAATGAGGTGAATTGTTAAAAGGAAGAAAATGAAGTTAGTTGGGACAAATTTGGTATTATAGTAAAAGTTGCATGGAAAGTTAGTAAATTGTATAAATGTGTGTGTTATTAATTAATTGTAAATTTGCTAATTTTCGTAGCAAACAAGGAAACCGAGCCATCGAATACGAAAGAAAAGGAAAAAGTGGTCGAGGAGTAGCTCGAGGAAATATTGGTTTGTATTATCATAATTCATTTATATTTATTATTTATATATTTGATTTCATTATGTTCAAATGAATGGAAATGGAAATTTAGTTAAGTAGAAGTATTTGAATTGTATGTTATTAAATGTGAGTATTGGAATGTATATGGATTTAAAGTGTTGGAATTGAAATGTGAATTGATTGGTGGATGAATGATTATGTGTAATGAATTGGAATTGCTTGGTGATTATGTGATTATGATCAATGGAAAGTGAAAGTGAAACGAATAAGTGATTACGGAACCCTATTAACTAGTCGGGCTTAGTGGATATAGTTGGCATGCCATAGGATCGGAACAATTCAGAGATTCTTCGACCTTGAGTCGATGAGGCACTTGGTGTGCCATAGATTTGCTTCGGATAGTTTCGATGAGGCTTTGGTAGCCACTTTGCTTCGGCTCAGCCGATGAGGTACTTGGTGTAACATCCCGAAATAGGGCCTAATCGGAATAATGGTTTCGTAACCACAAATCCGAGATAGAAATAATTATTTTATAAATATTTTGAAGTTTATATTATGATTGCATGATAGTGTGAAAATTTCGTGAAGAAATTCTACGCGTAAAGTGCTTAACTTGGAGTTAGGGACTAAATCGAATAAATTGCAAAACTTGCATTCTAGAAGTTTTTATTATGAAATTGCTTTGGAATATTAATTAGGAGGGTTTAAATAGTAATTTGACCAATTTCTTAGCTCATGGACAAAATAGGACATGGGTGGAATTTTTGAAAGTTTAGTAAGGAGGGGCATTTTGGTCATTTGGTTATTAACATGAATAAAAAGGGAAAAAATGACAAAAAAAAAATCATCATCTTCTGCATTACCACGAAATTTCAAGGGTTCTCCATAGCTAGGGTTTGTTTCAAGCTTCCAAGCTCCATAGTAAGTGATTCCAAGCCCCGTTTTTAATGATTTTTACGTTTTTGAGATCCCGGTAGCTCGATAAAGCTTATGTTAGCAATATTTTAAGTTAGGGTTCATATTTGGAAAAATACCCATAGGTGAAATTTGTGTATTTTGATGTTTTATGATAGAATATGAGGTTTTAAATTATGTTAGACAACTTGAGCTACTCGGTTTTAGGTAAAAACGAGTAAAAGGGCTTAATTGGTAAAAATACCTATTGTACATAAGTGTATGTTATAGTAGGAATTTGAAGATGATATTGGTAAATAAATGATCAGCATGTCTTAAAATACAAGAATTTGTGATAAGTTTTGATTTCCGAGCCTTGGGGCAAAAGTGTAAATATGCAAAAGTTTAGGGGCAAAAATGTAATTTTGCCAAAATTTGAAAAAGGGCTGTTTTGATAAATGTGAGTATTAAATAAGCTAAATTTGCTATTATAGATCAAGAAGAACGGAATTCAAGAGTAGATCGGGGAAAAGAAAAAGTAAAGGACTAAATTGTAAAGTTTAGTCACAATTTGTATCGAGGTAAGTTTACGGTAAATAAATGCAATATTTCATTGTTTTACATTGATATTGTCAATTTCCAGCATTCATATATTTATTTTATGGAAATATTCAAAGTCGAATATAAAGAGAAGTGACAGAGAAGAAGCATTAGAAAGCCCCGTTTGAGCCTTAGGAATGCTAGGATATTTGGGTTAACAGACAGACAGTAATGAGCCATGTAAGTCCATATTAAACATATGGCTTTGGAGACAGGACAATATTGTGCCATGTAAGCCCATATCGTGTATATGGCCTTGGAGACAGGACAGTATTGAGCCATGTAAGTCCATATCGTATATATGGCTTTGGAGACAGGAATATTTCATGTAAGACCATGTCAAGGACATGGCATTGGCAGTATTTTATCAGACAGGAATAACCTGAGTATCCTTAGTATTCCGAGTGGTTCAACGGGTCATTGTACAAGTTAAATTCAGTGAACTATCAGCAAAGGGAAGTTAGATTATGTTTATGAATAACGAAAGGTCAGGTAAGAAAGAAGGTAGTAAGTGAGAAGTAAAGAAAGTTTATGATGCTAGACGATATTATGTATAATTGCTCAATATGTTAAATGTTGCAATTTATTTGCTTGTAAGCTTACTAAGCCTAGTGCTTACCCCTTTATTTTCTTTCTTATTATAGTTCTTACCAAGCTTACTCGGGGATCGAAGGAAACGTCGGAGTTCAGATCACACTATCAAAGGAATCATTTTGGTATAACTAGACGTTTCATTTTGTGTATGGCATGTTTAGGGACTTAGTCTTTTATGGAATGATATGTTCAATATATGGTGTATAAATGCTTGGAAGTGAGTAGCTAATGAAATGGCCAACCATGCATGTGTTTAATGGTATGTGTGCTTAAATGGTAACTATCACATGAAAACTATGAAAAGTATAAAAGTAGCTTGAAAACAGATGCAAACAGCAGCAGTGACGTGAATTTGAAAAATCACTAAAAATAGTAGGAATGGAATTAAAAGGTGAATAAGGTATGAAATTAAAACTTAATGGGTCTATTTTCATGTGGAAGAAACAGAGTAGGAAAAAGAGTTGTATATTATGAGAAATTTTCAGTTGAGTGAGACTGACTCTGTGATCCTTTGTTCTGACTTCAAAAATTCACTATAAATTGCACATAAATAATTAGGTATTATAGTTTATATGCCTAGATTCCTTATTGAGTCTAGTTTCTAATGAAACAGATGGCATGCCTGTTTGAATTTTGTACAGGGAGAAAATTAGTTCGTAGTGAATAGAGGTCAGAGCAGTTGAGCGGTGTAACAGGGGAGACTTTAACTAATAAACTGTACTAATTGGCCAAGCCAAAAATTCTAGAAAAAAATTAGTAAATAGCCATATGAGTCTAGTTTCAGAGAAAATTTACGGATCTTGATTTCAAGTTTCGTAACTCGAGATATGAATTTTTGAGCGACCATGATGTAGAAAACAGTTTATTCCGAAAATGAAAATAGATTTTGTAAAGTTGTTTAAATGATAAATTATGTTCGGTAACACCTCAGGCTCGACTCCGGCGACGGTCTCGGGCGTGGGGGTGCTACACTTGGTGTGCCATAGATTTGATTTACTTCGAACTATCCGATGAGGCTTTGGTAGCCACTTTACTTCGGCTATGCCGATGAGGCGTTGGTCGCCATTCTGATATGTTAAGTGGATCCGCATATCCGCCGAGGTCCGAGTCATGTTAATAGGGGTAAACAAATGAAATGAGTAAATTGCAGGAATTTGCTTATTTGAATTAGTGAATGAAAAGTGAAAGGAATGTTGTGATATAAAACGTGAAATGAGATTGTGCAATGAAAATGAGGCATGAACCAAAAGCTTATGAAGTGTGTTACTTGAAATGTGAATGTGGAAATTTATATGTGGTTGTGGAAAGAACCAATGATTCTTGAGTTGTTAGAAATCTTGAAGATTATACATTGAACCCTTTATTTGTATTGTGTTGTCTTAGTATGAATTTATGTGTATGATTTATTAGCTATTTATACATGTTATGTTATTGAATTGTTGTTATGATTTGAATTATGATAATACCACTGAGTATTTCCAATACTCAGCGTACGGTTGTTTTTCGTGCGCAGGTTAGGTAAAAATTGAGGTTTCGTCAAGCATCCAAATCAATCCCGATCTCAGCTCAAATTAGTGGTGATGTATCCATCTTTTGATATTGTGGCATGTACTAGGTTAATGTTTGTCACTTGTATATATTTAATATTTTGGGTGTAAATATAGTGTATAGACTTTGAGAAGTTCTTGAAATGAATGAATGAGTTTTTGTTAAGTTTGAAATTGATTTGAATGATTTTTTATTGTCATTTATAAGCCAATTAATTGGGCATGTATTAGGGATGTTTTGAGGGTAAAAATAGCTTTAAAATGATGAAACATGCAGTTTTCACACGGCCAATCCACACGGGCGTGTGCCCTGTTTTTCATGAAAAATTTTTAAAGTTCCCGGTTTGATCCAGAATCAATTTCTAAACTTATATTGGGCCCCATAGGCCTATATTAAGGTCTAATTAATGGAAATTAGAGGGTTTTTAGTTGAAACTCAAATTTATACCTCGTTTTATTTCGTAAATTAGTGTATGGTTCCGGTAATACCTCGTGACCCTGTTCCGGCGACGGTGTGGGGTAGGGGGTGTTACAATCCAGATGTAGCGCATGCACCCGAGTTTCCTGATTACGCTGATATAATTCCTGCTTATAGATTAGCTGTAAATTCACAGTTCGAGGAGTTGTTCATTGAGCAACAGTTCGAGAACAAGGCAGACTGTATGTTTGCCATCAAACAATACAGTATGAAGTTGTCGATTGATTATAAGGTTGTCAAATCTACACTTACATTATATGTTAGGGAATGTTAGAGAGCCGGCGATAGGTGTGGTTGGCGAGAGGACTCAACAGTGGGAAATACGGAAATTAGAAGGGCCTCATACATATACTGTCGCACGTATGTCTCAAGACCACTGGAAATTGGATGCCAAAAGTATTTGTAACTGCATCATGCCACTAGTGAAAGATAGCCCAATCATTCCTGTGTCAACATTGATTGCAGACATGCAAGCTCGATTTCACTACAGAGTGTCGTACAGGAAAGTGTGGTTGGCAAAACAAATGGCTATGCAACAATTGTACGGAGACTGGGATGATTCATATAATGAACTTTAGGGTTGGATTTCAGCGATGGTGGAGTACATCCCAGGAACTGTCATGGACTTGTAAACATTGCCTTATAGATGCCCTAATGGAAAATTGGAATTGAGGAGAAGAGTTTTCTATCGATTGTTTTGGACTTTTGATCCATGTGTTAGGGCCTTCCCCCATTGCAAACCACTAGTGCAAGTTGATAGAACATAGTTTTATGGAAAATACACGCAAATACTTCTAATTGCGGCTGCACAAGACGATAACAGAAATGTACTAACGATCGCTTTTATCATCGTAGAGTCTGAGAAGTCCGAATCGTGGGCGTTTTTCACTCGAAACTTATGAAAAAATGTTGTTAGGCAAGACAACATTTGCATTATCTCTGACAGATCAAAGGGTCTTGTTACTGTGATTTGACAATCCGAGGTTCTGTGGAGGTCCGTCTATTGTATTTGTCACATTGTTGTCAACTTCCACAATGAGTACAAGAACAAAGTGTAGCGCAAATGAATTGTGAACATGGGTAAAAATATCGTATTTAAATTCATATTTGTAATTATTTCGAGTCCATTTCCTAATTCGGATGGTAATGCATTTTATCGGAATACATATGTAGGATACGAGCTGGAAGCACACCGTTTCAGACATAAGCTGATGAGGTTAGAGACTGATATTGCGGGATCTAATCCTTCTCTTAAACAGTGGTTGGGTAGCATGGAGTCATGGCAATGGGCTCAATATTTTGACGAGGGGTACCGGTATGGTCAAATGACAATTAACCTCGTTAAGGCAATTAACTCCTTCTTGAGGCGTACGCGTCACTTACCAATTTTAGCGGTTTTTTCAGCCATATTTTACAGGCTAGAAACTTTAATGCCAAAAATGGGGTTGAAACAAGCAAAATAATTAGAGGCTGGACACGTGTACGTCGAAAAAATTAAGGATGCCATGAAAGAGAACGTTCAAAGGGCTATGTCGATAAATGCAGAACTATATTCCCAAAATTTAGAAACTTTTCGAATGACAGTATATTGGTTGTCGATCGGGGATCCCGCCACGGTCCTACAGAGTTGATCTCTAAAATAGGCAGTGTGAGTGCGAGATGTTCCAAACACTACGGTATCCTTGTGCACATGTGGTTGCAACATGTGCTACCTATAGTTTGAATGTCAAACAATATATCGACGATGTATACACACTTGAACATATGTTGCGTATTTGGGGTAACAAGTTCCCCGTATTAAGGGATGTATCGATATGGGAAGTGTAACCACCTACGTTCGAGATGTTGCCAGATCGATCACTAACTAGGAGAATCAAAGGTAGACAGACAACAATGAAAATTCGGAACGACATGGACATAAGAGAACAAGTCGATCCAAAGCATTGCACCATATGTAGAATAGTTGGTCACAATCGGAGTAAATGTGTCCCCATAGAAACGTCTACACTAGTCAATCTTCACGGTCTAAAAGAAATTAGATGTTGTACCTGATGTTTGCATTTTATGATCTTTTAAAAATAAAGTTTGTATTATTTAGTGTTAAGCTTTTATTTAAAATTAACAAGTGCAACTTTAAATACTTTAAAAGATGTTATAATTTATAAAAGAAAGACTAATATATAAGTTGTGGGACCTTAAACCAATACAACAACTATTACATAACACTTGAAATTTACATAACTCAAAATTGGAAAGAACCGGGAGTGGTATCGTCGTTCGGGGTATAACAGTTTACAGGCCTTCGTTGACGAGGTGGACGTTGAGGTGTACTGTACACATTAGGAGGATCAACAGTTGGACCGAACGTGGCTTGAGGCCGAGTGGAGTACACGTTATTACCAAACATATCAAATGATATCGATGGTTGCTCTAGGTGAAATGAACTCAAATCGCCTATATCGGGGTGATATGAACTCAAACCGCCTATGTCCGAGTGATATGAACTTGAACCGCTAATGTTCGAGCGATATGAACTGCTATGCAACTCATCACAAAAAGCGTCAACCTATTGGTCTGATGTGTTCAAAGCTTGGTCCTCTAAGTTAGGCTCTGCCATATGTTGATCCTCTAGCTCCTCCATAGGTTGATTTCCACTTCTGTAGCCGTGAGACGGGACTATCATAAGTTGTCCACCATACAAATAAACTCTCTATCCAATCATGTACCCACTGCATGTATTCAGTCGAGGGACTGAAGTCAAACATGCAAGAGTGCATCTCAGGCCGCCTGTCGTATTGGGCATTCTATAGTGCTACATAAGATTGATGTTCCACACTCCAATCTGTTATATGTTTCCCCCTCATGGTCTTACCGTGGACATCATCAATATGTTGTGGCTCGATCAGCACAAATTGTCTACACTTAAATTGTCGCATAACTCGATCACTGTTGTACCACTCAACGGTTGAGAAGTTGAGCACCGACTTGTTAATGCACTATATATGGGCTTTAGCGTGAACCCACTGAGGAATAAGGGTTGCAATGTTCAGTGCAGAATACGGCATCCACAAGAACTGTACAATATAACATAATGAGTCAAGTCACATTACATACTACAAGTGGATAAGTTAAATCAACATTACTTAAACCATACCGGCGTACACCTCTAGCATTTGGCAGTAAATGATTAAAGTTAGGCTCGTAATAATTCTCGAAGACGTGGCCTATTTGAAACTGAAACAAACACGTTAGCAGTTAAACTTTGGAAAATATTATCCACATTTATGAGTCGTTAAATGTTAAATATAATTTTGTTTTTACCTATTTATAAGTGGCCACGAATATGGTTGGTGCCTAACAGCCACTAGAAATGGCATCCTGTATAAAGCCCAAGACTGTAGAAGACCCAGACAACCAGCCATGTTACTAACCCCATATTTTGTTACTCGATAAAGCTCATAGTACAATGAGGCCAACACTGTAACTACCGGCACGAGAAAAATCCTCCAATAGAGGCAAGTACTTTAAGTGGACCCTATTAGACGTGTTATTTTGCATAAGTACCTCCCAATCAGCTGCATAATATAGGCTCGAGCAGCACATATCACCTCGTACTCAGTGGCAGTGCTCGATAACTCCCTAAAATTTGCTCTTAACCATGTCAATTTCAAGCATGTGAAATTCTATTCCTCATCATCAGGATACCGTCCAAGCAATCTGTGGCACAGTACTAAAGGTTCCCACACTTTGCTTCGACCCGTGACCACAGCACCGTCAACTCGTAATCTAAATTGCATAGAGACGTCTTCCAATGTGATAGTGCACTCTCCGCACGGCATAATAAAGGTGTGGGTCTCTGTACACCACTGCTCAACCAAGGCGGATATTAAGGGCCCGTTCTTCTGAGCTTTTGAGATGGACTTTTGGCAAAAAAAGTGCTTTTCTGAGAAAAGCAATGAAGAACAACACTATACCAGGTAACTTTTTTGGCTTTTGGGATGAGCTTTTTTGGAGATGAAAAAGCAGTATTTTATTAGCTTTTCATGCCAAAAGTTCATTTGGGTTTGTTTTTTACCGTTTTAACCTTTTTTTGTCTAACATTTTTTCTCTTTCACGTTAAAACATTTTTCCCTTTTTTTTTGGTCTGAACTTTACCTTCTTTGTTCTTCTTCTCTTCTCCACTGGTCAGTATCTTTTTCTTCTCTTCTTCTTCTAATTGTTCATTATTCTTTAGTTTTTATTTTCTGATTCTTTGATTTTGTGAAATAATTATGAAATATACTCTAATTTTTTCACATTTCTTTCAGATTTTCTCTTTTGCTTTTACTCATTTTCGTCTGGTTCTTTGCTCCTCTTCTATTCTCCACCGGTGAGTTTATCTTGTTCTTCTCTTTTTTTTCTAATTGTTCATGATGCTTTGTTTTTAAAGTGTAAACATGTGTTCTTTGGTATTAAGTTCTTAGTAAGCCCTCTGGATATAAGGAACAGTAGATTGATGCAGACAAATGAATTAAACAAAATTGGCCGGAGAGCATATCTCTTATTCTGTTTAATTCGATTCAGCAGGTCTATAAGGTTAAATTACTACTGCTATCTGTTAGTCCAATTTAAAATGTGTGTTTGAAATCTAGAAGTTCTGAGATTTTATATGTTGTATAAGAGGATATCTAAACTCAAAAAAAAAAAAGACAAGGGATTATACACCATTACCATTGGTTTGGAATGTCTTACACTACTCCATGAGTTGCTTTAGTTACTAGTTCTTACCCTTGAACAAAGATAATAGCAATGCAGATGTTGCCTTTAGTTACATGAGTTGCTTGCTTTAGCTACATGTGTCAATTTTATGTAAAAATTTAACCTGTTAAACACAATTATTATACATCCTTGAATGATGGTGCTCAGCAGTTTAGTGATTGCTGCATCTCTGCTTTAGGTTCCTGCTAGTGCTTTACTGCTGTTGTGTTGATTACTACATTTGGAAAAGCTGTGATCTTTTAGCCAATGCTCTCTCTGCTATTACTTCTGATTAAGGCCTTGATATACTTGTGTCCTTATGCGAAAGGGACAAAATTTATTGGGAACACGCATTAGTATATAAGGTGAAGTCATATACAGTATATGTATACATGTGTGTGTGTGTATAACACCACAGCTCCATTTTGTATTTCTAAACAATTTCATTCACAGGAGAAAGCATGCAAAAACGTATGTGCTTTGGTATTAAAAAGACTAAATATTAATATTATTTAAGTATAGTAAATATTTAACAAAACTGTGTATTTGACTGTAAGAATATTTAATATAAATTCAAGGTTTAATTTAATGAAAAGAATTAAAAAAAAAGTTTAAAACGGTTTATAGGGATTTTTTTGGTTTTTCTTTTTTAAGTTTTTTATTGGTTCAACCGATTTAAAAGATACCCGGTTTAACGATATAGGGCAGTCCAGTCTGATTTTTTAAACACTGCTATTATCTGTCATCTTGGAAGTTCAGTGGATTTCTTGTGCTGGTTTATTGGTTGTTCAATGCTCTTGTTTTTATTTTCTCACATTAAATTATTTTAGTCGTATACTATAATTTGATCTTTTTTTCTTAACATTAAATCATTATATATTCAATATTAAAAAATATAAATATGTGCCGTTAATTTAAATTTTACATATTCATTTTTTTAGTTATTAAATCATTATTGATTCATGCACACATGCATGTGGAAGACAATAACACTGCTATGGATGCAATAATTGGCAACACCCGAACCTAATTGATTTGGCTCACAGAAACCTGCTTAATTGCCTCTTCTTTTTTTTTTTTTTCTTTTAAGAATTTATGAGTTGTTTTTTCATTTTAAAATATTCTTTCATATGGAAGGGGGAAGGTACCAATGAATGGAAAAGATGAGACGAACATGGTAGTTTTCCATCCCGCATTGCTCCATTATTATATTTTTATTTTCCATTGATATAGTAGAAAAAACTATCCTTTTTCCTGCATTATAGAGTAGATCCAACAGTAGAAGCCAATTCAATACAAGCACGTGTTTCCTCGAAAGCAAGACAAACATTTATTTAGGTTTAAATTTTTAAAAGGAACTCACTTTTCCACAATTTTTTTTAAATTATAGTTTCTAGGTTCTTGTATGCATTTTAAGAATAATATGTGTCTCAATTTTTAATCTACCTTTGTAAATAATTAATTGCAATATTAATGTTTCTTTGCTTCTTTTTTTTCTTTTTAAGTGTTGGAAGCTAAAGAAAGAACAATTTCCGTTGCCTCTGCTTCTCCTGGTCATCAACAAGGTAATTGCCTCTACTTCTCTTGCTTTCCTATTGTTTTAGTTTAGTATTGGAGATTTACTTCCTTCAATACACATATCTTATAATTTATTTTTTTAGCTGTAACAGTTTATAGATCAGATGATGTTTATGATCTGGTATATTGCTTGGATATGCTGTGCTAATTTTCTTCAGATATTATCTTGATTTTGATACACATGTAAAAAAATATACTTATGTGACATTTGATTTTCTTAATTGCTTTACTGGTTGGAACGAATCTGTTCGTATACACAATAGATGAGTACTTTGGCGGTTGAAGTTAGTGGTGAAAAAGTGAAAGCAATGTGGGATAAGAGATTAACAGAAATATTTTGTGATATTTGTATTAAAGAGATTTTGAAAGGCAATAGGCCTGGTACTCATTTCACAAAAGATGGATGGTTGAAAATAATGAGCAACTTTGAGAAAGAAGCGGGCAAGGTGTTTTCACAAAAACAACTTAAAAATAGGTGGGATGCCCTAAAAAAAGAATGGAAAGCTGGGAAGAAACTTAAAGGCCAAGATACTGGTCTAGGGTGGAATCCTATAAAAAGAACCATTGATGCACCGGATGATTGGTGGGAGAGTAGGCTAAAGGTACATTAATAGTTCCGAATATTTTTTTTATTTTATTTATGAGATTACTGATAATTACTGTTATTAAACTATCATTTTATATGTAGGTTGTGCCTGAAGCTCAAAAATTTAGAACATCGGGCATTGATCCTGAATTCAAAGGGAAGTTGGACCAAATGTTCATGGGAATAGTTGCAACAGGTGATAAGCATGGGCACCTTCTTCTGGTACACTCCCTTGTGATTTTTTTGAGGATGTTAACAATGAAATACTTGAAGAGAATGAAGAAGAAAATGTGAGAAATGATGTTCACATTTTAAATGATGTTCACATTTCAAATGATGTTCAAATTGATGGAAACGGTCAAAAAAGAAAAAATCTTGAGATATCAAGTTCACAATTTAAAACTGGAAGAAAGAAATCCTCAAAGCAAATTGGAGGGGCTGCAAGATTGTCTAGTCAAATAGAAAAATTATGCAATGCAGCTGACAATATGAGTCAAGCCACATCTAGTTTGACTCCTGTTATGGATCCATATGGTATTCCACAAGCAGTCAAAGTGCTTGATAGCATGTCGGAAGAAGTTCCAGAAGCTAGTCCGCTATACTTTTTCGCACTTAGATTATTGCTAAGGACAAGCGAATTATGTTTTTATCAATTAATCCCAAGATTAGAGCTTTGTGGCTTAAGACGGAAATGGAGGATAGCTGAAATTTTTTTGATCTTCTAGGGTTCAGAAATATCTATTATGTGACTAAACAACAATGCTAAACTAGTTTTATCAATAGTTATTTATGTTTGGTATTTGGATATTGAATTTATGTTTTACTTATTTATGTGTAATCTAGTTTTATCAATGGTTGTTTATGTTTGGTAATTAGATATTGAATTTATGTTCTACTTATTTATCTGTAATCTAGTTTTATTAATAGTTGTTTATATATGATTTTGGATATAAAATTTATTCACAGGTGATGAGTATAGTTGAGAATTACAACAGTGATGAAAGTGACGATGATAGAGAAAAGAAAGAGATATTACAACGCATGGAATGTTTTAACCGATTATTTGTTGTTGCATCTTCTTCTGTGCAATTATATTATGAGAAGTATATATTGAAGCAACCATGCATGGATTCAAAACAGACAGGTGAGACATGGATCCGAGAGATCCTTGACGATCACGAATCACGTTGTATGATTAATTTTAGGATGTCTAAAATGGTATTCACAAGTTTGTTGAGAGTTTTGGAGACAAGATACAACTTGCAAACTTCAAGAAACATATCTTCTACTGAAATGTTGGGAATTTTTTTATACATCTTGGGCACCGGTGCAAAAGTTTCCCAATGTCGAGAAAGATTTCAAAGGTCTGGATCAACAATAAGTCGATACTTTGCAATTGTGCTTGAGAAAGTTTCAAGGATGGCCACTGATCTAATTGCACCTGAAGATCTTTTTTTTAGCTCAATACCCGAACAAATACGTAATGATTCTAGATATATGCCGCATTTTAAGGTTAAAATTTAATTTTATATTATTTTTTAATATTTTTGGTCGACTAAAAATATGCACGAGACTAATATGATTATTTGTTCAGGATTGTATAGGTGCGATTGATGGTACTCATATTGCCGCTATTCTTTCACCAAATGAACAAGTTCCCTATATTGGAAGAAAAGGTATCCCGACTCAAAATGTTATGGCAGTATGTGATTTTAATATGTGTTTCACCTTTGTCATGGCTGGATGGGAAGGATCGGCACATGACACTAGAATATTTCTTGATGCAATTCGAGATCCAAAATACAAATTTCCGCACCCACCAAATGGTTAGATATTTTATTTATATGTGAATTTTTTTTAAATAATAAAGTATAAGTTCTTTAATTGATAATTTTTATAAAAAAATTCTTGAATTAATTGTTTGTTATATTATGACATGTAGGAAAATATTATCTTGTTGATTCTGGATATCCTCAAATGAAAGGTTATCTTGGACCTTATAAAGGCCAGCGATATCATTTACCTGACTTTCGTAGAGGTAGACCAGTATCTGGTAAAGAAGAGATATTCAATCATTCACATTCATCATTACGTAGTGTGATTGAACGAACTTTTGGTGTTTTGAAAAAAAAATGGGCCATTTTAAGGGATATGCCAAGTTATAGTTTTGAAAAGCAAACGATGATCGTTGTTGCTACAATGACGATACATAATTTTATCCGAAGACATGTCGGTCGAAATGATGTAGATTTTATGGAATACGAAGATATTAACTGGGCATATGAGAATATTATTGATTCAGAAAATGCTCATGGTCGAGAAAGTGAGGATGACGACGACGACAACAACGACGGTGATGATGGTGATGATGACGGTGAATCAAACAATTCAAGTAGTTTTGAAATGGAATTAACAAGAGATGCTATAGCTTCTAGTTTAATGAATTCACTTTAAATTGATGCAATTGTAAAATTTTAAGTATTTATATTTCGTATATAAAATATTATCCCTTTTTGAAACTTTAATCCAAATATATGTAATATTTTAATTTATTAGGTTTATGTTTTCTATGTTATGTTAATATCTAATATGAGTTATATATTCATAGTATATTTTAAAATAAAATAATACAAATGTGTTAATAGCACTAATTAAAAATAAAAAAATTTAAAATATTACAATTCTGTCAATATCTAATTTCAAATATTTAATTATTATATTTTAATATTTTAATATGGTTTATATATTCTAATTAAATTTAATAAATAATTCATATTAATTATTTAGAAATATTTAAAATTAATATTATATATTAAAATATTAACAATAAGTTATAATAAATTATTTTTTATATTATTGGTAAAATATCATAATATTAACTAATTTGAACATTATTTAAATACATATTTGCTACTTCATAATGTCATGTCTAAAATGGACATTTTAATTTTCAAAAGCACTTTTTAACAGCAATACCAAACACCTAAAATTTTCAAAAGCACTTCTCAAAAGCACTTCTCAAAAGCACTTTTCCACAGCACTTCTCAAAAGCACTTTTCAAAAGCATTGCCAAACACACCCTAAGTCCGGCCTCAGGTCAAACCTCCGGATCAATGCGAAGTCCCCAAATCCCGCCAATTGTAAGTATGGCATAACCCGCTCGTCCAGATCGTACTTGGGAAAATGAAACCGCGACCTTAAAACCCAATACCCATCCTGTATGGTAAATTTTTTTATAAAAATATGATAAATCAATTATCTATATAATTTAAACATAAAATTATATATTGAAGACTAAAATTGAAAGGCTGAGAAAATAAAAACATCACATTTATAATATATCAACGTAGCCATACTAAGTATTTTTTATTTAAGTTAAATTAAATAAGTAATAATATATTAATAATAGAATGAAGATTTGCCATAAAATATTAATAATAACACGTAGAAATCAAATGTGATTATTATGTCCTAATCATAGTTAAGCATTAAAACTAAAAACAACTATATAACTACAAAAAGTACATAAAAATAATAATAATGTCCTAAAAAACTATAGTTTGTATGGGTAAATATAAAAATTAAAAAAAAACTTATTTTTATTGAATTGATATCTATAATAATCTATAGAGTTTTACATATAATATAAACTAGGCATATTCAAACTCGAAAATTTATCTTACATACGAGAACTTTTATAAAAAAATAAACTTTTTTTATAAATACTAGGAAAATACTATAATTTCTAAAAAATAGAGAGACTTTAAAATAAAATTTTCTTTTTTTGGTGGAGCCAAATAAATTGGCGCCACTAGTTTACAAAGTTGCCCACCCCTTTTTCCTTTTAAAATTTAAATATATTAAAAAAACCTTTTTTTTGTCTTTACCTATTAAAAAATATATTAAAATTTTAAAATTGGTTATACTTAAATTTTTTTAATATGCTCAAAATTTTAATATATTTAAATATATCTGGTTATTAAAAATTTAAAATTGGTTATACTCAACATTTTCTTTTAACATATTCAAATTTTAATATATTTAAAATTTTTAAGTTTTTTAAAATTTTAAATATATTAAAAAATCTTTTTCCTCTTTTCCTATTAAAAATATATTTAATATATTAGCATTTTAAAATATTTTTTTAAAATATATTAAATATATTAAAATTAAAATGTTATACTTAACATTTTTTAATATATTTAATTTTTTTAAGTTTTTTAAAATTTTAAATTATATTAAGAAAATCTTTTTTTTCTCTCTTTACCTATTAAAAATATATATTAAGTATATAAATTTACGAATGTGTACTAAAATTAAAAAATTACTATATATAAATTTATGAATGTGTACCAAAATAAAAAATTATAACTAACACATAGAGATTAATTTCATGCAAGAAAATAGTTAAAAAGGATAATAATGAGCAATTAGCAAGAAAAAAGAGAAACTAAAACGATTTTTTTTAATCTATAATTAATTTTATTGTTTCGTTGATCCTCGATGAAGTGTGATCCGTATTTGCTCCAGAAGACATTTTGATATCTGCATAATATAAAAAAACATAAATACAATATAAATAATTATTATATTACAATAACTATAAAATATAAAAAATAAATTAAAAATTTTTACAAACTTACATTTTTTTCCCTCTTTTCTTTCTTCTGAAAGGGAGACCAAACCCTCCTTATATAACATAACTCTTTCTTTTTTAATTATTATTTAAGTTTATGGATGGTCACATCACTCACATGATGTGACCAGTTATAATATATATTTTTAATTTAAAATTTAAAATTTTATTTTTAATATATATTTTAAATAAATTCATTTTTTAACATATAAATCTTTTTTTAACAAATCTTTTTTTAATTTTTTCTAATTAATTCATTTTTTATTTTTTAAATAAAATATTAATTTTTAACTTTTAATTAGAATTTAAGAAAAGGATTAAGACAAAATTTAAAATTTGGTGGCGCCAAAATTTAACTTTTAAAATTTTAAAAAATATATATTATAAAACATTTCAAATATACATTTCAAGTTTTTTAAAATTAATAACAAAAAATAAGTAAATTAAATAAAGTAAATAAGGATTAAGATAAAATTTAAAATTAATAATAAATAAAATAAATAAGGATTAAAAAAGTAAATAAAAAACACAAGTAAAAAAGTAAAAAAGAAAAAGAAAGGAAGGCGCAGGTGTCAGTGTCAGGAATTTGGTGGCGCCAAATTAATTGGCTCCACCAGAAAATGGTTAATTTTTTTAAGGCCCTCCATATTTTCAAAAATTATAGTATTTCCCTTGTATTTATCCAAGTGGCGCCATTTTACATGGCTCCACCAAAAAATTAATTTTTTCCAGGTTATTGGCGTGGCAAGTTGGTGCGCCAAATTATTTGGCTCCACCAACTTTTACTGTAGATTTTAGGTCATTTTAGTATTTAATTAAAAAAATAGGTCATTTTGGTATTTAATTAAAATTTTTAGGTTATTTTAATAAAAAAGCTTTTTCTTTGGTTGTCTTGTCTTTTCATATGGCCGGGATTATGTCTTTTCTGCTATTGTTTTTGCCTTGAGCCAAGTAATGAATCATATCAGTCAATTTTTGCAAAAAAAAAAGTATTTTGTGGCGTTTTTGTATGTGCCGCCACTAAAAGTGTAGCAATTAGCGACATTTAAGAAGAAAACATCGCAAAAGAAATTGCCCATATTTGGCTATTGAGTTTTAGCGACGCTTCTAAAGACAATCATCATTACTTTATTCATATGGGCATTTTATTGAGAAACATTGCGATAAGTTTGACCTGGCGGCATTTTTTCTATAAATGCCACAGGCTTCGGCCATCGTATCTCCTTTTTGTTGTGGTGTATAGGAGGGCTTGGATTTAGGGATATTCGGTTGTTTAATATTCCCTACTTGGGAAAAAATTATGGAGACTGTTGTACCATAAAGATACTTTTTGTTTCAAAGTTCTTTCAACTAAATACTTCCCTTTAGGTGATATCTTCTTGAGATGAAATGTTAATAAACCCCTTTTC
Source organism: Gossypium stocksii (assembly GCA_020496765.1). Lineage (NCBI taxonomy): Eukaryota > Viridiplantae > Streptophyta > Magnoliopsida > Malvales > Malvaceae > Gossypium > Gossypium stocksii. Next base: position 111,880,859 of record CM035623.1, read on the forward strand.
ATTTGGAAGGGTTTCATGGAAGCTTTGAATATGCTTCATCCGGGCTTTTACTAGAGGATAGGAAATGGTAATAAGGCCAGGATTTAGATGGATAGGTGGGGGGATAAGTTTATAAATGATCTGGATATAGGTCATTGTGATACTATTCCCCATGATGCTTGTAACAACCCGATTTTCAACGGTGATGGAACAATGATTTCGGGACCACAAATTTTCATTGTATTGACTCGTAATTATTATTTTTAGAATCATTATAGAGTTATTAAAGCCGTATTAAAATTTGAATGAGAAATTTTAACGTTTAGGTAGTTAATTAAAGAAAAAAGTACTAAATTGAAAAATGTGCAAAATATAGTAAATATAGTGTTTAAGTGAGTTAATGGCTTGATTATTAAATTAGAAAGGACCAATATAATAAATAGTCCTTAGAAGTGGCATTGGACGGCATTATGTAGTTAAATTATAAAACATTTTATACTTTAATGGCAAAATAGTAATTTTTAAGAAATTAAAACAAAATTAAAAAAAGAAAAAGACATTTTCTTCTTCATCTTTCTAAATTGCATTGTCAAAACACCATGGGAGCTTAACTTGGAGGTTCGGCCACTTTATACTCTTGCATGTGAGTCCATTTGATTCAGTTTCTTGTAATTTTTATATTTTTGAGATCGTTGCAACTAGGTCCAGCTAACCCGTACCTTTTTTTTTGTTAAAATTTTTTGGAAGTTTCCATTGATGAATATTGAATTTTTTTGATAAATACCATATATTTGGATCTTTGATTATGCTATTTGATGAATTTGTTAAGTGATTTTTGTTAGATTTTGATTTTAAGATTAAATTGTGAAAATGTTAAAAGTTTCGGGTAATTGTGTAATTTTTAAAAAATAAAAAGGTATTAATTGTAAAATGGATTGAAAATGAAATATATGCTAATAAATGAGGAACTTTACATTTTAGATCAAGATCTCGTAGATACTGTGGAAAAAGGAAAATAATAAAATAGTCCATGGACTTTTGCAACTACTATAATTCAGTCCAAGTAAGTTCATTATATGGTTACTATTAATTGTATCAAATATTTCATACTATTTCATTATTGGTTAAATCATGAATTTCATTTAGTTATGTTTAAAGAAATAGAAATGCTGTGATATTCGAACTATGTATCTAATAGGCTTTTGTGCCGGTGATATTCGAGCTATGTGCCCTTGTGCCGGTGATATTCGGGCTATGTGCCTAGCAGGCTTTGTGCCAGTGATATTCGGGCTATGTGCCTAGCAGGCTATGTACCTAGCAGGCTTTGTGCCGGTGTTATTCGGGCTCTGTGCCTAACAGACTTTGTGCTGGCATTATTCAGGCTCTATGCCTAGCAGTCTTTTGTGCCGATGTATTGAAATTTTACATCAATTTGATCGTTTTCAGTTAATTAATAAATGAAGCTAATACCGAACTTACTAAGCTTTTTAGTGCTTATTAGTTTGATTTATTCTTGTAGGACTTGCGAAATCGTTACTTTGATTGGATCGACTAAAAGCTCACACACTACATCAAAATCTCGGTAGTCATTTTGGTTCTTACTAGCTGGTTTAAGTGGCATGTAATAGGAAGGGCTTTAGTACTTAGATATTTTGTATAGATGTAAATTTTGAAAGTTAATATGTTATGCTTGGTGCTAGTAAAAGATAGTTGAACTTGTGTGCATAATTAGGTAAACTTTTGGAATATATATCTAAGTAGAAAATGTATAAATCTTTTGGTGCCAAATGATGATTCTTGAATACTTCAAGTATGTTTTGTGAATTAGCTTAGTTTATAATAAGTTATGATGCTAAATTTTGATAGATCTTTGACATGTTTAGATGAATTGTTGGTTGATTAAAATTGAGGTGCCTTGTGGGTATATTGGTTGGATAAATTTACTCGGTACATTGAATTGATTATTTCATGAATGAATTGGTTTGTTTTGATGTCTATAATGTGGAAGCAAAATGATTTTAGGTACATTTTAAAGTTATAGATGGAAATGGCTTAAATTTGGCCAATTTCATGTCCACACGGCCTGAGACACGGGCATGCGTTTTGGCCGTGTGTGATACACGGCTATGCGACACGGTCGTGTGTCCTTTGTAGGTTTTTAAGGCATTCAAGTCAGGCAGTTACCCGGCCTAGCACATGGTTTGGTACATAGGCGTGTGGCTTGGCCGTGTGACCCAAGTCAGAGAGTTACACGGGCTGGGACACGGCTGTGTGTCCCTACTTCGAATGTCCACAGGCTTAAGACCCGGGCATTGTCTCAGCTGTGTGACTCACATAGCCTGGCCACACGGTTGTGTGACCCCTGCAGTGTGAAAAATTTTATCTTTTTCTTAAAGGTTCCAAATGTTTCTGATTTAGTCCCGAATCATTTCTAATGTGTTTCTTGGGCCTTGAGGGCTCGAATAAGGGACAATAAGCAGGTGTTTGAATGAAATTGCTATGATTTAGGAAATCTTGGTATTGAATGTTTAAAGTTACGATTTATGCCGTAAAACTCCATAACCTTATTCCAGCGAGGATACGAGTTATGGGTGTTACAATGCTAGGGTGTCCCAGTTTCTAATAGAAAGACTAAGATGGAATGGCACCTTAATTCGATCTTGCTGTAATGATGAGATGGCCTCCTAAATTCTTCATCTACCTATTAGAGAGGCAAATAAAGAAGACCAGATGGTTTGGGAGTATACCCCCAACAATGTTTATACTACGCATTAAGAATATAATTTGTTACTTCTTTAGACAGTGGGAATGGGACCTCATAGGGTCTTTTGGCAAGAACTTTGAAAAGTAAAAATCTTTCAAAAATTTGACTGTATGGGTGGAGACTTGGCCATGGCATCCTTCTTACAGGTAACAAATGTGCTTTGTTCTCCCAATAGGTGGATCCAAGTTGTCCTAGATGTAAATAATCTTAGGGATTGCCCAATTTCGAGGGAAGCTTTAACCTTTAGTATTATTCATAGTTATTTGCTTTGTATGTCTTGTTGCAGTGTGATCAATTGGCTCAAGGCGACTATGCAGAAGATGGAAAAAGGAGCTTTCACTAGTTTTCTTGTGCTCCTTTGGCTGATGTAGGAAGCAAGGAACTTGTTTGTGATTCAGGGGCAAGTTTCCTCTTTGCAAAATGCAATTGTGAAAGCTTTTTCTATCCATCATGATTTTCGGGTGCATAACCTTCTTTATGCGCCATTGTTACCTCGATGACTGATTGTGGTCCGATGGACTCTGCCTTATGAAGATGAAGTCAAAATTAATGTTGACGCGGCATTGAATAATGAGATGAGATCTTCTTTTTGCGGTGTCATTGTTCGTGATCATGAGGGAATGGTGCTAGTTGGTTTTTCTTATTAATTCAGTAAAGCTTTTGATGCTTCTTCAGCTGAGGCTCTTGCTTTGGCTTGTGTTGCTCAAAAGGCCTTCAAGAAAAGCTTTTTCAGAGTAATTTTTTACTCTGATTATGCTTTTATTACAATTAAGTTTAATAGTCAGACTCTTGATTTGTCTCTTTATGATTGTATTGTTAAAGAGGCCTTAGGGATTTTACAATTCTTTTAGTGTTGTTAGTTTTTCTTTTACCCATAGGTCGGTCAATTGTGTTGCACATTACTTAGCACGTTGGCTAATGGATGGGAATGTTGCTTTGGAGTTCAGTTTGGACTATCCAGATTTTGTCCACCGGTTGGTGTTGGATGATACTTTATAATCTAATATAGTTGGGTCTGTTTCTTAAAAAAAAAAAGATCTCGAGTTAAAATGTGTATAAAGAAAAAAAAAAGAATATTGTGAAGTTACTTATATACATTAATCAAAATAGGAGTGAGCATCCGGTAAAATTGAGTTAAATCAAGTGAAAAAAGTTCGAGTTAGTTGAGTTGACGAATCTTATTTTATCATTATAACTTGATTTGAAATTTTTTGAAATCGAGTCAAGCAGAATGAGATTCAAGTTTGACTTGAACAAATTTGTTCAAATTAAATTAAAAACATTAAACCTGTCATATATTGATATTTTGTTGACAATATGACTAAATTTCAAATCAAAAGAATATAAAATACAATGTATATTTGATAACCCTTTTAAAACAAAATAAGAGGAAAAAAAATAAGATAATTAGTATGCTAAATTGGTTTGATAATTTACTTGTTTAAGGCCTCAAATTTATCATTTTAATTTTTTTAACAAAAAAACTATAATTTAGGGTTTTTATATACTTTTAAGATTCTTTAGGTAATTTTTAATATACATATTTATAAAATTTTAGGAAAAAATAATATATAAATATTTTAAATTTTTGTTTTTCTAGAGAGACCAATTTGCACATATTTGAAGCTGACAATGACCCAAAGGATATTTACATCGGTTTATTATTCAAGTTATTAGAATTATTCAAGTTGTAAAATTCAACTTGACTTGTACTCGAAAAATCAGATTATTTATTCGAGTTGATTCGAAATATCTAAAAATCTCAAATAACTTGATTCAATTAACTCGAAATTTAAAAAAATATATATGATTTTTCAATTCAAATATAATTTTGTTATCCACTAAATCAAAATTATGTACATACTTTACTTTAAACATATATATCTATAATATGTAACAAAAATATATATTTCTTTTTTGAGGAAATGTAACAAAAATATAGATATTATAGATATATTATGCCTCAAAATTATTTATCTAAGGTTAGTTGAATGATTTGTCAATTTCACTCAATTGGACATTGTTGTAAATGTAAGAAGACATGAGTTTAAGTGCGCTGAAGCGTATTACCGTCTTATTTATGAGTTTAGGAGAAATTATAGGTAATTTTAAGTATTGTGTCAAAAAAATAAATATAATTAGAACATATAATGAGACCATTAAAAAATTTTATGCTAAATATATTTAAACATAACTCAGGAGTTTAAAATAAAATTTGAAGAATAAGAAGCAAAAGTTATATATTTTAATATATATTTCAAATCCCACTCTTTTGACACCCAAATTTACTAATTAAATTGACCATTTTATGGCAATTGAGGAAAAAAAAAAAGGGCTCCCCAAAGCGAAGTGCGGAAAGATTAGAACGATGATAAAAAGAGTTTAGAATGCCCGCTCTTTGACAATATCAATACTCATTTCACTTGCATCGGTTGCTTGTAATTCAACTTGAACACCATCCAACTCTCTTCTGAATCTATCTTTAGAGCTCGCATACAACATTTTGCTCCTCACCCTTGATGTATCAGGAGACCTATGCAATAACAAACATAAAAAATTATGACCATAGAGATTAAATTCGGGATTGGTGTCAATTTAACACTTAAATATGGATTATATTTAAAAAGAGTTGAGTAGAGTGAACCATGCAATGAAGAAGATCTTGCTTTTCTGGACATTTTCGTCGGTAGTGAAGTCGAAATCAAAGACAGCGTAACGACACTCGTTTTGAGGCAAACAAGCACTGAAGTCGTCGTATTTTTCTTTAGGTCCACCGAGTTTTTCAACCATGACCTGTTGAATGTTCTCTTCTATTTTGAAAACGATGAACCTGTAGCTTCTTTTGGCCTTTAGTTCCAAGAATCGCATCTTGCATTCATCGTTAACTGCCATTCCGGATGCTGAGTTCGCCTGCTCATAAAACCATGGATTAAATTACTTTTAAAAGAAACACTACTATGAGTCATAATAAAACAACATCATCCATCTCCATTGATAAGAAATCTGAAAGTAAACATACCATTTTGGTGTCAAATGAGGCAAGAGCGGGGGGTGCTATTGGGAGAAAGTGAAAGGGGGAGAGGGAGCAAGAGGTTGAATGATGGGTGCGGAGAGTTAAAAAGAGAGGAGAGATCCTTGTTTTCAGGGGTAATGAAAGGTTCAAAGAAATCATACAATTTTGAGGCCAAGTTTAATGGTTTTGTAGTGTTGGTCAATATTTGGATTTTGATTTAGTCCACAAATTAATTGCCGTATCCTTTTTTTGTCAAATTTGTGGTTTATCCAAAGGTTAAATTCTGCCATTACTCACTATACTTTGCAAAAGTTATGGATTAATTAAATCCTTATACATTTATTTGGTCATTTTTAGTTCATATATTTTTAAAATTTTAAAATTTCAATCCTCACCAAATAGTAATTATTAAATTCATTAAGTAAAGTTCTGTTATTTCTAAAATCTGATGTGCCAAAGATGTTATCATATGTGTAATGTTACGCCAACTTAATATTACTCACTAAAAATCCAATTAATTGATTAATTATTATCATTTGCATCAAGACTAAAATTTTAAAATTCAAAAAGTTTAGGAACTTAGAATGATGCAATTGGAGAAAATTGACTAAATCCATATATGTATACATAGTATATGACTAGTAATTAAATTTAACCAAACAAATTTAACTGCTACTATTTAGGTCAAGATTAAAATTTTAAATTTTAAAAAATATAAAAACAAGTGACCAATTTAAAAAATACAGGAACTAAATCCATAACTTTCGCAAAATACATGGATTATAGCATACTTTAACCTTATCCAAATTGTTTTTGTCCAAACAATGTTGTTACAAGCATATGTTCTTATTCAATAAACAATTCAATTTTGCAAAAGTTGAATGCTTAACTCTAATCTTTCATACAAATAAAAGGTTAAAATATGCTATAAGTATATGTACTCTTTACAAATTTGAAATTTAATCTCTGTATTTTAATTTTCAGGAATTTAGCTCTTTTATTTTTTAGATTTCAAAACTTGAGTCCAATTGTTAACAATATTAAATTTATTTTATTAAATTTAGGTTCATTAGAATGTCATCTTTTTAATATCATTACTACTAAGTAAGTATTTTTTTATTTAAAAATATTATATCAATAAATTTAACAATATTAATAATCTGACGTGAAATTTTAAAAAATAAAAAATAAATTCCTAAAAATAAAAATGAAAAATTTTAAATTTTAAATTTTAAAAGTTATAAAAAAATATAATCTATAATATATTTTAATCCAAATAAAAAAATATTTTAGATTCAGATAAATATTCAGATCAGTAAATAAATCCGCTTTTATATAAATGTTGCAAATTGGCTCCGATGTTGAGATTTGTTGTCCTAACTAAGATTAATGCTTAAATAATTTCTTTTCCCCTCAAAATTATTATTTTTCAAATAATTCCAACTTCTAAATTTCAGTAAATTCATTAGTGGGAAAGATGAACATCTTATATACAAGGGCATCAATGATGGTCAGGCGCGAAATTAAAAAATTATTTTTGAAAGAGTTAAAATTAAATTGTATATTTTTACTATATTAAATATATAATTTCACCATTTTATTAATTTATATTTTTATAATCTTTAAAATGATTAAATCAAATTTTTATCATTTTTGAGAATTAAAGTATAATTTTAATTATTAATTTAAAATTTTATAAATTATAAAAATATTTAAATAAAAACAATCCCATTTTAGAAAAGGTAGACCTTGCCAACCTCTAGCTCCACTTTTGTAACGATGGATTGAGTTTGAAGCAATTAGATATAAAATATTTGGGGTTTAATTCAATAATTTTTTTTGGTAATATAAGATTTTGAAACTATATTATTTTTGGAATTGAGTTATTAACCTTGTGTTATTAATAATGTTAAAATTTATCTTAATATCACATTACCTTTACACCTCATTTTTCAATTTTTAACTTCTTTTTTTTTTTTTTGTCCTTTGTGATATTTTGGCCATTTCTAAATTATATGAAATTAAAGAACTAATTTAATTTAATTAAATAAAACTTATTTATTTATAAATGGAACTCTAATTTCATGTTTTAATCAAATATTCCTCGGTGAAATTTACTAAAAAAAGAAAAATAAACATTTATTGAGTTTATATAAGCCTAATTTGCATGCTAAAGATCATATTAAAAAAAAAACAAATTATGTAAAAAAAAACAATTTGATAAAATATTATTTTAAATAATATTATATTCTACCAACTAACTAACCAACCAAACAATAAAATAATATATTTTAATTAAGTTAACCAAATAAAATGACGTAATAAATCCAATAATATACTAAAAAGATCCTACATTGCAACAACCATATTACCATAAATAATTATATATTCTTCAACTCAACCAAGGGTCGAAGAAAATTGAGAGTAGATAAGCAAAATCATTGAAATATGTGAAATGATCGTAGAAGATAAATTGGTGGGTACATTGGTTGCTTCGTTTCCAAGGCATACAAAGCTTCTTAGGTAGGAATTAGAATCTCCCATATATTTCAGTGCTCACATGATGAAACAATAAGAATCCTCTCAATCCCCTTTTTTAGAATTCCTCACTACTTTCAATTATCACTGTTATTTATAAATTTGTAAATTAAAATTTAAATATCTTTCTTCTTCAATCTCATTAGATAGATTTGAATCTAAACTATTTTTTTACTCAACAATATGTATTGATCTATTGTACTAATTATCGAATTATCGCTTGAAGCTGACTAATCAAACTTTAAAAAACATTAGCTGTCTAATAATTTGAATAAAAATTTTTAAATAGTTCAATGACTAAATTGTAAATTTTTTAATAATTTAATGACTCTTAAAAATACAAGTTCAAACCTGAAAAACTATATTCTTTAGAGAAACATCGCAAACCTTGAATATGAATAATAAAACAAATATAAAAGATAAAAAAAAAAAAACCAAAAAACATTTACACACTACAATACCTTTCAATCCTCCACCTTGTAAAAAGGTATACCTTTTGTAGAAGAAGAGGATGGGAGAGTAAAATGCAAGTTTCAGACAAAAATAGAACGAAGAAAAAAAAGTGATGGGTTCTACACTGTCCTGACATGAGTTTGCCATCAAATGTTTCTATAATAGCAAGTGTATGCATATAGAAAACTTGCTTCATTTATACTATACTATACCCCTCACAGCCAACAGCATGTGCTCTGTTCTCCCATTCATGGCATTATATTTGCACTCAAGCAAGAATCAGACCCAAAGCTCAACTGGCACCAAAAAAGAAAAGCTGCACACTTTTGAATCTCATTAAAACAATATTTTATCGCATATTATTTACTTGGGATTTCCATGTTGTGGGTGAATACATTTTTTTTTTAATTAGGTATAATAATATATATATTAATAATATTTTGGGTTTTTTACTTAAATAAGGTAAGATAATTAAATAAATACTGAAATGGGATAAAAATATTAAAATTTACGAATCTAGGCAGGAGTTACAGTAAAAAATCGGTGCCGCCTAACCAATCGACGGTACCCTCTCCCTAGCCACGAGGGTCACATCAGCTTTTAAAAAAAAATTATAGATTCCCTCAATCGACGGCACTAATATTGTATGGATTTAATCGCCATGGATTAACCCCTTGTTGCTATTCTTTCATCACCATAAAGGAAAATTAATGGTTTTGGTCTTTCCATTATGTTTGAATTTAAAATTTAGTTCTTTAGTGTAATTTGATAGTGAAAATAAGTAACACAGTTAATTATTCCAATTTTATAACATAAAATTTTTTTTATGTTGACGTGATGAGTTTGAGGGTTATTTTTAATAAAAAAAAATCGTATCAGCATTTGATTATGTTATACATTTGAATTGACTAATTACATTATGAGCATAGAAGGACTAAATTATTTCAAATTGAAGTTTAAAGACCAAATCTTACATTAAAATATAATATAGAGACCTAAGCAATCTTTTAACCTAAAAAAAACGTATGTTTCAGTTATGGAAAGTGCTTGCGCGTACCTAGATAGGTTCTTTCATTTGGACTTAACAGTGTTATCTATTTCCACTACTAAATTACACTAAAGGACTAAATTTTAAATTCAAACATAATGGAAAGACCAAAACTATTATTTTTCCTTTCTGGTGATGAAGAATAGCAATACCGGTGCCACCGATTGACTAAGGGCACCCATAAAAAATTATTATTTTTAAAATAGCTAATGTGAACGATGGCTGGGGAGAGAGATGCTGCCGATTGGTTAGATGGCACTGATTTTTTACTATACGTCCTGCTTAGATTCATAAATATTATTGCCTTTATTCCATTTCAATATTTATTTAATTATTTTATATTATTTAGATAAAAAATCTAATATTTTACTTTCTCTTAAAAAAGAATTTCAATTGCGCTTTTTCTTAATTTAATTTTAATTCTATACTAATTATAAAAATTCTGATCGGATTAGTGTGGTGTCAAAGTCAAGTCAGATGAATTTTGTTGGAGAAAATAATAAATTAAACATATTTTTCGATAATTTATTATAACCACATTTTTATTTAATGTTGTCAATAATGTTTTTTATTTTAAATTTCAGCACAACAATTACACTCTCATCATTAAATTTAATCTTATTACCATAATTAAAATTATCACGACAATTATTTTTTAATCTCATCCTCCATTAATGCTTATTATTAGTTTTTGTTCGCTACTTCTTATTTCACTCTTAACATTAATCATTAACCCAATTTTGAACAGTTATAATTTCTTAACTTATTCACTATTGTGGACCTGGGTCCATCTGGAAAGGCCACCGTCCAGGCTGTCCAACCAAACCTTGCCACGTCATCAATTCCAGTAACTATATTGTTACAGTTACTAAGCAAATCCCAATTTCAAAAATTCAATTTCCCACGAAAACGAAACGTCCGTTACTAACCGACCTAAAACCCAGCTCAACCTGCCGTCAATTAACGGAAACCTTTTAACTCCTCTATATAAACTAAAACCACTCTCATCACCATTTCCCCATAAAAAGAATTTCCGGAATTCTTATTCCTTTTATATTTTTCCTCTCCAATTTTCCGTCTCTTTCCCGAGAAAATGAGAGAAATCCTTCACATCCAAGGCGGCCAATGCGGCAATCAGATAGGAGCCAAGTTCTGGGAAGTCGTATGTGCCGAACATGGCATCGATTCAACGGGTCGTTATGGTGGTGACTCCGAGCTCCAGCTTGAGCGAATCAATGTTTACTACAACGAAGCCAGTTGTGGCCGTTTTGTTCCCCGCGCAGTTTTAATGGATCTGGAACCCGGTACCATGGATAGCGTAAGATCCGGTCCTTACGGTCAAATTTTCCGACCCGATAACTTCGTTTTCGGGCAGTCGGGTGCCGGAAACAATTGGGCTAAGGGACATTACACTGAAGGAGCGGAGCTTATCGATTCCGTTCTCGACGTAGTTAGAAAGGAAGCCGAGAATTGCGATTGCTTGCAAGGTTATCATTTGCAATTTTGTTTTTAAAAATTTAAAGGTTCCTTTGGTTATTAGATGTTAACTATGGTCTACTGCTAATCATAAATTGGGGCTGTTTGGTTACAGGGTTTCAGGTATGCCATTCTTTGGGGGGAGGAACGGGTTCCGGAATGGGAACGTTGTTGATATCGAAGATACGAGAGGAGTATCCAGACCGAATGATGCTTACGTTTTCGGTGTTCCCATCTCCCAAGGTTTCTGATACTGTTGTTGAGCCTTACAACGCGACACTCTCAGTTCATCAGCTTGTGGAAAATGCTGATGAGTGTATGGTTCTCGATAATGAAGCTCTCTACGATATCTGTTTCCGTACCCTCAAACTCACTACTCCAAGTTGTAAGTATTTTTTTTGTTTTCTTGCAAATGAAGCTTCTGATTTGTTGCTGTCGAACTACTTTTTGTGTTTGTTTGGTTGGTGAGAAATGAAGTAAAAACTGTAAATTGGGTTTTTATAATTTATTTTGGTTTAAGGTGTTTAATATAGTATTGTTTGGGCAACCATCTAGATATTAATTAGATTGATTTTTTTTTTCGATGTATTTGTTACATGAAATTTGGGTAGTTTGTGAGTGCGTTTGGTATTTGATTTAGTTGAAAATTTCTATTTTGTTATGATGAATCCAAAACTAGGAACACATGGAACTTGTTGTGTCCATTTTGTGGTTGAATTAGCATTTTCAATTTAAGGTCTATAACCTGCTCATTTAGATTCCAATTTGTGAGAGTTAAAACAGTGAAGTAATAGCCCATCTTTCTGTGTATTGAGGGTTAGGTGGAACTAAATTAGAAGGAGCTACATGAATCTTAGATACTCATCTCTGCCACTGTGCAATGAATACATTCGGGGTTGTATATACAATTTACGGGATCTAACTTGTAATGTCTGATGTTCAGTTGGAGATCTCAACCATCTAATTTCTGCCACCATGAGTGGTGTAACATGCTGCCTTCGCTTCCCTGGTCAGCTTAACTCAGATCTCCGCAAACTTGCCGTAAACCTTATTCCATTCCCTCGACTACATTTCTTCATGGTGGGATTTGCGCCTCTCACCTCACGCGGTTCCCAACAGTACAGAGCCCTCACTGTCCCTGAACTTACACAGCAAATGTGGGATGCCAAGAACATGATGTGTGCAGCTGATCCTCGACACGGACGATACCTCACAGCATCAGCAGTCTTCCGTGGGAAGATGAGCACGAAAGAGGTTGATGAGCAGATGATCAATGTGCAAAACAAGAACTCATCTTACTTTGTTGAATGGATCCCAAACAATGTGAAGTCCACTGTTTGTGACATCCCTCCAATCGGCTTAAAGATGGCATCCACATTTATCGGGAACTCTACTTCAATCCAAGAGATGTTCAGGAGGGTGAGTGAACAATTCACTGCCATGTTTCGTAGGAAAGCTTTCTTGCATTGGTATACTGGAGAAGGAATGGATGAGATGGAGTTCACAGAAGCGGAGAGTAACATGAATGACTTGGTTTCTGAGTACCAACAATACCAGGATGCAACTGCAGATGATGAAGAGTACGAGGAAGAGGAGGAATACGAGGCAGAGGCGTAAAATCTAATGGAATAATTTGGATGTTTTTTTGTTGTGTTTTGGATTGGGCTTGTGGAGTGTGTTGATGCAATTTCTCACTGCCTGTTTTGGGTTTTTGGATCGCTGTATTGTTGATTGTGTCGACTTTAGTTTTGTCCTCAGCTTACCGAGTATATGTTGTTGTGTTGCTTGTTGATTCATCTTATAAGTAATTTCAAGTACACCTTAAGTAAATGGTTTTTTTATACTAATTTCCATTGTAACCGACATTATTAACATGAATTCATTCAATCTATGGTATGTTATGACTGCTTCTTGGGAATATGCTAAACATTGTGTAATTTAAGGAACATGGTTTACCGATTTGTGCCGTGTATTGTGGCAATGTCTCACTATAATAAGATATTTTTTAATTAAGCATACATATCTAGGTTAATGGCTCGATCTGGGACTAAGAAGGGGAGTAAAATCATCCAAGTATGCAACTATACATTAAACATTGTCTGCCATGGCACAAAGATGACCCAGGCAATAAACACATTATGTCCGTCCCCAACAGTGTGCATACCATTGAATCACTAGAAATTGTAGCGGAAAATTTAATATTTTATCCAAAACCTTAGAATATTAGATTATAGCACACTTATAATAATAAATATATTTATTAAAAAGTTTTTGTTGAAAGGGTTAAACTAGAAATTCTATCACATGCATATATGCGTGGAAATCGTATGATTTGAAATAAATTAATAATAGCACATGAAATATATATATTATTAAATAAAAAATTAGATTAAAATTTTATCATGATGTCATCAATCTTGAGTCAGTGTCGAGTTAACTTATGACACCAACTTAATCAAATATATTATTAATATATATACAATTGATGGAAGTAATAAAATTGTGCATAATAAAATTAAAATATATTAAAATATTAGAATAAAACTTTAGTTGAGTGATAAATTTAAAGTATTATTAATGTAATTAGTGCAAGTTTAAATCCTACTATATGTATTTTTTTTAAGTGAAAAGACTAAAATAATATCAAATAATATTATTTATTTTAATTACATAAAGGCATTCACGTAACTTCCTAATAAATTGGAGACCCAGTTGATGGTGGCACCAACTCAACAATGGGTTTTTTTTAATAGTATAGAAGTTTAAAATTTATTGTGTCACGAGTTTAAATCACATTATAATCGAGTTTTTATTGACTTTATATAAAAAGAAAACCACTTTAAAATTTATTGAATTTTAGTTATTTTCTAGCAAAATTGATCCTCAATTGACCCGTCATACCTACTGAATTAAATACTTAAATTTAAGTATGGATATCAATATAAAAATACAAGTTTGAGAGAAATTTTGAACTAACGACATTACCCTTTACTATTCATTATATTACTAAATTGACATTTGAAAAATAATTTTTAAATAAAATCTTAATATAATATATATATATATATATATATATTTATCATAACATTAAACAAACAATTGTAGTGTTTAAAGGCTCTTATCTATTTGAACCCCATGTGTTAGTCTGATGGTTAAGGTATTCATCGCTTCAGATGTGGTCTGGATTCAAATCCTAAAAAAAAAAAAAAAAATTATCTATTTGCGCTCCTCTTATAATTTACCAAAACAAAAAACTTCTCTATTTCCAATTATCTTATGTATTTGGCCATAATTCCAAATAACAAATTTATCAAATATTAGTTTTCTTGTCTCTTTGATGCATGTTAGTTATAATTTTAAGAGTCATGGAGATATATCAAAATTTAAATATAATAATAAGTTAATTAAGAAGTAAAGTTAAATAATTTAATATGTGTAGATGGTTATATTAATTATAATTATAAAACAATTTATGTGCCTTTAATTAATAATAGTGTAAAATAGTATATGATTATTAAAAATAGTTAGTTTGCCAACTGGTCAAATTATTGTCTAAACTATTGTTCAGACACAAGTTTAAACAAAGTAGAGAATAAAACAAAAACAGTGTAGAGAATAAAGGAAGGGATAACATCTAAACTTTATTAACGCAATTTAGAAGAACTCTAACTCCACGGAGCCTCGCTCAGTGAATATTTTATTAAATAATTTATCCAATCACATATTAGTTAAAGCTCAATCTACCATTACACAAGCAATTGCAGCGTCAATAGATAACTCCAACTTATTACAGCCACCCTCCTAAATACCTCACAAGTAGTTTTAAACTCTTTCAATTCATGCCTATTAACTAAGTACAAGAATACAAAGAATTTCGACAATAAGTGAATCAACAAAATCAACACAAGCACTCTTCAATAAGATGTATCCTTATCATGCGAATTGTTGCCTATTTATAGGCCAAATAAGACATCTTTCCGGTTTTTGAGAAGATAAATACATGCAAAATAATCCAAGATAAAAGTCTCCAGCATTTATCCCAAAATAAAGTCTTATTATCCATCTTATTATCTAAGTAAATGCATCAGTGCAATCCACACTACAAGGCTTAAAAGAGTAAGTCTTAATGGATATCACACGTCAATCTCATGATTTCTACAATCAACTAAATTTGATTATATCTGTAATACCCTTAACCCATATCTCTCGTCGGAATTGGGTTACGGAGTATTACTGGAATTCACAGATTAAATAGACAGAAATTTTTAACATTTCATATCATCAAAACAAGTCATCAAAGCATCATTTTAATCCAAATTATAAACATACCAAATCTAAATCAATTTGCCTAGTTCATGAACACTTAAACATAAAATTAAATTCACATGCACCTATCTAAATTTAGTTCAATTTACCATGGCATAATATGGCTTCAAAAATAAACACATATTTATATGTATAAAACCAACCAAAATTAAACTTATATCCTCATTTACAATCAAACCACAAAATAACTATTATTTAGATACCCTAGGTACATGCCGACACAAAGGATAAACATCACCACATTTGAGTTTGGGATTGCTGTTGGATGCTGAATCGGCGACCAAATTTAAGTCCCTAACCCGCGCACAGAAAACAAAACTATACACTGAGTAAAACTCAGTGGTATTTCTATAATCCAAATACTTAAAAACAAAATAATATAATAAGCACAATTAAATATTAAGCACAATTAAATATTTAAAATTCACATTTATTTATACAATAGCATTAACCATTCAATATTCAATTCATAATTATATCATTCATACCATACTCAATTCTCATTATTTGCCATAAAATAGCTTCTCACAATATGAATCACATTTCACTTAAACAACAATAATGTTCATTCCATGTCCAATTCATGAATACACAATTCATGTGTCTCAATCCATATTTCAATTCACAGTTCCATTTTCATTTCACATATAATATCATCCAACATCAATCACAGTGTCATTTCATTTAATTACCCCTATTAACACGACTTGGACTCGAACGGATACACGGATCCAACCAAAACACACCAATTTGGCACCCAGTGCCTCATCGGATAATTCGAAGTAATAATTTGACATTCAGTGTCTCATCGACTAAACTGAAGTAAATTGGCACCCAGTGCCTCATCGAATTAATCCGAAGTAGTAAATTGACACCCAGTGTCTCATCGACTCGAAGTCGAATAAATTCCTGAACTCTTCCAATCCTATGGCATGCCATTTATATCTGACTCAGCCTGATATAGTTAATAAGGTTTAATTTCACTTTTCAAATACAACCAATATTCATTTCAATTCAAATAATCAACATATTCAATATATATACCTCACAGCATTAGCAGTCTTCCGTGGGAAGATGAGCACGAAAGAAGTTGATGAGCAGATGATCAATGTGCAAAACAAGAACTCGTCTTACTTTGTTGAATGGATCCCAAACAATGTGAAGTCCACTGTTTGTGACATCCCTCCAATCGGCTTAAAGATGGCATCCACATTTATCGGGAACTCTACTTCAATCCAAGAGATGTTCAGGAGGGTGAGTGAACAATTCACTACCATGTTCCGTAGGAAAGCTTTCTTGCATTGGTATACTGGAGAAGGGATGGATGAGATGGAGTTCACAGAAGCGGAGAGTAACATGAATGACTTGGTTTTTGAGTACCAACAATACCAGGATGCAACTGCAGATGATGAAGAGTACGAGGAAGAGGAGGAATACGAGGCAGAGGCTTAAAATCTAATGGAATAATTTGGATGTTTTTTTGTTGTGTTTTGGATTGGGCTTGTGGAGTGTGTTGATGCAATTTCTCACTGCCTGTTTTGGGTCTTTGGATCACTATATTGTTGATTGTGTCGACTTTAGTTTTGTCCTCAGCTGACAGAGTATATGTTGTTGTATTGCTTGTTGATTCATCTTATAAGTAATTTCAAGTACACCTTAAGTAAATGGTTTTTTTATACTAATTTCCATTTTAACCGACATTATTAACATGAATTCAATCTATGGTATGTTATGACTGCTTCTTGGCAATATGCTAAACATTGTGTAATTTAAGGAACATGGTTTACCGATTTGTGCCGTGTACTGTAGCAATGTCTCACTATAATAAGATATTTTTTAATTAAGCATACATGTCTAGGTTAAAGGCTCAACCTGGGACTAAGAAGGGGAGTAAAATCATCCAAGTATGCAACTATACATTAAACATTGTCTGCCATGGCACAAAGCTGGCCCAGGCAATAGACACATTATGTCCGTCCCCAACAGTGTGCATACCATTGAATCACTAGAAATTGTAGCGGAAAAATTAATATTTTATCCAAAACCTTAGACTATTAGATTATAGCACACTTATAACAATAAATATATCTCTTAAAAAGTTTTTGTTGGAAGGGTTAAGTTAGAAATTCTATCATATGCATATGTGTGTGGAAACCATAAATTAATTAAACGTATGATTTGAAATAAATTAATAATAACACATAAAATATATATTATTAAAATAAAAAATTAGATTAAAATTTTATTATGATGTTGTCATCAATCTTGAGTTGGTGTCGAGTTAACTTGTGACACCAACATGATCAAATACATTATTAATAAATATACAATTGATGGAAGCAATAAATTGTGCATAACAAAATTAAAATGTATTAAAATATTAGAATAAAACTTTAGTTAAGTGATAAATTTAAAGTATTATTAATGTAATTAGTGCAAGTTTAAATCCTACTATATGTATTTCTTTTTGGTTTCTTTTTTAAGGTGAAAAGACTAAAATAATATCGAATAATATTACTTATTTTAATTACACAAGGGCATTCACGTAACTTACTAATAAATTGGTGACCCAGTTGAGGGTGACACCAACTCAACAAAGGGTTTTTTTAATAGTATAGAAGTTTAAATTTATTGTGTCACGAGTTTAAATCACATTATAATAGAGTTTTTATTGACTTTATATAAAAAGAAAAACACTTTAAAATTTATTGAATTTTAGTTATTTTCTAATGAAATTGATCCTCAATTGACTCGTCATACCTACAGAATTAAATACTTGAATTTAAGTATGGATATCAATATAAAAATACAAGTTTGAGAGAAATTTTGAACTAACAACATTACCCTTTACTATTCGTTATATTTGTAACACTCTTAACCTTTATCCGTCGCCAGAACAGGGTTACGAAGCATTACAGAACTTTTCAGATCAATTACAAACATTAAACAAAACAATTAGCATACACATCATAAATTAATCATATCGTCCCTCTTATGGGCCATCGAGGCCTTAAATATGTATTAGAAACAAATCGGGACTAATTTGGGTTCTCTGAAAATTTTTCGTGAAATTTTAAATTTTTTCCTAGATGTTGGGCACACACGCCTATGTGGCCAAGGGACACGCCTGTGTGACCCTGTGACATGCTCGTGCTTCAGGCCGTGTCCTACCTCGTGTAACTCTCTAACTTACATCACACGGCCAAGTCACACGCCCATGTGCTAAGCCATGTGGTCAAATTTTTTTCGAAAATTAGGTGCAGTTTTCACACGGCCGGAGCATATGCCTGTGTGTTAGCTGTGTGTCTCACATGGTCCAGTCACACGCCATGTGTCTGGCTGTATGGGCTCAAAATGGACCTTAAACATCAAGTTTACCAACCCTGCAATCTTAAACAACAAGCAACTCAAAATCCAATCATTCAACCACTTTAAAACAAGACTAAACATCTCTAAAACTTGTTAAAATAGGCATCCTAAATGTCTAATCAATGAACACTCATAGATACCTTACTCATAATATCAAAACAATCCAACAAGTTATCATTCAAACCAATTTCTAAATCATACCAATTTCACTCAAATTTTGCCTATTTTATACACATTTATGCATTAGTTTAAACATATCATTTTATAACTTCAACATAGCACATATGTTTATATATAACCAACCAATATCATCTTATAATATTATTTACAAACACTTCCCAAAATGACAAACATAAACATCCTAGGTACATGCCATTACTAAAAAGAAACATACGTCACCACGTTTTGAGTTCGGGATCAGCTTTGGATGCTGATTCGACAATTCAACTTTAACCTAACCTGCACGTGGAAAACAAACCGTACGTTGAGTATAAACTCAGTGATATTTCTATAATCCGAATTCTTAAAGCAAAATAATAAAACATGCACATTTAACCTTACAAAAACATTAGTCTTACAATAAATCAACTCATGCACTAAACTTTCATTTCTCATCAATAGCTATTTCAAATAGCTTTTCTCCACTTTGATTCACACATCATCTCACTATATCAATAACCATTTCATGAACTATATCAATAACCGTTTCATGAACCCATGATTCATACATTTCATTTTCATATCTCAATTCAATATCCCATTCTAATTCATATTCAAAGTCATTCAATATCATTCATATTGCCATTTCATTTATTTACCTCTATTAACACGACTAGACTCAGACGGATACACGGATCCAACCAAAACACACCAGTTTGCCACTTAGTGCCTCATCGGCCTTGCCGAAGTAAATTGGTACTCAGTACCTCATTGAATTTATCCGAACTAATAGTTTGACACCCAGTATCTCATTGACTCGAAGTTGAAGTAATTACTAAACACTTCCAATCCTGTGGCATGCTAACTATATCCGACTCAGCCCAATACAATTAATAGGATTTCAATTCATTTTTCAATTTCCAACCAATATATAAATTTCAATTCAAATAATCACAAATACTCATAAATTCAATTCAATTCATTTATATACCATAATACTAATACTCGCCTCTATCCACTTACTATACACATGAAATAATAATTACAACAATTAATAATTAAATTCAGATTATAGAAATACAAACCGTAATTTTCGAGTCACTCTTTGTCTACTTTCCCTTTTCCCTTCTTAACTGATGTTTCCGGGACGACGTTAGCTATGGAAATTAAAACAATTTAAAATCATCAATACACACAATTTCGCATTGAATATTTCAAGTTATACTCAACTTTTGCCTAAATTCCAATTTAATCCCTAAACCAAGACTAACTTTATTTTTTTTCCAAAACTAATTCCATATCTTATTCAATGTCCACTTCAGACTAATTTCAACTCTCTAATTTCACCAGAAAACTCTAATTGCAAAATTTCACAATTTAGTCCTAATTGCTCAAAACTTTTGATTTATTCTACAATTCAATCTCTTTTTCACTTCTAACTTGAAATTCTATCAATTTAACCCCTAACACTTCAATTTATTTAACATGAACAATTTTTAAAAATTCACTAACTTCTAAAATTTCAACATAAATCAAATAATATTTTGTTCTAGGATTCTAAAAACATCAAAATTACAAGAAAAGGGGCAAAATTAACTTACCAATTAAACTTCAAACCTTAAAAACCCTAATTTCCCTTCTTTCTTCTCTCCTTTCTTTTTCTCTCTGTTTCGTTTTATGTTTGTGTTCTTTTTTGTTTCTTTTTCTTTTATTTTATGTTTTAATTATAATAATATAATATAATAATATAATAATAAAATAACATTTACTTAAATAATAAGAAATATATGTATTATTATATTTATGATTATTATTTTTACACATGTATTTTACAATTAACATACACTTGTCATTTATGGCTTAATTATTAATTTAGTCCCTTCACTTTTCCTTTAATCTATAATTCAATTTTTACCTTATTTGCAATCTAGTCCTTATACCTAATTACTCTTAATTTAGACAAATTTACCTATTCAAAACCTAATTAATCACACAACTAACTTTGTAAATATTTTTAGTAAATATTAACAAATCCGTTTTGTGAAAATGGAGACCCGAAAATGCACTTTTCGATACCTGTAAATTTGGGGTCGTTACAATATTACTAAATTGACATTTAAAAAATAATTTTTAAATAAAATCAAAATAATATATATTTTTATTTTTATCATAACATTAAACAAACAATTGTAGTGTTTAAAGACTCTTATCTATTTGAACCCCATGTGTTGGCCTGATGGTTAAGGTGTTCACCACTCCAGATGTGGTCTGGATTCGAATCGCAAAAAAAAAACTTATCTATTTGCCCTCCTCTTGTAATTTACCTAAAAAAAATTATATAATTCCAATTATCTTATTTATTTGGCCATAATTCCAAATAAAAAATTTATCAAATATTAGTGTCGAAACCTTCCTTTTTTGTTTTGAAAAGGGTCAACTTTTTATTTTAAGAAAACGAAAAATGGGAGTTGCCACCAATCATTTTTTTTATGAGGTGCGATCGGATCACCTTGTAATTCAATCATTTTGATAAAAGTTTGAATTTATTAAAACGATGATTTTTGGTATATAAAATCCAGAAGTCGGGTTCGAGAGTCGGTTATGCACGAGGAAGGATTAGCACCCTCGTAACGCCCAAAATTGATACCTAATTGATTAATTAATGTCTAAATGTCAAATTTTAAAAACTCAAAAATAATTTAAAATACGATCCCTCTTTTTATTAATGTTAATTTTATTTAAAAATTTTGCTTGAATAAATCAAAACGAATGTCAAAGACCCTCTCGTCTCGAGATAACAAAATGTCACATCCTGTAAGTTAGGACACGACACATTGAACCTTTGAGAATGAGCTTGCCTTTATTTTTATTTAAAACTTATGTATTTTAATTTTAGAAGGATATTCGGTTATTTAGGTTCAACGAGAAAATCAAAACCTCGTAAGTTAGGGTACGATCCCTCGCATCTCCCAAATATGAAACCTTGCCTTATTTAAAAAAAAAAAATTCCTTTTTATGCAATTGGGTGAAAATTAATGATATTTAAAAATGATATACAATATATGATAAAATATTATAATAACGATGACGTAATTATGAAGATGAATACAATATTGGTAAACAAGTCTCGATAAAATAAATAAAACAAGAATGCATGATATAAAAACAAACAAACATAACATAAAAAAATTTAAAAAATGGATGAAGTAGCGAAACTGTATATAAAAGAGAAACAAATAATGAACAAATGGATAAATAAATAAATTTTAGAAGTATGAAAATACACGAGTGAACAAATATTTATAAAAGAAAATACACGAACCAACAAATATTTATAAAGATAATATTAACCTTTCAAACTTTAATATGTATATAAACTATGTAAAATGATAAATGTGAAAGTACATAATATTAAAATTAAATGTTTTAAAAATGAATAAATGGATAAATTTATAAAACAATTACAAATAATATTAAATTTAAAAATTTAAAGGATAGAAGAATAATAGACAAATAAGTCAATAAATGTAATAGATTTAGGCAATACTAAGTTTAGGTATGTAAAAAAAAATGTAAATAATATTAACTTAGAGTATATAAAAAAACGAACAATAATAAATAAACAAATATAAATGACATGGATTTCAAATAAAAGGCAAGACAATCATAATAAACAAGTAAATATATAATAATGAAATAAAGAATAAAATAAAAATCCTTAAAAAGCTGAAATTAAATAAATAAAGGATTTAATTGAAATCTACATGAAATTAGGGGTATAAATTATAAATAAGTTAAAAATAAAAGAGGTGAATAGGGACCCAAATGGAATGCGTGCAAAAGAAAGGGACCAATTGGGAAATTATCCTAGGCCCTCTAAACGCGACATTCTGTAAGGGACTTAAATGAAATAGAAATAAAATCACAGGGGGAAATTTAAAAAAGAAAAAAGGTGAAATGGGACTAAATCGCAACAGGCCATAAAAGCGGGAGGGGCCAGCGCGCAAATAATCCATTTTGCAAAAACACGCGGATTTTCCGCCTACAGGTCGAGTTGGCCCGTTTCGCATCAAAATGACGTCGTTTAGTATCAAAAGTGCATCTGAATTGATCTCGCCCATTCATAATTTCAATTTTTATTTGTTGAGTAATAACTTAAGCCTTCAATAAAATACTTCTTGTAGAATACCAATAGATATTTCAACCCATTGTTTTCTATTACGAAAAAAATGAAACATTCCATTAGCTCATAAATCATGACACGGATTAGATCTCTCTATATCTATGCAAGAAAGAATAAAAAAAAAAGATTTCTTTTTTATTCTTTATTGTTTCTTTTTCGTTCCTATTCTGCTTTCGGATCTGATAAAACCATGAATGGGGCTTAAACTAAAAAATAGGAAAGGATTATTTCATTCCTGATAGTCATTACTTTAATTGGCAGATAGGAGGATACTCTGGATCGGAATCATGGGGAGTACTGCCTAGTCATTTCTACGAATTTAAAGCCCCAATTAGTATTCTTTTTATGTTATCCAGAAGTCGGACCAAGCCAAAATGGCACCGTTTTGTATCGCTATTTAAATCAATTTTTTTTTCCAGATTTTTCATTTTCAACATTCTTCTAAAAAAAAAACTTCTCAACTCTCTCTCACTCTCTAGAATCCAGCCATAACTTTGGTTGTTGGACCACCGTGGCGGCTACCAGTAGCCAGTCGCCGATGACAGCGCTACCGCCACGATGGCCGAAGATAAAAAAAGTTGGCCATTTTTTACCTTTCTGACTCCGGATCCCAAAAGTGCCATCTTTCATCGAAGATGGCGGCCTCAATCCCTCCCCCCCAGCACGACGGCGCAAACATGAAAATGGTAAGATTTCGAACCCTTTTTTACTATTTTTTTATTTTCTTTAAAAAATAAAATGAACAAAATAAAAACGAAAAGAGAAAACAAAAAAAAAGAACACATTTTTAAAATTTTCTTCTGTTTTTGATTACTCTGTTTTTTTGTATTTGAAATCTATTGTGTTTTTTTTTTATATTTATAATCTCCTAAAAAAATTACATTACATCTTTGTGTGGCTTTTTATAGTCGAATCAATACAATTATTTCTTGCTTTTGTTTTCTACTACTATTTGTTGCTGTCCTTGTAGGTACGGAGGCCGTACATGGTGGCAGCAGGGAGGTGCTGACGTGGCGTGCAGCGGCCATGGCTGACCTAAGGTTTCCATGGTTTGCTGAAGATAGGTTTAGGTTTTGAGCCATTCGGGCTTAGGGTTTTGTTGGGTTGTTTGGGGTTTGGGTTTAGTTTTGTTTGGGTTTGGATTAGGCTAGGGTCCTAGGTTTTAATTTGTAAACAGACTTTGGACTATTTTTTATTTTTGTTTTTATTGGTTTTTTTTGTTGTTGGGCCCCGAGCAAATTTGACCCATTACAATTAGTTTTCTTATTTGTTTGATGCACGTACTATACAAATTAGTTATAATTTTAAGAGTCATAGAGATCTATCAAAATTTAAATATAATAATAAGTTAATTAAGAGATAGGAATTTCAAAACTAAGGTAATATTTTATGTTTTGGAACTTCGATAAATGGGACCCTAACTTACTGGGTTTCAGTTTCTTCGTACGATCCAAAATAACTAAATATTCCTTCTTGATTTAAATGTACAAATTTTAAAGGAGGCGAACTTAATTTCGAGAAATTAATATGTTATACCTCAACTTACTAGGTACGGCATCCTTATTTCTTCGAAATAAGCGAACCTCGATTTTCACTTCAATAACCAAAAACCCCTTTTAAGCGAAGGATCGTATTTTTAGAATCTTTTCAATCATTCGATGATAGGACATTAGGTAATTAATTAGGTACCAATTTTGGGCGTTACGAGGGTGCTAACTCTTCCTCGTGCGTAACCAACTCCCGAACCTGTTCTTTAATTTTCGTAGACCAAAATTAATTGTTTGATAACCCAAAAAGTTTATTAAAATAATTTAAGGTGACCTGATCGCACCTCGAAAAGGTCGGTGGCGACTCCATTTCCAAATTTTAAAGTCGATCCCCCCATTTTTCAAAAAAATGGTTTCGACAATATATATTATAATTATACAAATTTTTACACGTTATTATATTTGCTTTTATCATTATTATATATAATAATTATGAATTAATTATTTGAAGTAAGGGTGAGCGTTCAATCGAATCAAATGAAAAAATTTCGAGTTAATCGAGTTGACAAATCCTATTTTATCGTCCTAACTGTATTTGAAATTTTCTCGAATCGAGTCGAGTGAGATGGAATTCGAATTGAATTGAATCGAATATATTTGTTCGAGTTAAATTAAAAAAATAATTTTAAGCCTTGTAATCACTGTTATCCAACGTAATCAAATTTGCCCACCGTAATTAAATTTGTTATTAACTTTCATCCCCTCATAATTTATTTATTAATCTTTTATATACGGGTTAGCTTCTTTGCTTGCTTAGTTGCTTCAAGTGTCTTCTGATTCTTATCATTATGTATTTTGAAATTAAAAAATATATTAAATGTAAAAAATGTGGTTTTTTAAATAAAAATTATCTTAAAGATAAAATGTGAAATTGATACCAACATAGAAGGAGTAAAATTTTGGGGAGCAATGGGTTTAGGGTAGAAGGGGGTGGGATGGGAGGAGAATAAAAGTTTTGGGGAGAAAGTGGGAGGGAGTAAAAATTTTGAGAGAAAGTAAATAGGTTTGGGAGTTTGGGGGAAAAATGTAAAATATTATAGTTTGGTATTCGGTTTATTCGAATTATTTGAGTTATTCGAATTCAAAAATCAAACTCGATTTGAACTTAAAATTAAAAAAAAAATCAAGTTGACTCGAATAATTTGATTAATTCGAATAACTCGATTTGTTTAATTCGAAATTCATTTTTTTATTTTTTCGAGTCGAATCGAGTTTTACTCACTCCTAATTTGAAGATATAATATATTTTAATATATAAGTATATATTTTTTTACTTTTTGAAATAAAAATAAAATTATTTTAATATGAAATGATTCAAAAAATTTATAAGTTACAAATTATTTTATACTATTTAATGTTGCTTTTATTAATTATAAAATTTTTATTGTGTTATTGATTATTTAAATGTGTATTATGATATCCTAGGAGAGTTAAAATGGACCGAAGTATAGTGGCCGCAAACAAATTATTCAATCGTCGACCATATGGATGGACCCTAATACTTACCAACAAAAATGACCACCAATGTCCATTTCGAAAACAACAAAACCTCAAAACTAAAATTTCACCGTCAGAAAAAACAATTGTATAGCTCCAGATTTTCCCATCCATCAAACTTCACCTGCCATTGCCAACCAGAAATAACTTGTACCCAACTTCTGGCTAGGAAATCAGTTTCCACCCTTTAATTCTGATTGTTTGGCCACTAGAAGATCCAAAGCTTGGACAATTGGCATTACGATCACATGTATAAAAATACAAATGTTGTGGATGGACAAAAAAACTAAAACTATCATATATAAATCTCTAAATTAAGAATTAGATTACATTTTACTCTATCTACTCATATAATGGACAAATTATTTCCCATACATTAGATGAATGAGTGATTAAAATTTTCATCAATTTATATAGTTAAAAATTAGCATGGCAAACAGGATAATGAAACTATTACACATGATGTGTCATGTGTACCTCATGTTAATGTACAAAGATCAATTTTTCACATTAGAAATGAAATAATTTTTTAATAAAAAGACCAATTTGACCTAACATATATAAAGACTAATTTATTTATTTTTTAAATAAAAAAGATAAAATATAATCTATCGCTTAATACAAAATTTTCATGATACTTTTTACGGTAGAATTTTGACGTGCACTCTTAAAAGCACAGATTTCAACATTCTGGGTAATGGGAAATTAACTCCTCCCACATTAGTTATCATTGCGTCATAGTTGATTGAGGAACCAAAGAATGATTGGATAATCAAAATGTTAATGAATGTGGACTTTCCAATAATTTCTAATCAGAATTACATGTAACATGGTGCTTTACTAATCACCTTTTACACAAACAATAAATTACAGTCGCTTAAATATGTACCTAAGCAACTAAGCAATAGACAAGAAATGCTGAATTTAAGCTCCAAATTTGGGTACTTTAGCGGCAGACATTTGAGCCAAGCAATGCTCTGCTACCATCCTCCTCTGGATTTTTCCAGTAGCTGTTTTCGGCACGGAATCCGTGATGAAAACTTTCTTGGGTACTTTGAAACTCGCAATATTCGTTTTGCAATATTTCGTGATTTCTGCTTCATCCAAGCTTACGCCTTCCCTTGGTATCACCGCACAATTTATCTGCAATTTTTTGACACCGACTTTTAGACAAATTACACAACCAAACAGCCATTCAAAACAAAAAATAATCAAAACCATGAATTGGATTTTCTTACCTCCTCGCCGTATTTCTCATCGGGAACACCGAAGGCAACTGCCTGTGCTACATCTCGGTGAGCCAATAACACTGCGTCTACCTCAATTGGTGATATTTTCTCACCTGCCAAACAGAAGTGAACCAACCAAATATCACATCAACATTCTAGCATAAAACACAAGTGATCATTCAACGCAATTGATGACTAAGGAAATGATACCTCCACGATTGATGAGCTCCTTGATCCGACCAACAAGATGCAAGTATCCGTCGGAGTCAAAAAACCCGACATCCCCAGTGTGGAACCAACCAAATTGAAAAGCCGATTTATTAGCCTCTGGGTTGTTCTTATATCCCTTTGTTACATTCAATCCCCTAATACAAACCTCCCCATTAGCATTAGGCGGCTGAATCTCCCCTTGTTCATTCAAAATCACCATTTCTTGACCAACCGGTTTCCCGACCGACCCAGCCTTACTCCGGCCATTTTTTGGTAACGGGTTCGATGCCATGAGGTGAGACGCCTCTGTCATGGCGTAAGCCTCGAGCACTGGTGCGCCAAATGCCGCCTCTAGCCGGTCTAATATACTCGGTGCCAATGATGCACTGCAGCTTCTAATGAACCTTAGCTTGCTGTATGGTTCGTGCTTGCTCTCATGGCGGTCCAATATGATCTGGTGTATCGTGGGGACAGCAGTGTACCATGTGGCTTTGTATTTAATCATGTCCGTCCAAAATGTCGATGCAGAAAATCTGCCGGCGGCCGGGAGAGTGACTGCAGCTCCGGAAACGAGTGAACTCAGTAAGCCAGCTAACAAGCCATGCACGTGAAATAACGGGAGCACAATGACCGTCGAGTCTGACTCAGTGAGTTCGTAAACCGATTTAATGTTCAAAACTGAAGTCCCCAAATTGAGCTGAGTCAAAGGAACACCCTTGGGACGACTGGTGGTACCGGAAGTGTGAAGGAAAAGAGAGACGTCAGCAGGGTCGTTAACGAGTTGGTAGACTGAGTCAATATTTGAGTCGGGGTTGGAGGAGAGAGTAATTTTGGAATTTTCATCCTGGAGAGCGGCGGATACGAGAGGGATGTTCAACTTGGAAGCAGCGGCTTCAGCCGGCTTGATGCCTTCGGCTGGGATTAATAACAGCTTGGATTCTGAATCAGAAAGGTAAAACTCAAACTCCTCGGCAGTATAAGCTGAGTTTAACGGCGCGGCGGTTGCACGGCAACGAATTACAGCCAAGAACATAATAACAAGCTATATATGGAAAAAAAAGAATTATTTTTTCAGTAACTAATAATAGTAAAATAAAACAAGGCAACTCGTAGCCTCTGTTTGGCAGCTCAGTAAATGATGGAAACCAAACAATGAAAAAAAAAGTATCACGAAAAATTAAAAAGAAAAAGAAAAGAAAATTTGATCTTTTTATAACCTAATAGACAAAGACATCTTATATGCGTTTTGCTTAGTTTTTTTTTTTTTTTTTTTTTTTTTTACAAAAGAAGGGTTTTTCATTTGAAGGGAAATAAGACAAACAGTTTAACACGTAAAAAAATTAAAAGCAACAATTTTATTTTCTTCCTCCGTATTTTCTCATCGACCAAACAGAATCTGATCCTAATGATTCATTCATTCAAGAAGGTTTTATTGATTGAAACGTAAAAAAAGAAAAAAAAAAAGTAAACATACCTCCACGGTGTTTGGGAAAGTAAGAGCGACGACATCACCGGGATGGATGCCGGAGGCGATGAGGAGAGAAGCAGCATGATCGATGATGTGTTGTAATTGAGCATGCGTCAAATCGAATTTGTCGGAAACTGATAAAGCTCGCCTGGTAGGGAACTCGACCGCAGCCTTGTGAAGTAATCCTGTCAAAGTTACAGTTTCCATATGAGGTAATCCTGTCAAAGTTTCAGTTTCCATATTCTTTTTTTTCTTTCCTCAACAACCAAATAAATGGTGAAAATACTGATGGAGAAAATTGGTAAGATTTGGAAGAGTTTATAAAGGGTTAAGAAGAGAAGAAGGATCCGGTGTAGGCTGGGAGCAGGGGAGGTGAATTAGCCACGTGGCTATAGTGGACATGTCAGTTTGCGTGTCCCTCGCTTTGAGATGTGTGTCCCTTTTTAGTCTTTTCCTAACTGGCAAAATCTAATGTACATCTGTCAAATCGGGCCGGGTCCTGAGAAAAATATTACCCATTTGATAGGTTAAGATTTGATTTAATTCGAAAAATAAATTTAAAATTTTACTCAATGTTAAAATTCAAATTTAGTTTGATTTGTCTATATTATTTTTATATAATTTTTGTAAAATATAATATAATATTAAAATAAATGTAGTAGTTTAAATAACACTAATATAGTAGTAAAATTAATAATAAAATAAAAGTTATATAATATCTAAATAATAACAACAAAATAATAATATAATAATAGTTAAATTACAGTAAAATAATAAGAAAACAACAAGAAAATAATAGCAAAACAGTGAGAAAATAATAATTTTTCCTTTTGCAAATTCGAGTTGGATTGGGTCGGGCCCAGATTACAAAATCTTATTTGAGGCCACACCCATTTTCTAAATAAATTTTATTTTTTATCTAAACTCATTTTTTAAATTTATATTTTTATCTAAATCCTTCTATTTTTTAGCAAAAATTTCGGATTACATCTAGGCCCACCCCTAAGAGCCGTCTGAAAGTATGTCCGCCCAAAACTTAAAGGGACTAAAATATTGTTTTTTAATTTTTAAGGGCTAAAATTTTTTTAAATTTTTGAGGATTCAATTTTTTTTCATTTTTATGGCACTAAAAAAATTTGAACGGTTCACCACGTCTAATCCAATGGCAGCTCAAATTGACATTTTGGTTGGTCATACGCGGCAGTAGGAGTGCAAAAAAGGATAAGAAAATCTTATTGCTTTTCTTTGGCTAGCTGTCCCGCTTCTCATTTAACAAGATAATAAAATTTTTAAAAAAGGGGACAAATTCGCAGCATTTTAGGCAAGATACCACTTAATATTTTTTAAAGTTTAAACCCCACGTAATAATATATTTGTATTTTATTCTTCTATTAAAAATTATATATAAATTAATTTTTATATATTATATCGGAAAATAAATTAAAAAATAAAAAGATTAAAAAATTTTTAATTAATATAATTTATTTTAATTACAGAAAGTTATTTTTATAATTTTTTTAATTGAATTGGTGTCACGAGTCAACTAATAAATTTAAATAATTGTATAGATTACTTGCAAAAGAAAAAAAGCCACCTAATGATTTAACATTTTATATTTGCTTTAAGATTAAAATTTTAAAATTAAAAAAATATAATTACTAAAAATGATCTAATTGAATAATATAAAATATATCTATTGGATAAATAATAAAGCTTAATTAAATGTATTTAATTGTTATCATTTGAGTTAAGATTAAAATTTTAAAATTTGATAAATATAAGAATTAAAATTAATTAAATTAAATTAATATACAAAATTTTTGACCTATCTAAAATGATCAAATTTAATTATTAAAAAAATAGGAAATTAAAAGAAGCAAAATGTTAGATGAGATAGAGATTGATGGTGTTCGGCCAATTTCTTTTTAGAGTACATGACATATGACTAATGGCCATTACGAACCACGTAAAATTTTTAATTTGGTTAAAGAATTTAAAGTATTGAAAATGAATAAATTAATTATGTTAAAACAAAAAGGAAAGCAAATTGTATACATCTCATTATATAAATAGCACACGAAAATTATTCATGTGTGTTGATCTTATGGTTAGAGTGTTCATCACTTTAAGTGTAGCTTGAATTTAAAACGCGTTAATCGTGTTGTTGTTAGGACTTTATCCTCTTCTTATAATTCAAAAAAAAAAATCATTTAACATTAATTAACACATAAAGTTAAATTCACTCCATTACTTGTCTTCCACATCCAAGCTATCTCATTTGTTGCTTTAATTCTTTTTCTATATTTTATCAAAAAAATAAAAATTCTTCCATATATTGGAAACCCATTTCTTGATTTTTTTTATTAAATTAAGGGAAAATATTCAATATTTTGTTAGTGAAGTTTTTATATTTCACAAGCTGAGTTAGGGGTTGACAAGTGATCTATAGCGGTATAATAAAATATTAAAAAATAAATATTAAAAAAAAAGACACATGACAAATTTTTAAGATTGCTTGTGGAATAAAAAAAATTAAATTCCTTGTATATCAAATACTAACATTTAAATTAAATGTTTTATTCTTGGAACTTAAGTTGCCTTATCAATAATTAATATATAATAGGCGTAATTTTATAAAAAAATTTATTTTCATCCTTTATTTAATTTTTCACTTTTTTAATTTTTATCAAAGTAGATGGTAAAGTTAAACATTAACTTTGTTGATGTGATAAACATGAGAATACCACGTCAGTAATAATTTTTTTAAAATTTTTAATTAATCGTTAATGTTACATCGGTAAAGTTAATAAATTTTAAATTTTTTTATTTTAAGGTGATTTAATAAATAATGTAAGTTTAAAGATTAAAAAAAATAAAAGGTTGAATAAAGAATTAAAATGAATTTTTTTCTTTTTAAAGTTATAAGACAAAAGTGATTGTGCCTAATTTATATGACTTATGGGAGAGCCAAAAGGCAAATGTTATAGGCAGCCAACTGCCAAATCAATTCCATGATGGAAGAGTGGAACAACAAACTTTGTAATCTTAAATTGCAAACAACGTGATTTAAAACAACTTTTGCAAGGTGTTTTATGTTATTACTGAGTTACAATTTTTGTTTTTTGCTTCTTCTTTTTTTTTTTTTTCCCATTTTTAACTTCAAATATGTAATTAATTATATTGATCTAGAAAAAAGTTCACAGGATATCAACCCGTTATAATGAGCTTGATGACAGCTACTTATAAAAAATTATTAAAGCCCTAGATATATAGGGAGGTTAATTTGTGTATACGTTTGCTAGAGTCAGAATCTTATCAGCAATTTAGCATATGTTAGAATTTCGCAATGTTTTGGTTTTATTTATCCTGGTACAAGTTTGAGAGGGAATCAACATGTACACGCTTTGTATAAATAACCTGGATTTCTATTTTCTATGTTAACCCATATGGTGCATACGCCTTAAGACATGGAGTATGTCGTATCCATTTTTTGGGTTTCTTCACCAATGTGTAAAGTCAAATATTGTATTTCTCAATGCTCAATCCGGGCTATGTAATATTTCATATTTAGCCTAGATATTACGGTCAAATTATGGAGGTTACATCATACTTGTAAAAGAAACAAAGTATTTAGCTTTGAAGAAGAACCAATTGTTTGCGAAGAAAAAAAATAACATAGTAATTTCGATAACTGCTACTTAAATGGTTTTCCTAGAATCAAATCCAATTTACTTGGTTCATAATAATTTTATCATTCTAAACAAAACTTAAAATATCTTATAAAACCTAAAAAAAGAAACATATTAAACAAAAATAAAGTCCATAGTACTTAAACCAAAAATATAAAATTTAAGCTCTAGAGTTACCGTCCAGTCTTAGGTTAGAGGATCTCATGATTGCTGAAACGATGAAACTCACAATTAATGTGCTCTAAACCGCCTTCACAAATAATGAACAAATACAACGATTAAACTGCCAAAGTGCCTTGATTCGCAACCCCTTTGCACTATTATTTGCCTTACGATCAAAATAGAGACCCAATGCAATATCCAAACGAAACCAGCAACAAAATTATCCAAAACAAAGGCTTCCAAAACAAAAAGAAAATAGAAGAAAGAGCAAGAAAAGTAAAAGAAAGAAGAAACAGAGAGCACAAGAAAGGGTGAAAAAAAAAAGGTCAAAGCAAGAAAGAGGAGTGGGGTTCTGACGGTTGCAAAAGAAAAGGGATAGGGATTTGGTCAACAATTAAAAGGCTAAGTAAAAATATTCCACTTGCGTATAGCAAGATTCAAATTCAAAACCAAGGAATAAACAAATGTTTAACCATTCAACTATTAAGCTCATAGTTATCACAATTCAACAAAGAAAATAAAAAGCAAAGTTATCATAATACCCAAATAGATAAGAAAAATTCAAATAAAGGAATTGAACTTAAGAGCTTAAGCATACTTCTAAATCATTTAACCAACACATCATATCAAATTATTCAACATGTATGCACAAATTAGAACAAAAAAAAAATAGTGTTACAGAAGATGCAATAAAAATCTTGGTTAAAATATGTATTATAGTTAAAACTACAATTTACTTGTGTTATACCCACCAATGAGGACACGTGGCAGTATGTAGTATTATTTGAGGAACATACTTAACCCGTTACAAAATAAAAATCACCAAAAATTTTACTTTGGTTTCATAAAAAAGAAAATTGGTTTGATCGATTACTCACCTCTACATTAAAACTTAAGTCTTCACCCTAGTGTTAGGGCTAAAATAAACTACAGATTTAACCATGTTAATCTTTTGTCTAAAGCTCTTTTCAAAAGTCTCCAAAATGCACTTAACGGCTTTGGCCTCCCATTTTTATTGCGGATAAATAGCAAGCTATCGTCCGCAAAGAAGAGATGGTTCACCTTCGAACCGTTTTGGCTCACTCTAACCTTTGATATCTCCCTCCACTTGTGCCCTAGCAAGCAAAGCTGAGAGACCCTGCATGAGAAAAGGAACAAAAAAGGTGACAAGGGGTTACACTACCTCAAACCCTTCGCATGTCATAGAAAATTCCACTTGAATTTGTATAGTTACATAGTTATTTTTGATAATTTCTTGTAATTTCAGATGGGATAAATTTTAAAACTATACATGAATTTTGGTTTAATGTGTAATTTTATACATTAAATTTTGATTTGATCTAATTCTCATAAATTATTAACACAATTATTATATAACATCATTTTATGTTTATATATTTATCCAATGTAAAGATAAATTGATGTATTTATTTCTTCAAATATGTATAATTAAATTAAAATTAAAGTTTCATATATACATTTAAACCTATCAAAGTGTCATGTGTATAATTGCACCAAATTAAAATTCATATATCAAATTACATATTGTAACAAAGTTCATATATAATTTTGAGCTTTGTCATTTATATATTTTATATTTCTTAATTTTCAAATAATGCTCCACACTTGTTCTAATTTGAAGCTGTCACAAGGGTTATCTTATTGACCGCCAATAACAACTTAATTAACAAATTCCAAGTTCATATATTAATTAAGTCTAAAAAATTTAGGTTAAAATATGTTATTAGTCCCTATATTTTTAGAGAATTTGAGATTTAATCCATATACTTGAAAAGTTAAAATTTTAATCATCATACTTGTTTGATTTAAAATTTTCAATCCAATCATTAAACTTATAAGTATCTACCGTCAAAATTTGTTAATTTGAGATGTTGATCAAGCTACTCTCATGTGATGTGGCAAATGATTGACAGAAAGTAAACAAGTTAAGTTGACAAAATTTAATGAAAACTACCAACGAAAATAATAATTGGACTAGGAATTTTAAATTGGAAAAGTAAGAGGATTAAATTTTTAACTTTTAAGGTACAAAGACTAAATCTCAAATTATCTAAAAGCACTGGGACTAACAACATATTTTAACCAAAAATTTAAAATACCAATTAAATATAAATTATCCTAACCCGTGATGAAACAAAAGCAAGTCGGATTTTGCTTACATTGAGTGGGCCACGCGGTTGGTTTTGTATGTGTTATATTGTGCAGAGTGCCTGGAGTTTTTCTGTCTGTCTCCTAAAATGCTGGCTTTTAACGTAAGCGCTTACGCTGCCCCCTTATTCGGTCATTTGCTGGACTGGTCAGAGCTGATGCAGCCGACGTTGGCTGGCTAGGTCGCCAACTTGACCTTGCCCACTGCCTCGGTCACTTGCCTTTTCCCCATAGGGAGAGCCGCCCAACCTGGACTGGATGCCTTCTCCTCTCTACTTCCCCAAGTCAACAACCTTTACTTTTTACTTCTTTATTAAAAGAAATTAGATTTTTTTTGAAATAATGCTTACAATTATTAATAGTCTCTCTTCAAATTATAAATAAGAGGATAATGGGTTTCAAAACACTTAAACTCACGTCCTCGCAATAATATCCATACTAATTGAAATAAGACTCGATGAATTTTATTGTTGAAAATGGCCAACCATGCTCCTGTTATGTTTTTGTTGAGTGCATACAACTTGTATGCATGCTGCAGCAATTGTGCATGTTGCAGCAACATATTTTCTGTTTTAGTTGCAATGTAATTTAGTTTGGTTGAAAATGAACTTAGTTGTTGATGTTTTGATGGGTTTAGGTGATGATTAAGCTGATAATTCAGCTTATCCATGTCTAGCTTATCCATGTGTGCAAGTTATGTATATCAATTTACTAGGCTACTTAGTGATAGTAGGTAGTATTTGGTGATAGGTTTTAGCTATAAATGTATTGTTTCCTTATTGAATGAGCAAGCAAATCAGTTTTAAGCAAGCAGATTACTTCCTTGCTGCACGTTTGTGAGCAAGTAAATTGTTATTTGTTTCTTGCATCTTGTTTCATTGTTCTGTGTTCTGTGTTTTCTTCTTTTGCTGCTGCCATTGTTCTAACATTTATTTATATAATTTTAATAAACATTTTTAGACACCAAGTAAAATTTTTATTATATATTTTAAATTATCCATTTCTTGGTACATTATAAATTGAGAGAAAGAGATGTGATTATCAAAGTAAGTTGAACTTTAATATGTGCTGGTGATAAAGTATCCATTTTTTGTGAAGATACAAAGCTAACCCTAATAATCTACGTCAAGTTTTTTTTTCCATATTCATGGTTGATGCTCTAAAGACTATACTAAGCTGTTCTATTGTACTTCAACCTTTTAATTAAATTTGGTTCTATTCAATTTTATGAGTATGATCTGACTCAGAAATTGCCCCATATAAAAGCTTTAATAGTATTTTATGAGTATGATCTGACTCAGAAATTGCCTCATATAAAAGTTTTAATAGTAGCTTTCCTTTTTCCTTTACTTTTTATATTAGTATAACTTCAGTTCACGTTTGGTATTATATTGATTATTTATTTGTTTTAAGTTATAAAGTAAATATTTAAAAGTTAAAATATACTTTAATACATTTGGAATTTACTTTTTCCACTTTTAATTTTAAGAATTTAGTCTTTTTTTTAATTTAAAAATTCAAATTTAATTATTACCCCTATTAAAATTATTCTTTTAAATTATCTAATGTGAAATTTTGAAATTAAAAAAATGCTAGGTAATCATTTAAAAAATAAAAACAAGGTTGAAAAATACTAATTATGATTTTTTTTCTTAAAAACCCTTATTTGAACTTGTCGCGATAAGTTAAGTTTTTTCTGTTGGAATAATGTTCTTAAGAAAATTTTATGTCAACATTTTAATTGAAATAATTGACAATATTATTTATTTAGACTTACTAATAACATTATGAAAGTAAAGAGACCAAATTATGTTAATAATTAAAGTATAAGTTTCAACATAGTTTAGGTGTCAAAATTGAAATTTGATTATTGACTTATAATATCGAAAAAAAACTTATAAAGAATGGGAAGTCACATGTAAGTATCTAAGACTAACCACATACTATTTTAGTAAAAAGTTAATAATATTTTAGTAAAATGAGATTAAAGCACTCATCCACTGTGGATGTACCCACATGTCAACAAAAGACCTTTAGATATTCCTTTTATATACATAGGTACGTGTGAACAAAATGTCCTTTGGATCTTTCTTATATATATGTATTTAGATAATTGCTTGGTATAATCACCCTTTAATTATCAAGGTTTGGTGTTTGTTGTTGTAATTGAAAAGTATTTTTTTAAAAAAATAGTTTTAAAAAATGCAATGAAAGAGTGTATTTTGTTAATTTTAAGTGTTTTGCTGATTAAGTATTAGTTTGATTGGGTGGACATTATTGTCAATATGGGAGGGCGTGTGTTTGAGTATACTGAAGTGCATTATCCTTCTATTTGTGAGTTAGGGAGGGACTTTAAGTAGTTTTATGAGATTGTTCAAAAAAATTTCAAGTGTTTTGAATTGTTGTCAAAAATTATGGTGAGAGGTTAAAATGTATATTTTAAACATAATTTTGAAAAGTAAAAATAAAATTAATATAAGTATACATGAAATATAAATTTTAAATACATTCTAAGTAATTAATATAAATTACTCAAACTCACGCTCGATTGTCATAAACATTGTGGCCAATA
Organism: Gossypium stocksii; assembly: GCA_020496765.1. Classification (NCBI taxonomy): domain Eukaryota; kingdom Viridiplantae; phylum Streptophyta; class Magnoliopsida; order Malvales; family Malvaceae; genus Gossypium; species Gossypium stocksii. Next base: position 111,918,710 of record CM035623.1, read on the forward strand.
TAGGAAGATGTAAATTCGAGTATGCCAAAGCGTATTATCCTCATATTTATGGGTTCAAAAGGGGCTATAAATAATTTTAAATATTATATTAAAACAAAATAAATAAATATAATTAAAACCTATAATGAAATTATTCATAAAAAAATTCGCATATATAAAAAATACCAACTCAGTTGGCATTCTCTTGAGAGTATATAAAAGATGATTTTAATGAGCAAATTATACCTTTTAAGCCCAAATATTCGTAAGACTCTTTTGAGTTTGAGGCGGCTTACTCAGGTTGGCCAGTCTAGGTTCCAAATGGGTCAAAAATGCAATGGCGGATGCTTAAATGAACCAAACTGGGATCCAACTACACAAGAAGTGGTATTAAACCATGTATACTCAATCAATTTCTTTCAAAATACTTAATTAAATATTTAAAAGTTTATTATGTTCTAATTACTCCAAAAAGATAGCTGATATATACAGATATGAATTGAAAATTTTGGGGGGAAGGCAAAGCTAAAATAGTTTAAATTGATTTGTTAATTTTTTGAAAAAAATAAATTTATCTATTTAACAAAAAAATAATAGGGATTAAATTAAATTATTAGAATTTAGGAGGATTTAAAAATGGAATTAGGCTATGTAAAAAAGGATCTAAGGTTTTTATTTAAATAAATTTTAATAAAAAATTATTCTTCAGATTCCAAAGCAGATAAATACAAATCTAGTTTTCCTTTCAACTAAAAATCATCAAAATTGAAAATTCATAGACGTAAAATGAGAATTAAAAATATAAAATTCACAAAATTAATCAATAAAAAAATACATAATTTGTACAAAAAAAACCTACATAATTAAAATTGTACAAAAAAAAATTCGTACGGTTAAAAAAGGAATAGAAAAAGTCTTAATAGAAAATACGTTATAATTAAATATTTTGAATACCAAGATTAACCTATCAAATTCATTAAAATACCAAAGTTGTAACTTTGAATACTTTTAAATAAAGGTAAATAGATTTTTTTTTACCCTAATTACTCCTCTTAGGAGGTTTTATATATTATATAGATTAAGTAAAACACATGTTATTATCATATTCATGTTCGTAGGCTTCATTTATGTCTGTGCTTATACATGCATACTGTTACGAGTGCAAAAGTTCTCGAGCTGCAATGGTGACAGCGATTGGACTCAAGTGATGATGATTTTAGGGTTTTTGAGTGAGGGAGATAATGTACTGGGTTAGTGAGATGGAGGAAGAGAGGTTCAGGTTACCATGGTTGGTGGCAAACGTGCATTTATAGACTACTCAGATTGTTTTGGGTTCTTCAGAATGGTTATTTCCAAGGTTTTCTGATGAAGGGCTCTTGAAGGTCTCGAGGGGTCAACATTCTAGGCTCTTGAAGGGGCTTTGAAGAGAGCCTGACGACTTGCAAAGCTCACATACTCTTTGGACTTCTTGAAGTCTACAAGATTTCGGGGCATCTCGAAGGGCCACTCACTAGTCTTGGTAGTAAGAAACCTTGGAAGGTTGAATAGCTTGGAGCGCAGGGTCACTGGTGTTGGATATGGCCTTCTCGGGTTCCCTTTTATGGGGGAAACCTTTATTGGTGTGGAAAGCCAATGCTAAGGTTTAATGGTGAAGCACCTTGGATGGTTTGAAGGGTCAATGACCTCGGTTTATTGTGGTGAGAATCCTTGGGTTGCCTTCAAGGTTTGAGAAGCCTATGTTTGAGGGTAGGTGATGTATGGCCTTAAGAGGCTTAGAGAGCCTAACTCAGTGTTACCTTGGAGGCTTAAGGAACCTAGTTGGAGCTTACCTTGGAGGCTTGAGGGTTCTAGTCCGGTGTTAGGTGACAAGGGGCTTAAGGGTGAGTTTGGATGGACAGTACGTTTACCTGCAGTTAGTGTAAAAATTGCGATGACAGTAAGATTAAATACTGTAACGTGAGACAAAAAATAAACTAAATGCACCACATCGCACCCAATCTCTCATCTAAACTCACCCTAAGAAGACTTAAGAAGCCTAACTTGGGGTTACCTTGGAGGCTTGAGGAGCTTACTCTCGACGTTAATTGGCTTGCAAACTTCTAAAACTACTCGGACTTCTTAGGGATGAAGGGCCATGGGAGGATGCAAGGTACCACCTTCCAAGGTTAGATTGGGACTCGATGAGTTTATATTGGGTTACTTGGCTTGCAAACTTCTTTGACTACTTAGATTCCTTGTGGAATGATGGGTCATAGGAGGACATGAATCCCCCCTCTCCAAGGTTAGATAACAAGAGAGTTTTTAAGAAACAATTTATTTTTTTATTTTTACTAAAGTGGAGTTTGTTAATCGACATATCAACATCCCCATTAAATATTAACAGATATTGTTAGGAAAAAGGTTTATTTGATCAATTTTATTACTTTAGAGGTTTAATTGAATGTAAAAAATTTAAAATAATTAAATTAATTTTTTTAAAATTCGAATACTTATTTTACCAATAAACCATAAAAAGATGATAATAGTAAAATCTATCATCGGTTCACTAAATTATTGATTAAACTATAAGAACATATAAAATGAATTAATTGTTGGAATGCAGTAATACATTTGACTTGGCAAATGGCCCAATTAGTTGTCAGATATTTTTTTACGAAAATTACTATCACCTAACTCTGAAGGTTTTGTCTTGTTTTGAAAAGTCGTAACTCAAACCTTAATTACCTCGCTGTGATCACTAATGCAAGACGCAATTTTTCTACAAAAGTACGAGAAATTAAGACAACAAAAAGAATATATTTTGGGAATTAAATTTATTAATTTTTTATAAAATAATATTAGGGTCAATTCTGATTTGGTAATTAGAAAAGATCCCATGTGGTTAAGATTTTAATTATTATGAAATCAAATAAAATTTCCCCACTTCCTCGTCACTCCAATTTTCTTTAATTTCGTCTTGTTTTTTTATTCATGGCTTGCCACTACTTTTAGTATCATTTATTTATTTAAGCTAAACCTACGTAACTGAATATTATTTTTATTTTTTGATAATGTAAATATTTAGATTTTTAAATAGGGTTTTCTCTAAGAGTTTTTTTTTTTTTTTGGTGAAAAAGCAAAATTTAAGAAGTTATGTTAGGCTAATACAATCAAAAGTACCATTAATTTTGTCACTTTCAAAGAAAACTAAGAGATTCGTAAGAGTAAATGTCAAACATTATCTCCCTCCATGTCCATAGACACCATCTTGACAATTCAATCTGCAGGTGAGCTCATCATTTTTTTTCAATTCCATGTAAATTGCTTTTTTTGATGTATGAAAATATTAATATTTTTCCTATACATTTATGTATAATTTCTTAAAGTTGCTGATGAAAATTGTAATTAGTTTACTTTTTCTTTTTGTCATTGTTAATTACTCTATTATTATTTTTAAAAGATCTAAAAAGAAGAATGGTATTTTCAAATTCTTTAAAATCAAAATTTTGTGAAAATACATAAAATATAGTATTTAAATTTAGGTATAAATATTAAATTTATAACTGAATTTTATTTCATTGTGCAACTCTATATATGAACTTTTATTTGGTGTAATTATACATATGAACCTTGTATTTTCATTCATATATATACATTACTTATACACATTTAAAGACATGAATACATACATTTATTTTTATATTGAATAATATAATTATTTGTACATGTAGTGCTAACTGGATAACATTGCAAGTAATTTTTTAAAATTGAATGAAATCGAAATTTCATGTATAAAACCATATAAAATCAAAAGTCATGTTTAATTTTAATATTTATGGTTTAAATCTAAAATTTAACCACAATAAAGTGATGAATTAAAATATGATATAATGTTTTAAATTAATTTAATTATCGTTGTTGTGCTGATTGGAACTGATCTCAGTGAAAACGTAATAGATAAACAATTTTAATACCTCTGCTGAAATTTCATGAACTTGGTTATCATTTTCACTTCGTCACCTTGGATTATTGTACCAAAATATTTGATGGATTTATAGTTAGGGTCCAATAATTCCAAAACATAAGAAATATATTTGCTTACATTTGTCAAATCTACAAACATCTAATAATTGAGTATTATTTAGTAAGGATGACAAAGTTTATCTATAATTATCAAAACTTCAAACCCTACCTATTGGCTTAGTAGCATTCAGCGTTCATTCAAAAATTCATTTTGTAGGACCAAATCATAAGAGTTGTCTTATTGTGATGGCTAAATTGATAATGATTTGCTTTTGAATTAATTGTAAATATATTATAAAAACCTGAAATTGATGTCATTCGTTTAGTTTTTTCACCTAAATTGGTTATAATTAAGCTTTCGTTTGAGTAAGTTAGATCAATCATTTTTCCATTCATGAAATGCGCGATAACGATGCAAATCAGTTTATGATAATTTATTATACCTATCTATTTATTTATATTTAATCTTATTCATAGTATACATTATATTTATACAATAATAGTCGTGTAAAAATAAGAAAGATATATAATATATTCCTAAATATATGCTTAAAAGATATACTATATATTTAGATATTCTTAAAAATAATATCTCATAATAATATCCTAACACCCCTTCAAGTTAGAGCATGTAGATTATAAATGCCCAACTTGTTGAGAAAGTATTCAAATTGTGGTTTACCAAGCGTTTTTGTAAAAATGTCAGCCAACTGAACAGAGGTCGAAACATAAGAAGGTGCAATCAACCCATCTTGGTGGTGAGTCTTTTGTTTTGAAGCTCTTTTGTTGTTGTAAGGGTTGTAGATGTTTTATTTTTGTCTGCTGTTATTCGGAAACTATGTTGCTGTTCTGTTTTGTCTTTGACAACAGTTCAGTTTGAATGTTGCAAAAAAAAAAAACCCATCTTGAATTACATCCCTAACAAAGTGACAATCCACTTCAATATGTTTAGTTCACTCATGAAATACAGGATTTTTCGAATCAATAGTATTAGGAATCGAAGACACAAGCATACAATGAATGATAACCCAATCATCCTTCAAGTAAGGGGGAACAAGATCTGTAATGATACCATCAAGAAATCCAAATTTGCGTTGAGAAGATAGAGTGACGCGAATAACATAAGTTCAATCATGAAAATTGTCGTGTTTTAATCGAATAAGAGTAATAAACTCACTGGCCGATCTTGAGGACTTGAGAAAAAATGGAGAGTTAGGTTCAATTTTAGGTGGTGGTGATGGTGAAGTAGAATCACCGTCAGCCATTAAGAACAATGAAAAAAATTGTGTTAAACTTAGAAACATGAATATGGCCTGAAGTAATAGACATCCTAAGCACGGGAAACAGAGGACAAAGCTAGAAATAGGACTAAAAGAGTTTAGTCAATAGAGTAATCAATGACTTAGAATGGATTGAGTATGATGCCTCGGCTTGGCCAAAGAAAAAGGTGGGCAATAGCCAACCTAGAGGCTAGCATTGCCACTTCGCCGGGCAAAATAAAATATAAGAAGCAAACGGAGTGGAGAAAAAAAGATAAAAAGAGAACCTAAGCTCTTGATACCATGACAAAAATAGGGTAATCCCTTCCAATCTTATTGATAAACCTCTCAAGAGTATACATAATATTTATACAAGAGTAGTCACGCAAGAATAAAAAAGATATATAATATATTCCTAAATATATTTGTAAATATATACCTAAAATGTATACAATATATATAGATATTTAAAAAATAATATCTTAACAATACTACAGTCAACCGGAAATTAATTAACTTGGTTGACGTATTATTAAAGTGTCAATTCCACTTATAAAGCAATAAATATAATTATAAAAATATTTTTATTTTTTATATCAAATAAATTTAAAAGAATATTGTCGAAACCATCTTTTTTTTTGAAAAAACGGATGTCGACTTAAAAAATGAAAACGATGAGTCGCCACCAACCTTTTTAGGTGTGATTGGGTCACCGTATAAATGTTTTGGTCTACGAAAAATTAGAGAAAACAGGCTCGGGAGTCGGTTACGCGCGGGGAAGGATTAGCACCCCCGCAACACCCAAAATTGGTACCAAATTGAACAATTTTCTGTCTTAAGTTGAAATTTGGAAAGATTTAGAAATAGGATTCCCTTTTTTAAACAGGGATAATTTGAGTAGAAAATCGAGATTCCTTTGCTTCGAAAGAATTCGAACGTCATATCCAGCACGATTGGACACGAGGTTCTTTTAAATCTTTCAAAACTAAAGTCGTCTCGTGAGTTACAAAATCTTGCTTAAGAGGGTATTTTAGGTATTTAGATGAGCGAGAAATCGCAACCCAGCACGTTAGGGCACTATTTCCCGTATTTCTAAACACAAAAATATTGCCTCATTTTTGAGCATTTTGAATAAGAATGGGATGATTTGGGTTGAAAACATCGAGATTCCTTCGCTTCAGAAGAATACGAACATCACATCCAGCACGATTGGACACGAAGTTCTTAAGTTCCTCGAAACTAAAGTTATCTCGCGAGTTGCAAATTTTAGGAGGGTATTTTAGGTATTTAGACGAACGAGAAATCGCGACCCAGCACGTTAGGGCACTATTTCCCGAATCACTAAACACACAAATATTGCTTCGTTTTAAACATTTTTTTGAATACGAAACGAAATTTTTTTGAAATAATGATGCTATTGGACTCAAAATATGATATTTAAAAAGGATAGCAGTAGTGATATTTGCAGTAAAGGACAATAAAGAGAGTGTATTTTAGAAGAGCGTATACGTATCAAAGCACAACATAACGTTGAAATATTATATATGCATTTAGAACAAAATATGTACGAGGTAGTAGAGAGATATGGATGCTACGATGTAAAAGACATGCATGCATAGAGTACGGAATGTACATGTAATGATATTATAATATTGGTATAAAAAGTATGTGGTTAATAAAATGAAAGAAACATGTTTATATATAAATTGGACGCATAAAATGTAGATATAGTATATAGGTATATAGTTGGAAATAAGTATATGTATTATACAAAAAGTATATGTAAGTAGTAGTAAATATATATAAGATCGTATAAAATGATATAGAATTATTAAAGTATTCATGTATATGCATAATATATGTGTGGAAAAGTGAAGAAAATATTAAAGTATAATTTTAAGACTATACGCGTATTATGCGAAGATGTATAACGGTATTGTAGTATTTACATGATATAATAAAAAGTATGTGACTAATGTAATAAAAATATGTATAGTATACGTACAAATATACACGTAATATATAAGGATATAATATTGGAAATATATATACCTTGAATACATATACATAGAAATATACACATAATGTAATATAAGAAATACGTAGCTAATACAATAAAAATACATGTGTAATATGCAGAGAAAGATACGATATAATATAGAGTTTGAAAACAATTAAATAATGAAAACATATAACGTACAAAAAACATATATACGATACATATACATATAACAACACACATATAATAATATAATAAGGAAATGATATGCTTATAGTAATATACATGTGGAAATATATATATATATACATATAAGTAATATTAAAACAACTTATTAATGAGAAATACATAATGTATACGTGACAAGTATTAATAATGATAATGATGTTAAAACGATTATGAGTACATCCGAGTACATATATGTATATTTTAAAACAAACACTAAAAGTATGTACATAAAATATATACACAAATGATAATGGTAATAATAATCATAATAATACTAATGATAATAATAATAATAATAATAATGATAATAATACTAAATGATAAATAAATAAATAAAACAAATATAGTAGCCATGATATATACTTATAATATGTATAATATGAGAGAAAAACAATAATGGAAATTATATGTACACAATAAGGAAAAGAAAATATAACATAGTGTTAAAATATTTACATAATAATGTAATAAGAAAATTATGTTCAAACCGATGTTAATAATATTGTAAATATGTGTTTAAAGATATGGACATAAGTACAAAAACATTAAGGATTATATCAATAATGATAATAAATAATCATAATAATAATATAATATTAGCAATAATAATATGATTAATAATAAAATCGAAGGAAAATAAGGAAAAAGGATGAAATTGGATTGTAAACATAAGTTTTGGGCAAATTTGTAATAAAAAACGAAGGGGAAGGGCCTATTTGCATGCGCGTACAACCTGGAAGGGTTGAGGCAGCAATTAACCCCCCAATCAAAACGCGCAGCATCATTCGGGACGGGATTGAAACTTCGGAAGCAATTCAGGGTCAAATTAAAATAAACAAAACTTAATTGTAAACCAATAAGAAAGCGGAAGGGTTGATTCAGCAATAAACCCATTTGGGTTTAAAAACACGCGGACCTGCATTCGGTACGGGTCGGGTGGCTCCGACCCAGGGCAAAACGACGTCGTTTTGTGCCCTGGGTCTTAAGGCCAAAACGGCACCGTTTTCAGGTGCTATAAATAGGCCTAAAACCCCCAAAAAAAATCATTTTACCCGGGGAGGAGAAAAAAAGAAGAGAGAGAAGGGAGAGAAAGGAAAGGGGAGGGTGACCGTGGCGATTCCCGGTGGTCGGTCCGACCACCGTCCGGTCACCGCCCCGTCACCGGCGCCGGTGCCGGCCACCGTACACGGTGGCCGGAAAGAGGTAAAAATGTTTTTTTATTTCATATTTTTTGCTGTTATTAATATTATTATGATTATTTCTAATATATATAAAAAATAAATTTTTTAAAAAAGGAAAATCACCTCTGTCGTTTGGTTTTTTGCTTTGATATTCGGTGTACTCTCTTTGCGATTCGGGGGTCTTCCCTTCGCTGTTTATCCTTAATACTGCTGCCCTCTGTTTGGGCTTGTAGTTTTTTTGAGTTTGGAGAATGAACTTCCAGTATATTGCTTGTGATTTTTAAAAAAAGGAACCGAACCCCTTATATTTGTATCAATCGGCCTTTTTATAGCCTTTACAAGTTATTTTGTTTATTATTTCTGTCTATTCGTCTTGAATGCTTGCAGGTGCCACTTGCTGGAGTCGGTGGCTGAGGTGACCCGAGGCGATGGTTGGTGGCAGAGAGCAGTTAGGTGGCTGCGCAGAGAGCAGTTGGGTGGCTAGGGGTAGTTGCGGTGCCGATTTTAGGGGTAGGGTTAGGTTTAGTTTTCTGATTTTTTGTTCTCTGATTTGGGCTAGGTTGTAACGGGCTAGGGGTAGTTTAATTGTTTTTTGTTTTAAATTTGGTTTTGTATGGGTTGGTTGGGATTTGGGCTACTGTTTGGTTTTTTAATTTCAGGTAGGGGTGTATTTGGGCTAAGTGGGTTTTAATTTTAAATGGGAAATTAGGCCATTAAAAGGCCCGGGTAAAATTGGGCTTCAACAGCTGCCCCTCTTTGCTCATCGTCGTGCAACGACAATAGAGCAAAGACTTTCAAGGAAGACCAATTTTGCCCGGTCTGCTTGTTTGGTGTTTATCTTCTTCCGGTAGCCTCGTGCTAGTCCACCGCCCTTTGTAGCATTGGTTCAATCCACTGCAACTTCAGGGATATGTCTTGTAGCTTTCGTCTGCTCGCATCCTCAGAGGTGTAATTATTTAGAGAGAAGAAATTTACGACTTCAATCTTTCTCTACCAAAATTACAAAATGATTGTCAAATCTGCTATTTCGATCTGTTCTCTGCCAGTACAGAGAGATAAGATCTGCCAAAACTTGATTTGTTACCCTACTGTTTAGGAGGTTAAGATCTGCTGGAATTTGATCTGCTCCACTCCTGCTCAGCGAAGATAAGATCTGCTTTGTTTTGCTTGTTACCCTACTGCTTAGGGAGTTAAGGCGAGTGGCTGAAATCTGCTCCAATACTGCTGTATGGAAATGAGATCCGCCAAAATTCGATCTGTTACCCTACTGCTTAGGGAGTTAAGACCTGTTGGAATTTGTTATTTCCGTCAATCTTGCTACATTGTTCACTGGGGGAATCTATCTGTAGAATTGATTTCCTGAAGTTTATGCTTATGCAAATGATTAGGATGCCATGATCAAAATGAGTCAAATACTTCCTAATTGCGCACATTATAATGCAAAAATGTTATGAGAATGGTCCCTACTTCGGCTATCATTACTCATTTATCCAAGCTTTACTCGAGGTGTCATTCACAATCTGCTCGTATGCCCCAGATCAAGTTGGTTCTATTATGACCTGCCGAAAATGGTCCTTTCTTAGGATCGGATTGTTTGAATTTTCTAATCATCACTTAAACTGAAAAGAGGGTTTTATTTGAGTATTCCCAACCTTTACACACGGGGGTTCTTTAAACAATCGTTCTGTTTTAGTTTCTTGCATTATCAGGAGATTTCACAGAGTAATATGCAAAACTTTGTTTGTAAAGATATTTTAGTTCATCAATCGTTATTTCAATGCAACAGATTTTATAAATAGTGGAAGGCAAAACCTTGAGGATAGTCAGATTCAAACAAAGTCATCAAAGATACAAGAGGAAATTAATCTGACAACATATCTTTGAGAAGATCAAAAGATAGTGAACAGGACAAAAAGTCAGATGCCCTAGATACCGCAGCTTGAGCTCTTATATACAAACTCCATGAAGACTACTTTGGGTTTGACATGTGTTCAGAAGATCCAAAGTACTTTGTTGATGCCCCGGTATGTAATGTACTCCACTTCTCGTCAGGTTAAGTATAGTGAGATGTGTGTCGTTCGAAATTTGAGCCACCCTTTCGGGTTTTCGACTTAAAACCCCTTTAGTCTCAAGGCGCCCTTTGCGGGTTTTCACCTTGACTTCTCCATTTTTTTTTGGGATAGAAGTCTCAAAGCGCCCTTTGTGGGTTTTCACCTTGGCTTCCCTTCTTTTAGACAAAATACTTCTTGACTGAGTCCGAATTCACTGGATTGGGTAAACTTTTTCCATCCATTTCTGTCAAAATCAACGCACCATCAGAGAAAGCCTTTTTCACAACGTACGGCCCTTCCCAATTTGGCATCCACTTCCCTCTGAAGTCCTTCTGTATGGGAAGGATCTTTTTCAGTACAAGGTCCCCCTCGTAAAATTCTCTTGGACGGATCTTTTTATCGTAAGCTTGCATCATTCGCTTCTGATACATCTGACCGTGACGAATTGCCTTTAGCCTTTTCTCTTCAATCAGGTTCAGTTGATCGTATCGCGATTGAATCCATTCTGCCTCATCCAACTTTATTTCTGACAAGATTCGAAGGGAAAGTATTTCCACTTCAATGGGTAATACTGCCTCCATCCCATAAACCAATGAGAATGGAGTTACCCCGGTAGAGGTTCTAATAGACGTTCGATAGGCAAATAGTGCAAACGGAAGTTTCTCGTGCCAATCTCTGTAAGTCTCAGTCATCTTCCCAACTATCTTTTTAATGTTTTTGTTGGCCGCTTCCACTGCCCCATTCATCTTTGGGCGGTAAGGAGATGAATTATGATGTTTAATCTTAAATTGACTGCAGACTTCTGTTATCATGCTGTTATTCAAGTTCAGTGCATTGTCTGATGTGATTCTCTCAGGCATTCCATATCGACAGATGATTTCTTTCTTCAAGAATCGACTCACTGCCGATTTGGTGACGTTAGCATACGAAGCAGCCTCTACCCATTTCGTGAAGTAATCGATAACTACGAAGATGAAACGATGCCCGTTCGAAGCTTTAGGTGAAATTGGTCCAATGACGTCCATGCCCCACATGGAAAAGGGCCATGGAGAAGGGCCATGGAGAAGTCATAACATGTAGGGGTGAGGGTGGAACATGAATTTTATCTCCATATATCTGGCATTTATGACACTTCTTGGCATAGCTGATACAATCTCCCTCCATAGTAGACCAATAGTATCCAAATCTCATTATTTGTCTTGCCATTGTGAAGCCATTAGCGTGTGTCCCGCAAACACCTTCATGTACTTCTTCCAGGATTTTCTTAGCTTCTACAGCGTCGACACATCTCAAAAGAAACTGATCTTTTCTTCTTTTATACAGGATATCCCCATCCAATACGTAGTCGCAAGCTAACCTTCTCAAGGTTCTTTTGTCATTCTTTGTTGCCTGTTCAGGGTATTCACGATTTTTCACATATCGTAATATATCCTGGTACCAAGGGTGGTCATCCTTTTCTTCGCCTTCGATGTTACAACAATGAGCTGGAGCTTCAGAAATGCTCATTTGAATAGGCTTCATATCCTCCTCTTTGTTTACTTTAATCATGGATGCCAGGGTTGCCAAAGTGTCTGCCATCTGGTTTCCATCTCGTGGGAGATAATTGAAGGTAATGTCGTCAAACTCCCCAAGTAGTCCTAAAACTACTTTCCGGTAATTGATCAATTTGGGGTCTCTTGTCTCCCATTCTCCCTTGAGCTGGTAGATCACCAATGCGGAGTCTCCGTACACTTCCAATGTTCTAACCTTCCGTTCTATAGCAGCTCGAATTCCCATGATGCATGCTTCATACTCTGCTATATTGTTTGTACAGTTAAAGTCTAATTTGCATGTAAATGGATAATGATCCCCATCCGGGGATGTTAAGACTGCCCCAATTCCATTTCCTGCTGCATTGGATGCCCCGTCAAAGTTCAACTTCCATGGACATCTTTCGGTAGTGGCCACGTACATCAACTCTTCATTAGGAAAATCAAAGCTCAATGGTTCATACTCTTCCAGGGCCCTACTAGCCAGAAATTCTACTATTGCACTTCTTTTTATGGCCTTTTGATTCACATATACTATATCAAACTCAGAGAGCAGTATCTGCCACCTCGCCATTCTTCCGTTTAGGGCTGCTGGCTCCATCATGTACTTTAATGGGTCCATTTTCGAAATCAGCCAAGTTGTATGATACAACATATATTGCCTCAACCTTCGGGTCGTCCAAATCAAGGCACAACACAACTTCTCAATAGGTGGATATCTCATTTCACAATTAGTAAATTTCTTACTGAGATAATATATCGCCTTCTCTTTTCTTCCTGACTCATCGTGTTGACCTAACACACATCCCATAGAGTTGCTGAACACCGATAAGTAAAGTATCAGCGGTCGATCTGGGCTAGGCGGAGATAGTACTGGAGCGTTTGACAAATATTACTTGACCTTATCAAAGGCATTCTGACATTCTTCATCCCAAGTACCTTGGTTGTGTTTCCTCAGAAGGCGAAATATGGGATCACATTTCTCCGTCAATTGTGAAATAAACCGAGCAATGTAATTCAACCTCCCGAGAAAACCTCGAACTTCTTTCTGAGTATGTGGTGGTGGCAGCTCCTGTATGGCTCTGACTTTGTCTGAGTCAACTTCTATTCCTTTTTCACTGACTACAAAGCCCAATAATTTCCCCAACCTGACTCCAAAGGTACACTTCACCGGATTGAGTTTCAATTGAAACTTCCTCAATCTCAAGAATAATTTCCTCAAGGCTTCGATGTGTTCCTTTTCGGTTCGAGATTTGGCTATCATGTCTTCCACGTATACCTCAATTTTCTTGTGCATCATATCGTGGAATAAAGTCACCATGGCCTTTTGGTATGTTGCACCTGCATTCTTTAATCCAAATGGCATTACCTTGTAGCAAAAGGTGTCCCACAATGTTATGAAAGTGGTCTTATCCATGTCCTCAGGATGCATCTTTATTTGATTGTACCCCGAGAAGCCGTCCATGAAGGAAAACAATGAATAACCCGCTGTATTATCTACTAGTGTGTCAATGTGTGGTAAGAGAAAGTTGTCTTTTGGGCTAGCTTTGTTCAAATCTCTATAATCGACGCACATCCGTACCTTCCCATCTTTCTTAGGGACAGGCACAATGTTAGCTACCCATTCTGAGTACTTAACCTCTTGCAGGAATCCAGCATCAAACTGTTTTTTGACTTCCTCTTTTATTTTTAGCACGACGTCAAGCCTCATCCTTCGCAATTTTTGCTGGACCGGTTTGCAATCTTATTTTATAGGAAGACGATGCACCACTATATTAGTATTCAGCCCCGGCATGTCTTGATATGACCATGCAAAGATATCTTTGAATTCGCTCAGTAGCTCGACAAGACATTGCCTTGTTTCTTTGGTAATGTGCGTCCCTATTTTCTCCTCCTTCCCTTCCTCCAAGGTTATGTTCTCTGTTGCCTCTTTTTCATGGGGTAAAATTTACTTCTCTTCCTGCTTCACCATTCTTAATAGATCTGGAGATACATCACAATCCCTGTCATCTTCGAAATCCTGAGGTTCCTCTGAACACGTGTCTTGCTCAAAGGAGGATTCAGGACTTGCAGTATTATTGCTCATACCATTGATATCTAAGGACCTGCGGAGTATGAAAGAATGTGCAAAGAATGAATGAATGTAATAATGGTTGTTTTCATGTTATGAGTGAATTGAAAAATTGGAATGAGATTAGAAAGTCCAAAGAATATTTATCGATAGAGAAGGCATTTGCTTGATTTGACAAAAGTGTTCTTTATTGAAACAAAATATCAGAACATAAGCCTATTTCACAAACGAAATCTCATTACTCCTAGGCTTTAGAGCAACAAGAGTATTCTAGAAAATTACTCTGTAAAGTCCCTAAAGGTTACAGGAAGTTCTTCCACAGTCCAATTGTTTAAAGAGCTCCCTGGCTCGTAAGGACGGATGCCCTCCAAACCTCTCTGTTCAGTTTCTCCGTCATGTATGGCGTTAACGTGATAGCTTCCTTTCTCGAGCAACCCTACCTCGGGGTAAATCATCCCTCCTGACATAAAAGTCTGGGATATGTGAGGGAACGTCATCGATTCCCACTCAACTTCTCTTCCGCTCAGACGCGCCTTCCTTCTTTCTTGACGCTTTTCTATCTCCTTCTTTCTCTGTCTGTTATCTGGCCTAAATCCTAGGCCAAAGCGATCTCTTTTCTCCCTTATCTCGGGGACTCGGGTTCCACCTTGGAGGTATTTGCCTAACCCTTTTCCAGGCAAAGCTCCTTTTCCTACTGTCATTTGCAAGCTCATCTTTGTGGTTTTGGATATCTTGGGCACTGGTAACTCATTTCCTTCCGAAATGAAGGTTGCATTGACAAATTCCAAGAAGCGAAAAGAACATTCAATTGACTCTTCATCTGCCTCCACATAGGGTGCGTTACTGGTAACTGCTGCTATGATGTCTTCTTCCGCGTTTATGGTCACGAGTCGTCTGTCCGTCACCAACTTCAGTTTTTGATGTAAAGATGAGGGCACCGCTCCTGCTGAGTGTATCCAGCAGACAATTATAAGAGGGCTTGATGTCCATTACTAGAAAATCCACCTCATATGTGTTTGGCCCGATCATTAAAGGGATGTCAATTCTTCCTATCACCTTTCTCTCCGTGCCATCGAACGCTCTCACTATATTATGACATGCCTTCATGTGAGAACTATCTATTGGTAGTCTATTTAATGTGGATAATGGCAGGACGTTCAAGGCTGACCCGTTGTCAATAAGCACGCTCAGCAGCGTATGTCCTTTGCAACGAGTGGTGATGTGTAGGGCATTCGTTGATCCCATGCCACCAGGTGGGATTTCATCATCATTGAAGTAGATGAAATTGTCAGCACTTATGTTACTAGCAAGACGATCCAACTTATTGACGGATATGTCCTTAGTAACATAGGTCTCATTAAGCACTTTCATCAATGCCTCACGATGTACCTCTGAACTTAGGAGCAATACTAACACTGATATGCGGGCTGGTTGCTTACGTAACTGTTCAACCACACTATACTCACTGTGTTTTAGGAATTTCAGAAACTCTTTAGCCTCCTCCTCCTTTACTGGTTCATTAATGAGTGCCTCGGCCTCCTTCTCTTTTTCGAAGTCTAAAGCTTTTGCTTTCATGGGCTCGATCCTGATGCCTCCCGCGTCATAACACTTCCCACTGCGTGTGTAAGAACCTTCAGCTTTGGTCTCTTTGGAAGCATTAGCTATTTCCTCTTCTTTCGTCACCATTACATTGCAGCCATAATTCCAGAGTACCCTTTTGCTATCCGTATAAGGAAAGAAACAGGCTTACGGATAATGCCTTTCGGTGTTATTGGTGTCTTAACCTCATTATTCTTTGGTAGAGAAATAATGATCCTTGGCTGGTTGGTTCCTTGACTCGTCGAAGCTCCTTCCAGCGCGCATATATGTCCCTCATCTGAGCCCTCTTCGTAAAATTCTAGCTCCTTGTTATCCATGAGGCTTTGTACCAGAGCATTAAACTTGACACATTCCTGAATCTCATGGCCTTCTTCTTGATGGAACTCACAGTAGTCCCTCACTTTTCCGTCTCTTTCTTTGGAGATCAACATTCCTCTTTTCATCATTTCTTTCCGAATTACCTTCATCGGTGTCCTTACTTCAGCTATGTCTCGTTTGGCCTTTCTCATGTCAGTTTCCCCGATTGCATTCACCCCTTAATCGCCATGGTTTGGCAGCAGGTTTTCTGTACTAGGGGTATCGTCAAATTTCACGATCCCCATTTTGATAAGTCTTTCCACAGCCTTTTTGAAGCTGACGTAATTTTCAATTGAATGTCCTTGTACCTCGATATGGTATTCACACTTGGCATTAGCATCATACCACTTGGGATATGGGGGCTGTAAGGGTTTCAGATGATAGGGAGCTATTGCATGTGCATTATATAGGCTCTGATAAAGTTCCCTATACGTCACTGGAATAGGTGTGAACTGCATCTTCTCAGTGTTCTGTCTGGTACTAGATTTCTACCTTTGGGAACCCTGTTGCCCACCTGTAGTCGCCCTCGGCTGGTTAACCGTTATTGCCCTCGAGTTATAACTACTCGCGTTGTTTACTTTGTTATCCTTTCTTCTTGGGGCTGGCCTTTTAGCGGTTTCCCCCTCTATCTTACCACCTCTTATGGCATTTTCAATCATTTCCCCCGCCATAACTATGTCGGCAAAGCTCTTGGTGGTACTTCCAATCATGTGAGTAAGGAATGGGGCTTCAGGGTATTTATGAATAGCATAGTAGTTTCCTTCTTTAATAGTGGTGGTTGAACTTGCATGGCGACCTCTCTCCACCTTTGTGCATATTGTCGGAAGCTTTCATTATGCTTCTTTTCCATGTTCTGCGGAGTAATTCGGTCAGGCGTCAAGTCAGCCACGTGGCTATACTGCTGCATGAAGGCATGTGCTAAGTCTCTCCAGGAACCGATCCTATCGCGGCTTAATTGATTGTACCATTTTACCGCGGCCCCAACCAAACTGTCCTGGAAACAATGGATCAAGAGTTGGTCATTGTTTACATACCCTGTCATTCGCCTACAGAACATAGTGAGGTGGGCTTCAGGACAGCTAGTCCCATTGTATTTTTCAAATTCTGGCATTTTGAATTTATGGGGGAGGACTAAGTTTGGGACCAAGTTAAATTCTTTGGCGTCCATCCCTTGTTAACCATCGGCACCTTTTAAAGCTCTGAACTTTTCCTCCAACCACCTACAACTCTCTTCTAATTATCTTGAGGACTCGGTTCTTTCCTTCTCCTTTTCGGCCAAGTCCAAATCAGGAGTGAGTGAATTGATAGGATTATCTAATGGGTTGGACCCCGAGCCGTCTTGTAAGTTTACAGGCATTTCAATATCAATTTGCCCTTGTTGAGGCCTAATGGTAACAGACGGCCTTCGCGGGGGTGCTTCGGTCTGTGTTTGTGTATGGGGTAGGGTGAAACTCGGCGGATAATCATCATTGTCTTCTCCGGTGGTAGCCATAGGGGCCTTTCCCTTATCCATTGCCCCTTTTAGCAGCTGAGCCATTTCAGCCACCATACTTCTCTGAGCTTCCATCATTTGCTCACGCATATCGTTTTGCATTTTTACCAATTGTTCTTGCAATTGGAGTTGTTCGAATCTTAGATCCATATTCTTGGTTTTAGCGCGTGTACCGTAGGGATATGGAGTTTCCAGATTCTTTTCTTCTGTAATAACTTACACTAATTAGAGTCTTTCTTCGGGTTCAAATGCATGTGATGTGATGCAATGCGAATGCATGAATGCAAAAGATATTGATTTCGATTCAGTTTCAATTTAGAAAACGTTGTTTAAGGAACAATGATAAACGCTAATTTATACATATTTTTACCTCATGCTTAGCCTATATTTTGGATGAATTATTATCAATTTAGTGAGAATTGGTGCTCTTAATCCTTCTTTTTCATATCTTATACTCAGGAGAGCATAGGGAAGAGAAAAGAATAGGAAATTGACTGAAAATGAGGAAAATGGGCCAAAAATGACATAACACACGGCCCAAGGAATCACCATACGGCCGTGCCACACGGCCGTACTACATGAAGATCACACGGTCCAGCTCTCGACAAGCACAGGCAGGCCACACGGCCGTGCCAAATCACACGGCCTTTGTCGAAGTCACACGGGCGTGGCACACGGGCGTGTTCTAGTCGTGAGGAAGAGGAATTTCACTCGAATTGGGATACTTGGAGGCTAAGAAAGGCTCTCCAAAGCTCTATATAAAGACCCTAGGAGGCAACTCTTAGAGGGTGCTTATTTCCCCACAAAGGGAAGTATTCTTTGCTGCCAACACAGAGAGTGGAAGTAGAGATTACTCGCAGGGAAGCTGATTGATTCATCCCAGAAGCCGAAATTCTGCAGCAATATAGAAGATCTCCCTAAATTCCTTCAGGGGTTTTCGGGTTCTTTTATGTTTTGTTATTTTATTTCTTCTGAGATGTTTTCTTTCTTTATTATGAACTAAACCCCTCAAATACTTGAGGGGGATGAAACCTAAGACAGATCTTGTTATTATTTATTCTTGAGTTATATGATAAATACTTGAGTTGTTCTTAATTATGTGTTCTTCATTCTTGATTTAATAAACGTAGGTATTACTTCAAGAATTAGATGTGCTTAGAGCAGAGGAGCAAAAGTCCCTGTGATAAGAGTAGATCTACCATAATTAAGTGGAGTTGCATGCAACCCTAGACATAGGGCGACATAAATCTGCCGGATTAGGGTCAAACCTAATATGGGGAACCATTGATCGAATTAATGCAACCTAAGAAGTTAATTGATAAAGGAACTTTAATTAACAACTTAGGCCTAGTTGCTCTTCACCTTGACGGAGGGTTTAGCATAAATTAGGGATCTCTACGGATCAAGTCAAGTGAATAAATCGTCTAGCTCAAGAACCAGTACAAGTGAAGTCTAGGTGGATTCTCCCTTAAGTATTGTCCATATCAATCAGCTTTTCCCCTAAAAGTTTTCTAAATTTACTCTTTGTGTCTTCTTAGTTTAGTTTTAGAATTAGTTTAAACAAACCCCTCTTTTATTCTTAGGCTAGATAATAGAAAGAAAGTAAGTAATAGTACTTTTGGTTCCCTTGGGTACGATAACTCGGTCTTGCCACTAAGTTATACTACTGTTCGATAGGTGCGCTTGCCTTAAAGCGTCGCGATATTAGTTAGTTTTGGTGTGATCAAGTTCTTTATAAATTTTATTACTTAGTATCGTGAACGCGGAAATCAAGTTTTTGGCGCCGTTGCCGGGGAACTAAAATATTACGAAAGCTCAATTTCTATTACTTTAGCCATATATTTATATTTATTTATTTTTCTTTTATTTTTATTTTCAATTTAATTTATTTTTATTTTTATTTTTATTTTCTTTTAAATTTTTGAGTTTTCTTTACTTTTTTTTTTTTAGGTATTTTTAGTTTATGACTAGAAACAATCCAACAGGACCACTACTTTTCGACGAAGATCTAGAAGCAATAGTTCGCAGAAATCGCAGAGAAATTAGACGCAGTCTACATTATCCTGAACAAGAACCTGATCTAGAGCCAGAACCTACAGAAGAGATGGAAGCAAATCAAGATGTTCTACCACCTCCCGCAATAGTCGCGCCACCAGCAATTCAAGAAGAAGCTCCGCGCACTATGTATGATTATGCTAAACCTAGTTTGGCTGGTACCCAAACTAGCATTCTTAGACCAACTATTGCTGCTAATAATTTTGAGTTAAAACCTAACACCATTCAGATGATACAACAATTGGTACAGTTTGATGGTTTACAGGATGAAGATCCAAATTCACACATAGCCAATTTTTTAGAACTTTGTGATACCTTCAAAGTAAATGGCGTTTCTGATGATGCCATTCGATTGAGGCTATTTCCATTCTCTTTGAGAAATAAAGTCAAACAGTGGTTAAATTCTCTACCACGAGGCTCAATTACCACATGGAAGCAGATAACCGAAAAATTTTTACTCAAATATTTTCCTCCAGCTAAAACAGCCAGATTACGAAACGATATTTCTTCTTTTGTGCAGATGGATTTAGAAACACTTTACGATGCATGGGAGAGATACAAAGATCTTTTGAGAAGGTGTCCTCATCATGGATTACTTTTGTGGCTACAAGTTCAAACCTTCCACAACGGTTTAAATCCGTCAACCAGACAAATGATCGATGCAGCCGTAGGCGGAACCATCAATAATAAAACACCTGACGCAGCTTACGAATTTATTGAGGAGATATCATTGAATAACTATCAGTGGCAAGTCATGAGGACAAAGCCGACGAAAGCCGCAGGAGTTTATAATATTGATGCTGTTACTATGCTCACTAACCAAGTAGAACTTTTAAATAAGAAATTTGATAATTTTGTTGGTTCTACGCAGGCTCAACCAGTGACGCAATGTGATGCAGCTCTAGGAAATACGTTTAATTCAGACCATCTACACAACATAGAAGCCGAACATGCCAATTATATGGGTAATAATTCTCGACCTCAAAATAATCCTTATAGTAACACTTATAATGCAGGTTGGAGAAATCACCCAAATTTTTCATGGGGAGGACAAGGAAATCAAAGACAACAGCCTCCGGTATTTCAGCAGCCACCATCACAACAGGAGAAAAAGCCGAACTTGGAAGAGATGTTCACCAAATTTATTGCCATATTAGAAACTCGTTTCCAAAATACCAAAACGGCACTAAGGAACCAGCAAGCATCTATTCAAGGACTTGAAACTCAAATAGGCCAGCTTGCTAAGCTAATTTCGGAAAGACCACAAGGTGGATTTCCAAGTAACACTGAGACCAATCCAAAAGAATAAATTCATGCCGTGAGCACAATAGATGAGGAGGTTTTAATCAAAGACAACTCAAACAAGGAGCTTGAGGTGAATAAAGGTAAAGTAGAGGTAAGCAGGAACAAGCCAGACATCAACGAACACAAGCCTCGTATCCCATACCCAAGAGCGCTTCAGAAAGACCGCACAGATGAACAATTCAGTAAGTTTCTTAAACTCTTAAAAAAATTACATATTAACTTACCATTTGTTGAAGCAATTTTGCAGATGCCAGACGCGGTTAAATTCTTAAAAGAACTCTTGACAAACAAGCGGAAGCTAGAGGAGAAATCTCATGTGGAATTAAATGCAATCTGCTCAGCTATTCTTCAAAATAAACTACCAACCAAACTGAAAGATCCAGGGAGTTTTACTATTCCTTGTTTATTTGGTAGCCTAGACACAAAAAATGCTTTAGCTGATTTAGGGGCTAGTATAAATGTCATGCCTTATACACTGTTTAAACAACTAGGTCTTGGAAAACCTAAGCAAACTAAGATGAGCATTCAACTGGCTGATAAAACTATTAGGTCTCCTAAAGGAATAGTTGAAGATGTGCTCGTCAAAATTGATAAATTTATATTCCCAGTTGACTTTGTTGTTTTAGACATTGTTGCGGATAGCAATGTACCCTTAATTCTAGGGCGACCCTTTTTAGCAACTGCAAGAACAATAATTGATTTAGGAACAGGTAAACTTACACTACGTGTGGGTGATGACCAAGTTACCTTACAAGCTCGAAACTCGATTACGATTGTTGATAATAATATAGTTACGAGTCCTTGTAAAAAGAATAATCTCACCACCCAACCTTCTGTGCAGGATACACTCTACATAAAGGCAACCCAATCACAAACAAGTCCATCCAAGGGAGATGCACCTGAAAAGCGAACGCTTCAGATCGAGGAACTAGATGAGTGGTTGAACTATCATGAAAAACCCAAAACAGGTCACACCAACCCAGAGCATCACCAAGACGACCCCCAGGTACAAACGAATCAACTCAAGGTAGGGGATAAGGTAATCTTAGGGGAAGACGATCCTCGAATCTTGAATTCAAAAGAGCATACAAGTGACACACCTTACTTTACGGTAATGAAAATCTTTCCCTATGGTACAGTCGAGATAAAACATGAGTCACTCGGCACTTTTAAGGTAAATCACACTCGACTCAAATCTTACGTTGATAATGAAATTGTAAGCAGGATAGAAGAGTATCAACTCTTCAAACCACCGTGAACATACAAGCTCGAGCAAAGTTGAGCTTAGACTATAAATAAGCGCTTCTCGGGAGGCAACCCGAGCACTAACATAGTAACTTTTCTTCTATTTTGTTTTCAGTCTTTTATACAGCAACTAACACCTTTGATGCAGGAAATTAGGGTCACACGGCCTGGAACACGGGCGTGCCTAAGGCCGTGTGACATCTTAAAACAGAGACATAGTCGTGCACTCAGACCGTGTACAAACAGAGTAAATTTTTCCCAAAAGTACGGGAGGTCGACAAATCCCCACGGTCGTGCAACATGGCCGTGGCAACCATGCAGTATCAACGCGGGCTCACACAACACCACACGCCCGTGTCCCCAAGCCGTGGCCAACACTGTCAAATCAGACACGGCCATGTGACTACCTACACGACCGTGCGAAAAAGCAAACAAGTTCTCCACGGCCGTGCAATATGGCCAACACGGGCTAACCCCGAGCCACATGGGCATGTGCCTCTATTCTCCCATACGTTTCAAAAAGGAGCTCTACAGCTCATATTCAAACGGAAATGGGAACATCCTGCCACAATTGCCGACTCTTCCTCATAAATTCATCCTAAATTCAGGAAGTTTCAATTCTCTCCCTATCTTATGATATTATACTTCTCTTGCTATTTATGTATCTTTGTACATTGAGGGCAATGTACATCTTAAGTGTGGGGGGGAAGCTTACTTTAAATTTCTATATTATCTGAAAAATCCTTGAATTTTTTTTCCTTATGCTTTGTTCTCAAATAATTCTCAGTCTCTTATTAGGAATTAATTCTGATTGATTTATGATTTCTATTGATATGTTGAGAATTAAGATATAGGTACTTGTACTTTGATTATTCAAACTTTAAACATTAGGGAATCAAGCATGATAAGTTGAAATTTTTGAGAACCCCCAATTTTTGCATAAGTTATTTTCCCTAATTCTAAGTATTATCTTGAGATTTGAAATTCACATGATTGACATCAAAAGCCATAATTCTGGTGAGATTTTGACCCCTTTTTGAGCATACATTCTTTCGTGCTCACTTTTATTATTGCTTTGAGTGAGTCAATACTGAATTGTTATTCTAGAACTTGTTCGATTATATATGTCGAGACCACATCATTGATTTGATATACCGAAATGATAAAGGCACTTAGGATTTAACCCACTTACTCCACAAAAAGCCTACCTCCATGAATTAACCCCTAGTAAACCCCATTGAGCCTAAACAACCTTTTCCTTGACTTACCCTCTAATTATTAACCAATAACCCATTTTTTTTTTGAATTTTATTCAATTATTTTGACCCCTATTTTTGTCGAGATTTGAAGTGATTTTTTATCTAGCTTTACTATCTTCTCCATTTTTAAATTTTCAAGTTATTTAGTTTGAATTGTTCCTAAAAAAAAAAAAGAAAAGAAAAGAGTACATACAGTAAAATTCGATTGTAAATTGTAAATAGTTCGATAAATTTTTGCATATTTTTATTTTAAGGCTACCAAGGCAGAAATGATAGTATCATAAGAATTAGCTGAGAAATATGTTCCATTGATAGAGATTTTTTCTAGCTAGATAATTTTTCAGTTTAATCTCGATTCTAACCTTCTTTTTGCAGCCTGTGACAACACCCCTAACCAAGCCCCGTTACAACCATTAAAAGACCTTTTGATCAATGTATCATATCAAACTATAGTGGTGGAGATTTGATTTTCTTGCAAGCTTATGGTAATAACTTTTCATATTGATTAAGGAGTGCTTAAATTTTGAACCCTAAACACTTCGAGTGGATAGAGTAAACCTTTAGTGAGGATGTCAACTGCTGTTAATTAAGATGGAGAGATAACTACTTAGAAGGAAGGAAGAGACTTATGTTTTCAATGATAAAATTCTCAACTTAGAGTGATTGAGTCTTTAATGTTCTTCTGATTGAATTACTCATTGTATGATTACCTGTGGACTAGTTTGAAACATTATTGATAAAAATTGTAGGTTGAGAGGAATAATTCTTATTTAGGGATTGAGATTTTGCTTGAGGACAAGCAAAGGCTTAAGTGTGGGGGTATTTGATAAACGCTAATTTATACATATTTTTACCTCATGCTTAGCCTATATTTTGGATGAATTATTATCAATTTAGTGAGAATTGGTGCTCTTAATCCTTCTTTTTCATATCTTATACTCAGGAGAGCATAGGGAAGAGAAAAAAATAGGAAATGGACTGAAAATAAGGAAAATGGGCCAAAAATGACATAACACACGGCCCAAGGAATCACCACACGGCCGTGCCACACGGTCGTGCCACATGAAGATCACACGGTCCAGCTCTCGACAAGCACGGGCAGGCCACACGGCCGTGCCAAATCACACGGCCTTTGTCGAAGTCACACGGGCGTGGCACACGGGCGTGTTCTAGTCGTGAGGAAGAGGAATTTCACTCGAATTGGGATACTTGGAGGCTAAGAAAGGCTCCCCAAAGCTCTATATAAAGACCCTAGGAGGCAACTCTTAGAGGGTGCTTATTTCCCCACAAAGGGAAGTATTCTTTGCTGCCAACACAGAGAGTGGAAGTAGAGATTACTCGCAAGGAAGCTGATTGATTCATCCCAGAAGCCGAAATTCTGCAGCAATATAGAAGATCTCCCTAAATTCCTTCAGGGGTTTTCGGGTTCTTTTATGTTTTGTTATTTTATTTCTTCTGAGATGTTTTCTTTCTTTATTATGAACTAAACCCCTCAAATACTTGAGGGGGATGAAACCTAAGACAGATCTTGTTATTATTTATTCTTGAGTTATATGATAAATACTTGAGTTGTTCTTAATTATGTGTTCTTCATTCTTGATTTAATAAACCTAGGTATTACTTCAAGAATTAGATGTGCTTAGAGCAGAGGAGCAAAAGTCCCTGTGATAAGAGTAGATCTACCATAATTAAGCGGAGTTGCATGCAACCCTAGACATAGGGCGACATAAATCTGCCGGATTAGGGTCAAACCTAATATGGGGAACCATTGATCGAATTAATGCAACCTAAGAAGTTAATTGATAAAGGAACTTTAATTAACAACTTAGGCCTAGTTGCTCTTCACCTCGACGGAGGGTTTAGCATAAATTAGGGATCTCTACGGATCAAGTCAAGTGAATAAATCGTCTAGCTCAAGAACCAGTACAAGTGAAGTCTAGGTGGATTCTCCCTTAAGTATTGTCCATATCAATCAGCTCTTCCCCTAAAAGTTTTCTCAATTTACTCTTTGTGTCTTCTTAGTTTAGTTTTAGAATTAGTTTAAACAAACTCCTCTTTTATTCTTAGGCTAGATAATAGAAAGAAAGTAAGTAAGAGTATTTCTGGTTCCCTTGGGTACGATAACTCGGTCTTGCCACTAAGCTATACTACTGTTCGATAGGTGCGCTTGCCTTAAAGCGTCGCGATATTAGTTAGTTTTGGTGTGATCAAGTTCTTTATAAATTTTATTACTTAGTATCGCGAACGCGGATATCAAACAAAAATCCTTACACAAAACGGATTACAGACACTTTCATCGTTAGATCTAGAGTTTCAACCTTCCTAAATATCAGGAACAAAAAGTTTTTTTTTTTTACAACAAGCTGATTACAGATATGCCTTTGCCTTTTGGCCTAGAGTCTTAATTTTCCTAAGCAACGCAGCCAATTCTCGTCCTCGGTCTAATTCTTGCTCGTACTTTATACTCAACACATCGGCCCGCACCGCCAAGTTCTGCAAGTGATCGGCGACTTCTCGAATTTAGACGATGGCCTCCCCCATAAGGTAATCTCTATCTCTGACTTGATTTTGGAAATGGTGAAGCTCTCCTTTTTGATGTTCCTCTCGCGCTTCGAGCTGCTCAATTTGGAGTCCGCAGTCCTGTAATACTGCTTCTAGCCCCTCAATTTGATGTTTCATCTCCTCAATCTTGTCTTGACTTACCTTCAGCTCGGCCGCAGAGTTACGACTTCGGTGAAGATGAAGGGACCATCTGAGTTCAGTCACCTTAGCCTTTAATCCTTGATTTTCTTTTTGATTCTCTACCAAGTTCCTTTCCAGGGCTTGATTTTGTGCCCGCATTTCTTGGAACTTCTTCTCCTAATGGTCGGCTTTGGCCTTTTCTTCCCGAACCTCTAGTTGCCATTGTTCAGAAATCTTTCCCAATCCGGCTCTCTTCCTTGATAATTGCATCTTCTTATATCGTTCCTTCAGATCATCTCGATCTTCTTCTATTTTCCTTTTTTCTTTCTTTACCTTTTCAACCTCAGTTTTCTGGACATCAACATCTAAGCTCAGATACATCTTCTCTTCTTCTAACTTCTCTATCCGTTTCGCGAGCTTTAGACTCTTCCTCTCAAACTCTAACTTTACGAGTTCTAATTCTGAGGGAATCACCCGTAAGCTTTCCTCTATTGCTCGAGCAGTTTCCAAAATCGGTCTCGAGATGTTGTCATTGGTCCTCTTGTTAAACCATTCTTTGTACTCAGGGGTCGTCATCGGGCCATCAGTCAAAACCTTCACACAGCAAATCTTTTTCCAGGCGTCGAAAATCTCTCGTATCTTCTTTTTATAATGATCGCCTTTGTATAAGAAATCACTTTGCGCCAAGCCTCGTGTTACCGGTATAAACTGTTCCGCTTTGTACTGCCTCAGAACGAGTAATGGCGCATAACCGATAACTCCCCAAATCCCAGGAAGTGGTACCCAATCAAAAGTCCCGCAACGATAAAGGATTTCTTTAAGAGCCATCCAAGGAGCTTTCCATACAACATCTTCTTCTCGGAGATTCTGAAGTATCTTTATCCATCTTCCCTCCGTGATGTCGTCCCTTCTTGGCGTAGTTGCTGCTTCTTTTAAGGGAGAATAGTCCTGAAAGAATACTCGGCAGGGACACCTATCGACCCTCCAGAAGTGACTGTGGAACCAAGCTAACAATAACTGTGCACAACCGATAAATCTGCCTTCACCCGCTCTCCTACATGCACTCAAGGAACGAAATGTTTCAGCTAGGATTGCTGGCACGGGTGTGACTTGTTTACTGAGTTGATCAAATAAATCCATGACCGCCTCGTCTATGTGTCCCATAGCCTTCGAGAAAATCACCAACCCATAAATACCCAAGGCCAAGAGATCTACCTTCCTCTTCATGTCTGGGTGCGTCAATATCAAATCCCTTAAACTTGCCCACGGAATACATTTGCTATCACCTTTTTGTTGAATTCGAGCTACGGCCCACTGCTCACTCATTCCCGTAATAGTCATTAATTTTTTCATGAAAGTTGGGAGATTTACAGCCCTAACATAAGTTTTGTTATTTTGAATTCTTGAACAGCGGAGCAGGACGGTATATTCTTCCAAAGTGGGAACTAAGTCTACCTCACCGAATGTAAAACAGCTATAAGCGGGGTTCCAAAACTGTACCATATCCCGAAACAGATGCTTATCCACCTTAATGTCTAGCAAATAGGGAAGATCTCCGTAATTCTGATAGAATAACTGTTTAGCCTCATCATCCCATTGGGTCCAAATGTCCCTCAATTCCTGAAGCTCATTCTGTGCCGAACTAATACGAGTAAAGTCCCACAGCTCCGACGTATACCCCTCGGCGACACTATCTCCCTTTTCTAATTGGGTTTTCTCTGACCATGCATGGATGTTAGCGTTGTCTTCCACTTTGTCAAGATATTCATTCCCTATTACAAAACTTTCTAACTTAGAAATCGAACCGTGGATCGATACCTTTAAATGCTGGATGACATGCAATGATGACAAAGTAAAATGGGTTAGTGTCACATATAACAGATATAATTTAAAGAAAAATAACAAGCACCTACATAGGTAGTCACTAAAAGGTCACCTCCGTACTTTCTAGGGCCAGCACTTAGAGCTCACTATATGAGTTTTGGTTCTAGAGAAAAGGGTACCTGAACCAGCAGATTCCTCGATCCTCACCCATTATAGGCTCATATGGACCAAGTTCAGTTCAGGGGGACACATTTCCCTACTGCCATGCGGAGATGAAAATCTCACGAAGCACATAGGTACGGATGTATCCCGGAAGCAATCCGCTAGCCCATGCAGAGGTGAAAACCTCACGAAAGCGTAGCTTCTCACTCCCACTTAAGGGTATGACCACAACGGTCATGCAGATGCAATGTGTGCAAGGAAAAATAACAAGCATACACAACGAATGCATGTAAAAGATCGTATTAAAAAAAAAATTTGAAATTTCTAACATTAAGACAGAAAAAGATCAATTTTCGGCTTGACTCACTTAACATCCCCAGCGGAGTCACCAAGCTGTCGAAACCATCTTTTTTTTTTGAAAAAATGGATGTCGACTTAAAAAATGAAAACGAGGAGTCGCCACCAACCTTTTTAGGTGTGATTGGGTCACCGTATAAATGTTTTGGTCTACGAAAAATTAGAGAAAATAGGCTCGGGAGTCGGTTACGCGCGGGGAAGGATTAGCACCCCCGCAACGCCCAAAATTGGTACCAAATTGAACAATTTTCTGTCTTAAGTTGAAATTTGGAAAGATTTAGAAATAGGATTCCCTTTTTTAAACAGGGATAATTTGAGTAGAAAATCGAGATTCCTTTGCTTCGGAAGAATTCGAATGTCATATCCAGCACGATTGGACACGAGGTTCTTTTAAATCTTTCAAAACTAAAGTCGTCTCGTGAGTTACAAAATCTTGCTTAAGAGGGTATTTTAGGTATTTAGATGAGCGAGAAATCGCAACCCAGCACGTTAGGGCACTATTTCCTGTATTTCTAAACACAAAAATATTACCTCGTTTTTGAGCATTTTGAATAAGAATGGGATGATTTGGGTTGAAAACATCGAGATTCCTTCGCTTCAGAAGAATACGAACATCACATCCAGCACGATTGGACACGAAATTCTTAAATTCCTCGAAACTAAAGTTATCTCACGAGTTGCAAATTTTAGGAGGGTATTTTAGGTATTTAGACGAACGAGAAATCGCGACCCAGCACGTTAGGGCACTATTTCCCGAATCACTAAACACACAAATATTGCTTCGTTTTAAACATTTTTTTGAATACGAAACGAAATTTTTTTGAAATAATGATGCTATTGGACTCAAAATATGATATTTAAAAAGGATAGCAGTAGTGATATTTGCAGTAAAGGACAATAAAGAGAGTGTATTTTAGAAGAGCGTATACGTATCAAAGCACAACATAACGTTGAAATATTATATATGCATTTAGAACAAAATATGTACGAGGTAGTAGAGAGATATGAATGCTACGATGTAAAAGACATGCATGCATAGAGTACGGAATGTACATGTAATGATATTATAATATTGGTATAAAAAGTATGTGGTTAATAAAATGAAAGAAACATGTTTATATATATATAAATTGGACGCATAAAATGTAGATATAGTATATAGGTATATGGTTGGAAATAAGTATATGTATTATACAAAAAGTATATGTAAGTAGTAGTAAATATATATAAGATCGTATAAAATGATATAGAATTATTAAAGTATTCATGTATATGCATAATATATGTGTGGAAAAGTGAAGAAAATATTAAAGTATAATTTTAAGACTATACGCGTATTATGCGAAGATGTATAACGGTATTGTAGTATTTACATGATATAATAAAAAGTATGTGACTAATGTAATAAAAATATGTATAGTATACGTACAAATATACACGTAATATATAAGGATATAATATTGGAAATATATATACCTTGAATACATATACATAGAAATATACACATAATGTAATATAAGAAATACGTAGCTAATACAATAAAAATACATGTGTAATATGCAGAGAAAGATACGATATAATATAGAGTTTGAAAACAATTAAATAATGAAAACATATAACGTACAAAAAACATATATACGATACATATACATATAACAACACACATATAATAATATCATAAGGAAATGATATGCTTATAGTAATATACATGTGGAAATATATATATATATACATATAAGTAATATTAAAACAACTTATTAATGAGAAATACATAATGTATACGTGACAAGTATTAATAATGATAATGATGTTAAAACGACTATGAGTACATCCGAGTACATATATGTATATTTTAAAACAAACACTAAAAGTATGTACATAAAATATATATACAAATGATAATGGTAATAATAATCATAATAATACTAATGATAATAATAATAATAATAATAATAATAATAATGATAATAATGATAATAATACTAAATGATAAATAAATAAATAAAACAAATATAGTAGCCATGATATATACGTATAATATGTATAATATGAGAGAAAAACAATAATGGAAATTCTATGTACACAATAAGGAAAAGAAAATATAACATAGTGTTAAAATATTTACATAATAATGTAATAAGAAAATTATGTTCAAACCGATGTTAATAATATTGTAAATATGTGTTTAAAGATATGGACATAAGTATAAAAACATTAAGGATTATATCAATAATGATAATAAATAATCATAATAATAATATAATATTAGCAATAATAATATGATTAATAATAAAATCGAAGGAAAATAAGGAAAAAGGATGAAATTGGATTGTAAACATAAGTTTCGGGCAAATTTGTAATAAAAAACGAAGGGGAAGGGCCTATTTGCATGCGCGTACAACCTGGGAGGGCTGAGGCAGCAATTAACCCCCCCAATCAAAACGCGCAGCATCGTTCGGGACGGGATTGAAACTTCGGAAGCAATTCAAGGCCAAATTAAAATAAACAAAACTTAATTGTAAACCAATAAGAAAGCGGAAGGGTTGATTCAGCAATAAACCCATTTGGGTTTAAAAACACGCGGACCTGCATCCGGTACGAGTCGGGTGGCTCCGACCCAGGGCAAAACGATGTCGTTTTGTGCCCTGGGTCTTAAGGCCAAAACGGCACCGTTTTCAGGTGCTATAAATAGGCCTAAAACCCCCCAAAAAATCATTTTACCCAGGGAGGAGAAAAAAAAAAGAGAGAGAAGGGAGAGAAAGGAAAGGGGAGGGTGACCGTGGCGATTCCACCGGCAGGTCACCAGCGCCGGGGCCGGCCACCGTACACGGTGGCCAGAAATAGGTAAAAAATGTTTTTTTTTTTATTTCATATTTTTTGCTGTTATTAATATTATTACGATTATTTCTAATATATATAAAAAACAGATTTTTTAAAAAAGGAAAATCACCTCTGTCGTTTGGTTTTTTGCTTTGATATTCGGTGTACTCTCTTTGCGATTCGGGGGTCTTCCCTTCGCTGTTTATCCTTAATACTGCTGCCCTCTGTTTGGGCTTGTAGTTTTTTTGAGTTTGGAGAATGAACTTCCAGTATATTGCTTGTGATTTTTAAAAAAAGGAACCGAACCCCTTACATTTGTATCAATCGGCCTTTTTATAGCCTTTACAAGTTATTTTGTTTATTATTTCTGTCTATTCGTCTTGAATGCTTGCAGGTGCCACTTGCTGGAGTCGGTGGCTGAGGTGACCCGGGGCGGTGGTTGGTGGCAGAGAGCAGTTAGGTGGCTGCGCAGAGAGCAGTTAGGTGGCTAGGGGTAGTTGCGGCGCCGATTTTAGGGGTAGGGTTAGGTTTAGTTTTCTGATTTTTTGTTCTCTGATTTGGGCTAGGTTGTAACGGGCTAGGGGTAGTTTAATTGTTTTTTGTTTTAAATTTGGTTTTGTATGGGTTGGTTGGGATTTGGACTACTGTTTGGTTTTTTAATTTCGGGTAGGGGTGTATTTGGGCTAAGTGGGTTTTAATTTTAAATGGGAAATTGGGCCATTAAAAGGCCCGGATAAAATTGGGCTTCAACAAATATAATTTTAACTTAGAGAATCATTAATATAACAATCTACACACTAAAATTGGGCACAAATTTATTTCTTTATTTAATTTATATTTTTTTATGCAATTTTACTTCTCTGTCCTTAATTTTACTATTTTAACTAAATTCATGTTTAATTTCCATATAAATATATGTTACATATAAAAAATGTCATTCATTGATAGTGCATAATTTAATATTTATAAAATGTGAAAGTTCGAGACAAATTTGAGGGGAATAGGCAGGGGTCTTGACCCCTTAAAATATAACAAATTTCAATTTAATTTTCTTATAAATAGAGAAATTATAAATTAATATATAGAAAAATTGTACTTTATCCTTGAAAAATAAAAATATTATATCCCTTCAAAAACAATAAAATTATAAATTAATACATAATAAATATATATTTTAACCTATGAAAAAAATTATAATTAAATTCTTACTTTTGTCATTGTGAAACCACAAATCAAATTGATTGAGTAAGAAAATGAAATCAAATTGGCTATGTTGATTATATAACATAGTGACCAATCGATCATGTTTCCTCAAAAGTTTATTAAATTGATTTTTATTTTGTTTTTATGAAATAAGCACAATATTCTATCTTCGCAAAACCTGATCAACTTAGACTTTGAGAATGACATTAATTCAACAGTCACGTAATTAACTATGGTTTAGCAGTTAAAAAAACACTAAACAATTACTCACCTGGATACCCCACGTCAAAATTTGGGATCTTAAATCAAAGATTCTATTTTTATTTTTATACAAAAAGTCAACCACGTTTGGGAAGGTATTATAACCCAAGATAAGGTTAGTGTATATATGTATTTATATAAACAGCGTAAGTAGCCAAATTTCTGCCATTTTTATATTCATTTTAAGCTGGAGTTTTGGCGGTTCAAGCAACTATATATATATATACATACATGGCTTTTTCTTACAGCTGAAGAAAACAGTTGAGGAGTCTATATATTTCACGTAAACTCCCTTTTTTATTTTCTTACCATTTTCCTAGAAAATTCTAAGCATTCCTAACATAAACCAAGAAGTTCTTCTTTTCCGTTTTAGATTTTAAGATATTACTTTCTTTTTTGCATTATATGAGCATAAACACCAGGACATTAGTTTCTTGTATACGTTAATTCCCTGCAATTAAGGATTTAGTTTAATTAATACGTATAGTATTTTTGTAATTAAAAAGAAAAGTTACCCCTAATGATGGCTAAACCTCTTGAACTATACTTTGACGTATGAGGTTAAGAAACACTATAAGGAAACAAAGTTCTTTTAAAAAGCCTTTGTTAGCTTTCGCTGTTTTCCATAAATATGGTAGAAACATACTTCAAGCATATTCATGGCCAACTGACCTTATTTGAGGGGACGCACCATCTACCCTTCCTCTATAAAATTTTGTTTATATTCATATTGCTTGGTCCCCCTTTTTCAACCTCCACTTGTCTATGGTCAAAATTAAATCATCCACGAATTCCCTTTTTTTTCACCTTTAAACTGATAAAACTACGTAACCCTATTTCTTTTTTACAGTATAATTAAGGGGCAAGAAGTTTGAAGATGGCGACGAAGTTGTTAGCTTTGGCATGCATAAGGAAGGAGAGTTATGGGGATTTGTCACCAAGGCCTCATTATCCATCGATGCCCAAATACCCGAAAGGGGTTACGGCACAAGAAACGAGCTTGCAGGGATCAGAGGCGAAAGCTATGTTTTCAGTGATGGGGATGACATGTTCAGCCTGCGCTGGCTCCGTCGAGAAGGCTGTTAAGAGGCTTCCGGGAATTAAGGAAGCTGTTGTTGATGTTTTGAACAACAAGGCGCAAGTTATGTTCTACCCAAGTTTTGTTAACGTAAGTTTTTCTCTTTTTTAGGGTTCTTCGTTCCTCATTTCTTGAAAAATTTTCGGTTGTATTTTAGATGAACAGATGGAGAAAAGTTTGATGCTTGTTTTGATCTTCATAAAAATTTCAAAACTTTTAAAGAAATCATGGATGCCATAACTCAAATTTTGTTCTTATCTAAGGAGAAAATGAATTAGATAAATAAACTTTAGGTAAACTATACTTAAGCGAGCTAAGTTATTAATAAATTTACGTTTTGATCATTTAATTTTAAAAAATTATAAATTAGTCATTAAACTATTTAAAAATTTTCATTTAAATCATTGAACTATTAAAAGAACTATTGTATGGCATTATCTGTTCACATTATTTGCACCAATCAAAGTTTTAATTCCCTTTCTCTTCTATATTTTGTCTTTTTCTTTATGAAACAACTTTGAATATCACAAATCTATGAATCAAAATTCAAATAGCTTTCTCCTCCGATCTTTAACACTAATCGTCAAATCGTCTTGAATCCAAAATATGTTCTTCTACTCATTAATAGATTCTAATATATTGTACCGATCATTAAACCGTCACTTCAAGCTAACTAGTTAAACTTTAAAAATAAAACTTATTAACTTAGTGATTTAAATAAAAAATTTCAAATTATTCAATACTAATTTTATAAAAACATACTTCAATTAATTACATATATTTTTTATCACGTTTTAAAATTAAATAACTAAAAGATAAAATTATTAAAAATTTAGTGGTTTACCTAAAACTTTAACGGGTCCGGATGTTCAAATTAATTGCAGACTTCTAAAGACATGCTTGAATAGGACAAGAAAAATGTACCTGTTTTTTGTTTGTTTGTGCAGTGAAATTAATTGTTTTCACTAAGCAACAAAAAACAATATTTGGTTCTCTGCTTTTACAAGTTTGACTTTATTGGCTTTATTCCCACTTACCTTTGCTTGCGGAGGATAACAAAGAAACAACTTAAAGCAGGCATGACTATGAACCCTTTCGATTTTGACTTCCATTGATGCTTTACCTACAAATCCACAGGTTGCTGCTACTTGTTTTTGTGAATGAGGCCAACATGGTAATGAACCATGACACCCCACCTTACGTTTATACACTTAAATCCCAAGTCTGTCCTCTACTACCACCCTTCAAATTTTAAGTCTTATGACTCGATCTTGACTATATTTAAAAAACAATAAAAATTTCATAATTAAAAAAAAAACATAAAGTGAATATGAATTATCATGCGAATTGTTATGCTTAAAAAATTAATGTTTTGGTTAGTACTTGTGTTTAAAAATAAAATTTAACTCTTCGTTTTGAAAGGTTGATGATTGAATATGATTCTTTTTAAAAGATTGAGGGTCGAATTTAGTTAAAAAATAAGAATTAAATTGATGAAAGATATAAACATTAAGAGCTAAATTAATCATTATACCAAAAGATTAAAAATTCAAATTTTTTTAGTTTCTCAATATATTTAGTGAAACAAACCTAATTACTAATCCTCCGTATTCTATGACTAATTATTAGACATATCTTGAGTTGATTGGAGTTAAAAGATCTTGAGAATATAAAAGCACTAACTATTAATTTCATCAAATACATCATCATTAAACTTTTATCATTAACTTTGAAAAGTAGGACAAACCATTTAACTATATATTAGATTACAATATATTCATTAGGTGAGCGAAAAAATTATGTAAAAATATATTTATAAAAATTATATATAAAAAATATTAATAAGATATTGGGTGTTTTAGGTTCATGTCTCACTATGTTTAGGTTTCTTTCTAAGTTAATTTTTTTTATATTAGATTTTTATATAAAAATATAAAAAGAGAGCAGCATCTGGTTTCTATTATTTTTTAAATAAATATTTTTTTAATAATTTTTAATTGAGTTGATGTTGAGTCTATTTCTATCACTATTTCTATTAAGAGCTTAAATATAATATTTCAAATTATTTTTATATGAGGGTTTTTATATAAAAATATAAAAATACAAAACAAAAGCAACATTATAATAATATTTAGTATATTTTTTTAAAAAATAATATTTTTTAATAAATTTTAATTGAATTGATGATGGATTAATTCGTGTGATTAACCCTGTTACAAGCTTAAATATACTATGTATAGATATGATATTTAACTTTTAAGTGAGGGAAAAAAATATACTAGTACGTTAAGAACTATGCTTGATGTTGTTTACTGTTGGATGGTAATTTCCAAATGACTAATAGGGTTGGACTGAAAGTTTTGCTACAGCTGTGCTCATTGTTACAGATGCAAAAAGATGTTACTTGATGATGTTAAGTGAATGAAGTTGAGCTTAAAAATGTATCCCACTAATTGTTCTAGCAGTTCAATTAAAAGGTGCAGGATTTAGCTCCTAACTTATTAGATGCATGTTGGACTTGAATCTGTCTTGTTCTTTTGTTTTTTTATGTTGAACAAGGTTTTAAAATATTAAACATTTATAGGAAGAGAGCATTCGTGAGGCCATTGAAGATGCTGGATTTCAAGCTGCATTGATTCAAGACGAGACCGACGATAAATCCGTTCTAATCTGCCGGATTCGGATCAACGGAATGACATGCACTTCTTGTTCCTCCACTCTTGAAAATGCTTTGCAGGCAGTTCCCGGTGTGCAAAAGGTCCAAGTGGCTTTAGCAACCGAAGAAGCACAGATTCATCATGATCCCAAAATCATAACCTGCAATCAACTCATGGAGAAAATAGAAGAGACCGGATTCGGAGCCGTACTTGTTAGTACTGGAGAAGACATGAGCAAGATCAATCTCCGTATCGACGGTGTAAGGACGGTTAACTCGATGAGAATGCTTGAAAATTCCCTTCAAGCACTCCCTGGTGTTCAAGCTGTACAAACATCCCCTGAACTCAAAAAAATTGCAGTCTCATACAAACCAGATATGACAGGACCAAGAAACTTCATCAAAGTAATAGATTCAACAGGTAATAGCAGGCGTTTTAAGGCAACGATATATCCCGAAGGCGAAGGTGCTGGAAGGGAATCTCATAGAAAGGCAGAAATTCAGCAGTACTTCAGATCCTTCCTGTGGAGCTTGATTTTCACTATTCCTGTATTTTTAACCTCCATGGTTTTCATGTATATCCCTGGAATTAAACATGGGTTGGACACCAAAGTAGTGAATATGTTAACTATAGGTGAAGTCATAAGATGGGTGCTATCAACTCCGGTTCAGTTCATAATAGGGAGACGGTTTTACACCGGTTCTTATAAAGCATTACGCCATGGGTCCGCAAATATGGATGTTTTAATCGCATTAGGGACTAATGCAGCTTACTTTTATTCTGTATACACTGTGATAAGAGCTGCTTCTTCTCCAGATTTTGAAGGTACTGATTTTTTTGAAACAAGTGCCATGCTTATCTCATTCATTTTACTAGGTAAGTATCTTGAGGTTCTAGCTAAAGGAAAAACATCAGAAGCCATTGCTAAGCTTATGAACCTTGCACCTGAGACAGCAATATTGTTGAGTTTAGATGAAGAAGGGAATGTGATAAGTGAAGAAGAAATCGATAGTCGATTGATACAAAAGAATGATATTATCAAAATCATACCTGGTGCAAAAGTAGCTTCAGATGGTTTTGTTTTGTGGGGACAAAGTCATATAAATGAAAGCATGATAACCGGAGAAGCACGACCGGCGGCAAAAAGGAAAGGCGATGCAGTTATTGGAGGTACGGTTAATGAGAACGGAGTATTGCATATTAAAGCAACAAAGGTTGGTTCAGAAAGTGCACTTGCACAGATTGTTCGTCTTGTTGAATCTGCTCAAATGGCCAAAGCTCCTGTACAGAAGTTTGCTGATCGTATTTCCAAATATTTCGTGCCTCTGGTAAGTCAAGAGAGTCCTTTTAGGATTATTTCCATAAAGTTGGTTTTAAGCCTTGTTCTTCTTGTTGTCTTCAACAGGTGATCATGCTTTCATTTTCAACGTGGCTTGCATGGTTTTTAGCTGGAAAGTTCCATGGTTACCCTGAATCATGGATACCATCTTCGATGGATAGTTTCGAGCTGGCACTTCAGTTTGGAATCTCAGTGATGGTCATAGCTTGTCCATGTGCCTTGGGGCTTGCAACCCCTACTGCTGTTATGGTCGGTACCGGTGTCGGTGCATCTCTAGGTGTATTAATCAAAGGTGGTCAAGCATTGGAAGGTGCACATAAGGTAAATTGCATTGTATTCGACAAGACAGGAACTCTCACGGTCGGAAAGCCGGTCGTTGTTAACACAAGACTGTTGAAAAACGTGGTGTTACATGAATTCTACGAGCTTGTTGCTGCAACTGAGGCAAACAGTGAGCATCCCTTAGCCAAAGCCGTTATCGAGTATGCCAAGAAGTTCAGAGAAGATGAAGAGAACCCTGCATGGCCAGAAGCACGTGACTTCGTCTCTATAACAGGACATGGAGTGAAAGCCATTGTTA
Source organism: Gossypium stocksii (assembly GCA_020496765.1). NCBI lineage: Eukaryota > Viridiplantae > Streptophyta > Magnoliopsida > Malvales > Malvaceae > Gossypium > Gossypium stocksii. The sequence continues at coordinate 111,957,284 of CM035623.1, forward strand.
GAAACAAGGAAGTAATTGTTGGAAACAAGAGCTTAATGTTGGAAAACAACATTGTTATTCCAGTTGATGCTCAAGACATGTTAACCGAAACCGAATTGATGGCTCAAACCGGTATTTTAGTATCGATAGACGGTGAAGTAACGGGAGTTCTCGCCATATCCGATCCAGTGAAACCAGGTGCACAAGAAGTTATTTCCATTCTAAAGTCAATGAATGTAAGAAGCATCATGGTGACTGGTGATAATTGGGGAACTGCAAGTTCCATTGCTAGTCAAATTGGCATTGAAACTGTTGTTGCAGAAGCTAAACCTGAACAAAAAGCAGAGAAAGTAAAAGAGTTACAAGCGGAAGGTTATGCTGTGGCGATGGTAGGGGATGGCATCAATGATTCGCCAGCACTTGTAGCCGCCGATGTCGGTATGGCAATCGGTGCAGGCACAGATATTGCAATAGAGGCAGCTGATATAGTTTTGATGAAGAGTAACTTAGAGGATGTGATCACAGCCATACACCTTTCCAGGAAAACATTTTCTCGTATTCGCCTCAACTATATTTGGGCATTGGGGTATAATATACTTGGGATTCCAATAGCTGCAGGGGCCCTATTTCCATCAACTGGATTTCGTTTACCTCCATGGATTGCTGGAGCTGCCATGGCTGCTTCCTCTGTTAGTGTTGTTTGCTGCTCACTCTTGTTAAAGAATTACGAGAGACCCAAGAAGCTGGAAAACCTTGAGATTGGTGGAATACAGATTGAATAATAGATGATGGGCATTCTATATATCCACTTATATATCTATGCAGGTTTGTTATATATGTATATGTATAGGTTAGGGATGTTAAATTTGGCAAACTAAGTAATAAAGGTATCATGAAAAAATTGGTTTCGCTAGGCTGCCAAATTATGTACATATGTTTGGTGTTATGATTTTCAGGATATAATTGTAGTTTCAAAGTTAGGCGAGCTTTGCATGAGGATGAAAGTGTTTGTTTCTTTTTTTTTCTTCTATAATACTAATTTTATCTGGTACGTGAGATATAATATATAATTAATAAAATATATTTAAATTATTAAAGTAGTAATAAAAATATATAAATAAATTAATGCATGAAGTTTATTACATTACATCTATTAGTGTATGAGTTGATAATTTATGAGTAAAAGCATGAGGGAAGCCATTGATTTTAGGATGAACTACATTTCGGACTCTAAAAAAATAAGTAAATTAGTTCTTATGCATTTAGAAACGCGCAAATTAACTATTCCGTTAAATTTTATCTATTAAATAATGATATGATACGTTAAATCCATGTTGAAAATTAATTTTTTATAGGTAAAGTATAAAAATTGTCAACCAATTATGACTTTCATTATATTTTGGTGACCAAACTATTAATTTTGATTTAGTCACTAAACTTTTCGATTTAAATATCTTAGTTTCTCTAAGCTTTCGTGATATTTTTTTATTGGTCTAATATCAAATTTAGCCCACTAATATTTACACATCTATCATTTTGATCCTAAATATAAAATATTCAACAAATTTAGCCATCAATGTTTACAAAATTTGTCATTTTAGTTCTAATTTTAAAAAAATGTAACGCCCTAAATAATTTAAGTCTATGTTTGTGAAATCTAACATAAATAAGTATCTACTTTAGTGGTTAAGTGTTTTTGGTATGTGTATGAGGTTTTGGGTTCAAGTCCCACATTTGAAAAATTTTGGTCATTATTTATCCAAGCCTTATCCCTGTTGGGTAGGTTTATGTAATATTCTTTGTTAACCCATATTAGAATGAGTCTGCTAGTTCAAGTGGTAAGGTGTTAGCTTGTCTAAGGTTCCGTGTTCGAATAACTGTGTGAGTGAATAATGTAATTTTTGCTTCTATGTGTATCGGTCGTTTGGTGGAATTTGGATGGAGTTGAAATTATGAGAGTGGATGATGTTAATGGTCAGTTTTTGGGGAATTTGGTGGTTAGTGGAGTTGTGGGAGTTGTGATGTGCTGGGAGTGTAGTCAAATTACATTAGTTTTTTTTTTTTTTGTCTCTCTTTCAAATTTTCTTATCTTCGTTTTGTTATTCTTTTCCCTCTATTTCTGATCAATAATCAATTGTCCTTTTGTTGGGGAATTCGTTAATCATAAGTTCTCCATTCAAGTGGGTAAGCGTAAGTGTAATCGGTTAGTTTTTCTCTTTTGACGTTGTTGTCTTTTCCATTAAGTACTGAATTTGGGTTTTGGTAGCAGTGAATTGTGAGGTACGAAGTTCTTCTCTTGCGAAATCGTAGTTGGAATCACTCGAGGAATCGGGTAAGTGTTGAACACTTGAATTTCATCGTCGTCGATTTTGTTAGTTCGGTTTAATTGAGGATTTAGATTGATTTTAGGAGTTTGTTATGTTGATTTTAGGTCTTGGCGCATCAAAACTGAATCAAGTGTGTAACCTTAACACAAAAAATCGAGTTTCAACGAAAGCCGAAAATGGAGTCTGTCGATGCCAGACGGGCGTGTGGCCGGCCGTGTGTGAGACACAGCCATGTAACTGACGAAGGCGTGGCCATGCGCAAGACACGGTCGTGCGACGGTGTGAGTGTGGCTGTGTGGGCCACACGGGTTAGACCAAGTTAGACGTATGGGCTACACAGATGTGTGAGCCCAAACGAGCATGTCACACAGGCGTGTGGGTTTTGGGCCAGGCCGTGTGAGCTAACAGGCAAGGTCAATCTGGGCGTATGGGCCTACACGAATATGTGGGCCCAAAATTCTAAAATTTTTTCTAGGGATGCACGGGTCGTTCTGATTGACTGTGGGCTTACCTAGGGTCGGTAAGGGCTAACCAAACCCTAATTCATGTGATTTGATATTCTGATTGTTGTAGCCCAATTTTGCCCATTGTAAACCAAACAGAAATAAACCAGAAACATTAAAACCCAAAATACATTAAAAAGTCCAAAGTATTATAAAAAGTCCAAAGTTACAAAATAATCGGGGCCCATTTGCAAATTAACCACAAACCCATACCCGTTTACAACAACCCAGTAACCCAAAGCCCTAACCCAGTCGACCCAGCACCCAAATTAGACTACAGCTAGCCGAAAACCCTAATCTGCTCTAGGCGCCGCACTTTCCCATCGATAGCATCGCCCTCCCTCGTGCCTCCGTAGCGCGCTCGGTGCTCGAGGTTCGCCACTCTTGCAGGCCATGCACCAAAACAGCAAAATTCTTGCCCGTTGACTCCGCCTAGACCTGCAAACAGAACGAGAATAGAAGCAGCAAATACAGACAAACAAGGAAACGGCAGTAGCAGGCAGAGAACAGATGAAAGAACAGCAAGCAAATAATAATAATAAGATTAGACTAAGCCTTTGTATTCAGCTGTATAAAAGAAACAGAACCACTATAATCTGGGGGGAATTTTTTTGAATAAAAAAGAACAAAGAGGTATACTTTGGCAAATTTTCTAACTGAATTTTCTTGTTTTCTATCTATTACGTGTATGAAACACCAAAAAATAAAAGCTTTCATTCGATATAACGATCGGGGCGCTTGAATCTGAATGGTTTTGGCCCCGATCTAGTCTTTAGGGCGAAGTTTTGCTTGTTTTTTGGGGGTCATTTTCGATTTATGGTATTTTAAAGAAGAGAATAAGTAAAAGGGGACTTACCTTCGATCGAAACCCGTCCTCTTCGTTACAATCGAAGTAAGGAAAGGGCCGAGGTCGTTGGCTCTCAGGACACGGCCTTAAGCAGCATCCGCGTGGGTAGCCGACCGCCGTCCTAGGGCTCGAAATGGTGCCCGATCGGAGGCCGGAGTCGACTGAAGGGGGCATGGGGGCTGAAGCTTTTCCTTTCCTTCCTTTTGTTGTCTGCTGATGAAAATGAGAGTTTAAAACCTAGGGTTTTCATTTTTCTTTTTCTTTTTTATCTATAAAACGTCGCCGTATAGGCCTTAAGCCTACCCGCCTGGATCCGACCCGTGGTCCCCGAGGACCCGCGGGTTTCGCGTTGAGGGGTTAATTACGTGTTTGGTCCTCCCTTTTGCGTTAGCACTCGATTAGCTCTGGCCTGAACTTGTTTCGTTCTTTTAATTCGGCCCAGAAGCTTGTAGCGCTTTGTAAGTTAGTCCCCTATGATACTATGCGTTTCAAGTGTTCGGGAAATTTTCTTTTTAGGTCCTTTTTGTTTCTGCGCATTTTCAGATTAACCCTCTTTCTTTATTTCTTTCAAAATCACCCCAAATAATTGCATTTGCTTCGATTTTACTCCTTTTCAGGTCTAATTCAATTGTTTTACATATTGTTTTTACTTTGTAAATACTACCTATTATTATATATATTATTATTAGTTTTTTTTGCTATTACCATTAGTACTATTATTTTTATCTATGTGTTCTTTCTATATAATGTCATTTTCTCTAAAATATTATTATTATATTTACATGTATATCACATTTTTTAAATGCTTTTTCTTATATATCATTATTATGTATGTATTTTTACATATTTTATGTACGTTTTTTATATAATATTATATTATTCACGTATTATGTATATGTATATCTTTATATATAGTGTTATCTTGTATATATTATCATGTTTATTATTACCACTATTATTATTATTTTATGTTATATTTAATATTATTTTAAATATCATATTTTTAATACTCTACATATTATGTATGTGCCTTCCTTAACACTATTGATATTTCAAATATATATATATACTACGTGCGTACTTTTCTTAGCATTAGTTATATATACATTTTTTACATCATCTTATGTACGTATATTTTTCATACTATACTATATATCATTTTAATACCATATTGTATATATTTTCAATGCTATAATACACTTTTTTACTATATTATGTGTGTTATGTACATATATATGTATACGTTTTAATGTTTTATACTATCTTATATATACTTTTAATAGTTATACGATGTATATATTTTCTTCACCATTATGTATAGTTGTCTTTTTGTTATTATTATGTATATGTATATGTAGCATTAGTAATATTTTTAATATCATGTTTTCATAATCATATTAACTATTATTATAGGTGTATATGTGTACATTCATTGTTTCCATTTCATGTTTAATTCTAGTATTACGTTTAATATTACATACACCTCTATCGTTTTAAATATTATTGTCATGTTTATTTGCTTCAATATATTTCTAATTCTTTCTTTTACTTATTTTCATTTCAAATTAATTCGCTTCACATACTTTGGCAATCTCATTCTTGTTTTCGAATTAATTTCAATACATGAGGCAACATCCCGATTTAGAACTAAATCGATAATTTCATCGCTATGTTGGGTGAATTGCGTTGGTTTGTGTTGAAAAACAAAATGCCCTTCTATCAAATCAAAATTTAAAAATTTTCGTCTTTTTGATCGGATCACGATTAAATTTTGCATTGAACTCGTATTTTTGAAAATTGAGACAACACATGTTTAATAAGATACCAATTTTGGGCGTCACGAGGGTGCTAATACCTTCCTCGTGCGTAACTGACTCCCGGACCCTTTTTTTCTCTGATTTTTAACGTAGACCTAAACCTGGCCTTCTTTTGTATTCAAAAATATTACAAAAAAGGATTTATTAGGTGTCCGATCACACCTAGGAAAAAGGATCGGTGGCGACTCCCCCCTTTTAAATAAAATCGAATAATCGTTTTTTTAAATTTTCAAGCAATCACCCCAATTAGCGACAAAGCCAAAATTTTTACGTCGCTACACTGATAGTCCGATTTGAGTAGGACACTGATATATATGCATGACTGTTCTGTTTGAGTTTATATGTGTTATCTGTATACGAACATGTTAAGTATGTTAATTCTATATACTATATCTGTGTTTGGGGTGAGATTTGCATATGTGGAGGAAGTGTTCTGTACGGTGACCTTTCGCTTATATTCTGGTAGTTTGACTGCATGTTATCTGTTATGTGCCGCATCGACACTATATGTTGTGTAAGGATGGGCGGGTGTTCATAACCCCACATGGTGTGTTGGGCGGTGTGTTGGGATGGACAGAGATGGTGTGTTGGGATGGATAGAGATGGTATGTAAAGGATGGGGGTAGGATTTTATTTATCTATTCTGTAATTCTAATTCTGATATATGTTTCTGTTATAGACTTAGGTTCGAATCTGTATCTGATTGAATATGAAATTCTGTATTTGTTGCATAACTATTTCTGTTGGGTTACACACTGAGTTTTCGTAAACTCACTTTTATTTGTTTGTTCTATTCAAGTAATCCATAGACATAGGCGAGTCGGTACGATGTAGGGGTGAGCGTTCAATCGAATTGAATCAAATCAAATAAAAATATTTTGAGTTAATCGAGTTGACGAATCATATTTTATCATCCTAATTTGATTTGAAATTTTCTCGAATTGAGTCGAGTGAAATGGAATTCGAATTGAATCAAATCAAATCAAATATATTTGTTTGAGTTAAATTAAAAATAATAATTTTGGGTCATTGTAACCACTGTCACCTATCGTAATAAAATTTGTCCACCATAATCAAATTTTTTATTAACTTTCATCACCTCATAATTTATTTATTAATATTTTATATACGGGTTAATTTTTTTGCTTGCTTAGTTGTTTCAGTTATCTTTAGATTCTTGTCCCTATGTATTTTAGAATTAAAAAATATATTAAATGTAAAAATGTGATTTTTTAATAAAAGTTATTTTAAAGATAAAATGTGAAATTGATACCAATATAAATTTTTAATACGAATATTTTATGGCATCATTAATAATTCAATTTTAATATAAATATTTAATATGACTAAAACAATTCTATAATATAAATAATATAAAATGTGAAATTTAATTTATTAATATAAATAGTAGATATAAAAAAAATTATTACTATTTATGTTTAGGGGTTTGTTTTGGATAATTTGATTTTTATTTGGGAGTAAATGGTGAGAAGTAAAAGTTTAGGGGAAAAATAAAAAGTTTGGGAGAGTAAAAATTTAAGGGAAAGTAAATAGGGGGAGCAAAATTTTGGAGGGAAAATATTAAAAAAATTGGGGGGGGGATGGGTTTGGGGTAGATGGGAGGTGGGATGGGAAGGGAGTAAAAATTTTAAAGGGAAAGTGGGAAGGAGTAAAAATTTTGGAAAGTGGGAAGGAGTAAAAATTTTGGAGGAAAATAAAAAGTTTTGAGGTTTTTTGGAGTAAAATTTTGAGGAAAAGTAAATAGTAGAGTAAAATTTTGGTGGGAAATAGATTTTGGATAGATGAGGGGTTGAGAGGGGAGGGGAGTAAAAGTTTTGAGGGAAAAGTGGGAAGGAGTAAAAGTTTCGAGGGAAAAGTAAAAAGGTTTGGGAGTTTAGGGTAAAAATGTAAAATATTATAGTTTGATATTCGATTTATTCGAATTATTCAAGTTATTCGAATTTGAAAACTCAACTCGATTCAAACTCGAAATTCGAAAAAAATTTGAGTTGATTCGAATAACTCGATTCGTTTAACTCAAAATTCGAATTTTTTTATTTTTTCGAGTCGAATTGAGTTTTGCTCACCCCTAGCGCGACGTAGGCTCAGCGGTGACCATTAGACTGAAAACTATTTATCGTTATTATCATTTGATGGTGTAATAGGCCAATTTAGCCCAGGCCCAAAAAAATAAAATAATAATAATAAGTCCAAAATAATAGTCCATTTACATCAGGCCCAAGTAGCCCAAAACAAAAAAAAAACCATAATGGTTTGATAACCCCAAAAACCTAAACAATTTTCAGAAAAAACAAAAAAAAAAACCCTAATTTTTGGCACCACACTCATGTCAGCATGCTCGTGCCCCAAGGTCTGCCATCGTCCCGTCGGTTGACTCTAGAGATGCTTGCAAAAACAAAAAAGCAAGAACAACAACAACACTCAAGAAACAGTAGAAAAAAATATAAAAATAACATTGTAAATCAGCTATAAAAGGCCTAAAAACATATTGTAAAGGTTTTTTTTTTTTAAATCGAATAGAAAAAAAACACACGAAAAAAGAAAAAAACAGAATACAAAAGAAAAATTAAAAATCGTTGACCCCTCAGAGAAAAACACATGTCCAGTAGTTTAGGGATAATTTCCCATTCAGCCACTGTTCCTTTTAGCGCGTTACATTTTGGTCCTTTACCCTGTTTTATTATTTTTTATTTATTTACAATTTATGCCCCTAAATTTTATTTAAATTTCAATGTAGTCCTTTATGTACTTATTCGTTTATTTTATTACAATTTAGGCTTTTAATTTCATTTTAATTCCAATTTAATCCTTATTTATTTAATTTTGGCCCTCTATAGATTTTTTATATATTATTTTATTTATTTATTTATTATTCCTTTACTTTTTTAATATTTAAAATTGGTTTGTTTTTTGTATTTCCTTTTTATTGTGCATTTTTTATTTTTTTCTCTTTTGCCTTTATTATTGTTATTATTATTCTATTATTCATTTATTTATTTATTTTTTATACTTTCAAAAATTAGATTATTTACGTTTTTTACTTGCACATTTATTATTATTATTATTACTACTTACCTTTCTTCGATTATTTCTATTGTTATTAGAATAATAATTATAATATGATCATTGCCTTCTTCATTACAAATTGGTGTTTTATTACTATCGTAGTTACATTATTGTCATTCATTAGCACGGCAATTTTATTTTTCATATGTCATCAATCCATTTTGACACACTACCATTTCATTTTATTTCATTATAATCACGTCATGAATCGTGTTTAGATATATTTATCCATTGTTGTACTATACCCAAATAATATAAATACACATTGTTTTAAATGTTACATTTGTTATTACTCGATGAAGGAAACTTTAAAATTAAGACAATGTTCCGTATTTGGAGATTCAAGAAGTCGTGCCCTAACTTACGGGGTTCGACTTTCTCTTTGAACCTAGAGAACCGAACATCCCTTTTAAAATTAAGACACATGAAGTTTAACTAATGATCGAATAATAAGCAAACTTATTTTTGAAGATTCAAGATGTCGTGTCTTAACTTACGGGATGTGACCTTTTTGATTACTTGGAGATAAGAAGGCCTTTTACATATGTGTTAATTTATTCAAGTGATTTTAATTAAAAATAATATTATGCAAAGTAGGATTATGTTTTTAAATTCTCTTCAAATTTGCAATTCTCGACACTAAGACATCAAGTAATCAACTAGGTACCAATTTTGGGCGTCACGAGGGTGCTAATCGTTCCTCGTGCATAACCGACTCCCGAACCCGTTTCCTGAATTTTGTAGAGCAAAACTCGTTGTTTTAGTAAATCAAACATTTTATTAAAACGATCAAACTACGAGGTAATCCAATCACAACTCATAAAAAAGGATTGATGGCGACTCCATTTTAGTTGTAATAGCCCAAATTTCAGTAATGTCGGGAATTGTGGTTCGAGACCACCGAATTCGATAAATGAACTCGTATATAATATTATTTAATATTACGAGCCAAATGTAGTTTTTAAAAGATTTTTGAAATAGTAAATTGTGTTTTATAAAAAAATTATTTGGTCAAAATATCGAGAAAAAGAGGTATCGAGATCTCGGTGTTATAGACTGAGCTATAAATATTTTTGAGAATATTTACGGAGTGTCAATAAGATAACATTAAAATTTCGTTAGAAAATTTTGACGTTTGGGTGGTTAACTAAATAAAAAGGACTAAATTGAAAAATGTGTAAAAGTTGCTAGAAGGATTAAATAGCTCAATTGTCAAAAGAGGAAGGACATAAAGTGCAAATAAGCCCAAAGGAGATATTTTGGGCGGCAATAGCTGAGAAAAATCAGGAAATGGGTGAAATAAGGGCAAAATTGGAAAATTGCCAAAAGTAGTTAAATAAAAATGGGACCAATTTGGAATATCTAGAATTCTCTTCATTTTCTTCATTCTCATCAGCTAAGAAACAGCCATGGAAGAGGGATCAAGCTGGTTTTTCATACTCTAGCTTCATGTAAGTTTAATTCTTGCCCTCTCCTTGAAATTTCTATGTTTTTGGACTTTTACAATTGGGTCCAACTTATGAATTCATTAGTTTTTTATTCCATGGCTAATTTCTAAAGTTGATTTGGATTAGTGTTGGAAGAATGTGATGAATAAATATTGAATTGAAGATTTAATTTTGTTATATGATGATTTTATCAAGGAAAAATTAATGGAAATTGGTTTTAGGACCTAATTGTGAAATAGGTGAAATTAAGGCTTAGTGTTAAAATTCTGATTTTCAAAGGTTATGAAGTAGTTTAAAATGATATAGAAAGGTATTAAATGAGAAAATTAGCTCAATTTAGGGGTTAATTGAGCGAGGACTGAATTGTATGAATTGTGGAATTTGAGACAAAATAGAAATCAACATGTTACACTAAAGCAGTTTTGGACAGCAACAGTTTTCTAAACTTGAAAATTCACCAAAAATAGTAGAAATTGAATTATAAGTTGAGTGAGGTATAGAATTAAGCTTGTTGAGTCTATTTTCATTTGAAAGAAACAGAGAAAGCAAAGGAATTTTGTATCTTGAGATATTTACATTTTTATGAGACTGGTTCAGATTGATTTTGTGATCCCCTGTTCTGATTTGTAAAAATCATTAAAAACTGTAAAAAAATAGTTATGGAACATAATTTGTATGGTTGGAATCCTTATTGAGTCTATTTTTATAATAAATAATCATGAACATATTTTGAATTCTGTATAAAGAGAAATTGAAATTTTAGTGAAGAGTGGTCAGGGTTGTCAAGTAGCGAAACAGGGGAAGATTTAACTAATAAACTGTACTAATTGGCCACACCAAAAATTCTGGAAAAATTATGGTAAGAATATACATGAGTCTAGTTTCAAGGAAAATTCATGGATCTTAATTTGGAATTCTGTAGCTCAAGATAAAAATAATTTAGTGACAATGACACAGATGGACAGCTTGAATATGCACATAAGTAAATAGTAAAAATTATAGATAATGTTACTTACAAGTGTATTATTTATACTAAGGATGTGGAATGGAGTGGAGGAGGAGGAAAATATGTATGAATATTCAACTAGCATGGCTAATTTGCATGTTTTAGGTTCAGGGACTAAATTGAATAAAAGTAGAACTTTATGGGTGATTTTGTAAAAATGTCAAAAATGATCAAATTGCATGTAATGGATTATTTTATTATTTAAATTACAAAATTGAATGAGAATATTAATTTAGATCAAGATCAGACGAAAACATGTTTTAAGGATTAAATTGAAAAATGTTGAAATTATGGAAGATTCTGATATTTCATAAAATTCATGGGCTCTTATCAATATGTATAAGAATAATGGTTGTAAACAAGGATTAAATGACAATAATTTTATTTTTCTGAATCAAGGATGAAATTGTAATTAATTAAAAGTTTTAAGAGTAAAATGGAAATTTTGCCTAGAGCAATAATTAAATGTATTAGAATATGAAATGAATGAAAATGATGATTAAATTTATTTATAAAGATCCGTGCAACTAAAATACGAGACTTAAATATGGAAAAAAAAGATATCGGATTAGTGAAATTATAAACATAAACAAGCAACGAGGTAAATTAGTGTAGCTTGAATTGTATTTTTAAATACATGAAATCTTGATATAATGAATTACTTGATTTAAGTTTATAAAAAAATGGCAAGAAAATGATATTTATCTTGACATGTAAATATGTGATTATTTTTTATACGATGATACAAGAAAAAAAAATTAAGCATACTGAGATGAGTAATAAAATTTAAGTAAAACATGTCGAGAAAAATAAGTACGTTGAGGGGGCAATATGTTTGATTTTAATTGGTTCTAAATATGAATGCTAGTTGAAATAAAATATCTGATAAATAAATTAGTAACTCCGGTAATGCTCCGTAACTCTATTCCGGTGACGGATTCGGGTTGGGGGCGTTACATTAGTTCTTTTTAAAATAAGAAAGTTGATTTCAAAATTGGTTTCAACAAATGGTTTTTACTAAAATTTCTGGCTTTTGTGGGAGTTCTGTAATTTTTGAACTCTCTAGACTTTTTGGACTGTTTGGTTTAAATTTTTGGTTTGGGTTGTGTTATGATTTCTAAAACTACGATGACGCGACAAAACACCCGATTTCACGAGAACAAATGTTAAATTTTGAAAATACAAGCATGGATTAGATTTAATCGGTTTTTCAAACTTTCGCTGTTAAATGATTTGGTTAACCTTAAATGATATCATGTAACGGTTTCAATAATAAATATATAAATGAATATGCTTTAAACTTGGACGTCTCACCAAATAAGTACACATAGTTTTATCGAGGTATCATTAGTTTTAAAAACCTTCTTCGTAACATTCTCAGATTCGGCCATAATGTCTAGGCCGTATTTAGGGTGTTACAAAAAATCAATGAATTTGGCCATCAATATTACAAAATCTATTAATTTATTCCTAACTCTGAAATTAAAAAATATATATTATTAAAAAATTTATTTTTACCCCTTTATAACCCATTGACTAACCCATTGAGATATTAAAATAAGAAAAGAGTACCCTTTTTCAAGTCACTTGCAACAATTTCTTTTACTATAACTTAGGCTTCACACTAGTGTCACGGGGCTAGACCTTTCGTCTCGCAATCCACGCGGCCTTAGGTAGTTTCTTTGCCCAAACTCGCCTAAGTCAGCCTTTAACTCGAATGAGGATTCATTAAGAACTCCTCCAAGGCACCAATTGTAGAGCGGAAGCGATTTAATGCCAAAAGAAGCAAGGCAAAGAACAACAGAAAACCAAAGAAAGAAATGCTCGCAAAGTGTTTGAGTAAATGCTCAAAGAATTCTATTTCTCTTAAGAATTCAGTATACAATGGATGGTTTTCAAATGAGGAGGAGGCTCCCTATTTATAGTTGAGCTCCTCCAACACCGATGGTCAAGATCAAAATACATCGACGGACGAGATTAGTCTATCCCTTAATTTTAGGGATTTACAAGATTATATCCTATCAAATCAAATCTAATCTTTACAAGATATGATCCTCTCTATCTTCTAATATTAGTTACCAAATTGCCCTAAGTTGCCATATCTTCACTATCGGGCCAACCAGGCTTCAATCTGACAGGCTTCTCCAACAATTCTTGGAATTGGGCCAGTTCTCGTGGGCTAAATGATCCCCATCTAATTGATTGACTTCCATGGGGCGTATCTTGAGCCATGGTCACGGGCTTTGAACATAGGCCCTTGACACTAGACCAAACCAATTCATTTGGAACTTGTCTTGAATAATCCCGAACATATAACGTTTTTAATGCCTTTATTTTCTTTTGGATCTTAAATTCTTGTGTTTTATCTCAAATTTTTAGAGTTTTTTTGTAACTGAGTTTGTCATAGGCCAATTTTGGCCGGTTACATCAAAACCCATTACAACCCAATTAACTACCCATAACCCAAATACAACCCAACTAACCCAAAACTACCCTAACCCAAATTCAAACCCGTATAGCCCAAATCGACCAGCCCAAAACAGAAAACAGGAAAGCAGAAAACCCTAGCCGCCTCTGCTGTTATGCCCACTTGGCCTCTGACAGCCCTGCTCCACCGCCCTTGTCACATCTCAGCACCGCCCTTTGCCTGCAAGTAATTAAACAGAAGGGACAGAAAGCGAAAAAGAAAAAAATCACTTGTAAACAAAGGCTATAAAAGCCGATTCAAACACTGTGTAAAAGAAGGTTTTTTTTTACAGTAATCAAAGAATAGAAATCGTTTCAAAGGCAGAATACGAAGGCAGCAAACCCAATATCAAAGCATTCGAACCCTCAAAACCAGAATAAAGACCCCAATATCAGAGGTAATCTGAGATTTCCATTTCTGTTTCTCACACTTTTTATATCCCAGCACATTCAAATACATATACACGTACTTTTTAAATAAACTAAGGGTATAAAAATAAAAAAGGGGAAAAAGTTAGAAATTTTACCTTTTTCCGGCCACCGGAACGGTGGCCGGAACGACGGCGATCGGCGGCGCGTGGTGGTCCGATCATCGGCCAGTGACCGGCCGGTGACCGGACGTTGACCGGTCCGGTGACCGGAGCCCCGGGGCCGGGGCCTTCTTCCTGGAGCTCCCCCCTCTTCCTCCCTTCTCTTCCTTCCCTCTCTTCTTTCTCCCCTTCCCTCTCTCCCCGTTTTTTTTTTTCTCTTCACGGTAACAAATGAACCAAAAAACCAAAAAAAGGGCCTTTTATACTAACCGACCTGGGTCGGGTCGACCCGACCCAAACCGGTTAGGATCCGCGTGCTGTGACGTCACTGGGGTTATTTTCAACCCTAGTCCCTCCGCTTTTCTGATGGTTTGCAATCAAGTTCCTTTCAATTGCAATTTGGCCCCAAAGGTTACATCCGTCTTCAATCTGGCCCCGTTTAAAACGCTGCGTTTTGCGAAATCGAAAAATTACTATTCCAGTCCTCCTAGGATCAGTCTGTGTTCAAATAGGTCCTTTTCGTTTATTTAGATTCTGAAATTCGCCCCGAAAACTTCCCTTTGAATTCAATTTCGTCCTTCTATCTCCTTTTAGTATTATTTTCTTTAAAATTTAATAGTATTATTGTTATATTGATTATTATATTATTATTGTCATTATTTTATCTTATTGTTACTATTATATATTATTATATTATTATTGTTAGTATTATTATATTTATATACACATATATATAGTATAGTGTTTTATTATTTGCATTTGTTTTAAAACTTTATTTATTTTGTTATTATTATTATTATATTTTATTTAGTATTATTCGTTATACTTTCTATTATTTTTATTATTTTACGTTATTACTATTATGTTTTATTATTTTCATCATTATTAAATTTATTGTTTATTAATCTTTTACTATTATTATTATTAACCCATATATATACATATATATTTTACGTACCTGTTTTTAATATTACCATTATTTATTTGTTTCTTAAATACGTATAGGTATGTGTTTATATATTTATGGTCGTTTTTCAGTATTATTATTTTTGTAATATAAATGTTATGTTTTTATTAGGTTTAACATCAGCATTATATATATATGTCTTTACCTGTAGTTTCGATATTATTATCGTATATATTCTTTATAAATGTTTTATTTTGCGTAGTTTTATTATTATATTACTTTATATATATACGCTCACGTAGGTACTTTGTTACTATTATCGTTATATTTTTTATATATATACACATATTATTTCATTATTCTTATGTTATTTTATGTGTTTATTCTTAATACTATCGTTTACATATATATATATATATATATATATATATGCATATATATATACATATGTCCTTGTATTACGTTTTTTAATGTCATAACTCTATATACGTGTATTATTTCTTTCTATATATACACATATATATATATTTTATAACTATTATTATGTACACTTTTCATAAACCTAGCATTATGTATTCTATATATGCTTGTTATTATTTCATACTTCGCATTACCATTATTATTATACCATATGCATTATTATAGTCATTATTATTATGCACGCATTGTTATATATCTCGTTTATCGCGTATATTTTTCGCCTTTATCATCGTTTGTTTTTAATGTAACATTTTCATATTATTGTTCTTATGCCAACTCTATTTATCTTAACCTCTTCACGTTTTAAAATAAGGCAATATGCCGATTTTAACATTATTCCAGTGATCTCATTGCTATTGTTGGGTGAATCACGATTGGCTCGTGTTAAACCGGGATATCCTTTTCAAAAGAAATAAAAAACCTTTAAATGCTCGTATTTTGATCGGATCACGACTATATTTTAGGTTGAACTTGTACTTTTGAAAATTAAGACAACGTACATTTGAAAGATACCAATTTTGGGCGTCGCGGGGGTGCTAATACCTTCCCCGCGCGTAACTGACTCCCGAACCCTATTTCTCTCTGAATTTCAACGTAGACCTAAACTGAGCCTTCCTTTTACTCAAGAAACAAATTTTTCTGCCGGAAAGAGGTTTTATTAGGTGCCCGATCACACCTCGGAAAAAGGATCGGTGGCGACTCCTTTGTTTTAATAAAATCAAAACTTTCAAGATTTTCACAAAATCGCCACAATTAGCGACCAAGCCAATTCATTTGGAACTTGTCTTGAATAATCCCGAACATATAACGTTTTTAATGCCTTTATTTTCTTTTGGATCTTAAATTCTTGTGTTTTATCTCAAATTTTTAGAGTTTTTTTGTAACTGAGTTGAAAGATGGTACTTGTTGAAACCATTTTTTTGAAAAGATAGTCGACTTTATATTTGAAAAGAAAACGAAAATTGGGAGTCGCCACCGATCTTTTTTATGAGGTGTGACCGGGTTACCTCGTAATTTGATTATTTTAATAAACGATTTGATTTACTAAAATAACGGTTTTGGTCTACGAAATTCAGAAAACAGATTCAGAAGTCGATTACGTACGAGGAAGGATTAGCACCCTCGTAACGCCCAAAATTGGTACCTGATTGATTAATTAATGTCTTAGTGTCGAAAGTTGAAAACTTAAAAAGAGTTTAAAATATGATCTCACCTTGTGTTAATGTTAATTTTACAAAAAAAAATGCTTGGATAAATCGAAATGGATGTTAAAGGCTTTCTTGTCTCAACGTAAATAAATGTCACATCCAGTAAGTTAGGACACGACATTTTAAACCCTCAAGAATAAGTTTGCCTTTTAATTTTCAAAACTCATGTATTCTAATTTTAAAAGGATATTCGGTTATTTAGATTAAAGGAGAAAAGATTGAAACCCAGTAAGTTAGATGTAATAGGCCGGATTTCAGTGATGTCGGAAATAGTGGTTCAAGACCACCAAATCCGACAAATGAACTTGTAGATAATATTATTTAATATTTACAAGTCAAATGTAGTTTTTTTTAAAAGATTTTTGAAATAGTAAATTGTGTTTTATAAAGATTTATTTAGTCAAGAAATTGAGAAAAAGAGGTATCGAGATCTCGGTGTTATAAACCGAGTCATAAATATTTTTATGAATATTTACGGAGTGTCAATAAGGTACTATTAAAATTTCGTTCGAAAATTTTAACGTTTGGGTGGTCAATTAAATAAAAAGGACTAAATTGAAAAAGGTGTAAAAGTTGCTAGAAGGATGAAATAGCTCAATTGTCAAATGAGGAGGGAGCTAAAGTGAAAATAAGCCCAAAGGAGATATTTTGGGCTGCATAAGCTGAGAAAAATCAGGAGAATTGATGAAATAAGGGCAAAATGGGAAAATAACAAAATTCACTAAAATAAAAAGGGGACTAGATTGGAATATCTAGAATTCTCTCCATTTCTCTTCATTTTCTTCAGCTGAGAAACAGCCATGGGAGAGAGTTCAAGCTGGTTTTCATACTCAAGCTTCATGTAAGTTTAATTCTTACTTTCTTCTTGAAATTTCTATGTTTTTGGACTTTTACAATTGGGTCCAACTTATTAATTCATTAGTTTTTGATTTTATGGCAAATTTTTAAAGTTGTTATGGATGAGTGCTGGAATAATATGATGAGTAAACATAGAAATGAAGCTTTATTTTTGTTATATGATGATTTTATCAAGTAAAATTAATGGAAATTGATTTTAGGACCTAATTGTGAAAGAGTTGAAATTAAAGACTAGTGTTGAAATTCTGATTTCCAAAGATTATGAAGTAGTTTAAAATGATAGAATAAACTATTAATTGAGAAAATTATCTCAATTGAGGGGTTAATTGAGCAAGGATTGAATTGTATGAATTGTGGAATTTGGGACAAAAATAGAAATCAACATGTTACACTAAAGCAGTTTTGGACAGCAACAGTTGTCTAACTTTGAAAAATCACCAAAAATAGTAGAAATTGAATTAGAAGTTAAGTGAGATATAGAATTAAAGCTTGTTGAGTCTAGTTTTATTTAAAAGAAACATAGAAGCAAAGGAATTCTGTATCTTGAGATATTTACATTTTTGTAAGACTGGTTTAGATTGATTTCGTGATCCCCTGTTCCGAATTGTAAAAATCATTAAAAATTGTACAAAAATATTTATGGAATATAATTTATATCGGTGGATTCCTTATTGAGTCTATTTTTACTAGAAACAAACGTGAACATCTTTTGAATTCTGTATAAAGAGAAATTGAAATTTTAGTGAAGAGTGGTCAGGATTGTCGAGTAGCGAAACAGGGGAAACTTTAACTAATAAAATGTACTAATTGGCCACACCAAAAATTCTGGAAAAATTATTGTAAGAAGAATTGTGAGTCTAGTTTCAAGGAAAATTGACGGATCTTAATTTGGAGTTCTGTACCTTAAGAAAAAAATAATTTAGTGACTATGACACGGATGGACAGCTTGAATATTCACACAAGTAAATAGTAAAAATTATAGATAATGTTACTTACAAGTGTGTTATTTGTACTAAGGATGTGGATGGAGAGGAGGAGGAGAGAAAAATAAATATGTGAATGACTTGTGTATAAATTGATCACATGCCCGATTGTAATTGATAAATATTGAATTACAAATAATATAATGTTTTATTTGGAATATTTATTATGAAATTATGATTATCGTTATAATATGAGATCGAATTTGTAAGTTTATATGGCTAAATTTTAGTGATCATTTGTTAATCTTATGAATTTCATGACGTGTTATTTCATATGTATTGGTGATAAAATCGTGAATGATGAAAAAACATGAAAATTGAATAAATGATCAAATTGAATACTTCTGCCCAGTGATAAGCGATGAATTGACGGTAAAAAGGATCTAGCCCGAACGGGTGATCCTATTCTGATATAGCCCTCCCGAAGAATACAGGAAAAAGGATTAAGCCCGGAAGGATAATCCTAATATCAGCCCTCTCGAAGAATATATGGGAAATGAGGTTCGCGGGAGTGTGCTGGTGGCTCTCCCGAAGAATATATGTGTATTGGCCTTCCAAAGAATACATGGGAGCTGAGGTTCGCGGAAGTGTGCCAAGAATTGAGGTTTGCGGGAGAGTGAGGTTCGCGGGAGTGTGCTTACTGAAATGAAATGTGTAAGACCATGGTTGAAAGATACCATGGCAACGTGACATGAATAAGACCATGGTTGAAAGATACCATGGCAACATGAAATGAAATGTGTAAGACCATGGTTGAAAGATACCATGGCAACGTGACATGAATAAGACCATGGTTGAAAGATACCATGGCAACATGACAGAAAATGAGTAAGACCATAGTTGAAAGACACTATGGCATCATGTCAAAGATAAATGAGACCGTGGATGGGAGACGCTATGACATCTGTTGAACAATTGATATTCAGGTAATATGTGTCAGATAACGAATGGTTATATGAAATGGTTGTGTGAAATGTTTACAAGAACTAGTTATATGGAAATATATATACAAAATAGTTGTATGAAATAATTATGAAGATAGATAAACGAATTAAGTACAAGTACATGGAATATAATTTATGTTAAGTTTGATATAAACTATTACCGGAATAAATATACATAAAATATATGGAAATGATGAAGCATGAAAAGAATGATATATACTTATGAAGAAACGGTAAGAGAATGATATGATTCATGACATGTATATATATGATTATCTTTGATATGTTGATACAAGGAAATTATGTAAGTAAAAACAATTATTAAACTTAAGTGTGATATGTCGAGAAAATAAGTATATCAATGTTGAATTTATATGAAATATGTACTAGTATACTAGCAATGTTGCTGTTTGATGCTTAGACAAGTGCCAAGCTATTGATTGTATGGTAATATATTTATATGATGCATAGAATCGGTAGGTATTTAATTGAAATTTTTTTTAAGTGATCTGCAAGTTCTAATGATGCTCCGAAACTCTATTTCGATGGCGGATACGAGTTATGGGTGTTACATTAGAGCACGATGTTCTCGTGTCTCTAAAATTCGAAACATTGCCTCATTTTGAAAGTTTCTTGAATAAATATGCATGTAATCTTTAAAACAATGCGTATTTATTTTATTTCGAGTATAGTGTAAAAGAATGCATATTTAAACACGTCTTATGACATAATTGTGACAATAGTAGAACGATAACACGAATAAACAAAATGACGATACGAGACTTATAACAATAGAATTCTTGATTCACGATTTTAATAATAAAACAAATAAGATAATAAAAGAATAAAAGAAATGAAAATAGTATCCCATATTTTGAAAATGAAAGAATGGTGAATAAATAAATTGATAAATATATAGATTTGAATAATACTAAGTTGAGGTATATATAAAAAATAATGTGAATAATATTAATCTAAAATAAAAAGAATAATAAATAGATAAATAACTTCAAATTTAGACATTTGAATGTTAAACGACTAAATAAATAGGTGAGTAAAATAGTCATAGATAATAAATGATTTAAATATTTAGGAAGCAATAGAAATGTACATATATAAATAGATATATAAAATTTACATATTCTAAGAGTAACATAATACATAAATAGATAAAATAATCTAAATAATGTTGAATTTAAATATTTTTAAAGTGAAAGAATTATGAATTGATAAATCTAATGCACAATATTAAATCTAAATATAAAACGAGTAATGAATGAAATAAATAAATATAACTAAATTTTGTTAAATTTGAGCATTTAAAAGAGGAAAAATAAAATAAAATAAAAAATACAATAAATAAATAATGAAGAGACAAACAAAATAAATAAATAAACTAAAATGAATAATGGACCAGAGACAAATAAAATAAATAAATAAATAAACTAAAATGAATAATGGACTAAACTGTGACCCAAATTAAATTAAAGGACTAATTAAGATAAAAAAAAAAGGGCAATGGACTAAAATGGAGAGCGTGAAAACTATTGAGGACTGAATAAGAAATAAATCCTATCCTTAGGACACGTCTCCTTTCTTCAACAGATCAACAAGCTGAGGACTCGGTTGAAAACAATGTGAAATAAAAGGGTAAGATCTTTAAAAGGTGAAGGAAATTAAATTTGGACTCAATTAAAACGCTTGAAAGACGGAGGGACTCCGAGTGAAAATTCCCCTTTATATGAAAAACACGCGGATCTGCCAGTGGGTCGAGTCACGCGGGTCAATCCATGGCGAAACGGTGCTGTTTTGGCACCCTGAGCTGAAGCATGAAACGGCGTCGTTTTCTAACTTTTGACAAAAAACCCTCATTTACTGCCGAAAATTAAAAAAAAAAAAACTCAAGAGACTATGCTGTTTTCTTTGCTAGGTTACAACGCCTAGCCTTGACTTCGTCGGCCATCCACTGCGCCTCTACTGGAGCTGATGATCGGAGTCAAGCAAAAAAGGTTTTTTTGACCACTTTTTCGATGGGTTTGGAGGCTAAGTCCTCTTGGCCCAAAAAGAATTCGAAGAAAAGGGACCATCGATCCCTTTTTAATCTGATTTTGAGGCCGGAAGAGGACTTCCGATTATGGGACTTCGGGACGATTTAGGTAACCTCTTTTCCTTTTTTATTTTTGTATATATAAAAAATAAAAATAGAGAAATAAACAAGTAAAAAAAAAAAACTTGAATCTTGTAAATTAGCTTCAACCTTTTTTTGTTTCGATCTTTTTTTTATTTCAAAAACATCCTCCCTATTACATTGATGGTTCATGGCTTATATAGCCAGATTTACAACCCTTCTATCACTGCTCTTCTACTGTTGGTGTCTGTTTCTCTGTTGTTTCTTTGCTCTGTTTCTGCTTCCTGCAGGTACTCTTGAGGGTCAACGAAGAAAGGAGGTCGACACTTTGCCATTTTGGTGCTAGC
This sequence comes from Gossypium stocksii, assembly GCA_020496765.1. Classification (NCBI taxonomy): domain Eukaryota; kingdom Viridiplantae; phylum Streptophyta; class Magnoliopsida; order Malvales; family Malvaceae; genus Gossypium; species Gossypium stocksii. The sequence goes on from CM035623.1 coordinate 111,979,149, forward strand.
GTGCCAGGAGAGCCGAGCCTCCAGCGTTGAGCGTGCTATGGAAGCACGTGGAGGTGCGGCGCGAGGGAGGCTCAGAAACCCTGGGGTTTTGAGCTAGTTTAGTTTTTGGGGCTTCTGGGCCCCTAGGTTTGGGTTTGGGTTAATGTTTGGGCTTGTTGGCCTGTAATTTGGGTCGAGTTTAATTGGGTTAAGGGTTTAATGTATTTGGGCCTTTTATTTGTGTAACTGGATTGTTAAAATTTTAACTTATTTCTTTTTTTTTTTGGTTTATGATGAGCTGGGAAAAAATGGGCTTCTACAGTACTCTTTTTTTCTTATTTTAAATATCTCATATGGATTTGCTGATAGGTTATAAAGGGATAAAAATGAATTGTTTTTTTTTAAATATTTTTAAAATTTTAGAGTTAGGACTAAATTGACAGATTTTTTAAATGTTGAAGGCCAAATTTAATGAGTTTTTAGAAATAGAACTAAAATGAAAAATTTTGTAAACATTGAGGGCTAAATTAGTTAAATTTTTTATATTTACGATTAAAATGATAGAATGTGTAAATATTAGAGGGTTAATTTTGATACTAGACCAATAAAAAAAAGCCCGTATTAACTCAAAGTGATGAAAATATTTAATTTTGAAAAGCTTGGTGATTAAATAAAAAAATTAATAGTTGGGTCACTAAAATAGAACGAAAGACATAATTTAATAATCATTTTTATAGTTTACCCATAAAAAATAATTTTCAGCATGAATTCAACATTCCACATAATCATTTAACTGATAAAATTTATGAGAGGAATTAATTTACACATTTCAAAATATATAATAACTTATTTATTTCTTTAATAGAGGAGATGAAATGCAATCACATAATGCCTAACACTTTTACCCAATTTATCTTATATACTAAAATTGAAGTTATTTTTAACAGGCTTGTTAGTGGGTTAAGCCTTGACTAAGTTATATTTTAGTAATTTGCTATTTTCATGTTATGTTTTCCTAAACAGAGATATAAAAAAGGAGTATGGAATGAAATGCCTGGGATATTGTGTTTGTCTAAAACTTTGGATTCTCTTTTCTCTTTTTTATTAGCGTTCTTCTTTTCTTTATGGGATTCCATTAATTATCCTACATCAAATTGGTATTCAGAGCACTCAAACTTTAATACACTTATATATGCATAATCTTGTAATCATATAAAAAAAATATAGATTTTATTCAACAAAAATATAACATGTTGAAAATAAAATAAGTTTAAACTCGTTGATATTGTAAAAAATAAATATAAATATTTTTAAAATTCATTAATGAATTAAATATAAGTAAATAATATGTATTGAATTAATGGAAATATATTCTTATAAGGAAATTATCTTAAATTAACTTTTTTCATTCCAAATTACAGCTCAAGTAGCCAAATTTCCGCCATTTTTATATTCATTTTAAGCTGGAGTTTTGGCAGTTCAAGCAACTATAGATATACATAAATGGCTATTTCTTATAGCGGAAGAAAACAATCTCTGAAATATCAGTCTCTATATACATATACACGTAAACCCCCTTTTTTGTTCTTACCATTTTCCTAGAAAATTCTAAGCATTCATAACTTAATTAATATTATACCCTTATTATTTCCATTCAAGTATTAACAATTATATGCCCATAATCGTCCACTACCACTCATTATGGTCTAATTGCCATATCAATCCACCACCACTCAATTCCATGACAATTTAGTACTTTCCAAAAATATAAGCAAACATTTACGCCCTTTACGATTTAGTCTTTTTTACTTAATTAGCTATCCAAATGTTAAAATTTCTTAACCAAAAATATGACACTAATGACCTCGTAAATATTAAATAATTAATATTTACAAATTGACACATCGAAATTGTGGTTTCAAAACCACTATTTCTGACAACACTAACAAACGAGCTGTTATGAAGTTGGGTTTCAATTTTATTGTAAACACGGAGGTGATGTGGGTTCAAGTTCTAAGGAATGAATATAACATTTTTGGGTTGATACCAGAGAATATTAAGCGTACAAACTGCTCCTATTTATGAAGATCTTAATTGACATTTGGGAAGGTGAAGAAGGACCTTATATGGATTGTCTGTGATTGGTGCTTGGTTAACTTCTGGAATGATGACTAAGCGCTAAAGTGACATTATATTAGTCATGGAATTTTAGACGAGACAATTCGAGTTTGTGATGTTGTCACGTCAGATGGTTTATGGAATGTGCAATGGTTGTTACCCATTCTTCCTCATAATGTGGTGAAGCAAATATTAGCGCGTAAGGCACCAGAAAGAGATGCGGGGACTGATCATATTAATTGGCGTTGAATGTCAGCAGGAAGGTTCTTGTTAGCAGAATCATACAAACATTTGTTTTATGTTAGTGTACAAAGACAAAACATGTATTTCATGTTAATCTGGAAGGTGAGTACACCACAAAGAGTTCGTGTTTTCTTATGGTTATTTTTTCAGGACAAGTTGTTAACAAATGAGGAGTGCACTCGACGAGGTATGTCTCAAGTTCTGTTTTGTGAGCAATGTGGTAATCTGGTCGAATCATCAATTCACACGATTACATATTGCGTTTTTGCACAAGCAGTGTGGAAATCAGTTGTTCCACGTTGGTGTTGGAGCTAATTCTTTTACTTGTCAAAAGATAAATGGGTTAGGTGGAATATCAAGAATGAAGGTGAGATAATGGTTTCGAACGGTAAGTGTGCTACTTTTTTCTCAATTATATGTTGGTTTATTTAGAAGCATAGGAATGTTTTTATCCTTAGTGGTGCTAGTGGGAGCAGTTCAGAACTTATTAGTTCAGCTTTGGCGTGGACTAAGTCTGTGGGGGTTAGAGAGGTTGTTAATCAATGTGCATGTATGTCAATGACAGTTGGAAGATGGCAAACCTCAGCGGTTGATTGGGTTAAAGTTAACGTTGATGGTTCAATTTCAAGAAATAACCCAAAAGCATATGTAGGATAGAGGAATATGGTAGGTAGGATTCAAGATGGTATTAGGTATGAATGATATCTTCTAAATTGAAGCCAGTGCGATTCTTGAAGAATTGAAATTGACTTGAGCTAGAGGATTCAGATGTGTTGAGTTGGAAAGTGACAACGCAATGTTGATCGAATATATTCATAATGGGTTGGCTACAGTAAGTAGTGTTGCTGAAGTAAGACAGATTTATATTGGTGTTCTCAAAATTGTGATGTCAAATTTCGACATATTTACCGGAATGCCGATAAAGTTGTTGATTGCATGGCTAAAGCAGATGGAAGCATAATTGAACAGCTGGTTATACTGGAAGATCCTCCGCATTATGTGAGATGCTGGCTTGAAGAAGGTATTAAGCAGTCGCTGATGACTGATGATAATTTTCATTAGGATGAAGCTCGCTTAATTTTTTAAGCTTATGTTCAACAAAAAAAAAAGTTTAAACTCATTGGTATTGTGAAAATTAAATATAAATATTTTTAAAATTAATTAATAAATTAAATATAACATGTATTAATTTTTTTAAGTAAACAATATGTATTGAATTAATGAAAATATATTTTTATAAAGAATTTGTCTTAAATTAATTTTTTTCATTCCAAATTTGTCGAGATATCAACAAAACATAAGGAAATTTTTGTCCAAATTTGTTTCTATATTTTTATGTGGAATTTGTTTTGAATTAAATTTTTTAAATGAGTTACACTTGGTAGATTATTATAGTAACAAATGACAATTTATAAGTTATGCCATATAAAAATTGTTTCCTTTTATGTAACCTCATATTATTATAATATATATATATATATATATATATGGGTAATATTTGTTATTATATAAGTGGAGCTTTTAGACTTCAAATGCAATGTGAGAGAGTTGATATCTTATAGAGTATATTAGATATATTAGATATGCTCTAAGTCTTTGTACTCCTCGAATATTTAGAATTCTCCTTACTTTTATTATAAGAAATTTAATCTCTCTACTTTTAGATTTAAAAAAGCAAGTTGCATTGTTAACACCATTCAAATTATTTTTGTTAAATTCAAGATCATTATATCGTCTTTTTTTTTAATTACATAGTTATTAAGTAATTTTTTTTTAATTTCAAAATATCATTTCAATAAATTTAAAAAAAAAGATGTTAACTATTAGATTTAAATTTGAAATATAAAAAATAGAATAATTAAATTTTAAAAGTAAAAGTATAATGATTAAATTTTAAATTTATTAGAATTTTATAATATATTTTAACAAATTTTAAACCCAAGGAATGCAACAGTTTGAACCAATTGAGAAACGCGCAAAGCGCAAAATGTTCCGTTCACACTCCGAAAAGTACAAAACAAGGGGACGTGGCCCTGATGCGAATACGGCCCCAATTTATCCGATTGGGGAGCATATGAAAATTCCACGTTGTAAAATTTGCCTTCACGGTCCCCAGACGACGTTTTGACCGTCTTCTCAATATCCTATAAATTACGTGCATGGTTCCCTTTTCAACTTGTATTAGCCTCGTTTGAAAAATAAATAAATTAAATCTTGATATAGTTGCTCTGCTTTTGCTTCTCTTATACTGAGTTCCAAGCAAAACCCTATTTTGTTTTTCGTTTGATTTCGCTAATGTCTTCTTTGGGTAGTTTGAGATTTGAGTTTCTCATCATACTATGGCTTCTCAATCTTCTAAGGAATCAGTTCATGATTTCACTGTTAAGGTTGATTTTGGGTTTAATTCAAATTTATACCCCCATAGATTAAATTTAAATTGTCTTTCATTTATCTCACTGGGTTTTGTTTTTTTTTTTTTTTTGGCTGTTCAGGATGCAAGAGGGAATGATGTTGATGTGGCAAGAAGTTTGACGATGGCGACAAAGTTGTTAGCTTTGTCATGCATAAGGAAGGAGAGTTATGGGGATTTGTCACCAAGGCCTCATTATCCATCGATGCCCAAATACCCAAAAGGGATTACGGTACAAGAAACGAGCTTGCAGGGATCAGAGGCGAAAGCTATGTTTTCAGTGATGGGGATGACATGTTCAGCCTGCGCTGGCTCCGTCGAGAAGGCTATTAAGAGGCTTCCGGGAATTAAGGAAGCTGTTATTAATGTTTTGAACAACAAGGCGCAAGTCATGTTCTACCCAAGTTTTGTTAACGTAAGTTTTTCTTAATTTATGTTTCGATAATTGAATTTCAGAACCTTTTTGTTTGTTTGTTTGTGCAGTGAAATGAATTGTTTTCACTAAGAAACAAAAAACAAGATTTGGTTTTCTGCTTTGACAAGTTTGACTTTATTGACTTTATTTCCACTTACCTTTGCTTGGGGAGGATAATGAAGAAACAACTTAAAGTAGGCATGGTTATGAACCCTTTCGATTTTGACTTCTATTGATGCTTTACCTACAAATTTACAGGTTGCTGCAATTTGTTTCTGTGAATGGGGCCAGCATGGTAGTGAACCATGAAACCCCACCTTACGTGCTATATACTTAAATCCCAAGTCTGTCCACTACTACCACCCTTCAAATTTTAAGTCCACTCAAATTTGGCTTCTGATATTGTCAATCCAATGATTAGGATATTTATATATTTCATCAATTTAACTTTTATATTTTTTAAATTGTTTCATGTCTCACCATGTTTGGGTTTCCTTCTAGGTTAAATTGTTTTTATATTAGATTTTTATATAAAAATATGAAGACAGTAGCATCTAATATTTATTATTTTTTAAACGAATTCTTTTTTAATAAATTTTCAATTGAGTTTATGTTTGGTCGATTCGTGTCATTAACTCTGTTAATAACTTAAATATAATAACTATAGATATAATATTTTAAATTATTTTTATATAAAAATATAAAAAAATCAAAATAAAAGCATCATTATAATAATATTTTGTAAATTTTTTATTTTTAAATAAATTTTAATTAAATTGATGTTGGATTAATTTGTTTTATTAATTCTGTCAGAAGTTTAAACATATTACGTATAGATATAATATTTAACTTTTAAGTGAGGAAAACTAAGGGGAAAAAGTATACTTCTACGTCAAGAACTATGCTTGATGTTGTTTACTGTTGGATGGTAATTTCCAAATGACTAATAGTGTTGGACTGAAAGTTTTGCTACAGCTTTGCTCATTGAAGAGATTAACAGAATGAAGATAAAATTGAATCTGGAATTTTACTATTTCAAATAATCTTGAATGACTAACTTGTTAAATTCATTTACACAGCCCTTTATATAGAGACTAATAGCTAACTGCATTGGTTAACTGACTAACCGATTACCATTACTCTTATCTAACTGCTTTCTATTATATTCTATCATGCACCTATCTTCCCGACTTGAAACACCCGAAGAAGAGTACGAAAACGAGTAAACATGGTTAGAGATAACGGCTTAGTAAAGATATCAACCACTTGATCACACGCAGGAACCTCGCCAACCAGAAGGGATCCATCGGCAACCTTCTCACGAACAAAAAATAAATCTAACTCTACATGCTTAAACTTGGAATGTAATACGGGATTAGTTGCAACGGCTACAGCACTCGAACTATCGCACCAAACATGTGGTGTGTCGACAGACTTAACACGTAACTCTTGTAACAAAGACATCAGCCAGGTGACCTCACTTGTAACTGCTGCAAGACTCCTATATTCAGCCTCAGTCGTAGATCGAGACACGACGGACTACTTCTTAGAGCACCATGAAACTGGAGTTTGACCAAAATAAACACAGTAGCCAGTTGTGGACCGGCGATCGTCGAGATCTAATCCCCAGTTGGCATCAGCATAGCCAACTAAGGATAACCTATTAGACGAATGAACAGTTATTCCAAAATCAATTGTGCTACATAGATACCTCAGAATACGCTTCAGGGCCACCATATGTGTAGTAGTCGGATTATGCATGAACTGACAGACTCTGTTAAAAGCATAAGCAATGTCTAGCCTGGTCAAAACAACATATTGAAGAGCTCTTGCAAGACTCCTGTATTCAGTCGGATCTTCCAAACACTCACCATCATCCTTCGACATGACTGACGAGCTGACAATTGGAGTATGCATACTCTTTGCTGCAGTCATAGAACATCGAGCTAGAATATCACGTATATATTTCTGTTGACACAAATGAAGACATCCAGACGATCGAGTAACTTCAATTCTAAGAAAATAATGCAGCTTACCTATATCCTTAAGTGAAAACTCACAATTCAACTGCTGAACAAACCAATCAATAGTAGCGGGAAGATCATCAGTAATTATAATATTGTCTACATAAACAAGAACGTATAGAGTGGAATCAGGCAGAACACGAACAAATAAGGACGCATCCGACCGGGACCCAACAAACCCATCTGACAACAAAAACTTCTTGAGTTTGTCAAACCAGGCACGAGGAGCCTGCCGAAGACCATAAAATGCTTTCTTCAACCTACATACCAATGGTTTTCTTTCAAAATCGTACTGCTCATACCCCGGAGGTTGATGCATAAACACTTCAGTATCCAAATCACCATTCAAGAAAACATTATTCACATCAACCTGTCTGAGGGTCCATCCTCTAGACATAGCAATTGAAAGAATGACCTGGATCGTGGCAGGTTTTACTACAGGACTAAAAGTCTCTTTAAAATCACAGCTAGGGACTTGTGAGCAGCCTTTTGCCACTAACTGAGCTTTTCATCTAGCTATTGTACTATCAGGGTTTCTCTTGATCTTGAAAAGCCACCGACATCCAATGACCTTGTAATTTGATAGTCTTGACACAAGATCCTATGTAGCATTACGAACGAGAGCATCATATTCAGCTTGGTCTGCCTCACGCCACTCAGGAGTAGAAAAAGCCTTTTCAATCGTACTCGGCTCCATTGCTTCAACATTCATGATTTTGGGCTTAAAAACTCCAGCCTTCGAACAAGGCACCATTGGATGACTATTAACTATGGGCAACACTCTCTGCTCACCTTCAGGAACCGACTCACAACCATTAGATGCCCTAATCTCACTATCATTAGGCCGAGCAGAACTAGACGCTACATGATCCGACCCAACACTTGGCTGAGCATGCGGAATTATATCTGGACCGATAGACAACCGTGCACAACCCGAAGAACTCAAACCAGGCGAAGACGTAACAGGCTGAGATCCCGCTCATCAAATAACTGGAATGAACGTTGAAACATTCTGATTACGATCAGGCACACCACTCCCAGAAGCAGACTCGGTCGACACAAATTACTTTTCATCAAACACAATATGACGCGACACAACAACCTTACCGGTCGATAACAGACACAAATACCCTTTATGTTGTGTACTATAACCCAAGAAAGTGGTAGGAACAGACCGAAAATCCAGCTTATGTGTCCCAAATGGTCGAAGATAAGGGAAGCACCTACACCCAAATACTCGCAAATGATCATAAGTGGGTTCATATCTATACAACGCCTGAAACGGAGTTTGGCCATTTAGCACAGGAGTGGGAAGCCGATTTATCAGATGCACCGAGCAACAAAAGGCATAACCCCAGTATGCCATAGACAAATTAGCTTGAGCCAAGAGAGTTATACCCATTTCCACAACATGACGATGCTTTCGTTCTACAACTCCATTCTGCTCAGACGTGTGTGGACATGCCAAACGATGAATAATCCCTTGTGAAGCCAGGAGATTTGAAAACGCTCTATATTCACCACCCCAATCACTTTGGAACTGTTTAATGGTTTTCCCAAACTGATTTTTTACAAGTTGCTGAAATTGAACAAAACACTGCAATACCTGAGACTTTTGTCGAATCAGATACAGCCAAGTGAAATGAGTACAAACATCGACAAACGAAATATAATACCAGTTATTACCACACGGAACATTCGCTAGACCTAAAGTTCAGATACAACTAAAGCAAACGGATCAGTATACTTAGTACATGAAGCAAAAAATGGTAATTTATGGGACTTGCCCATTTGACATGCAGCACAAACACTATTATCAAGACCACTCTTAGGAACAACAATATTACATTTATTTAGAACTGCTTTAACCACATCAGAAGTAGGATGCCCTAACCGATTATGCCACAATGAAAACACATCACCACAATTAAACGAACGTCGACATACAGGAGTAGTAGAACTAGGAACTTCAACCGCATGAGCAGACACCTCAGGCATCGGAAAATGATACAAGCCATCACTTATGTGCCCCTTCAGCAAAATCTCCCCGGTCACAATATCCTTAATTACACAATAATTTGGATGAAACTTAAAGAAAACACCATTATCGTTAGCAAATTGAGAGACCGATAAAAGATTCTTTCTGATGTCAAGAACACACAAAACATTTAGACAGTCTTAACAGCTTAGACGACAAACGTAAAACCCCTTGACCAATTGATTTAATCGAAATAGGTGTACCATTACCCATTAAAAGAACAGACGTACCTGAATACGAATTCACATCCTGTAACGCTGCTGGATCTGGACACACATGATTACTAGCCCCAGAATCTGGATACCAGGACGCAAAACCAATCGGCATCGGAATATATGATTTTGAACCACCAGCGTTAGACCCGGCCTGTGAAGTGTTAGCATGTGATCCGGGTGAATTAGAATAATCAGACGGATGAAGGTCGCCAACTCGAGGAAAACCAACAACGGGTCAGACCCGGAGTAAACCCGAGCTCGATGTTTAGTACACCACGGAACAATACCCAAAGGTCCATCGTGTGACCTTCCACCAAACGGCACATCAAGCTAAACATTATTAGACACTGGCCCAGGTACATTCGGCCTTGAAGGCCCTTGAGAGGGCCCACCAACAGTTGGTCGAAACATAGGCGGGCGTATGCTAGATTGAGGCCCAAAATTTGGTCTGACATCATCATAATTGCCACAAGTATACCCCACGTATCCTTGATCCACAGCATTATAATTTTGACTATAAGCACTAGAACCCCTAGGCCTTCTATGTGACTGAAAAAAAAACTCATCACCATTATTAATATTATACACACCGTGAGTCTCTGCAACCAGACTCGCAAACGAAGGTACTTGGCCCATCACCGGAGGATTTGAATCCTCACAGTATACCAATAGTAGCACCTCTGAGCAACATGGCCAAATCTAGAACAGATCTGACATTGAATCCTCGGCCGAAAGCTTCTCTCACAACCACGAGTAGGTGGTCGACCACCACGACCACCAGGCCCCTCCGACGGTAATGAAGAACCTTCGACAAGGTTCGCCACAAGAGGAACCTCCTGTACCAGCCTAGCTTACCGATTTTCGCATTCTAACAAAGTATCAATAATTCAACGAAAAGGTAAAGGAGAGGTAGAGAGAGATACCGTCGACACAACCCCCTCATACTCGGAGGAAAGACTGGAAAGAATGACCTAAATCTGCTAAGCTTTAGAGACCGGTGTTCCCAATGCTTCCAAAAGTGCACAAAGGCCCTTCACATTAGCCATATACATCTGAATCGAAAGAGATCCTTTCTTTAAGGAGTGAAAATCATGTCTCAACCGAAACTGTTTAGCATCAGTATCAGCGGCAAACATCGTCAACGCCGTGATCCACTCATCCGACGTGGTCTTCACATCCATAAAAGAAAAAAGATGTACCGCACCAATTGTGGACAGAAGCTAGGACGTGAGAAGGTTGTCATGTTGAGAGAAAGCAGAGAAAGCAGGATTAAGCATAAGCACATCATTCTGACCTTGAATAAATCGAGGCGGAGCAACCGTGGATCCATCAAGAAAACCGGCCAATCCATAGCCAGCCAAAATGAAGCGAATCTGTTTTTGCCACTGCAGAAATGTGTTCTCTTCAAGCTTAATGACATCGTGTCTAGGAAACGAATGAACAACTCGCTCGCCGAAAAATGAAGAGCCGTGAGGCTCGGAATCAAACTCAGCAGAATGCACAGTGGCCATGGCCTAGGACAACTCAGGCGACTAATACCATGAAGAGATTAACAGAATGAAGATAAAATTGAATCTGAAATTTTACTATTTCAAAGAATCTTGAATGACTAACTTGTTAAATTCATTTACACAGCCCTTTATATAGAGACTAATAGCTAACTGCATTAGTTAATTGACTAACCGATTACCATTACTTTTATCTAACTGCTTCCTATTATATTCTATCACTCATTGTTAGAGATGCAAAAAGATGTTACTTGATGACGTTAAGTGAATGAAGTAAAGCTTAAAAATGTATCCCACTAATTGTTCTTGCAGTTTCATTGAAAGGTGCAGGATTTAGCTCCTAACTTATTAGATGCATGTTACTTGAATCTGTCTTGTTCTTTTGTGTTTTTATCTTGAACAAGGTTTTGAAATATTAAACATTTATAGGAAGAGAGCATTCGTGAGGCCATTGAAGATGCTGGATTTCAAGCTGCATTGATTCAAAACGAGACCGACGATAAATCTGTTCAAGTCTGCCGAATTCGGATCAATGGAATGACATGCACTTCTTGTTCCTCCACTCTTCTTTGCAGACAGTTCCCGATGTGAAAAGGTCCAAGTGGCTTTAGCAACTGAAGAAGCACAGATTCATCATGATCCCAAAATCATAACCTGCAATCAACTCATGGAGAAAATAGAAGAGACCGGATTTGGAGCCGTACTTGTTAGTACTGGAGAAGACATGAGCAAGATCAATCTGCGTATCGACGGTGTAAGGACGGTTAACTCGATGAGAATGCTTGAAAATTCCCTTCAAGCACTCCCTGGTGTTCAAGCTGTACAAATATCCCCTGAACTCAAAAAAATTGCAGTCTCATACAAACCAGAAATGACGGGACCCAGAAACTTCATCAAAGTAATAGATTCAACAGGCTGTAGCAGGCGTTTTAAGGCAACGATTTATCCCGAAGGTGAAGGTTCTGGAAGGGAATCTCATAGAAAGGAAGAAATTAAGCAGTACTTCAGATCCTTCCTATGGAGCTTGATTTTCACTACTCCTGTATTTTTAACCTCCATGGTTTTCATGTATATCACTGGAATTAAACATGGGTTGGACACCAAAGTAGTGAATATGTTAACTATAGGTGAAGTCGTAAGATGGGTGCTATCAACTCCGGTTCAGTTCATAATAGGGAAATGATTTTACACCGGTTCTTATAAAGCATTACGCCATGGGTCCGCAAATATGGATGTTTTAATCGCATTGGGGACTAATGCAGCTTACTTTTATTCTGTATACACTGTGATAAGAGCAGCTTCTTCTCCAGATTTTGAATGTACTAATTTTTTTGAAACAAGTGCAATGCTTATCTCATTCATGTTACTCGGTAAGTATCTTGAGGTTCTAGCTAAAGGAAAAACATCAGAAGCCATTGCTAAGCTTATGAACCTTGCACTTGAGACAGCAATATTGTTGAGTTTAGATGAAGAAGGGAATACGATAAGTGAAGAAGAAGTCGATAGTCGATTGATACAAAAGAATGATATTATCAAAATCATACCTGGAGCAAAAGTAGCTTCAGATGGTTTTGTTTTGTGGGGACAAAGTCATATAAATGAAAGCATGATAACCGGAGAAGCACGACCGGTGGCAAAAAGGAAAGCCAATGCAGTTATCGGAGGTACGGTTAATGAGAATGGGGTATTGCATATTAAAGCAACAAAGGTTGGTTCAGAAAGCGCACTTGCACAGATTGTTCGTCTTGTTGAATCTGCTCAAATGGCCAAAGCTCCTGTACAGAAGTTTGCTGATCGTATTTCCAAATATTTCGTGCCTCTGGTAAGTCAAGAGAGTCCTTTTAGGATTGTTTCCATAAAGTTGGTTTTAAGCTACTTGTTCTTCTTGTTGTCTTCAACAGGTGATCATGCTTTCGTTTTCAACCTGGCTTGCATGGTTTTTAACTGGAAAGTTCCATGGTTACCCTGAATCATGGATACCATCTTCGATGGATGGTTTCGAGCTGGCACTTCAGTTTGGAATCTCAGTGATGGTCATAGCTTGTCTATGTGCCTTGGGGCTTGCAACCCCTACTGCTGTTATGGTCGGTACCGGTGTCGGTGCATCTCTAGGTGTATTAATCAAAGGTGGTCAAGCATTGGAAGGTGCACAGAAGGTAAATTGCATTGTATTCGACAAGACAAGAACTCTCACGGTCGGAAAGCCGGTCATTGTTAACACAAGACTGTTGAAAAACGTGGTGTTACATGAATTCTACGAGCTTGTTGCTGCAACTGAGGCAAACAGTGAGCATCCCTTAGCCAAAGCCATTATCGAGTATATGAAGAGAACCCTGCATGGCCAAAAGCACGTGACTTCGTCTCTATAACAGCACATGGAGTGAAAGCCATTGTTAGGGACAAGGAAGTAATTGTGGGAAACAAGAGCTTAATGTTGGAAAACAACATTGTTATTCCAGTTGATGCTCAAGACATGTTAACCGAAGCCGAATCGATGGCTCAAACCGGTATTCTAGTATCGATAGACGGTGAAGTAACAGGAGTCCTCGCTATATCCGATCCAGTGAAACCAGGTGCACAAGAAGTTATTTCATTCTCAAATCAATGAATGTAAGAAGCATCATGGTGACTGGTGATAATTGGGGAACTGCAAGTTCCATTGCTAGTCAAATTGGCATTGAAACTGTTGTTGCAGAAGCTAAACCTGAACAAAAAGCAGAGAAAGTAAAAGAGTTACAAGCGGAAGGTTATGCTGTGGCAATGGTAGGGGACGGCATCAATGATTCGCCGGCACTTGTAGCCGTTGATGTCGGTATGGCAATCGGTGCAGGAACAAATATTGCAATAGAGGCAGCTGATATAGTTCTGATGAATAGTAACTTAGAGGATGTGATCACAGCCATACACCTTTCCAGGAAAACGTTTTCTCGTATTCGCCTTAACTATATTTGGGCATTTGTGTATAATATGCTTGGGATCCCAATAGCTGCAGGGTCTCTATTTCCATCAACTGGATTTCGTTTACCTCCATGGATTGCTGGAGCTGCCATGGCTGCTTCCTCTGTTAGTGTTGTTTGCTGCTCACTCTCGTTAAAGAATTACGATTGGTGGAAAACCTTGAGATTGGTGGAATACAGATTGAAGAAATAGATGATGGGAGTTCTATATATAATATATCCACATATATATCTATGCAGGTTTGTTATATATGTATATGTATAGGTTAGGGATGTGAAATTTGGCAAACTAAATAATAAAGGTATCATGAAAAGACTGGTTTTGCTAGGCTGCCAAATTATGTACATATGTTTGGTGTTATGATTTTCAGGATATAATTGTAGTTTCAAAGTTAGGCGAGCTTTGCATGAGGATGAAATTAAAATTTTTTTTTTTTGATTTTTTTACCAATAAAGGCTCATTTTTAACTTTACTTTTATTATTATTTATCGGAATGGCCTGGAAACACTAAAACACGTCCACGTAAGAGCATTTTAGGGAGAGATTTCAGTAAAACGCATTCCTAAGGGAGAAATTTTGCCATGTCAGCATAAAACACATTGACGTGGACGTGCTTTGCTGAAGTAGAAAAATCGCTTCCTCAGGGACGCATTTTAACTCATGTTTTTCTAGGGTTAGGGCTATTTGCATGTTTAGTGCCTAGGGTTTGTGGGTTTAGGGTTTTAGGGTTGTAGTGTTAGTGTTTTGTTAAAATAATTTAGGGTTTTATTTATTTAGTGTTTAAGAATTTTAAAAAATAAATCATGGTTTAGAGTCTTCTAAAAAAATTAATTAAATTACGGTTTAGTTTTTTTAAATAATTTTTGTGTTTAGCTTTTAGGGTTTTTGTAAAAGGGTTTAGGTTAAGGGTTTAGAAAAAAATTATATTGACAAGAAGGATTTTGTTTTTTTTTTCTATAGTAGTTTCAGAAAAATTAATTTTGAGAAGACGGTTTTGAAAAGCTAATGTCAAAAACGCTTCAAACAGAATGCACTGTTAGCAAAATTACTGAAAAAAGCTCCCACGTGGATGCTCTTTTTCTATAGTTGTTTCTAAAAAAATAATTTTGAGAATACAATTCTAAAAAACTAGTGTAAAAAACGCTTCAAGCAGGATGCACTGTCAGCAAAATTACTAAAATAAGCTCCCACGTCGACGCTCTTTTTCTACAGTAGTTCTTGAAAAAATAATTTTGAGAAGATGGTTCTGAAAAAATAGTGTAAAAAATGCTTCAAGCAGGATGCACTGTCAGCAAAATTACTGAAAAAAGCCCCCACACGGATGCTCTTTTTCTACAGTAGTTCTTGCTTGGCCTTAGGCTATAAATGAGCCAAATTTCATTCTCATATTGCATAAGTTACAGCAAGAAAATTAGAGAGGCTAAGCAGAATAGAAATTGAAGATGAGTGAACGTATTAGTGCTGTTATTTTCTATGATAGTGAGGTCTGTAACACCAAGAATGATGTTTTTTATTGGAGAAGACAATGCGACTGGTTTTTAACCAGAACATAGATTTGACAGAACTTCGTAAAAGACTTAGACGTAAAATCTTTGGAACGACGCCAATGAGAGTTTCATCTATTAAGTATTGATTTTGTGCTTCGGTTGATCCCATGACATATGACTCATTTGATTTTAAATGTGGTTGTAACTTGGAGGCGATGGTGAAGACTCATCTCACTAGTGGGTTATCTTATCTTGAGTTATATGTATAATTTTCATCGCCAAAGGAAGCATTTGCGACTACAACATCTATTGTTGTTCGAGAGGAATACACGACCCCTACCCAACACTCCGTTAATGGGAGGTAGAACACAGACGTGCCCATGTTTGGTGGTAGTATAGAATACACAACTCCTGCATGGCACTCGGTTAGTGGATGGGACATGCATTTTGGTGGATCGATATTCGATGTTGGAAATATGTACTGAGAAATAACATCAACTTCTAGTGGTTGGCAATCCACATCTGATTGAGAATGTTACAAAACATTCACAAGAAGGGATAATGTACTCCCTACGATGTCTACCGACGAAGGAACATCGTACGTTGCAGATAATGGTGGGTTAGATGATGAGTCCAATATAGATCCACCTCAAGAGCCCGGCCCTGATAGTGCAGAAGTTATATTATTTTCTGAACCGGAGCCTTTTCTAACCGAACCTGAAGACGGTGAAGGGGGTTGATAAACGATAAATTATACATATTTTTACCTCATGTTTAGCCTATATTTTGGATGAATTATCATTAGATTTGTGAGAATTGGTGCTCTTAATCCTTCTATTTCATGTCTTATACTCAGGAGAGCATAGAGAAGAGAAAAGAACGAGAAACGGGCCAAAAACGGAGAAAATGGGCCAAAATGAGAAAACGACACGGCCCAAGGATTCACCACACAGTCGTAGCACATGGTCGTGCCACATAAAGTCCAACACGGCCCAACCCCGACAAGCATGGCCAGACCACACGGCTGTGCCACCATCAACAGGCCCGCACACGGCCTCTTATCGATCCATACGGGCGTGGCACACGGGCGTGTCCCTATCGTGAGGAAGTTCAATTCTACTCGAAAAAGGATACTTAGGGGCTAAGAAAGCCATTCTAAAACTCTATATAAAGACCCTAGGAGGTAACTTCAAGGGTGTGCTTATTTCCCGCTAAGGGAGTACTCTTTTTTCCCAAAAGGAGCGCCATATTTTTGCCAACATAAGGAGTGAAAGCAAGGAATTACTCCAAGAGAAGCCGATTGATTCATCCCAGAAGCCAGAATTCTACATCAAGACAAATGATCTCCCTAAATTCCTTCAGGGGTTTTTGGGTTCTTTATGCTTTGTTATCTTAATTCTTTTGAGATGTTTTCTCTATTAATTATGAACTAAACCCCTCAAATACTTGAGGGGGATGAAACCTAAGATAGATCTTGTTATTATTTATTCTTGAATTATATGATGAATACTTGAATTGTTCTTAATTATGTGTTCTTCATTCTTGATTTAATAATCCTAGGTATTACTTTAAGAAACCGATGTGCTTAGGCAGAGGAGCAGAAGTTCCTGTTTTAAGAGTAGATCTACCATAATTAAGCGGAGTTGCATGCAACCCTAGACATAGGGCGACATAAATCTGCCGGATTAGGGTCAAACCTAATAGGGGGATCTATAGATCGAATTAATGCAACCTAGGGGTGTTAATTAATAAAGAAACTTTAGTTAACCACCTAGGATTAGTTGTTCTTATCCTTGACGGAGGTATTAACATAGGTTAGGGATCTCTACGGATCAAGGTAAGTGAAGAAATCATCTAGTTCAAGAAGTCAATAACAAGTGAAGTCTAGGTAGATTCCCCATTAAGTATTGCTTATATCAATCAGCTTTTCCCAAAAGTCTTCCCCAATTTACTTCTTGTGTACTTTTAGTTAGTTTTAGAATTAGTTTCATACAAACCTCTTTTACTTTTAGGTTAGATAATAGAAAGGAAGTGAGTACTAGTACTTTTGGTTCCCTTGGGTACGACAACTCGGTCTTGCCGCTAAACTATACTACTATTCGATAGGTGCGCTTGCCTTAAAATCGTGATATTAGTTAGTTTTTGGTGTGATCAGTGTTCATAAATTTTATTACTTAATATCGCGTATATCAAGTTTTTGGCGCCGTTGCCGGGGAACTAAAATATTAAGAAAACTAGATTTCTATTACTTTAGCCATTACTATATTTAGTTTTTTATTTATTTTCAGTTTTTATTTATTTTTATTTTATTTTTAATTTTTAATTTTCTTTGCTTTTTCCTTCTAGGTATTTCTAGTTTATGACTAGAAACAACCCAGCAGGACAATTACTTTTTGATGAAGATTTGGAAGCGACAGTTCGCAGAACTCGCAGAGAGATCAGACAAAGTCTACATTATCCAGAACAAGACCAAGCACAAGAACCTGAACCTACGGAAGAGATAGAAACAAATCAAAACATTCCACCACCTTCCGCAATAGACGCGCAACCAGTGAATCAAGATGAAGCTCCTCCTACTATGTATGATTATGCTAAACTTAGTTTGGCTGGTACTCAAACTAGCATTATTAGACCTACTATTGCTGCTAATAATTTTGAATTAAAATCTAACACTATTCAGATGATACAGCAATTGGTGTAGTTTGATGGTTTACAGGATGAAGATCCAAATTCACACATAGCCAACTTTTTGGAACTTTGTGATACTTTTAAAATTAATGGCGTTTCTGATGATGCCATTTGTCTAAGGCTATTTTCATTCTCTTTGAGAAATAAAGCCAAACAGTGGTTAAATTCTTTACCACGAGGCTCAATCACTACATGGGAACAGATGACCGAAAAATTTTTACTTAAATATTTCTATCCAGCTAAAATAGCTAAATTACGAAACGATATCTCTTCTTTTGTGCAGATGGATTTAGAAACACTTTACGATGCCTGGGAGAGATACACAAATCTTTTGAGAAGGTGCCCTCATCATGGATTACCTTTGTGGCTACAAGTTCAAACCTTTCACAACGGTTTGAATCCTTCAACAAGACAAATGATCGATGCGGCCGCAGGAGGAACAATCAACAATAAAACACCCGAAGCAGCTTATGAATTTATTGAAGAGATGTCACTGAATAACTATCAGTGGCAAGTCATGAGGACAAAGCCGACAAAAGCTGCAGGAGTTTATAATATTGATGCTGTCTTTATGCTTACTAACCAGGTAGAACTTCTAAATAAAAAGTTTGATAATTTTGTTGGTGCTACACAGGCACAGCCAGTGATGCAGTGCGACGCAACCCCAAGAAATATGTTAAATTCAGACTATTCATCTTATGGACACAGCATAGAAACTGAGCAAGCCAACTATATGGGTAACAATTCTAGACCTCAAAATAACCCTTATAGTAACACTTACAATGCAGGTTGGAGAAATCACCCTAATTTTTCATGGGGAGGACAAAGAAATCAAAGACAACAGCCTCCTTCGGGATTTCAGCAGCCACCACCACAACAAGAGAAAAAGCCGAATCTTGAAGAGATGTTTACCAAATTTATGGCTGCATCAGAAATCCGTTTTCAAAACACTGAAACGGTACTAAAAAACCAACAAGCATCAATTCAAGGGCTTGAGAATCAAATCGGTCAACTTGCGAAATTAATTTCGGAGAGACCACAAGGTGGACTACTAAGTAATACTGAGCCAAATCCCAAAGAACATGTCAAAGCAATTACTTTAAGAGATGGAAAAGTACTGGCCGAACCAGAAAAGAAGCCTGTTCAAGAATCTCTAGGAGACAAGGTAGAGGAACCCAAGGAAAACACTCCACCAACACTCAAGGAATACAAACTGCCTTCAGTAAATTTCTTGAACTTTTTAAACAATTACATATCAACTTACCATTTGTTGAAATAATTACGCAGAAGCCAGAGTACGCAAAATTTTTAAAGGAACTTTTCACAAATAAAAAGAAGTTGGAAGAACTGTCCACAGCGGAACTCAACAAGGAATACTCAGCTATTCTCCAAAATAAACTGCCAACCAAACTGAAAGATCCAGGGAGTTTTACTATTCCTTGTTTATTTGGTAGCCTAGATACCAAAAATGCTTTAGCTGATTTAGGGGCTAGTATAAATGTCATGCCTTATAAACTGTTTAAACAACTAGGTCTTGGAAAACTTAAGCAAACTACGATGAGCATTTAACTGGCTGATAAAACTATTAGGTCTCCTAAGGGAATAATTGAAGATGTGCTCGTCAAAATTGATAAATTTATATTCTCAGTTGACTTTGTTGTTTTAGACATTGAGGAGGATAGTAATGTACCCTTAATTCTAGGGCAACCCTTTTTAGCAACTGCTAGAACAATAATTGATTTAGGAACAAGTGAACTTACACTACGTGTAGGTGATGACAAAGTTACTTTACAAGTTTGAAACTCGATTAAGACTGTTGATACTAATATAGTCACGAGTCCTTGTAAAAACACTGAACTCACCACCCAACCTTCTGTGCAGAATACACTCCATATAAAGGCAACCTAATCATAGACAAGTCCATCCAAGGGAGATACACCTGAAAAGCGAATGCTTCAGATCGAGAAATTAGATGAGTGGCTGAACTATCATGAAAAACCCAAAGAATGCCAAACCAACCCAGAGTGTCACCAAGACAACCCCCAGGTAACAACAAATCAAATCAAGGTAGGGGATAAGGTAATCTTAGGGGAAGATGATCCTTGAATCTTGAATTCAAAAGAGCATACAAGTGATACACCTTACTTCACGGTAATGAAAATCTTTCCCTATGGTACAGTAGAGATAAAACATGAGTCACTCGGCACTTTCAAGGTAAACCACACTCGACTCAAATCTTACATTGAAAATAAAGTTTTAAACAGGATAGAGGAGTATCAACTCTTCGAACCACCGTGACTGACCAAGCTTGAGCATAGTCAAGCTTAGACTCTAAATAAGCGCTTCTCGGGAGGCAACCTGAGCACTAACTTAGTAACTTTTCTTTTATTTTTTATTTTAGTTTTTTAATACATCAACTAACCCTTTTTTGCAGAAATTTAGGACCACACGACCATGCCCACGGGCGTGTCCAAGGCCGTGTGAACCTTTAAAGCAAAGACACGATCGTGCACTTAGGCCGTGTACAAACAGAGAAAATTTTTTTTCAAAGCACAGGCCACCGACAAATCCCCATGGCCGTGCGACATGGCCGTGGCAACCCTTCAGTTTAGACACGGGCTTGCACAACGCCATACGCCCGTGTCCCCAAACCGTGGCCAACACTATCAATTTAGACACGGCCGTGTGACTTCCTACACGACCGTGTACGTAGCGAAACCTCATCGCACACGGCCGTGTGACTTCCTATCTCTATTTTTACCTTCTAACTTCTTCTCATTTATTTCCTTTTTACATTTCTTTTTATTTTTAGTTCATTTTATCTTTTTATTTTTCATCATTTGATTATTAGTATTTTAAAACTTTATTTATTTTAGTTTACTTATTTTATTTTTCTACTATTTAATTTTCCTATCTTTCATCTCGGCCACTCCCTAACGAGTAATCTCTATTAATCCAAAATTTCCACGACTAATTAATATTTTCGCAAAGGAGCTCTACAGCTCATATTCAAATGGAAATGGGAACACCCCACCACAACTGCCG
The DNA here is from genome assembly GCA_020496765.1 of Gossypium stocksii. Lineage (NCBI taxonomy): Eukaryota > Viridiplantae > Streptophyta > Magnoliopsida > Malvales > Malvaceae > Gossypium > Gossypium stocksii. The sequence goes on from CM035623.1 coordinate 112,000,277, forward strand.
ACTCTTCCAAATTCTGTCTCACAAATTCATCCTAAATTCAAGGAGTTTCAATTCTCTCCCTATCTTATGATATTATGCTTCTCTTGCTATTTATGTATCTTTGTACATTGAGGGCTGATAACGCTCGCGATATTAAGTAATAAAATTTATGAACACTGATCACACCAAAAACTAACTAATATCACGATTTTAAGGCAAGCGCACCTATCGAACAGTAGTATAGTTTAGCGGCAAGACCGAGTTGTCGTACCCAAGGGAACCAAAAGTACTAGTACTCACTTCTTTTCTATTATCTAACCTAAAAGTAAAAGAGGTTTGTATGAAACTAATTCTAAAACTAACTAAAAGTACACAAGAAGTAAATTGGGGAAGACTTTCGGGAAAAGCTGATTGATATAAGCAATACTTAAGAGGGAATCCACCTAGACTTCACTTGTTATTGACTTCTTGAACTAGACGATTTCTTCACTTGCCTTGATCCGTAGAGATCCCTAACCTATGTTAATACCTCCGTCGAGGATAAGAACAACTAATCATAGGTGGTTAACTAAAGTTTCTTTATTAATTAACACCCATAGGTTGTATTAATTCGATCTATGGATCCCCCTATTAGGTTTGACCCTAATCCGGTAGATTTATATCGCCCTATGTCTAGGGTTGCATGCAACTCCGCTTAATTATGGTAGATCTACTCTTATCACAGGGACTTTTGCTCCTATACTTTAAGCACATCTGTTTCTTGAATTAATACTTAGGCTTATTAACACAAGGATTAAGCACACATAATTAAGAACAACTCAAGTATTTATCATATAACTCAAGAACAAATAATAACAAGATTCGTCTTAGGTTTCATCCCCCTCAAGTATTTGAGGGGTTTAGTTCATAATAAAGAAAGAAAACATCTCAGAAGAATTAAGATAACAAAACATAAAGAACCCGAAAACCCCTGAAGGAATTTAGAGAGATCCTCTGTCTTGATGTAGAATTCTGGCTTCTGGGATGAATCAATCGGCTTCCCTTGGAGTAATCCCCTACTTTCACTCTTTGTGTTGGCAGAAATATGGCGCTCTTTCCTAAGAGAAAAGAGTATTCCCTTAGCGGGAAATAAGCACACCCTTCAAGTTGCCTCCTAGGGTCTTTATATAGAGTTTTAGAATGGCTTTCTTAGCCCCTAAGTATCCAAATCCGAGTGAAATTCCTCTTCCTCACGACTAGAACACGCTCGTATACCACATCCGTGTGCCACGACAAGAGGCCGTGTGAGAGTCTGTCGATGGAGGCACGGCCGTGTGGCCTGACCGTGCTTGCCGGGGGCTGGACCGTGTGATCTTCGTGTGGCACGGCCTTGTGCCACTACCGTGCGATGATCCTTGGGCCATGTCAGTTATACATTTTAGCCCATTTTCTCCGTTTTTGGTCTATTTTCCGTTCTTTTCTCTTCCCTATGCTCTCTTGAGTGTAAGATATGAAAAAGAAAGATTAAGAGCACCAATTCTCACTAATTTGATAATAATTCATCCAAAATAAAGGCTAAACATGGGGTAAAAATATGTATAATTTATCATTTATCAATACCCCTACACTTAAGCCTTTGCTTGTCCTCAAGTAAAATCTTAATCCCTAATTAAGAATCATTCCTCTCAACTTACAATCTTTATCAATAATGTTTCAAAGTAATTCACAAGTAGTCATACAATGAAAATTCAATCAGAAGAACATTAAAGATTCAATCACTCTAAGTTGAGAATTTTATCATTGGAACATAAGTTTCTTCCATTCTTCTAAGTAATCATCTCTCAATTGAAATCAACAGGTTTTGACATCCTCACTAAGGGTTCACTCTATCCACTCAAAGTGTTTAGGGTTCAAGAATTAAGCACTCTCTAGTCAATCTGAAAAGTTATTACCATAGGCTTGCAAGAATATCAAATCTCTACCACTATAGATTGATACGACACATCGATCAAAAGGTCTTTCAATGGTTGTAATGAGGCTTTGGTTAGGGGTGTTGTCACAAGCTGAAAAAGAGGGTTAGAATCGAGATTGAATTGAGAAATCATCTAGCTAGAGAAATCTCTATCACTGGAACATATTCCTAAAGCTAAGCCTTATGATGACATCGTTCTAGATTTGGAAGCTTATAGAAATATGCAAAAACTATTGAAATATTACAGATTACAACTGAATTAACTGTATATACATTTTTTTTATTTTTTTATTTTTTTAGAACAATTCAAGTACAATACTTTGAATATTGACAAACTTTACAACTGAAAAAAAAAGAACAAAGCTAGATAATAATTTTAACTCAAATCTCGACAAAAATAGGGATCAAAATAATTTAATGGAATTTAACAAAAATTGGTTATGGGTTAATATTAGAGGTAAGTAAAAAAATGGGTTGTTAGCTCAATGGAGTTTACTAGGGGTTAATTTATGGAGGTAGGCTTTTTATGGAGTAAGTGGGTTAAACCTAGGTGCCTTTATCATTTCGGTGTATCAAATCAATGATATGGTCTTGACATGTATAATCGAAGCAAGTTCTAGAAATAGAAATCAGTATTAACTCACTCAAAGCAATAATAAAAGTGAGCACGAAAGAATTTATGCTCAAAAGGCTCAAAAATCTCACCAGAATTATGGCTTTTGATGTCAATCCTGTAAATTTCAAATCTCAAGATAATACTTAAAATTAGGGAAAATAACCTAGAAAAAATTTAAATTCTCAAAAATTTCAACTTATCATGTTTGATTCCCTAGTATTTTAAAGTTTGAATAATCAAAGCATAAGCACATATGTCTTAATTCTTAACACATCAATAAAAATTATAAATCAATCAGAATTAATTCCTAACAAGAGATTTGAAGATAATGCAGAGAATTCGAAATTTGAAAGCAATTTTCAGGGATTTCAAAGATAATATAAAGAATGAAAGTGAGCTTCCCCCCACACTTAAGATGTACATTACCCTCAATGTACAATGATAACATTAATAGCAATAGAAGTACAAGATCATAAGTTAGGGAGAGAAGTAAAACTCCCTGAATATTGGATGGAACCTTTGAATTGTGAAAGTTGTCTTGGAGGAAGGAATACTTGAAGTTTATGGTTTTGAAACTGCGATAGCACTTAAGGGATTTTAAGTATTTCAGGATTAGAACAATTACTCGTTAGGAAATAACCGATATAAAATAATTGAAATAACATAAACTAGTTCTGAGAATACTAAAATTCAAATAAAGAAAGAGATAAAATAAAATAAAATGGAAAAACAAAAATCTCAAGGATTTTGGCGTGCCTAGCTTGAGACACACGTCTGTGTTGCGAGGGCGTGTTAAGGCACACGACCGTGTCGCACGGCCGTGTCCTTCGATGTTCGCTTCTCCTACGGCCGTGTACGATCGTGTTCGTGTTTCACACGGTCGTGTGATATGTTCCACGGCCGTGTGAAATTTGACAGTGTCTTTCACGGGCTGGGGACACGGGTGTGGAGGTTTGTGTGAGCCCGTGTTAATCCTGCAGGGTTGCCACGACCATGTCGCATGGCCGTGAGGTGTTGTTAGTAGCCCATGTTGAAGTCGAAAGGTTGCCACGGCCATATCGCACGACCGTGGCTATATATCGGTGGCCCGTGTTTTGGGAAAATTTGTGCTCTGTTTATACACGGCCTCGATACACGACCGTATCTCTGTCTGAAGTGTTCACACGGCCTGGGGCACGCCCGTGGGACTGGGCGCGTGGTCCTAAATCTCTACATTAAAAAAGGTTAGTTGATGCATGAAAAATAGTAAAATCAAAATAGACGAAAAATTACTAAGTTAGTGCTCGGGTTGCCTCCCGAGAAGCGCTTATTTAGAGTCTAAGCTTAACTTTGCTCGAGCTTGTACGTTCACGGTGGTTTGAAGAGTTGATACTCTTCTATCCTGTTTACAATTTCATTATCAACGTAAGATTTGAGTCGAGTGTGATTTACCTTGAAAGTGCCGAGTGACCCATGTTTTATCTCACTGTACCATAGGGAAAGATATTCATTACCGTTAAGTAAGGTGTATCACTTGTATGCTCTTTTGAATTCAAGATTCGAGGATCGTTTTCCCCTAAGATTACCTTATCCCCTACTTTAAGTTGATTCGTTTGTACCTGAGGGTTGTCTTGGTGATGCTTTGGGTTGGTTTGGCATACTTTGGGCTTTTCATGATAGTTCAGCCACTCATCTAGTTCCTCGATCTGAAGCATTCATTTTTCAGGTGCATCTCCCTTGGATGGACTTGTCTGTGATTGGGTTGCCTTTATGTGGAGTGTATCCTGCACAGAAGGTTGGGTGGTGAGTTCAGTGTTTTTACAAGGACTCGTGACTATATTATTATCAACAGTCTAAATCGAGTTTCGAGCTTGTAAGGTAACTTGGTCATCATCTATACGTAGTGTAAGTTCACCTGTTCCTAAATCAATTATTGTTCTGGCAGTTGCTAAAAAGGGTTGTCCTAGAATTAAGGGTACATTGCTATCCTCATTCATGTCTAAAACAACAAAGTCAACTGGGAATATGAATCTATCAATTTTGACAAGCACATCTTCAATTATTCCCTTAGGAAACCTAATAGTTTTATCAGCCAGTTGAATGCTCATCTTAGTTTGCTTAGGTTTTCCAAGACCTAGTTGTTTAAACAGTTGATAAGGCATGACATTTATACTAACCCCTAAATCAGCTAAAGCATTTTTGGCGTCTAGGCTACCAAGTAAACAAGGAATAGTAAAACTTCCTGGATCTTTCAGTTTGGTTGGCAGTTTATTTTGGAGAATAGCTGAGCATTCCTCGTTGAGTTCCACTGTGGACAGTTCTTCCAACTTCCTTTTATTTGTGAGAAGTTTTTCTAAAAAATTTGCGTACTTTGGCATTTGCGAAATTGCTTCAACAAACGGTAAGTTGATATGTAATTTCTTTAAGAGTTTAAGAAACTTACCAAATTGCTCATCTGTGCGGTCTTTTTTTAGCGCATTTGGGTATGGGATACGAGGTTTAAATTCTTTGGTAATTTCATCTTTGTAACTTACCTCATTTTTTCCTTTACTTACCACAGGCTCATTGCATGGCTCTAGGTTGGTTTTGGTTAACCCCTTATTATCTATCGTATCGATAGCATTAAGTTGCTCTTTAGGGTTAGTCTCAGTATTGCTTGATAACCCACCTTGCTGTCTTTCAGAGATTAGCTTGGCAAGCTGGCCTATTTGAGTTTCAAGTCATTGAATAGATGCTTGCTGGTTCCTTAGTGCCGTTTCGGTATTTTGGAAACGAGTTTTTGATATGGCCATAAATTTGGTGAACATCTCTTCCAAGTTTGGCTTTTTCTCCTATTATGGTGGTGGCTGCTGAAATCCCGGAGGAGGCAGTTGTCTTTGATTTCCTTATCCTTCTCATAAAAAATTAGGGTGACTCCGCCAACCTGCATTATAAGTATTACTATAAGGGTTATTTTGAGGTCTAGAATTGTTACCCATATAGTTGGCTTGCTCAGTTTCCATGCCATGTCTATAAGAGAAGTAATCTAGATTGAACATATTTCCCTGGTTTGCGTCACACTGCATTACTGGATGTGCCTGTGTAGAACCAACAAAATTATCAAACTTTTTATTTAAAAGTTCTACTTGGTTAGTAAGCATGGTGACAGCATTAATATTATAAATTCCTGCAGCTTTTGTTGGCTTTGTCATCATGACTTGCCACTGATAGTTATTCAGTGACATCTCTTCTATAAACTCATAAGCTACTTCTGGTGTTTTATTGTTAATTGTTCCTCCGGCAGCCGCATCGATCATCTACCTTGTTGATGGATTCAAACCGCTGTGAAAGGTTTGAACTTGTAACCACAAAGGCAACCCATAGTGAGGGCACCTTCTCAAAAGATCTTTGTATCTCTTCCAGGCATCGTAAAGTGTCTCTAGATCCATCTGCACAAAAGAAGAGATATCGTTTCGTAATTTAGCTGTTTTAGCTGGAGGAAAATATTTAAGTAAAAATTTTTCGATTATCTGTTCCCATGTGGTGATTGAGCCCCGTGGTAGAGAATTTAACCACTGTTTAGTCTTGTTTCTCAAAGAGAATGGGAATAGCCTAAGACAAATGGAATCATCAGAAACGCCATTTATTTTAAAGGTATCGCAAAGTTCCAAAAAATTGGCTATGTGTGAATTTGGATCTTCATCCTGTAAACCATCAAACTGCACTAATTGCTGTATCATCTGAATGGTGTTAGGCTTTAATTCAAAATTATTAGCAACAATAGTAGGCCTAACAATGCTGGATTCAGTGCCTGCTAAATTAGGTCTAGCATAATCATACATAGTACGCGGAGCAGGATTTTGCTCAACAGGATTTGCGGCTACTACAGGAAGTAGCTGATTATCCTGATTTGCTTCCATCTCTTTAGTAGGTTCTGGCCTTTGTTCTTATCCTTGTTCTGGATAGTGTAGGCTTTGTTTGATCTCTACGAGTTCTGCGAACTGTCGCTTCTAAATCTTCGTCAAAAAGCAATGGTCCTGCTGGGTTGTTTCTAGTCATAAACAAGAAATACCTAGAAGAAAAAAAAACAAAGAAAAATAGAATAAAATAAAAATAAATAATAAAAAAATAAAAATAAAAATAAAAATAAAAATAAAAATAAAAATAAATAAAAACTAAAAATATATTAATGGCTAAAGTAATAGAAATCGAGTTTTCTTAATATTTTAGTTCCCCGGCAACGGCACCAAAAACTTGATAACACTCGCGATATTAAGTAATAAAATTTATAAAACTGATCACACCAAAACTAACTAATATCACGATGTTAAAGGCAAGCACACCTGTCGAATAGTAGTATAGTTTAGTGGCAAGACCGAGTTATCGTACCCAAGGGAATTAAAAGTATTAATACTTACTTCCTTTCTATTATCTAGCCTAAAAATAAAAGAGGTTTGGCTGAAACTAATTCTAAAACTAACTAAAAGTGCACAAAAAGTAAATTGGGGAAAACTTTAGGGAAAAACTGATTGATATAAGCAATACTTAAGGGAGAATCCACCTAGACTTCACTTGTTATTGGTTCTTGAGCTAGACAATTTATTCACTTGACTTGATCCGTAGAGATCCCTAATTTATGCTAAACCCTCCGTTGAGGAGAAGAGCAACTAGGCGTAGGTTGTTAACTAAAGTTCCTTTATTAATTAACACCCTAGGTTGCATTAATTTGATCTATGGTTCCCCATATTAGGTTTGACCCTAATCCGGCAAATTTATGTCGCCCTATGTCTACGGTTGCATGCAACTCTGCTTAATTATGGTAGATCTACTCTTATCACAGGGACTTTTTCTCCTCTGCTTTAAGCATATCTATTTCTTGAATTAATACCTAGGCTTATTAACACAAGAATTAAGCACACATAATAAGAACAACTCACGTATTTATCATATAACTCAAGAATAAATAATAACAAGATTCGTTTTAGGTTTCATCCCCCTCAAGTATTTGAGGGGTTTAGTTCATAATAAAGAAAGAAAACATCTCAGAAGAATTAAGATAACAAAACATAAAGAACCCGAAAACCCCTGAAGGAATTTAGGGAGATCCTTTATCTTGATGTAGAATTCTGGCTTCTGGGATGAATCAATCGGCTTCCCTTGGAGTAATCCCTTGCTTTCACTCTTTGTGTTGGTAGAAATATGGCACTCTTTCCTGAGAGAAAAGAGTATTCCCTTAGCGGGAAATAAGCACACCCTTCAAGTTGCCTCCTAGGGTCTTTATATAGAGTTTTAGAATGGCTTTCTTAGCCCCTAAATATCTAAATCCAAGTGAAATTCCTCTTCCTCACGACTAGAACATGCCCGTGTGCCACACCCGTTTGCCACGACAAGAGGCCGTGTGAGAGTCTGTCGATGAAGGCACGGCCGTGTGCCTGGCCGTGCTTGTCGGGGGCTGGACCGTGTGATCTTCGTGTGGCACGGCCGTGCGATGATCCTTGGACTGTGTCAATTACACATTTTGGCCCATTTTCTCCGTTTTTAGTCCATTTTTCGTTCTTTTCTCTTCCCTATGCTCTCCTGAGTGTAAGATATGAAAAAGAAAGATTAAGAGCACCAATTCTCACTAATTTGATAATAATTCATCCAAAATAAAGGCTAAACATGGGGTAAAAATATGTATAATTTATCATTTATCAAGGGCAATGTACATCTTAAGTGTGGGGGGAAGCTCACTTTCATTCTTTATATTATCTTTGAAATCCCTGAAAATTGCTCTCAAATTTTGAATTCTCTGCATTATCTTCAAATCTCTTGTTAGGAATTAATTCTGATTGATTTATTATTTTTATTGATGTGTTGAGAATTAAGACATAGGTGCTTATGCTTTGATTATTCAAACTTTAAAACACTAGGGAATCAAACATGATAAGTTGGAATTTTTGAGAATTTAAATTTTTTCTAAGTTATTTTCCCTAATTTTAAGTGTTATCTTGAGATTTGAAATTCACAGGATTGACATCAAAAGCCATAATTCTGGTGAGATTTTTTAGCCTTTTGAGCATAAATTCTTTTGTGCTCACTTTTATTATTGCTTTGAGTGAGTCAATACTGATTTGTATTTCTAGAACTTGCTTCGATTATACATGTCAAGACCACATCATTGATTTGATACACCGAAATGATAAAGGCACCTAGGTTTAACCCACTTACTCCATAAAAAGCCTGCCTCCATAAATTAACCCCTAGTAAACTCCATTGAGCTTAACAACCCATTTTTTGACTTACCTCTAATATTAACCCATAACCCATTTTTGTTGAATTCCATTCAATTATTTTGATCCCTATTTTTGTAGAGATTTGAGTTAAAATTATTATCTAGCTTTGTTCTCTTTTTCAGTTGTAAAATTTGTCAATATTTAAAGTATTGTACTTGAATTGTTCTAAAAAAAACAAAAAAAACAAAAAAAATTGTGTATATACAGTTAATTCAATTGTAATCTGTAATAGTTCAATAGTTTTTGCATATTTCTACAAGCTTCCAAATCCAGAACGATGTCATCATAAGGCTTAGCTCTAGGAATATATTCCAGTGATAGAGATTTCTCTAGCTGGATGATTTTTCAATTCAATCTTGATTCTAACCCTCTTTTTCAGCTTGTGACAACACCCCTAACCAAAGTCCCATTACAACCATTGAAAGACCTTTTAATCGATGTGTCGTATCAATCTATAGTGGTAGAGATTTGATTTTCTTGCAAGCCTATGGTAATAACTTTTCAGATTGACTAGAGAGTGCTTAATTCTTGAACCCTAAACACTTTGAGTGGATAGAGTGAACCCTTAGTGAGGATGTCAAAACCTGTTGATTTCAATTGAGAGATGATTACTTAGAAGAAGGGAAGAAACTTATGTTTCAATTATAAAATTCTCAACTTGGAGTGATTGAATCTTTAATGTTCTTCTGATTGAATTTTCATTGTATGACTACTTGTGAATTAGTTTGAAACATTATTGATAAAGATTGTAAGTTGAGAGGAATGATTCTTAATTAGGGATTGGGATTTTGCTTGAGGACAAGCAAAGGCTTAAGTGTGGGGGTATTTGATAAACGATAAATTATACATATTTTTACCTCATGTTTAGCCTATATTTTGGATGAATTATCATTAGATTTGTGAGAATTGATGCTCTTAATCCTTCTATTTCATGCCTTATACTCAGGAGAGCATAGGGAAGAGAAAAGAACGAGAAACGTGCCAAAAACAGAGAAAATGGGCCAAAATGAAAAAACGACATGGCCCAGGGATTCATCACATGGCCGTGGCACACGGCCGTGCCACATAAAGTCCAGCACAGCCCAACCCCGACAAGCACGGCCAGACCACACGGTAAATTCTCACTATAGTGATGAAGAAGAAGATCCGTAATTCAGAGTGTACTCTCCTCCAGCCCACATGCATAATATCGATCTATCGGCTGATGATGCGTTGGAGTTTCTAGATCTACCACACAGAAGGCATGACCGTACAAGTTCATCATTGGATTCGGGTGAATTAGAAGTTGGTTAGAAGTTTTCCAGTAACGATAGTTTTCTTGGTGCATCAAAACAACATAGCATCATGAATTGGGTTAACTACCATATGGTTAAATCCAAATTCGAGAAGTTTGAGGCCAAGTACAAAGTACATGTTCATGGAAAATCATGGCTTCGGTTAGAAAAAGACAAGCTTGTGGAGATAAAAAGTACAAATGTCTACATACTTGTGTTGTCGGTACAATATCAATGGGTGTTTAGTGTTTTGAATAAAACTGTTATTACATAATGTTGCATTATTTAACATACTTTGTTGACAGGTGTTGCACAAGATCATCCCAAGATGGATTCAAATCTGATAGCTAGCTTAATACTACCGATGGTGAAAGTAGATCCCAGGATTTCTGTGTCGGTCTTACTTGCCAATATTCTAGCCAATTAAGGTACATGCCTTCTTACCGTAAGGCTTGGATAGCTAAGCAGAAGGCGTTGGAAAAGATCCATAGTGGGTGGGACGCTTCATATAATGAGGTGTGGCAGTAGTGTCAGGTGCTGGATGTAACGCCCTGACTTATTTATTTATGTTTCTGTAGAATCTGACATAAATATATGTTTGCTTCAGTGGTTAAGTGTTCTAGGTGTGTGTGTGTGTGAGGTTCCAAATTCAAGCCCTACCTTTAGCAAATTTTGGTAATTTTTTACCTAAGTCTTACCTCTGTTCAGTGGGCTTATATTTAACTGCCTGTAAAACTATATCAGAATGAGCTTGCTGGTTCAAGTGGTAAGGAAGTTGGTTTGTTGGAGGTTGATACTCGTGATATTAAGTAATAAAATTTATAAAAACTAATCGCACCAAAAACTAACTAATATCACGATTTTAAAGGCAAGCGCACCTATCGAACAGTAGTATAGTTTAGCGGCAAGACCGAGTTATCATACCCAAGGGAACCAAAAGTACTAATACTTACTTCCTTTCTATTATCTAGCCTAAAAATAAAAAAGGATTGGTTGAAACTAATTCTAAAACTAACTAAAAGTGCACAAAAAGTAAATTAGGGAAAACTTTAGGGAAAAGCTGATTGGTATGAGCAATACTTAAGGGAGAATCCACCTAGACTTCCCTTGTTATTAACTTCTTGAACTAGATGATTTCTTCACTTGACTTGATCCATAGAGATCCCTAACCTATGTTAATACCTCTGTCGAGGATAAGAACAACTAATCCTAGGTGGTTAATTAAAGTTTCTTTATTAATTAACACCCCTAAGTTGCATTAATTCGATCTATAGATCCCCGTATTAGGTTTGACCCTAATCCGGCAGATTTATGTCACCCTATGTCTAGGGTTGCATGCAAATCCGCTTAATTATGGTAGATCTACTCTTAAAACAGGGACTTTTGCTCCTCTGCCTAAGCACATCAGTTTCTTGAAGTAATACCTAAGATTATTAAATCAAGAATGAAGAACACATAATTAAGAACAATTCAAGTATTTATTAAATAATTCAAGAATAAATAATAACAAGATCTATCTTAGGTTTCATCCCCCTCAAGTATTTGAGGGGTTTACTTCATGCTAAATAAAGAAAACATCTCAGAAGAAATAAGATAACAAAACATAAAGAACCCAAAAACCCCTGAAGGAATTTAAGGAGATCTTCTGTCTTGATGTAGAATTCTGGCTTCTGGGATGAATCAATCGGCTTTCCTCGGAGTAATCCCTTGCTTTCACTCCTTGTGTTGGAAGAATTATGGCGCTCCTTCTTGAGAGAAAAGAATTATGGCGCTCATTCTTGGAGTAAAAATATGTATAATTTATCATTTATCAAATACCCCTACACTTAAGCCTTTGCTTGTCCTTAAGCAAAATCTCAATCCCTAATTAAGAATCATTCCTCTCAACTTACAATCTTTATCAATAATGTTTCAAACTAATTCACAAGTAGTCATACAATGAAAATTCAATCAGAAGAACATTAAAGATTCAATCACTTTAAGTTGAGAATTTTACCATTGAAACATAAGTTTCTTCCCTTCTTCTAAGTAATCATCTCTCAATTGAAATCAACAGGTTTTGACATCCTCACTAAGGGTTCACTCTATCCACTCAAAGTGTTTAGGGTTCAAGAATTAAGCACTCTCTAGTCAATCTAAAAAGTTATTACCATAGGCTTGCAAGAAAATCAAATCTCCACCACTATAGATTGATACAACACATCGATCAAAAGGTCTTTCAATGGTTGTAATGGGGCGTTGGTTAGGGGTGTTGTCACAAGCTGAAAAAGAGGGTTAGAATCGAGATTGCATTGAAAAATCATCTAGCTAGAGAAATCTCTATCACTGGAACATATTCCTAGAGCTAAGCCTTATGATGACGTCGTTCTGGATTTGGAAGCTTGTAGAAATATGCAAAAACTATTGAACTATTACAGATTAAAACTGAATTAACTGTATATACACTTTTTTTAGAACAATTCAAGTACAATATTTTGAATATTGACAAACTTTACAACTGGAAAAGAGAACAAAGCTAGATAATAATTTTAACTCAAATCTCGACAAAAATAGGAATCAAAATAATTGAATGGAATTCAACAAAAATGGGTTATGGGTTAATATTAGAGGTAAGTCAAAGAATGGGTTGTTAGGCTCAATGGGGTTTACTAGGGGTTAATTTATGGAGGTAGGCTTTTTATGGAGTAAGTGGGTTAAATCCTAAGTGCCTTTATCATCTCAATATATCAAATCAATGATGTGGTCTTGACATGTATACTTGAAGCAAGTTCTAGAATAACAAATCAGTATTGACTCACTCAAAGCAATAATAAAAGTGAGCATGAAAGAATGTATGCTCAAAAGGCTTAAAAATCTCACTAAAATTATGGCTTTTGATGTCAATCCTGCGAATTTCAAATCTCAAGATAACACTTAAAATTTAGGAAAATAACTTATGAAAAAATTGGGTTCTCAAAAATTTCAACTTATCATGCTTGATTCCCTAATGTTTTAAAGTTTGAATAATCAAAGCATAAACACCTAAGATGTTCAAAAATTGGGTTCTCAAAAATTCTCAACACATCAATAAAAATCATAAATAAATCAGAATTAATTCCTAACAAGAGATTTGAAGATAATGCAGAGAATTCGAAATTTGAGAGCAATTTTCAGGGATTTCAAAGATAATATAAAGAATGAAAGTGAGTTTCCCCCCCCACACTTAAGATGTTAATTGCCCTCAATGTACAAAGATACATAAATAGCAAGAGAAGCATAATATCATAAGATAGGGAGAGAATTGAAACTCCCTGAATTTAGGATGAATTTGTGAAACAGAAATTGGAAGAGTCGGCAGTTGTGGCGGGGTGTTCCCATTTCCATTTGAATATGAGCTGTAGAGCTCCTTTGCGAAAATATTAATTAGTCGTGAGAGTTTTGGATTAATAGAGATTGCTCGTTAGGGATTGGCCGATATGAAAGATAGGAAAATTAAATAGTAGAAAAATAAAATAAGTAAACTAAAATAAATAAAGTTTTAAAATACTAATAATCAAATAATGAAAAACAAAAAGATAAAATGAACTAAAAATAAAAAGAAATGTAAAAAGGAAAATAAAGGAGAAGAAGTTAGAGGGTGAAAATAGAGATAGGAAGTCACACGGCCGTGTGTGATGAGGTTTCGCTATGTACACGATCGTGTAAGAAGTTACACAGCCGTGTCTAAATTGACAGTATTGGCCACAGTTTGGGGACACGGACGTGTGGCGTTGTGCAAGCCCGTGTCTAAACTGAAGGGTTGCCACAGCCATGCCGCACGGCCGTGGGGATTTGTCGGTGGCCCTTGCTTTGAAAATAATTTTCCTCTATTTGTACACGGCCTAGGTGCACGACCATGTCTCTGCTTTGAATGTTCACACGGCCTTGGACACGCCCGTGGGCATGGCCGTGTGGTCCTAAATTTCTACAAAAAAGGGTTAGTTAATGTATTAAAAAAAACTAAAATCAAAATTAAAAGAAAAGTTACTAAGTTAGTGCTCGGGTTACCTCCCAAGATGCACTTATTTAGAGTCTAAGCTCGATTATGCTCAAGCTTGGTCGGTCACGGCAGTTTGAAGAGCTGATACTCCTTTATCCTGTTTAAAACTTTATTTTCAATGTAAGATTTGAGTCCAGTGTGGGTTACCTTGAAAGTGCAGAGTGACTCATGTTTTATCTCTACTGTACCATAGGGGAAGATTTTCATTACCGTGAAGTAAGGTGTATCACTTTTATGCTCTTTTGAATTCAAGATTCGAGGATCGTCTTCCCCTAAGATTACCTTATCCCCTACCTTAAGTTGATTCGTTTGTACCTGAGGGTCGTTTTGGTGATGCTCTGGGTTGGTGTGGCATATTTTGGGCTTTTCGTGATAGTTCAGCCACTCATCTAGTTCATCAATCTGAAGCATTCGCTTTCCAGGTGCGTCTCCCTTGGATGGACTTGTCTGTGATTTAGTTGCCTTTATGTGGAGTGTATCCTGCACAGAAGGTTAGATGGTGAGATTATTCTTTTTACAAGGACTCGTGACTATATTATTATCAATAGTCTTATTCGAGTTTTGAGCTTGTAAAGTAACTTTGTCATCACCTACATGTAGTGTAAGTTCACCTGTTCCTAAATCAATTATTGTTCTAGCAGTTGCTAAAAAAGGTCGCCCTAGAATTAAGGGTACATTGCTATCCTCATCAATGTCTAAAACAACAAAGTCAACTGGGAATATAAATTTATCAATTTTGACAAGCACATCTTCAATTATTCCCTTAGGAGACCTAATAGTTTTATCAGCCAATTGAATGCTCATCTTAGTTTGCTTAGGTTTTCCAAGACCTAGTTGTTTAAACAGTTTATAAGGCATGACATTTATACTAGCCCCTAAATCAGCTAAAGCATTTTTGGTGTCTAGGCTACCAAATAAACAAGGAATAGTAAAGCTCCCTGGATCTTTTAGTTTGGTTGGCAGTTTATTTTGGAGAATAGCTGAGCATTCCTCGTTGAGTTCCACTGTGGACAGTTCTTCCAACTTCCTTTTATTTGTGAGAAGTTCCTCTAAAAATTTTGCGTACTTCGGCATCTGCAAAATTGCTTCAACAAATGGTAAGTTGATATGTAATTTCTTTAAGAGTTTAAGAAACTTACCAAATTGCTCATCTGTGCAGTCCTTCTTTAGCGTGGTTGGGTATGGGATACGAGGTTTAAATTCTTTGGTAATTTCATCTTTGTAACTTACCTCATTCTTTCCTTTACTTACCATAGGCTCTTTGCATGGCTCTGGGTTGGTTTTGGTTAACCTCTCATTATCTATCGTATCGACGGCATTAAGTTGCTCTTTGGGTTTAGTCTCAGTATTGCTTGATAACCCATCTTGCGGTCTTTCAGAGATTAGCTTAGCAAGCTGGCCTATTTGAGTTTCAAGTCCTTGGATAGATGCTTGCTGGTTCCTTAGTGCCGTTTCGGTATTTTGGAAACGAGTTTCTGACATGGCTATAAATTTGGTGAACATCTCTTCCAAGTTCGGCTTTTTCTCCTGTTGTAGTAGTGGCTGCTGAAATCCCGGAGGAGGCAGTTGTCTTTGATTTCCTTGTCTTTCCCATGAAAAATTGGGGTGACTCCGCCAACCTGCATTATAAGTATTACTATAAGGGTTATTTTAAGGTCTAGAATTGTTACCCATATAGTTGGTTTGCTCAGTTTCCATGCCATGTCCATAAGAGGAGTAATCTGGATTGAACATATTTCTCTGGATTGCGTCACACTGCATCACCGGATGTGCCTGCGTAGAACCAACAAAATTATCAAACTTTTTATTTAAAAGTTCTACCTGGTTAGTAAGCATGGTGACAGCATCAATATTATAAACTCCTGCAGCTTTTGTCGGCTTTGTCCTCATGACTTGCCATTGATAGTTATTCAGTGACATCTCTTCTATAAACTCATAAGCTGCTTCTGGTGTTTTATTGTTGATTGTTCCTTCGGCGGCCGCATCGATCATCTGCCTCGTTGAAGGGTTCAAAACGTTGTGAAAGGTTTGAACTTGTAGCCATAAAGGTAGGCCATGATGAGGACATCTTCTCAAAAGATCTTTGTATCTCTCCCAGGCATCGTAGAGTGTTTCTAAATCCATCTGCACAAAAGAAGAGATATCGTTTCGGTCATCTGTTCCCATGTGGTGATTGAGCCTCGTGGTAAAGAGTTTAACCATTGTTTTGCTTTGTTTCTCAAAGAGAATGGAAATATCCTTAGACGAATGTCATCATCAGAAACGCCATTAATTTTAAAGGTATCGCAAAGTTCCAAAAAATTTGCTATGTGTGAATTTGGATCTTCATCCTGTAAACCATCAAGCTACACCAATTGCTGTATCATCTGAATAGTGTTAGGCTTCAATTCAAAATTATTAGCAGTAATAGTAGGTCTAAGAATGCTAGTTTGGGTACCAGCCAAACTAGGTTTAGCATAGTCATACATAGTGCGAGGAGCTACTTCCTAATTTGCTGGTGGCGCGACTATTGTGGGAGGTGGTGGAATGTTTTAATTTGCTTCCATCTCTTCTGTAGGTTCTAGCCTTTGTTCTTGTCCCCGTTCTGGATATTGTAGGCTTCGTCTTATCTCTCTGCGAGTTCTGTGAACTATTGCTTCTAAATCTTCGTCAAAAAGCAATGGTCCTGCTGGGTTGTTTCTAGTCATAAACTAGAAATACCTAGAAGGAAAAAGCAAAGAAAATTAAAATAAAACAAAATAAAAGAAAAGGAAAAGAAAAATAAATAAATAAAATAAAAATAAATAAAAACTGAAAATAAATAAATATAGTAATGGCTAAAGTAATAGAAATCGATTTTTCTTAATATTTTAGTTCCCCGGCAACGGTGCCAAAAACTTGATATGCTCGCGATATGAAGTAATAAAATTTATAAAAACTGATCGTACCAAAAACTAACTAATATCACGATTTTAAAGGCAAGCGCACCTATCGAACAGTAGTATAGTTTAGCGGCAAGACTGAGTTATCGTACCCAAGGGAACCAAAAGTACTAATACTTACTTCCTTTCTATTATTTAGCCTAAAAATAAAAGAAGATTGGTTGAAACTAATTCTAAAACTAACTAAAAGGGCACAAAAAGTAAATTGGGGAAAACTTTAGGGAAAAGCTGATTGATATGAGCAATACGTAAGGAAGAATCCATCTAGACTTCCCTTGTTATTAACTTCTTGAACTAGATGATTTTTCACTTGACTTAATC
Organism: Gossypium stocksii; assembly: GCA_020496765.1. Classification (NCBI taxonomy): domain Eukaryota; kingdom Viridiplantae; phylum Streptophyta; class Magnoliopsida; order Malvales; family Malvaceae; genus Gossypium; species Gossypium stocksii. The sequence goes on from CM035623.1 coordinate 112,017,590, forward strand.
CGTAGAGATCCCTAACCTATGTTAATACCTCTTTCGAGGATAAGAACAACTAATCCTAGGTGGTTAATTAAAGTTTCTTTATTAATTAACACCCCTAAGTTGCATTAATTCAATCTATGGATCCCCCCTATTAGGTTTGACCCTAATCCGGCATATTTATGTCACTCTATGTCTAGGGTTACATGCAACTCCGCTTAATTATGGTAGATCTACTCTTAAAACAGGGACTTTTACTCCTTAGCCTAAGCACATCAGTTTCTTGAAGTAATACCTAGGATTATTAAATCAAGAATGAAGAACACATAATTAAGAACAATTCAAGTATTTATCAAATAATTCAAGAATAAATAATAACAAGATCTGTCTTAGGTTTCATCCCCCTCAAGTATTTGAGGGGTTTACTTCATGCTAAATAAAGAAAATATTTCAGAAGAAATAAGATAACAAAACATAAAGAACCCAAAAACCCCTGAAGGAATTTAGGGAGATCTTCTGTCTTGATGTAGAATTCTGGCTTCTGAGATGAATCAATCGGCTTTCCTTGGAGTAATCCGTTGCTTTCACTCCTTGTGTTGGCAGAATTATGGCGCTCCTTTTTGAGAGAAAAGAGTATTCCCTTAGCGGGAAATAAGCATACCCTTGAAGTTGCCTCCTAGGGTCTTTATATAGAGTTTAGAATGGCTTTCTTAGCCCCTAAGTATCCTTTTTCGAGTAGAATTAAACTTCCTCACGATAGGGACATGCCCGTGTGCCATGCCCGTGTGGTTTCGACAAGAGGCCGTGTGGGCCTGTTGAGGGTGGCACGTCTTTGTAGCCTGGCCGTGCTTGTTAGGGCTGGGCCGTGTTGGACCTTGTGTGGCAAGACCGTGTACCACGACCGTGTGGTGAATCCCTGGGCCGTGTCGTTTTCTCATTTTGGCCCATTTTCTCTATTTTTGGCCCGTTTCTCGTTCTTTTCTCTTCCCTATGCTCTCCTGAGTATAAGACATGAAATAGAAGGATTAAGAGCACCAATTCTCACAAATCTAATGATAATTCATCCAAAATATAGGCTAAACATGAGGTAAAAATATGTATAATTTATCGTTTATCAGAAGTCTTATGTTCAAATCATTGCGCAAGCGTAAGAGTGATATTTTTGCTTTGTTGATTGATAGAGTTTCGGTGGAGTTGAGATTTTGAGAAGTGGCTGTTAGTGGGGTTGTGGGGAGAAATTTGAGGGATATTTGATAACCTTCTAATATTATTTTTAATTTATCTTTTGTTCTTTTCCAAAAAAAAGATTCCTATCTCTTTCAGAATTTCTAAAAAATCTGACGTTTTCCACTTCTTTCTGCTCTCTTCCACTATTCTTTTCTTTTTCCTTCTTGCCACTGTCTGATTTTATTTCCTATTTGCTGCCAAAGCTTGGTATTCCATTATTTCGGTACCCTTTGTGTGTTTTTGGTAAGCTTGGTAAATGGTTTCTTATTTTAGCTAATAAATTAGTGGGTAATGGAATTTGTTTTATGTTAGGAGAAGATCAAGGTGCTGGGGTTTTCCAAGCGGTGCCTTAATCATGCGAATCATCGTTGCTTATCCTAAGGTAAAGATTTTTAGTCGATTTAAGGGTTATACATCAAAGTTTGGTTCGGTTTAATATCGTTTTAAGCATTTAATTCGAGGTTTGTTTGGTCAATTATAGGTGCTGGTGGTCTCGGGAGTGCTTTGACATCGAATTCATACTAGGTGTGTACCCGAACGTAGAAAATGAGGTTTCAAAAAAAGTCAAAAAATGAATCTGTAGACACAACACAAGCGTATGGTCACCTGTGTGAATGGCCGTGTACGATAACACAGCCGTGTGGTCAACGAAGGAATGGCCGTGCGCAAGACAGTTGTGTAGTGGCTAAAGTGTGACCATATTAGTCACACGGGCTAGGCCAGGTTAGGCGTGTGGGCCCATACGGGTAGTTCATACGGGCGTGTAGAATTCTGGGCCAGGCGGGCCACACAGGTAAGGCCAATTCAGGCGTGTAGGCCACACAGGCAAACCACACGGGCATGTGGGTCTTTTATTCTGAAAATTTTCCCTAGGGTCGCACATGTCATCCCAAATGACTGTAGTTCTACTGTAAGGTCAGTTAGGGCTAATAAAACCTTGCTTTGTGTGTTATGATATTTTGATAGACTGAACTGAATAGGATACTAAATATATGTCTGATTGTACTGTTATTTGTATATCTGATATCTGTATATATATAAGCATGTGAGCATGTTTTAACTCTATAACTGTATTTGAATATGTTGTATCTATTATTGGGTTGGGGATTTTATATATGGAGGAAGTGTTCTGAAATGCAGTCTTTGCCTATTTTCTGGTAGCAAGACTGCACATTATCTGTTATGTGTCGTATCGGCACAATATGGTGTGTAGGGTTGGTAGGTGTTTTTAACCCCACATGGTGTGATGGGACGGTCGGAGATGGTGTGTAAAGGATGGGGGTAAGATTTTTGTTATCTGATCTGCATATCTGTATCTGATTCTGTATCTGAATAGGCTTAGGCCCGAATTTGTATTTGTCTATTATATTTTAATCTGTTTGTGTGCATGCTTAATTCTGTTGGGTTACACACTGAGCTTACGTAAACTCACCCCTTTCTATCTGTTTTGTATAGGTAATCCACTATTTTCGGTGGATCGGTGTGACGGAGGCTCAACGGTGATCACTTGATTGAAAATTTATTTTACCTAGTTATTTTCGGTTCTTAAATTTATATATATGGTTTTATTTGAAAGTTTATAATTTAATAGATGATAAACCATAATATATACATATTTTTATTCTATGCTTTGGCACATTTATGGATTATTTATCATTAGAATTGAGGAATATGATGCTCCTTATCCTTTAATTTCATGTTTTATACTTAGGTGAGCATAAGGAAGAGAAAAGAGCAAGGAACAGGCCAAAAACGGACAAAATGGGCCCAAATCAACATTAACACGGCCTAAGGTATTTTCACACGGGTAAACCACACGCCCGTGTTGATTTTTTAGTGTTGAACACGACCTGAGCAACCTCACATAGGCATGTCCCTATCGAGCCCTGTTTCAATTTCACATAGAAAAAGCTAATTTTTGGGTATTTTGAGCATTCCAAAGTCTATAAAAACACCCTAAGGGAGGAACAAAGGGACACACAGAGTAGAAGGCAATGAATTATTCGAAGAACGCTGATTGATTCATCTCGAAAGTAAGGATCTACATCAAGACTGAAGATCTCCCTTCAATTTCTCTCGAAGTTTTTGGGTTCTTTATGTTTTGTTGTTTTCCCAATTTTGATATGTTTTCTTTTACAATTATGAAGTAAATCCTCTAAATACCTGAGGGGGATAAAACCTAAGATGAATCTTGTTATTATTTTTTGAATCATACGATAAATACTTGATTTGTTCTTAATTGTGTTATTTATTCTTGTGTTAATATTTTAGGATATTAATATAAGTTGAATGTGCTTATTCAGTGGAGCAAAAGTCCCTGTCTAAAAGTAGATCCATACAATTAAGCAGAGTTGATTGCAATCTTAGACATAGGACGACGAAAATCTACCGGATTAGAGTCAAATCTAATAAGGGAATCCATAGATCGAGTTAATGCAACACTAGGGGTTTTAATTAGAAAGAAATTTCAATTAATCAACCAATGGTTAGTTGTTCTTAGTCTTGAAAGAGATATTAACATAAATTAGGGATTTCTACGGATCAAGTCAAGTGAATAAATTGTCTAGTTTAGAATCGGATAGCGAGTGAAGTCTAGGTGGATTCTTCATTGGGTATTATCTTAATCAATCAATTTTCCAAAAACATTTTCCCTAATTTACTCTCTGTCGCATTCTTAGTTAATTCATTAGTCTAATTTAATTAGTTAAAACAAATCCCCTTTTATTTTTAGGCTAGATAATAAAAAGAAGGTTAATACTAGTACTTTTAGTCCTTGTGGGTTCGACATCCCGTTCATGCCATAAGCTATACTACTGTTCGATAGGTGAGCTTGCCTTTATCGTGATAATAGTTAGTTTTAGAGGTTTGACCATCATAAATATCACACATCAATGGACTCTCCAGACTGTTTGGTTTAATTTTGGAATTTAAGTTTTGTTTTTACATTAATGTCTGCGAAGGATAACTAGACTATGGTTTCTTTTCCAAAAACCAATGTTTTCTAAAAATTTGAACTGTTTTCTTATACATAACATTTTTATAAGTTTTTGCTACAAAACACGTTTTAAGGCAAATTGATTTTGAATAAACGTGTAATTATGACTAAAGGCAAATAATAATTGAAAAGTTAAAATGGTTTTATCGTAATGACTCCGTTTTCAAACTTGCTCTTTGTGACACATCTAAATTCGGCCATAACATCTAAGCCGAGTTTGGAGTGCTATATTGAGTGGTATCAGATCCAGGTTGTAAAACTCGACTGTGAATTTTGGGTTCCAAAATATGTTTTAAAGAATTGATGTTCAAATGGTTTAAATCACTCTGATTAAGTATGTGGTACATCGAGTCTCCAATGCCGATCCTGTAAGTATTTCTAAAACTTAGATAGTATATTCTAAAAACACTATTGTTAGCACTATCTGAAACTGCACTGAAATAGCTAAAGATTGAAACTTCCAAAAACAATTCTGAACTTCTGATACTTTATGCATAAATCATCTGTTAATAAATACTGGAACTGATGCATAAAACTTTATAATGTATATAATTTGAATTATACAATGAGCACTCATGGAACTTGTGGACATGGTACTCAAGGCCGTGGTAGAGGCTGTAGGGGGCTCGAGCTGAGTTTTCCTCTCTAAGGAGTATGCCAAACTTAGATACAAGTAAGACACCAGTTTCGCCTGCTACTGAGACTGGGTCTCAAAACTGTGTGGCTGGTGACGACGCTCTGTCCCAGGCTATGCTAAGGATTCTGGAGATGGTTGGTAGACCCTATACTAGAGTTGGGACTGAACGACTTCGGACTAATGGTGCTGAGTTATTTAGAAGTGTCACTAGAGTCGCCATAATGTGGCCGAGTATTGGTTGGAGGCCACTGAGAGGATTATGAATGATCTAAATTGTACCCTCGAGCAGAAACTGAAATGTGCAGTCTCTTTGCTTCGCGATTAGGCTTATCAGTGGTGGATGATGGTTGAAGAGATTACTTAGCCAGAGCGTCTGAATTGGGATTTCTTTAAAACCGCCTTTAAGAGCAAATATATAAGAGCAAGCTATGTTGATACTCGCAAGCGTGAGTTCATAAATCTCACACAATGTGATAGATCCGTGGCCGAGTATGAGGTTGAATTTCTAAAGTTGAGTCGCTACGCTCGAGACATGGTGGCGTCTGAGTATGAGAGGTGTGTTTGTTTTGAGGATGGGCTACGAGATAGTCTGAGGGTTCTGATTGCTCCACAGAGGGAGCATGAGTTTTCTGTTTTGGTTGAGAATGCAAAGATCGCCGAAGACGTTAAGAGCGTGGAGCGCCAGAATAGGGATAAGGAGAGAGGTAAGAACAAAAGGGATTCGGAGCCCTCGAGTTCTGCTCAAAGGCTTAAGAAAAAGGCTAGACCTGATGGGCCGATTAGAGTGAGAGCTCCTGTTACTTCTACTGGGTTACAGCCATGTAGTAACTGTGGTAGGCGCCATCCGGGTGAGTGTTAGAGGAGGATAGGAGTTTGTCTGAGGTGTGGATCGTTAGACCATTATGTTCGAGAGTGTCCATTGATGGCTAATCAGGTGAAAGCTCCAGGACCAGGTTCTGTGTAGCCCTAAATGGCAGTTCAGCAGCCACTTAGGGGCCGAAGACAGGCTAGGGTTGGTAATGGTATGGGCCGAGGGTAAAGAGCACCGGGTAGGGTGCTAGTTAAACTGAGGTGAAGCAGCTTACATTGGTTTATGTTGCACGATACCGAGTGGATAGAGATGCTCCTGATGTGATCACTGGCATGTTCTTTATTTCCAATGTACCTTACACTGCTTTAATAGACATAGGGTCTACTCTCTAATATATAGCTAGTTCTGTATCTGAAAACTTGAGGATATCAGTTGAGAGCACTTCTGGTGAGATCACAATATTATGTCCCATTAGGGTTGTATGTCTGGGTTAGTGAACTCTATAAGGACGTTCCATTATAGGAGTAAGGGGTGTTATTTTTGGCAGATCTGATGGAGCTTCCGTTTGGGGAGGTCGATTTGATATCGTGTATAGATTGATTGGTTAAGCACTGGGTCAGTATGGACTGCGCATCTTAGAGGGTTGTTCTGAGGACTACGAATAATAAAAAGGTGGCTGTGATCGGCGAGCAATGGGATTATTTGTCCAATGTGATCTCCACGCTTGTGGCTGAAAAACTAGTTTGGAAAGGATGCAAGGCGTTTCTGGCCTATATCAGTGTTTCTGAATCTGAGGACTCTACTATTGGGGATATCAGAATAGTGAGGGACTTTCCGAATATCTTTCCTAAGGAGTTACCAGGTTTACCTTCGAGTCGAGAGGTTGAGTTTAGAATTGAGCTTCTTCCAAGTACAGCTCCAGTGTCTATCGCTCCCTACCGTATGTCATCGAATAAGCTTACAAAGCTTAAGGCTTAACTTTAAGAATTTATGGATCGTGGTTTCATCCGTCCTAGTGTGTTTTCGTGGGAGGCAGCGGTTCTATTTGTTAAAAAGAAGGATGGAACCATGAGGATGTACATCGATTACCGACAGTTGAACAAGTTGACTATGAATAATAAGTACCCACTTTTGAGGATTGATGGCTTACTCGATCAATTCTGAGAGGCTTCAGTGTTCTCTAAGATAGATTTTCGGTCTGGGTATCATCAGTTGAGAGTTAAAGAAGCTAATGTTCATAAGACTACATTTAGGACTCGTTATAGACATTACGAGTTCCTAGTTATGCCTTTTGGTCTGATAAATACTCCAGCTGCATTCATAAATATGATAAACCGAGTGTTTTAGCTATATCTAGATCAGTTTGTCGTGGTCTTCATCGACTTTATTTTGGTGTACTCTAAGACCGAGGATGATCATGATAAGTATCTTAGAGTAGTGCTTTAGATTTTCCGTGAAAAATAGCTTTACACGAAGTTAAGCAAATATGAGTTTTGGTTACGAGAGGTAACTTTCCTAGGGCACGTGGTTTCTGTTGAGGGAATTCGGGTTGATCCTAGGAAGATTGAGGCTGTGCTGGACTGGAAATAGCCTAAGAATGTATCTGAGATTTGTAGTTTTCTGGGTCTGGACTGATGCGCAACAATACAAGCTTCAAGAAGCTCAAGTCTATTTTGACTTAGGCTCCTGTTCTGATACAGCCTAAATCTAGTAAAGAGTTTGTGGTATATAGTAATGCATTGTATGTGGGTTTGGGTTATGTTTTGATGCAGGATGTAAGGTTGTGGCTTATGCATCCCGTCAGCTTAAGGCAATGAAGGGAATTATTAGATGCATGACCTCGAGTTGGCTGTTGTGGTCTTTGCGTTGAAAATCTAAAAGCATTATCTGTATGGTGAAAGGTGTATGATAAACGATAAATTATACATATTTTTACCTCATGTTTAGCCTAATTTCTGGGTGAATTATTATTAATTTTGTGAGAATTGGTGCTCTTAACCCTTCTATTTCATGTTGTATACTCAGGAGAGCATAGGGAAGAGAAAAGAACGAAAAACGGATCGAAAACGAAGAAAATGAGCTGAAGTGTGAAAATGACACGGCCCAAGGAATCACCACACGGTCGTGGCACACGACCGTGCCACACAAGGTCCAACACGGCCTAGCCCCGACATGCACGGCCAGGCTACACAGTCGTGCCACCTCAACAGGCCCGAACACTGCCCTTATCGAAACCACACGGGCGTGGCACATGGGCGTGTCCCTGTCGTGAGGAAGTGCAATTTCACTCGGATTTGGATACTTAGAGGCTAATAAAGGCATCCCAAAGCTCTATATAAAGACCCTAGGAGGCAACTCTAAGGGTGTACTCTTTTCTCCCAAAAAGGAGCACCATATTTCTACCAACATAAGAAGTGAAAGCAAGGAATTACTCCAAGGGAAGCCGATTGATTCATCCTAGAAGCCAGAATTCTACGTCAAGACAGAGGATCTCCCTAAATTCCTTCAGGGGTTTTTGGGTTCTTTATGTTTTGTAATCTTATTTCTTCTGAGATGCTTTCTTTATTAATTATGAGCTAAACCTCTCAAATAGTTGAGAGGGATGAAATCTAAGACAGATCTTGTTATTATTTATTCTTGAATTATTTAGTAAACACTTGAATTGTTCTTAATTATGTGTTCTTCATTCTTGATTTAATAATCTTAGGTATTACTTCAAGAAACTGATGTGCTTAGGCAGAGGAGCAAAAGTCCCTGTTTTAAGAGTAAATCTACCATAATTAAGCGGATTTGCATGCAACCCCAGACATAGGGCGACATAAATCTGCTGGATTAGGGTCAAACCTAATAGGGGGATCCATAGATCGAATTAATGCAACCTAGGGGTGTTAATTAATAAAGAAACTTTAATTAACCACCTAGGATTAGTTGTTCTTATCCTCGACGAAGGTATTAACATAGGTTAGGGATCTCTACGGATCAAGTCAAGTGAAGAAATCGTCTAGTTCAAGAAAGTGAAGTCTAGGTGGATTCTCCCTTGAGTATTGCCCATATCAGTTAGCTTTTCCGAAAGTTTTTCCCACTTTACTTTTTGTGCACTTTTAGCTAGTTTTAGAATTAGTTTCAAACAACCCTATTTTATTTTTAGGCTAGATAATAGAAAGGAAGTAAGTATTAGTACTTTTGGTTCCCTTGGGTATGATAACTCGGTCTTACCGCTAAATTATACTACTGTTCGATAGGTGCGCTTGCCTTTAAAATCGTGATATCAGTTAGTTTTTGGTGTGATCAGTTTTTATAAATTTTATTACTTAATATCGCGAGTATCAAGTTTTTAGCGCCGTTGCCGTGGAATCTAAAATATTAAGAAAACTCGATTTCTATTACTTTAGCCATTACTATATTTATTTATTTTTGGTTTTTATTTATTTTTATTTTTTATTTTTCTTTTATTTTCTTTTATTCTATTTTAATTTTCTTTGCTTTTTCCCTTCTAGGTATTTCTAGTTTATGACTAGAAACAACCCAGCAGAACCATTACTTTTTTACGAAGATTTAGAAGCGACAGTTCGCAGAACTCGCAGAGAGATCAGACGAAGCCTACATTATCCAGAACAAGATCAAAAATAAGGGACAGAACCTACAGAAGAGATGGAAGCAAATCAAAACATTCCACCCCCTCCCGCAATAGCCGCGCAACCAGTGAATCAAAATGAAGCTCCTCGTACTATGTATGATTATGCTAAACCTAGTTTGGCTGGTACCCAAACTAGCATTATTAGACTTGCCATTGCTGCTAATAATTTTGAATTAAAACCTATCACTATTCAGATGATACAGCAATTAGTGCAGTTTGATGGTTTACAGGATGAATATCCAAATTCACACATAGCCAATTTTTTGGAACTTTGTGACCTTTAAAATTATTGGCGTTTCTGATGATGCCATTCATCTAAGGCTATTCCCATTCTCTTTGAGAAATAAAGCCAAACTATGGTTAAATTCTTTACCATGAGGCTCAATCACTACATGGGAAAAGATGACCGAAAAATTTATACTTAAATATTTTCCTCCAGCTAAAACAGCTAAATTACGAAACGATATCTCTTTTTTTGTGCAGATGGATTTGGAAACACTTTACGATACCTGGGAGAGATACAAAGTTCTTTTGAGAAGATGCCCTCATCATGGGTTACCTTTGTGGTTACAAGTTCAAACCTTTCACAAAGGTTTGAATCCTTCAACAAGGCAAATGATCGATGTAGCCACAGGAGGAACAATCAACAATAGAACACCTAAAGCAGTATATGAATTTATTGAAGAGATGTCACTGAATAACTATCAGTGGCAAGTCATGAGAACAAAGCCAACAAAAGCTGCAGGAGTTTATAATATTGATGATGTCACTATGCTTACTAACCAAGTAGAACTTTTAAATAAAAAGTTTGATAATTTTGTTGGTTCTACGTAGGCACATCCAGTGATGCAGTGTGATACAACTCCAGGAAATATGTTCAATTCAGGCTACTTATCCGATGGACACAGCATAGAAACTGAGCAAGCCAACTATATGGGTAACAATTCTAGACCTCAAAATAATCCTTATAGTAATACTTACAATGCAGGTTGGAGAAATCACCCCAATTTTTCATGGGGAGGACAAGGAAATCAAAGAAAACAGCCTCCTCCGGGATTTCAGCAGCCACCACCACAACAAGAGCAAAAGCCGAATCTTAAAGAAATGTTCACCAAATTGATGGCCGCATCAGAAACCCGTTTTCAAAACACTGAGACGACACTAAAGAACCAACAAGCATCAATTCAAGGGCTTGAGAATCAAATTGGTCAACTTGCAAAATTAATTTCAGAGAGACCACAAGATGGACTACCAAGTAATACTGAGCCAAATCCCAGAGAACATGCCAAAGCAATTACTTTAAGAGATGGGAAAGTACTAACTGAACCAGAAAAGAAGTCTGTTCCAGAATCTTCAGGAGACAAGGTAGAGGAACCCAAGGAAAACACTCCACCAACACTCAAGGAATACAAACCGCCTATTCCATACCTGGCAAAGTTGAAGAAAAACCGTACAGACACTCAATTCGGTAAATTTCTTGAACTTTTTAAACAATTTCACATTAACTTACCTTTTGTTGAAGCAATTTCGCAGATGCTGAAGTACGCAAAGTTCCTTAAAGAACTTCTAACAAATAAAAGGAAGTTGGAAGAATTAGCCACAGTAGAACTCAACGAGGAATGCTCAGCTATTCTCCAAAATAAACTGCCGGCAAAACTGAAAGATCCAGGGAGTTTTACTATTCCTTATTTAATTGGTAGTTTACTTATTGATAAAACCTTAGCTGATTTAGGTGCTAGCATTAATCTCATGCCTTACAAAATGTTCAAGCAACTAGGTCTAGGGGAACCAAAACCTACTAGGATGAGTATTCAACTAGCTGATAGATCTGTTAAATATCCTAGGGGAATCATAGAAGATGTGCTAGTAAAGGTAGATAAATTTATATTCCATGTTGATTTTGTTGTGCTTGATATGGATGAGGATATTGAGGTGCCCTTAATTTTGGAACGTCTATTCTTAGGTACTACTAGAGCTATTATTGATGTAGGGGACGGTAAATTAGTGCTTAGAGTTGGTGAGGAAGAAGTCGTTTTCAAAATCTATGATGCCATGAGATTTTCTAGAGAACATGATGATTCCTGCTATTTTATTAACGTTATTGATTATTTTGCTCAAGATAATTTTCAGGAACTTTCTCTCGCAGACACGTTGGAGCTGTGTCATGTTCAAGGTGGGGGGGAAGATGAAGCCACCACTGAAATTGAAGAACTAAGAAAGGACCCCCTAAATTAGAGTTAAAGCAACTGCCAGATCATTTAGAATATGCGTTTTTAGGGGATGTTTCAACATTACCAGTAATTATCGCATCAGATTTGAGTACTATAGAAAAAAGGGAACTACTCCATGTGTTAAGAGAGCACAAGCAGGCTATAGCTTGGAAAATTTCAGATATTAAGGGAATTAATCCTTCTTTTTGCACCCACAAAATTTTAATGGAAGATGAATATAAACCATCGGTGCAAGCTTAGGGACGATTGAATCCCAACATGAAAGAAGTCGTAAAAGCCGAGGTAATTAAACTTCTAAATGCAGGTATTATTTATCCTATTTCTGACAGTTCTTGGGTAAGTCCTATGCAGGTTGTTCCTAAAAAGGGAGGCATGACCGTGGTGTCTAATGACAAAAAGGAGTCAATACCTACAAGAATAGTCACTGGATGAGGAGTTTGCATTGATTATAGAAAGCTGAATGACGCAACTCGAAAAGATCATTTTCCCTTACCTTTCATTGATCAGATATTGGAAAGATTATCAGGTCACATGTATTGCTGTTTCCTAAATGGCCTCTCTGGTTACTTCCAAATCCCGATAACTCCAGAAGATCAGAAGAAAATGACATTCACATATCCATACGGTACATTTGCTTACCGTAGAATGCCTTTCAGTTTATGTAACGCTCCTGCTACTTTTCAGCAATGCATGCTAGCTATCTTCAATGAACTTGTGGAAGACATTATGGAGGTATTTATGGATGATTTCTCCGTTTTCGGTAATTCCTTCCAACTTTGTTTGAATAATTTAAAACGCGTTCTAATAAGATGTGAAGAGACAAATTTAGTGCTTAATTGGGAAAAATGTCACTTTATGGTTCAAGAAGGTATTGTCCTAGGACTTAAAATTTCTAGTAAAGGGATAGAAGTAGATAAAGCAAAAATTAAAACCATTGAAAAATTACCTCCCCCTAATTCGGTTAAGGCTATACGAAGTTTTTTCGGACATGCTGGTTTTTATCGCAGATTTATTAAAGGATTTTCTAAAATAGCTAAGCCTTTAACTAAATTACTAGAAAAAGATGTGCTTTTCAACTTTGACCAAGAATGTTTAGAATCTTTTAACACTCTTAAGGAAAAGTTAGTCAATGCCCCGATTATGATTTCACCTGATTGGAATCTACCTTTTGAACTAATGTGCGATGCGAGTGATTTTGCAGTAGGTGCAATTTTGGGATAGCGAAGAGACAAGTACTTTCAACCGATTTATTATGCTAGCAGAACTTTGACAGTCGCTCAAGCAAATAACACTACCACAGAAAAAGAAATGCTAGCTGTTATCTTTGCATTTGATAAATTCATATCTTCTCTGATATTATCAAAAGTCATCGTTTACACTGACCACTCTGCTCTCCGTTATCTTTTAACTAAAACAGATGCAAAACCTCGATTGATAAGATGGATTTTACTGTTACAGGAATTTGACTTAGAGATAAGGGATAAGAAATGAGCTAAAAATTTAGCAGCAGATCACCTCTCAAGATTAGAAAATCCACACCCCAAGGACCTCGAGAAAATAAATGATTTGTTTCCTGAAAAACAACTCCTAGCCTTAGCGGATGAAGCAGTTCCATGGTTTGCTGATCTTGCAAATTATTTAGCAGCTAACATAACCCCACAAGGGTTGACCCATCAGCAAAAGAAGCAATTCTTCGCTGATGTGAAAAACTACTTTTGGGAAGATCCTTTTTTTTTCGCATTTGTGCAGATCAAGTTATTTGAAGATGCGTTGTTGAAACAGAAGCATACCAGATTTTAAATCACTGCCATTCAGGACCCAGAGGAGGACACCACAGTGGAGCTAGAACTACTCATAAGGTACTCGAATTAGGTTTCTACTAGCCTACACTTTTCAGAGATGCCAACAGGTATGTTACCTCCTGTGATAAATGCCAGAGAACAGGTAATATTTCTCAACACAATGAAATGCCTCAGAACTATATACTCTCATGCGAAATATTTTATGTATGGGGTATTGATTTCATGGGTCCTTTCCCTACCTCATTTGGGAATAAGTACATCCTAGTAGCAGTAGATTATATGTCAAAATGGGTGGAAGCCCAAGCCTTACCTACTAATGATGCTAGAGTGGTAGGACGATTTTTGAAGAAACTTTTCTCTCGATTTGGAACACCTAGGATAATTATTAGTGATAGGAGTACCCATTTTTGCAATGCTCAATTTAAAAAAGTTTTAAAAAGGTATGGAGTACACCATAGAATAGCTACCCCTTATCATCCACAAACTAGTGGTCAAGTCGAAGTAACAAATAGGGAACTAAAATGCATCCTAGAGAAAACAATAGAAACAAATAGAAAAGATTGGTCAAGAAAGGTAGACGATGCTTTATGGGTCTATAGAACCGCATTTAAAACACCTATAGGAACATCTCATTATAAACTTGTCTACGGAAAAAGCTGTCATCTGCCATTTGAACTTGAACATAAAGCATTTTGGGCTATTAAATTTTTAAATCTTGATTTTAAGCTTGCATGTGAGAAAAGATTAATGCAGTTAAATGAGCTAGATGAATGGCGTTGCAATGCCTACGAGAGCTCACGACTATATAAGAAAGCTATGGAGCGACGCCATGACAAACAATTGAGACAACCTAAGCAGTTCAAAACCGGCGATCTTGTCTTACTCTACAACTCAAGGCTGAAACTATTTCCTGGGAAACTCAAATCAAGGTGGTCAGGTCCGTTCACTGTTCAAACTGTTTTTCCATACGGCACAATTAAGGTAACTCACCTAAACCACGGTACGTTCAAGGTAAACGGCCATAGGCTTAAACACTATAAAGGTAAAAATTTTAAAGATAACAGGGAGGAGCTTCAGCTCCACGAGATCCCTTCATGATACATCTAGGTAGAGTCAAGCTTAGACTCTACATAAGCGCTTCTCTGGAGGCAACTCGAGCACTAACTTAGTAACCTTTCTTCCTATTTTGATTTTAGTCTTTTAACACATCAACTAACTCTTTTAAATGCAGAAATTTAGGACCACACGCCCACGATCACGGGCGTGCCTAAAGCCGTGTAAACATTTAAAGCAGAGACACGGTCGTGTACCCAGGCCGTGAACAAACAGAGTATAATTTTTCCCAAAACACGGGCTAACAATAAATCGCTACGGCCATAGGACATGCCCATGGCAACCCTTCAATTTAGACACAGGCTTACACAAAGCCACACGCCCGTGTCCCCAAATCATGCCCAACACTGTCAATTTAGACACAGCCTGTGACTGCCTACACGACCGTGTGAATAGCGAAGCCTCATCACAAATAGCCATGTGACCGATCACACGACCATATGAAAAGCAAACAAGATCGCAGACAGCCGTGCGTAATGGCCAACACGGGCGTGTACCTCGAACCAGACTTGCCAAAACCACTAAATTTCGAATCACACGGGCAAAACCCGAGTACCACGCCCGTGTGACCCAAAAACTATAAATAGGGGCCACTATTCATCATCTTCTTCCATTCTAAACCCTAAATCCTCTCAAACCACCCTCTCCCCCAACCTCCCTAGCGCCGCCGCTGAAGTCTACAGTGCTCCCACGATCGTGCTCCACCTCATACCTCTCCCATTCGGTTCTATTTTATCATTTTTCTTTCAAATTTCTACTGTGTATTTCCATTCTTAGTTACTTATTTTTCAATATCATATTATAATTAGGATTAGCATTGCTTTGAATCATGGAATAAATAGAATGAGCATGAATACTCTAGAATGATATCAAGCACTCCATGATTACATGCCACTTAGAGTTCCATTTGATTGCCATTTTTCCTAAGTTAAATTATCATGCATTTAGTATAAATACATACGCATGTTGCTTACTTTTGATATTATATTAGGATGAATAATTTATATTATTTAGGTTAGTCCCCATCTTATTTCAAATTGTTTTTAGGCACATTGTCATTTTAATCTACATATTTATTATTTTATTTATAGTTTTTTATTCGATTTAATTTCAAAATTTTTTTAGGACTAATGTTTATTATTCTATTTTTAGGCAGTATGTCATCATCACGTGGAAAAAGAACTGTTGCTCTGCCTTCAAAGAAATGTAATGGGCCAGGTGGTTCATTATCGAGACCCACCTCCGAGGCTCGCCACCCGTTCATTACATTTCCCCAAGACTCCCAAGAGGAGTTGTTTCAGATACTACGGGCCCGTACATTAAGCGCCAGCCGATGCATTAATTGGGCTGCGCTAGAGCACGTCAACCTCGCAGATGCAGTCCGGGCTCTACTGATGACGGATCCTTGGGAACAGTTCTTCCGAATCATCGAGCCTACATACCTTGAACTCACTCTAGAGTTCTGCTCCACCTTCTATCTTCAGACTGTCATGAGCCAATTCGATGATCCCGGGACGGTCTAGTTTTGCCTAGGAGGTCGTGTACACCACCTTAGCATACCAGAGTTCGGCTCAGCTCTCGGCCTCTACACAGAGCAGTTCATGGAGGAGGAAGACTTTCCTATACTTCCCCGTCGCATCCACCTCAAACCAGTCAATTGTTGGCTCAATATCGCCCAGGGGTATCCCCCCTACGACCCCAGTCGCATGAAGGCGACCGCCCTCACCCCGTCATTAAGGTATCTTCACACTCTCCTCACGCATACTCTGACAGGTAGATGGCAGAGCACAGGCGTCGTCAACACCCACGACGACTATTTCTTATGGAGCATGGCAAATGCATAACCCATCGACCTCGCCTTCTTTATCGCTCACGCCATGCAGCATCAGACCGAGCGACATCGCAAGGGGGTCATATCCATGGGCCCGTACATTATACGCTTGGCCCGTCACTTCGGGCTCCTCAACACAGCGGTCTAGACATCCTCATACACACTCGTCGGCCAGATGTCCCCTCAGGGCATCTAGATTATGCACCATATGAGGATGATCTAGTAGAGACCAAGAGGCGACCCTTTTCAGTACCGCCTCATCTAGGAGGCCGAGGATCTAGAAGACATTCCTGATAATGTCCCACCACCGGAGGATGATGCACCTACCGACCCACCACCACCCCGTCGATCAGTTCATGCGGCAGCTTCTCATGCTAACATATCTGAGCGCCTATCCCGATTCGAGCAGCAATGCTTCCAGCGCTTTGATCACATCGATGCGACACTACAGCAGATATGTCAGCACCTTCACATCACTTCACCACCGCCACCGCGTGACCCATTTGAGAATTAGAAACTTCTATTCCTCTTAACTTTATTTTTATCTTAATTTTTATTTTAACTCTGATCCCTATTTTCACATTTTCTTCTAACTTTATTTTCTTTTTACTTTTATTTTTATTTTCTTTCATTTTATCTTTTTCATTATTTGAATATTAGTATTTTTTTAGAACTTTATTTTATTTCTTTTTCATATCGACCAACCCCTAACGAGTAATCTCTATTAATCTAAATTCCCCACTCCTGATATATACTTTTGCAGTTTCAAAGGAGCCTTACAGCTCATATCTATATGGAAATGGGACAACCCTGCCACAACTGCCGGCTCTTCTAATTTCAATCTCCGTCTCACAAATTCATCCAAAATTCAGAGAGTTTCATGCCTTCCCCTATTTTATGATCTTGTGCTTCTATTGCTACTAATGCTTCTTTGTACATTGAGGGTAATGTACATCTTAAGTGTGGGGAGGGGAACTTACTTTCAGTCATTACATTCTTTTTGAAATCCCTGAAATTTTTCTACTAACATTTTGCATTGTTCTCAAATTCTCACTTTCACTCTTGGCATTATCTTCAATCTCCTATTAGGAATTAATTCTGATTAATTTATGATTTTTATTGATATGTTGAGAATTAAGACATAGGTGCTTGTACTTTGATTATTCAAACTTTAAAACACTAGGGAATCAAGCATGATAAGCTGAAACTTTTGAAAAGCTAATTTTTTTCATAAGTTATGTTCCCTAATTTTAAGTATTATCTTGAGATTTGAAATTCACAGGATTGACATCAAAAGCCATAATTCGGGTGAGATTCTTGAGCCTTTTGAACATACATTCTTTCGTGCTCACTTCGATTGTTGCTTTGAGTGAGTCAATACTGATGTGTTATTCTAGAACTTGCTTCGATTATACATATCAAGACGACATCATTGATTTGATACACTGAGATGATAAAGGCACCTAGGATTTAACCCACTTACTCCATAAAAGCCTACTTTCATAAATTAACCCCTAGTGAACCCCATTGAGCCTAACAACATTTTCTTTGACTTGCCTCTAATATTAACCTATAACCCGTTTTTGTTAAATTCCATTCAATTACTTTGATCCCTATTTTTGTCGAGATTCGAGTTGAAATTATTATCTAGCTTTATTCTATTTTCCAAGTTGTAGAGTTGTAAATATTCGATTTATTGTATTCTATTTGAATTGTTCTTAAAAAAAACGTATGTATATTAAAGAAATTCAGTTGTAATCTGTAATAGTTCAATAGTTTTTGCATATTTCTATTTTAAGGCTACCAAGGGTAAAACAATATCATAAGGCTTAGCCCTAGGAATATGTTCCAGTGATAGAGATTTTTCTAGCTAGATAATTTTTCAGTTCAATCTCGATTCTAACCCTTTCTTTTTCAGCCTGTGACAACACCCCTAACCAAAGCCCCATTACAACCATTGAAAGACCTTTTGATCGATGTATCATATCAAACTATAGTGGTGGAGATTTGATTTTCTTGCAAGCCTATGGTAATAACTTTTTAGATTGACTAATGAGTGCTTAAATTTTGAACCCTAAACACTTTGAGTGGATAGAGTGAATCTTTACTAAAGATGTCATATCTTGTTGATTTTGAGAGAAATGTGATTGCTTAGGAGAGGGGAGAAAACCTATGTTTCGATGATAAAATTCTCAACTTAGAGTAATTGAATCTTTAATGTTCTTCTGATTGAATTTTCATTGTATGATTACTTGTGAATTAGTTTAAAACATTATTGATAAGGATTGTGAATTGAGAAGAATGATTTTTAATTGTGGATTGAGATTGTGCTTGAGGACAAGCAAAGGCTTAAGTGTGGGGGTATTTGATAAACGATAAATTATACATATTTTTACCTCTTACTTAGCTTAATTTCTGGATGAATTATCATTAAATATGTGAGAATTGGTGCTCTTAATCCTTCTATTTCATGTTGTATACTCAGGACAGCATAGGGAAGAGAAAAGAATGAAAAACGGGCCAAAAATGAAGAAAATGGGCCAAAATGTGAAAATGACACGGCCTAAGGATTCACCACACGGCCGTGGCACATGGCCGTGCCACATAAGGTCCAACACGGCCCAGCCCCGATAAGCACGGCCTGACCACACGGCCGTGCCTCCATCAACAGTCTCGCACACGGCCTCTTATCGATCCATACGGACGTGGCACACGGGCGTGTCCCTGTCATAAGGAAGTGTAATTTCACTCGGATTTGGATACTTAGAGGCTAAGAAAGGCACCCCAAAGCTCTATATAAAGACCCTAGGAGGCAACTCTAAGGGTGTACTCTTTTCTCCCACAAAGGAGCACCATATTTTTGCTAACACAGAGAGTGAAAGTAAAGGATTACTCCAAGGGAAGCCGATTGATTCATCCCAGAAGCTGAATTCTACATCAAGACAGAGGATCTCCCTAAATTCCTTTAGAGGTTTTTGGGTTCTTTATGTTTTGTTATCTTATTTCTTCTGAGATGTTTTCTTTCTTAATTATGAACTACATCCCCTAAATACTTGAGGGGGATAAAACCTAAGACAGATCTTGTTATTATTTTATCTTGAGTTATATGATAAATACTTGAATTGTTCTTAATTATGTGTTCTTAATTCTTGTTTTAATAATCTTAGGTATTAATTCAAGTATTGATGTGCTTAGGCAGAGGAGAAAAAATCCATGTTTAAGAGAAGATCTAGCATAATTAAGCGGAGTTGCATGCAACCCTAGACATAAGGCGACATAAATCTGCCGGATTAGGGTCAAACCTAATAGGGGGATCCATAGATCGAGTTAATGCAAGACTAGGGGTTTTAACTAGAAAGAGATTTCAGTTAATCAACCTAGGATTAGTTGTTCTTATCCTCGACGTAGGTATTAACATAAATTAGGGATCTCTACGGATCAAGTCAAGTGAAGAAATTGTCTATGTAACACCCCAAACCCGGCCCAGACGTTACGGCCAAGTCTGATGTGTCACATTAAAGTGTTTTTCGAAAACCGTGTTTTCATTAAAAACCCTTCTTAATGTTTAAAAACTCTTACCGTTTGTATAAAACCTTAACTTGTGTTTATCTTTTTCCAAAACGTGGTTTATTGAAATAATCATCCCCTTTCAAACATTGTTAGAAACTTTGTGTAATTTTATAGAAAATTTGTGAACGCTTGTAACCCCTTTGTAACCTTTATCAAACATGTTATTTTGAAAACGGTTTAAGCATCAGAAAATTTGACCTTTTTCGTTATGACTTAAAGTAAATGGAAGCTGGTTACCAGGTAGGATTCCAGAAAAGATGAGGTGAGTTGAATAGACTGCTTAAGTACCAAGCTCTTCTTGGATCCACTCCTAGACATGCACACGACCATTGCCACACTTTAACTATTTTATTTATGAGAACATTTAAAATTGCGGAAGCTTTGCTTGGTTATCATGCTATTTTGAAAACAAGTAACTTTTATAAAAATCGCGTCTTAAAATCATTTATTTTCAACTCGATTTAAATAATATCCTACGTAAGCTAAAATCAATTTAAATAAGTAAAGAATAAAAACCCAAAATAAAAATAATTAAAAAGGCCTTTTTACAACCCAAAACCGAAATAACTAATTAAATCTAAATTGAAATAGATAACTTAATTAAAATCCAACAGTCCAGTCCATGTGGCCACTCTGAATCCCTCCCAGCTCCAAGTCCACCAACTAAGGCTCATCTACAAGGATGGAAGGAAAAGGGATGAGTTTGGAAAATTCAGTGTGCAACAAAGCCCTTTCAGAGCCCAAATCAATACAAACATATTAGGCCGAAGCCTTTCATGTAACGGTTACTGGGCTGAAGCCTTTTTCATAAATCATATTACTGGGTCGAAGCCTTTTCTGTAAACGGTAGGGCCCATAGGCCCATTTCAATATCACATGCAATAATAATAAATGTACGCAAGCCCATTTGGAGAGACTACTCAACCCACCATCCGCTACTCTCCACCCGTACCAACCAACACACCATGTGGGGAATAACTCAACCCACCCAACCAACACACCACTAGCAGCATAGCTACTTTAACATATAACTGGAGGCCTAGCCTCTTTTAATAACTGGGGCAAAAGCCCTTTCCGGTAAACTGGGGCAAAGCCCTTTAACACTTCCTCATTTCATAAAAACCCAACCCATGCATATAATGAGCATATCATGGCATATCATGTGCATATCATAGCATATCATGTGCATATCATGGCATATCGTATATAAAACAATATCTCAAGCATCATAGTCATAACAAAACCTTAGGGGTATAATGGTTATTTTCACCTAGGGGCAAAATAGTCATTTTCATGTTATAAAGGTAATTACGTAATTTTATCCATTATTAGGGTTTTCCATATTTATTCATCAATTCCAAGTGTTTAAACAACAATTTTAGCCTATTTTCGTAAAACCGAGTTATTGGGCCCAAAACCCCTAATGGGCCCTATGTAGCCAGTTCAGTCGTCTAAGCCCACTTAGTCCAAATCCTACAATTAACTACTAATTTAACCAGTTTTAAGCCTATAGTCTATTACGAAATGTCTATTACCCATTTTTACCCATATGGGTCCGTAAGCCCATTGGGCCCAATTTCAGCCCATTGAGGCCCAACTTACCAACGTGTGCAAAATCGTGCACTTATTTGTTCTATCGATCCACACACCGATCTTATCGCATTTTTCACATCTAAAACCATTCGCAAATCCACAAGTTCCAGAAATGCCGAAATTTCGATATTTTCGGCTTTTCAGCAAATATCAATCTAAGCTACTAGAGGGTTTGTTACACACCTGATTACGACGAACGATGATGAGATCTCCCACGTGATTATCCTACAGTGATCACCTCAACAGATTAGACCATACCAACACTTAATCTAAATCGAAACTCAACAAAACCTTACTTATCTATTCGGCCATCACCTTTAATGGCCCTAGAATCTTACCTTGCCAACTTAGATCTACAAGATCTAGATCCAACTGTGCCAATGTCCTTAATCCAATGCTTCTTGTAGATCACCCCTTAACAAACACAAAACCGATTTCTAAGATAAGATTAGTCCCTAGCCAAGTCGACAATCTCCCTAAATATATAGGGATTTCGACTTCTCTTAATTTCCAAAATAACGAATGAGAAGGAGTTCAGTTACTTACCAAAGATTTACTCGCCAAAAACGTTCCCACGCACCACTTTTTTCCAGATCTGTTGTAGATTGATGATTCTATTCGAAGAATTCCATTTCCACGCCCTTTCTAGCCTAGATCTATGATAGATCTACACCCAAACGCTAGCAGAGAAAAGATCTTAGGATATATGGCTTTTAAATCTATTACCCAGGTATTCTTGTCCGATTCAACAGAGGATTGGGGCAATGAATAAATGGAAAAATGAATAGATAATGAGGGATCCGGCTTGATGAACTTTTGAGAAGGATTGATGAAGAAAAGAGAAAGAAATTAGAAATAATAGAAGAGATGAGATAAAAGATGAATCAAGAAAAAGGAAGGAAAGAAGGGTGGAAGAAAATAGGTTCGGTTACTATTGATGAAGAGAAGAAAAGATGAACAAAAAAGAAAATAATTCATTTAAGGCAAGAATTAAAAGAACAAATTCCTTTAATTAAGCTTCCCATCCATTTTAAATTCCTTTAATTGCTCCTTGAATTTTGCTATCATTGAATTTAAATTCAAATCTGATTCAAAACAGATTTGAATTGCTTTCAGTCCCTTAATTTTAGCTTAAAAAAAACAAAAACAAAGTTTGAATAGAATTCAAACTTTTCCACCGATTGCTTGCAGCCCCCACCGCTTGAATCCGCTGCTCGGAAGCGCCCCAGCCCTGCACGTCTCCTTCCGTGCGCGCACAGCAAAAAGGCCTCCCCATTTGCGCGTAGCGCTGCTCGAACCTGGGACCTCCAAGTAGCCTAGCACGCTGCTGACGATTGGGACGCGTCTTCTTCTTTGATATGTTAGCGTTCCGTTTAACTTTAAACCTTACCTGCTGACGTCCTGGGTCCTTTTCTAAAAATAAAACAGAGCATACATGCGCCTGCCTGGACTCGAACCCGTGCTACCCTAGGACTCCTAACGCACCGCTGCCGCTGCGCCACAAGCCTTTTTGTGGCATAACTTGGTCGCATCTATACTTAAGCCTTACCTTAGCGTGACCTGGCTTCTAAAAATAAAATCCCATATTGTGCACGCTGGGACTTGAACCCCAACCTCCCATCTCGCTGCCTAGCACCCTAGCCACTGGGCCAAATGTTTCCTTATGCCCAAACTTGCCCAATTTGTTATTAAACCCTTATCTCCCAATTTCCCCATAGAAGCAAAATTCTAATTTTTTTTCTAGAATTTTGGATTAAACCCAAAGTTTTTCCCATAATATAAATACTTCCAAATTTATTTAAAAACTAAATTTAAACACCAAATTAGTAATAATGTCATATATATTTTTATATTAAAAAATAATAATAATAAAAATAATTTTATCTCAAAACAATAATTTTAATTATAAAAATTTTCAAACATCCATAATAAATACAGTAATAATTAATTATAATTTTTATAAGACTTTAAAATATTAGTAATAATAACAAAAATATTCTATCAATAATAATAGTAATAAGAATATATAATTTTCGTAAATATCCGTAATAATAAATACAGAAAAATTTTCTAATAGCAATTTAATTCAAAAAAAAAATTTTCTTTAAACAATAATAATTAAAACTTCTCAATTTATTCAGATTTCCTTTTATTCGAACCCAGACTCAAAACCCAATCCTTCTAGGCCCAAATTCAGGGTGTTACAGTCTAGTTCAAGAAGTTAATAACAAGTGAAGTCTAGGTGCATTCTCCCTTGAGTATTGCCCATATCAATCAGCTTTTTCTGAGAGTTTTTCCCCAAATTTACTTTCCTGTGCACTTTTAGTTTAGTTTTAGAATTAGTTTCATATAAACTCCTTTTATTTTTATGTTAAATAATAGAAAGGAAGTAAGTACTAGTACTTTTAGTTCCCTTGGGTACGATAACTCGGTCTTACCGCTAAACTATACTACTGTTTGATAGGTGCGCTTGCCTTAAAATCGTGAAATTAGTTAGTTTTTGGTGTGATCAATTTTTATAAATTTTATTACTTCATATCACGCATATCAGCTATAATGAACAAATTCGACATACTAGTCTAATACAAAGAATTATTTCTGTACTTTCATTCTATTCTTTCAATACTCAGTTAGTTTCGTTCTCTCAATACTCAATACATTTGTAGCTCACCGTAGATGTTAACATCGTATCAGTCGCCTAAAGTGCTGGAGACCTATTCTTACTCTGCTTCTATGACCACCACCGCCTCTGCTGATTTTCCCTCCATCGACCCTAGCTGTCCGGCGTTCATTGGTGTGAGGCTCGTCCAGTCGTTTCCTCACCATGAGACTGTCAAGTTGGATGAAGGCACATTTGTTCAGTGGCAGCAGCATGTTCGGTTGATTGTCGAAGGATATGAGTTGATTGGTTTTTTAGATGGAAAATTGTCGACTCCGTTGCGATTTGTTTAGTCTCTGGAGGGCTTGCTCGTTCTGAATCTGGATGCATCGGCGTTTGTTCAACAGGACAGGTTACTTGCTTCATGGTTACTCTCCACAATTAATCCCTCACTGTGAAACACTGTCACTCGTCTCTTCGCTGCTGTCATAAGTGTGAAGCTCTCCCACCTCCGTCACGATTTGCATTCACTCAAAAAATGCAGTCTTTCGGTCAAGGAATACGTAGCTAAGATCCAAAATACAAGTACCTTGATAGAAGCTTCCGCACCTCAAATCTCCAAGGCAGAGAAAGTAAAGATAGTGTTTGCAGGCTTACCTCTAGAGTTCGACGCTGTTATTACGTTAGCTTTGTTCTTGTCAGAGCCTCTGCCACTTCAACGCCTCATCGACGTGTTACTTGAGTATGAGAACCATTATTCGCATTCGGTCCATGATGTACCTCTTCATGCCAAACTTTTGGAGACAGTTTCGTCACCGGCTATGGTGGGCTCTGTCCGCAGTGGTCGTTCTCTGTCTGGAGGCTTCTGGAGAGAGTTTCGATCTGGTATCCAATGTTAGATCTGAGGACGGTTCCAAAATCTAGCCCAGAGGTGCTTTTATCTTTACAATCGTGAGTTCGAAGGCTTGTCATTGGATGTTCGAGCGCCAAATTCAGCAGATCGTTATGGTCTGTTGTTGGTCTATGGTCTGTTTCATGGTTCTTCTTCGATAGAGCTGCAGGGTCATTTTTCGAGAGGTAATTTTTGTCTTTTTGCACTTTTGTCTTAAAATAATAGGGTTTCTAACCCTTTTGTTTAAAATGGTGACATTGGTCTATACTGTGGGCCACATGATAGGCCAAACTTTCACTTTGGAATTGGACGTGTGCAGTACTATGCACCTAGGTATGCTAATGATGCGGGTTCTAGGCCTTTTGGGCCTGGTCAGTTTCATAGGTCGACTAACGATGGGGGTTCTAGGCCAATTCGATTTGCTAATTTTAATTGGCCCTTGTAGTCTGGCCAAAGCCAAGAATTTGGGGGTGCCTCATCTTCTTTTAGGCCGCAAGCTCCTACTGTTCCAAATGGGCCAGCGTCGAATTGTGTAGAATTTGCTACTACTCTAGGCCATGGCTGAAACCTTGGGGATTCAGGTGGTGGTGCTTGTAATGAGTCTGGGCCATCCGTTTCTTGGCGAACCAAACCAAAAGCTCGTGTTTACACTGGGTCGATCCATGCATTGAGCTTCCTCGTCTACCTAACTTGCATGCATTCGATGTTTCTGACTCCACTAAGTCTCATATTAATGCCACTCAATATGGTTCCAACTTTGACGACACTGATTTCTATATTCCTATGCCTGTCGGAACTGCATCTTGGTATCCAAATTTAGGGGCTACACATCATGTATGCCACGATGCTTCTACTTTGCAAGACTCTAAACCTAATTCAGGTATGTCCTCTCTCTTAATAGGTGACAGGACTCCCACCACGATCTTGTATATTCGGTTTTACCTACGCACTCTAAATTGCTTCTTTTATCTAATGTTTTGTGAGTTCCGACTATAAGGAAAAATCTCCTGTATATATCTCAGTTTGCCATTGACATTAGTATGTTTTCCAAATTTCACCCAACGTATTATGTTATTAAGGACAACATAACTCGAGAAATCTTGCTGAAAGGCCACATTCGTGATGGGCTCCATTACTTTTCTATGTCGGTTGCATCTGTTCAGTCTGTTGTAGCTACTTCTATGCTATATTTTTTTGTGGCACAAATGCCTTAATCATCCATCTGCTTCTGTTGTTAAATCTATTTTAGATAAATGTAGTATTGCTTCAAATAAAAGTTGTCTTGATAGTGTTTGTACTACCTATCAAAAAGGGAAGTCCCATAAACTGCCCTTTCCCTATTCGACTATTGAATACAATGATCCGTTTGACTTGGTTGTCTCTGATCTCTTAGGACCTGCGTCAGTTGCTTGTGGTAATAATTGGTATTATGTATCTTTTATTGACATGTGCACTCGTTTTACTTGGATTTATCTTATTTGACAAAAGTCTTACGCCGTGAATTGCTTCGTTTAGTTTTAGCAATTAGTCAAAACTCAGTTTGGGAAAACTATCAAACAATTTCAGAGTGATTAGGGCGGCGAGTATCTAGCCTTCACTTTTGTTCTAGCAACTCTAGGGATAATTCATCGGTTGTCCTGTCCACATACCTCCGAATAGAATTGAGTGGCTAAGCGCAAACATCAGCATATTGTTTACATGGGCATCAGACTTTTGGCACAAGCAAATCTCTCTATGGAATTTTAGGCCTATGCATTTTGTTGTGTTGTTCACATCATCAATCATTTTCCTACCTCGATTCTGAAAAGACAAACTCTATATAGAGCTCTTTATGGACAAGATCCCACATATGATTATCTACACGTATTTGGGTGTTATTGTTTTCTATATTTTCGTCCGTTTCAGCGCCATAAGTTGGACTTTTGGTCTCAACCTTATACGTTCTTGGGATATAGTTATCAATACAAAGGATATCAATGTCTCATGTTGGATAGTAAGATTATCATTTCTTGTCATGTTGTGTAACGCCCCCAACCCGAATCCGTCACCGGAATAGAGTTACGGAGCATTACCGGAGTTACTAATTTATTTATCAGATATTTTATTTCAACTAGCATTCATATTTAGAACCAATTAAAATCAAACATATTGTCCCCTAAACGTACTTATTTTTCTCGACATGTTTTACTTAAATTTTATTACTCATTTCAGTATGCTTAATTTTTTTTTCTTGTATCATCGTATCAAAAATAATCACATATTTACATGTCAAGATGAACATCATTTTCTTGCCATTTTTTTTTATAAACTTAAATCAAGTAATTCATTATATCAAGATTTCATGTATTTAAAAATACAATTCAAGTTACACTAATTTACCTCGTTGCTTGTTTATGTTTATAATTTCACTAATCCGATATCTTTTTTTTTCCACGTTTAAGTCTCGTATGGATCTTTATAAATAAATTTAATCATCATTTTCATTCATTTCATATTCTAATACATTTAATTATTGCTCTAGGCAAAATTTCCATTTTACCCTTAAAACTTTTAATTAATTACAATTTCATCCTTGATTTAGAAAAAAATAAAATTATTGTCAATTAATCCTTGTTTACAACCATTATTCTTATACATATTGATAAGAGCCCATGAATTTTATGAAATATTAGAATCTTCCATAATTTCAACACTTTTCAATTTAATCCTTAAAACATGTTTTCGTCTGATCTTGATCTAAATTAATATTCTCATTCAATTTTGTAATTTAAATAATAAAATAATCCATTACATGCAATTTGATCATTTTTGACATTTTTACAAAATCACCCATAAAGTTCTACTTTTATTCAATTTAGTCCCTGAACCTAAAACATGCAAATTAGCCATCCTAGTTGAATATTCATACATATTTTCCTCCTCCTCCACTCCATTCCACATCCTTAGTATAAATAATACACTTGTAAGTAACATTATCTATAATTTTTACTATTTACTTATGTGCATATTCAAGCTGTCCATCTGTGTCATTGTCACTAAATTATTTTTATCTTGAGCTACAGAACTCCAAATTAAGATCCATGAATTTTCCTTGAAACTAGACTCACTTATCTTCTTACCATAATTTTTCCAGAATTTTTGGTGTGGCCAATTAGTACAGTTTATTAGTTAAATCTTCCCCTGTTTTGCTACTTGACAACCCTAACCACTCTTCACTAAAATTTCAATTTCTCTTTATACAGAATTCAAAATATGTTCATGATTATTTCTTATAAAAATAGACTCAATAAGGATTCCAACCATACAAATTATGTTCCATAAATATTTTTTTACAATTTTTAATGATTTTTACAAATCAGAACAGGGGATCACGAAATCAATCTGAACCAGTCTCAAAAAAATGTAAATATCTCAAGATACAAAATTCCTTTGCTTTCTCTGTTTCTTTCAAATGAAAATAGACTCAACAAGCTTTAATTCTATACCTCACTCAACTTATAATTCAATTTCTACTATTTTTGGTGATTTTTCAAGTTTAGACAACTGTTGCTGTCCAAAACTGCTTTAGTGTAACATGTTGATTTCTATTTTGTCCCAAATTCCACAATTCATACAATTCAGTCCTTGCTCAATTAACCCCTCAATTGAGCTAATTTTCTCATTTAATACCTTTCTATATCATTTTAAACTACTTCATAACTTTTGAAAATCAGAATTTTAACACTAAGCCTTAATTTCACATATTTCACAATTAGGTCCTGAAACCAATTTCCATTAATTTTTCCTTGATAAAATCATCATATAACAAAATTAAATCTTCAATTCAATATTTATTCATCACATTATTCCAACACTAATCCACATCAACTTTAGAAATTAGCCATGGAATCAAAAACTAATGAATTAATAAGTTGGACCCAATTGTAAATGTCCAAAAACATAGAAATTTCAAGGAGAGAGCAAGAATTAAACTTACATGAAGCTAGAGTATGAAAAACCAGCTTGATCCCTCTTCCATGGCTGTTTCTCAGCTGATGAGAGTGAAGAAAATGAAGAGAATTCTAGATATTCCAAATTGGTCTCATTTTTATTTAACTACTTTTGGCAATTTTCCAATTTTGCCCTTATTTCACTCATTTCCTGATTTTTCTCAGCTATTGCCGCCCAAAATATCTCCTTTGGGCTTATTTGCACTTTAGGTCCTTCCTCTTTTGACAATTGAGCTATTTAATCCTTCTAGCAACTTTTACACATTTTTCAATTTAGTCCTTTTTATTTAATTAACCACCCAAACGTCAAAATTTTCTAACGAAATTTTAATGTTATCTTATTGACACTCCGTAAATATTCTCAAAAATATTTATAGCTCAGTCTATAACACCGAGATCTCGATACCTCTTTTTCTCGATATTTTGACCAAATAATTTTTTTATAAAACACAATTTACTATTTCAAAAATCTTTTAAAAACTACATTTGGCTCGTAAATATTAAATAATATTATATACGAGTTCATTTATCGAATTCGGTGGTCTCGAACCACAATTCCCGACATTATTGAAATTTGGGCTATTACATGTTGTGTTCGATGAATAACGGTTTTTGTCCCCTCCGTCTGCTACACAGGGTTTCGTGTCTTCGTTTGGTTCTATGACAACATTTACTCCTCTTGTTAAGACTGTCCCTTTTCCGTCCGTGGAGCTCTCGTTCACTCTACTGTCATCTTCCCCTCCTATGTGCTGCCTCTCACCCACTATTTTTGAAATTCCTCAAGCTGGGGTGGGATCTGACCATGGGCCCCATAGTTCTACCTCATTACCCAATGGTGATGCTGGTCCTAGCTCTATCGTGCCTACTACTACTGTCCAGCCCTCTCATCCTATTCTAGAATCTTCTTTGTCTCTGACAAATACTCATTTGATGGTTACTCGGTCAAAGGCTGGCATTTTTAAGCTTGAGGCTTTGTCTGTCGAGGCTATTGAGCCCCACACCATTGAGGAGGCCTTTTTTACCACAGAATGGTGTGCTGCAGCTAAAGTAGAATTTGATGTTCTTATTCATAATTCCACCTTGGATCTCGTTTCGTTACCACCTAATCGCAAGGTAATTGGGTATAAATGGCTTTTCAAAGTCAAGAAAAATCCTGATGGCACTAACGATCGTCACAAGGCTTTATTGGTTGCTAAAGGATGTTCTCAGGCTCCTGGATCTGGTTTTAAGGAAACGTTCAGTCCGATGGTCAAGCCTGCTACTATTCGAGTCATCCTGTTAGTTGTAGTTTCCAACGATGGAAACTCCGTCAAGTTGATGTGAATAATGCTTTTTTGAGTGGCGATCTTGCTGAAGAAGTGTCCATGCAACAACCCTTCGGGATATGTTTAGTATGTTTCGAATGGAAAACTGTTAGTCTGTCATATGAAGAAAGCTTTATATGGGCTCCGTCAGGCTCTGCGTGCCTAGTTTGATAAATCAACATTTACTTGTCACTTTATTACTTGTTGCGATTGTGTACACTTACACATTTCCGTAGTTCCAAGTTTTTGGCGTCGTTGCCGGGGACTGTTTTTAAGAAGTCATTATTTGTGAATTTTTTAGTTTTGCATTTTGGTTTAATTTTCTGTTTAATTTTATTTTAATTAATTTTTCTGTGATTATTTTAGGTATTTCTGAGTGTTGACCAAATTATTGATTTACTCCCTGTAGACCCTGAGATAGAGAGAACTTTCCGACAGCGAATAAGACAAGGAAATCAGAGAAGGACTGAAGAGATAAATCTCAAAAATTTGAGTCAAGGAAACGGAGCAAATTCTGCTCAAAATCCTATCCTTATTACTGATGATAGGGATAGAGCTCTAAGACGGTATGTCATACCACTGTTTCATGATCTTAATCCGAGTATTAGGAGACCCGAAATCGAGGCACAATAATTCGAGCTGAAGCCAGTCATGTTCCAAATGCTTCAGACAGTGGGCCAATTTAGTGGAATGCCTACTGAAGATCCTCATCTTCATTTAAGACTGTTTATGAAGGTGAGTGACTCTTTCAAGTTAGCCGGAGTACCCGAAGATGCATTGCGATTGAAGTTATTCTCATATTCACTAAGAGACAAAGCTCGAGCCTAGTTGAACTCATTGCCACCAAATTCAATTTCCACATGGCAAGAGTTAGTAGAAAGATTCCTCATGAAGTATTTCCAGCCTAGCAAAAATGCTAAGTTGAAGAATGAGATCACTACTTTCTAACAAATGACTGATGAGTCCTTGTATGAGGTATGGGAAAGGTACAAAGAATTATTATGGAAGTGCCCTCATTACGGAATCCCATATTGCAACCAACTTGAGACGTGTTATAACGGTCTCGATGCTCATACGAGGATGGTAGTAGACGCTTCTGCTAACGGTGCTCTCCTTTCTAAGTCTTATAATGAGGCTTGTGAAATCATTGAGAGGATTGCCAGCAACAATTATCAATGGCCAACCAATCGAGCATCATCAGGAACGCGAGTTGCTAGAATACATGAAGTAGAAGCCCTCATTTCACTCGTATCTCAAGTATCTTCAATATCTTCAATGTTAAAAAAATCTTACCACTAATGGGTCTAACAGTTTTGCAGTATAGCCACCAAATCAATTTGAAAATATAGCCTGTGTCTATTGTGGGGAAGGAAATTTGTTTGAAGAATATCCATCAAACCCATAATCTGTGTATTACATGGGTAATAAGAACTAAAATCGAGGAAGGCAATGACTGCAATCCAATTTCTATAACCCATCATGGCGAAACCACCCGAATTTTTCCTGAAGTAACCAATGGGCTGGAACCAATAACACTTACGCCCAACCTAGACCAACCCAGCCACCTAGTTTTCCCTAATAAGGTTAGAAACCAACCCAAGTTGAACCATCCAATGGCTTAAAAAAATTGTTGAAGGCTTACATAGCCAAGAATGATGTCTTAATCCAAAGCCAAGCAGCTACATTGAAAAACCTAGAAAACCAAATGGGCCAGCTTGCAACTGAACTCAAAAATCGACCACAATGTACTTTACCTAATGATACAGAGAATCCGAGGAATCTGGGGAAGAAGCATTGTAAAGTGCTAACATTAAGGAGAAAAAAGATAGTAAAGCCCAACATCGTCGATGTTGAAAAGGAGCCAACTGATGCTCAAGACTTAGAGGAAGTTCAACCAGGTGTTAAAATTCCAGTTTCACCAAAACCAGAATCTGTAAAATCCAACAAGGTAACTACAAATCCAGCTAATTCTGATCAACTAACAACTTTGTTAGATTTAGAATTGCCATAGAAGATGAATCAACCAATTCCAGTAAAGAAACCTCCACCACCCTACCCTCAAAGACTTCAAAAACAGAAGCAGCAGATTTAATTCAAGAAGTTCTTAGATGTACTCAAGCAACTTTATATCAACATCCCGTTGGTTGAATCACTCGAACAAATGCCCATCAAACCAAGAATCTGTGTATTACATGGGTAATCAGAACCAAAATCGAGGAAGGCAAGGACTGCAATCCAATTTCTATAACCCATCGTGACGAAACGACCCAAATTTTTCCTGGAGTAACTAAGGGGCTAGAACCAATAACACTTACGCCCAACCTAGACCAACCCAGCCACCTAGTTTTCCCTAACAAGTTTAGAAACCAACCCAAGTTGAACCATCCAATGGCTTAGAAAAATTGTTGAAGGCTTACATAGCCAAGAATGATGCCTTAATCTAAAGCCAAACAGCTACATTGAAAAACCTAGAAAACCAAATGGGCCAGCTTGCAACTGAGCTCAGAAATCAACCACAACGTGCTTTACCTAGTGATACAGAGAATCCGAGGAATCTAGGGAAGGAGCATTGTAAAGTGCTGACATTGAGGAGCGAAAAGATAGTAAAGCCCAACATTGTCGATGTTAAAAAGGAGCCAGCTGATGCTCAAGACTTAGAGGAAGTTCAACCAAGTGTTAAAATTCCAGTTTCACCAAAACCAGAATCTACAAAATCCAACAAGGTAACTACAAATCCAGCTAATTCTAATCAACTAACAACTCTGTTAGATGTAGAATTGCTACAGAAGACGAATCAACCAATTCCAGTGAAGAATCCTCCACCACCCTACCCCTCAAAGACTTCAGAAACAAAAGCAGGAGATTTAATTCAAGAAGTTCCTAGATGTACTCAAGCAACTTAATATCAACATCCCGTTGGTTGAAGCACTCGAATAAATGCCCATCAAACCAAGAATCTGCGTATTACATGGGTAATCAGAACCAAAATCGAGGAAGGCAAGGACTGCAATCCAATTTTTATAACCCATCGTGACAAACGACCCGAATTTTTCCTGGAGTAACTAAGGGGCTAGAACCAATAACACTTACGCCCAACCTAGACCAACCCAGCCACCTAGTTTTCCCTAACAAGTTTAGAAACCAACCCAAGTTGAACCATCAAATGGCTTAGAAAAATTGTTGAAGGCTTACATAGCCAAGAATGATACCTTAATCCAAAGCCAAGCAGCTACATTGAAAAACCTAGAAAACCAAATGGGCCAGCTTGCAACTAAACTCAGAAATCAGAAATCTAAAGCCAATAACACTTTTGCATATTTACACTTTTGCCCCAAGACTCGGAAATCAAAACTTATCACAAATTCTTGTATTTTAAGACATACTGATCATTTATTTACCAACATCATCTTCAAATTCCTACTATAACATACACTTATGCACAATAGGTATTTTTACCAATTAAGCCCTTTTACTCGTTTTTACCTAAAACCGAGTAGCTCAAGTTCTCTAGCATAATTTAAAACCTCATATTCTATCATAAAACATCAAAATACACAAATTTCACCTATGGGTATTTTTCCAAATATGAACCCTAACTTAAAATATTGCTAACATAAGCTTTATCGAGCTACCGGGACTACGAAAACGTAAAAAACATTAAAAACGAGGCTTGGAATCACTTACTATGGAGCTTGGAAGCTTGAAACAAACCTTAGCTATGGAGAACCCTTGAAATTTCGTGGTAATAAAGAAGATGATCAATTTTGTGCTATTTTTCCCTTTTTATTTCATGTTAATATCCAAATGACCAAAATGCCCCTCCTTACTAAACTTTCAAAAATTCCATCCATGTCCAAATTTTGTCCATGAACTTAAAATTGGCCAAATTACTATTTAAGACCTCCTAATTAATATTTCAAAATAGTTTCATACTAGAAACTTCTAGAATGCAAGTTTTGCAACTTATTCGATTTAGTCCCTAATTTTAAATTAAGCACTTTACGCATAGAATTTCTTCAAGAAATTTTCACACCATCGTGCAATCATAATATAGACCTCAAAATAATTATAAAATAATTATTTCTATCTCGGATTTGTAGTTACGAAACCACTATTCCGATTAGGCCCTATTTTGGGATGTTACAATATTGCTAACTATTTAGCTTGTGGTTTGATGCCAATTGATAAGACGTATCATCAAAAGAAAAAGTTTCTTCACGATGTGAAGTACTATTTTTGGGAAGAGCCATATTTGGTTAAAAAGTATGCAGATCAAATGATTATGAGATGCGTGGTAGAAGATGAAGTACATAAGATTTTATACCATTACCACTTAGCTTCGAGTAGGGGACACTTCCAAGGTACACGTACTGCGGCCAAAGTATTGCAAGCTGAATTCTTTTGGCCAACACTATTTAAATATGCATATGCTTACGTAAAGAACTGTGATCGATGTCAAAGGGTTGGAAATGTCACCCATAGAAATGAAATGCCTCGAACAAACATCATTGAGGTAGAATTATTTGATGTTTGGGGTATTGACTTTCACGGTCTTTTCCCTCCGTCTTTTGGTCACAAGTACATATTGGTAGCAGTAGATTATGTGTCTAAGTGGGTTGAGGCTGAAGCATATCCGACAAACGATGCTAAGGTTGTGATGAAGTTTTTGCAGAAGCATGTGTTCACAAGGTTTGGAACCCTAAGAGCCATCATCAGAGATAAAGGGTCCCATTTTGTGAACAAGTGGTTGAAATGGTTACTCGACAAACATGGAGTGAAGCACAAGGTCGCCACAGCTTACCACTCACAGATGAATGGGCAAGCTGAACTGGCAAATAAAGAGATCAAAGGTATACTGGAGAAGATAGTTTGCCCAAACTGACGAGATTGGTCCAAAAGACTGGATCATGCTTTATAGGCCTATAGGGCAGCATACAAGACACCTTTAAGGATGTCACCCTATAGGTTGGTCTTTGGGAAAGCCGTCATTTGCCCTTGGAATTAAAGCACAAAGCTTATTGGGCTCTTCAACAACTCAATTTGGATCTTGAGCTTGCTAAAGAGAAACAGATGTTCCAACTCAATGAGTTAGAAGAATTCTGAATGTTTTCATACGAAAATGCCAAATTACTCAAGGAGATACTTAAGAAATGGCATGACAAGCACATTCGAGTTCGAGAATTTGAAGCAGGTCAGCGAGTCTTGTTATTCAATTCCAGATTAAGGTTTTTTCCAGGTAAGTTAAAATCTCGATGGTCTGGTCCATTTACGATTCACCGAGTCTATCCATACGGAGTTGTCGAACTTCAAGGTAATGGAGGTAATTTTCAAGTTAATGCTCAGCACTTGAAACATTACTGGGGAGATAAAATTGAACGAGATCAAATCTCTTTCATTTTATTAGATACTTAATATTTCTTGATCTTCTTTTAAATAAATTATTTAGGGTATATTTTCGGGGTTAGCATGTTTAAATAAATTTTGTCTAAGAGATTGGAACTTAAGCGGGACCGCTTGTGACCCCTCCAATCTTTCTTGGGAATTGATTTTAACATAATTTTCCGAGAAATTATTCCCTAATTAGCAAAATAATTTTTTAAGTTTTTCAAATAAAAGGGTCAATTTTGATCCAAGTTTTAAATTGCAACTTAATTTCAAATTTTCTTTAAGTCTAGGGACTTAATTGAACTTTTTTTAAAATTTGGTTGCTCTCTTCATAAATATTAAAAATTAGATGCCTCTTTTTGTAAATATTTTCAAAAGGCATCTAGAATAAATGTTTTTAATTTAATAAAAAAATGATAATCTTTAATATATAATTATATCTATTATAATATATATTAATCATTATCAACTTTTCATAGAATTAGGATTAGATTAAATTTAATCATATTTAATTTAATAAGTTTTTGTTTTAATAAATTAATAGTAAATAATAATTTAATATGTATTTTATTAATTATTAATTGTTGTTAACTTTGAGTAGAATTAAAATAGAATATTTTAATTATTAAATTGTTCTAAGAATTCTACTTTAATTCCTACTCCTCTCACTATAAATTCCACACACTTTTACCATTTTCTTCACTCATCCCACCTAACACTCTAAATTCACCAAAATTCCCTAAGTGCCACAAGCCCCTAGCCGCACATTGCTCAAGAGTCATTCGGCCAGCAGCCCAACTCCATCGCACATCGCACGCTCTACTCAGCACCTAGCAGTTGCTCCTTGGCGCCACACCTGCGCACATGCAACTCTAGCTGCCCACGCCAGGCTTACTCGACGAAGGACCCACACGCTGCTCGCGCGCTGCTGCTTGCTTCCAGCCCAGCTCATGCACTGCTGCCTGCTCCCACACGCATCCACCTATACACCCTAGCAGTGTTCCAGCACTTGTGCACCACACCAACCTCGCACCTACACCATTAGCCAATAACCCTCATCTCCTACCCTAATTCGACACCTTTCAATTCATAATTATTTTCTTAGGAGTTCTTAATTTTTACAAAAAAAAAAAGTGGTAAGACAAATTTTTTGCTAAATTTTAATTTTATTCAATTATTTAATCTTTCAATTTATTGAATTATTAATATTTTATATTAATTAAATTTTTGAGAAAATATTTGTTTCCATCTTATGTCCAAGTTAATCATGCCTTACAAAAGAACTTGTACCTCTACCTAACTTAACGAATCACAAAAAAAATTCCACTGTGAAGAAGCCAAAGCGAGATACAAAAGTATTTTCAAGAATCAACAGATGCATCCAGAGAAAGGTTTTACACTAAAAGAAAGCAATTATATTGATTTCATTGCGCATATTCGTCAGGTTGTTGAAATTCTCAATTAGGAGTTGTTTTGTGAGAAAAAACCAAGTGTGGATGAGGAGTTAGTTCGTGAATTCTATGTGAATTTAACCTCAAGTGAGTTGACAGAAGTTTCGATTCGCCCAATCTAGGTACCAATAACTTCAAATGCTATTAATGAATTCTTTGAATTACCTGATTTTGAAAATGATGAATATTCTGCCTTGTTGAGCATATTAAGCCTGAAAATCTACAAGAAATTCTCGAGGAACTTACAGTTCCAGGTTTTAAGTGGACTGTGTCAAAACAAGGAATTCACACTTGTTGATGAGAATATTTGACACCACTCGGGAAGGTATGGTTCTATTTCATCCGATTCAGCCTTATGCCTAGTTTGCATGAGACTACAATCTCATTAGAACAAATGGTCTTATTATACTTGATTTTAACTGGAAAGACCATTGATGTTGGGAAAATCATCCTGAGAGAAATACGGAATAGTGCTGTTAGAGGTTCTGGCCTAGCTTACTTTCCCTTTACGATAACAACTCTGTGCTTGAAAGCTAAAATTTTTGCAAATGTAAAGAAGACAGGGTATAGCTAGGGCACAATCACAGATTGTGACCTCTACCAAATAGCTGGAGACTCTGTTCTGCAGCAACGAGTTGAAGAAAGTAAGGATCCCAAAGAAAAAGAAGAAGAAGATCCCACAGAGATCGAACCACTATAATTAGCTAAAATCCCTGATAAGGTAGAACCAATTAAAACAGAAGCTAAACTTGATGTCACCACTCCAATGTTCAAAACTCAATCACCTCGCCCAGATCTTCGAGATGAGCTGTCAAAGTTGATGGATATAATGCAACATATGCAATGGCAGTAACAAACTTACTGGAGATACTCAAAAATAAGGGATGACTCGATGAGAAGTGCTCTTACGAAAATTTACAATGACCCATTTATTTTTGTGTCTGAGTTTCCAGATTTCATATTTGAACCATGGAGTCGACTATCGAAGAAGGAGCAAAGTGATTCATGTAAAAACAAAGATGATGAAGCAAAAAAGGAGTCAAATTCAGAAGGATCTGCAATAAAATAAAAAGGGGGGATCTTGACTTTATTTTATTTATGTCCTTAGGTTATTTTAGGATTAAGTTAATTAGGAATTTTTATTCTCGCAAAATAAAACAAAAGATGGAAATCATTAATAAAAATGAACAACTCGCAAAGTATAAAGTGTGGTAATAGATATATACATGTCTAGGATTGGATTTAGAGAGAGCTTGGTATTTAAGCAATCAAATTGACTCACCTCCTCTTTTCTAGAATCCTACTTGGTGTATAGTATCTATTCACTTTAAACAATGAGGACATTGTTCATCTTAAGTAAGGGGACCAAAAATTTGAAATTATTTCCACTTAGAATAAAAATTTCTTTCAGTTATGATTAGGTTATATTTTGTTCAATAATTTGAAATTTTGTTAAGTATGCTAAACATCAGTATAAATAAAGTTTGATTATTTCAATAAATTGTTATGTTATCTTGTAACACCCCCTAACCCGTATCTGTCGCCGAAAAGGGTTACAGAGCATTACTAACCGATACACAACCATCGAAATTATTAATCACCACTCAAATGCCTTACAAGTAGGTCTATGAGTATAATTTTCTAATCACGTCATTAAAATCACTTATAACAAGTATCCCACACAATTGGAAACATTTTAACTAACCACCAAGACATGAATATACATAGTATACATATGGTCATATATTTTTCTACCAAAGTCGAAAGTACATTTGCTTAAAATCCACAAATTTTAAAATTGATCTAAAGCATCATCTATGCATAAATACCTATATGCGTACAAATGCCCAACGTGTCATGAACATTTTAAACATTACAAGGATATAAATAACTATTCCTTTGGTAATTCCTCATAACAGGTAACCAATGAATAATTACATCAACTATTATGCTTATCACATTCTACCTTTAACAATATACAATTATAGATGAATAAATATATATAATCGCCTATTTAGTCTATAATACAAATCAAACCAACATTTATAACTCAATTCCAAACATAATCAGAACTGAACCACACCTTTCTATATATATATATATATATATATATGTATATATTACATTTATAAACTAATCCACTTACAAACCAACCAAGCAAATATCTCATCATATTAATTATTCATAGAACCTTGATCACATCCAATCAAAAGAAAACGAGCCAATATTCGCATAGCTCATTTTATATACAGTGTTAACAAAAATAAATCTCAAGGGTAAAATAGCTTATACATGCCATAATTATTAAACTTTAACTTCTTAAAAGTACCAAAATATAAAGGATAGTGCGATGAACTCCACTGACGATCCCGAGCGCGTAACGAACTTTGAAATCTATAATACAGTGATATGCATGATATGAAGTAATAAAATTTACAAAAACTGATCACACAAAAAACTAACTAATATCACGATTTTAAGGCAAGCGCACCTATCAAATAGTAGTATAGTTTAGCGGCAAGACCAAGATATCGTACCCAAGGGAACCAAAAGTACTAATACTTACTTCCTTTCTATTATTTAACCTAAAGAATAAAAGGGGTTTTTATGAAACTAAACTAATTCTAAAACTAAACTATGAATGCACAAAAAGTAAATTGGGAAAAACTCTTGGGAAAGACTGATTGATTTGGGCAATACTCAAGGGAGAATCCACCTAGACTTCACTTGTTATCAATTCTTGAGCTAGACGATTTATTCACTTGACTTGATCCGTAGAGATCCCTAACTTATGTTAATACCTTCGTCGAGGATAAGAACAACTAATCCTAGGTTGATTAACTAAAATCTCTTTCTAGTTAAAACCCCTAGTCTTGCATTAACTTGATCTATGGATCCTCTTATTAGGTTTGACCCTAATCCGGTAGATTTATGTCGCCCTATGTCTAGGGTTGCATGCAACTCTGCTTAATTATGCTAGATCTACTCTTAAACAGGGACTTTTGCTCCTCTGCATAAGCACGTCAATACTTGAATTAATACCTAGGATTATTAAAGCAAGCATTAAGAACACATAATTAAGAATAATTCAAGTATTTATCATATAACTCAAGATTAACAAAGAAAACATCTCAGAAGAATAAAAATAACAAAACATAAAAAACCCAAAAACCCCTGAAGGGTTGAAGAGAGATTCTCTGTCTTGATGTAGAATTCAGCTTCTGGGATGGATCAATCGGCTTCCCTTGGAGTAATTCCTTGCTTTCACTCTCTGTGTTGGCAGAAATATGGCGCTCCTTTGTGGGAGAAAGAGTACACCCTTAGAGTTGCCTCCTAGGGTCTTTATATAGAGTTTTGGAATGCCTTTCTTAGCCTCTAAGTATCCAAATCCGAGTGAAATTACACTTCCTCACGACAGGGACACGCTCGTGTGGGTCGATAAGAGGCCGTGTGCGAGACTGTTAATGGTGGCACGGCCGTGTGATCTGGCCGTGTTTGTCAGGGTTGGGTTGTATTGGACCTTATGTGGCACGGCTGTGTGCCACGGCCCTGTAGTGAATCCTTGGGCCGTGTTGTTTTTATACTTTGGCTCATTTTCTCCGTTTTCGGCCCGTTTTTCGTTCTTTTCTCTTCCATGTGCTCTCCTGAGTATAAAACATGAAATAGGAGGATTAAGAGCACCAATTTCCACAAATTCAATGATAATTCATCCAGAAATTAAGCTAAGCATAGGATAAAAATATGTATAATTTATCGTTTATCATACAGAGAGCAAACAAAAACACACCAAGTAAGCTTTAACAGCTTAGTAAGTCATAAGCCATTTAAACATTTAATTTAGCTTGCTAACTCGATTTATAAAGCTCTACTCGGTCAATTCTATTCATCTTACCAAAATCATATATTCATCTCATTAACTCATTCGTTGATTTATTTAACAATGACCAAATTTTTAACTAGAACATATATACACAAATTTTGTTCACAAATATTTTATTAACAACTCACAAATACCGAATACCATATGTCTATCCATCATCATAAAATCGGTACCATGAGCATAATATAATTCATCCCAACTTCCTATTATTACCAACTTTTAATTTTCCAAATCTCCTTTACGATTTTATGTATCCATTAACAAGGTAATATATATATACAACATATCTTTTCATCCAATTGAATCATGTTTAACTAATATACTTCTTTACCACAATCAACTACCTACTATCGAAATTAATTAAAATCACCTCCTAGGATTCATGGTTTATTACGTTCAAAATCGAACAACTATATATATATAATTTTTTTTCTCAATAAATTCAAGTACCAATTCATTCGAATATTCATGGTTACCTGATAAATACGCCCACTAGTGCTAATTAATCAAATCCAAACTAAATCGATTTCGCACACTTAGTGCCCAATGACCGATTTCACACACGTAGTGTTTTTCTCAATCTTGCTACTCATTTAAATATATACACATATGTATATCTCATTCGAATATATCTAACACCTATCTATATCATTCTCGGCTATATCTAACACATATATTCCTCACATTCGGTTATACCAAACACACATATATATATGTCATACTCAACTATATCAATCCATAAATCTATCATATTCGGATATAACACTCTCATAAATATCACATTCGGCTATAATAATAGCCTATATATATATATATATATATATATACACTTCTAATAAATTCATAAATATCATTATGGACAAATTCAAATCGGCTTAAATGCTTAAAAACTTACCTCGATTATCGACAGACGATAAAGTTCTACTGTTCGAATATTTTTGTTTTCCCTCGATCCGAACCCGATTCTTTATGAGCTTGATCTAATAAAAAATTAAAATGAATTTATTCAAGAAATTTTCACTCAATTACCCCCAAACTCAATAATTTAACAATTTACTGATTTGCCCTCAACATTGCACATCTTTATAAAATAATCCAATATCATTTAAAATACAATTCATTCAAAACTTCAACCTAATCTATTCGGTCGAATGCTCCCTAGGCTCAATTAAG
Organism: Gossypium stocksii; assembly: GCA_020496765.1. NCBI lineage: Eukaryota > Viridiplantae > Streptophyta > Magnoliopsida > Malvales > Malvaceae > Gossypium > Gossypium stocksii. Next base: position 112,059,686 of record CM035623.1, read on the forward strand.
TCCTTCCTTTATAATAAATTCGCAAACTAGTACTTAAGATTAGCAAATTTCATAATTAAGCCCTATCAATTCAATTTCATAACATTTTCTATTAAAAAAAATACTAATCAAGCTCATATTTTAAATTTTCCACATCAAGCTCAAAGTTCTTCAACTCATCTTCTTGACCGAACACCATATATTCATCCATTAACAAAATTAACTCATGGGCTATATAATAAAGTTAACTAAAACCTTAAAAATACCAAGATTTTTATTTTTATTTTTGTCAATAACAAAGCACTATGAACCTTATTGTGTTCCTTTTCCTTATTTGTTCTATTTCATTCCATATAATATAATATTATTACTTATTATAAACACATAAAATAAACGTATAAATCAATAGCACAAAACCAAGTGTCGTCTACTACACTTAAATGGCATAATTTCATATTAAATCTGATACGGACGTTGAAAGCACCAAAAATATCTTATTCCCAAAAAATAATAAAATAAGAACAGTAAAAGGGAAGTAGGGTCGAATCCTCAGGGACTGGATTTTACGAATGCTTGTTTCTCGAAATCCTAGGCAGAATCGTGCCCAAGAAAACTTGCGTTCCTGGAAAAAATAAAAAACAAAATTAAAAATTTGATATAAAAACGAAAATAAAATAAAAACAGAATTAAGAAGCCGAATTGAAATTGCGAAAATTAAAAATAGGAAATATAATTGAGATAAAGAAATTCTTATGGGAAAATTCCAGCCTTCAGTTGCCTTGATCCGCCTTGGGTTCAATCCTTGGCTTTTAGATGATCCTTCTCAAACTGAATAAGCCAGTTATAGTGGAAGAGGACGCCTACGACCACCAGCTCCAAGGATTTAGACTTACGATTTTAGGGGAACTTGAATCTAGCTAACAATCACTCCTATGGGATCATCTTATGCTAGATCAACGTTTCTCAATGACGAATCCCACGCCATTTTGTCTCTTGGGATCGCCAACCTCTGACACAGTAAGCTAACGAACCGACTGTGCAACCTTCTCAAAATATACAAAGCTGCCATTTCTTGCACACGTTGAAAAGATCACTTTTTAAGGGACATGGACGGAAGCGTCAGCCCCGTAATGCGGAAAAACGATGAATACCCTATTGAGAAGGCTAAATACGAATTCTAAACCTCAAGAACCCTTTTTGGGGATTTTCGACAACCTTTGGCTAGATTAGATTTAGTGGCTCATGATTTTTAGGGAAAAACAAATAAAAATATTAGAAAAGGAAATTTTATAGAAATACGGAAAGAACAAAAAGACTGAATTTTTTGGGAAGAGAATGTTTACAGAAAAAGAAGCATAAATTTTGAGTCACCTCACCCCCTATTTATAGTGCTAGGGGAGATAGTCTAATCCTACTTAAACTCCTAAAAGATAAATACATTTAATTAAAAATAAATAAAGATAAAATCCTAAAATTAAATAATTCCTAATAATTATCTTAAAATTAATTATCCTAATATAAATAAAATGGAGTCTTATAAAATAAAATCTCTTCTTTTTGCTTTTTAGTCCTTGCGTCTTCCATGTTCGCACTTTTGGCACCATATTTTTCCCACGTTGCATGTTGGCCCATTTAAGCTCTAAATTGACGCCTTTTCCCTTGAATTTACTTTTCGCCTCCAATTTAGTCCCTAAAAGATAAAAAGACATAAATAGCTCAAATTAGTAGGATCAAGCTCAAAATAAACACAGGATTAATACATAAAAACACGTTATTCTAGAGTATTATCAAAATCCTTCCAATAATAATAATCATCTGTAACATCCCCTAACCCCAAACCGTCATCGAAATAGGGTTACGGAACATTACCGGACTTATCAGACAATATATAAATTATACGCAAATAAATGTTAAACATAATGTAAAAACAATCATACAGTCCCTTATATGGACCCTCGAGGCCCAAAAATATAAGTCAAGAGTAGTTCGGGACTAATTTGAGTACTTATAAAACTTTTCGAACATTTTAAAAGTTATTCTCAAGTGCAGGGCTTACACGCCCGTGTGAATTAGGGACACGTCCGTGTGACCCTATGACATGCCCGTGTTGTTGAGCCGTGTAGCTTGACACATCCGTGGTGGGTTAGGACACGCCCGTGTCCATTGCCCGTGGAGCATACTGACTAATTTGACACGGCCACGCCACACGCCCGTGTGGAGGCCGTGTACTTCCACACGGTCAAATGCTAAGAGACACACGGCCATATCTCTTGTCCGTGTGATTCATAAAAATTAAATTCAAAGTGCAGGGCATGCACGGTCTAAGTACACGCCCATGGGGTTGGCCCGTGGCTCGCCCACGGCCTAGGCACGCCCGTGCCTCTACCCCGTGGTTGATTCTATTAAAACTAACACGGTTTGGACACACGCCCGTGTGTCCTGCTAACCAGGCCGTGTGCGGCTATCTACCAAGCCTTGGCCTCCCTAAAACACAAATACACAAATATACCACCTAACTCATTTGTATAAAACACTTAATCAAATGCCATTCATTACATTTGCAATTTCAAAATAACATACACATAAGACACCCTAGGTACATGCCACTATTAACAATTAACATACTTTACCTTATTAACTTTGGGATCGGCCTGGGATGCTGATTTAACATTCTACCTTTATTTAACCTGCGCACGGAAACAAACCGTACGCTGAGTATAGGTATACTCAGTGGTATTTCTATAATCCAAACATTTAATAATATAATAAATACTCAAGATCATAATAACAATCACAATTATTTACTATTTCATTTCATAGACAAATTTCAACTACTTACCATATAAATTCTGTACAAATCATTTAATAAACACAATAACTTAATTGTTCAATTCTTTAATAAATCATTATTATTTATTCTTTTCTTTCACTTGCTAATCGGTATAGCTTTCCTTAATTTTATTCACAAATCACCATTCAAAAATCAATAATCTATATTTAACTATGTGCTTATCAATCATATTCCATTCTAGTCCGTTTTAATAACGGTCAATTTCATTTATATCATATTAATTTACTATCCTTGATAACTTTCACTATATATATATATATAATTCATACCAAGCCAACATAATTCAAATAATTGATTCAATGAATTTTCACTAAGATTTCAGACAATATAATAACCTTGGATTCAATTCTCATCCATATATAATTATTCAATTTACTTTTCAAATATGAACAATTCATGAACCTTAGGTTCATGCCTTCAATCTCATTGCACAATTTTTATTTCACATTTCATATTACAAAACCCCTTTTCACTTTCCATTCAATGATTCAGATAATCAAATTCACTTTCTTATTTTCTTTTAATAGCTCAATCACATTTATTCGGATTTTATCATTTCACATATTTACCCCTATTAACTTGACTCGGACCCAGGTGGATACACGGATCCAACCAAACACACCAGATTGGCACCCAGTGCCTCATCGGATAGTTCGAAGCAAAGTTTGACACCCAGTGTCTCATCGGTCTAGCCGAAGTAAAGTGGTACCCAGTACCTCATCGAATCTATCCGAAGCAATATGACACTCCAAGTATCTCATCGACTCGAGGTCGAAGTAACCCTGAACACTTCCAATCCTATGGCATGCCAACTATATCCACTAAGCCCGACTAGTTAATAGGGTCTCGGAAACACATATCATTGTCAATCACTTTCTCGTATTTTCAATCAATTTCACATCAATTGCACTTTGGCCACATTTTTCTCACATATTTTTCAATTGAAGCACAATTTGCTTTAATTTCACAAAATCAGATATTTTCACTTCAATTCACATTTTAATATCAAATATTCAAATATCACAATTCCATATATTTATATCAATTTCCTCATATTTCCAATCAATATATTTTCAATATAACATTCATGCATTATTGTAGTTTTTACACCAATCATATAAATTATATAATTCAACCAAAATAATTCCATTCACTATAAATTCAATAAATTCATCGTATGCGGAAATCAATCCATTTCAATTATAAGACATCATAATTCGAACACCAACAATTGCCATATGTATATAAATTTAACAAATAATGACTAAGTTCAGATTATAGAAATACAAACCGTATTTTCTCGAGCTAACTCCCGTTGTCTTTGCCATTTTTCCTTGCTTAGCCAAGATTCCCGAGACCACAATAACTACGGAAATTAAAACAATTCATATTCTTTAATTCACTATTAAATTATAGCTAATTAATACAATTTCTCTTCAATTTCTATTTTAATTTCAATTTAATCTTAACTAATTTCACTTACTTTTTCTATCTCAATTCATACTTCATTTCTATTCAAACTTTGTCCAAACTCATTCTTAACTATTAAATTTCCAGCATATTTCCCTAATTTTGAAATTTCATCAATTTAGTCCCTACAATGTTAAAACTTATGAATTACTTTACAATTCAATCCTTATTTCATTTCTAACTTGAATTTTTATCAATTTAACCCCTAATTCATCTTTTTACTCAACATAAACATTACCTAGAAATCTAATAACTTTCAAAATATTCATTTAATTTCCTCAAAATCTTATTCCAAAGCTTCTAAAGCATCAAAATTAAGTAAAAAGGACTTAATTGACTTACCAATTTCAGCTTCAAGCATCAAACCCCCAATTTTTCCTTTCTTCTTTCTTTCTTTCTTTTTCTTCCCCTTCTCACGTTTGGTTCTCTGTTTCTTTTCTTCTTTTCATCCTTTTATTTCCTTTTTAATTTCTTTTATCACTTAATTAATTAACTATTACAAAATATCTTTTTATTAACCAATTAAATACATACACTTGTGTTAATCCTTGCCACACACTTGTTATTATCTCAACAATTTAATAAAATAATATTTACACAAATAATAATAATTATAACAAATAAATTAATAATATTTACTTAATAATTAAGTAAATATACATAACATACATTTGTACCAATAAAATTAATACACATGTATTTTATCCATAATACACACATGTCAATTTCTATGGTCTAATTACTAATTTATTCCTTTATTATTTCTCTTTACTAAATCAAACATTTGCATTCTATTCAATTTAGTCCTTTCTTCTAGTTATTCCTAATTAAACTAAATTTACTTAATTAAACTTTAATTAACCACTCATCTAACTGCATAATTATTTTTAATAATTATTTATAAACCCATTTTTCATAAACGAAGACCCGAAAATAGACTTTTCCGATAACCGAAAAATTCGGGTCTTTACATCATCACAATTCGGTTATCACATAATAAATCACCAAGTTTTCATTTTATGCTATTAAGCCCTATTTAATAAAACATCATTCAATTGATAAAATTTTAAAACGAAATTTTCACACCAGTCAATTCACACATTCAGAACACAATTAACTAATAATTAAATATTTTCCAACTGGAATTCGTGGTCCGGAAACCACCATTTCGATTAGGGTCAAAAATCAGGCTGTTACATATCTTAATTATGACATAAATGTATTTTTAAAAAAGTATAGAAATCATGCCATAAAATTTTTTAGTTCCTTTGGAAAGTTAGACATGTATGAAAGTTTAAGTCTTTAGAATTCACTTAGTAGTTTTTTGAGGCGAAATCCTAGGAAGCATGGAATGTTGAAAATGATTTAGGCAATTCTTTTTTAGACCGTTTGAGCCTTTCAAGCCAACCTTGATGAAATTTTATCCCTTGAAACTCAACTTTGAGACTATATGGCTTAATTTTATTTGAACCCTTTCAATATTTAGCCATCACTTCTCTCTTAATTATTTTTAAATTGTCCCAAACACTAGACTCAGTACTATTAAGAATATTCTTCAAAAATAAGTTTGGGGGAGTTGAAAAGAAGTATCAAATGCTCAAAAAAATTGTAGTACATACAACAAAATGCTTTAAAAAAAAAGAGAGAAGTATATGTACTTGAAAGAAAATATATGTACAAAAGAGCATGTGAAAGCAAAGTAAGTTGGTGTATTGAAGGTAATTATTCCAAAGGTCTGATCGAAGCTGAGTCTAGGTTTTTAGCCTAAATTTATCTATCTTTTACCTACCCCTAGCCTAGTCACGTTACAACCCTTTTTAAAGACCTATTGATTCAAGTTTCTATGCTACCTACATTAGTGGAGAGAAATTGCTATGTTCAACACATGAAGGCATAAGTTAAACTTAATGATTGCAGCTTAATCTTGAATAAGGGAATAAAATCACATTGGTAGGGATTAACATGTCTTTATTAGGAAGCATTTAGTCTAAATTTTGCTATCATAAGAATGATTGAGATTAATTTGAATGATATGTATACATAAGTAGCATAATTATAAAATTTCTTGTTCTTGAGCATAAGTATACCAAATTCATGATTGTCGAGAAGAATGTTGTTCTGAAAGAATTTTTTAAAGGTGTTTCCGAGAAATTCTTTTCAAATTTGTGCATTACTCGGGACGAGTAATGAATTAAGTTTGGGGGTGTGGAAACACGAAAATATACACACTGTTGCATGCCCTTTTAACCTCAAATTCATGCAAATTCGATAAAATTCTTGTTGGAAAATAATTAATTTTTATAAAATAATTAAATTGTACTTAAATTATAAACATGTTTAATTTTAGTTAATTTTATAATTAATTTTGATCATTTTTGACAAATTTGCACAAAGAGCGAAAAACGACTCGGCAGACACTACTAGAAGAGAAAAACTGAGAAACAATTTGAAGCATCAAGGCAAATTAATTTTTCAAGCCTAAGTCGGTCTAAAATTATGTGTATTAATTCATAATATAATTAAATTTAATTCATATCCAATTTAATTTGGGTTAAATAAATTATTATTAATTAATTATGAATAGTGGTCCAATTGAGCTAAACCAAATGAACCAAACTGACCAGGTAATGGGCAGCCCGAAAACCGTCTATATGCTAACCCAAATCAGCTTATTGGCTGAATAATTAGCTGGCAAAATGGCCCTTGAAGACTTGTTCAATTTGCAAACAAACCCCTCCACAATTGGTGGCTTTCTAGATTTGCCGCAAGCCTAATTTAGCAAGTTTGAAAATATCAAACTTGCCACATGTGTGGCCGGCCAAGGAAGGGCTCTTTGGCTGCTAATTTTAGCTATTTTTAGCAGCACTCTTCAGCTATAAACCCCCCAGGCTGATCATTTGAAACAGATCTCAAACATTCACATCTCTTCTCTCTTCTCTCTTCTCTCTTCTCTCTTCTCTCTTCTCTCCACTTTCTCTCTTCATTTCCCATTCAAATTCCTTTGCTCTCTTGCTGATTTCTCCTCTTAGAAAAGGGGCATTCATCAGCCATTTGAAGCAGCAATTAAGTATTCGTAGTACCCTTAGTTCGACAAGGACAACGGAGAAGGAAGAACGGAGCAAACTAGTCAAGCCACGGAGAAACACCAGATTTAATTTTTGTTCCCTATCTTTTTAATTTTTGTTGTTGTTTTGATGAACATGTCTATGAATATTTATGTTGTTGGAATGGTTAATTTAATTAATTTAGCTTGAATTTAATTCATATTAGGTTGATTGCATTTCCTCTGCTTAAATTGTTCAAACTGTGTTTATATTATTATAGGCCTCGGTAAGATGCTGGATTAAGTAAAATCATGACTAAGTTAGTCTTGCATTACAATTGTGAGGTAGCTAATGAATTAATTATTTAAATGGATTAAATTTGTAATTAATAGACACAGTACTTAATCAGTACATGTTTAATCATCTAAGGTAGCTGAAGGTTAAATTAGTAACGGTATCTGACGATACATTTGCCTTGCATAACTTGCAAGATTATTGTGATTAAACTGTTTTAAGGTATGGATACTTTGTTACCTCACGTAGTCTTTTATGTGCTTATTAGATTTAATTAATCGTTTGAATTAGCATAGGGATATGTACAAGAAATTATTTCAATTTAATAAGTATGTATGTGCATTAATATATTTGCCTATTAAGATTTGTTTGATCGGTTGAATTGACATAGGGATATAGTCAAGAGATGAATGGTCAACTTCGGTTGAATTTAATAAGTATGTATGTGCATTAACATACGTATGTGCAATTTTAGTTGGTCAACTGCGATTACTTGTAACAGGATATCAAAGGGACTCCAATTGGGATTGATCTTTTTATGCTTGAAATCATCATGGTAGAGTAGTTTCATCATCTTACTGTTTTTTGTATTTACTTGCAACTGAGAACAAATTAAGTTGCTTTCTTGAGATTTCTAGTGCATATAAATAAAAGGGGTGCTTGAGACAAAAGCAACGTTACCGTTGAAGGAGTGAGAAATCTTGATTAGCAGCCTTGAGAAAGGCGACAGAGGGGTAAAACAACCTTTCATCCCGCGTTGGTTTAAATTTTGGTTAACGTTGCAGCACTGGTGAATGGAGGTAGGTTGCCTGGTTATTTGGTTGGGTGGGCCTTGTTTCCTTTTCTATGTGTAATATTATAGAATCCATCCTCTTCTTATACATTGCAGAAATTGCAACTTTCGTGGCCCATCAATTCTTTTTTTCGTAGCCTGGTTATCTGATTTGAAGGGGAATTTTGATATGCTATTATCTACGCCCAATTCATGGGTAATGTGTTGTTCGCCTGAAACACAAGATAAAACCTCCAGTGAGCTACACTCTTGACAAGTGTTATAAAAGTATAGTAAAATATTTAAAAAAAATAGATATATGATAATTTTTTAAGGTTAATTGTAGAATAAAAAAAGTATATTGTGTATATCAAATATTAACCCATATTATATATAAGTTTGAATTTTAAATTTTTTTAAATTAATAAAGTTATGCTATTTAACTATATAATTTTATTACTTAATTTAATTAATATTTATAAATAGATTTAACATGATATCAATCTACTCCAAGATTAATAAAATTTAAATATAAAACTTTAATTAATTTATTTAAAATTTCAATTTGGTAATTATTCTCGTTAAAAATAAAATAATTTAATTTAATTAGAATATACTGCTTAACCTACACTCAAATCATAAGTTTTTTTAGGAAATTAAATATAAGTTTTAGACTTTTAAATTAATTCTTTTGATAAAATTTGTTACGAGAATATTTTTTAATATTTAATAATTTATGGATCAAATTAAAATAAATACATGTATGAAGGAATAATTATATATAATCTTTAAAATTTTACAAAAACTATTAATATAAAATGATAATAGAATTTTTTTTAAAATAACATATTCTTTTAAGAGAATATTGTAATTATAATTTATATATGTAACTATATATTGGCAATTTAGTGAAGGCATTAAATAATGCTAAAACAGAAAATAAAGAATTTAATTTTTTTAATAGAGTGAAATAGCAATTTGAGAATAAAAGGATATGGCAAAATCTTAACTAATCGATAGATTTTGAATCGGTTCAGAATAATTTGTTTTTAAAAATGGATGTGGGTGGGATGTAGTAAATTTTTATTTTGGACAATGTTTATGGAGCAGTTATGGTAATTGTTTACTCTATTCTGTCTCGCTCTACTCTGTTATATTACCATTTTATCTTTGTATATATAAAACTATTAAAAAGATAAAAGTGATGTATTATAAAAAAAATATTCCATATATTTTATATTTAGATGTTGTTATGAAGAATTATGTTTAAATGTTTACTTAACTTCAAAATTATATTTTTTTATAGAACTAGACTTTAAAAATATTAATAATAAGTAGAAAATTTAAATCAAAATAGAGCAAGATAGGTGTATAGATGGATGTATCCAACATGCATAGAAGTAATAAAAGTTTTTAAAATTTTACCTTCATAGTGGAGTGGGACAGGTGGTAAAATAAAACATACTAATTATTCAACAGTATTCCGCTCATTCTATTATCAAATCCACGTATTATTAAATTCAAACCCTAACCATTATAACTAAATAAAAATACAAGAAACTATTTTTTTTTTTCTGAAAATATTAACTTCATTAAAAGACATTGAAAGGACTAAACAATAATAAAACTCAAATACAAACAATCTAAAGAAAATCACAGCCTAACTAGCCTAACGAAAAGGTCACAGGGGACCTAGCACAAGAGGCTACAAATGACCAACAAACACCGCAACCTTGCACCAAACAACAAAAACCCACAATAGTCTTTGCCCATCACCACCAAGGAAAAGAGAAGCTTCCATTTGAGATTGTATGGCAACACATGAGACCGAAAACCACTCAACCATGAAAGCCTTCGGTTGGCGTCACACAACCTAAAACTGCTCTGCCAATTCTCATAAATTTTCAATTATATATAAATATAAATTAGGAGTTTGAATGAATTGTATAAACCACCAATTGAATACTAAATTGTAAAATTACCGAAAATTTATTAATTTAAGAAAACAATAAATATTTTATTTTTAAGTCAATTTTTTTAATAAATTTATTACATAATTGTTTTACTCTATTACACTAATTATGCTTTTACTTTTCAAGTTTTCACTATTATATATATAGTATATATTCATAAAGTATTTGCTAAGGTATAAAATAGATTTCATCAAAGCATAGAAATCATATGACTGCAGATATATAGGACTAAATATATAAATCGAGCATTGAAAAGCTTGACTGTTGAAACTACTCTTCACTTTATTCTATTTCTGAGTCAGCTTATAGAAGCAAACACAAATTATTTATGGATCAAAATCTGTTCAAAACACTTACTGATAATAACCATGATACACCAGGAGAAACTAAGGACTTGGATAAACACTTGATAGTCTTTAAAACATCCCGTGAAGGGTTACAGCATGCTATCCGTCCTGGCAGGCAGCCGGCGGAAGAAGTTAATCGGTACTGCTGGCAAGCGGTACCGGAATCTTGGGTGTCTCATTGCATAGAACCCTCCTAAGGCTGCTATTACTTGAAATGGTGTCACGAACAACACTATGGCTGCTATAAGGCAGAATGTAATAAAGATGGCAGTGGCACGAGGGTCTCGCCAGCTTAGCAGCGCTTGAAACCGCTCCCCTTGTGTTGCAATATCACCGATCACGGTCTGAATTCTACCGGCCACACTCCTCAACCGATCATACCTCATTCTGACCAGCTCCGGGCTCTTGCTTGTTGGAAAAGTATCGAATTCCTCATCGAGTTCATCGGGGTGCACTGCCTCAGCTTGTGAAACCTTTGTGTTCATGTGAGGTGGATACCTTGGTCTATACCGGAAGTTCCACACCCCTATTAGAAACATGTAAAGGAAAACCGTAGGCAATATCAGTTCGGGGAGGCAAGCAAGCATTAGAAAGAGCACATGAACTAGAACTGTTGTGATAGGATTCTTCCACATGCAGATATCTCCAAACCATTTCCCAATAGCAAACAATCCAGAGAAAACTGTCATTAGCCTGAAGAAATTCGCTTTGCTTTTACGCATGCTCCAAAGGTGCGAGTCCACATCAGACATATACTCAATTACTTCCTTCCGAAGAGGAGGCTCTGCTCGACCTAAACGAGCTGCCACTATATTGACAGCTTGGTGGCGTAGCATGTCAAGTTGCATCACACTGAAGGGCCTTACATAGTGCATTTTAGGTAGTAGTGGTCGAGAATATTGGTAAAGCATGTTTACGAAAGATATACACGTAAACCTTATTGCCAAATGCAATTCCCCCATCTTCTTAACTCCAGTAGGATGAAGAACCAACAAAGGATAAGAATGTGTGTAGACACGACCTGCTTCCAATGTGGAAATACGAATCCTAACCTTCCCAATCTTCAGGTCCTTGTTTCCATTTGAACCCTTTTCTCCAAGCTGGCTGTTGTCGAATACACCAACAGTGAGAACGGTTGCTGGATCAAATACTTCCCAAGTGTACTGCTCATTGTATTTTGGAGATAAATTGTCAACAAGGGTGCGAGTGCGGACCCATTTGTGACCATATTTTGCCACACAGTAGGTATCTGATGTTCCCCTCCCGTCTCGTGTTTTCATAGGATGGAGACCTACAGCATTTAAGATTCCAAGTTCCAGGACACCAATGGGTGGCCTCCAGAGTTGCTTTGCCGTCGGGCGGAGATCACTGCTGTAGTGAGTAGATTCATCAAGTACATGATAACCTCCATCTAAACAAACACGAAGATGGATGCGACTAGAAAACTTCTCTTTCTTCAATTGATCTACATCAACAGCAACTGGCTTCTCAAGGTTGAACCAACGAGAATGAATCATTCGATCATCAGCACGCTTGTCTACGGAGTTCAATGGTATAATGACCCTCCCAATGATCTCGTCTTTTCCAGGAGCCACACGATCCTCAACCGAAAGAACCAGATGATCTTCAAAGGGTTCAGCAGCAACAAACAGAAGATCCTCATTCCAGATGGCATTCAGAGTCCGAGCCTGACATGGCTTTGTTTTAAGAACCTGGTGGCCTATTTGTGCCTTAACATACACATCAGGGAAACGGTTTTTCTCTGTTGGCACAAGGTCTTGTGCCTCAACAATATTGACACGCACATACCACAACCGCGGTGAATGATATACTTTTGAACGTAGCACTGTGAATGTAGCAGGTGAGCTATCAACTGGTGTAGCTGCATCAGAGTGCCACGCATCAGAAAATGCCTCGTCTGCTTGAGTTCCTATCCAGACAGCAAGCATCAGCTCACCCTTTACCTTGTCTCCTTTCTTATCCTCAAGCCGGTACCACTGTGGAGCCAGAGGACTATCTGGTGGGACACGTAATGGGACCTCATTGATGTCGAACCTTACAATTCCAACAGTCTCATCTTTGACCACAGACTTGTCCTTGATTACAACTTCTAGAACAGAAGCTTGCATTCGATCCCTCGAAAAGGCGAATACCTGGTTCCACTCAGGATTTTGTTTCTTCTCAAAGTGCTTTGTTATGCCTTTGTAGTTCCCAACCTTTACCTCCACAAAGGGATCAATACCCCCGGTAACATCCACTGAAGGAAGTTCCCTAGCCTTGACAACCCTTACATAGAGAAAATGCATCCGCTCAACAAGATCATAAGTACTTGCAGTCTTGTCTGCATGGATAACACGGCCCCCCACAACTCTTCCCCCTCCAAGAAAGGGACTGGTTTCTTTAAGTGCAAAATCAACTGGTTGTGCAGATGCCGCAGAATACATCCGGACGAGCTTTGGAGGAGGTGGTTCCGGTTTCATCTCATCGGCAATATGCTTTGGTACGTGATGATGATTACCAGCAGGATCAGAAGAATGATGATGATGATGATCCTGTTGGTGTAGATTTGGGTTGGGAAGATGATGAAAGGTGTGTCTGCTTGATTCAACTCTGTCTTTCATGACCGAGCTTTGAACTGTTTGGGCATGGATACGAGTCACATGGGATTCATTAGTAGCCAAAGATTCAACAGCAGGTGCAGGGATTGAGGACTTTATAGATGGATCATCTGTAATATAAACTTTTAAGCCAAGCTCTCCTCTAACACGTGAAAATATACCACGCTTTTCCAAAGGGTAATGCAAGACAACAGCATCAGAGTAGGGAACAAATGAAGTCCCAGTTAGACAAATCTTACCGAGAAACGCTCTGGTGTTAGTACCTCTGATATTATTATAGACATAGGCTTCAAGAGTATGAAAATGGAGGATTGAAGGATCAGAGATGTTGAAATAAAAACTCTCATTCCAAACAGGATTGAGATCCTTTTCCTTGATAGTAGTACGGTACTTCTGACCATCAAAGTAGAGCTCCACAAAAGCACTGGATGAACCTTGCCCATCTTTGGGCAAAAGATTGTGGGCACTGACCACATCAACACCTAGCTTAAGGTTGCTCATCTGATGTTGTAAGAATGTGAGCTTGTAGAAGGAAATATGGGTCAGCAATAAGAAAATGTTATTATTATCATCCATGAACATCAAAAACAGAAATCGAAAACATTGCAGAGAATGGAAACAAAATCACATGAAAAACTCATTGACATTACTCTTGAATGAGACTTATTGATTGTGATGGAATTTAATGTTACCTTAGGAAATTATCATACATTCACAGGAGCCTTCACTTTTCAGGGTAATGCACGCACCGTTCACATAAGGAGAACATACAGTAGCAAAGAAAAATTGATCACAACAAGCAAAACAAATGGAAAACCGATCAGATACAGTGAAACAAGGATGGGACTGGTTCATAGAAAACATGGCCCATTTAAATGTATTTTCAGCTTATAAATATTTTTTTCTGCAAAAAATAAATGAAGCCTCGGAAAATGGCGACTTTATAATAGCAATGCAAGAATTCCGAACACTTTTGAGGGAAAAAGAAGTTGGTGTTTTCGTATCTACTTCCATGTTCACGAATTAATTATTAATAAAAATATATTTTCAGATTGCTAACCAAAAAAATCAAGTTTAAAATATTAATTTGACTTCTAAAAAGAAGTAAAGAAACAAAAAAGTCGGTGCTCTTTTTGTATTTTTAAAGAAAACAAAAGTGCATGAGCGAAGCTCCCTCGTAAGGGAAAATCTAAAACATGAATTATATTATATTAAAAGAAAATGACGCGATTACTTTGCACTTTGCACATGATCATTCTGCACTGTTTAAGCTAAAGATCCTTACACCACGCTTACAACACGAGTTTTTGCTCAGATTATACGCCATTAAACTATAGGATCTCAACACTGTCTTCATCCTCAACAACAGAAGGAGTAAACAAAAGAAAATTGCTTGTGAAGTAATAAAAGAACAAAGAAAAGTTTTAACCGCTTAATCTCCAAATAAATAACTCAGTGCACACAGAAAAAGGAACAATGTAAAATTGCTAATTAATTCCCTCAGTTTTCTCGGCAACCAAACAGAGGTTAAAGTAACGATAGTTACATGAAAAATTCTATTTAGCATTAAGAAATAAATTTACCACTAAATGTGCGCAACAGATTAGAAAAAAAACTGAAGAAAATGAAGGTAAGCCCAACATTAGTTCTCTCGAGCTTCTCATTGAAATGCCGCCATTCACCAAAAGAAAATCAAAACTAATGATAAAAAAAAAATGAAATTCACCTGCTCTGAAATGTGAGCTGAGAGTGAGACGTCTTAAAACTTGAAACGTTTCAGAAAGAAATGGCAAGCTCGCTCCCTCGATCCGTCTACATAAAATTAACTTGGCATTTGCAACGCATTAAAGTTTCTGAGAAAAGTAAAAGAGAGGAGTTAATGAGTTATTGCAGGTTAAAGGCAATGCACGGTAATCGAGGACAGAGTGATACAGGAAGAAGAACACAACAATGCAGCCATTTGATAAAGAACAAGAAGAAAAAAAAAAGAGCAAGTAGACGTCGTTTTCGATTCTGATTCGTCGTTTTTGACTCTTTTTAAGATTTTCAATTGGGATTGATCATACGCACGAAAAAATAAAACATAAATTTTTAACATTATATTAATACCAAAATTTTTAACTTTATCGAAACTTCTAACATTTTAATTAGAAATTTTGATATATTTTTTTTACGATTTTAATTTTATGAAGGCCAGCTTTCTTCGGTGGGTACATCTTTTATCTTGTGGTAGTGATACCAACCAGATCTGTACCACTGGCTGTACTATATTTGGAGGATTTCTTTTTGTGCCCTATTTTTTTTAAATTTACAAATATTTATTTTATTAAACTGAATTTTATATTACAAGTTAATTAAATATCATCTCAATTGACAAATTATTAAAATATATTTATTTTTATCAAGTAATAAATATTAATACAAAAATAATTTTGTTTTTCAATTTTTTAATAAAAATAATACAATAATATATAAACTCGAGAAATAAAATTTTAAGCTTTTTAATTTATCTGCATGTGGCTTGGTTTCAATATAAATCTTTTATAAATATATTTTATGTGTTTTTTTTTAATTTGTAGATCTATTTTATAGGAATCTCTATTGTGTGTATAAGTTGTGATGGATAGATGACCATGTATATTGTTGTTGAAACTCAACCGGTTAATAATAATTTCTCTTAGAAAACCTTAGAAAATGGGTGACTCTTCGTCAGCCTCTTAATCTGTTTCTATTTTAAGAGTAGTATAGAATAATAAATTATTTCACAAGTCAATTTAGACCTGTGTTGTTTCAAATTTTATATGTTTTTTTGTTGTTTTATATTGTTTCATAAGTCTTTACTTTTAGAAATATTTGTTTGTTATTGTAACACTTTTTTTTGTCTTGCTTTTTCAAGTAATTTTAGGGATGATTTTGTCATCCTCTTAGCCAATTTAGTGGATACTCGATTCTTTTTTCGATTTTTTCCCATCGCTTTAAATCATTCAAGACCTATTTTTTTATCATATTAAGTGCTTATAATCACTCCAGATACATCGTGCTTGAGTTATAACAAAGTCAATTGTCAGCATAGCATAATATTTTATTAACATTGAGGTTAAAACGTTTTTTATGTTAACAAAACTTGTTTTTCACTACTTATAATGAGGAATTATTTATTTTTTCCACAAATTATATCATCTTATTCTTGGAATAAATTAATAAATTTTCCTTGAAAAAAAATTAAACATTAAATTGCCTTCTAGTTTTTCGTATACTCACCTAATGCTAATTGTTGGCCCGCAAATGGAAGTGCTTTCATCTCTTATGTAGAAAATTTTTGGTAGATTATATATTTTATTATTATTTGTAGAATATCAAACATATTTTATATATTATTTGACACGAGATTCAAACAAGTGTTTAATAAGAGTTTTAATTATTATTTTATTCAAATAAGATTAAAATGTCAAACATATTACTTTCGAAAATAAGAATATAATTAAATATAAAATTTATATTTTAAAAAAATGCTACCACTAATTATAACCATCAACTATAAAAATATAAAAACATAATATAATATAAACGATAAATAAGATACTACAAATTGATACAAAAATGTCATGTTTGTAGAATAATCCTAGGAGAAATACAAAAAGACAGTAATCAAAACACTAGAAGAATTTAGAAACAAACTAGAAATGCATTACTTTAATCAAATCGCTGAAAATTGCATCATAGTCTCATAATCATCATACCAACCTAACGATAAACTCCAGTCAACCATGAAACCGCCGTCAAGCGACCCATAACATCAGTGATATATAAAAGTTCAAGTCTCTGATAATATATACTATTTCTCATTTTCTCAAACTTTAATTTTACAAACACTATCTCTGTACTATTTCTTAATAAGACTTTTCAAAAACTATTTCCAATAAATTTAGCTACATTTTTAACAAATTTTGTATACATTTCAACAACGTGATTAAAAATTAAAAACTAAAAAATAAAATTAAAATCAGAATAGGATAGATAAAAAAAATGAAAATGTAGAAAACAAAAATCAAAGGGTATTAATAAAAAACCCGCCACCAGCAATTAATCCCAATACCGGTGCTGCCAGTGATTTAGCATTTCTTATATGCTTATTTGTAACAAATTAAGAAAGAATTTAAATAAGTGATGTGATGCGTTTAATTTATTTTTTATTTTATATTATGATATTATAATAATATTTAATTTTATTATCACTGTTAATTTTACAATAATTACAAACAAAAATAGCTCTCATCTAAAGTTATCCTAAATTTAGTTGGATTTCTTTTCTTCGCAACACATTAACAATAAGATTTCGTAATACCAAAACTGCAATGTTTTTGTTAAAATTATCCACCCATCAATTTATTACAAACAAGAAAGAAGTTGGGAAAATGAAAATTAATTAGGCAACGTGGTCAACTTAATAAAAGGGCACTGATTTTGCTGTCGACGATATTAATGCGAACCCATGTGGCGGTTCTCAGCGTCGGAGCTACTCGATCACTCTCCTGCACGTTTTCTCACTTTTACTAATATTAAATAAAGATTTTAAGGACATTTAATCTGGTGGAGTGGCGATTATCGAACTCTAAAAACATTTACCATCACCCTCAGTGTAATTATTATCAGTTGGCTACGAGATTTACACGTGGAGATCATGGATGTTATGATCTGATTGATAATATTATGATGAGGATGGTTTCCACTCACATGGGCTAACGACCAACGTTTGCAGGTACAGGCTTGCTCGCACATCGAGGTAAGTTTGAGATTTATATGATTGGTATTTAACAGGGTGTGTTCAGTTTCTGTAACTGAAAACCAATGACTACAAGACTGGAGCATCCGACAAACGGTGTCGTTTCCCTCTCTCTGTGTCTCCCTATCTTATTGGTTGGTTCATTTTCCGGTTTAAGTTTTGTCGAATTTTGTAGTTGTTTGCTATATATCCTTATACTCTTCATAATTTTTAATCTAGTGTTTTTATTTTCAGAAATTTATTTACTTTGTTTTATATATTTTAAAATTTAAGTTTAATTTTTAACCTTATTAATTTTGTTAGTTTAATATTTTGAAATAAAAAAATTAATTTTTAAAAATAGAATAAACTAAATTTTTAAAAGTAAAATTATAAAAATAGAATAAATTTTATAAATAAATAACAACCCCAATCCGCCTTGTCTTGTTCTCCAACTTGCGTAGTATAAATTTAAACGATTGGACTTTCGTTTATATTTTTTATTTCTTTCTGATAGTTGACTTGGATTTTAAATTTTATGGTTAAATGCTACAGAAGCAGTTTTTTAAATTTTATTTCTTTTCAATTATGGTTTGGCGCAAATTCTTGGTATTTTATTCCAATTTTCTTTAAATTAATTACTGGAGATATTAATTAAAATTTGAGGTTTGGTAATTAACAGCCAAAAGAGAAGCAGGGAAGGAAGCACAAAGTAGAACGGGAAAAATGAAGCTGGAAGTGTATGCTGATCGAATGTCCCAACCATCTCGCGCTGTCATCATCTTCTGCAAGTAACTCTCACTTTAATATTTTTTCAACTCCGGTTTCGCTTTTATAATTTCGCTTCATTTCCTTCTCTTTTTCTTTTTTTTTTGGGTAATTTTAGGGTAAATGGTATAGATTATACGGAGCTCAAGGTAGATATCTCAAAGAGAGAGCATTTGACTCCTAAATTTGCTGGTACTCCTTAAATCATATTTCATTACTGAAATTATACTCCAATTTCTCATTAATAATATCACTCGTATTTTGTTGTTGCAGAAATCAATCCCATGAAACAGCTGCCTGCCATTGCTCACGGAAAATTTAAGTTGTTTGAGAGGTATTTAAAGAGGATTTTACTTTCCTTCCCCTGTAAATGTGATTCTCTTTACACAGTCAAAGTTTCTATAAATTTTTAGTTAATTTATTAATCGCAGCCACTCCATTCTTATATATCTTGCTTGTGCGTTTCCTGGAGTTGCAGATCATTGGTAAGTGCTTTCTCTTTCTCTTTTGGTTTTTCTTGTATGTTTATGTTGAAAAGTGGCCAACCATGCGGCTGTGATGATTTTTTTGAAGTGCATGTAGCTTGTATGCTTGCTGCAATAGCAAGTTCTTTGTTTAGTTTTATTGTAATTTAACTTGGTTGAAAATGAACATGCTTGATGACAGCTTGATGTGTTTAGGTAGCAGAATGATGTGTTTAGTCGGCTTGTTTGAGTGTACAAGCAATGTTTCACAAGTTACTTGGCTGATTAGTGGTAGTAGTTGTGTTTGGTAAGTTAATTGACTATAAAAAACATGTTATGCTTTGTTCATTGGCAATGAAAATCAGTCTTTCATTCCTTGCTGCACGTTTGTGAGCAAGTAAATTGTTTCTTGCTGCTTTGTTCTCTGTCCTGTTTTCTTCTTTTGCTGCTGATAAACGCCAACAGTTTAGGGCTATTGGAGTTCCATTTCCAGCTTCTATATACTATTTGTACAGTGCCATATAACTGTTCATATAACTATTCCCTGGCACAGTGTTCTATGGTGTTAATGTTTGAAGGATTTCACTACACAACCAACTTAAGGGCCGATGTCTATGTACTATAGGTTACTTTTGTGTTTATATTTGTGCAATTCTCGTCATTGGATATCAATATATTTGGGCACATTTCACTTTTGGTTTGAGTATGTGTAGTACATTTATTAACAAATTTGATGTTTGTTTTTAAAGGTATCCAGCTGATCATTTCAAGAGAAGTACGATACATTCGGTGTTGTATTGGCATCACTCCAACTTACGTCGTGCTGCAGGTGTATAGATTAACCCCTCAAAGGAATCATACTAATTTTCTTGTTCTATGATATTTTTTTACCCTTTGTGGATCAATGCTATTGCAAATAACAATATGTTATCTAGGTAGGCGTTTAAAGCATTAGTTTGTGCACATCTTTACCTTAATCACGATATTGGACTATCAGAGATGCTAAAATTTCTTCCATTTTGTACTTTGGCATGTAAACTGAAATTCACCTTTAGTTATCTAGGTTGCTTTGATACCTCCTATTGGAATCTGGTTGTTTCTATGGTTATGGATCCATTTCTTGGGTGAAAGATGGCTTTTGAAATCGATGCTTCTCATTTCAGATACATATGTTACTAACACTACAATATTACCCGCGCTTGGCCATCCATCAAATCAACAAGCAGTTGCTGAAGCTGAGAAACTTCTCTTCTCATCTTTATCAAAGATAGAGTCTTTTTGGTTGAAGGGTGATGGACCATTTTTGCTGGGTTGGAATCAACCCTCCATAGCTGATCTTAGCCTTGTTTGTGAGCTAATGCAACTTGAGGTAATGATATTTTTGCCCACATCTGAATTCTTTATTGTCGTCATTACTTTTACTACAAATCTCCAACTACCCAATCACGGTTAAGAATTAATTAGGGGTCACCACTTATGGTATTTTAATGGACCCTTCTTGTGTTCTAATTGGTTAATTGTAGTGCAATTGTTTGTATGAGATATGCTCCCTCTATCCTTTTCCCTGTACATGGGGAATGACATTGTTTCATTGATACCCGAGATTGTTTCATTGATATCCCCATTGTGCACTTTTTAGGACCATATCCTCTATAACCATATGAAAATGAGGTCCTTTTCAATAGTTATACTCTTGGGTGCAGGTTTTGGATGAGAAGGATTGTGATAGGTTATTGGGTCCATACAAGAAAGTTCAGCAGTGGATTAAGCATACAAGGAATGCTACGAGTCCTCACTTTGACAACGTGCATAAGATCCTCATGAAAGTCAAAGAAAAACTAAAAAATAAGCCGTTAATGGAAGCAAATCATGGATGTGCGCGTGACATCGAAAAGCGATTGCGTTCAAGAATTTGACATGTGGAAAAAAACTGAATAAATCATGGAGTCCCCAGCTCTTGTGTTGTCTTGGTATGAATAAATTGGAAATGAAAGGAAGAAACTATGGCTGTAAGTCATCTGGCTTGGATGAAGGGTTTTTGAAACATTTATTGAAGGTTTCAACGACAATAAAAATCTTTAAATCAAGTTCATTCCTTCTGCAGTCTGGATGTCGAGATTCAAATCTTGGTTTCACTTAAAGTTCCAGTCATTGGTTAGTGTGCTATTCACCGTTCTAGTAGAAAACTAGAACTACTAACTTGTTCTGCATCTATAAAATTTTTGGCTTCTACTTAGTCCTTGAATTTGATGATTAGGCTTCACTTTCGTACTAGTAATTTTTTTTTAATAGAAGTGAATAATTACATTGGGGAAGGGAGAAAAGTTTACAAATACAAAAAAGGCATAATTGTAAAAATAACCCTCAACATTTGGGGGCTTTTGGTTTTGTGCCCTTAACCTTTTTATTTTTTGACTGACACTCTCAATGTTAAAATTTTTTAAAAAATCAACCTACTTTTAACGGTTAATGAGTTGACCATTAATCAAACTGTAGGTCAACATAATAGCCCACGTGGCATGCCATATAAGCGCATGACGTCATATATGATGTCATCTATTTAACATTTTTTTTTCATTTTGTTTCCATTTTCTTTCTTCTTCCTTCTTTCTCTCTTCCCCTGCAAATCACACCATTGAAGGATTTTTTTAAAACACAGCTTTAAATTTGCTCTTTATCACCACCATTACAATGGCAAATTTTAAAGAAATGAAAATTTTCTTCTTATATTAAATAAACATAAAATAATGCTATAATATTTAAACTTATTCATCTTCACCATCAACCTGTTCATACAACTCTACAATACATATAACTATCTCAAACCCTAAATTGACATGCAAAAATCAAGATTCCATGGAAATGAATATGATGATTTCAATGGAAAAAAAATCCAGAAAAATAAAATTAAATTTAATCCAAAGCATTGGGACCAACACAAGCTTTTGAAACAAGGCTTCAAATCCATTGCACCATGAATTTCTTTCCTTTGTTGTTGTTCATGTTAAACGTTTTCCCTTTCTAGTCTCTCATGACTTGACCAATGTACCCTCCGCCTCCGCCGTCGGTACCGTACAACCCTTCACAGAGGTCTCCTATCTCCGTCAATGCGGTGGGGTCCTCTTCGGCGTACCATGCGTTCACCAGTGGGTTTGTGGAGAGCTCGGCTAACTTGTGGGTGATTTATGAAGTCTTTGATGAGGAGTTTTTAGGAAACAGACCAACGACCATACCGAATGAGGTAGATATTGATCGGCGACGAGGAAAGGACGGGACGCATGTGGTAATGGAGGTTGACAATGCCCAATGAGCTTTTGAACTTTTTGAAAGAGGAAAGGATTCTAGGTGGAAGGTTGAGGTTAAAGAACTCAGCTTGATGAGTGTTCAAAGTTTGGTCTTTTGCAAATTTAAAGAGCAAATTTTGTTTATTTGGAGTTCTGATTAGTTTTTAAAATTGGGTTTTTAAAAATGAGGAAACCTACAAAAGAATCAAAGATGAAGTCAAAACCTGATAAAAAAAATCCATGGTTGGAATCAACAGTTAGAGGGGAAAGAGAAAGGGGAAGAAGAAAGAAAATGAAAACAAAATGAAAAAAAAAAAAAGTTAAATAGATGACATCATATATGACGTCTTGCCTTATGTGGCATGCCACATGGACTACTATGTTGACCTACAGTTTGATTAACTGCCAACTCACGTTGACCGTTAAAAGTAGATTGATTTATGAAAAAATCGTAACGTTGAGGGAGTTAATCAAAAACTAAAAAGGTTAAGAGCACAAAACCAAAAGCTCCCAAATGTTGAGGGTTCTTTTTACAATTATGCCTACAAAAAACCCTAAACCTCATGTCAATCAATTTAAAACCCATACGAATTTGAAAATTAGTCTGTTTTTTGACATGTTTTCTCTGTCTGTTTTTTTTATATGGTTTTCTTTATTTCTTCTTTCTTTTATCCTTGTCTGTTTCTGGTGTTGGTTTTCATCTTAGTTTCTTTCAGTGGTTGGACTTGATTCGGGGTTTTTTGGAGCAAACTATAGAAGAGGAGTTAGCCAATTTGAGTTTATTGGATGAAGAAGAGGAGGCGTTTCAAGAAGAAGCAGTAGTGATTGATCGAAGCTTTCAATTCTGTCTGGTGGGGTGATGTTTAACAGACAGTGTTGTTCACTTTCCTTCCCTACGTAACACTATGGTAGATCTCTGGCATCCCATTGGAGGGATTTGCATAACGGACATTGGTAATAAACGATATTTATTCCAATTTTTCAATGAGGTTGACGTCTAAAGAGTGATCTCTAGCACACCGTGGTTTTTTAATAGTTATCTACTAATACTGCAAAGAATCCAAAAAGAAAAAAACCCGTCAATTTTGGCGTTAAACTCTATTGAGTTTTGGGTACAAGTTCACAAATTACCTACTGGGCTGATGTCTGAGTCAATGGCTAAGCAATTTGGTGATTTTTTGGGGAAGTTTCTTGACTATGATACTTCCATTCTGTCTTTGGGACATAAAACACATATGCGTATTCGTGTTTGTTTGGATGTAACGACCCCATTAAAGCTTAAAAAGAAGATTTGAATGAGGGAAGCTATGCCTATTTATATTCGTTTTAAATATGAAAAATTAAGCCTGTTTTGCTTCATTTATGGCAAGTTAAGGCATGGTAAGAGCTACTGTCCACTCTTGTTGAGAATTGAGCCATCAAAAATTACTTATGGATGGGATTTATTTTTGCGTGTAGTGCCACGACGGCGGACTACGGTGGTGAGTAGGTGGTTGCACGAAGTAGACGAATCATAATATCATGCTAAAAATATGGTAAGTCTTAAACAAAGTAATAATTTTAATTGGGAGATTGATTCTGGACAGAATATAGGGAGAGATTTTGGGAAATAGATGTCAAACCCCAATCTACTCCCATTAGGATCCAATCAACAGTATCTCATTAATGAGAATAAAAATGGACCCAATTTGGGCAAAAGTATCTTGAATTTTGACGGGCTGGTAAATGGGCCTATGCAGATGGTTTTGGAGGAGGAAAATGACACAATAGTAGCTGTAGAAGGTAAAAAATAGCAGAGAATTGTGGCGGGCACGATAGCTCTTTTGGGTATTAAAGCAGAATATAGTTCTCTTGATTTAACAACTAGCTCTGGTGAGCAGAGCAGCCAATTACAATGAAAATACTAAGTTGGAACGTTCGTGGTTTGAAAAGGCCACAAACTATTAAAAGGCTCAAGAACAAGTTGAGAGCCATTAATCCCCAAATTTTGTTTCCATAAGAAACAAAATTAAGTTTTAAAAAGGTGGAACTGGTTAGGTTGAAGTGCAGTTTTGAGAATAGGGTTGATATTGGGGCGGTCGGATCAAGAGGAGGGTTATCTTTGGGATAGAAAGAGAATTCGTTGGTTAGCCTTAGAAGCTTTTCTTCTTTTCATGTTGACATTGAGATTCATGATAATGAACGTGGTGATGTTTGGAGGTTAACGGGGATTCTATAGGAATCCGGACAGAAGGAATAGATGTACATATTATGATTTACTTAGATAATTAAGTCATGGCCAATCTATTCCCTAGGTGATTTTGAGGGATTTCAATGAGATTACAAACTCTTTTGAGAAAAAAAAGCGGCCGTCTTAGATCAGAACGTCAGATGAATGCCTTTCGAATGACGTTGGGGATTGCAAACTCAATGATTTAGGTTTTATTGGTCGGTGTTCACATGGGAGAGAGGGAAATTTTCAGACACAAACATAAGGGAGCGTCTGGATCGTAGGGTTGCTACATTAAACTGGGTTAACCTTTTTCCAAGTTATCAGGTAGAACATTTGAGTCATTCATTTTCTAATCACTGTCCTATTCTTTTGGATACCATGAAGAAGAGTTGGAATGATCAGTGTAACAATTACAAGATGTTTTGGTTTGAGGCCAAATGGTGCTTGGATAGTTCCTTTGAAAAGTTGGTTAAAAGGTGGTGGGTTGATATTTCAGGAAGCGTTCCGATAAAGCTCGAGAGATTGGGTTATCAGATTCAACGATGGAGTAAGTCCAAAATTAAAGAGGAAAGGAAACATCTTGTGGCTTTAGAAGACAGACTGAAGTTCCTTTTTAATCAAGAACCCTCTGACGAGACTCTAGCAGAAATTACAAACATCCAACTAGGGTTTAATTTGAAGGCTGATAATAAAAAATTATTTTGGGAGGAATGAGCCCGTGTTAATTGGCTAAAGAATGGATATCGAAATACTAGCTATTTTTATAAAATAGATGTTCAACGCCAGTTTCGTGGCTGAATTTCAGAGTTGGATGATTAAAATGGCAAGAGGACTTCTTCGACTGAGGAGATTTTAAAGCATGCTTTCGATTATTTTAGTAATTTTTTTCGGCCTCTGAGATGGGTTCTGGCGAGCATGTATTTGGATTAGTGGATAAAAGAGTTACTGAGAGCATGAATGATATTCTACTTAAACAGTTTATCAAATAGGATATTGGATCGATGATATGCTCGCGATATTAAGTAATAAAATTTATAAAAACTTATCACACCAAAACTAACTAACATCACGATTTTAAAGGCAAACGCACCTATCAAACAGTAGTATAGTTTAGCGGCAAGACCGAGTTATCGTACCCAAGGGAACCAAAAGTACTAATACTTACTTTCTTTCTATTATCTAGCCTAAAAATAAAAGAGGATTGGTTGAAACTAACTCTAAAACTAACTAAAAGTGCACAAAAAGTAAATTGGGGAAAACTTTAGGGAAAAGCTGATTGATATGAGCAATACTTAAGGGAGAATCCACCTAGACTTCACTTGTTATTAACTTCTTTGAACTAGATGATGTATTTACTTGACTTGATCCGTAGAGATCCCCAACCTATGTTAATTCCTCTTTCGAGGATAAGAACAACTAATTCTAGGTGGTTAATTAAAGTTTTCTTATTAATTAACACCCCTAAGTTGCATTAATTTGATCTATGGATCCCCCTATTAGGTTTGACCCTAATCTGGCAGATTTATGTCGCTCTATGTCTAGGGTTGCATGCAACTCCGCTTAATTATGGTAGATCTACTCTTAAAACAGGGACTTTTGCTCCTCTGCCTAAGCACATCAAGTTCTTGAAGTAATACCTAGGATTATTAAATCAAGAATGAAGAACACATAATTAAGAACAATTCAAGTATTTATCAAATAATTCAAGAATAAATAATAACAAGATCTGTCTTAGGTTTCATCCCCCTCAAGTATTTGAGGGGTTTAGTTCATAGTAAAGAAAGAAAACATCTCAGAAGAAATAAGATAACAAAACATAAAGAACCCAAAAAACCCCTGAAGGAATTTAGGGAGATCCTTAGTCTTGATGTAGAACTCTGGCTTCTAGGATGAATCAATCGGTTTCCCTTGGAGTATTCCCTTGCTTTCACTCCTTGTGTTGACAGAATTATGGCGCTCTTTCTTGAGAGAAAAGAGTATTCCCTTAGCGGGAAATAAGCACACCTTTGAAGTTGCCTCTTAGGGTCTTTATATAGAGTTTAAAATGGCTTTCTTAGCCCCTAAATATCCTTTTTCGAGTAGAATTGAACTTCCTCATGATAGGGACACGCCCGTGTGCCACACCCGTGTGGTTTCGACAAGAGGCCGTGTGGGCCTATTGAGGGTGGCACAGCCGTGTAGCCTGGCCGTGCTTGTCGAGGCTGGGCCATGTTGGACCTTGTATGGCACGGCCAAGTGGTGAATCCCTGGGCCGTGTCATTTTCTCATTTTGGCCTATTTTCTCTATTTTTGGCCCGTTTCTCGTTCTTTTCTCTTCCCTATGCTCTCCTGAATATAAGACATGAAATAGAAGGATTAAGAGCACCAATTCTCACAAATCTAATGATAATTCATCCAAAATATAGGCTAAACATGAGGTAAAAATATGTATAATTTATCGTTTATCAATCGATAATCAAGATGATGGCACCTTTGAAAGCACCCGGAGTTGATGGGTTTCCCGCAATATTTTTTCAAAAGTACTGGCATATAATTGGGCCTGATATCTCTTCTTATTATTTATCTATTTTGAATGAAGAATCTGAAATAGGTGATATTAATAAGACACATATTGTTTTGATTCCTAAAGTAGAAAAACCAAAAAATTTGTCACAATTCAGACTCATAAGTCTTTATAACGTAGTTTAAAAAATTATCTCGAAAGCCTAGGTGAATCGGATGAGTACTGTTTGGGTAATTGTATTGATGAAGCTCAAGGGGCTTTTATCCCAAGAAGGCTTATTTCGGATAATGTGTTAATTGCTTATGAGGTCATTCACTCTCTCAAAATGAAGAAAGTGGCAAGAAAGGGAACTTTACGCTGAAACTCGATATGAGTAAAGCATATGATCGTGTCAAATGGGACTTTTTGGCGAGAATGATGACTCATTTGGGTTTTCATACTGATTGGATTGTTTTGATAATGAGATGTGTTTGTTCCGTCTCTTATTCAGTGAGCCTTAATGGGTCTAACGACGACTGGTTTTTACCTTCAAGAGGCCTGAGACAGGGAGACCTCCTCAGCCCTTATCTTTTTCTCATTTATGCTGATGGTTCTCTACTCTTATCAAGGATGCAAAGTAAAAAGGGCTGATGAGGGTTGCATCAATTGGTAGGGAAAGATTTTCAATAAATCATTTGTTTTTTGCAGATAATTGTATTCTTTTTGGAGATGCTTCATGTGAGGGACCTAGAGTGGTTCGAGATATAATCCGGGAGTATAAAATGATTTCAGGGCAGTGTGTGAATTTTGATAAATCTCTTATTTATTTTAGGGCTAATCTGGGCTCAACTATCAAGGAAAATATTATCAACCTTTTAGGGATTCAAGTGACTTCAAGCCCAGAAAAGTATTTAGGTTTGCCTATGATGGTTAGTCGAAAAAAACTTGGGCTTTCGCTCATTTTGTTGATAGGTTCAGAAAATGAGTAGAAGGGTGGAGTTTGCACTATTTATCAATAGGGGGAAGGAGGTCTTCATTAAGTCGGTTTTACAGGCCATACCGCTTTATGTTATGTAGTATTTTCTTATGCCGAAATCATTATGTCGTAAGCTTGAAGGTATAATGAACAAGTTTTGGTGGACAAATAATAAATCCGCGAAGGGCATTCATTGGAGTAATTAGGACTTTTTATGTAGACCGAAATGTGTTGGTGGGATAGGTTTTGAAAATCTATTTTTGTTTATAAGGCTTTGTTAGCAAAATAAGTTTGGTGCATTTTATCACAGCCTAATTGTCTTTTAGCCAAAGTTTTAAAAGTCCGTTATTATCCATTTTCAAATCTACTATCAGCAAAAATTAGGTCTTACCCTTCGTTTACCTGGAAAAGTATTTGCAGTACTCGGGAGCTGATTATAGAAGGGTTGGTAGTGGTGTTCGAATCAACATATGGAATGATTATTGGTTACCTGGAAGAGAAAAAAATAGAATATCCGTCCAGAAGATAATACCTAATTAGA
Source organism: Gossypium stocksii (assembly GCA_020496765.1). Classification (NCBI taxonomy): domain Eukaryota; kingdom Viridiplantae; phylum Streptophyta; class Magnoliopsida; order Malvales; family Malvaceae; genus Gossypium; species Gossypium stocksii. Next base: position 112,088,523 of record CM035623.1, read on the forward strand.
CAACTGTGAATCAATTAATTGAGACCAAGACTAATACCTGGGACAAGGAGCTGATACACAAAATAGTTGATGAAGGAACAGCAGAGCGCATTCTATCCATTCCTATTTCTGAAGCTAATTCGAAGGACATGATGGTATGAAAATATAAAGGTTCTTGGGAATATACAGTGAAAAGTGGGTATCGGGTCCTATCTGCAGAGTTGCTACAGAATTATACATCCACATTCTCTAATGATGATGACTATAGGGGTTTTTACAAATCTTTATGGAATATGTACATTCCAGCAAAAATTAAAATTCATATATGGAGGCTAATAAATGATCTGTTGCCTCATTACTGTATTCTGGCATGGAAATCTTTAAGTGTAGAAGTTGTCTGTCCTTTTTGCAAGGTAGATCCGGAGGATTCTGGTCATTTGATGTGGTCTTGTGGCATTCTACAGTCCGTGTGGGCTTCGTTTCATATCAAGATTCTGGCATTCGGAGAGTTGTCGTGTTACAAGCATCGTTTTATTAAAAGTTTTTCTACTGCAGATGATTAACAAAAGCAAGTCATGGCAATTTCTATATGGAGCCTATCATATCGAAGAAATAATCTAGTTTATGAAGGGGTCAAACTATCATTGCAAGAACTGTTGGGGTTTATTCGAGGATATGGTCAAGATCTTAGCCTAAATTAAGAGAATCTTTGCCCTTCTATTAGATATATGACAAAAGAGCTTTGGAGACCCCCCAGATTTTGGATTCATCAAACTAAATTTTGATGCGGCTTTTCAAAATGAATTTCAACTTGTTATAACAGCAGTTTTAGCCAGAGACTCGGAAGGAAAAATTATCGGGGCGGAAATTTATCTTTTTACGGATGTGAGTGATGCTTGCGTGGCTGAAGTAAAGGCATGTGAAAGGGCTCTACTGTTTGCGGTTGAGAGGGGTTATCAGCGTCTAATCGTGGAAGAGGACTCCTTAACAGTCATCAAGAGCATTAAGAAACAGGAGAAAGACAAATCAGTTCTTAGGCCAATAACACATCAAATTAGTTTTCTGGAAAAATATTTTGGTCATGTAACTTACACTTTTGTGCCCCGAATTGTTAATAGGACGGCTCACATGCTGGCATTGGAAGAACGGCGAAGACAGGCTTTTCGTGTCTAGGAAGATGGAATACCTGATTCTATGAAGACAATGGCGATGATGGACCGTCTAGCGTGGAATCAGTGGCACCAAGGTTCTATTTGACTCGGCTTTGAATATGGTGAAGGCTCACCAAATCTCCAGTAATGGATTCAAAGCATCGTTCTCTTCTCTTCCTAATCTCAGAATCTTTTTCAAAAGGAGAAGCGAAACGTTCGTGGGCTGATATTTGGTTTGAGTATAATTGTTGTTTTTTTTTTTTTCTACTTAAGGTGTTTTCTTCTACTGTTTTGTTTTGGTAGTTTCTAGGTGTGATTATTACTCTACAGCTAGTTCCGTTTTGAATTTTCTGTCTCTTCATGTTACTATTTTTTACTGTGACTTTTCATCTTTTTTGCCTTGAGCAGTGTATTAATAAATGTCAGTCAATATTTGATGCAAAAAAAAAAAAAAAACCACACAAATTTATCACTTGAACCAATGACCTGTATAGCTTTACATAAGCATTTTTTTAATTTTCTTTTCAATTATGGTTTGGCACAAATTCTTAATAATTTATTTTATTTTATTTTTCTTAATCTAGGTTACAACATCACCTTATTTTACTAAATAATTAATAAGGTTTAACTAGTTTACTCATTTGATTGATTTTTTGGTTTGAGTTTTGATAGAATTTCTTTTCACATATTTTGACTAGAGGTGTGCATGGGCCGGGTTCGTGCTGGGCTCAGACAAAATTTTAGGCCCGTTTTCTAGGCTCAGGCCCGGCCCGACCCAAAATATGAGCCTAAAATTTTGTCCAAACCCGACCCAAAATAAAATTGTTAAGCTCGAGTCCGGCCCGGCCCGACCCATATTAAATTTTTTTAGCTTATTTCATTAAATAAAAAATTTAAAATATAATAAATCAAATACATTTAAAAACATAAAAACAAATATTAAAATAAGAAATAAATAAAAAATGAAACAAACAATTCTTAAAACAATACACAAATTAAAAATATAATAAAAAGTGTTTATATTAAAATTAAAAATAAAATGTAAATATAATTAAAAATAAATATATACATATATTTAGTATATAATTCGGGCCCGAGCCAAGAAAGGTTTACCCGAGCTCGGCCCATTTTTAAACGGGCCTCGTTTTTTTGTTCAAACCCATATTTCGAGCCTATAATTTTACCCGAACCCTCTCATTTTTTGGGCGGGCCTTCGGACCGGGCCGAGTAGCCCGGCCCATACACACCTCTAATTTTGAGTTGTTTTTATTTGAATTAAAACCTACTAAACAAAAACTTTAATCTTTTATTATTTAAACTTATGTTTACTAAACAAAAACTCTAATAACTGTTTTAAGCAATTTTTAATCAACAACAAGAGTAAAATATTATGCTGTAACCTTAGAATTTAGATAATATTAAAAAATAAATCAAAACATACATTTGTTTATTTTTCCTTCTCATAATTATAAATTGTAATATAATGATTTAAACTTGTAGGCGAAGGGCATTTGGGTAATTCACTTAAACTTGCATGTAGCCTTACCTACTACCTAGTATAACAATTCAAAGATCCAGGCATTTGAGAAAAGTGAAAGTCCACTAACAAAAACTCATTTCTATAATGGCAAACTCTCTATGTTTCACTTCCTTCAACACTTGCAATACAGCAGGTATTCTAAATGTGGATGATTTAATCTTTGGTGACCAATTTTTTTGAGTTAATCTCTCCTTTCTGCATTGGTTTTAGGGATACTTATTAATCCAAGGAAGGCTCTTGTGGTAAATCAAGTGCTTAAAAGCTCCAGGAGTGCCAGAATTCGTTCTTTAGAGGCTAGGGTAAGAGGTTTCTTTAGAACCCCATTTGATTTGATAAGTGTTTTGAGTTAATCTCTCTATTCTTAGTTTCTTCTTTATCCTTTCTGCAATTTTCTGCTTTCTAACTTCACCTACTTTTTTTTGTTTAACAGGCTGTTGAAAAGAATCCAACTACCATCGTCTATGCTCGTCGCGAAGGAGATGGTAAGGAATATTTTGGGTATTTACTTTTTTTTATGTTTGGTTAAATTTTTCTATCACCCCTTGTAGTTTTTGAAATTTATGGATTTAATCATTATACTTCAGTTTAGTCATTTCTAGTCCTTATACTTTTCAAATTTTAAAAGTTCAATCCTCATCAAATGTTAATTGTTAAATTCATTAAGTTTTGCTATTTCCAAAACCTGAAACTTGTTATTTCCATTTATTACTCACTAAAAATCCAGATAATGGATTAATAACTGCCATTTGCGTCAAGATTGAAATTTCAAAATTTGAAAAAGTATAGAAGCGTAGAATGATTCAATTAGAAAATATAAATCGAATCTACAATTGTGCTTATAGTACATGGCCAATAATTGAAGTTAAGTAAGTGGATTTAACTGCTATTGTTTGGGTTAATACTAAAATTTAAAATTTGAAAAGTACAACGATTAAAATTAACTAATTTAAAAAGTATAGGAATTAAAATTGATCAAATAAAAGTATAAAACTAAACCCACAATTTTCTCAAAATACATAAACTAATAGTAGAATTTAACCTTTTATCTTTTGGCTCATCGTCTTTTTTTGGTCTGAAATTAGGTCTCTTGATTCATATAACTATAGGTTTTGTTGATTATCATCCCGTGTAAGGACCCAAAAAAAAAAATCCAATAAGTTGAATGACAAATTTAAAATTTTTTATAGTTAGTGATTAAAAAAGAATTTTAAGCATTGGGTCAGCTCGAATAAGTTAAAAGAGAAAAAAAAAAAAAAAAAAAAGCCTCATTCCACCTTGTCGTGTTCTCCAACTTGCGTAGTATAAATTTAAAAGATGGGACTTTCGTTTCGTTTATATTTTTTATTTCTTTCTGATAGTTGACTTGGATTTTAAATTTTATGGTTAAATGCTACAGAAGCAGTTTTTTAAATTTTATTTCTTTTCAATTATGGTTTGGCGCAAATTCTTGGTATTTTATTCCAATTTTCTTTAAATTAATTACTGGAGATATTAATTAAAATTTGAGCTTTGGTAATCAACAGCCAAAAGCGAAGCAGGGAAGGAAGCACAAAGTAGAACGGGAAAAATGATGCTGGACGTGTATGCTGATCGAATGTCCCAACCATCTCGCGCTGTCATCATCTTCTGCAAGTAACTCTCACTTTAATATTTTTTCAACTCCTGTTTCGCTTTTATAATTTCGCTTCATTTCCTTCTCTTTTTTCATTTTTTGGGTAATTTTAGGGTAAATGGTATAGATTATAAGGAGCTGAAGGTAGATATCTCAAAGAGAGAGCATTTGACTACTGAATTTGCTGGTACTCCTTAAATCATATTTCATTACTGAAATTATACTCCAATTTCTCATTAATAATATCGCTCGTATTTTGTTGTTGCAGAAATCAATCCCATGAAACAGCTGCCTGCCATTGTTCACGGAAAATTTAAGCTATTTGAGAGGTATTTAAAGAGGATTTTACTTTCCTTCCCCTGTAAATGTGATTCTTTTTACACAGTCAAAGTTGGTAAGTGCTTGCTTGTGCGTTTCCTGGAGTTGCAGATCATTGGTAAGTGCTTTCTCTTTCTCTTTTGGTTTTTCTTGTATGTTTAGGGCTATTTGAGTTCCATTTCCAGCTTCTGTATGCTATATTTACTGTGCCATATAACTGTTCCCTGGCTCAGTGTTCTATGGTGTTAATGTTTGAAGGATTTCACTACACAACCAACTTAAGGGCCGATGTCTATGTACTGTAGGTTACTTTTGTGTTTATACTTGTGCAGTTCTAGTCATTGGATATCAATATATTTGGGCACATTTGACTTTTGGTTTAAGTATGTGTAGTTCATTTATTAACAAATTTGATGTTCGTTTTTAAAGGTATCCAGCTGATCATTTCAAGAGAAGTAAGATACATTCAGTGTTGTATTGGCATCACTCCAACTTATGTCGTGCTGCAGGTGTATAGATTAGCCCCTCAAAAGAATCATACTAATTTTCTTGTTCTATGATATTTTTTTACCCTTTGTGGATCAATGCTATTGCAAATAACAATATGTTATCTAGGTAAGCATTTAAAGCATTAGTCTGTGCACATCTTTACCTTAATTACAATATTGGACTATCAGAGATGCTAAAATTTCTTCCATTTTGTACTTTGGCATGTAAACTGAAATTCACCTTTAGTTATCTAGGTTGCTTTGATACCTCCTATTGGAATATGGTTGTTTATATGGTTATGGATCCATTTCTTGGGTGAAAGATGGCTTTTGAAATCGATGCTTCTCATTTCAGATACATATGTTACTAACACTACAATATTACCCGCGCTTGGCTATCCACCGAATCAACAAGCAGTTGATGAAGCTGAGAAATTTCTCGTCTCATCTTTGCCAGAGATAGAGTCCTTTTGGTTGAAGGGTGATGGGCCATTTTTGCTGGGTGGGAATCAACCCTCCATAGCTGATCTTAGCCTTGTTTGTGAGCTAATGCAACTTGAGGTAATGATATTTTTGCCCACATCTGAATTCTTTATTGTCATCATTATTTCTCGGGTGGAACATAGTCTTTCTATGATATAGATTCGATTGTGCTCCCCATAGATGGGAACATTTCATCTGCAATTACTTTTACTGCAAATCTCCAGCTACCCAATCACGATTAAGAATTACGTAGGGGTCACCACTTATGGTATTTTAATGGGCCCTACCTGTGTTCTAATTGGTTAATTGTAGTGCAATTGTTTGTACGTGATATGCTCCCTCTGTCCTTTTCCCTGTACATGGGGAATGGGATTGTTTCATTGATATCCCCATTGTGCACTCTATATCCAACCATATGAAAATGAGGTCCTTTTCAATAGTTATACTCTTGGGTGCAGGTTTTGGATGAGAAGGATCGTCATAGGTTATTGGGTCCATACAAGAAAGTTCAGCAGTGGATTGAGCATACGAGGAATGCTACGAGTCCTCACTTTGACAACGTGCATAATATCCTCATGAAAGTCAAAGAAAAACTAAAAAATAAGCCGTTAATGGAAGCAAATCATGGAGGTGTGTTTGACATCGGAAAAAAGCCATTGCCATTGCGTTCAAGAATATGACACGTGAAAAAAAACTGAATGAACATTTAGACCAGATGGTTTATGATTTATACAATGAATGATGTAGTTAGATGTTTGTCAACTGTACAATTGTAACAGGTTCTCCCCAGCTCATGTGTTGTCTTGGTATGAACAAATTGGAAATGATGGGAAAAAACTTTGGCTGTAAGTCATCTGGCTTGGATGAAGGGTTTTTGAAACTCTTATTGAAGGTTTCAACGAAAATAAAAATCTTTAAATCAAGTTCATTCCTTCCGTAGCCTGGATGTCGAGATTTAAATCCATATAGTTGGTTCCACAAAAGTTCCCGTCATATTGGTTAGTGTGCCGTGCACAGTTCTAGTAGAAAACTAGAACTATTAACTTTTTGTTCTGCATCGATAAAAATTTTGGCTTGTACCGCTTGTAGTGGCCCTTGTCCAATTCTAGATATACTAGTTAGAAAATTGTGCATTAGTGTATGAATAATTCTAAAAAACAGTTAAAGTTTGTCGAAGTTTAAAATTTAAAGTAAAATAATAATAAACATTAAAAAGAAATGAAGAACTTATATAACAAACAAAATTCCTAAAAACTTCTCAAACGTAGCTTCATGTTTGTATAGAACTTCCACTATATAGGTATTATTTAATGTTCGGGATGATATTATATTTTTTTTATTAAATAATGAATTTATATATATATATATATATATAGTAAATATTTTTTTAAAAATATCAAAAATTTTAAAACAATACATCGAAGCAAATGAATAATGTTGTCTCTGTTTCTTTAAAGTATGATTGTATGTTAAGTTCTGTTTGTATTATCCTATGATGTTATCTAATTATCTTTTTATGAGGATTGTCTAATACTATTTTGATTTAATCTCAAATAAAAAGTCAATAGAGTTTTGCATCATAATTTATTTCCCATACCACTAGCAGTTGTCTCTCCATGAAGGCCTTACGAAGCATCCAAAATGCCTGTAGAAAAACTCATTTTCAACCATTAAAAAAGCTATAAAAATCCTAACCATCGTCTATACTATCAATCATCAACAAATATTTAAATCAAAACTTCGGCTGCATGGCTGTCATTTTCATTTCATTGACATTGCATGGAGCATATGTTTTTTTGGACAAATATTTTTATAAATTGGTCAATCAATGTATGTAGCACCACCTAATGATCATTATGCAAGACGAACGTGCATGCAATTTTGGAACCATCCAGTATACGTGCAGCCATGTATATGCAGCTTTCTCCCACTAGAAATACCTGAAACAAAGCAATGAACAGACACTAAATCCATCAGGCATGGCAATCTCAATGTCCAAAAAGAAGTCTAAACCATCAAAAAAGTTAGAAACAAAACACCATCTGTTTTCTGATACGCTTTTGTTCAAAATTCTAAACCGAATCCCTCTTGCAATCTTTCTATTAATCCTTATTTTCCTTTGGTCATCTTCCACCACCATCATCTCCGGCAAATTCGTTCACGTATGCCTGTCGTCGCGGAAACTCAACAATCTTTACTGTCTCTCTGCAGGTACGCAACCCAACTTTGAAATTCCAATTCCAGCTTTGAACAACAATATTAGCACCGGTATCAAAGAGGTAGTCGATATTGTCCAGGAAGTTCCGGACCCGATCGTCAACAATGGCAGTAATGGGGAAGTTGCGTTTGCTGTCAAGGTTGTTGAACAGCAGCTACAAGTTCAAAGATCATGGATATCAAATAAAGATCATGTGACATCATGTGATGGGAAAGGGATTTATGTGTATGATTTGCCATCAAAGTTCAATAAGGACTTGGTAGGTCAATGTGGAGATATGATTCCATGGACGAATTTTTGTAAGTACTTCAACAATGAAGCCATGGGAGAACCTATTGTAAAGCTTGGAAAAGGATGGTATCATACTCATCAATATGCCTTGGAGTTGATATTTCACACAAGGGCATTAAAACATCCTTGTAGAGTTTACAATGAAAATGAGGCAAAGCTGTTTTATGTACCATTTTATGGTGGGTTAGATATCTTGAGATGGCACTTCAAAAATGTGTCTAATGATGTTAAAGACACCTTGGGGTTGGAACTTGTTAAATGGCTTGAAAACAAGGAATCGTGGCAAAAAAACTCTGGGAAAGATCATGTGTTTGTGTTGGGTAAAATTTCATGGGATTTCAGAAGAAAAAATGATGATGTTTCATCATGGGGTACTCGATTTTTAGAGCTTGATCAACTGCAGAAATCAGTTAAGTTGTTAATCGAACGTCAACCGTGGCACGTAAACGACATCGGTATCCCGCATCCTACGTACTTTCATCCCAATTTAGACGACGATATCATCACATGGCAGCTCAAGATTATCCGATCGAACCGCACGAGTCTAGTCAGTTTCGCAGGGGCAGCAAGGCCTGATGCACCACAAAACATAAGGTCAATACTGATCAATCAATGTAATAATTCAGGAACCAATTGTAGGTTCCTGAATTGTAGTTCAGGTGGATGTGATCAACCCGAATCAGTCATTGAGCTCTTCATGGATTCCGAATTCTGTTTACAACCTCCCGGTGATAGCCCGACGAGAAAATCCGTATTCGATTCCCTTGTTTCGGGTTGTATTCCGGTACTTTTCGACCCTTTTACGGCTTATTACCAATATCCATGGCATTTACCCGAAGATCATAGCAAATACTCAGTGTTCATAGAACAAGAAGAGGTGAGAAAAATGAAGGTGAACATAATAGAAAAGTTGATGAAGGTTCCTATAAGGGAAAGAGAAGATATGAGAAGGTACATTGTTTATGAATTATTGCCTGGTTTGGTATATGGAGACTCAAAGTCCCAGCTTGAAAAATTCCAAGATGCATTTTCCATAACAATTAATAATTTGCTGGCGAGGGTAAACAAAATTGAATGAATGAATCCACTTTTTTTGTTCGAATACGAACATTAATTGTTTAGTTTCAAGCTGTAAATTGTATCAATCAATGTCATCACTTTCAATTTTCGAATATGAGTGTGTATTTTGGAAATCTATAAGTAGCTTAGAATAATCAATTTCAACATTGGTTTCTCCTCCACATATCTTAGCTTTTCCTTCTATAGAGAATCTTTTTCTAGAAAACTCTAGAAAAACGAAAGCTGCTCAATCAAAATGGAATAATTAGTTTGACAAACTTTTTTAAGGTTTAATTCTGCTATTAGTCCTTGTACTCTTTTCAGATTTAAAATTTGGTCCCTCTATCTTGGATTCCAAGATCTCTTTGGGTTCTGATTTAATCAAAATTCAAGTGCAATCGATGATAAGAGGATAAACATACCTCATCACACTCAAACCTACATTCTCCAGCACCGGCAACAATCGACAACTCCAAATTCTTAATTGAAAACCTTATACCTTTGGTTAAACATTCTTATTTGTTTATTTGACCTTTCAATCATGTAATATTTAATCTTGCGAACATTTTGCTTAAATGTACCATAATTTAATTAAACAAACTTATTTAACAATATCACATTAAATTTTAATTATTAAAATAAAAAGTCTAAATTCGTAAATTAAAAACAAAAAACTAAATTTTATAGGTTAAAATTAGTTTGGATTCTGGCAACGATGCACAAATTGTTTGTGTATTAATATTATAATTTTTTTGTTTGAATTAATTAACGATTTGAAAAAATATAAATTTTACTTTAATCAATGTTATTAAAATATGCTTTCATTTAAAAAAATATTTTAAGTTTAAAATTTTACCATATATTTGTGTTAATTTGTTTTATAATTTGTATTTCCTATAATTTATTTAATGTAATTATAAATAGAATTATAATTTTGTACTTTTAGAGTATATATCTACGCACATTTAGAGAGTGTACTATTTAAGTTAAATATCACAAAAATATTGATGTAAAAATAAACGACACTTATAGATGCATAATCTTGTAATCATATAAAAAATTATTGATTTTATTCAACAAAAATATGACATGTAATAATATATTGAAAATAAAATAAGCTTAAATGCATTGATATTGTGAAATTTGTCGAGATATCAACAAAAACATAAGGAATTTTTTATCCAAATTAGTTTCTATATTTTAATGAGGAATTTTTTTTAAATCATTGACAGTTAGACGTGGTAGATTATTTTAGTGACAAATGATAATTTATAAATGATGTCATATAAGAATTGTTCCCTTTTTTGTAACCTCATATTATTATATTTTATATATATGTCTGTAGAGTTTTTAGACTTTAAATGCAAGATTAAGGAATTGATAAGTGTCTTATAAAGTTTATTAGATATAGTAGATATACTCTAAGTCTTTGTATTCCTTGCATATTTGAAATTTAGTCCCCTTCCTTTTATTTTTAGATTTCAAAAAGCAAGTTGAATTGTTAACACCGTTAAATTTCTTTTGTTAAATTTAATATCATTATATTGTTTTTTTTAGTTACATGACTACTAAGTGATTTTTTTTTAATTTCAAAATATCATATCAATAAGTTTAACAAAAAAAATTTAAGATGTTAACAATTGGATTTTAATTTTGAAATCTGAAAAATAGAATAATTAAATTCTAAAATAAGGACTAAATTCTAAATTTATGAAACTAGTGAGACTTATAGTATATTTTAACAAATTTTAAACCCAAGAAATGCAACAGTTTAACCAATTGAGAAATGGGCAAAGCGCAAAATGTTCCGTTCACACGCCCAAAGCTCAAAAACAAGGAAAAGAGGCGCCCCATGACGTAGTCCCTGATGCAAATACGGCCCCAATTTATCTATCCGATGTGGGAAAATATGAAAATTCCACGCTGTAAGATTTGCCTCACGGTCATAAAGACGCGATACCCACGCGACGTTTTGACCGTCGGCTCAAAATCCTATAAATTACGCTTTATGGTTCCCTTTTCAACTTGTATCAATTAGCCTCGTTTGAAAATTAAATTAATAAAATCTTGATATAGTTGCTCTGCTTTTGCTTCTCTTATACTGAGTTACAAGCAAAACCCTTTTTTGTTTTTCGTCTGATTCCGCTGTTATGGCTTCTCAATCTTCTAAGGGATCAGTTCATGATTTCACTGTTAAGGTTGGTTTTGGGTTTAATTCAAATTTATACCCCCATAGATTAAATTTAATTTGTCTTTCATTTATCTCACTGGGTTTTGTTTTTGTATTTTGGCTGTTCAGGATGCAAGAGGGAATGATGTTGATTTAAGTATTTACAAGGGCAAGGTTTTGTTGATTGTCAATGTTGCATCACAATGGTAAATTTCAATTTTGGAGGGTTTTTTCCCCCTATTATCCATTATTAATCATTTTTTTAATTAGTAGTATCTAGACACAGTTTTTAATTTTGCTGCTTAAATGTTGATGCAGTGGCTTGACCAATTCCAACTACACTGAGCTGAGTAAATTGTATGAGCAATATAAAGATCAAGGTTTGTTTTTGGCATCTTTTTGGCTTTATACATATATATTATTTATATATATATAATATATTCCAAGAGGTTCTTGTGGTTGGAAAAAGTGGAAATGAAATTTTCAGGCATTTAGACCAAGTTGTCAGGAGGGCTTTACTTGAATGACATCCTGACCAAGCAGAATTAGGTTCAGACTTAGTCCCAGACCGTAAAACGATGAGGACACTTGATTAATTGATTTGTTATTTTTTGTCCTAATTTTATATTATATTACTTGTTCCTGTCTTGTGCAGGTTTTGAGATTCTTGCATTCCCATGTAACCAGTTTGGAGGACAGGAGCCAGGGAACAATGAGCAAATCTTAGAATTTGCTTGCACTCGCTTTAAAGCTGAATACCCCATATTTGATAAGGTATATACCTTCTAGCCATATGAATGGAAGCACTGCTTGTAGTGTAGGTTAATATCTTTGGAAGCTTTGACTCTAGCTTACACTGAGAGTGTTGAAAATCAAAGATCTTATACAGACTCCTCTTTTAAACTAGGAATAGGTGAATTACCGTGTAGAATCATCTCAAAATCAAGCCCTTTATAATGCTTTACTAAGATTATAAAATTATTAGTATTATCAAATAAGGAAGCTGTATGATATCATGTGTTCTGGTTTACTCATGGGATTGTTAATTCTACAGTGTTATAGAACCGACCTTTATGTCGTTTAATTTGATTACAGGTCGATGTGAATGGTGAGAAGGCTGCTCCCATATACAAATTCCTCAAGTCTAGTAAGGGTGGACTCTTTGGGGACAGCATCAAGTGGAATTTTTCCAAGTTCTTGGTCGATAAGGAGGGCCATGTCGTAGATCGTTATGCTCCCACTACTTCTCCTCTTAGCATTGAGGTAAGTCCTGTTAATTTCATGTATTTTGCTACTGATATTGTAACAAGAGAAAGTGGAAATGAGAACATTCCAAGGGAAATTAAACCCTGGAATTGACATAAGTTCTGTATTTATAGACTGAATATCTTTAACATATTGGGTTATATAACATCCAATGGTTGTTATTTCTTTTTGCAGAAGGATATAAAGAAACTGCTGGCTTGAATTTGATGGGTGGAAGAGATTAGCTGATCACCTCATGGAGTCAATAAATTAGATATGCCTACGAATAAAAAAAACTATTCTATCTCTGTTTGTGTTTCCCCCATCTCCTAATGATGTGGTTAGACTGTACCCTTTTATAATATTTTATTCACCATGGAAAAGTACACATCTTTCTTTGTCTTTATGCTTGAATTAATTTTGCTATTAGCAACGAAATTATTGGTAAAACTACCATGATTTTTTTATTAAAAAAATAATAAATTAGTCCATTTATATTAAATTAACTAATATAAATAAGTAAATTGATTTTTTTTGTTTTAAATTTCATCTATTTGAAAAGTTAAAATTAACATGTAAGGTGTAAGATAGACAACTAAAAAGTGACATGTGACATATCACATATATCTCATGTTAATATGCAAAAATTAATTTTTATCCATAAAAATAAATACAAATTTTAGCAAAAAACTAATTTATTCCTTAATTTAACCTTAACCATTTTACTCGAAAGTAAAAGATAAAATGCGCTTAAAATTAAATTAATAATTTCAATTGTAAGGAAGGTAATTTACGCAAGTGACCAGAGAGCAATGTTGTACCAAACCACAAATTTCAGACACTTCAACTTAAATTTTGGAAAAACTTAAATTACAACACGACCTAATGGCTAAAAAAATGGCAACTTTTGTTTGCTTTAATTACCATTGAACCTTAAAATGACATCTCTTACAACTACAGATCAATGTTACTTTTTTAACTCCAAACTACACATCTTACAAGAAGTTTCCCAGCCAAACTTGAGAAAACTCACAGTTGAATGTTACAATCTAGGTTAGGACAAACCCCATTTGCTCCTGTTGGCTGAATGGGATAGATTTTAAAATTTTCCAACCTCTCAAAGATTCAGTACATGTAGAATAATACATATGTACAATCATCCTCGTGTCAAGTCAATATCAGTGTGAGGGTTTCTCAGATCAACCGGCCGTGAACCAGGCCAAATGTTCATTGAAGGGGGAGTGAAATTCTGAGTTGAAGGTGCAATAGTAGGCATGATTGATTTAGGGCTGAACTGGGGTACAGATTCCTTGCTGCCTTGAGGACTAGCTGGTTGTTTGGTCTTGGTTTTCGATCCCCCATAAATAAAACTGCATACCACTAGCTGCAGCAAATGCACAACGCATTAGAAAATTCAGATGCAAACATCATCTGGGTAGAGCCATTCAGATAGATTTACGTAACACATCACAACTCATAAATAAGCACCAACATACAGCCGTTGGTAAAATTTTGAGAAAACACAAAGGATACCTGAACTAGGCTTGATGCAATCAATGTTGCAACCCCACCACCTATGACCTGACCATCGGGAGTAGAAAGAGAAGCACTTATGCCACCTGTTCGATTGCGAGGTCCTCCATCCTCAGCAAGCAAATAAGAACCCGACAAGCATAATATCTCAAAACGGCCCTAAGAAAAGCTAAAACATATCAAATAAGTTTCCTCCAAGCTGCACAAGTATCACTAAAGGTTCGAAAGGATGAAGTGCATAAAATGAAAAGTTAATTGAATCCCAAACTTGATTAAAGCTAATAATGTCAGGTTAAACTGATTTTGTTCATAAAGCAGTTGACTTTGTTTGCAAGCTAAGCCAACCTTTAACCAAAAGTTCTTTCCATTTATTTAAGCCCCAGGACCAACGTAAAAATTTCATATCAAGTTGCAAGTTCATCTGGGCAGGAATATTTTTGGAGCTAGATCCTGGACTCACATACTATAGAAGTAATATAACCTCACTTTTACATGTACTATAGACATATAACCATAACTATATATCACATCACTTTATTACACAACAAAAAGGACAAAAAAAGGCCTGAACTAATACATGATTAAGGCTACTATGTTCTGATTTTGGAAAATGTATTTAATCAAGAGTGTAAAAACACTTCAGTCATATTCCACATTTCGAAGTGCAATACGAAGAAATAATAAAGAAGCTAGTAAGTTATTCACTTATTTGGGCATCAAAAAGTCATGGCATACAAAATTTTACCATTTACAAAAAAAGGAAAAATCAATAGGAGCTCAAGTGCCACAACCTCATATGTCACAGTAGGAGTAGATGATGCAGGCTGACGTAGGGTTACTGAGGAAACTGTACCACTGCCTGATAGGATGCAGACAGCCCTTGGCCTTTGTTGCGAAAAGGACAACATTTTTGCTACTATGTCCTGAAAAAAGAAGATACAGATGCAATTCCCAGGTCAATATTTAGTTCTAGATGCCTAGGAAATTGCAGATGCTATTCACAACTAATCATATTTGAGTAAACCCATTAATGTTAATTTGAACCATATATGGGGTGTTCATGTTCATCATACACCAATTCTCAAGGGCTCATGTTTACTTACAGCAGGGACAACCTCTCACACTCACGGTTTATAGGTAGTAAAACAGTCATGGTAGAGTGTGAAGTATTGTCTCTAAACTTTGCTCAAGTGAATTAGCATGAGTGTGTATGAATATAGTGCCCTTCATCATATTTTTCTAATTCATACCACTCAAACAATCCTTCTTTCAGATGGTGAACATGTTTTACTCTCCATATATATAACCACAACTGCAGAAGCAGTTAACTTTGATCTGTGTTTAAAAGTATTAAGTGTGAGATGAACTAGAAAGATGTATCATACTTCTCCAATTCCAACGGTGACAACATGAGGAGCAAACGCCTGCCCTGCTGAACTGTTCATCCATTCACCTATAAAAAACAACCAAACCTTTAAAGACGGTCCCAGAAACCAGGTAGCATATATTTGCAACACAGGTAGTTACATAAGCTTCTAATTGAGCACTAAGTTCCAAAATCGTGTTTACAGTCTAAGTATAAGCAAGGCAGCCACTGAATTAGGGGTATGTATAATCTAAGGACAAGCAACATATCCCTTCCAAAAGAGAACACCTTTTTTCAGTAAAAAAAAATGAATCATAACGGGTTTATTAACTGTGAATACACAAATAGCATAATTGTTCACATCAAAGATGAATTAAAGCCTAAAACTTTCAGATCATTGAGTAGGACAATAAAATAAAAGTCTAAAGAGACATATAATTGTTTCCTACCAAAGCCTCTTAGCTACATTCTAATTTGAACATCAAAATCCAGCAAAATCTAACCTAGAGATGCTAACTGTTGCTTCCTTCCAGTCCCAGGAGGCCGGCCTCGGTTTCTTTTTTGACCAGAAGCATCTGATCCTGATGTAGGCTTAGGCTTGGCAGACATAGGCAAAAGCCCCAATGAAACCTGCCCATCAGGCGCATATTTGCGAGGTCTACCTCTCTTCTTCTTTGCTGGCTCGCTCAGTGGCGTCCCAGAGGAGGCATCCATGTTAATTCCATGAGGAAAGCTGACATTTTTAAGCTCCCCAGTAAAGGTTGATCCAACATTAGACTGAAGCTGAACAGGAGGGTTAGATAAAGGCCTGAACCCAGGTTGAGAATGAAATGCTGCTATACCAGTGTGTGTTACTGAAGCAGAACTAGACCCACCAACCCCTCTATGAATATAATAAGGAGCTGACCCGCCTGATAATGCCATAGCTTCTCTCCCATCCATGCATTTACTATTGAGACACTAGCTTATTGGTACACAAGAAAAATTGTGTGTTTAAAGCCTTTTAACCTCAAAGGGTAACAAAGAAGAAGCGCCAAAAAAATAGAAAATTTTGAGAAAAAAAAGGTTTTAGCAAGAAAATATAGCTTCCCAAGATCTTCTACAGCAAACCTAATGATGTTGAAAAACAGGGGTTTTCAGGGTCCTTTTCTAAATGAGTAAAAATTTAAGGACCCGAGAAGCTTGAATTTAAACAGAAAGCAAACGAAACAAGAGTTTGATTTTCACTACTAGAAAACCCGTAATTAGAAAAAAGCTAAGCATTCAGTAACAAAAATAATGCCAGGTATGAAAAGTTTAAAGAACCAAACAAAGTAGGGAACTTTTAAAAGTTGGTGCACTGAGACTCAGAGGCCTGAACTCAGCTCATCAAGGAAATAAACAAACCCTAGATTTGAAAACGGGCCCTAAAGCTTTGGGTAGAGAAATGGAAGAACAACTGGAAAAGTGAGGCAGAAACAAAGCAAGAAAAGACAAAGAGAAAAAATTATTTCAATATTTAAGATCTTTTTGAATTAAAGGTGTATGACTATCATGTAGAAATGTAGAATTGAAGAGCTTTTTTATTTTTTATTTTTTTAAATAAAATTCTTTCCTTGGGGCTCGTTCGTTTTCTTACTCTTTCAGTGAAGAGTCAAGTTAATAATTTTATAAAAAGTAAATTATACTACTTTCACTCAACTATTTGAAATTTCTAAATTAGTCTTTAGTTTATTAATTTGGTATTTAATAATCGAATGTGACATTAATTTACTATTAATAATCTTAAGATTAACAAATTATTAGTAAATTTACACTTTAGTTATTCAATTTTAAAAAAGTTACAAGTTGGTCATCAAATTATTTAAAACTTATAATTTTTTTCTCTATAGTTTTGTTGTCGTTCAGCCTCTTCTTTCAATAAACAAACATATTAAACTAATTTTTTTTCTCTTCTCTTCCAATTTTACGGTTTAACTTTTTTTAAAATGTCTTGAAAAACTATTCGATCTTAGTTCACCATCATTAAATGGTGACTTGACTCACATATGTTCATTTTCTCAATGAGACTTTTTCCTTAACCTTTTAGATTGAATTTCCTCGTTTGAAACTCTTTAACTCCTAACCAAATTTGGAACTTTGAATTTTTATTTTTATCTTATTATTTTGTTTTCTTTGATTTTATTTTGTATTGTTTGGGCCTTGTAGAAACATGAGGCTTTTTACCATTTTTTTTATTTACTTTCTTTTTATTTTTGTTTGTTTTGATTGTGATTGTGATGATATTTAGCTGTTGGTTCGAGATAAAGGTATGTGAATACTGTGATTGTAATTTTTTGGGATTATGATTTTAGGTAAAGGGAAAATGGTAAATAAATCAAGAATGAAAAGTTGTTAAGTAGGTTGGGTTAGATAAGAGGCATGGGGTTGATAGTGACTTTGCTAAGTTTTAGGGTTTGAGTTATTGATATTGTTTGGATTATAAAGTTAAGGAGTAATGGAGCAACGATTGAGTGAATAAATCATAAATTTACTTAACCTCACATCTAATGTTTGTTACCTAGTTAATGGGTCAATGGTCAACTTATAACTTTCGAATCATTCAATGATTTAATTTGTAACTTTAAAATTTAGTAACCAAAGTGCAAATTTACCAATATATTTTCTATTATAAAATTTTATGTCGTATTTATTTTGGTTATTTTGGCATTTTACACAAATTCAAGCATTAATAGCTTATAACCACTCTAATTAGGGGTAAGTAAAACTTGATCTGACTCAAAAAATAAAAAATAAAAATTAATTTTCAAGTTAATCGAATTGAGTTATTGAAGTTATTCATTTTTTAAGTCAACTTAAATAAATAACTTGAACTTTCAAATTCTAGTCAAGTTGAATTTTACAATTTAAATAACTCAAATGACAAATTAATGAAAATGCCCATGTGGTCCCTAACAATTTAAAAATACACAAATTTATCATTTTCAATAAAAAATTATAAAAATAATTCAAAATATTTATAAAAATTCCAAATTTGTTATGAATATTTATGTGGATGTCATTATCACCCCCATCAGTTATGAGACTCTTCCTATACCTCATAAGTTATGAAACTCTTCCTATACTCAATTAATATGGGAGATAAGAGGTCATGACCCTTTACATGCCCTATAATAATTAGAGAGTTACTATCAACCCCTATATATATGGGGCTCATGTATTCATGATAAATAATAGTAAAGATTATACATTCTCTCTATACTTTCTCTTCTACATTCTCTCTACACTCTCTCTTCTATCACATTTTAGTTTGTTCTTTCCTTTCATTATTTCACAACACGTTATCAGCACGAGTCTCTAATACAAGAAATCAAGGCCAACAAACTTTTCCTTAAAGATTGCCGAAGGACGCTTAGGTGAAAATATTATCTCGCAAAGGCAATCAGCTATGAATGGTGAAGATATATGCCTAGCAGATGGTGCAACTACTCACACCATATTGAAAGACAAGAGATATTTTTCTCACTTGATAATGAAAGAAGGAAGTGTGAGCACTATATCTGGTAGTACAACCATTATAGAAGGCTCCGAAAAAGTAATTATTTTATTACCAAGGGGAACAAAAATTGAAATTATTAATGCATTATACTCCCCTAAGTCTCAAAGAAATTTATTGAGTTTTAAAGATATTCGCCAAAATGGATATCATATTGAGACTTTAAACGAAGGAAATTGTGAATTCCTTCAAATTACGAGTATTGCTCAAGACAATAAACAAATTGTTGAGAAATTGCCTACATTCTCTACTGGTTTGTACTACACAAATATCAGTTCTATAGAAACACATGCTATAGTAAACCAGAAGTTTACTAATGACTTTGTTCTTTGGCATGACCGGTTAGGCCATCCCGGTTCAATAATGATGTAAAAAATAATTGAAAATTCATTTGGACATTCATTGAAGAGCCAGTAGATTCTTCAAAATATTACATGTGCTGCATGCTCACTGGGAAAATTAATAATTCGACCATCACCAACTAAGATAAATAACGAACCACTTACTTTTCTTGAGCGAATTCAAGGGGACATATGTGGGCCTATACATCCCCCATGTGGACCATTTAGGTACTTTATGGTTTTAATTAATGCATCGAGTAGATGGTCCCATGTATCTTTGTTATCAACTCGCAACCTGGCGTTTGCGAGATTGCTTGCTCAATTGATTCGATTACGAGCTCATTTCCCAGATTTTCCTATTAAGACCATCTGTCTTGATAATGCTGGTGAATTTACTTCTCAGTCTTTTAATAACTATTGCATATCCATTGGAATAAGTGTTGAATATCCTGTAGCTCATGTTGACACACAAAATGGTCTAGCAGAATCTTTAATAAAACGACTTCAATTGATAGCAAGGCCATTACTTATGAAGTCAAAACTCCCAATCACTGCTTGGGGGCATGCAATTTTACATGCAGCTGCATTAATTCGCATCAGGCCAACAAGTTATCATAAAGTCTCCCCCTTACAAATAGTTCATGGTCAGGAACCAAATATTTTCCATCTAAGAACATTTAGATATGCCGTATATGTTCCAATTGCTCCACCACATAGAACTAAGATAGGACCTCAAAGAAAGTTGGGTATATATGTTGGATTTGAATCCCTATCCATAATTAAATATCTAGAACCATCTACAGGGAATCTATTTACAGCTCGTTTTGCAGATTGTCATTTTGACGAGCCAATTTTTCCAACATTAGGGGGAGAAATCAAACAGTTTGATAAGAAAATTAGTTAGAAAGAGTTGTCATTAGCTCATCTTGATCCTCGAACTAAGCAATGTGATTTAGAAGTTCAAAAGATTATTCATTTACAAAGTTTAGCTAATGAATTGCCAGACGCATTTTCTGACCCAAAGAAAGTGACTAAGTCACATATACCAGCTGTGAATGCTCCAATAAAACTTGATATCCCAGAAGGACAAAATCTAGTTGCTACTGAGTCTAATACACGCCTAAAGCGTGGTAGACCAATTGGTTCCAAAGATAAGAATCCTCGAAAAAAGAAAGGAGCAAAGATTAATGATGGCAAAATCGAGGAAAAAATGATTATACCGGGATCTCCTGAAGAGACTATAGACATGACTGGAAAAATAGTTTCAGAAGAAAATCAGGTACCTGACAATGAAGAGATCTCTATTGATTATATCATGTCCGGTATAAAATGGAACCGAAATCAAATCGACGTCGATATTTTTGCATGCAATATTGCACTAGATGTTATAAATAATAAAGAGGATTATGAACCAAAATCGATTGAGGAATGTAAACAAAGAGATGATTGGCCAAAATGGAACGAAGCAATTGAAACTGAATTAAAATCGCTAGTAAAAAGAGAAGTGTTTGGACCTGTAGTCCATATTCCTACAGGTGTGAAACCAATGGGATACAAATGGATTTTTGTGCGTAAAAGAAATGAAAAGAGTGAAATTGTGAGGTATAAAGCACGTTTAGTTGCACAAGGATTCTCACAAAGACCTGGAATTGATTATGAGGAGACATATTCTCCTGTGGTGGATGCAACTACATTTAAATTTTTGATAAGTCTAGCTATAAGAGAAGGGCTTGATTTACGCCTAATGGATGTAGTAACAGCTTATTTGTATGGCCCACTGGATACTAACATTTATATGAAACTCCCTGAAGGATTTAAACTGCCTGAAGCAATGAGTTCAAGTTCTAGAGAACATTATTCGATCAAATTGCACAAATCCCTTTATGGATTGAAACAATCCGGACGCATGTGGTATAATCGCCTAAGCGAGTATTTGTTAAAAGAAGGATACAAGAATGATCCAAGCTGCCCATGCATTTTCATTAAAAAGTTTGGATCTAGATATGTCATTATTGCAGTATATGTTGATGATTTGAATATCATTGGAACTCCTGAAGAGATCCAAAAGACTGTTGAGTGCTTGAAGAAAGAATTTGAAATGAAAGACCTTGGAAGAACGAAATTTTGTTTGGGGTTACAAATTGAGCACCTAAAAGAAGGAATCCTTGTGCATCAATCAACGTATATTGAAAAGGTGCTAAAGAGATTTTATATGGATAAGGCACATCCAATAACTACCCCGATGGTTGTAAGATCACTTGATCCGAGTAAAGACCCTTTCTGTCCTCGAGAAGATGGTGAAGATTTTCTTGGTCCTGAAGTGCCATACCTCAGTGCAATTGGGGCATTAATGTATCTTGCTAGCCATACCCGACCTGATATATCTATTTCTGTAAATTTGCTAGTAAGATTTAACTCATGCCCAACTCGAAAACATTGGACTGGAGTTAAACAGATATTTCGTTATCTCCAAGGCACAAAGGATATTTGTCTATTTTTCCTTAATAAATCCAAAACAGAGTTGATTGGTTTTGCAGATGCAGGGTTTATGTCAGACCCTCATAATGGAAAATCACAAACTGGATATGTTTTCACATATGGAGGTACTGCAATCTCTTGGCGCTCAATGAAGCAAACAATTGCAACAACCTCATCTAATCATGCAGAAATCTTAGCAATCCATGAAGCAAGTCGTGAATGTGTATGGCTAAGATCTATGATTCAACATATAAGGAATAATTGTGGTTTATCATCTGGAAAGGAAGCTACAACTGTATTGTTTGAAGACAACACAGCATGCATTGATCAGCTTGATAGTGGATACATCAAAGGTGACAGAACAAAACACATTGCACCAAAATTCTTCTTCACTCATGACCTCCAGAAGTTTAAGGAGATAAAAGTTAATCAGATCAGTTCAAGTGAGAATTTAACAAATTTATTCACTAAGGCACTTCCTACATCAGTGTTTCAGAAGCTAGTTTACTACATTGGAATGCGTCACCTTCGAGATCTCAAGTGATGTAGTCATTAGGGGGAGTAAATACACGCTGTACTCTTTTTCCCTTAACCTTGGTTTTATCCCACTGGGTTTTCCAGGTAAGGTTTTTAATGAAGCAGCATATCAAGCGTATAATTATGTACTCTTTTTCCTTCACTAAGTTTTTGTCCCACTGGGTTTTTCTTAGTAAAGTTTTAACAAGGCATAATTAGATAATGAACATCCAAGAGGGAGTGTTATGAATATTTATGTGGATGTCATTATCACCCCCATAAGTTATGAGACTCTTCCTATACCCCATAAGTTATGAGACTCTTCCTATACTCAATTAATGTGGGAGATAAAAGGTCATGACCCTTTACATGCCCTATAATAATTAGAGAGTTACTATCAACCCCTATATATATGGGGCTCATGTATTCATGATAAATAATAGTAAAGATTATACATTCTCTCTATACTTTCTCTTCTATATTCTCTCTACACTCTCTCTTCTATCACATTTTAGTTTGTTCTTTCCTTTCATTATTTCACAACAAAATTTTCATATTTTTAAAAATTAAAAAGAAATAAAGAATATAAAGAATGCATAAAAAATGTTTAAAAATTTAAAGAAATTTTTAAAAATAATAATTTTAAGGACTTAAACAAATAAATTCAAATTTATCATACTAAAATATCTTTTTTTTTCTCTTTCTTTTTATTTGAAAGAATTTTCAAATATAAATGATTTCAAATTTACATTCTCTTACATGAAATTAGTTATGTTGTACAAATATTTTATTTTGACATGTTTCATTTTTTTAATTTAATTCAAACAATATCACTCAATTTAACTCGAATTAAATTCAATTTCACTCGACTTGATTCAAAAAAAAAAATGAATTAAGATGATAAAATAAGACTCGTTAACTTGACTAACTCAAAAATTTCTCACTCAAATGGATCAAAAGCTCACCCTAACTCTAACCAAAACCAAGTATACTCGTGTGCTTTCATGCATCCAGATTAGCATGTCCTCCTGTGGAATTAGGATACGAAGTATTTGTTAGGCTTGATTAGTACTAGAAGAGGCCAGCTAGCATTAGATCCGAAACCCAAATAATATCATCTCTAAGATGTTGCAGCCCCTGCTAACCTTCGATGAAGATAAGTATGTTAGAAAGCAATGGATGAAAAAATATCTGACAAGATCCCAACTCCATGGCAAAAGATATCAAGAATTCTTCTATGTTCCCACAAAGTAAATAAGGTTTAGTCGAAATAAAAACAGCAGAGTAACATTTACTTTACCTAGGCTGAGACCTGTTTGTTGGAGTGTTGGCAATACAATTGGGTTTTTATTTTCCTCTCAAAATGCCGCACTACTTAAGTATTTTCACTTACAAAGCTAAGATCCTGGTGTTAATCAGATGACATAACGCCTAGATGTATACCAATAGGGTTATATCTCACCTATTTTTCCTTCTTGTTCACATAATCCAGGTATGCCTGCAAATGAAAATATCAGAAAATGGAAATTTATAGTTTCTTTATAAATGTTAACTTTAAGAGCATATTTAAAAACTGACCATAACCAACGTCGGATAAATAGGTTCAGTATCTCACAAGAAGAAAATTGACTATAGAGGATCGTGGAATTTTAACATGCCAAAGAAGGTTTAGGCCCATCATCATCATCATCAAGTCAGCATTTAGAATATGGTATTGTAATATGGATTCTCTCCATTACCAAAATGATAAC
The DNA here is from genome assembly GCA_020496765.1 of Gossypium stocksii. Taxonomy (NCBI): domain Eukaryota; kingdom Viridiplantae; phylum Streptophyta; class Magnoliopsida; order Malvales; family Malvaceae; genus Gossypium; species Gossypium stocksii. The sequence goes on from CM035623.1 coordinate 112,112,597, forward strand.
TTGCAATAACATGCGAACATGTAGCTGTCCTTATTTATGACCTTAACTGACTCGTACTGCTTTAATGTTTAAAATTTAAACTAAACAAATCTAATGCTTAAACATATTACCCGAGGAACTTTCAAATTTGCAAGGGACCAAAAGCAAGAAAGATACCTGAAGAATCTGAACAGCGGCAAACTTATCAACTACAGTTTTTGCTAGTACTGGATGCAAGCTCAAAGGCTTTATCAGCAATTCCACATTCTGTTGAGAATGCAAACTACGAGATTAGTTATTGCTTGCCATGAAATGCTGCAGTAGTGACCCTCTCAAAAGGCATAAGCATAGGCATAGAAATCAGTCATTTCATCTGATTTAATCATGTAGAAAATAGTATATAATTGCATCCAGGATTAATGATGACATATTTAGATATGTGAAAAGGAAAGAGAATAAAACTCAAGCTTGTATTTCAAGTCTTACTAATCTACTTCTGTTAAAGATTGTCAATTATCTGGATTAATTTTTTAAAGTTTTTTTCTGATATAGCCACAAAACTACCAGCACCTACCTTTGATGTAAAGCGCTCATCCCAGAACGTAAACTTTAACCCATCAAGTTTTCCCGTCTCTGAAAGATCATCAATGAATAGCTTCACCTGTGTAGCCTAATTAAAATGAAAATAAAACAAAATTTAGGGAGCAAATAAGAGATTATGCTAACAGAGCATAAGGGAAATAGTAATACACACATCAGGAGCAAGTCGTTGTCTGTCAAATGGATAGCCAACTACAAAGCCTACCAGAGAAAGTTCAGAGATCTGCATAAAGCCAGAAGAAAAATGATCAAGAGTCATAAAGTAGGTAGCTCAAAGTTCAAAAACAAGCAGCAGCATCTATGGCCTCAGATATATGCATATCTCTTCTCATACCAGTTGTTCCATGGGTACATCCATAGACATAATTAAAAACAAAAAAGGAGAGAAGCAAGCCAACTGCACTTAAAATACGATTGTGAAATTGTTATGGCATGTTTCCGCAACTTGATTAGATGAGTTTTGACCCAAAAGTCCTATATTATTATGTTGTTTAGATACTTCTAATGAAAGAACATACAGGACTCCTTGATATAGAAATAAAGGAGCACTCGAAGCAAAAGATTAAGCCAAGGGAGACAAGATTAATCAAAAGATTAAAAGATTCCACAAAGCAATGTAGCAGCACAAAAGCAGTCACATATGTAACAAAACTAAGAGGGACAGACAACTTCATCAAATACAAGTCCAGCAAAAAAAGTAAAAGAGACTATTGAATTTCCATAATCCCAGCAAACTTACACAAGTCCACATCTGCAACCCCAACTCCATGAAATGATAGGGAGAGAAAAATAAAAAAAGTGACATCCTCCCATCAAATAACATGATCCAGATTCCACAAAAATATTTAAAACTAGGCCCCTTGTCTCTTCTCCATCACATTGACCCCAAACATCCTGTTTGATAACTCACAAACAACAAAATATCTTGGGGCATTAACATTTACATGCATTATCTCACTATGGTTAGCAAGTAGCAAGAGACTAACTCTTTCTAGGTAAAATTATTTTCAAAATCAGGAAGGTATACTCTCAAAAGTTATGTCAATTAAATTCTAATGCCCAGCAACAAAGAAAGCAAATTAAACCACCCTCACCAGGCTTTGAAAATCATGAGCCATTAGATCAATATTTGTCTTCTTCCGAACCAAAACACTGCACAGATATATTAAAAATAAATAAACAAGCTTTTTAATGGTTCTATATCTCGTGAAGAATAATAACTCAGGGATATTAAATATCAAGTGTATTGAGATATCTATACCCAGACCTTCAAAGATTGTTTCAACATTGAGATCAAATAGTTGAAAAATACTTAGCATTGAGTAATGCTATCTGCAAGATATAAAAATTATATACCTTAGAGGTGAGGCGATTTTATTATCGAGGTCTGAGAGAGCTAATCCAACATACTTATCACCAACATCTAAACCAAGCAACCGTCCTCCTTGCGATTCATTTGATTTGACCAAATTTTGGAATAGGTGTAAAGGCTTTACGTACTGCATTTGTCTATCTATCAAATCATTACATCACAAGACTAAGAAAATTCAATGAAACATTTATTCGAACATTTTAAGAGCATTAATGAAGTTAGTTGCTTCGCCCCCGAAATTGAAAATCGAAGGGCGAAGCAGTAAAAAGAAGAGGATGGGGAAAAGGGAAGGGAGCAAAATGTTCAACTTACAGAAAAAATAATAATGGCGAGTTTGTATAGGGATTAATTTGGAGCTGCAGCTGCTGAAGGAGACACCAAAGAGAAAAACTTTCGTGCAAGGTCTAGCTGCCAGACTAAAGAACCCGCTTTTACCTTCATTAAAATAGAAAAGAAAACTCTACTTTATTACACTTTACTTATTATAATGTTGCATTTTAGTTACTTATTACTTATGTTATTATTTTGCTATTTTGTTACGAAGTGATCACTCTACCAATAAATTTTGTTATCTCTCTAGATTTTAGATGCCAACTAGATTTTAGATGCCAACTTAGATTTTTAAATGGGATAAAAATAGATTTTTAATTAAAAATTTTAATTAAACCTTAACTAAAAAAACTGTTCATCTCCTCTTTTTAATTTTTCTTCAGTTCTTTTTTTATGGTTTTTTTTTCATTTGACTAGAAAAACTATTATTAAGATCAAAATAGTTAAAATCAAATTGATTACTTCATAAAGATGGATTTAATGGAGGGTTCAGGTATGTCTTATTTGCATTCCTCTATTTCATTTATTCAATACTGAAAAACAAAAAATTAGATTTTTTATTGTTTAATGAAAACCCTAAATTAAAATTCTTGATATCAATATTAACAACTAAAAGAATTTCAGATCAGAATTAAAAGGGATACCCACAAAGGGATTGTGAACAAACAAGCCGATTCAGATAAAAAAAAATCTGATTGAGAAACCAATTATTCAAGAACATGAAGAATTGGAAAATACAATGATTAGGAACAAACACGATTACCATCTTCTTATTTGTCGACAACCACTTCATTTTAAGTTTTAGAACATAAATTTGTCGGTGAAGAAGACATACCTGGACTCTCCACTGAATTCTCTTTTGTTTTTGTAGGTGAATAAAAATTTTTGATGATAATAACTTTTTGAGTCAATTGAAAAAGAAAACTAAAAAAAGGGAGGAGATGAACAGTTTTTTAACTAAGATTTAGGGTTTAAAGTTTTTAATTAATTAAATTTATTAAATAAAAAATTTATTCTCATCCCATTAAGAAATCCAAGTTGGCACTTAAAATCTAGTTGGACTGTTACGTAGGATTACCTTTAGGGAGATAACGAAACTTAACGGAAGAGTGATCACTTCATAACAAAATAATAGCATAAGTGACTAAAACGTAACATTTCAAACATAAGTGACTAAAATATAATTTGAGGCAAACAAAATTAACTATTTTTATAATTTACCCTTAATATTATTGTTTATAATTTTATAACATTTTAGTTACTATGTCTTTATCCATCATTAGAGGTACTGTAATGAAAATTATTATATTAAATCGACCATGTTCAATAACCATCATATCATATTCGTGACACAACTCCTATTTGAGGTGAGTAAGGCAAATCATAAGGCCACTCTACATAAACCTATACTAATAGGCTATTTGGCCACTTGATTCTAATCTATCAATAATAACTTACCACGTGGCACTTAAGGATACAAGACTAAGGATGTGTTTGAATAAGAAATTTGTAGAATGTATTTTATTTGTATAAATTTACTTATTTAGATAAATATATCGAACAAATTCAAAATACGAATAATTTTAAAAGGGAATTTTAATAACTCAATTTTTTTTTCCACATTTCAACTAAATAGGTGGTTTTTCAAAATTAAATTTTTTTTTCCACATTTCAACTAAATAGGTGGTTTTTCAAAATTACTCATAATTTTATTTGATTTAGGGTTAAAATGTAGTTTGTCCTTTAAATTTGTCCAAAAATACTTAGTTAGTATCTAAATTTTTTTTTTGACTTTATTGGTACCTAAACTTGTACTTTGTTACTCAAGTTGGTGCCTTTGTTTGAACACCATTAGCTTATGCTGACCTGGCACTGATAACCAATATGTTGCTGACACGCGCAGCCTCTCAATATGTCACTTGACAAATATAAATTTTAAAAATTAAAAAAAACTTTAAAAATATATAAATTAATTAAGAAATATAATATTTTTTTTCACATGAAGAATGAATCTCAACAAAAAATTATATTCTTTTTTGTTCATTATTTATTTTTATAAAATTTTAAAACTTTTTAAAATTTATACTTACTACATGGCATATAAAGAAGTTGCCACATGTCACCACTAAATTGGCTATCAATGTCACGTCGGTACAAACTAATGGAATTAAAATAGAAGTACCAACTTGAATAACAAAATATTAGTTCAAGTATCAACTAAGTATTAAAAAGAAAATTCGGTACCAACTAGATACTTTTAGACAAGTTCAGGAGACAAATTACATATTAACCCTTTGATTTAATACACATGATCCCATTGTAAGATTAAAACTTAAACTTCAAATTTTATTTTATTCAATTGTAATATATATTTTTAAAATTTTATTTCACTAAAACCATTTATAATTTTTTTGCAAATATAATGATATCCGAATTTCTTTAAAAATCTATACCTGTATCCCATGTAATTTTGGAACTCGTCGATGGCGTAAAAACTGGAATAGTGATTCCACGAATTAGACCACCAATCAATAATGATTAAACCAAAATACAATGAAAAATACCCATTAACCGATTCGACTGATTGAATCACTAGTTTTTGTCTCAATTTTTTATTTTTTTACCGATTCACACTTGCTTATAAATTTAACTCAATTTTGTTAGGTTATATTATTCATAAATTACAAATTTAATCTCTATATTTTAATCTAATCAAATAATCCTCAGACCTTTTAAATAAATTACAATTCTAGTCAAATTTATTAAATTATATTATTTCAAAAAAAATTTACAACATATGATCATATATGTTATATTATATCAACTTACTATGCATAAGTAATACTCACAAAAAAAAAAAAAAAAAAGCTTGAAAATATTCATAAAGATTGCTATGAATACATTTAACAATTATAGTGTGATGAACCAGAAAATGGTAGAGAATTTTAGCAGAAAGAGAAGAAAGAATCTACAAAGATGAGAGGAGATGGAGAGAACAATTCTTCGTTTCTTTTCATAACTGCTTCTGCCTCCTTTCCTCGGGATAACGAGGACAAATAACCAATTACGGCTGGCATCAGTTAACTGCCATTCTTTCCAAAACGGTGTGTTTTTCTACTACCCAATACGCGTCGTTTGACTCATGAATCCGACCTCTAAAACGGTGCGTTCACGTTACGACAATTAAAGAAAACAGAACTAGCATTAACTGACATAACAATTAAGGAAAGATTAACAGTGAATGTTTTAACCCATAACATATTGGCGACTAAAAATTTTGACCTATTTACTTTTGGCCAATATGCTTTATCCCCCAGCTTGCCCGACATTTTAAACGATTACCCCCCATTCTTATGGACTAGAGTAGATAAGTTGAAATCTGCACTAAATTAATATGTCAACTATTAGAATCAAGAAAGCAAGAGTGAAAATTGCAGATAATTGATTATTGGGCTGGCAAAATTTACAGGGGCTTAAGCCACAAGAATCAATTGAATCAATGAAATGTATGCTACTTGCTAATTTGCTAACAATCATTTTTATGTGATTATTGGTTGTGGTCTATGGAAAAATGAAGTAAGACTATCAAGCTCAGCACGCTTCTTCGCTGCTCTCCTAAAAGGCTTCCGATTTCGCCACCTCAAATGACCTATCCCACTCCCATTCTCATCACCAATCAGCATTTTTTGTGTGGCACTAGACTCCGATTTCTTTGGTCCCGTTCTTGGTTTTTTATGCCGAGGAGATGGGGTTTTCGGCTCCACCGTACATCTGCCAATGCATTAAAAAACAGAACAATTATGTAGAACAAGTATTGGGGATGTTAAATATTAGTGATAATCAAGAAAAATATTCCATTAACATACCTTTCATGATCCATCAATGAGTCAAAAGAGGACACCAAATGTTGAGTCCCAGGCATACATGCTGCACAGATATATACCTTTGGTGGGAACATTAAATTAACACATCTTATGTGGTACCACTCATCACATCGACCGCAAACGATCATTGATCTTTCATCATACGGCTTTCGACAAATGCAATGAAGCCTACTTCGGGCTCTTAACAACTACATTAATAAAACAACAAAAACAAACTTTATTTTATTAAAAAAAAGAAAGTTACAGACATGTTCAGTTCTATGAAGAGGCGATTTGATACCTCGAGTTCCTTCTTTAAGCAAACTGGCAACCTTTCCCCCTCTGTGATAAGTTCATAAACTCCATCTAAGCCAAGTGCCCCACAATCTGCTGCAACCTGTGAAGAGAAAAGATAGCTTAATTGAAGGGCCATGGCTAATCTATTTAAAAGTTGCATCCACATACAAACAAATAAAGGATGCCAACCTTCTTGGCGCGATCCACCCACTGCAATCCAATGTCCTTCAATTCGGAAAGCTTCAATCTTAAGTGATCTTCAGGTGAAATGTTCATGGCATCTCCCTATCAAAAAACCATCTTTAGATGCGTCACACGAGAATGCAAATGCATTCATGAAATGCATGACATATACATCCACAAAAGCTGCTAATCGTTGGTTTGTTGAGAGGAACTTTTGATGCAAACAAAACTAGGTTGTGTAATATTTTTAGCAAAAATGGAAACAGTACCAATACTTTCCCTTTTGACAGTTCATACCATATCAGCATAGGTAATTTGTTCATCATTTCTGAAAGCCAACTGACCATATGGAAAAATCTAATGACCAATGGATAATCAACAATGATTTAGATAAGAAGAAAAACGCTGTGATTATATCTTCAAGATCATGAAAGAATTTGAAATGGGCAGATAGGGAGAGACAGCTCATATTAGATACCACAAGGGCCTTTATAACTAAGGACTATTGTTATTGCCATGAGCATTTCTTACCTAACAAAAGCAAAATAATCAGAGGCAGAAATCATGTATATCTCAGAGGGCTCAAGTCTAGAACTCTAATCCGCACTATCTAATTGCAATTAGCTTGAAAAATTCTTCCACATGATTCTATAACAAAAAGTGGTTCAAAGCCAAGCTTTGCCAATAGCACATACCTCTTTCAGGTGCTGATAAATCTGTTGGAGTGAAGGCTTCTCTAAATCCTTCTCTAAAGCATCTAACAATCTAGCAACTTGGAATCTCCATGAGAATCTAGCTAATGCCCGCTCAAGATCACAATAACTTTGATGATTATATACACCTGCCACTCCAAAGGCCTGTACCCAAAAATCAAACTAACTCAGATGGATCCCTAATATGTTTGGCAGCAACAATACCTAACATCATTTCATGTCCAAAAGAAGTCTGTATATGCTGCCTAGAATATGTATCAAGAATGATAAAGCAGAATGAGGAAAAGGGGAAGAGAAAGGATACCTTCCAAGCAGTAGTAAGTTTTTTACCAACAGCAGTAAATTGATCTTTATTATAGCAAGACATTTCAAAGTCCAGTATCTCTGTCAAACACTTTTTGCAAGCATAAGCTTGGTCCACAATTTGCTGTAATATCTCTCTTTCTTCAATCCTGTAACAGTAACAAATGCAACAAAATATTTGTATTCAGAACTTTTAAATCCCTAAACACAATCAAAATGATTGATAAAAAGAATTATTGCAGAAAAATCACATTCATATTCTGCAGAATGTATAGACAGACGAGAGCTTTAAGTTTTTCAAAACACTCAACATAAATAGCAACTAGCAATTAGTTTCAGGTGAAAGCGAAACAAGAAGAAATTCACTACATGCCAGCTCTTTTTTCCCCCAAAACTCTAAATAGGAACACAGTAACTCAATTGAACATGGAACAATGACTCCTTGGAACTCTTTGTTTAATTTAATATTCTTACAACATCTCAATAAGTGTTTCAAGTATTTTTTTAACAATAAACATGAAACCCAATAACATAATTGATAATTCCTGAACTTTTGAAGCGATGAAAAGGCAATAGTATATTAAAACATATTGAAAATTAATCACATGGTAAATTGGGCACCGCAAAATAGCATTTAAATTTTTGCTTGTATACCTTACACAAAACTTTTCATCAACAAAGAGAAGATCAGAGAGAAGCTTCAAGTCTGAATACTTGCCATTATGCCTCTGTGACAAGCAACAGATCCTGTTAACAGACATACAAGCTTCTACAAAAAGACAATCTGGACAAATATAAATGCATACCAAGAAGCCACATCTATTGGGAGGTATTAATCCACCCACAAGAAGCTGACAATATGAGCATGTATATGCTTCTTCTGCATTATTTCTTCTATATTCTAGGCACTGCAAATGGTAGCTGTTCATAGGAAAGACACCAATATGATAAGAACAGACCACATCAACTATAAAGCATGCACAATAAGGCAAGAACTCAAACTTGATCAAATAAAAGTGAGAAACAGATGATGAACTGAGAACAATCTGTAACACCAAACAGAGACCTTACCAGTCCTTGCATGTTGAACATGTTACAAAATCCCAATCCTCAGAACCACTCATACAGCACATGAAGAGACATACTCCTCCACAACTCTCTGACTTTTCGTATATATACAGAGATCTATCTAGGGACTCTTTGATCTGGAGAACATTAGAAATATTCTTAGGGTTAACTAATAATAAATGATTCCAAAGTTACAAATACAAAAAGGATTATCTAACTGAACCTTCTGCAAGGCACAGAGCAGTGAGCTCTCATCTCCAGCAAAGGTCTTTACAGCATCCATGCAGCGCTGCTTCCACTTCTCAACCTTTTCAGCTTCAGACACGACAATATCTACCTTTGGACATGTAAAGAAAGAAGCTTTTCCATACTCCTGTATGTGAAGCACATAGGGAATCAAATCATGAACTTTAAGCTTAAACAATATAAATTACATATCAACACAGAGAACATTCAAAATTTTCAAATACTTACCAAGTGAAGTAAGGTTTTACTAAAAGGATTAGGAAAGAAAAGATAAGAGAGCAGACAATTTCATTGTAAAATACAATTCCTTTCATAATCATAGCAAGAAAACTCTAACAGATAGACCTACTATTTTATTTTATTTTTTTTGGGGGGGGGGGGGGAATGCAGACAGTAACTTATGCCACAATATATAAATGAAGCAAATATTAACAAAATACTCCAGGAAAACTATAAAGAGTAATTTGTAATATCAAAAGTTCATGCCTAAACTTTTGCCCAGAACCATCCATGGCATACCTTGAGCTGCATTAATTGAGACCACGATCGCTCCCCCAACTCTAAACTAAAAAACTGATGCACCTGCTCCTGCCACAACCTAAATTTACAGTTAAGCACATGATCAACAATCAAAATAAATTGCATCCCTGGTATCAAGATGAAAGCTATACAAGAGTTGATAGCAATAAGTATCATGCACATACACATGCATGCAACCAGATTATCACAATTTACCACCTTCAAACCAAAAGCTTAGAGGACCAAAAGCTTAGTGGGGAAACAAGAACTTGATCAGAAAAATAAGAAAAACGATAGCTCTATAAAATGGTGTACCTTTGTCTCATTTGTTGGGTTAAAACAGGCTAACTCCTTAACCTTTTGTGTTGCATTTAGTATTTGATTACTGTTTTGTTTAAATTAAGTTCGATATTTATTTTGTAATAGAACAATAATTTTTTAAAGTTTTTATGCATTAATATCAATTAAGAAATTATTGGAGCAAGAAATGGATTAACTGGACATTAAACAGATGAAAAGGAAATCAAAACAGGAAACTAGCTTTAAAAACTGTTGCTGCAGCACAAAATTACAGCAAACTAAGAAGTGCAGCCATTGAACTACCTTGCAGACTCATGTACACCAACTTTGCCTTTTCCCCTTTTTATTCTTTTATAATGTTGATGCTGGTGGAACTCCTTTGCATCATGCTTTCATTATTTAGCATGATTTCAATGGACATTAACAATTATTTTACTTTATCCCTTAATTGAATGATAGTTGAGTTGTTTCTTCAATCCTCTGCTTATGCGTTAAGTTGCCTATTCAATCTTGGGCTTATTGCTTCTAGTTGATTGTCACCAGTTAGTATGATCTTCTAAACGTTAATGAACTTGGAAAGAGGAATTATATATTTAGACATGGATTGAATAAAAAATGTCCCAAACTCATTTATTTTGGTAGATAAGAATATAATTACATCTGATATATAACCAACATTAAAGTCTAAGCTTAAGAATTTTCTCTTAATTACAATAGAAATATAATGAGCTAGTTAAGGGAATATATATGAAGAGCCTTACAATTGATTTCAAACTCTAGCTTAACATCGTCATTAATCAGGAGAAACAAGTAAAAAGTGATTTAATGAACTGTTAAAGGAAGCTGAATTCCTAGGTTTAGATCCATTGATTTAATTATTTCTTTGTTATTTATTTACTTTTGAGTTAGTTTTAGTGTAATTAAAATAATCAGTTGTTTAAACAAGATTAGGTTGTGCTAATTTTAATACTAAACAAATGGGTACAATTCTTCATGGGAACAATACTTTAATTCTATGTTACTTGTTATGATATATGCATTTATGGTTTACCCGAAAACAAATATTTAATTTACACCTCATATAAGCAGTAGTATAAACTGAGGGATGTCACAGGTTTGAGCTAAAATTAGAACCAAGTTTAAAGTAAGGACCCATATATGTTATACCCCAAAATAATGAATCACATTCATCATAGCATTGAGTAGTTATATTACTAGAGTAGAAGTTGAAAAAAAAAAAACTATGGATAAACCAATTCCAAAAGAAAGGTGCGTCAGTCAAATAGAAAGTTGTTAAACATTCAATAGACTGACCTATGTTTGCAGGTAGCATCTGTAAGTTGTGCAACCATCATTGGGAAGGCAACACTAATATCCTGCATAGGAGACAAAAATATATTCTAAACGGAAGGGTTTTTTTTTTTTTTTGATAGAATAAACGGAAGTTTTAATAACATTATAAGTGAAATAACCATCCCAAATCCAGAAGGTGCATGTGGAAGCTTTAAATTCCTACAAGCACAGAAAGGGCCAAGGATAAAAAAAAAATACCTGATATGCAGCAAGCATTTCTTCAGCATCAGTCAATTTGCATGCAGTACACTTCACAGGTGCGGAAATCACCTCTGAAACCTTCTTAAGCCATTTCGCTCCAAAAATTAAGGAGCTCAACAAATTACATGAAGAATGCATAATAGAAAGCTGCTCCAAGATATTCATCAAACTCTCAACATCCTGTGAAACAGAATTAACGCCCATCTTAGATTTGATAAGAATTAAGCGCTCCAGAATATTTGTAAGCAAGAAAAACTTAAAGAAGATGCATCATTTTTCTTTCTTTCGGTTGGGGGCCAGGGGGATAGAAGAGAAAACACAAAAATCAGAACAAAGCAAACAAGGTCTAGTTTAAATTATTCAATTTTCTAAGCAACTAGACCATGCAAAGAAAAGCATCAAAAAAGTGAAACAAAATACCTCGAAAGAAGGCATCAAATAGCAGAAAGAAAGGACTTTACTGCACCAATGCAGTGTTGAACAAGCATTTTGAAGCTTTGGCATCTCAGGAAAATCCAGTCCAAAAGATAAACCAGCTTTTGAGACAGATTCAATCAAGTTAACAATATGTTCAATTTTCAAAATAAGACCATTGCTCCTGCCATCACCAATGTCAGTCACACTATACAGGCACTCCACATCTTGCAGTAGGGAACAGGCATCATGCTGCCATCTCTTGCTATTTTCCAAAATTGTTTCAAGCACATTTTGTTGCTTAAAAGTTATCTTAAGAAATCTTGACTGAGAAACCAACTCCTGAAAAATATAAAACAAACTTCTCAAATTTGTTTCAATGACTTCAGCAGACATAGCAAATGAAGGAGCAATATGAACCTTCAGATCGTCAAGTTTCAGCAAAGAACGAGATGTAGATGACCCAGACAAATCAGATTCTAAAAATGGCTTGCTGTTATTTAACCATGAGTTTGCCACCAATACTGCGGCTTTGACATCACCTAATGAAGGCATTATAGCAGCTATGTCCTCCGACATCCTAAAAAGATCAAATTCAGTATCATCATACACAACAACAGAACAAAATATAGAACTCAGTGAGGTGAAAGATGATAGCAACTGGTCGTCAAACCTTATAAGATCCTCAAATTCAGACATCTGAGCCTTGCAAGCAAGTATATCCTTAGCTCTTTCTTCCCACTGCAGAGCACCAGCAAGTTCTCTAGACAAACTAAGAAATAAATCCTCTCTCTCAATTTGCAAACTGAAACAGGAAACTCAGAATGAGACTTTTAGGAGTAACAAGAAATGTAACAAAGACAACACTCAGTAAGAGTTGGGAGACAAATGGAGAGAAAGCATTACACAACAGCATCTGCCAACAGTTGCTGAAGAAAGTCCAAAGCCATTTTTGAATTGCGTGCCTAAATAAATAATAATATACGCTGTAAATATTAGTGAATAATATAAATGTAATATATGCATGCATTCTGAAATACTAACATGTAATAGCTGAAAGAAAAAGGACATCATTACCTTTATTGCCTTCTCCCTGCAACAAGCCTTTTTCAACTCAATCTTCACAAGTGACAACTCATCAACTGTTCCAAGGAAAAGAAAAATCAATAACAAAAAATATGTCCAAAAAATCACCAAATAACATTTATATATATAGCTGTTGGAAGAACCTTGAATCTTCAGTGATTCTCCGTCTTCTAAAATACGACTTAATTCATTAATAACACTTTGTTGATCCTCTCTCTGATGGATATTTATCATAATATCATTAAACTTTGTGATCCACAAAGAAGCATCAATCTGGTATTGCTTCAGAAGTGCCAACTCTGGTATGTTAACACTGAAACTTGCCATTTCTTGAAGAAGCACTTCCACATCCTGCACAATTAAGAGTTCAAAGTACAAGTTCTTAAATATTCAAGCATATGCATAAGTGGACAAATGAGAGTAAAGTGACTACCTTTAGAGTAACAGAACCACTCAATAAAGATCTACACCGGGCTTGACATGATTCAGCCTGGCTTACAAGATCAAAAATCATTTCTTTTTCGTGAACTTGGACCTGAAGCTCCGATATCTATCAAAATAATGATGGAATATCAAACATATAATAAAAAGAAAACAACAACCATATTCTCAGGTCTCTTTTCTTCAAAGAAGAGAGCTATTTTACAAGGTAAAGGAATTCAATCACCTCTGTTTTTAACTTGTAAAGAATGTCAACCTCAACTGCTGCAGGCTGTTCATTGGAAATGGCTTTTCTTGCATTGTCTATCCATACCTAGAGGACCTCAATGATGAAAGTGAATCAGGCATGACAATAGACATTCATAAACAACAAATATATATTGTGAACCTTAAAAAGATATACCTTCACCAAAGAGACTTTTTGTGATAACTTCTGACTTTGTTCTACGTGTATTGATGAGCTGCAAGCCCTTGAATACAACAACTCCAACTCATCAAGCTGCAAGACCCGAAATAATTGATGAGAGAGAATCCAGTCCAAGAAATAAGCTCTCCAGATAATAAAAAATGTTAATTTTAAGTGATTGATATAAGAAGTAGAGGCATCTCAAGAGATACCTTAGAGAATGTTGATAAAGCAGCATCAATATCATGAACCAACAAATTGGCCTCTTCGGCGCAATGCTGCACAAAAACAGTTGTAAGAGTTCTCAGACACAGACAAAAGAAGAATTAAGCAATGCTAAACTGTTGTACCTTCAACTTATGATATCCGGGCTCATTACAGGGCACAGGATCAACACTAAGCAATTTCTTAACCCGTTTATGTGCCACTTTCTCAAAATCACCTCCAGCAGACCAATTTTCAATTTTAGAAAGACAGTCTCTTATTCCTTGCACCCATTTCTGAGCTGCAGTCAGATTCTTCACCACATCGCGTACCTATAGTACATGAAAAATAGTTACATCAGTTACAATCATAATACTATTCAGAAAGATGAACAATACAAGAATGAAACCAATTAGGCTTGAAGCTTACGGAATCCATCTCGGCACCAGCCCAGAGAAACTGTTCAGCTTCCTTCAACAGAGTAGTATATGCATCACCTGAAAAAGGACTCTGAAAAACCTTACATGCCTGTGAAAGCCATTGCTCTGCAAGTTGAGCATGAGTAACATGGGCACCTTTCACCTACATGCATTTATTTATTCAATTAGTTCAGTTATCTCCAAAAAGATATACATCCCATCATAAATAGAAAATCACTAGATTGCAAAGTGTTGACATCCAGAGATCATTTGCTTGTTAGTGAAATACACTAAAGAAGAACAATTTCAGTAAGAATTCGTGTCTCTATATAGAAGATTTCAGGGCAAAGTGCATCAGAAAGAAATCACCCAATGGGCAATACATCTAAAATTTCAACCACCAGAAAAAGTGAGGAGTATCATTAGAAAGGACATTATAGTATTAGAGGGAATAGAGTAATATATGGCAGAAGGCCTTACTAATGAGTTTTCACAAATCAGAAGGCTAGGTAGATCCATTTCTGAACCAGTTTGAAGAGCCTTCACTCAGGTCATAATATTAGTGGTAACTCAGGAACATGAGCCATAGGAATCATAAAAAAAACCACAAGCTAAATTCACTGATCAAACCAGAGTATGTCAAGAAGCAATAAACAAGAAACAAGAAACTAATATTCAGCAATAGCACTCTTTGACTATTATTGACTATTAATTTCCCCTCAACCACCATAAATCAAATCAATACAGCTATCAAAATTATTAAATTAAAGCTACTCCACATTCATGTTAATTTATAACTGAAAGGGTGAAAAAGCATGGTCTAAACAAAAGCTCATCACAAGCTAAAAAATAAGAGTAAGAGCTATTTTTGAGAAATATCCAAAGGAAATTCATTAAACCTTCTTTTTTAAAGAATTCAATTCACTGGAAGATGAGATACTCCTGAGTAAACTATCACTTTGTGGCATCTCCTCCGACTCATGCTTGTCCACTATAAGCACCAAATCAGCCAATTCTGCCAGAGTATGACGATATAGAAGACGTTGTTTACTGGATTTGCACTCACAGAGGTGCTCCCAATGCTGCATGATAAAAAATAATGATAATAAAAGAAAAAGAAAAGGGTGGTCAGCAAAATCAAAATAAAAGGAATTAGCCTCAAAACAACCTTCATCAGCGAAATCAAATTCATTTCAAGAAGTAGCCTCAAAAGGAAGCAGTAACACTGGATGGCTAGAACACCAACAGAATACTTTGTATTATTAAAAATTCATAATATAGAAATACACAGCATTTATATCCATAAAGTTCCCAGTAATCAAGCATCAGGTAAACAGCCTCAATAAATAAGGGCAAATATAATTGGGAAAAAACCTATGCACCCCGATTTCTCTTTCAAAAGTACATAGATAGTGAATTTCAGGAGGAGGAAAAGCAACAACATTTCTTTTTTGCCAAAAGCAATAACAATTTAAAAAAATCAATTTTCAAGAATTTCAATGTAAAGGGGATGCAAATGAACTAAGATCAGAACTTATCACTAAGCTTAAATTACCTCCAGGCAGACAAAAGCAGATGGCCTGCAGCGGCAAACAACAGCAGAAAGATACAAATACTGCTTGCATATAATGCATGTTGGATCCTACAAAAGCCACCAGGAGGTATTGTCATGATCAAGCATTATCTTGTTATGAATGCTACGAAAATAAGTAAGTCAAGCCAGAATTTTTCTCCATCCACAAATATTACCTCTTCTGTGCCCACAAATTGAGGAGATCTCCGAGGAGACATGGGAGATGATCTTGTTATGCCACTTAGCCAAAGCCTCTCCCTAAATGCCCTTTCTTTCTTATATATTCTGAGCAATTCTTTTCTCAAATAAATTGATGCATTTTTATCCCAATCACTCTGCTAAACAAACGCAATAGAAATTAGGAACCATTTTAGCCCTGACATCTACATTCAACGTAGGATAAATTAAACATCAGTCATATATCCCAATCACTCTGCTAACCAAAATGTTTGCAATAAAAAAATTACAAATTATTTGAATCTGACATCAGATTCAACAGAGGATTGATTTATTCGGCCCGAACCTTCACATTCGTCTTGGTTTTATTTATAACAAAATTGCAAAAGAACAAACTGTCATGTTTAATGACAGTGATTCTTGAATTAATGAATAATAGATAAGGAAAGTCGATTAATCATACCTTGGCTACCACACAAAGAAGCTCCTCATGAGATAAAACTGGAGCTTTACGATACAACTGATACAGCTCTGCCCCAGACCCACCATGTGGTAACCAATCAGCAGGAGCAAAATTTACTGCCTCTGCACAATTTAAACCTGAGAAGACAAAGCAAAGTTCAGTGCGAATGATTCTTTACAAGTTTAGACACACCAAACCTACCATTAAATTGAGACATAACTAGCCCATAAAGTTATGACAACTTACCCAAGTTGAATCCTCCATGGTAAGATCTAGGGAAAGTAATGACAAAATTTCCTGGCTCCTGGAAAAAGGAAAGCAAGCAACACACGAAATTTATCAACATACACCAAACATAAAGGGTTAATAAGTGCCAAGTGGCAATAGATAAGGTGATAATTATGGAAAAACATATGTGTAATCAACACATGTCACACCTTGATTCTGTGAGAATAAGGCATTAAATGCAAAAACCTTTCTCAAAATAGAATTTAAATGCCCTTAACCACAGCCTACAGGCACCTTTTAACCAGACCAAAACAACAATTATTCGAAAGAAAGACATCAAACAGTCAACTCAAAGATCACTACGAAATTCATACATATTTAACCAAATATAGATGCAGAAACAACGAAATTCCATATACCAATGGATTGCAAACATCCAGCTTAGCATGCTGAGTTATAAGAAATAAATACAGTTGAGCAAACATAAAGTTGAACTATTTTCTTCATTAAATTATAAAAGAAGTCAAAATAATAGAAGGAAAACCTGTAGCACACTGTAGACTGGGACACCATTTTCTCGCAAGACAGAAGGATTTAACATGGTAACAAGCTGAAACAGCAAGTCAGGTTGTGCATCAAACAGATCAGGGAGACAATCCCGCATCACCTACAACAAATGGAAAATCTAAGCTGCAGACATACTTTAAAAAAACAAGAGAGACTAATAATACTCAAAGACATTAAATGCTAGAGAGGAACCATGAATGCATCAGCTATGCTACTCAAAAACACAAAAAATCCACTAAAAAGAAAAGCAAAACGGGCAAAACCATATTGCAAACAAAAAAGTAATTAGAAGTTAGATATCTATTATATCACATAAGGAAAAAAAACATCGAAAATAATCGTTAAAAGGTATAAGAAGCTTGACAGGACGCACATGTCAAAGTGCAATGTATTACATTAATATATAAAAGACTACCTTCTCAAAAGCACTAGCTTCACTACCAGGGACACTGTACCAACATTTAGGCTCTCCCCTGCAAACACAAAATATAACCATCAAATGTCACAAATGAATTTTTTATGCATGTACTTTATAAAACATAATAGAGGCACAGATCAATAAAACCATCAGAAGATTAAGAAAATATAAATTTATTTTATCTATTATGTCCTCTTTCAATAAGATATGTCAATATCAAACAGGCAAGTTGAAAGATATGCCAATTGAATTAGTTATATTATTACTTAAATATTCTTCACAGTCCTTGGTAATGTCTTGATCGCCTATAAAGGAACCTAAACAGAAAATTCCTAGATGAGAAGCATAATAAGTTGTAAATTGACCCGAGATTATAGATGCATTGAGTAAAACTGACCAAGGTAATAGAGACATGCCCAGCCTCTAATGGAGATACAATCTGAGGTTCTGAACCATCATCCAGATATTAACCATTCATCCTCTAATGAAATGCATCTAAAATATTTTTGACTTGCTATAAAGTATATGGTCTAGTGATATGAATGCTCAGACAATTTTTATTACATAATTGCACAAATCATGTCCTGGTCAAACCTCAAAAGCAGTAACAACAATGTCAACATGATCTACTGAAATAAAATAGAGCATGAGACATTAGAAGAAACATACCAGTGAAGGTAATTCATTGAATAAAAACAATGATCTTCGAAATGCCAGCAGAAAGCTGAGAACAGCATTCCAATATACAGCCAGGGAACCATGACACCAGTAATGTTATGATGAACAGCCCTCAGCATTGAACCTTTCAGCTTGGGCAAGTTATTGAGATTCCACGGACTCTTACAGTATTCATCCCATGCTTTAGGCTCAACAGATTCTGGCCTCTGGTCATTTACACGTGGAAAACCACTCCCATGAACAGAAGTATCCAGGTCACTTCCATACATAACTTCCACATCACCTGCCAAACCCTCCACGATCTCCCAAAACTTTTTCTCTATCTGTACCCTCGAAGCACATCCTGATCCAAACCATTTCTTATTGGCTCGATCAGCCAAACGCCTAAAAGCTTCCAATGTAAATTGTTTTCCAGGAATAAAACCAAAACTATCTTTGTCAGAATTCAGGCACTCAAAGCAATACCAGTTACCTGGTGGGACCTGCTTCAACGGTGGTGACAGACAATATATATGCCACCCCTTATTACATCTATCACATAGTAGCATCACTTCCCCATGCAACCCACTTCTGCATTGCTCACATATCTGATCATGATCTTCCTCCTCCACCTTACAGACCTTAACATTCCGATGGTCACTATTCTTCCGTCTCCTCTTCGAGCTATAAATTATAGCCTTCTTTTCATTCTTTGCATCCTCATTAATGCCTCTCTTATAACTCTTCGCCCTCTCCCGATTCAACCGGTTATAATAACCTTCATAATCATACAAATGCTCTCTATACAACTGACATAAAACATGCTTAGCACACTCCGAAATCTTCTTCCCTGACCTCACAAACCTAAAAACCTCCCCCCATTTTTTCCCCTTCACGACCTTATCATAGCCCCCATACCTCCTCACTGCATTAAACAATTTACACAAATCCAACTCCTCCCCTTCAAAAATCACCCTCTTCTTCAACTTCTTACCACAATGTCCTTCTAAAAACCTATTATACTCTAACTCGAAAGTCTTTGAATCACAAGAAGCAGGCCGTGCCTGCAACTGATGAATTGCTTGTGTTTTGGTAGGAAAAGTAAAAGAATCCAGGTTCAACGAAAATGGAGGGTTCCAAGTTTTAGGAGGAACAATCTTACAAATCCCATATGGCTCAGCCTCAGGCCTGATCTTATAAATATACCCTAATGGGTCCCTAAATTCCTCTTCACTAGGGTAATAAACCGGCCCCGACTGTATATTCAATGACCCAGTAGATGAAACAGTCAAATTTTGCCCTGTTTCAACTGCCCTAGGTCTCCCCTTCCCCATCACCACCACCACTCCAACCTATACATACAATCTATACAAAACACCATGCACATATAAATATGATCACATAAATGTTTTTGACAAACAATAATTAACAGTAACAAATCCTTTGCTTCAAATATAAGTAATGGACAAATTAAAATTTTTGAGTAAGATTTTCTAGGGTTTCAAGCGTACCTTTAGCGGAGATTGTGAGGTGGTCTTTGTTAGTGAGAGATAAAAAGAAAAGACTAAAGTGAGAGTTTCGTGGGAGATTTGGTTCTAAAATAAAAATGAAAAGTTTGTTATTTATTTTATAAAAGGAAGGGATAGTGATTTTACTTTAGAATCACTAACTTTTGTTAAATTTACGAAATTGGTACTACACTTTCCTGTGGCCTTTTTATCGGAGACTGCGGATCTATTGTCCTTGTTTATCAGCATCTAATGAGTTTTAAGAAAATATCCACGCGAGTTGTGGGAATCGCACGCGTTAAGTGATCGACGGCCGATAATGCTTAAGGGTGAAGTTGATGGGCCAGATTTAACTGCGTGTTGATAAGAGTCGGTCTTGGCGAATGACAATACATGTTTTAGCGTCTAGATATTACCACTCTTGTGCACGTGTCACTGATATATTAAGATTTTGCTTACTATATAAAATATTTTTAAAATTATTTTATGATATTTTAAATATAAATTTAAAAAAATTGCATTTGCTTTTTTAATGGTATGTTTTAAATATCCAAATTAAAATGTTATTATTATAAGATATTTTATAATTATCTTTTTTTTTCTGAGCAGATAATTATAATTATCTTAAATAAATGTTTTAATTTTATTCAAATAATACATAAAAGATACATTAGACGTTGAAATTTGAATCTTTTTGACAATAAAGATTTGTGAACCATGTATAATTCGTAAAGAGACAATTTTATTTCTTTTTTATAATATTTCTCCGAGGTTTTTATTTGAATATCTTAAACCTCACAAAATAATTTTATTTTATTTTAAAATGTGTAATTTTAATATTAAACAATTTTAAATGGAGAAATGTCTACATGGTCAATTTTATTTAAATTTCAATATTCATAATTGCGGTGATGAATATTATTTACTAAAAAAAATTGAAGAATTTGATTCCCATCATTTGGGTTATTATGAGATGACATTACAATAAACTCAACACTAACAAGTGTGGAGGTTAGTACTTTTTCTAAAAAATTCCTTTTGAAACTTCGTAATTTCATTAATACGAATTCGATTTATAATAAGTTTACCTCGACATTAATAAGTGTTAAAATTAGTCTTTTTTTTAATATTTGCACTAATACGAATTTAATTTGTGATAGCCTAACTTCGATGCTATGAGTGTTAAGGTTAGATTTCCTTGTCCTTTAAAAATTTGTAAAACCTCTTAAAATTGTGATTTTTGTTTTATCTATAATGTATTCATGTCATTGTTATGCTTTTTTTTTTGTACTACCTTGTAGTATTATTGGATTTGTTGTATTGCTCCTAATGTTACTAATTTAACATTTTATAGCTTCGGTAATATCAAAGTCATTTTCTTTATGTTACCAATGTTACTAATTTAATATTTTTTGACAATTTGATTTTACTAGTCGAGTTTTTGCTTTGTTGGTTAATATTAATATGGTTGGTTGGATCTTACACCAATCGTAATGACACAAATAATGAAATTTTGTCATCAACAATCAATACATCATCAATGATATGCTAAAAATGAGTGAACCAATGCAGAATACCCTAGCTATGAACAATCGCCCAATTGCACTCGATCTCACAATATAAATTGGAATTATGTAAATCATTAAATTAGATCTAGTGAAATTTCTTAAACCACTTCAAACTATCAAAACTTGATTGCTTTGATGTCACTTGACAATGAAGAATCATATAAGCAATATGCCATATTAGAAACATAATTATACATATAAATGCCTACCAATGATACACCAGTAATCGCATTATTAAGTTACATTCAAACTCATTTATAATAATTATATTAATTAAATATAACTAAATAATTACTATTTCGTATATGTGCACCTAACATTAAAATATTACATGTAAATACAATTATATAACATTTATAATGTAGTACATTTTATACAATATGCTTATAAATTTACTTTTTAAAAAAAGAAAAAACGAGTTAAACCTAAGTGATGGACGATCAATCCGTATCACACATTATTCCTTTTTTTTTTTCTTTTCCTTTGGGTTTGGGTTTAGACCATATTCATTATTTTGTTCATTGTCAAACCCAATTCTCTTAACCATCGTAAAATTTGCATATTTCCTAAATAAAACAAAGCCCACAAATTTGCTTTTCTTTTCCCCCAAAAATTTACAATAAGGGCATATTTAACATTACTTCTAATAAGTACATTGAGAATAAAACTAGTCTTTAAGTAACTTTGAGTAAGATCAGATTTAAACCAGCTTAAATGAAGCAGTTCTAAAAATGAATTTATATGTTAAATTAATAATATTTTACGAAAATTATTAACTATAATAATAATTAGATTATAATTTTTAAATTTAAAAAGTATATAAAAATTAAATCTCAAAGTCTAAAAAGAATAATGTTCAAAGTTTGAAGCATTGTCATTCCAAATTCATTATATAAATTTACACTCCAAATTCATTAAATCACAATTCACATTTGATATAAATATACAAATTCACAATTCACATTACTAAAAATCCCAACACAAATGAAAAAAACATGGCCTCCTTATTTATTAAAACCATCAAAATGAACACCACATTTGATTTTTTTTTCCTAGGCCATTACTATAGAAAGTTGAAAAGAATCCCGTCAATTTTCCTCAGCCTCATCTTCATACCCTTCACCATCTTCATCAACCACAGCATCTTGATATTGTTGATATTCAGAAACCAAATCATTCATATTACTTTCAGCCTCAGTAAACTCCATTTCATCCATCCCTTCCCCTGTATACCAATGCAAAAATGCTTTCCTCCTAAACATCACTGTGAACTGTTCCGAAACACGTCGAAACATCTCTTGTATCGACGTTGAGTTCCCCATAAACGTCGATGACATCGTCAACCCAGTTGGTGGGATGTCGCAAACACTTGATTTAACATTGTTCGGAATCCACTCCACAAAATATGAAGAGTTCTTGTTTTGGACATTGATCATTTGTTCATCAACTTCCTTGGTGCTCATTTTGCCTCGAAACATTGCCGAGGCTGTTAAGTACCTTCCATGACGAGGATCAGCCGCGCACATCATGTTTTTGGAATCCCACATTTGTTGAGTTAGCTCGGGGATCGTTAAAGCTCGGTATTGTTGTGAACCCCGGGATGTTAAAGGTGCAAAACCAACCATGAAAAAATGGAGGCGTGGGAATGGGATCAAGTTTACTGCTAGTTTTCGAAGATCGGAATTGAGTTGGCCAGGGAAGCGAAGGCAGCATGTGACTCCACTCATGGTTGTTGAAATCAAATGGTTCAAGTCACCAACTGTTGATATATATACATATATGCACAAAAATAAGTTTAAAATAATGCTGGTTAAAAGTTGTCAGATATAGATATGATTGGTAACAATTATGTTTGACTGGGATAGTAAATCAAGTGGGATTTCAGTTTAAAGAATGGTATCAGATTGGTTGAATCTGCAATAGAACTAGTTGAATTAAATTTTTTAATTTATTTAAATTTATATAAATTTTAAATTAAATCAATTAAACAGATAAATTGATAAATTAACCAATTCAATTGCAGATTTAATTTCAAAAACATTAATAATTAATTTGGCAATTTCATAATTGAAGTGATTGCATGTGCACAAATTAAAAAGTAATTCCAATAATACACTAACCCAAATGTTAAACCCAAAGGAGTAACATTTTAGAATTAATACCTCTCTTTGCAAACAATATCTTAGCTCATCGATAAGAACATTACATTATAGATATGGAAGTTTAGGTTTGATCTCAAGTAATTTTATTTTTCTTTCTCGATTTGACCCCTGTATTATTATTTTGGTACTTTGTTACGTTAAAAAAAATTTAAGTCAACCCATGAGATAATATCATGTGATAAGAAAAAAAGTTAAAAAGAAATACTTAAAAATTTTAGAAAATGTCAGAAAAAAATTAAAAATCTAAAAAACCCCCCAAAAATCTTAAGACTTAGAAAATTATAAAAATAAAATAAATCATAATTTATTTTAGAAAATTATAGAAATATTTTTTTAAATTTATAAGTATGAAAAAATTCAAAAAATAAATAAATTTGAAAATTTTGTTTCGTTGGAATTTTTGGTTATATTTATTTTTTGAAAATTTAAGGATTTTTTATGAATTTTTTGATATTTTTAAGGAATTCTGAGTATTTTTTACATGTGGTAGTATTTGATTGGACGGGGAGATTTTTTAACCAAAAATATAGATGGGGACCAAACTGATAAAAAAAATATCAGAGTAATAATTTAACTATAGTACAAAAGCCAAAAGAGGTATTGATCCATAATTTTATGATAACTGAGGATTGTCTTTTTGTTTGTTTGTTTGTTAGCATATTATATCTTGTATGAAAATGAAGATGCGGATTAAAACTAAGACAAATTATAGAACATGTTGGACTTACAGCTGGGATTTGTGAGCTTAAGAGTTCTGAAGCAGATATCATAAAGAGCTTCATTGTCAAGGACCATGCATTCATCAGCATTTTCCACAAGCTGGTGCACTGACAGGGTCGCATTATAGGGTTCAACCACAGTATCCGATACTTTAGGTGATGGAAACACCGAGAACGTTAGCATCATCCGGTCAGGGTATTCTTCCCTGATCTTTGATATCAACAATGTCCCCATCCCTGACCCTGTTCCACCTCCCAGTGAATGGCAAACCTGAAAACCTGCTCATTATAAAGTTCCATTAGCTAACACGCCCAAAACCCAAAACAAGAAAGCATTCAAACGTGTAATTTACCTTGTAAACAATCACAATTCTCAGCCTCTTTACGAACAACATCAAGAACTGAATCAATCAATTCAGCTCCTTCAGTATAATGTCCCTTAGCCCAGTTATTGCCAGCTCCATTTTGGCCGAACACAAAGTTATCTGGTCTAAACAATTTTCCATAAGGACCTGTTCGTAAACTGTCCATAGTTCCTGGCTCAAGATCCATTAACACAGCTCTAGGCACATATCTGCCACCACTGGCTTCATTATAGTAAACATTTAGCCTTTCAAGCTGAACAGGCGAAGTGCCGACATAGTTACCAGTGGCATCAATGCCATGTTCATCACATACTACTTCCCAAAACTTGCCACCAATTTGATTACCACACTGACCGGCTTGAACATGGAGGATTTCTCTCATCGTTATGGTATTGGGATTTTCTTGTTTTTTTATAAAACAAAGAAAGAAAAAGATAATAAGAGAGAGAGAGCAGTGTGAGCAATGAACATGGAGGGGGGTGTGGGCTTATGTAGGCAAATGGAGCAGACATAGAAAGATATGTGGAAGATGGTGACACTGATATTATTTCTTTTACTTAAATGTTTAATATATGGAAAAATACAATTATTACTCAAATAAATAAAAGGGTAAACTACACCCCAATGTTATTCAACTATTAGTAAGTTTAAGTTTTGATTACTCAACTTTAAAAAGTTATAAAATGGTCACTGATCTATTCAAAAATTTTCATTTAAATCATCGGGTTGTTAAAATTGTTACCTAATGACCTTTTCTATTTTGCGTCGCCTACACCAATCAAAAACTCTCATTCACTTTCTCTTCTATAGTTCAACTTTTTCCATTAACAAATCTACAAATCAAAATCCAAACAGCTTTCATCTCCGATCTTCAACATTGACCGTTAAATCAACTTGGATTTAAGGTATGTTCTTCTATTCATCGATAAGTATTGATCTGTCGTACTGATCGTTAAATCGTCACTTAAACTCTCTAACGAACTTTTAAAACAAAAAACTTAACAGCCAAGTGACTTAAATGAAAACTTTCAAATAATTTAGTGATTATTTTATAACTTTTTAAAATTAAGTAATCAACAATTCAGTGACCGTGAGTGTAATTTACCCAATAAAAAATAGTGTCAAAGTGTCATTGTTTGGAAGAAGCCTTGTCAAATATCAATGGGAGTATTGTGAGCTGGATATTGAAGGAGACAGTGAGATGCATGTTGGTTGCTATGGCTCTATTCAATAAATAAAATATCTGACCAACCCATCCTCCAATTTGATTCCCCATCTGCCATTACCATTTTTTTCTAAAAGAAAAAATAAAACCCCTTTTTCTTTAACTTGATTGTTTTGCCCTTAATCTCAATTATTGTTTTGTTTGTTTTGAAAAGGGTCACGTTGTTAGATCATTAATTAATGCAGTTGAGATAATATGCATGAAGAAATGGGGAAAAAAAGGAAAATGCTTTAATTTAACATTTCAAAAGATTGCATGTCTGATTTGAGTATCAAATTAGGTGTTAAGAATAGGGTTAAATTATGTTATTACTCTCTCTATTTCGGGGAAATTGTGGATTTAATCTTTATATTTTTATTTGGTTGTTTTTAATTTTTGTATTTTTTAGAATTTAAAATTTCAGTCTTTTACCGAACGATAATTGTTGAACTCATTAATTAAGTTCTATTATTTCCAAAATTTGGTGTGACAAACATATTATAACTTGTTATTTTCACGTATTAGTCACTAAAAAACTAATTAATGGCTTAACGACTTTCATTTGTGTCAAGATTGAAATTTTAAAATTCGAAAAGTATAGGAATTTAGAATGATCCAATTTGAGGATATTGACTAAATTTACAACTATATATAAAGTATAGGACTAATAATTGAATTTAACCAAACAAATTTAACTGCTTTCATTTATGTCGGGACTAAATTTTGAAATATATAGAAATTAATATTGACCAGTTTAAAACATAAAATGACTAAAATTAATTAAATTAAAATATAAATATTAAATCTACAATTTTCACAAAATATAAAGATTAATTTAAGAAGATGAAAATTTGAATAAGATTGCAAATGGGAAGGCTCAATTATTGGAAGAGAGAGTTTTTATCTCAAACAAAAAACCAATCTATCTGTCTCTGGTCCCTCATTCCAGCCCCGCACACAACTTCCAAATAGTTGCCCACTGCCTGGAATCCAATGCTCAATCCCCACCATTCTAGAGATAGCAACGGGACAGGGTCCGGCGGGCCGGGACGGGCTTTTACTTGTTCGACCCCACCCAACATATCTTCATCATTCTGATCTGATCTGAAATTAAATATTAGTTTATTCATATAAACCCGACTAAAGAAGTAAAATTTATCATACTGGCTTGAGTCAAAACCCGTCGGCTCGAAGGTTTTTTTTTTTTTTTTTGCCATCTTTATACCAATCCTATCATTCATACCTATACGTATACAGACACAAAAATCCATTGTTGGTGAAAAAGCTATTTTTATTATTTATATAAATTAAATTTAAAATGTAGTTTTGTAAGAGTATTTTTGGGTAAAAACTTTTAAGATTTTGGAGATTTTTAAAATGTTAGTATTTCAAATTTCATAAATTTAAAATGTTAGTAATTGTAATCGCTTAGTTTAAATAAATAATTGTTTTAAGAAAATTTGGGTAATTGGAATTTTACAAATTAAAAATAATTATAAAAGAAAAATAATGATATTAAAAGTAAATATTATAGAAAATATTAAATACAGATATCACTAAGTTTGTAAAATAATATAAATATTTTTAAATTTTAAAAAAATATATATTAAAATTAATTAAAAATATTTTATACTGTGTATTAAAAATAAACTAATGAAGATTTAGATGAAATTTGATAAAGGAAATTAAACCACTTAAATCCTCTCTTAAAATTCTTCCTAAATTTTCAATTTCTATATTATTTTTACTTAAACAAATAAATTTATTTTCAAAATTTTAAAAATTTTGATAGAAATAAAATTCCTCCTCCAAACCATTCAAACATACCCTAAAAGGAAACTGATCTAATCATTGGAATAAAAAAATCATAATATAATTTTGAGGGTACAATATTGGGGTATGTGATGGGTGATAAAGTTTAAACCAATATAAAACATTTGATAAAAATTTTAATTAACATTTCATTTATGTTATGATAAAATTTTATTTTGTCAAACATTTAACACTTATTAGTAAAATAATTTAGATTTAATAATGCCCGGCCCTTAAAAGCCATTTTTTTATATAACATTTTTAACTTTATGAATATCGATACAAATGTTATTATAATATTAATGTTGTTTTATTACTTTTTAAATTAGATTTGAAGATGTAAAAAGTCCTTAATTTTTTTAAAAAATAATTAAGTTCATCCTCCTTCTTTTTTTTTCACTCAATTAAGTACTTGAATTATCAAAATGCACAAAAAAAAAGCTCTTTGACCATTAATTTTAACAGTTACTTGTTAAACTTAACTGTCCTAATTTTTTTCAGTTAAAACCACCCCCATATCACAATTACTACTTGACATGTGGCAAAAAATTATAAAAAATAAAAATAAATAAATGTTATAAAATTATTAAATTTTAATAAAAAATTAAAATTTTAAAAAATTAATTTAAAAAAATAAGAAATTGTAAAATTTATAAAAATCATGAACAAATTATAAGATGCATCAAAAATACCCTTTAATCATTAATTTTAACTGTTAACCATTAAAATTAACAACCCCATTTTTTTCAGTTAAAGTCATCACGTGCCACAACACATCGTGACATGTGGTGAAAAACGATAAAAAATAAAAATTAATAAAAATTATAAAATGCTTTTTTTCATACGATAATTTTTA
Organism: Gossypium stocksii; assembly: GCA_020496765.1. Classification (NCBI taxonomy): domain Eukaryota; kingdom Viridiplantae; phylum Streptophyta; class Magnoliopsida; order Malvales; family Malvaceae; genus Gossypium; species Gossypium stocksii. The sequence goes on from CM035623.1 coordinate 112,141,171, forward strand.
AAATTTTCTTACGACTTTATAAATTTTTTTAATTTTTTTCTATATTTTTATATCTTTTATAAATTTTTTTATTTTAATAAATTTTAAATATTTTTTTATATTTTTTAAGTTGTGACATGTGGTGGATTTAATTGGAAAAAATTAGGGGCGATTAACTTTAACAGTCAACTATTAAAGTTAACGGTCCTTTGACGTTTTTTATGCATTTTTGGCAATTTAAGTACCTAATTAAGTGGAAAAAAATAAGGGCTTAATTGTTTTTTTTGAAAAAATTTGAGAACTTTTTTATGTATTTTGACAATTCAAATACAATTAATTATTTTTATTTAAGTTTGAGGCTTAAGCGTTTAAATTATACTGATTTTAATATTAATGTTATTTTAAATTATCTTAATGTCTAATACTAATGCTAGGTTTGAGTTTTGGAAATTAAAAAAAAAAAATTGAAAAGTCAAAGAGATAAGGTAGATTTTCCCAAATCTATGAATTTCAATATTCTGAATTTAATGCAAAATAAAGCATATTTAAATGGGTCCATTAAATTATGGAATGTGAAAACATTTGAACCTACGGTGATTTTATATTTCAATTATTGTGCCACAAATCTCAACCGTTTGATCATTACCATATATACTTTATTATGCTGTTTTAGATTTATATTATTAAATTTACCTCAATATATCGACTTTTTAATTATTACTATTTTCTTTTTTTATTTCTCTTCTTCGTTAAAAAATGAAAATCAATATCATGATAGGTTATAATATTTATGTTCATTTTATAATTTTTGTTAACACGATTTTTTATATTTAAAGCACTTATTTACAGTTTGAGTAAATTACTCTTTATTATTTTTTTATCTATTTAAGTTATTCAATGCTTTTTGTTTAAATTTTTTTTTATATTTGTATATGTTAATTATAAATTTGACTTTAAATAAATTTACCTTTTTACTTTAATATTTTACTTAAATATTGAATTAATTTTTAATTTTATAATATTAAATTAATAAATATTAAATTGTTAAGTTTAAAATATAGTCAAAAAAACTCATATTAACACTACACAAAAACAGACTTTTAGAGGGTTTTTTTGCCTTAATAGTAACGCCGCAAAAATTTGCAGAGTTTATACGAAAAAAAGCCGCTAAAAATCCTGACTCATAGCGGCGCTTTCTCTATAGGCGCCGCTAAATGTCATGATTTTTAGCGGCGCTTTTTATACAAACACCGCTAAAGGTGGTGGTTTTTAGCGGCATTTTTTTAGAAAACGCCACTAATTGTTAAAAATTTGCTATATTGCTTTCTTACCGATATCCAACCCTTCTTGCATTAAAAATCCAACAAATAACAGCAAATATGGCATACAAATCCAACCAATAACATTAAACCTAAATAATACTTCAAATTCAATGAAAGATATATGATGTAAATTAATAAATAAAGTATAACCGAAAATATTCTTACAATAATATTAAATGTGAAAATGTTAAAAATATCCTTACAACGAGAAAACAAATATTTAAGATGGCGGCTTCTGCGACTGCTGAAACATCTTCATCATTTGCTGAAGTTGTAGCTGCAGCTCATCATACTTTCTGCTCTGCTCTGCTGCCATCGCTGCTGCCTCTGCCTCTGCCTCCCTTGCTGTTGCTGCTGCCTCCCTCTCTGCTGCATCCGCTATAAGTTGTTGCTGGAGTTCTTCATATTTTCTTTGAACCTCAGCAATTTGCTCAAAGGTGCTCGCTTGCATCTGAGCTATCTGATCTTTTAACCTTTGAACTTCAGCTTGAGCCTGACTTCCGGAATGCATGTATTGCTGGGAGCTGAATCTAAAATATTAGGTCAGGGTAACACCAGATCCTTGAAATCGAACCCGACCATACCTTTTAGGACCCAAAACTTCATTAATAATTTTGTTATCAATGTCCTCATGATTAACAGAACTATTAGTCAAAGCAACCGCTTCATACTCCGCCTTCTTCTCCTTTAGTTTCTCCTAATAAATCAATTAAAAAGTTAGAAACGAAATATATAATAGTAATAAAAATTAAAACTACTAATGACGAATTAAACCATTATGATTAAACATTATAAAAATTTATAATAAATTAAATTTTATTAAGTAAATATACCATAATTTCTCCAGCTTCGGATGTCATTGGAGATCCATCTTTCTTCCTATGCGTAATGTCAAAAAGCTGAAGGCGTCCAACTTTTTGACCAGACGAGACTTCCTACAATATAGTAATAAAAAATATTATTTAATAATAGAAAGTCATTAATATTTGATAGAATTAATAAATTTATAATACCTCGGCCTCAGCTACACGAGCAAAACTTCTCGACCCTGCCGTGTCGAGAAGTTAATATATCTAATTTGTAAAAAATTAATAATTGTGCACGAAATTAATTTTAAAAAATAAAACCCAACCCTAACCCCTAAAATCATTAACCATAAACCTTAATTAAACCCTAAATATATATATGTATATATTACAACGTACAAAGTTATTAAAGAAGAATATTATTGCTTACTTACCCTAAAATAAATTTATTTTTTGTCATTTTTATCAAAATCCCTAACCATTAAACCTTAATACCTTAACCCATAAAACCACACTAAAAACCTATACCCTAAAGATTGAACCCCAACCAATAAACTTTAAATTACACTAAACCTTAAACCCTAAAAAAGTAACAAACCTAAATGATAATCTTAACATACTAACCATTAGACCCTAAATAATAGACCTTAAACATTAATTATTAAACCCTAAACCCAAAGATAGATTTAATCAATATTAAGTATTGCTTCCACAATTGATTATAAACATAAGCTTTTACATTCATTATTAGGGTTTAAGGATTTAGGCTTTACGGATTAGTGTTTAAGGCTTATGTTTTTAAAGTTTAAGCTTTAGGCCGGGTTTAATATTTAAACCACTAACCCTTAAACACTAATACCGCTAATGCCGCTAGAGACGCAACCCAAAACGACACCGTTTAAGCTAAAGTAAAATGCTTTTGCAGCGTAAAACGCCACTAATGCCTTTGATAGTAATAAATTTTAATAGTTTAATTATTTATTGGGGTTTAGGTTTTAGGGTTTATGGTTAAGGTTATGTTTTTGGAATTTAAGATTTAGGGTTTAGCATTTAGAGTTTGGAAAAAGCCATACGGCGTCGATTTTAACAGCTTGGTAACTTTAATGAAAACTTCTAAATAATTTAGTTATCAATTTGAAACTTTTCATAATTAAATAACTAAAATGAAACTTTCTCATAGCTAAGTGAATGGTGTAGTTTATATTTTTTATAAAGTCAGTTTCAAATATCAAAGTAAAATATAATTCCAAACAAAAATAAGAAGAAATTATGAAAATTAAATCAGATCAAATCGAAATGAGTGTTGGTTACCCAACACAAAAATTGCAGGTCAACTTATTGTGGCGTTTGTATCAAAAATGCCGCTATTGTTTAGTTTTTAGAGGCGTTTGTACAGAAGCGCCACTATTGTTCAGTTTTTAGCGGCGTTTTTACAGAAGCACAGCTATTGCTTAGTTTTTTAGCGGCGTTTTTACAGAAGCGCCGCTATTGCTCAGTTTTTTAGCGGCGTTTGTGGAGAAGCGCCGCTATTGCTCAGTTTTTTAGCGTTTGTACAAAAGCGCCACTATTGCTATGTTTCTAGCGGCGGTTTTACAAAAGCGCTGCTATTGCTTAATTTTTTAGCAGTGTGCAGAAACGCCGCTATTGCTCAGTTTTTAGCGACGTTTTAGCCAAAAACGCCGCTATTTCTCAATTTTTCGCGGCGTTTTCTTACAAACGCTACTAATGTATAATCTTTGCAACATTTTTTGCCCAAACACCACTAAAAATGCTGCTAAAGCCCTGTTTTGCTGTAGTATAATAACATTTATCAAATCAAATCTATATTTTTCAAATATAATAAGAGTTAATTATGTTCATTGATTAAAGTAGAGCAAAGATAGCATATAATATTACGAAAAAATAGAATAGGAACAATTTTAAGATTAAAATAAATTAAAATAAAAATAACATGTAATAAATTATTAACAATATTATTTAAAATTTAATACATTAATATTATTATTCAAACCTTGATGTTTTTGTATTATTTTAATATTAAATCTTTTAAAAATTAAATAAGATTAATATAATTTATTTTAAATTAGTTAAATATATTTAAAAATATTTTGTAATTACATTAATTTTTAATTTATTAATAATTTTTATTAAAAAAATAAAAAAATTAATATATAAAAATTATAAATTTAACATAAACAATTGACCCGTGCATCATATAAAAGTATAAAATATTTTTCAAAATATGAATAGAAAGAAATATTGTTATTCACGCCAACTTACAAAAGCTTATCCGCTTTAATCTAATTATTTAAGTTTATCTAAATATTTATATAATACTAATTTTATGGTATGAGTTTAATTATATGTAACACATTTTAAAATATATGATAAGTATGGAAAAAATATTTAATATGTTTTTCACTTATATAAATAAATGTGGTGTACAAGCCCAAAAATGCCCGGGCCCCTTTCAAACCAAGAAATAAATAAACCAAATAAATATTAAAACCTAAAATATATTAAAAGTCCAAAATAAAAGTCCATTTACACATTAACCCCGACCCAATTACATTAACCCATTTACAACCCAAAACAAATATAAACCCAAGACCCAAATTAAACAAATCAAGTCAAATTTTCGTAGGCCCAACCGGCCCAAACAACAATGGCCCAAACCTAAGCTAAGCCTGAACAGGAAACCCTAGCAGCTCTAAGTGCGCCGCTGCCCATGTGCCTCCACCGGCACGCACGACGCTCGAGGCTCGGCTTCTCTGTCGGTTTAGCACCAAAATGGCCCTCTTTCGCCCCGTTGACCTCATTCTCTACCTGCAAACAATCCCAAAGAAGAAACAGAAGTAGAAAGCAACAACGAATACAGAAACAGAAAAGAAAAAAGAATTGTATTTTTCATTTACCTTTTATTCTCGGCTATAAAAAGAGGCGAATGAACTATTGTAAGTTTTTACGCATTTTCAAATACAAAATAGAAAACAAAGGTATATTTCCAGTGGATTTCTAGCCTATATTTGTTTTTTCATCTACTATATATATATATATAAAATAATAATAAAACACAAACTTTTACCGTTTTGTAGAAATCGGATCCCGAATCTGAAGGGTTTCTTCAATCTTTTTTTGCTTTTCGCGAGTCTTTAGGCGAATCCGATTTTAGATCTAGGTTAGGGAGGTCGCGGGGTTTAAAACGGTGTATTCTGGTGCCCTCCGACCACCATGGACGGCGGCGCCATTGCCGGCGACCGACGGCCGTCACGGTTGTCCAATGGACGGATATCGGAGCCCGAGAGAGAAAACTTACCCCCCTTTAGTTTTTTTTTTAAATCGGATGAAGAATGAAGATTTTTCAAAAAAAAAAAGCTTTTATAGGCCAAGGACACGACGTCGTTTTGGGGTAGCACATTAGTGCCCAAAAACGGCAGCGTTTTGAGGCTCTCGACCCGCGCGTGTGACCCGACCCGGGGAGGATTCGCGCATTTTTGGTTATTGGGATATTTATGTCCCTGGTCCCTCCGCATTTTCATTTATTTGCAATCTAGTCTCACTTTTTTTTTAAATTCGCCCCGTTTAATTTTAAAACTCGCATCTTGGTCCGCATTTAAACGCTGCGTTTTGGAACTTGAAATATTTGCGTTCTTGATCCTACCGAGTTTACGCGCGTTATATTTTAGTCCTTCTCACTTTTATTTTTATCGGATTTGCCCCGAAATTTGAATTTTGAGTTTCGTTTTAGTCCTTCTTGTTACTCTTGTTTGATTTTCAAAGTAACTAATAAATTGTAACATTATTATTATTATTATTATTATTATTATTATTATTATTATTATTATTATTATTATTATTATATTTTACTAATGTTTTATTACTATTGTTATTGTTATATTTATTACGTTTAATGTCTGTATTATTTTACCACCTACTATTATTCTTATATTGTTAAGACAATTCATTTGCATCCATTTGAATTATCATTTTTTATTTATTTTATTTACACTTTTTTTAATGCATATTTTATTTATTTATTTCAAGTTTTTTAAGTAGCATTTCTTCTAAACTATTTTGCTCTATTACTCCTGTATTATTTATTTTAAGTGGTCTTTTATAATGTTTATATTATTTTTGTTTCATTATTTTTGTATTGTCATAATTATTTTTTATTTATTTTATTTTTATTATTTTGAAATACTTATATATATATATATATATATTATCTGTCTTAAAATCATTTTTTATAACATCTTAACTTGTTTTATTGAAAATTATTTCATACATTATTATAAGTTTTATCCTAAACTTGCACATATTGTCTATTTTAAATATTTTCATTTATCATTGTTTTCATTTTGATACCTTAGTGACTTTTAGATTTTTTTTTATTTCAAACTTGTTTGTTATCATTTCAAATTATTCTATGTTTGGCTTCAATTTGCTTGTTGTTATTTCTCCTTAAATTGTTATCCACTTGTCTTTAATTACCATGTTAGCTTGTAAATAATGTATATTGTGTGATCATCACAATGTGTTTTATTAGTGCGTTTAATCACGTTTGCATATTAATTTCATTCACGAACCGCGATTCCAAATAGAAAATATTGTTACATTTCATTCACAAGTTTTAAAGAAAAGTAATGCTCGTGTTTGGGAATTTTGAGAAAATCGTGCCTTAACTTACTAGGTTCCGATTTTTCTCGTTAAACCTAAGCCATCGAGTGTCCTTTCAAGACGCATAAATTTTCAAATAAAAACTTACTCTCGAGAATTTAAGGCGTTGCGTCCTAACTCACTGGATGTGATGTTTCATTTTTTGAGATAAGAATTTAAAAAATCAAGGCAATACTTTATGTTTTGGAATTTGGAAAATCAAGCCCTAACTTACTGGATTCTGGTTTTTTCATCCGACCCAAAATAATCAAGTATCCTTTTTGAATTTAAGCACATGAAATTCCTTTTTTATAAAAAAGGGACAAGCTTAATTTCGGGAAATTAAGATGTTACATCCTAGCTTACTGAGTACGGCATTTCATTTCTTTGAGATGACCGAGTCTCGGTTTTCATCTCGGACTATTCAAACATTATTTTAAATAAAAGGATCGTATTCAAAAATCTTTTCAAACGTTCGACGCTAGGACATTAAGAAATCAATTAGGTACCAATTTCGGGTGCTACGAGGGTGCTAATCCTTCCTCGCACGTAACCGATTCCCGAACCCATTATTTTCGAGTTTCGTAGACCAAAATCTGTCTTAATAAATCAAAGTTTTATGGTGACCCGATCACACCTCAAAAAGGATCGGTGGCGACCCCCGTTTTGATTTTTTAAACCGATCCCTATTTTTCAAAATTCAAAAACTGAAAAATGGTTTCGACATGTGGTGTATTCAATTTTTAAATGATGTTATATATTAGATTTTTCTACCAAACACAACGAATGCAACAACATTCATGAGCCAACACGGCTACTACATTCCCTCTAAACTAGTTCACAGTTTGCGTCAGTAAAATAAATGGTGGATCGGATTGGAACAAAATTTTAAATTCACTTTTAAGTCTAGGTTTAGCTTGATCTTGAAAATGAGTTTAAAATTTTGTTTAAGTCCGATTCGAATTATAGAAATTAAATTTGAACTCATTTCGACTCAGCTCGTATTATTATTTTTAGATTATTTTATTGAATGTAACAAAATTTTAAAAATATAATATATCAAATAGATTTTAAAACATTAAAATAAGTATTACAACAACAAACAAATTGAATATACTTTAAAAATTATTTATACCAAAATAGTTGCAATTAAAATAATAGCAAAATTAATAATAAAATTTAAGTTCTACATTATCCAAATAATATTAAAGATGACATTGAAACAATATTAAAAACGAACGATAGTGAAACAATAGTAAAAAGGCACAAAAATCAACACTCAAATAGCAATATAATTTTTTATTAAAAATAATTAATTTATTTGGGCCGGGCTTGGGCCAGTAAACTTTTACTCGATGTCCAACCAATTTAGAAAATAGACTTTATTTTTTATTTAAACTTATTTTTCGGGCCTATATATTTATTTAAGTCGTATTTTTATGTAAGCCTTCGAGCCGGACTAGACGTCCTGACAATGATGAAATCTATAAATGATAAACAGAAGTATGGATACATGACACAATTTATTTGTTTTATTTTATTCTGAAGCCAGTGAGGTGGCTGTACACCTAATTTCTACCAACAGGGTAAAAACAATATGATCGTCGTTCATCATCATTGTAAGCAACAATTTACCTTTCAAAATGATGACATGTGTAGGTTAAGACAGGTAGCAATAGATATATATATTGCAGCTCATTTGACATCCCCATGGTTGTGATGTCAGCAATGCCACGTAATTGTCACCCTGTAAGAACATAGTATTAGAAAGCAATATTAAAACTTTAGCAATTAGGACAATGGAGCAGCATATAGATTGGAACAAAGTATCTTATATCCAATGACAACTACATCAGAATCCTCGTAAATCGTAATATAAGACCATCCTCTATTCTGGTAATTGCATGTCACCCTGCAAATTACAAATAGAAAACGCTGTCCAAGATAGAAGGGAAGAATGTAATTCATCTCAATAAAGCAGCTCTTCAAAAACAACGTCAACAGATTGTCCCCACTTCCCATTACACAAATCTAAAAGCTTCTCTGCTGGTGTTTTTAAGTTATATCATCAACATCAATCTTCTCAGCCATAAGGAATTGAAGTCTTAGCACTTGAGAGGGACAAAGCAAAAGTTGCATGCTTATATTCAATATTGTAAATGATACTGGTGAACAAAAGGATAGATGGAAAGCTTGAATGTCATCTCGGTGCAAAGAGCGTAGCCCACATACTGCTCAAACCTGCAGGCAGCAAAATAAATAAAATACCATCAAGTAATTAACTAGATACAAGATGGGATGATTTCCCACAACAATATGACAAACAAAATGTTCACAATAATAGGAAAGTATACTAATCAAATTATTAAGCCATGTATATATGATCCTTATCAGTATCAGTCCAGATTTGACTGTTCAAATTCATTTTAAGAGAAAAATCAATAAATTGGTGAACACAAAAGCGTATGAAAAGTATACTTTATAGTATAAAATTTGAAAACCTTCGCATGCTGAGGTAGCCATTTGCTTTCCTTCAGTAGAGGTTGAATTTGCAAATAGACCTGTTGCTATCTGTTTCATTTTCTACACCAATTAAAAATCTAGAAAACAGATATATTCAAGGGAAGATTAAGTATTAATGTTCTCACAGGTTGCAGAGCAAGAGCAGCATGAAATTTCATGATCATGTTGGCTTTAGAACTGAAGTCATTGTGCTAACGAAAATGCTTAAACTACCACAAATTCGATATAAATACTAAAACACATGTGAAGGACAATATATGCTTAGTTAGTAGCCATGGATAATTTGATATTGGGAAGCAAAGAGTTCTCAACAAATCATGTGTGAGACAAGTAACATACAAGTTGAAAAACATAAGGAGAAGAAGATGGAATTAATAACTTAATCTCCAAGTAGAACAAAATACTACAAGTACTATAATCTAACAAAAACAAGGAAAGAGATTTTTAACCTCCATTTTTCCTTTGGCTTACAAGATCCTCTTTTGTCAATGGCACTGTGGCAATTGCAGCATCATCTGCGGAAGGACTTGCTGCAACAATCAAATTATTCCTTCTCTTGTTTCTAGACCTGCTATTAGAATTAAATGACCCAAATTCTTATTTAAATAAAATACAGTGTTAAAATAAAATAAAAGTATAGAATTACACTTCTTTTATTTTATTTTAGAATAAGGTTTTCTAAAACCTTATTAAACTCCATCTATTTGATATTGATTAGAATAGGGTGTTTCAATTTTAATACACTCCTATTAGAATATGGTTTTACAAGCCTATAAATAAACATAGTCTACTTCTCTTGTAATTATTCAAATTCGATATAGTGAATTTTTAAAAACCTGTGTTTTCTTTAATTTTTTTTCTCTTTTCTTTGCGTTATATATTATCATTACCGACATTCTACTTTTACACCTGCAATTCTAGAGGGAGTATCGGTTCTGTCTTCGGCATTGTTGTGTGAGTAGGGAAGTAACCAAATTTTCCTTTAAACTCAAATTCTCATTTTCTTCCTCTCTTAAGCACTTCGAGAGGAACATTCATAATAGTTCTCCAAATACCTAATCAAATTTTAGAAAAAAAATTCATCTCAACTAATGGCGGAGCTAGAAAATTCTTTTTTGGGGCCGGAATTAAATTGTATATATTTAATATAGTAAAAGTGCAATTTCATCATTTAAATAGCTTATATCTTTATAAGTTTTAAATGATTAAATTAAATTTTTATCATTTTTGGGAGTCAATGTGTAATTTTATCATTACTAATTTAAAATTTTATAAATTATAAAGGACCTAATTAAAATTTTTGTATTTTAGGGGGCCATCTACTAAACTTCGTCACTGATCTTAGCTTTCCAAGGGAAGTAATTTTCACCATTAGAAGTGGAGGATACATGATAGGATACCCTTATTCAAAACTAGTCAACCCAAAATCAAATGACATCCTTTTTCAATTCAGACACATTGAGTTTAAAGACCTTTTCTTTCAATAGTGAAATATTTGACGAAGACATTGCTTTGATACCAAATGAAAAGCCTTAATGGATTAGCCTTTACCAAGAGAGGGTGAACTAGAAATGATTGACAAAATAGATTTATAGAAGTTCAACCTCAATTGCTAACATCCTCTATTTTAGCCCCTCATGTTAAGGGTTTTTTTCATTTCACAAATTTGAATTGTTACAATGTATAACCTTTACGATTCCTATCCTTTTAATGTTTAGATAGAACATATTTTCTCCTTTAAAATGGCTAACACGAACCACTTTAGCTTTCAAGGATCAACTAGCAATCTCTTTAGCTTTCAAGGTTAAACTAAAAACCTCTTCGACTACAATTAGGGATTTTTGTGTAGATAAAAGCCCTCTCTAAGGGGTGTGTTCACAAAGTTTGAGCTCACTAGAAGATAGAATAAATCTATTACAAAGATTTGCAAAGAAATGTTATAAATATAGGTACAAGAACAAGATGAAAATAAAATTCTTTTATATTTTCACTTCATCTTATGCTCACATATAAGTGTAGGGGGATTGATCCTACGAAATGTGGGATTGATTAAATTCTAGGTATTAACAAGTAGGGGGATTAGTTAGGGGTGTTCAATTGGTTAACTGACCGCTTAACCGACCCAAACTACCATTAACCGAATTAACCAACATTTTTAAATTATTAACCATTAACCAAACTAAATTTTTTTCAAAAAAATTTAACCGAACCAAACTTTTCCAGTTAATTCAGTTGGTTAATCAAATTAACCAATTTTTATATATATTTTTTATTTTTGGTTTAAACAAGTATAAAACATATCAAAAATTAACCGACTTAACCGACCGATTAATTTATATTACCAAAAAATTAACCGAACCGACCGGATACTTATATATTATAATATTATTTATTAAATTCAGTTAATTCAGTTAACCGACTAATTTCGAAGCAAATTAACTGTTAACCGAACTTTCAAAAATTATTAACTGACCCTGACCGAATTAATTTGGTTAATCAACTGATTAACCAAATTCGGTCGATTAACCGAATTAAATTGGTTTTACCCGAAATTTGCACACCCCTAGGATTAGTCCCATATGTAAGAGGTAGTCCTTTTGAGTAAGGGGATTAATAGAGATTAATCAACCCCTAGCTACGAATCGACCCTACCTCGGAAGGAATCGTTACTATGCTTTTAAAATGTTAAAACCACAATTTTAAATATTTCAAATTATTTTAGATTAACGTAAAAGAAAAAAAAATTATACATGTCAAAGCATTTGAATACAAATTTTAAAGTATTTATAAAACTTGATTTTTTAAAAAGAATTTTAATTTATATTTACCCTTGTCAGAGAGCACACTCCAGAGTCTTATTTCATACAGTGGGATTACCAGTCCAGACTAAATCCCCTGTAACATATGCTCAAAGAGTTTTGTCAGGTTTACCAGTCTAGGCTAAATCCTTTCAATGGCAAATATTCTATAGAGCTTGGTCTAGATTACCCGTCTGAGCTAAATCCATTACATAACATATACATCGGGAGGGCTTATATTAGGATTACCCGTCCGAGCTAAATCCTGTTTACAACACATGCATTATCTTTTTACATTGATCTATCGAATTTCCTTTATTCAACCGGGATTTTTTCCTTTTTCTCAAGTAATATCAAATTTGTTATCATATTCATACATTGAACATTCAATTGGCATTCACATCATTTAACATGCATTTCAAGTATTTCAAGATTTAGTAGTAAGTTACATGAACTTATCTCGATGCTTGTTCGTTGATAAAGTCTACCATTCTGAGACTTTTTTTTCCTTGATCTAAACTCGTATTCGAATCATCTGGATCTATATAAATAAATTTAATCATCAATTCCATTTAATTCATATCCCATTACATTCAAATTTACACCTTAGGCAAAATTACCATTACATTCAAATTTACACCTTAGGCAAAATTACCATTTTGCCCCTAAACTTTTTATAAATTCTAATTTCGTCCCTAGGCTCAGAAAATGAAATTCATGCAATTCAATCCTCTTTCCAAGCCTAGCCGAAATCTATATGTATCAATAATAGTTCATAAATTTCACAAAAATCAAAATTTTTCTTTGAATTTCACAAGTTTACAATTTAGTCCCTATTTCACAATTTTATCAAAAATCATTTTGTAAAAGTTGTTTATCTACTAACAACCTTTCATTTTCTACCATAAATTTTTAATTTCCAGCATATTCATTCATGTCATAACTTCTATACTTTAATAACTTTTCAATCTAATCCCTAAAATAAAGAGAACAAGTTATCCCAATCTAAAAAATATAAAATTTACTAAAAAGGGGGACATGAAAACTTACCCAATTAAGCTTAATTAGTTTTCTCCCTTTCTCCTAGGGTTTCTGTAACAGCCCGAAATAGGGTCTAGTCGGAATAGTGGTTTTGTAACCACAAATCCGAAATGAAATTTTGAATTTTTGTAAATTTTTGATAAGATTTGATTTATTGATATTTGATGTGAAAGTATTGTTTGAAAAATTTTATTAATTAAGTGCCCAATTTTATGTTTGAGACTAAATTGCATTAGTTGCAAAATGTGAGGTATAGAGTATAAGTACCAATTTGGAATGGGGGTTTGAATTAGAGGTCTTTATGTGGAAAATAGACCATCAAATAGTGGTATGGACATAAAAGGGCATTTCTAGAAACATTTGCTAGTTATGTCATTATGGGCATTTTTGTCATTTATGAGAAAAAGACAAAATAAGATGATATAACATCATCTTCTCCATGGAAAAAGGACCCATGGCTGCCGATTCTTCTTCTCCTCCATGGCTAGGGTTCCTTTGCTTTCCATGCTCATTTGTAAGTGCATTATTGCCCCGTTTTTTATTATTTTCGTATTTTTGAGTTCTCCTAAGCTTGAATTCTACGATTCTACCATTATTTTCAAGAAATATTAGGATTTAAAAATATACCCATTTGTGATATAAGTGTTTTTGGTTGGTTAATGGTAGAAAATGAAAGCTTAAGATGTTATATGCATGTTTTTGGTAATGAAATTGGGTGAAAGTGTATAAAAGGGGCTAATTTGTAAATGGTACAAATTGTTCCTAAATGTGTTAATTATTGATAAATTTAGTGTTTTAATTTTGAAAATGGGTTAATTAAGCCCATGGAATAAAGAAAATGAGTTTTTGAGCCAAGGGACTAATTTGTAAATTAGTGAAAGTTGAGGGGTAAATTTAGAAATTTACCCAAAATATGAATTGTGTCCGTAATTGAATAAACGATTGATAATTGTATTCTATGTGTTAATTTAGACCAAGGAAGATGTGATAAAGCCCTAGTACGGGAAATAGAGAAATCTCAAGAATTAAATCGGTCGATTATCAGGTAAGTTGTATATAAATTCTAGCATATTTGCTAAAATATAATTGTCTATTCATGATTGATTGTTTATATTGATATGTAACTTATGGAATAACTGGAAATCCGATATACTTCCGTATTTCGAAGAATAAGGTATGTTTGGTGAACTTTCGGTTGATAATTAAATGCATTTGTAGAACTATTGATATGTGGATTATAATATGATTGGAAATATGGTATATAGAAGTAAATGTTTGTTTAAGTAAAGTATTATTTGGATTGGTTGTGGATGTGCTTATTTGTGTCTTAGGGAAGCAAAGGCTTGGTAGATAGCCTAACACGGCCTGCATGGCATGGTACACGGGCGTGTACCATGGCCGTGTGGGATTTGGCAGAATACTCCACAGGTATGCGGCACGGGCGTGCCTAGGCCGTGGGCGATACACGGCCTGACCTTACGGGCGTGCCACTAGACCATGCCTTCCCTGTACATTGATTTAAATTTTAGGTACCACACGGGTAAGAGACACGGCCGTGTGTCTCAACCGTGTGGGAGCACACGGCCTTCAAATGGGCGTGTGAAGTGGCCGTGTCATTTTGGATAGTTTCATCCACGGGTGCTTGACATGGGTGTGTAAAGGCCACAAGGTCTCACAACACGGCCGTGCTAAGGGTCACACGGGCGTGTGACGTTGTTTTCCTATGAAAAATTTTCTGAGTAGCCGATTTGAAAGGATTCGAATCCTAATCATCCAAGATGTTTGTATCATGTCTGAAAACCCTCAATAAGAATGATTCTGAGCTGATTTGCATGAAATTCTATATCCATTTCTGATTAAGTTCTGTTAAGGTCCGTTTAAATCCGGTAACGCTCTGTACTTGATTTCGGCGACGGTTTCGGGTATACGGGTGTTACAGTTTCCATCAAATTTAGAGAAGAAGATGATAATAAAAGATGATATTTCCAATTCAATCCCTTATCATCCTTTAATTTTTCTTAATTCCAATTTAGTCCTTTTCTTTTTCTCAAATTCCATGGATAATTCATCCAATATATTTTCCCATATTTTGATTGACGGTCTAATTACCATATAAAGACCTCTAATTTTAAATTTCATAGCTATTTGATCCTTCTATCTTCTAGAACTCAATTTCTACATTTTATGCAGTTAGGTCCTTTCCTTAATTAATCACTAAATCGATAAAATTTTCCTATCAGTATTTTCATGCAATCTTCCTATCATAATACAAACTATGTCAAAATTTTAAAATAAATTTTCTTTCTAACTCGGATTTGTGGTCACGAAACCATTGTCCGATTTCACTGAAATTTGGGCCGTTACAGGGTCAACCTCGAAACGACACTATTTCAGGTGTCTATTTCCAAAAAATAGCTTAAGGACTAAAAAAATTAAAATAAAATCAAGTGATAAAATTAAAAAAGAACAGGGGTGTATTGAAAATTACCTAAAAAGCGGAAAGACTAGGGTAGCAATTTTACCCTAGTCATAAAAACAAGTGAATCATGTTAAAGGGTCGAGTCGGATTTCGGGTTGCACATCAAAACAATGTCGTTTTGGGTGTCTAAATGCCAAGCCCAAAACGACGTCATATTATAGCCCTATATAAGTAAAAAAAATCCAAAAATTTCATTTTAAACCCTAGTTTAAAAAAAATTGAAAACCTTTGTTCTTTTTTTTCTCTAAACTCGCCTCTGCTCTGGCCATGGGCGCCGTCATCTGTCCGTCACGACCACCGGTCACCGATGAAGTGTAACACCCTCTAACCCCAAACCATCGTCAGAACATGGTTACAAGGCATTACAGACTTATACACTAGTGAACGAATAAAATCGAGACATAAATTTGAGTTTCAATCTAAATCCTTCTAATTTCCATCAAATAGTCCTTAATATGGGCCTATGGGGCCCAAAATAAGTTTAGAAAGTGATTTGGGACTAAACTGAGAACTTTAGAAACTTTTCTTTAAAAACAGGGGCACACGCCCGTGTGGCCTAGGACATGCCCGTGTGGCCTGCCTGTGGGGCTCCCATGGCCGTGGGGCCAAGCCGTGGGCAGATCTGACTTGCTACACACGCCCGTGGAACTAGCCCGTGGGCAAGCCTGACTTTGCCACACGGCCTGGGCACACGCCCATGTGTCTTGGCCGTGTGAAAACATGATTTTTCATCATTTTTAAGCTACTTTCACCTACTAAACATACCTAATTCATGCTAAAATCATTGACTTATAAATCTTAATCAAATAACATCATTATACTTTTCAAACTTAGCAAATATTCATTCATTCATACCAAAAACTTCTTAAGGATTATGTACCATATTTACAATCAAAATATAAAACATTTACAAGTGACAAACACCAAACCTAGTACATGCCACATTTCCAAAAGATAGAAACATCACCAAAAATTAAGCTGAAGCCGGGATTGACTCAGATGCTGAGCCAGACTTTAACTTGACCTAACCTGCGCATGGAAAACAACCGTACGCTGAGTATTGGAAATACTCAGTGGTATTATCATAATTCAAACTATAGCAATAATCAAATATCATAAACATATATAGACAATTACAAGTCATACATATAATCTCATACTAAGTTATTATATTTTCATTGCATCATTTCCAATATTTGAATCAATGTCTTATCAATAAGATTTCCAATAATTCATGAACCTTTGGTTCATGCTTTCAATCTCGGATCACAACTTCATTTCTCATTTCATTTCACAATATCCCTTTCATTGTTCATTCAATGGTTCAAATAATCTAATTCAATTGATTTTTCTCTTTTCTCTTAATTACCCCTATTAACACTCCGGACTTTAACGCATACTCGGGTTCCAACTCAAACACACCAGTACGGCACATTGTGCCTAAACGGTACATAATTCCTGATCAATATACGACACATACAGTGCCTGGAATGACACACTAGGTGCCTGAATACGACACACGAGGTGCCTAAAATACGACACATAAAGTGCCTGATCGACAAAGCCGATAAATCTCGTACTCTTCTAAACTCTATGGCATGCCAACTATATCCACTAAGCCCGAATAGTTAATAGGGTATCAAATTTCTTTCTCTATTTCAGTCAAGTTCACATCAATTGCACTTTAGCCACATTTTCTCACATATTTCACAATTCATGCACAACTTGTTTCAAATTCACATAATCACATATTTTCACTTCATTTCCATTTCCAATTGATCACAACCATTCAAATTCAATTCAATCACATTAACAGTTCAATCTTAATTTCAAATTCATATGCATACCAACATTACCCAATTCGATCATACAATTCAATTTTACATCTATATATTTATTCATCAAATAAACCTAATTCACATTCAATTCAATTTCAATATTTACCTAATATTCAAATTCCACACATATATATTAAAATTAAACATTTAATAAGAAATAACTTGAATTATGATAATACAAACCGATATTTCTCGAGCTACTCCTCGATCACTTTTTCCTTCCCCTTCGTGTTAGATGTCTCGGTTTCCTTGTTTGCTACGAAAATTAGCATGATTACAATGAATTAATAACACACATATTTTATCTAAATTAATAACTTTCCATCAAAACTTCAATATAACTATCAAAATTTTACCATTTTTCCATAATTTCGAATTTCTTTCAATTTAGCCCATAAAACTCAAAACTTATAGCCTAGTTTACAATTTAGTCCTCTAATCAATTCTAAAAAAAAATTTATCAAATAAATCCCTAATTTCATCACTTGTTCAACATGAACCCTACTCAAATATCTATCAACTTTCAATATTTCCACACAAATTCAAAAATATTCAACTCTAGGACTTCAAAAACATCAAAATTACAAAGAAAGGACTTCATTAAACTTACCAAATAATCTCCAAGCTCCAAAACCCTAATTTTCTCTTTTCTTTTTCTTTCTTTCTTTTCTTCCCCAATTTCGTTTCTATGTAACTATTTCTTTCTTTTTCTTTTTCTTTTATTTCTATTTCATTTACTTTATTTTAATTTATTATTAATAATAAAATATCTATTTTATAACTAATTATATACATACATTTGTACACATACATGTTATTACACATGTAATTCATCATTACCATACATTTGTCATTAACACAATAAATTTATAAAATATAATATTACATAATAATAATAATTATTATTATAAATATCTTTTACTTAAATATTAAGTAAACCAATTGATTTTATACATTTATACATATTTATTTTATTACACATGTAAATTATTTTTATCAAACACATGTCACTTTTATGGTTTAATTACCAATTCAATCCCTTGACTTTTCTCTATTCTATACTTAAACTTTTATACTTTATTCAATCTAGTCCTTTTTCCTAAATTCTCTAAATTGAACTAAATTCACCTAATTGAAATTAATTAAGCACACAACTAAACTCACAAATATTCTTAATAATTATTTTCTAACCCGGTTTACTAAGACGAAGACCCCATAACTCATTTTTTCCGGTGCCCGTGAAATTTGGGTCGTTACACGACGGGCTCCGTCGTGCCCGGTGGCCGAAAAATGCAAAAACATTCTATTTTTTTTTTAACTTTTCGACTCCCAGAAACCCAAATCTAAAGGCGTATGCCTTTAAAAATAAAAAAGGATTGAAAAAATTCGGTTTTTCTTCCTCTTGGTCGTGTGCCCTTCTTGTCCTTTTTCACCGAAACCCAAACGAAACCCTAATGGGTTCAGCGACTTTTGGGATCGGGAAAGCCCCTTGACGGCAGCGCGAAAGGATAGACAATTAACAATTTCATATTATTTTTATTTGCTTTCAAATAAAAAAAAAAAAACAAATCACCTTCTTTTTATTTGTTTCAAATTTGTATCTGATTTTTTTATTGCTTTCGTATTTCCCCCTTTGTAAACTTTATAATCAATGGCTTTTATAGCCAACATTACACCGTTTATTATTTCTCTTTGCTACTGTTTCTGCTGCTATTCTTTGCTTTTTTTGTCTTCTTTCTTTGTCATTTTTTGCAGGCAACAACGAGGTCAACGGAAGGTGATGCAAACCCTTTGCTATTTTGGTAAAATGGTGGTAGCAAGGGTGCGTCATGGCCTCAAGACGAGGCGCCTCGGGCAACGTGCATGCGAAAGGGAGGAGCAAAGATTTGGGCTTGATGTATTTTTTTTATTTAAGTCATTTGGACTTGTAAATTTAGACTGTTATTATTTTTATTATTGGTTTGGTTTATTTTTATTCGGGCCGAATAAAATTGGCCCGATACAAGGATTTCTTAGGGTTCAAGTTAAAGAGTTACACGGTCTAGCACACGGTTGTGTGACTTACTTAGAGAGTTACATGGGCTGGGATACGGTCGTGTGTCCCTTATTCGAAAGTTACACGGCCTAGAGCTATGTCACACGGCCTGGCCACATGGCTGTGTGACATTGTTTTGAAAATTCTACATTTTTTTCTTAAACTTTCCAAATTGTTTCAGATTAGTCTCGAATTGTTTCTAATCTATTTTTAGGGTCTCGAGGGCTCAATTTAAGGACAAAGTGCATGCAATTGGATGAATTATAATATGTTTAGCCTATTTGAATGATTTGATGTTTAACATTCTAGATTGTACGGTAATGCTCTGTAACCCTAATCCAGCGAATGAGACTGGTTAGGGGTGTTACAATGACGAACTCACTGAGGACCATCCAAAGCCCAAACAAGCTTCGATTTGTCATTCGAAAGGTTAAAAGAATTTTCCAATAGCATACTATAAGCAGATTTGATTGTATAAATACCATTTGGAGACCATTTTGATATAAGAGCATCTTGACCAACTAGAAAATTCGGGGTTGGGATTTTAGCAATATAAGAGAGTATCACTATCCAAAAAGCAACGTAAATAATCCCAATCCCAATTTCCGTACGTAGAAACAACCCCATTCAAAGTGATAGAAGCATCAATAAAAGATGGGAACCTACAAAATTTGAGAAGAGGGTCTACATCCACTATCCAATTATCAGTCTAAAAATTCACAAGATTCCGATCACCAACAGACCATAGTAGACTTTGGCGTAATATAGGCCAAACTTTTGACAGCGATCTCCAGACCAAAGAACATTTACTACGATAGATATCTTCTGGAATTACCTCAGTAATATTATATTTTACTCTGACTCTAACCCATAATGATTCCTTATTAGTAATAAAATTGAAACCCAGCTTAAGCATAAAAAAATCGTTTTGTTATTTAAGACATTGTAATCAAGTTAAGACTTAATCGACTGCTATAATTGTTTATTTAGTTCCTCCATAAGAAATCTTGAGTTTAAAAATGTTACATTAGTCTTCCCTATCAAAAGCTTACTACATCCCAACTACTTCCCCACATGTTTGGTAGAAAATACTTTATTTTCAATTTCCTCCTCAAGGAAAAGGCAGCAGAACGTTTAACATGTGAATTCCATGCCTCACTGATTATTTCTTTACTTGGGGATGTGTTATAGTCATTGTTACTTACTAGAGATATTTCTTTTTGGCTGTGGAAGAATCTAGAAACAAGTGGAAATGGCATAAGGGTAGTATAATATAAAAACAAACCCAATTCCAATAATAAAAAACATTTAGTACTATATATACCTCAAAAAGAGTACAAACAGTTGGGTCTGGCGGGCGTGTTTTCAATCTCCTTTATTTCCAAATTTTCCCACTAATAATCGTCATTTGAAAATCCACTTGAAAGAAAGAAAAAAAGAACAGGCGAAAGTCACAAGCCCTGTTACGTAATGAGGAACCGAAGGGTTGCTCAAGTGTCCACTAGCGACGACGAGGATGAAGTACCGATGACTCGCAGACGGTCTCGGTCCGAAGATAAGAGACCAGAAAGGAAGAGGAAGAAAATGAAGTTACAAGACGAAGACGATGAAGAGGATGATGAACAGATGGAATCCAATAAGAGGAAGAAGAAGAAGGAGCAAGACGAGGAAGAAGAAGAAGAGCCGGAGGAAGAGGGAATTCAGGAGGATGCCAAGCCGATAGGGAAAGTCGTTAGGGTTTCTGGGAAAGGTAGAGGGAGGAGGAGTCATTATGAGAGTTTTGAGTTTGATGGCAATCGATATGATCTCGTAAGTTCTTATTTGCATTTAGGGTTTTTTTTTTCAAGGCTTTATTTCTTGGAATGGCTTTTTAAGTGTTTTGAGTTTAGTGATATCTTTTATCTGGCTTCTGGTTTTTTGCTGATTTTTGTTTGCTATGTTTCGTGGGTTTTAGGATTTTTAATGTATTGGGTTCTGGATATAGGGATTTATGATCTGATTTGTTGGTTGTTGGACAATTATATGATCCGTTAGGATGTTTGAATGTTCTTAATGCATTTTTCGTGCTTGCTCGAGGTTCGTTTTTAAATTTTAATAGTTCAAGGGAAAGGGTGTTTGGTTTTAATATTTGTTTATGGTGATTTTGATATTATATTATTTTCAGTTGTAGCTGGGAGAACCGAAGGGTATATTTTTGGTTTATGGATGTTAGGTTTTGTCATTTGTGTCTGTTTTCCCAAGTTCGTGAAGACTGATAACTGATTGACGGATTATTATTGTGTGTGTGTGTGTTTTTGGTGGATTTGGACTTTTTTTTTCTGAATAATAACTTGTGAAGCTGCTTTGAGTAGTTACTGACGATTCATTCGGTTTATTTTTGTGGTGCTCTGTTTTATTTTGGTTGCTAGTATTCTGGAACTCGGTATTAGTTATTTGTGCCCATACATGGTCTATTTTTCTGATTTATACCTTCGCATTTTTGCATTATTATTTGTGTTTACTAGTTTTGGTTTACAGGAGGATCCGGTTCTTTTAGTTCCTGAAGATACAAAGCAAAAGCCTTATGTGGCTATCATTAAGGTAATTAGATTGCCTTCTATTACAGGTACAGTTTCTTTATTTCCAAAAGAGTTTTTAGTCATATTCCTTCGCAAATAATGGAGCTTTTATATATTGATAGGACATTAGTCAGACTAAAGATGGGAGCATTATGGTTACTGGGCAGTGGTTTTATCGCCCTGAAGAGGCTGAGAAAAAAGGTGGTGGAAACTGGCCATTAAATGATACAAGGGAACTTTTCTATAGCTTCCACCGTGATGAGGTTCCAGCAGAATCTGTGATGCACAAGTGTGTGGTGCACTTTGTTCCCATACACAAGCAACTTCCAAACCGTAAAGAGCATCCAGGTTTTATTGTGCAGAAGGTCTATGACACAGTGGAACGGAAGCTTTGGAAGCTGACCGATAAAGATTATGAGGATAATAAACAGCATGAGATTGATCTTCTTGTTCAGAAAACTTTATCGCGATTGGGAGACCTTCCTGACCTTGAGTTTGATTCTACAGCTGCAGTTTTTGATCAGGAAGAGCAGTTGAAGGCAAAAAGAACTCTCAGAAAAAAGAACATTTCACCCCTTGATGTTACCAGGAATGATGAAGGAAGTACCCGGTCTGATCAAAGTTTGAAAGCTGAAACACCTGGAAGCTGTCCAAGTAATACCAATGAGTATTACACAATTTTGTCAAAAGCTAAGGTGCTAACTGGAGAAACCCATCGTGATAAGTGGATGACCAGGCTTCTTCAAGGAGTTCAGTACATGTGTAGTTGTCCTGATGGCTTGGAACGTGAAAGAGACATTAAGAGTCCAAGAACTGCTAATGGATCTCACGAGAAGAGTTCAAATGTGTGCAGTGATTTCCTTTTTGGCCTATAATTAGTTTCTATAGTAGGAATATCTTTATCTTTTCCCAATTTTATGATTAACAAGAATAGGTGTTATTTACTTAAAAAAAAAGTATAGGTGTTATTAATTGATGAGATTCTATGGTTTGCACAATATTCATCGTCTCTCTTGCTTTGCAGAGTGGCAAATCTTTTACATGGCCAGATGCTGCTGTTCCTGCTATCACTGCCCTCGAGAAGGCCTCACATGATGCACTTTGTTCTGATTTCCAGAAGTATAACCAGAAGTTACGGCAGCTTGAGTTCAATCTGAAGGTAGAGGGCTTTCTGCTTATAAATCTCTAGAGCTGTCTTGCCTTTTTTGCATTTAGCATGATGTTAATTTTTGTTTCCTTTTGGCAGAACAATGCATTGCTAGCTCGTCGTTTACTAAATGGAGAATTAGAACCTTCAACAATACTGAACATGTCGCCAAATGAGTTAAAGGTACAGTCTGGGTCTGTTAGGTGTAGGCTTCTCTTCTTTCCTGTTTGTTTGAGAGAGTAATAGAGACCTTATGTAGGTTGAAATGTCTAATGTGTTGAACCTGATGACTCTTGAACACATGAAATATAAAGTGGTCATCTATTAGGAGTTGTTTTCTCATTAAATTTAGAATGGAAAATGTGATAAAATATACCTTTTGTGGGAGAGTAGAATTCTGACATGATCTTGTCTGCAAAGACGTGGTGGCCCGTGGCTATAGAAGTCTTCTTTTATACACATAATCTTATTAATAGTTTTATGTTGACGTGTTAGTAATTTTCTGTGCCATTAAGTTTTAAGGTGTTTATTTATTTAAATTTTTTTAGAACAATGGCATTTAACTATTATTCTGGACCATTTTATTGCATCTATGACACTAGGATTTTGATTTTTTGTGAGTGGAAAAATATATACTAACAATTTCAACTCTAGGAGGGTTTAACTGCAGAAGAGACGGCCAAAAAAGAGCCTGATGAGTCGGAGCGCATGCAGGTCACTTCTCTCTACCTAATTTTGTTTAAGCATAGAATTTAATGATCTTTTTGTTATTGTGGCTGACGTATGCTTGCCGGTTGTTCTACTATCGTGAAAGCAGATGACTGATGCTCGGTGCTCAAGATGCATGGAATTTAAAGTTGGTCTAAGGGACATCATCCAAGCAGGACATGGAGACCGTTACCAGGTGATCTCATATTTTCTTCTTTCATGAAGTCACTCTTAGTATTTAAAATAAAACCTCATGTTCCTTGCCTAGCCAGACGTGTACTTGCACAGATAATTGAACTTTATGTAAAAGAGGCGTTAATGTGAAAGTGGTACAGACATTGATCTATGCTAGATATCGTCAATACTCTGGTTCATGCATACTTATTTGTGGGTTTGTCTGCATACATTGAGTTTTATACAATATTTCAGGCCAATGAAAAAAAAGGTTTTCTAACCATGTTGCACAAGAAGTTTAATTTTGGGTCCAAGTTATCTTTTATTAGGGCAAAATGTAGGCACAACTAATATATCAGACTTGCAACTTGCCAGATATTATTATTGTTTCATTGTAATATGAATTGGATATAGACATGCATCCTTCATCCATCAATGTCTATGTTTCTATTTAAAAATTTGATGAGATATGACATTTATAAAGCGCATAATGAGCATCAAAACAGATAATTGTATGTTAGGGGTGATGGAGAGTAATAGACTTTCAGACTTATGAAGAAAACTTCAAGACGGCAATTATGATTCAAGGATGAATGTTATGTATGGAATCGCTAACATATAATTTAACTTCAAGGATGAGTATTTTGAGTCAGGACTGGAATTCCTAGTAAGTCTCGGATTTGTTGGCCTTGACATTATTGAAAACAGACCATGTTATCTATTATGATATTTAGAGGCAACTGAGTGCAGCTTAGTACCATTTACTATGTGCACTATAAAACATATTGCAGTTTAAGAACATAAGCATGGTATATATTGTTTTTTGTTTAATATACGTCATATAATTTCCATTTTTAACCATTAACATTCTTTGAACATCCATTCTCGATACAGTTGGAATGTGGTGCTTGTGGACATTCCTGGTATGCTTCTAGAGATGAGGCTGCTTCACTTACAATAGAGCCCTCACTGCCAAAGTTGCCGGTAAGGTGTGATCAGCCCAGCTAAGCCTGAAAATTCAGAGAAGAAGCTAGTTAGTCTCCGTGAGTCAGAATCTACAGTGAAGGTAGAGTAGGAAAATCACTACGGTTAGGAACAAAATTGACCATTTGTACAGTTGAATGGCGACCTAGTGATAGTTAAAACCCAGAGTACATAGGCATATACATTACATCCACACGAAGGTTAGGATATAACATTAAGGTTTCAGCAAAGAATTATTATTGATCTATGCTGAAACAAGTCGAATTAACCAGTATTATTTTTACAAGGTACTGAATATATAGTAGCACAATGTACGAAAATCAATTTAGACTCCCATTTTGAGCCATGAGATTATTTTCACCATTTTCTTCTTACCTGTTATTTTTAAGCAACTTTGCCAAGAAACGTGGGGTTGCGTAGGTTGGCGCCTACGCCATCTATCTTTTTTTGAAAGGATTAATATGGCGGCCATGTTTTGTATGGGTGGTTGCCCCGCTGTAGTAGTTAATGCTACTTTTATAGCGAGAGAAGAGATACCATTTTCGTTTTAGCTATTAAAAGTTATACCAACTTATTGGCTCTTGCAGGTAGCCATGTTAATCTTAGATTAGAAATCTCTAACCACTCCATCTTGAAGGCATAATAGAAAATCTTGGAAGTGAACAAATAGGAGACGTAAACAAGCAGCAGCTTCCAGTAGGGTAAATGCGTATATTTGGAAACATTCATAGGTATAATGTTCATCTATTTTGTATTTTTTTGTCAATTGAATTTGTATTTTTTTAAATTAAATTTTATCATTAACTTTTAAAAAGATTTTTTTAAAATTATATTTGACCCCTAGTTTATAAGAAAGAGTCAACTTGTATTTTTTTTAATGAAATTTTAAGTAGAACAAGAATCTTTTATGATGATAGTGTAGTTAGTTGTTTAATAGTCCATGTATATTTAATGTTAAGATGGTATTATTTGTTTTATATATCATATTAACGATAAATTTTACAATTATAAAAATATTCAAAAAAAAATAAATAAAATATGGGTGTGAATTGTCTAATTAAAATTTTAATATTTTAATCATTAAAAATATAATTCAATATTTTTTCAAAAATTCGACTTCTGAAAGAAAATGTAAATATTAAAAGTTGAATATATTATATCTCAAAAATATATTATGGTTAAAATGTGCAGAACATATTTTGGAAAGTATAAGCCGTATCAGGGTGATCAATGGAATTTATTATAACATGCTCGTTTACGCGATGAATTTTACTATTTTATTAATATTACTATTTATAAATAATTACAAGGATATGTTTGGTTCTTTAGAATCTCGTATTTTTGAGATAGTAATATATATACACTGGACTTTGACACAATAATCTTACAATAGTGTTATAATTTCAAAATAGGTAGTTAATATTTTTTTCTTCTCAATACCTCTTTATTAAAAAGACGCAGAATTTTCAAGGAAATGTTACTTTTATATTAATTTTAATTTAATATTTTTATCATTTTACTCTTAAGGATATATGTTTATCCTCGTTATATAATATAATTATTTTTGTAATTATTTTAAGCAGTGGCAGAGTTAGAAAATTTATTTTTGGGTCGAAATTAAATTATATATTTTTACGATAGTAAAAATATAAATTTATTATTTTAATAGTATATATTTTTATAATTTTTAAAAGATTAAATTAATTTTTTTATCATTTTTAGAGGTCAAAATATAATTTTATCATTATTAATTTAAAATTTTAAAAATTATAAAGGATTTAAATTAAAAATCTACCATTTGAGAGGGCCATGACCTCTTTGGTCTCTTAGTGATTCCGTCATTTTAAGGTTTATCTATTAAGATTTAAATTTAGGTTCAAGTATTTATAACGGGTTATTATGTAAATTGTCATTATTTCTTAGATAAATATTGAAATTTATCACTATTGATATTTGTCATTATACTTTTAAATTAAAGGTAAATTTGTCACTTTAATTCTATATTGAATTTTGTCACTTCACTTTTGTTTGATTAAATTAAATTTTAATTTAAATTAAATTTAATAAAATATTTTATTTAAGTAATTAAAATATTTATTAATTAGCATAATATTAAATTTTAATAAAAACTGTTATTTATAAAAACAAAACAAGATTCATTTTTTATATATTTTAAAATTTCTTAGGTCTTCCTATTATTAAATAACTTAATGTTGGCTATTAAAACAAAATATTTGAAATGATATTTTTTTAATTAAATTTTGTTTTCAAATCATTAAAATTAATATCTAAAGGTAAAATTTTATTTAAAAAATCAAAGTTGATAACAAAATTAATTAAAATTTAAATTTTAGTAGATCATATAAATCGAATAATAAATTTATTCATATTCTTAAAATATAATGATTGATGTCATTCAAAACGAAACATAGTAACAATTTTCAATATCCATTTAATATAATTTAATTTACTTATTCATCCCTAATTAAATTGATTTTATATTTTAACATCTCATGTTATATGGAATTTCTTATGTAATTTGTTTTAAGGTAAATTTAGAATTTATTTGTATTTAATAAATTCATATGCTTTACAACCTAATTTTATATAATAATGATAATATTAATTATTATTAATTGAGAAGATTTAACATTTTACTGATTATATTACTTTCATTTTGTATGATATTATTATCTTAAATTTTTTTTTCCATATTTTCATAATTAAATTTCTTTCTTAGTAAGTTTTTTTATCCTTATTTATAATTTATTAAAAAAAGTTTAATTTCATCAAAAGGTATTATTCCTGTTGTTTTTATCTTCTACATGGCTTTAGTTTTAAGTGGTAAAAGCTTCTATGTAAGGGTACATATATAGTTTTACAGTGTTGTTGTTTTTTTCAAAAGAATTAAAGACTTAATTTTTATTTATTAATACCTAAAAACCTTTGGTTTTAATGTGCCAAAACATATAATAATAATAATAATAATAATAATAATAATAATAATAATAATACATTCCCACCCACCTAACCAGCCACATGCATATAAAGTTAAATGCTTAGAACAATTGTTGCAAAAAAAAAAAAAAAAAAAAAAAAAAGCCCACAAAAATGCTTGTCCCACATGAGAAATCTCACTTTCCTCTTTTCATAATAAATTTCATCTAACCACTCTTTCATATGAAGATGAATATTAGAATAGAGTTAAATCATCCCAATTGGGTCTTAATTACCTTACA
This sequence comes from Gossypium stocksii, assembly GCA_020496765.1. NCBI lineage: Eukaryota > Viridiplantae > Streptophyta > Magnoliopsida > Malvales > Malvaceae > Gossypium > Gossypium stocksii. The sequence goes on from CM035623.1 coordinate 112,169,458, forward strand.
CTAACATGTCCTATTTTAGCATCTTCTCCTTAATTTACCAACAACTAAAAAAATTGATTGATTTTGCTAATTCAATTTAAGAGGCTTCAATGTCTGACCCTAACACATTCATTTGATTTTAGTACATTTCTTAGGTCCCATTGCATGAAACAATGGGAGGGTCTCTAATCCTTCATCCATTTGTTTTAAGGATTGATGTATTATTTGAAGTTTCAATCTGGTAAGTGTTTCTATATTAGTGTCTCAACTTTTTTTTATCCAAATTAATTTCTACATTTGGTAATTATTTCAGCATTGAATCTTAAATTTTTTTAAGTCCAAATTAATTTATGATATTTCCTTAAAAAAATTAGACTCAATGTAAAAACAATTAACTTAAAACAAAAGTTCAAGTCTCAAAAAATAATAAACCCTTTTGCCATACTCTCATGCAAACTTCATCACCATTAAAAAAAGTGGTTCCAAAATTTAATGTAACTTCATCACCATTTTACTATTTAGGACATTATTATCTCTAGGGTTTGCTAGTGAATGATTTCAAGATTTATATTTTTATGCAAAGTTATATTATAATAACGAAGAGATCCACTTACTCCCGTTGTTAGTTTTACACTATTTTATAATTTTTGTTATGGTTAATACTTAAACAATTTAATTATTGAATTTATTAATTTAATTATATTTGTTATGTATGTAAAATTTCGAGTTAATTTGATATCTCTACTATATTAGTTTAAAATATTGTTTATATTAATATATATTTGACAATTGAAATTTTTTTAACATAAAATAAATAGTTAATTTTTTATTTCGAATTAACATATATGATCTACATGAATGAACATAACATTTGAAGTTGTTAAAATATCAATTATAGAAAAAAAACTATAAAAAAAGGTGTAAAAAGTAAAAACATAAATGGTGTAAGTAGATCCCACTCGTATAATAACTTTAGATAAGATAGATCATATGTTATATTTTTTTATAAAATTTTAAGAAATTTATAATTTATATTATTTGAACTTAAATTTAATTCTAAATATGTTTATATATTCTCTTTTTATAATCAATTTTTTAATTAAAGGAGAAGGAATTTAAAATTTAGAGATGACATTGTTGGATAGTGTAGATATAAAATCTGAAAAATTAATTTCGTTAACCGTAAAATGAATATGAATGATACTTTAATTAAACAAAATGACTAAAAGTTAAAAAACCGAAAATACCCATGGGAATGAAACGAGACTCGTATGATTTGTGGCTACTATTGTCATTTCCCATTATCATGTATCCGACCAAAAGAGAAAAAAAAGAGAAAAAGGAAAGCCAAAGAGAAGAAAAAAAGACGTACATAAACACATAAAATGACTAGTGACGACGACATAACCAGCACGCATATGATGACTTGAAACATACAAGATTGCTTTTTTTCTAGACATGAACAGAAGAAACCTGAACAACTCATTGTCCCTCCTCCAAATTTCTTAGCACAATCCATCACACAGGCAAGCCATGTTTTCTCTTTTAAAATTTCCGACCTTTTTGTGTCTCTTACGCTTTTTCCTAGTTACTGTTCCCCTGTTCTTGTTGCTTTCACATTGTTGTACTTCTCTGTTTTGCTGGGTTCTCTTAGAATTTCAATTACCCTTTGAGTAACATGTCTCAACTCTTGTTTAAACAAAGGTTTTTGGTGTTTAGCTCAAGAGTTTGAAGGGTATGATTTGCATTTTATTACAGTTTTTCCTTAGGTTCTTCTTTTAATTCAATTCTGTATGATCTATACTGGGGTATCCCCATTTTTTTTTCTAGCTTTTACCTACTTTTTGTTGGCTTAGAATGCAAGAGAAACTAAAGTTGTTGTTTTTCTTTAATAATTGTATATGCCTTTATCCCTGTCACTTTACTCTGTTTTTTTTTTTCCTGAGTGTTTATAGAGATCACGAGATTCCTGGTTGTCTCAAAGGTTTTAGCTTTATTTATGTGATCATAGCCATTTGCTTTTTTACAAAGTTTTTTTTTTTTATAAGGCTACCAGTTTTGCTGGTGTATGAATTATGACCAGAGATTTTTGGTTTTGTTTTGGAAAATGCTTTTTGCTTGATTATTAGGTCTTATTTTTCAATTTACAGACTAAAAAAAGTTTTTTTTTCCTTCAATTGTTTCAGAAACATTGTCCTGTAATTAATTTAGGGAAAGTTTATTTTCTTCTGTATTAATGAGGATGTTATCTTTGTTTATATGATTTTGCATTCTTGCAGGACTGTAAATGTATGAATTGAAGAGTTAGGGAAAACTTCACGTCTGATCTGAGTCCGAAGACTGTTGTGCCGTGTCTTAAAGCGATATCGGAAGGGGAAAACCATGTTGTGATGCTCGGTTGAAGCGATTCTATATATCGAAGCTCCGAAGAGGTAAGGAAAATGAAAAGTACAAGCACTGTCAAGGGGAGGAGAAAAATTGAATTATCTTATGGTAGTGAAACTTCTTTTTCCTTCAGAATTGTTGATTCTCTTTGTAATTCAGAAGAAGAAAGCTCGCCACGAGGAAGAGATCTGGTGATGTATGTCGGCTCGAACTTGAACTCAACATCCTCTAGCATCCCTTATTTGGAATCATGTTCATCAGATGATTTCATTGAATTCTGTCTAAGTTCAGATAACAAGATGGACATTAGTTTCGGATTTAAACCCGACGATGACGCAGCTCGTAATCCGCACAAACCGCTTGAAGGTGACTCATTCTCCAGGACCAGCTCAAGGGCTAACTTTAGTCCTATTAGAAAAATGTTGGATCCATTGGTGAAATCAAAGTCTCCACCGAGTCCTTTGGGTTATGTCACTGTCACGGATGCTGACAATGTTGATACTAGTGTGATGGGAAATACGAGAAGAAATAAGACATGTCGGAAATCTTTGTTACATGACTTCTCGCATAATGCTGAATCGGATTTCGACTTTTTCGAGAAAGACAACGTTCACTCACCGATTCACCTACATGGTTGTCTTAAGTTGGGAGCTAAACATGGGGTACCATTTTTCGAGTTCTCAATGAATGAACCAGGAGATGTTTTTCTAGCCAAAACATTGAAGGCAAATAATGGTTTCAATTGGGTATATACCTTTCACTCTGTTGGCAATAAAAAGAAAACCAATGCTGGTATATCGGGACCAAGTGATAATAGTAGCAAAGATGCTGCTTCAATTATCGCGCAGATGCAAGTTTCAAGCCGTTTATGCTCAGAAATGAAGGAGGGTGGGGAAGTTGACAACTCCGTGGTTACGGAGTTTGTTTTGTATGATATCGCACGTGCTAAACAACATGTTACTGTCCTTGGATCCACTGATGTTCATAAAGCCCCTGCCTGCTCTAATGTGGTGACGCTTAAAGATCATTTAAACCATGCTTGTGACAGTGATGAGGTTGAATTCATAAATGGACCACCTGCCAAATTGCATCCAAACCTTGAAATAGCAGCCATAGTCATTCAAGTACCATTTAAGAATAGAGAGAGCTTAAAATACAGAAGAGGAGATAAAATTGATGATAGGAACCACTTAAACCTACTCAATGTCTCTATGACTGAAGAAAGCAAAAGCACGATACAAGACAGCAGGAGCCAAGAGAAGGTGAAGGTCGTTATTCCAACTGGAAACCACGGCTTTCCCTGTGCTGGGACTCGGGGTCCTTCATCGCTACTTGATAGGTGGAGGATTGGTGGAGGCTGTGATTGTGGTGGCTGGGACATGGCTTGTCCCCTTGTTGTTTTTGGCAATACTGGTCTAAATTGTTTCGAAGATCGACCACTAGTGGATAATGAGCAGCCTTTTCAACTTTTTCATCAGGTGAGATTTTAGTTGCTCATATGCTAATGTGGATAATATACAGAATCTACCTCGAAAACGGATAGTTGGAAAGCGATTTGCTTCATTTTTCATATTGCTAATTGCTTTGTAGGGTGCCAAAGAGAATACACCAGCGTTGACCATGACGGCCATTGAAGGAGGGTATGCAATCGATTTTCATGCAAAGTTATCCGCATTACAAGCGTTTTCCATTTGTGTTGCGGTACTACATTGTACAGAAACCTCTGCTGCGGCTACTGGGGAGTCAGAAAGCAAACATTCATCACAATACAATTCCTTAAAAATGCTTATCGAGGAGGAAGTGAAATCGTTAATAAAAGCGGTCACGGAGGAGGAGACGAAGAATAAGAAGAAAAAGAAAGTCAGCAAGAAGGTAGAAGCTATCCCACCATCCTATGTGATTAACCCTCCTTTCTCACCAATCGCTCGTGTCTAAGCCCGAAACAATGCCTTGTTGAATCAAAACTGGCCTATCGATCCTTCTCCAGGCATTCTGCCATGTTCAGACTATGAACAGCATTGATCCACGGTACATACAAAACGTCTTATCTTGCACGAATCGATGGTTACATCACTCGAGCAAGAACTTCACTGCACTACCAATTCGTTCTATGATAGAAACACCATAACGTTCATAGTGTAACTTTGGTAGCAAGGCAAAATTAGTGATGTAGCTGTTGAGACTCTGAGGTAATAGTATATCATAGAAAAATTTACCTAAAAAGTACTCTTTTAGTCATTTTACTATGTTTTTAGAGCCAACATCGTTCATAAAGAAAAAAAGGTGTTGTACATCCTTAATAATATTAGTCCATTTTATTCATTTTGACCCTCATATTCAATAATTCAAAATAGTTCAATAATTCGATTGTTTCTGCAACAAGTCCTGTTCTAAGATTGTTTCTTGACTTGTTTTGCCAGATAACTGTTACCCTTACAGGACATGTGAAAATTTTGTGGTAAAACATAACACTGCTGGGAAACTTGTCAGAGATAAGAACCAAGTTTGCCGTTCTGGGTTTTGTTTTTGCAGACTTTATGATGGTTAAATCAGTGTGGCTCAGTACATTATTTTTTCAAGCATCAAGCCAAATGAATTGCAACAAGGTGTGTGTCAGTATGTGTAGTAATCCAACCATATCATTTTGAAACCATGCAATCTACCGAAGAAACAAAACTGGAAAGTAAGTTTATGGTTATTTAAAATTTTTACCACTTTATTTTAAAATTAAATGTATAGTTTATTGTAGAAAATTAGTTTGCTTTTCAACTTATAGAGTATAAGGATGGGTTAAGTAATTTAATCTTGAAAGTATAAGGTAGATAGATATTAGAGGAGAAGATGCAATATTGCTGGCAATGCCATAATATAAACATGGTAAACCTGCAAATATCATATATTAATTTAAAGATGTTTATAAAACATTATGATAAAAAAAAAAAACAATTATTTTCTATTCAAAGAATTAATTATTTAAAACAAACTTGAATTAATTATTATTTGACAATATATTTAAAATCAAATAACGATATAATTCGGTTCCTAATAGTTTTGTTAAACTGATGGAAATTGATGAACTCTCATATGATATACAGGATCATCTAGTGCACAGTACTAAGAAAATTAACGTGATTGAAGGCGTAGGCACATCGCAAGCTACGACCTTCACTTGGTCTTTTAAAGACATGCTCAGTCTCCGATGTTTTCTGACATGTTTCATGGGTCGTTATTGGTGGAGGATGATGATACGAATTCTGATTCTGAAATGGAAGACAGTGACTGTGACTTCTTCGCTATTCTGATAGTTAAGATTAATAAGGAATGGAAGAGTCAACAGATTGGCCAACAACTCGATTAGTGCTTGTCCAGTCCGATGTGCTGTCAGTCCAGTCAGTCACATCTATGTCTCTATTTCCTGGGAGTAATCTGCTCCGACACTCAAGACAATACATATCTCCAATTGACTTAATAGACGACATATTAGTCTTTCAATCGGTTTGCTCATTTTTTATTAGACTAAGGATATACTTAGGTTCGTCTACCAATATAAGTTATCTTTTCATATTAAGATTTGACCACGTAATACCATTTAGTATTAGTTTAAACATTAGACAACCAATGAGCCAATATTTGATTCTATTTTACACTATATGCAAAAACCATGTAAGGACAATGTACAGGCCTAAATTTGCCTGGGGCCCAAACTAAAACACAAAAACAAAACCCAAATAAAAGTCTTTTTAGTCCATTTGTAAATTAAACAAATCAACAGCCCAAAACATCAAGACCCAATTTCCAACCAATGCCCATTACAAATTAAATAAATCAAGCCCAAATTTTACAGGCCCAAAACCAAAACCCTAGCCCGAAACCTAAACGCTTTCAGCCTCCTCCAGCACCGCAGCTCCCTCACTGCCTCGAGCGTACCGCCCGCGCCTCGTCCCGAGAGCTGGCCCCTCCACCTGCTTCGCCAAGCTTAGCCCCAGGTACCTGCAAATAGAGGACAGAAACAGCAGCGAAAAGACAAGCAGAGACAAGGCAAAAGAATAGCAGTAAACAGTGTAAAAAAATTTGGCTATAAAGCCGAAATCAAACAATGTAATGAGGGGTCGATTATTCAAATAAAAATAGAGACTTTTTCAGATATACAAAAAAGAAAATACCAAGAATCAGATTCGAAAACAGAAATCAAAGGTTATTTTTTTTTCTTTATCTTGCTTTGAAACATTAGCATTAATAACAAAAAAATGGCACATTGCTTAGCTCTCTGGCGCAAATCGGGACCCTCCCGTGACCCTGAAATGTCGCGAAACCCCTTTTCGTTTCCGACAAAGGTAGGAGGCGTTGAGATTTGTCTCACCTCTTCTATTTGTTAGCGGCTTTTTACCTACATTTACACGCCATTTAGTGTTAGATTTAAGAAAGAAAAATGAAGCAACGAAACAGGGGCCTTTTAGTGCTTCAAATAGGGGTTGAAAACTCCCTTTGTGCGACTGAAGCCACCATTCACAGTGGTGTCGCGATGCTCGGCAGCGAGGATGGGTCGAGAACCCTAGCTGAACGGCGCAAGAAGCAAATGGGGGGAGGCTTTTCGGTTTTCTTTCTGAGATGAAAGGGGGTTAGGGTTATTTTTGTGTTTTCAAAAGAAGAACAGCAGACTTCAAAAAAAAAGGGGGGTTTTGATCTTCAACAAAGAAGCAAACGGCGCCGTTCTTTCAACCCTTCCCCAACCACCAAAACAGTGTCGTTTCGAGGGGAGGGAACCCGAACCCGACCCGTTGTCCAGGAAGGAACCCGCGTGTTTTCTGAAAGTGGGCGAATATCCACTTTGGTCCTTCCGCCTTTTGCTTTTTCACAATAAAGTTTATTTTTAATTTTAAATTCACCCTGAAAATTGTTGAATGTTTTAATTTAGCCCCCATGATGCTGTATGTTTCAAAGGAAGGGGTTTATTTCTCTTTGGATCCCTCCACTATTTTCGCGCATCCGAATCATTCCCTTCCTTGTTATTTATTTTCTGATTTGTCCCGTATGCTTTGTTTTTAAATCATTTATATCAGATTGACTCTTTGTTTTCATATTGTTTTGTACATTAAGTGTCGTTTTCGGTTTTCATATTGTTTCATATATTACTGTCTCCTATTGTTTATTAGTCTTTTGAATTATTATTTTAATTTTAATCTTCTGTTTTTGAAAACTTGTTATATTTTATTCTAATCTGTTTTTAGTTAACACCATTTTTAGTGTTTATTTTATTTTTATTTTTATTTTTTTATTAATATAAGTTTTTCAAAATAAGATATGAGCTCACTGCTATTGTGTGTATCTTAATTCGTTCTTATTATGTTTATGCATTTTCATTCATTTGTAGAACGCATTATTCACGTATATTGTCCCATACTAATAATTTCGTCTTTCATTCACGAGTGTCACATTACAATTGAAATTCTAACTTATTGATCCTAAATTAATTATTCCATTTTATTTCAAGCTAAACTAATGCGTTTTGAACCGGCTTTGTAATTATTTGAAAATCTCCTAAAACGAAGGCGATGTTCCGTGTTTGGAAATACGTGCAAATCGTACCCTAACTTACTGGGTTTTGATTTTCCTCCTTTAAACTAAATAACCGAATATCCTTTTGAATTTTAAATAGAAAGCACGCTCGTTCTCAAAGGTTCTAAATGTCATATTCTAACTTACTGGACTTGACATTTTATTGCTTCGAGACGAGAATGGTTTTTAAACATTCTTTTCAATTTATTCAAATTGCTTTTGACAAAAATGGATCATATTTTAAAATTCATCCAAGTTTTTGAATGTTCGATATTAAAACACTAATTAGTTAACTAGGTACCAATTTTGGGCGTATCGAGGGTGTTAATCCTTCCTCGTGCGTAAACGACTCCTGAACCCTTTTTTTTATTTTCGTAGACCCAAATCACTGTTTTAATAAATCAAATTGATTATTAAAGATAACCATTTTCTGAGGTGACCCGATCACACCTCAGCAAAAAGGATTGGTGGCGACTCCCGTTTTATTTTCACTTTCAAAATCCAAAGTCGACCCCATTTCACAAAAAATGGTTTCGACAGACAATATACAAAAGGTATTAATGCAATTTACGAATAAATTTATTAATAAATCTATTCGAAAAATTACAAGCTTACATAGACAAAAATACTACACTTAAGGCACCAGATCCAATAGTCTCCCACTTGCCCTAGTGAAGTAAATGAGTTATGTTTCACATTCCTATGCTTTTAATATGTTTCCTAGAGAACTCTCTAGCTAACAGAGTTTTGGGAAAACAAATCCCTAAGGTTTGCCCTTAGATGCGATCTTTGATTACATCCACTATTCCGTCAAATACTACTGTCTCCTTTATGATACTTTCTATCAATGTGTTTTATTCTTATGTGGCTTCTTTGGGGTTTAGCTATATCCGTATTGTTATAATGCCATGGCTTTTCCATACCTCATTTAACTACCCAGTTTTCAATAGTGTTAGAAAATATGGTTTTGGGATCCTGTTTCCATAAATCAAGTCCATAAACATTAAATAGAGATATTTATAGAGTTAGAGTATTAATGAATTGGAATTTGGTTAAGTAATTTAATCAAAATTGTGGTTAATTAAAGCCTAGGGACTAAACTGTAAAAGTCTAATCGCTATAAAATTTTAATTAGTAAATGGTTTGAGGACTTAAATAACAAGTAATCAAAGGTCCAAAATGGCAATTAAACCATAGGTTATATGCAGTTGGTGGATGATTGTAACACCCCTTAACCCTAAACCATTGCCAGAATAGGGTTACGGAGCATTACCGAAATTTTCAGAACAATTACAATCATTAAACAAATAAATTAACATTTATTTCATAAATATTCACAATTATTTCACATATCTCAACCAAAACAACTCAATTTACTCTACTCAATCCAATATAAATTTCTATACCAAAATATACTATTTCATTCACTTATTATTGCATATATTATTCAAAAGCATCTAAAATAATATTAAGCATCATTTACAACAAAAACCCAAAAATGACCTATACGATAATCTAGGTACACGCCATTTACCAAAAAAAAACTTTCATCACTAGATTTTTGAGTTTGGGATTGGATTTGGATGCTAGACCGGAGCTTTTGACTTTATCTAACCTGCGCACAGAAACAAACCGTATGCTAATTATAAACACTCAGTGGTATTACTATAATTCAAATACTTAAAATTAAAATATTCAACTTTTATTATCAATCATAAAGCCATTCTCTCTCAATAAATTACTTATTCATCTTTTAATTTCATACTACCAACTAGCTTAATTAGTTGTATTCATTTCAATTTGCACTTCAAACTACTGTATCATTATTCATTTTACATAGAATCTTTTGTCCATATATCTCATTCCAATAATTCATTCCATTTCATATATAAATCATTCAATTCAACAATTCATACAATATTAATTCTGATTATCAAATTGTTCATTATCCCTATTAACAACTTATAATCTTTATGCTTATAATCTTTAATAACCATTTCATATATAAAACAATTTGTTTCATTAATAATATTAACTATCTCAAATTCATTTCAATTTCCCATTCCATTTCAATAACTCATCCATTTACACTTATAGTCTTTTAATACTCAATTCATACATTAAATCCATAAATAAATTTCAATCACTTCTCATTTTTCAACAATAACTATTTCAATTTGCTTTTGTTCACTTAGATTTTTACATCATCCCATATTACCAAAAACTATTTCATAAACTATATCATTATCTATTTCTTAAACCCATGATTTCCACATTTCATTTTCACATCTCAATTCAATATCTCATTTCAATTTAATTTAATTTAATTCAATTCAAATCACTTTTAATTTCCAATCAATATACCTTCAAATATTCACATAATTCATAATTTAATATCATTTCTTACCTCAATTCTTTTATTTTCCCCTATTAACATGACACGGATTTTGATGGATACACGGATCCAACCAAACACACTAGTACAGCACATTGTGCCTAGTAAATATTGCCAAAGCAATCGGTACTCAGTACCTAATCAAATTTATCAGAAGCGATAATACGACACCCATGGTGCCTAATACGACACATATAATGCCTAATTGACTCAAGGTCGAAATATCCCTGAACACTTCCAATCCTATGGCATGCCAACTATATCCGACTTAGCCCCACTAGTTAATAGGATATTCAATATATATATTTCTCAATTCAATTTCAATTAATGCCATTTCAATTACAATATTTCATGTTTTCCATTTGATTCAATTTCACATTTCAATCGATATTTCATTCAATTTCGATAAGCAAATTCACTTCCAACATCAGAATCACATATCAATTTCCACTTTCTCAATTCAATTCCAATAAAATCCATATCAATCACCAATTTCAATATTCCAGTTCAATACCACAATAGTTCAATAATTCAATTCAAACCGTTTCAATTTCTATTCAATAATCACATTTCAATTTCACTTTCTTAATTCAATATTCATCTCAATTACTCACATATAATCACAATTCAATCTAATTTGATTCAATTCAATATCAATACTCAATTTCAATAATCATATTCACTTGAAATCAACTCCATTCAAAACAATATTATCATACCAAATTTCTTACCTTATTTATTTACCATGCATTTCAATTAAAACACAATAATTAATAATAATTAGATTTGAATTATAGTAATACAAACCGTAATTTCCTCGAGTCACTCCTCGTCCACTTTTTCATTTCCTTTCTTGGTCGATATGACTTTTTCATTAATACACAATTTCTCTCTAATTATTACTAATTATACATAAATTTTACATTAGTTGTCAATTTAATCCTTAAATCAATACTAATTTTATTTTCCCAATTTAACTCCATATTCTCATTTAATTTCTACTATAAACTCATTTTAACCCTTCAATTTCACCATAAATCCTTAAATTTCAAAATTCTTTCAATTTAGTCCTTACTATTCAAAACTTACACTTTATTTTACATTTCAATCCTTTTATCAACTTCTAACTTGAAATTCAATCAATTTAACCCCTATTTCATCAAGTAATTCAACATAACTCATATCTAAAAATCCACCAACTTTCAAATTTTCAACATAAATCCAATAGTATATTGTTCTAGGTTTCTAAAAACTCAAAAATTACAAGAAAATGGATTAAATTAACTACCAAATTAACTTTGAACATTAAAACCCAAAATTTCCCTTTCTTTTTCTTTCCTTCTTTTACTTCTTTCTTTCCCCTGCTTCGTTTCACTCTCTGTTTCTTTTTCTATCTTTTGTTTATTTGTTTATTTACTTTTTTTTATGTTATATATTATAATAATAATATAATATAAAAATAATTTTTTAAATAGTAAGTAAATGTATATATATTACAAATGTGTTATTTATTTATTACACATGTATTTTACTATTACCACTAGAAGTGTGCATGGGTAGGGCGGCCCGACTTGGCCCGAAGGCCCGCCCGAAATGTGGGAGGGTTTGGACAAAAATATAGGCTCGAAAAATGAGCTTGGACAAAAAATAAGGCCCGTTTAAAAAATGGACTAGGCCTCGGGTAAGGTGTTTTTGGCCCGGGCCCGGCCCGAATTCACTAAATGACAAAATTTTTTTACTATTTTTTTGTTGTTTTCTTCCTATTTTGCTACCATATTACTATTATGTTGCTACTATTTTGTTGTTATTATTTGGATATTGTATAAAACTTATTTTATTGTTAATTTTGTTATTATTTTAAAAGCATTTGTTAATTTTGTTATTATTTTAGAGGTATTTGCTTGTTAAGTTGCATCTATCTTAATGTTATTTAAGTCTACATATTTTTTTAAAATTTATTTTCAATTTGTTGGAAAATATTTATTTTGATTTTTTTAGTATTTTTGATTTATTATATATATTTAAAAATTATATAAAATAATATAAAAATTAATACGGGCCGACCGGGCCGGGCCTGGGTTTTAGTATTTTTATATGGGTCGGGCTTGGGCAAAATTTTAGGCCCATTTTTTGGGCTCGGCCCGACCTGAGCCCGATGAATGAGCCTAAATTTTTAGTTGAGCCCGACTCGAACCCGGCCCATGCACACCTCTAGTTACCACACACTTATCATAATTTTAATATAATATAATATAATATAATATAATATAATATAATATAATATAATATATATTTAAAACATAAAAATCTAAGATTTTTATTATGGTTATGCCGCCTCATTTATAGGAATTGACATAATTCCTATTTGGTCTTTTTAATTTTCTTTAATCTTTAATTCAACTTTCACTCCTATTTCAATTTAGTCTTTTTTTCTAATTATTCCTAATTTAAGCAAATTCACTTAACCAAATTCACTTAACCAAAACCTAATTAACTACACAACTAACTTCGCAAATATTTATTAAAAATATTTACGAGTCCGATTTACGGGAACGAAGTCCCGAGAATGCATTTTTTTCAATTTGGCTCTTTTAAATCAATTAATCATCGAAACGTTAAAATTTCCTAATGAAACTTTAATACCGCCTTAATGAAACTTCGTAAATATTTATAAAAAATATTTACGGCTCAGTTTATAATATTGAGGTCTCAATACCTCGTTTTCGACCCAATTTACCTAATCATTTCTTTTAAATCACAAAATTCAATAATTCAAAAATATTTCTAAAATCACACTTAACTTATAATTATTAATTAATAAATTTTTATAACCTTTTCGTCGGATTTAATGATCTCAAATCACTGTTTCAACACTACTGAAAATTGTGCTGTTACAATGATGATGTGAGAAACCACTTAGTTTAATTAATATTAGATTAGGATGATTTAAGCCTTAAGTTAAACTAAACAAGATTAATAAAGCATAATTATAGTATATATATTAAAGAAAGTTGGAAAAGGTAATATCATCATCTTCCTCACTTAGTCATAGTAGGAAAAAGAAAGAAAATCAAGTTAAGGCTTTGAAACATTCGGCTAAAATTGGTAAGCAAATTTTAAGTGATTTTCTTGTAATTTTTGTAGATTTGAGGTCATGTGAGTTTGATTTAGCTAGCCCATGTACCAATTTATAAATCTGTTAAAATTTTAGAAAATTTCCATTATTAATTTCTTGAAGATTTAGGTGTGAAATGGATAGAAATGGAGCTTAGTATGTGAAAAAGACTAAATTGTAAAGCTTAATTGATATTTTTGTACATTAGGGACCAAATTGAATAAAATGAAAAATTATCATAAATTATTGGTAGGGATAGAAAATAGAGGGCCCCTAATGTTTTTTTGTGAAATCAGATTTTAATTCGAGGCTTTAAATTGAAAGTTATGCTAGTCTCGATTTTAGGGACTAAATTGAATAAATTACAAAATATGTGTGACTTTGTAATTGATTGTGATTTGAGATGAATTTAATATGATGTATTATAGGATTATTATTGGTAGCTAAAGATGACATGGGAACGTCAAGAGGGAAAGGAAAGACGAGAGTAGACGACGAGTAATTCAAAATTTTGATTTGTATTTCTATAATTCAAATCATCATAATTGTTACAGATTTACACTATTTTGTAAAGTATGATATCAAGGTAATTTGAAAATAATTAATTTATTTTGAAATGCTATGTTTGATATTGATTATCAATTAGATGACTAAATTGAATAGAATTAAAAATAGAGTAACTTGATGAAAATATGAAATTAACTTTGAATTAGGTTGAATCATGTTATGTTATATAATGAATTGATGAATTGGTTAATGAATTGAAAATGATGTAATGTGAATTGAGCTAAATGATAAATTGAATAATTAGTTACCCTATTAATTGTTTGGGTAGAGACAGATATAGTTGACATGCCTTAGGATAGATTGAGTACGGGTTGCTTCGGAAACATGTCGATGAGTGCTAGGTACAACTTCTACTTCTGTTATATCGATGAGCGTTGGGCACAATTTAAATTGCTTCGAACTTTTCGATGAGGCATTGGGTGTCGAATTGGTGTGTTGGTTGGATCCATGTATCCGTTCGAATCTAAATCATGTTAATAAGTGATATAATTTGTGAATTGATTTAATTTGCGCACTAGTTATGTAACGCCCCGAATTTTGGGTCTAGATGAATTGGGCATTGGGCTTTAGGTTTCATAAATTTTTAGTAAGCAAGAAAATGATAAATGACATGTTGGCTTTAAGGGTTTAATAAATTTGGAGTTGGAGAAGTTCTGGGTTCAAACTTTGAGGTGAAAGAATTTTTAATTAATTATTAAAGGAACCAGGGCGGTGAGTAGTTGGGCTTTTAAATAAAAATAGGGAAGAATGGCATCAAAGAGCCTTGTGGTGGAGTGGCTAAGTGACGCCACTTATGGTATAGGAAGTTGGCGTTATGGGCTAGCAAGGAGATCCTAGGTTCGAATCATAGCTTAGTGTTTTTTTTAGGAGTTTGATTTTTGCCTTCTAGAAGGTTGGAAGTGGTGTGATGATGGACTCTAAGGAGAGTGATCCGAAGAGAAAATTTAGGAAAAGGATTGGGGAGTTATCAGTGAGAAAAACGAGGAGATGAGATGGGGCAGAGTTGGAGCCGATTGAGACTTTGGGGGGTAGGCAGAGTTTCAGTTTTGTATATAAATAGGGGGTGTCAAATTCCCTCTGTGCTATTTCGGCAATTGGAATTCCCTTTGTGCTATTTCGGCAACTATAGTGCTCTGCCGAATTCTCCTTCACTTTTTCTGTTCTAAACCTCGCCTCTTCCTTTTGTGTTTTCTTTTCTTCTCTCGTAAAGCCTTAAATCAAATATCATTCTCTTCATTCTCCATTGATTGTGCCGTCCCACCTTCATCTCAATTGTTGGGGACCGAATATTCGTGACTTCAAAAGCCGAAAACCTTTGCTCTTGGAGCCGATTTCTTCATCATCCCAAAACTTTGTGTCGAATACTCTAGTGACCAAATCTCTGTCGGGCTATCATCATTCCTTCGATTTTGGTAGATCGGAACTTAGAGAGTTCGAATCAAGTTTGGATCTCTAAATCTCTGCCGAAAAGCTATCCATACGTTTCGAATTTTGGGTAAGTGTTCCTTATTTTGGGTTAAGTTGGCCGAATGGTCTATGGTGAGGAAAAGGGTGACTTGAGTTGGATACAAGTCACCTATTATTTTGTTTTTAATGATTAAGATTGATACAGATTGAGGGAATATTCGTGATTAGTAGCTAAAGAAGGGCTATTAGGACCTGGGGCACACGGTAAGGTTATGGTAAGGCTTCGGTTTTTCATAAATATTGTGGATAAGTGTGTGATTAATTGAAGGTTGGTATTGGTTGTAGGTTCAAGGCTGAGGATAGTGTAACACGTCTCATTTACCAGGTGTGTACATACACTACACACACAGTAGATCGGCAAGAGCTGAAATGTCGAAAAGCTGAAAGTTTGGCTATGGTAGTCTCGCGAGTGCACTGATATGCATGATATGAAGTAATAAAATTTATAAAGAACTTGATCACACCAAAACTAACTAATATCACGACCTTAAAGGCAAGCTGACCTGTCGAACAGTAGTATAGTTTAGTGGCAAAACCGAGTTATCGTACCCAAGGGAACTAAAAGTACTAAGACTTACTTTCTTTCTATTATCTAGCCTAAAAATAAAGAGAGTTGATTTAAACTAATTCTAAAACTAACTAAAAGTGCACAAAAAGTAAATTGGGGAAAACTTTAGGGAAAAGATGATTGATATAAGCAATACTTAAAGGAGAATCCACCTAGACTTCACTTGTTATTGGTTTTTGAGCTAGACGATTTATTCACTTGACTTGATCCGTAGGGATCCCTAACCTATGCTAAACCCTCCGTCGAGGCGTAGAGCAATTAGGCCTAAGTTGTTAATTAAAGTTCCTTTATTAATTAACTCCCTAGGTTGCATTAATTCGATTTATGGCTCCCTATATTAGGTTTGACCCTAATCCGGCAGATTTATGTCGCCCTATGTCTAGGGTTGCATGCAACTCCGCTTAATTATGGTAGATCTACTCTTATCACAGGGACTTTTGCTCCTCTGCTCTAAGCACATCTAATTCTTGAAGTAATACCTAGGATTATTAAATCAAGAATTAAGCACACATAATTAAGAACAACTCAAGTATTTATCATATAACTCAAGAATAAATAATAACAAGATCTGTCTTAGGCTTCATCCCCCTCAAGTATTTGAGGGGTTTAGTTCATAATTAAAGAAGAAAACATCTCAGAAGAAATAAAACAGCAAAACATAAGAAACCAAAAACCCCTGAAGAAATTTAGGGAGATCTTCTGTCTTGATGTAGAATTTCGGCTTCTGGGATGAATCAATCGGCTTCCCTTGGAGTAACTCTTGGCTTTCACTCTTCGTGTTGGCAGAGAAACGACTCCTCACTTTAGGGAAAAGATTACCCTTGGCAGGGGGAAATCAAGTACACCCTTAGAGTTGCCTTCTAGGGTCTTTATATAGACTTTTGGGGAGCCTTTCTTAGCCTTTAAGTATTTAAATCTGAGTGAAATTCCTCTTCCTCATGACTAGAACACGCCCGTGTGCCACGCTCGTGTGGTTTCGGTAAGAGGCCATATGATTTTATCGGTGGAGGCACGGTCGTGTGGCCTGGCCGTGCTTGTTAGGGGCTGGACCGTGTAATCTTCATGTGGCACGACCGTATGGCACGGCCGTGTGGTTACTTCTTGGGCCGTGCGTTTTCATATTTTGGCCCATTTTCTCCTGTTTTTGGTCCATTTTCCGTTCTCTTCTCTTCCCTATGCTCTCCTGAGTATAAGATATGAAATAGATGGATTAAGAGCACCAATTATCACAAAATTAATAATAATTCATCCAAAATATAGGCTAAACATGAGGTAAAAATATGTATAATTTATCGTTCATCAAATACCCCTACACTTAAGCCTTTGCTTGTCCTCAAGCAAAATCTCAATCCCTAATAAAGAATCATTCTTCTCAACCTACAATCTTTATCAATAATGTTTCAAATTAATCTACAGGAAATCATATAATGAAAATTCAATCAAAATAACATTAAAGACTCAATCAATCTAAGTTGAGAATTTTATCATTGAAACGTAAGCTTTCTCCCTTCTCCTAAGTAATTATCTCTCCATCTTAGTTACCAGAAGTTGACATCCTCACTAAAGATTCACTCTATCCACTCGAAGTGTTTAGGGTTCAAAATTTAAGCACTCTTTAGTCAACCTGAAAAGCTATTACCATAGGCTTGCAAGGAAATCACATCTCCACCACTATAGATTGACATAACATATCGATCAAAAGGTCTTGTAAGGGTTGTAACGGGGCTTGGTTAGGGGTATTGTCACAGGCTGCAAAAGAAGGGTTAGAATCAAGATTGAACTAAAAAGTTATCTAGCTAGAAAAATCTCTATCACCGGGAACATATTTCTAGGGCTAATTTTTATGATAATATCGTTCATGCCTGGGTAGCCTTTAAATAGAAATATGCAAAAACTTTTGAATTATTGTATATGACAACTGAATTTAACTGTAAATACACGTTTTTCTCTCTTTTTTTTTTCTCTTTTTTTTTAAGAACAATTCATAATAATCTTGAATATTTACAACTTTACATGCTGGAAAAGAGAATAAAGCTAGATAATAATTTCAACTCAAATCTCGAGAAAAATAAGGGTCAACGTAATTGAATGAAATTCAATAAAAAATGGGTTATTGGTTAATAATTAGAAGGTAAGTCAAAGAATGGGTTGTTAGGCTCAACGGGGTTCACTAGGGGTTAATTTATGGAGGTAGGCTTTTTATGGAGTAAGTGGGTTGAATCCTGAGTGCCTTTATCATTTTGAAATATCAAATCAATGATGTGGTCTTGACGCGTATAATCAAAGCAAGTTCTAGAATAACAAATCAGTATTGACTCACTCAAAGCAATAATAAAAGTGAGCACGAAAGAATGTATGCTCAAAAAGGCTCAAAATCTCACCAGAATTATGGCTTTTGATGTCAATCCTGTGAATTTCAAATCTCAAGATAATACTTAGAATTAAAGGAAATAGCTTATGCAAAAATTGGGGTTCTTAAAAATTTCAACTTATCATGCTTGATTCCCTAATGTTTTAAAGTTTGAATAATCAGAGTATAAGCACCTATATCTTAATTCTCAACATATCGATAGAAATCATAAATCAATCAGAATAAATTCCTAATAGGAGACTAAGAATTAGTTAAGAACAATGCATGAAGTACAATTTCAGGGATTTTCACAGATACTGTAAAGAATTCAAGTAAGCTTCTCCCCCACACTTAAGATGTACATTGCCCTCAATGTATAAAGATATAAAAATAGTAAAGAAGTATAATATCATAAGATAGTGAGGGAATTGAAACTCCCTGAGTTTAGGATAAACTCGTGAGGAAGAGTCAGCAATTGTGGCAAGGTGTTCCTATTTTCGTTTGAATATGAGCTGTAGAGCTTCTTTTTGAAACTGCGAAAATATTAATTAGTCGTGGGAATTTCCAATTAATAGAGATTACTCGTTAGGGATTGGCCGATAAATAACAGAAAACTAATAAACTAAGTTCTAAGAATACTAATGCTGTAATGATTAAAAAGATTAAACATAAAAATAAAATTTGAAATGAAGAGGAAACTAAAAAAGGAAAAAATGAAAAATGAGAAAAATAGAGCTGAATGGGAGAATAGAGGCACACGCCCGTGTGGCTCAAGTTTAGCCGGTGTTGGCCATATTGAATGGCTGTGTGCGATCTTGTTTGTACTTTACACGGTCATGTAGGACATCCTACGGTCATGTGCGATGAGGCTTCGCTACTTCCACGGTCGTGTGGGAGGGCACACGGTCATGTGATATGTTCCACGGCCGTGTCTTAATTGACAGTGTTGGCCACGGTCTGAGGACACGGGCGTGGAGGTTTGTGCAAGCCCCTGTTGAAGTCGAAAGTTACCACGGCCATATCGCACGACCGTGGCTATATATCAGTGGCCCGTGTTTTGGGAAAATTTGTGCTCTGTTTATACACGGCCTCGGTACACGACCATGTCTCTGTTTGAAGTGTTCACACGGCCTGGAGCACGCCCGTGGGACTGGCCGTATGGTCCTAAATCTCTGCATTAAAAAGGGTTAGTTGATGCATGAAAACTAGTAAAATTAAAATAGACAAGAAATTACTAAGTTAGTGCTCGGGTTGCCTCCCGAGAAGCGCTTATTTATAGTCTAAGCTCGACTTTGCTCGAGCTTGTACATTTACGGTGGTTTGAAGAGTTGATACTCTTCTATCCTGCTTACTATTTTATTATCAACGTAGGATTTGAGTCGAGTGTGATTTACCTTGAAAGTGCCGAGTGACTCATGTTTTATCTCGACTGTACCATAGGGAAAGATTTTCTTTACCGTGAAGTGAGGTGTATCACTTGTATGCTCT
Organism: Gossypium stocksii; assembly: GCA_020496765.1. Taxonomy (NCBI): domain Eukaryota; kingdom Viridiplantae; phylum Streptophyta; class Magnoliopsida; order Malvales; family Malvaceae; genus Gossypium; species Gossypium stocksii. The sequence continues at coordinate 112,189,328 of CM035623.1, forward strand.
TTTGAATTCAAGATTCGAGGATCATCTTCCCCTAAGATTACCTTATCTCCTACCTTGAGTTGATTTGTTTGTACCTGAGGGTCGGCTTGGTGATGCTTTGGGTTGGTTTGGCATACTTTGGGCTTTTCATGATAGTTCAGCCACTCATCTAGTTCCTCGATCTGAAGCATTCACTTTTCAAGTGCATCTCCCTTGGATGGATTTGTTTGTGATTGGGTTTCCTTTATATGGAGCGTATCCTGCACAGAAGGTTGGGTGGTGAGTTTAGTGTTTTTACAAGGACTCGTAACTATATTATTATCAGCAGTCTTAATCGAGTTCCAAGCTTGTAAAGTAACTTTGTCATCACCTATGCGTAGTGTAGGCTCACCTGTTCCTACATCAATTATAGTTCTGGTAGTTGCTAAAAAGGGACGCCCTAAAATTAAAGGTACCTCAATATCTTCATCTATGTCAAGCACAACAAAATCAACAAGGAATATAAATTTAGCTACCTTTACTAGCACATCTTCTATAATTCCCCTAGGATATTTAACAGATCTATCAGCTAATTGAATACTCATCCTAGTGGGCTGTGGTTCCCCTAGACCTAGTTGCTTGAACATTTTGTAAGGCATGAGATTAATGCTAGCACCTAAATCAGCTAAGGCTTTATCAATAAGTAAACTACCAATTAAACAAGGAATAGTAAAACTCTCTGGGTCTTTCAGTTTTGTTGGCAGTTTATTTTAGAGAATAGCTGAATATTCTTCGTTGAGTTCCACTGTGGCTAATTCTTCCAACTTCCTTTTATTTGTCAGAAGTTCTTTAAGGAACTTCGCGTATTTCGGCATCTGCGAAATTACTTCAACAAAAGGTAAGTTAATATGTAATTTCTTTAAGAGTTTAAGAAACTTACTGAATTGTTCATCTGACTGGTCTTTCTTTAATGTGTTTGGGTATGGGATACGAGGCTTGTATTCTTTGATATCTGGCTTATTGCTGCTTACCTCTACCTTACATTTATTCAACTCAGGTTCCTCGCTTGATTTTGGATTGTCTTTGGTTAATGTCTCCTTTTCTATTATACTGACGGCATGAATTTGCTCTCTTGGATTGGTCTCAGTGTTACTTGGGAGTCCACCTTGTGGTCTTTCTGAAATTAGCTTGGTGAGTTGACCAATTTGATTTTCAAGGCCTTTAATTGATGCTTGCTGGTTCTTTAGTGCCGTTTTGGTATTTTAAAAACGGGTTTCTGATACGGCCATAAATTTTGTGAACATCTCTTCAAGGTTCGGCTTTTTCTCTTGTTGTGGAGGTGGCTGTTGAAATCCCGGAGGAGGTGGTTGTCTTTGATTCCCTTATCTTCCCCAAGAAAAATTAGGGTGGTTCTGCCAACCTGTATTGTAAGTATTACTATAAGGGTTATTTTGAGGTCTAGAATTGTTACCCATATAGTTGGTTTGGTCAGTTTCCATGCCATGTCCATAAGAGGAGTAATCTGGATTGAACATATTTCCCTGAATTGCGTCACACTGCATCATTGGATGTGCCTGCGTAGAACCAACAAAATTATCAAACTTTTTATTTAAAAGTTCTACCTGGTTAGTAAGCATGGTGACAACATCAATATTATAAACTCCTGCAGCTTTTGTCGGCTTTGTCCTCATGACTTGCCACTGATAATTATTTAATGACATCTCTTCTATAAACTCATAAGCTGCTTCTGGTGTTTTATTGTTGATTGTTCCTCCGGCGGCCGCATCGATCATCTGCCTTGTTGATGCATTCAAACCGCTGTGAAAGGTTTGAACTTGTAATCACAAAGGCAATCCATGGTGAGGGCACCTTCTCAAAAGATCTTTGTATCTCTCCTAGGCATCGTAAAGTGTCCCTAGATCCATCTGCACAAAAGAAGAGATATCGTTTCGCAATTTAGCTATTTTAGCTGGAGGAAAATATTTAAGTAAAATTTTTTCGGTTATCTGTTCCCATGTAGTAATTGAGCCTCGTGGTAGAGAATTTAACCACCGTTTAGCCTTGTTTCTCAAAGAGAATGGGAATAGCCTAAGACAAATGGCATCATCAGAAACGCCATTTATTTTGAATGTATCGCATATTTCCAAGAAATTGGCTAGATGCGAGTTAGGATCCTCATCCTGCAAACTATCAAACTGAACAAATTGCTGTATCATTTGAATAGTGTTAGGTTTCAGTTCAAAATTATTTGCAGCAATAGTAGGCCTAACAACGCTAGATTCAGTGCCTGCTAAATTAGGTCTAGCATAATCATACATAGTACGCGGAGTAGGATTTTGCTCAACAAGATTTGCGGCTACTACATGAAGTAGCTGATTATCCTGATTTGCTTCCATCTCTTCAGTAGGTTCAGGTTCTTCTTCTTGTCCTTCTTCTGGATATTGCAAACTTCTTCTTATCTCTTGGCGAGTTCGACGAACTGTCGCTTTTAAATCGTCGTCGAAAAGTAATGGTCCTCCTGGGTTTCTTCTAGTCATAAACTAGAGATACCTAGAAGGAAAAAGAAAAATAAAAAATAAAAAAATAAAATAAAAATAGAAATAAAAATAAAAATAAAAATAAATAAAAACTGAAAATAAATATAAAAGAAAAATAAATAAATAAATATAAATATAGTAATGGCTAAAGTAATAAAAATCGAGTTTTCTTAATATTTTAGTTCCCCGGCAACGATGCCAAAAACTTGATATGCGTGATATGAAGTAATAAAATTTACAAAGAACTTGATCACACCAAAACTAACTAATATCACGACCTTAAAGGTAAGCGCACCTGTAAAACAGTAGTATAGTTTAGTGGCAAGACCGAGTTATCGTACCTAAGAGAACTAAAAGTACTAATACTTACTTTCATTTTATTATCTAGCCTAAAAATAAAGAGAGTTGATTTAAACTAATTCTAAAACTAACTAAAAGTGCGCAAAAAGTAAATTGCGGAAAACTTTAGGGAAAAGCTGATTGATATAAGCAATACTTAAAGAAGAATCCACCTAGACTTCACTTGTTATTGGTTCTTGAGCTAGACGATTTATTCACTTGACTTGATCTGTAAGGATCCCTAACCTATGCTAAACCCTCCGTCGAGGCGTAGAGCAACTAGGCCTAAGTTGTTAGTTAAAGTTCCTTTATTAATTAACTCCCTAGGTTGCATTAATTCGATCTATGGCTCCCCATATTAGGTTTGACCCTAATCTGGCAGATTTATGTCGCCCTATGTCTAGGGTTGCATGCAACTCCGCTTAATTATGGTAGATCTACTCTTATCACAGGGACTTTTGCTCCTCTGCTCTAAGTACATCTAATTCTTGAAGTAATACATAGGATTATTAAATCAAGAATTAAGCACACATAATTAAGAACAACTCAAGTATTTATCATATAACTCAAGAATAAATAATAACAAGATCTGTCTTAGGCTTCATCCCCCTCAAGTATTTGAGGGGTTTAGTTCATAATTAAAGAAGAAAACATCTCAGAAGAAATAAAACAACAAAACATAAGAAACCAAAAACCCCTGAAGGAATTTAGGGAGATCTTCTGTCTTGATGTAGAATTTCGGTTTCTGGGATAAATCAATCGGCTTCCCTTGGAGTAACTCCTAGCTTTCACTCTTCGTGTTGGCAGAGAGACGACTCCCCACTTTAGGGAAAAGATTACCCTTGGTAGGGGGAAATAAAGTACACCCTTAGAGTTGCCTCCTAGGGTCCTTATATAGAGTTTTGGGGAGCCTTTCTTAGCCTTTAAGTATTTAAATCCGAGTGAAATTCCTCTTCCTCACGACTAGAACACGCCCGTGTGCCACGCTTGTGTGGTTTTGGCAAGAGGCCGTACGATTCTATCGGTGGAGGCACGACCGTGTGGCCTGGCCGTGCTTGTCGGGGGCTAGACCGTGTGATCTTCATGTGGCACGGCCATGTGCCACGGCAGTGTGGTTACTTCTTGGGCCTTGCGTTTTCACATTTTGGCCCATTTTCTCCGGTTACAATTTAATACTAAGTGATGGAATAAACATATGATTGCATGAATATGAATGTGATTGGGCCTGATGGGCCATATAAGTGTGATTGAGCCTAACGAGCCGTATAAATGTGATAGGGCCTGATGGGCCATATGAATGTATGAAAGCCTATAGACTTGCTAGGGTTTTGTAATGGACTTGTAGGCCTAGTTTCTAATGAATTCTCAAGTGCATAAAACTTAATTAATTTATCAAGCACGTCTGTGGACAAGTCATAAGGTTAGAGTGTGGCAATGGGTATATGCATGTCTAGGATTGGATCTAGGAAGAGCTTGGTACATAAGCGGTCTTAATGACCCACCTTCTCTTCTCTGGAATCTTACCTGGTGCATAGTGTCTATTCACTCTAGCCAAAGAGGACTTGTTGACGGGCCAAAGTTTGTAATTAAGATCCATACGTTAGTAAATTACTGAAATACCCCTGTAGGATAGAATTACTGAATTACCCTTGTGTGTTATAAGTATGACTATATGATATATGTTGCACTCATGTGTTATAATGTTGCATGTGGGTGGGAATTATGTTGGAGAAAGTGTTATATGAGGATCGCTTAGTCGCTTGACGACCGTGGATCCAACGAAGGCTTTTAAGCCCAATATATGATCAGCAGCTTTGCTGCAACGTTAGGTAGTACCGCAACCGGCGTTACCCTTGATGTGTATTGGATGGGTAGGTCGATGTAGTCATCCCCACAGGATGTGATTCGGTTGGATGGAGATGTTGTGTATCGGTTGGATGGGGTGGGAATTGCATAATTGCATTATTGCATACATGATTGCTCTAAATGTTGTTATTGTATTGGGCTCAGGCCCAAGATGATTTGTGTTGCATGATATATATATATATTTTTTTTGTTGCTGAGGGTTGTATACACTGAGTTTCGAAACTCACTCCCTCTTTTATTTTTCTTAGGAAATCCTCAGTAGGCGGTTTGACGGACAGTGGGACTCAGAAGTGGCCAGCTAGCAAGACGACCAAACTTGGGTTTCTTTATGATTTCTAGTATTTCTAATTATTTTAGTCCAAATTGTGATAAGGCATTTTCTCAGGTTATTATTGTACATTATAATGCTTTAAGACTGGAACATGGATTTATTCGTTTTAAACACATCTTAAGTTTTTTTTTGAAACCACTTTTTTTAAAATAAGCTTCCGCAGTTAAAGCAAATTTTTCCAAAGTAACTTTTAACATGAAGTAAAAAGTTAAAAATGACTTCTGAATGTACCTTGTTATAAAAGAACGTACAAATTGGATTTTTACTTAAAGTTTCTTTAGAAGGGTTTTTTAATGAAAACAAGGTTTTCGATAAAACACTTCAATGTGACAAGCTGGATTCGGCCATAACGTCCGAGCCGGGTTTGGGGTGTTACAGGTTAACGAGCCTAAGAGCCGAGATGGTAAGGTATTTGGCATAATTGTGGTATATATATACATACATTGATGCACTTTGGGTTTTGGGTGGTAAATATGTTGTCTTGACCTTTCGAGGTTGGCCACCCTTTGGGGACACTAGTGGATGATTGTTTAGTCTTGATAAGGGAGGGCTGGGTGCTGGATGTCTATCACATTCTCTAGGAAGGGAACCGATGTGCTAATCACCTTGCTAATTTAACTCAAGCGAAAGTTATTGCTGGTACTGGTATGTATTTGTCCAATCCGCCTTTAAGTTTGTTGTCGCTCTTGCATGAGGATTCCAAGGAACATGATAGTATGTATATCTAGTTTTTTCCTTTTCTCTATTATACAAAAAAAAAAAAAAAAAGAAGAGAAATTTTGCCCTTAATGTTTACATTTTTTGTCAATTTGACCCATATTTTTTTGAGTTAAATTTGACCATCAACTTTTTAAAAATAATTTAAACCTGACCATAAACTTTTTAAAAAGAGTGAAATTGTATTTTTTTCGAAAATATTGACTATTTTAATAAATTTTAAATTATTTATTAACAAAACATATAAAATAAATAGTACATTATCAACATGAAATACACGTGAATTATACCATGATGGAATCCCAAACATAACGGCAACCACTAGATTGTGAAACACATTCAGTCGACAACATTGGTAATTATATATATATATATAAATATATCTTTATTTGTTTATTTATAAAAAAATGCAATTACTTTTAATTAGATTTTATGAGTTTTTTTATAATGCAATTAACTTTTTATTTTATTCGATCTGTTTAATCAAACATTAAATAAGAGTAACTAAGAAAGTAACAAAATTTTGTCAAATAATTCATCTGAATAAAAAAAAACACTTATGAAATAATTTATTTACGTTACATTTGATTTTAAAAATTAAATTGAAATGGACCTGAGCAGGAAGAATTAAAATAAACAACTAAATTACATAAAACCTAATCAGATCAATCATATAATCAAATTCTTCAACATATAAAATCAAATAAAATTAAGTTAAATGGAAATGCAGTATTAAAATATTAAATGAACCATTAAAATATTCATGGTTATTATGTATTATAAAAGCTAAAAGTGAGACCAAATTGGGGAAATAGCAATGGGTAGCCCATTAAACAAAGTCCAACAACCGATTTGTCTATTTTGTGGACTAAAATTGAAATCCATCATAAATCAGATTATTTTATTTTATTTACTTGAAATTGAAATTGGAGTCCATGAGAAAAGGCTAGTTAGTTTATACTCTACACATATAAAAAACAAGAAATGTTGATTCATTAATTCTTATTAAGCAAAATGAATTAAAGTAATTAAAAATAGAATAAATTTGTCAAAAATGCCACATTACTAAGCAAATGTAAGAAGAAATGATATTGAGATTACTCCTAAATTTCAAATTCTTAATATATTTGAAATCCAAATGTAAGAATCTTATACTCAATTATTTCATTATTCCTTAAATCAACCCAACATTATAACTTTCAGATAATCTCGTCTTGTCGAAGGCCAATGCCAAACTAACCCTTTCTTTGTGGAGTATAGCCGAGGGGGCCTCCCCTTTTTGAAAATTTTTAATATTCCTTTGAAATCTTTTCAACATTTTTATTACACCTTTAAAATTCTGAAAATTTTCATTACACCTTTTTCTAAAAATATTAATTAGGCCTCTTATATATATTAAAAAAAATCTTATTAAACTCCTAAAAAAATTAAACTACCCAAAATTTAGGGTGACTTTAGATGTGCGGTGCATTTAATTACGATTAGCGTAAAAACAGTTGTGGCGGTAAGATTAAATACTGTAACGATATTATAATATGAGATAAAAAGTAAATTAAACGTACTGTACCATTCATTCAAACCCACATTTAACCTCACATTGAGTATAGTCCTCTGTCAAGGAAATGAAGTATAAAAAAAGGAAGTGGAGTTAGTGGATTAAATGGGTGTAGGGGTTTAATGCAAAATGACAAACTTTGGTGGACTCCATCCTCAACTACAACATAAGACGAAAGCATGATTAATATGTTTTCAAATTATGAAAGAAATGAATAAATGAATGCGCATTGGCAATGTCTCCATCGAGGTCGGGTTCGTCCCATTCCATTCAACTATAAATCAACTTGCAATTGCATACTTCACTCAACCCACTAATCTTTTATCATTATCCCAACATCATAATTTTGCTTTTACGTTTAAAATACTCAATTCATTCCAATAATATATTTTCTTCTAACTTTAAAAAAAATAAAAATAAACAAAATATCACTTTGAGATTGTATCACATTATCACTTGAAAATTAAATATATATGTATATATAAATTTTCAAGTAATTACATTAAATTTTTAGGTGATGACGTCGCAAAATTTTAGAGAGTCATGTATTATTTTCTAATAGCTGGACTGGTGGTTGAACTGGTCATACTAATGGTTCCCGATTCAATTGATTTTGATCGACTCAACTATTAGACCAACGATAATTAAATAAATAACTAGATATTCATAAAAATAAAAATAAAATATTGAATAGATTCAACTTGTTCAACTGCGGGTTTTGTCCCACCTTTCAGTTTTTACCGGTTTTAAGTAGTTTCTTATTCCATCAGTTCAACCCTTTTGTTTGAACTAGTATACTGATTAGTTCTGAATCCAATTGGTCTGATTGACCAATCCAACCTTGTTTGAAGAAGAACAGTCACATAATAAAATATGACAAAGTCCAATTTCATGGACCAAAATGAATGTGGTTGTCAAATTCAAGTACCAAAGTGACCAAAAAAATAAGTATAGGTACCAAAGTGAACCTAATTGCTAAGTTTAGGGATACAAATTATATTATCCCTAAAATTTAAATATAAAAAATGAATATATATTTTCAATAACAATTGAAGGTTAAGATATGCCATTAGTCTTTATATTTTTTGTAAATTTGAAATTTAGTCTTTATACTTTTATTTTTAAGAATTTAGTCTTACTTTTCAAGTTTCAAGATATAGGTCCAACGGTTAATACTATTAAAATTATTTTATTAAATTTAGATTCATTATAACGTTTTTTAGTTATATAGCTACCAGGTGAGTATTTTTTATTTTAAAATGTCACATTAACAAATTTAACAAAAAAAAAATAGTGTTAAAAATTAGACTTGAATTTTGAAATATAAAAAGTAGATAGACAAAATTCTTGAAAATAAAAGTAAATAGACAAAATTTTAATTTTGTGAAAAATACAAGGAATTATGACATATTTTAACTTAATTGACATGATTGAATTAAATTAACCGAGCCCAAGAATGAGTTCAAATTTATTAGGGATTGATTATCAATTAAAATTATTTTAGGTAAATTATGAAAATAATCACTAAATTATGCTTTTAGTTTTATTTTGGTCACCGAACTATTAATTTTTTTAATTTAATCACTCAACTTTTCGAAATTAAATATTTTAATCACTCTTCCATTAATTGCTATTAGATGAGAGACATATTTTTTCCTCTTTCTCCAAAACCGACTTATTCCAATAAATATACTACAAATCAACCTAACCACTCAATTAATTTTTAAAACCAACATTTTTTTTCCTGCACTTATTCACTTCGTCAAGATTATAATAAAGTTAAATATGCCTTGTTGACATTTTATTTTAATTTTTATGAGAAGAGGGATAGAATAAGATAAGATAGCGAAATCTAACGGAAAAAGAAGAAGCCCTATCCCTACGACATAATCTTCAATATATTTATGTTGGTTGTTTGGAAGTTCATTAATTTGAAAACAACCCATATATATAATATTCCCCTTGGAATTCAATTCATCAATGCACCATTCCATTCCATTCCCATGCTATTATCTGAGTTTTTAAAATTTTCAATCTCATTTCAAACGCTATATTTGGTATTCGAGTTTTATATTCTTTTTCTAATTTAATATCCGTGTTATTTTTTGGTCCTATTTAATATTTATATTTGACAAAAGTTATATTTTTTTCATATTCAAACGTAACGGTGTTAACTAGAGTGGTGCATGGCCGGGCTTGGGTCTGGCCCAACTAAAAATTTAAGCCCGTTTGCTAGGCCTGGGCCCGGTCCGACCAGAAAAATGGGCCTAAATTTTGCCCAAGCCCGACCCGAATAAAAATGTTAAAGCCGAGCCCGTCCCGCCCCACCCATATTAATTTTTATATTATTTTTTATATAATTTTAAAATATATATAAACCATCAAAAATACTAAAAACATCATAATAAATATTTCTCAACAAATTAAAAATAAATTTTAAAAAGTATATATACTTAAATAACAATAAAAATAGATGCTGTAATGGCCAATTTTTGGCCTAAAATAATAAACCCAAAACAACAATTAAAAGACCAAATAAAAAACAAATCAGCCCAACAGACCCAATAACCCATGCTAACCCTAGTACAACCAATAGTCCATTACTAAGAAATTAGCAGCAGCCACAGCCTCTACTTCAGCCACCGACCCTTCATTTTCGGCCACCAGCGCCGCGCCCCTGATGCACGCCCTCCTCCACGTGTCGCACGGCACCTGCAAAACAGCAAACACAGCAGAAAAAAGAGGCATGCGAGCACAGAGCAGTAAAGAGCAAAAAAACAAAAATTTAAAATGAATCGGTTGTAAAATGGCTTTAAAAGCCCGAGTTTTCTCCATTTGTTTCTTTTACGAACATCAGAAAATAGAAATAATAGAAAAGGAAACTTTAGAAGGTGATTTTCATCTTCGTTTTCGTTTTAGATTCTGGCTTTGTTCCTTTTATTTTATTTTTCTTTATTATTATTATTATTTTTTTATAAATATTTAAGTAATAGTAAAAGAACAGAGTAGTAAAAAACGCACCTTTGATTCATTGTTTTGGTGCTCTCCGGCATCCTCTCACCGATCTGAAGGTCGTCGAACCTCGGCATTCGACCATTGGTCGCGGCGGAGAGCGAAACACCGAAGGGTACTCCCCTTTTTCCTTGCGTCGCTGTGGTCGCGAGGGCTCCGTCTTTGGACCCATTCAAAAGAGGGTCGAAAGGGGCCCATTCAAAAGAGGGTCGAAAGGGGCCCGATGAACCCATGGTCGGCCATGGAGGAGGAAGAGGGTGAGAGAGCAAAAAGCCTCACTGTTTTCTTGAAAAAAGTGGGTGGCTGATTTAAAAAATAAAAAATAAAAATAGCAGAAGACTGCTAAAAAGAGAACCCCTTCGGTCTTTTAAAAAGAAATCAAAACGACGCCGTTTGGTTGGGGGTGACCCGTGCGTTTTCTCCTGAGGGGAGAATTGCGCGAATGGTCCCTCCCTTTTGCAGGTCCATTCGATCAGGCTTGTTTCCCTTTTTTTTTTTAATTTTGCCATCAGATTTTATTTGGTTTTCGTTTTAGTCCGTTGACCTGTTGAATCAAACGCGCAGAGAGAACCTCGAGGGGTATTTACCCGTTTGGTCCCTACTAGCTTATGCGTGCTACATTTTGGCCCTCGATTAGTTTTTTTAATTTATACCCTACATTTTACTTCAGTTTCGTTTTAATCCTGGACCTTTATTTTAAACTGTTTTAATCTATTACATTTCAAATTATTTTATTCATGTTACATTGTGTTATTTCTTTATACTAATTGTTTGTATATAGTATCTATTTTAAAATATATATTACTTAGCTTAACCCCTTTTTATGATATTTTAAAATTTGTTTCTTTAAACTGTTTTATTCTAAACATTTTATATGTTATTTATCTTATGTTAAAATGTGATATACATATTAACCATTATAAACTGTTTTCCTTTATTTACTTCTAAATTATCCTTTTTTATAAAAAATTCGTTGTATGTTTCATTTATTTAAAATTGTTTATTCTTCTAAATTGTTTTACATACCACATTTTAAACTTCTTATATATTATTTTAAGTTGACTTGTATCATGTTTTCTAAAAAAATTATTTTATTCGTCTTGTTTTAAATCCCTTTTATTTATTCTAAAGTATCTCATTATTATTATTCTTATTAAATTTTTTTTATATTTATCTTACCCTTTTATATATTATTAAATTAAATTTTATATGTATATCTTCTATTTTTAAACTATTTTGTGATTATTAATTTCAAAGGTCCCTTAAAATTTTATTTTGTTTTCAAACTTTATTATCATTTTAAGTTGCTTTTATTTTATTCATTTTATTTTATTTTCTTTTTAAATTGTTACGCGACGTTAATTTCATTGCTTGATTACTATTGTTAATATTTAAATGATGTATGTGGTACGAATATTGTCATTGTTTGTGCTATGATTTGATTATTGGCATTTTCATATTATTATTGTTCATTTGCACTATGATGTATTATTGTCCCTTGCTCGTTTTATTTCATGTCATCGCATCGTAAATTAAACTCCAACCCGTTTATCCAATACTAGTCGTTTTTATCCCAAACAATCAATAAGGCCATATTTAGTATTTGGAAACTCAAGAAAATTATGCCCTAACTTACTGTGTTGTGATTTTTCTCGTTGGATCTAAACAACCGAATACCTTTCGTTTTTTAAAATACACGAGTTTTAAATAAAAAGGGGAAAACTTATTTTTGGGAATTTAAGACGTTGTGTCCTAACTTACTGGATGTGACGTCTTATTTCCTCAAGATAAGGAAATTTTAGAAAATAAAGGCAATATCTCGCATTTGGGAATTCGAGAAGATCGTGCCCTAACTTACTGGGTTTCGATTTTTTTCGTTTGACTTGAAAGACGAATATCCTTTTATTAAAATACACGAGTTTTGAAAATTAAAAGATGAGTTCGTTCTTGGGGAATTAAAATGTTGTGCCCTAACTCACTGGGTGTGGCACTTTATTACTTCAAAACGAGAATATCTTTAACATCCATTTTTACTTACTCGAGCTTTCTTAAACATTAATAAAAAGGATCGTATTTTAAAATCTTTTCAAAATTTTCAACATTAGGACATTAATTGATCAATTTGGTACCAATTTTGGGCGTGACGAGGGTGCTAACCCTTCCTCGCACGTAACCGACTCCCGAACCCGATTTCTTAAAATTTCGTAGGCCAAAAACACTGTTTTAGTAAATCAAAATGCTTTATTAAAGCAAAGGTGATCTGATCACACCTAATAAAAGATCGGTGGCGACTCCCGTTTTCGTTTTCAAAACTAAGTCGATCCCCTTTTCAAAAAAATGGTTTTGACAGCTTGGCGACTCCATTGGGGACTAAGAGAGTCAAGCCGAAAAATTGGTTAATTCTTTGTCCTATTGTTGCAAATTTAAAATCGTTTTTAAAAAAAAAAAACAATTATCATGATTTCTTTGTTGCATTTGTTTGTATTATAATTCAAATTCCGTAAAATGCCGGCATTGCATTGCATGACCATTGTGGTCGCACCATTAAGTGGGAGTAAGAAACTATGCCTTCGTGAGGTTTTCACCTCTGCATGGGTTAGTGGACTACTTCCGGAATACATCTGTACCTATACGCTTCGTGAGATTTTCATCTCCGCATGGCCATAGGGAAATGTATTCCCCTGAATCGAACTCAGTCCATATGAGCCTATAATGGGTGAGGATCGAGGAATTCGCTGGTTCGGGCAAAACTTCGGAGAAATGACGTTAAGAAATTTAAGAAGAGAAGGCTAGGTCTGATCGGTGGGAAAAGAAATTCCAAGATGCTCAAGTTAGGGAGGCTGCTCTAAAAAGGAGTCTGTTGGAGAGCCAAAACGAAAAGGAAAGGTTAAGGGTTCGGGCGGTAGATTTGGAGAGATCACTACATCAACATCGTAGTCGTAACTCCGTCATCGAGTTAAAAGCCAGCTTAAGCAAAATTGAGGAATTAAAAAGAAGGATAGAAGAGCTCGAGACCGCATTACAGAAAAGTAAAATTCGAATTGAATCCTTGAGGCAAACAATGAACAATGGAAATAGCAACTCCACTATTCTCAATGTCAGATTAGGGACCGAGACCATGTCATGGGCGAAGCTATTACTCAAATTCGAGAGGTAGCCGATCATCTGTAAATCTGGCGGTTCAAGCTGATTTGTTAAGCTTACAGCACGAGTCAACGTCAGATCGTGGTCGAAACTTAGCTTGGCTTCTTAGTAAAGTTAAGGCTTTAGGTATTAGGGCAAAATCGTATGTGTAATCGTCCGCTCTATGTAAAGAAATTTGTTTTCTAGTGAAGTTGATCTAACAGAATTGAATCGAAATCAATGCCTTTTTCTTGCATTCATTCATTTCATACATTACATCACATCATGTGCATTAAGTTTCATTAAAAGACCCTAATTAATTAAAATTATGATAGTTACCCTAGAAACCAACAAAAATCCACCAATTGAATATCGCTACAACACCCGTCGTAAAATAAAAGCAATGGATTAGAGACTAGAAAGATTGGAACAGATACAAAGAGATATGCAAGACTTGCTACAAGCACAGATGCAAGAACAACTAGCCAAAATGCAACAAGATATGAGGGATCAGATGCTTGAATCCCAAAGGAATATGATGAAGCAACTAGCACAGCTATTGGCCGGAGGGCCTGATAAAGGAAAGAACCCCGTGACCCATCCTAGTGATGACAATGAAGACCCTGCTTACCCCCAGGCTTTACCCCGACAAACACTCAAGCACAACCAGAGATGTATCAGCAAAGAGTACCTGTCACTATTAGACCCCAATATTAAGCTGGTGTATCGACACCAATGAACTTTCAAACGGGCCAGGGGATAATCCCACCAACCCCATCGTCACAGATCTTGATGATGTAGCAGAAATAGAGAAAGAAAAAATAGATCTGCCAAAACAACTTGAAAAATGCTGTAAGTGGCTAGAAGAAAAGTTTAGAGCGATGGAGAACGCTGACTACCATTACGGGATAGATGCTAAAGACTTGAGTTTGGTCCCGGATTTGGTACTCTTGCCAAAATTCAAAACTCCAGAATTCAAAAAATACAACGGGACTAGCTGCCCTAAAGCTCACATAACGATGTTCTGTCGGAGGATGACAGGATACGTCAACAATGACCAGTTGTTAATCCACTGTTTTCAAGACAGCTTGGTCGGGTCTAAGCCAAATGGTATAACCAGTTGACCCGTGCCTAAATTGGTTCATGGAAGGACCTAGCTCAAGCTTTCATGAAACAATATGGCCATGTAACAGACATAGCACCAGACAGAATTACACTACAAAACATGGAGAAGAAGCCAAGCGAGAGCTTCAGGCAGTATGCCCAATGATGGAGGGAGATAGCGATGCAAGTCCAACCACCTCTCTTAGAAAAGGAAACGACCATGCTCTTTATCAATACCTTGAAGATCCTATTCATTAATCACATATTGAGGAGTGCTACTAAGGGCTTCTCAGACATAGTAATATCTGGAGAGATGATAGAGAACGCGATAATATGCGGAAGGATCGAAGCGGGGGAAGGTGACGAGAGATCAGCCCCGAGAAGAAAAGAAAATAAGGTGAACAATGCGAACGTGTACAATAAAAGTTACTCCAAACCAGTCACCGTAAGCCAACCGAGGGTAGCGACTACTAACTACCAGGGCTCCTCAAGACAAGATTCTAACCCAAAGCCAAACACGAAAAGAATCCAGTTTACGCCAATCCCGATGACGTACAGGGAGTTATACTTAAACTTGTTCAATGCACACGTGATAGCTCCTTTCTACTTAAAACCTATGCAACCTCCATTCCCTAAGTGGTATGACGCGAACACTCAGTGCGAGTACCATGCGGGAATCACGGGACACTCAATTGAGAATTGCACCGCCTTCAAGAAGGTGGTTGAAAGATTCATAAATATGGGTATAGTGGAGTTCGATGACCCCACAGGACCTAATGTGGCTGGAAATTCGTTACCCAGTCACTCAGACAAAGAGGTGAATGCAATAGCCTATAATGGTAAGAAGAGAACTAAGGTAGATGTATCGGAGATAAAAAACCCATTGAGGTAGAAGAAAATAATAGAGGGAAGACTAATCGCACAGGATTTGAGAGAAAGACCCAGTGGAACGAGGGATTACTGTGAATTCCACAATGAAGAGGGGCATGAGATTCAAAGGTGTGATAAATTTAGGGCGCTGATACAGGATTTGATGGATAATAAGGAGCTTGAATTCTTTGAGTATACCGAGAGCCTGGAAGGAGAAGATGTGTGTGCGTCAGAAGAGGGATCAACCAAGAAGGTCTATGGGGTCAATCACCCAGTGATAATCATCTCACGGCCAAAAGTTAGTGAAGCCGGAGCACAAATTGCGCTAAAGGTCATAATCCAGAAGTCAGTGGCCTTCCCTTATAAAGATAGTAACAGGGTCCCATGGAATTATGATTGTAATGTGACGATCCCGATAGGGAGGAATTCGGCTAGCACTTCAGAAAAAGATCAAGACGAGGGTTTCTACATGCGCAGCGGAAGGCGCTATACCCCGAATACAAAGGCAAAACTAGTCAAAGGGAAATCCATTACAGTTGAACCAAGGAAAGAGAAGACGACCAGCTCCGAATTACCCATTAATGAGCCGGTAACTGAAAAGGAAGCCAAAGAATTCTTGAAATTCTTGAAACACAGTGAGTACAGTGTTGTGGAGCAATTACACAACCAGCCAACTCGCATATCAGTACTGGCTTTACTCCTAAGCTCAAAAACGCACCGTAATGCATTAATGAAGGTGTTGAATGAAACATATGTTGCAGATGACATCTCTGTCAATAAAATCGACTGATTGGTCAATAACATCAGTGCTGATAACTTCATCTTTTTCAATGACGACGAAATACCACCTAGGGGTATGGGATCTACAAAGGTCTTACACATAACCAAACGATGCAAGGGATATACGTTGCCAGGGGTATTAGTTGATAATGGATCAGCTCTAAATGTCCTACCCCTATCCACGTTAAATAGGTTACCCATTGATAGTTCCCATATGAAAACTTGCCAAAATATTTTGAGAGCGTTCGATGTTACCGAAAGGAGGGTCATGGGGAGGATAGAGATACCACTTCAGATTAGTCTAAATACATATGAGGTGGACTTCTTGCTGATGGATATCAAACTGTCTTACAATTGTCTGTTAGGGAGGCCTTGGATTCACTCGGCAGGGGCAGTGCCGTCATCATTACATCAGAAGTTAAAATTGGTAACGGAAGGTAGATTGGTCACAATAAATACAGAGGAGGATATCATTGCATCAGTCACCAGTGATGCCCTATACATAGGAACAGACGATGAAGCTATTGAATGTTCCTTTTGATAATTGGAATTCGTCAATACAACATTTATTGTCGAAGGAAGTAGAATCCCCGTGCCCAAAATATCCTGAACTGCAAAGATGGGCCTGCAATTGACAGTTGAAAAAGGGGTCTTGCCGGGAAGAGGACTTGGGAAGTACCTCCAAGGGAGAATCGAAGCCCCAATGTTAAAGGAAAAACGAGACCGCTTTGGTTTAGGTTTTAAGTCAAACATGAAGCAAAAGAAGAAAGAGCTTGAGAAAAAGCAAAAAAAAAGAAGAGCACGTCTGCCCGGTGAGGAGATCAAGTGGGACCCGATGGTTTTTCTTCATTTATCTAGAACATTTGTGTCGGGAGGAACCATATACCCTGAACAAAGAATGACAAGAAGAGAAGTAGTGGATGAAATGCTGGGAAGTTTGAGCATTAATACCATATCTGAGGAAGGAGCTGAAGAAATAAACTCATCTGGAATTAGCCCTTACCCTCCTAGAAGTGTTCTGAACAATTAAACCGTGAAAGAGGTTCCTGTTACTTTTAGGATTAATTCAGAGTAATGTTCAAAACACACTTATTGTTCTAAGCCTAGGAATAATAAAGATCCTTTTGTCAAATAGGCATATGTCCAACTATCTTATTTCAATGAAATACATTTTTTGCCTCATTTTGAGTAAATGTTCTTTTATTCTTTTCATTCTATTCATGACCAAAATATTCTTTTCCCTTTCACCTCATTCATAACAAATCATGCAAATATCTATTCTTAGATTCTTTTGTTCTTTGCGCCTTTCTTCTCCCTTATAACAGGTCCCTAGATATCAATGATATGAGCAATGCTGTCACTGACTCAGAGTCTCCTTTTGAGAAGGATATGCGTATAGAAGATCCTCAGCATTCTGAAGATGACTGGGACAGTAACTTATCTCCTGATTTGTTGAGGATGGTTGAATAAGACGAGAAACAAATTCTCCCTCATAAGGAGTCAGTGGAAGTTGTGAGCTTAGGTGAAGGAAAAGAGATAAAGATCGGAGTTAGCATTGCCGTTGAGACAAAACGAGATCTCATTGAGTTGCTCCAAGAATTCAAGGATGTCTTCGCATGGTCGTATCGAGACATGCCTGGGTTAAACACTGATATTGTGGTACATCGGCTCCCCATAAGAGACAAGTGCAAGCCAGTTCAACAGAAGCTCCGAAGGATGAGACCCGACGTTTTGTTGAAAATCAAAGAAAAGGTCAAGAAGCAATTCGATGCTGGTTTCTTGCAGGTGGTCAAATACTCAGATTGGGTAGCCAATATAGTCCCCGTTCCCAAGAAAGATGGAAAAGTACGAATGTGTGTGGACTATTGGGATTTGAACAGAGCCAGCCCGAAAGACAATTTCTCACTACCTCATATTGACACTCTAGTGGACAACACGGCAGGCTATTCATTATTTTCCTTCATGGATGGTTTTTCTGGATACAACCAAATAAGAATGCACCCTGAAGACATGGAGAAGACTACGTTCGTAACCCTGTGGGGAACCTTTTGCTATAAGGTGATGCCATTTGGGTTGAAAAATGCGAAAGCAACATACCAAAGAGCCATGGTGACTCTGTTCCATGACATGATGCACAAAAAAATTGAAGTTTACATTGATGACATGATCATGAAATCTCGAACAGAAATGGAACACGTACAAGTCCTGAGGAAGCTGTTCCGAAGGTTAAGAAAGTTTCAGCTAAAGCTCAATCTGGTAAAATGCACTTTCGGAGCCAGGTCAGGAAAACTGCTAGGATTTGTGGTCAGTGAAAAGGGGAGTGAGATTGACCCGGACAAAATCAGGGCTATGCAAGAATTGCCCCCGCCACACACTCAAAAAGAAGTTTGAGGTTTCCTTGGAAGGTTGAATTACATCGCTCGGTTCATCTCACAACTAACTGAGAAATGTGATCCCATATTCCGTCTTCTCAGAAAACACAATCCAGGTATATGAGACGATGAGTGCCAGAGAACTTTCGATAAGGTTAAGCATTACTTATCCAACGCCCCAGTACTGATGCCGCCAAGCCTAAATAAACCACTGATATTATATTTGACAGTCTTCGAAAACTCCATGAGATGCGTACTTGGCCAACATGATGGGTCAGGGAGAAAAGAAAGAGCGATATATTATCTCAGTAAGAAGATCACCGAATGTGAGATAAGATATTCGCCAATTCAAAAGTTGTGTTGTGCCCTAATTTGGACAACTCGAAGATTGAGGTAGTACATGTTATATCACACAACTTGGCTCATCTCAAAACTGGATCCCCTAAAGTACGTGATGGAATCAACTGCATTGAATGGAAGGATGGCTCGTTGGCAAATTCTGCTCTCTGAATTTGACACAGTCTATGTGAACCAGAAAGCCGTAAAAGGAAGCGCGATAGCAGATTTTCTGGCCAGTAGAGCTTTGGAGGATTATGAGCCATTAAACTTTGATTTTCCAAATGAGGACTTAATGTATGTTGTAATTGCTAAAGAGGACTCTCCAAAAGGCCATTCCTGGAAACTAAACTTCGACGGAGCCTTAAATGCTGTGGGAAATAGAATTGGGGCAGTCTTGGTATCTCCAAATGGAGATCATTATCCTTTAGCAAGCAAGTTAGATTTTGACTGCACAAATAACATGACAGAGTACGAAGCATGTATCATGGGTATTCGTGCGGCTATTGAACGTAAAATCAAAATGTTAGAGGTATATGGAGACTCTGCACTTGTGATCTACCAACTTAAGGGCGAATGGGAGACAAGAGACCCTAAATTGATCAATTGCCGAAAGGTAGTGCTGGAGTTAATTGAGGAGTTCGAAGATATCACCTTCTCCTACCTCTCACGAGATGAGAACCAGATGGCTGACGCCTTAGCCACTTTAGTTTCCATGATCAAAGTAAACAGGCAAGAGGATGTGAAGCCCATCCGAATGAGCATTTATGAGACTCTGGCTTATTGTTACAACCTCGAAGAAGAAGAAAAAGAAGAGAAAGATGACCACCCTTGGTACCAAGATATTTTGCAATATGTGAAGAGTCGTGAATACCCTGACCATGTAACAGAGAACGATAAAAGAACGTTAAGAAGGCTAGCCAGTGACTATGTCTTGGATGGAGAAATCTTATATAAAAGAAGGAAAGATCAGGTACTGCTAAGATGTGTGGACACTGTTGAAGCTAAACAAATCTTAGAAGAAGTCCATGAGGGTGTATGCGGAACACCCGCTAATGGTTTCACAATGGCCAGACAAATAATGAGATTTGGGTATTTTTGGTCTACCATGGAAGGAGATTGCATCAACTCTGCCAAGAAATGCCATAAGTGCCAAATTTACGGGGATAAGATTCATGTACCTCCTTCGCCCCTTCACGTTATGACCTCTCCATGGCCTGTCTCTATGTGGGGCATGGACGTCATTGGACCGATTTCTCCGAAAGCTTCTAATGGGTATCGATTCATTTTCGTGGTCATCGACTACTTCACCAAATGGGTAGAAGCCACCTCTTATGCCAACGTCACGAATTCAGCAGTCAGCAAATTCTTGAAAAAAAAGATCATATGTCGTTATGGAATGCCAGAAAGGATCATATCTGACAATGCATTGAACTTAAACAACAATACCATAGCGGAGGTCTGCAATCAATTCAAGATCAAACACTACAATTCGTCACCTTATCACCCAAAAATGAATGGCGCGGTGGAGGCAGCTAATAAGAACATCAAAAAGATAGTTGGAAAGATGACTGAGACATACAAAGATTGGCATGAGAAGCTACCGTTTACTCTTTATGCTTATCGAACATCAGTTAGAACCTCTACTGGGGCGACTCCTTTCTCTTTAGTGTATGGAATGGAGGCCGTATTACCCATTGAAGTGAAGATCCCTTCCCTCCGAGTCTTGTCTGAGCTAAAGTTAGATAAAACAGAATGGGTTCAATCCCGTTATGATCAGCCCAACTTAATCGAATAGAAGAGGTTAAGAGCTATCCGTCATAGACAATTGTACCAAAAGCGAATGATGCGGGCCTATAACAAAAAAGTTCACCCTAGAGAATTCCATGAGGGGGACTTGGTGTTGAGAAAGATCCTTCCCATACCAAAAGACTTCAGAGGAAAATGGATGCCAAATTGGGAAGGACCTTATGTGGTAAAGAAGGCATTTTCTAGAGGAGCTCTAATTCTGACTGAGATGGATGGCAAGAGCTTGCCCAATCCCTTGAATTCAGATTCAGTCAAGAAATACTTCGTCTAAAAAAAAGGGGAGAGGCTAAGGTGAAAACCCGCAAAGGGCACCTTGAGACCAAATGGATTTTGCATTGAAAACCCAAGAAAAGGGCGATTCAAATTTTGATGGGGTACATGAGAATCTCGCTATTTCAACAAGAAGGAGGGATGCTATATCTTGGGGCATCGACGAAGCACTTTGGGTCTTCTAAAACATGCATAAAGTTCAAAGGGTTATCGAGAAGCTTGTGCGGGAGAAGCTCATGCTGCGATATCTGGAGCACCTATTTTCATCTTATTCGCTTTGTATCTCGGCAAAGTGTTCTATTTTTTAAACTTACTCATTTTTTAGCTTCACTTTCAATGAAATTCCATCTTATCCATTGTGATAATCTTTTTTCAAGCATTTTTCATTGAGACAACGATTAATGGACTGGTAATATTCGCATAAAAGAAGTTTGACATATTACTCTGAAAAATGTTAAATGATGCAAGGACCCAAAACAAGACCATTGACTAAGAACTAACCAGGGTCAAGGGTGGGAGGCATAACCCAAATTGTGATTATCTTTTGGGTGTTGTCAGAAATACTGGCTAACCAGAAGGCAAGATAATACAGCAGTAATAAGACCTTGATGAACAACGAGTAATGACAACTTAAGTACATAAAAGGGATCATTCTCGAAAATGACATTATGCATACATGCAAATATCATTCATACACATCTAGTTAGGAGCATTCGATTCATTCTGATCATGACATCCTAATCATTTGACATAAGCATACGCCCAAGAAATCGATCCTACAGCTCATCTCCCCTAGAGGACGATGTAGCAAGATTGATTGAGAATTGAAAGTTACCAGATCCTGCCTCTCTGAAGTTACAGTGGAGCAGATCGAAGATTATAAGTCTTGCCTTCCTGAAGTTACAGAGAAGCAAATCAAAGTTGTAAGTCTTATCTCCCTGAAGTTGCAGCGGAGTAGGTTGAAGTTGGCAGATCTTATTTCCCTGAAGTTGCAGTGGAACAGATTGAAGCTACGAATTATAGCGGATCTTATCTTCCTGAAGTTGCAGTGAAGGAGATTGAAGCCACCTAGAGCAGGTCAAAGTTATGAGTCTTATCTCCCTGAAGTTGCAGCGGAGTAGACTAAAGATAGCAAATCTTATTTCCCTGAAGTTGCAGTGGAACATATTGAAGCTACGAATTATGGCGGTTGCAGTGGAACATATTGAAGCTACGAATTATGGCGGATCTTATCTTCCTAAAGTTGTAGTGAAGGAGATTAAAGCCACCAGATTTCATCTCTCTAAAGTTGTAGTAGAGTAGATCACATCAAGCTTTATCTCTCTGAAATTGTACTAGAGTAGGTTGAAGCTACCGATCTTATCTCCCTGAGGTTGCAGTGGAGTAGATTAAAGCAACAATTCCTATACCCCTGAAAATGCAGAGGGTTATAATGAGGTTATTCGAAGAACAGAAGAAGTCAAGACTTAGCAAGACTGGGCAAAATTGGCCATTTTAAAGTCTTTACTCTATTCTCGTTACACGACAATGAGCAAAGAGGGGCAGCTGTAATGGCCAATTTTTGGCCCAAAATAATAAACCCAAAACAACAATTAAAAGACCAAATAAAAAACAAATCAGCCCAACAGACCCAATAACCCATGCTAACCCTAGTACAACCAATAGTCCATTACTAAGAAATTAGTAGCAGCCACAGCCTCTACTTCAGCCACCGACCCTTCATTTTCGACCACCAGCGCCGCGCCCCTGATGCACGCCCTCCTCCACGTGTCGCACGACACCTGTAAAATAGTAAACACAGCAGAAAAAAGAGGCATGCGACCACAGAGCAGTAAAGAGCAAAAAAATAAAAATTTAAAATGAATCGGTTGTAAAATGGCTTTAAAAGCCCGAGTTTTCTCCATTTGTTTTTACGAACATCAGAAAATAGAAATAACAGAAAAGGAAACTTCAGAAGGTGATTTTCATCTTTATTTTCGTTTTAGATTCTGGCTTTGTTCCTTTTATTTTATTTTTCTTTATTATTATTATTATTTATAAATATTTAAGTAATAGTAAAAGAACAGAGTAGTAAAAAACGCACCTTTGATTCATTGTTTTGGTGCGCTCCGGCATCCTCTCACCGATCTGAAGGTCGTCGAACCTTGGGGTTCGACCATTGGTCGCGGCGGAGAGCGAAACACCAAAGGGTACTCCCCTTTTTCCTTGCGTTGCTGTGGTCGCGAGGGCTCTGTCTTTGGACCCATTCAAAAGAGGGTCGAAAGGGGCCCATTTTGCGTAATATCAGTCGCTGTTCGCGGCGTGGGCGCGGAGGACCCCCGATGAACCCATGGTCAGCCATGGAGGAGGAAGAGGGAGAGAGAGCAAATAGCCTCTCTGTTTTCTTGAAAAAAGTGGGTGGCTGATTTTTAAAAAATAAAAATAAAAATAGCAGAAGACTGCTAAAAAGAGAACCCCTTGGGTCTTTTAAAAAGAAATCAAAAAGACGCCGTTTGGTTCAGGGTGACCCGTGCGTTTTCTCCTGAGGGGAGAATTGCGCGAATGGTCCCTCCCTTTTGCGGGTCCATTCGATCAGGCCTGTTTCCCTTTTTTTTTTTTAATTTCGCCATCAGATTTTATTTGGTTTTCGTTTTAGTCCGTTAACCTGTTGAATCAAACGCGCAGAGAGAACATCGAGGGGTATTTACCCGTTTGGTCCTTACTAGCTTATGCGTGCTACATTTTGGCCCTTGATTAGTTTTTTTAATTTATACCCTACATTTTACTTCAGTTTCATTTTAATCCTGGACCTTTATTTTAATTTTAATCTATTACGTTTCAAATTATTTTATTTATGTTACATTGTGTTATTTCTCTATACTAATTGTTTGTGTATAGTATCTATTTTAAAATATATATTACTTAGCTTAACCTCTTTTTATGATATTTTAAAATTTGTTTCTTTAAACTGTTTTATTCTAAACATTTTCTATGTTATTTATCTTATGTTAAAATGTGATATACATATTAACCATTATAAACTGCTTTACTTTATTTAATTCTAAATTATCCTTTTTTATAAAAAATTCGTTGTATGTTTCATTTATTTAAAATTGTTTATTCTTCTAAATTGTTTTACATACCACATTTTAAACTTCTTATATATTATTTTAAGTTGAATTTTATCATGTTTTCTAAAAAAATTATTTTATTCGTCTTATTTTAAATCCCTTTTATTTATTTTAAAGTATCTCATTATTATTATTCTTATTAAATTTTTTTATATTTATCTTACCCATTTATATATTATTAAATTAAATTTTATATGTATATCATCTATTTTTAAACTATTTTGTGATTATTAATTTCAAAGGTCCCTTAAATTTTTATTTTGTTTTCAAACTTTATTATCATTTTAAGTTGCTTTTATTTTATTCATTTTATCTTATTTTCTTTTTAAATTGTTACGCGACGTTAATTTCATTGCTTGATTAGTATTGTTAATATTTAAATGATGTATGTGGTACGAATATTGTCATTGTTTGTGCTATGATTTGATTATTGGCATTTTCATATTATTATTGTTCATTTGCACGATGATGTATTATTGTCCCTTGCTCGTTTTATTTCATGTCATCGCATCGTAAATTAAACTCCAACCCGTTTATCCAATACTAGTCGGTTTTATCCCAAACAATCAATAAGGCTATATTCAGTATTTGGAAACTCGAGAAAATTATGCCCTAACTTACTGGGTTGTGATTTTTCTCGTTGGATCTAAACAACCGAATACCTTTCGTTTTTTAAAATACACGAGTTTTAAATAAAAAGGGGAAAACTTATTTTTGGGAATTTAAGACGTTGTGTCCTAACTTACTGGATGTGACGTCTTATTTCCTCAAGATAAGGAAATTTTAGAAAATAAATGCAATATCTCGCATTTGGGAATTCGAGAAGATCGTGCCCTAACTTACTGGGTTTCGATTTTTTTTCGTTTGACCTGAAAGACGAATATCCTTTTATTAAAATACACGAGTTTTGAAAATTAAAAGATGAGTTTGTTCTTGAGGAATTAAAATGTTGTGCCCTAACTCACTGGGTGTGGCACTTTATTACTTCAAAACGAGAATATCTTTAACATCCATTGTTACTTACTCGAGCTTTCTTAAACATTAATAAAAAGGATCGTATTTTAAAATGTTTTCAAAATTTTCAACATTAGGACATTAATTGATCAATTTGGTACCAATTTTGGGCGTGACGAGGGTGCTAACCCTTTCTCGCACGTAACCGACTCCCAAACCCGATTTCTCAAAATTTCGTAAGCCAAAAACATTGTTTTAGTAAATCAAAATGCTTTATTAAAGCAAAGGTGATCTGATCATACCTAATAAAAGATCGGTGGCGACTCCCGTTTTCGTTTTCAAAACCAAGTCGATCCCCTTTGCAAAAAAATGGTTTCGACAGCTTGGCGACTCCACTGGGACTAAGAGAGTCGAGCAGAAAATTGGTTAATTCTTTGTCCTATTGTTGCAAATTTAAAATCGTTTTTTAAAAAAAATCATCATGATTTCTTTGTTGCATTTGTTTGTATTATAATTCAAATTCCGTAAAATGTCGGCATTGCATTGCATGACCGTTGTGGTCGCACCATTAAGTGGGGGTAAGAAACTATACCTTCGTGAGGTTTTCACCTCCGCATGGGTTAATGGACTGCTTCCGGAATACATCCGTACCTATGCACTTCGTGAGATTTTCATCTTCGCATGACCATAGGAAAATGTATTCCCCTGAATCGAACTCGGTCCATATGAGCCTATAATGGGTGAGGATCGAGGAATCCATTGGTTCGGGTACTCTTACTCTAGAACCAAACCTCATATAGCGAACCTTAGGAGCCCGCTTTAAGTAAAGCTATGTTAAACCTTAGTGATTACCAAAATAAGTACTTGATTATTATTCTGGATTTTATCTTTATGTTACTAACTTGCTCTTGTTTGCTTTGTGTTTGCATGGCATTTCATCGTTAAAGGGTGTTGATTAGCATTCAGTTACTAAGTAGAGAGCTTACCATGGAAAAGAGGTTTCTTGATAGAGTAGAGAGTAATGCGACCGTCCAAAATTAGTCTGAGATAACTCAGCAAGAGAAAGGGGACAGTTTGGCCGAGGGGTACGTGTCAGAATTGTGGGACTTCACTCGCGTCAGCTTGACTCAAAACGACCTACAAGAATTAAAAGAGATATGAGATCAATGGAGTGACGAGATCAATCAGCTCTTTTATTCTAACTACAGTGACCTACACTACCTACTCAACGTAAAAGTAGACAAACACCTATTTTGAGCCCTCACACAGTTTTGGAATCCTGCTTACAGTTGCTTTACCTTCGGAGGAGTCGATTTGGTACCTACTGTGGAGGAGTATACGGCCTTACTCCGTTGCCCAAAAATTCAAGTCGATAGAGTTTATTCAAGAGTTGGTAATGCCCCGTCCTTTCTGAAGAAGTTGACAAGTATTACGGGGATGAGTGAGGAATGGGTAATAGCCCGAATTGCGCAAAAAGGAGATAGGAAGTGTATTCCTTGTAAGAATTTGAGGGATCTGATCATAGCACACCAAGATGTAAAAAAGAGGGTAGACGTATTTGCCTTAAGTATCTACGGCTTAGTCATTTTCCCCAAGGCTTTGGGTCACGTTGATGAGGCAGTTTCAGATTTGTTTGACCGACTCGGCAAGAGAGTCAAACCCGTCCTAGCAATCCTAGCAGAAACTTTCAGATCTTTGAATGCGTGTAAGAGAGCGGGCGAAGGAAGATTTATTGGTTGCTCGCAACTTTTGTTGGTTTGGTTCCATAGCTACTTTTGGAGGATAGAAAAAGTCTCTTATCAGGCTTGCTTTAAGAACTATTCTCCATTGAAGGAATTAGTGGCTACACCGAGATGAGACGACATCTCAGAAGAGAAATGGATGGCTATCCTCCGTAATCTATAAGCCGAAGATGTCAAATGGAAGGCTCCATGGTTCATCCCCGATTAGATCTTACACCGGTGCGGTGACTTTGACTGGGTCCCTCTACTTGGGATATGGCGAGCTGTGGGATACGCCCCGCTACTCGTGCTAAGGCAATACCAATCGAGGTAGTTTATACCAGCAACACAAGGGTTGGCTCAATGCGAGTTCACTTACAAAGACGAAAATTATAAGAAAAAGGCTCGTGAGATATCAGATGCTTGGAATCGAACCTGAAGAATGAAAGAATTTGCTGAGGATCCAATGACGACCCCCAGTACGAAGAGTGGTAGGGCAGGAGAGTCAACAACAACATCCCTATACCGAGTCGAGAAAATGCACAGTCGATAGAGGAGCATCTACGAGTAGTCCCATCGGAGTTAGAGATCATTAAACAAGACTTTGAGAGAATGAGTGCGAAACTGGGAAAGAAAATGGAGCAGTTAGAAGAGGAAAAGATGAAGTTGGGATTGGACGTCGACATCCACAAGTTAGAGGCCAAGAAGTTAAGAAAAGGAAAGAACAAGGCCGAGGAAGATTTAGATAGTCTGAAGGTATATTACAAAAGGTATCGAATGTCAATGAAAAATGCTGGTTTGGGCAAAACTTCGGAGCAATGGCGTCAAAAAATTCAAGAAGAGAAGGCTAGGTCCGATCGGTAGGAAAAGAAATTCCAAGATGCTCAAGTTAGGGAGGCTGCTCTAAAAAGGAGTCTGTTAGAGAGCCAAAATGAAAAGGAAAAGTTAAGGGTTCGGACGGTAGATTTGGAGAGATCACTACATCAACATCGTAGTCGTAACTCCATCATCGAGTTAAAGGCCAGCTTAAGCAAAATTGAGGAATTGAAAGGAAGGATAGAAGAGCTCGAGACCGCATTACAGAATAGTAAAATTCGAATTGAATCCTTGAGGCAAACAATGAACAATGGAAAAAGTAACTCCACTATTATCAATGTCAGATTAGGGACCGAGACCATGTCATGGGCGAAGCTATTACTCAAATTCAAGAGGTAGCCGATCATCTGTAAACTCTGGCAGTTCAAGCTGATGTGTTAAGCTTACAGTACGAGTCAACGTCAGATCATGGTCGAAACTTAGCTTGGCTTCTTAGTAAAGTTAAGGCTTTAGGTATTAGGGCAAAGTCGTATGTGTAATCGTCTGCTCTATGTAAAGAAATTTATTTTCAAGTGAAGTTGATCTAACAGAATTGAATCGAAATCAATGCCTTTTGCTTGCATTCATTCATTTCATACATTACATCACATTATGTGCATTAAGTTTCATTAAAAGACTCTAATTAATTAAAATTATGACAGTTACCTTGGAAACCAACAAAAATCCACCAATTGAATATCGCTACAACACCCGTCGCAAAACAAAAGCAATAGATCAGATACTAGAAAGATTGGAACAGATGCAAAGAGATATGCAAGACCAGCTACAAGTACAGATGCAAGAATAACTAGCCAAAATACAACAAGATATGAGGGATCAGATGCTTGAATCCCAAAGGAACATGATGAACCAACTAGCACAGCTATTGGCCGGAGGGCCCGATAAAGGAAAGAACCTCGTGACCCATCTTGGTGATGACAATGAAGACCCTGCCTACCCCCCAGGCTTTACCCCGACAAACACTCAAGCACAAGTAGAGATGTATCAGCAAAGAATACCTGTCACTATTAGACCCCAATATCAAGCTGGTGTATCGACACTAGTGAACTTTTAAAAGGGCTCGGGTTCTAATCCATGGGATAATCCCACCAACCTCATCATCACAGATCTTGATGATGTAGCAGAAATAGAGAAAGCAAAAATGGATCTACCAAAACAACTTGAAGAACGCTGTAAGTGGCTAGAAGAAAAGTTTAGAGCGATGGAGAACGCTGACTACTATTGCGGGATGGATGCTAAAGACTTGAATTTGGTCCCGGATTTGGTACTCCCACCAAAATTCAAAACTCCAAAATTCAAAAAATACAACGGGACTAGCTGCCCTGAAGCTCACATAACGATGTTCTGTCAGAGGATGACAGGATACGTCAACAATGACCAGTTATTAATTCACTGTTTTCAAGACAGCTTGGTCGGGTCTGCGGCCAAATGGTATAACCAGTTGACCCGTGCCAGAATTGGTTCATGGAAGGACCTAGCTCAAGCTTTCATGAAATAATATGGCCATGTAATAGACATAGCACCAAACAGAATTACACTACAAAACATGGAGAAGAAGCCAAGCGAGAGCTTCAAGCAGTATGCCCAACAATGGAGGGAGATAGTGATGCAAGTCCAACCACCTCTCTTAGAAAAGGAAACGACCATGCTCTTTATCAATACCTTGAAGGTCCCATTCATTAATCACATGTTGGGGAGTGCTACTAAGAGCTTCTCAGACATAGTAATGTCTGGAGAGATGATAGAGAACGCGATAAGATGCGGAAGGATCGAAGCGGGGGAAGGTGCCAAAAGATCAGCCCCGAGAAGAAAAGAAAATGAGGTGAACAATGCGAATGTGTACAATAAAAGTTACTCCAAACCAGTAACCGTAAGCCAACCAAGGGTAGCGACTACTAACCACCAGGGCTCTTCAAGATAAGATTCTAACCCAAAGCCAAACACGGAAAGAATTCAGTTTATGCCAATCCCGATGACGCACAGGGAGTTATACCAAAACTTGTTCAATGCACACGTGATAGCCCCTTTCTACTTAAAACCTATGCAACCTCCATTCCCTAAGTGGTATGACGCGAACGCTCAGTGCGAGTACTATGCGGGAATCACGGGGCACTCAATTGAGAATTGCACCGCCTTCAAGAATGTGGTTGAAAGGTTCATAAATATGAGCATAGTGAAGTTCGATGAACCTACAGGATCTAATGTGACTGGAAATCCGTTACCCAGTCAATCAGACAAAGGGGTGAATGCGATAGCCGATAATGGTGGGAAGAGAACTAAGGTAAATGTATCGGAGATAAAAACCCATTGAGGTGGGTTTGGAAGAAAATAATAGAGGGAGGACTAATCGCGCAGGATTTGAGAGAAAGACCCAGTGGAACGTGGGATTATTGTGAATTCCACAATGAAGAGGGACTTGAGAT
Organism: Gossypium stocksii; assembly: GCA_020496765.1. NCBI lineage: Eukaryota > Viridiplantae > Streptophyta > Magnoliopsida > Malvales > Malvaceae > Gossypium > Gossypium stocksii. The sequence continues at coordinate 112,219,391 of CM035623.1, forward strand.
TCAAAGGTGTGATAAATTTAGGACGCTGATACAGGATTTGATGGATAATAAGAAGCTTGAATTCTTTGAGTATACCGAGAGCCTAGAAGGAGAAGATGTGTGCGCGTCAGAAGAGGGATCAACCAAGAAGGTCTATGGGGTCAATCACCCAGTGATAATCATCTCACGGCCAAAAGTTAGTGAAGCCGAAGCACAAATTGCGCCAAAGGTCATAATTCAGAAGAGAGTGGCCTTCCCTTATAAAGATAGTAACAGGGTCCCATGGAATTATGATTGTAATGTGACGATCCCGGTAGAGAGGAATTCGGCTAGTACTTCAGAAGAATATCAAGACGAGGGTTTTTACACGCACAGCGAAAGGCGCTATACCCCGAATACAAAGGCAGAACTTGTCAAAGGGAAATCCGTTACAGTTGAACCAAGGAAAGAGAAGACGACTAGCTCCGAATTGCCTATTAATGAGCCGGTGACTGAAAAGGAAGCCAAAAAATTCTTGAAATTCTTGAAACACAGCGAGTACAGTGTTGTGGAGTAATTACGCAAGTAGCCAGCTCGCATATCAGTACTGGCTTTACTCCTAAGCTCAGAAATGTATCGCAATGCATTAATGAAGGTGTTGAATGAAACATATATTGCAGATGACATCTCTGTCAATAAACTCGACCGTTTGGTCAATAACATCAGCGCTGATAACTTCATCTTCTTCAATGACGATGAAATACCACCTAGGGGTACGGGATCTACAAAGGCCTTACACATAACCACACGATGCAAGGGATATATGTTGCCAGGGGTATTAGTTAATAATGGATCAGCCCTGAATGTCCTACCCCTATTCACGTTAAATAGGTTGCCCATTGATAGTTCCCATATGAAAACTTGCCAAAATATTGTGAGAGTGTTCGATGGTACCGAAAGGAGGGTCATGGGGAGGATAGAGATACCGCTTCAGATTGGTCCAAATACATATGAGGTGGACTTCATGGTGATGGATATCAAATCGTCTTACAATTGTCTGTTAGGGAGGCCCTGGATTCACTTGGCAGGGGCAGTGCCGTCATCATTACATCAGAAGTTAAAATTGGTAACGGAAGGTAGATTGGTCACAATAAATGCAGAGGAAGATATCATTGCATCCGTCGCCAGTGATGCCCCATACATAGGAACAGACGATGAAGCTATTGAATGTTCCTTTCGATAATTAGAATTCGTCAATGCAACATTTATTATCGAAGGGAGTAGAATCCCCGTGCCCAAAATATCCCGAACTACAAAGATGGGCCTGCAGTTGACAGTTGGAAAATAGGCCTTGCCGGGAAGAGGACTTGGGAAGTACCTCCAAGAGAGAATCGAAGCCCCAGTATTAAAGGAAAAATGAGACTGCTTTAGTTTAGGTTTTAAGTCAGACATGAAGCAAAAGAAGAAAGAGCTTGAGAAAAAGCAAGAAAGAAGAAGAGCACGTCTGCGCGGTGAGGAGATCAAGTGGGACCCGATGGTTTTTCCTCATTTATCTAGAACATTTGTGTCAGGAGGAACCATATACCCTGAACAAAGAATGACAAGAAGAGAAGTAGTGGAGGAAATGTTGGGAAGTTTGAGCATTAATGCCATATCCGATGAAGGAGCTGAAGAAATAAACTCATCTAGAATTTGCCCTTACCCTCCTGGAAGTGTTCTGAACAATTGGACCGTGGAAGAGGTTCCTGTTACTTTTAGGATTAATTCAGAGTAATGTTTAAAACACACTTATTGTTCTAAGCCTATGAACAATAAAGATCCTTTTGTCAAATAGGCATATGTCCAACTATCTTATTTCAATGAAATGTATTTTTTGCCTCATTTTGAGTAAATGTTCTTTTATTCTTTTCATTCTATTCATGACCAAAATATTCTTTTCCCTTTCACCTCATTCATAACAAATCATGCAAATATCTATTCTTAGATTCTTTTGTTCTTTGCGCCTTTTTTCTCCCTTATAACATGTCCCCAGATATCAATGATATGAGCGATGCTGTCACTGACTTAGAGTCTCCTTTTGAGAAGGATGTGTGTATAGAAGATCCTCAGCATTCTGAAGATGACCGGGACAATAACTTATCTCCTAATTTGTTGAGGATGGTTGAACAAGACGAGAAACAAATTCTCCTTCATAAGGAGTTAGTGAAAGTTGTGAGCTTAAGTGAAGGAGAAGAGATAAAGATCGGAGTTAGCATTACCGCTAAGACAAAACGAGATCTCATTGAGTTGCTCCAAGAATTCAAGGATGTCTTCGCATGGTCGTATCGAGACATGCCCGGGTTAAACACTGATATTGTGGTACATCGACTCCCCATAAGAGACAAGTACAAGCCAGTTCAACAGAAGCTCCGAAGGATGAGACCTGACGTTTTGTTGAAAATCAAAGAAAAAGTCAAGAAGCAATTCGATGCTGATTTCTTGCAAGTGGTCAAATACTCAGATTGGGTGGCCAATATAGTCCTCGTTCCCAAGAAAGATGGAAAAGTACGAATGTGTGTGGACTATTGGGATTTGAACAGAGCCAGCCCGAAAGACAATTTCCCGCTACATCATATTGACACTCTAGTGGACAACACGGCAGGCTATTCATTATTTTCCTTCATGGATGGTTTTTCTGGATACAACCAAATAAGAATGCACCCTGAAGACATGGAGAAGACTACGTTCGTAACTTTGTGGGGAACCTTTTGCTATAAGGTGATGCCATTTGGGTTGAAAAATGCGGGAGCAATATACCAAAGAGCCATGGTGACTCTGTTCCACGACATGATGCACAAAGAAATTGAAGTTTACGTTGATGACATGATCTCGAAATCTCAAACAGAAATGGAACACATACAAGTCCTGAGGAAGTTGTTCCTAAGGTTAAGAAAGTTTCAGCTAAAGCTCAATTCGGCAAAATGCACTTTCGGAGCCAGGTCAGGAAAACTGCTAGGATTTGTGGTCAGTGAAAAGGGGATTGAGATTGACCCGGACAAATTTAGGGCTATACAAGAATTGCCCCCGCCACACACTCAAAAAGAAGTTCGAGGTTTCCTAGGAAGGTTGAATTACATCGCTCGGTTCATCTCACAACTAACTGAGAAATGTGATCCCATATTCCGTATTCTCAGAAAACACAACCCGGGTATATGGGACGATGAGTGCTAGAGAACTTTCGATAAGGTCAAGCATTACTTATCCAACGCCCCCGTACTGATGCCACCAAGCCTAAATAAACCACTGATATTATATTTGGCAGTCTTCGAGAACTCCATGGGATGCGTACTTGGCCAACATGATGGGTCAGGGAGAAAAGAAAGAGCGATATATTATCTTAGTAAGAAGTTCACTGAATGTGAGATAAGATATTCGCCAATTGAGAAGTTATATTGTGCCCTAATTTGGACAAATCGAAGATTGAGGCAGTACATGTTATCACACAACTTGGCTCATCTCAAAACTGGATCCCCTAAAGTACGTGATGGAATCAACTGCTTTGAATAGAAGGATGGCTCGTTGGCAAATTCTGCTCTCTGAATTTGACATTGTTTATGGGTCTTTTAAAAAGAAATCAAAACGACGCCGTTTGGTTCAGGGTGACCCGCCCATTTTCTCCTAATGGGAGAATTGCGCGAATGGTCCCTCCCTTTTGCGGGTCCATTCGATCAGGCATGTTTCCCTTTTTTTTTTTAATTTCGCCATCAGATTTTATTTGGTTTTCGTTTTAGTCCGTTAACCTGTTGAATCAAACGCGAAGAGAGAACGTCGAGGGGTATTTACCTGTTTGGTCCCTACTAGCTTATGCGTGCTACATTTTGGCCCTCGATTAGTTTTTTTAATTTATACCCTACATTTTACTTCAGTTTCGTTTTAATCCTGGACCTTTATTTTAAACTGTTTTAATCTATTACATTTCAAATTATTTTATTTATGTTACATTGTGTTATTTCTTTATACTAATTGTTTGTATATAGTATCTATTTTAAAATGTATATTACTTAGCTTAACCCCTTTTTATGATATTTTAAAATTTGTTTCTTTAAATTGTTTTATTCTAAACATTTTCTATGTTATTTATCTTATGTTAAAATGTGATATACATATTAACCATTATAAACTGTTTTACTTTATTTACTTCTAAATTATCCTTTTTTATAAAAAATTCGTTGTCTGTTTCATTTATTTAAAATTGTTTATTCTTCTAAATTGTTTTACATACCACATTTTAAACTTTTTATATATTATTTTAAGTTGAATTGTATCATGTTTTTTAAAAAAATTATTTTATTCGGCTTATTTTAAATCCCTTTTATTTATTTTAAAGTATCTCATTATTATTATTCTTATTAAATTTTTTTATATTTATCTTACCCTTTTATATATTATTAAATTAAATTTTATATGTATATCATCTATTTTTAAACTATTTTGTGATTATTAATATCAAAGGTCCCTTAAATTTTTATTTTGTTTTCAAACTTTATTATCATTTTAAGTTGCTTTTATTTTATTCATTTTATCTTATTTTCTTTTTAAATTGTTACGCGACGTTAATTTCATTGCTTGATTAGTATTGTTAATATTTAAATGATGTATGTGGTACGAATATTCTCATTGTTTGTGCTATGATTTGATTATTGGCATTTTCATATTATTATTGTTCATTTGCACTATGATGTATTATTGTCCCTTGCTCGTTTTATTTCATGTCATCGCATCGTAAATTAAACTCCAACCCGTTTATCCAATACTAGTCGTTTTTATCCCAAACAATCAATAAGGCTATATTCAGTATTTGGAAACTCGAGAAAATTATGCCCTAACTTACTGGGTTGTGATTTTTCTCGTTGGATCTAAACAACCGAATACCTTTCATTTTTTAAAATACACAAGTTTTAAATAAAAAGGGGAAAACTTATTTTTGGGAATTTAAGACGTTGTGTCCTAACTTACTGGATGTGACGTCTTATTTCCTCAAGATAAGGAAATTTTAGAAAATAAATGCAATATCTCGCGTTTGGGAATTCGAGAAGTTCATGCCCTAACTTACTGGGTTTCGATTTTTTTCGTTTGACCTGAAAGACGAATATCCTTTTATTAAAATACACGAGTTTTGAAAATTAAAAGATGAGTTTGTTCTTGAGGAATTAAAATGTTATGCCCTAACTCACTGGGTGTGGCGCTTTATTATTTCAAAACGAGAATATCTTTAACATCCATTTTTACTTACTCGAGCTTTTTTAAACATTAATAAAAAGGATCGTATTTTAAAATCTTTTCAAAATTTTCAACATTAGGACATTAATTGATCAATTTGGTACCAATTTTGGGCGTGACGAGGGTGCTAACCCTTCCTCGCACGTAACCGACTCCCGAACTCTATTTCTCAAAATTTCGTAGGCCAAAAACACTGTTTTAGTAAATCAAAATGCTTTATTAAAGCAAAGGTGATCTGATCACACCTAATAAAAGATCGGTGGCGACTCCAGTTTTCGTTTTCAAAACCAAGTCGATCCCCTTTTCAAAAAAATGGTTTCAACAGATGCAACTTAACAAGTAAATATTCTTAAATAATAACAAAATTAACAAATGTCTTTAAAATAATAACAAAATTAACAATAAAATAAGTTTTATACAATATCTAAACAATAACAACAAAATAGTAGCAACATAATAGTGAAATGGTAGCAAAATAGGGAGAAAACAATAAGAAGATAATATATAAAAAAACAGATTTTTTTTTATCTTTAGTGAATTCGAGCCTGACCCGGGCCAAAAATGCCTTACCCGAGACCCGGCCTATTTTTTAAATGGGCCTTATTTTTTGTTCAATCCCATTTTTCGGGCCTATATTTTTTTCCAAACCCTCCCATATTTTGGGCGGGCCTTTGGGCCTAGCTGGGCCGTCTGGCCCATGCACACCTCTAGTGTTAACTTTATACTGTTTAATTTGGGTTTTAGGGTAGATTTGATGAAAGTTAGTTGCTAACATTATTAGGTCTGAATATTTTATGATTTTGTTAATAGAATAAATTCAGTGTTAATTGTGAATTTGTTTAAGTTTGTGTTTTTTTTGTCAAATACAACTCGATAAATGTGATATAATTCAGGTTTCAGGGTTGATTTGATGAAAGTTAATTGCTGACATTATTAGCTAATTATGAATTTTTATCAAACCAACTCTAAAACTCAAATTAAGCACTAAAAAGTTAATATTGCTACCTTCAGGTACCAAAATGTATAACTCTTGCCAAATACACAGTGATAAAACTAAGGGGCTGGTAGGGGCCCTAGCCCCTCCTAAAATGAAATTTTTTTCATATGGCCCCTTTAAAATTTTTAAAATTTTAAATTAGTAAATGTAAAATTACATTTTGCCCCCTAACAATATAAAATTTTGATTTAGCCCTTTAAAAATTATAAAGATGTAGTCTATTAAAATGATGAATTGTATTTTTCTATCGTAAAAATTAAAATTTAATTTCACCCAAAAAAAAAAAAATGGTTTTGCCCCTGCAAATACATGTACCACATTGGATCAAAAAATAACACAGGTTTCACATTAGAAAAAAAATGCCAAACTCAAGTATAAAATCATATATTAAGCCTTCTTCTTTCTTTAAATTAGGGTATCTAACCATGGTTAATCTCTTCGCTCCAACATTAGTTTTTTTTAAGGCTTAATGACAAATTTGACTACTAACATTTGCATGTTTTGTCAAAATGACCCTAATTGTATTTTTGAGCCTTTTTTGGCCATCAACCTTTGTTTTTTTTTTTTTTTTTTCAATTTACTTTTTCTAATAGATTTAATGAAAATAAAATTAAAAAAGTTAACGGGGATTATATGGAATATTTTTAATGAGATGTAATTTATTACTTAGATAACTCAATAAGATAATTATATGTGGAAAATAATAAAATAAATAATACATTAAATAAAAAAACTCTTAATTTAAAGAAAATAAACGTAATTATCTAAAAAATTAACTTAGTAGAAAAAGTTATTAGTAAACTAACGTTTGAAAGAAAAGAAAAATTGAAACTTTGAATTTATTTATTAAATCTGTTAGAAAAAATAGATTGAAAAAAGAACAAAGATTGATGGCAAAAAAAGGTTCAAAAATACAATTAGGGCCATTTTGACAAAACATACAAACGTTAGTGGCCAAATTTATCATTAAGCTAGCCTTTTTTTAATTATAATTATATTACCCTTTTAATTAGAATAAAGGCAAATATACTAAAAAAGCCCTTAAACTACTACACATTGTTTAAACAAGCTTTTAAACTATTTTTTTGTAGTTAAATAAGTCCTTATTCTATAATTTTTACGCATAATTTTAATATTAAAATAAAATTATTTTACATAATTTCTTATTGATAAAATAGAAATTATATACACTTTTAACATTAAAATAAATTTTAATAGAATTTAAAGGCTTTTTTAAGCATATTAACCTAAAATTTAATTCAAGAATAAACTAAAACTAATTAATTATAACCCAAACAAATTTAAAAACAACCTACACCTTTGCATGGAATATGTGGCTTTCAATGCCACAAGTTTGAGAAATCAATGGGTATATAATATGTGGACTTTTGTCTCTATTCCAAATCAGATTCAAGGATATTCCTTTTAAAGAAAAAAGACACTTCTTTTCTATAAATTCCATCATCAAAATATAATATTATTAAGGGTTAATTGTATGAAATGTTTTTTTCAAGTAATTCCTGATATTTTAAATTAGTCTCAACTCTAAAAGTAGAAATATTGTATTTGTGAATTTAAGTGTTGTATGTAAATTTAGATTTGATGCGTACATGAAGATTATATTGTAAATATGTTTATAATTCTTGTTAAAAATGTAAAAGTGTTATTATATTACGGGCTTGCAATTTAATTAATGTATTTTAAATGTGTTCCACATTAGATTTGAGCTGATATTTAATACCTAAGCTAACATTAAAGTTGATGAAATAGTTAGACTGATAGCATACTACCTTCAACATTCAATTATAACACTTGAAAGTTTAGGATGAATTTAAAAATTGAGTTGTTGTTTAGGAATTTATTGGGGGAATTAACCCATTAATTAATGAAACAGATGTTTGATTGAGACCCCCATAGCTAGGTCTAAGAAGGGGTAGCAAAAAGTCGCCTAACATGACAAGTCCATTGAAATGCTAGTCACGTGCAAAGAGAGGTATTTGTAAAGTTTGGTTCACTTAAATTTATTATAAAAAAAGTATATTATAAAATTACGTATATTGTTTCCACTTACCACACACATGAATATGGATCTATTTTTTATCTTATCCAGACATCACCAAACTCGAACTGTACTGCATGCTTTCAACTTTATATGATAATTACATTGTAATTTAAATTTTAAAATTCAACTTAAATCTTTAAAATTATTACGATTATTTTGTTAAATTTATGTTTATTATAACGTTATTTTTTATAGTTACACCAATAAATTTAAAAATTTAAAAATAAAAAAATTAAATTATTGAAAATAAAAATATATATACTAAATTCTAAGTTTATAAAAAGTTTAAGGATTGACGGCACATTTTAACCTTTATTTAATTGAAATTTGATTTTATTTAGATAACTCTAAGATGAGAACTTTGGAGGGTTGGCCCTGATTAACCCCACAGGAGCCATGAAAGCCATAAGTATGAGCACTAGGGCCTGGCTCAACCCCTATTTCATTATTTTCATCAATTGATTCAGTGTTATGAATCCAATTTATGCATGTTAACATTACGTATTTGTCTTTGATTTTTGTTATACTATATATCGATAATAACGGTAGAAATAATTACAAAATAATAAGAAAGAAAAATAAGAACACACAAATTTTACGTGAAAAACTCTTATTAAAAAAAGCCACGGATGAAGAAAGAAAAATTCACTAATGTTAAAAATATTATTTTTCAACTACACACATTTTTAAGGGTTAAATCACATATCTTCTTATTTTGCCCTCTATTTTATTTATTTAATAAGTGTGTTGTATCTCGAACTTTTTAAATCGGATCACAAACTATTATTCTCATAGAAGAGGGCGGCTCCTCTGCGAGCTGTTGAAATTGTGAGGTGGAGGTTCAACGAAGGATGTAGCCGATTGCATATTAGCTCCCCGAAGCTCTTCAATTTTTGTATATTTGTGTCTTTTCATATAGAGCTGAAAGTCTTTCTAGTTGGTATTTTTTAATGCATATTTAGGTGATCGTGGGCTACACCAACATTAATGACTTGATAGTCCATTCATCCATCAAATCCTTGGTTTATATTACCTATTGCTAGGGGAAATGTGGATGAAAATGGAGACGAGGGTTCACCTAGAGTGTGGACTTATTAGATTGGCTATAAGATCTGATCTGACTGGGTTATAAGCTATATGGATGGCAAATGACAGCCGTCCATCAAAGTGGTTGTGTCATGAGTGACATACCCTCGATCCTAAGATAATCCCTTCGTGAGGTGCGGAGGAGGTGTCTCTTGCAAAGCATATGCAACAAAAAATAATTGAAAGTAACTTTGTCAAGCTAGGTTTTAGATGTCAAATAATGGTTATAACAAGGACTTTCCTTGAGGAAATTTTCAAGTTAGGATGAATAAATCAACTCTTCAACAACTCCTTTCCATGCATCTATATACATTTTTATCAACTTAGAATATTTAATAAAGTGATGTCACTAATTGACAGGATACTAACTTATTTAGAAAATAACTTAAAAACTTTAAAAAATATTAAATATTATTATAATAGTGTTTTTACTTTTAATATTATTATTTAAAATCTTTAAATAAATAAACTAAAAATCACTCCTTAGAATAAATCAAATGTTTTTGTACATAAATACTTTACCTCTATCTATGATTCAATTAATAAATAAATCTTTTATAATTTTATTTTTTTATTTTTTTTCTTAGATCATGAGTATCGCATAATTTAATATATATACAATAACTTAAAGTGATTTTAAAAAAACAAAGGGAAAAGAAAACACAATAGCAGCTTGTATGGAGCTTTGGGTTGTTTTTTGTTTTGTCCTTGCACTTGAGATAAAGAAAAAGAACATTGGTTTTGTCATTACCACTTAATGAGTTGGGTCCCTTTCTTTTCACAAAAAATTTGAATGAATGCACCTTTCCAATTGAGTTAACTTGGAATTTAAGAAGTATATTTTCAGCATTAATTTAAAATTTTTTAAAACCATTATCATATAAAAAATATTTAAAAGAACGTTATTGTCGAAACCATTTTTTTAAAGATTTTTGAAAAATAGGGATCGACTTTAAAATTTGAAAGTGGAAATAAAAACGGGAATCGCCACCAATCTTTTTATATGAGGTGTGATTGGATCACCTCGAAAAATGGTTGTTTTTTTTATAAACGATTTGATTTATTAAAACAACGATTTTAGTCCACGAAAATCAGAAAAATAGGTTCGGGAGTCGGTTACGCACGAGGAAGGATTAGCGCCCTCGATACGCCCAAAATTGGTACCTAGTTGATTAATTGATGTCCTACTATCGAACGATTGAAAAGATTTTAATATACGATCCTTTGTTTCAAAAAAGTATTTAAATATGTCGAAGTAAAAAAAAATCGAGATTTACTTATCTCAAAGAAATAAGAATGCCGCATCCAGTGAGTTAGGGTGCAACATATCGATTTCTTGAAGTTAAGCTCGTCCCTTTTACTTAAAAAATTTCATTTATTTAAATCGAAAAGGGATATTTAATTATTTTGGGTCGAGCGAAAAATCGGAACCTAGTAAGTTAAGGCTCGATTTATCGAAGCTCCAAAACATAAAACATTGTTTTGATTTTGAAATTCCTATTTCGAAACAATAAATGCCACATTCAGTAAGTTAGGATGTAGCATTTCAAAGTATCGAGAATAGGTTTTATTTGCAGACTCACATTTTGTTTTAAAAGTGGTACTCATCGATTCAGGTCTAACGAGGAAAACCGAAACCTAGTAAGTTAAGGCTCGATTTCCTCGAAATTCCCAAACACGAGTCATGTTTTTGGAAAATAACTTTGAATGAAAAAGATTTTATTAAAGTGATATTACGCATGGCTTTTATAAAAATACAAGCATGGAATTTATGAAATACAAAGCAAAGAAATAATTCATAAGCAATGCATTTCATTAATGACTCATAACGACCAATGAATATGAACTAGGGCACATAATAACAACAATTATAACATCATAATACACTAGCAGTAGCACTCGAAGATTCAAACAAATTTAAGAAAAGTACAAAACAAATTTAAATAAGTGACACTTAACGAGTTTTTGACAGATGAGAATGAAAATTATAAAAGCGAGTTTAGAATTATAAGAATTCAACTAACGATTTTGTACAAGTAACATATAATAAGTAAGGCCGTTAAAGAAACTAAATCATATGCCTATTGAAATAAAATATGTATATACATATTATAATATTTAAAATGTTTACGTAATATAATATAAAAAGTATGTAAAAGGGTGTCAAATATATAATACGAAAAATATAGTATACATAATGTATAAAAAGATATTAAAATATACATATACGTAATACATAAAAACATTTATATATATCGATAATATATATAATATATAAAAAGATATTAAAATATGCTTGGAATAAAATACATATACAACATTAAGGTATATACATGAGATGACATGAAAATGTAGGTAAAACAATATATACAAGGTACATGTACAATATATATAATAATAAAAATAATAATAATATAATACTAAGATATTAGAAAATTAAAATGACAAAATGATGAAGTAAGGATCAGATTGGAAACAGAATAGCAATTAGGGCCGAATTTAAAAATTAAAAGACGGTCAAAGGACCTAGGCGAACACGGGTTCCAAGGGCAAGGACCAGAACTGGAAATAGACCAACCCTTTGAGCGCTGCGTTTGGGGGTGGGCTAAATTGCAAAACGGCTCAAGATTTAGGGGCAATTTTAACAAAAACATGAAGCGTATAAAGGGCACGATTAAAAGCCATCGTGAACGTGGGGGACCAAACACCGAAATATCCCCTCAGCGCATGAACGCGCGGGTCCTAGGGGTACCCGGATCGGGTCAAAACGGGTCGATTCGGGGTTATTAATACGGCACCGTTTCAGAGCCACTAAGAAAGGCCCTAAACGGTGCCGTTTCGCATCACTTAAAAGCCATCATAAAACCCTAAATAACAGATATCAGGCCATTTTGCAAAAAGGGAAAAAGAACCCTAGCCGTTATTCCCTCTTCTGCCGAAACAGAGAAGAGCAAAGGACCACCGTTCGGCCCCCAAATCGGCGGCCAAGTCGTGCGAAGGTCAAGCCTGGCTCTCCTTCGTGAACGGACCGCAGAGATATCGGCATACTCGCGCTCCGAGACCCCTATTACCCTCGACTGCGGCGAAGGAAAGAGGACTCGACAATCCGATTCAGAGGTAAACCTCTATCCTCTCCTGTTTATTGTTTTTATATATATATATAGATATATATACACACACGTACATACGATAAACAAATCCACAAAAAAAAGATAGAAAATGGGTAAATGAAAAATGGGAAAGCAAATCGAAAGAAACAAGGTTGAATCACCTTCAAACTTGGCTTTTTGATTTCTTTCGTGTTTCTGTTACAATCTCCCTTTTTTTTTCTTCCTTTTTTTTGTTTACATATTCGGATTTTTAAAGAAAGAAAAAGAAAAAGAAGCCCCTAATTTTTGTTTTTTGATGGCTTTATAGTCGGATCCTTGTGCCTTTGCTTCTGTCTTTGATCTGCTGTGTTCTTACTGTTTTCTTTAGTCGCTGACGCTCTTTCATTTATTGTTGGCAGGTGGCGGTGATGCGATGAGCATAGTGGCCTGTGAGAGGGGCTTCGGGTGGTCGTACGGGGTCAGGCTTGTCATTTCGGTAGGTGGCCGAAGCTGGAAGCCTGATTTGTGTAGGAGACCTAGCTTGCGGCGCTAGAGGGCAGAGAAGGGGGAAGCTAGGGTTGCTGTTTACACATTAAGTTTTGGGCTTTTGGACTGTTGTAAATGGACATTTGACCATTTAATCTTAATTAATTTTGGTTTTATTTGGTTTGCATGGGCCCGGGCAAAATTGCCCTATTACAGTTATACTATATAAATTAAATAATATCATCCAATACGAGTGAATGAAATTCGTATAATCCAAATTAAAGTTAAATTTATTTTCATCCAACATATAATATCCCAATTGATGAGTGACATTATTGGTCAAATGATGGACAAAACAAAAGCAAAAAAACTAAAATAATCACACAAGGAAACCACCTCCTCAACGATACTTTCATAAATTGGCTAGTCCAAAATGTCACAATTAAGCTTGTTAACAATAAATAAACAGTCCGACTCGCTAATAATATGAATAAAGCCCAACTTGCACGCCTTCTTGCGAGAGTTAACAATTGCCAAAGCCTCGATGGAAGGGGCATCGAAGGTGCCCACCTACTCAGCACGGGCAAACCCTTCTAAGTCTCGAACGATCGCTCCAACCGCTACGCGTCTCTCATCACTATTGACATTAAGCTTTAGCTCTCCGTCACAAGAGGGGATCCCAATAAGCAATTCTTAACCTCCTATGGAGCAAAGGTACAAACATGAGATTCTAGACTCAGAAATCCCGATGAATAGTCTTAGCCCGAATCATAACATCTTGAGGAGACAAGGTTCAACCTTGAATATTGCCCGAATTTCTTGCTTCTCAAAGCGGCCACAAGATCACAAGGACGCTTGTAAAGGCTTTTTTATCTAGCTTCCTCATCGAATGTTTGAACCAACCAATACCCCTGTCAAGCTGCTCCTTTTTTTATATCAGAAAAGGGACATATTAAACCTTGTATGGTACAAAATAATCCCATCAACATTAGCTTTCATGATGGGTACAATGCGGTCGAACAAATACACAAAAGATTGCTGCCAAGTCGAGTTAGTATGTCAGCCCACCTATTTTGGGCATGTCAAGCCATCAATGTTCAGCTTATACAATCATCCTAAGGCTGTCGGATTCCATCTTACCCCAATTATTTCTGGAATTGGGATTCTTTTGATATTGCCGACAATAGCAATGAACTCCCCAGCCTTGGCGATGGCTTTGATTATGAGCTAAATAATTTCAGCGCTGGGCATTGTACAAGCCAATACAAAAGCTTACATTGAAGACTGGGCGGTTACCATATTACATACAAGCGGCCAAAAGAGAGTTCGAAATGAAACATATTCTATTTTATACTTTTCTTTTTGAATTTTTATATAATTTTTAATAATTTACATAAACTTTTTTAAATCGAAACCAAAATCTTTTAATTGTAAAATTATAAATAAATGAATTTGAGCAGCGGTTAAAATATGCTATAAGTCTCTATGCTTTTTATACAATTGATATAACTTCATATTTCAAATTTTAAATCCTATTGTTAATATAGTTATTTTTTTTTTGTCAAATTCACAGATGTGACATTTTAAAATGATAAAAAATACCCACTTTATAGTCATTTAAAAAAAATTGGCATTGTAATAATTAGGATGTATTATTGAATTATTTTTCGGTTTGAAATACTAGAAAAAATAGTTTGAGTTATTTGAGTCAATCAAGTTATTCGGATCAACTCGAATAAAAAAAATTAAGTTTTTTGGTTTAACTCGAATATGAATTACACAATTTGAGTTATCTGAAAATCTGAATTAGAAAAGGTAAAACTACGTTGTGTTGATAAATATTTACTTTTTCTAAAGTTAAAAGTCAAAAGTCAAAACTATTAAGTTAAAAGGCAAAATTACGTTGTTTTGATAAATATTTACTCATTAAGTTAAAAGGTAAAACAATTATATTGTTTATGTAGTTAAATAATATTGTACTTCGTCTACTAGTTAAATAATCGTTCTATGTAAACGCAACATTGAGTATAAATAATATGATTCGTTAACTTGACTCGACTTAACTCAAAATTTTTTCACTCGATCCGATTCGATTTAAAAAAAATCAAATTGAGTTTGGTTGCTAAAATATGATTCGTCAACTCGACTAACTCAAAATTTTTTGACTCGATTCGACTCAACTCGATCGAATACTCACCCCTAGTAATGATCCAAGATTTAGCAGAAAAATTTTAATGATGCTAATAATTAAACTTGCATTTTTAAAATTCTAAAAGTAGAGAAATTAAATCTTTAAAATAAAAATAAAGATGTTATATTCTAAATATTTGAAAAATAAAAGGAATTAGAACATATTTTAACTAATATATTTATAAATTAAAAATTCTATACTATAAGAAAACAACATTAGTCAACCAAACGATGCATCAGAATTATTTTAGAAGTAAATAAACTCATTTAATTTAATTTTGGGTGATGTATTATTGAATTTTTTTTCGGTTTGCAATAATGCATAAAATTATTAACAATCGATAAAAAAATATCATGAAAATTTTTATATTAACAAAAATAAATTAATTTCTATATATTAAATAAAAAAAACTGGTTTCTCTATTAAAATTTCATCTTAAGTATCTTTCCCTAAACCGTTATTTCTGGATTTGGTAAATATTGTTGTGTTGTTTTCTCAATTATTTCTCACCAAAATCGTATCTATGAAAACATTTTAAGACAAGTAGACAGGCAACTGTCTAAATATGTTCAATGGTGCCCCCCTTCTATCTTTATCTCTATGTCCTTTTCGTCTTTGGCCACACATCCCTACACTTTGGGATCAAATATAAAAGCAAAATCAGCCCTACTTCAATGGAAAGAAGTACCTCTATATCTTCTACTTTTCTTCATAATCTGAGAGTTTTGTTCCAAAAATGAGAAAAACACCCTATGAATATGAATTAGGAAATTTGGAAAGAGGCCCCCACAATAATTATAATTTTATAATGACATAATGATAAATTTAGTCCGTTAACATTTTCATTTTTTTTATCAAATTAATCATTCTTTTAATTAAATTTAACCATTATCCTTTTAAAAAGAGAAATTATTTTTCTTTAATAAAAATGTTGACTGCAACGTTAATTTTTTTAGCGATGTTGTCGTGGTAAGCCATGTACACTTTATGCTAATGTGGCATTGTTTGTCTTATATGCCATATCAACAAATAAATTAAAATTTTTTTAAAAATTCAAACAAATTATAAAAAGTTCGTAAAAATTTAAAAAAAGTTTGTAGTACATGCGAATTGCTATGTGGGTTGTTATGTTTAAAACTTTAACCTTTTATCTAGTATTTCTATTGAAAAATCAATTTGATTCTTTTTCAAAAGGTTGATGGTTAAATTTGACTCTTTTTAAAAAGTTGAGAAACAAATTTAAGTGAAAAAAAAAAGAATAATGACCAAATTAACAAAAGATGTAAACATTAAAGACTAAATTTGACATTATACCTTTTACAATAAACTCAATAAACTAACTCATCCTCACATGATGTACACAAGTAGACCTTGAACTTGTGGAGTGTGCCTCATATTTTTTGGCCAAAATAGAGTTGACATCCTGACGAGGAAGAAGCGTTGTCCTGATGAGGCAACCATCGATGTCATGACGAGAAGATTCACCATGTCACAACGTAGCGATGTGTTCCCAAAGCTTCTCAATTTTCTTCTCTCGATTAAACTTTGATTTCTTTCCCTACTTAAACTCTGATTATTCTAGGGATGTTTTAATCGAATTTGTACATGAAATTTAGCCTATAAATAGGCAATTTTCTACCATTGAAAGATTTAACCCATAACACATTTATGTAATAGCTTTTACAAGTTTTCAGAGCATTTTAAGTTTTGTGAGTTCTTATTTTTATGTTTCGGGGTTTAATTTTTATCTCAATATTTTTTACTCTTCGTTTTTGTTGATTTAGTTTAATTATTTTTACCCGTAGTTTTTTGTCATTTTCGAAGAGATTTTTCCACTCAAATATTTGTGTGTTTAATCTTCTTTATTTTTATCTTTTATATTTTATTATTTATACGGGTCGGTCTCCAATAGAACTAGAGGCAGGCACAATAATATGATGGCCAAGGGAGGCCTTTTCCCTCTCAAGATTTTTAAAAGATTTATTTCTCCCTTGAAATTTTTAAAACTTTTTAATTAAATATCTAAAATTTTAAAAATTCTCATTAATTTCAAAAAAAATTTAAAAGAATTCTAATAAACCCTCTCAAAATTCATCCTGATAGACGGAAATCTGATTGGCACAGCATATGGGTATTTGATGTAATAGTTTATTTTGACACAATCCTGTTTTTCTTTCAAATTACTAAAAAAAAAGGTTGGCTTATTCACGTTTCTTCACGTATCAATGTCAAATTTATTTCCCATTAAAGCTTTTAGCCTTTAGTCATTGATTTTAAATTTAAAACAGTGTTTTCTTTGGTTTCACAACAATTATTATTTCCAATCCATATAAAGAAGACACAAATGAAATAAAAAGTTGCGTGCCTTTCTTGACTATGATTGTTGGACCAATTTTTTTCTCTCAATTTGTGTTTATATAAATGTATTTTTCCAATTAAGATTTTATTATCTCTTTTTATTATATTATTATGGGTGCTAATGCAGGAAGATATTAGTTCGAGTGTATTAAAATATATTATCTTCTTATTTATGAGTTAGAGAAAAATTATAAATAATTCTAGACAATGTATCAAAAAAACAGATATAATCAAAATTTGTAATTAAATTATTCAAAAAAATATACTTTTCTTGCAGGATACATTTTCTATTTTTCTTTAAAAAATATAAAAAATACCTAAAATTTCTAAAACCCCCTAATTTACCCTCAATTTATAAGTCGAGTGAAATATGTATTAGACTTGTATGAAAATTTTAAAACATTATTTTAATACGATACATAATAGACCCTATATTTTTTGTTTCTTAGTGTCGGAATATATATATATATATAATAACTTAACATGATAAAGAAAAATAATATTTAAAAGAATATTTTAGTTAAAGTGATTAATTTAAATTTTTTTATTATATTTATTTTTTTATACAATGTTTAAATCTATTTATAACTCATTTTTAAGGAAGATAATATATTTCATCGTATTTGAACTCATATCCTCATACATCGATAATAATATTAATGTCAATTAAACTAAAATTCAATCCACTAATTTTTTTTCTTTTTTACATGTATGTTTAATACAAATCAATCCACACCTCCACTCAAAGATTTAAATCTATCCGAACTCGAAAAAGAGTTATGATATTCAAATAATTTTTAAATTTTATAACTAGATTAATATTATTAAAATAATTTGTTAACACCCCCCCCCCAAGCAAATGCGTGGCAATAATTCTAGCATATAAGCAAACACAGATCTTCATAAACAGTATCTCCTTTCTTCGGTTGTTTACATCCTTTCTGTATTTATTTATTTTATTATTCTGAACACAAAACAGTAAACTAATTGCATCTATTCTTAGCCTGAAGTTTTGAGTATATCTGCAAATAATCCTCGCAAGTTGCTTTGCGTACCCATTTTTCCTCTTCCTTTCAACCTTCATAGCTACCTCTAAACCCCATTCATTTGACTTCATAGCTATTGAAGTTTTCATCTTTGGTTTCTGTTTCAGACAAAATAATATGTTTGTATTGAGCTCTGGGTTGTTTCTGGTATAGGAAACAGCAGCAGTGAGACCAAAACCCATCTAGATTTTGCTGTTTAGGGGTAAAATAATCATGAACTTCAACTCTACCACATGTTTTTTCTTGATACTTTGGTTGGAATATTCCACAACCTTCTAGAGTTTTCATTACAGTGAGTGTTGGTGAAATAAAGAGTCACCACTCACCATTGTCCAGTATAGTTGGAATCTATTTGCATCTGATCTAATTGTTGGTGGATACATACACACACATACATGTAGCTTTTAGCTTTGAAATGTCTACTGGAGTTCAACATCAAGAGAGAGTACCAATGAACCTGAAGAAACAACTTGCTCTTGCTGTGAGGAACATTCAATGGAGTTATGCAATTTTCTGGTCCATTTCAACTAGACAACCAGGGTACGAGATTCTCCATTTTTGTTTCTTTTTTTTTTTTCTGGCTATTATTGTTTGTTATAAACTTAAAACACTTTTCAGGGTGTTAGAATGGGAAGATGGTTATTACAATGGAGATATAAAGACAAGGAAAACAGTTCAAGCTGTAGAACTCAACACAGACCAATTGAGTTTACAGAGAAGTGAGCAGCTGAGACAGCTTTATGAGTCTCTTTCAGCTGGTGAAAGCAGTCCTCAAGCTAAAAGACCTTCAGCAGCATTATCTCCTGAAGATCTTACTGATACTGAATGGTATTACTTGGTTTGTATGTCATTTGTATTCAACATTGGCCAAGGGTAATCTTTCTTACATGTTCTTTGTTCTTAAAAGGAAAAAAAAAAAACAAAAATCAATGTTTCTGGTTGTTAATTATTCATCTAATTTGTTGTTAGATTACCTGGAAGAACATTGTCTAGTGGTCAACCTGTTTGGCTTTGTAATGCTCATTGTGCTGACAGTAAAGTGTTTGGTCGTTCACTACTAGCTAAGGTTTGTCCCTATATGCTTTTGGCTAAAGTTCAAGCTAAGTTCATATGGTCTCAGAAATGACAATTTGGTTTTTGTTTTCATGGCTCAAAATTCCGGCAACCGACTCTCGCAGAGTGCATCGATTCAGGTAAACCTTGGAAGGGCTTTAGTATTATTACCTATATGTCAATGTTTCTTACTGAAATCCTTGTACTTGTTTCAATTTCAGACTGTAGTATGCTTTCCGTTTACAGGAGGTGTGGTTGAGCTCGGTGTGACTGATTTGGTAACTTTTCGGTTTTCGCTGTTGTTTTTGGTTTGAGGAAATTTGCTTTCGGTTTACTAAATGCTGTTATATTGATTGCTTTTTGTGTAGGTATTGGAAGATTTGAGCCTCATTCAGCGCGTTAAAACTTTGTTCTTGGATGATCCACAGCCGATTGTTTCTAACAGATCGATTCAAGTCGATGGGATGAACAACGATCTTGCTTGTCCAGCTCTTGATCCTTTGATCTTTGCCACCAAATTGAGTCCAATATTAGGCTGTGAACAACTAGAAATGGTTTCTCCCGATGATAGTCCGGACGGCTTGGAGCCTCAGCAATCAAGAGAAGATTCATTATTGGTTGAAGGGATAAATGGTGGAGCTTCTCAAGTACAAAGTTGGCAATTCATGGATGAAGAGTTCAGCAATTGTGTTCACCATTCCTTGAATTCAAGTGACTGCATATCTCAAACCATTGCGGATCATCGAAAGGTCGTTCCTCTTTGCCGGGGAGAAAATGATAATGGTTTGCAAGATGTTGAAGAGTGCAATCAGACTAAACTAACATCGTTTGATCGTCAAAACGATGATTGGCACTTCCATGATGTTCTCTCGGCCTTATTCAAGAGCTCACACCCGTTGATTTTAGGACCACAGTTTCAAAACTCTAACAAGGAATCGAGCTTTATCAGATGGCAGAAAAATGGCTTGGCGAAGCCTCAAAAAGAAAGAGATGAAACCCCTCAAAAGTTACTGAAGAAGATATTGTTCTTGGTTCCTCATATGCATGATAGAGGATTGATTGAATCTCCTGAAACTAATGCTGTTAGAGATGCAGCTTGGAGACCCGCAGCTGATGAAATTTGCGGAAACCATACGTTATCGGAGAGGAAGCGGAGGGAAAAAATAAACAAACGACTTATGATATTGAAATCACTTGTCCCTGCAAATAACAAGGTAGCTTAAATTAACACTCCCCTTAAGTTATTCATAATATGAACATTAATTAGTAACTAGCTTTCTTCAATCTTTTATGCAGGCTGACAAGGTTTCTATACTAGATGTCACGATAGAATACTTACAAGCCCTCGAAAGAAGGGTTGCAGAATTGGAATCTTGCAGAAAGTTAGAAGCAAGAACGAAAATCGAGCGAACATCAGATAACTACGGCAATAACAAAACCAACAACGGAAAGAAACCGTCCCTAAGTAAAAGAAAAGCCTATGATGTTGTTGATGAAGCTGATCAAGAGATCGGCTATGTTGCATCTAAAGACGGTTCAACAGATAATGTTACTGTCAGTATGAACAACAAGGAGCTTCTAATCGAGTTCAAGTGTCCATGGCGAGAAGGAATTTTGCTTGAGGTAATCGATGCATTAAGCATTCTCAATTTGGATTGCCACTCAGTTCAGTCATCTACCACTGAGGGGATTCTCTCCCTGGCCATAAAATCCAAGGTAAATAAAACCGAATCTGCTACTTCTTATGTTGAAACAAACAAACTCTAAACAAAAGTATCTGTGGTTATTGCAGTACAAAGGATCAAGTGTTGCAAAAGCAGGACCAATCGAGCAAGCATTGCAAAGAATTGCTAGCAAGTGTTGAAGCTATTTGTTCTAGATTTTACCAGTTTCTTTTGTAAGATCCCATGTCATAAGGTGCCAGAAACAAGAAGATTGATCCTGCATGCAAGTAGTAAAAGTAAAGGCAATTAAACCTTGTTTGGTGCCTTGTAACAAAGCTTGACGAATGACATCAATCTTTTTCACCATGTATTAACTTTGAGAAATATCAACTTTTCCTTGCAACTGTAACAGGAAAACAGCTTTGAGCCTTGTTTGAACATGGAAACAGGATTGGTAGGGGTTCGAATTTCAACAACTATAGTATAATAATGGTATTAATCGAGGTTTCCATGATCTCATTTGAGGAAGTTGGCTTTACACTTTATGTTGGTAATGGTGTTCCCATTTTCCATACTTATAGCTTTATTGCTTCTGATATGATGAAGCCCGTTTCTTTCTTTCTTTTTCTGACAACCCACCTAATGGGGGTGCGTTATATTATTTTAGCTCACATGGGATTTTTTTTTCTAGGATTGGGTAATGATGTAGGTATAAAAATTTTCTAAATATATATATTTTTTTATTAAAGCTCAAAAGAATAGAACAAAAGGTGTAGACACACAAGGTTGGAAAAGACACAACACCAAGCAAACTTGATCGACATCATAATGAAACACACCTAGAGAGGATACTTATTTAGAATTCATAAAGTAGCAGCTTAACCGTAATAATATGAATAAAAAATTTATTAATAAGTAGTGATTGATAAAATAAAAATAAATAGTATAAATTTAAAAAGGTAACTAAAAATTCTTATAAAAAATAAGACCTCTAAAATAGGCAAAAAGTTTTCTTTCCTTCTACCACAAACAAGTCATGTGTGATTAAAAATTACCAATTATAATTAGTTTACAACAAACTCATGACTAGAACATGTAAACATGTGAAAATAATATTACTACTAAACATAACATAAATGCAATAAGAGAGTATAGCCTAGAAATGCTAAAAATCAAAATTGTATACATTCCGCAATTGCTCTAATCTGTAAGTCACGAATGTGTTTTATTCTCAAAACTATAAGCTAAAATCCCAAACTATATGATTAAATAACGAGATGAATGACTACTATGTTACGCTTAGTTATTATAATTGCTATAGTAATTACCCAAATACTATTTTTTTACTAATATAGAAAAATCCCCTCAAAACATTCACATGCTAGAATTCGATTAATAAAATTCAACTTGGTTAAAAAATAAAAAAAGAAACTCAACTTAGGTTTAACCAAATAGTGACTTCTCTTGGGCCAAGAAAGTGAAGTATTTTTCTAGCTTTAAACAAGGTAAGAAGAGGGAGCAGAGCACGATTGGGTAGGTAAAAACAAAGTAAAAAAAAGGGTTTAAGTTTAAAAATGAACAAAAAAAAAAGAAAAATAAAAAGGCTGACAAAGTTTGCAAAGACATGACAAATTTTAGGATTTTAATATATGTAAGTTGACAGGAACCAGTTCACCCCCTAGCAATATTCTTAGTTTTTTGATTCTCTCTTTCTTTTTGAAGGCTTTGATGAGTTTTAAAGTGCACCCTCTTTTTTTTTTTTTCTCATTTCCAATAACTCAATCACCTTTTCCACCGAAAATATTGTTGAACCTTTGCTTTGTTACTGCCAAGATTTGGTGGGTCAGTATCTCCCCCTGCCCTAACCTGTTCATTCAAATAAAAACTAAAGCATCTTAAATTCTGTAACTGAAGGAATAGTCAAAACATAGTGAAGTTGATTACCAGGAAAACTATAATAATTCAAGATTGCTTTGCATTGCAGTGAAGTGTGGGGACCTTGAAATGAAGGGGTTTTATAGTGTAGTTAATCATGGCTATTCATCATTCCCTTCAAATTCCACTACAAAAAGTTACTCTCAATCTTTAGTTATATCTAACCAGTTAGTTTAGTCTTAATTCAATGTTTATCACTAAATAAGAAACAAAGGGTTCAGTCAGATCTTATAAAGCATTTGTCAGGCACCTAAGCTGGCAGCAGCAAGCATCCCAATCAAAATCCCCAGCCATATTTGACCAAACAGGGTCCAATTGGGACCCAACAATCCTTTCATGATACCCTATCGTAACTCTCAAAAAGGGTATTAATACTTTAGTTTGTATAGAGGCAAGAGAACAAAAACAATCACATCGAGTCCACTAACAAGCTCTCATCATTCATAATTCTAACCATAGATTCCATATACATAAAGAAAACCAACCACAGTATGTGTTTCAGAATTCATGACTAATCACTGTTGAATCATATTGTCTCTATGTAATCCAAGCAAAATAAATGGATGGTAAATCATCAAATCACTAGAAGAATGCTAGAGAGAACCTTTTGAAGATTTGCTTCAAAAAAACCTGGTGTTGTGATGATCTTGAACTCCCATTGCTCCATTCCTTTGATCTCATTTGGAACCCCACCAAGCTCATCATGGTATAAAGTTGTTATGCTGTTCATATCAATGTGCATTCCCACTCCTTCAATTTTCCTTTTGTTCCATATCATATGCTGGTCAGCTGGTTTATAATTTAATATCCTCATATGTCCATGACGGTTTCCAAATTCAGATTCATAGAACTCCCTTTCATAACCTTCTTCTAAATTAAAATTAACGAGTTCAAGCATTGACTAGAATTAATACCAAAACTCAGATTTCTCTAGGCCAGACAGTAAATTAACATTAGCAGAAACGTCAGAGAGGCAAACAAATCCAGCCCACTTACTCTTAAACATTCAGTATGGAGAAGCTATGGAATGAGTGTATGTTTTGATAGATAATGATAGACCTAGATTGAGTTCAGTATATTGAGGAAAAGGCTGAATAATATCATTTGAAAGTGCACGAACTTTTTTAAATAATATCATTTGAAAGTGCATAGAATCTTGCAGTTCACAAATTCTTATATATGGAAACATAACAAGATCCTTCAATTGGATTGCAATCTAAGAATTGTAGAGTGGCTACATTTAGGATACATGGTAGAAGAATCTACTTATAGCATACTAGTACCTTTCAGGACTGATTTGCTTAGTAAAAATTAGCCATCATTTACCACCACCAACTATCCATAATAAAATGCATCATAGAAAACATAGCAACACTTTGACACATACAGTAATTGGTTTGGCATAAAACTATGGTAGGCAAAAGCATAACCTAATGGTTACATCCACTGAATCCAAGAGATGAAAACGATTTTAGAGCACATGGCCAAAGTAAACATTTGCACTCTGTTCTCATATGCTAAATTTCTTATTGAACACAAGGGTAAGAAACTATATAAATGACAGGTCAGATCATATGCAATTTACTCTAGGATACAGTTTTAAAACAACATAAAAATACAAACACTTGTAGGCACACTCGGAGAAATATGCTCTTCATATATGGCAAAAAAAAAAAAAATTCATCACTGGATAAAATAAATGACCTGTATATTATGATGTTTAAAAGTGTAAATTTTTCACAGAAAAAATATGTTTAATAGTGAGAATTTTCTAATAGAAATATTTTACACCAACTGTTGACAACAATTTCGTTGTGAGAAATAGGCAATGCAGAAATAGCATATGGTATAGACTTTACATATCCAGTAACTTGTATTAAGAGATCCTGCTAAACACAGCTTTCTCTCTTGTCACCAAGAACGGGGAGTAAAGACACAATGAATAAATCACCTTCATTCTAACAGCTATGGAGTTGTTACTGACATCCAACATGGCATCACTCCCACTCAATTGTTGATGGGAGCTTTGATGTAATGTCTAAAGCAACACGATTCACATCAGGAACATTGTTGCAAATTTTTTGGACAACATCATCAAGGAACTCACGTTCAAAATGGTACCTGGAATTCCAAAATTGCAAGAGGAAAATGAGAACTTCGAAATTTTGGAGTTAAGAGGTGGGAAAAGGGATCAAAAGTTAAATTCTTTGGTTTTAGCCGCACCACAATCACTAAGACAAAGGAAAATGTGATTTTTAATAAATATTGAGAAACTTATAACGTATAATGCATAAGAGGATGGAGAGACTTCCATATTTATTAACGTAGGAAGTTGTCACATTTTATTCAGCCACCACTAGAATTGGATTGAATCTACTACATATTAGAATCAATACTGTAGAACACTAAAAATCTTCTTCCCAAGATTTCCAGCTTAAACTGCTTTAAGTACAACCAGTCATGAGAACCATATGATCTGGTTATTAATCCTTCTTGCATATAGTCATATTATAAACTCAGCCCGAAGTTACAGACACGTTTGAGCATATGCTTGTTACTGTATACAACTGGCTCAGGTGGGGCACATAAACATTGCACCAATCATGGAGAGCAAAGCAATGCAGAGCAATGAAAACGTACCAATCTGCTGTCATTCCATCTTGACTTGTAACAGCCCGGAGAGCAACAACGTGAGAGTGTATTCTTTGATCACCTTGAACTCCAACTGATTTTACAGGCAAAAATACAGCAAAAGCTGGCCAAATGGAATCATAAATACCAGCATCTTTAATTGACTGAATAAAAATTTCATCCACCTGGGGAAAACAAGTTCTTGAGGAAAAATATGCTAAATCATAACAAATTATACACAAGCTTGCACTTCCTCAAGTAAATACCAAAATACCTGACATAGAGTATCTAAGGCATTGTCCTCAGTTACATCACCCAAGACTCGTACAGTAAGGTCAGGCCCAGGAAATGGATGGCGCTTTAAAAATGAATTAAGAAACTGTCAATATCCTCCCAAGTTGACGAACCTTGCATATTAAAAGAAGAAAATGGGAAATAGTTTAAAGGGGGAAAAACCAATTTTAAAACTATATGTCATCCATCAAGGAACAGAATCAAAACCTCATCCTTGAAAAGAAGTTTAAGCGGCTCAATGAGTTTTAATTTCATGTCTTTAGGAAGACCTCCAACATTATGATGACTTTTGATTGTGTGAGAGTAGTTCTTCCAGTTTCTGGTGGGGGACAAGATTCAATCACATCTGGATACAAGGTTCCTTGAACCAAGAAAGCAGGTTTCTTTCCTAAGTTATTCTCCAATTCTTTAGCAAAAGCATCAAAGACACAGATAAATTCTTTCCCAATTATCTTCCTTTTCAGCTCAGGGTCTACAACCCCTTTTAGCTTACTAAGAAATTGCTCAGTTGCATCAACACAAGTAACAGGCAGATGTAAATCCCTTTCAAAGGTCTCCATCACGCGTTCTCTCTCCTTATACCTACAGAAACATGTAGTAAATGTACAAGCAAAGAATTAAAAAAGCTTATTAAGAATGGTACTATTTGGCAATTCTTTTCAAACAATTCAAGTAGTTCCTTTCATACCTTAATAAACCATTGTCAACAAAAACACAATGAAGCCTGTCTCCATTTGCCTTGTGAACTAGAGTTGCGGCAACCGTAGAATCAACACCTCCAGATAAAGCACAGATAACATGATCATCAGGCCCCACCATGTTGTTAATCACCTTAATTTCTTCATCCATTACATCTTCCATTTTCCAGCCAGCATTCACTCCACTAACTTCAAACAAGAAAGACCTCAGCGTTTCCATCCCTTCTGGGGAATGTGTGACCTATATATAATCACATAATATTATTCAACTGCTTCAAATGAATCAAAAGCATAACAATAAGCCCCCATCACCAAAAAAGAATTACTTATTAAAAACCAACCTCAAAATAGAACCTAGGTCCTATTTGCCCGTTACTCCCAAGATGCAAGAATTGCCAAAGAACTAATTTTTTTTAAAGTGCAAAATGCATGATTTAACTTTTATACTAAAAAAGCTACGTTTAAATTGGTGTTACATTTAAATCATGTGCTCATTATCTGTCATTAAAAAAAATATAAGAAAAAGTAACAATCAAACGAACCTTAATAAACACAAAATAAAACCCAAAATATCAACAAACGGTGAAAAAGCTCGAGCTACCTCAGGATGATACTGCAACCCATAAAACCTCCTATCCTTATCCTCAACGGCAGCGATGGCCCCTTGCTGACTCCTAGCCACCACTTCAAACCCATTAGGCAAAGTAGCAGCCTCATCCCCATGACTTATCCAAACAACCTGTCTATCCTCAACCTTCTTTCCCCCAAAAATACCACAACTTTTCTTAACCTCAATCTCCATCCTCCCATACTCCTGCTTCTCCCCAACCCTAACTTCACCACCAAGTCTCTGAACAAGCAAGTGAAGTCTGTAACAGATACCCAGAACAAAAACACCATTGGATGAGCCCACTCAACGAACCCATCAGCAAATGAAGGAGAATCATCGGCATGGACAGAGTGACGTCCCCCGGAAAGGATAACGACTTTGGGGTTGAGGGAAGTGCCGGAGATACAGAGTGAGAAGACGGAGAGAGAGCGAATGCGGCGAGTGATGAGATGGGTGTATTGCGAACCGAAGTCCAGGATGAGGACTAAGTCAGATTTCACGGCTTTTGGGTCCATTGTGGCAAGTGATGGATGTGTATTCGTTTTGGATAGAAAAGGAAGTGGTGGTGAAATGAAGGATTTAAGGAGGCAATGGAGTGGGATAAAAATCGGCGGGAAGTGATATTTAATTAGCAAGGGTAAACTACACTATTAGTTAAATTCAAACACTTTTACTCCTCAATACATATTGATTCCTTACACCCATCATATTCACTTAATAATAATATAATTAAAAAAACTAAATAGTTAAATTCAAATCTTGAAATCTAAAAAATAAAAATAAAAATTTACGAAAAATCCCAAAAATTTCTACATGTTTTAAACTGTTTAATTTAGCATAGATGCTTCTACAAGTTCAACCACTAAACAATGCTTTTCGTTTTGGTACATTTCAACGACTATACTCATCCACACCTACGGCACACTTTGCATCTCACCATCAAAATTCCAATATCCTCTCATAAATTAGCATAAATCAACTTTTTTTTAGGATAAATTCACTAAATTATATATTCCGGTCACTGAATCATTTAAAAGCTTTTATTTAAGCCATTAAACTATTCAAAAGTTTTTATTTAACTCTTCGAACTATTTAAAAGTTTTATTTAAGTCACAAGACTATTAAGGTTTTTTTTTTTAAGTCGGACTAGCAATCTCCAAGTGATGATTCAATAATTGATGCGGTGGGTTAATACACATCGATGAGTAGAAGAACATACGTTAGATCCAAGTCAATTTGACAATTAGTGTTGGAGATTAGAGAAGACAATTATTTAGATTTTAGTTTGTATATTCATAATGTTCAAAACTATTTCATAAAAAAAATTGAACTGTAGAAGAGAATGGAAGGAAAGGTTTTTTGCTGATATAGGCGATATGAATAGAGAATGCTATATAAAATGTAGTTTTAATAGTCTAATGAATTAAATGAAAACTTTCGAATAATTTAACAACCATTTTGTAACTTTTTGAAGTTGGGTGACCAAAACATAAATTTAATATTTGTTAAAATTGTATGACCCAGATTCCTGATAAACAAATGATATAGTGGTAAAAACTAAGGGATCTACTGTACGAACCATGCAGCACTTTCAGCCTTTAAATAGATATAGTCGGAACTCCTCTTGTATCATTTGATTTTCAATACTAGTGAATTTTCTTTTTCTCTACTCGTTTTTTTCTTGAAAGGGTTTCCACAAAAAAATTACGTATTTTATTTTTCTTTCTTATTCCTTTATGATCATTCTATATTGTCATTATCGACGTTTAATTTTACACTATTAATTTAATGACCTTAGGTATAGTTGACCCTAATATAAAACATATGAAAAGCTATAAGGTTCGAGAGTCATTCGAATCGAGTATTATTAAGCTCGAATTCGACTCGATCAATAACTCGATTACTTGAACTCAATAATCACTGAATTGAGTTTGTATTTATTCAAATCCAACTTAAATAACTTGTGAACATCAATATCTCAATTACACATTACTTACACATTACTTTAACTAAACAAAATTGGTTGATTCTTAAAATAATATTCAGACAAAACTTGTGGACTAGAATTTCACGAGTAACAATTTTCCAACACATTTCCATTAGTTTCAAGGATTCAACGAACCCCATATTCTTTCAACTCATATAACAAACAACATTCTTGTCCCATCACTTTTATTCCCCCCCCCCCCCCCCGGAGAATGAAATTCTTCAAAGAACTATACTTCATTCTTGTCTCAAAGATTACATTGGCCTGGTCCCCCATAAAAAAGATCTATGGCATTGGGTGCAGCATCATCGGGAGCAGTCTCAGACCCGTAACAATCAGGTCTGGTCGCAGACAACACAAGCTTGTCGGCCTCTGGATCAACAAAATTCACATTGTCCCATATTTGTGTTTGTTTGAAGTAGGCTGATTTATTTTGATGACCATCTTTAGGGAAATGGCCACTCCCCATTGGAGGACTAAGCTCGTTTGTCGGGCTAGCAGCCAGTCCTCCCCATACAACCACATTGGCACCACCGTACATGTAATAAAACAGTTTTTGTGGCCAATACCCTATGAACTGGTTAAATAACTTTAGCCACCATTCTCCATCCTATAAGACAATTTGGTTGTTAAAGATTTTCAGTTAAACTCGTTAATGCTTAGATTTGACAGCTAAAAAAAGATTACCCTAAGTATGGCAATCTCTATATCACTTTGTGTTCCATTGTAAATGGAAATCTGGTTTAGAACCATTCCAAGGCTTATTTGACGGTGAACTTGTACAAATCCTGGACAAAGATAATTAGTGCAACCTGTTTTTCTGTAACCATCTACCTGTTGGGTATAAGAACAATATTAGCACGAACAAGGAAATGTGATTTTAAAGGAAAAATAAAATAAAACACTTACAGTCCAGTAAGTTAAGAGCCTGGTGTAGTTGCTTGAAAAAAGCTGTGGTTGAACCTGAAAAAAATTCACTGTGTTACACCCCGTTAGGCGTCGCCAGCAGTACATGCAGACCCCTTGAAGAGGGATGAATTCAGAAACTTTTTTAGGGAACGGAATTAAATTTCAGACTTTTAAGGTTAAAGTGTATTTTTATGTAGTATTATCTTATTATTTCATAACTTTTGAAAAGATTAATTAGAAATCTTTTCATTTTTGAGGTATTAAAGTGTATTTTTATCACATAATAACTTTTAATTCTATCATTTATTAAGGGATTAAAAGATATTTTTCCATTTGAGGGTAGCCATGGCTCTTGCATGTGTCTTTTAAATTCGCCCCTGCTCAAGAATAACCCCTCGCAGGATCTCTTAGCTCCGATAATGGGATACACTTGTTAACCTTCACTCCAACTTCTAACTACCACATCCTATCCAAAGCAACTTAGGGCATGTTATAATACCACTCTACTTAAACCACTTAGTGTCCACTAACCATGGGTTGATACATGATACATTGGGACAAGACTCTCTTTTTTTTCCCTCTCCTACAAATACATCGCTCTTTTATTCACAAACTCTGTCCAGCCAATCAAACGACTCTCCATCTTGTCCTAAACAAAGTGAACCTTCTATCACCACCCCATTCCTCCGTCCAACCATTAACAAATGGCTTTCTTTTTGGCAACAATATAAAGAGGTGACAAGTGTTACTTACTCCCCAACCAGCTTGTACAACATTAAGTGCATCTTCAGGGCCATTTGCAATCCATAGATAAGCGAAGCTAGCTTGATCAGATAAAGTAGTCGGGCTCCAGACGTTCATGATTGTTTTTGCTCCAAAATTGTGCTTTACATAATGAGCAGCAGCATACTGTAGAGACACAAAGGAAAAACCATGGAAGACCTTGTTGTGAAAAGCAGTATATATATACATATATGTAAGTACATAAAACCAATAATCAAATTTATGGTAGATTTTGCTTACGGCATTGCCTATTTTTAAATCAATTGGACCAACACCGGTGGTGTTAAAATGGGAACTTGTAGGATAATTAATCAATCCTAAAGCTTTTATTTTCTTGTCCATGATTAGATCCTCTTGGGTAGTCCTTTTGATGAGCACTGATCCTCGTGGGCATTTTATGTTTTTGGGCAAAAACCTAGGAGATTTGCCTCTCACCATCGACTCTGGCATATGTTTTGGTCTCATCTGTATTAAAAAAAATGTTAATAGACTGACTATCCAAAACCAAAGCGATATTTTTTTTTAAATATATTATTATTCTCTATATTTATATAAAATTTGAGATTTAATCTTTTTACTTGAAAGGTTAAGTCCTCTAATTTTTTTTATTTAAAAATACCAATCCAATTATTAAAAT
This sequence comes from Gossypium stocksii, assembly GCA_020496765.1. Taxonomy (NCBI): domain Eukaryota; kingdom Viridiplantae; phylum Streptophyta; class Magnoliopsida; order Malvales; family Malvaceae; genus Gossypium; species Gossypium stocksii. The sequence continues at coordinate 112,251,124 of CM035623.1, forward strand.
TGTAACTTTTTTTAAAAAAATACTTGGAATTTTGACTACGTTGTCATCATCTGCAGAGTGAAAGTAGATCTTTTTTTAGCCCAAAATTAAGTTATATATTTTTTTATGAGAGCTAAGATGAAATTTCACCCTTATATTAATTTATATCTTTACGGTTTTCAAAAAAAAAAAAAATCGAAATTCTAGCATTTTGGAGTGTAAATTATAATTTTACTATATATTAATTTAAGATTTTATAAATTTGGGGACTAACTTATGGGGTTACGGCCTTGTTTGCCCCCTCCCTTTTAAGTTAACAAATTTTGGCAGAAACTATCAAAAGAATAGATGATTGGACTAAGATATTTAAATTAAAAAAAAAAGTTAATTGAATTTTTAACATAAATCTCAAATTATAGAGTACATGGATTAACAACTTATTTTAACAAAAAAAAAAAAAAAGGAAAGAAGAAGGGTGAAAGAGATTGTTGACCTGCACTTTGTGATCCTTGAGCAAAGGATGATCAAAAGCATGTTGTTTGTAAATATCAATGCAATCAAAGATATCCCCATAATCTGTCTGTTTTTTACATGAAAACAAGTAGTCAAAAGAGATGTAAATTTAATACAATGCCATGTTTGAATCATTTTTCAAGCTTACCTTGAAACTCTTAACGGGAGATTTGTTGATAATTTTGAGTTGTCTTTCCATCTCCAGCCTTTCTTCTTCTGATACTGCCTGCCATTCTTCAACTGCTTGTAAGAGACCAAACATTATTTGCATTAACATTATAAGTAAAACCAAATTCCTAGGTTGTCTTGAAGACATTATCATCAACCTACTTGCTTCCATGTTCTGTCGACAATTGAAACAAATGATACAGGTTATATAGTCATTTGAATACATGAAACATTATGGCTTTGCCATTTTTTTGGCTAAGAATCATAAAAATTAAATGATAAGGTGCTATAATTGATTATTTATTGCTGATAGTTGGCATGAAATTCACAAATGGAAAGGTCTCAATAAAACAGGTAGGAGATAAGGGCTTATTAAGCAACCTTATTACATTCAACATATTTTCTCAGAAAATAATTGAAATACACATTAATTTTTTTTTTTTTTTTGGAGATTCTTTGCCAAAAAAGTATAACAAATTTCCAGATATAGTCAGCTCTTTTGAAAAAAAAATATAAATAAATTTAGGGAATGTCTGATAAACCAAAAATATATATAAACAAATTGGGTTGAATTTATCTCTAAATGTTTGATATAATAAGGATTAATATCACTTGAATTTTTCATTTTTTTTTCAAATCTGACATCTAATTAGGTATCTAATATCGTCAAATATTATACAAATTGCCCAAAACACAAACGTGTTAGTTAAAATGATCTTCCATCTATTTTTTGGAATAGAAACAATATCTACTTTTTATAGGTATTTTAATAACAATAATCTCTACTTTTTTATACGTAATTTTATTTAGATGTTACATGATTGAAAATGTTTAACTATTGAATTCTATTTATTAATCTAAAATTTTAATTTTAATTGATATATAACTTTAATACTAATTATTAATTAAAATAAATAAATTGTAACATATTATATATAATAAAAAAATCTTAAAATAAAATTAATTATTGTCTTATTAATTAATTAAATGAGATTACCTGTGGAATTTGATTTGAAGTTTTATTATAAAATTCTCACCAAAAAATTTAAAAGTAATAAAATCAGTGGTATGAATTAATTAAATAATATTAGATGAAATTAATTGAGTTGGATTTTGACTTGAAATTTTATCATAAAATAATAGAAGTTAAATGAAAAATTAAAATAAAAAATAATTTATCACTACAATTTTTTTTTACCATATGAATTGTAAAAAAACATATAATTTAATAGTTATTTAGACTTTTTTTCATTATATTATGCAACAACAAAATATCACTACTATAGAGTTATTTTCATAGTATAATTTATGTAAAAAAAATATTTTAATTATCAAGAAATTTTATATTTAGACTTATTTTCATAATATAACTATTTTAAGTAAAAAAAATATCATTACTATAGAATTATTATCATTATATATTTTATGTAACAATATTATAATTATTTTAAAATGTTAATTTAGTAATATAATGGAAAATAAAATGTATTTTCGTTGATTCAAGAGTTTTATCAAATTCATGATTTTATATAGATTATAGATAGATAACAATCTGTTTGATATTACTTAAAATTAAATAACAAGTATAATTAGATTGTTTGGTAAAATTAATATAATCATAAAATAAATAATATAAAATAATAATTAAATTTATTCTCTATTAAGGAATAAATAATCCTTATCTACTTATCATTTTTCACGCTTTTTTTAGAAAAAAATTTGTTATATAGTAGTTTTCATTGTAGGTTATCAAATGTATTTAAAGAATTATGTTACTAAAAACATTAATTTTCACAAGGAATATTAAGTAATCCCTATCAAATGTATTTAAAGAATTGTGGGGTTCATAAGGAATATTGGGCATTGCTCGGCGATCATGGCTGAGCTATGGATGATTGCCGAGCAATGGAGTATACTGGATGGGCTCCAAATTGCATGAAGTGACATGAAGAATGTGATCCTTGAAAGAGATAGTAAAGAAGTTATTCAAGAAATTCAAACAACTGGAGAGAAGCGGGATTGCTCAGTAGTGATACGCACCATTAAGGACTTAGTTCAACAAGATTGGATGATATGATTAACACATACGTTTAGAGAGGATAACAGGGTAGCGGATGGTTTGGCAAAGATGACATTCTCAACACCGCTGGATAAAAATATATTTGTAATCAGCCCAATTTGCCTGGGCCCAATAAATAAAACAGTCAAACTTTTACAAAATTCAAAACCCAAAGACCAACAAACCCAATCCAAACCAATCCAAAACTAAATTCAAAACTAAACCAAATTCAAGCCCAACAGCCCAAAACCTAACCCTAACCCATAACACCTAAACAGAAAATGAAAAACCTAGCCTCTGCCGCCAACTGCTCAGCCATCATCGCTGACTTCAAAGTTACCTGCAAGAAAAGAGTGAAGGGACAGAAACCAAACAATGCAGCAACAAACAGTGATAAACAGTAGCTAAGCAAAAATAAAAAAAGAAAAAGGAGAAATATTATAATCTAAAAACAGCTATAAAAGCCAAATCTTTGTAAGAGATGAGGGACTCTTTTTTTTCTTTTTGGAATGGAAAGAACGAAGAAAAATACAAAAAAAAAAAAAAGAAAGCAAACCAGAGACAATTTCTAACAAAAGGTGGTTCTTTTTTATTATTATTATTTTTTGCTTTATTTCACTAAGTTTTTAAAGAAAATAAACAAAAAAAATAAAAAGAAGGTCGAATCTTACCATTTTTGTGTTTGCGCCGTCGTGGGGGGTTGAGGCTGCCATATCTGATGAAATATGGTGTTTTTTGCGTCTAAGAGTCAAAAAGGCCAAAAAACGGCCAACTTTTTTATCTCTGGCCACCGTGTACGGCGGTGCCGTCACTGACGACTGGCGGCCGCCACGGTAGTCCAGTGACCGGAGCTAGAGGTCGGCCGAGAGGGCTTCAGAGAAAAAACGAAGGTTTTAGTTTTTTTTAAAATTGATTCAAATGTTCTTTTTGTAAAATTTTTTTTTACTTTTATAGGCGCACGAACGACGCCGTTTTAGGCCAGTGTGCATGGATGACAAAACGGCGTCGTTTTGCACGACCCGACTTGATCCAACCCAAATCGCCTAGGATCTACGTGTTTTTGGACAAACGGGTTTGCGCTCTTATTCCTTCCGCTTTTGAGGGTGGTTTCAATGTGGTCCTGTCCTATTTTCTTTATTTTTTATTTATGCCACAAATTTTGATTTTTGTTTCAATTTGGTCCTTAGACCGTTTTAATGGGTAGACACCTAAAACGGCGTCGTTTCTCCCTTGACCCGAAAGCCGACCCGAATGTCCTAGAAGATCCGTGTGTTTTAACGATGATGGTCTATTTGCTTTGTGGGTCCTTCCGCTTTTGGGCGTTCTTTCAATTTGGTCTTATTTGTTTTATATTGAAACGACACACTCTGAGGACAGGGAATAATTTCCCATCTAGTCCCTAAACCTTTATGCGTGTTCCATTTTAGCCCTTCGTTCTGCCCTTTTCTTTTATTTATTTTAAATTTATCCCTTCAACTTCATTTTAATTTCAATTTAATCCTGTGTTTAATCAATTTCAATCATTTTAGATTTTGCTATGTTATTCTATTTTATTTATTTTATACATTTATTTATCCATTTGTTTTACTAATTATATACCCTTTTATTATATTTAAATTTTTTATTCACTTGATACATATTTATTTATTATTCATTATCATTGTTTTATTATATTGTATTTATTACTCCCTTTTATGCGTACTTAATAATTAGATTATGTACATGCTTTTCATTGTGGCGCTCTTGTTCATTATTTGTCTTTTATTATTCTATTTTATCTTTTGATATTTGTGTTCTTTTATTTATTTATTGGTTTATTTATTTTCTTGGCAATTCTTATGCCGTGTTCGTTTATTTTTATCATGTATTATATTCAAATTATTCATTTTTATACAATATATAAAATAAGTAAAATTTTTAAGTCAAGGCAATATTCATTATTTTGGAATAAGGAAAATCGTGTTCTAATTTACGGAATATGATTTTCTTTCCAAAACCAAGATAATTGAATATACCTTAAAAAAATAAAATAAAATTTTTGGTGTTTATTATCGTTTCGAGAATTTAAGGCATCATGTCCTAACTTAAGGGATATGATATTCTCGATTACCTTGAAATAAACATTTTGTTTTGTAAAATTAAATTCAATTAAGTAATATTTTAACAAACGATCGTATTTTAAAATCTCCTCAAATTTTTAATTTTTGACATTAAGACATTGAATAATCAACCAGGTACCAATTTTGGGCGTATCGAGAGTGTTAATACTTCCTCGTGCGTAACCGATCCCCGAACTCATTTTTTAGATTTTGTAAACCAAAAATCATCGCTTTAATAGATTTAAACTTTTATTAAAATGATTGAATGACGAGGTTATCCGATCACACCTAAATAAAAAGGATCAGTGGCGACTCCTATTTTCATTTTTCAAATAAAAGTCGATCTTTTTCAGAAAAAATAATTTCGTCAATATTCAAGTTAAAAGTGTTCACTGTTAATTGATTTTAGGTTTTGAAGTTTAAACTTGAAAATTAAAAGGAGAAAGAGTAGGAAAATCTTTTTAAGTTTTCCATGGAAGAAGGAAATAGAGCTTTGGCTTGAGAAATTTTGGAGAGAAAAAATACGGGAGAAGACAAAACGATGAATGGATGTTGAGAAACGGTTTCAAAAACTCAATCAAAATATTCATTACATTAAATTAAAAGTAATTCAACATATTTGTCACCTAATTTTTAGGGTATTTTCATTTTAGTCACTCAAAATAAAATCCTTACAATTTTGTTACTCAACTTTTAGGGCATTTTCATTTTAGGCACCTAATCGTTAAATCTCTAACGACAGTTAACTTGTACAAGCCACATCATATTCACACTTTCATTTTGGTCATCTAACTTCGAAGTTGTTTTCATTTTGGTCACCTAAAAATTTTTTTTTTAATATTGACCGGGTAAAACACATTAAGGATTAAAGTGAAGAATTGTTAAGTTGTACTTGTTTTCTCATTTCCGAAAGTTCTAAATTTCTTTTTTTTTTTCAATATTGAATTTTAAATTTCAAAACACCAAAATCAATTATATAAGTTATTGAAAAAAATTTATCCCTTGATAGTGCCGACCGATTTGTTACTATCATATTGAAATTAATTAATTTAGACTCCCTCTAAATGTTGAAATATTATTTTCTGTTTTCAAATTAAAATCAACTCAAATAAATCATTTTTACTAATTGTACATGAAACCCATTCTTTCCTTTATTGATTATATGATATTGAGTCTTTTATACTAAGTTAAAAGCAAAGAAAATTCCTTACAATTAATTAAATCAATTAATTTTATCTTTCATGCCAAACAAAATCTAGAATCAATTAATTTTATCAATGATTTTTCTTTTCTTCTAGTTTAGTATGAAAGATTCAAGATTATATAATCAAAAGAAATTTATGTTTCGCATACAATTATTAAATATGAGTTATTGAAATGATTTCATTAAGAATAATATGGAAACATAAAATAAAATTTTAAAATTTAGAAGGAAATTTAATTTAATTTAATTAATTTTAATATTACAGTAACAAATCGATTAACATTATTAAGGGATAACTTTTTTTTCAACAATTTATTTAATTAGTTTTTGTATTTTGAAATTTAAATTTTCAATATTGAAATAAATAATTAAAATTTTCAGCAATATGATAAACAAGTACAATTTGACAAATTTTTAACTCATTATTTTAGTTTCTACCGCTTTTTCACTTTAATCCTTAATTTTTTTTACTCCAATCAATACTTTAAAAAGGGATTTTTTTTTTGTGTGTGACTAAAATAAAAACGACCTAAAAGTTGATGACCAAAATGAAAGGTTGAACATGATATGACATGTCCAAGTTAACTGTCCTTAGAGATTTAACGGTTGGGTAACTAAAATAAAAGCACCCAAAAAAATTGAATATGAAATTGCAAGATTTTATTTTAAGTGACCAAATTAAAGCACCCTACAAATTTGGTTATCAACTAGGTAGTCTACCATTTAAAAAAAAAATATATATATATATATATATATATATATTTCTTGTCATTTGCCTCTTGATATCCATACCTTGGTTATTTATATCACCTCATAAAAAACAACTAACATTATTTGTATTTTAGGGTAACTCGTATAACAATTGACAAGTTTAAGTATCAAATTGGATAAAAAAATTAGATACCAAATTAAAATAAGTTTTAAATTAAGATATGAAATTTTACATTAAGCTATATAATTTTGATACCTTTGATCTAACTTATATGACATAAAGTAATATATACATATAAAAGAAAGAGAAAATAGGACTGGCACGAAGAACTATATTAATCATTTAAATTGGTATCAATAAGTGTTACGTATAATGGTAAGATACATTATACTTCTAAAAGGAAAATTTAAGTTCAAATTTAAGAGACTATTATTGAAATGAATAGTCACGAATTCCGAATATAGACCATAATTTTAATGTGGATTTAATGTAAACTAGTAAACTATGTGTATCGGGGGATTCGTGGACATAGATTGAATACGTGCGCTGCGCGTCGCACTGATAACTGCTGTAAGTTGCTGATCATGTCTCGGTAACATGGAACACATGTTGTGCTGCACTGCTTTTAAATTTGAAGCTGAATTGCAGCATCTATTACCAAATCCTGCAATATGCTGTCTGCTAACTCGATAATAACTTCCTCTGTATCGAACCGGAGATTGAACCACGTTCCCGATTTGGCCAAATCGTTTTCAACAAGTTGTTGTAATGTTTGCTGGGGCAGCTCTGATAAGAGTACCCAATCAACATGTCTGAACACCTCATGAACCATGTCCTTGGAGAACCGAGCCGGTTGAGGTCTCGGGTCAAGAAGTGATATCCATGGAGAGCATCTAAAATAACATCGATACATCTCCGAAAGGACTTCTTTGATGTAGCTGAAAATCAGTCTATGATGATCAGTAATACAGGAATTGTGATGCCATAATTTGACATTATCAAACATAGATGAATCAAGCATTTGATCTGCCAAATTCCATTTCCTAAAGAGTTCATCCCAATTCAGACCAGAGATTTGGAGAACTGATCTTATGTATTTGGACAAAGATTCTTGCTTATCTATTGAAGTGCCTGCATTGTTCTTCATGTCCAAATGGGACTCCACGTGAGAAGATTCATAGAGTTCTTCAATATTTATACAAAATGATTCAACTGGTGGCTCAGCTGCACCATATGCAGATGTTAACTAAATTACTCTATAATACATATTGTTGAGAGAGGGGAGGTCGGTTTCAGTCCCTCAAAAAGTAGAGGTATTATGTCCATGTCTATACTCAATTTTATCTTCAAGTTTTGTCTTTCGACTCTGAAGAGAGCCCCAATAGATTCAAAGAGTTTAGGGAGTGCCTCGTCACCAAGGAAGTCGGGAGACAAACCCGGGTATAAAACTAAGCATAGACAATCCAGACACAATATAATCTAACCAAGTGGTAGTCTTATTACCCACTAATGCCATATAAGGGCATGGATTCAAACCTTGCCAAGGTTAAATGCTCACATTTCCTTGGTATAAGGCTCTCTTTAAATTTCATGAACCCATTAGCCCTCTCCTTAGAGTTGGGAGACAAAACCCGATAATAAAACAGTATAAATACCCCGAGCACAATAATTCTACCGTTTGATATGAGACCGACCTCCCCTCAAACACATATAATTAAAGTAGTTTGTAGTTTAAGGATTTTACCTGCTGGAGATACAGTGCTAGGAGATATATGGCCAATGGTACTCTTCTTTGCACCACCATGAAATCCATCATACAAGGGCTGTGCTTCTATAGCTTCAATGGTAACAGAACTTAAGCAACCACTCATGTTTTCTATTTGAACCCTCCTCTTGTATTCATTAACAGTTGAAAAGGGTGAAAATCTCATCTGTGGAGAATCAAACCCATGTTCCCTGTCCCTTCCTTGTGTAACCATAGGCAACACGTCATGTTCAGGCAAAGAATTTAATAGGTGTGAGGTTTTATAGCAAATTTCAGTGGATGAAGCAGCTTTGTTTCCAATGCATGAACCAAAGTCCTGAGTTATATTGACATCATGGGATGATTTGGGTTTTTTTCGATCATGGGACATCTGCCACTGCTCTTTTCTCTTCGCCCTTAAACCATGTGTCAGTTTCCTTTTTATGTGTTGAAAAGACAACAATGTTGGCCGAACACCCCTGTCTTTTTTACTATAATGAGACTTTGGTGATGGCCAATTACTGCTTCTATTAGGACAGTTTTGTTTGACAGCCTTCAAGACAACTATTGTGTTCAATGGTTGGGACCGTGATGATGTTTTTGTTTGCTGTTTCTTTACCGGAGAATCACATAATTCATGAACATGTTTCACCAGCAGTGAATTCGGATCTTGCAGGAGTTTCATCAACAATTCCTTGTTGGAATTCGAAATCTCCAATGCATCGATAAAACCCGTAGACTGGTTACTTATTAACCTTTGATTTACGAATGCTTCGACTGCTTCATTCATGCGAACTCGAAGATTAATCTTGGTGTGATGATCATCCTTCCTACCTCTGTTACTTACCATATTTCGATCAGAAAACCGCCTATATCCCTCCATTGCTGCATCGCTAGCACTCTTGGTTACCTTCCTATGGTCTTCACTAGAGGGAAAATTAGGCTTATTCCTTGTAAAACCATTGCCTCCTGCAGTATAATTACACCCAGTTTGGCATCGTTACAACCATAAGAACTTATCAGTACATAAGATTATGATGAGATTCTTACCTTTAGACGGTCTGTTTGCGAGCTTACGATGGCGAAAATCGAGGAAGCGAATTAATCCCCAGGCACATCCTGATTTGTACTTTTCGTAGATTACAGGAGTTTTAGATGACAGCATAGGGCTCCGAGGCAATGTCGTGTCCATTTTGGGTGGTTGATGAGTTACTAATTATGATGGCACATTTTGCGTCTCCTGTCCATGAAACAACAACCTCCATTTTCATTTACGGCACTCGTTTAGAATTCCAAAAGCATGCAAGGAATCAAACAAGAACAAGAGAAAGTACCTGAAATGTTTTGTCTTCTTCAAGTAGTAGAAGAGGAGAAAGAACAGAACAGGACAGGACAGGACAGAATCAACCTCCCTTGTTTCAGTATCGTGGAAACAAGGGCATTCTATTCATGCTTCAACTCTCTCTGAAGTTCTGAACCATTCAAATAAAGTATATAAAAAAACATGCAATGCACACACATTTTCAATTTTTCATGCATTGCTCATCATCTCCAAAAGTCAATTTAAAAAAAAAGAACTGTCCTTTCATCCACCCATTTGAGCATCTTTCATTTTATTTTATTTTATTTTTTTAATAAGTGTTTATCACATTCTTACAACATTTAAATAATCTTTTATCACCTTCTCCTGTTTTAAAAAGAATTCACAACAAATAAATTAAATCTTTTTATAGGAAATAAACCACATTTCAGAATCCAGTCAAATAGAAGATTCTATGCTAACTTTGAGTTTAAAAATTGAAGTCAGCAATGTGAATTACAAATCTCTGAAATAATAAAATAAAGACAACTAGCCTTGTCATCCCCCACACACATTTTTAATATTTACAAATTAATCCATTTTTATATACATTATATACCTGTAATTCGCATCATCCGTAAAATTCCATTTCTTGCTTGCATCAACTTCTTTCTAAAACATTTTTCAAATAATAGAATGGGTTTAGTTATACATATTTTTTTTAAGTGTCCCAATAAATATTAGACACGTAATTATATGATGTCACAATAAGGAAAAGGTAATCACAAACTGGTGTCATGAATTAATCTGACACCAAATCAATTAAAAATTACAAAAAAAAATTTTTTACAAATTAAGTTATATTATTATGATGATGTTTTTATCTTTTTATATAAATAAAGTAAAAAATAAAATATCTAGGCAAAATGAGATTTAAATCTTTAACACTATGGATTTTAGATTTTCAATTTCACACCATTTCAACTTAAGAAACTAAAAAAATAATTTTTACACTAACATATAAATAGGAGAATAATGCACTCAAACTCATGTTCTCCTGTATTGGCAATAATACCCATGCCAATTGAATTATGACTCAATCGACGCAATAATCTAGTTTTAATTAATGAGATTTGTATTTTATTTTTAATCTATACTATTATTAAATGATTAATTAAATTTGTACCAATAATTAACCGAACACTAACTTAATTAAATAAATGTAAAAAAAAAAACCTAATTTTAATGTATGGAATTATATGAATTTAAGGGTAATAATACAATTGATTTTTTTTTTTCAATTTGTCCACTTCACATAACTTTTTTTTTTTAAATCCTTATCTTTTTATTTATTTATCTCCTTCCATGTGGATGTAGATTTTTAGCTTTTATTTTTTTATACAATATTTAAAATTACTCATTGTCTTTCTCCAACTCTTAAATAAGAAGATAATGCATTTCAGCGCACTTAAACCCACATTTTCTTATATTAACAATAATGCCAATGTTAACTAAGTTAAGATTCAATCGACAAAATTAATATATGTGAAAATTTTAATTTTTCAATATCAATGCAAATATTTTCAGTTAATTTCATGAAATGTTTATTTTCTTTAAAAATAGTGTTATGACTTATACATTTTGCATTTTTATATAATTAAACAAATATTATACATTTTTCATTTGTTTCAATGTATTTTTTTGTCCAAATATAAGGGTGTATATGTGATATAAATAAACAATGTCAAAGTTGGTTTTAATTAAAAAATTTAAAATTGAGATTAAAATACAGATTATGAAAAAAATAAAGGAATTAGAAATGATAAAAAGAGTTTCATAACAGGACTTTTCTTTAGAAAAGTAAGCAGTAAAAATTACTGATGGATCAAATTTTATATTAATATCGACTGAAGTCTTAAATATATATATATATATATATATATATATTTCACTCTGCTTATATAATAAGCGGACAATTATAAAAAGATTAAACCCTCTAAAAAATGCATAGACATTTTATATACTGACACGTGGACTACCATGGTGCTTTATTTTTCTTTTGCATTTTAAAAATGAGTAATAATTTATTTCACCTTCAATTTTACAAAAAAAAAAAAATTTTAATCATTCATTTAAATTTTTATCTCTTTTCAATTTTTTTATCAAATCAATTCAAAATAAATAAAAATTTAATATTTTTAACTTTATTAATATGACATACACATAAATTGTTTTACTTGTGAAAGTCATGTCAGTAATTAATTAATTTTTTAATATTTAAATATTCAAAAATATAAAAATTGTTAAATAAATTATTAACATTATTAAAAAAGTATAAAACATATATTTTTTTATTTTAAAAAATTAATTAATTGTTGACACGTGAATGCCATGTCAACAAAGTTAACAAAGGTTAACTTTTCCATCTATTTTAGGGTGATTTTACAAAAGGTTAAATGTAGTTTACCCCCTGAATTTGTCAAAAAGCACTTAATTGGTATTTGAACTTGTATTTTGTCACCTAGGTGGATACCTCTACACTAACATGTTAATTAATGCTAAGCACTAATAACCAATCCGTTGGCGACATGTGGCCACCACTCAGTATGCCATGTGTCATATTTAAATCTTAAAAATTAAAAAAAACTTTAAAAATATATAAATTTATAAAAAGAAGTATAAAATTTTCACATCAAGAATGAACTTGGACAAAAATTTATATTTTTATTTATTAATTTATTTATTTTTAAAGATATGAAAATGTAATCATTTGTGCTTGTCACATGTTATACTGAGAAGTTATCACGTGTCACCACTAGATTGGCTATTAGTGCCACGTCAGAAGAAACTAATGGTGTTAGTGTAGAAATATCAACCTGAGTAACAGAATACAAGTTCAAGTGCCATCTAGATATAAAATAAAGTTCAAATGCCAACTAAGTACTTTTTGACAAGTTCAGGTGACAAACTATATATTAACATTTTGACAAACAATGTAAATTTAAGGGTTAAAAGCGACAAAAAATTAAATAAATGATTAAAATGACTTTTTTTTTGTAAAGTTGGAAGGTCAAATAAGTCATTATGTCTTTTAAAAATATTAAATTTTAGTTTTGATCTCTCGATTATGCCTACATTTGAGTTTAAGCCACTCTATTTTAATTTCTAATATAATTTGATCCATATATTTTTTAATGTTATTAATTAGTCCAAATAATTAGTCCAATAAATATACAACCATTTGTCCAAATTCATTCCAATAAAAAATAAAATATATTTCTTTTAATTTTTCTATTTAAAAAAATAATTTTTATGCTGACGTAACATTGTCACATCAGCAATTATTGTTGACATGGAGTGTAATAGCCCGATTTTGGGTCTAGTCGGAACAGTGGTTTCGGAACCACTATTCCGAGGCCGGAGAAAATTATTTTGATATTATTCTATGTGATATAGCATATTTTTAAAGGTGCATGAAAATTTTGGTAAGTTAATTTTAGAGATTTCTAGCTTAATTTCGAAAAAGGGCTAAATCGCATAAAGTGTAAAAGTTGTGTATTAATGCATAAAGGTGTTAAATTGATTTAGAATTTAAAATTGGGGGTCTTTAAAAGGCAATTAGGCCCTTTAAAAATGAATGGCCGGCCAAAAGAATAGAAGAGTAGAAAAGTCAAAAATGTTGGGTAAGATATTTTGTAATAAAATAAGAAAAAGAAATAAAATGTTATTTCTCTTTCATTTCCTCTTCTTCTCCACGAAATGGGCAGCAAGAATAAGGGTTTAGAAGCTGGAAAATTTCAGCAACTCATCTCCCTTGATAGTAAGTGATTTTAATGTCTTTTCTTGATGATTTTTACATTTTTGGAACCCCCAAAGCATGAGCTTTCAAATGAGGGGTTTAGTTTGCAAAATGATAAAGAGTTTAGGGTTTTGCCATGAACATATATGTGTTGTTTGCTGAGTTTTTATGGAAGAATTTGAGTTGTATTTGTCTAATAAACACCTTTGTGAAAGAAATTTGCATGAAAATGCCTTAAAGGGGGTTATTATGCAAAGTTGTAAAATAAGTGCTAATGTGTGTGAAAATGATATTTATGAGTTTCTATGGTCTTGTAATGGTTTATTTAGGCTTAAGAAGTGAAGAAATTGAATAAAAATCAATTTTCGAGCATAGGGGCAAAATGGTCATTTTGCAAAAGTCTAGGGGCAAAATGGTCATTTTGCTAAAATTGTGAAATTTGGATTGTTTTAATTAATTTAGTGATTAAATGAGTGAATTTTATCATGTTAGATCAAGAAAAGCGAGATTTGGGCCTAAATCGGAAAGTATGAGATTATGGACTAAAATGGAGTAATTAACCGGAATTGCCTTCGAGGTAAGTTTGTATGATTAAATAAGCATGATATTCATGTTATTACTAAAATTTTTGGAAATTATCTTGCTATGTTGGTATTGAATTTTCTTTATTGGAAATATTGTATATGGAAAGTGATGCCAAATGTTGAAAACAATTATGTGATGATGGAATGCATTGGGAATTTGATGAAATATGATATTCCATTGGAACAAGTAAGTTTTGAGTAATTGAATTTGGTATTTAATTTTAAATGCCATGATATACTTGTATGATAAATGAATGATGTCCCATTGTCCTTATCATAATAAGGTTATTGAGAAAGAAACCTATTACATGTTTGTTATGTAGCCGAATGGCTATTAGAGAACTAAACAAAGAAAGAGATTGGGGACATATGCTTATGTATGTGTTTGTTTATTGAGATAAAAGTTTAGTAAAAGAAGAATATATGTATTAGACTTGAATGATGTTTACGACACAAAGTCATTGAGCATGTTATATGTCTATATGCGAATGAGTGGACTTGAATTACAAATGTGATTTTGCTATGTGAAATGTGGTAACATGTGAATACATAAGACTCTGTGATGTGAATCCGGGATTAAAAACCCGAAGGCTATACGCGGAGATTATGTCCGGGTTAAGACCCGAAGGCTATACGCGGAGATTATGTCCGGGTTAAGACCCGAAGGCTATATGCGGAGATTATATCTGGGCTAGAGACCCGATGGCTATGTATAAAGTTTACCCGAGCTAAAGGTCTCGATGACGAGGCGAGTAAAGTCTCGGACTAAAAGACTTCATGGTAACGATTGCTAATGGATATGAATTATATGTTAAATTCTTATATAGGATCATACATGGAGTCATATGGACTAACATGTGTGAGCTTATAAAATTGGATACAAGAGCATATGAATAGAATTGGCTTTATTGTACATGTATGGATTATCTTAATGAATTGGAATGAGTCTTTTATTCTTGATGATATTGAGATTTTGTTGTAAACATTGATAAAGCTTGTTAATAAGTTGCTTATTGTTTTCATATGAACTTACTAAGCGTAAAGCTTACTCCCCCTTTTCTTTCCCATATCCCCTAGGGTTGCCAGGTTTGCTCGGGTTAGAGGCCGTCAGAGACATTATCACACTGTCAAGTTAATGCTATCGTCGTAAGTAAATCCTAGTGTACCGAGTCTATGGCATGTATAGGGTTGTAATGTTGAGTACGTAATATTATGATTTAGCCAAAGGCATTGGCTTGTGATTAAGGTAGTATGTATTCTTGTAAATTGGCCTATGTCGGCTGATCATGTTATGGATCTATATGATTATTCTTATGCTTGTGTGTTATTATCTATTGTGATGTGGCTCATAGTATGTATGCTTGAGTGATAACTATGACATGGAATTAAGGAAAAATGTGAAAGTAGCTTGAAAACAGAACTTCATAACAGCAGTGACGTGAGTTTGAAAATTTACTAAAAATCATAGAAATCGAATTTGATGATGGATTAGTTATGAAATTGAAGCTTATTATGTCTACTTTCAAATGGAAGAAGCGAAATAGGTGAAGGGATTATATGTTATAAGATATTTGAGTTTCAATGAGATAGGGCCAGAACGATTTCTGGATCCCCTGTTCCAATTTTGAAAATTCGCCATAAATTGTAAAAAATTATTAGGAGTATTAATTTTTATGTCTAGATTCCTTATTGAGTCTAGTTTTAAGAGAAATATACTTCATAGTCATATGAAATTTGTACAGGGAGAAAAGTGGTTCGTAATGAGTAGAGGTCAGTGCAGTCGAGTTCTGCAATAGGGGAAACTTTAACTAATAAACTGTACTAAATGGCCCAGCCAAAAATTCTAGAAAAAAATTAGTAGATAGATATATGAGTCTAGATTCGGGAAAAATTTACGGATCTTGATTTCGAGTTTCGTAACTCGAGATATGATTTTTTGAGCGACTATGACGCAGAAAACAGTTTATTCCAAAAATGAAAATGAATTTTGTAAAGTTGTTTAAATTGGTAAATTATGTTTAGTAACACCTCAAGCTCGACTCCGGTGACGGTTTCGGGCGTGGGGGCGTACATGGAGCAACATGTCAGCATTGTTAACGACCACACGAATGCTATAACAATCAAAGATGAAAAACATTGATCAAAGGGTTTAATTGAATGCGTTTCTCACGAAGGGGCTTATATACCCTTTTAGCCTTATAAAGAAGGAATTTTTTTTTAATCATTTTTTAACTGAGTTGATAGGTTGTTGACTTATGATACAAATTTAGACAGTGATTTTATTATAATTAGATTATGACACACCTATGATGATAGTGAAAAAAGTCAGTTGTAATAAACTTGAAATTAACAAAATAATTTTAATACTATTAGCAGTTGAAATTGAATTTTGAAATCTAAAAAGTAAATAGAGTAAATTCTTAAAAATAAAAGAACAAAGACTAAATTTCAAATTTAAGAAGAGTGCAGGTACTTATGGCAGATTTTAACCAAATAAAATCCTTAATATCCGGGAACTTCTTTCCGCGGGTTTTCAACTGTAGGAAAGTAGGGTATTCCATACGCCTTGGAGTAATGAGTTGAGTAGCTCGTAGATAGTGACCATCAAAGCTTTGGGAGTTTAGAGGGTTGCTTTGCCACTTCCTTCCAAAACTAGTAGATCCATTTCCTCATCTTATTATCGATTTATCATTACCTGCTGCCCCCAAAATTCTACGATTCCTGTTTAACTTTTATCGTTTCCGTGAAGACAACACCAAAAGCAATCATTACTGTGATCCCACTTCTAAGGGTCACCTGAACAAGGACAATTACTAGGTAGAGGAGTAGGAAAAGCTCTCTCCCATCAACGGGTTTGCAGAGGCTTTGTGGAGTAATCTTAGTATCAGCTCTGATTTCATTTGTCTGTCAGCCAATTTCTGTCATTGTAGGTGATATAGTACACGACGACAATTTAGCTCCCAAGAAGCCTGGTTGCGAGAACGATTTTGTTCTGGTAATTATTCTAAATCCTTTCTTTTATTTATTTATTCATTTCTTTGTTTCTCCATTGGTTTCCTTAATTTTGTTTTTCTGGTTGAATTTGGTAGTGGTAAGTAACTAAGCACTTTCAGTAATGTTTGTTTTTCCTTATCACTCTATACCCGACCTAAAAGCCAATAAAATACAATACGCCATGTTCGAAGCAACTCAAACAAATATTAAAATGATGACCGAAGCTAAAAATAAACCAAACTAAAATCAAAAGTTCATACAAATGTTAAACCAACATAAATGAACTAAAAAAAAATCCATACACAACCATCCAAGGTCAATGACAGTTAAATATAGAGTACGTTAAGAATCCTGGGTTAAACTAGTAAATGTAGGCTATGTCTCGAGACAAGGAAGTCATGTCACTGTCTCGAGATATGTCATTGTTTATAAATTTTACGTTTGAAGTTTCATCTCTTGAGACAATGGACCCATGTCTCGTCATGTCTTAAGATCTTGACTCCTATGTCTTGATACAATCACACTATATAATGAGACTTCAATCTTCAGTCTTACTTTCAACAATTTAACTTCGATGTTTCAAGTCCCGAGACAAAAATAGAATCTTGAAGGCTTGGCGTTTTGGGTATATATTGTACAACATTTAGTAAAACTAAGTTAGCTCCAGTTTAGTAAATTATATAGCATTTAGTTATTTTCTTAAGTTGGTGGGTGAGTCTGTATTTTCTCTTTTTTTCTTCAGCAATTGTAACTCTGATTTTATGCAAAATTTTCCCTTTTTTTACTGATTGATATATTATTATATTTCTAGATTGATAGTCAGCTATTGGTCTTATTGGTCTTAGTAATCTTTTCCCTGTTATTAATAGCGATTTACTTTCATTGCTCATAGTGATAAAACATTCGATTACCTGCGTTTTTTTGTCAATTTGTTTATCTTAGTTTTGGACTCTCCATGTCCACGTTGTTGGAGTAAAGTTGTTCTCAACATTTATTATGGACCTCTGTTGTATAAAGTTTGGCTTTATTCATGTTTTGTTTTGTTTATTGAGTTTAACTGTCAATTATCACGGATTTTTTTAGGTCAAAGTTCAAACATGGGTTAATGGCATAGAGGACCCTGAGTATGTTGGTGTAGGTGCCAGATTTGGCACTACAATAGTTTCGAAGGAGAAGAATGCAAACCAAAGATGCCTTATTCTTTCTGAGTATTGATATACTCATGCATTAATGTATGGTCATCACATTAAAAATAACCAAAAAGGTAATTGATGATCTAGATTGTTACTTGATGTGAGTAATTGAGGTTTCTAAATGCATTATTGACAAATAACAGGGTGATATTGTTATGTTAACTGGAAAAAATGTTCTTTTGTCACTAATTTGAATTTTACCCTTTTGGATTGCTGTGAATAAGTATGAGATTGATAGTATTCACTTTTTAAATTTTTTGGATAAATAGTTTGACCGAAAGAGACATATTGTAGAATATGTACCTTGCTAAAGGTCAACCCTGTTTCATCTACTGCAGAACTCTACAAGATGGTATGTGAGCCTCATGAAACTGATTAGATATATGCATAGCTGCTGTTATACTCCCACAGGATGCTGGTGCAAGCTTGGAAAAAATGCTAACAAGTAATTCCATCAGGTAAGCTTCTATTGAATATTGTTTCACTTTTTTTTTATCCACATATATGGTCTTCCTCTTAGGACATATATGATATCTTTCTAAATGCTTTGAGCTTTTGGAGTGTTTGTACAGCTTTACTCCCCAAAGCGACCACTAGTTGACATAGCCGAAGTGTTTCTATGGTTGATGGCTGTTGGTACCAGGTACCATAATATGTGCTTCATATTGGTCAGCATGGAGTGCAAGAGGAGCTGCTATTGAACAGGACAAACTATTAAAGGTCACTTGGAGTTAATTTAACGTATTGCACAATGCAACATATCTACATCTGTGTCAGTATGCTTACAGCTATATTATTCTTATTAAGACCTTATATTGTCAATGCAGGATGCTCTGGATGAAATCCCGGAAAGCAGACATGTAGGTTCTGGTGGTGTAGTAGACATCAACACCAAGTCAGCCATCTTATTCGTTGTTGTTGCTTCTTGGTTATGCTTTACCAACTTATGTCATACTGGTTTGTTGAGCTGTTGGTGGTTCTTTTCTGCATTGGTGGTATAGAGGTAGAACTTTCTTTCATGTCTGATTCCTCGTTATTATTCCTCTGGGCATGCATGCCATACACTATATGTTTCTGTGAACATTACCAATTTTTTTTCTCTGTTATTCCAGATATTTCAATGAAGTATTAGTATATAACTTTGAAGTTTTATGTATATGCAGGGCCTTCAAACTTGCTTGGTTGCTCTATTGTAGGTATGCTTGTATTTCTTAGTATAAATTAAGTACGTTAGAAGAAGTTTGCAGTTAAATACATGCTCAATCTGCATGTCCCACTTGTGGGTCAGTGTTGATTCATTCTTTTATATTTATTGCCAAGCATCTATTGTTATTTTATTCTTTACATAACTAGATAACCATCAAAGCATTATGAGAAGTCGAATAAAAGGATTTAGTTTGAAAACTTTTTTGTTCATAATAGCGTCAACTTTCATCAATAAATGAAGAAAAATGGTTAGAGTTTGTTTCTATGGATGCTGAGGCATTTAGTATATTGTCCAGCAGTGTAGATACAAATACCATTCTTTCAGTTTTACAGCCTTCATTAGTTAAGCTATCTAACTTGTCTTTTCAAGGTTGTGACTAAATTTTTATATCTCACAGTCACGGGTGGTTCAAGGGTGCTGGAGAATCATACATTAAAGTGCCTTTCTTTGGACCTCTCTCATACCTTACATTGGCAGTTTTGCCTATCTGCGTGGCATTTACTGTTGTTTGGGCTGTTTACTGCAATGTTTCCTTTGCTTGGGTAGGTCAAGATATACTAGTAAGAATGTACTTTCTTGTTAACTGTCCTAATATATTTCAAGATTGTCCAAGTTCCTTGTACTACAAATTATTAAAAATTCCTTTCTTTGGCATAAATGTTTTCCTCTTCCACTTGTTGATGCAGTAAATAGTGGATGCCATGGTAATAAGAGACAAGCAAATTCGATACATAAGTAATATCATGAATGCAATAACTTTGTGCTTAAATATTTAATTGTGCCCATTGTGAGACCCAATTTCTAATCAGGCCCAATCAAACCAGCCTAAATTAAACACCCAAAATTAAACCCACTACACCTCCACTAAACCGACCACTAAACCAACCACTAACCATTATACCCCATTAACTCTATCACCCCACTAAACCGACCACTAACTCCATCACCCCACTTACTTGCAAATCAAGTATAAAATTTGGCTATAAAAGCCATTCAAGAGGATTGTAATCGGGGAGGGATTTTTTGAGAATACACATACGAAATTAAAGAGAATACAAATCAAATTTTTAAGGTGAACTTTCATATTATTTTATTTTGTTTACTTTGGTGTTCACATTTTTTTTCTTTACATAAACGAAAGAAGGAAAAAGAGAGGGAGTTTACCTCTGATTTTATTTCTTTTCTGATTTAGTCCCTAGTTTGTAGGGTTTTAATTTTTTATTTTAATATTTTATATTTGTTATTTAAATCGTTCTGTTATTTTATTTATATAATTTCTTTTAAATCTATTGAATATATATATCTTTTTCAAATCTATTTAGTATATAGTTTATTCTTTCAAAATGTAATTATTTTCTCTTTTATTACAAATTCTTTTATGTACTATGGCCACGTTTTATATATATATATATATATTATATTTTTACTTTTTACTTTTTAATATTATTATTGACTTGTTATTATTCTTATTGATATGGTATTATTTTCTTTTCTTATTTTTATTATTATTAATACGTATATTATTATTAATGAATTGTTATTTTCCTTTTTTTCCTATTTATATTCTATTATTACTACCATTTTTTATTATCATTAATATTTTTACTACTATATTTAATATATTATTATATATTACTACTGTTATTACTATTATTATTAATTTTTCTTATATTACTATATTTTTATTATTAATATATTGTTAGCATTATTAATATATTATATTTCTATGTGGTATATCATTATTATTGTTTTTTCAAAATTTATTTCTTTAATCCATTTTTTCGATTTACTCATTTTTTTTTTTAAATAAGGCAATGTTTCGTGTTTGGAAGTTCGAAAAATTGTGCCCTAACGTGCTAGATTGCGGTTTTTTCGGTCATCCAAATGTCTAAATATCCTTTTAATTTCAGGTTTTAGAAGATTAAGGGACGATTTTGGTTTCGAGGGTTAAAATGTTGCATCCTAACGTGCTGGGTGTGATGTTTTGTCTTTTTGGAACAAATGAGTCTTAATATTCCAAAACGAGTCGTTCAAATATTTTTTAAGAGAATCATATTTTAAAATCTCTTCAAATTTACGACAATAAGGACATTTGTTAATCAATTTGGTACCAATTTTGGGCGTTATGAGGGTGCTAATCATTCATCGTACGTAACCGACTCCCGAACCTGTTTTCTTAAAATTCGTAGACCAAAATGTTTATAAGGTGGCCCAATTACACCTCAAAAATGATTGGTGGCGACTCCATCCATGTTTTTAAAGTCGATCCCTGTTTTTTTTTAATTTAAAAATGGTTTCGACAGCTTAGCGACTCCACTAGGGAACAATAAGAGAGTCAAGCCGTAAAATTGATTAATTTATGTGCTTTTGTCGAAAATGAAATTTTGTTTTGGAAATTATGATTCTTTTGTCACATTTGTTTGTGTCATTTTTGGTTTAAATCTCCTTTGTTATTCCTGCATCATATTGCATAACCGTTTTGGTCGCGCCTTTTAAGTGGGAGTGAGAAACTATGCCTTCGTGAGGTTTTCACCTCCGCATGGGCTAGGGGATCGCTTCCGGGATACATCCGTACCTATGTCTTCGTGAGGTTTTCACCTTCACATGGCCATGGGGAAATGTATCCCTCTGAACTGAACTTGGTCCATATGAGCTTATAATGGGTGAGGATCAAGGAATCTGCTGGTTCAGGTACCCTTTCTTTAGAACCGAACCACATATAGTGAACCTTAGGAGCCCACCTTAGGTAGAACTACACCAAACCTTAATGGTCACTTAAATAGGTGTTCTAGGCTATTTATTTTTTCTGTACTAATGTGTTTCGTTTTGTTTATGATTACATCGCATCGCATTCCATTATTTTTTAAATGAGGTGTTAATTTATATTCGATTGTTAAATAGAATAGTTTGTCATGAGGAAACAGATTTCTTGATAAGGTGGATTATAATACTGTCGTCCAAATATGGTCCAAGTAAACACAATAAGAGAAGGCTGATAGTTTGCAGAAGAATATAATACTTTGATTTATTACGAGAATTCAAGTTAATAAGGATTACTTGAGAGATGTCACATCTCAACTTTCTCAAAGAAGTTAAACGAGTATCGCAAGGATAAGTGAGCAGTGAGTCACGGCCCGAATCAAGCAAAATGAGCTAGTAGAGGCATCCATCGAAAAGTTCGTGAGATTTGGCCCTACATCCCAATATGAAGGAAAAGATCGATGTCTTCGCCTGGACTATGAGGGCAGGGCCGCATATGTAATCTGTTTTATGTAAAGAAGTCTGTTTTCTAGAAAAGTTATTCTAATGAAATTGAATTCAGAATCAACGTCTCTATTTCTTTTTACATTCATCAACATGCATTTTGCATTACATCGCATCATGTGCATAAAATTTCATAAAAGAACCTTATTAACTAGAGGCTATTTCTAGTTACCCTGGAACATCGCTACTACGCTCGAAGAAAAATAAAAGTCATGGATCAAAGGTTGGAAAGGTTAGAACAAATGCAAAAGGAGATGCAGGACCAACTGCAAATGCAGATGCAAGAACAGTTGGCCAGGATCCAACAAGAGATGAGGGATCAGATGCTGGAATCCTAGAAAAGCATGCTAGAATCTCAGAATAACATGATAAGTCAGCTAACACAGCTGTTTAAGGGAGGGTCTGACAAAGGAAAAGGCCCTATGGGTGATACTGGAAATGACAATGAAGACTCTACTTATCCTCCAGACTTTGCCCCAGATAATTCCCAAGTTCAACCACCAAGAGTGTCCGTTAAGCCCCAGTATCAATCTGGTACCTGGGCACCGGCAAACTTCCCAATAGGTTCGAGCTTTAACCCCGGTGATAATTTGGCAAAACCAACGATCCCTGACTTCGATGATGCGACAGAAGAGGGAAAGGTTAGGGCGGAGCTCCCAAAATAGTTCGAGGATCGATGCAAATGGTTAGAGGAGAAGTTCAAAACACTGGAAAGTGCTGATTACCAATACGGAATGGATGCTAAGGAGTTGAGTCTAGTCCCAGATTTGGTACTCCTTCTAAAATTCAAGATACCATAGTTTGAAAGATACAACGGAACCAGTTACCCTGAGGCTCATATCACAATATTCTATCGGAGAATGACAGGATATGTCAACAACGACCAATTGTTGATTCACTACTTTCAAGAAAGTTTGGCTGGGGCTGCAGCCAAATGGTACAATCAGTTGGGCCGTGCTCAGGTCAAATCATGGAAGGATTTAGCGCAGGCATTCATGAAACAATACGGTCATGTGACTGATATAGCGCCTGACAGGATCACGTTACAGAACATAGAGAAAAAGTCAAATGAAAGCTTCAGGCAATATGCACAAAGGTGGAGAGAAGTAGCCACACAAGTACAACCACCTCTCTTGGAGAGGGAAACAACAATGCTTTTTATTAACACTCTAAAAGCCCCGTTCATTAACCATATGTTGGGAAACACTACCATGAGCTTCCCAGATATAATAATGTCCGGCGAGATGATAGAGAACGCGATAAGATGCGGGAAGATAGATACAGGAGTAAGCACCCAAAGGTCAAACCCAAAGAAAAATGAAAATAAAGTGAACAATGTGAGTAAAGGGTATTCCAAATTGGTTACCGTAGGCCAGCCGAGGGCCGTGACTACTAGCTTTCAAGGCCCCTCAAGGCGGGAATCCAGCTCGAGGCTGAACTCAGAAAAACTCTAGTTCACTCCCATCCTGATGACTTATAGGGAGTTATACCAAAATCTGTTTGATGCATGTGTGGTAGCTCCGTTCTACTCGAAACCCATGCAACCTCCATACCCAAAGTGGTATAACGAAAATGCCCAATGTGAATACCACGCTGGAATCACGAGGCACTCGATAGAAAATTACATCCTTTTTAAGAAATTAGTCAAAAGGCTTGTTGACATGGGCATTGTGAAGTTTGACAACCAGTCCAGTGTAGAAAATTCGTTACCCAACCATGCTGATAAGCGGGTAAACACGATCAAGGATACAGGGAAGAGAATTTGACAGGCATTCACCCTTTACATACTTGGGAGTGTTTTAAAATAATGGGACTGTGGAAGAAATCCTTGTATTTTGTAGGATTAATTTAGAGTAATATTCAAAACACACTTGTTGCTTTAAGCTTAGAGGCAATAAGGATCCTTTTGTGAAATAGGCTTATGTCCAGCGTCTTTAATTCAATGAAATGCATCTTTTGCTTCTTATTTCAAGCAACTGTACTTTTCATTTCATTCATGATCATACCACATTAGTAAATATTCTTGCCCTCTCTTGTTCCTCGAATTTTCTTTCATCATTATAACAAGTCTCCAGATATCAATGATATGAGCGACACTACTACTAACTTAGAATCTCCTTTTGAGCGAGATATGTGTTAGGCGGGATCTCAAGACTTTGAAGATGCCCGAAGTTGTAGTTTGCCTTCTAATCTGTTAATAATGGTAGAGCAAGATAAGATATAGATCCCACACTACAAAGAATTAGTGAGACTCATTGCCTTCCTCTATGTGGGGCATGGATGTTATCAGGCTGATTTCGCCAAAGGCTTCTAATCATCTCTGTGGCTGTTGGTTACTTTTCCAAGTGGGCGGAGGCGGCTTCATATACTAATGACGCGAGGTCAACAGCTAGTAGATCCTATGTCAGTATGGAGTACCAAAAAAGATCACATCTGACGATGTACTAAATTTAAACAGCAGCGCGATATCAGAAACGTCTGGTCTGTTCAAGATTAAACACCATATTGCTCAGAAATAAACGGTGCAAAAAAAAAGATCGTGTGAGCCTCTATCAGAACCTCTACTGGGGCAACGCTTTCTTCATTGATTTATGGAATGAATGCGGTTTCGTCTGTTGAAGTCGAGTTTTCTTCTTCACGAGTTTGGCAGAGTGGGAGTAGAATAAATCCAATCCCGATGATCAAGTGAACCTGATTAAAAGAGATTAGAAACTATCCGTTACGGTCAAATATGCCAAGATGATACAGAGTGATAATGAAAAGATTGTTTCAGAAAATTTTATCAAGAAAACTTAGTTTTGAGAAGGGTCCTTCCCATACAAAAGCATCTCAGAGAAAATGGATGTCAAATTAGGAATGATCTTATCCTTAGAAGGGTATTGATATTGACCAAGATGGATGGCAAGAACTTGCCTGACCTTGCTAATTTGGATTTAATCGAAGAATACTTTGCTTTTAAAAAAGAAAAAGAGAAAAAAAGAAAAAGAAAAAAGAAAAAGAAAAAAGAAGAAAAAAAAAAAGAAAAAAGAAAAAAAGGAAAAAAGAGAAAAACAAAAAAGGAAAAAGAAAATAAAAAGGAGAGGCCAAGGCGAAAACCCGCAAATGGCGCCTTGAGACCAAAGGGGATTTGAGTTAAAAACCCGAAAAGGGCAGCTCAAATTTTGATCAAAAGTGGGGCATGCGGTAGTCTTACTATGCCTAAGTTAACAATGAGGAAGTATGCTACATCTTGGGGCATTGACAAAATACTTCAGATCCTCTAAACACATATTGAGCTCAAAATGATCATCAAGAAGTTCGTACAGGGAAGCTCAGACTGCGATATCTGAGGCACCTAGTTTCTCATTTTACCTATTTTGAATTTGCTATCTTCGATTACTTTATTTGTTTCAAAATATGTTCCCAATAAATTTCCTTCTTTATACACTTGTTATATTTGATTGACTTATTTGTTTCGAGCTGTGCTCCCAATAAATTTACTTTCATGTCCATGGTTATGATCTTTGTCGAGCATTGTGCATTGAAATAACGATTAAAGGACTAATAATACTTTCACAAAAGGAGTTCTGCTTATTATTCTAGAAGTTTCTAAATAGTACGAGAACCTGAAATAGGACTGTTGTTTAGAATGTACCAAGCCTAAGGGTCGAAATTGTCTTAGAGACTACCCCTTAAGATTTTCTGTCAAAGACAAATATTGTGTTGGTAACACAATCTTGACAAATAACGAGCAATGTCAACCCAAGCTTTAAAAGGGGATCATTCTCGAGAGAAAAATGATATTCTACATTCATGCAAATATCAAGCATGCATATCTGGTCATGACACCCAAGGAATGGTATAATAGACCAAACTGATGGAAGAAGAGCCAAATTCTATACCCTTGAATTGTGATGGGAATGGATTGAAGAGGAATCAGATTATATTCCTCTGAGTTGCAGTAGGAGAGTTTGAAGATGGTGCAAACCTTATATCCCAGAAGTACAGTGGACTGGACCTTGAAGTTATAGTGGGGCAAACTAGTTGAACAAAATGGGGTTGTTTCTATGAGTTTTCTGTCAGAAAATATCAACTGAACAAGAAGACCCATGTCAGTGAAGCGATAGCCTAAACAAGTAACGAATAATGGTAGCCCAAGCATTAAAATGAGATCATTTTCATGACATTCTGCACTCGTACAAATGTCATTCATAATACATCTAGCATAAGCATATCACTCTTCTACAGATGGATTCCCCAGTGGACAATGTAGCAGGATTGATCAAGATTACAGATATCATCAGTCTTATCTTCACTGAGCAGGAGTGAAGCAGGCTAAACAAACAGATCTTATCCTCGCTGAACAGGAGCGGAGTAGATCAAATTTTGGTGAATCTTATCTCCACGTACCGGCGATGGAGCAGATTCCAATCATCAGCCTTATCTTCACTGAGTAGGAGTGAAGTAGGCTAAATATACCAGATCTTATCTTCGCTGAGCAGGAGCGGAGCAGATCGAATTTTGGTGAATCTTATCTCCACATACCGGCGATGGAGCAGATTCCAATCATCAGCCTTATCTTTACTGAGCAAGAGTGAAGCAGGCTAAATATATCAGATCTTATCTTCGCTAAGCAGGAGCGGAGCAGATTAAATTTTGGTGAATCTTATCTCCACGTACCGGCGATGGAGCAGATTCCAATCATCAGCCTTATCTTCATTGAGTAGGAGTGAAGCAGGCTAAGTATACCAGATCTTATCTTTGCTGAGCAGGAGCGGAGCAGATCGAATTTTGGTAAATCTTATCTCCACGTACCGGCGATGGAGCAGATTCCAATCATCAGCCTTATCTTTACTGAGCAGGAGTGAAGCAGGCTAAGTATACCAGATCTTATCTTCGCTGAGCATGAGCGGAGCAGATCAAATTTTGGTGAATCTTATCTCCACATACCGGCGATGGAACAGATTCCAATCATCAGCCTTATCTTCACTGAGCAGGAGTGAAGCAGGCTAAATATACCAGATCTTATCTTCGCTGAGCAGGAGCGGAGCAGATCGAATTTTGGTGAATCTTATCTCTACGTACCGGCAATGGAGTAGATTCCAATCATCAGCCTTATCTTTATTGAGCAAGAGTGAAGCAAGCTAAGTATACCAGATCTTATCTTCGCTGAGCAGGAGCGGAGCAGATCGAATTTTGGTGAATCTTATCTACACATACCGGCGATGGAGCAGATTCCAATCATCAGCCTTATCTTCACTGAGCAGGAGTGAAGCAGGCTAAATATACCAGATCTTATCTTCGCTGAGCAGGAGCGGAGCAGATCAAATTTTGGTGAATCTTATCTTCACGTACCAGCGATGAAGCAGATTCCAATCATCAGCCTTATCTTCACTGAGCAGGAGTGAAGCAGGCTAAGTATACCAGATCTTATCTTCGCTGAGCAGGAGCGGAGCAGATCAAATTTTGGTGAATCTTATCTCTACGTACCGGCGATGGAGTAGATTCCAATTATCAGCCTTATCTTCACTGAGCAAGAGTGAAGCAGGCTAAATATACGAGATCTTATCTTCGCTAAGTAGGAGCGGAACAGATCGAATTTTGGTGAATCTTATCTCCATGTACCGGCGATGGAGCAGATTCCAATCATCAGCCTTATCTTCACTGAGCAGGAGTAGAGCAGGCTAAGTATACCAGATCTTATCTTCGCTGAGCAGTAGTGAAGCAGATCAAATTTCGACGAATTTTATCTCCATGTATTGGCAATGGAGCAGATCCAAACCACCAACCTTATCCCACTGAGCAGGAGTGGAGCAGGCTAAATATAGCAGATCTCATCCCACTGGCAGGAATGGAACAGATCAAATTTCGACGAATCTTATCTCCATGTATCGGCAATGGAGCAGATTCGAACCACCAGCCTTATCCCACTGAGCAGGAGTGGAGCAGGCTAAATATAGTAGATCTCATCCCACTGGCAGGAGTGGAACAGATCAAATTTCAACGAATTTTATCTCCATGTATCGGCAATAGAGCAGATTCAAACCACCAGCCTTATCCCACAGAGCAGAAGGGGAGCAGGCTAACAGATCTTATCTTCGCTGAGTAGGAGCGGAGCTGATCAAATTTCAGCAGATCTTACCCCACTGAGCAGGAGTGGAACATATCAAATTTCGGCGAATCTTATCTCCGTGTATCGGTAATGGAGCAGATTTAAGCCACCAACTTTATTTCCCTAAAAATGCAGTGGGTTAAAGCGAGGAAATGAGGGGTCAAAAAGTCAAGACTCGGCAGGTCCGGGCAAAATTGGCCCTTCTAAAGTTTTTGCTTCGTTCTTGTTACACAACAACGAGCAAAGAGGGGCAGTTGTGAGACCCAATTTCTACCCGGGCCCAATCAAACTAGCCCAAATTAAACACCCAAAATTAAGCCCACTACACCCCACTAAAACGACTACTAAACCAACCATTAACCACTACACCCCATTAACTCTATCACCCCACTAAACCGACCACTAACTTCATCACCCCACTAACTCCATCACCCCACTTACTTGCAAATCAAGTATAAAATTTGGCTATAAAAGCCATTCAAGAGGATTGTAATCGGGGAGGGATTTTTTGAGAATACACAGACGAAATCAAAGAGAATACAAATCAGATTTTTAAGGTGAACTTTCATATTATTTTATTTTGTTTAATTTGGTGTTCACATTTTTTTCTTTACATAAACGAAAGAAGGAAAAAGAGAGGGAGTTTACCTCTGATTTTATGTAACAGCCTAATTTTTAGTGGTGTCGGAACAGTGATTCGAGATCACTAAATCCGACAAATGAGTACGAAATATTATTAATTTAGTGAGTATAAGTTAAATGTGAAGTTAGGAAAAATTTTTGAAATAGTAAATAGTGTACTAAAAATAAATATTAAAATAATTAGAATCGAAAATAAGGTATCAAGGCCTCGGGAATTTTAAATCGAGCCATAAATATTTTTATAAATATTTATGGAGTATTAATAAGTTAGTATTAAAGTTTCGTCAAGAAATTTTAAAGTTCTGATAGTTAATTGAACAAAAAGGACTAAATTGTATCAAATGCAAAATTGTGAGAAATGATTAAATAGCTTAAATGATAAAAGAAAGAGGGTTTAAAAGGCAAATAGACCCAAGGTCTATTTGGGCTGGACGGCAAGGGCATGAGATCAGTAAGAAAATAAGGAGAATTAAGGGCAAAATTGGAAAATTACAAAATTTACTTAATAAAGCTAGGACTAAAGTGGAATTATCTAGATTTCTCTTTATTTTTCTGCATTCTCATGAGCAAAAACGCCATGGAAGAGTTCCCTTAAGCTGGATTTTCATATTTTTACTTCAAGTAAGTTCAATTCTTGATTATTTCTTGAGATTTTTGTGTTTTTGTGACTTTTGCAACTAGGCCTACTTGTTGAATTCATTAGTTTTTGATTCTATGAAAGAAATTGAAAGTTGCCATGAATATGTGCTGGAAGTAAATGATGATTTGGCATGGAATTAGAGTTTTAAATTGTTTATATGCTGATTTTATTAAAATTAATTGAATAGAAAGTGAATATTTGAGACTTAATTGTAAAAGAGTTTGAAGTTAGAATTTTATGTGGAAATTCTGAATTTCAATAGTTATGAAATAACTGATAATGTCTATGAAAAGTATTAATAGAGAAAATTATCTTAATTGAGGGGCTAATTGAGCAAGGACTGAATTGTATGAATTGTGAAATTTGGAGCAAAATGAAAATCAATATTTTGCACTAAAACTGTTTGGACAGCAGCAGTGGTCTAACTTTGAAAAATCACCAAAAATTGTAGAAATTGAATTAGAGAATGAGTAAGATATGAAATTAAAGCTTATTGAGTCTATTTTCATATAAAAGAAACAGAGCAAGTAAATGAATTCTGTATTTTGAGATATTTATATTTTTGTGAGACTGGTTCAGAATGATTTCGTGATCCTCTGTTCTGACTTGTAAAAATCATTAAAAATTGTACAAAAATAGTTATGGGACATAATTTATGTGGTTAGATTCCTTAGTGAGTCTATTTTCATTAGAAACAATCGAAAACACTATATAAAAATCGTACTATAAGATAATTGATTTTTAGTGAAGAGAGGTCAGAGCTGTTGGACTGTGAAACAGGGGAAACTTTAATGAATAAACTGTATTAATTGGATAAATAAAAAATTATGAAAATTTTATGGTAATAAGATATATGAGTCTAGTTTCAAGGAAAATTTACGGATCTTAATTTCGAGTTCTGTAGTTCAAGATATAAATAATTTGATAACCCTGACACAAATGGACAGTTTTGAATATACTTATAAGTAAATAGTGAAATTGTTGATAATGTTACTTATAGCATGTTATATAAATTAAGGATGTGGAATGGAGAGTAGGAGGAGGAAAATATGTATGAATATTCATCTAGCATGGATAATTTGTATATTTTAGGCTAAGGGACTAAATTGAATAAAAGTAAAACTTTACGGGCAATTTTGTAAAAATGTTAGAAATGGCCAATTTGCATGAAAAGGATTATTTTATTATTTAAATTGCAAAATTTAAATGGAATTATTAATTTAGTTCAAGATCGGTGAAAAATATGTTTTAAGGATTAAATTGCAAGAATTTTATTCTCTGAGCCTAAGGATGAAATCGTCATTAATTAAAAGTTTAGGGGTAAAATGGTAAATTTTGTTTAGGGCATTAGTTGAATGTATTAGAACATGAAATAAATGAAAATAATAAACATCTTTATGTATAAGGATTCGGATGATTCAAATAAGAGACTAGAACGTGGAAAAGAAAAGATATAAGATTATTGTAATTATAAACATGAATAAAGAACGAGGTAAGTTGGTATAACTTGAATTGTATTTTTAAATACATGAAATATTGATACAATAAATTACTTGATTTATGTTTATGAAGAAAAGGCAAGAGAATAATATTTATCATGACATGTAAATATGTGATTTTCATTGATACGTTGATACAAGAAAATTAAGTATGATGAGATCATAAATTCAAGTAAAACATGTCGAGAAAAATTAAGCACGTTTAAGGGACAATATGTTTAATTTTAATTGGTTTCAAATATGAATGTTAGATGAACTAAAATATCTGATAAATAAATCGGTAACTCCAGTAATGCTCCGTAACTCTATTCCGGTGACGGATTCGGGTTAGGGACGTTACATTTTATTTCTTTTCTGATTTAGTCCCTAGTTTGTAGGGTTTTAATTTTTTATTTTAATATTTTATATTTGTTATTTAAATCGTTCTATTATTTTATTTATATAATTTCTTTTAAATCTATTGAATATATATATCTTTTTCAAATCTATTTAGTATATAGTTTATTCTTTCAAAATGTAATTATTTTCTCTTTTATTACAAGTTCTTTTATGTACTATGGCCACGTTATATATATATATATATATATATTTTTTTTTTTACTTTTTACTTTTTACTTTTTAATATTATTATTGACTTGTTATTATTCTTATTGATATGGTATTATTTTCTTTTCTTATTTTTATTATTATTAATACATATATTATTATTAATGAATTGTTATTTTCCTTTTTTTCCTATTTATCTTCTATTATTACTACCATTTTTTATTATCGTTAATATTTTTACTACTATATTTAATATATTATTATATATATTACTACTGTTATTACTATTATTATTAATTTTTCTTATATTACTATATTTTTATTATTAATATATTGTTAGCATTATTAATATATTATATTTCTATGTGGTATATCATTATTATTGTTTTTTCAAAATTTATTTCTTTAATCCATTTTTTCGATTTACTCTTTTTTTTTTAAATAAGACAATGTTTCGTGTTTGGAAGTTCGAAAAATTATGCCCTAACATGCTGGATTGCGGTTTTTTCGGTCATCCAAATGTCTAAATATCCTTTTAATTTCAGGTTTTGGAAGATTAAGGGACGATTTTGGTTTCGAGGGTTAAAATGTTACATCTTAACGTGCTGGGTGTGATGTTTTGCCTTTTTGAAACAAATGAGTCTTAATATTCCAAAATGAGTCGTTCAAATAATTTTTAAGAGAATTATATTTTAAAATCTCTTCAAATTTACGACAATAAGGACATTTGTTAATCAATTTGGTACCAATTTTGGGCGTTATGAGGGTGCTAATCCTTCCTCGTACGTAATCGACTCCCGAACCTGTTTTCTTAAAATTTGTAGACTAAAATGTTTTATAAGGTGGCCCAATTACACCTCAAAAAGAATTGGTGGCGACTCCATCCATGTTTTTAAAGTCGATCCCTATTTTTTTTTTTAAATTTAAAAATGGTTTCGACACCCATCTTAATATACAATTGACACCCTATCTTGTTCCTTCCCCATCAATGCTGAAGAGTGAGTTCAAAACAAGTTTATGTTTCTTGTTTTGGGTTCATTATCCAGATTTTTTTTGTTTTTCATCAAGCCATTGCTTGCCTAGAATTTTCACTCCAAATAGTGGGTCTAGAATTCTCTTATTGTTCATTGATGGAACCATCCATGTGATACGCATTACATTATCACATTAATGATAAGTGCATACAACCACCTTAGGTATACGAGTCATGTTTTCTCGTAGGTCCTATAGTCTCTCCCTTCGTTTACTTATTTTGACAAGAAGTTGAGGCGAGATTTACACTGCAAATGTTTTAAGTTATAATATTTTGTCTTCTCAGGACTTGCACTGATAGTCGCAGTTCTGCAAATTGTCCATGTACCTAATCTCAAGGTAGCATTTGTGTATTTTTTATTAGCATGAATGCTTCTTAATTCTGTAAATTCTCGTTGGAATTTCAAAATAATTGAATATGTAATGATTTTCCCAAACACTATTTATATTATAACATAATTCTTTTTGGTTTGTGAATCGGGTGGGAACAACTCTACTCGGTTGTGCCTTCTTATATGACATCTTTTGGGTGTTTGTTTCAAAGAAGTTGTTCCATGAAAGTGTGATGATTGTGGTAAGTATCTACTTTATCAAACTTTAGCCCACATGCTACATCAGAATTAGAAGGTTTAGTCTTTGGAATGTGATATTGATTGCTTGTCTATTTCATAGGAAGCTCATGGTGATAAAAGTGGAGAGGATGGCATTCCAATGCTACTGAAGAGCCCACGCATGTTTGATCCATGGGTGGTTATAGCATAATAGTGTTCAGTGATATCCTTTTACCTGGATTGCTGATAGCATTTTCCCTCAGGTTGGAACTTTGCGGTCTTCACTTGCAAAATATTTTTTTGTTCCTGTTAATGTTTGTTAATGCAAACTTGTTCCTTATTGTACCTGTCATTTTGGAATGGCAACCTCGTCTTTTTCATACTACTTTCCAAATGCTGTATACATACTTTTTTGTATATTGAACTCTGAAATTGCTTACTTATCTGCTTAGAAGTTAGATATCACTCGAACTGCTTACGGTTACAGGTATGATTGGCTGGCAAACAAGACTCTTCGAGCTGGATACTTCCTGTGGGCGATGATTGCTTATGGCTTAGGTAAGGGATGATATTACAGTGCCCGTGAAAAATATGGTTTGTTTGTTTTTGGTAAATGAATTAAAATATAACTCCTTTCTCGCCTATGGCAGGTCTTCTCATTACATACGTGGCACTAAATTTGATGGATGGACATGGTCAAGCTGCACTCCTTTTCATTGTCCCTTTTACACTCGGTAAAATTTGTTACTGTCAAGAAATTGACGCCGTAGTCTCTTTACTGTCAGCTTGATAAATTCCATGCCTTGTTGCAGGAACCTTTTTTTTATTCTAAAGAGAAAGCTGGGTGATTTGAGAGTTCTCTGGACAAGAGGAGAATCAGAAAGACCCTGCCCCCATATCCAACTCGAACCCAACATAGTGATGAGTTAAACGATGAAAAGTAAGACCTTTTTCTATGGTTACAATATTGTAAATGTGTGGCTGAGGCTGATGATCATTCAAAACCTACTTTTGCTCTAGCATAAATCTCAATGCCCTTTAAAGCTATGTGGGGCATGTTATCAATTAGCATTAGTGTGTCCCATTTTTTTTAAAACAGAAATAATAGAAGCAGTTTGCAGTATTTGATAATGTTGAAGAATTGCTTATGAAGTAATTCACAGCTTTCAGCCCAGCTCCATTTTGCTGTAAGTATTTCAGTATGTAATCTTTTAGAAATCCAAATTTTCTTTTAGTTTCCCTTGTGGCTAAGATTATATTATATTGTATATATATAACATGCTGCATTATCAAGCATATTTCCTAAAATCATGCAAGGATCATGACAGCTCAAGTTTAAGAGAGCACCAGAGATTTGAAGGCTTAAAAATGATTGATTACCTTCATGGAACATGAACGCTTCAATAATGTCTAGATGTGTCTGAGCTGAAATTATTGACTGGAGAAGAAATTAGAATATGTATGGAAGCCAAAAATTCAATGATTAAATTGTACATACTCATTTCATTGGTATGGCAGAAATCTTTAGCGGAGCTATGAAGAAGAAGAAAAGAATACAGTTGCATGTTGATGAAGGGAATGGAAAGATTGGGATGATAATAACTTTGATTATCAGTCAAACCGACCATCAGGTAGCTGCCAGTTGTCTAATTGATACCCACTTGCTAACTTTGTTGACAAAAGAAAGACAAATGGGCAAATGCCATGTGCCAATGGGAAAGGGTGGTTGGTTGATGATGATGATGATTAGGAGTGTAATTCTAATACGACAAGAAAGCTCCTGAATAAATCAGGTTTTTTTGAAACTAAAATTGATGTTGGGAGGAACTAAAAGGGCTGCACAAGTGCAGGGTGTGGGGCTATGGCAGCATGTGAGCATGAGTGTGAGTTGTCTACCATGATTGGCTTTCCTGCTTTTTCATATAAGGTTGAAAAGACTAGAGTACATCACTCTGCCAAGCAGGATCTCTCCTCTTCCTCTCTGTCTATTGTCTAACCGCAAAATTAAAATAAATAAAGTGACAGGAACTTTATACTTGTTATTGTTTATTATCATGTCGTATGTTTAGGTGATGGAAATATTAACATATGTAGAGCTAAAATACTTAAAAATTATCAAAGGATAAGCTAGTACAATCCATGTGTATACAGGGATGGATACAGGCGATGCAGGTATCACCTTTTTGGAATTTTCAGATTTATAAATTTTATAAATTTTATTTTTTTAGCTAAATTGTTTTTCATACACTTAAACCACAAGTTTATATTTTGTATTAATAAAATATTTTTCAGTTTTTAATTATATAACTTTAATAATAATTAAATATTAATGTATGACGAGTCTTGAAAGATTATATTTAGAAGCCTAATATGGAATTTAAAATTAAATTTCAGAATTAATTGATTTGGCTCATATACATACATATATATTAGGTTAGTGATTTTTTTATATTTTGATTTGTATGTCTTGCATCCAAAGAGATAACCTCACAATTGAGCATCACTATCAGTTTGATATATTCACTGTTAGTATTGATTCATTGCTAACAAAAATGAATTCTTACTTTAATGATGAGGTAGTAGAGTTACTTGTTCTTAGCTTTGGATCCATGTGATAATTATAAAGTTTTTCGTGCAAAGATATCTGCAAACTTGTGAATGATTTTTATCCAGACAATTTATGGAATGAGAAAAGCTACACATGAAGATTCAATTGGAGTATTTTCAACTTGATGCTCATCAAAGCAAGGAGTTGCAAAAAGCTTCTACAGTTGTTGAGTTGTGTCAAGTGCTAGCTAAGACAAATAAGTCAAATATTTATCCTCTCATTGATAGAATTGTTTGTCTTGTGCTAACTCTTCTCGTGTCTACTACATTAATGATTTTCTTTCAACTTACTTGGTGACATACATCGAAAAAGAGATAGCTCGAAAATTTTCAACAAATTCTATCATTGTTGAGTTCGACCTCATAAAAAAGCGGAGAGTGCAATTTAGGATGTCTAGTATTGATAAATAGGACTAATGCTAAGTTTTTTTTTAATTTAATTTTTGAAATTATAATGATATTTATGAAATCTTAATATAATATTAGTTATTCTTTTTTGCACATTGGAAAGAAATATTTATTTTTTATTTAGTGAGATTTTTTTCTTTTAATTATTTTAAAGTTAAATTGTTTATATTTGTAATAGCCTTATTTTGGGCCTAGTCGGAACAGTGGTTTCGGGACTACAAATCCGATGAGGAAACATTTATTTTTATTAAATTTTTATGGTCTAAGATTTCACGGAATGATATCGCGAAAATTTCGTTCAAAAATTTTGAAGTTTGGACACTCAATTGGGTCAAAAAAACTAAATGGTAAAAAGTGTAAAAGTTAAGTTCTATATGCTAGAGGTGCCCAATTGTTATAAGTTTTTAAATTGGAAGTCTTTAGATGATAATTGAACACAAATTTTAAAACTCAAAATTATATGTATAAATATATTTAAGTTCAGTAATACATCAAACTTTATCTTAGCGTGAATACAAATAAGAAGTGTTACAATATTAGTTAGGTTTGTTGATGGATAGTAGAGCTGAAGGAACAAATCTCTTACAGATTATTTCGAGAAAAGAATTCTTCTTCTGCCGTACCATTCCATGAAGCTTCTAATCTTGGAAATATGCTAAATAAAAAAAAAAAAAACACAATGGAAACCCATTTTATATTAACTTCTTTCCGGGGGCACTTGGGATTCATAAAAATATATGAATATTCTTTTTTTTATAAAGTATGACTGTTTCAACCAAATATTAAAATTTACATGAATTATTATATTATATTTTATTAAATATATTTAGATTTAAATTAATTTGATAGTTAATATTAAAAATCAAAAAAAATATTTAAATTTTAATTTACAATATTACTAATTTTATAAAAAAATTTCGATTGATGCTGACAAAACTTAAATAAATATTTTTTTATATGTTATATTAAATGTTATTAAACGTAGGAGGGTGAGTGGTGATACGGAATCAACAACAGTCATTTACCCTGGCCTTCCCTCACTTCCTATTCTATTACCCCACGGCTTTTTTATTAAACTAACTCAAAAAAATAAATTAATTATCAAAATAATCTACCTTTTTAATTATATACAAAAATGACCCGTTTTCTACAGTAAAAAGTGGTGGAGCCATATCATATGGCGCCACCACAGTGCCACGTCAACAAAGGGGTTTAAAAAATTATTTTTTGGTGGAGCCATATTGAATGGCGCCACCTGTATAAAATACCAATAAAATACTTAGAGTTCTGGAAAAACGGGGGACTTAAAAAAAATTAACCATTTTTGGGTGGAGCCATTCTAAATGGCGCCACCACTTTTCTGACAGCCTTTTTTTTTTTTTTCCTTTTATTTTCATATTTATTTTTTACTTTTTTATTTTGTTCATTAATAAATTTTATTTTTTATTTTTTTACTTTTTTGATTTTTTTCTTATTTTATTTTGTTTTATTTTTTATTATTAATTTTAAAAAATTTGTAATGTATATTTAAAATATTTTATAATATATTTTTTAAAATTTTAATTATTATTTTAAAAAATATTTTTTTAGCTTTAGATATATATTTGTGAAATTAATTTTTTATAAATTTTAAAAATTTATTTTTCAAATTAATTTTTTAAAAATATAAATATATTTTTAAATATTAATCATATTTTTAGTAATATAAAAACATTTAACTTTTTAAAATTTATAAATACAATTTCTGTAATTTCTTTTTACTATTAATAAATTTAAATATATTAAAAAATATATTAAATATATGATTTTCTTTTTTAACTCTTTTTTATTTTAAGAAAAAATTTTGTTATATATATGGGTGGGGCTTGGTCCCCCCATTGCATAGATAAGAAGCTCAGTGAGGGAAAAGAAAAAAAGGTATGTTTGTTTTTTTTTTTTGTTTTTATATTTTATAGTTAATGTAATATAATAAATAATTCTATTGTATTTTTTTTTATATTATACAGATTTTAAGATGTCTTCCGGAGCAAATACGGTTCACACTTCATCGATGATTGACGAAACAGTAAAATTTATTATAAATTAAATAAAAAATCGGTTTAGTTTCCCTTTTTTTTTTGCTAATCGCTACTCTGTTGAACATGTTTTGTTGTTATTTAGCTTTTGTTGAATATTTTAGATTATTAATTTGATTATACTTTGTAATACTTTATTTTTGTTATAATTGATTTAGATATACATTATTTGTAATTGTATTTGTATGCTTAAAAAAAAAAGTTAATATCACTCATCTCCAAACATCAAATTTAATCACACAAATTATAATAGAATAGATATATTATAAAAATAAATTAGGATATTTTCAATTTTTAAAATAATTATCCCTTAAAATCGACTTACTTAAAACTTTACTCTATTTTTACTAATTTCATACTTAATTTATTAGACGGTGTCTAGGGATTAATACGCAAAACTATTACTTCACGAGCTCGATTTATGAAAAAAAAATTCCTTTTAATTTTAATATATATATTATTAAAACAATAATAATAAAAGTGAATATATTTGATTATTTACTGGTTAATTTATAAATATGTAGAAAACATAAGTATTTGTTTAAAAATTACTTTATGTTTTTAAATTTTATAATATAAAAAAATATACATTTAAAATTTATAAAAACTAATTTCAAAATTATATATTTAAATTTATAAAAAATAATTTCAAAAAATAATATTTAAAATTAAAAATTTAATTTAAAACTTAAAAAAAGAAAAAAAATTAAGAAAAAGACAAAATTAATTTTAAGAGAATCATATATTTTAATTTAAACTTTAAAATTTAAATATATATATCTAAAGTTAAAAAAATTAAAAATAATATTTAAAAATATATTATAAAACATTTTAAATATATATAACAAAATTTTTTTCTTAAAATAAAAAAGAGTTAAAAAAGAAAATCATATATTTAATATATTTTTTAATATATTTAAATTTATTAATAATAAAAAAATTACAGAAATTGTATTTATAAATTTTAAAAAGTTAAATGTTTTTATATTACTAAAAATATGATTAATATTTAAAAAATATATTTATATTTTTAAAAAATTAATTTGAAAAATACATTTTTAAAATTTATAAAAAATTAATTTCACAAATATATATCTAAAGCTAAAAAAAATATTTTTAAAAATAATAATTAAAATTTTAAAAAATATTTTATAAAATATTTTATATATACATTACAAAATTTTTAAAATTAATAATAAAAAATAAAACAAAATAAAATAAGAAAAAAATCAAAAAAGTAAAAAAATAAAAAATAAAATTTATTAATGAACAAAATAAAAAAGTAAAAAATAAATATGAAAATAAAAGGAAAAAAAAAAAAGGCTGTCAGAAAAATGGTGGCGCCATTTAGAATGGCTCCACCCAAAAATGGTTAATTTTTTTTTAAGTCATCCATTTTTCTAGAATTCTAAGTATTTCTCTGGTATTTTATACAGGTGACGCCATTCAATATGGCTCCACAAAAAAATAATTTTTTAAACCCCTTTACTGACATGGCACTGTGGTGGCACCATATGATATGGCTCCACCACTTTTTACTGTAGAAAATGGATTATTTTTGTATTTAATTAAAAAGATAGGTTATTTTGATAATTAATTTATTTTTTTGGGTTAGATTAGTAAAAAAGCCATTACCCCACACATCCATAGCCGTTGTGTGTCTTGCCCACTCCTCACGTGGCTGTCACTTTCCCCAACGGTAACCCCCCTCCAACGGGTCACTTTTTATCAATCTTTTTCTGCTATCTTTTTTTAATAAAATTCCCCTTTTTTCATCCAAAAATAATAATAATAATAAAAATAAAAATAATAATAATATTCCCATTTCCCTTCCACCTGACCCTACTACCACACTTTGCTTTCCTAATTTGCTTCTCGCTCCCGTTTTCCACCCACGGAAATAATATATTAACATTACTTTAAAATTAAACTATAATTATTTAGTTCTAATATGTAATAAATTTATGTATTCTTTATAAATTTGAAATATAATTTTAAAAATTTATTTTTTATTTTTTAAATTTAAAAATTTAAATTTAATTGTTATCACTATTAAAATTTTGTTAGATTTAGATATATTATAATATTATTGTTTTACGTTTGTAATTAAATGTGTATTTTATTTATTTCAAAATAGAACACTAAAAATTTTAATAAAAAATTTAACAGTATTTAATTGGATTTAAATTATAAAATTTAAAAATATTAAAATTGAATTCTGGAAAATAAAAATATAAAAAATAAATTTTAAATTAATAAAAAAAAGTAGAACTGATGACATATTTTATCCTAATTTTGCTTCCTGTTAGTTCACGAGACTGACAAATAAATATTACGAAAGAGAAACAACGTGTTTTGCAAAACATAATCACAACCGTCCAAAAGGCTGAAAAGTAGCAGGCAAGTGTCTGGATTTGTTTTATTCATTGTGGTGATGTAAGCTTTGTAACCGCCCAATCAACAACTACCTTCGCAAACAGATGTGTTTTATTGCTTACCCAGAGAATTTGCTTTATTTTATTGTGATGAGGACGTTAGGTGGACAATCACAAGGCCCAAAACAGGTAATCAAAACTAAAAATAAAGTTAACCATATCTCTCTATACTCTTCAAATATTTAAAATCTAGTCCCTATATTTTTATTTTTATAAACTTTAATCCTTCTATTTTTAATATTTTAAAATTCAAGTTTAATGGTTAACATTGTTAAATTTATTGGTGTAGAATTTTATAATAAAAATACTCACTTAATAGCTATGTAATTAAAACAATGACATAATGGACTTGAATTTAATAAAATAATTTAAATAGTATTAATAGTTTGACCTAAATTTTAAAAATTAAAAATAAAAAGATTAAATTACAAATTTACAAAAAGTACAGAGACATTATAACTATTTAACCAAAATAAAAACGGAAACTTTTATTATTATTTTGTTCGTAATAAAAAATTGAAAGAAACTCTGTTGAGGATAAGAACAAAGGGTATAAACCAACAAGAAACCTGTCAACATCCTCCTGCTCTTTCCAGAACCATCTTTCCAATTCCAAAAACCCTAATCATACTCCTAATGCAATCATTTTATTTAAATAAAAATTATTTCATGCAATATTTATATTAAAGTGATATTTTTTTTTCTGGTTAATATGTTTTTTAAATAAAATAAAATTCTTTAAATTTTTTAATTTAAATAATGAAAAAAAAAAAAGACAACCCAACTTTTTTGCTTTGAGCCAAATACTTCCATTACACTCACTACATTATCCCATCTATAAAGACACCAGATTCTTCATCTTTCTCTTACCATCACTACTTTAGGTTGGGTTGCACTTGAGCGAAAGAAAAAAAAAAGCTTGAATCTTTTTTTTGAAGATGGAGGGTAAAGAAGAGGATGTTAAGCTAGGAGCAAACAAGTTCTCAGAGAGACAACCTATTGGGACATCCGCCCAGACAGACAAGGACTACAAGGAGCCACCAGCAGCACCCTTCTTTGAGCCTGGTGAACTTAAATCATGGTCTTTTTACAGAGCTGGTATTGCCGAGTTTGTAGCCACCTTCTTGTTCCTTTACATCACCATCTTGACTGTCATGGGTGTGTCTCAGTCTAAAACCAAATGTGCAACCGTTGGTATTCAAGGCATT
This sequence comes from Gossypium stocksii, assembly GCA_020496765.1. Classification (NCBI taxonomy): domain Eukaryota; kingdom Viridiplantae; phylum Streptophyta; class Magnoliopsida; order Malvales; family Malvaceae; genus Gossypium; species Gossypium stocksii. The sequence continues at coordinate 112,293,677 of CM035623.1, forward strand.
GCTTGGGCTTTTGGTGGCATGATCTTTGCTCTTGTTTACTGTACTGCCGGCATTTCAGGTTACCTTTCCGCTTCTTTCTTTCTTTTTTTTTTCTTTTTTTTCTTTTTATCTTGTTGAAGATGATGAAGATTCAGTGGTAAAAAGATGTTTAATAACCAGATCTGGGTTTGTTTTTCAGGTGGTCATATTAACCCTGCTGTAACCTTTGGGTTGTTTCTAGCAAGGAAACTGTCACTTACAAGGGCAGTGTTCTATATGATCATGCAGTGCCTTGGTGCTATCTGTGGAGCTGGTGTGGTGAAGGGATTCCAAGGAGATAACCGATATGAGATGTTGGGTGGTGGAGCTAATGTTGTGAACCATGGCTACACTAAGGGTGATGGTCTTGGTGCTGAGATAATCGGGACTTTTGTGCTTGTTTACACTGTTTTCTCTGCTACTGATGCTAAGAGAAATGCCAGAGACTCCCATGTTCCTGTATGTACTATTTTCTTCTTGCCATAACTTGATTTTGCAGGAACTATTATTATTAATTAATGTAGTTGATCTAACTATATATATGCCTATATTCGAGGTGTCAAGTAGAAGGGAAATTTTAGGTGACTAAGCACTACATATCATATATAAATTGGCTTTAAAGTACATGGTATTTAGTATTCAGAAGGGTTTTAGTTTAGGTTCAACACCAAATCATGTTATTCAGAGGCATCTTTTTTTTTTTTGGGGGGGGGGGGGCGGGGAATGAAAGAGAAATTGTTAAATAAGACTCGAGCAAAGTCCTTTGCTTCACAAAAGATTTGAGAAGCTTGGAGAACAAGAGATACATAGATTGTGCATTTTGGAGGTAAAAGTAACATGGAGGCTCTTGTGCAATTTTGCTTCCTCTATTAAAAAAATGGACAAATTAGTCCTTGAGCAAACTGGTCTTTCAAGTAAAAATTTCATCTTTTTCTATGCAAGAAATTTTTAATGGAAAAATATCAATATGCTCTTTGAACCAAGGACTAATTTACTTTTTTTTTAGAGGGGTAAAATGTAATTTGTCTTTGTACAAGAACCTCCATGATCTTTTATTTATTCATTTTGGACTAAAGTGATTGGATTAAGTGGACAATCCTTTTTCATGTTGACGTGACAAGAATTTAGTGATAAATTTTATATGTTTGAAACTAAATACTAGCCACATCAATATGAAATAGGATTGCAATCTATGGTGTAATACATTCCACTGCCAAGTGTGCATATATATATTGTATAAATTGTCTGACTTTTTGAAATGTATTTGTTGCAACTACAATGCAGATCTTGGCTCCACTTCCGATTGGGTTTGCAGTGTTCTTGGTTCATTTGGCCACCATTCCCATCACTGGAACTGGTATTAACCCAGCAAGGAGTCTTGGAGCTGCCATCATATACAACAAAGACCATGCTTGGGATGACCATGTTAGTATCATTCCTCATTCCCTATTGTTTCTTAGCTTTAGCATTGTTAAGACAGACTGAGTAAAGTGTTTTTGTGTTTTGTTTTACAGTGGGTGTTCTGGGTTGGACCCTTCATTGGAGCTGCACTTGCTGCAGTTTACCACCAGATAATCATTAGAGCTATTCCATTCAAGACCAGAGATTGAAATGATTAAATCTCTGTGTGTGTGTTTGTATGTTGGGATCTTCATATACTTTTTGTGTTCCTACTAGTCCTTTGTTGTGTTGAACTGCATTTTGAATTATGGTGTTAATGTGTGTAAATTATCCCTAGAGTTGTGCTGTATTCAGCTTTTATTAATGGAGGATTCTTTTATGTATTTCCTAATTTTATTGTGTAGTAGTTCAATTCCTTTATGTAGGTTGGGGAGGCATTTTTTGCATACCAGCATCAAATCTTGCAACTGTGTTCCACCGTTACAGACAGCTTGGCCTGCCAACGGAACATGCTCCGTCTTTCAATGGGCAAGACGACATTTGTTTGAATAGGACCCATGTCGATGCATACAACATTAATGCACGATCTCCATACCAACTTCCGTCCTCGCTCCTGGAATTGCATTCAAATTAATTAATGAACTTCCAGAGCCCACATCGACTGTGGGCTTGATTTCATGTCCTAATGTCTCTTTTTCTTATGAAAACATAAACATGAACATTTAAACTCGAAAACTTCTTTAAAAAATGAAAAAAGATTTGAATAAAAACTAAGATCCGTTTTTGAAACGGGTCATGCCTTGAATTAGACTTTTTGGCTTGGGCTTGACATCATGTGGATAATTAGAGGTGTGCATGGGCCGGGCTACCCAGCTCGAAGACCCGTCCGAAAAATGAGAGGGTTTGGGTAAAATTATAGACTCAAAATATGTGTTTGGGCAAAAAAATAGGCCCGTTTAGAAAATGGGCTGGGCTCAGGTAAATATTTTTGGTCCAGGCCCGGCCTGGCCCGAATTATATACTAAATATATATATTTATTTTTAATTATATTTACATTTTATTTTTAATTTTAATATAACCACTTTTTATTATATTTTTAATTTGTGTATTGTTTTAAGAATTGTTTCTCATTTTTTATTTATTTCTTATTTTAATATTTGTTTTTATGTTTTTAAATGTATTTGATTTATTATATTTTAAAATTTTTTATTTAATGAAATAAGCTAAAAATAATTAATATGGGCCGGGCTGGGCTCGGGCTTAACAATTTTATTTCGGGTCGGGCTTGGACAAAATTTTAGGCCCATATTTCGGGCCGGATCAGGCTTAGAAAATGGGCCTAAAATTGTCTAGGCCCGGCCCAAACCCGGCTCGACCCAGCCCATGCACACCTCTATGGATAATACTTTGCTTTTTTTTTTTTCCTCTTTTCGCTCGAGGCTTTTTTTCTCTCTTTTCTCTCGAATTAGCCTTGACCTCAATTTCTAAATCCCTAACAGGCAGCGCTCTAAATCCCTAACAAAAATATAATTGATTATTTTCTTTTTCTCTGTTCCGAGATTTTAATCTCCCAATTACTTTTGTTGTTTCGAATGACTCCTCCAACTACTAATTTCCTTGTGATTTGGTCCATCGCCCTATCAGTGTTTAATTTAACTCACCTCGGCGGTGGCAAATTCCATCCACGATCTTTCTTTAACTGATATGAAATTTTAGGGCGAAGTGTGCATGGCTTTATTAAATCTGCTACCCCAACACCAGATATTTGAATAAATTTGGTTGTTGATTTTTTCCAAATTAAAAGAAATCATTTAATCTATTCTCAAAACATTATTTTTAGTATATTTAATTTATTATATTTTTAAAATTTATTTTTATATAAAAAAATTTAAAAAAAATTAATATGAGTGGGTTAAGCTGGGTTTAGGTAGATTTTTAGTCCCATTTTTTCAAAAATAAATTTAAAATTCTGTTCAAGTCTAGTTCAACCCGGCCTATAATCAAGTCTACTTGTAATCACCCAACTATTAGGAAGGGTTTTTTTGTGCAACAATTATAAAAAAAAATTACAAAATACAAAATGCTTATTCAACTATTCGACTTCTTCTCTTTTGTAACCAATGAAATTATTAAGGGAAAGATAATTTAACAGTTTTTAAAATTGATATAATAATAATATTAACTTTCAATGTTTATACATTGTGTCAATTTAGTCTTAAAAAAATTTAACTCCTAACATTTACAAATTGTGTAATTCAGTTTGTTTATTTGTTTTTTTTTTTCATTGTGCCAAAAAGTTAATTTTAAAATAATGAAAAGTGATGAATATTATTATCTTAGATTTTTTTGGTGTTTTTATTTTTACTTTTTTTTTAGCTTTTTAGGTGAAAAAAAAAAGGAAAATTACTAAAAAAAAAAACCTCCAAATTACACAATGTGTAAACGTTGAGAGTTAATTTTTCTAAAATAAAGACTAAATTAATACAATGTATAAATATTAAGAATTAAAGTTGTTTTATGTCAAATTTAAAGGCTATCATATCATCTTTCCATTGGTCATTTCATGGCTAATAACCAAAAAAAAAAGAAAAAAAGTTTGAATAATTAAGTGATCATTTTATAATTTTTTATAGTTAGTTAACGGAAAAGAAACTTACCAACAAATGTTAGGTGTAATGGTAAGATACATTGTATTTGTAAGAGAATATAAGTTCAAATCTTGCAGACGGTATTATTGAGAAAGACAATCACAACCCAACGATGATAAAAAAAATTTCAATCTTAAGATTTTATATGTAATGTTTCAATGATTCAGTAAAACACATTTTACTTTATCAATTGTTTTATAAGAAATTGAAAAAAAAAAGTTTATTGTATAAAAGTGAAACTTTATTTTCAAAAATGAAAATATGAAAACTGGTGCATTCTTTTCATAAAAGAAATATAAGAAATAATTACTCAATATTTTTTGAATAAAATTTATTTAATAAATAAGTGGTTGAATAAAAAAATAAAAAAATTATTTATTAAAAAATAAAATTTTATTACTAATAAAAAAATATTACATTCGACATTTTGTATTTAAAGGTTGTTAAAATTTATTTTTACAAATTTACAAATTTTTATTTTCAATTTTTCTCCAATTTAACAAAATAATTTTAATGAAAATGAACTTATTTTTATTATTTTTCATAAATATAATTTTTTTAAAAATACTCAACCAGAGTACAAAATATATTTTCTTTAATATTTTTAATTATAAAACCACTTTTACCTTCTGTTAATCTTTAATTTATCAAATTAAAAAAAAAACTAAAATCATTTCAAAATTTAATTTTTTCCACACAAATTAAATATCTATATTACGATCAATAAAGATTAATCATTTTGGAAAATATAACTAAAAATAACTTCAATATCCATTTAGTCTCAATTTTTTGGAGTTTGTAAATGTCATATTATTGTACTGTTTTATTGATTTTTTTTATACAATATTAAGGCGAGGGAATGAGATTACAGGGTTTAAATATGTGCCAATGTGTTTTAAATATCGGGTGAGAGATTGGTGTTTTATCAAATTATTAAATATATAAAAATAATTTTAAATCAAAACGAAATTCAATTATATATAATTTTTATAGTAATTTATTGAAGGTTAATATATCAATTTTTTACTCTTCACAAATTTGAAATTTAGTCATTATACTTTATATTTTGAAATTTAATTACGTTTTAAATTTCAAGATTTAGGTCAAATTGCTAACATGTTAAAATTAGTTTGTTAAATTAATAGTTAACAATTGGGCTAGAGGTGTTCATGGGTCGAATTGGACCGAGTTCAAGCTAGGCTTAAGCATTATATTAATATACTTTGTGCTTGCCCAAGACCGACTTTACTTGAAATATGAGCCCACAAATTTATCAAAGCCCGTCCATATTATTTTTTTGATTTTTTTAAAAACTATTTATATTATTTTTAATTTAATATTTAATAATTTTATATATATTTCATTTATTATAATTTTATATATAAACATCTTACATTTTCTAGTATTTATATTATAATATTATATATTATTATAAATTTAATTTTTGTGTTTTAAATTAAGATATATATATAATATAATATATTATACTATAAAAATATAAAATGGGTCAATTGGGCTCAGCTTTGAGTGGCCAAACCTAAGCTCAGCCTATATTTAAACAGGCTTAATATTTTTATCTAAATCATCTTAAGTTTCAGGCGAGCTTTTAGGCTTGAGTGTATAATCCGGCCATAAACAAATTTAATTATTAGACTTGAATTTAAAAATCTGAAAAAGAGAGAGATTAAATTCTTAACTCGTGAAAGTAAAGGAACCTATGAGACATTTTAACCTTTATTAAATGTTATGCAGTAATAATAACTACCCATCCTCTGAGTTTATGATGTTCCATGATTTCATTTGATCTCATGGTTCCCCATTTTACAAGAAGAAATCGTTATCAAAAGTGGGAAATGACGCCAAGAAGGTCTTAAGAATTCAAAGATTGATTAATGGTAACTTATAGCTCTCCAAGTTTTAAAAAGATTATTAATTTCCTACTAAGGGCTAGTTTTGCATTACTTTTCAAAAGTACTTCTAGTTTCAAAAGTACTTTTGAAAGAAAAGCTGTACAGAACAAGCTATTTTTGGCTGAAATTTTTAGCTTTTCAAGCACTTCTGAAAATGAGAAACTAAAATTTTTAGCTTTTCTTCTCCCAAAAGCACTTTTAGTGCTTAATCACTTTTTCACCCATCCAATAACATAATATTTTCTCTTTTTTTTTCTTGGTACTTAATTACAAATGTATTAAAATCATTAATTAAAAATAAAAAATATTTTTTAAAATACTAATTACAAATATTTAATAGTTATATTTAAATATTTAAAATATAGTTTATATATTCTAATTAAATTTTATAAATAATTAATATTTATTGCTTAAAAATATTTGAAATTTATATTTTATATATTAAAATATTAACAAGAAGTTATAATAATTTTTTTATATTCTTACTAAAACATAATAATATTAAGTAATTTAAATATTATTTAAATGCATATTTGTTACTGGATAATAACATGTTTAAAATGAATATTTTATTTTTCAAAAGTACTTTTTGACAATAATATTAAACAATCGAATTTTAAATTGAACTTTTTAAAAGCATTCCTCAAAAACACTTTTTCACGGCACTTTTCAAAAGTATTGTCAAACTAGCCCAAAACCGATGAGGCGGTCCGATTGCAGTTCCTCCTACCCACCCATCAATCTTGGTTGTAGCTGGAAACTGATCTGCAAAAGAAAGTACGTGGCTTTTTAGCTGGAAAGGAGCATCTGGCTTCTCTGCATATTCTACAGCAGACGACGTTACGCAAGGGATTGATGGAACTGCTCTCACTGCCATCGTTACCCTTTTTTTTTAAATTTTTTAATCTGGGTTTTTAATAAACTTGTTGATGATATCTGTTGGCATTGAGGCGGCGTATAATTTTTTCTGGGTTTTGGTTATATATACGGTTAAGTTTATATTATTTGCTCAAATCTCTTCGGTATATGAAAGTTTTAGTCTTCTTCATTCAAGGGAAGCGCATTTTATATTTATTAAATACCACTACTGTCTAGCCTTTTATAATGGTGTTTTTGATGTTATATATATCCCAAGAGCTTATGCGAGTTCCATTTCAGGAGCATCAAGTGGTATTGGTGTAGAGACAGCACGACTTCTTGCATTGCGTGGTGTTCATGTGGTTATGGCATTAAGGAACTTGGATGCTGGTAAGAATGTCAAAAAAGCTATACTTAAAGAAATAAATGGTGCTAAGATTGATGTGATACAATTAGATCTTAGCTCCATGGCGTTTGTAAGGAAACTTGCATCAGAATTTCAGTCCTCGAATCTTCCCTTAAATATCCTAATGTAAGAAATCATATGAAGTGCTGCAAGTTTGACTGTTTACGGCCTCCTGCAAGCGTTTACATGTGCATTTACAATCATTTGTGGTTCACCTAATGATCCTTTACACTTATTATTTGCTTGTGCTCGCGTCTGTGCGTGCAAAGACTAATAGCTTCTCTTTCTTTGCTAGAAAGTAACAATGCAGGGGTTGTGGCAACTCCTTTCATGCTATCACATGACAACATAGAACTGCAGTTTGCGACCAACCATTTAGGTTATTCGGATTGCAACTTAACTGTGATGTATCAAACCTAATGAGATATAGCAACTATTTTGCAGGTCATTTTCTTCTAACAAACCTTTTGTTGGATACCATGAAACTCACTGCACGTGAAAGTAAAAGAGAAGGGAGGATTGTTAATTTATCTTCAAAAGGTCACCGGATTGTGTATGGTGAGGGAAATCCCTTTGATCACATCAATGATGAATCAGGGTAAAACTGATGATAAGCTTCACCAATTTGCACCCTTATGGGAGTGCAAAATCTTGGCTGAATACTTCGTAAAATGCTTGGTCATTTCTCTTATTTTTCTTGTTGACATATAGATACTTCCCTCAGTTTGCTTATGGACAATCAAAGCTCGCTAACATATTGCATGCTAATGAGCTTTCAAGGCGTCTAAAGGTACACAACATGATCAATTTCTCTTTGATGTACAATCTATGTAGGTTATAGCATGTTGACACAGAGAATATAGTATCTCATTAGGTTTTCTTTATTATACCATTTTTAATTAATTACTACAAGTTCAGCTTCTCATATGCCATTAATGTGCCCAATGAGTTCAAATCTTTCAATGTTATTTCTCTGTTCTTGATATAAACAGGACGAGGGAGTGGAGATTACAGCAAATTCACTTCATCCTGGATCAATTATTATGACCGATCTTATGCCCCACCACGGTCTTATTAAGAGTAATGCTTCAAATCATATAAGATTTAGTTGATGTTTTGCCTTTTAAAGATGATCTTTGTATATTGGAAATCAAAAGGGTTAAATCACTTTCTTAGACTTAAACTTGGCAACTTTTTTCACATTGGGCCTAAACTCTTTTTTTGTCCAAGTTAGGCCTTGAACTTGGCAATTGTTCCCACGTTGGGTCTAAAGTTCAGGCCCCAATGTGGGAACATTTGCCACATTCAGAGACTAATTTGGACAAAAAAAAGTTCAAGCTCTAATACAAGAACAATTGCCAAGTTCAGGGCTTAACTTAAATAAAAAAAAAGTTTAGGCCTAATGTGAAAATAGTTGCCAAGTTCTGGTCCCAAGTAGTGATTTAACCCAAATTAAAAACAAGTTAGATTACTTTTCTATACTTCAATATGAACAAACTTCCCTTCGCAGCAGATTGGAGAGTCTCGTATGTCTTAGACAATTCTAATGTTCTAATTGATGCTTGTATTACTACCAAGCTTTAAGGCTAAAGATGAAGACTTGGCAAAAGGCTGTGGGACTTTAGCTTGAGCTTGACCAATCACAAGTAGTTAGTAACCCATTGGGCGAGAAGTGACAGAGATGCACTCTCCTTTGATCTAAGAAATTCAAATTGTATGACTAGATTTCGGTATAAGATGTTCACTGTTTAAGGGCTGTAACTTATAAACTGAAACTATGAAAATAAAAATATATGTATATATTTTTTTATAAGATTCTAGAGTTGCAGATATGCACCCAATTTTAAGGGACAGGATTTAATGCGGAAAACTCTAGTCTCTGAATTCTGTAGGTGGCTTCAAGTTCAACCGATGTAGTCTGTTCAGGTTCGGTCGTTCCAGCCGATGCACACAGTAGCAGTAATAAACCGAATCAATTTACTCTTTTTTAATCATTGGTTAAAATTTCGGTGACTGAATGTAGTGCAGTGGTTGATGCATAAATTATATTAAAAAAATAAAATTTTTAATTTTATGTTTACAATTTATTTAGTACCCTTCATTTAATATTTGTAAATATTTTTTTTATATATACATTAAATAATTTTATAAAATATTATTATCTAAAATGATACAATATATCAAATCGGTACTAATACATACCAATTTCAATAAAGAAGCGGCGTCTTCCAATGTAGTATTGACTTCGTTTTAATTAGGCCGCATGAATCTGGAAATTACTTTAATTTTATATGGTTTAGATTGGATAACTATTTTCAAAAACAAATTGGTTGGAATATTAATCTAGAACAAGAAATTAAACCATTTAACCATAAACTGATATAAATACGAAAAAACTCTGACTCGGATCTGAAAACTAAAAACATCGTAAACTGATGATCGGATCTAGAAACCTTGGGATTAGAGCTGTCATTTTTTGAAGTAATTTGCTTCACGTAGGACTTTTATATAGAAAATTTTGCATGGGACAACTACCAAAGCAGCAGTGGTAACCTGCCAATCTTTTCCTCTTAGATCATTAATTTGCTACTCACGCAAACGATCAATTACTAAAATTATAATAATTTGTCTGAAATTGGGACAATTTGGAGCTAAAACCAAATCCATACAAAGACTAGCAAAAAATTTTCAACATAAATCATTTTCCAACATTGGAAAGTGAATACAGGTCAAATTTGAGTTTTATCAATATGCTGCCAGTGTGTGATATATATAGGTACATCAATATCAACAGCCACAATTAAGTTTTTGGCTGAGCTCTACAGTTGATATATTAAAAAGAAAAAGAAAATTACCAGAACCAGTCTCAGCTAATTTCCACAAGTCAATCTTTGACAAAAGCCTGGATTTGGTTTTGGTTCCCCACCTTCTGTACAGAACTTTTAATCCCCAACCACTTTTCTTCAACCTGTAAAAATGTAAGAGGGAGGGGGAAATGGCAAAAGAATAGCTCTTCTTCTAACTGTGTGTTTCTTGGGTGTAATAAAATGTACAGTTCTGTTTACACTAGCAGATGTTCATTGTCAGGAACTGCTTAAGTGGACTCCAGAGATTAGTTTGGTTTTCAACTTACTTTGCCTCCATTTTTGCACAATCTACTCACAAAAACACAGATTGTCTGCTGCTATTATGATGGTGAAATATGTGCCGAGTCTTAGACACCATCGACAATTTAGAGTGCGGTTAATATCCAGCCTCAAAAGCCTCTTGCATGTTGCTTACCGTAAGAACTGAAGCAAGCAAAGTGCCACTTCAATAACATTATCTCCCTTCTGCCATTCAAATTTCCAGAAACAACAGCTGCATCTAAAATGCCTGGAGGCCCTTCCCTGACAGATTTCTGGAGCAAACTAGATTCCACCATTACGACCAAGCATCGATGAACCAGGATTAAGGTCCAGTGATGGTTTCAATTTCACATGGTCCCTTAAGAGTTGCTGAGACACATGATCAGCCAGGGCTGGCTGTCCGTTGTAGAAATCCCTATGATCCCCATGCCCTGGCCATCCATACTGTTTTCCAAAAGCACCAGTATCTGATGAAATCATTTCTTGAGAAGCATTAGAAGCTTGTGAAATCCCTCGAAACATGTCAGGCTTGGGTTCTTGATAAGGGTTGTTAGCATTTCCATAAAAATTAGTTTGAGACCTTGGTATTATTCCAAGACCTTCATTCAAATAGGCCATTGGCTGTTTTTGGTGATGAAATGGAATGGCGCCACTGCCACCGGTAAGAGGAGTGGATGAACCAGAGAGAGCATGAGGGCTAGATATAGGAGACGGGGACATCCTTCCACTAAAATTTTGCGGTGACCTTGGATGTGGTAGAGGACTGCCAATGGGCGAAACTGGGCATGACATGTTCCTAGGTGTATGAATGTCACTGCAATAGATGATTAAAAATTATATATGATAAAACCATGAGATAATGATCATATATAGATAATAGCAGATATAGTTGACATGTCAAAACATTGGTTGCAGACACATTTTCTCTAAATGCAACCATAAAAGTAGATAAAAATCAATACACCAGACCAAGGTATTAAGACCAAAAGGATTTGGCAGAAAAAATACCTTAGCTACACGTGAACAATCTATTACCATACATGAAATCATAGCACAACATATGATGACACATATTATAATGATACAAAATGTCATTAGGAGTCAGTTTAAGAAGAAAGTGTTCTTAGCATTGACCAGAAGCTGACATAGCTATGGCTGCTATTACGTCACTGTCGAGGAAGAAAGTGTTCTAAGCATTGACCAGAAGCTGACATAGCTATGGCTGCTATTACGTCACTGTCGAGGAAAGGATAGCTCGAAAAGCAGTTACCAATGTTAACTTCCCCTCAGAGGCCAACAACATCAGTGCCCTCATTGTTCAAGCAGAATGAGAAAATTTATAGCATATGCCAGAAATTTTGCTAGTTCTTTTAAAAATCATGCTATTTTAAGCTGCAAAGCAACCAAAGGCCTTCTGTCCGCCCAAAGTTTGTATACAGCATAACCACTCATATGCACATTTAGGGCACATTTAAGCATGCATGATAGGCTACACATACAAGTATCATTGGCTATTTACATGTGTGCATCCATGTTAGAGAGAAAAACAGACCTGGATCCTGATCCCGTTTTTAAAGCTCTACATGGAAGGCTAGCCGTCCCTTCTGAATCTATGCATGGAAAATTTCTAGCATTTCCAATTCCCTAATGAGAAATTAAAAAGCAGAATGCAGTCAGAAATGTCGGTAAAAAACTCATGATCAAATGAAATCATTAGACAGATCAATTATACAAAATTAGTAATTATCTCCATACCAGTGTTCTCATTGCATTTGCAACTGCAGGTGATGGGTCTGATGCATCAGCACTAAAAATGGGTCTTTCTAGTGGTGCTGCATTTTTTATGAAAGGATGCTCTAAAAGCCAAGCTGCTGTGGGGCGGTGTAATGGGTTTCTTTGTAAACACTGCCTCACAAAGTCCTTTCCCTCCTCTGAAAGAGTATCAGGAATTGCTGGAAGTTCTTTACTATTGCCAATTTTGAACATAGCAGCAACCTTTGAAATAGTACAAAAAAGAATAAAAAACGAAATTAAGTGGTTAAGAAATTTTCACATGGAGACACAGCATACTCCAATAGAAAGGAATGTGAAGCATTAGGATGCCCATGCAGGAGGGAAAAAAATTTAAAAAATAAAATTTTGTTGAATTAGTGATGAACATCTATTTTTTACAATAGGCAAAAGCAAAATTCATGCCTCTGTAAAGATATTCACTAACCCCTTCATACTGGCTCCAAGGAGGCTTTGTGGTAGCCATCTCCAATACAGTGCACCCAAGGCTCCATATGTCAACAGCTAGGTTACATCCATTTGAGTTTTTAATAACCTGTAACAGGAAATGGAATAAATAATATTAACAGAAATCTTCATAGAAATGATGACCTTGGAATAGAAATTACAAAACCATGCAGACCTCAGGTGCCATCCAATAGGGGCTTCCTTTGAACGAAAGTGGACAAGATGACCCTGTAATCTGCAAATTATTTCAGACAACCTATATTAGCATCTAGGATGTGCAAAATCAGCAATTATGCATAAAGTATTCTAACTCATGGAGCAGTAAATTACGGGTATTACTTTTTCCTTACTAGCATTAGGATTGTAGGATTTATGCAAGAAGATGACTAAGGAATTTAAATTACTTATGATAATATCATATGCCAGGGTCTGATTTGGTTAAGCAAAGCAACATATGCATGACTTATTTTAGGTTTTCTAGGTAAAACCATTAATTACGAAATTATAGATAAAGTGCTCTTACATGCTTCGCCATCCCAAAATCAGCCAATTTCACACGTCCACTAGGATCAACCAGTATGTTTGCGCCTTTTATGTCTCTGAAAATATTGCACAATGTAGCAAATGATACTCCAGCATGATTGACACATGGGAGTTATGATGTTCCCAAAGTGAAAACCCAAGTATAACAGGAAAAGAAACTCACCTATGAACAGTATTTTTAGCATGCAAGTAAGCCAACCCAGACAAAATTTGTTGAGTATAATTCCGAATGGCACTTTCACCAAACGGACCATACTCCTGAAGAAGTTTATAAATGGAGCCACCAGAAACGTACTCCAAGTATATATAAAGTTTATCATCTACCTGTTCATGAATGAAAAGGTATACAACGGAATTAGAATAAATCATCAACTGCTCCTGTTGATTTATTTATATTTAAAGTCGAGGGAACTTCTAATGATGACAAAATCATTACAGGAATGACACCTTTACAAGATCTTAAAATCAAAAGATCAGAAAACTCACAGTTTCATATCCATAATATTGCACTATATTTGAATGTCGTAACTGACTAAGCAGCATAATTTCCTGCCAAAACACTACCCATGAGTATAAAGATCACTAAAATTATTAACACCAAAACAAAAAATCAAATCCTCAATGAACACCAGGGAAAAATATTTCAGTTCTTATAGCCACAATTGCCAGCAACTTTCTTTCTAATAAAAAAATAAAACTAAAAAAAAAGGACATACTTGTCCCAACTGCTGTGCACTTTCCTTTGATTTGGCATCATCAGAAAACAAGGTTACTTCCTTCATTGCACACATCTCCCCACTTTCACTAATGCAAGAGAAAGAAAAGACAAAAGGAGATAGAAAACAGTTCAAGCATCAAAAGAGTGAGGAAAATTGCAGAATAAAAAAGGACCACTGGGGAAAACACGAAAATCAACAACCTTGAACAAGGAGTGCCCACATTCAAATTTGATGATAAAGTTAACAAGGATTAATCCAAACTAAGACACATTATAATTAGAAAAATAGCTGGGGCCAATCTAACATATAGCTTTATGAAGATAAAGTGGTGACTATGGAAACAAATAATGTCACAAATGCAGTACTCAAAAGTGAACATATAAAAGAAATAAAAGAACAAAAGATAGATAGTGGAGCATAATCCTTCTAACATACCTGTTAAAACCAAGATAGACATGTCCAAATGTACCCCTCCCCAACAATCGTCCTTTCTTCCAGCGGGAGCAAGGGCTTGTTGGGTTTTCTGCCCTACCAGGACTTCGGGGTAATGATGGAGATGTTGCTGCAGAATACCCAGGAGAAAAAGGGCAAGTATTAGATATTGTTATTGGGGGAAGAGGCAACCTGTGGCTTTGCTGTTTCCCATCATCAGGTCGGCTTGTAGGTGACTCAGTGGCAGCCCCTGCTGCTCGCGGATGCAAAGGGGTGACAGCACCACTGTGTATCCTAGAGCTGGGACCAGGGCTCGTCATTCTGGGACTAGGTAAAGGAGAACACTCAGGGCTACACCTGCTTTGTGGCCAAAGCAACTGCCCTGACATATCTCCACCAACAGAATTATGGCCTGAACCAGGACTAGAGCATTGTCCAGATCCCAGGAAAACTATGTCAGAGAAAGGCTTTCCGGTCCCAGGACCAGAGTTCCAAACTTGCTCAAGACCAAATGCTCTCAATGGACTTCTAGAAGGACTTGACATTGAACTGTCCGGGGCACTAGACAAAGCACCACGCTGAGGAATCTGTAAATTCTGCACATGATTGTTCATTGATCCTCGCTTAGGTGACGTGGATAGGTACTGATTGTTAAAAGATATATTAGATGGCTTCAGTATCTCTTTTGACTCCTTCTGATTGACGTCAGACAACGGATCCATGTGCTTTGTGCTACGTTAAAAATTAAAATGACAATTGATCAGGGATAACGTACAATAACTGAAAGAGGGGCAGTTCAGAAATACTATAAGTTAAAATGATATCAAATTAGTTAAAACTCACCCAGATGGACTGTTTGCTGCAGTTCTCTGGCCATTCTCATAATCAGAAGTCAATGGGCTAAGTAGACGGGAATCAGACGGATCATCACTATCAATAGAGCTATCACTAGAAATAGAAGCAGTAGCAAAATCTCCCTCACCATCTACACGATCCAGTTTCTTAGAAAATTGTCCAGGTTTTGGCAAGGGTGATGGCTTTGACCCTCTGTCAAATCCTGGTCTTATAGATGCATTAATTCCAGAATTAGAGCGTAAAACGTTAGCATGATTCCCCCCAGGAAGAGGAAGTGGTTGAGCATGAGGCCTTTCCACAAAACTTTGACAGCGTGATACTTGCGTGGAGGGCGACGGTGATCGCGATGGGACTCGAGACAGAGATCCCCTTTGCGAGACAGCACCACTACGGCTTCTTCGAGAACCCCCAGATCTGCTAGTGGATTTTTCATCAGATGTGATCTTAAGCTTACGATTTATAGCATCAATGAAACTCTCTTTGCTTGCTTTCTTTTTGTCTTCTTTGGATGAAGACTTTCCCCACCATGGAGGCATATTTACGTAATACAGGGTAAATTCAGAGTACAAGATCCCCTTCTTAATTACAGTTAGTACCGACCTCGACACCAATTATCATACTTGCTGCTGACACACTGATTAAAATTGAACCAAGTCCAACGAGTTTTTCCGTAACATAATTACAGTACAAGCACAAAGAATGGACATGAATTTGGGTTTGCCAATTAAAGCATGTTGCAGTCTCTAAAAATACATCATCCTGTAAGAACCTGTATAAAAGCTGCATCATAAACCTCGAGCAAATGATGTACCAAAAAAAAAAAAGAATAAAAACACATAAACAAGAATTACACTAAATGTGCAGGAAGGAAGACAATCATAACATACAAGCAGAAAGGACCCTCAATAAGCACACAGACAGTTAAGAATCGAGTTAGACCGCAAAAATCTTAGTATGTCAAAAAATATTTGGCATTAACTTCCTCCTTAAAAAACAGCCATATAAGATGCATTAATTTCAAATTTCACATCTAAAAGTCATAACTTTGAATTTATTGCTTAACTAATCATTGGTCCACAACCAGAAGACGCATTCTAGCTTAGACTATTTAGTCCAAAACTACTTTTAAAGTTCTAATCAATAAACATAGCAATCCAGCTCAAATTTACAGCTAAAAATAGAGCAGATATTGAACAATTTGCACAAACAAAAAAGGGGGACCTTGCCCCTCAATTTATTACTACCAAAACAGATCCAAGATTCGGGTACCCATCTTTTACACAAAGTGAGATGTAAACTCAATCTCAAAAATCCAAAACACAGTTTTTAAACGCTGGATCTACAAATTAAACCAATTCATATATCCAAATAAAAGAAAAATGAAACGAACTTACTACAATTAACAAAAGCTAAGAACTCAAATCTGACAATTTACACAACAAAGCAACTCCAAAATCAGAATCCCTTCTCTAAATTCATCACAACCTAAAAAAAGAAGAAGAAAACCCATAGCCCCATAAGTTAAAACAATAAAACAAAGTGATTCAAAATGAAGAAAGAAACGCTCAAATTTCACTCTAGAAAACAGAGTAACCCCTCAGTTCACTAGCTCCAAACTTGAACACAATACACAAATCAAATGCTGATAACCTTCAGAAATCATCAAAGTAAATCCAAAATTTCAGCTCAAAATACCCCCCAAAAAAACTTTAAAAACGAAAAACGAAATAAAGAAGAAAAAAGAAAAGAACCATTACTTACAAGTGAAGTGTAAGTATAGCCCGTCTAAAAGAAGTGTCAGTTTTCAGAGAGACGGCAAAGAGAAAGCTCAAAAGGCTCTAAAATGAATGAATGAAAGAGAAAGGGAAAAAAAAAAAAAAAAAAAGGAAAGCAAATCAGAGAGAGAAAAGAGAGATTTTTTTTTAATTTTATTTTTAATAAATATATATTTTTTTTATTTTTTTGAGTGAGTGAAATAATAGAGTGCTGTCTTTGTGCGTTTAAATAAGAACCAGAAAATTTAATTATTAAAAAAATGGAAAAATGATCTTCTAAGAACTGCATTAGATTTTATTATTTTTATCTATAAATCATATCCGTTAGATTTAATTTTTGTTGACTCTAACTCTTGATTGCAAAATGGGTGTGCTATCATTACCGTGCTAACTGATGCATTGGATTGATCACTCCTCCCTTTTCCTCATTTATTTAAACGGCAACTTACTTAAAAAAAATATTCCCATTATCATTTATCCCATATGCTTTACGCAATTGCGTGTCTTTTATTTATTTTATTTTTTAGTTCTATTTAAGATATTTATTTAATTAAATATATTGAATGTTTTCTGTTTAAAAATATAATTAAAATAAATTATCTAATAAAATTCAATTTATTTTCAATCAATTTATATTTGCTCCTATCATTCAGAATTTGGTACCTTAATCTTTTGTCATTTTATCTTTGTTCTATCCCATCTAAACCTATGTTATGTAAAGTTTTTATTTTATTTTATTTAAATAAAATCTTTAGTTTTTAGTCAATTTTTAAAATATATATCATAAAATCGAATTACTATGGTTGAAATTATAATGATAAAATCGACAAATGTTGGTGTAGTGATAAGACACATTCCACTCTCAATAGGAGAACACAAGTTCAAACCTTAAAAATGATATTGTTGGAAGGAATAATCATAAACTCCGAACATAAATTGTAAAATAGATGTAAAAATAGGTAGGATGATAAATTTAGTCTTTAACATTCACATTTTTTTATCAATTTTGGTCTCTCTTTTTTTTAGTTGTATTTAGCCATTAACTTTTCAAAAATGGTCAAATTATTTTTTTAATGAAAATACTGACTAAAATATTACTTTTTTTATTGAAGTTGGAGTGGTAAACTGTGTGATAGTCCACGTACACTTTATTTTGATATGACACAATTTATCTTATATGTCACATTAACAGATAATTTAAAAACTATAAAATTATAAAAACTTCATAAAAATTCAATATATATATAGTAGCATGAAGTATACATGAATTGTTATGTCGACCTTTATGTTTAAAAGTTAACATTTTAATCAGTATTTTTATTAAAAAAATCAAGTCGATTTTTTTAAATTTAATAGTTAAATTGAACTCTTTTTAAAAAAATTAAAAATCAAATAACTAAAAATAAAAAGAAAATAATCCAAATTTACAAAACATATAAATAATGATACATATAAAATCCCTAGTCTTAAAATTTTATTCTAATTATAAACTAACAAACATTGTTTTTGTCTCACTAACACATGAAAATGACATTGTGACAAACTGGATTAATTTGGTTTTATTTGCAAACTCTGCTGACATTTTAAAATTAAACTTATTTT
This sequence comes from Gossypium stocksii, assembly GCA_020496765.1. Classification (NCBI taxonomy): domain Eukaryota; kingdom Viridiplantae; phylum Streptophyta; class Magnoliopsida; order Malvales; family Malvaceae; genus Gossypium; species Gossypium stocksii. The sequence goes on from CM035623.1 coordinate 112,312,211, forward strand.
CAGCCTTTGAAGATCATAAGAAAAAAAAACACAACAATGAGATTAAGGGCAAGCCTATTCATTTCTAAGCGTATAACAGTTGATTGAGTTTTAGTTTGATTGTTATGTGTATTGTTCTTAACACATGAGGATATAGATTTAAATGTGTTGAAGTACATTATCCTCATATTTATGGATCAAAGAAGAATTCTGAATAATTCTAGATATTATATATAAAAATAAATATGATCAGAATCTATACATTATTAAATATAGATAGTAAAATAAATATGAATAAAAAAAAAAGATAGGAATTGTTGAATCATGTGCTTAATTGGCAATAGAAATAAAAAACAACAAATAAAATCATTTCATCTTTAGAAAAAAGAATGCACCTACCTAGCTGGATAGGTTGCCAACTAATAGTTACTGCTGGAGATTAGATTTATATATGGCATTTTCCAGGTTTTTTACACTATTATTAAATAAACCAAATAAAAAACTACTATTGTGGGCCACTAGTGAAGTATACTTTATAAATGCAACCCCCAAAACTGCTGTAATTTTTTGGTAAAAATATGTTGCTAGTCCCTATAGTTGTATAGAATTTGAGATTTGATATTTGTACTTTAAAAGTTAAAAATTCAATCCTCTTTTTTCTTTGTTATTTATATGTCACGTCATACGAGAACAACCTAATCAAAATTTCAAGTTGACAAATTTAGGCAGAAAATATTTACGATTTTAAAACTAGATTGTGATTTTTAAATAAAAAAATAGGAGTTAATTTTAATTTTTTAAGTATAAGGATTAAATCTCAATTGTTGTTAAAGTATAAAGATTGATAACATATTTTAACCATTATTTATATAATTGAGTTGAGCAAAAAATAACTAAAAAAATTTGTCTTCATTTAAAAGTCTAATCTAAATTGACTCGAGACTCAATATTACTATCGAATATCAAGAGTGTGATATGAAAAATGGGTTATATTGAAAGGTGTTAAAATTATAGGAGTTATGAGAGTGGCAGTACATTGGGAATAATCGGAGCCTATGTTAAGAAATAATGAAATTTAGGCGTTGGATCAAAATGGTTGTCCTTTTGTTTATGCCTCCTTTTATTTATTTTTATAATGTATAGTAGACGCGTTTATTAGCCTTTATATTATACGCGTTTCCTAAGGGAATAATGTAATGTGTCCACATTGTTTATTTCGTTGTGTCTGCTTTACTACTTTACTATTACTTATTATTACCATAATAAGAGATAAATTTCAAATTTATATATAAATTTTAATTTAATTTATAATTATATATATAAATTCTGATTTTGTGTAATTATATACATAGAACTCTAATTATGATTTAAATGTTTAATTAAAATATTAATTTTGATTTAATCATATGCATTTAAAAAGTAAAATACATCAATTTATTTTTATATTAGATAAATATAATTATTTATGTATGCAATATATAAACATAAAATGATGTTATATCAATAATTGTGTTAATAATTTACAAGAATTAGATCAAATCAAAATTTTATATATAAAATTATACAAAATCAATGTTTATATATACAATTACATATTAAAAATATAATTCATGTATAATTTTGATATTTATCCCTCATAATAATAATTAATTTTATTATTACTTAATTTTTACTATTTTTGGTGTATCTATAGTAAATATATATTTTTATAATTTGGTATAAAATTGCATCAAAGTTTATTAAATTTAATGTTATATATAAAAAAAAGTAAAGCTTAACAAATGTATTATAAAATTATAGTAAATACTATCAATATTATTTCAAAAAATAAGAAAATTTATATTAAAAGGTTTAAAAAAGTTGTCAAAATTATATAAAGAAGTTATCAAAATAATATCCCACGGTAAAAAGTATCACAAAATTTGTGTACTATATTTTAGATTTTATTTTAGTTTTTTATTAAAAAATAAATAACTTGGCCCTGTACGTTAGTTGAGTGAGCAATATAGTCTTTTTTGTTAAAATTTGGTGTTTATACGTAAGATATAATAACAAATTTAGTCCCCAATCTTTACACATTTATTCAATTTGACTCTTACTCTTTAATTGGAAGTAAATTAGAATTTTTTTTAAACTAATAAGGCTAAAAGGTCGAAAAGTCCTTAGTAATAAATTAAAAAAACAATTAAGCCCTTTTAAATTTAATAATTATAATTTTTAAGTAGAGGGTCTAAAATGCAATCTAGGATATAGTACAGATTTCTTGTGGTACTTTTACCAATATCACACTAATTTTAAACCCGAGCGATGTATGAATTTCTCGTTGTTATAATACTATTTAATTAATCCTTTTAGGGTAGGGATCATTTACATTGGTGTAAAATCATCATATTTTATTTTTCATTTATTTAGGTTATGCATGTCAAATTTGATTCAAATAAAAAATTTACATCTATCTGTTTTATGTAAAAAAAACTTTCAACCATTCAATAAATATTAATACATATAGTATTTTAAATCGATATGATAGATATATTGGATCTATTCAAAAGTTTACATGCATGATAAATATAATTATATCAATAAATTCAACGGTTGAATCATTAAATATTATAAGTACAAATATATATGAAATGACGTGTTTACACCAATTTAAGTGAATCATTTGCTATTATATATATTTAAAATAGAACTAAATTATATAAATACTAAAAAACAAATTTTATACACAATTTAATTAATAATAAAATTGTAAAAATATATCGACATAAATATTTTTATATCATAACTATACTTACTCATAGCATTTAAATAAGAGGATAAATGCGCTTCGAATATGCACGAACCTAAATCTACTTACACTGACAATTAAACTAATACCAACCAAACTAAGAATCAATCGATAAATCAAGATAAATATTTAAAAAACTTCAACACAATTAAAATTATATTATTTTTATCGAATATAATAATGTAATAGCATGTTATATACTTTATGTCCAAACAAAACATAATATATACTTTTGTCTTGTTGTTTTGGAGTATGAACCCAGCCTACCCAACCCTCCCCTTATATTACCAGTCACAAATGACACTCATTATTAAATTGCACCTTGGATCCCTCCCTTCTTCTATAAGTATTCTTTACTCTCATTTCTATCATACATTAACGACCATTCTGTATATGCTTCTTATTCCACCAGTTTTGGAGAACAATATCTTTTCGTTAGTGATTAAATTACATATATAATTGTTGATGCTGGGATGATATAAAGTGGAGGTGACGATGACATAGGGCGGCTCACCCTTACTTAGGGTAACGGAAAATCGTTGTGTATGGTGGTCTAATTATGACGGTTATGGAGTTGGTGAGAGAAGAAGGAGAAGATAAGAGAGAGAGTAACAACCCAATTTCCAAAAATGTCATAAAATTCAATTTTAGGTCAAATTAATTAAATAAAGTAGATAATTTAAAACAAAATAACTATGAGTCAAGTGGGAATTGAAAATATCGAATTAGTATGTGTTATTGAATTAAAATAATTAATCGTTAATGACTAAAATAAAAGGAAATTTAATTCTTGAATTAGTAAGTGCCTTAAATGGCAAATAATCTAAGAGCATATTAATAACTAAACCAAATATAAAAGGATGAGCTATGTTTAATGGTTAATGAAGTCATCGTTTCCCACTAACAATTGTTAAGGTAATTAATCCATTAAATTAGCATTATAATTAGTTTAATTAACTTAGAAATCAAAGTATAATATGAAATGTAATTTGGAGAGAAGGTTATTTTACTCACCCACTCTTGCGGTCCAAACTAAAGGAAGAAAAGAAGAATATTTTGTTTAAACTTCACCATTACAGTAGCTTCAATTGGGAAAATTGCTAAAGATGACATGGGATTTTCTTGGGACAAAGGGAAGATTAAAGCCATCGACAAGTGAATAATTTTGGTTTATGTTTTCATAATTCAAGTTCGTTAAATAATATTATATGTACATGTTGATTCGTTAAATGTTTGAAAATGGTAAATCAATTATGTGATTATGTTGAAAGGTATATATATATACCTGAATATGTGAATTGTGATCATTTATTGAAATTATTTTAATTATATATGAGTACTTGTTGATATTTGATACTTAATAACGAGATATTGCCCAATTAACGTTGTCGAATAGAGTCATGGGTATAGTTGGCATGTCATAAGGTTTTTTTAGTTAGGAGATTTAGCATTATGCGCGTATATATTGTGATAGTTCTCTAATACCTCCGGAGTCAAGAACGTATCACCAGCTCAAATACCTTAGGGGTACAAGCGATTCTAGTATGGTTGGTGGGATTTGTGCACTTATGCTCGATTAGCACGTCGGTGCATATTTGGTGTGATGGTGGATTTATTCGAGTATTAGTTCTTATATTTGATTTGGTTTATGGGACTAAAATGTAAAAATAGAATGTTGAACACGTATGTAATTGAAATGAGAAATTAATGCTAATATGAAATATGATTTGAATATGATTTAGTCAAATGCCAATACCCTAAAGGTGTATTGTGATTTTTATCATGTAAACGAGCATCTAAATGAAATAAATATGATCGTACGATAACGAATTATTTGGTTCCATGGTATATACGTGTTATTGAAATTGATAACGATTTAGTTATTGATTAATATATTATGTTTGGTAGCTTGTTGTTTATATATGATTTACTTATGTTTATAATTGAATTCGAATTATGTTAGCACCACTAAGTATACTTTACTCAAAAGTACAAATTTGTTTGTTTCCATATACAAGACTTAGATAAAGTTAAAGAAATTTCACAGTCAATAATCCAACACTCAAGCTCAACTATTTATACATTCTGTGCATTGGAAAAATCCCGGTTTGAAAATGGATTTCTTACACAATAGAAAATTAAAATTTTGAAAATTGACTCGGTTTGTGATATTTATAGCAATAAACCTTAATCAAATTTGTACCTGTGTTTTTGACTTAGCGGACATTTATTCTTTTTGGCTTTCAATCAAATGATCTTCTCCACTATTCTTGTACCACGAACTACTTCGAGTATGGGCTCGAATCAATTGAATCGAAACCTAAAACTAGAAAAAAAAATTTCTCTTTTTGGGGTGAAAACAAAAATTCTCTCTTTTTAATAGAAATCGATAAAATTTTTATTTTGAAAGAATATATATGTAATAGTTGAGAATAAATTCTCTCTATTTTTCGACAAAATAACAATATCTCAAAGTTGTGTTAATAGCTCTACCGGTGCCATCTATTTATAGAAAGAGAATGTAGAACCCTTGTTGAGTTGTAGTGGTTTATTTCAAATAGAAAATCAAAATCCTACTTAGAATAGGAATATGGTGGATGACACACCCTAGTATTCCTACTAGGGTTGCCATCCCCTTCATGTCCATAAGGGGTTTTTGGGCCTCTCTCACATCGGGTCAAATTACGAATACTTCTTGGGCCTTTTTGACCAAGTACTCTGTAATGTGATCCAACTCAATTCAGTTTTTCTATTTCCCAAAATAAGCTTTAATATTTATATATAAAATAATTTTATCATCCTTATTTTATCCCTAGTAAAATTTTGATGATTTTGCCCCTTGAAAAATTTCGCAAAAATATGTTCAATATTTCACAACTCATGTTCACTATGATCGAATGGTTTAATTTCATTTTTGGGCTTCAAAACAATCCAAAAACATAAACTAATTCTTCTAATCATTTTTTAAGTAATCCATATAGAATTGCAAATGGATTATTTCCATTTCCATTTTTGGAAACCTGCATTCATTTTCAAATGACTCCATTTCTCCATTTTGAAGAAAACCATAATCATTCCTGAATGTTTCTAATTTCTCTTTTCCTATCCATTCTGTTCATTTCTATTCAAACACGCAATTCATTTCTGATTTCAACAAGCTAGTGGAGGGACCGATTGGACATATATAATTGAGGCTCAAATGATTTATAATTAAGTTACGACTTTTCCCCTATTAATTATAAACTCATTTAGTTACAAAGTCATTCCACTATAGTATTGTGACTGAGCTCTCCCCAACGACATACCATTACGATAGCAACTACTCAGTGCTCATTCAATAACCTTGTCATAAGTGTGTTACCCTTATATGATATCTTTGATCTCTTAAGGATAATATCCATTCTCCTAATATGATACTATTTTATCTCATGGTAATCATTACATATTCTTTTATGGAAAGTCAATCACTATCAAATAGTGATCAAGTCATCCATCACAAAGATGGACAACCCGTGACCACGTTTACTTTTCATCAACTATGTAATGCTAATGAGAGAATATCATTTACCTATGTTTTGAGCTATGAATTCCACTATTGTGAATGACGCTACATACTACAGAAGTCGTAGACCCAATGCATCAGCTTTCGATTCTTTATCTATTTGAACTTAGGCTTTTACTTACGTCAAAGTGTATGAGTCACGTATACATAGCCCACAATCCACTCAGGATTTAGGTATACCACACTATGAACATCACAAGTAAATGAATCTATACCATGCTAATTTATACACTAGTGGATGGTAAGGGTTATATGTCCATTAATTGATTAAAATAAATTTTTGTTTAATTAAATTAAGATTTAATAACTTAAAATATAGGAATAGTGAGGAAGAAAACATTTCATCATCTTTTTCCTCTCTAAACTGAAACAAAAAAGAAGAAAGAAAACTTAAGAAGTTTGAAGATTTCGGCCTTGATTAGTATGTGCAAATTAATCAATTTTCTTGTATTTTTTTTATGTTTTTTAGGTTATGGAAGCTTGATTTAGCTAGCATATGTACCAATTTGTAAAATTTTTAAAGTTTTAGGAAGTTGCCATTGTTGATTTATTGAATTTTTAGATGTTAAATTGATAGACTTTAAGCTTAGTTTAAGAAAAAAACTAAATTGCAAATCATTATTGATAGATTCGTACATTAGTAACCAAATTGAATAAATTATAAAATTGACTGTAGAAATAAGAAATAAGTAGCCCCTAATGAGTAATAGTGAAATCGAAATTCAGTTTCGAGCTTTAAATAGAAAGTTAGGTTAGTCTCGATTTTAGGGACTAAATTGAATAAATTTTAAATTTTACATAAATTGATAATTAATTGTGAATTGGCTTAATATTGATAGTACTTTTTATTTATGTTAATTCATAACCAACGTTGACCTAGATCTATCAAGAGAAAGAAAAATCTAAAGTTGTGGAGGTCTTAAATAGTAATTTGGCTAATTTTAAGTTCATGGACAAAATTTGGACATGGATGGAATTTTTGAAAGTTTAGCAAGGAGGGGCATTTTGGTCATTTGGATATTAACATGAAATAAAAAGGGAAAAATAGCACAAAATTGATCATCTTCTTCATTACCACGAAATTTCAAGGGTTCTCCATAGCTAGGGTTTGTTTCAAGCTTCCAAGCTCTATAGTAAGTGATTCCAAGCCCCGTTTTTAATGTTATTTACGTTTTCGTAGTCCCGGTAGCTCGATAAAGCTTATGTTAGCAATATTTTAAGTTAGGGTTCATATTTGGAAAAATAACCATAGGTGAAATTTGTGTATTTTGATGTTTTATGATAGAATATGAGGTTTTAAATTATGCTAGACAACTTGAGCTACTCGGTTTTAGGTAAAAACGAGTAAAAGGGCTTAATTGGTAAAAATACCTATTGTACATAAGTTTATGTTATAGTAGGAATTTGAAGATGATGTTGGTAAATAAATGATCAGCATGTCTTAAAATACAAGAATTTGTGATAAGTTTTGATTTCCGAGTCTTGGGGCAAAAGTGTAAAAATGCAAAAGTTTAGGGGCAAAAATGTAATTTTTCCAAAGTTTGAGTAAAGGGTTGTTTTGATAAATGTTGATATTAAATAAGTTAAATTTGCTATTATAGATCAAGAAGAACGAAATTCGGGAGTAGATCGAGGAAAAGAAAAAGTAAAGGACTAAATTGTAAAGTTTAGTCACATTTGGTATCGAGGTAAGTTTACGGTAAATAAATGCAATATTCTGTTATTTTACATTACTATTGTCATTTTCCAGCATTTATATATTCATTTTATGAAAATAATCAAGTTGAATATAAGGTGATATGACAGAGAAAAGCAGTATAAAGTCCCGATTGAACCTTAGGAATGTTAGGATACGAAATGTCATGACATTAGGGGTCGACAGGACAGGACAGAAATGAGCCATGTAAGTCCGTACTAGATATACGGCTTTGGAGACAGGATTGAGCCATGTAAGTCCATATTAGATATATGGCATTGGAGACAGGAATAATTCATGTAAGTCCATGTCAAAGACATGGCATTGGCAGGATATTGTTAGACAGGAACGACACTAGTATCCTTAGTATTCCGAGTGGTTCAACGGGCCATTATTCAAGTAAATGTACAGTGAATTATCAGCAAAGGAAAGGTAAATTGTAATCATGAATAATGAAAGGTCAGGTAAGAAAGAAGGTAAGTGAAGAAGAAGAAGGCAGAAAATGAGATGTAAAGAAAGCTTATAATGCTAATTGATAGTTTGCATACTTATCCCATATGATGAGTGTTGTAATTTATTTGCTTGTAAAGTTGCTAAGCCTAGTGCTTACCCTCTTTATTTCTTTCTTCTTATAGTTCTTGCCAAGCCACTCGGGGATCAAAGGAAACGTCGGAGAGCCGATCACACTATCGAGGAATCCTATTGGTATAGTTAGACGTTTCTTTTCGTGTATGGCATGTATAGGGACTTGGCTTCTTTTGATATGGATGTCTTATGACATGTTCAATGAATGGGATGTAAATACTTGATAGTGAATGCTAATGAAATGGCTAATGATATACAAGTATGATAGTATGTATGCTTGAGTGATAACTGTCACATGGAAATTAAGGAAAAATGTGAAAGTAGCTTAAAAATAGAACATTGTAACAGCAGTGATGTGAGTTTGAAAAATAACTAAAAATAATAGAAACATGGTTTGATGGTGAATAATATATGAAATTAAAGCTTATTGTGTCTATTTTCATATGAAATAAACAAAACAGGTAAAGGTATTGTATTTTATGAGATATCTGAGTTTTAGTAAAATAGGGCCAGAGTGATTTCTGGATCCCCTGTTCCAACTTTGGAAATTCACCATAAATTGTACAAAAATAATTAGGAGGATTACTTTTATATGTTAAGAATTCTTGTTGAGTCTAGTTTTAAGAGAAACAAATGGCATAGTTATATGAATTTTGTACAGGGAGAAAAGTGGTTCGTAATAAGTAGAGGTCAGTGCAGTTGAGTTTTGAAATAGGGGAAACTTTAACTAATAAACTGTACTAATCGGCCCAGCCAAAAATTCTAGAAAAAAATTAACAGATAGATACATTAGTCTAGATTCAGGGAAAATTTACGGATCTTGATTTCAAGTTTCGTAGCTCGAGATATGATTTTTTAAGCGACCATGATGCAGAAAAACTGCTTATTTCAAAAATCAAAATAGATAATGTAAAGTTGTTTAAAATGGTAAATTATGTGTAGTAACACCTCAAGCTCGACTCCGGCGACGGTCTCGGGCGTGGGGACGTTACAAAGACCCCCCATTACTTGTTAATAAAAAAATCAACTTATCTTAATCAAACAGACCAATCTGGCGAACCGTCATATCTTGCCTTTGTCTCGCAATAACAGATAACCATTCATAGTGGTTCATTTTTAGAAACAGATAACATGTAGGTGGATTATTTAAGAGTGAATCCCCTATTTGCGGAATCATACATGTAAGATAGTCCCGACGAATTTTCATATCTTGCACATACAGAATCGCATAAACAAATAGTTCATTCTTGGCAAACTTATCAAGCGGATCCTATATTTGCAGAGACATAGATGTGAACATACATACACATATCCACATAGTGATTTTATCTCGCGGACCTCCATTGGATTATGCCACCTAGGTAAGTTGGGCAAATCCTTAACATGATCAGTTTCGCAGACCTCGACGGTTCTTACCATGGCCATGGACTTGTATTAATTCATATGGCTCAAAGTCTGACTCCATAGAGTCCTTTACCACCCATAAAGGCTTTCATACGTCCCATAAATGGCTCTAATATTGGTGCGCGACTTTTTTTATACAGTCCATTTGAAACTCCGCCAAAGCCACATACTAGTAATATTCATTTTCAATATAGTTCGTCCGAACCTCCGGAAATCCTCCTTGTTAATTCAAACACTTATGTGTTCCCTTGCAAAGTTAGGGCATTCACCAATCACGTTTTGCATTTACATGCCATATCGAAGGTAAATCACATATCATATTCCCTTCTTCGTCTTCCATCTCAATCGCACTTTAACTACCCTCTACAACTCTACATAATTCATACACAAGCAAACAACGAATACCATTGTTCATGCATGACACACATTGCGCCAAATATTTCATGCATCTTCTTATCAACACAATAGGCCTCACGATACATCAATATTCAACTATAAAGTAACTCATCATTTACACAAAATTCAACCATAAGTTGACGCATCATTTACACAACATCCAACCAACATGCTCAACACATGATACTGAAATGAATGAATAACCATCTAAGACCTGAGTTTTGGAACTCACCTAAAGGTTGACTTCAAATCCATCAACTTAGCTTTTCTCTTGTTACCCGAGCCTCTAGCTTACCAAACATAACAACCATTTCAAAAATTCCAACGAAGATAATTTATCATCATAAAAACCAGAATTTGTTTGCATGTAGAGGCTATAAAAATTATTACCCACAACTTTATCTAAAATAGAACAAAATTGATGGATAGCTGAAATCCTTAACTTTCTTTCCTTTTTTTTTAAATCCATGAACATAGAAAGGTTAGAAAGCTTACTAGTTTGAGAAATCATCAAGTACTTATGCATAAACTTTAGCTATCTTCTTCCACGCAAATCATTCCTTAATCTTTCTCCTTTTCAATCCAGACCAATGAAAAAAATGAAAGAACCACACCAGAGAATAACTTTTCTCCCTTATATACTACTCACGCACTTCTTTCACTAATTTCAATTTTAATAGCCAAGTGTGCATATCTATCACCATCATGTCTCCCATAACAGAACCAAGGTTGAAATCCAACCTTACCATAACCAGTCTACCATTTCTTCTTATTTCCACTAGAACTCGTTCAATTTTGTAAGCTTTTCAAATTAGCCCCCAAATTCACCATTCCAACTCAAATTTGACATTTCGAGGTGTGATAGAATAAATTGAATAGAATAGAAAATTTCATGACTTGCTTGATACATATACAATTGGTATGAAAATTAAAGTGGTACATGTTATAATATGTGTTGAATTGATACATTGATTATTAATTTAGCATGTTAGGGTATAAATTGAATTGTATAATAAAATTGGAAATTGGGTACCTTATTAATTGTTCAAACTATGTTGGATATAGTTGGTATGCTATAGGTTCAGAGTATTGAGTAAAACCATCGTTGCTAGGTAATCTAGGATGGTAGATATTATGCTTTGAGTCATCATTACCGAGCAACCTGGGGTGACAGGTTGATCGAGCTAAGAAAATCATTGTTACCAAGCAATCCAGAATGGTATTATATATCTTTATAGCGTTATCTTTGCTAGGAAACCTGTGGTGACAGATCTGTGTATCCGTATTAAGCCTGTGTTTGGTTAATAGGGTTAATAATACAATAATTAGTTAAATGATAATTAAATGCAATGTGATGGAAATATGAAATGTGATATTATTCGATTTGAGTTGAAAACGAACCCTAAGGGCCAAATATGTATAAAAAAACTATCAGGCTCGAAAATGATTGAAGTGTTCAAGTGAAAAAGTGATGTGATGCTAATAAATGAATAGTTAGCATTATTCAAGAATGGATATGGAAATGAACTAAATGCTAATAAATTAAATGTTATATGTGAAGAAAATATGTATGCATAAAGAATTGTTGAGTTAAAATGAATATAAGCATAGATATATGAAAGTGGTAGTATTTTTATAAATTGGCACGAGTTAGAATATGATTTGAACATATGTATTTGCATGAATTTGTTTATATTCATTTGAATTGTATAATTACCACTAAGTGATTTGCTCAGCGTACGATTTTGTTTTCTCTGTGCACAAGTAATTTAAACTCCCGATAGATCGTGAGGAAGTCTTCTTAGTATCCAGAATTCAAACCCAACTTAGCAATGTGTGTGAAATTTTCATATTCTAGTTGGCATGTTTCTAATAGGTTAAGCTTTGTTGAAATAGAATGATACCTATGAGTAAATGTTGCATTTTGATGTTCTAGTAATGATATGTGTATGCTTGATATATGTATATATATAAATGTAACTTATATTTGCTTTAGTTGATTAAGATATGTTGCATGAAATGGTAATATGGTTAAACTGAGATGCATGAGCATTTATATGCTTGCATCATTAGGTTGTGAATGTTAGATTAGTTAATGAACTTGATCAGGTAATTGAAGGAATTTGGTGAAAAAGAAATGATGTAACACCCCTATACTCAACCTAATTACTGGATCAAGTATAAAAGTGCTAAATTGATTTTCAGAAACTCTAATAATAATTTCTAAATAAAAATAACATTATAACTTACAAATATTAATTTCTAAAGTTTACCTAATTTAACCCTTGTTCACATCTCAAAATTTTAAGCCAATTTAATTCATATATAAATCATAATTAAGCATTCTAAAGTTTAATTTTCTTATATCACTTAATTAACACTTAAACTATTTCATATAAATTAAGCAAATATCGAGTATCACATATAAGTCCCATTACAATCAACCTTAATACACACACACCTAAGTACATGCCATTTACTGAAACAACAAAAATTAATACTTTACTCCTTTCTCAGATACACTGATATGATGAGATGAGGTACCTTCAATCTTCAAAAATCCATTTTTCTTCATCTTTTAACCTACGCGTATAAATACGAGTTAAGCTATTGCTAGCTTAGTAAGTATAACTATTATTTAAATCATAATCTATATAACAAATTATTATTTATTTATTATTTCTACACAGAATCATTTAAATGACCTGTTTGTATTCATCATACATAATTTATCAATTGATTCACTTATTCTTACAATTAGGTCCACTTTTATTATTATTTACCCATTAATAACCAACTAAACATATTGATTTAATTATCATCTATATAATGCTAGATTCGCATGATTTATTTTAAATTCTCATTTATCCCATTTAGCTAAAATTTATGATAATTTTCTTTACTTGTTTCAACCATACATTTTCTTATTTCTCAAATTTCAAATCTTCTCAGTACATAAAATCTATATAATTCAATAATCACTAAAATAGTCTTGTACCTTTTTTAGAGGCCCAGTAAACTTAATAGAACACACAGGATATATGAAACAGAACAGAACACCACTAAAACAAATAAACAGAGAGCACAAATGTGCTAATCGGAGAGCACTGACGTGCTAATAATCAGAGAGCACTAACGTGCTAATAATCAAAGACCGCGCTAAGGTTCCTTAATGACATGCCACTAATATCCTAGTAGTTCTAATCTCGTCTACTTGGGCAAACTATATCATGCACGCATATCACTTTTACACTTTTCGTATAATACTTTTACATATTTTACAATTTATTCATTGCACCAATAATCTATATACTTATATCTTCACTATCTTTAATACATGTAATATATTTCTAGATTCATTATTCATCCATAATTCCTAATAATCTTTATCATGTATTTCACATATCACTTATATATATTTTGTAATTTAATCCTTAATACAAAATTTCATTTAGCAATATATTTTACTTTTAATAACACATATAACATAATTCAATACTTATTAATATTCCAAAATTCATTACAACATCAATGTTTCTCTTTCTAAGTGTTATGCACTTCACTTTTCTATTTTTAATATAAAATTTTCTAAATTTACGATTTAACCCTTAATTTCCACAACTTAGGAAATAATTGTAGTTTTGCTTACAAATTCATATATATATTTTTTATTTTGTTTCACTATGTGCTTTATTATCAATATTTTCTTGTAAACTTTTATAACTTTCCAATTTAATATTTTTTTATAAAAGTTCTCTATTTATTATTACACAATTTTTTTGACATCTCACTTAATTCACATAATTAATTCACGATCTCATTTTTCTCATCAAATTTCTACGTATTTCACTCATATTATTTCTACCACATATATTTTTCAAGTCTTTCAATTTAATTCTTGTTTTCATAAAATTTCACATTTTCCCATAATTTCACTAATCTTTATTTTTTTTTACATGTCATTTTACACTTTTAACATACTAATCCTTGTCTTTCATTTTTTTATCAAACATCTGTATATTATTTCACATATCCTTATTTTAGATATTTCTCTTCACATTTAATTACATAATTATATAATTCCATCAACTTTTACATCCTCTACAATTTAATATATTTTTTATTCACTTTAAATATTTTCTCACATGCCTTTCAATTTTTTTACCACATATTACTTAATAAATACAATCAATTCATTATTTATTATATTTAATAATTTTCAAGCCTTATTCTTCACTTATTCAACTTATAAGTTTGTAATTAAGTACCATATTAAAATTTTATTCATTCTAACAATTAACTTCATAATCAAAACAAATAAGAATCTAATTGTACTTACAACTTTAAGCTTAAAATCAACTTTCGTCTCCTTCTTCATCCTTTGTCCACTTCATTGCTTTATTTCTCTATTTGCTATCAATTTCCTTCACTTTTTTTCTTCAATTTTTCATATTAAAATACACAATATTTTCACATTAAAAATCATGTTCACATATCATAATTCATATTTTCTAATCAAAACTAACATGTATTTCAAGAGAAGTTAATAATTTTTACCTCAAACACTTATAGTCAAGTTTAATCTTTATTTTCTCTCTCCTCCAAAACTCTCATGAATGCTCTTCTCATGAAGTTAATGTAATTATTATTTCTCTCCATTGATCTCACGCACAAATCACGAAGAAATTTAGGAAAAACTAGCTAAATTGGTTTCTATTTGATGAGAGGGACTAAATTGAAAGAAAAATAAAAAGTTGAAATGGTGGGGAATGGTGACTGACGGGAATGGTTGATAGCTTGTGTAGCCTTTTTTTTTATCCTTTTATTTCTTCATTTTTCTAGTTTCTTCCATTTAAAAATATCTCTTTTTATCTTATTTACTATTTTATCCTCACTATTCATACTTTTTACTATTTACCCTTAACCATTACCTTCCATAATTATCTTTTCAACTCATTAACCATTTTACCCTCCACTTTTTTTATAATATCACTCATATGTCCTAGTTCCTTTTGGTATATTTTCACTTCTAGTCCTTCTTCCTTTTTCATCAATTTAATTTAATCCTCCAACACCCTATTTTCTCACATTGTCCCAATACTTTCCATTAATTTAATCAGTTCCCAAAATTTATATTAACATTTATACTTTTCCAAATATCTTATGCACCTATCTTTTATGTCTCATAACTCTTTAAATTCCCAATTTAACTTTTCTAAAAATTTTGACAAATTTATTATAATTTATCACTGTTCAATACTCTAAAAATTTTTGGGGATATTACAAATGAATAGTTATATGTGAGCATAGAGGTACAATTCAATATTACGTGTTTTAGAAATGTATGTGTGTTGAAGGATGTTGAGATTGATTTACGTTTGATATTGCTTAAAATTTACATATTTGAAAGAAAAAGATCTGCAGAAAGAATATGTGATGTCGCAACATCGAACGTACCATGTCATGACGAGAAATGACCTATAATGTCACATTGAGATGAGGAACCCCGTCATCTTGACGATGCCAAAACAGTAAGTGACGTTATGACGTCGAGTGGCTTGACATCATGACATGACAAACTATGTGACGATGTCTCAACGTGGAAATGTGATGTCATGACGCTAACCCTGTAATTTGAATACTTTACAATTCAGTCCTAATTCGATCTCAAGTTAACTTTAAAGCTTTTAAAAGCTCATGTAAGACCCGGGAATGAATATTTGTTGTATTGTTGCTTATAATTCTTATTCGTATACGGTGGATGGTGTGAATCGTATTAAATTTAATTATAGTTGCTTCGACAATGAATGTGGCACCTTATAGTTCGGGTCCGAAGATTAGGTTGGGTATAGAGTGTTACACACATATAAAGCCCTTTTTTGTTAGGGCTAAATGCTGATATACTTTTAGTTATTATCCCAATGTGTTATGTGTCATCTTCCTATAGGTAAGCCAAACCAAGTTCGCCAAGTGGTCTGCCATCATAGGTTTAGGTAGGGTGGCGGTTGGGCACGTTATTAATTACTTTAGGTGGGACATAGAAGTTGACGTCAGAAGTGGTGGTTAATGTGCAAGATCCAATTGGGTATGTAGCCGAGGAATAGATGCAAAGAATGTGTTCAAAAGATTGTTCCTGAGGAGTTATCTGAAAAATGTCTCTGAAGAATGAACATTCTAATAGTGTGTCTAAGAGACGTGGGTATAACAATAATATACTTTTGTAATACTGTGACTCAATATTTGTATTCTCCTTTTTCACTTGTGCCAACATAGTAAAAAATCATTGAATCGAAGATATTCATCTCCCATTTCATCGTTTCTATCTATTTTATAATTTCTTTTTTTTTTTTATAAAAACAAATGTTGTTTCAATGGTTGTCGTTTCTTATTAAAATGACCCACAAGGGAAAAATAAAACATTAAAGAGATTTATTGAGATGCAAAACATAATTAATAATTTAAGTTTAATGAAGATGAATAAACAAAAAATGACTTACCATCAATGCTATCATACTAGACACAACATCAATCTTCAAACTTTTAGTTGAGATGCAAAACATAATTAATAATTTAGGTTTAATGAAAATGAATAAACAAAAAAATGACTTACCATCAATGCTATCATACTTGAAACTTTTAGAAAGATATTCACTATTGAAGTAAATTTGATGCACAAATGAGGGATTGATATTTTTGTCAATGTGTCTCACTTGCAAAGATGAAAAGATGGTGTTTTGTTATCAATGCTAATTAGAATAACTATTATAACTTGTGTCATTACTTGAATTATTAGTAATTATTTGTGAACATTCTGATTTATATTAGTAATTAATAAAAAAAAGGTTAATTGCATAAGATATCTTTAAACTATGATTCTCATTTTAAATCAGTCTTTAAATTTCAAAATATTCTAATTACATTCCTAAATTATTATTTGTATTATCATTTGTTTGCTTTTGCTAGGTCCCCAATTGAACATGACCTATATTTTATCTTTTGGACGATGTGTCTAGCAAAAGTCAACATGGTTAACCAAATTTTTTTTATGGCATTCAAAGTGTTTTAGGCAAACACAAATTTTTTAAAGGAAATGGATTATAATAGTATACAAAATTTCCCATCATCCATAACAATTTAATTGTTAAAAGTGGCTTAAAAAATTGGTAATAATGTTCTTTTGAACATATTAGTAATGTGCTCTATGAAAAATATATAAAGAAAATCGGTAAAAATATTATAAAAGCCCTTGTATTAAGAGTTAAATTACATTCGGTCTCTTTTACTTAAAAAAGGGCAAATTAGTCCTTGTATGTTAGACTAAAGAGAAAACCAATCATTCTATTTAAAAATTCATCAATTTCTATTATTAAGAACTAGCCAATATACCAGAGGCATAGCTAAGGACTGGCAGGGGCCCCGACCCCCTAAAACGAAAAATTTTCATTTTGGCCTATTAAAATTGCACTTTGGCCCTTCTAAAAATGATAAATTTTGATTTAATCCGTTAAAATTTATAAAGATATAGGCTATTAAAATAGTAAAACTACATTTTTACTATCGTAAAAATTACAATTTAATTTTGCCCCCTAAAAAAATTTTCTTGCTTTCCCCCTACTCTATACATAAACATGAGGTACAAGTGGTGCACCACATATTACTATATGGTTATTTCGTCAATGATAAATGATAAATTATACATGTTTTTACTCTATATTTAGCCCAATTTTTGGATGAATTAACCATTGATTTGTGTAAATTGATGCTCTTAAACCTTTAATTTCATGTTTTATACTCAGGTGAGCATAGGGAAGTGAAAAGAACGAGAAACGGGCCGAAAACGGAGAAAATGGGCCAAAGTATGAAAACAACACGGCCTAGGAGTTCACCACACGAACGTGTCACACGGCCGTGCCACCTTGAGCTCGAACACGGCCCAACCTCGATTCACACGGGTAGACCACATGCCCGTGCCACACTCCACAGTCTTGAACATGGCCTGACGATATATGATAAACGATAAATTATACATATTTTTACCTCATGTTTAGCCTATATTTTGGATGGATTATCATTAATTTTGTGAGAATTGGTGCTCTTAATCTTTCTTTTTCATATCTTATACTCAGGAGAGCATAGGGAAGAGAAAAGAACGGAAAACGGGCCAAAAACCATGAAAATGGGCCAAAATGTGTAATCGACACGGCCCAATGGGTCATCACACAGCCGTGGCACACGACCGTGCCACACGAAGACCACACGGTCTAGCCTCCGACAAGCACGGCCAGGGCACACGGCCGTACCACCTCAACAGTCCCGAACACGGTCTCTTGCCAAAATCACATGGGCGTGGCACACGGGCGTGTTCTAGTCGTGAGGAAGAGGAATTTCACTCGGATTTGGATACTTATGGGCTAAGAAAGAAATTCTAAACTCTATATAAAGACCCCAAGAGGCAACTCTAAAGATATACTCTTTTGTCCCAAGAAAGAGCGCCATATTACTGCCAACACAAGGAGTAAAAGTAAGGAATTACTCCAAGGGAAGCCGATTGATTCATCCCAGAAGCCAGAATTCTACATCAAGATAGAGGATCTCCCTAAATTCTTTCAGGGGTTTTCGGGCTCTTTATGTTTTGTTATCTTAATTCTTCTGAGATGTTTTCTTTTTTTATTATGAACTTAATCCCTCAAATACTTGAGGGGGATGAAACCTAAGACGAATCTTGTTATTATTTATTCTTGAGTTATATGATAAATACTTGAGTTGTTCTTAATTATGTGTGCTTAATTCTTGTGTTAATAAGCCTAGGTATTAATTCAAGAAACGGATGTGCTTAAAGCAGAGGAGCAAAAGTCCCTGTGATAAGAGTAGATCTACCATAATTAAGCGGAGTTGCATGCAACCCTAAACATAAGGAGACATAAATCTGCCGGATTAGGGTTAAACCTAATATGGAGAACCATAGATCGAATTAATGCAACCTAGGGTGTTAATTAACAAAGGAACTTTAGTTAACAACCTAGGCCTAGTTGCTCTTCGCCTCGACAGAGGGTTTAGCATAAATTAGGGATCTCTACGGATCAAGTCAAGTGAATAAATCATCTAGCTCAAGAACCAATAACAAGTGAAGTCTAGGTGGATTCTCCCTTAAGTATTGCTTATATCAATCAGCTTTTCCCTAAAATTTTTTCCCCAATTTACTTTTTGTGCACTTTTAGTTAGTTTTAGAATTAGTTTCAACCAAACCTCTTTTATTTTCAAGCTAGATAATAGAAAGGAAGTAAGTATTAGTACTTTTGGTTCCCTTGGGTACGATAACTCGGTCTTGCCGCTAAACTATACTACTGTTCGATAGGTGCGCTTGCCTTTAATATCGTGATATTAGTTAGTTTTGGTGTGATCAGTTTTTATAAATTTTATTACTTAATATCGCGAGCATATCAATATACCACACGGCCGTGGCACACGGACGTGTCCCTGTTGTGAGGAAGTTCAATTTCACTCGGAAAAGGCTACTTAGGGGCTAAGAAAGGCATTTCAAAACTCTATATAAAGACCCTAGGGGGCAACTACAAAGGTGTACTTTTCCCCCTTCAAGAGGGTGCTTATTTTCCCTACAAAAGGTGCTTTATTCCCGCCAACACAGAGAGCAGAAGTAAGGAATTACTCCAAGGGAAGCCGACTGATCCATCTCAGAAGCTGAATTCTCCCTCAAGACTGAAGATCTCCCTTCAATTACTTTCAGGGGTTTTAGGGTTCTTTATGTTTTGTTACCATTATTCTTTTGAGATGTTTTCTTTTATAATTATGAACTAAATCCCCCAAATACTTGAGGGGGATGAAACCTAAGAGAGATCTTATTATTATTTTCTCTTGAATTATATGATAAATACTTGAATTGTTCTTAATTATGTGTTATTAATTCTTGCTTTAATATTCCAGGATATTGGTTCAAGTATTGATGTGCTTATTCAGAGGAGCAAAAGTCTCTGTTTAAGAGTAGATCTAGCATAATTAAGCGGAGTTGCATGCAACCCTAGACATAGGGTGACATAAATCTGCCGGATTAGGGTCAAACCTAATAAGAGAATCCATAGATCGAGTTAATGCGTTAGGGCTTTTAATTAGAAAGAGATTTCAATTAATCAACCTAGGGTTAGTTGTTCTTAATCTCGAGAGAGATATTAACATAAGTTAGGGATTCTTACGGATCAAGTCAAGTGAATAAATCGTCTAGTTCAAGAGTTGATAACAAGTGAAGTCTAGGTGGATTCTCCCTTGAGTATTGTCCAAATCAATCAGTTTTCTTAAAGAGTTTTTCCCCAATTCACGTTTTGTGCATTCTTAGTTTAGTTTAATAATTAGTTTAGTTTAATAAAAATCCCCCTTTATCCCTAGATTAAATAATAGAAAGAAAGTTAGTACTAGTACTTTTGGTTCCTTTGGGTTCGATATCTCGGTATTGCCACTAAGCTATACTACTGTTCGATAGGTGCGCTTGCCTTAAATCATGATAATAGTTAGTTTTGAGTACGATCATATTTTATAAATTTTATTACTTTATATCACGCATATTAGTCAACCACGTATGTTTTTAATAATACAAACGGATGTAATTTTTAAGATAAATGACTAATTTGCTCTTTAATTTAACCTATAGGACTAATTTATTTATTTATTGAGTAAAAAAGATAAAAGACAAGTGAACTCTTAATACAATAACTTTAATAAAAAAATTGAATGTAGGAAAAAAAAAGAAGAAATTTCATTTGATTTGATTGATAATTGCTTCTATAAGCCTATGCAAAACTGACGCAATTAATTTATTTTTATTTTATTTTATTTTTATAATATTTATTATAAGAAAAAAATTTATTTCTTTTTTAAGTTTTTAATTAACTTGTTTTTTCGGGCAAATTACCACTAAAAGTCTTTTTTTTTAATTTACGGAAATGGGCCAAGTTTTGGATTATTTACCAGAAATGGCCATTTTCCCCGAAAATGCGTCCACGTCAGCGCATTGTCAGGGGACAATTTGTGATGACGTGGACAAAGTGCTTCCTTGAGGAAGAGTTTTGCCCATTTTACTCTCCTGAACGACTAATTTTTTGACCGTTGGTACCCCCAACGGTAAAAAAAAAACTATAAAACCCTCCCTTTCATTTTTTTCACACTTCAATCCTTTCCATCTTCAATCATTTCAATATTCTCTCAAATGTCTCTCAAATTCCTCTCAAAACTCTCTTTAATTTTTTCTTTTTTTTAAATCAAAAAATATTCGATCGTGTTAGCAATGACCGGAGAATTAATTCGTCTCAATAATAAACACATATTCATTTAACAAATGAAAATGGTAAGTGTTAAATTTAATTTTTCAATATTATTTAAGATTTTTTATTTATGCAATTTTAATTAATTTTTATTTTATAATTTTTTATAAAAGTCTGTAGATCAGATATTGCAATTCTATATCCATAATATGTCTAGTCCTCCATCACCGTTGATAGAGAATTACTTACGGGAAGCAGGTTTTTGGCACATGGCCACGTTAGGTCAGGGGTGCAAGTTGGACCTGAAACTCATTAGTGCGTTGATAGAGAGGTGGAGACCTGAGACGCACACATTCCATCTTCCATGCGGAGAGTGCACTATCACTTTGGAAGACGTGCATTTGCAATTGGGATTGCCGGTGGAAGGATACGTAGTCACCGGGTCCGTTCAATCTACTAATTGGGGAGTCGTATGCTATGAGCTTTTGGGTGCTATTTCGGATAATATGAACGGAGGTCGGATCGAGATGGGCTAGTTACGAGACACATTCCTGGAGCCGAATGATGATTCTACCGAATTAGAAAGAATACGATATGCTCGGGCATACATTCTTGAGATAATTGTTGGTTATCTGATGCCGGACTTGTCACAAAACCTTGTACATCTGAGATGGCTACTAAAACTCGTTGATTTTAGAGCAGCTGGTGAATTTAGTTGGGGGTCTACCGTGTTGGTAACATTGTACCGGGAGATTTGCGGGGCGACGCGACTGAATAAAGCGAAAATTAGAGGTTGTCTAACACTAATGCAATCATGGGCATGGTTTCGCTTTCCATTTTTACGTCCTCGAGTGGACCACCCATATACATTTCCACTTATAACAAGGTAAATTTTATATTAGATTTTACAATTATTACGTAGATTTAAAATATAATTGTATGCTAAAAATTTATTTAATTAGGTGGAACCATTCGGCAAGTTATGTTGGATTACCTACATTTCTTGAAGAAATACGACTTCTGTTAGACCAACGGTCGGAAACATAATTAAGTATTAAATAAAATAGATATACATAATAAAATAATCGATTCATATTTAGTATTTAGTATTTAGTATTTAGTATTTAGTATTTAGTATATAACTAATATTTTTATCATTTCATATAGTTTCAATAGACACCATAAGAGGATCTGGCAATTCGGACAGTAATTCCAAATGAATACTTTCAAAATCTGAACATTTGGCATGTGAAGGTCCAATTGGTCAACTTTGTCATCGTGGAGATGTACCAGTCAGATAGTATTATGGCAATTTGGATTCCGACAACCTATTCTCGTAGATCCTGAAGTGTTTGATGATAAGCAAAAAATCGACTTACGTTAGTTACATACGGATTGGTTAAGATACTGGTCAGCATATATCAAACTGTGGAAAAATCGATATAATTACATACCTACTCGGGAACTGATCATCGTTCCAGAGTTAGCGTACGTGCCAGAATACATGCCATGGTTTAGGATCCATGGCAAGCCATATTTATAGTCGGAAGATGAGAGGCGACGGCAAATTCATGTCCAAAGAGAACGACGGGGCCCTTTAAATCCAAGAAGAAGGGATGACGACGCGGGTTCATCAACAGCGCCCACAGACTTTCCAAGCCCATCAACAGCACCCATATAATCACCAGGCCCAGCAACAACACCCATACAGTCGTCGAGCCTAACACTTCAACTGACGACACCCACATCACAGCCTTTTCAGATTATGTCAGGTGCATATCCTAGCCCTTTTATGTATCCTAACCCTTGTATGTTTCCTTTTTCCAGTCCTATGGCAGGTTGGAATACATGGCCCGGTTCATCTCTATTTCTGATTATTCTGAATGGACCGCCGATCTATAAACTGCCATCGCACGAGGGATCGTACGAGGCGCCGTCAGGGAACTCTTCTTTTTACCAATCCCCATTGCTTTATGGGATTCAAACATCTCTGCCATGGGTGATGCAAACACCTCCGCATTCACTATTCTATCAATGTGGGTCATCTTCCTAGCACTTATAACTGGATCCCCTGCCGGAGGAACTGGAATTCCCGTTAGAGCAACTCAGCCCCTGCCGGAAGCTGGACAAAGGAGAAATGCAGCGCGTAATCGTCGACGACCCCCCTGTGGCACTGAATCCGGCACCAACATTGATTTTTTTAATATATTTGTACAAACTTTTTTATATTGTTTCATTTAATAAAATAAAATTTGTTTTGAATAAAGTAATTTTAATTTACTTTTATATTTATAATAAAATAGAAGTTTTTTTAAATAAGGCAATATTTTGAATATTTTTATATTTTTAATAAAATATAAATAACACAACATAGTTTTATTATAACAACTATCCGCTATTTTGATTTAGACATGATCGACATGTGTGGCCAGGGTTCCTATACCATCTGCACAACTTTTGCTGGTTGGCTGTTTCTCGGATATCCATATTGTTACGTATTCTAGTCGAGCAAAGTCGACCCTTTGGTTTGTGACGCAATTCTTTATCGGGTAATAGCTTAAATGGAGGAAGCGATACAAACGGCCACCTATGTTCATTTGGGATCAGTGGGAATACGTGTCTCCACACGTTGTAAATGTATTCTATTTTGTACACTTCGTCGACATAGCTCATGGGATCCAGACAGAGATTCTGACAAGCTTCAATTACATGAGCGCATGGATAACGAAGTGCATCAAACCTCCTACAGTCGCAAGTTCTATTTCTCAAGTGTACACGATATTGCCTGCCAGTAATATCTTAATGCGGTCTGTCAAACTCCACTTGAATCCATAGGTTGTCTCGATCGTGACACATTCTGTGTATGGTGTTCGCCAGTGCCTTCGCCTTGTTAATTTATTACAATACCTTCCTGCACTGTACATGGCCTCCCTGTATTTGGCCTTCATAACTCGCTGCTCGCTTTGGAAATAGTGCCACTAAATGAAAGTTTGCCTATCGCACAATCGATGTTATCGGCAAATGATGCTTTCCTTTTAGAACAGAATTTATGAATTCAACCAAGTTTGAGGTCATATGACCATATCGTAAGCCACCGTCGTATGCTTGTATCCACTATTCGAAAGGTATGTTACAGAGGTAGTTCGTGCCATCTTCGTTAACTAAACGGAAAACTGCCAGCATGTTATGAAAACGGTCCTTACTTATCTCAGACCCTGCTAATATAAGTTCATTGCGAAAATTACATACCACTCTTCCATTTAGAATAAATTCAATATTACAAACAAAATTATATTAATAGAGATTAAATACTCATGTTGGTCACTTATCATTTTTCACTTGTAGATCGAAATTGCCCATAGTAGTTGGACACAACGTGCCTTAGGTAATACCGATGGTGTGTGCGATGCCATAAACTTCCCTGTTACTCAATTGCGGCTAGTATTCCAGTGCCCGATCCGATATAACGCAAATATCAGGTTGGGGGTAGACATGCCTCTTTAACTTAGAAAGAAAGAAATCTCAATCATTAGCTGACTCCTCCAATGTTATTCGCAATTAGAAGGATTTTCCCACTGTCATCCTGTGCCACAGCTAGCAATAGCCGATGGGTATATCTACCATACGTAAAGGTATCGTTAATTTGTACCAATGGCTTACAGTATAGAAATGTGTATCAGCATTGCTTAAAGCCCCAGAACAAACGTTTGCACACTTGACATCCACGAAGCAATCAATCATTGTAGTACGCAGGTGTCGTTTGAAGGTCTATTATGCAACCTAGGATGTATCTGTCTAGCACTTGAAATCACTGCCATATTTCATTATATGAAGCATCCCACCCACTATGCATCTTTTCCAATGCCTTCTGCTTAGCTATCCAAGCCTGCAGTAAAAGGACATGTACCCTATTTGGCTACGAATATTGGTAATTAAGACCCGCACTGAAGTCTTAGGATTTACCTTCACTGTCGGTAGTATTAAGCTAGCTAACATAGCTAAATCCATCTTGGGATAATCTTGTGAAATACCTGTCAACGAAGTACGTTAAATAATGCAACATTACATAGTAACAATATTATTTAAAAATCCTAAATACTGTACCTCCAGCACACTATGTGGACCTTTGTACTTTTTTTATCTCCCACAACCCTGTCTTTTTCCTCAACGAGGTATAGATTTTCCATGAACATGTACCGTCTTGCACTGCACACTTTACCTTAAACTTATTGGATTTAGATTTAACCGTGTGGTAGTTAACGTCGTTAATGATACTATGTTGTTTCAATGCACCAAGAAAACTATCCTTATTTGAAAACTTCTTACCAACTCCCAATTCACCTGAATTCAATAACGAACTTGTATGATCACGCGTTTTGTGTGGTATATCTAGAAACTCCAACATATCATCTACAGATAGATCAACATTATGCATGTGGGCTGGAAGCGAGTACACTCTGAATCGCGGATCTTCTTCTTTTTCATCTGAACCCCCTTCAACATCTTTAGGTTCGATTAGAATAGGCTCCGGTTTAGAAAATAATGTAACTTTTGCACCATCCGGGCTGGCTCTCGAGGTGGATCCATATCAAACTCATCATCCGACACACCATCATCTGAAATGTACGAGGTCCCCTCGTCGGTGGATGTCGTGGGGAGTACATCATCCCTTATTGTGGACGTTTCATAACGTCTCCAATCAGATGTGGATTGCCAACCACTAGAAGTTGATGTCATTCCCTAGTACGTATTTCCAGCATCAGACATCGACCCACCGAGATGCATGTCCCATCCACTAACGGAGTGTCGTGTAGGGGTTGTGTATTCTGTACTGCTACCAAACACGGATGCTTCCTTATTTTATCACCCACTAACGGAGTGTCGGGCAAGGTTCATGTATTCCTCTTGAATAACAGTAGATGTTGAAATCGTGAGTGCATCATTTGGCAATGAAAATTGCACATATAACTCAAGATAGGGTGATCCACTAGCGAGATGAGTCTGCACCATTGCCTCTAAGCTACGAGCACCTTTGATGTCGAACGAGTTATATGTCACGGATTAACCGAAGCAAAAAATCGATACCTAATAGACAAAACTTTTATTGGCGTCGTTCCGAAGATTTCTGTCAAATCTATATTCTGGTTAAAAACCAGTTGTACTGTATTCTTCGATAAAAAAACAACACCGTTCTCGGAGTGATGAACCTCACCATCATAGTAAATAACAGCACTAATACATTCACTCATCTTCAATTTCTATTCTTCTTAGCCTCTTTAATTTTCTTTTTTTTTGCTATAAGTTATGCAACTTGAGAATAAAATTTATCTCATTTATAACCTCAGGCCAAACAGGAACTACTATAGTAAAAAAGCGTCCACGTGGGAGCTTTTTTCAGTACTTTTGCTAGTAGTGCATACTACTTGAAGCATTTTTGACACTATTTGCTCAAAAACATCTTCTCAAAATTATTTTTAAAAACTACGGTAGCAAAAGAGCGTCCACGTGGGAGCTTTTTTCAGTACTTTTACTGACAGTGCATCCTGCTTGAAGCATTTTTGACACTATTTACTCAAAAACATCTTCTCAAAATTATTTTTCAAAAACTACTGTAGCAAAAGAGCGTCCACGTTGGAGCTTTTTTAAATTAATAATTAATTTAATTAAGTAACTCTAAACCCTAATTTATTTGATTTTTTCTTAAAACCCATAAACCCTAAACCTTAATTTAATTTTTTAATTTATAATTAATTTAATTAAGTAACCTTAAACCCTAATTTATTTAATTTTTATTTAAAACCCTAAAAACTTAAAACTCAAAACCCTAACCCTAACTCTAATTGCAAAAAACCTAACCCTATAAAAAGGGCAAAACGCTTACTCAAGGAAGTGCTTTTTCCACGTCAGCACAAAACGCGTCCTTGAGGGTGCGCTTTGTGCTAACATGGATAAAGCGCTTCCTTGAGGAAGCATTTTGCTGACTTGTCCCCTAACAACACGCTAACGTGGACGCGTTTTCGGGGGGAAATGGCCCTTTTTGGTAAATAATCCAGAATTTGGCCTATTTCCGTAAATTAAAAAAAAATGGCTTTTAGTGATAATTTGCCCTGTTTTTTCTTTCTCATAGATAAAAGATTAATTTTCTTAGATTAAAATATCTATAATTTATTCATTGCTGCATAATATTTAATTAATTTACATTTTAATTTTCATAGCTTATTTTACATTTTTAATAATTAATATATGGCCATTTTACCCGAAAAGGCCCATTTCTAAAATTATTTATAGAAATAGGCTAGTTTTCTGATTATTTACCGGAAATGGTTATTTTTCGCAAAAACGCGTTTACGTCAGCGAGAGTTCAAGGTACGTGTTAGCAAAACGCTCCCCTAGGGAAGCGTTTTACCCGTGTTTTCCCTACCAACGGTTATTCTTTTTACTGTTTGGGCTCCAACGGTAAAAAAACCTATAAAAACCCTATTTCATTTTTCTCACAAAAAAGCCTCTCATAATTCTCTCAAAATTCTCTCAAATTTCTCTCAAATTTTTTCAAAACTCTCTTTGATTTTTGCAAAAAAGCTCTGTTTAAAATTTTTTTGAATTATTTTTTTAAATTAAAAATATTCGGTCTTGTTAGCAATGGCCGGAGAATTAATTTGTCTTAATAATAAACACATCACCGTCGATCAAATGACAATGGTAAGTGATAATTTTAATTTTTCAATACTATTTAATATTTTTTTCATTTATGCAATTTTAATTAATTTTTATTTTATAATTTTTTTATAATAGTCTGTAGATTAGGTGTTGTAATGTTATATCTGTCATATGTTTGGTCCTCCATCATTGTTGATAAAAAATTACCTGTAGGAAGCGGGTTTTTGGCACGTGGCCACGATAGGCCGGGAGTGCAAGTTGGACCGGAAACTAATCAGTACGTTGATAAAGAGGTGGAGACCCGAGACGTACGCATTCAATCTTTCATACGGAGAGTGTACTATCACTCTGGAAGACATGTAGTTGCAATTAGGATTACTGGTGGATAGGTACGCAGTCATCGGGTCCGCTCAATCTATTAATTGGGGAGCCGTATGCTACGAGCTTTTGGGTGCTATTTTAGATAATTTTAACGGAGGTCGGATTGAGATGGGCTGGTTACGAAACACATTCCCGGAGCTGGATAATAATTTGACTAAACTAGAAAGAATACGATATGCTCGAGCATATATTCTTGAGATGATTAGAGGTTATTTGATATTGGACTTTTTACAAAACCTCGTACATTTGAAACTCGTTGATTTTAGAGCAGCGGGTGAATTTAGTTAAGGGTTTGCCGTGTTGGCAACATTATACCGAGAGATGTACAGGGCAACGCGACCGAATAAAGCTAAAATAGGAGGTTGCCTATCACTACTGCAATTATGGGCATGGTTTCATTTTCCATTTTTACGTCCTCGATTGGACCACCCATATACATTCCAACTCATAACAAGGTAAATTTTATATTATATTTTACAATTATTACGTAGATTTATGATATCAGCGTTCGCGATACTAAGTAATAAAATTTATAAAGAACTTGATCACACCAAAACTAACTAATATCGCGACGCTTTAAGGCAAGCGCACCTATCGAACAGTAGTATAGCTTAGTGGCAAGACCGAGTTATCGTACCCAAGGGAACCAAAAGTACTATTACTTACTTTCTTTCTATTATCTAGCCTAAGAATAAAAGAGGGGTTTGTTTAAACTAATTCTAAAACTAAACTAAGAAGACACAAAGAGTAAATTGAGAAAACTTTTAGGGGAAAAGCTGATTGATATGGACAATACTTAAGGGAGAATCCACCTAGACTTCACTTGTACTGGTTCTTGAGCTAGACGATTTATTCACTTGACTTGATCCGTAGAGATCCCTAATTTATGCTAAACCCTCCGTCGAGGTGAAGAGCAACTAGGCCTAAGTTGTTAATTAAAGTTCCTTTATCAATTAACTTCTTAGGTTGCATTAATTCGATCAATGGTTCCCCATATTAGGTTTGACCCTAATCCGGCAGATTTATGTCGCCCTATGTCTAGGGTTGCATGCAACTCCGCTTAATTATGGTAGATCTACTCTTATCACAGGGACTTTTGCTCCTCTGCTCTAAGCACATCTAATTCTTGAAGTAATACCTAGGTTTATTAAATCAAGAATGAAGAACACATAATTAAGAACAACTCAAGTATTTATCATATAACTCAAGAATAAATAATAACAAGATCTGTCTTAGGTTTTATCCCCCTCAAGTATTTGAGGGGTTTAGTTCATAATAAAGAAAGAAAACATCTCAGAAGAAATAAAATAACAAAACATAAAAGAACCCGAAAATCCTTGAAGGAATTTAGGGAGATCCTCTATATTGCTGCAGAATTCCGGCTTCTGGGATGATTCAATCAGCTTCCCTGCGAGTAATCCCTACTTCCACTCTCTGTGTTGGCAGCAAAGAATACTTCCCTTTGTGGGGAAATAAGCACACCCTAAGAGTTGCCTCCTAGGGTCTTTATATAGAGCTTTGGGGAGCCTTTCTTAGCCTCTAAGTATCCCAATTCGAGTGAAATTCCTTTTCCTCATGACTAGAACACGCCCGTGTGCCACGCCCGTGTGACTTCGACAAAGGCCGTGTGATTTGGCACGGCCGTGTGGCCTGCCCGTGCTTGTCGAGAGCTGGACCGTGTGATCTTCATGTGGCACGGCCGTGTGGCACGGCCGTGTGGTAATTCCTTGGGCCGTGTGTTATGTTATTTTTGGCCCATTTTCCTCATTTTCAGTCTATTTCCTATTCTTTTCTCTTCCCTATGCTTTCCTGAGTATAAAATATGAAAAATAAGGATTAAGAGCACCAATTCTCACTAAATGGATAATAATTCATCCAAAATATAGGCTAAACATGAGGTAAAAATATGTATAAATTAGCGTTTATCAAATACCCCCACACTTAAACCTTTGCTTATCCTCAAGCAAAATCTCAATCCCTAAATAAGAATTATTCCTCTCAACCTACAATCTTTATCAATAATGTTTCAAACTAGTCCACAGGTAATCATACAATGAGTAATTCAATCAGAAGAACATTAAAGACTCAATCACTCTAAGTTGAGAATTTTATCATTGAAAACATAAGTCTCTTCCTTCCTTCTAAGTAGTTATCTCTCCATCTTAATTAACAGGAGTTGACATCCTCACTAAAGGTTCACTCTATCCACTTGAAGTGTTTAGGGTTCAAAATTTAAGCACTCCTTAATCAACATGAAAAGTTATTACCATAAGCTTGCAAGAAAATCAAATCTCCACCACTATAGTTTGATATGATACATTGATCAAAAGGTCTTTTAATAGTTGTAACGGTGCTTGGTTAGGGGTGTTGTCACAGGCTGCAAAAAGAAGGTTAGAATCGAGATTGAACTGAAAAATTATCTAGCTAGAAAAAATCTCTATCAATGGAACATATTTCTCATCTAATTCTTATGATACTATCATTTCTGCCTTGGTAGCCTTAAAATAGAATTATGCAAAAATTTATCGAACTATTTACAATTTACAATCGAATTTTACTGTATGTATTCTTTTCTTTTTTTTTTTTAGGAACAATTCAAACTAAATAACTTGAAA
Source organism: Gossypium stocksii (assembly GCA_020496765.1). Taxonomy (NCBI): domain Eukaryota; kingdom Viridiplantae; phylum Streptophyta; class Magnoliopsida; order Malvales; family Malvaceae; genus Gossypium; species Gossypium stocksii. Next base: position 112,343,547 of record CM035623.1, read on the forward strand.
TTTTAAAAATGGAGAAGAGAGTAAAGCTAGATAAAAAATCACTTCAAATCTCGATAAAAATAGGGGTCAAAATAATTGAATAAAATTCAACAAAAATGGGTTATTGGTTAATAATTAGAGGGTAAGTCAAGGAAAAGGTTGTTTAGGCTCAATGGGGTTTACTAGGGGTTAATTCATGGAGGTAGGCTTTTTGTGGAGTAAGTGGGTTAAATCCTAAGTGCCTTTATCATTTCGGTATATCAAATCAATGATGTGGTCTCGACATGTATAATCGAACAAGTTCTAGAATAACAATTCAGTATTGACTCACTCAAAGCAATAATAAAAGTGAGCACGAAAGAATGTATGCTCAAAAAGGGCTCAAGATCTCACCAGAATTATGGCTTTTGATGTCAATCCTGTGAATTTCAAATCTCAAGATAATACTTAGAATTAGGGAAAATAACTTATGCAAAAATTAGAGGTTCTCAAAAATTTCAACTTATCATGCTTGATTCCCTAATGTTTTAAAGTTTGAATAATCAAAGTACAAGTACCTATATCTTAATTCTCAACATATCAATAGAAATCATAATCAATCAGAATTAATTCCTAATAAGAGACTGAGAATTATTTGAGAACAAAGCATAAGGAAAAAAATTCAGGGATTTTTCAGATAATGTAGAAATTTAAAGTAAGCTTCCCCCCCGCACTTAAGATGTACATTGCCCTCAATGTACAAAGATACATAAATAGCAAGGGAAGTATAATATCATAAGATAGGGAGAGAATTGAAACTTCCTGAATTTAGGATGAATTTATGAGGAAGAGTCGGCAATTGTGGCAGGGTGTTCCCATTTCCGTTTGAATATGAGCTGTAGAGCTCCTTTTTGAAACTGCGAAAATATTAATTAGTCATGGGAATTTTCGATTGATAGAGATTACTCGTTAGGGCTTGGCCGATATGAAAGATCGAAATTTAAATAACAGAAAAATAATAAACTAAGTTCTAGAACTAATACTGTAATGAATTAAAAGGATTAAGTATAATAAAAATAAAATTTGAAATAAAAAAATATTAAAAAAAGAAAAAAAATGAGAAAAATAGAACCGTATGGGAGAATAGAGGCACACGCCCGTGTGGCTCGGGGTTAGCCCGTGTTGGCCATATTGCACGGTCGTGGAGAACTTGTTCGCTTTTTCGCACGGTCGTGTAGGTAGTCACACTGCCGTGTCTGATTTGATAGTGTTGGCCACGGCTTGGGGACACGGGCGTGTGGCGTTGTGCGAGCCCGTATTGATACTGCATGGTTGCCACGGCCATGTTGCACGACCGTGGGGATTTGTCGTCCTCCAGTGCTTTTGGGAAAAATTTACTCTGTTTGTACACGGTCTGAGTGCACGACCGTGTCTCTGTTTTAAGATGTCACACGGTCTTAGGCACGCCCGTGTTCCAGGCCGTGTGGTCCTAATTTCCTGCATCAAAGGTGTTAGTTGCTGTATAAAAAGACTGAAAACAAAATAGAAGAAAAGTTACTATGTTAGTGCTCGGGTTGCCTCCCGAGAAGCGCTTATTTATAGTCTAAGCTCGACTTTACTCGAGCTTGTACGTTCACGGTGGTTTGAAGAGTTGATACTCTTCTATCCTGCTTACAATTTCATTATCAACATAAGATTTGAGTCAAGTGTGATTTACCTTAAAAGTGCCGAGTGACTCATGTTTTATCTCGACTGTACCATAGGGAAAGATTTTCATTACCATAAAGTAAGGTGTGTCACTTGTATGCTCTTTTGAATTCAAGATTCGAGGATCGTCGTCCCCTAAGATTACCTTATCCCCTACATTGAGTTGATTCGTTTGTACCTGGGGGTCATCTTGGTGATGTTCTGGGTTGGTGTGACCTGTTTTGGGTTTTTCATGATAGTTCAGCCACTCATCTAGTTCCTCGATCTGAAGCGTTCGCTTTTCAGGTGCATCTCCCTTGGATGGACTTGTTTGTGATTGGGTTGCCTTTATGTAGAGTGTATCCTGCACAGAAGGTTGGGTGGTGAGATTATTCTTTTTACAAGGACTCGTAACTATATTATTATCAACAATCGTAATCGAGTTTCGAGCTTGTAAGGTAACTTGGTCATCACCCACACGTAGTGTAAGTTTACCTGTTCCTAAATCAATTATTGTTCTTGCAGTTGCTAAAAAGGGTCGTCCTAGAATTAAGGGTACATTGCTATCCGCAACAATGTCTAAAACAACAAAGTCAACTGGGAATATAAATTTATCAATTTTGACGAGTACATCTTCAACTATTCCTTTAGGAGACCTAATAGTTTTATCAGCCAGTTGAATGCTCATCTTAGTTTGCTTCGGTTTTCTAAGACCTAGTTGTTTAAACAGTGTATAAGGCATGACATTTATACTAGCCCCTAAATCAGCTAAAGCATTTTTTGTGTCTAGGCTACCAAATAAACAAGGAATAGTAAAACTCCCTGGATCTTTCAGTTTGGTTGGTAGTTTATTTTGAAGAATAGCTGAGCAGATTGCATTTAATTCCACATGAGATTTCTCCTCTAGCTTCCGCTTGTTTGTCAAGAGTTCTTTTAAGAATTTAACCGTGTCTGGCATTTGCAAAATTGCTTCAACAAATGGTAAGTTAATATGTAATTTTTTTAAGAGTTTAAGAAACTTACCGAATTGTTCATCTGTGCGATCTTTCTAAAGCGCTCTTGGGTATGGGATACGAGGCTTGTGTTCGTTGATGTCTGGCTTGTTCCTGCTTACCTCTACTTTACCTTTATTCACCTCAAGCTCCTTGTTTGAGTTGTCTTTGATTAAAACCTCCTCTTCTATTGTGCTCACGGCATGAATTTGTTCTTTTGGATTGGTCTCAGTGTTGCTTGGAAATCCACATTGTGGTCTTTCTGAAATTAGCTTAGCAAGCTGGCCTATTTGAGTTTCAAGTCCTTGAATAGATGCTTGCTGGTTCTTTAGTGCCGTTTCGGTATTTTGGAAACGAGTTTCTGATATGGCAATAAAATTGGTGAACATCTCTTCCAAGTTCGGCTTTTTCTCCTGTTGTGGTGGTGGCTGCTGAAATACCGGAGGCTGTTGTCTTTGATTTCCTTGTCCTCCCCATGAAAAATTTGGGTGATTTCTCCAACCTGCATTATAAGTGTTACTATAAGGATTATTTTGAGGTCGAGAATTATTACCCATATAATTGGCATGTTCGGCTTCTATATTGTGTAGATGGTCTGAATTAAACGTATTTCCTGGAGCTGCATCACATTGCATCACTGGTTGAGCCTGCGTAGAACCAACAAAATTATCAAATTTCTTATTTAAAAGTTCTACTTGGTTAGTGAGCATAGTAACAGCATCAATATTATAAACTCATGCGGCTTTCGTCGGCTTTGTCCTCATGACTTGCCACTGATAGTTATTCAATGATATCTCCTCAATAAATTCGTAAGCTGCGTCAAGTGTTTTATTATTGATGGTTTCGCCTGCGGCTGCATCGATCATTTGTCTGGTTGATGGATTTAAATCGTTGTGGAAGGTTTGAACTTGTAGCCACAAAGGTAATCCATGATGAGGACACCTTCTCAAAAGATCTTTGTATCTCTCCCATGCATCGTAAAGTGTTTCTAAATCCATCTGCACAAAAGAAGAAATATTGTTTCGTAATTTGGCTGTTTTAGCTGGAGGTAAATATTTGAGTAAAAATTTTTCGATCATCTGCTCCCATGTGGTAATTGAGCCTCGTGGTAGAGAATTTAACCACTGTTTGGCTTTATTTCTCAAAGAGAATGGAAATAGCCTCAATTGAATAGCATCATCAGAAACGCCATTTATTTTGAAGGTATCACAAAGTTCTAAAAAATTGGCTATGTGTGAGTTTGGATTTTCATCCTGTAAACCATCAAACTGTACCAATTGCTGTATCATCTGAATGGTGTTAGGTTTTAACTCAAAATTATTAGCAGCAATAGTTGGTCTAAGAATGCTAGTTTGGGTACCAGCCAAACTAGGTTTAGCATAATCATACATAGTGCGCGGAGCTTCTTCTTGAATTGCTGGTGGCGCGACTATTGCGGGAGGTGGTAGAACATCTTGATTTGCTTCCATCTCTCTGGCTCTAGATCAGGTTCTTGTTCAGGATAATGTAGACTGCATCTAATTTCTCTGCGATTTCTGCGAACTGTTGCTTCTAGATCTTCGTCGAAAAGTAGTGGTCCTGTTGGATTGTTTCTAGTCATAAACTAAAAATACCTAAAAAGAAAAAGCAAAGAAAACTCAAAAATTTAAAAGAAAAGAAAAATAAAAATAAAAATAAATTAAATTGAAAATAAAAATAAAAAAATAAATATAAATATATGGCTAAAGTAATAGAAATCGAGCTTTCGTAATATTTTAGTTCCCCGGCAACGGCGCCAAAAACTTGATATCCGCGTTCGCGATACTAAGTAATAAAATTTATAAAGAACTTGATCACACCAAAACTAACTAATATCACGACGCTTTAAGGCAAGCGCACCTATCGAACAGTAGTATAGCTTAGTGGCAAGACCGAGTTATCGTACCCAAGGGAACCAAAAGTACTATTACTTACTTTCTTTCTATTATCTAGCCTAAGAATAAAAGAGGGGTTTGTTTAAACTAATTCTAAAACTAAACTAAGAAGACACAAAGAGTAAATTGAGAAAACTTTTAGGGGAAAAGCTGATTGATATGGACAATACTTAAGGGAGAATCCACCTAGACTTCACTTGTACTGGTTCTTGAGCTAGACGATTTATTCACTTGACTTGATCCGTAGAGATCCCTAATTTATGCTAAACCCTCCGTCGAGGTGAAGAGCAACTAGGCCTAAGTTGTTAATTAAAGTTCCTTTATCAATTAACTTCTTAGGTTGCATTAATTCGATCAATGGTTCCCCATATTAGGTTTGACCCTAATCCGGCAGATTTATGTCGCCCTATGTCTAGGGTTGCATGCAACTCCGCTTAATTATGGTAGATCTACTCTTATCACAGGGACTTTTGCTCCTCTGCTCTAAGCACATCTAATTCTTGAAGTAATACCTAGGTTTATTAAATCAAGAATGAAGAACACATAATTAAGAACAACTCAAGTATTTATCATATAACTCAAGAATAAATAATAACAAGATCTGTCTTAGGTTTTATCCCCCTCAAGTATTTGAGGGGTTTAGTTCATAATAAAGAAAGAAAATATCTCAGAAGAAATAAAATAACAAAACATAAAAAAACCCGAAAACCCCTGAAGGAATTTAGGAAGATCCTCTATATTGCTGCAGAATTCCGATTTCTGGGATGATTCAATCAGCTTCCCTGCGAGTAATCCCTACTTCCACTCTCTGTGTTGGCAGCAAAGAATACTTCCCTTTGTGGGGAAATAAGCACACCCTAAGAGTTGCCTCCTAGGGTCTTTATATAGAGCTTTGGGGAGCCTTTCTTAGCCTCCAAGAATCCCAATTCGAGTGAAATTCCTCTTCCTCACGACTAGAACACGCCCGTGTGCCACGCCCGTGTGACTTCGACAAAGGCCGTGTGATTTGGCACGGCCGTGTGGCCTACTCGTGCTTGTCAAGAGCTGGACCGTGTGATCTTCATGTGGCACGGCCGTGTGGCACGGTCGTGTGGTAATTCCTTGGGCCATGTGTTATGTCATTTTTGGCCCATTTTCCTCATTTTCAGTCCATTTCCTATTCTTTTCTCTTCCCTATGCTCTCCTGAGTATAAGATATGAAAAATAAGGATTAAGAGCACCAATTCTCACTAAATGGATAATAATTCATCCAAAATATAGGCTAAACATGAGGTAAAATATGTATAAATTAGCGTTTATCAATTTAAAATATAATTGTATGCTAAAAATTTATTTAATTAGGTCGAACCATTGCGAGTTAAGTTGGAATACCTACCTCTCTTTAAGATATACGGCTTCTATTAGACCAACGGTCAGAAGTACAAGTAAGTATTAAATAAAATATATATAAATAATAAAATAGTTGTTTCGTATTTAGTATTTAGTATTTAATATTTAGTATTTAGTATTTAGTATTATGTATAGAACTAATATTTTTATTATGTTCATATAGTTTCAATGGACACCATACGAGGATCCAGCAATTCAGGCAGTAATTTCGGATGAATTCTTTCAAAATCCGAACATTTGGCATGTGAAGGTCCCATTAGTCAACTATGCCATCGTGGAGATGCACCAATTAGATAGAGTATTGCGACAATTTGGAGTTCGACAACCGATTCTCGTGGCACCTGAGATGCTCGATGATGAGCACAGAGTCAACTTACGGCAGTTGTATACGGATTGGCCGAGATTCTGGTCAGCATATATTGAAATTTGTGAAAATCAGTATGATTATATACCTACTCGGGAACCGATCATCGTTCCTGAGTTATTGTACGTGTCAAAATACATGTCATTATTTAAGGTTCATGGCAAGTCATATTTACTGTCGAAAGATGAGAGGTGACGACAAATTCGTGTCCAAAGAGAACGACGGGGCCCTTTAAATCCAAGAAGAAGGGACGACGACGCAAGCCCATCAATAAATACGATACCTGCCAATATAAGTTGATAGCGAAAATTACATACCACTCTTCCATTCAGAATAAATTGCATATTACAAACGAAATTATATTAATAGAGATTAAGTTAAATACCCATGTTGGTCACTTGCCGTCATTCACTTGTAGATCGATATTGCCCGTAGTAGTTGGACGCAACGTGCCTTAGGCAATACCGATGATGTGTGCAATGTCATAGGCTTCCCTGTCGCTTAATTATGGTTAGTATTCCAATGCTCCGATCCGATATAATGCAGATATCAAGTTGGGGTAAACATGTCTCCTTAACCTAGAAAAAAAATCTCAGTCGCCAGCCGACTCCCCTGGTATTATTGCAAACGCAATTGGAAGGATTCTCCCACCACCATCCTGTGCCACAGCTAGCAATAGCCGATGGGTATATCTACCATATATAAAGGTACTGTCAATTTGTACTAATGGCTTGCAGTAAGGAAATGCGTCTCGGCATTGCTTAGAGCTCCAGAATAGACGTTTGAACACTTGGCATCCAAGGAGCAATCGGTCGTTGTAGTATGCAGGTGCCGTTTCAAGGTCTGTTATGCAACTTAGGACGTATCTCTTCAGTACCTAACACCACTGTCACACTTTATTATATGAAGCGTCCCACCCACTATGCATCTTTTCCAACACCTTCTGCTTAGCTATTCAAGCCTTGCGGTAAGAGGGCGTGTACCTCAATTGGTTACGAATATTGGCAATTAAGACCGGCACTGAAGTCTTGGGATCCACCTTCACTGTCAGTAGTATTAAACTAGCTAACATATCTGAATACATAATGGAATGATCTTGTGAAACACCTGTTAACGAAGTACGTTAAATAATGCAATATTACGTAATAACAGTATTATTCAAAAACCCTAAATACTATATTGGCAACATATGTATGTGGACCTTTGTAATTTTTTATCTGCTACAAGCCTGTCCTTTTCCTCACCGAGGTCATGATTTTCCATGAACATAGACCATCTTGCACTACACACTTGGCCTCAAACTTACCGGATTTGGATTTAACCACGTTGTAGTTAACCACATTGTAGTTAACCCCGTTAATGATGCTATGTTGTTTCAATGCACCAAAAAAACTATCATTATTGGAAAACTCCTTACCAACTTCCAATTCACCTGAATCCAATGACAAACTTGTACGGTCACACCTTTTTTGTGGAAAATCTAGAAACTCGAACGCATCATCTACAGATAGATCGACATTATGCATGTGGGCTGGAGGCTAGTACGCTCTGAATCGCGGATCTTCTTCTTTTTCTTCATCTGAACCCCCTTCAACATCTTCAGGTTCGGTTGGAACAGACTCTGGTTTAGAAAATAATGTAACTTTTGCACCATTCAGGCTGGGCTCTCGAGGTGGATCCATATCAGACTCATCATCCGACCCACCATCATCTGCAACGTACGAGGTCCCCTTGCAGGTGAATGACGTTTAGAGTACATCATCCCTTATTGTGGATGTTTCATAACGTCTCCAATCAGATGTGGATTGCCAACCACTAGAAGTTGATGTCATTCCCCGTACGTATTTCCAGCATCAGACATCGACCCACCGAGGTGCATGTCCCATCCACTAACGGAGTGTCGTGCAGGGGTTGTGTATTCCGTATTGGTACCAAACACAGATGCTTTCGTGTTTTGCCACTCACTAATGGAGTGTCGGGCAAGATCCGTGTATTCCTCTTGAACAACAGTAGATGTTGAAGTCGCAAATGCATCATTTGGAGGTGAAAATTGCATATATAACTCGAGATAGAGTGATCCACTAGCGAGATGAGTCTGCACCATTGCCTCTAAGCTACGAGCACCTTTGATGTCGAATGAGTTATATGTCACGGATCAACCGAAGCACAAAATCGATATTTAATAGACAAAACTTTCATTGGTGTCGTTCTGAATATTTTACGCCTAATTCTTTTACGAAGTTCTGTCAAATCTATGTTCTGGCTAAAAACCAGTCGCGTTGTGTTCTCCTATAAAAAAACAACACTGTTCTCGGTGTCACGAACCTCGCCATCATAGTAAATAACAATACTAATACGTTCACTTATCTTCAATTTCTATTCTACTTTAGCCTCAATTTCTCTATTTGTAACTTATGCAGCCTGAGAATGCAATTTGGCTCATTTATAGTCTAAGGCCAAATACGAACTATTATAGAAAAAGAGCGTCCACGTGGGAGCTTTTTTCAGTACTTTAGCTGACAGTGCATCTTGCTTGAAGTGTTTTTGACACTATTTGTTCAGAAACGTCTTCTCAGAATTATTTTTTCAGAAACTACTGTAGAAAAAGAGCGTCCACGTGGGAGCTTTTTTCAGTACTTTAGCTGACAATGCATCCTGCTTGAAGCATTTTTGACATTATTTGTTTAGAAACATCTTCTCCAAATTATTTTTTTCAGAAACTACTATAGAAAAAGAGCGTCCACGTGAAAGCTTTTTATAGTAATTTTGCTGATAGTGCATCTTGTTTGAAGTGTTTTTAACACTATTTGTTCAGAAATGTCTTCTTAAAATTTTTCTTGTAGAAACTACTGTAGAAAAATCAAACAAAATTTTTTTATATTTCTAATATATTTTTTCTAATAACCTAAACACAAAATTATTTAAAAAAACTAATCCATAACTTAATTAATTAACCCTAAAATCCTAAACCCTAATTTAATTAATTTTTTTCTTTAAAAACCCTAAACCCTAAAATCATAAAAACCTTAAAAACCACCAATGTAGAAAACCCTAAACCTAAAAAACACAGGCAAAACGCTCCCCCAGGGAAGCATTTTGCTGACACATACCCTGAACTCGCGCTGACGTGGACACGTTTTCGCAGAAAATGACCCTTTCCGATAAATAATCAAAAAACTGGCCCATTTCCATAAATAATTTTAGAAATGAGCCTTTTTGGGTAAAATGACTATTATTATATAGTTTTAAATTTATTAAATATGATTTTTTTAAAAAATTAGAGAATTTTTGCTAATTATTTCAAAGAAAACACATACAATCTTTTTAACAAACCCAAAAAAATTATTTTAATATTATCAATTTGATTATAAATAAATTAATATAAAAAAATTATTCGAAGATTCAAATGAGTATAATACATAGTTAAAAATAGTTTTAATTATAAAAATAAAATTACAATTATAATCCAAAATTTTAATATTTTTTAAGTAAGTAATCTTTCGAGATTAAAATTTTAATTGTTTTTTTTATACTCTGATATTACATAAATAATGACAATTATTTGATAGAAATTAGAACTTTGACTTTTCTATTTTATATAAAAATATATTAAATTATAACTAATATATTTATTATTTAATTTCATAAAACATGTGTTTATTATTTAATATTAATCTTCAATAGTTTGCTTAAAACTAATCATTTATATAATAATAATATTAATTATTCATAATAAGGTATTTTAATATTAAAAATCAAGTAGACCCACCATTAATTATTTTATAAAATTAATTTTAAAAAAGTCTATAAAAATCCACATAAAAAATGTTTCTCCATAAAAAAATTAAATCATTTGACATCATCACTTTTAATAAATATTTTTATAAATGTCTTCAATAAAATCATTTTAAAAACAAACATTTTCCATTTTACATCATCACTTTTAATAATATTTTAATTTTTTTTCAAAAGTAGTTTAAAAAATGTCTCCTATAATGCTTTTCCAAAACCTACAATTTTTAAATTAATTATAAATTAAATACTGTTTTAATAATTTTTCAAATTAATCCTTAAAAAAAATCTAAAAATCATTATTTTCAAAATAAAAATTTTTACAAAAATTTCAAAAAAAACCAATATGTTATTGTATTATTTTTACTTTAATAAAATTATTTTTCAATTTTAATTAATTAGCTCCTTATATTCATTTTACTAAATAATTTAAAAAATTATTACTTTATGCAAAATTTAATTCTACATTATTAGAACATAATATTTTTTTTTTCAAAAATTTAATATTATCAATTATGAATTTCAGATTAAAAATTAATTAATATAAAATAGAATCGATGTACAAAAGAAAAAGACTAGAATCTATATTAAAAGATGTAAAATTGTTAATATAAAAATGCATTGTTTTTAATAAGTGAAGAAATATAGATCCAACATTTCAAAATCATGAATATTAATTTTGGTAATACCATACATATATTTGACTTCCAGGAATTAGGGCGTAGAATTTTGTTTTGATATATAATAATTCCATGAATTAGGGTATTAATGTGTCAAATGTATAATTACAACTTCCCTTTTCAATTTTGTAATTAATAGTAATTTATTTATTTATAAAGTCATTTTTACCCACGAAAATATATTAAAATCCGACCCTCCCAGTTTTTCTGGATTCGCTTCTACGTGAGTCAACTTCACCATGCCGTCCACAAGTTGATTCACTGTTCTATACACATGTTTAACAGAAACCTCCCAAGTCCGTCCACGCACCGATAAAATATCCCGCACCAGCCGTAAATTAACTGCCGCTGCTGTCCCGTAACTAACTGCACCAACCCTTGTTTGCAATAATTTTAACCAAACATGTTTTCTTCACTAATTTTTTTATTTTTCAAGAAAATAAAAATGAAAAAACCCTAAATTTTGAAACCGAACACACCCAATATTTACCTTATATAGTGGAAATTATATATGTTTTTATATTTTTATTTAAAATTTAATCTTTTATTACATTAACAACTTTGATTCTATTATCCAATTTTACAGTTATAAGAAAGATATAATATATTTTTTTAACTCTCAATATTTACCTTTTTTTTTTTTGTCTCTTACACATAAAATTATTCGAATTTTGTTAATATTTTTAATAAAAAAACTGAAAAAATAAAATCTTAAAATCTTAAAAAAATAAGACATTGTAATATTTTTTTAAAAAATAAAAGTATAAAAAGTTTTTAAAAAAAGTATTTACTTCTTCAAGGTATGCCCAAAGTTTGAGCAATTTGTTTGATCAATATTAAATCAACTTTTAATATAGTTTTTTTAATTAAGTTAAAAAATACTTATCCAAATTTTATTCCAATATGTATTGATCAGAAGAAAACGTAAATAACAATTTTTTTTATATTTTTGAATTATATATTTCATAATGTTATGAATTTTTAAAAAAATGTTTTTTTAAATTTTGAAGTTTTTTATTTCTATAAAATTTAAAAATTTTAAATAATCAAAATCAATTTAACAAAAAAAAAAAAATTGTAAACAAACATTTTTACCTTTTTTATGATTACAAAAATAGGACGAAAGAATCAAGTTTTTAAACTAAAAAATACAATAGCTTAAAATCTTAAAATTAAAGTACACAAATTAAAATTTAAATTTCAAAAAATATAAAGATATTTGTCATATTTAAACCAAATTATATCAAAAGTTAAAAAATTGTTGAAATATAAAATATTATCAAAATAATTTATAAAAGTTATCATAATTTGCACAAATATGATCAAAATTATATGAAGGACAGCCCAATGATATAAAGGATTAGTGGAAATCATAACAAAATTTCCAAAATGATAAAGGTGTTATTCCAATTATATCAGATGCCACTGCAATTATATCTAAACTTATCTCCTTATATTATCAATTTTTTTTAATATATAATTTGATATATAAATTTGATTGATCATATAAAATTTGATTGTACATAACGTTTTAATTTTGATTCAAGTGTGCACATTTAAATAAATACACCACTTTAAATTTATATAGATAAATAAAATTATTTATGTACAAGATATGTAAACGTAAATTAAATGGTGAACTATCAATAAATTGTGTTAGTGAATTGTGAAATTTGAATCAAATCAAAATTTGGTAAAAGTATCATGGAGGCTCCTGTACTAGGAGTCAGATTGTATTTTGCCCCCTCTATTAAAAAATGGACAATTTAATCATCATACGTTTGATCAAAAAGCAAATTGGTCCTTTTTATTAAAATTTTCATTCGCTTCTACTGTTAAAAATTGGTGTAGCGCTGACAAATAACCAGACTGTGACATGTGACATGCCACGTGTGCCTTGTGCTAACATATAATGATTAGTTTTTTAACTGTAGAAATGGATGAAATATTTAACAAAATGACTAATTTGCTCTCTGATCTAATGCACAAGGATTGATTTGCTCATTTTTTAAGTAGAGATGAGGTAAAATGCAATCTAACTCTTAGTACTACAGGGGCCTCTATGGTACTTTTGCCATCAAAATTTCATGTATACAATTGTATAAAATCATTTTTCATATATAACATTATGTATTTGACCAAAGTTGATGTATTATATTAAATAATAAGAAAACTATATTATAGGTTAATAAAAGATATTACTTAAAAGGAAACAAAAAATTACCAATTGAAGCAATGACTTTTGTCATCATTCCTCAAATTAATGTACAAAATTTCAATATTTGAGCCATGTATCTAGTTGGGTTTCAGGTTTTATTTCACTTGCATTTATAGATGATTTAAAATAAATAAATAAATATATATATATATATATATATATATATATATATAATAGTATAATACTATCTTAATTAATACTCCAGCTGCTGTGATTAATCCGTCATATAGTTGCCATTAGAGGCAATGACTTCACCAGCTTTGCCTATTTTTTCCAGTACAGGCTTTAGATTTCTTGGGTGCACGTCCATCACTAGACCATATTTCATGAACAATGTTAGTGACATTTTCTGCTCCACCCGGTGTCCTTCCGCCACTGTCAGACGGTGGCGTAACAGCACCGCCGCGGCTATTGATTTCATCTGCAGGTAAGCTAAATCCTTTCCTAAACAAATCCTAGGACCTGCGTTGAAAGAAACAAATTTGTATGAATCTTGGGTCTCGAATCTTTTGCCATCTTCTGATAACCATCTTTCCGGTTTGAATTCTAAGCAATCTTCGCCCCATATAAATTTCATCCGACCGGTTGAATATATAGAATATGTGACATTTGATCCTGCTGGGATAAATGTTCCGTTCGGCAAGACATCATCGGCGATTACATGCTTTGAGTCTTGTGGCACTGATGGGTAAAGCCTTAGTGTTTCAGATAGTGCGGCTTTAAGGTATATCATTCGATCTACTTCTTCAAACACTAATGGTTCATCAACCCATTTGGAAGTGTCGGATCCACGTGTCTCCATTAGAATAGTGCAAATCTCGATGAGAATTTTGTCTTCCACCCTCGAGTTTTGATTTACTAACCAAAAAAACCAACAAAGGGCAACTGATGACGTGTCACGTCCAGCTAGGATGAAATTAAGTGCCACGTGCTGAAGGAATTCATCTGAATAGGATTCTTTTTTTTTCATGAAACGGGATAACAAATCGTCGTGTTGGATCCCACTTTGATGCTGACTCACCAACTCTTGCTTACGTGTATTTATGATTTCGGATAAGTATTTATCCATGTGTTTAAGGCTTTGGCTCAACTTGACTTCCATCCCAAGCCGAAGCCATTTCTTCAGCTTCCATACGATTTCAGGCAAAATAAAGCGTTGGAGCGTGGCTTCTGTGGCTCGATCAAAAGCCATTGCGAAGCCGTTCTCTGGAAGTCCTGGGGAAAGTGTTTGAGGGTCCTTACCGAAAGTCAAGCCGCATATGTTATCAAAAGTGAGCCGAAGCAATAAGTCTTGAAGATCAATTCGCTTCCCTTGGAGCTGAGCCGATTCAAGAATCGGGCAAAACCGATACTTAATGGCTCGGCTAACCCACCGTGCCATAGCATGGCGCAGCGTCCGGGTGGTAAATTCTAATGCGGCAGTCTTCCGCTGAAACAGCCACGTGTCTCCATCAGAATTAAAGATCCCATCACCGAGCAAATCATGGAACACAGCTTGCCAAGTAGGCCCCTTAGGGTAATTATCGAACCGGATCTTCAAAATATGCTCCAAATTCTTCGGATCACACGTGACAGTCACGAGACCTTGTTTCCGGGCCAATAATGGAATTGCGGCAATGCAAGTCTGGTACGTGCCACAACACGCGCGGAGATTGTCCGCGATCCACTCATGCATGCAAGTAGAATTCTGGATGAGCCCAGGGAGACTACCCAATAAGGGCCAAACACGTGGACCATTAAGCGACCTTGAAATAAACTTGAACCACACTAAATACGCCACCATGGCTGATAAGATCATCAGAGCCGTAGATCCATCCATGTTTAAAAAGAATTTACACGTAAAACAATAACCTTGAATTTCGTAAACCCTAACGAAACCCAGATTCTATATTATGAAGAAGAAAAGGAAAGAAGGAGAAGGTTGTGAGAATGATGAGTGAAGGGAAGATACAGGAGAAGAAAAGGATTATATAGGATAGCACAGAAAGTGAGAAAGGCAAAAAGTAATTAATAAGGGCAACCACATTTGTTGAGATTATATATGACTTAATTTTCTTCTTCTTTTTCTTCTTCTTCTTCTACTAAACACAATGCCATTAATGGCCGACTAGGGTCGTTGGAAAATCATATAAGTGAAATGACACCGATAGTCGACTTTTGTAATATATATAGATAATTAAAATGAAGATTCAACAACTTTAAGAAGAAAGGGGGCTCACCTAATTTTACAGGGAAGAGCTTGTTCTCCTTAAATTCAAACTATGGGAGCATTCAATTAAGATGTAAATTAGATTGGTTGAGCAAACTATTCTCCCTATATATGCCTAGTAATATTCATAAGGGTAAACTATAAAAATAGCCACTTTTATTTGCTTCCGATTATATTTTAATTATTTATGTTTGAAATGTTACTTATGTTAGTGTTTTGTTACGAAGTGGTCACTCCGCCGTTAAGTCTTGTTACCTCCTAACAACACTCCTATGTGACAATCCAAATGTGTTTTAAATATCAACTTAAATGTTTTGCTGGGATGACAATAAGTTTTTAATTTTTATTATGAAAATAGAACACAAAATTATGCCCTAAAACCTAATTTTCTCGTGTTTAAAAAGGGAATATGGGTAACTACTACATAGAACTGCCGTAAGGGAGGTGGCGAAACTTAACGATAGAATATCACTTCATAATAATACAGTAACATAAATGACTACAACGTAATATTTCAAATATAAATAACTAAAATGTAATTAAAAACAAACAAAAATAATTATTTTTATAGTTTACACATTTTCTTCCTATTTTTAGCAATCTATTATTATGCTGAAAATTTGTTCTTCATACCATGTGACTGGTTATCGATTTTTGTGAGCAGCTAGCACACATCAGCTAGCATTATTATCATTTCGTTAGGTTACTATTAGGCTCAAAAGCACCAATTAGTGAAATTCGAAATTATCGGATTTTACTTCAACATCACTTTAATTTAAAAAAAATTAATTTTAAATCATAAAATGAATAATAAAAAAAGGCTATTCATATAACTTAATTAAAAGTTTAAATATACATTTAGCATATACTTTCAATTTAGTGTTTATGCTGTTTTTATCCTAACTAAGTATCTGAATTTTTTTTTTCATTGTAGTATATTTTTGTAAAACCATTAAATCTGAGATACATGTGATTGCGGCAATACTGATATGACTATGACATCATTATTCAAAAAATTATAAAAATATATAAATTAATATTCTTTTAAAATTTTAAAATTTTATAGGCCCCTCTTGCCTCACCTTAAATTCAGCCTTTACGGACAACATCTCTGTCTCGAGAGTGTCCTTGCTTGAATTCTTCTTAATTTTTTGTTGGTTTTGTATAATGGAGAAGAAAGTTTATGGATTTTCACCCAAAAAGTTTGGCTATTTTTTAGGTTTTTAAATAAACTTTTAGCTTTTTATATACTTTTAAATTTTAAAAAAAATTATAATCTTTTTTAAAAAGCATATACATTTTTTTTATAGATGATAACAACATTATAATGTAATTATTGCCACCTATCACGATTTCAAAGTATCATACGCTTAAAAGAATTAGTAGTGTTATAAAAAATATCAAAATACATAAATGGAAAGTTCGAATATCAAATGCGACAAAAAATAGTGTTAAATTAAAAATGTGTCAAGTTGAAGGCAAATTGCATAATTAAGCCTTATTAAACAAAACATTATATTTAAAAATACAATAGTAAATAATAATAATTTTTTTTTCATAGTCGACGGTGATTTTAATAATTTCCAAAAGTATATAATATTTTTCATAAAATTAAGATATCTTTCATATTCATTTTACGATTTATAGAAATTAATCTTTCCTCTCAATAATATTATTTTTAAGGTTTGAACTTGAATACTCTAATTAAAAATAGAATGTGCATTATTATTGCGTCCAATACTTATTAATAAATATATATATGATTTAAAATTCTTGAGTTCAAATCGTGCTAGTCGCGCTAGTTTTTCGAGCTATATCTTATTATTGTAATTCAAAAATTAACTTGATATAGTAAAGATAATACTTTTTCGGATGGATCACTTAATTCTTCATCTCATAATTTGTATAAACTCCACCGACTCTACATAAATTTGCGTTTGTTCCCTTCCAAAAGTCAAAAGTACAGCTCCATCATAAAAAATTCTAATAATTAAAATGAAGGGTTTTAATTTCAAGTTTGATTTTACCTAAATTATTGTTGTGATTTAAATTCACTTATATTTGGTAATCAGTTTGACTGATTGGTTTGTATAGATCGACAACTAAAATTTTTTGTTGGAAATTAATTTAACCGATTGAATTATATGAATTAATAATTAAACATTCGTTTGACACGAATTTAAATTACATTACTCTATTTCTTATCTCAATATTATATAAAAAAACATTCTTTGTGAGTTAAAATCCAACCCCAAAGAATTAATATGAAAGACGTTAAGGTGTAGGGTAGGGAAACAAATTCAAATATGATATGTATATATAGTGTTTGTGTGTGACTTAATAATTACAACCCAATTCAACAATGATTAATTTTAGTAGCCAATCATCTTTTTCTTCTTCTGGAATTCAGTACCTAATAAATAATCCCTTTCTTTACTCAAATACCTTCATCAATGTCGTGGGGACTTGATTTTGACTTTAGATGCATGAGCCATAACCCCACACTCACACATATACATATATAAATGAGTTGACAGCAAGAATATTTAATGGTCTGCCAGTTAGGGCCACAACGTTGCAAGCATTTCTTAGTTGAGAGGATGTAAAACTTTGACACGGTTTTCCACAGTTTGAAAGGGTTTCAAAATTCAATCTAATATTATTAAATTATTAGTAAGTTGATAGATTTATTAAATAATCACTGAATTATTTAAATGTTTTCATTCAAGTTATGGAGTTGATGGATTTCTTTTTAAAGTCCAACTAGCAATTTTTAAGTGTACAGTGGATCGATAACTATCGACAAATAGAAGAATATACCTTAGATCCAAGCCGAATTGATGACTAGTGTTAGGGATCACAGAATAAAGATGTTTTTATTTTTGTACGTAGATTCGTGACGTTCAAAACTGTTTCATGAAAAGAATTGAACTGTAGAAGAAAAAGGAAATGAGAGCTTTCAACCGGTGAAGACAGTATGAAATGAAAAGGCTATAACAACAACAATTTTAATAGTCTAGTGACTTAAATGAAAACTTTTGAATGGTTTCGTGACCATCTTGTAACTTTTTGAAATTGAGTGACCAAAACATAAACTTACTAATAGTTTAACGACCTTGAATGCAGTTTACCCAAAAATTAAAAGATATAATGAGAAATTTCAAAAAATTAAACCCTAATTAAAATTTTCAAAAATTCCAAGTGAGAAATATTAAATTAAAATTTTAAATACCACATTTATATTAATGTGTGATAAATATAATTATTTAAATTTTAAATAGAGTACCAATAGGGTTTTGGTTCACTAACAAAGTTGAGTCTACTAGAACTTAATTAACTTGTTAATGTATAAAACGACACAAAAAGTAATACGATTATAAATGTACAATACGATACACAAATGTATCCATCACATCATAAATACAAAATAATTTTAAAAAATTTTAATTACTATAAAAAAAATTATACAAAACATATTACAAACTGAGACACAACATAACAATCAATAAACTATACAAAATATGAAATATAATATAAAAATATCATAGAAAAAATAATTAAAACACAAAAAATAACATAAATACAAAATGTACAAATTATATTCATAAACCATGAATTAGTAGAATGTAAAATTTTATATGCATTTATGACCTTTTACACAATTTTACTACACTAACTTACTTGTCCTAACCCAAAAGTTCAAATTGAAATTAAGCCAACAACTTCTAAGCGATATCTTTCTAAAAAAAAAAAAATAATAATACATTCATAACACTTTAAAATATGAAAAATAATTTAAAAAAACACAAAAAATTCTCATTTTTTTATATTTCTTTAATATTTTTATTAAGTTTTTATATTTCCTTATGTGTAAACACTTTAAAATACCTTATTTGTATATAATGAGTAAGATATTTATTATTTTTATGAAGTCCAAATCTAAAACCACAAATTTATTTTCAAATTTGAATTCATTTATTATTCATATTAAATTTAATTATCACAGTTTAAATTTAAACTCTATCAAATATCCCGATATGCTCAATATCCTTTAAAATTGATTTAATTAATTCAAATTTGGATCTATTTTTTTGGTAAATAAAATAGTACTAGACGATTATAATAGCAAGCATAAAGTCAAAAGCTCATAATATCTTTTTGAACTAAACTTCGCACAACTTGAGGAGATTTGAAGAATACTTGAATACTTGTGAATCCTATAGTAGCATGTTTGGCCATAAAGTCTGCAACTTCATTGTGAACTCTAGAAATGTGACGGATACAAACTTTCCAATTCTTTTGTATTAGCTTATGAATGGCTCGTAATTCTATAATATGATTGTCGATAGAATTATTGACTAAAATTGATTCCACTAATAGAGCATTATTAGATTCAAGCTCAACCTATCGATAACCCTTGTCCCAAGCTAGTTGAAGCGCGTCTAACATAGATCTCGCTTCAATCCTAAACACTTCATCTTTCCCTAATGTCATCGAATAACCACGTAACCAATTATCATCAGCATCTCTAATGATTCCTCTAACTGCAGCCGAATAATAGTTAAGCGAAATTGTACCATCTATATTAAACTTTACCCATCTACTCTCCGGAACTAATATGAATCTATTATCTTCAAAAGTAAAACAAATGCATATAATAGATAGTTAATATTCGTATCCACTTTGAATATACTACAGATAATAATTAAATTATTTGAGTCTTAATATTATCCCAATCTATAATATCCAATTTTGAAAAAATTAAATTGAATATCGAAAAATAGTATAGCCATTTTATTTATTATAAAATTTAAATTACTTAAAACAATGCCATTGATTGCCACCACAGCTGACTTGGTTAACCCACTTTGGTGATTTTTATTTTTTAATTAATGTTTTGGAAGGCCATGATAGCTCAAGTATTATAATATCTAATGCACCCAACTGTATTAACTTTCATTGATGATGATCATCAATTTGGAGGCTGCAGTATTAATTCAACCTAAATTTATGGGCTTTGATTTTGGGTGTCACTCTGATTATCTCTTTCTGTTCATCTCACATTGTCTCTTCTTGAAAATAACTTTACATCATCTGTCTCTGTAAACCACTAATCTCCATGTTCAACCCATTGCCAAGAAAAAGAAACTTCCAAAGAAAAAACTACAATATGTCTGTTGTCTTAGTCTTGAAAAGAAGAGTTACAAATATTAAACAAGAGTTATTTTTAAGAGAGTGTTTGGTTTGTCGAATATAATATTATAGTGTTTGGATTGTCACGTTCTGATCATTCCGTAATTTCACATTATGGAAAGAGTGTCAAAATGTTGTAATATATGGTGTAATCTTATTACGGTTTCTTTTATAAGTTATTTAAAATTATTGATAGAGTCTAAATGTTAAAACATAAATACCCTTCTATTTATTATATTAATTAATATAATTTTAATAGCTAAAATAATAATCACTTATTATTTTGTATTTTTCGAATATCATTTTTTATAATTAAAAGTTTTGATATTAAAAAATGTTAAAAGAAGTGAATTTGAAAAGATAATTTTATAAGAAAGACAACACAATAAAAATTGTCTTTAGGTAATCTTACATTTCAACAACTAAACATTTAATTTTACATTTTAGTCAAATGAATAAAACAAGTTAATCTTATATTTCAACTGTAATATTTACGAAACTTAATCTAAGATTCAATAGATTAAATATACTCTAAAAAATAATATTTTGTAAGTTTAGGTGTTTTGTGAGATTTGGTATCAAAACTTAAACGGTAAAAACCTAGTGACGTTTCATTGAAAACAACGAATATTTGTTGAAACAGGGACGATTTCATGCTCCTAAAGGTCAAAGGAAACCGAAAAAACTCAGCTATTAAATACTCAAAAACACAATAAATTGACCCACAAACAAATTAATGTAAAGTTGACTGCGGATGACAATAGGCGTTGAGAATATAATGGTTATTCAGAAGTACATTTTTTTTCTAGCCATTAAAAAGAAGAAAGAGTGCATTTTTATTATTCAGAATTTAGATATCAAATTAAATAAAAAGAATTAATTAGTAAAGTGATAAAGTGATTATACTTTACATTTTTTTGGAATAAAGGAGTCGACTTTGTTTGACAATGAAAATTAAAACGGGAGTCATCACCAATTTTTTTATGACTGTGATAGGGTCACCTCGTAATCTGGTTATTTAAAAAAAATATTTCGATTTATTAAAACAGTGATTTTGGTCTACAAAATTTTGAGAAAATGAGTTCGGGAGTCGGTTACGTGCGAGGAAGGATTAGCCCTTGTCACGCTCAAAATTGGTACCTAATTGATTAATTAATATCTTAATATCGAAAATTGAAATTTTGAAAAGATTTTAAAAATACGATCTCTTTTTTATTAATGTTAATTTTAAAAATGCTTGGATTAAATTGAAGCGAGCATCAAAGGTCCACTCGTCCCGCGATGACAATATGCCACATCCCGTAAGTTAGGATGCAACATTTGAGCCCTCGGGAACAAGTTCGCCTTTAATTTTTATTTAAGACTTAGGTATTTTAAATTTAGAAAGATATTCGGTTGTTTAGATTTAACGAGACAATTGAAACCCCGTAAGTTAGGGTACGACTTCTTGAATTTCTAAAAAACGAAACATTGCCTTATTTTTTTTAATTTTTTTGAATAATAGCAATTACAAAACCGAACGATACGTGCTATTTAGTTGAAACATAATAAAATGGCCTATTATGGATAAAGGAAAAAGAATTAAACGCGACCTTTGAAGTGATTTTAATGAAATGTGATGAATGATAATATACAACATAGAGTAATAAATTACGAATGAAATGTTACAATAATGAACCCAATGACATAAAAATACGAATAAACGAATTACAATACATATAATGACAATAATAACCCAACACATGTTATTTTAATATCAATATTAACAAGCAAACAAAACAAAATAATGTATAAAACAATTTCAAGTAAATAATAGTTTAAAATAAATACTTAAAAAGACAATTCAAAATGAATAATAAAAAACAATTTTAAATAAATAATATAAAGAAAAATTTAAAATAAATAATAATAAAACAATGTGAAATAAATAATACATAAAAAAATTAAAATAAATAACCTATAAAATAGTTTAAACTAAATAATATATATAAATTTAAAATAGATAATATGTAAGAGTTTAAAGTAATAATATAAAAAAAATTAAAACAGTTTGAAATAGATAATATATATAAACTTAAAATAGATAATATATAAAATAATTTAAAATAATATATAATAAAACAATTTTTTAAAAATAAATAAATAAATAAAATAGATTAAGGACGTGATTGAAATCGACTAAAATTTGGGGTATAAATCATAAATACTAAAAGAAGGCTGCCAGGGACTAAAATAAAATGCGCTTAAATTTGCGGGGACTAAATGGGAGAATATCCCTGGTCCCAATGTGCTATGTTTCAACTGGCAAAGCCACAGATCAAATTAGAAATAAAATAAAAGTAAAGGGGCAAATTAAAAAAAATGAAAACAAAATGGGACTAAATAAAAAAGGCAGAAGGACCAATGCAGATATTTGCCCACTTTTAGAAAACACGCGGGTCTCCCTCAGGCGGGTCGGGTCACGGGTTGGCCTTAGCCCCGTTTCAAACGGATCCAAGGCGAAGCTTTCCAAGCTCGAATGACCGAAAGAAAAAGAAAGAACTTTTCGTTTCTTTGTCCTCCGCCGCGGCAATTGGCCGAACCTCCAGGGGTTTGACGACCTTCAGATCGGACAATAGGACTCCGGCGGCGCAACCAAACAGCAAATCAAAGGTTTTTATTACTATTATTATTATTTTATCCTTTTTTTAAAAAAAAATGGGTACTCTTGCTTTCAAAAATGATAAAAAAATAAAAAGAAAAGAAAATCACCTTAAGGCTAATATTCAGTTGCGATTTGTATTCAAATTTGCTTTTTTTTTGTATTTTATTTTCTCTGAGTGTGTAAATAATACAAAGATGGAGCCGATTACAACTCTTTAGTTTCAAATTTTTGTTTGTTTCTGCTTGGTTGCTACTACTACTCGTCTTTTCCATTGTTGTTTTTTTTGTACTTTGCGTGTTTGTTCATTTTGTAGGTGTCAGAGGTGTGGAGGTGGTGGCATGCGAGGAGGCCCTGCTGACGTGCGGTGCGCGTGCAAAGAGCAGCGGCTGAAGTTTGGGGGGCCAGGGTTGAGGTTTCCAAAATGTTTAAACATTCTGGGCCACTTGGGCCTTCAAATTTTGGGTTGTTATTTTAATTATTTCTGGGCTTGGTGTGGGTTTTAATTTTGTAATTTGGACTTTTAAAACTTTGGACCAGGCCAAAATTGGCCAGCAACTATACCCCAAAAGTCTAAACAACATCAAATCCAACATCCACAGCCCCTGACAGGTTTTGAGGCAATTCTGTCTCTCTCTCTCTGTTCTCACTTTCAGCCATTCCTAAATAAAGGCCAAACCGGCTTCTCTGATATTTTCAAACTGCCCATTGCCACAAGGGGCAAAGTCTACCATAATGTTCTCAGACCACAAAAATGGAAGGCCTATATAAATTTTTGCTGTCATATTTTCTGTAAGTTAAAAGAGAATTGTTTGGCAACTGCAGGCTTAATCTAATGTTTAGACAAATTAAAGGGGTTGGCATTGCGAAACAGAATAAATACAAGATCTTTCAATAATAATTCTAAAACAAAAGCTCAATAGATTTATGCAGTTTCAGTTCATAATCTACGAGTCTTGTTACACTCCAATCACTGAAAAAACAGAACAAAGTGTTACTGCATATTCTATATGAAGTTCTTTCTATTTGTCTATAACAAGTGATAGCAGCAAAAATTAATTTAAGGCATTTAAGAAAATAAGCCCTTTGAAGCAATCTCGAATATGTTTTCTGATAAACCGTTGACAGACACGATCTTCTCTAGTTGTGCCTGAAAAACATGTTAGTTATAAATTGCATGTACTGGGCTTATATGATAGTGGCATCGGTCGTTAAGACTCTTTACGCACTGGTTGATAAGTATAAATGAATCAAAACATTTTAGATAAGTGCTACCAGCTTATTACCTTGGCAAGTTTTTGCCTGCTTTCATCAAAACGCCTCCATCTTGAGAAGGCCGACACCATGCAGGAGGCCACCTGCAACATTGGGGGGGGGGGGATATTACTGAAGAAGTGAAAAGAAAGCTACCATATCCGGATGAGATGTAACCTTGACAAAGGAAATTGTTGTTTTGCAGTTCACCTGAAAAAACAAAGGAAGATAGGTAGATTGGGATTATCATCAAACCCGAGGATTTAGCTTGTCAAGTTGTAATACTATTTCTCCCAAAAACTTGTAGCCTGATCCATCCTTGGCATGGAAATTCACTGGAGATCCACAAAATCCTCCAATGAGTGAGTATACCTACATTAACAAAACAAGTCACCGCCAATGCCCAAATCGTGCCCACACATGCATATAAGAGAGAGAAAGATTACCTTAGTTGGGTTACGCAGGTCAAATGCTGGATGAGTTAAGAGGTTCCGAACATTCTCAACATTACCAGGAATGTCAGACATGGCTTGAAGGGCAAACCATTTGTTTACAACCTTAACAAAGAAGGAAAACAAGATTATACCAAGTGATAAAAGAAGTTCAAGCTTACATTCTGGCAGGTAAAAGGAAGCTGAGCTGGAAATTTACCAGGAAGTCATGCTGCCACTTGTTATAGAGATCTGTCCATACGTCATTGCAAGTTTTACCAGGCTTCTGGGTAATGGCTGCCAAAGCTGCAAACCGTTCTGTCATATTTGTAGCAGCTTTATATTCATGCAGGGCAAGCTCCATTATATCTGGAAATAGATACATGTAAGGTAATTAGATGATGAAAATTTTGCCATACAAATCTTGGGAAAATAAAATTCAAGGAATACAAACCAAGAGCAACATTCTTGAGTGCATATTAAGCCATCTTAGGATGGTTAAATACGAGCTTATCTAAGCTACTATTGTTCTTAACCTGTTAAAGTGCCAAGAAGGAAAATCAAGTCCACTTGCAAAAAAGGCTCTAGTCTAAAAGTGAAGTAATAAAGATTTGTTTATATAAAGACAAACTTCATATGGCATACCGTGTTTAGAAACTCTGATTTCAGTTGTGAGGCAATCTCCTTCCTAATGAAGGTTCGAACTACATGAACAGCATCAGGATCGGCAACTTCCATCATATCCATAATCTCTCCTTCACCGGGGAGAGTTATTGCTTTTGCAATAAATTCCTGGATAACAAAAGGCAGTTAAGAGTGAATTTGAATATTAAAGATCTTATATTATTTGGTAAGAGAATTATCATGCCTTATCCAAGCCTGTATCACAGAGTATGCTTCTCAGACCTTGCACAAATTTGGGATTTAGGGCCAATGGTTTTTTTTGTTGGAAAAACGGCAACTAAACTAAGCATAAGCTTCCTTGCCAGCAACTGTCCAGCCTCCCAACTGAAAAAAAAAGGAGAAAAGGAACATATCAAACAAATTCTCATATATTCCTCATTTAATAGATTAACACATTCATACTTCAAGGACAAACCGATTGAACTCATCCGAATCATGAGCAAGGAGGAAAAATAGATCATTGTCGGTGAGATCAGATTCAAGACGGATGGGAGCACTGTAACCTTGCAATAGTGATGGAATTGGCCGTTCAAATATATCAGAAAAAACAAACTCTTCTTCTTTCCGCTCAACACCAACAAGAAAAATCGAAAATCATAAAACATAAAGATATGCAACAGACATTATAGCAGCCTAAATGTCAATCTGTGGCAGCTTTAGACATTCCAGAAAAGAGTGCAAGTTCTCTGCCTTTTATCCTCCATGATGGAAGTATCTTACAGATAAGAAGATGAAACGTAGGAAGATTCTTTACAGACCTTAGTTACTCGAAGAACAGTACTCAAGACAGGTTGATTGTTGCATGCAACAGACCGCAGTGTACCATTGTGATACACAGAGGATAGAGGTATGTCTCTTCCACTTGAGTCCAGCAAACCAATAGACACAGGAATGAACATGGGTTCTTTAACAGGCTGCCCAGGAGTCGGGGGTACCTCTTGACTAGGAAAATGCAAAATCAAGCATAAAGTCAGCAGCAACAGATTTAGGAGGGAAGCGATGATCATTCATGGAAGTGGGAACAAAGTTTCCAGCTGTATACCTAAACTTCAAAGAAAAAGTATCAGCATCAGTATTGTAGGATGAAGTAACTTTTACTACCGGAGTCCCAGCTTGTGAACACCTGAGAGTTTCATTATGCATCAAAATGATCAGACAGACACGGTAACCGGAAAGAAGAGATACTGATCCATACCAGAGCAAGAAATTAGCAAAATCCGCATCATTTGTATCTCTCATGGCAGGAAAAAAGTCTTCACATGTTACTGCTTGCCCGTCATGTCTTTTAAAGCAAAGATCCATACCCTGAAAAATGAACAAATCACTCAACAAATCTGTCCAACATAAGCAACTTCAAATGTATGCTAATGCATGCAAGTCCAGACTTACAAACATGCTTAAAATTTTACCTTACGGAAACCTTGAGTCCCCAAGAGTGTTTTGTACATCCTAACAACTTCAGCTCCCTGGGAAGTTGAATCATAAGGAAATTCATTGATGTGTCAATATAGCCCTTGCACACAAACACATGTAAACAGGACAGATATGGGTTAAGATAATCGAACCTTTTCATAAACCTCTGGAAAAGGAAACAAAATGACCAAGAAGACAATTAAAATTAGATGCCTTGCGAAAGAAAAACAGAAACAAAGATGCAAATGCAAGTTGATAGGGCTTACTGTCACTGCAGTTGTTGATAACCCCATTACAGATTCATATACAAAAAGATCATACAACAAAATAAAACATTCACACATTAAAAAATAAATCAATATAGAAAGAGAAAATTGATCCTTGCACCCATTACACATTTCTATTAGGTATAACAAAAACTTGCCTGTGTAGAAGTTATCCATCCGTCAAAGGGAAAAAGGGAAAACAGCTTAGAAGCAAAAACTTTTGGGAGCTTATGCGCAAGAAAAAAAGTTGTAAATGCCAATAAATAAGGGAGATAATTTAAGACCTTAATATAAGAATGCGGCCTAACAGGATGAGCCATGGGACCAGCATCCTGAGCAATACAGAAACAAAGGCAAGTCATCTCTCAAGTATGTCAACATTGAAGGATATAATTCTACATTTTTGTAGTAGTTTCAACATAACTGCTCATATAATTGGATATGAGATCACTATCAAGTCATGCAAAAAACATAACCTGTGGGATTTGATAATTTCTAAGCTTTGAAACATCAGCGATCCTCTTCACTGTACGGCTTCCCATGTCAGATGAAAATTCCTACCAACAACCATAAACACATTTTAGTTGTAATGAGGTGAAATTTACTCTCTTTGTCAACAGAAGCATCATACCTGATCACGGAAAACAGTGAGACCCTCCTTTGAACTGAGCTGAAACCAGTCTCGGCATGTCACTCTGCAGTGTTTCAGTTGATAAATACGTCTTTAGAACAACACATGATTTAACCACCTTTATTAGCAAAATAAACACAAAACATAGATCTAAACATCGTGGTAAGATGCAATAACACATCTATGACAGACCAAACCTCCAAAAACAAATAATAAAACAGTAAGAAACAATAGAAAAGGATGTAATTCTTGAAAAAACAATTAGCCTAAATGGGAACTAAACCAACCTGTTGCCAGTCCAGTTGTGAAAATACTGCATCAAAGCAAGAAATAAAATCAAGTCACAACACATCATACAGTAACAAATGTGTCAAAAAACAAGAAAACAAAGAGCACTTTTAATCCACATCCACAACAAACCTCATGACTGACACCCAAAATTGCAGCATAATCAGTATCTGTAGCAGTTTCTGGAGAAGCCAAAACTAGCTTTGAATTGAAATTCTAAGACAACAAATACAAAACATATACGAACAAGACATAACAGTAAAAGTATTCAATATGAATGATCAGATAAGCCAGAAGGCATACATTCAGACTCTTATTTTCCATGGCTCCCCTACATTAGAAAATATATAGAAAAGGGGAAAACAAATCATATCGGTTATAAAAGATATAAACACTGCATAATAACTAGAAAAGAAGCAAAGGATAGCACATGTACATCAAATGTCCAATCTGTATAAGAGAGAAAGCGTCTTACATGTTAAAATCAGGAACAGCAACAATATTGAATAGATCCAGGTCATACTCAAGACCAAAAACCTACAAGATAATAAGATTTTAAATGAAGAAACAAAATAATCTCAATGCCACCAAAAACGAAAATGAAGGATATATAGTCTTACATTTTCATCCCACTTCTTAGCTGCTTTAAGTGAATACATGACATGTGCAGTCTTGGGTACATCTTGAGCTGGGGTCCAGATCCTTAGCGACACTTTTTGGCCAGAGCGAGTGACAAATATGTCATCTCTGCTCTCCAATTGGCCAGCTACTAAGGCTAACAAGTAAGATGGTTTCTTAAAGGGATCCTCCCATACAACATAATGCTTACCACCCTAGAATGAAACCAGAAAAATAATTTTGAACAACAGTCAAATATTAACCAAAAGAGCCAACCATAATATGTGAAAGCTTGCCTCAAGCTCTCCTTGTTCTATAGGATTTCCATTAGATAGCAATACTGGTTACAATGACTTATCAGCTTCTATACGGCATGTGTATTTCGCCATTATATCAGGATGCTCCCGTAAGCAAATTAAACATGTAAATGAGATATAAACAGATTTATGCATCAAAATGAAAATAATAAAGCCAATATATGTTTCTATGTCCTAACCTGATAAAATGTGATTTTCCGGAAACCCTCCTATTCACATTGTGTACAGAAATTCCCAGATGACTTGTAAAGCCCCTAAAATGAGAAAGTAATTTAATAACATAGTTATTAAGGTGAAATAGTATACATTATAGAACCAAATTAATAACGCCTCACCTCCAGTAATGTATTCTTCTGAGGTTGTATCTCAGTATCAATTTCCAAAGTAAATTTGTTACCTGGCGGTGATGAAAGTGTCAAATGGCATGAGTCCAGGATATAAGCTCCCTCCTGCAAATGAAAAATAAATTATAATCATTTATGGCACCAAACATACTTTGAGAATGGTATGATATACCTTCAGTTCCTTGCCATTGACCTTGACTGAAATTAGCTTTAGATCTACCCCATCCAAAACCAATGGAGAAGGAGAGCCTATTTTACAAGAAAAGTTAACATAAAAAAAAGTAGTGAGTTTTTCAAGTTTCAACATAAAACTTGAGCACTGGGTTCTCATGGAAGAAAAACGCAGATCCTTTAGCCGAATGCAATACTTTTTGCTAAAAACTGTCAAAAACAGAAAAATGGTCTAATAATGAATGATATGTTCAGGCTTTAGCACTTAGCAGCAAATATTAATGATACCAATACCTTCAACCCTGGGAAAAACAGTTATTTTAGAAGCAACAGTTGTTTTCTCCTCACCCAATGAAAAATTCAAATCCACCTGAAATGCTATTTTCTTAAGTAACAAGAAGCACGGTTAAGAACCCTAGCCAGTGCATACTCTAATTTAATTATTTCCCATACATACCGTATAGAAGTAGCAGTCAGGGGACTTGTAGTCCTTCAGAAAGTTTCTTCAGGTGTATTCATTTTGGATTCCCTAACTTCCTTAGGTAAAGATTCTATTGCAAAGGAACAAAGCTCCCTTCCTCTGGCTTCCCTCACCCTCTAAAACAAAGTTGCCAAAGCAACAAAAATAAGAAAAGTAATCATAAGAGGTATTCTGTGACAAAAACATCCATGGAAATTTGACAATACTATATACAAATTATGGACTTCCATATAAATGCATGCACATAAGCATGTGTCAATGGGATAAAACAAAAATGGTTATATGCAAAACATAGCAACTTAACTAGGATGAAGAAAAGGAAACCTTAAATTCCTTCTACAGGTGCCCTTAACCAAAATAAAAATAAAATAAATTTTCAGCTAGACAAGCATGGTACCAAGAAAAAAGAATTCAAGGAATTGCTTATTCTATGATAAAGAACACTACTTTTAGACTGAAGCTTCCAAATATGCAAACAGTCACAAAATGACTTAAAAAACAATACACCTCCCAAAGTTAGCATCTCATAATCACCATTCAAGCTGCCAGCAGCAGTAAACTATGTAGCTATGTGCATACATGATTACATATAGAAGCAAATAAGTAAATATAAACTATACAATATATACGATCTCATATAAGCCACCAACAAAAATACTAATCTAAATACACTTCGAACTCGTATGTAACAATTCATCTACACTGTAAACTTAAAAAGAGTTTTTTGTTTCTTTTTTTTTGGGGGGGGGGGATTAAAACAAAGAAACCAGATGGCCAAAAGCCTAAAACGATCGATCTACACTGTTAGTATTTCTATATATATGGGTATTAAAACAAAACTATGGACAAGAAAATTATATTGTAAAAAGAGTGAACAAGTAAGAAAGAAAGGCTGCTTACTGGGGAATATATGCTAAAAAACAACAATTGAATTAGAGTTTAAAAGGACATAGATTGTGGGGATCATACCAATTTGGATGATCAAATGAAGAGGAAAACAGAGTATTTATGAAAACGAAAAGAAAACATTGGATAGAAACAAAAACAAGATATTTAATGCAAGGTACTAAACTTCCATAAATTTTCATTTTGGGCATCAGAAATAAAAAAAGTTTGCAATACGAGCACTGTCGTTAATTATATACTTTTATTATTTTAATCATTGTTGTTACACACTTTTATCATCTAGCCACCCATGTTAATTTTTCATTACATACACTCATTTTAATCATCAAACTTTAGTAAATTTTAAAATTAATTCTAAAAATAAAAAAGAGTGACCAAAATGAAAGCTTACTAAAGTTGGTTGACTAAAATGAGAATATATAATGGAAAATTAATGATAAATGACTAACATGATAAAAATATGTAACAATAATGACTAAAATGATAAAAGTATATAACGATAACGCCTATATTGTAAACCTTTTTATGTTTGATACCCAAATAAAAATTTATTAAAATTGGGTGACCAACCATATAATTTACTCTTATACATGGAATACAATTTTCAAAAACAAGAATTTATACTATAATTTAATTGGAAATCATGTTGTTGGTTAGTATTAGAACAACACTTTTTTAAGTTACGAACATCTATTGAAATTAAGTGCATCGTAACTTTGAAACTCTTAAATCAGAAAAATATATGTTTAAAAAGCACTTAAACTTATATTTTTCTAATTGTTTCCATACCAATTGAGTAAAACTCAATCAGCTTAAGTACAATAATCAATGGTTTAATTATTAAGTGGAATAGTTATGTCAATATTTTCAATATCTTTTTAATCTTTTTAACATATTAGATTATGGCACATGTATAAGGTAGGTGAAAAATTTTACGCAACAAATTTACAAAAAAAATATAAAAAATTTAAATGTGGCTTTAGTTGGAATAGTAAAATCGATACAATGAATATTATATTTTTAAATCTAATGGTGTATTTTTTATAATTGCATTAATTATTGTAAAATAATATTTCTTATTTTAATTATAATATATTCATTTATTAATTCAAATATTATAATAAAATTTTTAAATAATTTTTATTTTAATTTAATTTTTAATTATTTTTAAATATGAATTTAATAATATGATGGAAAATAAATAATATCCTCATCAGTTAAAAAAAAAAATTTAAACTTGTGCTTTTATAAATATTATAGAAATGGTAGGAAATAAATAAAATTATTTGTATGTTGACAAACTCTATTAAAATATAAATAAAATAATAATATTTTTCATTTAGTTTTACTTTTTTTAATTTTTTTAAAATTTTTTTAAAACTTTATTTTCACAAATTTAAATATAAAATATTTATTTCATAATATGAAAATAAAAATTAATTATAAATTTTAAAAAATAGAATTTGCTTTAATTTAGGGCGTAGTTAGAGTGCTACTGAGCCCGGCCCTCTTAAAATGAAAATTTTTTTATTTAGGTCTTTTAAAATTTTTAAAATTTTAAATTGGTAAAAGTAAAATTATACTTTGACTCCCTAAAAATGGTAAAAAATTGATTTAATCCTTTCAAAATTATAAAAATATAAGATATTAAAATAGTAAAATTACATTTTTACTGTTGTATTACAATTTAATTTCGACCCCTAAAAAATTTTTTGACTTCACACCACTTTAATTCGAATAATTGTGGTTTTGTAACTTTTGAACAGAAAATTGCACTAAACCAAATACATTTAAGTAGAACCCAAATTTAACCTCAACTAAATTTAATAAAATGGAATTAAAGTGGAACCAAACATTGCAAAAAAGTAGTAATTGTAGTCTACTACATAATATTAGGTAGTTTCTTCCGGCTCATGTGACTGCAAGCTTCTCTCAAGATTTTGCCTAAATCTCCATAATATCCAATTAAGTACCTTGTCACATTCCTTGTACCACTGAATTTCTTGAAATTGGTCTTTCAGTGTGAGAATTGGTCAGAATTGTTTTCAATGATTTTGCCCCACAAGCATGATTTGATGCCCCGTTTCAAGGTGGAAGCTACTGCAAATGTCAACAACAAACAATTGTCTTGCTACTCCATTTTCATGATGCATTCTTTCTCCTGAATTCGATTTTGTATTTCTGTCTAGTCTTTTGATTAAAATTGTCCATGCAATCATCTCAGTTCTTCTGCACCACCCTAGATATATCCAATGAGGTCCAATAAAAGTGGACCTCTTTTAATTTGGAACTCGCTCCTTATATCCTGATCTTAATTCAATCCATTCCAAGTTTACTTTTAGAACTTGATTTGTGTACTCCACTATTTCCTTATTGTTGGACCTAATTTATGCCCGGGCTTAATATAATTGCAAGCCCAAATTTAAAACACAGACCCAAACAATAAAACCCAATACAAGCCCATTACCCAAGATCTAACAGAACACAAAAAAAAAAAAAAAGGAGGAAATGAAACCCTAGCAGCAGCCACCTAACCCTTGCGCCGCAAGCCTTGCACGGCCTCCGCGTCGTGCGCGCCTCCACCACCCACCACGCCTCCGAGTCGTGCGGTCGTCCACCTCCGAGATCCCCGGGATTACACCTACAACAACAGCAAGAAGATTTTCAATTTATTTTTATTTCTTCGGCTATATAAAGCCGTTTTAAAGATTGTAAAGGGATGGTTTTTGTTTTTTGTTGAAAAGATCAGGAGAGAATACCAAAAAATTCATTCGAATATCAAATCGAGTAAAAAAAACAACCAAAACAATCCAAGCAAAGTCAGATACTCTAATTTTAAGGTTATTTCCCTATTTTGTTTTATTATTTTTGTTTATTTTCTACGATTTATATATACAAAACCTAAAAAAGGAAGAAGAAACTAACCTTTTTTAAAAGTTTCGGCTGCCGTTATCGGTGCGTACGCCGGAAGAAAGCTGGTGGCGATGATGGGTGCATTTGCTGGCCCTAGCAGAAGGGGGAAGGGTGAAAACCCCTTTGTTTTTCTTAACTTCGATGAATGGGTGGGCAAATGGGGAGTTTTTTTTTTTTTTTTACTTTGCTTTTAGAATGGCAGACAGCCATTCACTTTTTCTAGTTTTAATTACAAAGGGAACGGTGCCACCCTACTTTTTGGTTTTATTCCGCATTGGGTCCCTGCTCCTTTTGCTGTGGTTTGATTGAGCCCTTTCTGTATTCCTTGTGTTTTTAAAATTTACCCCAAACACTTACACGCCTCTTCATTTTAGTCCCGAATTAAATGCTTTACACTGGGCAAGGGGAATTTTGCTATTTTGATCCCCCTAGTTCGCTTGCGCGTCTAATTTGGTCCCACTAACTCTTTTATACTTTGATTTTGGCCCCAAGACTCTCGTTTTAATTTCAATTAAGCCCTATTTTGATTATTTAAATACTTTTAGCATAAAATTAATTTTTTCTTTGGGGTGTTATTTTTCTTTATTTTATTATTACTATTTTATATATTCCATTATTAATTTTAGTACTTTTACCCCATTACTTATTATTCTGCTCTTATACTATTATTTATTATACTTATTATGTTATTTTCATTATTTTTATATTTGTCTTATATTATTTTCATTTAATTTAATCAATTTGAGTTATGTTTCACATGATTATATATTTTATTTATTTATATATTTGTTATATGCTTATTTTATATATATATATTTTTTTAAAAAAGTAAAACTAATTATTTTACATATAAATTTTATTTTATTTATTACATTATTTGTTATATTATTTTATGTTTACTAATAATTCTTTTTTTCACTATTTATTTTAAATTATCATATTATTATTGTTATTTTTCTTCTATATATATATTTTTTAGTTAATTATTTTTATAGTTTATTATAGTTTATTATAGTTTATTATACTTTTTATTTATTATATTTTATATATTATTTTTTTACCATTTACTACTATTATTT
The DNA here is from genome assembly GCA_020496765.1 of Gossypium stocksii. Lineage (NCBI taxonomy): Eukaryota > Viridiplantae > Streptophyta > Magnoliopsida > Malvales > Malvaceae > Gossypium > Gossypium stocksii. The sequence continues at coordinate 112,378,378 of CM035623.1, forward strand.
TACTCTTATTGTTTATAATTTTTATACGTATATATTTTTCGCTAAAGTTTTTAAATATAATTATTAATAGACTGACTACGTTTTTTATTATTATTTTTGTATACCATAGTTTTTATCGGTTATTATTTTCATACTAAATTATTATTATTTATTATTTCTCATTATTACTAATTTACCATAGTTATTATCTTTTTACTATATTTTAATGTTATCATTGACATATTATTTCCATTCCCATTATGTGTCTTATATTATTAATATCATTATTGCTATTTTTATTATGTTATGATATTTATTATTACTGTGATTACTATTATTACTAATTTCCTTCATACTTATTATATTTTAGGTACTTGTATATGTTATTTTTATTATCACATTGTTATTTTCACATGGCATATCCTTATTCTTATTTTTAAGTTTCAACCGCCCAAATTCATTTTATTTAAAGATTTATCCTCGATTGTTTTCAAAATAAAGGCAATGTTCGATATTTAGGATCCTCGGGGGGGATTGAGCCCTAACTTACTGGGTTCCAATTTTCCTCGTTGAATCTAAATAACCGAGTACCCTTCTCAAATCTAATTGTATGAGGTTCGAATAAAAAACCTATTCTTGAAAATTCGGGATGTTACACCCTAACTTACTGGGTGTGGTATTGCGTTACATTGAGGATAGTGATCTCCAAAATCGAGGCAATATTTGGTATTTGGGAGTTCTGAGAGATTGAGCTCTAACTTACTGAGTTCTAATTTTTCATGAGTCTCGAATGACCGAATACCCTTCTCTTGAACCTTCATACATGAATTTTAAAAATCGAAGACCAACTTAGTTCCGAAGGTCTGAAGTGTTAGACCCTAACTTACTGGGCATGGCATTTTCCTCCTTCGAGATAAGTAGTTCTTTATATCTTATCCAATTTATTCCGGTTTTCTGTTAAATAAAAGGATCGCACTCTAAAATCTTTCCAAGGTTCGACACCAAGACATTAACTAATCAAATAGGTACCAATTTTTGGGCATTACGAGGGTGCTAATCCTTCCTCGTACGTAACCGACTCCCGTGCCCATTTTCTCAAACTTAGCAGACCAAAAATTGTTGTTTTAATAGACCCAAATGTTTTATTAAAACGATCGATTTCAAGGTGGCCCAATCACACCTCAAAAAGGATTGGTGGCGACTCCATTCTCGTTTTAAGTCGATCCCCGTTTTTCAAATTTTAAAAATGGTTTCGACAGCTTGGTGACTCTACTGGGGACCAATAAGAGAGTCAAGCCGCGATTTGATTACTTTTTGTCTTTTTGTCGAAAATTTAATTTGATTTTGAGTTTACGATCCTCTTATTACATTTTATCTGTTTGGTTTTCATTATTTATGTTTTCAAATTCTTTATATCTTCCATCATTGCATCGCATGACCGTTGTGGTCACACCTTTTAAGTGGGAGTGAGAAGCTATTTCCTTCGTGGGGTTTTCACCTTCGTCCAGGATAGTGGATCGCTTTCGGGATACATCCGTACCTATGTCTTCGTGAGGTTTTCATCTCCGTGCAGCCATAGGGAAATGTATCCCTCTGAACTAAACTCGATCCATATGAGCCTATAAATGCGAGTTTGCGTATAAGGGAGACTACAAGAAAAAAATTAAAGAGATTTCTAATGCTTGAAATCAGACTCGTCGAATAGAAAGGTTGGCTGCAGATCCGATGACGACCCCTGAGTATGATGGATGGTTCAGTAGACGAGTTAACGACAACATCCCTGGGCCGAGTTTAGAGGGTATTCAATAGATAGAGGAGTATCTGCGAGTAGTTCCCTCCGAATTGGAAATCATAAAACAAGATTTTGAGTAGAGAAGTTCAGAGTTGGGAAAAAAATAGAACAGCTCGAGGAGGAAAAGGTATATCTAAAGTTGGATATTGACGTCCAGAAACTAGAGGCCGAGAAACTGAGAAAGGGGAAAAGGAAGGCTGAAGAGGATTTGGACAATTTGAAGAATGACTACAAGGAGCTACATAAGTCGATGAGAACTGCTGGATTGGGAAAAACATCGGAGCAGTGGCGTCGAGAAATCCAAGAAGAGAAGTCTAGAGCTGATCAATGGAAAAAGAGGTTTCATGATGCTCGAGCACGAGAGGAAGCTTTGAAAAGAACTGCGTCAGAAAGCCAAAATGAAAATGAGATGTTAAAGGCTCGAATAGCAGAGTTAGAGAAAGCTTTGCATCAGCATCGCAGTCGCAACTTTGTAATAGAGTTAAAAGCTAACTTGAGTGAGATCGAGAATTTGAAGGGAAAAGTGAGAGAACTTGAAACTGCACTACAGAATTGCGAACTTCAAATTGAATTCCTTAAGTCGAATAGTGAGCAGTGGAAAGAACGGTTCCATCTATCTCAAGACCAGGTCAGAAAAAGAGATTACATCATGGGCGAAGCCGTGGCTCAGATCCGAGAAGTAGCGGAGCATTTACAAACCCTGACAGTCCAAGCAGACATGTTGAGTATAAAGTATGAGTCAGTGTCAAGTCGAAGTCAAGAGCTGGCTGAGCTTCTTACTAAAGTTAAAGCTCTGGGCCTAAGGGCTAGGTCGTATATGTAGTCTATTTTGTGTAAAGGATTTTGTCTTTTAGTAAAGTTATTCTAAATGAAATTGAATTACAATTGACGGCTTTTTGCATTCATATCATGCATTGCATTGCATTACATTGCATCATGTGCATTCAATTTTCACAAAAGAGCCTTATTAATCAAAATCATATTCTAGTTATCCTGGAACATCGCTACTATACATGAAGAAAAACAAAGGATACGGATCAGAGGTTTGAGCAAATACAAAAAGAGATGCAGGAGCAACTGCAGGCTCAGATGCAAGAATAGCTGGCTAAGATCCAGCAAGAGATGAGGGATCAAATGCTAGAGTCTTAGAAAAACATGTTGGAATCACAGAACAACATGATAAGTCAGTTGACACAGCTGTTTAAAGGAGGGGCTGACAAAAGAAAATGCCCTATAGTTGATGCAGGAAATGACAATGAAAATTACGCTTGTCCTACAAGTATTGCACCAGTGAACATGCAAACACAACCACCAAGGGTGTTCGTTAATCAAACTGGTACCTCGACACCAGCGAATTTCCCAACAAGATCGAGTACCAACCCTGGAGATAATCTGGCAAACCCTTAGGTCCCTGACTTTGACGACATGGCAGAGGTGGAAAAGGCAAAGGCTGAGCTCCCAAAATAGTTTGAGGATCGGTGCAAATGGTTGGAGGAGAAATTTAAGGAGTTAGAGAATACTGATCACTACTGCGGAGTCGATGCAAAGGAACTGAGTCTGGTTCCGGACTTAGTACTTCTCCCGAAGTTTAAGATGCCGGAATTTACAAGATATAACGGAACCAGCTGCCCTGAGGCTCACATTACGATATTTTGTTGAAGAATGACGGGGTATGTCAACAACGATCAACTGTTGATCCACTGTTTTTAAGACAGTTTGAGTGGGGCTGCAGTGAAATGGTATAATCAATTGAGTAGGACCCAGGTCAAGTCATAGAAGGACCTAGCTCAGGCCTTCATGAAGCAGTACGGCCATATAATTGATATAGTACCTAACCGGATCATGCTCCAGAATATGGAGAAGAAGCCAAGCGAAAGCTTCCGGCAGTATGCTCAGAGATGGAGAGAGGTCGCTACACAGGTCCAACCACCTCTACTAGAAAAAGAAACAAATATGCTCTTCATCAATACATTGAAGGCGCCTTTCATTACTCACATGTTAGGTAACGCAACCAAGAGTTTCACGGACATAGTGATGTCTGGCGAAATGATAGAAAATACCATAAGGTTTAGTAAGATAGAAGTGGGGGAAAGCACGAGAAGGTCACTCCGAAGAAAAGAAAGAATGAAGTTAGTAATGTGAGCTTAGGCTACTCAAAGCCTGTCACGGTTAGTCAGTCGAGAACGGTAGTTGCAGGCCAGCAGGCCTTACCAAGGCGAGAGCCAAACACGAGGCAGAATACAGAAAAGTTCTAGTTTACTCCCATACCAGTGACGTATGGAGAGTTGTATAAAAGTCTATTCAATGCGAACGTAGTGGCCCCTTTCCACTTGGAACCGTTGTGGCCCCCATACCCTAAGTGGTACGACGCGAATGCTCAGTGTGAATACCACACAGGGATTACGGGGCACTCAATAGAAAATTGTACTTCATTCAAAAGATGCGTCGAAAGGCTTATTAAGGCAGGTGTTGTGAAATTCGATGATACACCTGGTACAGGAAATCCGTTACCCAGTCATACCGATAAAAGGGTAAACACGATAATTGGAAATAATGGGAGGAGAGTCAAGCTGGATATCGCGGAGGTGAGAACCCCATTGAAGCTAGTTTGGAAGGAAATGCAAAAAAGAGGTTTAGTCCCTCAAGGGTTGGGGGATAAAGTCCAAGATACACGGAACTACTGTAAGTTCCATCATGAGAAGGATCACGAGATCCAAAATTGTACTGAATTCAGGGCCCTAGTACAGGGTCTAATGGATAATAAGGAGTTGGAGTTCTTCGAGCTTGTCGAAGGAGATGATGTGTGCTCTCTAGGAGGAGAGTCAAGTGAAGAAGGCTGCAGGGCCAGCCATCCAGTGATAATTATCTCGAAGCCCAGAGTCAGTAAGGTAGAAGCTAGGGCTACACTAAGAGTTATAATTCAGAAACCAGTAGCTTTCCCTTATAAGGATAGCCATAGGGTGCCTTGGAATTATAACTATAGTATAACAGTTCCAGAGAAAGAAGGTTCAGTTAACACACCGAACACAGAAGCCGAACCAGCAAAAGGGAAACCCGTCATACTCAAGCAAGAAGGGAGAGATCAGAACCACTGGTTAATGAGCCAATAATGGAGAATGAAGCTAAGGAATTCCTGAAGTTTCTGAGACACAGCGAGTATAGCGTTGTGGAATAGCTACACCAACAACCGGATCGCATATCAGTATTAGCTCTGCTGTTAAATTCGAAGGTCCACCGCAACGCACTGATGAAAGTATTAAACGAAACTTATGTCGCGGAGGACATTTCGATTAACAAATTGGACCGTCTCGTCGGTAACATAAGCGTTGACAATTTCATCTCTTTCAGCGATGATGAGATACCACCAGGGGGTAGGGGGTCTACTAAGACTCTGCATGTCACTACACGTTGCAAGGGGTATACGCTACCCGGAGTACTGGTTGATAATGGGTCCGCATTAAACGTGTTACCTTGGTCGACACTAAACCGTTTATCGATAGATAGCTCGCACATGAAGACGTGTCAGAACATTGTGAGAGCATTTGATGGCACAAAAAGGAAGCTAATGGAAAGGATAGAAATACCTCTCCAGATTGGCCCAAACACGTACGAGGTAGACTTCCTTGTGATGGATATTAAGCCTTCCTATAACTGTCTATTAGGAAGACCTTGGATTCATTCAGCGGGGGCAGTGCTGTCCTCGCTACATCAGAAGTTGAAGTTGGTTACTGAGGGCCGGCTAATAACAATAAATGCGGAGGAGGACATTATTGCGTCAGTTACCAGTGGTACACCCTACGTAGAGAATGATGATGAGGCGGTTGAATGTTCATTTCGATCGCTGGAGTTTGTGAATGCGATGTTTATAACTGAGGAGAGCAGGATTCTGAGGCCTAAGATATCTGGGGCTACGAGGATGAGCCTGCAGTTGACGATTGGAAAAGGGGCATTATCCGAAAGAGGACTTGGGAAGCACCTTCATGGACAAGTTAGAGTGCCAGTCTTGGTTGGCAAGTGGGATCGTTTCGGTCTGGGATTTAAGCCAGATGCAAGCCAAGTGAAGAAGGAGTTTGAGAGGAAACAAAAACAGCGGAAAGCGAGATTGAGTGGGGCAGAAGTCAGGTGGGAACCAATGAGCTTCCCCTACATTTCTGAAACATTTGTATCTGGAAGGTTTATTCATTCTCTACAGAAGAAGGTGAAAGAAGGAATGGCTGAAGATGCGATGGAAATTTGGAGCATCAACGCCACATTTGAAGATGAAACAATGAAAATGAATTTATCAGGCATTTGCCCGTATGAGCCTGGAAGTGTTTTGAATAACTGGACTGTGGAAGAAATTCCTGTAATCTTTAGAGCTAACACAGAGTAATATTCAAAACTCACTTGTTGTCTTCTAGCCTAGGGATAATAAGAATCTTTTGTGAAATAGGCTCATGTTCAAACATTATTATTTTCAATAAAAATTGTATTTTCATATCTCAGCTTGAGCAACTATTCTTTCCTACTTTCATTCCATACACGATCATACCATACAAAATAATTATTCATTTTGTTTTCTTTGGGTATTGCACCCGTGATAGGCCCCCGGATGTCAACATCATGAGCAATACTGATACGAGTCCATAATCTCTTTTTGAGTGAGACATATGCTTTGAGGGATCTCAGGATTTTGAAGATGATGAAGATTATGGTTTATCTCCGGACTTGTTAAGGATAGTGGAGCGGGAAGAGAAATAGATTCTGCCTCACGAGGAAACAATCGAAAACGTGACCTTGGAAGAAGGGAAGGAAGTGAAAGTTGACACTTGTGTGAGGATGACCAGACAGGACCTCATTGAACTGTTGCAAGAATTTAAAGATGTCTTTGCATGGTCGTACCAGGATATGTCCGGTTTAAGTACCGATATCGCAGTACATCGTGTCCCCACAAGAGAAGAGTGTAAGCTAATTCAGCAGAAGCTTCGAAGAATGAGACTCGATGTAGCAATGAAAATAAAGGAAGAAGCCAAAAAATAGTTTGATGCTGGCTTCTTACAGGTGGTTAATTACTCAGAATGGGTAGCCAACGTCGTCCCTGTCCCTAAGAAAGATGGGAAAGTGCGGATGTGCGTAGATTACAGAGATCTAAACAAGGCCAGCCCAAAGGATAACTTTCCATTACCTCACATTGACACATTAGTGGATAATACGGCAGGTTATTCACTGTTCTCCTTCATGGATATGTTCTCCAGGTAAAATCAGATCAAGATGCATCCTGAGGATATGGAAAAGATCACATTCATAACTTTATAGGGAACGTTTTGCTACAAGGTGATGCCATTCGGTTTAAAGAATGCGGGAGCAACGTATCAAAGAGCCATGGTGACCTTGTTTCATAACATGATGCACAAGAAAATCGAAGTTTATGTTGATGACATTATCGCTAAATCTCGAACTGAAGAAGAGCATGTGCGAGTTTTGAGAAAATTATTTCTAAGGCTAAGGAAATTCCAATTAAAGCTCAATCCGTCTAAATGCATCTTTGGAGCTAGGTTCAGAAAACTACTCGATTTCGTGCTTAGCGAGAAGGGAATAGAGGTTGACCTTGATAAGATCAAGGCTATACAGCAGTTGCCTCCGCCACGCATTCAAAAGAAAGTCCGAGGTTTCTTGGGGAGACTAAATTACATCGCTCGGTTCATCTCGCAACTAACTGATAAGTGTAACCCCATATTCTGCCTTCTTAAAAAGCACAATCCTGGGGTATGGAATGATGAATGCCAGAGAACTTTTGAAAAGGTTAAACAATATTTGTCTAGTCCCCCAGTGCTAACACCACCTAGCCCTGGTAGACTATTGATACTGTATCTAGCAGTGTTTGATAATTCAATGGGGTGTGTGCTCGGTCAACACAATGAGACCGGGGGAAAGGAAAAAGTGATATATTACCTCAGTAAAAAATTCACTGAGTGTGAAATGAGGTACCTGCCAATTGAGAAGCTATGCTGTGCTTTGGTTTGGACAACACGAAGGTTGAGGCAATATATGTTGTACCATACGACTTGGCTAATCTCGAAGCTAGACCCTCTCAAATACATGATGGAGTCAACCGCTTTGAATGGAAGAATGGCCCAATGGCAGATCCTGCTCTCTGAATTTGACATAGTTTATGTAAACCAAAAGGCTGTGAAGGGGAGTGCAATAGCAGACTTCTTAGCCAGTAGAGCTTTGGAGGATTATGAACCCTTAAGTTTCGATTTCCCCAATGAAGATCTATTGTATGTAGCAATCACTGAAGGGGACATGTCTGAAGATCATTCTTGGAAATTAAACTTTGATGGAGCATCAAATGCCGTTGGCAATGGAGTTGGGGCAGTACTGATATCCCCAAATAGAGATCATTATCCATTCACTTGCAAGTTGGATTTTGACTGCACGAACAATATGGCAGAATACGAGGCATGTATCATAGGAATTCGGGCAGCCATAGATCACGAAATCAAGGTACTGGAAGTATATGGAGACTCTGCATTGGTAATTTATTAGCTTAAAGACGAGTGGGAAACAAGAGATTCCAAATTGATCAGTTACCGAAAGTTAATCCTAGAGTTAATTGAGGAGTTTGAAGATATCACCTTTCATTACCTTCCACGAGACGAGAATCAGATGGCTGATGCCTTGGCTACACTAGCTTTCATGATCAGAGTAAATGAGCAAGAGGATATGAAGCCCATTCAGATAAGTATTTGTGAGGCTCCAGCTCACTGCTGTAATATCGATGAAGAGGGAGAGAGAGATGATCATCCTTGGTATCATGATATCCTACAATACAAGAAAAATCGTGTACCCTGATCAAGCGATCGAAAATGATAAAAGAATATTAAGGAGGATAGCTAGTGACTATGTCTCAGACGGAGAGATCATGTATAAAAAGAGGAAGGATCAAGTGCTGCTAAGATGTGTTGATGCTGTTGAGGCTAAGAAAATCCTGGAAGAAGTCCATGATGGTGTCTGTGGGACGCATGCCAATGGCTTCACAATGGCTCGACAAATCATGAGATTTGGGTATTACTGGTCCACAATGGAGGGAGATTGCATCAATTATGCTAAGAAGTGCCATAAGTGCCAAATCTATGGAGATAAAATCCATGTGCCTCCTTCAACCCTCCATGTCATGACTTCCCCATGGCCGTTCTCAATGTGGGGCATGGACGTCATTGGGTCGATTTCGTCAAAGGCTTCCAATGGGCATCGATTCATTTTCGTGGTCATTGATTATTTTACCAAATGGGTAGAGGCTGCTTCATACGCCAATGTCACAAAATCGGCGGTCAGCAAGTTCTTGAAGAAGGAGATCATATGTCGTTATGGTATGCCAGAAAGGATCGTATCTGACAATGAGTTGAATCTAAACAATAGCGCGATAACGGAAGTCTGCAGTCAGTTCAACATTAAGCACCGCAACTCGTCACCATATCGCCCAAAAATGAATGGGGCGGTTGAGGCAGCTAATAAGAATATCAAGAAGATTGTGGGGAAGATGGCTGAGACTTACAAAGATTGGCATGAAAAGCTCCCATTAGCTCTTTATGCTTATCGGACATCTGTCAGAACTTCTACCGGGGCAACACCTTTCTCATTGGTTTATGGGATGGAGGCAGTCTTACCTATTGAAGTCGAAATCCATTCTTTCCGAGTTTTATCAGAGTTGAAGTTGGACGAAGCAGAATGGATCCAACCCGTTATGATCAACTAAACCTGATTGAAGAGAAGAGGCTGAAGGCTATTCGTCATGGTCAAATGTACCAGAAGAGAATGATGCGAGCTTACAATAAAAAAGTTTACCCTAGGGTATTCCATGAGGGGGACTTAGTATTGAAAAAGATTCTCCCTATGCAAAAAGATTTCAGGGGAAAATAGATGCCAAATTGGGAAGGACCCTATGTGGTAAAAAAGGCATTCTCTATAGGGGCATTGATATTAGCAGAGATGGACGGCAAGAGCCTGCATAACCCAGTAAATTCAGATTCGGTCAAGAGATATTTTGCTTAAAGCAGTCGAGGTGAAAACCTGCAAAGGGCGCCTAAAAAAAAAAGGAGAGACCAAGGTGAAAACCCGTAAAGGGCGCATTGAGACCAAAGGGGTTTTGAATTGAAAACCCGCAAAGGGCAATTCAAATTTCGATCCAAACTGGGGCAAGTGACAGTCTCGCTATACTTGAATCGACAAAGAAGGGATGAGCTACATCTTGGGGCATCGACAAAATGCTATAGATCCCCTAAGCACATGCCAAGTTTAGAATGGTCCTCGAGGAGTTCGTGCAGAGAAGCTCAAACTGCGGAATTTGGGGCACCTATTTATTCTTGTTATCCATTTTTGTATTTCAAATAATGAATGCTTTCTTTGTTTAGTACACCTTTCGCGAATTTTGACTCGAATAAATTCCAGTTTTACCTACCCTTATAATCTTTTTCAAGCATTTTATATTGAAATAATGATTAATGAACCAACAATGTTCTCAAAAGAGGTTTTACGTATTACTCTGAAAAGTTTCTAAACAATACAAGGTCCTGAAACAGGACAATTATTTAAAACTCACCAGACTTAAAGAGCTAGAAACGTGTGAAAGATAAGGGATTAACCGCATCTTCAGGTCCTCTTTTAATCAGACTGGATGAGAAGACATACATCAGGGATGTTACCATAGCAAAAAACGAGCGACAACAACCCAAAAATTAAAAGGATCATTCTCACGACATTTTGCATATGCATTTAACATCCATAAGACATCTAGTTAGGAGCATTTGATTCACATTAGTCATGGCATCCTAATCATCTAGCATAAGCATAAAATCACTCTTCTACTGATAGGATCCCCCAGTGGACAACGTAGTAGGATTGATCAAAATGACAGATATCATCAGCCTTATCTTCACTGAGCAGGAGTGGAGCAGGCTAAATATACCAGATCTTATCTTCGCTGAGCAGGAGCGGAGCAGATCAAATTTTGGTAAATCTTATCTCCACGTACCGGCGATGGAGCAGATTCCGATCATCAGCTTTATCTTCACTGAGCAGGAGTGGAGCAAGCTAAATATACCAGATCTTATCTTCACTGTGCAGGAGTGAAGCAGATCAAATTTTGGTAAGTCTTATCTTCATGTATCGGCAATGGAGCAGAGTTCAGCCACCAGCCTTATCTTCACTGAGTAGGAGTGGAGCAGGCTAAACATACCAGATCTTGTCTTCACTGAGCAGGAGTGGAGCAGATCAAATTACAGCAGATCACATTTCCGTGAAATAGCAACAGAGCGTTATGAAATGATAGGATGCAGTGGATTGGGACGAGGCAACTTGAAGAGAAACAGTGCCAAGAGGTTAAGACTCGACCGGCCCAGGCAAAATTGGCCCTTCTAAAGTCTTTGCTTCGTTCTCGTTTCTCGACAACAAGCAAAGAGGGGCAGCTATTGGACCTAATTTATGCCCGGGCTTAATATAATTGCAAGCCCAAATTTAAAACACAGACCCAAACAATTAAACCCAATACAAGCCCATTACCCAAGATCTAACAGAACACAAAAGAAAAAGGAGGAAATGAAACCCTAGCAGTAGCCACCTAACCCTTGCGCCACAAGCCTTGGACGGCCTCCGCGTCGTGTGCGCCTCCACCACCCACCACGCCTCCAAGTCGTGCGCTCGTCCACCTCCGAGATCCCCGGGATTACACCTACAACAACAGCAAGAAGATTTTCAATTTATTTTTATTTCTTCGGCTATATAAAGCTGTTTTAAAGATTGTAAAGGGATGGTATTTGTTTTTTGTTGAAAAGATCAGGAGAGAATACCAAAAAATTCATTCGAATATCAAATCGAGTCAAAAAACAACCAAAATAATCCAAGCAAAGTCAGATACTCTAATTTTAAGGTTATTTCCCTATTTTGTTTTATTATTTTTGTTTATTTTCTACGATTTATATATACAAAACCTAAAAAAGGGAGAAGAAACTAACCTTTTTTAAAAGTTTCGGCCACCATTATCGGTGCGTACGCCGGAGGAAAGCTGGTGGCGATGATGAGTGCATTCGCTGGCCCTAGCAGAAGGGGGAAGGGTGAAAACCCCTTTGTTTTTCTTAGCTTCGACGAATGGGTGGGCAAATGGGGAGTTTTTTTTTACTTTGCTTTTAGAATGGCAGACAGCCATTCACTTTTTCTAGTTTTAATTACAAAGGGAACGGTGCCACCCTACTTTTTGGTTTTATTGCGCATTGGGTCCCTGCTCCTTTTGCTGTGGTTTGATTGAGCCCTTTCTATATTCCTTGTGTTTTTAAAATTTACCCCAAACACTTACACGCCTCTTCATTTTAGTCCCGAATTAAATGCTGTACACTGGGCAAGGGGAATTTTGCTATTTTGATCCCCCTAGTTTGCTTGCGCGTCCAATTTGGTCCCACTAACTCTTTTATACTTCGATTTTGGCCCCAAGACTCCCGTTTTAATTTCAATTAAGCCCTATTTTGATTATTTAAACACTTTTAGCATAAAATTAATTTTTTCTTTGGGGTGTTATTTTTCTTTCTTTTATTATTACTATTTTATATATTCTATTATTAATTTTAGTACTTTTACCGCATTACTTATTATTCTGTTCTTATACTATTATTTATTATACTTATTATGTTATTTTCATTATTTTTATATTTGTCTTATATTATTTTCATTTAATTTAATCAATTTGAGTTATGTTTCATATGATTATATATTTTTTTATTTATATATTTGTTATATGTTTATTATATATATATATATATTTTTAAAAAGTAAAACTAATTATTTTACATATAAATTTTATTGTATTTATTACATTATTTGTTACATTATTTTATGTTTACTAATAATTCTTTTTTGTACTATTTATTTTAAATTATCATATTATTATTGTTATTTTTCTTCTATATATATTTTTTTAGTTAATTATTTTTATAGTTTATTATACTTTTTATTTATTATATTTTATATATTATTTTTTACCATTTACTACTATTATTTTACTCTTATTGTTTATAATTTTTATACGTATATATTTTTCGCTAAAATTTTTAAATATAAATATTAATAGACTGACTACGTTTTTTATTATTATTTTTGTATACCATAGTTTTTATCGGTTATTATTTTCATACTAAATTATTATTATTATTTATTTCTCATTATTACTAATTTACCATAGTTATTACCTTTTTACTATATTTTAATGTTATCATTGACATATTATTTCCATTCACATTATGTGTCTTATATTATTAATATCATTATTGCTATATTTATTATGTTATGATTTTATTATTACTGTGATTACTATTATTACTAATTTCCTTCATACTTATTATATTTTAGGTACTTGTATATGTTATTTTTATTATCACATTGTTATTTTCACATGGCATATCCTTATTTTTATTTTTAAGTTTCAACCGCCCAAATTCATTTTATTTAAAGATTTATCCTCGATTGTTTTCAAAATAAAGGCAATGTTCGATATTTAGGATCCTCGGGGGGGATTGAGCCCTAACTTACTAGGTTCCAATTTTCCTCGTTGAATCTAAATAACCGAGTACCCTTCTCAAATCTAATTGTATGAGGTTCGAATAAAAAACCTATTCTTGAAAATTCGGGACGTTACACCCTAACTTACTGGGTGTGGTATTGCGTTACATTGAGGATAGTGATCTCCAAAATCAAGGCAACATTCGGTATTTGGGAGTTCTGAGAGATTGAACTCTAACTTACTGAGTTCTAATTTTTCATGAGTCTCGAATGACCGAATACCCTTCTCTTGAACCTTCATACATGAATTTTAAAAATCGAAGACCAACTTAGTTCCGAAGGTCTGAAGTGTTAGACCCTAACTTACTGGGTATGGCATTTTCCTCCTTCGAGATAAGTAGGTCTTTATATCTTATCCAATTTATTCCGGTTTTCTGTTAAATAAAAGGATCGTACTCTAAAATCTTTCCAAGGTTCGACACCAAGACATTAACTAATCAAATAGTACCAATTTTTGGGCGTTACGAGGGTGCTAATCTTTCCTCGTACGTAACTGACTCCCGAGCCCATTTTCTCAAACTTAGCAGACCAAAAATTGTTGTTTTAATAGACCCAAATGTTTTATTAAAACGATCGATTTCAGGGTGGCCCAATCACACCTCAAAAAGGATTGGTGGCGACTCCATTCTCGTTTTAAGTCGATCCTCGTTTTTCAAAATTTAAAAATGGTTTCGACACTTATTACCTGCAATTAAATTTGGCTTGATTTTCTCATAAATTATTTTACTTCTATGTATCTAAAATTTCCACAATATACCTCCTTCAAGTAAATTTCCCCTTTGTGGAACATCTCCATGACCTATACAGACCAATACTTTAATTGTTTCAAATTTAGTTTCAATTCATAAAACAAACAAATAACCTAGCTAGTAAAGCAATGTTCAATACTTTATTCACAAATAAAAGCAATGTTTGGCAATAGTTTAGCCTTTAATGTATGTATGTATATATATATATTATCAATTTCACCTTATTTTTTAGCTAAATTTACCATTACCTTTCAAAAATAATTTAATTAATATTCTTTATCAAAAATAACTAAAACAATAATTTTTTAATAATGTTGGCGTGACAACTCGTGTGATAATCCACATACAATTCATGCTAACATGGATTTAAAAAATATGAAATTGTAAAAATACAAATTCAAAAGAATAAAAAAAAAGTTCATAAAATTCAAATTTTGACATAAAGTACATGTGAATTACCGTGTGAGTTTTTATATTTAAAATTTTAACATTTTAATCAACATTTCAATTAAAAAAATCAATTCGACTCTTTTTCAAAGAAAATTGATGCTCAAATTTGACTTTTTTAAAAAAAAAAGGTTGAGGGTCGTATTCAACTAAAAAAAAAAAAGAATGAAGATCAAATTGACAAAAAATAGAATAAATTTGACATTATGTTTTTTGTTCAGGGGAAACATTCCCATCCATAAAGGATAGTATAGTAAAAAAAGAGCTTAGAAAGCTTAAGAAGATGTAACAAATAAGGAAAGAAAAACTCAATCCCAAACAACACGAACCTTAGTCGCCATACACCCTATTGGCATTGTGATTGGAGGAGAAGAGTAAGAGGGCGTCTAAGATGATCAAGGCTAGTTAACTATATCATCAACGACATGCACGTCTCCAATAAAGAGAACATGTTGTGGCAAGGCCTTAAAAGTGAAAGCAATGTTAGAGTCATTGCGGAAACCAACTGCAACCATCAAAGGAAGAGCAACCACAACCATCTAAAGCGACATCAACTGCCAAACAAAACCGTGTCAATGTGATGGGTCCAAACCCAATGAGATTCAACTTGTCGAAAAGCAGGCGAAAATGGCATGTTACTCATGTACAAGAAGGCTAAGCTTCAAAAAGAACCAAAAAATAAAAAGAAATAGCAAGCAAGCTAAAGAGAAGAGCCATGCTCCAACCAAAGTGAAACTTATGCAGTGGTAGGGGTTCCATCAGTGGTGTAGCCAGGGGGGCTGGCAATGGCCCCGCCCCCTCTAAAATGAAAAAAAATTCATTTAGGTTTTTTATAATTTATAAAATTTTAAATTAGTTGTAACACCTCAAACCTGGCCTAAACATTACAGCTGAATTTAGAGAAATTACATTAATTTGTGTAAAAACCCAAAAGTTTTAATCCCAGCTTTATAAATTGTAATTCTGAAAATATTAACTTTTAGCAAAGCAATTATATGTTATTTTAAAAATTACGCATAGAACTTATTTATTTTACAGAAAACTCTTAACTTGATGTTGTTTGAAAACTTCTAATTTGAGTGTGAGTTTCGAAAATATAAATATGGCAAAGCTCTTACATATTTTAGAAAGTTGTACTTGAAAACTTCTATTTCATAGTAAAACCACCAAGTCATGTAGCAGTGGAATTTTCTTTTTACTGATTTTAATTTTGAAAACCGATTTCTAATCTGACAAATCATGCGTTACCTTTGTTTTACATTAAAAAAACCAAAATCTAATAAAAATAAGCAGAAACCACAAAACAAATCCATAACAAATTTACAAAACAAAAGATAAAAAAAATAAACTAATCATAAATCTATTTATTTACTTGATCAAAAATTCAATTAGAGCTCTCGGACGCCGTCCGATGCTAAACTTTACTAATTACCTGAAACATCAGAAATAAACAAATGAGTGAGCTATAAAACTCACTGTATAATGAAACTCAACATAGAACACATATATCACAATATACAATTCAAAGTTTCACAGAGAATTTCATCACGAACAATTGAGCAGAACTAAGAATACATGATTATGTTTATGCAATATTTTTTAGAAAACATAATGCAATTTTTTTGGAAAACTTCCTACCCAGCTTCGCTACACACCAAAATAGAGTTCCTCAGAACTCGTCTAACCAAATCACGCCAACAAATAATTGTGGACATTGCCACTAGAATTGCAGCTAAACTGTCAGATCAAATATATGTGGTCAAGCCAATAAATCGCGGCAAAGCTGCCAGAGCAGATGAGTGGTAGAGCCACCATAATCGCAGACAAGCTGCTAGATAGAAATGTGGATAAACCACCAAAATATGCAGATTATTAAATTGTCAGAATCTTCCTTATAACGTGTCCTAGCATACATATATAGAAATAGAATGATAAGCATGTAAGACATGCTGACATAAAGTAATAGAAAACATAAGGCATGTCAGTCTATGCTTTACAGAATAGAAGTATCAAACCTTATAGAAACGCATAAATTTTGCCAAGAAGTCACATGCATGGTTACATAATAGATCTAGAGATACACAAATAACCATATTCTGACATCAAATGCTCACATCCTAACATAATAACACGGAAACATACCATCAAAATTAACAGAACACAGATTGTACATGTATAAATCACACATCTTAAACGCATCACATACAAAAGCATATTAACAGATACATTGTTTTCAAGTCTTATTTAAGTGGTATGGATGCTACAGATTGACTAATTACAAATCACGGATCAAATCGGGTCAAAATGAAAATTTTTAAAAAATGGGCCCATATGTCCGTGTAGCCCGCACGGCCTAATTGGCCAACCCGTGTGGCCCACTGCTTGTCACATGATCGTGAGGCATTGACAGACCAATTTTTAACTTTCTACTGTTCATTAAATTTTAAATTCTCCGATACACACATTATTTTTCGACCACGACACAGCGCAACAATTTCAGAACCTAAAATCAACGATTAAATGGCCCAATTTAGCCACAAAACACTTAATCAAAACACTAACACGGTTACAACCGCTAAGGTTAAACTTTAATAAAATAAAAATCAGCCTTTGGACAAATGATCACTTACCCAAACAGAGACGTAGGCCCTCAAATCACCTAATTCGCCGAAAGGATGCCACGTGATTCACAAACCTCTCCTAACAGTACATCAAAACCATCAATTCACACAAATCTTACCAACCCATACAACCCTTCCACAAAAATGAAAACAACAACATGCTCTAGGTGTAAATAGAAATTACCACCGAAGAAAACACCGAATGAACAGACATACTTTAGATAATACGCCCAACAACACTAATAGGCAGCAATGGGGTGAAACACGAAGTAAAAGAAAGGGAATAGTATCAAGAAATCGCAAAGAATGAAAATTCAAAAAAGAAAAAAAATGATGAAAGAGTTGATCACAAAATAACAAAAAACTGAATGTAAAAAGAGGGAGAAGTGGGACGAAACTTTTGGAGAATTTTGGGGAATTTAAAAATATATATATTAAAGCAGATGATAACCACCCACACTTTCACTAAAGCTAGACCTTGTTTAAGTCAGATATATCCTCAGAATTCAATTTCTAAGTAACTTTTGTTATTTCACACGCAAATATTCGAACACAAGATCAAAAGATAAGTTAACATTTTACTACTGAATTAGTAAGCTCATTTTATTATCAATTGCGTGAAAATATTACTTAAGCTAGAAGATATAAAATAGGAGATTAGACAAAAATTAAGAAAAATATAAGACACATGATTCAAACTTAAAATCTCTCTCACACCACTCACAACACTTAACAACTGGGTCAGATCAATTTAATTGTCATAATTCCCATAACTTTTACCCAAGAACATGACATGCACACTCTTGGTCTCACAAACCCAATTTTTTCTAACTCGATTTTTGAGATGTGACATTAGTAATGGTAAAATTGTACTTTGCCTCAACAAAATGATAAAAATTTGATTTAATCCTTTAAAAATTATAAATATGTAGACTATTAAAATAATAAAATTATATTTTTACTATTATAAAAATATATAATTTAATTCTGATCCTCTAAAAAAAATTTTTAGCTTCGCCACTAGTTGTATATGCTCAGACATGATGGCTAATGGTAGTAAGAAAAGATGAACTAGATCTTGGAGTTATTGTTCCGAGAAAAAGAGGAGAAACATGATATTGTATCTAATGGGATAAAAAAAGGACTTTATTTTTTCTCTCACTTAGAGAAAAGGCAAAGGATTTTGGAACACTTTCAACTTTAGTATCTTTCTCATTTTTATTGCATAATCAAATTTGTAAATTTTGTTTTATTTTTATATATAATAAAATTTTGAATGACTTATTTTATATAATATTAGAAATTTTATTACACATATATGTGTGGAAATCACATATTTAAAACACATGTATGTGTAAAAAAATAATATACAATAAATAATAAAATTTAAGATTTGAAAACAATATGGGTGAAGCAGTATGTAATACCATTGAAATGTATAAATATATTAAAATGAAGCTATAATTGAAGTGGTAAAGAAAATATTTTATAAATGCATGTGATATGGGATTAAACCTCAATATTTATAACTTTTTTATTGTTTTTAATAATATTAATAACAAAATTACTTTCGTAATAATATAATTTATCTAAAATATGTAAGATTATTTTAATAATTTTCTTAATTAAGTTAATTTTAAGTTAATTTGTAATACTAATTTAATCACATACTTTTTTTTTTTAAGAAAAAAACCCACAAGGGCAAAAAATGAATAAGAAATCAAAGTGTCATTCAACACAAGGTGGTGAATGACATGCGGATAGTCCAAACCAAAATATAAACCCATGCTTTCATCAAGGGTTGATCGGGCTAATCTATGCGCAACCCTATTAGTTGACCTATGAACATACTAAAAAATAACAGAATCAAAACTAGCACACAATCTATGGGCCTCAGCAATGAAATAAGCTTACAATGACAAATCCAACAAACAACAATCAAACACAAAAAATGATGTGGGGAAAGTCATGTTCCCTAACTAGACAAAACGCTCCCAAAGTAGCAATGCCCTCAGCCCAAAGCACATCAAAGGATCCCTCAAGTTGGAGCATGTATCCCGCGCGAACTATACCATCTGCATCCTGCATGACCACTCTCGTAGTTGCTTGTCCCATGTCCGCTCGCCATGTTGCATCAACGTTAAGCTTGAGCTGCTCGGTAATAAGTGCTTCCCATTTCACCACATTTGGTCTCTTAGGCAAAAAGGGTGCTCGAATCAAATTATAAATTCTTTAAGTCTTTCTAAAGTGTCCAAGCATGAAAAAGAGCATCTTGTGGAGCCATAGCCTTCCTTGATGGAGCTCCAACATTCCAAAGCTGTCAAAGGACTACCAAAAGGCTTGTGAAAGCCTCTTTGTCAAACTTCCACATCGCGAACTTCATCCAATCAATGGCACTAAGTAAGTTATCATTTATGCCACACAATTTTAGTACTTCATTGGAGAAAGGACAATCCTAAATGGCATGCAAAATATTTGGCCAAAACAAATGGCATGCAAAATATCTTCTCTTGGATTACCACAACTTCAATATTGAGGGTCATTGTGTAACGTAAAAGGGGCAAATTTAACAACAGTAGGGATAATCTCATCACCAATTATCCACCCAAACATTTTGATCTTGGGTAAGGTTCTTAGTTTTTCCACAACTCTTCCCAAAAGATGTGATAAGGGTCATATCTCAACGAGTTAGGAAGCATCCAATTGTAACAAAATCTAGTGGAGTAAACCCATAAGGAGCAAGAGTCCACACCATCACATCCTCAACTCCATTGTATCAATGGTTATGTATAATTTTGATATTTATCTTTATTTATTTAGATTAAATATTATCATAAGACAAAATGTTAGTTAAGACTTAATGTATAAAATCAATTCAACCTTAACTTAGTCGACACTATTATTATTGCAACAATCAAAAAGACGTGAGTTTAAGCATGCTTAAACGTGTTATTCCCCCTATTAAGAGTGGGAGAAAAGTTATAAGAAGAAGTACGCAATGTATTAAAAAAAAAAAAACTCGAATGTGTAAAAAGTGTAAATAAGGTATACATGTTCACAAACTACTCAAATTTAGATGAAAAAAAAAATTTAAATTGGTTCAATAATTTTTTTAACCTATTTTTTTTCAAATTTTTATTTCATAAAAGAAAAAATTATTGCATCAAATTGGACCAACGTCACAAAAAACAAAAGAGCAATAAAGTCACAAATCCAATAACATAAATATGAGAAAGCAATCGAGGACCTTAGTCTTTTAGATGATAAAAGCCGTATAACACTCTTAGGCCTAGTTTTAGAATGCTTCTCAAAAATACTTTTGGAAAAAAAAAAAAAAACTTTTGGAGAGAAGCTAAAATTAAAAAAGTGCTTTTAGGTCAATTTTTTTACTTAGGAAAAGCACTTTTTCTCTCAAAAAGTAGCTTGTTTGGGATTGTTTTTATTCTAAAAGTGTTTTTTGTCCCGAAAACACTTTTGAAAAGCATTCCTAAACTGACCATTAACCATTAAAATAAACAGATTCTTGTACAAATGAGTCTATGCAAATCCATGCCATTGTAGCAGTGGTCAAAACTCTAACATGAATCAACAAATGCAATAAACGCCTAGCCAAATTTGAGTTACTATGAACTTGAGAAATGAAGTCACAAAGGATCAAAGAACATGAATTGCTATGAACTCGAAAGAGCCATTAGTGATTACCACGTGATATCGAATTGCAACCAAACCCTTGGAAAAATTATTATTCCAAGAGAATTTGTCACAACATGCTGGAAAAATGATCGATGGCTAGCATGAAGCGCATGGCCAAGGTCAGAGGACGATGACCATCTAAATGGACATATAGTCCACCGCATCAAATACTTGTGTACTTGGTTGGGTGAAAAAATGAAGGAAAAGGAGGGAGTGAAAAAGTAAAAAGAACATAAATTTTAAGTGTATTTGGTAAGAAAAAAAAGTGGAGAAAAAAATAGAAGAGATGCTCATTTTCTATCCTAAGACATAAAAACTAATCATTCTAAATTGAAAAAAATGACATTAGAGAAAATAAGAAAGTTGCAAGTTAGTTTAAAAATATATATATTTTAAATATTTTATATCGTTTCCTTTTATTTTTCAACTCTACCAAATAATAAATGGAAAGAATTTTTTTTTTTCAATTTTATCTTTTTTATCAAACACACCTATTTTCTTTCAACTTTTCATCTTTCCAATTTTCTTTCCGCTCTATCAAGCAAAGCCAAACTTGCACCACCATTCACCTCTAATGACCAATCAAAGATCTAAACGGTCAAAAATCCCCAGTAGTCAAGTCGGATAATCAACCTAAATCCCTTGACGATCTGATGACTGATGATCGAAAGATGACTTCTTCCTAACATTGAGGAGACCTAGAGGCATTAGGGCAATAACCCTAAGGGCTAGAGACAACACTGAGAGACAACAATGACAATGGGAAGAAAAGACGAAACCAAATCCAACAATGTATACAGGCCTAACCAAGGAAATACTTTATGTGGGAACGACAACTTCTAGTCTCCAAAGAAGTTAACCCAAAATGGTAGGTTTTTTTTTGCAAATGCTCGACTTTTCTTTAAATCCGAGAAACTTACTCTCCATGTCAAATAACTTACAAGCCTAATCAATTTTTATTTTATTATTAATATATTTATTATATTTAATTAATATTGAAAAATATATCTAACTTGAGAAAAAAAAAATTGAATTTGAAGTCGAGCATAAAAATCAAGCTTGTTTACTTGCAGTTCAAGGTAGTGGACAACTAATAATCAATTTTGAAGTTGACCATGAAAACCAAATTCTTCTCATGAATGTGCTGCTTTTAGACATTACAAAAGTAAAATTAGACACTGAATAAGAGGACAATTCATGAGAAGAATCTGTTTGTGAAGATTTTCAACAAAAACTGCAGTGACAGGCAAATTAAACACAAGGATAGCAGCAATGGTGGGATCGCAGTATTCACAGATGTAAATGCAGCAAAAGCTAAAGCTTTTGCTGATACAGGTAGTGCACATTAGCTCATTTGAAAATTCATTGACCAGTGTCAATGAACTATAAAGCCACGTCCAAGACACCATCATAGCATCATTGGTGTCATCACCCTATCCCAAAGAGATTTTGACAAGGTTCAGATATTTGGTTCAAAGAGAGTGGGGTCAGATTTTAATCTATCGGTGTTCGTCCTACTCCCAGTTGAAACACTGACTGTTTTGGAAACATGTCAGCATATTTGATCCAGGAACCTTTACGGCTTCACTTCCAAGACTACCACTTATGCACCCAAATTCCGATACATCATCATCACTATCAATACTTTTAGGAGTCACACGGTTCTGATAACTTCTACGCCGGATAAGAAATACATTGAAGTAATAGCTTCCCACGTCTTGCCTAGTCTTACCGGGAAAAAACTTGGACGCACTAGGCCAGAATGTATTTAATGATGGTGGTTCGAACTGAACCATGTCTTTGAATCTCTTTTCTTCTTCAGCCGTCCACCGAAGTGTGACTTCCTCCCCCATCCCATCAAATTTCCAACGATAGAACACTGAGCCCAGTTCAAGCTTTAATTTCATCCTTTTCTCAGCAATATGAAGTCTAATACATTCAACAGTGCCTGGAATCTGACAGCTACATGAAGTTGGTCTTCCCTTACCAATTTGATCTGTTACAGCCAACGAATTATGTTCTTCACATTTCACGGGCCATTCCAATGTGCCTAGCCATTTGGAATCAGTATCAGAAACTATTCCACTCCATTCAGGGACTTCAGCTTGAAAGCGAGGACCTACAAACACTTGTCTTCTGAAAGAATCATCCATAGATGGCTCTGTGGCCATACTCGTATCCAACGATGATAAGTCCATAGCTACAACAGGTTGCTCCTCAGGACCACATTCAGACTTTGTACTGTTGAGACACATCAAGTTGTTCTCTAAGGTTGAAGCAGAAATGCAACAAGAGCATGATCTTAACCTCTCTGTAAACTGGTGCTGGAGAGAGGTATCATCGAACATGGATGGATGCATCTTACGGTTCTTCTGCAAGTTAAACAACAATACACATCTAAATTCAACAAACTAACCTAATTTCACACGCGAACTAGTATAGAAGTGAGTAAAATTCACATAACAAAATTGTTTATTGATAACTTTGAATTTTTATATATTGTGAATCATTAACTTTGTATGTAGATTTTGGTCAACAGCAACTATTACTAATAAATAGTCCTATACCATCCAAGTCTATTTGATGATGTTCTAGCAAAATCTCAGGATGAAATCTTAAAACAACTAGCAAAACCAAAATTTATGTTGGATAAAGAGTTAACCTGCGAGAGAGACTGTTCAACAACTGAACGATCATCCCTTTTCTGCCTTAAAGCTTCACGTGCTCTAATTGCTTGTATCCAAAATTCATTGCCAACGTGATCTTTCCACTTGGAAGGCTCCAAAATCGCCCCTTCTGAAGGATCATCCAGACATTTAGCAACCTGGATTACCCAATTCAACATTCCTGATAAAGATTCTCTCTTTCTTTTACGAGTAGTAAATTCTTTCCGAGGAAAAGGTGGACCAAAATCATTTCTACATACTTTCTCTTTTTCCTCGTAATCACCAAACATTTGCAATCTACATTTCAACCGGTTAGCAGCATCCATACCAATGAACTGGTCATGTTTTATATATTCCAATAAAGCCACTCTATTTACCACCACTTTTGGATGAAACCCATTAGTAAACAAACCCCTAAACTCCTCTTCATGCTCTAATGACAAGAAGCCAAAATTCCCAGCAGCCGAACCTTCTCTATTTCTCTTCTTCAACCATTTTTCAAGCTCATGCAAATACTTGGCATAAATCAATTTAACCGAAGCTGAAACCTCAAGATCCAACCCTAATTCTTTCACCACAAAAGCCCATAGTCCCTTTTTCGACACAAACTCATATCCACCAATCTCCCTAACTACAAGGAAAAGCTTGAGTAAATCTGGTGATTGCATATCATTCCCCAGCATTGGTGGCATAGGCCTGATAAAACCCTTACCAGTAACTTCTTTTAAATAACCAGAAAGAACCAGATCAAACAAGCATCTCAATCTATCTTTATGATCACAAAACTCTTCAACACTATCCTTCGTTACATGACTTACACAATCTAAACCAGACCCATTTGTTAAACTTGACCATCCTGCCATGGAAGTTAGAATTTCTTTTCCTTTACCTTTCTAAAACAAAAAGGGTATTTTCTTTATACCTTTTTTTTAAATGGCTGATGACAGATGGATCCAAGCAAAAAGAAAGAAATAACAAAAGAAGATGAAATCTGTAAGTGGGCAAAAATAAGATCCTTCCGCCCCTTTGTCTACAAAGTTCTATTACCTCGTGGGTTTTTGTATTTGTTGACTATCTTTGCTTTTTAGAAGCCGCCCAATACAATTTACAGAATCCCGCAAGAAAGAAGAGATGCAATGTATCATTAAGACAAAAAAGAGTGAAGAACAGGGATTTCTAAGGTTCGGATTATCAAATTTCGCTATACTTCGGGTTAAGTAAAAGAAATTAGGTCAATTTTAAATATCTTCGACCTTCTAAGTTTATAATATATTATGCAATGGGTAAGTTACAATTAATGTACTCAATTACTGTTAAATTTACGTTTTGGTTAGTTAATTCTAAATAATTATAAAAGAGTTGCTTAATTTTTGAAAGTTTATATTTAAGTCATTGAACTATTTGAAAATTTTTATTTAAATCACCGGGCTATTAAGTTTTTTTCAGAAAAAAGTTTGGCTTACAAGCTCCAAGCGACGATTCAACAATTGGTACGGTGGATCAGTATCTTTCAACTAGTAGAAGAATATACCTCAGATCTATGTCGATCTGATGACTAATGTCGAAGATCAAAGAAGAAAATTGTTTGGATTTTAATTCACAAATTCATAACATTTAAACTATTTTAAGAAAAAATGAACAGTAGAAGAGAAGGAGGAGAGCTTTTGATTGTTGCAAGCGGTGTGAATAAAAAAAGCCACCCAAGAGCTATTTTAACATCCTATTGACTTAAATAAAAACTTTCAAATAATTCGGTGATTTTTTTGTAACTTTTTTAGGTTGAGTGACAAAACCGTGAACTTATTAATAGTTTAATGACATTGAATGTAGCTTATCCTTATGTAATTTATAACACATAAAGATTAAATGGGTAAACTATAGTAGATGTGACTCAATTATGAAAAGTTACAAAATAGTTATTCATCTATTTAATTTTGTATTTTTTTTGTCACCGATTGGCTAATGCAAAAATGGAAACACCCAAAAATCTAAGTTAATTCGATGACCAGAAAAGAAAAATATTTATAGTTGGGTAACTACTAATGTAGTTTGCCCAAATTAAATTTATAACTTCACAAAAACATAAATCTATAGTAGTATATAGTGCAATAATTTAAACATATTAAAAAATTTAAATTGCCTATATATATACTTCTAATAAATGGAAAATGTATAAAATTATTAAATATTAAGTTAAATTATAATATTTTTCAAAAAAACTTAAAAAAATAATATGAGTGAATTTAAAAATAAATTTAAGTTAACCATTTACAAATATAAGCGAGTTTGGGTATACAATTTTAACTTATAAATATATTTTTTTATAGAAGAAAAGAAAGCATCATAATGCCTTATTTCAATTTGTTCTTACAATGTCATCTCCTAGTTTTTCTTCTAGAAGTAATTTCTTAACATGAAATGAAGGAAATTCTATCTTAACTAAACTCTTTGCATTTAAGGAACAATTATTTGCTAACGAGTCTGCAACCATGTTCCCTTCTATAGCACAAATTGGAAGTAAATTGTTGTTGCATCATATTTATTTTCCTGATTATAGTCATTGTAGTCGTACTCCTCAACCCCTCATTAATCATCTCCACTGTCATCATACAATTTGTTTAAAGAATAACCTTATCATACCCTCTGCTCTGTGCCATTTCTAGGCCATGAAGGATCGCCCACAATTCTACATTCACCGCTAACCCCCTTCCAATAAACCTTTGAAATCCTTCAATCCAATTCCCAACAGAGTCTCTCCAAACACCCCCAACAACCGACCAACTCCTATTTGTATTTGTCGCTCCATCTGTATTAATCTTGATCTATCCACTGTTGGATAGATGCCATTTAGTCAAACTTCCTCTGAAATTTCCAGCAACATTCATGTTCTTATTTGTATCACATAGATCAACAGTGAAACATTCAGCAACTCTTACAATATCCTATACTCTGCTCCTCACATGTTAAAATACAAAATTGTTCCTCTTTTTCCATAACATCCAGCAGATTACCCCAAACATAGTTGATGTCTTAATCCTTCCAACTCCCATTTTATACTCACCTCTAAGGTTAGCAAACATCCACTCATTCATCTCCTTCCCAAAGAAACTAGGAACATCATCCACAAAAAGTATCTTTTTCCACACTTCAGCAGCAGTTCGACAATCTCGTAAAGCATGTAAGTCAATTTCTTGCATATCCCCACAGACTAAACAACTTGCAGCATCAGTCATCCATCTCCGTACCCTCTCACAATTTGTGAGAATTTTCCTATGCTTAACTAGGGATAAATAATGTTTAATTCTAGGAGGCAGGAAATTTCCCTATATTTCCTTCCACCCATTAAGATCATGCAGAGAATCATTCTTGATAATACTATTATACACAGACTTAACAATGAACTTACCGTTGTCAGTGGCCTGCCAGAGATATACATCTTCCCCAAATGCGTCATTAGGTGGGTGACAAGTAGCTATGTATTCCTTAACCTCTGTACAAAACATGTTATTCAACTCTGACCATTTCCAACAACCATTAGCATCAACAAAGTCAGCTACCTTCATATGTATCGAGACCTTTGTATTAGGAAGCAAATGATCAAATAGTGGCCCCAACCTAGGAATCCAACCATCCTTTATAAAGTTGACAGATTTTCTATTTCCTAGACTCCAATACAGTCTATGGTGAAATTGTTCCCATACTTTTGCTAGCAAATGCCATACATAAGAACATGCATTTCTACTAATCGAGTGAGGACAAACTTCTACCATTTTGCACTTGCTACGCAACACTCTTACCCATAACTCACTCAGCTGTGTCACAATCTGGTACACAAGCTTCATCAAATAGGAGATATTGTTAGGCACTAATTTCCTTAAACCAAGACCTCCTTTCATTATATCTTGACAACAACAATCCCATTTAATTAAAGACACTTTTTTTTCACTACTCGTCGAACCCAAAATAAATTGGCGGACTATCTATTCAATCTTCTCACACACCCCTATTGGAATCATAATGGATTGCATAAAATACTCTGGTATAGCTAGCAACATCGATTTCTGCAACATCACTCTTCCTGCAAACGATAATAGTTTACCATCAAAGCCATTCAATTTTTTCTGTACTTTATCAACAACGAATTGAAAAGTTCTCTTAGTAGTTCTTTTATAGAATAGTGGTACCCCTAAGTAAGTGCCCAAGTCAACTTCCACCTGAAATCCTAAAACAGTCGCAAGCATATTACGAACTGGTACCTCCGTATTAGCCGAAAAATAAACTTTCGACTTACTAAGATTGACTTTATGAATAGAATAAAAACAAAATTTCTCAAGAATCATCCGAAAACATCAAGTATTATCCATGTTTGCTTCTCCAAATAAGACCAAGTCATCAATGAAAAATAAATGAGAGAGACTCAGCCCATTTCTGCCTAACTTAATATACTTCCACTTCCCTTCTAAAATTGCCAAATTAATCGTATGACCAAGCTTCTCCATTGCCAAAAAAAAAGGCAAAATTGGGTCTCCTTGTCGTACACCATTTGTAGGATAAAACTCATCTATTAGCCCTCTATTCCACAAAATTTGCATAAAGGTTGTTGAAATACACTTCACAATAATACAGGCAAAATTGTCAGGCAGCTGAGCATCTTCAAAAGTGTCCTTAAAAAAATCCCACCGTAACTGATCGTAAGCTTTCTCCATATCTATTTTAACCGCCATCCATCCTTTCTGCCCTTTACGAATCCTCATTGAATGTATCACCTCTTGAGTGATAACAACGTTGTTCATAATATTCCGTCCTCCAACAAAACTAGTTTGATCACCAACTGATAAACCATAAAAGTAACACGTTTTAATCCTATGTTTGGCATGTTTTTGGACGATTTATTATATAATTTAGTGAATTTGATGCTCCTAATCCTTTAATTTCATGTTTATATACTTAGGTGACCATAGGGAAGCAAAAGGAGTAAAAAACGGGCCAAAATCGGACAAAACGAGCTACATTAATGATCCACACGAGCAGATCACATGTCCGTGTGAGCTACACGGGCTGGCCACACTAGTGTCGATTTCGAACCCTACTTCGTTTTTACATGGAAAAAACTAATTTTTTGGTATTCTGAGCACTCTAAAGTCTATATAAACACACAAGAGGAAGACTTAAGGGAGCATGCAGAGTAGAATGAAGGAATTACTTGAAGAATACCATTAAAATCGTCTCAAAAGTGAATTTACTACAAGATTGAAGATCTCTATTCAAATTTCTCTCAAAGTTTATTTGAGTTTTTTTTTTTATGTCTTGTTGTTTTTCTAACTTTATGATGATGTTTTCCAAATTATGAACTAAACTCCCTAAATACCTAGGGAGGATGAAACCTACGATGGATCTTATTATTTAATTTTCTGAATTATATGATAAATACTTATTCATGTTCTTAATTATGTTATTAATTCTTGTTTTAATATTTTCAGGATATTAATTCAAGTTTGATGTGCTTATTCAGTGGAGCAAAAGTCTTTATTTAAGAGTAGATCGAGCATAATTAAGCAGAGTTGATTGCAACCCTAGAAATAGGATGACATAAATTTGCCGGATTAGAGTCAAATCTAATAGGGGAATCCATAAAACAAGTTAATGCGACTATAGGGGTTTTAATTAGAAAGAGATTTCAATTAATCAACCTAGAGTCAGTTGTTTTTAGTCTCGAAAGAGATATTAACATAAATTAGAGATTTCAACGAATGAAGACAAGTGAATAAATCATTTAATTCAGAGTCAGAATAATAAGTAAAGTCTAGGTGGATTCTTCCTTGGGTATTGTCTTTAGCATTGGTTTATTCGATAATTTCCTTCATTCTTTGTCTCGTTCATAGTTAATTAGTTTGGTTGTTTTAGATTAAAACAAACCCCCTTTAATTATAGGCTAAATAATAGAAATATAGTTATTACTAGTACTTTTAGTCCTCGTAGATACGATATTCCGGACTCACCATAGCTATACTATTAATCGATAGGTGCGCTTGTCTTTATCGAAATGATAGTTAGTTAGTGATTCCATCATCAACAATCAAAAGTGGCATAAGAGGTTTAAGTCGATTCACAATGACTTTAGTAATGATTTTATACGAGATAGTGTAGAAACTTATAGGTCTGAACTGCGTAATAGATTCCAGCCCCACAATTTTCGGAATAAGTACAAGCAATGTTTTATTAAAAAATCTCTCTAATGTACCATTCTCAAACACCCTCCTGACCAGTTAGACAAAAATTCCCCAACCACATTTCACTACTATTGATAAAATTGAGCATGCAAACCATTAATTTTTAGGGCTTTAAGAGGTGACATACCAAATAAAGCGTCATGAAATTTTTGTGTAGTCAATTTTTGATCAAGTGCCTCTAGAAATTCAGCTTCCGCTGTAGGGAACATTTGCCTTACCAGGAATCTGCCCATGTTACCCTTCTCATCAGTGTACAATCTTTGATAAAAAGACATAGCTTCATACTTTAACCTCTCATCTTCATAACACCACATCCTATCTTCTAACTTCAGAGCATTAATTTGATTAACACGCCTCCTATTATTAGCTTGAGAATGAAAATACTTGGTGTTACGATCACCAAGTGTCAGCCAATTACTACGAGATTTCTGCTTTCACAACAGTTCTTCATTATCAAGAACACTTTTTAGCTCAATTTGTAGTTCTTTTTCAAGGTCAACAAGTTTCTTTGATCTATATTTCTCCATACTCCTTTGGATTTTACTGAGCTGAGTTAAACTTGTACGTTTCCTCTTTAAATTATTACCAAAGACTTCTCTGTTCTACTTCTTTGCTGTTTTTGTAAACTTTTTAATGGGCTCTTCTACCATTGCATAATTCCTCCAATTGTTATTAACAAACTGCCCAAATCCATTATGCAATAACCAACCACTTAAGAACTGAAAAGGTCGAGAAGGTTTCCTACCTCTATAGTTTCCTACCTCTATCTTTGCCACACCAGATAGCCAAAGGACAGTGATTAGATTTAATTCTTTAGAGGTGATAGACTATTATATCTGGCATCAATATTTCCCATTGAGAATTACCCAACACTCAGTCAATACGTTCAAACACCTGCCCTCTATTCCAAGTATATTTCAGACCTTTAAACCCAAGATCTTTCAACCCAGACACATTATAAAACTGTTGGAACAGAGGGCAACTACTTTTAATTTTTCTTTTAATTTTCCTCAACCCCCCTTATTTATTATCCTCACTAAGCATAGCGTTAAAGTCACCCGCAACCAACCAAGGCAAATTAATATTCTTAGCAATCAAGACTAGTTCCTTCCATAACTCTTTCCTAATTAACCACCATGGACTACCATAAACACCAGTAAAATAAACACATTCATTTATCTCTGGTAATTTCAACTTCAAATAAATAAGCTGAAAATGGTTTGCCTCTACCAAAATAGTAACAGTATCCTTCCATAATATCCAAATTCCCCTAGAAAACCCACAAGCTTCTACTCTATGAGAATTCGCCATACCAATGTTCTTTATCACTTTATCAGCCTTAACCCCACTAATTCTGGTTTCAACCAGAACAACAATTCCAAGATCAAACTCTCTTAAATATTCATTGAGAAACTTATGAAAATTTGGATGACCTGCACTTTGATAATTCCATGCAATGATATCTGACTTCATAAAAATAGAATGCCAACATACCTGAGCCAAGAACTCACTCCTAAAAGTCATCCATTCCATCTTTACCAATATCCTCAACTCGAACAGCTTCAGTAGAATCCCCCGATTTTGCAAACTCACCAAAAGCCCTATTTTAGCTAATGTGGTATTCTCTGATTGAATCCCTACTCCTCATTCAACCATATCCAAACTTTCTACTATTCCTTCTACTGCTTGTTCAGCAGGTATCAAATCATCCATATTGCCTTTGCTTAAGACTTTGCTCGATTCATCAACTTCCAACAAGTCCTTTGTCAAAAAAATATTCAACATCGTTTGAAAAGAGCTTGGTGCAATTAGGTTCGAAAACCCCAAATTTTCTGTTTGATTAGCAGCCCTATCAGTCTCAACATTTGGGCTCTTATTTTCTTTCAAATTCACCACTGTGTGATGCATTGGGTTAAGTAACCTCTATCCACTTAACCTGGCACCATTACTCCTGTCTAGCCCAACCATAGTAACATCCTTTAGTGTCCTCGAGTCATTCCTTGTCCCATCATTTCTCGAGCCTACCAACCCATTAACATCATTTTTTTTTTGTTTTCTGGCCTTATTTGAAACTTTCAGCCCTTTTCCCTTATTATTTTTAGTTCCAGACACCCATTCTCTTTTATCAGCCTCCATTTCCCTAACAATACCACCCTTTCCAAATTGAAAGGATTCTGAAATTGTTGCCTGAGATTCTTCCTTATTCTCACCAGACATGGAAAGAACATTAAACCGAGATCCATTCCAAATATTTTCTTTGACTGTTCTCAAACCTAATAATTTTCGTCATGACTGACGTCGCTGGCGACGATCGACTACCATCCATTGTATTGATAAAAAGTTAAACAACTAAAATAGTCACTTTTATTTGCCTCAGATTATATTTTAATTACTTATGTTTGAAATGTTACGTTTGAGTTACTTACATTATCGTGTTATAACATTTTAATCACTAAGTCGTTAATTTCCGTTAATGGTATAATAGTAAGCTGACGTGGCACATTAAATCATCATTTTAAACGAAAATTTTAGGTTAAATTTTACAATTGGTCTTGATATTTTTTCATTTTGAGCAATTTAATTTTTTCTTTTATATTCTTTGAACTTTCCTTTTTTCATTTTTCATTCTCTTCTGCTTCTCCCTCTGTTTTCTTCCATTCTTCATTTCTTTTAACGTAGTTTTTCTATATTTTCCATTTGTTAAAACTAATCCACAAGCTTGCCTCACTCAAAAAAAAATTGTTCAAAAAAATAAAAGTATAGGGACTAATTTTAACAATTGGAAAACATAGAAAAACTATGTTAAAAGAAATGGAGAAGGGAGGAAAACAGAGGGAGAAGCAGAAGAGAATAGAAAATAAAGAAAAAAGAAAAGTTAAAAAAACATAAAGAAAAAATTAAATTGCTCAAAACGAAAAAATATGGTGACCGATTGTATAAATTAACCTAAAATTTTTGTTTGAAATGATGATTTAATGTGTTACGTTAGCTTACTGTTATACCGTTAACGACAATTAACAGCTCAGCAACTAAAATGTTATAACACAATAACGTAACTGACTAAAACGTAATATTTTAAACATAAGTGACTAAAATATAACCTGAGGTAAATAAAAATGACTGTTTTGGTAGTTTACCCTTGATAAAATTAAGAAATTGTATTAAAAAAATTATAAAATTAAAATATATGTCATAAAGTTGAATCAAATATATATTTTTTGCTTTTCTCCGTGACCGGTTGAGCAACGTATTTTTGGCTGGTAAAATAGGCCGTTGGCAAAAGCAGGTAAGGAGGTGGTTTTAAAGACTATAGCTTGCTTTCTCCTCCCGTTGAATACATGCGATGCGTTGCAAAAAAATGATGAATTTCTTCTGGTGAGGGTCGAATGGCTATGACCGCAGGAAAATCCATTGGGTGTCCTTGCAAAACAAATCTTATCCAGCGCGGCGTGAACATATTGCTCGGTGTGGGCAGACTCAGGAATTGAGCATGTCTTGCTTGGTTGTAGGCTCGCCTGTGAAGTGCGGCAGCTTACTAATATTACTGTTTCCTATAATTCTGTTACTGATTTCATTTATGTCTTGCTGTGTTTGAATGATGATATTATACCGGGTCGTGCTCTTTGTATTTTATGGAGCATTTGGCTTCACAGGAATTTGTTTGTGTGGAAACAGATTTGTCTTCTGACTGCTCATATTCTTCGCGTTGCTGATTCGTTCCTGCAGGACTGGAGGGTGGAGAAGCAGGTTTTGATAAAATCTAGGTGCTCAGTTCAGCAGCCCCTACTGCTCTGTTAAGTTGGTCTAAGCCGCCGATGGGTAGTTTGAAATGCAACGTTGATGCTGCAATTTTTGACGATCAAAATGCTACAGGCTGGTCAGCTGTTGTTAGAAACTCAGACGGCCCTTTTGTTCGAACGGATACTGGTTATGTCTGCTTGAAATTCCCAGAATGGCTGAAGTCTTTGCTGTTCGTGAAGCTTTATCCTGGGTTTTGTTGAATCGATTCGATGATGTCTTGGTTGAGACTGATTGCCTGCAAGTCCGGTATGCGCTGTTGAGGCAGCAATGCAACCTATCTGAGTTTGGAACAATTGTTTAGGATTGTTGTCGCCTTCAATCTCAGTTCTATTCCATTTCCTTCCTATGGATTCGTAGAGGCGCAAATAAGGTAGCTCATTCGCTTGCTCTGACAGCTTGTTACATGGGAACTACATTGATTGGGGGTAACGTAAAAGGATATTTCTTTCACTATGCTGATAGAGGAGGATGGACGTAAGACAAGGTTTGGGGACGTCGAAACCTATCAATTTCGACAAGGTTCGGGTTATTTTACCATGCCTACCATCCCATAAATTGGGAAAAGAATTCATTCCCACAAAGTTGGGGGAAGTCGAAACCTATCAATTTCGAGTCCCTACCATCCCAGCACGAGTTCTCAAGCTTTGGGATTTTTTAAAATGAAAATTCGGTGACAGCGGAAAATCTGTGGAACTAATTGGGAAAGGAAAAAATACAAAAAAAAAAAGGCAATTAAAGATTTGCAAAATGGAAGTGCTGATTCTGATGAACTGGAGAACAAAAAAAGAAGATTTCAAATTGAAGAAAATCGATCCAATCATCCAATAATAATAAATACACTCTCGTTACATACAAAATTTCATATGAATAGTAAAAAAAACCGTAAATTTTTTTATGTGAAATGATCAAACTTTGATATGAAAAAAATACATGTTATATACAAGAATCATGTTGTATTACAAAATGCCTATTCAGTTTATCCCTTCTGTCTTTTGAAAAAAAAAAGAAGCAAATCCACCACCAACAATTTCGCATATACATGAACTGAAAATAAGTGTAACCACAATACCACATCCCATTTACTGCAGATTCATGATAAGGAAACTATATATGTGTGTGTGTGTGTGTGTGTGTGATATGCTGCTTGCGGCTGACTACGAAGGTTTCTGGACAAGTTAGGGCACTATAAAACCTGCATCTCTTTTATTCAACTTCAGGCACTCACTTATTCGGGGAGGTAGCAACTAATGGCATGCTGATCTAATAAACACTTTATGCATAGGCCATTAAGTGATGATCGTTAAAAATGGCATCTAAGCTGTTTCTGTATTTCTTTCTCCTTTCTTCTCATCCAAAAATTTTGAGGGATGAAAGCACAAAGAGACTATGTTCACGAATTGACAACTCCTTTATACGATGAAGAAAAGAGACCCAAAACCAAACTACCGCTAATTGGAAGCAGCCACTAAATATACTATAATAAATGAGGGGGAAAACGAAAAACCAAAAATCTGTTGTGATTGATAAGTTGTAACCTTTGCAACAAACTTAATTTGAAGCAACTAAAAGCTGAGTCCAAAACTAGTCGGTGGGTAGGTCGAACATCATTTCCTACATCATAAGAGAATTAGAACGCTCTTGTTATTTCCTTGGATTAGATATGATAATACCTATCGACTTATAGATGAAAATAGTTTCGATACAAACCTTATCACACACAGGGCATGTGTCACTTCTTTCCATCCATTCAAGAATACATGCAAGGTGAAAATGGTGCTCGCATTTTGTGATAATTTTCGGATTTTCTGCATCATACTCTGCATGAAAAACAGACAAAAGGATCTCTCAACAACCTTTTCTCCTCGAGAGTAGAAGCACAAGTTTGCTGAAAAATGGCAACTGTTAAAAGAACTCATAAATTGCAAAGGGAAGACATACCTTCCAAACAGGTTGGACAAACATCCTCCTCTTCCTTTGTAGACACAACTGGTTCAACTGGTTTTGAAAGTTCGACTTCTAGTTCCTTTGGTGACTCAATTTCTGTATTGGATTGTGCTTTGCAGCCCAATCCCTTTGTGTCCTCAGATTTTGTGCAAGTCTCTCGAGTATTGGCAGCAACTGTTTCTTGACCAGAATCAACATTAGTTGATTGCACTGCTTCGTCACTTTTACTGCTTTGAATTTGGGCTACTGAAGAAGTTTGAGGAGGTCCTAAAATTGCATCAAATGGCACCGGAGCAGGAGGAGGTCTATATGCATCGGGCACAGATACCTCCAGATTTGTGTCGACTAGGAGCCCAGTAGAGAGAGCAGAGGCAGCAACACTATGAGAAGATAAAGGCACGTGCTCATCTGATGCTCTTGGATACTATTAAAGGAAAGAAGTTCCAATCAATAAAGATCATGAAAATGAATTCAATACAATAACTGATTAGTTTCAAAATAGTTTCCTTGTATGGCTAAAGTTCGGATTAGTGTTTAGTCATCCAGTATCTGATAAATAAATGAGATGAGATCACTTCAACAGGAACACTAATCCAGTATCTAATAATATTCCATGGGGGACGAAAATTATACTAACGTAATAATATGCTGGTCCACTACGTATTTCTACTCCTCTAGAAGAGCAACAGCAACAACCTCCCATTCCTTTTACTTATGTCCACTGCCCATAAAACACCACTGGTACTTTGTAGATCAGAATCCCACAAACAGAAGGTGAGCAAAACCTGTTTTAAGAAAAAGATTGAAATCACTTTTGAAGATATAAACAGCATAGTATTCCGTCTAGTAAACTATATACATGCCAAATGCCACATGACAATGCAAAACATATTCTATATCCGGTTTCTTGCATACACTTGTCATCAACAAGCACATGTCTGATAGAAAACAGTAAAAGTGTTATAGAGGCCTTTGAACTAGAAATCGGATTGCATTTTTCCCCCTCTACTAAAAAAATAAGCAAATTAGTCCCTCTTTGGTCCTTCTGTTAGAAATTTCATCCATTTCTATTGTTAAAAACTGGTACTTATACATAAGTATGAGGTACATGTGACATGCCATGTGTCATTTTCTGGTTATTCTATCAGTCACACCAATTTTTAACTGTACAAATGGGTGAAAATTTTAATAAAAATGACCAATTTGCTCTTTAATTTAACGTACAAGGACTAATTTACCCCATTTCTGAGTAGAAAAGATAAAATACAATCTGATTCCTGGTACAAAGGCCTCCTTAGATAAAGACCCTAAAACAAAGGCAAGCTGGATCATATTCTACTCTTTGCAGCACAAGCTACAAATTTTTGCATGTTATGATCAACAGAGAAGCAGAATTCAATCATGTAAAAACAAAAGCAACATCCATTCTCGATTGTCAAAATCAAACGAAGTTTAAGAAACAAGCTACCAAGTCAGTTCAGTTTTCCAGCTACAATTCCGTATCAAGAAATTCAAGACAACCAAATGAAGTAAACTAAAAAGCAATACTCTAATAGTTAAATTAAAGAGTAGGACTAAACCAGTTCCGATTCCTTAAATAATCGAGGTGGACAGTGTTAATGGCAAACTTGTAACCAAATCAAACCAAATTTTTTTATGAGACTAATTAACCCAAATGCTCAAACACTTGGAGCAACAAACAGAAGAGGAGAATTCAATAAGAAATCAAAAAAAGGAGTTGCCTTTGAGTTACTCTTCATCAATATCATATGCAAAAGCTATAGTCAAAACATCTAAATTTCATAAGGTTGAGAAAAAAAGAAAAGAAAAGAAAACCCAATAAAATTTACCAGTAATTCAACAATTCTAGAGGTAGTAAGAAAAATATAATCAAACCCTAGAGAAACCATAATTAAATAGCTAAGCAAACCAAATCACAGAAAGCAAAAAAAAAAAAAAAAAAAAAAAAACCATATAGGACATGAAATTTTACCTTTTTTATTGAAACTATGGATTCAAGAATTCCCAGATGAAACTTGAATGATAAAAGATTAATTTATCTCACTTCCTTGTTTGGAGTGTAAATTCTGGGACCCCTTTTTTTTGTTTTGAATAAGCAAAATTTAGCTCTGTTTTGTGTGGGAGAATGAACATCTTTCAGTGAAAAGAAAGAAGACTTTCCCCCGAATTGTTTAATGGGAATTTTCTACACGCGCCAATTTCTACGGTTACTTCCACGCATCATACTAAAAAGTATATATAATGTCTGTAATCTTCATAAATTTAAAATTTATTCGTTATATTTTTATTTTTAGAAATTTAAATTTTATTTTTTTAATATTTTTAAATTTTTTATTAAATTAATTGATGTGATATTTTAAAATAAAAAATAATCGGCATAATGTAACTATAAAATGATGTTTTAATGAAATTAAATTTAACAAAATGATTTGAAACTTAAATTTTAAAATTGAAAAGTAAGAAAATTGAAATTCTGAAAATAAAAAGTGTAAGGACTAAATTTTGAATTTATGAAACTTATAAACATATTTTAATTTAATAATTATATTTAAAAAAGGTCAATTTTTGTTTGTTTGTTTATTGTTGGAGAAAAGAGAATGGTAGACGCAAGGGGAGGGACACATAATCCTCCATTTTGGCGCAATTTTATTTGTTTTTGCTTTGAAATGTATAACACAATGGAAGATGAAAGACAATTTTGTACTTCAACGGCCACCACTTAGGCAAGGTTTTTAGATTTGGTTGGGTATGATTAATTTTTGATTTGATTGATTTGTTTTGTTCAAAAATAATATAATAATTAATTTAATTGGTTTAATTATGGATTTAAGTAATTTTTTAAATTAATTTAATTGATTCGATTTATCCATTCAATTGATTTATGTGTCAATTAGTCCATTGGGGTCAAGGGCCTTGGCCTTCAACCAATTAGTTATTTTAGGTCCTCTAAAAAAAGTAAAATATTAAATTTAATAGTTTTAAACAAAAAAATTAAAATTTTAGCTCTCTAAAATATAAATAATTTAAATTAAGTATTTTTTAACACCATAATTTTAGTTTTGACCCCCAAAATTTTATAATTTACCTTAAGCCCCTAAACAAAATTCTTAACTTTGCTATTGTGTCTAACGTTTTATTTTAGACTGATATCTTGATTGATCTAATCTGATTTTGAAAACAATGTATTAAGTCAACTTTGATGATCTCATATATATTGTATATATTTATATATCACATTGCTCAATCTTATAAATTCCAGTCATCTCTTAATGCTTATTCAACCAAATCAAATTAAAGGTGCGTACTTTCAATTAAACACAATTTAACTATTGGGACTAAATTAATTTAGGGCTTGTTTGTTTCATTGAAAATGACTTTTGAAAAATAATTTTTAGAAAATGATTTACTTTCTTGAAAAAGTTAATATTTTCTGGTGTTTAAATGAATCTATATAAAATATTTTCTTTTATTTGACAGATTTCTTAAAAATATTTCATAAAAACTATTTTCAATGAAACAAACATACATTTAAGATTTTATTATCTTTTCATTATTTAATTGAGTTTATTTTATATCTATAAATTTATATTTTACATTGTTTTTGCATATATTAAAAATATTTTGTTAAATTTAAGTTCATTACAACGTCATTTTTTAGTTATATGACTACCAAGTGAGTATTTTTTATTTAAAAATGTGGCATCAACAAAATTGACAAAAAAAAAACAATTTTAACAATTGGACTTGATTTTCAAATCTAAAAAGTAGAGGGAATAAATTCTTGAAAATAAAAGTACAGAGACTAAATTGCAAATTTGTAAATAGTATATAGACTTATGACATATTTTAACCCTTATACTACAAAACACTTATTATTAAAATATTAATATTGAATATTTTCAATTATTATTTTTAAATTTTATTATTAAAACAAAATTGAAATATTAAATAATTTATTAAAATAATAATTTATATTAATAATTTATTATATGACTAAATATGAATAATTTATATATATATGTTTAATAATATTAAAAAATATAATATTTTATATTAATAATTTTAATAATTTTAATTTTTTTAAAATAAAAATTATTATTAATATAATAATATTAAACTTGATTTCAGTTAATTTTTATATAAAAATAAAATTACCTATAAAGTAGCTTTTTTTGGGGAAATTGACTTACACTTTTCAAAATGGTAAGTCTTTTTACAAAAAAAAGATTATTTTACATTGACTTATAAGTAATTTTCCGTTGACCAAGTTGTTTTCTATAAAACAAATATGGGAAA
This sequence comes from Gossypium stocksii, assembly GCA_020496765.1. Taxonomy (NCBI): domain Eukaryota; kingdom Viridiplantae; phylum Streptophyta; class Magnoliopsida; order Malvales; family Malvaceae; genus Gossypium; species Gossypium stocksii. The sequence continues at coordinate 112,418,203 of CM035623.1, forward strand.
ATACAGAAAATATTTTCTGTAAAACCTTTTAAATATAAACAAATGAACCCTTAGTTAATCAATCAGCCATCAAAATTAATTTAGTAGAAGGTTAGTAATTATGAAAAATAAAAACAAAATAAAACAATCAACAAGAAGCACTAAAAATATTATCTATATTATTTTGGAGACGACATTGTTGGAAGAGGATAGTTATGAACCCCAAATATAGACCATAAAATGGACATGAAAAGCACAAAAAATACTACATTTCTAATATAATGTTTTTAATTTAGTGTTTTCATAGTGTTATTTGTCATATTTTAAACTTGTTTAAATCAAAAGAAAAAAGAGCATGTATAAATTTCGATTTATTCAATTAACTGATTAAATTAATCAAAATTAATTTAGCCCGATTAACTATTTAAAAAAATATAAAAAATTAAAATTTTGAATAATAATAATTAAATTTAAGTATTAATTTAACCGACAATTTAAACACCCTTGTGTAAAATCATTAAATAAATATTTACATCCAATAAGTTTGAGGTATGTTTTTATTAAATTTTTGTTATTTTTACTAGTATAGCAGTTCAAATTTTTTGAATTTTGTTCTTTAATACAAAGGAATATATTTTACTATATTTAATTTTATTCGAATTTTATTTTATACAATATATTTTTTAACATGTTTGAGTAGAAAGAATTTTGAGATATTTTGATATATTAACCAGAAATTTTATAAATTATATTAGGGAGACTGGCCCTGCCAGCCGACGCTACCCTTGCTTCCTCAGAAAAATAAAAATTCGTAATGACCAGAAAACTATCGAGTATTTACATCGGGAAGTGGAACTATACAAAAAATATATATATAAGGAGTGCAAGATCACTAAACATCTATGCAAAGAAATTGAGTTTTGCAGTACTTTCATGAATACGTGTCTCGATGAGTTTATTGATTCAACCAATAAATGAGTTAATCAAGTGAAGCAAAATATTAAGAGGGAGCAAAATGTATCCAAAACCTAGGCTAGGCTGCTAAGATGACCAAAAATATATACCTGGATAGAGGAAGGAATCAAATCTTCAGTAGTGTCTCAATGGCTTCAAAAAACAGTGGTGCCAGCTCGGGATTTGGAGTCTTGGTTGCGCACTTCACACCGGGGTTCCCAATGACTGTTGTAAGTTCAATCAAGAAGGTTATACCTCGGGGGATCTTGGCAGAGAAATATAATACGTCCTGATTCGCATGCTTCCGCTTTGCTATAAAGAACACATTTGATGCAGCTAGTTGATCCATGGTTGTTTCTGCACTGCTCACCATGATGCCTGGAAATTCTTTTAGGACCTCATTTGAGTCAGGCAGTGACCTCCATGTCTGCATAATGGGAAGAAATCATTAGATGCTAGAAAAAATAAAATTGACAATTCGGTGGTGCTGGTAGCGGGGATCAATCACCACAAACATGACACTCCAAAAGGACATGGAGGAAGACCTTTCAGCAGTGTGATCCTTCATGATGTAGGGCTTTGACAACTTTGTACCACAATTAACTAAAGCAATATGAAACAAACTTCTTACCTCGAGAAAACTAGTTCGCTCCATTCTTCCATCCTCAGTAAAGAACACATGCAACGAAATTTTATCATTGAAGTACCAGACCGGCTGCTGATTATTTTTCACAGCAACCTGCAGAAGGGAGCTAGGAGGACCAGGAGACATATTCTGGAACAATACCATAGGGAGCAGTGTCCTGGCTGCTGCTCCTGGTGCCAATGGGGGAACCTAATAAACAGTATCGGTTAAACCCCAATAATCTATTAACAAACTACCTAAAGACAACCTTAATTACCTGAAGAGGCCCAGCAGCTGCCAGACCAAACGAATTCTTGTTGAACTGAATCATGAATCCATCAAGTGTGATCTGTGAGTTATTCTCAAACATTAAACTGTAAAATATTTTACCATCTTGTCGAGCTAACTGTGCACTGATTTGCAAACCCTGTCCGGTAGATGCTGGAAGTAAAATAGGCAAAGGAGGGCTGCAATCAAGGTAAAAAGAAATCAGTGAAATCACACCGAAAGCAAAATGTTCTGGTAGATATAACGGGACTTCTATCAGCATTCCAGCATACTCACCCAGAAGGCATTGCTGGCTGATCAGCAGGAACAATAGCATTGTTATCAAGGCCAATCAGATCACCTAGCAAATCAGGCACTGCAGAAGCAGGTGCAGGCATGACTTGGGCAGGAGACGGCTGCCTAGCTGCAGTATATGGGACACTACTTGAGCTGGTTGAAGGTGATGCACCACCATCACCAACATTAGCGGAATACCCTTTTTCATTTCCATCAGGGTAGTCATCATCTTCAGTTCTCTGAGATGTAGTCTTCGCACGGGTAACAAAAGCATCTGGAGGTTTGTGATACACAGAAGACAGTGTAGCGATGTTGGCAAGAAGCTCATCCAGAAGAGATGGATCCAGTTGATTTGAATCATCACTAATCACTGGTTTCTCAGCTAACACAACATCCTTAGCAGCCTGGGGGGAAATAGAAACACTAAACTACATAAAACTTACTGCACGTAGTCTAGATGTACCTCTAAATGACACAATCATGTCCACAGTGACACCTGCATTCAACAATAGCTATCAATTGCAACCCCCTTTACCCTGAAGATTGGACTTGCTGGATTTACAGGGAAAACCAACCACATAGGGGCAGGAAAAGTCTTTAAATAAAAGGACTCACATGCCTAATCATGCAGACATGATGAAAAGCATTCTAAAGCTCTTAAGTCCTTCCCCTCAAAGATAAGAAAGGGAAATAAATTTAAAAATGTCTCTGTAGTGAAAAACGATTCCTTAAAACCTTGAGATTAACTTCATAGAAATGGAATAATAAATTAACTTAAAAGAATAATGAATTGCGATTGGTTAACAATACCTCAGGATCAGTTGATAGAAGACGCCAATAAATGTATGCACGGTCACGTAAATCAGGATTGTCAGTTTCCACAGTAGCGTTATTCAAGACAACCTAAAAAAAAAACCCACATGATAAAAATTAGCTGGGATGTGATTCCTGAAGATAAACGCGCATAGCTAAGTGTAAACAAAGATAACAAAACCAATAGAGAAATCTTTTCATATGCAAATGTGATAAAGCCAGAACAGAATCAACAGATAACTAACTGAAAAAAATGCATGAAGATCGCAAATGCAAGACCTGAATCATCTGCTGGGGTCCTTCAGTTGGCTTCTTAAGAAAAAGTTTCACTGTTGCAGTTAGCAGTTGCAGTTGAACTTGGGGAGGCTCTTCAGGGAAACTCTCCAAGAAGCTTTCAAGGAGCTCATCAGCATTGTCAATTCTTTCCGCATATTCTCCAATTATCCATATCATTGATGCCTTAGTAGCATGGGGTAAAAAGAGGATAAAATATGAGCTAAGTAACAACCTAACAGTAGTAATAGAAATATGTACTAATATTTTTGAACTTGTGACACAAACATACCTTAGCTTCTGGCTCATCTAAAGTGTCCAAGCTCTCGCATAGGGTTGCGATGATGGATTCATACCTGGGAAGGTCATAGTAAATTATGAGCAGGCTTTCAAGGTGCAAACAAGAGGTTTCTATTACTATTAAGAAATGCAATGACATTATTTGCATGCTTTGGATCATATTGCAACACAAAATAGAAGTATAAAAAATGGGACATACATGTTAGGGTATCTTCTAAAGATATCTTTGATAACTATAATAGCCTCTTGAACAACATAGTTTACTTTAATCTTGATCAACTCAAGCAGAACACTGATGCATCGTTCAGCTGCTCTGTCCAACTTGATAGCACAGCGACCTATGGCACGAACTGCCCTCCGGACGAAATCTACATCTACTTCTGTGGCATATTCTTTAAATTCCAATAAAACCTACAAAGGTATCCACCAAGAGAACATCGCAACTATATGACTTCATATCAATATTAGCATATCCTAAGGAGCAAAAACTATTAAGAAGCCCATCATACCAAAATTTAGATACCTGGTCTATATTTCGGTCAGAAGCAAGCTTGATCATGATTTCTAACTTTTCCATCTTCACATAAATTGGATCATTGTACTTGCAGAAGAACACCTAGCAAGAACAAGCATTTGATAAGCATACATTTCAAGGCTACTACATTGACACTGAGCACAAATATCAAACTGTAATGCAGAAGTCTGTAGGAAAGCTTGCATATGATTATTCCATATCAATCCACCTTGATCTCATGGGCAAGGATTGTAGGCCGCTTTTGTACTATAAGGTTGATGTTCCGCAATGCAACATACTGTATCTCAGGTTCTGCAGATAGTAATGTCACAAGAGGAGGAGCCATCTTTTTGCAAAGATTTCGAACAACATCAGTGCTAGAGATAAGTTCCATTTGTAGAAGGATCATCTGGACATCAATAAGAGAAAGGAGAAGATACAAAAAAAAATTAGAGAATTTTCACAAGGACATTAATAAAAGACAATACTGATGTAGAAGCAAATTAATGAATGGAAACAAAAGTTACCTTAACAGCTGAAAGTACAACAGCACAATTAGCATGCTGAAGTCGTGGCGTAATTCTCTCCACTATATTTTCTGCTTCACGTGCATCTGCTGCCTTGTATCTAGAAAGGGCATCAAGTATGAAAACTTGACCCCACCTGACATGCACCATTATCAAAATGAGATGGGCAAAGCACAAGGTTCCCAGACAAAACTCAACATAAAGAAGTAGCCACTAGATTAGTGACTTGCTCTGGCTGTCTTGATGGAAGATCACATATGAGCAACATATCAATCTGAAAGACCAAGCTACGGATAAGCTCACTTTGAGAAAGAAATCATAGTCTCCAAAATATGGAACATAAAAAGTACCAAAAATTCTGTTGATACCTGCTTTATTAGGCAATTAAAAGGACAGCTCAACCACATTGCAATGCCATGATAGAAGGTAATTGTTTTGAAATATAAAATTAAAGGGGTTTAAACAAGGCCATACTTTTTCAAACCTCTGAACTTACTCTGTGCATTCATTTAGAGCAGTAAGAAGCTTTGAGAGTGTGTGACTAGTGATTTCAAATATTGGTCTACTACTATGCTCTTGGATCTCAGCAAGAGCTGCCACAGCATTAGCAACAACCATGGGGTTGTTGTCAGATATCAAATCCTTGACAGACTCCAGAAAGCCCCTGTCCTCGACCAACTCAGCATTTATGTCATAAAGTTTAGCAACACATACGGCAGCTGTCTTGCGAACATATGGATCATCATCCTGTTAAACTAGTTTGCTCGGTAAGTCAAATACATAATAACTGGCGTGAATTGTATATAGCAAGTAGATGATGTTGTTGGAAACTAAAAAACTAAAAGAATTGTTAAAAATTGGAACATATACCATCAAAGGAACCAACCTTGAGGCACCGCTGAAGGGGATCACAGAGGTATTCTGTGATCTTATCAACACGGATACACCCCATAGTCCGAACAGCCAAAGCACGAATGAGAGGGTTCGGATCCTGTGAATCCTGCATATACAAGTTCATTAGAGATTCATGCAGAATTATTAAAAATTCTTAAGACAAACATAACATGCATCCTAACTCCCTATTATGCTTTATATCTTTGAGGCAGATGCAATTGGTAGATCAGAAGGTTAACGTTTAACTTCTTTTCCAGAAGCAGACATTATCAACCACAAATATATGTGCAAAAAAATTTTGTAAAGCCCAGTGTTTTGATATCAGAAAGACATCTTGTATTAGTAAAGAAATGCAAAAAGAACAATGTACTTTATCAGAAGTGAAACGCTATGATAAGCAACTTAGAAGCAACTGTTACTTATTTTAGCACTAGAATGATATCAAACTTTCTTTTCCCTAAATATCAAAGAAACTCAACACAAGTGAAGAAGAAAAATAGATTACAAAGACCTGGAATTTATCAGCTATTTACTCATCTATGTTACCCATTTCCTTCACCAATTGCATGGATTTTGTTTGACTATCAAATTAATAATATAATATAATAATGTACTACAATCTTAGGAAAGATACATCTTTGGCCCTCTAAGAGCTAAAGAACTCCATTTCTTGCAGATAGTCAGTCACCTTCAAACTGTGCTCCTAAAAGGCTTGAGGCTGAGAAACACAGCCTGAGGATGAAAATAAGCAGTATCTTACTTGACATATTTTTTCTGATTCAAATCTACGTATCATGAAATATCAACATTTATGCCAAATGGAAAAGAAATACCCATTTCCTTTAAACCATGATTAACAGTAAGATAGAGAGCATAAAAAATTGTATACCTTTACGAACGTATTTACTGCAAGAATTGCAAGGTCAGGCTGGCTCTTAGCATAATTTATAAGGTACAAATAGACAAGCTTTTTCAGCTCCAAATTCTCAGTTTGCATGCAATTCACAACATCTGTGAATAGTGATGACACATCCTTCCCAACTGTCATTGCAGCAATAACCTTCTTCACAGCATCTTTTCTTTTATCCTTGATGATATTGGAAAAGAGAGGCATGATTATAATCCATAACCATAACCATATGTCACGATAACAGACATGCTAAAATATGAATTCAAATCTCAATGAGGACAGCTTCTACACCTTTGACATGCTAAGAACTACATAATTAAAAAATCTTCAGAAAACTAATGTTTACTAAAAAAAATCAAGAGAACTGAAAGTTTTCCTACAATTAAAGTTCAGTTTTCACTTAGATTAAATATAATTCTATTCCGGAAAAGAAGTTGATAAAAAGGCAAACCATAATCCGGTGCTCGAATCAAGTAGCACTAATCTATCCTAATCAAGGAAATCGAATCTCTATTTCCATAATCCGAAGCTAATCCAAGTAGCTTAGCTAACTAAAACATAATTCAGAAAATTTAAGACTTTAAAATAACAAATCAAAACGTAAAAACAAATAGATCTAAGGAGGAAAAAGGAGCCAAGCCTAATCCACTATAAAGATTATAAAATCGCAAAACTAAGGAATGGAAATGAAGCAGATAAAAACAGGAAGCGGAAAACAAGATGTGGATGGATTAATAAGTAGGTACTCTGTGCTGAGAATTGAGCTCTTCCTTGAGTTCAGGGATTTCCCCCTTTTTCGTCGTCGAGAAGTACTTAGAATCGTGACCGCTCATTTCTCACTCTCAGAAGTTTCCTCCTCTTGTTATTGTTGTTGTTTGGATTGAATCGTGAAGGAAAATGTAAAATTGTAAACTGAAGCAATGGCGAATTGAGAATTAGAGAGCGAGAAGAAGAGACGAGATCGTTGATTTTCCAGAGAACCGGAAAGCACATTTCAGTCAGTCACTATGTTTATGTTATGATATTTTGTTAACCGTTGTAGTCCTGAACCGTATATTGGGATTTGGTGACTAAATGCGAAGCGAACGGCATCGTTTGAGTCCTAATAAATTAAGGTCAAAATTTGCTGTTAGTACTTTGACAAAATTAGAAATTTAATCCCTTTGCTTTTCTAATTTATCAAAACTTAGTTCTATCATTAACAATTTTAGTATTTCTTGTCGAAATCTGTCGACTTGGCAAGTTGATTAACAATTTTTGATAAAAATTATCAACAATAATATAATTATATTAGAATTTTTAAATTAAAAAATATAAAAAGTTAAAATTTTAACTTTTAAAGGATAGAAATTAAACATCAAATTTTAAATAAATAGAGAAACTAATAGCATATTTTAACCTAAATTCAAATGTAAAGTATTGAGCATAAAAATGGGGGCGAGCCCTTCCCAGATAAATCAAAATACGTAATTTGATTTTGAAGGGTGAAGTATAGGATTATACAATCAATCGTGTTTTAGTTATCAAATTATGAAAATTTTTAATTTCGTTATTAACATTTTTAGATCATTTTTTATTTGGTCACTCTCCATTAAATTGTTAATGGTATAATAGTATATTTAGTCCTCAATATTTAAATATTTTATTATTTTAATTCTAATTCTAAATAATTTAATAAATTTAACCTTCCACATTTATAAATTCTATTAACCTCAAATACATATAATTAAATATACAATATATATTATAAAAAAATAAAAAATATAGTATTATACAATACTATAATCCAATATCCATTAGAATTTAAAACCCAATTTAATAATTTATTTTTTACTGATATTATACATAGATTCTGTAATATAATATATGTAAGAGTTGTTAATTTTTTTGTCCTTACAATTCAGGAACTTATTTATCTAAATATTCCTTATTAAATGTCTAATTTTTTTCGTAATTTTTCGGTAGAAAATAACATCATAAAGCAAAAACATCAACCGATTAAATCTTAACCTGACATCGACCGAACTAGATCAGCTAACAATAATTCTTTCATTGTAATCGGGAGACCTTCTACACTTACAAACTTGAACTTCCAAAAGCAGTACATTTGGCTACATGATCAGCAACCACATTATGAATTCTTGAAATATGGTGGATCATTACTCTTTAACTCCTTAGGATTTGATGCAACAAGAGCAATTCTACCAAACTGTTGTTGTCTCCCCCACCAGTAAAAAGAAATTCTATCAGTAGTGCATTATCACATTCAACCTCTATTTGTTTAAAACCCTTCTCCCAAACTATAAAAAGACCTTTCAAAATTGCTCTTATTTCTACTTTAAAGATAAAATCCTTACCTAAAGTGATCGAAAAACCACACAACCCGTCTGCATCTAAATCTCTAAATACACTTAGCCAAAGTTTGAAATCCATGTTCAAAATAAGAAGCCATGATATCTCACATGGACATGAATAACATATGTTCACCTTATAAACTTGAATAATAGCTTGCTAAGATGAAATTGTATATGAAACTCAAACATATAAGAATAGTAGAAGATATAGAATTTGTATGTTATTTATGTAAAAAAATAAATATATTTTGAGTTTATTAAAATTTATTTGATTTAATTTTTAATTTTTTATAATTAATTTAAAATAAAATAAAATTAAAAATGATATGATATATTAAATTGAAGAAAGAATATAATTATGTTAAAAAGTAGTTTAATAAAACAGAAAAAAAATTTAAGGATTGAACACATGTTTAATAAATTTAAATATAACTTTTTTACCACTTCACTAGTAATCATTATTAAATAATATTTTTTAAAAATATTTTTTACATAAAATATTTTCTATCATCCACGTTATGGGTGTGCCATGAAAAAGAAAATAGTTTGATCTTAAAAAGTAGAATGATGTATATGAGTTTTGTTCATGGAGTAAATTTGGGTATGGAAGAGCTATAAAGCCTAGAGACCTTGTCTTTGTGGGGAAACAAAAACAAAATTGATATCAAAGTGTGTTTCTTGCATGCTGTTGAAATAAAATAAATAATCAAATTTTATTGGATTGAGTGGTAAAGACTAAATGTTTTTTAAATAAGTTTTGGGTTTAAATTTTATATATGAAAAAAATAATTTGTGAAAATTTTAATCTATTTTAAAATTTTTATTTCACTCAACTCTAAATTTAACCCCAACATAATGTGGATATTGAAACTAAAAAAAAAAATCAAAATCAATGATATTACAAATTGGCATGAAAATAATGTTTTTCCTTTCCCCCTTCTCTTTGGTGTAGTATTTTCTCCCCTCTCTAAGCCTTTAGCTTTGGCCTTGCTATGAGCAACCACTGGCCTAACCCCTCTCACCTCTCCACTATCAATCCTAGGTTTCTTTTTCCTTTATTTTTCTAGCAAAATAATTTAAGCCAATTGTTGGAAATTTTGATTGAGAAAATAAAAATTTTGCAAGCAGATTAAAATTTTTTCATAAAACCCAAATGTTTTTTTTTTTTTTTGTTATTTATAGCAATAAAATTTATCAAATTAATACCTATTTTTTTAACTCAACAAGATTTAGTTTATTCCTGGTTTTTAAGAAAGATGATTTTTTTTACTATTCTTAAAACTTCAATTTCTTAGAGAGTGAGATTTAATTTCTAAACCAAACACAGAATAAAAACTTTAACCTTTCAGCGGGAAAAGTTAATTCTCTCCATACCCAGAATTCTCACAAAAAATAGAATTTATTTTAAAAAGATAAATCTCACTAAATTTCGGCATAATAACTACACTCAATGATTAAGCATATTTTACTTAACCAACAGTCCCTGTATACAAGGAAAAACCACAAATGATGCAAGAATAGGAAAAATAATAATATTTTAATAAAAAATATAGAATTCCTCTAAGACTCATTGTAGAGGGCAGCACACACATTGAGAATTCCCAGTGTGTCGCCCACCCCTATTATATGCGGGTTTATTGGTTTTTCATGTTTCGGATACAATGTATATGTTTTATCTAGTCTTATTTAAAACAAGCTCATATAATTTTTTAACCCAATAATATATTTTCTATTTCCAAAATAATCTAATTGATTCTTTCAATTAAATTATTTTCTAACCTTAATTCTAATTTGGTTAAAATCATTATGAAATTATTATACTAGAATCTATAACAAGATAAATTTAATTGTCTCGTTCGATAAAAATGTAATTACTAATTAATCTAATTTTTACTTTGAACTCAATTATTTAATTGCAATCAATTAAATGATAATTCAAAGAAACTAAATTGATTTTAAAGTTGTCGAAACCATTTTTGTAAAAGGGTCGACTTTTATTTGAAAATGAAAATGAAAAAACGAAGTTGCCAACAATCCTTTTTTATAAGGTGTGATCGGATCACTTCGTAATTTGATTGTTTTAATAAACGGTTTGATTTACTAAAATAACAATTTTGGTCTACGAAATTCAGAAAACGGATTCAGGAGTCAGTTACGTACGAGGAAGGGTTAGCGCCCTCGTAACGCCCAAAATTGGTACCTATTTGATTAATTTATGTATTAGTGTCGAAAGTTGGAAACTTGGAAGGAGTTTAAAATACTATCCCTCTTTATATTAATGCTAATTTTACTTAAAAAGTGCTTGAGTAAATTGAACCATATGTTAAGGACCCTCTCATCTCGAGGTAATAAAATGTCACATCCAATAAGTTAGGACATGACACCTTGAATTCTCGAGAATAAGCTTGTCTTTTAATTTTTATTTTAAAACTTGTATATTTTAATTTTAGAAAGATATTCGGTAGTTAGGTTAAACGAGAAAAATCGAAACCCAATAAGTTAGGGCACGACTTCTAGAATTTTCAAATACGAAATATTGTCTTTATTTTCAAAATTTTCTTTTTTATTAATTTAAGTAAAAATTAATGTAATATTTAAAATGATATACAATACACGATAAAATAATATAATAATGATGTAATTATAAAAATGAATACAATATCAATGAACAAGTCACAATAAATAAATGAAACAATAATGGAAATGCTTGATAAAAAAAAACATAACATAAAATGTTTAAAAATAGATTAAATAATAAAACCATATATAAAAAGGAAACAAATAATAAACACATGAAAAAATAAGTAAATATTATTAATAAAAAAACACGAATCAACAAATATTTATAAATAAAATATTAACCTTACAAATTTTAATACTGTATATAAAGTGTATAGAATAATAAATAAATAAATAAAATAGATATACATAATGTCAAATTTAGATTTTTAAAATATAAAAATAATAAAAATAGCAAAGAGGAGATAAAAATATAATAATAATAATAATAATAATAATAATAATTGTCGAAATCATTTTAAAAAAAAGGTCGACTAGGGTTTAAAAACGAAAAAATGGGAGTCGCCACTAATCTTTTTTGCTAAGGTGTGATCGGATCACCTCGAAAAAGTAAATTTTTTAATAAACAGTTTTATTTATTTAAACAACGATTTTGTCTACGAAATTCAAAAACAGGGGCACGGGAGTCGGTTACGTACGAGGAAGGATTAGCACCCTCGATACGCCCAAAATTAGTACCGAGTTGATTAATTAGTGTCTTAGTGTTGAAAATTAAAAATTCAAAAAATTTTAAAATATGATCCCTCTTTGTATTAATGTTTTTTACTTAAAATCGTTTAGATAAATTAAAGCGTATGTCAAAGACCGACTCATCTCAAGGTAAAATGTCATATCCAGTACGTTAGGACACAACACCTCGACCCTTGAGTATAAGCTTGCCTTTTATTTTATTTAAAACTCATGTACTTTAATTTTAAAAGGATATTCGGTTATTTAGGTCAAGCGAAAAGAATCGAAACCCAATATGTTAGGGCACGATTTCTCGAATCTCCAAATATGGAATATTACCTTTATTTTTTTAAACATAATTTTATAAATCAAGTGAAATTAATATAACACAAATTTGTGAAAATAAATTGCGATATTGATATGCATAATAGAAACAAAATAGATGCGAAAACATAAATAACCATTGCAAGAGCAAAATAATCAGAGATAAATAAATAAAAAAGTTAGTAAAAACAATAAGTAAATAAATGAGAATTAATAAAAAGTTTAAATAATAAGATAAAAAGAAAAAGTTGAAAATAAGCAAGAAAATAAGAGAAAAATACTAAATAAAATTAAAATAAAAGAAATAAAAATGGTAATAATAATAGTAATAATAATAATAGGAAATAATACTAGTACTAATTATAATAATGTAATAATAATATAAAACTAATTATTTTAATAATATAATAATAGCAATAATACAACAATAAAGTAGAAAATAATGATAATACGTCAATAAGAGTAACAATAATATAATAATAATAGAAAATAATAAGAAAAAAAATAATAATAGTAATAATGGTAATAGTAATACAAATAAATATAATAGTAATAATCATAACAGCTGTAGCGACGAAAATTTTAGCTTAGGTCGCTAATTGTGGCGATTTAAAACCTTGAAAACGAATTCTGATTAAAGCCAAGGAGTCGCCACCGATCCTTTTTCCGAGGTGTGATCGGACACCTAATAAAACCGTTTTCTAGCAGAAAATTTGTTCTTTACGTGAAAGAATGACTCGATTTAGGTCTACGTTGAAGTTTAGAGAAAAGTAGGGTCCGGGAGTCGGTTACGCGCGGGGAAGGTATTAGCACCCCCGCGACGCCCAAAAAATGGTATCTTTTCAAACGTACGTTGTCTTAATTTTCAAAAATACGAGTTCAATTTAAAATTTAGTTGTGATCCGATCAAAATACGAGCATTTAAGGTTTTTATTTCTGAGAAGGACATCCCGCTTTTAATACAAGCCATCCGTGATTCACCCAACATAACGATGAAATCACCGGCTTAATGTTAAAATCGGTATATTGCCTTGTTTATTAAAACGTGGAAAAAATATTTTTAGGTAATGAATGCTAAAAATGGTGATGAACGAAAAATAAGAGTAGAAATATATCGAAATAAACAATAAATATGACAATAGTATTAAACATAAAAATAAACATGTAATAAGAAAAGTAAGGTGAAAATATAATATTAAAATGCTAATAATGCTACATTTATACATATATATATGTGTAAACACGTTAATATATAATGTAGACGGAAAGTTTACATAAAATGATATCAAAGATATAGTATATGTATAAACACAATACATACATAATAATTCAGAAGGAAAAATAAATGTATAAGTATACATAAAATAATATTGAAATATACATGTGATATATATACAAACTATATATACAAACTATACAGGATAGTATGAAATATGTACACAGTACAGTTACAAAAATATATATATATACAAGATGATAAAATATATATGTAATATTGTATGAAAACATATGTAATATTTAAAAAATGTAATATCTGAATATGTACGTATAATATAGTATTTAGATATATATATAATGCCTACATGGTATAATATTAGAATACGCGCAAAATGTAGTATTAAAGAAAGATATACATAGGAATATATAAACAATATTAAAATATATATGCAAAAAATGTAAAACCTGTTTAGCATAGTATTAGGAATATATATGTAATACATATATATAGGAAATAATAATTGTTAAAAGCAAACTATTAATAAATCTATTTAAATAGATATGGGCATACATAATGATAAAATAAAAATAAAAAAAACATAACATACAAGCATATGACATAGTATAAAATATCACCTATATAATACATGAACATTATACGTATAATAATAATGATGACAATAACCTAAATACCAATACTTAGAAAATAAATATAATAATAATAATAATAACAATAATAATAATATAATAGTAGTAAACGATATAATAATAGTAATACATACATATATAATAAGATACAAAATAAAATAATAATTAATATAATAATAATACTATCAAATTTTTAAAGAAAATAACACTAAAAGAAAAAGGACGAAATTGAATTCAAGAGGAAGTGTTTGAGGCGAATTTCAGAATATAAATAAACGAAAGGGACCTATTCAAACACGGGCAAAAACTCAGGGGACCAAAACAGAAATTTTCCCTGTTATTCAAAACGGTGTCGCTGAAAAGGGGACTAAATTGAAAAAACAAAACAAAGGTTCGGGCCAAATTTTAAAATTAAAACAAGTAAAAGGGACCTATTAGAACACGGGTGAAACATAAGGGGACCAAAGCTGCAATTTTCCCGTGCTTTTAAAACGCATCGTAGCATAAGGGACCGAATTGCAAAGTGAAATGAATTCCAGGGCCAGATTATAATTTAAAAAAACTTAATCACAAAACTATAAAAAAGCGGAGGGACCAAGGTGGTAAATTGCCCATGTGACGTCAGAGTGCGCGGATCCTTGTTGGGTCGGGTTGGGTCGACCCGACCCGGGTCGAATTAATATAAAAGTTAAAATTTTTGGCTTTTGGCTCATTTGCACGGGGGAGAAGAAAAAAAAAAGGAGAGAAAAGAAGGGGAAGGAAGAAGAGGGGAGGAGGAGAGAGGGGAAGTCTCCGGGGAAGTCCCGGTGACCGGACCGGTCACCGGCCGATCACCGGCGCCGGTGCCGGCCATCGTACACGGTGGCCGGAGAGGTAAAATTTTAAAAAATTTTATTTCTCTTTAGTTATTTATTTATAATATATATATATATATTTTTGGTTACTAAAAAATAAGGAACAAAAGGAAAGAAAGGTAAACAGATTCGAAATAGAGGTTCTACCCTTCTTTGATTCAGTGTTCTTGCGATGTTTTGGCTGCCTGATTTGGGGAGTGTTACCGTCGCTTTGATACTGTTTTGGGTATTGCTTTGAAAATTCTTGTATTTGCATTGATTTCCCGAGAATCTGATCCTTACAAAATGTGTTTCATTCGGCTTTTATAGCCGATTTTTACATCATTACGTACCACTTTCTATCATTTCTGCTTTTATTATTTGCAGGTACCACTTGGGCACAAGGACGGTGGCGGTGCTGAGTCGATGGGACAGAGGCGGTGGCAAAGGCAAGTGAGCAGCCGAAGGTTCGGGTAAAGGCTAGGGTATAGTCGGTTTAGGTTTTCTGCTAATTGGGTTAGGGGTTTGGGTCTTGTAAATGGGTTATTTTGTTGGGTTAGTGTAATGGGTAGGTTAGTGGGCAATCGGGTAAGTCTGGATAATTGGGTTAAAATTTGGGCCCCGAGTGTAAGTGATTGGGTCACGGGATGTGGGTTTTAATTGTAATGGGTTATGATAATTTGGGTTTAGCTTGTAAAATGGGTTAGTGGGTTTTAATTTTGTAATGGCCAAAATTGGCCTATGACAACAGTAATAATAATATAAATAATAATAATAATAGTAACATTAGAATTAATCAAATTGATAATAGAATAGTAAAAATGCCAAAAAGGGACTAAATTGAATTCAAAATAGAACTTTGGGGCAAATCTGAAAATAAATAAAATAAAAACGGACTGAATCGAGTGCACGAATAACATGGAGGGACTAAAGGAGAAAATATCCCTGCCCCCCAAAACACAGTACTTGACATGGGACTAAAATGGAATCAAAGCAGAATTCCAGGGGCCAAATTAGAAATAAGAGAAACTTAATTGTAAAACAATAAAAAAGTGGAAGGACCAAACTGGCAATAAGACTAATTTTAAAAAACACGCGGATCCTCCCCTTAGAGCGGTCGAGTCACAGGTCAGAGGCCTAAAATGACGTCATTTTGGCCTATGCGCACTGGCACCAAAACAGTGTCGTTTTGGTATGCTTATAAAAGTTAAAAAATTTACAAAAAAAATCATTTTATCCTTCAAGCCAAAAAAAAAATTTGAAAACTCTCTCCCCCACTCTCTCAACACCCCCGAATCCAATCCTCCTTCAGTGCCGTTCACCGTCGGCCGTCACCGGTGCTGCCATACACGGCGGCCGGTGTTCAGAAAAAAGGTATTTTTCCCCTTTTTTATTTTTACTTTCGTGTGTAAAAAAGACAACAAAATAAAATTAAAAAAACTAAAATAAACAAAGAACTCGAAACGAAAATAGATAAAAAAAATTAATGTACGGTCTGGTGCTGCATGGCGTGAGCGATAAAAAATGCGAGGTCGATGGGGTGTGCGTTTGCCATGCTCCATAAGAAATAAGCATCGTGGGTGTTGACGACACCTGTGCTCTCCCGTTTACCTGTCAGAGTATGCGCGAGAAGAGCGTGAAGGTACCTTAATGCCGAGGTGAGGGCGGTCGCCTTCGTGCGACTGGGGTCGTAGGAGGGATACCCCGGGGCGATATTGTGCCAACAATCGACTAGTTTGAGGTGGATACGACGAGAGAGTGTAGGAAAGTCTTCCTCTTCCATGAACTGCTCTGTGTAGAGGCCGAGAGCTGAGCTGAACTCTAGTACGCTAAGGTGGCGTACACGACCTCCTAGGCGAAACTGGACCGTCCCTGGATCATCGAATTGGCTTATGATGATTTGAAGATAGAAGGTGGAGCAGAACTCTAGAGTGAGTTCAAGGTATGTAGGCTCGATGATTCGGAAGAATTGCTCCCAAGGATCAATCATCAGTAGGGCCCGAACTGTATCTGCGAGGTTGACTTGCTCTAGCGCGTCCCAATCAATGCATCGGCCGACGCTTAATGTACGGGCCCGTAGTATCTAAAACAACTCCTCTTGGGAGTCTTGGGGAAACGTAATGAACGGGTGGCAAGCCTCGGAGATGGGCCTCGATGATGAACCACCTGGCCCCTTACGTTTCTTTAAAGGCGGGACGACAACTTTCCTACCGCATGTGTCGACATAATGCCTAAATAATAAAATAATAAACATTAGCCCTAAAAAAAGAATAAACTTTGAAATTAAATCGAATCAAAAACTATAAATAAAATAATAAATATGTAGATTGAAATGACAATGTGCTTAAAAACAATTTGAAATAAGATGGGAACTAACCTAAATAATAAAAATTATCCATCCTAATATGATATCAAAAGTAAGAAACATGGGTATGTATTTATACTAAATGCATGAGATTTTAGATAGGAAAAATGACACTCAAATGTAACTCTAAGTGGCATGAAATCACAAGGTTCTCTATAACATTTTAGAGTGTTCATGCTAATTCAATCAATTCCATGCTTTGAAATAATGCTAATCCTAAATATAACATGGTATAAAAAGAAAAATAGAAATAAATTAGCAAAATTTAGAAAGAAAAATTGGAAAATAGAACCAAATGGGAGAAGGATAAGGCGGAGCACGGTCGTGGGTGAGGCGGCACGGTCGTGGGAACACTGTAGACACCGGTGGCGGCGCTAGGGAGGCTAGGGGAGAGGGGTGGTCTGAGAGGATTTAGGGTTTAGAGCGGGAGAAGATGATGAATAGTGGCCCCTATTTATAGTTTTTGGGTCACATGGGCATGGCACACGCCCGTGTGACTCGGGTTCTGCCCGTGTGATTCGAAATTTGGTGGTTTTGGCACACCTAGTTCAAGGTCCACGCCCGTGTTGGCCATCTTGCACGGCCGTTTGCGATCTTGTTCACTTTTCACATGGTCGTGTGGTTCGGTCACACGGCCGTGGCAATTTATCTTTAGCCCGTATTTTGGGAAAAATTGTACTCTATTTGTACACGGTCTGGGTGCACGACCGTGTCTCTGCTTTAAATGTTCACACGGCCTTACGCACGCCCGTGTGCGTGGCTGTGTGGTTCTAAATTTCTGCATTAAAAAGGGTTAGTTGATGTGTTAAAAGACTAAAATCAAAATAGGAAGAAAGTTTACTAAGTCAGTGCTCGGGTTGCCTCCCAAGAAGCGCTTATTTAGAGTTTAAGCTCGACTCTTCCTGGATGTATCACGAAGGGAGTTTATGGAGCTGAAGCTCCTCCCTGTTATCTTTATAATTCTCACCTCTATAATGTTTAAGGCTATGGTCGTTTACCTTGAAAGTACCGTGGTTAGGGTGAGTTACCTCAACTGTGCCGTATGGAAAGACAGTTTGGACAGTGAATGGACCTGGCTATCTTGACTTGAGTTTTTCAGGAAATAGTTTCAGCCTTGAGTTGTAAAGTAGGACAAGATCACCCATTTTGAACTGCTTAGGTTGTCTCAGTCGTTTGTCATGGCGTCACTTCATGGCTTCCTTATATAGTCATGAGCTCTCATAGGCATTGCAACACCATTCGTCTAGCTCATTTAACTGCATTAATCTTTTCTCACCTGCAAGCTTAAAATCAAGGTTTAAAAATTTAATAGCCCAGAATGCTTTATGTTCAAGTTCAAATGGTAGATGACAACTTTTTTTGTACACAAGTTTATAGGGAGATGTTCCCATGGGTGTTTTAAATGCGGTTCTATAGGCCCATAAAGCATCGTCTACCTTTATTGACCAATCTTTTCTATTTGTTTCTATTGTTTTCTCTAAGATGTGTTTTAGTTCCCTATTTGTTACTTTGACTTGGCCACTGGTTTGTGGATGATAAGGGGTAGTTGTTCTATGGTGTACTCCATACCTTTTTAAAACTTTTTCAAATTGAGCAGTGCAAAAATGGGTACCCCTATCACTAATAATTATCCTAGGTGTTCCAAATCGAGAGAAAAGTGATATGCATGGTATGAAGTAATAAAATTTATAAAACCTGATCGCACCAAAAACTAACTAATATCACGATTTTAAGGCAAGCGCACCTATCGAACAGTAGTATAGTTTAGCGGCAAGACCGAGTTATTGTACCCAATGGAACAAAAAGTACTAGTACTAACTTCATTTCTATTATCTAGCCTAAAAAAATAAAAGAGGTTTTTATGAAGACTTAAACTAATTCTAAACTTAAACTAAGAATGTACAAAAAGTAAAGTGGGGAAAAGTTCTTTGGGAAAGACTGATTGATTGGACAATACTCAAGGGAGAATTTACCTAGACTTCACTTATTATCAATTCTTGAGCTAGATGATTTATTCACTTGACTTGATCCGTAGAGATCCCTAACTTATGTTAATACCTCCATCGAGGATAAGAACAACTAATTCTAGGTTGATTAACTGAAATCTCTTTCTAGTTAAAACTCCTAGTCTTGTATTAACTCGTTCTATGGATCCCCTTATTAGGTTTGATCCTAATCCGGCAGATTTATGTTGCCCTATGTCTAGGGTTGCATGTAACTCTGCTTAATTATGCTAGATCTACTCTTAAACAGGGACTTTTGCTCCTCTGCCTAAGCACATTAAAACTTGAATTAATACCCAGGATTATTAAAACAAGCATTAAACACGCATAATTAAGAACAATTCAAGTATTTATCATATAATTCAAGAATGAATAATAACAAGATCTGTCTTAGTTTTCATCCCTCTCAAGTATTTGGGAGATTTAGTTCATAATTAATAAAGAAAACATCTCAGAAGAAATAAAATAGCAAAACATAAAAGAACCCAAAAACCCCTAAAGGATTGAAGGGAAATCATATGTCTTGATGTAGAATTTCGGCTTCTGGAATGAATCAATCGGCTTCCCTTGGAGTAATCTCTTGCTTCCACTCTTTGTGTTGGCAGAAAGAAGGCGCTCCTTTTTGGGAGAAAAGAGTACACCCTTAGAGTTGCCTCCTAGGGTCTTTATATAGAGCTTTGGGATGCCTTTCTTAGCCTCTAAGTATCCAAATCCGAGTGAAATTGTACTTCCTCACGATAGGGACACGCCCGTGTGCCACGCCCGTGTGGATTGACAAGAGACCATGTAACAGCCTAATTTTTAGTGGTGTCGGAACAGTGATTCGAGATCACTAAATCCGACAAATGAGTACGAAATATTATTAATTTAGTGAGTATAAGTTAAATGTGAAGTTAGGAAAAATTTTGAAATAGTAAATAGTGTACTAAAAATAAATATTAAAATAATTAGAATCGAAAATAAGGTATCAAGACCTCGGGAATTTTAAATCAAGCCATAAATATTTTTATAAATATTTATGGAGTATTAATAAGTTAGTATTAAAGTTTCGTCAAGAAATTTTAAAGTTCTGATAGTTAATTGAACAAAAAGGACTAAATTGTATCAAATGCAAAATTGTGAGAAATGATTAAATAGCTTAAATGATAAAAGAAAGAGGGTTTAAAAGGCAAATAGACCCAAGGTCTATTTGGGCTGGACGGCAAGGGCATGAGATCAGCAAGAAAATAAGGAGAATTAAGGGCAAAATTGGAAAATTACAAAATTTACTTAATAAAGCTAGGACTAAAGTGGAATTATCTAGATTTCTCTTTATTTTTCTGCATTCTCATGAGCAAAAACGCCATGGAAGAGTTCCCTTAAGCTGGATTTTCATATTTTTACTTCAAGTAAGTTCAATTCTTGATTATTTCTTGAGATTTTTGTGTTTTTGTGACTTTTGCAACTAGGCCCACTTGTTGAATTCATTAGTTTTTGATTCTATGAAAGAAATTGAAAGTTGCCATGAATATGTGCTGGAAGTAAATGATGATTTGGCATGGAATTAGAGTTTTAAATTGTTTATATGCTGATTTTATTAAAATTAATTGAATAGAAAGTGAATGTTTGAGACCTAATTGTAAAAGAGTTTGAAGTTAGAATTTTATGTGGAAATTCTGAATTTCAATAGTTATGAAATAACTTATAATGTCTACGAAAAGTATTAATAGAGAAAATTATCTTAATTGAGGGGCTAATTGAGCAAGGACTAAATTGTATGAATTGTGAAATTTGGGGCAAAATGGAAATCAATATTTTGCACTAAAACTGTTTTGGACAGCAGCAGTGGTCTAACTTTGAAAAATCACCAAAAATTGTAGAAATTGAATTAGAGAATGACTAAGATATGGAATTAAAGCTTATTGAGTCTATTTTCATATAAAAGAAATAGAGTAAGTAAATGAATTCTGTATTTTGAGATATTTATATTTTTGTGAGACTGGTTCAGAATGATTTCGGGATCCTCTGTTCTGACTTGTAAAAATCATTAAAAATTGTACAAAAATAGTTATGGGACATAATTTATGTGGTTAGATTCCTTAGTGAGTCTATTTTCATTAGAAACAATCAAAAACACTATATGAAAATCGTACTATAAGATAATTGATTTTTAGTGAAGAGAGCTCAGAGCTGTTGGACTGTGAAACAGGGGAAACTTTAATGAATAAACTGTATTAATTGGCTAAACCAAAAATTATGAAAATTTTATGGTAATAATATATACGAGTCTAGTTTCAAGGAAAATTTACGGATCTTAATTTCGAGTTCTGTAGTTCAAGATATAAATAATTTGGTAACCCTGACACAAATGGACAGTTTTGAATATACTTATAAGTAAATAGTGAAATTATTGATAATGTTACTTATAGCATGTTATATAAATTAAGGATGTGGAATGGAGAGGAGGAGGAGGAAAATATGTATGAATATTCATCTAGCATGGATAATTTGTATATTTTAGGCTAAGGGACTAAATTGAATAAAAGTAAAACTTTATGGGCAATTTTGTAAAAATGTTAGAAATGGCCAATTTGCATGAAAAGGATTATTTTATTATTTAAATTGTAAAATTTAAATGGAATTATTAATTTAGTTCAAGATCGGTGAAAAATATGTTTTAAGGATTAAATTGCAAGAATTTTATTCTCTGAGCCTAAGGATGAAATCGTCATTAATTAAAAGTTTAGGGGTAAAATGGTAAATTTTGTTTAGGGCATTAGTTGAATGTATTAGAACATGAAATAAATGAAAATAATAAACATCTTTATGTATAAGGATTCGGATGATTCAAATAAGAGACTAGAACGTGGAAAAGAAAAGATATAAGATTATTGTAATTATAAACATGAATAAAGAACGAGGTAAGTTGGTATAACTTGAATTGTATTTTTAAATATATGAAATATTGATACAATAAATTACCTGATTTATGTTTATGAAGAAAAGGCAAGAGAATAATATTTATCATGACATGTAAATATGTGATTTTCATTGATACGTTGATACAAGAAAATTAAGTATGTTGAGATCATAAATTCAAGTAAAACATGTCGAGAAAAATTAAGCACGTTTAAGGGACAATATGTTTAATTTTAATTGGTTTCAAATATGAATGTTAGATGAAGTAAAATATCTGATAAATAAATCGGTAACTCCGGTAATGCTCCGTAACTCTATTCCGGTGACGAATTCGGGTTAGGGGCGTTACAGACCGTGTACGAGACTGTTGATGGAGGCACAGTCGTGTGGTCAGGCCGTGCTTGTCGGGGCTAGGCCGTATTGGACCTTATGTGGCACGGCCGTGTGCCACGGCCGTGTGGTGACTCATTGAGCCGTGTTATTTTCACACTTTGGCCTATTTTCTTAGTTTTCGATCCGTTTTTCATTCTTTTCTCTTCCCTATGCTCTCCCGAGTATACAAAAATGAAATAGAAGGGTTAAAAGCACCAATTCTCACAAAATTAATAATAGTTCATCCAAAATATAGGCTAAACATAAGGTAAAAATATGTATAATTTATCGTTTATCAAAAAGTTTCTTCAAAAATCGTACTACCATTCTAGCATCATTAGTAGGTAAGGCTTGGGCTTCCACCTATTTTGACATATAATCTACTGCTGCTAGGATGTACTTATTCCCAAATGAAGTAGGGAATGGACCCATGAAATCAATACCCCAAACATCAAATATTTCACATGAAAGTATATAGTTCTAAGGCATTTCATTATGTTGAGAGATATTACATGTTCTCTGGCATTTATCACAAGAGGTCACATACTTGTTGGCATCTCTGAAAAGTGTAGGCCAGTAAAAACTTGATTCGAGTACCTTATGAGCAGTTCTAGCTCCACTGTGATGTCCTCCTGTAGGTCCCGAATGGAAATGATCTAAAATTTGGTATGTTTCTGTCTCAGCAACGCATCTTCGGATAACCTGATCTGCACAAATTTGAAAAAGAAAAGGATCTTCCTAAAAGTAGTTTTTCACATTAGCGAAGAATCGCTTCTTTTGCTGATGGGTCAGCCCTTTTGGGGTTATGTTAGCTGCTAAGTAATTTACAAAATCAGCAAACCAAGGAACTGCTGCCACTGCTAAGGCGAGGAGTTGTTCTTCAGGAAACAAGTCGTTTATTTTCTCGAGGTCCTTGGGGTGTGGATTTTCTAATCTCGAGAGGTGATCTGCTGCCAAGTTTTCAGCTCCTTTCTTGTCTTTTATTTCTAAATCGAATTCCTATAACAATAGAATCCATCTTATTAATCGAGGTTTTACATCAATTTTAGTTAAAAGATAGCGAAGAGCAGAATGGTCAGTATAAACAATGACTTTTGACAATATTAGATAAGATCTAAATTTATCAAATGCAAAGATAACAGCTAGCATTTCTTTTTCTGTAGTAGTACAATTCGCTTGGGCAGCTGTCAAAGTTCTGCTAGCATAGTAGATGGTTGAAAGTGCTTATCTCTTCGTTGTCCAAAAACTGCACCTACTGCAAAATCACTCGCATCGCACATTAGTTCAAAAGGTAAATTCCAATCAGGTGAAATCATAATCGGGGCTTTGACTAATTTTTCTTTGAGAGTGTTGAAAGATTCTAAACATTCTTGGTCAAAATTGAAAAGCACATCTTTTTCTAGTAATTTTGTTAATGGCTTAGCTATTTTAGAAAAATCCTTAATGAATATGCGATAAAAACTAGCATGTCCTAAAAAGCTTCTTATGGCCTTAACTGAATTAGGGGGAGGTAACTTTTTGATGGTTTCAATTTTTGCCTTGTCTACCTCTATCTCTTTACTAGAAATTTTATGCCCTAGAACAATACCTTCTTGAACCATAAAATGGCATTTTTCCCAATTTAATACTAGATTTGTCTCTTCATATCTTATTAAAACACACTTTAAATTATTAAGACAAAGTTGGAAGGAATTACCGAAAATTGAGAAATCATCCATAAATACCTCCATAATGTCTTCCACAAGTTCATTGAAGATAGCTAGCATGCATCATTGAAAATTAGAAAGAGCGTTACATAAACCGAAAAGCATTCTACGATAAGCAAACGTACCGTATAGACATGTGAATGTCGTTTTCTCCTGATCTTCTAGAGCTATCGGGATTTGGAAGTAACCAACGAGGCCATCTAGAAAACAGTAATACATGTGACCTGATAATCTTTCCAACATCTGATCAATGAAAGGTAAAGGGAAATGAACTTTTCGAGTTGCATTATTTAACTTTCTATAATCAATGCAGACTCTCCACCCAGTGACTGTTCTTGTAGGTATTGATTCCTTTTTGTCATTAGATACCACAGTTATGCCTCCCTTTTTAGGAACAACCTGCACAGGACGTACCCAAGAACTGTCAGAAATAGGATAAATAATACTTGCATCTAGAAGTTTAATTACCTCGACTTTGACGACTTCCTTCATGTTGGGATTTAGTCGTCTTTGAGCTTGCACCGATGGTTTATATTCATCTTCCATTAAAATTTTGTGGGTGCAAAAAGAAGGATTAATTCTCCTAATATCTGAAATTTTCCATGCTATAGCATGTTTGTGTTCTCTTAACACTTGAAGTAGTTCCCCTTTTTCTATAGTGCTCAAATTTGATGCGATAATAACTGGTAAAGTTGAATCTTCCCCTAAAAAGGCATATTCTAAATGGTCCGGTAGCTGTTTTAACTCTAATTTAGGGGGTTCATCAATGGAAGGTTTCTGTCTCAACTCATCATTCATTTTTATACTTTCATAACTTATGTGTCTCGTGATAATTTCATTAGAATCTAACTTCTTCCTTACTTTTTTAATTTCAGTGGTAGCTTCATCTTCCCCTCACCTTAAACAAGACACAGTTCCAACGTGTCTATGAGAAAAAGTTCCTAAAAATTATCTTGAACAAAATAATCAATAGCATCAACAAAATAACGGGAATCATCTTGTTCTTTAGAAAATTTCATAGCATCATAAATTTTAAAAATGACTTTTTCTTCTTCAACTCTAAGTACCAATTTACCATCCCCTACATCAATGACGGCTTTAGCAGTAGCTAAAAATGGACGTCCCAAAATTAAAGGCACCTCAATATCTACATCCATGTCAAGTACAATGAAATCAACAGGAAATATAAATTTATCTACCTTTACTAGCACATCTTCGATGATTCCCCTAGGATATTTAACAGATCTATCAGCTAGTTGAATACTCATCCTAGTGGGCTTTGGTTCCCCTAGACCTAGTTGCTTGAACATTTTGTAAGGCATTAGATTAATGCTAGCACCTAAATCAGCTAAGGCTTTATCAATAATTAAACTACCAATTAAACAATGGATAGTAAAACTCCCTGGATCTTTCAGTTTTGCCGGCAGTTTATTTTGGAGAATAGCTAAGTATTTCTCGTTGAGTTCCACTATGGCTAATTCTTCCAACTTCCTTTTATTTGTGAGAAGTTCTTTAAGAAACTTCGCGTACTTTGGCATCTGCAAAATTGCTTCAACAAAAGGTAAGTTAATGTGTAATTGTTTAAAAAGTTCAAGAAATTTACCGAATTGAGCGTCTGTGCAGTCTTTCTTTAACTTTGCTGGATATGGAATAGGGGTTTGTATTCCTTGAGTGTTGGTGGAGTATTTTCCTTGGGTTCCTCTACCTTGTCTCCTGCGGATTCTTGAACAGGCTTCGTTTCTGGTTCAGCTAGTACTTTCCCATATCTTAAAGTAATTGCTTTGACATGTTCTCTGGGATTTGGCTCAGTGTTACTTGGTAGTCCACCTTGTGGTCTCTCTGAAATTAATTTTGCAAGTTGACCGATTTGATTCTCAAGCCCTTGAATTGATGCTTGTTGGTTCTTTAGTGCCGTTTTAGTGTTTTAAAAACGGGTTTCTGATGCGGTTATAAATTTGGTGAACATCTCTTCAAGATTCGGCTTTTTCTCTTGTTGTGGTGGTGGCTGCTGAAATCCCAGAGGAGGCTGTTGTCTTTGATTTCCTTGTCCTCCCTATGAAAAGTTGGGGTGATTTCTCCAACCTGCATTATAAGTGTTACTATAAGGGTTATTTTGAGGTCTAGAATTGTTACCCATATAGTTCGCTTGCTCAGTTTCTATGCTGTGTCCACAAGATGAGTAGTCTGGATTGAACATATTTTCTGGAGTTGCATCGCACTGCATCACTGGTTGTGCCTACGTGGAACCAACAAAGTTATCAAACTTTTTATTTAAAAGTTCTACCTGATTAGTAAGCATAGTGACAGCATCAATATTATAAACTCCTGTGGCTTTTGTCGGCTTTGTCCTCATGACTTGCCACTGATAGTTATTCAGTGACATCTATTCTATAAACTCATAAGCTGCTTCGGGTGTTTTGTTGTTGATTGTTCCTCCTGCGGCTGCATCGATCATTTACCTTGTTGATAGGTTCAAACCATTGTGGAAGGTTTGAACTTGTAACCACAAAGGTAGTCCATGGTGAGGGCATCTTCTCAAAAGATCTTTGTATCTCTCTCAGGCATCGTAAAGTGTTTCTAAATCCATCTGCATAAAAGAAGAGATATCGTTTCGTAATTTAGCTATTTTAGCTGGAGGAAAATATTTAAGTAAAAATTTTTCTGTCATCTGTTCCCATATAGTGATTAAGCCTCGTGGTAAAGAATTTAACCACTGTTTGGCTTTATTTCTCAAAGAGAATGGGAATAGCCTTAGACGAATGGCATCATCAGAAACACCATTAATTTTAAAAGTATCACAAAGTTCCAAAAAGTTGGCTATGTGTGAATTTGGATCTTCATCCTGTAGACCATCAAACTGCACAAATTACTGTATCATCTGAATAGTGTTAGGTTTTAATTCAAAATTATTTGCAGCAATAGTAGGTCTAATAATATTAGATTGAGCACCAGCTAAACTAGGTTTAGCATAATCATACATAGTACGAGGAGCTTAATCTTGATTCACTAGTTGCGCGGCTATTGAGGGAGGTGGTGGAATGTCTTGATTTACTTCCATCTCTTCCGTAGGTTCTAGCTCTTGTTCTTGTCCTTGTTCTGGATAATGTAGGCTTCTTCTGATCTCTCTACGAGTTCTGCGAACTGTCGCTTCCAAATCTTCGTAAAAAAGTAATGGCCCTGCTGGGTTGTTTCTAGTCATAGACTAGAAATACCTAGAAGGAAAAAGCAAAGAAAAATAAAATAAAAATAAATAAAAACCAAAAATAAATAAATATAGTAATGGCTAAAGTAATAGAAATCGATTTTTTTAATATTTATCACGATTTTAAGGTAAGCGCACCTATCGAACAGTAGTATAGTTTAGCGGCAAGACCGAGATATCGTACCCAAGGGAACCAAAAGTACTAATACTTACTTCCTTTCTATTATTTAACCTAAAGAATAAAAGGGGTTTTTATGAAACTAAACTAATTCTAAAACTAAACTAAGAATGCACAAAAAGTAAACTGGGGAAAAACTCTTGGGAAAGACTTGATTGATTTGGGCAATACTCAAGGGAGAATCCACCTAGACTTCACTTGTTATCAATTCTTGAGCTAGATGATTTATTCACTTGACTTGATCCGTAGAGATCCCTAACTTATGTTAATACCTCCGTCGAGGATAAGAACAACTAATCCTAGGTTGATTAACTGAAATCTCTTTCTAGTTAAAACCCCTAGTCTCCCATTAACTTGATCTATGGATCCCCTTATTAGGTTTGACCCTAATCCGACAGATTTATGTCGCCCTATGTCTAGGGTTGCATGCAACTCTGCTTAATTATGCTAGATCTACTCTTAAATAGGGCCTTTTGCTCCTCCGCCCAAGCACATCAAAACTTGAATTAATACCTAGGATTATTAAAACAAGCATTAAGCACACATAATTAAGAACAATTCAAGTATTTATCATATAATTCAAGAATGAATAATAACAAGATCTGTCTTAGGTTTCATCTCCCTCAAGTATTTGGGGGATTTAGTTCATAATTAATAAAGAAAACATCTTAAAAGAAATAAGATAACAAAACATAAAGAACCCAAAAACCCCTGAAGGAATTTGGGGAGACCCTCTGTCTTGATGTAGAATTCAGCTTCTGAGATGAATCAATCGGCTTTCCTTGGAGTAATCCTTTGCTTTCACTCTCTGTGTTGGCAGAAAGAATGCGCTCCTTTTTTTGAGAGAAAAGAGTACACCCTTAGAGTTGCCTCCTAAGGTCTTTATATAGAGCTTTGGGATGCCTTTCTTAGTCTCTAAGTATCCAAATCCGAGTGAAATTGCACTTCCTCACGATAGGGATACGCCCGTATGGATCGACAAGAGGCCGTGTGCGAGACTGTTGATAGAGGCACGGTCGTGTGGTCAGGCCGTACTTGTCGGGGCTGGGCTGTGTTGGACCTTATGTGGCACGGTCGTGTGCCACGGCCGTGTGGTGACTCCTTAGGCTCTGCTATTTTCACACTTTCACCCATTTTCTTCGTTTTCGGTCCGTTTTTCGTTCTTTTCTCTTCCCTATGCTCTCCTGAGTATACAACATGAAATAGAAGGGTTAAGAGCACCAATTCTCACAAAATTAATAATAATTCATCCAAAATATAGGCTAAACATGAGGTAAAAATATGTATAATTTATCGTTTATCAATAAATAAAATAAATGAAGCTATTTAATGAGGTTATATGAATTTAAGAGTACAATAAATGTACGTGTGATTGAGATAGGTTAAATT
Organism: Gossypium stocksii; assembly: GCA_020496765.1. Lineage (NCBI taxonomy): Eukaryota > Viridiplantae > Streptophyta > Magnoliopsida > Malvales > Malvaceae > Gossypium > Gossypium stocksii. Next base: position 112,447,295 of record CM035623.1, read on the forward strand.
TGGTTTAATGATATTGAATTATAATTATCATTGAAATGAATTATTTGCGTATGGCTTACTAAGCTTTCAAAGTTTACTTTGTGTGCTTTTCCTATGTCTATAGAGCTCCGGAGTTTCTTTTTTTTTGCTCGGGTTGGAAGTCATTGGAGACCTCATCACACTATCTAGTTATCGTTTCGGTAAATTAAAGCTTTAAATTTTGGTTATGTGGCATGCATAGGCTAGTTTGATATATTTGGATTTGAAATTGTATATGTGTATAGCCATGAGAAAATGGCTTGTTCATGATACTTAAGTTCAGTTATAATTAGTTATGGTATAACTCAATTCGGTAAGTATGTTTATGATAAGTATGAATGGAGTTTTGGTTATATGTCTTGATTGAGTAATGCTTGAATGACTTATAAATAGCTCGTGTTGATAAGCTTAATGCATGGTGTACATATATTTATGGTGTTAAGATGTATGGTTCAACAATGAGTAATTGTAAATATATGTCTATAATATGATCATTCGTGGTTTGCTCATTTTGATTTGGTTTGTGCAGACAAGTATACCTATAGTTTATGCTGGAATAGTTGGACATTTAGAGTCGGTTCCTAAATGGCAAATGTTGAATATGTTCTAGGTGTATTTTAGTTAATCACATGGATAGTTATAAATGACATTTTAATGTTAATGATCTAATGTTTAAGATATTTTGGTCATGATATATGTGTAATGTTCATGTCATTACCATGATTTGACTATTTAAGCTCGTTATAAGATGACAAAGGTTATATGTGATTTAAATGTTATATGAAAGTTAATTTGCATGATCGAATATTTGATGAATTGATTGGTGGTGTAAATGCATTATAGGCATATTACTTGGCATGCGATTTGGGTTATCCTTGATAGGTTAATTGCGCATATGTTTAGTATATTTAAAAGTTAAATTTAACCATTTTGTGAAGTTGATATTGCCGCATGTTAAATTACAAAAAAGCCACGTGGTATGATTTATTTGATTTAATGTGCATACGAATAGAGTTACGAAGTAAAATGTTTGGTTTTCATTGTAACACCCCGAAAATTTTTACAGTGAAATATTATCCTTGATATAGTAAAATAAGGAAATAAAGTGACGAGAAGAGGAAATTTGAGTTATGTCATTAGGAAATATATTATGACATATTAATTCAAGAAAGGACTGAATTGTAAAAGTGAGAAAAGTTTTGTTGCCCAAGAGTAAATACTCAAAATTTGAGGGATTAAAAGTGTAAATATGAAAAGTTGAAGGACCAATAGTGCAAATATTTGAAGGGTAGAATAATTTAGAAACTAAGGAAAATTGATGAATTAGGACTAAATTGAATAGGTGAAGAATTATGAGGGACTAAATTGCAATTTTACCAAATTAAGTGATGACTCAAGGATGGAATTTTAAAAGATCATAAAGGGTAAAATGGTCAATTGGAAGAGAGAGAAATCTAGAAAGTAATGATTATATTGATGATATTTTATAATTATATATTAAATAATTATTATTTTATTAATATTTTAATAAGATATTTTATTATTTTATTTAGTATATATATGTGTGTGTGGGAAAAAAAAAGGGGAAAAACCACTAGCCACTCTTCCCATGCATCCCACATTAGAAGAAGAAGAAGAGAAGAAGGAAACTTTCCTTTCTTTACAATTTAATCCTTCCACCAAAAATTCATCATTATCGCTTAGAAATCAAAAGAATTTCCATAGCTACCAAAGGAGAAAAATGTTAAGGAGACTATGGGGAGTTAGAAAGTCAAGTTGGACTCAAGAAATCGAAGCTGGAAGAGAGAGAATATCAAGTTAAAGATTGAAACCAAGTGGACAAGGTAAGAACATCAAGATTTCCATATATTTTTAAGTTTGATATTATTGAAAAAGCATGGAAATGATGTTAATGTAGAGTTTTCTTATATATGGTTCTATGTTGTTGATATGTTAGTGAAGAGAAAATAAGAGAGAGTGATGGGAAATATTGTAGAGAAGGGAAATAAGAGTGTTATAAACTTGATAATCAACATTTTGCAGTAAAACTGTTTTGGACAGCAGCAGTAGGTCAACTTTAAAAAATCACCAAAAATGGTAGAAATTTAATTAGAATTTGATTGAGATATGGAATTAAATCTTAATGAGTCTATTTTCATATAAAATAAATAGAACAAGTAAATGAATTCTGTACTATGAGATATTTATATTTTTGTGAGACTGATTTAGAATGATTTTGGGATCCTCTGTTCTGACTTGGAAAAATCATTAAAAATTGTATAAAAATTATTATGGGACATAATTTATATGGTTTTATTCTTTAGTGAGTTTATTTTTATAAGAAACAAACGAGAACATCATTTGAATTCTGTACAAAGAGATAATTAAATTTTACCGAAAAGTGGTCAGAACTGTCGAATAGCAAAATAGGAGAGATTTTAATGAATAAACTATACTAATTGGCTAAACCAAAAATTTTGAAAATTTTATGGTAAGAATACATGTGAGTTTAGTTTCAGGGAAAATTAGTGGATCTTAATTTGGAGTTCTGTAGCTCAAGATATAAATAATTTAGTAACTATGACTCAAATGGACAGGTTTGAAAATACATATAAGTAAATAGTGAAAGTTTTGATAATGTTACTTATAAGCATGTTATATAAATTAAGGATGTGGAATGGAGAGGAGGAGGAGGAGGAAAATATGTATGAATATTAAGCTAGCATGGCTAATTTGCATGTTTTAGGCTCGGGGACTAAATTGAATAAAAGTAAAACTTTATGAGCAATTTTGTAAAAATGTTAGAAATGATCAAATTACATGAAAAAGATTATTTTATTATTTAAATTGCAAAAATTAAATTAAATTATTAATTTAGTTCAAGATCGGGGAAAACACGTTTTAGGGATTAAATTGAAAAGTGTTGAAATTATGAAAAATTCTGATATTTTATAGAATTTATGGGTTGTTATCAATATGTATGACAATAACGGCAGGAAATAAGGATTAAATTGCAAGAATTTTATTTTCAGAGCCTAAGGATGAAATCGTCATTAATTAAAAGTTTAGGGGCAAAATGGTAAATTTTGTTTAGAACATTAGTTGAATGTATTAGAACATGAAATAAGTGAAAATGACAATCATCTTTATTTATAAAGATTCGGATGACTCAAATATGAGACTAAAACGTGGAAAAGGAAAGAAATTATTGAAATTATAAACATGAATAAACAACGAGGTAAGTTGGCGTAAGTTGAATTGTATTTTTTTTAAATACATGAAATATTGATATAATAAATTACCTAATTTATGTTTATGAAGAAATGGCAAGAGAATGGTATTTATCATGAAATGTAAATATGTGATTATCATTACTACGTTGATACAAAAAAAAATAAGTATGTTGAGACAATTAATAAATTCAAGTAAAACATGTCGAGAAAAATAAGCACGTTTAAGGGACAACATGTTTAATTTTAATTGGTTTCAAATATGAATGTTAGATGAAGTAAAATATCTGATAAATAAATCAGTAACTCCAGTAATGCTCCGTAACTCTATTCCGGTGACGGATTTGGGTTAGGGCGTTACATTCATTAAGTAAATCAAATACAATTAAGGTGATGTGTTTATGATTTGAATTATGTATTTATAAAGTATTAATGTTGATGCTATATGGTTTTGAAGTATGATTCATATTTGCATTATTATTAACAATGTATGTTAATTATTAGGTCAGCCATATGCTTTATTTATACAAATATGATCAGAGTGAATGTATGAATGATTGGAAGCTATGCTTTACTTGGTAATGCCCCGTAACCGTAATCCAGCGACAGATACGGGTTAGGGGTGTTACACCAATCTTGTCCTTGTTTCCATTTAGGTCGCTGATGCTAAGCAATGCATTATTGTTCCAGGGGTTTTGCCCCCCATCACCATCCGCCATTGTGACTCTTTTTGCAGCCTCCTTCTGTTAAAGGACAACAGTTTTTTCCTCTCCTTCGTTCGGTGAAGCCCTTGCTTTCCACGCTTTTTCGACATTAACGCTTCTTCCGAGTTCTGGTAGGATCTAACCTTCAATGGTGTTTTGGTGTCATTGCATTAGATTTGTTTCTGGTTGTTGTCTATCATGTCTCTTATGTTGTTTGGCTTTGGCTCTTCTCTATTGGAGTTCATGATTGTGCTGGTGGTAGCTTTGGCATTCTCTTTGAGGTTTCACGGTGGCATGACCTCTTTTGAAAGGGGTGCATGCCGATGGGCCAAATGCTCTCACTGTCTCAATGCTCTTCCCTCCTCCTCTATACTTTTTTTTAATTAATGAATCCAACCAATAAAACCAAATTGGTAAGAAAATGGTTGTCACAATCTTGAAGTTGGGAAGAGACCCCATAATCAGCACTTTTGAGTCCTAAAAATATTGAAAAAGAGAAATGGTGGATTCTTCCACATTGCAATAAAAAATAGATAACATATAGTTTGAATTCCCAACATTGCCAAGACCTAGCATTTGGCTACTTCTTAAAATTTGTTTTTATAGGGAACATCATTGTAGGTTTAGATTATTAGATAATGAATCTCACTCCATATTAACCAACTTTCATTAGTCACTTACAATTTCCAACTATTGGTTTGATTTTGCTGTATAAAGAAAACAGAAGCCACCTCTCACATATAAACTTTTTCCGTAGGTAGTCAAACAGCATCATTCTAAAGTGTTATTTAAGAAATAAAAATTTGTTTTCAATAATAAAAATATTAAAGCATTTCATCTTTTCAAATATATTTTTATAATAATATTAAATACTTAATTATTAAATTAAAATTTTCAAAAATTATTTTAGAAAAAAATTTATACTATACATTTTCAGAAAAGCAAAATTAAAGTAATCTAAGTATTGTTAAGCATCTATTAGATGGCATTAATATATATATATATATATAACACCAACAAAAGCAAACCTAAGATCCAAAGACAAAAATAATGAAAAACCAAAATGCAGTAAAGGATGACTGAAGTCTAAAGTCAAGTCCACTAATCATTTATTTTTGAAGTCTCAATTAAAAATAGAAACTGTTCATAGCACTTTAGTCATCATGAAGCCTTTCTAGGGCTAATTTGATAGACAAAATTATATTTTATTCACACCTAAGGAAATTACCATGGTGAAACTTACTTTCTCAAAGCCAAGAAAGACATCATTGGCTTTCAAGTCTTTATCTTGTATAAATTATACACCTCGTTTTAGGTTTATGTTTTCGGTTTAGGGTTTAAAATTTATAAATTGGTTTGAGTCGAATTTAAGTCAAGTTTATGAAGGTATTTAGATTAATTTTTAAAATTTGAGTTTGATTTGATCTAAAAAATAAACTTACTTTTTTTCCGTGCCTCAATTTAAGAAAAGTAAATCCAGACACAATCCAATCTATTTATAATTAATTTTTTTAGATAAATTTTTATTTAAGAATATTTAAAAAAATATTATGCATTAAATGCACTAAAAAATCTAGAATAAAAGTTTTATAACATATTAAAAAGTATTTATATAAAAATCACAAATAAATATAATAAATATTTTATTGTATTAAATATAACTTTTAAAATATTATATTTTGGATTGAGTTATTTAGTTAAGTAAATATTTTTCAAGGTTTTGGGAAATGATTTAATTGTTATTGAGATAGTAGTTTAATATAATTATATATAATTATTATTTAACATATATAATTAATATAATATTTTTATAACATAATATATTCTGGTTGGATTGAGCTTGAGCAAAAAATATTGCCCAAAGCCCGAGTTATATAGAGTATGAGATTTAAATTTTACCCAAGTTTATTTTTTGAGCCTTGTATTTTATTCAAACTTTCTTACTTTTTAAGTGGTCGGCCCCATGAGCAGGTCTAAACTCGTTCCACAAGTAATTTCTTTCATTTAAATGAAGGGTAAACTACACAAATAATCACTTTTTTTTCCTCATATTACATTTTAGTCACTTATGTTTGAAATGCTATGTTTTAGTTACTTACATTATTGTTTTGTTACGAAATGATCACTTTGCTGTTAAGCTCCGTTACCTTCCAAACGACAATCCTATATGGCAATCCAAATGGATTTTAAATGTCAACTTGGATGTCTAACTGGGATGAAAATTGGTTTTTAATTAAATAAATTTAATTAATTGAAAATTTTAAATTATTTATACCTTGAACTAAAAGGAAAAACCGTTCATCTCCTTTTTCTTTTAGTTTCTTTTCCGTTTTGACTGAAAAAATTATTCTCATCTTAGTTGGACACCTAAGTTGGTATTTAAAACTCATTTGGACCGCCACGTAGGATTGTCATTAGGGAGGTAACAAAGCTTAACGGCAGAGTGACTATTTTGTAACAAAATGATAACGTAAGTGACTAAAACGCAACGTTTCAAACATAAGTGACTAAAATATAATCTGAGACAAATAAAAGTGACTATTTTTATAGTTTATTGTTTGTCACCGAAAAAATTTACTTTCATGGTCAATGATATGGGTATTCCTTTATATTTGTAAAAATTACCAAAAGTCGTAGCCTTAAACTTCTAAGGAAAATTTGGTTGGGCTGCTTAGGGATGGTAAAAAAAACCGTCTCAAGATATTTATGAAATTCTTTTATCATAACAAAGGTATTCACTAATGATTATTGTTTTCATATAAGTATTTCTTGAAGAGGTGTAACACCCCCTAACCCCAAACCGTTGCCGGAACAGGGTTACGGAGTATTACCAGAACTATCGGACAATTTACAATTAATACACAATTATTATCAAACATATTATAAAATAAATTTATAGTCCTTTATATGAATCTTTGAGATCCAAAAATATGAGTTAAAGGTAGTTTGGGACTAATTCGAGTACTTATAAAATTTTTCGAATATTTTAAAATTTTTCTAAAGAGTAGGGCTCACACACCCGTGTTAATGAACCGTGTGGTTCAATACAGCCGTGGTGATTTGGGACACGCCCGTGTCCCTTACCCGTAGAGCATTCTGATTTTCTCACATGGCCAAGCCACACGCCCGTATGCCAGGCTGTGTGGACTCAATATGAGTCTTAAACACTAAACTAACCTTCCTGCACATTTCAACCCAAAGCCAATGTACAATTTATGTAGCAACCAATATATTTACATATACAAACATATCTAACCATTTTTAAACAATTTATTTATCTATTTGTTCATTAAACATACATATACCAATTAAATTCATGCTAATAAACTTTATTCATTTTTTTTTAATTTCATACCTATATCAAATATATCATATTAGTTCTCTTTTTATACTTATAACCAATTTAAAACATCATTTTACAACCATCATCATAAGACTCTTATACTTAACATATTCATTACCTAGGTCCATGCCACCATTATCAAAGAAAAGGTACATTACTTAAAATTTTCTCTGAGGTCGGGATTACTCTAGATGCTGGACCGAACACTGACTTTCAATAAACCTGTGCACGGAAACAACCGTACGCTGAGTATGGGTATACTCAGTAGTATTACCATAATTCAAATTTTACAATAACTTATATACATTCAATTTATGTTACAATTATTTAATAATTATTTCATACTTTAAATCAAATTATTTAATAATAATAAGCATTATTTTAAGCTTGTATTTAAACAAATTCATACATTATTTCACTATCCAATTTTCATTGAATTTTTTTTTTCACTTCTCATTCGATTAGTTCATTTCGTATCATATGTAATTCACTAAATTTTATCACTTTATTCAATATTAATTCTATTACAGTTTGTGTTCACTAAATTCATATCTCAACAGTAACAATTTCACTAATTGATTTCTTGTATCATCACTTTACTTTAATCAATTATTGCATCTTTAGTTCATATTTTAAGATATCATATCTCAATTTCATTTTTACATATCAAATTTACACTCAAATTATATAATTCAATTATATTATTCTTTTCAATTAACTTATTATATTATTTATATAATTTCAAACAAAATTGTGAACTTTAGTTTCATTTCTCCATCTTATATAATTTTTCAATTCAGAATTCATCTTTGAACACATTATGAACTTTTTGTTTATACATTCAATCTTATATCACCAATCTCATATCATAATTTATTTCACAAATTCACTTTTTTATTTCTTTCAATAGCTCAATCATATTTATTCAGAATTTATCATTTCACTTATTTACCCCAATTAACTTGACTCGGACCCTGGCGGATACACGGATTCCAACCCAAACACACCTGTACGGCACATTGTGCCTAAAACGGTACATAGTACCTAATCAGTATACGACACATAAGTGCCTGAAACGACACACGAGGTGCCTAATACGACACACGAGATGCCTGAAATACGACTAGTTAATAGGGTATCGGAACACTTTCTCTTTATCAATCAAATTCACATCAACGTACACTTTGATCACATTTTCTCACATATTTCCAATATCAATCACAATTTGTTTCCTATTCACATAATCACATTCAATTCAATTTGATTCAGTTCCAATCACTTTTCACATTTCCATTCCATTCATTTCAATATCATCAATTCAAAGACATTCAAGTCATAATTCATCATATATTCAATTCAATGCATTTTCTATTTTCAATCAATATATCATCAAATGCTCATACATATTCAAACTTCAATAATTACTAATAATAAATTCAATTCAATCTTGATACTTACCTCAATTTTCTTAATATATATTTATATATTTAAAATTTAACAAAAAATCAAATTTGAATTATAGTAATATTAACCTGGATTTCTTGTTTTTACTCCTAATTTATTTTCTCTTTTTCCCTCCTTGCTCGATGTCTCGAGTTCTTTACTTGCTACGAAAATAATAATAATTTACATTATTAATTACAACATTAAAATTTAAATAATTGAATTCTTATTCAATTCCTACTCTTCCTCTTCATTCCACATTCTTATATACAATCCTACTATTTACTATAAGTTCTTTCAAGGCTGTCAACTTGAGTCATTATCACTAAATTATCTATATCTTGAGTTACAAAATTCCAAATTAAGATCCGTAAATTTTCTATAAAATTAGACTCACATATCTTATAGCCATAAAATTTTCAAAATTTTTGGTTTAGCCAATAATTATAGTTTATTCTTTAAAGTCACCCCTGCTCTGCTATCTGACAGTTCCAACCTTTCTTCACTAAATATTATTTATCTTCTTGTATAGGATTCGAATAAAGTTCCCGTTTGTTTCTCGTAAAAATAGATTAAGAATTTTAAACATATAAATTATAACTTCTAATTATTTTTATACAATTTTTAATGATTTTCCAAAGTCAAAACAGAGTATCTCAAAATTATTCTAAACCAGTCCCACGAAAATTCAAATATCTCTTGATTCACTAATCCATTGCTTACTTTGTTTCTCCTATAAGAAACTAGACTCATTAAGCTTTAATTTCATATCTTATTCATCCTCTCATTCGATTCCTACAATTTTTGGTGATTTTTCAAAATTAGGCTTCTGTTGCTGTCCAAAAACTATTTTCTTATAGCTTATTTTGCAATTAAATCCTAACTAAGTTTACTTACTTTTCTTATTCAATTCACACTCTATTTCTATTCAAATTTTACCCACACTCAAGTTTAACTATTAAATTTTTATCATAATTTTCTAATTTCGAGTTTTTTTCAATTTAGTCCCTATAACATAAAACTTATAACTTAGTTTACAATTTAATCATTTAATCAATTCTAATCAATAATTTTACCAATTAAACCCCTAATTCAAACATTTGTTCAACATAAATTATACTTGAAAATTTATGAACTCTTAAAATATCAACTTAATGTCAATAAAACTTTGTTCTAAAGTTTCTAAAACATCAAAATTAAGTGAAAAAGATTTGATTAACTTACCTTTAATGCTTAAAGCTTCAAATCTCCAATTTTTCCTTTACTTTTCTTTTTTCCTTTCTTTCCTTCTTACCCGTTTTGCTCTCTGTTTATCTTTTTCTTTCTTTTTGTTTTTCTTTCCTTTTTATAGCATATATATATATATATATATATATACACACACACATATATAATAGTTTATAATAATTATTATTATAAAAAAATCTATTAAATAACAAATACTTTAATTACACTTGGTCTAACATTTATATTACACTTGTCTCTATTTGATTTGTTTACCTAAAAAAACTTATAATTTAATTAATTATCTAATAAATATCTTTTATAAATAATAAATATCTATTTAATAATTAATATAAACATCACATTTGTACATTTTCATATTTTTACACATGTATTAAATTATTACCACACAAGTGTCACATTCCAATTTATTTCATGATATAATAATATTTATAATTCAATAAAATAATAATAATAATAAAATTAACTAATTAATTAATTAAGTAAAGATCTAACAAAAATCTTAGATTTTTCATGTGTTTGTCACCACAACCATTAGAAATGGCTTATTTCCATTTTGGCCCTTTTGACTTTCTATTTATCTACGATTAAACTTTTGCTCCTTATTCAATCTAGTCCTTTGCTAATTTCTCTAAATTTACTAGATTCACCAAATTAAAACCTAATTAAACACATAACTAACCTTGCAAATATTTTTAATAAATATTTACGAGTCTGTTTTACTAAAAACGGAGATCCGATAACTTATTTTCCGATATCCGTACTTTTGAGGTCGTTACAAGAGGTAAATGACTGAACGTGAAATATGTTCTATTTTCATGAATAAGAATTAAACTTTGACTACATGATTAAGGAATGAGATGAGCAATTACCAAGCTACACCATACCATTAGACCTATTCATGGGTCAGGCTACCCGGCCCAGCCCAAAAGCCCGCTCAAAATGTGGGAGGGTTTGGGCAAAAATATAGGCCTGAAAAATGGGCTTGGAGAAAAAAAATAAAGTTCGTTTAAAATAGGGCCGGGCCTCGGGTAAGGCATTTTTTGCCCTGGCCCAGCCCGAATTCACTAAAGGACAAAAAAATCTATTTTTTATTTTTTAATATTAATTTCTTATTATTTTCTCCCTATTTTGCTACCATTTTGCTATTATGTTGTACTATTTTATTGTTATTGTTTGGATATTGTATAAAACTTCTTTTATTGTTAAATTTGTTATTATTTTAAAGACATTTGTTAATTTTGTTATTATTTTAGAGACATTTGCTTGTTAAGTTGCACCTATCTTAGTGTTATTTAAGTATACATATTTTTTAAAATTTATTTTTAATTTGTTAGGAAATATTTATTTTTATTTTTAGTATTTTTTATGTATTATATATATTTTAAAATTATATAAAAATAATATAAAAATTAATATAGGCAGGCTGAATTGAGCCCGAGTTTTAACATTTTTATCCAGGTCGGGCTTGGGCAAAATTTTAGGCCCGTTTTTAGGCCAGGCTAGCCAGGGCCTAACAAACAGGCCTAAATTTTTAGTTAAGCCCAACCCGACCCATGCACACCTCTACACACCATTCTCTTTTTAATTTATTTTCCCAAATTTCCCTCTCATTTTCATTTTTTTTTTTTTGTCTTATGTATGTCATCTAAGCATAGTCTTTGTTGTAAATCACAACACCTCAAAAAGTAAACCATTACCAGCAAATTCGACGTTGAACAAATTCAATAGGAAGTGATGTCAATTATTTTTTTAATTTATTAATCACAATTTAGAAAAAAAAGTTTGAATAAGGTTGAAGGAAAATCAAAGTTAAGTATACAATTAATGTTCTAGTTTGAGTTTCGATAAGTTAAATTTTTTTAAGACTAGAGTCAAATTGAGGTTCGAGCATGTCTGTAGAAGAGCATCGGGTGAAGATCAGAGCAGGTAAAAATTTGACCCATTTCACTCTATTGTCGTCACTAGGGCTGTAAAAATTTATTTAAAGTAATGATTGGAGTTGTGGTTTGATACTAAGATGATATAAATTAAAACATTGTGATTCACTTTCCTCGAACATTATTAAAAAAAAAAAAAAAAAAAAAGGTTATTGGAATTTTGAAGTAGCCACAAAGCCCACTTCTTGGACTGATCATAAAAAGGAAACATCTTAAAATCACTTTGATTCTATTCTCCGCATCTCAAAAGAAAAAAAATGATCCTTTTAGGTTTTAAACAACCAAACATATGGCCTTTTATGATCACCCCAAAGATTCTTTTTGGCTTAAACAACTTTCAGTCCTCATTTTGAGTTAATATTTAATATAAAAATAAATGATAATAAATAAATAAAATTAAAGATAATTTATTTTTATGATATATAATTATTTTATTCACTATCAATACAAGAAATGGTAAGCAAAGCAAAGCATTGCATTATATTGATTTCCATTGCTAAATAAAATACAAAAACATTGACACTTAATCACTTTGCCTCCAATATTTTAATAGGAAAGAACAAATGGTGACAGACAGGATATATATATATATATATATATATATTCTTTTTTATATGCCATTATATGATATATAAGTATCGGATTGAGAGAAATACAAATTGATGTGTGTTAATCAGCTTGACACATGCTTTCACTTTACATCTGCTTTGCCTCACCCTTTATTATTTTTATTTGTTTTCTTCCCAACAACCTTCATTTATTTGTTTTAAGAAAAAGAAATAAAGTCTTTAAACAACCAGATTAATTGTTTAATTTCTAGATTCTCAAACAATAAAATAAAAGTGCTTTGCCAACAATTCCATTAATTCACTTTTCTGTATAAATGATCCATAGGATTGATTTGTATAAACAATAAAATAGTAAAAGTGGAACAAAATGGACACAAATATCTTACGTGTAAAATCTTTAAAGAAGAAAAAATCATATGTAAAGGAGATATTGGCTTAACAATAAATGAGTAAATAAACAATAGTATAATATGGAAAAAATAGTCCAAAATGTATTGAATGTCCAAACTCAAACTTCAAAAACAAAACTCTCTCTATAGTTATCATGAAAACTAATATGTGGCTACATTTTTTTGCTGTCAATAAAAGTCCTTACTGGTTGGTGCATCTAACAGGATACAATGACTCCCTTAAATAGACTTAGATTAGACTTCTAATCATATTGAAATATATCTAGAATAATCAAAGCCCAACTAGAAAAAAAAAGTCCTGCTTAAAGTCTAAAACATGACTGCATAACTTGAAGAAACCGTCATGACATCCCATGCATGCTCATCATGACATTACCACCATATTCATTTGGGGTTTCATTGTATTGTCGCAACGTCACCTCTATTTTACCTCTTTTTCGGTAAATCATTAAATATTTTTTTAAATATCTATAATGTATCCACAAAATACGAATACATCCCACAAAATATATTCTATTTTTATAAATAAAAATTAAACCTCTAATTCTACCTAATTAAGACATGAGATCAGCCACACCACGTGATTAACATTTAACAATTACTGCTACCGTCAATAGAGAATATATATATATATATATATATATTTATATTTATATTCTTCAATCAGCTATTTCCTGTTTAGGAACCGAAATTTAGTAAAAATATAGTGCAAGTGGAATGAGAACGATCAAACAAAGGGTTTATATATATATATATTTCTCCATAGAGTGAATCAATTTTCATGCCATCCACTTTTTCATTAAGTGCTAAGCCATCATTATGGCCCCTGGATTTGACAACACTCAGAAAGGGTTACAATAAACAAACCAATCCTCTACACTTGGGAAATTGCTTTGACTGTTATCTTCTCATTGGAAATTTTATGCTTTCTTATAAAATTAATATTAAAATTAATTAATTATGAAAATGAGAGGTTTGTTATAATAATTTTGGATATTATTTAACATATTAATGGTACTAATAATTTTTTTAAAAAGTTGAAAAATAAAAAAATTATTTATTTAATTAATATTATCAATGTGTCAAGCGACACTCTCTTAATTAAATAAAAAAAAGTTGGCTTCCTCTCTTTTTCTTTTACTCCCATCTAGTTTGGTAAATGTAATGTTAGGAAAAGGTATTAAAAGCTTGAAAGTAGAAGTAATTTTAGGGATTAAATTTAGGGAAAAGACTATTATCTGGTGATGGAATCATAAATTAAAATTTTTTTTTCCACTAGACTTTTTCAGCTTTTTTTTCTTATCAATTTTTTTTTTAAATTCACCAATGCCACTAATATATTAAATTGTATTAAAATTAGTGTAAGAAACATACAATTTTCGTAATTAATTTATCCTTCACTCTATCTTGATAATTAACTAATTTTTAAAATATTTTTATAAAAAAAACCCGAAATTTTATTATAGTTCTCTTTTCTATAGTTGTTTTCCAATTGAAGTATGAACAATGAAGCCACTTCCCAAGCCATTTCATCAAGAAAACAAAATAAAATAAATGGTCTAGCCTAAGAAAAACCATGTAGCAAAGTAGAGTTTGACCATACCAATCCATATTCTAATGAATCCATCTTTAGAATATATCATCATATATATGTTATATATTTTTTTTCAATCAAATCCATCCATTGCTTTATAACAAAGAAAAGAAAATTTGTAACTCTACCCACTATAGATTTTTATGAGTATTTTATGCTGATAAATAATCAACCTTCCATTGGAGTTTATTTTTCTCAATTTAACAGTAAAGTTGCTTGACATTATCATTGCATGTACATTCTACAATTTGAACTTTTTCAAGTGCCTCCACTTCATATAAAGAATGAACTGTGTCTATACCATGTACATACATCTCCCAAATTAACAATTATAACCATTTAAATGATGAGTTGGAAAGAAATTCTGCTTTTTTTAATTTAAAAAATTGTAATTTATATAGCAGTATTCTCTTAAAGTGTTATTAGAGCGAACCCAGTTATAATCTTTCGCTGGTCATGAGTTTTAAAACTATACTATTCTCAGTTTAAGGATCAAACCTCAACCATTGGTTAAAGTAAAGAGACATTTATTATCTCACCTAAATCTTATAACTTTTTAAATTTCTTTCAACATAGTATTATTTCCTTGAATATAATATATATTATCATGAGACTAAAATATTGTCATAAAATTCATTGTTTAAATTTGAAGTGTGTGCACTTTGAAATAAAGAGCATAACTTCATTACAATAAAATAATGATGATGATGAGATCTTATTACAAGGTCAAAGATTCGAAATCAAGTTAAATAACATATAATAATATTTATCATGGATTAATCTTGTAATGATATAATGATAGTTGAAAATTTATTAAAGAAAATGGAGGGAATAATTCTTAGTTTTATTTATTTATTTATTTATTTTTACAATTTCATTAAAGAAACAAATGCACCAATAACTTCAAAATTTTGATAACTTTTATTTTTCTAAAATATACTTTTAAGGTAAGGAGCAAGGTCGAATCTTATATTATAATCAGAAATGTTTTTTCTTGAATGAAATTAAAATATTTCAACTATTCTGAGAACGAGATTCTCAATATTCTTATATCAGAAACAACCATGGTGATATGGAAACTGATTTTGTTGACTAAAACTATTGATAAATGTTGCTCTTCCCATGATTTCATCCTCCACCTCATGTAACGCCTACAAATTAATACATTAAAAAAATGAGAAAAATGATAAAATTTTCGAAATATTGTATTGTATTGGATACAGATACAGATACAGAAACGATTAATGGTGCTACATTCAACTATGAGGAATGGATTGGAATACAGTACCCATAGCTCATCTTCGTCTTCGTCTCTAGTTGAATTACATGCGAGTTTCGGAGTCTCAACAGTGTCATCGTTGCGAGTGAACCGGCCTCGTACACGAGGACGATTGTCTGCTAGTGTTTTACGGCATGCATACTTTGCAATCAAACATAAACCAAACCAAACCGTAATTACTAGTTTAGAACACAATCAAAAACAAATGAATGCAGTAATTAACAATAATCATCATTGAAAAAAGTTGTGAAAACCTTAATTGTTTTGTTGAAGTTCCTTAGATTACGCTTTGCTCTGTACTTTGAAATCCTCTCTTGTCTCTCTTCTGGGTTGTATCGTCCTACTTTGAACGGTACTTCTTCTATTAACGAATTCTCTATAGTCGACCTTTGGTTGTCATTCACGTTTCTCATATTCTAAATCGTCGAGGAACAAACAAGATTTAAAAAAAAAAAAAAAAAAAAACAAAGACAGTGAACAACATAATTTGTTTGGTGGTGCTGGATACCTCCAAATCGCCGGTGCTGGAAACCTTCCTCATATGTGCGGCGAAAAAGGTGTTTTCCGGCAAGCTGAAAGCGGTTTGGCCTTGAAAATTCTGGGGTTCCATCAGAGAATTTGGAGCGGTTTGGAACGAAAAGTTAGGCTTTGTTTCGAAAGAATTGCTACTAAAGCTCCTTTGCAAGTAATTTGCTACATTGTCAATATTAAAAGCAGAATCGAAATCCACTAGAGATTCTTCATTTTTAACAGCCGGAAAACTCAAGCTGCTGGAACTTTGGTACTCGTTTCCTGCATTTGGATCAAATGAGAAAGATGGAAAGTGGGTAGTTTGATAAAGGCTGAGATTTTCAAGCTGGTCCGTTAATGGCGACCCTGAAACCAATTGGTCTGAACAATTGGATTCGTCAATTGGGTTTTGTTGGGTCATCAAAGATTGAAGATTGTAATCGGATGAGGAATCGTAGAGAGGAACCAAAGGAAGATCAAAGAGGAAGTGCTCATTGAATGTATCAGGCGGAACAGATATATTGTAAGACATTTGAAAACCAAACTGGCTAACTCTTGATTGAATTAAACCTCCCCAAACAGAATTATAGAAACGAAAATTAAGAGAAGTGAGGTTGATTTTGTTTTCCTATTTATTCAAGGCTTTCTCATTACATTCATGCAAGAACAAGACAAAGGTCTATGGCCTTTCAAACAACACACATATATATAGACTAGACCAGAGGAGATGAAGAATTTCTTTAGCCAATTAGATTATATGGGTTTGAGTCAGGAATTTTTTTCAATTTTACGACATATTTTTAATAAATATTTTATTTCATATATTTTAATCGAACATTTTTTTTCTATTTTTCAAGAAAACAAAAACGAAAAATTGTATTTATTTCCTAAAACCAAACATAAATGTGATTTTTCGAAAATTACTTTTGAGGTAAGTTAAATATTTACTCTAGTTTATCATAAGCAAAAGTATGTTCCTTTCATTTCCCCTCTAAAAATTTATTTAAAATATGTAATATTATATATTTGTATAATTTAAATATCTAAATTATTATTTACATATTTAAATTAAATGTTACAAAAAAATTGAATTAATTACTTAAGAAGTATTTAAAATGAGGATTAAATTTTAGTTTGATTAGTATCGGCATTGACATTGTTGCTAGTGTAAGAGGTAGGGGTGAGTAAAACTCCATTTGATTCAAAAAAATCGAAAAAATTTCGAATTTCAAGTCAACTCGAATAAGTAATTCGAGTTTTAAGTTCGAATCAAGTTAAATTTTACAATTCGAATAATTTAAATAACAAATTGGTGTAATAACTTTTGGTCCCTATCAAGTTTAAAAATAAGCAAATTGAATTTAAAAAAAAAAAGAAATTCAAAACAATTTTTAAAAATACAAAATAATTTTAAATTTTAAAATATTTAAAAAATTTCAAAAAATATCCTTAAAAATATAAAAAGGAAGTTTAAAAAATTAAAAAATTTCTACAATGATAATTTTGAGAACCTAAATAAGTTAATTAATGATTAAAGTTTATCATACTAAAGCATTTTTTTATTATTTTGCTTTGAAAAGGTTTTAAATATATATGGTTTCACATTTATGTGCTCTAACATGAAATTAGTTATACTGTAACAATATTTTAATTTAACATGTTTAATTTTTTAATTTAACTTGAACAATTTCACTCGATTAGACTTGACTTGAATTTGATCTCACTCGATTCGATTCGAAAAAATTTCAAATCGAGTTAGGATGATAAAATAGGACTAGTCAACTCGATTAACTCAAAAAAATTTCACTCGATTTGTCTCACTTCGATCGAACGCTCACCCTTAACAAGAGGACGTGGGTTTGAATGCGCTAAAGTGCATTATCCTCTTATTTAAGAGTTCGAGTGTTATGAATAGTTCTAAACATTATATAAAAAAAACATATATGATAAGATTAATGTAAAAAAAGTATTTAAAATTTATATTTCATACATCAAAATATTAATAATGAATTACAATAAAATAATTTTTGTTATAATTTAAATCGATATATTTTTATATATTATAATATTAACAAATTTAAATATAATTTAAATGATATTTTATCTTTTCAAAGGTATTTCTTATTAAATTAAAATTTTCAAAAATAATATTATATCATACTTTTTAAAGCAATATTAAAGTAATGTAAGTAAACTGTTGTTAAGCATCTATTAGATGGCATTATATATATAAAGCAATAATTAAAAACTAAACTGCAGTAAAGTATGATGAAGCATGAAGTCAAGGCCACAAATCATTTGTTTTTAAAGTCTCAATTAAAAATTCAAAGTGTTGGTCACCCATGCCACTTTAGTCATCATGAAGCCTTTCTAGGGCAGAGGGGCTAATCCTATAAAGAAATAAATCACCTTAGTCAAAGTAATGTATTAATATGGTTTCGTCTATCAATTCGAATTTATTTATATTTTCAAATATTATTTCATATATTTTTGTTGATGGGTCGACTCATTCGAAAGATATTTTCGAAATACTATTCACTAAGTAGTTAATTAATTTCTCAATAAATGAAAATATTGTTTTTCGATAGAGGCTTTTGTGCATCAATATGCCAAGAGCACATACTCAATAGGCCTAATTCATAGAGTCAAAGAATGCATTGATTGGTGATACTTGTAAGATTCAGAAATAATGTCAATATAGGACGTTTGAATAATAATTAAGCAACATATTGCTTATAAGGCCTTTATCTGCAACCATGATATCATTAGGGCAAAGTACAATAGACAAAGTCCTCATGGGGACAATACCTTTGATTGTTGGGGATCAATCAATTATCTGATAAACAATACTTTGAAGGAATTGACCTCCACAATAATATTTTTTTTATTTTTTAATAAATTATATTATTTTGGTTAAAAATAAAGTAAATATCATATATACATTCAAATATATCTCAATTACATCCATATAAATATATTTATATGTAAATATAAGTTTTAAAGTTATGAATTAAATTTATTTAATTTAATAACTATTAATTTTAAATTTAATTATAGAAAAATTAAAATAGTTAAAATAAAAAAAAATTAAAAGTTAGATTTAAAACATTAAAATTTTGTGTCAATCGATATTCGCCGAAACGGGGCTGGCCAAAATTTTAATTGAGAAAAGATAAATTTTGAAGAAGCCACAAAAGCCCTTTGCTTAGACTGATCATAAAGGGAACAAATTAAAAACCACTTTGATTCTATTCTCTGCATCCCAAAAGAAAGATGATCCTTCTGGGTTTTAATTTTCCAACCAAACATTTCGCCTTCTATGATCACTCTCACGATCCTTTCCGGCTTGTCAAAGTTCTAAACAACTTTTAGTCTCCATTTTCATTTTCAAACATTAGCTTATCGGGTTAATATTTAATGAATTTGTTGATATCCGGCTCGCACACGAAAGAATAGGGGGCGGATATAGAAGGTTCACTTTGTTTAGAACAAGGCGGAGAGCCATCTAGTTGGGTGGCTGAAGTTGGAGGTGAGATGAAATAAGTAAGAGAAAGGAGGGTAAAAAAGAGTTCAAGAGGAAAAATTGAAAAACTCCCTTTCTAACTACATATTTGAGTTTTATATAATCTTTTTCCCTTAATCTGAGGTGTCACGTGTCAAGCTATTATTGGTGGGTCAAAGGTAAGTGGCCAATTGGTTTGATGGTGTGCACTTAGGTAAAATGTTATTATGATGTGTTTTGAGTCATCTCAGATGAGACGTAATAGTAGAATTTTCGTGAGGCAATTAATGAATGGGGCTTGCTCGTCAATGGCAAGTCCTTATAAGGGCCAAGGTCCCAAAATTTTGAAAATTCTCATTATACCTTTTAATTTTATTTTTTGAAAATTTTAGTTAAACTCTTAATTTTTTTTTTGAAATTCTCATTAATTTTACGAAAATTTAATTAAACCCTTAATTTTTTTAAAAAAAAGTTCTTATTAAACCCTTACATTTTTTGAAACTTCTACTAAACCTCAGAAAATTTAGTCCCGGGATCAGCTACTATCGCTCGTTGTTAAACAATGAGTTTTCACAAAGAATTCCTCTTAAAGGTCTATTCATACCATTCATAGAGTTGACCTTCCGAACCGTCCGAATGAAGTATAACAATATTAATAATGTACAATTTTATGCTCTGAAACAAATGATAACATATATCGGTCTAATTTTTTTATATATAATATGTTATCACAAAGGGAGTAGCATTTATAGGTACAAGTGGAGGGGTCAAAAACATAAATACCTTGATTAACCTTGCTTGGAAATGTTAAGCAGTACGGTATCCGCATCGTCAAGGAAAGGAAAGCAATGCATTTTATTCCTTCCATTGCCAATCAAATACCCACCCAATCACTTTTTCCCCATTTTTTTAATAGGAAAGAACATATCGTGACAGGCAGGAGATATATATATATATATATATATTCTTTTTTTTTTTTATATTCCAATTTTATAAATTCTAATATAAGTATAGGATTGAGAGAAATACAAATTGATATGTCTTAATCAGCTTTATTTCATATACACCAATTAGCACTATGGAAGAATAACCTTTCTTTTTTTGTTTTAAACAAGCAGATGATGATAGTTTAATTTCTAGATTCTCAAAGGATTAATTCACAAATTATACCTCACCTTTTAAAGAAAACCATTGACCAACCATATGGAGCCACGTCAATACCCATTTGTTATTTTCTAATATTTATATTAATATTAATTAAAATAATTATGTTAATATTTAAAAAATATAAATTTCTCTCCCCAAGAGAAAGGGAGAAAGAGGGGAGAGAATTTTTTATGAGTCGGATCGAACCGAGTTTGAACATAAACATAAATATATCTTATCATAAGGTCAAAGATTCGAATTCAAACTAAATAAGAAAGAGTAATATCCTTTAACAACCTTATAACGTACAAAGATAATTAAAAAAATTATTAAAGGAAAGAGGGGAATATTTTTTAATTTTATTGATTTATTTCAAAATTTCATTAAAGAAACAAATCGCCAATGATTTCAAAGTTTTGATACCTTTATTCTTTAACTCTTTAGAATTACAAATATTTTATTTTCTCTAAAAACACCTTTTGCTATTTAGTAACGTGGGTTAGTCACAATATTATATTAGGGCTTATAATGTTACATTCTGAAATGAAATTAAAGTAATTAGATTCTCAATATTTTTATCATTCAGAAAAGTTGAATGATAAAACAAGATTCTCAATATTCTTATTTTCCTAAGTATTAGAAATAATCGTGATGAAAATTGATATTGCTGATTAAAACTATTGATAAAAGTTCCTCCAACAAGGGAGGAGTACAAGGACGAAATCACGACGGTGTAGAGGAGGTCAGTTCATCTAGAGAGGTCAAAAGTCGGAACAAAGATAAGATGACAAACTAGTTAACGAGACAATTGCTCAGATTAACTTTAGGGTACTAAGAGATTGATCCCTTCTTCATCGTTCATCAATGCATTTATAAGAAGGATTCCCTTACTCATTAGTGTGACATGGTGCAATAAACGTTTAACCCATCAAATATTCGACAGGAAAGTCAACGATGCATCTAGTGCTAACACGTATTTGAGTCACATAAGGGTATAACAATAGGCAATAGCCCCATATTTCCCGAGTCAAACGATAGGTTATAAAATAATTTTCAATGAAACATGTTCTGAATTTTGATTACGGCAAAAGGTTTGCCCTACCAGAAAAGATGATGAAGCGCCTAAATCTTTCTAAAATAACTGACATAAATACAAAATTTTGGGGGAAATGTCGCCATGATGAAGCTTAAACAATGGCATCAATTCCAAGGTTTAAAATGGGTAATCGCAACCCTTTCTCACATGTTTAATATTTGTAGTTGAATACAATCAATTCAAAACTCTACTTTTTTGGGAACAGTTTTCCAAGTTAAGGCACTTTTATTCAGTAGGAAATGAAGATATAAAAGATAGGTAACCGTTATTTTGTTTGAGAGCTATGGATGATGAAAAAGAACATTCAATTTAATCGGGTTCAGCATAATTTTTTAATTTATATTTCATAAATAATTTAAATATTTTAATCTGAATTAATTTTTAATTTTTCGGTTTTTTTAGCTTAGTCCTACCAAACACCGCTTCCAATCAAATGTCCAATAACCCAACAAACAATTCCTCAATCTCGTCCCATAAAGCACAACCAAATAAGATGGACTGATGATGATTAACTCCAATGTAAGGAACAAATAACATATCATACCTATTTGTAAAATAAGTAGGATCAAAACCCATAATATCGTAAAAAATTTTGAATTCTTGCATTGGCATTCCCCAAAGGAACTATACATTAATGGTGCATGTTGGTATTGTGATTTATTATTACCATTATATTTTTATGTTTTATTATATTATTACAAATTATGTTGCGTTATCATCATTCATTGAGCATGACATTTTTCTTACATTTTAACTGCTTTTTGTACCACATTTGATTAAACTAAACATGTATAATTTTAAATATCACATTAAATTTTACCCAAATTTGTAAAAAAGGAAAATTTTCAAAATAAGGCAATGTTCCGTATTTAGAAATTTGAAAAGTTGTACCCTAACTTATGGGGTTTCGATTTTTCACGTTGAACCTAAATGGCCGAATATCCTTTAGAATTAAAATACACAAGTTTTGAATAAAAAAAAATCAAAAGGTAAACTTATTCTCGAAGGTTCAAAAGGTCATGTCCTAACTTACGGGATGTGACATTTTGTTATTTTGAGACGAGAGGGTTTTCAACATGTTTCAATTTATTCAAGCGTTTTTTATCAAATTAACATTACTACAAAGAGGAATCGTACATTAAATTCTTTTCAAGTTTTCAACTTTCGACATTAAGATATTAATTAATCAATTAGGTACCAAATTTGGGCGTTACGATGGTGCTAATCCTTCCTCGCATGTAACTGACTCCCGAACCTGTTTTCTCGAATTTTGTAGACCAAAATTGTTGTTTTAGTAAATCAAAATATTTTATTAAAACGTTCAAATTACGAGGTGATCCAATCACACCTCATAAAAAAGGATTGGTGGTGACTCTAATTTTTGTTTTAAAATAAAAAGTCAACCTTTTCAAAAAAATGGTTTCGACAGTACTTATTCCAAAAATCCCAAATCTTACAAGTCTTGTTAATTTCAAACCATTTAATTTATGCACAGTTATATATAAAATTGTGGCCAAAATAATTGCCAATCGTCTTCAAGAATTTATTGGAAGATGTATTGATAGTGCTTAAAGTGCTTTCGTTCCAAGAAGGTTAATCTTTGACAATGTGTTGATAGCCTATGAAATCTTACATATGTTATGCCAAAAATGTACAGGGAAAAAAGGATTCATGGCAGTGAAATTAGATATGAGCAAAGCTTATGATAGAGTTGAATGAGCTTTTTCAAAGGATTTGATGCTTCAAATGAGATTTGCAAAGGAATGGGTAGCATTAGTTATGAGATTGATAAATGATAAATTATACATATGTTTACCTCATGTTTAGCCTAATTTCTTATCATTAAATTTGTGAGAATTGGTGCTCTTAATCCTTCTATTTCATGTTTTATACTCAGGAGAGCATAGGGAAGAGAAAAGAAGGAAAAACGGGCCAAAAATGAAGAAAATGGGCCAAAATGCAAAAACGACACGACCTAAGGATTCACCACACGGCCGTGTGCCACAGCCGTGCCACAAAGGTCCAACGCGGCCAACCCCGATAAGCACGGCCAGGCCACACGGCCGTGCCACCCTCGACAGGCCCATACACGGCCTCTTATCGATCCACACGGGGGTGGCACACGGGCGTGTCCCTGTCGTGAGGATGTGCAATTTCACTCAGATTTGGATACTTAAAGGTTAAGAAAGGCATCCCAAAGCTCTATATAAAGACCCTAGGAGGCAGCTCTAAGAGTGTACTCTTTCTCCCTTAAAGGAGCACCTTATTTCTGCCGACATAGAGAGTGGAAGCAAGGGATTACTCCAAGAGAAGCTGATTGATTCATCCCAGAAGCCGAATTCTATATCAAGACAGAGGATCTCCCTAAATTCCTTCAGGGGTTTTTGGGTTCTTTATGTTTTGTTATCTTATTTCTTCTGAGATGTCTTCTTTATTAATTATGAACTAATTCCCCCAAATACTTGAGGGGGATGAAACCTAAGACAGATCTTATTATTATTTTATCTTAAGTTATATGATAAATACTTGAATTGTTCATAATTATGTGTTTTTAATTCTTTATTTAATAATCTTAGGTATTAATTCAAAAATTTGATGTGCTTATGTAGAGGAGCAAAAGTCCCTGTTTAAGAGTAGATCTAGCATAATTAAGCAGAGTTACATGCAACCCTAGACATAGGGCGACATAAATCTGCCGGATTAGGATCAAACCTAATAAGGGGATCCATAGAACGAGTTAATGCAAGACTAGGAGTTTTAACTAGAAAGAGATTTCAGTTAATCAACCTAGGATTAGTTGTTCTTATCCTCGATGGAGGTATTAACATAAGTTAGGGATCTCTACGGATCAAGTCAAGTGAATAAATCATCTAGCTCAAGAATTGATAATAAGTGAAGTCTAGGTAAATTCTCCCTTGAGTATTGTCCAATCAATCAGTCTTTCCCAAAGAACTTTTCCCCACTTTTCTTTTTGTACATTCTTAGTTTAAGTTTAGAATTAGTTTAAGTCTTCATAAAAACCTCTTTTATTTTTTTAGGCTAGATAATAGAAATGAAGTTAGTACTAGTACTTTTGGTTCCCTTGGGTACAATAACTCGGTCTTGCCGCTAAACTATACTATTGTTCGATAGGTGCGCTTGCCTTAAAATCGTGATATTAGTTAGTTTTTGATACGATCATTATTATAAATTTTATTACTTCATATCACGAGCATATCAAGTTTTTGGCGCCGTTGCCTGGGAATTGAAATATTAAGAACGCTCAATTTCTATTACTTTAGCCAAATTTATTTTTTTTATTTTCAGCTTATTTTTTATTTTTATTTTTATTTTTATTTTACTAAAATTTTCTTTTCCTCTAGGTATCTCTAGTTTATGACTAGAAGAAACCCAGAAGGACAATTGCTTTTTGACGAAGATTTAGAAGCGACAGTTCGCAAAACTCGCAGAGAGATTAGAAGAAGCCTACATTATCCAGAACAAGACCAAGAACAAGAGCCAGAACCTACGGAAGAGATAGAAGCAAATCAAAACATTCCACCACCTCCCACAATAGCCGCGCAACCAGTGAATCAAGATGATGCTCCTCGTACTATGTATAATTATGCTAAACCTAGTTTGGCTGGTGCTCAATCTAGTATTATTAGACCTACTATTGCTGCTAATAATTTTGAATTAAAACCTAATACTATTCAGATGATTCAGCAATTTGTGATGTTTGATGGTTTACAGGATAAAGATCTAAATTCACACATAGCCAACTTTTTGGAATTATGCGATACTTTTAAAATAAATGGTGTTTCTGATAATGCCATTCGCCTCAGATTATTTCCTTTTTCTTTGAGGAATAAAGCTAAACAGTGGTTAAATTCTTTACCCCGTGGATCAATCACTACATGGGAACAGATGACCGAAAAATTTTTACTTAAATATTTTCCTCCAGCTAAAACAGCTAAATTGCGAAACGATATCTCTTTTTTTGTGCAGATGGATTTATAGACACTTTATAATGCCTGAGAGAGATACAAAGATCTTTTAAGAAGGTGCCCGCACCATGGGTTACCTTTGTGGCTACAAGTTCAAACCTTTCACAATGGTTTGAATCCATTAACAAGATAAATGATTCATGCAGCCGCAGGGGGAACAATCAACAAAAAAACACCCGAAGCAGCTTATGACTTTATTGAAGAGATGTCACTGAATAACTACAGTGGCAAGTCATGAGGACAAAGCCAACAAAAGCTGCAGGAGTTTTTAATATTGATGCGGTCACCATGCTAACTAATCAGGTAGAACTCTTAAATAAAAAGTTTGATAATTTTGTTGGTTCAACGCAGTCACAACCGGTGATGCAGTGCGACGCAACTCCAGGAAATATGTTCAATCCAGACTACTCATCTTATGGACACAGCATAGAAACTAAGCAAGCCAACTATATGGGTAACAATTCTAGACCTCAAAACAACCCTTATAGTAACACTAATAATGCAGGTTGGAGAAATCACCCCAATTTTTCATGGGAAGGAAAAAGAAATCAAAGACAACAACCTCCTCCGGGATTCAGCAGCCACCACCACAATAAGAGAAAAAGCCGAATCTTGAAGAGATGTTTACCAAATTTATGGTCATGTCAGAAACCCGTTTTCAAAACATTGAGACAGCACTAAAGAACCAGCAAACATCAATTCAAGGGCTTGAGAACCAAATTGGTCAACTTGCAAAGTTGATATCGAAAAGACCATAAGGTGGACTACCCAGTAACACTGAGCCAAATCCTAGAGAACATGTCAAGGCAATTACTCTAAGAGATGGGAAAGTACTGGCCGAACCAGAAAAGAAGCCTGTTCCAGAATCACCAGAAGACAAGGTAGAGGAAGAAAAACCCAAGGAAAACACTCCAGCAACACTCAGGGAATACAAACCGCCTATTCCATATCCGGAAAAGTTAAAGAAAGACCGCATAAACGCTCAAGTCGGTAAATTTCTTGAACTTTTTAAACAATTACATATTAACTTACCTTTTGTTGAAGCAATTTTACAGATACCGAAGTATGCAAAGTTTCTTAAAGAACTTCTAACAAATAAAAGGAAGTTGGCAGAATTAGCCACAGTGGAACTCAACGAGGAATGCTCAGCTATTCTCCAAAATAAAGTACCGGTAAAACTGAAAGATCTAACGAGTTTTACTATTCCTTGTTTAATTGGTAGTTTAATTATTGATAAAGCATTAGCTGATTTAGGTGCTAGTATTAATCTGATGCCTTATAAAATGTTCAAGCAACTAGGTCTAGGGGAACCAAAACCCACTAGGATGAGTATTCAATTAGCTGATAGATCTGTTAAATATCCTAGGGGAATTATTGAAGATGTGCTAGTAAAAGTAGATAAATTTATATTCCCTATTGATTTTGTTATGCTTGACATAGATGAGGATATTGAGGTGCTTTTAATTTTGGGACGCTCATTCTTAGCTACTGCTAGAGCTGTTATCGATGTAGGGGATGGTAAATTAGTACTTAGAGTTGATGAGGTGTAATAGGGCAATTTTGCCCGGGCCATGCAAGCCAAATAACACCAAAATTTGACTAGAATTTAATGTCCATTTATATTGAACAGGCCCAAATTAAACCTACCCTTCAGACCCGTTACAAACTAAACCCGGAAGCCCAACTATAAATAAACCCCATGACCCAATTAAACCTAAATACTAACTCAAACACTTGATAAGCCCAACATCCCAGCCCAACTAAAACCTAGCCCACTACCTAAACCAATTTGCAGCCAAGGTCAGAAACCCTAGCCCCCGTGAACCCCTAGCACCGCAACCACCCTCTGCCGAAGCCACCAACCTTCACCAACTCCAGTCATGTCCACCTGCTTCACCGTGACCCATGCCCTGCAAAAATGAAGAAAACACGCAAACAGAATAGAGAAACAAAGACAGTAGCAATAGTTGTAAAAAAATCGGCTATAAAGAGCCGATTAAGCTAGTTGTAAAAAGGGGGGGATCGGCCATTTTTATCATCAATACAGTAGTTTTTTTTAAAACACAAACAGTCTCAAATAACTCAAACAAGCAGAGATCTAAACAATAAACAATCAAAGAAAACGCCCAAATCCGGCAAGCAAATACCAAAATCAAAATCAGAATACTAAGGTGATTTTCTTTAATCGGTTTCTTTATTTCTTTTCTTTTTTCTTTTCAATATACATGCATATATATATTATAAGATTATAACAAACAAAAAAAATTTTTACCTTTTGAACTTCGCGCGGTGGCCGGCGACGACGACGATCGGCGCGACGGTGCCGGTGGCCCTCCTGGCCATGCTCTGGAATTTCCCAGAGAGAGAAGAGAGAGTTTCTCTCTTCAATTTTTTTTGAGCAGCTGCTCAAAAGAATAAAAAACCAATATTTTGGCTTTATATAGCTGACCAAAACGGCAACGTTTTGGGGACCCTTCCCCACGTGCAAAACGACGTCGTTTTGGGGAAGGGCACCCGTGACCCGACCCGTTCGAGAGGGGGATCCGCGTGTTTTCTATGGAAGGGCTAATTGCGCTTTTAGCCCTTCCGTTTTTCTCTATGCCGCAATTAAATTCTTTTAAATTATAATTCGGCCCCGTTATTTCGTTCCGTTTTCATTCTGGTCCCGATTTAAGTGCTGCGTTTTCAAAAGCTTGGAAAATTACGTTTTCGATCCCCAACTGTTTCAGCGCGTCACGATAAGATCCTATCGGTTTCCTTTTATTTCAAAATTGCCCCAGAACTTCATTCCCGTTTCGAATCTCGTCCTCTTTCACCTTTTCTCCATTGTTTTCTTTTAATTTTAATTTTATTATTATTATTATTATTTTCACTATTACTATGATTATATTTACTATTATTAATATTATTTTATTACTTTCTTTTATTATTACTATTATTATTCTAACTATTATTATTGTTAGCAACCTTTTTTAGTATTAGTATTATTCTTATACTTATATATGTATTATTAAGTTTCCTCCTAACATTATATACTTTGTAAATACCCTTAATATTTTCATTATTTTTAATACATGTATATGCACGCATTTAAAATATTTACTTTCATTATTATTATCACGCATTTGTTTTTCAAACATACGTGCATGCATTCGTATACATTCATAATTGTTTTAATACTATTATTCTTAATATATATATATATATACATATATATATATATTATGTGTGCATGTTTAAATGCCACACTATTATTTTCGTTATTATTACCTGCTACTCCATTACATTTACATTTCTCTCTCGTATTGCTATCATTATTACCATATCTCTCATCATTAACTTAAATATATACACATATACAATTCTATACATTTTTTCATGTACATATTATGATTTTATTACTCATGTATTATTATTCTTATTATGTCACTAACATCTAATTGCCATCTTATTTAATATTATCCCTAATATATTACTTACACATCATTTTTATTATTATCACTTCTATTATTATTATAGTTTTAATATTTTCATTACTATTTCAATATAATCATCATTTCTATTTTTATACTGTTATTTTTTTTTATTACTATCATTTGTTTTTTAATATTTTCATTACAAATTTTACAACGTTTTTACCCTATGCCGAATCAATCTAAACAAGGCAATGTCTCGATGTTTAGAAAGTCGAGTACTGTGCCTTAACGTATTGGGTTTCGGTTTTCTCGTCTAAATCTAAATGCTCGAATAACCTTCTTAAAATGTAAATTCAAATAAAAAGCTTATCAAGTACTATTATTTTGCATATTATTAATCGTTTTTATATATGCCATTTTCGCATTTCACTTTGTTATACTTTCACCACATGTATTTCAAGTTCCTTTTACCCGGTACAAAATCATTCTTTTTAAAAAAAAAGGGGCAAATGTTCCGTATTTAGACACTCGAGAATCGTACCCTAACGTATTGAGTTGCGGTTTCTTGTTTAAGTCTAAATCCCCACATAAGCCTTCCAAAACTACTGTGATATTTTAGTACAAAACTCACCCTCAAAAATTCGAGATATTGCGTCCTAACGTATTGGATGCGATGATTTCGTTATCTCAGGATAAATTTTTCTAAAATTGAGGCAATGTTCTGTACTTAAGGATTCCGAGAAATCATGCCCTAACGAATTGGGTTCTGATTTCCCTCGTTTATCCTAAGTACTGGAACATCCTTTCAAAATAAATACCCAAATTCTAAATAAAAGGCGAGTTAGTCTCAAAGGTTGAAATGTCGTGTCCTAACGTATTGGATGTGACGTTTTACCTTAAGGCAAACCGGCCTTTCACACATTCTCTATCACCCAAACGATTTTAGAACAAATAAGGATCGTATTTTAAAATTTTCCAAGTTCTCAAAATTATCGACCTCAAAGACATCAATTAATCAACAAGGTACCGGTTTCCGGGCGTATCGGGGGTGCTAATCCTTCCCCGTGCGTAACTGACTCCCGAACCTATTTTTCTGGTATGCGGACCAAAAATTGTTATTTTAATAAATCAAATAGTTTATCAAAAACAGCCCTTTTTTTGAAGTGACCGATCGCACCCTAAAAAAAGATCGGTGGCGACTCCAGTTTATAGTTTTTTTTTTAGTCGACGTCCGTTTTGTTTCCACAAAAATGGTATCGACAGCTTGGCGACTCCGCTGGGGACGCTAAAAACGAGAGTCGAGTCACGAGTTGATCAATTTTTATCTTTTCGTCGAAATTTGGAAATTTATTTTTAACATACGATCCTTTCATTACATTTTATCAATTTCGCAATTTAATCATTTTTGTTTCGTATTTACTGCAAGCTTTATATCTTTGCACATTCCATTTGCATGACCGTCGGGGTCGCACCCTTTAAGTGGGAGTAAGAAACTATGCCTTCGTGAGGTTTTCACCTCCGCACGGGTTAGTGGATTGCTTCCGGGATATATCCGTACCTATGTCTTCGTGAGGTTTTCACCTCCGCATGGCCATAGGGAAATGTGTCCCCCTGAACAGAACTCGATCTATATGAGCCTATAATGGGTGAGGATTGAGGAATCTGCTGGTTCAGGTACCTTTTACTCTAGAACCAAACCGCATGTACCAAACCTTAAGAGCCCACCCTAGGAAGGGTTTTGCCAAACCCTAGCAAATCACCTGAATATATGCCTTGTTTACTATTTTGATTGGTACTGACGTGTTCTATTTTGTTTTGTTCATGATTACATTGCATTGTATCATCATAGAAAAGAGGCGTCAATTCAGGTTCGGTTACTAAATAGAGCGCTGATCATGGAAAAGGGGTTTCTTGATAAAGTGGAAGAAAATGCGACCGTCCGAAAGTGGTCCGATGAAACGTGGCAAAGAAAAGGAGATAGTTTGGTCGAGGGATACACATCGGAGTTGTGGGACTTCACCAGCATCAGCGTTACACAAAATGATCTCCAAGAATTAAGAGAGATATGGGCCAACTGGGACGACGAGGCCAAGCAACTATTTTATTATAATTATGGTGATCTACCTTACTTACTCGACATTAAGGTAGATAAGCATTTGTTCCGAGCCATGACTCAATTTTGAAACTCAGCATATAGTTGTTTTACTTTCGGAAATGTGGATCTGGTACCTACTGTGGAAGAATACACTACCTTACTTCGTTGTCCGAGAGTACAGATTGATAAAGCTTACGTCAGGGTGGTCAACGTCCCAAGCTTTGTGAAGAAATTAATGAAGGTCACAGGCATGAGTGAGCAATGGGTTGTAGCCCGAATCCAGCAGAAAGGGAAAGGCAAGTGTATCCCATGGAAGAGTTTGAAGGATCTGGTTCTAACGCATCCTGACATGAAAATAAGAGTCGATGTGTTTGCCTTGGGTATTTACGGGCTAGTAATCTCCCCTAAAGCGCTCAGACACATAGATGAAGCGGTCACCGATTTGTTCGATCGACTAAGCAAGAGGGTTAATCCAGTCCCTGCAATTTTGGCAGAAACTTTCAGATCATTGAACGCTTGCTGAAGAGCCGGCGAAGGAAGGTTCATAGGATGTGCATAGCTCCTGTTAGCTTGGTTTCATAGTCACTTCTGGAAATTAGAGAAGCCGTCCTATCGAGCTTGCTATGTGGACTATTCTCCGTTGAAAGATATGGCATCGACACCAAGACGGGATGACATTTCAGAAGAGAAATGGATGGAAATTCTTCAGAACTTACAAGCCGAAGATGTCGAATGGAAGGCTCCGTGGATGACCCCCGATGAAATCTTATATCGTTGTGGTGACTTTGACTGGGTCCCTTTACTCGGGATATAGGGAGCCGTCAGATATGCCCCACTACTTGTATTAAGGCAGTATCGCTCGAGACAGTTTGTGCCGGCTACTCAAGGTTTAGCCCAAAGTGAGTTCATATACAAGGGCGAAAATTATAAATAGAAAATTCGTGAGATATTGAAGGCTTGAAGCCAAACCTATAGAATGAAAAGATTTGCTGCAAATCCAATGTCAATCCCTGAATATGATCAGTGGAGAATTAAAAGAGTCAACGACAACGTCCTCTCACCAAATCAAGAAAATGCTCGGTCATTAGAAGAACATTTACGAGTAATCCCGTTAGAATTAGAAGTCATCAAACAAGACTTTGAAGAAAAGAGCCGAGAATTAAGAAAGAATATAGAAAAGCTCGAAGAGGAAAAGATGCAATTGGGACTAGATGTTGACATCCACAAACTGGAAGCCGAAAAGTTGAGAAAGGGAAAGAACAAGGTCGAAGAAGACTTAGACAATCTGAAAACGTGGTACAAGAAGATTTGTAGGGCTGGAAGGACTGCTGGTTTGGGTAAGACATCGGAACAGTGGCTGGAAGAAATCAAAGAAGAACAAATTAAAGCTAGTCGCTGGGAGAGGCAGTTTCAGGATGCCCAGGCACGAGAGGAGGCTTTGAAAAGAAGTTTGCTAGAGAATCAGAGTGAAAAGGACAGGCTGCAAGCTCGAATAACGGACTTGGAAAAGTCCCTGCATCATCATCGCAATCATAACTCCGTGATTGAGCTGAAGGCTAGTTTAAGCAAAATCGAAGAGTTAAAGGTAAAGATAGGGGAGATGAAAATGGCACTGCAAAATGCTGAATTACGAATTGAACTCCTTGAAGCAAACAATGAACACTGGAAAGAACAGCTCCATTACTCACAGTGTCAGGTTAGAGACCGGGATCATGTCATGGGCGAAGCCTTGGTTCAAATTCGAGAAGTCGCCGAGCACCTGCAAATCCTAGCAACAGAAGCTGACATATTAAGCTTAAAGTTTGAGTCTGTATCAGATCGTGGCCGAGACTTAGCTTGGCTTCTCAAAAAAGTTAAGACCCTAGGAAATAGGGCCAAGTCGTATATGTAATCATCTGCCTTATGTAAAAAAGTTCATTTTCTAGAAAAGTGATCTAATATAATCGAATCAAGAATTAACGCCTCTTTCTTTGCATTCATTTCAGTCATATGCATTACATTACACTAACGTGCATTAATTCCCATTAAAAAGGGGACTGATTAATTAAAAATTATGACAGAGACACTCACGCCTATAAAATAGGCCTTCAAGAAAGGGAAATGCAACCTGACTCTTTTGATCAATGAAATGCCTGAAATAGAGGCTATCTTGAAATCAACACCAAATTTTTGCATACGCATTCGTAGCTAGCATTCATATGGCATTCATGCATTCATTTCATATCTCATAATTGTTCACTAAGGTTAGGATCCTATAAATCGCAGAGTTGCAACGATATAAGGCTGGAATCTCGACATTTTTATAGAACACGACGATAAACTAGAGCAATGGAAGCAGAGTTTAATGAAAGAATCGAGAGAATGGAAAGGGCCCAAAGAGAATTGCAAGAGCAACTGGCCAAATCACAGCAAGAAACGAGGGATCTAATGGTGAGATCTCGAGAGGAATCGCTAGAACAAAGGGACCAAATGGCAAAAATGATGGAAATGATGTCAGCCCTGGTTAAAGGGAAAGGACCCGTACAGAACCCTGAAGTCGTTAACCTCGATCAAGATCCACTTTACCCACCAGGATTCACTCCGCCCTATATGGCACAAAGAGTATGCACTCAAGGGGAATCCACTGGTTTGGAACAACGACCTACGCCAGCTGCTCATCTAGGGCAGGGGATATTTGTGTCCGCTCTTGCTAATCCGCCCGTCCCAAATCTAGATGATCCGGTAGAAATCGTCAGGTTGAGAGTGGAGGATCATGAGGCTCAAGAAAAATACAGGAGCTTAGAAGAAAGGCTAAAAGTAATAGAAGGCACTGAGGTCTTCTCCGCCCTAAGTTCCAAAGAGCTTAGTTTAGTGCCTGACCTAGTTCTACCACCCAAGTTTAAAGCACCTGATTTCGAAAAGTACGATGGGACAAGATGTCCAAAAGCGCATTTTGTAATGTTTTACCGAAAGATGACAGGCTATGTGAACGAAGACAAGCTGCTTATACATTGCTTTTAAGATAGCCTGATTGGATCGGCTCTTAGATGGTACAATCAGCTTAGCCGAGAGAGAATCCGGTCGTGGAAGGACCTGGCGTCTGCGTTTTGTGAACAATATAAACATGTATCTGATATGGTGCCCGACCGGATGACTCTACAGATGATGGAGAAGAAGCCATCGGAAACCTTTAGACAGTATGCGCAAAGGTGGAGAGACGTCTCAGCCCAAGTAGAACCTCCGTTGACCAAAACTGAGATAACTGTCCTCTTCATTAACACCTTGAAAGCACCATTTTATGACAAATTGGTGGGAAGCGCTACGAAAGACTTTGCAGATATTGTCATATCTGGCGAGCTTATCGAGAATGCCGTAAAGAGTGGTAGAATGGAGGGGCAAGAAAGTTCTAGAAGGGCGGCACCCTTGAAGAAAAAGGAACTAGAAGCCCACATGGTGGGGACTGGCAGCCGTTATACCCCCAGCCCGTATCCAAGTCAACCTCGACCCCGAAATTTTTCACCTCCAAATTACTATTATCCTCATCAGACCTCATATTACCAAACACCACACCCTCATCAACCTTACCCAGTTTATGCCGCCAGTCATCAAAGGCCAATGGCCACATTTCCACAAAACACCGCACCCGTCCGCAGCCAACCCCAGAATGAACAAAGGCCAATAAGATCAAATCCCGAGAAATCACAGTTCACTCCTATCCCTGTGTCATACGGGGAACTGTACCCGAAACTCTTAGAGAAGCAGCTGGTATCACCACACTACATGGTACCATTGAAGCCTCCGTACCCAAAGTGGTACGACCCAAACGCTAATTGTGTATACCACGCCGGAAATCAGGGGCATTCTATGGAGAACTGCCTCGCTTTTAAGAGAAGGGTTCAAGGACTCATTGACGCAGGTATTCTACGATTTGATAGTAGTAGCAATACAACCGAGAACCCATTCCCTAATTACAGTGGAGGAAGTGTGAGTATGGTGATGGAAGAGAATGTTTGGCATACCAAAAGATGCGTTGCAGAAGTAGAAACACCCCTGCAGAAAGTCTGGGGGTTTTGGGGGAAAAAGGATTGATCAGTCATCTTGGTAAGATCTGTAAGGAGGAAGGTCAGAATTTTTGTGACTTCCATGGCATGGAGGGACATGATATCCAATCTTGTGACAAATTCAGAAGTTTAGTGCAAGATATGATGGACAGTAAGGAAATTGGGATTATTAGCAAAAGTAGAGAGGCTGACAAAGGTGAAGTATGCGCCTCTGACAATCAGTCGTCAGGTTGCCCATATAGCACTGATCGACCGCTGGTAATCTATTATGACGCAAAAAAGGAACCAGTGAAGCCGAAAGTAATAATTGAAGTACCATCACCTTTTCCTTACAAGGATGGTAAAGCTGTGCCCTGGAAATACGATGTCAATATTGTCACGCCTGAAGATGAAAGGTCTAGAACTGCAAACGTAGGAGAAGTAGGCCATTTTACTCGAAGCGGACGATGCTATTCTAAGGAAACCGAGCCAACAAAGAAAAGTGGTGACTTGAAACAGAAAGGAAAGGCAATAATGTACGAGACTGAAATTGAACATGAAATTGGACCGGAGCCTGAAACCAAGAAGCCGGTGGATGAAGAAGAAGCTCAAGAGTTCTTAAAGTTTATCAAACACAGCGAGTATAATGTAGTTGAACAATTGAGTAAACAACCTGCGCGGATTTCGGTGCTATCTCTGTTATTGAATTCTGAACCCCACCGAAATGCCTTATTGAAAGTACTGAACCAAGCCTATGTAGCAAACAATGTATCCGTTGAAAAACTTGGTAGGTGGGTCAACAATTTAAATACTGATAACTTTATTTCTTTTAATGACGACGAAATACCGCCTAACGGGAGAGGTTCTGTGAAAGCCTTACACATCACAACCCGTTGTAAGGGGTATATAATACCCAATGTGCTTATTAATAATGGGTCAGCACTTAATGTTATGCCATTGGCCACACTATCTCGAATCCCATTAGACTTGTCCTACCTAAGGCCCTGTCATTCCATGGTAAGGGCCTTCGATGGGATGAGGCGTGAAGTAATGGGAAAGATCGAGATCCCTTTAGAAGTAGGCCCCTACATCTACGAGGTGGAATTTCAAGTCATGGATATCACACCATCATACAATTGCCTCCTGGGAAGGCCCTGGATTCATTCTGCGGGTGCAGTTCTATCGTCTCTTCATCAAAAAGTGAAATTCATCATAGACGGCTGCTTGGTTACGGTCGAGGGCGAGGAAGATATTGTCGCCTCCATCTCTGCTGATACACCATACCTGGAAGTAAATAAGGATGCAGTGGAATGTCCCTTTCGATCCTTTGAATTCGTCAATGCCACATTCGTTGCGGAGGGAAATAGAATTCCCGAGCCTAAGCTCTCCAAGAATACTAGAATGGGAATTAAGTTGACCGTAGGAAGAGGAGCCCGGGCGAGAAGAGGTCTGGGAAAATATCAGCAAGGGATAGTTAGGGCTCTAAAACCAGTACCTCACAAGGCTCGGTATGGTTTAGGTTTCCAACCAAATGCGCGTCAACTAAGAAAACAATGGAAGAAGGACCAAGAAAGGAGGATCGCAAGAACCTTAGGCCGAGAACCAGAGTGGGAGCCTATAGAGTATCCTCCTTTGTCAAGAACATTTACGTCTGCGGGAATGATATACCCTGAACGAGATAACTCACGAAGTGCGCTAATATTAATCGAGAAGGGTTTTCAAAATGTCAGCATAAATGTTATCAACAAAGGAGTTGATATTGCTGCAGGCCAAGACGTCTCAAGAATACGCCCTTGCCCTCCTGGTTTCGAACTGAACAATTGGACCGCTGAGGATCTTCTTGAAATTTTTAAGTCTTCAGAGTAATGCTCAACATTAACCCTCTATTGTGTCCTTAGATATAATAGAATTCTTTTGTAAGAGCTTGCATTCGCTCTTTATCATTCAAATGAATATCAATGAAGATTCATTTTGTCATGATCTTTTGCATTATCACTAAATTCCTAATTATTTTTCTCATTGCCCCACTTCCTTACGTTTGCCTTATACCATATCATAACATATTGTTTGTCAATTCCAACATTTGGATGCCCTTCTATAGTTTTCTTTTTCATTTAATTCTCAGGTGCTTGGATATCAATAACATGAACAAACCCGTTCCAAATCTTGAAATTGATTTTGAGAAAGCTATTTGTTTAGGAGAATTTGAAGCAGAAGAAAGTGCTGAAGACTATGTCTCATCTCCCGACTTACTAAGAATGGTAGAACGGGAGGATAAGCAGATTTTACCTCACCAAGAATCTATTGAAACAGTAAATCTGGGGACAGAGGAAAGAAAACAGGAAGTAAAAATTGGGACTTCTATTTCAGTGGACACCAGGCGCAATCTGATTGCTCTGTTGCGTAAGTACAAGGATGTATTCGCTTGGTCATATCAAGACATGCCAGGATTAGATGAGGATATAGTGGTCCACAAACTCCCCTTGAAACCAGAATGTAAACCCGTTCAGCAAAAACTAAGGCGGATGAGACTTGAAATGTTGTTGAAGATAAAGGAAGAGGTCAAAAAGCAATTCGATGCGGGCTTCTTACAAGCTTCCAAATATCCTGAATAGGTGGCCAACATTGTCCCGGTACCAAAAAAGGACGGTAAAGTGCGAATGTGCGTATATTATCGTGACCTGAATCGAGCAAGTCCAAAAGACAATTTTTCTTTACCGCACATTAATACATTGGTGGATAATACGGCAAAACATTCGTTATTTTCCTTCATGGACGGATTCTCAGGGTACAATCAGATCAAGATGGCTCCTGAAGATATGGAGAAAACTACATTCACAACAATGTGGGGAACGTTCTGCTATAAGGTGATGCCGTTCGGATTAAAGAATGCTGGGGCAACATATCAGAGGGCCATGGTAACGTTGTTCCACGACATGATGCACAAAGAGATAGAAGTCTATGTTGATGATATGATTGCTAAGTCCCGAGGAGAAGAAGATCATGTGGTAAACCTCAGGAAGTTGTTCGAAAGGCTGAGTAAGTTTCAGCTAAAGCTTAATCCAGCCAAGTGCACATTTGGGGCTACCTCGGGAAAGCTACTAGGCTTCATCGTTAGTGAAAGAGGTATTGAGGTAGACCCAGATAAAATAGAAGCCATTCAAGAGTTACCACCTCCGCGCACGCAAAAGGAAGTCAGAGGATTTTTGGGGAGGATAAACTATATCGCCCGATTCATCGCTCAACTTACCAATCAATGCGACCCAATATTTCGGCTTCTTCGACAACATAACCCGGGAGAGTGGGATGAGGAATGTCAGGTGGCCTTTGATAAGATAAAACAGTATTTGTCAAGTCCTCCGGTCTTAGTACCGCCAACTCCGGGAAAACCATTGATACTGTACTTGACTGTATTCGAAAATTTAATGGGTTGCGTACTGGGGCAACACGATGATTCAGGAAAGAAAGAAAAAGCAATTTACTACCTCAGTAAAAAGTTCACAGAATGTGAGGCAAAGTACTCGTCCATTGAGAAATACTGTTGCGCTTTGGTTTGGACAGCTCACAGACTCAGGCAATATATGCTGTACCACACGACGTGGTTAATATCGAAGCTAGATCCAATTAAATACATGATGGAATCACCCGCACTCTCGGGAAGAATGGCACGATGGCAGATCTTATTATCAGAATACGACATCGCCTATGTAAGTCAAAAGTCGATAAAAGGAAGTGCGATAGCAGACTTCTTGGCAACTCGGACAACAGAGGAATACGAGCCATTGAGATTTGACTTCCCGGATGAAGACTTGATGTGCGTTACAAAAGAAGAATATGAGTCATCAAAAGCCAAGTCATGAAAGATGTACTTTGATGGTGCGTCGAATGCATTGGGGCATGGGATCGGAGCAGTCTTGATATCACCCGGAGAGAGCTATTATCCGTTCACTGCCAGATTAAATTTCTTCTGCACTAATAACATAACAGAATATGAGGCTTGCATCATGGGACTTCATGCAGCAATTGAACGAAACATCAAAATCTTAAAAGTGTACGGAGACTCAGCGTTGGTTATTTACCAAATCCGTGGAGATTGGGAAGTAAGAGATCCGAAATTGGTTAAATACAGTGATCTAGTGGCAGATCTCATCAAGGAATTCAAAGAAATAAGTTTTAATTACTTTCCGCGAGAAGAAAATCAATTGGCTGATGCCCTGGCCACTTTGGCTTTAATGTTCAAAGCAAGTAAAGAAGCAGAAATAATGCCCCTGAAAATGAGCATATATGAAGCCCCTGCACACTGTTGCGGCATTGAGAAAGAGGCGGATGGACGACCTTGGTTCCATGATATCTTAGAATATCTCAAGAATCAGAAATATCCCGAACAAGCAAATGAGAACGACAAAAGAACAATCAGAAGGATGTCAGCGGGATTTGTTCTTGACGGGGATATCTTGTACAAAAGAGGGAAAGATCAAGTGCTTCTAAGATGTGTGGATGCTATTGAAGCTAAGAAAATACTCGAAGAAGTCCATGAAGGAATCTGTGCAACACATGCCAATGGTTTCACTATGGCCAAGAAGATCATGAGGCTCGGTTATTACTGGTCAACGATGGAAAGTGATTGTATCAGTTATGCGAGAAAATGCCACAAATGTCAAGTCCACGGCGATAAGATTCATGTAGCCCCTTCGCCACTTCATGTTATGACCTCTCCGTAGCCCTTCTCCATATGGGGCATGGATGTTATAGGGCTAATTTCTCCGAAAGCTTCTAATGGGCACCGATTCATTTTTGTGGTGATAGATTACTTCACAAAGTGGATAGAGGCAGCCTCATTCGCGAATGTGACGAAAACGGTAGTCTGCAAGTTCTTGAAAAAGGAAATCATCTGTCGATACGGCTTGCCTGAGAGAATAATTTCGGATAATGCGATGAACCTGAACAATAAGATGATGAAAGAAGTGTGTGAGCAATTTCAAATAAAGCATCATAATTCATCACCCTATCGCCCAAAAATGAATGGAGCTGTCGAGGCAGCCAACAAGAACATCAAGAAAATTATCGGGAAGATGACTGAGACGTACAAAGACTGGCATGAAAAGCTACCATTCGCCGTGTTTGCATACCGTACATCTGTGAGGACATCTACGGGGGCAACTCCTTTCTCCTTGGTCTATGGAATGGAGGCCGTGTTGCCCATTGAAGTTGAGATCCCCTCCTTACGAGTTCTAATGGAGTCAAAATTAGAGGAAGCAGAATGGGTTCGGGCTAGATACGACCAATTGAACCTTATTGAAGAAAAGCGCTTGAAGGCAATCTGCCATGGACAGATGTACCAAAAAAGAATGATCGCGGCCCATGACAAGAAAGTACGGCCAAGAACATTTCACGAAGGAGAACTTGTGTTGAGAAAGATTCTTCCAGTACAGAAAGACTTTCGAGGAAAGTGGGCACCAAATTGGGAAGGACCATATGTCGTAAAGAGGGCTTTCTTAGGCGGAGCCTTGATTCTCACTGAAATGGATGGGAAAGAGTTGCCTAATCCAGTGAATTCAGATGCTGTGAAAAAATACTATGCCTAAAAAAAAAATCGAGATGAAAACCCGAAAGGGCGTCTTGGTAAACAAAAAGATCAAGATGAAAACCTGAAAGGGGGTCTTGGCAAACAAAAAGGGATTAGGATGAAAACCCAAAAGGGCGTCCTAATGAAACAGAGGTGAATTCGAGGGGCAAGTTGATTTGAACAGGGAGTCAAACGATGAGACTACAGTGTTTGAGGCATTTCTGAAAACTCGAAATCTTCTACGCAAGAAGCTAGGCTCGAAAGGATTCTTGATTAAGAAACGTGGAAGAGTTCATGCGTTGAATATTTAGAGCATTTGTATCCATTGAATATAATTCCCTTTCTTTTCATGACACTTTTAACTATTCTTGATCAACTTTCTTTATTTGTTGCTTCTGAAATAAAATAAACGTGAAGTTTCCCTTTCATACTTATCCGACCATATTCATGCATCCCATTGTATGGTTTATTTGAACGTTAAATACTAAATGACATACTATGAACAAAAGGAAATGTTAAGCATTACCTGAATAAAAATCGATAAGCGCAAGAACCTCAAAGCAATAACAAAAGTTCAACCAGGAGCAAAAGGGTGATATTAGAGAACTGCAGATTGCTCAGAGGGCTTGAAGACGGGTACAAAGCCTGAAGAGAACCAAGAGTCGAAACACTGAACACAGATCTTCAAAAATCATGATGAAAGGGCACATATGACCAGCATACCTTAAACTCATGGCATAATCATGTAGGCATAGCGGCATTTAGGGCCAACATATGCATATCACGATAATATCATGCATGACATACGCAGGTACTCCAGTAAAGCAAGAAGTTTTGATAAGGACACCTGAGTCCCACCAGATGATATGTTTTGCTATTCTGATTTGTTTTAATTTATGTTTCGAAAAATTAGCTCATATTGCGAGAGGTGAGTTGAGCCTCAAGACACATTGAGGTATTTTCAATTTCTTTTCAATTCCTTTTTTCAAAAAAATCAACTCATATTGCGAGAGGTGAGTTAAGCCTCAAGACACGTTGAGGTATTTTCAATATCTGTCTTTTAAAAATCAACTCACATTGCGAGAGGTGAGTTGAGCCTCAAGGCACGTTGAGGTATTTTCAATTTCTTTTTCAAAAATCAACTCATATTGCGAGAGGTGAGTTGAGCCTCAAGACACGTTGAGGTATTTTCAATTCCTTTTTTCAAAAAAATCAACTCATATTGCGAGAGGTGAGTTGAGCCTCAAGACACGTTAAGGTATTCTCAATTTCTATCTTTCAAAAATCAACTCATATTGCGAGAGGTGAGTTGAGCCTCAAGACACGTTGAGGTATTTTTAATTTCTTTTTCAAAAATCAACTCATATTGCGAGAGGTGAGTTGAGCCTCAAGACACGGTGAGGTATTTTCAATTTCTTTTTCAAAAATCAACTCATATCATAGAGGTGAGTTGAGCCTCAAGACACGTTGAGGTATTTTCAATTTCTGTCTTTCAAAAATCAACTCATATTACGGTAGGTGAGTTGATCTTTTTCAATTTCTGCTTTTCAATTTCTGTTTATTCAATTCATATCGCAAAGAGATCAACTCATACTACGAGAGGTGAGTTGAGTCTCAAGTCACACACAGAGATACTTTCAATTTATAATCCAAAATTAACCCATATTGTGAGAGTTCGCAGGCCGAGCTATTTTCGATGTTTGTTTTTCAATAAAGGATAAAGGACGGAGCTGATCGAAGATATAGATCTCATCCCTGAAGTTACAGCAGAGCTGATCGAAGATATAGATCTCATCCTTGAAGTTACAGCAGAGCAGATCGAAGATACCAGATCTCATCTCTCTGAAGTGGCAGAAGACCAGATCATGGCGAATCTCATACCCCTGAAGATGTGAAGCTGCAAGTCATAGCTTTAAAAACGCGCTGGATTGAACAAAAGTTACAAGATACGGTGGATTGATTAGAAAGAGACTATTTGGACAAGAAGAGTACCAAAAGAAGTCAAGACTCGACAAGACCGGGCAAAATTAGCCCTCTTTAAGTCTTTGCTCTATTCTCGTTACACGACAATGAGCAAAGAGGGGCAGCTGTAATAGGGCAATTTTGCCCGGGCCATGCAAGCCAAATAACACCAAAATTTGACTAGAATTTAATGTCCATTTATATTGAACAGGCCCAAATTAAACCTACCCTTCAGACCCGTTACAAACTAAACCCGGAAGCCCAACTATAAATAAACCCCATGACCCAATTAAACCTAAATACTAACTCAAACACCTGATAAGCCCAACATCCCAGCCCAAATAAAACCTAGCCCACTACCTAAACCAATTTGCAGCCAAGGTCAGAAACCCTAGCCCCCGTGAACCCCTAGCGCCGCAACCACCCTCTGCCGAAGCCACCAACCTTCACCAACTCCAGTCATGTCCACCTGCTTCACCGTGACCCATGCCCTGCAAAAATGAAGAAAACAAGCAAACAGAATAGAGAAACAAAGACAGTAGCAACAGTTGTAAAAAAATCGGCTATAAAGAGCCGATTAAGCTAGTTGTAAAAAGGGGGGATCGGTCATTTTTATCATCAATATAGTAGTTTTTTTTAAAACACAAACAGTCTCAAATAACTCAAACAAGCAGAGATCTAAACAATAAACAATCAAAGAAAACGCCCAAATCCGGCAAGCAAATACCAAAATCAAAATCAGAATACTAAGATGATTTTCTTTAATCGGTTTCTTTATTTCTTTTCTTTTTTCTTTTCAATATACATACATATATATATATTATAAGATTATAACAAACAAAAAAAAAACCAATATTTTGGCTTTATATAGCTGACCAAAACGGCAGCGTTTTGGGGACCCTTCCCCACGTGCAAAACGACGTCGTTTTGGGGAAGGGCACCCGTGACCCGACCCGTTCGAGAGGGGGATCCGCGTGTTTTCTATGGAAGGGCTAATTGCGCTTTTAGCCCTTCCGTTTTTCTCTATGCCGCAATTAAATTCTTTTAAATTATAATTCGGCCCCGTTATTTCGTTCCGTTTTCATTCTGGTCCCGATTTAAGTGCTGCGTTTTCAAAAGCTTGGAAAATTGCGTTTTCGATCCCCAACTGTTTCAGCGCGTCACGATAAGATCCTATCGGTTTCCTTTTATTTCAAAATTGCCCCAGAACTTCATTCCCGTTTCGAATCTCGTCCTCTTTCACCTTTTCTCCATTGTTTTCTTTTAATTTTAATTTTATTATTATTATTATTATTTTCACTATTACTATGATTATATTTACTATTATTAATATTATTTTATTACTTTCTTTTATTATTACTATTATTATTCTAACTATTATTATTGTTAGCAACCTTTTTTAGTATTAGTATTATTCTTATACTTATATATGTATTATTAAGTTTCCTCCTAACATTATATACTTTGTAAATACCCTTAATATTTTCATTATTTTTAATACATGTATATGCACGCATTTAAAATATTTACTTTCATTATTATTATCACGCATTTGTTTTTCAAACATACGTGCATGCATTCGTATACATTCATAATTGTTTTAATACTATTATTCTTAATATATATATATACATACATATATATATATATATATATTATGTGTGCATGTTTAAATGCCACACTATTA
The DNA here is from genome assembly GCA_020496765.1 of Gossypium stocksii. NCBI lineage: Eukaryota > Viridiplantae > Streptophyta > Magnoliopsida > Malvales > Malvaceae > Gossypium > Gossypium stocksii. Next base: position 112,492,055 of record CM035623.1, read on the forward strand.
TTTTCGTTATTATTACCTGCTACTCCATTACATTTACATTTCTCTCTCGTATTGCTATCATTATTACCATATCTCTCATCATTAACTTAAATATATACACATATACAATTCTATACATTTTTTCATGTACATATTATGATTTTATTACTCATGTATTATTATTCTTATTATGTCACTAACATCTAATTGCCATCTTATTTAATATTATCCCTAATATATTACTTACACATCGTTTTTATTATTATCACTTCTATTATTATTATAGTTTTAATATTTTCATTACTATTTCAATATAATCATCATTTCTATTTTTATACTGTTATTTTTTTTTATTACTATCATTTGTTTTTTAATATTTTCATTACAAATTTTACAACGTTTTTACCCTATGCCGAATCAATCTAAACAAGGCAATGTCTCGATGTTTAGAAAGTCGAGTACCGTGCCTTAACGTATTGGGTTTCGGTTTTCTCGTCTAAATCTAAATGCTCGAATAACCTTCTTAAAATGTAAATTCAAATAAAAAGCTTATCAAGTACTATTATTTTGCATATTATTAATCGTTTTTATATATGCCATTTTCGCATTTCACTTTGTTATACTTTCACCACATGTATTTCAAGTTCCTTTTACCCGGTACAAAATCATTCTTTTTAAAAAAAAAGGGGCAAATGTTCCGTATTTAGACACTCGAGAATCGTACCCTAACGTATTGGGTTGCGGTTTCTTGTTTAAGTCTAAATCCCCACATAAGCCTTCCAAAACTACTGTGATATTTTAGTACAAAACTCACCCTCAAAAATTCGAGATATTGCGTCCTAACGTATTGGATGCGATGATTTCGTTATCTCAGGATAAATTTTTCTAAAATCGAGGCAATGTTCTGTACTTAAGGATTCCGAGAAATCATGCCCTAACGAATTGGGTTCTGATTTCCCTCGTTTATCCCAAGTACTGGAACATCCTTTCAAAATAAATACCCAAATTCTAAATAAAAGGCGAGTTAGTCTCAAAGGTTGAAATGTCGTGTCCTAACGTATTGGATGTGACGTTTTACCTTAAGGCAAACCGGCCTTTCACACATTCTCTATCACCCAAACGATTTTAGAACAAATAAGGATCGTATTTTAAAATTTTCCAAGTTCTCAAAATTATCGACCTCAAAGACATCAATTAATCAACAAGGTACCAGTTTCCGAGCGTATCGGGGGTGCTAATCCTTCCCCGTGCGTAACTGACTCCCGAACCTATTTTTCTGGTATGCGGACCAAAAATTGTTGTTTTAATAAATCAAATAGTTTATCAAAAACAACCCTTTTTTTTAGGTGACCGATCGCACCCTAAAAAAAGATCGGTGGCGACTCCAGTTTATAGTTTTTTTTTTAGTCGACGTCCGTTTTGTTTCCACAAAAATGGTATCGACATGAGGAAGAAGTCGTTTTTAAAAATTTATGATGCTATGAAATTTTCTATAGAACAAGATGATTCCTGTTATTTTATTGATGCTATTAATTATTTTGTTCAAGGCAATTTTCAAGAAATTTCCCTTGCAGACACGTTGGAACTGTGTCTAGTTCAAGGTGGGGGGGAAGATGAAGCCACCACTAAAGTTAAAGAAGTAATGAAAGAATTAGACCATAATGAATTTGTTGCAGGGCACATAAGCTATGAAAGTATAAAGATGAATGATGAATTGAGACAGAAACCTTCAATTGATGAACCCTCTAAATTAGAGCTAAAGCAACTGCCAGACCATTTAGAGTATGCATTTTTAGAAGATGATTCGACATTACCTGTGATTATCTCATCATATTTGAGCAATGAAGAAAAAGAGGAACTACTTCAACTATTAAAAGAACACAAAAAAGCTATAGCTTGGAAAATTTCAGATATTAAGGGAATTAATCATTCTTTTTGCACCCAAAAAATTTTAATGGAAGATGAATATAAACCATCGGTGCAAGCTCAGAGACGGTTGAATCCCAACATGAAAGAAGTCGTAAAAGCTGAGGTAATTAAACTTCTAGATGTAGGCATTACTTATCCTATTTCTGATAGTTCTTGGGTAAGTCCTGTGCAGGTTGTTCTTAAAAAGTGAGGCATAACTGTGGTGCCTAATGATAAAAATGAGTCAATACCTACAAGAACAGTCACTGGATGGAGAGTTTGCATTGATTATAGGAAGCTGAATGACGTAACTCGAAAAGATCATTTTCCTTTACCTTTTATTGATCAGATGTTGGAAAGATTATCAGGTCACATGTATTACTGTTTCCTAGATGGCTTCTCTGGTTATTTCCAAATCTCGATAGCTCCAGAAGATCAAGAGAAAATGACATTCACATGTCCATACGGTACGTTTGCTTATCGTAGAATGCCTTTTGGATTATGTAACGCTCCTACTACTTTTCAGAGATACATGCTAGCTATCTTTAACAAATTCGTGGAAGAAATCATGGAGGTATTTATAGATGATTTTTCAGTCTTCGGTAATTCTTTTCAATTTTGTCTTAATAATTTAAAACGTGTTCTCATAAGATGTGAAGAGACAAATCTAGTATTAAATTGGGAAAAATGTCACATTATGGTTCAAGAAGGTATTGTATTAGGACATAAAATTTCTAGTAAAGAGATAGAGGTAGATAAAGCAAAAATCGAAACCATTGAAAAATTACCTCCCCCTAATTCAGTTAAGGATATAAGAAGTTTTTTAGGACATGCCGGTTTTTATCGCAGATTTATTAAGGATTTTTCTAAAATAGCTAAGCCTTTAACGAAATTACTAGAAAAAGACGTGCTTTTCAACTTTGATCAGGAATGTTTAGAATCTTTTAACACTCTCAAAGAAAAGTTAGTCAATGCCCCAATTATGATTTCACCTGGTTGGAATTTGCCTTTTAAACTAATGTGCGATGCGAGTGATTTTGCAGTAGGTGCAGTTTTGAGACAACGAGGAGACAAGCACTTTCGACCGATTTATTACGCTAGCAGAACTTTGACAGCCGCTCAAGTAAATTATACTACCACAGAAAAAGAATTGCTAGCCGTTATTTTTGCATTTGACAAATTCAGATCTTATTTAATATTATCGAAAGTCATTGTTTATACTGACCACTCTGCTCTTCGTTACCTTTTGACTAAAACTGATGTAAAACCTCGATTGATCAAATGGATTTTATTATTACAGGAATTTGACTTAGAAATAAAGGATAAGAAAGGAGCTGAAAATTTGGCAGCAGATCACATTTCGAGATTAGAAAATTCACACCCCAAGTACCTCGATAAAATAAATGACTTGTTTCCTGAAGAGCAACTTCTAGCCATAGCAGATGAAGCAGTTCCTTGGTTTGTCGATTTTGCAAAATATCTAGCAGCTAACATAACCTCAAAAGGGTCGACTCATCAGCAAAAGAAGTGATTCTTCGCTGATGTGAAAAACTACTTTTGGGAAGATCCTTTTCTTTTTCATATTTGTGCAGATCAGGTTATTCAAAGATGCATTGCTGAGACAGAAACATACCAAATTTTAGATCACTGCCATTCGGGACCCACAGGAGGACCCACAGTGGAGCTAGAACTGCCCATAAGCTACTCGAATTAGTTTTTACTGGCCTACACTTTTCAGAGATGCCAACAAGTATGTTACCTATTATGATAAATGCCAAAGAACAGGTAATATCTCTCAACATAATGAAATGCCTCAGAACTATATAATTTCATGTGAAATATTTGATTTGTGGGGTATTCATTTCATGGGTCCATTCCCTACTTCATTTGGGAATAAGTACATATTAGTAGTCGTAGATTATATGCCAAAATGGGTGGAAGCCCAAGCCTTACCTACTAATGATGCTAGAATGGTTGTGCGCTTTTTGAAGAAACTTTTCTCTTGATTTGGAATACCTAGGGTGATTATTAGTGATGGGGGAACCCATTTTTGCAATACTCAATTTGAAAAAGTTTTAAAAAGGTATGGAGTACACCATAGAACAGCTACCCCTTATCATCCACAAACCAGTGGTTAAGTCGAAGTAACACATAGGGAACTAAAACGCATCTTAGAGAAAACGATAGAAACAAATAGAAAAGATTGGTCAAGAAAGGTAGACAATGCTTTATGGGCCTATAGAACTGCTTTTAAAACGCCCATAGGTATATCTCCTTATAATCTTGTCTATGGAAAAAGTTGTCATCTGCCATTTGAACTTTAACATAAAGCATTATGGGCTATTAAATTTTTAAACCTTGATTTTAAGCTTGCAGGTGAGAAAAGATTAATGCAGTTAAATGAGCTAGACGAATGGCGTTGCAATGCCTACTAGAGCTCACGACTATATAAGGAAGCCATGAAGCGACGCCATGACAAACGACTGAGACAACCTAAGCAATTCAAAACGGGTGATCTTGTCTTGCTCTACAACTCAAGGCTGAAACTATTTCTTAGAAAACTCAAGTCAAGGTGGTCAGGTCCATTCACTGTTCAAACTGTCTTTCCATACGACACAGTTGAGGTAACTCACCCAAGCGACGGTACTTTCAAGGTAAACAGCCATCGGCTTAAACACTATAGAGGTGAGAATTTTAAAGTTAATAGGGAGGAGCTTTATCTCCACGAAATCCCTTCGTGATACATCCAAGTATAGTCGAGCTTAGACTCTAAATAAGCACTTCTCGGTAGGCAACCCGAGCACTAACTTAGTAAATTTTCTTTTATTTTTGATTTTAGTATTTTTATACATCAACTAACCCTTTTAAATGCAGAATTTAAGGACCACACGGCCATGCCCACGGGCGTGTCCAAGGCCTTGTGGATGTTATGAGCAGAGACACGATCGTGCACCCAGATCGTGTACAAGCAGGGTAAAACACGGACTATGACAAATCGCCACGGTCGTGTGATGTAGCCATGGCCAAATATCAATTCTCACACGGGCTTCGACAACTTCCCACGCCCGTGTCACCAAACCTAGCCAACACTGTCAACTGACACACGGGCTGAGACTAGAAGGACATGGTCATGCGATACGGCCATGTGACCCAAACACGGGCGTGTGACACGCCCATGCCAAAAGACCGTGGTTGACACTGTCAAAACCAACACAGGCGTGTGACCTATCACACAACCATGTGCGAAGCGAACACTTTAGGACTCTGCCGTGCGACATGGCCATGTGCCTCAACACGCTCTCGGTACACGGGCGTGTGCTTCGAACCAGGCACGCCAAAATCCCTAAATTTCGAACAACACGGGCAAAACTCGAGCTATACGGGCGTGTGCCTTGCCCGTGTGACCTAAAATCTATATATAGGGGCCACTATTCATCATCTTTCTCATAAAAAACCCTAAAAGCCAACATCCAAACCCTACCCCAACCCTCCCTAGCACTGCCGCCGGTGTCTACAGTGCCCCCACGACCTTGCCGCCTTACCTACGACTGTGCTCCGCCTCATACCTTTCCCATTCGATTCTATTTTCTCATTTTTCTTTCAAAATATTTTTTACTACTTATTTTATTTTTATTTCAATATCATATTATATTTAAGCTTAACATTATTTTAAGCATGAAATTGATTAAATTAGCACGAATAATCTAGAATGTTATTGAGAACTTTGTGATTTCATGCTACTTAGAGTTACATTTGATTGCCATTTTTCCTATCTAAACTCTCATGCGTTTAGTATAAATACATACCCATGTTTCTTAAATCTGATATTATGTTAGATGGATAGTTTATATTATTTAGGCTAGTCCCCATTTTATCTCAAAAATGTTTTAGGCAAATTGTCGTTTTAATATAGATATTTATTATAGTTTTTTATTTAATTTAATTTCAATTTTTAGGATTGATGTATGTTTTTTTGTTTTTAGGTATTATGTCAACATTACGTGGTAAAAAAGCTGCCGTCCTGCCTTTGAAGAAACGTAAAGGACCCGGTGGTTCATCTTCGTCGCCGCCCATTGCTGAGAACCGCATTCATTCCTCCAATTTCCACAAGCCTCCTAGGAGGAACAGTTTCAGATACTCCGAGCTCGCCCTCTAACCGCTGGCCGATGCATAGATTGGGCCGTCCTCGAGCAAATACACCTAATAGCCGAGGTCCGAGCCCTATTGATGACTGATCCATGGGAGCAGTTTTTCCAGATCGTGGAGCCTACATACTTGGAACTCACTCTTGAATTTTGCTCTACATTCCATCTTCAGATCGTGATGAACAGATACGATGATCCAGGAACAGTTCAATTCCGTTTAGAAGGTCTCGTATGCCATCTCAGCGTCCCAGAGTTCGGCATAGCCCTCGGTCTCTACACCGAGCAATTCATGGAAGAGGAGGGCCTGTCCAAGCTTAACCGTCATATCCATCTATCCCCGTCTAAATGTTGGGAGGCCCTATGCCCTGAAGCATCCAGGTACGACCCTAGTTACTCTAAAGTGACCAACCTCACCCCGTCTTTGAGATACTTGCATATCATCCTCGTATACACACTGGCAGGCAGGGGAGAGAGCACAGGGGTTGTCAGCACCCACGACGCCTACTTCATGTGGTGCATGGCGAATGCGCACGTTATCGACTTAGCTTATTTCATCGCCAATGCAATCCAGTATCAGACAAAGAGGCATCGGCAAGGTGTAATTTCCATGGGCCCATACATCACGAGATTAGGCCGCTACGTCAGCCTATTCAATACCGCAGCCCAGCCATCCTCGTACACTTTAGTGGGCCAAATGTCCCCTCAGGGCATCCAGAGTATGCTACACATGAGGATGATCCAGCACCGACGTGGGACTGATCCTCCACAGTACCAGCTACTTAAAGATGCCGAGCAGGAGGATCCAGAGGACATTACTGATGATGTTCCACCACCGGAGGAGGATACACCTACCGAGCCGCCACCCTCTCACCGCTCAGCTCATGTTGCAGTTTCATATGCTGACATATCTAAGCACCTATCACGATTCAAGCTGCAGTGCTTCCAGCGCTTCGATTATATCGATGCGACACTACAGCAGATATGCCAGCACCTGCACATCACTTCATCACCACCACTGTGTGACCCATCTGAGGATTAGAGACCTCTATTCCTCCTAAGTTTATTTTTATCTTAATTTATATTTTTTCACTAATCCCTATTTTTACCTTTTTCTTTTCTTCTCCTTTATTTCCCTTTTTCCTTTTACTTTTATTTTTAGTTCATTTTATCTTTTTCATTATTTGAATTTTAGTATTTTTAGAATTTAATTTATTTTCTTTCTTTATTTTTAATTTCTTCATATCAGCCCCCTTAACAAACATATTCTATTAATCCAAATTCCCCACGACTGATAAATACTTTCGTAGTTTTAAAGGAGCCTTACAGCTTATATCTATATGGAAATGAGACAACCCTGCCACAACTGCTGGCTCTTCTAATTCCAATCTCCGTCTCATAAATTCTTCCAAAAATTCAGGGAGTTTCATGTCTTCCCCTATCTTATGATCTTGTACTTTTATTGCTACTAATGTTATCTTTGTACATTAAGGGCAATGTACATCTTAAGTGTGAGGGGAAAACTTACTTTCAGTTATTACATTCTCCTTAAAATCCCTGAAAATTTTTCTAACTTTTTGCATTATTCTCAAATCTGCATTATCTTCAGTCTCCTATTAGGAATTAATTCTGATTGATTTATGATTTTTATTGATATATGAGAATTAATACATAGGTGCTTGTACTTTGATTATTCAAACTTTAAAACATTAGGGAATCAAGAATGATAAGTTGAAATTTTTGAGATTTCAATTTTTTTTCATAAGTTAATTTCCTTAATTTTAAGTGTTATCTTGAGATTTGAAATTCGCAGGATTGACATCAAAACCCATAACTCTGGTGAGATTTTTTAGCCTTTTGAGCATACATTCTTTCGTGCTCACATTTATTGTTGCTTTGAGTGAGTCAATACTGATTTGTTATTGTAGAACTTGCTTTGATTATACATGTCAAGACCACATCATTGATTTGATATACTGAAATGATAAAGGCACCTAGGATTTAACCCACGTACTCCAAAAAAAGTCTACCTCCATAAATTAACCCTTAGGAAACCCCATTAAGCCTAACAACCTATTATTTGACTTACCTCTAATTTTAACCCATAACTTGTTTTTGTTGAATTCCATTCAATTACTTTGATCCCTATTTTTGTCGAGATTCGAGTTGAATTATTATCTAGCTTTATTCCTTTTTCCAGATTGTAAAGTTGTAAATATTCAATTTATTGTATTATATTTGAATTGTTCTAAAAAGAACGTATGTATATTAAAGAAATTCAGTTGTAATATCTAATAGTTTAATAGTTTTTGCATATTTCTATTTTAAGGCTACCAAGGCTAGAATGATGTCATCATAAGGCTTAGCTCGAGGAATATGTTCCAGTGATAGAAATTTTTCTACTAGATAATTTTTCAGTTCAATCTCGATTCTAACCCTCTTTTGCTGCTTATGACAACACCCCTAACTAAGCCCCATTACAACCGTTAAAAGACATTTTGATCGATGTATCATATCAAACTATAGTGGAGGAGATTTGATTTTCTTGCAAGCCTATGGTAATAACTTTTCAGGTTGACTAGAGAGTACTTAATTCTTGAACCCTAAACACTTTGAGTGGATAGAGTGAATCCTTAGTGAGGATGTCAAATCTTGTTAATTTCAATTGAGAGCTAATTACTTAGAAGAAGGGAGTAAACTTATGTTTCGATGATAAAATTCTCAACTTAAAGTAATTGAATCTTTAATGTTCTTCTGCTTGAATTTTCATTGTATGACTGCCTGTGAATTAGTTTGAAACATTATTGATAAAGATTGTGAATTGAGAAAAATGATCCTTAATTATAAATTGAGATTTTGCTTGAGGACAAGCAAAGGCTTAAGTGTGGGTGTATTTCATAAACGATAAATTATACATATTTTTACCTCATGTTTAGCATAATTTCTGGATGAATTATCATTAGATTTGTGAGAATTGGTGCTCTTAATCCTTCTATTTCATGTTTTATACTCATGAGAGCATAAGGAAAAGAAAAGAACGAAAAACGGGCCGAAAACGAAGAAAATGGGTCAAAGTGCAAAAACGACACGGCCCAAGGATTCACCACACGGCTGTGGCATATAACCCTGCTACATAAGGTCCAACACGGCCTAACCCCGACAAGCACGGCCAGGCCACATGGCAGTGCCACTCTTGACAGGCCCACACACGGCCTCTTGTCAATCCACACGAGCTTGGCACATGGGCGTGTCCCTGTCGCGAGGAAGTGCAATTTCACTCGGATTTGGATATTTAGAGGCTAAGAAAGGCATCCCAAAGCTCTATATAAAGACCCTAGGAGACAACTCTAAGGGTGTACTTTTTCTCCCACAAAAGAGTGCCCTATTTCTGCCAACACAAAAAGTGGAAGCAAAGGATTACTCCAAGGGAAACCGATTGATTCATCCCAGAAGCTGAATTCTACATCAAGACAGAGGATCTCCCTAAATTCCTTAAGGGGTTTTTGGGTTCTTTATGTTTTATTATCTTATTTCTTCTGAGATGTCTTCTTTATTAATTATGAACTAATTCCCCCAAATACTTGAGGGGGATGAAACTTAAGACAGATCTTGTTATTATTTTATCTTGAGTTATATGATAAATACTTGAATTGTTCTTAACTATGTGTTCTTAATTCTTGTTTTAATAATCCTAGGTATTAATTCAAGAATTTGATGTGCTAATGTAGAGGAGCAAAAGTCCCTGTTTAAGAGTAGATCTAGCATAATTAAGCGGAGTTGTATGTAACCCTAGACATAGGGCGACATAAATCTGTCGGATTAGGGTCAAACCTAATAAGAGGATCCATAGATCGAGTTAATGCAAGACTAGAGGTTTTAACTAGAAAGAGATTTCAGTTAATCAACCTAGGATTAATTGTTCTTATCCTCGACGGAGGTATTAACATAAGTTAGAAATCTCTACGGATCAAGTCAAGTGAATAAATCATCCAGCTAAAAATTGATAATAAGTGAAGTCTAGGTGGATTCTCCCTTGAATATTGTCCAATCAATCAGTCTTTCCCAAAGAACTTTTCCCCACTTTACTTTTTGTGCATTCTTAGTTTAATTTTAGAATTAGTTTAAGTCTTCATAAAAACATCTTTTATTTTTTTGGGCTAGAAAATAGAAAGGAAGTTAGTACTAGTACTTTTGGTTCCCTTGGGTACGATAACTCGGTCTTGCCGCTAAACTATACTACTGCTCGATAAGTGCGCTTGCCTTAAAATCATGATATTAGTTAGTTTTTGGTATGATCATTATTACAAATTTTATTACTTCATATCACGAGCATATCAGAGATGTATCTCCACAGTCTCTTATACAGCATCATTAATGGGAATAAAGGCAATATTTTCAAACCTACTAGAGGACTCAGTCAAAGTAACCCGCTTAGTCCTTTTCTTTTTCTGATATGCAACGACGGACTTTCATCTTTGATTAAGCTGACTATAAGAGAAGGGTTGTTAAAAGGAGTAGAGGCTAGTAGAAAAAGACCGGCGATATCATACTTATTATTTACATATGATTGTATTTTGTTTGGTGAAGCTACAAATAGAGGAACAATGATTTCAAAAGATATTTTGAAGGAATATGAAGGATGCTTTGGCCAATATGTGAATTTTAATAAATCGACGATTTTCTTTAATTTTAATACAACAGAGGTGGACAAAGAAGATATTTCAAGTGTAATGGGTGTGAGGTGTGCAGCAAATCTGGAAAAATATTTAGGACTTCCTAATGTGGTTGGAAGACGAAAAAAGTAATCTTTTCAAAATCTTAAGGATAATGTTAAGTAGAGACTTGAAAAATGGAGTACAAAGGTTTTATCACAAGGGGAAAAAAGGTTTTTATAAATTCTGTGCTTCAAGCAATACCAACATATGCTATGACCTGTTTTCTTCTACCAAAGTCACTATGTAGGGAATTAGAAAATATTTTTTCTAATTTTTGGTGGCAAAAAGGACAAGGAAAGAAAGGGATTCATTGATATCAATGGAAATTTATGTGTCGACGAAAAAGGAAGGGGAATGGGCTTTAGAAGCATGTCTCAGTTTAACATTTCCCTATTAGTTAAGTAGAGGTGAAGGATTATTAATGCCAATAATTCTCTTGTTATGCAAGTTTTTAAAGCCAAATATTTTCCGAATGACCACTTTTTAAACTCCCGTTTGGGAAATTCAAGTTCTTATATATGGAAAAGCATCTGGGCGGCTAAAGGTATTTTGGCAAAAGGAATATGCTGAAGTGTTGATACAGGTATTAATATTTTGATTAATCATGATACGTAGATTCCAAATGCAGTAAATTTTAGATTATCTTCACTGGTTAATTCTATGCATGATTTGAAAGTTAATGAGCTGATTAATAGCAATGAAAGAACTTGGAAGAGAGTTGATAGATAATACCTTTTCAGAATAAAATGCGGGGAAAATCCTCCGAATACCCTTGGCACGAGCAACGCACGATGATTTCCTTGTCTGGGGCAGTGAATTGTCGAGTGAATTTTTGGTCTGTAGTGCCTACAAACTATTACAAAGTTCTTATAAAAATCCTAGCGCTTACACTTTACAAACCATCTACAGGAAATTTTACAAAAAAACTTTGGCTCCTAAATCTACCAACAAAAATAAAGATTACAATCTGGAGATTTTCATGGAATTATTTGCCTACGAAGGTCAACATGCAGTACAGAAAATTAGCAAACAATACAAGTTGCCTTCGATGTGGAGAAAGAATTGAAAAAATCGATAATTTATTTCGTGAATTTCCTGTTACAGTGGAAGGTTGGACAGCATTATCAATCCAAAATATTATCATAGTTTCTAATATGTATTTTATGTAATGGTTTACCTAGTTGTTTGATCAATTTACCCCTTTTCAGTGTCGCCTTTTCTGCTGTGTACTCTGGGCCATATGGGGAGATCAAAACAAAAGAATACATGAGAAGAGAATCAGTACAGGCAAGGAAATAGCAAGCTTCATCGACAACTACATTGCTAAACTTAATGGTTTTGATAAAAGAAAATTAGTACATATAACAAAAACTAGAAGCTCGAGCCCCCCACCTTGTGAGTTCATTAAAATCAACTTCGATGATGCGTATGTAAAGAGCCCAAATCATTCAGCTTCAAGTATTATGGTAAAAAATGAAGAAGGAAAAGTTATTTTATCTTGTTCAGAAATCCATCAGGGAATTACCTCTGCTTTTGCTACTGAAGCACTTGCATGCTGGAAAACAATCCAACTAGGGATTGAAAGAAATGGCTAGCAATCATCATAGAAGGAGATTCCCTCGCAGTAATGAAGAAGTGCAAAACCAAAAGTCAAGATCCGTAATTAATAGGAGCATATATATATATATGATATTCAACAGGGAATAAATGGATCTAGTAATTTCATATTCAAACATATTCCGAGATCTGTAAATGTTCTTGCTCATATACTCGCAACAGAAACTTTAAAAAGGAAGGAGGAGGTGTACCTGAAAATGGATGTACCTGAGTATGCCAAAAATCAAATTAAGATTGAATGGGAGCGTGAACCAAATTGAGAAATGTTTCGGAGATGAAGGTAAAACGAGAGGAAAGCATAAAAGAAAAGAAGTTTTTTTGAATAGAAAAGGTTTTCCCGAGTATTGAAATCGTCAAATAAGGAGCAGGGAACTGATGGACAGATGATACGACAGATTTTTGTGATTCTGATTGGGCATTTGTTCGAAGCATTAATTGTCGTTCTAGACTTTTTTGCAGTAATATCTAGATATTTTTCTTGTTCTATTATTTGGGCCATTTGTAATTTTGTTGGGCCGTTTCCTTAGGTACTTTTTTTTTCCTTTTGGTCTTATTATGTATTTCGATTTTTATCTTAATTAATACAAGCCCAGTCTGAAATTAAATAATAAAATACATTATATTGTTATTTCGTTTTGTCTTTTTTCTATTTCTACTTCTATTCTTTGTTGTTGTCTTGCAGGTAGTTTCATGTGATGGTGGCGAGGAGCTTTTCGATAGGGGTGTGCAAATTTCGGGTAAAACAGAATTAATTAGGTTAACCGACCGAATTCGGTTAATCGGTCGGTTAACCGAATTAATTCGGTCGAGGTCAATTAACCGAATTAATTCGATCAAGGTCAGTTAATAATTTTTTGGAAGTTCAGTTAACGGTTAATTCAGTTCGAAATTAGTCGGTCGACTGAATTAATCGAATTTAATAAATAATACTATAATATATAAGTATTTGATCAATTCGATTAATTTTTTGGAAATATAAATTAATCGATCGATTAAGTCGATTAATTTTTGACATGTTTTATACTTGTTTTAACCAAAAATAAATAAATATATATATATATAAATTTTGGTTAATTCAACTAACCGACCAAATTAACCCAAAAAGTTCGGTTCAATTAATTTTTTGGAAAAAATTTTGGTTTGATTAACGGTTAAAAATTTAAAAGGGTCAATTAATTTGATTAATAATAATTCAAGTTAGTTAACCGATTAGTTAACCAATTGAACACCCATACTCTTCGATCAACCATGATAAAGACTCACATTTTTCGTCATTTCAATGAAAGAGGGCAAACCTCAAGCAACATATTTGCCAATATGACAAAGGCAACAGCTAGAGACTTAAAAGAGGCTAGAGTTACTGATATTTTTTATATTTTGGACTTTTAGAGTTTTTGTATTTGGGCTTATAATTAATGATCTGACTTTTATTTTTCATTTATTTATTTGATTGTTATTCGGTTTATTTGGTTTAGGTTTAGGCCAAATAAAATTAACATGTTATACATATTTTTATTTTAAATTTAATTATAATAGATATGTTAATATATTATTTTTTTAAAATAATAATATGCTATTTGGACAAATCAAACTTAAGCTTAAACTTAAAATTTTTTAAATTTTTTAAGTCTTAATCCAATCCATAAACATATCTATATTTAATTAAACAAACCACTATCTATATTTAATTAAACACACCACTAGATGTCTTCCTGTAAGGGAGTAAAAATTTTATAAACAAAAATCAATTTTTTACTTTTTCAGTTTCTTTAATTCCGAAGTTTGATTTTAATTAATTTATTTGATATATTTTCTGATATTTTAAACCAAATAAAATTTTAATTACTAAACTTAAAACCTATTTACCAAAAATAAGCCCCGGGATTGCAACTCACTTGCATAACTATGATGTACAAGTCCCACGATTACCTACAATAGTAAATTCTTGCATAAATTTCAAGAAGTACCAAGACCTTATCACCCCCTAGCTCCACCCGTGGACGAAACCTTTGCTTTGTACACATAGCTTAGAAGTTGTAAAAGATCCAACCTTTTCATTGTGCCATATAGTTAGGTTACGGTCAGCGTTGGCGGAAAGTACTTCAAGGGAAATGATGAAAATATATGAATCACCCAAAACAAAGGGGAAGAGGCAAAAAAATGCTTACAAAAAAACTCAATTCAACGATTTCATTACTAGGAATGATATTTGCAATAACAGGAACCTAATTTCATCACATACTATGTTCCACAAAATTACCTAAAATTCCTGAGAAGCGGAACCGGTCTCTACTTTACCTTTCCCGGCCTTCCGTGACAATAGACTTTGATTGATATTAGGCAAAACACCTCCGTTCGCAATCGTCACACCTCCCGTCAGCTTGCTCAATTCTTCGTCGTTCCTCACTGCCAATTGAATATGCCTCGGGATGATTCTGTTCTTCTTGTTATCTCTTGCGGCATTTCCAGCTAATTCCAAAACCTGTAAAGATCAAAGAATTGGTAAATAACATCACCTAAATCCCTCTTCAAAACCTTTGGAATTTCACATAAATCGATGAGGAATCTCGATTTCACAAACCTCAGCGGCAAGATACTCGAGGACGGCGGAGAGGTAGACAGGAGAGCCAGATCCAACGCGCTCAGCGTACCGTCCTTTCTTGAGGAAACGAGCGACGCGGCCAACGGGGAACTGGAGACCAGCTTTGCTAGACCTGGAAACGGCTTTGGCCGTTGGCTTACCTCGGCCTCGGCCCCGACCTCCTTTGGCTGCTACGGCGGCTGAGCTCATGGTTGTAGATTTTTCAATTTTCTGTTTCGAAGGAATGGAGAATTTTGAAATGTTTGAAATGGATTTTGGAGGGAGGTGGTGAGATTTGATTTCGGCGGTTTGGGGTGCATATAGGAAGGAGAAGGTGCGTTCTGATTGGTTATTTGGGTTTCACGCGGATCGCCAAAGTGGATCACCATCGTGGAGATAGGTGAAGGACCTGTGATTTGATTGGTTGTTTTGAAATCACTAGGATCCCCAAAGTTGAAAGGTATATGTTTTGTGGGACTTGTAATATTTTAGATTAGGCGGGAAGTATATAGGAATGTTAGAGTGAAGATAACTTTATCATTTTAGAAAATATGTTCGCAGAAAAAATTTTGATAAGATAGATTTACGTAGAGGTGTACATGGGCCGGGCCGGGCCGGGCCGGGCC
This sequence comes from Gossypium stocksii, assembly GCA_020496765.1. NCBI lineage: Eukaryota > Viridiplantae > Streptophyta > Magnoliopsida > Malvales > Malvaceae > Gossypium > Gossypium stocksii. The sequence goes on from CM035623.1 coordinate 112,507,623, forward strand.
CAATTAAAATTTTAGGCCTGTTCATTGGGCTCGGGCCGGGCCGGGCCCAAAAAATGGGCCTAAAATTTTGCCCAAGCCCGGCCCATATAAAAATACTAAAACCCGGGCCCGGCCCGGCCCGCCCATATTAATTTTTTATATTATTTTATATAATTTTTAAATATATATAATACATAAAAAAACTAAAAAAATCAAAATAAATATTTTTCAACAAATTGAAAATAAATTTTAAAAAATATGTAGACTTAAATAACACTAAAATAGATGCAACTTAACAAGCAAATGCCTCTAAAATAATAATAAAATTAATAAATGTCTTTAAAATAATAACAAAATTAACAATAAAATAAGTTTTATATAATATCTAAACAATAAAAACAAAATAATAACAACATAATAGTAAAATGGTAGCAAAATAGGGAGAAAAATAAAAAGAAAATAATATTAAAAAATATTTTTTTATCCTTTAGTAAAATCGGGCCGGGTCGGGCCGGGCCGGGCCGGGCCCGGGCCAAAAATGCCTTACCCGAGCCCGGCCCATTTTTTAAACGGGCCTTATTTTTTTGTCCAAGCCCATTTTTCGGGCCTATATTTTTGTCCAAACCCTCCCACATTTCGGGCAGGCCTTCGGGCCGGGCCGGGCCGCCCGGCCTATGTACACCTCTAGATTTACGGGAATAAAGAGATAATTTCATGTTGATAAAAAAATTTTTATATTTTATATGAAATAAATATCAAAAAAATACTGAAAATATTTTTCATAAAATTTTCAAGTTGAAACAACCGGGTCTAACTGTTGTTTTATATCTAAATCCACTCTACACGACGTGCAAATGGTAGTGATTTTTTTTAATATAATGAACAAGCTTAGCTATTGCCGGTCTAAAGGACTCTCAGATAGCCCATCACCGACTAAATGCCATCTTCCAGAAGACTACGAACGTAGCATGGGGGCTCATTTTATCCCAGTAACCATCCACCATGGAATCCTCGAATAACACCCCCTATAGTCACTCGATACAGGAGGTTATAAGGGATCCATCTTGTGCTTGTTCTAGCTATACCCAGAAAACAGAGAGCTGCTATGGACCTTTCCCTCAATCATGCAAAGTTGCACCCATTTTATCCATAATGGTCCTGATGCCAAGTCTTGGATAATCTCTTCCGAATTTGTTTGACCAAGACAAGAGGTGTCTAACTGGAATATTAACCACTACTCTGAATATGTGTTAGCTAAGTACAATCGAGATAACTTCTTAATACATTAATCAGGCAACATACAATGTCCACACTAATAGTTATGTATATTTAATAAAACTCAGTTTAAGCTTTGCTTAAAATTGTTAAATTATGTCTTGGTTTTTACTTTAAACCAAGGAAGAAGATGAGATCACTGTACCAAGTAAACACCATTGGCTAAATCCCATATTATACAGTGAAAAATTTTACACAGCTCTGCACATTTCAAAGCTAAAAAAACAACCCCAAAACAGGCAAATCATCAAATCTATCAATCACAAAGGTTGAACAAATGAACTACGATAACAACAATGATTCTTAGAACAATCTGACTTCAAAGCCACCCCCATACCAATACCTTTAAGGCACTTCACATTAGCTTTAGCCCCATGACCGATCAACACCAAAGCAGCCTCAACATGCCCCGACTCCACCGCGCGATGCAACGGCGTGTACCCGTTGTTATCAACACCGTTAATATCACCACCGTAGCTAATCAAAGCCCGAACACATTCGGTTTTACCTTTGAACGCCGCCCTATGTAAAGGCGTCCACCCGTTCTGATCCTTCCCGTTCATGTTCGCCCCCTCGCTGATGCAACTCTTGATCCCATTCACGTCTCCGATCCTCGCAGAACGGTGCAACGCGTCACCTAAATGCAATGGATCATACACGTTCGACCGGTCGTTTTCGACTGCAAGCGCGAAAGCGGTCTTCCCTTGTCCGTTCAATGCGTATTTGGTATAATTGGATACTTCCAACAGGCATTCCACGGCGCTTAAATGACCTCCCAGAGCGGCTAAATGAAGAGGGGTGCATTTATTGACGTCTAAAACTTCAGGGTCGGCACCTAGTGATAAACAGAACTTAATCGATTCGGTCTGTCCGTGAATTGCAGATATATGAATTGGGGTTCGGCCATTGAAATCAATGGAGTTAATCAAATCCATGTTTTTATAACCTCGAAACAGAACATCCATCAAATCGACTCTGTTTTTTGCTGCTGCATAGTGCAAGACATGGTCAACCGTGTTATCAATTTCACAACCAGATGAAATCAATGCATTGACGACATCAACGTGTCCAGCTTCGACCGCTAGGGAGACCAAAGACCTTCCTTTATCATCCTTGTCGTTCACATCCCCACCGTGGTCGATCAGTGTACGGACCAAACCAACTTTCCCCGAAACGACAGCGGATTTGAGCAGCACCGTGAGTTGATCCCCGAAGCACCCGGAAATCGCTTTACTGAACCAAATATCCATATCTGTCATCTGGGTATTGCTCGAAATGAGGTGTTGAATCACGTGGGGACCGGTGAACGAGATCGGTAAAGTAGCGTCCTTGAACATGTGAGGTCCAGGCTTGGAAAACAGACGGCGGAGATCGTCATGGTGGGCTTTCCCTAAAGGAAGCATGGTGGTTTTGACGGTAATAGCATCGGGAGGGTTTGTCAAAGGAGGTTGATCCGACGGCTGGGAGAAGAGAGTATAGGTTGAAGATGAAAGGGGCGGGATTATTGAAAATTGCTTGTTGAAAGAGAAGAAAGATGAGTTCTTTGTGGATAAACAAACAGCTACAGACATGGTGTGCATAAGATTCGTTAAAGTGAAATTCGTAGTGGTTTTTTGGCCTTTCATGAACACTATTTCGACTTCTTTCACATCTACTTTCACTAACCTGTCCATTGAATAGCTAAGTTCAGCCTTTTTCTCAAGAAAGATTTATGAAAGGTTTGTTTGGTTGCCGAGAAAAAAAAAATGAAGATGCAAAAGAAAAAAAAATGGGATTTTATTATTTTTATTCGTTGTTTACTTTTATAATAAGATTTGTTGTTAATTAAATGTTGAAATTGCTGGTTTAGGTTTGAATGGTGGGAAAAATGGAGCAGGTAAAGGAAAGACTTTGAAAATGAAAACAATGTGAAGAAGGGGTCGTTGTCTTGGCTTTCTTAACCTTTTGAATGAGTTGCATTTTGTAACGGGATTTTGAAGGTCGGATGTTGGGGTTAAATTTTATCAACCGTCCTCAAATTATCATATTGATTTTAAATTGGTCCATAAACTTTAAAACGTTCTAATTGAATTTTCGAAATCTTGATTTTGTATTAATTAAAACTTTCTATCAACCTAGCCTAAGATTTAGGCATTGAATGTTGGTTCAGATTTTTCATTTGGGCATCTGCTGTAAAGACGAAATCAAGATAAAACATCAAAGATCTAAGCATGGAATCAATGTATTCTGATACCAAATAGTTTAAGTTTCATTTTGGTTAAATTTATTTGTGCATTTCAATAAAATTCTATTAATGTCACCTTATATCATCGTGTACCAGTTGATATATGATTTTAATATTTTAAATTAATTTCAAATATTTTTATATATTTTGAAATTATAGGAAAAAAATCAATTGAATATTAAATTGTAGTTAAAAATCATATATATATATATATATATATATATAAAGTTAACACATATGATTAATTTAAAATTTGAACAAAAATATAAATGAAAAAAAAAAGACATCAATGAAAAAGTAAACAAGATCTTACAATTTTACATTTTAATACAAAATTGTCATATGCTACCATACGAGGGGAAAAAGAAAAAAGAAAAGCAAAAATCACAAATGTATATCAACTTGGTGAATGTAAAAACGAAAAAGATGAACAAAGAAGAAGATAGAATAAGAAATTAAAAATTAAAAAAGTTTCTCAAATCTTATTTGTTAAGCGACCAATTTAAAAATTAAAATTTGGGAGAGAATCTAATCTGTCTAATTTCGAAATTCACAATTTAACAAAAAATTGGGGATCAAGGTAGTTCATTTTGTCTAATTCGGAATTGGTAGGGACCTAAAAGGTGTTTAAACCGAGAAAAGTTAGGGAGGCTCAATTCATTTAATTATAAATTAGCAGGACCTAAATGATAATTGAACCAAAAAGAAGGGGCAAGGCCTCTCGCACCCTCCATTTAGTTGTCCCCTGCTATGTTGTCCATACAATAATTATACACGTGTTTTAAATATGATTCACATCATATTTGAATTGACATTTAACGGATAAGTTAATGGAATGGCTCGATTAATATGGCATTGAGACACTAAGGATTCAATTCAAACATTTTAAAGTTTGGAGCTAATTTAGAATTTGAATCACAGTTTGAGGAATCTGGTGCAATTAATCCAAAAACGATGACTCGATTAAAACAAATTAATTAAGTTTAAAGTTTGAATATTTATGGTTTTAGGTGTCATAATTGAATGTAATAATATTATTAAATCTGTAATTAGGATAACGCAAATACATAATCTTAAGTTTAATATACGAAACCAGAGTTTAGGACAAAGAAACACTTTTTGGTGATTAATGAAAGATCAACGACTCTCAATTAAAAATATTAATTAGCTCTCTAATTCAAGGAATAACCAGCTGACTCTTATGCTTTTTGTTTAATCATAAATATACATTTTTGAATTTTTATTTTACTTTTCTCTTTAAAGAGGATTAATTCATTGTTAGACGGATTTTATTTAAATACCATTTGATTCGAATAGGATTAAAATTAGACTATTGAATTACTATTTTTTTTTTTTGTTCATGCCCGGCTCGACTCAAGATATGGGTATAAAATTTTGTCCAAGCCCGACTATATTTACAAAAGACTAACCCAAACCTATTTTAAGTTTGCTCGTATTATTTTTAATTTTTTTAATATTTATATTATTTTAATTTAATATTTAATACTCTTATTATTATTTTTATTTGTTGATTTTTTTTATATAGTCATCTTAACATTATTTTAATGTTTATATTAGTGTAGTATTATATATTTAGTATAGGTTTATTTTTAATGTGTTATAAAATTACATAATTTATTAGATAATATAATATAAAATATTATAAACTTAAAAATATGTCCTGCTAGGTCGGGCTCTATGTTTTAAACGGATTTATTTTTTTTACCCAAATCCATTTTTTGGGCATCATATTTTTACCTAAATCCTCCTAAATTTTGAGCGGAACTTCAAGTCTGGACAAATAACTTAACTCATGAATAAGTCTAATTGTAACTAAAAAAATTAATTCTTGATGGGATGTTTAAGAATAAACTTGGATTCTAATTATAAAATTATAATAAACATAGGGTTGGTTTAAATTATTTGTTTGCATTTATTTGTCCCCAACTTGACATAAAATATTTTCCATTTCAATGAAATAATGTTTTTTTTTTTTGAGTTATAATCATACAACAATAAAATATAAAATCAGATAAAGTAAAAACGAAGGTGGAAAATAAAAAAAAAATGGTATTTTACTCGTTGTTTACTTTTTATAATAATATTATTAATTTAATGTTAAATTTGCTAGTTTAGGTTTGAATGTTGGGAAAATGGAGCAGGTAAGCAAAAGCCATTGAAAAGAGGTTAAATCTCAATTTTTATTGTGTGGGTTGCTTCCATCTAACATTCTCAAATTAATACTTGTATTTTAAGTTGGTCTATAAATTTTAAAAATATTTTATGTGAGTTTTCAATGTATCAATATTGTATCAATCATGTCATTATGTTAATCTCAATCAATTTAAGCATCAAGTGCCAACTCAGATAAGATGTGGAGCATATTTAGAATATGTAAATCAAATTGTAAATATGTGTACACCTATTATATTCTAGATTAACCCATAAACCCCGAACTTCAAGATATTTTAATTGAATCCTCAAAACATTATCATTATATCGATGAAGTCCTCTTAAAAGCAGTTAGTTTAATTAAGAGTCAGTTCAAATCTAATGTAGAACATATTTAAAATATGTTAATCAAATTGTAAAAAAGTGTATACCTATTATATAAACAACTTACATCTAACATGATATATATAGAGAGAGAGAGAATGTCAATAGAATTTATTAGTTCTTTTTTACAATGAAAATGCAAAGCTTTTCATGCATACACATATGTTTACAAATTGAGCCATTTTATTTTAAATATACTCCACATTATATTTGACCTACAATATAATGTTTAAACTAATGGCTACAGTGATGGAAGGACCTTATTAGTAGGCTAAATGTTTAAATTAGAGGCCAACCTTCTATGAATTGCTTACATAAGGGTCAAACAATTATAAAAGTGCTCAAATAAGGATTTTTTTCGCAATGAACCTCAATTTATAATAAAAATTAGGTAAATACTGACGTGTTTAAAATAGAACACATGATAGTTGAGTCAAATATTACTTAAAAAAAAATAATTTGATACTTAATATACAACATTTGAAAAATCATTATTCGTATATTTTTTTAAAAAATTTGACACTTAAAAAAACAACATATAAAAGATTGGATCCAGATTTGAGCAGCTACTTATACAAAGAATTGGCATAATAGAAAGCAGGCTTAAAAGGGTGCAAGACAAATAAATACTTTTTGGTGACTGATGAAAGATCAACCACTTCCAATTAAATAATTAGCTCTCTGATGTACTTTCAAGGTGCAGCCGCCTGGTTTTGAAGGAATTAGCAGCTGACTGGTTTTTATTTTTTGTTTAATTATAAAATACATCTTTGAAAATAATTAATTTTTTTTATTTCTTGATTGATGGGATCTTTAAGAATAAACTTAGATTCAAATTATAATAATATAAGGTTGGCTTAAATTATTTGTTTGAATTTATAATGATGCTTATAAGGTGACATCACATTAGTTTGTCTCCTTCTTGGCATAAAATATATTCCATTACATTGAATTAGTGTTGAATAATCCTAAACTTAGGGACTTGCATGTGCAACTCTAATGTAATTTTATATATTTTCCAAATTTTTATATAATATTTTAATAATATAATTGTATTTGTTATGTCGAAACTTTTTTATACAAAATATTTTTTTATTTATTTTACACTTAAAAAATAATATTTATACAAATAAAACATAAAATAGATAATTAAATTATTAAAATATCAATAATATAAATTTTATGAAAGTGTGCTAAAACTATTTTAATTATATATATTGGTTATATCTGATTTGAGATACAACCATACAACAAAAAATATAAAATCATAAGTAAAAATTTTTAAGATAAATTTACTATATAATTTTTTATACAATCAAATAGGTTTAAGATTTTACCAGTTTCATCACTAAGAAGACATGAAAAGACCTAGAATTTTTTTATACCAGTTTAAAGACACACGCCTTAAATCCAAAGAAATAAATGGCTCAAGAGGCCCAGGTTATATGACACTTGGCACAACAAGTAGTGCTTAGCCTTCAAAGACAATACCAAATAAAAAAAAAAGCCTCAAGGACAATCCTATTAGGCCAATGAAATCCACTTCAGCCAACCCCATGCAACGAGCAGCTTGGTCCCAAGTACTAGCATGCACATAGTAGTTGCCAAGAATGTATGTTTCAATCAATTTCATTCAAGGGGCACCTTGATCCTCAATCCTCACACTCTTACACAAGTAACAACGTACATCAGGGCAATTGACACCCCAATTTAACTCCTCCAACTTCAACTTTGCTATTACTTCACCAAAGTCTTTTCTTATACCTTATTCCCATTGTCTTCCTCTTTCAACTTGACTATGAAAAAGCATCTCGAAACACATGCTCTAACACCCCATACTTTACCCTTTGTTTTGCAGAAATTTTCTTGACGCCTAAAGTTCAAGAAGTAGCTTACATCCCCAATCACCTTTAAGGAAAATATTAATAAATATCATTGATGGTAAACAACAAGACAACGTATTTAAATGGCTTTTAAATTAACGTTTTCAAAACTATTCTTTAAACGGTGATTTCACATAAAATTTTTCAATGAATATGATGGAGCCATGGAAGAGACCATCAAACCTACAAGAGGACAACACGTGGCAAGAGAGGTAAACCCATACAAATACACCTCTCAACCTTGAAGCTCACCCTCTACTCTAAACTCCAACCACATTCCTTTTCTCTAAGCTTCTCCTCCTTCATAGCTTTCTTCCACCACTCAATCCATACGGATCTCCATTCAAACAAGATGAACCAACCTCAATTTCCTCCACGTCTTCTTTTGATATATATCAACAATTCTAAAAGTTAAAGTAGGAACATCTTATTTAATCAACTTAATTAGCAAATAATATCCAATTAATGAAATTACATCACAATCCCAATTGGATTACCAATTATAAAATCCAACACCTATCACTTAATTTTATTAGAAATTTAAAACAAACACCGAATATTACACATTGTTCTCAAAAAAGGTGGGCTACAAATTTCGTGTAGGATCCATTGACAGTAACTTTGCCATTTGAATGTGACTACAACTTTTTAATTAATGAATTTTTGTTTCTCATAATCAGCTCATGTTGTGGGGACAAATCCTTCAATGTTTATGAAAACCGATATTTTTATTTTCTCACATCTTTTTCATAATTTTTACGAGATAGATTATTAATCTTTCAATGCTTTTAAGTTTTTTCAATTTGGTAATTATTATTTTTTTTTCAAATTTTAATCTCTAAAAAATAAAAATGGTGGCTTTACTTTTATAAAATAAGATTTTTATGTAAGATTGATGGAATGATTTAGGGATATTAATTTTTTATGAGATCACTAGTATCTTGATTGATTTATATTTTTTAGATAACATTAATACAAATCTTTGGAGAAAGTCTATATAATCTTGTATTTCTTAAATATAGATTAAAAGTTACTATTTTTAGTTAAAAATTATTACGGCCGGCGCAATTTTATGCATCTTATGTTTTACATATTACATTCTCATGACACTAAAAACACTTAAGTAACTTTTATTATTGTGAAGGGAATTATATCTTATTTCGTAATTACTGACAAGAATTATAAAATAAGATTTTTTTATGATAAAAATGATATGCATAAAAAATTAATTTTATTTGCCCCTGTTGATTAGAATATTTACCTTGTATAGATTGCTATTAGTCTAAGACTAATAATATATTTATACACTAATATATATTTATACATTATAAAATTTTATTTGAGTAAAATCATGTTTCATAATAAGAGCAAGTCCTCTTAATATTATTTTCTTCTTCTAGAAAATTTGAAGGTAGGACTCTACTTAATAAACATCAAATTCTTTATCATTTGAATTAAGGAATATTAACTAATTATGGCACACTTAATATGAAAAAAAAATATTATGAGTAAATTAAAATATTTAAGTGAAAAAATACGTAAAAGTAAAATATCTTTCTTTAATCACATAAAAAGGGAAGGAAAAAAAAAAGCAATTGAAAGGAAAGGGCAAGGGAAAATGAAAATGAAATTGCATTAGTAAATACTAAGAAATTAGGCGGTGGCTGCAATTAAAATGTCTGTTTTTTCCTGTCCACAATCTTGAAAGTCAATCCAAAATAATACTGAATTTAATTGATTAAAATAATATTATTGTTGATTTCGGACTTGGTGGTATTGTTTTTGAGGTTCCTGTGTAATTTTAGCGTCAAATTTTTAACTCATTATTCCGAGAAGAGCCAAAATAAGTTCACCAAGTTTATTTGGAGCACGTAAATTATACTAAAGAAATGTTTTATCATTTTTGCTTTGATGGAGTTCACCCAAACCTTTAAAGGATAAGAATACTATTAAAAAATCTCTATGAATCCATTTACGCTCTCTTCAAAATACGAAGACAAAAACTCAAGACTAAAATTGAGTATAGATATTCGGGAAAATATCACCACAGTTGAGGGTCCAAAACCAACCTCCCCTCAACAATTATAATTGTATTTATATTAATCGACTTTAAAAACATTGTGAATTCATTGATTTGGGTTGTTAGATATCCGTTTAGTTATAATTATATGATGTTACATTAATTATAAAATAAAGATGATAATACAAAATTATTTATACAATTAGAGAACTTTCAATGTTCGTGGGGCTTTATTCATGGTATAATCTAATATAATTTAACAAGTACAAGCTGCGATTTATATTTAATTCATTCATCAATTTGCAACATTGTTCTTATACTTTAATTTGGAAATAGTTCCTTAATGAATAAATATGTGTTCTCTTGTATGCGTTGATTGAGTTTTAACTCGGTTGACATCAATATTCTTGCTAGTATAAGAGGATGTGAGTTTGAGCGCACTGAAGCACATTTATTCTGACAAGAATAAGGCAGTCTTATTGATAGACCTCAAGATTATAGATAATATTTATACAGCAAGAGTCACGTAGGAATATGAAAGATATATAATATATGCCTAAATATATGCCTAAAAGATATACAATAATATGCAATATATTTAGATATTCCTAAAATATAATATCCCATTATTCTAACATCCCTCTCAAGTTGGAGCATGCAGATCATAAATGCACAACTTGTGTAACACCCCTAACTCTAAACCGTCACCGGAACAGGGTTACGGAGGATTACCAGACCTTTTGAATAAATTACGAACATTATACAAATAATTATCTAACATACTATAAATTATTTATAATGTCTCTTTTATGGACCCTCGAGGCCCAAAATACGTGTTAGAAGTGAATTGGGACCAAATTGAGTGCTCGGGAAATTTTTCGTGAAATTCTAATTTTTTTCTTAAATATAGGGTTCACACGCCCGTGTGGATCAGGAACACGCCCGTGTGGCTCTCTAAGACACACCTGTGTTGATATGCCATGTGGATCACACGACCATGTGACATACCAATGTCTTAGGCAGTGTGGTCACATACGTCCGTGTCCCTTACCCATGTAACCCTCTGACTTACTAACTAAGAAAAATTGAAGTCACACAGCTGAGACACACACCCGTGTCTTTGCCCGTGTGCCTAAACCTGAGCATTCTGTTTCAAATTTTTAAGGTGCAGGGGACACACGGCCAGATCACACGCCCATGTACTAGCCGTGTGGACTTTATATGAATCTTTTATATCAAATTAGCCAACCTTGAAATTTTGATCCGCAATCAATTCAAAACCAATGTTACAACCAATTAAGTTTTTATACAAATATACCTAAGTCATATTAAAAACATCAACCCTAAAATTTACTAAATGATCATTCTCATATACTATTCAAATTAAGCTAGAAAACTTCATTAAAACCCATCTCAATTTTGGTACAAAATATGACATTTTAATTCCTTAACTTTTCATATAACCATTCAAACATCATATATCATTTTTTACAACCAAATCCACAATGACACATACACATAGCCTATGTAACAGCCAAATTTTTAGTTGGTGTCGGAACAGTGATTCGAGATCACAAAATTCAACAAAAGAGTTAGGAAAATTTATTAAATTAATAGTTATGAAATAAGTGTGGATATAGAAATATTTTTGAATTAGTGAATTATGTGATTGGAAATAAATAATTAGGCAAATTGAGCTAAAAACGAGGTATCGAGACCTTAATATTATAAACCAAGTCGTAAATATGTTTATAAATATTTAAAAAGTTTTAATAAGTTAGTATTAAAGTTTTGTTAGAAAATGTTAACGTTTCGATAGTTAATTTATTAAAAAGGACTAAATTGTAAAAGATACAAAATTTGAGAAAAGTGATTAAATAGCTTAAGTGTCTAGAGAGGAAGTAGTTAAAAGGTAATTAGACCCAAATTAAATGTGTTGACGGCATGGGTGTGCAGGAAAACATAAAAATCAAGTGTGAACAAAGGGAAAAATTGGAAATAAGGTAAAAATTTAATAGTAAAATAGGATGTAATTGAGAAATCTAGGCATTTCTTCTAAAATACCAGCCAAGAACGCCATTAGAGGTCTGAAAGAAGCTGGTTTTTCATATTTTACACCATGTGAGTGCAATTCTTGCTTTTTCTTTGTCAATTTTATGTTTTTGTGACTTTTACAATTAGGTCCAACTATCTATTTCATAAGTTTTTGGTTTCATGGATGATTTTGAAAGTTAATATGGACTAGTTCTGGATGTTTATGATAAATAAACATAGAATTGAAGCTTTAATTTCGTTATATGATGATCTTATTAAGTAATTTTGATGGAAATTGATTTTAAGACCTAGTTGTGAAAAAGTTTGGAATTAGGGTTTTGTGTTGAAATTCTGAATTTCAAAGGTTTAAAATAGCTTATGATGGTTAGATAAAGTGTTAATTGATAAAAATTAGTTCAGTTGAGGGGTTAATTGAGTAGGGACTAAATTATAAAAATTGTAAAAGTTTAGGGTAAAAGTGTAATTTCAAAAATTAAAGGGAATAAATTGTGAATTAGAATAGAATTGAAATAAAAGCTAATGAGAGAATGATTTGATAAATATAGATCAAGAGCCGAAGATAAACGGGGAAAAGAGAAAATTTTTTATTAGTCCCTGAGCTGTTGCAACCTTTACAAATCTACCAAGGTAAGTTCGTATGGCTGAATTTTAATGATTATTTGTGGTTTTATGATTGATATGATGTATTAATTTCATATATTCGTATTAAATCGTAAATACTAAAAAAGTATGAAAAATAAATTAATTGTGTAAATTGAGCAGAATGTAGGAATGAGTACTTTCGTTCAGTGATATGTGATGAATTGACAGGAAAGACCATGGTTTGACCATGGCAACATGTGGAAATGTGATATGTGCTTCCGTGTAAGACCATATCTGGGACATGGCATCAGTGTGATATGTGCTTCCGTGTAAGACCATATCTGAGATATGGCATCGGTGTGATATGTGCTTCTGTGTAAGACCATAGCTGGGCTATGGTTTCGGTGTGTGATATGTGATTAAGTGGAAGACCATAGTTATACTATGGCATTGTGAAAACGAAGTACTCAATTCCATAAGACGTGCTCTAATTTGACAAATTGTGGCAAGTGTTAAGTAAATTTTATATGATAAAACATATTGAACAGTGAAAATTAAGCTCAATTGTATGATCTCATCATTCAGAGATTGTGTTTGGCAGATTATGTTAGTGAATTATGTGAATGTGAATTAAAGTGATAGAACTTAAACAACTAATGACATGGAGCTCACATACATGAATTTGTCAATTGAAATTGTGATCGACAGGAAGAGATAGAGAATTGCATGCTTATGAATTGTTATATGTATTTGCCTGAAATACAAGAAAATAGTGGTTATTGATATATGAAAACATGAGACTATGATATATGTACATGGAATGTGTTTGATAAATGTGTTCATTCATAATTATAGAGTTGTACACCTCAAATGTACTATATGTAAAAAGATGGTGTTTCAAATGGTTTGATGAGTAAAGCTTAAGTATGAAATATTCTGAAATCAAGACAAGTTGTTATGAAAATATATTTGAAATATAGATATATGGTTATTACATGTTATAGGAATGCATGATGTGAACAAGTATATGTATATGAAAAACCTAATGAGAGTTGAGCCCATACATGTTTCTTGGTATTTATATGAAGTATATGACTAATAAGGGTGATGAGGACAGGTGTTAGGGCTCGTGATCAAGATGATTGAATGTGCTTTGTATGTTTAAATTGAATTTAAATTAATGATAAGTTAATTACCAATTTATACGGACTTACTAAGCATTATATGCTTACTCTGTTTCATTTTCCTCTGTTTAATAGTGTTTCGGAAGCTCGTTGGTTGAGAAGCTTGGTGGAGATTAATCATACTATCCATCGGCCCATTTTGGTATGTATGGTAAATGAATTATGGTTATAATGGCATGTATAGGTTGATTAGCCAAGGTTGGCTTATAAATGTCCTAATTGTAACTAGACATTGGTATGGCTTGTATTTAGCAAGTTTGAGTTACATATAATTATGATTTTATCATGTTTGATATGGGTTTAAAATGGACAAATGATGAGATAGTATAAGTATAAGGATGATGGTTAAGAATGTTATAAAAATTGATGGATATGTCTATATATATGAATGGTTGATTGATAAATTTGGATATTTAACCATATAAATTGATTCTTGAACATATTTAATTGTTAGTGTAAGTGATAAACCATAATATATACATAATTTTACCCCATGCTTAGCACATTTTTGGATAAATTATCATTAGAATTGTGGAATTCGATGCTCCTAATCCTTTAATTTCATGTTTTATACTTAGGTGAGCATAGGAAAGTGAAAAGAGCAAAAAACGGGCTAAAAATAGAAAAAATAGGCAAGAGTGAGAAATCAACACGGCCTGGAATTCCTTACACGGGTACACTATATGCCCATGTCTATTTTGCAGACCTAAACACGGCCTAAGCCCGAGTCACACGAGTGTGTCCCTGTCGTGACGTGTTCTAATTTCACACGGAAAAGGCTACTTAGGGGCTAAGAAACATATTCCAGAGTCTATATAAACACCCTAGGAGAGGGCTAAAAAGGACACACAGTAGAAAACAAGGAATTACTCAAAGAACGTCGATTGATCCATCTCAGAAGTAGGATTTTCATCAAGGTTGAAGATCTCCCTTCAATTTCCTTCAGGAGTTTTAGGGTTTTCTTTATGTTTTGTTGTTTTCCCAATTTTGAGATGTTTTCCTTTATAATGAACTAAATCCCCTAAATACCTAAGAGGTATGAAACCTAAGACGGATCTTGTTATTAATATTAAATTATATGATAAATACTTGATTTGTTCTTAATTGTGTTATTAATTCTTGTGTTAATATTTCAGGATATTAATATAAGCTGAATGTGCTTATTCAGTGAAGCAAAAGTCATTGTTTAAGAGTAGATCCAACACAATTAAGCGGAGTTGATTGCAATTCTAGACATAGGACGACGAAAATCTGCCGGATTAGAGTCAAATCTAATAAGAGAATCCACAGATGGAGTTAATGCAACACTAGGGGTTTTAATTAGAAAGAAATTTCAATTAATCAAACTAGGGTTAGTTGTTCTTAGTATTGAAAGAGATATTAACATAATTTAGGGATTTCTACAGATCAAGTCAAGTGAATAAATCGTCTAGTTCAGAGTCTAATAACAAGTGAAGTCTAGGTGGATTCTTCCTTGGGTATTGTCTTAATCAATCAGTTTTCCCAAAAGTAATTTCCCCAATTTACCCTATGTCGTGTTCTTAGTTAATTAGTTTAATTTAATTAGTTTAAAATAAATTCCCTTTATTTCTAGCTAGATAATAGAAAGAAAGTTATTACTAGTACTTTTAGTTCCTGTGGGTTCGACATTCCAGTCTTGCCACTAAACTATACTACTGTTCGATAGGTGCGCTTGCTTTCATCGTGATAATTGTTAGTTTTTAGGTACAATCGTATTATTACTTGACCATTATAAATATCACGCAATTAGTAAGTAAAAGACCAATTGGGTGAAGAACTAGGGCTTGGAAAATAGCCTAATTTTTGTCTACACAGTCACGGGTAGACACACGGGCGTGTGTCATGACCGTGTGTGACACACGGCCTAGCACATAGGCGTGTATTTTAGCCGTGTGTCCCCTATGCTTAGAAATTGGCACACAGGCAGAGACACAGGTGTGTGTCTCAGCCGTGTGAAGAACATGGCCTAGTACACGGGCGTGTGACTTGGCCGTGTAACTCTTGCTGTAACACCCCAATATCCTTTATAATTATTTTCGTATGTTGTTGTTGCACAAATATCTGACTGCTTCAGTGGTTAAGTGTTCTGTGTCTGAGAGGTCCGAAGTTCAAGCCTTAGCTTGGGCAAATTTTTGTTTTTAAATGAATAAACCCCTATCTCTAGTCAGTAGGCTTATAAATAAATGTTGATAAAATATAGCAGAATAGGCCTGCTGGTTTGGTGGTTAAGTGGAGTGTTATGAACAGGAGGTCTAGAGTTCGAGTATTGACGCAATCATAGAATTTATTTTTACTAATGGTGTCGTGAGAGTATTGTGGTTTGATCTAAACACTAAGAGTTTAAGTGGAATTTGAGTTAAGTGGTTGAGGGAGGGGTGGACGGTTTTAGGGAGATAAGGGATTTTGGTGAGGAAATTAAGGAGTGAGGAGTTGGAGCTCATTCAAACTGCATTTCGAAGTTCGATTATCCCTCTCCTTCTTTCTTTTCTGACGTTACTCATCCCTCTACCATCTTTCTTTTCTTTGTTTTTTTGCTCTCTGCCTCTATAGCCGAATTCTATCCCTCTTTCCCCATCCCTTTTTGTTTTTCCTTTGACTTCAATCTCTCTTTGTTGCTGCCGAATTTTCGAGTGCTTTCTCCTCTACCTGCTGATTTGTCCCCTCTCCGTTCTTTTCTTTTCTTTCTGTTTTAGCCAAAATTCCGCATTGCTACTGTCTTTCTCTCTAATTCTCTCTTGTAGTTGCCAAAACTTCAGGTGTTCCCTTTACCTTTCGATTTTAGTCTATCCTGTTTTTTGCCAAATTAGTGTTCCATTTCTATTCTACGGGTTTGTGCTTTCGGTAAGTGGTACTCATTCTGGCTTAGACTGTTCTTGTAAATATTCTTTTAATAGAGGTTCCGACTGGAATTGCAAGAATTAATCGAGGAGCTAATAATCTTTCTTTTCCAACAGTTTAAGTGAGTAGGGCTTAGGCTGTTCAAATAAGGTAAATAGTGTTGAACAAGTGCATAAGCGTTGGAATAGGGATCATTTTAAATTTGTTTGAGGTGCGATTAATTGTGTAATCATGGTTGAACATAGGTTTCGGAGTGCTCGAGGATTGTGTGCGCATCTTTTGTAATCAGGTTTGTCAAAACGATTCTGGAAATAAAAGTCGGCGAAAAGCTAAAATATGTGAATGTCAACGCCACACAAGCGTGCGGCCGCCCGTGTGGTAGGCTGTGGGACCGAACATGGGCATATAATCGATGATGTTGGCCATGTGTGATTTATGGGTCAGGCCAATTTGGGCCGTGAGGTTCACACGAGCTTGTCAGCCCATATGGATAAAATCACACGTGCGTGTGGAATTTATTAGGCTAGGCTGTGTGGATCGCCATTTTTGGGCTGTGTGGGCCTCATGAGCCCGTAATATTGGCCTGTGGGCCCAATTCTACTGATTGACTACTAAGATTACACGGGTCGCCGAGTCGACTGTGGACCTACTATAGGGTCGGTAAGTGTACCTAGACCTCTAATTGACTGAAATGACTGTATGATATATATGAACAAGCATGATATTTATACTGTTCTGATTATATGCATGTTTCCGTGAGATGGCATGTCATGATTGTATGATGCATTGCATAGGGTTGGGATAATATGATTGGAGGAAGTGTACTGTATTGGCAACTTTGCTACAAATCACTGATGGCTCTAAGCCTATTATACTGGCAGCTCTACTATAAATACTGTTTAGTGCTGCAACTGGTGATAATTTGTAAGTGTAGGGATGGGTGGGTGATTTAATCCCCACAAGAGTGTAGGGTTAGACAGGAGATGGTGTATAGTGGATGGTTTGGTAGGACATGTATTCTGATACTGTCACTGTTACTGATACTGTAATGGGGCTAAGGCCCTACTGATTACTAATAACGTGATGGGCTAAAGCCCAAATTGATACTGCTACTGCGAAGGGCTTAGGCCTAGTCTATTACTACTTGCATTTTGACTGTATATTTGCACGGGGATTGCACACTGAGTTTTTGTAAACTCACCCCTTTTGTTTTACTGTACAGGTAATCCCCAGTCATAGGTGGATTGGTGCAGCAAGAGACTCAGAGGTGGCTACATGACTGCATATATTTTCGTACTTGATTATGTTTTTAAGTATTATTATTTTGGGTATTTTTACTGTAATATGGCCTTTTTGGATTTTCATGGTTAAATTGAGATTTTTATTGTTTTTACAATTGCTAGTAGTAGGGTTAATCGAGTTTTTAAAACGAATCAAATGCTTTAACAAAATACACTCAAATACGCAAACTGATTTAACAAGCTTCCGCGATAAGAGACATTTTGAAAATTAACAACGTTTTGAAAAAGAATAATTTTGTGGTAATGGACAACGTTTTGGAAATGAACGACACATCCTAGAATTAACACAAGTTTATAAGAAAATAGGTTTTTAGTCAACTCATTTATTTCGAAAAACACTACCATGTGACATCGTCGAATTCGATCATAACGTCTAGGTTGGGTTTGGGGTGTTACACTTCTACCTAAATAAATTACAAGTCAGAAAGTTACACGAGTTAGGGACACGGATGTGTACCCTACCCTACACGGGCATGTGAGCTACACGGCTTGACCACATGGGCGTGTGTGTCCTGTACTTAAGAAAATTTTGAAATTTTGTGAAAAATTTCCTGAGTTTCTAGTTTAGTCCCGATTTGATTCAAAAGTAATTTTTTTGGGCCTCGAGGGTTCTTATAAGGGACTATATGACAAACTTTGATAAGAATATTGTATTTTGATATAATATATTTTTTATTTGTTCTGAAAGTTCTGGTGATACTCTGTAACTTGGTTTCGGTGACGTATTCGGGCTAGGGGTATTACAGCCTAGGTACATACCACTTTTACTGAAAGAAATATACATCACCAGAGTTTTTTGAGATCCGGATTGGCTTTGGATGTTGTACTGGAACGTTTGACTTCTGCTAACCTGTGCACGGAAAACAACCTTACGCTGAGTACATTATACTCAGTGGTATTACTATAATTCAAGTTATTAAAGTAAAATAACAGATATACATATTAAATTATAACACTTAATTCATAAATAAACTAATTCATACATAACTTTTACTTCTCAACAATAGCAACTCAATTTGATATCATATATCATCTCAATAAATCTTTAACTATTTATGAACCTTTGGTTCATACATGTTATTCCCATTACTCAAATTCAACTTCTCATTTCATTTCAATAACTTGATCAAATAATTCGTTTGATTTGTCATTTTATTTATTTACCCCTATTAACGAGACTCGGACCTTGGCGGATACACGGATCCAACCAAACACTCTAGTATGGCACCCAGTGCCTTATCAGATGGTTCGAAGCAATAGTTGACACCCAGTGTCTCATCGGCCAAGCCGAAGTAAGTTAGTACCCAGTACCTCATCAAATCTATCCGAAGTAATAATATGACACCCAGTGTCTCATCGACTCGAGGTCGAAGTATCCCTGAACACTTCCAATCATATGGTATGCCGACTATATCCGACTTAGACCGACTAGTTAATAGGGTTTCCAATTCACTTTTCAATTTCACTTTCAATTCAAAATCACTTTTCCATTTTTCAAATCAATATATAATTCAATTACACATACATATTCAACATTCAATCCAATTCTCATTCAATTTAATAACAATACTTACCCCAATTTCTCTCTACATGCACATTAATTTAAATTCAACATTTGATAGTAAATAATATAAATTATAGTAATACAAACTAAAAATTTTTGATTCAATCGTCGTCCACTTTCTCTTTTCCCTTTTTGGCTAATGTCTTCGGCGCAACGTTAGCTATGAAAAATTAAGATAATTCACATTCATTAATAAAATTCTAATTCACATCAAATGATTGATTTTTTTTCTATTCAACTTTTACCTTAATTCTCATTTAATCCCTAACTAAAATTATCTTCATTGTTATCTCAATTTATACTTCATTTCCAGTCAATTTCTACTTAAACTCAAACTTAAATCTCTAATTTTCATCATAAAACCTTAATTTTGAATTTCTTTCAATTTTTTCCCTATTACACAAACTTATAACCTAGTTTACAATTTAATCCTTTAACCAATTCCAATTAGAAAATCTATCAATTAAACCCCTAATTCAACAATTTGTTCAACTTGAACCATGTCCGAAAATCTAATAACTTTCAAAATTTCAATATAATTTCAATAGTACTTTGTTCTAGGTTTCCAAAAACACAAAATTTATAAGAAAATGGACTAAATTGACTTACCAATTAAGTTTCAAACTTTAAAACCCTAGTTTTTCCTTTTCTTTTCTTTTCTTTTCTTCTTTCTTTCTCCTTTTTCGTTTGAGCTTTATATTCTTCTTCTCTTCTTTTGTTTCTTTATTTTATTTATTTTTTATTTAATTATAATATAATGATAATATAATTATAAAATATCTATTACTTAAATAATAAGAAAATACATATATGTATTACAAATATATATATATATATTTAATACACATTTATATTATTTTTACCACCACATGGCAACAATTTGCTTTAATTATTTATTTAGTCCTTTGACGTTTCTCTATTCTATAATTAATTTTTTACACTCTATTCAATTTAGTCCTTTTTGTTAATTTCTCTTAATTTAGACAAATTCTTCTAACTAAAACCTAATTAACTACATAACTAACTTCGTAAATATTTTTAATAAATATCTATGAATCCATTTTTTCTAATACGGAGGCCCGATAATACACTTTTTTGATGCCCGTGATTTTTGGGTCATTACAACTTGTTCAGAAGGTATTCAAATTGCGGTTTACCAAACGCTTTTGTAAAAATGTCAGTCAACTAAATGGAGGTCGGAACATAAGAAGGTGCAATCAACCCATCCTAACTTGCATCCCTAACAAAGTGAAAATGCACTTCAATATGTTCAGTACACTCATGACATACAGGATTTTATGCAATATGCAAGCAAATTGACTATCACAATAGTTTGAGGATGATGAACACCTAACCTCAATAGCAAGGTCTTCAGCCTCTTGAGCTCACAGGTGACGGAAGCCACAGACTTATATTCAACCTCAGCAGAAGACAAAGACACAATATGTTGTTTCTTAGTTTTCTAGGAAATAGGATATTGTCCCAAAAAGACAAGTCATCCAGTAAGTGAACACCGAGTTAACAGGCAAGCAGCCCAATTCAAATCACACTTGTAAATATATATATATATATATATATATGCCTAAAAAATATACAATAATATACAATATGTTTAGATATTCCTAAAAAATAATATATCATAATAATATTTTAACATATTCTCCTAATTAAGTGTCAGATAGGAGTTATAAATAACATCAGACATTGTATAAAAAAAACATAAAACTATCCGTGACGTGTTTATAATTTTATATACTTGTTTAAGTACTTTAACTTAAAATTGTGTGGCATGAAGTGTTTATGTTGAATCCAATTTTAATGATATATATCATCCATATCATATTTTAAAATTTAATAAGATTTTACAAGGGTCATATTCTAGTTATATTTAGAAAATTGTTAGTATTAAATATAAATTCAATTAGGATTTATATGAAATTATATAACTTCTATTAAAAGCATGTGTATACATAAATAATACATAATAAGTGGTAAAAAGATCTCTCCGGTTTCTTTCAATTTTGATATTGAGTAAATTGATCACTCTTAATAAAATCAAAGCAATTTAATTCCTGTTAATTTCGAAAGTGAGCAATTAAGAACATTTAATCACAATATTAATGTTTTTCATTGCATGTACATACTTTTGATTAGTATAATGATAAATTTAGCCCTCAAAATTTATACATTCTATTAATTTGGTCCTGATTTAACAATTTTAACATGCAGCATTTGGGTAAATATGTAAATGTTGAGGCTAAATTTGTTAAATTATTTAGAATCAATACAAAATTGACAAAACATGTAAACATTGATTGCTAAAGTTGTAGTTATACCAATCAAATTTAAGTGCAATTGATGAAAGTCATTAATATTGTGATTAATTTTCTTTAATTGCTCTGGGATTAAATTGCTCTTATTTTTTAAATAAATAAATTTACTTAATTTCAAAATTGAAATATTTTTTTAATATAATAAATCAATGGTAATTCACGACTATGAATGAGAAAAAAGTAAACATAGTGTATAATTTAGAATCAAATTACGACATAGTATAAAACGAAAGTAAAATAAATTTATTTTTAAGAATTGTAAATGATGTGCTATTATTTAGTTCATCAATAATGTATATATAGTACATTAAATACTAACTCAATATTTTAATTTAATCTTTAATATTAATTCGAGTAAATCTCTCAAAAATGTCGTTTTTAAAAAAATTACAGGACTACGTCAAAATAATGAAAATTTTCAACAAATTTGCAAGCTGAAAGCGTTTTCAGCCCTTAATATTTTTTTTTTAAATTCTTTTGGTACCATCTCTTGTGAAAATAAAATTTACAAAAACAAGTTTTTATATAAATCTCAAGTCTCATTTCCCTTATTTTATTAAGCGATGTGGGATATGGATCTATATAGACTTATAATTCATTTGCAGATTATTCCTATACTCTGATAATAAAATTTATAAAACAAGTTTTTATATAAACTTCAAGTCTCATTTATCTTATTGTCTTAAGCGATATGGGATATGGATCTATATAGACTCCTAATCTATTTACAATTTATTCCTAATAATAGAAATAAGACTTGAGGTATATAAAAACTTGTTTTACAAATTTTATTTTCACAAGAATGACAGAAAAAAATACTTTCTATTGAAAAATGGCATTTTTAGAAAATTTACTCCATTGAATCAATTGATTTTCACATGTATTAAATATTGCCTTTTTAAAAAAGGAAGTGGTATTTTTTGGCAGGTTGGCCCCGTAGGGGAGTAAGCAGAAGCCGAAAGCTGTTCCTAGTTATTGACCTAACCCACAACCAGCCAAAATTGTGGTGGGCGGCACCTTTAATTACTGTGGTCCAATAAAAAGAAACAAAAATAAAAGCCCCCAAATCCAATCCAAAACCCAAGCCTATTTTTTCTTTTAAATAGAATTAAAAGCCATCAAATAGTGTAGATTTGTATGGTAAAACTAGTGTTTGGTTCAATAATAAGTCATATTGTATTATTAGAGAAAAAATAAGGTAAGTTGTATTATTAGGAAAGAAAATTAGATTCAAATTTTGAAAATAACATAGTAGGAGGGAGCAATCATGTCTATCAAAATGATTTGTCTTCATAGACTTTAAAATCACCCAAACAAATTTTAATGTAAAATTATTAATACTTGTTAAGTTGAGTAGTAAGGAATTTAATACCTATTAAGTAAAGTTTTGAACATGAGTTTTGCGGATTCAAAAAACAACTTTAAAAAGCTTTCCCATGTTCAAGGTTCTAACCCAGCTTGACTTTTGAATTTAATTGAAAGCACAAGTATAAATTTTAATTTTATTCAATTAAAGTTTGTTGGGTCAAATAGTAAGTCAGGTTTATTGGAAACACAAAACAATGCTTATAGTACTCGCTCTCAATTTAGTTATGATGCAATGTAACTACCAAACACCGAGGGATGCAAGAAAAAAATATTTTTTAATTTTATATGGAAATAATAATTTATCATTTTTAGCTATTAATTATTGTACTATGTGTAGGTTGTAGATTTAATTTTTATATTTTAAGTTGATTAGCTATAATTAATATTATTTTTTATTTTTAAAATTTTAATCTTAATCTTAATAATAGCTTAGAAATTCGTTAAATTCAATTATATCATTTCTAAAATCTCACGTTACAAACATCCTGTATTATGTGTAGCTTTTCAATGATCATAAATTAACTTGTCCAAGTATCAAAATGTGTCATTAGCTCCCTTCAAAACAAGAGGACAAAAGCTTTAAGGCACGTCATTCTTCCATACAACAACACTTAAAAAAGAAAATAATTCTTTTAACTTGTGTGATGTTTTGTGTATCAAAACTTATCATTTAAAATTTCTATTGAATTAGTATTATAAATTAATTCAGCGTTAAATTAATTAGAAAAAGATTAAATTTTTTTTTCTTATATATAATTTTATATAAAACACTAAAAACTTACATTTTTTTAAATTTCAACTCAAAATACTATAATTTTAACATTTTAATTTTACTATTTCAATTAAATATATATTTAATTTTTATATAAAAATTTAATAAATATATTTACTATTTTTTTCATATAAGCACAGTATTCAACGGTCCCCAGTGGCTTTATGTTCAGATAAGCATTGTCTCCAATAAAGTACATCAGCGTTTTCTTTCGGCTTAATATAAAAATTGCTCCCTAAACTATACTTATTTTCTCAAATAGGTACTTAAACTTTTTTTGTCAATTTGAATACCTAAACTAATTTTTTCCCACATTGGTACCTCATTAGTTTGTCATTAATCAGTTGTTAGTCAACCTTGGTCAATAATGATATGGCCTAATCACCAATCGACATAGGGCAAAAAAGCCACTATAAATCATCACTTCATTATATGTATAAGATAATTCCAAAAAAACAAATTAAATTTATTTTTTTGGATTTTATAATTTTATATTAAGATTAATTGAAAATAATAGTAAAAAATATTTCCCCACCACTGCTCTTCCATCTCTCTCCATGTCCCCTATTGTCCTCCTCCCACTACTTGACCTTCTCCTTCTGCAAATCCTTCAATTATATTTTTATTAAAATATTTTTTCTCTCATTTTTTTTAAGATTGATTCTTTATTCCCAGTTGCTTTCAAATTCGTACACCACATGTTTGAGAAAATGACCCTAAAAAAAATAAAATTCAAACCTAAAATTGGTATTTTTCTTTTCATGTACTGGATTTGTTTCCTTATAATAGGATCATAACTTCATACCTAAACAAGAAATAGAACATTTCAGTATTGATTTTTGTGGATAAAGGTTTTGTGTTTTTTAGTTTTATTTATGGCCTTGTTCCAATTTGGGGTTTGAGTTTGTACGTTGAAACTCTGAAGTGCCAATAACTAAATTAAGTACCTTCAATGTACCAATTGTTTACGTCTTATACAATAAAGTCCAAAAACGAGGGAAAGTGTTGAGAAGAATTGGGGTCTAATGTTTTAATTCTTGGCTTAATGTTGTTCGGGTAGATGGAAGATGGCTGATAAAGAAATAAGATGGATGAATATGGAAGCGGATTGTAAAATTTGTCAAAGTCGCGAATTTAACTTAGGGCTCTAGACGTTAAAAAAGAAACTTGGATTTTGATACAACCTGAAACGAAATTGAATCCAAGTTAGATAAAACAATTAAAATAAATAACTAAAATAAAATGATAAATCAAAGATTAAGGAAGCGAATAAAGAAGATAAATAGAAAGATAGAACGTGGCGTGTAGAAGTCCTAAGAAGTCTTGGAAACACAAAGAATCCACAACCCCCTTCAAGCGGCTCTAATTTCCCCTCCAAGATATAAACCTTGGCAAGAAAAAGTTTGAAGATGATCCCCACAATCTAAAAAGATTGTTAAAACTCTTCTAAAATAAACTCAAGAGAAATCCTTGAAAAGAAAAACCCAAAGAGAATTTATTAACTCAAAAGAGAAGTAGAATAATAATGAATTGAATGTGTTATGTATAATGCAAAGGCCTATATATAGGCTAGCTAAATAAATCTAAATAAAACTCCTAAGTATACTAGAATTCTAATTTAATCTTGAACAAGAAGTAATTTTAAACTGAACTTTCTTGTTAACATAAAATTCCTAAATATCTTAAAATACTTAACAATTATCAAAAATTTGAAATAAATTAATAATAAAATAAAAAGAGCTGATAAATAAAATATTAGGCTCATATATAATAAAAATTAAGCCTAAAACTCAAACCCAATATGAAACGTCTAGGCTTGTGAGATCAATTGGGATTCTTGAAGTGAAATACCTAAGCTTGTCAGCATCTTCCACATGGGCTTGTCATCATAGATTGAGAGTTTAGGCCCACGAACATAATTAGTCTCTTCTAATTCATCATTACACCAGAATTCATCATATTGAAACTTCAACTCTTCTTCTAGAATTTTCTTCGTGATAAAGTCTTGAACCACTAAGTTGAGTTTTGACTTTATCTATTTGGATTTGGATCTAGTAATTGAGCCTTGAGGGAAACTAAGCACATCTCTATTATGGCCTTTGAATTGGGCTGAGTTGCTCGTATCATTCCCCTATTCCACAAAAGGATTCGTCTTCGAATCTGCAATATCAAAAGGAGAAAGGTCAGCGACATTAAAAGTGGCACTAATATTATACTCACCAGGAAGGTCGATTTGATATGCATTATCATTAATGCGTTTGAGTACTTGAAAAGGTCCATCACCACGCAGGTCCAATTTTGTTTTGCGTTTAGTTAGAAATCGCTCTTTTCTCATGTGGACCCAAACCCAGTCACCGGGCTCAAAGAAAATTTGCTTGCGCCCCTTGTTAGCTTTGTTGGCAGTTGCTTCATTTGTTTTGGCGTTTTGTTGTCTTACTTTCACATTCATGGATTTCACTAATTAAGCTTTCTTCTCACCATTTAAACTAGAAATGTTTTTTTATAGGCAATGGTAAAAGATCAAGTACAGTTAGTGGATTAAAACCATAACAAGTTCAAATGGGGAATAGGCAGTTGTAGAGTGAATAGATCGGTTATACGCAAACTCAACAAATGACAAACATTCTTCCCAATTTTTAAGGTTTTTACCCATAACAGCTTGTAGTAAAGCACCTAAGACTTGATTGACTACCTCAGTTTGTCCATCGGTTTGGGGGTGACATGTAGTAGAATATAATAATTTAGTACCAAGCTTACCCCACAATACTTTCCAAAAGTGGCTTAAGAACTTTACGTCTCTGTCTGATACAATAGTGCGAGGCATCCCATGTAGGCGCACCACCTATCAAAAGAATAAGTTCGCCACATGTGTAGCGTCATCCGTTTTGTGACAAGGAATGAAGTGAGCCATCTTTGAAAACCTATCAACAATAACAAAGATACTATCTCAACCCTTTTTGGTAAACCAAGAATGAAATCCATGGATAAGTCTACCCATGGCGAAGAAGGAATCGGCAAAGGAGTATAAAGTCCATGAAGCATTACCTTAGATTTTGCTTGTTTACAAGTAATACAATTAGAACATACCTTTTCAACGTCCTTTTTCATGTGCGACCAATAAAAATGTTCATGTAGAATATCTAGTGTCTTGGCGACACCGAAGTGTCCCATTAGGCCTCCACTATGTACCTCACGAATTAATAACTCTCTCATAGAACATTGTGGAACACATAACCTGTTTAGGTGAAAAAGAAACCCATCTACAAGATAAAACTTGTTAAAGGCACCATTGCCACAATTAGAAAAAAATATGTGCAAAATCAATATCATTTAAGTATAAATCTTTTATATGTTCAAACCCTAAGACTTTAGCATTTAATGAAGTTATCAAAGAATATCTACGAGATAAGGCATCAGAGACTACATTTTCTCTACTTGTTTTATACTTAATTGTATATGGAAATGTCTCTGTAAATTCTACCCATCGAGCATGTCTCTTACTTAACTTACCTTGTCTCTTTAACCATTTTAGGGATTCATGATCTGTATGGATAACGAACTCATTTGGTAGCAAGTAATGTTGCCAAACTTGTAGAGCTTGAACTAAAGCCAACAACTTCTTATCGTAAGTTGAGTAGTTTAATTGCACCTCTATCAATTTTTCACTAAAATATGCGATTGGCCTTTTTTCTTGCATCAACACGGCACCAATTCCAATACCTAAAGCATCACATTCAAGTTCGAAAGTATTAGAAAAATCAGGTAATTTAAGAACCGGAGCTGAACATAACTTATCTTTTAAAGTTTGAAAAGCTTTTTCCTGAGCTTCTCCCCACTTAAAACCCACAGATTTTTGAATAACCTCAGTTAATGGAGCGACAATAATGGAGAAATCTTTTACAAAATGTCTATAAAAACTTGCTAAACCATGGAAAGATCTCACCTCAGTAATTGATTTAAGAGTGGGCCACTCTCTAATTGCCTTTACTTTGTCCTCATCAACATCAATACCTTGAGTACTTACTATAAAACCTAAAAATATTAGTTTATCACAACAAAAAGTGTATTTATCAAGGTTGGCAAATAATTTTTCAGTGCGCATAATATTCAAAACAGATTTAACATGAAAAACATGGTTATCTAAGAAAGTTGAGTAAATCAGAATATCATTAAAATATACTACCAGAAATTTACCCAAATAAGGTCTCAAAACATGGTTCATCAAACGCATGAAAGTACTAGGTGCATTAGTCAAACCGAAAGGCATGACTAACCATTCATATAAACCAAACTTAGTTTTAAAGGCTGTTTTCCATTCATCCCCCTCTTTCATTCAAATTTGATGGTAGCCACTTTTTAAATTAATTTTTGTAAAGATACAAGCACCATAAAGTTTATTAAACATATCATCAAGCCTTGGAATATGATGTCTATACTTAATAGTAATTTGGTTAATTGGTTGACAATCAACGCACATTCTATACATACCATCTTTCTTTGGCACCAAAATTACTGGCACTGCACAAAGACTTAAACTTTCACGAATGTGACGCTTCGCGAAAAGTTTATCTACTTGCTTTTGTAACTCCTTCATCTCCTTAGGATGGCTTCGATAAGCTGGTTGATTTGGAATTGTTGACCCATGTACTAAGTCAATTTGATGCTCAATACCCCTTAAAGGTGGCAATCCTTTAGGTGCTTCTTCAAAAATATCTTTATATTCCTGTAAAAGAGACATAAAAATAGTACTAGGCAAAAAGTTGTGAAGGTTAGTCAAAGATAAACAATTTTGCCTAAATCGGATAATGATGCAAGGCTATTTAGTGAGTAAGGCTCGTCGCACATCTTTTCCACTCGCAAGAGGATGCACTCATCATTGGGTCATCATCAATTTGGCTATTTTCACTAGAGACCTTTTTTCTCACAAGAGGATGCACTCATCATTGGGTCATCATTAATTTGGCTATTTTCACTAGAGACCTCTTTTCTCTCAGCCTTTTTTGAATTTTATGTCTTACTTCCCATAACCTCTTTAGAAAACTTCATCATATCGATTTGATTATTGTGAATATCTTTCAAATTCAAAGGGGTGAAAGTGTACTTCTTCCTATGGAAAATAAAAGAATATCAATTTAATTTTCCATGATGAATAACATTACGATTGTACTGTCATGGTCTACCAAGTGCAAGTGGGCGGCATGCATGGGAATGACATCACACCAAACATCATCAATGTAACTCCTAAGTTTAAAAGTGATCAAGCATTGTGTTACCACACAGACCTCCGAACCTTCATTAAGCCATTAAAGATGGTATGGTGTAGGGTGTTTGCTACATGGCAAAGCAAGAGAATCCACAAGGTAGCTGCTCACAACGTTAGCACAACTTCCACTATCAATGATAAATAAGCAAAGTTTACCTTTAATCGAACACCTCGAATGGAATATATTACTCTGTTGAAGATCATGATCATCTTTCAATTGGATGTTGAGGGTGTGCCACACAACTAGACAACGGGGATGAGTTAGTGGTTCCACCAACTCTTCTTCACCATAAAATTTACCGCCATCATTAACATTATCAATTAATTCAGGCATATCTGGATCTGTTTTATCGGAATCAGAAGTATAAGCACCATCTTCTTTGATCAACAAAAGTCTTGTGTTGGCACAATCACGGTTATAGTACCCACGCCCTTTGCACTTAAAACATTCAATTTCACGAGCTCACTGTTGTTTTGGTGAAGTAGTAGAAGTGGGCTGCTTGGAACATGAAGAAGAATGTTTTGTAGGAGCCCCAATTTTCCACTGAAAATATTTAGTCTCATCATGTTTTGGCAGCAACTTATTAGTAGCAGAAGGAAATTTTGAATTCTTGAAAGTAGAATTAAAACTCGTACCTATATAATATTGTGAAGTACTAAATAGACGAGATTGACGTTGTTGAAACTGTCACTCAATCTCAATTGCCTTGCGTACCGTATCTTGAAGATCAATGTAAGTTTGAAGATCAAGAACATTGGCTATTGAAACATTCAAACCATCTACAAACCGCACCATGGTGGTCTCTTCATCTTCTTAAACATTTGCTCTATGCATAAGCATCTCCATCTCCTTAAAGTACTCATCAACAGATCGATTACCTTGAACAAGGCGTTGAAGTCTCCGTTTAATATCCCTATAATAGTAAGGTAGGATAAAACATTTTCGCATGATTTGTGTCAACTGTTCCCATGAATCAACATCTCGTCCACGATTCCTTTGGCAGTTCAACACAAGTTGAGTCCACCAACTCAATGCATAATCCGAAAATGCCAGTATAGCTAATAGAACTTTCTCCTCCTCCGGACACTTAAAACAACGAACATGATCTCCATTTTATCCTCCCAATCACAATATGCATCTGGATCATACTTTCCTTGGAATGGTGGAATGTTAAACTTTGGTTTAGCGACAGAAAGATGGCCTTGATTAGAAATACCCAAAGTTTCATCAACGTGACGATATTCGTGTCGACGAATACGAAGTTGGTCATTTTCCCTATCATTATCACTATCATGAGCACGAGATCGTTGATTCGAAGAAGTCTCCAAATGAGCAACAGCTTGAGTTAGTAGTTGAATATGATTGGAAAGCTGATTAATGTTCTCTTGTAGTTCCGTTTGACACGTAGTCAAATCGGTCTCAAATGTATCACGTACCTCATTCAATTGTTAATGTTGAAATTTTACCATCCCCACAATATTCTCCAATGTAACATCTTGTTCTTTGTCATCAGATGGTATCGCATCATGGTTTTTACGGGCAAGAGTGTCACGAGCCATAGTGAAAGCCTAGAAAAGTACAACACTCCAAAAGAAAAAAAAATTAAGCAAACCTCACCTATATGCACTCAAAAAAAATCTCAATGGGGTAAGAATTAATCTTGTGAGTCTTTTAAAAAGTGTCTATATCAATCAATCAGAATGTATTAGAATCAAACTATCAAAGCAAACCTAATAGCACTATGAGTCCAAAATTGGCTTAGACATCAAAGAATTCTGTTACACGGAGGAAGGAATATGCAACGTACTTTAACCTACTAACACAAGAAACAAGAAAGTGTTAGAGTGTGTAAGGACCAAATAAAAAGTAAAACGAATGAAAACTTAAAGCTAAGAGTCAATGAAAATTGCTGAAACTCGAAAACCTGAAAAACTGCGAAGCAACTTGACAAATTTCGTTCGAGGTGTTTCTGATTTCCAAAAATTACAAAATTTAAACTGGAGCCTCCTTAAATAATGTAGATTTGATCTGGAAAGTTTTGACACAAAATTCAACCCACAGAATATTTTTTATTTTTTTCGTATTTTATTTTTTTGTACTTTTTTTATCATTTTTTTGTGGGATAAAATTATTATACTCTAAAATAGTGCCAAGAAATAGTTTATAAAATTTTAGATCGTTTAAAAATCGTTTACCCACTGAAAAATATTTTTTTGAAAATTGGAGGGGTAAAAATTGTTTTGAGGCTGTTTTCTAGAAATCAATTTATAAAATAAAAAGAACACCTAAAATGCCCAAATCTGATACCAAATGATAAAGGATGAGATGGATGACTACGGAAGCGGATCGTAAAGTTTGTCAAAGTCGCAGATTTAGCTTAGGGCTCTAGACGTTCGAAAAGAAACTTGGATATTGACACAACCTGAAACGAAATTGAATCCAAGTTAGATAAAACAATTAAAATAAAAACTAAAATAAAATGATAAATCAATGATTAAGGAAGTGAATAAAGAAGATAAATGGAAAGATAGAACGTGGCGTGTAGAAGTCTTAAAAGCCTTGGAAACACGAAGAATCCACAACCCTCTTCAAGTGGCTCTAATTTCCCCTCCAAGATATAAACCTTGGCAAGAAAAAGTTTGAAGATGATCCCCACAATCTAAAAAGATTGTTAAAACTCTTCTAAAATAAACTCAAGAGAAATTCTTGAAAAGAAAAACCTAGAGAGAATTTATTAACTCAAAAGAGAAATAGAATAATAATGAATTGAATGTATTATGTACAATGCAAAGGCCTATATATAGGCTAGCTAAATAAATCTAAATAAAACTCCTAAGTATACTAGAATTCTAATTTAATCTTAAACAAGAAGTAGTTTTAAACTGAATTTTCTTGTTAACATAAAATTCCTAAATATATTAAAATACTTAACAATTATCAAAAATTTGAAATAAAATAAAAAAATAAAAAGGGCTGATAAATAAAATGTTGGGCTCATATATAATAAAAATTAAGCCTAAAACTCAAACCTATTATGAAACGTTTAGGCTTGTGAGATCAATTGGGATTCTTGAAGTAAAATGCCTAAGCTTGTCAGTATCTTCCACATGGGCTTGTCATCATAGATTGAGAGTTTAGGCCCACGAACATAATTAGTCTCTTCTAATTCATCATTACACCAGAATTCATCATCTTGAAACTTCAACTCTTATTCTCGAATTTTCTTCGTGATAAAGTCTTGAACCACTAAGTTGAGTTTTGACTTTATCTGTTTGGATTTGGATCTCGTAATTGGGCTTTGAGGGAAACTAAGCACATCTCTATTATAGCCTTTGAATTGGGTTGAGTTGCTCGTATCAATGGCGAAGTCTCCATTCGAAGATTAAAGGAAATTGAGATGCTAATTGTCTTTGAAGAGAGAAAGGTTCGAGGTGGGGGCGGGAGGGACAATAGGGGAGAGGGAGAGGAGAGGGGTGGGGTGGGGTGGGGGAGGGAAATATTTTTTAAATATTATTTTTAATTGATATTAATATTAATATAAAATTATAAAATTAAAAAATAATTAATTTTTTTCTAATTTTTTATTTAGCCACATTATCAGAAAAATAATTACATTAGATTGTCTTTGCAGGCTTCTCATATTTACAATAGTGTAATGGTCATGGAGTTCTATATGTCCCCCGAGAGGCTCTCATATACGGGTGCGCACCGAGTATTCATATCATTTATCTCCTTTCCTGGCTCAGTCAAAACAAACCTCCCTCAAAGCCACATATATATAATGTACATGCAATCCCGTATATGACCATTCGATCCTCCACAAAGCCACATAAACATAATGCACATCATACACACATTTTGCAAATAAAGGCTATGAATCATACAACACATAACAAGCCAATTCCAGTGACATATGATAAGCATACTTACTATCAGCTAATCATACAACACATAACAAGCCAATTCCAGTGACATATCATAAGCATGCTTACTATTAGCTAATCATATCACTTTAATACGCAATAACGCATTACGTGAAACAATTCGTTCACTCAATAGAGTAAGCTTCCAGCCATTCAATTGCATCTCATTAAAGCATATACATTATGCTAAATCACTTATTGTTTCAACCATGATCAAATTCGGCCAAACAATATTTGCATTCAATACCCCATGCACATACAAGGCAACAACACTTTGCCATAAATTGTTTCACCATGGTAACATTACATCATACTCAACATGTTAAGGACACAAAGTACATTCATTTAAGATCTAAATTTGAGAACTCACCTGGGTGTCATTGCTAATTCCACATTCTGAGCCCTTTATCCATTGCTACACGAGCCTCTTTAATCAATAGAATGCGATAACTATATCAGAATCCAACTATGACCATTCATTATTGCAAAATCCATAATTTCTTTTCACGCAAAAGCTATTTGAATGGTCATCCGCCACTTTACCCCAAAATAAAACATAACCAATAATTTGTTGAAATCCTTAACTACCTTCTTTCTTGAATCTGATGATGCAAGAAGATTTAAAAAACATACCAGCATGCAAGATTTCCAATTTCAAAGGCTTAATCCTTAGTCTCACCCTTTCATGCATGAACACTCCTTAATCTTTCTCTCTTCTATGGTAAACTAGAGAGAAAAGAATAACAGAAAACAAAAGAATTGTTCCCAAAGAATAATGCTTCTCCTATATATATAGTCCTTCCGTGCCACTTGGAAATACCTTGACCATCATGTCTTCTAATAACTTATTTCTAATTCATAACCAATAGGACTATGGTTGAAATCCAACTTTAACTCAAGTAGTCCGCTACTTATTCTTATTTGCAGAAAGAATCTGCCAAGTTAGAGAACCTTTCAATTTGGTACGCCAAACTTTTTTGCTACTTTGGACCTTACAAATTCGGGTGTGACAACTCTTTCACCCTAAAAGAAAATTTCGTCTCCGAAATTTCTTATAATTGGGGGAAGATATTTTGCAGTAGGATGACATGTGATAACTATACACAAGGTACTTAAGAAAGGTCCTTTTACCTTGATACCTAGTGAATTTATCATATTACAATACCACTGGTGATACGAAATCCTTAGTTGGGACACTTCATTGAATATTTTTGTAAGTATTCACTTTGACGGATAGCCTCATTAAAGATACATGAGGCGAAAATTTGTGGAGTACAAGAATAAATATCCTTAGTGAATAATGACTCTTCAACATCCATTCTTGGCGAATGTCTAATGGGCAAACCTTACCTTGGCGAATACTTATTTTTGTGGGATGATTTGGCAGATATTCCTGCTTTTTTGGATACCAAGAGTTTAAGAAAAACCCTCGTGAATCACCAACAGCTGTCAAGCGGAGATTGGTTAATGTGAATAGTTTATTACCATTTTGAAATTGAAACTTCTATGAGATGATTACCTTATATAGACAATCATAGAGAAAAGATAATCGTTACTTCTTAAATTGTTTCCCCCCAAATCTCTCATCATTTGAGTTCTTTTTGCGCCCTAATTTCTCTTCCTCGATTTCTTCTTCCATTATCATAGCATTTCAGTTTCTTTTTCTAGAATTCCATTCGTTCCAAAAGTAATCACTCATTCCCGTCTTTCTTACTCTTAAGCTTCCCCTTATATGGCTAGAGTTAAGATAGGTTCTAGAGGTAAAATAAAATTTTCGAGTTAAAATATATATTCAATTATATTTAAATATTATAAAGCAATTTTTTATAAAAGTCCATATGACTTTGGAGTCTACTTGAAAATCACAAATAACTAATAACATCAACTCTACTATTTTTAAGTAAAAAATAAATAAATAAAAATGGAATGATTATTGTAAAATTTGACCATTGAACTTGTATAGTAGGCCATATTTGTACATGTATTTTTTGTTCAAGTCACGTATACATGTATTTTTTGTTCAAGTCACGTATCACCAAATATTAATAAAATTCAAATTTAATGATTAAAATTAACCATGTTCATGAGTTAGGCTACTCATCCAAGTTTGAAGGTTTGCTTGGAAAACGGGAGAGTTTAAACAAAAATATGAGGCCCAAAAAATGAACTTGGGTAAAATTTAAGCTCGTTTTTTATATGGGTCGAGTCTTGACAAGATTTTTTTGATTGAGTCCATCCCAAATCGAACATATCATGTTATAAAAAATATTATATTACTTATATAAGCTAAATAATAATTAAATCATATATATATATATATATTTATATTTATATTAAATCACCAACCCAATAACAATTAAATCTATTATCCAAAACTTTAAAAGAAAAAAACTTAACTATATAACTCACCCCAAAATATAAAATTTTAAAAATTATATTTAAACAATAAAATATTTATTACATTTATTTGTGTTTTATAAATATAAATACTTTTTTATGTGTTAGAAAAATTTTATTTTAGCGTATTTTTAGTGCATTTAGTGTATTATATTTTTTTAAAATTTAAATAAAAATTAATCTAAAAAATCAAATATGGGAGGACTGGGTTAAGCCCGGGCTTACCATTCTTAAATTGGGTTGGATTTGAGTAAAAAAGTAAAACCATTTTTCAGGCTGATTTGAACTTAAAAAATTGATCTAAATACATTACATGAACCCGATTCAAACCTAACCTGACCCGATCCATGAATATCTCTAATCAAAATAGGTATAATTACCAAGTTTAACTACTAAACTCGATGAAACTAAGGTAATCTTCTCATAATTGACTTCATTATTGTATACAAGAGAGTACGGTTGAATCATATTTAAATATTTGAATTATTCAAGATATTTGAATAATTCCTGCTGTACATTTTAAAAGTGAATTAAATTATTTAATTTAATATTATTTATTCGAGTTGGTTAAAAAACTCGACCAAAAATAATCCAAACTATTTAAATTGAGATTTTCTTCTCAAATACCCCTTATTTGTTACAAATGTTAACTCATGTTTAATAACACTTGTTAGATTTGCTTAAAAAACCAGTTATTAATTTTTTTAATGATAAAATATTCTTTATATTATATTCATAAAAAATAATTATTTTTAAATTTGTGGCTATCCTCCTAATAATTTTGTATTCAAAATTTGAACCTATGATATGTATTACGTCTATTGATCATTCAATTTTAAAATGTTATAAAATAGTTATTGAACTATTCAAAAGTTTTTATTTAAGTTACTGGACTGTTAAGTTTAAAAAAAAAAAACTTGGCTAGTGAGCTCCAAATGAAGATTCAATAATCAGTACAATTGATCAGTACCCATCGATAGGGATGAGAAAAACTCGATTTAATTTGAAGAAATCGAAAAAAAATCGAAGTTCAAGTTAATCGAATTGAGTTATTCGAGTCAATTTGAATATGTAATTCGAGTTTCGAGTTTGAATCAAGTTGAATTTTACAATTTGAATAAAAGATTAGTGTAAATACCCCTTTGGTCCATGTCAATTTTGGAAATAGCAAATTGGTCTCTCTCTCAACAAAAATTACAAAATAATCAAAATAAATTTTAAAATTCAAAATATTTATAAAAATTTCAAAAAATTATATGTTTTTAAAAAAAAAGTAATTTTAAAAAAAAATTCTAAAGAATATATAAAGAAAGTTAAAATTTTAAAAACTTTCTAAAATAATAATTTTGGGACCTAAATAAGTTAATTAATGATTCAAGTTTATCATACTATATTATCTTGTATTTTTTTATTGTTTGAAATAAGTTATTTTCAAATATATATGGTTTCAAATTCATGTGCTCCAACATGGAACTAGTTATACTGTAACAATATTTTAACTTGATAGGTTTAATTTTTTAATTTAAATTGAACAATTTTGCTTGTTTCGATTCGACTTGAATTTCATTTTACTCAACTCGATTTGAAAAAAATTCAATTGAGTTAGGATGATAAAATAAAACTTGTCAACTCGATTAACTTGAAATTTTTCATTCGATTCAATCGAACACTCACCCCTACCCATCAATGAGTAAAAAAACATACCTTAGATCTAAATCAATTTGACGATCAGTATCAAATATTAGAGAAAAAAACTATTTGGTTTTTGGTCGACATATTCATGATGTTTGAAGTAGTTTAATGAGAAAAAGCTAAATTGTAGAAAAAAAGAGAATGAGAGCTTTTGATTAGTGTAGGCGGTGCAAATAGAGAAGATCATATAAAAAAAATTGTAACAATTCAGTGATTAAAAATGAAATACTTTCGAATAGTCTAGTGACTATTTTATAACTTTTTAAAGCTAAGTGACCAAAACATAAACTTATTAATAATTTAGTCACCTAGTATGAAATTTACCCAAAAAGCGTAGGGAGTAGGACCCACATAAACAGTACAATAGGGCCGCCCCATTTTGTCGTGTCTATCGTCTTCCTCTCATCACCTTTTTGACTCTTCAAAAACAAAAAAACATTTCCATTGTCTCTCTCAATATTTTATTGTACTTCCTCGGTTCAACATGACATATATTTATTACTTATTAGGCTCTTAGCTTTCTATCTCTTTCTCTACATCTCTTTGAAGCAGCGTCCGAGGTCTTTTTCTCTTTTTTGTCTCTCTTTCTTTTCTTGTTATTTTAATCTCTGGTTCCTTGTTGCAGCAAGGAAGTGTCTCATCTTCAAAACGAAAAACAAACAAACAAACAAACGAGGAATCAATCAGAAAAAAAGAAAGGGTTATAGGACTCAAGTACAAAGAAGAGAGTTTTTCATTTTCCTTAGATGGGGTTTTAAAAAATTTTCATTTCGAGTCTGGGTTTTGTTGATTCATGGCTGGTAGAAATGAAGTCAACCTCAATGAATCAAGGGTATTTTTTTCTTTCATTTTCTCTTTTGGGTTCATTTGAAATTCTTTGGTTTATATGTTAATGTCTTTTTTTTTTGTAGAGGGTTGTTCCATTGAATACATGGGTACTGATTTCCAATTTTAAAGTAGCATATAATCTTCAACGCCGACCCGATGGAACGTTCGACAGGGACCTATCGGAGTACCTTGACCGGAAAGTCCCCGCCAATATAAACCCCGTTGATGGGGTTTTTTCTTTAGACCATGTCGACGGAGCTACCGGCCTTCTCAACCGGGTTTATCAACCATCGTCTCGGATCGAGTCTCGATGGGGCATTGTGGACCTTGAAAAACCATTGAGCGCCACCGAGGTTGTTCCGGTCATAGTCTTCTTCCACGGCGGAAGCTTCACTCATTCCTCCGCCAATAGCGCCATCTACGACACCTTTTGCCGCCGCCTTGTAAATGTTTGTAAAGCCGTCGTTGTGTCGGTGGATTACCGCCGATCACCCGAGCATAGGTACCCTTGTGCTTACGACGATGGTTGGGCAGCTCTTAAGTGGGTTAAATCAAGAACTTGGCTTCAAAGTGGACAAGACTCAAAAGTCCACGTTTACTTAGCCGGAGACAGTTCCGGCGGTAACATAGCTCACAATGTGGCCTTCAGGGCCGCCGAGGCCGGCGTTGAAGTATTAGGCAACATCCTCCTTCACCCAATGTTTGGTGGGCAAAGTAGAACAGAGTCAGAAATAAGTTTAGATGGGAAGTACTTCGTCACATTACAAGACCGTGATTGGTATTGGAGAGCTTATTTACCTGAAGGCGAAGATCGAGACCACCCCGCGTGTAATCCATTCGGCCCGAGAGGTCGAACCCTCGACGGACTCGAGTTCCCGAAGAGTCTCATCGTCGTCGCCGGCTTGGATTTGATTCAAGATTGGCAATTGGCCTATGTTAAAGGACTTGAAAGATGTGGGCAACAAGTGAAGCTTCTTTACCTAGACAAGGCCACCATTGGGTTCTATTTCTTGCCTAATAATGACCATTTCTATTGCCTCATGAATGAGATAAAAGGGTTTATTAACTCGGACTTGAATTAATTTGGATTTGTCTCAGAATTCTATCTTTGAATAACTGTAAATAATCTACTTAACTATATAGCCGACATATATACTTCAACAAAGCTTTCATAATTCACTTATGGTGTTTTAGTTACAAGTTGTGCTAATTGTAACATGTAATGTTGAGTTCTAAATATGTTTCAATGGGTCTCTAGAGCAACTTTTATTTAACTCATATGTTTCTACTTCATGTTCTAAGAAGATTTTGCTTGTGATGTTTTTTCTTCATGCTAGTTCGAGCAAATCGATCATCAATTTGATTCTTACGACATTAATCACAATCTCGTTTATTAGTTGTGCATAAAACATTGCAATGGTGGAAAACCTTTTCCATATGAGATCATTGTCTTAGACATATTCAAATTATTGTTGAAATGTTAAATTCATCCATTTACTTTTAAATTTTTATATTAGATCGATAAATCATTTCGTCAATCTAATTAATAATTTAGGCGTTAAATAGTTTAAATCAATATGAAAGATATTTATAACATGTAGATTAAATTGTAAATATGTATACTTATCGCATTGGTATTTGAATTTAACGTGTTATAAAAAAAGATAGCGTTAATAAAATTTTAGAGTGCTATTTTTTTTACATGTTAGATTCGAGTTATCAATATAATAAGTATACACATATTTATTATTTGATCCACATATTTGAAATATGTTCCATATCATATTTAAGGTGGTACTTAAAGCTCTAACTAGTGAAATGATTTAATTGATTGATATAATATTGTATTTTTGAGAACTCAATTAAGGGTTGGGAAGGAGTTATCAGTGGTTCTAGGTACATTAAACTATCAATATCATATCAACTATGTCCTTATATTTTTGAAACCATTAATTTAACCATTAAATGACACGAAAAATCTTATGTGACATAATTTAAAATGAAAATTGTAAAAACCATAGTTTTGAAGTTTTTGAAACTTTTACAAAAACTATCATTTACTCTCTTTTTCAATTTTATTTTATTTTTAGTTTTTAATTTAAAAGTTACGCCGAAACAATTTATTTTTCTTTAAAATTTTTATTTTAAACTATGCCACATAAAAGCCTAATAGTTAAATTAACAGTTTCAATAATAAAAAAGACATAATTAATATAACATTGATAATTTAAAAAATATAATCAGAAGATTTTAAATTTTAAAAATTAATTTAAATTGAGATATTTCTTAAAAAGATGTTTATTACAATTAATTCTAATTAAAATATTTTAAAGATTCAAAAAGAAATTAAAATCCGGATATAAATGCAATTAGCAAGTTTGAGGCTTTACTTGCAAGCCCCTGCAACGCCCCTAAATTCATTGTTTACCAAGTCAAAGCTTAGTAGTCAACTTTTTCAGACCCTAGAAAATGAAATGAATTTTGGCATTACATGAGGGGGCATTTTTTAATAATTTATTATATTATTATATGTCTCAATTGTACTGCCAGATGTGCCTTGAAAGCATAAAATTCTATTTTAGCATTTCATATTATAATTTCGTATAATTGATTTAGCATTTCTCATAACTCTTTCCAATTTTTTAGATTTTTAGCCCACTATTTCCATTCCAACCGTACTTTGGCAAAAACTTCTATAATTTTTATTATATGGCTAAAGTCATTAAATTCTTAATAAGTTTACGTTATTTTAGAAAGTTATAAATTAATCATTAAATTATTTGAAAATTTTTATTTAAGTTATTAGTTTTTGAGATTCTTTTTTAAAAATCTAGCTAGTGATCTTCAAGCGACGATTTGACAACCAGTAGGGTGGATAAGTACTAATCGACAAGTAGAAGAACATACCCTAGATCTAAGTCGACCTGACGCTTAGTGACGAAGATCAAATAATAAAACTATTTTGATTTTGATTAATAGATTTGTGACGTTAAAAGTTGTTTCATGAAAAAAACTGAGTTGTAGAAGAGAAGGGGAATAAGAGCTTTCGATTAGTGTAGATGATGCGAATAGAGAATGGCATACGTAAGCAGTTTTAACAGTCCATTAACTTAAATGAAAACATTCAAATAGTTTAGTGATCATTTTATAATTTTTTAAAATTGAGTACCAAGACATAAATTTATTAATAATTTATTGACTTTGGATCTAGTTTACCCTTATTATATTTGTTATACCCTTACGTCAAAAATTCTAAAACAAAAATGACCTTAAGCAACACCATTCAATTATTGTCTAAACAACAAATTTTGTTGTCTTACAGTTTACGCAACGGTTTTGTGAACGTTGTGTATGCAACCATTGCCTAAACTCAAAAGCAACACTAATTTCATTTTAAACAATAATTTATTTTAATGTTGTCATTAGTATTTTAGGTAACAGTTTTTTATTGTTAAATGTAATATTTATTTGAAAGAAAAATACTATTTTTTATGGTTAATGCAACACTACGTGGTTGTTGCCTAAAGTCAAAAGTAATATTTTTTTTCTTTTTAAGTAATGGTTTATATTAATGTTATCGTTAGTGTTTCACGCAATGTCGTTTTATAGTTACATGCAACGTTTACTTGAAAGAAAATGCAACATCTTTTAACCATTATTGCAATGTTACGAGAGTGTTGCCTAAAAACAAAAGCAACTTTTTTTCGCTTTTAAATAACAATTGTAACACCCTCTAACCCTAAACTGTCGCCGGAACAGGGTAACGGAGTATTATAGGACCTTTCAGACAAATTACAAACATTATACAAATAAATAACATGCATATTATAAATTAATCATTAAGTCCCTTTAATGGACCCGCGAGGCCCAAAATACATGTTAGAAGTGAAACGTGACTTGTTCGAGTGCTCC
Organism: Gossypium stocksii; assembly: GCA_020496765.1. NCBI lineage: Eukaryota > Viridiplantae > Streptophyta > Magnoliopsida > Malvales > Malvaceae > Gossypium > Gossypium stocksii. The sequence continues at coordinate 112,549,594 of CM035623.1, forward strand.
GGAAATTTTTCGCAAAATTTCAAAATTTTTCCTAAGTACAGGGCCCACACGCCCGTGTGCCAGGCTGTGTGGACTCAATATAACCCCTTTACAATAACCTAACCAACCCTGCAAATTTAAACCGCAACCAATTCAAAACCAATATCACAACCAATACAATTTATATGTAATTACACCTAGAATATATCAAAACATTAACCCTAGAATTTACTAAATGATCATTCATAAATAACATTTAAATTGAATTAGTAAACTTCATTCATTTCCCATTTAAACTTAATACCAAATGCCATATTAATCTCTTTACAGTTTCATTTAACAAATTCTAAAACATCACTTGACATCGTTTACAACCAAAAACTACATTGACCTATAAGTTTAACTTAGGTACATGCCACTTTTACCAAAAAGAAAGTTACATCACCAAAGTTTCTCTGAGATCGAGATTGCTTTGGATGTTGAACCGGGACATTTGACTTTTACTAACCTACGTACGGAAACAACCGTACGCTAAATATAGATATACTCAGTGGTATTACCATAATTCAAGTTATAACAACAAATAACAAATTTACATATATATATCAAACATGTAACAAGATAATTCATATACACTAATTCATAATTTAACTTTCCTTTTTCAACAATAGCAATTCATCAATTGATATCATATAGCATCAATCTTAAATTTCAATCATTTCATGAACCTTTGGTTCATTCTTTCAATTTGATGTCTCAATTTCAATTTACGATTCAATTTAATCGTTTCACTTCAATAGCTCAATCAACCAACTTATTCAAATTATCAATTCATTTATTTACCCTATTAACAAGACTCGGACCTTGGCGGATACACAGATCTAATCAAACACTCCAGAATGGCACCCAGTACCTCATTGAATAGTTCGAAGCAATAGTTGACACCCAGTGTCTCATCGACAAAGCCAAAGTAAATTGGTACCCAGTACTTCATCGAATCTATCCGAAGTAATATAATGACACCCAGTGTCTCATCTACTCGAGGTTGAAGTATCCCTGAACACTTCCAATCCTATGGCATGCCAACTATATCCGACTTAGCTCGACTAGTTAATAGGGTTCTTGTAACAGCCCGATTTAAGGCCTAAACGAAACAGTAGTTTCGAAACCACAAATCTGCAGTAAGAAAAATTTATTCCAATTAAGTTTTAATGTTTATTGTGAGATTGAACGACTGTGTGGAATTTTCGTTACGAAATTTTATTGTTTGGGTATCCAAATTAATATTTAGGACTAAATTGAAATAGATGAAAAATGTGTGTTCTAGTTTATAAAGGTACTTGATTGGAATGAGTTTTAAAATTAGAGGTCCTTATATAGTAATTAGACCATTTTATGTCATAATGGACAAAAATGGACATGAAAGGATAAAATTTTAAAGAAGAGTAAAAAGGGCATTTTGGTAAATTGGTAATAAAAAGGGCATTTTGGTAAATTGGTAATTTAATGGACTAAAAGATAAAATAAAAGCCAAAACTCCTTATCCATCTTCTTCCTTGGCCGAATGTCACTAAGGGAAACTATGGCTAGGGTTTTTAAGTTTTCAAGCTTCATAGTAAGTTCATCTTTACCCCGTTTTTAATACTCTTTACGTTTTTGAAATCCTCGTAACATGAACTCTCTATTTCTACCATTTATTTGAGCTAATGTTGAGATTTGAAAATTTACCCATATGTGAAATGCTTGAGTTTTGATGTTTAATGGTAGAATATGAATGTTCAGTGTGTAGTAAACGACTTTTACTAAGTAATTTTCGATGAAATTGTAAGAAAAGACTAGTTTGTAAAAGTTGTAAAAATGTGTGTAAATGTGTGAATAAATGAAAATTTTGGCTGCTATAATTATGAAAATGGTTTGGCTAGGCCTAAAATGTAAAGAAATTCAATGAAAATCATTTTACGAGCATAGGGGCAAAAGTGTAAATATGACAAAGTTTAGGGGTAAAAATGTAATTTTTCTAAAATGTGAATTTGGGTTAATTTGAGTAGCATGTTGAATAAATAAGTGAAATGTGTTGCTATAGATCAAGAAAAACGAGATTCAGACTTAGAACAAAAGGAAAAAAGAATATGACGAATACGTCCTTTTCACCGATTGTGCTACCCAGGTAAGTTTGTATGTAAATAATGCATCATTTTTATTTATGTTTTCATATTTTGATATATTTTATGAATTGTGGCTGAATATTTAATGTAATGACAAAATATCGACAAGTGAGAAATTTCCCAGTTGAACCTTAGGAATAAAAATGGATACGAGTGACATGTTCACTAGGGATCTATGTGAAAATCTATCTGAAAATCGAAGTGAAATAAGTCCATGACATCTAAATGAAATAAGTCCATGGCATTGTGCTAAATGAGATAAATGATCCAGGTGCTGGTCCGTACGTCCTATTAGCGGCTGGGTAGTCCGGCATGTGTTGCGGATACCTAACAGCTTGTGTGAGCAGCACTGAGTAGCTACGTTTGATTGTCAGCTTGTGTGAGTAGACCCATAAATATGATTAGCTCGAGAACGAGCCTATGTGAAACTTTGTGAAATGATGGAGCTTTGGCTACAAGGGTGGCACTATGTGAAATATCTTGATGTATCCATTAATATTTTGATGTGTTCAACGGGAAATGACTTAGTGTAAACGGATATGACTATATGATGAATAAGTGCAGGTATGTAACACCCCAAACTCGGCCTAGACATTATGGCCGAATCTAGTGGCGTCACATGAGAGTGTTTTTGGTAAATTATTTCGATTATCAAAACTTTGTCCAGATTATTATCTTTTCTTTATCGCGGAAGCTTTGAAATCATTCATTCATACGAAAATCTTAAATTAAATTATAAAATGCATTTAAGGTGTCGTAATTTAAAAGTCATTAATAATAAAAATAGCAATTTGAAATCCCAAGTAAAAAGTAAAACAGTCCAAAGGTCCACATTACATAATAATTTCCCGAAATAATTAAACATAGTAAAAATAGTAAATAACCAATAAAACCATAAAATCCAGAAAAGAGTCTAGTAGTGGTCACACTCGAGCCCTCCGCTGCACCAATCCATCTACTAATGGGGATTACTTGATAGACCAATAATTAAAGGAGTGAGTTTTCACAAACTCAGTATGTACATCCCCACAGTAAAGCATGCATGTAAGCAGATAACAGACAGTCAGTCATAAATCAGCCTAAGCCTTTAATAGAAACGGTGTGAGCCTTGGCCCACTCAGATCAAAATCAAATATATTCAGGCCTTAGCCCATACAGACATTCATGCCAATCAATCAGTACAGTACATGCCCACCAACCCTGCACACCATCTCCGTCCACCCTACACACCATGTGGGGATAAAATCGACCTACCCAGCCTTACACACCAAGTATGGGGATAAAATCAACCCATCCAACCTTACACACCATGTGGTACCGTAAGATGGCACATGCCAAATAAATGCAGCATAGGTCCCAGATAATCGGCTAAAAGCCTTTCAGTCTTCCTTCTCTCCAATATCAACCCACCCTAATACAATGCAACATAAATAATATCATGGCATGCTTTCATACAATACAGAGGTCATACAGACATATATATACATATATCATATCAGAATCAGTATAGATGCTAAATATAACATGCTATCACATACATTTACTTTATCACATTACAGAATAGGGGTCTCAGTATCGCTTACCGACCCTTTAATAGGTCACAATCGACTAGGGCGACTCGTGCAAACTTTCAGAACAATTCAGATTAATGGGCTCACACGCCTATGTGGCCTACCCGGAGGGGCCTACACGCCCGTGTGGCCCACACGGCTCAAATTGGCCTTGCCGTTGTGGATGACACTGCCTGGCCCAAATCCCACACGCCCGTGAGGCCTACATGGCCTAATTGGCCTAACCCGTGCCTCGCACATGGCCTAGCCAGCCTCACACGTCTGTTTCTACCACGCCTGTGTGGTTCGCGCACGGCCTAGCTCGTCGACCACACGACTGTGTCTTGCTACACAGCCTCCACACGGGTAGTCCACATGTCCGTGTGGCATCAACAACTTCGTTTTTGGCTTTCGCCGAAACGCGTTTTTAGCGCGTTCAGAATACACACCTAGTTTCGATTGAAGCCTAAATCAACCACGAGCACTCTTGAACCTAATATTCACATGTTAGCCCCAAAATTAGTTATTCATTCAAAGTTTGACCAAAATCACAATGAAGCATCCATCCCTAAAACTAAGGAATCCTTACTTTTTTTTTGAAACGCAGACTCTACACGTCTAATCCGCTGCTTGAATTCGCTAACTCACGTCTTGATTAACCCTTAATCAACAGTAAAACGGATCCTCATTAAGATCCTACCCATTCAACGATAATACCAAAATAAAAGTGTTACTTACCAAAAGCTCAACTTAACAAAAAATATTAGAAAAGATCACAAGAAAAAGATTTGATTTAGGAAGAACAACAAAGAAATTTCGACAGTAGAGATGGCCAGAAAAGATGAAATTCAGCGGCACAAGGTGGCAGGAAGGAAGAAAACGGCAAAAAAAAAACTTGAAAGAGTGAAAGAGAAGGTTTTTGGGAAAATTGAAACTAACCAGATCACCCATCATTCCCCACTACTCCACTACTCCACTACTCAGTATTGTACTAAAACTCAAACTCCTGCACGGCACGAGCAACAAAAATTAAAATGACCCAAAATTCACAGGCACCGAAAAAACGAGTCATAGGGCCTCCGTCTTACTGAATCGAGTTAGTAAATAATTATTAGAAATATTTGAGTGTTTAGTTGTGTGTTTAATTAAGCTTTGAATAGGAGAATTTAGTTTAATTAGAAATAATTAATAGAAAAGACTAAATTGAATAGAGTATAAAAGTTTAATTATGGAATATAAAAATATTAAGGGATTAAATTAGTAGTTAAACCAAATTAGTGATAAGTGTAAGATAGAGAATAAATACATGTGTTTTTACATTATTGGTACAAATGTATAATATGTATGTATTTACTTATTTATTAAGTAATAGATAATTATTTATTTGATATTATTATTGTTTTATTATGTAAATATTATAATTTATTTAATAAATAAATGGTGACAAATGTATGGTGTGGATTAATACATGTGTACATGTGTGTATTAATACAAATGTAATATGTTTATTAGTTATTAATTAGATATTTTATTATAATAATTAATTAATAAATAAAGAAATTGATAAATGAAATAATAAAATAAAATGAAAGAAAGAAAAAGATAGAAAATTGCAGAGAGTCACAAAAATTGGGAGAAAGAAAGAAGAAAAGAAAAATGAGAAATTAGGGTTTGGAAGCTTGGAAATTAAATTGGTAAGTCAATTAAGTCCCTTTCTTAGTAATTTTGAAGTTTTTGGAGTCCTAGAGTAAAGTAGTCTTGAAATTGTGTGGAAATATTGAAAGTTGATAGACATTTGAGTAGGGTCTATGTTGAACAAATGATGAAATTAGGGATCAAATTGATAGAATTATTGATTAAAATGGATTTAAGGACTAATTTGTAAAATAGGCTATAAGTTTTGAGTTTTAGGGGCTAAATTGGAAGATATTCGAAATTATGGAAAAATGATGAAAATTTGATATTTATATTGAAGTTTTGATGGAAATTAAATAATGAAGTGATGTGAAATGCAAAAAGGAAGAAGTGACAATGGTTAGGACAAATTTGGGATTTAGGTAAAAGTTGTATGGAAAGTTATTGTTTTATATAAAATATGTGTGTAACTAATTCATTGTAATTATGCTAATTTTCGTAGCAAACAAGGAAATCGAGACGTCTACTACGAAAGGGAAGGAAAAAGTGATCGAGGAATATCTCGAGAAATATCGGCTTGTATTATCATAATTCATGTTATTTATTGTTATGTGTTTAATTATATTATATTATATATATATATATATATATATATATATGGAATTGAAATTGAGATAAGTAGTGATATCTTATTTGAATGTGGTTGGATATGATTGATGAATATGTATATTTATATATATGTGGAATTGTTTTCTGAATTATATTTGTATCAAGGTGAAAATGTATGACTATGTGAATTGGAAACAATTTATGTTTGAAATGAGAAAGATGTGAGAAATGTGACCAAAGTGTTAATTGATAAGTGAATTTTGAAGTGAAAGTGAAATTACTATGTGATTTTGATACCCTATTAACTAGTCGGGCTTAGTGGATATAGTTGGCATGCCATAGGATTGGAAGTGTTTAGGGATTCTTCGACCTCGAGTCAATGAGACACTTGGTGTGTCATTGATTTGCTTCGGATAGTTTCGATGAGGCGTTGGTCGCCACTTTGCTTCGGCTCAGCCGATGAAACACTTGGTGTGTCATAGATTTACTTCGAACTATTCAATGAGGCGTTGGTCGCCACTCTAGTGTGTTTGGTTGGATCCGTGAATCCACCAAAGTCCGAGTCATGTTAATAGGGATAAATAAGTGAAATGAATAAGTAATTTGAATTTGATTATTTGAATTATTGAATGGAAAGTGAAAGGAATTTTGTAATATGAAATGTGAAATAAAACTTGTGTTATGAGATTGAAGGTATGAACCAAATGTTCTTGAATTGTTTGAAAATCTCAATAATGATACATTGAATCAATTATTTGAATTATGTTGGCTTGGTATGAAATTATATGTATGAATTGCTAATTATCTATGTATGTTATGACATTGTGTTGTTGACATAAAATGAATTATGATAATACCACTGAGTATTCCCAATACTCAGCGTACGGTTGTTTCCTATGCGCAGGTTAGGTAAAGTGAAGTTCAGTCAAGCATTTGAGTCGATCCCGATCTCAGCTCAATTTTTGGTGATGAATCTATCTTTTGGAAATGTGGCATGTACTAGGTTTGGTTTAGTCACTTGTAATTGCTTTTGTTTTGAATGTAAATATGGTTATAAACCTTAAGAAGTTTTTGGAATGAATGAATGAATTTTTGCTAAGTTTGAAAATGAAATGAATGGTATTTGATTAAGATTTATAAGTCAATGATTTAGGCATGAATTGGGTATGTTTAGTTGGTGAAAAATCATGTTTTCACACAGCCAAGACACATGGGCGTGTGCCCAGGCCGTGTGGGAAAGTCAACTTGCCCATGGGCTAGTTCCACGGCCGTGTGTAGCAAGTTAGATCTGCCCACGGCTTGGCCCCACGGCCATGGGAGCCCCATGGGCAGACCACACGGGCATGTCCTAGGCCACACAGGTGTGTGCCCCTATTTTCAAAGAAAAATTTCCGAAGTTCCCGGTTTAGTCCTAAATCACTTCCTAAGTCTATTTTGGTCCCCGTAGGCCCATATTAAGGACTCTTTGATGGGATTTGGAAAATATTAGATTAAAACTCAGATTTATAATTTGATTTTGGTTGTTTATTAATGTATAAGTCCAGTAATACTTCGTAATCCTGTTCCGGCGACGGTTTGGGGTTAGGGGGTGTTACAAAATCCTCTATGACGACTCGAACACAAGACCTCCCACAATTAACACTCTACTTAACCACTAGACCAACAAGCCCATTCTGTCTTATTTTTACCAACATTTACTTAAAAGCCTGATTACCAAGAGTTAGGCTTTATTCAATAAAAACCAAAATTTAACCCAAGTCTTGGCTTGAACTTGGGACCTTCCCAAACACACCAAGAGCACTTATTCACTCAAGTAGACAATTATTTACGTCAAATAATCGCAAAAACCATTTCAGAAATTTTCATGCACAACAAATCACAAAAACTGAAATTTTAGGGCGTTACAAGGTATGTGTGTGTAAATTTATGAGCAATGTGCTTGAAATGTGATCGAACTTTGGTAAGGTTATTATGGAGTAAGTGTTACTATGAAAGTTAATACAAAGAAAACATAAAAAAGTAAAATTAGTAATAAAATAGTTTTGAACAGTAGCAGTTGTGTGACTTTGAAAAATCATCAAAAATGGTGGAAATTGAATTAGAGGTTGAATAAGATATGATATTAAAGTTTATTGAGTTTATTTTCACATAAAATAAATAGTGTAAGTAAAAGAATTTCATATTATGAGATATTTGAATTTTTGTGAGACAGGGTCAAAATGATTTTAGAATCCCCTGTTTTGACTTTGGAAAATTATTAAAAATTGTATAAAAATAATTGTGGTTTAAAATTTATATGTTTAAAATCTTGAATGAGTCTATTTTCAACAAAAATAAACGAGAACATGATTTGAATCCTGTACGAGGAGATAATTAATTTTTAGTGAAAAAGGGTTGGGACTGTCAAACAGCAGAATATGAATGACTTTAAAGAATAAACTGTACTTACTGGCTAAACCAAAAATTCTAGAAATTTTATGGTAAGAAGATATGTGAGTCTAGTTTCAGAGAAAATTAGTGGATCTTAATTTGGAGTTCCGTAGCTCAGGATATAAAAAATTCAGTTACAATGACTCGCGTACACAGCTTGATATGAACATAAGTGAATAGTGAAACTTTATGCAATTATGATTGTATTATCTTGAGAACATATTGTGAGGATTGGTAAAAATATATAATTAAATTGCTTATTATTTACATAGAAACTTATTAAGCTATATAGCTTACCTCCTTTCCTTTCTCATTTCCTATAGTGTCATAAATGCTAGCTCGAGTTGGAGGTCGTCGGAGATTCTATCACATTAACAAGCTATGGATTGGTATCAATGATTTTTATTCTAGCTTTTTAAGTCTATGGTATGTATAGGGACTTGGTCATTTGTGTATATGTTATTATGAGTTGGCCTAGAATATTGGCCTATGCTAATTGAAGGTCATCGTTGTATCAGGCCATTTGATGTGGCCAATATTTGTTATGTTATAAGTCTATGATGAAGTATTACATGTATGTGCATGCTTGTTTGGGTTGGATGAGTGAATGTGTGATAATCATGTGTGGCAAATACTAAATGTGAATGGTTGATAACGTTATAAACAGAATGCTCAATGTTTTTCACAAGGGTAGGGACCCGGGCGTGTGTGACCACATGGCCTGCCCACACGGGCATGTCCCAAGCCACACGGGCGTGTGGCCCTATTTTGTGGTAAAAATTTCTAGGTATTTTAAAGTTCTAGATTTAGTCCCAGACCGCTTCCAAAGTATGTTTTGGGCCTCATAGGCTCGTAATAGGGACAATATGACTATAAATGAAAAGTTTTAAATTTGAATGGAAATTTGTGACTTGGAAATGATCGGTTATATGTGATTAAGCCTGGTAATGATTCGTACCCTATTCCGGTGACGGATACGGGTAAGGGGTGTTACAGTTTTCAAATCACTTTTCAATTTCAATTCCACTTTTCAATTTAATTTCATAATTCAATTCAATTTCACTTTTCACTTTCTAATCAATATTCAATTCAATACCAATACATAATTATCATTCAATTCAATTTCCATTCAATTCAATAATAACACTTACCTCACAATTCACTTACCATACATATAATTTAATATTTAATATTTAATATTTAATAATAAATAGCTTGAATTATAGTAATACAAACTGGAATATTTCTCGAGTTTACTCCTCATCCACTTTTTCCTTTCCTTTCTTCTTATATGTTTCGGGTGCGATGTTAGCTACGAAAAATTAAGATAATTTCATAATCATTAATACAATACTAATTTACATCTAATATTTGAATTTCCTATTCAATTTCTACCTTAATTTCAATTTAGTCTTAACTAAACTTATTCACTTTTCTATCTCAATTCATACTTTATTTCTATTCAAATTCCAATCAAATTTAAACTTAACTATCTAATGTTCATCATAAAGCCTTAATTTCAAATTTCTTTCAATTTAGTCCCTCTAACACAACACTTATAACTTCTTTTACAATTTAACCCTTTAATCAATTCTAACTAGAAATTCTATCAATTAAACCCCTAATCTATCAATTTGTTAAACATAAATCATGTCCAAAAATCTAAGAACTTTCAAAATTTTAACATAAATTCAATAAAATTTTGTTCTAAGACTTCAAAAACATCAAAATTATAAAGAAAGGACTAAATTGACTTACCAATTAAAACTTCAAACCTTAAAACCAAATTTTTCCTTTTTCTTTTCTTTGTCATTTCTTTCTCCCTATTTCGAATTGCTTGTTTGTTGCCTTCTTCTTCTTTTCTTTGTTTTATTATATGTTTATTATTATTAGATAATAATAATGTATTATAATAATTGTAATATAAAATATCTTATACTTATTATTTAAGCCTATATGTATTTTTATTACAAGTGTACATATATTATTATTACTATTACACTTGTATATTACTATTACCATACATTTGGCACAAAACTTTAATTTATTAATTAATTAATTTATTAATTTGTTTATTTTTAAATTATATTATATTATAATAGGATAATAATTATAATATATATATATATATATATATATATATTTAACTAAAGAAAGAAAAATCTTAGATTTTTCTCTCAAAATTGTCGCTCATTTATGGCAAATGGCATATTTTTCATTTTGGTCCTTTTTACTTTCTTTAATCTATAATTAAACTTTCACATTTTATTCAATTTAATCATTTTTCTTAATTACTCTTAATTAAATCAAATTCTCCTAACTAAAACCTAATTAAACACACAGCTAACTTCGTAAATATTTCTAATAAATATTTACTAACCTATTTTACTAAAACGAAGGCCCGATAATGCACTTTTTCGATGCCCGTGAATTTTAGGTCATTACAACATTTATTTTAATATTGTCATTGGTGTTTTAAGCAACGAATTTTTATAATTAATGCAACATCTATTTGATAAAATAGTCTATATTTTTATATTTATTGCAATGCTATATGATCATTATTTAAAAATCAACCTTTTTTTTTTGTTAAAGTCTCCATTAGTTGGGCTCAACAATACGAACTCCATCAAAGTGGTTACAAGGTCAACTCTCTAAGTCCAAAACATATTTATCAAGACAACAGTTCGTGGGTGTAACGTCCCCACTTAAAAAAAAAGAAAAGAAGAATATTTATGGTAGAAGTCTTTGAATAAGTAATTTATAAATAAATAGTAGTATAAGAAATTGTGATCGTTTTTAGAGAACCGTTAGACATGAAAACATAGAGGATTATTGGCAGGAGTATAGGGTTAAGTTAAAAATTCAGTATCGAGTTTAGGGAATAAATTGAATAAATTAAAAAAGTATAGAGACCAAAGTGCGTTTATCTTAATTTTATTTTGATGGAAAGGACTCAATGACAATTTTTTCATTACTTAAAAAAAATCAATGGTTTCATGATAACTTTTAAATGATTTTTTAATTAAGTAATAATATTTTATTAATTAATATTATAATACATAAAAAAAGGAAAAAGAGAAAAAGATAACATATTTCTCATCTTTCTTTCTTTTTCACATCAAAATAAGGGGGAAAGAAAGAAAAAAAAAATTCTTCCATCATTTTCCTTCAAATTCAAGTGTAAGGTATGGTTTTTCTTCAATTTTTTTTTTTTAGATTTTGAATCTTTGAAGCTTGCTTTATATATATATACCAATAGTTTTTGATTTTATCAAGTATTTTAGAAGTTGTCATTAAAGGACATTGATGGAATTTTAAAAAACTTAAGTGAAATAGATATATTTTTGGATATGAAATTATTAGAAGATGAGTTCTAACTTGTTTGAAGTGTGAAAAAGAAATAAAAATAGATAAAAAGTTTATTTGATATATTTGGTCGTGTTAAAGGGGAAGTAGAGAATATTGGCCACTTTGTGTAATATTGGTGCTAAATGATAGATTGTGTAGCAGTGAGTATTCTGGTGAAGACAGAATTGAAAACGGATAATCGAGTCAAAAGATATGTGAATTTCGGACTAGAAAACTTAAGTTGTCAATATGAATAACCATGCATATTTAAGTTTGTTTTTATTAGTTTTAATTTTAGAATGGATAAATGTTGTTATTTTGTATTGAATTACTTCTATTGTAGCTAATAACGAAGCGAACATCTTGAAAAAGAAAGGCGAAGAAAATGAGTAAAACGATTAAAACTTCGATTTGTGCTAATATATTATTTTTTTATGTAAAGCTTTAGAATATTTAATTAAATATAACTAGTTATATTTATTTTATTTTATTTTTATGAGTTTTGCATATAATTTAGTTTATATTTATAAAATTATGTTTCGAGATGATTATTATGTTTTTTATAAGACTAAATTAGCGAATACATGGTTATGATTTGGATTTGAGTATTATGATTTTAGATGATTGAGCAAGAAAATATTTAATATGTTTCAAATTGAAAGCCTATTTTACATTAGGCGATATGTGATTTGAATATGAAACAGAATTGAAATGAGAATTATATGAAAATAGAATTGAAATGGGTCATGATTTTTATCCCGTTTTACTAAGTTAGACTAAATCAGATATAGTTGGTGTGCAATAGAGTCTTTATGTTAGAGAATTTAGATCTCCCCAATTCCCAGAGGGTTGAGGGAGAAAAGGCTAAGTCGGTCAGTTGTTATTATTGTTAGCCCCAATTCCCAGAGGGTCGTGAGCAGTCTCAATTACTAGAGGGCTGTGGACTACTTTAATAGCTATCGTTGCTGAACAACTCGGGGTGGCAGATTCTATATCTGGTATGAGTCTAAACTTTAGTACGGGGTCTAAATTGAAAGAAAAGCAAAAAAAAACTTGAATATGTTTTAATTTCCATATTGTGCAAATTAAATTAATTACGCGATTTTGAATTTAATTAAAAAGCTTATTTTTTTTATTCAATTTGTCAATATCAAAATATTAAAGTTTATTAATATTAGAATTTTCTTTTATTATGATTTACTAATGATATATATATAATCATGTTTTAGTTTATTTTTATCAATTAATTTATGTCCAATACTTATATATAATGATTTATATGATATAAGTTTCACTGAACATAAAAATTCTCAGCATACGGTTTGTTTACCCTCCCATTCGCCATTATGGCCAAATATATATTACAAGAGATTTGAAATAAAACTATATATATAAACAAAGGATGGAAGAAATTAAGAATGTATCTCAGAAAACCCAAAACCGAAGTGTTTGAGTTGGGGGGTTGGAGGCATGCCTAACAAATCCCACTCCCCCAATCAATGCATTCAAGTTTTGTGAAATAGATATGCCAATAATCGGTTGCGGAAGTGCAGGGCGACAAAGTCAGGAAGCGGATGGATTGGATGCGATGATAATGTCACCTTCTATTCAGTTCCCTACCAAGTCTGGTCAAGATATGCTGGTAGCCGGTGTCCAAAATATTTCATTGGATTCGGGAACTGCTAATAACCAAAGCGGTTCAATGAGCCAAGGAGATGTTACTGTCACAGTTGCAGTTTGAATCCAGCAAATACAACGTCATTTGAAAGGTTTATTTAACCCATTTAAATTAATACCATTCGTGAAACACATGAAAGCCTTGATGGTAATTTATTAAAACATTTCAATAAAATTATAATTAGCATATTTATGATTTTAAGAAATAATATTGTATAAAGTTTAAATATTTTAGCGTTCTTATTTTGTAGATAAGTTTTGATCTCGGGAATTGATGTACCATTGAATTTGAGGAGCTTTGCTATAAATAAAAACACTTTAAGAACATTTACTCAAAGACGTGGTGTTTTTAGTTTTCTTGTGGCTTTTCTGTTCGTTTTTTCTTTTTTCACTTGAAAGTTTACTTATACCTAATTCAAACACAAACTAACTTAATCTATGAACACCTTTAATATCAACTGGACCTATTTCAAGGTCGGATTACTTGCTTAAACCGATAATTGAACTTAAACTTTAAATTTTAGATAAAAAATTAAGTCAAAAACAAGTTTCACAACAAATTTAAATCCATTTAAAATATTACTTTTCATACTTTATGTGGTATAAATTGATTTCGATGCATTGATAAAATCTGTGTAACCTTAATATTATAATAATATTAAATTTTAATTATTATAATTTAATTTAATTTAATTACTTTTATAATATCATTATTTTGTTCCAAGGCGTTTGGTTTTCTAACAATGGTAAATTTATTATATGGTTCCTTTAAGATTTTAAGGAATATAATAGTAAAATTGTATTCTAATTTCTTAAAATTTTGTAGCTTCATCATTAGTTAGGTTAAATAGTTAAATTCTAACTATTTTAGTTAAAATTTGTGGAATATATATAACTGTTCTAACTCGTCATGTTGGCAAAATTTTTTATGTAACTTAAGGATGTTTTAAATTAAAATTTATATCAATTTTATAATTAGGATAAATATCGATGTTAACGATTTGACAATTTATAAAAATAAAATATATATATATATATATATTAATTTAAAAAATCAAATTTTAAATTTAAATATAATAATGATATTAAAACCATAATTTTACATAAAAAAAACTCAAAATCTGCTTAGTTCAAAGTTCAACTAATAACATTATAAAAATAAAATATTAAATTATCTTACTAATCCCGTCATGATTCAATGACGAACTTGTGTAAATTTCAAATTAATTGACATAAAATCTAAGGTTGGTTTAATGTATTTATAAACCCCTTCATCCATTGTTGTATAAAAGAATTAAATTATCTTAAATTTAAATTTAAGTATAACAAATAGATGAAAACCATGATTTAAAAAACTCAAATTTTTGTTATTTCCTTAAACTTCAAATATTTGCTGCTGAAAAAAATAGCTTTAAATGTAAGTATATAATTTTTATTGGGTTGAATGGTTAAAAAAAATTGATTTTTTTAAAGTAAAGTCTTAAGCATGGATTCAATTAAGCTCGACACTAAATTTTTTTGGGATCCAATGCTGCTACCAAATACTTAATAGATTTGTAAAAAAAAATGTAAATTAAATGTGTTTTTTTTTATCAGTTAATTATAAAAAAAATATAAAATTGTTACTAATATTTTTTTAATTTGTTTTTTTATTCCATTGTTAAATAACTAACGAAAATATGAGGTGATAATTTTTAAAATTAATAAGATAATTAATTTAACTCTCAATATTTAATTATAATAGTTGAATAAGTAGATATATTATTTTTTATTAATTATTTCACTACGGATAATTAGAAAAATTAAAACTCAAATACTACTATTTTTTGGGTTAAAAAAAAAGCAACCAGTTAAATCTTAACCCGACATCGACCGAACTAGCTCAGCTAATAGTAAACTTTTCACTATATTCAAGGGATCATCGTATATTTGCGAACTTGAAATTTCGAGAGCATAACATTTAGCCATACAATCAATAAATTCATTATGAATTTTTGGAATATGATGAATTTTTGCTCTTCAACTCTTCTCAAAATTTGATGCAGCAAATATAACTTTATCAGCTGCTATTGTCTCTCCCATCGATAAAAAATATGTTCAATTGTTGAGATAAAAATAGGTTTTTAATTAAATAAATTTAATTTGAATTGTCACGTAAGACATTTAAGTTAACATTTAAAACCATTTGGACTGCCACGTAGGACAGTTATTAGAGAGAAAACGGAGCTTAAAGGTAGAGTAACCGCTTTATAACAAAACAATAACATAAATGACTAAAATGTAACATTTCAAACCTAAATAACTAAAATATAATTTAATACAAATAAAAACGACTATTTTTATAATTTACTCAAAATAATTTAAACGATATATTGAAAAAAAAAATTCCAGATGTGGGTTGCATCATCTTTCCCACATTGATTGACTTTAATTTTTTTTTTCATTTTCTTTTATTTGAGTGAACATATTGTCAGCAGTTTGATGGGCAATGAGTTTTGGAGTGTTGGGATAATTGGCCTAATGCAATGACAGATTTGGTTTTGTTTTCTTGATGGGTACATTGAAAGTAGACTACTTCTCTATCTCCCCATTGATTTTTTATTTAATAATAAAAACCATGCTTTCTAATCAATTTAATTTCGACTTAAATAAGAGACGATGGTCCACTTTTGAATTTTAAATTTATAACATTTTGTGTTTTTAAATTAGTTTTGAAATTTTAGAATATGTATTTCATATCTTAAGTTTTAGGTTTGAGTTTTATTATGCGAAATTGTAATGTGTGAGTTTTCATCTCACTTTGTACATATGTTATGTCTGGATTTTGGTCGATTCTTTTCAATTTGATTTGGTTGTTTCCGACTTTCTGTCTATTGTGCTTTGTACTTGTATTACATTGTAATTATTATCAATGGCGGATCTAAAAATATGACTTAAAGGGGATAAACTTATATTAGCATTGTCGACTACATATTTTTTTACTATTAATTTCATGTGTAATTATTCAATAATTAAAATATACATGTATATTTATGATTTGAAATATGAATAAAATTAAAGTTTGCTTTTTAATCTTGATAATTGCATTGTGCTTCCAATTTCTAATAAATAATACCAACATATCAAAATCCAAAAATTAGTATGATCTTCTACAATATGCAAAAAACAAAAAAAAAAAACAAAATTATAATATATATATATATATATATATATAGACTTTTTTAGGGTGTGGGATAGAATTTAAAATTTTGAAGGATTTAATGTAATAAGGTTTATCTTAAAGGGAGTGCTATATAAATTTCTAAAAAGTTAGGGAACAGTGGTCCTTGAACTCATACTTTTATATAATTTTCATATGTTTGAAATTTAATTGGTGTTATAGGCCAATTTAGCCCGGGTCCATACAAAAAATAAGAAACCCAAAATAATAAAATAAATTCCACGTCCAGTCCAAAATTACAAATATATCATTTGGCCCGATCGGAATGGCCCATTACTTGAGAATATTGAAGGTCCATCTACAAGCTTGACGCATATGGAAATATAATCTTCAAGGATATGCAATCTTAGAAGATATGATTTTGTAATCTTAGAGATTTAATTTGTAGATACCCTTTAATCTTAGCAGTTGATGTAACTGATCTGTACTGTTGGATTTTGAGAGGCTCAACTATAAATAGAGGCCTCTCCCTTCATTGTAAATGACTTGAGTTTTTGGGAGCAATAAGAATTCTTGAGAGCATTCACTCAAAATTCTCTCTCTTGCATTCTTATTTTTTGTGGCTTGCTCTTATTTTGTTCTTCGTTCATCTTCGTTTCTTTTTTAGTTGCTTTCGTTTAAGTTGGATTTGGTGGAGGAATTTCGTTGAATCCTCATATTGTGAGAGTTAGGTTGACTTTAGCCTTTTTTTAACCTTTTTTATTTATCCATTTAATTGTTTAATTATTAATTATTGTTTTTATTTTTATTAATTTATTTAATCATCATATTGTTTTTATTTTTATTTTTAAATAAATATATTTCATTTACATACTTGCTATTATTCAAAAGCTTTCTAGAATAAGGCAATATTATACATTTGAGAGCTTTGGGAAAATCGTGCCCTAACTTACTGGGTTTCGATTTTTCCCATTTAGTTCAAATGCTTGAGTACCTTTTTTAAAAATAAAACACATGAATTTCAAATAAAGATTTACTCTTGAGAATTCAAGGTGTCGTGTCCTAACTTACTGGATGTGACATTTTGTTGTCTTGAGGTAAAAAATTCTAAAAAAAAAAAGGTAATATTCAGTATTTGGGAATTCGAGAGATCATGCCCTTACTTACTGGGTTTTGACTTTTCTTTTTGACCCAAATAATTGAATATCCTTTCAACACATAAGTTTTGAAAAATCAAAAGGATCGTGTATTAAAATCTTTTCAAAAATTTGACATTAGGACATTAATTAATCAATTAGGTACCAATTTTGGGCGTTACGAGGGTATTAATCCTTCCTCGTACGTAATCGACTCCCGAACCCCTTTTTTCAAATTTCGTAGGCTAAAATCGATGTTTTAGTAAAACAAAACATTTTACAAGGTGAACCGATCACACCTAAATAAAAAGGATTGGTGGCGACTCCATTTTTCATTTTTAAGTCGACTCCCGTTTTTCAAAATAAAAATGGTTTCGACAATTGGATAATATTAATTCTCTAAATTCACTAACTGGAAGGTACTTACCGGCTCAGAGGCGAAGCTAGGAGGATGGCAAGGGCCCTAACTTCCCCTAAAATAGAAATTTGTTATTTAGGCTCTTTAAAAAAAATTAAAATTTTAAATTAGTAAAAGTAAAATTACACTTTGCCCCCTAAAAGTATAAAAATTCAATTTAATCCTTTAAAATTTATAAAGATATAGACTACAAAAAATTAAAATTTTATTCAGCTCCTCCTGAAAAATTGTTCTAACTTCACCCCTGTACCGACTTCCATAAAGCATAAACTCCAATAAGAAGTGGATTAAAACTAATATTTCTCCCCAAAAATTTGATCACCATTCTCTTTCTCCAATAAAAATGACAATTAATAACTTTAATAGTGTCCACTATTGTTCTTTAACCTAAACTTACAATCTATTATTGTTCTATTATTATTGTTTCTTTCTAATTGAGAAATTTGGAAGTGGTCTAAGGGACCACTTTGGAATTTTATTATTTTTAAAAGAGAAAACAAAGATTCAAAATTAAGGCTGTTGGAGTATTTTAAAATGGTTTTAATTAATGGAAACAGCTAAGCTTGGACAAAGGGCATCTAGACATTGAACACCTCCCCCCCCCTCTTTTCTTTTTTGACTTTTAGGTCCCTTGCTTAGAATATATGCGTAGTTCTTGCATTCTCCAATAACCAATTATTCTTTATTTTATTTTTCTTGTTTTTCATGTTTTTAAGTTTTTTTTTTCCTGTTTTTTGTCTTATTATGAAGCTGTCTCCTTGTAAATTAGCTTTTTATGTCTGAAAACAAAGTCTAGTTATCGTCAACATTTTGCCTTTTTTTTAGGTTTCATTAGTAAATTTTCACTCATAAATTATTTGTCTATTTTAAATTGGTTTTTAGTTTTTTCTAGAAGTGATTTATAAACTATTAACGTGCCATTTCTAAGGGATACGCTAGGACAAACTTCAAGGATCAATGTGAAAATTAAAGAATAGTTTAAGGGTAAATTTACTAAAAAAGTATTTTTAAATATTAATAATTATTAGAGACAACATCTTTAATAATGATTAGGGACAGAATCTCTTTAATAAAGGTATTGCTTATTTTTTTTCAACTTTCATACTTTTTATGTCTATTTTATGATTTATGTTTTAGGTTTATAGTTATCATTCTTAATAATATAGTCTTTAAGATTTAAAATTATGTTCTCTAGGAGAATAATGTGGCTTATTACAGACCCAACACTTTGTTAATTAATTGTTGTAAATTTTGTGACAAAAAAATGATATAATAATTTTAAAATTGGCATAATAACAAACTTAATTTTTAACATTTACATATTGTGTTGATTTGGTCATAATTTTAAAAATTAACTATCAATATTGACACATTATCTCAATTTAATCTTAATATTTTTAAAGATTGGAACTTTAAAAAATCTTCAAAAAAAATATTAAATTTATAAATCAAACATTAAAAAATACAAACAATGGAGTAGGGATGTCAATTGGGTGGGGCGGGTGCAGGGGGTGCTCCCTCCGCACTTATCCACGCCAAGAATTTTCATCCCTATCCCCGCTCTGCTACTTGCTACGGGTACAAAACCCAAAGCCATTCTTGCCCCACGACCCGCAAAACTAAAATCATCCCCACCCCACCACCCACATTGGTCTCCAAACCCACCTAATCCCCGCTATACCTGCCCTGGAATCCACTTCATATAATATATTTATAAGTATCAGTTAAATAAATATAAACCAAATCTTTTATGAAAAATGTATGAAATACGTATCCTCCGGACTCCCACCACATATGTGACATTATTCGAACTGTCACCATTAAAAAAAAAAGTCATCGCGACGCTTCAATTGGTAAATAAAATAAAACTTCAATACGAGTTTAAAAATTCAGAAAATAAAATCTTTATATAATATTCAAATATAAACAATGTCTCAAATACATCATAAATATCTTCAAATGCAACACAAGTGCAGTAATTAAATATTATTAAATTAATAAAATACTATTAAGATAATTATTAAATTAAATTTTTATAAATTTTTATTTTTAAATATGCTTATTATATTATGCGGGGAGGGCGGAGATGGATGGGATGGGGCAGGTACAAAGTCATACACATGCTTGCCCCACCACCCACGACGGATCTAATTTTTGCCCCCATCCCACCCAATTGGATGCGAAGTGGGGCGGGACTCAATGTAACCCTCTTCACTAACATCCCTGCAATGGAGCTTTTAAATTTTTTTTTTATTTTGCTAAAAAAAACTTATTTTAGTTTAAAAATTGGTTTGCACATTTGACATGATAATAACTTTCCATCTTTTCCTGTGAAAAATTTTGAGCGGGTGTAAGGTCATACCCACGCCTGCCCCAACACCCACGATAGGTCTAATTTTTGCCCTCATCCCACTCAATTAGATGCAAAGTGGGGCGAGACCCAGCGAAACCTGCCCCATTGACATCCTTACAATGGAGCTTTTAAAATTTTTATTTTTATTTTTATTTTGCTAAAAAAGCCCATTTTAGTTTAAAAATTGGTTTGCACATTTAACATGATAATAACTTCCCATCTTTTCTAGTGAAAAATTCTGACAGGAGTAGCAAGACCTGAAAAGAGAAATCATCCTTTAATTTTTTTCTATTAACAAAACCATCCAAAATTCAAAATAAATAATATTAATAATTAATTTTAAAAATTAAATTAAATATGAAAATATTAACACTGTCATTTTTAAATATCAAAATATATAACTTTTGTCAAAATATAAATATCAAATTGGACCAAAAATATAACATATGTACTATATTAGAAAAAATCTCAAATTCTGATACTAAATGATATGTGAAGGCAACTTAAGAATTAAAATTAACAAAATTCCCCAAAGATAATAGCAACTGGGTTAATGTACACTCTAGCCCTTGAACTTAGCAACTTATATTTACTTGGTACATATATATTTTTTGGACTTAACTGGCACATAAACTTGAAAACCGTAAACTAAAGTGGTAACTTTTTTTAGATCCAGTCAATCCTTACACGTAATGTGTATTAAAAATGAGAAAAGAAAATATTTTTCAATTTTATTTTAATATTTATTTATTAAAATACATTGAAAAATAATAAAAAAAACTTTTATTTTTTTTCTAATACCCCCAACTAGACTTAATCATGGGTTGGGTTCAGTTCAGTTCGAGCTAATGTAAAATTTTAAACTCATTTTCTAGGCCAAAACCCGACTTAAAAAATAAGTCTAAAATTCTGCTTAAGCTCAAACGAGATTAAAAATACTAAATTCAAGCCTAATACAACCCGACCCACCTATATTAAAATTTTCTATATAAAAATAAATTAAAAAATATAAGACATGAAAATTTAGCAAAAGAATGAATGAAACTTGGTTTGCATCCTCCATCATTGACCGGGGTTCTTAGGTTTTTTTGTCTTACAAAAATATCTTGATTTTATTGAAATGGAATTTATTGCCATTTGAAGTTAGTTTCCATGCGCTTCTTGTTTAGTTATTTTACAATACAAAGTCATGAATATCATTTTTATTTATTTTACTAACTCTATTTATTTCATTTTCTCTTCTATTGAATTCTCCAAATTTACTTCTCTTATTACCATAAGATAGAAACATGCAGATGTGTGTTTCAGAAACGAGACAATTAAGGGAAAAAAGAAAGAAAGTATAGGCATGTGTTTGGGCGGAGTTGAGTTCGGGAAAGAAAGTCTTATCTGATGCCCGACCTGTTCAGAAAACGGGTTTTATTTTTATTTTTATTTGTTTAAATTTATTTTTTGGATCTATATTTTTGTCTAAACTCATTTTTCGAATCTATATTTTTGTTCAAACTCACTCACTTTTTGAGCTAGCCTTCGGACCTAGACAGGTGACTCGGCCCATGATCAATTCTACCCTTAACCCGACCCGTTTGCTCTCCTTTCTCCTTCTTCTCCCAATCCCTCACTTTTCTCTTTTTTCTTGCCTTTCGTCCTTGAACATTATGAGTTCAATATGATTCGTCTTTTAATACACGTGTCATATTTTAATTAATTGATATTAAAAATTTAACGATATTAATCAAGTATTTAAAAGACATATCACTTTATTATACAATTTTAAATTTAGATATCAATTAAGTAAAAAAAATTAAATATTAAATAAATATAAATTATCAAATTTAAAGACTAAAGTCTACATTAATCCGAGCCACATACTTAGATTAGTGTCGGATCCATTAGCTTCATGGAGCAAAGAATGGGTGGTGGGCCTTGCATCCCATGCAACTTTGCCAAATAAAACGGCTAAGTTTGTAGTCACCTCACCGGTGTCAATGGGTTCAAGCATATAGGCCCATTTAAGTTTGCTTATAATTTTAATATCTAATTCAATCGACAAAGAATCATTATCGTATCAATTAAGTGTATTAATTAATATAGTCGTTAATTTGAATATTTATAAAATCTTAATTAAGTTGATGTACAAGTTAACGAAAGATCAACTTAGTTTGGTAATAATTAAAATATCGTTATTGTATTATTTTGAAATTATTTTTATCTTTTTTTTTTCATATAAAAAATTTGGAAAATACACATATATAAAGGATTTAAATTCCAAACATTATATTTTTAAAATTTCTATTTTACCATTTCAATTAAAGTTTATTGTTGAAAAATAATTTTTTTCACACACATTGTGGGTGTAGTGTAATTTAGTTAAAAAGTTTAATTCAATTATGACGAACTTATATTTATTATATCAACTTATATATAACGTGTTGATAAAGTAAATAATATTTATGACACATTACATTTTCCTTCGAACCTTAAAATAATTGAGAAGAACAATCACGAAAAGAAAAATATTTTTTTAAAAATTCCAATTAACATTAAACAAAGTGGAATAGGTGAAATAGTAAATATTATGAATTTATGATAATCAAGAACATAATAAACCACAAAAATAAAAAAGTAAAAATTACAACTTACATTTTTTTTAATTTATCAACAAATTCTCTTTTAAAAGAAAAAAAAATCAACAAATTCGTTTTAAACCTAAAAAAAATTCAACAAATTTTCTTATAAAATAAATAAACGAATAAAAAATCCAGTAAAATAATTGAATAAAAAAAATTTCCCATTATTTTATCTTCCTAAAGTACCCGCCACTAGCACTTACGAAATTACCAATCTACCCTTTCCATTCGTTACAGAGGGAAGTAGGCCTAGTCTTCTGTGTTTCAAACTTCAAAGGGCAGGGCGTCTGTACGGGCGGCACCATGCAGTTATACTGTATACACAGCGAAGTGGTTTGAGGAATCTCAGCCGTTGGATTAATCCCGATCCCGGTCAAAAAATTATGCTGCAAATAAAGTGTTTGTAAGCTGGCCGACAATAAACGGTCCACTAAGCTGTCCGGTACCTGACCCGTGAACCGGTTATGATTCAAGTAAAGATTCTGCACGGTCGAGAACATCGGTGAAATTCGACCCGAAAGCATGTTATGGCTCAGATCAACGGTCGAGATCTTCACTTGATCGCCTGGTTGGACTGGACCGTAAAACGAGTTTCTTTGCAAGTGAAGGTTTGTGAGAGGAAATGAGAAAACCCGGTCGGGAATTGGACCGGTGAAACGGTTAAAACTCAAGTCTAGGAAACTTAACTGGTCGAGCCGGGATAGGACACTGTCCACCGGTCCAGTCAGTTGGTTCCATGAGAGAGAGAGGAACTGGAGGGAAGGAGAGAAGGAGTTGGGGAGTGAACCGGTGAGAGCGTTCCGTTTTAGGTCCAACCGGGTTAAGGCTTGGGAGAGAAACGGAGGGACCGAACCGGAGAGGTTATTGTGGCAGAGAAGAACATTGGTAAGCTCCGGTAAGGTCCCGATAGAACAAGGGATTTTACCGGTGAGTCGATTGTAACTGAGATCAAGCGTTTTAAGCCTTCTCAATCGACCGAGACTCGCCGGTATATCCCCGGAGATAAAATTCCGAGTTATCGCAAGAACCCGAAGGTTCTCTAATCGCGAGATCGACATCGGCAACGACCCGAAGACCCGGCCCGGAACCAGAGAGAACTCTGTAAGTGCTGAGAGTTTACCAATAGCCGTGTCTAACCTTCCGGTTAAACCCGGAAAACCAGCACGCGGGTCACCTAGATTAAGAGCTATTACCTTATCGGACTCACAATAAACTCCGGTGAAGTTACAAGGATCGGAGGTGAAATCCCAGGAACCAAAAAAACTAGACCCCGGTAAATCATTCATCGACTTCCTAATCAACTGTAAAGCTAAAAAATCAAGTGGGTCTAAAATTGCAAAAGCCAAGAATCTACATTGAAACAGAGCAGCTAAAAACAGAGCATGAGAAACCAATCTCTTTCTTCCTTGTTTCCCCATTGAAAGAGCCGATGGGCTTTTTTGGGTCCACAAAGGTTAGCTTTCTTATTGACAGAATACTATCAACTCAAAGGTGAAAGCTTTTTTAATGGCTTGAAAGAAAATGAAGAAGAAGAAGACTGGAGATTGGGTTGTGAGAGGAAATGCAGAGTATTGATGGCTTATAGTTATAGATACTGATTACTGAAAAGGGAGTGAATCAGTGAACGTATATTTTTTTGATTAGTTTATTATTATTTTTTGGTTATTGATTTTGTTTCATTATTGGGATAGGTTCGGGAATAAACGGTTGTCCGACCCTACCCGCAAGGTAGAAATTTAGGTTCGGAGAGTGCGGAAGCTGTATTAGTGCAATTATGTTCTCTTATAGAAAGTAGTGTATAGAAAGTAATGTTACGACAAAAGCAATTATATTTCTTCGGATCGAGGTTTAGGGTTGTGAATTCTATCGCTTGATGTTTTCCATACAAGTATCAAAGAAATCTAGGATTGCATTTCCATTTTTTTATAAAAAATAATAAATTAATTTTATATATTTCACACTGTGTAAATTAGAGGATTTTTTAAAAAGTAAATTTATCGATCAGGAAAAAATAGCAAACACTTGTCGTAAATGTGAAGAATAAGCTCTATCAACAAAATAAAGACTTTAGTCTCAGTATCAATAGAATATTATGACACGTTAACAATTAGCTTTGTCACAACTCAAGTACAACGTATTTGGAGTGATTGCAAGCACTTAATATGATAAGAAAATCAGTCCCGAATGGTACAAAGCGACGAGCAAAAATCAACAAAAGAATCGAGCATTCACCAAACTAGAGAGGACGTTAACAAAATCATCCTTAATATCACTTGTAAAACTAAGATTACATGTATAAACAAGACTAAAAAGCGTACTATATATAAGAGCAAACAATAGTTATTAAACAATGACAAAACAAAAAAAAAAAAAAAACTTAAGGACAATATAGGTCTAAATCGACACATGAAATCATTTATTATTTTAAAATACTCTCAAAACAGAAACAAATTAAAAAGTTGATGAAGAGCCACCCATTTTTCAAAAAAAAAACTACTTGTGGTTGATGGAGTTTTAGCGAATGACAAGCACCATCATCTGTCTATCATAATTTGTGAAGACAAAAAAATATACTCACAAAATAGATTTACAAACTTAAAAGAGAAAAGACATGTATAGTGAATGAAAAGAAGAAATAAATAAATAGTTGATAGGAGAGGAAAAAAGTGAGTGATGGCTAGCTCGAAGGCGGACACAACAAAAACAAATGACTTAGGGAGAAAAAGATAAAAAGTTTTTAGGATTTTTTAATTATTAACCTCCGCATTTAAGGAGGATTTTAAAATTATAGGAAAATCACTAAACCCATATAGAAACCCGACCCATCTTATGCTCGATTGACCCGAGAAAACCATGCTCGACTGACCCGACCCATCACTAATCTAAACAGACAATTAGTAAGGATATTTATCAAAATTTCTTAAGAATATTGACTAAACAAATACCCTACCTTTCACTACATTAATCATGCATTTATTATAAAATAAAAAAAATCATATTTCCAATGTAAATGATTACTTTTGTTTCCTTATTAATATTTCATCTAAACTAAAATAAATCATATAAAATTATCATGGGAATCTTTTTATTTAATTATATGATTATATATGTGTCCATTATTCGAAAGGGTAAACTATACTCACGATTACTTTTGTTTATCTTAGGTTACATTTTAGTCACTTATGTTTGAAATGTTACGTTTTAATTACTTACGTTATCGTATTGTAACTGTCGAAACCATTTTTAAAATTTTGAAAAACGGGATCGACTTCAAAAATATGGGAGTCGCCACCAACCTTTTTTGTTTAGGTGTGATTGGATCACCTTTTAAAAAATTTGGTCTACGAAAAAAATAGGGTTCAGAAGTCGGTTACGTACAAGGAAGGATTAGCACCTTCACACGCCCAAAGCTGGTACCGTTTTGATTAATAATTGTCCTAATCTTAAAAACTTGAAATGTCATTTTTAAAGAACTTTTGGTTTGAGTTGGGCTTTAGGATTCCCTTGTTTTAAAGGAACAAAATAACACCTTCAGCACGTTAGGAGATGCAATCTTAAACCTTTAATACCGAGTTCATCTTTTGATTTTTCCAAAAATGTAATTTAAAAGGTTATTTAGTCATTTGGCCAGACGAAAAATTACAACCCAGCACGTTAGGGCACAATTTCTCGATTTTCCAAATACTAAGCATTGCCTTCTTTTAAAAAGCTTTGAATAGAATGACTTTGAAACTTCAATAAAATTAAAGTGGATTTTCTTGAACGAGTAAAACGCAATGGAATGATAGTATACAAAGCCAAGTAATAATTCATAAACAAGATATTACACCAATGAATCATGACAACCGATAGATACAAAATAATGCATATAATAACAGCAAATTCATAACATGTTATCCTATGCAAATACTAATATTCAGAGGCTAAAAAAATAATTTTAAAAGTCGCATAAAACGAATTAACATAAATGAAATGTAACAAGCTTTCAAAACAAATAAGAATGAATGATATGAAAGAAAGTTTGAAATCGGAAGAATTCCAATAAAAATTTTAGGACGAGTAATATATATAAAAATATATGATGAAATAAGGCCTTTAAAGGAAATAAATCATATACATATTAAAAAGAACATATACATACATAATAAATTTAAGGAAGAAAAATATATATAGTAAAATAATACGAAACCGATAATACATACATAGATAAACTAAATTTAATATGAACTATAAGTATATATATAAGAATATTCGAATTAAATCTTATACAAATATTTAAATCAGAAAGAAATATAAGAGTAAATTTTAAAATAAATAAATTATATAACAAAACAGTAAATATATATATATGCTAACGAAAATATAAAAATAGTATATTGAAACAATGTATAATCCATAAAACAGTTCAAAAATGATTTATTAGAACAAATAATAAATAAATTTTACACAAAAAGGATTACATAAAGTATAAATAAAAACTAAAAAACTTAACTGAAATAAAAATAAAGTTAAAAGGTCATTTTATACATACACAAAATTATTAAACAGTAATAAGGATTAAAATAAAATGTGCGCAAACTATCAGGGATTTAACAAACATATATTTCCAATTGCTCAAAACGCAGCACATAAGTATGGACTAAATTGAAATGGCGTACAAATCATCGGGCAGGAATTAAAAACGAAAGAAGTGTAGGCAGTGCCCAATCGAAAGTAAAATAAAATTAAATGCCAAATCTAAAAAAAACAAAAAAGAAGGGAATTGGGGCCCAATTAAAACGCGTGTAAAGGAACGAGGGGTAAAAGTGGAAATATTCCCCTTTTCAAAAAGCATCGTTTCGCATAGGACTTAAATGAAACCAAAAACAAAATCATATGGGCGAATTTCGAATATAAAAACAAATATAGGACCGAATTGAAAGCCGCATGAAAGAAGGAAGGATCGAAAGCGCAAATATCCCGTTCGGGCTTTAAAAACATGCGGGTCAGCACTGGACGGGTCGGGTCGTGCGGGTCAAGCCTGGATAGCACAATACGGCACCGTTTTGGGAGCCATTGAAACGGCCCTAAACGACGCCGTTTTATCTACTCTATAAAAGCAATTTTTTAAAAAAAATTTCAATCTGCAGTTGTATTTAAAAAAAAAACTTTAAAACTTTTCTTTCTCTCTCAATCCTCTCCTCTTCTCCGACGGTCAGCCTTGGTTCCACCGTCGGACCACCACGAGCGGCGGCTGGAGAAGCCCAAAAGTCTCCCTTTTGAAGCTCATCGCACATGGAGCGAAGATCTGAGGCCAAAACCTCCAAAACTCGACCAAACATTGTGGAAAGACAGAGAAAGCTTTGTTTCTGCTCCACCGGTGTAGCCTCCGACGACGAACGGGTCGACCGACGGTAAGTTTTTTATATTTCGCTCCTTTATTTACTTTTTTAAAAAATAAAAATAAAAAGAAAATAAAAATATCACCTCCTCAGATATTCGGATCAACTTCTTTCTTTTTTTTTGTTTTGCTTTTTTATTTATCAAAAGAAATTCCCCCCCTTTTTACAATTGATTTTCCTTTGGCTTTATAACCGATTACACTTTTATTTTACTGTTTTGGTTGCTTCTATTTGCTTGCTGTCATTTCTCTGCTTTGTTTCTGCTTTTGTGTCCTTTGCAGGCCTAAAGGGAAGTCAACGAAGCGAAAGAGGGCCATTTTGGTGCTAAACCGACAGAGAAGCAGAGCCTCGAGCGATGTGCGCGCCGGTGGAGGCACATGGGCAGCAGCGCACCTAGAGTTGCTAGGGTTTCCTGTTTAGGCTTAGCTTAGGTTTGGGTTAGATTTTGGGCTTAGATTTGTTTTTGGGTTTTGTTTTGCAATTGGGTTAGAAATCAGGCTTGTGTAATAGGGTTAGGTCTTGTGTTGTTTTGAGGTTTAATGGGCCCGGACATAAATTGGGTTGTACAGTAACATTTTAACCATTAATTGCCGCTAACGTGACATGTTAAGCACCCATATTTTTTTGTTTTGAGCAATTTAATTTTTTCTTTATGTTCTTTAAACTTTCTTTTTTTTTCTTTATTTTCTATTCTCTTTTATTTCTCCCTCTATTTTCTTACCTTATTTATTTCTTTTAACATATCAGAAAGTTAATTAACAGTAAAGAAAGAAGTAAAAAATCGAAAGCCATCATTGCCTATAAATATAAATAAAGCCCATAAACCCATACCATGCTTTTTTAATAATTCTATTAAGATATTAGCAAAAAATATTGTCAAACATTATTATCGTATCTTAATAATTCTATTATTGAATTATAATAATTGAAAAATATTAATGATATTGCATCAATTTAAAAACAATGAAAATATAAAAAACATTAAATCCAGCGCATCGCATGAGTAAATACATTAATTTATTTTAAGAAATTTTTTATAATGATGAATACCTTAATTTGAACTAGATTTCTCTAAGACGAGAGGTCTATCTTTTGTTCATTGACTTGTTTAGTTACGGAGTTTTTTTTCTTCTAATTAAAAATTTTGTATTTGGTTAATTGGAATTCTTTTATTTAGATAATTGAATTCTATTTGAAGTTGAGTTACATTTAAGTCTATTAATTAAAAAGTAATTGATATTAACTTTTAAATCGATATGAATTTAGAGTTTATTAATTAAAACTTAATTGACTTATTCGAATTTTAAAAAAAAAAACAAGAAAAAACCAACTTATTTTTTCAATTCTTAATAACCAAAATTTATTGTCCGACTTACCATTGAAATTTAAAAACTTACAATTGAATTCTCAAAATTTTAATATTCTATCAATTATGTTCATCATCGATCTAAACATTAAATACTAAGTCGTATCTAACCCATAAAATATGTAAAACAAACAAATATCAAGTGGTCGGATACGATGTTAGTTCCAAAGTGTAGACTGAACCACGACAGAGAGGGCAAACCTCATCCTTAACCAACCATTTATCTATACAAAGTTGATGGTACATATGTTTGCAGTTAGGAAGAACCCTACAAGTATCCCCATCTTTGAACTCTTCCAAGCATATAACGCAATCAGAGTGACACGATTCGATTTCTCCCTCAATCTTGTACTTAAAAAGGGTCCCGACCGTAATCGGACACGGAACTTCATCCGGCAACGTTGATCGGCTTCGCATGGCGTGATCAACTGCCGCTACATATCTCGGCAACCTGTTTTCGATATCCTCGTCGATATCCCGGCAAAAACAATGGAGCAGCATCAAGATAAACACGACCGTGAAGTATAAACAAGACCAGACAAGAAATACCATGAAAATAAGGATTATGATGATAATGGGGATAGCAAGCATGACCCCTACGGGTATTGCAATTATCATGCTGATCGGTGCTTCCATTATTTTTAGAGATTCAAAGAGATTTTTTTGGTATATTAATCAACTTAAAAGGCAAATTCGATTAAGGGGCTATATAAAGATAAGATAATAGACTTTTATTATAAGTAGGATTTAACTATAAAAATTAAAATATAATAATAAATCTATTCTAAAACCTTAAATACTCAAAATTTTAACATTTAAACTCTAAACCCTAAACATTATTTATACATTAAAAAACCTTAAATTTCAAAAAAAAAAAAGTTACTCTAAGCCCAATGTGAAATCTTTTAATATACCAAAAACCCATTATCAGCCTAAAACCTAAATGGATTTGAGTCAGATTGCAATAAGCTTATAGATCTGATTCGCAGGTCGAGCTCGCTTGATCTGGTTGTAGAATAGGCTTGCATAAGACCCTATGAACATGTGTTTAGTCTAGAAGATGATATATGTCTATATCCATATATATATTGCATTCTAATTGAATCTTAAAAATATCACTATCGTATCAATCAGTTCATTCTATAATTAATTTAGGCATTAAATAGTATCTCAAATTTGAGGTAGAGCATATATATATATATAATATTGCATGAAAGGAGTGAATAGTTATCCTATATTTTAATGATATTGTTTATTTTCTCAATATGTTAGACTCAAGCTCTTTATATAGTAAACACACGTATTTGCAATTATGTGCTATAAAGATGTTACATGTCTAATTTGTATTGTATTTAACAACTAAACTAATAGAAAAATACGATTAATACAATGTTGATACTTTAATCATGTATTTAAAATATTTTAAGTTTTAGGGACTAATTTGCAATTTAGACGTCAGTTTTAAAATGTTTTGGTATTATCCCTTGAATTGACTTCATTTTTAACCTACTGAGGTTCTGGAAACAGTCGGAAAATGTTTGCCCTTAGCAAAACATGTGGGAAATTCATTTTCCTAGATGGAAACAAAACATGCCTCACTATAATAACACAAGTTGTTGAAATTTCAACTAACACCAATATACTTTTTATTTACAAGTGGAAATTTATTTAGTCATACACTAAAAGGAAAAATAAAAGTCAATATGCTCAATGCAAATTATTGTAATAAGATGGGTGGATTTTTTTAAAATAATATTTCGAGTTTAAGTTTTATTAATATGGGATGGTAGCGTTTGTTACAGTTTATTTTATAGGTGGAAATGTTTAAGCGATTAAAGATAATCGAGGTCCAAGTTCTTTGAGTAAAGAGAGCATTTTTAATCAGTTTATAACTCTCCATCCATCGAATGAATTGTCACAAACTGCTACAATCTTAATATTGTTGTATCGACAAGTCTCGTGAATGAAAAAAGTAATATAAGAACTGTCTTATAGAAATTTAATTCGACTTAGCTTTGGATTTAATCAAAATGTCAATGGAGGGTAAAAGTACCATAAAAGCTTTTGTATTAAGAGTCGAAATCGTTCTATTAAAAAAACGAGTAAACTAGTCCATTTACGTTAGATGAAAGAGTAAATTGATCTTTTTGTTAAAAATTTTTCTATTTTTATTATTAAAAATCGATCTCTATACATTAGTATTAGATACAAATAACACATTATGTGACACTGTTTAATTATTTTATTAATCGCGTTAACTTTTAACCCTATTTTAACCAAAAATAAAATTTTTAATTTAATATATAAGGATTAATTGTAATATGAGTCCTTTTGCATCTTCTATTACCAATAAAGAAGAACACTGCAACAAGTAAGAATGTGTTTGGCTCCTAAGAAAAAAATGACACCATTTTGAAACCTGGGGAAAAGACAAACAAAAGGTTTTTAGGAACCCAAATTGGACCCGAAACGAAGAAAAACGAAAAACCAATCACATCATCGATAAATAAAAGTAAAAACCAGAAAACCAACCTTCCACGAATTTCCCAACTTCATTTCTCCGCCGCCATCTCCGCCGTCTCCGAATCTTTTTACCCTTAACTGTCTCTAATCTTTCAAAAACATAAAACCCAGAGACGAAACTTAATCATTAATCCCATAATCACCACCACCAATGAATTATTATCTTCCATAATCAAATTTTCCCCCAAATGTCCTTTCATTATCTTCTCTTCTTGTTCTTCATCTTAAACCTTTTCCCATTTTGCTTTGCTGAAAATGACACAGTATCATGTCCCTTAAACTTCACCATCCTACGGCCGGCTCTTCCAAACAGACCCCAACACAACACCACCAGCGAGTGCCATTACCTCCTCCAAGGCCTCCGCCTTGTCCTCTCCGACTACCTTAAACGCACTGGTTTGTTCTTCCCTCCTTTAAACACCTCGGAGTCCTGTTGGGAATCTTATCAGTCCCTCCTCACAAGCTTCAACATCCGTTCTTCATGTGGTCTCGAGACCGATTGGATCTCCCAAGGCTGCAAGAACTTAACCACGACGGCCGAATTCGAAGCTTCGACCCCAAACGCCACTTTAAACGACGTGGTTTTGAATTGTAACCAGTCGTTACATGGTTCAGCTTGTGCTTCATGTGTTCGAAGCTTGGCTAGTTTACAAGCTTTACACTCGGCGAACAGTTCGATAGCAAACGTGTCTGATTGTACGGCTTACCCCTTTATTTACGCAGCAGCTGAAGCTAATTACTTGGGACCAACTGATGAAGATACAGCTTATTGTTTGTTTTCAATTGATTTCAGTACTGGTGAAGGTAAGAAAAAAAATGTGAGTTTGGGTCTAATAATTGGTGTTGCTATTGGTTTAGCTGTTTTCATTGTTGGGTTTTGGTTTGTTTATAGAAAACTTAAGGATTCAAAGAAGAAAAGAAGGGATCAAATTGGGAATCTTGAGAACAATTCTGGGTTGGATTCAATTAGTGAAAGTACTAATTTGGTTAAGTTTACATTCAATGAGATTAAGATGGCTACTAGGAATTTCTCAATAGATAACATTATAGGAAGAGGAGGGTATGGAAATGTGTACAAAGGGTACTTACTTGATGGTTCTGAGGCAGCTTTTAAGAGGTTCAAGAACTGTTCCGCTGCCGGCAATGCCAATTTCGTGCACGAAGTCGAGGTTATTGCTAGTGTTAGGCATGTGAATCTTGTTCCTTTGAGGGGATATTGTACAGCTACGACGCCATCGGAGGGTCACCAGAGGATCATTGTGTGTGATTTAATGAAGAATGGGAGTTTGCATGATCATCTCTTTGGTTCCACTAAAAGGAGACTTACTTGGCCTATACGTCAAAAGATTGCTTTAGGGACAGCAAGGGGATTAGCTTACTTGCATTGCGGGGCACAATCGACAATCATTCATAGGGATATCAAAGCAAGTAATATACTTTTGGATGATATGTTCGAGGCCAAAGTAGCTGATTTCGGACTTGCTAAGTTTGCGCCAGAAGGGATGACGCATTTGAGCACTAGGGTAACTGGAACAATGGGGTATGTTGCCCCTGAATACGCTTTATATGGCCAATTGACCAATAGGAGCGATGTGTATAGTTTTGGAGTAGTGCTTCTTGAGTTGCTGAGCGGAAAGAAGGCGCTCAATATGGGTGATGAGAACCAACCTTTAGTGGCTGATTGGGCATGGTCATTGGTGAAGAACGAGAAAGCTTTAGATGTTATCGAAGATGGCATGCCGGAGTTGGGGCCGCCGGACATTATGGAGAAATACGTGTTGATAGCGGTTCTTTGTTCTCACCCGGAATTACAATGCAGACCATCAATGGATCAGGTTGTGAAAATGTTGGAAACAGACATTTCGGTTCCTTCGATCCCTGATAGGCCAATTCCTATTGTAGCTTGTATTGATGAGATTGAGAGATCTATAAGAAGTAATGGCTCAGGTCAGTTCATCAGCTCTGGTGGTTATCAGATGTTTGCTTATGAAAACAGTCATCATTCTGGTTATAAGATGGGAGGGACAAGTTCGGGGTCTTCAATAGAAGTTCCTCATAAACACAACTCAACATAATAAAGGACCATTGAGCTCTCCAATGGTGTTATAAGGATACAATAGATTTACAATCAAGTAACATTCATTTAAAGTCCATAGATAGAAGGCATACAGTGGTCATTTCAATTTGTAAGTTCTTAAAAGGTGTACATATAGCAATTTTTTTTCTCTATCCAACATAAATTGATTTGTTCAAGAAATGGTGTATTGTGTTGTTGTTTTTTTTTTTTTGGAAATTCTTCTCTTCCTGGTCCAACTCTTCTATTGAGCTTCAAAGCTGACTTTCTTCATATAGAAGGAAAATGTCATCTTCAAAATAAAATAAAATAAAAGTTAATATATATTTAGCTCTAAATTAAATAATTAATTATTCTAGTTGACATTGAACTTAAAATTTGTTAATAAGTTGTTACCTGTCGTGGAAATTTTCAACTTCTCAATAAATGTTCGAAATATTGATCATCGATGGCGGACAGATTTCTCTTAAAAGGTCTGTTATTGGACTTTATCTTCCTCATCTGTCAAGATTTGTGTCAAGTTCATAAAGGAGGAACACCTTTTACCTATTCAACTCTTATATACACTAAGAGATGAATTCAATTCCCATCAATTGCAAAATTGTGAATTTGCAGGGTGGATGGAAGGTGTTCTCCCTTAAGAACATGGCGCTATTCCCGAAGAAGGTACGAGACAAAGTTCAAAATTTATTGAAGGGGTTTGTTGACCCTCAACGAATGACACCTTTCTGTTAAAGAAATTTCTAATCACTTGAAAAAAAGGCCTTGAAGTATGGTTCAACAATGATTGATGGACTCCTCTTAACAGGTAAGGTGTTGAGCTTAGGTTCCATACTCAATATCAGCCTTGGATTTTGTAATTCGCCTTTACCAAGAGCTGCATCTGGTTCATGAAGGGAAATGCCTTCCATCTCACAAATTACATTGGCGGAGTTTTAACCCATATTCTATGACATAACGGAGTAGAATAAGTAAAAAATGGGGTTGAAAAGAAATCAGTAAATACTTTTTTAGTTTAGAAGCAATGTTATAATCATAAAAACTTAAAACTCGATCCTAAACAACCCTATTTGTCTTTCTAAATATAAGAATTGAAAAAAATTAATAAAATAGTTTAAAAATGTACGACACGTTATCTAATTGGTTTTTTTAACATACATGAACGAGAAGCAGGTAAGTGAAAACAAATTTAGTATAAACTAAGTAGAAATTGCAGCCTAAAATATGCATTAATTCTATACAAAAATAAAATAAAAGGAACCAACTTTGAAGGAAATTGCCCACTGTGTTTCTCCGCCGTTTCTTGGTCTGCGCTATCCGGCTATTGCACATCATCTCATCTTCGAAACTTTTTCTTTTTCCAGTTTCCTTTAAAACTCTCAACGAAACTTAAAAAGTTAAAATCATAATTGCCTCTATGAATTGCTATCTCTCATAATCAAGTTCCACCCCTATGTCCTTTCACTACTGTCTTCTCGTCTTCATAATCTCAACTTTCTTCCCAGTTGGCCTTGCTCAAAATGGCAGCTTACCATGTCCCTTGACCTTCGCCATCCTCCAACCCATACTTCCCACCACCTGGTCCCAACTCAACACCACTTTGGGCTGCATGGCCGTCCGCCAGGGTCTTCGCTTCGTTCTCTCCGACTACCTAAGACGCACTGGTTCATTTGTCCCTCCTTTAAACTCCTCCGAATCATGTTGGCAATCTTACCAATCGCTCATCCCAAACTTCAACATCCGTTCCTCGTGTGGTTTCGAAACCGCTTGGATCTCTCAAGGCTGTATGGATTTAACCACGAAGGCTGATTTCGAAGCTTTAATCCCAAACGCTACCTTAACCGACGTGGTTTCCAACTGTAACCAGTCTTTGCGTGGTACCGCTTGTGCTTCGTGTACGAGCAGCTTGGCCAATTTGCTAGCTTTGTACTTGACCAACAGTTCGATTGCAAGCATCTCTGACTGCGTGGCATACCCGTCTATTTATGCAGGAGCTTCTGCTATTTACTTCGGAGCAACTGACACGGCCATTTGTTTATTTTCACTTGATATCTCTGTCCCTGATACCAGCAATGGTGGGGGTGAGAAACAAGGTGTTAATTTGGGTGTATTAATCAGTGTTGGTGTTGTTGGTCTAGCTGTTTTCATTGGTGGGCCTTGGTTTGTTTATAGAAAATCTAGGGATTCAACGAAGAAAAGGAGGGATCGAATTGGGAATCTTGAGACCGATTCTAGGTTGGATTCCATTAGTGAAACTATCGATTTTGTTAGGTTTACATTCGATGAGATTAAGAAAGCTACTGAGAATTTCTCTACAGATAACATTATAGGAAAAGGAGGCTATGGCAATGTGTACAAAGGGTACTTACCTGATGGTTCTGAGGTAGCTTTTAAGAGGTTTAAGAACTGTTCCGCTACCGGCGATGCTGAATTCGCTCACGAAGTCAAGGTTATTGCTAGTATTAGGCATGTCAACCTTGTTGCTTTGAGGGGGTATTGTACAGCCACGACACCACTAGTGGGTCATCAGAGAATAATTGTATGTGATTTGATGAAGAATGGGAGTTTGCATGATCATCTCTTTGGTTCCACTAAAGGGAGACTTCCTTGGCCTGTACGTCAAAAGATTGCACTAGGGACAGCAAGGGGACTGGCTTACTTGCATTACGGGGCACAACCAGCAATCATTCATAGGGATATTAAAGCGAGTAATATACTTTTGGATGACATGTTTGAGGCTAAAGTAGCTGATTTCGGACTTGCCAAGTTTGCACTGGAAGGGATGACACATTTGAGCACTAGGGTTGCCGGAACAATAGGGTACGTTGCCCCTGAGTATGCATTGTATGGCCAATTGACCGATAGGAGTGATGTGTATAGCTTTGGGGTAGTGCTTCTCGAGTTGTTGAGCGGAAAGAAGGCATTCACTATGAGTGATGAGAACCAACCTTCTGTATTGGCTGATTGGGTGTGGTCATTGGTGAAGAATGAGAAAGCTTTGGACATTATTGAAGGTGGCATGCCAGAGTTGGGGTCGCAAGAAGTTATGGAGAAATACGTGTTGATAGGGGTTCTTTGTTCTCACCCAGAGTTACAATGTAGGCCATCTATGGATCAGGTTGTGAAAATGTTGGAAACAGATATTTTGGTTCCCTCAATCCCTAATCGGTCAATTCCTATTGTAGCCATTGATGAGATTGACAGATCTGTAAGGAATTCTGATTTTGGTTGCGAGAAAGGAAGGAAAAGTTCAGGCTCTAAATTAGAAGTTACTCATAAGGCCAACTCAAAATAATAGGATCATTGAGCTCTCCAATGGTGTTCCCTGTTTGGTTTAGACTTTTACTTCGTGAGCTAAAAGGTAAATCTGATGGCATAAAGATACAATAGATTTACAATCAAGTTAGATTAAGTTGAATTCAATGAATATATAGGGCATACAATAGTCACTTCAATTTGTAATAACGTATTGTTTTTTCAATGGTATCGGAAACAGCGGTTTTGAGGCCACTAAATCCGGCGAGTAAGTTTGTAAATATTATTATTTAATATTTATGGGTCAAATATGGTTTTTAAAAGGTTTTTGATTTGGTAATTTATGTTTTATAACGATTTATTAGCTTCAAAGTGGTAAAACTCTAAGGTCAAATGGTTTTAGAAAGTGAGGTATCGGGACCTCGTTTCTATAAAATGAGCCTTAAATATATATCAACTTTGTCGTGGAAATTTTCAACTTCTCAATAAATCTTCGAAATACTGATCATAGATGGCGGACAGATTCCTCTTAAAAGGTCTGTTATTGGACTTTGTCTTCCTCATCTGTCAAGATTTGTGTCAGGTTCATAAAGGAGGAACACCTTTTACCTATTCAACTCTTATATACAATAAGAAATGAATTCAATTCCCATCAATTGCAAAATTGTGAATTTTTGCAGGGTGGATGGAAGGTGTTCTCCCTTAAGAACATGGCGCTATTCCAGAAGAAGGTAAGAGATAAAGTTCAAAATTTATTGAAGGGGTTTGTTGGCCCTCAACGAATGACACCTTTCTGTTAAAGAAATTTCTAATCACTTGAAAAAAGATAAGTGAAAGGATGACGAATTCCTAGAAAGATGTGCTTAAAGTGGAATTTCATTTTTTTTCTGGCGAATTGCTGCTTCAAGCGAAAGTGGTTTGAGTAAATTAATTTACTTGCTTATTCATTTAGGGGGAAAAGATCAGATCATTTTATTCCTACATATTGTGTCCCAAATATTAATGAAATAAATTCCAGCCTTGTGCGTGAGTGTAAGATGTGGATATGTGTATAATGAGTGCATGCTCAATTATTTTTACATGTATTTAAAGAGTTCTTGAACGGTCATATCCCTATACCCATATCTAGGCATACATGGACACAATAAAGATCCAGATCAACATATCAATAAATAAATGGAACAAGAAGAGAAAGAAGACACAAATGAAGCAACTATATTTCTGTTTAGATTATAAATATGATAGTAGTTTACATATAATTCCAGTTATAGCTTGTATGGCATTTCAATGCTCACAAGTATTTAGGAACTGGTAAAATAAGACAAATTCTGTTTCTCAAAGCACATTGATAAGTTCATTGAAGACCAACCTTCAATTATTCCTACAAGTATCAAAGGGCAGCAAGCCATTTAGTATATAGAGATTCTTAAGCTAAGCTTATATAGTCAGAATAACATTTTCTTCCAAAACATCAACAATGCTAGGGTTTCTTATAATCTTAGGTGGCTTGTATTGACTAGCTGGAGTTCCATTCTCTATTGCTAGTTTTAGTAACCTATCAAAGCTACCACATTTCAAAACTGATAGTGATAAAGGGCTTATCTCACCTTTGTTCCTCTGCACCTTATAAATACTTCCTAAACTGTCTTCAAGAGCCGAACAACATTTTCTAAGGTTTGATTCCTGCAACTTGTCCTGGAAAATCATATCACAGTCTTTAACTTCAATAAAGATCTTCAGTCTCT
Source organism: Gossypium stocksii (assembly GCA_020496765.1). NCBI lineage: Eukaryota > Viridiplantae > Streptophyta > Magnoliopsida > Malvales > Malvaceae > Gossypium > Gossypium stocksii. The sequence goes on from CM035623.1 coordinate 112,589,031, forward strand.
TAGGACTTGAACCGAAGTCAACGGAACTCGTAAACTCCAGAATCTCTATTGCCATGCCCATGGTGTTTCTCAGTACAAGTTGAAAATTTTCCATGGCAGCCATCAGATCTCCCTCAGTCACTATCTCATATGAAGTTTTAGGAGCTCGCATCACAAACTCCAGCAAGGGAGATGAGTTGTAGAAACCAACAACTCTTACAATGTCACCTAGGCGATATCTATAAAACCCTCTATAAGTAGTCACAACTACTTCATACATCTTCCCTACTTCAACACCACAAACATCCACAGTTTCTTCACCAACAACATTGTTCTCAGCTAAATCAAATGGAAGGAACTCGAAATATGCAGCAGTTGGAAGCATAACAAATCTAGTCAAATCAGGTGGTTGCTTGATATCCAAGTTAATGGCTACGCAACACTCTGATGCAAAGTAATCCCCACCTACCAGAGGTACCTCCCCTGCATAGTACTTAAGCTTGGAATAGTATTGCTTCATACTCCCGGTCGCTACACTTCTAATATATCGAACATTTGGCCATAATTTATTCAAAATCCCACCCCAATCCTTCTTTTCAAAAATCAATCTAATTCTATTTGACAAATCTGGTTGTGGTCCACCAAGAACCTCAACAACAGAATCCCTCATTCGAACATCATTAATCACCGAACATGGGAACCCTTTTTCGATATCATCACATAGTTGCTTCCACTTGGATTCTAAGACCCTCATAGCTTTAATCAAACCTATGGCATATGGGACATGAATAGCATCTATAGAGTCAGAATTTCTAAGACCACAGAGAAGGTGACAGTACATTTGGTGCTCAACATTTGATCCAAGAATCACTTCCATGGGACTGCTGAGAGACATAAACAGAGAGCGATTCGGATTACTGCTACTATGCAAAGGGAATGAAGAAGCCGCCATTACCTTGAGACCCCCTTTCGTTGTTGTAATGCTATCGGCATATATAAATGCTAGCCTCTTATTCACTTCGGGCCTTGGAGGAAAAAACCTAAAAATTGAAAAAAAAAATCATCGAATTAACAAATGTCTTTGAATTGAAAAGAAGATCAAATCATAATTCACTTATTTAAATTTGAAAAAGAAAATTACTTCCGAAGAACAGCGGCGCTTCCTTGATGAGCTATATGCGACGCCCCTTTTGAAAGCGTTGAATCAAAGTAAGGTATCAATTTAGGGTTCATTGAACTCGTTCCAGAACTACTCAAAAACAAAGAAGATTAAAAAGTCAAACATATTGAAATTTTTGTTGACTTCTAAAAGAGATAAGTAGAGTAGAGTAGAGTAGAGTAGATCAGCTACCTGTAAAAGAAGCAAACGAGAGGATCAATGGACAAGAGGTGGCGATGATCGTGATCATCATCACTGGTACACTTGTCTCCGTCGGCTAATTGATTGATGTAATCAGCGTAGTCATCGTAGCAAGATAACGGCACGGAGCGTCTAAAAGTGGCGGCGTCGATCAGGAGATTGTGATCTCCGGCATCGGGGAGGTGGCGTTGGAGATAACGCACGCCGCGCTGGTGTTGGAGGATGGATCGGAGAGTCTCGGCCTGATGACGAGAGAAATCCTTCGTTGATTCCTCTAGTTGCTTCAACAACGCGTCGTCTGTCATCTTAAAGTGAGGCTAGTGGTCCAGTTGATAACCGGATTCACTTACTGGACAGCTTGGTGGTGGCGATGGTAGCGGAAGACGGTGGCGGTAGAAACAGGCGGGTTGTTTAAAAAAAAGAGCAGGGATTTTGACACGTGTTATGACTTTTGAAATTTTGGTACGAAGAAAATGAAAGAAAGATGCATTTGGATTTTTTTTCAATTTTGGACAGCTAGATTTTAGCTTTCGTCAAAATGGATTCGGGTATTAAAATAATTTTAAAAAAATTTTAGAGGAATAAAAAAATATTTTAAGATATTTAATTAATATAATTAAAACATAATCAGATATTTTTAAAATTTATCTAAATATATTATTAAAAATAAATGATTTCTCAAATAAACTTTCCATACTTTTTTTAAATAATAAAATTAATAAACATTTTAAAATAATTAATTTATAATTTAAAACTAATTTTAAATACTGTACTAGATTAATAGAATTTAAAAAAATTAAACCTTTAAAATTTTAATTATATATTAAAACAAAATGTTTTAAATATATATATTACTATAGCAAGTTTTGAAGCAATTATAGAATTCAATCCCTCAAAAATTAAAAAACTATTTTTAATTATTTATTTTAAATACTGTTTTTAAAATTAATTTTTCTGACATAATAAAAATATATTAGATAGATGGCTTTAAAAATATACTGTTTTAAATGAAAAAAATGATTTAATTTCTTTACCATATTATATTTATAATATAAATAAATCTGAAAACAAAATAATTTAATATATTTTAATTAATACATACAATTAACATATATAGCATTTTAGATTGTTATGATAAAGATACAATTATATCGATAAATTCAATGGTTAAATTGTTAAAATATTAATCGTACAAAAAATACAAAATATTGTAAGTGAATCCCTTCTCTTATTTTAAATATAACATTTTTTCCCCAATTATTAACTGACGTCACTTACCAAAAGTCGATTAACATCAAAGTCCATCGATTGGTTTTTTTAGAAAAATTGGTTAATTAAATTAAAGGAAAAGTTAACCTAATTAAGGGAAAAAATTTATTGCAATTAGATCTGATCACAAGCCAGGCCAGGCCGGTGTCAAATTTTAGGCTTGAGTCTAACTCGACCCGAAAAATAGATCTAAAATTTTGCCTAAGCTCGACCTGAATAAAAAATGCTAAATCCGAGCCTAACCCAACATGCATTGAAAATTTTTATATTATTTTTTATATAAAATATATCAAATACACTAAAAATATTAAAATAAATATTTTCCAATAAATTAAAATACATTAAAAAATTATACTTAAAAAACCCTAGAATAGTTGCAACTTAGCAAACAAATGCCTCTAAAATAGTAGCAAAATTAACAATAAAATAAGAGTTATACAATATCCAAACATTAATAATAAAATAGTAGTAATATAATAGTAAAATGATAGCAAAATAACAAAAAAATGGCAACAAACAGCAAAAGAAATTTTTTTAGGCCAACTCAGGTTGGACCGAGCTCGAACCAAAAATATTATCGAGGCCGGGCCCATTTAGAAAATGGGTCTTATTTTTTGTCCAAACCCTCCCACTTTTTGAGCGAGCCTTCAGGCCTAGACAAGTGACCCTGTAACACCCCCAACCCGTATCCGTCGCCGGAACAAAGTTACGAGGCATTATCGAAATTTACAGAACATTTTCTAATAAATCGAGTCATTTACTATTCACTTTCCGAAATTATCTATAAAGACCCTTGGCTGGGCCCTCGAGGCCCAAAACATGTATTAAAATCGATTCGAGACTAAATCAGGGTCTCGGGGAATTTTTCGCAAAATCCCAATTTTTTTCTCAAAACAAAGGGTTACACACCCGTGTGGTATGGGACATGCCCGTGTGGTCAGGTCGTGTGGGTTCACACGTCCATGTCCCTTACCCGTGTAACTCTCTAACTTGCAACTCATGAACAAATTAATGTCACATGGCCAAGTCAAACGCCCGTGTGCTAAGCCATGTGGTTAATTTGAATTTTCAAAAAATAGGTGCAGGTTTTACATGGCCAAGAGACACGCCCGTGTACCAGGCTGTGTGCCTCACACGGCTGAGATACATGCTCGTGTCTCTGCCTGTATGCTCAATACTGAGCATTCTGTTTCTCAAATTCTAGGATGCAGGTGACACACGGCCTTGACACACGCCAGTGTACTAGACCGTGTGTCACACACGGCCTAGACACACCCCGTGTGTCTATCCGTGTGGACAAAATAAGGCTATTGTCCATGCCCTATTTCTCACCCATTTTCATCCAACACCTGCACCAAACATTTCCAATAGCAACCAACCAATTCAAACATTATTTTCAAGTTATATAACCATTCAATATATCATATTTCCTCATGCACACTTGTTTCTAGACTTACCCTCTTTAACGTACATGTTTAACTTGTCCAATTCAATCCTTACCTGTCAAAATCATCCATGCTTAATCTAGTATACTTAAAATATACCGAGTGTTCATACATGTAATACCATAATTTACCTCATAAACCAAAACCAAAATAAAGTCATTCCTAGCCATACCAATGGCTAGTTTTACATCCATCCATTTCAACATTTGCATTGGTATTTTTAACTTATACATGCCATTAATTCAAAATAGAATATATTTATATACCAAAATGTGTGGGTTGATAGTGTGACAAGGCTCCGACCTATCTCCGACCTTCTGAGCTTCCAAGCACTATAAAATAGGGAAAAATAAACTGAGTAAGCACTTAGTGCTTAGTAAGTTCATGTAACAAGTATGCAACTTACCACATGTTCCATTTACTTAAATCAAATACACATGCATCCAAGCAATAGAATATTATCCTATCATACCCAACCTCAACACTTTGAGTTAGTCAAATGATTTCATGTAATTTCAACACATAGATGAGCTCATCATTTCATGATTTCCATATACTTTCCATTTCCATATCACTTATACTTTTCATGACAAAATCATTCATGCTCCATAAACCATTTCCGAGTTTATCCCGTTAAATTTATCAAAATTTCGGTGGATGCTCAATAGTACACTTAAGGTGTACAATTTCATAAAATCCATCAATTCATGTTTACCCTTATCAGAGAGCACACTCCCGAGTCATATTTCATACAACAGGATTACAGTCTAGGCTAAATCCCCTATAACATATGCTCAAAGATTTTTGTTAGGATCACGAGTCCAAGCTAAATCGTTTCAGTGACAAATACTCTATATAGCTTAATTTGGATTACCCGTCCGGGCTAAATCCATTTCACATCATATACATCGGGAGAGCTTATATTAGGATTACCCGTTCGGGCTAAATCCTTTTTACTACTCATGAACATCCTTTTTCATTGATCCATCGAAACTCTTTTATTCAATCGAGACTTATTTCCCTTTTCATCAGTGTTATCAAACAATTTCATAATATTTATGTTTTGAACATTCAATTGACTTTTATATCATATATCATACATTTCAAGATTCAATAGCAAGTTACACGAACTTACCTTGATGTTTGTTCGTGTTTGTAATCTACTAATCCGATATCTTTTCTTTTTCTTGATCTAACTTTGAATTTGAGTTCTTCGGATCTATATAAATGAATTTAATCATCAATTTCATTCAAATCATATCTCATTTCACTCAATCTACACCTTAGAAAAAAATACAAATTTACCCCTAAACTTTTCATTAATTCCAATTTTATCCCTAAGCTCGGAAAATGAAATTCATGCAATTCAATCCTCTATCCAAGCCTAGCCGAATTCTATATGCATCAATAACGGTTCATGGATTTCACAAAAATCAAAATTTTTCCATGATTTTCATAAGTTTACAATTTAGTCCTTATTTCACAATTTCATCCAAAATTACTTTGTAAAAGTTGTTTATTTACTAACAACCTTTCATTTTTTTACCATAAATTTTCAATTTCTAGTATATTCATCCATGGCACAATTTCTATACTTTGATAACTTTTCAATTTAATCTCCAAAATAGAGAGAGTAAGTTATCTTGATATCAAAAATATAAAAATTACTAAAAAGAGGACATGAAAACTTACCAATTTATGCCAAGAAAGTTTCTTTTCTCTCTCCTAGGGTTTCCATGAAAATATCTGGGGATGAAGATGAATAAAAAAATGATATTTCCATGTTGATTAGTTATCATCTTTTAAATTTTACTAAATTCCAATTTTAGTCATTGCCCATTTCTAATTTTTCCATAGATGATTCAAAAAAGATATTTTCCATCTTTTGATTGATGGTCTAATTACCATATAAGGACCTCTAGTTTTGAGTTTCATAGTTATTTGGTCCTTTTAGCTTCTAGTACTCAACTTCTACATTTTATGCAATTAGGTCATTTCTCTAATAATTCACTAAATTGGTAAAATTTTCCTATCAAAATTTTCATACGACTTTCCTATTATATCACAAATCATGCAATAATAGTAAAATAAATTTTCTCTCTAACTCGAATTTGTGATTATGAAACCACTGTTCCGATATCACTAAAATTTAGGCCGTTACAGACCCGACTCATAATCATGTCTAATTGCAATGACAAAAAATATATATATTATTAAAATTTAAATTGTTTTCCTTTCAAGGACTATGTACTTTAAACATATAAACCCCAAACCAAATATAACCCAGAAAAAATATCATGGGAACCCCTGTATTGATAGTCAAATTGCATTTTGTCCCCTTTATTCAAAAAATAGACAAATTAGTCACTATACATTAGATCAAAGAGCAAATTGATCATTTCAATTAAAAATCCCATCAAGTTTTGCTGTTAAAAACTGGTCTTTGTATGTTAGCATGAGGTACACATGACATGCCACGTGCCACAGTCTAGTTTTTTTGTCCACCAGACCAATTTTTAATAATACGAACTGATGATATTTTAAAAGAAATGACCAAATTGCTTTTTAATATAATGTATAAAGATTAATTTGCCCATTTTCTAAATAAAATGGGTAAAATGTAATCTGATTCCTAGTATAAGAACCTTCATGATAGTTTTACCAATATAACCCTATAGTTTCTATTTCAAAATTATTTAAACCGAAGTATAAATTTCTCGTCATGTATGTGTTTTCCATATGCTTTTTGATGGAGAACTGTCTGCTGTGATCTTCACGACTCTCTGTTTCAGTTGTTGCCGTCGCTTCCTGCTGCCATTTTCTTTGACATTTTCATCTGTTTTTACTACATCAACTTTCACTAAGTGATGATCTGAAGTCCCTTTTGAAGACAATACCGAATACGAACCCGGAACGAATTTGTACGGTGAATTCGGAGATGCTAGTATGTAATCAACCCGAGTACCGTACTTGCATGTCCCTTGCACACCTGCAAGCATAGAAAAAAATAAAACCATGCTAGCATGACATTCATTGAGAATTTTAATCAAACAGTTGGTGGGGTTATTCTTTTACTTTGTCCTTTGGCAATCACGACGACGGGCTCACATTCCCCTGCGAAATCCTTGGCATCAGTGTACTGTTTATTCTTTAGGTATTTCATTACTTCAACCTTTGGTGTTGGTTTACCAATTTCTTCATAGTACTGTAAAATATAAAGTACATTAATGGATACGCTGCTTTCGGAATTGGGAATTAAAATAGGTAAATTACACGTGTAGTCACTTAACTATGAAAAAGTAACAATATGGTCATCCAATTATGAAAAGTTATAAAAATTTTAACCAACTATTCAATTTCATCTTTTTTTCTTTTATCATCAATTGACTAACACTAATAGCTTTTAAATTTAACATAATAGCAACTTTAACCCTCAACATCCATAAATTATGTCAATTTAGTTATGAATCTAAAAAATTTAATCCTTAACATTTACACATTGTGCAATTTATTATTTTTGTTGCAATTTTGTTTTATTTTGTGACATTGAAGTTTAATTTTAAAAGAATGAGAAAAAATGAAAAAAAAAATGAAAATTATTATATTGGATTTTATTAGTGTTATCATTTTTTATATTTTCAATCAAATTTAGCTGATAAATTTGTTTTTTTAGCTTTTTAGGTGAAATAGACAAAAAAAAAAAAAGTAAAACTACAAAAAAGACTGAATTATACAATGTGTAAATGTTGAGGGTTAGATTTTTTTTAAAATTAAGATTAAATTGACACAATGTATAAACATTAAGAGTTAAAATTGTTATTATACCGGTTCTAAAAGCTACCATTAACCAATGATAAAAAAAGACAAAATTAAATAGTGAGGTGACAAAATAAAATTTACTAATATTTAGGTGACTACTAGTATAGTGTACCGATTAAAATATAACGGGGCTCCATGAATATTTACCTTAACAATATCAGTCCATCTCTCTGTGGAGTAATCTGTTTCCTCCAAGGAATTGAGGCCTCCAGCTAAAATGTGTGGACCATCGTCGGATTGAATTATTGCGTTTATCTGTTTCATGCGCCAGTTCTCGTCGAGATGATCGAGCTGAGTGCAGTGGAAGTCGATTTCACCTGTTTGGGGCACATCAATGGTTGCTTTTAGGACATTCCTGTTGTCAATTATTCCAAGGGAATGATTAGCACAAGTTTTTAGTTCCTTCACTAATAGATACATCAAAACCCAAACTCAAAATTTCGAATATGATTTAATCATAAAAAAAAATTCAATAATTTGAATCTCTTCAACTGGAAATGATCCAAATCTAAAACAAATTGTACTTGAAATGACTCAAAATAATTTGAATATAATTTGAATTGAGTGTTAAACCTAAAAATTAAACTTAAAATGATATGAGTGTCAAACTTGAATGACAAAACCAAAATTACTTAGACTCAAAAAATCCAATTGATAGACCCAAATTATCTAAAAAAAAAAAAAAAAAGGTTAAACCCAAAATAATTGAACTAAAAATTATATGAACTCGAATTACTCAAAAATTTTAAAATCCAAAATGATTGATACAAATTGACACGACCTAAAACCATTCTATTTCGTTCAATTGACATGTCTAGTTTAATGTCATGGTTGAACATTCTTCCCCAATAATTAGAAAAAGCTAGCCACCCGTTTAGGTAATGTAATTTTTGACCCTTGAACCTAATAAGTAAATCTATGCATGGGTCAAGCTTGAATAAGTTTTTTTACACTTCAGATAAATCTGACCCTAATTATTAAAATTTAATTTTAATTATAAACATCTACTTTTTAAATTTTTGAACAATAAAATGAGCTTTTTAGAATTATTTTGGAACCGGGCCTTGATTTGTCAACTCGACCCATGGACACCTCTACTAACAACTAACTCTACTTTTTATTTTTATCCACTTTTATACCTAAACTTGAAACAAAGTCAACTTTAATACTTAAACTTAAATACTTACATGTGCGATAACTTGACACTCTTATCAAATTAGACAATTAAACATGCAATCTAACATGGACTACAAAGGCATTGCTTATAGCTATTAGTAAAGAAATTTCAAATAAAGTAATTTTTCCATTATCTTGTTTGCAAGCTTTTTGAAGAAACATGGATAAATTGTAGTGTTTCATTAATACATCTAAATATAGATATGCCAGCAATACGTTTTACCTAACTTTTAATTTGATATACATTCAAATCATGATTTCGTTTTCCATTGAAACAAACAGAAAATAGAAGTTGGAAAAAGCTTGTAGCACTGTCTTTTTCTCCAGTTTAAGTAATGTTAACAACTATCATTCACTACTCATCATTGTCACAATTCTATAATTTCCCACAAGAAAAAAGAAAAAAAAACCACATAGCTAAAAACTATGTGTTTGGTTAAATGCTATTTTCTTTACTAACTTTACCCACAAAGTCCACATAACCATTGATGTTGAGTGTCTATTTAGTTTTTTTTTTTTTTTTTTTGTTTAAATATTCATATTCGATATAGGTATGAGGATATGTTACTCAAAAATAAGGTGACAAAGGGTGGGGTGTGACTAGAGCGAAATCAAAAAAAATTTCTAGTTAAATTAAAATTTTATCAAATTTAAAAGATCAAAAATAAAATTTTATATTTTAAAGGAATCGGCTGTACGATCCCTTCTCATAGGGGTCACATTTAGGTGTGATGATTTTTTACTTGACTGATTTTTATACTTACACCCGACCGTTAAAAAAGGATAATCCTTAACTTTTACTTTACTCGCTTTAGAAATATTAAATTAATATTTATAAAATTAAATAAAATCTTAGGTTATGACAAACAATATGAATGAAAAAAACTTAGGTAAAAGATATATTTATAAAAAAAGTTTATATTAAAACTTTTGGTTAAAATAATTAAGTTAGAAGTTTTGAAGATGATGTATCTTTATGTTCAAATCCCATTACAATAATATTTTAATAAAAATACATTTATATTAAAATGTATTATTTTCAATTTGATATTCGTTTGACTCGTAATACCAATTCATTAAAACCTTAAATAATAGATATATTATAAAATCTTAAAATAAAAAAATTAATTAAAATATATAAATTAGTTAAAAAGTTATTAAGTCTTATAAAAGTTTAAAAAAATTTAATTAAACAATATAAAATTAGTTATAAAGTAAATGAGGGGTATTTTGAGTAGGTCAAAATTCAATCTCAACTTAAAACTCAAAAAATTTAATTAAAAACAACCAACCCACTAAGTTCACTTTTTTCAAAAGGCTTCCAAATACATATGTGCATTCGACGCTCTCGAACCCAACTAACGTAGGGTTACTATTACTTGCAGTGATAAGACCTCAATTATTAGAAGATAGGTAGGAAAGTTAGCCCAAATGAGAAGAAAAAAGAAAAAAATAGAACATTCTGGGAAAAGAAAAGGAAAAAGAGGTTGGAACTGCAAAACAATGTGGCAATTTTCTTATAATTTTTTTCCCTTTTGGGTAAATGGAAAAATATCAGAAAAAAATAAATTAGTGGATAAAAGATGGAGAAAGTGGGTGCAAGTCCTTTTATTCTGTCAAAACAATAGACAGCTGTTTATGAAAGATAATTGTTTGGAAGTACATGGTTATGCAATGACGATGAAGACGAAAATGAAAAGAGTTGAAGTTTTTACTTTAAAATTATTTGATACTTGATTTGGCAGAGTTCAAGGTACCATTCTTGACTAAAATGATTTGGTTGTCGGTTAGTTTTGTATAAGTCAAATTTAAATAGAATTATTTTTTAATTTTAAAGTTTCAAACTTATTTCGAGTTAAAATTTTCGAGTTTAGGTTAATTTAAAATTTGAATTGTTTCGAGTTTTAATTATTTTTGGGTTAAAGTTGAGTAATATTGTTTATGATTAATTTCAGTTAACTGAAAGACTAATTAAATTAAAATTTCAAGTTTGAATCAAGATTCATTATAAATGATATTTTCGAAAGTTTTATGCAACTTTGTTAAAGATTTTGAACTCATAAAAAAGTCTACAAAGTGTTATTGTCCTCGAGGGTTTGTCTCCCTACTCGATCAAGAACTAGAATGCTTGAAGAATCGACCTCTTTTAGTTCATGTGGTAGTATACTTGCCCAACAATGCCCCTATAGATTATAAAGTATGGGTCCAAATCCAACCAATGGTGAGTGAGACATTCTTATTATGTGAACCCACCACCGATGCTTCTTCAAGCACTGAGTTTAGGGGACAAACTCTCTCGAATAATACTAAACGTGCTGAGAGTTCGTCGATCCCGAACAAACAACACTTCTTTTAAAAAAATTGAAAATACCTCAATATGGTTAAAATATTAGGCTAAATGCTCAATTTAGGACCCAATTTTTTAGGAATTTCTCGTGTAAAGACTAAATCTTTCAAAATTATTATATAATAACCCAACCTTTACAAAAGTGATCAAATAAAGGTTTTTCACGTAATTCAACTCAATTTATAGTAAAAATTAAGTGAATGTTAGACCTGTCTAAAAGTTGAGTAGTCCACCCAATCTGATAGGCATGGGCCAAGTATTTTTCACCTCGAATTAGCTCAAATTCATTTGAAATAATAAAAAATATTTTTAAAATTTAAAATATTTTTAAATACTTTATTAATTTTGAATAATAAAACGAGTTTTTTTGGCAAGTCGACCTGAAAGCAAAAGTTTGAACTTTAAAATTTTTTTGGAACCGAATTGATTCAAGACTTCTAAAAAAATTTGATACTTATTTAATCATTTTTAAATGTTTAACTCTTACGAGAACAGAGGCGAATACAGAGGGACTGGCAGTGGCCCTGGCCATCCTAAATTGGAAAATTTATGTTTAAGCCTTTGAATTTTTTTTAAATTTTAAATTAGTAAAGGTAAAATTATATTTTGACCCCCTAAAATTATAAAAATTCTATTTAATCTTTTAAAAATTATAAATATATAGATTATAAAAAATTAAAACTTCATCTCGCCCTAAAAATTTGTTTTGACTTCGCCCCTGGATGATAACTTATTTAAAAAAGTTGAACCAATTTAAATATTTAACTATTCCTTAAATACTATTCAAAGGGTGAATAAAAAAATAAAAATAAAAATTGAAAACATTTAAAGACGATGAGGTAAAAGAAAAATTACTCACCTGAAATCTGCGTCATCAAAGATCTTCTGCACTTTCCACCGCTTAATCGGCCACTTCGAAAGCACGGCGTTGCCGTACTCCGGCGCCCAACTCTCGCCAAACACGTAGTTCATCCCCAAAGCAGCTGCTAAATCCGACAAAGGTCTCATCCCTTTCTCTTCCTCCGCTTTCACATCTTGCAAACCCAATATATCTGCGTCCAATTCTTTCAACACTTCCAACACCGTTTTCCTACTTCTATAACCTTCCCAATCATCGACCCAGTTCCCCAAATCCGTCGAAAAACTCACCGGAGCTTTACTACGACGGCGACCACCACCCTCCTTTTCATTTTCCGAGAAGCTCAATTGCCGGTTCCTCAGCAACGAAATCTCATTATCCGGTAAATTAATCGACACCCTCAGCTTAGATTTCACGAATTTTTGTTGTTTAGTGAGATTATCGTTTTCGTTCATGGAATTTGGGTGTAAGGGGGATTGTTTTAGTATACCCTTTGGCCGGTGATCGTTTGTAGACTTTGTAAAAGCTTCATTATCGTCGTCAAAACTCGAAGATTTATCTGGTTTTGGCATTGCAGGTGCCATTGAAAACATGGCGGCATTGAAAGTCGCTATACGAATTGGCCTCGCCGACGCCGAGTTTAAAACACCCGATTCGCCATTTTGGTGAATATGCGAACCCCCATTCACGATCGTATCATCGTGAGGTTTGGTGTAGACTTTAATGACGATTTTGGAATTTGAACGGCAACGAACCGGCCATCGGAGACGAGGGAAAAGGCCTTTGATTCTTTTGTTGAGGATTTTGAGCATAGTGGAGAAATGGGTTTTGAACAAAATGGGTTCTAAAGCTGTTGATGATTGCATGAGAAATTGAAAACAGGGAAAAACAACGATGATGAAATGAGATGGGAATTGAAAGCTATTTTTGTAGAGTTAGAACACTGGCTAGAGGTGTAAGAGAGGGAGGAGTCTTGCTGGAAAGGGTTTGGTGACACTTTGGTAGACACAAAGAAAGGGTTGAATTTTTAAAGATTCTAAATTCTAAATTTTATAATTTTATAACTCGAGTTGAGTGATAAAGATGTTCGATGTTCGATGTTCGGACTTCAAAATTGAATCTTGTGATTAATTGGATAAATTAGTTCAATTTATTAAACTAAGAATTTATGGTCTAACTGATAGTATAAAATTGGATATAGGTAAGATTATTTGTGAATCAGTAAAAAATCGATGACTAAACACCTTTATAATTTTATTGATTTAATTATTATTAAATTGATAATTGAATTAATTAAATTAAAAATTAATTATTTTATTTATCTGAATTTTAGAACCGATTTAAAAAATTAAATTTTAAAGAATATAAATTTGATGAAAGATTATGGAAAGGCAATCTTTTTTGAAAGGAAAATTTGTGGGAGATTAAGATAATGGGAAAAAGCTAACAACTCCAACTAATATGCATTTAATTATTGATACTAAGTCTTTAATTAAGATTCTTATCCCGCTTACAAAATTCCCATGCAGTTTCCTTAGTGGAGCCTACTATATTTGAACTCATTGATCAAGTATTGGCAAAGGACTTGCTTTCATATCCCAAAGAAGATTGAGTTGGTGTGGGGTTAGCTTTGTTGATTTCCTCCAAAATTTAATTCTTTAATAAAATCATTAAAATTTAAAGTAATTTTATGGTACTTAAAAATACTTTTGGCTCCAAAAGCACTTTTGAAAGAAAAGTTATGTTAAATAAACTGCTTTTGGTTAAAATTTTTAGCTTTTCAGAAGTGCTTTTGAAAAACAGTTCTGAAAAAAAGAAGCTAAAATTTTTAGTTTTTCATCTCCTTAAAGCATTTTTAGTGCTTAATTATTTTTTCACCCCTCCAATAACATAGTACTTTCTCTTTTTTTTTCTTGGTGCTTAATTACAAGTGTGTTAAAATTATTAATTAAAAATAAAAAATATATTTTTTAAAATACTAATTAAAATATTTAATAGTTATATTTAAATATTTAAAATATAGTGTATATATTCTAATTAAATTTTATAAATAATTAATATTTATTGTTTAAAAATTTTTACAATTTATATTTCATATATTAAAATATTAACAAGTTATAATAATTTTTTATATTTTTACAAAAATATAATAATATTAACTAATTTAAATATTATTTAAATGCATATTTGTTATTTGATAATAACATGTCTAAAATGGACATTTTATTTCTCAAAAGCACTTTTTGACAGCAATGCTAAACACTCAAATTTTAAACCAAACTTTTCAAAAGCACTTCTCAAAAGCACTTTTCCACAACACTTTTCAAAAGCACTACCAAACTAAATCTAAAATAAATTTAAATTGTTTCAAATCCTAAGTAATATGCTAGTTAAGTCTTAGTTTAATTGGTATGGGTATTATTGTCAATACATGAGAATGTGGATTCGAATGCCTTGAACCACATTTTCCTCCTATTTATGGATAGGGAGAGCTATGAGTAGTTCTAAGCTTCTCTTTCATATGATGTTTTATCTTATTTCATTACTGCATACAAAATAAGGATAGTGTAAATTATACTCAAAATCGCAAAATAATTAATAAATTTATGTTTTGGTCACTCAACTTTAAAAAGTTAAAAAATGGTCATTGATCTATTCGCAATTTTTCATTAAAATCATTGTTGTATGGTATTTTTTATTCGCACCGCCTGCATCCATCGAAAACTCTCATCCCCTTCTATTTTACAGTTCAGTTTTTTTCATAAAACAATTTTGAACGTCATGAATCTACAAACCAAAATCCAAATACCTTTTTTCTCTGATCTAGGTATGTTCTTTGACTCATCAATAGATATTAAACCACCATACCGATTGTCGAATTGTCACTTAGAGATTGCTAGCTGGACTTTAAAAAAAAATAACTTAACAACCCAATGACTTAAATAAAAACTTTTGAATAGTTTAGTGACTTAAATGAAAATGATTAAATAATTTAGTATTTATTTTGTAACTTTTTGAAGTTGAGTGATGAAATCGTAATCATATTAACATTGAATGTAGTTTACATAAAAATAAAAAGAGAATAAGAAATTTCCATTTCTGGGTCCAAATAACAGCCTGTCAAGATCAAAGGAAAATTAAATTTGGCTTAAATATTTGTTTTTATAGTTTTTTGGCTTGGAATTTCAGTGTGTTCATATTTACAAGCTTAAATTGCTTGTATCTTTAAATGATTTGTTTAGAAAGGTAAAATTTTATTATTAGTCCCTATATTATATGCAAGTTTTGAGTTTTGTTATTTTATTATAATTTGGTTAATTTTTGTTTCCGAACTTTTGAAGTTTGAAATTTTAAAAAATCTACTATTAATTTTGTACTATGCGTAAGTTGTGGGTTTAGTCTTTATCATTTAGTTTGCTTATTTTTAGTCCTTATTCAAACAATAATCATTAAACTCATTAACTAAAATAACATGCTTTTTATGAATATTAAGCGAAAACAACAAGATAACATGGTATTACACATGTGAGAATATGTTTATCGTACAAGATTTGGAAATAATAAATTTAATGCCCGTTAAATTCAGATATAGTGCATGTGCCACGTGTAAGTTGTTGATTCAATCCCTGAATTTTAATTTGATCATTTTTAATCCCTATAATTTTTTAGTTTTATTTTTTTTCATTTTTTTATCAAACAATAGTTGCTAAATTCATTAGGTTAAGCTATTTCCAAAACTTGAAGCAACAAGCATATTGTTACATATGTAATGTCATGTCAGCTTGTTGTTTCCATGTATACTCTCAGAAAAGCAAGTTCATGAGTTTAACAATTGTTATTTGCGTCTAACACTGAAATATTGAAATCGACTAAAAATATCCAAATGGAAACCATGAACTAAATCTACAGTTTTACATACATAAAAGGACTAATAGAAAGATTTAATCAATCGGATTTAAAAGAATAAAATTTCAAATTTCTAAAAGTGACTAAAATTTACCAATTCAAGAAAAAAAAACATAAACTAAGTTTAAATTTACCAAATTAACAACATAGATAGACTAAATCAATTATTTACGCAAAATATAGACATCAACAATAAAATTTGACCATTTAACACTTACTAATTAAGTCATGGCTAAAATTCTAAATTTCAAAAAAAATACATAAATTAAAAATAAGGTATATAAATATCATGCACCACCGATAAATAATGACATGACACATCTTCATTAAAATAAACAGAAAAATATGAAGAACCTATAAATAAATATTAATAATTTTATTTAAACATATTTAAAAATAAATTTTAAAATAGGAACAGTAGATTCATCCTAGGTCCCATCAGAGAGTCCTTGTATGGCCTGCATCACACTGATATAAACATAAAAGAGAGAAATGTGAGGCAAAGTGTGAAGAGGGGACAAAAGGGCATCCACTGAAAGTATGGTTATACAAAGATTAAAGGTGGAAATTGATTTGTATTTTAAACAATATTAAATATGTGGGTCTACTTCTGATTTGCTTTATCAAGGAAGATGCCACAAGCTTCAGTTTTGTTCTGTTTAATATCTTAGGAATATTGGCTTTCTTCTTTAATTTATAAAGTTAAAACTGCAGATGATAAAATGGAAGTAAGAGTTGAGTTTAGATACTCGAAGATCCAAGACTTCAACTTCGATAATCAATAATACCAAGTTGAAACCCATTCGAGATGTCCCAAAAGTTGATTTCATTTCATTAAACAGAAATGGAAGTTTTACACGTACAAATGCCAACAAAGCCGCAAATCCAGCTACAATGAACAGTTGTACTAGAAAAGGCCCCAAAAAGCAAATAAATAGCTTTTATTGCTTCAAAGAGTCTTCCCACCTAAATTAAAAACAAAAAAGATTATGACAGTTTCTCAATAACACTTTCAGCGTTCCTTACTTTTGTGGCAGTAGAAACATCTTTAACTTGAAACAACAGATGTGATAGAATCCCAAACATAATCAAGTTCCTCTAAAAAAAACTCAATAAATCATATATCACCCAACAGTTTAAAGAAAACAAGTCACCACAAAACTTAAGCGTCACGACACAATCACCCAAACATTGTTCTCATATAGATCGTACACTACAATTTAATAAAAATAATATGAAACTTCACATCATCTTCAATTTTTTTTTTTTTTTTTTGTGGACAAAATATTAAACCTCAAAACTCAATAAATGTTCACACATAGCATGTTCCACATGGGCCATCTTTTAGCTACTCACCCCTTATTGCAGTAGCACTTGTGACAACAATTATTGAGGTTTTTATAATTGGGTCAATTCATTATATATTATATATATGTGCCTCTTAGTCACTTCTTAGTAAGGTCAATTCATATACATATAGACATAGTTCAAAGGATTATTATATATTCAAAAAATATAGTTTAAAGGACAAAAGATAATGCTATTTGCCAAGGTATCCCCATTCTGTCAAGTGGAAATATATATATCATCTATATGTATGAATAGATCATCCTTGTATCAAAAATAGGCAGATGTTACAAGCGAATATACTCCCTTTCAACATATATTTTTCTTTTGTTGTTGTTAAACTGATATGGTACAAATTATTTACACAAACCCTCCCAAGAAACCATTTCAACTCTTTTAATATTAAGCAATGGTGCTTTTCTTTTAGACCAACCGTGAAGGACAAAGTTCAAATATAGCAAGAACCTGAATTGAAGTTCCATTTCATGGCTGTTTTGTTCATGTTTAGAGCAGTGTAGCATTTAGCATTTTCTCCAACATGGTAATCGAAGAGACTACGACCACCATAAAGCTTCTTGGCCACCGAAGAAGCACAAACCAATTTTCGATTGATTCCGGTATGTGCGTATGTTTTACTCAGCTTGTTTCGTGAATACCTGTGAAAACTCTTGCAACCGAAAGTGCATCAGTGACGGTGACTAGTCAGGTTTAGTGTACTCAAGTAGCATGTGCGGTGATCTGTAAATCTTCACTAGGGTCCAGTAAAGGACCTCTTCGACTCCAAGCTCACCCTCTGCTCTCGCAGCATATATATCCTCACAAATGGCTATCAACCTACATCAAAACCGGATAAACAGGTGTAGGTGAAATAAGAAATGAATGTAAATGTTCTCCATGCTTTCGTCCTTTAGCCTTCTGCATAAGGAATTCTACTATAAAATTTTCTTATAAGGATCCATATATATATGTACGTGTATATATATTACCTGTCACAGGAAGGCAGATTTTCATACGGTATTCTCATTCTTAGGTCGGAGCATTGAAGCCTGATAAACCGGCCAACAGCGAGTACAAAAGTTATGTAGAGACCCCAAATGCTGAATTTGCTTAGTGTGTCTCCAAGAATACCCTCTGTTGCAGTATTGCAATATTAATCACAACGACAAAGAAAATCATAAAAAGTTACTATCGAAATAAATATACAACAAAAAATAGTTTTCGAGAACTGACGTGGTGGAGTTTCTTCAGATACTACAATGGCCATTGGTCCTGTGAAACCTCCACAGTGAACCATATCAGATGAATTGATAATATGGAAGGACCACCACTCGAAAGTTGCTCGATTGATAACAAGATCTGCACTCACTAAACTGACTGAATTTACCTGTAGAATTTGGTTTCAAGTCAATGATATATTATCAATGGCAATAATGGAAAACAGTATTTAACAATGTATCATGGAAACAAAACCCGAATAAGAAGTGCTGTATACCTCTTGCTCAAAAGTTCTGACTTCACCAGAACCGGTAACACGGAAGTATCTTGAATAAAGATTGTATACCCTAAAGCCATTTGCAGAACCATTGAAAACCTTTTGAACATCAGGTCGATCAGGAAGATCCTTAGGATCTAGAGGTTTTTCATATTTCACAACTTCCTTGCCTTTTGGCCGATCCCTTGAAAGCAGCCAAGTAGAAGTGATACGCATGTCCATGTCCCAGTCAAGGGACTGAATAAATCTTCTCTGAACCACGTCGGGAACGAGCCACAAAGTACTCGCATCTGCTTGGCAGCATATCAATTGTATATCATTCTTATTGTAGGTGTCCAAATAATTTAGGGGATCTAGATTAGCATTGAAATTGAGCTTATCCCATGGGATCTTTTCACAGAGGGTAGTATGATACAAGGTCAACCTTCCACCAATGGTACTGATGTCTATTTGAAAAGTTGCATCTTTGATGGGGTTTGCGATATTTGTCGGATTGCCACTACTGTACATCTGGCAGAACCAAAGCAAAACAAATTTATTGATGGATCGAGTAATAGAATATTTCTTCCACCTAATCACAAGTAACAATATACCTAGACATTCATAGGTGTACATGACTTATGGTAAAAACATTAACGATGCCTGCAGGCCCACAGGTAACAATATACATTTTCCTCATTTTCACAATAGCAATCTATAAATTACAAAACCCCATTTCCCGACAAAAATACATGCACATAAGATATTAGTGGCAAATACATCCAAGAACATGGAGTTGTTTTATAATGCTTCAAGCAGAAAGTTGCCAACTCAAGTGTTTGCTTTACATATTCAGTGGTCCTGGACACCTAGAATTTGCATGCACATGACTCACCATCCACATGGAAAATTACAAAGGAAACAGGTCCTAGCATACCAGGAATGAGAAAGAATAAGAAAATGCCAATAATCAAATGGAATCCCTTCTGAGAAAAGTTTCTCAAATGGTTTTTGGGTAATAAGTACTAGACATCGAAAAACATATCGTGCAAATAGTAGATCTGGTTAACGGTTATGAAGTCTCTTACCAGCATAGGAGCCCAGATAACACAAATTAAGATAAAGAACAGACATATCCCATTGCAGCACTTGGTCATTTTTGTTTGCTTTTCTCCTTGTTTGTGCTGAGCTCTATTCAACAAAGCATCGCATTTGACGAGGTACAGGCTTGCATTTATGTCTTCCAGCTAAGGAAAAAAGTGACATGTCAGTTCTAAAAATCAACAAGAAACAATTCAATCAAAGAATCCCTGCTCTCTGAAAATCAAAACAACTATTCTTTATAAATAATAATAATAATAAAAGAAACTCTGGACTTACTTTGAGCCAGTCATACATGGTCAAAGATGTTGTTGTGCATGACCAGTCAAGTACACATCGTAATTCATAAAGGAATGGCAGAGCCCGATAAAGTCTATAGCCTAAGTAATTAATTCGTGAGACCTCACTGGTCAAAAACTGTCGAAACAAGGTGCTTTTATGAGGAATTCCATGTCGGATTTGTACAGCCTGAAGTGCTAGAGAAACTGCTTTAGCAACAAATATAGCACGCAGTACTAGCCGTGCAGCATGCTGGTCAGAAGGTTCCATTCGCCAAGCATACTGTGTAATCGAATATGTGAAGAGAACAAAATTGAAAAGGTAGAAAATAACTTTTGCTGTTGCGAATGAACAGAGATAAAGTATTCGATCAACAACGATCAAGAAAAAGATGATCTGCAAAAAAGAATATAACCCAGTTAGGATTAGATCCCAGCATATCTAGCCTATAGTAGCCCAAGTAAGAATGCAAAGAAATGACAAGTAAGCCATTAGAAATAGTCGAGCAAAGTTAAGAAGAGAAATAAGAAACAAACTTACAATTAAGATAGTTACATATTCTATAGGAAATTGATCTTCTAGCTGATAAACATCAAGAAATTCACTCTTGTTCTTTATGACAGACTGGTAGAACATTGCAACTAGGAAAAACACAGTGAGATCAGCAACAAATATGTAAGCATACAGATCAAATTCCCTTTTTCCACCACCAATTACAGAGAGTATTTGGTATGGGAATCCCATTGCTTCAACAAGCCCAGCACGCTGTGCCCCAAGAATTTCTTTCGCCACATCAGCTGCTGGAGTTAGTGACTTGTACCAATCTGCTGAGGTACATCCTGTCAAGGGAGATGCATACACCACCTCAAAAACAATCAGAGCCACATTTGGGCTTTCTCGACTTCTTTCAATGCTTTGAACCTGGACCCTACTAGCAAATGGACAATTACTAGGGATTGTTTGAGTACATCTCTCATCATGAACTAGCCTGAGCAGTTGGTTCATTCCAGACTCAACCCTTTCTGGCTGAATCCCATCCTCTGGCCACAAATGAACGTCCACAGAAACTTGAATAAAGTAAGGAGGAGTTTCCGCTCCCTGTATCAATGATTTCCAGTACCAGAAGAAGCTTCTAATTACCAGTTTCGCCCTATTTATTACAAATTGGAACAACTCTGATACCCTTTCACTCCAGCTATAGTTCACAAGAACCTCTTTTCTATAAAGAGAACTCCTCCTATGGGAGTTATAGTCAGTAGAGGGCATCCATTCACCATCTTTTGCACTTATAGAGCTTTGTAAGAGGGTAAATAAGTACACAAGAAATAGAGGCAATGAACTCACAACAAATGACGATTTGATTTCACGAGCAGGAAATCCTATTTCACGGAGCAGGTCTGACATGATACTCAATCCACAATGCTGGATTACAATTTGATACAGATACTGAAGCAACATATAAACTTCCGTGTAAATCAGCATGACAACCCAGAAGATATAGGTCGGACCTGTATTCACACATAAAGCATACAAGAAAAGAGCTGCAAGATACACCATAGATAGCAAACTGAAGTTCCATAGAAAGACGAGGACAAACAAACAGTAGCACACAACATCGACATTAGACCACATCTGGGACCATATATGCCGAAAGATCCGCCCCAGCTGCAAGCTCGTAGCATCAGAACTTTTATCAGATTGCAGAGAAGATGAACGGTTCAAATGGATATTCTGCATCTTTTGGCCCTCCATCTCATCAAAGGCCTCATCCTCAACAGATGAATGCTCATTCATATCGGAATCTTCTGGTGCAATGTTTAAGAAATTTACAAGGTTATTAACTGCCTGATTTCCGATAGACTGTACCTGGGAAACGCCATCACCGAGGAGGTGTACTGCAGAAATCAAAGGATGCTCCTTTGCTTGGTTTTTCATACTTCTCTCTGAATCTAAAAAAGCACTATCAGCATCAGATTCAATTTCAGTGATCTCACAAGGTGCATATTCCATTGAATTCTTTGGAGATTCCACAACTTCAGGATTTTCTGCTGTCATATAAGCAGCATATGTGTGTGCTTCAGGGGGGAACACTGAATCTTGTTTATTAACTTGTTCTTGCTTCCAAAGAGTGCTTTCCTCTTTGTCAAGAGGCCCAACATCCCTATTTGAAGTAAGAGAAGTCCTCCTCCTCCGTAGGCCTTCATCGTCAGGAGAGACATCACCAAAAGTTGCAACAGAATTCATGCTATGGAGCTTTATTTGCAAGTTAAGCATCTCAGATTTCATCTTCTCCACTTGCAAGTTGCGTTGATGTTTCTTCTCCTCAGCTTCACGAATCTGTTGCAACTGTGCAGTTTTCCAAGCAGCTTTTTTCTCTTGCTCACGTACAATGGCACCAATTTGCTCCGCTTCAAGGTATCGTGACACATAATCAGACTCGTGGGAGGAAAACATATATGACTGAAGTGATACCAACATAAATATGACAATCTCAACAAGTGCGGATCTGGCAGTAATTCGAAACCCATAGTCATACTTGTAAAATCCAATGACTTCATATATGTAGCTCACAGTATTGCACTTTCCAGAACTAAACTCCCCCACGAAAGGTGATTGATAGGCAAGAGAAAGAACGATCACCACAAAGTTGTAGATACGCAAGAACTTGAATATTTTATTCTTTTTCTTGAGAATTTCAAGCCTCATCCGGAAAAAGACAAGAGCAAAAGCAAGATAACCCAGGTGCAGAATATCATACTCAAGAGTTCCAGTAATCAAAATCAATACAAGGACCAGGTCCAATAGATGGCAATAACAATAAAGCCTTACATAGTCAAGAAAGGTCCACATGCTTTTGGTTTCAAAAGAGAGATCTCGCCAAACAAATGAATTTTTACGTTGAGACAACATTTGCCGATATGTTGATGAACCTGAGAAATCAGACAAGTGATCTGCACGAAGCTTAAAACATGCCAGCAAAAACACCAAGAAATAGCTAATAAGCATTCGGGGATCATCAATGATCAGTCCTGCAGGAAAAGGAGAAATTAACAGCAGATTAGTTTGAACCTCCATCATAGGCCAAAATTAAATAATAAATTGATAGATAACTATGAACCACTGACAGGAATACACAAACTCTTCCAAGCATAAGCTAATTTAAGCTAGGCTGGAAAACAGTCTAAAATTGTTCAAATGCCCGTGTCAAATATACCAGACTTCTTGTAGAAAGAAAAAGGATAAAACATGGCAAAGTAACATAGACAATAATGCTAAAATAAGAATCATTAAGTCAATTTTCTTCTCCTAGTCAAAAGCAAAGAATAATAATTTGTGCAGTGATTATCTGCCCTATTTAAGCAATAAGCAGATCCAGAGATTAATACCCAGCCAACAGCTCCTGCAATACTGAAAATATGAAGCCGAGCTTTTCCAGCAGTCATGGCAACGGATTTCAGACTGACTTGGCTTATTTTGATTCAGAGGGAACATAATCTTCCAGATGGCAAAATACTCGAGGATGAGAACAGAAGCAAACAAGAAGACAAGAACTGGCCATAATTTACGAATAATCTGCCGATTCAAAAGAATACAAACAGCAAGCACTGCAATATATAGCATAGAGATGGCATTCAACAAAGCAAAACTTGCGAGAAGCAAAGCAATCATGTTAATCTCCAGGCCATAAAGGCTAAACATGTTCTCCATCCAGAATTTCAAATATATTTTTAAGACAGCCTTCTGTGTTTCAAATCTCTCTTTCCTTAATGCAAGGATTCGCTTCTTGTTCCACTTATGACTCTCCTTGGTGCTTCCCCAGAAATATCCAAATGAAAATTTTCTCACACCATTAACCTCAGAACCTCCTGCTGCTTTAGAGGACCCATGATGAGGTGCTTGAGAAAATGCACTGCTCAAAGATGACCATGAATTGCTTGCTGCTCTGTCTTGTCTTATAGGTTCTGTCTCAACACTAGAAGATGGCTTATCTTCCCCATTAGACATGTAGCCATTGGTGTAGTTATCCTCTGCTGGTAAAAATAAAGGACAGGGCTCTTCCCATTTGCCTTTGTTTGAAATACCACTTGGCATATTATCCAACCAACGGAAGACATTGTACTGAAGGATGCATGCAGCAATTACCAGAACCTTTCCTCTCAAGCCCGATTCTATACCCCAAAATCCTGGCTCATATGCACGAATACCCAAAAAGAGCGACAAATCAGAATGCTTTTGCCCTGGAAACATTTCAGCTTGTTTACCCCACATCTGAAAAAGATACTCTGATGTAACCAGAAATCCTGTATAAACTAAGAATGATTTGGATGGGATTTGAGAAGCTTTAGGTAAAGTTGAACATATGACAAGGCCAAGTAGATACAAGAATCCAAAAGCACAAATTGGAGATAAAGATGCATAGAATAATGAGACAAACAGGACCTTCTGGCTGTGCCAAATCAGAAACCGCTTGGCAAAGCCAAGTATCCCAGAACCTAAAGGATTGGGATGGTAAGTTCTGTTGTACTTGCTCTGCCTCCTTTCATAGCTATAAAGTTGCATCACAATTAGAACAGCTAGAGATTGCCAAATATTATCCAACAATGAAGCTTCAGGATCATAACCCAAATAAAAATAGAGATCTATAAACCCAGAGAGCCAAATCTTAAAGCTGGTAAAACTGCTTAAGCTATAGATAATAATGAACACCATAATTGCATATATTTTTAATGGAAACCATAGGCGCCTTTTAGTTCTCTCAACAAGTTGTCTTCCAATAATCCAAACAAGGAGAAGGAAGATGTATCCAAATGATATATAGTTGGGTGTCACCAGGTATACTGTGAGAAGAATAGTCAGCAAAGCAATGTAGGTTCCACATGATCGATATATTGATAAAAACTTCTGCCCAATTTCGCTAAGGAAAGATGCTATCCTTCTCTCTGAATAACATTAAAACAAACAAGTAAAAAAATGCTGTCAATAGAAGTTTAGCGGTAGAAGCAGTAATGGAAATATTGATAGACAAATGATTAACAGAAACAAAATGGCTTAGATACAGCTATCTTGAACATTCCTTGAAGTCCAAATTCACCAGAAAGCAGACATCTCATTGTGGCCTAAGGTCAGCCTAAGAACCAGCTATAAAATAATCAAAAAATATTTACAATCATGTCTAGATCCATAAAGCCTGCACATCATAGCAGGATGATACCAACTTGTTCTAGGTTTAGATTGCTATAATATTTGACTAAAATGTAAGGCATGAAATTTATTAAATGGTTCTCTACCTAGAATGCAAGTACAGACATAAAAACAGTCAATTTTACTACCAAGTTTCCCATACCTGATGAACATAACATTTCGACATTCATTTAAAATAAGCTAAAATATAGGACTACCTATCAAAATAATTTTTGCATTTGCAACTAATAGTGGAAAACCAAACTTTTTTTATAGGTATTTTCTTTTTCAATTTTAACAGTCAAATTTGGACGGAAATTTTGACATGCTTAGAGACTATACCATAAGAAGGATTATCATGGTAGTAGGAGGCGCTTGGAGATGCATAGACTGACAAGAGGACAGACTTGTTCAGACCAGCTCTCAAGATGCTAAATCCAACAGGAGGGCTAGGGGTGTGCTGCACAATTGCTGAGAACGAAAATAGCATCTCAAACCCATGGTTATGGACTGCACAGAAGCAAGCAAGCAAAGCTATTTCCAGAAAGTTCAATGAACTGTTATGTTTATGGAGACCTACATCAATTCAGAGAAGATTGTTTACTTTCTTTCTCTTTCCAGGGCAAGGGTAGTTCATTAATAGCCATAATCACATATAAATCAAATTAGATAACCCAAAGCAAATACATACCCAACTGCGAGATGATTTCCAAAACAATGGAGCCTTTTTGCTCCAAAGCATTAGATATCAAATCGATCTGAAGAAGGTACAATAATGCAAAGTGAGCTTCACAAAGAAGAATCAGGGACTGGCGAATCTTTCTGCTGATGTTGTGGCTCAAAAGATAGATCAAAAAGAAAGCCACTGAAGCAGAGGAGAAACACACAAAGCCAATTAGAAACTGCTATGGATAAACTCAAAGTAATAATACAAATTTGCACTTGCTTATGTGAATTGTACAAGAACATTGGACAAAAATCCTTATGCTAAAGGAAAATTTATAATTATACTTAACTAAGAACTAAAGCCGACAAGGTTTAATAGAACATACAATAGACAGCATGGATTAATCCGGGTTTCATTGCTATGATAAATATCAGTGCAAGCATGATAGCTCGAGAACATTTGCGCAGTCCCCATGCAATTGTAGCCACAATGAACACCTTGGTCTCTCCATCCACTGCAAATAAAGGACACGAAGAAGCAATTATATAGATTAAAAAGTAAAATTACCACCCTTTTGTACCCAATATCCGTAAATGATCTTAAAATAGATAAGAGAAGCAGTCTAAAGCAATGCCAGAGTAGTAGATATACAAGAAAATAATGAGTTTTATGTGCTGTCAGAAGACAGAAAATCAAAATTAAATCTTAAAGATATCTTAAAATAAAAAACTAACTCTTCAAGCTCACTGTTGTAAGATAGAAATCTAACTCCCTAAATGCACAATCCTAGAAATATATCCCTTCTCAGGATTTCTAAAGATATATTCCGAAGCCGACCTGATGACAGTCCTCAAAATGCAGATGCCAAGAGAGGAGTCTGTAGCACTCAGAATATATAATTCATACCTTCCACAGCAGAGTTGTTCGATGATAGAGCATCCTCATCAGATAAATAGAGGAAAACAGAATTATTTACAAGATTCCCCAAAGCAACCAAAATTCCAAGACAAAATTGTGCAAGCAAAAAAAATCCAGGTATGGGATAATGCCAAAACCCAACCATCTCCCAAATTTCCATATCCTGCATGAGCCCATATGTTGATGAAAACGTAAGAAAAAAGAAATCTGAACCATTTGAATTTATGAAATGATGAATTTGCAAAAGATAGGAGTACCTTCCCAAAATTCCTATTCAAGAAAGCAAATGCCACATTGAATATATAGGTGCTTACAGCCCACAAAAGAATGAAGACAAGGAGAAGCCCATTTAACCGGTGCAAACGGAACAGGGAAGGAAAAGCATACACAATGTAGCCAACATATGCAAGTAGCCCAAAAGCACATATACTTGCAAAGTGGAAACTCCAAAAGGAAAGAGCAAACAAGGATACCTGTCAAAATTTCCAGACAATTTACATATATATCTTAATATTGATAAAATTAGAGAAAGACCCATGAGATTATAGCAATATTTAGTAAAAGGTAGCAATCATACTGGAAAACCGTAAGTGAAAAAGTTGATGGTAAACGTCCGGAAAGCTGTCCCTCGTAGTAAAACATTGGTATGCCTTACACCGGATCTGGAGAATTAGAATAACTCATTACAGAACTCAAAATAACCTATCAGTTAAAGAATGGACCCTTTTTTTTCTAACAAATAAAAGCAGAAGCATAAATGATACATGAACATCTTATACAGTGTGCCAGATCCAAAACAAACATGATGGTGAAAAGAAAAAGTTAATTAAAATGAGTGCTCGTAATTAAAATAATTCACAACGATTGCTTCTCATTCAGCCAAATATAATTCTGCAAAGGAGAAGATTGAATCAGTAATTTGATCATGTTCGGTATCCTCTCACTACTGCTTCCTTTCAGGATAGCTCTATTAAACATAGAAAAGCATGATCAAAATAGTAAAGTGTAAATAAATACACTTAGGTTAAGAATAAGAGAAATTTCCATGATATAGCAGTATAAATAGTTATTGGATAAACCATTTCCAGATTATAGGTGCAAGAAATGAATTAAATCCATGGATAAATCAAGTATCCTAGAGTTTGCAATTTATGGTGTGTATAATGTTTTGCCTCTTTTTAAGAATTAGAAGCATATAACAAGGGAAGAATCAGAAATAATATAAAAAGGTATGTTACCTTGATTCACGAATGAAGAATGAATGCTTTGAAGGAAGTAGTTGCTCTGTCAAGCTACTTTCCCGCGTGGACATGATAAAATCCATTTCCTCCAAATCACATTTGACGTAGGATAGCTGCAGTACAAGACAGAATATTTAAATAGAAGAAACAGACACCAAGATGAAAGCAGTACAGAAATATTTTAAAAGCCAAAAGAACACAACACATAAATTAATAAGATATTTTCAAAATATTGTCATATTATGTCGTACAAGTAATCCAAAACTTCAGGTATTGCTAAACAAAACTTAATGACGACCATAAATAAATTCACAATAGACATGTACTAAGCATACACATAGAGCTGATCTAATCTTGTTCTTAATTATATTATTTCTTAATAATTAATTTAACTTGTTCAAAACTATTAAGAACATATATTATATAAATATGTGGTTTCCAACTAGGAAGCTCTCAAATTTTAACTGCAATTTCACTGAGCAAATTGAATAAAAATTGCATCCAGAATGGCAAAAATGTCATCAATCTCCAAAGTCTAGTTTGCAACTAAATAGTTCATATCTGTCCGGGAAAATTTTCTTATAGAAAGAAAACACTTCAAACCATCTTAAATTAGTAATATGGGGAAAAGACTATTAGATGGACAAATGTCAGACACAGGAAAGACTCAAATGAAATCAATTTCATAATATAAGATTCTAGGAAGAGGGAAGAGTGTATTGCATTTCATTTAAAGGTTCAGCTAAAATCTTTAAACAGAATCAGAGCTATAGTAATAAAACTAGTACATACCATGATGTAAAAAAGTACAAGAGAAACAGAAGAGCAAATTTCAGTCCACTCAGATGTTGAACATATTTTGAATAGACCAACAAAATCAGCTATCCACTGTAACATACTTGAGAACTCTATAGGGAGTTGATACACATAAAGCATGAAAATGCTGAAGCCTGCATAAAACTGGAGAGCCTTCCACAACCTTGACAAAAAAGAAAAAGAACATAAGCTACTAAAAACATTAACCAATGATAAAATCAAATTCATTGACAAAGAAAATGAAATAGAACAATGTACAAAGAGTCAAGAAGCAATCACCTAAATAGTCCTAGAAAATTGCTAGTCAAAGACCAATCCACTAGCCCAATACAGCTTCCAATGAAAAATGGCAGAGAAATCCACGAGGGATGGCTAATTCCCACAACCAGCTGAATAGCAGGTAGAAGCAAACAGGAAGCAACTTTAAGATGGGAACCTTCCATGAAATAAACAATGGAAATAATTTTATATCAGTTTCAATTTAAACATGACTACCTGAGGTAACAAGTAAATTAAAAAACTCAATTAAAATTTTAAGTTCAGAAGCTGAAGCAGAATAAAGATTAAGAAAGAAACGTTAAGATAATTTTAACTTTTCTTTCTTTTTCTATAGTGTCCGAGGCCAACAAAAGTACCAACTTATTGTCAACGGCATAGACTTAATGGGAATTGAAATTTATATAATAAAAGTTATAAAGCTGACTGCAATGCAGATAAGCAACGCGATCATTTCAGTTGGCTAACCAGCGACATAGCAAACTACCAGGCATACACAATATATGTTATCAATGCAGTCTGTGCATACACTGGATATTACTAAGTTGTCAAGGATACAACTCAATTACAGTAGAGCTATACTGCATGACATACAAAGCATTTGTTCGCAGAGAAAACTCAACTGTCTGTTCTGTTACCACATGAAAACCCTTGACTAGATTGACAAGAACTCTAAATTGAATATGAGGCAAAATAATGCTTTAGAAGTAGCTAACTTGTAAGCTTTAAGTAGGCTACAGAGATCAATAATTTCACCTCCAATCCACAAGGCCCCATAGATCACAAGAGAAATATTCCACTGGTAAAAACATGTGCTATCATTGACACAAAATGAGAAGAGAATAATAAGGCTTCACTGCTGCTTTAGAAGAGGGACAATTGGGGGAAGAGTGTTGAACTTGATTTAATTCATTTAACAAAGTGAATTAAATCAGCTCTAGTTCATATCCTCTGCATGCAATGAGTTAATCCTAAAACATGCATATAGGATTGCAAAATGGATCCCGTTTTGGGTGGGGAGAGTACATAGTGCAACAATATCACTACATAAAAAACAATTAGAAAAATAAGGAAATACTTACAAACCTAATTGTTCAACAACTGTCAAGAAATGACCCCAACAAGAATACCGCCACGGAACAAGACCGAATCTGTTCCCATGTATATCAAGCAATGCAACTACTAGCACTAGAAGTTGTGTAACCAAGAAATAGATCACAGTGGGAGATCTCCAAGACTGGATTCTGCAAATGCATAGCCAAAGGGACAAACTGTCAAAATATGCACAGACTGAAGGAACAGAAGAATTAAAGAAAACAAAATATATCCTTACATCATAAAACCAATTAGCTTGAGCCACCAAGCATCTCCTACACTCTGTTTATAGCCTCCAACAGCCCATATAACAAGATATGCAACTTGTGAAAGAAAAACAAGTAGGGAAAAGATGATAACAGGCCACAGTAATAAATATTTCCTCCTGAAAAGAAATCCTACAAGAAAATAATCCCATGTTACTTTATAAGAAATGAAAACAACTTCAAATAAAACCATTAACATAACAATAATCAGAAAAGGAAGTTAAAGCTATAAAAAATGCAAGAAGTCAAGAAATATCATAAACCCCTCTTCTAATTTTCTTATAGACTCGGGGTTATATAACATTAAAGACTGCTGAATTCTACAATAAGCACTTAGCAAAGTTCATTAGATACATACAGCAAAATCTAAAGCACCAACGAGATAAAAGTCGTAAGAAAAAACAATGAACAACTTAGACCCTGCTGAATTATGGAAACTTAGAACTACAGAACTGCAAAAATAAAGCAAAACTTTAACAGAAAATCTTCATCACTTACCTATTTTAGGTGCAGTATACTGAATGAGAAGGAAAGCGATCAAATCAACAAGAGAGATCAAACTCCAATTGAGCAATGAAGCTTCAAGAAAGACAGAACAGGTAAAAACTATTAATTAATTGATGGCAGAGCATATACGTATTTGTATATGCATACACACGACAAAAAAATGCAGTTTCAAACAGTAACTCAAAAAAGAATATAAATGATCTCAACATCAGTAGAGAATTTTTCTTGCTGGGAGACTTCTATGTAGAGCATTCTGTAAGCTATCCAATTACAGGTCTGTCAACTTATAAAATTTAAAATTAACACTCTATGGCACTCTGCTAAAACCGTGCCTCGAAGCTCATTAACAAACCAACCTGTCCCTCACCAAAAAGAATACCAATGAAGTTTTCACTTTTCAAGTGACTTTTAACTGCAAAATCCCTTCTACCCTTCTCACCTTATCAGGTTCCAAAATAACAAAGACTGGATGATGTCATGTATCGCAAGCTAATTTTAAACTAGGTTCAAGTACCCAGGAATTAGAATTTTACAGTCTCAAAAACTTGAAACTTACAATTGATACTGGTCTAGTTCAAGAATGACCCCTTAAAGTAAATTTTCCAAACAATATATGAAAAGAACAGAAGGTTGCATATAAATGCAAAGACTAGTGTTCTCATCATGAACTCGTGAGCACTAAACAAAATCCTTACTCTTAAACAGCAGCTTGGATGATAAAAAAAAGGGTCATTTAGACTCTCCTCAACTTCCTAAGACACCCCCTTATGGAATTCGGACTTGGTTATTTCTCTATGGGACATAGCATAGCTCAAATTATACTGATAAACACAAGCACTCTAAGACATAGCTCAAACAATGCATAGATAAAGTAGATTCCAACAGACAACTAACACCACTAAATGAATTTCTAATTAAAAAAAAGGGGGAAATGAAGCAAAAAAGAAAGAAACCTGGAGTCTTTATATAAATTTATAAGGGATGAAATTAGAAGTAAAGAGTGTTAAGAAACAAAGCATACCTGTGAGAAGCAGCAAAGGCAAAGCAAACCCAGTTAGAAAACTCCCCATGAGATTAGCACTTGAATTCCACCAAAAAACCAGATCGATTCACAACAAAAACACAGAATCCGTTCATGGGTTTTCGTTTTCCATTAAAATCAACGAAAACCCATTTCACATCAAATCAAAAATTTCCTCCAAAGCAAACGAAAAGAGGAAATTTTTTACTTGAAAACCCCAAGAATGGAAGCTCGGGTCACGTGTTTTTCAGCAAAAGAGGGAATAAATTAATAAAATAAAAACGAAATTAGCTATGGGTTTTACTAATAGAAAACCAATTTGTCAAAATCTGATGTCTTGAAATATGTATTAAGGAATTAAAATAACAGTAAGGTTGATTTTATATTATGAACATAAAAAATGATTTTTTTATAAAAGGAAAATATGGCTTTACCTGATATTCTAGATTTTTTTTTTTTTACCCGCGCAATGTTGCGGAGGGAAATATCTTGCTACCATATTTATTGATTTATTTATTTATTTTGGTACATATAAGTAAGTATCGAATCAATCGTATCACCAGTTTATTTAATTGAATCACATAAAATATTAAAAATTTAGTTTGTGTTTAAATTAATTGATTTATATTCGTTTCTGAATTTATTGATTCAATTACTTTTTTTGAATTGGTATCTTAATCGATTCTGATTCTATTAGTTAATTTATCTAATTCAATTCAAATAATTTGTATAAGGTTAAATGAATATAAAATTTAGAGGATAAATAAAAATGATAAATATTGTATACGTATAAATGAAGAATTAAAAAATCAAGCAATGAAATATGAAAATATTTTCTTTTAATATTTTCTTTTAAGAAATAAAAATCAAAGTGTTGGTTTTAATAAAAAGGTTATCAAAATAAAACTGGATAGAAGTTTGAAAATTTATATTTTAGTCACTCTTTCATTAAATTATTAATAGAATGCTAATGCGACTCTTTTTAATGAGATAAGAACAAGTTTAGCATTTATCACATTAGCTCTATTTTTTTTTTTATCACTTTGGTATTTAGTTAAATTGTTATTTTTACGAAAAATTTTATTGTGCCATTAAGACTATTATGTTGGCATTGTTAAAGTTTTAATAGTTCAATCAACTTTTTTGTCAACAAAGAAGAAGCAATTTGATAAATTTTGAAAGGTTGAATTAAAATAATTAAAAAATTAAGACCAAAATGGCAAAAGAGATAAACATATTGAGCTATTTGTCGTTATACCAAAATTTTATTCAAGGTTAACAAAATCCCATAAATAATTATGGAAAATTAAATAAAAGCTATAAATTATATCAATTGCTATAAAATTACACAAAAAAAGATTACCAAATTTAAACAAATGTTATCGATACTATATTAAGATTATATCATCATGCGAATTCTGCAAAGTATTTCACAAATTGTTCTGGTTCAAACAACCTCAAGGAAGCCCTACAAATGTAGCTCATCTTTGGGCACCACATAACCTTTGTGCAGTAGTTGATCTTGTAACTAAGTTGTGGAGGTTTAAGTAAAATTTTCAAATATTTAGAAGTTTAATAATATTTTTCTTAAAAAATTGAGGGTTTAATTAAAATTTTGTGAGATTAATGAGAAACTCGAAAAAATTTAGAAGAATTTAATTAAAAATTTCAAATAAATTAAAATACATAACGAAAGTTTTCAAAACAAAAATGAATATAAAAATTTTCAAAAAATTTGGAGGTCGAAGCTCCCTTAGCCTCCATTACGGTCCGCCATCGCCTTTATGGTTCATCAGTTCACTATTTGGAAGAGTAAGCTGTATAACGTGCTTATTAAGTTCATACTGAACACTTATATTATAATCATTTATCAATGGTTACAAATATTGAAAATCAAGACCAATTAACCATATTGAACTAAGATTCTTCGGGCTTCATTAAGTTGACATTTTTGGTCATTCTTTCCTTTGTTTTCTTGATATATTTATCGGATATTTCATTGATATTCAACCCCAAACCTGTAAGCACTAGTCCCGAATCATCAGGTCGGACCGGTGTTGTCGGTTTCGCCGTGGCAAATCCATTGCCTGCCTCTCCACTGGCTACAGGGGTGATGATCTTTGGGTGGCCTATACCATTTCGCAATGAATTCTCCTTCTTACCCGAGGGGTCAGGGACCGACAAACCGAACTTGTCAACGGTAGGCCGATCATCCAACTCTTCTGTTTGCTTAAACAAAATCTTAACTGTAGGATCTGAACCATCATCCTTGGCTTGGCTTGGCAGTGGTTCTTGTACTTCATTGCTAGCAAATTCACCTAGTGATCCTTTACCAGTTGAGCCCTGAGCCATGGTGTGACCCAAGATTAACCATTTCAAGCCTTTACGAATGAAGTTGAAGAGCCTATGGCAAATGCCAAATGGCTGATCATCCTTTCCCTTCTCCTCCATGGCCTTGGCTGAAAATAAGTGGAAAAGAATCGGTATTTGAATGATTCTAAACTTGGAGTTCAAAAAAATGAAGAAAGAAAGAATGAGATCTTCCATGGAAGCGAGGGATGTAATTTAATGGATTCTTGGAATTTGTACTTTCCTTGAAGTCAAATTTTATTCCAAAACAGCAACAAGAAACATCGAGGGGAATTGGTGATTGGTGAATGTAGTTGATGGAGAGATTAAGATACCATGTGAACTGAAGCTTCTTTTTTTTTTTTTTTTAGCAAATATGCTTTGTGAAATTACTAGGAGATAAGATATTCTTTCTACACTTGATGTAAACACATTTATGGAATAAAGTTAGATGGAGACTTTGGATATATGTGCACGAGTCTCGTGCATATTCAACCAGTGAAATAAAATATTGAAAAATTTATAAATAAATATTAATAATTTCATTCTAAAATGATTCTGAAACTCTAAAATTAATATAAACCTTAAATCTAAAACTATAAAATTTAAATTTAAAACCCGAGAAAAATATAATAATTATAATTAATATTTAATTTTTTTAAAATAAAGTTATTATTATCTCCACTATTTTTTATGCACACCGATAATGTATAAAATCTATACACATTAAATATAATCCATATATATTATTAATGCAAATTAAGAACTTCCCCTGGCACTTCAATTAGAATATGCATAAACTGATCTTCACATGCATATATATGTATATATATATATATATATGTCTGTGAATGGCTATTTATATATAGAAAAAAGAAAGAAAGGAAGAAAGAGAAAGCATAAATTCCTTAGGGGCACCGTTAAGGGAAACTAATGGGTGTCTGTTTCACATGAAAAGAGAATATCAACTTTCATCTACAACTTTGGGAACCCTTTCCTAATGAAAGAAAATCATAACATAAAAATAAGTGAAGGGATTGGATATGGTGAGGTTTTATGATTTGGTGTTTATTGTCGTATGGTCGATTTTAATAGCCTAAACTTAGACGTACATGATTAAATTTATTAAAATTAAAGTACAATTAATTGAATTCTTTTGATTGATTTGGTAATTAAGGGTTGCTCATTTAAAGAACTCACTCGAGTTTAAACTTGTGGAGGGATAATGATAGGCCTTTATATGGCCAGCTCTTTCTGGATGTTGTGTGTGCGTGTGTAGCGTGACAGCTTTTAAAATTGGTATAATGATAACTTTAACCCTCAAAGTTTATATATATGTCAATTTATTTAGTCTTGATTCTAAAATATCTAACCTTCAACATTTACACATTATATAATTTGGTCTTTTTCGCTTTTTATAATTGAGTAACCATTTTTGTAATTTTTTATAGTTGGGTGTCAAAAAAGAAATTTACTAAGTTGGGTGACTACAATGTAGTTTACACTTGTAAAATTTACATTTGTCTACCCAACAAATTGCATTACTTAATTTAGGGTTGAATAAAGAAATTGAAAAGCCTAAAATTTGATTTGAACAAATGCATTTTCTTTGGTTCAATTTGATTTCAAATTAATGTTATCACTTATACCCACAATTTAATTTGAGTTCAATTTTTTCATATGAAACCACTTTATTCAAATCAAACCGAATAAAAAGAAAATCATATTTAAATGAATAGTAGTGACAGACTAATAGATGAATTATTTCAATATCCATATGGCTAATTCATCTAACCCAATTATTATTATGTTGTTAAAAAAACTAAATATAATCACACAAGAAGTTAAAGTTCTTTAAATGTTTCAAACAATGTAAGTGGATCATTTATTGAATATGATAGTTATGATTATAAGCACAATTATAATTTTAGTAAATTAGTTTATATAATTTTTATAATAATTTATTCATAAAAGGGATTATTCACAAATTGTCAACAGTATATATTTGATAATTATGAATTTAATCAATTATATAACATATTGTAATGACTCAATTATAAATAATCGAAGCTAGCAACTAATGAAATTAATTAAAAAACGATATAATAAACATAGGTATATAAATGATTTATATGTTAACTTTCTTTTTAACAACTTTGAATGGTTTATCAACTTAATAGCTTAACTTAAAATGGCTTTTTTAAATGAGGATAAATATAAAAAAGAGTACACATGAACTTTCATCCAATATATAATATCATATATGAATTTAGATTTTGTACAGTTATGCACATGAAACTTTAATCGCGGATCAATTTTATGCATAGAACTTTGATTTTGATTCAATTAGTAAGTATTTAAAGAAATATATACAATAATTTATTTAAATAAAAAAAGTATAATCATCTGTGCATACAACGGGTAAACGTAAAATGGATTATATGAGTAATGACGTTAATGGTTTGTAAAAATTGAATCAAATCAAAATGTCATATGTAAAATTACACAAAATCAAAGTTCATATATACCATTGCACATTAAACTCAGGTTCATGTGTAGTTTTGAGATTCATCCCTTTTAAATGGTATTTGCAAATGATTATGATGTTAATTTAATTATTTAATTCACTTTATAAATGGATGTAAAGTATGTATTATGATTGTTAATAAAAAAAATTAAGAATTGCAATATTAGATTTTTTTAGCCCAAAACAATGTGGTTGGTTTTTTTTTTTTTTTTGCAAGCATTGCCCAAATTTGCAAAGAATTGCTAAATTGAATCACAATTATCGATTTCAAATATTTCGATTTTTACTCAACACATTCGATTTTAAAGGTCAAAAATCAAATGAAGCAATTCAGTTCAATTTTTGTCTAATAAATATTGTATCAAACTGAATCAAATACACCCGCAATCTAGTCGATGCCTAGTTCAAAAATAGGTTGTGCTATATGTAATTTAACTAGACAAGGTAATGTAAGAATAACTCACAATGATCCAAACAAGTAAATAAAGATGACTCAAACTTGAAGTTGCCAAACCCATAATGACTCGATTTGAAAACAAAACTCAAAAACCTCAATTTTGAATGACCTAAGCCTAAAATACTCGAGACGCGAAATTAAATTAAACCTAATACAAACCTAAAATCAACATAACCCGAAATGTTCTAAAAATTTTAAAATTTTATTTGACCCCATCTAGATGGACTAATTCAAAATCAATTGACTCATTCAATCAGAAGCTATACTTATCATTTATTGTCGATATGAACATTTATAAGCAGAGCAAAGATCTACTAAAATATTTTTAGAAAATGTAAATTATAAATTAATATAACGATAACATTACACCGTTACTCTCAAAAAGGAATTTCTAACTTCATCCTTAATCATCTCATACCCTTGATATCAAAAGTATTACATTATCAAAGCATTCCACAGATTGGTGATAAGGGTTTGATTGGAATCAATTTCGGAGAAATTTTTTTGTTACCCTATGTTTTTTAAAACTTAAACTAAAATCAAATCGAATTTTAAAATTTTTTCGATAAACCATAAATCAGAACTCTTTTTGTAAAGTATGTGAAAAAACAAAATAGAAATTTAATATAAAAAGTAAAAACTGAATTCAGTCGAATCAATTTATTACTGATAGTTTGAAATTTTTATAATCCAATTAAATTAAAAATTAATGGTGAACAACTAGTTGGAAATTTTTGTATTGGGCTGAGTTGCAAGTAAAAATTTTAAGGTTAAAGTTAAAATTTCGTGTTAAAATTATTTAATTGAATTATTAATTTTTACAAAGGATCGAAAGTATAGTTTCTCATTTACTCAAGTGTTTAAAATGGATTATGTAACATCCTCAAAACCCTATTGGTCGTAAACAATATGAGATAAAATCTTACCGAAATAAGGTATAAGATCAAAGAAAATGAAAGTTGCAATATATCAAAATAGAGTAAGGAAGGGACTAAATCGTAAATATGTGAAAAGATTTTTGCTCAAGTGTAAATATTCAAAATTTAGGGGATCAAAATGTAAAAATGAGAAAGTTGAAGGACCAAAAGTGAAAATAATCCAATTTACTAAGATATGAAATTGGCATGTAAGGACCAAATTGAATAGGTAAAGAATTGTGAGGGACTAAATCACAATTTTACTAAATTAAGTGATGATTCAAAAATGAAATTTTGAAAGATCATAAATAGTAAAATGGTCAATTAGCAAGAGGGAGAATTCTAGAATGTAATGATGATGTTGATGATATTTTGGTGATTTTTTTAAATTAATTAGTTAAACATTATGTTATTAATATATTACTTAGATATTTATTATTTTATTTAAAAAATGGTAGTATAAAAAGGAGGAAGGATGAAAGAAATTTATCATCCTTCCAAAATGAGTGAAAGGGTGAGAATGAAGTTTTCTTTCTTTACAATTTAGTCATTTACCATGAAAACTTATATTTTTACTCAAAATTTTTGAAAATTTCCTTAGATATTAAAGAGAGAAGATGAAGTAGGGATTCTAGATAATATGCCCATAAATTTAGAAGCAAGAAAATAGTAGATGAAAGTGGAGAAAATGTGAAGAAAAAAGAAGGAAAGTGGTGAAGATGAGAAATGCATGGAAATGAAGAAGAAATGAAGAAATTCTTGACAAATAAGGTAAGTTTCATACTAAACCTACTTGTATTTCAATAGATTGAGTTAAAGATGTTTTGAGTAAGATGTATCAAACATGTATTTAATCTAAATACTAGAAATAAAAAGTATTTGATGAATAATAGAGACTTAAAACACTAAATTGGTAAGAGAGAATGTGATTTGTATGGTGAACAGTACTAAGATTAAGAAATGAATATGTAATCTACACATAAACATAAGTGACTAAATTGTATAGTAATCAAAAGTACGGCAATTATGTGTGATTGAATGAAAAATAGTGCAAAGGACCTTGGAGAATAAAATATTTTCATTAAAACGGTTTGGACGGCAGTAGTGACTTAACTTTGAAAATTCACCTAAATTTATAAAAATTTAGTTAGAGATTGAATTAAATATGGAATTAAAGCTTATCGAGTTTAGTTTCATACAGAAGAAACAGTGAAAGAAATAGGATTTTATGGTTTGAGATATATTAATTTTTGTGAAACAAGGTCGGAGTGGATTCGAGTTCCCCTGTTCAGACTTTGGAAAATCATAAAAAATTGTAAAAAAAAAAGATTATGAGTTTAAATTTATATGTTTAAATTATTAATGAGTCTATTTTCAATAGAAACAAACGAAAAAATCACCCAAACCCGTACTAAGAAATAATTAATTTTTAGTAAAGAAAGGTCGAAGCTGTCAAGCAACAGAGCAAAGGCAAATTTGAATGATTTACTGTACTGGTTGGCTAAATTATAAATTCTGGAATTTTTACGGTAAAAAGATATTTGAGTCTAGTTTCAAAAACATCAAGCAGATCTTAATTTCAAATTTTGTAGCTCAAGGTATAAATAATTTAGTAACTATAACTCAAGTGAACAACTTTTATATGAACATATAAGTAAATAGTAGAATTATAGACAGTGTTACATATAAGCATGTTATATACTTAAAGCTAAATATTCTAATAAATATATATATAAAGGATGTGGAATTGAGAGGGGGATGAGGAAAAAATATATATAAATATATATATATATATGTATATAGTAGATGAATTTGAAATGTTTCAAAATGGTTGTAAATGATGAAATGATTAATACATGTGAATATGTTTAAACGATTTGATAAAATAATAAGTGAATAATTGTTAATTGATGTGATATTGAATTCTTGTTAAAATTTTATGAATAATTAAATTGATTGGCACAATTTAGAAATAAATATGAAATATACATAAAGTGGGCAAACTACTT
The DNA here is from genome assembly GCA_020496765.1 of Gossypium stocksii. Lineage (NCBI taxonomy): Eukaryota > Viridiplantae > Streptophyta > Magnoliopsida > Malvales > Malvaceae > Gossypium > Gossypium stocksii. The sequence goes on from CM035623.1 coordinate 112,629,636, forward strand.
TGAAAGTGCAAGTCCTCCAATAGTCTTATTTGTAAAACTTTAATATTTGTGTTAATTTTATAAACTTTGTTATCTTTGATTGAATATCATATTTTTATGAGAACTTGAGATTAGAAATAGATATAAGTAGATGATACGTAAAATGAAGTAGCGGTTATGACATCTGAATACGGTTCAAGTAATGATATAAAAATAAATAAATAAAAATAAAGCGTGAAACTTGTAAGAAAATAGAGAAGACGTCATGATGACAAGTTCGCTATGTCACAACGTGGAAACTCCAACGTCGCGACGACAATTCAAAATTTTTTATGAACTATACAATTTGGCCTTTGATCAATTGTGGATGTTTTAATGAGCTCATTTAACTCATAATTAGTTTTATCGTAAAATCAATTATTACCGAAATAAGTTAATGATCTATATTAATTAAACAATATGATACATTGATATGAAATTTTCAGTAGTTGCTTCGGAAACGAATGTGACATCCTAATGTATTGACTTGACGATTGGGTCGGGTATGGGCGTGTTATAGATTAAATTAAAAATATTATATTTTAATTTATAGCTTACACATAGGTCTGTCTGTGGGTCAGGTCAATCGACCCAATAAGTGAGAAGGTTTGGGTAAAAACAAAGGCTCAAAAAATAAGTTTGGACAAAAAATAATGATTGTTTAAAAAACGGGCCAAGCTTCAGGTAATGCTTTTTTTAGGCCGAGCCCAGCCCAGTTTGATATGAATTAGCAAAAAAGACAAAAAAAAAATGTTATTTTGATGCTTTGTTTTATTATTTTCTCACTGTTTTGCTATCATTTCACTATTATGCTACTACTATTTTGTTGTTTTTGTTAAATATTATATAACTCTTATTTTATTATTAATTTTGTTACTATTTTAGATTCATTTGCTTGTTGAGTTACATCTATATTAGTATTATTTAAGTATAAATATCTTTTTAATTTGTTAGAAAACATTTATTTTTTATTAGTATTTTTGATGTATTATATTTTTTTTATATAAAAATTTTAATTTGGCTAGGTCGAGCTTGAGCTAAATTTAGGTCTATTTTTTAGGTTGGGCCCAGGCCTAACAAACAGGCCTAAAATTTTGGCAAGGTCCAACCCGGCCCATAGACAAATCTACTTATACATAATATATGGACTAAATTCATAACTTACATATAGTATAGGGTCTGATAATAATTTAATTTATAAAAAATAACTTTATAAAGTTATGATAAAAAAAACTATGATATTTTTTAATGAATAAATATGTTATTTTTATAATGTATAGTATAGACACATAAATAAGTTATATCTATATTTTTTCCTCATAATTTTTTATAAATAAATAAATAAATAAATATATATATATATATATATATATATTATAACCCTTACATAACATGTAAATTATTTTTATAATAAACTTTTGACCATAATTTTAGAATTTTTTTAGGATTTAAATAAATATTTTTTGTTATAACTTTATAATTTTTTACAATATAAATTTTTAAGGTTTATAATATAAGAAAATTTTGACTATAACTATTTCGAGTATTCATTCATGTTAATGTTTATAATATAATTTCTATAACTTGAATAAAAATAATTTTTTAAAATTTGATTTAAGTGTAATTAACTGTGTAATTATTCTAATTCTCACCATCCCCTTTAACAATTTAAAAGTTTAGTCGAGATGCTCCAATTTCACCCAATTTAATGGGAATTATCAATTATAATGGTTACACAAACACGTTATCTTTGTGTAATTATAAACAATTACACCCAAATTTAATTATTAGATGCTTTTCAAAACATTGCCTAAATGATAGGCAACTTTAAGCAAACAAACTTTAAATATAATATTTATTTGGATTAATATCCTGTTTGGTACCTAAGTTTAGCTTTAATGTTCAATTTGATAAATAAATTTTTTTTCTCAATTTGGTATTTGAGTTTAGCTTTAATATTTACTTTGGTACTTGAGCTTTTTCAATTTGATATTTGAGTTTTTTTGTTCGATTTAAGTATCTAAGTTTGGCTTTAATGTTTAATATGGTACGTGAGTCTTTTTTTGTCATGATTAAGTATTTGTGTTCTTTTTAGCATAACACATGTCAAACATTCATTGGGCTATATTATATCATTTGGTGTGGGTACAAAATTGAACATTGAAGCCAAATTCAGATATTAGGTTGGGAAAAAAACTTAGGTACCAAATTGAATATCAAAACAAAACTCATATATCAAATGATATATTAATAGTATTTTTTAAACATAATATTTTATTTATATTATTTTTTTGACATATAACCGCAATTGTTTTCGTCGATTTTACAATTTAAATCTAATCTTGTTCGAGCAAAAAATAATATTCAAGTAAAACACTCCTTACATGACTACAATATTTTATTTATATTATTCATTCATTATTAAATAATAATATTGCACCATGAAGTTTGATAGATATTATTATTTTTATCCCCGTATAAGCATAGATAAAAGAATTATTTTATATCGTGGTTGTAAAATTTTAAAACTTTGAAACTCATGTAATGGCTTGATGGTCAAGAGTGTTTACTGGTGTGACTTAAATTCGAATTACGTTAGTCGTGTTGGTTGTTCGGACTATACCTTGTTATTGTAATTCACCAAAAATTTTTTTAAAACTCTACAAATATAAAAAGAGATGCAATAAATAAAAATAAAAATTAATTATATAAAAAGGATTTTATCAAAATTTTAATTAAATATTTATATGTACAATAACCATACATTGATAATAAACTAGATGTCATTATTATTTAAAAATATTTATGAAAATATAAACAAATTTATATATTTGAATGAAATCATTGTCTGCACCTTATATTATATTAACATGAATTTTTTTTAGAAATAAACGTTATATATGGATTAAATTTTAACTCAATTAATATTAATATTGTTGTTAATATAAGAAAATATACATTTGAGCATGCTGGAGCGCGTTTCTATTACTATTTAAAGATTTAGATGAAGTAATTCTAAATAATATTTTTAGATGACTAGAATACCCCATCAAAGGTACGGCAGTCATCTTTAAAAAAGCGAGTGGCGTGGAAACCCATAGAGAAAGCGCCTCACCAGTCACCATAGCTTTACCTCAACTAAAAGAAAAGAAAAGAAAAAAGTAATTTAATTTCAATTATTAAAATAAAATTCAATATCTTAAATAATAATTAAATTAAATAGTAAAAACTCAAAATTTAATATAGATTAATTTGATATTCTCAGCGAATTATTTTCTAAAATATATATTTAGTTTAAAAGTTAAACTTTTCTTGTGAATTGTATTAATAATTTAATAAAATTTACCTTTTAAATATATAATATTATGACATATTAATATTTTTTTCCAGTGCTAAAATAATTAAAAAAAGAGTCAATGAAGCTTTAACAAAGCTGGCGAAGACAGAGACTATGAACCTTGAAGACTCGCATTTTAGTCTCATTATTTGCAATTATAATGGTTGGGTTCTCTCTTTTACTTTGTGTGGATTTTATCCAGTTTTGTCTTATACTTTTCTTGTATTGTATACTAGTGAAACTTCAAAAAGAAAAAAAAAATTGAACTCAAAATGTATTTTTCGAGATAAATCTCAAAACTTTACATAAATTTAATGTGTAATTTTATATGTAAATTTTAATATAGTACAATTATATACATGGAATTATGATTGTGGTTTAAATGTATAGGTAAAATTTTAATTTTGATTCAATCATATATATTCAAAGAAATAGATATATCAATTTATTTTATATCAGCTAAATATAATTATTTATGTATATAATATATAAACATATAATTATGTTATGTTAATAATTGTGTTAATAATTTATGAGAATTGAATCAAATCAAAATTTTATATATAAAATTGCACATTAGACTTAAGTTCATGTATAATTTTGTGATTTAACTCAAACATTAAATTGTAATAAAGAGACTAAATTCATAAAAAGATCATTTATGGGGACCTTTTATAAAATTTTACCTAATAATTATATTACGTATGCCAATAAAGTCATCATCTTCGATGAAGCTTAGTAAATTCAGTCTCAGATTAACAGAAAAAAGAAAAAAAAAAAAACCTATAAAATTCCTCAAAGAAAACCCTCTCTTCCCGCCAAAATCCTTCTCAATTTAACAAGAGAAGGAAGTTTTTAAAGCCTTTTGCAATAAAATTTTGTTGGAAAGGGCTCATGGGAAGGGTTCTACGTGAAGCACCGAATCCACCATTGTCGTCGTCGACGGAAGGTTTCACCACGTCGTCGACTTCGGTGATGAAGACGTTGAACGGGTCTCACCTCTTCAAGATCACGGGGTACTCGCAATCGAAAGGTACGGGGGTCGGAAAATACATAGCTTCCGATATGTTCATGGTGGGTGGGTATTTGTGGGCGGTCTATTTTTACCCCGACGGTAAGAGCCCCGAAGATAATGCCGCGTACGTTTCGTTGTTCATTGCTTTAGCGAGCGAAGGGACGGACGTTAGGGCGCTTTTTGAGCTCACCCTTTTGGATCAGAGTGGGAAAGGGACGCATAAGGTGCATAGCCATTTTGGAAGGACGCTTGAAAGCGGCCCTTATACTCTTAAGTATCGTGGCAGCATGTGGTAAGGGTTTTATTTTGCAATTTCAATTGGAATTACAGGGTGAGTTTTTGCGTTTTACGATGAATTTTCTTTAGTTGATTAAAGTTTTGGTGGGTTTAATCTTTATTCTTCTTTTGTGATTTTTTTTGGGGGTTTTAATTATCTTGCAAGATAGTAAGAACTGCATAATGGGTTGTTCTGGTTCTTGTGTTTGTAATCTTCGGGTTCACTTTGTTGTTTAAGGCTAGAGTCTAGATCCTCTTCTCTTTTTTTTTCTTCTTTTTTTTTTTAACATTTATTGAGCTTTAGCCTTTATGTTGGTTCTTAGGTGGCTAGGATGTTTGCATAACAAGTTTGTTGCCTATGAAATAGCAATATAATTGTGGGAAATTTTGGAGGAATAAATTAGCTTCATTCTTGTGACATACTTTTTTTATATATGAAAAGAATTTGGGGTAGTTGGTGGCAAGAATATAATTTCACATGAATTATGCTAAAATTGGCTATTTCACTAGATTTTGTTAGCCACTATGCTGTTTCTCATGTACATTCTTATGCATTGCGTTCTGCTCAGTACTTGTTCTCCACCTCATTTCCTGGCTGACCTTAATTGCTATTATTATTAGTATTACTTTTTTGGTCTTTCTTTCCTTCTCCTAATCTTATTAAGATTCCATGACTTGTGAATTTCGATTTATTTTGAAATACATGTAATATATTGAGTAGAGGTTGTGGGGATTAGTGAGAATAAAGCGAAGTTAATTCAATCATATGTCTGCTTATATATATATATATATATAAACATGTGTTCTTGTCCTTTTTTGGTTTGAGACTAGTCATGTTTGGACCAGGGTGATATTCAAGTAAAACCTTCCTAATAGTGATGGCTCCAGGATTTGAACTCAGTCCAAATGCTTGGGCAAGAAGTCTACTCCACTTCTTCCAACCATGCTTTTTTTATTTTGAGTTTAGCATGTCTATAAAAATTACTTCTTATTAATGTGTTATATTAAATTTGAAGGATTTCTGTTATTTTTTTTTTAAATTTTTTGCATATTGCCTCCTGTTTGACTGTTTGTGTAGACATGTTTTTCTTCAAAGCTACACTTGTATCTGGTTTCTTTTATGCTCCATGTCGATCCATACAGTTCAAACTTACTGCAGCTTGTCTAATTTGGCATCTTTGTAAAGCATTTGGTTGCAATCAAGTATACATTGTTGACCAAGACATATGCAACAACATTATTGCTAGCCTAATCGAACAATTCTATAGTATTGATCACTTTACTTTTTTGATTGTTCATGATGTCTGACCTTTACTAATTAGACGATAAATGTTATTAAGACATATGTGGGTTGCTTTATATCAGATTTCGGTCTTAGCCTCTTGGCCCGTAGGTTCTTAGCACCCAATTTCTGTAGGGGGTTTTGCCAAGTTATTGGGTTTGACTCCTCTTGTCTTCCCCCTGAAATGAACAAAAAGAAGAAGCATATTTTATTTGTTTCCCTCATTTCTCTTGGTATATGATAACCTTTGGTGAGTAGTAAAGTAATTAGTTTGATTTGCTGCAGGGGATATAAACGGTTTTTTAGAAGAACTCTTCTCGAGCAGTCAGACTACCTCAAAAACGATTGTCTTTCCGTTCATTGTAGTGTCGGAGTTGTTAAGTCACATACAGAAGGTCCTAAGTTCTACTCCATAGCTGTTCCGCCTTCAAGAATCGGTCATCATTTTGGACAATTACTAAAAACTGGAAAGGGAACTGATGTTAGCTTTGAAGTTGATGGGGAAGTCTTTTATGCCCACAAGTTGGTACTTGCTGCACGTTCACCTGTGTTTAGGGCACAACTTTTTGGTCCTATGAAGGAACAGAATACAAAGCAGATAAAAGTTGAAGATATTGAAGCTCTGGTTTTTAAGGTTCAGTCAAATACCCCTCTTATTATGTTGGACAAGGACTCATGCTACTTCTTGAACAATGATAATGCATTGGTGATGGATGCAAAGCATTAACCTGCTGTGGATAGCATACACTGCCTCGAATGCATCATGTCAACTCCATTGATAGCATGCCTGATGTTAATAATTAGTTCTTGGAAACTTCTCCATGCAAATTATATGCTGGGGTGGCTGATGCTTATGCTTTTGAAATCACTTTGTGGCATGTACTGTCTTAATCTTTTAGTTAATTGCTTCATATAACGCACATGTAGATCATCAATGGTTATGCACAACAGTACATTCCCGAATGTGCATTTCTTTACCTTTCTAAAAATAATGATATTTGAGCTTTATTTGAAGGCTACAACATATTTTACTTGTCAAGCTAAAGCAATTTGACTAAATAAAGTACGCAATCTATGGTCCGGGTTACTGATACGGTATTATCTCTATTGACTATTCCTTATTTTGCACTTTGCAGGCCCTACTTCACTTTATGTACTGGGATTCTCTACCTGACATGCAAGAGCTCACTGGTCTCGACTCAAAGTGGGTGACTACATTGATGTCTCAGCATCTGCTTGCTGCTGCAGATAGGTATGGACTAGAAAGGTTGCGATTGCTCTGTGAGTCCAATCTTTGTGAGGATGTTGCCATTAACACTGTGGCAACTACATTAGCCTTGGCCGAACAGCACCATTGTTTCCAGTTGAAAGCTGTGTGTCTCAAGTTCGTTGCAGTGCCAGAAAATCTAAGAGGTGAGTGTCTCTTTATGTTTTGATATGTACATCAATGTTGAATCAGGGCTATCCATGCCCGAAAATAATTGCTTTTAGATAGAAGGCATAGCAAGTTATCATATAGTTATTCTTAAGTTTGTCTTCTTGTTATGGGTCATAAATGCTACAGCTGTTCTCACATAGAATTCCCATATAGCCGAATTGTGTCTTAGCCCTCGAAATATTATGCAATCGTTCTTCATGCAATTGAACAAAACACAACCTTAGGGTTTTCTATCTCGAGCTTTTATCATATATTGTCGAACTTGAAACCCTTCATTCAAGTACAGCTATTCTGAATGTCTCGTTTGGGATTTCATCAAGTCATACAACTGCAATTGCACTTTGGTTTATACCATCGTCAACATCCATAATCTTTACAAGATTCATCCAACGCTTAGGTTTCTCTTGACTGAACCCTCAGCGTTTTTCTTTTGTCTTGGGCAGCTGTAATGCAAACAGATGGTTTCGTGTACTTAAAGGAAAGTTGCCCATCTGTCATGACCGAGCTGTTGGAGTATGTGGCTAGAGTGATTGAGCACTCGGTGTATGGATGCAAACATGGGATTGAACCCATCTTTGATGGAAGTGATGCAAATGGTAGGAGGGTGAAGCAACGGCTATAGTTACAGCTTGGTACAGTTTCCTTACTAATTAAAAAGAAAATAAGAAAGAAGAAGAAGATATGAATGTCCAAAAATAGATGAAAATACAATTGGACTAGAAGAATTCCTTTTTTTTTTTTTAAATTTTATTTCAGTGTTGTAAGCTTGGGAATTTGTAAGAGATGTAAATTTAGTTGTTCCTTTGGTTGCTCTGTATTGGGAAATGACATTTCCTCATTATATATTTGCGTTGTAGTTGTGTTTCATCTTTAAAATATTTATATATGGATCAAAATTTGTATGTTTAATAATGCCTTTGAATTGTATTATTAGGTCTACTTCATTCAATATATGTATATGGAAGTACAGAAAAAGGGGGCCAAATGACCCCAAATACAAATCTGAAGAAAAACGATATGTCTGACCAAAATGAAGTCATATGGGATGAAAACATGTCGCTAGCCTTTGTATTGTAAAGCTTGGAGTCTCCGGCGGTCGTATATTAGTGGCCTGTGGAAAAATAAGGACAAAACATGTGTGAAGCTAAGAGGTGATGATGCGTGGTTGACATTGAGGTCGTACTTAGAGCTGGGATAGAAATCATAAAATTTTGAGAATGAATTATGATCCACGTGTGATAGCATAGAAAATTAAACAATGAATTGAATGATGCATTAACGCAACAATTAAATCGTTTTTAACACTCGTAAGATCAAAAATCTTATCTCTACTTACAAGTTAAGCAATTAATTGGTGGGGTCCACCCCCACCGTGTCTTAAAACATTAACGACCTCCTGCTCCCCGTGCCATTTGTCACCTTCTCATGCTTCTTATATGCTTCCCCATTGAAATCGCCGCCTTCCTCATCTCCCTCTTCCTCCACCTCCTCGCAGTTTTCTTCATCCGACGACAGTGGCACTAGCCAACAAGTCCCATGCAAGTGGCCGTTCACGCAAACGAAATACTCCAACCTCCCGTCACGTGACCCGAGTCGCCGAGCGGCGCTCTTGGGAACGAGCCGAGCCGCCGTCATGCTCCACACTCGGGTCCCGCAGTAAGGACACCTAACCCGGTCGTCGAACGCTACTTGCCGTCCGATCAAGCAGGCTCGTGTGTTGGACCTGAGAAACCCCCGAAATACCCCTCGGTAAATCCCTACATCGTCTTCTTTATCCCCCACTGGGTGCTCACACGGGTCACTGACGAACAACAGATCCGCCCGACATTTTTTGGTCAAGAAGCTCCGACCCGAAGTCTTCGAGAACCGAGACGCACCCGCGAAATGACCCGGAGAAGGCCGACTCAGTTTGAAATTGCGAGTCGACTCACAACCACAACAGAAAAACATGAGCTTCGCGAGAGCATCCCATCCACCACCTATTCTCCCGTTAGGTGAGCCATTAACCAATGCCGATACCATGCGAGGCGCTCGATATACACAGAGCTTCCGCCATAATAAACGTTTCGCTATAGCTCGAAGCTTACGGTTGACTGAAGCGGTCAAACAAAGGACCTGCAAATCCCATTTTATTGACTCGAAAACGAGTAACAGTACACACTCGTTGAGTATCCCCGAGTCATCCGACTCGTTTTCTTGACTCAGTGGATTAAGTCTTCGTCTCTGGGCGGCACTCATTTCTTTTAGGGGGCGGAGGAGGATCGGGGGATAGTGATGGTAATTTAAAAGCGCCTAAATACCGGTGTCTGAAACTCCAGCGGACACGTGTCGAAATGGAAATGGATGATTTATTGCCCTAGATCATGGGACACGTGGTGTGATATCATTGGAAAGCGTGTGACGCGTGGTGGATTTGTATTGCTGCGATGCAGGTGATCGAGGATCGAGAATAACGTCAGCTGGTAAATTGAGATGTCAGGATCAGCCTCCACGTGTCCATATGATTCCCCGAAATACGAGATATCTTTTTCATGCCTCGAAAATATCTAGATGGCTCAAACTTCAACGTGTTGGATGCAAGTTGAGTGCTCTTTTCTTTTCCTAAATAAAAAATAATTTAGTTTGATTTTTTTTGGTTAAATAATATTTGGTTCTTGATTTTATTATTTATAATATTATAACCAAAGAAAATAACTTCAAAAAAATCTATACTATAAATTAATAAACATAATGTAGATAAAAGCACCTTCTACTTTTAGAGATAAATTTATATTAAAATTCAAACTATAATATTATTGGAAATAATACTCACAAATTAAAAAAAAATCAATCTTTACTAATAGTAAAACATGATCAATTAATTGCTCAGGTGAAGATAAAATCCTCAATAGCAAAGTTTTTTGAAATTTCACTACTTGTATTAAATGACAATAATTTCATATCTCATTGTTCTAATATGGATTTCAATAAATTAAAATATATCACAAATCTCTATACTTAATTAATTTATAAAATATTAAGGGGATTTTCGAAATAATATTTTTTTTTACTAAAATAATATGAACTTTACATGGAAATCCTAAATTTGTATGGCGGCATGTCGGCTGTGGATTTGAGATTATGAGAATTCTATTTTTTAACATAATCATTATCTCGTAGTTACTCAAAATCAATAGCCATCTTATCGATTTAGGATTCTCATGCTCATGCATAGTCCATGTTATTCTGATAATTAAAATTTTCATATTATTTCAATAATTTTTTTTTTCATATTAATAAAAGAAATAGCTTAAAATGATTTTTAAGAGGAGAAATAGTGGTGGGATGACACGTGGAAACATATTAACAGAACGCATGTTTGCTTCCATTTATTGAAACGATCATTAAATAAATATTTTAAAATTTAAGGTAAACCATACAAATGATCATCTAATTATGTTTGCGTTCTTATTTTAGTCATTCAATTTTAAAAAATTTTAATTTGAACGCTAATATTTAAATTTGTTCTTATTTTTGTCACCTGTCATTAAATTATTCTAACTAGCATAATAACACATTTAGTCCTTAATATTTACATATTACATCAATTTAATCCTATTGCCAAATCATTCAATAAATGTAATTCTTCACACTTATAAATTCTATTAATTTAATCTTCAAACTTTCTAACTAAAGGTTTAGCTTTTAAAATAGAGACATTTTACATCAATAAATTTGTACAAAAAAACCTTTTACAATAAAATAAATGATAAGAAACTCTATATTGGTATTAAACGTAACCCAATATTTTCTTTTTTAATCTACAATACTCAAATTTAAATTTTTAAATATTAAAAATTTATCACTTAACCTAATAAATATATCGTTTATGGGAAGACAAAGTATCCCAAGAAAAGGGGACACCCTTTTTGTCTTAAGTACAATTTTATTAATAGGGTTATTTAAAGCAATATTTCTTCAAGGTTTAATTGTGTCCACAGTCAAATGAATTCTTTGATGACTAATTCAATAATTAAAAAGTTGTTCGTTTTAGATGTGTAATTTCAAAAATTTGTTGATAAAGGAATTGATTTGGAAAACGCTCATTAGTTGAGAGAAATGTTTTTTATAGATTTTATAAATTTATAGACGTGGAATGCCTTTATTTTAAAATTTGAAAGTTTTAGTTAAAAATATAAGTATTGCGGATTAAATATGTTATGATATAATTTAAAAAATGATTTTTTGTTATCAATTTAACTGTGAATGACTAAAATTAGAATCAATTCAAATGTTACTGTCTAAATTAAAATTTTTTAAAGATGAATGACTAAAACAGAAATATTAATATAGTTAAGGATCATTTGTATAATTTAAACTAAATTTTTAGGGTACAAAATTTATATAAATAAAAAAATAATATTAGGAAAAATATATTTATTTGTATTTTTTAATAGATTATAATAATAAAATAAAATTTAAACAATAAATAAGACTCCAACCCAAGTCACATCTATAATTATTATTTTTCAAAGTGTGAGGAGTAAACGAGGCTAAACTAACTTTTATGTTGGTAGGGATAGGGGCAATTTATTACATTATGAGGTTCGAGGCACCTTTTCAGCATAATGGGTGCGCACTCATTTATAGCTCATAAATAGATTCTTTACCTTTTCCCGAGCTTTTTAAAATTAGATTAATTGTCGAATAAATTATGATTTTGATTCAGTTTGATCAAATAAATTATTTAAAAAATAATTTATTATAATTAAATTATAAAAATTACAAAATAACTAAATATTAATTAATTATTTTTTATTAGCTGACTAATGTAAAATGAAAATATTGAAAACAATAAAATTAAACAGTTGAATAATTATTTTATAATTTTTTTATAATTAGGTTTGGGTAACTTCTACTGTAGTTTATCTTTAAAATACTAAAAAATGATTTATTTGACAGTTGAATTGATTTTTTAGTCTAGATAAATTGGCTTGTACCAATTCCCAATTTAATTGGCCCAAAACAATTCTCTAAATCAATTTCCAGTCCAACCAGCCAACCTAAAGAAGGCATTAGATTGATTGAATTTTAATTTTTTATAAAATTATAATGATTTATTTAATTAGACCAACATATCAATAACTTAATTGATTCGATCATTGATTTGACTTTAAAAATATTGACAATAAAAAAGAATGAATCCAAGGCAACAAACCTCTATCCCAACCCTCTTATAACAACTCTCCGAATGACAATCTTCATTAACAAGACTTGTATCAACAATCTTTTATTAGTAATTTAGCAAAATTACATTGATATGATTAGTGCATATTTTAAATAATATCAAGTCATCTTTTGAACAAAAAAAATTAATTAATTATGAATTCTATCCTTGATTTTACAAAAAAAAAAATAACTTAATAGCAAGATTTAATACTATTATTTAATTAAACTAACAATTCAAATTTGGATTAAATTTTTAGTAAAAACTAAAAAGGATGGATTTCATAATTAGAGCAAAAAATGTGGGATGGCTAAACATTCTTAAGCAAGTGGTTTGAAAATAATTGAGAGAGATGGGTCAATTTCACAATGATAATGTAACCAATGCTAAAACAACAAAATCTTTTCATTTCCTATCAATTTTACTATTTTATTTTTATTAAATATTATGTGATACGTATATCGATTAATTAATATATACCAAAAAAACAAATCAAATATTGTGGCTATTTCCGCCTACATCAATTACATTTATGTTGCCATTTACTTTGCATTCGCATAAATATCTCATCCAATAATTTTGTGTAAACAACAAGTGAAATAGATAAACTAACCTTTAGTCCCTAAACTTGTAATTTTGTCTCGTCTATATTAATTTCTGTGTTCAATTTGGTTCATGAATTTTGTGACGCCTTAAATTTTTTTTAAATATTTTTTTTTTGTATTTTTAGATTTTATATAAGTTTTAAAAAAAATTCAAGTGATGCTCTAATTTTTTTAAGGATTTAAAGTGACATTTAGCCATTGAACTTGATAACTTTTTTCAACTTGATTCTTGAAATTTTTTGTTAACATTAGTCATGAAACTTAATAACTTTTTGTGATCAGAAGAGAAAATATAGGAAGAGATTAGGAGAGCTTATCGTGAAGAAAAATTAGGAGATGGGATGTGGATGAAGTGGAGCCAATTGGGACTTTAGGGGTTCGGCTTTAGGTATTTATAAGGGGTGCCGAATTGTTTTTGAAGAGTTCTCTTGCTTTGCCAAACCGAATGCTTCATTCTTCTCCTTCTTTCTAGTTCTTTTTCCTCTTTTGCAAAAGCTGAATACCTATATCCCCTTTGCCGATTTCTTTCCCTAATATCTTAAAAGCCGAATACTCATATCTTCTTTTCCGATTTCTTTTGATTTCCTTCATCACAGATCTGTTTTGTTATTTGCAACCCTTAATTGAGTTGTTAAAAGTCGAGGGCACACTTAGTAGATATCTAGGCCACGAGATCGGAGACTAGTTTCGGTAAGTACTTAGTTAACTATCATTTGGTATGTTTTGATAAAAGCCGAAAAGCTATCTAATCTTGTTCTTATCGTTAACCCTGTATTAACAAGGGATAGGGTTCAAAGATTTCAAGCGGTGTAAGGATTCCTAGCAAATGGTAAGCATACTCACTCTAAATTTCAGTTTCATTGGTGGCCGAATATAAATATGGTTAATAGGGGTGACTCGTGTGGAATACGAGTCACTTGATGTTGATAATATGTGTGTATTGGTGCAGATCTAAGAATATTCTGGAATATTTGCTAAGGAAAGGCTAGAAAAGCCGAAGGTACACGGTAAGGTTACGGTAAGGCTTCAGGATTTGATTAAGTTGTAGTTTAAGGTATATAATTAATTCGAAAGTGGTTTTGATTGTAGGTCGAGGCTGAGAATAGTGTAGTGCAGGTCGTCAATCAGGTGTGTACATACACTACACGCTCGGTAAATCGGTAAAAGCTGAAATTCTGAAATCCCTAATGGGCCTGTCGAATTTGTGGGCCCAAATTGGCAAAGTTGTGATATGAAATTTTGTGATGGATTGATATGTATGATTGTATGATTAAATTATAATCGGGCCTAATGGGTCATATAAGCATGATTGGGCTTAATGGGTTAACGAACGTGAATGGGCTTAATGGGTTAACGAACGTGAATGGGCTTAATGGACCTTATGGGATTGTAGAAATGCATGCTAGTGTTTTAATGGACTATAGGCCTAGTTCTAATCTCTCAAATTTTACATAAGACTTAATTAAATAATTAAACAAACCCGTGGACAAGTCGCTAAACTAAGGTGTGGCAATGGATGTGTGCATGTCCAGGATTGGATCTAGGAAGAGCTTGGTACTTAAGCAGTTCGAGTGACCGACCTCCTCTTCTCTTGAATCCTACTTGATGCGTAGTGTTCGTTCATCTTAGCCGCGAGGACTTGTTGATGGGTCAAAATTCATAACTAAAATCTGTATCATTAGGAAATTACGAAAATACCATTCTAAGATAAAATTACGAAAATACCCTTCTAAGATAGAAGTACGAAAATACCTTGTAAGGTAGAACTACTGAAATACCCTTATAGGGTAGGAGTACCGTAATACCCTTGTAGGGTAGATTTACGAAAATACCCCTATGTAGTGAAATGACCAAAATACCCCTAAATGTTTAATATGTGAAAATGTGTGAAAATGTGTATGATGCATTCATGAATTGTATGTTGCACTTGGGTGGGTTTTGATAATACGGAGGAAGTGTTTTGAGGATCGCATAGTCGTTTGACGACCGTGGATCCACCGTAGGCTTTTAAGCCACCAAGTAGCTTTGCTACACTGTCTTTATATAGCAGCCTTGCTGCAATGTAAGTAGTGCCGCAACCGGTGCTACCTTTGGAGTGTAGAGGATGGGTGGGTTGATGTAGACATCCCCACAGGTGTATTGGGCTGGTACGGGTGGTGTGTAGCGGTTGGATTTGGGATGGGAACATTTGCATACATGCAATTCTGGTATGATATGAGGTCAATATGGGCTAAGGCCCAGACCACTGATATTGTTAGGGCTTAGACCCAATGTGATATGTGTATAATGAATTGATTTGATTGTCAAGGGTCGTACACACTGAGTTGCGAAACTCATGCCCTTATTATTAATATTTCAGGTGATCCACAATAGACAGCTCGACGCGGGAGAGGACTCGGAGATAGCCACACTATAAGTTACTTAGGAATTTTCAATATAGATTTATTAAGTGTTTTATGATAATTACTTTTAAATTCCACTGTGATGTAATAATGCTATGTATCTTCGATTTCATTATTTACTTGGGATTTTATTTAATTACTGCTATATTTAATAAACATGTTTTTTTTCTAATTATTCATTTAATTTAATTCTTCAAATTTTTAACTAAGTAAATTCCTATCAAGCATATTTCGTTTCGAACTAAGTTTTTAACTAAATCATATTTTGAAAGTAACCCTTCAATATGACATCGCCAGATTCGGGCCTAACTTCTAGGCCGGGTTTGGGGTGTTACAAAAATGATAAGAACAAAAATCATTCAACATATCCCCAAGAGGGAGACTTGTAGCAAATTGAAGAGAAACTTTGATTGAGTTAATTCATAGGCATTGTTGATGGAAATTTCTGGGTATTTAGTTGGTGGTGAACGGTGGATGGAAACGATGGGTATGGTGGTTAATGATTAGAAACTAAAAAAAGGGTTTCTACTTTTTGGGTTTTTAAGAGAATGAGACACGATAGAGGAGAGTGAACACCGACAATTGATACTAGTAAATGACAACATGCAAGCAGAAATTTTTGGCATACAAGCAGCAGATGATGGCAAAAATAGTGGTGAAAGCCATAAGTAATTTCTGTAGACCTGAACTTTTGTGATAAATTTTAGAAAAAAACCTAAGATAGGGAAGAAAAAGAGGAGAATTAGAGGATTATTCTCGGTTAGTAGCAACCAGGGTGGCGGTGGAGGGGACGTCGATTGTTACCAAAATCTGAAATTTAATAAAATGTTTTCCGAAAAACAATGAACATTTGAGGGAGAGAATAAACTAGATAAAGAAAAAAAGTCAAAAATAAAAAATAACTTATATATTAATTAAAATTTACTATATTTATTAAATATTTACTATTTTATTGAAGTAATATGAATATACATATTACATATTGAATAATAATTAAATTAACATATGATTAAATTATTTATTATTTACTTATTAAATTATATTTAATAATAATTTTATTAAAATTTAATAACAATAACAATAATAATTTACCTATATTTTTTTTGCTAAGGGTACTCTGGTTATTTTAATTTTTTTTCTTTATGCTATCACAAATCTATTCCATTCAACCAAACATAAGAATACTATTACAGTTCTATTCCATTCCATTCGATCAAACAATTGAATTACTTATTACAGCTCTATTCCATTATAACCCTATTCTATTTCTGTAACGACCCGTTTTTCGTAGTGCCCAAAACGATGGTTTCGGGATCACATTACTGACAAGTGAGTAGGAAAAATATTATTTAATTAAAATTTATAAGTATTTATTAGAATCTTATTTATGTTTGGATTAAAAATTTTGATGATTGATTGATTAATTAGGTAAAAGAGGATTAAATTGAAAAAAGTTGCAAATGTTAGTGTCTATTAGTTAAAGGTATTAAATTAAGTAATATGCATGATCAAATGACCTTATATGGTAAATAAAACATAGGGAAATATAGTGGACGGTTGTGGCCATTAGCTAGCATTTTATTTTGAATGATTAAAGGATAATTTAATAAAAGTTAAATAAACTAAACAAAAAAGAACACAAAATTTAGTTTCATCTTCTTCATTTTGAAAGGCTCCAACCTAAACCACCATGTCAGACCATTCAAGCTTCGGTTTCGATTTTCCCTCTTGTATGTAAGTGTATTTTCTTCCATTTTGATTAATTTTTGTGTTTTTAAGGTTGTTGTAGCTAGACCGATCTAATTTAGGGACTAATTTGAAAAATAATAAAAGGTATAAGTTTTTAAGGAAGTTAATTGTTCTTGAAGTGGTGGATGAATTTATAAGTTCAATGGTTTAGTTTAGCTATTTTGTGAAGCAATTTTTGCTAGTATTAGCTTCCAAGGATTATAATGTTGAAATGTAAAAATAGCATGTTATTAAACTATAAAATACAAGATTTTAGGGACTGTATAAGAATCCTTATATGTTCGGTGAGCTGGGGAAATTGATTTAAGAATATTAATTAAATTGTTTTTTAGCAAGGGCTAAGTTATATATAAGACAATTGTTGAGGGTGAAATGTATAAATTGTTATGGGATAAATTGTTTAAGTTGAATCATTATGGTTTTGAATTAGTTAATGAAATAAAATTATCATATTTAGATCAAGAAACGAGCAAAATGGTCATTAATCGAAGGAAAGAGAAAGTCATTGAGTAATCGACCTCGATCATCGAAAGTTAACGCATTTTTAGTAAGTTTGTAGCCCTTAAACTTTATTTATTTAACTAATTTGATAGTCAATTATATATATTCAAATGATTAGTATTTTGAATGTAATGTTATGGAAATATATATATATATAAATGGTTATGAAGTGGATTATAGAAATTCAATATAAAAGATTAATGTAAATGATTTAAATTATGATTTGAAGAATTGTGGAATGATGTAATTACGTATGTAATTGTTGGTTTATCTGACTAGTGCTAGGTGCAACTTATTGTTGGTTTCTCCAACTAGTGCTGGGTGTAACACCCCTAACCCATATCTATCGTCGGAAAAGGGTTACAGAGCATTACCGGAACTTACGGAATGAATACAGACATTTTATATCATTTTATCATACATGTCAGAAAATTTATCGTAAAGTCCCTTATTTGGGCCCTTGAGGCCCAATGCAAGTATTAGAAATAAATCGGGACTAAATGGGAAACTCGAAGAATTTTTCGCGAAATTTCAAAATTTTCCCTAGGTGTAGGGATCACATGCCCGTGTGGTCAGGCCGTGTGACTCACACGGCCAAGTGACACACCCATGTCCTAGGCCATGTAGTGTATGAAGTAAGTCACACAGTCGTGTTCCCAGTCCGTATAACTCTCTAACTTGCAAAACATTAAGGTGCAGGGGACACACGGCCAAGCCATACGCCCGTGTGCTAGGCCATGTGAAAAATACTGAGTATTCTGTTTTAAATTTTAGGATGCAAGGAACATACGGCCAGACCACATGCCCATGTGCTAGACTGTGTGTCATATACGGCTGAGACACACGCCGGTGCCTCTACCCGTGTGGATGAAAATAGGTCATTTTAAGGCCACTTTTCTCACCCTTTTATAACTCCAACCTGAACTCAACATTTGAATACACTAATATGTCCCAACTAAGCAACCAAAACAACCAAAATTCATGTTTTTAAATATAACATATCATCAAAATATACTACTAAATACATGCATATATATATATATATATTTGTATCATTCACAACCATATTTCAAGTTTAACTCTTTTCTAATTAAACCCTATACATGCCATATAAACTATAAGATGTATATCAAAGTCTACCGAAACAATCTAGATAGTATGGTTGAACGTGTTGATCCGATCCTCCAAACTTCTTGAAAATCTACAAAGAATATTCGATGACACAAGTAAGCTTAATGAAGCTTAGTAAGTTCATTGGCTTTTAAATAAATCTTACCGAACATGTTATAACAATAATTCATTAAATAAGTATTTCACTAACATTTCCTGCCAATCATAATTTCAATTAATAAAATTTACTTGATTGAGCTCAATATCACTAACTAGTTAAATTCTTCCACATTAATTCCTTATAACACTTACCAATACTTGTCAAATTAGTGAACGACTTACAAATTTGAGTACATCGTTTTATTTATGACATAGTCCAACTATAGTCTTACACATATATTGCCATGTCACTGACATGGTCTTACATTCATAGTGCCATAACCCATTTATGATCTTATCTTCAGGATGCCATAGCCCAGTTATGGTCTTACACACATATATATACTGCCATGGTCCAACCATGGTCTTACGTTCATAGTGCCATAACCCACTTATAGCCTTTTCACTAAAATGCCATAGCCCAGCTGTGGTCTTACATTTAAATATTGTCATGGTCCAACTATGGTCTTATCTGTCAATTCATCTTGTTTCACGAAACGATCTTACTCAATCCTGCGTTCCACTTAATTTGAACTTTTAATTCAATTTTCATATATTTACAATAATCATAATTCAATAACAAAAATATGAAATAATACATTATATCATTCCTAAATTAATAATTAATCATGAAAGTTTAACCATGTGAACTTACCTGGGCCAATTTGAAGAATTTGTTGTAATTCAGGGACTATTCAACTAATTTCCCCTTTTCACGATTTTCTTCGAGTTATTGATCTATAATATAAATTTATTCATTCATTAGCATCTAATTCAATTCTAATTCACTTCACAATTTATGCCCTTTAATTTTTGAAATTACACATACCCTAACTTTTACAGTTTTTACAATTTAATCCCTTATTAATTTTCCTACCAAATAAGCTAATTTTTCTCAATTAACACTTTATCTAATTATTTTAGGCTACTATACAGCCTTTGATATTCATAATTTTAGCACCAAACCCTAACTCTTAACATTTTCACAATTTGGTCCTAAAATCAATATCTATCAAAATTACTTAATAAAATCATCATATAACAAGATTAAAGCTTCAAATCCATGTTAATTCATCATAAAAATCCAGCACTCATCAATGGTAACTTTAAAAATTATCCATGGAATAAAAAACTAATGAATTAAATAGTTGGACCTAATTGTAAAAGTCTTAAAAACACATTACAAGAAAAAGCAAGAATTGAACTCACTTGTAGCAAAAGATATGAAAAACCAACTCAAGAGGACTCTCCTATGATGTTTTGGCTGAAATTTTGATGAAGAAATGTCTAGATATCCTTTTAATTGAGATTTTATTTGTTAATTTTTTCAAAATTTTCAATTTTGCCCTTGTTTCACCCAATTCTTTGATTTTTTTTTCTTTTCTGCTTGTGCCGCCTCATGCCTTACATTTAGGCATATTTAATCCTTAATTCCTCCTTTGTTTAATAATTAAGCTATTTAATCACTATTTCTTTCCATTAGCAAGTTTTGCACATTTTTCAATTTAGTCATTTTTACTTAATTAACTATCAAAACGTTAAAATTTTCTAATGAAACTTTAATACTATCTTAATAACACTCTGTAAATATTTTTATAAATATTTATGGCTCAATTTATAAAATTCAGGTCTCGATACTTCATTTTTTGAAACAGATTAATCTAATAATTATTTCTAAAGCACAAATCACTATTTCATAACTTTCCTAAATTTATATTTAACTCATAATTACTAAATAGTAAAATTTTCAAACTCATTTGTCAGAATTTAGTGGTCTCGAAACACTGCTTCCGACACCACTGGAAATTGGGCTGTTACACTGGACACATATTTGATATCGTTGATTTATCTGACTAGTGCAGGGCACACTTATTGTCGGTTATTCGACTAGCACTGGGCGCAAAATTTTGTTGCAGTTTATCCGCTAGGCACTAGGTGTCATTCATAGATTGACTCATAATGGTAATGTTTAATCGATCCATCGGAAAAAGGTTGAAATATGAAGGTATATGAAATGTTCATATTGAACTATATAGTAAAATTTCATGGAAATAAACATTATATGTTTTGGATTATAAAATTAAGGCCATTAAGTGTAATTGTAGTTCTTTAAGTTAAGAACTTATTTATTATTTAATTATTCCTTATTGTACAAGTTAGGTACCTACTTTTTTTTTACAACACAACATCCAACGACAATCCCAAACTCAAAGTTAGTGATACTTTCTTTTGATGTTTTGACATGTACCTAGGATAATAATGTGTTATGTAGTGGTTTTTAGGGTTATAAATGAATATAGTAAAGGTTACTTGCATAAGATGTTGCTATATAACTTTGAATGATTTTACACCTTAATGTAAATGCTTGGACAAACTTGTGGTGCATATATATACAAGTATTAATCCATAATAGTTCTTTAGTGAATTGGTTCGTTAGAATGTAGGTGTTTGAGTGTTTGGATGGAAATCTTGAAATTTTGTTTAGTTGGTGAGGCTTGTAATGGTAATTTGTCGCAAGTGTACATGTAATTATATTTGGTTAATTTGGTTGTTGTTGAATGAAATAGGTTGATTATAGTAGTGTATTATCTTAGCCTAGTTATTTGTTTGGTTGTCTTTGATTGAGGTGCCTTTGGATGACATATCGGTTAGGCTTAGGCTTGGGATGGATGAAACTTTTGCATGAAAATGATGTTTTGAATGTGATTTTGAACCTAGGAAGTGAGTTTGATATGGCGTGTCTTGTTGCACAATGAATGGTGTGTGAAATGGCTTGAAATAGGGGTTAGATACGTTGTACACGGCCCACTCACACGGCTATGTGTCTTATTGTCTTTAGGCGTAGGTTTTACACGGCCCGCGAAATGGTCGTGTGTCTTAAAATAGTTTATTACACGGTTTGAGACACGACCAGTGACACGGCCGTGTGACCTTAATTCGAATATCCACATGGGCGGACACACGGGCTGGGACACAATTATGTGTCTGAACTTCGAATGTCCATACGGTCTGGGCTGTGACACACGGCCTTGTGTCCCCTGTATTTAAATCTTTAACTTTTTATTAGTTGTTCTATTTTATTTCAAATTAACCCCAGAATATCCTCAAACTATTATTAGGGCCCCGTAGACTCGATTTAAGGCTCGTAAGTATATGTTTGTTATAATTGAAATGTGATTTATAGCTGAATATTTATGAAATAGTAATGTTAAATGTTTAAATTGTTATCGTAATACTCCATGTCTTAACTTTGGCGACGGAGACGGGTTAGGGGTGTTACAATCCCAATGAACCAAACCTGGTATAAGATTTCAAAAATAGAAGAATTCAACTTAATGAACTTAACATTTATCGTTTAATGAGAACTAAAATTTTAAAATTTAGAGATAAATATCAAAGCTATACTTGAATTTTGATCCAATATGTAATGCTATCCATGAAGTCTGATTTTGTATAATTTTATATATAAAATTTTGATTCGATTCAATTTTCACAAATCAATAACAACATTATCTAATTAGCACAATTTTATATTGATATATTGCATACACAAATAATTATATTAATTCAATATGAAAATAAATGAATATATATTTTTTTAAATGTGTAAAGTTGATCAAAATTAAAGATTCATATATACATATGAATCATAATACAAGTTCCACATGTATAATTATACCCAATCAAATTAAAGGTCAGACTAAATATATATATATATATATATAATCTGTATCCCTAAAATTTAAAAAATCCAAAGTTAAAAGTACAAAAACTGAATTTAGAATCCACATTTGTTTGTGGACTGTAATAAGGAAATTCAAGGCTTGCTAGGGTGAGCCATATCAAACAAGGCCTCCTTTCACCTTGTTGGAAACCAGCCACCTTATATATTTGTTTATGTAGGGGTTGGCATCCAAGTAGTAACTGAAGTAGGCTGAAAAGGGGTAGCTGGCTGAACGTGGGAATAAGCTGACCGGGAAGTCTGCCAACCATGGAGGAATTAGATGCCAAAGTCATGAATACGAGCCGAAGAACAGTGGTCATTCTTCCAAACAGACAAATTCCTGAAATACCATAATGACCAAAGAAGAACACCCACATTGACTTTGACAACTACCACCACGTCCCCAGATTGAAGTAACAATGAGAACCAACTCTCGAAAGTTAAAGCAAAAGACACAATCCGAGCCATATCCCAGACTCTCATCGCTATCGGTCAAGTGATCAACACATGATCAAGGTCTACCAACGCTCCACACCGAACAAATAGTAGCGGAATAGAGTAGCCCTTTTCAGCAAGATGGTAACGAGTTGGAACAAAACGCCGCAAACACCTCCGCATAAAGTCCTTCACCTTTGGAGGTAAACAAGCGTTCCAAATAATTTCCCATGGACCCTAATCTTGAATATATTGGCACTAGATAGTGAGTTGTAGAGAAATTGATAGGCAAATTTAACTGTGTAGATCCCCATCCTATCATGATGCCATATAAACCTGTTCGAACGTGGATAAATGCTAATCAGAAACTAAAGAATACATGTAGCATCAATCGGGGCAAACAATCCGTCAACAAGCTCCCTACCTCATACGGTGCCCGACTCATTAAGAAGGCCAAAAACCCACAGTTCCTCCAATCCATCTAGCGGAGGGGAATTGACGTAGAAACTCGATAAACCATCAAGCCAAGGATCCTATAAACATGTATGGACCAAACATCACCAAACCTCCACCTAAAATATTTGCATCGTTTTGGATTCAAATCATTTGGGTTTGAGATTCTAATTTTTCAAGTTGAATAGTTACAGTTTTGAATCATTTTGGATTTTGACCATTTCAAGTTTAGATTGCTCTAGATTTAGGTAACTATTGGTTCCGAGTTAATTCAAGTTTGAGTTGAACTTATTTAGGATGATTTTTTATGGTTAAACTAAGTAGTTCAAGTGTTGAATTTTATTTGATTAGATCGGATTTTTGAATTTGGATCGAAATAAAAAAGTCTAATTTTAAATAATTTCACATTAACCTTATTGATTACTTATGGATATTGTTTTCCCTCTTTTTTGTTTGGGTTCAGCCGATAACATATATAAAAGAGTTTAGAATGTTTTGGAGTGATATATAGAGGCGGAGATAAGGGTAAGTAATGACCTTAGCCCCAGAATGGTAAGATATTATCTTTTTAATCACTTTCAAATTTATGCAATTACAAATTAATATAATAGTAAATTTGCATGACATAATGTATTCCATCATCTCTACCATAAGATATACAATCAACCATCTCTATAACAACCTCATTTATCTGTTAATATTTTGTTTATTATAATGAAGTGACTGGTACACACATACTGTTATAGACAGATAATTGTTGTAAACGTAAAATAGAATTCATATCGCGAATTTCCATTAAATAAAGAAAGTGATAATTATGTTAAAAAAGTGAGAATCAAATAAAAAAAATTAAAATACATATAATAGGTGCACGCATTATTGCTTTTATGCTTATTTTATTTTGCGTTCATTCACATACCTAATTATAAAGTTTATAAATATAACAAGTTCAATTAATTAGTCTGACTTATCATATTAAATTAATTTTTTTTGAATGAGGTAACTGGGCTTTTATTATTAATATCATAAAAATAGAAACCCAAAAATATTCTTCTGGGCTCAAGTCTATATGGAAAAAGAATAAATAAATGGAAATGGGCATACCATTTTGCTATAGTAAAAAGCCCGTACTTGAAAAAAAAGGAAATTTAATGCAGAAACTAAAATACGTGAAAAAAGGAAACATAATTGATAAACCCAGTCAAATCGAACAGCCTGGCCAGCATTTAATCCGAGCATCTTTTCATGTCAATAGCCTCACCTGTTCCAAGATAGGTTTTTTTCCAAAGATTTTCCATATCCCTGCTATCATGACTATTCATTTCTTTACCTCAAAGCAATTTTCAGTTCAGATTTTCTCTCTATTTTCCTTCCGGATCTACTGCGCTGTGGCTCCTCGCATCCCCCACAAGGTATGATACTTCTTTTTTCTCTAGTGCTTCTTTCGCTAGATTATGGGTTTGAACATTCACTGTTCTATGAATAAACTGGAAAGTAACATTTTAAAGACTGGTTATTTTACTCTGAATATCTCTTATAATCGCTCCAAGAACTGATCTGTTTATTTCTTGTGATTGACATTTCTTAATAACTATTTTCAAGTCTCCTTGTATTACTGCTGAAGATAAACCCATTGGTATTACTAACTTTATGACCTCTAACCCTGCATGAGTTTCTGCTACGAACGGATATGAGATATTTTCATGGAGAGTCGTCTTTAAGGTTTTAACACACCCATCTGGTCCTGAACCACTAAACTCGAGGCTGATCTATAATTTCTTTTGTCGATGGCTGCATCAAACCGTACCATTGAACTCGTTGTCTCCCCTGATTGGTTATGGGTTTTTTCAGTAATAGAGGTAAGTTTTTTTTCTCTGATCCCCTCCAGATCTGCTAGATATCTTCTGATTTTCTTGACTAGATCCCTATCTGAAATGATTTTCCTTTCATGGACAAACTGGTTTTGTGAGCTCCATATGAACCATAAGGCACAGCAAACAATCCAGCACTGTTCCTTAGTCCTTTTTTTTGAAAACCTAAGTAAGCCATTCACTAATATTTTTATTCATATAAGATGTAACCCAAGAGAGATTAAGACTCGACCATATTTCTTTGAAAGCAGGACACTGTCTAAAGACATGGTAGTTGTCATCTTCTCCAGAACCACAGAGAGGACAAGTAACGTTAGTGGCCACTCTCTTGTATCTAAGATTGACTAGTGTAGGTATGTAGTTTCAGAAGATCCGCCATATTGTTAATGTAATCTTTGATGGTAGCTGTAAATCCCATAGTTTTTTAAAGAAATCTTTAGTTTCGGTCTGTAATAAATAACTATTAGGATCCATGCTAGCAAATTGTAATAGTTTGTAGGCGCTTCGAACTAAGAAATCTTTGGAAGGTTCTTCTTTCCACACTTGAAAATCTTCATGGTCCGCTTCTGCCAAGGGGATCTACAAGATTTTTTGGGCAGTTTTCGATTGAAAGGTACTGTTGACTAACTCCCTCTTTCATGTTTTATTTGAGCTATCAATTAGATCTGAGACTAATTGCAAATCATCATTTTATTCTTTGTTTTGCCAACCAACTACAGCACTCCCTAGAATCCAGCAATTATTCCATATAGAAATCTTCGTACCCCTTCTGACTCTTTAGCAAAGTCCATCTCGAAGGAAACCCTTTGCTGCCCAAATACTCTTCCAAGTAAATGAAGGTAAGTTTCCCAGCTGTGCATTTAGAAAATTTGAGTATGGAAAATATTTTACTTTAAAAACTTTGGCTAATAAAGAATTTGGACAACTAAAAAGACGCCAACCCTGCTTGGATAATAATGGAATATTAAATTGACAAAAATTTTGAAAACCCAAACCTCCATTTTCTTTTAAAAAGCACATATTTTTCTAAGAACACAAATGTGTTCCCTTCCTACCACATCCCTTTTGCCACCAGAATTTAGCAATAATACCTTTTATTTCATCAAATAATGATTTTGGTAACAAAAAACAGGCCATTGAATATGTCGGTATAGCTTGCAAAACAACCTTAATAAATACCTCTTTACTACCTTGAAACAGAAATCTAATACTCCAGTTATCAATTCCCTCTTTAAGTCGATCTTTCAAAACCTGAAAAGATTTTTTTTCTTCTACCTACTAAGCTCGGCAACCCTAAATACTATTCTAAATCATTTGAGCTTCTAACTCCCAGCTGATTAACCACCAATTGTCTATCGTCCTCCGAATTATTCTTACTAAAAAAGACGGTTGATTTATCAAAATTCACACATTGACCCGAACCTTTATTGTATTCCTGTAGAATCTCTTTGATTACGTGAGCTCCTCTTCTTATTGCCTCTCTGAACAAAATACAGTCGTCTGCAAATAATAAACGAGACACATGTGGGCTTTTCTATTAACCTTAACACCTTTTAAGAGCCCATCTCTTATTGCTAATCTCATTAGGCATGATAGACCCTCTCCACAAATTAGAAATAAAAAAGGCCTCAATGGATTACCTTGTCGAAGTCCCCTGGTTGGATAAAAAATTTCTCCAATAATTTCATTAACCATAATCGAGTAAGAAATAGTAGACATACATTTCATAATGGAATCAATCCATTTTGGAGCAAATCCCATGCGGCTCATAATTTTCTCAACAAAGTTCCATTCTATTCTATCATAAGTCTTATTCATGTCTAGCTTGACTGCCATGAACCCCTTTTTCCCCAATCTCTTCTGTTTCAGCGAATGTAGTATTTCATACTCTAGCAATACATTATCCGACATAAGTCTTCCTGGAACAAAAGCACTCTGTGATTCATCAATACATTTATCAATAACTCCTCTAAGTCTATTTGCAATAGCCTTTGCCAGTATTTTATAGATAACATTGCATAAACTAATCGGTCGAAAATGTGTCATATTAGAAGGATTAGTGATATTCGGGATAAGTACTATATGCGTTAAGTTTATAGAATTAACCTTCATATCTCTATTCAAAAAGTAAAGGAAAAAAGAAACGACATCATCCCTAACGATGTGCCAGCATCTTTGATAAAATAGTGATGGAAATCCGTCTTCCCCTGGTGCCTTTGTATATCCCACTTCGAACAATGCCACTCGAATTTCCTCTCCGGTATATGGAGCTATAAACTTTTTGTTATCTTCCTCAGATATACAATGATTAATCCCCGAGAATAAATGATCATTGAAAAATGTATCCCCCGCTATAAATAAATTTTGGAAATAAGCTAGTGCGATACCTTTTATTTCCTGTAAGTCTTCTGTCTCCCCTCCTCTTCCATTTTGAAGCTTATCAATCCGATTTCTCCCTCGTCTCTGTGTAGCTTGGCTATGAAAAAAATGTTGTATTTTTATCACCAAATTTCAACCAGTTCAAATGGGTCCTCTCCTCCCAATAATATTCATCCTTTTTAATCTCAAAATTTAACTGGATCTTCGTGTCTATCATCTCAGCCAAATTACTATCATCCCTTTCAGCTTCTATTAATTTTGATAATTTTTCAGTTAAAAACTTTTTTCTCCATTTTCTTTTTGTTTGTATTTGCCCAGCCCAGCTTCTCAAACCCCTTCTTAAAAAATCCAGCTTCTACAGTAAGTCTCCTATCGCCATTCCCTATAAACATTTGACTTCATCAACAAAAGAAGCTCCCAATGTCCACCAAGCTTCAAATTTAAAATAATTTCCTTTTCACCTTTCCTCGTCTCTTTTTGTGATGACTAAAAGAGGACAATGATCAGAAAAAGAATGAACCAGATGCTGAATTTTTGCCTCGGAAAACATTAGCATCCATTTCGCATTTGCCACTCCCCTATCAACTCGTTCATGTATGTTTGTCTCTGGTAAATTTCTCTTCTCCCATGTAAACCACCTACTAGAAAACTCGACATCATTTAAACGACACTTTTCTAAAGTTTTTCAAAACGATTCCATTCTTTTATCATCTCTGGGTAGACCCCCTCTTTTTCAAACCCGTACATAATTTCATTAAAATCTCTGCACACCAACTAAGGAATATCCTCATCATGATAAATATTTTTCAAAGCAGCCCATGGGTCATCTCTATCTTGGGCGTATGAGGTGCCATAAAAACCTGTAAATCGCCATTTCTCTTTAATTTTAGTACCTTCCACAGCCACGTCAATATACATTTGGAAAAAATTTGAAGCGCAATAGTAGTATCATTCTTTCATGCCAAACATAATCCTCCTCTAGTATCTTCCGCATCGACTTCAATCCCATTTATAAAACCACAGGTCCTTCTGACTCTCTCCATCTGAATTTTGCGCAGCTTAGTCTCCAAAAAGAAGACTACTTGAGGATTATAGATCTTCAGCGAATGTCAAAGTCTTCAAATTGTCCATGGTCTCCCCAAACCACAGACATTCCAGCTTAAGATTTTCATTGTGCCCGGCTGGCTTGCCTTTTGGCAGCCGCCGATGATAAGTGAACTGGATCCCCCATTCTCCTATTTCTTGACATTATTTTACTAACATCATCTTTTCTTAATAAATCATCAATTTCCCCTCTAGACCTCTTCTTTCCCTCCTCTCTTATTAATGTTGTATCCTCTAGATCATGGTCCATTGAAGTATGGATCTAGTCTAACAGAAGATCTTTCATTTGTTGGCCACAAACTAATGAACCCCCTTCTAAATTAACTCCAAGAACTGGATCCACTTTCTTTCCACAACTCTTGTTATTTTCCGCCCTCTATTGCCCATTCCCTATTCCTCTATTGTTTTCTTCAAAACCACCCATTTTCCCATCTCCATCCTCCCGTAGCCATATACTATTCATAGCTAGAGCTCTTGGGGATTGAGCTCGTAAAGATAAATCTCAACCTATATCAGCAACTTTCATACCAAGTGTTATCTTTGCTTCACAAAAGGAATCGCTATGACCCAATCTTCCACAATAAAAACAAAATAATGATAATCACTCATATTTAAAATTAACATATGAACGCCTCCTACAAAATAGAATTTGTTTCTTTCTTTTTAATGGTCGCCTTACATCAACTTGAACTCTAATTCTCATAAAGTTTCTATTCTCCTTCCCCAAATTCGATCTGCATATTCCAAAAAAACCCTATAAAATTTTCCATTTGCACCGCCAAATTCTCAAAGAATAAACCAATAGGTACATCATGGATCTGTACCAAAAAATGTGTCATGACTAAAGGTACTTGTAATGGATCCTCTCGCTATTTTAGTTTATAAATGAGCAGCAAATGATTATTAAAGGTCCAAGGAGAACCTTTAAGAACGCTTTCCAAATCCATAGTGTGATAAAATTGGAACAAATACCTTTTTTACCCCAAATCTCGGATCTGAACTCCCCGAACTGGATGCCACAGATTCGCCAGTGTACTCTTCATTGCTGGAAAGTGAATGATACTGGCTGTCAAGAAACAACCCACTAGTTGAAAACTCTCCCCCGTTCCTTCCCTGTTCAGATCTGGTTGTATTTGAATAACTTCGTCTTCTTCTTCATTTATTGAAAGTTGAGCCAATTCGTTTTCCATTTTTGCAGATGCAGATCACAAGATTTACTATATTTCTTCGGATCATTGGAGCCAAACTTGCGAGGTGCGCTGACTTTCCAAAAGACAAACAAAAAAACAAAAACTTAAGGAAACAACAGAAAACCTAGACCTCTTGCCAGAGACGGTAGACAATAGCTTGCTAGGGTAGCAGACTCTTACATAAAGAACAAACTTATCATATTAAATTAATTAATTTATCACGAGTTATTAAATTAAAGTAACCAATTTATATATTTATGATGTTTCAAATTCATAGGAGAATATTTAATTAGGGAACTTAATAGTTTATTGAATTTATATTGTTAATTCCATTTATTGAAAATTATTTCATTTAATAAAATATAATTTACAATTTTTTCATGTGAAATTGAAACATTTTATTGAAAAAGTGAAAAATTATTATAAAAAATTAAAATAAAACATAAAAACTCAATTCTAACATAAACTTGACTGTTATAATAAAATACGAGAATCACCGCATCATGTCATGTTATATATCTAAATTTTATTTTTAACTATTTTGTGAATTTATTTCATAAACGCCTCTGTAGGCACTATATCTCTATAGGTTCTTTTTTTTTCAAATTAGGCTTTTTTTTTTTTTTTTTGCAACCCCTCTATTTCGCTAGCCATCTCTTTTTAAAAAACCACATTTTGGCTGTAGATAGTATTTTATATTTTTTAAAATAAATTACACTTAAGGTCATTCAACTTTTAAAAAATTATAAATTAATTACTTTAAATTTTCATTTAAATTACTAAATTATTTAAAAAAATTTATTCATCACTAAGCTGTTAAGTTTTTTTTTTCCTTAAGCTCAACTATGAGCACTAAGCAATGATTCGATAATCAGTATAGTGGATCAGTACTCATCGATATGTAGAATAATACACCTTATTTTCAAGTCATTTTGACAGTTACTGTTGGAGATTGGAGAAGAAAATTGTTTGGATTTTGATTCACAGGTTCGTGACGTTCAAAGTTGTTTCATGAGAAAAATTTTGAATCATAGAAGAGAAAGAGAAGAGTTCAGTAACTTAAATAAAAAATTTTAAATAGCTTAATGATATTTTATAACTTTTTAAAATTAAGGGATAAAATTATAAATTTATTAATATTTTTGTAACATTGGGTGTAGTTTATTCTAAACGGCAGAATATAAAAAGTGGGATCTGAACCAACCCAAATATAATCCTTCATCTTGTTGTATGCATTGCCAATTCCAAAGTATTATTATTATTATTTTATTGTGGAGAAGACAAAAACTGAAAATTGTCTCATACATGGAAATAAATACATACATGTGAGATATTTGTGGAGCACAAACTTCATGAAAAGTAATATAGTTTTAGTAAGGGGATAATATACTAATTGGTACTTAGGTTTAGCTTTAATATTCAATTTGATAGTAAATTTATTTTTGTTCCAATTTGGTACTTAAGTTGGGCTTCAATGTTTAATTTAGTATCTAAACCAAACGACTCAATGAATGTTTGACACATGTATTCTAGTAAAAAAATATACAACTACTTAACTGAGATAAAAAAATAAAATTTAAGTATTAAATTGAACATTGAAGCTAAACTTAAATGCTTAAACAAGAAAAAAGAAAAACTCAGGTGTCAGATTCAAAAAGCTTAGTTACTAAAGTGAACGATGTTGCCAAACTCCGATACCAAATTGAGAAAAAAAAATCAAATTAAACATTAAAACTAAACTCGTGATTTTAAAAAAAAAATATTATTAAACTAATTTTTCATAATATTTGCCTCAACTCAAATTAATTCGTGAAAATAATTGATTTTTTTGGATTAAACTTTTATCAATATGAGTTGACTCAAGTCTCAAATTGATACGTTAAAATAAATCTAGATGAATTTTTTATGTAATAATGATAATTTATATTTATATAAATTTTGATACAATTATACATATAATTTTACTATATGCTTTAGTTTTTATCATTTTATGATATTTATGTTTTATGATGATAGCATCTAAAAAATAGGGTTAATATATTAATTGGTACCCAAGTTTGGTTTTAATATTTAAATTGGTATTTGAGTTTAACTGCAATAATCAATTTAATATCCAAATCAAACTGCAGCATATGGCCAAATAATTATTTGATACATTTGCTCTAGTAGAAAAATAAGACAAAGATTTAAGTATACTAAGCCAAAATAAGACACCAAATCGGGACAAAGAAAAACTTGTGTACATAATTAACTATTGAAATCAAATTTAAGTATTGAATAGTTTATTAACCTGAAAACTATTCTATCTACTCTAAAAGCTCCATGATTTTTGGAAATAGGTTTTATTTTTAGATGATGAAATAAAAGTCTAGTGATTCGATAACATAAAATGATAGAAGTATTAACAGGCAAATTCGTCCTTAAACGTTAAATTAAAAAGTAAATTTGATTTTTTTCTATTAAAATTTCATCCATTTGTATAGTTAAAAAATGACGTGGTTGACGGAACATTTAGGCAATAACACATGACGTTTCACATGTACATCATGTTGACGAACAATAATTAATTTTTAATAATAAAAATTGATAGATATTTTTAACAGAAAATTAATTTTTTTATTTAATATATAAAGAAAAATTTTCTTATTTGAATAAAAAGATAAAATGTAATTTAATTTTTAATATAACTAACTTTAACAAGAAAAACATAAATTTTCAAAGAGCATTTAGGTTTTAAATTAGGTTTGCTAATTAATTACGGTGGCCCAAACTTACGTGCAGAAGAAGTCAAAAAGAGAGGAAGAAGATAACTTCGGTGGTCCAAACTTGGTGAAATAAACGATAATTTGATTAACTAATTTAATAATAAGGTGTCATTTTTCATTACATAATCTTTTCATTTTTTAAACCCAAAAAAGAAATCAATTTTTTTTAAAAATATTGCATAAATCTTCTTTACATGGTAAGCTAATAATTTTCCCAGTCTGGCAAACCCAGCTAATAAGAATAACCATAAAAACCCAATCGCTTGATTTTCTTCCCATATATATATTGCAGCCAAAAAAACAGCTACAAAAAAACCCAAATCACAGAGAAAAGTTCACAAAGAACCCAAAGTTGATAACTTTTTTGATAACCCAAAACACAAAAATGGGTGCTTCTGAATCAGTTCCTCAAAAATCAATCCATGAATTTACAGTCAAGGTTGGTTTTCTTTCTTTCTGTTCTTTTGCTTTAATGTTAAGATTTTAAGTGAATGATTTTGATGTTTGAAGGTTTTTTACTATGTTATATATTTGTGTTTGTAGGATTACAAAAACCAAGATGTTGACCTTAGTATGTACAAAGGAAAAGCTCTTCTTGTTGTTAATGTTGCCTCTAAATGGTTCTTTTTCTCTTTTTTCTAATTTTTCTTCTTTTTTTTAATAACTTTTTTTAATTTTTTTTAATTTATAAAGATTCCACCTTTGTGATTTTTGAACAGTGGACTCACTGATTCAAATTATACCCAGTTGACTGATCTTTACAACAAATACAAGGACCAAGGTTAGTTCCTTTTATTTAGATTTTTGTAATTATTAGTTTCTAGGGTATTTTGTGTTTTATGAACAGGTAGATGATTTTTTTTTTTACAATTTTTGTTCCTGGATTTGTTGAAGATGGTTGTGTGTGTGTGTGTGTGTGTTTTTTTTTTTTTGGTTTGTTTGTGTGTTTGTGATGGGAAGGACTGGAGATTTTGGCATTCCCATGCAATCAGTTTTTGAGCCAAGAACCTGGTACCAGTCAAGATGCACAAGAATTTGCTTGTACAAGATACAAGGCTGAATACCCTATTTTCCAAAAGGTAATGAAAACATGTATGTATGTGTGTGTATCCTTCGTTCTAGCTGCATATTTTGTTTTATTGGTTTGAACTTAAATTAATCCCAACTTAAATTGACTGAATCTGAACATAAAACAATCCCAACAAGTAACTTAAATTGATCCGATCCAAAAGTATAAACTCGAAATTGACCCAAACTTAAAATGACCATAAAATTTTACAACTTAAAACCAACCCAATCCACTAATTGACAAGGCTAACTTGAATACATATGACCAGCACATTTTTGATGAATGAATGAATGAAAGCTTTGACTGTTCATCATGTTTGCCGCTTTCTTCAATACAGGGACATTTTGGGGACTTCGCTTTTGCCAACTCATTGCTCATTCTGCTAAATTATTTGTTCTATGTTTAGGTTCATGTCAATGGTCCGAGGACAGAGCCTGTCTACAAGTTCTTAAAGACAAACAAATCTGGGTTCTTGGGAAATAGGATAAAGTGGAACTTCACTAAGTTTTTAGTTGACAAGGATGGCCATGTCCTTGCTCGCTATGGCCCTAGCACTACGCCATTGGCCATTGAGGTACTCCCTCCCTCCCTCCCTCCCATCTTTGTGCATCTGCAATCTTAGGTAGTAGCAATTGTTCGTTATTTAAAAAATTTGACTTTTGCTATCCCCTAATATAATCGGTTCATAACAGACAAGAAACTGATTTAACCTATTTTACTCGAATACAAAACCGAATTAACCAATTTGAACCGGCTTCTGCTATACCCTATATATGATAATGTAGACTAATTTATCTGCTGTGTTGCTTTGCTTACAGGCTGACATCAAGAAAGCTTTGGGAGTGGACATGTGAAAGTTATAAAAAGAGTTAAAAGTGAGGGAATGGAAATTAGAAAAATAATATTATATTTATGAAAGTGTTGGTTCATTCCCATATTATTTTTAGTTTATTGGATTATTGTTTTTTTTTAATTATTTTTCTATGTTGATGTTAAGACATTCATTACCATTTAGACAGTTTCTTTGCTGCATTAGAGCCAAGATATAGACAGAAAATAGAGTACTCACATTCAATATATTTATGTGTTTAATGCTGAACAAAACTTGTGCCAATAGTTTTTGCCACTAACAGAGATATAATATGTTTGCAGAAAAATGGCTATATATGGCTATAGAAATAGCAACTAACTCGAGGTTATTACGATAAAAAAACAGTCTAGTAACTGTTCTTAATACCTGGGAACCTTTTTATATGATGCATCGTCGATTCATATAGCTTCACTGTACAAACTCAGAATTCAGCATCTTTGTCGAAAATTTCCCATCCATCATCCAATAGTTCTTTTCCATCAGCTTTGGATCTTTCATCCGATGATCTGCTCTTTGGAGATTGTCCATCGACAGATGGTGTTGGGCTTCTTTTTTCCGGTGTTTTAGCTGTTTCCCATTGGCCGGAACCAAGATCTGATGATCTGCTTTTCAGAGATGAACCAGATGAGGCCAGGATGCAGCTGGTTTGGCTTGAGGATATTGATTTGCTTAATGGAATACGGTCATCGAACTTCTGTTTAAGCAACCTTATATCCTCGCAAATAACAGATATTTCTCCTCTGCAAAAATAAAAAGGAAATGTTTATTGGAAGATAGCTAGAACTGTATCAACAAATAATAGGGTATTCGCATGCATCGATCCATTCTCGTGCTAATTCATACAGAATACCAATCATTTATTTCACCCTACCAACCAAGAACCTATACGTATAACAGAATTATACTTACTGTAGTGAGTCAATAATCTGGCCCCGGTCCATAAGAAACTCACGTAACTGCAGCGGAGCATATGCAAAAGGGTACGTAAGTCCAAAATGAGTAATCTATTTTAGACGTATGTCCAAAATAAGTAATCTATTTTCAACTTTGTCAAGTCTAAACAAATTTTAGTAGAGTGGACAGAAATGAAAGCTACCTTGGAATTTTCTTCTGCCTCCTGCCTTAGAATCTTGGACTCTTCGACCACTTTCACCATAATGGCTTCTTGCTCGGCAAGAGCGTTACGAGCAGATTCTTCTTTTTCCAGCTTTTCCTGCTCTGCTGCTTTCATCAACTCCTGTGCGGCAGATTGTCGAGCTTCGAGGGTTTGACGAATCTGTTGATAAAATTATAAAGATATAAAATGAGAGTATAACAAGCTCAAAGCTCTTCATACCAATATCATGTTCTTGTTAAATACACCATATGTGTTATGAGTTTGTTCTGTATAAATTTTCTACTTCTCCATATTCCATCCACATGGATAAACATATTGATCAAGCCAATTAATGGCATACAGATTTATACTAAAAACCGACCAGCTAAGTGCCAGGTTTAATGTTTTCCAAGATTACCTCATCAAGAATAGCAAGAGATTTGTCTCTTTCGTCTGACAAGCTGAGCAAGCGATTTTCAAGCTCTTTTACTTCAGTGACTAGGATTGCCTTCTCGCCATATACTTCTCCAGCATGCTGCAAAACGAAGGCGAATGGCTAAGCTTTCATACTCTTTAAAAATCGTAAAACTACATTCTAGTTTTGATAATTAAAACATCTAGGTTATCAACAAGTGCACAACCATGTCATTTGCTTCCTTTGCATGTGGCAGCATCTGTTTAAGTTCCTCCACCTTGACGAGAATATCCATGCCCCCCCTTGCAGCTTCCTCTTTTGCTTGTTCGGCAGCTGCCTCTTGAAGTTCAACTTCTTTCATCAAGTTCATAATTGATTGCATGGTTTGAAACAAAATTTTCTGAACCAAAATCTCATAAGTTAGCAGTTCATCCTCCCAAAATAGCGACAAAAAGAAACATTAGAAGTTCAAAATCTCAAAGATCAGTTCATTCATCATGCCGCAATCAATGATATAATGGACTAAGTTCTAGTATTATTAGCATTGCATAGGATCATTCTCAAACCCAAACAGCCTCCAAAGTTGACAAAAGAAAGTAACAAGTTTAGAGCAAAGAGTACCTTGTTATCTTTAGCATCTTCAATGATCTCTTCGAGTAGATCAATTCTACATGTTTGACTTGATCTACTAACAACAGGGTTGAAGGTCTCATCCTCAACATCACTCATTTCACCAATGCAACCCTGCTGGGATTTAAGCCCAACAAAACTTTCTGGCAATTGTTCTTGAGAGTATGACGGAACCAGCATGCTCACAGTATTTTCTTCACCTACCATGGTTCCATTTAATGAACTGCTTCTGCATAAATCTTCATTCAAATCCACGGGTCCATCAAAATTTAATTTATCATTACTGCTGCCATTCTCCAAAAGTGGGGCCGTATCATCAGCCGAGGTGAATGGGGCAACCTGTGGCGTCCTCGGTAACCCATCTTCAATATCTGTGGTTCGGTCTTGACTTGATGAACCTAACTCCTTAGTTTCAAGATGTGCATATAGCAAAGAATTATCGACCTCTGAAGCATTCCAGCTGAAACTAGACTTACTTTTCTGAATTTCAGTATTCCCCAACAAAATCAATTCCTCAGTTTCAATATCAGCAGCCTCGTTATTATTGTTGTCGTGGAATTTTGAAGTAGTTGCTGCATTTTGTGCCTCAAGAGAATCCACATTGCCAGAAGAATCAGTAAGACAAGTGTCTCGGACAACTTCACCTGTTTCCAACAACGGTTCTGTAGAAGAGCTTGTTCCTTTTCCAACTGATACCTTTCGCCGCCTCAACTGATTGCTTTCTTCCTCTTCTATAGCCGCATCTTCAAAAACCCATATATGACATTAAGCAAGTCAATACATCAAGGAATAAAAGCCAATATGCAGCGGATACACATGCACATATGAAGTGGCACTTACCGTCAAATACAAAAAACAGACCAAACAAAAAAACACTAAATCTTCCACAAATAAGAAGGCTGACCTTCATTTGGTTCAATTTGATGACTCTGGTTCTGCAAGGAAGAACTAGCAACCACGGTTCGTTTAGATAGGTAAGGTATAATCTCAGACAGAACAATCTCAGCAGCTGCATCAACGTCCTTAGAGTTCTCAATAGCAACAGCTTTTAGAATACGAGAATCGACCTGCGCAAAAGGAGCAAGAAAGCTATTTTTTACTGGATGTTTGTTACATTTTCAAAATACAGAGATGCAATTTGGGAATTTATAAGGAAAATTTAAAGCTGAAGTAACTCATTGAGCTTTAACCAGGAGATTTACAAATTACTTAAAAAGGGGGTCACAACTCACACCTTTTTTGTGTTTAATATACCCCCCCAAAAAAAAGAGCAAAAAGAAATACCTGCGGAAATATATCCAGCAAGCATTGAAAAACCTTATTGAATCCCATTCTGGAAAGCTATTAAGCTGCAAATAGAAAAAAAGAATAAAAAAATGAACTTTTTACACAATATGTATAATCAATATCATAATAAACAACAAGAAAAGAAAAATTAAATAAGAATCATAATTATAATCGAAAATTCATTTCCATGCAAAAGAAAAACCACCAATTGACAATTTTTTATTAATTAATGACGAAGAAATCTAAACATAAAATAGAATTAAATAAACAAAAACCCTAGCGCTTGTTTGGTGATTAAAAGGACAATATAAGCCACATTTTATTCTTAGAAAGAAAAAAAAAGAAATTTCATATTTCATTTCAAAGGAGAATAACAATAAAACCAGAATGAAAAATCAAAAGGATTTCTAACATGAAACGAAGGGAGAAAAAACGAATTAAGAAAAATGAATCTGTTTAGCAGCAAAGAAAATTTAAAAGAAAAATACATACAATCAAGATAAAGACTGAGCAAATTTAATCGTTGAAAATATCAAAAAAATAGATAAAATTAACGGAAAATTAGAAGAAAAAAAAAGAACATACCTTTTTGAGAAAGTGAACCCAGAGATTGCTAATTAATTTTTTTGAATTTCTGATTTATAATTAATTTTTTAGTGTTTTGTTATTTGAGATTTATATATATAGTCATGGGAAAAGCAGGAGAGAGAGAGGAGAATTACGCAGCTAAGGAACTGGATATAACCGTAATTAAGGGTTTTGTGTGAGGGTATTTTCGTCTATTAATTTATATACGAAGAGTCTGACCGTTTCGGGTCGTTGTTAATTGGTGGCACTTTATAATGTAAGGTTTGTATTTGTCATCGGAACCTTCCTTGTGCTCATTAAGTGTGACAATAAATGAATTTTTAGATTTTATATTAACAAAATAATTAATTGGATAAAAATAATACTTTTTTAATTTAGATAAACTTTATATATAATTGATTTCACATTTGAATGGTATTTTGTTTTTAATAATATTTTGAATAATAAATAAGTATATTATAAATCGTATTCTCAAGAATAATTTAAGTTCAAATAATAATATCATTATTATTAAAATAATTTAAAATAATATTATTCAAAATAATAATGAATTAAATTTAATATTAATTAAACAATAATTAAGATATTTAAAATTTTATTTAAGTAATAACTCAGTTACTGAATTGATTGGATTATAGATAAGGCATGGGATTTTACTAGGATTTGGGCTTTTAAGTTGTTGTCGGTGTCAAGATTGAGTTTGTGAACTTACACTAATAGGTCAATAACAAATTTATAATCGAGTGATAAAATTATAAATTTACTAGTCTGCACATATGATGTCCTTTGTGACAAAATTGTAGCTTTTTCAATAGATTAATGACAAACTTTTCGATATTAAATGATTAAAATGTAAAAGTTGTTAATAATTGAATGACTTAGGTGTAATTACCCCAACTTCAATTGATCGAAGCAACGAAAAATAAATAAACAAATAAATGCAAATTATCTTGTTGAAGCGAAATTGAAATTAGAGCACGTGGTACCCTTCAGCAAAACTGAGGAAGTAAATCCTAATCTGTTGTTGTCGAGATCAAACTGCAGCAAATTATCCACCATCTGATGCCCACCAATCACCACCGATGTTCTCGGGCTGACCCCACCATCAACAAATCCCAAGCACCAAACATCTCCACCACCATCTCTCGTGATCCTCACCATTGAATTCGAACCAAACACCCTCCAAAACACATTATCACTTTGCATCACGAAATCGACGGTCGGGACCCCCGGTCCTACCCGAGTTACGGTGATGTCAGCCGTGGAATAACACACGCCGAACGGTTTCACAGTGTCGGTCACCGTGAGGTTCAATGCAGACGATTCGTTCACAAACGCTTTGGTTAAAGCGTTGTAAATAGAACTTTCTAAAACAGTGTAAGGTACGGCCGTGCTTATTTTTGTCCCCCCGGATCCGTTCTCGTCGACAGCTAATAACGAGGAGTTTATCTGAATTGGTTTGCCGTTGACGTTGATGGAGGTCATATTGATGTAATACTCATCGGACGGTTCACCGGCGTAGGTCACGACGGTGCTCCCGACGGGGTTTAAAACTAGGGGAGTGTAAACGAGTAATTTGGAGAGGTCGGTTTTTTGAGGTGAAAAATAGTAAGGCCCGACGGATCCGATTAGAGCAACGCCAGCATCCGACGGGGATCCAGGGAGACACAGCGCAAAACAACGAGGAACAGAGAATGTGTTGCTAACCTGCGCCGGGAGTGAATAATTCGACCTACCGAACGCGGCTAGTCCGGTCACGTTGTTAGCTAGACCCTCGAGTAGCGAACTCGGCGAGCAAGAGAAAATGTAACCCGGAAGGAGAATCGGCGGACCTTGAGTCGACCCGTCCGAGGTGGGCAACGCGAGTGAGTCAGTTAAGGCGGGTGATAGGGCGATTTTTCGGGTAACGGAGTTTTCAGGGAAAAGGGAGCAGCTGTCATTGGCGCAGGAAGGGCTCGGAGCATTGAAACAGAGGGAGCAAGGGAGATTGTGGCCGAGGGAATCGCAAAGAAGGGAAGCACAGGGAATGTGTTGGTAAGTGGTGGAGTTGTAGCCGGCGTCGCAGGCCACCCAAGAGAAGGAGGCGCCGACGTCGAGGTGGAGGCGCGTGGGTTGGAGTGGGGTTTTGAGATAGACAGTGAGGGAGTAGAAGAGGGTGGCATTGTCTTTTTGGATTGGTGATACAAATGAAATGGCATGAGCTGGTGATTGAGTGGAGAAAGGATACAGAAAAAATATGAAGAAGAAGAAGGTAAAGAAGGAATGGAAGGGCATGGTTTTTGCTGGGATTTTTGAAGATTGAATAATAGCAATGGCAGTGAGTGAGTGAGCTGAATCAGTGAGTATAATTGAGATTTGAACAGATGGGAAACACAAAGGACCGACAAGACGAGAGTGATGACGACAGGAGACAATGACACGTGTAGAAGTCTTTTTTATAAATAATCGGTCAAACTCTTGTTTTGGTCCTTCTACAATGCTAAAATTTAACATTTAATCACTAAATTTTAATTTAACATAATTATTATTTAATTCAATTGATTATCAACAGAATATATAAGTATGTTTTATAAATTTCACCCTAACATTTTAGCGAGAATAATTAGAGGTTATGATATTTTGAATTTAATAATATTATTATAAAAATATAATAAAACAAATAATATTACAAAATAAAGTTATTAAATTATATAAAATTAAAATAAAAAGGTAAAATCACCACAAGTACCATTATACTAGGAGTTGGATTGCATTTTGCTCATTGTATATTGAATCAAAGAACAAATTTCTCCTTATGTTAAAAAAATTTATTCATTTTTATTGTTTAAATCTGATCCCTATAAATCAGTATGAAATACACATGTCATGCTATGTGTTACTATTTAGTTAATCTGTTAGTTACACTGATTTTTAATAGTACAAATAGATAGAATTTTTAATAAAAAATTAATTTACTCTTTAACTTAATATACATAAATTAATTTATTATTTTTTAATAAAATAACAAAATATAATTTAACATCTAACACAAAAACCTCTATTATAACTTTACCAAAAAAAAAACTAAAACTATAATTAAAGATGTGGTTGGATGCTGGGCCTGGTTGTTGGGGAATCCCATTGCTCACCTTTGACTTTTATAGGGAAAGCAAAACAAAATGTACCATCTAAGAAAGCACTAATGACTAAACCAGGCACAG
This sequence comes from Gossypium stocksii, assembly GCA_020496765.1. NCBI lineage: Eukaryota > Viridiplantae > Streptophyta > Magnoliopsida > Malvales > Malvaceae > Gossypium > Gossypium stocksii. The sequence continues at coordinate 112,671,811 of CM035623.1, forward strand.
CATCCATCTACATTTGAAGAATCTAAAAACCAACACCCCATTCGCGGTCCAATTAATTTGATGAAATATTTTTCCTTCAATTTATTTATTGGTTTAATTGTAAAAATTATTAAAAAATTAATTTAATAAAAATAATCCCTTACATTAATTTAATCCCTTATTTCGGACTAATACCTCAACTGTTTTAATCTAATTTTAAAAATAGTGTTAAAATTCTATTTGTTCTAATAAACCTTTTAAAAAAACTAATAAAATTTTGATATTTGAATTTAATTTTAATAATTAATTTTTATTAAATTATATGTGTCAATAATTTATTGGGTTCGTTTAATTCGGACATAAAATTAAATATTAAAATTTAAGTATCAATTAATATATTAAATCAAGGCTAATGTAAAGGTTTATTTAGTATATTGTTAAAAAAATATAAATATAAATTCACCTTGGTGGTTGAGGCGATTGTCACTTTGTCCTCATTTATGTTTAAACTCAGTAAAGCACACTTCTGATGATAGCTTTCCTTTAAACACTGTCAATTCCAAGTAATTATTTGGTAATTTGGTAATATAATTTAAGAATTTATTTTATGGACTCTTCTCACCATATTAGTTATGGTTATTTTTTAATTATTTAATAATATTTTAACAAATTTTTTTATATGATTGATATATAATTATGATATTTGTTTACTTTGAATGTTAATCTAAATTTGAACCCCAAAACTCTAAATTTTAAACCCAAACTCAAAACTTAAACTTCGAACCCAAATCTTAAATTTAAGTTTAGAGTTTAAAGTTCAAAATTCAGAGTTCAGGTTGAGGATTCGAGATTCATGGCTCAAAGTAAAAAATTTAACAAAATTATGTGTCAATGACATGAAAAATTTTATTAAAATATCATTAAATAATTGAAAAGGAGTTATAGATGATATAGTGAGAAATATTAATTTCTCGTATAATTTTATTAGTGAATCAAATGATGTCTCAATATTTAAATAATTTAAAATTAAATTCGCTTCATTTTATTTCTAAGAGATAAATATTAAATTTATATGAAAATTTTAATCTAATATGTAATTTAACTTTGATATTTATTGCTATTTCTAATGATGTGACGTCGTTCCATTAATTAATAGTGAATCAAATAATATCCCTAATCATATATATAATCAAAAAAGCGTTGGGCTGATAACTAAAACCAATATGGCCCAAGCATCAAAACACTATTACGAAATTACGGCGTCGTTTCTTATGAAGTCAACAAAGTCAAAAGGCCCTTTTAGCTATGGCCCGAGAGCCCTAAAATCCCAAGTCCACAGCAAACCTGGCACGTTCTTCTTCTCCTCTCTCCGGCTTCCTTCCACAGTGCCATTGGCTCTCTATCCCCTCCCTCTCTCTTCAACATGAAGCTCGTCAGGTCATTTTATGCTATGAAAATTTCGTTTTTTTGTGTTTACGAAGTGAATGGGTAGCAAAATTTAAAAAAACAAAAATCATTTTTGATTCTTAATATATGATTTTGAAATGTCGTGAGCAGGTTTTTAATGAAGTTGAACAATGAAACGGTGTCGATTGAGCTTAAGAATGGAACCGTTGTTCACGGTACCATCACAGGTTCCACCTCTTTCCCCTTTCTCCTTTCCTTTTTTTCCCGAATTGAAGGGTTTAGCTAAGCCCTAAACCCTCCGTTTAGCGAATTTGTGAAACCTTGATATCCAAAAAGAAATCTTGCAATGTGCCATACGCAGTGAAGGTTTATTTCATAATTTAAATCTCAATTGCATATTTTTTGTGGCTGGACTATTTGGTTAAATTAGTTACTATCTTTAAAATTGGGGGATCGATTTAGGTGCTGTGTTCACGCATTGTATTATATATTTAAGGTGAATTGGTATTGGACCTATGATTATGGTAGTTTTGATGTATTGGATTAGCGATTCTTCGAATCACATTGAGTTTAGTAATGAATCAGCAATCCGTTAGGTGAGCCTCTGGAATTTGGAAATTGAAGGGGTTAGAAATAGAATCAATAGAGAGCAGAAGGTCTCCTAAATGCCACATCATTCATACTACGTTGATATTTTCCCACGTCATTAGCACACGTGTCTATTGAATTCGTGTTACCATACTACATGTATGCAGCTGTAGGGTTGTAAATGAACCGAGCTTGAACTAATAGGCTTCTGTTCATGTTCATTTGATTTTTTAAAGTTGTTCATGTTCGGTTCATTTTCATGAAAATTTTCAGACTTGTGTCCGTGTTTGTATAAGTGTTCATGGTTGTTCATTTAAGTTAAACGAACAAGTTCATGAATATTAAACAAACATGTCCATGAATATGTTCATGAACTGTTCATCGAACGCCTTATTCATTTACAGCACTATGCAACTGTGCTAGATAATAGCAATTTCTCGCCTGACTAATCAATTGAACTTGTTTTTACTTCATTTTGAAAGCTTGTACATGCATGTACTGCAAAATAATAGAATATTATAGGTTTATTTACGGGCAATAAGATTTCAGCAGCATAGTTTCTTTTGCTTATTAGAAGTTGAGGGTATGTCTGTATATTAAGCCCTTATTGCCCTACACCTGTTGGCATGCAAATTTTCATGACTGGTTTAATTTGCTACATTTCTTTTAGGTGTGGATATCAGTATGAACACCCATCTGAAAACCGTGAAACTCACTTTGAAAGGGAAAAATCCGGTCACTTTAGATCACCTTAGCGTGCGGGGTAACAATATTCGCTACTATATCCTGCCTGACAGCTTAAATCTCGAGACACTGCTAGTTGAAGAGACACCTAGGGTGAAACCTAAGAAGCCAACAGCTGGTATTTGCCGTTTCTCTCCTGCTGTTTTCCCATGTGTTCTTAATCCTACTTGTATAAGCTTGTTTTTCTTGTAGTATTGATCTCTCTTATGCATTTCCAAATTCAGGGAAGCCTTTGGGACGTGGTCGGGGTCGTGGCCGTGGCCGTGGACGTGGTCGAGGCCGTTAAATATGCACCGTATTTTTGGGACAGCTGGATATGGAGACAGCTTTGTTGTAGGGTGAATTCCTTTGGTGATAGTACGAATACGATAGGGAAATTGTATTGGGATTTTTCTATTTTGTGAGATTTTTGGCCTGGTTTGGATAAGCTTAATCATGAAAACCTGAGATTCCTTGAACTTTTTCTTTTTAAATTATTATTTTCAAAATCAAGTCAGATTCTATCGAAAGAGACTAATTTGATTAGATCCTTATAATAGATGGGCTCTCATATACATTTACCATTAAGAAAACTAGTGTAAGTGCCTAAAATAAATTCCTTACATTTTTTCAAATCTTAAGACATAACAAGTCCACGTTATGAATGAACGTTTTGGGTTGAATTTGAGCTTATTCAATTATTAATTTCGTTTTTAAAATTTATAAATTTGGATTTGAATTTTTTGACCTTGTGAATGTCTTTTTTTGGGTTAGACTGTTTTCATCTTTCGGTTTTTTAACATTAATTTTATTATAGATTCTTATCATATATTTTTTTATATAATAATTAAAATTACCCATAGCTCCTCAATTCTTAAATAGGAGGATAATGCGTTTTAGCGTAAGGGTGTTCAAATGGTAACTAAATTGAACTAGTATTAACAAAATTAATTGAAATTTTTAATTTTTTAACCGTTAACCGAACTGATTTTTTTTTAAAAAGTAATTGAACCTAAATATTTTAGTTAATTTAGTCTGTTAGCCGAATTAATCGAAATTTATATGTTTTTGTTTTTTTGTTAAAACAAGTACAGAACATATAAAAAAATTGATAATTTTCATTTGACTGAATTGTCTAAATTAAAACTACATATATTTTGTATTGTTAATTATTAAGTTTGATTAATCTGGTTAATTATTTGATTTCAAATTGAATTAACTAATAATTGAACTTCCAAAAAATCATTAGCCAACCTTTGACTGAATTAGATTGATTTGGTTTGTTAATTCAGTTTTAACCGAAATTTGAACACCCCTACTTCAACGCACTTGAACCCATGTCCTCCTACACTAGCAACAATCCCGATGCCAACTGAGTTAAGACTCAATAGGCATTTTTCGTTTGCTTTTTTTCTCAAGTTTTGGTTGTTTCAAAGTATTTTACTTGAGTTTCGATTGTTTTGAGTTTGTCATTTTAAACTCGAATAATTTAGGTTGGGGTTCATATAGTAAAAGTATCATGGAAACCTCTATACTAGGAGTCAGATTGCATTTTACCTTTTCTACTTTGAAAATGTGCAATTAGTCTTATATGTTAGATTAAAGAACAAATTAGCCATTTCAATTAAAATTTTCATCTAATTCTATTATTAAAAATTAGTGTGACTGATAGAATAACCAGACAATCACATATAACGTGTCATGTGTACCTCCATAATACTTTTACCGATTTCAAATATTTATTCCGAGGTGGATATCATTTTTAAATTTGTGATTAAATCAGATTTGGGTGGAAATTCTAGATTGGGATCCCATTAACAATCACGAAAATCATGTATAAAAATAGAAGTGGATTATTGGAAAAGTTTGAAAGCAATGTGGACAAGGTGCTGACCTTTCATAATCAAAGTTAAACAACAAATAAATAAAAAAAGGTTGGTGAGAAGGTTAGGCCAAGAGGCATAGAGAGACCAGTAAATAGGTGTAGCGCACGTTTCTAGCTTAGCCTCGCTGCTCAGCATCGCCAATTCCCCATCTAACATTCTTACTCTATATTATATTTCACCCCCCAAAAAACAATCACTACACTTAACATAACTAAATTATTATCTACTTAATTTTTAAAAGAATATAAAATATCTACAGAACTATTCAAAAGTTTTATTTACTTAAAGATTTCTTTTTTAAAGTCTGATTAACGACCTTTAAAGAACAATTTGATGATCTGTATAGTAGGTCAATACTCGTTGACAAATAAAAGAACATACCTTAGATCTAGATTTAAGTCGATTTGACGATCAATGTTGGAAACCGGAGAAAAAAGTTATTTGAATTTTAATTCGTAGATTCATGACATTCAAAATTATTTCATGAAAAAAAAAACTGTAGAAGAAGAGGAAGTCAACTTTTGATTGGTTCAAGTTATGCCAATAGAGAATGTCATATAGTAGAAATTTTAACAGTCCAATAACTTAAATAAAAACTTTCGAATAATTTAATAACCATTTTATAACTTTTTAAAGTTGAATGATTAAAATATAAACTTACTATTAGTTTTTGAAATTGAATTTGGAGAAGAGTTGAGATGGGTCAAATTCTTCACCTTCTCGCCACACGACTAGACTAGGCTATACCTTTAGTAATATTAATTCTCGGCGGCATCTACTTCCCACAAACCTGTTTATGGCAGCAAATTAATAGATAGTTCAGTTGGAGCATATATAAATGAATTTATGAATTAATGTGCACATAATGTTCAAACACTAAAATTAAATGACCGATCGGAGTTTTAAATCTATATTTTTAGTAAGCTAAGTTATTGAATTTCGTAAGTCTATCAACTAGGGCGAAATTAGAAATTGTTTCCCAAAATTGAGACACAATGGAATTTTCTTTTGAGGGAGCTAAAAGATTTAATAAAAGGATTTAGCGAGGGGGCTAAATTAAATTATTAAATTTTTAGAGGGAATAAAAAGGAAATTAGAGCTTTGCACTCCTATCAATTTCAACTCAAATCCAAATATGATCCAAATTCAAAATTATTTGAACCTAAAATGACTCCGGTAAATAACTCGAAATACTTAGAACTTGAATCTCACACCAAGGGATGGAGATAGAATTTTCTTTTGAGAGGGCTAGAATTGAATTAAATTTTTTTCAAGGCCATAATGCAAACTTTTTCATTGTATTACTTTGTATTGTAACAACTTTTGAAGGGACTATAAAATAATTTTACCATTGGCAAGAGTGCAAGCAAAATCTACCTTTCTTAGCATTCCCATTTTCCAAACCAAAATAACTCTGGAAATTTCAAATCCCAACATACTCAATTGAAAGATTAATGACCAAATATTCAAAAGAATAAAAAAAAAAGTAAGAGATTAATGCTCCAATAATTGTTATTAATTGCCGCTGTATTATTTAATATTGATGGTTAACTGTCATTTTTAGCTTCCAAGGATTTGAATATTTAATGTGATTTTATAATTTATGTTTGAAGTTGATGATTATTTCTCTTAATAATATTATTTTTAAAATTCAAATTAAATTTTCCTATTACATTTAATCATTTGTTGATGTATTTAATGCGGTTTTTAAATCAAGCAAACACTGAACAGTCATTTGTCTTGTTTGATTCTTGCTGTTTTTTTTACCCAAATATAGGGAAGCAAAGTAGTTATTGTTTTTTTTTTTTTTTGGCCAGAAGTAGTTGTTGTTTAATAGTCCTAAAATATACATTAATATTTGAAAGATAAATTTATGTGTTTTTAGTTATCTCATTAATGTAATAAAATATTAAACTAATAATTAAATACAAATATATTGGTAATGTTCATTTAACCGAATTAACTAAATTAAAATTAACCGAAATTAACCAAAATTAACTGAATTGGTAATATATAATATTAGTTTTTTGAAAGTTTAATTAACTACCCGATTTCAAACCGAATTAACCGATAACCGAACTTTCAAAAATACATTTACCGACCTCCAACTAAATTAGATCGATTAACAGACCAATTAACCGAATTAATTTAGTTTAATCGATTAATTCGATTTTAATCGAAATTTGAACACTTCTATCACTAACTCAATCTCATTTAGATATTCTTTCTTTTTATTATTTTATTTAATTATTGGTAGTACTTCCATAATATGCACATTTCTTTTACTACCGTTAATATTTTATTTTCTATTAAAATTTGAAATATAAACCATTTAATATATATTTATAAAACACCTGATTGAGTTGGTGTCACGGGTTAATCAAGTATCAACTCGATTAGAGAAATTACAAAAATTATAGAAATATCATTTCGTAATTAAAATAAGTCATATTATTTGAAGGTATTTTAGTCTTTTTATTTTAACAAAACCAAGAAAAATATATATAATGAGATTTAAATCTACGTCAATTGGAGTAGTAAAACCTTAATTTTACCACTCAACCAAAGTTTTATTTTAATATTTTTATACATTTTTTAATATGTAAAATTTATTATCTCCATCAGTTGTATATATTAATAATATTGCTATTGATTTGGTGTCACAAGGCAACTCGATATAACTCACGATTGATGACAAAACAATGATAAATAATTGCAGTGTATTTAATATTATTTATCTGATATATTTATGTGTTTAAATTTTGAATTACTCATAATTTAACCTAATTTTTTTATTTTTAATATCTTACATATTTTATGTGTTATTACAATTAATTAGTTTCGAACCATATATTTAATTGTTTATTGTATGTTATTTTTAAACATGCATCTGTGTTCTAAATCTGTAGTGTCCACACGCATGAGTGTGTAATAGGATTTCTAGTATTTATATTAAATCTTTTATTGAGTTGGTGTCAAGGATCGATCGAACACCACCTCAACTATAAAATCACTAGATTACCTTCATATGTACATATCAATGAAAATTTAACCATAATAGGAATTGACCCCAAACACCATACATAACAAGCATTCAACTTTACCATTTGAGTGTCAATTAATTTTATTTATTTTTTTAATAAATATATTTCTTACATAAATTTTTTTACTCAAATTATGAGTATACATAAATCTCGTTTATTGTAAAAGGAATATAATCTACATTATTTAAATAAATGCATGTTTTGAACAAAATTGAATTTGCATGAGAAAATCGTATAATTGGTCATTGTTTAAGTTAGAGGAGATTATATAAACATAATCATTAATCCATCCATGATAAAAACGTGCACCATAATAATAATAATAATAATAATAATAATAATAATAATAATAGCTTAATATTTTTTTTCAATTTGATCCTCTACTTTTGAGTCCAACATTAAATATATGCTATATTTAAAAGCAACATGTAATTATTAAATTTAGCAACTTTTTTCTAGTTTCATCTCTCACTTTTGAGTCCAACATTAGGAGTTGACTAAAAAACACCCCCAACATACTAAAAAAACACCCTAATTCTCCTTTTCTGTGTAATTGATTACAGCATTTCCCATTTTATTGGATGAGTGTCTTTCTCAATGAGTCTTTTTATTAATACAATAATTAGAGTCAAAATCTTAAATTAATGTGGTCCAAAGAAATTAATGTGGTGCAAAAAATTAATTAGTACATTTTCCAAATATCTTCATTTTCAACATCTTGAATTAATTAGTGTAATCAATTCAGTCCAAAAAATTAAAGTCAACATCTTAAAAAACGGAAAAAATTAATTTTTTTATAATTAATACAATAAATAGGTAGAGTTTTATATATATGTTTATTTTGATGAACATTAACAACACCCTAACGTAAACTCATATTATTATTAACAAAATTAAGTAAGTTCTTCTCACTACACTTTATTATTTGTAATTTTATTTTTTATAAATTTGTTCTAAACTGTTTTTTATAAAAATCTGTTTTTCTAACTTTTTTCTTTTTTTATTTATTAATTCTTGTATAAATTAAAATCTGTTTTAAATTTTTATAACTACTGACTTTTTTGTCATAATTTGTAGTGTTCAACAAAAGATGTCAAATTTTTACGGAAGTAACTTAAATGAAGGCAAGGAGATCTCTATGGCGACATCACCATTTTTTACCGATCGGGTATAATATTTATCATGATGTTAATATTTTTTTTATCTTCATAACATTTAATATTTGTTAACAAAATTATTTAAATTTTACGTGTTCGAGTCTTGTGAAGAGCTGATGCAATGGGTGCAAAACACGACATTCTCTCTTGGTTATATCATCGTCACGAGAAGATCAAAAGCAAAGGAAAATGGTGTGATGTCTTATGTCACACTTATTTGTGACCGTAGCGGTGAATACAAATTTAAAGAATCAAGTAAAACAATATGATGGGCGGACGTTAAGGCTGATATGCGATCAACATAACCATCCACCTGCACAACATATGGAGGGACATGCTTATGCAAGGCGGTTGAAAGAAAACGAAAAAAAATTGTTAGGTTGATTTGACGAGTAAGAATGTTACACCACGTGACATATTATCAACACTAAAGGAGCAGGACGAGAATAACGTTTCTACACTAAAAACCATATACAATGCACGGTAAAAGCTTAGCTCATCCCAAAATGTCGGTAAAACTCCAATACAGGTTCTTATGTTGCTTTTGAATGATAAACAATTTTTTTACTGAGTTTTCAGTAAATAATATTTCAAATGAATTGGAAAATCTATTCTTCATTCATCCATGATCATTGGATATATGGCTTGCATTTCTGCACGTTTTGATTGTAGACGCAACATACAAAACGAACAAATATGATCTGCTTTTTGTTTAGATTGTTGGCGTAACTTCAACCAACAAGACATTTAGTATAACTTTTGCCTTTATCATTAACGAAAAAGAGGAGAACTATAATTGGGCATTAACATGTCTAAAGTTGACACTAGAGGAGTGCATGTACCCACGTGTTATTGTGACAGACAAAGAGTTGGCTCTGATGAATGCATGCCAACAAGTTTTCCCCGATGCCACTCGGTTACTATGCAGATGGCATATTACTGAAAATATTAAAAAGCATTGTGGGCAGTCTATCAAGTCACAACATGAGTGGGACTCCTTTCGTGCTATGTGGACTGTACTCGATCTCTAATATGGATATTGTACACCGAAAACTACAGAAAACTCCAATCAATGTTGAGCAAATATCCAAGTACAAGCCTCGTTATTCTATAAATAATTGTTTATAGATTTAGAAGACTTTTTATACATAACTAACATTTATATAAATTCAGGTGTTTTAAAATATCTAGATCAAGTGTGGTTAAACAAATATAAGGAAATGTTTGTGTCGGTCTGGATTGATCGGCATCTCAATTTTGGAGAACGAACTACGAATAGAGTTGAGAGCCAGCATGCAAAGCTAAAGAAATACCTTTGTGTAAAAAATTCTTCTCTAGATAAATTTGTTAGTTGTATCGATCAGATTCTGAAGTCTCAACTTACATCGATATATGAAAGTTTTGAAAAGGGTAGAATTGTCCTCAAACACAGACACAATTTACCATGTTTCAAATTATTGCGGGGTTTTGTGGCACTTGAAGCTCTAGATATCCTAGAAGGGGAACTTCAGCAGTCAAGTAAACATCTAATTGACTCTTCAAACTGTGGTTGTAAACTACGTCATAGTTTTGGGTTACCATGCGCTTGCATGCTATCAGTCTACTTGAATTTAGGTGGTATATTTAACAATTATTTTCTAAATTTTATTTATATATTGAATTTTTATAAACTAATGGCATTTTAATACAGGTGAATGTATTCCGTTGGATTCAATAGATGTATTCTGGAGGAAGCTTGACTTATCACTGTCAACTTCTGTGGAAAATGAGGATATTTGTTGTGACGGTGAGTTAGAAATGTTCAAAGAAAACTTCACTAAGCAGTCAAAAGCTTGGAAAAAAAGTCTGTTAAGAAAGTTAAGAGATATATTCCTGCCGAGTAAAACACTCATTAAAGAACCTACAATTCAAAAAAATAAACGTGGACGACCAACCTTGAAGAAACAACAACAAAAACGAGTCGATTCTATAAGTCAAGCTCCCAGAAGACGTAGCCATTCAACCACGTCAAAATCTGTTGGGTTGGATCTGGTAGAGTTTAACAAAGAACTTGCAAGACATAGTTCATACGTAACCGAAATTCCAAACTTAAACTAGGAGCCATCAGAGCAAGTTTCAGACTTCATAGACTTAAACCAGATGCCTGAATCATGTGACACCCATCCACTAATGAAAGAAATTCCATATATGTTCCACCCTTACATCACACATGTACAAGATGTCAAGGGTGATAGAAATTGCGGATTCCGAGCAATATCTGTTTGTCTCGGTTATGGCGAAGATCAGTGACTCTATGTTCGACATCAACTACTAGACGAGTTATTGAGTTCATATGATGTCTATGCTAGAGTTTTCACTGATGGAATCGATGAATTATGTAATTCACTGTGTTTCTCACAATCGCTTACACCAGCAGAGCACTGGATGGTTATGCCTATGACAGGTGTCCTGATTGCCAACAGGTTTGGGGTGATCCTCAATTATTTAACCAAGCGAGGTGACATAACTTTCTTTCCTTTTGGAGAGGTCCAGAACATTTTCAATACCATCATGTTATTATAATTGCACATGTATATGATAATCATAATGTGATGGTACAATTAGAAGAAGATTACCCAATGCCTGCCATTTCAGCTTATTGGATCCGCCATAGAGCCCCGTCTACAGCTGGATAACAAACCATGTATATGTCCCATCTGGAATTTTATAGACAACTGAAACCTTGTAATCTCAAAACACCTGTTATAACTATAGAGGATTATTGTTGAATAATATTAATTTATTATATTTTAGCATTTTGCTCATATTTTTGTATTTATTTATTCATATATATGTTTAATAATAATCCTATAATAAAAAAAATGTTGAATCATAATACTTATATCTTTAATAATAACAATACTTATAATATTTAATAATAATACAATAATAATACAATAATAATACTTATAATATTTAATAATAATACAATAATAAAAATATATTTAACAATTAAATAAGATAAAAAAATGAGTGGAGAGGTGTAATTAATTCTTAATCATTACAGTAGAAAGATGTTAATTATTATCCAATCAATAAAGTAAAAGAACATTAATGAATAATTAATTATTAATTATAGTAAATGTGTGTTATTTATTATGGTGTTTTTTAAGTATGTTGGGGGTGTTTTTTTAGCTATATGCACAATATACGATTTTTAATTTTTATCTTTTTGATATAATGTTTAGAATTACCTATACTATTCTCCAACCCTCAAATAAGAGGATAACACGCTTCAATACACTTAAATACATGTCCTTTTGTACTGACAATAATATAAAACACGCTTCAATACACTTAAATACATGTCCTCTTGTACTGACAATAATATAAATACCAATTGAACTAAAACTCAATCAACAATCCTTACTGTTGCAGGCCAATTTCGGATGGCCCATCTCTACCCCATTTACATTAAATGCCCAAACCCATTTACAAGTTAAAACCAAATCACCCAAGACCCAATTACCCACCAACCCGTTACAAACAGACCCAATCTAACTCAGCCCAAAATACCCCCTAACTTCCTCAGAAACCCTAGCCCCGAATACCCACTTGCCCTAGCCACCTCTGCCAGCAGCTGCTTCACCGTCCCGTCCCATAAGCACCGCCCTACTTTCTTCTCAGCATCGCCCAGGAACCTGCAAACAATAAATAGAGACAGGACAGAAAGTAATAGTAAAAAATAAAATGTATGGCTATATAAGCTGATCAAAATCATAATGTAGGGGTTCGGTTTTCTTTCTTTAGAAAAATAGAAGCAATGTACTGAGATTTTTATTCTCAAAATACAGACAGCGAATTCAAAGCGGTAAACAAGAGTTCTAACTCTAATACAACGAAGGGATACCCCCCAATAGAAGCAAAAATCGGAAAACAGATTCAAAGATAAGGTAATTTATTTTTTATTTTATATATACCTATTTTAAAAAAAAAAATAATAGTAATAATATTAAAACAGAAATGAAATAAATAAAAAGTAAAAAAAGAAAAAAGAGTTTTTTTTACCTTCCGGCCACCGCGTGCGGTGGCCGGCGCCGGCGTCGGAGCGACGGTGGCCGACGAGGCCCCGGGGCCGGACCTCTCCCCTCCCCCTTCTCTTTTCCCTTTTCTCTCCCTCTCTCTCTTTTCCTTTTTCTTTCCCGTGGCACAAATGACCAAAAATGAAAATTTTTGTCTTTTATAGGGACCAAAACGGTGCGTTTTGGTCCCAACCCTTTCCGAACAAAAAACGACGCCGTTTAATTAAAGGACCCGACCCGATCCGACCCGATCCAGGCCAGGGTCTGCGTGTTTTTAAGTGAAAGGGCTAATTTCACTTTCAGCCCTTCCGCTTTTTTTATCAATTTACAATTAAGTTATTTGTTATTTTAAATTGGCCCTGGAATTCGTCCCGTGTTCCAATTTGGTCCCCTATGCTACTGCGCGTTTTGGGATTTCGGGAAAATTGCATTTTTGGACCTCCTTGGCCTAACCCGTGTTTAAATAGGTCCTATTTGCATGTTTATGTTTTAAAATCTGGCCTGGATATCTGCTTTCGTTTTCAATTTAGTCCCTTTTACTTTATTTCATTATTTCATTTTAATTATAATATTACCCCATTTATTATTATTTATTATATTATCATTATATATTATAATTATTATTGTTACTATTATAGTTGTTATTTATTATCTTTATGTTAATATTATTATTACTTTATTTTATTGATATTATTTGTTATCATTATATATTATTATGTATACATATATTATTACTATATTTTGTGCTACCATTATATCATATTTGTTCTTAGTATTGATGTATGTTCCTTTATAAATGCATATCTCAAGTGTATATATATTTATTATTAGTAGCATACTTTAACCTAATTATTGATAACAATGCGTATATATTATGTATATCTTTAACATACTATAATTATTTTCTTATACATTATATTATTTATACCATCTTATATATTTTAATGCTTTACCGTATATTTACGTATGTATTCCATATTTATTTTTATGTATTAATATAAGTGTCACCTTTATGTACATACTCTTATATTATTATTTTATGTTATTTCGATTAATTAGTTTTTAAATATGACATTATTATGATATTTTTACTATTACGTTTTATTACTTTCATTATTAACATTGAATTGTTTACTAATGTTTTGTTATTTTCAATATTATTATTTATTTTTAACATTATTATCAGCATCCACTTTTACATATTTTGTATATATTTTATTAGGCAGGCATTTTTCGTTGTATACTCGTAATATTATATCGTTCATAGTTCCATATTTTATTCTATTATACTATTACATATATTTCCTAAACCTAGTATTATACGTTTACCATCATTTTCATCTGTATTATTATTATTATCATAAACACCATACTATGCATGCGTGTTTAAAGTATTATAAACATTCTATAGGTCTAGTATTGTGTGTTGTATATATATATTTATTTATTACCGCGTATTCGTATTATTATACCATGTGCATTATTATAATTATTATTATTACACATGCATTGTTATATGTTTTATTCATCTCGTATACTTTTCACCTTTATCATTATTTGTTTTAATGTAGCATATTATTTCATATTGTTTCTACGACAACTCTATTTATCATAATCTTTTCATGTTCTAATAAACAAGGCAATATGCCGATTTTAACATTATGCCAGTGATTTCATTGCTATTGTTGGGTGAATCACGAATGGCTCGTGTTAAAAGCGGGATATCCTTCTTAAAAATAAAAAAACCCTTAAAATGCTCGTATCTTGATCGGACCACAACTAAATTTTAAATTGAACTCGTATTTTCGAAAATTAAGACAACGCATGTTTGAAAAGATACCAATTTTTGGGCGTCGCGGGGGTGCTAATACCTTCCCCGCGCGTAACTGACTCCCGAACCCTATTTTTCTCTGAACTTTAACGCGGACCTAAACTTGGCCCTTTTATTCGAAAATTGATGCTTTATCAGGTGTCCGATCGCACCTAGAAGAAAAGATCGGTGGCGACTCCATTGTTTTTAATAGAATCAAAATCCATTCTCAGTATTTAAAATCGCCACAATTAGCGACCTAAGCAAAATTTTTTCGTCGCTACACTTACTATTTAAACTAAAAACCTTTTTAAAATAGAAAATTTTGTTATTACTCTCGAAGGTGTATAGCGAGGAATCTGAACTCATTGAACTTTTAAGAGGTGATAGTCATATATGAATTATTGAATGAAATGATCCAACTTTAGTGAAATTGTGTTCATAAGTTAGGTAGCACCTAAAAAATGGGGTTTGTGGAAAAATCCTACAAAATGTAGAATAAAATTTCACGTGAATTATGGGAAAGGAAGATACATAATTTCAATTTCCTCAAACTATAGTTTCTTCGTAAGGTAGCAGTAAATGATTCGAAAATGATGAAGGAAAGACATAAAAATCTAGATTTATTTACATTGAATATCATACAACATCAGTTCATGTTTCATAACTCAAGAAATTGTCATTGTTCATTTAAGGGAAAAAGGAAACCCTAACATTTTTACTTCATTTCACAAGTTTAACAAAGTTTGAAACAATTGATGTTGTGTTGTAAAAACATGTTTTTCTTTTCTTGTTTTTTCGAGATGTAATAATAGCATTTTCGGATTTTCCTTTGACGTTAGTGGTCACCTCTTTCAATCAAACTATATATACACATTTTTCCCAACAAAATCACTATTACTCACCTTTATTTCATTTTTCTAATAAATTATATCATAAATGTAACTCTCACCACCCATCATAGTCTTTTGGGTCGTATTACAACCACATTATTCAAAATTATTAATCATATTGTAATATTTTTATTGACTTTAAAATAAAATTATAATTGTTGGAGTTTGTTTGATCCGAATTTTATTGCTCGTTGAAGAAATTAATACTGATTTAAAGTTGTGATCGGGGCGGTATGAATTATATTGTACAAGTTAAATTTATATAAATCTATATTTTTACTATCTGATTTTAATTAAAATAGGATTTTTTTAACTATTCGTTTACATTTTTACAGTTTGATTCATAATTTGATTCATAATTTGGACAGTTGATTCAATTATTGCACGTACATATTTTACATTAGATGTTGTCTCTTCGTTTTGTTTGAGAATATTTCTTGTGAAACTTTCTTTTGCATTAAAAAATATTTTATCTCATGAATGAAGATGCCTTTTGTTTCGATATTTATGAAACATATGTATTATATAATTTTGTTACTTTATGTTTACTATTTTCGTACTATTAAAATAGTAAAACTTAATCATTTGAACTTTTATATTAACCCACAATTAGATTAATTGACAAATTTTAAAATAAAACTTTTGAGTTTCAAAAGATGATGATATTGTAGAAGTATGTAAGTTTGACCATGAAGATCAATCCATTTGAAGAAATTTAATTCGAAAATTGGATTGGATTAGATCAGATTAAGTAGTTGTATCCATTAAATTATGAAAGTTGGATCGAGACAAAATTTGAAGATATATCTTCAATTACCAAATTTATATAGGTTATTATTATTATATTGTATTTTGCTAGTTTAGCTGCTATTAATGAGGGATTGGATTGTAGTCGATCTCTAATTCGTTAGCAAGTCTCAAAACTCTTATATATTAGAGAGACTCATATAGGTTTTGCATTGAATATTAAGAGCACTTATCTATTCATCGTAGAAAGTATTTTTTAGAGTGCGTTTGAGAAAATAAACATGTTTTTTTTACTACCAAGGTTCTCGAGGGAAAACTTAGAGGTAAATGAGGTTACTATACTAGGGTGTGATAGAACTTGAATTACTTGTTGTATTGATATTAAATATAATATAGGGAAATTAAACTGTGTAAACAATTTTGTGTGTCATGTTTTTGTTGTGTTCATCATAGTGCCATTTTCAGTGGCTACTGCAGCCATCACTTTTGTTCAAGTACTCTATTTTACTTAGCAATTTACAATTCGCCGTTTCTAAAAATTTAAACAATTAATTTATTATTTTTATAAATTTTATTTTAGTAAAATAATATATACTAGATTAAAAATATATTTATAAAAATTTTTATAAAATGATTTTTGTTGAAAGGACAAATGAAAACTTTGAAGATTAATGTTTTAGGTTCAAATCCTATCATTTGTACTTTTTTTTTATAAAATTATTTTGAATTTAAATTATTTTTATGGATTTTATATAAGAAGACAAAAAATACTCTTATAATAGTATTTTCTTTTACTTTGTTAAAATAATATTTTTTAAATCTTTTTCTAATTAAATTAATTTTTAATTAATTTGTGGTAACAACACAATTAAAAATTTAATAATACTATATGTTTCCCCTTATTTTTACTAAAAAAACAACATTAATTAAAACATAAGCTAAGCAATAAACTTTTTCTATTTAAAAATTCAAATAAAACAAAAAAAAAGTAGCTATAGTACAATGAATAAAAGAAAAGTAGCTATAGTACAATGAATAAAAGGAGAGATTCGTTTACTCTAATGTAAATTCGTTAATATAATTATATTTGTTATTATAGTTTTTATATTTTGCATAAATTGTGGATTTAATCTCAATACTTTAATTTAGTCATTTTTAGTTTCTATATTTTTCAAAATTTGAAATTACTATCCTAGCTAAACGACAAAAGTTAATTTCATTAAGTTCAACTATTTTTAAAATTTTATGTAGCAAACATTTAGTCACATGTAAAAGGCTTGTTAATGAACTAAGAAACTAGGTAAAGAAGCTAAGAATAATCAAATTGCATAATATAAAACTAAATCCACATTCGTTATCATCTGGATTAGGTTTGAAATTTTAAAATTTGAAACGTATAAAGACTAAAATTTACCAATTTAAAATGTACAAAGACTAAAATTGACTAGAGCTGATCATGGGCTAGGCAACTCAACCCGGTCCGAAGGCTCGCCCGAAAAATGGGAGGGTTTGGGCAAAAATATAGGCCCGAAAAATGGACTTGGACAAAAAAAGGAGGCCCGTTTAGCAAACGAGCTAGGACTCAGGCAAGATTTTTTTGGCCCGGGCTCGGCCCGGCCTGAATTATATAATAATTTATATTTTATTTTATTTTTAATTATTTTATATTTTTAATATAATCACTTTTTATTATATTTTCAATTTTTGTATTGTTTTAAGAAATGTTTTAATATCATTTTTTATTTGTTTTTATGTTTTTAAATGTATTTGATTTATTATATTTTAAATTTTTTATTTAATAAAATAAGCTAAAAAAATTTTAATATGGGCCGGGCCGGGTCGGGTTCGGGCTTAGTAATTTTATTTTGGGTCGGACTTGGACAATTTTTTAGGGTCATATTTCGGGTCGGGCTGGGCCCGAGTCTAAAAAAAGGCTTAAATTTTTGTTTGGGCTTGGCCTGAACCTTGCCCGGCCCGACCCATGATCAACTCTAAAATTGACCAAATTATAGGGATTAAATTTACAATACATAGTAAATAAATTAATATAGCATAATTTGACCTAAAATTCCAAATCAATTCCATATATCTAACATATTAAAAAAAACTATATCTATATTGTTTCTTTTCATTTCAAACAAATAGACATTTTAATTTATTCAAAATTCGAGATAAATAATATTTTTAAATTAAAAATGAAATATAAAGATTGAATTTCTAAAAAAGGTTAATATATATTTTGTTCCCTATACTTTATCATTTGAATTTATTTGGTACTTAGATTTTATTTTGAAATTAATTGGCATCAAAATTTAGATTTTGTCACGTGCTTTGATATCTTTTTTTATAACGTCATTCAAATGTAACAATGTGTCAAAGATATGACAAACATTAATAAAAAAAATATAAACATCTAAAATTCTTTGTAAGTGTATGAATATATTTAAAAAAATTATTAAAAAAATAAATGGATGTCCTAATTCAAATGGACTTAGACATCAATTTGTTAATGTTGTTTAGATATTATAAATATATATTATATTATATAACATCAATTCATACTCTTAGTCTAATTTACATTTTAGGTAAAATTATCGTTTTGCCTCTATACTTTTAATTAATGACAATTTTGTCACTAGGCTCGGAAAATGAAAATTTTACAATTTAATCCTTATTCCAAGCTTTGCCGAATTTTTTATATAACTTTTTCAACCTATGTTTTTCACAAAAAGTAGAATTTTTTCCATGAATTTTTCATATTTTCAATTTAGTCCCTAAATCATGTTTTCATTAAAATTCCTTTAACAAAAGTTGTTTATCTTTCAATAAAATTTCATTTTCTACAATAAAAATTCATAATTCAACTATACTTACCCATGGAAAACCCTAGTACTCTGATATCTTTACAAATTAATCCCCGAGATAGCTAAATTAAGTTATTACAATTTCAGAAATATAAAAATCATTAAAAAGGGGCAAGAATACTTACCTAATCAAGCAAAATAAGCTAGCTTGAGCTTAGGTTTCCATGGCTAGGGTTTCCATACTTTTAATTTGGGAAAGATGATATAAATGATGATATTTTTATTTTTATTTTATCACTTATCATCTTTTATTATTTCACTTTCCAATTTCATCATTTTCTTTATTTTATTTTCCATGGAAGAATCATCATCCTTAACCACTAAGCATTTTTTAATGGTCTATTTGCCATATAAGGACGTCAAAATGAATTCTATAGCTATTTAATCTTTTTAGCTATAAGAACTCAACTTTTGCACTTTGTGCAATTTGGTGCTTTATCAAATTAGACGTGTAACCGGTAAATTTTTTTTACGAAATTTTCATATAACATTTCCATCATACTATAAACCATAAAATAACATTAAAATAATTTTTTCTTTCAGAATCGAATTTGTGGTCTCGAAACCACTATTCCAATTTTACTGAAAACGGGCTGTTACAACTTTCCCTCCTTTCATCCTCGAAAATGTTACTAGTAAAGAGGTTCAAATATTACTTTCTCGTAATTTCTTCCAGTTCCCAGGTAGCTTTTTTTTTTCTATATCATATTATTGTCAAAGAACTTTCACTAAAAAAAGCTTTTTATTTTTCATTTCTTTCACTTCACATGCTAGAATTTCAATCAGTCCATTACTGTAAGTCATGTCAAGCTGAATTTCAATATCTATTAAAGAAATAACATGTGACAGATCTGGTCGATACCGTCTTGACATATACACATGGATAACATTGTGAATTCTATCTAACTCTGACAATAATGGCAATCGGTACACAACAAGTCCGATTCTTTTCAATAATCTCATACGGCCCGATAAACCGCAGACTTAATTTGCCTTTACGGTCAAATCGGAGAACTTCTTTCATGGTGAAATTTTCAAAGATATTTTGTCGCTAACTCGGATCTCTATTTCTTTTTTATTTAAGACGCACATAAGATCTCTGACGATCAGAAACTGCTTTAAAACTATCTCAGATCACTTTCATTTTTCTTTAGTTTCACAGATCAGATCAACTCTAGGCATTCTTTTTCTCACTAAGCTCAATCCAATATTATAGAGTTTTACATTCATTATCATATAGAGCTTTGTACGGTGCCATTTTAATAATTGATTGAAAACTGTTATTATACGCAAATTCGACTAATGACAATTATTTCTTTTCCAATTGCCTTCAAATTCTAAAATACAGCACCGAAACATATCTTCAAGAATTTAAATCACACATTTAGATTGACCATTCATCTAAGGATGAAATGCGGTACTAAAATGTAACTGCATACCCAGAGCTTCTTGTAACTTGTTCCAGAATCAGAATATAAACTGTGGATCTCAATTAGAAATAATAAAAACTGGCGTACTATGTAATCTGACAATCTCAGAAACATATAATTCAGACAATCTATTAAGGAAGAAATCCATTCATAATAGGAGAAAATGTGCAGACTTCGTCAAACGATCGACGATTACCCAAATAGCATCTTTCTTTTTCAGAGACAGGGGTAATTCCGATACAAAATCCATAGTAACTTTATCCCATTTCGATTTCAGTATCTTTACTGACTGTAACAATTCTTAAGGTACCAGTACTAGATGTTCAGCTTGAACTTGCTAACATATCAAACATTTAAATACAAATTTAGAAACATCACATTTCATTCCTGGCCACCAGCACATCTTTTTTGAATCATTGTACATTTTATTATTCTCCAGATGACAAACATATTACTATTATCAGGCCATTCAAATCTTGCATCTTTCTATAATAATTGTGTCATCAATTTCAATTATTAACATCGAAGCTTTGAATTTTTCTAAAGTCACAACCATTATACAGATTAAAAACCATAATGCTATAATAGGATCGACATTCCGTATAGATAGAATAACAACCAATGCAATAATACAATTTCTATAATCTGTGATCTATATCACCAAGCTACATGATCGAGTTAGTATTTATAACAGTAAATGTAATTAGCTCCGGCCAATGAATATCTTTTACAGATAAACCATGTTTGATAGATAAAATTAGGCCATAAAAATAACAAGAAAACTGAGATAATGAAATCCAAAATGTGAAGCTATATTGAATTTCCGAGAATAAAAATCACATTGAATGATGAAGATATCAATGATATCCCAAAGAAAGTCCAGAAAAGTAATATCGCACATATGCACTAGAAACAGTTGTGATAGAGATAATGTAAATAGCATATTTACAATTTAGAGCTTCAACCAATAGAAGTAAAAAAAAAATAGTATAACATGAATCTTAGCATCAATTTAATCCCTAATTCAATCATTTGTTCAACATGAACTATACTAAAAAACTTAAGAACTTTTAAAATCTCAAATTAATTTCTTCAAAATTGTGTTCTAAAACTTCTAAAAAATCAAAATTAAAAGAAAATAACTTAATTGACTTACCAAATTAAACTCTAAGCTTTAAAACCTTAGTTTTTCCTTTTCTTTTTCTTTTCTTCTTCCCTTTCTCCCTATTTCGAAAGCTTCTGTTTCTTTTCACCTTTTGTTTCTTTTTTTATTTTACTTTATTTCATATATATATATTAGTTACTAATATTAATAATAATACATTATAATAATATAATATAATAATATTTAATTCATAAATATCTTTTACTTAAATTATAAGAAAATATTTTATTTTATTACAAGTGTATTTATATATATTTTATATATGTACTATTAATCATTATACAATTGTATTCATTTTAATAAATATCTATTTAATAACAAATACATCTATCACAATTGTACATATAAATATTTTTACATTTGTATATTATCATGACCATCCATTTGTCTTTCTTTTATTTATTTATCATACAAAAATCTTGTAATATAATTATTTAATTAATAAATATCTTTTAACTTAAATTTTAAGTAAATAAACAATTATAATACAAGTGTATATATACAAATTATTACACTTGTACCATCTTATCACCATACACTTGTCTTAATTTATTTTATTTCATAATATAATAATATTAATAATAATATTTAAATGGAAAACCAGAACCCAACCTTATACACCATAGGATGTCATCCCGGGTTGCCCGACAACGATGATCATCAGCATTGTCCTCGACCTTCAGGGATTTAGGACCGCCCTCGACCCTCAGGGAATTGGGGCTAACAGTGTGCAGTTAAATTGCCAGTCTCACATATTACGCAGCTATGCTAGCGTATGAGCTGTATTGTGCAATGCGATAAACGGCGGTACAGACATGCAGTGTGAACTGCTAGATCAGATAATAGTACGTAGCGTAGCTAACGTACATACGGTATAGTGCAATGCGGTAAACTACTATACCGTCAAGTTGCAGTACAACTGCCAAATTAATCAAATCGTCCACGACCCTCTGGGTATTGGGACTGCCCATAACCCTCTGGGTATTAGGGCTTCAATATGCAGATAAACTGCCAAATTGTAAATCTACCTTCTCTTCAACATCCCAACCCAAAAACGGTTTATGCGAATGTATGTTTACAAATGAATGAATGCGGATACACCAATCCAGAATACAATTTCAGACATTCATTTAGAAGCAATCACTTACAATCAATCAATCAGTTACAAAAACTTGCATACCTATATTCTTAGGTTCGATACCTAGCATAGCACACATTCAATTACAAGAAATACATACTTTGAGGTTCGTATTGGGCCGTGTTCACCCTCAGTAAACTTAGTTGAGGGGTTTGGAACATATAGGCTAACAATAGCATTTGACATGCCCTAGGTTCAAAATTTGGCGAGTTAGGGCCACACGCCTGTGTCCTCTGGCCGTGTGGAGCAACCCAGGCCGTGTGGGGATCCAAACGCCCGTGTAAAGGGTAGTACATAGCCGTGTGGCAGAGGCACACACCCGTGTGGTGTAAAGGCACGGTCGTGTAACCAGGCCGTGTAACTCACTGTTTAGTTTCTCTAAATTCAAATGCAGGGCTGACTCGATCGTGTGAAGGTATCACACGCTCGTGTGGCCATCAGACATAGCCGTGTGTCCCATAACATACGCCTATGCGAAATCCCTAGGTCCTAAATCAGTCACACGGCCGTGTGTCCCGAAGCACATGCCCGTGAGGGAACCCTAATTTCCCAAATCTGTCACACAGTCGTGTGACTCCAAATCCCTAATTCCCAACCTCACACGCCCATGTGCCTAAGCGACTCGGCCATGTCGATTTCAACAAAAATCCCCAAATCAACCACACGCCCGTATGGCCAGGCCGTGTGGCACGCAATTTAGCACGGAAACCCTATTTCCCAATTCAGCCTCGAAAATGTCGTTTTGGCTACCATCACAATCCCTAACCTTTACCCTATCAACATATATCAGAAAACAACGATTTCCCTTCACTTCTATCGTCTAAAAACTCAAAAACGAAGGGGTACTGCTTAGCTACGAAAAGCCGAAGGAAGGGATTCGCAAAACAAAATAACAATTTACTTAAAAACAGAATGTAGTAATAAGATTTGAATCCCACACCTATTTCAGTCGAGGTAGACAACGATGGAGAAGCAACAATCCTCAGTACAATTTTAGGGAGCAAAAATTTTGGAAGAGATGAGAAAGGAAGTGGAAAATGTGAAAGAGAAAAATCCCCCAAGAAGTGTAATCCAAATAAAAATTAAAAGTAATAAAATAAAAATAAAAGTAAAAATATATCTATAAGTCAAAAGTACTCAACTCAAAATAAGTATCCAAAAAGTTCTCCCTAGACTCAAACACAGGACCTCCAGGCTCACTAACACTCATCTATCCACTAGACCAGCAGGCCATTCTTGTTGCTAAATTACACAAACAAACTCTTATATGCAACTGTAATCTAAATAAAAATTAAAAGTAATAAAATAAAAATAAAAATAAAAATATATCTATAAGTCAAAAATACTCTAAATAACAATCCAAAAAGTTCTCCCTAGACTCAAACACAAGACCTCCAGGTTCACTAACACTCATCTATCCACTAAAGCAACAAGCCCATTCTTGTTGCTAAATTACACAACTAAACTCTTATGTGCAACCTTCTCACTGTCCCTATGCTCAATACCCAAAACTTCTAGTCCCAAAATTCAGGGCGTTACAACATTCGCCTTTCCCAGATGATAGTCAATAACACAATCATAATATTTAATTCATAAATATCTTTTACTTAAATTATAAGAAAATATTTTATTTTATTACAAGTGTTTTTCTATATATTTTATACATGTACCATTAATCATTATACAATTATCTCCATTTTAAATTATTTTAATAATAATAATCATAATTTAATAATTTAATATAAAACTATAATAATAATTATAATAAATATATATTTAATAAAAAATACATATATCACAATTGTACATATAAATATTTTTACATTTGTATATTATCATGACCATCCATTTGTATTTCTTTTATTTATTTATCATATAAATATCTTATAATATAATTAATTAATTAATTAATATCTTTTAACTTAAATTTTAAGTAAATAAATAATTATAATACAAGTGTATATATATACATTATTACACTTGTATCATCTTATCACTATACACTTGTTTTAATTTATTTTATTTCATAATATAATAATATTAATAATTATATTTAAATAGAAAACCATAATAATAATTATAATGACTTGCATACATACTAACTTGCATCACACGGCCGACTAAACACCCGTGTGTTAGGCCGTGTGAAAACTGGAAGGTATACTGACTTGGGTCACACGGCTAACCACACGCCCGTGTGTCTAGGCCGTGTAACTCACTGACTTAGTTTTTAAATTAAGCTTCAGGGGACACATGGCCGTGTACTAAGGCTATGTGTCACACACGGTCGAGCCACACGCCCGTGTGCTCAGCCGTGTGGATGAAAATAGACTAGTTACAAGCCACATTTCTCACCCCAAATATGCATACCTACAACACATTCAAATGGTACCATTTCCATACCCAATAAGCAGCCAAACAAATGTCATTTCAAATACAATTCATGCATTCTCAATTACCAACTTTTCAATACTCATTTCTATATCATTTTCTTATCCAACAACTAATATGCTTATTAACTTATGTTTTACTCATTCCGATCATACCAACTTCACATATTCAAATCAACTAATTTAACCTTACCAAACATGCATCATCATGCACCAATTCACAAGCACATAGCTTTCCTATTATCAACCATTTGACATCCACATTGCATATTATCAGTAAGCATCACACGAGCTTCAGACTAGGGTTGCTTACACAAGCTTAGTTCAATGCTGCTCACACGAGCTTCAAAGAATCCACAACATATGCTGGATTTCAAGCTATTGTATTAATCCCTGATCAAACACTTGTTTTTCTTTTGGGGACCCTATGACATGTCATTTGTATCCTAATCGTTTACTAAGTTCACACGGGCACCGTTATCGTTTTCGTATCGATTCAGATCTTGTAACATTATCATATACATATTATAAAATCTTATAACATTTCACATCCATTCGATTCCATATATATGCTCGTATTTGTCATACATTTCATACTTTACGATTTAATCCTTTAGATACCAAAATCACCAATATTACATTAAATCTAAACTAATAAATATTATAACATAATTCAAACATAACATGATACAACATAGTAAGTTACATATGAAATTACTTGGAAAAAACAATAACAAACGAAATGTCGAGGACTAATCCGTAATTTTTGCCTTTTCCTTGATTATCCTCTAATTGGTACAATTCCTGATCTAAGCGATAATTAATTTCAATTTATTAATTCCAAATATCTTATAACATCCTATTATATGCATATGAAAGTTTAATTTTATTTTTTAAAATTTCCCTAAAGTTTCACATTTTATTCAATTTAGTCCTTAAAATCGAAATTACCATAAATTTCAAATTTGAATCTTGATTTTAAAACTAATCTCAAATGAACCCCTTTTTAACTCTCTTTTATCCATAATTACATGAATTTAATACCAATTTCAAAATTTATGCATTTTAGCCCCTATGTCTAAAAACTAGTAATTAAACTTTACAAACGAGTCATTTTTCACTTTTAAGCTTAAAATCTAACAATTTTGTACCAAAAGTTTCAAGAAATCAATAATGGAAACTTTTGAAAACTTTAATAATTTCACAAATTGGTACATAGACTAGCTAAATTAAGCTCCTGGACCTCAAAAACATATAAATTACAATAAAAAAAAAACTTGAATTACCATAGAAATTTGAGACCGAATGTTCAAACCCTTGAAAGCTTTACATCCATGGTGGTTTCGATGTCACCATTATTTCAAGTTTCACCATTTGTAGTTTTATCCAATATTTAGGGAAATATGCCAATTTTGGAGAGAGAAATAGAAAATTCGTCCTGCAAGAAGCTTTTTCTATTGAAAACGCATCATACAGGGCGCGCTTTCTAACTTTTTGATACATAAGCTTTTTTGGTCAGATGTTTAAATGTTAGTGGTTTTATCTTTGAGTCCTGGGTTTGATTCCTCTCCTACTCACATTTGTATTATTATTTCATGTTGTTTCAAGTTTTACTTTTATTTTTAATTACTATTATTAACACATTAGTTTTTTTGGTTAGATGGTTAAATAATAGTAATTTTATCCTTAGTCCCAAGTTCGGTTCTTCTTTTGAGAACATATGTATTTTTATTTCATATTGTTTCAAGTTTTTTTAATTAATGTTTTTAATTAATAAATAATTTTTTTATTTTTAATTCATCTTTTTAATTAATAATTCTTTTATTTATAAAATCAAATAATTATTACCAAATATCATTATTTTTATTAAATATACTTTTTTAAATGTGCAATATTTATTTTCAATCCATATAATGAATATAGTAAATTTTAGCATTATATTTTTTTAAGTGTATTTTAAATATTTCACATATAAAAATATTTGAAATATCATACCCACAATGTAGAGGAAAAAATAATTATATTTGAAATAATTATTTGATTTTATAATATTAGAAATCACCATACCCACAATATAGGTGGAGAAAATAAATATTTCACATATAAATATTATATATAAAGAAATATATATAAAAAAATAGTTGATTTTTTAAAAAAATAAAATATATTTAACATAATGATAAATATAAATTTTATAAAAAATATATTTTTATTATATAATTGAGAATGATTATTTGATTTTATAAATAAAAGAATTATTAATTAAAAAGATGAATTAAAAATAAAAAAATTTGAAAATAATATATTTATTAATTAAAAACATTAATTAAAAGTAAAAAAAAAGAAATAACATGAAATAAAAAAATACAAATGTGCTTAAAAAATAATCGAATTTAGGACTCAAGGATAAAATCCCTATTATTTGACCATCCAACTAGACAAGCTAATATATTAAAAATTATAATTAAAAATAAAAGTAAAGTTTGGAACAACATGAAATAAAAATACAAATGTGAGTAGGAGAGGAATCAAATCCGAAACTGAAAGATAAAACAACTAACATTTAATCATTTAACCAAAGGAGTTGAGGTGTCAAAAAAGTTAGAAAGTGCGCCATGTAGGACACATCCTAGGAGGTGTGTTTTCAGCAATAAAGGCTTCTTGTTAGACACATTTTTTATTGTTTCTCTTCAAAATCGACCTATTTCCCTAAATATAAAAAAAACCAATACATTTCCCTAAATATTTTTTAAAATAAGCAATTTTTTTCAAATTTAGCCATATATATTCTATGTAAAAATAAAAAGGGTAAACAACACTAATGGTCACTAAACTATTAGTAAGTTTACAATTTGGTTATTATACTTCAAAAAGTTACAAAATGGTCACAGAACTATTCCAAATTTAATTTGGTCACTAAATTATTCGAAAGTTATTATTTTAAGTCACTGGGTTGTTAAGTAACTTTTTTCTAAAAAGTCAAACTAGCAAGCTCCAAGCGACGATTCGATGATCGGTACGGTGGATCAGTACCCATTGACGAGTAGAAGAACATACATTAAATCCAAGTCGATTCGACAATCAATTTTGGAGATTGAAGAAGAAAGATGTTTGAATTTTGGTCCACAAATTATTGATACTCAAAACTATTTCATGAAAAAATTATTGAATTGTAAAAAAGAAGGGGAGTGTGAGCTTTTGATAGGTTTAGGTTATTCGAATAAAAAAGATCATATAATAACAATTTTAATAGCCCAATAATTTAAATAAAAAAACTTTCAAATAGTTCAGTGATTATTTTATAACTTTTTTAAAGTTAAGTGACCAAAACATAAATTTACCAATAGTTTAGTGATCTTTTGAGAATTTACCCAAAATAAAACTATCCATCAAAGTGAAAGTGCCATTATTGCGGTTAATAATAGAAGTGGTGGTGATAGATACAGATTCCCCCTTTTTTATTACTATGGCGATAATGTAAATATATATATAAAATACCGACGATTCTAAAACAGTTATAGTCCCCAACGCCCAGTCTTCGCCACCTAATCAGACCACAACACCCAGTCCCTTTATCTCCGATTCTTGAACAACGAATAACAAAAAAAAAAAAAAAATCAGTTTTTCTTCTTTTTTTTTTTTTTTGCTTCTCATCGAACTGTCTGGTAGACCGACCAGTCAAAACCATGTTTTTTTTCTTCTTCTTCTTCTTACAACAACGTTTTAACAACTTAAAGAACCCTAGCTACTTTCTGCAAATTTTTGTCTTTGTTTCTTGTTTTTCTTTTTTTCTTTTTTTTATATATGATCATATATCATCAAATCTCTAAACTTAACGACCCTTCAATTTGCTCTTTCGTTTTTTATTACAAAAAAAAAAAGTGGGTCTGATTTCTTCTTAAAAAGTCATCTAATTTGTCTTTCTTCTTCTTTTTTCTCTGATATGTAGCTTCTTTTCTTCGGACTTTGCCTGTCAGATCCCTTTTTTTGTTGGTGGGGATTAAAGGGTTTTTTCTTTTTTTAATTTTCAGGTGGAGATCATAAAACCTTAGTATCTCCAAAGGGAAAGTTTTGAATTTTGTTTGTGGTTTTTTTTTTTAACGTAAAAATCCAAGCTTTAAATCTGAAAGTTAATGGCGGCGCCGCCGAGTAGTAGGCTACAAAAAATGTTACAGGCTGCGGTGCAATCGGTTCAATGGACGTATAGTCTTTTCTGGCAAATTTGTCCTCAACAAGGGTATAATCTTTTTTTCTTACATCATGTTCATTTACTGTTCTTTTCCATGAAAATTTGTGCTGTACTAATGGATCCAACTGTGGTTTTTTTCAAGTATCTTAATATGGTCCGATGGATACTACAATGGAGCAATCAAAACAAGAAAAACAGTGCAACCAATGGAAGTTAGTACAGAAGAAGCATCTTTACAAAGAAGCCAACAACTCCGAGAACTTTACGACTCGTTGTCTTCCGGCGACACCAACCAACCGGCTCGACGACCGTCTGCCGCGTTGTCGCCGGAAGATTTAACGGAATCCGAATGGTTCTATCTAATGTGTGTCTCCTTCTCTTTTCCCCCTGGTGTAGGGTAAACTTTCTTTTTCCCTTTCCCCCCATTGACTTTTGCTACATAAATTTACTTATTCCATTCAACATTACTGCTAAAATCTGCAACTAAAACTAGTAATAGAAAAAAACTTGAAAGTAGATAATCTCATTTTGTTCTTACACTATTCCCTTCTGTTTTGTCTTAACAACTCTTTTCCAAGATAGTAGGACATTTATCAACCTTCACCACAAAAATTCATTTCTTTTTTACCATTTCAAGACAGTTAAATTAGTTATTGTGGTAATAAATATTAAATCGGTGTACAATTCCATGCACAATAAGTGAATTATCTTTGTATTAAGAATTAGATTTTATTCTCTTTACTTAAAAAAATAGGTAAATTAATTGCTTTAAATTAGATTAACGAATAATTCAATCTTTTCTTTTAGAAATTTTATCCATTTCTGCTATTAAAAACTAGTGTAATTAACGTGCCACCTATATCTCATGCTGACTTATAGGGATCAGTTTTTAATATTAGAAATAATTGAAATTTTAGCAGAATGATCAATTTGTAATGAGTAATTTTCTCATTTTTTTAGTGGAGGGGCAAAATGTAATGTAACTTTTAGTACAAGGGCTTCCATGGAATTTTACCATGAAATAGTGTGAATGTAGTGTGGAATTTACGATTTAGGGCATTGATGCAAGGTTGTATTATAAGAAGGTTAGGTGAAAGGGTAATGGTATGGTTGTCTTGTTTATATTTTTGGGGTGGTTTATGAGATTCCCGTGTGTTTTTTGCAGTTCAATACTGAAAGTTTCGAAATTTCTTCAAATTTCTTTTGTCTTTTTTGACTAAATTTAAAAAAAAAGTAGAGGGGTAATAGGGTTGATATTTGCTAAGGTAGTGGTTGGCTGTCACTGAATTTTTTCTACAATGAGAATACTAGTTGAGCAAAAGAAACCAAAACAAAATATTAGCCATTAAATTTTTTTTGAAAAAACTATGTTAATCATTGTTCTAAAAACTTTCCCATATAAGATTTTACTATGATATAATCTCTAACATGTATGCATGCATGTATGTGTAATGATTAGATCGTGTTGCGTTCTTATATATATACATGGGTGTGTAGGTTACCTGGAAAGGCATATGCAAGGAGGCAACATGTATGGCTTACGGGTGCAAACGAAGTTGATAGCAAAACATTTTCAAGAGCTATTCTTGCTAAGGTAAATGGATTTAATCTAATATAAACATATATATGTATATATCTTGTTCTTGATTTCATGTTTTTAACTGCAGTATTTCAATGCACTAACTGTATTCATGTCTTCGTGTTTGTCAACATAAAATAATGCCGTACGGTTGCAACAGAGTGCTTGTATACAGGTATATATATACATATGTATGAATGTATGTATGTATCATTTTAACTCATGACGATGAAATTAAACCATTTTTTATTTTTTTTTCTTTTGGCTTTTTGTTGTTTGTAGACTGTGCTTTGCATACCTATTCTTGATGGTGTTCTTGAACTTGGGTATACCGAAAAGGTAATTATAAATATTATTAAGAGAGATAATTATGAATAGAATAAAATCGTAAGGAATACCGATTTAATTATATTGTAGGTGCAAGAAGATTTAGGGTTAGTCCAGCACGTTAAAACTTTCTTCAATGATGGACAAGCACCAAATCCTCCGCCACCGAAACCGGCTCTCTCCGAACATTCGACGTCGAATCCGGCCGCTTCATCGGACTACACTCGATTTCATTCCCCTTCCGTTCCTCTCGTTTACGCAGCAGCGGACCCGCCGGTGAACGCAGACCAAGGAGAGTATAACAACGTTGATGAAGAGGAGGAAGAAGAAGAAGATGACGAAGATGAAGAGGGAGACGAAGAACCCGAATCGTACTCGGCCGAAACGGGTCGAAACACGCAACAAGTCCCGACAGAAAACACTCTGGCAGTAGTGGCGGCGGAGGAGCCGAGCGAGTTAATGCAATTGGATATGTCGGAAGATATCAAGCTCGGTTCACCTGACGATGCATCGAATAACTTGGACTCGGATTTCAATATGTTGGCGGTGAGTCAAAGCGGGAACCCAACCGACAATCAACGGCGAGCTGCGTTGTTTAGAGATGAGTCGAATCGGAGGTGGCAAATGCTACAAGAACCCTCGTGCAGTAGTCTTCAACCACTTTCAACAGGTAAAAACGATACTGGTAGTTGGAACTGTTCATAAATTCTTTTTCAAGTTTTAAATTCCATCACTCTATTTAACGAAAATTGCAAAATAGTGCCTCAATTTTAATTTTTTTTTTTTCAAAATTCCATCGTCCCAAAAACAGACATGGTTTAATAATATTATTCAATTGGATTAATTTCAAATTCTCCTAAAAAATAATCAAACTCTTATAAATTAAAATCAAGAGAGTAATTTCTTCCTTTTTTTTTGTAAAACATAGAGATAAGAAAATATTTAGCCCTGAGGATAAAACAATATTTAATTCTTGAATTAGATCATTTTTATTAAGAGATAAAATAATATTTAGTCTCTAAATTTAATAATTTTTCTCAACTTCATCCTTGAATTTTTTTTTTGTTCACATTAGTTTTAGAACTTGACACACGTTGTCATCTAATTTTTTTATAAAAAATTATAACTTTTAAGTGATAATATGATACAATTTCAAGTTGTCATATTCTACATCATTATATTAACTAAACTGGAAAAAAGTTGTCCATTTCCAAAGTGTTAGTTGTAGAATAGATAAAGGACCAAAGGTGATAATAAATGAGTTTTCCCAAAAATAGTAATCTACCTTTATTGGGGGTACTGAAATTAATGTTCATTAGTGTGGTCCCTTAAACCAGTGGGGGACATGGTAGATGATTAGTTGGCTTTTTTTCAGACATCTTCGCCTTTCATAGTAGCTTTTTGTAAGAGAGTTGGAACCCTCTTCTTATCCCAGGAATCCAAATATCCAATAGTGGTTCTGTTTTGGAGGGGTTGACCAATTGGCTCAAAGACTCACCGTACTGAGAAAAAAGGACAGGCATTTGGGGTCTACTTTAGATTATCTTAATGGGTCTGTCTTATTTATCATTTTGACAAAAGAGAACATGTTTTCTTAAGTTGTCTTCAACTACCCTTCAAAGGATTCAATTCTTCTTTTTAGTTTCAAAACTCTACTTTTAAGCGTGTTTTTGCGGGTTTAAATTATTTGAGTTTAAGGTTATTTAAATTTTTTAGTTGAAATTATTTTGGTTTGATTATTTCGGGTTGGTAGGAGTGAAGGTAATAGAGGCAAGTAAAGTTTTGACCCTTTAAAAATGATGGATTTGTCATTTAGTCTTTATGAAATTATATATTAGTATGATGGTAAAATTATACTTTTGTCCTTTAAAAATTTATGTTTAATCTTTGACTCCTAAAATAATTTTTTTGTTTCACCCTTGCGAGTTGGGATCAATTTGGGTTTTTTATTAGTTAAAACAATGTTTAGTTTTTGAACTTGATAATTTTTTTAATTTGCCAGTTTTATTTTTAGAATTTAGTTAAAACATTTTTTTCTTAATTTTGGTCCATGTGAGGGAATGACATTATGATATTGTGTCACAGCATCGCCTAAAAAACATATTTTTAATAAAAAAATTTAAGTGATTACGTGACACAATCTTTTATGACCAAGGACTAGTGTGGATTAAAAGAAAGTTTAGAGTCTAAGTTAGGAAAACTTTTTAAGCTGAGGGACTAAAATGTTGCCCTTTTTGGGTTTTAATTTTGATCATCAACATTTATAATTTAAGTTAAAAAAGTTCAAATTACATAGTTTTTACAATTAAGTCAGTCATCAAACCAATCAAATTATCTATACTCAATTTTTAATCCAATTTCAATTAAATCAATTTAATTTTGTAGGTGAAAATACAATTTTTTTTGAAAATTTTGTAGGGCCGCAGCCAATGGACGAAATGTCACATGAAGACACGCACTATTCACAGACCGTCTCCACTATCCTCCAAGCTCAACCAGCCCGGTGGACCGAGTCACCGTCAACCGTCAACGCCGCCACCTACTCCACCCAATCAGCATTCGCCAAGTGGACAACCCATTCAGACCACCACCTCCACTCTGCCGTCGTTGAAGGCACGTCACAATGGCTCCTCAAATACATCCTATTCACCGTACCATTCCTCCACAATAAATACCGCGAAGAGAACTCCCCCAAATCACGCGATGCCGCAGTCGCCGCCGCACGGTTCCGGAAAGGAACCCCCAACGAAGACCTCAGCGCCAACCACGTCCTGGCGGAGAGACGGAGGCGCGAAAAGCTCAACGAGCGGTTCATAATATTAAGATCCTTGGTCCCCTTCGTCACTAAAATGGACAAAGCTTCCATCCTCGGCGACACCATCGAGTACGTCAAACAGCTCCGTAAAAAGATTCAAGACCTCGAAACCCGAAACAAGCAAATGGAGGCCGATAACGACCGGCCGAGATTGGCCGATTCGATGCAGAGAAATAGCAGCTCTAAGGATCAAAGGAGTGGGTTAACGACACGGTCATCGGGTCCTGATAAAAAGAAGATGAGGATAGCGGAAGCCACAAAGCAGAAGACAGTGGAACCTCCACTGCAGATGGCAGAAACGTCGGTCGAAGTGTCGATAATCGAAAGCGACGCGTTGCTGGAGTTGCAGTGTGGGTACAGAGAAGGGTTGTTACTTGATATAATGCAAATGTTAAGGGAAAAGCTACGGATCGAGATAACGGCGGTTCAGTCTTCATTGAACAATGGGTTGTTTACAGCTGAATTAAGAGCCAAGGTAAATAACTAATTAATTTAATTAATCAATTAATTAAAATAGAGAAACTTTTAAAATATCAGTTTCTCGAGTACTCAACTAGACACCCAACCAAGAAAGGTAATGTCCTCGTTATCTTTCGTGCTCTGTTAAGAGCTGAACGGCCGCTTGAAGGGCTTAATTCAGAAAGCTAGGAACTCCTTCACTATATATCGGTACACAGCCACCCACTAAAAAGATGTGAGTGTCTCGTTCTTAGTAAGATTCAAACCCTGACCTATGATATATAGGTCACTTGTTGGGGAAGACTTCTTTAAAGGGAGCCTGCCTTTTTCAACAACTAAAAATATTGTCTTGGTGTCTGGTTTTTGTCTTTTGTGCTTTGCTGAGACCCAACATGGTAAGTGACTATCTGCAAGGTCTAGTTTACAAAGTTCAGAGTGTTTCAATCATACATGGATATACTTAATCTAAAAAGTACCATTTTAAAACAGTTCTCTAAAAAGAGTCCATTCTCTCAGAAGGTATTATGAATTTAATTAATTTTACGTGTGTGGTTGAATGGCAGGTGAAGGATAATATGAACGGGAAGAAAGTAAGCATAATGGAGGTGAAGAGGGCGATAAATCAAATAATACCATAATTATAATATTTGACTATTAATTAATTGATAATTATTATATAAGAATAATTATATAAATGTTAGACTAGATCCACCTAATTGTGTTACTGACTGTAATTACTTGAACAGTGTAGAATTTTTTTACTTTTTTCATTATTGTTTTTTGTAGTATGGCTATTGTGTGGTTAAGTAATAAGCAGCCATTTCCTTAATTGTTATATAACAATGACAATTTCTTCACGTATAGTTTTTGTATGATATTAATGTGTTTTGAATTTATTGATGATTTAAAATATTGTTTTATATGTAGTTATATTTATATAAAAGGTAAACTACATTCAATCTAGTAAATTTATGTTTTAGATATTCAATTTCAATAAGTTATAAATATGGTTATTGGATTACTCAAAAATTTTTATTTAAGTCATTGGGTTGTTGAGTTTTATTCTTCTTCTTCTTCTTTAAAAAAAATTCAGCTAACAAACTCCAAGCAATGATTTTACGATCGGTATGGTGGATTAGTAATTGATGAGTAGAAGAACATTCCTTAGGTCCATATCAATTTGATGGTTAGTGTCAAATGTAATAGGACAATTTAGGTCGAGCCCGAATTATAAATAAAAGGCCCAATCAACCCAAACAGAAATTAAAAAAAAAAAACTCAATTATAAAGTCCAAAATACAATAGTTCAGTTATAGAAAACAAAGCCCAAATTTAAAAAAAAAAAACCCTTAATGGCCTGATAGGCCTAACACCCTAAACTTTTCAACAGAAATCCTAACCTCTTTTGCCGCAGCACCCTAGTGCCTACCACCATCAACCACTCCTCTGCCACCGTCGCCTACAAGAAAAAGGAAGAAAAGATAGCAAGTAGTACAAAAAAGTAGATATAATAAAAGAAAATATGTAAATCGGCTATAAAGGCCGGATTCGAAATGTAATTTTTTTGGGGGGGACACAAAAAAACAAAAAAATACAAAGAGAAATATAAAAAACAGATTGCAATAGTTCAAATAGAAGGTAGTTTTTCATTGTTATTATTATTTTTGCATATATATATATATATATATATATATAAATAAAAAGGAAGTTTTTTTTACCTTTTTATCGCCATCACCAGAGTCTTCTCTGGCCTGGAAGGTGACTGAACCCATGAGGTCCGCTTGGGGCTGCGGTGGAGAACATTGAAAAATCAAAAGGTTTTCTCCTTTTTTTGGAAGTTTGGCTTCGGTTTTAGCAGTTTCGACTCCAAATCGAAGCCCTACGTAAAAGATGAGTGGGGGAGAGTTTTGGTTTATTTCTGACCACCGTGGACGGCGGAGTCATCGCCGGCGACCTATGGCCGTCGTAGGTCTCGCCAGACTTGATGGCTAGACATGGGAGGCTTGGAGAGAGAAAACAAAGGGATTTCAGGTTTTTTTTAAATAAATTTTTGGAAATTTTGGGCTTATATAAAGGTTGCAATACGACGCCGTTTAGGGCAAGCCTCAGAAGCCCCAAAACGACGTCGTTTTGGGGGGGCCAACTCGACACAGCAGGATTCGTGTGGTTTTAAAAGGGGTCTAATTGCCGCCCCAGTCCTTCCAATTTTTCATTGTTTTTTAATCTGGTCCTAATTCCTTTATTTTTTTGTTCTTTTTAGATTGCACAATGAAATTTTATTTTATTTTCAATTTAGTCCCTCGATTCACCAAAGAAATGGTGTGTTTAATAGGGTTTGAGACATTTTCCCATTTAGTCCCTGTTTCCTTTCACGTATTTCATTTTGGTCCTTTATCCTGTTTTATTTTTTATTTACAATTTATCCCCCTAAATTTCATTTAAATTTTGATCTAATCCTTATTTACTTATTTTATTACAATTTAGCCCCTTTTATTATTTATTTTACCCAATTTACCCTTTTAATTTCATTTAAGTTACAATTAAGTCCTTTTTATTTTAATTCTTTTATTTATTTATTTACTTATTTACCTATTTATTTATTCATTATTTCTTTTATTTTATTCATTTATTTGCTTATTTACTTATTTATTTATATATTATTCATTTATTGTTTATTTTAATTCATTTATTCATTTATTTATTATTCCTTGGTTTTTTTAATATTTAAAATTTTCTATTTTCTTTTATCGAGTAATTTTTTTCTTTTTTTCTTCTTTGTGCCTTTATTATTATTATTACTATTTTATTATCTATTTATCTATTTATTCATTACTTCTTTATTTTATACATACTTAAAAATTAAATTACTTACATTTTTTATTTATTTGCACATTTATTGTTCTCGTTATTATTGCTATTATTATTACTATCATTATTACTATTATTATTATTAGAGTTTATTTCTTCTTTATTATTTAATTAGCATTAGAATAATAATTAATATGATTATTGCTATTGTTGAAACCATTTTTTCTTTATTCTGAAAAATGGGGATCGACTTTAAAAAACGAAAATGGAATCGCCACCGACCTTTTTTCGAGGTGTGATCGGATCACCTTAAAATTGATCATTTTAATAAAACTTTGATTTACTAAAACAAATTTTGGTCTACAAAACTCAAGAAAGCGGGTTCGGGAATTAGTTACGTACGAGGAAGGGTTAGCACCCTCGTAACACCCAGAATTGGTACCTAATTGATTACTTATTTTCCTAACGTCGAAAAGTTGAAAAAATTTTAAAATATGATCCTTTTAGCTAAAAGAACACTTGGATAAATTAAATTGGATGCTAAGACCCTCTTATCTCGAAGAAATAAAATATCATACCCAGTGAGTTAGGATACGACATTCCATGTTCTCGAAATTGAGCTTGCCTTTTGATTTTTAAAACTCAAGTATCAAAATTTGAAAAGGGTATTCGGTTATTTCGGCTTTAGGAAAAATTGGAATCCAGTGAGTTAGGATGTGACATCTCAGATTCTCGAGAATAAGTTTTTTATTTAAAACTTATGCGTTTTGGTTTAAAAGAGACGAAGGTACTCGATTGTTTAGGTTTAATGAGAAAAATCGAAACCAAATGAGTTAGGGCGCGACTTTCTCGAAGTTCCCAAACACGAGCGTTGCCTTATTTAAAAAACCTTTGAATGGAACAATTTTTAAACTTAAACGATATTAAAACACGATTTTTTAAACAAATGAAACACAACGGAATAATAGCATACGATGCCAAGTAACAATTCATAAACAAAATACTACACTAATGAATCACGACAACCAATAAATATAAATGAAGAATTACAAAATACAATATTGCGGTAACTACAATATGTACAATTGCAACATTATTAATGATGAAAATGACACACACAAATAAAAGAGTAAATGATAAGAAAAAGTTTAGCATAAATAAAAAAAAATTAAGAAAAAGAAAAAAAGGTTTAAAACAAAGAATAAAAAAAAAAAAAAAAGAACAAATGAAAAGTTCTTTTTCTTTTTAAAATATTGTGAGCAAGTTGAGAGTAAGATAGTATAAAAAAACAAATTTAAAAGTATACTACAAATGGCCATGATATAGAATAATTTAAAATAATTAATGTATAAAATGATTTAAAGCACAATAACATACAAAATGATTTTAAAAAAAATTATAAAGCAATTTAAACTACTATATAAAAGATTTAAATTAAATAATACATAAAAAAATTTCAAAATGAATAATGTACATAAAATATAAAATAGTTTTAATATAAACAATTTACAAATCTTTATCCTAAATAATCGCAAAAACCTTTGAAATAAGCAATATATATTTTAGAATAGATAATATATAAAATAATTTAAACTAAATAATATATACATTTAAAATAAGTAACATGTGAAAGTTTTTTTTAAAGTAAATAATATAAAAATGAATTTAAAATAAACAATATGTAAATATAATATAAATAATACACATATAAAGTTTAAATAAATAGAAGATAAAACAATTAAAATAGATAAAATATGAAAGAGTTGAAAATAAATAATACTAAATAAACAGAACAGTAAGTAAATAAACAAACTAAAACAGGATAAGGACGAAATTGAGATTAAAATAAAATTTGAGGCTTAAAGTAAAAACAGTGAGAAAAGGCTATCAAGGACAAAACTGGCACGAGCGCAACCATGCAAGGATCTATGGGGAAATTATCCCAAACATTCAAAACGGCGCCGTTAAATACCAGTCTACTTAATAGCCTAAGGATTAAATTGAAACAATACACAAAATACAGGCCAAATTAAAAAACGGGCACAAGACTACATTGCAAAATACCGTAAAAGCGAAAGGACCTGGCACGTAAATAGACCAACAATAAAAAACGTGCGGATCCTCCCCGGGTCAGGTCACTCGCGCGGGTTATGGCCTTAAACGGTGTCATTTTGGGCATCAGTAACTTACCTCCAAAACGGCGTCGTTCTGATGGGCTATAAATACTAAAAACCCTAAAAAAATCATTTTTGAAACCTTTTTTTTCCAAAAACTTAAAAAAACTCTCTCAAAAAAAGAAAGCCCTACCCTCTGAACACCGGCCTAGGTTCGGCAGTGCTTCGGTCATCGGGCCACCATGCTCTGCCACCTCCGCCACTGTACAATGTGGTCGGAGCCCCCCAAAAAAGGGTATTTCGAACCTTTACACCTCCCTATGCCCGAATCTAGACCCTAAAACACTCCAATTCCTCACTAAAATCAAAAACAGAACCAAGACTCTTCAGATTCGGGACTCCGATCGTCCCACAAATGTAAAAGTTTATATTTTTATTACTTTCCTGTCTATATGCGATATATTAGAAACAAAAGTAGGCTCGAAATATACCTTTCTTTTCTATTTTTTGTATTAAAACGTAAGAGCATTACAGATTCTTTTTCGGTCTTTTTATAGCCGATTCAAAATGAAAATACAAAGTTTTTTGTTTTTCTTTTCCGTATTTGCTATTATCGTTGTCTGATTTGTAGGTACAAGGGAGCAGACGTGGCGTACGGAGCTACGCGTGCGGCGCAAAGGGGAAACTTCTAAGGTTTCCGAAAACTTCAAATTGTTTGGGCCATTTAGGATTGGGCCATTAGGTCTGTAGTTTGGGTAGTATTGTAAATTGGGCTAGTTTCGGCTGATTTTTTTAGGCTGTGTAATGGGTTTAATTTGGGCTTGTAAATGGACCTTTATTAATTTATTATTTTGTTGTTTTAATTTTGTATAATTAATGGGCCCCGGGCAGATTGGGCCTGCTACAGCTATTATTATTTGGTGTTTTATTATTATAATTATATTGTAATTATTATAGCATTCCTTTATTTATTATTTATCGTTTGTATTTTACTCACATAGTCACTTCACACTATTTCATTATCATTGTATCATACATTATGCTTAAACTTATTTGTCCGTTTTTCATACGATGCCCGAATAAACTAAATATATACCATTTTAAGTGTTACATTAATTTTTACACGATGCATAAAATTTTAAAAATTAAGGCAATGTTCCCTATTTGGAGATTCGAAAAGTCGTGCCCTAAC
This sequence comes from Gossypium stocksii, assembly GCA_020496765.1. Lineage (NCBI taxonomy): Eukaryota > Viridiplantae > Streptophyta > Magnoliopsida > Malvales > Malvaceae > Gossypium > Gossypium stocksii. The sequence continues at coordinate 112,712,576 of CM035623.1, forward strand.
TTACGAGATTCAACTTTTTCTTTGAACCTAGATAATCGAATATCATTTTTAAAAAAATTAAAATACATGAGATTTAATTAAATAATCGAATAATGAGTAAGCTTATTTTGAGGATTCGAGATGTTGTGTCCTAACTTACGGGACGTGACCTTTTTGTTTACCTCGAGATAATAAGGCATTTTACATCTGTTTTAATTTATTTAAGTGATTTTAAGTAAAAATATCGCTATGCAAGGTGGGATTGTGTTTTAAATTCTCTTCAATTTTTTAATTCTCAGCATTAAGACATCAAGTAATCCACTAGATACTAATTTTGGGGGTCACAAGGGTGCTAATCCTTCCTCGTGCGTAATCGACTCCCGAATCTATTTCCTGAATTTTGTAGACCAAAAAGCGTTGTTTTAATAAGTATAACATTTTGTTAAAATGAGCTTTGAGACGATCCAATCACACCTAAATAAAAAGGATTGGTGGTGACTCCCATTTCCATTTTCAAAATATAAGTTTGATTTCAAAAAAGGTTTCGACATCAGAGATCGGAGAAGAAAGTTGTTTGGATTTTGATTCATAGAATCGTGACATTTAAAGTTGTTTCATAAAAAAAAATTGAACTGCAAAAGAGAAATAAAATGAGAGCTTCCAATTGGTGCAAGCGGTGGGAACATATAATAGTGATTTTAACAGCCCAATAACTTAAAAAGAAAATGTCGAACAGTTCGGTTACTATTTTTTATAATTCTTTAAATTTAAGTGATCAAAATATAAATTTACTAATAATTTAGTGATATTGGATGTGTAAATATATGACAATTGTTGGAGTGAAGGGGTATTTAAAAAAGAAAGTTTTATCTCCCATTACATAAAATAATCTTTTGAATTTTATTTACAAGCCATAAGAATTAATAGAAAGAAATGGTTTTTATGCACGAGAATGGAGCTCAAGATCTTATTATAGCGCAAATTAATATATTTGCTTAAGCTTATTTCTGGTTTTTGTTATCTTGGTCCTCATTTTTACATCAATTACATATAAAACAAATATAAATTTTAAAATTATTAATTAAATTGTTGATTGAGCCTTAATTCAACTGGTATGAATATTATTGTCAATACAAGAAGACTTGAGTTCAAGTGCGTTGAAATACATTATCCTTCTATTTATGAGTTAAAAAAGAGTTATGAGTAATTTTAAATATTATATTAAAAAGAACAAATATGATTTCTTCAAATTTTCCAATTATAATACATAAGATTATGCAATGCATACATTTTTTTAGTGACCATAAAAATACAGCTAAGTTTCAAGGCTCAATGCCATGAATTATTTCACTTTCTTTTTTTTTCTAAAAAAAGAAGAAGATTAAATCCTTTTAAAATCATGTTCACAATCTAAACTTTACAAATTTAAGGATCCATCCTTCGTCTTGGAGATGAACTCAGTAAATCCATTCATCAGGAAGAAAGATGTTGGTCCCTGAAGGATCTCCATTACCATTTTTCCCATTTGTATTATTCAACAAATTTAACTCTCCACCTCTTCCTTTAGTATTACTATTATTCTTGAGATCTGCATGAAAAAATGAAACATTAATGAATAGTTTTGAATAGAGATAGCAAAAAATTTCAAAATCCAATATATTTTAACTCGATTTGATTCAATAAAATTAAATTATTTTTATTTTAAAATCGAGTGTTAGGGTGAGTTTATTTCTTCAATTAATCAAATTAAGTCAGGTTGAAAAAGAAAACTCCTCGCCCAGATAATTATCAAAATATCCTTTATATATATAGTTTAAAATATACGGTAATGAAATTTATATTAGTATTTGGTGTAGGATAATTATACTTAAAAAATAAATAATAGTATCAATATAAAAAATAAAATAAATAAATACTATTAATCTATATTGATAAAAAAAGATAAAAAAAAAAAATTGTGACACATTAGTTCAGAAATAACTTTGAGTTTTCGAGTTGAGTTCAAGCCATGTGAGTTGATATTTAATTTTGAGTCTGTCGGGTTACGTAAGGTGTACACTGCAGATTTTTTTTAAAAGGTCTAATTCTGCGTCCAGTACCTATACTCTTAAAAGACTTAAATTTAGTCCTTTGTTAATATCAAAAGATAAAATCCAAACATTATTAACTGACTTGTTCAATTTGCATATACTTTATATATTGGTATTCAATTTCGAAACTAAACTCTTAGAATGTTAAGTTTTCACGGATTTCAAATTTAATGAAAAACTCATCAATAGTATTATCAATTTGACTTAAAATTTTCAAATAAGACAAATAGGAAGGCTATTTTTTTTTATATATAGAAATAAAAGTAGAGAATCTAAAATTTCAATAGTTCGAAGAGTAAAATACAGAAAATAGGTTAAGAAAGTGCAGTAAAAACCTCGACGAGGGGAGATTTGCAAGCCAATTTCATGAACATTGAGGTTGAGAGCTTGAACAACTCGAGAAGGGAGGAGAACAGGAGAGCAAGCTGCATGCATGATGGCGACAACAACGTTAATCACTTATCTATATTATATATAAAGATTTTGACAAAGTTAGTATCATTCATAACCGAGTCTCATGTTTGCTATTAAATGACCAAAAGGCCTTTGTTTTAACACAATAATAAATATTAATTTATGGGCATTTTTATTTTTATATAAAATTCAGAAAAAAATCATGCCAATGACGGGATTTAAACCCAAAACAACAAACATGCACTCGTTCAACTTTATCATGTCAACTAAAGTAACATTTTATTTGTATTTTTCATAATAAATATATTCCATAATTGTTTTCACCCCATCTTGGGTGTGTCATAATTTTATTGATAATGTCGTAGTTGAGTTAGTGGTGCAAGTCAACTCGATATCAACTCAAGAAAAATGATAATATTATGATAAACAATTAAAGTGTATTTAATATTCTTAACATGATGTATGTACTTATTTAAAATTTCTTTTACTAACAATTTAAACTAATTTTTTTATTTTAATTTCATACATATTACATATCTATTATTTATAAACCCACAAGTGTTTTAAATAGGGGTGAATTTAAGGGGGGCAAGGAGGGCCTTGGCTCCTTGCACCCGTCAAATGGAAAATTGACCTTTTAGTTCCTCTATAAATTATTATAAGGTAAACTTTCACTTTAGCTCCAAAGTAAAAAAAAAATCATTTTAATTCTTTCAAAATAATGAAATTATAAATTAATAAATAATAAAATTATATTTTGACATATCAAAATTTATAATTCAATTGTAAACCCCTGAAAGAATTCTTGAATTCGCCTCTAATTTTAAATATGTAGTTTTCATATGCATGCGTGTGTGATAGAAATTTTAGTATATATAAAAGAATTATGCATGTTGTACTTTATGATAGGGGCAAGTGTTCAATCGAGTCGAGTGAAATGAAATTTGAGTCAAGTCGAATCGAATCGAGGAAAATTGTTCGATTTAAATTAAAAAAGTAAACATGTTAAATTAAAATCTTATTACAGTAAAACTAATTTCATATTAGAGCACATAAATTTGAAACCATATATATTGAAAAACTTTTTCAAAGCAAAATAATAATAAAAAATAAGATACTTTAGTATGATGAACTTGAATCATTAATTAACTTATTTATGTCCCAAAATTATTATTTTATTTAAAATTTTAACTTTCTTTATATATTTTTAGAATTTTTAAAAAATTATAATTTAAAAAAGAAATTTTAGAATTTGTATAAAAATTTTGAATTTGCTCATTTTTAAAATTAACAGGGACCAAAAGGATATTTACACCAATCTGTTATTAAAATCATTCAAATTGTAAATTCAACTAGACTTAAACTCGAAACTCGAATTACTTATTTGAGCTGACTTGAATAACTTGGATAACTCAAACAACTAGATTCGATTAACTCGAAAAATAGCATGAAAACCTTCATACTAGAAGTCAAATTGCATTTTGCCTCCTTTACTAAAAAAATGACAAATTAATCCCTTTACATTAAATCAAATAGTAAATTGGTCCTTCTATTAAAAAATTTCATCTATTTATACCTTTAAAAACTGGTCCCTATATATCAACATAAGGTATACATAGCACGCTATATTTAACTGTTTGGTTATTTTGTCAACTCTGCTAGTTTTTAACAGTAGAAATGGATAAAATTTTTAACAAAAATGATTAATTTACTTCTTAATTTAACATACAAGAATTATTTTATTCATTTTTAAAGTAAAAAGAAAGACAAGATGCAATATTAGTCCTAATACAAAGGCTTCCGTAATAATTTTATCATGTATACGTATAAGATACCTGGTCGTGTAGTTGAGTGAAAATAATTATTATTGGGGCCAGGGCTTTGAGTTAGGGGAAGGAAAACGCCGGTGCCACTTGACTTTTTACCAGTATCTAGGAAAAATGCCTGCATTCCACCACCTCTTGCTGCCCAACATCTTGGTTTCTGATCATGCCCTCTCCACCTACTCTTTGACTGTTATATGTGTGTAAATCAAAATGACGGAAGTGACAGAAGGAGAAATGCTAAATAATGTTTACAACTAGATTCTCGTAAAGATGAAGTCAGAAATTTTATTTAGAAATGGAGATAAAATTTTAAAGTTTTGAAGGGATTAAAATTAAAAAAAATATTTTAAAAAGGATTAAATTATATACTTAATTTTAGGAAGGGTCAAATTTTAGATAATATAAAATTATCTTAGTATGATTAGCATCATAATTATATGGAAAATTATAAATACATATAATAGTGCATATTATCTAAATTTATTTTGTAAAATTTAGTCATAATAATTAAAAAAATACAACCAATAGTATGATTAGCATTTCCTTATGAGGACAATTTTATTTTCCAGGGGCGAGTTACCCTAAAAATGGAAAAATATAATTTCACTAAAATATTAAATTGTAGTTTAATTTCTTCAAAAATAATAAAATTTTAATTTAACTATAAAAATAGAATTAATAAAATAATAAAATTACATTTTAACTTTCATAAAAATAAACAACTCAATTCTAATTTAGTCGAGGTCAAGGGTGTATCTAAGGGAGCTAGTAGTGTTCCTAAAATAAAAAATTTTTCATTCAAGCTCTTTAAACTTTTTAAAATTTTAAATTAGTAAAATTAAAATTGCACTTTCACCATTTAAAAATTATTAAAATTTGATTTAATCTTTTAAATTTTATAAAGACATAAACTATTAAAATAATAAAATTCAATATTTTTACTATCATAAAAAATTATAATTTAATTTCAATTTCTTAAAAAAATTTCTCCTCTCGTCTCTGGTCGAGGTTGAATAAAACAATCAAACACAAAGGAACCACAGAAAAAAAAAATAGGGCAGCAAATGTTGATACGTTACCGGTGGGAAGGGCTCAGTAGGTAGCTTTGAACGATGACGATGAAACTGATGGTACTTCATAACATCCTATAAATTAACACCAAATCAATAATATATATATATATATATATATATATAATATCAGAAGGACAATGAATAAAAAAGGAGATTAAACAGAGGAGATAATGAAGAAGAGAGCAAAGAAGACCTTTTGATTATTGGTTTCCAATATGGCTTCATTGAGAACATGAGAAGGCAGCCACGACACTGCTTCTTCGAACACAACCTCAGTATCTTCCACGGCGGCGGCGGCCGTCATTGTATGAAACTGAGTGAAACAAAAGAAAAAAGAGAAACCAGAGAGAGGGAAGGAGGCTTTTGAGCTCCAACTTTTAACCTGCAAGTTAACTAAAAAAAAAAAACTGGTGTTATTACATTGGGAAAGATATTGAAAGAGACCATCGATATATAAATAGGAGCATTTTGGCGAGTGTTCCTTCACTTCCTTGCTAAAGCGCGTGGAATTCTGTTTCTTTCTTCAGAGTTAGAGACTGACTAAAACGACGCCGTTCCGTGCCTGTAAATAAACCATGGCTTGCGACTACAATTACGGGTAGAAAAGCCCACGTATTTATTTCTCAATCATTTGTACTTTTTTTTGAGTCTTTTGGTTCCAAATTTACTCTTTTAGCCTTTTCTTTTCAAATAGAGATTTTAGATATTTTTAGTAGTTAAAACTATTGAGGTAACCTGCATCCTATTAATGGATGTACCATTTTTTTATTAGTAATGATATATGTTGATATTGGTGTGTTTTAGTGCATCATTTTAATTTTATTATTATTTAAATATATTTTATATATTTATATAAAACGTATTTCAAATATTAAATAATAGTGTTAAATAAATCTCAAATATAAAATACTCATCATAAAAAAGATTTTGATTGAAGTGATAAATAAAAGATTTTAAAAATGATAGTACCATATGTTCAAATCTCACCATTCATAAATTTTAATGAATTACATGTAATAGGCCAATTTTGGCCTGGACTTGAAAAAATAATAACCAAAGCCAAAAAAGAGTCAAATTGAAAGATAATCATTAAATTGTGGCCATATCAGAAGGATAGAGAAAATCAAGGGGTTATCAAATTTTATTGACTTGGTAAAAGGCTAAAAATAGAAAGATTTTATTTTATTTTATTTTATTTTATTATTAAATTAGTTAAGCTATTTTTAGTAAATCCAATGTATATAAATAGTGGTATACGCATTCATAGAGGGGAAGGAAAAGGCAATTAAAATTAGTTTCTGAAAGGTGATATTAGATTTCTTTTCACTTTTTTTTTCCTTTTTCGATTGATTTCTTATTGATTCTTCATTTATTGCATGTAAAGATAAGAAAAGGAAAGGGATAGATATCTTGGTGAGCATATCACTAGAATTTCCTCCTCCTTCGTCGCAATCGGAGTTTTGGGAGGGGATTTCAGTGCTAAAATGGATCTAATCTTCAAACCTTGGTTTTAAACCGAACCTTTACGCGTCGTTAATCGCTGTTTCCGGTGAAGTAATAGCGTTCAAGCAAAAGGTTAGGATAGGCGGAGGCCTTGGGTTTTGGCTTTGTTGTTTTCGGCTAAAGAAAAAGATTTGAAAGGGGCTAGGGTTTTGTGTTTTTCAAGGGAAATGGCCTGGCATGTTTTGGGAAAAAGGGCAGAGTTTAAGTGCAACTAGTGAACGGTGCCATGTTGGAAAGGGGGTATTTATCCATTTTGATCCCCTAGGCTGTGCGCACGTTCCCAATTCAATCATTCTCCTCTTTTAATCCTGCGAATTTTGACTCAAATTCCCATTTTAAATTCAATTCGGCCCTATGCGCATATGCCTTTGATTTTTACTTTTAATTTTATTTCTTTTCAAATTTAGTCCCTTTTCGTATTTTTGTTATTTGTTTTCAAATTAGTTGTTTTTGATAATTATATTAGTATTTTATTAATTATTATCATTATTATTATATTCATTATATTATTATTTTTTATTTTTTTTAAAACTAGTTATTTTCAATATGGTTATTATTATTATACTTATTATTATATTTATTATATTATTCCTACTATTTTTACTAATCACTGCTGCCATTTTTACTATTATTATTTATTACCAAGTCACTTAATATTTTTCATATATTATATTATATTATTATTATTTATTGTCCATCACCATTATTAATTTAGCATTGTTATTATTTTGATTTTATTATTATCACTATATTTAGTATTGTCATTAACATATTACTGTTATTACCCCTTTTTTTTATCGTTAATATCGCTATTAATTTTCTTATTATATTGATTATATTTCTTACTACTGTTATTACTATTTATAAAGTTTAATACTATGTTTCATTATCAACATATTGTTGGCATTATAGATGTATTATTATTTTTATGTTGTGTATCATTATTATTGTATAAAATTTGTTTTTTTATTCATTCATTCATCAATTTACTCACGATTGTTTTTTTTAAAAAGGCAACTTTCTGTATTTGGAAGTTCGGAAAAATCGTGCCCTGATGTACTGGGTTTCATTTTTTCGTTCAATCTAAATACTCGAATATCCTTTTCATCGATTTACTCTCAATCTTTTTCTAAAAACAAAGGCAATTTTTCGTATTTGGAAGCTCGAAAAATCGTGCCTTAACGTACTGGGTTTCGATTTTTTGTTCGGTCTAAATATTCGAATATCCTTTTTATCGGCTCACCCTTAAAGTTTTTTAAAATAAAGGCAATATTCTATATTTAAAATTCGAGAAATCGTGCCCTAACGTACTGGGTTGCGTTTTTCCATTTGATTTAAATATCCAAATATCCTTTTAAGAATAAAACGCATTTTTTAAATAGAAGGCAAGCTCATGCTCAAGGGCCGAAATGTTGTGTTCTAATGTACTAGATATGACATTTTGCTTTGAGGCGAGATGGTCTTCAACACAAGTTTAATTTACCCAAATATTTTTTAAAAGAATCATATTTTGAAATCTCTTCAAATTTTCGACAATAAGGACATTTGTTAATCAATTTGGTACCAATTTTGGGCATTACGAGGGTGCTAATCCTTCCTCGTACGCAACCGACTCCCGAACCCGTTTTCTTAAAATTCGCAGACCAAAATGCTTTATAAGGTAGCCCAATTACATCTCAAAAAGGATTGGTGGCGACTCCATCCATGTTTTTTTTAAAGTCGATCCCCATTTTTCAAAATTAAAAATAGTTTCGACAGCTTGGCGACTCCACTGGGGACCAATAAGAGAGTCAAGCCGTGGAATTGGCTAATTTTTATCCTTTTGTCGAAAATGAAATTTTGTATTGGAAATTATGATTCTTTCGTCACATTTGTTTGTGCCATTTTTGGTTTAAATCTCCTTTGTTATTCCTGCATCATAGTGCATAACTGTTGTGGTCGCGCCTTTTAAGTGGGAGTGAGAAACTATGCCTTCGTGAGGTTTTCACCTCCGCATGGGCTAGGAGATCGCTTTCGGGATATATCTATACTTATGTCTTAGTGAGGTTTTCACCTCCGCATAGCCATGGGGAAATGTATCCCCCTAAACTGAACTTGGTCCATATGAGCCGATAATGGGTGAGGATCAAGGAATCTGCTGGTTTAGGTACCATTTCTTTAGAACCAAACCACATATAGTGAACCTTAAGAGCCCACCTTAGGTAGAACTACACCAAACCTTAGTGGTCACCTAAATAGGTGTTCTAGGCTATTTATTTTTTCTGTACTAACGTGTTTCGTTTTGTTTATGATTACATCGTATCGCATCGCATTACATTATTTTAGAAAGGAGGTGTTGATTTATATTCGATTGCTAAATAGAATAGTTTGTCATGAGGAAACGGATTTCTTGATAAGGTGGATTATAATACGGTCGTCCAAATATGGTCCAAGTAAACACAACGAGAGAAGGCTGATAGTTTGCAGAAGAATACAAGACTTTGATTTATTGCGAGAATTCAAGTCAACAAAGATTGCTTGAGAGATGTCACATTTCAACTTTCTTAAATAAGTTAAACGAGTATCGCAAGGATAAGTGAGCAGTGAGTCACGGCCTGAATCAAGCAAAAGGAGCTAGTAGAGGCATCCATCGAAAAGTTCGTGAGATTTGACCCTACATCCCAATATGAAAGAACAGATCGATGTCTTCGCCTAGACTATGAGGGCAGGGCCGGATATGTAATCTGTTTTATGTAAAGAAGTCTGTTTTCTAGAAAAGTTATTCTAATGAAATTGAATTCAGAATCTACGCCTCTATTTCTTTTTGCATTCATCAACATGTATTTTGCATTACATCGCATCATGTGTATAAAATTTCATAAACGAACACTATTAACTAGAGATTTTTAAGGTTACCCTGAAGCATCGCTACTATACTCGAAGAAAAACAAAAGTCATGAATCAAAGGTTGGAGATGTTAGAACAGATGCAAAAGGAGATGCAGGACCAACTGCAAATTCAGATGCAAGAACAGTTGGCCAGGATCTAACAAGAGATGAGGGATCAGATGCTGGAATCCCAAAAAAGCATGCTAGAATCTCAGAACAACATGATAAGTCAACTAACGCAGCTGTTTAATGGGGGATCTGACAAAGGAAAATGCACTATAGCTAATACTGGAAATAACAATGAAGTCTCTGCTTGTCCTACAGGCTTTGCCCCAATGAACATTCAAGCACAACCACTGAAGGTGTCTGTTAATATTAGACCTCAGTATCAATCCGGTACCTCGGCACCAGTAAATTTCCCAATAGGTTCAAGTTCATACCCCGGAGACCATCCTGTAACCCTTGATGTCCCCGACTTCGATGATCAGGTAGAAGTGGAAAAGGCAAAGGCGGAGCTTCCTAAATAGTTCGAAGACCGATGCAAATGGTTGGAGGAGAAGTTCAAAGCACTGGAAAGTGCTAATTACCAATGCAAAATGGATGCTAAAGAGTTAAGTCTGGTACCAGATTTGATACTTCCTCCAAATTTCAAGATGCTAGAGTTCGAAAGATACAACGGAACCAGTTGTCTTGAGGCTCATATCATAATGTTATGTCGGAGAATGACGGGGTATGTCAACAATGACCAATTATTAATTCACTGTTTTCAAGATAGTTTGACAATGACCAATTATTAATTCACTGTTTTCAAGATAGTTTGACTGGGATCGCGACCAAATGGTACGATCAGCTGAGTCGTGCTCAAGTCAAATCATAGAAGGATTTAACTAGACCTTCATGAAGTAATATGGCCACATGACAGATATAGCTTCTGACAGGATCACGCTACAGAACATGGGGAAAAAGTCAAACGAAAGCTTCAAGCAGTATGCACAAAGATGGAGGGAAGTAGCCACACAAGTACCACCACCTCTCCAGGAGAAGGAAACAGCAATGCTTTTCATCAACACTCTAAAAGCCCCGTTCATTAACCATATGTTGGGAAACACTACCATGAGCTTCCCAGATATAATAATGTCCGGCGAGATGATAGAGAACGCGATAAGATGCGGGAAGATAGATACATGAGTAAGCACCCAAAGGTTAAATCCAAAGAAAAATAAAAATGAAGTAAACAATGTGAGTAAAGAGTATTCCAAATTGGTTACCGTAGACCAGCCGAGGGCCGTGACTATTAGCTTTCAAGGCCTTGAAGGCAGGAATCCAGCTCGAGGCTAAACTCAGAAAAACTTCAGTTCACTCCCATCCCGATGACTTATAAGGAGTTATACCAAAATCTATTTGATGCGCATGTGGTAGCTCCGTTCTACTCGAAACCTGTACAACCTCCATACCCAAAGTGGTACAATAAAAACACCCAATGCGAATACCATGCTGGAATCACGGGACACTCGATAGAAAATTGCATCCCTTTTAAGAAGTTAGTCGAAAGGCTTATTGACATGGGCATTATGAAGTTTGAGAACCAGTCCGGTGTAGAAAATCCGTTAGCCAACCATGTTGATAAGGGGGTAAATGCGATAATCAAGGATGTGGGAAAGAGAATTTAACCTTTGCATACCTTGGAGTTTTGAACAATGGAATGGTAGAAGAGATTCCTGTATTTTTTTAGGGTTAATCTAGAGTAATATTCAAAACACACTTGTTGCTTTAAGCCTAAATGTAATAAGAATCCTTTTGTGAAATAGGCTTATGTCCAGCATTCTTTATTTTCAATAAAATGCATCTTTGTTTCTTATTTCAAACAATTGTTCTTTTTTATTGCCATTTCATTCATGATTACATTCTTGGGTTCTATTGTTTTTTGGATCTTGCTTCGCCCACATAACAGGTCTCCAAATATCAATGATATGAGTGACACTGCTACTAACTTAAAATTTCCTTTTGAGCGAGATATGTATTTAGTGGGATATCAGGACTTTGAAGAGGACCAAGATTGTAGTTTATCTCCTAATCTGTTAATGACGGTAAACAAGATGAGAAGTAAACTTTGTATTGCAAAGAATCAGTGGAACCCATAATCTTTTTTTATATGGGGCATGTATGTCGTCAAGCCGATTTTGCCAAAAGCCTCTGACGAGTATCAATTCATCTTTTTGTGGTCGTTGATTACGTTGCCAGGTGGACGGAGCTGCTTCATATGCCAATGACGCGGGGTCAATAGCTAGCAAATTCTATGTCAGTATAGAATGCCAAAAGGATCATATCTGACGATGTATTAAATTTAAATAGCGGCACAATATCAGAAGCATCCGGTCTGTTCAAGATTAAACACCATATCGCCCGAAAATGAACAGCACAAAAAAATAGTGGGAGCCTCTATCAGAACCTTTATCGGGGCAATGTTTTCCTCGTTGATTTATGGAATAAATGTGGTTTTGTCTGTCGAGTTTTCTTCTCTACGAGTTTTGTCAGAGTTGAAGTCGGTTAAAAGAGAATAAATTCAATTCCAATGATCAAATGAACCTAATTGAAGAAAGGTGGTCGAAAACTATCGGTTTTGGTCAAATATACCAAGATGATACGAAGTGATGACGAAAAGATTGTCCCAAAAAAATCATATCAGAGAAAGTCAGTTTTGAAAAGGATCCTTCCCATGCAAAAGAATCTCAAAGAAAATAGATGTTAACTTAGGAATGACCTTATCCCTGGAGGGGCATCGATATTGACTAAGGTAAATGGTAAGAAACCGCCTGACCCTGTGAGTTTGGATTTAATCGAAGAATACTTCACTTTTGGAAAAGGAAAACAAAAAAAATAAAGAGAAAAAGAAAAAGAAATAAAAAGAAAAGGAGAGGCCGATGCGAAAACCCGCAAAGAGCGCTTTGAGGCCAAAGGGGATTTGAGTTGAAAACCCGAAAAGGACGGCTCAAATTTTGATCAAAAGTGGGGCATGCGATAGTCTTACTATGCCTGAGTTGATAATGAGGAAATATGCTACATCTTAGGGCATTGACAAAATACTTCGGATCCTCTAAACACATATTGAGCTCAAAATGATCATCAAGAAGTTTGTACAGAAGAGCTCAGGCTACGATATCTGGGGCACCTAGTTTTCTATCTTACCCATGTTTGCTATCATTGATTACCTTATTCTTTTCGAGATACAACCCAATCAATTTTATTTTATTACATTGGCTATCTTTGATTAATTTAATTATTTCGAGCTATGCTCTTAATTAATTTCGTTCTTGTCCCTTGTTGTGATTTCTTTCAAGCATTTTGCATTGAAATAATGATTAATGGACTAATAATACTTTCACGAAAGGAGTCTGCTTATTACTCTAGAAGTTTCTAAATAATACGGGGACCTGAAACAGGACTGTTGTTTAGAATTTACCAAGCCTAAGGGTTAGAATTGTCTGAGAGACTACCCCTTATTGGTAATACAATCTTGACAAATAACGAGCAATGTCAACCCAAGCTTTAAAAGGGGATCATTCTCGAGAGGAAAATGATATTCTGCATCCATGCAAATATCCAGCATACACATCCGGTCATGACACCCAAGGAATGGTGTAACAGACCAAATTGATGGAAGAAGAGTCAAATCCTATACCTTTGAATTATGGTGGGAATGGATTGAAGAAGAATCAGATTATATTCCCCTGAGTTGCATTGGGAGGGTTTGAATATAGTGTAAGAAGTACAGTGAACTGGGCCTCAAAGTTATAGTAGGGAAAACCAGTTGAACAAAATGGGATTGTTTCTACGAGTTTTCTGCCAGAAAATATCAGCTGAACAAGAAGTCTCACATCAGTGAAGTAGTAGCCTTAACAAACAGCGAATAATAGTAGCCCAAGCATTAAAAATGAGATCTTTCTCATGGCATTCTGCATTCATACAAATGTCACTCATAATACATTTAGCTAGGAGCATTTGATTCATTCTGATCATGGCATCCTAATCATTTGGCATAAGCATAAACCCCAAGAAATCACTTCTACAGATGGATTCCCTAGTGGACAGTGTAGCAAGATTGATTAAAATTACAGATTTCGGCTAGCCTTATCCCATTGAGCAGGAGTGGAACAGGCTAAATATAGCAGATCTCATCCCACTGGCAGGAGTGGAACATATCAAATTTTGGCGGATCTTATCTCTATGTATCGGAATGGAGCAGATTCAAACCACCAGCCTTATCCCACTGAGCAGGAGTGGAACAGGCTAAATATAGCAGATCTCATCCCACTGGCAGGAGTGGAACAGATCAAATTTCAGCGGATCTTGTCTCCATGTATCGATAATGAAGCAGACTCAAACCACCAGCTTTATCCCACTGATTAGGAGTGGAACAAGCTAAATATAGCAGATCTCATCCCACTGGCAGGAGTGGAACTGATCAAATTTCGACGAATTTTATCTCTATGTATCGGCAATGGGGCAGATTCAAACCACCAGCCTTATCCCACTTAGTAGGAGTGGAGCAGGCTAAATATAGCAGATCTCATCCCACTGGCAGGAGTGGAACAGATCAAATTTCGACGAATCTTATCTCCATGTATCGGCAATGGGACAGATTCAAACCACCAGCCTTATCCCACTGAGCAGGAGTGGAGCAGGCTAAATATATCAGATCTCATCCCACTGGCAGGAGTGGAACAGATCAAATTTCGAAGACTCTTATCTCTATGTATCGGCAATAAGGTATATTCAAACCACCAGCCTTATCCTACTGAGTAGGAGTGGAGCAGGCTAAATATAGCAGATCTCATCCCACTGGCAGGAGTGGAACTGATCAAATTTCGACGAATTTTATCTCTATGTATCGGCAATGAGGCAGATTCAAACCACCAGCCTTATCCCACTTAGTAGGAGTGGAGCAGGCTAAATATAGCAGATCTCATCCCACTGGCAGGAGTGGAACAGATCAAATTTCGACGAATCTTATCTCCATGTATCGACAATAGGACAGATTCAAACCACCAGCCTTATCCCATTGAGCAGGAGTGGAGCAGGCTAAATATATCAGATCTCATCCCACTGGCAGGAGTGGAACAGATCAAATTTCGAAGACTCTTATCTCTATGTATCGGCAATAAGGTATATTCAAACCACCAGCCTTATCCCACTGAGTAGGAGTGGAGCAGGCTAAATATAGCAGATCTCATCCCACTGGCAGGAGTGGAACAGATCAAATTTCAACAAATCTTATCTCTATGTATCGGCAATGGGGCAGATTCAAACCACCAGCCTTATCCCATTGAGCAGGAGTAGAACAGGCAAAATATAACAGATCTCATCCCACTGGCAGGAGTGGAACAGATCAAATTTCAGCGGATCTTATCTCTATGTATCGGCAATGGAGTAGATTCAAACCACCAGCCTTATCCCACTGAGCAGGAGTGGAACATGCTAAATATAGCAGATCTCATCCCACTAGCAGAAGTGGAACAGATCAAATTTCGGTGGATCTTGTCTCCATGTATCGGCAATGAATCAAACTCAAACCACTAGCCTTATCCCACTGATTAGGAATAGAACAGGCTAAATATAACAGATCTCATCCCACTGGTAGGAGTGGAACAGATCAAATTTCGGCGGATCTTGTCTCCATGTATCGGCAATGAAGCAGACTCAAACCACTAGCCTTATTCCATTGATTAGGAGTGGAACAGGCTAAATATAACAGATCTTATCCCACTGAGCAGGAATGGAATAGATCAAATTTCGGCAAATCTTATCTCCGCGTATCGGCAATGGAGCAGATTTAAACCACCAGCCCTATCCCACTAATTAGGAGTGGAACAGGATAAATTTTAGCAAATCTTACCTCACTAAGCAGGAGTGGAATAGATCAAATCTTGGCGAATCTTATCTCCATGTGTCGGCAATGGAGCAAATTTAAGCCAGTCGCCTTAACCCCCTAAGCAATAAGGTAACAGGCTAAAAATTACAGATCTTGTCTCCCTAAGCGGTAGTGGAGTGGATCGAAAACTTGCCTTACCCCTTAAGCTGTAGGGTAACAGGCTAAAAATTACAGATCTTGTCTCCCTTGACAGGAGTGGAGCAGATTGAAATAACAAGTCCGATACCCCTGGAGATGTAGGGGATTGAAATAAAGCTACGTGAAGAGGTTGAGTATCAAGAAGACAAGACTCGGCAGGCTCAGGCAAAATTGGCCCTTTTAAAGTCTTTGCTCTATTTCCATTACACGACAATAAGCAAAAAGGGGCAGCTTTGGCCTGGGCTCGAAAAATAATCATCGAAGCCAAAAAGGGGCCAAATTGAAAGATAATCATTAAATTGTGGCTAAATCAGAAGGATAGAGAAAACCAAGGGGTTATCAAATTTTGTTGACTTGGTAAAAGACTAAAAATAGAAATATTTTATTTTATTTTATTTTATTTTATTATTAAATTAGTTAGGCTATTTTTAGTAAATCTGATGTATATAAATAGGGGTATACGCATTCATAGAGGGGAAGGAAAAGGCAATTAAAATCAGTTTTTGAAAGGTGATATTAGATTTCTTTTCACTTTTTTTCCTTTTTCGATTGATTTCTTCTTGATTCTTCATTTATTTTTGATTGCATGTAAAGATAAGAAAAGGAAATGGATAGATATCTTGGTGAGTATATCATTAGAATTTCCTCCTCCTTCGTCGCAATCGGAGTTTTGGGAGGGGATTTCAGTGCTAAAATGGATCTAATCTTCAAACCTTGGTTTTAAACCGAACCTTTACGCGTCTTTAATCGCTGTTTTTGGTGAAGTAATAGCGTTCAAGCAAAAGGTTGGGATGGGCGAGGGCCTTCGGTCTTGGCTTTTTTGTTTTCAGCTAAAGAAAAAGATTTGAAAGGGTCTAGGGTTTTTTGTTTTTCAAGGGAAATGGCCTGGCATGTTTTAGGAAAAAGGACAGAGTTTAAGTGTAACTGGTGAACGGTGCCATGTTGGAAATGGGGTATTTATCCATTTTGATCCCCTGGGTTGTGCGCACGTTCCCAATTCAATCATTCTCCTCTTTTAATCCTCCGAATTTTGACTCAAATTCCCATTTTAAATTTAATTCGGCCCTATGCGCATATGCCTTTGATTTTTACTTCTAATTTTATTTCTTTTCGAATTTAGTCCCTTTTCGTATTTTTGTTATTTGTTTTCAAATTAGTTGTTTTCGATAATTATATTAGTATTTTATTAATTATTATCATTATTATTATATTTATTATATTTTTATTTTTTATTTTTTTTAAAACTAGTTATTTTCAATATGGTTATTATTGTTATATTTATTATATTATTCCTACTATTTTTACTTATCACTGCTGTCATTTTTACTATTATTATTTATTACTAAGTCACTTAATATTTTTCATATATTATATTATATTATTATTATTTATTGTCCATCACCATTATTAATTTAGCATTGTTATTATTTTGATTTTATTATTATCACTATATTTAGTATTGTCATTAACATATTACTGTTATTACCCTTTTTTTTATTATCGTTGATAACTTTTCTTATTATATTGATTATATTTCTTACTACTGTTATTACTATTTATAAAGTTTAATACTATGTTTCATTATCAACATATTGTTGGCACTATAGATGTATTATTATTTTTATGTTGTGTATCATTATTATTGTATAAGATTTGTTTTTTTATTCATTCATTCATCAATTTACTCACGATTGTTTTTTTTAAAAAGGCAACTTTCTGTATTTGGAAGTTCGGAAAAATCGTGCCCTAACGTACTGTGTTTCATTTTTTCGTTCGATCTAAATACTCGAATATCCTTTTCATCGATTTACTCTCAATCTTTTTCTAAAAACAAAGGCAATTTTCCGTATTTGAAAGCTCAAAAAATCGTGCCCTAACATACTGGGTTTTGATTTTTTGTTCGGTCTAAATATTCGAGTATCCTTTTTATCGGCTCACCCTTAAAGTTTTTTAAAATAAAGGCAATATTCTGTATTTAAAATTCGAGAAATCGTGCCCTAACGTACTGGGTTGCGTTTTTCCGTTTGATTTAAATATCTGAATATCCTTTTAAGAATAAAACGTATTTTTTAAATAGAAGGCAAGCTCATGCTCAAGGGCCGAAATGTTGTGTTCTAACATACTGGATATGGCATTTTGCTTTGAGGCGAGATGGTCTTCAACACAAGTTTAATTTACCCAAATATTTTCTAAAAGAATCATATTTTGAAATCTCTTCAAATTTTCGACAATAAGGACATTTGTTAATGAATTTGGTACCAATTTTGGGCGTTACGAGGGTGCTAATCCTTCCTCATACGTAACCGACTCCTGAACCCGTTTTCTTAAAATCCGTAGACTAAAATGCTTTATAAGGTGGCTCAATTACACCTCAAAAAGGATTGGTGGCGACTCCATCCATGTTTTTTTTAAAGTCGATCCACGTTTTTCAAAATTAAAAATGGTTTCGACATTACAATAACAGGGTAAGGCCTAAACAACCAACGTAACTAACATAACTTGAACTCAGGTCACACCTAGGGCAATGAACACCCTTAATTATTAGGTCATCACATGGGGTTTTATCATTCATAAATTTTAAGTTAAAAAAAAAAACTCATCAATTATATAAAATATTCTTTGGTAAGCTTCGCAAATGTTATCAATATTATGCATATAACTTTCATCAAATCAACCCTAATACTTTAACTAAAGATAAAAAAAAAAATCATTATTATTACCTTTGCATACCAAAATAAAGATACTAACTCTAAAAAAATGTCAAACTCAAATACAAAATGATAATTTAAACCTTTTGCGAATAAAATCTTCTGGTTGAACTTGAAAAAATTAAAAAATATATATATTTTCATGTCATTGATAAACAAGAAGTCTAAATTGTTACCACCGTTAATTATTTTTATTAAAATATTGACATAAGAAAATTTTTGAACGATGAACTAAAAAAATTACATGTCAACAAAATACTTAAAATTTTTTTTTTTTTTAAATTCAAGTAAAGCAACTTGATTCAATAAAAGGGTTACATGTCAATTGAATAAAAAAATCCATTATTACGCCAAATCAAGACATAAGGATTAAATTATAAAATGAACATAATAGAGGGACCAAAATCAGAATTAATCTAATTTTAAATTATTGGTTTTTGGGTCTTTAAACTATTATTCTCAATATTCTTTAAATTCATGAAAATATTTATATAGAAAAGAAAATATGAAGGGGTATTTAAGTAATTTGATGTCATAGCCAATAAACAGTTTGAACGTGGTTTGGGTTGAGTTGGGTTCGGTAAACCCCTCTTCCAATATCGTTTGTAGCAGTTTGATTAATTAACACATTTTTCTTTTCCCTAAGAGCCATTTAATTAGTTGGTTAATGTCTGCAAATATTTATTTATTTTGTATCTATTTTTGTTTAGGTTGAAAGATTATTTTTTTATCAATTGATTCTAATTAAAATTTATTGGGACGGGTATTGTTTATATTTGTAATTGTATTTGTATTGATATCTTTAGGGCATTTATGTAAATCTATGCTAAATATACATGCAAATGTGGGATGAGTAAAACTTAATACGACTTGAGAAAAATGATTATTTTTTCGATTTTTGAATTAATTGATTTGAGCTCTTCAGTTTTTCAAAACAACTCGAATAATTTGAGTAACTTAAATAACAAATTGATTTAAGTATCTCTTGAGTCATTATCAATTTCAAAAATATGCAAATTGATCATTCTTTAGAAAATATAATAAAAAGTTCAAATATTTTATAAAAAATAAAAAATAAAAAATATAAAAATTTAAAATTACATAAAAAAAGTTACAGATTGATAAATTTAAGCCTTAAACAAGTAAATTATGAAATCAATTTACTCGTACTAAATTATGAAAAAGAGATATAGATAACGTGGTGTCATTATTTCATACAATCATTTCCCATTTATATGTAAGGAATGGATTGTATAAAATTCCACGTCATTTTTATTCCTTCCCAATAGGAAAAAAATAAATTAGATTTTTTCTCATGATTTTCAGCTTTTTTCTTCTAAAAATTTTAAATTCAACTAAAATTGTTAAAAATCTAAATTGTTATCCTCTTATAGAAAGTGGATAAGGATGACGTAAAATTACAGTTTCATACAATCCATTCTCTCTCTGGTCTCTTTCTAATTTGGAATTTAGTGATCATGTCAATAAATTTTCAATTTAATCTATTTTTTTAATTTAACTCAAATAAATTTATTTAAATTAATCTAAATTTCATTTCAATCAAGTCGATTTAAAAAAATTAAAATAACAAATAAAACTCAATTCAACTATCTCCAAAATAAGCTTACCGCTATCCAAATCAGCTTTCTATTAAATGTGTAAAACTTCTTCTAAACCACCACACCAATACTTGAAAACTAATAAATATGTAAGGATTAGGAAAGTAGGTCCACTTTCCACTTAAATCTCAAATTTCTTCATAAATGGCAAAGGGGTAACCTTAAAACAAATATATGTAATGATGTTGGTGAACCACTTGAGGAGGTACGTGTAAAACCAGTTATTTTAAGTGTCATTTAGTAACCAAAGACAAATCATCCCCCAATCATTAGTCTCTTTGTTGTCTTAATTTGCAGGATGTTTCTGGTTCTTTCTAAGTTGTGAAGTCAAAGTTACTAAATCTGTCGATAATAAGATATATAAGTAAACCCAATTATCCAAATCTTGGGCACTTGTCCAACTGCTGTCAACTTCTTTTGTTTGGGTAGGCAAAGTCGGTTGAGATTTTTTTAACTTCAGGTTTTTATGTAATAATTGCAACTATGCTCTGACGATTTTGCGACCAAAAAAAAATTTGGATAAAAAAAATAAGACTCTTTTCTAAATAAGTTCAGCATCAAGTAATATTGTTTTGCCCGAGTCCGGCACGACTCAATTTTACAAAAAAAATTGTTTTTTGCTATTGTTTTATCATCGTTTTGGTGTCATTTTGCTATTATATTGTTACTATTTTGTTGTTATTATTTGGATATTGTATAACTCTTGTTTTATGGTTAATTTTGCTATTATTTTAGAGATATTTGCTTACTAAGTTGCATTTATTTTAGTGTTATTTAAGTATAAATAATTTTTTAAAATTTATTTTCAATTTGTTGGGAAACATTTATTTTAATATTTTTAGTGTATTTGATGTATTATATTTTTTAATTTATTTTTATATAAAATAATAATATAAAAAAATTAATACAGGTGGGTTGGGCTAGGCCGAACTTGGGTTTTAACATTTTTATCCGAGCTGAGATTGGGTAAAATTTTAAGCTCATTTTTTGGGCCAAGCCCGAGTCTAAAAAATGAGCCTAAAATTCTATTAAGTCCCGAATCGACCCGTGATCACCTCTAATTCCACCTACGAGGAAATGATAATTTAATTTTGAGGGTGAAAATAAAATTATAAAATTTTAAGTTAAAATAAAATGATAAAGTTGCAAATTTCCAGAGTTCACAATGAAAATACAGATTTTATGGCTAAACATATTGCTATAGGAATAACAAGTATCTAAGTGTTTTTTGAACCTCCTCAAGCTGTGCAGGGTTTATTTAAAAAAGATATTATGAGTTGTTAATTCTATGCTTGTTATTGTAATCACCTAGTGCAATTTTTATTTACCAAAAAAAAATAATTACAACCAAAATCTCAAGTCTAAATAAAAAGAAATTAAACACAATATCCAAATACAATGTGTAAATGTTAAAGTCCAATTCAAAATCTAATTTTAAAAAATGATAATTTATTAAGATATTAAATTTTTTATAATATTTTATGCTTTGTTAGTTATAATTTACAAACATGTATTTTAATATACTAAATTATACATAACTATTGATGTTATATCTTTTATTATAAGATATAATATAATAATTATTATATTAATACGTATCAAATATATTATTTCAGTAATACTATATCACATACTATAATAGTAGACTAATACATAATATATCAATTATTATCATATATTTAAAAGTTAGCTCTCCTATATATTATATAATGCTATAGCATATAGTATAGTATATAATATATTAATAGTTTATATATATGCATGAATGATTAAACATTATAATGTCATGTAATACTACATCTTTTATAATAATTTATAGTATAATAATAGTTATATATAATAGTAATACATTATATATTATATTGGTTGAAATATGTTCTATGCCTCTGTATACTTTCATACACTTGAAAGTTAGCCCTCCTACCATATCACATCATATAATATATTAATAGTTTATATATGTATCGATAATTAAATATTGTAATATCATGTAATACTATATTTTTTATTACGATCTATATTATAATAATAGTTATATATGTATTAATAGTTTCAGTAATAGTTGTATATTATAATATTATTTTATGTATTAGTAATATATTAATTTAGTATATCAGTTAAAAGTCAAGTTAAATAATCGATTTAGTTTTTTAATAATTATATAATATATTATTATATTGTCATTAAATTTTAATTTTATATATTTTAATAATTATTAATTTTAATAATTATTATACAATATTAAGAATATTCTATATTAGATTAATTTTTTCAAAAATTTATTTCACTTTATAATTTAACATAAAAATATTATTAATTACTTCTCATACTAATAAAATTTTAATATAAATATGAATAAATTTATTTATATTTTAAGTAATATCATAAAAATATATTAATTATTAATGTCTATTATGGTTGTTTAATTATAAAATAGGGCTTTTTTAGGTTTTGAGCTGGATTTATCTCGTGATCGAGCCAGCTCGGGCCTGTTACGAGCTCAAGCTTTCTTAGGCTTGGGTTCTGTCGAGCTCAGATCTATTACGGGCTCAAACTTTCTCAAACGCGGATCGTTATAGGCTTGGATCGGCATGGACGTGCTTTCGAACTCAGGCCTATTTTGCCAACTCTAGAGCTACCCAAATAAAAGCCTACCACTTACTCATTTGGAGGCTTGGAAAGCCTGAATGGATTAAATAGGTAAACAACTCTTAACCACTAGACCAATCATTGGAATTTAAAATTTTCTTTTATATAGAGATGTCTATATATGTTGATATATATATATATGTTCCACAAACATATCTAAACCTTATGTACTACATGAAATAAATGTTTGGAACTCAACAAAGAGATCCGCACTCATTAATCCCCAATTTTAAGAACTTTGGGAAGTATCATTCATTGAAAATCAACGGCTCTCAATAGGATGGGATTGTTTCCAATAGATTATCTCTTGATTTTATCAAGAAGTCGGACATTTGAAGAGGCAACGAGTTCAACATATTGAAAACACTTCCAACGGATGCTTGAAAAAATGGATTATGCATAGGCATGTAATCACCCACCAAAGGAATATCAACATTTACTCTTGACATATAGACCTTAGGCTATGAAGTCCACTGGTTTTAGATGATTAATATCAGGTCCATAATATAGCCCATGATATTTGCTTATTCAAGGCATGTAAGAGGGCAAAATGACATTTTAAAAACCATTTATCACATTAGAGGACAAATGGCATTACATATTAATGGTGTGGTTACCAAACAAAATTTGTTGCAAGAACCCTGCATGTCCCCAACTCCCCACTATATTATTTCTTTTCCTTGCTGCTGGTCCAGAGGGAATTTGAATGTATGGAGTAGATAAGTAAATTCAACGAGTTGGTTTAGTTTTGAATCGAGTAAATATGGAATAAATTAATTTAGATTTTAAAATTTTCGGGTCATTTTAGGTTTATATTAATTTTGAGTTTAAATTATTTTAGGGCTTAAGTTATTTTGGATTTTTAATATTGGGTTGTTGCGAGTTCAATTCACTTTAGCTTAAAATGGTTTTAAGTTTCAAGCCAGATTTGTGTTTGGGTCAACTTGGGTTTAGGTCCATTCATATTCAGGTTGAAAAAAGTTCAAACTATTGATTCTTTTCAAAAGCGAAGATAGGAGAGCAAACAAGAACTTTGCCCCCTCCCAAACAGTAAAATTACATTTTAACATCATAAAAATTTTATTATTCATTTTTTACTCTTAAAGCAATTTCGTAACTTTACCCTTAAGTTGTTTTTATATAACCAAATTGAGTTTAATCAAATTAAAATTGTTCAAATCAAAATTTTAAATTCAGGTATAGTTAAAAGGTGGTATTGCCATTTAAATTTGGGTTCAAACCCTAAACCCATCTTGAATTGAAAACTAAACAGAGAAAGGCCAAACATATAATGATATCCATACTCAAAGATTTTCACAGTTAAGCCCTCTTTTTAATGGTAAAATTCTTACAAGAAATGACGCATAATTCAGATATAGACAAAAGAAACATGGAAGAGAGAATCTTGAAAATTTTAATGCCAATTTTATTTTATATATATATACAACAGTAAGAGTATAAGTATAGGGGCTAGAGTAGCAGTGGCACAAAGAGCCATGCAAGAAACACAGATAAGTTGTCGGCTACATAAACAAGTAATAAAACCAGGCATTATGTAAATAAGAACCTTCCCGTGCCGTGCAGTTTTTTAGGTTAAATTCTGCTATTAGTATTAGTATTTTAATTCGATTCATTTTAATTTTTATATTTTTAAAATTTTAAAATTTTAGTTTTGATTTAAATAGAATAGTTAAATTCGTTTAGTTAAATTTAATTATTAGTCTTGTATTCTACGTATAATTATAATTTAGTTTATATTCTCCAATTGTATCATTTTAAGTTCTTATAATTTTTGAATTTTAAAATTTTAATCTTGATATAAATAACAGTCGCTAATCGATTAATTGGATTTGTAGTGAGTAATATGTGAAAATTAATAAGTTGACATGGCATTAAACATATGATAATATGTTTGGCACATCAGATTTTGGAAATACCGAAACTTAATTATTTAACAGTTATCGTTTGGTGAGGACTAAAATTTTAAAATTCGAAAAGTATTGATCAAACTAAATTCACAACTTCCATAAATACAGGGACTAATAGAAGAATTTAACCTTCCTTTTAAGACATGACATTGGCCCCGCTTTTCAGATTCTCCCCATCACCACCACCGCATTTGCTGCCATTATTAGCTGCTCAACTCAACACTCTTTGTCCTTTCTCTCCCCTAATATACTAAGCTTCTTCTCAGCAACATCCTTCTGTGATTAGTACAAATGCAATGCAGTCCCCAGTTTTCTTTTACTATTTTTTTTTTCACTAACGAAAAAGACAAAAAAGTCAATCACGTTCAGACCAGTTGCCTACTTCTTGTCTTGAAAACGATGATAATGAAAGGGGGTTTTACGGACGAGTGACAGATCTTGACATTTAAGTCTTCGCAGTACTTAATTAAAAATTTCAAAAGAAATTGAGGGTTTAATTAAAAATATTACAAGTTTTAAGGGTTTCCACAGGCTTCGCGCTTTCATCTCTACTGCACAAAAACTATATAATAATTATTTCTAGGGGTTAATTGCAACATTCTAAACTATGACTTTAATTTTAAACTGTTATTGTTTTTCAAAATATTTTAATTAAGTCCTTAAAGTATTATATCAATCAATTTTTCTATCAACATAACTTTTAGATTAGACGGTAAATGCTAGCTTAGATCTAATATGAAACATATATAATATTCGCATGGACAATTTAGATCTAATGGGATAAAAAAGAAGAAACTCTTTTTACTTTTAATTATTTTTTTATCTAAGTTGTTTATAGAGTAAGTACGCGCATGTCTATAAATTGATCCATATATTTTAAATATATGCCACGTTAGTATTTAAAACCTAAATTGACATTAAGTTAATTAAAAAAAATCTAATTTATACTAATATTTTAGAGATTCAATAAACTAATTTAAGATCTAGACCATAGTTTGAAGACATATGATAGAAATCTCTATGTTCAACATGTAATATATTATATATACACACATATATAGTTCATCTAGTTGCCATGTGACTAGTACTGTCCAGTATCACCTGCAGGAGCTAAAAAACAAAGAACTTGAAAAGCCAATAGTTAAGATCCAATCAAATCAGATTAATTTTGGCTTTTTGGGGGTGGATTTGTATAAATAAACCGGTGTTAGTTGTGGTCTATGCTGCATTAATTAATTGTTTTAAGGGACAAAGCATCATTTAATCCTTGAATTTGATAGCCTTTTCTAATTTGGTCCCCAAACATTATTTGATTCACCCAATGTTAGTTTCGAAACTTGATAATTTTTTCCAATTTAGCCCTGGAACTTGGATTTTACTAATATATGATAATGGGGCACTTTAAAAAGATTGTATCACGTCATCATCGAAAATTAAAATATATACAATCTAAAAAATTTTAATTTTTTTAAAAAATTTCAAGTGTTGACGTGGTACATTCTCAGAGTGTATCTATTGATGGAACCTAAGTTCATGGATCAAATTGAGAAAATCTGCCAAATATTCAAGGACCCAAAGTGAATTGTTATCAAATTCAGGGACTAAATGTTACTTTGTCCATTGTTTAAACAAATTGACACCCCAGATACTCCCTATAGTTTGACTTAATGCCAGTTGGGTGAAGACCCAAATTGAAGATCTTGTTAATCAAACTCCAGCCTGTTCACATGATTTTTTTTTTCCTTTCTATTTTTTAATGCAAGCTTTGGCAAAGAAAATTTAATTAATTAATTAATTAATCCGTTTGAATGATATTATAATTATAGTCTTGAAGGGTGCAAATTTGATGAAATCTAGTACCCATGCATGGCTGATTGCCCGCACGAGGGTGTATCGAACCACGACCCGCCGCCGCCGCATGGGTGCCAAGTGCTGCCGCGTGGGTGAAACTTAGATTACCGTACATAAAACTGAGGGTTGAGCCAGTGAATATATATATATATATATATATATATAGAGTACATGATATTCAGAGATGGAGGGTCAGTGATTTTGTTCTTGTTAGGGTTCTCGCAGTTCGTACATCAATGGCGTTTGTTTTCAACTATCTCAAAGATTCCATGAACGAAATAACAGGTTGGGGGGCATTACATTTATTACCCTAATTTCCTTACATTTAACTACTCGAGAATGTCAATCGAGTTTTATTTTAATTGACATTGTTGTTGTTGTAATAATCAAGAGGATATGAATTTCAACATTTTTAATTGTGTATCATCTTTACGATTTAAAAGTTTGGAGGTTATACATTATATAAAAAATAACTTACTTGATAATTTTGAAAACTTTGAGATCTTAAATTCAAGTTATACATTATGTAAATATATGGGTTCTTTTGAATGATATAGTTATAACTTTACAAAAATAGAGTTGAAACTTGAAAGCGTAAGAGTTTTTACCTTTTTCTTTTCCACATTGGTCTAACGTTGGTTTTTTGTCAGATTTAAGATTTAATCTCTCAACTTTAATTTGATAAAAAATTGATCCTTTATACTATGTTTGATAGGAGTATTTTATTTACCAGATTTTAATATATGAGTTAGCAATAAATTAATTTTAATTGATAATTTTTAGCCAATCACATGACTTATTTTTGGAAAAGAGAAAGGAAAATTCTTTTACTTATTTTGAAGATGCCTTATTTTTTACAAAAGTTTTTATTGTCTTTCTAATTTCAAGTTTACGTATAATTATTATAATACGTATATAATAAATAATTTTTTTCCTCGTGTTATTAAACTAATAATAAAAAAATGAGTCAATTTTATAATGCTATTTGTACGTCCAAATCGATAACACCATTAGTTTCCATCATTAAATTATAGACATCATACAGTTAGAGCCATGTAAAAAATTCAACCAATTATGTTAGTCTAGTAATAAATTTACTTGTTAGTGGAATACTTAAAACTATTTATTTTTTGAAATATTTCATGTAGCAATTAATGATATTATCAATTTAAACCTACTAATAAAATTACAAAAGTAGAAATATCAAATTATGTCAAATAAAAATGTAGAAATTAGTCTGCGAATTTCAAAGGACTAAAATCATGATTAAAGCTTTCCCATCATTCCTTTTTACTTTCTTTCAACCAGAATTGGTTTAATCCTCAATTTCATCTCTCTACTTTATAAAAATTGAAAATTTATTCCGTTTAGAATTTAATCAACACACATGTAATTCAATTCGTTAACTACTTATATCCAAACATATGTGCTGAATAGGAATTATGGTAAGAAATTAAGAATCAAGAAAAGGGGAATTATGTAACAATAGAAGGAACCAAAAAGATGTGGTTTTCTATGGGGTTCTTGTTTTACATTTTGTTCTACATATCAAAGTTTTTTGAGGCATCTCGTGACACTCCAAACAAATATTGGTAGCCTTTTTACATAACTTGGGGCTTCCATTTTCCACCTTTTCTATCCACACACATAAACATAAGAAACAGCCCCCACCCTCCCCCAAAACTAGATTCCCACACCAATTTTTTGGGGTTAAAATATGTCTACAAGACAATATACTTTTTATAAATTTAGAATTTAATCTCTTTTACTTTTCAAATTTCAAAATTCAGGTCTAATTGTTAATATTTGCTAAAATAATTTTATTAAATTCAGATTTATTATAATATCTTTTTAGTTACGTGACTACTGAGTAAGTAATTTTTTTTATTTCAAAATGTCACATTTACAAATTTAACAAAAAAAATTAAATGTTAACAAGTCGACCTAAATTTTAAAATTTTAAAAAGTAGAGAGACCAAATTCCTAAAAATAAAAGTATATAGACTTATAACAATATAACCTTTTTTCAAGGATCCAATAAACATGATATGATGAGAAAATAAATCTATGATTTAGGGTGGGTTTGGATGGACGGTGGGATGTGGTGGGGTGCGTTTAGCTTACTTTTTATCTCACGTTACAATATTATTACAGTATTTAATCTCACCACCGTTGCTGTTTTTACACTGACCACAAGTAAACATATAGCCCATCCAAACCCACCCTTAAATGTAAAATGAAAATTATGTGCTATCTGCATAAAAAATATTGCCAAAGGTTGGCAAAGCTTTTGGTCTCTAAATGTCGCAATATATGCAAGGGCAACATCGAGGATGATATTCTAAAATGAAAATTTTAATTTTTGATCTTTCATAATTATAAAATTTTAAATTAATATATAATGAAATTGTAATTTAACCTCAAAAAAATAAAATTTTAATTTAATATTTTAAAAAATTTAAAAATATGAACTATTAAAATAATAAAATTACATTTTAACTCCAAGCCCTAGAAATTTTTTTAGATTTGGCCTTAATTGTATGTACGAGGTATAGAGATTTTAATAAGTTGATGGTTAATGTGTAGAGGGACAAAAGTGAGATTGAAAAGAGGAAGTTAAAACCAAGGAGACAAGATCTCATCATCATATCTGATGTTTTACTTTTTAATTATTTTGTATAATTTGTTGGCTTATGTTTTAGACTCTTTTATCAAAGAGGCGAGTTTACTGGAGCTAGCCAGCTGATCGTCTTAATTCCTGACTGGCTTGTAGGTTCTTTTAGGGATAAAGTAATATTTAGTCCTTGAATTTGATTAAATTTTCATTTTCGTCCTTAAACTTTTTTGTTTATATTAGTTTTAGAATTTGGTACCTTTTTCCGAATTTGGTCTGTAAATGTGATGGCATAACACTTTGATATCGTATCACTTGAAAATTAAAAAAAAAACTTTTATAATTTCTTATTGAGTAATTTTCTGTGTATCTCATTAAAGAGAACATTCGGGTATTTATACATATTATCATTGTTCATAATTTGACTCCACTGTTCATGGGATTGACCTTACCATTCATAGGATTAACATTTTGAGCAGGCCTCGGGCATGCTAGACACGTGTATCGTTTTGGAGTATATGCGAACTAAGACTGTGAACGCTCCTCAGCCCGTGCGAGCTGATACCACAAGATCCCCTAACTATCCTCTCGTTGTACATCTCGCACACATCCATTTGATGGGGCCTGGCCGGGTCGCGGGTTGGCAACTTGAATCTTATCTAAGTTTCAAGTTGTTGATCATTGGTGAATAACATTTCTTTATATATTTTTTTATATTTTTTAAAAATTTTCATTAATGACATATCAATTTAGACTTCAATTTGATCTTTTAGATATTAACTAAAGTTACAAATTGAAGATGAAAAATAACATCAAAAGGATTGGAATCCTGTTTTTTTTTTTAATAATTTATGTAAAAATATTGGATCATGAAATTCAAAATAGTACTAAAATGTGATAATCTACCAACAATCGTGTTTAGAAAGCAAATATTAAGAGACATAAAAACCTTCATGATTCAAGTGGTTAGAGAATAAGCCGCCAACCCACTTTAACTTTTGACCCATTAGTTGGACTATTGATGACAATACCACAAATCTCCGTCTTGGAATCGGATAGAATTAGTTAAATAAAAAATTAAAATAAAAATGGACGGTTAATACACTTGAACCGTTTTTATAAATATGTAATATTCTTATTATTTTTTATAAATTATTAATTAACTATTTTGTTTGTTGTTGGACTCACGATGGTATGACCGGTTTAATCATTAGTCCAATTTTAAAAATATTTACATATATTCAAAATTTTAATTGTTATTTCTATATGTTTCAAAAAGATTATATTTCGTATTACACCTATGTAAAACTAAAATAATTTTACACAATTCTGTATATTTTTGTGCGATTAATATTTTAATGATCCAACCATTGAATTTATCGATATAATTGTGCTTGTCATGCATGTAAATTTTCTAACTGATTCAATATCTCTATCATATCAATCTAAAATATTGTATATTAATATTTATTAAAATTTTAAATTTACGTCAAATTTTACATGCATGATCTATATTAGTCGGATATGGAATATGACGGTTGGATCGTTAAAATATTAATCACACAAAAATATACAAATAAGTTTACATCGATATAAGTGAATCCCTTCCGAATTACCTAAATTTTTTTTTTAAAAATTGAATTATCCAACAAGATTAAACAATTAATATAAATAAAAATCAGCTAAGTTTGATTAACCACTTTGTTTATTTGTTTTCTGTATATTGTTTTCATTTCATTGAAGTAGAGCACCAACTTTTGGTTTAACAATGAGGTAACAATAAAATGTTCATCTCCTTTTTTAGGTTTGAGTTTATTTCAAGTATAACTCAAACAATTTGCAAGGCTTAAGTTAATTAAACAACACATAAAATAAATTAAAGGGTTAATATTTATATATATTATAAAAAAATATTTTTATAACATTTTTAATTTCTTTTTCTTACTCGTTAAAAGGATACGTATCACCTAGAGACAAAGTCATGCATTCTATATTAAGGGCCGAGATGAAAGTTATTAAAATTTTAATTTTTGAGAAGGGTCAAATATGCATGCTTTTACTTATAACTTCTCTTTTAACTCTTAATTTAGATATAAAAATGAGCTTAAACACGTTTGAATTCGCATTCTTCTGATTACTACAATAGCAATGATCCCAACTAACTTACTCGACTTTATCTTTTAAACCTTGCTTGTTAATGCGGAGTTTAAAATTTTTATTGACAATATACAAAATATTTTTTTTCCATGTTTAAGTATATATTAAGAGATGGGAAACCGTTGGAGTCATTAATGTTAAAACTCCCACTGAAAAGAGCTTGCCATGGTCCTAACTCCCAAGTTAACCAAGCTATAAGTAAGAGAATTTATGGTATTTAAAACAGCTTTAATTGGCCAATTCCATAATTAATCAAAACGATAAGACTATATAGTATCACCTAATTAACCCAATAAATGTAGCTGCCTAACTTGAAGTACTTCCCAAGCATTTGTAATTGTGAAAAATGATCTGTTTTTATAAATTGAAAAATGAATATGAAAGTGGTTGATTGCGTCTTCACTCACTTGGTAGCGACATTGTTATCAGTATAAGAGGACGTGTGTTCGAGTGTTCAAACAAATTTTATTCTATTATTAGATAGCAATTAAAAAAGAATAATAATTTAAATAACTTTATTTTTAATAATATGTCATCATCCCATAAAATTACATACTATAATACATCAGATAAGATTTTTCATTTGATAGCATGTGTTTTAGGTTTAGATGGATTGTGGAGTGCGGTGCGGTGCGGTGTGTTTAGCTTACTTTTTATCTCATGCTACAATATTTAATCTTATCGCTACCGCTATTTTTATAATAACAGCAGATAAACACACTACCCATCTAAATCTACCCTTTAATCTTAGATTAAATGGTGTTTATCAATTGGATATGGTTAAGATTGGTCACCAACCACTCAAGAAAGTTCAAGCTCACTTTTTGTCTCAATTTTCTTTTTCCTATTTAATGATTTGGGTTTAGGTATGAGATTTATTATAGGTATAATAATAAATTTAGTCCCTAATACTTTTTTTTTATAATTTTTGTCTTATTCTTTTAAATCAATTTAACCTTTAACTTTTCAAATTTGGTCAAATTATTTGCTCTTTACTATACATAAATTGTGGGTTTAATCTTTGTACTTTGATTTGGTTGTTTTTAATCTTGTATTTTTCGAATTTTGAAATTTCAACTTTAACTAAATGGTACCTGTTAAATTTATTAAGTTTAGTTTTGTTATTTTCAAAATCTTACGAGACAAATATTTTATCATATGTATAATGCCATGCCATATTGCTATTTTATCATATTACTCATAAAAAATTCAGTTAATGGATTTAATTGCTAGCGCTTTACGCCAAGATTAAATTTGAAAATTTTGAAAAATATAAGGATTAAGAATAATCAAATTGGGGAACATGAACTAAATCTACAATTTTAAGCATAGTATAAAACTAATAGCAAAATTTAACCTAATAGATTTAACTGCTACCGTTTAGGTCAAATTTGAAACTTTAAATACTTTTTAAAAAAAAATTGAAACTTTAAATTTTGAAAAATACATGGAAAAAATAGACAAATTCAAAAAGTTTAGGGACTAAAATTGATCAAATTAAAGTATAAAGATTAAACCCACAACTTATACATAATATATAAACAAATAGCCAAAATTGACCTTCTTTTATAGAAAAGCTAACTAAACTAATGAAATTTTATTAACATTGACTTGGCAATTCACGTCTACTTCATAAAATATTTTAAAAGAAAAACATAAAAAGTTTAAACAAAAAGTTCATTAAAACTCTCTTATAAAATTCTCAATGTCAGTAATGAAGTCTACGAGGACTATCATGAGAGCTACCAAATCAGCACAGTTATAATTTTGATAGTTCGATAAGTTTTTCTGTCAAAAACAATAATTTAACTAAATTTAAAAGACTAAAGACTAAAATGATCAAAAGAAATTATGACTCAAGTGACAAAAAGAATAAACATCAGGGGCTAAATATGTTATTATGATTGTATTATATAATAATTTAATGTAACTAGGGTGTATATATATATACACACACACATGCACCTAAACAATTGATTCCATTATCCTAATTTTCATGATAATGTTGGAGAACTCAAATCAAATAGAGGGGATATAATTAATTGCTTTCCTAAGCTTAGCTTTATGAACAACTGGTAGTGCTCGAATCTACTTTAGGGATAAAAAAAATCACAACAAATTCCCTTTAAAACAAGCACCCATAATTAAATGAAGCAAAAAGCCTACTAACCCTAAAAAGAGACTAATTTTAATTATTTTTTAACCCCTATTGCCATAACCATGTACGCATGACCACTTTTTGAGCAATCGAGAATTTAGGGATAAACTAACATTTAGTTTTTAAATTTTGTAATTTTTTATTCTTATTTTTAAAATTTTTTTTATCTATATTACTCTCGAAATTTAGTAGATTTTCTAAATTTGGTCCTTAAACTTAGAGTCCGTTAAGATATGATGATATGAGATTTTGAAATAGTGCCACATCATCACTTAATTTTTTTTATTTTTTATTTATAAATTATTTGGTACTTTTTAGATTGCATCATTTAAATAAAAAAATTTAAGTGATAATATGACATAATCTTAAAATGTCACATCACACACCTTAACGAATTCAAGTTTAGGCCAAGAAAAAGATTAAGGTCCAAGTTGAGAAAAGTTGCTATGTTCAAGTAATAAAAGTTGATTTATCTCTAGAATCTATAAATGAATTTTGTTTGTACCATAGCTTTTTCCATTTTGTCACTTTTAAGTGGCTGAAATTAAATTGTAAAATTCTTAAGGATTAAAATAAAATTTCATCTTTTTTATTAATTATAAAATTACAAATGTTAAGGGCCTAAAAAATAATTCCACCAAATCAAGGGGGAAAATTGGATTATAAAATTTTTGGAGGGACAAAAATAAAAAAAAAATTATTATTATAAAATTATAAATGTTAAAGGCTTGGAAGACAATTCGACCAAATCAATGGGGCCAAGTTTCTTGCCTACTTTCATGGTGCCATCCTTGTATATATTTGATACACGTACAGTTGGTAAATAGTTGCATGACATATTATCACGAGTAAAACAAAAGAAAGTGAAAAACTTATAAATAAATATTAATAATTTATTTAAAGCATAACTAAAGGCTAACTATAATTATTAAATTGATGAAACCGTCAAAGTAACTCAATGATGAATTCAAATATTATACAACAATCCAACCTAAAGTCGGTATTAACTGGTTTTTTTTATTTTATATAATACTTAAAATTATTTATATTACCTTCTCAATTTATAAATAGAATGATAAACTGTTTTAACATACTCGAATTTAAATTTTTTTACATTAACAATAATTTTATGCTAATTAAAATTTTAAATACAAGCATTTTGTCACTTTTTCTTACATTAAAATGAATGTCTTGATCTATTTTCAGAACACAACATCGTTTTTCGAGAAAAGAAAATAGAAATGGAATCGGAGCACTGAATTTAATAAAAAAAAAATAGAATTATTATGTATCCAATGTCGGGTCCAAAAAACTGACTCCTCTGTAGTGGTTTTTCAATTACTGCCAACTCAATGATATTATAATTCAAGCAATAAGCATAAAACTAATGTTGATTGGATTTTTTGGAAGAAGTTTTTAAAATTTCGTTTGTTAGGTATTTAAATAAATTTCTAGTAATGATCAGTATTGACTCATGATTATATTGGAGCTTTGTTTCTGTCTTTATTTAGAGTTATGTATTGTTTATAAAGTGAGAACACTTAAAGGTAAGGGGTTGCACATAGCTCAACTGATACTATGATTATAAGTAAGTGGTTAATAATAAGTTTTAAGTTGGTTGTTCGAGTCTCTTCATGCACAATTGATTTTTATAACTATATCACTAAGTTGGTTGTTCGAGTCTCTTCATGCACAATTGATTTTTATAACTATATCACGCACTATAGTGACATCTCTCCCTTTAGCTTTATAGGTCAAATCTTCATCAACTGAGGTGCTCCTAAGTTTGTGAACTCACGCCCACAACTGACCTCATAAGGCACTTGGGCTCTTTACCATGTTGAGGAACAAAACCCCCGCCAAGGACAACACCTTGACGTTGTTTGAGGTTTTTTTTATTTTTACCATCTACCCATTAGACAATATTTTAAAAACTTCTCCACAAAGAGTCACTCTAATGAATATATAAAATAAGATAAAGATAAGACTAATCTTAGTAATTCAAAGTCATATTTCATGTTTTATTTACGTAGATTATTATGCATGTTAATATTGTAATAAATTAAATTTTTAACTATTTATTTTATGTAAATAAATTAATCATTAAATATATATTAATATAGAATGTATTTTAAATTGATATGACAGAAATATTAAATAAATTTAAAATTTATATGTATAATAAGTATAATTATATTGATAAACCGTTGAATAGTAAAAAAATTGTCGCATAACTCAATTTAACGAAATTCTTTTTTTGGTACTATCAATTAGACTTCAAGTATTAAATCAAAAGAGTAAAGAAGCTAAATTTTAAATGTGCAAAAATTACAGTAATTGAGTTGGTATCACGAGTCAACCAGATATTAACTTAGTTGAATAATTACTAAAATATCATTGCTTTACAAAATAAGTTACATTATTTTGACAGTATTTTTTTATTTTTATATAAAAATTACACAAATAATAAGATTTGAATTTAGAACTAACATTTCTATTTTACCATTTCAAGTGAAATTTTATTTTAATTTTTATAGATGTATTTATTATATAAATGTATTTTTTTTATTCATATTTGATAATCAAGAATATTATAAGACGAGAGCAATGAGAGTCGACATCAAACAGGTTGGCCAACCGAATAGGGTAGGGCATAAAGGGTTCCACCATTGTATCGTCATGAATATTATAGTTAAAGTTAGTCAATTCCCCCCCCCCCTCACATTTTGCAAAATTCATTTCAAACCCCAACTTACATATTAAAAATATATTTCACATTTATGAACTAAACTGTTACATAATGGGTAAAAATATCATAAAGGTTCTTGTATTAAGAGTTTAATTATATTTTTTTCTCTATTAAAAAAATGAGCAACTTAATCCTTGTGAGTTAGATCAAAGAAGAAACTGATCTTTCTGTTTAAAATTTCATCCGTTTCTATTATTAAAAACTGGTCCTAGTACATTAGTATAAGGTACACATGGCATGCCATATGTAACTATGGAGTTATTTTGTTAATTACGCCAGTTTTTAACAATAATAATAATAGATAAAAATTTTAACAGAAATGATTAATTTACTCTTTAATGTAATGTATAAAAATTAATTTACTCACTTTTAAATAAAAAAATATAATTCAACTTTTAATACACAACACTTTTACCTTACATAAAAATAGGTATAATATTGAAAGTATAAATCCCTAGTACCCTTTGAAAAATGAAATTTCGTGAACCAAAAAGGGAGGGCACCACAAGGCAACAAAATGAGGGGACCATTGTTTTTAATGTAAAAGGAACAGTGGGATTGTGTCATTTGTCAACGCAGGGAGTGAAAGCGAGAGAAGTTTCAATCCTCCACCAAACTTACCTACTTAAAAATGAGTTGAATCGAGTCGGATTTAAAATCAAAAATAAGTTTTTATTGATTTTTAAATATATATCTATATTGAATAATTTTAAGTAGAATCAATTATTATAAGTACTGAATTGAATAATAAATTTAACAAGTAATTAATTATAACCAAAATAAATTTGAGTAAAGCACCCCTCATATTTTCATAAAGTGAGACGCGAATATGAAATTTTATAATTCTCAAACTCTCAATCTTGTGATCAAGCTAAGATCTCATTAAACTCGTAGTTTTGTTCTCTTCATCTACTATACTCACATTCGAGACTATACTTAAGGAGCATTAAACTCTTTAGTATTCGATCCAACACAAATTCATGATAAAATTATAAGTGAAAACTAAAAAAAAAAAAAAGTGAAGTAATTAAGGAGAAAAATTTTCATAATTTAGTTGAGCCTGTAAAATTATAAGTGAAAACTAAAAAAAAAAAAAGTGAAGTAATTAAGGAGAAAAATTTTCATAATTTAGTTGAGCCTGACCCATAAACAGAGGTAAGATCTCATCGTATTTTCAACAATTCCAATTAAAATCATAATAAATTTAAAACGAAAACCCTTCATACTTTTTGATAAATTGAGGTTCAAATACAAGATCTAAAAATTCCGAATGCCTCGTTAAATTTATTGATTTATTTTTTTCATCTACAACACTTCAATCCCAAACTCTACTTAAAAGAACATTTAAACTCCTTAAAAGATGGATGGATGATATAATTATAAGAGAAAGCTAAAAAAAGTGAAGTGAAATGAAATGATTGAGGAGAAAATTTAATAAAGAAATGGGTTACTTTTTTCCTTTTTTACTTTATTTACTATACAGGTTGATGTGTAGGATATCCCTTGTAACTACTACTGAAGTAATATGTTCCCCACTTTCCTCCCCTATCAACTCACTCATCTTACACTCTGGTGTACTGTGTACCACTTGTTACACCAAAATAGTATAGATTTTTATTTTATTTTTCATTTCAGTCCCCAGCCGTATAGGAAAAAGGCTGTATCTATCAGGGTGGTACTACTTTTTTACTTTTGGGAAAACTGAGTGGTATTTCTTCAATTTCCTACAAACTCCCAAAAATGTAACTTGGTTGGTTTTGAGATTAATTTGTATCAAGATAATTTAAGCTTTTGAAAGTTTTAGGCTTGTTATGGTGTTTGTTATTACCGATTTGTTCTTTGATTAGGGTCGATTCGATGCTCTTTACTTCAGTAGGGTTGATTATGGTGTTTGTATCAATATACAAGCGAACTCACACTTAAGGAATACGTGTTGACCTTAGAACATGGTACGTGTTGACATACATGAGGACCTGTCTAGTACATCACATCCAGGAACTGTGTCATATAAATAGGAGAATTAGCCTATATGAGAAATAGATTCACAAAAATACTCAACGAGGTTAATTTTGAATTTGAGTAATTTTATGCTTGAGTTATTTGTGTTTTGGAATTTTATGTTTGAATCATTTAAGTTAATTATTTATCTAATTTGGAATTAAATCATTTTACGGTTGGAACATTTCTTAAGTTGAATTGTTGATTTATAATCTAATGATAACTATGAGTCCTTATTGCTTTGAGGACCACTTATTTAGATTCAATAATTTTAAAATATTATATGAAAAGTTTGTTATAGGTATAATATATTTAAATATATTATTTTAATTGATTGAGTTTTAATTCGATTGACATCAACATTATTATTAAAGCGTCACATATATAATATATTTTTAGCCAAATACATAAATATTTAATGGTATCATTATATATTGTGAGCTACATATTTTCAAAATAGTGATTACTAATATAAAAAGATTCTTATTTAGGTTACGCTTAAATTATAATAGAAGTCTTTAAATTAAGAGTTGAATTGCATTTTGTTCTATTTACTCAAAACATAGATAAATTAATCTCTCTCTATATATATTAGATTAAAGAGTATGTTGATTATTTTGATACAAATTCCATTCATTTTTATTATTAGAAAGCACCTAACACATCATGGGTAAATTTTCTAGTTATTTCGTTAGCTACATTAGTTTTTTATAATAGAAATAGATAAATTTTTTAATAGAAAAATCAGTGTACTTTTTAATATAACATATATGGATTAATAGTTCATTTTTTGAGTAAAAAGAATAAAATACAATTTGATTTTTAATTAAATATCTTATTTTTAAGAAGATAAATTATTAATTTAATTGTTTAGAATAAATTAAAAAGCTTTTTTAAAATTTAAAACAACATTTTTCGCTTAATTTGACTTAAAAGCATAATAATACTTAGAAGTGATGATAACAAAATTATGGATTGATAATGGCATTTTTGTTGGTCTACCGGACAAAAGTTAAAAATAATCATAAAAGAGATTTTTACTTAATGTTGTTAATAATAATGACGTGTCATTTAATTTATCATTAGCGTGACGATGTTAGTTAATTAATTCTCCCGCAACGGAGACATTGATTTGACTAAATTACTAATTAATTAGAAGCTTTTTTTTTTTTTTACTTTAAAGTAGGGAACAGTTAAAGAGTAAAAAAAAAAAGTTGAGGAGGTTGATTACAAGCGGTTAAAAGAGTGAAAAAAAAGGACAAAAAAGTAATTTTGAAGAAAAGATTAGCTAACGGCCGTTGGCAAGTTGGCTAACGGCTGATTCCTTGCAAGGACTTGGAGGAAGGCTGGATTTGCCGGTAGCAACAAGGCGTTGCACAAAGCACTCGATTCTCTCTCCGTTAGTCTCCGTTAGTAACCGTTTCCCGCCAAACGGTAACGATTCAACCCCTCTTTCCTTCAGTATCGCCTCCGTTTTCGGCCCCACCGTATTTTCAGTCTCCACTCCGTTTGCCTGTGGAAGTTACATTCACGATTAAAAATCTGTTTGGCTATCGCGAAAGTCGAGGAAAATTATAATTTTCTAAGGAACCAAACAGAGCATCGATAGGAGTGAAAAGGGAAAAAATGTAATTTATATGCAGCATACCTGAATTCTAACGTAGTCTGTACGGTTCCAACAGAAAGAGTTCGCCAACATCTGGTCCACCGTCTCCGAGACACCGTCAAGCGCAATGTCGACGACGGAAGAAGTTGAACATTCACCGTTGTTATGGACCTTTGACCTTCCGCACGATGGACCGTTGCCTAAAGACAAAACCAGCAGATCCTCCACGCCGTTAACCGACGGGAAATCTCTCTTGTTATGGAGAACATGCGTGACCGCAGCGGCGGTAGGGTTGTTCATGACCAAACCACCATCAACGGTGGAGCATGAGGTCTTGCCATCTATAGATGTCAACGGGAAAGGTTTGAAGAGGCAAGGAGTGGCTGACGTGGCGCGGCACACTTTCCAAAGCTCGAAGTTGAAGCTCGGTGATTCAGAAGCGTCGGCGCGTGAGAAAACGAAAGGAGCAGAACTCTTGAGGTCAAAACAAGGAACAAGTAGAGGCTTACACGTGTCCTTGAGTGTCAAAACCGTTCCGTCTTCTCTCTTAAACATTTCCTTCAGTGCCTTATCCATGCTCTTACCACTGAACTTTTCCCGACGACGAAGAACTCCGGCGAGCTTATTAACTTTAAAAAGCTCAGAGTTATTTTGAGTAATAAACTCAACAGCTTCCCTAGCACTGAAAAGAGGATGACCGGTTCCATCGTCGGCAGAGATCATGGCAGCAAGAACAGCACCGACGCCAGTGCCAGCGATCAAATCGAAGAAATCAGCAATTTGAGCATGTGCGTCACTGGTTTTGAGACGGATCTGGTCTTCTAAGTGGATAAGAGCAGCACCAGCTACAATGCCGGTGGTTCCACCACCGTCAATGCTCAAGATTCGAACCTTCTTACCACTTTTCTCACAGTGCGATAGCCATTTCTGCTCCAATTTCGTGAAGATCTCCAAAGTCACCTTACTCAGCTCCATTTTCAGGCACTTCCTCTCCGCGCGAAAACAACAAAGGGAAAAAAAAGCTTTAGAAAGCGACAACGAGAAAGCTTAATTTTCTGTTCACGCTTTGCTGCCGGAAAGCATTACCGGCAGTGATAAGGAAAACTATGAACCTTTTTACGCTTTGCTACAATTGGACTCTCTGAGTTGAGAGTGAGATAAAAATCGGTAGTGAGTGAGCAAAGCGAGTTGGGTCTTTCGCGGAGCTTTTATATAGACACGCAGAGTGTTGTTTCAGTTGTTCTTTGTCGTGTGTGTGAATTTCTTTTTTTAATTTTTAAAAAATAATAACGTTTTTTTACTGAGAATTTATTTATTTTTCTGTTTGGCAGTGAGATTCTTACGTGTATAGGGCTGTCCTTGCACGTGCTCTTCTCGGTTTACGGGAAGTGTCAACCTCGGCTTCCTGTTCGGCTTGGCTTGGCTTCGGCTTTCTTTTTCTTTAATGCCCTTTTTGAGGGAAAATTTGCATCCTAGTCCTCCTCACCTTTATAAATGTTAGATGTGGCCAACATACCAGACAAGTCCCTGTAGATTCACAGGGTATCCAAAGAAATATTTTAATGGCTCATTGTAAATCTTAGTGCCATTCTCACAAATTCAATAAATAAATAAAAATTTCAAATTTACTCATCCTATCTATTGATACAAAGGTCGAAAATAAAAAGATAACGATTCACATAATAGTTTCGAGAGTCGTTATCAATGATTTCAAAATTTTAAAAAAGTTGGAAGTTTCTATAAAAATCATGGGTTCAAAATAAGGGAGACACTCCTTTTTTTTCAAAACGGAGAGCAAAACTTCAACCACAAGTGAAGCCCCAAAATGAATTGTTTAGGCGACGGAATTAAGTTATAAATTTTAATAGAAATTAAAATTAAATTCATCATTATACTATTTAATTGAAAATCTTATCATTTCGAGAAGGTAAAATATGATTTTGTTATTATTATTTTATAATTTTATACATTTTAAAAATAAAAAATATAATTTTTTAATTTTCGAGGTGCAAAGCCCCTATCTCCCCTCCCCCATTGCCCTTGACTTCAATGACATCTAAAAAAGAACAATACATTTGGATAAATAGAAATCATAATTTTGGCATAGATTGGTTCAATAAGTTAACTATTTATTAATATTTTGGCAAAGAACCAATGTTCGAGTCTCACCACCAATTTTTTTAGTAATTAATCCATAAGTAGTACTTTCAATTTTCTATGAAATCAGTCACATACCCTAGACGAAGATATCCTCCTCTTACTTAATTTTTAAAAAAAAATAATATGATAATATTTAGTATGTATGGGACATGATCTTTCACCTGGCATGATTTGCAGGGCAATAAATGTGAAACCATACTTGACAAGATGTATTCTTGCATTACATGATGAAAGCTCAATGGATATCATTCTCTGCAAAGTTTTAAAATATATGCATCAAAATGGGGCCATATCGGCCATTGTCCAATTTTCTTCGTACGGAAGGCCAAAATACTATGATTTTGTTGCTGACTTGTATATATTCTAAACCCCTAAATATAAAAATAAATAAGATTAAAAGTGAATTTAGATATACGATTAAGTATGATATAGTACGTTTAATTTATTTCTTGTCTTACGTTACAGTTTCATTATAGTACCTAATATTATCATCACCGTTATTTTTAAACTAACCGCAAATAAACGTACTACTAATCCAAATCTACCCTAAGAGAAATATTTGACTATATATGACTATATATATGCCTTTTCTTTGCATGGTAAAACTTTAATGGCATGGGTTAATTCTTAAGTGAAAACAAGGTGAAATAAAGGTGGGTCAGTGACATTGCCATGGGTTGAATCCGAGGAGGACTGGTTGAAGCCGCAAACGAAATAAGATAGGTGTGAGTAAAAATTGTTTCAAATCGACTTAATTAACATCAATAAGTGTTAAATGTAGTACTGAGGTACATTGTATTTTTAAGGAGAGAACATAAATTTGAACAATGAAAACTACATCATTAGGAATAATTATGAACTTCGAACATGGACTATAAAATATATATGGAAGATACAAAAAGGATCGACTTAATTAATGGTTTTTAGTCAAATAAATTTGGTTGAGTCGATTATAATGATTAATTTTTCTAATTGATTTGGTTGCGTAATTAACTTTTAATATATAATACTTTTTTATTTTTAAAATATATTTATAATATAAGCATATGTAATCTATAGTTTTTTTAACCAAAAGCCAACCAAATAAGAGACAAATACAAGGTAAGCAACCGCTTTGATCCCCTAAAATTAGAAAATTCTATTTTAAATCCTCAAAATATATAAAACTATAAGTTAAGACAAGGTAAAATTATAGTTTGGTTCTCTAAAAATGATAATGTTTTAATTTAATATTTCTAGAAACTATAAAGATAAAAACCAATACAATGGTGAAATTGCATTTTGCTCTTATATAAATATATAATTTAATCTTGACCCCTAAAAAAATTTCTAGTTTCATTCCTACAATCAAATTCGATGTAATCGACTTGATCAATCAAACCAACCTATGTTAAATTGGTTCAATTAAATTAATTAATAAATAAGTTGATTGGTTATTAACCGAACCGACTACTCCCCTTATCACTTTTGTTTCAAAAGTGACTATTGCTTTTTTTTTTTGCCAAGACCAGGATATCCTCGCCGGTAGCAATGACTGATTCCTTTACCATAGAGGCTCTTCAAAGAGGTAAATGGCTAGCCATGAAAAGTATTCCATTCTTATGAGCGAAAAATGAATCCCTAACCACATGATTGCGAGACAATGTGAGCTACCACCACACCACATCTCGAGATTAAAGCCACTTTTGCCTTTGTTGCATACTTGGTTATTTTTGTTTCTTTTCACCTTGTGCGAAGATTTAGCATCATATTCAAAACCTGCAAAGTTAATTAGTTAATGCCTTTATTAAAGGCTGTATTATTCTCTTTCTTGGAGACCTAAAGAATGCAATGTTGTGGGGTTGAATGATAATCTTCAATTCATCAAAAGAGTAGATTGACATATATGTGAATAAAAGTTGGAGGATTTGTTTTTGCAAACAACGTCATTCATTTACACAACTGTGCATTTTGGTCTATTAGGGTGAGGATATTCATATATTTGGTAATTTGGGCTATTGGATTCAATCACTATATCAAAGAAAGGAGGGGGCCTAAAAGAGTTAGAAAGAGGTTGGGGTTTTAGCCCAAATTGGGAAATTTACACCAAGTGTCTTTATCCGTTTTACAATTTGAATCTTGTCCCATTCGAGTCGAGAGTAATATTCAAGTAAAATCTTTTTAACAATATGAATTCCAAAATTTGATCTTGGTCTAAATATATATAATTAATTTCATTTTTAAAAAAGAGAAAAATATATTGTCAAATTTATCCTCAATGTTCATAATTTTTTTTGTTAATTTATAATTTATTTTTTTAATTAAATTGAACTCTTTAAAAGATTCAAAGTTAATCATCTAACCTAATTAAATTGAACTCTTTAAAAGATTCAAAGTTAATCATCTAACCTTTCAAAAAAAAAAAGTCAAACAATTCATATGTACTCCGCACTAATTTTTATAACTTTTGGACTACCATGCTAATTTTCATGCTTAAATTCTTAAAAGAAAAGATAAATGCTTCAGTCAGCATTTCCATTAAAAAAAATAATTTAACTTTTTTTTTTGAAAGATTAATAATCAAATTTAGCTAAAAAAAATATCAAGGTCAAATTAAAAAAAAAAAAATTGTAAATGATTAGGGCTATGCAAAAAAGAGAGGAACTTTTTATGTTTGACAATGTAACGATATAATCAAGTTTAAGCCTTGAAAACTTTGAATTCTCATATTTGAATTGTTGTAATATATATGATGAAGGTAACAGAAACT
The DNA here is from genome assembly GCA_020496765.1 of Gossypium stocksii. NCBI lineage: Eukaryota > Viridiplantae > Streptophyta > Magnoliopsida > Malvales > Malvaceae > Gossypium > Gossypium stocksii. The sequence continues at coordinate 112,757,341 of CM035623.1, forward strand.
GGAAATAATGGTGGAGGTATATAGAATACTATCATTAGCTCACATTGTATCCCATAAAAGCTCTTTTGTTTCAAAAGAAACAAGATTAAAAACAAAAGCAATTCTTAACTAATATGTTATGTCTAAACCAATTGAGTCTTAACTCGACTGGCATGAGCATTACTGCCAATATAAGAGGACGTGAATTCAGGTGCGCTGAAACACATTATACTCCTATTTATGGATTAAGGAGAGACTATAAGTAATTCTAGGCTTTGTGTCAAAAAAAAAAAAACAAATATGATAAGAACCTATAATGAAATTGTTCAAAAGAAAATCATGTCTAAACTGTTTTGGGAGTGAGGGATATAAATAACACTACCAAATGTTTCAAATCTCTCAAGAGTAACATTTAACATGGATCAATCTTTTTCATGAATGAAAGAAGTCTTAAATAATCAACGCCACCCCCCCCCCCCCCAAAAAAAAAAAAAAAAGGTGGATAAAACATAAGAACCAACAAAAGGGTGAAAGGAGGAGGATTTTAGTTTTTTTTTTTTTTTTTAATGAACCCTCCATCATCAATGTCATAATGTATCTACTTTTGTTGTAACAAAGAAGCAACATTGAGATCAACATCATCCTTGGCTCGTCTATCAAATGGATCTTCACCAATGTACAAATCCAATATTGATCTACATAGGAGTTTGCTCTCTATACTTCCTATTTCTTTTCCATCAACTACACCATTTTTCAAAATGAAAAAAATAAAATTAGGGGTATAATAATAAAATGTAAAACAAATTATTGAGTCAAGCAAAACATAGTAGTTTCTAATCATGCCGTGAATGTTCTAGTGTTATATACAAGTATGCGTTCAAGCAACGGTATATTAAGTTTTTTTCCAAATTCTTTCACATTTAGGGTCATAAACCCATAAATGCATCGGACACCGGTACTTTAAGAAAAATGATCAAAGATTCATAACAGTTGTGTAAAAAAAACAGAGGAAATGGGTTAAAAAGGCCAGGGTGTGAATGTTGAATACAAGTAAAGGTCTGACATAAGCATGTTCAATTTTTTCCCCAAGTTTTTTCGTGGGCTATATCCCCACTTCCACACCATAAATGTGCGAGGCGCAGTATTTCAAAAAAAATGAAGAAATGGAGATTCATAGGCATTGTGTAAGGAAAAACAGAGGGAATAATGGACACTTGATGCAAATACCAGATGAATTAATCTCCACTGAATGCAAGAAAATTGGAAAAAGATAGCTTCTTATGTCTAATTTAAAGATAAAATATGAAAAGAACAACTTACTTATTGTCTTAAGTACATAGCCTGGCTCCTTTGAGAGCTCTACCAAAGATCCCCTTGGTAGTTTATATTCATCTTTGAATTGAGAAGTGAACCTGCAATCGAACCATACAAGACATCGAACTAACATTATTGAAACAGAAACTAGGACAAGGAACAAGATTCGAATCAGATGGAAAACAAAAATTTTGAAGAAATGAGATGTTGTTAGTGCAATGCTGTGGTGTTCAACTTCAGAAATTTAACAAAGCTGTTAAATTAACATATGAATTTCAGGTTATGAACCAAAACCGAAATATCCCAATCACTAGGTAGATGTTGATAGTTGAATTTTCCCCTTCTTTGTGTAAATCCAAGATATCTCAAGCCACATTAGACTTGAGACAAATCTCTTTCAAGCTAGAAGTGAATAAGGTAAAGCCCTCTCAACCAACAAGTGCACTTCTCGAGGTTTGAACTTATTTTCTTACTCCTATGGAATGGCAACCACCTCAACCAATTGGTAAAATGTTGATAGTTAAAAGCATAGTTTACCTTTGAAGTAGTTCTTTATTATCTGATCCACTAAACTTTTGGAGTCTGCTTCCGACTGATTCTTCATAAGCGCTTCGTATGGATTTGATACTCAATTTGCTGTAGACGATTTGAAGTCTAACAGTCATGGATATATCAGCTTCCATAAGATCATTATTAAAATCTTTACTGTTTTTAAGTTCAAAAGCAGATAAATTCCCATATTTCTCACTCAAAAACTTCTTTACATCATCCCCATTAGCATAAACACCTGCAAAAGAACACCAAATTACCCACATGTAGAAACTGCATTTTCCACGCTTAAAAGTGTTTTGCTTTGGTAGCTCAATCTATATTCTACATTTAGTTTTTTTTTTCTTTCGTATAAGACCCTCTACCCGTATTGAATTCCGATAAAATCCAAAGTAGAGCCAGACCGGACCTCTAAAACGGGAGACAAAGCTCTCCTAGAACTGTTTTCTCCATGCACAAGACTTGGACCCGAAGCATTCAAGCCATACCCAGATTGAATTTGTAGCTCATCATTCAATTACCAAAAAAAATACCATTTAAATTCTATCAATTGTTGCATGCAAGCTTGGGATTTAAACCCTAAAACTTAAGCTGAAACCTTGCATGTTACCCATTATTCCAGGATAATCCTAAAGTGTCTAAGTGGATCCAAATATGCATTACCAGAAACGAAGAATCAAATAAAGCAAAAAAAAAAGCAGATACTTTCAAAGAAGGTGAAAGAAATTTATATGTTACCAAAAGCATAGACATCGATGTTCTTCAATCCCAGGATGCTTTTTTTCCTCAACCCAACACCAAGTAGTGTAAGGGAACTTCCCAGAACCGCCGGGAAAGAAACCCCACTCTTCGGTTCAACGACGGGAGCCGATCCATCGGCGAGAGAGACCGAGGCCCAAAGGAGAGAAGAACTATTCGGCAAGAGCAGATTCGCTGCGTGTTGGAAGAACGGGTGGTTCGGGTTCTGCGAGACGACAGCCACGCCGGCGGCAGCTGCAGCTCCTATCGATGCGGCGGTGGCGGCAGCAAATGCGGCAGAGAACCGTGGGCGAGGGGTGGTCCGGTTATTGTTCTGAGAGGAACTGCCACTGCCAGGCAGGTTAGTAGGCTGAGAAAACAAGAAAGGAAACCTCAGTGACATCATCATATTAAATTTAAGCACTTTTTTTTCAATTTTTTTAATAAATGACTATTTGTAGGATAGAAGGTATCACGTGATGTGCTCGTGAACCTGGTATGGAGACTACAGCCTTTTGGACCGTTCAGTTTGATCCAACGGTGTCAGTGAAACTTGAATTTTTAATTTTTATATTACCATGTAAAAAATTAAAATATATTATTTTAATTGTTTTTTTTTTTTTTTTACTTTCAGTTATCGAAAAAATAACTATTTATTCTTTAATTCTTTTTGGCTCAACATTACATGAATTGAAGATGAATATTTAATATAATTTATAATATATTTTAACAAATTTCTCTTAAAATCATATTTATATTTAAATATTTTTAAATAAAAATATTCGAATCTAAAAGTTATTTTTCATTGTTGGGTATAATAATAATAATTTCAATTGTGTAAAAATCCATTGTCAGAATTTGGACCACGAAAACCATTCATTCTGATAAATATACGACATCTAATTTACTTTAGGGTTATCCTTAAGGATAACATTATATAAAAAACCCATAATTTTTTATGTATTAAAAGAAAATTGGTTATCATGAGTTGGGTATACTTAAATACACTCAAACACATTATATAAAGTGGGCTGAAATAGAACAAACAATTATCGTAGCCATTTAATACCCACTATCTAAAAGAGAAAATCCACCCCATCCCACATCTACTTTTCAAACAAAAAAATTTATTCCATTCAGAGTTAATTAATTCAAAATCCATGAAGCAGTTCGAGTTTAACTATTTCTAATCATGAAAGAAGGCATTAGAAAACAAGACCTTCCTTCTATATATAGTTTATAGATTAAAAATAATCTGGGGTAAACTGTACACGTGTGCCTCTTTTTTTTAGATAAAGCAATTAAACTTAAAATTTTTCTCACCTTGATCCCCACATTAGCCTTGAAACTTAACAAAACCTTTTATTTAGTCCTTAAACTTAGATTTCATTAAAGTGTGATTACATGGCACACTGAGGTTGTATCAAATCATCACTTGGAAATTTTATAAATAAATTAAAGTAGTGTTTGAAAAGCCACTTAGTAATTAGATTTGAGTGTAATGGTATGTTTTGGTAACTATTGTAATCGGTGAGTTCCACTGAATTAGGCGTAATTGGAGCATCTCAATTACACTTTCTAATTCTTAAGGGAATGTGAGAATTTAAGTAATTACACAGATAATTACATCCAAATCTAATTTTAAAAAATTATTTTTACATATGTTATAAAAATTATATTATAAGCAAGAACACGCATGAGTGTTTGGAATAATTATAACTAAAAAATTATTATATTATAAATCTTAAAAACTTAAATTTTAAAAATATTTTTTTGTATTTTATAAAGTTATAATAAAAAAATTATTTAAATATTTAATTTTTTTCTAAAATTATGATTAAAATATTTATTATAACATATTTATTTATAAAAAGTTAAAGGCGAATACAGCGTCCATGCTACGTATTATTAAAATAGTATACTTATTTATATAAGAATTATAGTTTTTTTCCCATAAATTATTTATAAAAAAACAAAAAAAAGTATTATTTATAAGAAGTGTTATGAAATTTTTGGACAATTTACGAAACTTTTTTTTTTATAAAGGTTATATATTATACATTTTATATGAATTTTGACTTTTAAATATTATGAAAAAAATATAACCTAGTATAAATATTTCTCTAAAATAAGTTTATATAAGTTTTTATAATTGAAGTTACAAATTGTTTAGATTGTGAGCTCAAATATTAGAAGATCGATGTTAATTGTGCAAATAAAAATGTTTTCTTACACCTTATCATAGGATATGATACCATTTAAGAGAATGGCAACAAACACAAGAACAATAGACAACTCACGAACTTTTTAATTTGAGACATTTAAGACTTCAAAACATAATTGAAAAAACATTTGTTTTAAAAAATATATTTACCATATTAACATCGCCTTAATATAGGATATAAAAAATGTTAGATCATACTAGTATGTTGCATATTTCATAACTTCAATCATAAGTGAAATTAAGATGATCCATACTTCGTAGAGTACATGGAAGAAAGAAATATTGATAATATTAATAATGCATATTCAAATTCAAATGATAAACTCGATTAAAGGCCAATAGATGATGATAATGAACATATGCTAAATATTGAAGAGGAGATAGCCCAACAAATAAACACTAGAACAATTAAATAAAATTGCATATGATGTATATTTTTCTTGCTATTTTTATTACTAATCGTGATATCAACTACTTTTTTAGACTAACATAATAAATATGATGATTTTATTTTAATTTTACCATTTGTTGAGAAATTATTTTTATCATACTAATATAATTTTAAAATAATTATTCTAAAATATATACATAAAAATTATTTAACCATATAATTACAATTTGTACTATCAAACGTGATATAGAGAATTATAATATAATTACACTCTGTTAGCCAAAACACGTTTGAGAATCCAAACAGACCCTAAATAAAATACAAAACCTACAAAAAAAATTATAAAAAATTTTCAAATGATAATGTAGTACAATCTCACAGGACCGCACTATTATACTTTAATGGAATCTAAGTTTTCGTATCAAATTGAGAAAAACTACCACGTTACAAATCTAATCTGGGCAAAAAAAAGTTCAAAGACCAAGATGAGAAATCATGTTTAGGGACTAAATGTTACTTTACTCTTCTTCTTTTTTTCTTTCTAATACATCATGATAAGAAAGATGCATGCTTTTAATAGTTACAATGAATACAAGGTAACACGGCAGAGAATGCTATCTACCACATAGAAACAACCCACTTACTTTTCCCTTCCAAGATAAAAACATGAACATGGTAAACAGTTAGAGAAAGTGGATCTAAATCGAATCATACTCCAATTCATCAGGTCTAATCGGCCATTTTAGGGGGATCATTGATTTCTTTTCGACATCTCTCGATAATGCTTTCCTCATATCTTGAAAAAAAAAACACAAAATCGAATAAGACACAGTATGTGTGTGGGAACGAGAAAGGATAATGCAACATTCCACTTACCTAATCCATCTTCCTCTCCAGAATAATAACGTAGTACCCTTCTGTAATTACGTATCCGAGCTGTAAAAAAGGAAATACGAAACATGCAGAATTACATTTTACAAGGGAAAGCTGTGTTTTGAGAATAGAAGAAAAAGAATCCGGATAACTGCGAAGGGAAAGCAAGAAGGGAGTAATGTGACACTATTAGATTACCTTTTCATACATCTTTATAGCTGGTGTATTAGAAACCCTCACAAAAAGATCCACAAAATATGCCTTGGCACTGCCAAAGAGACTTCTTTATTGATGACTGAAGAAAGAACAAGAGTAAAGACACCAGGAGACCTTTTTACTTGGAACGCAACTTAATTATGATGATTGATGCTTTGGTTCCATTAGAGGTAAAAGATTATTCAATTTAAAAAGCACTAGAATGTACTAATCAATGTCACAATGTCATCAAAACCGAATGAAAAGAAAATCGGTAAAAATACCATAAAGGCCCTTCTACTAGGTGTTAAATTGAATTTTGCCCTCTATACTAAAAAAATGGGCAAATTAGTCCCTACACATTAGATCAAAGAGTTAACTAATCCTCTCTATTAAAAATTGGCGTGGTTGACAGTATAACTAAACAATGACACATGGCGTGTCATGTGTACCTCGTGCTGACGTACAGGGATCAGTTTTTAACAATAAAAATGGATAAAATTTTAAGAGAAAGGCCAATTTACTCTTTGACCAAACGTATAAGGACTAATTTGCCCATGTTTTAGTAGAGGGGCAAAATGTAATCCAGCTCCTAGTACAAGGGCCGCTATAGTACTTTTACCAAAGAAAGTACTTATCAAGAGAAAATTATCAAGCATCACTTAATCGAAGTCAGCTCAACGCTAGAAATGCACGGAGTGTAAACACTTTGCTCTAATAAACCCCAAATATACATGAAATACATGTTAATTTCAAAGGAAGATTTTCTAGTTCTACACAAAAGTACCAAATGAAGCTTATGATTCTGCTTGTCAGTACTTGCTCTTCACAATTTCAACAAAAAACTTAAAGCTTGTTTGGAAAGTTGTATTATTTTCATCAAAGACAACGAGCAAAGCATGGTGCAAACTTATATCTCACAGGTCCTTAAAATGCTATTAAAAAACATAATACTTTGGTGATTTCGAATCTTGTAATGCCCTCTAAATTCATGATAGAGCAAAGAATAAATTGCACACCAATCTTACATCTTATCACTGATTTCTTCAAGAAGGTTCATCAGTTTCTTAGCAAGCTGCTGTCTGCGATATTCAGATGCAATGGTGACTGCTGTTACGTGGCCGTGTCAAGACTCACCTTGCCCTTCAACTTTTCCCATAACTGCAACAATTGCAAAGGTAATCTGTAATGAACATGATAATTAGAAACCGATTATGAGAGTTCTAGTTTCAGATTAACAATCTAATTCGGAAAAAGATAGCTGAAAATATGCTTTAAGTCCATGTACTCTTTGAAAATTTAGAATTTAGGCCCTCTACAAATTTCAAAATTCTAAGTCCAATTATCAACTTCGTCAAATTCCTTTTGTTAAATTCCCTAGTGTGATCATTTTGAAATAAAAAAAATATTCATTTGGTAGCCATCCAACAAAAATAAATGATATTATAACGAGCATCAATTTCACAGAAGAATTGTAACCCTGATTACAATAAGACTTGCATTTTTAAATTTAAAAAAAAAACTAAATTCCTTGATATTGAAATAAAAGTATGAGCATTAAATTGCAAATGTAGGAAGAGAAGAAGGACTTAGAGCACATTTTAACCAAAAAAGATAAAAGGAAATATGTGGACTGCGAGCTTACTGTAACCCATCACTCGATTGCAAGGGCCTTCAGCTACTTGAAAATAATCGGGCCATCGAGCTAAATACGTCATGTAGAATGACATATTAAACTACAATAATCAAGCAATTACCATTACTAGAAACAAATTCAAAAAACACGTCCCAGCATTTGCTTTTGAGATTCATAAAATTAAAAAAAAAAAACCAAGAGTTTCAAGAGCTTACGGGTTTCGGTTAAATGGTCGAGATTGATGGAAGCAAAACGGAGAAGGTCGTTGCAACAAAACCGGCGTACCGTTGTCATCTCTCTGTCACGGATCGCCGGTCAGAAAATTGAAGCTTAATGAAACGCAGGGCTGCTGGAGTGGTGGTGCAAAATTGAATCCTTGAAATCTCTATTACACTGCAAAGTCAAGAAGGTTTTTTGGATCTAATCACGGGCCTTAGTGGACTAGATTGGGACATTTAGGCCCATGATTTTTGGTCTAGACTTGAAAAATCCAAATTATTTGACAACTGGAGCCTAGTCGGGTCCGGTTTTAATATGGTCAAATTCTTATTTTAGAATTTGATATTTCATCCTTGTACTTTAAAATCACATAAGATCCTCCTAATTTCATAAAATATGGTTAATTATTCTGATTAAATTGTTACTACAAAATTATTTTAGAAAATTCCACTTCATATAAATATTTTATTAGAACTCATAAATTTGCTTAAATTCCAAAATAATTTGTTATTCGCAAATTATTCAAAAATTACTATCCAAATTTGAATCAAAATTAAATACTATTATAAAAAATATATATAATCAGAATTATAAGTATTCTGTGATATCTTAATTCGAATATGCATTTGCTATTTGAATAAGCAATAAATATTCGGATAATGGATATCTAGAATATCTATATGCATCCACCCCGAATCCATAATGGATTGTAATTTGATTAAAATGTGGACTAAATTCTAAACTATAATATAATAGAGACCAAAACTAGAATTTGACCTTTAAATATTCACCCGGTGGTCAACAATCGAAAGATAGCGGTCGCCCGTCGTGTTCTTTATATTTGACGAAACTCAGAATCAAGCTTCGGCGATAACCGTAACTTAAAACCCTAAATGGATCTTCTCAAAGAAGAGCTTCTCAAGAAGCGGCAAAGCTTAGCTCAGGAAACCGGCGGCAGGCGCGTATTTAAACGCTCCGAGATTGAGCAGAAGCAATTCCAGAAGCTTCGCGAGCAAGAAAAACGCGAACTCGAAGCTAAATCTCGCCGTCAATCGAACGCCTCTTCCTCCGCTGCGAACGACGCTTCCGCTAAATCCAATCCTTCCGCTTCCAGTACTGTCTGCGCGACCGCGACTTCCGCTGCTGGTTCTTCCAAATCCCTCACCGATGAACGAAATATCGATGACCTCGACCTTCCGAAGCAAGAAGTCATTCGCCGACTTCGGTTCCTCAAACAGCCTGTCACTCTTTTTGGGGAGGACGATGCGGCTCGTCTCGACAGGTTGAAGTACGTCTTAAAAGCTGGACTTTTCGAAGTCGATAGCGATATGACCGAGGGTCAAACTAATGATTTCTTGAGAGACATAGCGGAGTTGCGGAAGCGGCAGAAGACGGGGATCGTGAGCGAGAGGAAGAGGAAGGATAGGGAGGAAGGCGGTGGAGGAGAGGACGGGGATGGAGGCGGCGGAGAAGAAGAGCTGAGTGGTGATGGTGGATCAAGCGGAGTCGATATGGACAAGGACTTGAAAAGAATGAAGGCGAATTTCGATGAGTTGTGTGGTGAAGATAAGATTCTGGTGTTTTTCAAGAGGTTGTTGAATGAGTGGAATCAAGAGCTGGATGAGATGGGTGAGGCTGAGAAAAGGACGGCGAAAGGCAAGTCCATGGTAGCCACGTTTAAGCAGTGCGCTCGTTATTTGAATCCGTTGTTCAAGTTTTGTAGGAAGAAGGTAAATGCCATTTTATGCTGTGACGTGAATGATTACATTGTTTTCAATTCTGATATTTCGTTTTTATTAATAGGGTTTCTAAATAAAAGATCTAAGCTTTTTCTTGAAATGAAAATGGAATCAATGAGAATTAGACTAATTATTACATCAAGATTAGAGGTTCATGACTTGATCTGGGGCTGCTCTTTGCTTATATTCATTGTATTTTGTATCTTCTAGTTGGTATTCTTGTTTGTTGTGATCAAAGTGGTAAAGGGTTATTGAATTCATCATCTTTTTGTCCTTTAAGATCATCAAAGTATTTCATTGATATACATTTTCAATTCAAGTTTCCCTGCTGGCATTCCGTAACACTAGTCAACCTATCCATTATTTCGAGATTTATGCCATTTCAACATTCAACATAGCCGCTAGGGGTAGGTACTTGGAAGAAAAAAAATATGAAAATGGAATCTAGCAACACCAAATCATGTTGATAATCTGCGATGTGAGTGTGTTTTTTTTGTTTTCTGAATATAGGTCAAGGCTCTACTTATGAGAGTTATGAACCTGTTTAAAAATAGACGATTTCGGATAAGTAATAATGAAGAATTGTTCACGGGATCTTTGTTAAATAGCAGTTAAGTGTAATCTTGTTTAACTCAAATAGGAGCTTCATCATATATCAAGGTTTTCTATTTCATATGTAACAGCCGCATCTTTTTATTTCTGACTGGCTGCTTTCTAGTTTTGATTTAAAGCCAAAGCACGCTCGGTAGCTTTTGTCTTGATAGATTGCTCTGCAGTGACTAAGTAAACTTGCATCTTCTCTTCAATCATCGAAGCTCTGTTTACATACCGCTTCAGTATGATGCCACGAGTTTGTCTCTGATACTGTGCTAGATGTTATGAAGTTACTCTAAATCCCCGATTTCTTGTTTCAAGTCGTTTTACTCAAAAGCATTAGAGTTCCTTGTGGTTTAATACTTAGTTAATGGTGGGGAAGTTTATTTATTTCATCACCCTTAGATAATTTTACTAACAACAGTTCACAATAGTAAAAACGGGAGCCTCTTTTTCCATGTCGTCTCCACTCTAGGCATGAAAACTAGGGAAGATGCACCTTAGTCTTGGTAACCGATATAGTGATCTGCTATTCCTGTGTTTTTAGTTGACAACCTTTAAATGGCGTTTAACTCGGGACAAAGTGAGACATTGAAGCATATCTGTGGGTATCCTCTCTTTGTGTGTGTGCCTATGTTTAAATTCATTTGTTTAAGGTTTCACTCGAAAAACTTCGCATTTATGAAACTCAGTATTTGCCTGTTATGTTCTAATTACAGGTTCTTCCCGATGATATCCGTCAAGCATTATTGGTGGTGGTTGAGTGTTGCATGAAGCGGGACTACCTAGCCGCAATGGACCAGTACATTAAATTGGCTATCGGTAATGCACCCTGGCCAATTGGTGTCACTATGGTTGGTATCCACGAACGTTCAGCTCGTGAGAAGATCTACACCAACAGTGTTGCACACATAATGAATGACGAGACAACTCGGAAATACTTGCAATCAATCAAAAGATTGATGACCTTTTGTCAACGCCGTTACCCTACACTCCCATCTAAAGCGGTCGAGTTCAACAGCTTGGCCAACGGTAGTGACTTACAGTCACTGCTCGCAGAAGAGAAGTTTTCTGGGGGTAATTCTTCAGAGGAAAGGCTTAGGTTAATGCCTGCTCCAAAGGAAAACTAGTTATCAATTTACATAATGTTTGATGTTATATGTAACATTATATTATATACTTCAATGTTTTAACTGACATTGATATGAACTTAAATTCCATATTATTGCTTTCTCATGTCTTGACCAAAACAAATCTACTGCTTTATAAGTTTCGCTTATCTCTGTTGTTTGAAACTCCGCTAGAGCTTGTTGGGTTAGGAACTTTTCGGGATATTGGTTTGACGAAAAGCGTTAGATTGGTTAATTTAAGAATCAGCATGGATCAATTTAATTGGGTTAAAAAATGTTGAATTGAATTTTAATATTTTTATGAATTTTTAATATTTTATTTAATCAAACCAAGAATTGATAATCGATTTAATTAAAAATATTTAACACAAAATTTTTTGTTCATTCCCAACTAAAAAATTATTGATTGTATCCTGACACTTGAGTAAAATAACTAGTATGTAAAAAATGAAATTTTTTAATAATAATAATAAAATCATCCATGAATGATGTGGCAACGAATTGAAATAAAATTATACAAAATTAGAAAAGAATAATTAAAGAAGACAGATTCTTTTAATATCCAAATCATTTAAATAATTAATATTCACCAATAAATCAAAATATCTGAATTTTAAAAAAATAAATAAATACAATCAAAGTGTCCCGTGACTGATGCAAACAGCCACTCTTCTGTTCTTTATTATATATATATATATATATATATATTCACAATTAACAAAAATGTTGATATATACAAGATTCTACATTCAAGCTTTCAATCAACACAAATGCACCCTCCCAACGATAATTTCCTCTCTTCATTTTTTTTTAATTTAAGAGAGAGAAAAGTGATAATATTTAAATGAATGATAATAAAATGACTTAATATAAATTTGACACACTTTTCTAATGTGATATTTATATTGTTTTTTGTCGAACGTGGTATTTATATTTGATAAAAGTTATACATTTTGGTACTTGAAAGTAACGATATTAATTTTCTAGTATTTAATTCGAGTTTTAAAGTTTATTTGATGAAAATTAATTGCTAATATTATTAGATTTGAGTTTTTCATTATTTTGTTAATAGAATAAATTTAGTGATAATTTTGAATTTATTTAGGGTAAACTGCACATATAATTACCCAACTATAAAAAAAAATTCATTTTAGCCACCTAAAATAAAAAATTTTCAATTTAAACACCTGTGTCTTATAGTTCGGTCATTTTGGTCACTCATGCTAAAATCACAAACGACAAGCTGACGTGGTAGTTAAAAAATTGGTATAATAACAAATTTAGCCCTTGATTTTTACATATTAATCGATTTGGTCATAATTTAAAAAAATTCACCCTCAAAATTTATAAATGTTCTCAATTTGATCCTAAAATGAAAATTTAATATTATTATAATTATAATTATTAATATAAATATAAAATTTAAATTTATTATTATATTTTTTTGAAAATATTTATGTATTCTTATATATTTCTTTGAATTTTTTAGAATTAGGATCAATTTGAGAATATTTGTAAATTTTGAGGGTTAATTTTTTAAAAATTATGACTAAATCTATATAATATGTAAAAGTTAAGGGCTAAATTTGTTATTATACCAAATTTTTAACTACCACGTTAGCTTGTCGTTTGTGATTTTAGCAAAAGTGACCAAAATGACTGAACTATGTAACGTGAATGCTTAAATTGTAAACTTTTTTATTTTGAGTGCCTAAAATGAAAATTTTCTATAGTTAGGTGACTATCTATGTAGTTTACCCATTTATTTAATTATGTGTTTAATTTTTTTGAAGAATGTGAATTAATTAGGGGTTTAGTGTTGATTTGATGAAAGATAATTGTTAATATTATTAGTTAATTAAGATTTTTCATCAAATTAGCTCCCAAAATCGAATTAAACACTAAAAAGTTAACAACACTAGCTTCAAGTACCAAAATGTAACTTTTGTTAAATATAGGTACCACATTGGGCCAAAATATAACACAAGTAGGGGTGTTCAATCGGTTAACCAATCCAAACTATCGTTAACCGACCCTTTTACATTCTTAACCGTTAACCGAACCAAAATTTTTTCAAAAAAATTAACTGAACTAAACTTTTTTCGGCTAATTCAATCGGTTAATCGAAATTTTTATTTTTATTTTTTTGGTTAAAACATATAAAAAATTTAACCGAATTTAATATATGTAAAATGTATATAAAAAATATAAATTTTTTGTTAATTAACCAATTTCGAACCAAATTAGCCATTAACTGAACTTTCAAAAAATTATTAACCAACCCCCGACTGAATTAATTCGGTTAACTGACCAATTAACCGAATTCGGTAGGTTAACCAAATTAATTTGGTTTTACCCGAAATTTGCACACCCCTAAACACAAGTACCACATTAAAAAAAAAAGTATCAAACTCATATTTAATATAATCTTTAATTTTGGATTAATTTCATCATATATCTTTAATCTATGATTAGATTCTAAGCTGATCCTTATACTTTTTGTATGTTTAAAATTTGGTCCTTTTCAGATTAAAAAAAGCAAGTCCAATTGTTATCCCAGCTAAGATTTTTCTATTAAATTCAACGATATGACTGAATCTTAAATGTGTTAAAAATACAGGGACTTAGTGTATATTTAACCTTAATATAAATTGTTGTATTTAAACATAATAAAAATATTAAGCAATCATTAAAATTCCGCCTAATAAAGACACAACACAATAATACATCACGTCATCATCGACCTTGATAATAAAAAAACGTTAAAACCCAGAAATCCTTCCACGTGCATGCCACGTTTCATCAATTTACATTCCGTACAAAACAAACACAAAATAAAATAAAAATTCACCAACGCTACTCTCTCTATCCATCTCTCTCGTCTACCACAACCACCGGCTATGGATACCCTCCACCACCACCCCACTCCTCCGCCGAGTAGTTCCTCAACTTTCATGGCCAAACGCCCTTGCTCTTCTTCTTCATCTCAAAACCCTAGGCTTCCTTCTCACTTCTCTCAAATGGACCATCTCCTCCACTCTTTCCTTTCTTTCCCCGATTCATCTCCTCCTATTTCCCTTGACCTTTCCTTTGACCGCCTCCTCGATTCCTCCCCTTCCGACGCCGATCAATCTATCCTCATCGATCGTGCTCACCGGCTCGGTTGCCTCCTCCTACGTGCTGCCAATCGTTCCGCTCGGAAACGTGCTTCGATTCATAACTCCGTTGCTTGGGTCCTCCCACCTGATCTCACTATCAAGGTAAATGTTTCAAGCCTTCAACTCTATTTTTTGATCTACGGCTGTGATTTTGTTCTTTCTTTCTGATTTTTTTAAAATTATTATTGCAGGTGTTTTCGATGCTAGATTCGCAGAGTCTTTGCTACGCCGCGGCGACTTGTTCGATGTTTAACAAGTGTGCTATGGATCCTTTGTGCTATGCCAATATCAACCTTACTACTGTCGTGCCTAAGGTTAATAATGCCGTTGTTTCCACCATGATCCAACGAGCTGGCAGATCACTCCAGTAAGATTCGCCTTCTTTTTTCCCTTTTTCTATCACAGTTCAGCATTTAATTTTAGTAATATTAGCCCAATCTGAACTTTTTTCAGTGCTTGATTTGTCTTTCGCATGATATAACTATCGGCAACAAGCTTTCTTGACACACACACACACACACATATTTAGGTTGTTTTAGCCGGTTCGTTTATATTACTATATCTTTTAGAGAAAAGATTAGTGTGATTTAGTATTGAATTATATTTGCATATGGTTTTTTTTTTTCTAATTATGTAGTTTCTTGTTAATTACTATCTTTTGAATGGTTATTTAGATCTCTTAAGCTTGGTATAGTACCTGGCCCGACCGGGTCTCCTGGTTCCTGTCAACCATTGGTGTATAGCATCAGGAACTCTGGAGATGTATCGAGCTTTTCGTGGAACGACAAAAGGACGAGGCAAGGAAAGGAATCATCCATTCTTACAAGGTCCTGCTTATATCCATTAAGTGGGGACAAGGGTGCCACTGGGTATGGTTCAATGCATTAGCTTCTTTTTAGAATCAATGATGTGGAACAAGTTCTTTTATTCTTATTAGTTGTCTTTTTTTCTGTTGTAAGAACTCTTCTGAGGAGGTTGCATCTTTACAATATCGAAAGAATGGACAATGCATCACTTTGTGTGGCATTAGCAGCATGCCCTTCTTTACTTGATTTGGAGATTGTTGGCCTGTGAGTTTCCTTATTCAAGCTGGTTTTCAGTACTGATCTTTTTGTCTTTTGTTTCTGTCTGCTCGAACTTGCCTTAAGCTATAGCAGCTGGATGATATAATAAGCGGTAAAAGCTCAAAAATTTAAAGTTGTTTATAAGCATGGAATTATTAATCTTATAACAAAAATTCACAGCGAGATTGATTTGCTAATGCACGGTCAATAATCAGTAGATTCATATAGAGTTGAGCTGAGGGAATAGTAAATATATCATTATGACATTAATTAAAGAAGCACTTTGCTGTTGTCCGAACCATTCAATTTTGTTAGTTCTTAACCCAGCATAATGTGCAATTTATGATGATGATACTGATATAGAGAGTAATTGCTTAAGCAGAGTAGCTGATTTTTTTCTGTTCAACCTTCTAAGTTGTTTGTTCACTCTCTTTTTTGATGCAGTCATGTTGAGCTGAGGCAAACTTTGATGTCAGTGAGCTCTCATTGTCGCTTCATAGAGCGATTATTCTTTGAGTCTTCCAAAACTGGTATGGAGTCACTTCATGAGTATGTCTTTTCTAAATGCTCAAAATATATTCTTAAAGCTGTTATGATAATGCAGGGAGGGATGACAGCTTGAAATCGCCAACTTGTTTTGAGTTAGTGAACAATTGTCCTAATCTTTCATCTTTGTCGCTGAGAGGTTTTAAACTGCATGATTATAAAGTTCGCATACTTGTTAAGGTGTGCACTCATTTAATGTTTGTTTAAAATAGCCTCTGATTGGTTTGCACTTCAAGTTCATGCTTAATGGATTGAAATCTTGTCAAACATTTAAAATCTCATGAATAAATTGATAGTGGATGAACTGCGTTTCATATTAATATATATTCATGGTCTTTGCCGCTAACATATTTTTCTTGAAAATATCTAATTCTTGAAATTTTTACTTGCATTCAATTAATATCGCAAATTTTTTTGTAGTTTTTGACAGACAAATTCAGCCTCTCCTAATAAAATCAGAAATTCTGAATTGGTTACTTGATAAGGTTCAATTGTTTGAAAATATTAGGAAGGGTGGATTTGCGTAAATATTTTGTTGTATGCTGGAAGAATGGTGATTCTCTATTAATGGTTTGAAAATATTAGGAAGGGTGGATTTGCGTAAATATTTTGTTGTATGCTGGAAGAATGGTGATTCTCTTTAATATACTGCACTGAGTGGTGGTCTGATCACTTGCAGGGATTCCGTAAACTTAAATATGCTGATTTTTCAACGTCATACTCGATCACTGGAACCTTTTTGAGGTCCATGCAGCCCTTGTCAACCAGCCTACGAGAATCCTTTAACTTTGTGTTTTTTTTTTAACGCTTTTATGCAGTACTTAGTAGTTTTCTTTCTCTTCGATCAGGAATTTGGGAAATGGCGGTGGTGGGAGTCTACTAGAGGTTTTAATATTAAGGGATTGCATGCATCTCAAAGAGGTGAGGTCTAAACCAGCTCTTCCTCCTAGAGAAAGCCTTCTCTGTCTCTCTCTCACTACAGTCTGACTTCTCAATTCTCATGCAGATGGAAGTTGCTCGGTTCTTGACAGCTGTTATTGCAGGAGATTTTAAGTTCCTTAAACATCTTGTGAGTCAAGTTGATATGTTAATATCATTTCATAGTCCTTGATTTTTTTCTGAATCCTCTTTTGATTGACTATTTCCATTATTCATAGGACATATCTAATAGGGAAGGTTTAGCTTCAGAAGGTGACTGGTATCAGAGATCTTACAACTCCAGGTAAATAAATCCTTTGTGAGATTCTGCTATACTGCCAAGATTGCTTTATTTTTTACAAACGTCTAACGTGGTCATATATTCTGCAGTTTGATTCCTTTACAGCAGGTTTTGGAAGTAAGACCTGATATTTGTCTGCTAGCTGAGTTTCCATCGGAAGGATGGTACAGTTTACTCTTAAACCTAATTAGTTGGTAGTCCCATCATTGTTTTTAGTGTTTCCTTTTTTCCCCTCCTCAAATAAACATTCTAAGATCAGAAATTGGAAGTTTCTGAGAAATGAATATCGCATTTTGACTTGTTTTTCTTGGCTTTGCAGCTTCCTTGACATAGACCACATGATTGATAGTGATATTAACAGTGAGCTCAGCCTGCCATTCCAGCAGAGCGGCCAAACTTCTGATGGTGCATTGGTTTCGAGTTCATTAGAGAGCAGTTATAATAGTGATCAGGGTAGCGGTAATGAGGAGTATCAAGATTCAGGTTTTGTAATTTACGAGGAAAGCTCAGATGAGGTGGATTTTCTGGTCGTCTAAAAAAAGCTACCAGAGCTGACGGTTCTGAAACTTGCAGCCACTAAATGATCGGGTATTGCTATCTCATCCTTCTAATTTTTATTTTTGGATTGGCCGAGTATTTTCTTGGCATGAGAAGGGTGCTTGATGCTTCTATGTTCATAAATACCCGAATCCATAGCTGTACATATACACAACCAGGGGAAGGTTATAATCCGAAACTGCCACGCTTGACAAGTATTTAATTCAGTTATCTCCAAGTGTAGTGGCGATTATATTTGCCAAAACATTCTTCTAGTTTCCTTCTGTTGATCTCGGATTCTTGGGTAGAATTTCCGGGGTACTAATGGAAATAGTGATGTGATATTCGCAGATTGAATGTTTTGTTTTTACACGGTGTGGAGTTTCTGACTAAGCAATCTATTCACAACACAGATAACCGGGAAGGAGGCTTTTTTCCCATAACTGAAGCTGATACTTCG
Organism: Gossypium stocksii; assembly: GCA_020496765.1. Lineage (NCBI taxonomy): Eukaryota > Viridiplantae > Streptophyta > Magnoliopsida > Malvales > Malvaceae > Gossypium > Gossypium stocksii. The sequence continues at coordinate 112,775,906 of CM035623.1, forward strand.
TTGCAGATGCAGCCGTGGGGCATTTACGGAGCTCTGTAATCATAAAAAGAAAAGCTTCTCTGGGGAACACCTTTTTTTTTGTTTCCCTCATTCTCTCATTACTCTTAGAAGCTAATATGTTTCCAGATCATGAAAGTGGCAGCCAAATGGCTCAAGAGTTTATTGCTATTTGTAACTTTTAGAGAAAATGGTGTTTGCTGATTATATTTGGTTTTTGGCAAAATAGCCAGTAGCAATTGTAAGGCTTGTATAATCTGCAGGCAGGCACGATTGACTTCGGTGAAGCCAAAGCAGTAAAAATTTACATGTTCAGGGGGGTGGGGGTCACTCGTTAAGTTCAGGGGGGTGGGGGTCATTCGTTAAATCCGACGATAATAAACGTATACAGATTTAACATTTACCTTGGGGTTTACTTTGAGTCAATCTTCTGCTGAGTTTCAATATTGTACACCAACGTTTGTTGGGTGTAGTAAGGAGATCAATATTATATTTTTATTCTAAGTAAAGTTTCGAGTTTGATGCAGCTAAAATAAGATTTTTAAACCCAGAACGCTTAAAATTACTTTTGAAGTTTGTTTAAAAGTTTGAAACCTGGGCCACTTGGATAGGATTTGAATTGTCTTTTTATTATATATTTTTAAATATATATTAATTTTTTTAATAATTTAATTCATAAAATCCGATGAAGCGGAAAAAAAAGTAATTTCATCGATTTTAATTTGGTGCTGAAAACTTTATTTTTAAGATTTTAAAATTCTCCCAATTTAAAATTTGATTAATATTAATATTTGATATAAAAGAATATATTTGAATATTTTAAAATGTATTATTTTATAAGTAATTTTATATATTATATTAAAAAGAGTAGATATGTTTTTTAAAAAAATTAAATTACCTTTTATTTTGTGTATTTCTATTATATATATTGAAGCAGAATTAATTGAATATTATATGTGATAATTTGAAAACTATTACATTATCGTTGCACGATTATCGTTAACAAATTTGGATAAAAAGGACGGAGAATGCTTATAATAGAAGCAAAAACTTAAGCATATGTAAGTGTCTTATAATGTAATTCACCTAAAATATTAATATGAAATCACATTTTTAATATTTTATTACTTTTATAATAATGAAGTGAGCTAACTGGATACATTGGATTGAGACTGATCTGAAATTTTGGTTAAAACACGCCATAAGTCTTTAAATTTTTCATAAATTTAAAATTTAGCCCTTATATTTCTTAGTGATTTAGTAGTTTCAGTTCTTAGATTTTAAATTTCAAATTAACTATTAATACTATCAAAATTGATTTGTTAAATTGAGGCTCATTACCTATTTTTTAAGTGAATATTTTATTTTTCATTTCAAGATGTAAATCAACAAATCTAACAATATCAACAATTGGATTTAAATTTTGAAATTAGAAAATGAATTAGACTAAATTTATAACAAAATAAAAACATAAGAGTAAATTTCAAAATTTTAAAAAATATAAAGACTTAGGGCAAATTTTACCCTAATTTATTCCAGTAGTATATTATAAGGTTGGAGTGACATGCGTGGGATCCCACCAGCATGTGCAAAGCAATGATAAATGATGATTTCTATTTTCTATTCCAATTCAAAGCCAGCACACCCAAAATATATACGGGTTTGTAAATTTCGAGTAAATCAAATTAATTCGATTAATCGATAGTTAAATAAGTAGTTAATCGAATTAATTCGGTCGGAAGTCTGTTAACAATTTTTTGAAAGTTCGGTTAATGGTTAATTTGGTTTGAAACTTCGGTTAACGGTTAATTTAGTTTGAAACTGGTTAATTAATTGAATTAACCGAAAATTTATATTTTTTATATATATTTTATATTGTTTAATTCGGTCAATTTTTTATATGTTTTATACTTGTTTTAACTAAAAAAATATAAAAATAAAAATTTCGGTTAATTCGATTAACCGACCGAATTAACAGAAAAATTTGGTTCGGTTATTTTTTTGAAAAAAATTCAGTTTGATTAACAGTTAAGGGTTTAAAAAGATCAATCAGTTAATAATAGTTTAAGTCAGTTAACCGATTAAATATTTCTACCTAAATCACTATATATTTTAGGTGAAACACTATTAAATACAACAAATATTTTTATGTAATTTTCTTCATTGCAATCTAACTCTATTTGGATCCATATAAGTTTTTTTTTTTTCCTAAACTAAATAATAATAATAATAATAATAATAATAATAATAATAATAATAATAATAATCTATTAAACCAGACATTGATGGAATAACTCCTATCCCTCAATTATTCCAATTCTTAAGTATATGTTGGATTTGATAATTGAGTTTAATTTAATATTTCTTTTGGTATTCGAGTTTTTTCTTTGTTCCGTTTAGATACTCAAAGTTAGTTTTAATGTATAACTTAATGAATGTTTAACATACATTTTCTAATAAAAAAATACAAGTATTAAATTAAGTATTAAAGTCTAACTTAAATATCGAATGATATATTAATCCTATTTTAATTCTAATTATAACATTTATCATTAGATAAGTTTCCTGTAATTATTGGAAATTCTTTATCTATTATATTTTGTATACTTTTGATTTTAATTTATAATAGCTCAAACATATATTTATTCTTGTAAATGTTAAATGCTGTTTAGTTGCTTCAGGTTTCACATTGATTTTGATCTGTGGTACTGTTTTAGTAATAAATCTGTATTTTTTTTATCGATTAAAATTTTGGTTCGTATTAACTGTCATTCTATTCAATTTAGTTGCATTTGCCGAAATATTATGCATCAATAACTATCGATTGGTACATGAATAATATTAAAAAGTTTATAAAATTTCATTTTTTTTGCCAGTATAATAATAAATAATAAAAAATAAAAACTTTTATTGGAGCATTATACACCAGGGTGCATGAATATTTTATATTTAAAATTTATTTAATATCATACACTATATATTTATTAATATTATTTTCTTAAATATCAATAAATCTGAAACGGACCATGCAAAATATTAATACCAAACTTTAAAAAAAAGTTTAATTCACAATTTAGTCCCTAAAGTATACTAATTTTCTCACTTTGGTACATAATTTCTTTTTCTAATTTGGTACCTAAAATATCAATTTCCTCTACATTTGGTTCATTTTTGTGATGGCTGTTAAAAAATAACTGTTAGGCAACTTTGGTTAATGAAAAAGCATTAAAAAATGCCATGTGATAATTAGATTATTTAAAATAAAAACATTAAATTTAATTTAAAAAAATAGAAAATTATAATATTAAATATTTAAAAATACTTTTGACTTTGATCAATGTTGACTGGCATTGACCGAGCGTTGACCAACCACGTTGCGCTATTAAAACAAGCCATGTGCCCTTTTTAAAATTTTTTATTATATATATTATATTGATTAAAACAATAAAAACATATATAATGTATAAAATATTATTTTTAAGTTCAAAAATTAAGTTCTTATAAATCCTATAATAGATAATTATAAATTAAAAAAAGTGAAAGTAATCACAAAAAAAAATTGAAATTTTAATTTTTTTATAATTTTATAATTATATATTTTAGAATTTTATAAAAAATATTTTTAAACAATTTTTTTAAATTTTTACAAATTTTTTATAATTTTTACAAAACTTTACATTTTTTGTAATGATATTATTAATTTCAAATAATTTATTCTTCAATTATCTTAATTTTTGTAAATTTTATTTTTATAATTTTTTATAATTTATATATTTTTTAGATTATATATATTTTTCTGAATTTGTTATATATTTATTTTTTATTATTTTATATTATTTAATGTGCATACATTTAATAAAAAAATTATTTTTTACATAATAAGACCAAATGACGCTTTTGATTGGTTATAAGAATTTTTTTTTTTAACTTCAGTAAAAAATGGACTAAAAAATAGAAGGAAGACATACTTTAGGTACCAAATTGAGGCAAAAAAATTTAGATACCAAAATAGGAAAACGGTTATACTTTAGGGGTCGAATCGAAAATTAAACCTAAAAAATCACAGTAAACGAAGTACGTAAAGAAACAACATAAAACTTCAACTGTGAGGAAGTCACATCAGATCCGGGGATTCTATTTCCTTTTCCTTTCTCTGTTTTTATCTCTTTTGCACCCTGTTCAAGGTCTCTCATTTTCATGGCGGAACCCAAAAATTAAACCCAAAAATTTCCCCCAAAAGAATTCCATAAATCTAAAATCGGAAGAGAAAAAAGAACCAAGTAAAACCCATCGTTTAAAGAAGGAAGAATTCTCAGTCTTCAGATCCTAACGAATATCATATCACTTCATTCTTACTTTTTCTCAAAGTGCATACTTTTTCCTTTTTTCCCCAGGTAGTTTCCTCACTTCCCCAAGTTCCTTAAATTAGGGTTCACTTTTTTTTCCTTTTGGTTTTGGGTACTGTTTGATGATTTTGATTTAAGAAGAGTAATGGTTTTTTTTTCTATTATTAACCTGATTATTTTTTTCCTTTGAATCTTGTTGGATCTACGATGGCGAAGATCTGGGATTTACACGGCGTCGTTTCGGGTATGATCTTTGGTCGTCTCAAAGTTGTCCCTTTAGGGTTTAGTGGATTTAGAAGTTGGGTTACCATAAGACTGAGTTGAATCGTTGAATCATTGAATCAGTGGAAAGGGGGTTAATATGGAGACTCTTGTTGGGGTGGTGGATCATAGGAACCAGTACTGTAATTGGGTGAAGTCACATGGGCTAGCTAGGTTTGGGTCTTCTTCACCATCTACAAATTTCAATGGGATTAATTGTAGGGCTTTTGAATCTGGAGCAGGATTACTCCCAACCCCATTTAAGTATAGTTCTATCCCTATAACCAAACAGCCATCAAAAACTACCCGGAAAAGCTCTGCCATTCCTATCAATAACAACAACAGAACCCCTAGAAATTATAAGTCTTTTAATGAGATCTCTAGTGATGGTTTTATGTACTCGGAGCTTTGGGCCGGACCTACCTATTCCAATTCGCCACCACCGAGCTCTTTGCCTATACCCAAATTCTCACTTTGCTCGAAGAGGTCCATGTCCCTTGATTTGCCTGCCACTCACCCTGTCGTTGATGTTCACCCGACTGCTAAGTCCGCACCCGCATCTCCTACTAGGGAACTTGACCCTTCTGTTATGGAACTTTTTCATAGTGTAGATTCCGCGACTAAAATGTTACGTCGCATTCTCAATCTCGACAACACTGATGACTGAAAAAGAGCAAAGAGTGTTTGTAAATAAGTTGTTGGCAAATTTGTAGTTTTAGATTGTATATATAGAATGAATAAGATGGTTGGTGATATGGGTCAAAGATGGCAAAATTAGCAATGGTAGGTCGACAATCTCCAGGTTTTGCTTTATGAACCGATCCTTTGCGAGAATATGGTGCTGGTTATAACTTTTCGTTAACAAGATGCCTTCAAGGTATATGTATTTTGTCTCTTGTAAGCTTGGGTGGAATGGAAGATGACTCGAGCCATACAGGAAGCTGTCAGAAGCTTTACACTAGAATCAAAGTTTCTTCTTTTAGCATCAGATACTATGTATATATATACTGTTTGCAGAATCTCTAGTAAATTGCTTTCTCTTAGGCTTTTCTCCTTGAGTTCCTTGATCCCCAATCAGTGCCCTTTGTTTCTAATAGCCAAACTTTGATTTTGCTTCACTTAGTTTGCCTATACGGTCTTTGTTTGTAAACTCTTTTTCCTTTGTCCGTCATTGCCTGAATTGGCTGCTTAACAATCAAATATCCTCAAAAAATACACTTTTTCTTTCATTTAGTAATGATTTCTCTCCTCACCATCTTTTTCTGTTTTTTAAAAAGAAAAAGTGGGAAGGGGGGAAGTAAAGCCAGTTATATTTCTGTATTCGAAGCTTGTATCATTGTCGCCATGCCGATGCTAGTCTCGTTTGTCCCACTGGGTGTTAGTGTTCTGTAGTGTTCATAAAGTCCTTTCTTGGAGATTGTTGACAATGCCAAGCTACTTACAAGGTATTTCTTCTATAAGAAATTTAGTTTTTTTGGTTATTTATGTTAGTTTAAAAAAAACCTTTGTTAACTTTTGCTAACTATATGGTCTATATATTTTTTCAGGGGTAAGTATTACAAGAGGCATTTGTTAAAGTGGATCTCTTCCTGCTAGCTGTGTATAATCTTTTAAGGCAAGTCTTTGTAGGAACCATATCAGTGTGTTTTCGATTCAATGAATTTTCTGTAAGCCGTAGCTTTATGTTGTTTTGGACACCATGTTGATGATGAAAGTGCAAATATATGTTCATTTGTTTACTGGTAATATTGGGGGTATCAATTACTGGAATGTTAAATGTTCAGGGTGCAAATACATGTTCTTTTTGGCCCTGAAACAAGTGGCATTCTATTTGATGATCTAATTGTTCAAGTATGTACCATTTTACATTGTTCAAGTACCCAAATTTACCTAAAGCCCAAGCAATTTTGAAGAACACTGCAGCCATGATCTTTACATTCAAAATGCAGCAGGGAAACATGGCACGACACGTTGAGCTCCTCGATTTATTGTAGATTTATATATGACCAGATGAGTTCAGTTGTAAAACTCGCCATCATCATTACTCCCTTGCTTTTCCACCGGTTGGTAATAGGCCGAAACGGGCAAGGTGCCTGACCTTTGAGGAAAAGACAGAATTAACTGAAGTGTCACCTCAGAGGATAATAAATCTGGAATAGGGGTAAAGATCAAAGGGGTATGTGCATACACAAGTACCTCTGCTGAGCCAACCTGGGTCTCGACAGCGGAATGAGAAACAAGTTCCAGGCTTCCAAGGGCAACAGCATCTGTAAGACCTTCAGCTTAACCAAAGGCTATTGAAACCCCTATGAACTAAAAGGGTTCACATCCAAAGCAAAGGCAACTCATCAGCTTCTCTGGAGTAAAAGTATGGAGAGTTATTGTTTGTTAAACCATAAAGTCATGCTTTCACAATAAAATTCCATCTTTGAATTCCAAAGCGAACTAGAAAAAAGAAACCCATATAAGATCAGAAATAATACTAATAGAAGCTATGAGTAATATATTTATATTAATGCCAAAACTTTTGAAGATATAAATATACCATCTTTAAAAAAAAAAAAAGCAGCAATTTCAAAGAAGAGTGCAACCATGTTAGAACACCATCCACACCGATAACATGGATTTTATTTAGTACATTCCCATAAATAACAAGCATAACAATAAAAACAAAAGAAACACTTCACATCAAGGGAACCCCAAATGTTCAACCGTATGGAGGAGAAAATTCCTATTAAAAAGATAGCTAATAGCCTAATACCCAACATTGCTTCAGCTTCGGATACAATTCACATTTAAGCCAGCAAAAAGAAAGGGGTTCCATTAATTTCGAAATTAGATCCAAATTCTAAGCAATTTGCCAATACCCAATAAGTATCTGTTAAAAGAATGGGTTAGTAAAGAAAAATATATTAAAAGGCTCCAATTCTAAAGCTTAGGAAAAAAAAGGACTACCTGAAATTGAAAGCCAAGAGAGGAAGACTAAACGACAGCGTTTTATTTGCCTGATAAGAGAAGAATTATGCGACTGAAAGGGATTGTCCCCGCTGGCTGTTTCGGGCCCTGACACGGGCTCACCTCCCCACCGACTCTTCCCCCCAAAACCGCTGAAACCGCCGTGTCAAGTGGCTGTTTCGGACACAGACACGGGCGCACCTCCCAACCAACACGAACACCCACCGACACTTCCTGCCAAAACCCCCCTTCTTCTACTGCTGCAACCGCCGAGTAAGATGGCGGTTTCAGACCCCGACACGGGCGCACCTCCCAACCACCACAAACACCCATCGACTCTTCCCGCCAAAACCCAACACTCCCCTCTATGTAAACCAAAAGACCCAAATGCCATCTTCATTTGTTTTCATCGAAATTTTAGTTTCTCATTAAAAAGAAGAAGAAAAAAAAACTGATATAATTTTTATCAACAATTTTGGATTCTTTTTCTGGTAAGTCATTTTATTTTTGTTTAAATTTTATTTACGGTATTTTTTGTTATTAAATTTTATCTATTTATGAAATATTTTATTTTATTTTTTGTAAAATAATTTAAGTTATCCGTAAGTTTCTTTGTTTTCAATATATAATACAATTATTGTTATTATTTTTAGATAATTATGCATGTTGGATTTTTTTATTTTATTTAGATTATTATGCATATTTATTGTATTTATTATTAATATTATTGTTGAATTACTTAATTATTTTTTAGATTTTAAATTATAATTTTTATTACTAATATCTATTTGAATAATTATGATTATTTATTATTAATTAAATTACATAGGATATTAAATCGTGTCCATTATATAATGATTATGCCATCTGATGGGACGGTTTTCATGTGAATTATATAAAATTTGTTTCTTTCTATGTATAAATTCTATCATATAAACTTTATCATTGAGATTAATTGTCGTCTTGTCTAAATTAACTCCAAAAAAATAAATTTAAGATTTTAAATTTACTCTAATACACCATATACTTTTATTTATGAAAAATGGCTCTAAAATATGAACAAAAATAAAGGAAAAAAAAACCAATACAATATCCCCAAAAAGAATGCTCCCAATAATTTAATAATCACATTCTCAATCAACAACAAAAAATAAAAAATATAAAAACCTGTAATCCGTATGTATCTATTTTAATGGCAGCAGATAGAGTTGCTTAGATGTCGGCGACAAAGCTCGAAGCCCTCCACGACGCGATGAAAAGCACGGAAAACACAAGCGGAACCGACAGCTTGGCGGAGTTCGCGGCGGATGTGCCGTCGTCGGTCGTGGGAACCGTCTTAGAACCACTGCCTGCTATATAAAGAATAATCAAGTAGCTAACAATGATAAAAACTGGGAATAATTCTGGTTTTAGTCCTTTTTATTATATTCAACTTTGGTTCCAAAAAGCTCAAGCCTAGTTCGCCCAAATATTATGCTTTATTGTTCAAAATAATAATAAAATTTATTTAAATTTAATTATAAAAAAATATTAATATTAATATAATTTTATATTTATATATATATATATATATTAAATTATTTCTAAAGAGTAAAATAGGCTAACTTGGGTCAGTCCCAAGTTAAAAAACAGAAACTTAATTCTAGCTTAAAACGGATCGAGTCATCTAACCCATAAACATTTTTACTTAAAATCATTTAAAAAAATGAAAAATTCACTTTACAAAAATATAAATTGGGACATATTAATAACATTATAAAGATAGAAAGATTAAATATCAAAATTTAGCATAATAAAAGGATTAAAACCAAAATTAAACCTAAAAGAACTCTCTTCTAAGCTCTAAGTCGTACCTGAAGGAGAAATTGAATCTGGCGTTCCTGATGGAGACCCATAGGGAGAAGAAGCTGTGGATGAACATATAAAATATATTAATCTAAATTTGGAAAAGTTTAATAATAAGGCTTAAACGCTAAATTGGCCCTCAAACGTTACTGATTTTCTCACTCAAGTACCTAAAGATTTTTTAATCAAATGCAATACTTAAACTATCAATTTGGTCTCATTTTTATCCCAAAACACAATATCAACCACTAAGAACATGACACTGACATATTCCTATTGGACATCATACACTTTTTGGGATAAACAGAACGAAATTAATAATTTAAGTACATTTTTTTACTAAAAAAATAATTCAGGTACCTAAATGTAAAAGGAAGTATAATTTGGGGTCACTTATAGTGATTGAAAAGATATTTTAATTTGGGGTTAATTTTTACCATTGCATTGGCTAGTAGGGGGAGTTTCAACATTGCAAGCAGTAGGGAGAGCCATTGCTTGAGTCTGATTAACATTGATACCTAACGACGAACCACCGCCGTTAAGGACTTGGCAAAGACACTGAGGCTGCGACCTCACGACGTTGGCAAGCTGAGAGCAACACGAAGACGAGGGGGTCGACGAGTTCCCTTGTATGTAATCCAAGCATGGAGACATGCCAATCAGCACATTGGTGCAACTTGATTGTGCCAATGCTCCTTTCCATAGACACATTGCAATCATTAAGGTTGCTACAATTATTGTTGCTCCATTCATGGTTTTGGCGGCCATTGATTTTGCTTTTTGGGGTTTTGATCTTTTAGAGAATTTTTATGACTTGGATGTTGAAAAGGAGGGTTCGATTGAATGTTGGGAAATGGCAAAGGGTTTGGTTTATAAAAGGGAAAATTGGGACACAAAAAAGGTCACTATGAGTTTATTTAGTTGACCTACTTTGCCTACTTTATAACAGATTCTTTGGTATGAAACCCCAAAATATATATATTTAAAAGGTTCTTTGGTGAACAACCCCCAACTTTGGGACATTAGAAAATGAGTTTTAAATAAGGGATAATTTAGAAATTGATAAATTTTCTCAATTTAGTCCATAGCTTGGATTTTATTAAGGTATAATAACTTGACATTTTAAAGATTGTGTCATACTATTACTCTTTTTTTTTTTTTGTATTTTTTGGATTCTATATAATTTTATTAAAAAAGTTAGTAATGATATGATATAATCTCATAGCATCACATCATCATACTTTAACGGAATCCAAAATCATGAATCAAATTGAAATTTTTTACCAAATTTCAAAATTAATGTGAACCAAAAAAATTCAAGATTTAAATTATAAAAAAAATACCAAATTTAAAGATTAAATGTTGTTATCCTTTTAATTTAAATTTAATTTTAGTTGAAACTAAATATTATTAATTTAGTTGAGACAAAACATGAATAAATAATGTAGTGGAAAGTACAAATGTTGGTGCTTTCTTTGGGTTAAAGGAAGCTAAAGGACCTAATAATAAATATACATTTTTTAAAATGGAAAGTTAGACCTGGAATCCACCAAACATTCATATAAAGTTCCATAATTTTGTAATTTATAGTTTTTACAAGTATTGAACAGATAAAATCATTATCTTCTTGTCCTTTGAAAAAATTCACTGTTACATTGGCATGCAGTCATAAATAGATGATAGATATGCTTACTGAATAATTAATTATAAATATATAAAATCAAATCAATCCAATAGTCACAATGCAACTCGTGCCGGAAGTATGGTTTAATGATAATCAATCCAAGTTCCGGCTCAACTGCTTTAGCTTTATAGAGTGTACTCCGTTCTTGTTGTTTCTCGGATTCATGTTTGCCAATAGTCACCGCAAGAGCAAACCCCGTCTTTGAAATGATGAAAACGGTTGGAATCCCGTACGATGATCTCTCTCTCGGTGATGTTAGATATGTACTTGGTTGCGTTGTGGCAATCACCGCCAACTCTCAGGTTCTTGAGTATTCGAATAGGAGTTTTAGGAGGGGTGCTGATAATCCCGAATGCAATCGCCAATCTCTCGCTGTGACTCATAAGGATATGCTCCTTCTCGTCTTCTTCGACATCCTGCAAAACGAAACTGTAGTCTGGAACATAGCCTAGAATTTTCATTTTAGCATTCAAATTCCTCAACTCCTTGTATATCTCCTCGCATTTCAGATGGCTTTGATTTCCGGTATAAAAGACATCGACCTTGTTATTCGCCTCGATCGAACTCCATCCAGGAGTTTTCCTCAATCCCATATCTCTGGCTAGTGTTCTTACTTTATCTACTACTTCCTATTTCCCAATATTCGCATAAATGTTAGACATCAGAACATAGTACCCGACATTCTCGGAATCCACTTCAAACAAACGTTCGGATGCAAAAGCACCCAAATCGATGTTTCCATGTATTCTACAAGCACCAAGAAGGGCATCCCAAACAGACGCATCGGGTTTTACTGGCATGTCTTTTATAAAATTATATGCCTTCTCTAGATGCCCAGCTCGACCGAACATATCTACCATGCAACCATAATGCTTCAAAATAGGCTCAATCCCGTATTCTTCCCGCATCACATTAAAGCACCACTGACCCTCTTCAACTAAACCCGAACGGCTACAAGCTGAGAGCAGGGATATAAAAGTTACGTGGCCCGGCTTCACTCCCTCTTCTCGCATTTCTCTAAATAGTTTTAGAGCTTTCTGAGCATGCCCGTGAATTCCGTGACAAGATATTATAGCATTCCAGGGGACAGATGTCATTTTCGGTACTTCATAGAACAAAGACATAGCATCATCTAATTTCCCACATTTCCCATACATGTCGATGAGGCAGGTTCCGACAAAAATATCCAAATAGAGCGATGACTTAACCAACAGTCCGTGAACTCACATCCCTTGTCGTAAGGCGCCTATATTGGAATAAGCGGGTAAAATGCTGACCCAAGTCGCTTGATTCGGTGCTACTTCCTTTTGCACCATGTTGAATACTTCGATTGCCTCGCTTGCCAAACCATTTTGAGTGTAACCGGTGATTAAAGTGTTCCAAGATACCACGTCTTTAACCGGAAGGGCTTCAAAAACTGCACGTGCAGAACTCATATAACCAAGTTTATTGTACATGTCCACCACTGCATTTCCGGAGATGACATCTTTCAGAATCCAACCTCTCCTCGTGACAAATCCATGGACGGACTTACCACTCCGAGAATCACCTAATTGAGCAACGATAGATGATAGACTCACCAGTGTCAGGTAATCAGGACTAATTCCAGTTAGTTGCATGTCGTAGAATAAAGCTAGCGCCCTGTTTGGATCATCATTCTGCTCATAAGCAGCAATTATCGAGTTCCAAGAGACCACATCCCTTACTACCATGTTGTCGAAAACCTTCTGCGCATTTGCGAACTTACCAAATTTCGCGTACATGTTAATCAAAGCATTAGATACGAATAAATCATACTCCAACCCACGTTTTATAGAATATACATGAATCGACATTCCATTTAAAATATTGTTTAACTGTGCACAAATAGGAAGAATGCTAACTATAGTAACCGGACCCATCAGTACCCCTTCCGATCTCATCTCATTCAAAACATCTAAGGCCTGCAGCATTGCTGTTTTGACAGTATCCGGAAATCATTGCATTCCAAGAACCCATATCTCGTACTGGCATATCCTCAAATAATTTACAAGCGTTGCCTAAAGCTCTGAATCGGGTATACATGTGAACCAAGGAAGCGGTGACAAAGACACCCCATTCAAAGCCCAGTTTTAATACCAAGCAATGTATACTCATCCCATCGAGTGGATTTTTACAAGCTTTTAGCACGGGAGCAAAAGTGTAGAAATCAGGTCGAAGACCAGAGGTCAAGAAAAACTTATAGAAACAATCTACAGCTTCCCGAAAATGACCCGTGCGAACATAGGCAGAAGCCATTGAATTCCAGGTATAAACATCTTTGTTGGGTATCTGATCAAATATGCGGCGCGAGAACGAGACATCGCCAAGGTAGGCATAAACGTTAACAAGTTTGGCAGAAAAAAAGATGCTTCGAGCTTTCCCCGCAACAACAACAAGGGCATGGAGGAGCTTGGCAAGGTGCAACCGGTTGCAGGATTTGAATAGACGATCGAAATCGATCCCCTTGTCACCATCTTCATCTGATGTGCATTGAAGAGCATTCACAGATGTCGAAAACAAGGTGCGACGAGCTTGAAACAACGGCAAACTGTCGGAAATATGCCTACTTCTGTAGGCGGACACCAATCTAAGTAAAATAGATAATGCATAAGGCATACTGCAAATAAAGGAGATGGTAACTAACTCTCAGAAGCGGTGATAGCGGTGATAGTGGCTGCTCTCCATACTTCCTATTTCTTTTCCATCAACTACACCATTTTTCAAAATGAAAAAAAAAAAAAAATTAGGGGTATAATAATATAATGTAAAACAAATTATTGAGTCAAGCAAAAACATAGTAGTTTCTAATCATGCTGTGAATGTTCGAGTGTCATATGCAAGTATGCGTTCAAGCAAGGGTATGTTTATTTTTTTTCAAATTCTTCACATTTAAGGTCATACACCGATAAATGCATCGGACACCGGTACTTTAAGAAAAATGAAAAATCAAAGATTCATAACCGTTGTGTAAAAGAGAACAGAGGGAATGGATTAAAAAGGCCCGGGTGTGAGTGTTGAATACAAGTAAATGTCTGACATAAGCATGTTCAATTTTTTCCCCAAGTTTTTTCGAGGGCTATATCCCCACTTCCACACCATAAATGTGTGAGGCGCAGTATTTCAACAAAAAGAAGAAATGGAGATTCATAGGCATTGTGTAAGGAAAAACAGAAGGAAGAATGGACACTTGATGCAAATACCAGATGAATTAATCTCCAGTGAATGCAAGAAAATTGGAAAAGGTAGCTTCTTATGTCTAATTTAAAGATAAAACATGCAAAGAACAACTTATTAAGTACATAGCCTGGCTCCTTTGAGAGCTCTACCAAAGATCCCCTTGGTAGTTTATATTCATCTTTGAATTGAGAAGTGAACCTGCAATCGAACCATACAAGACATCGAACTAACATTATTGAAACAGAAACTAGGACAAGGAACAAGATTCGAATCAGATGGAATGTTAGTGCAATTCTGTGGTGTTCAACTTCAGAAATTTAACAAAGCTGTTAAATTAACATATGAATTTCAGGTTATGAACCAAAACCGAAATATCCCAATCACTAGGTAGATGTTGATAGTTGAATTTTCCCCTTCTTTGTGTAAATCCAAGATATCTCAAGCCACATTAGACTCGAGACAATTCTCTTTCAAGTTAGAAGTGAATAAGGTAAAGCCCTCCCAACCAACAAGTGCACTTCTCGAGGTTTGAACTTATTTTCTTACTCCTATGGAATGGCGGTGAGGCGGCAACCACCTCAATCAATGGGTAAAATGTTGATAGAAAGAATAGTTTACCTTTAAAGTAGCTCTTTATTATCTGATCCACTAAACTTTTGGTGTCTGCTTCCGACTGATTCTTCGTAAGCGCTTCGTATGGATTTGATACTCAATTTGCTGTAGACGATTTGAAGTCTAACAGTCATGGATATATCAGCGTCCATAAGATCATTATTAAAATCTTTACTGTTTTTAAGTTCAAAAGCAGATAAATTCCCATATTTCTCACTCAAAAACTTCTTTACATCATCCCCATTAGCATAAACACCTGCAAAAGAACACCAAATTACCCACATGTAGAAACTGCACTTTCCACGCTTAAAAAGTGTTTTGCTTTGGTAGCTCAATCTGTATTCTACATTTAGCTTTTTTTCTTTCGTATAAGACCCTCTACCCGTATTGAATTCCTATAAAATCCAAAGTAGAGCCAGACCGGACCTTCTAAAACGGGAGACAAAGCTCTCCTAGAACTGTTTTCATCATATTAAATTTAAGCACTTTTTTTTTTCAATTTTTTTTTAATAAATGACTATTTGTAGGATAGAAGGTATCACGTGATGTGCACGTGGACCTGGTATTTAGACTATAGGCTCACATTTCTATCCTATATATAAAAATATAACATAGTTCTTTAAATATATAACAAAATTAAAAAAAATACCTTCAAAAAGATTTTCTATAAAAACTTAAACATGTCCACGTATATATTTATGTATACAAGAATAGGTTTGCACTTGACTTCCCCCTACAAATTTTTCGCACAACTAGGGGTGTGAGTGGGCAGGTTTTGCAATATCCCGCCCCACTTTATACTTAATAGGACAGAAATGGGTATAGGTTTTGTGAGTGGTAGAGTGGGGATGGGGACAAAAATTAGACCCACCGTGAGTGTTAGGGCAAGCGTGAGTATGACTTTATACTCGCCATGAGTGATAGGACAAGTGTGAGTATGAATTTTTACCCGACTCATCCCCACCTGTCCTGCATCATCCCTGCCCACCCCGCATAATATAATAAGTATATTTAAAATTTTAATTTTAAAAATAGCACTCAACTCACATTTATTACTATTTAACTTTAGTCAATATGTGATACAAAAACAACGAGAGTAAAATATATTGATTGATTTTTGAAATTTTTACACTTGAAGACATTTATAATGTATTTGAGATATTGTTTATATTTAGATATTAAGTAAGGACTCTATTTTTTGAAATTTTTAAGCTCATCTTGAAGTTATATTTTATTTACCAATTAAAAGGTCGCAATGACTTTTTTTTTAAATGGTGACAGTTAGAATAATGTCACATATGTGATGGGAGTCCAGAGGTGAGATATTTCATACTTCTTTCATGAAAAATTTTGATTTATATTTATTTAATCTGATACTTATAAATATATTATATTAAGTAGGTCACGGGGCGGGTATGGTAAGGATTAGGTGGTCTGGGGACCCACGTGGGTGGTGGGGCGGAGATAGTTTTAATCTTGCGGGTTGCAGGGCGGGGATAGAGATGAAAATTCTTGGCGAGGATGGGTGCGGGGAGCACTCCGCACCCGCCCCACCCAATTGCCATCCCTACGCACAAATAACACAATTTGTTGAACAAAACAGCAACCCAAAGCATAAAAACAACAATTTAATGAAAAAACTATAGAACAACGACCTCTCATTAATATATAAAAAAAAACGAATAGGATACACATAATTACATGTATAGACATAATCACAGAAAATTCCCATACCAACAAAAGGAACAGTACTTTTTTATTGGCAAAATACATATATTGTAGCTGTTTAGAAGTAGTCGAACGCTTACATACATCTAGATTTCGGAACCGAATTAGTAAACTAAAGATCTCCAAATGATGGATAAAATGCAATAAAAAGAACTCGACAAACCTGTTTTGATGTATCTAAAAACCTAAAATTTTGGCCAAAAGAACCATCTGTTTCGAGTTCAAATGTCGGCTGCAAGAAAGTTACCTGATAGAGATACCTGGATAAAAAGTTCCTTTCTATTATCATATTTGTTCAAAGATAAAATGCTAAAAGATGTGGTGATGTACTATACAAGATTATGGTGTCCCAAACGTTACTGAAAGTGATAGGGTCTACATACAAGAATTTATACCCGAAGCAGAGGGAAAAGAAATGAGGAAACATACCTTCTCGCCAAGCTTGAATGGTGGAAGACCCTTATATGGGCATGTACTGCAACGAAATGCGTCACCTAGTCCACACTGTTCATGATCCCTCGAAATGTAAAAAAGTATTAGTCCACACTCCGTTGTTTCAAAGTGTGAGGAAAAGCATAGGAGTATAACAATATATACATTGCCACAAGCTGATTCAGGGTTGTTTATTTGATCCATAGTCAGTTCCAGCTTCTGCACTTTCTCCTCCTGTTCGGCCCTTCCGCACGTGCAGTTCTTGCAGGCTTTCCTTGTGCTTCCGATTTCACAATCACCAACTGAAGAAGCAATCGTTTTAAATTATGTTATATATAGTAGCCTAAAACTTTCAACATAAAAGATGAAAAACCAATAATCATGTATCTTGTCAAGTCTAGCCATCATACCAGGTGGTAATTGCGGTTTCTTCAAATCCTCTTCAGTTAAGAGGGAATCTTCATCAATGAGATCTGAATCGTCATCCACCTGAATTTTCAACGGGTTTTTCACGGTCTTCTTTTTAATAGCAAAAGAAGATCCAAGCTTCCAAGATGGCTTCTTAGCCTTAACCTAAATGGGGGAATGATTTCTGTAGTTATCTTTATAAAATCTTCAGCAAAAGGAATATAAGGCTTAACTAGACATGAACGATAGAATTAATATCAAGCCTTATTTCAATAGCATAATGCATGATACATGGATGGATGAAGGAAAGGGGAGGAGGCAGGGGCCTTGCGCCCCCCCCCCCCCCCCCCCAAAAAAAAAAAAAAGAAAAACTGTGCTCTTAGGCCCTGAAAATTTATAAAACTTTAAGAAAATAAATGGTAAAATTATAATTTGGCCCTCAAAAAATGACAATTTTGATTTAATCCTTCTAAAAACTATAAAGATATATGTTTCGTTCCTGGCAAGATATGACCTAACACAGCATCCCTCCACGCATGTCAGAAGTAGGGAGAAGAACAAACATAGTAATATAATACTACAATGATTTAATTAGAATTCAGCAGAATTTCTTTTATGATGAAGTAGAGATTTTAACCCAGCTCAAGAACGCTAGGCAATACAGGCACCAATTGGAAGGGTTAAGCTTAATGAACTTTGCAGCCATCTACAACAGTAGATGCTTATTTGTTATAATATTTAAGATAAAAGCCAGCAAAGCAAAAATAAATTTACCAGGCTAAACAGAAATATTCAACAAAAGCAGTAAAAAAAAGAAACTCACCCTAAAAGACTGAGCAACTGATTTTAGGTGAAAACGCTTTCCGTCTAAAAATCCTGCCAATAGTAACTTGTGCTCGATAGCAGACATTGCCTGCAAGAAACACTAGTAAGTTGTTGTCTTATTGCAACTTAAGCCCATCAAACTCACAAACCACGAATTTTTACCATATCAGCCTCCTTTGTACTGGACTGCAACCCATAAATCACCAACGATCCACCAGGTACCAAAACTCTAAAGATTTCAGCATACAGCTCATCAAAAGGAAATTCAACTGACCTAGAGATGTAAATGACCAAGTCTACATTGTATGATTCGAGCGGCAACCGAGCTGAGCAAACCCCCAATTACAAAACATACATCCAAACATCAGTAATTACTAATGAAGTTATCAAATAAAAGGGGTTAAAAAACAAATTAAACAACAAACATATTGTAGTAAAAACAATTCAATCGAGAACAATGGAAATATGATTGTTGATTTTGTTACTTAATTTTCCCTTCATAGTAGTATCATAGATTCTATCTACTCATAATACATAAATAAAGTCAAAAAATTTACTAAATTCGTATCATATTTTAGCACATTTTAACTATAGCATATCAAATTCAAAATTTACAAAATTATTAGTAAAGAAATACCTAAAGAAGAAGCTTGCAAGATAATTAGAGGGTCGAAGCGTTTGGGGTTTTCATTCTCAAACTCCCAATATGCATTTAAAGCAGCAACAGCGTAACTTGTATCATCCGTAATCGCCAATACAGCGCTCCGCTCCGATTTCGAATCCTATAAAGAGGGGAAAATAGTTCAAATTAAGCGGAAAAAAAAAACTACAGTAAAAAAAATCGTCAAAAAAATGTTACGCAGTCCACAACTTCGATCTTAAAAAGAAAAGAACAGTTCCGAACAAGGAAGACGAGCAATTAACAAATTAAATAACGTAACTTTTCATGAACGAAGAGACTTCAAGCGAAAAAAGTAAGGATGGAAATTTAAAAAAAAAAACGCTCACACGCACACACACACACAAAAAAAAGCAGATCAATCATTAAGCAAAATCGAAGAAACAAAAAATGATACTCACCATGTCGATCAAGGTTCAAAATTTTTAAAAATAATTAACAAAAATCCTAGAGAATTTGCTTATAAAATTTTCGGCGGCTATTTCGGCTTAATTTTACTTTTTATATTTGCAAGGCGGAAAATAAGAGGAAAAAGGCCGACCGCTGGTTGGTTTTTGAATTGGGCCTTTTTCTAAATGTATACTTAGTTCCCAAAAGCCTACACTAGCGCAGCCCATTTTAATTTGGGTAAACTACCTAGTTGGTCACTCAAGTTTTCAGGAGCTTTCATTTTGGCTACCAAAAATAAAATCCTTGCAATTTCATCACCCAATTTTTAGGATGCTTTCATTTTAGTCACCCAATCATTATATTTTTAATGGCAGTTAACTGTACACAACACATTATGTTTATACTTTCATTTTGTCACCCAACTTCAATGTCTCTTTCATTTTGGTCACCCAAAAATATATATTTTTTAATTGTTGATTGGATGACAAAAATAAAAGTATAAACATGAGGTAGCGTGAACAGTCAACCGAAATTAGGTAATTAATGCTAGGGTGACAAAAATGAAAACGCTTTAAAGTTGGGTGACAAAATTGCAAGGGTTTCATTTTGGTCACCCAAAATGAAAGTGTCCTAAAAGTTGGGTGAGTAACTAGGTAGTTTACCTTAAATTTTTAGAAAGGGGTAAAATAATTCTTGACCCCTAAACTTGGCAACTAGATCTACTTTGGTAAATGTAT
Source organism: Gossypium stocksii (assembly GCA_020496765.1). Classification (NCBI taxonomy): domain Eukaryota; kingdom Viridiplantae; phylum Streptophyta; class Magnoliopsida; order Malvales; family Malvaceae; genus Gossypium; species Gossypium stocksii. The sequence goes on from CM035623.1 coordinate 112,796,003, forward strand.
TTTTTTTGTCCACTTTTGTCGTTAAACTTGGTAACTAGATCTATTTTGGTTATTGAACTCAAATTTTGTCAACATGTGATGATGTGACTAGTGTTACTCGAATGGAACTGGATTGAACAAACTGAGAACTAAATCAATATAATGGTTCAAAAAAAAGGGTTGAACCGATTGACAAGAAAATTGTTTGAAATTAGTAAAAATTAAAAATTGACAATTGAACAGGTTGAATTGGTTTAATTTTTTTATTTTTTAGATTTTTATGAATTTTTAATTATTTATTTAATAATTGTTGGTTTGATGATCAAACTAGTGAATTGAGAACTAGTAGTTGACATGTTCAACCACAAAAGGAGTTCATGGATTAGGTCAGGCCGGGTTCGGGTTAAGCCTAAACATGACATTAGCACACTTTATACTTGCCCAAGCCCAGCCTGACCTGAAATACAAGCCTAAAAAATTGTGCAGACTCACCTATATTTGTAAATGGTCAACCTAAGCTTATTTTAGACTCATCCATATTATTTTAAAAAATAAAATATATATTCTATTATCTTAATTTAATACTTAATAAATTTATATATTTTTATGTATTACATATTTTATGTAGTTATCTTAACATTTTTTAATGGTTACAATGTAGGAGAATTATATATTTAGTACAGATTTATTTTTTATGTGTTACAAATTACATAGTATATAAAAGTAACATAATATAAAGCATTACAAACTTAAAAAATAGGTGAGGCTTAAGCCTTGAATGTTCAAGGCCACTCCTAACCATAAACTCATTTTTCGAGCTTAATATTTTTACCCAAACCCTCTCAAATTTCGAGCGAGCTTTCGAGCCTGAGTGGGTAGTTCGATCTATGAATAGGTCTATCAACCACCTGTCCAATTATTAAAACACTGAAAATGATACTCTCAGGTTGTACTACATCATCACTTGAAAATAAAAAAAAAATATCTCAGAGTGCTACATCAGCAGCTTTTATATTTTTCAAGTTTAGGGACCAAAATAGACTTCGTTGTCAAGTTCAAGTGTCAAAGTGGACCAAAAAAATACAAATGCCAAAATGAACCAAGTTGCCAAGTTCGGGGGCCAAAAATTTATATTATTCCTTTTAAAAGTAAGTAATAAACAAAAATATATTTATTGAATTTTTACAAATTACTAACACTGTTATTAATGTAACACTATTTTACATTTCCTAATTGTATACGTGAACAATTATATTTATCAAATATAAAATGCTAACGAGGCATTGGTTGTTTTAGCGAGTTTGAGGCTCTTGAGTATTCGAGTTTCACCCTATATAAATCATGTGTAAGCTTCATTTATATTTATTATGACTTAAATCCCAACTTGTGTAGGTCTTGTCTAGAATTATTTTGATCTAAATTATGTTGAATCTCATTATTTACAATGATTATTTTTATTTGTAATCATTTGGATGTATTTTATCTATAATTATCAATCGCTATTGTTGATATTGACAACTGACGTGGATGAGATAGCTATAGATATGAGTGGTCAATTCACCCTAAAGGGTGGAAAGTCGTATATGAAGGAAGAAGGAGAACAAAGAGAGCGAAGAGAAGGTTGGTTAGTAATGAGGGAGATAGATGAAATCTAATATTGTTAATTACCCGTTTTTCAAGAATGAGAAGGATTTTATATGGGTAGCCTTATACAGCCTGTGGTGATCCCTTAGTGGTTGGTGATCCTTTCATAAGCCTTCGATAGAGGACAATGTGATATTATAATGTGTGTAAGCGATAAGTAATAACTATCCTTTAATATGATGACTTTCTTATTAATGTGCAACTTTTTATTCCCTAGGTCATAAGTAAATAGTGCTTTCAATAGGAGTGTGTTGTCAAGGCCCTTATTGTTCAACGAAGGTGATTAGTGACGAATGTGCCATGTGTAACAGGTAAGGTTGTACATATACTCTTTCTCAAATGAAAAAAACATAAAAACAAATTGATGAAATGTAATTAATTGAATCAAAGTTAAAATTTTACTTATAAAATTACAATAATCAAAATTCAAATATCACATTTTATAAATTTAACTTTATTGTTTAAGTAGGGTATCATTTTTAAATTAATTGTGATTTAATATTTGATTATAGAAAGAGGAAATTAGGAGGGAATTTAACTGTCATAGAAGCAAGCGTAAGTATCTTTGCCGGTGCTGGTGCCAGTGTCGTTAACCGCCTTTTGCTTATAGTTCTTTTACACATTTTCTAATGAAGAATATGTTCCTTTCGTATTTGTTTTTAAGCTTTCATGAACTTTTCGTCCATGGAAGTAACGCTTCTCCATTAAAGTTTTCTTACAATAGTTTTGTTTGATTTTATGGAACAGTTATGTCTGCTTCTATAGCACTGTAGTTTGGGTTTCTATTTGATTTTTGCAATTCTCTGAGCATCTGTGAGAAAGAGGGTAAAGTAGCGGTTCGACGATTTGTTGAGTGGTTATGGTGACAGTTTTGGCAGTGCTATCCATAGAGGATGGAGAATTTGACGTGTGGCATATTGATTCCGGTGAGAGGGAGGAGGAAATCGGGCTGTGGGTTACAGGAGTAGCCTTGTCGTTAAGCGCTGTGGTGGGTTGAGTGGACTTCAAATCGCCGAGGATGTTGCCACTGGATCAATGAGTGGATACGGGCTGGATGCTATCATATTGGAGCGGAACGAGGGCAGATTAGGGGTGAAGAGATGGTGATGGACCTTGCTAAAGTCGAGGTCTCTCATCATTCATTTGTCACGGAAGACGTGTGGTATCAAGAGAGCTTTGTACGTATCAATGTAAAAATGTCGGTTTGTACGAGGGGCAGCTCAAACAACAGTTAGATACGCATGGATCTTCCCTTTGGCAGGATGCTTGTTAGCGAAGAGGACCCCGATCATTCTCTTATTGTAGAAGATGAACAAAAAAAAATATCCACGGAGGTGATGTGGTAGATGGGTCAGGCCTGGGGGTGATGGTGGTGGGAGATGGAGGATTAGAATGGATCTCAACGATCAGGGTGCTTACCATTGGTTTGTTTACTACCAGATGCTTCTGCCACCTTGTGCAACTAGCAACGGATGTGGACAGATGTGAATTTAGGAGCTTTTCAGTTTCTTGGTATTTTGGTTTTTAGATGAGCAAAGTTCAAGTATGGCTAGAATTTATGCTTTTCTTTAGATGTTTTCTTTTTAAGTCCTAAGGTTTGTATTTTATTTGGCTATTTTTATTTTTAATTCTCATTTGTAAAACGTTGTCGTATTGCTTCAATAAAGATGTTCAGCCTTTGTTAAAAAAATATTTGATTATATGTATTCTTTTATAACTTCAATGAAAAACTGATTAAATAATATTAAATTATTTATTCATACACATAAATTAAAATTAAATGAAGTCATACAAGGTACATACTGTAGCGACGTAAAAATTTGCTTTATAGCTTTGGTCGCTAATTGTGGCGATTTATTGAAACTTTGAAATGTGAATTTTGATTATATAAAAAAAAAAAGAGTCGCCACCGATCCTTTTTCCTAGGTGTGATCGGACACCTTTAACAAAAATTTATTTTTAGGGTAAAAGAAGGCCAAGTTTAGGTCCGCGTTAGAATTCAGAGAAAAAAAATAGGGTCCGGGAGTCGGTTACGCGTGGGGAAGGTATTAGCACCCCCGCGACGCCCAAAATTGGTATCCTATTAAACACGTGCTGTCTTAATCTTCAAAAACGCAAATTTGATTTAATATTTGGTCATAATCCGATCAAAATACGAGCATTTATGGTTTTTTCTTTGAAAAGGATATCCCTCTTTTAACACGAGCCATTCGTGATTCACCCAACATAGCGATGAAATCACCGGCTTGATGTTAGAATCAGTATATTGCCTTGTTTATTAATTGAAAGCATAAAACAAATTAAAACGATAAAAATCCGTGACAAGGATGTAATTAAAAGTAATTCACATACGCGTTCAATTTAGAAGCACGCAAACAATGAAAAAGAATATACAAAAAAAACATAAACATGGTAATACACAACGTTAACTAATACGAACAATATTTAACAATATTATAATGGTGTTAAGAAAACATATAACAATACGAAATGTATATACATGATATGTAATGCGAAATTATACACATAACAAAGTATTAAAATATGAAACAATGTGAAAACATGCATAGACACGGATGACATAATATTAATATATATATACAAGATACGTGTAAAATATACAGAATAAGTATTAAAAAAATATATAAAATAAAAATATAAATAATATGATGTCGAAAACACATACATAAGGTAACATAAGACATACATAAATGTAAACAGTATGAAAAATATATATATGTGCAAAGATATACCTAATGCAGTATTAAAAATTTACATAATATACATGATAATTATAAAAACACATATAAGATAGCATTGTAATATATATATGGAATAACGTGAAAATATAGGTCAATAGTATTAAAATTACATATAATATAAGAAATGATAGTAGTAAAATTAAAATAACTATTAATAGTATTACATATACATACATACATACATGAATTAGTAATTACATAAAAGGTATATACGTAATATATACATAAAATATGTAATATACACATATTAGAAATAATAATATCAAAAAAAACGAACTATCAATAAAACTACATAAATATACACCTAAATTGATATATGCAATAATAATATTAAAAGGTATATAAGAAAAAACCTACATATAAAATGGTGTTAAAAAAAAATATACACACGAAATAAATAAAAAAATTGAGAGAAGACGTAGTAAATACGAGTATTAAGTAAATAAAATATTAATAATAATAGCAAAGCATAGATTTAAAAAAAACAAAAATATAAAAAATGTATTTAAAAAGTATAAAATAACAAAATGTGTAATAATAATATATAATAATAAATCATGATAAAAGTATACAAGCTAAATCTAAAAATGGGACGAAATTGGAAATAAAACTAAACATTCAGAACAATTTTACCAAAGAAATAAGAGAAAAAGACTAATTTGAACACGCTAAAATACTGAGGGGACCTAAAGAGCAATAACTCCATTGACTCGACACACACAGCAGTCGAGAGGACTGGATTGAGAAGTGGAACAAATATTAGGACCTAATTACGATTTAAAAAGACCTTGATTGCTACTAATGGAATAAGCGGAAGGGCCTAGAGCGCAAATAGCCCTTCCGCTAATTATACGCGGACCCTGACCTAGATCGGGTCGGATCGTCGGGTGCGGATCCGGATATTGGCCATACGGCACCGTTTTAGGCCATTGGAACAGGCCTTATACGGTGCCGTTTCATGCGTTATGAAAAAGCCCTAATTTCCTTTTGTTTTTCAGTCACCCGATCCCTTTTACTTTGCAAAGTAAACGACAGCCACCTCTCTCCCTCCTCTGTTCCGAACGGTTGGGGTTCACCGGAGGCTCGTCATATCGCCACTAAATCTAACGACAGACGAGACTCCACGACGGGCTCCTAGCCTCGCCCTAAGCCAAGCTTGAAGGTCAAGCTCTCGGCACCCGAACAACACGGAGGATGGGGATCTTCGGCTCCCTCATCGAGCCCTTCCACAGTAACAGAAAAGGTCCTTCGTCGAAGGCCCTCCAACGACGAACCCGAAGGGTTTAGGTGAGGTTCACTTCCTTTTTTTTTATTTTTATTTTTGACTTAAGAATACAATCAAAATAAAATCAAAGAAGGAATCGGAGATTAAAAGAAAAAAATGCAACCTTTTTCTTCTATCTTTATTTTCTCTGAAAAATGGTCTTAATACCGCTTTCCTTTTTTTATTTCGTGAAAGAAAAATGGGATCCCATTATAGAAGCTTTCGGCCTCTGTCCTTTTTTAGCCGAGTGAGACCCCCCCGATTACAATCGGTTCTTCCTTCTTTTTATGTCCGAATACAATAATATTTTTCAAAGTCTATATCCTGCTGTTTGGTCCTATTTGCTACTGTTGTTGATTGTCATTCTTTGCTGCCCGTGTTTTCTTTCTGTGGTCTCTGCTGTCGTCTCTCTATTTGCAGGTGCTGAGTAGACGTGATGGGACGTGGAGCTGGTGGCCAGAGGTGCGGCGCCGAGCTAAGGGGAGCAAGTGGCTAGGGTTTCAGAAAGTCTGAGACCCTAGTCAGACTGGGAACACGGGCCACCGGGTTTGGGCCGAAGTTGGTCTGTTGGGCCAGGGTATTGGGTTGTAATAGGCATTGGGTAGGCTGGGTTTGGGCTGCTGTTAGTTTAATTTAGGTGGGCTCAATTGGGTTTTGTATTTGGGTTAAAGGGTTTTGGGTTATTATGAAAGTGGGTTGCTGTAATGGGTAGGTTAATGGGCAATCGAGTGGGTCAAAGTGTAAAGTGTAAAGGGTTTGGGTTTTGGTTTTGTTTTGTAATTTTGGACTTTAGAATCGTAATATGGACTTTTTGGTTTATATATATTTTTTGGTTTTTTGGTTTTGGTTTATTTGGTTTAAAAAATGTTTAGTGGTTTGGGCCCGGGCAAATTTAGGCCCGTACACATACTAAATAATAAAATATTTACAATAATCATTTAAAAATATAATGAACAAGAATCCTACTTTGTGGTTTAGGGAAGTTCACCCATAGATGATAGAACTTATCCGGGTTTGAGCTTTTAAGGGTGAATATTCAATCAAATCGATTTGAATCGAGTGATAAATTTTCGAGTTGATGAATCCTATTATATTATCTATTTAAAAAAAATTCGAATCAAGTCAAGTGAAATGAAATTCGAGATTAATCAAATCAAGTGAAATTATTCAATTTAAAATTTAAAAATTGAACATGTCAAATTAAAATATTGTTACAATATAACTAATGTCATGTTAGATGATAAAGGATGAGATAAATGAATACGGAAGCGGATCGTAAAGTTTGTCAAAGTCGCGGATTTAACTTAGGGCTCTAGACGTTTGGAAAGAAACTTAGATTTTGACACAACCTGAAACGAAATTGAATCCAAGTTAGATAAAACAATTAAAATAAATAACTATAATAAAATGATAAATCAAAGATTAAGGAAGCGAATAAAGAAGATAAATGGAAAGATAGAACGTGGCATGTAGAAGTCCTAAAAAGCCTTGGAAACACGAAGAATCCACAACCCCTTCAAGCGGCTCTAATTTCCCTTCCAAGATAGAAACCTTGGCAAGAAAAAGCTTGAAGATGATCCCCACAATCTAAAAAGATAGTTAAAAACTCTTCTAAAAGAAATTCAAGAGAAATTCTTGAAAAGAAAAACCCAGAGAGAATTTATTAACTCAAAATAGAAATATAATAATAATGAATTGTCTCATTATGTACAATGCAAAGGCCTATATATGGGCTAGCTAAATAAATCTAAATAAAATTCTTAAGTATATTAGAACTCTAATTTTAATCTAAACAACAAGTAGTTTTAAACTAAACTTTCTTGTTAACATAAAATTCCTAAATAACTTAAAATACTTAATAATTATAAAAAATTTGGAATAAAATAATAATAGTTGATAAATAAAGTATTGAGCTCATATATAATAAAAATTAAGCCTAAAACTCGAACCCAATATGATTTAAACTCGAATTAAAAGCTTGAAATTCGTAATTCCCGTTATAATCCCGTTCAAAAATTCTGCTCGTGCAGTCTTCACTAACACGGTCATAACTTGAGTCCCAAACTCAAAATCGAGTGATTCAAAATGCGTTTCGAAGATAATAGATAGATCTTCAAACGCCATGAAGACATCTCAACCTAAAAATGCCAGGATTCCATCCAAAAAGTCATCGCAAGTCTATTGATTTCTCAAGCTTGAAAATTGGCAGTTTTGATGATTGAAATCTAATAAATTTCACCCCCTTCGTGCATGTATCATTAGAGCACATAAATTTGAAATTACATATATTTAAAATCTCTTTCAAAACAAGATAAATACTTTAGTATGATAAATATAAATTAGTAATTTACTTCTTTAGGTCCTTAAAATTATTGTTTTAGATTTTTTTTTTAATTTTAACTTTTTATATATTCTTTAAAATTTTTAAATATTTTATATTTTATAAAAAAAGTTTATGAAATTTTGGATTTTTATAAATATTTTGAATTGTGAAAATTATTTTAAAATTTTTTAAAATTATTTTTATTTTTGTTCTAATTTAGGACCAATTTTTTTTATTTTCGAAATTGACAGCGATTAAAGGATTATTTACATCAATATGTTATTTGAGTTATTCGAGTTATTCGAATTATTCAAGTTATTTGAATTCTAAAATTCAACTTGACTCGAACTTGAAAAATCATATTAATTATTTGAGTTGACTCGAGAAACCAAATAATTCTATTCGATTAACTGTAAATTCTTTTTTTTTTCAATTTTTTCAAGTTGAATTGAGTTTTACTCACCCTTACCTTTATTGAGGCAACTCCCATTGCACACTTTGGCACTCTTTTAATTAAGTATTTTTGGGAAATCATATTTTATGTGAAGTGAGAATATTGAGAGAATGAATAAATGTAACAATTGAAGACAACAATGAAGTTGCAAAAGTAGATTGTGTAATGCCCATAAAATTATGATGCTTTATCATGGTATAATTCCAAGTATTTTTTTGAACATTAATCTCATTATAGGTTTTTATTATGTTTACTCTCTTTTATACAATACTTAGTACTACCAATAATATTTCTTCAACCTTTAAATAGGAGAATAATGTGCTTTAACGCACTCAAACTTACATCCTACTATACTAATAACAACGTCAATACCAATCTTTAATTTATTAATATTTAGTATCTAAAAAATTGATAAGTGTTATTAACAAATAAAACAAAGCATGTGATTTATATATAATCACAATTTTTTGACACATCGTTTATTTCTTAAGCAATAACATATAATAATATATGCTACTCCCTTTATAAATTATTCCAACTAAAATATCACATTTATTGCAATAGTTTATAACAACATTTTCATAATTGTGAATTACATATACGAAATAATTGTAAATCGCATTAAATAATTCAATTAATATTAAATTTCCTTAATTAATATATTACCTTTACATATTATTTCAATTAACATTCCATGTTTCAACAACTAATTCCATTTATCTCATTTAATTTATTTAAATTATACTTAATAAAAAAAATTCTTGGTTATAATAGTATATGTTACTCTTCTTTATCAACTAAAATGTAATATTTATTGAAATAATGCATCATGATTTATTTACAATTATATCTGTTCATGGTTCGGGCCGGCCTAACCGAAAAGTGAGAGGGTTTGAGTAAAAATATAAGTCTATAGGTAAAAAATAAAGCCCATGATGAGAAACAACTTTAATGAATAAAATGAATAATACTTTTTCAAAAATTGAGCTGAGCAACCAGCTATAGTATATATACATGACTTAGCTAACAACTTATTAACAACTGACTAACTAACAGTTAACTGTTGACTAATTACTAACTACTAATTGTTAACTACTCAACAGTTAACTACTAACTGCTACTAACTGTTATAACTATTTTATTCCTTAACATGCCTCCATCTTTTTCACTTCTGTTGTTCGATTATATTTAGTAACGACCTTGAGATACGATCTGAACTTTGTAAATAAAGGAGCTGGCAAAGGTTTGATGAATACATTCACTACTTGTTCTTGTGCTGGAACATGTCCCACTATTAACTTTCTCGCAGCAATCTTTTCCCTAACAAAGAAAAGATCCAACTCGACGTGTTTGAACTTCGAATGCAGCACTAGATTAGCTGACACAGCAATAGTTCCAAAATTATCACACCAGACTGCAACTTTTCGGGAAGGAAAGACATGCAACTCTGACAAGAGAGATTCGAGCCAAACTACCTCAGTAACAGTATGAACAAGGCCTCGATATTCAGCTTCTGCAGTTGACCTAGAGACAACTTGTTTTTTCTTGGATCCCCAAGCTATAGGATTCCCACCAAGAAACACACAAAACCCTGTAGTAGACCTTCTATCATCCACATCAGTTCCCCAATTTGCATCCAAGTATCCTACTAAATCCAAGCTAGTGGCTGTAGTAAAACAAAGACTATAATCCACAGTGCTCTAAAGGTACCTGAGAATATGTTTCATATCCTTAAAGTGCTGGTCTAGAAGCTTGTGCATGAACTAACACACTCTATTGACAGCAAATGCAATATCAGGCCTGGTGACGACCACATATTATAAAGCTCCCACAATACTCTTGTAGTCAGATGCATTCTCAATTGCACTTCCAACATGTTGTGACAAAGTTGTCGATGTAACTATGGGTGTAGAGGAGCCTTTTGCTTAATCCATTTTAGCTCTTTTTAAGAGATCGAGAACATATTTTCGCTAACTTAAAAACAACCCCTCGGTAGTAGGAAGGACTTCAATTCCAAGGAAGTAACAGAGGGACCCCAAATCTTTCAATGAAAATGTTGTATCCAGAGTTGTGACAAGATCATCAATGCTACCTTGATGATTGCCAGTGACAATGATGTCATCCACATATATGAGAACATGCAAAAGCACACCTTCAACTTTTCTAACAAACAAAGAACTATCTGCCCTGGCTAGAATGAACTGTGAGGCAAGTAAGAAATCTCTCAATTTAGAGAACCAAGCCCTGGGAGCTTGCTTAAGACTATACATTGCCTTCTTTAGTCTGCACACTAAAGTTTAATCACCATGTTTTTGCTCAAAACTAGGAGGTTGAACCATGTAAATTTCCTCAGATAAGTCACCATTAAGAAAAGCATTATTGATATCAAGCTGCCTTAGTTGCCATCCGAACTTTACATCCAAAGTTAAAACAACTCGAATAGTTGTTGGTTTGACAACTAGACTGAATGTCTCATGAAAGTCAACTCTTGTTTCTTGAAGATACCCTTTGACCACCAAATGTCCTTTGTATCAAGCGATAGTGCCATCTGAATGACGTTTAAGCTTATACACCCACTTGCACCCTACAACTCTCTTGTTAGCAGGTAAGGGAATCAAGTCCCATGTCTGGTTTCTTAGTAAAGCATCATATTCTAGTTGAGTTGCAGTATATATTCCTTGCATGACAAAGCCTCCTCAATTGTGGCCGACTCAGGGGCACCTAACTCAGCTGAAAATACTTGTGGTTTAAAAATACCACTCTTAGACCTGGTCTACATAGGATGAGAGTTGATAGGAGGTGCATGGAATGCTTTAACAATCTGATTGTTGTTGGACGTACACCACTCATTAGCCTATTAAAGAAACCTCAGTAAAACGAGAGAAGGATAGTGATTGAGGATAAGGAAGAGTATTGCTAGCTATATTGCCAAGCAGTATATCGGTAGCTGTTCTGAACTGCAAACTAGTGGATCCTGAAGGAATAGACATAGGAGAAGAACTAAGACCAGACTGAAGCAAAGATGATATCACAACTGGTACTTGAGACTGCTGGTGCTAGAATTGAGATTGAAGACCAGGAGAGACAGAACTACCATCTGAGCCAGTAGAAGCTAAAGGAAAACAAGCTTCATCAAAGACTACATGCTGAGAGACAAACAGCTTTCCATTGTCATCAAGACTTTTGTACCCTTTGTGAATAGGACTGATCGTAATTGTGATAAAGTAATAATAATGATCGTACCTAGGAACTAATTATTATCACGATAAAAGGCAAGCGCACCTATCGAATAGTAGTATAGTTAGTGGCAAGACCGGAATGTCGAATCCAAGGAACTAAAAGTACTAGTAATAACTTTCTTCCTATTATCTAGCCTAGAAATAAAGGGAAGTTGTTTATAAACTAAAATTCTAACTAAGACGTGACAAAGAATAAGTTAGGGAAATACTTTAGGAAAATTTGATTGATAAAAGCAATACCCAAGGAAGAATCCACTTAGACTTCACTTGTTATTTAACTCTGAACTAGACGATTTATTCATTCGACTTGATCCGTAGAGATCCCTAAATTATGTTAATATCTCCGTCGAGACTAAGAACAACTAACCCTAGGTTGATTAATTGAAATCTCTTTCTAATTAAAACCCCTAGTGTTGCATTAACTCGATCTATAGATCCCCTATTAGATTTGACTCTAATCCGGTAGATTTCGTCGTCCTATGTCTAGAATTGCAATCAACTCCGCTTAATTGTGTTAGATCTACTCTTAAACAGCGACTTTTGCTCCTCTGAATAAGCACATTCGACTTGAATTAATATCCTGAAATATCCACTCAAGAATTAAAAACACAATTAAGAACAAATCAAATATTTATCATATAGTTAAGATAAAAATAACAAGATTTGTCTTAGGTTTCATCCCTCTCAAGTATTTAGGGGTTTAGTTCATAATAATAAAAGAAAAGATCTCAAAATAAGGGAAACAACAAAACATAAAGAAAACTCAAAACTCCAGAGAGAAATTTAGGAAGATCTTCAGTCTTGATGTAGATCCTTACTTCTGAGATGGATCGATTGGCTTTCCTTGAGTAATTCCTTGCCTTCTACTTTGTGTGTCTCCTTAGTCCTCTCCTAGGGTGTTTATATAGACTTTGGAATACCCTTCTTAGCCCCTAAGTAGCTTTTTTCGCGTGTAATTAAAACTCGTCACGACAAGGACACGCCCGTGTGACACGCCCGTGTGAATCGAGCCCAAGCCATGTTTAAGTCTGTTAATGTAGCACGGGTGTGTGGTGCACCCGTATGAGGAACTTCAGGTCGTGTTGATTTCTTACTTTAGCCTATTTTCTCCATTTTTGGCCCGTTTCTCTTTCTTTTCACTGTCCTATGCTCACCTAAGTATAAAACATGAAACTAAAGGATTAGGAGCATGGGGTAAAATTATGTATAAATTATGGTTTATCAAGGACTATAGGCAAGAAGCACACAAGGCCTAGAGCGATACTGCAGTTTATGAGTGTTGAACGATCGTAGGTATGGGTAGCACCTACAGCCAAAAACTTTCAAGTGCATATTGTAACACCCCTTACCCGAGCCCAACACCGGGACGGGGTAGTAGGCATTATCAGACTTATACATGCTTAAACTCGTGAACTAAGGCCATCAAATTTCTTTTCATCTTTAAACTTTTTATTTATTCTCTTAAAATCCTTATCATGGGCCTACAAGGCCCAAACCATACATCTGAGGTGTCCCGCAACCCTTGTGTAAAAACCTGCACATTCTGTTTCTTTCCCACGGCCGTGGCACACGCCCGTGTGCTCAGCCCGTGTTATAATTTTAGTATCTAAAATTTTCATGCATGAAGGTGCAAGGGGCACACGACCCACCTACATGCCCGTGGACTGGCCGAGTGGCTCTATTCTTATTAACTCTCTCTTATACTTTTTCACATTATGTATTCATATAACATATGACCATCACATCCCTGTATCTCATATACATTTTCATAACAAATTGTCTTGGTTTCTAACTATTTCATATTTGAGTTTTATTCATTAAATCATCTGAAATACCATCTTTATACGAGTAGTACACTTGAGGTGCACAATTCTATAATTGTGATTGAACTCACTTATCAATCATATTCCATACTTATATATATACTTCATAGTCTCTTACTTCCATATATCAATAACTATCATTTTCTTATATTCCAGATAAATACATGTAACCATTCATAAATATGCAATTATAATCTTTCACTTTCTCAATATATGAATTTATCAAATATCACTTACTTGTCGAGCTCATATTAATCAGTATTATTATTTATCCTCGTATTATCATATTTTTCTATTGAACCAATATAAATATATTGAATACTCATTATCTCACACATTAAGTGCCACACATGTAATTAAACCACCTCCATTACATCTTACATTCATTATACATTTTATAACTTAATATAACATAATGAAAGCAGTTTTTCATTTCACATTGTAACTCGTAAGGATTCACTAATCCATACTATGTTCTTTCACATAATTTATTAAACAATTCACAAGTCTTATCAATTCAATACTCGTAAGGCTCATGTACATGTCTGTACTAATTCGTATGAGTCTCATCCTCATTCATATGCTAGATTTATACGTTGAATCATTTTAACATCGAAGAGTACACATACATCAGAATCAATACTAATAATAATCACATATCACTTACCAAACTTTAAATATCAATTCACAAACATGTAATTCACTAAATATTGTTCCAATCACAATTTTAAACGACAAATCACTTATTGAGCCTAATTTCAATGTTCAATTAAAATCTATCACATAAATTCAAATGATACTTACCAAAACTTTATCAATTTGGAAATCGTCATTTTTCATTGGTGCCATAGTCTCATCCAACTATGGTCTTTCACTTATTTACTTACTGCATGGTACAATTATGGTCTCGCGTTCATTGGTGTGCACCGGTATGCATTGAATTTCACTGATAATCACTGATGCCATAGCATAGCTATGGTCTTTTCACTTATCCGTCAATTCATCACTTTTTGATAGAATGCCATAGCCTAGCTATGGTCTTACATCTTCACTATCACTATGCCATGGTGAAACCATAGACTTATCTGCCAATTCATCAATTTTCATTAGAATGCCATAGCCCAGCTATGGTCTTACATCTTAAGCACGTATCACACCGATGCCATATCCCATTTATGGTCTTACACGGATCACATATATCACTGATGCCATATCCCAGATATGGTCTTACACAAAAGCACATATCACTCTGATGCCATATCCCAAATATGGTCTTATACGGAAAAATCACTTTTCACTTTATCCCAATGCCATAGCCCAGCTATGGTCTTACATGGAAGTCACTTATCACTTTATTTCGATGCCATAGCCCGGCTATGGTCTTATACGGAAAATCACTTGTCACTTGTAGCCGAAGCTACTACTTATCACTTGTAGCCATGGTCCAACCATGATCTTTTTCAGTCAATTCGTTGATTATAACAAGATAGAAGTACTCAATTTGAGCATTTATTAAATTTTCATGCTTTTACATTGGTCACAATTTTATCAACAATACATATGAAATAACACATCATGAAATTCACAAGACTAACAAATGATCACTAAAATTTAGCCATATAAACTTACAAATTCTATTTTTATACCATAACAGTAATCATAATTCCATAATAAATATTCAAAATAAAACAATATATCATTTCTAGTTCAAAATTTGTCGATTATAATCAGGCATATGATTAATTTAAATACAAATCATTCATATATTTTCCTCTTCCTCCACTCCATTCTACATCCTTAGTATAAATAACACACTTATAGGTAACATTATCTATAATTTTTACTTTTTACTTATATGAATAATCAAGCTGTCCATCTGTATCATAGTCACTAAATTATTTTTATCTTGAGCTACAGAACTCCAAATTAAGATCCATTAATTTTCCTTGAAACTAGACTCACATATCTTCTTATTATAATTTTTTGAGAATTTTTGGTGTGGCCAATTAGTACAGTTTATTAGTTAAATTCTCCCTTGTTACACAGTCCGACGGCTCTGACCTCTCTTCACTAAAAATCAATTATCTCATAGTACAATTTTCATATAGTGTTTACGATTATTTCTAATGAAAATATACTCACTAAGAACAGGGGATCACGAAGTTATTCTGAACCAGTCTTACAAAAATTTAAATATCTCAATATATAGACTTCATTTACTTTCTTTGTTTCTTTTATATGAAAATATATCAACAAGCTTTAATTCCATATCTCACTCAACTTCTAATTCAATTTCTACCATTTTTGGTGATTTTTCAAAGTTAGACAACTGTTGCTGTCCAAAACTGCTTTAGTGCAACATGTTGATTTCTATTTTGTCCCAAATTCCACAATTCATACAATTTAGTCCTTGCTGAATTAACCCCCTCAATTGAGCTAATTTTCTCATTTAATACTTTTCTCTATCATTTTAAACTACTTCATAACCTTTGAAAATCAGAATTTTAACACTAGGCCTTAATTTCAACTCTTTCACAATTAGGTCCTAAAACCAATTTCCATTAATTTTACTTGATAAAATCATCATATAACAAAATTAAAGCTTCAATTATAGGTTTATTCATCATATGCTTCCAGCACTCATCCATAGCAACTTTAAAAATTAGCCATAAAATCAAAAACTAATGAATTAATAAGTTGGACCCAATTGTAAAAGTCTAAAAACATAAAAATTTCAAGGAGAGAGCAAGAATTAAACTTACATGAAGCTAGACTTTGAAAACCAACTTGAACCCTCTTCCATGGTTATTTTTCAACTGAAGAAAATGAAGAGAAATGAAGAGAATTCTAGATATTCCAATTTGGTCCCATTTTTATTTAACTAATTTTAGCAATTTTCGAATTTTGCCCTTATTTCACCCATTTCCTGATTTTTCTCATCTATTGCCGCAAAAAATATCTCTTTTGGGCTTATTTGCACTTTAGGTCCTTCCTCATTTGACAATTGAGCTATTTAATCCTTCTAGCAACTTTTACACCTTTTTCAATTTAGTCCTTTTTATTTAATTAACCATCCAAACGTCAAAATTTTCTAACAAAATTTTAATATTACCTTATTGAAACTCCATAAATATTCATAAAAATATGTATGGCTCGGTTTATAACACCGATATCTCGATACCTCTCTTTCTTTATTTCTTAACCAAATAAATCTTTATAAAACACAATTAACTATTTCAAAAATCTTTTAAAAACTATATTTGGCTCGTAAATATTAAATAATATAATCTACGAGTTCATTTGTCGAATTTTGTGGTCTCGAACCACAATTTCCCTTATTGACACTCCGAAATATTCATAAAAATATTTATGGTTTGTTTTATAACACGCGATCTCGAGACCTTTTTTTCTCTATTTCTTGATCTAATAAATCTTTATAAAACACAATTTACTATTTCAAAAATCTTTTAAAAACTAAATTTGGCTCGTAAATATTAAATAATATAATCTACGAGTTCATTTATTAGATTTGGTGGTCTCAAACCATAATTTCCGACATCACTGAAATTTGGGCTATTACACATATAGTTAGGCAGGGTTTTATGCAACACTTCATAAGGAGACTTGCCATTGAGAACAGGTGTGGGAAGCCTATTAATGAAATAGACAGCACTGATGAATGCATGAACCCAAAGATACATAAGGACACTAGCTTGAGCTAACAAAGTCAGACCAACAACAACTATATGCATTTAGTTTCTTTTCACCAGACCATTTTGCTCTGAAGTATGAGGACAAGAGATTCGATGGTGAATTCATAGCTGAGCAACAACCATGAGAAAGGACCGAAACTCTCCACCCCAATCAAATTGAAGGACCTTTATGTGACAGCCAAATTGAACAATAATGAATTTCTGTAGATGAAGGAACTTCTCAAGAGCCTCAGATTTGCGTTTGATGAGATACATCCAAGTGTACCTTGAGTGTGCATCGATAAAGGAGACATAATAACCCCAAAAATCAGACACGATGAGCTCAAAAAATGGGGGAATACTTAGTAGTATAAAGAGAAAAAAGAAGCTTATGAAACTTGCCAAGTTGGCATGCTGAACATATTGATTTCAACTTACAACCATTGGAAACTATATTATTCCTTTAAAGAACTGCAATAACAGTTTTATTACAAGGGTTGCCAAGCCTTTTGTGCCACAAATCAAAAACAAGATTACTAAAAATAGGTGACCTAGATGAGTAGCATGAGCAATGGCTGAAGAAGAAGAAACAGTCCTGAATCTTCGAGAATCTGATAGATCAAACTGGTACAGACCATTATGTATGCAGCCTACCAACAAAATACTCACTGTTTTGATATCCTTCACAAAGCAATATAGAGGATGAAACTCAAAATAGACCTGATTATCGTTTGTAAATTGAGTAACAGACATTAAGTTTTTGCAAATACAAGAAACATGCAAGACATTTTTCAAATGAAAAACTCTACTGTCATTTATAAAAAGACTTGAGCCAGTATGAACCAAAAGTACTGACACACCATTTCCCATAAAAAGCTTGTTGGTACATGTGTACGGTACTGCTTCTTGCAAATTGTCTAAATCATTAGTAACATGATAAGATGCACCTGAGTTAGGGTACCAAACCTTTGTATTTCTGGAAAACTGCCCTTGTTTGGAGACAACATTAGTTTGCAAGCTAGAACTGTACACCTTGCCACTGTGAGAACAACAATGTGATCCACCGCATGGCAAATTAGAAGAACCTTGAAACTGATGACAATGTACCTGTATAGGCTGATCAAAAGCTCCTTCAAAAGACTCATCAAATCGATAATAACACTTTTAAACTGTATGACCAATCCGTCCACACAACTGGCATTGAAGCTTATTATGAACAAACTTTCTGCCTCGGCCTCTACCCTGAGAGGACCTACCATTACCCCTGTGGGGTGGCCTAAAAACCCTATCAGACTGACTTGTGGTGATAACAGTAGTACCTCGTTGTTGAGCAATATTAGCCTATAAAGACACACTTGAAACCAAATCTTGCTGTCGAGTCTCACAATTAGTGAGCATTTCAGCAAGAAGATCAAGAGGAACATACATCGCAGAGGCCACAACTCAAATGGACTCATACTCCACTGGGAGACTAGCAAGAATGATGCTAATCTGTTCCTGCTCATAAATAACATTTTCTGCAGCTATGAGAGTATCACACAGGCTTTTAACCTTGGCCAAGTATTCTTTAACAGTTAACGACCTTTTCTTCTGAAAGCATAAGGAATGTCTCAAAGTAAAAACTGCCAAAGTAGACTTAGAAGCAAACCAACGCAAAATAGTGCTCTATACCTCAAAACTTGTTCTGGCACCACTGAGATTTACCAAAATATCATCACAAATAGTGGATAACAGCCACGAAGCTAGTAGCTTGTCTTGTTACTTGTGAAATAAGAACTCTAGGTTGGGAACAAGATTACCATTATTATCAACCACGGATTGCAGAGGAACAACAACAATACCAATAACCAATTCATGCAAACCATACCCTTCAAGAATTAACATAACCTGTTGCTTCCATAAAAGAAAGTTATGATCACTGAATTTCACGGTGTTATGCTTAGGAAATTGTTGAACCTTTCTCAAGAAGCTAAGACCAGGATCGAGGGACGAGCCATCTGCTAGAGCAGTCGTATTGGACGACTGACTATTCTCACCATCATTGCTAGAGATAACTTCTGTTGCCATGAAGAAAACGCAACTAAAAAAAATATGGCTCAGATACCATAATGAGAAACAACTTTAATGAATAAAATGAATAATACTTTTTCATATATTGAGCTAAGCAACCAGCTAGAGTATATATTCATGACTTAGCTAACAACTGATTAACAACTAACTAACTAACTAACAATTAACTATTGACTAATTACTAACTACTAACTGCTAACTACTTAACGGTTAACTACTAACTGCTATTAATTGTTATAACTATTTTATTCCTTAACAGCCCATTTAGAAAACGGGTCAGGCCTCGGGTAAGACTTTTTTTGCTCGAGCTTGGCCTGCCCCGACTCGAATATGAAAAAAAACTACAGTTTTTTTATGTTCTTTTTATTGTTTTTTATTATTTTGTTGTTATTTTCTTATTGTTGTTTCACTATTTTGCTACCATTTCACAATTATGCTATTTTGTTGTTATTATTTAGATATTATATAACTCTTATTTTATTGTTAATTTTGTTACTAGTTTAGAGGCATTTGCTTGTTAAGTTGCACCTATCTTAGTGTTATTTAAGTATATATATTTTAAAAATTTATTTTTAATTTGTTGGGAAATATTTATTTTAATGTTTTTAGTATTTTTGAGCAATCGTATTGGACGACTGACGATTCTTGTAACACCTCAAACCCGGCCCAGATGTTATGGCCAAATCTGGCGGTATCGCATTGAAGTATTTTTTGAAACCGTGATTTCATTGAAAAATCCTTCTTACTATTTAAAACTTGTGTAAGGTCTCAGTTTGTGTTCGTTTAATTTCAAAACGTGGTTTATTGAAAAGTTAATCACTTTTAAAAATGTTATTAATTTCATTGAAAATCTCTTTCAGTTGCAGAAGCTAATTTAAATTAAAGAAGTTTAAAACATATGTTTTTAAAATTGTAATTGGTTTGAAAACTCGTATTTTCCTACACTAGCAGTTCAAAGTGAGTAATCAAAAGCCCAATTAAAAGTAAATCCCACAAATGGTCTTATTACAAACTAGAAATTCAAAATAAAAAATACGAGTAAGCAATTTAACATAGCAGTAGGAGCAGTCGTGTGGCCATATCCGAGTCCCTCGCAGCACTGATCCACCTAACGCTGTGGACTACCTGTACAGTTAAAAAATAGGGTGAGTTTACGAAAACTTAGTGTGTAATCCTCTCCTAGTATAGAAACAGTCAGTCATATAAATAATATACAGAAGCAGTTTGGGCCTGAGCCCATTAAAATAATAGTTGGGCCGTAGCTCATATCGCTAACAGTTAGGCCTTAGTCCATAATAGTATCAACATTAGGTGGCCTTAGCCTACTACAGAATCAGACGCAGAATATATATGGGCCTAAGCCCAATACAGAACAGTGTTAGTAACAGAAATGTAGCAATGCAAATATGTAACCCATTCCAATCCAGCCAACACACCACCCGTACCAACCAACACACCATGTGGGGATAACATCGACCTACCCAGCCAGCACACAAATATCATAGCAAAGCTACAGTAATAGTAATGCAGCAGGGCTGCAAGTAACAGTATCGCAGCAAGGCTGGCAGTAACAGAATGGCTAAGAGCCATAGATATGATAGCTATAAGCAGGATGGTACAAAGCCATCAGTAGCTGTAATATAATTGGCACAAAGCCATTAGTAACTGTAATATGATCGGTACAGAGCCATCAGTAACGGTAATATGATCGGCATAGAGCCATGATCAAGATGGCACGGAGCCATAATCGGGATGGCATAGAGCCATCTTCAGAATGGTACAGAGCCATAATCAAATTAAGTGGCTTAAAGTTGTCAATAGGTCCACAGTCATCTCGTACGACCCGTGCAACCCATGCAACCTTAACAGAACAGTTCACAGTCGTCTCATGTAATCCGTACGACCTTAATAGAATAATCTATAGTCGTCTCGTGCGACCCGTGTGGCCTTAACAGAACAGTCCACAGTCGTCTCGTGTGACCTGTACGACCTTATCAGTACAGTACTTCCTCCATATCAATATCTCAACCCCATACAGTATGTCGTGTATGCGAAATGTCATGCTCAAAATCACAGACAAATCAGTCATACAAATCACAGACAAATCAGTCATACAAATCACAGACAAATCAGTCATACGAATCATAGACAAATTAGTCATACAGTCACAGACAAATTAGTCATACAATTACAGAAAAATCAGTCATTCAAATCACAGTCAATCAGTCATATACCCTTGAGGGGCAAAATAGTCATTTTACCCTTTAGGGGTATTACGGTCATTCTACCCTATATGTGTATTACGGTCATTTCATTCTACAGGGGAACTACGGTCATTTTACCCTACAGGGGTATTACGGTCATTCTGCCTTACAAGGGTATTACGGTCAGTCTAACACTTTCCCACATACCGGTGAATTCTACTCATATAGGCCCTACGAGGGTAATTCGGTCAATCTAATCAGTTTGGCCTGAACATGCTTATCAGCCCATCTGAAGGTTTAGAGTCGCCTCAAGCGACTTTTGCAACCCTAACGGTCCTATCAGTGAAAATGGGCCCAAGACCCATTATTCGGGCTAAATGGGCCCATACGCTTGTACGACCCAATTAGCCCAGAATTAGCCATGGCTATGCATACTACACAGACCGATCCAAAGTTTGTCACTTATCGAGGATTTTATCCTTGCGGGGCCCACAAGCTCATTGGGCCCACACAACCCATTTCAGCCCATCGAGGCCCAGAATGGCCTATGCCATGTACGCGACATGACAAGCCTCACTATTTTCCACCTAACAGTTAGATTCACACAAGCGGGCCCATGGGTCCATTGGGCCCATTCAGCCTATTATGGCCTAAGCCCATGAATTTGTTCATGGCGGCCTTTTCCACCATACACCGACGTTTCGTGGGCTCGGTTTACCATACAAGCAATCGCACGCTCTAAACCCCTCCTTTCGGCTTTTCGACTTCTCGTTATTTCGGTATTTACCGATCTATGGTCAAATCAATATGTGTGGGTCCACACACTCTTTCGGCTTTTGACTGATTATCAAATACGATACTATTACACACCTGATGCAATTTGCTGTAAAACACTATCGAGCACTTCGGGACCTGCAGATCTGAACAAGATAGTTCACTACTCCACAATTCGCTGCGGACAATTTTGTAAAGACCCAATACCAACATCAATTCACATTTCATATTCAAGGGAAAAAGAAAAACTTTCCTTTAACACCACCAAAATATAGCCACTTTGCCTACCAACCAAGTAAGAGTAGAGCCGCACTACTGTAACGCTAACCGAGTCGTTACAACCCTTAACCTTCGTAAATAAAACAGTCGACCGATTTACCAAAAATCCATAAACGAAAAGAATATTTCACAGTTGCGACACTTACCAATAACGCAAGAACCCAAAACAAATGTGGCAAGTTCCGGCAACGAAAACTAAGGATTAAGGAATGAATGACTTATAAGGAAAATCCAAAGCTGTGAGAAGAAAGAAAAAAAAAGAAAGTTCAATAGGCAGTTGGCAGAAACAAAAGAAGACAATGAAAAATCGGCCAGGGAGAAGGAGGGTGCAAAGGTTGCCGTAGGAAAGAACAGAACAAAAAGGGAATTGAAAGAAATCGTAAAGAATCATCTAGCAAAAATCGGCAAAGAGCAAAATGGCAGACTTGAGAAGCAGAGGAAAACTATCGTCTATAATTTTTTTGGGAAAAGAATGGGAACCGAATTCTTTGAACACAAGATAACAATAACCCACATAAAATCCCATATTTTCCTCCTTAAATCTCTCCATAAATCACTCTTTGATTTTCTCCACCAACCTCTCCTTGCCCAATTCAACACAGAGTCTCAGTACAACTCCACCTCCTACACAGCTTAAACAACAAAATAAATACTCCATTGCGCATCCCAAGACTTGAACCTCAGACCTCACAATTACACAACATGCTACCTTGCCACTCCACCACAGGCTCTTTCTGTGTCATAAATCATCCACAATTATTTATAAAACGTACATGCCAATGGTTTATCCCTTAAAAACCAAAATTTTGCAAGAGCCAAGGCTTGAACCCAATACTTCTCAGGCGCTTCCCAGGACACTTAACCACTGAAGCAAGCATTTATTTTTGTCATTTTCTTGCACAACTAAATACTTATGTGCAGTCTCCTAGCTGTTCCCATGCTCAAGGCCCATCCCTTCTAGGCCCAAATTCGGGGCGTTACAATTCTCGCCATCATTGCCGGAGATAACTTCTGTTGCCATGAAGAAAATGCAACTAAAAAAAAATATGGCTCAAATACCATGATGAAAAACAACTTTAATGAATAAAATGAATAATACTTTTTCATATATTGAGCCGAGCAACTAGCTATAGTATATATACATGACTTAGCTAACAACTGATTAACAATTGACTAACTAACAGTTAATTGTTGACTAATTACTAACTACTAACTGTTAACTACTCAACGGTTAACTACTAACTGCTACTAACTGTTATAACTATTTTATTCCTTAACAGCCCATTTAAAAAACAAGTAAGGCCTCGGGTAAGACTTTTTTTGCTCGAGCTTGGCCTAGCCCGACCCGAATATGAAAAAAACTACAGCTTTTTTTTCTATTCTTTTACTGTTTTTTATTATTTTGTTGTTATTTTCTTATTATTTTTCACTATTTTGCTACCATTTCACAATTCTGTTATTTTGTTATTATTATTTAGATATTATTTAACTCTTATTTTATTGTTAATTTTGTTACTAGTTTAGAGGCATTTGCTTGTTAAGTTGCACCTATCTTGGTGTTATTTAAGTATATATATATATTTTAAAATTTTATTTTCAATTTGTTGGGAAACATTTTTAGTATTTTTGATGTATTATATTTTTTAAAAAATTATATAAAAAAAGTAATACGGGCGGGCTCGGGCTTTAGGCATTTTTTTTAGGTCGGGCTTGGATAAAATTTTAAGTCCATCTTTTGGATCGGGCCTAAAATTTTGTTTGGGCCCTGTCCGGCCATGGACACCTCTATTTGCAATCAAATCAAGTCAAATAAATCCATTTATAACAACATTTTCTTGGTTATTAATAAAGAAAACAAAACAAATTTTGTAGTATCAAATATAATCACAACTTTGTGATCCTTGTTTAATTTTCTAACATTGGCAACAAATATAAAGCTTAAGTTAGTCTATTTTTTAGGTTTCAGTTTCAACTTGATTTTCTCAACTTCGCTGGTATTAATTTGGAACGCTTTGCTCAGTACATCATTAAGAATTGTTGGCGAGGCTGCAAATAGAGTGGCAGCAATAGATTGTGTTCCTGGGAATTGGCTATTGAAGGCAGTAATAACAGCAGCAGGCGTCCACCCAATGTTTTTCTGGAAATGCACCAATCCTTTAGGGAACACAAATATTTCACCCTTTTTAATCACCTTTGATATCAACTTGTTGGATGTAGTTAAGAAGCCAACCTCTAGTTGACCTTCCAAAACAAACACCATCTCTGTTGCTCGTGGGTGGGTGTGAGGAGGGTTGACCCCACCAGGGGCATAATCAATGCGAGACATGGAGACGCCAAGGGTGTTGAGACCTGGAATTTTTTCCACATTAGCCGCTGTGACAAGCGACCCCACAGTGTTGTTTGGGATGCTTGGTTGGGCGAATCCAGCAAAGAAGAAGTCATCTGCTCCTATAGTTGAGGGGTTCTTGCAAGGGAACCCATTCATTTTCACTCCTATTTACATTGACACATTATATCATTATGTATACAAGTATTTAACAAAAACACATAGCTAATGTCGTATCTGCCTTTATGTTTTTTAGATTATAAATAAATAATAAGCTAATTATTATGGTAAATGTCTAAAAGAAATTATATATACAAGAGCATATTAGCGCATAGTTGACAATACCTGAAGAAAGATCGGCAACACATATATCTTGAAGCAAGTCTGGATCAGCATGGGAGGAACTAAACACTAAAGCAAAAGTTATGAGAAAAAGAAATTGAAAAGCCCCCATGTTAAATGTTATTGTTGTTGCGACTAATGTAATAAAACAAAGGAATAAATAAGAGAATGGAAGGGACAATGAATTAGAAAGAGTTAATGTTGAATGTTGTTGTTATTATTATTGTTGTTGTGGTTGTGGTTGTGAATAATGTAATAAAACAAAGGGATAAATAAGAGAATAGAAAGGACAATGAATTAAAAAGAGTTAAAAGGAAAGAGATAATTAGAAGACTAATGGGTGAAGGAGAGAAAGAAGTGGAAATCAAATTTTTAATGAATGGTTTTTGAGTATTTTTAGTTTGAATACTTGTCTGTCGCATTATTTTTGGGCATGCCATAATTGCTTCAAACAAACAGAATGAAACATTCCTATTTTAGTCTTGGCGTTGTCAATTCGAACCTAACCATTGAAATATATAATAGATAACTGAAAATTAAGTAATCATTCCAGACATTTAGGCAAGCATGATTATGGTTTTAATCACGAGAGTTGTATGAGATGATAATAGTTTTTCTTATCTTAATCAATAGTTGAGGGTTCGATTATTACCTTTGGGTATGGAGCAACTGTAAAATTCGTGATTAGTATTTATTCCCTTAATTAGCTTATAAAATGAGAAAAATTAATTACTGGATTTGCTCTAATAGATATGTTGAGAAATTAAAAAAAAAAGGATAATTATGATCTTTTTTCTTAGCTTTTAGGCTTTCGCCTCTTTTTTTTTTTTTTTTTTGTGAAAGAAAAAGATACAGAAAAATAAAGACTAACTCCACAAGGGAGGATCCTCAATCAGTCTTAAGCCTAGTCTTCTAGAACAAACAGACTTGGCCAAGCTATCAGCGATTAAATTGTCATCACGAGCAATATGCTGAATCTTCCACTGTTTAAGTGATTTAAGAATAAAAAGAATTCTTCTAACGAGTGCAAAATTAGAAATCTCTGAATAACCTTCTTGAATAGCATTAACCGCTTTGATACCTTTTATTACCCTTTGATATCTTTGATATCTTTTATTACCCTTCTTTCTATTTATCACACACAACATGTCACATGTTAGAAGTCTGTATACTTAATTAATAATTAATGTTTCACTTTGAATGAGGGTTATAATACTAATTTCCTAATGATGATATCATTATTACTATTTTAAAAAAATAATTTCATAATTTAAACTTTGTTTTTTTACTTTGAGTTCAAAAATCTTGAAAATATTTTTATATTTACTTATTACTTTTTTATAATTTTTACAATTAGGGCTGAAATAATTAAATTTATAAATATTGAGGGTTAAATTTGTTATTTTTTTTAGATTTAGGACCAAAATGATATAATATGTAAATATTAGAGGGTCAATTTTGTTATTAAGCCAATAAAACAAAGCCACATTAGATTTTCGTTAAGCAAGTAAAGGAAAAGTGACTAAAATATTTAATTTTAAAAAGTTGAGTAACTTAAATGAAAAAGATTTATAATTAAGTGGCTAAAATAAAATAAACAGAATAGTTAGGTAACTATTCTTCTACATTACCCTACTTTTACTTATAATAAAAAAAAATTGAAAGATATATGGTTTGTTTAAGGAGAAATTTAACTTTTGACTTATCATTGTTTAAACTAATACTTTTAAGGCCTCGATTATAGTTTGAGGACGTATAATTGGTTAAAAATAGTATTATTCACACTTCGTGTTGAGTTAATTATTTGTTTATGTCAAAGTATAGAATAAAAATTTGAAGATTAAAATATACTCTAAGTTACTATACACTTCATACATTTAGAATTTAATCACCTTAGTTTTACTTTTAAGAATGTAATCCTTCTACTTTTTGAATTTAAAAACTTGCTTTTAAATTATATAACCACGTAACATTTTAATCGAAAAGTTAATCGTATTAATTATTTAAAGTAATTAATAATATTATAAAAATATAAAAATTATATTGTATTAGAAATTAAAATATGAAAGTTATAAAAATATAAACATCAAAATGTAAAAAAGAAAAGTTAGCAATAGCGGGTTTCCACTAAAGGTGAGCATGGGCCGAGCCGAGTTGAGTTCAGGCCAGGTTCAACTAAAAATTTAGGCCAGTTTGCTAGGCCCGGACCCAGCTCGGCCCGAAAAATGGGCCTAAAATTTTACCCAAGCCTGACCCGGATAAAAATGCTAAAACCTGAGCCTGACCCAGCCTGCCCATATTAATTTTTATATTATTTTTATATAATTTTAAAAAAATATATAACACATCAAAAATACTAAAAACATTAAAATAAATATTTTCCAGCAAATTGAATATAAATTTTAATATATATATATATATATATATATATATATATATATATATATACACATACACTTAAATAACACTAAGATAGATGCAACTTAACAAACAAATGTCTCTAAAATAATAAAAAAATTAACAAATATCTCTAAAATAATAACAAAATTAATAAATGTCTTTAAAATAATAACAAAATTAACAACAAAATAAGTTTTATACAATATCCAAACAATAACAACAAAATAGTAGCAACATGATAGTAAAATGGTAGCAAAATAGGGAGTAAACAACAAGAAAATAATATTAAAAAACATATTTTTTTTTTCTTTAGTGGATTCAGGCCGGGTCGAGCCAAGCTCGGGGCCAAAAATGCCTTACACGAGGCCCGGCTCATTTTTTAAACAAGCCTTATTTTTTTTGTCCAAGCCCATTTTTCGAGCCTATATTTTTACCCAAACCCTTCTACATTTCGAGCAGGCTCCTGGCCCTACCCGACCCATAATCAGGTCTAGTTTCCACATGTCAAAAAAAAAGAAGTACATTCCATTTATACAGAGTTAAACAGATTCAATGTTGAATGACTTTTTCCATTTATAGTTTAAAACCATTTTAATTTTGCACAAAAATAAGTTTACCGTTTAATGTAACTTCTTTAATCTGATCTAGACGTCATGACCGAATTTTAAATGTTATATTGGTCACCGAAATGGCCTAGTAAAACCAATCAAATTTGAAATATTCTTTTTGAGTAACTTTTAGAAAACTTAATGTAATTGTCTTGGGATTATCAAAATGTCAAATTATTAAGTCGAGTTAATTTAAGAGTCCAATTTAATAAGTGTTGTGACATTTGAGAAAAACTTAATTGATTTCGCTAATTTTTCTTTTTAAAACTCCAATTTCATTATTACGCGATGGAAAAAGTGATGTCTCTTAATTTTAAACTTAAACATGCCAAAGTTAGACCTATTGTTCATTTGACCAATTTATACATTATTTAATATAATGCAAATAAAATCCCAAAATCAAACTCATGTCGCAGTTCAAAATTAACAAAATTACAACCCCCAAAACCATAATAAAATTAAGTTAAATTTAAAAATAATTTATTAAATAAAATCGAGACAAGACCTTTAAATGCAATGTCTGATCCTAACCTCAAGAATTATCTGTAATGATAGAACTATGGGGGTGAGCTTTAAAAAGCTTAGTGTGAGTCTTAAACAGAATAATTAAAACATTAGTGAAGCATACAAGCTATCAGTCATTTGGCAAAGCATAGCATTACAGTACACAATATTCACAATAATTGTGCATGGGCATGCTCATATGAAAATAGTGCAAAATTCTTACCCATCCATTTGTTACACACCATGAGTTCCCTATCATTCGTGCACCAAAACAGCAGGGGTCACAGATTGATAACAATTTTGCAGTTAGACTGCCAGTATATAATTGCGAATAAACCACCAGTACTCCACGGAACTCCTCTGTCACCAGTGAATTCCCGCCCCCATTCAATGCAATATGTCATATCAATAGTTTAGCTTACCATGCTTGTTAATAACAATTCCAATAAAAGTGACATGTTTTACATGCAATCAGTATGTATGGTAGCAATCAGTGGCATGCTTACATCCAATCAATATACAGTATCAATCAACATGCTTAACGGTACAAGACATGTAATAACATGCACTCTGCCCATCCATCAATAGCAATAGACATACAAATGGTTAACCCTTAAAGCACTTACACACTTGGTTATTTACACTTTAAGGCCCTAGAACATTTGCCCAATGCAAATTTGGCCACTTAGTGCATTCAGCCAATACAATAAAGTACATACATGCTTTCAGCATTCACTAAACATACAAAATTAAGACCCACACATGAAAAACGCAAATCCAAAGCACTAGACTTAAATCCACAGCTCCTATATTCAGATCTGACTATATCTTGATTAGATATATACTTCCACTGCTTTAAACCGAAGATGCAAACAATATTTGATGTCATTGATGTCCGAGATGTTCATATCTAGACCTTCCATAAAAAAACACGCACAAAAATTAGACATGAGGTTCGGCCAAGAACACTTGTAACATTCGGCCATTACAGAGGAAATAGAAAAGAAATATGAGATCAGATATTATTTGAAGTCAACTTACACTTCTCGAATTCATATATGTGATAACGAACCAGCACGAAAAAATGAATGACCACTTGCAGAAAACCAAGGGAGATTCGATCAATAGAGAAGAGAGAGAAAAAATAAAATAAAAGAGAATAGAAGAAAAGTAATGAAGAAACAATGGTCACAAGTGGAGGAGGAAGGAGGAAAAAGGGTGGCACAACAATGGTCAAAACTAGGGTTTTAGGGGCGGCACAATGAAGAGGATGGAGGAAAAAATTGAGAAAAATGAGAGAAGAAGAAAGGGGGGGGACAACAAAGAGATGAGCAAGTGAAGCTAAAAAGAAAAGAAATGTACAATAAATACTAGGCCTAAAAGCAAAATTACAAAAGATAAAAATTATGGGAGGGAAAGAAATCGAACTCAAGTTTCAAGAATAAATTCACTAATCCTTAACAATCAAACTGAAACTCATTTATTAATTAATGTGCAAAGATAACAATAAAATCGGGGCATGACACTTAATGTTTTATATTTCTTTTACCACTTTTGCTCTTATTTTCTTTTTCGTTAAATTTATCATTTATTCTTTCAAAAAAAGTCAAATTTAATCATCAACCTTTTAAAAAAAATTCAAATTACTATTTTTTTTAAACAAAAGTACTTTCATGCTAATTTTTATGAATTTTTTTATATATGTATTTTTTGAATTTTAGTTTTTTGAATATTTTATAAATTTTAATTAGTGCAATATCAACATGAAGTATACATGGATTGTTACACAAGTTGTCATGCAAATATTACTAAAAATTAATGTTTTAGTTGACATTTTTATTAAGAAAAAGTGATTTGACCTTTTTAATAGGTTAATGATCAAATTTAAGTTGAAAAAGAATAATGACTAAATTGATAAAAGATGTAAATGTCAAGAGTTAAAATTTAGGAATATGCTTTTTAATTTTGTTTTTATCTTTTTGAAGAGTACTAACAAGTAAAATAAAATCAAAGTAGAAATGCATATCAAAGTAATCACAAGTATCAAACTATTATAAACGGATCATCTGAACAACCACGAAATAAAATTAAACTAGTACAACATAAACAAACAAAGGTTTACCACAATCAAATTAAAGCCAATAAATTGGACTAAAACTTACACATGACATTTGCACATTGTAAGTGATTAATTTTTTAAAAAAATTTAATTAAATCATTAGTTAATTATTAAAATATTTTTATAACTTAATTATTAGCTTTGATGTACAATAAAAACTAAATAGTAAACTTTTGTTAAAAAATTGATTGTGCAATTATTTAAATAAAAGTATTGGATTTGTTAAAAAAATTTAATTATTTTTTAATGTGGCATTATGAAATAAATAAATATATACATATATATATATATAGATTAAAATTTTAAATTATGAAAGGTACTTGGGTACATTTTAACAAGATATAAAAAAAAAATTCGGGTTGGGCCGTTAACTGGGACCACAGTACCCTATATAAACCCACCCATCGTCGAATAGCAAACAGTCTCAGCTAGCTTTTGCTACCAATTAACCCTAAAAATCCCTTAAAAGACTAAAATAAAATAAAATAAATTCGAAGATCAAACATGAAGCGATCACGCTCCAGTAGCTTAGGCAATATCCGAGTACTTAAATCTCCGCCACCCACTGCTTTTGGCTTTCAATGGAATACACGCGCCAACGCTACCGTAATCTCCTTCCACGCGCCTCCCAAGGCCCGGGAAATGACAAATGTGGGGATTCTGGCGGTTTCGGCGCCAAAATTGGCTGTTTGGCAAGAGAGTTACTTTTTGGATAATTGCTTCCTTTGCAAGAAGGGGCTACGCCAAAATGATATAAGATTTATGTACGGGTATGTTCGTTTATGGCTCTTCGCTTTTTATTTTTAATTATTGTTACTAATAATTTTTTTAGTCTCATAATCAGTTAATTGTTGTGTGTCGTTGACTGATACTTGTTTGGCTGCTAGGAAAATAAAAAGCTAAATTGAATCTTTTCTCCTTTTTGCTTTTATCATCTGAGAATCAATCATTTTCATGAAGGTTCTTCTTTGGTTAATTCTTTAATTCTTAATTGCTGAAAGTTCCTCCTTATGCCTGTGTTTGTTAATCCTTTAATTGCGGCATTTTAAACAGATAGTTAATGAAGGCTTATATTTTTCTTTTAATTTTTTATTATAATTTACCATTTTAGGCATCTTACCCTTTTAAAAAATGAAGAATTAAAGTGTAGGTTAATATACTAATAAGTCCTTCAAGTTTGTCACTTTATTTAAACAACCCATTATACTTTGATTACGTCCTATCAAGCCTTTTAAAGTTTAATTGGTATTCAACAGTGTAAGGGCTTATTTGAATAAATTGACAAAGTTCAAGGGTTTATTTTGTATATTAGCCTAAAATGTATTATTTTACTCATCTCTAGAGAGGTGTAATTGAGACACTAATACTAGTAACCTACTAGTTCGACTAAAAAAAATTGAACTTGATTTAGTAGTTATTGAGTCGAGCTCGAGTTTGAGTAGTTCAAGCTATCGATCGAGCCGAATTCAAATTTAGTAATACTCAGCTCAAATAACTTGCAAGCCTTATCCAATTTTTCATTCTTAATATATATTAAATATTATATATATTATTATTACGTTTAATTTATATTATTAACTTTAACCTTAATTATCGAGTGGAGCTCAAGCTTAAATACATGCGTTATATATGAGCTGAATTGAGCTCAATTTTGATATTGTGTAGAAAAATTAATAAATGAATTTAATCTAATTCAAGTTTGAGTAGCTCAATTATATCAGTTTGATTGAGCTTGACAGGGGTGGAATCCCCTCCTAAAAAAAATAACAAAAAATTGTCTATTAATCCCTTTTAACTTTTAAGAAATTATAAATTAGTATAATGATAAAATTTTACTTTTTAACCTAAATTTTTATTTATTTTTTACTCCAAATTTCTAAGTAAATTATTATTGGCATATTAACACACCATTGTGATATTTTGGGTAATGGATTGAATTTTGTTTTATATAATAAATGCAGTGACTTTCGTGCGTTTTGCTCCATTGAATGCCGCTATAAACAAATCAATGAAGATGCAGAAAAGGAGAAAGCTTCAAAAGAAATTAATTGAAACAAAGCAAAAACCCGATCTGAACTTGTCACCTGGTACTTAACTTGAAAAAAAAACATGTATTTTCGCCATTTTATTGGTTTCACTAACTTTTTCTTTTTTGTGGTGCATATAGCTTGTCAAATTTTCAAGATAGGCATATGCATTTTTATGAAAATGGTTGGTTGAACTATAAAATCTGCCTTTGTACAATTTTGCATTTCAAGATAGGCATATGCATTTTTATGAAAATGGTTGGTTGAACCATAAAATCTGCCTTTGTACAATTTTGCATTAAATGAATTTAAAAAAAAAATCTAGGTGATTGAGGATTGGACATCTTGTTTCAACTTTTATGATAATTATTTTAATTTTTTTTCAAAATTATTTGGGTTAACATTTTTTATATTAAGAAAGTGTTTGTATATATATATATATATAAAAGTTTAAGAAAGTGTATTTTATGTTAAAAAAAAAGTTTAATACTTCTATTCATTGATACGATCTCGTATCATGAGTTGATTTCGAGTCTTAAATTTTCTCGATCGTAAAATGGAGAAGTATCGTTCTAATTGAAGTTAAGTTGAAATTGGTTAAGAATAGGCTTAAACCAAAGGTTTTCAGATGTGTTTAAGAGTTGTTAAGTATATGGTTCGACTAAACAAGAATTAAAGTGATTTTAAGGTTGACATATTGGATGGAAAGAAGGGCTTAAGGTCAAGAAAGAACTAATACTATAGATAAGTATTGACCCGAATCTTATAGGACACTTAAGGTGAATAGATGATCGGAATAGGATCTTGACCTGCTATCTATTAAGAGATAGGAACCAGAGGTATAGCGTGAACGTCACACTCGTGAGAATGATAAGTTCGAATGAATCAGATTGATGCCATAAGAATAACTTGATAAGTCAATTGAGTCACAAAAAAACCAAGGGAGTTGAATAACTCACAATCGACCGAATTAACCGAAAAAATTTTGGTTTGGTTACTTTTTTTGAAAAAATTTTGGTTGATTAATGATTAAAAATTTAAAAAAAATCGGTTAATTCAATTAATATTATTTTGGGTCAATTAACCAGTTGATTAACTGACTGAACACCCCTAATTACGAGCTTAAAACTTGTTAAATAACAATGCAGCATTAGGCTCGAAAATTCCATCTATGGTTAGAAAGTTTTAAGAGAATGAGAGAGTTCTTATTATTAAAATGAGGATCGGGTATCCTTATTTATAGGCCTCGTCCTAATACATCAACGGTTGATATTCAATTACAAAGTCTATCATGAATGGTGGAGATTTTCCCAAATACTCCCAACCCAATACATCAACGGTTGATGGACGGCGGAGATCTAATATTTAAATCTTCCCAATTACCGTTTTCATGAAGGATTTTTTTTTTTCTTTCTTTTTTGTTAGTTCTTTAATTCTTAATTGCAGAAATTTCCTTCTTATGCCTGTGTTTGTTAATCCTTTAATTGCGGCATTTTAAACAGATAGCTTAATGAAAGATTATATTTTTCTTTTAATTTTTAATTATTAATTTACCATCTTATCACTTACAAAAATGAACAATTAAAGTTTAGGTTAATATAATAAGTCCTTCAAGTTTGTCACTTTATTTAACAAGCCATTACACTTTGATTACATCCTATTAAGCCTTTTAAAGTTTAATTGGTTTTCAAATGTATAATGGCTTATTTGAATAAATTTACGAAGTTAAAAGGGTTTATTTTGTATATCAGCCTAAAATTTATTATTTATTATCTCTAAGAGGTGTAATTGTGACACTTATGCTTGTAAACTATTCAAGTTCGATTCGAAAAGAAACTTGAACTTGATTTAATAATTACCGAGCCAAGCTCGAGTTTGAGCAGTTCAAGCTATTAGTTGAGTTGAATTTAAGTTTAGTAATATTCTTGATTGATATCATGTTTGTTTATATCATCTTTTTGCTTATAGTTAGGAGTGTTCACAATTCGGTTAAAACTAATTTAACCGATCGAACTAATCTAATTCGGTTAATCGGTCGATGGTCGAATTTAGTTCGGTCAGAGATCAGTTAATGATTTTTTGAAATTTCTATTATCGGTTAATTCTATTTGAAACCGGGTTATTAATCGAATTAACTAATTAACCGAAATATTTGTTATTTTCAAGACTTATGTAGTGTTTCTAACGTCTTTTTGTTGTTTTCACCTCCATTTAAAGTTTTTTTAACTATCAAATAAAAGAAAATAAACATTAGTAATGTATTTTTTATATGTTTTATACTTATTTTAACCAAAAGACAATAACATATAAAATTCGATTAATTCGGTTAACTGACCGAATTAACTGAAATATTTCGATTTTGTTAATGTATTTGAAAAATACTTCAATTCGGGTAACAGTTAAAGATTTTTACATTTATATAATTTGATTAATAGTAATTCGGTTCAAATATTAACCGAACTGACTGTTTAAACACCCTTACTTATAGTCCCCCATACGGTGCCATATTTTTTGTTCAATTCGAACTAGTTTCTAACAATATGGTCCATTAGAAAGTGCCTAACAGCCCAAATTCATCCCCCATCTAATACAACATGTCAATTTATTGACGAATACTAGACATCTTAATGGGCGGAGTTGCTTGCATGCCCTGGTGAGGCTATCTTATTTTATATCGGATTTGAGTTCATATTTTTCACTTTTGAATTGATCTAACTCGGTCTACCTGATATACTGTTTACAAATAACATTATATTATTTTTATAATTAAAATTACATAAAAATTATTTTATTGTTTTTAACAGTAAAATAAATTATTTAGGCAAATTTAGATTTGAATTCGAGCATATAATTATATTTTTCAAAATTGGATATTGAACTAACTCGATTCATGAACACTTTTATTACATACAAACTAACAAATAAAATTAACTTAATGAAAATTTTTTAAAATATAATTGTTATAAAACAATTTATATTTTTATAATTATATAAACATATTCATTAATCCATCCGTGATAAAAAATGCATCATGATCAAGAACAATAATAATAATTGGTATGTATTGATATCTGTTTATTTTGTGTACTGATTCAATTTTATTGGTATGTGGGAAAAATATTTAATATATGATATGATATTTGTAAATATCAAATGAATGAGATTGAATAATTTTGAAAAATAAAATATCTATAAATTATATAGAATATTCGTGACTTAATTTCATAAATAAAATATCATCATTCACATATATAAAAATAATCATCAATTATATAAAAAGATTAGTCGGAATTTTTTATTTATTTATCACTTTCCTATTTTTAAAGTTTAAAAGGTAAAAAATTGATTTTTTTTTTTGTGAACCTTATTCATGTACAAGTCAATACACATTATGTAACACCCTCTAACCCTTATCCATCGTCATAACAGGGTTACGGAGTATTACAAGACTTTCCAGATAAAATATGAACATTATATAATCATCTAGCATACACATTATAATTTAATCATATTGTCCCTATGAGCCATCGAGGCCTAAAATATGTGTTAGAAACAAATCAGGATTAAATCGGGTACTCCAGGAATTTTTTGCAAAATTTTAAAAATTTTCCTAGGTGCAGGGGACACATGCCCGTGTGTTAGCCGTGTGGACTCATAATGAACCTTAAACATCAAGTTTACCCTTCCCTGCAACCTTGAACACCAAGCAACTCAAAAAAAAAAAAAAACCATTCGTTTAATCACTTTAAAACATGATTCAATACATTTAAAACATGTCAAAACAATGATCCTAGTTTCCTAACTAATGTACCCTCATAGGTACCTCACATATATTATCAAAAAATCAAATAAAACACCATTTAAGCCAATTTTAAATTCATACCAATTTCAACCCAAATTTGCCTATATCACTCTCAATTATGCATCAACTTAAACATTCCGTATTAATCTCAACTTAACACACATATTCATGTATATAAGTAATCAATATCATCTTATAACATCATTTACATTCACTTCCCAAAATGACAAGCATAAGACATCCTAGGTATATGCCGACATAAAAAGAAATATGCATCACCACGTTTTGAGTTAGGGATCGTTGATGGATGCTGAATCGGCAATCTGACTTTAACCTAACCTGCGCACGAAAAATAAATTGTACGTTGTGTATAAACTCAGTAGTATTTCTATAATCCGAATACTTAAAAGTAAAATAATATAACATACAATAACTATAGTCGTACAATTATTCAATTCATAAATAAGGTATTTATAAAACATTCAATTTTTATCATTTGCTATCCCAGATAGCTTTTCACAATATTAACACAAATCATTTGAACAACAATATTTTTCATTCATATTCAATTCATAAATACACAAATCATGTGTCTCTAACCATATTTCAAATCACCACTCAACATTAATCATAACACTATTTTATTCAATAACCCCTATTAACATGACATGGACTCGGACTGATATACGGATCCAACCAAAACACACCAGTTTGGCACCCAGTGCCTCATCGGATAATTCGAAGCAATAAGTTGACACACAGTGTCTCATCGACCATGCCGAAGTAAATTGGTACCTAGTGCCTCATCAAATTTATCCGAAGTAATAATTTGACACCTAGTGTCTCATCGACTCAAAGTTGAAGTATCCCTAAACTCTTCCAATCCTATGGCATGCCATCTATATCCGACTCAACCCGATACATTTAATAAGGTATCAATTCACTTTTCTAATGCCACAATTATCCAATACTCAATTATCACATAAATCACAATTTCACATACATTCAACTCAATATTAAAAATGCTAACACTTACCTTATTTACTTACCATAAACATTTAAATCAAAATACAACAATTTATAATTAGATTTGGATTATAAAAATACAAACCAGAATTTTTTGAGCTACTCCTCGTCGACTTTATCTTTTCCTTTCTTAGTCAAAGTTTCCAGCATAACATTAGCTACGAAGATTAAACAATTAAAAATCATCAATACAATACAATTTCAAATTGAATATTTTAATTTTTATTCAAATTTTTCCTAATTTCTAATTTAGTCCCTAAACTGAGACTAACTTTATTTCTTCAAAACTAATTTCATATTTTCATTCGATTTCCACTTTAAACTAAATTCAACTCTCTAATTTCACTTAAATCCATAAATTTTAAAATTTTTACAATTTAGTCCCTAATATTCAAAACTTATAATTTATCTTACAATTCAATCCCTT
Organism: Gossypium stocksii; assembly: GCA_020496765.1. Classification (NCBI taxonomy): domain Eukaryota; kingdom Viridiplantae; phylum Streptophyta; class Magnoliopsida; order Malvales; family Malvaceae; genus Gossypium; species Gossypium stocksii. The sequence goes on from CM035623.1 coordinate 112,834,091, forward strand.
TTTCATTTCTAACTTAAAATTCTATCAATTTGGTCCCTAATACTCTAATTATTCAACATGAACAATGTAATATCCCAAAAATTTCTATCATTGATATAGTAAAATAAAGAAATAAAAAGAGAAAAAACCACCACCCCTTTTCCATGCAATTCACGTTAGGAGAGAAGAGGGGAGAAAGAAAGTTTGGCTTTCTTTACAATTTGGTCCTTCCACAAAAAATTCACCATTTTCACCTAGAAATCAAAAGAATTTCCATAGCTACCGAAGGAGGAAAATGTTAAGGAGGCTATGAGGAGTTAGAATATCAAGTTGGATTCAAGAAATAGAAGCTGGAGGAGACAGAAAGTGAAGTTAAAGTTTGGAAACAATAAAACAAGGTAAGAACATCAAGATTTCCATGTATTTTTAAGTTTAATATTATTGAAAAATCATGTAAATGATGTTAATGTAGAGTTTCCTTATATATGATTCTATGTTCTTGATATGGTAGTGAAGAGAAAATAAGATAAAGTGATGGGAAATGGTGTAGAGAAAGAAAATAAGTGTGATATAAACTTAATAATTAACATCTTGCACTAAAACAGTTTTAGACAGCAGCAGTAAGCTAAATTTGAAAAATCACCAAAAATGGTAGAAACTGAATTAGAAGTTGAGTAAGATATGGAATTAAAGCTTGTTGAGTCTATTTTCATATAAAAGAAACAGAACAGGTAAATGAATTCTGTATTCTGAGATATTTATATTTTTGTGAGACTGGTTCAGAATGATTTTGGGATCCTCTGTTTTGACTTTGGAAAATCACCAAAAATTGTATAAAAATAATTAGGAACTTAAATTTATGTGTTTGAAATCCTTAATGAGTCTATTTTCAAGAGAAATAAGCAGGAACATCATCCGAGTCCCGTATGAGGAGATAATTAAATTTTAATGAAGAAAGTTAGAACAGTTATACAGCAGAACAGGGGTAACTTTAAAGAATAAACTGTACTTATTGGATAAGCCAAAAATTCTGAAAATTTTATGGTAAGAAGATATATGAGTCTAGTTTCAGGGAAAATTAATGTATCTTAATTTGGATTTTTGTATCTCAAGATATAAATAATTTAGTGACTATGACGCAGGTGGACAGCTTGAATGTTCACATATAAGTAAATAGTGAAATTATTGATAATGTTACTTATAAGCATATTATATAAATTAAGGATGTGGAATGGAGAGAAGGAGGAGGAAAATAAGTATGAATATTCAGTTAGCATGACTAATTTGTATGTTTTAAGCCTAAGGACTAAATTGAATAAAAGTAAAACTTTATGGGTAATTTTGTAAAAATGTTAGAAATGATCAAATTACATGAAATGGATTATTTTATTATTTAAATTGAAAACTTTAAATGAAAATTGTTAATTTAGTTCAAGATCGAGGGAAAACATGTTTTAAGGATTAAATTGAAAAGTGTTGAAATTATGGAAAATTTTGATATTTTATAGAATTTATGGGCTCTCATTAATATGTATGATGACAACGGCTGGAAATAAGGATTAAATCGCAAGAATTTATTTTTCTGAACCTAAGGGTAAAATCGTCATTAATTAAAAATTTGGGGGCCAAATGGTAATTTGCCTAGAGCATTAATTAAATGTATTAGAATATGGAATGAATGAAAACAATGGTCAAATTTATTTATAAAGATCCCAACGACTCAAATGCGAGACTTGAACATGAAAAAGAAAAGATATTGGATTAATGAATTTATAAACACGGACAAGCAACGAGGTAAGTTCGTGTAACTTGAATTGTATTTTTAAACACTTGAAATATGTGGTTATGTGATGAAAATATGATTTGAATGATCAATGCATAATAATTGATGAAATATTGATAATACTCGATATAAAAAGAAAGTAAATCCCGGTTGAATGGAATGGATTTCGATGGATCATTGGAAAATGAATTGATGGTAAAAAGGATCTAGCCCGGACGGGTGATCCTATTCTGATGTAGCCCTCCCGAAGAATACAGGAAAAAGGATTAAGCCCGGAAGGGTAATCCTAATCCCGAAGAATATATGGGAAATGAGGTTCGCAGGAGTGTGCTGATGGCTCTCCCGAAGAATATATGTGTATAGGCCCTTCCGAAGAATACATGGGAGCTGAGGTTCGCGGAAGTGTGCCAAGAATTCAGGTTTGTGGGAGTGTGCTTACTAAAATGAAATGTATAAGACCATGGTTAAAAGATACCATGGCAATGAATAAGACCATGGTTGAAAGATACCATGGCAATGAATAAGACCATGGTTGAAGGATACCATGGCAACAAATTGAGAAAATGAATAAGACCATGGTTGAAAGATACCATGGCAATGAATCAGACCATGGTTGAAAGATACCATGGCAATGAATAAGACCATGGTTGAAAGATACCATGGCAACACATGCATATGAATTGACGGACCCGAAATTGTACACTAAAAGTGTACTCCTGTATGAATTGACGGTTAATGAGATTGTACACCAGGAGTGTACGATTGGATATCCATCGAAATTCCGAGAAATTCAACGGGATAAATATAGAAGATGGTAAACACATAGCTAAAAAGGGTAAATGTGAATTGATGGATTACGGATTTGCATATTTTAAGTATACTATATGATTTTAACTATCGATATTCCGATAAATTCAGTAGATAAGAATCCTGACCAGAAAAGGAAATATGTATATAAAAAGATTTGTACATATATTCCTGAAGTACATGAAAAAAAAATGACAGTGATACTGGATATATGGAAATATAAGATGATGATATTTGTACATGAAATTTATTTATGAATATATGCGTCCATGATTATAGATTCATATACTTTAATAATATTAATTATATGACGATGAAACTTCGAATGACTTAATGAATAAAGCCCTGACATGGAAATAATTTGAGCACGAAACAATAATCATGAAATTGAACTTGAAATACAAGAAAATGATATTTATTCGATATTTTAAAAAAATATGACATGGAAAATACATGTATATGAAACTTACTTGATAAGTATGCATGTTCAAGATTATGAATTGTCCTGGAATAAATATATACAAAATTCATGAAAACAATGATACATGAAATTTTGGTATAATGAATGATTTATGTTTTGAAGAAATGGCAAGAGAATAATATGTATCATATTATATGAATATGTGGCAATCTTTAATATACTGATACATGGAAATTGGGTAAGCCGTAATAAGTAATAATCTCAAGTATGATATGTTAATAAAATGAGTTTATCGATTCTAAAATTATATGAAATATATTCAAGTATACTAATGACTGTTGTTGTTGGCGCTTAGACAAGTGCCAAGCTATCGGTTAAATGGTAATATGTGTATTATTTGATACGTCAAAAGGGAAAATGATCAAATGAAAATATACATGTGTTTATGGAAGAGTGGTAAAATTTAAGTTGTATAATTTCTTATAAAAATGAGTTATCATTTGATAAAAAAATAAATAAAAATAAAAAAAAGTTCTATAAACTCCGGTAATACCTCGTGACCCTATTCTAATGATGGATACGGGTTGGGGTGTTACAAACAACATTTAAAAACTCAATATTCTAAAATTTTGACATGGATTGAGTAGTATTTATTTCTAGAATTTCAAAAACATAAAAATTTATAAGAAAATGGACTAATTTAACTTACCAATTGAGCTTTGAACCTTAAAACCCTAATTTTTCTCATTTTTCTTTCTCTTTTCTTTTCTTTCCTTTTTCTTCTCTATTTCGTTTCTTTGTTCTTTCTTTTTTCTATTCTTTTATTTATTTTGTTTATTTTAGTTATTATAATAATTTAATATATATTTTATTATATACTTAAGTATTAAGTATTTTATATATTATTATTTTATTCATATGTATTTTATTTTTACGCATGTACACATAATTACCATACACTTGTTAATTAAGGCTTAATTACTTATTTAGTCCCTTCACCTTTCTCTAATCTATAATTCAACTTTCTCTCTATATACAATTTAGTCGTTATACCTAATTACTCTTGATTCAAACTAATTTACTTAACCAGAACCAAATTAACCACATAACTAACTTCGTAAATATTTTTAATAAATATTTACGAATCCATTTTACGAAAATGGAGACCCGAAAATACACTTTCCAGTACCCATGGCTATAGGGTCATTACACATTATTATAGCTAGTACAATTGTAGTTGGGTAGAACAAATCGATAAGATTGATATAAGTCATATTTTTCATCGTTGTAAAAGAGAGAATTTGACATTTTTATTTTTTATCGGAATAGTGCGCATGACAACATGGTCATAATCAATACAAGATTAACTACCTAGTTCATTCACTCAAATCTAACTATATATTTGGGTTACTAATAATAAAGGGAACTAAAGAAGAGAAAGTATATGTATCTATTTAGGTTACTAAGGGTGGGTTTAGATGGGCACTGCGTTTACTTGTGGTTAATGTAGAAACAGCGGTGGCGGTGAGATTAGATATTGTAACGTGAGACCAAAAAGTAAGCAAAACGCACTACACTACACCTTACTTCTAGACATGTTCATAGGTCGGGCCACCCGGCCCAGCCTGAAGGCACGCCCGAAATGTGAGAGGGTTTGGAAAAAATATAGGCTCGAAAAATGGGCTTGGACAAAAAAATAAGGCCCCTTTAAAAAAAGGGGCCGGCCTCAGGTAAGGCATTTTTTACCCGAGCCCGGACCGAATTCATTAAAAGACAAAAAAAGATTTTTTTTTGTTTTTAATATTATTTTCTTATTATTTTCTCCCTATTTTGCAACCAGTTTACTATTATGTTGCTACTATTTTGTTGTTATTGTTTGGATATTGTATAAAACTTATTTTATTGTTAATTTTGTTATTATTTTAGAGGCATTTGCTTGTTAAGTTGCATCTATCTTAGCATTATTTAAGTAATAATATTTTTAAAAATTTATTTTCAATTTGTTGAGAAATATTTATTTTGATGTTTTTAGTATTATTGATATATTATATATTAAAATTATATAAAAATAATATAAAAATTAATATGAGCAGGTCAGGTCGGGCCCGAGTTTTAACATTTTTTATCCGGGTCAGGCTTAGACAAAATTTTAGACCCATTTTTCGGGCTAGGCCCAAGCCTAACAAACGGGCCTAAATTTTTAGTTGAACCTGACACATGCACACCTCTACTCACCGCCCATTAAGACCCACCTAAATCTAATAAAGGAAAGGTGTAATATTAGCTTAATTGTCCGACAACAGCCATGACCTTTGGCTTAGTTGTCGACGACCTTTAGCCATGGATGATTCGTTTTTTTAGCCAGTTTGACTTTTCGTATTGATTCGCACTTCAACAAATTTAATACCATTCTCCAAACTACTATACCGATGATTCTTCGTCCAATTAATCTGATCCAATTCAAATATCAGCTTGAAACATTATAGTTTCTTTTCCTTGATTGTTGGCTTTCTTTTATCTTCATATCTTTTAACCCTATGTTTAGACTTAGCTTAGCTTTCTCTCGCCATCTTCCTCTACCATACCTTCTTTCAAATACGCATATACATACACTTTCCTTTTTTCCATAGATAAGGGTGAATCCAAGATTCTTAGAAACCCAGAATCAAGTCGATCAACATTACCAAAGAAAACAAGCTTTTCACTGTAGCCAAAAAGACAACAAAGGGACCAAACAGAAAGAAGTGTAGAGTTAGTGAAAGAGATCAGCACATGGACATTCCATAAATAAACGACCGTGACACCAGTGTCACCACGCCAACGAATATGATATTTTGCGGCCTCATTGACAATAGTGTGTGCCTTGCTTTGCTTTTTCTCTGTGTCTGTCTTGCTTGGTGTTTTAGTACTGGTCACTGAGTGATTTACTGACAGCCTTGTTTAACAAGTAAACATTCTTGTGTCATAAAGTACAGTTTTAAAATGACATCATTTCAAAATCTAATCCATGTCTTAATTTGGTACCTTCCACGCTTTGTCAATGTAAAAGCCTTAATCCCACTCTACTTCAAATTGTAGTTGCTCCCCATATCAATCGTAGGTAGAATGATGTAAGGCCAATTTAAGTTTTATATTATTAAAAATTTAAATAAAATTAAAATAGAATTAATATTTATTATTTAATATGGTTAATATTTTAAAATTTTTATGACTTTGTAAATAAAATATTTTATTTAAAATTGAATTGCAATTAAAAATAAATAAAATTCATTACATTTTTATATAGTAAATATTAATTATGTTACAATTCGAACTTTTTTATTATTTTTAATTGTAAAGAAACTAAATTAATTCATTTAATAATAAAAAAAATTAATTTAATCTAATCATTATAATACAAGGACCTCCCAAATATTTTAACATTTTTCTCAAAGTAAGTTAAACTCACTGTACTGCATCTTACGGTCCATCTAAACTCACCAATTATCTATATTTGCACAATTATTCTCTCATTTTTTTCTTTTCATTTTTCTTTTTAATGATTTTTAGTTTTAAAAACTATATTTCAAAATACATTAAAAGGTTATCTTAAAACTTAAAATACACCTAACCAACTTCTTTTAAATTTTAAAATTATCATTTAATTATTTAAAAATAAAATCAATCTCTTTACTTAACCTTTAAATATTTTTAATATATTTCATTTTTGTAGAAACTATCCAATGAGTAACCAAACTCCCTCTCGCCGCTATTGCCAAGCCTCACAACATTCCCACCATCCTACTATCACTAAACTCCATCAGAACCCTCAACCAGCACCTCCATCATAGCCACCATATCATTATACTGAACCCAATTTCCCATTGTCAAACCACGTCCAACACCACATCACCATCAAGCCCCTAAACCGAGAGACACCCCAGCAGTCACCATCAACTCTCAACTCACTATACACCACCTCACTGACTTAAACTCAGAAACAACAACCCACAAAAAGACTAACAATAAACAATTATTAATAACTAAAAAATATAAATTAGATACTAAAAAAGATAGGAGGAGGAGAATTGATCGGTGCCCTTATTTGTACTGGAGAACGGTCGCCAGCTTGAACGGAGAATACCGTGGAAAGAACGAGCGACGACGGTGCAAGGACAACGACCATTGAGAAACAGTGGTGTTTATGAGAAAACAATCAGGGAAGAGACGGAGAAGAGCCGATTGTGGGCAGCTTGAACCGTTGGACGACCAAAAGTGCTTCTGAACTAAACTAACCCTAATCCTATTAAAATGTTGATTGTGATATTTAGTTTTGCTACTCTATATTATAGATTTCTTAATATTGCCATCATTATATCTTGATTTCCACCATTACTATTAGGATTTTTAAACTTATTTTCTTTTACTTTAATGAAATGTATATATTTATACATATATGGATATATGGTTTGTTTTGAACATGTATGCTTATTTATTTTTTGGTTATAATATATGTTTAAATAATTCTTAGTTATCTAATAATTTTGGTATAATTGTGGTTAAAATAATTATTTGGTATATTTGTATAGGAAAGTTTTAACTTTATAAGTGAATTTAAGATTTTATCATTTCTCCTTAAATTATATTTAAAAATTAAAATAAATAATTAAGGAACGTAGCAAAACCTCCGCTTGCATACCAAACAATTACCTTTGTGATTAATCTCTCTATGCACACATATTATCATAATTTGAGATTTATCCTTTTTCGAAACAGTAATACGAGTTATTTGAATAAATTGTTTTGGGTCAAGTCCAAGCCTAATTTTTTTTTTAAATTCACGCTTGAACTTGATTATGGACAAATTTATTTATAAATGTTTATAATATAAGGTTTTTTTTTCAAATATAAAATTTTCATTAGAGTTTCTTTTTTACTTTCCAAAATCATTCTATTTATGAAATTTTAAAAATTGTAAAAAAAATTTAACAAAAAAATAATATATTTTAATAAATACGACCACATATACATGGTTATTGTAAAAACTTAAAAGGAATAAAACTATATATTATACGTTTTTCTTTTTAATGAAGATAAATTTAAAAGGAATAAAAATATATATTATACGTTTTTATTTTTTAATGAAGATACTTTTATTAACCGTGTATGATTGTGTTGAATCCGGTAAAATTTATGTTTTTAATAGATTTTGAGTATTACAATTCATGTGAAATGAAATTTTTATTCTAATTATAAAATTAATATATTTTAATTTATTTATAATATTAATTATAAATTCTATTGATATAATAATTTTAATATATTTTAATTTATATAAATATTTATCTTTCATTTACTCATGTCTTAATGGCCCAATTTCTCGAACATGGATTGAATTTTCAGTCTAATTTAGCCTCAGGTAGCCCAAAGTGGCAGGATTAAATGCAGGGGGATCATAAATGTGCATTAAGTTAGCTCTCTTTTTTTTTTCTACCTAATTAAATTTAAAATTAAATCTGATTTAACTCTTAAAATATATATTTAGGTTGTTAAAACATTTTACAAATTTAAAATTTAATTATTCTATTTTCTTCAATTTTTTTATTTTTTTATTTATCGAATTTAAAAATGTAATTACAATTAACATAATTAAAACTTTTCTATTAAATTAAAGTTGGTTATAACATTCTTCTATTTTATTTTATTTTAAAATATCACATCAAAAAATTTAATAAAAAATTTTAACGGGATTTGTGGTGAAAATGTCATATATGCCCTTGTACTAAAAGCATATTCCATTTCGCTCTCTACTAAAAAAATAAGTAAATTAATCTCTATAGGTCAGATAGGGCTATAAATGAATCGAGGTTGAACGAACAAATCTCTAATCATGTTCGTTTGTTTATTTTTTAAGCTTGTTCGTGTTCAGTTTATGTTCATTAAAAATTTCAAATTTTTGTTCATGCTCGTTTATTTAAAATTATGTGTATTCATGTTCATTTGTTTAATGTTTACAAACATGTTCATTTAACTTAAAAAAAAAATAAAAGGTTGGTAATGACAATATATCGCAAAGAAAAGAGAAATAAAAATAAAGAACACAGATTTTTTAAGTGGAAACCCTTTCGGAAAAAAAATTACGGGCAGAGGAGAAGAAAATTCACTATGTTGAATTCGAATAATTATAAGAGGAGTAGACTATTTCTATTTATAGGCTTGTAAAACCATATTCTAATAGGAGTGTAGTAAGATTGAAACACCTTATTCTAATCAATATCAAATAGATGGAGTTTAATAAGGTTTAAAAAATCTTATTCTAAAATAAAATAAAATAAAATAAGTGTAGTTCTATATAGAGGTGTGCATGGGCCGGGCCGGGTTCGGGCCGGGCCGGGCCGGGTTCGGGCCGGGCCGGGCCGGGTTCGGGCCGGGCCCAACTAAAAAATTAAGCCTGTTTGTTGGGCTCGAGTCGGGCCGGGCCCAAAAAATGGGCCTAAAATTTTGCCCAAGCCTGACCCAAATAAAAATGTTAAAACCCGGGCCCGGCCTGGCCCGCCCATATTAATTTTTATATTATTTTTATATAATTTTAAAATATATATAAACCATCAAAAATACTAAAAACATCAAAATAAATATTTCTCAACAAATTAAAAATAAATTTTAAAAAATATGTAAACTTAAATAACAATAAAATAGATGCAACTTAACAAGCAAATGCCTCTAAAATAATAACAAAATTAACAAATGCCTTTAAAATAATAACAAAATTAACAAAAAAATAAGTTTTATACAATATCTAAACAATAACAACAAAATAGTAGCAACATAATAGTAAAATGGTAACAAAATAGGGAGAAAATAATAAGAAAATAATATTAAAAAAATATATTTTTTTGTCTTTAGTGAATTCGGGCCGGGCCGGGCTGGGCTCGGGCCAAAAATTCCTTACCCGAGCCTGGCCCATTTTTTAAACGGGCCTTATTTTTTTGTCCAAACCCATTTTTCTGGCATATATTTTTGCCCAAACCCTCCCACATTTCAGGCGGGCCTTCTGGCCGGGCTGGGCCGGGCCGGGCCGCCCGGCCCATGCTCACCTCTAGTTCTATATGGATTTTACTTTTATTTTATTTTACCACTGTATTTTATTTAAATAAGGATTTAGGTCACTTAATTCTAACATAACTTAATTGAACATGTTCATGAACAATATTAATAAATAATAAACAAACAATAAATAAATACACATATATTGTTTAGATATAAAATAGTCAAATATAAATACTAATAATATTATAAATGAAAAAATACAAACGAATATAATTTAATATATACTAATGAAATTTTTATAATAAAATATCATTGATAAATAAACGAGCCAATAAACGAGCTTGTTTGTTTAAAAAACAAATCGAACACACCTTTGTTCGTGTTCGTTCAGTTACTAAACGAACATAAAAAATTTGTTCATAATTGTTTATTTAATTTAATAGACGAACATAGATGAACGTTATACGAGCGATTCATGAACAATTCATCGAACATTTTGTTCATTTACACCTAATGTCAGATCAAAGAGCAAGCTAGTATTTCTATTAAAATGTTCATCAAATTTTACTATTAAAATGAGCCTGTATATGTTAATACGAGGTACATATGACATATCATGTGTCAATGTCTTGCTAATTTATTAGTTACATCAATTTTTAACTACACAAATAGATAATTTTTTTAACAAAAATAATCAATTTACTTTTTAATTTAATAATATTAAATTAAATTACTATTTTTAGGTATACCGAAAGTATTTCCCCTTTCAGCTTCTAGTCTCTCAATTGGCTGACATCATGTGTCCATCACGTGCCAGAGATAACATTATTATTAGAGCATGGGTAAATAAGCAAAACCGGTACGGGTTGACTCAGAGTCAGTAGTTCGTCACTCGTGCTTTTATGTCCCTCCAAAGTTGACGTTGAAATAAATTATATATTTTTATTTTAATAAAACGTGAAGGTGTCAAGCTTTGTAAGGTGCCATCTGTTCCCCTATGTCCAGCAAAACTTAAAGATGTTTGGTCTAATAGTGGTTTTAGTCCCTATACTATTCTAAATTTTGAGAGTTAACTCCTTTTTAAGATAAAGTAACATTTAATCCCTAAACTTGTCGACTTTTCTAACTGTGGTTCATTTACATTTATTTTTTACCACATTAGTCTTAGAAGGGTCAAGTTCCAGGGCTAATATGGATAAAAAAAATGCAATGGTCAGGTTAAAAAAAGTTGTCAAGTTCAAGGAATAAATATTGCTTTGTCTATTTTTTGTTTTTTTGTCTAAGATCCTTCGGTATCAAATAGCAACATTAGGCCTTGATTAGGGGCAAAGTCAAATTTTTTGTTTAAGGGTGCTGAGATAAAATTATAAATTTTTGGGGCAAAACTAAAAAATTGCGTTATAAAATACTTAATTTAAATTATTTATTATTTGGAATGGCTAAAATTTGAATTTTTTCATTTAACTAAAGGTTTAAAATGCTTAAACTTAATGTTTGACTTTTTTGAGGGCCTAAAAATATTGTGTTATAAATATCATTTGGCTGATGGACTAAGGCCCTTGTCCCCCTCTAGCTAGCCCCTAACCCTGACTAAATTTGAAGTTGAGCTAGGTCGGATCTCTAAATAAGGGACAAATTTTCTTACTATTGTTTTCTCTATTCACAAAACTCAAATTTTGCTTAAATAACATTGAGTGATATTTACCACTCACCCCAATAGACCTTGGTATTCCTCTAGCTTAATTTAACATAATTTGACCGTTCTATTTTTATTTGTTATTAGTATGTACAAATTTATAACACTTGTGATGAACAAATTTTTTATTGTTTTTCAACTACACAATGATGATCATGTGAAGATCCAATTAACAATGTTCAACTAATAATAAATTTATATGTCATTCGAATATTTAAGTCTATATTTAAAAATAATAATAATATCATCGCTTTAATGGTAGCACTTAATATTGATATTGATTTGTTCCTATTAATAATATGATTGATTTGTTCCTATTAATAATATGATAAAAATTGAAGGACTAAATTATGCAAAATGCAAAAGAGAGAATAAATATCAAATTTTAGCATGATAAAGTGACTATTATACCTAAGATGTTCCACAATTTATCAATGGTTAAAATTTGGCATAGGTTCTAACTTTTTGAAAATTTGAAATATTTTTTCAATAATTCAAGTCCAGTTGTTAACATGTTTTTTTTTTAAATTTGTTAGTACGACATTTTGAAATAAAAAAAAAACTTACTTGTTAATCATGTAATTAAAAAATTGAAGTTATAATTAACCTAAATTAAAAAAAGTACTAACAATTTGACTTGAATTTTAAAATCTAAAAAGTAAATGGGACTAAATTCTAAAATTTTTAAAAGTAGAGAGATTTACGGCATATTTTAACCTTTATAAAATGTACCTAAAAAATAATATAATCCAAAAACAATGTTGACCGTCAATTATCAAATGGATTAGCATGGAATTCAAGTATCTAAGACGGTGAAAATGATGTTTTAAAGACAAATTAATCATCAATATTTGAATTCAACGTCAAATTAATTTTGATTACCAATAATTTAATTAAAATATCTATGTTTTAATCACAAACAAATTAAAATATTTTTTTAAAGGAAATAAAAAAGGTGAAAATGACAATTTTAGGTGAATAAACTAAAGAAAAAAAAATCTGCAAATGGTGAGAATTGTTGGTCCCTAAGTATAGCATTCCATGTGAATCCTCGTAAATATATAATTATTTTAACATTTTTTAATTTTAGAATTTTAATCAAAGTTTTCGGCTGTTAATGGGGAACACTGTTAAGCTACTTAACATGACAACATGAGCTTAAAAAAAAAACAACAACAACATTAAAAAATGGAAAGTTTTTAAGGAACCATTAAAACCACGTCCAAATGTTCCAATTATATATAAGACATGTTCAAGTTGCCCATACCGTCCAAATTTATAATGGTGGCTAGTGAAATAATTTAAGGCATAATTAGGGAAAATTTAATGATGAATTACTGCTTAATTCATGCACTAATATTTTGGGTTTTTTTTTTCAAGGTTGATTGATTTGATAGTAAAATGTTAAAAATATTTTAGTGAAGATGAAAATAACTTTTGAAAACAATACAATGTATGTAGCAGTTTAGGGTTTAGAGTTTAGACCCTAAAATAAAATCATTGAAAATAATTTAGTTAAATCTACAAATTGATGGGTTTAAGATTTGCATATTAGTCCAACGAGAAAATACCTAACCTAACCTAACACTTGCAACAAAAGCAATCATTCAAACTACATTAGTGGAGAGGTAACTCAAGTGTTATATACGAAAGGGTTAAATTATTATTTAGGGTTTGAATTTGATAATTATTTTTTATTGAGGCTTGAATTGTTTTTTGTTTCAAATTTTATCCTAAATCATTGGTGAAGCTAGAAAACTTTTATTGGGAGGGGTTAAAATTAAAATGTATATCTTTACTATAGAAAAAATACAATTTCATCATTTTAATAGTCCATATCTTTATAATTTTTAAAAGATTAAATCAAAATTATTATTTTGGGGTCAAAGTGCAATTTTATCATTATCAATTTAAAATTTTATAAATTATAAAAGAACCTAAATAGAAATTTTCCATTTTAAGGGTAGGGGCCCCTACTAACTCCTTGCTTCACCACTGTCCTAAATTTGACAATTATTCCCACATTAAGAGCATAAATTAGAGAATTGTTTCTGCTATTGGTACTTGACTTTTTTTTTCAAGTTAATCCCTGAATTAACTTATTTTACATTTCAAACTTATTGTCCATTATTTTTATTTAATTTTATCTTTCTGTTTCTATTTCATTTTAGTGTTAATGCTATGCACGTTAAGAGAACCGTGGCCTCAAAAGCTTCAAACTCTAGGGTTTCAAACTTTTTATACATCCTTTTGTTTTATAAAATTTTAAAATTAGTCCCGATTTGTGGAATTTTTTTTAACTAAATTATAAGAAGATGATAAAATCCTAACAATAATGATATTTAAAAAATTACTTTAATTATTAATAATTTTACGTAGAATATACACATGATGTATGGAAGGTGTGAGTATTCGAAATATAGACAACTATGCTTAAAACCATAATAACCAACATATGATGACGACTTCATTTTTCATTAACGAAATTGAAAAATATCTTTCCACTTTTGTCCGTCCCCAAAATAGGAACTCTCCTTTAGAATGCGTTTACAACACGACGCGCACTTAATGCTATTACGACAGATCAGAACAAAGAAAGGCATTGTGGTTCAGAAAAACTAGAGAGCAGATTAAGATTTGACAAAACTCACAAAAAGCAGTTGCCTTACCCGCGCATTGTTTCTCTTTCGGTTTTTGATTAGGTTTAACTTCGTTCTCAGTCCCTGTACTCTTTAAACCTTTTTAATTTAATCCTTATGCTTTTTTAATAAAAGTCATCCTCCTCTTAATTCCAATAAATTTAGAATTAAAAATTATCCATTGAACATAACAATTTAAAATGTTTACAATCAAATCCCCAGGCATTTATACATCTTCCCAAAAATGGAAAAAAAATTACAATTGAATCCATTCTCTCTCTCTTTTTTTCCCCTCTTCAAGAAAAAAAGAAAAAATATATTAAAAAGCCCCTTATTTTGCTGCTGTAAGTTGTTTCAATGGAATTTCGACAAGAAACAGACACGTCTTTGTAAATTATTGTTCTGCCATGGATGGCCTTTCGGAAAAGCTGTATTTTGCAATTTTGGCTGTTGGGAAATACAAACTTTTTGTTGTTGTGAAGCCAATTTTACCCTGAAAAACAATTTTTTTTTTTTTTTGCAGATGTAAGTTTATTGACAAAAATATACAACCTTGTACCTAATTGAAATTTTGGAAGAACCAACCTTGTTTTTCTTCGAACAATGATCGATAAGACAATATATACACATGTCTTTATCGCCACCATTGTCTGGTTTTCAAGCACCACTACCCCACTTGTAAAAAAATGGCAGACCAATCTGTAAAAATTAAGAATAAGAACAATAAAGAGATTTTTCTCAATTTGAAAGAAAAAAGATTCTAACAGGGGAAAAAACAGCAACAGTTTCCGAAATGATTTGAATTTTACCTGATAGATCGAGAGAAATCAGGGTTCGATTCCGAAATGAATTACAGGTCCTTGATGAGAGCTTTAGTGTGCTATAAACCGATTTACTGTGGTAACAGCTCTTCAACCTCGATCCTGGTTCCGGAACAACTCATACTTTTCCGAATTCGACTACGATTAATCGATTCAACCTTGGCAGAAAATACACTGTAAACAGGCCTATGATCGGAGAATTTGGACTCCCCTCGAACATAGGATAACTGATACAGACCTGTTCCGTACCATAGTATCCGATCACACCTTCACAAATATCGGTTAATTAGCTTTTTGTATGAAAGCAAAATCATTCGACAATGTATCGGAAACTCGATTATTACAAAGTACTAGGTAACCATAGAGATGTACCATGCCGGGGTTCTTCGTTTATCCTTTGGGTGCCTATCTTCCACGGCGTATCTGTCGGAATTGCATGAATACTTGTATGTGGGAGGGAAATATATTTTTCCTTCACTCCATCCCTCGAAAACTCGGCCTTGCCTCTGCTCAATCCGAAGCTGAAAAACGACCAACGTGTTTCAGATTCTCATGTAGGCACTTTAAGAACAAAAGATATATATCTATATATGTATATAAGGAATCAATCAAGAAAGGGTATGAACATGCCTGATCATTCTCTAACAGTGCTTTCCAATCGCGCATCTCGACTAGAGCCTTTGCATATCCGTATGAAAGAGCAATCCGATAATTCAAATCCCCAAGCCATATAATACGACTGTGCCAAGACATCAAAAAGTTAGAGTTTTATGGTTATCTTAATCCGACAAGAATGAACAAGAGTCAAAATTAAACATATATACGAAGGCTTACTCATGGTCTAGAATTGTTTGTGGAGATTTCTCATCTTTCATGCCATGAACCCTGGGAAACCTCGTCTTTTTAAGGATCTCCAGAACATCGGAGTTTCTTCGAAGCTCGTCACCGTCCTTTTGTCCTGAGGTTAAGTGACTACACACGAAGCAAAAGCTGGTTTGATGCAAAGACATGCTAATTGAAATGGAGCCCTGAAAAAACCCAAGAAAGATGAGTATATGGCTACTTATTTTGGAACCCAATGTTTCATAGGCAAATTTATACCTTGTTTCCGAGATAACCCATCAATCCTCGCCCGACACACGACACTTTCATGTCCCGAACATTGTCTCGAAGATCATTCTTCACCCATACGGTAAGAAATATGCCTACCATTTGCTTGCTAGCAGCCAAACAATACCTTGAATGCCCATTCTGGTTATTGGTTTCCTCCATGGCAAAAGATTCACCGAAAGACTGCATGTTCACTGGTGAATCTGTCTCGTCATCGGATTCAGAGGAACCCCATCTGGAATTAGTGTCACAATCACTAGGACTCATGGATTGAAACGAAGTTTTCCGCCTCATTGATCCTTCAAAGTCCGCATCAAGTTCCACGAGCGGGTCAGTGACCGGTCTGGTACCCGGATTACTATTCAAAGTCTTCCTAATGAGGGCTAACCATTTTCTAGCTGGACCGTTGTCTTCTGTTCCCAAAACATTACCAGCATTCAAAGGAACAATCTCTTGAAACCTTTAAAAACATATAAACCAAATAGATCAAACAACAATCAATCAACATCGTCATCATCATCATTCGAATTTTACACAGAAAAATTCAAGTAATATCGAACAAAATCCAGGTTAATTTCAGACAAACCCGAGTACATAAATATCAGCTGGTGGAGATGTATGAAGCCAATCTTCAAGATCCAAACAACTTGGAGGAGATTTACCAGCTACATTCCATGTTGCAACAAATACCCTACACACCACACATATACAAATTAAAAAAAAAAAGCACTGAAAAATCAAATCAAAATCAACAAAATTTCAAACACATATACTTACCTATAATCATGTATGTCTTTAAACTGAGAATCTGAATATTTCTTGTTCAATCTCTCTACCATGATCCAAATAAACAAATTTAGAGTTATATATATGAAAATATGGTCCAAAATGAAGCAAACTAATAAAAATGGAATCTTTAAATCCCAACCTGTTTTGCTTTTCTTTATATTAAAAGTCTCCCTCTTTGAGAATTTGTGTTTATGCTTCCAATCTTCATCAACACCTAAAAGAAAAAGAAAACTTATTAAGTTGTTAAATAGAACAATGCAATCTAAAATCTGGGTTTTTCTTTTTATAATAAAAAAACTCAAGAAAATAACAGAAAAAAGGGGTTTTTTTTTTACCTCCATAGAGAACATCATCAGCATGAAAGTCCTGAGCTTTAGTCTTGGTATTGAACCATTTCTTGACCAATGTTTTGGGCCATGGAAGCTTTCCATTCAAAAGGAAAATAAAACGCTTTTAATCAAATCAACAATCCTAAAAAAAATCTAATAATTTACATAAAATGAGTGGCTTGTTTTAGATTAAAAAGAAAAAAAGAAACCTTGTTCTTCTTGGAGTTTTCAAGTCTCATTGTTTCAGAGCTTTCATATAAAAGCTTAAACCCAGATTTGGAAGCAATTTTTTTGAAGGAAAAAAACAGAGGGAGAATTGAAAAAGGAAGCAGAGAAAAAGAGAAGAAGAAGAAGAAGAAGTGAAGCCTGGAAGCAATGGTAGGAAATACAGAGGTTTGTAGGACATATAAAAGAGAGAAAGTGACAGTGACAGAGACATACAGAGAGAGAGAAAAGGATTTATTTTTATTTTTTAAAATCTTTGAGTTGGGTCTCTATTGAAACAAAAACCTCGTTCAGGGTACAGGAGAAAAAGTATCGAATCTGAAGAGAATAAAAGTATGGGTTAAATTATTATTTGGGGTCTGAATTTAGTAATTAATTTTGTATTGGGGTCTGAACTCTTTTTAGATTCAAATTAGTACTTGTACTTGGCTATTGTTTCCACGTGTTAGAATTAAGTGACCCAAATTCTTATTTAAATAAAATAAGATGGAAAATAAAATAAAAGTAATATCCAAATAGAACTAAACTTCTTTTATTTTATTTTAGAATAAGGTTTTTTAAACATTATTAAACTCCATCTATTTTATATTGATTAGGATAAAGTGTTTCAATCCTAATAGAATATGGCTTTACAAGCCTATAAATAGACATAGTCTATTCATCTTGTATTGATTCGAATTTTCGACATAGTGAATTTTCTTCTCCTCTGCCCGTGGTTTTTTCCCGAAAGGGTTTCCACGTAAAATCTGTGTGTTCTTTATTTTTATTTTATTTTTTTATTTTGTCATTAACGACATTTTATTTATTTTTTTCACAAATTGGTATCCGAGCTTCCGGGTTTTTTTTTTCATCTCGATCACATTAATGGCGTCTTTGAAGTATGAAATTCCGCTGTTGGATCGCAACACCAGATTTGCGTTGTGGCAGATTAAGATGCAAGCAGTTCTTGCGCAGATGGATCTAGAGGACGCCCTGCTAGGGATAGATAAGATGCCTTCAACATTAATAGATGAAGAGAAGAAGCGTAAGGATCGAAAGGCATTAACACAGTTACATCTGCATTTGTCTAACAAAATTTTGCAAGATGTGATGAAGGAGAAGACCGCCGCTGGATTATGGAAAAAGCTGGAACAAATATGCATGTCGAAAACTCTAACCAGCAAGCTGCATATGAAGCAACGTCTTTATGCTCATCGTTTGGAGGAAGGTGCATCTGTGCACGAACACTTAACAGTGTTTAAAGAAATTCTCTCAAACTTGGAGGCCATGGAGGTTCAGTATGATAAGGAAGATCTAGGGTTGATTCTACTTTGTTCGTTGCCCCCGTCTTATTCAACCTTTAGAGATACAATTTTATATAGCCGTGAGTCTCTCACAGTCGATGAGGTTTATAATTCTTTAACCTCGTATGATAAGATGAAGCATCTTGTGGCTAAAACCGACTCTCAGGGGGAGGGTCTCATTGTTCGTGGGAGACAAGATCGGAATGTTGATGATGATCGTGGAAGGACACAAGAACGAAATCCTCGCGGTAAATCTAAGGGTAGATCAAAGTCTTCAAACAGAGGTAAAACTTGTAACTTCTGTAAGAAGAAAGGGCACATTAAATCTGAGTGCTATAAGCTACAGAATAAGATCAAAAGGGAGGCTGCGAATCAAAAGGGAAAACAACCAGAAAATTCCGGTGAAGCTGATGTTGTAGAAGACTACAGTGATGGTGAACTTTTAGTCGCTTCAGTCATCAATTCTAAAGTGAGCGATGAGTGGATCCTTGATTCGGGCTGCACCTTCCACATGAGTCCCAATAGAGATTGGTTTACAAATTACGAGACAGTGCCTGAAGGTGTTGTTTTGATGGGAAATAATACTTCGTGTAAAATCGCATGTGTTGGAACGATTAAAGTTAAGATGTTTGATGGAGTTGTCAGAACACTTAGTGACGTACGACATGTTCCAGAATTGAAGAGAAATTTAATTTCATTAAATACTCTTGATTCAAAAGGATAAAAATACACTGCTGAAAGTGGGGTTTTGAAGATTTCTAAAGGTTCCCTCGTTGTGATGAAAGGGCAAAGAAAGACTGCCAAGTTATATGTTCTGCAAGGTTCTACTGTTACTGGTGATGCAGCTGTCGCCTCCTCTTCCCTGTCAGATGATGATATTACTAAACTTTGGCATATGCGCCTAGGGCATATGAGTGAGAATGGTATGGCAGAATTAAGCAAAAGAGGACTTCTTGATGGGCAAGGAATTTGCAAACTGAAGTTCTGTGAGTATTGCGTTTTTGGGAAGCAAAAAAGAGTTCGATTCACCAGAGGAATCCATAACACAAAGGGAATGTTGGAGTATATTCATTCTGATTTGTGGGGGCCATCCAGAGTACCTTCGAGAGGTGAAGCTAATTATATGCTAACTTTTATTGATGATTTTTCCAGAAAAGTTTGGGCGTTCTTCTTGAAGCAGAAAAGCAATGTGTTTTCCGCATTTAAGTCTTGGAAAACTATGATTGAAAAACAGACGGGAAAACAAATAAAACACCTCCGCACAGACAATGGCTTAGAGTTCTGTTCTGATGAGTTTAATAAACTGTGCAAGTCAGAAGGGATCGTGAGGCACTTGACAGTTTGTCATACTCCACAGCAAAATGACGTTGCAGAACGAATGAATAGAACGATAATGGAGAAGGTTCGATGTATGTTGTCAAACTCCAACTTACCAAAGTTATTTTGGGCCGAAGCAGCCTCTACTGCATGTTTTTTGATCAACCGATCTCCATCCATTGCCATCGAGAAAAAGACTCCACAAGAGGTATGGTTTGGTAACCCTGCTGATTATTCTGATTTAAAGATTTTTGGGTGTCCTGCTTATGCTCATATTGATAATGGAAAATTGGAACCAAGATCCATTAAATGTATTTTTCTTGGTTATAAAACTGGTGTTAAAGGGTATAAGTTATGGTGTCCTGAAGATAGAAAAGTTGTGATTAGCAGAGATGTTGTTTTTGATGAAACTGCTATGCTACCTAAGTTATCTCTTAAAGATTCTTCCAATAAAGAAAATCAAAAGCAGGTGGAGCATCAGATTAATACAGAGTCGACTCCTCAAGCCAGTACAAAAATTGAGAATAAAGTTGCTTCTTCACCACAATACTCTATCACCAAAAACAGAACTAGAAGAGAAATTAAACCTCCAAAGAAGTATGCTGAGGCTGATCTAGTTGCTTATGCTTTAATTGTGGCTGAAGATATAGATGCAAATCAAGAGCCATCTAATTATTCTGAGGCGGTTAGTTGTGAAGACTCAGAAAAGTGGATGTTTGCTATGCAATAGGAGATGGAATCACTCCACAAAAACAAAACATGGGATCTTGTAAAACTTCCAAAAGGTAAAAAGGCTGTTCGTTGTAAATGGGTGTATAAAAAGAAAGAAGGGACTCTAGGAGTTGAAGAACCCAGATATAAAGCAAGGCTTGTTGCAAAGGGTTACAGTCAAATTCCAGGAGTGGACTTCACAGATGTGTTCTCCCCAGTTGTGAAGCATAGTTCAATTCGAGCTTTACTTGGTATTGTGGCCATGCATGATTTGGAGCTTGAGCAGTTAGATGTTAAAACTGCATTTTTGCATGGAGAACTTGAGGAGGATATTTACATGCAACAACCAGAGGGTTTTACAGTCTCAGAAAAGGAGGACTATGTTTGCTTGCTGAAAAAGTCTCTTTACGGTTTGAAACAGTCACCAAGACAGTGGTACAAGAGGTTTGATTCCTTTATGACTTCTCATTATTTCAAAAGAAGTAGCTTTGACAGTTGTGTTTACTATAAGAAAAACAATGATGGTTCTTTTGTATATCTACTCCTTTATGTTGATGACATGTTGATAGCAGTAAAAGATAAAGGAGAGATAAGAAAAGTCAAAGCCCAACTAAGTGAAGAATTTGAGATGAAAGATTTGGGACCAGCAAAGAAGATACTTGGTATGGAAATTCTTAGAGATAGAAAAGCAAGTAAATTGTACCTAAGTCAGAAAGGGTACATTGAGAAAGTTCTTTGCAGGTTCAATATGCAGAGTGCTAAGCCTGTTAGTACTCCTTTAGCAGCTCATTTTAGACTTTCATCAGCTTTGTCACCACAAACAGATGATGAGGTTGAGTATATGTCACATGTTCCATACTCTAGTGCAGTGGGATCTCTCATGTATGCTATGGTTTGTTCACGTCCAGATTTATCATATGCAGTCAGTGCAGTTAGCAGATACATGGCGAATCCCGGTAAAGAACACTGGAAAGCAGTTCAGTGGATTTTAAGATACTTACAAGGTACTACTGATGTTTGCTTACAGTTTGGAAGAACTAGAGATGGAGTCATTGGGTATGTTGATGCTGATTTTGCTGGAGACCTTGATAGAAGAAGATCTCTCACAGGTTATGTCTTTACAATTGGATGTTGTGCAATCAGTTGGAAAGCCACTTTGCAAACTACAGTCGCTTTGTCTACCACTGAAGCTGAGTACATGGCGATTACTGAGGCTTGTAAAGAAGCTATTTGGTTGAAGGGACTATTTAGTGAACTCAATGAAGACCTTCAAATCAGTACAGTAT
Source organism: Gossypium stocksii (assembly GCA_020496765.1). Taxonomy (NCBI): domain Eukaryota; kingdom Viridiplantae; phylum Streptophyta; class Magnoliopsida; order Malvales; family Malvaceae; genus Gossypium; species Gossypium stocksii. The sequence continues at coordinate 112,856,316 of CM035623.1, forward strand.
TTTGTGACAGTCAGAGTGCCATCTTCCTTACAAAAGATCAAATGTTTCATTTGAGAACAAAACACATTGATGTTCGGTATCATTTTGTTCGTGGTATTATTGCTCGTGGTGACATTGTTGTAAGCAAAATTAGTACTCATGAAAATCCTGCAGATATGATGACTAAGTCACTTCCTATAACCAAGTTTGGGCATTGCTTAGACTTGGTTGGTGTTCATCGTTGAAGTCAAACCCTTAAGGGGTTTTTTGGAAAAGGTGGAGAACTTGTTCGTTGAAAGTTCGCGATGAAGAACTTGTTCATTGAGAATTCGTGTCAAGGTGGAGATTGTTAGAATTAAGTGACCCAAATTCTTATTTAAATAAAATAAGATGGAAAATAAAATAAAAGTAATATCCAAATAGAACTAGACTTCTTTTATTTTATTTTAGAATAAGGTTTTTTAAACCTTATTAAACTCCATCTATTTTATATTGATTAGGATAAAGTGTTTCAATCCTAATAGAATATGGCTTTACAAGCCTATAAATAGACATAGTCTATTCATCTTGTATTGATTCGAATTTTCGACATAGTGAATTTTCTTCTCCTCTGCCCGTGGTTTTTTCCCGAAAGGGTTTCCACGTAAAATCTGTGTGTTCTTTATTTTTATTTTATTTTTTTATTTTGTCATTAACGACATTATATTTATTTTTTTCACACCACGTTAGAGCTTAAACTAGGCAATTGTTCTTAGGTTAGGGCTTGAACATTTTTTTATTCAAGTTAGTTATTAAACTTGACAATTATTTTTACATTGGAGTTTGAACTTTAGGGTTTTAAAAGGAAATATCGAAGTCAAACTTTGATAGAAAAAGTTTAAGTTTTAATATGAGAACAATTGTTAAGTTCAGGGACTAATTTTAACAAAAATAGTTCAAGCCTCAAAGTAAGAACAATTGCAAAATTTAGAGACAATCTTGAAAAAAATAAATCTAGATCTCAATGTAAAAGTAATTATCAAGTTCAAGTTTGCACCTCAAAACGTTATTTAACCTTAAAAGCATTATCTACTTGCCCTCTAAAAACCCAAGACCTATGCGAAAACTAAATGGAGCAAAAGCTTTAAGGGAAATATCTGCGGATCACTCGTATAACCTAAGCTTTAATCAAGTTGAGTGGATCAAGTTAAATTTAGAGTTTTAAAATATTTAAATAATTTTGAATTGAATAAGTTTTAGGTTTGAATTACTTTGAATTCTATTTCTCTTGAATTCAAGTTTATTTAAATTTAATTTATTGACTTCTTATAATCAAATCATTAAATTTTGATTCGAATATGAATTAATGTCTAATATTCAAAATTGTACTCATTCCCCTATTTGGTCTCTCCCAAAGGGCAAAAACAAAGGTTAAACAAAACAATGAAAAATATAAATGACGCAAAACAAGTGTAGTAAAAGTATCATAAAGATGTGATTAATGGAAATTTCAAAGAGCAAATCGAATTTTTTTGTTGAAAAATTTATTTATTTTTATTATTAAAAATATTTGTGACTGATGGAATAACTAGATAGTTACACTTAAAAAGCCATGTGTATTTCATGTTGATGTACAATGACCAATTTTGAATAGTATAAATGGATGGAATTTTTAACAAGAGGACCAATTTGGTCTTTGATCTAATATATAGGTTCTAATTTGACCATTTTCTGAGTAGAGAGGCAAAATGTAATTTGACTCATAGTACAAAAGTTCTCATGGTATTTTTACCCGCCAAATATTAGGAACCAAATTTAAACTTTAAAAACGACACTGTAAAAAGAAACAATCACAACTTTTAAAAAAATTAATTCCAACGAACAGAATCACAAATTTACTAATTTTATCAAAGAATTAATCAAATTTAACCATTTAAAATGGGGTTTTCTTAGCTTTCCTAGTATTTAAAGGGAAATTTGTTGGCAATGAAAGCTGCCATCTCCAAAATGTCCAAAAATGTTGGGTGTCTATAACTTTAGGACCATTGAAACTCCCTCAAAACCTTCATCTTTGTTGCATTTTTTGTAGTTAACATGTTAAATTGTAAATGCATGTTAACCAATTTGGAAGCTCTTTTTGACTCAATCTAGACTTATGTCCATTACAAAACAAAGCAATATTGTGCTTATTTTTATTAGCTACTTGGTGCCATAAAAGCATGTTTCAAGCATAGATTAATGTGATTCCTTTTTGGTGCTTGGAGAGAGCTCCCAAAACTTTACTTTTTTTACTTGTAAATAGGATCTTGTTAGGCCATTAAGGGTCCTTAAAAAAAAGAAAAACTAATCTAACATGCTTATAGCCCATGCGATATCTTCTAGGATTTTGTGCAACTTAAAATGAATAATTTGATTTTCTTTTTAATTTGTCCCTAAATTTAAATTATGTTAAATTTGATGATATGGCAAATTGAGATGGTACAGTATCATTATTTGAATTTTTAAAATATATAAACTCTAAAAGGTACAAAAAATATAACGAAATTATATATATATATTTTTTAATTTTAAAAAATGACATGATACAATCATACCTAAACAAAATCAATGTTTAAGGACAAATTAAGAAAAATATTAAATTTAAGTACTAAAATTGATAAAAAATTTATCAAATTTAGAAACTAAATATTATCAGTATTACTCATGATAAGTAAAATATGAAGATTGAATCTTATGAAAAAAAAATTATGATCCGACTTAATTTTAAATTAGTGAATAAAAATTTTCACAGTGCATTTTGTTTAATTGAATAATCATAAAACCCACATGCTACATGTGGGAGACCGTGTCTTATTTCCCTAATCAAAGCCCCTTCATTTCCCATTTCTCTAGGCTCTTACAATCTCTTTAAGTGTGTGTTCATTTATTTGGTTAATTGAGTAAGCTTAGGAAAGTATTATTAAACTAATTAAGTTGAGGGTAAAACACTCCAAAAGAACACTTGACTTGATCCTCCAAAATAGGGACCATACAAAAGGTCTAATTCTGGTTTTAGACCCCCTCTTATGACGAAATATGTGATTTTTAATATTTTACTTTAGTTTAGCATAATCTGGTCCCTCTTCAAAATGATAAGACCGTTACTTGCTGCGTAGAACTTTCTTAAGACAATCTTAATTAGTATTTTTATGATATGTAAATTTATTATCGGATGAATATGATTAATTAGATTTAAACGTGCACTGATTGTGTGATTGAATAGTAAAAAGAATATTTATGTTAACACTTTAACGACAACAACAATGTTTGTCAACTTGAATCTATTAGACATTATTAAACAAAAGGACTAAATCTTAAATTTGACTATAGTGGAAGGACTAAAACTATAGCAAAGGGCTTGTTCCACCATCAAACATCTAAAGGTGTCGAAGATCTGGCTGTCAAGTCATAGTTGTCGAGCCCTACGACGTGGCAACCATTAAGTATTCATGTTTCCCATCTAATCATCCATTTGTGGAAATCTCTTTTTTCCATCGTTTGTCCTCTTTTATTATTATTATCTTACCAAACTATAAATTATTTTTGTTATAGAAATATAAAAGATGTCAAGTTTTATAACGGGATTTGAATGGACGGTACGTTTATTTGTAATTAGTGTAAAAATAACGGTGGTAGTGAGATTAAATATTATAATGATACTGTAACGTGAGATAAAAATAAACTAAACGCATTACACTGCACTTATCGCTCATCCAAACTTATCCTAAATTTGTATTGTGAGGGGTGCGGAGTGCCATTACAATTAGAGTACCTCATTAATAAACAGGGGATAGATTTGGAGTAGTGATGGCAACGAAGGGAAATGGGGGTACTTGTACCATTGCAATTAGAGTAGCTGACTAATAAATTTTAATTTGCTTACTTCATATATATTTATGGGAAGAGATTCATTTACACTGGTATAAAATTAAAGTGATTTTATATATTTTTGTAACTTTTTATACTATTATTATTTTAACAATCTAACTGTTGAATTTATCAAGATATTTGTACTTGTCATACACATAATTTTTTAATCAATCCAATATCTCTATGTTATCCATTTAAAATATTGTTTATATCTTATTTATATATATATATATTATAAGGTCTAAGATCTCGGCTAGTGTGGACATTTGTTTTCTTTTTTGACTTGCGGCATTTTTATTTTGTTGACATGTGATAATTCTTTATACAACCAATTTTTAATCTTACATCAACTAAAGAACACTCCCATAACTTATACTTATCCTATAAATAAGTGTAAATTTAATCACTATTTTTATAAACTTTCTAGAATTTATCTCTTTAAATAAATTTATGAAAAAGAACTCATAGTTTAAAAATATTTATATATTATTTATAGTCATATGTATGTATATTTGAAAGAGAGAAATAATAATATTTGTTCTTAAACAACTTAAAATTACATCTTATTTTTTAAAGTCATGATTTTATTTTAATCCCATGTTGACTAATTGGAGAATACACACATAATTTACTTTTTCATTATTTTTATTAAAAAGCTAATTATAATCATACATTGATTAAAAAATACTTTTATATTTCACTTTTTTGCTATTTTAATTAAAAATTAATTTTAACCTTTTAGACTCAACTAGTTAGAGGATACTCTTATAAATAAGTGTTAAAATTCACTATTGTCAACAAAAGTTAATTTTAATCCCACATTAACTAGAGAACACTATTATATATCACATTTATCTTATAAATAAACGATAAATTTTCACTATTTTTGTTAAAATTTTAATTTTAGTCCTACATTGACTAAAGAATACTCTTATAGCTCACTTATTCACTAATTTTTTATTAAAACATTAATTTTAATCCCACATTCACATAAAATATAACAATTAGATTATTAAAATGTTAAGACATTGATCGTATAAAAATTTTTAAAAGAATATAAAACCATTTTAATTTACACCGATATAAATAAATCTCTCTTTATCTTTATATATAATATATGCATTAGACCATTAGTTTTTTTGCTATCAAAACTTTTACTTCAGCAAATAATAGTTATATAATTTTGTAGAGTTCTAGAATTAAAATAATTTAGGGTTAAGTTTAAATAATAAATATAAAGAGAAGTAATTTCGTAAATATTGAAGGCAATGTGGATAAACATAAATTCCATTATTTTTCAAATTTAATTCAACCTAACTTTAATTTTAAGAAAAATATCAATTATATTAAATTAAATTAAATCGAAATTTATTAGTTGTTAAATTTTAAGGTTAATTTCTATCATTATACCTTATCCACAAACAGGTTGCCAGGTGGAATTTTTTTTTTTGGTTAAATGGCAGGTGGAAATTTAGGTGCTGTTTCTGTGTCAGAATTATTCATTTTATTTTTAAATTTTGGAATATTAGGACAACCATTTGTTATTTACTTATAAGTGTGCTTTACTGTCACACTTAATGTACTTAATTGTGAAAATTAATCAACAATGTCATCAATTTTTGAAACAAAGCCAAAGTACTTATTTTATTTATTCATAAACCTGCAAAAAGCCCAGTAATTTAAATTAGTGCAGGCAATTTATTTAAATATTCAGACCGACCAGTCACATGAAGCTTGCAATCACCATTCTTTAATTAAATAAATAAATATATAAAACAAATTGTTTAAAAGAAATTATTTCAATCATTGTCGATAAGATGTTTTAAACTTTTTAATAAAATAATAGTAAAAATAGCAAAAATAGCATATATCTTTAATAGTAAAAATAAGTGAAATTTTTAATAATAAAAATAAGTGAAATTTTTTATCTAATGTACAATAATTAATTAATTTATTTTTTAAATAAAAAATAAAATTTAATTTAATTCTTAGTACAAAAATATCAATAATAATTTTAATAACTAAATATTATTATTAGCATATATCTTTGAATATCAATTAACTAAAACTCAACACGACTTCATATGCATCCACACGGAGAATACAAGGTTGGGAATTGATGTCTTTAGTGGCCAAACGAATACAGCAATGAAAAAGGCAACAAACGAAGATGTTTTTCAATAGGAAGTTACCAAAAATAATACACCCTTTTTGCTTTTCTCGTACACCTTAATACCTTGCAAGAGAAAAGAACATAAGAAAGTGACATCATTTTCTTTTTCACATTGATGTGAGCCCTTGAGGGTTAAAAGAATTGTAATTTTAAAAATTTAATCTTCGTACTTTTATTTTTATAAATTTAATTTTTTATTTTTTATATTTTAAAAATTAGGTTCAATTGTTAACATTGTTAAAGTTTTTTTTATTAATTCGTTAGTTGATATTTTAAAATTAAAAAAAAGTCACTTGATAGTCATGTAATTAAAAAAATAACACTGTAATGAACCTGAATTTAATAAAATAATTTTAATAGTGTTAACAGTTAGACTTAAATTTTGAAATTTGAAAAAGACCAATTTATTATAAATAAACATATAAAAATTAAATTATAAAATTATAAAATGTTGATCAACTCGTAACATATTTTAACATAAAACAACATGTGTTTCATGATTGTCATTGTCATTTATGCCATTATCTTTTACCCCATTTCTATAGGTTTTCCCTAACCCTGGAATTTGATGTATGTGCCCCCACTTCAAATCATGAGTGCCACCTCATTTGTAATTTGTGAACTAAAACACCTCCATCTGGCATTCCTCTAAAGTTTATATTCAAGTTTCTAAATCATGTATTGTTGGTTCTTGTTGTTGTTTCAAGTCAAATAATTTATAATTTAATTTTAAAATTCAAGGAAGAATGAAAAGAGATTTTAATTTTAAGATTGACAATCTTGTGTTCACCAAACTCATCATTAAATATTAAAGGTGGATTTGGATAGAGTGAATTTAGATGAATAATGTATTTATCTATGACTAGTGTAAAAATAACAGTGATGATGAGATAAGATATTATAACAATATTATAATGTAAGACAAAAAATAAACTAAACATACCGCACGCACTCATCATCCATCTAACTCAACGTAAAAGATCAAATACTAACTTAATTCTAAAAATGAATAGAATGTGCTGGCAAACCTTAAAACTCCACAAAAACTAATGAAAACCATTAAAAGAATGTCTTATTTTTTACAATAAACAAATCAAAAAATTTGCATTGAAAGTTTGAAATGAATTAAAAAGTTTGGTGATAAAATACAAAATTATAATTATATTAAATTGGATTTAACAAAATTTTAAAAAATTAAATAATAATTTTATTTTTTTAAAGGATCAAGACTTCTGCATATCTTTTCTCTACGTTTTCGTTTGAAAAAATTAATATTGTTTTAAACTAAATACATGTTTTTGTAATGGTCAGTGGTGGAGCGTAGTAGAGATTTATAGAATTATGGTCCCCTTTAAAATGATAAATTTTTCATTTAAGTTTTTTATAATTTTAAGGTAGTAATGATAAAATTGTATGTTGCCTCCTCTTAAAAATGATAAAATTTTGATTTAATCCTTTAAAAATTATAAGATACAGGCTATTAAAATTATGAAATTGTATTTTAATTTTAGCCTCAAAAAAATTTTTCGACTCCGCAACCGGAAAGGAATTAGCAAAAATAAATTAAGAATTTGTTTATAAATGTTTTAAGGTGTTGAGTTTGAGTTTAACTTCTAAACAAAAGTAAAGAATTGTATCAAGGGACTAAATAAAATTAAAAGATTTGAAAGGGTGAAAGCTAAAAAAAAATATATGTTGAAATGAGTTAAATTTACTTATTAATTTTTACGAGAACAATAAATACAATGTTTCCATTAATTAAGGGAATAAAAGAATTAAATTGAAATTTTAAATAAGGGTTAAAAATAATATTCTACCAGTTATCAATGAGGACCAAGGCAATTCTTGCCTCCTTAACTTTGCCAAAGCAAAATATTTTTGAACATTATTTTCTTCATTTATGAGGTTGGAAATCCAAAATTTTAATTGAAAGATTAATCTCCTTCACATCAATCCAACAAACGTGATTTTTTTTTTCAATAAATCATTGAAAGGAATTTTTAATAATTTTTAAGTTCAAGTCTCAATATTCAATTGCAATATATGGATCGCTACTAGTATGCTATGCGTGAATTTTTTTTTATTTTTTATTCATTATACTTTATATTGATTTAATTTTACGATGTAATTAGACCTGATCATAAGTCGGGCATTCAGCTTGAAGGCCCACCTGAAAAGTGAGAAAGTTTGGGTAAAAATATAGGTTTAAAAAAATGGGTTTGGACAAAAAACAAGACTCCTTTCTTAAATGGGCCGAGCCTCTAGTAAGTTTTTAACTAGAGCTATGTCTGGCCCGAATTTGTAAAAAGAAATTGTTGTTCGTTGCTATTTTGCCACTGTTTTGCTGTTATTTCACTATTATATTGTTACTATTTTGTTGTTATTTTAGAAATATTTGCTTGCTAAGTTGGTGTTATTTAAGTACAAATATTTTTTTTACATTTTTTAATATTTTTAGTATATTTTTATATAAAAAATATAAAATAATTTTTTTAATACAAGCGAGTTAGGCCGGGCTTAAGTTTTAACATTTTTTTATCTGAGTTGAACTTTGAGAAAATTTTATACCTATTTTTTGGATTGGACCAAATTCATACCTAAAAATAAACCTAAAAGTTCATCTTAATTTAACATGAAGTCGACTCAGCTCATGATAAGTCTAGATGTATCTGATTTGACACATATTTATACTAATGAATTTGCTATTTGTAACAATAAAACACTAAAATCTACAAGGTGGCAAGAGATGGATGGTTGAAGGAGAAATTTACCACTTTAACTTTTTATCTGCAGTGAAAGTTTAATACTTATCCTCATTTCAGAGATTCCGTTTTAGTTTTATCTATATTATGATTGTTGCTATCTTTGATTACACTTACAAAAACTTGCCCTATTTTAAAAGAAAAGTTTTATCATTTTATTTCTATAACCTAAACTTCTGTTTATTTTTTTAATTATTATAAAGTAAGGAGAAGTAGATGGTTTTTTTTTTTTATGAAATTAGATTTCAAAATTTAGGTTTAATTATTAATATTATTAAATTTTTTGTTAAATTTGTTGGTGTGACATTAGTGTAGGAGTTAATGGGTTGGTAGGGGCCGACCTCCCTAAAATGGAAAATTTTTCATTTACGTCATTTATAGTTTATTAAATTTTAAATTAGTAATGATAAAATTACACTTTGCCCCCTCAAATAATAAATTTTGATTTAATCCATTAAAAATTAGAAAAATATAGACTATTAAAATGGTGAAATTATATTTTTATTATCGTAAAAATATACAATTTAATTCCGGTCCCCAAAAAAGATTTTTGCCTCTGCCATTGTGTGACATTTTGAACTTAAAAAAAATCATTTGGTAGTAATACAACTAAAAACAATGACATAATAATGAGCTTGAATTTAACAAAATAAATTTATCAGTGTTAACAGTTGTACATGAATTTTAAAATTTGAAAAATAAAGAGACTAAATTCTTAAAAATAAAAGTACATAGACTAAATTCTTAATTTATAAATAATGCAATGACTTATGACATATTTAACCTAAAATAAAACTCAAAAATATTAATTTTTTTCTAATTTTAAAATTAACTAGTCAATATTAATCACTTGTTTTATTTTTCAATATACGATATTTATTTTGAAAAGAATATTTTTTAAGTTCTTATCCTAAATTAATTGAATAGAGGTATATAATTTTATAAATTAAAGATTTTGGGTTCCTTTTAAGGATTGAAGTGGGCTGAAATGAACTTTATAAGCTTCTGGAAATGGCTAAGGAATGGGTCATCTTTGGGCTTTACTAAAACCCATGAAATTACTTTTTCTTATTGGTGTTAATTTTAATTAAAGATATTTAAAAAAAAAAGAGTAAGTTTTCAGGAAAAAGTAAAGAAAATTAAATAATAAAAATTAATGAAACACGTCACAAATTTTTAATGCAGCTTGCAAAATTAAAAACAATTACACGTGCCAATGTCTTAAAAACCAACTTTTTTTTAAGAGGATATATATATATATATATATATATATATAAATTACAACAAACTGCTAGAAAATATACTGAACTGGGTTATTTTTTTATACAATATATAATATTATCCATAGTTTTGTTTTTAATATTTTAATTGGAAGAAAATTATCTTTAAATACATTCGAATTTACATTCTTATTAAGGCTCAAATTGCTCTTAAAACTGAATTTTCACATGAAAATATTGAAGGCGTGATAACCAATTTACACCTTAATGTTTATATTTTTTTGTTAATTTAGTCCTTTTTTTAAAGCTAAAATTGACTTTTAATTTTAAAAAAATCAAATTTGATTATTAACCTTTACAAAATGAGACGAATTGATTCTTTTTTATAGAAATACTAATTAAAACGTTAAATTTTTAAATATGATAATCTACATGTGTTTCATACTACTTTTTTGAATTTTTATGAACTTTTTTTATAATTTTTACGAAATTTAACATTTTTTTAATTTTTAAATTATTCATTGACGTTACATATGAGATAAATAGTATCATGTCAACATAAAATATATGTGGATTGTCACATGAATAGTCATGTCAACATGGTTAAAAATTTATTTTAATAGTATTTCTGTTGAAAAAATAATTTTAACTCTTTAAAAAATTAATAGTTAAATTTAACTCAAAAATATAAAAAATTAAATTGAAAATTAAAAAGGAGCAATGCTATTTTATATGGCTTATTATATAACAAATAAATTATCTACAAATGACATGAAATAATAAATATAATAACTAATAATTTTAAGAAAAACAAAAAAGCTTTAAACTCTAAGACTCCTTTTTGGTTTTAAGAAAGTGTTTGGCTTAAAATTTTAAAAAATGAAACATATGAAAAATAAGAAAAAAAATATATAAATGTAAAATTTTTTAATTTTATTTCAAACATTTTTATTACATAAAAAAGTTACCAAACATGTTTTTTTATTAAATTTTAAAATATAATTTTATTTTTATTTAATAAATTAATTTTTTTATTTTTAAAAGTAAAAAATAAAAACTATTTTTAAAATGAAAATAAAAATATTTTCATAAACAAACCAACCTAAATTTCATACTAAATATTCAAAAAAACAATTTCATTGCTCTCAACAACCATTAACATGCAAGTGTCAAACACTTGCTTATACTTCATCTAACAATAGCATCATAGTAATCATATCATATATTAGGATTAATATAATATTTAGTATCTAAACTTGACATCTTTTTCCTAGTTTGATATCTAAATTTTTTTTACCAAAATTGGTACTTGAACTCGGCATTTTTTATTAATTTGGTACCTAAATTTTTTTAGATTCAATTTAGTACCTAAAATTATTAAATATTATAAAAATTACGCAAAACAATAGCGGTGTTGAATTTTTTTTTATTATGCTACAAAAATGTGGTCAATTTTAGAGAAAATTCATGTTAAAAATAGGTAATGAGCTATGCTTAACGAATTAATATTAAAAAAATTGGTACGAAATTAGGAAAAAGAGTCAAGTTCAAGTACCAAATTGGACCCAAAAAGTTTAAGTACCAACTTAAAAAAAATTGTCAAGTTTAAGTACCAAAATAAGAAAGAGTGTTAAATTCAAATATAAATTGAGTAAAAAAATTTAAATACCAAATCAAGAAAAAAAATCAATTTCGAGTATCAAATATTATATTAAGCATATATAATACAACTCAAGTTGACGGAGGTGGGGTTAAGTGAGTGCATGCATCACGAATTATTCAATTTTTAGAGATTTGGAATTCATATTTAATGTATAATTTTATATATTATTGATAAATTAGATTATGTCGCATTATCTGAAATAAAATTACGTTACTTTAATTTTAAAATTAAATATTGAAATAAAATTTAATATTAAATTGAAATAAAATTTAAATGCAAAAAAAAAAAAAAAACCAAAATATAAAGTGCCATTCATGCAATCTTGTACCCATTTTTATAGGGTGTCCTCAACCGTGAATTTGATGTACATCAAATCGTGAGGGCCACCACCATTTGTCATCATTTTGTAATTTGTGAACCAAAACCCCTCCATCTGGCATTCATAGAAAAGTATACTTTCAAGTTTCTAATCATATGATGTTGTTGTTGGTTGAATTAAAAAAAAAAAGGATAATTTATTTTTAAAACTTAATGAAGAATAAAAATATTTTACTTTTGACAATATTCTCTTCACCCAAAAAAAAAACCGAAATTTAAGAAATAAAAATTGAATGATAAATTTGAAGGGTAAAGAACAATTTATGTTACAAAATTTTAAGAGATTAAATAACAATTTTACCATTTTCAAGAGGTAAGATTCAACTAAAGACATGCCAGTATAAAAATTCAGCAAAAATTAAAATTTAAAAAGGGTTTCTAAAATCTTAATTGTTAAGCCACCAATTTAAAATTTAAAAAAATATGGGGAGGGCCTAATTTTCTTAAATTTGAAATCAACAAGGACATAGGAGGTATTTAAACAAAAAAATGGGAGACAGGGTTCAATTTGTATAATTCAAAATTTGCAGGTACCTAATAGGCATTTAAACTAAAAAGGTTCGAGGGATGGGGAACAACTCTCAATTTGTTTAATTCTAAATTTAATAACGTGGAATTATTTTATTAGTGTTTAAAATTATATTTTTTAATATTATTCTAATATAAATTATTTCCATATATAAACTTCTATAAAATTTAAATTTTAACCTTTCTTTTTACGATTTTTTGAACTCTTATCAACTAAAATCTACCTATGATAAGAAATGGGCGGCTAAAGGAGAAATTCATTACTCTATCTTTTTATCTGCACTGAAAGTTTATACTTATCAATTTGGCTTTATCCATATTATTAGCATTAATGCTATTTTTAAAAAAATATAATTTATAGGTTTCTTTTTATTCTTTCACAAATTTTAAAGTTAATTTATATACTTTTATTTTCAAGAATTTAGTTATTCTACTTTTTAAATTTTAAGATTCAAGTTCAGTTGTTAAAACTGTTAATTTTTTTTGTTATACTTGTCGATGTAACATTTTAAAATAAAAAAAAATATAGTTAAAAAAAATGATGTTTTGATGAACTTGAATTTAATAAAATAATTTTAACAAGGTTAACAGTTAGACTAAATTTTTAAAATTTAAAAAATAAAGAAATTAAATTCTAAAAAATAAAAGTATAAAGACTAAATTACAAATTTACAAATAGTACAACCCAAATAAAAACCTACGAAGTACTCCACTGAAGACTTGAGCCTAAATAGATTTCATAAGTAAATAACATTTAACCACTGATCACACATGATAATTCATATTATTAATATGTTGATAAACCTTCCAAAATCTTGCACTATCTTAAAAAATTAATTAATTTAAACTTTAAACTTTAAACTTTAAATCTTATCATTTTGTTTTTTTTTTATTTATCTAAATTTAATATTTTTTATTAATCTTATTATAAATTTTTATCATATTTTTCTTTTTATACAATGTTTAAAATTATTCATAACCTCTCCCCAACCCTTGATAAGAGGATAATGCACTTCAACGCACTTAAACACACATATTCCTGCATTGACTAATCAGTAAATTTAATATATTTTTAAACATTACCAAATTGAGGAAAGAAATTGGGTTATATAATTGGAGAACTTTGATTTATGATGATAATTAAACAATAATTTATCATTCTATGATTTTATTGGCACCTAAATTTAAATTAATAATAAAATAAAATTAAAAATATTTAAATCTTTTAATTTTAAAATTAAATAGTCAGTAAAAATTACTCACATTACTATTTTTATTTTTAAAAAATATATATTTAAGTTCTTATCATAAATTAATTGAAATTGAGGTATATAATTTTATAAATTAAAGATTTTGGGCTCCTTTTAAGTATTGAAATGGGCTTAAATGATTTTATAAGGTTCTAGAAATGATTAATGGATGTACCATGTTTGGGCTTTACTAAAGCCCATGAAATTACTCGTTCTTACAACCTTCGGTGGATGGACCTAGTGGGAGTGCATGTATCATGAATTATATTGGGTTCAAGGATTTTCCACTGAAGGCTTTAAAGAGTTGATGGATAATTTAATGTGTTTGGTATCATCTTCGATGATAATTTTGTTTCCTGACTCAGTCGATAGTGGTATGTGGATTTATTCATGGGTTAAATTATTTGTTCAAGTTTGAAGGTTCGTCGAAATTTAAGAGAATTTGGAAAAAAATATTATACTCGAAAAATGAACTTATATAAAAAAATTAGATCCATTTAAAAAATGAGTTGGGATCGGACATTGAATGTGTCTGGTCCATTTTTTAAAAGTTTGTAATATTTTATATTATGTTATTTTTATATATTATGTAATTTATAACATATAAACATTAAAAAAATATTATGATTATATATAAAATTTTAATAAATAAAAAAATATAAATATATTTTTAATTTTTTTTAATATGGAGGGCCTAAAATGGGTTTGGGCTAGTCATTTACAAATATAGGTGAGCTTAGGCAAAATTTTAAGCTCATATTTTGGGTTGGGTTGGCTTGGACAAACATAATATGTGTTAATATCATGCCTAAGCTTGACTCGAACCCAATCTGACCCCTAAACACCTTTAGCCGTGTGTGGTCCATGAAGTAGGAGCACCTAGTTGGGTGTTTGTTAAGGTGTAAGTAAGTTACCACTTACTCTTGAATATGGCATTGTTGGGCAAGTATGCTACCACCTATGCCTACATGTTCGATTCATCTTATTAGGCATCTAATGAGGCACTTTATTCTGTGAATTACGTGCAACTCTTGATGGAGTTTGGAGACAAAACCCCATTGAAGACAATACCTAATATTTTGAGGGGTTTGTCGGCTTTGGGTTAATATTTGATGCACTAACAATGCATAATTTTATGCACCATTAGTGAACAAGATGATATCACATTATGGAAAATAAAATAAACAAATTTAACTTACATATTTTTAATGATATGTCATCATCGGATTCATTAATAATGTATAGATTTTTACTACTAGTGTATCAAATATAAATCATTTAAAGAAATAGTTAAATTTTTCTATACAATTATTTATGCTTCTAACTGAATTAGTTTAAGGAGTTAACTGGATACCAATTCAGTTGAAAAATTACAAATTTAGTGTTAGATATATTTGAAACAAGTTATATTCCTACTAGGGTACTTTTGCCTTTTTACATTTTAATAAAACTAGTATAAAATTTACATATGTTGATATTTAAACTCACGCCACCAACATTTATAAAAACTTTTTTCGATCACTTTAACCAAAGCTCTATTTTAATATTTTGATAATTTCAATGTTTTTACACAAATTGTTTGTATATATTGATAATGTTGTTAATTGAATTGATGTGTATTTACCATTTAAATTTCCTTTTACTCACAATTTAAACTAATTTTTATTCTAATCTCGTACATATTGCATATGCGCTATTATTAATTTTAAACTTCACGTTTTGTTATTTATTATATGTTATTTTTAAACGCACACTTATGTTTTATGTATATAATTTTTACAAACGCATGTGATAAATTTATATATATAATGTGCGTATTTATCGTCTAATTTCGATTATGATTTAGATCTCATTTTATCATTCCAATCAAAACTTTATTTATTTTTATATAGTATTTTTATAAATATATTTTACATATTTTTTATAAATATAAAAAATATGTGAAAAAAAGAGGTTTGGTGACAATGTGGGACTATGTATTGAGCCTATTTTCAGTGAAATTGATGTCAATTAACTTGAAAGGAAGACACACAACATTGAAGCAAAGTTGAAGTATTTTACCAAAAATGGCCTTTAAGAACCTTAGAAGTCACATTATCTTTTTATGTCTATATTTGTCCATTGTTGAGAAAACCCTTTTCATAAATTTTGTTACCTAACGACCAAAGCCATTTTTAAACGAACCTACTAATTGACCTTATTTCAATGCCATTTTATATACGTATATTGATGCATATTTGACCACGTGGTCCAACTAAAAAAAAATCAAATAATTAGGTATTGATTTTGAATTTCAATTATTGGGTTATTAGATTTTCTTTTAAATGATTATTGAATTACTATTTTTTATATCAATAAGTGTAGGGTATAGTAGTAATGTATATTTTAAGAAACCTGATCTCAAACCTTAAAAGTTGTTGATTGTGACAACTACAAACTCCGAAGAAATTAGTCTGCATAAATTGTAAAATGGATATAGAGTATATACATGTTCATAATTATTTTTATGGCATAATGCCAGGTTATCCTCTCAACATATGTTTACATCTTTTGTTAAATTGGCTTTTAATTTTTTTAGTTAAATTTGATCATTAATCATTTAAAAAAAAAGGTAAACTATAAAAGTAGTCACTTTTGTTTGTTTCAGATTACATTTTAGCCATTTATGTTTGTAATGTTACGTTTTAGTCACTTACGTTATTATTTTGTTACGAAGTGATCACTCTACTGTTAAACTCTGCTATCTCCTAACGACAGTGCTACGTGGTAGTCCAAATGAGTTTTAAATGCCAACTCGGATGTCCAGTTGGTAGGATGAAAATAGATTTTTAATTAAATAAATTTAATTTGGACTGTCATGTAAGAAATCCAAGTTGGCATTTAAGACCCATTTAGACTACTATGTAGGACTGCCGTTAGGGAGGTAATGGAGCCTAACGGTAGAATGACTACTTCGTAACTAAACAATAACGTAAGTAACTAAAATGTAACATTTCAAAAATAAGTGACTAAAATATAATATGAGGTAAATAAAAGTAAGTATTTTTGTAATCTATCCTTTAAAAAAATCAAATCGCCTTCTTTGTTACATAAATACTAACTAAATATTAAAATTTTAACAATGTTGGCATGATAGCCCACCTGGTAGTCCATGTATACTTTATACTGACATAACACTATTTTTTTATATACTACGTTAATAATTTTTTTAAAAAATTATAAAAAAAAGTTCAAAAAAATTAGCATGGAGTAAATGTGGATTGCAATGCTAATTGAAATGTTTAAATATTTAACGTGTTAATTTATATCACCATTAAAAAACAACAATTCAATTTAAAAAAAATATGGTCAAATTTAATTTTTTAAAAAAATTAGAGGTCAAATTTAATTAAAAAATTGAATAAAAGATAACATTATCAAGTGAATGTATTAGTAAATTTATGCATAATATCTATATTGGTATAACTAGTCCAATAATACACTCAATTTGTGAATGAAAAAAATAATATAAAAATATTTAAGTAATTATGAATAAGAAAATAAATAAATAAAAATAATATTGCTAATAAAATTTTAATTGTATTAATAAAGTCGAGATTTTAAATGATTAGTTCTTAAATTATTTATTTATTTGTATTGTATTTTAAAATTAAAGTACGTAACCTTTACTAATATGTTATTTTAATTATACAAATTTAGTTTATTTGTATCCTTTGTATTTGTGTCCGGTTAACTCGTAACGCTAATTTAATTAGATATATTTTATTTTTAATATAGATGTTTCAAATTAAGTTAGTCTCATAAATTAATTAAATACCATTTTAATTAGAAAAAAAACCTAAAAATCATATATATTAAAAAATAATAAATATTAATATACTTATGTTTCTACCTTTTCATATTATTAAATAAAATAGCTAAAAAACAGTTCTTAAAATATCTCAAATTGAACATAAACTTTATCCCTTCACAAAAATTCATTCAATAAATAATTTTATAATATAAACTAATTATTTTAAAGAAAAAAAGAGAGAATCGATTGATGAAGGATTCAATGATTCCATCAACACAAATTATAAATTCAAAGTGTCGGTTGAAGAGTCCATATAATTATGCTCTCTCCCTCATAATTATAGTGTGAGACTTTTGAATACACGAAATTGAATATTGCAAAAATGCTAATTTTTCTCCCCACTTCCATTTAAAAAATGTGTGTTTTTCTTTTAAAAAAACTTCTACTCCTTATCATTCAGTCCAATTAATATTTTTAAACCATGGTACTTACTTTAAATTAATTCATAAATTTTAAATTATTTTAATTATATCCTTAAACTATTAAGGTTATATCAATTAGGTCATTTCGTTGCTAAAATCAGTAATTTAACTGTTAAATAATTCGTTCAGCATGGAGGTTATGACAATGTGATTATCCAATCAAATAGTTTAGAAGTTGTAAAAGACATTCAAGGAAGTTTTGCTATTCCTTCAAATTTTGCTCTGATAAGAAGGATACTACATTTTATCCCAATAAGATCAATGAATTCTACGTTACATTCCCAAAGAGCAAAATTAAGTCGCAAATTCCTTAGCTTTAGTCAATAAAGAGGAGTTGCAAATTTTTTTACTCTCCCCCAATGGAGAGTTTAGACTTTTTTTATTCGGACAGGTTAAGTGGATTAATTCCTTCTCAGAATACTCTACCGTAATTTAAGCTAGTCCTTGTTTTATTTTTTTCGCAAAAAAATGAAAATGACAAAAAAGATGTTTTAAGGGTTTTGAGGTTTTTACATAAGTTTTATCATCAACTTTTTTTTTAACTTTTAATAATAAAATGACTTAATTAATATAGCATTAATAGTTTAGAGATGTAATTAACATATTTTGAAATTTAAATTTATATTTTCTTCTTATTCTTATTATTAAAGAGTCTTAATATAAAAAGGATAAGTTAACACGTAGTAGTAATAATAATTAGTGATAAAAAATAATAAATTGTAGTTAAGGCATACGAAGCAATGATATCACATAATAATTATTTAATCAAAAGAAGAAGCTGGTTGTTATGATTGAGCCACCCATCCTTGCCGCCCAACAATCCCTTTTTCTCATACTAATTCCCTTCACCAATATCAAACCGCGTATAGCGTCCGCCGTCACCCCACAATGGATTCAACCCATCGCCCATATCACATCAAAATTTAATAATCTATGTATTCACTTTATTATTCTTATTTAATAATTGTATTTAAATAAAAATTATTTGTTTCGAGATATACGTGTCAATTAAACCGATTGAATCAAGAATCAATTAAAGTATTAATTTAGAGAAAGGTAAATTAGATAATTAAACCAAATTTTTAATATTTTTATTGTTATAAATCTTTTATTAATTTATTTAATTGAATCGAATTAATTGATTGAATCGATTAACTGATAACCTAATTGATTTAACCATATTTTGAAATTTTTGATTTTTTACACTAAATTTACTCAAATTATTGATAGAATTAAAAGACAGCCTAAAATTTAAACACTAAATTTATTGAAATATAAAGTATGATTGAAATATAAATTGAATTCTTCATGAAACAATTTAAAGAATAAATAGTAAAAAAAATTAAATCCCTTTTTTAAAGAAAAGAAAATCAACTCTATTAAAAATTAAAATAATGGTCTTTAGTGCACCAACAATTAGTTTAGAGCTCATCATTTTATATGAAATTATTATTATTTTTTGACCAATCTCGTTATAAGTTTTAATAATATTTGTTTTTTATGACATAATATCTAGAACTAATTATAGCCTCTATCTAACCTATAAATATAAGGATAATGCATTTCAACGCACTTGAACTCACATCCTCCTGTATTGACAATAATATCCATACTAATCAAGTTAAGACTCAATCAACAATTTTATATGAAAATTGCCATCTCATTTTTTTTTATTTTTTTAAAGATTTACTCCTTATATTTGAAAAGTTAAAATTTAATTTTTCCTACGTGTTTTTAATTTAAAAATTTCAGTGTGGTCATTACAATCTTGAGTATTTTATGTCAAGATTTGTCAAATTAAAATTTAGATTAGATTGTTCTCATATAATGATAGCAAGATAAATTATTAGTTTAAATTTTTTGGCTAATTATCAAATAAAATACTATTAAATTTGGGTTTTCCTTATCAAGAATGAAGCTAGTGTGCTGAATTCAAACTCTTATAAAGATGAGCTAATTTGGAACAAAAAGTAAAGAGGAGGGCTTGATTGAAAGATTGAAGATTTAAAGATAGCTACATAAAGATTGAAGGGTTGAAGACTTGAAAAAAAGTGGCTGGATAAAGATTGATTTTTGATATTGTTAAAATTCTGTAATTAGTTTGAATTTAATCTCTAATTTAAATTTAATTTTTAAATTTTTAATTTATTTAGTGATAATATTTTAGGAAAAATCTAACTAAATTTTAGCACTAAAAATATGTATAAATATGTAGTAACTACAACCAATTAAAGCTTTTGACATTTAATAAATTCTTTATTTTTTTTCTTCCTGCGTCATATACTAAGACATATTATTGTTAAAAAAATAAACATGATAAATTATAAATTTTAATAAAAAATTATAAAAAATATAATGATTAAATTAAAATTTTTAAATTAAAAAATATGTAAGGACTGAAATTCCAAATTTTATACAAAAACATATACTAACAACATATATATATATATATATATATATATTAATATATCAGAAATGGGAAACGATGAAATCAAAGAATTTGACTGCTACGGGAACACAATCTATGAATCAAAATAAATTTTCTTTATAAAAAATTAAATTTAATTAAAAATTATGATAAAGTCAAACAAAGAGAAACACGAGGAACAAGAAAACATTTTTCAAACCTTAACCTAATAGTACAAAATCCACGTTGTCCTTAATTTAAAAAGGAGTAATATAATATTTAGCCCTCAACTTGATAATTAAATTTATTTTGATCCTTATATTTTTTTTCACTTTTGGCACTTAAACTTGACAAGTAGACTTATTTTGGTCCTTGAACTTAAAATATAAAAAAGTTTGATGATGTCGCATATTGAGATTATTTCACATCATAACTTGAAAATTAAAAAAATAATATAATTTTTTAGGTGATGATATGGTACAATCTTAAAATGTCACATTTAGTGTTTTAATAGCTGGACTAGTGGTTGAGCAGGATAGATCATAATTTCTTGATTTAACTAGTTTGACTAGTTTGACTACTGGAACAATAATGAATAATTAATTAATTAAAATTTCATAAAATTTTTAAAAAATTATTAAACCGATTCAACAAATTCAATTGTCAATTTTTGTCCCAATTTTTTATTTTTACCAATTTCAAGCAGTTTCTGAGTTAACTGGTTCAACCTTTTTATTTAGACAGCTATATCAATTAGTTTTCAATCTGTTCGACTCAGTCCTGTTTCAATAACACGTGTCACATTATCAAATCTTGACAGAATCTAAATTCAGGACCAAAATGGATCTAGTTGCCAAATTTAAAGATAAAAAAGATAAAGATATAAAATGGACCTAAATGCAAAGTTGAAGAGCCGAAAATTATATTATCCCATTAAAAGAATGAAATTTACGTTGGAAGCTTAAGCTTATGATTTAAGATTTAAGTAAAAAACTCTTCAGAAAAAGAAAAAAATTGAATTGTTCAAAACTAAAAATATACGGATTAAATGAATAATTTAACTTAAAATTTTTTTTGAAATGATGATTTAATGTGTCATGTCAGCTTACCATTACATCGTTAATGAAAATTAACGGCTTAATGACTAAAATATTACAACACGTTAACATAAGTGACTAAAATATAACATTTCAAACATAAATAATTAAAATGTAACTTGAGAAAAATAAAAATGACTATGTTAATAATTTATCCGAATATATCTAATCCATGAATTCTAGTAAATTTGAAAACTATATATTAATATTAATTACGTTATATCTATATGTCATTAATATATTTCCCTTCTTTCTATTCAAAGTGAATATTAATTACGAATAAATACCTAAAAGGTAGAATTTTGAATTTCCTCTTTTAATTTGAAAAGTTAATTTTCTATTTTAATTTATTAAAGTTTCATCTCGTATTTTATAAAAATAAAAAAAATCTGTTAAATCTTTGTTAAACGCATAAAATTAAACAACTAATCTTCACCTTTGTTTTTTACACATAAATGTTGAATGATTGATTGTTTTGTATATAAATTATTGAATTACTAATTTTCATGTCAATGATTTAAAAATAAGGTTCAACAATATTATCCAACTGGACTAATTTCTTTGATTTTATAAAATAGGAGAATCAAATTTTGATCAATTAAAATAAAAAGATTAAAATTTTAATTTTTATAAACTACAAGAAATAAAATTCTATTTTCCATTTTTATTTCTATAGTTAATATTATAAAGGTTAAAATATTGAAATTTAATCCTGCTACTTTTAAGTTTAATTGCTAACATGATTAAATTTTCTTATTAAATTCAAATACATTACAACGGTTTCTCTTTCCTACATGGATATAAGATGGGTATTTTTAATATTTCAAAAGGTTTAAGGACTTAATTCCTCAAAATAAAAGTAGGACTAGTTTTAAATATATGAAAAGTATAAGGACTTGGAGCAAATTTTAACCTATGAAAACATACACACATATATAGTTTCCTGTTTTCTTGGTATTTGTCCTTTGCCTGTCATTTTTTGTTCATTTCTTCTTTGATAGCCTTTCTAAAGTAGCACTGAAAATCCAGCATGCTTAAAGCAACCAAAAACATCTGAGAGAGAAAAAAAAATAAATAAAGGAGAGTTCTAGCATAGAAAGATTATTCAGAAATGGGTTAACACAAGAAAAAAGAAGCAGCAAAACCCTTTTTTTTCCTCTTTTTTTTTCAATAAAAGCTGCTTGCTTATTATCAAAAACCAGAACCATACTTCGGTTTTTTATTTTAATTTTACGGTAAGCCTTTTTGCTTATAATTATTATTATTCATGTTCGAATTATCATGTCTGTTGAAGTAAATGGTTTTTTGCATATCATTTTCTTTAGTTCTATTCTTTTTTCTATTAATTTGTTGTGCTTTTTTCGGGTAATTTTAGTTGTTGAATTATGTTTTCTTTGAATAAAAATTTGACTAATTTTGTGCTGATATGGTTCTTGTTGATGATTTTTGTGCTATGTTGTTGACTGTGAATCTGCAATTTCCTTTTTGTTTTGTTTTGATTGATCAGATTCCTACCTTTCCTTTTTCAATCACCTGTTCTAAATTCTAATCATGTACTGTATTGATTTTATTTTTTTGTATACATATTTAGGACCTTTGGATTATCTTGATCAGGTTATTTTGTGTTCTTTTTTTCATATTCTTCACCATATGATCGAAGGTGTATTTTTTCCCTTCATGTCAAAACTGAATTCAATTCTTTGGATTTTTTTGTTTGTTGATATCAGGGATTAAGGCACAAGCACTGAGAAAATTGTTGAAGATTTTCATATTATTTCTCAATATCAAAAGTTAGTTTGTTGTAGTCAATAAAAAAGCCGGTTTCGTGTTGATCGGTGGTGACTTGTTTTCATAATTAAGATTTTGTTATCGGCGGTCATAATCGGGAAGCAGTGGTGTCGAGGACTGAAGCCATGGCAACTGTTAAGCGTTCGAATTCGAAAGGCATGTACTCTTGGTGGTGGAACAGTCACATAAGCCCAAAAAACTCTAGATGGCTCCAAGAGAATCTAACAGGTATTTGATCATTGTTATGCAATTCGAAATGGATCCATATTATTGCCATTGTTACTACTATTTGATTTTTGCAAGAATCAATTATGTGATGAACGGTAAGAAGTTAACATCACTGAAAATGAGCATACAACCATGGTTTAGAAGCTTGATAAGTTATGTGATACCCTGTTATACCACCATGTAAAGTGTATATTCATCTTTTTTTGGTGATAATGACTGTGTATTTTCCTCCGGTTTTTTTAATATGCATGATTGCGGTATTGAAATTTTTGATCTTTTGCGCCTGTATTTTGACTACTGATATCTTCTGCTTGAACAGATATGGATACTAGAGTCAAGCAAATGATCAAGCTCATTGAAGAAGATGCTGATTCCTTTGCTAGGCGAGCAGAGATGTATTACAAGAAGCGGCCGGAGTTGATGAAATTGGTAGAAGAGTTTTATCGAGCATACCGTGCCTTGGCTGAAAGATATGATCATGCAACTGGGGTGCTTCGTCAGGCGCATCAAACCATGGCAGAAGCATTTCCGAACCAATTTGTAGATGACACACCAGGAGGTTCCGCTGCTGAAGTTGATCCCTCTACACCTGAGATGCAACCATCCGTACGTGCATTTTTGGAGCCTGATGAGCTGCAGAAGGACACTGTGGGACTCTCTTCACATGCTATCAAGAGAAATGGAGCATTCACTGAAGAATCTGATTCAGCACATTTCAGAAAGGGTCTTAAACAGTTCAATGATTCGTTTGGTTCTGAAGAAGCTATAAACCACGTCAAATTTGCAGAAGGAAGGGCAAGAAAAGACCTCAGCTTTAATGATATAGACAACAAAGAGAAAAGTCCAGAATACAATGGGGGCTCCAATCTCCGAGAACGGGCGAGTAAAGCTGAGATGGAAATTGCAACCTTGAAGAAGACTCTTGCTAGGTTAGAAGCTGAAAAAGAAGCTGGCTTACTTGAGTACCAGCAGAGTTTGGATAGATTGTCTGCTCTTGAGAGCGAGGTCTCTCGTGCACAAGAAGATTCCCGGGGGCATAGTGAACAAGCAAGTAAAGCTGAAGCTGAAGTTCAGACTTTGAAGGATGCACTCGCCAAACTTGGGGCTGAAAGGGATGCTAATCTTGTTCAATACCAGCAGTGCTTGGAGAAAATAAATGATCTTGAGAACAGTATTTCTCATGCTCAAAAGGAAGCTGCAGAACTGAACGAACGAGCTAGTAAAGCTGAAACTGAAGCTCATGCCTTAAAGCAGGACCTTGCTCGTGTAGAAGCTGAAAAGGAGGATGCTTTAGCTCAATATAAGCAGTGTTCGGAGATGATAAGCAATCTGGAAGAAAAACTATTGAATTCTGAAAAAAGTGCCACAAGGATGACTGAACGAGCTGAGAAAGCTGAAAGCGAACTAGAAACTTTGAAGCAAGTAGTTATTGAGCTGACAAAAGATAAGGAAGCAGCTGCTCTTCGATACCAGCAGTGCTTAGAGACGATTTCCAGCCTGGAAAAGAAACTTGCTTGTGCCCAGGAGGAGACTCAAAGGCTCAACAATGAGATAGATGATGGGGCTGCGAAGTTAAAAGGTGCTGAAGAAAGGTGTGATCTGTTGGACAGAACGAATCAGAGTCTGCATGCTGAATTGGAGTCTATGGCGCAAACAGTTGGGGATCAAAATAGAGAACTAACAGAGAAGCAGGAGGAGTTGGGGAGACTTTGGACCTCCGTACAAGAGGAACACTTGAGATTTATGGAGGCCGAAACAGCATTTCAAACTCTCCAGCATCTGCACTCTCAATCTCAGGAAGAACTAAGAGCTATGGCCGCAGAGATTCAGAATAGGGCTCAAATTTTACAGGACATTGAAACTCGTAATCATGGTTTGGAGGATGAACTACAGAGAGTCAAGGAAGAGAATAAAGGCTTGAACGAAATCAATTTAAGTTCAGCAATGTCCATCAAGAATTTGCAAGATGAAATCTTAAGCTTAAGGGAGACTATATCAAAACTTGATGCTGAGGTTGAACTTAGAGTGGATCAGAGGAATGCTCTTCAACAAGAAATTTACTGTTTGAAAGAGGAACTCAATGACTTTAACAAGAGACACAAGGATATGACAGGGCAGTTGGAGTCAGTTTGCTTAAGTCCGGAAAACTTTGCATCATCCGTGAAGGAATTGCAGGAAGAGAACACAAAGCTAAAAGATATCAGCAAAAAGGATGGTGATGAAAAGATGGAGCTCCTAGAGAAGTTGAAAATCATGGAGAAACTTAATGAGAAAAATGCCCTTTTGGAGAATTCCCTCTCGGATTTGAATATTGAGCTAGAAGGTGTTCGGGGGAAAGTAAAGGCATTGGAAGAATCTTATCAATCTCTTTCGGAAGAGAAATCCATCCTTGTTGTAGAGAAGGACACACTCATTTCTCAGCTACATATTGCTACTGAGAATCTGGAGAAGCTTACAGACAAGAATAACTTTATGGAGAATTCCCTTTCTGATTCTAATGCCGAACTTGAAGACTTGAGGATAAAATTAACAGGCTTAGAAAATTCATGCTTGTTGCTTGGCAACGACAAGTCTGGCCTGATAACGGAGAGAGAAGGTTTGATCTCTCAGTTGGATGTAAGCCAGAAAAGGCTGGAAGATTTAGAAAAAAGATACCAGGGATTGGAAGAAAAATATGGAGGTCTGGAGAAAGAGAGAGAATCAACAGTTCGTGAAGTAGAAGAGCTACAAAATTCTCTAGAGGCAGAGACGCAAGAACATGCTAGTATTGTGTGTCTGAATGAAACCCAAATAACTGCTTTGGAATCTCAGATCCATTTTCTACAACAGGAAAGTCAGCGCTGGAAGAAAGAATTTGAAGAGGAACTGCACAAGGCCATGAATTCTCAGGTAGAAATTTTCGTCTTGCGGAAATGTGCACAAGACCTGGAAGAGAAAATTTTATCCCTTTTGCTCGAGTGTAGGAAACTCTTGGAAGCTTCCAAAGTATCAGAAAAACTTATCTCAGAATTGGAGCTTGGAAATTCCGAAAAGCAGATAGTGATACAATCTGTATGTGACCAAATTAGCTTACTCAGGATGGGGCTTTATCAGATGTTGAGAGTTCTTGAGATTGATGCTATTTATGGCTATGATGATAAGACCAAACTAGACCAATCAGTTATTGACTGTGTATTTGGCCGACTCCACGAGATGCTAAATTCACTTATAAAGTCCCTAGATGAAAATCAACAATTTGTAATTGAGAATTCGGTTCTTATTGCACTGCTCAGGCAACTGAAACTAGAGGCAGAAAATCTTGTTGCAGAGAAGAAAAAAGAGGTTGAACTTTGGGAAACTCACGCCATTGCATTGTTTGGTGAGCTACAGATTTCGGCTGTCCGTGAAGTATTTTTCGAACAGAAGGTTCACGAGGTCATTAAGGAATGTGAAATCCTTGAAAGTAGAAGTATTTCCAAAGCTGCGGAAAGAAGTGTTCGAATCATGGAACATGAGAACGGAGGGATTGAAGCTCAGTTGTCAGCATATAAATCCACTATTGTCTCTCTTTTGGACAGCGTTACATCTTTGGAGACTCGAACTCTCTTGCATCCTAAACTTCCCACAGATTGTGATGAACAAGTAAAGGTAATGACTACAGACTGTATGTTTGCATATGACTTCATAATCTACTTTATAACTTTTAATAAACGAAAGCAAGATTGCTGCCTTCGTGCTATTTGATTGAATACATAACCTCAGTTCTAATCCAACTACATATTCTTGTGACCTGTATGAGCATCCAATGGTTTATTTAAACTAGCAATTGATCTTGCTGCTTTCCATGGTTTTATATTCAACTTTTGACTGCAAATATACGTCTCTAGTTCTCCAAGTTCACATCAGTATGCATTTATTAGTATGATTTTATAAAACTTCTTGTTTCCAATGAGGAAGCTATTTAGTATTTATGTTGAATTAATGTTGGACACCACTTTTGCTGTTACTTTTTGGGGCCCCGTTAGTTACTACCGTGCAGTGAATTTCATGTGCTTTTTTAAGTACTTGTTTTCTTGATCTGTATTAATGGAATATGCGGTTTCGGGAATATGCGGTTTCGGTTTCTGTTTTTTGCTTCTGCAAGGCCTAGATATTGCGTATAGTATTACCGAGATGTTTTGCGATATAAATGGAACCTTCTTGTCTGTAAATTATTCATTTGTGTTAATAGTGCCATGGATCTTGGATGGTATCAGCTGTGATGCTTGTACTTATAATTGTCTTGTTTTCCAGGATTTGAATCTGAGGACCGACTTGCATGCTGAAAACCGTCAACAAGCAAGTGAAGATCAAATTGCCTTGGTTCCGGATGGGTTTTCGGACTTGCAGGGTATCCCTATGAGAATTAGAGCTATTGAAAAAGCGGTGGTGGAAATGGAAAAGGTTGCAATGCTGGAAAACTTGAATCTCAATTCCAAACTAGAGGCTGCAATGAAACAGATTGAAGAACTAAGCTCACGTCAAGAAAGCGTCGGAACAAAGAAGCACATAAATGCTAGGCTAGAAGGGAGGGAACTTAGCCATGGACTCGGTAACAATGTCAGAATGCCGAGACCAACAAGTGAAATATCTGAAGAGGACAATGATATGATGACAAAAGATATAATGCTTGATCAGATATCTGAGTCCACATCCTATGGGTTAAGCAGGAGAGAAACAGAAGAGACGTTCGAGTCATGGGAAACCAACAAACATGATGTTAGAGCTGACTCGAAAGTTGGCAAGGCTCGGAAGGGACACAAGGGCAAAAGTCCTACTGAATCACTTGTGAAGGAGTTGATTGTAGATAAAGAGGGTTCTAAGAGATTTAAAGAACCGAACCGACAAGGAAGCAAGAGGAACATTTTAGAAAGACTCAATTCCGATGCACAAAAGTTGGCTAACCTTCAAATAACCGTACAGGATCTAAAGAAGAAGGTCGAGATAACCGAGAAAGGCAAAAAGGGGAAGGGAATTGATTATGGTACAGTCAAAGAGCAGCTAGAAGAAGCTGAGGAAGCCATCACGAAGCTTGTTGATGCCAATCGCAAATTAATGACGCAAGTTGAAGATGGTTCTCGATACCCCGATGGGAAATCAGCATTAGAATCTGATGAGAGTGGTAGTGTTAGGAAACAAAGAGTATCAGAACAAGCTCAAAGAGGGTCTGAGAAGATCGGGCGGTTGCAGTTAGAGGTACAGAAACTACAGTTTCTCTTACTGCAGCTCGATGATGAAAAAGGATACAGAGGACAAGCTCGAGTCACTGATCGGAAAAGACGAGTTATATTGCGGGACTATCTTTACGGTGGGGTAAGAAACATACAGAAGAAGAAGAAAGCACCCTTTTGTGCATGTCTTAAACCCGCAACTAAAGGAGATTGAGCAATGGTTCATATCAGTAGAGAGAATTTAATTGCATTGTCCATAAATATATACCTTTCTAGTTTTGTTGTTTCACATATTTCTTTTGTTCAGAGGCTTCGTTCTATACTTCATAGATTCTACTGTATATTTCAGGCACCATCTAATAGAAACAAATTGCACTTTTATAGTCTACAATTTCTATTAAAGTTTACTACAAGTCCCTATACTATAGCAAGAAATTCATTTCAGTCCCTGTATGTTTGAAAAGCTAATATTTTAGCTACTGGTTAACCTTGTCATTAATAGAATGTCATGACTTAAACAGTGATTGACATGACATTAAGTCAAATTAAAAAATTTATTAATCTTGAAAACAAATGACATGACATGATTTAATGGTAACCGACGTGAACCAAACCAAATTTGGGATAAATGCAAAATCAGTTTCTTATCTCTAGTCACTTTTTTAATATTTGATTTAATGTTATGTCAGCTACCGTTAAGCCAAGTACAATGACTAAAATATCAAATTTTCAAACGTACATAGACTAAAAAGTTTATTTTAATAGTACAGGGACTAAAATAAACTTTATGATAGGGTACAAGGACTTGTCTAAAATTTCTTAAATCTACCTTTTATACCTGGATTTTTGTTTGATATCAATTTTCCATTGTGGTAAACGATACAAATTCATCTTTGCAGCTGAGCTATTGCAACAAAAAATAACATTTAAGACATGAAATACGAGTCATAGAACAACCATTAGCATGACCAAAATCTGCTCTAATGTCTGCAAAAAAAATGGCAATTTGTATGTGAAGGATACTTCATATTGTGAATGAAAAAAAATCATACTCTTCTGTTTACTTTTGCAACAGGTATTTGGCTAGAGTTTCCCGCACAGTTTCGCCCATTGGATCAATCTGCTTACAGCATTGCTCGCCATAACCGGAATCATGGTGACCAGATAAAGCAACATCGGGATGTAACTGATCTCCATTATCAATGATGATATTATGAAGCAAACAACATACCAGAATGATACTTGGCAATTTCCGTTTATCCGGTCTCCACATGACTTTGTTAAGAATTCTCCAGCTACCCTTCAACTGCGAAAACGCCCTCACCCCGAGTAACCTTGCATCTTCATGCTTGGCATTAAAATTAGAACACATTGAAGAAGAGAGGTTATCATTTTCGTATGGGGTTATAAGCCAGGGAAGAAGAGGATACGCACCACCACCGACTATAAATTCTCTCGTTTCTAGTCCTTCTGATAATGTCCTTATACTTCCATTCAAACGATCCCCGGCTTCACAAAGCCTGAAAAATCCTGAACATTTGAGTAATCTAGACACACTCATACCACCAGGCCAACCAGTTACGATATCAAGAAACCGCATCTCATGGTCAACAATTCCCTGCAAGAACATACTGTAATTGCTCTCTTGGTCACACCAATCATCTGAAGTTTCAACTGCCGGTAGAGTCATGATAATATGTGTTGAATCTATAGCTCCACAACAATTAGGCAACCCGAATAAAGCTTCAAATTTCAATTTAATTTCCTCCATTCTATCAGAATTAGGCCATTTAAGATGGTGCTTAGCACGTTCTTCTAACGCTTCGATGAATCTCCAAGTCACTTGAGAAACTGTAGATTGACCAACACCAAATGAAGCTCCAACCGATACCTGTGATTCGCCGGATGCTAACCTTCGAAGGGCAATTGCAACTTGTTTTTCAACACTTAAAAGTCTTCCTTCAATGTTAATAAGCCCTGATGGTGGCCTTGACACAAGGTCTTCTCTCACAAGGGAACAAATGTAATCAAATGTCTTCTTTGCAACCCTAAAGAAGTACTTGAACCCTTCTTCCTCATTTGATGGAATCAAAAGACCTGCCATAAAAAAAAAAAAAAAAGAACATTTCATTTCTCATTGAAAATCAGAAAAATATCAAATACGAAAAAAATATTTTGAGTAAATTACACCCAAAGTAACTAAACTACTAGGAAATTTAGATTTCGATCATTCTAACTTCAAAAAAATTACAAAATAGTCAGCTGAACTACTCTTCTTCCTCCTCTTCTACGGTCCAAGTTTTTCCTATAGATAATCGTAAATCCAAAATTCAAACAACTTTCTTTTTTAATCTCTAACACAGACCATCAGATCGACTTGAACCTAAGATATGTTAATTTACTCCTCAATAGCATCCCACTTACTTAAATAAAAAATTTCAAATAGTTCAATTAGCATTTTATACCGTTTGGAACTTGGGTAACGAAAATGTAACCCAAAAACTTTTCACTATTGCTCAATATAATCCCTAAATTTCATATCTTAGAACCCTTTTTCAGCTTCAAATAAATGGAAAAAGTAATGCAAGCTGAAAATATGATACGCAATTCAGCTTCAATCTCACAATTAACCATGTTAAAGATGAGAAATCTAGCTCTAGGTTTGAACACCCATTAGCATCATAATGAAATGAAACTAAAGCTATCTGCAAAATTAAATGAAATTGGAAAAACATAGAGCTTGTTTTTGGGGGTGTTAGATTGAAATTTTTTGGAACCTGGAGTAGTAGAGTTCTTGTGCCAAAAACTATCCCACCAATCGGGCTCGTTAACTCTGGGTTCCACTGGAACCATGGAAACGCTTTTGTTTTTCTTCAATTTCTTGGACGATTTCTTCGTTTTCTTGGATTTTTTGAGCGGAGCCATCGGTTTTTCTTTGGCTAAATTGTGTACTGAAGTTAACAATGACTGGGTTTCACTGTTTCAACTGACGTTTGGTGCACGGGAAAGTGACAGGAAAATATGTCGATCTCAAGCAAATTACTTTAAATATTTAGATTTTTAATAATTTTATAATTATTTCTAGATTAAAATCTGCTATGTGTACCTTTTATAAAATCGAAATTTAATTTCTGTAGTTTTACTCTCAAAAATTTAGTTCTTAATAGTTTTTCAGTTTTAAATTTTAGATAACATTATTAAACTTATTTTTGTAAAGTTAATTACTTTTTTAATTGCATAATTACTAAGTAATTAAATTTTAAAAAATCACACTAATAAATTTAATCAAAAATATATATTATATTATTAATAATTGAGCTTAAATTTTAACATCTAAAAAATTCTTAAAAATGAGAGTATAAAAACAAAAAATATAAAAATTTACATGTTTTTTTAATCAATCGAAAACTATTTTTACAACATTACAAAGAAAATTTCTCAAAAAGTAGTTCCCGAATTACATCAGTCCATTGTATCAATTTAATTGGTTTCTACAACATTGTAAAATAAATTAATTAAGTTCGCAATTTAAAGTTTTCTTAGCGTAAGTTGGATTTGAGAGGATGAAATTGAGTTTTATTTACATTATTTTTTCCTTCATCACTTACAAGTATCACATAACTTAATTATTATTTAAATAAATAATCAATTTAATGATTTAAGTTGCGTTTGATAATTAAAATTTAAAAATTTTGAGATGATCACTAATGTTTTATTTATTATATTTTTTTGTCATTTTATCATTAATTGATATGTTACACATTATATCATCATTTTAAACTAAAATTTTAAATCTAATAGCACAAACTAATCCTTATACTTTTTTTCTTTTTGTATAATTTAATTCTTTTTCTTTTTAACTTTCTATTTTTTTTCCTTTTGCTCTTTTCCCTTTTTTTTCTGTTCTCCCTTCCATAACCCTAACCAAATCAAAACAGACATAAATTTCCGAAAATTTTAAAATTTGAATTGACCCATCCAAAGCTGATACCACCTGAATTATGCAAATCATATTAACTTATATTACATTTTGTACATATGCAGGCTACAAGCAATGGAAAGTCGTCTCTGTTTATATGAATAAAACAGGACAGGTACCCACTGCTTTAGTCGAGCACAACAACATAATTCCACTAACATCGTAACCATTCGTGCGTTTTAACTTTAGAAGGCGATTTTGAAGATGAAGAACAAGCATGTTGCTGGGACTTTCACCAAAATGAAAGTGAGTTCATTTTTGTTAATTTTGTACCCCCAAGACAATGTTGCACAGGAACTTTGGATTGTACAGGAAATGGTAAATAACTTTTTTGGGGGTAGTTTCAGATGTGGTTTTGGAAGTGTGCAAGGACATGCCAGCTTGACCAGGAAGAGTAAAAATACCATGAAGTCCCCTATACTGGGGTCAACTTACATTTTGCCCCCCTTTACTGAAAAGATGAACAAATTAGTGATTTTTGTTAAAAATTTCATCCATTTCTACTATTAAAAGGTACCTCATTTTGACATAAGGACTAGCTTTTAACAGTAAAAATGGATAGAATTTTTAACAAAAAGACTACTTTGTTCTTTATCTAGAGGACAAAGACTAATTTACCCATTTTTTTAATAGAGAGGGCAAAATGCAATTTGACTCCTAGTATAAGGTCCTCCACGGCACTTTTACCAACCAGGAAGACATTTACTCGATACCAAAGAGCAGTGACTCTACTTTGGATTGAAGACTGAAACAAGAGGGCTTGTAGAGTTCGAGTGTAGGATTCAAAGAGAATACAATCTATGGACACAAGGAGTCTCAAGGCTACTGTCAATTGTTGCTGAAAGAAGGGACCAGCTGATAAAGGAATTTGGAGCAATGAATCCCACTTTTGTTCAATATTTTGGATATATAATTCCAAGTGAACTCTCAACTCTTCAATCATATAAGAAGACGAAAAGGAAAGCAAGGAATGGCATATTCTAAACTAAGGAACACACTGCACAACTATTGTTCTAATATAACTACATAGTATATGGTGCTATGGCATTTTCAAATTCTTGCCAGGTTGCCTGTATGTACCGTTATGTGAACGAATGCACATGCATGCATATAAACCAGTCAACCTACGTTTATACAAGCAAGGAAAATAAAGTACCTTCCACACTTTCCTCTCCATCGACACTCCTGAATGCGAAAGATATTCAAATAAAAACAACAGCAACTCCCGTTCTTCTGTAGTCAAAACAGCCAAATTAGAACACATGAGCATTGATTTTGATGTCCCGTACTTGTTAACAAATAGAAGGAAAGAGTTTCAAGGCAGTGAGACAATGCACAACAAAACGTGCAAGAGAAATAAAATGTTCCATTTCAGTCAACTGTGATATGGTTTCAGCTTTACAACATAGATTATGGCTGTTTTTACATCATAGACATTTATCACCTAAAGGAAAAGAAAAATGATAACAGCAAACTTTTCAATGATGAATGGGAATTGCTTATAGGCACCGTGGTTTCCTTCAACTATCTGCTGCTCTTAATATAGTAAGCAGTGAAAGGAAGAGATTAATTATGTCCAAATAAAGAGCTATAGCAGCCCAAATATATTCGTCATAAGAGTAACGCTTGATTAAGTTGTCAGTGTCATATACGATATAACCGCAGAATATGATCGAGGCTAAGCCCCCATAGATCATCACCGATAATTTGCCGAGTGGGAAGAAAATCTGCACCCATGAAGACAAAGACATTCCAGGAATTAGAAATCATTAACTTGTATAAAATGGAGATATATGAGAAAACAATAGCTAAATAAAAATGGCAAGATCAGAATACCTGGATCAGAGAAAAAACCATGAGAACAATGACAGCACCAAACAAGAAAGGACCAAGGAAGTTGAAATCATGGCCTCTCCTTGCAGCCCAGAAAGTGTAGAGAGTGAGAGCCACAACCACTACAGCCGTAAGAATCACAGATTCCAAAATAACTTTCCCTGGTCACAAACAAAATGCACATAAAGTCAATTAATGCAGTGCTACAATCAGTAACATCTAGATAAGAAATTAACTGCACTCGCGAAAAATACATTGAGTTTAAGCTCCTCCTAATATATATACTTCACTCTTATTGAGATGCAACATATAAATGGCCTTAGATTAGTCACAGATGCTAAGGTAATCCACTGCACTATCCAAATCCATAGAAACAGCAAGTACAGCAATTTATTTTCACAAATTGGAAAGAGAAAAATAAAAAAAATGGCACAGAGGAAACCCATTGCTTAATCTGTCAATAGCAATTAATGTAAGAAGTTATATACAAATAATCAAATAACCTATCTGACATGAATTCAACATGCTAGAGAATTACTACTGAGGAAAATGAGAAAAAGACCCTAAAAGGAAAGAAGTAGTAAAAATGCATACAATTAGATGGAACAAAATCCCCAAGAAATACCACTGGATCACAGTGGAAGCCTTGATTAACAAAAACACCATTCTCAAAATCCACTATGCATTTATCTTACCATTGACTATAATCTGTTTAAGTTCATTGATCTAATTCTTAAAAGAGGCAAATCTAACAATCTTCTTATGTGAATATACTAGCTCAAAGATGGAGCAATTGCTATATAAATGAAATAGATGATAATAGTAGCTAGCTCCAATTAGAAATGAAAATAAAAAAATAAAAAATCCAAATCTAACCACTGGTAAAAGCGCACGTCAATCCAACAGCAAACGCCAAAGAAACCGTAAAAACCCCAAGAAGGAGATAATTAACCGGATGCCTCTGGTGATAGTAATACAAAGGACAAAGAGCTGCAAACAGCAGATCGAAAATTGTTTTTAGTCAACCAAAAAGTCAGAAATTAATATAAAGGGGGAAAACAAAAAAAGTACAAGCAGAAACGCACTGATGAAAGGCGTGATGGTTAGGACTATGTAAAGTGCAAATCCAGTTCCAGTGCTGACGAAGAAATAAGCAATCGGATGGACAGTAACCACCGTGGCGGCCACCGCGATTGTGGCTAACAATTGAATGGCGACGATTGAGTAAATTTTCCGGATAAAAGCCCATCTCATCTCCTGCGGCTCTAACATCATGGGGTACAAGGGCCTTGCTCCTGCCTCCGCATCGTCGATTTTCCGGTACGCCTGATTCCACATCGTCCTAAAAGGCTTTACAAAATCAAAATTCAGAGGGAATTTTGTCAACTTGGATTGAAAAAGGAATGAAAGGGGATGGATTTAGGGTTCTGAAATTTTCAAATTTTGTGTTTGTTTTTTCGGTTGGATATAAACGGCGGTTTTCATGGGGGCGGAAGTCACAGTGATAGGTCTTTTTAACTGCTGTAAAAACGGTGGAACTACACCTGATGTTGACACGTGGAAATGAGAAAAAAATGATAAAACGTGGACAGTCCGAAATAATTTTTCCGAATCACGGCTTGATTCTAAAATGCATTTTAGACCCGAGCTTGGGCTCGGTTCCAGTATATTCGTTTCAATAATTCGTTTTACTATTTTAAAATATAGTATAAAATAATTTTTGGCTGAGAATTAGATTTATTTTGGTATTTAATTTTTTAATTTATTTTAATATTTAATTTTTTATTTTGATTCTTGAATTTGATAATAAAATTTATTTTAGTTTTTGAATTTGGATTCTGTTAAAATTTGATGATATAACCAGTGTTATTGAAATATGATTAGTGTTACTTTTATATTTTTTAAGTTTAGGGGCTAAAATAGAATTTAGTTATTAAGTTTAAGTACTAAGAAAAAAAAATAGAAGTATCAAAGTGAACCTAACTACTAAGTTTAGGGATCATAAATTATATTATTCTAATAATAATAAAACGTAGACATTCTAAAATAATTTATTCGAATCATGGTTTGATTCTAAAATGCTTTTATCCAAACTTAAGCTCAGCTCGAGTATATTCACTTTAATAATTCATTTTACTATTTTAAAAATAATAAAATAATAAAAATATGTTTTATATTAATGCTCATATTTTTCAATTAAATCTAATAAATATTTTTAAATTATTTAATTGAAATTTGACCTCAAAGTTGAGATAAACATATTGGATCAAAGAAACAATTCAACCAACTAACAAGTTTACTAATAAATTATTCTCTTTTATGGTTTCTAATTAGATGTGCTCATGAATTGGGTTAGGCTAACAAAAAAATTAAGCTCATTTGCTAGGCCTGGATCTGGCCTAAAAAATGGACTTTGAAATTTGCTTAAGTTTGGCTTAGATAAAAATGTTAAAACCTAGACCCAGTCCGTTCATATTAATTTTTATATTATTTTTTTATATAAATTTTAAATATATATAATACATCAAAAATACTAAAAATATTCAAATAAATATTTCTCAACAAATTGAAAATAAATTTTAAAAAAATATGTATACTTAAATAGCACTAAGATAGATGCAACTTACTAAGCAAATGCCTCTAAAATAATAACAAAATTAACAATAAAATAAGTATTATACAATATCCAAACAATAATGTAACTCCCTAATTAATTTAAGTTTGTTTTTGTGGAATCTAACACAAATGACTATTTGCTTCAGTGGTTAAGTGATATGGGTGTGTGTATGAGATCTAGGGTTTAAGTATCACATTTGATAATTTTGTTATTTTAGATCCAAGTCTTACCATTGTTGAGTGGGATTATATAAAATTGTCTGTTAATTTATATTAGAATGAGCCTACTTGCTTTGGTTGAGAGAGTTTGAATGGGATTGGGAGTCTGAGTGAGTGGGTAGTTGAGATGACGTAAGTTGTTCTTTCTCTTCGTGGCACTCTCGATTTTTCTCTCTTTCTATTACCTTTCATTTTTTCATTCAAACTGTTGTCGATATTTGCGTTGGGTTTTGTGTCTTCTACTCATATTGTGTTTGGTAAGTACTCTAGAAGTTTTGTGCAATGGTAGGTCGTTTCGATTATGTTATTAATGTGTATCTTGTTGCTTAGGAGAAGTTCAAGGGGCTGGGGGTTTTCCATCGGTGCTATAGTTGTGCGGAATCACTGGTACTCATTCGAAGGTAAGGGTTTTGGTTGATTAAAGGGTTGTTTGTTTTGATGTAGTTTCGGTTTGGCATCGTTTTATGCGGCTAATTTGACTTTTGAATGTTCAATTTTAGGTGTTGGTGGTCTAAGGAGTGTTTTCGCATCAAAACCGTACCAGGTGTGTACCGAAAACACGAAAAATTGAGCTTTGGTGAAAGTTAAAAAAAGTATTCTGTCGACACCACATGGGCGCATGCCTGGCTGTATGTGAGACACGGCCGTGTGTTTAGAGAAGGTGGGGCCGTGCGCAAGACACGATCGTGTGATGGTGTGAGTGTGGTCGTGTGGGCCATATGGGTTATGCAAAGTTGGGCGTGTGCTAGGCCGTGTAGGCCACACAAGCATGTAGACCCATAATTTTGGAACTCACCAAAAGGTTGCACGGGTCATTCTAATTGAGTGTAGGCCTACCGTAGGGTTGGTAAGGGCTAACCAAACCCTAAAATCAGGTGATCTGATAGTCTGATATTCTGCTCTGAGTATGACACTGTTATGCATGTCTGGTTACTCTATTAAATATATATTTGATATCTGTATATGAGTATGTAAGCATGATATATTCTGTATGAATGATTGGGGTGGGAATTGTATTTATGGAGGAAATGTTTTGTATGGCGTCTATCGCCTATATTTTGGCAGCTTGGTTGCATATTATCTAATATGTGTTGTAATGGCACGATATGGTGTGTAGGGATGGGTGAGTGTTTTTAACCCTACATAGTGTGATAGGATGGTTGGTGTTGGTGTGTAGAGGATGGGGGTAAGATCATGTATATCTGTTTTGCATATCTGATTCTATTATCTGTATCTGTAAATGACATAGATCCGAATCTGAATATGACTGTATATGTGATTTCTGTATGTATTGCATGTCTATTTCTGTTGGGTTACACACTAAGTTTATGAAAACTGACTCTGTTTGTTTGTTCTATACAGATAATCCACAGACTTAGGCAAATCGGTGTAGCGGAGTCCCTCGATTATAACAAATTTGTGAATTGACTTTAAATAATGGTTTTTATTTAGTTAATGATTATTTCTAAGAGTTTTGTAATTTAACGGACTTTCTGGACTGTTTGATTTATTTTGGGTTTTGGATGCGTTTTTATCTTATTGCGATGATTGATTAAAATCACAGTTTTACAAAAACAAAGGTTTTTTCTGAAAATACGAACATGATTTCCAAAAAATAATGGTTTCCAAGTCTTCCGCTATAAATTAAGTTTTGGCAAATGAATATGGGTTATAAAACTTGGATGAATTTTTTGAAAAACTATACCAAGCTTTATCGAAATGACTCTGTTTTCAAAACTCTTCTTTGTGACATCTGCAGATTCGACCATAACGTCTAGGCCTAGTTTGGGGTGTTACATATAACAACAAAATAGTAGTAATATAATAGTAAAATAGTAGCAAAAATAGGGAAAAACAACAAAAATAACATTAAAACAACAAAAAAACAGTAGATTTTTTTTTGTCCTTTTGTGAATTCCGGCTAGATCGGGATTGGGCAAAAAATATCTTACCTAATGCTCGACCCGTTTTTTAAATGAACCTTATTGTTTTGCCCAAACTTATTTTTTGGACCTACATTTTTACTCAAGCCTTCTCACTTTTTGAGCTGGACTACAAGTCTATTTCTTATCTTATGGCATGCACATATTTTTAAAAATATTTTGTCAAAATAAATTATTAATTACGGTATTTATACTTACTTTTTTTAATATTTCACGTTTATATTGACTTGACAAGATGAGATGTGCATGCCATAAATTAATGGTTGACATTAGTTTGATTAAGAACGTGAGATTTGCCATTCAAATTGAAGGTACTTGATAAAAAAAATGAAATATTAAAGTTGACATTATTTTTTTTACGCTACATTTTCAATAAACAAAATATTACGATCAAAAAATACTAATGAAAGCCTTGAATGCACACGTTACCCACTGTCTGGCTTCCTTTTTAAGTCGCAAGTTGTCAATGATATCTCTTGATAGATAGAAATAAAATGGAGAAAACAAATATCATCAAACTTAGAGAGAAGCTTCCATCCTACAATGGAACTACCAGAGATAATGTTTACCCATTTTAGATCCTTTCCAATTAACCTACAAGATGTGAGAATCAAAATAATAGAACGTAGAAACAGGATTCTAGCTTGTATTTTGCTAGTGGATTTGAAGCTTTTGATGGAGAACAATTGTAAGCCATTAGGTGCTTATGCTATTGCAGGTCCACTTATTATTATAATTGTCAGAGTTGTTGTACAGGTAGAGAGTCCAGTAAGAAGAAGGGCATCTAGTATCGAGAGATCTAACAAGTCTTTGTGAAAGTTGACATTGTTGAAACAAATAATAATAATAATAATAATAATAATAATAATAATCATAATAGTAATCATAATCATAATAATAATCATAATAATCATAATCATAATAATAATCATAATAATCATAATAATAATATTAATAATCATAATAATAATCATAACAATAATAATAATAATCATAATAATAATCGTAATAATAATAATGATAATGATAATGATAATAATAATAATAATCATAATCATAATAATAATCATAATAATAATAATAATAATAATAATAATAATAATAACAATAATAATAATAATAATAATAATAATAATAATAATAATAATAATAATAATAATAATAGAGGGACTAATTTGATCCAATCTTTTAACTATATTTTAATTTTTTAAACACTAATTATTAACTATATTCTAATTTAACATTATTTAATTATTTTTAATAGTATAAAAACAAAATTAATCCATTTAATAATAAGGGACTAATTTAATTAAATCCCCGCATACAATATTTTTGTGTTGTTAAAAAACTTGTATTTAGACTTTGTGTAAATATTTGTCACAATAGTATTTAATTTGTAAAATCAAAATATTTTCTATGTCAGTTTGATAATTCATGAAAATTAATTTTTTCAAGATTCTTAACTATTTTTTCTAATAATGATGTATGCATGCAGATAGAGAATTTAACTCTTAAATTTAGTAAATAAATTTATCTTTCAATTATTTTAAATATATTTTACAAAGCGAAACTAATTTGATTTGAAAGGGATAATATAATTTTTGGCCTCTAAATTTGGCAATTAGGTCTACTCTGGTACTTGTATTTTTTTTTATTCACTTTGATGCATGAATTTGATAACTACATCCATTTTGGTCCCTAAACTTGTATTCCCTCAAGATTTGATGATGTGACTAGTGTTATTGGAGCACGATTAAATTGACTAGTCGGACAGATTAGACCAAGAATTGACTAGTATACTGGTCCAAGCAAAAGAGTTAAACATCGATTAAATCAAGGACAGCTCAAAACCGATAAAAATAAAAAATTGAGACAAAAATCAAAAGTAGAATAGGTTGAATTAATTTATTTTTATTTTTTATACTTTTTATAATTTTTAATTATTTATTTAATTATTATTGGTCTAGCAATTGAACTGATCAAACCGATTGAATCATGAACTAATTGTCTAACAAGTTCAACCACTGGTCAGGTTATTAGAACATTGTATACGACACTCTAAGATGGTACCACATCATCACTTGAAGATTGATCTAAATTTTTTAATTTTCAAGTGATGGTATTACACAATCTCAAAGTGTCACATTATTATTTTTTTATATTTTTAAATTCGGATACTAAAATGAATCTTATTATCAAGTTTAAGCACTAAAGTGAGTAAAAAAAACTATAAATACTAAAATAGACTTAATTACCAAATTTAGGACCAAAAATTTATATATATATATATATATATATATATTTACAATAAAAATTATATAATCCCTATTTGAAAATAAAAGGGTGGCATTTCATCGGTGGGTGTTATGGATTAACAAGGCCCTTTGAAGTGATATCAGGAGGTGAGCCCAAACATAGTAATATCAACTCTCAACCATGGGCCATTTGGTAGAAACCATGCTGCACTGTTGGAGTTTTTTAAGCTAGATTGGAAATAAATAAAAAAGAAAGTGAATTTGATTTAATTATTTTCAAGTCGATGTTTTTTATAACAAGAAATAAAAGTTTCAATTACAAGTTAATAATAGTATTTATGTTGGATATCATAACTTGTCTGTCTGTTCCCAATTGATCATCAACCTGTAGAGGAGCATCATGGAATATTCTCGAGCTTATAGGAGAACCTTTCATCAACCAAGCTATAATATCAATAGTCGAGTTCACCTCTCTTGGTACTTGTTTAAAAAGCACTCTCCATTCGCAATTGCAAAGTTTCTGAATACGCACTGTTGAGCCCAATTTCTGCCCGGGCCCAATCAAACTAGCCCAAATTAGACACCCCACTAAACCGACCACTAAACCAATCACCCCACTAAATCGACCACTAACTCTATCACCCTACTAAACCATCCACTACCTCCACGACCCCCACTAACTCCATCACCCCACTTGCCTATAAGTTGTAAAATTTGGCTATAAAAGCCATGGAAAAGGATGATATTTGGGGGGGAAGGGAGATCAATAGAAAGAACAGTATTTTCGAGTACACAAATTGCAAAGAAATCGTTTTTTGATTTAGGTGATTTCCTTTTTTTCGCTACTTTTTTTCCTTCCATTTGTTTTTTTTCTTATTGTTTTGTCATATAATTTTTTTTAAAATTTTACATGATTCGTATTTTATATACTCCTATACATCTTTATGTTATATGTATATACACGTTTTATATTAATTTTTTTTACTCAATGTACATATTGTTAGTTTCATAATATTTTACGTATATATTTTATTTTAAATCTATTTATATATATATTCACATATATTTTTCTCGTAATCTATGTATATAATTTATTTCTTTAAGAACCCTATTTTATTATACATTTTTGTTAATTTCAAACATTTTTTATTACTTGTATATAAATTATTTATATTAAGTTTTCCATTTCATGTATATTATTTCTTTGGATTGATATAAATTATTTTGTATGTTACTTATTTTGATTTTCCTCTTAAATAATATTTATTTTAAATTCATTTATATATTACTATTTAGTATATTATTTACTCTTACTTTTTATTATTTATTTTAAACTTTTGTATGATGATTTCAAAATTTCATTCTTTCATATTATTTATTTTTTTTATTTTTTTTAAACTTGTTACATTTTATTTGTTTGAATTTGTTTTACATTTTTATTAAATTCTTTAGTCTTGGATTAT
The DNA here is from genome assembly GCA_020496765.1 of Gossypium stocksii. Lineage (NCBI taxonomy): Eukaryota > Viridiplantae > Streptophyta > Magnoliopsida > Malvales > Malvaceae > Gossypium > Gossypium stocksii. The sequence continues at coordinate 112,899,449 of CM035623.1, forward strand.
CGATGTTAGCATTAAATTAACACATGTTGTGTGGTTATTGCTATCATGTGTTTTGTTATTATTAATTGGTATTTATGGGTTATTTGTGGTATATTAGTGTAGCATTTATTTTGTGAATTACTATTTTTGGGTTTTATATTATCATTCCATCGTATTTCATTCGCTTAGAAGGCCGCCTTTTAACATCGTTTAAGTTCTGAAATCTTTTTTTTTTTTTATTTCAAAAGTTTTCGAAATAAGGCAATGCTTGATATTTGGAGCTTCGAGAGAATCATGCCCTAACTTACTGAGCTTCGATTTTTCTCGTCGATCCTAAGTAACCGAGTACCCTTTTGAAAACAAAATACGTGAGTTTCAAATAAAAAGCTTATCTTTAGGAACTTGAGATGCTGCACCCTAACTCACTGGATGCGACATTTCGCTATCTTGACGTAAGGATTTCAACAAAGGCAATGTTTGATATTTGGGAATTTTGAGAAATTGTGCCCTAACCTACTGGGTTCCAACTTTTCATAAGGCCCAAGTAACCGGATATCCTTTCTAAATCGAGTGTTAAAAATCAGAGACAAGCTTGTTTCTGAAGGTGTGAAGTGTTGGACCCTAACTTACTGGGTATGACATTTTCCCCCTTTGAGATGAGTAGGTCTTTACATTTTATCTAATTTACTTAGGTTTTCTTTTAAATAAAAGGATCGCATTTTAAAATCTTCTCAAATTTTTGACACTAAGACATTAACTAATCAGCTAGGTACCAATTTTGGGCATTACGAGGGTGCTAATCCTTCCTCGTACGTAACCGACTCCCGAACTTGTTTTCTAAAAATTCGTAGACCAAAATATTTTATATGGTGGCCCAATTACACCTCAAAAAAGGATTGGTGGCAACTCTAAATTTTTAAAGTCGATCCCCGTTGTTTTTCAAAATTAAAAATGGTTTCGACACGCACAATCAAATATCTATTAGAATGTCCTCTATGTTTTTCGTGAACACCTTTAATAGCTTGCACATTATCTGTCTCAATAATAACATTAGCCCATATAGCTTTCCAGGACAAATTGAGGCTATCATAGATGGCTCAAAGCTTAGCTTGTAGTACTGCATCTCCCAATACTTCTTCCTATTCTCTACATCCAATTACCACGCTCATCTTCTGCCACCGCTGCAGACCAAGCAATCCCCAACTTCAAGTTGCAAGCACTGTCAGTATTTATTTTAAAGAAAGTGATGGATGGAGGGGCCAAAAATAAATTAGAAATTTTAGAAATTTTTAGAAGGGTTGATGAGAATTTTCAAAAAAATAAATTAGAAATTTTAATTCAAAAATTCAAAAATTGAAGAAGCTTGATAAGAATTTACCAAATTATTTTGGGTCAAGGGCTCTAACTCTTATAAGTGTCTGTCTTTGATAATCAAGCCTTTTTTAATTTTAAATTTTATTGTGGGGGTGTGCCTCACATTTTTCAGACATTTTGCAAGCACTTAGAAAGACGATTGACGAGCAATTGAAGAAGGGCCAAAATAAACCCGACATCATGACGAGGAGCATCAAGACGATGTGATGAAACCCCAATATGAACGTGGCATTGATGTCAATAATGAGGGCATAGGTGTCACGACGTCATGACATTTTTCCCAACTTATACAACCACGTTTTGATAGCTCAGCAGGACTCCTTCTCCTAGTCGAACTCTGATTACTCCAGGGATATTATAGTATGATTAAAACTCTAATCTTAGTCTATTTAAAGGGGTCATTGTATCCCTGTTTTGGGAGGCCAATCAAAAGGTAATTAAAAATGTAGTACTACAGGGCTTTTCTTTTAGGGGTAACAAGATGTAGTCGCAGATGAGTTTTGGTAAGAGTTTTCATTGTAATTATGGAGAGAATTTTGTACCCCTTTTGAGAGAACTCTATGAGAATTAGGGTTTTGTTTTTAGATTTACTGTATAAGAGTTAGGGCTTTATTTTCAGGGTTTGAGTTTGTACGTTTAGTACATTTATGTTTATTTTCTCCATATTGTACTTTCGTTTGTCTACTCATTTAGTGAAAAGTAGAAATCTCCTTTGCTTGTAGTTTTTATCCTCCTCGGAGAAGTTTTTCATGTAAAATTTGTGTTTAATCTTCTCTACCTTTTCTATTTCATTGTTTATACAAGTCGATCACCAACATTTTTAATATTTTAATATTAAATTATTATTTTACCCAAAAAAATTGTATAAGAAATCGTGTTAGTGGCCTTGATTAAATTCAAATATTTTGATTTTTATTTTGAGTTGAATTTGAACTTACACAATAATATTTTATTTTGTATGATGTAATATGTTATAGTTACAATAGGGAAAACAAATTAAGAATACCATATAAAATTATTTTTCAAAAGAAATATATATGTGTGTGTACATATATAAGAATTATTTATTATTTAATTGGAAAAGTATTTTTTTTACAAATATTTATGAAAATTATTTCAAAACTTTACTGAATAATATGCAAAAATCATAAAATAAAAACTCCACACGTTGAGTTAAAAGTGTGGTATGTATCTTTATATATACATATATATATATATATTTAATATTTTAATTTATTTTACTATATTATATAGGACACATGTTAGGGACCATTAGGGGTATGCTCTATCCCCTCAAAAGAAATAAGGAAAATTATAATTTAGTTTCTTAAAGAATGATAAATTCATAAGCTAATATATAGTAAAATTACATTTTGGCACGCAAAAATGAAAAATTCTATTTAGTCCCCTTAAAAATGACGAAATGATAAATAAATACATGATAAAATTATATTTTGACCTCTAAAAATTTACAATTCAGTTCCTCTTCCCTAAAAAACAAAAATGGATTCGCTTATGCACTTGTCGAATCTAAAGCTCCATAACTTATGTAATGATGTGGAAGCTTGAGATTAAATTTTAAGAGCCCATTCAGTCACCTCAAAGTTTATGACTCTTTCTTGCAACCTAAGTAACTTCTTGTAAGAGTAGCTTTTAGGCCAAAGTTCTTTGATTCAAATTTGAAAGTTTCCAACAATGATTAGACGACAAATCAATGGAAAAATAAAGAACTAAAGAAAAGAAACAAAAGATGATAAAAAGTGAATAGTGTTGATGACAAAGAATTGAATAGATAGCCTAGCCTCTTTTGGTAAACTTGCACCAACAAAAAGCTATATTGACTTTTTAGTCAACCCTCTCAATTGACTTTAATTAAGCAAGATAGAGTTACGATGAACCTTCTCCACAATTTTAAAGAATTGAAGCAAAAGTTCTATCAAGAAAGAAATTAATCTTGTAAGAAAATCTCCATTGAAACAAGGGAAAGGGGCCTAAGATAAAGTACTTGGAACACAATGAAACAACTCTTCTTTTGTCTCCATACAATTAACTTAGTCATAATCTTACTATTTAAGCTAGATTAAAATAACAATTCGTAATAAATAATTCCTTAAAACAAAAGACTAAATAAATACATTATTGGGATTATATATAATCAAATTTAAGCATTTGAATTGAATTTATTATGATTAAGAAGTTAAACAAAGTTCAAAACTTGTAATTCACATTTTAATCATATCTAGAAAATGTTGTTCACACAATCTTCACTGAAACGACTATATCTTGAGCTCTCAAAGTCGAAATGAGGTGATTAAAAGTGTGTTTTGAAGATAAAAGACAATACTTTCATCAGTCAAAAACATTTTAATCCAAAAATGTCTGGATCTCATTTAAAAATATATTTTAACCCTTTAAAATTTTTAATATTTTAAATCAGTAAGGGTAAAATTACATTTTAGTCTCCTTAAAAATGATAAATAATCCTTTAAAAATAAAATTTATACTATTATAAAATTTACAATTTAATTTTGACGACTAAATATTTTTTTTTAAACTTTGCCTTGTTTGTTTTGCAATTTTTTCAATTAAAAATGTGTAACTGAAATGATTGATAACATGAAGGTGAACACAAATTTCTTATCATCATGGAACCAGTAAGGAAAATGTGGAACCAAGTAGTAATTTCCACGACGGAGAAATGTCCAAATGTTTCATGAGAATATCGTTCTTAAAAAATACTTAAAACTACTATATTTTATTTAAATAAGCCGTTGTATCGTTTTTTTAAGTTAAATAAGTTTTAAATCTAATATTTTTATCAAGGAAATTAGTATTGTATTGGTGAATATATATAATTTCCTGTCTTGATACAGGTACGTATGGAGACTAATATATTTATATATTATTTTGATTTTATCGATTTTTTAATATATTTTTCTACATGTATATTTATAGTCTAATTTTCTCAATACACATACAAATATATTTCAATTATATCCATATAAATGTATTTATATATAAATATAAGTTTTAAAATTATTAATCAATTTAATTTAATAACTATTAATTTTAAATGTAATTGTCAAAAAAAATAGTTAAGATAAAAATTTTAAAAGTTGATTTAAAATATCAAAATTTTGTACAACTAGTACGGGCCATTAAGCACTGGTACAAATCGATATTGAACAAAACAGGATGAAATACACCGAAATAGTCAAAGCACACCAAAATTTTGACTCGAACGAAACATAAACTACTTGATATTGATTTGGATCGGGACGATACATACCGGCCTATATAATCGGTATCACTACAGTATCAACTACCATAATTTGTACTCATGAAAACTTTTAATTTTAATATTAAAGTAAAAAAAATTAAATTTCCAATTAATTTACATTTAATGTTGATGTAAATTTAATGATAATAATTTATTAAATAAAAATAAAATAATATTTTAAAATATCTTAAAAGTGGTTATATACATAATTTAAATAGTTTAAGAGTTTTTTTAAAAAAGGTGTAGTATTTTAAGGATTTTATATCTCTAGGTAAGATGATTTCACCTATGGTAATTTAATTATTTAATTATGTTTAAACTTTTTTATATTTTATAAATTTTTTATACAATATTAACGATAGAAAATGAAGTAATATAATGTGAATCCGTGCTAAATATATGTCTGACAAGAACTTTAATTATCGCTCCATTCAAATCATATTGCGATTTTATTTTCATAAAACATTAACCATGTAAATTTTTTAACATTAACAATATAGATTTTTTGAATCGAAATTAAATATTCATCTATGATAATAATTAATCCCCACTAAAAGATAAAGTTAGAAAATATTTCATAAATTTTAAAAGGATTTCCTATTTTAAAATCGCTCTTACTCTTGTCATAAGTACTCTCTAAATAAATAATAAACGGAATGAAAGACTATCACACCGTACAACGTTATTCTTTTTCATAGGACCATTTGGCAGAAATCATGTGATCGACTTGGTTTTTTCCCCTTATAGTTAATGCTACTAATTGATGGTTGTTGAATTTTTTGACACAAAAAAACAAATTGATGGTTGTTGAATATTTTTATAGTTAATGCTACAAATTGATGGTTCTTGAATTTTTTGGGACAAAAAGACAAATCGATCGTTGTTGAATATTCGTATAGTTAATGCTAAAAATTGATGGTTTTTGAATTTTTTTGGTACAAAAAGACAAATTGATGGTTGTTGATTTTTTTTGATACAAAAAGACAAATTGATGGTTGTTGAATATTCGTATAGTTAATTAATTTACTTAAATAATGTAAAAAAAATTATTTTCTGAAATGGGTTGTTGGTGGGATTAATTATAAAAATAGTATATTCTTTGGGTAGAACCTTTCTCATATGCTCCCACAACTTTTTTTTTTTTGTAATATATATTTTTGTTTTCTAAAATATTTTTTTATTGGTGGTGTATTTCTTATAGGCGCCATTGCTTGTATTATTTTTTTCGGATCAGTACATGATCCGTGTATACATACGAAAATAGTATAGGATAGGTGGTGCCTATCTGATAGGCACCATTTGTGACTCTTACCTGATAGGCGCCACTGGTGCTTAGTTTTTCTCCTATATATACTCATTTGAAAATCAAATGAGTAGAAGATATTCAAAAATTTAACAGAACAGAAGTAAGAAGATAGCGAGAAGAAAGAAAGGAAGGAAAACAAAAAGAAAGATAAGATATTTTAGTTTATTTCTTTTTAAATAGAATGGAGAGTTTTGTTAGTAATTTTGTTATTTGAAAGTTATTTTGTTAGGTTATTAATTTTGTTAGCTTCTGATTGAAAAATTTTTCATTAAAAATTTTATGTAACTTTTTTGCTATTCGAAACTTGATAAACGACAAATTATACATATTTTTACCTCATGTTTAGCCTATATTTTGGATGAATTATTATCAATTTTGTGAGAATTGGTGCTCTTAACCCTTCTATTTCATGTTGTATACTCAGAAGAGCACAGGGAATAGAAAAGAACGAAAAACAGGCCGAAAACAAAGAAAATGGGCCAAAGTGTGAAAACAACACGGCCCAAGGAGTCACCACACGGCCGTGGCACACGGCCGTGCCACACAAGGTCCAACACGGCTCAACCTCGACAAGCACGGCCAGGCCACACGGCCGTGCCACCCTCAACAGGCCCGTACACGGCCTCTTATCGATCTACACGGGCGTGGCACACGAGCGTGTCCCTGTCGTAAGGAAGTGCAATTTCACTCGGATTTGGATACTTAGAGGCTAAGAAAGGCATCCCAAAGCTCTATATAAAGACCCTAAGAGGCAACTCTAAGGGTGTACTCTTTTCTCCCAAAAGGAGCGCATTCTTTATGCCAACACAAGGAGTGAAAGCAAGGAATTACTCCAAAGGAAGCTGATTGATTCATCCCAGAAGCCGAAATTCTACATCAAGACAGAGGATCTCCCTAAATTCCTTCAGGGGTTTTTGGGTTCTTTATGTTTTGTTATCTTATTTCTTTTGAAATGTTTTCTTTATTAATTATGAACTAAACCCCTCAAATACTTGAGGGGGATGAAACCTAAGACAGACATTCTTATTATTCATTCTTCAATTATATGATAAATACTTGAATTGTTCTTAATTATGTTTTCTTAATTCTTGGTTTAATAATCCTAGGTATTAAGTCAAGAAGCTGATGTGCTTAGGCAGAGGAGCAAAAGTCCCTGTTTTAAGAGTAGATCTACCATAATTAAGCGGAGTTGCATGCAACCCTAGACATAGGGCGACATAAATTTGCCGAATTAGGGTCAAACCTAATAGGGGGATCCATAGATCGAGTTAATGCAAGACTAGATGGTTTTAACTAGAAAGAGATTTTAGTTAATCAACCTAGGATTAGTTGTTCTTATCCTCGACGGAGGTATTAACATAAGTTAGGGATCTCTACGGATCAAGTTAAGTGAAGAAATCGTCTAGTTCAAGAAGTTAATAACAAGTGAAGTATAGGTGGATTCTCCCTTGAGTATTGCCTATATCAATTAGCTTTCCTGAGAGTTTTTCCCCAATTTACTTTTTGTGCATTCTTAGTTTAATTTAGAATTAGTTTAAGTCTCCATAAAAACCTCTTTTATTTTTAGGCTAGATAATAGAAAGGAAGTTAGTACTAGTACTTTTAGTTCCCTTGGGTACGATAACTCGGTCTTACCGCTAAACTATACTACTGTTCGATAGGTGCGCTTGCCTTAAAATCGTGATATTAGTTAACTTTTGATGTGATCACTTTTTATAAATTTTATTACTACATATCACGCGATATCAAAACTATTTTGAGAATTTTTAATTTTTTTAACAGATCTAGTATTGAAGAAGGAGAATCAGTTTTTCGTATGCGTTTATTTCGATGGAGAAATTTTGACAACTGTGAGATGTATATTTGAATGTCGCGAACAAGTAGCAATGAAATTTAATAAAAATATCTTGTTTGATGATATAAAGGAAAGTATTAGTGAAAAATTGATAGACGTTATGGGAGAAGGATCTTGAAACTTTTCTACAAGTTTCCAGTTTCGACGGATCCCATAAAATTCACCAAAATGGAACTTGTAGAAAATGAAGACGTGAAGACAATAGTTGCTCTTTATTGTGGGACTCGGAGCAACCAAAATGCACTAATTCAGTTATTTTCTGAGTTAGCTGGTGTACTGAAGATCCCACTCCATTAGGTGAAGAACATGGAGCTCAAGAGTCGTGTATGGTGGTTTCGATATCGTACATTGATAGTCAATCAATTATACGTAGGATCGACATTGATTTTAATGCTGCACCCAAGACTGATGTGGTTGGTGATGATGTATACCATAGTAGTGATCCTTCTGATCACGAGGTCGATAGTGATAGTAATCCCGATATGGACGAGGTCCACGATGATATTGACGACGAAGGCGTGAATGACAATATAAACGTTAACGTATCTTCAGACGGGAAACAGATTCGTCATATTGTGATACACAATAATCCTGGGGCATACATGTTGCAGATAAACCCCGATGCGGTGCACATGGTTGAGTTCCCAGAGTACTCTAAAGTACTACCTGCTCATCGGTTGGCCGTAGATTCCGATCTTGAGAAGTTGTTCGTGGGCCAGAGATTCAAAAGTAAGGAAGAGTGCGTAATTGCCATTAAGTGGTATAGCATGAATATATCAGCGAACTACAAAGTTGCCGTGTCTAAACTGACATTATATAGTGGGGAGTGTTAGAGGCCAGCGGAAGGTTACAATTGGCAGATACGAGCTGCATTTATCCAGAAGTTGCAGATGTGGGAGATACGAAATTTTTTGGGCCTCACATATGCACTTCAACATGTATGACAGAAGATCATCGAAAACTTGATTCCAAAACTATCTGTACGTGCATCATGCCAATGGTGAAAGACATACTGAATATTAAAGTTTTGGTACTGATTGCTGAAATGCAGGCACGATTCCAGTATCGAGTATCATACCGGAAGGTATAGATAGCTAAACAGATAAAAATAGAGCAATTGTACGGAGATTTCGATATGTCGTACAATGAGTTACACGGATTGATAGTTGTTATGCAGGAGTACATGTCAGGGACTGTCATTGAGTTGCAGACACGACCTTATTACAGCCCGGATAACTGACTACAACCGAGAAAAAGAATTTTCCAACGAATGTTCTGGACATTTGATCTACACATGTGTGCATTTCCTTACTGCAAGTCGTTTGTGCAAGTAGATGGGACATGACTATATGGTAAATATACACATATCCTACTTCTTGTAGTTGCTCAAGACGGGAACACGAACGTGCTCCCGATAGCATTTGCCATCTTAGATAAGGAGAACATAGAGTCGTGTGAATTCTTCCTTACAAACCTGCGGAGGCTGAGGTTTGTTATTAGTAACAATAATATTTGCATCATCTTCGATAGAGGGAAATGATTAATTGCCACCATTAGGCGTTCCGGTGTGCCATGGAGATCCGTTTACTACATCCAGCGTATCGCGGCTAACTTCGACTGAGATTATAAGAATGCAGACTGGTGGAGAAAAGTTGTGAGAATGGGTAAAGAATAACCTTATCCTTTTAATATATAACCTAATGTTTTAGGGTGATATTGTAACTTATATTTTCTTAATACATACATAGCGCACGAGCTAGAGCCACACATTTAATAGAAAAGGATGACTCGACTTGAAGTGACATGGAGGGTCACACGAACATATCTTTCTGACAATGGTTGGGTATTATGGAGCCGTGCAATGGACTCAAAGTTTCGATGAGGGCTTTCACTATGGCCATAGGACCACTAATTTGACAGAGGGGGTTAACTCCGTGTTGTTAAAAATACGACATCTTTCAATTTCACTGTCTTCTCGACTACATTCTACAAGTTGGCTACCTTGATGCCAAGAATGTGGTAGCACCAAGTCAACTAGATAGAGGTGGGACACGTGTTTGTCGAATATGTTAGGAATGCAATGGTTACAAACTAGCAAATGGTGAGGTCGATAAAGGTAGAAGTATATTCACGACGTAATGGAACGTTTCGAGTTACAGAGACCATTAGTTGTCGACCCGGTATACCACCTAGGTCCTATGGAGTTCATCTCCGAAGCAGACGGTATGATTGCAAGAGGTTCCAAACACTTCATTATCTCTGTGCACATGTCGTGGTTGCTTGTGCAAAAGTTTCGCTCAATGTTGAACAATTTATCGATGAAGTGTACACCCTCGTACGCACGTTGCATGTATGGGAGAATTAGTTTCCCATGCTTCCTGAACTATCTACATGGGAGGTGCCTCCGATAACTTTTGAGTTTGTCCCAAACAAAGGGTTACGTAGGAATCTAAAAGGTCGTCCACAGTCATCTAGAATCCATAACGAAATGGAAATTAGGGAGAAATCTGACGGGAAGCTGTTTGACGTATACAGATTAGCCGATCATAATCAGAGTAAATGCCTGTTTTGAAACTACCATATTAGACAATCTTCGTGATCGAGTAAAAATTGAGATGTTGTTCACTATATGTCGAGAGGATTGAATCTAAAATTTGTTTAAAATTTGTCTAAAATTTGTTACAATGAATCTAACTTGAATTACAAAGTTAGTCTAAAGCTTGTTGCATTTATATTTTTGTTGAATTAAATAACGTTTTTACATAAATAATACAAAGTTTATTATTAAATTGCAAAAAACTCCTAAAATTAATAACTAAAATAGTGAAAAAGTCATTACATAAATACAAAGTTGACTATTTAAATTGCAAAAAAAAACCCATAAAATTAATAACTGAAATGGCAAAAAAGTCATTACATAAATACAAAGTTGACTATTTAAATTGCAAAAAGCCTATAAAAGTAATAACTAAAATGAAAAAAAAGTTATTATATAACTATGAAGTTATTTAAATTATAAAATTCCCTAAAATTAATAGTTTGATGGTATAGTTCTAGGGGTATATTTTTATAGAGCTCGATGTTCACATTGAGGGTAATGAGGTAATTTACGTTCTCTTCATCCACATGTGGGGGTGTGTGAAACATAGACAAAAAATTATATGTCTTAAACACCATTGATAAACTTGAGCTGCAAGTAGTGGAGTACGACAGAGGATATGGGCCGAGAGGAGTGGAGTACGGTAGTTGATACGGGCCAGGAGGAGTAGAGTACGGTGGTGGATATGGGCCAGAAGGAGCAGAGTACTAAGGTGTATACGAGCCGAGATGACTGGAGTATTGAGGTGGTAGTGGGCTGAAGATATCAAAATTTGAATGATATCCGTGGCCTGACAAGCACGGGAAATAGTTATCGCCCCCAAATCTAGATGATAAGAACTATCCCTAGAGTGTAGTTTTGGCTCTGGTGCATGATGCGGATCTGGAAGGGGTTGTCCAAGTCATGTCATATGCAGGGGGACTACCATCGACCGTCTACCAAGCAAAAATGGTTTCCCTATCTCAGAGTACCACTGTATGTACTCTAATAAGGGCTGCAGATCCAAAATATGATCCATCTGAGATATCCTCTCAAACCGATTGTTCTACATTGTAATATATTCTTCATGCACTTCTCCTCAATCATTTCCATGCTTCCCTCTCTTGTTGATCTATGGATCTCCCCCAATTGTACTGGCAGTGTGGGGATATACTGTATGCAATTGAATTGCCAGAGTATTCGATCGCCATAATACCACTCAATTGTCTGAAAGTTGATAACGGGTGCGTTAATGCACCATAGGTTTAAGTGGATATGGGCAGACGAGAGAGTAACCGCCATAATTTCTAGAACAGAATTCGACATCCAAATGAACTGTACAGTTAATAACATTGTTATATTAACGCGAGTCAAGTGAGATAAAGTAATAAAATTAAGTTGATATTGGGAAAACTTATCCCTTCTCCAGCATGATTCTCGATCATCAAATTGTATATCAGAATCGTGTATGACCTCCTGATACCCGGATTAGTGCTCCATCTATGAAAACAATTTGTTAGAATAATATAATCTGAAAAAAAATCAACTAATTGTTATAACGAGTAAAAATTCATCACCTATTAACGAGTAGAAATACATATGATTGGTGACTAATGGATACCAAGAATGGTATCCGGTAAACGCTCATGACTGCAGCAATATGAGGCATCTGCCTATGTCCATCGCAGAAGGATCTGTCGTCCGATAAAGTTCGCAATACAACATGGCTAACACTGCGAAACCCTAACTGTATGAACGGATCTTATGTAATTTGGATAATAAGGGTAAGTACATCAAGTGGACCCTATTTTCGTTTGCATCCGGCATGAGTACACCCCCTATAAGGTGCATAATGTAAGCTCGAACGGCCTGCATCACCTCCTATTCATTGGTAGTACTCGACAAATGCTCAAAATTGACCTTTAGTCATGAAAACTTCAAACCCATAAATTTTCCCTTACTTGGCGAGCATCCAAGTAAGTCATAGCAAAGGGTAGCCGGCCTAGAGATTGAACTTACGCTTGTGACTGCATTCCCATCGATGGGGAGCCTGAGCTGTAGTGTAACATCCTCTAGAGTGATGGTGCACTCCCTGCGTGACAAATGAAATGTGTGGGTCTCCGGACGCCATCGTTCGACTAAATTAGAAATCAAGTCGTATCGCAGATCAAAGGTCCGGATCAACGCCACTGATCCGAACCCGACTAACTCCAAGTATGAAATTAAGCGTTCATCTGGAAAAAACCCTTCATTATTAACACGACCCCTCAATGCGCGGTACGGGCCATGACATTATTAAATTAGCAAAATAGTTAATAGAATATAATTTAATTCTACAAATAACATGACTATCAAATAAAAATTTCATTATCATCTCATTAATAGTACTTGATATGTGATTATTATTATAAATCAAAGAACTCATTTGTTGCAAATCTGTAATTAAAAAAATAAATTCATTTAATTTGTTTCAAAAATACAATAAATAATTTTGAATTTCAAAAATCGAAAAACATGGTAAATATCTCATAATTCCCATAATTTACCTACAATAAAAAAATTTATGTTAGTTTACAATAATAATACAATTAAAATAAATATAAACTATCTAAACATAAAAAACTATACGAATTAAAAAAATAAAAAAAGAAATAGAAACATACCTGATTAGTTTCTTTTAAATAACCTATAAAATTATATAACAATAAATTTAATCAACATTTTAATAAATCAATAGAAATTTTCAAATAAATAAAAATCAAATAAACTTACATTAAAAAAATCACAAAACATTAAACTAAACACTAAAAATTTATATAACCTAATCATAAAGTACTAACAAAATAACTAGAATTTTTTAAAAAAAATACATTACTAAAAAAGTCACAAAACACTAAACTAAACACTAAAAATTTATATAACCTTATCATAAATTACTAACAAAATAACTATAAAATTATATATATATATTTTAAAATGCATTACTAAAAAATCACAAAACACTAAACTAAACACTAACAATTTATATAACCTAATCATAAATTACTAACAAAGTAACTATAAAATTAATTTTTAAAAAATTACATTACTAAAAAATCACAAAACCTTAAACTAAACACTAACAATTTATAACCTAATCCCATAAATTACTAACAAAATAAATAACTATAACATTTAAAAAAAAAAGAAATTACATTACTAAAAAATAACAAAACAACAAAACACTAACAATTTATAACCTAATCATAAACTACTAACAAAATAACAATAAAATTATTTTTTTAAAAATTTACATTACTAAAAACTCACAAAACACAACAATTTATAATAAATTACTAACAAAATATTTAACAAAATAATTTTATATTAATAAAAAATCACCAAATACTAAACCAAACGAACAAATTATGTAACAACCCGATTCTAAGTGGTGTCGGAAACAATAGTTCGAGGCCACCAAATCCAGTGAGTAAGCTCATAAATTTTATTATTTAATATTTATGAGTAAAATATGGTTTTAAAAATATTTTTAAATTAATAATTTATGTCTTATAATGAATTATTAGGTTTGAGTGATAAAACCCTAGTTCAAGTGGTTTTAGAAAATGAGGCATCGGAACCTCGTTTTTATAAACTGAGCTATAAATATTTTTATAAATATTTATGGAGTATCATTAAGGTAGTATTAAAGTTTCGTTAAAAAATTTTAACGTTTTGATAGTTAATTAATTAAAAAGGACTAGATTGAAAAATGTGAAAAACTTGATAATTATAATAATTAAGTGATTAAATGGCTTGAATATTAAATGAGGGAGGACTTAAGACACAAATATACCAAAATTAAAAGGGTGAGTGTAACAGCTCGTTTTCAGTAGAATCGGAATAGTGGTTTTGGGACCACAAATAGGAGGTCAAAAGATTTATTTTAATATTACCTCATGATTTACAGCATGATGATACTATTGTATAAAAATTTCATTAAGAAATTTTACCGTTTGCATGTTCAATTTGATAAAAAGGACTAAATCGCGTAAAGTGCAAAAGTTGTGTTCTATTAGCTAAAGGTGTTAATTAGCTATAGAAATTTAAAGTGGAGGTCCTTATGTGGTAATTAGACCATTAAAGGTGATAGTGGATGTGCATGGCTTGATAATTGAGTAATTTTTAAAATTAGGTAAGGGTACTTTGGTAATTAGGTAATAAAAGATAAAATAAATAAAACGAAATTCCCATTTTGTTTTCCATCTTCACTTAGCTGGTTTTTGAAGGGAGAATTTTTAGAGCTTTAACATTCGACCACCTCTCTCTTTGCATGTAGGTGTATTTTTGTTATGTTTTTAATGATTTTTATGTTTTTGGGATCGTTGTAGCTTAACTTAGCTAGCCTGAGGACTAATTTGCAAAACTATTGAATAGTTTGAGATTTTTCATTGATGAATAGGTTAGGGTTCTGAAGTTTAATGGAAGAAAATGAATCTTTGTTGTAAGTTAAACACTTTTTGTTAAGTGATTTTTGATGAAATTATCAATTAGGGGTTAGATTGAGAAATGTGATAACTGTGTGGTAACTGTGTGAAATTATGAATTTTATGGGCTGCTACAAGCATATATTAAATTCGGCTAGGCTTGTTTAGGGGTGAAATTGCATGAATTTCATTTTACGAGCCTAGGGACTAAATTGTAAAAAAGTTAAAGTATAGAGGCAAAATGGTAATGTTACCAAAACATGATTTTTGGATTGAATTGTATAGAATGAAACTTAAAATAGTTAAATTTTATTATATAGATCAAGAAAAGAAACATAGGAAATTAAATCGAGAAAAAGATAAAGTGTTGAAGTAATCGATCGTTTTTCTCCATACGAATTCGATGTAAGTTCATATGTTTAATAAGCATTAAATTATATGTGTTTTATATGCTTTATTAATGTATTCTTGATGATACGGCTCCACGGAAGTACTCGACGAAGTTTCAGCGACTTATGGATCCTAGTTGAACCTTAGGAATAGATAGGATACAAATGACATGTTATTAGAGGTTACCTTGTTTTGGGTGCTAGTCTCGTACATCCTACCGATGGTTGAGTTTTCAGTATTTGTTGCTGTTACTTTACAGCTTGTGTGAGCAGTACCGATTAGCTACGTTTTGACTGACAGCTTGTGTGAGCAGACCCAGTTATGGCTCGAGAGTGAGCATTGATATGAGATATGAGATTGTAGTGGTTTCGACCACGTGTTGGCACATAGTGTACGAGTTACCCGCATATCCGATAGTATTCCAAGCGGTTCAACGGGCACAATGTTGTTACGAGGTTATACGAGTTCGATGCGAACTAGTATAGGTATTTTTGTGAAATACGAAAAGTGGTTTATAATTAACAAATGAATACGTGGCTAACGTGTTTAATGATTATGTGTTAGGCTTTTGGCCAAATTGAGTTATATTATGCCATATTTTACTTGCCTAAATTGTGGTTAAATGGTAAGCTGTATTTTTAGTTATATGAACTTATTAAGCTTATTTGCTTACTCTGTTTTATTTTCCGTGTTTCATAGTGGTTCGAAAGCTCGTTCAGATTGGAAGTTGTTAGAGATTGCATCACACTATCAAATGTTTATTTTGGTATTTTTGACAATATACTTTGGTTAAATGGCATGTATAGGTTATTTTGGCTAATGGTCGCCTATATATTTTGTTGTGTTTTAGCCATTTGAATTTTCTTGTATTGTAGACATACCTTTTTGTTATGTAAATATGTAAATAGCCTAATGGTATGTGGTGTATGGTTGCCATATGAATGCCTTGGTTGTGAATTGGTATTTTGGGTACCAAATAGTTGAGATTGATAAGTTGCATACATGTTAAGTTTTAGGCACAATGGTGCATATATGTGTTTGACCATTTAAGTATGTTTGGGGATACATAATCGGCATGTTTTTGAATGGTTAATTGAGGTGCTATGGGCATCATGTTTGTATGTGTTGATATTACATGTTTTAAGCTTGGTTTTGGTTGGTTTTGAATGCCTATTTATGTCATGGTTATATGCAAATTGTTGTCGTTTGGTTGGTCCCAATTTGGGTGAGAAATGTGGCCTGGAAAATGGTCTATTTTTGTCTACACGGGCAGAGACATGGGCGTGAGTCTCAGCCATGTGTGGCATACGGCCATGTGTCCCCTGTAATTTCTTAAGGAAGCAAGTCAGTAGCTACACACGGGCGTGTGGCTTGGCCGTATGGCACAAGTCAGTATACCCCTTAATTTTCACACGGCCGGGCACACGGGCATGTGAGGTTGTTTCAAAGGGCATACGACCTGGCACATGGGTGTATGGTTTGGTCGTGTGACCCAAGTTAGTGAGTTACACGGGCACGAACGCGGGCTGAGACACGACTGTGTGTCCCTATTTCGAATGCCCACATGGTCTGAGACTACACTTTGAAAAATTTTCATTGTTTTTCAAAAAATACCTTGAGTACTTGGGTTAGTCCCGACTTGTTTTGATTGGTTTTTAAATTGAATGTGTTATGAAAATGAAATGTCAGATTGTTTGATTTTAAGTCCTGTAATACTCTGTAACCTTGTTCTGGCGTCGGATACATGTTATGGGTGTTACATTTATTGGTATTATAGCTAGAGTTTAGTCAATTCTCAGACTAACGTAGCATATGTGAGTCTAGCTATACATGCTGATAAGCAATAAATTATACATATTTTTACCACATGCTTAGCCTAGGAGCAAAAGTCCCTGCATAAGAGTAGATCCAACACAATTAAGTGGAGTTGATCATAATCCTAGACATAGGACGACGAATATCTACCGGATTAGAGTCAAATCTAATATGGGGATCCATAGATCGAGTTAATGCGAGACTAGGGGTTTTAACTAGAAAGAGATTTCTGTTAATCAACCTAGGATTAGTTGTTCTTATCCTCAACGGAGGTATTAATATAATTTAGGGATCTCTACGGATCAAATCAAATGAAGAAATCATCTGGTTCAGAGTTAGATAACAAGTAAAGTCTAGGTGGATTCTTCCTTAGGTATTGCCTTAATCAATCAGTCTTTCCCAAAAGCAATCTCCCACTTTACTCCTTGTCACTTCTTTATTTAGTTTAGTTTACAACCAAACCCTCTTTATTTTTAGGCTAAATAATAGAAAGAAAGTCATTACTAGTACTCATAGTTCCTTGGATTCGATATTTCGGTCTTGCCACTAACTATACTACTATTCGATAGGTGCACTTACCTTTTATTGTGATATTAGTTAGTTTTCAGGTACGATCAGATTTTATTACTTCATCACAATTACAAGATCAAGTTTTTGGCACCGTTGCCGGGGAACTAAGATATTAGGAACACTCGATTTCTATTACTTTAGCCATTACTATTTTTTTTATTTTTAGCATTTATTTTTATTTTTATTTATTCACTAAAATTTTCTTTACCTTTTCCCTTCTAGGTATCTCTAGTTTATGACTAGAAGAAACCCGGGAGGACCATTGCTTTTTGACGACAATTTAGAAGTGACAGTCCGTCGAACCGCCTAGAGATAAGAAGAAGCTTGCAATATCCAGAAGAAGGGCAAGAAGAAGAACTTGAACCTACTGAAGAGATGAAAGCAAATCGGGATAATCAACAACCTCCTGTAGTAGCCGCAAATCCTGTTGAGCAAAATCCTGCTCCACGTACTATGTATGATTATGCTAGACCTAATTTAGCAGTCACTGAATCTAGCATTGTTAGGCCTACTATTGCTGCAAATAATTTTGAACTGAAACCTAACACTATTCAAATGATACAATAATTTGTTTAGTTTAATGGTTTGCAGGATGAGGATCCTAACTCGCATCTAGCCAACTTTTTGGAATTTTGTGATACATTCAAAATAAATGGCATTTCTGATGATATCATTCGTCTTAGGCTATTCCTGTTCTCTTTGAGAAACAAAGCTAAACAGTGGTTAAATTATTTACCACGAGGATCTATCACTACATGGGAACAAATGACCGAGAAATTTTTACTTAAGTATTTCCCTCCGGCTAAAATAGCTAAATTGCAGAATGATATCTCTTCTTTTGTGCAGATGGATTTAGAGACACTTTACGACGCATGGGAGATATACACAGATCTCTTAAGAAGGTGCCCTCACCATGGGTTACCTCTGTGGTTACAAGTTCAAACCTTTCACAACGGTTTGAATCCCTCAACAAGGCAGATGATCGATGCAGCTGCCGGTGGAACAATCAACAACAAAACACCCGAAGTAGCTTACAAATTTATAGAAGAGATGTCACTGAATAACTATCAGTGGCAAGTCATGCGTACGAGCCACAGAAATGTGTAGGAGTTTTTAATATTGATGCCGTAACGATGCTTTCTAATCAGGTAGAACTCTTAAATAAAAAGATTGATAATTTTGTTGGTTCTACGCAGGCACACCCAGTGATGCAGTGCGACGCAATTCAAGGGAACAGTTACAATCTTGATTACTCCTCCTATGTACATGGCATGGAAACCGAGCAAACCAACTATATGGGTAACAATTCTAGATCTCAAAATAATCCTTATAGTAACACTTACAATGCAGGTTGGCAGAACCACCCCAAATTTTCATGGGAAGGACAAGGAAATCAAAGACAACCACCTTCTCCAGGATTTCAACAGCCACCATTCCAACAAGAGAAAAAGCCGAACCTTAAAGAGATGCTCACAAAATTTATTGCCATGTTAGAAACCCGTTTCTAAAACACCGAAACGGCACTGAAGAACCAGCAAGCATCCATTCAAGGACTTGAAACACAAATAGGCCAGCTCGCCAAGTTAATTTCTGAAAGATCGCAAGGTGGATTACCAAGTAACACTAAGACTAATCCTAAGGAGCAACTCAATGCCGTGGATACTATAGATGAGGAGGGATTACCTAAAACCAACTCCGAGCCATGTAAGGAGACTGTGGTAAGTAAAGGCAAGGATGAGGTAAGTTTCAAAGAAACAATCGTCAAAGAGTATAAACCTCGTATCCCATACCCAAATGCGTTAAAGAAAGACCGCACAGATGAGCAATTCGGTAAGTTTCTTAAACTCTTAAAGAAATTACATATCAACTTACCGTTTATTGAAGCTCTTTCACAGATGCCAAACGCTATTAAGTTTTTAAGAGAGCTCTTGACAAACAAGCGGAAGCTAGATGAGAAATCTCATGTGGAACTAAATCCAGTATGCTTAGCTATTCTATAGAATAAGCTGTCCAACAAACTAAAAGATCCAGGGAGTTTTACTATTCCTTGTTTACTTGGTAGTTTAGACGCCAAAAATGTTTTAGCTGATTTAGAGCTAGTATAAATGTCATACCTTATAAATTGTTTAAACAACTAGGCCTTGGAAAACCTAAACAAACTAAGATGAGCATCCAACTAGCTGATAAGACCATTAGATTTCCAAAGGGAATAATTAAAGATGTGCTTGTCAAAATTAAAAAATTTATATTCCTAGTTGACTTTGTTGTTTTAGACATTGATGAGGATAGTAATGTACCCTTAATTCTAGGCGACCCTTTTTAGCAACTGCTAGAACCATAATTAATGTAGGAACATGCGAGCTCACATTACGTGTAGGTGATGACAAAGTTACTTTACAAGCCCGAAACCCAATTAAAATTGTTGATGATAAAAATACTGTTTCGAATTCTTGTAAAAAAAATGAACTCACCACCCAACCTTCTGTGTAAGATACACTCCACATAAGGCGACCCAACCATAGACAAGTCCATCCAGGGGAGACGCACCTGAAAAGCGGATGCTTCAGATTAAGGAACTAGATGAGTGGCTGAACTATCACGAAAAGCTCAAAATATGCCACACCAACCCAGAGCATCACCAAGACCACCCTCAGGTAAAAATGAATCAAATCAAGGTAGGGGATAAGGTAATCTTAGGAGAAGACGATCCTCGAATCTTGAATTCAAAAGAACATACAAGTGACACACCTTACTTCACTATAATGAAAATTTTTCCCTATGGTACAGTCAAAGATAAAACATGAGTCATCGGCACTTTCAAGGTAAATCACACTTGATTCAAATCTTACGTTGATAATGAAAGTGTAAGCAGGATAGAAGAGTATCAACTCTTCAAGCCACTGTGACCGAGCAAGCTTGAGGAAAGTCGAGCTTAGACTATAAACAAGCGCTTCTCGGGAGGCAACCCGAGCAGTTAGTAAATTCTTTTATTTAGGCTTTCTAATACATCAACTAACCCTTTTTAAATATAGTTTTTTTCAAGCCACACAGCTATGCACACGAGCGTGGCTAAGGCCATGGACACCCCACGGGTAGAAACACGACCGTGCGGTACTGTCGTGGCCAAACCTGTTCATTCATACACGGGTGTGTGATTTAAAACACGGCCGTGGGTGAAGCAAACACCAAAAGACACGACTGTGCTATAAGGTCGTGTGACTCAACACGCCCGTGCCAACCATCTGTGGCCGCGTCGATAGGAACACGAAACACACGGGCTAGACCCAGGCCATACGTCCGTGCCTATGGCCGTGTGCCCATTTCCCTATTAAATTTATTTTATTTTTATTTTTTATTCTCTTCACTTTATATTTTTCCTTTTATATTACACTTCACTTCTTATCAAATAAGACTTAAATTCCCCACGCAGTGTGCTTCAAGTTACCCAGGATCATGAACTTTAAGTAGTCATCTCTCTAATCTAGCTTTCACTACTTTCAAGGAATTCATCCAATATTCAGGGAGTTTCATTTCTTTCCCTACCTTATGATATTATGCTTCTATTGCTACTAATTTATCTTTGTACATTGAGGGTAATGTACATCTTAAGTGTGGGGGGAAACTTACTTTCAGTCATTGCATTCTTTTCGAACTCCTGAAAATTTTTACAACTAACTTTTTGCATTGTTCTCAAAATTTCGAATTCTCACTTTCACTCTCTGCATTATCCTCAATCTCCTATTAGGAATTAATTCTGGTTGATTTATGATTTTTATTGATATGTTGAGAATTAAGACATAGGTACTTATGCTTTAATTATTCAAACTTTAAAACATTAGGGAATCAAGCATGATAAGTTGAAATTTTTTAGAATTTAAACTTTTCTAGGTTATTTTCTCTAATTTTAAGTGTTATCTTGAGATTTGAAATCCGTAGGATTGACATCAAAAGCCATAATTCTGGTGAGATTTTTGAGCCTTTTGAGCATACATTCTTTCGTGCTCACTTTTATTGTTGCTTTGAGTGAGTCAATACTGATTTGTTATTCTAGACCTTGCTTCGATTATACATGTCGAGACCACATCATTGATTTGATATATTGAGATGATAAAGGCACCTAGGTTTAACCCATTTACTCTATAAAAGCCTACCTCCATAAATTAACCTCTAGTGAACCCCATTGAGCCTAACAATTCATTCTTTGACTTACCTCTAATGTTAACCTATAACCCATTTTTGTTGAATTCCATTCAATTACTTTGACCCCTATTTTTGTCGAGATTTGAGTTGAATTATTATCTAGCTTTGTTCTTTTTTTCACTTTGTAAGGTTTGTAAACATTCAATATATTGTACTTGATTTGTTCTTAAAAAAAAGGGAAAAGGTGTATAAAAAGTTAATTCAGTTATAATTCATATTCTAGTTATAGTTTAATATTTTTGCATATTTCTATTTTAAGCTACCAAATCCAGAACGATGTCATCATAAGGCATAGCTCTAGAAATATGTTCCAGTGATAGAAATTTTTCTAGCTAGATGATTTTTCAATTCAATCTCGATTCTAACCCTCTTTTTCAGCTTGTGACAACATCCCTAACCAAAGCCCCATTACAACCATTGAAAGACCTTTTGATCGATGTATCATATCAATTTATAGTGGTGGAGATTTGATTTTCCTGCAAGCCTATGGTAATAACTTTTCAGGTTGACTAAAGAGTGCTTAATTCTTGAACCCTAAACACTTTGAGTGGATAGAGTGAATCTTTAGTGAGGATGTCAAATCTTGTTGATTTTGATTGAAAGGTAATTACTTAGGAGAAGGGAGAAAACCTATGTTTCTGTGATAAAGTTCTCAACTTAGAGCGTTTGAATCTTTAATGTTCTTCTGGTTGAATTTTCATTGTATGATTACTTGTGGATTAGTTTGAAACATTATTGATAAGGATTATAAGTTGAAGAGAATGATTCTTAATTGTGAGTTGAGATTTTGTTTGAGGACAAGCAAAGACTTAAGTGTAGGGGTATTTGATAAACGATAAATTATTCATATTTTTACCTCATGCTTAGCCTAATTTCTAGATGAATTATCATTAAAATTGTGGAATTTGGTGCTCTTAATCCCTTTATTTCATATTTTATACTCAGGTGAGCTTAGGAAAGAGAAAAGAGCAAGGAACGGGCCAAAAAGGGGCAAATTAGGCCTTGTTTAGTAATCAACACGGCCTGAAGGTTCGCCACATGGTCGTGTCACACGGCCGTGCCACCTTGAGCTCGAAGACAGCCCAACCCCGACTCGCACGGCCAGATCACACGGCCGTGCCACCTTAACAGGCCCGAGCACGGCCTGGGCCTCAATCCACACGGGCGTGGCAAACGGGCGTGTCCCTGTCTTGAGGAAGTTCAATTTCACTCAGAAAAGGCTGCTTAGGTGCTAATAAAGGCATTCTAAAACTCTATATAAAGACCCTAGGAGGCAACTTCAAGGGTGTGCTTTATTCCCCGCTAAGGGAGTGCTTTTTCCAGCAGAGACGGGGAGTTAAAGACAGAGAATTACTCGAAGGAAAGTCGATTGATCCATTTCAGAAGCCAGGATCCACATCAAGACAAAGGATCTTCCTTCAATCCTTTAGGGAGTTTTGGGTTTTCTTGTGTTTTGTTATTTTATTTCTTCTGAGATATTTTCTTTTATAATTATGAACTAAAACCCCAAATATCTAAGGGGAATGAAACCTAAGACAGATCTTTTTATTGTTATCTGAGCTGTGTGATATATATTTGATTTGTTCTTAATTGTGTTTTTAACTCTAAAATTGGTATGTCCGGGATATTGATTTAAGTCGAATGTGCCTATGTAGAGGAGCAAAAGTCCCTGCATAGGAGTAGATCCAACACAATTAAGTGGAGTTGATCGCAATCCTAGACATAGGACGACGAAAATCTGCCGGATTAGAGTCAAATCTAATATGGGGAGCCATAGATCAAGTTAATGCGAGACTAGGGGTTTTATCTAGAAAGAGATTTCTGTTAATCAACCTAGGATTAGTTGTTCTTATCCTCGACGGAGGTATTAACATAATTTAGGGATCTCTACGGATCAAATCAAATGAAGAAATCATCTGGTTCAGAGTTAGATAACAAGTGAAGTCTAGGTGGATTCTTCCTTAGGTATTGCCTTAATCAATCAGTCTTTCCCAAAAGCAATCTCCCACTTTACTCCTTGTCACTTCTTTAGTTAGTTTAGTTTACAACCAAACCCTCTTTATTTTTAGGCTAGATAATAGAAAGAAAGTTATTACTTGTACTCATAGTTCCTTGGATTCGATATTTCGGTCTTGCCACTAACTATACTACTATTCGATAGGTGCACTTGCCTTTTATCGTGATATTAGTTAGTTTCCAGGTACGATCAGATTTTATTACTTCATTACAATCATGTGATCACATGCCATTATATAACTTGTGATAGTGTGATATCTCTTGACAGTTTTGAATCATGTTTTCATATAGTAATGGATTCCAATCATGCAGACTCCGATGATGTAGAAAGTAACGCGCCAACCTCTATTCTTGGAGTAACATCGTTTGGTTTGAGATCCGTATCTAAGGGTCGTGGAAGAGAGGTTAAGAAGCCTTCTTCTAAATGATAAACGAGTGATTCACTAAGTTTTTCTGAACTAATCCGGCCGCTTAGCAACCTCCACCCCACCTTTTTCCCAACCGGTTCCCGTGGCTTCTCAAGTTTTGGAACCTATACATATGAGCAAACTGCCCGTAGATAAAATCTACAAATATGAGGATGGAGAGTTTAGGGCTATAGTTGATAATGATCTGGAAAGAGCCAAATTTTGGCTAGAGAATACGATCAGAGTTTTTGATAAGTTATCCTGTTCACCAACTGAATGTGTTAAATGTGTTGTATCTCTTCTGAAAGATACCGCATACCAATGGTGGAGCATGTTAATTTCTGTAGTATCGAGGGAACAGGTCACTTGGGAATTCTTTCAGATAGAGTTCAGAAAGAAGTATATAAGTTAGTAGTTTTTTGATCAAAAGCGCAAGGAATTTTTAGAGCTGAAACAGGGTAGTATGACCATAGCTGAGTATGAAAGAGAGTTAGTCAGATTGAACAAGTATGCTCGAGAATACATTCCAATCAAAGTAATTATGTGTAAACGGTTTGAAGATGGGTTAAATGAAGATATTAAGCTTTTAGTTGGAATTCTTGAATTGAAAGAATTTGTGGCTTTAGTTAATAGAGATTATAAAGCCGAGGAGCTTAGTAAAGAGAAGAGAAGAGTGGATTAGGAGGCTAAAGACTCGAGAAGGAGGTCAACAGAAAAATCGTATCATTTGTCATTAAAGAAATCAAAGTATTTTCACAATTGTTCTATCGATTCAATGGGATATCCTAGCAGTGGCGTGGCAAACAACATGCATGTTTAATAGCTCTAGTTATATCAATAGCGAGCGTTGGTAGTGTTAAGGCCAATAAACCTTAGTGTCAACGATGTAGAAGACGACATTTTGGTGAATGTCGGATGAATGACAGAGCCTGTTTCTGATGTGGCTCACAGGAGCATTTCAGTAGGGACTATCTTAAGCTACCTGAGAAAGACAAATTTTTGACTGCTCGACCAAGCAATACAATTGCAAGAGGGAGACCACCCCGAAATACTGGAAATATGAGTGGTAACCGAGGTGCAATGAAGGATTCTACTGTGAGATCTGAGGCACGGGCACCATCCATACCTTACACTATTCGCGCTCACGAAGATGCATTGGCGTCAGATATTATCATCTATACTTTTTCTCTAGATAACATTGATGTAACTGCTTTGACTAATCCCGAATCATCCCATTCTTATGTATGTAAGAATTTAGTGTCTAGTAAGAGTTTACTTGTTAAGTCCACTGAATTCGTGGTTAAAGTATCAAACCTCTTAGGTCAGTATGCTCTAATTGATAAACTTGCAAGAATTGTCCTTTGATGACTCGAGGTTACATTTTTTCGGCCAATTTGATG
The DNA here is from genome assembly GCA_020496765.1 of Gossypium stocksii. Taxonomy (NCBI): domain Eukaryota; kingdom Viridiplantae; phylum Streptophyta; class Magnoliopsida; order Malvales; family Malvaceae; genus Gossypium; species Gossypium stocksii. The sequence goes on from CM035623.1 coordinate 112,925,085, forward strand.
CTTTTACCATTTGATGAATTCGATGTGATTATGGGTATGGATTGGTTGACTCTGCATGATGCTGTTGTAAACTATAGATGAAAGTTTATTGTGTTAAAATGTCAAAATGGTGAGACTTTTCGTATTGAATCTGATGATTTGAATGGGTTGCCTATTGTAATATCAGCTATATTAGCGCAGAAATATGTGAGACAAGGTTGTAGTGCTTACCTTGCATATGTACTGGATACTAAAGTGTCTAAATCGAAGATTGAGTCAATGCAAGTAGTTTGTGAATATCCAGATGTGTTTCCAGAAGAGTTACTCGGGTTGCCACTGATTAGAGAGGTTGAGTTTGCTATTGAGTTAGTACCGGGAACATCACCGATATCAAGAGCTCTATACAGAATGGCTCCTACAGAGTTGAAAGAGTTGAAATCTTAGTTGCAAGAGTTGATAGATATAAGTTTTGCACAACTTAGTGTCTCGCCTTGGGGTGCACCAGTTTTGTTCGTTAAGAAGAAAGATGGATTAATGAGGTTGTGTATTAATTATCGACAGCTTAACAAAGTTGCGATCAAGAATAAGTATCTATTACCGCAAATCGATGATTTGTTTGATCTGTTGAAATGTGCAACGGTATTTTTGAAGATTGATTTATGTTTTAGTTATTATCAGTTACAGGTTAAAGATTGAGATGTGCCAAAAACTGCGTTCAGAACCAGGTACGGACACTATGAATTTCTTATTATACCATTTGGGTTAACTCACACTCCTGCAGTGTTTATAGCCTTGATGAATAAAATCTTCAGACCGTATTTAGATAGATTTGTGGTTGTATTCATTGGTGATATCCTGATTTATTCCCGAGACAAGTCTGACCATGCTGAGCATTTGAGAATTGTGTTACAAACTTTGAGAGATAAAAAATTGTTTGCTAAATTTAGTAAATGCGAGTTTTGGCTCCGAGAAGTTGGGTTTTTAGGACACATTGTATTGGCGAATGGCATCAGAGTTGATCTGAGTAATATTTCTACAGTTGTTGATTGGAAACTGCCAAGAAATATATCCGAGGTCAGATGTTTTCTAGGATTAGCTATCTATTATCAGAGATTTGTAAAAGAGTTCTCGATGATAGCTACATAGATGACTCGTTATTACAGAAAGATGTAAAGTTTGAGTGGTCTGATAAATGCCAACAGAGTTTTAACTAGTTGAAAGCACTGTTAATTGAAGCACCAGTTTTGGTTCAGCATGAGTCAGGTAAAGATTTTTTGATTTTCAGTTATGCGTCATTGAATAGTTTGGGATGTGTTTTAATGCAAGAAGTTAAAGTGATAGCTTATGCTTCCAAACAATTAAAGCTGCACATCTGATATACGACTTAGAGTTGGCTGCTATTGTGTTTGCATTGAAAATTTCGTGACACCATTTGTTCAGTGAAAAATGCCACATATTTACCAATCACAAGAGTTTGAAGTATCTGATGTCACAAAAAGGTCAGAATTTGAGACAGCGAATGTGGCTTGAACTGTTGAAAGATTATGAGCTAATGATTGATTATCATCCGGGAAAAACCAATGTAGTTGCGGATGTTTTGAGTAGAAAATCTTTGTTTGCTTTGCGAGTGATGTATATAGGATTGAGATTGTCTGACAACGACTTGATCTTAGCTTAATTAAAAGCTAAATCGATTTTCCTACAGTAAATCTACGAAAGCTCAGAAATATGATCACGAATTGCAAGCTAAACGAGTATAGTATGAGTCGACTACTGATTCAAAGTTTCCAATTGGACCCAGTAATTGCTTGTGGTTTCGAGGAAAAGTTTGTGTACCGAAGAATCCAGAGATTATATAGAAAATTTTGCATGAAGCTCATAGTGGTAGCTTGTCTGTTCATCCGGGAAGTAATAAAATGTACAGTGATTTGAGACAGATGTACTGGTGGTTTGTATGAAACGTGACATTTCTGACTTTGTGTCTAGATGTTTGATTTGTCAATAGGTTAAAGCCGAACATCAAGTGCCTTCAGTACTATTACAACCAGTAATGATACTAGAGTGGAAAAGAGACAGAGTTACGATGGATTTTGTATCTGGGTTACCCCTATTTCCGAAAAAGAAAGATACTATCTGCGTTATTATTGATCGTTTGACGGAATCTGCACATTTTATTTCGATATGTACAGACTTCTTACTTGACAGATTAGCTGAGTTGTATATTTCTGAGATTATCAAACTACACAGAGTGTCGGTCTCCATTATTTTGGATAGAGATCTGCGGTTTACATCCCATTTTTGGAAGAAGAAGCTTTGGGTATGCGGTTTCATTTTAGCACTGCATTTCACCCTCAAACTGATGGTCAGTCTGAGAGAATGATCCAAATTCTTGAAGATGTGCTTCGTTGCTATGGTTTAACGTTCAAAGACAGTTAGGAAAAATATTTACCGTTGGTTGAATTCGCGTATAATAATAGTTTTCAGTCGAGCATAAAGATGGCACCATATGAAGCTTTATATGGTCATAAATGTCGAACTTTGTTATACTGGACCAAGCTTAGTGAGAAAAAGATACACAGATTTGATTTGATCAGAGAGACTGAAGAGAAAGGGAAAGTTATACGTGACATGTAACGCCCCAATTTCCTTAATTCTGGCTTTTGTAAATTTGTAACACAAAAATATCTAAATATGTTTCTGTAATTTATTAACACAAATATCTGTCTGTGTGAGTGGTTAAGTGTTCTGGGTATGTGTGTGAGGTCCTAAGTTCAAGCCTTAGTTTGGGCAAATTTTTGCTTTCTAATGAATAAAGCCTCACTCTTGTTCAATAGGCTTATATTTGATTGTGTGTAAAATACTAGCCGAATGGGCCTGCTGGTCTGGTGGTTAAGGAGAGTGAATTTAGGTTAGAGGTCCTGTGTTCGAATCAAGGTGTAAGCAAGGTTTTATATTTTTACCTCGGTGGACTGGAAATGTTTGAGTAAAGTCGAAATTCTATTAAAGGTTAGAGTGTTAGACGGTTTTGGGGAAGTGAGGGGTAGTGAGAGTGTTTTGTGGGATTGGGGGAGTAATTAGAGGGATTTTAGAAAGCTATTAGAATCTCATTGTGATTTTTTTCATCTTTTTTGAAATTCTGATTGCTTTCCCAATTTTGGCAACCCATTTTCCTTTACCCTCTGCCAAAATCTTGTGTACTCTCACCTTTTTTTCTTCACAATTTCTTCTACATACTATCTTTTTGCGATCCACATTTTTCACGATCGTTCGGTAAGTGATTTTGGTGTTTTGGAACCTCAGTTTTTAAGATATTAATGGGGGATTTATGTTTAACTATTTTAACAGCCGAAAATCAGGTGTGAGGGGCAGTTCTAGTGCCAAATTGTGATAGGAGGCGTTCGTGGTTCACAAGGTAAGGGTTTTTTTGCCTGAAAGTTGTCTAATCTATTTTGGGGTATAGTGTAATTCGATTGATTGAGTGTCTGATTAAGTGAAATATGGTTAATTCTAGAAGTCTCAAAATTGAGCTTAAAAGCGAAAATGAACTAGGTGTGTACTCGATTGCACAAAAAATGAGGTTTCGACAAAAGTCGAAACTAGTCTGTCGACACCACATGAACGTGTGGTCACCCGTGTGGTAGGTTGTGTGACTAAACATGGCCGTGTGATCGACGAGCTAGGCCGTGTGCACATGATACTAACGCATGACATGTTTATGTGATGGCCGGACAATAGGGTCATGTGGGCCACAAGGGCATATGGACCCACACGGGTGATCCACAAAGACTTGTGGAATTCTGGGCCAGGTCATGTGATCCACACGGTGAAGGCCAATTTGGGTCGTATGGGCCACACGGGTGTGTGGGCCCACACGGGTAGCCCACATAGTCGTGTAAGCCCATTTTTCTGAAAAGTTCTGTAAGGTTGCACGGGTTGCCCAAGTCAACTATAGACCTATTGTAGGGTCGGTAAGCATTACTTAGACCACTGATTGTATGATCTGTATATATGATGTCTGACTGAGTATGATTACTGAACTGATGGTATGATCTGTTAAATTGCATGTTAGCATGTCATAATTGTATATTGCATTGCATCGGGGTTGGGTTGATGTTATTTGGAGGTAGTATTTTGAAAGGCTCTTAAGCCTGTTATTTGGCAGCTTCAAGTATCTGAATTTGTACCGTATTTCGGTACAGCATGGTGTGTAAGGATGGGTGGGTTGATTTAATCCCCACATGATGTGTAGGGTTGGACGGAGATGATGTGTAGAGGCTGGTAGGTAGGATTCGAATTTTCTATTCTATTATGCATATTATATCTGAGATGGGCTAAGGCCCTAACTTATATCTGATTCTGTATCTGAGTGGGCTAAGGCCACACGGACTCTGTAATGGGCTTAGGTCCAAATTATATATAAACGACTGATTTATGATATTATGCTATGTGCATGTTTTTTATGGGGATTGCACACTGAGTTTGCGAAAACTCACCATTTTCTGCTTAATCTCTTTAGGTGATCCCCAGCATTAGACGAATCGGAGCTGCGGAGGACTCAGTGGTGGACACCACTATTACGTACTATTTTAATTCAGTTTTTAAGTTGTTTATTTCCTTTCTTTTAATTTGGGTATTTATTATTGTAATTGGGACTTACAAGCTGACTGTTTTAATTTGGGATTTTATTCTGCTTTATGATTTTATCACTATTTAACACGACGTTTTCATAAATTAAATAAGAGCTGCTCAAAAGCTTCTGCTTAAAAGATAAGTTTTAAGGCAAAGCAACTAGTTCACAGTCTTCTAAATTATATAAGAGCTGATCAACTGGAATGGTTTAAACTTGACAAATCTCAGTTTCAAACTCCATTCCCTGTGATATCACCAGATTCGGCCAAAACATCTAGCCTGGGTTTGGGGTGTTGCATGAAAGTTTGAAGGCAGCTTCAGATCGCTAGAGATCATATGTAGATTTGAAATGAAAAGATATTGAATTTCAAATCTGTAATATAGTGTTTCTGAAAGTATCGCCTTGGAAAAGGATTCTTCGTTTTGGTCATAAAGGGAAATTTAGTTTAACACCCCAAACCTGGCCCAGACATTATGGCCGAATCTGGCGATGTCACATGGAATGGAATTTCTGAAAACTAATTTATTACGATAACATCATGTTTGTTTATTACTCTTATTTGGTTTGGAAATCGCTTACTCATCTAGTCAATTCTTTTAAAACACAATTAGTTGTGGAAGCTTTAGAAATAATTTATTTTAAGTAAATTAGTTTATTTCATGGAAAACCTTGGTTATAAAAAAACTATATTTTGTTAAGTTTGAAGTTATAAGTCCTTAAAAGCATTTAAAGTTTCCAAAGTTAAAGCAAAATAGTCTATAAAGTCCAACTACCTAAAAATACCCGATAATCAATAAAACCATAAATGAGAGTAAAGTAGTTTAAATACGTGCGGCCACTGTCTAGTCTTCCGTTGCACCGAATCGTCAGGTCTGGGGATCACCTATACACATTAAACAAAAGAGATACATAAACTCAGTGTGTTATCCCTTAGGAACAAACAATAGCAAAGCACAGTGCATAGCCAAAACAGTTCTTGGGCCTCAATCCTTTCCAGTATCAGTAACCGTTTGGGCCTTAGTCCACCTCAGTACATTATTAAGTATGCAGTAGAGCCTTAACCCAACACAGTATCAGTATCAGTCATAAAATATTTAGTAGCAAAGTCCTACCCAACCAGCCTCTACACACCATCTCCGTCCAACCCTACACTCCATGTAGGGATTAAATCAACCCACCCATCCCTATAGTCTAGATAGTACCGAATACTACACATAAACAGTAATTTGCAGCTGAGCTGCCAGATATTAGTCTTAAAGCCTTTTGGTACACTTTCTCCAAAAATCATCATCCCAACCCAATGCAATGCAAACGTACAATATGTCATGCTGTTATGCAACCATCAGTATTACGTATACATACATATATCGGTAATCATGCATAATTTATCATGCACCGCTACACTCAGATCATATATTTAGGTGTCTAGGTACCGTTTACCGACCTTACAGTAGGTTCACAATTGACTTGGGCGACCCGTGCAACCTTATGAATCATTTCAGATAAATGGGCTCACACGCCTATGTGACTTGCCCGTGTGGGCCCACACGCACAGATTGGTCTTGGCTGGTGTGGATCATATAGCCTGACCCAAATTTCCACATACCCGTGTGTACTATCCGTGTGGGCCCACACACCAGTGTGGTCTACCCTGTCCAAATCAGTTTAGCCTATGTGTCACACACGGCCTATTTGGCCATCACACGGTCGCGTTTTGTGCGCATGGCCTGACCTCGTCGATCACACGCCCGTGTTGGGGCACACGGCCTACTACATGGGCAACGACACGCTCGTGTGGCATCGACAGTAGAATTTTGGACTTTCACTGAAACCTCATTTTCTACGTTTTTTGGTACACACCTAGTACCAATTGATGCTAAAACGATCCCTGGCACTCCAGAACCTAAAAACTGACATTCCAACACCCAATTTTAGTAACATATTCAAAATTTAAATAGGATTGTAACGAGACGTTCATCCTTTAACTATCGATAACCATACCTTGGATCAAAATGAGAATTCCATGCACTTAACTCGTTGATTGGGAATGATATACAGTCCCTTGATTAACTCCTAAACACCAAAAGGAAACCCCTCTTGGAATATTAACCACGAAACCATAAGATTGAAGCAACGTAAAACTTACTTGACGAACACAGTCAATTGATTGCCCAAGAACAAGGCGAATTTGAAAAAGATCAAAAGAAGAAGAAAAAGCAAAAATTCAGCAGTGACGAAAGGGAAGCACGCATGAAAAGATGGATAATTTTTTTTGGAGAAAAACGTCCGAAAAAATTTGGGAAATTTCGGCAGAGAGAAAATTTGAGAAAAATAAAAAAAATAGGATATCCCCAAATCACTCGAAGTTCTCCCACAACTCCACTACTTAGAATTTCTGTCTAACCGAAACTCTCTCGATCAAATGAGAAAAAATATGTTCCCCTGCTCGCGCAGGGGTTTGAACTCTGGACCTCTGACACACTAACACACATCTTAACCACCAGACTAGTAAACCCATTCTGATATGGTTTTATAACTAATTTAATATAAGTTCATAGTGCCAGCTAAAGGCTTCAATCAGAAAAATACCAAAATTTGCCAAAGCTAGGGCTTAAAGTTGGGACCTCACACACACACCCAGAACATTTAACCACTGAAGTAGATACATAGTTGTATCAATTAATCGCAAAAGTAGAAACATAAAATTTAGGGCGTTACATTGAGCCCGTGATTTATCAGACCATACGAGATTATCAAGAAACTAGTGCCAATGGCATATCAACTTGAATTACCGTTAGAGTTAGAAAAGATTCATAATGTATTTCATGTATCTATGTTACAGCGGTACCAATCGAACCCTTCGCCTATAATCTTTTCGAAAAGGGTTGAGATTAAGCTAGACATGTCGTATAACGAAGAACCGATCAGAATTATGGCACGAGAGATTAAAGAGTTAAGAAACAAAAGCATAGCCTTAGTGAAGATTCTTTGGCAACGTCATGAGATTGAGGAGGCTACCTAGGAACTTGAGGAAACTATGAGAAAAAAGTACCCAAATCTATTTTTTGATAAGATTTTCAGGGACGAAAATTCCTAAGGGGGAGAGTTATAATAGCCCATTTTCAGTGAAATCGAAATAGTAGTTTTGGGACCACAAATTTAAGATGAAAAAATTATTTTAATATTATTTTATGATTTATAGCACGATAGTATTATTGTATAGAACTTTTGTTAAGAAATTTTACCATTTGCATGTTCAATTTGATAAAAAGGACTAAATCACGTAAAGTGCGAAAGTTGTGTTCTATTAGCTAAAGGTGTTAATTAGCTATAGAACTTTAAAGTGGAGGTTCTTATGTGGTAATTAGACCATTAAAGGTGATAGTGGATGTGCATGGCTTGATACTTGAGTAATTTTTAAAATTAGGTATGGGTAATTTGGTAATTAGGTAATAAAAGATAAAATAAATAAAATAGAAGCCCATTTAGCTTTCCATCTTCACCTAGCAGATTTTTTAAGGGAGAAAAATACCTTTTTTTGAGCTTCAACATTCGAACACCTCTCTCTTTGCATGTAGGTGCGTGTTTGTTTCGTTTTTAATGATATTTATATTTTCGGGATCGTTGTAGTTTAACTGAGCTAGCCCAAGGACTAATTTGCAAAAATATTGAATAGTTTGAGATTTTCCATTGATGAATAAGTTAGGTTTTTGAAGTTTAATGGAAGAAAATGAATCTTTGTTGTGAGTTAAACACTTTTTGTTAAGTGATTTTTGATGAAATTGTCAATTAGGGGTTAAAGTGAGAAATGTGATAATTATGTGGTAAGTGTGTGAAATTGTGAAATGTATGGTCTGCTATAAGCATATATTAAATTCTGCTAGGCTTGGTTAAGGGTGAAATTACATGAATTTCATTTTACGAGCCTAGGGACTAAATTGTAAAAAAGTCTAAAATATAGGGGTAGAATGGTAATTTTGCCATAACATGGATTTTGGATTAAATTGTGTAGAATGAGACTTAAAGTAGTTAAAATTGATTATATATATATATATATATATATATATATCTGTATCAAGAAAAATAACAACATTAGAATTAAATCGGGGAAAAGATAAAGTGTTGGAGTAATCGATCGTTTTTCTCCATATGAATTCGAGGTAAGTTCGTATGTTTAATAAGCATTAAATTATATGTGTTTTAAATGTTTTATTAATGTATTATTGAAGATACAAATCTACAGAAGTACTCGACGAACTTTCAGTGATTTATGGATCTTGGTTGAAAACCTTCGGAATAGATAGGATACAAATGACATGTCATTAGGTGTTACCGTGTTTTGGGTTCTGGTCTCGTACATCCTATCGGTGGCTAAGTTTTTGGCATGTGTTGCAGTTATTTCACAACTTGTGTGAGCAGCATCGTGTAGCTATGTCTTGACTGACAGCTTGTGTGAGCAGACCTAGTTATGGCTCGAGAGTGAGCATCGATATGAGATATGAGATTGTAGTGGTTTTGACCACGTGTTGGAACATAGTGTGTGAGTTACCCACGTATCCAATATAATTCTAAGTGGTTCAACAGGCACAGTGTTGTTACGAGGTTATACAAGTTCTATGCAAACTAGTATAGGTATTTTTTTTGAAATACGGAAAGTGGTTTATAATTGACATATGAATAAATGGCTAACATGGTTGATGATTATGTGTTAGGCTTTTGGGCCAAATTGAGTTGTATTACGCCTTATTTTACTTGCCTTGGTTAAATGGTAAGTTGTATTTTTAGTTATACAAACTTACTAAACTTATTTACTTACTCTGTTTTATTTTTCGTGTTTTATAATGGTTCGGAAGCTCATTCAGATTGGAAGTTGTCGGAGATTGTATCACACTATCAAACGCTTATTTTGGTACTTTTGACAATATATTTTGGCTAAATGGCATATATAGGTTATTATGGCTAATGGTAGCCTATATGTTTTGTTGTGTTTTAGCGATTTGAATTGGCTTGTATTGTGGACATACCTTTTGTTATGTAAATATGTAAATAGCCTTATGGTATGTAGTGTATGGTTGCCATATGAATGCCTTGGTTGTGAATTGGTATTTTGGGTACCAAATAGTTAAGATTGATAAGTTGCATACATGTTAATTTTAGGCGCAATGATGCATATATGTGTTTGACCATTTAGGTATGTTTGGGGATATATAATTGACATGTTTTTAAATGGCTAATTGAGGTGCCTATAGGCATCATGTTTGTATGTTTTGATATTACACGTTTAATCTTGGTTTTGGTTGGTTTTTGATTGTGATCTCGAGTGATGTTGATGAAGTAATAAAATCTGATTGTACCTGGAAACTAACTAATATCACAATAAAAAGGCAAGTGCATCTATCGAGTAGTAGTATAGTTAGTGGCAAGACCGGAATAACGAATCCAAGGAACTATAAGTACTAGTAATGACTTTCTTTCTATTATCTAGCCTAAAAATAAAGGGGGGTTCTGTTTCTAAATTAACTATTCTAAACTAAACTGAAAAAGAAACGGCAAGGAGTAAAGAGAGATTGCTTTTTAGGAAAACTGATTGATTAAGGCAATACCTAAGGAAGAAATTCACCTAGACTTCACTTGTTATCTAACTCTGAGCCAGACGATTTCTTCATTTGACTTGATCCGTAGAGATCCCTAATTTATGTTAATACCTTCGTCGAGGATAAGAACAACTAATCCTAGGTTGATTAACTGAAATCTCTTTCTAGTTATAACCCCTAGTCTCACATTAACTTGATCTATGGCTCCCCATATTAGATTTGACTCTAATCTGACAGATTTTCATCGTCCCATGTCTAGGATTGCGATCAACTCCACTTAATTGTGTTGGATCTACTCCTATACAGGGACTTTTTCTCCTCTACATAAGCACATTCGACTTAAATCAATATCCTGGAAATATCAATCTAAGAATTAAAAACACAATTAAGAACAAATCAAATATTTATCACACAACTCAGATAATAATAACAAGATCTATCTTAGGTTTCATCCCCCTCAGATATTTGGGGTTTTAGTTCATAATTATAAAAGAAAACATCTCAGAAGAAATAAAATAGCAAAACATAGGAAAACCCAAAATTCCTGGAAGGATTGAAAGGAGATCCTCTGTCTTGACGTAGATCCTGGCTTTTGAGATGGATCAATCGGCTTCCTTCGAGTAATTCCCTACCTTTAGCTCCCCGTCTTGGTGGGAATAAGTCACACCTTTGTAGTTGCCTCTTAGGGCCTTTACATAGAGCTTTGGAATGCCTTTCTTAGCCCCTAAAAATCCTTTTTCGAGTGAAATTAAACTTTCTCACGACAGGGACACGCTCGTGTGGACCGACTTCCACGCCGTGCTCAAGCCTATTAAGGTGGCATGGCCGTGTGACATGGCCGTGTAGCGAACCTCCAGGCCGTGTTGTTTTCATACTTTGGCCTATTTTCTCCGTTTTCGGCCCGTTTCTAGTTCTTTTCACTTCCCTATGCTCGCCTGAGTAGAAAACATGAAATTAAGGGTTTAGAAGCATCAAATTCCACAAATCAATAAATAATTCATCCAGAAATAGTGCTAAGCATGGGGTAAAAATATGTATATTTTACGGTTTATCAAATACCCCCACACTTAAACCTTTGCTTATCCTCAAGCAAAATCTTAACTCACAATTAAAATTCATTCTTTTCAACTTATAATCCTTATTAATAATGTTTCAAGCTAATCTACAAGTAATCATACAATAAGAATTCAACCAGAAGAACATTAAAGTCTCAAACACTCTAAGTTGAGAATTTTATCACAGAAACGTAGGTTTTCTCCCTTCTCCTAAGTAATTACCTCTCAATTCAAAATCAATAAGAGTTGACATCCTCACTAAAGATTCACTCTATCCACTCGAAGTGTTTAGGTTTCAAGAATTAAGCACTCATTAGTCAACCTGAAAAGTTATTACCATAAGCTTGCAGGACAATCAAATCTCCACCACTGTAGATTGATATGACACATCGATCAAAAGGTCTTTCAATGGTTGTAATGAGGCTTTGGTTAAGGGTGTTTTCACAAGCTGAAAAAGAGGGTTAGGATCGAGATTGAATTGAAAAATCATCTAACTAGAAAAATCTCTATCACTGAAACATGTTCCTAAAATGAAGCCTTTTTGATGATATCATTTTGGATTCGGAAGCTTATAATAGAACTATGCAAAAATATTGAATTACAACTGAATTAATTGTATATACACAACTTTTTTTATTTGTTTTTTTAAGAACAAATAAAATATTTACAATTTGAACATTTAAAAACTTTACAAACTGAAAAGGAGAACAAAGCTAGATAATTATTCAACTCAAATCTCGACAAAAATAGGGTTAAAAATAATTGAAGGGGATTCAATGAAAAATGGGTTATTGGTTAATATTGAGGGTAAAGTCAATGAATGGGTTGTTAGGCTCAAGGGGGTTCTCTAATGGTTAATTTATGGAGGTAGGCTTTTATGGAGTAAATGGGTTAAATCCTAAGTGCCTTTATCATTTCGGTATATCAAATCAATGATGTGGTCTTGACATGTATAATCGAAGCAAGTTCTAGAATAACAAATCAATATTGACTCGCTCAAAGCAACAATAGAAGTGAGCACGAAAGGATGTATGCTCAAAAGGCTCAAAAATCTCATCAAAATTATGGCTTTTGATGTCAATCCTACGAATTTAAAATCTCAAGATAACACTTAAAATTAGGGAAAATAACCTAGAAAAAATTTAAATTCTCAAAAATTTCAACTTATCATGCTTGATTCCCTAATGTTTTAAAGTTTGAATAATCAAAGCACAAGTACCTATGTCTTAATTCTCAACATATCAATAAAAATCATAAATCAATCAGAATTCATCTTAATAAGGGATTGAGACTAATGCAGAGAGTGAAAGTGAGAATTCGAAGTTTGAGAACAATGCAAAATGTTAGTGCTATGAAATTTAGGGGTTCAAAGCTAATACAAAGAGTGGAAGTGAGAATTCCCCCCCCCACACTTAAGATGTAAATTGCCTTCAATGTACAAAGATAACATTAGTAGCAACAGAAACATAAGATCATAAGATAGGGAGAGGAGTGAAACTCCCTGAATATTTGGATGAATTCCTTGGAGGTGTGAAGTTTTGGAGAAAGGACTACTTGAGGTTCATGATTCTTTGTGACTGAAAACAATAAGTACAACTGTGTGTAAAATTCAAGTGTGACTTAAGAATAAGAGGACAAAGAGAAATAAAAAGAAAATGGAAATTAAAATTTTAAGAAATAGGAATTTGGGCCCACGGCCGTGTAGGGTGTCACACGCCCGCGTATAAAATGGTAGATTCGACCACGATCGTTAGGCACAGGCGTGTCGTACATCCGTGCTGATTTAATAAGATTAGCCACGGCCACCTCGCACGGTCGTGGCAAGTGTCGTGGCTCGTGTTAATTTCTCAGTTTTGCCACGGCTCATTGGCACGGGCGTGTTGGGACACACGGCCATGTAGCACGGTCGTGTTCGCTTCTCCCACGGCTGTGTTTGGAATCGCATGCACGTGTATGAGTTGGCAGGTTTGGCCACGGTAGTATTACACGACCGTGTTTTTAACCGTAGGGTGTCCACAGCCTTAGGCACGCCCGTGTATCTGGTCGTGTAGTCTTGGGAGCTCTGCGTTTTAAAGGGTTAGTCACGAATCTAAGAAAATCAAACTTGTTAGTGCTCGGGTTTCCTCTCGAGAAGCGCTTGTTTATAGTCTAAGCTCGACTCTTCTCAAGCTTGCTCGGTTATGGTAGTTTAAAGAGTTGAAACTCTTCTATCCTGCTTTCAATTTCATTATCAAAATAAGGTTTGAGTCGAGTATGATTTACCTTGAAAGTGCCGAGTGACTCATGTTTTATCTCGACTGTTCCATAGGGAATGATGTTCATTACCGTGAAGTAAGGTGTATCACTCGTATGTTCTTTTGAATTCAAGATTCGAGGATCGTCTCCCCCTAAGATTACCTTATCCCCTACCTTAATTTGATTCGTTGTTACTTGAGGGTCGTCTTGGTGATGCTCTGATTTGGTGTGGCATATTTTGGGCTTTTCTTGATAGTTCAGCCACTCATGTAGTTCCTCGATCTAAAGCATTCGCTTTTCGTGTACGTCTTCCTTGGATAGACTTGTCTGTGGTTGGGTCACCCTTATGTGAAATGTATCTTGCAAAGAAGGTTTGATGGTGAGAGCATTCTTTTTACTAGGATTTGAAACGGTATTTTTATCATCAACAATCTTAATCGGGTTTCGGGCTTGTAAAGTAACTTTGTCATCACCTACAAGAAGTGTAAGCTCGCCTGTTCCTACATCTATTATTGTTCTAGCAGTTGCTAAAAAGGGACGCCCTAGAATTAGGGGTACATTGCTATCCTCATTAATGTCTAGAACAACAAAGTCGATTGGGAATATGAATTTATCAATTTTGACAAGCACATCTTCAATTATACCTTTTGGAAATCCAATGGTTTTATTAGCCAATTGAATGTTCATCTTAGTTTGTTTAGGTTTCCTAAGACCTAGTTGTTTAAACAATTTATAAGGTATTATATTAATACTATCCCCTAAATAAGCTAAAGCATTTTTAACGTCTAAGCTACCAAGTAAACAAGGAATTGTAAAACTCCCTAGATCTTTCAGTTTGTTGGGCAGCTTATTCTGTAAAATAGCTGAGCACACTGCATTTAGTTCCACATGAGATGTCTCATCCAGCTTTCATTTATTCGTTAGTAACTCTCTTAAAAACTTAACAGTGTTTGGCATCTGTGACAGAGCTTCAATAAACGGTAAGTTAATATGTAGTTTCTTTAAGAGTTTGAGGAACTTCCCGAATTGCTCATCTGTGCGGTCTTTCTTTAACGCATTAGGATATGGGATATTAGGCTTATATTCTTTGATGACTGGTTCTTTATTACTTACCTCATCTTTACCTTTACTTACCATAGTTTCCTTACCTGGCTCTGGGTTGGTTTTGGCTAACCCTTCCTCATTTATTATATCCAAGGCATTTAGTTGCTCCTTAGGGTTAGTCTCAGTGTTACTTGGTAACCCACCTTGTGGTTATTCAGAAATTAGCCTGGCAAGCTGACCTATTTGTGTTTCAAGCCCTTGGATGGATGCTTGCTGGTTTTTCAATGTCGTCTCAGTATTTTGAAAATGGGTTTCTGATATAGCGATGAATTTTGTGAGCATCTCTTTAAGGTTTGGCTTTTTCTCTTGTTGGAACGGTGGTTATTGAAATCCCAGAGGGGGTGGTTGCCTTTGATTTCTTTGTCCTCCCCATGAGAAATTGGGATGATTTCTCCAACCTGTATTGTAGGTGTTACTATAAGGGTTATTTTTATAGTTGGCTTACTTGGTTTCCATGATATGTCCAGAGGAGTAATCGGGATTGTACATGTTTCCTTGAATTGAGTCACACTGTATCACTGGGTGTACCTGCGTAAAACCAACAAAATTATCAATCTTTTTATTTAAAAGTTCTACCTAATTAGAAAGCATCGTGACTGCATCAATATTAAAAACTCCTACAGCTTTCTGTGGCTTTGTTCTCATGACTTGCCATTGATAATTATTCAGTGACATTTTTTCCATAAATTCATAAGCTGCTTTTGGTGTTTTATTGTTGATTGTTCCACCGGCGGCTGCATCGATCATTTGCCTCGTTGAGGGGTTCAACCCGTTGTGAAAAGTTTGTATTTGTAGCCACAGTGGTAAACCATGATGAGGGCACCTTCTCAATAAGTCCTTGTACCTTTCCCATGCATCGGAAAGTGTCTCTAAATCCATCTGAACAAAAGAAGAGATATCATTTCGTAATTTAGTTGTTTTAGCTGGCGAAAAATATTTAAGCAAAAATTTTTCGGTCATTTGTTCCCATGTGGTGATAGACCGTCGTGGTAGAGAGTTCAACCAATGTTTAGCTTTGTTTCTCAAGGAGAATGGGAATAGCCGAAGACGAATTGCATAATCAGAAACGCCATTTATTTTGAATGTATCGCATAATTCCAAAAAGTTGGCTAGATGTGAGTTAGGATACTCATCCTGCAAACCATCAAACTGAACAAACAGTTGTGTCATCTTAATAGTGTTAGGTTTCAGTTCAAAATTATTTGCAGCAATAGTAGGCCTAACAATGCTAGATTCAGTACCAGCCAAATTAGGTTTAGCATAATCATACATAGTACGAGGAACAGGATTCTAATCAACAGGATTTACAGCTACTACAGGAGGTAGCTGATTTTCTTACTTTACTTCAATCTCTTCAGTAGGTTCAGTTCCTTCTGCTTGTCCTTGTTCTGGATATCACAGGCTTCTTCTTATTTCTTCACGAGTTCTGTGAATTGTAGCTTCTAGGTCGTCGTCAAACAATAATGGTCCTCCTAGGTTTCTTCTAGTCATAAACTAGAGGCACCTGGAAGGGAGAAAGAGTAAATAAAAACTAAAAATAAAAATTAAAAACAAAAAATAGTAATGGCTAAAGTAATAGGAATTGAGTGTTTCCAATATCTTAGTTCCCCGGCAACGGCGCCAAAAACTTGATCATGATCTTGAGTGATGTTGATGAAGTAATAAAATCTGATCGTACCTGGAAACTAACTAATATCACGATAAAAAGGCAAGTGCACCTATCGAGTAGTAGTATAGTTAGTGGAAAGATTGGAATATCGAATCCAAGGAACTATGAGTACTAGTAATGACTTTCTTTCTATTATCTAGCCTAAAAATAAAGGGGGGTTCTGTTTCTAAATTAACTATTCTAAACTAAACTGAAAAAGAAACGACAAGGAGTAAAGAGAGAGATTGCTTTTTAGGAAAACTGATTGATTAAGGCAATACCTAAGGAAGGAGTTCACCTAGACTTCACTTGTTATCTAACTCTGAGCCAGACGATTTCTTCATTTGACTTGATCTGCAGAAATCCCTAATTTATGTTAATACCTCCGTCGAGGATAAGAACAACTAATCCTAGGTTGATTAACCGAAATTTCTTTCTAGTTAAAACCCCTAGTCTCGCATTAACTCGATCTATGGCTCCCCATATTAGATTTGACTCTAATCCGATAGATTTTCATCGTCCCATGTCTAGGATTGCGATCAACTCTACTTAATTGTGTTGGATCTACTCCTATGCAGGGACTTTTGCTCCTCTATATAAGCACATTCGACTTAAATCAATATCCTGGAAATATCAATTTAAGAATTAAAAACATAATTAAGAACAAATCAAATATTTATCACACAGCTCAGATAACAATAACAAGATCTATGTTAGGTTTCGTCCCCCTTAGATATTTGGGGTTTTAGTTCATAATTATAAAAGAAAACATCTCAGAAGAAATAAAATAGCAAAACATAAGAAAACCTAAAATTCCTGGAAGGATTGAAAGGAGATCCTCTGTCTTGATGTAGATCCTGGCTTCTGAGATGGATCAATCGGCTTCCTTCGAGTAATTCTGATATGCTTGCGATATTAAGTAATAAAATTTATAAAAATTGATCACACCAAAACTAACTAATATCACAATATTAAAGGCAAGCGCACCTATCGAACAGTAGTATAATTTAGCGGCAAGACCGAGTTATCGTACCCAAGGGAACCAAAAGTACTAATACTTACTTCCTTTTTATTATCTAGCCTGAAAATAAAAGAGGTTTGGTTGAAACTAATTCTAAAACTAACTAAAAGTGCACAAAAAGTAAATTGGGGAAAACTTTAGGGAAAAACTATTGATATGGGCAATACTTAAGGGAGAATCCACATAGACTTCACTTGTTATTGGTTCTTGAGTTAGACGATTTATTCACTTGACTTGATCTGTAGAGATCCCTAATTTATGCTAAACCCTCTGTCAAGGCGAAGAGCAACTAGGCCTAGGTTGTTAACTAAAGTTCCTTTATTAATTAACACCGTAGGTTGCATAAATTCGATCTATGGTTCCCCATATTATGTTTGACCCTAATTCGGTAGATTTATGTCGCCCTATGTCTAGGGTTGCATGCAACTCCGCTTAACTATGGTAGATCTACTCTTATCACAGGGACTTTTGCTCCTCTGCTTTAAGCACATCCGTTTCTTGAATTAATACCTAGGCTTATTGACACAAGAATTAAATACACACAATTAAGAACAACTCAAGTATTTATCATTTAACTCAAGAATAAATAATAACAAGATTCGTCTTAGGTTTTATCCTCCTCAAGTATTTGAGGGGTTTAGTTCATAATAAAGAAAGAAAACATCTCAGAAGTATTAAGATAACAAAACATAAAGAACCTGAAAACCCCTGAAGGAGTTTAAGGAGATCCTCTATCTTGATGTAGAATTCTGGCTTCTGGGATGAATCAATCGGCTTCCCTTGGAGTAATTTCTTACTTTCACTCCTTGTGTTGGCAGAATTTTGGCGCTCTTTCTTGAGGGAAAAGAGTATATTTTTAGAGTTGCCTCCTGGGGTCTTTATATAAAGTTTAGAATGGCTTTCTTGGCCCCTAAGCATCCAAATCCGGGTGAAATTCCTCTTCCTCACGACTAGAACACACCCGTGTACCACGCCCGTGTACTTCGACAAGAGGCCGTGTGAGATTTTGTCTATTGGAGCACGGCCGTGTGGCCTGGCCGTGCTTGTCAAGGCTGGACCGTGGGGTCTTCGTGTGGTACGGCCGTGTGCCACGACCATGTGGTGACTTCTTGGGCCGTGCGTTTTCATATTTTGGCTCATTTTCATGGTTTTTGGCCCATCTTCCGTTCTTTTCTCTTCCTTATGCTCTCCTGAGTATAAGATATAAAAAAGAAAGATTAAGAGCACCAATTCTCACAAAATTATTGATAATTCATCCAAGATATAGGCTAAACATGAGGTAAAAATATGTATAATTTATCGTTTATCAAATTCCCTACCTTTAGCTCCCTGTCTTGGCAGGAATAAGTCACACCTTTGTAGTTGCCTCTTAGGGCCTTTATATAGAGCTTTGGAATGCCTTTCTTAGCCCTTAAGTATCTTTTTTCGAGTGAAATTGAACTTTCTCACGACAGGGACACGCTCGTGTAGATCGACTTCCAGGCCGTGCTCGAGCCTGTTAAGGTGGCACGGCCGTGTGACACGGCCGTGTGGCGAACCTCCAGGCCGTGTTCTTTTCATATTTGGCCCATTTTCTTTGTTTTCGGCCCGTTTCTCGTTCTTTTCACTTTTCTATGCTCATCTGAGTATAAAACATGAAATTAAGGGTTAGGAGCATCAAATTCCACAAATAAATAAATAATTCATCCAGAAATAGTGCTAAGCATGGGGTAAAAATATGTATATTTTATGGTTTATTAGTTTTGAATGGCTATTTATGTCATGGTTATATGCAAATTGTTGTGTTTTGGTTGGCCCCAATTTGGGTGAGAAATATGGCTTGAAAAATGGTCTATTTTTGTCTACACGGGCAGAGACACGGGCGTATGTCTCAGCCATGTGTGACACACGACTGTATGTCCCCTATAATTTCTTGAGGAAGCAGGTCAGTAGCTTCACACGGGCATGTGGCTTGGCTGTGTGGCACAAGTCAGTATACTCTCCAGTTGTCACACGGCCTAGCATACGGTCTGGCATACAGGCGTGTGAAGTTGTTTAAAAGGGCATATGGCTTGGCACACAGACGTGTGGTTTGGTCGTGTGACTCAAGTCAGTGAGTTACACAGGCACGGACATGGGCTAGGACACAGCTGTGTGCCCCTATTTTGAATGCCCACACTGCTTGAGACACGGGCGTGTCTCTCGGCAGTGTGAGACATACGTATTGGCCACACGGGCATGTCTCTCAGCCATGTGAGACACACGGCTTGGCCACACGGGCGCGTGTCCCCTGCACTTTAAAAATTTTAATTATTTTTCAAAAAATTCCTTTAGTACTCGGGTTAGTCTCGACTTGTTTGGAAGGTCTATTTTGGGCTTCGAGGGCTCGTATTAAAGACTAAATGAATGAATTTTATTGGTTTTTAAATTAAATGTGTTATGAAAATGAAATGTCTGATTGTTCAATTGTAAGTCTAGTAATACTCCGTAACCCTGTTCTAGTGTCAGATTCAGGTTAGGGGTGTTACAATGAGGTGGCCTAAGGAAGGTAAATAATAAAATAAAGCCATTCAATGGCAATTTTTTAATTAAATGGAAATCAACATAAAGTAAAGTGTTATTAAAACATTTTTATTTCATTTCTTCTTCTTCACTCCAGCAAACACCATAGCCATGGGGGAGGTTTCTGTTTTTGGCTTTATTCCTTTGCATATCAAGATTGGGTTGAAAATCGAGGGAAATGGATAATTACCAAAATGCCCCTAGATCTTGGTATTTCTGCAATTTAGCTAGGTAAGTTTGTTTGAACTGTATTCTGTATAATTTTGATTAAATTGAATGTTAAATGTGATTATATTATGATTAAATCAATATATAAATATGCGTTAGTATGCAATTTATTGTGTTATAAAATGATGTAAATTCAATGATGTGTGACAATTATTGAGTCCCGTTTGAACCTTAGAAATTCGATGGATACAAATGACTTGTCATTAAGGGTTCCCGATTGGTTGTGGTCCTGCATGTGTTGCAGACACACTATAGCTCTCACGAGCTTCCCAATATTTGGCTCTCATGAGCTTCTCGATTAATGGCTCTCTTGAGCTTTCCGTTTATAGCTCGTATAAGCTTCTTGATAATTGGCTCGAAAAAGTTTCCCGTTATACAACTCACATGAACTTCCTGTTACACGACTCGAAAGAGCTTTCCAATTATATGCTCATATGGACATACCTGTATATGAATTAACAGAATACAGATTTGTACACTTCGTGTGTACTACCCGTATATCCAATGATATTCTAATTGTTCAACGAGCATTGCTTTGTTACGAGACAATATGAATTCGATACGAACTAACACTGGTTTATACATGAAATACATGGAAATGATAGTACATGATATAGTGATATATTGAAATGGATGATATATGTATATGAAGAAATGGAAAATGAATGATATGTATCATGACATGTACATATATGAATATCTTTCATATGTCGATATATGGAAATTATGTAAGTTGAGATGAGTAATAAACTCAAGTGTGACATGTAGAGAAAATAAGTTTATCAATGTTGAATCTATATGAAATATGTTCAAGTACACCAACAAGTGTAATTGTTTGATGCTTAGGCAAGTGCCAAGCTATTGGTTAAATAGTGATATGTTTATTTGTATGATGCATTGAAAGGGCAAGTACTCAAATGAAAGTATGCTAGTGCTCATGAAAGAGTGGTAAGGTTTAAGTTTTGCAATTTCTTATGAAATGACTTATCATGTGATTAATTCAAAAAAGGTTATGCTTAAATGCACTAGCTTGTGGCTATGGTTGAATGATATGCTTTTGACTGGTATGTTATGCATATGGAATGAGTGTGGAAAGTAAAGAAATGCAGATGAAAATAAAGAAATTTGGAAGAGTTAAAGTTGTTCAAAATCCTACTATGCTAGGAATAATATGTATAAGTGATATTGTGGATTTATTCACCTTGTGAGTCATTCAATATAACTTCATGAGTATTGTGGTATCAATATTGGATTATTCTTGATATGTATAAATTTCATATTTGAAATAAATTGATTTGATTAAAGTTTATACGAGCTTACTAAGCATTCATTGCTTACGTAGTTATTTTCCTTTACTTCCCATGTTATTGGAAGCTCGATTGGGTTGGAAGCCTGTCAGAGTTATATCACACTATCCATCAGTTCTATTGGTACTTTTGAATGTTTTGATTTTGGTTATAATGGCATGTATAGGTTATTTTTGGCTAAATGCTGGCCTATATGTGTTTGTTGAGTTTAACCACTCATTTGGCTTATATTTTTGTATTTTGATATGTGCATAATTTGCTTTAAAATATTGATGTGTGGAATGATTTGTGGTTGAATGATGAAAGGTAAAATAGTAGTTAAAAATGCATATAAGGTACGTTTTATAACTTGGTGTGATTTGGTACTATGCTATAGTAAGTGTATATGTTTTTGATGCTATTGAATAAGTATTACAATTGGTACCAAATGGTAAGTTTTAGTAAATGATTTACATTTTGTGCATTAATGAGATTAGACATAACAGTTGGTGAATTACTTTTTTACATGGATTATATGTGTAATTGTCATTTAAGATGCCTAAGGGTATATTAGTTGTATGTGAATATACTACATGTTTAGGGATTGATTTTACTTGTTTTGGATGCCATAATATGACTTGTTTATATGTACAATGTTAATTGAAGGTACACGCCTTATTGGCTGAGAAAAATGACTTATAAAATAACCTATATTTGTCCACACGGGCAGAGGCACGGGCGTGTGTCTCAGCCTTTTGTGACATACAGCCAGGTGACACGGCCGTGTGTCCCCTGTATCTTTTAAAAGAATGCAAGTCAGTGAGTTACACGACCATAGACACGGGCGTGTCTCTTGACCGTGTGACTCACATGGCTGTGTAACCCCTGCAGTGCTGAAAATATTAAATGTTTCTAAAAAATTTTCTGAGTTTTAGATTTAGTCCTAATTTGTTTCAAATGTGTAATTCGGGCCTTGAGGGCTTGTATAAGGGACAATATGTATGATTTTGATTGGTTTTTGACATGAATGCTATATAATAGAAGATGTTTTCATTTTCTGTCTGTTTGATTTATAAACTCTAGTAATGTTCCGTAACCTTGTTTTGGTGACGGATTCGGGTTAGGGGTGTTACAGTTTATAACATAATCCTAAATTACTAATAAATTAATTTTAAAATAATTACAAACACAACAATTTATAACATAATCTTAAATTACTAACAAATTTATTTTAAAATAATTATAAAAAAATTACATTCATAAAAAATATTAAACCAAAACTATAAATAATTTATAAATAATAATTAATAACAAAAAACAATTCACAACATCTTAATTGAACTCTTTAAATTAAAAACAAAATTATTTACTAAAATAATACATTTCCTTTCCTTGGCAAACAAATTAGTGAAATTAGGCTCACACGCCTGTGTTGGTCTGCCAGTGTGGGCCCACACGACCCAATTGGTTGAGCCCGTGTCTTACACATGGCCTCGCCTAGCCATCACACGGTTGTGTCATGCGCTCATGTCATGCACGCATGGCCTGGATCGGCGATCACACGCCCGTGTTCTGTTACACGGCCTACTACACGAGCTACCACACGCCCGTGTGGCATCGACAGATAGCTTTTTTGGCTTTTCGCCAAGACACATTTTCATTATTTCGAGTACACACTTGGACTATTTTCGATGCCGAAGCACTCCCGAGCACTTCAAAACCTAAAATCGACAATCCAAAGTTCAATTTCAGTCACTTTTGTAATGGCCCATTTTCAGTGAAATCGGAATAGTGATTTCGTGACCACAAATCCGAGCTAGAAAGAAAATTTATTTTAATATTGTGGCATGGTCTACATTATGATAGGAACGTTGCATGAAAATTTTGATAAGAAAATTTTATTAATTATATGGTTAAATTGATTTTAAAAAAATGCATTTCAGGGACTCCGTTCTAGTAAATCGGATTCGTAAATAATTATTATAAATATTTATAAAATTAGTTGTGTGTCTAATTAGGTTTTGATTAGGTGAATTTGACTTAATTAGAAGTAATTAGGTAAAAGGATTAAATTGCAATAGAGATAAAAGCTTAATTATAGATTAAAGAAAGTAAAAAGGGCTAAATAGGCAAATATGCCATTATAATAAATTGCGGCGGTTGAACATTGAAAAAAAATCTAAGATATTTTTAATATAAAATATATTATATTATATTTACTTAATTAATAAGTATGTTATTATATTATATTATTATAATATTAGATTATATTATTATATATATAAAGTAAAGTAAAGAAAGGAAAAAAAGAAGAAACGAAATAGAATAGCAGGGACGAAATAGAGAAAAAAAGGAAGAAAGGAAAATAAAGAAAAGAATTAGGGATTTTTAAGGTTCAAACTCGATTTAAAAGAAAGGAAAGGACCTAATTGAAGAAAAAGGAAAAAAGAAGGTTAAGGAGTGAAGGAAGACATCATCTCAACCTTTTTGTTGTACAGTTAGATTCGAAGAGGTAGAGTCGGGCTAGAAGATCTTTTATCTCATCACATCGTCAAGAGCTTCAAAAGTAGGTACCATATTTTGAATTAAAATGGCATGTACATAGGCAGTTTAAATGTGTTCCCATGTATTAGGGATTAAAATGTAAACTTTTGAAATTCTATCTATTTTGAGTTTCTTGAAGTATTTTGGTATATAAAATGAATTAGTGAAACTATAAATATATTTGCAAATATGGTTGGTAAGTTAGGATACTATGTACAAATGTTTCAATTAAACAATATCTAGCCATAACTGTTTTGGCACCAAATGTAATAGTCTTATATCGGGTCTGTTCGATTGGCTAGGTATAGGTTTGTTACATAATCCAAATTACTATGAATAAACAATTCTCAACAACTATCGATAACCTTACCTCGCTTGAGCAACCCTGATTTTTCACAATCACAGTGTCAATTGGGATCTACCAGCCCCTTGATTTGCGCCTAAACAGAATATGGCCCTCATCAAACAAAGATTCATTGAATAATATAGAAAAAAAACTCACTTACCAACTTACCAACTAACACAATTGCACGCTTGCCCAAATGGTGAAGATGAAAAAGACAAGGAGATAACTACTATGAGATTTCTTTTGCAGTAATAGGAACAAAAGAAAAAGGAAAAAGACAGTAACACGATGATGAAGAGAAGAATCGAAAGGAACATAAAAAGAATCAACAAAAATTCTGTAGAGAGACTTTTAGGAAAACGTTAGAATTGGGGAACAAGGAGGGACTAAATGACGAAATCCCCAAAAGACTCCAACTAAACTGATCACTCCTCATCCTTAGAATCTCTCCCACTTACCCCACTATCACAACTACTTCAGCATTCTAATTCAGTTCAAACTCCTCATGTCACCAACAATAATAATAATAATAATAATACTGCCCAGGCAACAGTTCAAACGCAAGACTTTAACATAACCAACACTCCACTTAACCAGTAGACCAACAAGCCTATTTTGATGTAAACCTAGTAACATTTAATTAAAAGCCTACTAACTTGAGTTAGGGCTTTATTTAGATAAAAGCAAAAATTTTTCCCAAGTCAAGGCTTGAACTTGGGACCTCACACATACACCCAGAGCACTTAACCACTGAAGCCTACAGATATTTTGTGTTACAAATTTACAAAAGCCGGAATTAAGAAAATTGGGGCGTTACATCCATGTTCATAATTTTCCACTTCATGTGTTTATTTATCAATTACATGTATTTCATGCTTATACGGGTAATGATTCATTTCGAATTCATATTTTCTTATGTCAGAATTTTGCCCGTTGAATTATTTAAAATATTGATGGATACACAGGTAGTACACATGAAATGTACAAATCTGTAATCAGTTTTCCTCTTCTTTTCGTTTTATTTCTTTGATTTTTCTTTGTTTTGATTCGTCGTTAACCTTTTGAACATAAAAACGGACACTTGGAACATACTTAATATTTTTCCTAAGTACATGCCATTCTATTCAAAATTTTAAAACATACCATGTTGTTGCTTGAAGATGTGATGAGATGAAAGTTTGCAATCTCAAATTCAACTCTTCAAAAATTTCTGTACCTAATCTCCGCATGGAAACAAACCGTACGCTGAGTTTACACCCAGTGATATTACTATAATTCAAATACTTAAGGTAAAAACAATATATATATATACACATTAAATATGACCAGTATTTTACCTTTAATAAATCATTCATGCATTTAAACTTTAATTTTATTTTAATAATATGTATTTTAAATAGCTTATCTTCATTTTAATTTATATATCTTCTTACTATATCAATATCCGTTTCATGCATTTCATCAATAACCATTTCATAAATCATTATTTGATACAATTCATTTCTATATCCCAACTCAATACCTTATTTCATGTCTAAAAACCTTACAACATTAGTCTTTCATCAAATGGCATCATTTATCATCAGTTCGAACTTCAATTATTTCATGAACCTTTGGTTCATGCTTTCAATCTCATATCTCAATTTCAATTCTCAATTCAATTTCTCATTTCATTTCAATAGCTCGATCAATCAAATTTATTCGATTTATCTCTTCATTTATTTACCCCTATTAACAAGACTCGGACCTTGTCGGATACACGGATCCAACCAAACACACCAGATTGGCATCCAGTGCCTCATCGGATAGTTCGAAGCAATAATTGACACCCAGTGTCTCATTGGCCAAGCCAAAGAAAGTTAGTACCTAGTACCTCATTGAATCTATCCGAAGTAATATAGTGACACCCGGTGTTTTATCGACTCGAGGTCGAAGTATCCCTGAACACTTCCAATCCTATGGCATGCCAACTATATCCGACTCAGTCCGACTAGTTAATATGGTATTCAATTCACTTTCTCAATTCAATATCACTTTCAATTCATTTACAAATCAATTCAATTTCACTTTTCATCAATATACAATTCAATATCAATACTTATCCATCATCAATTCAATTTCCTTTTCAATTCCATAATAATACTTACCTCATAATTTACTTACCATACATATAATTAAAAATTTAACATTTAATAAAAATAACTTGAATTATAGTAATACAAACCGTGATTTTCATGTCTACTCCTCGTCCACTTTTTCTTTTCCTTTCTTCGTGGATACCTTGGGTGCGATATTAGCAATTAAAGCTTTAAGCTTCAAAACCCTAGTTTTTCCTTTTCTTTTCTTTTTTTCCTTTCCCCTTGTTTCGAATTACTCTCTGTTTCTTTTCTTCTTTGTTTTGTTTGTTTCTTTTTTTTTTTTACTTTATTATATATATATATATTAGTTAACAATAATAATAATATAATATAATAAATATCTAATAAATATATTACAAATGTATAAATACTATTATTACATTTGTATATTTTTATCACCATACACTTGGCTTTAATTTAATTCAATTCATAATATGATATTTATAATAAAATTAATTTAATAATATATATTATAATAAATATCTTTAGCTTAAAATATAAGTAAATAAATAATTATATTACAAATGTTTACTTATATTTATTACACATGTATTTTATCATCACCCTACAATTGTCAACTATTTAATTTAATTTATAATTTAATATCAATTAAATAATAATAAATATCTATTTAATAACAAATATATGTATTACAATTGTGCACACATATATTTTTACAATTGTATATTATCATCACCATCCACTTGTCCTTATTTTATTTATTTTATAATATAATATAATATAATATAATTATAATATAATTATTATAATTTAACACAATTAAATTTATAACTAATTTATTTATTTATATTAATTAAACAAAAAAATCTTAAATTTTTGTTTTGTTTGCCGCCTCAACTTATGCTAAATGGCTTATTTGCCATTTTAGTCCTTTTTATTTTCTTTTAATCTACAATTCAACTTTTACCCTTTATTCACTTTAGTCTTTTTTCCTAATTACTCTTAATTAAGCTAAATTCACCTAATTACAACCTAATTAGGCACACCAGTATCTCATAAATATTTCTAGTAATTATTTACGAAACCATTTCACTAAGACGGAGGCACGATATTGCACTTTTTCGATGCTTATGAATTTTGGGTCATTACAGGTGCACCCCAAGGAGAGAAACTTGGTCTAGCAAAACCTCTATTTGTCAACTCTTATAACTGAACTTTTAATTCTTTTAACTCTGTCGGAGCCATTTTGTACGGAGCTATTGATATTGGCGTTATTCTCGGTACTAATTCAATACCAAACTCAACCTCTCTAATAGGTGGTAAACCCAGTAACTCTTCGGGAAATACATTTGGATACTCGCACACAACTGGTACTAATTCAATCTTTGTTTCTATTACTTTCATATCAAGTACATAAACAATATAAGCTTCACACCTATTTCTCACAAATCTCTAAGCTAACATAGACGAGATCACAACCGGTAAACTATTTAGATCATCAGATTCAATTATGATAGTCTCATTATTCTGACATTTCAGTTCAATTATCCTTCGTCTACAATTCACTATAGCATCATGCATCATTAGCCAATCCATACCCAAAATCACATCAAATTCATCGAATGGAAACAATATTAGATTAGCCGGAAAATAGAAATCCTGATACATTAATAGACAATTCTTGCAGACTTTGTCAACCAAAACACATTTGCCTAAGGGGTTTGATACTCTAATGACAAATTCAGTACACTTTACAGGCAAAGTCTTACTAGATATTAAATTTATACATATATAAGAATGAGTTGATCCTGGATCTATTAATGCAATCACATTAATATCATAGAGAGTGAAAGTACCGGTGAGAATATCTGGAGATGACGTGTCTTCGCGAGCACTAATAGCGTAGGCTCTAGAAGGTGCCCTGACCTCAGATCTCACAGTTGAATCCTTTGTCGCCCCTCTACTACCACTTACATTTTTGGCAATTCTAGGTGGTCTACCTCTATTCGACGTGTTACTTGGTCTCATATTCTGAACTTTATCTTTCTCATCCAATTTAGGGTAATCTCAGATGAAGTGATCTAGCAAACCACGTTTGTAATAAACTTTATTTCTTTTACTCCAGCATTCTCCAAAATGTTGTCCCTACACTGCTGACACTCAGGTTTATTGTCCCTCACATTGCCAACACACTATATTGATGTAGCTTAAGCTTTATAACCTGAGTATTGTTTTCTATAACCTCTGTTCAAATATTTTTTTGAAGCATTTGGGCGAGCATACGAATCTCTGGACTTCTTTGATGAAGAATGATACTACTTACTCATTGATCTTTTTCTCGAGTCTCTAGCTTCTGAATTTTCTTTTCTCTTTTCTTTGCTAGGATAATCGGTTTTACAAGCCCTTTCAATAAGACAAATTCTTTCTATAACACCCCAAACCCGGCTTAGACACTATGGCCGAATCTGGTGGTGTCACATGAAAGTGTTTTCGGAAAAACCGTTTCAAATGTCAAAACTTGTTCAAATTATTATCTTTCCTTTATCGCAGAAGCATTGAAACCATTCATTATACAAAAGTCTGAAATTAAGTTTAAAACGCGTTTGTGATGTCACAGTTTATAAATTAATAAAAATAACAAATTAAAACCCTAAGTATAAAAGAAAATAGTCCAAAGGTTCACAATACATAAAACTCCTAAAATAATAGAATAATAAATAACCAGTAATAAAAACATGAAGTCCAGTAAAGTGTCCATTAGTGGTCACCCTTGAGCCCTCCGCAGCACCAATCCATCTACTGTTGGGGATTACCTGATAGACAAATAAAATATAGGGGTGAGTTTTTGCAAACTCAGTGTGTACATCCCACAGTAAAGCATGCATGTAAACAAATAATAGTCATAGTCGAGCCTGAGCTCTTAACAGAATCAGTGTAGGCCTTAGCCCACTCAGAACGGTATTAGATACATTCGGGCCTTAGCCCATACAGACATATATGCATAACAATCAGTATAGTAAATGCTTACCAATCCTGCACACCATCTCCGTCCACCCTACACCCCATGTAGGGATAAAATCGACCCACCTAGCCCTACACACCAAGTATGGGGATAAAATCAACCCATCCAGCCCTCCACACCATAAGGTACCGTAAAACGGCACATAACAAGTAAAGGCAGTACAGCTGCTAGTCACACGGCTAAAAGCTTTTAGTCTTCCTTCTCTTCAATATCAATTCCAACCCAAAGCAATGCAACATAAATAATGTCATGGCATGCTTTCATACAGTAAACAGATCATACAGATTTATCATAGCAGATACAGTACACATGCTAAACATAACATGCTATCACATACAGTTACTTTCATCACATTTTAGAATAGGGTCCAGTAACGCTTACCGACCCATATACAGGTTATAGTCGACTAGGGCGACCCGTGTAACCTTTCAGAACAGTTTAGAATATTAGGCTCACACGCCCATGTGGCCTGTCCGTGTGGGCCTACACGCTCGTATGGCCTACATGGCCCAACTTGGCCTTACCTGTATGGATCACACGGCCTGGCCCAAAACCCTAAACGCCTTTGTGGTTTCTCTCGCGTGGGCCTACATGCTCGTGTAGCCCACACGCTCAATTGGCCTAGCCCATGCCTTGCATACGGCCTAACTAGCCTCAAACGCCCGTGTCCATCATGCTCGTGTGGCATGCGCACGGCCTGGCTTGTTAATCACACAGCCGTGTATCGGCACACGGCCTCCATACGGACAGTCACACGCTTGTGTGACGTCGACAGCATCATTTTTTACTTCTGTCGAATCGCATTTTCAGTGTATTCAGAGTACACACCTGGACTTTTTCAACGTTGACACTATTTCGAGCACTCTAGAGCCTATAATCGTTAATAGAAATCCCAAATTTAATCACTTAACATGAATTGTTACGAGTGGATATATCCAAAAATCTAATGACAACCTTACCTTCTTCTGAAAATGGCGATTCCTCACTGTTTATAACGATGTCTGATAAGCAATAAATTATACATATTTTTACCTCATGCTTAGCCTAATTTCTGGATGAATTATCATTCAAATTGTGGAATTTGGTGCTCTTAATCCCTTTATTTCATGTTTTATACTCAGGCAAGCTTAGGGAAGAGAAAAGAGCAAGGAACGGGCCAAAAACGGGTAAATTAGGCCTAGTTCAGTAATCAACACGGCCTGGAGGTTCGCCACACGGGTGTGTCACACGGCCGTGCCACCTTGAGCTCAAACACGGCCCAACCCCGACTTGCACGGCCAGACCATATGGCCGTGCCACCTTAACAGGCTCGAGCACGGCCTGGGCTTTGATCCATACGAGCATGGCACACGGGCGTGTCCCTGTCGTGAGGAAGTTCAATTTCACTCGGAAAAGGCTACTTAGAGGCTAAGAAAGGCATTCCAAAACTCTATATAAAGACCCTAGGAGGCAACTTCAAGGGTGTGTTTTATTCCTCGCTAAGGGAGTGCTTTATTCCCCGTTAAGGGAGTGCTTTTTCTCGCCAAGACGGGGAGTTAGAAGAGGAAATTACTCGAAGGGAAGCCAATTGATCCATCTCAGAAGCCAGGATCCACATCAAGACAAAGGATCTTCCTTCAAACCTTTAGGGAGTTTTGGGTTTTCTTATGTTTTGTTATTTTATTTCTTCTGAGATGTTTTCTTTTATAATTATGAACTAAAACCCCAAATATCTAAGGGGATGAAACCTAAGACAGATCTTGTTATTGTTATCTGAGCTGTGTGATAAATATTTGATTTGTTCTTAATTGTGTTTTTAACTCTTAAATTGGTATGTCCGGGATATTGATTTAAGTCGAATGTGCCTATGTGGAGGAGCAAAAGTCCCTGCATAGGAGTAGATCCAACACAATTAAGCAGAGTTGATCGCAATCCTAGGCATAGGACGACGAAAATTTGCCGGATTAAAGTCAAATCTAATATGGGGAGCCATAGATCGAGTTAATGCGAGACTAGGGGTTTTAACTAGAAAGAGATTTCTGTTAATCAACCTAGGATTAGTTGTTCTTATCCTCGACGGAGGTATTAACATAATTTAGGGATATCTACGAATCAAATCAAATGAAGAAATCATCTGGGTCGGAGTTAGATAACATGTGAAGTCTAAGTGGATTCTTCCTTAGGTATTGCCTTAATCAATCAGTTTTTCCCAAAAGCAATCTCCCATTTTACTCATTGTCACTTCTTTAGCTTAGTTAGTTTAGTTTACAACCAAACCCTCTTTATTTTTAGGCTAGATAATAGAAACAAAGTCATTACTAGTACTCATAGTTCCTTGGATTCGATATTCCAGTCTTGCCACTAACTATACTACTATTCGATAGGTGCACTTGCCTTTTATCGTGATATTAGTTAG
This sequence comes from Gossypium stocksii, assembly GCA_020496765.1. NCBI lineage: Eukaryota > Viridiplantae > Streptophyta > Magnoliopsida > Malvales > Malvaceae > Gossypium > Gossypium stocksii. The sequence continues at coordinate 112,956,812 of CM035623.1, forward strand.
TTTCCAGATACGATCAGATTTTTATTACTTCATCACAATCACGAGATCACTGTCTAGTAGCCCACAGAATTTCGATTGACTTTTAACAGTAAACAATCTTCATTAATATCTTAATCAACTACGATAGCACCAAGAGCGACTGAGATCACTTACCGAAACACGCTAATCGCAAATGTATGCAAAATGACAGAAAAGAACCCAAAAATAATGATAGGAAGAAAAAGAAGTAACAAAAGCAAAAGGGAAATTTGGCTAGTTGAAAGAAAAAGAATATGAAGAGGAAAAGGAAGCCAAAAATGTCAGTGAAGAGAAAGTTTTGGGGAAAACTGAAACTAACCAAATAACCCCTCATTCTCCACTACTCAGTATTAGACTCAAACTCAAACTCCTTTACGGCACACAGTAAAAATTAAATCCTTCGTGACAACTTGAACACAAGACCTCTCACTCATTCACATATCACTTAACCACCAGACCAGTAGGCCCATTCTATTATAATTTACCCAACTTTTATTTAAAAGCCTAATTACCAAGAGTTAGGCTTTATTAAATAAAAACCAACATTTAACCCAAGTCCTAGCTTGAACTTGGGACCTCCCCAAACACACCTAGAGCACATATCCACTAAAGCTGACAATTATTCATGTCAAATAATTGCAAAAACAATTTCAGAAATTTTTATGCACGATAAATCACACAAGCCAAAATTTTGGGGCATTACACTTTCAACTTAAGAATTTCGACTAGTAGTTTTATATCTTCGTTCAACCCGTCAACGAACTACTTACACATAATCTCTTTGGTAGAAACATACTTTCTGGCATATTTACTTAACCGTACAACTTCTCTTTTATACTCGATTATAGTCATTCGGCCTTGTCTTAATTCTAGAAACTCTTTGTGCTTTTGATCGAGAAATCTTTGACTAATGTATTTCTTTCAGAATTCAGATTGAAAGAACTTCCAAGTAACCTGTTCTTTTGGAACCACAGATACCAACATGTTCCACCATTGATACATGGTGTCTCTTAGCAAAGATAAAACACATTTAATACATTTACCAAGAGTACAAGACAACCTATCAAATACTCGAATCATATTTTCGAGCCAGAACTCATCTCTCTCAGCATCATCATCAGTAGTAGCCCAGAACTCTTTAGCCTCATATTTACGAATCTTATCTACTGGCGACTTGTTCAACCATATCAGATCTATAACTTGAGGAACAATAGGGATTTGTTGAGAAATAAGTGGAGGTGGAGGTTGTTGAGCAGCTAGATTCGTTCTAATGAACTCAGTGAATAACTCGTTCATTATTTGGAAAAAGGCTTCTTTAGCCTCTCCCTCGTGGCTACTCGTTATAGGCTTAGAATCAGATGGAGCTACCCCTTGAGTGGGAGCGGGCGCATTACTCTCTAAATCATCAGCTATAGCTCATTCGGGGTCCATTACTATACAAAAACACAATTTAAACTGTTAGGAATCATCACACTATCACAGAGTATATATGGCATGTATAGCTAGACTCTCACACACGCTACGTTAGTCCTAGAATCGACTAAACTGTAGCTCTGATACCAATAAAATGTAATAACCCTAACCTGTATCCGTCACTAAAGTAGGGTTACGAGGTAATATCGATCAATTCACAACATATAGCGTACATTTATCAAGCATAAAGCATTTATTCTCATAAATCATTCAACACAATTACATTGTCCCTTATAAGGGCCTACAAGGCATTAAACATGCTTTAGAAATGGTTCAGGACTAAACCAATAACATACGAAAACTTTTAGAAACTTAGAGAAATTTCAAACATACAAGGGTCACACGCTTGTGTGAACAGGCCGTATTCCTCACACGGCTCCAGACACGTTCGTGTCTTAGACAGTGCGGAAACAGGGCATACATACTGACTTGGGTCGCACGGCCAACCACACCCCTGTGTGTCTAGCCTGTGTACCCTTCGAAGTGGTCACACACGCCCGTGTGCCAGGCCGTGCCAAACCTGTAGGGTATACTGACTTACGTAATACGACAGAGTCATACGCCCATGTGCTAAGCTGTGTGCCAATTAGGGGGTATATTGACTTGTGCCACACAGCCAGTTACACGCCCGTGTGTGAGACCGTGTGGAGCATACTAACTTCAATTCAATTTCAACACTAGAGGACACACAGCCGTGTAACATGACCGTGTGTCACACATGGCTGAGACACACGCCCGTGTGGACAAAAATAAGCCATTTGCAAAGCCAATTTGCCATTCCAACTTCAATGTACCTACACAAGGCAAAATGATACCATTTCCATACAAAAAAGGGTAACCAAATCAATCCTAATTCATGCACAATTCATGCTATACAAATACAACCATTTCACTTAGCCAAATACATGTCAAAACAATATCAAACAATATGGTTCATTTACCATAATTCACATAACCATTTTAACTTCCATAATGTCTTGGTTACAACTATGCCAAAACAATCCATCTCACAAGGCATTATAAACATCTTACAAAAGCCACTAACAACCATTTCTAATAACCAAACATACATCAATATTAACATCATTTACAAGCCAAATCTTGTGGCTATGATCATGACCAAAATACCACATCTAGCCTATACATGCATATGCCATAAATGTATATTTCAAAAGTACCAACTTAGATGTTTAATAGTGTAATGATGTTCCCGACGACTCCCGTATCCGAGCTAGCCTTGATTCACTATAAAACATAGAAAAATCACACGAAGTAAGCTTCATAGCTTAGTAATCTCGTATGTGAACAATAAGCAATTATCACATTCATTCATCATTCAAATAATAGAAAATGATATATAAAAACTCTATTAAATCTCAAAGCTATCAAATAGTTATTCACATAACCTACTAATGAACTCATCAATTCCATAGTTTTAATACCTAGTTTATTACTGTACATACCTATACCATTTCGTACCAATCTCAAACTCAACGACATTTTTCACTTACCCGTTGAACCATTCGGAATAGAAATCAAATATTCAAGGATCTCAATCAATAAGTACCTGTACCATGGCCCGAAGCTAAATCTAGGTAACTTATCCCCGAAGTACCTATACCATGGCCCGTAGCCAAATCAAAGTAACTCATATCCGAAATACCTATACCATGGCCCAAACCCAAATCAAGGTATAACTCGCACTCGAAGTGTCGGTATCGTGGCCCGAAGCTAACACAATAACCTAATGACATGTCACTAGCATCGTAAACTATTCCTAAGGTTCAGCCGGGATTTCACGCATGTCGAATCATCGTCAAACTTATCTATAGAGTCGTATTCATAATTCAATCATTATCCGTAATCTCGTAATCACAGTTTATGCAATATCAAAGCATTAAACATACATTTATAATGAAATTACCATATATGAACTTACCTCTTATTCATAATTGACGGGTAGGGTCGACTACTCGATAACCTTGTTTTTTCCCTGATATAAATCTGAATTCTTTCTTTCTTAATCTATATAAATTTAAAATTAACTTATTTATTCAATCATTCATTCAATTTAGTCCAAAACATAAATTTAGGTCTATTTTCACATTAGCCCCTAAACTTTCACACTTTTCACAATTTAATCCTTATTTCACAAAACATAAAATTCATACAATTCAACAAAACCCATGCTTGGTCGAATTATATATAGGTCCCTAGTAGCCCAAAACTTTCATTTATTACACATTTCAACACTCAATTTGCACATTTCACAATTTAATCCCTATTATGCATTTTCATCAAAAATCACTTAACAAAACATGTAAAAATATCATCAAGCTTTCATATTTCAACCTTAAACATAAAAAAAATCTTAGATTCAATAATGGAAACTCTCAAAATCTTTAACAGTTTCGAAATTAAAGGTACATGCTAGCTAGATTGAGCTGCAATGATTACAAAAACATAAAAATCATCAAAAACTGAGCTAAAATCGTATCGTCATCAAGCTAAGAGTTGGCCGAATATCTCAAGCCCTAAAATGGATTTTTTATTCCTTTTATTTTAGGTTGAAAAGATGATAATATGAACAATATTTCCATTTTTTTTACTAATATTAACATTATTTATCAAATACCAAAATCAACCTTAATTATACAACATAAAAATCACTTAATGGTTGTCCAAAATTGTCCACTCACCATTCAAATGGTTTAATTACCATTTAAGGCCACCATATTTAAAAACCAAAGCTATTTGACACCTTTAGCAAGTAGAATGTAGCTTTTGCATTTTACGCGATTTAGTCCTTTTTACCAAATTAAGCATTCAAACAGTAAAGTTTCTTTATGAAACTTTCACACAATAATTCTATCATGCTGTAAAGACATAAAATAATATTAAAATATTTTTTTTGACATCAAATTTATGGTTTTGGAACCACTATTTTGATTTAGGTAAAACCTGGCTATTACATACGGAGTGCCATTAAGGTAGTATTAAAGTTTCATTTGAAAATTTTATCATTTTGATAGTAAAAGACTAAATTAAAAAGGTGAAAAACTTGCTAATTAAAGAAATAGAGATTAAATGGTCTAAATGGTAAATAGGGAGGACTTAAAGAGTAAATTAGCCTAAGTGAAATGGTTGAGGCTGCATAATCAGAAAAAATAATGAAATTAGGTGATTTAAGGGCAAAATTAGAAATAAAATAAATTTAAAATAGCTAAAATGAGACTTTAAGAGTTTCTAGACCATTTCTTCTCCAATTTTTTGTCTAAAAACACCATTGAAGAGCTTTTAAGGCTGGTTTTCATATTTTGGCTTCATGTAAGTTTCATTCTTGCATTTTTCTTGCAATTCTTGTATTTTTAAGACTATTACAATTAGGTCAAAGTAGCTATTTTATTAATTTTTTATTTTATTGGAAATTTTGAAAGCTGCCATTGATGAATACTGGATTTTTTTATGAAATAAAATAGATTTCGAGCTTTAATTTTATTGTATAATGATTTTATAAAGTGATTTTGATAGATATTGATTTTAGGACTAAATTGTGAAATGACTAAATATTAGGGTTTGGTACAAAATTTCTATTTATCAAGGGTTGTATGATACCTTAAAATATTTAGATAAATTGTCAATTTAGAAAAATTAGTTCATTTGGTAGACTAATTAAAGGGACTAAATTGCAAAAGTTGTTAAAGTTGGGGTAATTGTGTAAATTGAAAAAATTAAGGGTTATTAATTTTGAAGTGAATTAGAGCTAAAATATATGCTAATGAATGAATAATTTTATATTTTAGATCAATAGCCCGTAGATACTCGTGAAAAAAGGAAATTAGCAGAATAGTCCTTGAACTTCTATAAATCTTACAATTTAAACAGGTAAGTTTGTATTGTTAAACTTTAATATTTCTATTAAGTTGATGAATAGTATTATGTATTTAGTACTTTGTTGAGAATGGAATTATTGTTAAGTTATAAAATTGAAGTGAATGTCCGAGTTAAATGAAACACGATATTTGAGTACAATCGTTGTGTGGCGCAAGACAGCAAAGGAGGAATTGACGGTAAATTACCCAAGTAAACTTAGGTTTAACATTTGTTACGAACTTTCGTGCTTACGTTCTGTTTAGCTCTCACGAGCTTCTGTTCAACTCATGAGTTTCTGTTCCGCTCTTTTGAGCATTTGTTTAACCCTTATGGGTTTCCGTTTAGCTTTTATGAGCTTCCATTCAACCCTTATAGGTTTCTGTTTAGCACTTATGTGCTTCAGTTCAGCCTTTGGGCTTCTGAAAAATTATATACTCTTATCCTAAGCCGTTCTCCAATTCGGTAAGATTCAGTAAGTGGTTTATGTAATTGAAATAAAAAAACTATTTGTTTATTATTGATATTGATTTGAAATAAATGTGTTCATCAATTAATGTTTTGATTGACAAGGAGATTGCATGAATAATTTACTTATTTGATTTGTTATATTAGGTTTAGTAAGATTTATGTTTAACCCGTCGAACTTACTAAGCTTCATTAAGCTTACTTGTATTGTTTAATGTCCTTGTAGATTATTATGAGGTTGGGAGATCGGATGAGCACAACAAGTCACACAATCCAACTTATTCTAGTAGTCTTTGAAACGTACACTATAGTTTATATGACATGTATAGGGTTGGTGTGTTTTTTATCAAAGTTAACTTGTATAAATGTTATGAATGATGTTTCGTTCACATATACAACTTAAATATGTATGTGTAGTCTTATCATGTTAGTATATGTTTGGATGTAGTTAATTGATGGATAAATTATAGGTATGTTGATGAATAAATTGGTAAAATATGGTTGTTGTAAGTAATCAAGTGTGTGAATTGATTAATGTGGTAGTTTAGAACTTTAGGATATATGTGATAACATGATATTTTTAGAGCTAAGAATTGGTTGTATTGAAAGTCTTGTTATGGCCTATAAGTATAAAATTTGAAGTGTTTAGTTTAAAATCAAGAATGGGTGAGAAATGTGGCCTTAAAATGGCCTAACTTTCGCCCACACGGGCAAAAACACGGACATGTGTCTCAGTCGTGTGTGACATATTGTATAGTACATGGGTGTGTGGTCTGGCCTTGTGTCCCTTACATCCTTAAAATTGAGAAATAGAATGCCTAGGTATTTTCACACGGCCTAGCACACGAGCGTGTGGCTTGGCTGTGTGACCCAAGTCAGAGAGTTACACGGGCATGGACACGAATTGTGATACGACCGTGTGTCTCACATCGAATGCCCACATTGCCTAAGACACGAGCGTGTCTCTTCATGACCTGGCCACACGAGCGTGTGTCCCCTGCACCTAAGAAAAATTTTAAACTTTTGGGAAAAATTCTCTAAGTTTCCGCTTTAGTCTTGATTTACTTCTAATGCGTATTTTGGGCCTTGAGGGCCCATAAAAGGGACAATATGAGTGATTTATGATTGGTTTCTGATATGTATATTAAATGTTATGAAATGTTCATATTTGATTTGAAAAGTCTGGTATTGCTCTATAACCCTATTTCAGCGACCGATAAGGGTTAAGAATGTTATATTTAGTGGTATCAGAGCTTCAATTTAGTTGATTCTCGAAATGAACGTAGTGTGTAAAATGTCTAGAAATACATGCCATATAAATCTGTGAGAGTGTGATGTGTATGATCCAATCTAACCTTTTTTCTTATAGATAGTAAATATGTCAAATAGATCTGAACGTGCTGATAATAATGAAGTTAATAGTAGAGCACAGACTTCTGAACATGGGACGAGTAGTAATGTCCCAATTCCTCCGGTTCAAGAACAAGAACTTAAAAACATGTTCTTTGGGTATATGAACCAATGGTTTAGTGAATTTATGCAAGAAAGAAATCTGGCTCAACAACCTTCTCCCCCTACTATACCACATGTAGTGCCATCGGTTGCACCTCTACCCCCACCAGTGACTGAATCTAGTAAACGTACTTCGATTGAGAAACTCAAAAAGTATAGGGCCGAAGAATTTCTGGGTAGGGCAGAAGATGATCTAGTCAAAGTTGAATATTGGCTTCAAAAGGCAATAAAAGTTTTTGAAGAAATAGCTTGTTCTCCCGAGGATTATTTAAGATGTGTTGTTTCATTACTGAAAGAAGAAGCATACAACAGATGGTCGACAGTAGTGGCTGTAGTGTCAAAGGAGAAAATTTCTTGGGAATTCTTTTAGACTGAATTTAAGAAGAAATATGTCGGCAAAAGGTATCTAAACAAGAAAAAGAGGGAATTCCTTCAGTTGCGCCAAGGGAATAGATCAGTAGCTGAGTATGAAAGGAAATTTGTATACCTCAGTAAATATGCCCAGAAAATTGTACCAACCAAAGAACAAATGTGCATTCAGTTTGAAGAAGGGTTGAATGATGAAATTCGAATGATGATTGGGGTACTGAAATATGAGAATTTTTCGTTCTGTCAGATCGTGCACAGAAGTTGAAAGAGGTGTATAATAGAAAAATGTAACGAGATAGACAGAATAAAGAGTCTTACAAAAGAAGTTATTCTAAATTATTTTCAACATTACCTGCAAAAAAGTCTAGACATGATTTTAGTCGAGCCACCTCAATGTCTGAATGCTTGAATAAAAACAAGATGATTCAATAAGATTTTGGGGTATCAACTAGACCCGTTGTTAGTGTGGGAAGTGTGCAAAATGCTCCTAAGCCTAAATGTAAATATTGTGAGAAATATCATCCTGGTGAGTGTAGGAGCAAAATGGGGACTTGTTACAAATATGAAGCAACTGATCATTTTATTCAAAATTGTCCTCAACTGTAAAAAGAGGAGGAAGAGTAGAAAGAAAAGCAATTGGCTACTTCTCAAAAAAGTAGGCATTCAAGCCAAAATAGTGCCACTGAAACTGCTTGTTCAAGTATGAAAGATACTGCTGCTCGGTAAGAAGCTAGAGCACCCGCACGTACCTATTCTATCCAAGCAAGAGAGGAGGCTATGGCTCCAAATGTGATTGTTGGTACATTCTATCTCTTTGATGTTACTGTATATGTATTAATTGACCCTGGGTCTACTCATTCTTATATTTGCATTGCATTAGTAGTGGAAAAGAAGTTACTTGTTGAATCTACTAATTATGATATTCAAGTTACTAATCCATTAGGTCAAAGTGTAATAGTTATTTTAGTGTGTCGTAATTTTCCACTAAAAGTGAAAGGCTGTGAATTCCCTACTAATTTATTGCTACTACCCTTTGGGAATTTGATGTTATCTTGAGAATAGATTAGTTATCGATGTATGATGTAGTAGTAAATTATAGACAGAAACAGATTGATCTAAAATGTCAGACAGGAGAGATGATTCCGGTTGAGTCTGAGAACCCTAAAGATATTTTTAGAATCATTTCATCTTTTTCTGCTTAGAGATTGATGCAAAAAGGTAATGAGGCGTTTCTAGCTTACATTCTTGATACTCAGAGTTCAGAATCAAAGCTAGAGCAGTTACCAGTTGTTAGTGAGCTTACTGATGTATTTATTGAGGAATTGTCGGATTTACCACCTGATCTTGAAGTTGAGTTTGTACTTGATGTGATTTCTAGAACTGCTTTGATATCAGTAACACCATACCTTATGGCACCAGTTGAATTAAAGGAATTAAAGACATAGTTGTAAGAGTTAGTAGGCGGAGGTTTTATCAGACCGAGCATGTCTCCTTGGGATGCACTTGTTTTATTTGTGCAAAAGAAAGACGGTTCTTTAAGACTGTGCATAGATTACAGACAGTTGAACAAGGTCACAATTAAAAATAAATACCCTTTGCAACGTATTGATAATTTGTTTGATCAATTGAAGGGTTACAGTGTTCTTGAAGATAAACCTTAGATCCAGGTATTATCAGTTGAAGGTTAAAGAGTGTGATGTACTAAAGACTGCTTTCAGAACTCGATACGGTCATTATAAATTTCTGGTAATGCCATTTGGCTTGACTAATGCTCCTGCTGCTTTCATGGATTTAATGAATTGGATTTTTCAACCTTATTTGGATAGATCTATAGTTGTGTTTATCGATGATATACTAATCTATTCCAAGACAGAATCTGAGCATGCAAAACACTTGAGGATTGTGCTACAGACTTTGAGCGAAAAGTAGTTGTATGCAAAGTTTAGCAAATGTGAATTCTGGCTTCACGAGATTGGATTTTTGGGTCACATTGTATCAGCTGATGGGATTCGAGTTGATCCGAGAAAAGTATCTGCAGTGGTAAATTGGAAAACTCCGTAGAATGTTTCAGAAGTGCGAAGTTTTTTGGGTTTAGCAGGGTACTACCGACATTTTGTCAAAAACTTTTTTATGATTGCTTCGTCGTTGACTCGATTATTACAAAAAAATGTTGAATTTGTTTAGTCTGATGAGTGTTAGTAGAGCTTTGATCAGTTGAAGAAAATGTTGACAGAAGCTCCAATCTTAACTCAGCCAGAATCTGGTGTACCGTATATTATTTATAGTTATGCGTCTCTAAATAGTTTGGGTTATGTACTGATGCAGTCAGGAAAGGTAGTGGCCTATGCTTCTCGATAATTAAAGCCACACGAGAAGAATTATCCTACACATGATCTTGAGTTGGCTGCAATAGTATTTACTTTGAAGATTTAGAGACATTATTTTTACGGCAAGAAATGTTATGTGTTTATAGATCACAAAAGTTTGAAGTATTTGATGACTCAAAAAGAGCTAAATTTGAGACAGAGATGGTGGCTAGAATTACTGAAAGATTATGATCTGGTTATTGACTACAATCTAGGAAAGGCTAATGTGCTTGCGAATACACTTATTTGAAAGTTGTCATTGTTTACGCATCAAGCATTGATGATAGTGGTATGTTACGTATTAGCAGAGTTGAAAACGAAACCTCGTTTCTTCAACGAATTTGGAAATTGCAAGATGATGATCAAAAATTGGTGTTGAAACAACAGATGGTTTAGGATAATTTGAGTTTAGAGTATAGCATTGATGATAGTGGTATGTTACGTTATCGCAATAGAATTTGTGTTTCGAATAATTCAGATTTGAAAAATGTTATTCTTTCTGAAGCTCACAGTAGCATGTACTCCATTCATCCAGATAGTACGAAGATGTATTGTGATTTGAACTGGATGTATTGGTGGCCGGGTATGAAATGGGAAATTTATGAATTTGTAGCCAAATGTTTGATTTGTCAGCAGGTGAAAGCAGAACATCAGGTACCAACGGGTTTACTACAACCTGTCATGATTCCTGAATGGAAGTGGGAGCATATCACAGTGGATTTTATATTTGGTCTACTGGTGAGTCCGAAAAAGAAAGATTCGATCTCAGTGATTGTTGACAGATTGACTAAATCGACACATTTCATTCCAGTTAGAACAAAATTTTCGCTTGAGAAATTGGCGGAACTATATATATATATATATATATATCTGATATTGTGAGGTTACACGGGGTTCCAACATCTATTATTTCAGATCGAGATCCGAGACTTACCTCGAGATTTTAGGGTAAACTGAAAGAGGCTCTGAGTATGAAGCTAAATTTCAGCACAGCATTTCATTCTTAAATTGACGGGCAATTAGAACGAGTGATTCAAATTCTGGAAGATATGTTGAGATGTTGTATACTCAAATTTGAAGGTAGCTGAGAAAGGTATTTACTGTTAGCTGAATTTGCATATAATAATAGCTATCAATCTAGTATAAAAATGGCACCATTTGAAGCTCTTTATGGAAGGAAATGTAAGACACCATTGTATTGGTCTAAATTGAGTGAATCTCCATTGTATTGGTCTAAATTGAGTGAATCTAAATTAGTAGGAGTTGACTTGATCCGAGTGACTGAAGATAAAGTTCAGATTATCCGGGACAGTTTAAAAGTTACTTCTAATCGTCAGAAATCGTATGCAGATTTGAAAAGAAAAGATATAGAATTTGCAGTTGGTGATCCAGTGTTCTTAAAAGTCTCTCCGTGGAAGAAGGTGTTACGATTCGGTAAGAAAGGAAAACTAAGTCCAAGATTTATCGGACTGTATAAAATTGTCAAAAGAATCAGCCCTATAGCTTATAGATTAGCTTTGCCTCCTAACGTATCGATGCTGAGACGGTACAAATCTGATCCTTCACATGTGAGTCCTCATAGTGAGATTGAGCTACAACCAAATATGATGTACTCCGAAGAGCCGGTGAGAATTTTAGCTTGAAAGGTTAAATAATTGCGGAATAAATGAGTACTATTAGTAAAAGTATTGTGGCATTGTCATGGTTCTGAGGAGGCTACCTGGGAAACAAAAGAATCAATGAGATCACAATATTCGAACCTATTCTCAGGTAACAAATTTCGAGGACGCAATTTCCTAAAGAGGAGAGAGTTGTAACAACCCAAACTTCAGTAGTGTCAGAAAACAATGGTTCAAGACCACCAAATCTGATGGGTAAGCTCATAAATTTTATTATTTAGTATTTACAAGTCAAATGTGATTTTAGAAAGATTTTTGAATTAGTAATTTGTGTTTTATAAGGATTTATTAGGTCAGGTGGTTTTAGAAAATGAGGTATTGAGACCTCGTTTTTATAAATCAAGTCGTAAATATTTTTTTGTAAATATTAAGGAGTGTCATTAAGGTAGTATTAAAGTTTTGTTAGAAAATTTTAACGTTTTGTTAGTTAATTAATTAAAAATGACTAAATTGAAAAGGTACAAAACTTGCTGCTTAAAGAAATAGTGATTAAATGGTCTAAATGGTAAATAAAGAGGACTTAAAGAGTAAATTAGCCTAAGTGAAATGGCTAAGGCGGTATAAGTAGAAAAAATAATGAAATTAGGTGATTTAAGGGCAAAATTGGAAATAAAATAAAATTAAAATAGCTAAAATGATATTTTAAGAGTTTCTAGACCATTTCTTCTCCAATTTTTTATCTAAAAATACCATTGAAGAGCTTTTAAGGCTGGTTTTCATATTTTAGCTTTATGTAAGTTTCATTCTTGCATTTTTCTTGCAATTCTTGTATTTTTAAGACTATTACAATTAGGTCAAAGTAGCTATTTTATTAATTTTTATTTTATTGGAAATTTTGAAAGCTGCCATTGATGAATACTAGATTTTTTTATGAAATAAAATAGATTTAGAGCTTTAATTTTATTGTATAATGATTTTATAAAGTGATTTTGATAGATATTGATTTTAGGACTAAATTGTGAATGACTAAATATTAGGGTTTTGTACTAAATTTCTGTCTATCAAGGGCTGTATGATACCCTAGAATATTTAGATAAATTGTCAATTTAGAAAAATTAGTTCATTTGATAGACTAAATTGCAAAAGTTGTTAAAGTTGGAGTAATTGTGTGAAGTGAATTGGAATTGAAATATATGCTAATGAATGAGTAAGTTTATATTTTAGATCAAGAACCTGTAGATATTGTGAAAAGGAGAAATTAGCAGAATAGTCCTTGAACTTCTACAAATCTTACCATTTAAACCAGGTAAGTTTGTATGGTTAAACTTTAGTATTTCTATTAAAGTGACGAATGCTCTTATGTATTTAGTATATTGTTGAGAATGGAATTATTGTTAAGTTATAAAATTGAAGTGAATATCCGAGTTAAATGAAACGCGGGATTTGAGTACAATCGTTGTGTGGCGCAAGACAGCAAATGTGGAATTGACGGCAAATTACCCAAGTAAATTGAGGTTCAGCATTTGTTGTAAACTTTCGTGTTTACTTTCCGTTTAGCTCTCACGAGCTTCCGTTCAACTCATATGAGTTTCCGTTCAACTCATATGAGTTTCCGTTTAGCTCTTTTGAGCTTCTATTTAACCCTTATAAGTTTCCATTCAACTCTTATGAGCTTCTGTTCAACCCTTATGGGTTTCTGTTTAGCACTTATGTGCTTCAGTTCAGCTTTCGGGCTTCTGAAAAATGATATACTCTTATCCATATAAGTGACTTATGTAATTGAAATAAAAAAACTATTTGTTTATTATTGATATTGATTTGAAATAAATGTGTTTATCGATTAAGGTTGTGATTGATAGGGAGATTGCATGAATAATTTGCTTATTTGATTTGCTATATTAGGTTCGGTAAGATTTATGTTTACCCCATCGAACTTACTAAGCTTCATTAAGCTTACTTGTGTTGTTTAATGTCCTTGTAGATTATTGTGAGGTCGGGTGATTGGATTAACACAACAAGTCACACTATCCAGCTCATTCCGGTAGTCTTTGAAACGTACACTATAGTATATATGACATGTATAGGGTTGGTGTGTTTCTTATCAAAGTTAACTTGTATAAATGTTATGAATGATGTTTCATTCACATATACAACTTAAATATGTATGTATAGTCTTATCATGTTGGTATATGTTTGGGTGTAGTTAATTGATGGATAAATTATAGGTATGTTGATAAATAAATCGGTAAAATATGGTTGTTTTAAGTAATCAAGTGTGTGAATTGATTAATGTGGTAGCTTAGAATGTTGGGATACATGTGATAACATGACATTTTTAGAGCTAAGAATTGGTTGTATTGAAAGTCTTGTTATGGCCTATAAGAATGAAATTCCAGGTGTTTAGGTTAAAATCAAGAATGGGTGAGAAATGTGGCCTTAAAATGGCCTAACTTTCGTCCACATGGGCAGAGACACGGGCATGTGTTTCAGCCGTGTGTGACACACTGCCTAGCACATGGGCGTGTGGTCTGGCCGTGTGTCCCCTGTATCCTTAAAATATAAAAACAAAACGGCCAGGTATTTTCACACAGGCATGGACACAGGCTGGGACACGGCCGTGTGTCTCACATCAAATGCCCACACGGCCTAAGACACAGCCGTGTCTCTTGCTCACACGGCCTGGCCACACGAGCGTGTATCCCCTGCAGCTAAGAAAAATTTTGAAATTTTGGGAAAAGTTCTCTAAGTTTCCAGTTTAGTCCCGATTTACTTCTAATGTGTATTTTGGGCCTCGAGAGCTCATACAAAGGTCAATATTAGTGATTTATGATTGGTTTCTGATATGTGTATTAAGTGTTATGAAATGTTCGTATTTGATCTGAAAAGTTGGGTAATGCTCTGTAACCCTGTTCCGGCAACGAATAAAGGTTAGGGGCGTTACAACGGATGTGTCTCTTGACCGTGTGAGCCACATGGCTTGGTCACATAGGCGTGTGTCCACTTCACCTTGGGAAAATTTTTGACATTTTGCGAAAAATTCTCTAAATTTCCGGTTTAGTCCCGACTTGTTTCTAATGTGTATTTTGGGCCTCAATGGCTTATATAAGGAACAATATGATTAGTTTATGATTAATTTCTGATGTGAATGTGAAGTAATATGAAATATCTGTATTTGATCCCTAAACTTCGGTAATACTTCGTAACCTTATTCTGACAACGGATATAGGTTAGGGGTGTTACACGACAGTTCGCATTTTATTAAGGAAATGGAATGATTGGTGAACATTAATTTCTTATCATCTTGGAGAAGGTGAATTCTACTATCGTGTTATTTATATATTTTATAATAAAAATAATTTATTGAATTATTGATATATTAATAAAAAAATTGTATTTAAAATTTCAGTTGACACCCACAATGGATCCACCATGTTATTGGGCAAAGAAATCATAAATGATAAAACACAAACAAATCAAATGTATTTATTTGTACTAATATATATATATATATATGTATATATATATATTATTTATGTTGGTTTTAAGACATATTCCAGATTTAGAATTTTCTATTTAATAATATTATTTTTAAAATTTAAATTTATATTCTCTTTTAAACTTACCATAACTATTGAAAATAAATTTTTAATTCCATTGTAGCAAATCTGAGTTTCTTATAATAAAAACATAACAATTGACATAAATATTTACGAAAAAAGAATATGATAACTTTTATGTGATTTAAAAATTAAAGCACTTTCATCAGTTGAGTCTTAACTCAATTGGCATAGACATCGTTCTCAGTGTAGGAGGACATGGGTTTAAGTGCGCTAAAGCACATTATCCTTCTGTTTATGGGTAGAGGATGAACAATGGATAGTTTTAAACATTGTGTCAAAAATGAGTAGATATGATCAAAACTTAAAAAGAGATTATTAAAAAAATTAGGGCACTTTTACTTTAACAGTGATATTACTACCTCAAATGACATATATACTATGTAAGCGACACATGTCACTTATTTAAAAATAACAAGGATAAATTACATTTAAGGTAATTAAATTATTAATAAATTTACATTTTGATCACTCAATTTTAAAAAGTTAAATGATCATTGAATTATTCAAAAGTTTTCATTTAAGATATGTTATTATCTATTTGCATCGTTTGCACCAATCAAAATATTTCAATTATCTTATTTGCACAGTTCAAGCTTTTTTCATGAACCAATTTTGAACGTTATAAATCTGTGAATCAAAATCCAAACAACTGTTTTTTTCAATCTCTGACATTGATCGTCAAATTGATTTGGATCTAATGCATGTTCTCCTACTCGTCAATAAGTATTGTTTCATCATATCAATCATCGAATTGTCGCTTGAAGCTTACAAGTCAAGCTTTAAAAAAAAAACTTAATAGCCCAGTAATTTAAATGAAAACTTTCGAATAGTTCAGTGACTTAAATGAAAAACTTCGAATAATTTAATACTATTTTATAACTTTTTAAAATTAAATAACTATAATATATTTTCTTCTAATAGTTTAGTGATTTTTAATCTACAAACGTCACATTAAGGAATCACTGTTAAAAGAAATGTTCTAATTTTTTTTCTAAAATAAGAAATTAAAAGAATATAATATCATATTGAGGTGACAATATCACTTCCACCCCCCAAATACTCAATTGTCTAAATAATTAAAAATGATCTTATTTTTTGAAATATGAGTAAACTATAAAAATAGTCACTTTTATTTGTCTCAAATTACATTTTAGTTATTATGTTTGAAATGTTAGGTTTTAATTACTTAAGTTACCGTTTTGTTACAAAGTGGTCACTCTATTCCAAGCTTTGTTTCCTCCCTAACGACAATCCTACGTGACAATCCAAATGAGTTTTAAGTGCCAACTTGGACGCCTTACATGATATTCCAAATTAAATTGATTTAATTAATAACTTATTTTCATCCTAACAACTGGACATCCAAGTTGGCATTTAAAACTCATTTGGACTGCCATATAGGACTAGGTTAGGGAGGTAATGGATTTTAACGAGAGCGTGATCACTTCGTAATAAAACGATAACGTAAGTAATTAAAACGTAATATTTTAAAATATAAATAACTAAAATGTAATATGAGTCTGATAAAAATAAATATTTTTTTTTTTTAGTTTTCCTATATTCTTATAAAAAAAATTACAAATCCGGACACGAAAATCAGAGTATAAATACGGAACCCATTACTTAATTTTCGTATCCCAAGTTGTGATAAAAGAAGTACCATCATGGCACAGCTATTGGAAACAAAGCCTGTTTCATCAACAGTGTTGCCGGTTTTCCTCGCTGGAAAATACCGGACACAAACCATATCCGTGGATTCATCATCAAGTTCAACAATCCAATCTCCACCTCCAAAGCCATTGTTGATCGTCACACCTTCCGATAAAGGCACCTACCCTGTCATCTTGTTCTTCCATGGCTTCATGCTTCGCAACATCTTCTACACTGACCTCCTCAACCACATATCTTCCCATGGTTTCATTCTTGTCGCTCCTCAGGTGCTCTCTTCTCTATCTCTAAATTTTGAATTTGTGTTGATTCAGGTTTAAGTAAATTTTGTTTAGACTGTTTTTTTGGGGGTCATCTAGGATTCGATCATTTTCGAGTTTGGAGCTTGGATCATTTCGAGTTTTATTCAAATCATTTTGGGTTGATTGTGTTTGGGTTGCTAATGATTATGGTATTGCGAAATCAAAAAATTTTGGTTGAGGTATAAATATAAATTGTTGCAGTAAACATACAAATTTTGTACTAAAAGGATTAAATTGAATTAAAAAACTTTAAGAGGGTCTATAATTAGAAATAACCATTTTCTTCAATCGGTTGAATTTTTTGAATTTGGGTTATTATGCACATACTAAAATATAATATAAGTCAAAATATACTTTAAACTTTTGTACTTTTTTTAAATTTGGACCAAGAAAAAAAAAAGAGATAATGAACCTCAGTTTAATGAAAAAGTTTTAATTATATTAACAATTGAACTTTCCATTTTGAAATTAAAAAAAAAAAAGATTAAATTTTAAATATAAAAGAGTACAGTGACTTGGAACGTATTTCACCTATAATATATATATATATATATATATATATTTCTTTTAACAGTGTTGTTGATTTGGTTTTTTAGCTGTATGGAATTCTCCCCCCTGAGGGAATTAGAGATGTTGAAAGTGCAGCACAAGTGGCAAATTGGTTACAATCAGGCCTTCAGTCTGTACTCCCTGAAAATATTGAACCAAACTTAAAGACTGTTGTTCTTTCAGGCCACAGTAGGGGTGGGCAAACAGCATTTGCGCTCGCACTCGGATACGGTGATCCGATCCAAAAATTTTCCGCACTAATTGGCATCGACCCTATTGCTGGAAACCATTTCGGCCCTATCACCCCCCACATCTTAACCAATGAACCCAAATCTTTCGACATCCCATTTCCGATTACTGTAATAGGTACTGGCTTAGGTGCCGAGTCCAAGTACTTTATGTCACCCCCTTGTGCTCCTAAGAAGTATAACCATGAGGAGTTTTTCAATGAGTCCAAGCCCCCACGAGCTCATTTTACTGCCAAAGATTATGGTCACATGGATATGTTAAATGATGATCTGTCAGATCCTGTGGTGATAATGGCAAATTTTATGTGCGTAAAAGGTAAAGGTCCTCGAGATCTCTTGAGGCGATGCATCGGTGGTATCGTCATTGCGTTTCTGAATTACTATTTTCAAGATAATAAAGTGGATTTTAATACTATAGTGAAGAAACCTGACGTTGCTCCTGTGGAACTTGATCAAGTTCAGTTCGATGCTTCTTAAGGCGGAACTTGGATTTGGGCATGTGTAAGATTTTATTATGTACGCCACCTTTGGATCTTTTGTTTCCTTTTGGGTAGTATATGCTTTTATGTATGATAGAATAAATATTGATCAAAATATGATTTTGGTCCCCTTATCATACTCAAATTAGTGATTATATGCTTTTATGTATGATAGAATAAATATTGATCAAAATATGATTTTGGTCCCTTTATCATACTCAAATTAGTGATTTAATCTCTTGAAACCACAACAGTTATAATTTAATTTGGTTTATTTTATTTTATTTACTTTTACAATGCTACAAATGGTATCCTTCCAA
Source organism: Gossypium stocksii (assembly GCA_020496765.1). Classification (NCBI taxonomy): domain Eukaryota; kingdom Viridiplantae; phylum Streptophyta; class Magnoliopsida; order Malvales; family Malvaceae; genus Gossypium; species Gossypium stocksii. Next base: position 112,975,693 of record CM035623.1, read on the forward strand.
TTAAAATGATCACGTGAAATTTTAAAAATATTCCTTCAAATATTAAAAAATAGCATATATCATGAGTTTAAATGAACGTTTTTAAGATAAACTTATGTTAGCATTACTTTACTACTTGCACTTTTTTTTTGTTCATTTTGATACTTGAACTTAACAATTAGATCTATTTTGGTACGTGAACTTGAATTCCGTCAATATTTGATGATATGATCATTATTTTTAGAACATGATTGAATTGGTTGGTCAGACCAATTGGACTGAGAATCGACTGGTATACTAGTCCGAACAAAAGAGTTGAATCAATTGAATAGAAAATTACTCGAAATCGATAACAATCGAAAATTGGGGCAAAAACCAATAGTTAAATAAGTTGAACAAATTTAATTACATTTTAAAGTTTTTTTATAAATTTTTAATTATTGTTAGTCTAGCAGTTAAATTAATCAAACCAATTGAATCTGGAACTAGTGGTCTGATTGGTTCAAGCATTGATTTTATTGTTAGAACATTATATGTGAAGCTCTAAAATTTACTTTGTCATCAGTTGAAATAATATATATATATATATATATATATATTTAATTTTCAAGTGATGATTTGACATAATCTCTGAATGTCACATTATTAAAATTTTATATTTTTCAAGTTTAGATATTAAAATAGACCTAATTGTCAAGTTAAAATACCAAAGTGAAGTAAAAAGAATATAAATACCAAAGTGAATCTGGTTTCCAAGTTTAGGGGCCAAAAATTATATTATTCCTTTATTTTCATATATTCTTCTCATGCAAAAACTATTCTTGAAATTATTACATATTCATATTTAGTGTTAATATTTGATGCCCTCATGGGCGACGGCAATTAGCTTCCCAAAAAAAATGATAAATTTGTCGATTACACCTTTTAAATTTTAGAAAATTTAAGTACTTTAACCAAAACACAAATGTTTGAATAAAAGAATAGCATATTGGTAAATTTGTCTATGGGTTGGCCTATTTTTACATCATTGTCTCTATTATTGATTCAGTGTTTGAAAAAATGGATTAAATAATTCCAAATTATAATAAAATTAATATTTATTGTATAAACAATTACAATTCAATTCTAAATAACAGATTTCATTTATAAAAGTATAAAAAACTTTAAAAATGTTAACCTAGTGAAACAATAAATGATAATTTTTTATACACTAATTATTAACTATATTCTAATTTAATATTATTTAATTATTTTTAATAGTATAGAAATAAAATTAATGCATTTAATAATGAGGGACTAACCTAATTAAATCCCTGCATACAATGTTTTTGTGTTTTTGTTAAAAAACTTGTATTTAGAATTTGTGTAAATGTTTGCCACAATAGTATTTATTTTGTGAAATCAAAATATTTTCTATGTCAGTTTTACAATTTATGAAAATTAAATTTTTCAAGATTCTTAACTATTTTTTCTAATAATGACGTATGCATGCGTATAGGGAATTCAACTCTTAAATTTAGTAATACGAACTTATCTTTCAATTATTTTAAATATATTTTAAAAAGTGAAGCTTATTCAATTTGAAAGGGATAATATAATTTTTGGCCCCTAAATTTGGCAATTAGGTCTACTTTAGTACTTGTATTTTTTTAATTCACTTTGATGCTTGAACTTGATAACCAAATCCATTTTGGTCCCTAAACTTGTATTCCATCAAGATTTGATGATGTGATTAGTGTTCTTGGAACATAATTGAATTAACTAATCGGACAGATTGGACCAAGAATTGACTAATATACTAGTCCAAGCAAAAGAGTTGAAAACCGATTGAATCGGGAACAACTCAAAACTGATAGAAATAAAAAAAATTGAGTCAAAAATCAATAGTAGAATAGATTGAACTAATTTAATTTTTTATAATATTTATAATTTATAATTATTTATTTAATTATTATCAATCTAGAAATTGAACTGCTCATACTGATTGAATCATGAACCAGTTGTCTGACTAGTTCAACCACTGGTCAGGTTATTAGAACATTATATGCAGCACTCTAAGATGGTACCACATCATCACCTGAGGATTTATCTAAATTTTTTAATTTTCAAGTGATGATATTGCACAATCTCAGAGTGCCACATCATTAATTTTTTATATTTTCAAATTCAGAAACCAAAATGAATCTTATTATCAAGTTTAAATACCAAAGTGGGTAAAAAAACTATAAATACTAAAATAGACTTAATTACCAAATTTAAGACCAAAAATTATATAATTTTTTTTACAATAAAAAATTATATAATCCCTATTTGAAAATAAATGGGTGGCATTTCATCGGTGGGTGTTATGGATTAACAAGGCCCTTTGAAAGTGATACCAGCAGGTGAGCCCAAACATAGTAAGATCAACTCTCAACCATGGGCCATTTGGTAGAAACCATGCTGTAGTGTTGGAGTTTTTTAAGCCAATTGGAAATAATAATAAAAGGAAATTGATTTAATTATTTTCAAGTCGATTTTTTTTTGGTAACAAGAAAAAAAGCTTCAATTACAAGCTAACGGTAGTATCTATGTTGGATATCGTAACTTGTCTGTCTGTTCGCAATTGATCATCAACTTGTGGAGGAGCATTATGGAATATTCTCAAGCCTATAGGAGAACCTTTCATCAACCTAGCTAAAATATCAACAATCGAGTTCACCTCTCTTGGTACTTGTTTAAAGAGCACTCTCCATTCATGATTGCAAAGTTTCTGAATGCGCACAATCAAATATCTATTAGTATGTCCTCTATGTTTTTTATGAACACCTTTAATAGCTTGCGGACTATCTGTCTCAATAATAACATTAGCCCATTTAGCTTCCCAGGCCAATTGGAGACTATCATAGATGGCTCAAAGCTTAGCATGTAGTGCTGCATCTCTCAATACTTCTTTCTATTCCCCACATCCAATTACCATGCTCATCTCCTGCCACCGCTGTAGACCAAGCAAGTTGCGAGCACTGTCAGTATTTATTTTAAAGAAACCAATGGATGGAGGGGCCCATCTTTGCCTATAACTATGAAGAATGAATCGCATTGGTTATGTTGTAATGGCCATCTTGAAACACGCACACATTCTTCTATTTTCAAATTTTCCAACAAACAATCCCAAACAAAGATGACCAATCTGCATCCTGGAAAGTGACCTCAAGTTTATTTACCAAGTTAGTAGACAACCAATCCTCCAAAGAGTAACTGAAAAATGGATCTAAAATTCTCAATAGGATTAATTGATTCCACACTTCTTTTGTCTTAGGACAATCACATAATACATGGAGGCTAGATTCTTGTAATATAATAAATCAATTATTAAGTTATTTGAATTCAATTATTGTAATAATAGATCAGTTCAGGCACTTCACAAGCATAATCAACAGTGATAGATATTGACATTGAATCCTGAGGGATCTAATCAAAATTTTCAAAATTTTTGAAGATTTAATTAAAATTTTTAGAAATTTTAGAAAGGTTAATGAGATCTTTCAAAAAATAAATTAGAAATTTTAATTAAAAAATTCAAAAATTTTAAGAAGCTTGATAAGAATTTACCAAATTATTTTTGGCCAAGGGCCCTAACTCTTATAAGTGTCTGTCTCTGATAATCAAGCCTTTTTTAATTTTAAATTTTTTTGTGGGGATGTGTCTTGCATTTATTGGACTCTTTTCAAGCACTTAGAAAGATAATTGACAAGCAATTGAAGAAGGGCTAAAATAAGCCTGGCGTCATAATGAGGAGCGCCAAGACGACGCAATGGAACCCCAATATTAACGTGGCATTGATGTTAACAATAAGAGCATGGGTGTCATGACGTCATGACATTTTCCCAACTTATGCAATCGCGTTTTGACAGCTCAGCAGGACTCATTCTCCCAGTTGAATCTAATTACTCTAAGGATATTATGGTATGATTAAAACTCTAATCTTTATCTATTTAAAGAGGCCATTGTATCCCTGTTTTGATAGGCCAATCAAAAGGCAATTAAAAATGTAGTACTACAAGGCGTTTCTTTTGGGGGTAACAAGATATAGTCGCAGATGAGTTTTGGTGAAAATTTTCGTGGTAATTATGGAGAGAATTTTGTACCCCTTTTGAGAGGACTCTATGAGAATTAGAGTTCTATTTTCAGGTTTACTCTATGAGAGTTAGGGCTTTGTTTTTGGGGTTTGAGTTTGTATGTTTAGTACATTTAGGTTTATTTTCTCCATATTGTGGGTTTTTTACCCAAGTAGTACAAAAAAAATAATGAAAATAGTAAAAAGATAAATTATGTACCTAAATGGTACATATAGGGTGGTCATGCCTCTGGTAGAGGCGGCACCACCCTACTCTGACACATTATTCTGTTAAAAAAACAAACATTGTTTAAAAAAACATAATCTATTAAAAAATAAAAAACCCAAGACTTGAGTTGACTGGACAGGGGTGGAGGCTGTGCGACAAGCGTGACAGGTGGAGGGTTCGACAGAGGCGGCACCGGTGGAGGGTACGCCAGAGGGGGCACCAGTCCGATAGGACCTTTGCATGCAGCATGCATTTGTCTGTTTCTCAGCTTTGGGGACCTTAAATGGTCCCCAATTTCATTTTCATGAGCACTATGAGAGAAGAAGAGGAAAGAAGAAGAGAAGAAGAAGAGGAGAAGTGTAACACCCTTTACCCGAAACAGTCGCCAGAATCGAGTAATGGGCGTTACTAGACTTACCGGAGATCGGATTCATTTTTTTTTCAAATCAATGAAATATTACTCTTCCCTAGGGTTTTCTATGGTAATACTAACCCTTCGGATGGTTAGAATTCGAATCCTATCGCATCGGAAGCTTGGAAAATTTTTCACTTTTAAAACAACGTCACACGCCCGTGTGATACAAGGCATGGCCGTGTGATAAGGCCGTGTGGCCCTCACACGCCCATGTCTAAAGGCCATGGAACATTCTGACTTACTTGAAACGGCCACAAACTATCTCGCACGCCCGTGGGAACAGGCCGTGTACTTTCACACGCTCGTGGGGTTGGCTCGTGGCTCGACCACAGCCTAGGCACTCCCGTGCCTCTACCCCGTGGAGTATTCTGTCAAATCCCACACGGCCAAGGCACACGCCCGTGTGCCCTGCCATGCAGGCCGTGTCAGGCTATTTACCAAGCCTTAGCCTCCTTGAAACACCATCACAACTACATTTCATTCATATTAACCAAATTCCAATGACATACACTCGAAGACTACATTCATACCTCATTTGCAAAACAAGTTACACATATTCATCCTTTTCATTCTAACCACTAAATAACATTTGTACAAAAACTAGCCAACTATACATACCAATCTCAAATTATCAAACCATAGCACATACTCAACGGTAGCTTGATAGTGTGAGACGAGCCTCATTGGATTCCAGATTCCAAAATACTCTTCACTTGATAATCTAAAGGAAAAAGGAAAGAAAAGGGGAGTAAGCTACAAGTAGCTTAGTAAGACATAAGCAAATCAATAGCCAAATGCACAATAATTAACCAAGATGTTAGTTCTAACATAACAGAGGTGCAATATTGGTGTACTTACTCATGCATAATCTTACCAAAATATCCAAACATAGACATTTACAATTATTTTGTATTCAACTAATTTCTAATTCTCAACCTGCACGGTTACTTCACACAATCCAGTTAATTTCCCCGTTGAACATTCAGAACAGAGACGGATATACAGAGGTTAGCACCGAAGTGCCTCACAAATATATGGCCGAAGCCAATCACAAAAATATGGCATAAGCCAACAGAGTATATAGCCGAAGCTACTAGAATATGTAGCCGTAGCTACCTCAGATCACAGATACACAGACGTAGTCCACGGGTCTGCTCACATAAGCTGACAGGTGACTGCAACACATGCTAGTACACCCAGCACCCGGGATACGAAATCAGACAGATTCAGAGCCCTCAAGTGACATGTCACACATATCTGAAAACATTCTTACAGTCCAACCGGGGTTTATCAAAATAATCACAATTACACATTTACTTAATTCGATATCATATTCATATATTTTCACATCGAAATCATCAAATAATTAACAATGATGCAGATAAGCTACAATTTACTTATGACTTACCTTGATAACAAATCGACTAACTTGTGCTAATCTACTATCTTTTCCTTTCCTCGATTTCGATCACCCTCTCTTCTTTCTTGATCTAAATAAATGTATTTAACACATTTATCAATATTCTATCCAACACATTCATAAATCGGACTTGTTGGGCAAATGACCATTTTACCCTTAGTCTCAAAATTTCAATTTTACTTCATTTTCTTGTATTTTAAACTCAATTAGCTTCTTTTATCAATAAAATCATCCAAAACTCACTCACATTCATCTACTTATGAGCAAACTTTTCTCTTTTCTCATTTTAGTCCCTTAGGGACGTTTTTATCAAAAACCACTTGTAAAAACACGTAAATAACACATCAATAACTCAATTACTACCAAAATTCATCAAATAACAACATTTCTCTTAAAATGGGAAATTTTCAAACCCTAATTTCTTTTCAAATGAATAGCAAAAATCATGAAATTCAAGCTTCAAGGGACTCAAAAATACGAAAATAATCGAAAACGGGGTTGAAATACACTTACAATTTGATTGACAAAGCTCAAAACCCCTTTAGCAATGGTGGAAAGAAAATTCGGCAGCTCAAGAAGAAGAAGATGAACACTTTTCATCTTTTTCTCATATTTTATGACAATTTTATCAATTGGACAAAAATGCCCTTAGCCATGTTTCTTGAAAATTTCTCTAGAATTACCCTTTTGTGTCCATCCTATTAACTTATGGTATAATTGCAACATAAACACTCCTACATTCATATCACAATTCAATCAAGTCCCTATTTCATCTAATACTCATAATTTCCCCTATTTGCAATTTAGTCCATGTTTTCCAATTAATCACAAAAATAGTAAATTTCTAAACAATTTTCTCACAGAACTCAATCGATAAACCTATGCAGTATAAAATTCACAAAATTTAACTTATTCCTCTCGGATTTGTGGTTACGAAACCACTGTTCCGATTAGGCCCGATTTCGAGCTGTCACAAGAAGGAGGACGGTGCCAGAAAGAAAAAAGAAAGAGAGAAAGAAAATAGAGAAGAGAAGGGAGAAAGAAAGAGAAGTAAAAAAAAAGAAAAAAAGAAAGAAAATAGAGAAGAGAAGGAAAAAAAAAAGAAAAAAGAAGGTATAAATTTTTTGTTAAAATAATGTTTTTATTGTTTTTTTTTTTTTGTTAGTTTAGTTATTAAACAAATTGTTAGTTATTATTAGGGTTTTTTGTTATTTTGTTATTATTATTTTGTTATTATTAAACAAATTTTTATTTTTTTATTTGGTTATTATTATTATATATTGATTATTATTATTTTTTGTTAGTTTATATAAGATCTCAAAATAATATTGTAATTATATAGAAATTAAATTAAGAAGTTTTACTTCCATAATATAGGTCTTTTGGCATGCATCATTTAAGATTTGAATTTTTAGTAAAAAAGTAATTATTGTTAGTTTAGTTAATGTTATTGTTAGTAAAAACTAATATTATTACTATTAAAAACTCTAATTATTATTGTTAGTTAGTATTATTGTTAGTAAAAAATCCTAATTATTATTTTAGTTAGTATTATTGTTGGTAAAAAACTATTATTATTATTATTGTTAGTTATTAATATTGTTAGTAAAAAACCCTAATTATTATTTTAGTTAGTATTATTATTAATACTGTTAGTAAGAAACCCTAATTATTATTATTGTTAGTTATTAATATTGTTAGTTAAAAATCCTAATTATTATTATCGTTAGTTATTAATATTGTTAGTAAAAAAACCATAATTATTATTGTTAGTTAGTATTATTAATATTCTTAGTAAAAAAATTATTATTATTATTGTTAGTTATTAATATTGTTAGTAAAAACCCTAATTATTATTTTAGTTAGTATTATTATTAATATTCTTAGTAAAAAAACCCTAATTATTATTTTAGTTAGTATTATTATTAATATTGTTAGTAAAAAACCCTAATTATTATTATTGTTAGTTATTAATATTGTTATGTTATGTTTTTGTTATATTATTTTTATTATGTGTCGTTTATGTTTGTATAAATAATAAAATATTTGTATTTATTATGTGTCGTTTTTGTTATGTTTTTGATATATTATTTTTATTGGCATGTTATTTTTAGTAATTTAATATAAATTTCTTGTTTTTTATGTAGGTAAAAAATTAAATATTTGAGACGGCAATGGCTCCATTGATTAGTAAAGATCCTCACATATTTGACGCAGCTAATAATATGGTAATGTATTGTTATTTATTAATCACGGGTTATATTAAAAAAATAGCTACATAATTTAGGGAAATAAATTATGTTATTATAATTATTTTTTGTGATTTAACACTGTCAGGGCTCGTACCATGTATTAAGGGGTCGGGTGAATGGCTTAGGATATTCCCTGGATGAACGACTAATGCCCTACTTAGAGCAAGCTGGATTCGAGTTAGCAGCACTAATCCGAACGTTTGATCTGCGGTATGATTTAATATCCGTACTAGTCAAGCGTTGGCGCCTAGAGACCCACACTTTTCATTTCCCCTGCGGAGAGTGCACAGTCACTCTAAAGGATGTTGCACTGCAACTTGGGCTCCCAATCGATGGGAGTCTCGTAACGGTTGTGTCGAAATCATTTTTAAGATTTTTGGAAAAACGGGGTCGACTTTTAAGAAAAATGAAAATGGAGTCGCCACCAATCCCTTTTTGCTTAGGTGTGATCGGGTCACCTTATAGAACGTTTTATTTCAAAACATTTTGATTTTGGCCTACGAAAATTCAAGAAAACAGGTTCGAGAGTCGGTTACGTACGAGAAAGGATTAGCACCCTCGTAACGCCCAAAATTGGTACCAAATTGATTAGCTTCTGTCCTAATGTCGAAAATTCGAAAAGATTTGAAAACATGATCCTTTTTAAAAAAACTTGAACAATTTAAGCTGAAATCTGAGATTCCTTTATTCCGAAAGGATACAAACATCACATCCAGCACGTTAGGACACGATATTTTTAATCCTCGTAACCAAAATCATCTCATGATTTACAGAATTCATTAAAAGGATATTTAGTTATTTAGACAAATGGGAAATCGCAAACCAGCACGTTAGGGCACTATTTCCCAAATTTCTAAACACAAAAATATTACCTTATTTAAGAAAAACTTTTGGATAAATGATCGTGATTTAAAAAACATGAAATAAATTTCTAAAACAATTATTTGAGTGAAATGTGGCATTAATACACCGACATAAATAATTTTTGAAGAACAATTCATGATTACAGAGCATATTAATAATTAATATAGACTTTTAAGTAAAAGAATGACATAATATATTGAATAATACAAGTAACATAACAATTATACTAAGATAAATGAGGAATACCAAAAATAAATAAACAAATGATGGACATAGAGTGAACATAATAAATTCAGAATTTTGCGAAATATAAAAGCTGGAAAAATGAATACAAGACTTTACACACAAAATTAAATATGAAAACAATGTAATCAATATAAAATAAATAAGGTATTTAAAACAAAGAATTAGATATTGCAATGAATAAAAAAGAATGAATGACCGATTTTTTAAACAGTTAATATACATAAAATAATTAATATGTTTTTAAATAGATAATAAAAAAGGGTAATTTATAAAATATAAAAATTTAATACATGTATTTATATATAACGAAAAATAAATATTTTAAAAAAATAATTTAAAAAACTTTATATTAAAAATGATTTAAAATATTACACAATATACTAAAATAATAATACCTAATACATAATAGGTAATATACGAAAATAATAATATATTATAAAACAATTATATATATATATATATATATATATATAATAAGATAAATAATATATTCAAAATATTAAAACGAATAAATAGTAATTCAAAAAGAATTAAGTCAGAATAAAAACAAAATTGAAAAAGGATTAAATTTAAATTTTAATGAAATTATGAGGGTAATTTAAAAAAAAACTAAAACCGAATTAGGGACCTATTTAAAATGTGCTCTGTAGATGAGGGATTCACTGGGCAAATTGCCCTATTCCCAAAACGACGCCGTTCCAGTGTTTAAATGGCCAGAGGCCAAATCAAAACAAAGGTAAATTTCGGGGCCAGATTAAAATAAAATAAAATCTAAATTGAATGAAATTATAAATAACGAAAATGCAGAGGGACCAAGGTGGTAAATTGCCCATTTTTTATAAACACGCGGATCCTACCCGGGTATCGGGTCAACGCGCGGATCCTTAGCCTGTAAACGACGTTGTTTTGTGCTTATTGAATTAAGCAAAAACGGCGTCATTTTTAGAATGCTATATAAGCCAAATTTGAGGCAAAAATTCATTTTAAACTCTGTTTTAAAAAAAATCTTTCGAAAACTCTCTCAATCCCTTCTCTTAGCCCAGAGTCCGGCCGAAACTCCGGCATCAAATTGTCACACGCGCCGTCGCAAAGTGGCCGGAAAGTCGAATCCCTCCTTTTTCGAGCCAAATCAAAGGTAAAAATTTCCTTTATCGTTTTTTCAAGGATATTTTGCATAAAAGTTGAGTTTTTAGAAAAAAATGAGGGTTGTTTTACCGTACTTTACATGTATAAAAATAGAAGAAAAAGGAAAAATATGAAAAATAAGAAATGCTTAAAAGATTGGATCGGGAATCACCTTTGTTTTCTTATCTCTTTTTATATTTATTCTCTGTAAAAAAAACGTACCCCATTTATATTATTTTGTTTGGTTTTTATAACCGATTACAAAAAATAGAAACAAGTATACGGATTCTTTTTGCCATACTTGTTGTCCTTGTTGTTGGTTTTCTTTCCTTTTTTGCAGGCGAAGGTCGAGAATTCCGGCAGTGGAAACGCAATTTGCGCACTGATTGCAGCGCGATTAGGAGGCTTGTGTTTGGAAAGCTGCAGCGCCTAGGGTTTCAGAAACCCTAGGCTTTCTGACTTCAGTTAAACATTTGGGCTTTTTGGGCCGTGGGTTATGTCTGGGTCTGAAATTGGGTATTGGGTCATAGAATAGGTGTAGGATTTGGGCCTTTGTAATCGGGCTTGAGGGTTTAGGTTTAAGCGGGTTGTAATTTTAATTGGGCTGCTGTAAAAAGACTGAAAAAAAAAAAAGACTTTTATTATTTTTGGTTTAAAATTTTGTTTATTTTATCTTTGGTAAGGGCTGGGCAAATTGGGCCAACTACAGGGCGTCAGTGCGATAGTTAACCCATTTGCACTTTGTCATAGCCTACTAGGAGTCTCCCCCGGTGATGATGAGGAAAAATTTTCAGGCTTGAAATTTACACGGTTGAAAGCAAGGTTTGAACACTTATCAGCTAATGCCACTAAAGTCGAGTTGATGTACGCTCATCGAGCATACGTTATGCATATCATAGGGGGTGTACTAATGCCCGATGCAAACAATAACAGGGTTCATATCATGTACTTACCTCTATTAGCTTATTTGAGTAATGCTCGCTCTTATAGTTGGGGCCCCGTAGTTCTACTGGTGTTGTACCGTGAGCTTTGTCAGACGACAAAGCCAACTGCCGTAGACATAGGCGGATGCCTTACATTATTGTAGTCGTAGGCTCTTTATCAAATGTCATTCTTGGCATCAGTTAGTCACCAACCATACGTATATCCACTAGTTAATAGGTGATAAAATATAACTTGTTATTAATTGACAATTTCTTTATAATGATATTATTGTAACGATACTATATTGACTTGAAATTTGTTTTTGTAGATGAAGTATTTATCCAGTTATCGAGAGGTCGTACACTGTCCCGATATATCGGCTTATGATTGAACAACATGCCTGAGAAGGGGTAAGCTATTCCAATATTCGTGACATGTTACTTTGTATATCTTACTCACACCGTGTTAAATTTTAACGATGTTATTAATCGTGCAGTTTATATGGATGTCATATCGTAGACCAGAAATTGCAATCATTATACCCTCGTCTGCCTGTAGTCGAGTGGTACCATGGGGATCAAGTGCTGCGACAGTTTAGTTGCATCCAATATATCCCGGATCCGCCATGCAAGGTGGGAGAGGTTCATGGCATGAACAAGAGAGGGAAACAGGGATTGCATTGGAGGGGTTAAGCACCGAAGATTTGTTGTGGTGTGGAATGATCGGATGGCTTGAATACCTCAGATGGATATGTATTCCGATTTGCAACCTCTGTTAGAGTACATACAATGGTACTCTAGTATGGGAAAGACATATATACTTGGAAGGCAGTCGACTGTAGTCCCCCCACACATGCAGTGACCTGGGCATAAGAGCCAGTGACGGATATGGTGGCCGAGCCAACGGCAGATCCTGATATCAAGCCGGAGCCCGACCAATCTCATTTATATTCAGATGCACATTTGTATCATCCAGATGTGCCAGACAATGACTATTTCCCGGGCTCGTCAGGGGGTGGATACCATTACGGGTTTGATATCTTTGGATTGTACCCACCACAGTACAACACTCCCAGCCCGTACCCACAGCAGTACACCACTCTCGGCCCCTACCCACCGCAGTACAACACTCCCGGCCTGTATCCACTACAATACACCACTCTTTCCAGCTCAAGTTCATCGATGCCATTCGAGCCATATTTTAGCACACCCCCACCTGGGCCTGAAGAGGATGTTGGTCGTCGCAAGCACCCACAACATGAACGTCAACCTCCGCAAAGGTATACCTACCACCAAGCCATCAATTTTAAGGGTTTCTTACGGTTTTGATATTACTCTAGTTTGTATTTTTTTTTATATTACAATGTTTTTACTTTTTTGTATAAATTTAATTAGATTAATTGGAACTTTAAAATTTGTAACAAATTTGACCATAATGCAAAGTAGATTAATTTGGAGATTATAACATTAAAACACTAATACTCATTACAACTTTAAGGGTGGAATGATCTAGAAATTAAGGAAAATTGATGAATAAGGACCAAATTGAATAGGTGAAGAATTATGAGGGACTAAATTATAATTTTACCAAATTAAGTGATGACTTAAGAATGGAATTTTAAAAGATCATAAAGGGCAAAATAGTCAATTGGAAGAGAGAGAAATCTAGAAGTTATGATGATGTTGGTGATATTTTATAATTATTTAATTATATAATTATTATTTATTTAATATTTTAATAAGATATTTTATTATTTTAATATTTTATTTAGTGTATATATATGTGTGTATGGAAAGAAAAAACACAACACACCACCCATACCTTTTTATGCATTCACCTTTTCATGGATTCACGTTAGAAGAAAAAAAGGGGGAGAAGAAAGTTTTGATTTCTTTACAATTTGGTCATTTCACCAAAAATTCACCATTTTCACCTAGAAATCAAAAGAATTTCCATAGCTACCAAGAGAGAGAAATGTTAAGGACACTATGGAGAGTTAGAATATCAAGTTAGATTTAAGAAATAGAAGCTGGAGGAGAGAGAAAGTTAAGTTAAAGATTGAAATCAATGGGACAAGGTAAGTATATCAAAATTTCAATATGTTTTTAACTTTAATATTATTGAAAAAGCATGGAAATGATGTGTTTTTTTATATAAATTAAATACATTACAATATAAGCTCAATTCCCACTCAATCGTGATGATTGTCCAACATGATAGTTTCGCTGCGAGCATTTACTTCGATTATGACCACCTAACCTGTATAATCCACAACGTTTATCGTCGGATTTCTCCCTAATGTCCATTTCATTATAGATTCTGGATGATTGTGGATAACCTCTCGGATTCCTGTATAGCCCTCTGTTTGGGACAAGCTCAAAAGTCGTCAGAGGCATCTCCCATGTAGACAGGTCAGGCAGGACGGGGAACTTATTTTCCCAGACACGCAATGTGCACTTGAGTGTGTACACATCATTGAAAAATTGTTCAACATTAAGATTCACTTTAGCACACGCTGCCACAACATGTGCACATGGATAATGAAGTGTTTGGAACCTCCTGCATTCGCACCGTCTGTTCCAGAGATCAACTCTATAAGACCTAGGTGGTATACCGGGTCGACGACCGATGGACTCCGTAACTCGAAAAGTTTCCAAGCATCGTGAATATATTTCTACAGTCATTGACCTTGCAATCTAACGGTTTGCAATCAATGCATCCCTGATATCTTCGATAAATACGTCTCTCGCCTCCATCTGGTTGACTTGTTGTTCACCCATTCTTGGCATCAAGGTTGTCAACCTGTAGAATGTAACCGAGAAGACAGATAAAATCGGAAGATGTCGTGTTTTTAACAACACAGCATTGACCCCCTCCACCAAGTTTGTGGTCATTTGACTATAACGAAAGCCCTCATCAAAACTTTAAGCCCATTGTCACAGCTCTATTGTACCCAACCACTGTCAAAAAGATGTGTTCATTTGACCCTCCATATCACTCTTAAGTCGAGTCATTCTTTGGCGAAAAATATGTGGCTCTAACTCGTACGCTGTATATGTATTAAGAAAAGATAAGTTACAGTAACTCGATAACATAAAACATTAAAACTTATATAGAAAAGATAAGGTTATCCTTTACCCATTTTCACCATTTGTCTCTTCCAGTCTGCATTCTTATAATCTCGAAGGAAGTTAGCCGCAATGTGATGGATGCAGTAAACAGATCTCAATGACACACCGGAACGCCTAATTGCGGCAATTAATCCTTTTCCTCTATCAGAGATGATGCAAATATTATTATTGCTAATAACATACCTCCGCAAGTTGGCAAGGAAGAATTCCCAGGATTCTAAGTTTTCCTTATCTACGATGGCAAATGCTATCGGGAGCACATTCCTATTGCCGTCTTGAGCAACCGTAAGAAGTAGGATCTGTGTATATTTTTCATATAGCCAAGTCCCATCCACCTGTACAAACGGCTTGTAGTATAGAAATGTCTGCACACATGGATCAAACGTCCAAAACATCTGATGAAAAATTCTTTTCCCTGGCTGTAATTGGTCATCCGGGCCGTAATAAGGTTGTGTCTGTAACTCAATCACATTCCCCGATACGTGCTCCCGCATAGCAGCTATCCATCCCTGTAGCTCATTATACGACGAATCGTAATCCCCATACAACTGCTCCATTGCCATCTATTTAGCTATCCACGCCTTTCGATATAACACTCGATACTGGAATCGTGCTTGTATTTCGGCAATCAGTACCGAAACTTTAATGGTTGGCATGTCCTTTACCATTTGCATGATACACGTAAAGATATTTTCGGAATCAAGTTTTCGATGATCTTCTGTCATATGTGTTGATGTGCATGTGTGAGACCCAACAAATTTTCGCATCTCCCACACCTGTGACTTTTGAATGAATACAGCTCGTACCAGCCAATTATAGCCTTCAGCTGCCTTCCAACATTCCCCAATGTATACCGTCAGTTTAAACACTGCGACTTTGTAATCCACTAATTTATTCATGCTATACCGTTTAATAGCAAATACGCACTCTTCTTTACTTTCGAATCTCTGGCCTACAAATAACTCCTCATGATAGGAATTTACGGCCAGCCGGTGAGCAGGAAGTATTTTAGGGTACTCTAGAAACTCAGCTACATGCGCTGCGTCGGGGTCTATGAGCAACATGTGTGGCCGAGGATTATTGTGTATCACAATACGTCGCATATGGTTCCCGATCGAAGACGCGTTAATGTTTCCATTGTTATTCACATATTCATTGTTAATATCATCAGGTACATCGTCCACATCGGGATCACCATCACTATCGACCTCTTACTCACAATGATCACTACTATCGTATCTATTATCACCAACCACATCAATATCGGGTGTAATATTAAGATCAATATCGATCCCATGTATAATTGATTCACTATCAACGTACGATATTGGAGCTACTAGAGGTGATCATGGGCCGGGCCAAGCCTAGAAAAAAATTTCAGCCCGTTTTTAAGCCCGGGCCCGGCCTTGCCCAAAATATAGGCTTGAAAATTTGTTCAGGCCCAGCCCGGAATAAAAATGCTAGGCCCGAGCCCGGCCCGGCCCAGCTCATATTAATTTTTTACTTATTTTATTAAAAAAATTAAAAATATAATAAATTAAATACATTTAAAAACATAAAAACAAATATTAAAACAAGAAACAAAATAAAAATGAGACAAACAATTCTTAAAACAATACACAAATTAAAAATATAATAAAAAGTGGTTATATTAAAATTGAAACAAGTTAGAACTAAAAATATGGTTAAAAAATAAAAATATATATATTTATATAATTCGGGCCGGGCCATGGCCAAAAAAGGTTGGCCCGAGGCCTGGCCCATTTTTTAAACGGGCCTCATATTTTTGCCCAAACTCATATTTTGGACATATTTTTACCCGAACCCTCCTATTTTTCGGGAGAAACTTCGGGCCGAGCCGAGCCGCCCAACCCATGATCACCTTTAGGAGCCACCATGCACGGTTCTTGAGCTCCATATTCTTCACCATATGTATTGATATCTTCATTTTGCTTCATACTGGCTAACCTAACAAATAAGTGAATCCGTACATTTTTGTTACTCCCGTTCCTACAGTAAAGAGCTATCATTGTCTCCACGTCTTCGTCGTCTACAAGTTTCATTTCGGTGAATTTGATCGAATCTGTTGAAACTGGAAACTTGTAGAAAATTCTCTAAATCCTTCTCCCACAACATCTAACAATTTTTGCGTTAATCATTCCCTTCATATCATCCAACGAGACATTTCTATTAAATCTCATTACTATTTGTTGCCAACATTCAAATATGCATCCAATGGTTGTTGTCCAGATGATTTCATCGAAATAAATGCATACGAAAAACTGATCATCCATCTTCAATATTCAATCTATTAAAAAATAAACAAAATTTCTCAAAACAATTTCGACAATTTTGAACAGCAAATAAATTACTTAAATAAAAAATTTAATTAATCAATATGCAATTTTTTTCATTCATAAGCTCATACTTTTTCATTTCTCATTTTGTACATGAACAACATTTATCTTTACATTTAACCATTTAAATTCAATTTTACATTTTCTTCCATCTCCGACCCTGTATCTTCCTCTAGGAAATACTGTACAATCCAATTTATATATTCTTGATTCTCTTCATATTCATCTTCTACAATCCAATTTAGAAATCCCTCGGGATCTTCTTCCTCTTCAATCTTTATAACGGGTATTGAAGATAAAAATTCTCTTGATACTTTCCTAATATCTAAGTTATCCATCCATGGTATGTCAATCACATTTTGCTTCCCAGTCAACTTTGGTGAACCTATACTTTGTCTCGCTATTTTCTTTGCTCCATAAGAGATTATAAACTTAATGAAGCATATAACTAGATTCCAATAGGTTCGTGGAACAAATGTCTTCCAAAGTTGGTCTAAAATGAATTTATGGTATTTATGGTCTTATTCTATTAATGTCCCTCTAAGAGTTAAGTATTGCACTTTATTCTTTCTAATCATTTCATGACCCTTCCACAATACTTCTTGCATCTTTTTTATTTATTGTAATAACATATTCAACAATGTCTTCTTCTGGTTTCATTCAGTAATCTTGCACTTCTCTCATCATCTTATCAACTTTTTCTCTTTGTGCCCAAGTTATTATCTCATCAGGCAATATCCAATATGTCACCATTTCTAACAATATCTATAACATGCCAAATAAATTTCATAAATATTATCTAATCAACCTAAAACACACATAACAAACGAATTACATAAAAAAAAAAAAAACATTCTTTACCTAACATAAATGGGCTTTTTTAAGGTTTTTTACAAAATTAATATAAATCAACAATAATAACTAACAATAATTAGGGCTTTTTTTTACTAATAATAATAACCAACAATAATAATAATTTTTTACTAACATTAATATTAACTAACAATAATAACTAACAAAAAAATAAAAATCAACAATAAGAATAACAGCAAAAACACAATAATAATATAAAAATCTATTATTTAAAAAAATTATACCTTCACTTTTCTATTTTTTCACTAAAAAAATAACTAACAATAATAATTAGAGTTTTTTTACTAAAAAAATAACTAACAATAATAATAATAATGTAAAAGCTAACAATAATACTAACTAAAATTTTCAATCTTTGTATTATTTTGGTACTTTTTAAATTTTTTTGTATTATTTTGGTCAAAATCCCGATGAATTAATATCTACTCCATCACAACCTTTTGTAATTAATTTTATTCCCGAGATATTTTGTCTATTTTAAAACTTGAAAACTTTATTAAACTTTCGAAACAAGTGCAAATTAGAAAAAAAAATGAAAAAATCCAAATTCATAGACTAAATTAGAAAAAAATACTAAATTTTGAAACTAATACAAACAAAGAAATCCCGTGACCAAAATGAAAAAATTATGACTAAATTTCATATTATCAAAAAGAAAAAACATGAGAAATTTTCAATCTTAAACTTAAAAATCAATATATAATTTAATAACAACAACAAATACATAATAACAAAATAAAATAATCCATTATTTAAGAAAAATTATACCTTATTTTTCTTTTTTTTTCTTCTCTTTCTTTCTCCTTTCTCTTCTCTCTTTTTCCTTTTTTTTCCCTACGCCATCCTCCTCCTCCTCCTCCTCCTCCTCCTTCTTCTTCTTCTTCTTCTTCTTCTTCTTCTTCCTTCGCATCTGCTGCCTGAAAATGAAGGTTGGGGACCATATAAGGTCCCCAAACAACAGAAACAGCCAAATGCATGTACACGTCCCATCACTGGTGCCGCCTCTGCCAACCACACGACTGGTGCCGCCTCTAGGTCGCCCTCTACCGATGCCGCCTGTCGCTCGCCCTCCACTAAGTGGCCAGTCAAATTAGCTCGGTTTTTTTAACAAATTTTTTTACAGTATTTGTTTTTTTTTAACTGACATAGGTGGCAGAGTAGGGTGGTGCCGCCTTTACCAGAGGCGTGACCACCCTACATGTACCATTTTGGTACATAATTTGGCCACTGTATTATTTTTGAATTTTTTTTGTATTATTGGTGTAAAAAAACCCCATATTGTACTTTTGTTTGTTTACTCATTCAATGAAAAGTCGAAATCTCCTTTGCCTATAGTTTTTATCCTCTTCAGAGAAGTTTTCTATGTAAAATTTGTGTTTAATCTTCTCTACTTTTTCTGTTTCGTTATTTATACGAGTTGATCACTAATATTTTTAATATTTTAATATTAAATTATTATTTTACCCAAAAACATTGTATAGGAAATGAGTTTGATCTGGAGTTTGAATATATAAATCTTGGTAGTAACCTTGATTAAATTCAAATAGTTTGATTTTTATTCTGAGTTGAATTTGAGCTTACACAATAATATTTTATTTTGTATGATATAATATGTTATAGTTAAAATAGGGAAACAAATTAAGAATACCATATAAAAATTACTTTTCAAAAGAAATATATGTGTATATATATATAAGAATTATTTTTTATTTTTTATTTACTTGGAAAAGTATTTTTTTTACAAATATTTATGAAAATTATGTCAAAACTTCATTAAATAATATGCAATAGTCGTAAAATAAAAATTCCACAAGTTGAGTTAAAAATGTGGTATGTATTTTTACATATACATATATACATATATATATATATATAATGTTTTAATTTATTTTACTGTATTATATAGGACACATGTTAGGGACTATTAAGGGCATGCTCTATCCCCTCAAAAGAAATAAGGAAAATTATAATTTAGTTTCTTAAAAAATGATAAATTCATAAGTTAATACATAGTAAAATTACATTTTGGCACCCTAAAAATGAAAATTTCTATTTAGTCCCCTTAAAAATGATGAAATGATGAATAAATTTATACATGATAAAATTATATTTTGACCTCTAAAAAATTACCATTCAATTCTTCTTCCCTAAAAAAAAATTGGATTCGCTTTTGCACTTGTCGAATCTAAAGCTCGATAACTTATGTAATGATGTGGAAGCTTGAAATTAAATTTTAAGAGCCCGTTCAACCACCTCAAAGTTTATGACTCTTTCTTGCAACTTAAGTAACTTTTTGGAAGAGTGGCTTTTAGGCCAAAGTTATTGGATTCAAATTTGAAAGTTTTCAACAATGATTAGACCACAAATCAATAGAAAAATAAAGAACTAAAGAAAAGAAACAAAAAATGATAAAAGGTGAATAGTGTTGATGACAAATAATTGAATATATAGCCTAGCCTTTTTTTTTGGTAAACTTGCACCAACAAAAAACTATATTGACTTTTGGTCAACCCTCTCAATTGACTTTAATTAAGCAAGATGGAGTTACAAAGAACCTTCTCCACAATTTTAAAGAATTGAAGCAAAAATTCTATGAGGAAAGAAATTAATCTTGTAAAAAAATCTCCCTTAAAACAATTTTATTATTAAAAATAATCAATATGCAATATATAATGTGATTATAGAAGACAAAGTGTTATATATATAGTAGAAAGCCCAAATTGTTCGGGCCCATTTTACAACATTTAACCCAAACAAAAACCAAGACCCAAACTAAAATATCAGCAGCCCAATTAAACAAACCCTATACCTAAAACTTAGACTAACCCAATACTCAACTAAACCCTAAAGCCCACCTAGCCTAAAAACCTAAACTCTTCCAGAAACCCTAGCCCCCTAGGTTGCCGCCCCTAGCTTCTGCCCTCTGACACCACCGCCATTTGCGCCACCTGCTCGTCCACCTGCTCCTCCACTTGCGCCACTTCCACCTGCAAGATAAAGAAAGAAAAGACAGCAAAAAAAAAAATAGGGAGAAAAAGCTTTGTATTTGGCTATAAAGCCATTCAAAAAATGAATGTAAGGGCTCTTTTCTCTTTTTTTTACCCGAACAATCAATACAAAGACATAGATTTCAAATGCAAAAACAGTGACAAGCAATACCAAAACAAGCGAATACCAAAATAGGATAATCAAAAAACGGAATCAAAATAAAACACCAAAGGTGATTTCATCCTTTTTTTAATTTTTATTTTTTAGATTTTGAATCGGTTCCTTTTATTTTTTTTATTTTCTTTCTTTTACTTTTTTCTACTAATACATATACCTATATATACATATTCGAAATAAAAAACAAAAAAAAATTACCTTTTGAAATTCCGGCCACCGTGTACAGTGGCCGGCGGTGGTGGTCGGCGACCAGAGTTGAGGCCAGAAATCGCCCAAGCCGAGAGGAGAGGAGAGAGCATTCTCTCTTTTTTTTTAGAAACAGCAAACAAATGAAAAAAAAAAGGTTAAAATTTGACTTATAAAGGGCGCCTCAAAACGACGTCGTTTTGGGGCTGGACTTAAACCCCCAAAACGACGTCGTTTTGCCTTATACTCGATCCGACCCGACCCGTCCGGCCTAGGATCCGCGTGTTTTTAAGCGGAAGGGTAATTTACGCATTTTTTCATGCATTTACAATCAAGTTATTTTTTATTTTAATTTGGCCCCGAAATTTGTTGCGCTTTTCAATTTGGTACCCCTTGCTGCTGTGCATTTAGGAAAGGGGGAATTTTACCTTTTTGGTCCCTCTAATGCCTCAGTGCATGGCAATTTAGTCCACACCCTTTCTTTTTATTTCAATTTCGCCCCAAATCTTTTGCTTTTAGTTCAATTCAATCCTCTTTTAGTTATTTTATTATTAAAGTTAATTATAATTATTAGTCTTAGTATTAGCTTTAATTAATACTTTTATATATGTACATATATATACTTTTTATAGCATTACTAATAATCATTTTTTTAATATTATTTTTTAATATTATATTAACTTCCATATTTTATTACTATTATATTATTAGTATTTTATTACTATTTTCTTTTTATATATATTACTTTCATTTTTATTAATAATTATTATTCCTATTATATTAATCGGTACATTATTTTTTATTATTTTCTTTTATTATTGTTATTACTATTATCTTTATATATATTATTATATTATTATTTTTATCACGTTTTGTCCATTATATATACTATCATTATTATTATCATATTATATTTATTGTTTTCTTTTCATCATTATCAATTTTTTTTTCTTTTATATACATATTATTATTTTATACTATTATTACCAAATATATTATTTTTCTTATTTTATTATTAGTACGTTATTTTTTTTGTAAATATTATTGTTATTATTATTCTAATGTTCTAGTATTATATTTTAATATTTTTCATTAATTGTATCATTATTTGCATTATTTATTCATTTATGAATTCTTATTACAATAATGTTAGTAGTTTTTTTTATTTTTTATTTTATTTTAGAAATACTTTTATTTATATTTTTAATAAATAAAGCAACGTACCGATTTTAACATTAAGTCATTGATTTCATTGCTATGTTGGGTGAATATCATTGGCTCGTATTAAAAATAGGACGTCCTTCTAAAAAAACGAAAAATTTTAAATTCTCGTGTTTCAATCGGATCATGATTAAATATTAAATTGAACTCGTATTTTTGAAAATTAAGACAACGCGTGTTTAACGGGATACCAATTTTTGGCGTCACGAGGGTGCTAATACCTTCCTCGTGCGTAACCGACTCCCGAACCCTATTTTTCTCTGGAGTTTTGACGTAGACCTAAACTCGGCCTTCTTTTTACCCAAAAATAAATTTTTCTATTAAAAAGAGGATTTATTAGGTGTTCGATCACACCTAGGAAAAAAGATCGGTGGCGACTCCCTTTTTTTAATAAAATCAAAATTTGATTTTCAAATTTCCAATAAATCGCCTCAATTAGCGCCCAAGCAAATTTTACGTTGCTACAGCTGGCGACTCCACTATGGAACATTTTTTTTTGAGAGTCGAGTTTAGAATTAAACGCGTGTTGTCAAAATTTTCAAAATTCCTTGTTCAAATTAATATTTAGTCGTGATCCTTAAATTTTGTTTTTTGAAAAGTCATGCATTTGCATCATGTTGTAAATATTTTTCTAACTTATTTTATCTTTTTGTTTTCCAGCTCTAAGTTTTTTACGGTTTTAGATTTTTAGTTTAAAATAAAACTGAAAAGGTTTGTGAGTTTCTCCCCACACACCGTGCACTTGCATTTTTGCATAACATGAGCTCTCTACCCGGGCTCTGTCCGTTTAAATGGAAGTAAACGCTATGCCTTCGTGAGTTAACTCGTCCCTCCGCACAGGCTAGTGAATACTTTCGGATTATATATGACTTAAGCTTTCGTGAGTTAACTTGTCCCTCCGCATAGGCATAAGTAAATGTAATCCCTCGAATTGGACTCGTGAGCCTGTAATGGGCAATGACCGAGGCTCCGTACTAATCTTAGTAGATGACAGTACGAACAATTCAAGTACCTATCTAGAACCGAAACCGCATATAGTGAACCCTACGAGCCACCTAACTAGAGCCATGCCGAACCTCCGTCCGTTTAATAGTCACTAAAATAAGTTCACGGGAGAAACGCCTCTACCTTTTATTTCTTTCACATTTACACTTTGTATGCAAGGGAATCTGTCTGGTTGGTAAATTGGATCGGGTAGATTATCTGATGAGTATGTGAGGGTAGATTTTATAAAGCATGATGGGGCAAAAACACAAAAATAAGTAAATAAATAAAAAAAAAACCTAGGTTAGTTTTACCAAAATGCACTATTGAATGACTTAATTTGCTTTCCTCTGTTCATATTTATTGTTACTAACCAAGGTTATCTATCTTCATTTTTATTGTTATTTTTTCATCATGCATCATAGGCATCTTGTTAGGAAGGTGTTGATTAGAGATTGGTTGCCAAAAACGAGTTTTTGATGGATGAGTCAATTACACAAGTAACCGAGAAAAATGCCGTGGTTCGAGACTGGTCGTTGAAAACCCAAAAAGTAAAAGGGGACAGTTTAAATGAATGATGTATCTCCAATCTTCCCGAGCATGTAACTTCGAATACTATTTAGAATAACCTCGAAGACTTGACTTGGATCTGGAAACAGTGAGACTCAGACACTAGGGGCATCTTCACTGAAAAATACAGGGATATAGCTCACTTGATCGTCGTCAACATAGATGAACAGCTAATTCAAGCCATGGTTCGATTCTGGGACCCAACTTACCAATGTTTCACTTTTAATCAGGAAGATATGACTCCGACCATAGCAGAGTATGCCGCTTTGCTTCGCGTTGACAGTGTACAATTCAACAAGATATATGTGAAAGAGCCTAAACCAATGACCTTCAAGAAGAAGCTAATGAAGTTGACGGGAATGACCGATACATGGGCTGAAAAATAGAGAAAGAAAAAGAATGAAGTCAGTAGTGTTCAGTGGTTTTCTCTGTAAAATTTAGTTCAAAACCATCCAGATATTGTGAAGAGAGTGGATCTATCTGCTTTGGCCATTTACGAATTAATTGTCTTCCCAAATGTTCTCAGACATATAGAAGTTGCGGTAGTAGATTTCTTCGAAAGGTTGAGGCAATGAATCAACCCCGTCCCAACTATCTTGGTCGAGACTTTTAGATCTTTAAGTTGTTGTAGGAGGAAAGGGGAAGGACGTTTTATTAGATGTGCACAGTTACTTAACGTTTGGATTCTGAGCCATTTTTAGAAAGTGGAGCTGATAAGTGATAAATTATACATATTTTTATCCCATGCTTAGCCCAATTTCTGGATGAATTATCATTAAATTTGTGTAAATTGATGCTCTTAAACCTTTAATTTCATGTTTTACACTCAAGTAAGCATAAAGAAGTGAAAAGAACGAGAAACGGGCCAAAAACAGAGAAAATGGGCCAAAGAATAAAAACAACATAGCCTGGAGGCTCGCCACACGGCCGTGTCGCACCGCCGTGCCACCTTAACAAGCCCGAGCACGGCCTGGGCCTTGATCCACACGGGCATGGCACACGGGCGTGTCCTTGTCGTGAGGAAGTTCAATTTCACTCGAAAAAGGTTGCTTAGGGGTTAAGAAAGCCATTCTAAACCCTATATAAAGACCCTAAGAGGCAACCTCAAGAGGACATATTATTTTCTCGCCAAGACGGAGAGATAAAGGTAGGGAATTACTCGAAGGGAAGCCGATTGATCCATCTCAGAAGCCAGGATCTACATTAAGACAGAGGATCTCCTTTCAATCCTTTCAGGAGTTTTGGGTTGTCTTCTGTTTTGTTATTTTATTTTTTCTGAGATGTTTTCTTTTATAATTATGAACTAAATCCCCCAAATACTTGAAGGGGATGAAACCTAAGACAGATCTTGTTATTATTTTCTCTTGAATTATATGATAAATATTTGATTTGTTCTTAATTGTGTTTTTAACTCTTAAATTGATACTTCCGGGATATTGATTTAAGTCGAATGTGCTTATGTAGAGGAACAAAAGTCCTTGCATAGGAGTAGATCCAACACAATTAAGCGAAGTTGATTGCAATCCTAGAGATAGGACGACGAAAATCTGCCGGATTAGGGTCAAACCTAATAAGGGAATCTATAGATCAAGTTAATGCGACACTAGGGGTTTTAATTAGAAAGAAATTTCAATTAATCAACCTAGGGTTAGTTGTTTTTAGTCTCGAGAGAGATATTAACATAAGTTAGGGATTTCTACGGATCAAGTCAAGTGAATAAATCATCTAGTTCAAGAGTTGATAACAAGTGAAGTCTAGGTGGATTCTCCCTTGAGTATTGTCCAAATCAATCAGTTTTTCCTAAGAGTTTTCCCCAGTTCACTTTTTGTGCTTTCATAGTTATTTTTAGAATTAGTTTAGTTTCATAAAAACCCCTTTTAATTCTAGGTTAAATAATAGAAAGAAAGTTAGTACTAGTACTTTTGGTTCCCTTGGGTACGATATCTCAGTCATGCCACTAAGCTATACTACTGTTTGATAGGTGCGCTTACCTTAAATCTTGATAATAGTTAGTTTCTGGTGTGATCATTATTATAAATTTTATTACTTCATATCACGAATATCAAGTTTTTGGCGCCGTTGCCGGGGAACTAAGATATTAGGAACACTCTATTTCTATTACTTTAGCCATTACTATTTTTTTTTTAATTTTCAACCTTTATTTTTTATTTGTTTTATTTATTTATTTTAATTTTCTTTACTTTTTCCGTTCTAGGTACCTCTAGTTTATGACTAGAAGGAACCCGGGAGGACCACTACTTTTTTACGATGATTTAGAAGCGATAGTTCGGCGAACTCGCCTAGAGATAAGAAGAAGCTTGCAATATCAAGAAGAAGGACAAGAAGAAAACCTTGAACCTACTGAAGAGATGGAAGCAAATCAGGATAATCAGGTACCTCCTGTAATAGCCGCAAATCCTGTTAAGCAAAATCCTGCTCCGCGTACTATGTATGATTATACTAGACCTAATTTAGTAGGCACTGAATCTAGCATTGTTAGGCCTACTATTGCTGCAAATACTTTTGAACTGAAACCTAACACTATTCAAATGATACAACAATTTGTTTAGTTTGATGGATTGCAGGATGAGGATCCTAACTCGCATCTAGCCAACTTTTTGGAATTATGCGATACATTCAAAATAAATGGCGTTTCTGATGATGCCATTCGTCTTAGGCTATTCCCGTTCTCCTTGAGAAACAAAGCTAAACAGTGGTTAAATTCTTTACCACGATGGCCTATCACTACATAGGAACAAATGACCGAAAAATTTTTACTTAAGTATTTTCCTCCAGCTAAAATAGCTAAATTGCGGAATGATATTTCTTCTTTTGTGCAGATGGATTTAGAAACGTTTTATGATGCTTGGGAGAGATACAAAGATCTCTTGAGAAGGTGCCCTCACCACGGGTTACCTCTGTGGCTACAAGTTCAAACCTTTCGTAATGGTTTGAATCCTTCAACGAGACAAATGATCGATGCCGCCGCCAGTGGAACAATCAATAACAAAACACCAGAAGCAACCTACGAATTTATAGAAGAGATGTCACTGAATAACTATCAGTGGCAAGTCATGCGAACAAAGCCACAGAAAGCTGCAGGAATTTTTAATATTGATACAGTCACGATACTTTCTAATCAGGTAGAACTTTTAAATAAAAATATTCATAATTTTGTTGGTTCTACGCAGGCACACTCAGTAATGCAATGCGACGCAATTCAAGGGAACAATACAATCCCGATTACTCCTCCTATGGACATAGCATGGAAACCGAGCACACCAACTATATGGGTAATAACTCTAGACCTCAAAATAATCCTTATAGCAATACTTACAATGTAGGTTGGAAGAACCACCCCAATTTTTCATGGGAAGGATAGGGAAATCAAAGACAACCACCTCCTCTGGGATTTCAACACCACCATTCCAACAAGAGAAAAAACCAAATCTTGAAGAAATACTCACAAAATTTATTGTCGTGTCAGAAACACGTTTCCAAAACATGGAAACGGCACTGAAGAACCAGCAAGCATCCATTCAAGGACTCGAAACACAAATAGGCCAGCTTGCCAAGTTAATTTCTGAAAGACTGCAAGGTGGGTTACCAAGCAACACTGAGACTAACCCTAAGGAGCAACTCAATGCCGTAGATACAATAGCTAATGAGGGTTTAGCCAAAAGTAACCCAGAGCCATGCAAGGAGCCTGTGGTAAATAAAAGAAAGGATGAGGTAAGTTCCAAAAATGAAATTGTCAAAGAGTACAAACATCGTATCCCATACCCAAATGTGTTAAAGAAAGACTGCACAGATGAGCAATTCGGTAAGTTTCTTAAACTCTTACAGAAATTACACATTAACTTACCATTTATTGAAGCTCTGTTACAGATGCCAAACACCGTGAAGTTTTTAAAAGAAATCTTGACAAACAACGGAAGTTAGATGAGAAATCTCATGTGAGCTAAATGCAGTATGCTCTGCTATTCTACAGAATAAGCTACCCAACAAACTAAAAGATCCAGATACACTACACATAAAGGCGACCCAACCACAAACAAGTCCATCCAAGGGAGACATACCTGAAAAGTGAATGCTTCAGATTGAGGAACTAGATGAGTGGCTGAACTATCACGAAAAGCCTAAAATATGCCACACCAACCCAAAGCAACACCAAGACGACCCTCAAGTAACAACGAATCAAATCAAGGTAGGGGATAAGGTAATCTTAGAGGAAGACGATCCTCAAATCTTGAATTCAAAAGAGCATACAAGTGATACACCTTACTTCACGGTAATGACAATCTTTCTCTATGGTACAGTCGAGATAAAACATGAGTCACTCGGCACTTTCAAGGTAAATCACACTCGACTCAAATCTTACGTTGATAATGAAATTGTAAGCAGGATAGAAGAGTATCAACTCTTCAAGCCACCGTGACCGAACAAGCTTGAGAAAAGTCGAGCTTAAACTATAAACAATCGCTTCTCGGGAGGCAACCCGAGTACTAACAAGTTTGATTTTCTTAAAATTTTAAACTAACTCCTTAAAACACAGATTTTCCAAGACCACACGACCAGACACACGGGCGTGCCTAAGGCCGTGGACACCTCACGGGTAAAAACACGGCCATACAATACTACCGTGGCCAAACCTGTCCATTCAGACACGGGTGTGTGATTTCAAACACAGCCGTGGGCAAAGCGAACACTAAAAGACACGACCGTGCTATAAGGCCGTGTGACTCAACACGCCCGTGCCCAACGGCCATGTGCCAAATTCCCTATTAATTTTATTTTATTTTTTTCTCTTCACTTTATATTTTTCCTTTTATTTTACACTTCACTTCTTATCGAGTAAGACTTAAATTCCCCACGCAGTTATACTTCAAGTTACCCATGATCATGAACTTCAAGTGGCCATCTCTCCAATCCAGCTTTCACAACTTTCAAGGAATTCATCCAATTCAGGGAGTTTCACTTCTCTCCCTATCTTATGATTTTATGTTTCTATTGCTATTATTGTTATCTTTGTACATTGAGGGCAATGTACATCTTAAGTGTGAGAGGAAACTTACTTTCAGTCATTACATTCTCTTCGAACCCCTGAAAAATTTCTATAACTAACTTTTTGCATTGTTCTCAAAATTTCAAATTCTCACTTTCACTCTCTGCATGAGTCTCAATCTCCTATTAGGAATTAATTCTGATTAAGTTATGATTTTTAGTGATATGTTGAGAATGAGGATATAGGTACTTATGCTTTGATTATTCAAACTTTAAGACATTAGGAATCAAGCATAATAAGTTAAAATTTTTAAGAATTTAAATTTTTCTAAGTTATTTTCCCTAATTTTAAGTATTATCTTGAGATTTGAAATTTACAAGATTGACATCAAAATCCATAATTCGGGTGAGATTTTTGAGTCTTTTGAGCATACATCTTTTCGTGCTCACTTTTATTGTTGCTTTGAGTGAGTCAATACTGATTTGTTATTCTAGAACTTGCTCCGATTATACATATCGAGACCACATCATTGATTTGATACACTAAAATGATAAAGGCACCTAGGTTTAACCCACTTACTCCATAAAAGCCTACCTTCATAAATTAACCCCTAGTGAACCCCATTGAGTCTAACAACCCATTCTTTGACTTACCTCTAATATTAAACTATAACACGTTTTTTGTTGAATTCCATTTAATTATTTTGATCCCTATTTTTGTCGAGATTTGAGTTGAAACTATTATCTAGCTTTGTTCTCTTGTTCAGTTTATAAATATTCAAAGTATTGTATTTGATTTGTTCTTAAAAAAAATAAAAAAAAGGTGTTTATACAATTAATTCAGTTGTAATTCATATTTTAGTTATAGTTTAATATTTTTTTGCATATTTCTATTATAAGCTACCGAATCCGGAACGATGTCATCAGAAGACTTTAGCTCTGGAAATATGTTCAAGTGATAGAGATTTTTCTAGCTAAACGATCTTTCAATTCAATCTCGATTTTAACCTTCTCTTTCAGCTTGTGACAACACCCCTAACCAAAGCCCCATTACAACCATTGAAAGACCTTTTGATCGATGTGTCATATCAATCTATAGTGGTGGAGATCTGATTTTCCTGCAAGCATATGGTAATAACTTTTCAGGTTGACTAAAGAGTGCTTAATTTTTGAACCCTAAACACTTTGAGTGGATAGAGTGAACCTTTAGTGAGGATACCAACTCTTTTTGATTTCGATTGAAAGGTAATTACTTAGGAGAAGGGAGAAAACATATGTTTCTGTGATAAAATTCTCAACTTAGAGTGTTTGGAACTTTAATGTTCTTCTGGTTGAATTTTCATTGTATGAATACTTATGGATTAGTTTGAAACATTATTGATAATGATTATAAGTTGAGAAGAATGATTCTTAATTGTGAGTTGAGATTTTGCTTGAGGACAAGAAAAGGCTTAAGTGTGGGGGTATTTGATAAGTGATAAATTATACATATTTTTATCCCATGCTTAGCTCAATTTCTGGATGAATTATCATTAAACTGGTGTAAATTGATGCTATTAAACCTTTAATTTCATGTTTTACACTCAGGTGAGAATAAGGAAGTGAAAAGAACGAGAAACGGGCTAAAAACGGAGAAAATGGGCTAAAGAATGAAAACAGCACGGCCTGGAGGTTCGCCTCACGGTCGTGTCACACGGCCGTGCCACCTCGGGCTCGAACACGGCCCAACCCTGACTCACACGGCCAGACCACATGGCCGTGCCACCTTAACAGGCCCGAGCACGGCCTGGGCCTTGATTCACACGGGCGTGGCACACGGCGTGTCCCTGTCGTGAGGAAGTTCAATTTCACTCGAAAAAGGTTGCTTAGGGGCTAAGAAAGCCATTCTAAACTCTATATAAAGACCCTAGGAGGCAACCTCAAGAGGACACATTATTTTTCCGCCAAGACGGGGAGATAAAGGCAGGGAATTACTCGAAGGGAAGCCGATTGATCCATCTCAGAAGCCAGGATCTACATCAAGACAGAGGATCTCTCTTCAATCCTTTCAGGAGTTTTGGGTTTTCTTATGTTTTGTTATTTTATTTCTTCTGAGATGTTTTCTTTTATAATTATGAACTAAATCCCCCAAATACTTGAGGGGGATGAAACCTAAGACAGATCTTGTTATTATTTTCTCTTGAATTATATGATAAATATTTGATTTGTTCTTAATTGTGTTTTTAACTCTTAAATTGATATTTCCGGGATATTGATTTAAGTCGAATGTGCTTATGTAGAGGAGTAAAAGTCCCTGCATATGAGTAGATCCAACACAATTAAGCGGAGTTGATTGCAATCCTAGAGATAGGACGACGAAAATCTATCGGATTAGGGCCAAACCTAATAAAGGAATCCATAGATCAAGTTAATGCGACACTAGGGGTTTTAATTAGAAAGAGATTTCAATTAATCAACCTAGGGTTAGTTGTTTTTAGTCTCGAGAGAGATATTAACATAAGTTAGGGATTTCTACGGATCAAGTCAAGTGAATAAATCGTCTAGTTCAAGAGTTGATAACAAGTGAAGTCTAGGTGGATTCTCCCTTGAGTATTGTCCAAATCAATTAGTTTTTCCTAAGATTTTTCCCCAATTCACTTTTTGTGCTTTCATAGTTTAGTTTTAGAATTAGTTTAGTTTCATAAAAACCCCTTTTAATTCTAGGTTAAACAATAGAAAGAAAGTTAGTACTAGTACTTTTGGTTCCCTTGGGTACGATATCTCAGTCTTGCCACTAAGCTATACTACTGTTCGATAGGTGCGCTTGCCTTAAATCGTGATAATAATTAGTTTCTGGTGTGATCATTATTATAAATTTTATTACTTCATATCATGAATATCAGATATTAATTATTTTCTAATAGTTTTGGGTACAGTTCTCCGTATGACACGGGAATAGGGGTGAATTAAGGTTTTTCAGGATTGAGTTTTGCCGGTCTTTGTTCATTTTTGGGTGGGCTTTGAGCAGGCATGGTATTTGGTGGGAACATGGCGAATGGTCTTTGGTTATCTTTGGCGTAGACGGGGTAACGAGGATGTGCTTGATAGTAAGGGCTTTGGGGAGGAAAATAAAAGTTTGGAGGTGGGTGATATCGAGGTCGTGATTGGGTTGGGTAAGGATTAGAAGTGTGGTGGCTCTCAGTTCCCACCATATGGGTTTCTGCCTCTTTTTTCTTTATGGGTGCTGCCCTTTTCGAGCTCTCGGGGCCTTCCATCCTTCCACTCTTGATGGCATTCTCTATAAGTTCCCCGGATATTACAATATCTGCGAAGTCTTTCGTGGCGCTTCCTACCAACTTATCGTAAAACGGCGCTTTCAAAGTGTTGATGAAGAGGACCTTTATTTTAGTTTTAGTTAATGAGGGTTCTACTTGTGCCGAGATATTCCTCCATCTTTGCGCGTATTACCTAAAAGTCTCCATCGGCTTCTTTTCTATCATCTGCAGAGTTAGCCGATCAGGCACCATGTCAGATACATGCTTATATTGTTCACAGAATGCTGATGCTAAGTCTTTTCGTGATCGAATCCTTTCTCTACTAAGTTGATTATACCATCAAAAAGCCGATCTGACCAGGCTGTCTTGGAAACAGTGTATTAGCAATTTATCCTCATTCACAGTACCAGTCATCTTCTGGCAAAACATGATAAGATGCGCCTTTGGACACCTCGTTCCATTATATTTTTCAAAATTTGGCACTTTAAATTTTGGACGCAGAACCAGATCGGGTACCAAACTGAGCTCTTTAGCACTCAATGCAAAGAAGACTTCAGTACCATCTATCGCATTGAGCCTTTCTTCCAAGCTCCTATACTTATCTTGAGCATCATGATCATCCATTTTCAATCTGGTTATTTCTACCGGATCATCTAAATCTGGAACAATTGGATTAGCAGGATTAGCTTCGGGGTTCGATTCGAATATACCTTGCCCTAGATGGGCAGGTGGTACAGGTCCTTGCTTCATGCATGCAAGTTCCCCTTGAAGATATCCTCTTTGCATTATATGGGCATGAGGTGGAGTGAATCCTGGCGGATGGAGCGGATCCTGATCATTATTAACTCTTGACTGAGGCTCCATAATGTCAGGGCTCTGCATAGGTCCCTTTCCTTTAACCAAAGCGGTCATCATCTCTATCATTTTGGCCATTTGATCCCTTTGCTTGAGTGATTCCTCTCGAGATCTTGCCATCAGATCTCTTGCTTCCTGTTGTGACCTAGCCAACTGCTCTTGCAATTCTCTTTGGGTCCTTTCCATCCTTTCAATTCTCTCATTGAATTCGGCCTCCATAACTCTGGCTCTTAGACGCGTCTTATAAGAATGGCGTGATTCCAGACTTGCAGTGTCGCAACTGTGGATTATACGATTTTAGTCTCAGTGAATGATTAGGGTGATATGCACATGCAATGAATGAATGAATGAATAAATGACAAATGAATGTTAGTCATGAATAAATATGCAAGAATTTGGTGTTGATTTCAAGATAGCCCCATACTTAGGCATTTCATTAATCAAAAGAGTCTATTACAAAACGTTTTGCCATCTCTAATTTAACAGTTACACAAATTTCCTAGCCACATCGCCTTGTTTCTTCACTCGTTCTAGGAACTCCGACATGTTTGATCTTTAGCTCGGAGGGAATTGGCAACTGAGAACCTCGACTTCATCTGATAATTGCACAATTTGTACAGCCGCCTTACGAATTTCATTGATCAAATAGCCGAGATGCATTTCCTTTTCTTGGAGAGATCTTTCGTAAGTGCGTGTAATATCCCGAAAATTTCTATCCTTGATATAGTAAAATAAAGAAATAAAGAAATAAAAAGACAAATTTTGAGCTATATCAACAAAATTTATGTAGGAAGTGATTATGATGTATTAATCCAAGAAAGGACTAAATCGTAAAAGTGAGAAAAGTTTTGTGGTCCAAGAGTAAATACTTAAAATTTAAGGGGTTAAAGTGTAAATATGGAAAAGTTAAAGGACCAATAGTGCAAATATTTTAAGGATGGAATAATCTAGAAACTAAGGAAAATGGATGAATTAGGACCAAATTGAATAGGAGAAAGAATTATGAGGGACTAAATCGTAATTTTACCAAATTAAGTGATGACTCAATGATGGAATTTTAAAAGATCATGAAGGGCAACATGGTCAATTAGAAGGAGAGAGAAATCTAGAAGGTAATGATGTGTGATGATATTTTATAATTATTTAATAAGATAAATATTACTTTATTAATATTTTAATAAAATATTTTATTATTTTATTATTTTATTTAGTATATATATGTAAAAAAGGAGAAGAAACCACCATCTTTCCCATGCACCAACGTGAAAGGAAGAGAGAAAGAAAGAAAGTTTTGCTTTCTTTACAATTTGGTCCTTCTACCAAAAATCAACCATTTTCACCTAGAAATCAAAAGAATTTCCATAGCTACCGAAGGAGAAAAATGTTAAGAAGACTATGAGGAGTTAGAATATCAAGTTGGATTCAAGAAATAGAAGCTGGAGGAGAGAGAAAATGAAGTTAAAGTTTGGAAACAATAAAACAAGGTAAGAATATCAAGATTTCCATGTATTTTTAAGTTTAATATTATTGAAAAAGCATGTAAATGATGTTAATGTAGAGTTTTCTTATATATGATTCTATGTTCTTGATATGGTAGTGAAGAGAAAATAAGATAAAGTGATGGGAAATGGTGTAGAGAAAGAAAATAAGGGTGATATAAACTTAGTAATTAATATCTTGCACTAAAACAGTTTTGGACAGCAGCAGTAAGCTAAATTTGAAAACTCACCAAAAATGGTAGAAGCTGAATTAGGAGTTGAGTGAGATATGGAATTAAAGCTTGTTGAGTCTATTTTCATATAAAAGAAACATAACAAGAAAATGAATTCTGTATTCTGAGATATTTATATTTTTGTGAGACTGGTTCAGAATGATTTAGGGATCCTCTGTTCTGACTTGGAAAAATCATTAAAAATTGTATAAAAATAATGGGACATAAGTTATATGGTTAGATTTTTTAATGAGTCTATTTTCAATAGAAACAAACAGAAACATCATCTGAATCCTGTATGAAGAGATAATTATTTTTTAGTGAAGAAGGGTCAGAACTGTCAGATAGCAGAATAGGGGTGACTTTAAAGAATAAACTATACTATTTGGATAAACCAAAAATTATAAAAATTTTCTTGTCAGAATATATGTGAGTCTAGTTTTAGGGAAAATTTACGGATCTTAATTTGGAGTTCTGTAGCTCAAGATATAAATAATTTAGTGACTCTTGAACGTTCACATATAAGTAAATAGTGAAATTATTGATAATGTTACTTATAAGCATATTATATAAATTAAGGATGTGGAATGGAGAGGAGGAGGAGGAAAATATGTATGAATATTCAGTTAGCATGGCTAATTTGTATGTTTTAGGCTTAGGGACTAAATTGAATAAAAGTAAAACTTTATGGGTAATTTTGTAAAAATGTTAGAAATGATCAAATTACATGAAATGGATTATTATTTTATTTAAATTGAAAAATTTAAATGAAAACTGTTAATTTAGTTCAAGATCGAGGGAAAACATGTTTTAAAGATTAAATTGAAAAGTGTTGAAATTATGGAAAATTTTGATATTTTATAGAATTTATGGAATGTTATTAATATGTATGATGATAACGGCTGGAAATAAGGATTAAATTGCAAAAATTTATTTTTCTGAGCCTAAGGGTAAAATAGTCATTAATTAAAAGTTTAGGGGCAAAATGGTAATTTTGCCTACAGCACTAATTGAATGTATTAAAATATGGAATAAATGAAAACAATGATCAAATTTATTTATAAAGACCCAAACGACTCAAATGTGAGACTCAAACATGGAAAAGAAAATGTATTGGATTAATGAATTTATAAACACGAACAAGCAACGAGGTAAGTTTGTGTAACTTGAATTAAATTCTTAAATGCTTGAAATGTATGTTATTGATGTGAATATGAATTGAATGTTCATTATATGAAAATTAATGAAACATTGATATATTTGATAAAAAGAGGAAGAAATCTCGATTGAATGAAAGGAAAATTCGATGGATCTCTGAAAAAGAATTGACGGTAAAAGGGGATCTAGCCCGGACGGGTGATCCTATCCTGATATAGCCCTCCCGAAGAATATATGGGAAATGAGATTCGCGGTAGTGTGCTGGTGGCTCTCCCGAAGCATATATGTGTATAGGCCCTTCCGAAGAATACATGGGAGCTGAGGTTCGCGGAAGTGTGCCAAGAATTAAGGTTCGCGGGAGAGTGAGGTTCGTGGGAGTGTGCTTACTGAAATGAAATGTGAAAGACCATGGTTGAAAGATACAATGGCAACACATGGATATGAATTGACGGACCCGGAATTGTACACTAAAAGTGTACTCCTGTATGAATTGACGGTTAATGAGATTGTACACCAGGAGTGTACTATCGGAAATCCATCGAAATTCTAAGAAATTCAACGGGATAAATATAGAAGATGGTAAACACATAGCTAAAAAGGGTAAATGTGAATTGATGGATTACGGATTTGCATATTTTAAGTATACCATATGATTTTAACTATCGATATTCCGATAAATTCAGTAGGTAAGAATCCTGACCAGAAAAGGAAATATGTATATAAAAAGATTTGTACATATATTCCTGAAGTACATGAAAAAAAATGACAGTGATACTGGACATATGGAAATATAATATGATGATATTTGTACATGGAATTTATTGATGAATATATGCATCCATGATTATAGATTCGTATACTTTAATAATATTAATTGTATAACGATGAAATTTCGAATGACTTAATGAATAAAGCCCTGACATGGAAATAATTTGAGCACGAAACAATAATCACGAAATTGAACTTGAAATATACGAAAACGATATTTATTCGATATTTTAAAAATATGACATGGAAAATACATGTATATGAAACTTACCTGATAATTATGCATGTTCAAGATTATGAATTGTCCCGGAATAAATATATACAAAATTCATGAAAACAATGATACATGAAATTTTGGTATAATGAATGATTTATGTTTTTGAAGAAATGGCAAGAGAATAATATGTATCATATTATATGAATATGTGGCTATCTTTAATATGCTGATACATGAAAATTGGGTAAGCCGTAATAAGTAATAATCTCAAGTATGATATGTTGATACAATGAGTTTATCGATTCTAAAATTATATGAAATATATTCAAGTATACTAATGACTGTTGTTGTTGACGCTTAGACAAGTGCCAAGCTATTGGTTAAATGGTAATATGTTTATTATTTGATACGTCGAAAGGGTAAATGATCAAATGAAAATATACATGTGTTTATGGAAGAGTGGTAAAATTTAAGTTGTACAATTTCTTATAAAATGAGTTATCATGTGATAAAAAAAAAGTTCTATAAACTCCGGTAATACCTCGTGACCCTATTCCAATGATGGATACGGGTTGGGGTGTTACAGTGCGAGTGTCTCTGTCATACTGATCATTCTTTTCTTCTAGGGCTTTACGAGAGTATCCAACTGTTGCTGATGAGCTTGCAACATATTTTCTAAATCTCTTATTTTCCTTCTTAGCTCTTGACGTTCAGACTGACTAGCCGTTAGTTCAGTTGACACATTTTCGTATTCAATATTCTTCTTCTTAACTTTATCATAGCATGCGCAGTTTTTTCCTCTTCCTTCTTTGCTTTCCCTTTCCAGAATTCAATCTCACCTTTGATGTTGCTTGATTCTTCCTTCCATTCTGCCGATGATTTGCCCAACCCACTATTCCTTATAGTGCCTCTTAATTTCTTATTTTCCAAATGAAGATCCCTTAAGTCATTTCTCATGATCTCAGCCTCTTTTTGAGCTTTCACGGTTCTGGATTTTTCAATATCGATCTTTAGCTGTTATTAATTGAAAGGGTCTTTAGAATGTCAGTATAAATGTCATTGACAAAGGAGATGATGCAATTAAAGATGTTTCTATGATACGCCCTTGTCCTCCCGGATTCGTTTTGAACAATTGGACTACTGTGGATCTTCTTGTAGTTTCTAAGTCTTCTCCAGAGTAATGCTCAATGTTAACTCTTTTTTTTGTGTGTCCCTAAGTAATAGTCGGATTCTTTTGTAAGAGCTTATGTTTGCTCTTTATCATTTAAATGAACATTAATGGAGATGCATTTTGTCATGGTCTTTTCATTCTCATTAACTTCATAATTATTCCCTCTTCTCATAACCTGTTCTTACATATATCTCATATCATGCCATAACATTATGCTTGTTGGTTCCAATACTTTGATGCTTCTCTATAGTTTTCTTTTTCATTCAACTTTCAGGTGATCAGATATCAACGACATAAGCAACCCCGTTACAAGTCTTGAAATCGATTTCGAGAAAACTATTTGTTTAAGAGAATTCGAAGCCGAGGAAAATGCTGAAGATTATGTCTCGTCTCCTGACTTACTAAGAATGGTAGAACAAGAAGATAAACAGATTCTACCCCATCAAGAAGCTGTCAAGATAGTAAACTTGGGAAATGAAGAAAAGAGGCAAGAAGTAAAGATTGGGACCTCCATTTCAGATGACACCAGACATGATTTGATCGCTTTGCTTCATAAGTACAAAGATGTATTTGCATGGTCGTATTAGGACATGCCAGGATTGGATGAGGATGTAGTGGTCCATAGACTCCCACTGAAACCAGAATGCAAACCTATTCAACAGAAGCTAAGACGAATGAGACCTAAAATGTTATTAAAGAGAAAAGAAGAAGTTAAGAAACAATTTGATGCTGGCTTCCTACAAGTCTTCAAGTACCCAAAATGGGTAGGTAACATAGTCCCAATACCGAAGAAAGACGGGAAAGTACGAATGTGTGTGGATTATCGCGATCTAAATCGAGTAAGTCCTAAAGATAATTTTCCCTTGCCACACATCGATACCTTAGTGGATAACATAGCAAAACATTCGTTGTTTTCTTTCATGGATGGATTCTCGGGTTATAATCAGATAAAGA
This sequence comes from Gossypium stocksii, assembly GCA_020496765.1. Taxonomy (NCBI): domain Eukaryota; kingdom Viridiplantae; phylum Streptophyta; class Magnoliopsida; order Malvales; family Malvaceae; genus Gossypium; species Gossypium stocksii. The sequence goes on from CM035623.1 coordinate 113,014,822, forward strand.
TGGCTCCTGAGGATATGGAGAAAACTACCTTCGTAACGATATGGGGAACTTTCTGCTATAAGGTGATACCGTTCGGATTAAAGAACGCTGGAGCAACATATCAGAGGGCCATGGTGATGTTGTTTCATGACATGATGCACAAAGAAATAGAAGTCTACGTTGATGATATGATTGCCAAATCCAGAGGGGAAAAAGAGCATGTGGGGAACCTCAGGAAGTTGTTCGAAAGACTAAGAAAGTTCCAGCTGAAGCTTAATCCAGCCAAGTGTACGTTTGGGGCTACCTCGGGAAAACTATTAGGCTTCATTGTCAGCGAGAGAGGTATTGAGGTTGATCCAGATAAGATAAAAGCCATACAAGAACTACCACCTCAGCGCACGCAAAAAGAAGTCAGAGGATTTTTAGGAAGGTTGAACTACATCGCTCAATTCATTACTCAACTTACCAACCAATGTGACCCAATTTTTTGACTCCTTCGAAAACATAATCTGGGAGAATGGAACGAGGAGTGCCAAGTGGCTTTTGACAAGATAAAACAGTATTTGTCTAGTCCCCCGGTGCTAGTACCGCCAACTCCAAGAAGACCGTTAATATTGTATCTGACTGTGTTCGAAAATTCAATGGGTTGTGTACTAGGGCAACATGATAAGTCAGAGAAAAGAGAAAAGGCGATTTACTATCTCAGCAAAAAGTTCACAGAGTATGAGGCAAAGTATTCGTCAATTGAAAAATTCTGTTGCGCTTTGGTTTCGGTAGTTTGGAGGCTCAGGCAATATATGTTGTATCATACGACATGGTTAATTTCAAAGCTGGACCCAATAAAGTACATGATGGAATCACCTACACTTTCAGGAAGAATGGCACGATGGCAGATCCTACTATCGGAGTACGACATCGTCTATGTGAGCTAGAAGTCGATAAAAGGAAGCGCAATAGCTGAGTTCTTAGCAACTCGAACAACAGAAGAATATGAGCCACTGCGATTTGATTTCCCAAATGAAGACTTGATGTGTATTACAGAAAAAGAATGTGAGTCATCAAAAGAGAAGTCATGGAAGATGAGCTTTGATGGTGCATAAAATGCATTGGGGCATGTGATTGGAGTAGTCTTAGTATCACCAGAAGGAATCATTATCCGCTCACTGCAAGGCTGAATTTCTTCTATACCAATAATGTAGCGAAATATGAGGCTTGTATCATGGAACTTCACGCAGCTATTGAATGAAATGTCGAAATCTTAAAGGTGTACGGGGACTCAGCGTTGGAAATTTACCAAATCCGTGGAGATTAGGAAGTGAGAGATTCGAAATTAGTTAAATATAGCGATCTAATGGCGAAACTGATTAAAGAATTCAAAGAAGTGACGTTTAATTACTTCCCACGAGAAGAAAACCAATTGGCTGATACCCTGGCCACTTTGGCTTCAATGTTAAAAGCGAACAGAGAAACGGAAATAATGCCTCTCCAAATGAGCATATATGAGGTCCCTACACATTGTTGTAGCATTGAAAAAGAGGCAGATGGACAGCCATGGTTCCATGATATCTTAGAATATGTCAAGAATCAAAGGTATCCCGAACAAGCAAATGAGAACGACAAAAGAACAATCAGAAGAATGGCGGCGGGATTTGTTCTTGATGGGGACATCTTGTACAAAAGAGGAAAAGATCAAGTGCTTCTGAGATGCGTGGATACTGTTGAAGCCAGAAAAATACTTGAAGATGTCCATGAAGGAATTTGTGGGATGCATGCCAATGGTTTCACTATGGCTAGGCAGATTATGAGACTCGGTTATTACTGGCTGACGATAGAAAGTGACTGCATTAGTTATGCACGAAAGTGCCACAAATGTCAAATTTACGGCGATAAAATTCATGTAGCCCCTTCGCCCCTTCATGTCATGACTTTTTCGTGGCCTTTTTCTATGTGGGGTATAGATGTTATAGGGCCAACTTCTCCAAAAGCTTCTAATGGACACCGGTTCATTTTTGTGGTTATAGATTACTTCACGAAATAGATAGAAGCCGCTTCGTTTGCTAATGTGACGAAGACTGCAGTTTGCAAGTTCTTAAAAAAGGAAATCATATGTCGATATGGTTTGCTTGAGAGAATCATTTCAGATAACTCCTTGAACCTGAACAACAAGATGATGAAGGAAGTGTGTGAGCAATTTCAAATAAAGCATTATAACTCCTCACCCTATCGCCCGAAAATGAACGGAGCTGTGGAAGCTGCCAACAAAAATATTAAGAGGATTATTAGGAAAATGACCGAGACATATAAAGACTGGCACGAGAAGCTACCATTCACTTTGTATGCATATCGTACATCTGTGCGAACATCTACGGGGGCAACTCATTTCTCTCTGGTCTACGGAATGGAAGTTGTGCTGCCCATTGAAGTTGAGATCCCCTCTCTACGAGTATTAATGGAGTCGGAACTAGAGGAATCAGAATGGGTCCGAGCTCGATACGTCCAGCTAAATCTTATCGAAGAAAAACGCTTGAAGGCGATCTATCATGGACAGATGTACCAAAAGAGAATGATCACGGCCCATGACAAGAAGGTACAGCCAAGAGAATTCCGCGAGGAAGAACTCGTACTGAGAAAGATTCTCCCAATATAAAAAGACTTTCGAGGAAAATAGGCACCAAATTGGAAAGGACCATAAGTTGTAAAAAAGGCATTCTCGGATAGAGCTTTGATTCTCACTGAGATGGATGGGAAGGAGTTACCTAATCCAGTGAACTCAGATGCTATGAAGAAATATTATGCCTAAAAAAAAATAAAGATGAAAACCCAGAAAGGGCGTCTTGATAAACAAAAAAGGATTAGGATAAAAACCCGAAAGGGCATCCTAATGAAGCAGATTTGGGTTTAAGGAGTAAGACATTTTGAACAGTGAGTCAAACGGTGAGACTACAGTATTTGAAGCATTGTCAGAAGCTCAAAATCTTCTACGCGAAGCCATGCTCAAAAATATTCTTGATTAAGAAACGTGGAAGAGTTCATGCGTTGAATATCTAGAGCATTTGTAGCCACTGAATGCGATTCCCCTTTTCTTTATGACACTTTTAACTATTCTTGGTCAACTTTCTTTGTTTGTTACTTTGGAAATAAATAAATGTGAGATATCCCTTTCATACCTACCTGACCATTTTCATGCATCTCATTGTATGGTTTATTTAAATAATAAATAGTATAATGACATACTCTAAACAAAAGAAATGTTGAGCATTACCTGGATGAGAATTTGATAACTACAAGAGCCTCAAAGTAAGGACAAAGTTCAACAGGGGCAAAAGAGTGATATCTGAGAAGCGCAGATTACTCGTAAAGCTTGAGGACAGGTATAAAGACTGAAAAGAAAGTCAAGAATCGAAGCAATGAATGTAGATCATCACAATCGTAACGAAAATGGATATATGACAAACAAGCCCAAGGCGCATGGCATAATCATGTAGGCATAAAGGCATTTAAGACAAACATGTGCATATCATGATAACATCATACATAGCGTATACAGGTACTGTAGTAGAGCAAGAGGTTTTGATGATAACTATACTGAATCAAGAAAAAAGACACCCGAGTTCCACCAGATGATATGTTTTAGTATTCTGATATTTTTCAATTTCTGTTTTTTAAAAAAAAATCAACTCATATTGCGAGAGGTGAGTTGAGCCTCGGGTCACACGCTGAGGTATTTTCAATTTCTGTTTTTCAAAAAATCAACTCATATTGCGAGAGGTGAGTTGAGCCTCGGGTCACACGCTGAGGTATTTTTAATTTTTGTTTTTCAAAAAAATCGACTCATATTGCGAAAAAATCGACTCATATTGCGAGAGGTGAGTTGAGCCTCGGGTCACACGCTGAGGTATTTTCAATTTCTATTTTTCAAAAAAATCGACTCATATCACGAGAGGTGAGTTGAGCCTCGGGTCACACACTGAGGTATTTTCAATTTTTGTTTTTCAAAAAATTAACTCATATTGCGAGAGGTGAGTTGAGCCTCAGGTCACACGCTGAGGTATTTTCAATTTCTGTTTTTCAAAAAAATCGACTCATATTGCGAGAGGTGAGTTGAGCCTCGGGTCACACGCTGAGGTATTTTCAATTTCCGTTTTCCAAAAAAATCGACTCATATTGCGAGAGGTGAGTTGAGCCTCGGGTCACACGCTGAGATATTTTCAATTTCTGGTTTTCAAAAAATCAACTTATATTTGCGAGAGGTGAGTTGAGCCTCGGGTCACACGCTGAGGCATTTTCAATTTCTGTTTTTTTCAAAAAATCAACTCATATTGCGAGAGGTGAGTTGAGCCTCAGGTCACACACTGAGGTATTTTCAATTTTACTTTTTTCAAAAATTAACTCATAATCCGAAAGATGAGTTGAACTTCAGTTCGCATGCTGAGCTATTTTTGATGTTTATTTTTCAATAAAGAATATAGATTGAAGCTTATCGAAGACACCAGATTTTGCCCCTTGAAGTTGCAGTGGAGCTAATCGAAAATACAGATTTTGCCTCCCTGAAGTTGCAGTGGAGTAGGTTGAAGTTACAAGTCTTATCTCTCTGAAGTTGTAGCAGAGTAGAATGAAGATATCAGATCTTATCTCTTTGAAGTTGCAGAAGAGTAGATCACAACAAACCTTATCTCCCTGAAGTTGCGGTGGATGAAGCAGATCGAAGACAACGAAGCTTATATCCCTAAAAGATACGAGTAGATTGAAGCTACAAGTCATATCTCTGAAGTTGCGGCGGAGTGGATCAAAGCAACAAGATGCAGTGGATTGGAATGGAGCTACCTGAAGAAGGGGAGCCCCAAAGAAGTCAAGACTCAGCGAGACCAGGCAAAATTGGTCTTTCTTAAAAGTCTTTGCTCTGTTCTCATTACACAACAACGAGCAAAGAGGGGCAGCTATAGAAAGCCCAAATTGCACGGGCCCATTTTACAACATTTAACCCAAACAAAAACCAAGACCCAAACTAAAATACCAGCAGCCCAATTAAACAAACGCTATACCCAAAACTTAGACTAACCCAATACCCAACTAAACCCTAAAGCCCACCTAGCCCAAAAACCTAAACTCTTCCAGAAACCCTAGCCCCCTAGGTTGCCGCCCCTAGCTTCTGCCCTCTGACACCACTGCCATTTGCACCACCTGCTTCTCCACCTGCTCCTCCAGTTGCGCCACTTGCACCTACAAGATAAAGAAAGAAAAGACAGCAAAAAAAAATAGGGAGAAAAAGCTTTGTATTTGGCTATAAAGCTATTCGAAAAATGAATGTAAGGGCTCTTTTCTTTTTTTTTTTACCCGAACAATCAATACAAAAACATAGATTTCAAATGTAAAAATAATGACAAGCAATACCAAAACAAGCGAATAGCAAAACAGGATAATCAAAAAACGGAATCAAAATCAAAAACCAAAGGTGATTTCATCCTTTTTTTATTTTTATTTTTTAGATTTTGAATCGGTTCCTTTTATTTTTTTATTTTCTTTCTTTTCTTTTTTTCTACTAATACATATACCTATATATACATATTCGAAATAAAAAACAAAAAAGATTACCTTTTGAAATTTCGGACACCGTACATGGTGGCCGACGGTGGTGGTCGACGACGGACGGCAACCGGAGTTGAGGCTAGAAATCGCCCAGGCCGAGAGGAGAGGAGAGAGCATTCTCTCTTTTTTTTTTTTAGAAACAGCAAACAAATGAAAAAAAAGGTTAAAATTTGACTTATAAAGGGCCTCAAAACGACGTCGTTTTAGGGCTGGCCTTAAACCCTCAAAACGACGTCGTTTTGCCTTATACCCGATCCAACCAGACCCGTCCGGCCTAGAATCCGCGTGTTTTTAATCGGAAGGGTAATTTGCGCATTTGGTCTTTCCGCTTTTTCATGCATTTACAATCAAGTTATTTTTTATTTTAATTTGGCCCCGAAATTTGTCGCGCTTTTCAATCTAGTACCCCTTGCTGCTGTGCGTTTAGGAAAGGGGGAATTTTACCTTTTTGGTCCCTCTAATGCCTTAGCGCATGGCAATTTAGTCCACACCCTTTCTTTTTATTTCAATTTCGCCCCAAATCTTTTGCTTTTAGTTCAATTCAATCCTCTTTTAGTTATTTTATTATTAAAGTTAATTATTTCAGTATTATTATTATTATTATATCTATTATTAATTATTAGTCTTAGTATTAGCTTTAATTAACACTTTTATATATGTACATATATATATTTTTTATAGCATTACTAATAATCATTTTTTTAATAATATTTTTTAATATTATATTAACTTCCATATTTTATTACTATTATATTATTAGTATTTTATTACTATTTTCTTTTTATATATATTACTTTCATTTTTATTAATAATTATTATTCCTATTATATTAATCGGTACATTATTTTTTATTATTTTCTTTTATTATTGTTATTACTATTATCTTTATATATATTATTATATTATTATTTTTATCACGTTTTTTCCATTATATATACTATCATTATTATTATCATATTATATTTATTGTTTTCTTTTCATCATTATTAATTTTTTTTTCTTTTATATACATATTATTATTTTATACTATTATTACCAAATATATTATTTTTCTTATTTTATTATTAGTACGTTATTTTTTTTGTAAATATTATTGTTATTATTATTCTAATGGTCAAGTATTATATTTTAATATTTTTCATTAATTGTATCATTATTTGCATTATTTATTCATTTGTGAATTCTTATTACAATAATGTTAGTAGTTTTTTTTTTTTTAGAAATACTTTTATTTATATTTTTATTAAATAAGGCAACATACCGATTTTAACATTAAGTCGTTGATTTCATCGCTATGTTGGGTGAATATCATTGGCTCGTGTTAAAAATGGGACGTTCTTCTAAAAAAACCAAAAATTTTAAATTCTCGTGTTTCAATCGGATCATGATTAAATATTAAATTGAACTCGTATTTTTGAAAATTAAGACAACGCGTGTTTAACGGGATACCAATTTTGGGCGTCACGAGGGTGCTAATACCTTCCTCGTGCGTAACCGACTCCCGAACCCTATTTTTCTCTGAAGTTTTGACGTAGACTTAAACTCGGCCTTCTTTTTACCCAAAAATAATTTTTTCTGTTAAAAACAGGATTTATTAGGTGTCCGATCACACCTAGGAAAAAAGATTGGTGGCGACTCTCTTTTTTTAATAAAATTGAAATTCGGTTTTCAAATTTTCAATAAATCGCCTCAATTAGATGTAATAGGCCCAATTTGCCCGGGCCTAGAAATTATCCAAAAAAATAAATAAATAAATAAATGTCCATGTTTTCTTTTACAATAAATGGGCATTAAAACCCAAAGTCCAAAAATATGCCCAACTTTCCAAATTCTACCCGTGACCCACGACTCAAATACCAAACTAGCCCAATTACAATACCCAATTAAACTACCCAATCTAAACCCAATGCATCCAAACCCAACAGACCAATCTAACCTAACCCACGGGGCCCAAGAGGGCCCAAATACCTAAACCGAATCAGCCAGCCTAGGGTTTCTGAAACCCTAGGGGCCGCAAGCACCCATACCAGCCCTCAGCCGTCGCAGTTCCAACACGGGCCTAGACGCGCCGCAATCAGCGCGCGAATCACGTCTCCGTCGCCGGGATTGTCGCTGTATACCTGCAAAGAAGGAAAGAACGCAGACAGTGGCAGATAATATAGCAAAATCAAATCTTTGTATTTATTATTTATTCAATCTGTTTCGGCTATAAAAAGAATCGAAAACAGTGTAAAAAGGGATTTTTTTTCCAAATACAGTACGAGATACACGGCAAATAAAAAGAAAATTTCAGATAAAAAGATCGTAAGAAACAGTCTATATTGAGGTGATTTTCTTTTTGTGTTTTAGTTATTTTTATTCAAAACAATACATAAAAAAAAAGGAGAAGGAGGTTTACCTTTGGAACTGACGGAAATCGGCAACTTTTTGGAATTCCGGCCACTGTGCGTGGTGGCCGGCGACGGCGGTGCATGCGATGCGTGCAGCGGTGATCCATCGGTCTGGTGGCCGAACTCGGATAGGGAAGGGGAGAATTAGAGAGAGTTTTTGAAGTTTTTTTTAAAAAAAAGGGCTCAAATGATTTTTTTGTTATAAATTTGACTTATATAATAACATCAAAACAACGTCGTTTTGGCTTAAGGTAATAAGCATCAAAACGACGTCGTTTTGCCTTAACCCAAAATCCGACCCGATCCGACCTGGAGGATCCGCGTGTTTTCAAGCGGAAGGGTTATTTGCGCTTTTAGCCGTTTCGCCTTTTTTAGCTGTTTTGATTTGATCCCTTTGTCATTTTTTATTTTTTTAAAATTTGGCTCCTTTTGTTTTATATTTTATTCAATTTGATCCTCTAACAACTGAAAGCTCAAGCGTTGAAACGGCGCCGTTTTGGGAATAGGGCATAATTTCCCAGTGAGTCCCCCCTTTGTGGCACACGTTTCAATCGAGTCCCTAGATCGGCCCCATTTCTTTTATTTTTTAAAATTTCACCCCAAAGTCTTACTTAAATTACATTTTAGTTCATGTTGTCTTATCTCTTTATATTTTTACCTTTAATCTCTTTTCTTTATTCTGATTTGGTCCCTGATTGTTTAAACTTCACCCCTTTTTTAATACATTACTTATTTATTTATTTTAATGTTTTCAATAATGTTTATTTTAAATTATTTTGTTTTTATTATTTATATTAAACGGTATTATTGTATATTATTTTATGTATTATATTTTAATCTTTTTAACTATTAATTTGTTATATTAGGCGTTTACTTATTTAAAAAGACTTTATTACGATTAGGTTTTTTTCTCTCTACACTGATACTTTAAATTATCTTGTATATTATTCATTTTATAGTACTTTATTTTATATCATTACAAATTATTTCATTTGTTGTTTATTTTGGTTTCTTTATATATATTGTCTATTTTTTTTAAAATTCAATTTAGGATTTGTTACATCCGCCTTTTAAGTTGTTTTATTATTTATGTAATGTTGTTACCTCTTATTTTTGTAAAATATACACTATTTATTTTATTCTATTACGTATATATATATTAATCGCTTAGAAATTCGCTATATTGCTTTAAATTATTTTATTATTTATTTTTTTATATCATATTCTCATTTTTTTTACACTTGTTTTCTTTTATATGATGTTTCATTTTTTTTAATAGATCTTTAACGCGTTATTATTTATTTTTATATTCATTCATTTTCTTAAAATTTAGATTTTGATATTGTAATCATTTTTATTGTTGTTATTAGTCTCATGTTAATTATGTCCTTTTGATACTTTTATTTATGGCTATTTAGGTTAATTTAGAAATTGGTTTCTCTTGTAGTTTTTATAAATTGTTCTTTAGTACTTGTGTTTGGAGATGTGCTAGCATAATAATTTTATTCATGAACTATCATTTTAAGAGGAAAATGTAACACCCCCTATCCGTATTCGTCGCCGGAATAAGGTACGGGGCATTACCGAAGTTTACCGAATAATAATTTTTTTCTTTAAATTTTTTTATTAAAACTCAATATATTCCCTTTATAGACATCTAACCTTCCCTGCAAAACTTAAACCGAGACCAATCCAAATCAACCAATCCAATTCAACATATTTTCAAAATAGATTCATACATATTCATAAGATAATTTCATCACATACCAAACCAAGATTTGTTAGCCACACCAATGGCTAACTTTTCATTCATTTCACATTAACATTTACTTTATTAACTTATACATGCCATTGATTTCCAAAATAAAGTTTCTGGATATACCAAAATATTGAGGTTGATAGTGTGATGTGTCTCCGACAGAATCTGACCTCCGAGCTCTTAATACTACAAAACAGGGAAAAAGAAAATAGGATAAACACGTTGTGCTTAGTAAGCTCATGTAACAAGAATTATACTTACCTAATATTTTCAATACAATACAATAAACATACATACATCCATTCAATGCATTGTTATCTTAACATGCACAAACTCAACATTCAAGTTAGTACAATAATTTCAATGTATCAATAATATATATTGTGATTGATGAGCTTATCAATGCCATGATTTCCATTCCATTATTATTTTCCCATATTTATCTCATTGAATTTTCTTGAAATTTTGATAGATTTTCAGGGGTACACTTTGTGTACAAATTCGAGTCCATCAATTCATATTCATGTGCGCGCATTTCCATTTCAGAGAGCGCACTCCCGCGAACCTCATCCTTACAGCGGGATTACCAGTCCAGGCTAAATCCCTTGTAATATAAACTCATAGAGTATTGTCGGGATTACCAGTCCAGGCTAAATCCCCTGCAACGACAATTACTCTAATGAGTTTGGATCTGAATTACCAGTCCAGCCTAAATTCAGACCCTAATTTGGATTACCCGTCCAGGCTAAATCCATTTTCCACATATTCTTCGGGAGGGCTATATCAGGATAGGATCACCCGTCCGGGCTAGATCCCCTTTTACTGTCAATTCCTTTTCAGAGATCCATTGAATTTTCCTTTCATTCAACCGGGGTTTCTTCCCCTTTTTATCAAATATATCAATGTTTCATCAATTTTCATATAATGAACATTCAATTCATATTGACATCAATAACATACATTTCAAGCATTTAAGAATATAATTCAAGTTACACGAACTTACCTCGATACTTGTTTATATACAAAAATCTACTAATCCCGAACTTTTTCCTTTCCTCGATCTAGCTTCGTATTTGAGTCTTTAGGATCTAAATAAATAAATTTAATCATCAATTTAACATTTCATGTTCATATGTGCCATTTTCTACAATTCCACCATTATTTATAGTTCATTCAAAGTTGTCTACTTGAGTCATAGTCACTAAATTATTTTTATCTTGAGCTACAGAAGTCCAAATTAAGATCCACTAATTTTTCCTGAAACTAGACTCACATATCTTGTTATCATAAAATTTTCAGAATTTTTTGTTTAGCCAATAAGTACAGTTTATTCTTTAAATTCACCCCTGTTCTGCTGTATGACAGTTCCGACCTTTCTTCACTAAAAATTAATTATCTCCTCGTACAGAACTTGGATAATGTTCCCGCTTGTTTCTATTGAAAATAGACTCACTAAGGATTTCAAAAATATAAATTTAAGTCCCTAATTATTTTTATACAATTTTTGGTGATTTTCCAAATTCAAAATAGGGGAACCCAAAATCATTCTGACCTTGTCTCACAAAATGCATTATATCTCATAATTTACAATTCCATTGCTTACACTGTTTCTTCTATGAGAAACTATACTCAATAAGCTTTAATGTCATATCTTGTACACCCTCTAATTCAATTTATACAATTTATGGTGATTTTTCAAAGTTGGACTACTGCTGCTGTCCAAAACTGTTTTAGCGCAAGAGGTTTATTACCATTTTTCCCCTAAGCTTTTAATAAGTGATAATTTCGTCCCTACCCAATTAACCTCTCAATTGAGCTGATTTTTCTCAATTAACACTTTATTCTATCATTTTAAACTACCTTATAACCTTTGGGGATAAGAATTTCAGCATCAAACTTCAATTTCACACTCTTTTACAAATAGGTCCTAAATATCCACTTCCTATACATTTTATTCCATAAAATCATCATATAATAAGATTAAAGCTTAAATTCCATGCTAAATATTCATATACTTATAGCACTCAACCATGGTGACTTTCAATTTCATCCATAAAATCAAAAACTAATGAATTTAATAGTAGGACCTAGTTGTAAAAGTCTTAAAAACACAAAAATTACAAGAAAAAGGTAAGGATTAACTCACTTGGTGCAAAAACTTATGAAAAACCAGCTTAAAAAATCCCTCCTATGGCGTTTTGGCTGATTAGAATGAAGAGAAATCTCAAGAAATCTAGATATTCCCATATTAGTCCTAGTTTTATTTAGTTAATAATGCAATATTCCAATTTTACCCTTAAATCATCCATTTTTCTGCTGATTTTATGCCCTTGCCGTCCAGCCCAATAATTTTTGGGTCTATTTCTTTTAAATCCTTTCTCATTAAACACTTAAGCTATTTAATCATTCTAACCACTTTTACATCTTTTCCAATTTAGTCCTTTTCATTTAATTAACTGTCCAAACGTTAAAATTTTCTAACCAAATTTTAATAAAATATTACTAACATTTCATAAATATTTATAAAAATATTTCCGACTCGGTTTTACGAGATCGAGGTCTCAATAACTTATTTTTACCTAATTTCTTCAATAATTTCTTTTTCTTAACTAACCACTAAATCTGTAAAATTTTTCTATCGATATTTTTATATGATTTTCCTATCATATCAATATTTATGCAAAAATATTAAAATAAAATTCTCTTTAAATCGGATTTGTGGTTACGAAACCACTGTTCCGATAACCTTGAATTTAGGCCATTACAGAAACTTTGCTCCATTTTATTCAACAAGCTTTTTTTTTTAATTAAGGCAATATTTGATATTTGGAATTTTTGAAAGAATCGTGCCCTAACTTACTGGGCTTCGATTTCTTTCGTTAATTCTAAATGATTAAGTATCCTTTTCAAATTAAAACGTACAATTTTTAAATAAAAAACTATCTTTGAAAATTTAAGATATTGCGTCCTAACTTACTGGATGTGATATTTTGAGATTTCGAGATAGGGATTTCTAAAAACAAAAGATGTTTGACATTTGGGAAATTTGAAAGATCGTGCTCTAACTTACTGAGGTTCGATCATTTTCTTTTATCCAAATAAATAAATATCTTTTAAATAAAAGTTATACATTTTTAGAAAAAATCAAAAGGATTATACTTTTAAACCTTTTCAAGTCTTCGACACTAGGACATTTAATAATCAGTTTGGAACCAATTTTTGGGCGTTACGAGGTGCTAACCCTTCCTCGTACGTAACTGACTCCCGAACCCAATTTCTCAAATTTTTATAGACTAGAATCTTTTTTTTTTAAATATCAAAATGTTTCATAAGGTGATCCAATCGCACCTAAACAAAAAAGATTGGTGACGACTCCATTTCCGTTTTCATTTTTTAAAAGTCGACCATGTTTTTCAAACTTACAAATGGTTTCGACATTAGCGCCCAAGCAAATTTTACGTCGCTACATATATATATATAGAGAAAGGGGGGCCTAAGATAAAGTACTTTGAACACAATGAAATAACTCTTCTTTTGTCTCCATACAATTAACTTAGTCATAATCTTATTATCTAGATGAAAATAACAATTTGTAATAAATAATTCCTTAAAACAAAAGACTAAATAAATACATTATTGGGATTATGTATAATCAAATTTAAGCATTTGAATTGAATTTAATATGATTAAGAAGCTAAACAAAGTTCAAAACTCGTAATTCACATTTTAATCACATCTAAAAAATGTTGTTCACACAATCTTCACTAAAACGATCATATCTTGAGCTTTCAAAGTCGAAATGAGGTGATTAAAAGTGTGTTTTGAAGATAAAAGACAATACTTTCACCACCAAAAACATCTCAATCCAAAAATGTCTGGATCTCATTTAAAAATATATTTAGCCCTTTAAAATTTTTAATATTTTAAATTAGTAAGGATAAAATTATACTTTAACCTCCTTAAAAATAATAAAATTTTAATTTAATCCTTTAAAAATTAAATTTATACTATCATAAAAATTATAATTTAATTTCAATCCCTAAAAATTTTTTCTAACTTCGCCTTGATTGTTTTGCAATTTTTTCAATTAAAAATGTGGAACTGAAATGATTGATAACATGAAGGTGAACACAAATTTCTTATCATCATGGAACCAATAAGAAAATTGTGGTACCCAGCAAGTAATTTCCACGACGGAGAAATGCCGAAATATTTCATGAGAATATCGTTCTTTTTTCTAATATATTAAAAAATACTTAAAACTACTATATTTTATTTAAATAAGTCCTTGTATCTTGTTTTAGTAAATAAGTTTTAAGTCTATGATTTTTATCAAGGAAATTAGTATTGTATTGGTGAATATATATCATTTCCTGTCTTGGTACAGGTACCTACGGAGACTAACATATTTATTTATTATTTCAATTTTATTGATTTTTTAATATATTTTTCACATATATATTTATAGTTTAATTTTTAATTTCTTAATACATATATAAATATATTTTAATTACATCCATATAAATATAAGTTTTAAAATTATTATTTAATTTAATTTAATAGCTATTAATTTTAAATGCAATTGTAAAAAAAATTAAAATAGTTAAGACAAAAAATTTAAAAGTTGATTTAAAATATCAAAATTTTATAGCAACTGGTACGGGCCGTTAAGCACTGGTACAAATTGATATTAGCCAAAACAGGCTAAAATATACCGAAATAGTTAAAGCACACCGAAATTTTGACTCAAACGAAACATAAACTGCTTGATATTGGTTTGGATCACTACGATATGTACTAGCCTATATAATTAATATCGCTACAGTATCAACTACCATAATTTTTATCCATGAAAACTTTTGATTTTAATATTAAAGTAAAAAATATTTTAAATTTCTAATTAATTTACATTTAATGTTGATGTAAATTTAATGATAATAATTTTATTAAATAAAAATAAAATAATATTTTAAAATATCTTAAAAGCGATTATATACATAATTTAAATAGTTTAAGAGCTTCTTTAAAAAGGATGTAGTACTTTAAGGATTTTATATCTGTAGGTAAGATGATTTCACCTATATCTAGTAATTTAATTATTTAATTATGTTTAATTATTTTTTTTATATTTTATAAGTCTTTTATATAATATTTAAGATAAAAAAATGAGGTAATGTGGTTTGAATTCGTGCTAAACAGATGAATGACAAGATCTTTAACTATTGCTCCATTCAAGTCATACTGCAATTTTATTTTCATGAAATATTAACCATGTAAATTTTTTAACATTAACAATGTAATTTTTTTAGTCGAAATAATGTATTCATCGTTAATAACAGTGATTAATCCTACCACTGAGAGATAAAGTCAGAAAAATATTTTATAAATTTTAAAAAAATTTCCCATTTTAAAATCATTCTTACTCTTACTTTTGCTATGAGTACTCTCTAAATAAATAAATAATTAATCATAAAATATATTCTATTTCTATATACGGAATGAAAGACTATCACACCGTACAACTAGATTTTTTTTCATGGGAACATTTGGCAGAAACCATGTGATCGACTTGGTTTTTTCCCCTTATAGTTAATGCTACAATATTTAGTACTGAGCTTATTATTCTCGTGGATTTGTTTTTTAGCAGCCACTTAGGTTTACTCACAATGAAATCTTACACGAGTTTTGCATGCGATTTAATTGAATTAGACAGCTCCGGCAGTTCGCATTTTATTTAGGAAATGGAATGATTGGTGAACATTAATTTCTTATCATCTTGGATAAGGTGAATTGTACTATCGTATTATTTATATATTTCATATTATAAATTTATAAAATAATTTATTGAATTAATATATTAATAAAAATTTTGTATTTAAAATTTCAGTTGACACCCACAATGGATCCACCATGTTATTGGGCAAAGAAATCATAAATGATAAAACACAAAAAAAAAAAAAATCAAATGTATTTATTTGTACTAATATATATTTATATTATTTATGTTGGTGTTAAGATATATTCCAAATTTAAATTTTTTTTATTTAATAATATTATTTTTAAAATTTGAATTTATATTCTCTTTTAAACTTACCATAATTATTGAAAATAAATTTTTAATTCCATCTTTTAATAAAAACATAACAATTGAGATAAACATTTATGAAAAAATAATATGATAAATTTTATGTTATTTAAAAAATTAAAGTACTTTTATCAATTGAGTCTTTAACTCAATTGGCATAGACATCATTGTCAATGTAGGAGAACGTGGATTCGAGTGCGCTAAAGTGCATTATCCTCTTGTTTATGGGTTAAGTATGAACAATAAGTAGTTTTAAACATTGTGTCAAAAAAGAGCAGATATAATCAAAACTTATAATGAGATTATTAAAAAAATTAGGGCACTTTTACTTTAACAGTGATGTTACTACCTCAAATGACATATTTACTATGTAAGTGACATGTCACTTATTTAAAAATAACAAGGATAAATTACATTTAAGGTAATTAAATTATTAATAAGTTTATGTTTTGATCACTCAATTTTAAAAAGTTAAATGATCATTGAACTACTCAAAAATTTTCATTTAAGATATGGTATTATATATTTGCATCGTTTGTACCAATCAAAATATTTCATTTATCTTATTTGTACAGTTCAAGCTTTTTTCATGAACCTATTTTGAACGTCATAAATCTGTAAATCAAAATCTAAACAACTTTCTTTTTCAATCTCTGACATTGATTGTCAAATTGATTTGGATCTAATGTCTGTTCTCCTACTTGACAATTTTCATCATATCAATCATTGGATTGTCGCTTAGAACTTACATGTCAGGCTTTAAAAAAAAACTTAATAGCCCAATAATTTAAATGAAAACTTTCGAATAGTTCAATGACTTAAATAAAAAAAATCAAATAATTTAATAACTATTTTATAATTTTTTTAAAATTAAATAACTAAAATATATTTTTCCTAATAATTTAGTGATTTTTAATTTACAAACGCCTCATCAAGGAATCACTTTTAAAAGAAATGTCCTATTTTTCTAAAATAAGAAATTAAAAGAATATCGTATCATCTTGAGTTGACAATATCACTTCCCCCACCTCAAAAGATACTCAATTGTTTAAATAATTAAATATCGTATTATTTTTTAAAATATAGATAAACTACAAAAATAGTCACGTTTATTTGTCTCAGATTACATTTTAGTCATTATGTTTGAGATGTTAGGTTTTAGTTACTTAAGTTATCTTTTTGTTACGAAGTGGTCACTCTACTGTTAAGCTCTATTTCCTCCCTAACAGCGGTCCTACGTGACAATCTAAATGAGTTTTAAATGTCAACTTAGATGTCCTACATGACAATTCAAATTCAATTTATTTAATTAATAACTTATTTTCATCCTAACAACTGGACATTTAAATTTGTATTTAAAACTCATTTAGACTGCCATATAAGACTGGCTTAGGGAGGTAATGGATTTTAACAGGAGAATAATCACTTCATAATAGAACGATAACGTAAGTAATTAATATTTTAAATATAAATAACTAAAATGTAATATGAGTCTGATAAAAATGAATTTTTTTTTTAGTTTTCCTATATCCTTATAAAAAAATTACAAATCCGGACATGAAAATCAGAGTATAAATACCGAACCCATTACTTAATTTTCGTATCCCAAGTTGTGATAAAAGAAGTACCATCATGGCACAGCTATTGGAAACGAAGCCTGCTTCATCAACAGTGTTGCCGATTTTCCTCGCCGGAAAATACCAGACACAAACCATATCCGCGGATTCAGCATCAAGTTCAAAAACCCAATCTCCACCTCTAAAGCCATTGTTGATCGTCACACCTTCCGATAAAGGCACCTACCCTGTCATCCTATTCTTCCATGGCTTCATGCTTCGCAACATCTTCTACACTGACCTCCTCAACCACATATCTTCCCATGGTTTCATTCTTGTCGCTCCTCAGGCACTCCCTTCTCTCTCTCTAAATTTTGAATTTTGTGTTTATTCATGTTTAAGTATATTTTGAGTTTAAACTTTTTCTTTTTCGGGTCATCTAGGATTCGATCATTTTCAAGTTTGGAGCTTGGATCATTTTGAATTACTTTTATTCAAATCATTTTGGGTTGATTGTGTTTCGGTTTCTAATGACTATGGTATTGTGAAACCAAAAAATTTTGGTTGAGGTATAAACATAAATTGTTGTTTTAAACATACAAATTTTGTACTAAAAGAATTAAATTGAATTAAAAAACTTTAAGAGGGTCTATAATAAAAAAATAATCATTTTGTTCAATCGGTTGAATTTTTTGAATTTGGGTTAGAATTATGCATATACTTAAATATAATATAAGTCAAAATATATGTTTAACTTTTGTACTCTTTCTAAATTTGGACCAAGAAAAAAAAAAGAGATAATGAACCTCAGTTTAATGAAAAATTTTAATTATATTAACAATTGAACTTTTCATTCTGAAATTTTAAAAAAAAATAAAGGGATTAAATTTTAAATATAAAAGAGTACAGTGACTTGGAACGTATTTAACCTATAATATATATATATATATATATCTTTTAACAGTGTTGTTGATTTGGTTTTTCAGCTGTATAGAGTGCCTCCTAAGGGAATTAGGGAGGTTAAAAGTGCAGCACAAGTGGCAAATTGGTTACAATCGGGCCTTCAGTCTATACTCCCTAAAAATATTGAACCAAACCTAAAGACTGTTGTTCTTTCAGGCCACAGTAGGGGTGGGAAAACAGCATTTGCGCTCGCACTCGGATACGGTGACCCGATCCAAAAATTTTCCACACTAATTGGCATCGACCCTGTTGCTGGCAACAATTTTGGCACTACCACCCCCCACATCTTAACCTACGAACCCAAATCTTTCGACATCCCATTTCCGATTACCGTCATCGGTACTGGCTTAGGTCCCGAGTCCAAGGGCTTGATGTCATGCCCTTGCGCTCCTAAGAAGTATAACCATGAGGAGTTTTTCAACGAGTCTAAGCCTCCACGAGCTCATTTTACTGCCAAAAATTATGGTCACATGGATATGTTAAATGACGATCTGTCAGGACTTATAGGGAAAGTGGCGGATTCTATGTGCGTAAATGGGAAAGGTCCTTGAGATCCCTTGTCATTGCGTTTCTAAATTACTATTTTCAAGATAATGAAGTGGATTTTAATACTATAATGAACGAACTTGACGTTGCTCCTGTGGTACTTGATCAAGTTCAGTTCGATGCTTCTTAAGGCGGAACTTAGACTTGGGCATGTGTAAGATTTTATTATGTAGGCCACCTTTAGATCTTTTGTTTCCTTTTGGCTAGTATATGTAACACCCCTAACCCGAATCCATCACCAGAACAGGGTTACGAGGTATTACCAGAGTTTACAGAAACTTTTTTTTTCAATTAATTACACGATAACTCATTTTATAAGAAAACCTTAAAATTTACCACTCTTCCATAAGCACAAGTATATTTTCATTTGATCACTTACCCTTTCAACGTATCGTATAATAAACATATTTTCATTTAACCAATAACTTGACACTTTTCTAAGTGTCAACAACAACACTTCTTGTCATACTTGAACATATTTCATATAAATTATTGTGAAACTCATTTTATGACCATGTCACACTTGAGATTATTACTCATCACGGCTTATATAATTTCCATGTATCAGTATTTTAAAGATAGCCACATATTAATATATCATGATACATATTATTCTCTTGCTATTTCTTCGAAAACATAAATCATTCATTATACCAAAATTTCATGTATTATTATTTTCATGAATTTCGCATATATTTATTCCAGGACAATTCATAATCTTGAATATGCATAATTATCAGGTAAGTTTTACGTACATATATTTTTCGTGTCACATTTTAAAATATTGAATAAATATCATTTTCATGTATTTCAAGTTCAATTTCATAATTATTTGTTTCGTGCTCGAATTATTCCATGTCGGGACTTTATTCATTAAATCATTTGAAATATCATCGTCATACAAATAATATTTTTAAGGTATACAAATCTATAGTCATGGAAGCATATATCCATCAATAATTTCCATGTACAAATATCACCATCTTATATTTCTTGAAATTTTGATGGATTTCCAGTAGTACACTCTTGGTGTACAATCTCATTAACCGTCAATTCATACAGGAGTATACTTTTAGTGTACAATTCCGGGTCTGTCAATTCATATACATGTGCGTACATTTTCATTTCAGAGAGCACACTCCCGCGAACCTCATTTCTTACAATAGGATTACCAGTCCAGGCTAAATCCCCTGTAAGAGAGCACGCTCCAGCAAACCTTATTTCTTACAGTGGGATTACCAGCCCAGGCTAAATCCCCTGCAACCACAATTACTCTAATGAGCTTAGATCTGAATTACCAGTCTAGGCTAAATTTAGACCCTTATTTGGATTACCCGTCTGGGCTAAATCCATTTTCCACATATTCTTCAGGAAGGTTTATATCAGGATCACCCGTCCGGGCTAGATCCTTTTCACACATATTCTTCAGGAGGGCTATATCAGGATAGGATCACCTGTCCGGGCTAGATCCTTTTTACCGTCAATTCCTTTTCCAATGATCCATCGATTTCTATTCCATTCAATCGGGATTTATTTTCCCTTTATATCGAGTATTATCAATATTTCATCAATTATCTTGTATTGAACATTCAAATCATATTTTCATCACATAACCACATATTTTAAGCATTTAAAAATACAATTCAAGTTACCCGAACTTACCTTGTTTCTTGGTCGTGTTTATAAATTCATTAATCCATTATCTTTTGTTTTCCACGTTCAAGTCTTGTATTTGAGTCATCCGGATTTTTATAAATGAATTTGATCATCATTTTCATTCATTTCATATTCTAATACATTCAATTAATGCTCTAGGAAAAATTACCATTTTGCCCCTAAACAATTAATGACGATTTCATCCTTAGGCTCAGAAAAATAAAATTATTGTAATTTAATCCTTGTTTCCGGCCATTATTCTCATACATATTGATAACAACCCACGAATTCTATATATTATCAGAATTTTCCATAATTTCAACACTTTTTGATTTAATCCCTAAAACATGTTTTCCCCTAATCTTGAACTAAATTAATAATTTTATTCAATTTTGTAATTTAAATAATAAAATAATCCATTTCATGCAATTTGGTCATCTCTGATATTTTTACAAAATTTCCCATAAAGTTTTACTTTTATTCAATTTAGTCCCTGAGCCTAAAACATGCAAATTAGTCATGCTAGCTGAATATTAATACATATTTTCCTCCTCCTCCTCTCCATTCCACATCCTTAATTTATATAACTTGCTCATAAGTAACATTATCAAAAATTCACTATTTCCTTATGTGTATATTCAAAGCTGTCTATTTAAGTCACAGTCACTAAATTATTTATATCTTGAGATACAGAACTCCAAATTAAAATCCACTAATTTTTCCTAAAACTAGACTCACATATCTTCTTACCATTAAAATTTCATATTTTTGGTTTATCCAATAAGTATAGTTTATTCTTTAAAGTCACCCCTGTCTGCTGCCTGACAGCTCCGACCCTTCTTCACTAAAAATTAATTATCTCCTCGTACGGAATTTGGATGGTGTTACCGTTTGTTTCTCTTGAAAATAGACTAATTCAGGATTTTAAACATATAAATTTAATCCCATAAATATTTTTCTATAATTTTTTATGATTTTCCAAAGTCATAATAGGGGAACCCAAAATCATTCTGACCTTGTCTCACAAAATTTATTATATCTCATGATTTAAAATTCCATTGCTTACACCGTTTCTTCTATAAGAAACTAGACTCAATAATATTTAATTTCATATTTTATTCATCATCTAATTCAATTTCTAAAATTTTTGGTGATTTTTTAAAATTAGACTACTGCTGCTGCCCAAAACTATTTTAATACAAAATATTGATTACCAAGTTTATAACACTCTTATTTCCTTTGTCTACAATATTTCCCATTTTCTCTTATTTCCCTTCATTGGCATATCAAGAACATAGGACTATATATAAGAAAAATTTACATTAACATCATTTCCATGCTTTTTCAATAATATCAAATTTAAAAATATATTGAAATCTTGATGTACTTACCTTGTCCCATTGATTTCAATCTTTAACTTAATTTTTTTTCTCTCCTCCAGCTTCTATTTCTTGAATCCAACTTGATATTCTATTTCTTGAATCCAACTTGATATTCTAACTCCCCATAATCCTCTTAACATTTTTCTCTCTCGGTAGCTATGGAAATTCTTTTGATTTCTAGGTGAAAATGGTGAATTTTTTATGAAATGACTAAATTATAAAGAAAGGAAAATCTCTTTCTTTCTTTTTCTCTCATACGTTGGGTGCATGGAAATGGGAAGGTGGTTGATGGTGTATGTTGTTCCTTTTTCTTTTTTTTTCCACACACACATATATATAATAAATAAAATAATAAAATAATAAAATATCTTATTAAAATATTAATAAAATAATATTTATCTAATTAAATAATTATAAAATATCATTAACATCATCATTACTTTCTAGATTTCTCTCTCTTCCAATTGACCATTTTGCCCTTCGTGTTCTTTTAAAATTTCATCCTTGAGTCATCACTTAATTTGGTAAAATTACAGTTTAGTCCCTCATAATTCTTCACCTATTCAATTTGGTCCTAATTCATCCATTTTCCTTAGTTTCTATATCATTCCAACCTTAAAATATTTTCACTATTAGTCCTTTAACTTTTCCATATTTACACTCCAACCCCTCAAATTTTGAGTATTTACACTTGGGCCACAAAACTTTTCTCACTTTTACAATTTAGTCCTTTCTTGAATTAATACATCATAATATACTTCCTAAATAGATTTTTTTGACATAGCTCAAAATTTCCCTTTTTATTTCTTTATTTTCTTACTTTACTATATCAAGGATAGAAATTTTCGAGGTATTACAGTATATATGCTTTTATGTATGATAGAATAAATATTGGTCAAAATATGATTTTGGTCCCTCTATCATACTTGAATTAGTGATTTAATCTCTATAAACCACAACGCTATACTTTAATTTGGTGTAATTTATTCTATCTACTTTTACAATGCTACAAATGGTATTCCTTTCAATTAAAATGTTTACATGAATTTTTAAAAATATTCCTTCAAACATTAAAAAAATAGCATATAAGCATGATGAGTTGAAATGAACGATTTTAAGGTAAGCTTATGTTAGCTTTACTTTACTACTTGCACATTTTTTTTGGTTCATTTTGATACTTGAACTTAACAATTAGATCTATTTTAGTAAGTGAACTTGAATTCCTTCAATATTTAATGATATGATCACTATTTTTAGAACATGATTGAATTGGTTGGTCAAACCGATCGGACTGAGAATTGACTGGTATACTAGTCCAAACAAAGGAGTTGAATTGATTAAATCGAAAATTACTCAAAATCGATAACAATCGAAAATTGGGACAAAAACCAGTAATTGAACAAGTTGAACAAATTTAATATTTTTTTTTTACATTTTAAAGTTTTTTAATAAATTTTTAATTATTGTTGGTCTAGCAGTTGAATTGATCAATCCAATTGAATCCGGAACTAGTGATCTGACTGGTTCAAGCATTAATTTGATTATTAGAACATTATATGTGAAACTTTAAAATTTACCAATGTCATCAGCTGAAATTTTATATAATTTTTTTTAAAATTTTTAAGTGATGATGTGACATAATTTCTGAGTGTCAAATTATTAAAATTTTATATTTTTCAAGTTTAGAAATCAAAATGAACCTAATTATCAATTTAAAATGCCAAAGTGGAGTAAAAAGAATATAAATATCAAAGTGAATCTAGCTGCCAAGTTTAGGGAAAAATTTTATATTATTCCTTTATTTTCATATATTCTTCTTATGCAAAAACTATGCTTGAAATTATTACATATTCATATTTCTGTTAATATTTGATATATAATTGTACTTTATTTTTTAATAATTTTATGATTCATCTTTTATCTCTTTAAAATAATTTTCTAACTTTGCTATTGTAGTAAAAAAAAAAAATAATTCCATAAACAAGGTGTCTTATTTAGAAAAAAAAAAAAAACTTAAATTTTATTATTTTATTACATTTTAAACTAGTATGTGTTACCACTATACCTTGCTTATGGTATTTTTCAAACTTTATTAAAAATGTATAATTTTTTTAATTTTAAAATATTAACAATTCATATAAATATAAACATTACAATTTATATGCTCTATCCATTTTTTACATGTCCTATTAAAATTATCAATTATAATCACTATATAAAATTTAAAAATTTTGGGTCAGATATCGGTTAGACTATCAATTCGGAGAATGGTATTGAATTAATTGGATAAGAAACTGATTGTTAATATTTTTAATTAAATTGATCAAACTAAGAACCAATAGTTTGACCAGTTCGACCACTCTAATTCTTAAAATATTAATTTCTTAAAAACAACATAACTCTACTTGTAGAGTTAAAAGTTTTCACCATGTATAAAAAAACTTAATACTTTTCATGAGGGTTAATATTTATTACACTAGTAATATATTTATTTATTCCAAAAATAATTTTAAAAAAATTGCCACATATATTTTTAATTTTTTTAATATTATACTTTTTTTAATATTTTACTATATTCTAAAATACTTTTCAATGCCTAACCTTGCTTGCTCTATGTAATTAGGGGAGTTTGGTAGGGCCTTACATCTTAAATTGGAAAATTTTTTATTTAAATTTTTTAAAATTTTTAAAATTTTAAATTAATAAATATAAAATTACACTTTAATTCTCTAAAAATGATAAAAATTAATTTCATATTTTAAAATTTATAAAAATATAAATTATTAAAATGATAAAATTATATTTTTACTATTGTAAAAATTACAATTTAATTTTGCCCCTTAAAAGAATTTTATGGCTTTACCCTATTTACTTGCTTGTGAAGCTTAAAAATTCTAGTAGCAAATATTTTCTTTTTTATAAATATATTTTATTTAAAAAAATAAATGAATAAGCCTTAATTAATTAATTAGTTGGGGAAATTAAAAAAAGAAAGGCTGCAGAGAAGAAAGATATATATGGCGAGAAAAAAGGCGCGAAGTGGCCGTCCAAAAAAACACCAGAGAAAAAGAGAGAGAGGGAGAGAAAAAAAAAGAGAGTCGTTTTTGAGAGATGATGATGATCGTCATTTTCTTTTTCCTAACCGAAATCTCCTCTGTTTTAGGGTTAAAAAATACCAAGTTCACATTTCCTTCGAAAAAACAAACGACTGCAAATTTGAAAATTAAGACGACCAAAGGAAAACAGAAGAAAAGAGAAAAGTATAGATTAATCGCGAATTTTGTTATGCTATTTGGATCGATGCGTTAATTGAAATTCATTTGATTTTTTTAATTATTTCATTCTCCAAATTTTGATTTGATTTGCTTTGGATTTGATTTTTTTTATTTTTTTAAAACTTTTTTGGTGTGGAGTTGGATTGGGGGGAATAATCGGAGGTGGAATGATTGTAGACGCGATTTCTGGAACGTAATGATCTGGTGTTTACAGCGGCGTAGGATGAGAGGAGGGAGGCGCGATCGTAAATGATTCAAGGATCGGAAAGTAAAACGATGAAATGGGCATCATTGCTTAAGGACATCAAGGAAAAGGTCGGTTTACCTCCTCAATCTTCTACTGCTGCTTCCGTTGCTACCACAGTTGCTGCTTCTTCTTCTTCGTCTTCTTCTCCTCCTCCTTCCAATCGTGATGCCAATGCTTTCTCAACTCATTACGACTTCGCTTATTCCTCTTCTTCCAGGTTTGATTTATTATTTTCATCTTTTTGAATAATTTATATTGTTTTCTTTTTATCTGTTTTCATTTTTATCAGCTAATGATGATTAACTTATGAGGTGAACTGGTAGAATCATAGTGGTTTGCTTTACTTATTTTCATTTTAAAAAAGAAATTCTGTTTGCTTTACTTGCCGTTGACTGCCTTTAACGTTTATCTCCAATTTATTTCGGGCAATTAGAAGTATGATTTCAGTTATGGTGTGTGCTTTATTAATTTATTTAGTTTCTGATAAAGTAAGCCTAGGCTCCGATGAGATTTTCTAGTATTTTGTTGCTTTTTCTACAAGGAAGAAGATTTAAAAATTAAATTTTGTTGGAAGAGTTTTTTTTGGTACTGTTAGATGTATTATTATGCATGGAGGAACCTAATTTTAAGGTACTAATGTGTAGTCTTGTGGTATCTAAGTATTTCTGATTGTAGGCTAGTACTGTATCTGCTAGGGCAACTATTACTCCATTAATAAAGTTGGTGATCGAGCTAACTCATGCAAGTTCTGGTAGCTCTGATTAGCTGCTTCTCCTAAAAGATCAAAAAAGACCGAAAACATATGATGAAGTAGAAAGGAAAAATAGGAAAAGGATGAGCTAGAAATGATCTTATTGAAGTTCTTGGAGCTACATACGATGTGTTCTATTAGAAAATGAATAGCTACGTGTATTTTAACTGAGGATTGGACCAAGCTTGTGGCGAAGGTCTTATTAATGTAATGGGAGGAGCTATAGGAATTTAGTTGGCAATTATAGAATATAGGATGAGTGCCTGAATAGGATAAATGCCACCTCTCTATTTACTAGTTGGGGGATTTTCTTTCTCGTCTTTTTTTCTATTCTCGGGAATCTGAAGTTTTGTTGTGCCTTTGCTAAAGGTTCACTTACTCCTGAGGTCCATTCGTAAACTCCATTCCCTGGCATTTTGAGAAGAGTTGACGCTTCTGGTGTGGGATTTAAATGATAGGTGATTTTGAAATTAGTCTTAGGTGTGAGCTTGCATTTACATTTTGGAGTAGTGTGGATGTTTGGTTTGTCAATGCATGGATGTTTTATTTACTGAAATTTTAGTTTAAGCAGTAATAAAACAGAATGTTAATATCATCTATCACAGGGATCAAAGATGTTGGGATGCTCTTTAGTCACAAAAAAGGTCCTGCAATTTGTCCTTTCTCTCTCTCTAAAAAAATTGTTTTGCTTTAGAATCTATTTATAACGGAGCAAGATCCTTTTTTGTGCTACTGCATCCTGTTCTCTTTAAAATTAGGAGTTTAATAGTTTACTGGTAATATGCCTTTTTGTTAGTCCATTATACCAATTTGTAGTGTACGAGATTATGTAAAATATTTGTTGTTCAAGATTTGGTTTAACTTTCAATTGTTGGGCTACTTGTTCTTTTGTTTTTCTAGTTGTGCAACATCTAATCATATAATTATACTTGTAAATTCCCCTCTATCTGATTGTGATTTAAGTGGATACATTTGTTTCTTATGTTTTCTCATGTCTATTTATCTAATTACATTTTTAAATTAAAAAACTGTGATAATGTGTCTTCTTTTTTGGATTCCACTTCTTTTGCTCTATGAATGCAACATTCCTTCCAAATTGACGTTACCTTTGTTCCCCCTTGTTACAGCAAAGACAAACATGAATTGGAATTGGACTTTAATAGATTTTGGGAAGAGTTCTGCTCATCCAATTCTGAAAAGGTTCATTCTCCTTGATATTCTAATTCCTGGCAGTCTTTTATGTACCATTACAAATTCCCTTATGTTTGTATTGTCTTTGCAGGAGAAAGAAATGGCCTTGAGTTTGACTGTAGATGCCTTTTGTAGATTAGTCAAGCTGCACGCTAACGTAGCTCAATTAGTCACCCAGTATGAATGCTCATTGTCCCGTCTATTCTCTTATATCACATGGTTTATTTTGTATAAAGTAGTTGTCAACAATTTTAGCTGTTTTCTGATCATCGAGCAAAACTTTCCCTTCACATTCACGTTGTTAAGCACTGTTGCCACGGTTGCTTTTTTCTCTCCAGTGTTCATCAACTTGTTTGAGTTGTTAAGAAACTCTACTTCAGTACCATTATAACCTTACATGTTCCATCATAAACTATTTTGAAGTGGAGATAGCCGTACTCGATAAAGTTTGGGCATCTAAATTCATGCTCCTGTTATTTATGTTGCACCGCATCTACTGATATTTGGTCATACTTTTTGATTCATTCTTGTTGGGACTTGATCTCGTTGCAGTTAGAATAGTTTTGTTTTTCTATTATCTTACTTGATTTACGCTGGCTTTTATTGTTAGCTAAGATCCATTCTAGGAAATAAAGTGGAACATTTGATTATCCAAACTATATAGACGGTGGCCTTTTAGTTGATACAGTTTTCTCCTTCCAAAAACTTACTTCTCGTCAAGATTTTTGTAATTAAAGTTAGTTCTTTGTAAGTGGAGTTTTCATTTGCTTCAGCTTCAGATCCCATAAAGAAATCATCAATTAATGATTTTCTTTGTATCATTTGAATAATATTAATCAATTTTGCATTTCTACTTAGTGAATAGTTTGATTCTTTCTGTATGTGCTGTTTTCCTGGTTTGTTATTAGCCCTGTACTGCACATCTCTAGTAGTATGAATTGATTGTCTGTATTCTTAATTCAAATAGTATTGCAGCTTTCTGACTTTCTCCAACTGTGAGCATGTTGACCGACATTTAGAGGTTTAATTCATTACAGGTTAGTAGAAACACATATCTTCTCCTTCGTAGTGGGAAGAGCGTTTGTAACGAATGTTGAAAAGTTAAAACTTAGCAGCAAAATAAGATCTTTGGATGTATCAAAAGTAATACAGTTTTTCTCTGAAGTCACCAAGGTTTGGCTCTGGGATCTAAGTGCTTTATATCTCAATGTATATTATCCATATTGTTTTCCGGGTTTCTCTTTTGGAATTAGCTCTTGTACGCTGATCTGCAGGATGGCATCAGTACCGGATCAAATTTGTTGACCGCCGTTGAAGTCCTTGTGTCTGGGGTATATTTCATTCATCTTTTATAACATAATATGATACTGTAGTTGGAACCTTGTCATTAAATTTATTGCTTGTGAGAAGCTTATGTCATTTCCAACTGAAGATAGATAGTCCAACCTCTAATGATTATTGAATTATGTTGTAAAATAACTAACCTATACACTTTGATCTTTTGAAGTAATGTGATTGATTTGGATGAGTGTTTGTTATATTTTGCACCACAATTGATATCCCAAATTCTGTTTTTTTTTTATATTTAAACTGTTAATTGTTGTTATCATTTCTGTTGTTTGCAGCCTTTTGATAAACAAGCTCTCCTTGATTCTGGGATATTTTGCTGTCTCGTTCAAATTCTGAATGCACTTTTGAGTCTTGATGAGGCTAATCAGAAGCCAAAAATTACTGATTCTGAGGAATCATTGCCGGCTGAAAAGGATTCAGTTGCTGATGGACAAGCCTGCCGACTTGAGGTGGTTATTTTATGAATATCTACAGCACTATCTGTTCACAAGTTGAATATTTTGAACAGAGGTGACTTGGATAATGTCTTTTGGATTGACTGTAAACTTATTGCGATTCATTCAGGTAGAAGGAAGCATTGTGCATATTATGAAAGCATTAGCTGGTCATCCTTCAGCAGCACAGAGTTTAATTGAGGACGATTCTCTGATGTTGCTGTTTCAGACTGTTGCCAATGGATCTTCAACCGCTTTCTCAAGGTATAAGGAAGGTTTTGTTTCAGTGCACGTCATACAACTTCATAGACATGCTATGCAGGTAAGCTGTTGTGTTTTAATATAAATGTTCAAAACCATAAAGAGGTCCGTACGAGCTTCATTTGCCAAAATTTAACTGTTATAATTTGCTTGTCCCATCAGATCCTTGGACTGCTTTTGGTCAATGATAATGGAGGCACGGCCCAATACATACACAAACATCAACTGGTATGCCTTTGTGGAAAATTTTAAAAGCATATCTGAAGAACATAGGTTGCTTGCTGCATGCTGTGTCTTTTCTTTCTTCTTCTTTAACTATATTCTCCTCTGCTTTAGAGAATCCTTAGTCATCGGATCACGTTCTTGTCTGTACATTTAAGGCTTGTTTACAGTTGATTATGGGTGAAACAGTGAAGAATTATACAGGCAGCAAGATATGAACTATTCACCAACTTGGGTATTTACTAGAGCAATTTAGGCAAAAAATTGGAAAGCAGTGAATTCCAAGATTTAAGTGAGGGTAGAATCTCTGTATTGACAAAGAGTGGAATCGTTGAGGTGACTTTTATTGGGAGTTTCTGCAGGATGCTTCCTTAAGTCTCTTTGTCTGGGCATCAACTAAAGTGCAGTGGCAATGGTCAACTCATTTAACAGGCTTCTTCACTGTTTTAGAGTTTTAAGTTTTTTTTGTTAGTTGGAATAACTGTTTCTAAGACATTGATTTATCAGACAGAAAGATCTTGGTAAGCAAAGAACAATGTTGATTTGTGTTTAGTCACATTATCTTTGATGTTAGTCCATCTAAAGACAAAAACTTAAGGAAGCCAGAAGGATTTAAACCTTCATTACCTGTTTGAATTTATCTTATTTCGTAAGATCATACAGTTAGAGTGCTATTTCTTCCTCTTATTCTACTTACTTTCTGAATCTTCAGTACATAATTTCAATATATTGTTGTTTGCTTACATTACATGTCATTCTCTTATTGCCTACTTTTTGTTTTATTGCTACATCTTGTTGTGTAACTTCTATTAAATATTATTATGAAGGATTTTTTTTATTGTAATGTCTTATATGATGGTTTTGAGAATACCTGTACCTGTGCTCTGCATTTTAACTACGCGGAATAGTAAAGCTGTAGGAATATTCTGTAAATATTTTAGGAATATTTTGTAGATATTCTTTTTATTACAATCCCTTATTTTAAGGGATCATATCTCCTATTTAGTATCTTTCCTAACTTAGAGTTTCCTAAAGTAGTGACATAGGTTGTATATAAAAAGATGTAATATGTTCTATTGAATTTAGAAGAAAATTCAGAGAATTACTCTGATTTCTACATAGTATCAGCTTAGGTTATGATTTCTTTTTCAACCTAGACCATGTCCAAAACTCCTTCTCCTACTTCGGAGATTACTTCAAATCCAGAAAATTTTTTTGGTTCCGATGCTCCATCAGATTCGTCTGGTCTGACTATCACCTGCCATCGATTGACTAGCAACAATTTTCTTGAATGGTCCCAATCGGTTAAGATTTTTCTCTTGGGCAGAGAAAGATTGGGCTACGTTACTGGTGAAATCAAGAAGCCTGCTGTGACTGATGCTGGTTTTGCTAAGTGGATGCGTGACAATGGTCAGGTTATGACTTGGCTCCTTAATTCCATGACCCTGAGTATAAAAGGCCTAATGCTGGTTTCCTGCTCTATTCATTAATAAAAGGCCTAATTCTTTTTCTTGCAAAGTTTGCTCTCTTGCCAAACATACTAAATCATCTTATTTTCCTTCTACATACAAGCCTTCTTACCATTTTGCTTTGATCCATAGTGATATTTGGGGCCCTTCTCGGGTGAAGAATGCTGATAATTGTAAGTGGTTTATCACTTTTATTGATGATCACAGTAGGATAACTTGGACTTATTTGCTGAAAGATAAATCTAAAACTGCTGGTGTTTTTGTGCAATTTTATAACATGGTTCTCACTCAATTTGGGTCTAAAATCCAGCTCTTTAAATCTGATAATGGCAGTGAATTTTTTGCTAGGTCTTTAGGTGATTTTTTTAAGGAAAAGGGCATAGTTCAGATTAGTTCTTGTGTTGAAACCCCACAGCAAAACGGCATTGCCGAAAGAAAAAATAGGCACCTTCTTGAAGTTACTCATTCTCTTCTATTTACCACTAATGTTCCCAAATATTTGTGGGGGGGAAGCCTTATTAACTGTCACGTATTTAATTAACCGGATGCCTAGTAAGGTTTTAAAATTTCAAACGCCTCAATCTATATTTTTGCAGCACTTTCCCCATTTTAAGCCTATCTCCTCCATTGTGCCACTTAAAATTTTTGGCTGCACTGTTTTTATCCAAAATATTGCTCCTAATAAGTCCAAGTTAGATCCTAAGTCTTTAAAATGTGTATTGGTTGGGTATTCTTCACTTAAGAAGGGTTATAAATGCTATCATCCTCCTTCTAAATGATTTTTCACCACTATGGATATAACATTTTATGAGCAGGATCCCTATTTCACTCAGGCTGAAATTCAGGGGGAGACATGGAGTGATTTTCAGCCACATCAGGTATCTCCTCCTAATCTTCATTCTCAACCTTCAGAATTGCCATTTTTTTCGCCATTACCTGCAGATCTGTCACCTGTGACTACTCCCATTGATTCTCCTGTAGTACCTATGACTAATTCACCCACACCCAGTTTAAACACTCTTCCTGAAAATACACCTATTCCAATTGACAGTCTTCCAAAAACACCACTACCCAAACAGCTTCGTGTCTACACAAGAAAAAGAAGACATATCCCTGAGACTGTTTTGCAATCTGATTCTTGCCGAGAATTGGATTTGGGTCCAGCTGCCGAAATGGAAGAAGAAATCAGTAAGTCCACTACTCTAGATGACTTTCCTATTGCTATTAGAAAAGGGGTTAGACAGTGCACCAAGCATCCTATTAAAAAATTTACTGGTTATAATTCATTGATGCCGTCTTTTCAAGCATTTACAGCAACCTTGGATAAAGAACAGGTTCTCACAAGCATAGCTGAAGCTCTAAAGGATCCAAAATGGAGAAGGGCTGTTGAAGAGGATATTTGTGCACTAGAGAAAAATGCTACTTGGACCGTTACAGACCTTCCTCAAGGAAAAAAGGCTGTCGGCTGTAAATGGATCTTTGCTGTAAAGTATAACTCCAATGGCAGTATCCAACGATACAAAGCTAGACTAGTGGCCAGAGGTTTTACACAAACATATGGGATAGACTTCACAGAAACTTTTGCACCCGTGGCAAAGCTTAACAATATTCGAGTACTCCTAAGTTTGGCTGTAAATTGCGATTGGAAATTACACCAACTTGATGTAAAAAATGCATTTCTTAATGGCAAGCTAGAGGAAGAAGTCTATATGAAATTGCCACCTGGCTTAAAGTCTATTGAAGGTAGCAACAAGGTTTGCAAGCTCAACAAGTCTCTATACGGGTTAAAACAATCACCCAGAGCTTGGTTCGAGAGGTTCACTACAGTCATTCTTCAAAATGGCTACAAGCAGTCCCTTGCCGATCATACGCTTTTCATCAAGGTAACTTCTACAAATAAGAAAGCTATCCTAATTGTGTATGTGGATGACATCATTCTTACTAGAGATGATGAGGAAGAGATTAGCAATTTGAAGAAGTTGTTAAACAGGGAATTCGAAACCAAGGACTTGGGAAAGCTAAGGTATTTCCTAGGAATGGATTTGACAAGATCAAAAGAAGGACTTGTGATCAACCAGAGAAAGTATGTACTTGATTTACTCAAAGAAACTAGTTTTCTTGGTTGTAAGCCGGCTGATACACCAATGGAGGCAAACTTGAGATTCAATAAAGAAGATAGGTCCTTAGTAGACAGAGAGAAATTTCAAAGGTTAGTTGGGAAACTAATCTACTTATCCTTGACAAGGCCAGATATAGCTTTTCCCGTAAATGTGATAAGTCAACACATGACTAATCCTACTGAAAAGCATATGGCAGCAGCAAATAGAATTCTCAAGTACTTGAAGAAAACTCCAGGATACTGCTTAATGTTTAAGAAGACACAAGACAGAACTGTTAAGATTTTTCCAGACTCTAGTTGGGCTGGAGATCTCACTGAAAGAAGATCCACTAGTGGCTACTGCACTTTTGTTTGGGGTAACCTTACAACTTGAAGAAGTAAGAAACAATCTGTTGTTTCAAGAAGTAGTGCTGAAGCTGAATTTAGAGCACTAGCTTTGGGGATATGCGAAGGAATTTGGCTACTTAAATTACTAAAAGAACTTGGCGCAAATCAGGAGGATCAATTTGAAGTTTTGTGTGATAATCAATCTGCCATTCATATTGCCAAGAACCCAGTTCAACATGACCGAACAAAGCATGTTGAGATTGATAGGCATTTTATTGCTGATCAAGTCAACAAAAAGACAGCCACTCTTTCTTACATTCCTTCAGAAGGACAGATTGCAGACATTCTTACCAAGGCTTTGCCAAAGCCTGTGTTCAATAAATTCCTATTCAAGCTGGGATTATACAATGTATATTCTCCAGCTTGAGGGGGAGTGTAGGAATATTCTGTAAATATTTTAAGAATATTTTGTAGATATTCTTTTTATTACAATCCCTTATTTTAAGGGATCATATCTCCTATTTAGTATCTTTCCTAACTTAGAGTTTCCTAAAGTAGTGACATAGGTTGTATATAAAAAGATGTAATATGTTCTATTGAATTTAGAAGAAAATTCAGAGAATTACTCTGATTTCTACGAAAGCTTTTGCTAAGATGCAGTGGGTGACTTGTGAGAGTTTAGGATATTTGTTTTTGACAAGCCTAAATGCAGTCTGTTATGTGTCTTCTCTCTCTCTCTCTCTGTTTCGCTTTCTGCATTATGTGGATTCCTTTTTTATGACTATAGACAGAAACAGTTCACATTCGTCTCACCTGGGTTAGGGCCACCGTAATAACGTAGTCTTAGGATTTTAGACACTAGCGAAGGCATGTCTTTGGAAGCCTTATTTTTACATTTGATTTGTGATGACATCTCTTATTCTCACAATGCAACCAAGTTTAACTGTTAACTTTGTTTTGTCTTGTTCTGTTTATTTCAGCAATCTTCTTATTTATATTTTTCTTAGCTATGTATTTGTTCTATTACTTGTTTCCTTGTCATTATTAATTATGTCCTATATACGCTACACATCCTTTTGTGCAGATAACGGTTCTTCTAATTGCTGTCAAAGATTTTAATCCAGATTGTGGGGACCCTGCCTACACTGTTGGCATTGTGGACTTAGTACTTGAATGTGTGGAATTGTCATATAGACCAGGTAATTGGTTCGTGATTTTCCCTAGTTGATTTCTTTAACAAGAGTATGATTACAGATTTTGTTTATGTATCATAAAGTTCTTTGGTCCTGGCTCTTCTTTTTAATGATTCTTATTTGAGATTTTACTTTGTCATGAGTTATTGTTGATATCATGCAACTTTGATTTGTAGAGGCTGGTGATCTCAGTCTTAGGGAAGATATACATAATGCCCATGGTTATCACTTCCTTGTTCAGTTTGCTCTAGTTCTTTCCTCCATCCCACAGAATCAAGGCATTGAATCTATTTATTTGAAGCACCAGGCTGACAAAGATAGTGGTTCAAATGGTGCTCAAGTTTTTGAGGACACAGCAGAAAAGGATTCCATAGGAAAGGAGGACTCTTCTTCTGAAAATGTCTCACCCACTTTGAGTAGGCTACTTGATATTCTTGTTAACCTAGCTCAAACAGGTCCTCCTGATGAAAAAAAATCCAAATACTCTCACACCAAGGCCGGTGGCCATGGTAGAACCCGAACTTTATCTACAGACAGTCTTGGTGATGAAATTTGGGAACAGGGAAATACTAAAGTTAAAGACCTTGAAGCTGTCCAGATGTTGCAAGATATTTTTCTCAAGGCAGAGAGCAGGGATCTGCAGGCAGAAGTATTAAACAGAATGTTTAAAATATTTTCAAGTCATCTTGAAAACTATAAGTTGTCTCAGCAAGTGAGGACTGTTCCTCTCTTGATCTTAAACATGGCTGGATTTCCTTCATCATTGCAAGAGAGAATATTGAAAATTCTTGAATATGCTGTGACTGTAGTGAATTGTGTTCCTGAACAGGAACTGCTGTCTCTATGTTGCTTGTTACAGCAACCAATTACATCAGAGTTAAAGCTCACCATCCTTTCCTTTTTTGTAAAGCTCCTCTCCTTTGACCAACTATACAAGAAAGTCCTTAGAGAAGTAGGTGTGCTGGAAGTCTTGTTGGATGGCTTGAAGCAGCATAAGTTTCTTTTAGGACAAAACCAACATGATGGTAATGCCTATCAGTTGGAGGAAAAATCCAGCTCTAGCAGCTTGAAGAAGCACTTCGACAGTGAGGGTCTTATTGTTACTTCACCCAAGTTTGTGGAATCTGGTTCAGGGAAGTTTCCTATTTTTGAAGCTGAGGATACAATCGCAATTGCATGGGACTGTATGGTTTCCTTAGTGAAGGATGCTGAAGCTAGCCAAGCTTCATTCCGATCTGCCAATGGTCTGACCACTGTTCTCCCCTTCCTGGTGTCCAATGTTCATCGTGCTGGGGTCCTCCGGACATTGTCATGTTTGATCACTGAAGATAATGTGCAGGTTTGTTAAGATGCATGTTTTTCTGTATGATAAATCTAAATTTTGATAGATTTTACATGCAAGAATGTTGTTTCTCCCCTGTTTGACTTTTTCTCCCCTACCGTTATGAGAATTCATGATCTTCACTTCCAATGGTGTAATGCTAAATGTCCTTGTTCCCTTGCATGCTTTTGTGCATGAGTGAACTGCCTGTACAGCTGTTAACACTAATTGGATACTCTTTCCTTTGCAGGGTCATCCTGAAGAATTAGGAGCCATTATTGAAGTTCTAAAGAGTGGAATGGTTACAAGTTTTTCAGGACATCAATACAAGCTTCAAAGTGATGCGAAATGTGATACAATGGGAGCATTGTGGCGCATTCTAGGAGTAAATAGTAAAGCTCAGAGAGTTTTTGGTGAAGCCAGTGGGTTTTCTCTTCTGCTGACCACCCTCCACAGTTTTCAGGGTCATGAAGGACGCTCAGAAGAATCTTCTTTGTTAGATCACATCAAAGTGTTCAAATATTTGTTGCGCCTTGTGACAGCTGCAGTGTGTGGTAATGCCATTAATAGAACAAAGTTGCATGCTATCATATCATCACAAACCTTTAATGATCTTCTCTCCGAGTCTCAGTTGCTGTGTGTGGATTATGAGAAGCAAGTGATTCAGCTTTTGTTGGAACTTGCTCTTGAAATTCTCCTTCCACCTTTTGTAACACCGGAGAGTGCCACATCAGCAGATATGGCTGAAAATAAGTTCACTAGTTTTTTGGTTAATCCTGATAAGGAACGAGTACACAATGCTGGTGCCATTAGAGCTCTGATCCGTTCATTGTTGCTTTTTACTCCTAAGGTGCAGTTAGAAGTGCTGAATCTTATTGAGAAGCTTGCTCGTTCTGGCCCCTTCAATCTGGAAAATCTCACCTCTGTAGGTGAGATAGAATCTTCTATTGCCTTTATAGTCTTGATTACTAGACATTAGCTTCTTACTATCTGCTTTTCCAATGTATTTAGGTTCTGTGGAACTTTTACTGGAGACAATTCACCCCTTCCTTTCAGGCTCCTCACTCTTACTTTCTTGTGCTTTGAAGATAGTTGAGGTTCTAGGGGCATATAGGTAGGCTTTGTGTTCATGTCTAGGAATCATTATATTTACTCAAATTATTTGATTTTTCTGTCTTCTGTTATTTCTCAAATGAGGCTGTATTTCTGGTAATAGATTGTCTGCATCAGAACTCCGAACACTTTTAAGATATATTCTACAAACGAGGCTGATGAAATCCGGTCATACAGTTGTTGATACGATGGATAGGTTAATTCTCATGGAAGATATGGTTTTGGAAAATGTTTCTTTGGCTCCATTTGTTGAAATGGAGATGAGCAAGGTTGGGCATGGTTCTTTTCAGGTGTCTCTAGGAGAAAGATCTTGGCCGCCTGCTGCTGGTTATTCGTTTGTCTGTTGGTTTCAGTTTAAAAACTTCTTTAAAACACAAGCAAAAGAAACTGAGCCTGCCAAATCAGGTCTTCCCAAGAAGAAAACTGGCTTAAATGGGCAGCATCATGATCAGCATGTTCTCTGGATATTTTCTGTTGATGCAGTTGATGATGACAGCACTTTCTATGCTGAACTTTATCTTCAAGAGGATGGTGTTCTTACCCTTGCAACTAGCAACTCTTGCTCCTTATCATTTTCTGGATTAGAACTGGAGGAAGGCCAGTGGCATCATCTTGCTATTGTTCATAGCAAACCAAATGCGCTTGCTGGATTATTCCAAGCTAGTGTTGCTTATGTTTATCTTGATGGGAAGCTAATGCAAACGGGAAAATTAGGATATTCACCCTCTCCCATGGGAAAACCTTTGCAGGTAAATATTGGGACTCCAGTTACGTCTGCAAGGGTTAGAGACTTGACATGGAGACTCCGCTCTTGCTATCTTTTTGAGGAAGTGCTCACGCCAGGTTGTATATGTTTCATGTACATCCTTGGTAGGGGGTATAGGGGGCTTTTCCAAGATGCAGATCTTCTTCGTTTTGTCCCCTACCAGGCTTGTGGGGGTGGTAGCATGGCTATCTTAGACTCCTTAGACGCTGACTTGTCTGTACCTCCTGGAACACAGAAGCTTGACAGTGCAAGTAAGCAGGGAGACCCTAAGGCAGATGGAAGTGGAATTGTTTGGGATTTGGATAGATTAGGAAACCTTTCATTCCAGATCTCAGGTAAAAAGCTCATATTTGCATTTGATGGAACTTGTACGGAGGCTGTTCGAGCATCTGGGTCATCTTACATGCTCAATCTGGTTGATCCTCTGTCAGCTGCTGCTTCTCCCATTGGAGGTGAGTGCCAGTTTCTCACTTTACATGTAATCGTAGTGAAAATTAGTTATCTTAATTACTCTATTTTGCTGTCTATGCAGGTATACCACGGTTTGGACGACTTCATGGGGATATCTATATCTGTAGGCAATTTGTTATCGGTGATACTATCCGCTCTGTTGGTGGGATGTCTGTCATTTTGGCCATTGTTGAGGCAGCTGAGACTAGGGATATGCTCCATATGGCCTTGTCCCTTCTTTCTTGTGCACTTCATCACAACCCTCAAAACATAAAAGACATGCAAACATGCAGAGGATACCATTTGCTAGCTCTATTTCTGCGTCAAAGGATGTCATTATTTGATATGCAGTGTCTTGATATATTTTTACAGATAGCTGCATGTGAAGCTTCATTTTCCGAACCAAGTAAATTGGAATGTATTCAAACTTTTGCATTACCTACTGACACAATTCATGAAACTAGCTTTGAGGATCTTAATCTCTCAAAGTTCCGTGATAAAACATCTTCAGGTGGAAATCAATTTGACATGGATGATTTTTCTTCCCTGAAGGATTCGTTCAGTCATACTTCAGAGCTAGAAAATGCTGATCTGCCAGCTGAAACTTCAAACTGCATTGTCTTGTCAAATGCCAATATGGTAGAACATGTTTTGCTGGACTGGACACTGTGGGTAACTTCCCCACTTCCCATTCAAATTGCAGTGTTAAATTTTCTAGAGCAACTTGTGTCTGTTCATTGGTATAGGAATCACAACCTTACAGTTCTTCGTCAAATCAACCTTGTTCAACATTTATTGGTGACTTTGCAGCGCGGTGATGTTGAAGTTCCTGTTTTGGAAAAATTAGTTGCTGTCCTTGGGGTTATATTGGAAGACGAGTTCCTGGCATCTGAACTTGAAAACGTGATTAGGTTTGTTATTATGTCATTTGATCCACCTGAGATGAAACCACATCATCAAATAATGCGTGAGCCCATGGGAAAGCATGTTATAGTTAGGAATTTGCTTCTGGAGATGCTTGTGGATCTTCAAGTTACCATCAAATCAGAAGAAATGCTTGAACAGTGGCATAGAATTGTTTCTTCTAAATTATTGACTTATCTTCTTGATGATGCTGTTCATCCTACTAGTATGAGATGGATCATGACTCTCCTTGGTGTACGTCTGGCTTCTTCTCCCACTTTTGCTCTTAAATTTCGCACTAGTGGAGGTTATCAAGGCCTTATGCGTGTGCTTCCTAGTTTTTATGATTCTCCTGATATATATTATATCTTATTCTGCCTCATATTTGGGAAGCCAGTTTATCCAAGATTGCCAGAAGTTCGTATGCTGGACTTCCATGCACTCATGCCAAGTGATGGGGGTCATGTGGAGTTGAAATTTATAGAACTATTGGAATCTATAATTGCTATGGCAAAATCCAACTTTGATAGGCTAAGCATGCAGTCAATAATTGCTTGCCAAACAGGAAATTTTTTCCAACTTGCGGCAGAACTGGAGGAAAATGCGGACATGACTGCGGAGCTTCAGGGTGAAGCTCTCATGCACAAGACATATGCTGCACGCCTAATGGGAGGGGATGCATCTGCTCCTGCTGCTACAACTGCAGTTCTGAGATTCATGGTTGATTTGGCAAAGATGTGTCCTGCTTTTTCAGCTGTTTGCAGACGGACAGAATTTCTAGAATGTTGTGTTGACCTCTATTTTTCTTGTGTTAGGTTTGTCTTGAGATACATTCTCATTATATGCTTCAAATTTTCTACAAATTTATTCGCATTAATTTTATATCTCATTATAATGCTATATGTTCTCTAATCTGACTTATAAGTAATATTGTTCTGTTTGTATTTTGGCTTGCAGGTCTGGTCACACAGTGAAGATGGCAAAAGAGCGTTCAAAAGAGACAGAAGAGAAGAATTTGAATGATTGTGATGATGCTAGTTCGCAAAATGCGCCCTGTAGATTCCCTGTGGAGCAGGAACAGTCTGACAAAACTTCTATTAGTGCTGGAAGCTTCCCTCAAGCTTCAACTTCTAAAGATATGCTTGTCTCTTCAAATTCCAGTGCTGAAGATAAAGAAGAGATGAAATCTAGTACATCCCAAGAGGAATCGAAGAAATCATTGCAGGAAGATGTCCAAGTTACTCAGAGCAAAGATGGTGATAGTGTCAATCAGGTTACTGCCTCAAGCACAAATGAGTTCACCTACCATAATACCGACAATCTGGCTATTCAACCACCAGATTCACAGAGTTCTGTAGCTCTTGCTAGTCCAGATTCTTGTATTTGCTCTGAGAAATTAAATTCCAAAAGCCCCCTCGCTCCTTCTCCATCTCCCATTATTGCTCTGACTTCGTGGTTAAGTGCAACTTCAAACCATAATGAATCCAAAAATCCCATGGAGCCTTCTACGTCTACAAGTGTTGATCAATCCTCTGACTTGAAGTCTGGTTCTCCAGGATTAACAACTACAAATACTGCCTTTCCAGTTATTCCAAAGCTTCTTCTGGAAATGGATGATTCTGGCTATGGTGGTGGCCCTTGTTCAGCTGGGGCAGCTGCTATGTTGGATTTTATAGCTGAAGTACTGGCTGACCTTTTAACAGAGCAAATAAAAGCAGCACAATTTGTGGAGAGCATCTTGGAAATGGTTCCACTATATGTTGAATCTGAATCTATGATGGTTTTTCAAGGTTTATTTCTAAGCAG
The DNA here is from genome assembly GCA_020496765.1 of Gossypium stocksii. Lineage (NCBI taxonomy): Eukaryota > Viridiplantae > Streptophyta > Magnoliopsida > Malvales > Malvaceae > Gossypium > Gossypium stocksii. The sequence goes on from CM035623.1 coordinate 113,055,922, forward strand.
ACTAATGAACTTCATTGAAAGGCATCTCTTGCATGACGATGAAGAAGAAGAGAAAAAGTTAGATAAGACCAAATGGTCCTCAAACTTAGATGCATTATGCTGGATGATTGTTGATCGTGTTTACATGGGCGCTTTCCCTCAACCTGCTGGTGTATTGAAAACTCTAGAATTCTTGTTATCAATGTTGCAATTAGCAAACAAAGATGGTCGAATTGAAGACGCAGCTCCTACTGGAAAGGGTCTTTTGTCTATTACAAGAGGTAGCAGACAACTTGAGGCTTACGTACATTCAGTTCTTAAGAATACAAATAGGATGATACTGTACTGCTTCCTACCATCATTCCTGATTAGCATAGGGGAAGAAGATCTCGTTTCCTCCTTCGGTCTACTAACAGAACCTACGCAGAGATCACTCACAAACTCTTCACAAGATGATCCAGGAATTGATATCAGCAAGGTTTTGCAGCTGTTAGTTGCTCATCGACAAATAATATTCTGTCCAACCAATCTTGATATTGATCTAAATTGCTGTCTTTGTGTAAATTTAATTTATCTCATTCGTGACCAAAGGCGAAATGTACAGAACCTGGCAATTGATGTTGTCAAGTATTTACTGGTTCATCGAAAATCTTCTCTGGAAGACCTGCTTGTCTCTAAACCTAACAAAGGACAGCGCCTAGATGTACTGCATGGTGGTTTTGACAAATTGTTGACTGGAAACTTATCTTCTTTCTTTGACTGGCTTCGGACATCTGAAGAGATGATAAATAAAGTACTGGACCAATGTGCAGCCATAATGTGGGAGCAGTATGTTTCTGGCTCAGCAAAATTTCCTGGAGTAAGAATTAAAGGCATGGAGGGCCGTCGTAAGAGGGAAATGGGAAGAAGATCACGAGATACTTCAAAGTTTGAACAAAAACACTGGGAGCAAGCGACTGAAAGGAGATATGCAGTGGAGGGGCTTCGTGATACAATGTCTACCGAGTTGAGAGTTGTCCGTCAGGATAAATATGGGTGGGTTCTCCATGCTGAAAGCGAATGGCAAACCCATCTCCAACAACTTGTACATGAACGAGGAATATTCCCAATCCGTAAACCCTCTGTTTCAAAAGATCCTGAATGGCAACTTTGTCCCATTGAGGGTCCATACAGGATGCGCAAAAAGCTTGAGTGCTGTAAATTAAGAATTAACAGTATCCAAAATGTTCTTGATGGGCAGTTGGAATTAAGTGAGACGGAGCTTTCCAAGGTAAAAAATGAGGATGGTCCAGGTGTTTCTGATTCTGGTTCCAAAGCTATTTTCAATCTTTTGAATGAAATTGAATTATATGATGAATCATTGTATAAAGGATCAGATGACGTGAAGGATGTAACTTCTGTTAAAAATGGCTGGAATGATGACAAAGCTAGCAGTGTAACTGAAGCTAGTCTTCACTCAGCCCTTGAGTATGGTGCAAAATCTAGCGCAGTTTCTTTTCCTATGTTGGAAAGTATACCAGGAAGATCTGAAGCTGAATTTCCTGGGCTGTCACCTTCTGTTAGGATTGATGAAATCAAAGTTACTGAGGAGAAATTAGATAAGGCGCTGCAAAATGATAGTGAATATTTAATCAGACCTTATTTAGAACAACAGGAAAAGATTCGGTTCAGATATAACTGTGAGCGAGTAGTTGGTCTGGACAAACATGATGGTATATTTCTGATAGGGGAACTTTGTTTATATGTAATAGAGAACTTTTACATTGATGATACTGGCTGCATATGTGAGAAGGAATGTGAAGATGAGCTCTCTGTTATTGACCAGGCATTGGGTGTTAAGAAGGATGTTACTGGCAGTATGGATTGCCTATCAAAAGCAACTTCATCCTGGGGCACAACACCAAAGGCATTGATAGGGGGAAGAGCCTGGGCCTACAATGGTGGTGCATGGGGAAAGGAAAAAGTGGTTGCCAGTGGTAATTTACCTCACCCTTGGCGTATGTGGAAGCTTGATAGCATTCATGAGATTTTAAAGCGTGATTACCAGCTACGTCCTGTTGCTGTTGAGTTGTTTAGCATGGACGGATATAATGATCTCCTGGTGTTTCACAAAAGAGAAAGAGATGAAGTATACAAAAATCTGGTTGCCGTGAATCTGCCAAGGAACAGCATGTATGTAATCTAGCACTCATCCACTTTTAGTTCTGTTTTTAAGGTAGCTTTATGGTGTGGTATTAGCTACTTCTTGAAAATGAAGGGCGATATTAAGGTACAGAAAAGGCTGTATCCACTAGCCTTACTGTTTATCCCAAGCATCTATCTTTGCCAATGACTACTGTGCCTTGCTGTGCTTATGCTTCATTACTTTAAGTGCTTGTCTTTCTTCCTTTATCTTCTGAATCTTGAAAAAGATTGTTTACTTTGTAGTTCTTTTCCTTGCACCAGGTTGGACACAACAATTTCAGGATCAACAAAACAGGAAATCAATGAGGGTGGTCGTCTCTTTAAAATAACAGCTAAATCTTTCTCAAAGAGATGGCAAAGTGGAGAAATCAGCAATTTCCAGTACCTCATGCATCTTAATACCTTGGCAGGACGTGGATATAGTGATCTTACTCAATACCCAGTCTTCCCATGGGTTCTTGCTAATTATGAGAGTGAAAATCTGGACTTGTCAGATCCCAAAACCTTCCGCAAACTTGAAAAGCCAATGGGCTGTCAGACACCAGAAGGGGAAGAGGAATTTAAGACCAGGTCAATCCCAATATTTATTCAAGATCATACTATTATATGAATGATCATATTGATGCATTTGTGCCACTTTCTTTAACATGGTCTTTAAAATGCATGTATTAGGTTGTGTTTCTATGCTATGCTTTACCGTTGCCATTCTCTTTTATTTTTCAGATATGAGAGCTGGGATGACCCAGAGGTCCCAAAATTTCATTATGGTTCTCACTATTCTAGTGCTGGCATTGTTCTCTTTTATCTCCTTCGCTTGCCACCATTCAGTGCGGAAAACCAGAAGCTACAGGGTGGCCAGTTCGATCATGCTGATCGTCTTTTCAGTAGCATAAGAGACACTTGGTTGAGTGCTGCTGGGAAGGGTAACACATCAGATGTGAAAGAACTGATCCCAGAATTCTTCTACATGCCTGAGTTTTTGGAAAATCGCTTCAGTCTTGACTTGGGTGAGAAACAGTCAGGGGAAAAGGTCTGTCTTGGTTAAATTTTTTTTAAGTTGTATAGTATGATCTATAAATTCTTCTTTGTAATTTGCCAAATTTTGTGGTTCGTTAAGATTTACAAACTTCTCATTTTCTCTTGTTTCATATTTCCATAGGTTGGTGACGTTCACCTTCCTCCTTGGGCTAAAGGAAGTGCTAGGGAGTTCATTCGGATGCATAGGGAGGCCTTAGAATCCGATTTTGTTTCGGAAAATCTTCACCATTGGATAGACCTCATTTTTGGATATAAACAAAGGGGGAAGGTAGGTACTGGCATTCTCTTGAAGCACATTTTCAACACTCAAAACACACATTACTTGAGAAAGAAGTTGAAAATTCTTAAGTTTTCTGTATATTATTGACAGGCTGCTGAAAAAGCTGCTAATGTTTTCTACCACTACACATATGAAGGGAGTGTGGACATAGATGCAGTTGCAGATCCTTCAATGAAAGCTTCCATTCTAGCTCAGATCAATCATTTTGGACAGACACCTAAGCAACTATTCCTGAAACCGCACGTGAAAAGGCGGTCTGATAGAAAGCTTCCTCCTCATCCACTGAAGAATTCAACTCTTCTTGTTCCACATGAAATACGGAAAAGCTCTTATTCCATTACTCAGATCGTCACTTTCCAAGAGAAAATTCTTATTGGCAAGGCAAACACTAAGCTTAAACCTCGAATGTATGCCAAATATGTCGCATGGGGTTTCCCTGATCTCAGCTTGAGATTTTTGAGTTTTGACCAAGATCGACTCCTTTCAACACATGAGAATCTTCATTTAGGAAACCAAACTCAGTGTGCTGGTTTTAGCCATGATGGTCACATTTTGGTCACTGGCGCTGAGGATGGTCTAGTTTATGTTTGGAAAATCAGCGAGGAGCATCCGCGTGCCTCCAGTCGTTTGATGTTAGAGAAAGTGCTTTGTGCTCACAGATCCAAAATCACATGTCTTCATGTCAATCAGCCTTATATGTTGATCGTGAGCGGATCAGATGACTGTACTGTTATCATATGGGACCTCAGCTCCTTACGATTCGTTAGGCAACTTCCTGAATTCCCAACATCAGTTTCTGCAGTCTATGTGAATGATTTAACTGGTGAAATTATGACTGCTGCTGGAACTCTATTTGCTGTTTGGAGCATCAATGGATGCTGTCTAGCAGCAATTAGCACATCCCAGGTGCCATCTGATTATATAATCTCTGTGACAAGTTCAACCTTCTCTGATTGGCTGGACACAAACTGGTATGTAACAGGTCACCACGATGGGGCTGTTAAGGTCTGGCGTATGGTTCACTGTACTGACATAGAGACGATAAGTAATTCGACTAGCGTTGGAACCACAGGAGGGTTGCCTTTGGACAAGTCACCAGAATACAGATTGCTCCTCCACAAGGTATTGACGTTTCATAAGCACCCTGTTACTTCCCTTTTCTTAACTACTGATTTGAAGCAGTTGCTGAGTGGTGATTCTGGTGGCCATTTGCTGTCGTGGACGTTACCGCCCTGAAAGATCTTGCATATCAGGTATGCTAATTTAAAAAAAAAAGAAAGAAAGAAAGAAAGAAAGAAAGAACTATTGAATGATTTTCGTAAAGTACTGTGGAGGCTCCTATGCTAAAAATCAGATTGCATTTTGCCCCCTTCACTAAAAAGGGGCAAATTAGTCATTGTACATTAAATTAAAAAGCAAATTGATCATTTCTATTAAAAACTCTAGCCATTTATAAAAACTGGCATGGCTAACAAATTAACTCGACAACCACGTATACCTCATATTGACGTATATGGATTAGTTTTTAATAATAGAATAGATGAAAATTTTAATAAAAGGAACAATTTACTTTTTTATCTAATATATAGGGACTAATTTGCTCATTTATTGAGTAGAAGGAACAAAATGTAATTCAACTCTTAATATAAAGATCTCATGATACTTTACCGATGATTTTCATCTACAGTATTAGTTCTTGATTTTATGTTTGTGTTAAAAACACTTATCTTTTAACAGATTCCGATTTCTTGTAACAGAAATACAGATTCTCTCTTCATGACAGCATGAAAAGCCAAAAAGCAAAGACAGCAAAAGCAGCTTGGATAGACTTTATAGACATTATAAAGGTAAAATCTCTTGAAACCTTCCCATATTTACAAGCATTGAGGCTTTTTTTATTACAATGCATTTGCATGGTGGCTTCAACTCTCTCCATTTTGAACGTGGGAATGACAGGCTATACGCTTTTCTCGTATGTTTTTTTTTTTAAAAGTGGAGGATATATGGCTTTTGAAAAACATAGCCTCTACTGGGTTTGGCATGTACATAGAGATGGATTTTGCTAACTGTTTGTAATCAAGTTGTATAGCTGAAAAAGAAAAAGTGCATCGCACCCAAAATCAATTTTGCTAATGAGTGTTCTAATTTTTTTTTTTAAAGTTAACTAATTAGGTTTATAATAATACCACTAAATTAAATGAAACTTTTTATAACTATTCAACATGTATAATATTTCAGTGAAAGTTAACTGCCTAACTATTTGATTGGTTTCTCAATTATGAAAACTAAATTAAATTAATCTTTCTACTATTAAATGAATCGGCTTAGTTTTTGTAAAAAAAAATTATTTATTTTCTAAAATTATTATTTTGAAAAATTTTATGCTTTTGTATATGAGATATTTTATTGAATTTTGAATTACAAATTAAAAACATCATATCATTTTTTAATAAATCTATTATAATTTAGCTTTATTTGTTTAATGATTCATAGGTTATATTGATCCATTTAATAGTAGAGAGTCTAATTTGATCCAATCCACATATTCTTCACTAAAATTTAATAGTATTAAAAACCTAAATTTCTAGAGCTAATTTCTCATGACATATGCTATTGCAAAATACAGTATAATTATTTCTAGCCCAAAATGTTCTAAATTTTTTTACAAAAATCATGAGACTTTAGTTTTATAAAATAAAAATTCATGTTAAATACAGTATACTTTTTTTGACATACGGAGCATTATTCTGTAAGAAAATAAAAACTAGAGCGCAAAAGACATCCATAACAATGGTCACTAATATGCCTGCAAAGCTCAAGTGCTTAGAAAAGTATTATGTATTTATGAAAAGCATGCAGTTTGAACCTACTGCCGAAATTTGTTGTGCACTACTCGGGTCATAATATGGAAGAAAATGAGAAAGTTAAGATGCTATATGCCTATATGGGCACAGTCAAAGGTTGCCTGCCATTGCTTATATTCTGCTGAAAGAACCCATCTTTCGAATACAATTCACCTTTTTGAAAATTGGGATTTTATTCCTGTGCCATTTCTTATTTCTGTTGAATGTTGTAACCAAAATTCTTTAAAGTGTCTCTTTTATTGTAGGACAAAAAAGTTAACACATTGTGTATGCATTTCTAAAATAAGAAGTTTCTAAATTCTACCCAGAAATTCAAAGCCAATGTTCAAGTTAAAAAACCTCTACAAATTGTCAACAAACAAAACTAAACATACCTTAGCCGGGCGTTTTGCTTATTACAACACCCAATTGTCCACTTTAAAATTGTCACTGCTTAAAAAAAAAACTTGATTAAAACTCCGAACCCATGTGACAGTTCATATTTGAAGTTGAGAACTGGAGCCCAAATATTGACTAGTCCTAGAATAAGTCACCCTTATCCTCTCAAATAATCCGACCCGATAAAATAGACCCATTTGCTTTCCTCTGGCAACGATGTTGCGTGTACTGTCCTCTCAACCCGTTTATTCATTATCTCCTTCTCCCCCACTGCGATTCTCGCATTCAAAAACGGTATCGTACACTTTTCCTTGGCGAAGCTGACGCATTTTTCCTTAGCCGCAGCCAAACAAGCTCCCATTTCGATATCTTCGCACCGCTCTCTTTCCGTTAAGTCCATTGATTTCCAACCAATCAGGGACTGCCAAGCAGGTTTGCACTTGTTGGAAGCAATGATGGCGCACCCAATTCGTGCGCCTTCCTCGCATTGAAATATGATTTTTTGATTCGTAGGATTTGTAAGCGGCGGCCCAAGAAGGAATGTCTTTGAAGGCAAGGATGTATGGACCGGATGATGGGTCGTCCGAAGTTCCGGCCGGGATTGGACCACGGATTAATGGGAGGGGGCGCTCAAATTTTATGGTTGTCGAATAAGTGGAATATTCCTCCAGGTTTTGGGGTAATGAAGGGTCCATACCTTTAAAAGACCAATTGAGAAAAAACTCAAGTGAAAATTGAAGGTCCTAAAGTGATACCAAAATATTGAACGAAAGGAAAAAAAAAACCAAAATTGTAAAGTCAAATCTTTTTAAGTTCATCCGTGCTAGAGGTGATCATGTGGGCCGGGCCGGGTTCAACTAAAAATTTAAGCTCATTTATTAGGATTGGGCCTGACTCGAAAAATGGGCCTAAAATTTTACCTAAGTCCGACCTGGATAAAAATGTTAAAACTCGAGCCTGACCCGGCCCGTCTGTATTAATTTTTTATATAATTTTTAAATATATATAATACATCAAAAATACCAAAAAAATCAAAATAAATATTTCCCAACAAATTGAAAGTAAATTTTAAAAGATATGAAGACTTAAATAACACTAAATAAATACAATTTAACAAGCAAATGCCTCTAAAATAATAACAGAATTAACAAATGCCTTTAAAATAATAACAAAATTAACAATAAAATAAGTTTTATATAATATCCAAATAATAACAATAAAATAGTAGCAATATAATAGTAAAATTGTAGCAAAATAGGGAGAAAACAATAAGAAAATAACATTAAAAAAAAGAACAGTTTTTTTTGTTTTTTAGTGAATTCGGGCCGGGCCAGATCGAGCTAAAAATATCTTACCCGAGGCTTGGCTCGTTTTTTAAACGGACCTTATTTTTTTGTCCAAGCCCATTTTTTGGGCCTATATTTTTGCCTAAACCCTTCCACATTTCGGGCGAGCCTTCGAGTTGGGCCGAATAACCCGACCCATAATCAAGTCTAATCCTAGCCGGATAAGGATAAACTCAAGCTTAAACTTAACTCTTTCTTAAAATATAATCCAACTACTTGAGCTGATTTAAACTTTGATAAAATAGTCAAGTTACACCATAATGATAGTTCATAAAATAGTCTAATAGATTAATACATAACAAAAAAAAAAGTTCACTTTTCGATGCATGTGGCACATAAAACTCTATTTCATTCTCACATATCAAACATACAAGCTTCTTCAAGAACAATTCTTTCAACAAATTTTGTGAATAAAGTTCCCTATAGAATAGCCCTAAAATTTAAAGATGTTTAAACTCCAGATTCACTTACATACACCCTTTGAAGCTACAAGCGATGCATATCTTCTGAAACAGACCAATGCTATGAATATGATATGCATTCGCCACTGTATTTATTACTAAAAAAAGTCTAAATTACAACTAAATAATGGAGCGTTTAACAATTTAGTTAACACATCGCAACAAACCTACTGTAACCGCAAAAACCCTAAATCCTAAATTTCACACTCAAAAACTCTTGATCTTCTTTTTTAAGGAGAAAATAGGCTTAAAATTTAACTGAAATGCTCAAACTTGGAAGAATAAAGATAGTTATCTACTGCTCTGAAAATCAGAACAGATCAAACAGATACAGAAGAAAAAGCCTAAAAAAACAAAAAGATACAAAGTATTGAAGGAAGGCAACAGTTGGGAGAGCAGCGAGTCGAGCTGAGTAAACTCGAGCTAGGGTTCGAAAATGGCGGCGATAATTACCGATTCACCGAAGAAAGTATTGGCACGTGCCACACTTCTAGCTGCTTGCTTATGCTTAGCTTCTTTGTTGAGAAATTTGCCCTAGTGCTAGTAGTTTCGCAAATATCTCCTTTTCGAGCTTAACAACTATTGATGATTTTTTTGTTTTATTAGTAAACTGATACCTGAACTATATTCAATCCTCAAATTAGTCCTTATTTTTTTTGCCAAAATGATACCTAAATTATCAATTTTGTCTCAGTTTACCCCAGAACAATAAACCTTGGACACTGTACATCTTTTTTTTTGGGTAAAATGACACAAAATTGATGGTTTATGTACCATTTTTTTTATTAAAAACATTTAAGGATTCATTTGAAAATTACGGTATAGTTCAAGGATTAATTTTATGAATAAAACCATGGGTTTTAAGGTCTAATTCTGCCTTTTATACCCTTGAAATTTAGTTCTTTTACGTTTGATTGGAATAATTTAATCCTTTTGCTATTTTGATTTAAAAATTAAGATTTAATTAATAAAGATTTTTGTTAAATTTATATACAATTCATTTTAATAATAACAAATTACAAATATATAAAAAAATATTACAAGGTTACGAATTATTTATTTAATTTACACTTAGCTTCCTATTTTTAAATCATGTGCCTCAAGTACCCAAATGCCCAAATGTTAATCTTCTCACTATTTTGTAGGATTATAATTAATTTATATATATATATATCAATTTTCCATGCACATTAATTAAAATAACTAATTGAAAATATTTAAACATCAACTAGTTTTAAGCCAAGTGAAAAAATAGTTATATATTTTATAATTTAATCAATATGTGAAATTGATAAATGTTGATGAAAGATATTTATAATATTAATGATTATAAACCAAGTGAGAAAATAGTTATATATTTTATAACTTAATTAGCATGCGAAATTGATAAATGTTGATAGAGAATAATTGTAATCTTAATGAATGTCTGAGATTTTTAAATGAAGAAAGTAGCAGGACTAAATTTCAATTGTTTTCAAAGTATAAAGACTAACAACACATTTTACCAAAAAGAAAAGTAAAATTGACGAAAATTGATTTCCATTGCCGGGACTTGAACCCGGGTCTCTCGGGTGAGAGCCGAGTATCCTACCCACCTAAACTACAACGGATTTTGACAGAAGAGATATTAATATTTCTATAATAATGAAATAAGAAAAGTTAAACAATGAAGGTTAAAATATGTCATAAATCCCTATACTCAGTAAATTTGGAATTTAGTCATTGTATTTTTATTTTGAGGAGTTTAGTTCCCTTATTTTCAGATTTCAAAATTTAAGTCTAATTACTAACACTATTAAGATTATTTTGTTAAATTCATGTTCATTATAATGTTGTTCTTTCAGTTACATTGTTGCTAAGTGAGTATATGTAATAGCCCAAATTTCAGTAATGTCGGGAATTGTGGTTCGAGACCACCGAATTTGATAAATGAACTCGTATATAATATTATTTAATATTTACGAGCCAAATGTAGTTTTTAAAAGATTTTTGAAATAGTAAATTGTGTTTTATAAAAAATTATTTGGTCAAAATATCGAGAAAAAGAGGTATCGAGATCTCGGTGTTATAGACTGAGCTATAAATATTTTTGAGAATATTTACGGAGTGTCAATAAGATAAAATTAAAATTTCGTTAGAAAATTTTGACGTTTGAGTGGTTAATTAAATAAAAAGGACTAAATTGAAAAATGTGTAAAAGTTGCTAGAAGGATTAAATAGCTCAATTGTCAAAAGAGGAAGAACCTAAAGTGCAAATAAGCCCAAAGGAGATATTTTGGGCGGCAATAGCTGAGAAAAATCAGGAAATGGGTGAAATAAGGGCAAAATTGAAAAATTGCCAAAAGTAGTTAAATAAAAATGGGACCAATTTGGAATATCTAGAATTCTCTTCATTTTCTTCATTCTCATCAGCTGAGAAACAGCCATGGAAGAGGGATCAAGCTGATTTTTCATACTCTAGCTTCATGTAAGTTTAATTCTTGCTCTCTCCTTGAAATTTCTATGTTTTTGGACTTTTACAATTGGGTCCAACTTATTAATTCATTAGTTTTTGATTCCATGGCTAATTTCTAAAGTTGATGTCGATTAGTGTTGGAAGAATGTGATGAATAAATATTGAATTGAAGATTTAATTTTGTTATATGATGACTTTATCAAGGAAAAATTAATGGAAATTGGCTTTAGGACCTAATTGTGAAATAGGTGAAATTAAGGCTTAGTGTTAAAATTCTGATTTTCAAAGGTTATGAAGTAGTTTAAAATGATATAGAAAGGTATTAAATGAGAAAATTAGCTCAATTGAGGGGTTAATTGAGCGAGGACTGAATTGTATGAATTGTGGAATTTGGGACAAAATAGAAATCAACATGTTACACTAAAGCAGTTTTGGACAGCAACAGTTGTCTAAACTTGAAAAATCACCAAAAATAGTATAAATTGAATTATAAGTTGAATGAGGTATAGAATTAAAGCTTGTTGAGTCTATTTTCATTTGAAAGAAATAGAGAAAGCAAAGGAATTTTGTATCTTGAGATATTTATATTTTTGTGAGACTGGTTCAGATTGATTTCGTGATCCCCTGTTCTGATTTGTAAAAATCATTAAAAATTGTAAAAAAATAGTTATGGAACATAATTTGTATGGTTGGAATCCTTATTGAGTCTATTTTTATAAGAAATAATCATGAACATATTTTGAATTCTGTATAAAGAGAAATTGAAATTTTAGTGAAGAGTGGTCAGGGTTGTCAAGTAGCGAAACAGGGGAAGATTTAACTAATAAAATGTAATAATTGGATACACCAAAAATTCTGGAAAAATTATGGTAATAAGATACGAGAGTCTAGTTTCAAGGAAAATTTATGGATCTTAATTTGGAGTTCTGTAGCTCAAGATAAAAATAATTTAGTGACAATGACACAGATGGACAGCTTGAATATGCACATAAGTAAATAGTAAAAATTATAGATAATGTTACTTACAAGCGTATTATTTATACTAAGGATGTGGAATGGAGTGGAGGAGGATGAAAATATGTATGAATATTCAACTAGCATGGCTAATTTGCATGTTTTAGGTTCAGGGACTAAATTGAATAAAAGTAGAACTTTATGGGTGATTTTGTAAAAATGTCAAAAATGATCAAATTGCATGTAATGGATTATTTTATTATTTAAATTACAAAATTGAATGAGAATATTAATTTAGATCAAGATCAGACGAAAACATGTTTTAAGGATTAAATTGAAAAGTGTTGAAATTATGGAAGATTCTGATATTTCATAAAATTCATGGGCTCTTATCAATATGTATAAGAATAATGGTTGTAAACAAGGATTAAATGAAAATAATTTTATTTTTCTGAATCAAGGATAAAATTGTAATTAATTAAAAGTTTTAAGGGTAAAATGGAAATTTTGCCTAGAGCAATAATTAAATGTATTAGAATATGAAATGAATGAAAATGATGATTAAATTTATTTATAAAGATCCATGCAACTAAAATATGAGACTTAAACATGAAAAAAAAAAGATATCGGATTAGTGAAATTATAAACATAAACAAGCAACGAGGTAAATTAGTGTAGCTTGAATTGTATTTTTAAATACATGAAATCTTGATATAATGAATTACTTGATTTAAGTTTATAAAAAAATGGCAAGAAAATGATATTCATCTTGACATGTAAATATGTGATTATTTTTTATACGATGATACAAGAAAAAAAAAATTAAGCATACTGAGATGAGTAATAAAATTTAAGTAAAACATGTCGAGAAAAATAAGTACGTTTAGGGGACAATATGTTTGATTTTAATTGGTTCTAAATATGAATGCTAGTTGAAATAAAATATCTGATAAATAAATTAGTAACTCCGGTAATGCTCCGTAACTCTATTCCGGTGACGGATTCGGGTTGGGGGCGTTACAGTATATATATATATATATATATATATATATATATAAAATTTCAAATTGTCATACTAACAAATTTAACAAAGAAAATAATTGTGTCAGTAATTCGAACTAAGTTTTTAAATTTGAAAAGTAGAAAAACTAAATTACTAAAAATAAAAATATAGAGACTCAATTTCAAATTTAGAAAAAAAACATATTTTAACCTTAAATTAATTAATAAATAAAACTATACGACCATTCAATTCAAATCTTTTTTTTTATATATAAAATAAGATTATAAGGCATGTTTCTCCGGTCAATAATAGGATCCCATCAAAATATTGGTAGAGTTATTCATTGGTTGAATCAAGTTAAGTAAAAAATTTAGGTCTATTTTTTAGGTTAGGCCTAAAAAATAGGTCTAAAATTTTGCTCAAGTCCAGTACAAATAAAAATTCTAAAATTAGAGCTCGACTCACACGTATTAAAATATTTTATATTATTATTTTATATAAAAATAAATTTAAAAATATAATACATAAAATACACTAAAAACATTAAAATAAATGTTTCCCAACAAATGAAAAAATAAAAATAAAATAATATCCTTAAATAACACTAAGATAAGTACAGCTTAGCAAGTAAATACCTCTAAAATAGTAGTAAAATTAATAATAGAACAACAGTTAAGCAATATCCAAACAATAACAACAAAATAGTAGCAACACAATAGCTAAATGATAGCAAAACAATAAAAAAATAGTGGCAAAACAGTAACAAAATAGCAGTATTTTTTTTTTGCAAATTTGGGTCGAGCTGGGCATAGGCCGAAAAAGCTTACCCGAGACCCACCCTATTTAGAAAACATGCATTATTATTTTTTGTCCAATCTCATTTTTTAAGTCTATATTTTTGCTCAAATTCTCCCAGTTTTTAGTCGGGCCTTTGGACTGGGTCACCCGGCTTAGCCCATAAACAAATCTAATTGTCGAGGGCATCGACTTTTCAACAAGTTGACTCTAAAAATAAGCAAACACCAGCACCTTGTCCGGTAGTAAATTGGCAATAAATACTATTCAAACTTTCGAGATAAACTAGTCATTGAATCTTAAGAGTAGATGCAATATTAAGTCAATCGCACTGCAAGAATGCTTGGCGAAGGCATCGAAATACCAAGGCAAGATAATTCAACCCCTCTCATCATGGGTATGTGTCTACATACAGATTCTAAGTTCCACGACAGACTGCTCTTTTTATGCTACCTCCAAGTAAAGCTAGAATCGATGCAAATTACCCATCGAGAAGAACTGATAAAAAATGGGCTTCAGTTATCTCTAGCTAGGCCATCTTGCACCGGAAGATAAAGTTGTTATGGGAAGACACTTGCACTGTCTTAATGCATATCCAACTACATGTGCGACCAGGCTACCACCCAATGGATTTTCACATACAGATAGCGGCACTACAACCATCAGCAAGCGGTTCTAATATTTCTTTAGCATTAACCAGAATTGTTGTTTCATGCTTTTGTCCAGAAACATGATAAAACCTTAAGAATTAAAAATTGCAAGGTACTAAACATGATTTATTATGTTTTTGGAAAGAACATTAAGGATTTTAGTAAGGATAATTCTCAATAAATCTGAACTATTATTTTATAAATTAAAATTTTATATATAAAAAAGATTTGAATTGAACGGTTGTATAGTTTTATTTATTCTATTAATTTAAGGTTAAAATATGTCATAGGTTTATGCATTTTTTTTAAATTTGAAATTTAATTTCCATATTTTTATTTTTAATAATTTAGTTCCTCTTGTTTCTAAATTTTAAAATTCAGTTACAATTGCTGACATAATTATTTTCTTTGTTAAATTTGTTGGTATGATGTTTTGAAATTTAAGAACAACATTATAATGAACCTGAATTTAACAAAATAATTTTAATAGTACATGTTAGTAGTTGGACTTGAATTTTGAAATCTGAAAAGTAGAGGAACTAAATTTCTAGAAAAGAATGTACAGGGACTAAATTCTAAATTTACTAAGAGTATAGGGATTTATGACATATTTTAACCTTAATTTAATTATAGTCAGACCGTTTAACGTTTCTTATTATATTATTGTAGTCTAGGTGGTTAAGATACTTGGCTCTCACCTAAGAGATCTGGGTTTAAATCTTGGCAATGGAAATTATTTTTCGTCTTTTTTACTTTTCTTTTTGTAAAATTTGTTGTTAGTCCTTATACTTTGAAAAAAATTGAAACTTAACCATTTAACTTAAAAAGTTAAAAATTAAGCCCTGCTACTTTCTTCATTTAAAGTGTACAGTGTCCAAGGTTGTTATTATTATGGGGTAAACTGAGACAAAATTGATAATTTAGGTATAATTTTGGAAAAAAAATTAAGGAAAAATTTAAGGGTTGAATATAGTTCAAGTATCAGCTTACTAATAAAACAAAAAAAAAAAACCGTCAATAGTTGTTAAGCTAGAAAAGGAGATATTTCATCCTTGTTTTGCGATACTGTAGCAAGGCTTGTGTTATGTGGAAACAATTTATCCCTGAAAGGTGTTTTATGCAGTTTTTTTCCATCCCGCTATTAGACTAGATCATTTTAAACTTAAGGAATGAGCTTGATCTGGGCTATATTAAGGTAGAATGGTAGTCTTTGTTTGGTATAATTTATTGGAATATGCGGAAACAAAAGAATATGTGGATCTTCTAAGGGATGAATGTCGATTTAAAGTATATTCTTATTTCTTCGTGGAGTTGGGTTCACTCTATCAAGCATAGTCTTGTTTTATCTGTTGGGTCTTCTAGGAGTCTTAGCCGTTACAGTCAATGGAAACCTCCACCGTCAAGGTTCATTAAATTAAAAATGGATGGGGTGAGATCCCTGAGTTTGGGATTTGCATCAACTGCAGTAGTGGTGAGAGATGTTAAGGCTAGATGGCTTGGAGGTGTGGGTAGAAATATCAGAAGATGTAGTGTCATGATAAATTAAACAAGGATTCAGCGATAAGATACAGGAACTTTGTAGAAAAAAGTGACAAGCAATTTTCCAGAAGAACATCTTGATTGGTGTAAAGCAAAAGATCCCATATGATTCTATCAGGATAAAAAAATCTCAACAGAAATCATTGAACAAGTTCAAATTGATGAAGTTCGTATTGATGGAAATTCAATTTATATAGCAACTGCTTTATCTCTGTAATTCAACTCTATTTTATTAAAAAAAAAAGAGATATTTTTGAAACTACTAGCACTAGGCAAATTTCTCAACAAAGAAGATAAGCATAAGCAAGCAGTTAGCAGTGTAGCACGCGCCAACACTTTTTTTGGTGAATCGGTAATTATCACCGCCATTTTCAAACTCTAGCTCGAGTTCACTCAGCTCAACTCGTGGCCCTCCCAACTGTTGCCTTCCTTCAATACTCTGTATCTTTTTATTTTTTTTAACTTTTTCTTCTGTATCAGTTTGATCCGTTCTGATTTTGTGAGCAGTAAATAGCTATCTTAAACCTTCCAAGTTTAAGCATTTCCATTAAATTTCAAGCTTCTTTTCTCTTTAAAGAAGAATATCAAGAGTTTTTAAATGTGAAAATTAGGGTTTAGGGTTTTTGCGGTTACAGTAGGCTTGTCGTGATGCGTTAACTAAATTATTAAACACTACATTATTTAGTTGTAATTTAAACTGCTTTTTAGTAATAAATACAGTGGCAAATGCATATCATATTCGTAGCATTCGTCTGTTTTAGAGGATATGCATCGCTTGTAGCTTGAAAGGATGTATGTGAGTGAACCTGGAGTTAACACATCTTTAAATTTTAGGGCTTTTCGATAGGGAATTTTATTCACAAAATTTGTTGAAAGAATTGTTCTTCAAAAAGCTTGTATGTTTGATATGTGAGAATGAAGTAGAATTTTATGTTTCACATGCATCAAAAAGTGAACTTTTTATTATTATTATTACGTATTAATCTCTTAGACTATTTTATGAACTAACATTGTGGTGTAACTTGACTATTTTATCAAAGCTTAAATCAACTCAAGTAGCTAGATTATATTTTAAGAAAGAATTAAGTTTAAGCTTGAGTTTATCCCTATTCGGCTCGGATTAGGCCTGATCATGGGTCCGACCACCTGGCCCAGCTCGAAGGCCCACCCGAAATGTAGGAGGGTTTGGGCAAAAATATAGGCCTGAAAAATTGGCTTGGACAAAAAAATAAGGCTAGTTTAAAAAATAGACCGAGCCTTGGGTAAGATATTTTTGGCTCGGGCCCACCCCGAATTCACTAAAAGACAAAAAAAATTACTTTTTTTTTTTGTTTTTAAATGTTATTTTCTTGTTGTTTTCTTTCTATTTTTCTACCATTTTACTATTATGTTGCTACTATTTTATTGTTATTATTTGGATATTGTATAAAACTTATTTTATTGTTAATATTATTATTATTCTAAAGGCATTTGTTAATTTTGTTATTATTTTAGAGGCATTAGCTTGTTAAATTGTATTTATCTTAGTGTTATTTAAGTCTACATATTTTTAAAAATTTATTTTCAATTTATTGAGAAATATTTATTTTGATGTTTTTAGTATTTTTGACGTATATTATATATTCAAAAATTATATAAAAAATTAATATGGGTGGACCGAGTTAGGCCTAGGTTTTAACATTTTTATCCGGGTTAGACTTGGGTAAAATTTTAGTTCTATTTTTTTGGGTCGGGCCTGAGCCTAGTAAATGGGTCTGAATTTTCAGTTGAGCCCGACCCGGCCCATAAGCAACTCTAGCTCGAATGAACTTGAAAAGATTTGACTTTACAATTGTGTTTTTTTTTCCTTTCTTTCAATATTTTGGTATCACTCTAGGACCTTTAATTTTCACTTGAGTTTTTTCTCAGTCGGTCTTTTAAAGGCATTGACCCTTCATTACCCCAAAACCTGAAGGAATATTCCACTTCTTTGGTGGCTATAAAATTCAAGCGCCCCCTCCCATTACTCTGTGGTCCAATCCCAGCCGAAACGTCGGACGACCCATCATCTGGTCCATACATCCTTGCCTTGAAAGACCTTCCTTCTTGGGCCGCTGTTTACAAATCCTGTGAAACAAAAATCATATTTCAATGCGAGGAATGCACAAATTGGGTGCGCCATCACTGCTTCCAACAAGTGCAAACCCTCTTGGTAGCAGTCCCTGATTGGTTGGAAATTAATGGGCTTAACAGAAAGAGAGCGGTGCGAAGATATCAAAATGGGAGCTTGTTTGGTTGTGGCTAAGGAAAAATGCACCAGCGTCGCCAAGGTAAAGTGTAAGACGCTGTTTTTGAATTCGAGAATCATAGTGGGAGAGAAGGAGATAATGAATAAATGGGTTGAGAGGATGGTACACGTAGTATCGTTGCCGGAGGAAAGCAAATCGGTCTATTTTATCGGGTCGAATTATATGGGAGGGTCCAAACCAAGGGTGACTAATTCCAGAGCTAGTCAGTATTTGGGCTCTGGTTCTCAACATCAAATGTGAACCGTCACATGGGTCCGGAGTTTTAGTTGGGTTTTTTTTAAGCAGTGGCGATTCTAAAGTGGACAATTGTGGGTGTTGTACCACAATTGTGGACAATTGTGGTTTTTTTTTTCTTTCGTTCAATATTTTGGTATCACTCTAGGACCTTCAATTTTCTCTTGAGTTTTTTCTTAGTCTGTCTTTTAAAATTAAAGGCATGGACCCTTCATTACCCCAAAATCTGGAGGAACATTCCGCTTCTTCGACGACCATTACTCCGTGATCCAATCCTGGCCGGAACTTCGGACGACCCATCATTCGGTCCATACATCCTTACCTTCAAAGACCTTCCTTCTTGGGTCGCCGCTTACAAATCTTGCAAATCAAAAATCATATTTCAATGCGAGGAAGGCACCATCACTACTTCCAACAAGTGTAAACCTGCTTGGTGGCAATCCCTGATTGGTTGGAAATCAATGGACTTAACAGAAAGAGAGAGGTGCGAGGATATCGAAATAGGAGCTTGTTCGGTTGAGGCTAAGGAAAAATGCATCGATTTTGCCAAGGTAATGTGTATGACGCCGTTTTTGAATACGAGAATCGTAATGTGGGAGAAAGAGATAATGAATAAACGGGTTGAGAGGACGGTACACGCAGCATCATTGCCGGAGGAAAGCAAATGGGTCTATTTTATCAGGTCAAATTATTTGGGAGGGTCTGAACCAAAGGTGACTAATTCCAGAGCTAGTTAGTATTTGGGATCCGGTTCTCAACTTCAAACGTGAACCATCACATAGGTCCAAGTTTTAGTCGGGTTTTTTTAAGTAATGGCAATTCTAAAGTGGACAATTGTGGGTGTTGTACCACAATTATGGAAAATTGTGTTTTTTTTTTTTTTCGTTCAATATTTTGGTATCACTCTAGGACCTTCAATTTTCTCTTGAGTTTTTTCTCAGTCGGTCTTTTAAAATTAAAGGCATGGACCCTTCATTACCCCAAAACCTGGAGGAATATTCCGTTTCTTCGACGACTATAAAATTTAAGTGCCCCCACCCATTACTCCATGGTCCAATCTTGGCCGAAACTTCGGACGACCTATCATCCGGTCCATACATCCTTGCCTTCAAAGACCTTCCTTATTGGGTCGCCACTTACAAATCTTGCAAATCAAAAATCATATTTCAATACGAGGAATGCACAAGAATTGGGAGTGCCATCACTGCTTCCAACAAGTGCAAACCTGTTTGGTGGCAATCCCTGATTGGTTGGAAATCAATGGACTTATCGGAAAGAGAGCGGTGTGAAGATATCGAAATGGAACATTACCGAACTTTTCAGATCAAATACGAACAATAATTCTTATCATATAGCATACACATCACAAATTAATCATATTGTCCCTTTTATAGGCTCTCGAGGCTTTAAATATGTATTCCAAAAATTTTCGCGAAATTCCAAAATTTTTCCTTAGTTCAGGGCATACACGTCCGTGTAGTCAAAAGACACGCGCGTGTGACCCTATGACATCCCGTGTTTCAGGTTGTGTCCTACCCTGTGTAACTCTCTGACTTATAACACACGGCCAAGTCACACACCCATATGATAGCCGTGTGTCTCAAACAGTCCAATCACACGCCCGTGTGCCAGGCCACTTGGACTCGAAATGAGCCTTATACATCAGACAAATCAAAAACCTATTGTTCAACCAATCTAAATCACAAACAAATACATATAATCATGTCAAAACCATCAACCTGATGACCTAACTCATCCAAATTGCAAATCAATAACTCAATTCAATGAATTCAATTAAAGCTAAGATCATGTTTTAATCATGTAATATTATTATCACGTTATATGTATCTAAACACGCATGTGCAAATTTTTACCAAGTAATCTTCTTGAAACCAATTATCATTGTACATATATGTTTACACTCAACCAATATGTTTTTAGACACCTCTTATGCATATTTAACTACTATTTTACCTCAATCATATCAACATTATAAGGCAATCATGCAAACACCACAATAGCAAACACAAACTAAATACATGACAAATTTTAACAAAACACCTATAGACTAACATTTAGTCAAAATAACCTATACATGCCATTATAACCAGAATCAAGTCATCAATAATTACCAATAAAACCAATGGATAGTGCAATATAGCTCTAATAAGCTTCTAACCCGTTCGAGCTTCTGATAATCTGTAAGGTAAATAAATTAAACAAATACGTAAGCAATGATTGCTTAGTAAGCTCGTATAGTCTTTAAGCATACTAATTTATTTCAATTATAAAACTTT
This sequence comes from Gossypium stocksii, assembly GCA_020496765.1. Taxonomy (NCBI): domain Eukaryota; kingdom Viridiplantae; phylum Streptophyta; class Magnoliopsida; order Malvales; family Malvaceae; genus Gossypium; species Gossypium stocksii. The sequence continues at coordinate 113,076,667 of CM035623.1, forward strand.
ACATATAAAAATAATCCAATATTGTTACCATAATACTCATAAACTATTCTCACTAATTCACAAGGTTAACTAATCCATAGTATTACACATAGACTTATATCCTTAAGTTTAGTAAAATTTTATGTAACTTTAATTCTTCCACACTTATTCCATATGCATATTATACAAGTCATATGCATATCATTCAGTCACAGTTACAAATTAATGCATTTAACCAAGCCTTATTCTAATTGGACACATAATAAATCGTTTCGTAAGAAATTGCATAATCTAAACCTTACCATTCTTTCATGAACACTAACTTATTTTCATTTAAATACTTACCATTTCAATGCATCAAATAAATAAAGAAATTACTATTCAGCTAATAGCTTGGCACTTACCTAAACATCAAGCAACAACAATAGTTAGCGTACTTGCACATCTTACATATAAATTTACTATTGATAAACTTATATTCTCGACATGTTACCATATACATGCTTTCCTTGTATCAAAATAATCAAAGATAATCACACATTTACATGTCACTTTTTAATATATTAAGTAAATACCATTTCCATGTCACGTTTCAATATATCATGTAAATATCATTTCCAAGTATTTCAAGTATATACTAGTAATAATCATAAGTCTCTCAATATTAATTCATAAATATTTACAGACCACTCATAGTACATCCAATTCTCATTAATTTGTTATCTTAAATGACTTTTCACAATTTGTTTCACATTTCATTACACAATTGCAATACCTATTCCATAATCATTTCTTGAGTATATAACTCATATATTCCATATATTTGCAATATATTTCACATTCTATTTTCAATTTACTATTTCACTTCCATTTCTCATACCATACCATTTCAATATCAATTATAAAACTTTATTATTCATTTACCCCTATTAACGCAACTCGGACTTGAACTCGGACGGATACATGGATCCAACCAAAACACAGCAGTTTAGCACCGGTGCTTCATCAGATAATTCAAAGTAATAGTTTGACACCTAGTGTCTCATCGGCTATGCCGAAGTAATTTGGTACCTAGTGTCTCATCGAGTTGACACCCAGTGTCTCATCGAGTTGAAGTCAAAGTAATCCCTGAACACTTCCAATCCTATGGCATGTCAACTATATCTGACTCAGCCCGATACAGTTAATAAGGTTTAAAATCAGTTTTCAATTTCAACCAATATTCATTTTATTTCAATAATCACAAATTCTCAAGAATTCAACTCAATATCATAATATCAAATACTCATCTTATTCCACTTATCATGCACATTAAATAATAATTACAATAATTAATATTTCATGAACCATCATTTTTATGAATTTCGTGTATATTTATTTCGGTAACAATTCATAATCATAAATATACATAATTATCAGGCAAATTCATATACATAATTTTTCCATATCTCTAACCAAGTCTTTCCAAATCGAAGAACGACTTACGGATATGAGTACATCGTTTTCTTTGTGCCATAGTTCAACTATGGTCTTACACATACATTGCCACGGCCCTGCCATGGTCTTACATTTGTAGTGCCATAACCCAGTTATGGCCTTTTTATTAAAATGCCATAGCCCAGCTATGGTCTTACATTTAAACATTGTCATGGTCCAACCATGGTCTTATCCGTCAATTCATCATTTGCATTGAACGACTGTACTTAATCCGGCGTTCCATTCTTTTCGATCATTTCAATTCAATTTCATAGTTTCAACAATAATTTATTTTTAACAATAAATATAAATAAATATATATTACCATTCATCAATTTAACACATAAACATTAAGGTTTAACCATACGAACCTACCTGTGGTAAATTGTGGAAGTTGTAGTAATTTAGGGACTATTCGGCTAATTTCTCTTTTTCACGTTTGTCTTCGGATTCTTGATCTATAATATAAAATTATTCATTCATTAGCATCTAATTCTATCTAATTTAATTTACAATTTATACCCTTTAATTTTCAAAATTACACATTTACCCCAAATTTTATAGTTTTTACAATTTAGTCCCTTATCAATTATCCTATCAATTGAGCTAATTTTTCTCAATTTTAAATTTACCTAATTATTTTAGGCTACCATACAACCACTGATATTCAGAATTTCAATACCAAACCCAAATTCTTAACTTTTTTCATAATTTGGTCGTAAAATCAATATCTATCAAAATTACTTAATAAAATCATCAAATAACAAAATTAAAGCTTCAAATCCATGTTAATTCATCATAAACATCCAGCACTCATCAATGGTAACTTCCAAAGTTACCCATAAAATCAAAAACTAATGAATTAGATAGTTGAACCTAATTGCAAAAGTCTTAAAAACACAAAAATTACAAGAAAAATGATTAAATTGACTAGCAAATTAAACTTTGAACCCAAGAAGTCCCTATGGTCGTAGCTTCCTTTCCTCTTTCTCTTTTCCTTTCCTTTTTCTTTTTCTTTCTTTTTCGTTTGGTTTTCTATTATGTTTTTTTCTTTATTTGTTTGTTATATTATTATATAATATATATATATATATATAAAATAAACTTATAAATATCTAACTTATGCTGCCTCAATTTTAAGTAATGGCATAATTGCTTCTTTGGTCCCTTTAATTTTTCTTCAATCTATAATTTAACTTTCACCCTATATGCAATTTAGTCTTATACCTAATTACTTTTAATTTAAGCAAATTTACTTAACCGACACGTAATTAACTATACAATTAGCTTCGTAAATATTTATTAAAAATATTTACGAGTTCGATTTACGGGAACGGAGTCCTGGGGATGTACTTTTTTTAATTTAGTCCATTTTAATTAATTAACTATCCAAACGTTAAAATTTCCTAACGAAACTTTAATACTAACTCAATGACACTCCGTAAATATTTATAAAAATATTTACGGCTCAATTTATAAAATCGAGATCTTGATACCACGTTTTCCACCCAATTTACCTAATAAATTCTCCTAAATCACAAATCATTAATTCAAAAGTCTTCCTAAAATTACACTTGACTCGTAAATAATAAGTATTAAAATTTTTAAACTCACTTGTCAGACTTAGTGGTCTCAAACGACTGTTTCCGGCACCATAGAAAATTAGGTTGTTACAACTCTCCCCCTTAGGAAATTTCATCCTCGAAATTTCTCACCTGATAAAAGCCATCAAATCGAGTCTGTCTACTTTCTTCCAAATGATAAACCATATATAAGTTTATCGTAACTCATTTCGATTCAGAACTCGTGTCAGAAGTCATATTAAAACTTAATATTATATCAAATTTAACTGAACTATCATGATATTCTCCTATCACATCTTTATCATTAGTAACACAGTTATCGAGAAATTTCCAATAATCTTCTGTCGAAACATAACCAAGAAACCTCGATTATCAAACTCTGACTGATATTTCTTACGTGGTTGCATCTGTAACTTTCAACTGATATTTGTTCCCCTATTTCTAGGAAAATGTCAAGCAATATCATTTTACACAAGTGCGATAACTTTAACAATGGGGACAACTTTAACCCATAATAACATTTCCCGATTATATCTGATCTAACAGATATATTTCTGCATTCTGTCTACTAGAATATGAATCCCTCATTCTGACGGTTTGTCAATTTACCAGTGAATACATAAAATTTATTCTCGGATCTGAAGATAAACTCAAATGCGTATAACTCAATTAACCTTTCAAATGAATAACCTACTCTGATTAGAAAAACTGAGTCGATTTTATCTATAAGATGATTACTTTCCAGAATAATCCTTTTTTCTTGTTGTCAATACAACCCAAACATATAATCTATCACAATCCCCTCAGAATACTAATCAAAGATCCTTAAAAACTGCATTAGCTTAAACAAATCATAACATCCCGCTTTAACTTGTTGACATTAATTAAGACTACCTTAGGAATGAAAACCAATATACCAGTTTGAGCTTAATCTTCCACCATCTACATTTTTGCCAATGTCAACCCTTTCACAAAAACTAGAAAGGGATTATGTATAACAAAGCTATTTTAATTATTAACATCAAAGCTTTAAACTATACCGAAGCCACGACCATTAGATAGATTAAAAACCATAGTGCTATAATAAGACTAGCGTTTCAATCATATAGAAAAAACAATACATCAACAGCAATAGTGCACTCCATATTAAAAGAGGAAAACCAGAAGTAGTCCCAATAACAACCAGTGTAGTAATACAACTTCTATAATCTGAAATCCATATCATCGAGCTCTCCCATGATCGAACCAATATTTATAACAGAAATAAATACAATTACCTCTGGCCAACGAATATCTTTTACAAATGAACTATGTTTAATAAATATAATTACCTTCAGCCAACGAATATCTTTTACAGATAAACCATGTTTGATAAATGATAAACGATAAATTATACATATTTTTACCTCATGTTTAGCCTAATTTCTGGATGAATTATCATTAAATCTGTGTGAATTGGTGCTCCTAACTCTTCTATTTCATGTTTTATACTCAGGAGAGCATAGGAAAGAGAAAAGAACAAAAACGGGCTGAAAACGAAGAAAATGGGCCAAAGTGTGAAAATGACACGGCCAAGGAGTCACCACACGGGCGTGGCACACTACCGTGCCACATAAGGTCCAACACGGCTTAGCCTTGACAAGCACGGCCTGACCATACGGCCGTGCCTCCATCAACAGTCTCGCACACGGCCTCTTGTCGATCCACACGAGCGTGGCACATTGGCGTGTCCCTGTCGTGAGGAAGTGCAATTTCACTCGAATTTGGATACTTAGAGACTAAGAAAGGCACCCCAAAGCTCTATATAAAGACCCTAGGAGGCAACTCTAAGGGTGTACTCTTTCTCCCACAAAGGAGCGCCATATTTCTGCTGACACAAAGAGTGGAAGCAAATGATTACTCCAAGGGAAGCCGATTGATTCATCCCAGAAGTTGAAATTCTACATCAAGACAGAGGATTTCCCTTCCATCCTTCAGGGGTTTTTGGGTTCTTTTATGTTTTGCTATTTTATTTCTATTGAGATGTTTTCTTTCTTAATTATGAACTAATTCCCCCAAATACTTGAGGGGGATGAAACCTAAGACAAATCTTGTTATTATTCATTCTTGAATTATATGATAAATACTTGAATTGTTCTTAATTATGTGTGCTTAATGCTTTTTTTAATAATCCTAGGTATTAATTCAAGTTTTGATATGCTTAGGCAGAGGAGCAAAATTTCTTGTTTAAGAGTAGATCTAGCATAATTAAGCGGAGTTGCATGCAACCCTAAACATAGGGCGACATAAATCTGCCGGATTAGGTTCAAACCTAATAGGGGGATCCATAGATCGAGTTAATGCAAGACTAGGGGTTTTAACTAGAAAGAGATTTTAGTTAATCAACCTAGGATTAGTTGTTCTTATCCTCGACGGAGGTATTAAAATAAATTAGGGATCTCTACGGATCAAGTCAAGTAAAGAAATCGTCTAGTTCAAGAAGTTAATAACAAGTGAAGTCTAGGTGAATTCTCCCTTGAGTATGGCCCAAATCAATCAGTCTTTCCCAAGAGTTTTTCCCCAGTTTACTTTTTGTGCATTCTTAGTTTAGTTTTAGAATTAGTTTAGTTTCATAAAAACCCCTTTTATTCTTTAGGTTAAATAATAGAAAGGAAATAAGTATTAGTACTTTTGGTTCCCTTGGGTACGATATCTCGGTCTTGGCTCTAAACTATACTACTGTTCGATAGGTACGCTTGCCTTAAAATCGTGATATTAGTTAGTTTTTGGTGCGATCAGTTTTTATAAATTTTATTACTTCATATCACATATATCAACAAATTAAACAAATAGAATGATAAGTAAATTGAGATAATGAAATCTAAGATGTGAAGTTTTACTAAATTTCCAATAATAAAAACCTCATTAAATGATAAAGAGATCAATGATATCTCAGAGAAAGTCCAAAAGAAGAATATTGTTCATATGCATTGGAATCAGTTTCATAGAGACAACATAAATATATGTGTTTTATCATTAAATCTTCTACCTAACATAATGGAATGAAATATCAAAGAAATATAGAGCAACACCAATCATAAATCAACTAGACTAACAATACTTTTGTCCAACGTTATGATTAACTAGCCTTTCTATATGGTAAAAATCACATCTGAAATAAACAGTTGCATATACCTTTATAGATAAAATAACATATAGAATACCCAGAAAAAATCACTGTAAAATACTTGATTATAATAGCTGCATTCAAATATCTTTGCAACTTCAACACTATCCCACTTACTATTACATTCATCAATGATTCCACATATCTCAATCACTAAAAAAATCAATTCAAAAGAAATTCCAATTAACCCGTTCTTTCAATACCATAATTAAATAAGTTGATTACTCATGAATAACTTCTCCCTTAATAGCAACATTATATATCCCAAATAATCTTCAGGAAAATCTAATATCTCTTTTAGAACTTTCTTTACTTGCTAACCCATCTAGCTCTAGCCGCATTATTATTCATTCAGCTATTGAACTCTTCAGTTTCTTACTTGTGAACTTAATCAATGTAAGTATTGTGAACTTTATTATATAAGACGTATAAGTGAAGGGGTGGAGGTCGTAAAACCTTAAAAATTTGATTCTCCTATATTCACTCGTATAACTTAACATTTATCGTCAACATAATCAATATAAACATTTATTCATACCTTTATGAGTTCCGTCTCTACTCATCATAAGTAACTTTTTAATCAAGTACTTAAGTATCGATATCAGCAATATCAGAATCAACTCGGTTGGAAAGCATTATCAGAATTAACTCGGTTGGAAAGCATATCTGTCTATAGAAAAACAAATCTCATCAGAGTCAGGATATATTACACTATCACTGGTTATATAATGGCATGTATTCTAAACTTCACATATCCCGTTATCCCTGATCTGGATGAAATAGCAGAAATGGAAAAAGCGAGTGGAGCTCTTAAAGTAACTGAAAGACCGATGCAGATGATTAGAAGAGAAATTCAAGGCTTTGGAAAGCGCTGATTACCATAATGGAATTGATGCTAAAGACTTAAATTTGGTTCCAGACCTAGTGCTCCCTCTAAAGTTCAAAATGCTGGAGTTTAAGAAATATAATGGGATTAGCTGCCCTGAGACTCACATTACAATGTTCTATCAGAGGATGACAGGATATGTTAATAACAATCAGTTGTTGATTCACTGTTTCCAAGATAGCTTGACTGGGGTTGCGACCAAAATGGTATAATCAACTAAGCCGCGCCCAAATTAATTCGTAGAAGGACTTGGCACAGGCCTTCATGAAACAATATGGCTATGTGATGGAGATGGCACCTGACAAAATCACACAGCAAAGCATGGAGAAAAAGCCAAGTGAGAGCTTCCGACAATATGCTCAAAGGTGGAGAGAAGTCGCCACTCAAGTCCAACCACCTCTCACAGAGAAGGAAACGACTATGCTCTTCATTAATACACTGAACGCTCCATTCATTAATCACATACTGGGAAGTGTAACTAAGAGTTTCTCAGACATAGAAATGTCAAGTGAGATGATAGAAAACAAAATAAAGTGATAAGAGGCTGGCCTTGAGGAAGAAGGAAGATGAGGTAAATAATGTGAGCACGTATAACTAGGGTTATTCAAAACCAATCATTGTAGGCCAGCCAAGGGTCGAAACCACCAGCTATCAAAGCCCTTCAAGCTAAGAATCTAACTCGAGGCCGAACTCAGAAAAACTCCAGTTCACTCCCATCCCAATGACGTATAGAGAGTTATACCAAAATTTATTTGATGCCCATATGGTATCTCTATTCTACTTGGAACCTATGCAGCCTCCGTTCCTCAAATGGTACGATGCGAATGCTCAATACGAGTACCATTTAGGAATCACGAGACACTCAATAGAAAACTATACCACTTTCAAAAAGTTAATTGAAAGGCTCATCAAAATGGGCATTGTGAAATTTGATAATCCATCTAGTGTAGAAAATTCGTTACCCAACCATGCTGATAAGGGGGTAAACAGATAATCGAGAATACGAGGAAGAGAATCAAGAAGAATAATGCAGAAGTAGAAACCCCACTGAAATAAGTTTTGAAACAAATAATAGACATAAAATTAATCATTCAGAATTTGGATGAGATACCCAAAAAGATAAGGAGCTCCTGTGAGTTCCACGATGAAGAAGGTCATGAAATCCAAGAGTGTGCTGAATTCAAAGCTTTGGTGTAGAGCGTAATGGATAATAAAGTGTAACGCCCCGAAATTAGGCCTAGAAGAATGGGCCATGTGGGCCCAATGGGCTTGTGGACCCCACATGGGTGGTTGTCTTTGGATTTGCAAGAATTAGTGGGCTGGCTGTGTCGTACATATGGCTATGAGCAAATCTAACTTAACGGGCCATGCGAGCACGTGGGCCCCACATAAGTTGCGTAAGGGGCCCTGGGCCCATGTACGCTGAGTGGCATGTTGGTGTGTTGGCTAAGAGATTTGGGAGTGTTTGGGAGTGTTGGAGAAGTCCTGGGTTCAAACCTGGACCTTAGCAAAATTTTAATTTTTGCTTTAGTGGAACCCTAGTCTCAGGTATTAGGCCTCTTAAACAAATTAAGGGGAAATAAGACACAAATGGGCTTGTGGCTTAGTGGCAAGGTAGCGCCACTTAGGGAGTTATAAGTGGTGTCACTATCAGTTAAAGAGGTCCAAGGTTCGAGGCTTAGAGTGGTAAATTTAGGGACTTTATTTTTGCATCATGGAAGAAAGGTAGTGGCGCTGGAGTAGACTCTAGAAAGGAGTGTTCAGGAGAGAAATTTAAGGTAAGGATAACGAAGAGGAGATTGAGGAGGGAAGGTGATGGTGCCAAATGGGACTTTAGGTGAAGCTAGGTTCGGCTTGTGGCTATTTAAGGGTGTCGAATTCCTTTAAGGGGTTCTTTAGTCTTCTCATTATTTTTCTTCTTCTCCCTAATTACCGAATTCTCTTCTTCCTCTCATTCTATTTCTTCCATTGTCGAATAACCTACCATCTTTTTGCAGAAATTTCTATTAGCATGGTAGTCTTCTTTCTCTAAAAAAGTCGAATCCATTCTTAACCTCTTAAATGTCGAAATAGCCACATCAAATTGCCGATTTCTTTTTGTTCTCATCCATCACAAACCGGTTGCTATTATCTTCTCTTAATCAAGTTTTAAAAGCCGGATCTCATTCAGTAGCTATCTAGGCCGCAAGATAAAAGGTTAGATTCGGTAAGTGATTCGTTAAACATTATTTAGTATGTTTTGGGTAAAAGCCGGAGGGCTATCCCTTTTTTTGATAAGGGTAGGGTTCATAAATCGCAAGCGTAATAGGGATCTACAAGTCTCTGCCGAAAAGTTATTCTCTCGTTTCAGCTTTTAGGTAAATATCCATGATTTTGGGGATATGTGGCCGAATGGTCTACGGTAAGTGAAAGGGTGATTTAATTGGATACAAGTCACCTATTATTTCATCTTTAACGATTGAGATTAATGCAGATCTAAGGATATTCAAGAATAATAGCTAAGGAGAGGCTATTAGAACTGGGGGCACACGGTAATGTTACGGTAAGGCTTCGGGATTTAGTAAAGTTATAGTTAAGTATGGAAATTGATTCGAGGTTGGTATTGATTGTAGGTTGAGGCTGAGGATAGTTTAGTGCGGGTCTTCAATCAGATGTGTACATACACTACACACAAGACCTAACGGCAAAAGCTAAAATCCCGAAATGCCGGAATGCCAAAAAGCTGAAAAGCCGAAAGGATGGCCCCGGCAATCACACGAGCGTGCCAACACTCGTGTAGAGATACCGATACGATTACCGAGGCCTAGGAAGTGATTTCATGGTCTCGGGCCACTGTTTGGCCAACCGGGCCAGACAGGGTTAAATGGGTCTGCCGAGCTTGTGGGCCTAAATTGGCAAAATTTGTTATGTGAAATTGTATGATAGATTGATTTGGATGATTGTTATGATTTGATTATGATCGGGCCTAATGGGCTACATAAGCATGATTGGGCTTAATGGGCTTTATAAACATGACTGGGCTTAGTGGGCTTTATGGGATTGTAGAAATGCATGCTAGGGTTTTAATGGACTATAGGCGTAGTTCTGATGAATTCTCAAATTGCATAAGACTTAATTAAATCATTAAATATGTCTATAGACAAGTTGCTAGGCTAGGGTGTGGCAATGGATGTGTGCATGTCTTAGATTAGATCTAGGAAGAGCTTGGTACTTAAGTGGTCCGAGTGACCCACCTCCTCTTCTCTTGAATCCTACTTGGTACATAGTGTCCGTTCACTTTAGCCGCCAGGATTTGTTGATGGGCCAAAATCCATAATTAAAACCCGTACCATTAGGAAATTACTAAAATGCCCATCTAGAGTAGAATTACTAAAATACCCATCTAGGGTAGAATTACTAAAATGCCCCTGTAGGGTAGAACTACTAAAATGCCCTTGTAGGGTAGAATTACCGAAACACCCTTGTAGGGTAGAAATTACCAAAACACCCCTGGATAGTGAAATGACTAAAATAACCCTAAATGCTTAATGTGTGGAAAATTTGTATGTTGCATTCATGAAATGTATGTTGCATTTGGATGGGTTTAATAGAACGGAGGATGATATGTGATAAACGATAAATTATACATATTTTTACCTCACATTTAGCCTAATTTCTGGATGGATTATCATTAATTTTGTGAGGATTGGTGCTCTTAATCTTTCTTTTTATATCTTATACCCAGGAGAGCACTAGGAAAAGAAAAGAACGGAAAATGGGTCAAAAACAGAAAACATGGGCGAAAATGAGAAAACGACACGGCCCAATCATGAAGTCCACACGGCCTAGCCCCCGACAAGCACGGCCAGGCCACACGACCGTGCCTCCATCGACAGACTCTCACACGGCCTCTTGTTATGGCACACGGGTATGGCACATGGGCGTGTCCCTGTCATGAGGAAGAGGAATTCCACTCGGATTTGGATACTTAGGGGATAAGAAAGCCATCCTAAACTCTATATAAAGACCCTAGGAGGCAACTCTAAAGAGATACTCTTTTCTCTCAAGAAAGAGCGTCATAATTCTGCCAACACAAAGAGTGAAAGCAAGGGATTACTCTAAGGGAAGCCGATTGATTCATCCCAGAAGCCAGAGTTCTACATCAAGACAGAGGATCTCCCTAAATTCCTTCAAGGGTTTTTGGGTTCTTTATGTTTTGTTATATTAATTCTTCTGAGATATTTTCTTTCTTTATTATGAACTAAATCCCTCAAATACTTGAGGGGGATGAAACCTAAGACAGATCTTGTTATTATTTATTCTTGAATTATTTGATAAATACTTGAATTGTTCTTAATTATGTGTTCTTCATTCTTGATTTAATAATCCTAGGTATTACTTTAAGAACTTGATGTGCTTAGGCAGAGGAGCAAAATTCCCTATTTTAAGAGTAGATCTACCATAATTAAGCGGAGTTGCATGCAACCCTAGATATCACAACGGTTTGAATCCATCAACAAGGCAAATGATCGATGCAGCCGCAGGAGGAACGATCAACAATAAAACACCCGGAGCAGTTTATGAATTTATTGAAGAGATGTCACTGAATAACTATCAGTGGCAAGTCATGAGGACAAAGCCGACAAAAGCTGTAAGAGTTTATAATATTGATGTTGTCGCCATACTTACTAATCAAGTAGAACTTTTAAATAAAAAGTTTGATAATTTTGTTGGTTGTATGCAGGCACAGCCAGTGATGCAGTGCGACGCAAACCCAGGAAATATGTTGAATCCGGACTATTCAACTTATGGACACAGCATGGAAGCTGAGCAAGCCAACTATATGGGTAACAATTCTAGACCTCAAAATAACCCTTATAGTAATACTTACAATGCAAGTTGGAGAAATCACCCCAATTTTCATGGGGAGGACAAGGAAATCAAAGACAACAACCTCCTCCGGGATTTCAGCAGCCACCACCACAACAAGAGAAAAAGCTGAATCTTGAAGAGATGTTCACCAAATTTATGGCCGTATCAGAAACCCATTTCTAAAACACGGAAACAGCATTAAAGAACCAGCAAGAATCAATTCAAGGGCTTGAAAATCAAACCAGTCATCTTGCAAAATTAATTTTAGAAAGACCACAATGTGGACTACCAAGTAATACTGAGCCAAATCCTAGAGAACATGTCAAAGCAATTACTCTGAGAGATGGGAAAGTCCTAGCTGAACCAGAAAAGAAATCTGCTCCAGAATCTTCAGGAGACAAGGCAGAGGAATCCAAGGAAAACACTCCACCAACACTCAAGGAATACAAACAGCCCATTCCATATCCGGCAAAGTTGAAGAAAGACCGTACAGACGCTCAATTCGGTAAATTTCTTAAACTTTTTAAACAATTACACATTAACTTACCTTTTGTTGAAGCAATTTCGCAGATGTCGAAGTACGCAAAGTTCCTTAAAGACCTTCTGACAAATAAAAGGAAGTTGGAAGAATTAGCCACAGTGGAACTTAACGAAGAATGCTCAGCTATTCTCCAAAATAAACTGCCGGCAAAACTGAAAGATCCAGAGAGTTTTACTATTCCTTGTTTAATTGGTAGTTTACTTATTGATAAAGCCTTAGCTGATTTAGGTGCTAGCATTAATCTCATGCCTTACAAAATGTTCACGCAACTAGGTCTAGGGGAACCAAAGCCCACTAGGATGAGTATTCAACTAGCTGATGATCTGTTAAATATCCTAGGGGAATCATAGAAGATGTGCTCATAAAGGTAGATAAATTTATATTCCCTGTTGATTTTGTTGTGCTTGATATAGATGAGGACATTGAGGTACCTTTAATTTTGAGACGTCCATTCTTAGCCACTACTAGAGCTATTATTGATGTAGGGGATGGTAAATTAGTACTCAGAGTTGGTGAGGAAGAAGTCATTTTTAAAATCTATGATGCTGTGAAATTTTCTAAAGAACAAGATGACTCATGTTATTTTGTTGATATTATTGATTAATTTGTTCAAGATAAGTTTCAGGAACTTTCTATCGCAGACACGTTGGAATTGTATCTTGTTCCCTTGGGTAAGATAACTCGGTCTTGCCGCTAAACTATACTACTGTTCGATAGGTGCGCTTGCCTTTAAAATTGTGATATTAGTTAGTTTTGGTGTGATCAGTTTTTATAAATTTTATTACTTAATATCGCAAGCATATCAATATGTGAGGATTGCATAGTCGCTTGACGACCGTAGATCCACCGGTGGCTTTAAGCCCAATATATGAATAGCAGCTTTGCTGCAACGTTTGAGTAGTGCCGCTGTTAGTGCTACCTTTGGAGTGTAGGGATGGGTGGGTTGATATTTATATCCCCACAGGAGTGTAGGGTTGGAAGGTAAATGGAGTGCAGGGTTGGATTTGGGATGGGTACATTGCATTCATGTGAAACTGATGTGATTTGAGGTCAATGTGGGCTAAGCCCCAAGACCACTAATATTGTTAGGGCTTAGGCCCAATGTGATATTTGTATATTGATTTGATTTGATTGCCAAGGGTCGTACACACTGAGTTGCGAAACTCACGCCCTTTAATTTAATGTTTCAGGTGACTCTCAGTAGACGGCTCGACGTGGGAGAAGGCTCGGAGATGGCCACACTGCAAGCTACTTAGAAGTTTTAAATAGTTTTCAAATTACTTTATTTTAATTACTTTTTTTATGGGTTGTAATAAGGCCTTGTATCTCCAATTTAACTTTTTATTTGGGATTATTATTGTTACAACTGTTGAATCATCAAACTTAAATAAATTTTTAAAGTTAATCATGGTTTTCTAAGTAACCTTAACATGTGAACGTTTTCTTAAAACATGGGCTTCCATTATAACTTAATAAGTTACAAGGATTTTGATTTTTCCAAGTCACAAATTTAAGTTTTTAACCAAGCAACTTTTCTACTGAACATGTTTTTAATTGAATAAAGTTGTTTTGAAAATAACCTCTTTGATGTGACATCGCCGGATTCGGCCATAACATCTAAGCCGGGTCTGGGGTGTTACATAAAGAGTTGGAATTCCTTGAAGAAGTCAAAGGATGGAAGGAATGTCAGGGAATCTGAACATTAAAGCCGTATCTGAAAAGGGAGCCGGGGAATAGAATTTATCAGGCATATGTCTTTATGAGCCTAGGAGTGTTTTGAACAATGGAACTGTGGAGGAGATCCTTGTATTTTTTAGAGTCAATTAGGAGTAAAGTCTAGAACACGCTTATTGCTCTGAGCCTAGGAGCATAAGAATCCTTTTGTGAAATAGGCTTATGTCCAGCATCTTTATTTCAATAAAATGCATCTTTGTTCGAGCAAATATTCTTTTATTATTTCCATTTCATTCATAATCATACCACACAAGTAAATATTCTTAGATTCTTTTATTCTTCAGATCTACCTTTGTCCCTATAACAGGTCTCCAAATATCAATGATATGAGCAACATTGCTATTGACTCAGAACCTCCTTTTGAACAAGATATATGTTGTAACACCTTAAACCCTAAACCGTCACCGGAGGGTCACTATGACTTTTCGAATCAACATGACTTCCATCAAATGACACAACAATCCAAAAATTTAAAGAGTAATCAAAAAGCCTTTATTCCATTTATACTCCATTCACGAAAAATTTACTATTCATTTGGTAGCAATTTGGAGGGTAGCCGAATGTAAAGAGAAAAAAAAATGAGCATGCTTCATAATATTTCTGCAATTTATAAATCCATTCAAATAACAATCATTCAGATAACGAATAAACTATGCATACTTCATAATATTTCTGCAAGGCAAAGGGTATATACACATTTGAACATGACTACTTTCATTTTAAAGTTAAGCCATATTCGCATGGCCTATTTCGGGTACAAGCATAATTAGCAAAACCAAACACAAAAAGTAGTAATTGCTTATACATGCCATAACCCTAAGTTTCAATACATATAAAAGTACCAAAATAAGACGATAGATGTGATGACTTCCAAAACAATCCCGAGCTTGCTACAAACCGATGATCTAAATCAAGACAAGTAAAACACACTAAAGTGAGATAACATCTCAGTAAGTCATAAGCAATTTATAAAATTTAAATGAACTCAAAAGACTTAGCATATCGAACCACCATCTAATTATTAGCCAATTTCATACATACTTCTATAACTCATAACTTGTGATGTATCAAGCGTAAACTTATCTCTTTTCCCTTGCAAGACAAATACGCATATATATTCACATACTTGTTCGAAATCACTATCAGCATATACTACTATTTAACAATTCGAATACTCAATGGTTACACATAGGCAAGATGCTTATATACCGATGACATACATCATCCAATTCATTTAACTCAATCACAAGCTATGCTACTTGAGCTATTAATAATCATCCAAGCTCTATTTTAATTTACTAACAACTACTTTATACTTTTAATTCATCTCACTCCCATCATGCCGTATACCAACATTTTACTTCTCAAGGTTTTATCTAAAGGCATATATGAAAGAATATACTCACTTACCTACGGTCCATACATAGCACATTTGTACCTTTCTAAGATTCTATTCGTTTAATCATATCGCACACATTGGAGTCCCTCAATCGATTTCGCACACATAGTGCTCGATGGGAAATTCGCACACTTAGTGCCTCTCAATCGATTTCGCACACATAGTGCTCGATTATAAATTCGCACACTTAGTGCTTTTTTTTACTAATCCGTACACTTAGTGTTGTCACTTACTCGCACACATAGTGCCCCTTATTTTCTATCATGGTTTCGCACACATAGTGCACCACATTCTACAATGACATTTCAAAATGATCGATTCAATTTTAATAATTATTACATATCGAACTAATACCATCCTTAATACACAAATGAAATTATTTCATGGTTCATGTACCTCATTTACATCCGAATGATATACTATAATCTAAATTGCTTTAAGACTTACCTTATGTTGGTTGAACTAACTCCGATTGGCTACTCAATCACTTTTGATTTCCCTTTGTCCAACTCTCCTCCTTTTTGTTCTTGAACTTAAATAAGACAAAATAAATAGTTTAATTACTTGATCAACTCATTATCAATAACGAAAATAGCTTTTCAATGACGCACGTGCACTCGGCAAATACTTCTAGTTAAACATATACACATTCAGCATTTACCTCTCTATCCATCCCAATATACTTAACCAACTCATACCTTAGTATTAAACTTATTTGATCTTTAATATAACAATCTATTATTTTCCTTTATACCTACTCTTAGGATCGAATACACTCATTATTCAACTTAACATGCATCAATCGGGTGTGTATACAAAATACACCATAATTATCTCAATCACATACCAATTGTCATTCAACCCACATTTATATAACTAAGCCTAAACTATAACTTGACCGATTATACTTTTATTCATTAGCACAATTAAACAACATTTTCACATCATTAAGACTTAAATTAGCTGAATGTATACTTCTATGAATGCATATGAAATATGTATTACATTAAACTTTATATTAGGCACCTCCTCTTTAATCTACTTATTCACAATCATATTAAGCCTTAACTTATTTTCTTTATACATTTTTAACCTTTACAATGACCGATTATAACATCCAATTTGAGGTTTCTCAACCTATCATAATAGCCAATTTAATAAGTAGTCAATTAAGTCAAGATTATCAACCTTACTAAATTTCTAATTCATTTTCCATTTTGCAACAATAAAACTCCAAAACCGTATGCCTCTAACCATAGCCGAATATGTGTCTCACTTATTGAGCACATACATACATAGGAACTATCATTACATGCTTACTACTTGATCAATCTATCAATTTCAAACAAATTTCAATGTTACAAGACCAAATTCAGTCCAAGAGGATTTTATTTCTATCTTAAATCCATTAAATTAATTCATGCATAATTTCAAATTCATTCAACCCTTATGTTATAACTAAGTTAAATTTCAAAACCTTAATTCTTTATCAACTAGCATGAATTTCACAAACATTCATCCACATCCGATCTTCATTTTATCAATTTAATACATTATCATTCACTCACATACCTTCTAAATGCCCATTCGGCAATTACATATATACAAGCATGCTAGCCGATTCTTTTTAGCAATTTATCCACCTACATGCATATTTAACTAGCTCAAACTTAAATCATCCAATATTACTCCTAGAACATGAAAACCACAACCATTTCTTCTAATCAATTCAATGACCGAATGCTCATAACACCCCTATTTTTACAATTTTAACATGGGCTAAGTTAAGGACTTAACCATCAATTAGTTTTCACAAAATCTAAATAAAATAACAAAAATCATACCTTAAAATCAAGTTATTAAAGTGACCGAATGCTTGAGCTTCAATTCTCTCTTTTCCTTCTTTAATCACGGTAATGGAGAAAAAAAGAAAACCAAACTCTAGTTTCTCCTCCCACTATCTCCTATATTTTATTATATCTTATTTTATGTATTTTATTGTCATTTAATTCAACAAATGCATAAAGCAAGGAATAAAATGATTTCATGCACATGTGACCCGCCACTATCATTTATTGGTAATTTTGACATGCAAGCCCCTCATTTGAGTAAACCATGCATTATTTGGTCACCTACATTACACCTCACACATTTTTTTAAGTTTATCACATAAGTCCTTTTTCATGAATTTATATTCAAATGGCAAAATTAAAACACCAAATTTTCACACATAACAATCCACAAAATAAAAACATAGAAAATGACATTTTAAAAATTTTCTAACTCGGTTTAATGGTTACGAAACCACTTTCCCAATTAGGGTCAAATTAGGGTTGTCACATATGTCCAGAGGAACTTCAGGACTTTGAAGATGACTGAGACTGTAGCCTATCTCCTGATTTGTTAAGGATGATAGAACAAGATGATAAACAGATCCCACCTTACAAAGAATCAGTGGAACTTATGGCCTTTCTATATGTGGGGCATGGATATCAATGGGCCGATCTTCTAAAGAGTATCGATCCATCTTTGTGGTCCTCGATTACTTCTACAAGTGGATAGAAGCTGCTTCATATGCTGATGTCACAAAGTCGACAATTTGCAAATTCTATGTCAGTATGAAATTCCAAAAAAGATCATATTTGACGATACACTAAATTTGAACAACATCACGAGATCAGAAGTTTGCAGTCAGTTCAAGATCAAGCACCACATCGCCCGAAAATGAATGGGGCAGTAGAAATAATCAATAAGAAAATTAAGAAGATCGTGGAGAAAATGATAGAGACTCATAAAGATTAACTTGAGAAATTACCATTTATGCTTATCGAACGTCTGTTAGGACCCCCACCGGGGTAATGCCTTTCTCATTGATTTATGGAAGTTGTTTTGCCCATTGAAGTCAATATTTTTTCTCTTCGAGTTTTTTTAGAGTTGAAGTTGGTTAGAGCTGAATAGATCCAATTTCGATATGATCAAGAGAACCTGATTGAAGAAAAGAGGTTGAAAGCTATCCATCATGATCAAATGTACCAAAATGATACGAGATTATGACGAAAAGGTTCGTCCCAGACAATTCTATGATAGAGACCTAGTTTTGAAAAGGATCATTCCTATACAAAAGAATTTCAGAAGGAAATAGATACCAAATTGGGAAGGACCTTATGTGGTGAAGAATGGCTTCTCTGGATGAGCATTGATATTGACCAAGATGGATGGCAAGAACTTGCCTAATCCTGTGAATTCTGATTCAATCAAGAAATACTTCACTTTCAAAAAAAAAGAGAAGAAACAGGAAAGAAAAGAAAATAAAATAAAAAGAAAAGAAAAAGGAAAGGCCAATGCGAAAACTAGCAAAGGGCGCCTTATGATCAAAGGGGTTTTGAGTTGAAAACCCAGAAATGAGCAATTCAAATTTTTGATTGAAGGTACGACATGCGGTAGTCATCTTATGCCTGAATTAACAAGGAAGAGGGATGCTACATCTTAGGGCATCAAGAAAGTACTCTAGGTCTTCTGAACACATATCAAGTTTAAAGGATCCTTAAGAAGTTTTGTGCAGAGAAGCTTATGCTGAGATATCTAGGCACTTATTTTTATCTTATTCATTTTGATTCTTAGCAAAATTTGCTACCTTGATTATTTCATTTTTGAGCTTTGCTCCTAATAAAATTTCATTTTGTCCATTATGATAATCTTTTTCAAACATTTTTCATTGAAATAATGATTATTAGACCAATAATATTCAAGCAAAATGAGTTTTGCATATTACTCTAAAAGTTTTTAAATAGTATGAGGCCCCGAAACAGGACCATTAGTCAAAACTGACCAAATTCATAAGTTGAAAACATTTGAGAAAGAATAGCCCAAATTGTGATTATTTCTTCGGGTTTTCTGTCAGAGATAACAGCTGAAGAAGAAGACAGAATAATACATCAATGATAGAACTTTGATGAACAATGAGTAATGACAGCTTAAACATTAAAAAATGATCATTCTCATGACATTCTACATTTATGTAGATATCATACACATCTAGTTGGAGGCATTTGGTTCGTTTCAATCATAACTTCCTAATCATTTGCCATAAAGATAGACCAATGAAATGAATTTTGCATGTCATGTTACCCAGAGAATGGTGTAACAAATCAATGAAGTTACAAATCTCATACCCCTGAAATTGCAGTGGGATGGATTGAAGTTATCATGACGAATCTTATCTCCCTGAAGTTGTAGTGGAGCAGGTTGAAGATACAAGTCTTATCTCTCTAAAGTTATAGTGGAGTAGACTAAAGATAACGAATCTTATTTCCTTGAAGTTGCAGTGGAGCAGGTTGAAGTCACTAGTCTTATCTTCCTGAAGTTGCAGTGGAGCGGACTGAAGATAGCGAATCTTATTTCCCTAAAGTTGTAGTGGAACAGATTGAAGCTATAAATTACGGATCTTATCTCTCTGAAGTTGCAGTAGAACAAATCATAGCAAACCTTATCTCCTTGAAGTTGCAGTGGAGTAGGTTGAAGTTACAAGTCTTATCTCCCTGAAGTTGTAGTAGAGTAGACTAAAGATAGTGAATCCTATTTCCTTGAAGTTGCAGTGGAACAAATTGAAGCTATAAATTACGGATCTTATCTCTCTGAAGTTGCAGTGGAGCAAGATGAAGATACCAATCTTATCTCTCTGAAGATGTAGTGGAGCAGATTGAAGCTACTAATCCTATCCCCCTAAAGTTGCAGTGAAGCAGATTAAAGCTACAAATTTTATATCTCTGAAGTTGCAGTAGGTGGGATTAAATCTACCATAGCAAGTCTTATCTCCCTAAAGTTGCAGCAGAGTAGACTAAAACAACAAATCTTATATCCCTGAAGTTGCAGAGGAGTAGATTGAAGCTACAAGTCTTATCTCTCTGAAGTTGCGGTGGAGTGGATCAAAGCAACAAGATACAGTGGACTGGAATGAAGCTACTTGAAAAAAGAAGCACCAAACGAAGTTAAGAGTCGGCGAGACCAGGCAAAATTGGTCTTCCTTAAAAGTTTTTGCTCTGTTCTCGTTGTAATAGGCATATTTTGCTCGGCTCAGACCCAAATTAGACAAGCAATTAAAACCCAAATAAATCACAAACTCAAACCCAAAAATTACGAACAACCCAAAATTTTAAAAAACCCTAAAGCCCAAATGGGCCACAACCTAAACTATTTTCAGCAAAAATAGAAAATCCTAAGCCACCAGTGCCGTTGCCTCTATGTGCGTCCTCAGTGGGCCTACCTCCCAAGGCTCGGCACCACCTATAGCCTTGCACAAAAACGGTAATCTTTGCCTATTGACTCCCTAACACCTGCAAACAAAGCAACAAAAACGGGACAGAAACAGTACGAAGATAGCAGTAGAACAGAGCAAAGAAACAGTAGTATACAGTAAAAAGAGGGGCTTAAAATATTGTAGTCGAATTGGCTATAAAGCCACAGAGACTGATTGTATTTCATGGGGGGATTTTTGGAATACAAAAACATAATATCGAATACAAAACAGAACACCACAAGAGGTGATTTTTTTTTTTACTTTCATCTTTGAAAGTTTATCCTTCCGTTTTGAAAGGCCGACGGACCCTTGAGGGTTCGACGAATGGCCGCGACGGAAATCGGTAAAAAAGACAAATGGTTTTTGTCCCTTTTGGTTTTTTTTAGGTTCTTTTGGCCATTTAAACTCCAAATATGAGTTCTACTTCAAAAAAGGAATGAAAATATGGGGTTTTGGTGTTTCCAGCCACTGCAGAGAACGGTGCCGTCGCTGGTGGCAGGCGATTCAAAGGCTGGAGCTCAGGCCTGGGCAGAGGGGAGTTTGAGAGAAAAGAGAGGGGGCATTCCATTTTTTTTAATTGAAGGAATGAATGATTTTTTATTTGGTTTAAATAGCTAGTCTAAACGGCGCCGTTTTGGGCCAATTTTCAGACGTAAAAACGATGTCGTTTTGACGACCTGCGGCTCGACTCAATCCATCCCCTAGGATTCGTGTGTTTTCACCTGGAGGGGATATTTATTCTTTTAAGGGTCGGCGTGCTCTTCTTTTAAGGGTCTATTTGCGCGCAGAGTCCCTTCGTCTTTTAAGCCTTTTTAATTAAGTCCTAATTTCACTTTTTTTACCTTTTAAAGATTTTACCCTTTAATTTTATATTGTTTTCAATCCAATCCTCAGCGCACAAATCTGTTGAAGAGAAGACATGTGTCTTGGGGATGGGATTAATTTCTTATTTAGTCCTTCTTCATTTTGGCGCTTTTCGTTTTAGCCCTTTGATTATTTTTTTATCTTAATTTATCCTTCTAACTTAATTTTGGTTATAATTAAGTCCGTCACTTATTTTAATTCATTTTACTTGTTTATTTATCTATCTATTTATTGTTTCTTTTCTCTTAATTTTATTCAATTTCTTTTCTTCTTTTTATTTATTAGGCATCCATTTTTTTGTTTCACTTTTATTTTATATTATTTTCATTATTATTTTATACTTTCATGTTTACTTTATCATATATATTCCACTTTTATTTATTTATTTATTTTTACTTAATTAATATTAGATTTAATTAGTTAATGCCATTGCTTATTTATTATTTTAGATATATCATTGTTTCATTTACACGCACCATCATTTTATCATTATAACAATTATGTTGCAAGCCGCGTTTAAGTATATTCATTCTTTTACACTATACTTCAAAAGATAAATACCCCTCATTTTAATTTTACATTTGTCATTATTTCAAAAAAGAAAAGTCTTAAAAAATAGGCAATGTTTCATATTTGGAGATTTGACAAGTCACTGGGTTTCGGTTTTTCTCATTGAACCTAAATAACTGAATATCCTTTTAAAATTTAAATACATGAGTTTTAAATAAAAATAAAAAGCAAGCTTATCCTCAATGATCAAGGTGTTTTGTCCTAACTTACTGGATGTGACATTTTATTACCTTGAGATGAGAAGGTCTTTGACATACGTTTTAATTTATCCAAACGATTTTTTAAGTAAAAAAAATTACCACAAAAAGGGATCGTATTTTAAACTCTCTTCAAGTTTTCAACTTGCGACACTGAGACGTTAATTAATCAACTAGGTACCAATTTTGGGCGTTACAATGGTGCTAATCCTTCCTCATACATAACCGACTCCCAAACCTATTTTTTCAATTTCGTAGACCAAAATCGTTGTTTTGATAAATTAAACCGTTTATTAAAAACAATCGTTTTACGAGGTGACCCGATCACACCTCATCAAAAAGGATTGGTGGTGACTCCCTTTTTTTCATTTTCATTTTCAAAATCAAAGTCGACCCCCTTTTACAAAAAAATGGTTTCGACACTCGTTACATGACAACGAGCAAAGAGGGCCAGCTGTATAGGCCAAATTCTGCCGAGGCCTAAAACAATTAAAAGCCTATTTTTACAAAATCCAAAACCAAATCAAACCCAATTAAAACTACCCTAGCCCAAAACAATACAACCCAAACCCATAACAAACAAAAAACAAAACAAACCCTAGAAACCCTAATACTAGCCGCCCCTAGCCTTCTGACCAGCTGCCTCTGCCCACTGTTGTACCGCCTGCTGCCACTGCCCATTTACCTGCAAAACAATCAATTAACGGGCAAGTTGTAAAAAATGGCTATATAAAGCCACAAAACCGCATGTAATTTTTTGGGGCTATCAAATACAAACAAAGATTCGAATACAAACTACAGAGATTGAACACTAAAAAGAGAGAATAACCAAAACACAAAATCAAATCAGAAACTTAAAAGGTGATTTTTTATTTTATTTTATTTTATTTTTTTCAAATCCTTTTTTTTCCTTTTATATACATATATATAAATAAAAAAAGGAAAAAGAAGCTTACCCTTTAAATCGCTAGAAAAAAAGGAACCTTTTGAGCTTTGGTTGCCATGTACGGTGGTGCTGACGGCAGTAAACGGCGGCGGACGGTGCTGGAGCTCGCAAGCAAAAGGAGGAGGAGAGAATTTGAGAGATTTTTTTTTTGTTTTTTTAGGAAGTGCAAAAATGAAAATTTTAAATTTTTTTGGTTTATATAATGACGCAAAACGGCGCCGTTTTGGGCCTAAGCTTCAGCGCCAAAACTAGGCCCAAAACGGCACCGTTTTTGGCCTCCGACCTGATTACCCGACCTACTCCAAGGGGAGGATCCGCATGTTTTTTAAAAAGCTAGTCTTATTACCAGTTTAGTCCTTCCGCTTTTTAAGTATTTTGCGATTAAGTGTTTTCATATTTTGTAATTTTGACCCCATAATTTTTTTCAATTCCAATTTGGTCCACCTTGATGCTGTGCGTTTTGGAGGGTGGGGATTATTTCCCATTTTGGTCCCTCCTTGTTATTCACGCATGCAACTTGGTCCTTTTCCTTTTTTATTTATTTTGGATTTGCCCCGAATTTCTATTTTAAGTTCAAATTAGTCCCTTTTTGGTTATTTTGACTATTTTATTATTAACTTAATTAATTCTATTATTATATTATTATTATCATATTATTATTTGTTTTATTTAATATTTTTATTGTTTTATTTGTTTGCTTATTTTTAAATCTTTTATTTAAATTTTTATTAGTTTTTTATTTGTTTATTTACTTATAGTTTTTTTAATTAGCTTGTTTTTCTATTTTTTATTTATCTTATTTTTATATCTTTGCTCATATTACTGTTATTTGTACTATCGCATTCATTATTATTTTGTTACGCGTATTAGCACCGTGACTTATTTTTATATTTAACACCGTGATACATTAATTTTTACCTGACACATAAAAAATAATTTTTTTGAATAAAGTCAATATTCCGTATTTGGAAATTCGAGGAATCGTGCCCTAACTTCTGGGTTTCGATTTTTCTCGTTTAATCTAAGTAACTGAATATCCTTTTTAAAATAAAATACATAAGTTTTAAATAAAAAAGCTTATTCTCGAAGATTCAAGATTTTGTGTCCTAACTTACTAGATGTGACATTTTGTTGCCTCGAGATAAGAATATTTTTAAATAAAGGCAATATTTCGTATTTGGAAATTTGAGAAATCGTGCCCTAACTTACTAGATTTTGATTTTTCTCGTTGAACCTGAATAACCGAATATCCTTTTAAAATTAAAATACATGAGTTTTAAATAAAAATAAAAGGCAAGCTTGTCCTCAAAGGTCGAGGTGTTGTGTCCTAACTTACTGGATGTGACATTTTGTTACCTTGAGATGAGAAGGTCTTTAACATATGTTTTAATTTATCCAAATGATTTTTAAGTAAAATAACATCACCACAAAGAGGGATCGTATTTTAAACTCTCTTCAGGTTTTCAACTTTTAACACTAAGACATTAATTAATCAACCAGGTACCAATTTTGGGCGTTACGAGGGTGCTAATCTTTCCTCGTGCGTAACCGACTCCCAAACCCATCTTTCTGAATTCTGTGGACCAAAAGCGTTGTTTTAATAAATCAAACTGTTTATTAAAAATAATCATCTTACGAGGTGACCCGATCACACCTCATTAAAAAGGATTAGTGGCGACTCTCGTTTTTTCATTTTTAAAATAAAGATCGACCCTGTTTTAAAAAATGGTTTTGACAACAAAATTAACAAATGCATTTAAAATAATAACAAAATTATTATCTCCTTCTCTCCCACTACGATTCTCGAATTCAAAAACGACGTCGTACCATTTACCTTGGCGAAGCTGGTGCATTTTTCCTTAGCTGCAACCAAACAAGCTTCCATTTCGATATCTTCGCACGCTCTCTTTCCGTTAAGTCCATTGATTTCCAACCAATCAGGGACTGCTACCAAGAGGGTTTGCATTTGTTGGAAGCAGTGATGGCGCACCCAATTTGTGCCTTCCTCGCATTGAAATATGATTTTTGTTTCACAGGATTTGTAAACGGCGGCCAAAGAATGAAGGTCTTTGAAGGCAAGGATGTATGGACTGGATGATGGGTCGTCCGAAGTTTTGGCCGGAATTGGACCACGGATTAATGGGAGGGGCGCTCGAATTTTATAGTCGTCAAAGAAGCGGAATATTCCTCCAGGTTTTTGGGTAATAAAGGGTCCATGCCTTTAAAAGACCGACTGAGAAAAAACTCAAGTGAAAATTGAAGGTCCTAGAGTGATACCAAAATATTGAAAGAAAGAAAAAAAAACAAAATTGTAAAGTCAAATCTTTTCAAGTTCATCCGAGCTAGAGATGCTTATGGGTCGGGTCGGGCTCAACTAAAAATTCAAGCCCATTTACTAGGCTCGGGCCCGACCCAAAAAAATGGGACTAAAATTTTGCCTAAGTCTAACCCGGATAAAAATGTTAAAACCTAGGCCTGACCCGGTCCACCCGTATTAATTTTTTATATAATTTTTGAATATATATAATACATCAAAATAAATATTTCTCAATAAATTGAAAATAAATTTTTAAAAATATGTAGACTTAAATAACACTAAGATAAATACAATTTAACAAGCCAATGCCTCTAAAATAATAACAAAATTAACAAATGCCTTTAAAATAATATTAAAATTAACAATAAAATAAGTTTTATACAATATCCAAATAATAATAATAAAATAATGACAACATAATAGTAAAATGGTAGCAAAATAGGGAGAAAACAACAAGAAAATAACATTTAAAAACAAAAAAAAGAGCAATTTTTTTGTCGTTTAGTGAATTCAGTGCAGGCCCGAGCCAAAAATATCTTACTCGAGGCTCAGTTTGTTTTTTAAACCGGCCTTATTTTTTTGTCCAAGCTTATTTTTCAGGCCTATATTTTTGCCCAAACCCTCCTACATTTCAGGCGGGCCTTCGAGCTGGGACAGATGGGCCGACCCATGATCAAGTCTAATCCGAGCCGAATAGGGATAAACTCAAGCTTAAGCTTAATTCTTTCTTAAAATATAATCTAGCTACTTGAGTTAATTTAAGCTTTGATAAAAGAGTCAAGTTACACCACAATGTTAGTTCATAAAATAGTCTAAGAGATTAATACATAATAATAATAAAAAGTTCACTTTTTGATGCATGTGAAACATAAAATTCTACTTCATTCTCACATATCAAACATACAAGCTTCTTGAAGAACAATTCTTTCAACAAATTTTGTGAATAAAATTCTTTATCGAAGAGCCCTGAAATTTAAAGATGTGTTAATTCCAGATTCACTCACATACATCCTTTCAAGCTACAAGCGATGCATATCCTCTAAAATAGACGAATGCTACGAATATGATATGCATTTGCCACTGTATTTATTACTAAAAAGCAGTTTAAATTATAACTAAATAATGTAGTGTTTAACAATTTAGTTAACGCATCACGACAAGCCTACTATAACTGTAAAAACCCTAAACCTTAATTTTCACATTTAAAAACTCTTGATATTCTTCTTTAAAGAGAAAAGAAGCTTGAAATTTAATGGAAATGCTTAAACTTGGAAGGTTTAAGATAGCTATTTACTGCTCACAAAATTAGCACGGATCAAACTGATAAGAAGAAAAAGCTAAAAAAATAAAAAGATACAGAGTATTGAAAGAAGGCAACAGCTGGGAGGGCCGCGAGTCAAGCTAAGTGAACTCAAGCTAGAGTTTAAAAATGGCGGCGATAATTACCGATTCACCAAAGAAAGTGTTGGCGCGTGCTGCACTGCTAACTGCTTGCTTATGCTTATCTTCTTTGTTGAGAAATTTACCTAGTACTAGTAGTTTCGCAAATATCTCCTTTTTTTTTAATTAAATTGAGCTGAATTACAAAGATAAAACAGTTGCTATACAAATTGAATTTCCATCAATCTGAACTTCATCAATTCGAACTTGTTCAATGATTTTTGTTGAGATTTTTTTATCCTGATAGAATCATATGGGATCTTTTGCTTTACACTAATCAAGATGTTCTTCTGGAAAATTGCTTGTCACTTCTTTCTACAAAATCCCTGTATTCTTATCACTGAATCCCTGTTTAATTTATCACGACACTACATCTTCTGATATTTCTACCCACACATCCAAGCCATCTAGCCTTAACATCTCTCACCACTACTGCAGTTAATGCAAATCCCAAACTCAAGGATCTCACCCCATCCGTTTTTAATTTAATGAACCTCGACGGTGGAGGTTTCCATTGACTGTAACGACTAAGACTTCTAGAAGACCCAACAGATAAAACAAGACTATGCTTGATAGAGTGAACCCAACTCCACAAAGAAATAAGAATATACTTTAAATCGACATCCATCCCTTGGAAGATCCATATATTCTTTTGTTTCCACATATTCCAATAAATTATACCAAACAAAGACTGTCATTCTACCTCAATATAGCCTAGATCAAGCTCATTCCTTAAGTTTAAAATGATCCAGTCTAATAGCGGGATGGAAAAAAACTGCATGGAACACCTTTCAAGGATAAATTGTTTCCACATAACATAAGCCTTGCTACAATATCGCAAAACATGGATGAAATATCTCATTTTCCAGCTTAACAACTATTGACGGTTTTTCTTTTTGTTTTATTAGAAAAGTGATACTTGAACTATATTCAATCCTCAAATTAGTCCTTAATTTTTTTGCCAAAATTATACCTAAATTATCAATTTTGTCTCAATTTACCCCATAATAATAACAACCTTGGACACTGTACACTTTAAATGAAGAAAGTAGCAAGGCTTAATTTTTAACTTTTTAAGTAAAATGATTAAGCTTCAATTTTTTTCAAAGTATAAGGACTAACAACAAATTTTACAAAAAGAGAAGTAAAAAAGACAAAAAATAATTTCCATTACCAAGGCTTGAACCCAAATCTCTTAGGTGAGAGCCAAGTATCTTAACCACCTAGACTACAATGGATTTTGATTAGTGTGAACACATATTAGTTTTTCTACAATAATATAATAAGAAACGTTAAACGGTCTGACTATATTTAAATTAAGGTTAAAATATGTCATAAATCCCTATACTCTTAGTAAATTTAGAATTTAGTCCCTGTACATTCTTTTCTAGAAATTTAGTTCCTCTACTTTTCATATTTCAAAATTCAAGTCCAACTACTAACATGCACTATTAAGATTATTTTGTTAAATTCAGGTTCATTATAATGTTGTTCTTTTAGTTACATTGCTACTAAGTGAGTTTTTTTTTTTTTTAAATTTCAAAACATCATACCAACAAATTTAACAAAGAAAATAATTATGTCAGCAATTGTAACTGAATTTTAAAATTTAGAAACAAGAGGAACTAAATTATTAAAAATAAAAATATGGAAATTAAATTTCAAATTTAAAAAAATGCATAAACCTATGACATATTTTAACCTTAAATTAATAGAATAAATAAAACTATACAACCGTTCAATTCAAATCTTTTTTATATATAAAATTTTAATTTATAAAATAATAGTTCAGATTTATTGAGAATTATCCTTACTAAAATCCTTAATGTTCTTTCCAAAAACATAATAAATCATGTTTAGTACCTTGCAATTTTTAATTCTTAAGGTTTTATCATGTTTCCGGACAAAAGCACGAAACAACAATACTGGTTAATGCCAAAGAAATATTAGAACCGCTTGCTGATGGTTGTAGTGCCGCTATCTGTATGTGAAAATCCATTGGGTAGTAGCCTGTTCGCACATGTAATTGGATATGCATTAAGACAATGCAAGTGTCTTCCCATTATGACTTTATCTTCCGGTGCAAGATGGCCTAGCTAGAGATAACTGAAGCCCATTTTTTATCAGTTCTTCTCCATGGGTAATTTGCATCGATTCTACTTTTACTTGGAGGTAGCATAAAAAGAGCAGTCTGTCGTGGAACTTAGAATCCGTATGTAGACACATACCCATGATGAGAGGGGTTGAATTATCTTGCCTTGTTATTTCGATGCCTTCTCCAAGCATTCTTGCAGTGCGATTGACTTAATATTGCATCTACACTTAAGATTCAACGACTAGTTTATCTCGAAAGTTTGAATAGTATTTATTGCCAATTTACTACCGGACGAGGTGCTGGTGTTTGCTTATTTTTTAGAGTCAACTTGTTGAAAAGTCGATGCCCTCGACAATTAGATTTGTTTATGGGCTAAGCCGGATGACCCAGTCCAAAGGCCCGACTAAAAACTGGGAGAAATTGAGCAAAAATATAGACTTAAAAAATGAGATTGGACAAAAAATAATAATGCATGTTTTCTAAATAGGTTGGGTCTCGGGTAAGCTTTTTCGGCCTATGCCCAGCTCGACCCAAATTTGCAAAAAAAAAAAATACTGCAAATTTGTTACTGTTTTTTCACTATTTTTTTATTATTTTGCTATCATTTAGCTATTGTGTTGCTACTATTTTGTTGTTATTGTTTGGATATTGCTTAACTGTTGTTCTATTATTAATTTTACTACTATTTTAGAGGTATTTACTTGCTAAGCTGTACTTATCTTAGTGTTATTTAATGATATTATTTTATTTTTATTTTTTCATTTGTTGGGAAACATTTATTTTAATGTTTTTAGTGTATTTGATGTATTATATTTTTAAATTTATTTTTATATAAAATAATAATATAAAATATTTTAATACGTGTGAGTCGAGCTCTAATTTTAGAATTTTTATTTGTACTAGACTTGAGCAAAATTTTAGACCTATTTTTTAGGCCTAACCTAAAAAATAGACCTAAATTTTTTACTTAACTTGATTCAACCAATGAATAACTCTACCAATATTTTGATGGGATCCTATTATTGACCGGAGAAACATGCCTTATAATATTATTTTATATATATAAAAAAAAAAGATTTGAATTGAATGGTCGTATAGTTTTATTTATTAATTAATTTAAGGTTAAAATATGTTTTTTTCTAAATTTGAAATTGAGTCTCTATATTTTTATTTTTAGTAATTTAGTTTTTCTACTTTTCAAATTTAAAAACTTAGTTCGAATTACTGACACAATTATTTTCTTTGTTAAATTTGTTAGTATGACAATTTGAAATTAATATATATATATATATATATATACTCACTTAGCAACAATGTAACTGAAAGAACAACATTATAATGAACATGAATTTAACAAAATAATCTTAATAGCGTTAGTAATTAGACTTAAATTTTGAAATCTGAAAAGTAAGGGAACTAAACTCCTCAAAATAAAAATATAATGACTAAATTCCAAATTTACTAAGAGTATAGGGATTTATGACATATTTTAACCTTCATTGTTTAACTTTTCTTATTTCATTATTATAGAAATATTAATATCTCGTCTGTCAAAATCCGTTGTAGTTTAGGTGGGTAGGATACTCGGCTCTCACCCGAGAGACCCGGGTTCAAGTCCAGGCAATGGAAATCAATTTTCGTCAATTTTACTTTTCTTTTTGGTAAAATGTGTTGTTAGTCTTTATACTTTGAAAACAATTGAAATTTAGTCCTGCTACTTTCTTCATTTAAAAATCTCAGACATTCATTAAGATTACAATTATTCTCTATCAACATTTATCAATTTCGCATGCTAATTAAGTTATAAAATATATAACTATTTTCTCACTTGGTTTATAATCATTAATATTATAAATATCTTTCATCAACATTTATCAATTTCACATATTGATTAAATTATAAAATATATAACTATTTTTTCACTTGGCTTAAAACTAGTTGATGTTTAAATATTTTCAATTAGTTATTTTAATTAATGTGCATGGAAAATTGATATATATATATATAAATTAATTATAATCCTACAAAATAGTGAGAAGATTAACATTTGGGCATTTGGGTACTTGAGGCACATGATTTAAAAATAGGAAGCTAAGTGTAAATTAAATAAATAATTCGTAACCTTGTAATATTTTTTTATATATTTGTAATTTGTTATTATTAAAATGAATTGTATATAAATTTAACAAAAATCTTTATTAATTAAATCTTAATTTTTAAATCAAAATAGCAAAAGGATTAAATTATTCCAATCAAACGTAAAAGAACTAAATTTCAAGGGTATAAAAGGCAGAATTAGACCTTAAAACCCATGGTTTTATTCATAAAATTAATCCTTGAACTATACCGTAATTTTCAAATGAATCCTTAAATGTTTTTAATAAAAAAAATGGTACATAAACCATCAATTTTGTGTCATTTTACCCAAAAAAAAGATGTACAGTGTCCAAGGTTTATTGTTCTGGGGTAAACTGGGACAAAATTGATAATTTAGGTATCATTTTGGCAAAAAAAATAAGGACTAATTTGAGGATTGAATATAGTTCAGGTATCAGTTTACTAATAAAACAAAAAAATCATCAATAGCTGTTAAGCTCGAAAAGGAGATATTTGCGAAACTACTAGCACTAGGGCAAATTTCTCAAGAAAGAAGCTAAGCATAAGCAAGCAGCTGGAAGTGCGGCACGTGCCAACTCTTTCTTCGGTGAATCGGTAATTATCGCCGCCATTTTCGAACTCTAGCTCGAGTTTACTCAGCTCGACTCGCTGCTCTCCCAACTGTTGCCTTCCTTCAATACTTTGTATCTTTTTGTTTTTTTAGGCTTTTTCTTCTGTATCTGTTTGATCTGTTCTGATTTTCTGAGCAGTAGATAACTATCTTTATTCTTCCAAGTTTGAGCATTTCAGTTAAATTTTAAGCCTATTTTCTCCTTAAAGAAGAAGATCAAGAGTTTTTGAGTGTGAAATTTAGGATTTAGGGTTTTTGCGGTCACAGTAGGTTTGTTGCGATGCGTTAACTAAATTGTTAAACGCTACATTATTTAGTTGCAATTTAGACTTTTTTTAGTAATAAATACAGTGGCGAATGCATATCATATTCGTAGCGTTGGTCTGTTTTAGAGGATATGCATCGCTTGTAGCTTCAAAGGGCGTATGTAAGTGAATCTGGAGTTTAGACATCTTTAAATTTTAGGGCTCTTCTATAGGGAATTTTATTCACAAAATTTGCTGAAAGAATTGTTCTTGAAGAAGCTTGTATGTTTGATATGTGAGAATGAAGTAGAATTTTATGTGCCACATGCATCGAAAAGTGAACTTTTTTTTTTTTTTGTTATGTATTTATCTATTAGACTATTTTATGAACTAACATTGTGGTGTAACTTGACTATTTTGTAGTTTGAGGAGCGATGAGTAAAAAAAAGAACCCTATGGTATTCTTCGATGTTTCAATTGGTGGAGATCAGGTGGAAAGAATTATTATCGAGGTAAGCCAAAAACCAGCTGCTGGCTTTTCTTACTCCGTTTTTGTTCCCTGTTTTTTGTGGGAACATATTTGGAAATTATCTGAGTCTTAACTTCATTTTAAGGTTAAAGATAAAGTTATTTTTTTCCAAATTTGCAGCTTTTTGCAGATGTTGTTCCTAAGACAGCTGAGAATTTCCGGGCACTCTGTACAGGTATCCCTGAAAATGTTCCATATTTTTGTTAGTGGCAGGTGACTTAATTTTGGTGCTTGCACTGATTGTCATCTTTTTGTTACTGTGTATCAGTATTGATGAACCTATTAATTATTAGTTTCTGGTCTTTCTAGATTCTTTAAATGTCTCTTGTGTCATAGTCTATGAATGCAAGATTTAATTATCTCGTGAATATTTTTTCTTTGACTAGGATAAATCACACAAAGCCCTGCTTCAAATTTTATCGTCTTATAAACTAATTTTCTGCATTTGGAAACAAGTTTGTCAGGCTTTTTGATAATATTGAACTGTGTTAAACTATAGGTGAAAAGGGCATTGGCAAATCTACCGGGAAACCCTTGCACTATAAAGGAACTTTTTTTCATCGAATAATCAAAGGATTCATGGCCCAAGTATGTTACTCATTCTTTCTACAAATCATTTTAATTAATCAGAGGAATGTTTGCTATGATGATTCTTGTTTCATTTTTTTTCTCCTATGTCCTACCTTTTGCAGTGATGCAAAGTTTTTATTTCTAAGCTGTAATTTTAGTTTGATTAACATCTTACTTTTCTATCATAATATCTTATTCGGTTGATAGGATTGAGATTTCTTGTATCTGCAGTCAATTAAACATGTATCTCTTTGGTCTAATCATATATAATCATTCTAAATGACCTTTATCTGAAACAGTAAGCTCAGTACTTAAACTTTGATGCCAATTAATCACTAGGAAAATATTTCAGTTATCTTTAAATGAGTAAGTTCTCTGCTGAGTATTAATTGATAGATCTTAGTGCTGTAACCTGAACTTTTTGAGCCTTGTTTTCACCTCCTTGATGCTACTGCTTGTTGTTGCTGGTGATTAAACTGGTTAGTCATCATGGGTGTCTGCAGAGTGACTAAAATTAGAGAAAAGCTCGGTACTTTTATTTTTTTGCTTTGTAGGGAAGGTGAGGGGAGCTAGTATCTATTAATTTTACATAAAAAAAGCATGTACTTAACGGCGCTAAACTTTTCCATTTTTTAAGTTTTACGTTTTTCTACAGGGTGGTGACTTTTCAAAGGGAAATGGTATGCTTGCTCATTCCAATGCATGGAAATTTTGTTCTGTTATGTTTGAGAGATTGCAGACTCTCTGCTTGACATCTAAATGTATGCCCAGACTTGTAAGGAAAGAGCTTTAATTGATTTGCAGGCACTGGTGGAGAAAGTATTTATGGAGGGAAGTTTGCAGGTAGGCCTTTGCATGTCAGCACTTAAGTATCTTACGATGAATCAAGTCAAAAATTAATCATTAAAGTTTATGTTTCCTTGCAGATGAGAATTTTAAACTGACTCATGATGGACCTGGTGTTCTCTCTATGGCAAACAGTGGTCCAAACACAAACGGATCTCAATTTTTTATAACCTTCAAGCGCCAACCTCATCTTGATGGGTATTTAACGTTTGCTTATTACTTATTTACCTGTTATGACTGTAAAGATGGAGCTTTTCTATGTTGCTTAGGAATGGATTTGTCATTTCTTGAATGCTTGGCAGCAAACATGTTGTTTTTGGAAAGGTAATTAAGGGAATAGAAGTTTTGAAGAAAATTGAGCTTGTCGGAACAGGTGATGGAAAGCCTGCGCAACCTGTAAAAATATCCGACTGTGGTGAAACCTCCGAAAGTAAAATTCGGGATGCTCTTGGAAAAGCAAAAGGTACTTTTGATGCAGTCTTAAGCACTACTATAGCAATTTCTGGATTTGTTGCCAACTTTTCATTTTACTTTTCGCTATGGTTTTAGTTTCAGGGAAAGGGAAGAAATCGGGAAAAATTCCTTCATCGGACAGTTCAGATGATGAACATGATAGAGGAAGTAAAAAGTCTTTGAAGGATAAAAGGAAAAAAAGAAAGAGGAGATATTCTTCATCTGATTCATACAGCTCTGATTCTGGTTCCGATTCCTATTCTTCTGATTCAGATTCTGATGTCTCTTCATCTGAGTCAAGTTCCTCAAGTGATGGAAGAAGACATAGGGGAAAGAAGTCAGCCAAAAGAGGCAAGCATCAACGTGGGAAAAAGAGGAAGGATGGGCGAAGGGAGAGGAAAAAAGGTCGGCAAGGAAAAAGATCAAAGCGCAAATCCAAATGGTCTGGTTAAAACCTGGTTTCAAGGACAATCCTCCAAATATTTTCCCTTCTCTTTTTGTTGGTTATGTTTGTTGATAATGGCTTTATTGCAGGAGTTCAGATAGCTCAACTGACAGTGAAAGCGAGGGTACAAGCACTAGCAGTGGCAGTGATGATGGAAAGGCCAGTTTATATCGTAAAAAACCCATCTCCAGATCCCAACCTGCTGAAGATGAATCTCCACAGAATATTGGTAATTCCATCCATTATTGTTTTAGCCTCTCCCTATTTGTCTTCACATACATGTATATATTCCAATTCTTGATTCTAGCTTTCTTCACACTATCATACTTGAATCTAGTGGCACTTGAATTTGGGCATTATTAGCACAGGCGACTTGCAGCAATTTATATAATATAGGGAACAACTAATGGCTGATTCTGATGTAGGACTACAAAGGAATAAGTTGAAGGTAACCGAGGACAACTCCCATGAAGAAGGTGAATTGTCACCTAAAAGTGATGAGCTTGCCAACAATGGTCATGGCAACAAGGCTGCTGCTACTAACCTACATACCGATGCAGATGGCTCGGATAGATTGAGGTTTTTATGTTATCATTTTGTCTTCTCTTAGCTGAAATCTACACTATAATTTCATTGACAATGTTTCCTTTCCCATATGCTTCACAGAAGTGTGAGCCCAACCCCTAAACGGGGGCCAAACAACAGCCGAAGCATGAGTCCTCTGAAAGATGATGTTAGACGCTCTCCCAGGAAATCTGGTGCAAGGACTTCACGTAGCCCATTGAATAGTCTTTCAAGGAAAGCCCCTGCAACCAACCAAGGGCGTATTGCCTCAAGAAGTCCATCTCCGGGTGGCACATCAAAGCGCGTAAGAAAAGGCCGTGGCTTCACTGACCGTTATTCCTTTGCACGTCGATACCGTACACCTTCTCCTGAACATTCCCTGCCTAGATCCTATGCTTATGGTAGAAGAAATGTTCCAGAAAGAAACCATGATAGGTAAATCCATTCTACTCAAAAATTGAGAAAAGTAGTCATTGCACGTTAGATCAAGAGCAAGCCGGTCCTTTTGTTAAAACTTTCATCCTTTTCAACTATTAAAAACTGGTCTTGTATGTCAGCGTGAGGTAACATGGCGTGCAACGTGTAACTGTCTAGTTATTTTGTTAGCCATGTCAGTTTTTAATAGTAAAAATGGATGAAATGTTTAATAGAAGTGATGGGTTTGCTTTTTATCTAACATACAAGGACTAATTTATCTGTTTTTTGAGTAATTGTCTAGTTATTTTGTTAACCATGCCAGTTTTGATCTAACGTCTGGTACTTTTCCAATGTTTCCCCCTTAAATCTTAATATCATATTATTCTTTTGGTGAAGATATTCTAGCTACAGAAATCATTCTGATCGATCAACACGAAGACGTTATAGAAGCCCGCCAAGAGGCCGTAGTCCCCCCAGGTTCGTTTTCAGATACAAATGCAGATTTCATTGAATTAGACTGGAAAATAGTTTATATATACTTTTATTTTCATTTGCAGATATGAAGGCAAAAAAAGTAGGAGTCCTTCTCGCAGCCCAGTTCATTACCGGGGAAGATACAGAGATCGTCGTGAGAGCCAGAGTCCTATTCGAAGTCCTACTCCTAGAGACAAACGACCTGCCATAAGTGAGGGGTTAAAATCTCGTCTTGGTCCTCGAATCGATGATCAACGCTCCCCACGAGAACAAATCAGGGTCCAGACCTCTAGGTCGAAGGGTAATGCATCCTCACATTCCAGATCTCCCGATATCTCGCCATCAAGAAATCGCAACAGAAAATCGCAGTCTCCAAACACGTCAAAATCAAGCTCACCCTCCGGACTAAGAGGATTGGTGTCTTATGCAGATTGAATCCATGCCTTCCATGAAATCATTTACATTTAATCGAAGCATAGCTAGTTGTCTTGGTTGTGTTTCAGAGGGCATACCTTTTTTATACACGCGGTTATTGATCATCATATGCTATTTAGATTGTCGATTTAGAGTTGGCAAATAGTTCTAGTTTTTGGTGACTTAATACTTCTAGAGCTTATTTGAAATAGCAATAGGCATGCTCGGTGTTACCTAAATTAAGTAAACTCTGTTTCTTTCTAATGGAATGTTCTATGTGCTTTGTTTCAAATTTGACTCGACATTTGTATGCTTAATCGGATGAATCTCTCTTTTTGTGATGGTTTTCTTTACGTTTCTATCTATTACGTATATCATAGTAATGGTTTGCTTGAACCATTTGGTTTTGAATGGTAAAAAATTGGTTTGCCTGGCTAAATAGTTGTAAGAACTGGGGTGAAACTATTTTAAATGCTTACTTTTATTATAATTATAAAATATATATGTTATTATTTATTTGTTTATTATTTTTAAAGATATTTTTTAAATTTGTAATATTTTCAAAAAATTGTCATGCTTGAACAACAAATCAATAGACAAGTGTTGTATTAATGATATAAAAGATGATTAAAATTTAAAAAAGTTTAAATATGTCAAAATTTAAATTTTACTTCCTATATTTTTGAATCATTGAAACCTTGTACTATTTTTTATTTAAAAATCATGATCTCCCCGTTAATTTTGCCATTATGATTATGATGATTGATTTGGTTGAAATAAAGCAAGTAAAATAACTCTTTTAGCCTTAATTTTACTAAATAGCACACGGAATTAAAAAAAAAAAAAAAAAAACTCTTTCTGCAAAAGTACGTATCGAGATAGCCGTGTTACCTGGGGTTTTCTCGTTCTAATTTATGAGCTCATTCATCTGTTAGTTTGATCGAGATTAGTATCTGCCTTTCTTTTTGTTTCACCCAGGTTACTGCTTACCATGGAGACTAGACCTAATCCACTACTTCCATTGTAATTACAATATTCTCTATTCAAATTTGTTTGAATCAGATCAAATGATTAGTCGAATCAATTTGACAAAAAATCAATCCAAGTTTCAATCCAATTAAAAAAGTTATATCAATTGAGATTGAATCAATTTCTTCTATTTGTTAAATATTTTTATTTTTATAATCTTTTATGCTTTATTTAATTAAAGACATATCAGTCAAACCAAAAATAGATGGTGTAATCAGTTTAACTCTTGCTTCTATCGGTATCGTATGTTCTGGTTTCAAACAAGTTGCTTTTTACCTCTAATGTTGGATCGATTCTGATTGAACAAATGAGTCCTATAAAAACATCATGGGATTAGATGGTTCGAAAGGCCGCGCGACTCACCAGGTTGCCTATGCCCTGATTCTCTTAATGCCAAGATATGTCCAACTCAGGGATGGTAAAGGGAATGGGTTGCGGGAATTTATAGACACATCCCTACTGCTATAGGCACTCAAGGATGGCCTTCATTTAGCTAGAGAGCTTAATATAGATAAAATCATTACGGAGCTTGATGCTACTTTTGTTGTTCATCAAGAATACTGTCATCACTAATCCATTGCTGCAAACGTTAATTCTAGAATGGAAGACCCTCATTTCCTAATTTGAGAAACACAGAATTCAAAACACGTTTAGGGATGGTAATCGTTGTGCGTATGTACTTGCAAAAATGGGAAGTATTGTCTCAATCCACTCGGAATTTGTCAACCGTCACTGGACTGTATAACCCTATTATTTCACAATGATGCTGAAAGGGTGTTGCGAAGTATCGTGATATTTTTATGTTTTAGTCTATCTCAACATGCTTGTGTTTTCTTCCCCCTCTATTTCCTTTTCAATGTAAGTATACAGAAAATTATTCAATACATATCAGTAAAACATTTAAATTCCATAAGCAAAGTTTAAAGTGTATAGTAATTTTTTTAAAATGACAATATTTAAACTTTGCTTGTGGAATTAGACTGACAATATATCAAATACTAAACCTTTTTGGAATAACTAATTCTTTCGAAAGCTTCTTACACCTAGGAAACCTTACACGTAGGAAACCTTACACTATCTACATTCATGTTACTATATTCATATATGATCATATGATTCTTAAGAAATGTTTGCATGGTTAAACATTCCAAAGAAGTACATACAAAACATCAAGAGAAACGACTGTTAAATCTATCCAACAAACATCATTCCTACAATAAACAAAGATCCCAACGTCCAAAACAACAATCCTACAGACTAACACCACATAGATATAAAAGACAAGGAACAGATAAAAGTACCACAAATAGTTAAGAATCAGACAAAAGCAATCAATCCTTGGTGGTTTTGTTGATTAGGGACTTGTGAATGTGGGGTATGACACCACCTCCAGCAATGGTACCTTTGATAAGGGTGTCAAGTTCTTCATCCCCTCTAATGGCCAATTGCAGGTGCCTTGGAGTGATCCTCTTCACTTTCAGATCCTTGCTTGCATTTCCAGCCAACTCAAGAACCTCGGCAGTCAAGTACTCGAGGATAGAGGCCAAGTAAACAGCAGCTGTTGCCCCAACTCTCCCATGTGCTGAAGCCCTAGACTTGAGCTGACGGTGGATACGACCCACCGGGAACTAATAATATATATATCAAGGAGAGAAAAAAAATAGAAGTTTAAGGGTCTTTTAAAGTGATAAATGTATGATCAAATTATGATTTTGGTCCTTACTATGCTCAAATTTAGGATTTAATGCTTCTACTTCCTAGA
Source organism: Gossypium stocksii (assembly GCA_020496765.1). Taxonomy (NCBI): domain Eukaryota; kingdom Viridiplantae; phylum Streptophyta; class Magnoliopsida; order Malvales; family Malvaceae; genus Gossypium; species Gossypium stocksii. Next base: position 113,116,483 of record CM035623.1, read on the forward strand.
ATGCTATTAATTAGTAAACAACTAGTATTATTAGCTATTTCTGTTAACATACTGATACATTTTTTTCTTAAGATGTGTCTTCTAACTCATCATATTGACATGGATCTTTTATATTAGACCCAAATAATTGACATTATAAAAGTACTAGATAAAATTAAGTTAAATTAAAGACAAAGATAGATTCCAAATTTGAGTATAATAGAGATCCTAAAACCATAATTTGACAGTAAGTATATATAGCTAACTCAAGACCTGGGAAACAACAATGCCTAGGGATGTTGTAGATTTAACAGGAAAGAAAAAAAGAGATTAAATCCCAGCATTTTCTAAAAACTGATTCACTGCTATATTTCGATCTTTTAACGATAGTTCTAAAGAAACAGTCTTTCGACATGGAAAAAAAAATTGACGAACAATTTGCAAGTATCTCGATCCTAAACCGTAAGTACTTAAAATTTTCAGTATCATTTCTTTAGCATATGCTTACTAACAAAGGCAACAGAAAACTACTTATATTATTATCAGGAAATTTTCCAAAGATCTATCATATTCATGTATGGAAAAACTTGAGCCTAAACATCTCGATCCTCAACCGTAAGCACTTTAAACTTTGAATATCATTTCTTTAGCAAGTGCTTTACTAACAAAGGGAACGGAAAAAGAATTCTATATTATTATCAGAAAATTCTCCAAAGATCTATCATATTCATGTATGGAAGAAACTTGAGCCTAAACAAATCGACAATAGATTGATAAAATTAATGACGAACACCTCTTGAAAACCAAGAAAATGATTTTGATTTGAGAAATACCTGAATACCGGCACGAGATGAACGAGAAACCGGGCGCTTCTTGTCCTTATCCTTGTCCTTGTTAGCTGCGGTTGTTTTCGTCGCCAAAAGCCCCTTTCCGCCTTTTCCTACCATCTTCGTTCACCTTAGCAGTGAAAAATAACTCTGAATCAGTACTAAAATAATACGATCTGTAATTAGTAAAATCACGAATCTGCTAAACGCTAATCAGAGCTATGTTCAATATTTAAAAAAAATTAAATCGAAATATTTAAATTACAAAAGAAGAAAAAAAATGTTGTTACGAGAGACCTGAGAGAAATAGGAAGCTCGAAAGCGAAGATTTTTGGGTTTATTTGGGAAGTGATAGGGTTTTCTATTTCATTCTGATCTGTTTGGATATTAAATTCGAGATGGCGGTTATGTTGGGCGGGAAAATTCTTTAATTCCGCTATTTCAAAATTTTTGCATTATTACGTAAATACCCTTTTCTTTTACTTGAATTCCATGCCGTACGTGTGACCCCATAAATTCCGCGGGTATGACTCAATAGTCATGCTTCCCTGTATCAAGAAATGGCTATCAATGAAGATTACATGTCCCATCTGCAAAGCTTCAGCCATGGCCGATGATATGGTGGAGAAATAATGGCTTTCTCCATTAGTAACAAACAATATTTATGTATTCACCTTTTTTTTCAATAGAAACAACAACAAAAGATTAAGAAGAAATTCACGAAGATTAGCTCCCAAAACACATTATATTATAGACATCTCTTTTTCGAGCATTCGATAGATATTGAGATAGCAAGAGCACGAAGAACAGAGAATACCAATATCACTTGGACGTTAATCCACCTCTACTTCCCTTTTATTTTTACGGTTTAAAATATTAATTTTTAAAAGGAATTATGTATAATTTTACTATAAATTTAATTACATTATAATATAATAAAAAATTTAAACCTCCTTAAAAGTAATAGTATCATATTCCAAATTGTAAGAAACTCTAACATTAAGGGTGAGTTTATATGGGCGATGGGGTGCGGTGCGGTGTATTTAGTTTACTTTTTGTCTCACACTACAGTATATAATCTCACCACCACCGCTATTTTATACTAACTGTAGGTAAATGCACCGTCCTTACTAATCAATTATTTTAGTTTAAGAAAATTATAACAAATAATTTATCTACACTAAACAAATAATATCTCATTTCACCATTTAATAATATCCTATAGCTCTTACGCCTTATCTTATTTACTCAATTATTTCATTTTAAGAAAATTATCTATACCCAAAACAAATAATATAATGAAACTTTTTACTTTTTCCATTAGTAATCCTTTTACAAATGGAATTGGGAAAACTATTTACTTTACTCATTGTATATATATAAACCGAGCTAAATAACTTTTAAGATTTTAAACCTTAATTTGTCTTAAGAAAAAATAATGGAGGTTAAAATAATGAAGCTCAAGGTTATTGGAAAGGGTTCTTATAGAGTAGTACATTTAGTGAAAATCGTAGCTACTATTTATAATTAAATTTATGCCGTAAAGTCTGCCAACGAAGAATACTCTTCTTTCCTACGTAAGGAAGAAGAAATCCTTCTAAAGTTTGTCAATTGTCCCAATATTATTCAATGTTATGGCTGTTTTACGAGTGTTGAGCAATGACGAGGAGAGGTTTACAATATGTTCATTGAAGAGAATGGATTGTATGGCGTAAAAAGCTAAAAATTAGAAGGAAAAATCTGATTTGTCATTATTGGAAAGAGATAAGAATGACGTGGAACGTTCATTGAATAGGCTCCAAGCTAGAGGTAGTTTGTTAAACTTGATGAACAAGTATGGTGGTAAAATCCCAAAAAAAAAATGTTAACTGTTATATCCAAATGATGTTGGAAGGACTTTTGGACGTTCATGAGAAATGATTCATTCACTCTAATCTACAACCAGGTAATATTCTAAATTTCTCTCCTCAACATTGTGCCAATTTACCTACTCTAAATATTGTCGATTTTAGGTTAGCTAAACAACAAGGGGTAAAAGATATAAGGTTTGGATTTCAAGGTACAATTTATTGCATGTCTCCTGAATCGATTGTCGAGGAAGTTAGTGGTGCATTAGATAAATGGTCGTCAGGTTGCATCGTGGTTGAAATGAATATTATGAGAATATTGCCATGGGACACTCACGATCGAGATGATTTAACAAACAAATTATTGAGGGGACAATCTCCCAACATCCTAAAAGACATGTCGAAGCTACAAAAGAGTTTCTTGAGGGAATGCTTTACTATTGATCCAAACAAAAGGTGGAGTGCTAACAAGTTACTATGTCATCCGTATCTTTTTCTACCAGAGCACATGCTTCCCAAAAACATGTTAATGTGCATATTTTTTGTATTTAATTTGGTTTATTGTTGAATTGAACCTTGATAAATTAAGTGTTTTTATGATTTAACATTGTCAGAGATGCAATTGATCAAAAACGAGCAAAAAGGGGTCAATTTGAAACACAATCATAGAGATGGGGCCAAATAAAAAATATGGAGGAAGGCTAGGGATTCATCATATATATATTTTGACTTTGTAAAAAGACTAAAAATAGGAAGATATTTTATTTTAGTTTTAATAATTTTATTTTATTTTAATTTATTAATTTAGCTAGGCTATTTTTAGTAAATCCATGTATATAAATAGGGGTACTTGGTTCTTTGAAAATCCATCCATGAATTGAGTTTTCCTACTTCACTTTAGAGTTCTATTATTTTCTTTGTTTTTCTACTTCAATCGGGAATTGGATTACTTTGTCTTTTTTTTTTTTCAAAATTTATCTAATTCCCTTTTCAAATAATTTTCCTTCTCAATTTCCATCACCTTTCATACAATTTCCATCACCTTTCAAAACATATAAAGAATGAATAATTTCATGCTTCACTAAATTTTATCTTAGCCTTAGGCCGGTATACTTTCCGGTCCAAAATCGTGAGAAACGAATTCGCTCTAAATAATATCCTTCCAGTCGGTATTCACTTTTTTTCCTAAGTATCGGGATTGACAATTCATCCCTTAAGGTTAACTCGATTACAAATCAAAAAGTGCACGTTGGTTTGGAGTCGTGTTTACCGACAGTTGGAGAAACGAATCGGTCGTGCTGTATTTGGATTTCTGAGAACAAATCGAGGAGGAGGTGATCGAGTTTAAACAACCCACACGGTTGAGGCCGTTCATTCAAGTTGGGTTCTTCAGAACACAAGGCTGCCAAAATCTTGAATCGAGAATACGTGTATCTCGGTTAGATAATCGGTAAGGGTTGGTTTGCAGGACATACCGGGACTAGCTACGAGAGGAAGAATTGGTGGTTAGGATGTTCTTAATCGCTATAACTAGCTTATCGTTTGGAGGAAAATATCAAATTTCGAGGATCGATTCTTAACACGGAATTTATCGAGTCTAAGGCTAAGGCTATTTATTTTGTTGGCACATTTCTAAATTTATTTCCAATTTACATTTAATCAATTACTTATTTCAGAATATTTACTTTCTTAAATATTCTCAACCCCCCGCTTACTTGTTTATTTTATTTTTAGCAGGTAAGTTTGGAGTCGTGGGCAAGACACTTGCCATGACCTCTTGACACGATAACATTCTGTTCATAAGTGAAAACATAAATTGATTACAGATCTAATCCATGTGGACTCAACCCTACTACCACTCTTACTACTATTTAGAGTTACTTTTGTAGGAATTATTTTTAGTGGATTCGACGCCCATCAACCACCAATAATCTTTACCATGCTTTCAATAGCAAAAAATATTAGAGTCTCAAAATATTCCACCACCACTAGATTTTAGCGTCCCTAATAAACCCTAATTGGAAAGGAGAAAATTTTGGAGGAACAAAGATTAAAAAAGATGATTAGTTCCTATGAGCAAGAACAGCAAAGAAAAACTAATGGATACTTGTGTGTTTACTTCTATTTAAAAATCAATATGGAAATCTCTTTGAATTATCGTATGATATAATCAATTGTCCATCAATTCTAAATTATATACGGTCGACATAAATTATAATTTTATATATAATTGCAGTATAGTATTGTGTTTTTATTTACAATGGCTTGACTTATAGAAAACATCTTTCCCTATATAATTATTGTCCTTTATAATGATTAGATTTGTGTACTTATTTTTATCTATTTATAAGAGTTTTGGTTGTTAATCTTTTTAAAAAAATATTAATACAAAAAAAGATAATGGTGCATGGTTTTTGGGTTTTACTTTATAAAAGAAAATTGTTCTTTTTTGGGTATTTCTCTTGGCTTTTTTTATTTTTATCGTTTTTTTTAATTGTATTAATTAAATAAAGTTATAAATTACAAATTTTAAATATATTAAAATCACTTACAATGCATTAATAAAAAATGAAAGGAATAAAGAAAGATACAACTGTTAACTTACTGAAAGAGATAATAGCAGGATGAAGATATTAAGGAAAGGGAAAATTAAGATGATGAGTCTATTTATATAGGCTTTTACATAACATAAAAACTAAAAATAGGCACTAACAATTAGAGAAAAAATCTAAACAAAATAAATTCAAAATTTTTAACCACTAAATCTTTGATGTGCATCAACTATTTGCCTAGAAATAAGGAAAACAATTCGATTTTATTAACAACCAGATTTTATTAACATCTACCTTCCTTTAACTTTTTTTTTCCATTCCCTTTTTATCCATGGAACTAAAATTGGTCTCAGAGTAAGTTTGGATGGACGGTGCATTTAACTGCAGTTTGTAACACCCCCTAACCCTAGACCGTCGCCGGAACAGGGTTACAAGGCATTACCGGACTTAAACACTAGCAATCGTGCAAAACCGAATCATAATTTTTGCGTTTTAATTTAAAACTTTTCAATTTCCATCATAAAGTCCTTAATATGGTCCTACGAGGCTCAAAACATGCTTAGGAAATGATTTGAGACTAAACTGGAAACTTTAGAAAACTCTAAAAAAAATTCATGAAAGATAAGGGCACACGCCCGTGTGACTTCAGACGTGGCCGTGTGGCCAGCCCGTGTGGCAGGCTGACTTGCAATTTAATAAGAAACAGAGGGTCACACGACCTGGGCACATGCCAATGTGGCTAGGCCATGTGGTAACATGATTTTTCACCATTTTTAAGTCATTTTCACACGGCCGTATCACACAGTCATGCTAGAGCCATGTCCTTCACACGGCCAAGACACACGGTCGTGTCTGGCCCGTGTGATATCCTGATTTCACATTTTAAGATGCAGGGGACACACGGCCAATACACACGCCCATGTGTTAGCATGTGTTAGCCGTGTGTCTCACACGGTCTAGACACACGCTCGTGTGTCAAGCCGTGTGGATTCTATATGAACCTTAAGCACTAACCTAACCTCCCTGCACATTTTAAACTGAAACCATTCACAACCAATATATCAACCAAGACATTTCCACATTTAAATGTACTTAATTATACACCAAACATTGTCTCATTAATAATTCACTCAATGAATATTCATAAGACCATTCAAAATTCAACTTATATTCCATTCATTCATTTCCAAATTCATCACTTAACAAACCAAAACATTTCATTGATAGCTCATACTATTCACCAAACTTCAACTTAGTATTTTATGCTAAATTTACAATAAGTTACAAAACATATGCAAGTGACCAAGACCAATCCTTGTATATGTCACATTTACTCAAAGTTAAATTACATCACTAAAATGAAGCTGGGATCGGGAGTGACTCGGATACTGGACTGAACTTTAACTTTACTTAGCCTGCGCACGGAAAACAACCGTGCGCTGAGTATTGGAAATACTCAGTGGTATTACCATAATTCAAACTATAACAATAATAAAATATCATAACATACATAGATAATTAGCAAATCATACATATAAGTTCATACCAAATTATCATAATTCCATTATATCAATTCCAATAATTGATTCCATATATCATCAATGAGATTTCAAACAATTCATGAACCTTTGGTTCATCTCTTAACCACATATAATTATTCAATTCACATTTCAAATATGAATACTTCATGAACATTTAGTTCATGCATTCAATCTAATTACAAATTTCATTTCACATTTCATCTTACAATATCACTTTCTCATTTCATTCAATAACTCAATTAATCAAATTCATTTGATTTTCTCATTTCATTTATTTTCCCTATTAACATGACTCAGACCTTAGCGGATACGCCAATCCAACCAAACACACCAGATTGGTAACCAATGCCTCATTGGATAGTTCGAAGCAAATAAGTGACACCCAGTGTCTCATCGGCCTAGCCGAAGTAAAGTGGTACCCAGTACCTCATCGAATCTATCCAAAATAAATAATGACACCCAGTGTCTCATCAACTCGAGGTCGAAGTATCCCTGAACTCTTCTAATCCTATGGCATGTCAACTATATCCGACTAAGCCCGACTAGTTAATAGGGTTCCCAATTCTCAAAACAAATTCACTTCTCAATTTCATTTCCACATTCAATTCAATCATAATTAAACTTTTACTATTATTTCAAATTCACCACAAATCAATATACAATTCAACTTCACACATATATATATTCATCAATCAAATCCAAAACACATTCAATTCAAATATCACTACTTACCTCAATTTCATTTTTCATGTACATATATTGAAATTAAACATTTAATAAAAAATAACTTGAATTATGGTAATACAAACCCAAATTCCTCATATTTACTCATCGCTTAATTTCTCCTTGCCTTTCGATGCTGATGCTTCGGTTTCTTTGTTAGCTACGAAAATAATAATAATTTATACTATTAATATAATACTAATTAATAATAATTATTTGAATTTCTATTCAATTTATACCTTATTTTTAATTTAACCTAATTAAACACATTTACTTTTCCAACTCAATTACTCCATTTTTATTCAATTTCTTTCCATATTCTACTTAACTCTATAATGTTCATAATAAAACCCTAATTTCAACTTTCTTTCAATTTAATCCCTATTATGAAAAACTTATAGTCTAGTTTACAATTTAATCCCCTTTTTCAATTCTAAATTGAAATTCATTCAATTAAACCCCTATTTCATCATTTTATTCAACATGAACTATACTTAAAAATCTATAAACTTCCAAAATATCAACTTAGTTTCATCAAAACCTTATTCAAAAACTTCTAAAACATCAAAATTAAGAAAAAAGGACTAATCAAAGTTTTAAACCTTAAAACCCCAATTTTCCCTTTTTCTTTTCTTTCTTTCTTTTTCTTCCCCTGCTTTCGAAATGCTTCTGTTCTATTTCCTTTGTTTCATTTCTTTTATTATTCATTTGTTTTATTTATTAAATACTTAATTAATTAATAATTATAAAATATCTATTTAACAACAAATATATTTATTACAAGTGTACACATACATTTTATCACACATATATTTCATCATCACCCTACACTTGTTTTATTTTAATTTATTTCATAATATAATTAGTATAAATTATAATTTAATAAAATAATAATAATAAACAATAAATATCTTTTAGCTTAAATTATAAGTAAATATATATTTAATTTATATTTGTACCAATATTTTTTAATACACATGTATTTATTCTTCACCATATATTTGTCAAAATCATCATTTATTCATCATATAAAATTTTATAATATAAATCAATCAATTAATTAATAATAATAATAAAATCTAATAAAAATCTTAGATTTTTCTTCAATTTGCCGCCTCAAATTCCAAATAAAGCTTAATTGTCAATTTGGCCCTTATTATTTTCTTTTAATCTATAATTAAACTTTTATCTTTTATTCAATTTAGTCATTTTTCTTAAATTCTCTAAATTGAGCTAAATTCTCCTAATTAAAACTTAATTAAGCACACAACTAAATTCATAAATATTCTTAGTAATTATTTTCTAACTCGGTTTACTAAGACGGAGGCCCTGTGACTCATTTATTTGGTGCCTGTAAATTTTGGGTCATTACACAGTTAGTGTAAAAATAGCGATGATTGTGAGCTTATATAATATTATAACAATAATGTAACATGAGACAAAAGTAAACAAAATGTACCCTACTGTCCATCTAAACTCATCCTTATTCTTTTTATGGATGACTGTTGAAAATGGAACACAAATATATGGCTTAAAAAAAGCCACCTTTGTTTTAAAAAAAAGCCACCAATATAGTGGTGAATTTATTATTCTGGTCCCTATATTTTGCTTAAATTTAGTATTTAATTCATTTAGTTTAATTTGATATAATTTGAATTCAATTTTAATTAATTAAGATACTATAATTAAGAAAATCTACACATTTACATAAAGTGGAACTTCAAATTTCAAGGCCTCAACTTGCCATTAAGCCAAATAAGTAACATTATTAATTATTTTGATTAAAATATTAATATAGATTAAAAAAAATCATTTCTAACCAATGTTTCCAAAATAGTTTGTTCTAATACTCGTGCCTATTAATATCTATCCATTCTAATATACTATTTCGAGTTTTACGATATTTTTAAATTCTTTTTCTATAATTTTATATGGAAATATAAATTTTAATGATTATAAAAAATAAAAATTAACAAAATAAAATTTTAAAATATTAAAATCTTATACCAACCATATGAGTCAATATACATATAAGATTAATTTTGTATTAGTTTAATACTAGAACAATATGTACTTATCAATATCGATACGGTACTCATAACCATGATTCTAACTTATCATGTTGGCATAATTATAATTGAAAAAAAAAATTTTAAGAAAAATTCACGTTTGAACTTTAACTATTGTGATATTTATTTAAAATTAATCTTATAAAAGTAGAAAAACTAAATTATGATAAATTATAATATAAGAATTAAATACTAAATCTGGACACAAAAAAAGGACCAAAACTAAATTTTGACAGATTTAGTCAACAAATAACCGCCGAATCTTTCTCCGAATCTACCGATACATATTTCCCGCGCCACAATTCATGGACGGTCCAAAGACAGTGTCGAAGAAATTTGGACATTTTAGTAGCTCATTTTACTTTCTCCTCTTTCCAAATATCCTTATTGAAACCACCCGACAACATCGGGGAAAAAAAATTCCGACCGGATCCGTTCCGTTGCCTTGTCGACGAACATGTCTGGTTCCTTCCGTTTCTCGATTTCTCTATCTCCATTGCATTCTAATGAATTCCCAAGAATTCCAGTTACGAAACCCCGCATTCATGTCCCTGTTCCAAAGCCAATGGCGGTTGCACTTGCTAAGGTTGTTTCACCACTGAGAGTGGCGGCGCCGGGGGTAATGGTTGCGGCAGCCGGCTTGGAGGTGGACCGAGTGACGGAAGCGGAGCTGAAGGAGAATGGGTTTAGGAGCACACGTAGGACCAAGATCGTCTGCACTATTGGGCCTCGCACGTGCGAGTTCGAAGAGATTGAGGCTTTGGCCGTCGGAGGAATGAACGTGGCGCGTGTGAATATGTGTCACGGAACCCGCGAGTGGCACCGGGATGTGATCCGGCGGGTGAGACAACTGAATGAAGAGAAAGGGTTTGCCGTTGCGGTTATGATGGATACCGAAGGTAGTGAGATCCATATGGATGATCTAAACGACGCCGAATCGGCCAAAGCCGAGGTAAAATTAATTAAGCCGGTTTAATTATCTTTGGAATTTGTTTCTGTTTATTAAATTTGATCGTTTTTTCATAGGATGGCCAAATATGGACTTTTACTGTGCGAGCATTTGATCAACCATCACGCCCAGAACGTACCATCACTGTTAATTATGATGGCTTTGCTGAAGGTACATTTCTTCTAAGCTCTACAAATGAATTAACCAATGTTTAGTATTAATCCCCATTAAGCAAAGTTTCGAATTTGACCTTTGTAGATGAACAAGCGGTTTTGTGAGAGCTTTAACTCTTGTTTAGGAATTTGATCTAGCACGAATGTAAGACTTGAAATGTATTAAAATTGTCCTTTAGTTTCACTACTGTCTGCTTATATCCACCCCACAATTTTGTTTAATATGTGAAGAACTAAACTACAATGCTTTGGTTTTCTTTTATTAAACATAACAGATGTGAAAGTTGATGATGAGCTGCTCGTTGATGGAGGAATGGTGACGTTCGTGGTGATCGAGAAGATCGGTCCGGACGTAATCTGTCGGTGTACTGATCCAGGGTTGTTATTGCCTCGTGCTAATCTTACTTTTTGGAGAAACGGGAGTCTAGTTCGAGAGCGCAATGCCATGCTTCCGACCATATCTTCCAAGGTTTGCTACTTTGGTCAAACTCATCCAGGGAGAAATTTTTGAAATGTCGTCGGGGGACTGACGGACCTTTAATAGTAGAGATATTACGCTCAAGGTGTCTATATTCGATTTTATCTTCGGGTTTTATCTCTCAATTCTATAAAGAACTCTTGATGAGTTTATGAAATTGAAATACCTTACATACCAAAGAAATTTGAGCATTTAGTCTTAATGAATATGAACCCATGCCCTTATATAGTATTAGTGGGTAAAAATGGTAGCACTTGAGCTAGGGTTTGAATTTCACCAAGGTTAAATGCTCACGTTTCTTTGGTGAGTGAGACGCTCCATTCTGTGAACTCGTCAATGGCTCTTCGTGGAGTTGAGAGATAAATTATGGGGATAAAATCGAGCATAAACACACTGGGCACAATAACTCCACCATTGAGGGATCAATTGACTCCCCGAACTACACTTCAAATACTTCTCTCAGAGCATGTCCAACCTCCCTCAACATACTTTAAGAACAAAGTGGTTTCATGCATATGTAGAAGTTCATATGTGATGTTCAAATGATTATGTTTGTTGCAGGATTGGCTGGACATTGATTTTGGTATTGAAGAAGGTGTTGATTTCATTGCAGTGTCATTTGTGAAGTCTGCTGAAGTTATTAAGACTTTAAAGAGTTATATAATCGACCGATCGCCTGGAAGGTAAATCGATTACTTTCAATGTACCTTCATGTAGCTTTAAGGCGTACTAATGGTTTGGTTTTGCCAGCCAAATCGGTATCATTGCCAAGATAGAGAGTATCGATTCTCTGAAAAATTTGGAAGAGATAATTCGGGCATCGGACGGAACTATGGTAGCTAGAGGAGATCTAGGTGCACAAATACCGTTGGAACAGGTCCCGTTGGTTCAACATGAGGTGATTCAGCTATGCAGGCAACTAAATAAGCCTGTCATCGTTGCTTCCCAGCTGCTCGAATCGATGATCGAATATCCCATACCAACAAGAGCTGAAGTTGCCGACGTTTCCGAAGCAGTAGGACAACAAGCAGATGCTTTAATGCTTTCTAGTGAATCAGCTATGGGACAATACCCTGAGAAAGCATTAGCTGTACTAAGAAGTGTTAGTTTGAGAACCGAAAAGTGCCGAAGGGAGGAAAAACACTGGGATGTAACTGACCTTCGCATCGTTTCATCGTCCAAACTCGATGAGATTTCCGAGGAAATATGTAATACAACTTCAAGAATGGGTGAGTTGTCTTAACGGTACCAACTGAGCTAATACTCGATAAAATTTCTAACTTGTTTTCAACTTTCAGCCAACAAACTCAAAGCGGATGCCATACTTGTTTATACAAAAACCGGACGGACAGCATCACTTCTTTCCCGAAACCGACCCGACTGTCCAATCTTTGCATTCACACCCTCGACATCTATTCAAAGGTGTCTGAACCTGGAATGGGGATTGATACCTTTCCGTCTCGATTTCTCGGACGACATGGAGAGTAATCTAAACCTAACATTCTCCTTGCTAAAAGCAAGAGCGATGATCAAGTCCGGTGACCTTATCATTGTTGTCTCCGATGTTATGCAATCCATTCAAGCAATCAAGGTTCCCTAGAGTGGAAATTATGCTTTTAGTTTTGATTGGTTTTATGCAATTTTCTTTATTTTATATTATATTATAGACAATATATAGTATAAATTCATTATTGATTAGGAATTTATTGAGATGCCTTGGTTACTTTGAACTGCCCTATTCAACATAGTGAAAAATCAGTCTCACCCTGTAAGATGGAAGTATCCCAAATGCTCGTTCTTTTTGTAGAACACAATTTTATTGGTGCTATTGAATTTGGTTGATTTAGCTTTGTTGTGGTTGTATGAGGGAAAAATAGCAAAGACAACATTTGTGTGTATTTTTATATTGACTATTCTGATTTTTTTTCCACAACCCTTAATTGCAATGTTCTAGGGAACCCAATGGCGAAAAAATGGGTTCAAATTGATTAAATCGATATAAAAGAAATAATTTAATCAATTTTAGTTTTTAGTAGATTTGTATCAATTAAAACATTTAGTTTCGAAATCTGAAATTGAATTAGTAGAATTAATCGATTTTGAAAATATCGATTAAAATCTATATATTTTAAAAGGTAAATAATCTAATTAACAACTAAATTTTTATTGTGTTTTTATTTTGGTCATTCGATTATGAAAATTTTCAATTTAATCACTAAACTATCTGAATTGTTTTTTTAGTCCTTATGTTGTTAAGTTTGAAAGGACTGGATGTCATTGTCATTTATTTCTAAGATTAACTACATGAATGGTCACTCAATCATGAGAGTGTTTCTGTTTTGATCATCCAACTATAATTTTTTTTCGATTTATTTAATAAAGTTATCGAAATTAGATTTTTTTTTTAGTCACCATGTTGTTAAGTTGATATCTAAAGTTTAACACCTAATAACAAATTTTACCTTTCAATATTTATACATTGTATCAATTTAGTCTTAATTTTTAAAAAGTCACTAAATTTAGTCTTAATATTTACATAAAACTAATTTAAATTCAAAACAGTCCCGAATTAAAAACAACTTAAAATCCAACTCGAATAGAGAACTTGCAATTACCTAAACCTAAAGTAATTAGAAGTTGTAGTGTAGTGTAGTAAATAGAAATTAAAAACAGCATTCAAAGACACTATGTATGTGTATATACATCTTATTGCTAATGTCCAAAGTCGAAATCAAGCCACCGCCGGGCCCACCACCCTCCGCAGCGTTGAACCCAAATTCGGAAACAAATATTGACATCAACCGACATGCTTTACATTATTTCAGCTTAAAATATGGTCCCTAAAGAATTGAATAGGTTAAAAGCCATGGGCGAAATTGCACTTGCTTCAGTCTCATTCAAACTGAAACATAACCCATTAGCAACGAATCGATCACCAAAGGGCAAAAAAGCCTAAAAGGGAACCAAAGAGAGCGACATCTTTCATTTGCTCTTTTTTTTTCTTTTCCCTTTAGGCACTTATGAAATCAAAGGAATTAACTTCGATGATAAATAAATCAACAAATAAAGGGATAAAAAGAAAAGTTAAAGACTTTAATTATAGTATCTGATTGTGATATCAAAAATAAAAAGAGTAAATTACACTTAAGGTCATTAAATTATTAGTAGATTTACATTTTGTTTACTTAGCTTTAAAAAGTTACAAAATAATCAGTGAACTATTTGAAATATTTCATTTAAGTCACTGAGTTATTAAAATTGCTCTTATACGGCCTTCTCTATTTGCAGCGCCTACATCAATTTAAAGCTATTTTCCCCCCTTCTTTTCTACAGTTCAACTTTTTCTTTACGAAACAACTTTGAACGTTATGAATCTATGAACCAAAATCCAAATAACTCTCTTCTCTGATCTTTAACACTGATTGTCAAATCGACTTGGATCTAAGTTATATTATTCTACTCTTCAATGGATACTAATTTGCTATATTGATTATTGAACAGTCACTTGGAGCTCGCTAACTAGATTTTTTTTAAAAAAATTAACAGTCTTGTGATTTAAATAAAAACTTTCAACTAGTTCAATAACTTAAATGAAAACCTTTAAAATAGTTCAGTGATCATTTTGTAACTTATTCAAGTTAAATAACTAAAACGTAAACTTACTAACAGTTTAGTGACTTTAGATATATATTACTAAAAAAAGTGTGAGCATATGTGGATCACTTGCATTTTAAAGAAGGAAAATAGAAAAATGTGTGAGATGGAAAAAGTAAATAAATAAATGTTTAATTCAATTTTCAATCTATATATGTTGGATCTGGTGCTCTAAGCATAATATTTTAGTTTATGTAAACTTGTAATTTTTTAAAATAAATTGGTTAATAAAATAATTTATGAGTTATAACGTCGTCATATAATTTTTGCATACAAAGCAAAATAGAAGCAAATATTGACTCACTAATTGTATAATGTTTAAACTAATACTAAATGGTATTACATGATTGGATTGTAATATAGAAAGACAACTTATATTAGTAGACAAATCTAAACATGTCATTAGTCTAATCGAAAATGAGTAAACCGATTGAATGACTAATATATCATCTATCAAGTGCAATTAGAGAGATGTTTTGTCTTGGGCGTCGGAGCGAATGACTCCAGAAGATAGTGACATAGATGTGATTGACTAGACTGACAGTACATCAAACTGAACCCAAGAAGAATAAATCTTGAATCCGTTTATGGATTTATTCACTTGTAACATTTAAAGTGTAACACACATTAATCCTAAATGGATGATGAGCTATGTATGCATGACTCGTATACTTTGATATAAGTAAAAGTTTGATTTCAAATAGATAATGAATTGAAACCTGGTGCGTTGGGTATATGACTTCTGCAGTATGTAACGTCATTCACAATAGTGGAATTTATAGCTTGAGATATGGGTAAATGATATCCTTTTATTAACATCATGGTAGATGAAAAGTAAACAGGGTCATGGATCATTCGTCCTTATGATAAACAACTTGATTACTATTTTATAGTAACTGACTTTTCATGAAGGAAGATGTAAGGGTTATTATGAGATAAAATAGAATCATACTAAGGGAGCATATTTATACCAAAGAGATTAAGAATATCCTATGAGGGTAACACACTTATGATAAGGTTATTGGACAAGCACTGATTGAGTTGTTTTTGTAATGATATGTCATTAGAAAGAGCTCAGTCATGAGACTATATATAGTGGAATGACTTTGTGACTAAATAAGTTTATAATTAATAGACGAAAAGTTAGAACTTAATTATAACTCATTTGAGCCATAATTGCATATGTTCAACTGGTCTCTCTACTAGCTCATTGAAATGAGAAATAAATTGATTGTTGAATCAAATGAATAAAAATGGTAAAGTTAGTAAAATGAAAAACATTTGAAAATCAATGTGATTTTCTCTAAATGGAAATTACTTAAAAGTTAATTTATAGTTTTTCGAATTATTATTTAATTGATTAATTAAATAATTGAAGTTTAAAAATGGAATTAAATTAGTTATTGTGAATCCGTTGAATGTAGAAATATTAAATATATTTGCTCATAAATTTTTTTACAGTAAAGTCGTCATTATTTTAACGGAATTAGAATCGAGTTGAGATATTTATTTATTTAAATTAATTTATGATATTTATTTTAAGAAATAGAAAAACATGTATTGAGTTGGATTGAATTATAAAGTGTTGGGTAAGTTCAAAAAGTACTTATAATTAGACTCGATACAGAAGAGACCCAAAAGCCCCTCATGTTAATATTAGGGACAACAAACCCTAGTATAATTAACTAGCGCTGCTTCCCCCCTAATCTTAGTTAGACTAGGAATTAGTTTTTCTATTGAAATAGACTTCAACCCGAAAATATTGTTATTTTGTCCGAAAATAGTGAGAATTTATTTTTTAAGTATAAATTATATTTTCCTGAATAACAATTATACCGGTTTCTATTAAAGAGAGATTTGTTTTTCAACTAAAAGTAAAGTAAACATTTTTTAGTTTTGTATTTGATTCAAATTCGTTCAAGTCCACACTCGAAACAGTTCTTGATACGATAATAGCAAAAAAGGCCATTCGGTTGAAAGTCATGAACGACAAGGATCCGCCTAGCCGAAAACATATGTACGATTTCGGTGAAGAGTTTATTACTATAAATATTACAAACCGACTTAGTTTTCATATTTTTAATTTTTCGTTGTGCAAAAAAAATTGTTTTCGAATTGAATGTTTTTCAACAATACTCTTTAAACTTTTTTAAAATTTAATTTCTCCACTTTCAATTCCTTAAATTTAGTATTTTTTACTTGGCTAATTTGAAAATTAAAATTAAGTTGTTAACATAATAATTGATTTTTATTAAATTTGAATATATATTATCAATTAAACATTAATTTTTAAATTATACTTTTGAATATTAAAATTCCATATATTCAAATTTAAGAAACTCCAATAATAATGTCCTCAAGTGGATTTTAATTTTTAAATCAAACAAGTAAAGAGATTACTAAATCCATAAAGAGATTAAATTTTAAAAGTTCAAAAGTACAAAGATAAAAGTATAATTAAACCATAAATAAATAACATACAAGCCTAATGAAAAAGTCTCAAAGAAAAAAAGAGAAAGAATGGACTTTTACCTAAGCAAAACTTGTTTATTTGTGAGAAAATCAGCCATTGGAACCTTTAATTTTCTCACAAAGTCACCCACCAATTACTGTATGCCATAGGCCAATTTTGGCCTACTTACTTAACCCTATATTAAACCTTTACACAAATGACCCCAACCCAAAACCTCTTACAAATTAATCCCAGAACCCAATTACAACCTTAGCCCAACATTTCAAACCCATTTACAAACCCAATCCGACCAGCCCAATTACAATCCAATAACCCAATACCCAGAAACCCTAACCCGAACCTTCTTCTGCCCACTTGCTTAGCCGCCTATGCCAGAGGCTCTGCCACACCGCCCTTGTCACCTCTCTGTGCCACCGCCCAAATACCTGCAAAACATTAAACAAGAAATGACAGAAAGCAATTTGTAATGGCTATATAAAGCCAAATAAAATCCCATTGTAAGATCGGCAGTTTTTCAATACAGACTTGATATATTTTTTCAAAATAAAGATTGACAACGTTCAGAAGAGAGACAGAGGCCAATACGCAGAATATCAAAGCAAAATAACAAAGCGAAAAGGTGATTTTTTTTTTTTAGAATCGGTTTCTTTCATTTTTTTGTTTTTACCAGCAAATACATACACATATATATCTATTAAATAAATTATAAAAGTATTAAAAAAAGGGAAAAAAAAATTTAAAATTTTACCTTTTCCGGCCGCCGTGTACGGCGGCCGGCGGCGGCGACGGCGGCGGCCGGTGACCGGCCGGCGACCGGTCCGGCGACCGGAGCCCGGAACCCTCTCCCCTCTCCCTCCTTTCTTCCCTCTCCTTTCCCTCTCCCCTCTCTCTTCTTTTTTTTTTTTTTTCTTTCCCCTTACCAAATGAATTTTTTGGCCGGATTAAGGCCTTTTATAGCCCCTCAAAACGACGTCGTTTTGGGGGCTGCGTTTTAACCCCAAAACGACGCCGTTTTGAAGACCCGACCCGAACTCCGACCCTTACCCGCTAGGATCCGCGCGTTCTTACGTCATAGGGGTTTATTGCGCGATCGGCCCTTCCGCCTTTTTATTAATTTTCAATCAGGTTTAAAATGCTTGCAATTTGGCCCGTGGATTAGCTTTGGTTTACAATTCAATCCCCTAGGCTGCGCAGCGTTTTAAGGGTTCGGGTAAATTTCATTTTTGGTCCCTCCCTTGTTTTAGCGCGTTCAAATTGGTCCTTTTTCCTTATATTTGTTTCCAAATCGACCCTAAACTTTCTGTTTCGTTTCGATTAAATCCCTTCTTTTACATATTATTATTATTTGCATAATTATTATTATTATTATTATATTTATGTGTATATGTATAGTATTTTACTTAGTGTTACGTTATTATCATTCTATAATTGTTATTTATTTTTTTCTTTTGTTAACATTGTTATTATTTTATTTTACTGTTACTGTTATATATTATTATGTATATATATCATTTATATTTTTTACTCTTATTATTATTAGTATTATACGCATACATATGGCATAGTATTTTATATAACATTATTTGCATTTGCTTTAAAATTCTATTTACTTTGTATTCATTACTCTTGTATTATAGTGTTATTTGTTATATTTACTATTATTTTTGTGATTTTATGTTATTATTGTTATTGTGTTTATTATTTTTCTTATTATTAAATTTATTATTTAGTAATGTTTTTGTTATTATTAATATTTGTATTATTTTTGTTCAATATTTATGCATATATTTTACGTTTCTTTAATTCCATCATGTATAAGTTTACGTACGTTTCTTTTAATATTAACGTATTATACGTAAATATTAGTATTAATGGTCGTTTTTAATATTTTAATATATATATTGTATTCATATTTAAATGCTATATATTGTTAATATTAGTTTTAATACTAGTATTATATATATACATGTTTTTACTTATGTAGTCTCAATATTATTGTATTTTTACACATACCATTTATTTCAGGTAGTTTTAATATTATTTTCATGTATATGTACGTTCGCGCACGTATTTTATTATTATTATCGCTATCTATTTTACCACATACATCTTACCCTTTTTGGATATATTATTTCATTTTTAATATTATATTTTCGTGTGTGTATTTTCCTTCTTGCATATATTTATATACTTATATTGTTAGTTATTTTTATACTTTTTATATACCTTTAATATTACATATATTTTTCGTGAACCCAGTATTATATATATATATATATATATATATATATTTACACGTTTACTCTTGTATTCGCATTATTATTATCGCACCATATACATCATTATTATTACGCATGCATTATTATATGTTTATTTCACCTCGTATATTTTTTTCGTCTTTATCATCGTTTGTTTTTAATGTAGCATTTTCACATTATTATTTCTCATGTCAACTCTATTTATCCTAATCTCTTCACGTTTTAAAATAAGACAATATGCCGATTTTAACATTATGCCAGTGATTTCATTGCTATTGTTGGGTTAATCACGATTGGCTCGTGTTAAAACGGGATATCCTTTTCAAAAGAAATCAAAATTCCAAAAACGCTCGTATCTCGATCGGATCATGACTAAATTTTAAATTGAACTTGTACTTTCGAAAATCAAGACAACGCGTTTGAAAAGATACCAATTTTTGGGCGTCGCGGGGGTGCTAATACCTTCCCCGCGCGTAACTGACTCCCAAACCCTATTTTTCTCTGAATTTTAACGCAGACCTAAACTCGGCCTTCTTTTATCCGAACACAAGTTTTTGTTAAAAGAGGTTTTATTAGGTGTCCGATCACACCTAGAGAAAAGATCGGTGGCGACTCCCTTGTTTTAGTAAATCGATTTCAAATTTCCAATAAATCGCCACAATTAGCGACCGAAGCTACAAAGCTAAAAATTTTTCGTCGCTACACTGTATATACACATAGAGACACACACACACCAAACTTCATTTCTCTAAAATACAAATCAATGTAGCCAACTATAGGTATGTTATAGTATTAGCGTCAAAGGCTATCAAACAACATATAAATGGTGGAATTTATGTTCTATCATCTACAAAATCGACCCAAAGACACTAAAAGAGAAGATAGCTTTCTCAAGCATAAAAGCTGTTGAAAGAAAGCTCAAACGAAGTATGTGAAATGTTTTTTTATCAATAATTGACAAACAACTCAATCGGTAGCATACTTATCCAACAATAACATTTATAATATAGGACATGGATTCAAACATTATCAAGTGCAAATGTTGAGACTTGGTGGGTGATCAACACATCTATATGATTCACTTTCATAGGCATCAAATGTAACTCTACCACTGTCTTGAACTCGTTGTCACTCCAAGCACTCAAGCTCCACAAAACCGACTTATCGAAGGGTCTACCAACTCTCAAGCATGAAAGCTTGAAAGGAGGTTGATTCTTTCAAAAGAAGTAAGTGAAATATTGTTCGTCAAGAATCACAAATGCCTCAACAAGTAGCGCACTTACCCAACAATGCCTTATACAACATGGATCCAAACATCACCAAGTGCAAATGATGAAATTTTCTTAGTAGGTGACAATGTGTGTTTATATAACCTATCTTAATACCTAACTAGAATACTAGATACTACCACTCTATTAAATCCGTCACCTCTTTAAATACCAAACGTTTAACATCATTGCTTCTCTTTGATAGGTACATCTTGGATGCCATTTTTTCCCCTTTTAAAGAAACTTTCCAACAATGATGCAGGCGCTAAAACTAATAACATGGTTGGCATAGTCTATTTTATTGACATAAAAAGTCTGGCCAGTTTCCAAAGTTGAGATAATTTTGCTCCACTTTATCCTTTAGCTTTAGACTTTGGTGCATAATTACCCTTTTTTTTTTCATTGTTTGTCATTCACTAGGTAGGCAAACCTAAGGTTGATTTGATTTGTGACTATTTTTTTAAATCATGGTACTAGCAACCCAAAGCTTGTGGAAGGCATTACAGTCATGGGCACACAAAAAATGCAATTTACTCTTTCAAATGGGGTCCTCAATATGCTTAAATTTTCACACCTTATCTTCATTACTTTCTTTAATATTCTTTTTAATGATATATATATATATATATATATATAATGTATAGTACATAGATTATAAGTTTTAATTGGTGCTTGTAAATATTCCTTAACGAGATCTCTTAAAAATTAGGAGCAAAGCCAACCATAGTGTGATTTTGTCTGTTTTTAAGCTATTAGGAGGATGTAGAAACTTGTTGAGACAAAAAATATATATTCTTAATCCACTAGCTAGGGATTAGATTGTAATTATAAATAATAAGTGTTATCTTTTTTTTAAGCAAATTTTTTTTCAAGAGAACATTTTTTATTTTTTCAAAATAAACAATACCCCATCGCTGGACAATTAAATATTCACTAAATTATCATCTAAGATAGATATTTTTACACTATTTCAGAATTCAACGATTTAATAGTATAAATATGTAAAATAAATATTTTCAATCCTAATAGGAAAAGGATGAAAACAAATATTCAATTTAAAGTAAGTAAACAGAATCCATACTCGATCTCATAGATACATATGGAAGTCTGTGGAAAACCGTATTTGATGAAAATCATATGTACAGCTTGGAATGAGATTTTTCATATATTTCAAGGTCCACCCTGCAATATATGAACTTTGATTTGATGTAATTATATACATGAAACTTTAATTGTGGTTCAAATGATTCAATCATATACATCATCATTACTTGTTTTGATAATTTCTGATAATTAGATCAAATCAAAATTTCATGTTTAAAATTGCATAAATTCAAAGTTCATAATAATTTTAAAATTTATCCAGATAATTATATGATACACAACTTGTGGAGCGTTAAACTCCACAAACGTTATTGAAAACATGACAAGTGTCCTATTTATTTACATATTAAAAATATTTTATTTTACTATATTTTATAAAATAAAAATCATACTCTTAATTCACTTGTGGTTCAAAAAAGACCAAAATATAGTATAATAATTTTGTATCTAAGATTCCCTAAATAGTTTAATGTAGGGAAGATAATGAGAAGAAAAGAACAGTGTGTTGGGGAATATGGTTTTCAAGAAAAAGAAGCCCATAAATTGGGGAGACAGCATTTTCTTAGTAAGACCCACATGAGGCCCTATGCTCTAATTAGAGCATTTATTTATTTTTATGAAATTTAATATCTGTATTTTTTTTATTTGTATCATATCAAATTTTGTTTTCTGTCTTTTTCTGTTTGTCATTGTATTGTCGTTTTAACTATTAATGAAATTATTTTTTTTTTAAATTAGTATTTCGAAATTAATATTTTTATTAAATAAAATTTAATATTTTTATATAAAAAATTAATTATTTAAATTAATTTAGAAACATGGTTGTCCTTTCTCTCCATGGAGCCTACACACACAAAAAAAAAAACAGAAAGGAAAAGGCCCAGCAGAGAATCTAATTACAGTGAGATATCATATCAGATTTCAGATCAAAATTCAAAAGTAGCCTTTAAAATTCAATCAAAATTGATCCAATAAGTAACAAACATGAAGTGACTAAACAAAGAGCTTGAGACCCCAAGGAGCCTCCTCCACATGATATACTAAAATACAGTGACAAATTGGAAAGATTTTTTTTTCTTTTTAAAAAGGGAAAACCTTGGGAATTCTTATGAAAAAAAAAATTCAATTTCATCTCCAATCATGGTAGTAGGACCCCTGCCCTAAATTCAAGACATGAAAATCTTTGCCACATTGTAGATTTTTTGTTTTTTTAAACATTAGAATCATTCAAACAAGTTACAAGGCTACAAAATATCAAATATGGTAAATAAATCATTAGGCCAAAGGACAGATTGTAATCTTCTCTGTGCCAAAAGAAGAGTTATTCACGTATGGACATGGAGGACGGAGAGAGCCACACTTCTGTTGAGCTCAACAACCTTTATAACCGGAGTCCAAAGCGATGGAACATTCACACGCGTCATGTTTGATCAAAACTATGAAAACAAGAAAGAGGCAACAGGCCAAAGGGAAGGGAATGTGACTTAATATATAACATCGGTGTTGATAGAGGTGGCTCAAGCTTGATTTCCAAATTGTCGCCTGGTGCCATGAAATAATGACACCCAGTTAAGAAATGGACCCATCAACAATCGGCTAAAACGGCAAGTTCGTGTACCTAATTTGCCATCATCGTCACTCTTAGTAGTAGCACTTGTGAGGAAAATAGTCAATTATAACAAGAGGACTTTGTGGCAAGAAAGACGAGACGGGATTCTTTCGAGAATGCTCAGGCAAAAGAACATTGTCAAAGTAAAGGTAGATGGAATGAGAGAAAAATAATCTAAAGGAAATAAGAAGTGAAAGTGAGGATATGATTGGGTTAGGTCGATCTGATTTTAATATTTTATGTTCATTTTGAGTTTGAATTATTTCAAGTTTTTCTTGTTTTGAGTTTGTTAAAGGTAAAAAAAGGAAGGAGGAGAAAGATAGCGATTTACATGATAGTGATGTGTTGAGAGTCGCTAGGATAGTAATTGGACAAAGTAAGAGTACAAAAAGAAGATATTGAAGAAGAATAACCTTTTTAAGGATATGAAAGGATACTTATAGTTACAGGCAAGGCTAATTGCCCCCTTTCCCTTAGGCCATATGTGTCCATGTTGGTCTTGTCATGATAGGCCCCTTAAGGGACATGACAGCCTTCCTAGCTAAACGGATGATATTGATGAATTTGATTACCTGGTTACAATTAAATTGATGTTGACTTGACGAATTCCTACGTGAGCTCTCTGTGTTCTTAATGTGAAGAGGAGATTCAACACATGTCTTTAGCAAGGTAGGTTGGAGACGTTCTACATGTCAAGCATGCATGTGCTAGCAAGGGTTAAATTGGTGAGGTGTCATCTATAGACAAGGTTGTGATCGACAAGGTGATGTTGGTGAGGTATGAAGACAGAGTCGTGGCATTTCAAGTTTGACCTATTTCACATTAGGTCATTTTAAGTTCAAGTTATTTTTTATTCTATGACATTTGGATTAATATTGTTGTTTTTTATGATTATATCAGATTGGATCAAATGTGAACTTAAATTAATCAAGTTAAATTTTTTAGTTTAAAAAGTTTTAAAAGGTGAGATTATATTTTGAAAAAGAAATCATTCCAATTTAAGTTGACAAGACTAATCCATGCCTAAAGAGAAAATTGGACATAACTTATATACGACAAAGGCACATGTTAGGACTGAAAACCAACATATTGTAATTACATATAATGAGAAGCATTAATCGACAACACCGATGCCTTATTGAATTTTATATAAGCAATAAGCATTAAAAAATAAAAAATTATTTGTTATTTGTAACAAATAGTATAATATGCTAATGCCTAAAATTATTCATAACCCCTCCCCGACCTTTAAATAGGAGGATAATGTGCTAGGGCGTACTCGAACCCACATCCTCATAGACTGACAACAATGTCGATGCTAATCGAGCTAAGACCCAATCAATATATTTAATATATTATTATACATTTAAATATTTATTTATTTATTTATCTTAATTTCACTTTGAAATCTAATGAGTGCGCTTTAAAATCGAATCACACGAGTTAAAAACAACTTTATTTTAATAAATATTATATTTAATATTTTGTTGGAAGTATATTATATTTAATTTGGATTTGGTCAAAATGAGTTCATCACAATTCCATTCATAACAGCATGCAACCCACACATCAAATATTATAGTAAAAAAGGGTCCTTTTTTAGTGTATTGTAACTGATTTCTTTTATCATTATTTTTCATTATGAAGATGATGCTCATCTGAATCGTGTGAATCATGTTGATTCTATGCCCTAACCTTTTTACTTTTTGAATGGTCTCCACCAAAATGACTGACAAACTTTATTATCGAATTTCGTTTTAATTATCAAATTGGTTCATGAATTATATTGTTTTTTTCATTTAAGTACATAAAATTTTTTTTAAATTGATATCTAAACTATCCATTCCATAAAGGACAGGCTATAAAAGTTTTTTTTTGGAAGGATCGGAATTAAATTATATGTTTTTATAAGAGTTAAAATACAATTTCATTATTGTAATTAATTATAATGTTTTGAAAAGACTAAATCAAAATTTTATAATTTTGGAAGGCAAAGTCAAGTTCTTTTATATACATTTTAAAGGATAAAAACTGAAATTTTCCCATTTCAGGGAGGCCTACCCCTTTTATCGGAAAAAATATACGACTTCCAATAAGAATAAGCTACATATTATTTTTTTTTATTGGCATTGTGTTTTGAGTAAAATTAGATGAAATTAATAAATTACGTAGATTTCAAAAAAAGAAAACATAGTTCAAGGATAATTTTGAGCATTGAAAATGCCTAATTATTGAATTTTATAGCTTTTACACTTAAAATGTATTATTTAAAGTTTAATTTAATTGTAATAGAGTTGTGAACCAAATTTTTATTAAAATAAAATATAAGTGGCAAGACAGGCTGCATAAGAAGAATTAGTATGAAGTTTACTTCTTCTGTTTGATATTGATTTGAATAATGTGTTTTAATCTTATTGCATTACTTCTTTTAGATGTTCATTAGAATAAGGTTTTCTAAACATATAAATAGAGGCAGTCTATACTCCTTGTAATCATTTAAATTCAATATAGTGAATTTTTTTCCTCTACCCATGATTTTTTTTCGAAATAATTTTCATGTAAAATCTATGTATTATTTTTCTCTCTTTTTTTTTTTTACCATTATCGACATTTTGTTTTTACAAATAGCATCTTAATATTAATGATAAAAATTTAAATTTATTGAAAAAAAGAAAAAGCAAACTAAACATCTAGACTTTAGTGGAATTGATACAATTTATGAACACAAATTATCAATTATAAGTTAATAACAACACCATTTATAACAAGTTTTGTTATGATTTTTAATTGGTAAACAAAACACATGATTAAATAATAGGGTTTTTTATTATCTAATTATGCTTTTAATCATTATAGTAGGTTGAAATTTAATCATTTTACATTAGCTTCATTTTTTTATTTTTATAAAATTATTAGTAGATCTACAGTACATTAATTATTATTATTAAAATGATTGTTTTTTTAATTAATTTTTTGGTAATTTTTTTAATTAATTTTAAACATTCAATTTGTAAATTTATTATTGGTTTGACATGATTAATGAATTTTCATGTTTCTAATTGTGTGAATGAGTAACTGTTAAAAAGATTTCATATATCAGTTTAACAATGGTAACGAACAATGTTATCAATTTGAACATACTAATAACATTATAAAAAATAGAATGATCAAATTATGTCGAATTAAAGTAAAATGATTAAATTGTAAAATTCAACATAGTAGAATAGCTAAATTCACAATTAAAACCCCCCTCTCTCTCTCTCTCTTTTCTCTTTAAGTCTACAAATAATGACAATGAGTCCTTGGTTTAATGATAAAATCAAGATTCTAAGATTATTGAAAATTTGGACTCAAGTATCATAGTATGTAAATTTTACCCATATCTATTATGATTGTGCTATTCAGATTTACTATGATGGAACCTGATATATTCAGCGATCCAATTATATATTATAATGTTAATTATTATTATAATCATTTCAATTCTAATAAGAGATATATCTTAAAATCATATATGAACGTTGATTTAATGTAAAATATGATAAATGAATTATTTTAATTTTTTCAAATCACTAACACTGTTATTAATATAGTGCAATTTTATATTTACACATTATATACATGAACTATTATACCTATCTAACGAAAATAAAAAATTTACGTGTATAATTACATCAAATCAAAATTTATGTATCATATTTTACATTTAATAAAATTTATTTGTAAATTTGAAATTTATCCCTACTGTATCTACAACTTCTTAAAAAGGAACAATTATTTCATGAAAATAAAATTACAATAGCAAGTGTTGATAAAGTCTTGGCTCAATAACAAGGTTAGAGGCCGACTTTTTAAATAATAATTGATTTCGTTGCTAGAATAATTAAAAATTAATAAAAATGAAAAGACCTTAGTTCAATAGATTTGATTTTTGATATTTTATCCTGATCCATTTAAAGATAGATTCAATATTTATGTTTAAATCGACTTGTAAATTGGTACACAATTCAACTACTCTAACTAGTTGATCCAATTTAATTCAAATAATGTTTATTAAAATTAAGAACCGGTTGAGGTGTGGGTTGACTTGAAAATTAATATAGACAAAAAAAGAAAATCCAATCAAATCGGTTTTTTTATATTTATGAATTTTTTTATGATTTACTCAATCGAACAAATTAAATTAAAAAACTGGTGACTTGATCGTTGGTGCAAGGATCAGATTTTGAAAACCTGGGTAGAAGCTTGAAGAAAGGGGCTTTAGCCTTAGTGGGGCCTTTTAGGTACTGATGAATTAATCCAACGGTTACGAAGCATCGAGTGATCGGACACGTGTGCACTCTATATCACATCACGCCCGATAAGATATAATAACGTCCTTGTCGGAATAGCGCCGCGTGCCTTACGAAACGACATCCGCTTTTGTGGTTTTGAATGTAAAAAAAAGGGGAAAAAAAGAAGAAGAAAATTAAATTCCACTGCTTTCCCTATTTAGCTTCCCATAGACTCTCCCTTCCCCGTTTTACACTTTACCACCGTCCACTAAAAAATCCCCCACCCTCCAAAAGTCATTTAATTGCAATAACAGGACATTAATTTCGAATATATTCTTGTTCATAAATAACGATACAGAAAAAAGATAATTTTGAAGTGAAAGCAATAAATGAGGTATTTTAAGCTTTAGTTCCATCATTAACCCTTCTGATCAATGCTCTTTTAACAAATTAAAAAAAAATCAAATATCCTGCAAAATTACTCTTGAACGTAATAATCAATTATTAAAAGAAATTACGAGAGCCTTTAAATTTCGCAAATGGGACCAGATGTTGCAGGGCCTGAAAAGACTGCAATTGTCAAAGAATTAAAAGCAAATGAAATCTCAAATTCAAAAGCTCTCTCGCTGAAATCTGCATCTACTTTGCCTCGCTTTCTTCTTACGTTTTAAATAGCAGAGAGACCCAAAACAGGGGGGAAAGAGAAAAGCAAACAACGCGCAGAGACAGGGACCATAGAGTTGAGAAAAAAATAGAGGACTAAAATGGAAAAAAAAAAATGAAAAGATCATAACCTAACACACAAAACAACATATTTTATATTTTTTTATTAATTCATCAAAACTCATACTAGATTGAATTTTCAATCATTGTTGTAATTTCTTTTCAGCTAAATTATCAATTTAGACATTAATTTAGATATAAGTTAAAACATGCTATAAGTCCACCAACTTTTAGAAAATTCAAAATTTTATCCTTTTACTTTTTAAATTTTAAAATTTAAGTTTAACTCCATCACTGTTAATTTTTGTTATTAAATTCAGATTCGTTACAATTTTTTTTTTGTTAACAAATAGCTATCAAATGAGTATGTTCTTTTAATTTTAAAATGTCACACTAACAAAAATAAATAACAGTATTAATAGTTGAACTTAAATTTTAAAATTTTAAAAATATATGAATTAAATTCCTAAAAATAAAAATATAAAAATTAATTTCCAATATTTCAAAACATATAAATATTTTAACTTTAGATATAACATGAAGTATATTTACAACACAAATCTAATTACACACACGTGTACCTACAGTTTTTCAATTGTGCTAGCAAATATTATAATTAAAATTTAGAACTATTATTATGTTATAATAAACGTCCATAATGGCAGTAAAACGGTCGTGAAACAATAAGAAAAGGAAAAAACACATATATATTTTATGTAAAAATCTTTTCGAGAAAAAATCACATGTAGAGAATGAGAAATTCACTAATGTTGAAAAATGAATTATACAATAATAGTTTCGACTATATCTATTTAAGGGTTGAAAAAAACCTTGTACTAATCAAAGTTAGATAGAAGAAGAATAGTTCTGTACGGATTCAATTTATGATGCATGGTTTGTACTACAGGGCTCCGCCCCCGCACTCTTGATTGTAACCCTAGTCTAGTTTTACGACCCTCGACCTTTCACCCTCACAAATCACCTTATTTTTTCACTATATTTATTTCTTTAACAAATGATAAGATTCGAGATATACAATCTCTAACATGTTAATTTTCATATTGGATTTATGTTGTACATGTATTAGGTATACACTTGTTGTAATCAATATGATTTTGCCTTAAAAATTTGAAAAAAAAAAATATTACTAAGCTCTTTAAAATTTTTAAAAATTCTAATTAGACTTATTGTTTTCTTTTGTTTTTTTTTTTTTAATATTTCAATTAAAATTTAAAAAGAATTAATCAAGTCTCAAACTTAATCTGACATCTTATTACTACTAGTTAGATTTTAGTTGACATTTAACGTCTACAACACAGACAAAAAGGTATGTTTTATATATTGATGATTTAAAAACTCAATTAAAATATTTAAAATTTAAAAAGATTGATTTAACATTCAAATAATAATTTAAAGATTACCAATATAATTTATTGGCATAATGATAAATTTAATCCTCAACGTTTATATTTTTTTATCAAATTGGCCTTTAATATTATTTCTAACTAAATTTGATCACTAATATTTTAAAAAGAGTCAAATTGTTTTTTAAACAAAAATGCTAATTAAACATTAATGTTTTAACGATTTTTGTGTGATAGCTTGCGTGATAGTCTACGTGTATTTTACACTGACATGACACTATCTGTTTTATATATATCAACAAATAATTTTAAAATTATAAAAAAATAAATATTTTAAAAAAAATATAACTTTATAAAATTTTAAAATGCAATTGTAGGATGTCATATATAAAAATTTAATATTCTAGTCAATATTTTCATTAAAAACAAAAATTCAACCTTTTTTTGAAAAGTTGATAATTAAATTTAACTATTTTTAAAAAGTTAAAGATCAAATTTAACTGAAAATAAGAAAAAGAACCAAATTGAAAAAATATAAAATTTAAGGACTAATTTTTTATTATGCCATGTTCTTTTGAAAGGGATATCCGAATAATTAACCCTTACGTTTATAAGGTATGTGTATTAATTGAATAATTTCGAGTATATATCGGATATATACTATCAGTCCCGTCCCGTATAGTTTATGTATATTAAATTTATATTTATTTTTCATTTTTCGTATTCTTGGCCTAAAAAAAAAAATGTAGCCATCAGATAAGGGTTAAAATGACATATTTATCCTCCCTTACCCTTCACCTTTTTCAATAATTTTACCATACTTCTACTGAAATGATTAACCTACCCATATCCCCCATCACTTTTTCCTAGTTATGACAGTCAGTGGGGTCCACATAGGGGTATTTTAGTCAAAGAGCTAACTACAGTATTGATTATTCTAACCTGTCAATTTTTTTACTTCCCAAGTCAGTAAAAGAGCATCTGATCTCTGGGGGTTTCAAGGTAGGTGAAAAGGCTAAATAACCATTTTGTCGTGTAGTCAGTTTCGTTTGTAGAAAAGGCGTATTTTCGTCATTTACTTAGGAAATGATTGTTTTACCGTACCTGCCCACGCGACGATCATGAAGCCGTTTCAGTAACCTCCGCATGACGATTGGGGTAGTAAAGAAAGGGGTAAAAACGAGATTTCACAACGGAGGGCAACATACAGTCACGCTCCTTTACGTGGCATCGTGTAATCCCCCCTCAACTCAACCGATTACATTTTCACCCACGTCGGATTCCGGCGTGGCAATTAGGTCCACGTCAGCAATCCCTCTATGACCCCTTTAATAATGCCCGGACCACTTCTCCCTGCTCATCATCCTTCGAATTCAACCCCCCAAAAAAAAGCAAAAGAACACTCTTCGTTTTCATTTTTCTCGGTTATCTTTTTCTTGTTATCGTCGCCGGCGGTTTTTCGCCGGAGAAACGAAGCGGTTTACCAGAGGGAATGATGGAGTTAGTGACCAGTGATGATGTTCGCGTGAATTTCAAAGGCAATAACGTTACGTCCTCGTCCCGTCGCGTATTTTGGGAACTTTAACCGTATCTGATAAAAGGAAAAACCCTTAAGCAAAAGGGACTTTACTTAGCAGAGTTTTGAAGTTATTCCATACTTTTGTCTGGCAAATTAATAGTATATAATAATCAAGCTTAAGAGTCTCGAGTCTTGGTAAACCGCATTGATTTTTGGCCCTTCCAAAAAAAAAATTATATATTATTGTGAATTTCTGTGTCGATTGCGTTTGCTGATCTCATTACGAAGCGATATGTTTTCCAGTTATCAAAGCGAAGAATCAGCGTTAGTTTGAAAAGAAGCTACCGTGGTTAAGGGTGGAAGCGATTTTTTTTTTTTTTGGTTTTTTATTTTGGAAAACCTGAGAAATATGCCTTTCCCAATGAAGATCCAACCGATCGATTTCAACGCGGAGGAGGTGGCGCCTCCGCGGTTGGAAACAGTGAAGCCGGTGATGAAATCGCGGTTCAAGCGGCTGTTTGAGCGGCAGTTCCCTAGCGTTTTGAGGAATTCCGCGGCGGATAAGGTTGCAGCTCCTGCTGCCGTCGCCGCCGCCCATGAGCTGCCTTTTAACAAGGAATGCACCGGGGAGTTCGAACCGAGCTCCGTCTGCTTGGCGAAGATGGTCCAGAATTTCATCGAAGAGAACAACGAGAAGCAACAATCCGGTGCGGTCAGGTGTAGCCGAAACCGCTGCAACTGCTTCAATCGTAACTGCAACGAAGGCTCGGAGGACGAAATGGATGGTTACAGCTTCTCTGACTCCAATCTCACTTCTTCTGGGGAATCACCTGAAATTCTAAAGGTACAACAAAATTTACTTTCCTTAAGTTCTCTTCAAATTGCATTTTGTTCCACGATTTTATTTTATTTTTAAATTGATTTTTTCCTTTTTCTTTTATGAAGCAGAGTTTGGTTTCTTGTGCTAGTGTGAATGAAAGGAATTTGTTGGCGGATACAGCAAAGATTGTGGAGAATAACAAGATCTGTAAACGCAAAGATGATTTTTGCAGGAAAATTGTTACTGATGGATTATTAGCCCTTGGATATGACGCTTCTATCTGCAAATCTCATTGGGAAAAATCCCCCTCTTATCCCGCTGGTAATTTTCTCTCTCCCATTTTTACTAAAAATATCTCTCTTATAGCTCTGTTTTGCTTGAAGAAATTATGATTTATGAATTGAATTTTAATAATTAGGGGTATAATTATAGTTTTATTTGTAACGAACAGGGGAATATGAATATATAGATGTGATAATTGAAGGGGAACGATTGCTGATCGACATTGATTTCAGATCAGAATTCGAAATCGCCCGATCAACAAAAACTTACAAATCAATCCTCCAAATGCTTCCCTTCATCTTTGTAGGCAAAACTGATCGTCTTCAGAAGATAATTGCTATTGTTTCCGAGGCTGTAAAGCAAAGCCTAAAGAAAAAGGGAATGCACGTCCCTCCATGGCGAAAAGCTGAGTATGTCAAGGCCAAATGGCTCTCTCCTCATAACCGATCCACGCCTTCTCCTTCGCCCACTGTTACACCCACACTCATAATTGAAACACACAAAGAAGTTGAATTAGAAACCAAAGCTAAAGAGAAAACCCAACCTGAATTGAACCCCGAAATGAAAAACTCAGTTGAAGATTCTGAGTTGGGGGAATCCATATTTGCTTTCTTTGATAGCTCTGAAGAAGGGAAGGAAGAGGAGAAAGAAGCATGGAAGCTACCTGAGATAAAACCCAAGAATTCACTAATTGGGGTTAAGCTCGTGACTGGTTTGGCTTCAGTAATAGAAGATGAACCAATAAAATTTTGACTTTTTTTTTAATTCCCCCCCCCCCTTCCCTTTTTTTTTTTTGCACCCTTTTGGGTTATTAGAGAATCAAATACTATGGTACATGACTTACCTGTTTGAATCCCCTTCTGTTTTTTTTTTATGTAGGGGTTGATCTGATAATATGAAATAAAATTTTTATAACAGTAGTTAAAAGTTTAAACATTAGAGTTCAAAAATCTTCTGTAAAATCTTCGAGGAAGCATTGGAAATTAATATACTCTTCTTGGGGTTCTTTTTTTTTTTTTAATTTGATTTTTGCAGTGACCTGGTGGAATCAATTCAAAGCATAGCATAGAAGAGGAAAATGGTAAATTCCCCATTATCTTTCTTTCATTTTTCTTAAAAAATTCCTCAAGTATTGTCAGCTTTAATCTTTGTTAATGTTCTTCTTAAAAGGAATGGAACTGAATTTTATGCTGATGGAAACAGGCTCGTGCAGTCTCGAACACAGTGAGGTTAGGTCTAAAACTTAATAATTTTTTAATATTTTTACTTGAAAGACTTTCACCTGATGCTCTGCTATGTCTTCTTCTTCATCCATATTTTATTAATGGCATTAAAGAATCTATTTTGTTGTTGGATTGAATTGTTCTCTGGGTTCAGTGTGTGGCCTGAAAACCTCTGTTTTATTTTTTTTTTTTACTAGTTTAAGCTCTGTTTGTTACCCGCAGTTTTGGTTTTGATTGATGGACTTTAAAAAAAAAAAATCCCAATTTTCCTTATTATGTTTTTGTTTAGTTATTGAGATGGACCACCAGATGTCAATTCTTTAGTATTTTGATAACTAAGCATAAACAAAAAAGATAGTCTAATTGCAATTTTAGCCTAATTTATCTCACCCCTAATCTTATGTTATTTGGAGGTAAATTTAAATTTCCTTGTGAATGACCTTTTTTTCCATCTAGTAGTTGGCATATTTATATATTTTGATTCTGATATGTACATATGGTCAGTGGTAGTGTTTTCCTTTTTCATTTTTATCTGTCGCCCAAATTAAGGAAAATGTAAAACAACAAAATAATCTTCTCTTGATTTTTTTTTTGAAAAAAGGTATAATATAATAATTTCACAAAAGTACTAAATTATAACTCAAATTTTTAACTTTGAAACATTTTAATTAATTTTTCAAAATAAATACCGTGTGAAAAATTGATACCAACGTTAAATGCTATCCTGCTGAGCGCATTTCCATGGATCAAATTTTAAGTGCATGTTAGATTACAATTTGATCCATATATTTTAGGCTTAGGCTTATCTTCTTTTTTGGTAGAAAAAGACATCATTAAGTAATTACAATAGATAAACTACAATTAAAAGGAATTAGACCTTTAACGATATTTTTCTAACAAGTTTATAATCAATGTCAGTGGTGTTCTAAATAAACGTATCAAAGAACTTCCTTAATTAGCATATTTAATCATGTGATTTATAACACCATTGAGATTTTTTAAAATGTGTCAGATATGAACCTTTCATTTTTGACACAGTACCAGACGTAGTAGTTGTAACTCTACTAAATTACTATTAGCTCTTCCACTAAATAAAAGTAATTTAACCAATAATGCATTATCATACTCAATTTCAATTTTCCTAAATCCTTCATCCCAAACTAAAAATAATCCTTTCAATTTTGTTCTTGTTTCAAGTTTAAAGATTGATTCATTGCTTCAACCCTTAATATTTGTTTAGACTTTTGTATTATAATGATATTTGTATTTATGAATCTTTTATTATTTTTTCGGTCACTTTGCCTTCTTTACTTTCACGGTAGCCCATTCGTTAATTATTTTACATGGTTGTGTAAGCTAGACAATAATAAAAAAAGGTTAAAGTGAGAATTTTATTATAATATAGGGACTAAAAGTGCAAACATATGAACATGTGGGTTTTCTTTTTAACGGGATGGAAGTAAAACGAAAGGTGAAGTGAATGAAAAATAGTAAAAGAATCAAAAGTGAAGGTAAAAATGGGTATAAAAGCCTATCATTTAAATATGCTGACATAATAATCAGATTGGTATGAAATTAATTTAATTAGAAATTGGAGAATAATATTTCAAAACGAATATAATAATATGTTAATGTTTTCCTCGGAGACTTTTCTTTTCGTCTTTTAAGAGTTTGAGACGTGGGTTTATGGTGTTTCGGTACCGAACCCCATTTGTTCAGAATGGTCCAGTGTGGAGGGAAAGGATAAAAAAAAACCAGAAGAATCTAAGGAACTACACAAGGCTGGCAGTTGTGGAACATTTAGAATAGTTGAAGCTTGGGATAATTCTGGAACATAAAAAATGGAAAGATGGAGTTGTTCTGTTGTTGTTAGGAAAATGTCTTTTACTTGCAATACAATCAAAATTATTAACAAACTGTCAGTTGGGGAATGTCAGCGAATTGCTCGGCCTTTCTCCCTGCACTTTCATCACCGTAAAATTCAAATTCACGATAAGGTTAAAATAAATATAAATATAAATATTATCTAATTAATCGATTAAAAATTAAAATAACTAAGAATTTAATTATTATATGAAAAGGGGAGAGGGAGATGGTTTGGGTCAATAATTTTTGGGATAAATCTCAAATTTATATGAACTTTGATTTAATGTATAATTGTATGTATAAATTTTAATTTAGTATAATTATGCACAAAATTTTATTTGTGCTTCAAATGTATATTTGAAATTTTAATTTTGATTTAATCATGCATGTTTAAAAAATAAATACATCATTTTTTTTTTATGTTGGATAAATATAATTATTTATGTATGCAATATATAAATATATTATATCAATAGTTGCATTAATAATTTATAAGAATAGGATCAAATCAAAGTTCCTAGTATAAAATTTCATAAAATTAAAGTCCATATATATAATTGTACATTAAATCATAATTCATATATAATTTTGAAATTTATCCCGTAATTTTTTTATTTATTATATGACATGAAAATGATATGTATTAAAAATAAATGTTAAAAAAAACAAGTTATTAATTTAATAGCCACATCAATCAACTGTTAAGTATTTAATGATTTTAAACTTATAAAAAAATAAAAAGATAAGTCAGGTAATTATTTTATATCTTTTTAAAATTAAGTGACTTAATGAAAAAAAATTTAATAGTTGAATGAGCATTGATGTAATTTACTCTAAAAATTAACTTAATTAAGCGTTGATTAAGAATGATTTTTAAAATAAAAATAGAATTATAAAGTAATAACAAGAACCGAAGCTTGTCGTTTCTGTGCCTCGTACTGACGTAAAAGAGGGTCCACATTGTATTATTGGAAATTGGATTAGATAAAATTTAAAAGGACCTGTTTTTAATAATTATTCATCAAAAGCCGTTTGATTATTTTTTTATATTTGTATTTTAAAGCTCCAACCACCATGATTGCTTTTGTGAAATTTTAATACCATATTTTAATATCTTCAAAATTCGGTGGGGTCTCATTGCCTCATCCACTTCACTATACTCATAATCCTCATATTTTTAATTTAATTTAATTTTCTAATCCTATTTAAATCGAGAATCAGATGGTATGTCGATTTGGAGAAGCTATTGAATAGGTTAATCCATAAATTAGTACGGGCCAGTTTTGTCAAGAAAAAATTGATTAAATTGAACAATTTAATAGAAACATCTTTTTTAATTTTTAATAATTTATTTAATCAAATTGAACAAATTGATTAAATTGGTGAATGAATTTGACCGTCAATTCAATTTTGAAAACTTCCAACCTAATAAATTCCTTGAGTTTTATATTAATTTTTTTATTTTTTATTTTAAAAAGTTTAGTTGGATAATATTTATTTTCTTAAATTATGGATATACATTTTAACCTAATATTTCTCTTTAATTCCTTTTAAAATTATGTAATATGAATTTTGAGGTTTCATTTAACAACTTTAGTAATATAAAAGTGTAATTGATATAATTTCAATAATTTAAAATGTAATTAAAATATTTTAAAATACAAAAAATTAATTTAAAACGAGGTGAAAGTTTTTCTTTAAGTATTATTTTTCTTTGTGTGCTTCAAAAATTTTCAATATCCAATAATTCTATTCACGACTAAATTTATAATTGAGTCAGATCAAACTATTAAATAAAAGTACATTCTTTTAAATCTACTATTTCTATTTATAAATTTTGAACGTAAAATTTAATTTAAATTATATATAATTTCTGATTATTTGAATCAATTACAGATAAATATTTTATATAATGAAGCATGCACTTAAAATATGAACCAAAAAGAGGAAATAAAAAATGAAATATTCCATCACTTTATAGAATTTATCAATCTTTTTGACTTATCCTCAAATTCACACCGTCAGCCGGCACGTGTTTATCCTTTGCGAAGCTTATAAAAAGCCACCGGTTTGGTAGTGCACTAAAAAACAATGTTTGCAAAAAATCGGTTTAATTGGTTAGATTATTAATTTTAATTTAATTTGATTTAATAATACTTTTAATTTTTTTAAAAAATAATAAATTACAATTTAAATTAGTAAATTATTCGTAAATTTAGTTTAGCGACCAAAGAACTTTTCTAGTAATAAAATGTTATTCATCTTGAATTTATAGATTTTGTGAACAAAATAGGTTTTTTATATAATTTTTTAATTTATTTTTAATTAAAAATTAGTTATTTTTAATGAGCTTTCTAAAATTGTATTTTAATAAAGAAAATCATGATAAATAAAACGCTTTAAGAAATTTGATATCTTTTTAAGTAATATTTTGAGTTCAAGTTTTATCAATAGAAAAAAAACATAATATTGAAATAAATTTGTTCCTTATAGAAGGATCCAAGTTGACTAAATTCAAAAGCACAATATTACTACAAGATAAAGACGGTCTCAGGGGTGAAGTCAAAAAAATATTTTAAGGTGGAGAGATCAAAATGTAATTATACCATTATATTGATATATAATTTTATAAAAAATTAAGGGGTTAAATGATAAATCTATAATTTTTTGTGGAGCCAATGCCATTTCTTGTTGTCTTTGCCTTTGTCCTTGTTCCATTCATCATTTGTATAAAACTAAATTAGTTCGTATAAATTTTAATAATTTTTGTGAAGTTAATATTTTAACAAATTAACTATATACTTTATATTCTAGCCATATAGATCGGGTTTGTTATTTCTAAAATAAATTAAAATTTTTAACTAATTATTTTATATAATGTACTTTCAATCATTGAATAATTATTAATATAATTTATGTTATTATTGATTTAATAGTCATAAAATTAATTCGAAAGTTAATCACAAGATGTGATATGATAGTTGCTCACTTCATCCCTTAATCATTTTTGCCACTACGAGAGTGAAGCATATTTTATGATTTTAATTTTTTTGAATTTTATGTGCATGCTGAGGTAAATTTATTTTAATAAATTTAATGGTGGTGTCAGTAGAATAATGACTTCTACTGATGATAGATACTTTAATTTTGAAAAAAAAAAAACACGAACTTTTATGTACCTGCTAAATAAAAATTTATTAATAAATTTAATTTTGATGTGAGTAGAATATTGAACGTTTTTTAAAAGTAGTTAGCTTTCTTAGTTAGTGTGTTGCCTCTTTAGGCTATTCTTTTATATAATCAAGAGTAAAAGTCAGTGTAGGCCTTTTTTTACAGAAAAAGTCAATAATTTTGTCCCTCTTTGATTTCCTTCACAACAAAACAATTTTCTTTTGCTTTGGTAAAGTTTTGAAATTTACTTTATATAAAAAAACTGAAAATTACTCCCTAAAATTCTTCCCTCTATGTAGAATTAATTACAAGATAACTTAAAATTAAGGTCTAATTATTTTCTAGTTATTGCAATTTTTGGGATTTTAATATTAGGCTTTTTATTTTTAATTTAAAAAATTTTAGTTTATCTATTTATTTGATTTAATAAATAATATTTAATTAATAACACATTTAATTGATTTTTATTAAATTTAAATATGATTTATAAATATGATTTTAAATTTTAAATTGAATTTAAAAATGCCAGATATTCAACTTTATCATAAATTCATTAACAATGTTATTAATATAAATAGATAAACTAAATTTCCATAAAATTAATTAAATAGAGTGTTACCATATAAATATTTAACCAAAAAAAAAATATTTTCATTTAAAAGCATGAAATTTATATGCACCAAAGTGAATTTTTTTTAATGATGAAAAATAAATAATTTATAGTTTAATATACAGGAGAGAGATCCACTTATACATGTGGAAAAATATCTTAGTTTTACTTTCTTTTGTATTTTTTGTACGATTAATATTTTAACAATTCAACTGTCATATTTTATATTTTTTTCATATAGATAATGCATGTAAAATTTGACGTAAATTGAAAATTTCTAAATATTTATTTTATATAAAAAATTTTAACCGTTCAATAAATATTAATAATTTAATATTTTAGAATAATATAATAAAAATATCAAATTACTTTAAAATTTTATATAGAAAACAAATATAATTATATTAATAAATTTAACAATTAAATTATCAAAATATTAATCATATAAAAAATACGAAAAAATACGAAAAAATGTGAAACTACTTTAATTTCAAACATATATATTCATGTTTTTATCATGTGTGTCGTTTTTTTTTTAGTTTCGATTGTTAGGACCAGATTTTATTTATTTATTTATATTTGTATAAAATAGAGTGATTAGAAAGCAGCCAGCAATTAGACTTTTCAGTTACGTCACTACGTTTTCCAACCATTTCTATACATGTGATTCATAACAAAGTTACCACGTATCTCTTATTTTCAAAAAAAAAGAAAAAAGTTACCACTTATCTTATTCATCACATGTTAATATTATTCGGCGTTTGAACCACATAAACTCAACCACCAAATTAAAATAATGACTCGGTTTTTCACCCAAAAAAAAAATAATGACTTGGTTTATTTTTTTATCAATTTTATTTTTAATTAAAATTTATTATTATTTTTCAAAAATAGTTAAATTATTTTTTAATAAAAATATTGATTAAAATATTATTTTTTTAAAAATAATATTAGTTAGACAATTAATATAACAATCCACATATATTTCATATTGACATGAAATTATTTATTTCATATGATATGTCAACAAATAATTTAAAAAA
The DNA here is from genome assembly GCA_020496765.1 of Gossypium stocksii. Taxonomy (NCBI): domain Eukaryota; kingdom Viridiplantae; phylum Streptophyta; class Magnoliopsida; order Malvales; family Malvaceae; genus Gossypium; species Gossypium stocksii. The sequence continues at coordinate 113,156,882 of CM035623.1, forward strand.
TATAGAAATATTAAAAAAGTAAAAAATTAAAAACATATTAAAAGTTTATAAAATTAAAAAAAACATAAAATGCAAATTGATAGCCACATTAACTGTTATGTTTAAAAGTTTGCTATTTTAATTAATATTTTCACTAAAAAATAATTCAATTTAAAAAAATTAATGGTTAAATTCAATTTTTTATAGAGTTGAACACTAAATTTAAATTTTTTTAAAAATAAAAATCAAATTGACATTAAAGAATAAAATTATTATTATGTATTTATTTGAAGGCAAAGCGTATAAACATCTGTTTACTATGTTCATTATCCCACTAAATACAATTGACCTGCTTAATCCATATAACATTAAGATAGACCTCATCTCTTCAATTAATCCTATTTGAGCTAAATTGTAAAATTTAAAGTTAGGGTATAAATAAGATACAAATGTACATAAACTACTGAATCTGATAAAAAATTAATTTAATTTGATAATTGGCAAGCCAAGCTTCAGCTCAAGTTATTAGTCAAGCCAAATTCAGACTTACTAATATTTTATTCTATCACCTTGTAAGTTTTATCAAATTTTTAGTATTTTTTATATTACTAAATTACATTATTAATTTCAAGCTTAATTATCTAACCAAATATAAGCTCGAGTATAAAAATTAGTAAACAAACTTAATCTTAAATAACTTGATTATATCTCAAACAAGCTCAAACTTCAAAATTGATGCTCATTCAAAATCAAATCACGTTTGAGCTCCGAATTTTAAGTCAAACTCAAGCTTGACAATATTCCGACTTGGCTTGGCTCAATTACGCCCATAATCAAAGTTAATTGTTGATGAACATTTAACTGCATGATTTCATGTAATGGTTAAAGCCTAAACGATTGCACCCATGGGTGTTTCTAAGCATTAACAATTGCTGTCAAAAATCGCACAGCCATTGTCAATGATACCCCTTTTTAACAGCCAGATTTGGCTCCTTGAGCACCACATGTGAAGTTCATACGAATTTCATGCAGAATTATTTACCGTTTCTAAGTTTTTTTTTTTTTTTTTTTTTTTACTAAATGAACCTGATATGCAGTCAATGTTATATGACGACAGATAACAATGGTCAACGCTGAATGAAGATCTTAAATACAAAAATGCACGTGAGAATGATCAATGCACATGAATAGATTTCAACCAATAGTTCGTACCAACAGCTAAAGCTAATATTTAGCTTTGCTTCTTGCTCATGGCAGCCCCATGGGGTAGTCCGGGTTCCCAGCCAGGCATGGGCACGCATCGACTCACACCGGGGCCAATCTGCTTTTGCACGCCTCTCGGCGTATGCTGCAATGCAGATGTTTCGTTAACATTTTCCACTCCTATTTCGGTTTGTGGATTCACGATAGGAGTAACCAGGTTGTTGCCTGTGAAACTGTTGTCTAGTCTCGGCTGATGGATGGGAGCAGCAATGTTAGGAACTGGTTGGTGAAATAACTTATTAGTGTTCGGCGGCAATGACACGGAACCTGTGGATGATTCCAATGGGCTGCTAACGAAAGGCACGGGTAAACTAGGTACACTGGGCCTAGATAAAAGAACGGGGTTAATGCCAGTCACTCGCTTAACTGTTTCTTCAGCCATTTTGACCTGAAAATTTCATAATACAACAATCAAAACTTGACAACCCGGAAATAAAGTTTACACGGATCATAAACAATAGTGACTTTTAGCAAGAAGTAAAATAGTTAAAAAGAACTATAATACTCTTGCAGAAGTTTCAGGCATAAAGATGCATGATTGTGTTTCACAGTTGGCAACAGTCCAAACACTGACATTAGCATCTGATGTCCAAGATGGTAACTTCAGTGCATTAACTAACACACGAGACCATGTCAGTATTTATTGTATAAATTTAGATAGACATACAAATCATGAACAATTTAAGTATAAGGACAGTTGAACACACCATAGAAGTAACAGTGTGTCAGTACTGGACATGTCCAGCAGCTTCCTGAAAGCACATATAAATCGCCAATAACCAAATTAATCCCTCTTCACCGAGAGATTTGCTGCTAATATATTCTGCAAGCACATTTACAGCTAAATCCTTCAATTTTAGATGATGAAGGAATTTGAATTGCCCATGGCTTTTCAAATTTTGCCACAGACTAATCTTCACAAACTTCTGGTGTCACAATAACATAATCTCCTGTCATTTATTTGGAAGTAAGTTTTCAACTTTCAGGAGGACCATATATTAACTAACTGCAGAGTAACTCTACCAGGATAAGAAAATGCACTTGGACAAGGATGATGGCTTGCTTACCTTCGCTCTTAATGTCTCAATATCAGCCTTCATAATTCTATTGTCAACGGCAGCTTCATCATACTTGTGATTCATGTCAGTTAGACGCTTAAGTAATGAGGAATGCTCAGCTCTTAATTGACCAACCTAGGAAAAAAACACTTGCAGTATAAAACAAGACGGCAAAACAGAGTACATGAGACCATAGGAGAAACGGGGAATGATGTGGCAAAACCTGTGTTTCAAGTTCATTCATTTGTGCTTGCTTTCTTCTTCTAGAGCGTCTGGCTGATTCTCGATTTGACCGCATTCTGGGGCATCACCAAAATACAATTAGTTAAAGGCAACATTGTGATTGCATAAAATTTGAGTTTACTAAGAATTAATTCATTCATGCATCTGGTAGTTAGGAAGTGATAAGCAAAAGTTCTATTTGCTAAGTGAATATTTGATCCTGTCCAAGATAACTAATTGGTTCTTATAGCTATTACTTAAAAACTAGTAAAGAAAATACATCACTAAGATTAAGACTGAGGACAAGAGATAAACAAAAGGAAAGCAAACTCAGTAAGCAAAAGAGAACAATAAACAGAACAGATAGCATTTCAAACACCTCAAACCAATCACCAATACAACAAAACAATACAAAACATGAGTACCTCCTAGCACGCTTTGCATCAGCCGGATCCATGTTTTCGGTGGTTTCAGTATCTCCTTCAAGTTCACCATCATCTGAATCTTCTCTTGATGACCCACTTGTGGCTTGCCTCATTTGTGTCCCTGATTTTTTTTGTGTAGTTGAAACAGCCGAAATACCAGCATCAGGTTCACCCTGTTCCTGTGTCTTTGAGGAACCTACAATGATAGAATTTGTATTAAAAGATCAGCAAGATTTAATGGTAAGTAGTTACAGGAAGAGGAGATATTAAACAAAGAGCTATAAGCTTCTTTAGTATATCGTTTACTGTTCAGATCTCAGACAATGTGAAGAAAAAGTAGGAAGTTTAATGAAGTGAAGAAAAATGAAATATAAACTGGGAATGTTGCTTGCCTTGTTTGAATGCCTACATAAAGTTTATTGGAAACTAATAAAATTTATGAAAATATGGTAAACCAAGTTAATTCCATTTTATATATCCCTCCATCAATTTCTCATTTTCTTTTCACTCTTCTGCAAAACATAATTGGAGAATGAATTGCATTATACTTAATGAAAACATGGACTACTACTATTCTTAAGTGTAATCATGCATGATACATGCAAGACAGCTCCTGCAACAACAAAGAACAAAACAAACATTGCTGGAGTTAACTTACAAGGAAGCAAACTACATAAACATTCACGTCATGCATTCTGCCACTAGCCTTCCCCAACAAATTAGATTAGATGAAATACGTTCAACTCAATCCCACATAGACTTGTTCTAGTACATCAAGGAGTTGACTGCCATATACAAAGTTCTTTCTATCTAAAGTTATTGTTTAAAGGTTGCAACCTAATATTGCAACAACACAAGCTTATAAACAAGACGCTGTTAATCATCTGATATTTGACTATTAGTGGCTTACCACCAGAACTCTAATATTGAATTTCAGAAAGTGAGACACCTTCGTTAACTCTCAAAATGCAAGTATCAGTAAGAAAAAAAATGTTCTACACTGACTAAAACTCAATCTAACTATTGCTAAGGATTAAAAAAAGCACCTCTGAAGTGAGTCGAATTAGCATGCATAAAATTTTCCTAGTTGAACAAATGAAAATAAAAAACAGATGAAAAATATATGAATCTAATAGCAGAAATCGTATGATTTTTCTTTATAAAGGAAAAAAAATTCTCTAAGGAATTGCAATCAAATGTGGTAAAAAAGATGTCAACAAATAAGAATAAAACAACCGTAAGCGTTCCTTTCCTCCTCAGTCTAAAAAAGTTCAATCTATTGCATTGGATGATAAAAAAAAAACAGTCTAAAGAGTCGGATTCATTTAAAAGAGAAGCCAAAATAGGGACATTTTATAGTAAAAGGTTACCTTGAACATCGGATCCCGACTGAAACGCTTGATTTTCAGCTTGCGCAGACAAACCTTCTGCCTTCACAGCCGACGCCTGGATAATTTTTTGGTGCAATATTAGATTTCAATTTTTATTTTTTGGAGAAAGAAAATCCAATTGGAAAATAAAGATTAGAGATAGAATAATACACGAGAGAGAGCAACAGCAGCGCAGGCTTGATGGAGCTTGTTCTTAAGGATCGCGCGGTACTCATCCGCGTCAATCGGTACCGTCGGTGTCGAATCGGACGGCGGAAGATTAAGATTATTAGGCTTTTTTACCTCCACCGCGCCACCATCCCCGTCACCATTTTCAGATTTCGAAACCGGCGCTTGAGGTACCGCCAAAGACGTACCAATCACATTCTCACCCGCACGTGACCCCTGGATCGCCACACCAGCACCAGAAAATTCTTCTAGAAACTTCTCTAACGCCCACTCCGATTGGCTTCGGCTCATCCCCGCCGCAGCGCCTGCAGCAGAAGCCGCCCAAAAAGGGTCGGAGAAATCGTCAACTGAGAACACGCTATTCATCGTTTTCAGTGAAATCTTCTTTCCTCGGCGATTTGCAATTTACGTTTCGTCCTAGTTTTACTTCTCGTTCTACCATTTATGCGGGAACAAACAGCAAATATCTGCTGCTTTTTGTCTACAAATATATATCCAATAATAGTACGACACGTGGATAACAACTTGGCCTTTAGTAAACGTGTTAGTTTATTAGTGAGTGGTGAGGATGGCTATGTCTGGAATCTGGAACACTTGATTTTGTCAAGTTTAATGTGGCCCAATCTGTGGGCAAAGACCGAAAGAAAGTAAAGGAGAAAGAGGAGAGGAGCCCATGAAAATTGTACTTATTAGATACAAGATTGAATGTGGGGTCCATAGTCGGCAAATTTGTTTGGACCAAAATGTGACATCGTTTACTTTACAATTTATGTTGTAGTGATTAAATTGGGTAAATAATTGTAAAAAAAAAAAGATAATATAATTTTTGGCTCGTAACTAGATCTAGTTTTATATTTGTACTTTTCTTTTTGTTTTAGTTTTTAAACTTTACAATTAAATTTATTTTAGTTCTTAAATTTAGATTTTATTAAAATTTGATGATGTGATTAATGTTATTAGAACAAATCATATTTAAGATCCGAGAATTGATTCATATAACGGTCGAACAAAAGGTTTGAATTGATTAAATAAAAAATTTCTTGAAATGAGTAAAAATAAAAAATCGAAACAAAAACCGATCGTTGAATTGGTTTAATATTTTTTTAGATATTTATAAAGTTTAATTGTTTATTTATTATTGGTTTGAGAGTTGAATCAATCGAACTGATTGAATCACGAACCAATGATCTGACTTGTTCAATCATCGGTCGAATTATTAAAATACTGAATGTGGCACTCTAAGATTGCACCATATCGTTATCTGAAAATTTATTTAATTTTCATTATGAATTTAAATTCTTATTGTAACGAAATTCTTTGTGTTTTGACACACTTTTCTCTTTGTCTTTTGACACGTTTTTCTACTCTTGTTAGCACGTTTCTTTTCTTTTTCCAATTTGTTTGAATAAAATTTTTTGTCTTAGTTTATCTCTCAATGATTAGAACATGGAGGAGTTTATAGTAGGTTTATCAATTGACGACAAGGAGGAAGAAACCATCCAATTAGGGGTAGAATCATCTGAACGTGAAATTTCGTATGCCAATCGTTTTGTGGGAATGTTTCTTACCTCAAGTGTAATCAACTTCATGATATCAATGTTGGCAAATGTTTGGCATCCAATTGAAGGAGTCTCAATCTTAGATCTAGGAAATGGAAGATTCTTATTTCGTTTTTATTTTGAAGTTGATGTTGATCGAATAGAAAAAATGGTCCATGGAATTTTAATTCCCATATACTAGTGTTGCATCAATTAAAGGAAGAGGAAGATCCTCTGGATGTCCAACTAAACTGGGTTGATTTCTAGATGCTTATGTATGATATTCCATATGGTTTTATGTTTGATGTTGTTGCAAAGCAGTTAGGAAGTTTTATTGGGGTTTTCTTGAAATATGGTGCATCGGATATTGAACTGAGATACAGAAGAATAATGGGGATAAGGGTGCAAATCGATGTTAGGAAATCACTGAAAAAGAAAAAGAAGCTTGCTTTCCTGAGTGGTCCACCTGTTTATGTTCGTTTTGAATATGAAAAACTCACTCTATTTTGCTTTCTATGCGAAAAATTAGGTCATGGTGAAAGTTTTGCCCGATTAGAGCTTTTCCTCCGAGACAATATTATGACTTTCAATGGGATATTTCTTTACGGGCACAGTCAAGAAGAAATGTGACGTGGAGGAGTAGGTGGCTGGTGGAGCACAATGATGGTAAAATTCCAAATTATGGAAACTCCACAAATAAATCGGAACGGAGCAATATTGAGGTGTCACAATCTTTTCTTGTTGATCAATGAGCAAATTTAGGATTACTCTCCAACATTTATATTTCAAGAAAAAGATAGTCTAATGTACTATCAACTCCTGGCCCAATAAAGGTGGGTGAATCGGGCCAAATCAATAATGATTGTGGGAATAATTTTGATAAGGAAATGATAGTTTTTTATGATGAAAATATCTCAATAAAACAAAGTTATTGACTAAAATGTCCCCGTTTTTAGTCAAATGTTTCAAGAGTTTCTTCTAAGGATGATTCGAATTAAGCCTCGGTACTCTGATGCAGGTACCAAATTTAAGTAGATTGGCAAGCCTTGTCAAATAGGCTAGTTGGACACAATGAAACTCTTAACCTGGAATGTTCGGGGTTTTGGGAGGCTTCGAACAGTTCGTCGTCTCCAACATATGCTAATAGATATAAATCCTTCTGTGGTTTTCTTAATTAAGACAAAACTATAGAGTTCTCCTATGGCAAAAATAAGAAGTAAGTGTGGATTTTAGAATTGGATCGAGATTGATTCAGATGATAGAAGTGGAGGTTTATCAATGGGCTAGAATAGTGATTGTAAGGCGTCTCTCAAGTCATTTTCGAGAAGGCACATTGATATCATAATCGATGAGGATTTGGATGGTTAAACGTAAAGGTGTACAAGGTTTTATGGAGCACCCAAGGAAAATTTAAGAGAGACATCATGGAATTTATTACGTTATTTAGATTATTGTCCACAAATCCTCTAGCTAGTTATAGGGGACTTCAACGAGATCGCGTATTCATCAGAAAAGAAAAGAGGGTTAGCCTGACATAAGAGTCAAGTGAGCAAATTTTGGGATTTTTTTCTGATTGTTCACTTATTGATTTGGGTTATTGTGGGCAATGGTTTACTTGGAAGAATGGTCAAACCCAAACAAACAACATCTGGGAACGTTTAGACCGTGATGTTGCAAATACTGATTGGTGGAATTTATTTCAAAATTATAGAATGTATCACTTGAGGCATTTTTTTATCATATCATTGCCCCCTTTTGCTTAATTCAAACATGGACAAGAATCATGCTCAAAGGTGGCATTTCATATTTGAGATCGCTTGGCTTTTGGAAGAAACTTGCAAATCTGAGGTTGTAAAGTTATGAGCTACTAGTTCGGGAAATGTTCCAAATAAATTAAAGGCAGTTGGAGTGGGTTTAGATGTTTGGTTCAAAAAGATACAAAAAGAAATATCGTTGACAAAAAAAGAACTCGACAAATAATTCATTAAATTGAATGACGCGTACCCTACTGATGAGGTACTGGGAGATATTATTGTAACAGCTGACAAGGAGAAGCTTTATTGGGAACAAAAAAAAAAAAAGAGCCAGAGCTAACTGTATAAAGAATAGTGATCGCAACACGAATTTTTTCTATAAAGTTGCAACAGAAAGAATAAGAAGGAATATGATGGAAAAATTGTCAGATTCTAATGGGAACAGTTATGAAAGTAATAGGGAGTTGTTGTCGCTTGCCACCAATTACTTTGATTCTCTTTTCTTATCAAATGGAATAAAAAATGTCGATATCATTTTAGAGGGGGTTTTTCGTGTATTACTCAGTCGATAAATAAAGATCTTACGTGGGAATTTTCCTATGAGGAGGTTTGTCTGGCTCTAAAATCCATGAGTCCATTAAAGGCTTTTGATAATGATGGTTTGGGAGGTTTTTTACCAAAAGCTTTGGCATATTATGGTTAAGGAGATATCAGATTATTGTATTGAGAATCTAAATGGGTTTCATGATATCTCAAGTTCAATCAGACATATATTGTCCTAATTCCAAAGGTTAGTAACCTTTAACTTATGGCTTAATTCATGCCAATTAGTCTTTGTAATATACTGTACAAAATCATTGCCAAAATACTTGTGAACAAATTCTAAAAATTTCTTCACTATTGCATCGATAGGGTAAAAAGTGCATTTGTTTCAAGAAGGCTCATCTCAGATAATATTCTAGTTGGTTATGAAGTTCCGCATTCTATAAAAAAGAAAATGTCAGGGAAAGATTCGTCATTCACTTTGAAACTTGACATGATTAAAACGTATGACAGGGAAGAGTAGCCGTTTATCAAAATCATGCTCAGAAGGATGAAGTTTTCAGACATGTGGGTTCAAAAACTTATGAGTGTGTTGAAACTGCTTCTTATTCTGTGGTCATGAATTGGGAGGTTGGCAAGATGTTCTTTCCTTCTCGCGGTCTTAGGTAAGGGGATTCAATCAGCCTTTATTTATTGCTCATACGTAGTGAAGGTTTTTCAACCCTCCTAAGAGTGGCTTCTACAAGCAGGGATCTTAAGCGTGTCCACATTAATAGACATGCCCCACTTATCACCCACTTGCTCATTGCGGGTGATAGCTTAATCTTTGGAGAGGCCATGATAGTAGGGGTTAGAGCTCTTAAGAATAAATTGGAGATTTATTTCTCATAGTTTGGGGCAATTAATAAATTTTGATAAATCATGTACATTCTTCAGTTCAAATGTCAGTGAAGAAAATAGAGAGAAGGTTTGCCAAATTTTAGGGGTAAATTTAAGCCTTAATCCAGAAAGGTACCTTGGACTCCCTTCAATTGTGGAGCAAAATTAAAAAAAATGAGGCTTTTAAGGAAATAAAAGAAAAATTAGTCAAAAGAGTGTCTAGCTGGAGTTCGAAAATGTTGTCTATTGGGGGTAGAGAAGTACTTATTAAAGCAGTGTTACAGCAATCCCTATGTATGTTATGTCTTGTTTCATTTTGCCTAGCTCTTTTTGCAATGAGCTTGAAGTTGTTATCGCTCAATTTTGGTGGCAGAAAAAAGTTGGAAGGAATGGTTTACATTGGTGTTCTTGGATATTTTTGTGTATTCCAAAAGAGGATGGTGGCATGGGGTTTCGTGATTTATCAAAATTTAATATTGCTCTGCTAACAAAACAAGAATGGAGATTGATGGAGAATCTTGGTTCGCTAACAGCAAGATTGATCCGTGCTAAATACTATCATGGTTCAATTTTTTTGGAGGCACCATTAGTATCAAACCCATCACTGGTTTGGAGAAGTATCCAGTGTTCCAAAGCTTTGTTAAACTCGCGACTTCGGGGGAGGATTGGTTTGGGGCACTTAGTCTCGATTTGGCAAGATTATTGGCTACCAACTAAAATTAAAGCAAAAATTTCTACAAACTGGGTAGCAATTTTGGAACGAGTCAGTGACCTTATTCTACCAGATTCTAATAGTTAGACACAGCTTAATCTTCTCAACTATTTTAGAGGATGAGGTAAATTCAATTGTGTAATGGCCTAAATTCAAGGTTATCGGAATAGTAGTTTCGTAACCACAAATCCGATTTAAAGAGAAATTTATTTTAATATTTTTTCATAAATATTGATATGATAGGAAAATCGTATGAAAATATCGATAGAAAAATTTTACCGATTTTGTAGTTAGTTAAAAAAAAGAAAAGAAATTATTGAAGAAATTAGGTAAAAACAAGTTATCGAGACCTCGATCTTGTAAAACTGAGTCGAAAATATTTTTATAAATATTTATGAAATGTTAGTAATATGGTATTAAAATTTCGTTAGAAAATTTTAACGTTTGGGCAGTCAATTAAATGAAAAGGACTAAATTGGAAAAGATGTAAAAGTGGTTAAGATGATTAAATAGCTTAAGTGTTTAATGAGAAATGATTTAAAAGGCAAATAGACCCAAAATTTATTTGGGCTGGACTGCAAGGGCATAAAATCAACAAGAAAATGGGTGATTTAAGGGCAAAATTGGAATATTGCATTATTAACTAAATAAAACTAGAACTAATATGGAAATATCTAGATTTCTTGAGATTTCTCTTCATTCTCATCAGTCAAAACGCCATAGGAGGGGTTATTTAAGCTGATATTTCATAAATTTTGCACCAAGTGAGTTAATCCTTGCCTTTTTCTTGTAATTTTTGTGTTTTTAAGACTTTTACAACCAGGTCCTACTATTAAATTCATTAGTTTTTGATTTCATGGATGAAATTGAAAGTCACCATGGTTGAGTGCTATAAGTATATGATGATTTAGAATGAAACTTAAGCTTTAATCTTATTATATGATGGTTTTATCGAATGAAATGAATAGAAAGTGGATATTTAGGACCTATAAAAAAGTGTGAAATAGAAGTCTAGTGCTGAAATTCTTATCTCCAAAGGCTATAAAGTAGTTTAAAATGATAGAATAAAGTGTTAATTGAGAAAAATCAGCTCAATTGAGAGGTTAATTGAGTAGGGACGAAATTATCACTTATTAAAAGCTTAGGGGAAAAATGGTAATAAACCTCTTGTACTAAAATAGTTTTGGACAGCAGCAGTAGTCCAACTTTGAAAAATCACCATAAATTGTAGAAATCGAATTAGAGGGTGAAAAAAATATGGAATTAAAGCTTATTGAGTCTAGTTTCTTATAAAAGAAACGGTTAAACAATAGAATTGTAAATCATGAGATATAATGTATTTTGTAAGACAAGGTCAGAATGATTTCGGGTTCCCCTTTTTTGACTTTGGAAAATCACCAAAAATTGTATAAAAATAATTATGGACTTAAATTTATATGTTTGAAATCCTTAATGAGTCTATTTTCAAGAGAAATAAGCTGGAACATCATGTGAGTCCCGTACAAGGAGATAATTAATTTTTAGTGAAGAAAGGTCGGAACTGTTATACAGCAGAACAGGGGTAACTTTAAAGAATAAACTGTACTTATTGGCTAAACCAAAAATTCTGAAAATTTTATGGTAAGAATATATGTGAGTCTAGTTTTAAGGAAAATTAGTAGATCTTAATTTTGAATTTCGTATCTCAAAATAAAAATAATTTAGTGACTATAACTCAAGTAGATAACTTTGAATGAACTATAAATAATAGTGGAATTGTAGAGAATGGTACATATGGGCATGAAATGTTAAATTGATGATTAAATTTATTTATTTAGATACCGAAGACTCAAATACGAAACTAGATCGAGGAAAGGAAAAAATTCGGGATTAGTAGATTTTTGTATACAAACAAGTATCGAAGTAAGTTCGTGTAACTTGAATTATATTCTTAAATGCTTGAAATGTATGTTATTGTTGTGAATATGAATTGAATGTTCATTGTATAAAAATTGACAAAACATTGATATATTTGATAAAAAGAGGAATAAATCCCTATTGAATGAAAGGAAAATTCAATGGATCTCTGAAAAGGAATTGACGGTAAAAAGGATCTAGCCCGGACGGGTGATCCTACCCTAATATAGCCCTCCCGTAGAATATGTGGAAAATGAATTTAGCCCGGACGAGTAATCCGAATTAGGGTCTGAATTTAGCCTGGACTGGTAATTCAGATCCAAGCTCATTAAAGTAATTGTCGTTGCAGAGGATTTAGCCTGGACTGGTAATCCCGACAATACTCTATGAGTTTATATTACAGGGGATTTAGCCTAGACTGGTAATCCCGCTGTAAGGATGAGGTTCGTGAGAGTGTGCTCTCTGAAATGGAAATGTGCGCACATGAATATGAATTGACGGACCCGAATTTGTACACTAAAGTGTACCACTGAAAATCCATCGAAATTTCAAGAAATTCAACGGGATAAATATGGGAAAACAATAATGGAATGGAAATCATGGTATTGATGAGCTCATCAATGATGGTATATATTATTGATACATTGAAATTATTGGACTAACTTGAATGTTGAGTTTGTGCATGTTAGGATAACAATGCATTGAATCGATGTATAAAAATTTATTGTATTGTATTGAAAATATTAGGTAAGTATAATTCTTGTTACATGAGCTTACTAAGCACAATGTGCTTACCCTGTTTTCTTTTTCCCTGTTTTATAGTATTAAGAGCTCGGAGGTCAGATTCAGTTAGAGACACATCACACTATCAACCTCAACATTTTGGTATATCCAGAAATTTTATTTTGGAAATCAATGGCATGTATAAGTTAATAAAGTAAATGTTAATGTGAAATGAATGTAAAGTTAGCCATTGGTGTGGCTAACAAACCTTGGTTTGGTATGTGATGAGATTATCTTATGAATATGCATGAATTTATTTTGAAAATATGTTGAATTGGATTGGTTGATTTGGATTGGTCTCAGTTTAAGTTTTGCAGGGAAGGTTAAATGTCTACAAAGGGGTTATATTGAATTAAAAAAATTGGTAAACTCCGGTAATGCCTCGTACTCTATTCCGGCGACGAATATGGGTAGGAGGTGTTACAAATTATGAGTATTCCTATACCTCTAACTACCAATCTGATAAGTTAGTCCAGTTTCGTGAAAACTCTGGCATTTATTCAGTAAAAGAGTGGTTATAAAACCCTTATTGAACCTTCTAATGTAGATGCAATGGAGCAGTATAATTATAAGCAAATTCAGTAAATTGTCATAAAAAAATCTATATTTTTGGTTTGGAAATTTGCTTGAAACTTTATTCCTACATTCCAGAATTTACATTTTAAAAAGAACTATGACAGATAATAGATGTTCGCGCTATCGTGATTATAGTGAATCAAAGGCTCATGTCTTCTGAGATTGCATGTTTACGAAGCAAGTTTACTCAAAATTAAATTTCCAGTGGCCAAGTCTAGTTGTAGATGCAAGTTTTAACGAATGGTAACAAAAAAGAAGAAATTGCCATTACAATATGGGCAATTTAGTTTTCTCGCAACAAATTTTTACATGAAAGAAAAGTGTTAAGCGTAGAAGAAGTGGTTACCTTCGTTAAGGGTTATGGGAGGGAGTATCAGAAGTTGTCATCAATGTTAAAGCATCCTAAGCCTAGACCAACGATAATCTGGTATCCCCCACCCCCGAATTGGGTAAAGGTTAATGTAGATGTAGGGTTATCTGCAACAAAATAGAAAGCAGTATCAGGGTTCATTATTAGAAATGATGAAGGTCGCTTGGTAAAATCGGTTGTATCGGCTGAAGCGATTGCAATTCTTTACGGAATCTAGTTCGCTTTAGAGATAGGCTTCATGCAAATTGTCCTAAAAAACGGCTCTAAGACCGTTATAAAAAATCTCCAATCAATAGAGGAAGACTACTTGGAGATTAGATCTATTAACTGAGATGTGAGGTAGACCTCCTTATGAGTCGGGCCACTTGGCTCGACCCAAAAGCTCGCACGAAAAGTGGGAGGATTTGGGCAAAAATATAGGCCTGAAAAATGGACTTGGACAAAAAAATAAAGCTCATTTTAAAAATGGGTCGGGCCTTAGGTAAGACATTTTTTGCCCGAGCCTGGCCTGACCTGAATTCACTAAATGACAAAAAAAATTCTGCTATTTTTTGTTATTCTAATGATATTTTCTTGTTGTTTTCTCCCTATTTTGCTACCACTTCACTATTATAGTGCTACTATTTTTTTGTTATTGTTTGGATATTGTATAACACTTATTTTATTGTTAATATTGTTATTATTTTAGAGATATTTTCTTGTTAAGTTGCATCTATCTTAGTATTATTTAAGTATACATATTTTTTAAAATTTATTTTCAATTTATTCGGAAATATTTATTTTAATGTTTTTAGTATTTTTATGTATTATATATATATTTAAAATTATATAAAAATAATATAATATAAAAAATTAATATGGGTGGGCTGGGTCAGGCTTGGGTAAATTTTTAGGTCCACTTTTCGGGTCGAGCAGGGCCTGAGCCTTTTTTTTTGTTTGGGCCTAAACTTAACCCGGCCCATGATCACCTCTAATGCTAGGGCCCTAGCTAGGAATTTTTCAACATGTCATTTCGAATTTGTTGCAAGAGAAGGTAACTCAACTGCTCATACAATGGCGATCAAAGGGATGAGAAGGTTAGGAGACTATTTTTGGGTTGAAGACACACCATCAAAAGCTATGGAAATAGCGAGTTTAGATCATTGTTTCCATCAACCACCGTAGTTACTCTCCTTTGTATTTCTGTCTCTGGGTTGAGGATACTCTGATTTTAAAAGCAAATCTCAACTCCCTCTTAATGTTTGGTTGCTCTGATCATCAAATATGGGATAAATTTTGGCCGTTTTGGGTTTCTCTGGTAGCTGAAAGGTCTGGAAGAAGTTTCTAGAGTAGGATTTCTTGTTTTGTTTTATTTTATTTCTATTGAGACTTTATTTGTTTGTTGTTTCTTTGCTTTTTGGGTTGTAATTATTTTGGATTTGTCTGATTCTCAAGCCCATCATTAAATCTAAACGAACTGTTATAAAAAAAAAATCAAATGGCAATATGGCACAATCTCAGATTGTCACATTATTAAACTTTTATATTTTTCAAAATTAGGATCAAAATGAACCACGTTGTTAAGTTCAAGCGTGAAAATGGACAAAAAATACAAATATTAAAGTGAACTTATTGTTAAGTTCAAGGGCTAAAAATTATATTATTCTTAAAAGAAAAGAAAAGGGGAGAGATGAAAGGAATATTAATGAAAAAAAATATTTTTATTTTGTTCAAATAGTTAAAATTAATAAAATAAAATAAAAATTTTGTAACCTTGTATAAGTAAAGGAGATGATTTATTATATTGATTTTCTTCTATTATATTATTTTAAAAAATAATTTAATTAAAATACTAATAAGATAAAATTAGTATTTTGTATCTAAAAAAAATATTAATTTTTATTTCTCTAGTTTTTATTTAAATTAGGTGAATAAAAATTAAGTAATTCAAAAGAAAACAAAAAATATTCGACTCTTTTACAAATATAGGACAACGATAAAATTAAAGGAGTAAATTTGGCTACATTGTCTCTTAGAATAGATCAAATAATATAATATTTATATTTTTTTAATAAAAATACCACACTAATAAGAACCATAATAAATACATAGATATGACGCATATACAAAATATAAATAAAACATTATAAATTGTCAGAAAAAAATTAAATAGAAGAAAAAAAAATCTAACAACAAAATCAATAATTTAAATATTTTCCGATTAAAATGAAATATTGTTGTTTTAGATACTTGAAATTCTTAAAATATTAAGTTAATATATAGTATTATAATTTTAAATTTCAATTTATTTCTTTTAAAAATCATAAAGATATAAATTAATATAATGATAAAATTATATTTTAACTCTCAAAATATATATATATATATATTTAATCTCATTCCAAAAAAAATCTAAATTCACCCTTGGATGCTGGTTAAAAAAAAGGGCAGAACAACAAACTAGCTAAATATATAAACTATAGTTAGGATCATTGTTCTAGTAAAAACCTTTGATGCTTCCATTTATGTCCACTTACATATTTCTTGGTTCTCCGTGCACCTGTAAAGATAATGTGTATTTACATTCCTTCAAGGATTTTATTGATGAACTTATCTTTGACCTAAAATCTACATTACTTAACTTTTAGGCTCCGTTCATTTTTCTGAAAACTGATTTTTAGAAAATAATTTACTTTTTTGGAAAAATTAATATTTTTTGCTATTTAGATAAATTTGTATAAAATGTTTTTTGTTGTTTGATAGATTTCTTAAAAATATTTCATAAAAATTGTTTTCAATTAAACAAACATGCATTTGAGATTTTCTTATTTTTTTCATTGTTTAATTGAATTTATTTTTAATTTATAATTTTATATTTTACATCGTTTTTGCATATATTAAAAATATTATGTTAAATTCAGATTCATTACAACGTCATTTTTTAATTATATGACTACCAAGTGAATAATGTTTATTTAAAAATGTGACATCAACAAAATTGACAAAAAAAATTAAGGATGTCAACAATTAGACTTAATTTTCAAAGGGACTAAATGCTTTAAAATAAAAATACAAAGCCTAAATTACAAATCTATGAAGTGTACATAGACTTATGACATATTTTAACCTTTATACTACAAAACATTTATTATTAATATATTTATAATTGTAATAAATATTTATTATTAAAATATTAATATTGAATATATTCAATAATATGTGAATAATATTATTTAAAATTATTATTTTTAAAATTTATTATTAAAATAAAATTGAAATATTAAATAATTTATTAAAATAATAAATTATATTTATTATATTAATAATTTATTATATGACTAAATATAAATAATTAAATATGTATGTTTAATAATATTGAAAAATATAATATTTTAAATATTTTTAAAAATAAAAATAAATTTTATTATCAATATAATAATATTAAGCTTGATTTAAATTAATTTTTATATAAAAATAAAATTATCTATAGATGAACTTTTTTTCCGAAAATGATTTACGCTTTTCAAAAGAGTAAGTCATTTGACAGGAAAAAGGGTTTATTTTACTTGATCTGTAAATCATTTTTCGTTGACCAAACTATTTTCTGTGAAACAAATACAGAAAAATGCAAAAAATATTTTCTGTAAAATCTTTTACATGTAAACAAACAGACCCTAGTTGCAATCAGCTTGCAAGAGTGAAGTGGAAACATTTAGTTTATGGGTGAGGGTTTTTTTTTTTTAATTCCTCATATCTATTTTATATTCATATTTACGGCTACTTTTTCATTTTTTTAACATGTAATATATTTTATTATTATATTCTTATTTATAAATAAGTATAAATAAGTTGATGAATGAGGGAATTATGAATAATTTAGGCATGACATGAAAAGTAATGATCGTAGAAAAATAAAAATATCATAAAGGTAAGTTTATTATTTAACAATTCAATTCATTGATAATTAAATTGAATAATTTAATTATCATACCATTTAAGAATAACAAATAAATTGATTGTAAAATAATGTTGGTTTTTTTTCTTTCAAAAAAATAGGGTTAATATATTAGGTTTTTTTTTTTTAATTTCATCTATTTTTAATGTTAAAAGTTTATTTTTATATGTCAATAAGAGGTATACATAGCATGTCACATGTTACTATATAAATATTCAATTAGTCACGTCAATTTTAATAGTGTAGATAATTTTTTTAACAGAAAGAATTAATTTACTTTTTAATCTAATGTATAAAAATTAATTCACTTATTTTTTAGTAAAAGGATCAAAATGTAATAAAATTCCTATTATAAGGTCCTGCATAATATTTTTACCGTTGTGGAGGTGGAATGCATTTTGGCCACGCAAAGATTTATTTAAAGAAAAGAAGAATCTCGAGTGGAGGAAAAAGCGACGTCGTTTTAATTGGTATTGTTTTTCTACTCAAAATCAAAGCGTTTATATTCCGTTTTCCGTATATCAGTATTATCTGAAAATTTTCCACCAGTAATACAATCAGCCTCTGTGAATTTGTGTAGATCCTTCAAATCGAACGTCGAAAGTAAGAGCAGGCGATCCATTAGAGAAAGGTAAATTTCTTTTTTCTCGTCAAATTCGGTCTAAAATCCAAGTTAATTGCGTAGCTTTTAAGTGATCTTTTGATTTTGTAGTTCAAAAAACTTAATTAATGGCGAACAGAGTTCAAATCCCCACTAGCAACTCAGCTCTTATTGCAATGATTGCCGACGAGGTGAGTATTACTTTTGAAGCTGCTTAAATCAGTGCACAGATCTCGCTCTTTTTTCCGTTTTTTATGTAGTTCATTGCATTTTCACCTATAAATTTGCCGGTAATTCTTCTGGATTAACTCTGTACTGCCTGAATTTTTATGTCAAGAGATTTATTGTTTTTTTTTAAAAGAAAGAGTAAGTTACAGCAACTGAAGCAGCTATTGTGTGATTTGGTACAAAATACTTTTTTAAGTTTGACGCGTGTTGCTTGGACTTAGTAGTGACGTGATAGCCGATCTGTAAACTCAGCTTAGTCTGTTTGTTGTTTTTGACGATGGTGAAAAGTAAATACTATTCAGATTTATCTCTATGATGAATTTATCATACGTTCATAACACTATACAGTTAGTGGTGAGCTTTGTATTTTCTGAATGATTCTGCTATGTTATAAAGTTCACTAATTGCTATACAGATTTAGCTTCGCTAGCTGATCCTTAAACTCAGCTTTGTCTGCTTGTCGTTTTTGATGAGGGTGAAAAGTAGATACCATTCAGATTTAGCTCAATGGTGAATTACCATTAGTTCATAGCAGCATAAACTTCATGGTGAGCTTTGCATTTTCTGAATGATTCTGGTATGTTATTGAAAAGTTCACTCATTGCCATACAGATTTTAATGTGCTAGCTGATCCTTAAGCTCAGTTTAATCTGCTTGTTTCGGGTGCCAGTGAAAGTAAATATCATTCAGATTTAGCTCTATGAAAAATTACCATAAGTTCATAACATCATAAATTTATTGGTGAGTTTTTCATTTTCTGAATGATTCTAATATGTTATAGAAAAGATCACTCATTGCCATTCTGTTTTAAGAATTCCCCCGAAACATCTATATCCAGTCATTTGCCGTGTTTCCTGATTTTGTTAATAGAACGTAGTAAGAATAAGAGTATGTGTATGGTATGGTTTGATGAATATATGTTCTAATGTTGTTAACATAATGATAAATGTCATTATATGTAATTCACAATGCATTTGATTTGACCTGTCTGACTTATAATTTGTTGGGCTAGGACACGGTGGTTGGTTTTCTAATGGCTGGTGTGGGTAATGTTGACTTGCGAAGAAAGACAAATTATCTTATTGTAGATTCAAGTAAGCTCTTTAACTTTCTATGTTTTATTACTATTAATTGAAATTTTAAGTATGGTCTTCATCAAACTCTTGTCAACATTTTATAGTTGCATACTTGCCATTGATAGTTTATTCACTCATGGAATTCAAAGGTTGAGCAGTTATTTACTTTCTCTTAATCACCTTAGGGTATATGAATTGGCCAAATTATGTTCAGCTTGACCGTGGTTTATCTGCTGTCTAGATAAAGAGTGGAATGTCACAATCTAGATATTGAATAAGGAAACATGCTGTTTAGGATTGTTAAACTAAATGTATGCCTTTGATACAGTTTTCTTTTTCAAATCAAAGTAACTACATTGTTTGTTGCATATTTGTTAACACATGCAATCGTAGTTGAATTATGTTCTCGGAACCTATGATTTCAAGTCATTTTTTCTTTTGGACTTTTAGGTGCCTTGGTTATTAAATTTTTGTTTGGGTGGGAACCACGTGTTTGTGCCTTTTTGTGTTGAAACAAATATTAATAAGACTAGTAAAAATAAACAATTCATAGAGAAGTACGAATATGTCTTTCAAGTTTTAAATATTACATCATTTGCGTTGTATGTGTGTTGACTAGGAAAATTAATTAATTAACCCATTTATCAGGAAATGTCCTTTCATTTGTTAGCAAGAGGGGGAGGGAAATAGAAAAGGAAGGGCAATGCATAGTTGTCTGACTTGTTGGGATCAGAATAAATATCAGATTTCTACATCTTTTAGCTCTTTCTTTTTTAGGTTTTTCTGTAAACAAATCATCTCGTATGGTTATTTTCATAATCAAATTAAATATTTCCAGATTTTTTATCATTTAGTCACTCAATGCTTTTGTATCTGCCTGTTAGAAACCACTGTTAAACAAATTGAAGATACATTTAAGGAGTTCACCACAAGGGAGGATATTGCTGTCGTTCTGATTAGCCAATATGTAAGTTTTTTCCAGCAGATATTACCATAAATCATCAATTCTATTCTGCACTTTTTATGCAAATATCTATATGTTTGTTAAGCTGTATCGTGCACAGAAGTTGTAATGCGTAGCTGGAGATCTATGAAATGCTAACAAGCACAGATCATGTAAATTCTCTTGCTTCCATCTCATTATTAAGTCACACTTACAACGCTCCATAGAATTGACTGTTGGTCAATTATCTGTGACATGTTAACCTATATTAGCTTAAAGCTGAGAGACACATATACTGGATTCAGTAATCAAGTGCAGTGTTTAAGTGACTATCTGTGCTAACTTCTTGTTACATGAATCATGTTATCAATAACAATAATAGGGACTGCTACATTAGTAATACCGATGATGAGATCTGATCAAATAAAAGATCTGCCATTTGATAAAATGCCTCTGTAAAATTTGGTTAGTGCCTAAACTTCTTCATGACCAGCTAGTGTTCTACTTCTTGTCTTGCTTGCTCATACTGTCTTATTGATAATTTCATCTTATTCTGATATTGGCTATCCTAGCCTACTACCTAGTTAGATTAACCAAATGACACTGCCTTCTGAATCTTTTACATTCATAGTTTTATCTATAATGATAACCGGTCCAGACACAAGTACAGAATTTCTATTTGAATTGCATTAGAAACCAAGTTCGTATTTGCTAAATTAAGCTGCGGCCCTCTACCTTTGTAATCGCAGGTTGCAAATATGATAAGATTTCTGGTGGATAGCTACAACAAGCCTGTTCCAGCGATCTTGGAGATTCCATCTAAGGATCATCCATATGATCCGGCACATGATTCAGTTCTTTCACGGGTTAAATACCTCTTTTCTGCAGAATCAGTGGCATCTGGGAGGCGTTAAATGCCAATAGACACTTAGTCTCATTGTGTTTCTATTTCCTTCAAGATTCGTTTATTATGGGTGACTAAAATTATTCTTTCCAGACAATTGGTAGTGGTTCTCGTCTCAAATTCCATGAACTACAGTATGCAACTTTTAGTTGGAGATATGCTTTAATGCCTTTTTTTTTAATTGAATAAGATGTTTGACTAGAGTTCGGAGGATTCATCAGTCATCATCCAACAGATGCCTCCTTGTTAACATTAAGGTAACGATGGTTCTATTGAATGGCACTTTTTTTTCCGGCCGGGTTTGCTTGAAATCGTGTTGATTAGAGAAAGATAAGCTGGAATCTATGGTGTTGGGAGCCTATTAAATTGTTGTAGCTCGTTTTATGGTACTTGAAAAATAAGTTCCACTGGTTTCATATAGCCTTGTAAGCTTGTAGCTAGAACTATTAATTGGTCAGGCTAGGTTGGTTTTAGATCATATCAATTTGAATCTGGGTAATTTATAAGATAAAATTTTTGGTTTTTGAGTCATTTTGGGTGAGAGTCAGTTTTGGGTTTAGATTTCAGTTCGTGTCATTCTACTTTGCTATGGAAATTTCGAATTTGTTATGCAGGGTTTTTCAGGTCATTTTAAACTTGAATCATTTCAAGATCGAATTATTTTAAGGTTATTGAGTCAAAATGGATTCAATCAAATTCAGAATTTTGAGTTTGGATTATGTTGGATTATGGATTTAGAATCAACAAGTCTGGTTGAAAAATTTTGGTTTGCACAAATTTATAAAATGCTAAAGTTCTCTAACGGGATGCAACTAAGATTACTGGTTGTTTTTTCATTAATTTATTTTCTAACAATTTTTTCTTTGGTGAAACTATCTGCTAATTCAATCTATGACTGGTTCACATTAGTTGCTATCATGTTGATTGAGTTTTAGCTCGTTTAGTATGGATTTGAGTGCGCTGAAATGTAATTGGAAAAAAATTATAGATAATTTTAAATATCGTATCAACAAAAAAAAAAGTTAGTGTTAAGTCAAATTATGACAGAGTTAATAATCATTATTTAAAAAATGCCATAACTTTTTTCATTTGCAGTTCAAATTTTAAACGGCAAATATTAAATCTTGTTTAAATTTAATCTTTGATTCATTTCAAAGATAGAAGGATTAATTTAATCCTGTCCTTATAATAGAGCAATTTACTAAATACTTTCACCATTTTTTCTTTGGGTATATTACATCCAAAATCATTGAACTATTGATAGTTTATGTTTTACTCATTCAATTTTAAAAAGTTACAAAATGATCATTATATTATTTACAATTTTTTATTTAAGTCATCAAGCTATTTAAATCGTAGTTTTATGGTCTTCTCGTTCTCACTTTCGACACCAATAGAAAGGGTAAGCTTCCCCTCCTCTTTTATAGTCTAATTTTTTTCATGAAACAACTTTGAACATCACAAATCTGCAAAGCAAAATCGGAATTCTTTTCTTCTTTGACACCGACCATTAGATCGTCTTAGATCTGATATATGTTTTACTTGTCAATAGGTACTATTCCATTGTACCGACCATCGAATTGTTGCTCGAAGGTCACCATTTGGACTTTTAAAAAAATCTTAACAGTCTAGTAACTTAAATGAAAACATTTGAATAATATAGTGACTATTTTGTAACTTTTTGACGTTGAGTGGCTAAAATGTAAACATACTAATAATTTATGGCCTCTGGTGTAGTTCACCCTTTTTCTCTTCAAAGCCCATCATAGACCCATTTTGTTTAAGGGATCATTAAGCCCATCATTAACCAAACAACCGGTCTTTGATTTTTGTTTACGAAGTCTTCCCCCGGCGTATGCTCCATCTCTCTCTTTCCCTTTCTTTTCCAAAAGAACTCCAAAAATTAGGGTTTCGAAAACCCTAACTTAACCATAGCTCCCAATTCTATTTCTTCTTCATCCCTTTGGTTTTTAATAGAAAATAAATTTAATAATCTCCTTATTGTGTTTGATTTCCTTCAACAATGGCGGAACACTTAGCTTCTATCTTCGGTACCGAGAAGGACCGTGTTAATTGCCCCTTTTATTTCAAGATTGGAGCTTGCCGGCACGGTGACCGGTGCTCACGTCTCCATAACCGGCCGACGATCTCCCCAACCATCCTTCTTTCCAACATGTATCAGCGGCCAGATATGATCACTCCCGGAGTAGATCCCCAAGGACAACCCATAGATCCTCGCAAGATCCAGGAACATTTCGAGGATTTCTACGAGGATATCTACGAGGAACTAAGCAAGTTCGGTGAGATCGAGAGTCTCAACGTTTGTGATAACCTCGCCGATCACATGATTGGAAACGTATATGCTCAGTTCAGGGAGGAAGATCAAGCGGCAGCCGCTCTCCAGGCACTTCAAGGAAGGTTCTACTCCGGTCGACCCATCATTGCCGATTTTTCCCCGGTTACCGATTTCCGTGAAGCCACGTGTCGGCAATACGAGGAGAATAACTGTAACCGTGGTGGTTATTGCAATTTCATGCACGTCAAAGTAATTGGGAGAGACCTTAGAAGGAAACTGTTCGGAAGTTACCGGAAATACAGAGGGCATCGGAGTAGGAGCAGAAGCGGAAGTCCTCGCCCCCGCCGTGATAGGGATCGCGACCGTCACCGTGACCGTGATGATAATCGCGATAGGAATGGTCGAAGACCTGATAGGACTGACCGTGACGCCGGTGGTCGGAGAAAACATGGAAGTCCTAAACGAAGCCATAGTCGAAGCCGGAGCCGAAGCCGAAGCCCTCCACCTGCTAGGGAAGGGAGTGAAGAACGTAGAGCCAGAATTGAACAATGGAATCGAGAAAGGGAAGAGAAGCCATAAGAGCAAGCTCTTTAGACCACGGTTTGATCTATAATTTTCATTTTTCTTCCCTTTTTGGTTATAATTATTTCTTTTTCTAATTTCAGAAATGTTTTTGTTATGTTTCTGCAACTTTGGGTAAAACTTAAATATTCGTTTCGAGCTATGCGTGACACCATTTTAGCTGTTACAATGTCTTTTTAAAGGGAGTATCTGTATCTCTGTTGAATAGTTTCCTTTTATTTTTGTCCATTGTTAAAGAGATTCAAGCTACTTTAATATCAGTTCTTGCTTTTAATTTGCTTACTCAAATACTCTATTTTAGTCAGATTCTTATGCTCTACTTTATCTCTTCAACCTCTGGATGGATTTTAGGTTCAGGTCATATTGAGAGTTCATGCTACTTAAAGCTCTTCTCTCAGGTTAAATTCTACTATTATTAATGCTTGTACTTTCTAAATGTTTCAGATTTAGTCTCTATTATTCGATGAATTTTAGTCTCTGTATTTAACTAATTTTTGAAACCTACTATGCAGGATTTTATTAATTTTTGAATTTTGAAATTTTATCATATTTTATATGTAAATTGGATTTAATTTTTTTCTCTAATTTGAATATTATACTCTTTTTTGAATTTTAACAATTTAGTTTTGATTCAAAAATAATTATTACACTCCTTAACTAAAATAATCTTAACTTCTTTAAGAATTAAATGAAAATAACTATTTTTTTGAGAGAATAATTAGTTGCTATGAAATAATAGATTTATTGTATAAAATTTTAGAAATAATAAAAATGCATTTAATGACTGTTATTTAGTAATGATTAAAACTTTAAATTTCAAAAAAAGTAGAAAAACTATGTGCACAATTCACATTTTGAGTTTAGAAGTTTAGTTGAATAAGTTTTCGATGACATTAAAGATCGATTTTTCTAGTTCTAACAAGAGAAAATAATTCAGAAATTCATTGTATACCCCATAAGACAGAGCACCCAATGAATTTAGCTTTAAAAAATATTTAAAAACCAAATTCGATCACAAAATTGTACTTTCAAACCAAAGATTTTAACATTATTTCAAAGAGATTCCAATGTGAAAGGAAAAAAGTATCCAGTCTGATTTAGTTTCCATTAAAAACTTTCAAGGAAGTACAGATTTCAAGGATTTGGTAAAAGTTTCTAATGCCTTCAATCCTTCCTCGGGAGACTTAGCTTCACCCAGCACCTTCACCATCGCACTCCCGACGATTACACCGTCAGCTCCCCATCCGGCAACCTGTCCGTCACAATATATACTCATTCATGCAATGAGCAAACTACATTGAACCCAAAAACAAAAATTTTTAAATACAAAGGAACACAGACCTGCTTCACATGCTCAGGTTTCGATATGCCAAAGCCAACCGCAACAGGCTTGGTTGTTACCTGCCGTACCGAAGTTTAAACCATCAAAATGCAAGTGAAAAGGGTACTTGAATTATAAAAATCTATAATTATAAAATAAGGAAAGAAATAGAATCTATTAAAGGTTTGTTGATTTGTCGCCTAAACCCGAAAGATTTTTGTAATGACTTCGATAAATGCAGTAATGCACCAAGCATAAGCTCGCTTAGTTACCGATCAAGGACTATCCAAGAATGTTTAAAACATATAATGCTAACTAATGATATAGTGATTCTTATTTGTCAATACAAACCTCTTTAATTTCGGTTAAAAGAGTCTGAACCCGATCGCTAACAGATGCACGGGCACCGGTAACTCCGACTGAGCTCACCTGCATTAAAGAGAAAAGTAATCAAGGAAAACAATACAGGAAAGAAAAACAGGGGTCAACTTTGGAAGAGGATCTTACGAGATACACAAATCCTTCCGCTGATTCAACAATAGCTTTCATTCGGTCTGTCGGCGTAGTTGGTGTTGTAAGCATTACCTTAACCACACAAGCAGACAAGTCGTACTAGATTGACTATAAGCATTTATTACAGAAACGAAAAATGGGAAAAAGCATTGCTATGATTTAGACTATATCTAATTGGGTCGTAATGCTGCCTTCAAATATTACAAACGGGCGTTCATTAGTAGTAGTAAAGGTAGATAAGATATTCTTATACCGGAACATACCAGTTCAATCTTATTTTTGAGAGCTTCTCTTCTCAAAAGTTCGGTCTCTTCTAGAGGGACATCTGGAACCACCAGTCCTGCAAATATTTATGGAATTATCGAGGTAAGCACGTCGGGATTCTTTAAGGGAACAAGAATAAAAAACAACCTAATCTCCGCAAAGAAAAATCGTATTAGGCCTATGTTTCGGATTATATAAACGAATCATTAGATAGATACAAAGCCAGCATGAGCAACAACATATTCAAAATTCCGGGTTTTCTTAATAAAAGCCTAAAAATTTAAAACAAAAACGTAATCAACTACCTCTATAGGATTGAATAGTTTAACTACCTCTATAGGATGCTATCTACAAAAAAACGACGCGGAAACCAAAAATAGTTGAACAGTGAAGAAATTCTTTAAAAAAATAGGTTAAACGCTGCTATTAGTCCCTATACTTTATAAAGGTTGTGGATTTGGTCCCTATACATTCACAAGTTTATTTTCACATTTAACAGATGGATTCTACAGGGTTTGGCTCCACTCTATTGCTTTTTCATCCTTTAGTATCCAATGCATTTTAATCAACATTCACAAGTTTATTTTCACATTTAATAGATGGGTCCTACACATTCGAATGGTGATGATCATTGCATTGGATATTAATGGATGAAAAAGTAATGTAGTGAATCTTAACCCCACTTTAATTTGGTCATTTTCAATCCTTGTACTTTTCAAATTTTAAAATTTCAGTCTTCACCAAACGATAACTACTAAACTCATTCATTAGGTTCTGCTATTTCCAAAATCTAATGCGGCAAGCATATTATCATATGTGAAATACTATGTTAGCTGTTATTTCTACATATTACTCAATAAAATTTAGTTAATGGATTAATGACTATCATTTGCGTCGAGACTGAAATTTCAATATTTGAATAGTATAAGGACTTAGAATGATCCAACTGAAAAATATGGACAAAATCTGCAACTATATGAATAGTATAGGACTAGTAATTGAATTTAACCAAATGGATTTAATTGCTACTATTTAGGTTAGGACTAAAATTTTAAAATTCGAAAAACACACTGATTAAAATTGACCAATCCGAAAAGTAAAAAGACTAAAATTGATCAAATTAAAGTACAATGACTAAATCCAGAGCTTTCACAAAGTACAGGGACTAATAGCAGAATTTAACCAAAAAATTTAAGAAAAACATAATGTGTTGATTACCTTGTATGCCTACGTCCCTTATAGTGGACATAAATTTGTCAACCCCCCGCTTTAGAATTGGGTTGTAATATGCAAATAAAGCAATCGGGCAAGATAACTGTGGAGCCACCTGCACAACTTAAAAATAAATAATTAGAATATAACCCTCAACTTAAATTATATATACATATATATAACGATATTTCTATACGCTTCCATTATTTCCATTTGTTGATACGATGGCACTGAGTACTATTCATACCTCCTTCAACATCGAAAGAATTGCATTCAAGTTGGTTCCTCTTGCCAAAGAACGCGTAGCCGCAGCCTAAACAGAAGAAACATGAATAAGAGATTTGAAAAATTAAATAAAACGCATAGACAAACAACTAAAGGGTTAACAAACCTGGATTACAGGACCGTCAGCCAGAGGATCAGAATATGGTACACCTAGTTCAATTATGTCCGAGCCACATGAATCAAGCACCTTAAGAGCCTCTGCTGTTGTTGAAAGGTCGGGATCACCAGCTGTGATGTAGGGGATGAATGCAACCTTCGGACATAGAATGCTTATAAGTCATATTTTATGTTTTTAGAAAGTTCTATAACAAACCATCAAATTTTATTAAGAATTTTCTTCAACAAGTTCCGTCCTTTTTCGAGTAGTTTATAAAGTGGCAATCAATAGCCAAGGCATTTTATACTTCCAAGTTACAAGTATAGAATTCATGTCATCAAACATAGACGTTATTCAAACTTATAGAAACAAAACAATGCGTAGTAATTTGGTTCAGCTCTAAAAACTTTCATCCTCTCTTGATAAGTTTCCTTTTTCTAGAATATTCAAAATAACTAAGATTCTTTCATTAAGCACAAAATTTATATTCATCAAACAGCCACATCTTCTATCTAGAATTTCAAAAACCTATCTGTTATACCTACAACTTGCAAGCCTACGACCCCGTAAGTCAATACCTTTGACTGAGGACACCATGCGAGCTAGGATGCCAGCGAGCACAATCCGATGAGACTATATGCCAGACATGGATAGGATATTTGCCATTCACGCATTACAAATATCCATTCCCTGGACATGACAGCCCATGCCAACGGCAAGGCATCAGTAGGTTGGCTGAATCCCAGTGAGTCTGGAACCAATAAATGGACGACACATGGCACTTTGAAAACTATCAAAAACAACCCCTTAAAGGCTTATTGGCACCAGGAAAAAAGGCCAAGGCATTCTTTCTTCTAGCACTCTCAACTCCCTCCTCTCCAATCCTTTCCTGACATCCACATTCCGATCATCTCAACCTTCTTACGGCTCTCCACTCACTGAAAGAACCGTCACAAACCACCACAACCTTCTCCTTGCATCAACACTATCTAATAAGGCAATGAAAGCCAACTAAACTCTGGCTACCATACTGATAAAACCCATGAAAAGAATCGATTCAACAATGCCTATGATCTTAACAAGACAAAAGATTCCTCTAATGCAGCTTAAATTAAACTCAAAACACAGAAAATCCCAAACAAAAACAGACCAACAGAACATGAAGTTTGAATATATAAATATAAATATATCATAATAAGACCATAAATCAGTTTCTGCCACTCAACTTATAGGACCAAAGAAATGCTTACTTTGACTTGTTGCAACTCAAGTTAAACTCAAAACCCAGAAATATCACAAACAAAAACAAACCAATAGAACAAAAAATAATATTTATATCATAATAAGACTATAGATCAATTTTAACAGCAAAAAAAAAAAAAAGAGAGAGAGAGAGAGAGAAATAAATACCCATCAATTAAAAAAGGGAAAATGCTTACTTTGCCTTGATTTTTCAATTTAGAGAAGGTTTCAGAAATGCCAAGAGTTTGAGAAGTAGCAAGAGCAGCCATTGGAGTGAATCTCTTAGTTGAAACTAAGGGTTTGAATGAAGGAAAGCGAGATGGAGAATAGGTATTGTGGTTCTTTAACTGGAACAATCCCGCTGCTGTAGATTTCAAAGAAATAGCCATTACCGTGTTCTTTTTTGATAAGAGATTAAAAGGGTTTCTTTCTTTCCTTTCGCTCTCTGTTTTAAAAATAGGCTCAATTTTTATGAAAAATTTTATTCAGATTTAGGTCATTGTATTTGTCCCATTATAAGAAAAAAATTTCTAGTTTTCTTTTTACCATTAACGGAATAAAAAATTTTCTCGAACCAAATAAAGGAAAATCTATAGTTGCCTAATTATGAATTTGGGTTGGTCCAATTTAAAAAGATTTATTAGAAAAATATTACAATTTGTATAACTAGGTAAGTGTTTTTTTTCCAAAATTTTACTGAGAAAATTGTTTATGAACTTTTTGTTGAGAGGGTAACATTTCCCATAATTAAAATTTTTAATTATATAAATAAATGTGACACTTGTTACACTCTCAATTCACTTGTAGAATTTAAAAAAATTTATTAGCCTGTATAAAATATTTACACATCAAAGTAAGGGTTAATATTTGGTACATTTAAAGTATAATCTTTAACTTCACAAATTAAGTTAAAAATTTATCAGATATCTTATTTCTTATATGTATGTATAATATTTTAATATACTTATTGAATACTTGTTATCCACTAACCCCGTAAAATCTAAAAACATCAATAGCAAAAAGCCAAATACTTTTCCTTAAAATAAATCTAGACAAACCTAAGCATAATGAAAGAAAAGTTATGAATTTTAAAAAAAAAATAAGTTTACATTAATGATATAATCAAAATACAAATATAAATCTCAAACTAGTAAAATTGAACTATTATAGCACAACTGGGTATAAAGAAATTCGAACAAATAAAATCAAATTATTATATCACAAATAGATTAACAACTAGAAAATTCCAAACAAAGCCTACTAACCCATACTAAAACCCACACATGAACTCATTATACCTTGTGTATATTGGAATTTTTTACTTTTATTTTCAATAATTTAATCCTTCTATTTTTAAATTTAAAATTTTCGATTCAATTATTAACTCCATTAAAATAATTTTATTGAATTTGTTAGCGCAACATGTTGAAGTAATTAAAATAATATTCGCTTAATGTTTATATAAAAAAATTAATATTGTGATAAATCTTAATTTAATAGAGGAATTGTAAAGGTAATAATAATTAAACTTACATTCTTAATTAATTGTAAAGGTAATAATAATTAATTGTAAATGTAATAATAATAATTAAACTTACATTCTTAAATCGAAAATTAGGGAAAAAATTCTGTAGAAATTGACAGCTCTTAAGCGATGGCATTATTATTCAAAACATTATATCAATGCAAACTTAATAATATTATCTAATAACACCCATTGTACAAAGTCCGAAGGTGCATCAAACAATTTAAATTTGTAGGTCTTATGTTTGCATAATTAGCCATGCAGCCGGCTGCAACATTTTAAGTTCTCAAAACATGATAAACTCATACTTTCCAACTACGCCCTAACTATTGATGTATTAAGTGTAACTCCGCCAATTTGCTATTAATCGCACCACCGGCCAACAAGAACTCAAATAAAAGTGCGTTATCACACTCTAGTTTTATTTGTCAAAAGCATTTTTTTCATGCTATACATAACCCTTTCCAACAAAGATCTAGTCTCAACCTTGAAAATTAAAATTTTTAAAAGAAAGACAGAAGATTTAATTTTAAATGCACAAAAATACATAAAATGCATAGTTTGACTTTTTTTAAAAATATAATAACAACTTTTATAATACAAATTTATTGGCAAAAATTTAGTATTTCATTCATTCATTTCATAAAATTAATTAAAAACTTTCTTGAACTCGAAAATATATTGTTATTATATCAAATATTCAAGTGAATTTTTTTAATGTTATTGTAAAAAGAAAGAGAAAATTTTTAATAATGATTCTAATGTAATTCCATAATGGGTTACTTTTTACTAATTTATTGCCTATAAATTATTCAAACTAATTTTTTTAAATATAAATTGCTTAATTACCTATTTTCAAGTTAACAATTTTATTAAAAAATTTTAACAATGTTATTTAACTGTATTAATTTCTCTTTTGATAAATTAAAAAAATAAATGTTAAAAATTACAAAAAATTAATTATCAAATTTAAATTATAAAATATGTTTGATACACTACTTAAAAACAACTATATAATTAGTTTGATTGATAAATATAAATTTTAGACTATGAATTTTTTTATCTTATATTATTATTGATTTTAAAAAATACACGAATTTAGTAATACTTGACTCAAATAGCTTGCGAACCTTATCAAATTTTTCATATTTTTATATTATTAAATTGTGTTATTACCTTAACATATATTATTAACCTTAAATTTAATTATCGAACCAAGTTTAAATACAAAAATTAGTAAACGAGCTTAATCAAATTTAAACTTAAACTCGAGCTCCAAATTTTGAGTTGAACTCAAACTTAACAATATTCGAGGTCACCTGATTACGGGCTTTAACCCAAACACATTTTACACACTTTTAATGCATTGGCTTACTTATTTATTAGGTAAACAAAAAACACAAATACATAATGTGATAGGCAAATTGCAATATACAAAATACATATTAATTTTGGTACAATTTGTAAAGTTATATATGGCCATTGGTTTTATATAATTTTATGTAAAAAATTTTAAATTTGATTTACTTTTTATAAACTATTAATACAATTTTGTATATAACATTATCTAGAGTTTACATGTTGCATACAACAAATAATTATATTTATCAAATGTAAAATAAATTTGGCATAATGATTTATTTGGCACTCCAACTTTATAGAAAAATTCATCTTAGCCCTCTATTTGATTTTTCGCATTTTTAGCCCTTAAATTTACTTTTTTTTGTTAAATCACCTTAAAATAGATGAAAAAATATTATTTTTTAACTTTGTATATGTGGCATACATGTGAATTGCCACACGGGTGACTAAGCATTTAATTAATTTTAAAAATAAAAATACAAAAAAATATTTTTTAAAAAATCATTAAAAAGTACAAAAATTATAAAAACTTATTGGCATACCATCCTCGTGTATGCCACGTCAACAAAGTTAACAAACGTTAACTTTTTTTCCATCTATTTTGTGGTGATTTGACAAAAAAATGCAAATTCAACGGCTAAAAATGTGAAAAATTAAATGGAATTCTAAAATGACTTTTTTTTTATAAAGTTAGAGAACAAAAAATATCATTATGCTAATAAATCAACATATTTATTTCTTTAAATGTACACAAATGAAAAAAAAGTTCCATGTGCGTATTTGAATCACAATCAAAATTTTATAAACATAAATACATCAAATCAGAGTTCATGTATCAAATTATATATTAGATTAAAATTTATGAGTAATTTGAGATTTACCCCAATTATCTATTCATCTATCACTCATAGTTTTTTGTTGCTTTTATTTGAAAACTGGTCCCTAAAATATAACCTAATTCTAAAATTAGTCCTTAAAGTTAAAAAAAAAAAATCTTCTAAAATCGCGTACAGCAAAAACTTCTCATGTTTCGTGTTTCTATAGGTTGGTCTTATTTTTCAAACTAATTTAAGATAAAAAAGGATAATTTATTTACCACATTTGACAAAGAGATATATATTATTTTATAAATATAGCTCATATTTTTTGTTCGGAAATTACAAAAGAGGGTGCACGTTGCCCGATTTGAGCATGGTAATAAGGAAGACAATATTTTTGAATAAATTTATTCATCAATCATTTTCATAGTATAACTAATTTATTATTTGTATTTGACGTGATTTTTACGCAAGTGATATGATAATAACATTTACTTGTTAATTTAAGATTTCTTAAAATTATGTAGGTTGAATGTTAACTCGGTTAGTATCATTATTATTGTCAATGTAATAATATGTAGGTTTAAGTATACTGAAGTGTATTATCTTCTTATTTAAAAGTTGAAGAGAAGTTAGAAGTAGTTTTAATCCTTATATAAAAGAATTTCTTAAAATTATGAGGATTTTTTTCTAACTAAATTCATATTATAAAATTTAGTTATTTTAAAACTTAACAAATCGTATTTTTACATTTATTTTTAAATATTTTATGTTATTTTAAATAGGGATGAGTATTCGATCCAGTCGAGTTGAATCGAGTCAAAAAATTTTAAGTCGAGTCGAGTTAATGAATCATATTATTTATAATTAATGTTGAGTTTACATGGATTGATTATTTAACTGCATAAATAATATAATGGTTTTTTTTTAATTTAATGGGTAAATATTTCTTAAAACGTGTAATTTTGCTTTTTAACTTAACGGTTTTGACTTTTTAACTTTAGAAAAGGTAAACATTTATTAAAACAACATAATTTTGCCTTTTCTTATTCGGATAACTTGAATTGTGTAATTCTTACTCGAGTTAAATGGAAAATTTTATTTTTTTATTCGAGTTGGTCCGAATAACTCGATTAACTCGAATAACTTGAACTATTTAATTCAAAATTTAAAATTTTATCAAAATCTTCCAATAAAATCGGATTTTGCTTACTCTAATTTTAAATGAATTTAAATTTAAATATGAAATATGTTAATAATTGATATTTAACTTTTAATTTGAATGCTGATTTTGAGAAAGAAAAAAAAAGTAAGGAAACAAAATTCAAACAAAAAAACTGACGAACAATAAAATGAAGAGTAGATAATAAATAAGTGTAAAATATTTGAAGGATAAAATTTCAACACTTTTTTAATTAAATTTTGTTATCTATAAATTATTAAAAATATTAAATAAATTTCATCTAGTTGAATTTTTTCGCTAATCAAACAGGTCTAACTTAAATTTTATATTTATCATTTCTATTAAATACAATACTCGTTAATAGTAAATAGATAAATTTCAAAATTATACATTAACTTTGATTTTATATGCAATTTGATATATGAATTTTGATTTAGTGTAATTATAACATAAAACTTACATAAAAATTTATTTTTGATTGAATTATAAAAAAAAATACATCAATTTATTTTTCTAAAAATAAAATATAAAATATAAAATTTTAATTTATAAACACTACATATACCTATGATGTATTTTAACCAAAGGAAAAATATGGGATCCTGAAACTGAAATTCACTGTTCACACTTCACACTCTCCCAAGCTAAAACGTGCTAATCATAAATAAAATCGTCGTCGTTTTGAATACCACCAACTACCAAATCATATAGACAAAACAAGCAAACAAAAATAGTCTAAATTTTTAGATTTGCTAATCTAATCTAAATTTAAAATAATTTTATGTTCTGTTTTTATAATATTATTACTATATCCAAATTGATAATACAGTTTTATTTATTATAACAAATAAGTTATACACAATATTAGGATTGATAAAATGGTAGCCATTCATATTACAAGTGTTCCAAAGAGTCGTTGATGATAGTGTTTTAGAGTTTTGAATATGATATTGGAGCTGAGGAGGGGCGAATACAATGGGTAAGTAGTGGCCTCATCCCCAAAATGAAAATTGCAATTCATCTTTTTATAAATAGTTAAATTATAAATTTATATAACAAAATTATACTTTAGTTCTCAAAAAAATAATATATATATTCATCCATTTCAAATATGAGGAAGTCATAAACTAAAACGTGATAAAATTATATTTTAACATGTCAAAAATTTATTATTTAATCCCAATTCTTCCTAAACTAAATTCTAAATTTGAGAGCTTTGTGGTTATACTTATGTCCCCGATATTTGAAGAGATGATATTTATACGAGAAATAAGTAGAGGCAAAGCAAAAAAGTTTATAGTGGAGAGACCGAAATTTAATTGAAAAAATTCAGGGACTAAAATAAAACAATTACTATTTATTAACTAAGATGTACCAAAGAGACAAATATACCAAACCAATAGGGGCAAAGGCCTCTACTAGCCCTCTTGATGTTGCCCCTGAAAATAAGCCAAAGCGGATTCCTCATTAAATGATTGCTTCATTAATAGGGTGTAAGTTATACCCAAGTTAAGGTATGACTTGAATGTATCGTGATGTGAGCATCTTTCGAGGTTATTAACTTAAGAGATGAAAATATTAACGAGATTAGATCTAATTTGTCTTCCATAGTGTTGCGAGGATGCTCTTTACATGACACAATATGCTTAAGTGTACAAGTAGATTTATTTTAATCAAATACGATTGACTAAATTCTATGTAACCCTAAACGTGTGATTGAATAATCATAAAAAAAAGTACATACACCACCAGTTTAACAACAATAAAACCAATTTAGGCCTATTATAAAAGTTAAGGCACGAATAATCTCAACTTAGTACAGTTTCCACTCATGCTTCGCGTTGGGTTAATTATTTATATTTTGACCAAATCATAGTATAAAATTTTAAGGTTACAATTTGCTCAAAGTTTTGATACTATTTGTATATTTAGAATTTAATCTCCATACTTTGATTTTTAATAATTTAGTCTCTTTATTTTTTGCATTTAAAACTATAGACCCATTTGATATCACCGTTAATTTTTTAAAAAAATAAACTTAATATCCTCGTAACAAAAAAATAACATTTATAACAAATATGAATCTAGTAAAGAATTTTAACGGTGCTAATAATTTTTAAAAATTCACATAATCATTTTATTTAGAATAGAATATTCAAATTAATTAATGATATTATAAAAATTGATATATTAAATTATGTCAAAATTAAAGTATATAGAATAAATCTTAAATTTTGAATAAAATATTCTTAATAGAGAAATTAAAATTAAAATTTACACATAATATTCTTATGTTAAGAAAAAAAAGAAAGGAAAAAAATGGACAGGTGTCCATTGTGGAAGGCCTTACGCCTTCCTTTTATACAGTTGTATAGAGTATAGCAAAAAATTAAACCTTAATTTCAACATAGAAAAAGGACTAAAACCATAATTAGACCGAAAAGGTTTTCCACACAAATTTGATCGAGCTCCAACCCCTTTTTATTACATAAAAGGCTACATTTTTTTACAAGGATAACAAAAAAATCCCTTTGAAAAAAAAAATTCCCTCTTTCCCTTTCTGTTACTTTCACAGAGCTGAAAGTAAAGAACAGAAAAGAAACCCCAAACCTCAAAATTTTCTCTTTCTCACGTTGATAGAAGGATTTAAGCTAGAAAGGCAAAGATATGAAATAATTTCGTGTTTTTTGTTTATAAATATTTTGTTGGGTTTTCAATTCTTTTTTCGCCATTTCTTTTGCATGTTGATGATCTTTGGTGGCTTTAACTCGGTACTTGGACTCACTTCCGCTACTACTTCTTCGGGTTTCACATGGCTAATAACCCCAACGAGGCTTCCGCTGATGATTTCCTCGAGCAAATCCTCGGATTCCCTAACTTCGCGCCTTCTGAGACGGGTTTGGCCGGACCCGACGGTGGACTGACAGGAACAACTGCTGGTGCCGGAACGCCAATGTTTCTACAGCTCAGCTCTGGTGATGGAGCCAGTCATCTCGGCGGAATCGGCGGCGGTGGAGGCGGCGCGTTTCCCGGACAGGTTTTTCCGTTGGGGTTGAGCTTAGACCAAGGGAAAAGTGGCGGGTTCTTGAAGCCGGAGGAAGGTTCTGGTGGTAGCAGCAGGCGGTTTCGCGATGAAGTCGTTGATGGCAGGGCTTCCTCAGTTAAAAACGTAAGAAAAAAACCCCCAGTAATTTGTCAACATTTTTGCCTTTGTGTTCCTTTGATTCCATAAAAAGGGTAAATTTTTTTGTTTATTTCACTTTTAAGGGCCATTAAAATGACTGACAGTTTGATTCTTTTTGTTTATAATTGTACTAAACTTATGCCTTTTCTCATTTGAGTTTAGCAGTTGGGTCTTTTGTTAGCGGTTCGTTTTCCCTAAAGAAACTGGTTTTTAATAGGTTTTCATTAACATCATACAAGAGATTTCACTTATTTGTTGAAGCTGTCAAATTTCACAACAGTGTCTCATTATGTTTGAAGTAACATGGAGGCCCTGAATCTAACTCGTTAGATTGTATTTTACCCTTTTACTTAAAAAAATAAGCAAATTAGTCCATGAATGATAAATCAAAGACTAAATTAATCCTTTCAATAACATTTTTTATCCATTTCTACATATAAAAACTGGGGTGGTTGACGAAATAACTAAATAGTTACATATGTCGTGTCACGTGTATCTCATGTCAATGTACACGAATCAGTTTTTGACGGTAGAAATGGATGAATTTTTTAATAGAAGGATCGGTCTGCTCTTTGATCTAAAATACATGTACTAATTTGTTATTTTTTAGTAGAAGGGATAAAATGTAATTTGACTCTTAGTACAAGGGTCTCCATGGTACTTTTACTGATTTTTTGCTATCATATAGAGTTTATTCGTTTTTGTAATTTGGTTACTTGTAATGTCAATTCAATCTAGACTTATACATAACATTCAGGTTTTCCATGGTTCACCAATGCCGGCTACTGTTGCTCCATCACCGCATCCACCAACAATGCGTCCAAGGGTGCGGGCTAGACGAGGACAGGCCACGGATCCACATAGCATTGCTGAACGGGTAAAAAGCTTAATTTATTATTAATAAAACGATCACAGCAAACACGAGACTGATAAAACATATCAAAGGGAAAGGCATGGTTAAGTTTGTTTCATAACAAGCTAGAAACCGGATAGGTTGAGTTGATGCTTTTCTTTTAAGTAGTGATAAATTCGATGATATAAGGTGTTTTTTATATCAATAATTTTGTTAATCGGTTGATGTGCACTGAGAAAGTTCGTTCCACCAAGAAACAGATTAATCATAAGATGTAGCCCGGACATATAGAAATATAGATTGCCACTTTACGTTGTGAAATTGCAAAGCCAACCTGCTTGACATGTGGTTGCAATTTCACTAATTGTAGCTGAACCTTTTCTATTTTCTTGCTTGGTACAGTTGCGGAGGGAAAGAATAGCCGAAAGAATCCGAGCATTACAGGAACTTGTTCCTAGTGTTAACAAGGTCAGTTCTTTTCTTTTTTCTTTTTGTAATCATTCCGAAAATGTACTCATGAAGTGATTGTGCGAGTTTTGTATAACCTTGCAATATGGCTTTATGACCAACCTTGTGATGTGGAAGCTTTAAAACTATCATAACTTTATTGTCGATCGAGGGTTTCTCCGCTTCCTTGGGCTCATTTCCGAGCTAACTTTATTGTTTGTTAGTCAAATTATGTTGTTGCTATAGCCTATAGGGATCTCTTTGAGACATGGGTGACTACGATAGATTTGTTCGTCTGGGGTGTTAAACAATGAGAAAGTTTAACGATGTATAATATATCTTCGTGACATGTTTCTTTATGCAGACTGATAGAGCGGTCATGCTCGATGAAATTGTAGATTATGTCAAGTTCCTGAGGCTCCAAGTTAAGGTATCGTTAGCTTGGGTTTTTTCCCTTTGGGATTTGTTTACGATGTCATATGAACGTGTCTTGTCGTTTTAGAAGTTTTCCTCTGTCAATACACTCGGTGGTGATTGTTGGTTGATTATTTAACAGGTTTTGAGTATGAGTAGGTTAGGCGGGGCGGGGGCAGTGGCACCGCTCGTTACAGACATCCCATTATCATCGGTCGAGGTAATAAGCATGCGGCCATTCATACATATACATATCCCACGTTTCCTTTCACAACATATTTTTATCGAGCTTCCTCTATTACGTACACACACCAGGACGAAAGCGGTGACAGTGGAAGGAACCAACCGGCATGGGAGAAATGGTCAAATGACGGCACCGAGCGACAAGTAGCCAAGCTCATGGAAGAAAACGTAGGAGCTGCCATGCAATTCCTTCAATCAAAAGCTCTTTGCATTATGCCAATCTCACTAGCCACCGCCATCTACCACTCGCAACCACCGGATACCTCTTCTATTGTCAAGCCCGAAACCGATCCCCCTGCATAACCCTAACAAACAAAAAATAAGGTATGCATCCCACACAGTCCATCCTATATGTCCTACACTATGAGGAAAAAAAAAAGGTAAAAGATCTCTTTAGTCCCGCTTAATTTCAAATTTGGGTAAATTAACCCCCCTGAAAAAAATTGAAATAATTTAATTCTTGTCAATTTTGAAAATGAGCAATTAAGGACGATTAATTACGGTACACAATTTTAATTGGTATAATAACATATGTAGTTCTTGATGTTTATATGTTTTGTTAATTTAATATTCACATAAATAAATGTTATAAGCTAAATTTATTAAATTAAGATTAAATTGATAAATTATATGAACTATGAGAGCTAGAGTTGTTATATACCCATTAAATTTATGTAAAACTGATGAAAAATATTAATGCCGTTATTGATTTAGTTGCTTATTTTTAAAATTGACTGAATTAAAAAGAATTAATGAATTATTATTTAAAGAAAAAAAAAAGTCCGCAGATGCCATGGCACTTGCTTTTTAAAATTTTCAAACATGGTTTAATGTCTGCCTAAAAAAATACAGGAAGGGGGGCCTTCATGTCCGGATTTGTCAATGCTGATTTCTTTTGTATTCAATGGTGGGGGTAGTGGATAATGATGGAAGAAGAGGGCACTCTGATAGTGGGGGGTTTAAATTTTTTTGTTAGTGGGATTGTCAGACCTGCATATATATATATATGTAATAATATTGTAAGAAGGTATTTTGGGAGAGGAATTGCAGTAAAAGGTCGAAGAATGGGGGTGATGTCTGCCCATTAAAAAAATGGTTGTTGCTTTAAAGTCCAGCTGATACTTTGTGATAATGGACTTTGTAACTTTGTTCCTATAAAGTAATTTGACTTAACCTTTTTTCTTCTTTCAACTTATTAATTGATTGTTATTATAATGGATGTTCAATCATTGGTCTGAGCCTCCCAGTGGGGTAGAGACATGAGTGGGGGGTTGAGTTGGTAATTTTATGGTTTATTTATGAAATTTTTTTATTTAAGTCATTGAGCTATTAAAATTATTGTTATTTTGGCTTTCTTTATTTTCATTGTTTATATTAATCAAAAACCTTTTTTATCTTTTTTATTTTACAATTCAATTTTTTTCTCAGAAAATAGTTATGATAGTTGTGAATTTTGTCGTTCAACATTGATCATTAAATTGACTTATATTTAAAGTATATTTTTTTTACTCGTAAATGGGTACTGATTAACTATATTGATTATTGGATCGTCACTTGAAGCTTGCTAATTAGATTTAAAAAAAATTCTTTTTGAATAGTTTAATAATTATTTTGTAATTTTTTGAATTTAAATAATAAAAACGTGAATTTAATAGTTTAGTGACCTTTGGCCAAGGTAATTAAATAAATTAAGTTTTTCATAATTGAATCGATGTCGAATTGGTTAAACTATCAAAACTTCAAAAAATAAAAATCGATTCAATCAATTTTTCAATTCAATTCAGTCACTCTGTGCCAATTTGCAAATTAATTAATTTAATACCTCTTTCCAAATTGTTGATATCTTGACTGATTTTTATTTCATCTTATTTGATTGACCAATCCGATTCAAACAATCAAGGATGAATCTAATCCTATATTAAACATTGGATTAATCTGACTCGTTGAAATCCTATTATCCCCTTCCCATCCCAAATGAAGAAGCAATGAGACACGTACATCAATAACCAATTATACACACATTGGACATGCAGTAGTTTTTATTACAATGAAAAAACACCAAAAATTAAAATTTTAAGTTACACTTTTATGGGTTTAGAGGGACAATCCAGACTCCTCGTCTTCTTCGAGGGATGAAGTGTAAACAAAGTAAAGGGCCCATATCAAGCCGAATACACCAAACAAGATCCACCCAAGAAGGTTGTTGCTCAACCCAAAGGGAAGTCCAGTTCCTTCGGTGGACATTCTCTCATCCACCAGAGCCATAGCCGGTGAGCTTGACATGACTGCTGCAGCAAACAGCGATGCAGCACTCATGCCAACGCTAGAGCTATTCTTTTCCTCCTCCTTCTTCATAGAACACATCACTTTCCCTTTCTTCGCCATTGTTGGCAACCCTGAAAGAAGAACAGAAAAATGACTATTAATAATTATGTTATTAGTCCTTGTACTTTATAAAAAATTATGGATTT
Organism: Gossypium stocksii; assembly: GCA_020496765.1. Classification (NCBI taxonomy): domain Eukaryota; kingdom Viridiplantae; phylum Streptophyta; class Magnoliopsida; order Malvales; family Malvaceae; genus Gossypium; species Gossypium stocksii. The sequence continues at coordinate 113,198,437 of CM035623.1, forward strand.
AATCATTGCGTTTTAATTTGATCAATTTGGCTTCTGTATTTTTTGGAATTTTGGAATTTTAGACTTAACCCAAACACTAGTAGTTAAATTTAATTACTAGACATGTACTATACATATAGTTATATATTTACTCAATATTCTCCAATTGAATCCTTCTATAAATCTTTATATTTTTCAAATTTTGAATTTTTGATACAAATAACAACTGATTATCTATTAATAATTTTTTAATGAATAATATGTGAATAACAATTTGAGAATTTTTGTAAAGTACCCGAGTTTAATAGCAGAATTTAACCCAAAAACGAAATCCCAAAACTTACCAATGGCAATTGGGGAGGTGAGCTTGAGTGATGATGGCTTGTATGAAAGAGAAGCTGCAATGGTGATTGATGAGGTAGCTGAAATGGTTGCCATACTTTATTTGTTCTGGATTTGAGGAGAAAGAGAAACCAACTGCTAAAGCTTGAGGTTGCTGATTTTGGCTGCAATGGCAAATGTGTGTGTCAACAATGATAAGGTTGCCATCAGATTTTGATGATATCTCTTATCGACATACACCCAATAAGTTTCATCCACGTGGCACAACATCCACCTATAAAATAGATACTGATCAAGGAGTGGGGCCTCATCACCACAAACACAGTAAAGGGTAAACATAATGTTGGCCTGGGACCCCGAAATAAAATAATAAAAAGAAATAATTAAACTTAAAAATTAGTAAGGACATATCTGTCATTCAATTTTAGAATTGGGGGAGAGAAGAGGAACATGGTGTTGGCTGGCACAAGGCTTAATGATAAATTTGGTTATTAACGTTTACATGTTTTGTCAAAATAACTCTAATTATATTTTTGAATTTTTTTACCATCAACCTTTTTAACAGATTTAATGAAAGTACCGTTAAAAAAGTCAACGAGTATGATGTGAAATTACTTATGTGAAATATTTTTAATGAGATGTAATTTTTTATTTAGATAACCCAACTAGATAATTAAGTGTGGAAATAATAAAATAAATAATACATTAAATTAAAAAAAACTCTTAATTTAAAGAAAATAAACATAATTATCTTAAAAAATTAACTTAGTAGAGAAAATTCTCGGTAAACAAACGTATGAAAAATTGAAACTTTAAATTTATTCATTAAATATGTAAAAAAATGCAGTTCAAAAAAAATAAAAGGTTGATGGTAAAAAAAGACTAAAAAATACAATTAAGACCATTTTGACAAAACATACAAAAGTTAGTGGCCAAATTCATCATTAAGCCAAATTTTAATAAAACGCTACTTTTTTTTTTTTTTTTTGCCATCAGTAAAATTTTACTTTTAAGAGTTCAATATTAACCTGTTAAAAATAAAAGAAATAATTAAAATTTCTATTAATAAAAATATAATAATTAATTTTAAAAATTAATAAGAGCATACATGTCATTGACTATTTTATAAAAACGAAGATATAATAATTAATTTCAAAAATTAGTAATGGCTAAAAGCAATATACCTTGGGCCGGCTTATTGCTAATTATCCCTTATTTGGGCCACCATACTAGTTCTTGGGCCCTCAGCCTATTTGTGTGGGCTGATAACAAACCATTACTTAAACATATTAATTTAGGTTAAAATATACCATAAATCCTTGTACTCTTCGTAAAATTGAAACTTAGTCCTTTCACTTTTATTTCTAGTAATTTAATCTCTGTACTTTTTAGATTTTAAAATTCAGGTTCAGTCTTTAACACTATTAAAAATATTTTGTTAAATTCTAATTCAATACATTGTTAATTTTTAATTACATGACTACTAAATGAGTTTTTTTTTTCAAAATGTTACGCCAACTAATTTAACAAAAAAAATACAGTGTTAACAATTGAACCTAAATTTTAAAATCCGAAAAATAGAGAGACTAAATTCCTGAAAATAGAAATACATCTAAATTCTAAATTTATAAAAAATACTTAATTTATAACATATTTTAATCATTAATTTATTGATATGGTTCACAAAAACAATTTAAAAAGAATAAATCTCACAAATAAACTATCATATATATGTTTCCCCACTCATATCAAGAACGTCTAGGTTTAAATTCAGTGGAATTATCATTTTCAAAAGAAAAAACAGTGGAATTATTGTGATGATATGAATTATGTACAAAATGTATATACCTCCAATACAGCAATCCCTCTATGAAATTTATGACCATAAAATTTGACTCAACCCCTAAAAGATTACAGCCGTAGTAAAGATGGGAGAAAAAATAAGTTTACATTTACATGAAATGATGGTTAAAGAATCAGATCAATTGAGATGCAACTAGTAATGTGGTATGAATCAAAGAAATCTTCACTTTGTATGTTGTGATCGTCAAATTTACTAATTGATATTGCACTGTTGAAAGTAAGGATTGTCGTACTGCAAATGTTGGGTCCAATAGCCTTTGTATTTAGTGATTCCGATTTCCAACCAGGGTTTCATGAACCCATCGTAGTGTAAGACTCTGGCGTTCTCAATATCATCCGAACTAAGATCGGTGTTGGAACCTAGCCCGAGCATGTGCCATCTCTTTTCTAAAGGTACAGTCTGGTTGTAGAAGGTAATCCAACCTATGGGCAAGCTTCCTGCCATCCATAATGGCCTTTCAAGTCCCTGTAACACAATGACGAGGCAAACAAGCATATGATAAAGATATGGCATGCGATAAATCTTGACAAAAAGCTTCGAATTAACATTCTTATAGATTCATCGGAATAGAAAAACACGGCACTAAAATGATCGTTAACCAACGGTAGAATCAAAGAATAAGCTCATACCAGTTGCAAGTAATCACGATATAACCCGGTTAAATTTCTTTTTCTCCATTCTTGGAGATCAAACAAATTCATGCCGAATGCCCATGTGCAAACACTGGCATTAAACCTCTGTTCCAAAAACGGGTCTGAAAAGTTCACAAACGTATGCATTGCATGATAAGAAGGTTCGCTTTCCGTACAAGTCTCCACTGCTGCATTTACTTTTCCCTTCATGTCAACACTCCAAATTTCAGTTAAATCTTTTTGCACTACGATATCATGATCAAGGTGCACGATCTTATTCAGTGCTGGAAAGATGTCTGGCAGATAAAACCGAAGATGGTTGAGGACGGAAGTATATCTAGGATCACTGGAGTTTTGTTCTGCCAATGTTGAAATGTACTTGGTAGATAACCAATCAAAATCATTTATGCACTGAACATGGATAGTAGCTTTGCCGGGAGGGTTTAATAAAAACCACATTGAAATTGAAGGGAGGTTGAGAAAATCAGTCACCACATGAAAAACAATTTTCCCTGGTTCCTGCATAGCCAATATTGATCATCGGGGTATATTACAACAACCAATATGTAAACCATAGGCTTATTTTAGAGAGGCAAAGGTGAAAGAACTCCATAGCAACTTTGGAAAGCTTATGCCACGGAAACTTGAATCATTATAATCCATTATAAATAATAAATAAATCATTTAATAGTAGTGTAAAACACCAAAGCCTTCTTGCATGATCTAACACTAAGGTGACATCAAAACTTGATAAAAACTGATGAAACCAAAAAAAAACGGGCGGAAATGGCGAAGATGGTTTTACCTTTGCAGAGGAAATTGTGGAGTTAACAACAACAGCACAAGCCAGAATATTGTCAGAGAATACTGAATAGTGATAAAGGTCTGGATCAATCAACTTTTCTTGGTTAGGAAACTGCCTGTCCTCTGGTTGAAGGAAAAAATATTCAGCCGTCAGCTGCATGGAGAGGCAGTGAAGGCCTTTAGGAGTAGTCCTTCCAGCAAGTAGAACAAGATATGACTCTTGATTCCTCTGTGACCGAATCTGTTCTTGCGCATTATTAGCCACGGCACGAAGTTTGTTAGCCATCTGAGAGCAGTCAGGGTATGCACGATTCGCTTTGCCCAGAGCAGACACCATCAATCTCATTTTCTGATAAGCACTGAAAAATCAACTGTTCTTCAGATATAAAATTTAGTGGAAGCAATTTAAGCCTAAATCTAAGCTTAGTTACTGAATGGTAATCAAGAATTCAAGTTTATTATTGAATATAATGCATTGGTAAGTTTTATCTACTTTTTTTTTTTTACCTCCGTGGTAAATCAGAATCCTTGCTGGCTTCACCAATTACTTGTTCGATCTCTTTGATTCGATTTCTCAACTCTTTTATCAAGTGAGAGTTGGTATTTGGTGGTTGAAAACTTAAATATGCTTTTGCTCTAACGAGCAGACCTCTCATCTTCCTTAACTTCTCAGCCGCCCTGCGAGGTTGAGACTGCAAATGCTGATCAGGTCTGCCTGTTTCTTGATTAGGTTGCTCCTACATCCAATAAATAAGTTCAATAACTACCCAACAGGGGAAAAAAAGGGGCAAGATTACAGAAGAAATTTTTGGTCGCAAGAATGACAAATGGAATTTGTTCTGGTATTGCTCAGATTTAAAGATGAGTGCTTCAATGATTTTTACATTACAACGAAAGGCACAAACTGAATTTGTGACACAAAATGATACAAGGAGGACGTCTGGTGCAATTTTGAAGGCTGATAATTTTACCAAAACTATTTGGTGCCAGAAAAACAGAACCTGTCTTCATCTTATAGATTCACAATAATAATATAGCAACAATACCATCATCTGCTATCCCTCACAAGACTAAAACTATATGTTACTGCAACATACTCTAAAAACTTACATTCAAATGAATAGCAGCTTGTAATACTTAAGATACATAAACACACCTTTTCCGTGGAGTTCACCCCTCCAGTACTCTGTTGAATTTGATGTTTCTCTTTTCCTTCATGAGTAGTTTCAGAATTTAGAAATGGAGCAACTCAGAATCACATTTGTTTTAAAAGATTCAAGAACAGTACATGCAACCCAAGTAATACTCACCATTTTCTTCTACCAGATCATGATTCTTATCAGAAATGTGACTAACTACTGAACTAAAATTCTTCTCTTTGAAAACAATAAGTTCTGGACCTTTTAATTCTTCAGCACCTTCCTAAATAAGAAAGCGACAAAGATTGATAAGCATAAACTGTTAAAATCATTTCAAGATAAAATGCCCAGAGCAAAAATGTGAGCTAAAGCCATAAATCTTAAAGCTACCTGTTCAATTGCATTGAATCTTAAATTATCTGCCCTATGCTTCTGTATCAAACCAAAAAAAAAAAAATTACAAATCTACCAAAAAGTTAAAGAAAAAATAGAACAGATTCAAGTAAGAGAGATCCATACAATACTAGCCAAATCCTCAATGAAATCCTTCTTGCCTGTCGTCACAGAAAAAAAAAAGCGAAGAAAACAAGATCAGTCAACATCTCAAAAGTTAAATTAAATTAAATTAAAAAGGAAATCAAATAAATGAAAGGCCAAAAATATTATATTATAAAAAAGCAGATTCGATTAGACAATGGATGTTAGCTTAAAGTTATACATATATTTTTCTGTAAGCTAAGACACAAAAATTACCGCTAAGTAATCCTCTTTGGCTTTCTTGTCTGATCAACTACTCCATTAACGATAAAAATGCATTCGAATTTTCATAATAAAAAAAAAGATTCAAAGATGATTACCGATGGAAGTGAGGGTTTTGAGTCTGAAAGAAACCACCACGATTGGAGCCAGTACAGATAAAGAAAGCAAAGAGAGGATCGCAATCCTCAGCCATCGGCGATACTTCTTCATCAATCGATAAAATTTACAAAAAAAAAAGGCAATTTAAAAAAAAAATACACACACACACTTCGCCTGGTGAGTTTCCTCTTTCCTTCTCTTAATCGTTCTCCAAGAAGCACATTTCACAAATTCAAATCGGCAACGATTCGATGCTTAAGTTACAAGGAACAGAAGTTCAAAAAATTTAAATAAAAAAAATAAGGGCTATATTTTTTGCTTTTGGCGCTTTTTCCAGAGGAGAAAACCGTACCTTTGGAACTTCGTTCACGTTTTCGGTTTACGGTTCAACAACATGAGGAAGGAGACTTTTCCTCATCGTTTTTATTCTTTTCTTTTCTCCGATTTTCTTGGTTTTTTTTCAACTTTTTAAATTTTTTTTTCCATTTTTATGATTTAGAGAATCAAATTGTTTTTTTCCGATCTGGAATTCTGGAATCATACTAATTATTAATTAACAAATTAACATATATAACATATACTCTGGCATGACCTGGGGGCAAGGTGTTTTGAACTCTCACAGCTTTGACTTGGCAGATTTCATATTATATACAAAGGAGATTTGAATCGCGAGAAAGACGAGGGAGAGAGATGGACATGGTGGTGGCTTACTCATTGGTTAATGGTGTGGATGATTAATCTTGGCCGTTGATTATAGCCATCACTATGACGAGATTGAAATTCTTTTAGAAAATTAATTGTAGCTTAGCTGTCCAAATTAATTTGGGAAATTTTTTTTGAACTATTATAAAATTTAATTTTCAATAGCTGTGCATCAAATAATTATGTTACTTTTTTTTTAAAATTAAACTGTATCTGTTGTTAACTAAGAAAACTGTATCCGTTGGCAAAAAACAGAAAGGAAAAAAAACCTGTACACGCCAACTTTTAGGGTAAAATCCCTAGTTAGTCACTCGACTTTTAAAGTATTCCCATTTTGGTCACCAAAAATGAAATCCTTGCAATTTCGTCACCCTATTTCCAATAGCGGTTATATCTCGTAAGTTTAGGGTAAACTAAATTCAAAATCATTGAACTATTAGTAAGTTTACATTTTGATCACTCAACTTCAAAAAGTCACTAAACTATTAAAAAATTTTCATTTAAGTCACTAAGATGTTAAAATCGTCATTGTATGACTTTCTCCATTCTTGCCTTTAGCACCAATCAAAAGGGTAAACCTCTCATCCTCTTCTACAATTTAGTTTTTTTTTCATAAAACAACTTTGAGTATTGTTTCACTGCATCAATTGTTTTGAGTATTGTTTCACTGCATCAATTGTTAGATCATCGTTCAAAGCTCGCCGACTAAACTTAAAAAAAAAAAAACTTAAAAATTCAGTGACTAAAATAAAAGTATTCAAATAACTTTCAAAATTAAATGTAATTTGCTTAACAAACTAATTATGCAAATATTAAATTATACCATTCATTATCAATCCAAAAGATGGTGTATGTTTTTTTCTTAATCAGCTAACAAATATTTTACTAAGGATATTAAAATTTTCATCTTCGTTGTATTATATGTGTAAAAATAAATAAATTATAGTCGATTGTATTTTTTTTAATATTAACTCAATTAAATATATATATATATATATATATATATACATTCAACTTTTTTATTAAGTGTCACTTGCACATGAAATGTGTGTCCTAACTCCCCAAGGCTCATGCCAACTACAATTGCCAATTAACGAGCAGTCATAAAGATTATTTTATTGGAAAAAAATAATATATTAAAATATATATGTGTACTAACTCATTATTTTGGTTGTAAAAAATAATAATAATTAATTAATTAATAGATTATATTGTAAAAGCATAGGTTTTTAATCTAATATTTCAAATAGGATTATCAACCCCCGCTACGCCGGGATTTTTAAATTATTTTTAATAGATTTTTTATTTATTGATATAATTTTAAATTAAATTTTATTTGGTAATAATTAATTATTTAAAAATTTCTTTTTAAATTGTATTAATATTAATATATTGTATTTTGTATTAATTACAAAAAATTAAATTTATAATAACTATTTAGAATCATATACAAATAATAAATTAATATGTGTTATCATGAAATTAATCACTTTAGATAAATTAACAAAAAAATTTAGAGGCGACATTATTAAAAAGAGATAATCACAAATTTTGATAGGATTAATATCTATGACCTTAAAATAAATATGAAAAATATATTAATTCTATAAAAATTAATTTTAAATTTTAATTCTAATGAAATAAACTCTTTTCTCTTTTTTATTTTCCCTTCTCCCAAAACCTACAGTGAAAAAAAAAAGGTATAAACATGTAAAGTATTTTTATGTCTTTTACTTTCTATATCAACATGTGTGTTAACATGGAATCAAATAATCTAAATAAGTTAGTAGAAAAATAAAATAAATCTTAAGTTTAAAGACCAATTTAAAATTTAATAGATAGTTTAGGGGCATTTCATAAATAAGCCTTTTTCTCTTTTATCTCCTTTGTAATTTTCTTTCTTCTTGTAAGTCACTGGTAAAAGAAAAAAGTACTGGTGTCTTTTTCTCAAGCCACCGTATGTACAGTGCTTCCATGTCTTCGACGTTTATACTTTATACTAGTATTATATTATGTCCCCCGCTACGCCCGGGGAATTTTTTTTATTTTTTAGTACTAAAAACTTTTAAAAATAAATTTTAATAAATTATTATTTTAGTTTTTATTTATTATGAAAAATTAAAATGCATTAAATTATTTAAGGTTGGATAAAATTTCAAATCAACAAAAGAAATTAATGCCTAAATCAATAATTCTAAATATATCATTTAAAAATAAATAAATTTATATTTTAACAGGATATGAATACTTATTATTCTTAGTCGTACCTAAAATTAACCTAAAATTAACTATTTAAATACATATAATACATAAAAAATGCTAGTAAATCGTTATAATTTATAAATCCAAAATTAAATTCAACCTTCTTAGACTTCATCATTGCCGGGCCAAGATTCATCTAAAAAATAAAAGAGTTTGGATAAATAGACATAAAAATAAAACCCGTTTAAAAAACAGGTTAGACCTCGAATAAGTTTTTTTGATCCGAGTTAGACCCAAAATTTGCAAAAAGAAAAAATATTTTTTCACTATTTTATTGTCATTTCACTATTATATTGTTATTATTGTTTGAATATTGAATAACTCGACTTTTTTAAATTTATTTTTAATTTGTTGGGAGATATTTATTCTAATATTTTTAGTGTATTTAATGTATTATATTTTTAAATTTATTTGTATATAAAAAATTTTAATACATGCAAGTTGAGTTGGGTTTGAGTTTTAACTTTTTTTTATTTAAGGCGAGATTGGACAAATTTTTAGACCCTTTTTTCAGACCAAGCCTAAAATTTTGTTATGCTCAACCAAACTTGACCCGATCCATGATCACTTCTAAACCTTCTAAATATAAAATCTTAAAATGAATTAAAATTAATTATTTATACTTTTTAATAATTGGGTCCACCCCGAAAGAAAATTTTAAATTAATTTGTGAATCAACATTTACAAAAATCAAATTAAATATATTATTTAAAAATAAAATAATTAATTAATTTTTTCTAATATAAATTTTGTAGAAAAATCATTTAAATGTTTTCTATTTATTTTTTTAAATCAAGATAAATAAATAAAAAACACACACAAAAAAAAAAATTGTTTTATTGTTTTCTCTTGTTTTTTTCCCTTCTCTTCTCTTCCCTTTCTCTTTTTCTTTTCTCTCCTTCCTAGCCATCCCAGCAAACCCTCCCAGACACACACACACACACACACACACACACACACACACAAAAAAAGACAGGTGTTGGCAGCTGAACTAAGCACATCTCCAGTGGTTTGCTACAGTACCCATGTTTGTTACTTTTATATATGGGTTGTTAAACTTTGTCCAATATTGAAATATTTATTGAGCTGTTTAGTTTAAGGATATGACTTATTATTTTATCAGTCTCTAGTACGCGTAAGTTACAAATTTAATCTATATATTTTAAATTGGTTATTTTTAATTATTATATTTTTAAAAAAATTTGAAATTTTAATCACGGTCAAAATAGTAATTGTCAAATCCATTAAGTTAGATTATGGTATTTTCAAAATCTTATGCAGTATATATATTTTCACACGTGTGGTCATTTCAGGTTACTATTTTCATATAATATTCACAAAAAAAATCATCTTATTTTAGTTATTGGATTTAATGACTATAGTTTTAAAATTCACAAATATATATATAGCGACTAAAAATGGTCAAATTTTAGAAGATGAACTAAATCCACAACTTATGCATAGTACGAGACTAAAAGTAGAATTTGACCTAATAAATTTAACTGATATTGTTTAAGTTTGCATTGAAATTTCAAAATTCAAAAAGTTCAAAGACTAAAATCGATCAATTTAGAGTGTATGGACCAAATTCACAACTTAAGCATAATACAAGGACTAGTAGTAGACTTTTGACATATTTTTAATATATTTATAAACAATTAATAATTATAATGAATAAATATCAAAATTATACATTATTTTTTATTCAACGTGAAATGGTGTGTGAATTTTAATATTGTACAATTTTGTACACATTTTTTTATTTGATTCGACTTTTATAAATTATTAAAATTATATAAAAAGTAAATTTATATATTCATTTATTTAAATATATATCTACATTTTAAATTTCATATATACAATTATATAAAATCAAAATTTATATATATATTTGATGTTGGGAAGGAAATCAATGAAATTATAAACGGTGACTTTTAGTTGTAACCGCCTATGAGTGTAGTTGGACACCGATTTCACGTGAAATAAACTATTATTTTCTTCTTCTTTATTTTCTTTTTAGGAAAATAAATTCTATTTTTTTTTTTTTAATTAACTCATAGAAACATATATGGAATAAAGCAGTTGGTGATTGATGGTTGTTGGCAACATGCACTATAGCGGCACACCGCACATGAATCTTGGGAAATTTTTAGGAAAAGCCCCCCATTGTTTAATGCTTATGCCAACCAATGCTGTAATGTTTCTCAGTTCTCAGATATGTTCAAGGATCAAACTATTTATCTGATATGATAGAATTTGTTGTACGAGGTGTTCAATTGATTAACCAACCCGAACTAGCATTAATTGAATTAATCGAACTTTTTAAACCTTTAATCGTTAATCGAACCTGAGTTTTTTTTTTAAATTTAATCGAACCGAACTTTTTTGGTTAATTTGGTCGGCTAACCAAATTACAAAAATTTATATATATTTTTTGGTTAAAATAATTATAAAATATATAAAAAATTAATTGAATTTAATATATGTAAAATGTATAGAAAAAATATACATTTTCGGTTAATTCAATTAATTAACCGATTTCGAACTGAATTAACCGTTAACCGAACTTCCAAAAAATTATTAACCGACCCCTAACCAAATTAATTCAACTAATCGACTAATTAACCAAATTAACTCAATTCGATGGACTAAATCGATTTTACCCAAAATTTGCACACCCTTAATTTGTAATGATATTTTTTTTTGGTGTTCATGCATATCATATTAAGTGCAGTTCAATATACTACTTTAGTTATATTGTTATTTTTAAATATATTTTCACATATATATTTATAGTTTAATTTTTCATTTCTTAATTAAATATATTAATTAGGTAAAAATAGATTGATTTAATGATTATAATTTATTTTTAATGTGATTATATAATGATGAAAACGATTAATACAAAAATATAATAAATATTGTTTTGAATTTTGCCATATCAAACTCGTATCAATCGATAAGGGTGTTTAAACTTCAGTTAAAATCAAATTAATCGACTGAATAGGTTCAAAATCGGTTAATTAATTAAACTTGTTAATTAATATTATATATTATATGCATTAGGCTATTACTAGTTTGGTTAATTCGGTTAATCCGGTCAAATGAACATTATAAATTTATTTATTTTTTATATGTTTTATACTTGTTTTAACAAAAAAAAACATATAAAGTTCGGTTAATTCAGTTAACTGATTGAATTAACCGAAATATTTCCGTTCGATTGATTTTTTAAAAAAAATTTTGGTTCGGTTAACGATTAAAAGATTAAAAAGTTCGATTAATTCGGTTAATAATAGTTTAGTTTGGTTAACCGATCGATTAACTGTTTGAACACCCCAATCAACCGATGCGAGTAGCACAAGTCAAAACTAATTGAAACATATCAAAGCAATTGAAATGCATAGAAAATTTGACCAAAATGAATCTTAAATGATTTGATATTGATTTAACATTGAAACGATAATACATTATCAACTATTATGATATTTGTCGAAACTTTTTTTGAAATAGACTTTTATTTTAAAACGAAAATAAGAGTCACCACCAATCTTTTTTAATTAGGTGTGATCGGATCACCACAAGACTTTTTCATTTTAATAAAATGTTAGATTTATTAAAATTATTTTCGGTCTACAAAATTCATAAATAGGTTCGGGAGTCGGTTACGTATGAGGAAGGATTAGCACCCTTATAACGCCAAAAATTGGTACCTAATTGATCACTTGATGTCTTAGTGTCGAGAATTGAAAATGCAAAGAAAATTTAAGATATAATCACCTTCTTGCATGATTGCAAACTAAATTGAATTTGATGGAAAGAGCCTTCTTATTTCGAGTCAATCGAGAAAAGGATCATATCCCGTAAGTTAGAGCACGATATCTCGAATCCTCGAAAATAATGATTCTCGCTATTTGATTATTATGTATTTTGAATTTTAAAATGGATGTTCGTTTATCTTGGTTCAAAGATAAAGTCATACCCCGTAAGTTAGGATACTATTTCTCGAATCCCTAAACAAAGAATATTGCCTCGGTTTTAAAAAATTCCTTTTTTGAGCATCGGGTAAAAATGAATATACCGTTTAATGCAAAATGCGACTAAATTATTCAAGTGTTGGCACAAAAATAAACAAATATTTAAACATATTGCATAATATGGAAATGACAAAAATAGTATACAATAGCTTACGTGGTAAAAAAAATGATAACAAAATAAAGCAAGTGGTAGTTGGAATAATTTTTATTCGATTAATAATACTATTTAATAATGAAAATAATAGTAAAATAATAAGTGGAGCATTAGTAATGACAAAAAATGGTAAAACAATAAAAAGTATGATAATGCTACGATCATGGTTGTGTAATATTAGTAATGACAAAATAAAATATTAATTAGCAAAAATAATCATTTAACAATAACATCAACATAAAAAATAAAAACTAAAATGAGATGATTAAGAAAAAAATGCTAGTTACGTAAATTAAAGGATAAAATATAAATAAGAAATTAAAAATGCTAAAAATTAAATAAATAAAAAAGGGCAAGATTAAATCGAAACCATAATAAAATTTTAAGGGATAAAATAATAAAAGCAGTACATAAAAGGTAGAATTAAAAAAAATTAGGGATTAAATTGAAATTTAAATAGAACTTAAAGCATAAATTGCGAAGTAAATAAGGAAAAGGGAAGTAAATGACTAAATTGAAAATATAACAAAATTTAGTGCCTAGATTACAAGTAAACAAAATATAAACGATTAAATTAAAATGAAATATAAAAGTTTAGGGACTCAAAGGGCAATTATCCCAATCCTATTCACACGTGTCCTTCCCTCAGAGGGTCAATAATGAGTTAGGGGACTAAATTGCATAAGAATAAAATAAAAATGATAAAAATAAAATAAATAAAAAATAAATAGGGCAAACTTAAAAAGAAGCAAAAAACTGGAGGGACCAAAATAGAAATTATCCCCTCCATACGAAAACACACTGATCCTAAGGGGGATTCGGGTCGGGCATTCGGGTTGTACTTCAAAACGATGCCGTTTTGGGGCTTCTAAAGCCAGGCCAAAATGACGTCACATTGAGGCCCTATATAAATCAATTTTTTTTTGAAAAATTTTACTTTTCTCTTACGTATAAATTTTTTTTTCTCTTATTTCTTTTTTTCTTTAAAGGCATCTCTGAGTCTGGCCATAGGGTCGTTGTCGCCCCGCCATAGCCACCGATCATTGGCGATAGCGATCGTCGCCTCTGGTGGCCAGAGTTTTTAAAAAAATCGCTTTTTAGCATATTTTAACCATTAGGAGCTAGATCCGAATGCTAATGCCTTCTAAAATCAGAAAGAAAGGAAAAAAAAAAAAAACCCCTCGGCCTTGCATGTTCATCAAACCCTCGGCAGAACCCTAGTGGGCTCTGAGATATTCAGGGGTTAGAGATGGTCTCCGACGGCGGCAAAAGGTGAAACGACAGGTAAAAAGAGTATTATATATATTTTTTTATTTATTATGCTTTTTTAATAAAAAATAAGAAAAATAAAGTACCATTTTGTCTTCTTTGTTCTTGTTATTTCAAAGTCTCGTAAAAAAATACATCTCAATGTTATTGCTTTTATAGCCGATTACATATATATTTTTTTCTTTTCTTTTTCGTTGTTTCTGCTATTTCTTTCTTATGTCTCGTTTCTTCTTTCTTTGCAGGTGTTCGTGGGAAGGTCAACGGCGCTAGGAAGTCGTGCCTTGCCATTTTGGTGCAATGATGGTAGAGGATGCGTCAGGCCTCAGGCGGCGAGTATACTGACGTGGTGGGGCGCGACGCGAGAGGGGACTTAAGATTTAGGGTTTTCTAAAAATTTTTAAGTTGTAAGCTTGGGCTTAGGTGTATTGAGTGTTTTGGGTTTTGTAAATGGACTAGGCTATTGGGCTTAACAAATTTTTTATTTATTTTTGTTTTAGATTTTGTTTTATTTATTTAGATCAGATAAAATTAGCCAGTTACAATATTAATATTAATGTAATACATATTTATATAATAACACGAATATATTAATTCAAATTTAGTATCGTACAAATAACTTTATTTAAGTTTATATATTTGATTTTTAGTATAATCAAAATCAAACATTAAAAAATACAATCAAATTAATATCAAAATCCAAACTAAAATAAATTTCAACTATGAGCGTTACTTGTTTTTCATTAATATTTTATGTTTTTAAACAATTGTTTAAATTCTTACAATTTATAATTTTGGATTTCTCATAAATAATATATATTTTCAATTGCCTCGGGAGGATGCGAGATGTACGGAAATTAGAGAAGAAAATCAGCACTTCTATCATCAGCTAAGCTTCACTAAAATAAACTTAGAAAGATTTTAGTGAAGCTCGTGAATTATAACATTAAAGTTTGGTCAAAACTTTTATGAGTAGAGTTATTTTTTATATGTCAAAACTCTTATTAGTAGAGTTGAAATGTAAATAAAAAAAAATTATGTATTTTTATAATCTAAGTGTAATTTTATCTAGTTCTTAGGTAAAGTTCTCGCAATAATAATAATTTTAGGATTTAAATTTAATACAAAAAGTTTGAAAAGAATTCTTATAAATTTTTAATTGGTAATTTTTAATTTAGTTAAAATTTTTATTTTATTTAATTTTTTTAATAATATAGAAATTGAATTAATCAGTTTAAAAGTAAAATGTGTCTCTGGGACTTCTTAAGCAAAATAAAACAAAAATAAGAAAAGCTCAAATGCTAAACCTGGGAGAATGATAAACTTACATTAAATAGAGAGACAATTATCTTAACGTGGTGTCATCTATTTTGATTGTAAGAGAGTTATCAATAAAAAAATTATTTTATCGTTACAAAGTAGATAGCAACAATGTTATCAAATTGAACCTATTGATAATATTATAAAAGTGAAAGATCATATTATATCAAACTTGTGAATACTAAGCAAAGAGGGTGGTGATGATAAAAAAGTTGATTCACTTATGATAAGCAAAAAATTAGAGTATAGAGGAGAAGGGAGATAAAGGAGAAGCTGAACATTATGTGTGGTATTAGGGTTGCTCAAAAGGAGAGAAAATCTTTTATTTATCGCACATTGGGGTATTTATAGGCAAGAGGGTTTCTTGTCTAGTTAAGTCATGTCACTAATAATTTTAGTATATGACTAAACAACTAGTCGATTAAGTGGCAAAATTACTATACATTGGTTTGTCGTGTATGACTTTGAGTGGTTTCTAGATGGTTTTTTCTTAAGGAGGGTGCACTCGCTAATAGTTCGTGGCCTAAAGATGAATGATTTTCTTACAGGTAATGTAAAGCATTCGTCTGCTTAATTATAATCATTCGAATGAGATAAGACAGGAAACTGTCAGGTAGGGATATAACAAAACTAATAGAGAGAGTAAATACAAAATTTTAGCAAAGGACTAACACATGATTAGACCATTATTTTAATTTGCCAATATAAGATTTATACAATTACATTGTGCTAAGGTCAACGGCTTCAGCTTTTGCTAACTGTGCCCATGTTTCATTTGCCATTCCATTCAGCGCATCCGATGTGTTGGTGTCAAGCGCATCTGAATTTTCTCCATTTGGGGCGGCAAAGTAAAATTACAATCGGTCCCACAAATTGCTTTTCTTTTTGCTGCCGTGGCGAGTTTCTATTGGCTTTTAATGACACTTGACCCCAAATCTTATTATATCCGCCACTAAACAATCGATAAAATTCTCTGTATCGCGTTGAGTGTGAGTGACGACGAGGACGAGGACGAGGACGCTCCGTTTCGCAGATTCTATCATCCCGTATTTCGATTCTTCTTCGATTGACGGTGCAATGGTTTACGTAACATCGTGGGACGAATTCGTCGAACGAACCGTGCAGTTGTTCCGTGCCAGTCCTGAATCTGTATGTTAACTTTACGCTTCCTCTTTTCGTTTTTTTTCTCCATTATTAATATTGTTGTCGTTGTCACGGAATAAATGGTGATTTTTCCCGATCTGTTTTTCTGGATTTGGATTGGGCGTGAGCTAGACGCGGTATTGCATGAAGTACCGCCATTGCGATGGAAAATTGGTTTTGAAGGTTACTGATAACAAAGAGGTATGTATGAATTGAATTTGCCTAATTGTTTATGTTGTTGGCTTTGTTTGATTCAATTCTCGTGGTTTAGTGTTGATTTGTGTTTAGTTGCCGAAGAATTAGGCAGATTTGGATTAATTAAGGAAAATTTATGAGAATTTGAGCATGGATTTGCAGATATGAGTTGTATGGACTGGACAACGTGCTTGAGATTATGTCTATTTGTAGCTCTCTTGACAGAGTGGCAGCAATGATTTCCTTCTTTTTTCTATTCTTCACTTGTTTTGTTGCTTCTTAGTTTCCAGAGTTGTCAAGTGAACATTCTTTTTCTTTTAACAATTTGCATTTTGCCTTTCAATCAGAGACTGAAGAATTTGATAGCTTTTAGTTGAGGGAAATTAAAACTGCAAAACTCTTATCATAGATAGCGGAAGACCTAGGTTTCTTCAAGTAGCCTTATGAACCAGATCTGCGTAACTATTTGGCAAAGTTGGCACAAACATGTTGTCTTGTTAGTTTGCTATTTTTTTTTTTACGGCCATGTTTATATAGACTATGCGGAAGAAATAGAAAATAAGCTCGTTTCCTTTTTCATTGCCGGCTCCAAATTAGAGAAAATGCTAATAAATTTGACTATTTCGCTAGTAGTAAAAAAGCAGGAGCGAATCTTGTAATGACTTAATGCTACATTAGTCATTTTTTGCAAGAGTTGTAGAAGGGGAAGAAAGGCAAGGAAAATTGCATAAAAAGAACATCAAGGAAGCCCTTCCAATGAGTTTTCATTAAGGAGGGAAGTGATACAATTTGGTGTTTTGAGTCTATTTATATGGACAAAACGTTCCTCCTAACGCTTGCCTTGTTTTGGATATTCAAAATCCCTAATGGTTATGCTTGCTTTCCGTCTTAACTGAGTTGCTCAGTTGTGTTTATGATATGAATTTTTTTGGAAAATCGCATCCCAAAAGCTAGCTATTGAGGTTGGAGAGCCTAGGTCCATATGAACCCCACTAGGAAATCCCATACTTTCCTACATGGGATCTAAGTCTCATGCAATTGGGCACATAACAATTCACCACGCTCCGCAGTCTTGATGCCCATGCGGGCTGGCTTTGCACTAGCTTAATTTAGCCCCAGACGAACATTGCAATACCGACATCACCACCTGCACTACACAATTGCAACTGAGAGATGTGATGATTGACTCTGATACCAATTGATATGTAACTTTGGAGAACTAAACCCCAAAAGCTAGCTATTGATATTGGAGACTCTAGGTTCATATAAGCCTCACTAGGAAATCCCATACTTTCCTAAATGGGATTCAAGCCTTATAACTTGCAATGGGCACGCACATTACAATTTGGGCAAGTTCATTTCAAGTATTAAACTGATTCCTTAAACTCACAAACTGTATAATCCCTAACTGAAATAGAGAAAATATTCTATTGTATGGACAAAATTTTCCTTTGCGACTCTGTCCTTGTTGTGAAAATATGAGACTCGTTCCTAGTGTACATTTACTTTTTTGTGGTTTTTCATTATTTCACATTCTATTGTGTTTTTGGCATTCAGTTTTAGTAATTTTTATTGTTTGTTTGAGGGAAAGAGCTTGATCAATTGTAACGTATTGGATTTATTACTTCTGGATTTGATGTTACCCTACTTCTTTCATGGTATATGCTATGGGGTTTCTCATTATAAACTATTTTATTTGCTATTAGTGCCTTAAGTTCAAGACAGATCAAGCACAGGAGGCCAAGAAGATGGAGAAACTGAACAATATATTCTTTACCTTGATGGCTCGGGGACCTGATGGTATTGTTCTTCATTACTTCGTTTAAAAATGACTGATCTTTCTCGGATTTGTTGGCAAAAAAAAAAAAAGCAACTAAATACATGTTACTTTGTTGACATAGAACGAAAAACCTTAAAGAACTTAATTGGAAAAGATTCCAAAGCTTGTCCGTGGTCCTATGGAGTTCATTTATGAACAATATTTTCCAACATTTTCGTTTATTTATGTTTGGTTTTGTATGTGGAATTTCTAACTAGTTATCATCTTTCCTTGTGATGCAGTGGACATGTCAGAAATTACAGGGAAAGAACAGATCGAATCCCAGCCAGCAAAGAAGGGAAGGGGAAGAAAACAGTAGCTGGATTTTCTGCTTAACACTTGGGGTTCTTAAACAAATACTATAGGACCCTCTGAATTTTAAGAGAAATCGTGACTTGTTATGAATTCAAAATGCTGAGATTGTCAAAATTTTCCTGGAAATTTTATCATGTTTTCTGGATTCCATTGAATGAAATGATTCACTTTCTGTAGATCATGATACAATTTTACCATTCTCTTTCCCTTTTGGGTGGATATTGAAGCTCTAAACTCACCACTAACCAAAGAAAAAAAAATCTTTTAAAAGGGTTTTGGACCATCTGTGTTTTTACTTCTCCAGGATGCTGAAGTCGCCATGATTACTGAAATTTTTACAGGATTCTCCACCTGAATCTTTTGATATCATGCAATGCAACCAAGTTCAACCCTCTTCACCCAATAAATCTGCAAAAGAGGTAAAATCTCTTTTTCTTTTCAGTATTTGGGCCAATAACTGTATTTGAATGTACTCGAGTGTGAATGTGTAGTCAATTTGTTGGCAGCTTTGGGGAATTTTTATTCCTCAGCCAAACTCTTGAGTTTAGGCTGATAAAAGAAAGAAACTATTTTAAAACGTCATGTCTTAATAATTATGGGTCTCTTTTGGTTGATTGATGGTGTAGAGATCGAGGCACAAGTGTGACAGCCTCCACTAAACTCGTGAGGTTTGTAGTTGGTTTTTAACTGTGAAAACACTAGTTTGGTTTCTACATGTTTGGATACGAGGAATGTTTTTCTTTTAAATACTGACAAAGATAATTGACACAGAAATTAAATAAGAAAGTAATATTTTTAATTAACCTTTTAATAATAATTCCGGTGACTTAAAAAGTTACACTAGATATTAATTCCCTAAAGTATGTAGTACATGTCCCGTGGAGCGCTTTTTCTTTTTTAGCTTAGAAAAATGAAATAAACTGATAATTTTTCCAACTAATAATAGAAATGTGTAAATTATACTAACAGTAGTTTTAAAATGGTATAGTAATTTATTTAACTTTTAATGATTACATATTTTTTTTCAATTTGGTCATGTTATAAAGAAATTAATCCTCATTTTTTTTCAAATTATTGCAATTTGGTTTTGATTTTAATAAAATTAATTTTTTTAGTTGGACATAATTAGATGATGAAAAATAAAATTAATAATTGTTAGTTGACCACCATTCTAGTTTACCCTAATTTTACTAGATGGAAGTATTAGTTTAAAATATTATGTGATATTTTGAAGTGAGGTAGTCTATTCAATTAGATCATTGTAGTTTAAGTTGAACTTTTGTGCTAAATAAAGTATAAAATCAAGTGGGATTACATGCAATATGGAGTTAAGCTAAAATGGTTCCATTGGATATGTCATATCATGTTTAAAATTATTATCAAATAAGTTTATATTCAAATTCTACTATTAGACACTATATTTGTTAATTTAGTCTGTACTTTAATTTAATTATTTTTAGTTTCTATACTTTTGGAATTTAAAAATTTTAGTCCTAACCAAATGATAACGATTAAATTTATTAAGTTAAATTCTATTATTTTTAAGATTTAATGTGTCAAACATATTATTACATGTGTAATGGTCTGTTTGTTATTTTTACATATTACTCGCAAAAAAATTAGTTAATAGATTTAATGACTATTATTTGCATTAAGGCTAAAATTTTGAAATTAAAAAAATATAGCTGTTTAGAATTATCCAATTAGTGAATATGGACTAAATCTATAACTTTACGCATATTATATGACTAATAACATGATTTAACTAAATATATTTAACTGTTATCACTAGTTCAAGATTAAATTCTCAAAAAAAAAACAGAAATTAAAATTAATTAAATTAAAATATACATATTAGATACATAATTTATATAAAATACAGAGTCTAATAAGCATAACTCGACCTAAAATAAAAGAGTTTGTTCTAACTGTTGAATACTTTTATCTGAACGAAACCGTAAAAGAAATATGAATTGGTCAAATTTTTTGTATATGGTACCAGTAAAACTAATATGGCAAGATGCAGGTGGTCCAATAATGGATTCTGCCTCTGCATGATATTTTCGAGGCATACGTTTAAAATAGTTTTTTTTAAAATAATTTTTTTACATAATACTTAGAATTATTCATAATTTCTCCCTAATTCATAAATCAAAAAATAATGCACTTCAACGCACTTAAATTTACACATTGACAACAATATTTTTACTAATTGAACTAATACTCAATTGGCTAAAATAGAGATTATTTAATAGCAATTAACAAGTATATTAGCTTATGAATAGTTGGATTAGTTACAATAGGATTAAACAATCGAGATGATGAAATTATAT
Source organism: Gossypium stocksii (assembly GCA_020496765.1). Lineage (NCBI taxonomy): Eukaryota > Viridiplantae > Streptophyta > Magnoliopsida > Malvales > Malvaceae > Gossypium > Gossypium stocksii. The sequence continues at coordinate 113,219,601 of CM035623.1, forward strand.
GCGATACTGGTGTAAAAGAAAAGAAATAATATTTTCAGGGGTTGAAGAATAATTTTCCAAAGTGGACCCATCAAGTGAGAAAAAAAACAAATTGAAACCAAATGGGTGGAACTGGAGGATATATGATTGACTGAAATAATGAGATAGTCTCAGGCCCTAGCGTTTGGTTGAAATTAAGACTTAAACAAAATATTTCAATGTCCCATCAAAATCTTATAACAATTATTTGTGGGGGACGCACAGACAAAGACAGCCCTTTCTTTCATGGGTAAATTTACCTCCTAAGTATTAAATTATTACTAATTTACATTTTTGTCATTCTATGTAAAAAAAATATAAAATAATCTCTAAATTATTTAAAAGTTTTATTTCAAATCATTAAATTGATAAGATCATTTATCCTTTTTAAAGTTTGACTAATGAATTTCATGTATTAGATTTAACAATTAATGTCGAAAATGAGAGAAAAACATTATTAGATTTATCAGAATTCAATTAGCAAACTGTTGAATACAAACAGCTCAAAACTAAAGCCAAAGCAAGGTAAAGAAAAATCATTTGGCAAACTCTAATTATTCTCTGTACCTTAAAGAAACCTTAGATCCCAATGCATATCTTTTGTCTGCTACTCTTTTTTACTTTCATTTGCTTTAAAATATATATGACCAAAAAAACACACAATACTAAAAAGATAAAGGTGTTTTTAATCCATGTGCCATTGAAGAAAAAAGCTTCTGAAATCCCCAAAACGAAGCTTTTTACTCCCACCACCACTACCTATTTATAAATTAGGAAAAATTCTAAAAAAAATTGAAAGTTGGAGGGACAAAATATTCTTAATAAATGATAACTATGTGTTTTTGGTGGGTTTATTTTTTATTATGTTATAAGCTGAGAAAAAAAAAGTTGTATTATTTCGTTGTGAAGGTGAGGAAGAATTTATCATTTATTTTATATCAAATAAATTGTGTTAGAATTTGACTAAATTAGGTATTTGAGGGTTTAAATCGATTTTAATAAAAATAATAAAAAATCAATTCAATCTCTTAAATATGTTTTGAAATCGAGGTATATTTTTATTTTAACCTTAAATTTTAAATAACATAAAGTTTTTAAGTGGCTTTGTTCTTGGTACATATATCAATCAATGTTATACTAAAATGATATTTTCTTCCCTTAATCCCAAAAAAGAAAAAAAAGGATTTGGATGAAGATTTGATTAGTTGTACAATAAACAGGCTTTTTAATTAATTTAATAAGAATGCCATCGAAGATTCTTTTCTTAAAAAAAATAGGTGAAATTTCCTCTAAAGAAAATTCTCTAATTTTACTTCTATTATTATTAGTAGTTTAAGTTTTATTGCGTAGATGAAATATATTTCGATTTTTAATTTATTTTATTTTGTGAACAATTATTTGATATATCATTATTAGAGTTTTTTAAATTTCATAATAAGTTGAAAGTGTGATAAGTGTTACATTTATTTATATTATTTATATTTTATTTTTTATTACACCTTATAATGTATTTGTGAAACTCTCAATCCGTTTGTTGAGTCTAAAAAACTTCACTGGTAGTAGGTTTTTTTACATTCATAATATGAAAAAAATAATTACAAAAATTGGGTAGAAAACAGATTATTTACAAGAATAGACCGTTTTGAACAGTAAAAGATGGTGTCGTCAATGTCTCAGGCGACACCACTTATAAATATAAGGTTTTAATAAATAAAATAAAATAATTGTAACCATTCACATTAGGTGAATTTTCAATCCTAGTCACTCCATCATTAAAATGTATTTGGTTACCAAATAGACCGTGGATATGGCTTTCTTTTGATTGATATAATAATAAATTTAGCCCCTAATATTTTACACATTCTATCAAGTTGATTCTAATTTTAAAAAACTCAATACATTTCGTCCTCAAAGTTTACACATTATCAACTCTGTATTTATTTTAAACATTCAAAAAATTATAATTATAAAATATTAAAAATTATAAAAATTATGAGATTAAAAAAACTTAACCATTTTTTTATTAAATAAAATAAAATTATAAAAACTATAAAAATATAAATGTAAAATTTATTTTTTAAAATGTATATAAAAGAGTAAAAGGTAAGGACCACACCCCTTTTAAATTCAAATATTAATTTTTTTTGTTTTATTAGAATATTATTTTTTATAGGTATGTTCCCTTTTATTATTCAAAACCATCTATTCTTGTAAATCATCTGTTTTTCACCCTATTTTCGTAATTTCATTTTTTTCATATTATTAATATAAAAAATCCACTTACGATGTATAACATAATTTTCTTTATTTTATATTGAGCTTTTTTTAGTTAATCATGTATTAGCTGTGAATTCCAGTGGGTTGTGCTTCTAAATTCTTTTTTTATTTTATTTTTTGTTTATTTGTTTTTTAAATAATAGTCTGGAAAAATATTTAGCACAATCATGGTGATATTTTTAGGTTTCACAAATAAAATTAGAGGTTAACAAATATCCTATAAAAGTATAATAAAATATTTAAAATAAATAAATATTTAAAAAAAGACATGTGACACATACTAACCCATTAGTTAATGTATTATTTTAAGGATTGGTGTTTTATCCACTTCAAGTGGAGTTTTCCTAACTCCACAGATAGAATTTAGCACATGAAACATATTATTTTAATTTTTTTTAATTTTTTTAATATTCTCTTGAGACACATGGTGACATTTCACCTCTACTAGTGGAGTTTTTTAACTCCACCGAGAGTGAATTAAATAATTTTTTTATTTTAAATTAATAATTCTAACATTTTTTTAAATATTATTGTTGTCTAAGTTAACTTAAATTGTAGCATTCTTTATCATAAATAACTTATATGCCATACCTCATAAGATCAAGTCTAAGCGTACACAATCTCTTTAGTTTGCCACAGTTTTATCTAACCAAGCATTTTGAGTGGATCAAAACACATAAACAACTATACATATAGTAATTTTATATTACATTTAAAGCATTATTTAATAGTAAAATCGAGTTTAGTTGGTTTTTCTTTTTTTTTACAGTCTAATTTATCAACTTTCATAACTATGATTTTTTTCAGGTTAAAGTATTTGGGAGGTTTGTGTATTACAAAGGTTGGAACAAATTAGTTTATCCATTGTTGAATGGATCAATTTAATCCTTATACTATTAAAAAAAATCAAATAAATCTAAATTGTAACATACTTAACATTTATTGTATAAGAATTGTTTTGAAATTTATTTTTTCAATTACAGCTCAATTCCACACAAAAGATTCAGAACGATAAAAATTTTAAAAATTTTCACTCGATTAAATAATAAATAATAAATTACAAGTAGTAAATGTTAATCCTATTTCAATTTGACCTTATTAATTCTTTTTAATAATATATATACTAAATTGATCCGTTTAATAATACATAAATTAATTTGATCAGATCCTTATAATACAAAGAAATCCCGATTACATTCACCATTTCTATTGATTTCTTTATGGATAAATTAATTAGGAAGAGCCTCTGTAATAAAAGTAGAATTTGGGATTTTCATTAATTCATTGATTTAAACGAGGTGTATGTGAAATACCCTTGGCTTTAATGCTTTTACCATCTTTTCCCCCCTCCCTTTTTGCTGTTCTCTTTCCCCTTTCCCTTTTCTATGGTTTGGAGACTATGATTTCAAATCAATGCTTTTGTCCTTGAAAAGAAAAGAAAAAACATTTCTTTTGTGTATGAAGACAACATTTCTATATATGTATCAACACTAATATGTTTTCTCAAGGGGTAAATGTGGATAGAAGTTGTTTTAACGATTTTTTGGATGGGTGAATAGTTTTAGGTGGAGAAGATTAAGATAGAAGAACAATAAGAAAGTAACAAAGATGGAGTAGGTCGATATGAAGAGGCTGGAGAGTCTAAAGAGGTAGATAAAACTGATATTCATAAGCCACGTGACTACATTTGACTGGTGAGCTTATCATTCAGCGGGTCCCTTATTAGATCAATTACATGACCTAATGATAAATAATTAATAGTCATATTGCAGAGGTCAAATAATGTTGCCTAGAACTTTAAAAAAATTGCGTATTGGATGTGTTAGAGTTATGTGACTCATATAAAAGTACACTTATTCTATTTGATATTTATTAGAATAAAGTATTTCAATTTTACTACACTGCTTCTATTTTCAACCTATAAATAAATGTAGTCTAAACTCCGTTTGTATCATTCGAATTCAACATTAGTGAATTTTATTCTCCTTTGCTCGTAGTTTTTTTCCCAAAAAGATTTCCACACAAAATCTGTGTGTTCTTATTTTTTTTTTTGCAATTGTTCTATATCATCATTGTTGACGTTCTTTTCAAGGTGAAATAACTTCCCTACCGAGGTGATATGCTTGATAAGGTGTGACAAAGAAATCTCTCTAACAAGATCAAATGGTACATGTGTGACAACAATAAATCTAATCCAACCAATTATTTCATGGATGTCACGTATCATTTTTTAAAAGTTCAACATTCTAGTTATCCTTTGTTATTTTTTAATATATTGTTCGCATGCATAAGACCCATTCAACAACATTATTTAAGTTAAAAAATTAAAATTTAAAACCCCAACAATAATGTTAAAAGAAAGATTGTACATATCTTTTTCAAGCATAAACTAAAGTAGCCAACAATAGCACTACAAATGTGATGGAAGAATTGGTGAGTTAGTCTATTTAAGTAGAAAAACTCCACAAACACATTGGCCCATTTTTATCAATTAGACTATAGTTGTTGTATATAAATTTATAGTATATATATCTCCCTTTATTATGCTCTTTTTGTTCTATGTTTTTTTCCACTTAAAGACCAACAAATGGCAGTTATATGTGTATGTATATATATATAATTTGGCTGTTTATATTGACAAATCAATTTGTCGAGTAGATTGGATAATGGACAATTTCTTATGTTCTTTGTAGATTTTTGGTCAAGATTTGGTTCATGAACACAATTTCCATTGCTTTTTGTAGTTATTTGCATGCTTTTTTTTTTTTCATAGCCAAATAAAGTATTAAGAGGTCATGGATGGAAAAAGTCTTCACTGTTTTTTTTTAAATCAATTAAATTTTTATTGAAAATTTCATTTAATTAATTTTTTTGATAAAAAACAATCAATTAAACTACTTCGTAAATCGTTAAGTTTTTAAGGTTAATTATATAACCCATTACATTTTGTTGATGTTGTAAAAATATGATGAAATGATGATATATAGTATGTCACATGTAGTTAATGTTGACGTATAATTTTACCATATCTATAAATATTTAAAAATTAAAAACTGTAAAAATTTATTAAAATGTAAGTCTATAATGAATTTAAACAAACGGATATTTAGATTCATTCAAATCGGGACATTCATTTTGGACATAATTTTTAAGTAATTATTAAAAATATCATAAAAACTATAGAAATTTATTTAAAGTCATTAGAAATTATTAAAAATAATTTTTTAAAAATAAATTTATAAATCTTGTAAAAATTATAGAAAATAATATACAAGTTATAGAAAGCAACACATAATTATAAAATCTTACTTGTATTGAGTATAACTTATTTTACAGGGATGACATAGAATTACAATTTCATACAATCTTTTTTAAATTTATTAATTATACAAATTTGCAATTTCTTTTCTAATTTAAATCCGTATTAATTAAAATTATATTTGAAATATATGTGCACTAATATCAAAATAAATTAAGAAAAGATCTACAAAAGATTGACTCAAATTAATGGTAAATTATACAAATTGTCACCTAACTTTCAAAATTTTTAACTTAGGTATTAACGTTTGAATTCGTTTTTGTTCTGACCACATGCCATTAATTTGACAATGGAAAGTCTTTTTCCAACTTGTATAATAACACCTTTAATCATCGATACTTACATATTCTATCAAATTGATCCTAATTTTAAATAATTTAATAAATTTAACCCTTCATATTTACAAATTCTATCAAATTGATCCTTATACTTCACAACAACTTTTAAAATAGTGACATTTCACATCTATTTATTGTTTTATCTATGATTGAAATTATCCAAATCGGTACATAACCCTTTTTGTTTATTTTTTTAGAAGCTAATGTTAGAAATAATAGAAGATACAAATTTTAAAATATAATATATAATAAAATTACATAAATAATTTAATATCATTAAAATATAATTTTTCACTCTAACTAGCATAATTTTAATTTTTAATTAATTTGGTAAATGATTTGACACTAAATCAGATTATTAGTGGTACATATTGCTTATTGTGGATTTAAAAATTAAAAATAAATAGAACACATAATAATCTCCTAATCATTTTATAAAATTAAAAAATATATATATATTCAATGTAAAAAAAAGGAAATTCAATTAATTCTTTCTCATTTTTTTCTTTCAAAAAATTAAATGTTCATAAAATTTTATTGTATAAGTATTGATTGAATAATATGATTTTTCAAATCCGTATTTTTAACTCCAGGTTTAATTTCCAATTTCAATGACTATTTTTATGTACTTTAGAGGAAATATCATATAGTTAACAAAAAAAGTGAATTTAAAGTGTTTTGTATAAGGTTTTTCCATTTTCTTTAGCCAAAATTTTACCAATCAAAAAGTTATAAATATTATATTTAGAAGCAAAATAATAATAAAAAAAGAAAATGAAATAAAGTTTCAAGATAAACTCATTGGCATTAGGAATTGGCTCAAAAAATGACTTGTTAGTTGAGAGAAGTTTTTTCTCGAAATGCTTTTGTTTTAAAAGTTGAAAGCTTTAGCTAGAAAGTTTGAGGATCAAGTTGATATGATTTGTAAATGAGAAGGGTTAAATTTAATGAGTTATTTACTAGAGGGATCAAATTGACAAAATATATAAGTATTGAGGACTAAATGTATTGTCATACTAATTAGAAAAAGAATTTTCTTTATCAATTTAACGACGGATGACCAAAATAAGAACATATCTGAACATTAGTACCTAAATTAAAAAATTTTAAACTTGAATGACCAAAACAAAAATATGAACATAATTAGATGACCATTTATAGAATTTATTATTTTATAATTTAAATTCATATTAATTAAAATATAAAATAAATTAAGAAAAGAAATGAATTTCAATTAAAATAAAATCAAGAGATATTTAAAATGTAGTTTATTCATAATAAAATTCAAATAAACTTACCATCAAATCCATATATGATTTGACAAAAACATATTTTGATATATAAATATAATTATTTATGTTAATAAATTATAAAAGGAGAGTAAAATTCTACCAACAACGTAATTAAAATGATCTGAATTTAAATCATACTTGAAATGGTGAATATTTTAATCATCAGAAAATTTATAAATATAATTAATTTAATATGCAATTATCTATAAATTCACAATCAATCAATTCTGAATATACTAAATTTATTAAAGTAAATTATAAAAGTGGCTTGAAAAATACAATAAAGTCATGTGCGGAATTATTTCTTTTCCCCATTAATTAAAATACGGCAAGCGTAATAAAAGAAGTCCACTGGAGAGAGACGGAAGAGACAGTTAAGTCAACGCCGGTGGGATCCACATTGGTCCCACGTGCCTGTCAGTCACCGACCTTCACGGTGACCTCCCGGTGCAAGCTAGTGGTCAAAGACACCAGTACCCTTCGGGTACGTGTCAGATTTCATGGTGACAGCAGAAACACGTGGAACCACTTTATTGGGTGACTCCAACAACGGCTATATAGGATTCTTCTTTCCAATACATAAGCTGGGCCCCACTATTGAGGTAGACATTATGATTTGGACCTTAGTTAAAAGTTATATTTTTACTTGAATAAATTAATCTTTGTAACTTAAATAAATGAAATTAATATTTTTATTTTTTACTTTAGAAAATTAATTTTTATATATTAACATGAGATATATGAGGTACGCTGTTTAATTATTTTATCAGTTATATTAATTTTTAACATTAAATTTTAGCGTGAATAATCAATTTATTTTTGGGTTTAACATAGAGGGATCAAATTACTTATTTTTTGAGTAAATAAAATAATATTTAATCTGACTTTTAATATTGAAATTTTCAAATATCGAACTAAAAGTAAAAAAATTAGATAAAAAGGCCAAAATTTTAATAAATTCAGTATAATATTCAACAACTCATTAAGAAATGTATTGACCTAAATTTGAATTAATTATTTACATATATTTCTAAATATTCAACAACTCATTGACCTAAAATTGAAAAAGGCTTATTTTATTGAAAATGATGGAAATTCAAATTGGGTTTATAGTTAGACAGCAAAAAGCATAATTATATGCATTTCTTCTGTGCATGTAATGAGTAGTATGAGCAGTGCTTTTTTATTGGATTCTATATGTAAGAATTAAGCTATGAAAAATCGACGAGAATCCAAATAGGTTATGAATAAGGGCCGTTTTAATAAAAAAGAAAAATATTATAATTAATTATAAGAGTTAAGTGAGATAGTAATGGTTATTTTTACTTTAATCAATAGTTATGAGTTTAATTTTCATATTTAATATTAAATAAAAGGTATTTTTAAAATTTGTGACTAACATCTATCTTTTTAATAAAGGTACGAGGTTGATAAATTTTGAAAAATTAGCAACATCATTTATATAAATTAAAATATAGATTATGTTTTTGATAATAGAGATTAACATTTTATTGTCAAAATATCCAATCCCAAGGAGTATTAATTATCTATTTCTCAATTACACTTAACATTATTCTAAATAGTATGAGTGGAATAAGAAAACTATATAGTATTAATATAATTTAAATTTGAGGTTTTTAACTTAAGAAAATTGAGAAATTAATTCTAACAGTTAACGAAGTTAACTTTTGTAGTTAAATCATAAATTTAAAAATTAAAAGTATAGGATTATATATGAATAAATTTTTAGATGAGTACTTGGTATGTTGATAGTGTGTTTTTTTTCTATTTTATAAGTATTTTTAGAAAAATTATTTTTTAAATATTTTATTATACATCAATAAGACACTTGTCAACTCTTAATTTTATTTTTGGAGTCTAAAAATTTCATTTACAGTGTACTTAATATTTTCACTCTCAACTGAGTTACCAACTCGGCTAGGAAATTACGAGAATTGATTTTTGTAATTAAAATAAGTAATTAATAATGTATTTGATTAAATTTATGTTACAAGTTAACTCGACAATGATTTGAGATTGATGACAACATCATGATAAATAATTTAGTTTAGGTTTTTGATATAATATTATACATATTTTATGTGTATTATTAGAGGCGAATCTAGGGGGCTGGCAGGAGCCGACCACCCTAAAGTGACAAATTATTATTTTAGATTTTTTAAATTAGTAAATATAAAATTACACATTAACCTTCTAAAATTATAAAAATTTAATTTAATCTTTTAAAAATTATAAATATACTATTAAAAATTAAAATTTCATTCTGTCCCACTAAAATTTTTTTCTAACTTCTCTCTTGTCTTATATGCTATTTTTAAATATATATATATTTATATTTTAAATTTATAACTTTCACACTGTGATAAGATTTTTATTTTATAATTAAATTCTTAATTTTCATGAAATAAAAAAATCAAATTATAACAACTTAAAAAATTAAAATTTCAAGTTGAAATAAGAAAGCATTAACTGGGAAACATAGAAGCACATCTGGTTATGAAGAAGTAAAATCTGAAGCTTGAAAATGGTAGTTTTATGAAAAAAAAACATGGCATTTAATTCCAAAAAAAAAAGAAAAAAGGGATAGCACTAATTAAAGCTAGCAATGGCAGAAGAAAAAGAATAAAACCAAAGTCTTTAGGTGGGACCCACCTTCAAATATGTGACAGAGATGGCAGAGTTTTCATTTTCTTCAGCTAAGTTTCCTATTTAATTATTTAATTAATTATCATTATGATTTTCTCTCTCTGTTGAATTTCTTTTTTTTGGGGGTTTTTAAAGTATTATTAGTATATAGTAAAAGGAGAAAAAAGGAAGTCGAGAGCTTTTGTTTTGTTCTTATGGCCGTTTTATGAATTCTTCAAAGCCAAAAACAAAGTCTTCCCTCTCACACTTTTCAAGTTTCAATCTAAAAAGAAATTAAAAAAAAAAAAAGAACATGGGAAGGAGAATCTAGGGTTTGACGAGGTCTTTTTTTTGTTGTTGGTATTTTCTCCTTGTTCCTTCTCTTCTTGGTCTTCTATGTTTTGGGAAAAAAACAGGAAAATTTGGTTTAAATTTTGTTGAAAAAGGTCCTCGTTTGGTCTTTGGGTTATCTCAAAATTGAAATTTGAATGACGGGTCTTTTTTAATTTTTTGTTTCCCTTTAAAAGATCTAGTATTTTAGTGAAACTTTGTTGATTTTGTGGTATGTTTTTGTTTGGTTAATTTTGGATTTGGGGGTTATCAGGGGTTTGTTTATTGGTTTCTGGACATGGAGGAGGTTGAAGAAGCTAACAAGGCAGCAGTGGAGAGCTGCCATAGGGTTTTGAGTATTTTATCTCAGCCTAAAGATCAGATTCAATATAGAAATTTAATGGCTGAAACTGGGGAGGCTGTTTTTAGGTTCAAAAGGGTAGTCTCTCTTTTAAACACTGGTTTAGGACATGCAAGAGTGAGGAAGATGAGGAAATTACAGACCCCTTTTCCTCAAAGCATCCTTTTAGATAATCCACACCATAAGGCTACAACTGATAATCCATCCAGGAATTTGCAGCTTGGTCCGCTTTATTTAGGGAACAATTACCAAACAGCCCAACCGGTATCATCAGGACACTACCATATGCTTCAACAACAACAACAGTTTAGACAAAGATTACAGCTCCAACAACAGCAAATGAAGCATCAAGCTGAGATGATGTTTAGGAAGAGTAACAGTGGGATTAGCTTGAACTTTGACAACTCTAGCTGCACACCTACCATGTCATCAACTAGGTCTTTTATTTCTTCCTTGAGCATAGATGGTAGTGTAGCTAAGTTAGATGGTGGTGGGGGTTCCTTCCATATCACTGGAGGGTCTCGTTCTTTGGATCAAGGTCCCCGACACAAGAAGAAGTGCTCTGGTAGGGGTGATGATGGGAGCGTCAAATGTGGAAGTAGTGGTAAATGCCATTGCTCCAAAAAGAGGTGAGAATCAATATAGGATCATGCTCTTTATATTAGTTCTTGTAATTGCTTTCCTTAAGTGGTTACTCTTTGTTGGCAGGAAACATAGAGTGAAGAGATCAATCAAGGTGCCTGCAATTAGTAACAAGCTAGCTGATATTCCTCCTGATGATTATTCATGGAGGAAGTATGGACAGAAGCCAATCAAGGGTTCTCCTCACCCTAGGTAATGATCATAATCAAACTGAGGTTTGATATATTATTATGTGAATTTCCGTGTTGCTTTGTTCGGTTTTGCTCGTGGCATTACCAATATTAAGTTCATATTGGATTGGAACTTTTAGTGTCTGTTTTATCTGTGATTACGAGTTCCATTTGGAGGAAGTGTTATATAGACTTGAAGTTGGATGTACGGGGAGCCTTTTAAGGTTCATCGTTGCAAAACAACGTCACTAATGTTTCAATATTTAGGAAATGCATCCTTTTCTTGATTTAGCTGTTACTTCTGTCGAAATCGATTAGGAGTATTGTATTTCAGCTACATTGAATTAGATGGTATTGGTTAAGATTTATGCTTTTATGGCATTGAGGGATTTACCTTAGTCTCGAAGATATTAAAAAGAAAATTTAGAGCATTGAAGGATTTCAACCCATGATGAAGTGAAAACTTAGATGATGCAGGGAGGTTCGAGAAGAGTTAAACTTTTCCCTTTCTCCCAACATACCACGTGGCCAAGTAGTTTATATCTGCTATGTTTGAGTTGGTGATTAGCGACAGTCTTCGTTCCAGTTGCATGCTTACAGTGTTCATAGGAAGCTTGTTATATAATTTGACTTGTATTTAGTGAAATTCGTCTAGATTTATCGACTTACAAGGCCTTTCTTTTATCCGATGCAGGGGATATTATAAATGTAGCAGTATGAGAGGTTGCCCTGCGAGGAAGCACGTGGAGAGGTGCTTGGAAGAGCCATCCATGCTTATTGTTACCTATGAAGGTGAACATAACCACCCAAGGTTACCATCACAAACAACGACAACATAGTCTCTCAGGGGACCTAGCTAAGATCGCTTCCTAGTGTTAATGGTTATGAGTACATATTTTACATGGTTTAAGCATGGGGTATATTGGAGCAGTTTTTTTTTTTTTTTCCTTGGCAACCAACATTAGAACCAACTGCAAGAGGACCAAAAAGAAAACAATTGTAGAATTGGGGGGTTTAAATTGTAAGAACTATTTTCATCTTTCATTGCAATTAATGCTTCAAAAAGGGTTTAGAACTTTTTGAATTGAATGAAACATGCCATCAATTAAATCCACTCGTGAAATATGTTTGGAGCCAAACCATAATTGTTCAAAATTTGTCTTTTGGCACATACGTACTGCTGGAAACTCTGGAATGACAAGACAGAACAGATGATGGTGTTTAAAACTGGTTTGAGTTTCAAAGGTTGGATTGAAATTCTGAAATTTTGTTGAACCAATCCATTGAATGTTCTTGTCTGTTTTTGGTGCCTCACGTGAAGAATTATTTTAGTCAAAATCTTGGTAAGTATTTGGAACAATGCATGTGATTTATGTTTAGACTCATAAATAAGAGCAACATGGTTCCACTACCATTTGCAATGGCAAATGGCATATATGCTAAGCTCCAAAACAAGGAAGGCTGGAATTTCCATTTATAGCATTAAAGTGAAATCTGAAGTATGGGATTTGAAGGGTTTTTTTTTTTTTTTTCTTTTTTTTTTTTAATGAGGAAAAATAACTGTATTTATGTCTAAAATAAAAAAAATTTCAAAAAAGTGTTGCCTTGTGTCCCAGCAGCATCATATTATGTGATTAAAAGGGTATTATTGTAATGTTACATTTTAGAATAAGATTGAAGTGTTTGAATTGTTAACATTTCGATCATCATGTAATCTCACATTATAGAATCGTGTCAATATGCTGTAATGTAGTGTATAACCTCACGGCCCATTTCTTAAGTTATTTTAGATTATGGGTGTAGTCTAAAATTTTGGACTAATTTATCCTTTGTTTTTATTATTTTAATTAATTTAGGTTTTTTTAAATAAAATTTAAAATTAATAAAAAAACTTAATAATGAACTAGAGGTTATACATTACAATTATAATTATTATATTTTATTTGATGATTTATTTGTTAATATATTAATTATGGTTATAATTATAGGGATAGTTAGTGTTGCAATCACTTTTCATAAATATTATTAGGATTTATAAATTTATTTTAACATCATATATATATAAATTGTATAAAATAAGTAAGAATTGTAATAATTTATCATAATTTTATAGAAATTGAGACTAAAAAAATGTTAAAAGACCTAAACTGTTTAAAGAAACAAATTCTATAACAACCAAAAGTGAGTAAAATGTGCTAATAGACAATTGCTAATAGATAATCTTACATTCTGTCAACTAAATGCCAGAATCTTACATTCCAATCAAGCGAACCTAACAAGCTTGTAATCTTACATTCCCGTAATCATATTATGAAACCTAATTTAATATTCAGCAAACCAAATGCACCTTAAATGAATAAGTAATATTGTTGTTTATTTGTATTACTTCTAATAAGAGTCAGATTGCACTTTGCCCCCTTTTACTAAAAAAAAGTAGGCAAATTAGTCCCTATGCGTTAGATCAAAAAGTAAATCTGTTGTTTTGTTAAAAATTCCTTTCATATTTATTATTAAGTACTGACGTGATTGACGAAAAATCAAGTAGTAACACATGACATACCACGTGTACCTCATGCTGATGTGATAATATTTTATAAATGTTTAATTTTCACATTCATCTTGTTTTTACCTCGACAACCTTCAACCAAGCAAATAAAACCATAAAATGGAGGGAAGCTATGAGATTAGAATTGGAAGCACTACTCAATAACAAAACTTGGGAATTAGTACCTAATGATTCTAATAGTAATGTTATGAATTGCAAATGGCTTTACAAAATTAGAAGGCAAGTTGAAGATTCCATTGACTGTTATAAGGCCTATCATGTTGCATAATGGTTCATGCAACGACCTGGGTTGGATTTTCATCATACTTCTAGTCTAGTGATAAAATGGGTTATTGTACGTATTGTGCTCAATATAACTATCCAAAAAAAAAAGTGGAAAATTCATCAAAATTGATGTCAACAATGCATTCCTACGAGGGAATTTGCAAAAGCAAGATTTTGTGCCCTAACCACCATGCTTTGTTTATCCGAAATACCCATCTCATGTCGATTGTATAAAAAAGGCAATTTATTAAATTAAAAGTCATCTTCAACAAATGGTGTTTGTTAAATCTGAATTCGACGGCTCATTGTTCATTTTGAATAACATGGCATCAACAATGCACATCCTCGTTTATATTGATTATATTTTAATAACACAGTCATGGATTTCTTGTTTGTCAAGTTATATCTTCTTTGGCCTTTCGTGTTTTTTTTTAAAGATTTAGGTAATCTTCGCTATTTTCTTGGAATAGGTGTTCGTAAGACATCTAATGTTCTGATGCTATCTCAAACCAAACATATTATTAATATCTTGATTGGGTTTAGACATCCATGAGCACCACTCATTAACTATGTATCAATGATGGTTCACCTCTTGTTGATGCCATGCAATAGTATCGAGTGATTGGTAAATTACAATATTTATCTATTATCAGACCAAATATATCTTTTATTGCTAATAAACAATTATATTTCATGCGCCCATCAATGGAGGAACATTGGAAGGCTATTAAACGAGTGCATTAGTGATCTGCCACAATTTACAGTGACAAATTAAGTTCTTTTCACGACTTAATGAGCTTATATTCAAGTAGTTTTATATCTTTTATATTTGTTTTAAAATTTAGTTCTTAGTATAAATTGAATAAAATGAGCTTCTATTGTGGTTTTATGACTTATTCGGCTAATATGAGCCTAAGGGAAGACTAATGTGTTGATTGTGTGTGCAAGAAATAGTTTTAAGTCGATGAGTCTGTGGATTGCCCGGGATGTTACAACATCCAACTTCGAAGCTAGCCAAAAGCATTCTACCATTGATGTCGTGACAACAGATCTTCCATGTCGCGACATCCAACTTCAAACCTACCAAGGGGGTATTCTACCAATAATGTCATGACACCAATCCTGTGGTGTTGCAACACCGGCTGGATGAGGCCTAACTTACAGTCAAAGGTGTTTTCGTCTACACAATGATAATTAACACATTAAATAGCTCTTAACTTGAACTAATTTGGTCATCCAACCCTAGCACTATATCCAACCCTAGCACTATAAATATTAAGCTCTTAAAACCTTATTGGGGAGTTCAACAGATTTCCTTATACAATTTTCAGTTCTTTTAAATAAATTAGGGTTTTTTTAGTTCGAATGTTTCTATTCCGAAGTTGAAACAATAGCGAGAGGGGTATGTTCTGAACACATGTTTCAATTGCTATTCGTGTAATACCCCTAACCCGCATCCACCGCCGAAACAGGGTTACAGACCATTACCAGAATATATAGATCAAATGCAAATATATTATGTTCATGTCAGATATTATTTATATAATCGCTTATAAGAGTCCTCGAGGCCCAAAACATGCATTAAAATCAAATTGGGACTAAAGCAGAAACTCAGGAAAATTTTTGCAAAATTTTAAAATTTTTTCTATGTGCAGGAGACACACGCCCGTGTGGTCAGGTCGTATGGCTCACACGGCCAAGTGACACGCCCGTGTCCTAGGCCGTGTGGTATTGAAGTAGGACACATGGTCGTGTCCCCAGCCCGTGTAACTCTCTGGCTTGTAACAAATTTAAGTGCAGGGGTCACATGGCCAAACCACACGCCTGTGTGCTAGGCCGTGTGATCAATTCTGAGTATTCTGTTTTGAAAATTTAAAATGCAAGGGACACATGGCCAGAACACACGCCCATATGCCAGGTCGTATGTCACACACGGCTGAGACACACGTCCATGTCTCTGCCCGTGTAGACAAAATAATGTCATTTCCTAGCCTCATTTCTCACCCAAATTATCCTGCACTTACATCAACATTTTAATATATCCATCAACCAAATCAAAACCTTTAAGCCTAGCCAAAACCAAATTATATGCATGACATTTAATACCATATATTCATGTGCTCAATCTTACCAAATTGACCAAATTCTCATGTATACATGTTTTCATCAAGTATGTTATCTCCATCCATTCATTCTTATGTTTACCATTATTCAACTATTTCAACATTTACACATCAAACATATTAATGCCATTTACGTATAAATCAAAATATGCCAAATACAAACCATATCAATAGCTAGTTATAACCAAAACATTTAAATGCCACTAATGGCTAGAATAGCATATACATGCCGTTATACCCAAAAGATTTATTTCATATTTATACTAAATTGAGCCGAAGGATAGTGTGAGTGATCTCCGCCAAACTCCCAACCCAACGAGCTTTCGAGTATTATAAAACAGAGGAAATAAAACTGAGTAGGCACTTAGTACTTAGTAAGTTTATATAACGAGAAATAATCTTACCAATCATTTACATTTAATGTAAGCATATAAACACACACCAATCAATTTGGCCATTGCCTAGCACACATACTCTCTCCAAACATGTTAGTTACTTATTTCATGCAAATATCAATGATAAGGATGAGCTCATCAATCATCAAGTTACAAGTAATTCATGTGCATATGAATAATGGTTCATTTCAAATCCATATGATCTTATGTCAGAATTTCACTCGTTGAATCATTTAAGATCTCGATGGATACAAGGGTAGTATACCTAAAGTGTACAATTAGTAATCCGCCAATTCATATATAAAAGTACTCCTTAGAACACTTAATTAAAAAGCACACTCTCAAGCCATATAACAGAATGCTCATGTGAGCATGAAACGGAAAGCTTATCCGAGCTTAATAACGGGAAGCTCATAAGAGTTTTAATCAAAATGCTCATGCGAACATATAACAGATTGCTCCGAATAGTACTTAAAGAGAAAGTACTGGATAGTCTTATAACGGGAAGTTCAAGCGAACACTAATGGGAAGCTCTAGAGAGCCTTTAACGGGAAGCTCACAAAGAGCCTATAAAGGGACGTTCATAAGAGTGTGGGTGTGTCTACAACACATGCAGAATCACAACCAATCGGGATACTCCGAAGAGCATTTAACGGGAAGCTCGCAAGAACATTATAACAAGAAGCTTGAGAGGGCTTGTAACGGGATGCTCTTTCGAGCTACGGTATGTCTACAACATATGCAGGAACACTACTATTTTGGGAAACAGAACCCTGTATCCAATCGAATCTCATTCATTCAAACGGAACTTAATACTTGCCGGGTATTTCCGGATATATTATCAAATTTCATATACATTGTCATTGCACAAATCACATACAGTCATTCAATTCAATTCAAACATATAATTACATAATTAAGTTTCACGAACTTACCCCGACAATTGTTCGTGAGTTGTAGTATACTAATCCGATACTTTTTCTTTTCCGCGATCCAACTCTGATTTTGATCTATCCGGATCTATACGAGTAAATTTAACATCAATTTAATACAATTTACATTTAATTCTACCCAAGTCACATCTTAGAAAAAATTACCATTTTACCCCTATACTTTTACTAAATGACAATTTCGTCCCTAGGCTCGGAAAATAAAATTCATGCAATTTAATCCTTAATCCAAGCCTAGCTAAATTTTACATATAACCATATTATTCCATGTATTTCACAAAAAATTATAATTTTTCCTTGAATTTTTACAACTTTACATTTTAGTCCCCAAATCTCAATTTCATCAAAATTCATTTAACAAAAGTTATTTATCTATTAACAACCTTTCATTTTCTACCATAAAATTTCATAATTCAACTATATTCATCCATGGAAAAAACTTTAATACTTTGATAAATTTACAAATTAGTCCCCGAGATAGGTAAATTAAGTCGTTACGGTCCCGGAAATATAAAAATTACTAAAAACGGGATTTGATTACTTACCTAGTTAAGCCAAGGAAGCTTGTTTAAGCTTATTTCCTCTTAGCTAGGGTTTCTATGGAATGAATTTGGGAAAGATGATGAAAAAGATGATATTTTCTCAATTAATCATTTATCATCTTTTAATATCTTTTCTTTTCAATTTCATCCTTTTATTTTCCCAAATTTTCCTGGATGAATCATCATAAATATCTACTAACCCCTCTTAATGGTCTATTTTCCATATAAGGACCTCTGATTTTGAATTCCGTAACTATTTGATCCTTTTAGCTACTAGAATTTAACTTTTGCAATTTATGCAATTTGGTCCTTTCTATAATTGTACATGAAATCGGTAAAATTTTCTTATCAAAATTTTTATAAGTTCTTATCAAAATTTTTATAAGTCTTTCCTATCACAATGTAGATCATGCAATAATATTAAAATAATTTTTCTTTCTAACTCGGATTTGTGGTATTGAAACCACTGTTTTGACTTTATTGAAAACGGGCTGTTGCAATTCATCAATGAGCATTCTCTATCTCTTTTCTTATTCTTTTATTGATATATCTTTCGTTAACTTAGTTAAGTTAATGTTTGTATGAATATTAGAATAAATTGGTGCTTTACAAATATCTCGGATGAATCAACTGTTTAAATTGGTTATTTGACTAAGTAAATAATAACCTAAAATTATGTATTTATTCAAGAGACTTAGTATAATAGGATTGATGACCGTAGTAGAATATCTTAGATGAGTAGACCGAAAGGGTATCCTTTTGAGTAGACTTGTGCCAAGAGGTGAGACCGAGAGGGTATCCGTATGTCTAAGTGAGACCAAAAGGATATCTTAAGTGGTAATCCTTAGTTAAAATGAGACCAATAGAGTATTCCTAACTAAAGGTGGTAAATACTTACATTAATACTCTATTATGCTATCCCATTCTCCCTGGATAAGGAAACTGATCAAGAAACAAATAAACCCTAAAAACAAAGACTTAATAAAAGAAAACGGTGAAAAACATGTCACTATAGGCAGACAAAACTTAGAGAGAAATGTGTCAGACAAGCATTCTTTAAAACCATAAACATGGTTGTATAATGTATTCATTCACCTAATTTTAAAAGGCTTGTTTTATAGAAAAAGTGTGAAAATTCAAATTGGGTTTATATTTAGAAAGCAAAACCTCATAAAAAGAACTTTTAATTTTGCATAATTACTATGAAAATCTACGTGAATGTAAAAAGGTTATAAGTAAGGCCATTTTCGGAAGGAAATAAAAAATAGTTAATATCTTAGTAAAAGTATCATGGAAGCCTGTATATTAGGAATTAAATTGTATTTTGTTCTCTTTACTAAAGAAAAACAAATTAGTCTATATACGTTAGATTAAAGAATAAAATGATATTTTCTGTTAAAAATTCCATTCATTTCTATTGTTAAAAACTTACATGACTGACAAATAACAAAACAAGTATACGCCATGTGTACCTCATTCTAATATGCAGGACTAATTTTTAACAGTAGAAATGGATAATAGAATGACTAGTTTGCTATTTGATCTAATATACAGAGATTAATTTATTAGTTTAAACAAAAGCATGGAATAACTTAAAAAATTAAAAAGCACAGATTATAAAGGAAAAAATAAAAAAAAGCCATAAAATAACTTTTAAAAACGGGTAAACTACACCATTAGTCACTAAATTATGGGTAAGTTCTTGCTGTGATCATTTAACTAAAAAAGTTACGATTTAGTCACTGAACTATTCGAAAGGTATCATTTTAGTCAGCGAACTATCCAAAAGTTTTTATCTAAGTCACTGAGTTGTTAAGGTTTTTTTTTTTTAAGTTTTGCCAACGAGCTCCAGGCACGATTTGATGATCGGTAGGTGGATCAGTACTCATTGACAAGTAGAAGAACATACCTTAGATTTAAGTCTATATGATGGTCAATGTCAACGATTGAAGAAAAAAGTTATTTAGATATTGGTTCATAGATTCGTAATGTCCAAAGCTATTTCATGAAAAAAAACTGAACTATATAAGAGAAGAGGAAAGAGAGTTTCGATTAGTAGAAATAGTGTGAACAGAGAAAGCTATATAGTATCAATTTTAATAGCTCAGTGACTTAAATAGTATATTGACCAATTTGTAACTTTTTTTAATGAAGTGACTAAAGGTGTAATTTACCTTAAAAAAAAGGAAAAGAGTAAAAGAATAATTTACCCAAATTGTAAAACAGTGTTTCAAATAGATAATGCCATATTTCAAAAAACTATAATGTGAATATGATTATTAATTATTTTTAATCTCATATTTTTATAATATATATCATGCGGATCGGAAATATATGATAAATACTTATCCATTCAAGCACCTCTATTAATCCTTAAATCATCTTGTTGAGTAATATTTTTCTTGTATGTTATTGATAGGAATGTTCGGGTATTTATGAATATTATAGATGATATTACAGCTCATGATAGGGCCCCTCTATTTTGTCTTGACCTCACTGCCTCTAGTACTAACATTATTTGCGAACTCCAGGTTTGCTGGGCACGTGTCTACGGAGCATGTGGTCCTTTCTGCTCCTGGAACTAACATTTTGGGCAGGCTCCATACCTGCTGGACACGTGCCTAGGTGGCCTGCATGCTGTCTGCGAGCTCCTTAAATATATACGAGCTGAGATGTTGGCATTGCGTTATGAGCTAGATCCGTGAACTTGCCTTATTGTCCTATTTGTGGCTCGTTTCGCTCTTAATCTTTTGGCTGGACCTATCTAAATCACGGTTTGAAGACCCAGATCCCTAATAAAGTTCGGGTCAATGATTTCTGATGTATAACACATCTTAATCCATATTCTCTTAATGCTAGAAAAATCATTTAATGAAATAAGTAAAAGATAATCAATAGAATAAAAAATTATATGGGATTTTTTTTTAAATTAAAACTTGGAAAAGGCCCAAATTAACAAGGCCCGTATTAGGAAAGTAAGTCTAAAAAGATAAGAAAAATCTAAACTAACATAATTATAGCTAAAAATTTGCCCAATCAGAGAATCCTGACGCCTATCATGCCATCTTTCTGTCATTTCCATTCTTTAAGGCATTTTCATTTATGAGGGGAGTTTTAATCTCTAAAAAACGCTCCATCTGGTCATTTTGAAACACTTTCCCCTCTTTCCTTTCATCTTTTCACATCTTCAGTCTGGTTCTCGCTCACTGTCAATCACTTTCTGCAGCTAGAATGTGCGCTAAACCATTTGCTGATCTTGGAGTTTGTTCAAATCTACAATACTTAGAACTAGATGTTGCCTGATGAATATCATGAATATATGCACCGATCTGTTATTTGTCTTGCCTTCTCGTCTTACATTTTTTTATTACCGATAGCGAATCCCCTTCAATGATGATTTCTGACCATTTCATTTCGATTCTTATCTGGAGTGCTTTTCAGTAAGCGATCGCTTCCGCAGTGAAGGCGGAGGGAACTTCTTGATGAATTTCCGAGCAAGAGAGGAGAACAACCCATTCTCTGTTTCTAGCCACTATCCTTGAAGCTGACTGGAAGTGTCTCACATCGTATGCACCATCAAAGTTTATTTTCACTCCCTGCCTCAGTGGGTGTTTCCATTTTTCAACTTTCTTTAAGTTTTTTGTAATTTTTGATTCGACACCATCTAGATCTTGAATATAGTTTTTGACAAAATCTGCTATCTCATGACCACGTCTTATGACTTTATCATGGATTCAAATGTTTCTGTCACCCCATATGGCCCATACCGCACAACCAACTAGTCTGCATTGAGAGGGAGAGTATTGAACAAAGATCTAGGCGAGCCACTGTATGAACTCAAGATTAGCATTCTGTAAAATATTTCAGATGGCTAATGCACTCCATACTGATACTGAAATAGGGTTTTCATGAAAAAGATGATCTATAGTTTCGGCTCCTACACCACAACGGGGACAACTTGAGTAATTGACTAGCTTCCTGTGCTGCATGTTTACTCGTGTAGACATGTAGTTCAGTGAGATCTTTCAGATTGTAATTTTTATTTTTATAGGTAGATTTAAAAGCCATAATTTTTTGTAAAAATCCCTGTAGATGGTTTGTAAAGCGTAAGCTCTAGAATCCGAAATCTATAATAGTTTGTAGGCACTCCAGACTGAAAACTCACCCGAAGGCTCGCCGCTCCACACCATGAAATCATCGTGAGGATCACTCGTCAGAGGGATACAAAGGATCCTTCTAACTTCTTCTTTTGGAAAGGTATTAACAATTAACTCTTTTTTCCATTTCCGTTCATCGCTATTGATCAAATCGGCAACTTTAAAATCTGTCAAAATAAAATCACCTAAAGATAATCTAAAGTTAATTGCATCTAGAATCCATACATCATTGATAACTATGATGTTCGAACCCGTACTCACCTTCCAACAAAGGCCTTTTGCCAAAATACCCTTAGTCGCCCATATGCTTTTCCATTCATAAGAACATCTATTCCCCAAACATGAATTTAAGAAATCATCATTTGGGATATATTTCACTTTAAAAATTCTCGCAACTAAAGAATTTGGATTGTTTATGAACCTCCAACCTTATTTTGCTAAGAATGCGATATTAAATTGGGATATATTCTTGAAGCCTATTTCGCCTTCTTCTTTAGGACGACACATGTGTTTTCACTGGCACCAATGAATTTTTTTTTCGTAACCTTTCTGCCACAGAATTTTGCAAAAATGCTTTCAAATTCTCCACATAATGAGTTTGTCAGAAGAAAGCAAGACATAGCATATGTAGGTATGGCTTGAAGGACTGATTTGATAAAAGTTTCCTTTCCCCCTTGTGATAGTAGTCTACAACTCCATCCCTCAATTTTCTAAGAAACCCTTTCCTTATGGTTTTGAAAATACTTCTTTTTCTTTCTGCCAACCATATTAGGGAGCCCTAAGTACTTCTCCAAGTTTGCAGAAACTCTTACCCTAACAAAAGTGAAATTTCTTTTTTTATGGCTTCTGTTGAATTCGAGCTATAAAAAATTATTGACTTTTCAAAATTGATACATTGGCTTGAACACCTTTCATAATCCTTCAGTATTTCTTTCAGTATCATAGCTCCCCTATTTGTTGCTTTGCCAAACAAAATACAGTCGTCAGTGAAAAGAAGCTAGGAAATCTCTGGACCTCTTCTACTAGCCTTTGCACCTTTCAACAACCCTTCTCCTGTTGCCAATCTTATCAACGATGAAAGACCTTCACTGCAAATAAGAAAAAGAAATGGACTAAGAGGGTCACCTTGTCGAAGTCCCCTAGTTAGTCAAAAAATTCTTCTACTACTTCTGTTAATGTTTATTGCATAAGAGGTAGTTGTAATGCATTTCATAATTAGTGCGGCCCATTCACTTGTAAATCCCATCTGTAACATTACATCTTGTAGAAAGCTCAATTCAACTCTGTCGTAAGCTTTACTTATATCTAGCTTCACTGCCATATATCTTTTTTTTCCTGTGCATTTTTGGCGAAAAGTATGTAGGATTTTATAAGCTAAGAGAACATTATCCGAAATTAGTCTCCAGGGGACGAAAGCACTTTGTGCCTGATACATCTCCCAATGACTTATTGAAGACGGTTTGCTATCGTCTTTGCCACTATTTTGTAAATGACCGTACACAAGCTAATGGGTCTATAATTACCTAGTGTTTTTGGATTTGAACATTTGGGAATAAGCACAATATCCATTTGATTGAAAGATTCAAAATTTTGATCATAATTCAAAATTCCCAAGCAGAAAACTTCAACTTCTTTGCCTACAATGTGCCAGGACCTTTGGAAAAATAGTGCTGGAAAGCCATCATGACCTAGTGCTTTAGTAGAACCCATCTATTTTAAAGCTATTATAATCTCTTTTGCAGTATAAGGAGACATCAAAATTGTATTTCAATATGAAGAAATACTCTTCTAAATACCCGTTAGAAGATGAGATGGATCCCCAACTTTATTTGATGTAAACAACTTCTAAAAAATAACGTGGCAGCCTCATTGATTTTCATTTTATCAACAGTTTCCCTTTCACCCTCCAACTCCAGCCTTGATATTTTGTTTCTCTATTTTCAAGTTGAGGAAAACTTATGAAAAAAGGCTGAATTTTTGTCCTCTAATTGCAACCAATTTGCTATTACCCTTGTTCCCAGTACATTTCATCCTTATCAATTTCCATATTTAGGTGGATCTTTGTATTAATGATTCTTTCCATCGTTTCATAATCATTTTCTTTGTCCATCAGAAATTCCAGTTCTCTCATTAATTTTTTCTTAAGACCCTCTCTGTCTTTTCTAATTGTGCTTTCCAATTTCTTCAAACTGATTTGCAACTTCTCCAGCTTCTCCATTAAAGTGCCTATGGATGATTCCCATGATCTCTTTATTTCTTGCTCAAAAGATTCTTCCATGGTCCACCATGCCTCAAATTTGAATTTAGGAATTGTCGTATAAAAATTATCGGAAATTGTATTTAGAAGAAGAAGACAATGATCCGACATTGAGTGGGGTAGATATTGAATGCCCTCTGCTGGAAAAAGATTCATCCATTTTTCGTTTGCCACTCCCCAATCAAGTCTTTCTTTGATGTTTGTTTCTGACAAATTACCCATTTCCCAAGTGAACCAGGCCCCAAAATATCCAATGTCCATTAATTGACAATCCTCTAGAACTGCACGAAAAACCTCCATTCTTCTCTACTCTACTAGTAGACCTCCTCTTTTTTCAAAGGAGTACAAAATTTCATTAAAATCGCCGCATACTAGCCAGGGATGGTTTTGATCTTCTCCTAACTTTCTTAACAAATTCCATGAAATATCATTGCTACTTAAATAAGGTGAACCATAAAATCCTGTAAACCTCCACTCCTCTTGGGCATTTTCCTCTGTTATCATTACATCGATATGGCTATTTGAAAAACTCCTCAACTGAACCGTAATCTCTCCTTTCCATGCTAAACTTAATCCACCGCAAGAACCTTCTGCTTCAATTTCAATCCCATTCAAAAACCTATAACCCCTCCTAACCTTCTCCATGCGCTTGTCAATTTTTGTCTCCATTAAAAAGACCATTTGGGGATTATGCTGCTTTAACAAAGCACACAGCCTCCGTATTGCCCGTGGACTCCCCAATCCACGGACATTCCAACAAATGCTTTTCATTGCATTCGGTCGGCATTCCTTCTGCCAGCCGCTGATTCATAAACTTTAGGAACATCATTCTGTTTCAGATTTTTAACACCCTCCTCTGAGAGATCTTCAATTCGACCATTTGCTTCTTCATATTTTATTCTTTTTGCTCCATCTACATCTG
Organism: Gossypium stocksii; assembly: GCA_020496765.1. Lineage (NCBI taxonomy): Eukaryota > Viridiplantae > Streptophyta > Magnoliopsida > Malvales > Malvaceae > Gossypium > Gossypium stocksii. The sequence continues at coordinate 113,245,170 of CM035623.1, forward strand.
TGACTCTTGCACTGCTGTTATCACTATCAGCTTCCGGATATTTCCTTTTTCCCATAATACTGTCCTCCTTCTTTTGGATTGACATACTCCCTTAGACAATTCTCTTCCAAATTGATTTCTTAGCTAAAGATGAAATCTTTCCCAACGTGTTAGAGCTTTCACTCTATTCACCAGTTTCTTACACGTTTGATCATTCTTCATGCTTCTTGAACGTTTCCATCAAACCCCCTAAATTTAATTCGTTTTGAGACTTTCAGCGCATAGTATCCTCTTCATCAGGTCTTTTACCATTGACGGACAACACCTCCATGCCCCCTATGTAAGAACATTGGGACACCATCTTCTTTGCTAAAAAATTAAATTTCAAACTCTCCTTTCCAATTTGATTTGATTTTGCTTTTAATGCCAGAGAATATGGTGGATCAGCACTGATTTTATTCTTTTCTGCAAGATCCAGTTCATCACAATCGTTGATGCCATGCCCTATTCTCCACATCCAAAACAAAAAAAAAACTGGTAATTTTTCATATTTAAAAGATATCCACGACTTATTTTTATCATCAATTGAAAGAAGAATACCTCTACGTAGTGGTTTCTGCACATCCAGATTAATTTTTAAACGACATAAATCCCCCTCAATTTCAGATCTGATTATTCTTCCAAAAGTCGCCCCAATGGCATGCAATAAATCTTTTTTGTCGAATTCTGGTGAAAACGCACCCATCTTAATCCAGAACGGTGAAGAAATTTGTCAAATCTGGTTCCTCTCGGTCGGTTTGGTTAACCTATCAAATAAGACGAGGCTTTTACGAAACAACCATGGTCGCCCCTCCATTATTGTTTCCAAGTCATCCTCAAAATCAAACACAATTTGGAAAAGATTTTGCCCTAGCAACTGATCTCAAACTTCCTCTTCATCTTCCAAATACTCTTCATCTGTACTTTAAAACTTTTCGGGTTGTAGGCCTTCTTTGTCCATATTGAGCAGATCAAAGTAGGTTTCACATTTGGTACTACCAACGAACATTTGACAGATAATTGAATGAGTTCATCTGCCAATAACGAGATTTCCTCGTTCTTCTCCTTGACGGCGCCACCACTCTCCTCCATCCCAAACTGCCTTTCTCTAGGACTCTTTGGTAAAGCACTCTTGGCTTTTAGAGAAAAAAAATTATATAGGAAATTAAAATGCTACGAAATAATATTTTTATTTATTATTTGTTGCAGTCTCAAATATGGTATTATCTTAAATAAATTTGTAAAATTGTTTTACACGGTTAACCATGAAAATGATAATCATCCATAAATGAGATAAGAGAATTAGAAACCAAAGTACCAAATAGCTCTTGGAGGCTATTAGTGTTTTAATCCTATTTGTTTTCCCTTCATAATATAATTTAGATTCACCTACAATTTATTTATTTATTTCAATTTGCTGATTTTGTCATTCAAATTTTATTTGTTTTTTTTAAAAAAAAAGAGTAGTTGGCCCGCTTTATATTTGTAATTTGGGTGGTCAACTGCAACAAAACTTTCAAAAAGGAAATTGGTGAAATCCAATAAAAACAACTTTTAAATGTCAATTGGAAACTAATCCTTCAACTTTGTAAGTGATGTAATAAACAAAATTGAAATTCATTTTATTGTTTAAGAAAATATTAATTTTCCACTTTATATTTAAGAAATTTGTCAATTCAATAATTTATATATAATAAATTAATAAAAATCGATTGTTTGAAATTCACATGTTTATGATAATCAGAGATAAAAGTACTTTGAAGGTTGCTCTAGTAGAAGTTGAGTTGTATGTTGTCTCATCTATTAAAAGAATTGGTAATTGAATTATTATACGTTAGATTATTAATGGTCCAGGTCGGATCGATGCTCGATTTCAAAAGAACTTTCAAGTTTGGGCCAGTTTTCGTGTTAGCTCGACTCACTCAAAACGCCCAATTCATTATTCAAAATAATAAAATATTAAAAATAGATATTTTAATAGATATTTTATATACTTTTATAAATAAATTTAATTAATTATTATTTAAATTGAATTCGGGCTGAGCCAAGTTGATCAATATGCAAAAATTCTTGTCCAAGCTTGGCCCGACTAGGGGCTACCTTGTCATTGGATAAGTCTAGTTGAATAAAAAAATAAATTGATTTCTTTGTTAAAAAATATATTTATTTTTACTGACAAAAACTGACGTGATTGATGGAGTAATCAGATAAAGACACTTGACGTGCCATATGTACCATTTTGACATGAAAAGATTAATTCAAGCAAAATAATGAAATTTTTAATAGAAGAGATAAATGCAAATTTTGATGTGAGGGACTAATTCAAACAACCAAACAATAATAGTATAAATGGATGAAACTTTTATTAGAATAACTAGATCTGACATACATAAGTTAATTTATCAAATTTTTTTAGAGAGATAAAATGGAGTTGGACTCCTAATTCAAGGTCTTCATGATACTCTTACCAACAATTGGATCATAATTTTAATTTTCATTAAATATAAAAATCAAATTAAAATAAAAAATAAATTTTATTTTATGAATGAGATGATATTTCTAATTAAACCTAGAAAGCCAACTGTTGACCAGTTTCTCAATAAACCCTCCCCCATTTTATTTTCGCACTAACTAGGAAACATCAAAGCACATCTGGTTATGGAAGAAGTACTAAAAGCTGGAGCTTGAAAATGGTAGTTTTATGAAACAAAAGAATAGTATTTAATTCGAGAAAAAAAAAAGATAGCACTAATCAAAGCTAGCAATTTTCTGAAGAAGAAAAAAGAAAGAAAGAATAAAACCAAAGTCTTTGTGTAGGACCCACCTTCAAATCTGTGACAGAGATGGAAGAGTTTCGTTTCTTCAGCTGAGTTTCCTAATTTACTGCTCAAAAGTCTCAAACACTCCCGCTTTATTTATTTATTATTATTCTTTCTCTCTCTATTGAATTTCTCTAGTTGGGGTGTTTCTCTATCTAGAATTTCATTTTTTTTTAATGTTGTTTTAGTAGGGAAAAGAAAGTTGGGTCCTTTGTTTTGTTCTTATGGCTGTTCTTGAATTCTCCCAAAGCCAAAAACAAAGTCTTCCCTTTTACACTTTTCAAGTTTCAACCTAAAAAAGAACATGGGAAGCAGAATCTAGGGTTTGACAACACCAAGTCTAACAAGGTCTGTTTTTTTCTTTTCTTTTGGGGGTATTTTCCCTTTTGTTTACTCATTGATCCTTTGCCTGTTTCTGATCTTCTTCGTCTTCTAGGGAAAAAGATTTGTCCCTTAAAACTAAATTTGGTTTGAATTCTGTTTGAAAAAGGTCCTTGTTTGGTCTTTGGATGATCCCAAAATTGAATTTTGAGTGATGGGTCTTTTTTTGTTTTCCTTTAAAGATCTAGTTTTTTAGTGAAACTTCGTTGCTGTTTTTGTTTGGTTAATTTTGGGTTTGGGGTTTGGTTTTGGGGGGTTACGGTTATACATGGAGGAGGTTGAGGAAGCTAACAAGGCAGCAGTGGAGAGCTGCCATAGGGTTTTGAGTATTTTATCTCAGCCTAAAGATCAGATTCAATATAGAAATTTAATGGCTGAAACTGGGGAGGCTGTTTTTAGGTTCAAAAGGGTAGTTTCTCTTTTAAACACTGGTTTAGGACATGCAAGAGTGAGGAAGCTAAGGAGATTAGATACCCCTTTTCCTCAAAGCATCCTTTTGGATAATCCACACCATAAGGTTATCCATGAAAGCTCAGTTAAAGAACTGAGTTCACATGCCAAAAATTGTCTTTATTTAGGGAACCAACACCAAACAGCCCAACCACCATCATCAGGGCACTACCGTATACTCCAACAACATCAACAACAGCAGCAGCTTAGACAAAGGTTACAGCTCCAACAACAGCAAATGAAACATCAAGCTGAGATGATGTTTAGGAAGAGTAATAGTGGGATTAGCATGAAGTTTGATAACTCTAGCTGTGCACCTACCATGTCATCAACTAGGTCTTTCATTTCTTCTTTGAGCATGGATGGTAGTGTAGCCAATGGTGGGGGTTCCTTCCACTTCAATGGAGGGTCTCGTTCCTCGGATCAGGGTTCCCAGAACAAGAAGAAGTGCTCTGGTAGGGGTGAAGATGGGAGTGTTAAATGTGGAAGTAGTGGTAAATGCCATTGCTCCAAAAAGAGGTTAGATTATCTCTATAGGATCATGCTATTGATATTAGTTCTAATAATTGCTTTCCTTAATTGGTTACTCTTTGTTGGCAGGAAACATAGAGTAAAGAGATCGATTAAGGTGCCTGCAATTAGTAACAAGCTAGCTGATATTCCTCCTGATGATTATTCATGGAGGAAGTATGGGCAGAAGCCAATCAAGGGTTCTCCTCACCCTAGGTAATGATCATCATCAGACTGAGGTTTGATATCGTGTGAATTTTGGTTTTGCTGTAACATTACGAATATAAGTTTGTATTGGAACTTTTAGATTGAAACAGACTAGTATTGAAATAAAATGATCTTAGTGTCTGCTTTATCTATGATTATCACTTCCATTAGAAGAAATTGTTATATATAGACTCGAAGTGGATTAACGAAGAGCATTTTAGGGTTCATTGTTGCATTTATGATGATTTTATTGTCTGTGACAGTGTCATTAATGTTTCAATATTAAGAAACGCATCCATTTTTTTCGGTTTAGTTTAACTTTTGTTGAAAATGATTTGTACTACCAAATCCCAGCCACTTTCCATTAGATAATATTAGTTAAGATTTATGCTTTTATTGCATCGAGTGGTTACCTTAGTCTCAAAGATATTTAAAGGAAAACTTTTTGAGTGTTGGAGGATTTCGACCCTTGATGAAGTGAAAACTTAGATGATGCAGGGAGGTTCGAGAATAGTTAAACCTTTCCCTTTCTTCCAACATATTGCATAGCTGAGTAGCAATGCATTTATATCTCCTTTGTTCGAGTTGGTAACTAGTGACAATTCTTGACCTAGTTGCATGCTTACAGTGTTTACAGGAAGCTTGTTATAATTTGATTTGCATTTAGTGAAATTCGTCTAAATTTATCAACTTATGAGGCATTTCTTTTGTCCGACGCAGGGGATATTATAAATGTAGCAGTATGAGAGGTTGCCCTGCAAGGAAGCATGTAGAGAGGTGCTTGGAAGAACCATCCATGCTTATTGTTACCTATGAAGGTGAACATAACCATCCAAGGTTACCATCGCAATCAACGACAACATAGTCTCTCCGGGCTTAGGATCACTATCAAGCCTTCAATCTGTTACCTTAGTGTCAATGGTTGGCTTGATTTGCTCCTGTACATATTTTTGCATGGTTTCAAGCATGGGGTATAATGGAACAGTTTTTTTAGTACAGGAGGACCAAAAAGAAAAAAAAAGTAGAATTGGGGGTTTAAATTGTAAGAACTATTTTCATCTTCCATTACAATTAACGCTTCAAAAAAGGTTAGAACTTTTTTGAATTGAATGAAAATGCCATCAATGCTGTTCAAGGTTCTGGTTAGTAGTTTTGACTTTTGACCATGGTAGGCTTTATTTATTTATTGAAATGATTCAAAATGATTTGCATTTTGGTACCTACATACAGCTGGAAACTCTGGAATGGCGTGACAGAACAGATGGTGTTGAAAACAGGTTTGAGTTTCAAAGATTGGATTGAGTTTCTGATTTTTTTTGTTGAACCAATTCATTGTATGTTGTTATCTGTTTTTGGTCTCTCACGTGAAGAATTATTGAAGTCAACATCGTGGTGAGTTTGGAACAATGCATGTGATTTATGTTGAATCAAAGATTTGACAACATCAAATCTTTGGATTCAACCAGAACAAGTACCTCCCTCTCTTTTATCTCAAAAACAAAAGTACATCCTAAAAGATTCTGTGAATCTTCAGTTTTTATTTTTAACTAGAATGATTTTCACACTTCTCCTTGAGTTAGGAATTAACGTAAAATAAACCAAATTTGGTACCTGAATATTTGGTTTGATACTCTGTTACTATTTCTTCCTTCGTTTCTTGTAAATTGAAATTAGAAAAAACCATATCAACTGTACTTGAATTGTTAGATAACATCACTGTTTCCATTGCTAGTTTAAAACTATACATGAGATTTTCATCTCCTTGTGGGTCACAAATAAATTTAAGGACCGAATCAGTATTATTTATCTTCGTATGGTTGTAGAATAGATAGAGAAAAAATGGATTGGAAGGTCCAAAATTATAGAGTAAAATTTTAAGGGATATAATGTGTTCTAAGTTTTTGTATGTTCTACTTTTATTTTTAAAAATCTAATTTTTCTACTTTTTGAATTTAAAAATTCGGGTTTGATTATTAACATCCTTAAAATTCTTTTGTTAACTTCGTTGGTAAGAGGTTTTGAAAATTAAAAAAAACTTACTTGGGAGTCTGCATAAAAAATGACAAGCATTCATTGGTAATGGACTTGAATTTAACATAGAATTTTATTAGTGTTAGTAATTCTTAAAATTCACATAAGCATTTGAATTAGAATAAATTATTTAAGTGTAGTATACTGACCAAAACTGACATTTGACCATTATTATACAATCTCAAAAAAAATAAAGGGATTAGAATTGAAAATTAACCAGTATCTTAAAATTTCAAAAAAAAAAAAAAAAAAAGAAGAAGGAAAAAACAAAAACAAAGAGAAGATAAATAAGTATAGATATTTGAAAGTGGTGATAAATCCAAGCCCAGTTTATTGAGGAATGGGCCTTAAGATTTGATCCACTAAGAACCTGGAAGTGGAATGTCCAAAACTTGTTCACTCCATTACATATACATCGATAATAAATAGAACTTGATTTGAGTTTTATTCACTTCTCAAAATAAATAAAACATAAAAACTTACCATTATTCTTTGTTTTGGGTTAAAATGTCTTAAATTAAATTATTAAGGATCAAATATTTAAAAAAATATTTAATCAATAGGTATGAAGACCTTAAAGTAAATTATTATTTTTTTGAGAGGCTAAAATATTAAAAATTTTAAAGAGTACCAAAAACTCATGCTTCTCTCTTGAATCAATGTCGGATATAAATAATTATGTTTAAATTTTTAAAGTTAATAATTATATTTATATTTAAGTGGGTGTTAGATACAAATATTAAATATGCAGGGGTGAAAATGGAATTATAAACTTTTGCGATGTCAAATATAGATTTTATAATGTATTAATTTATTATTTTTAAGGGACTAAATTGAATATTTTTCATTTTTTTGAGAGTCAAGCTTAATTTTTCTCTATATTAATTTATAATTTGATCATTCATAAATGAGTTAAAACTGCATTTTTTTTTTTAATTTGAAGAGGGGGCAGCTGAGCAAGCAGGCCTCATCTTTATGAGACTTTAGACAGTCTACCTTTAGTTCGTAATTGATAGCTCTAATTCCATGCCAATCAGGCCTCCAAAAGATTTTAAAATCAATTAAATCCTCCAAATTAATAGCTCTAATTCCATGCCTATACAATATCATGCTTATCAACATTCTCGGTGTATCAAATATAAATATTTTATTTGTAAAAACGAGTCGTTCGTTAATTGAATCGGATTACAATCAATTCATCATATCAACAATGGGTTGATATGATCATTCGAAGGAGTTCAGTTTAGGCTTATACAACTGTTGCTATACATCAATTTAACAGTTCTTAAAATGGAGAAAAAAAAAAAAAACCCAAGTCCTTGATGATGGTAGCTAGGGGAAAAAACAAGCACATGCAGGCAGGCAGGCAGCACAACTTTTGTCGAAAAAACATGAAAGAATAATTAATGTTGCAGCGAATTTGGAATCTTGTAATAAAAACACTTTCAATATACCAAAATGTCGTAAAACTGGAATGATTGTGGTTTTGTCTTGGTTGTTGGTACATTCTTCTTCTCAAATGGTAAAAAGGGAGACAACTATTCTCACAGATTTGGATGAGTTTTAGGCTACAAGAATGTACTTGGACGACAAAAATCTTTTACCTACTCTTACCCTACATTTATAGTCCCTATCCAATGATGTTTTTCCTCCGTAACATTCATTATTTTTCGTGTTATTCTGTAAAATTTTAAATTTGAATTTTTTGAATAAAAAAAAAAAAACCTTTAAAAAGAACTTTTCCTTTTTTTAGAAATCCGATCTGACTTGATTCCAAATATAGTTAGGAGTAATGTGATAATTAAACTCTAAGATCTTAGACCAATGTATATATATGTATAAGCTAAAAGTTTATATTATATATAAAATTATGTAATGAATATATTTGTAAAATGTTAATTTAATAACAAATAAGACTTTAATTTAATGAGATGGATTCAAATTTTATTATGTGTATATCTATTTTTATATAAAAGATATAAGATGACAAAAACATCTTTGAAATAAACAATTTACTTTAAAAATTAAAAATATTTTTATCTTTTTTTAACTAAATTAATATATGATTAATCCTTGATACCAACTCAATCAAAAAAAATTTAAGTTCACGAGTTCTTAAGCAACCATCCAATTATCGGCTAAGGAGGTAAGTCATTTGGCATAAAATGTATCCGACAAAACCCAACAATCTTAGTAAGATGGACCTTAAGCAATTGAGGTTGCAGAGCTTATAAACCGGTCACTGAGTAAATAGGTAGGCCAACACACCAATATGGACAGACAATCACCATTCATCAGGCAATCTTCTGAGCAAACTGAGTGCTTGGTATGTATGACTCTCCTCCCATCTACCTATACTCTCTGCATTCTTACCACCTCAAAATGACTTGCCTTCCTATTTTATCTCCAGTTTTTATTAAGTATCAAACTCCAATGCGGTTTCATCCACCATTCTCAGCCAATCACCTCCAAACCCTATCCATATATACCCAACACATCAAATACACACACACATATATATATATATATGATAAAAGTAAAGAGAATGATTATGTTGGCAAGATAGATGGTGGGATTTTTCTCTAAGGAGATTTCATCTGTTTAGCATTTATTTTTTAACCAAACTTGAATGTCCAAGAAATATGACAAACTGTCCTTTTTTGAGATCCATCATGATGGACCTATATGAATTATGATGTCTCTCCATCTTCACACCACCAACTTATTGACAAGATTCTTAATTGCAGTTTTCATATGATCAGATTATTATACACAAAAAAAAATCAATCATGAAGGACCATGTTGTGTTATATCATTGTTGAGCAAGCAAAAAAGTTGTGAATTAATCATATGAGAACTTTTTTTTATTGCTTTAGGATGTAATTCGAGTAAACATTTGATTAAAAAAACATGCTATAAGTTGTTGTATTATTTGTATATTTGAAATTTTAGTTTCTCTACTTTTTAAATATTAAAATGTAAGTTCAATTATTAATTTTGTTAAAATTCTTTGATTAAATTAAGGTTCATTACAACTTCGGTAATTTTTTTACACGACAACTAAGTGAATTTTTTTTTCTTATTTCAAAATGTCATACTAGTGAATTTAACAGAAGAATTCTATCGGTGTAAACAATTAGACTTGAAATTTGTAATCTGAAAAATATAGGGACTTAATTCTTAAAAACAAAAGTAGAGAAACTAAATTAAAAATGTACAACTTAAAGTTTTTTTTTACAATTTTTCTCATATTTTAGACTGCAATTTTTTTATAATTTTTTTTTATATTATGTATGTGAAATATATTTATGAATATATATTCATATTTATTATATATTTAATTGTGGTATTTTTAATAGGACAAAATCTTAATTGTGAAAAAAAGCAACAATTATTTATATATACAACCAAACCCTAATTATAAAAGAAGTAAATAATATTATTTGATATATTAATAGTAGAATTTCCACAGACCAGAAATTAAAAAATCATCTTATATTTTATAATTTTTTTAAAATATCAATTAAAAATATAAGGTTGACTTGAGATCCTTAATCTATATATATAGACATATATACATATAGACACACATAAGAGTATTAGGATGATAAGAACAAAAGGAGAAGATTAGTGTTGAGAAAATTTAAGTGTTTTCTTTAAATGTATTGATATTTATTTAAAAAGGAGAGAATTTCGGTAAAAGTATTATGGAGTCTTTGTATTAAGAGTGAAATTGTCAAAAAATGGGTAAATTTATCTTGTATGCTAGATTAAAGAACAATCTGATCATCTCTGTTAAAAATTTCATCCATTTCAACCATTAAAAATTTGTGTGAATGACAAAATAACTAGACAATTACCTGCAGCGTGTTACATATATCTCATGCTGACGTGCATAAACCAACTTTTAACAGAATGATCAGTTTGCTATTTTATCTCACATACATGAACTAATTTACTCATTTTTTAAGTAAAAAGGATAAAAAACAATCCAACTCCTAACACAAGTACCTCTACAATACTTTTACTAGAAATTTTTACTGTTATAATGTTTATTGCATGAGTTTATATCCCTAAGACATGTTAAAGCGAAGTAGCCTTCCATTGTTGCTGGCAAAAAAAGTCATCTCTATATGGGGAATTACACATAAACAGACAAGGTCCAATAGTATCCCTACAAAATGAAGTACCGATGAAACATTGTACTATTACTAACCAAACAATTTGATATTGCCTTTCATATAATTTCTTAGACAAACTTCTGTTACTGCATTTTGCATGTTCTTTTCAATCAAAGCTCAAAGAGAGATGAACCAGCAATTGCAGCCATGGATGGAGCCACAGTTTGCTGAACACATTGACAAGTGACACATTATGACCCACCATTAGAATTATGAGCTTCACATGTAAAATTTATGGTTTATGGATTTGACCCACCATGAGTTAATATATCTGCCCCACTTGGTAGATATAACTTCATGCAATAGAATAAATAACTAGTTATGATTATGAACCCCCCTTTGAGTAAAAAATTGAGGTAAAATTTAAAAAGTTTAACTTTTAATCACCTTCTTCATCAAAACAGATACATAAAAAGTAAAAAACAAAATTAATATTGATGCCACAATCAACCCTCCAAATCTACCCTCCCAAAAGAATATATATATATATATATATTAAATAAAAGAACCAAAAACACCATGAAGGTCACCTTTAATTGTTGGTTTGTCTTTGATTCCATATCTGCTTTGTGTTTGCATGAAATGAAAGATGGTGAAGCATATATGGTCCTTAGGACAGTGAAGCTTAGAAAGGACATGTTAGACCAAAACTTGGGGGGAATGAAGCCTGGTCCGAAATCATTCATAAAGTTTGTTTAAAACATTCACATGAATGATTTCGAACCAGACAACATTCCCCGCAACGATTTTGTGTAATGAATTCATGATGGTAAGAAAAAAGAAACAGTCATGACAAGAGATTGACAATCAAAGGGGAAAGGAGCAAATTTTTTTTTCTAAGATTGAGAGATATGAAGATATATATATATATATATATATATATACATATTGCTAGGTGTGTTTATATAGGTAGTGAAAAAGAGGCATTCTTTGATGGGTCACATGACATGGAGTCCACTTTCTAAACCACCCTTTTCCCTCTCTTTTCTTCACACATGCGGATGAGGTAGTTAAAAATTATAAACTCAAGACTTATATCAATTGATTCTTACGACATTACAATATTTTCATTAATGATTTCGAGGTCAACTCAAACACCTACCACTTTTAGTCTCTAAAATTTTATTAAGGGCATTGAATTTTCGAGTTTATCATATGTCATTTGCTTGTCACTAAGGTAAAAAGAAAGGAAGGTGGTAGCGAACCTTCATAAGCAATGATTGATGGCATTTATGTGTGTGTGTATATATATATATATACTTGTTTTTTGATGCCAAGCTTAAAAACAGTTTGGTTATTAAAGTAATAATGGGACCAACAAAATTAAAAGGGAAAATATTGTACAATAAAGTAAAGTGGAATTCCAAAGTTTATGAAAGCTTAATTAATGACATATTTTTCCATTTTCCTTGTCTTTCTCATCAATCCCAATTGGTATGAATGAATAACATTTTTGATAAAATCTTGAGCATAATGTTTGAATTAACTAGTAAAGGTGCTTTTCATAAAGAAAAAAAAACAGGGAGTAAATTGGAAATATGAAGAACTGTTGATTTGCATCAACAAAATGCAGTAAAAATATCATAGAGGTCCCTGTATTAGGTGTCATATTGCGTTTTGCTCCTTTTATTAAAAAAAGACAAATTAGTCACTATACATTAGATTACAGAGAAAGATAGTCATTTTTTGTTAAAATTTTTATCTATTTTTATGAATAAAAATTGACATGGTTGACAAAATAATCAAACTGTGACACATGACGTGCCACATGTACATTATGCTGACATACAAGAGCCAAGTTTTTAACAATAATAATGGATGAAATTTTTAACAAAAAAATCAATTTACTCTTTAATCTAACAAATAGAGATTAATTTACCTATTTTTTGAGTAGAGAAATAAAATATAATCCAACTTTTAGTACAAAAGCCTTCATAGTATTTTATACCACAAAAATGCCTATTATTACCTAAATGATTCAAAGAATGAGGGATTTTAGTAATTTTTTCTTTCAATTACATCTGCATATTCCAAAGATAATTGTTTTCTCTTTTTAGTACAAAAGGGGTTGGAGTATGGGAATAAGGGAAGGAGCTGCACATGTTGGGATTTGAAATCCAAACTCATTATTAAACGCCACAACACTAATAGGAGGGGTGAAGGAGGGCTCCCCTAAAATAAAAAATTGTAATTTTAGACTTTAAAATTTATTAAATCTTAAGTTAATGGTAAATTTATACTATTGGGGCAGGTTTCTAAAATAAAAAATTGTAATTTTAAATCCCCTAAAATTTATAAAATCTTAAGTTAATAGTAAAATTATAATTTAACCTCTAAAAAAAATACTAAAATTTTAATTTAATTCTTTTGAAAACTATAAAAATACAAATTAATACAATGATTAAATTATATTTTAACTCTTAAAACAATATATATAACCCGACACCCTAAAAAATTTCTATGTGCACTAACCAGCTGCAATAAACACCTATATTCAAGTCTCATCATCCGTGGTATTGTCCAGTTACATACTATATACGAACAACAATAACTTCTTGTACAAGAAAACATGCCCTATACAGTTGTAACTGTTAAAAAGGACTAAAATTATGCAGACATGGCCGATACTATGATGATGATCTTCAACTTTTAGCCTGTACTAGTTAGGCCGATACTACATCTGTGACTGTTTTTGAATTGCTTTAGCTTATGATTGCATGAATGGACTAAGGTGAAAGATGTAGCTAAGCATAAAACAAATATCATTCACTCTTTTTAAAAAAGAAAAAAGAAAATAAAAAAGTCAAATGGCTCCAAAAACTAGTGCAATCATGGTGATACATCTATAGAGACAGTGAATCTTACATGGAAATTACGAAACATGCTTTGGCTGATATCAAAATTCTCAGATGTTTTCTTTTAGACAACATGGAATCTTGCAGGGCAAAAAAAGTTTGCATTAAACACTTCAAGTTTGAAGATAAATTAAAGGGGCACAAACAGCAAGAAGAAGAAGAAGAAGAAGAACAGTTTTGTTTGATGTCATCATACTGTAACTTCCATTAATGTTAGTGTTTGATGATGAGGCAAACTTTTTCTTTTACCAAAAGCTTCCTTTTTATGTTCTGTAATCCCAATAAAAAAGTTGATGATCCCAATAAGACAGTAGCCTATATGAACTGATGTTGGTGAAACCAACTTGGGTTGGTTCAGTTGGCTCGTGTTCATTAGCGCCTTTGCTAGCAATGCTGCTCGGATCTTGCGAGTACTCTTATTTGGTGGGTGACCTATATCATCATAAGTCACACTTTGACTTAAACTAGGCAAAAACTTACATGTTGGGTGTAGTGGCCCAAATTCATCCGGTCCAAAATAAAACAAAAAATAAATAAATTTACAAAAATAGATTGGCCGAAAGAAAAAAGCTCCAATGCTCAAAATCTAAACTTTTTTGGAAACCCCAGTTAACCTTAATCCCTCTCGCACCATAGCCTCTTCATGTCGCTAGACGTGCCGTTTGACATACCCTCTGCCATCACCAGCGTTGACTTAGCTCTCTGCCACCATCACCTACAAAATAACAGAAAAACAAAAGCAAATGACAGAAGCAGAAATAGAAGAAAGAAAAAGACAAAACAAATGAATATATGTATTATATTTCGGCTATAAAGACTGAAAAAACAGTTTGTAACAAAAAAAACCACAAGAAATCGAATACAAAAGAAAAAAAAAAGAACAACAAAGTTGAAAATAAAATAGGAAGGTAGTCCTATTTTGTTTTTTTTTTCTTTCTTCTTGTTTCGAAAAATATAAGAAAAATAAAACGAAAAGTTTAAATTTGTTTCCTATTCATCTTCCACCACTGTCGACGGCTTCATCGGAGAAGAGGAGCCGAAAGGTTTCTTGATTTCCAATCGAGTTTTGACTAGACTTCGGAAGATCTAACCCTAGATCCACAATCTACTCAAAAAGGGGATTAAAAGGGCCTATTTTTGGGAAGTCCGACTATTGGAGGCGGCAGTCTCCGTTGCCAATGACCGGTAGCCACTGCAGATACTCACCGTCCCATGGCTGAACATAGGGGTGGTTTTGAGAGGAAAAACAAGAGAAAATATATTTTTTTAAACAGAGTTTGAATTTCTTTTTCTGACTTTTTTTATTTATTTATATAAGGCCTTATACGATGTCGTTTTGGGCTTGACCTTCAAACACCCAAAACTACGTCATTTTGATGCTTGACCCGATGACCCGATCCGACCCCTTCTAAGGATTCGCGTGTTTTTAAAGGGAAGGGCTATTTTTTATTTTGGCCCTTCCGCTTTTTAGCCTATTTTTAAATTAGTCCTGCATATTTTTTATTTTATTTCATTTTTACCCCATTATTTTGGTTTCCTTGTGATTCGGTCCTTTAACCCACTTTCGACTTGAGGAAATGACCTGGGTTTGGGAAAATAACCCTTTAGGTTCCTATTTATTTTATTTTGTTTTGATTTAATCCATTGTTTTTTTATTTTTTATTTTATACTTAGAATTTCTTTTGGATTTCAATTTAGTCCTTTGCTCACTTTTTTTTGTTATGTCATTATTTTATTTTATCATTTCGGGCACTTTTATTTTATGATTATTTTTATTTTTCCTCTTGTCTCAATTATGCAATTTTATTTACATGTAGTTATTATTTTATTTTATTTTTATTATGTTATAGTCCTTTACTATTTTCCCTCAAATTTCCCTATCTATTTTATTTTGGTCTTTCACTTTTAAATGTTGATACTATTAATACTATTTATACTATTAAGATATTTTATTTTGGATATAATTATATTATCATACATTTTTATTATCATTATTATCAAAAAGTATTATTAATTGAATATTTTTCATTATTGTTATTATTATTTCTTATTATTGTATTCATTATAGTATTGTCATTTTATTTCATTGCTTATGTTGTTATTTTGTTAATAAGATAATTTGCCATCTTCGTACATTGTAAATATTGATACATACACTCATCCATTTTTTGGTACAAGCGCATGAAAAATAATTAAAACTGAGGCAATGATCGTTATTTTCGGGATTCGAGGAGTCATGTTCCTAACTTACAGAGTATGTCCTCTTCTTAGAACCGAAATAATCAAACATCCTATTTAAAATTCAAGACACGTAGGATTTTGGTAATAATCAAATGACGAGTATTCTTATTTTTGAAGATTTAAGATATCGTGTCCTAACTTATAGGACATGATTTTTTTCTCGATTAATTCGAAATAGGAAGGCCCTTTCATAAAATTTAATTTAGTTAATGATATTTTAATAAAATAACATCGTGCAATAAAGGGGATCGTACTTTAAACTTTCTTTGAATTCTCAATTCTCAACACTAACACATTAAGTAGTCAACTAGGTACCACTTTTGGGCATTATGAGGGTGCTAATCCTTCCCCATGCGTAACTGACTCCTGAACTCATTTCTTGGATTTTGTAGGTCGAAAATCAGCATTTTAGTAAATTTAACCTTTTCATTAAAATGATAAAATTACGAGGTAATCCGATCAGACCTAATAAAAATGATCGGTGGCGACTTCATTTTCATTTTTAAAATAAAAATTCAAATCGTCAAAAAGGTTTCGGCAGCTTGGCGACTCCATTTGGGACAAAATAAGAGAGTCAAGTCGCAAGTTGATTAATTTTTTGTCTTTTTGTCAAAAATTGATGATTTGGTTTAAATTGACGACCCCTTTATTGCATTTCATCCTTCATGTTTTGTCTTTATTATCTCAGATTACATGACGATTTAATATATCTATTTTCTTAGTTCGAGAGTTTCTCTTTGTATGTTTTCACGTATATTGCATTGCATAATCGTTCCATTTTACCCTTTTTAAGTGAAAGTGGGAAGTTATTCCTTCGTGAAGTCTTTACCTCCGTATAGGATAGTGGATTGCTTTTAGGATACATTTGTACCTATGTTTTTGTGAGTTCTTCACCTTCGTATAGACATAGGGAAATGTATTCCCCTGAACTGAACTCAGTCCGTATGAGTTTGTAATTGGTGAGGATTGAGGAATTTGTTGGTTCATGTACCCTTACTTTAGAACTAAACCGCATGTAATAACCCTAAGAGTCAACCCTAGGAAGAACCATGTCAAAACTTTAACTTTTACCCAAATAGATTACAAAGAAAAGATATTTTAATTGTTATTTTTGCCTTGTATTCAAGTTATACAAAATGTACTGATGTGTTTCATTTTTTTTTACTGTGTTTGCATTGCATTTTCATCTTAGAGGAAATGTGTTGATTCGTGTTCAATTGCTAAATAGAGAGTTTGTCATGGAAAATGAGTTTCTTGATAAAATGGAAGTATCCGTTTTATGTAAAGAAACTCGTTTTCTAGTAAAGTTGTTTTGATGGAATTGAACTAGAATCAGTGCCTTTTTGCATTTATTTTTCATTCATTAGCATTACATTTCATGCATTGAATTCTATAAAAAGACTTTAATTAATCAAAGTTATGATAGTTACCCTGGATACCACCGAGAATTGCCAACCGAATATCGCTGCGGTACCCGTGGTAAAACCAAAGTCATGGATCAAAGGTTAGAGAGACTAGAACAAATTTAAAAAGACATACAAGACTAGTTGCAAGCGCAGCTGCATGACCAATTAGCGAAGGTGCAACAAGACATGAAAGACCAAATACAAAAGTCCCAAAGGAGCATAATAAGCCAGTTGACCCAATTATTAGCTGACAAATTTGAAAAAGGAAAGAGTGCTGTAGTAAACTTTGGAGATGATAACGATGACCCTACATACCCCCAAGCTTTACCCTAGTGAGCGTCTAAGCACAACAGGATACATATCCATGAAAAGTACTCATTACCATTAGACCATAGCAATACCAATTTGGCACCTTAGGACTGGTAAATTACCCAATGGGTTCAAGTTCCAATCCTGGAGATAATCCAACCAACCCCTGTAATGGGCCTATTTTGCCCTAGAGCCAATAAACCAAAATTAAAACCAAAAAGGCAATGTTAATAGCCTAAAGTCCATTTACATCAAAAGCCCAAACAGCCCAAATTACATTTAACCCATTTTACAAACAAAACCTAAACCCTTAACCCAATTCCTGATGGCATGATAGGCCTAACGCCCAAACCAGTTTCAGCAAACCTGGAACCCTAGCGCCGTGCCTTCCTCCTACAAACCACGTGCATCCTCGGTGCACACATCGCTCGAGGGTCGGCTCTGCCTGCCCTTTGCACCAAAACGGAAGCCCCACTCGTTGACCTTCTCCTCCAACCTGCAAACACGCCAAAAAAGGAACAAAAACAACACAACACGCAAGGGCAATAGAGGCAAACAAATATGTATTTGGCTATATAGCAACAAGAATTGAAAATGTAATTTTGGACACGCATATTTCAGAAATCAAAAGCAAAACAGAAGAAAAAAGATTGACTTTGGATTTTCTTCTCTTGTTTTTTTTCTTTTCGATCTCTTTTTTATTTCTGTTTCAAATCTATTTTAAATAAAAGGAATAAATAAAAAAAGGAAGAGGGAGAGGCTACCAGATTTCCCCGCGGTTGCAACGTCAGAGGGATCTTTCTCCGTCGTCGAAATTGAACCCAAAAAGGGGTCGAGAGCCATCTCTTTTCAGTTCTTCCAGTTTTAAGGGGCTTGGCCTTTAAAGGATTTTAAAAAGGGGTTAAAAAACTCATTTCTACGCGACTCCGACCACCGCGGACCACCGCCCACGGCGAAGCCACGGTGGTTCGGCGACATGTGATGATGGGTTTTATAAACCCTAGCAGAGGAAATTTGAGAGAAATGGGGAGGGGGCCTTTTTTTTTAAAAAAAAAGAATGAGAAGTGATAATTTAAAAAAAAAATGGCTTTAATAGCCATGTAAAACGACAGCGTTTTGCTTTCCCCCCACACGCCTCAAAACGACGTCGTTTAGGGGGGAACCGCGAGACCCGACCCGTACCTGCAGAGGATTTGCACATTTTTACCTTAATGGTCTATTTGCGCATTGGATCCCTCTGCTTTTGTAGTGTGTTTCAATGGGGTCCCATGTTATCTTTTTATTTCGATTTTTGCCACGGGATTTTGCCTCTGTTTCAGTTTGGTCCTCAGATCATGTGAACAAACAGACACTTGAAACGTTGCGCATAAGGGCTGGGAATTTTTTCCCAATTGGTCCCTCATTCCTTAAGCGCGTCTCATTTCGGTCCTTGATGGCTGATTTCTTATTATTTACAATTTATCCCCCAAATTTCAGTTCGATTTCAGCCTAGTCCTTAGTATGTTTAATTAATTAATTTTAAAAAAATTGTTTTACTATTATTTATTTTAAGTTTTTTTCCTTATATTATTCATTTTAAATTATTTTATTATTATTTATTTTAAGATTTTCACGTATTATGAATTTTAAACTATTATCCATTTTAAATATTTTAAATGTTATTTACTTTAAGCTTGGTATATATATTTTGAATTGTTTATATATATATATATATATATATTTTAAACTGTTTTGTACATTATTTATTTTAAATTTCTTTTTACATATCATTTATTTTAAAATGTTTTATGTTATTTACTTCAAATTGTTTTACATATATTATTTTGTTTCGTTTTCTTCGTTTGTTAATTTTGGTATTTAAGTGATGTGTGTTATGCGATTGTTGCCATTATATATATTGATAATTATTTATTGGTACTTTATTGTTGTCTTTCATTAACATAACATTTTACTCATATAGTATTGTTCATTGTTCCATCACTTCTTATTTTATTTCGTTTAAATCACGTCATGAATTAAGTTCCAACTTATTTATCTAATATAGATCACTTTATTTTACTCCAAACTAAACAAATGTACGCCTTTAAGTGTTGCACTCATTATTATTCAAAAACAAAAGATTTTTAAAATGAGGTAATATTTTGAATTTTTGGAGAGTCGAGAAATTATGCCCCAACTTACGGGGTTTTGATTTTCTCGTCGATCCAAAATGGCCAAATATCCTTTTATATTTCAAAACATAATAATTTCAATAAAAAAATTTTAAAGGCAAACTTGTGCTCGAGAGTTTAAGATATCGTGTCTTAAGTTACGGGATGTGATACTCCGATATCTTGAGACAAGGGAATCTTAGCAATCGTTTCGGTTTAATTCAAAAATTTTCAAAATTATCATTAATAAAAAGGATTGTATTTTAAAAATCTTTTCAAATTTTTAACTTTCAACATTAAGACATTAAATAATCAATTAGGTATCAATTTTGGGTGTAACGAAGGTGCTAACCCTTTCTCACACGTAATCAACTCTCGAACACCGTTTTCTGGATTTTGTAGATTGAAAATTTTCGTTTTGGTAAATATTAAAACAATCAAATTACGAGGTGACCTGGTCACGTCTCATAAAAAAAAGATCGGTGGTGACTCCTAATTTTCATTTTCGTTGTCAAAATAAAAGTCGACGACCCTTTTCAAAAAATGATTCCGACAACTCCGTTGTTCAAGATTTGGACGACATGGTGGAAATGGAGAGGGTCAAAGTAGAACTGCCCAAATAGTTAGAATCGGTGCAAGTGGTTGGAGGAGAAATTTAGAGCTATAGAGAGTGTTGATTACCTTAGTGGGGTCGATGCCAAGGAATTGAGTTTAGTCCCGGATCTAACTGCCCTGAGGTCCACATCACAATGTTCTGTCGAAGAATGACGAGGTACGTCAATAATGACCAATTGTTAATCTATTGTTTCCAAGATAGTTTGGTCAGGCAACCGCCAAATGGTACAATCAGTTGAGCTGTGCCAAGATCAATTCGTGGAAAGACTTGTCACAAGCTTTTATGAAACAATATAGCCATGTGATCAATATAACACTCGATAGAATTACGCTGCAAAACATGCAGAAAAAGCAAAATGAAAGTTTTAGGCAATATGCTCAAAGATGGAATGAAGTGGCAACACAAGTTCAACTACCTCTTCTGGAAAAGGAGATGACAATGCTTTTTATAAACACTTTGAAAACCCCATTCATTAACCATATGCTAGGCAGTGCTAAAAGGTTATGAAGGAGTGGAAAAATAGACACGGGGGAAGTGCTAAAAGGTCTACCCTGAGATAGAAAAAAAATGAAGAAAATATCGCGGGCACGTACAATAAGAGCTATTCAAAACAGCTTTGACCCACTTTTTATAAACACTTTGATTTCCTTGCGATTCGGTCCTTTGACCCACTTTCGACTTGGGGAAATGACATGAGTTTGGGAAAATAACCTTTTGGGTCCCTGTTTATTTTATTTTGTTTTGATTTAATCCTTTATTTTGCTTTTTTTGTTTTGTTTTTAATTTATACTTAGAATTTCTTTTGGATTTCAATTTAGTCATCTGCCCACTTTTTTTTTGTTTATTTCATTATTTTATTTTATCATTTTGGGCACTTTTATTTTATGATTATTTATATTTTTCCTCTTGTCTAAATTTACATGTAGTTATTATTTTATTTTATTTTTATTTTTGTCATTAGATATTATTATTATTATTATGATGTTATAGTCCTTTACTATTTTCCCTCAAATTTCCCTATCTATTTTGGTCCTTTACTTTTAAATGTTGATACTATTAACACTATTAGTTATATTTTATTTTGGATATAATAATATTATCATACATTTTTATATTATTTCACTATTATTATCATATAGTATTATTAATTGAATATTTTTCATTATTGTTATTATTATTTCTTATTATTGTATTCATTATAGTATTGTCATTTTATTTCATTGCTTATGTTGTTATTTTGTTAATAAGATAATTTTTCCATTTTCGTACATTGTAAATATTGCTACATACACTCATCCATTTTTCAGCACAAGCGTATGAAAAATAATTAAAACCGAGGCAATATTCGTTATTTTCGGGATTCAAGGAGTCATGTTCCTAAATTACGGAATATGACCTCTTCTTAGAACTGAAATAACCAAACATCCTATTTAAATTCAAGACGTGTAGGATTTAGGTAATAATCAAATGATGAGTATTCTTGTTTTTGAGGATTCGAGATATTGTGCCCTAACTTACGGGACATGATTTTTTTCTTGATTAATTTGATATAAGAAGTCCCTTTCATAAAATTTAATTTAGTTAGCTATATTTTAATCAAATAAAATTATGCAAAAAAGGGGATCGTACTTTAAACTTTCTTTGAATTCTCAATTCTCGACACTAAGACATTGAGTAATCAACTAGGTACCAATTTTGGGCGTTATGAGGGTGCTAATTCTTCCTCAAGCGTAATCGACTTCTGAACTCATTTCCTGGTTGTAAGCCGAAAATCATCGTTTTAGTAAATTTAATCTTTTATTAAAATGATAAAATTATGAGGTGATCTGATCACACCTAATAAAAAAAGACTGGTGGCGACTCCATTTTCATTTTTAAAAGAAAAAGTCAAATTGCCAAAAAGGTTTTGACATTGGGACTTAAATTTTCTTTGGTTCAAATTAGTCCTTGAACTTGATATTATTCCCACACTGGGGGCTTAAACTAGACAATTGTTCCCACATTGAGGCCTGAACTGTTTTTTGTCCAAGTTAGTCCCTAAACTTGATAATTGTGCTCATATTAAGGGATAAACTTAGTAATTGTTCCCACATTGGGGCCTGAACTAGGCAACTATTCTCATATTGGGGATTGAATCTTTTTGTCTGAGTTAGCCCTTGAACTTCGTAATTGTTCCCATATTAGGGCTTGAACTTTAGGGTTTTCAAGAAAATATCTGTAATTAACTTGGACAAAAAAAAATCCGAAACTCAATGTGAGAACAATTGTTAACTTAAAAAAAAAGTTTAGACTCCAATATGAGAACAGTTACTAAGTTCAGAGTTTAATTTGAACCAAAAAAGTTTAAACCTCATAAAAATTAATGTGTTCAAGCCTTAAAAAGTGATTTAATGTATTAAAAATTTGCAGCAGAAAGGATCTATGAACTACCATTAAAGATGGGATGTTTGAGATAAGAAAACAAGTATGAGATCCAGCTAAGTGGCAAACCAGTGTGTGGATACGCAACATCAAATCAAGAAAAAGTTGAGAAGAAAATCTGCTAATACGGCCAAATACGAGCTTGGCCCAGAAATCTCAATATTTTGAAGAGGGAAAAAACTTGATTTTCAGTGGAATCCTTTAAATTTAGGGGCCCTTTAATTTGTTGTTAGCTTACAAAAAAAACCCAATTCATTGATGCATATCGCAAAATCAGTTTAAAAAACACTCAAAAAAGGCTAAGGGAATCAATCATTGATGACCTGTATACATGCATACTAAACATATAACATGGATTCATATCCTATAGAAAATTAGCCTTAAAAGTCAAACTAAACTTTTGGAATTGCATTCTGTTCCCACATTTCAAGCATATATATATATATATATATATATGGTTGAGCTTTATGATCAATGTGATTTCTATAAAGCATCCGTACCTGTCAAATTCCGAAACCAGCACCCCATTTTTGTATGTGTAATGTGTGTAAAGTGGAAAGGATGTGTGCCTTGTGAATGAAAAAAAATAGTTTTAATACATATTTGCCTTTCTTTAAAAGCTGGATCTAATTAGGCTTCAAATTTAATTGATACAGAATTTTATATACAAATAAATAAATTAGAGATGATACACTATTGAATAGACCTGCTCATAAGTTGGATTATCCGGTTCGACTTGAAAGTGGGAGGGGTTAGACAAAAATATAGTCCCAAAAAATAGTCTCGAGTAAGGCATTTTTGACCCAGCCAGAATTCACAAAAGTACAAAAAAAATTCGCTATTTTTTTTTGTTGTTTTAATGCTATTTTCTTGTTATTTCTCCCTATTTTGCTACCATTTCACTATCATGTTTCTACTATTTTATTGTTATTGTTTGGATATTGTATAGCACTTATTTTATTGTTAATTTGGTTATTATTTTAGAGGCATTTGCTTATTAAGTTGCATCTATATTAGTGTTATTTAAGTATACATATTTTTTAAAATTTATTTTCAATTTGTTGGGAAATATTTATTTTAATATTTTTAGTATTTTTGATGTATTATACATATTTTAAAATTATATAAAAAATTAATATGGGTGGGTCAAGCCGGGCTCGAGTTTTAGAATTTTTATATGAGATGGACTTAGACAAAATTTTAAGCTCATTTTTCAGACCAGACCCAATTCTATCATACGAGCTTAAATTTTTAATTGAACCCCGCCTATGAGCACCTCTACTATTGAATTGAAGGATCCCATATAAAAAAACTTTTTTGCCCTAGACTTAGTTGGAATCTATCATAACTATTGAATATTAAAGAGTCTAAATAAAAATATATAAAAAATTGTAAAAGATAATGGAGTAACATGAGAAATTTTATGTTATGCGTTAATCGAACACAACTTTCTTTCAACAAGTTTAGTTGAAATATAATGTAACTACTGAGTACTGAATAATGAAGGACACAGACTGTAAAAATTGATGAAAATAATAATCAGAAGATTTGATTATATATCAATCCAGCACACAATTTTTTTTACCATAGATGACTATTGAATATTGAAAGTTGGATATAAAGAGAAATAAAATTAGTAAGAAATTGATGAAAGTGATGAAGCTAATATAATTAAACACAACTTTCTTCCGATCTTGATTGGTGTCATGTAATTGTATTGATCAAGATTCCAAAGGTGTAAGATGATTGGATTTGTTGGGAGATCCTAGGCAGCCGTGGATGTCATATCCCATAATTTCCGTGAGTGCTGCTCTGATAAGACGTCTTCACACTCCTATCTGGCAGTCATGCAAAGTTTTCACTGCATGTTCTTTAATTCCAGATTTTACTTAACACACGTCTAATTATTTATCAGCTTATTTCATACATAAGAGGTAAAGCAGAAGAAAAATAAACAATGTTAATGTCAGCTGGGGGCACCTTTTTCAGTCTTTTGGGCATAAAAAGTGTTGCAAAATGCGAGCAGGAAGGACGGAGTATACTGGTGAATTGTGTACAGATGGAAAAATTCTCCATTACCTCTCTGCATATATTCTCCATCATCACCCTCACCTGCCCCAATTTATATATAAGAAAATTTAAAAATACAATAAATCAACATAAATGAAATCATTCATCATCACTTTTCAAGATTTTAATGTAATATATGTGTGACTTCAGATCCAATCGTATTGGGTAAATGTTATACATTTTGTTACCGAAAGTAATGGTATTAATTTTTTAATGTTTAATTATGATTTGGGGTTAATTTATTTAAAGTTATTAAGTTTGAATCTTTATAATTGTATTAATAGAACAAATTTAATGTTAAAAGTGAGTTTATTTAATTTTGCATATAATTTGTTAAATATAATCTAATGATTGTTTTTTTAGGCTCTAGTGTTGATTTAATTAAAGTTAATTATTAATATTATTAGGTAATTATGAGTTTTCATCAAATTAATCCTAAAACTCAAACTAAATACTAAAATGTTAACATTATTACTTTTAAATATCAAAATATATAAATTTTATTAAATATAAATATCAAATTAGACAAAAAATTATAAATACTATATGAAAAATTATCAAACTCGAATACTAAAACATAATAATATTAGTGTATATATTGCTTGTACTTTTCTAGTGATGAGTTGGGCTACACACTTGGGCCTATGAATTGGAATGGAGATATTAGGTTTCTTCCAAAGTTGGAAGTGAGTTAAAAGACAATTAGAGCTCATGTTTTGATCAGGGCGAATATAGGGGCTAGTCGGTTCTCTTAAAATAGAAAATTTTTTATTTTGATTTTTTAAAATTTTTAAAATTTTAAATTAGTAAAAGTAAAATTATATTTTAATTCTTTTAAAAATAAAAAAATAATTTAATCTTTTAAAAGTTATATTTTTACCATCGTAAAAATTATAATTTAATTTCGACCCTTAAAATATATTTTCTGACTTTGCTCCTGTGCTTTGATACAATGAAATAATTTTGTACAGTAATAACAAAAGTTGTGTAGATAATCAGGTAAAACCTTTCTTGGAAGTTATCTAAATGAGGGGTATACTCTAGTTTAATATGAAATTAATCTAAATTTTGAGGAAAAAAAATACAAAAACTATTCATGAGTTTAAAAATTAAAAATTATGTTATCAACAAGTGTTAAGTGTAGTGATAAAGTATACTGCAACTTGTCTAAAATTTAAAGACAACATTATTGAAAGGGGCAACCACCAATCTCGAGTATGGATTGTAAAACAAAAATAATGGAAGTTAAAAAATTTCATATATTATGTTCGGAAAATAATTGCTTATTTTTAGCTTGAAGTTTTAGCTTAATGTCAAGCTTGAGCATAGGGAACTTTGAAATCTCGAGTTCGAGTCTTAATCTATGTCTATTATACTTGAGTTCTCTCTGGATATATTTTGATTTTAGTAGCATATGAAATTCTCTCTAATTATTTTGGTCTAAGTCCCAAATAATTTCTATCTAAGTGCAATTATATTTTAATTATCAGTTGTATTTTATAATAATTATTTGCAATTACAATTGTGATGTCCTTGTACATTATTCTTATAGCTTGTTAAATTTTACATTTAGTGAATACCATATTTTAAAAAAAATTACATTATTCAAGTTAAAATATTTAATCTCCAATTTAAACAATCTGATAAAAAAATTAATTAAACAAATTTTTTGTTTGAATTTTGTCCATTAATACCATAGACCCATAATGTAAATTTGGGCACTTATTTTTTTACACAGCATGTAATTGTTGTAAAAGTCGAGCCCATTCTTAATTTAAGGCCCACTAAAATAACTAAAGAAACATATTAGCAGAGTTATTAAATAAATTAATATATCATTGGTACACAAGCAGCTAGTCTAGTTCGATTCAAACAACATTGTTTGATACTTGAGTTTGGCTTTGATATTTAATTTGGTATCCAGACTATACAATACCATGTATCCCAAGGACAATAAAACTTAAATATCAAAGTAAAAAAAAAATTCAGATATTAAATTAAACATTGAAACTAAACTCAAACACTAAATAATATATTAACCTTAAAGAAAGAGATGTGATAGAATTTGGTAATTAAAATATCTCATTGTTAATAAATAAAAAAAGAATTATGTGTTCAATTATTTATATGACTCCCGATTGAAGCTTCATGTTAGGTTGATTATTTGTTGTGTCAAATCATAGAGTAAAATTTTGAAGGTTAAATATACTCTAAGCCCCTATAAAATTCATACATTTGAAATTTAGTCATTTTAATTTTATTTTCAATAATATAAGGGTTTAAAATTCAGGTCCACCTGTTACCCTCATTAAAATTTTATTTTATTAAATTCTTAGGTGTGACTTTTTTTTTTTGCCTAAAAAAACGCTGATATTCATTAAAACTAAAAACCATACTGAAACTGACAGCAAATAAAACGTCAAAACCAGAAAGACCTGCAACAAAAACATGTGAAAAGACCCAAGCACAGCACACAGGAAAAAACAGTAGAAACCATAAAAAAAAAACACACACCAAAAGACAAAACAAAACACAGCCACAAACCACCCACAGCAAAACCTCCATGAATACCAGCCTAAAAAACCTTGAAGAAAAGAACCATGCTCATCTTAAAAACAAGGTTGAAAACCGCTTCGAGAACCCAAAATGGAGATTCAAATAGAACCTTCTCCATACTCAAAGCCCAGAACCTTAACTCCTATGAAAACCACACATCCCGATCTGCTTCCACCAGCTTTACCACAGATTCAGGTGCTTCTTTTACCCAAACGCAATTAGATTGCCGAACACGCCCCTCCATTGCTAACGCATGCGCTGCCCTGTTAATATCTCAGGGAACAAAAAGGTAAGTGACCTGCTCAAAGAACTTCTCTAAACTCCTAATTCTTTGAATAATCGATCTGAGAATGGATCTATCTGTTCTATTTTCCTTTAGCTTCTTGATGATTGTAAGAGAATCGCCTTTCACTACAAGCTTCTGAAAACCCATGTCTTTCGCAAAAAGGAGGGCTCTTTCACAAGCCCGGGCTTTTGCGATAAACGTGTTGCCACATCCTGAATCGGGTAAGTGCATGCACCCAAAATTCTTCCATATGTATTTCTTGCTAATACAGTAACAGTAGCTTGATTAGATTCGACCAGAAAAGAAGCATCAAAATCATTTTAACAACATCTAAATTAGGTGGACTCCACATACTAGGTGTAGGGACTTTAGATGACAAAACTGCAGAATTGCAATCCCGAACCTCCTGAGCAAAACCCAAAACAAACCGCACAGTCTCTCGCATAGAAAAATTGAGCCCTTCATTGATTAGTTTGTTTCTTCTATACCATAGAGCCCATAAAGCAATCACCATAGTTCTCCTGATATTCTTAGCCACTGCAAGAAAGCAATTAACAAACTGAATTTTCCCATCCAAGATGTTCAGACCGATGTCAACAGGAATCTGGAGATGTTGCCAAAAAGTACGCAAAACCCCATAATACCACAACAAATGATGAGAATCCTCCAAAGCTTTCATGCAAAGAGGACAGAAGGCTTCTGTACGCAGTCTCCTTTTGGTTAAATTAGAGAAATGAGGAACAAAATCTTTAACAATGCGCCAAATATGTATTCGTATTTTAGACGGGAGTTGTAAATCCCACAAGGATTTAAAAAATTGTTTGTAATTGTCATTAAAATTCATTGGCCAACCTGAATGTGAGAATTTACTTGTAAGCAGCACTCGGTAACTGTTCTTCACCGAATAATCTCCAGAGGCATCATGTCGCCAGGCTAACACATCTTGAACTCTCCTGCTAGAAAGCGGTATATTAAAAATGCGGTGAATTTGGGGAACCTCAACAATTTTGGAGATAATTTCTCTATTCCAGGTACCATCTTCAGTGTTAATCAATTGGTCCATGGTTGACTAAAGAGTATCAATAGCTTGCACTAACAATCTGCTATTCCCAAGGCCAGGCAACCAAGGATCATTCCAAATATTTACCTTCTTGCCGTTTCCAATGCGCCAGAGAAGATCATCATCAAACAGCTCCCTAACACCACAAATATTTCTCTAGGTAAGAGAAGGATACGATCCAACTTTAGCTGTTAAAATATTAAAAAAAGGGAAATAACGGGATTTGAAAACTTTAGACAACAAACAGTCTGGCTGAGTTAGTAAACTCCAAAATTACTTAGCCAATAGAGCTTTATTAAACAAACATAACTCTCTGAAGCCCATCCTACCATAATCTTTGAGAAAGCATAGCGCATCCCAAGTGCACCAGTGAATCCCTTTAGCTGTTTTGCTATGAGACCACCAAAACTTATTCAAAATTCCTTCTATTTTATTACAAATGGATTTAGGCAGAGCAAAGCATTGCATGACATAAACAGGGATAACCTGTAGTACCGATTTAATAAACACTTCCTTCTCACCCATCGAAAGATACCTGCAACTCCACCCTTCAATCCGCTTCCTAAATCTGTCCACCAAATTAGCAAAAGCCCATTTCTTTTTCCTCCCGACCATCATAGGCAGTCCCAAGTATTTCTCCGGATTCAAAGCCATCCTAACTCTCAAAATGTTGACAATCAAATTCTGATCCTCAGCCCCCACGCTTGCTCCGAAATAAATAAGAGACTTATCCAAATTAATTTGTTGCCCCGAAGCTAATTCATATTCCACAATAATATTACGAACGATATTCACTCCTTCAATAGAAGCATCACAAAAAAAAATACAATAGTCAGCAAAAAGCAAATGGGTTATAGCTAATTTGTTCCGACCAATTGAGGCACCCCGTAACGTACCATTAGCTTTGGGTTCATTCAACAAGGTAGAAAGACCTTCCGCACAAATAAGAAAAAGATAAGGACTAAGCAGATCACCCTGCCGTAACCCTCTAGATGGAGTGAACGCCTTACTAATGTTCTCATTCATACCCACCGCGTAAGTCACCGAGCAAAGACACCGCATAATAAGGATTATCCAATCCTGATGAAATCTCAATCTAGACATCATACCCGCTACGAAGTCCCATTCCACTCTGTCATATGCCTTACTAAGGTCCAGTTTTAGCGCAAAATTCCCTTTTTTTGCCTTTTTCTTCATCTTTAGCGAATGTAACACCTCATAGGCAATTAAAGTGTTATCCAAAATGTCTCTTCCCAAAATAAAAACACCCTGTGTTTCATTAATACAAGAATCTAATATCGAAGACATACAACCTACTAGAACTTTTGCAATGATCTTGTAAATCACAGAGCATAAACTTATTGGTCTAAAATGAGAAACATGTTTCGACTTATCAATTTTGGGGATAAGAACCAAATGGGTTTTGTTGATATCATCCATTACAATCCTACCATTTAGAACATCCAAACAGTATTTAGAGACCTCATCCCCTACAATATGCTTTGGAAAAATATGGCTGGGAAACCATCCAGTCCTGGGGCCTTCAGAGGTGCTATCTCTTTGATCGCAATTCTAATATCCTCCTTAGTGAAAGGCTTAAGGAGATCGTCATTCATGCTCGAAGACACCTTCTGCTCAACTAGGTTAAGCACCCTGTAATCTCCTACTACATCGGAGGCTGTAAAAAGTTTCCCAAAATGCTTCGTGACAACCCTCAGCATATCATCCGGGTTTAAGATTCACTCACCATTATCGTTACTTAATCCTAAAATTTGATTTCGTTTATTACGGGATACAGCTACCTTGTGGAAAAAATTAGTGTTTCTATCACCATTCTTCAGCCAATTAACACGAGCGCGTTGCTCTCAAAAGATCTCTTCTTTGTCTGCTTTGATATTTAACCCTATCTGCGCTTCCATGATTTCTGTCAATATTTTATCAGTAGGATCCTGGTTATAGAGAGATGAAAGTTTTTGCTCCCAACTCGCCTTTTGATGTTTCTGTTCCCGGGCTTTTGCCGACTCCAATTAAGAAATTTTTGGCCCATTTTAGCCAACTTAGTCGGAATATTATCCTGATTAGAAACATAAGCTTGTCGAACAATTTCTTCAAAGTCTGGATCCAAAATCCATTTAGCTTCAAAACGAAATGACATGGGACCGCATCCCTTCCTGCTACTCGAAGCCCCCGAAGTGTTCAACAAAATCGGACAGTGATCCGAAAAAGAATGGGTTAAATGCTCAAGGGAAAATTCTGGAAATAATTGCAACCATTCCAAAGTCGTAACCTCTCTGTCCAGTCTCCCTCGGATATTAGTAGATTGAAACCTCCCCCTTTCCCATGTGTACCATCTTCCCACAAAACCAACGTCTTGAAGAGCACAATCTTCCAAAGCAGTTCTAAATGTGTCCATTTGCCATTCAGACTGAAGCCTACCCCCTTTCTTCTTAAAAGAATTGACAATCTCGTTGAAATCCCCTAACACAATCTACGAAACTGATTGTATTTGCCTCAATCAACGAAGTAAAGTCCATGATTCCTACTTACGACGTTCATCCGGATTACCATAAAACCCCGTTAGCCTCCAAGACTTGCCTATTTCAGGATCCTGAATATCTAAATCAATATGATTATTAGAAAAACTTCTCAGAGAAATCAAATTATTACCTTTCCATCCCAATGATAAACCTCCCTTTGAACTGCATGCACTAACATCAATACCATTGGGAAAACCACACTTTACACGCACCCGCTCTATTTTCTTTGAATCTAATTTTGTTTCCATGAGAAACAAAATATAGGGATTAATGGCCCTAAGTTTATTACAGAGCCTATCAACAGTCCGAGACCTCCCCAAGCCTCGGACATTCCAACGAAGAATCTTCATTGTGCCCGGCTGCTCTGTCCAACAGAGCTAGCCGATAATTCTTTCGGTCCAGTCTCATTCTCCTACCCTAGAACTTGGGTAGTATCTGACACCCTACGTTGACGTTTCTTACCCTCCAACATTTGTAACGGGTTATTTTCATCTTCAGTATTGATTTTCATAGGCCCATGTCCAACAACAGCCCTAAAAGATTCATTATTTTCCATGATAGCCTAATTAGGCAATCCCTTATTATGCGCCTGCAAATCAGATCCTGTTGACATTAAAATTGGGTTTGAGAATCTTTGCACCAACTCAGCCTCATAATTTCTCTCATAATCCCTCATATTCCCTAATTTTTGCCCCCGGACCTCTCTTTCCTTAGATAGTAAAATACTGTCTGACCCATCAGCTTCCCTGAGCCATCTGTTAACTGAACCAGTGTTCATTCTCACTGCCGCTTGGAGTGAAATATCCCAACCATAAACTATTTTTGAAGGTACTACCATGATTCGATAATTACAGAAGCTCTCACCATAGCCTAGTTTGCCGCATATAAAGCAAAAAAGACTCAGTTTCTCATATCTAAACTTAGCATATATGGTCCGATCATTGCCAATCAGAATCTTCTTCTTCCATTTCAGAGGGACTGTAACATTTAATCAGACCCTAATGCGCATATAAGACTGATAGTTTGTTGGCTGAAAAGCCATGTCGTAGTGCATTTTCCTTCGCTGTGTAATACGCTTGCTGATTTATGGCATCCCATTAGAGGGATTTGTATTTCAGATCTAGGGGAAAAGCGTATATTATTCCAGTTTTTTCATGAGGTGGATATTTTAAGGGTGCTAGTAGGGATACCATGGTTTTTCAACAACCATCTTCTAGTCATTCACAGAATTCAACCAGGAGAGATTCCATCTCTTGTGCCTCTTAATTGGACGAAATTTTGGGTTCAAGTGCACAATTGGCCAAGAAAATCACCGAACTGTTTAGCCGTATGTTCTGTTATCAACCCCGAAGGAAGGTCGTGCACTTGAACCCAAAATTCTATCCAATTAAGAGGTACAAGAGATGGAATCTCTCCCGGTTGAATTCTATGAAGGACTAGAAGATAGTTGTTGAAAAACCATGGTGTCCCCGCTAGCACCCTTAAAATATCCACTTCATGAAAAAACTGGAATAATATACGCTTCTCCCCTAGATCTGAAATACAAATCCCCCTAATGTTATGCCATAAATCTGCAAGCGTATTACGCAGCGAAGGAAAATGCACTACGCTATCCGTCAAGCAACGACCCACCAAACATAGTTGAAAACTTGTGTCCACCATCACTGCCTCCTCCCGAAAAGCTTCTTCTTCCTCATCTGATAGATTCAAATTGGCCATTTCCTTCTCCATGAACACAAAGCGATAGAATCAACCCACAAAGCAGCCAAAACCCCAAAATAAAACTTGTCAAAAGACAGACGAAAACTTGTCAAAAGACAGACTATTTTAGGTGTGACTTTTTGAATTCCTTTTTTAAAAAATCACTTGATAATCATGTAGCAATAATGTTAAAAAATTGATTATGATTTTTTTTTCTTAGAAATACTCATTCAAAACCATCATGATAACTTTTTTTTTGTTGGAATAGTGTTCTAGAGAAAATTTATTGTCGACTTTTTGATTAAAATAGTTAACAATATAAACTATTTAAACTAACTAATGACATCATAAAAGTAGAGGGACTGGATTATGTTAAAAATTAAAGTATTTACATTAAATCTCAAGTTTCAGTATAGTTTAGGGGCCAAAATCAAAATTTGACAATTGTCTTATAATGTCTAAAAAAAATAACACAAACCTAAAAGAAATGGGAAGTCACATGTTAGCTTTTAAAACTCCTAGGGAATTCAAATTATATATAAACACATAATGTTTTAATCGAAAAGTTAACGATATTAATTATTTGAACTAATTAATAACATTATAAAAATATAGGACCAAATTATGTTAGAAATTAAAGGGTAGAGATTAAATATCAAATCTAAGCATATTAAAGGGACCAAAACAAATATTTAACCATTTTTTTAAAATTTGAAAAAGGCATATTGACTTAGGGGTGTGCAAAAGTCGGGTAAAACTAAAAAAATTCGACTAACCGACCGAATTCGGTTAATCGGTCGATTAACCGAATTTTTTCGGTCGGGGGTCGGTTAATAATTTTTTGAGTTTTCGGTTAACGGTTAATTCGGTTCGAAACCGGTCGGTTAACCGAATTTTTTCGGTTTAACCAAAAAAAATTAATAAATAAAATTATAATATATAAATAGCCCACTATTCACTCAAACTCAATCAAACTAAAACTAATTACCCAACCCAATTACCT
The DNA here is from genome assembly GCA_020496765.1 of Gossypium stocksii. Lineage (NCBI taxonomy): Eukaryota > Viridiplantae > Streptophyta > Magnoliopsida > Malvales > Malvaceae > Gossypium > Gossypium stocksii. The sequence goes on from CM035623.1 coordinate 113,278,978, forward strand.
AACTCAATCATAAAAATTACAAATAATTTAATAAATAAAAATAAAAATAATTATGTTAATTTGATTAATTCGGTTAAGTCGGGTAATTTGGTTAATTCGGGTAATTCGGTTAATTCGGGTAAATCGGGTAATTCGGTTAATTTGGGTAAATCGGGTAATTCAGTTAATTTTATACTTATTTTAACCAAACATAAAAAAATATGTAATTTTCGATTTATTCGGTTAACCGACCAAATTAACCCAAAAAATTTCAGTTCGATTAATTTTTTTGAAAAATTTCGGTTCGATTAACGGTTAAAATATTTGAAAAGTCGATTAATTCGGTTAATGGTGTTTCGGGTCAGTTAACTGATTGAACACCCTTATATTGACTTATGTGGCTCTCCAACATTAAAAAAAAGTTATTTTAACCCTTCATTTAATTTTTCGCCTCTTTTAGTTCTAAAGTTACATTTTTTGTCAAATCACTTAAAGGATGGAAAAATTAGCATTTGTTAATTTTGCTGACATGACATACATATGGATTACCACGTAGATGATATGTAAGCATTTAATTAATTTTTTAAAATTAAATTTATTACAAAATATAATATATATTTTTAAATTTAAAAATTAAATAAATGATGACATGTCATCCACGTGACAATACATGTGGCTGCCATGTCAGTAAAGTTAACAAACGTTAATTTTTCGATCATTTCGGTAATTTGACAAAAAATGTAAATTTAAGAGTTAAAAAAGGTGAAAAATTGAATGAAATACTTAAATAATTATTTTTGTAAAGTTAGAGGGAAAATAATTATTATGCCAAAAAAGAAAAGAAAAGAAAAGGAAAAAAAAAACATGGGTGTGTATATGTCAACGAAAGGAAAATCCTTTAGACATTCTTAGGTATATAAATAAATTAACAATGAAATATTTTAATTATTAAAACTAAAAACAGAAATAGAATCAATGGGTCTTTTCCTTTTGTAATTTGTGACTGGATATTCTTCCATATTTTATTGATTTGTCATTTGTTTAGGAAAACAAAATTATACTTAAGTATCAAATTTGTGTTATTTTATTACATTTGTTAGGGCTTTGTACAGGGGCAAATTTAGGGGCTAGCAGGGGTCCCAATTTTCTAATTTTTCATTTTGGTCTTTTAAAATTTTAAATTAGGAAAGATAAAATTACGCTTTGCCCTTCCTTAAAAATGATAAAATTTTAATTTAATCATTTAAAAATTGTATTCTTATTATAGTAAAAATTACAATTAATTTCAGCCCCTCTAAAAAAATTTTCTGACTTCGCCGCTAACTTTGTAAATCTTGTAATCTTGTTATTTATCTCATAATTTTATGCTTTCCTATATTGTACGAAATCTCACTTCTATGGTGTATGTCATAACGATTTTTTGCCCAATTAATAAAATGGAGTCACTCTCAACCTTTTTTGTGAAGGTGTGATTGGTCACTTAAAATATTTACCATTTTAATAAAATTAGAATTCATAAAATTTTATTAAAAAGACAATTTTTTTTTTTTTGCAAAACTAAAATTCAAGTTTAGGAGTATAGTTATGCATGAAGAAGGTATTAGTGCCCTCACGACGTCCGCCGTTAAAACAGTATCAAATAATCATGTGTTATAAAAAAATGATTAAACTAAGTTTAATTTTAATATTTAAAAATAATTCCTTACACCGAATTCTTTTAATGTTAAATGAAATAAATTTTTATCATTTCCTAACAATTACATATCCTGTAACACCCCATATCTGACCCGATTGCCGGGTCCGAGCTATAGTATGTCACATTCATTGCTAAAGCAACTACGATCAAATATAGTCAATTTTAACAAATTCACATTTAAATACAAGCAATGTAGGAATATGATATGATATACAAATCTTTCTAGATCTTACACGAGCTTATGAAAGCTCTATTGCTAACTCAAGGTCAAATTAGGATTAAACTATAATGTTTTCAAAATCTCGGGTTGGTGACGTTGCGACTTCAGGAGTTCCTCGTCACAACGCAACATACTGACTTGGTTTCATCGTGACGACAAATGCCCCACGTCACGACATGACTGCTTGTTTCTAAATGGTACAAATTGATACACACCTGCAAATGCCAAACCAACCAAAACACATTTCCATAATACATTTTCCAGCCAAAAACATAGATCTCATGACTCAGTTATGAACCATAGCACCTTATTCATAAATGTACTAATTTCATATTACTTGTCGGGACCATTTTTGAAAAAAAAACGAAAACGGACGTCGACTTAAAAATGAATGTAAGAACCGGAGTCGCCACCAATCTTTTTTGTTAGGGTGTGATTGGTCACCTCAAAAAGGGGGTTGTGTTTAATAAACAATTTGATTTATCAAAACAACGATTTAGGTCTGCGAGGATCAGAATAATGAGTTCGGGAGTTGGTTACGTACGGGGAAGGATTAGCACCCCTGATGCGCCCAAAATTGGTACATTGTTGATGAATTAGTGTCTTAATGTCGAAATTTCGAGAATTTGAAAGGATTTAAAATACGATCCTTATTTGCCTTAAAACATTCAGATAGGTTGGAAAAAGAGTATCAAAGGCCGGCTTGCCTTAAGGTAAAACATCACATCCAATACGTTAGGACATGACATTTCGACCTTTGAAGCTAAACCTGCCTTTCATTTGAAATTTATGTATTTAATGTTGAAAGGATATTCGAGTACTTGGAATAAACGAAGAAAATCAAAACTCAATACGTTAGGGTACCATTTCTCGAATTCCTAAGTACCGAACATTGCCTCGGTTTTAGAAAATCTTATCTCGAGATAACAAAATATCACATCCAATGCGTTAGGACGTAATATCTCGAATTCTCGAGAATAAGTTCTTATATTGAAAAATTATGTATTTATTTTGAAAGGCTATTCGGTTTTTTAGATTTAAACCAAAAACCGCAACCCAATACGTTAGGGCACGATTCCCGAGTATCTAAATACGGAATATTGCCTTTATAAAGAACGTTTTCGCATCGAGTAAGAGGTCATTTATAAAACGTATAGTGAACGATAATAAGAGTAAGCAAAACAGGAATAGAATGTAGTAATGAAAGGCAGATGTGAATACGAGCAATAATATAGCATGCAAAATAGAAATAATAGGGTTTTTATTTAAACGTATGTTTTAAGAAGGATATTCAGGTATTTAGATTTAGACGAGAAAATCGAAACCCAATACGTTAGGGCACGATCTTTCGAATTTCTAAACACCGAATATTGCCTTGTTTATTGAAATTAATTAAAATCTTTTAAAATGATGTAAAAACTAGTAAGATTATTGTAAAATATTGAAAATAATGATTAATGAAAAGGAACATTAAAATATAATATTAGGATATTAGAATGATAATAAATAATATTTACAATAAAAGAAAAGGATAAAAATGTATTAATACCATAATAATATATATAATAAAATGACAACATGTACAAAAAGATATATGTATAACAAGTTTGACATAATAATACTAAATAAAATAATAAGTAACAATAGTGAAAATAATAAGCATAATAATAATGAATATAATAATATATAAAAATAATACTATATATATAAAAGTATATATATATACACACATATAATGAAATATATACTAATATTAATAATAAACATAATCGGGGTAGAAATAGACATAATAATAATAATAATAATAATAATAATAATAATAATAATAATAATAATAATAATAATATAGAAAGAAAATATAATAATATAATAAGAAAAAATAATAGTCTTAACAATAGTAGAAAATAATAATGTACATATAAGAATATTTTATGGATGAAAATAAATTAATAATAAAAATAATATATATATATATATATATATATATATAAAGGTAAAAACGTGATAAAAATATAAAAAAATAAAATAATAATAATAATATAAAAGACAGTTAATAATGTTATATATATATACATGTATGTATTATAATATATAATAATAGTATCAAAACATGTATACATAATATATGTATATTAGGAATAGTAATAATATTAAAAAAACAAACTATTAATAAATAAGTACAAATATATATATATATATATATATATAAGTATTAACCGAAACTAAAAAATAAAACTAATAATAATAATAATAATAATAATATAATAAAGAAAGATAATAATACTAATAATAATAATAATAGTATGGCTTAATATTGAAAGAAAATAAATGAACAGGACGAAATCGAATTAAAAGTTAAAATTTTGGGCGAATTTAGAACAAAAAAAGCAGAAAAGGAAGGGCTAATCTGTGCGCGCGGGAAATCTGGAGGGACCAAAGCAGCAATTACCCCTCTTCGTCAAAACGCAGCGCAGAACAGGGGAACAAATCGCAAAGCGTGCCGAATTCGGGGCCAAATTATAAATAAAAAATAACTTGATTGCGAACTGTAAAAATGCGGAAGGACCGCGCGCGGAATTATCCCCTGGAAGCAAAAACTAGCGGATCCTGGTTCGAACGGGTCGGGTCACGGGTTCCCTCCCCAAAACGACGCCGTTTTGCGTCTAGGGAGGGTTACCAAAACGCTGCCATTTTGGATTCACTTATAAAGCCCAAATTTTTTTTTAAGCAGCTCATTTTATTGTTGTTTCTGAAAAAAAAAAGGGGAGGATTCTCTCTTTTTCTCTGGAGCAGTACAAACTCCGGCCAGGGAAGGGCCGTCGCGCCGCCGTGCCGTCGCCGGCGCCACGGTGGCCGGAAGTTCAAAAGGTAGTTTTTTTCTTTTTTCTTTTATTTAATCTATATATGTATGTTATATGTAAAAAAATGAAGGAAAGAAAAAAAGAGAAACAGAAAAAAAGAACTAAAAATACCTTCCGATTTCGAATCTGTTTCTCCGTTTTTTATGTTTGCCTTGATCTGATTTTGGTGTTTGAATGTTTGGAATCTCTGTTTGTTTATGTTTCTTTTTTGAAACTATTTTTGGTTGTTGAAAGGTCTGTACTTTTTATTCAAAAATTCCCCTTATAATACATTATCTTTTCTTGGCTTATATAGCCCTTTTTGACAACTTGTTTTGCTAATTGAGTGTTCTGCCCTCTTTTTGCAGGTAAATGGCAGTGGAACAATGGCTAGTGTTGACACGACAGAGGCGGTGGAGAAGAGGGGTGTAAGTGGGAAGGTTCGGGTTAGGTCTAGGGGGTATTGGGTTTCATCCGGGTTTGGGTCTGTTGGGTAATTGTTTTAAGTATTTGGGCTCGGGTGGGTTTGTAACGGGTTGGGTTAGGTAATTGAAATGGGTTAAATGTAAATGGGTTTTAGGTAAAGTTGGGTCTTATGTACATGGGTATGGTGTTTGAGTTGCAAAATGGGCTGATCGGGTATGGGTTTCAATTAGGTCAATTTGTAAAACGGGCCCCGAGTTTAAAGGGATTTGGGTTGCATCAGTTTTATGATTTGGTTGGGTCAAAATTGGCCTGTAACATTACCATTTCTTCAATGTTATACAATCTGCAATTAATTACCTAGTACAATTCACTCAAGCAGTTGATATATATATAAATCATCAAATAGGGCATGGATAAATCAACTTTGTATACAGTTTCAAACCTTGCATTATACTTAAATACATATACAACCATATGATCATTTCCATATACGAAATTCTAACTTTCAATGTACACAAAATCATGTTATTACATCAAAAACTGACTCAACCTAGATACATGTCATACTTAAAATAAAATAGAATTATACAAACTTTGTTGAGTCGGGGATCACTTCCTAGATGTTGGATCTACTACACACACTTATGGGACTAAACTATACCTGCGCACAGAGAAAACAAACCGTATGCTGAGCGAAAACGCTCAATGGTATTTCCTTGATTCAAGTCAACACATAACAAGCTTAACAATTATATACATTCAATTCAAGTTCAGTTCATAACCTAATCTCATGCCATTTCATGTGAAAATACTTTCATTTTCATATAAACATGTATATCACCAATTTTACACACCAATTAGGTATGCATACAAGTTTATCATTTCTCAACAATTTCACATACCATTTGGTCAATTTAAATTATCATCTTTAGTTACATTCATTCATTTATCATCATTAGTATATATATATACACATATGTTTCATTTCGTGCCAACATTTCAACCATTTCTGAGTTTGTTGGCTCATTATTACTCAATCGGCCCCCAAGGCTCGTTTTAACTCATTTCACATGATCTTTTACATGATGTTGTATATCATATTTCAATCACATTTCATCTCATATATCATTTAGCCAATTCATGTGTTTATAACCCTATAAACTAGACACAGACTCAAAACGGATATGCGGATCTGTCACCGTGGGTTGCTTGACAATAATGATTTTCACAATCTAATTATCTTGTCATCCCGGTTTGCCCAGCAATGATGACTCTATATGTACAATCTACCACCCCGAGTTGCTCAGCACGATGGTTTTCAATCAATATCCTGAACCTATGGTATGCCCACTATATCCGACCCTATCCAAACAACTAATAGGGTAACCAAATTTTCAATTCTCATCATATGAGTCAATTCATACTTATCATACTCAATTTATCATCAGTTCATCAGATAATATAACATGTCTCAACTCAATTCCATATCAAGTAACATATATCAATTAATTCATGCAATTTCTATTCCATTCAATTTAGTTCACTATCTCAATATTCAATCTCAAACATAATATTTCACTTCAGATAATCATTATCAACTCACCTTAATGTCATATTATGCAAAAATCACTAATATACAACAATTAAATTGATCACGAATCATAAAAATGCAAATCGAATTTTTGAGTCACTCATTGACAACTTTCATTTTTCCTTTCCCTCTTGAAGGTTCTGCGTCGACATTAGTTAAATATAATCACAAAACATGACATTATGAATTTCTATTAAAATCACAATCAAATACAATATCAAACCTATTTTATAATTTATTTAATTTATCTCAAGAAGAAGTATCCGTTATTTGATCCTTGAGGACAAGGATCATTTTCGAGCCAGGAGTATATAACACCCCTAACCCATATCCGTTAAAAGAACAAGGTTAGAGAACATTACCAGGGTTTATGAATCAATCAGACAGAAATTTCAAATGTTTCATTACATATCAATATTCATAATAAAACCAATCAAAATCAAATATATTGTCCCTTAAACGAGCCCTCAAGGCCTGAAATACATATTAGAAACAAGTTAGGACTAAATCGAAAACTTAGAGAATTTTTTAGAAGTATTTAAAGTTTTCAACACTGCCGGGTCACACGGATATAGGTAAGGGAGTTACAACCCAGATCCGTCGCCGGAACAGCGTTACAAGGCATTATTGGAGTTTATAAAACATGTACGACTAAATTGAGTCAAGTACTATTCATTTACTGAGATTAATCATAACGTCCCTTAAATGGACCCTCGAGGCCCAAAACATACATTAGAATCGATTCGGGACTAATTCGGTAGAAGTCACACGCCTGTGTGGTAAGGGATACGCTCGTGTGGCCAGGCCGTGTGGATTCACACGCCTGTGTCCCTAACCCGTGTAACTCTCTGACTTGCAACCCATAAAGAAATTTGCATCACACGACCAAGGCACACGCTCGTGTTGCTAGGCTGTATGGTTAAATTAATTTTCAAAAATAGATGCAGATTTCATACGGCCAAGAGACATGCCCCTATTCTGGGCCGTGTACTACACACGGCGGAGACACACACCTGTGTCTCTGCCTGTGTGCTCAATTCTGGGCATTCTATTTCTCAATTTTAGGCTGCAGGGGACACACGACCAAGCTACACGCCTATATTCAAGACCGTGTGTCACACACGGCCTAGACACACGTCCGTGTAGACAAAATAATGCTATTTCCCAAGCCTTATTCCTCACCCTTCTTCATCCAAAACCTGCACAAAGCTATACCAATACCAACCAATCAATTCAACAATGTTTTCATGCCAATTTAAACATCTAATTTAACGCATATACTTGCCTTCTTACTTTATCTCTTACCTTTCCACAACTACACGCTTAAACTAATTATAACAACTCATTTAACACATGTCTAAACATTACTTTTTATCTTTATACACAACAAAATCAAACCATTACTAGCCATTCCAATGGCTAGTTCACATCCATCTAATTTATTATCAACATTGGTCTTAGTAGCCTATACATGCCATTATACCAAAATAAACATCTTTGTCGAAACCATTTTTTAAATTTGAAAAAACGGGGATCGACTTTAAAAATATGAAGTCGCCACCAATCCTTTTTGTTTAGGTGTGACCGGCTCACCTTTTAAAACGTTTTATTTCATTAAAACATTAACTTTTGGTCTGCGAATTTCAAGAATCTGAATTCGGGAGTCGGTTACGTACGAGTAAGGGTTAGCACCCTCGTATGCCCAAAACTGGTACCAGATTGCTTAATTAATGTCCTAAAGTTGAAAATTTGAAAAGGTTTAAAATATGATCCTTTTAAAGAATGTTTGATTAATTTGAATTGGAATTTAAGATTTTCTTGTTTCGAAGGAATGAAACACCATATCCAACACGTTAGAATATGACATCTTAAACTTCGAAATCGAAATCATCTCACAATTTCCAAAACATGCGATTAAAATGATATTTAATTATTGATCAAATGAAGAACTGAAACCCAGCACGTTAGGGCATAATTCTTCGAATTTCTAAACATCCAATATTGCCTTGCTTTTAAAAAAAACTTTTAAATAAGCGGTTTTAAAATCTACTCAAAATCCTTTTATTGAATTACTATTCGATAATGGGAAACAAAAATATAGTATCGAGCATGGAATAATAATATGTAAATACAACATCGTATAAATAAATGACAAATATAACAATGTGAACATACAATTCGAAATATGCAATTGCAATAACCTTGCAATTCTATTTGAAAAACTAACATTAATAATCAAATAATGAAATCTTTTTTTTTAAATAAAAAAAAGTTAAAATAAAAAAAATGTAGCAAGCTTTCAAATGTGGATGAATAAAATTAAAATAATATTGTAAAAGAAGGAAAATTTGAAATCAACACAATGTAAAAACAATTAAAAATAGATGGAATGTATAAAAATTAAAATAAGCAATACATGAGGAAGTTTGAAATAGATCATATAATAAAAGTAAACATAATAATGCGTAAATGATTCTTTAAATAGATATTATGTAAGAAGAAATTTGAAGTGAATATTATACAAATAATTCAAAACAAAATATATTGATTTAAAATTGACAATGTACATGAAATAAGAATCTTAATATAATTGATATATATACAAGTAATAATATATAAAAGTGTTTGAAATAAACAAAAATCTACAATAAAATAAGGTCTTTAAAAGAAATAAATTATATATAATAGATTTAAAAGAAAATATATATACAAAATAATATGAAATCAATAATACATACATGAAATAAAAAGAATTTAATATAAATTATGTGTATACATATAAAAAATAATGTATAAGAACATTTAAATTAAATATCATACAAATCTCTAAAACATAGAAATATATAAAAGAGAATTTAAAATTATAAAACAATAAGAAATGTAAAAAGTGAAAATACATAAAAAAAACTAAAACAATGTGAAGTTAACAAAGTAGCTCAAAATATTATGTTAAAACAATTTCTAAAAATGAATAGTAAATAAATTACAAATAATAAAAAGTATAAATTGAAATTTAAAAAGCACTCAATTGAAATGAAAAACAAAATTAAAAGAATAATCTATAAATCAACAAAATCATTAAAACAACATTAAGGACAAAAATACAAAGCGCACAAATGAATAAGAACCAAATGTGCAATTATCCAAGTCTCCTAAACGCAGCGGTTCAGCGTGGATTAAAATAAAACGGGCACAAAATTCATGGACGAAATTTAAAAATATAAAAGAAACAGATATAGGGCTTAATCGAATAACAGTGTGGGATGGAGGGACTATGGATCGGGTTGACCTGCGCGGATTTGCCTTTTGCCATAACGACGCCGTTTCTTAAACTCCATTTAACCCCCTTTTGTTTCTATTTCAAAAAGTTGTAGACCATTTATTTTTCAAAAAACAAACCCCCAAATTTGGCTAGGGCTTTGGCAAGCCTATGCTCTGAGTATGAGCGCCGCCGTGCCACACCGTTTCTGGTACCGGCCCCGCGTAAAAGATGTCCCTTAACCCCTTTTAAAATCACTCAATGGCCTCCCCTTTTAGCACCCAAAAAATGAAAGAGGAAACCCCCATCTAACTCCGATTTTGACGGAGAAAATAGGGACTCAAATGGCGTGCTTGTAGAGGTAAAATCTCTTATCTCCCTTTTATTTTCACATGCAATAAGATTTGAATGAAAGAAACAAAAGAAAAAGACAATCGGAAAAAACAAAATCGGGAAAGACAATAAAAATCGAAATCGAGAGGAAAAATAGAAACCAAACCACCTTTCAAATGATTCTGACTTTCTATTTGCTATTTGATTTCGAAAGTATGCGTGCGTAATACAAAAAAGAATGGGATCTCCTTTTCAGAAAATCCATACGGCTTTTATAGCCGAATATAAAAATACAAATTTTTTTTCTTTTTTCCTTTTTTTTACGTTATTAGCTGTATATTATTGCTGCTTGTTGTTGTTGTTGTTAGTTTGTTGCAGGTACAGCTGGAGGTGGTTACTAAAGCAGGAGGCTGCGGTAGAGATTGTTGCTGGGGAAGGCTGCGGCGTAAGACCCTTGCTAGGGTTTCCAGAAGCTAAACCAGCATTTGGGCCATTTGGGCCATTTGGGCCAGTTTAGAGTCGGGCCTTGATTTTTGTTTAAATTAAATTTGGGCCACTATTTAGGCTAGTTTATTAATTGGGTCTTAGGTCCAGGTTTGGGTTAGAATAGATTTGGATTTAATTATTTGGGTTAGATTTAGCTTGGGCTGATTAGTCTATATGTAAATAGATATTTATTTGTTGGACATTTATTTATTGTTTTATTTTTGGTTTTTGGTTATGATACGGGAATAGACCAAAGACTTTAAAAGGGTTAATTTTGCCCGGTCTTGCAAAATCTTGACTTCTTGGCACTTCTTTTGCTTAAGTAACCTCATTCCTTCCCATTGGGTTTTCAAGGGTATAGGAATTCTGATCCATTTCAATAAAGTTTCAGAGAGAAGATATTTGTAACTTTAATCTACTCCACTGAAACTTCAAGGAGATAAGAATCAGTACTTTCAATCTACCCCACTGCAATTTTAGAGAGATAAGGTTAACTTGAATCTACTTCCCTGCTACCTCGAGAAGATAATATTCACCGTCTTCAATTTGCTCCACTGTTATCTCAGAGAGACAAGATCTACAATCTTCAGTCTGCTCCCTTGCTACCTCAGGAAGATAGACTCCAATCTTCAGCCTGCTCCTTTGCTACTTTAGGAAGATAAAGCTGGTGGCTGAAATCTGCTCCCCTGCTACCTCGGGAAGATAAGATTTGCTGTCTTCGATCTGTCCCATTGTTATCTCGAGGAGACAAAATTTACAATCTTCAGTCTGCTCCCTTGCTACCTCAGGAAGATAAGAATACAATCTTCAGCCTGCTCCATTGCTACCTCAGAGAGATAAGACTAGTGGCTAAAATCTGCTCCTCTGCTACCTCGAGAAAATAAGATTTGGGATTTTCGATTTGTCCCACTGCTATCTCGAGGAGACAAAATCTACAATCTTCAATCTACTCCCTGACTCAGGAAGATAAGACTACAATCTTCAGCCTGTTCCCTCACTACCTTAGGGAAATAAGGCTAGTGGCTGAAGTTTGTTCCTCTGCTACCTTGGGAAAATAACATTCGTCGTCTTCGATCTACTCTACTGCTATCTTGAGGAGACAAAATCTACAATCTTCAGTTTGCTCCCTTGCTACCTCAAGAAGATAAGACTACAATCTTCAGCCCGTTCCCTTGCTACTTTAGGGAAATAAGACTAATGGCTAAAATCTGCTCCCCTTCTACCTGGAGAAGATAAGATTTGCCATTTTCGATCTGCCTCACTGTTATCTCGAGGAGACAAAATCTACAATCTTCAGTCTGCTCCCTGACTACCTCAGGAAGATAAGACTACAATCTTCAGCCTGTTCCCTTACTACCTTAAAAAGATAAGGCTGTTGGCTGAAAGCTGCTCCCTTGCTACATCGGGAAGATAAGATTTGCTGTCTTCGATCTGCCCCACTGCTATCTCGGGGAGACAAAATCTACAATCTTCAGCCTTCTTCCTTGCTACCTTAGGAAGATAAGACTACAATCTTTAGCTTGCTCCCTTGCTACCTTAGGGAGATAAGGCTAGTGGCTAAAATCTGCTCCCCTGCTACCTTGGGAAGATAAGATTTGCCATTTTCGATCTGCCCCACTGCTATCTTGAGGAGACAAAATTTACAACCTTCAGTCTGCTCCCTGACTACCTCAGGAAGATAAGACTACAATCTTCAGCATGTTCCCTTGCTACCTCAAGGAAATAAGGCTAGTGGCTGAAATCTGTTCCCTTACTACCTCAGTAAAATAAGATTCGCCGTCTTCGATCTACTCCACTGCTATCTTGAGGAGACAAAATCTATAATATTCACTCTGCTCCCTTGCTACCTTAGGCATATAAGACTACAATCTTCAGCATGTTCCCTTGCTACCTCAGAGAAACAAGGCTAATGGCTAAAATCTGCTCCCCTACTACCTCAGAAAGATAAGATTTACCGTCTTCGATCTGCTCCACTAGTATCTCAGGGAGACAAGATCTGCGAATTCACCGATGTTACTACACCGTCCTCTTGGGACCTGTCCTGTAGAATCGATTTTATGTACTTATGCTTATGCAAAATGATTAAGATGCTATGATCAGAATGAATCAAATGCTCCTAACTAAAAATGATATATGAATGCAGAAATGACTTTAGAATTATCCCTCTTTAATATTTAAGGTATTATCATTCATTGTTCATCAAGGCTTTATCATTGATGTAGTATGCTGCCATCTTGTTCGGCTGGTATTTTGACAAAAAACCCAAAAACAAATGCATTTTGCTCAACTGATTTGCCCCATTATAATTTCTGGGCCCATTCCACTATGACTCTGGAACTTAAGGTTTGTACCACCTTCGAACCACCTCATTGTGACTCCAGGGTATGAGATTTGAATATTTTCCAATCCATTCCCACTTTAATTCAAGGGTATAGGATCTGTGTCAACTTCAATCCATCTCATTGTAATTTAAGGGTATAGGACTTATTTCATCTTCAATCCATCCCACTGTAACCCAAGGGATAAAATTTGGTTTCTTTCATCCATCCTACTGCAACTCAGAGGTATAGGATTTATATTATCTTCAATCCAACTTGCTTCAGGAGTATAAGATTTGTATCTTTTTTAATCCATCCCACTGTAACTTAGAGGTATAGGATTTGTAACTTGTTCAATCCATCCCACAACAACTCATATGTATAGGATTTATAACTTGTTCAATCAACTGATCACTCCTTGGGTGACCCGACCAGATGTTTATGCATGATGAATGCAAAATATCATTTTTTTTTCTTTTGAAAATGATCCCCTTTTAATACTTAGGTTGACATTGCTCATTTTTCCGTCAAGGTTGTATCACCGACACAATATCTAGTCTTTTGATCAACCAATATCTTTGACAGAAGATCCGAAGAGATAAACTCAACTTGAGCTCAAATATTTCCAACCCTTACACTTGGTGAGTTTTGAAACAATATTCCTGTTTTAGGTTCTTATATTATTTAGAAGCTTCTAGAGTAATATGCAAAACTCCTTTTATGAAAGTATTATTAGTCCACTAATCGTTGTTTCAATGTGAAATACTTGAAAAAGGTCATACCAATGGACAAGAAGGAAATTAGTTGGGAGTATAGCTCAAAATAAACAAGTTAATCAAAGATAGCAAATGCAAAAAAAATTTATTGGGAGCGTATTTTGAAAAAAAAAACAAGGTAATAAAAAATAACAAATTTAAAATGGGTAAAATGGAAACTAGCTGCCCCAGATATCGTAGCCTGAGCTTCTCTGTTCAAACTTCTTGAAGACTATTTTAAGCTCAATATGTGTTTAGGGGATTCGAAGTACTTTGTCGATGCCCCAAGACGTAGCATACTTCCTCAATATTAATTTAAGCATAGCAAGACTACTGTATGCCTCACTTTCAATCAAAATTTGAGCCGCCCTTTTTGGGTTTTCAACTCAAATCCCCTTTGGTCTCAAAGCGCCATTTGCGGGTTTTCGCCTTAGCCTCTCCTTTTCTTTCTTCTTCTTTTTTTTTTAAAATTTTTTAAATTTTTTATTTTTTTGATTTTTTGATTTTTGATTTTTTGATTTTTGATTTTTGATTTTTGATTTTTTGATTTTTTATTTATTTTTGATTTTTTGATTTTTTTGATTTTTTTTAAAGGTCTCAAGGCGCCCTTTGCAGGTTTTCACCTTGGCCTCTCCTTTTAAGTGAAATTTGAATTCACCGGCTTGAGCATGTCCTTGCTATCCATCTTGGTCGACGTTAATGATCTTCTAGAACAGGCCTTCTTCACTACATAAGGTCTTTCCCAAATTGGCATTCATTTTCCTCTAAAGTCCTTTTGTATGAGAAGGATCTTTGTAATACCAGGTTCCCATCATGAAATTCTCTTGGGCGAACCCTTTTTCGTCATAAGCCCATATAATTTGTTTTTGGTAAATTTAACTATGATGAATTTCTTCAATCAGGCTTATTAGAGACATTCTACTTCATCCAATTCTTAACTCAATCAAAGTTTGGAGGAAAGAAATCTCAACTTTTAAAAATTGTTTCCCTTCCATAAACTAATGAGAAAGGTATTGCCCCGGCGAGAGTCCTGGCCAACGTTCGAGGAGCACAAAGGGTAAATGGTAACTTCTCTATGCCAACCTTTACAAGTCTTAGTCATCTTTTAAAATCTTTTTGGACTTTTTTTTACTGCCTTTGCCGCACTGATATGGCGTCTGATCTTTGAACAGACTGTAAACTTTTGTGCAATTGTGTTAGACATGTTCCTTTGTGGTACTTTTTCTTCTTCTTTTTTTTTTTTGAATTTTGAATTTTGAATTTTGAATTTTGAATTTTGAATTTTGAATTTTAAATTTTGAATTTTGAATTTTGAATTTTGAATTTAAATTTGAATTTGAATTTGGATTTGGACTTGGATTTGGATTTGGATTTAGATTTGAATTTGGATTTGGATTTGGATTTGATGACTGTTGACTTTGTAACTTTGGCATATGAAGCGACTTTCACCCTCTTAGTAAAGTAATTGACGACTATGAAGATGAATTGATATCAGCGATATTGGCTCTATAACATCCATGCCCTACATATAGAAAATCTGTGAAGAAATAAAGGAGGCATATAAGTCTTATCTTCCTCAATTTGGCATTTACGGCACACTGATGCAATTCCCTTCCATGGTGGACCCGCAGTACCCAAACCTCTTAATTAGCCTGGCCATTAGCATGTGTCTTTTCAAATAGTGTCCTCACATCTTAGTAGCCTAGGCATATCTTGATGTGATCATGCGAAGACATCCTTGAATCCCTGGAATAACTCAATGACATCTCGTTTTGTTTCTGTGGTGAGCTGGGTTTCGATCTTCATCTCTTTCCCAAGCTCGCAATGTCAACTGACCCTTTGTAATATAAAATCTATTTTCATCTTGTTTTACCATCTTTAACAAATCAGAAGGTAGGTCACAATCTTTGTCATCTTCAAAGTCCTAAGATCCCTCTAGACACATATCTCACTCAAAAGGGAGTCAGTAACAGCGTCGCTTATGTCTTTGATATCTAGGTACCTATTGTAGGTACGAAGGCAAATTCCAAAGAATAAATGGACGATTATTTGTATGGTATGATCATAAATGAAGAATGAAAGAATATTTGAAAGAGAGTCTAAAGAATAAAAGAATCTATAAATAGAAAGAATAAAAATATATTTGCTCAAAAAGATGCATTATATTGAAATAAATAGAAAGAATAAAAATATATTTGCCTCTAGGCTTAAAGCAATAAGCATGTTCTGAACATTACTCTGAGTAAGGTCTAAAAAATACAGGGATCCCTTCCACAATCCCATTGTTCAAGACACTCCCAAGTATGTACGGGCTTGGAAACTTTTATTCCCTCGTTCTTTCTTCGGATACATCATTAATGTTTAAATTCCCCGTTCCGGAATTCTAACTTCTTTAAGGAATCGCAACTCTTTTACCCCGTCCTTCAATTATCGCATTTACTGCTTCATCAAACCGATTAGATTCTGAGGAATCATCAAATTTCACAATTCCTATTTTAATGAACCTTTCAATCAACTTTTTAAATGAAATGCAGTTTTTGATTGAGTGACTCGTTATCCCTGCATGGTACTCGCATTGAGCATTTGAGTCATATCACTTGGGGTATGGTGACTACATTGGTTTCAGGTAATGAGGAGATACAGCATGCGCATCAAATAGGCTTTGATACAACTCCCCATATGTCATTGGAATAGGTGTGAAATGGGGTCTTTCTGAGTTCAATTTTGGATTAAGTTCTTGCCTTGGGCGGACCTGATAGCTAGTAGCTGCCCTTTTTGGCTGGCTTACTATAATCGACTTCGAATGGCCCTTGTTAAACTTACTCGTATTATTCACTTCCTTTCCCTTCTTCTTCAGGGCCTTTAAAGTCCACTCTCCCCTTTTTTTTTGTTTCTTCTAGGCCAAGAACAACAGGATTGACTCGATCATCATTTGGGTTAAAACCGGGACCAATTAGAAAGTTTAACAGTACTGAGGTATCAGTCTAATATTGAGGTCTGATAATGACGAGTACCCCTTACGGATGCACGTCTAGTTTGGTCTGAACATTTGATTCTAACATTTGATTCTGCATATCCTGTCGAATTCTGGTCAATTGCTCTTGCATCTATATTTGCATTTGCTCTATTCTCTCCAACCTTTGTTCCATGTTCTAGGTTAACTGAAATAATTTTACCTAATTAGGGTCATTTTGTAAAAATCTAATGCAAGTGACGCAATGTAATACAAATGGCGTAATGCAAATGATATAATGCAAATGCATGAAATGAATGCAAGAAGAAAGAGAGGCGTTGATTCTAAATTCAATTCCATTAGAATAACGTTTCTAGAAAATGAATTTCTTTACATAAGACGAATTACATATGCGGCTTTACCCTCATAGTCCAGGTGAAAACCCCAATCCTTTTCTTCATATCTGGATGATATGGTCAAATCTCGTGAACTTCCAATAGCTGCTTCACTAACTCCTTTTTGTTTGATCCGGGAGGCGACTCATTGCTCACTTGTCTCCGCGATGCTCATAAGTTCCTTTAAGAAAGTTAAGACTTGACGACCCTCGAATAATCCTCGTTGGCTTGAATCTTCGGCCATAGGACAAAGTCTTATTTTCCTCTATGGACTATCAGAATTCTCTCATTGTGTTTACTTGGACCATATTTGGACGACCACATTATATTCCATTTTATCAATAAATTCATTTTCTTATGACAAGCTTTTCTATTCAGTAATCAAATATGAATCAACATCTCTTTTCTTTGGTGATACCATGCAATGTAATCATAAACAAAAGAAAACACGTCAGTATCATATACAGATGATAAAAATCAAACAAAACAGAAAACAGAAAACAGAAAATAGTTAAACACTTATCCAGGTGACTGCTAGGGTTCAGCGCAGTTCCACCTAGAGTGGGCTCACTATATGCGATTTGGTTTTAAAGAAAGGGTACCTGAACTAGCAGATTCCTCCATCCTCATCCATTATAGGCTCATATGGATCGAGTTCAATTCAAGGGAATACATTTCCCTATAGCCATACGGAGGTGAAAACCTCACGAAGCACATAAGTACAGATGTATCTCGGAAGTAGCCCACTAGCCCATGCGGAGGTGAAAACCTCACGAAGGCTTAGTTTCTCACTCCCACTTAAAGGTGTAACCACAATGGTCATGTAATACAGTACGAAAGTATTCTATGAAACTCAATATCATAGCAATCATAGCACAAACAAATGCAACAAAAGAATCATGATTTTTCAAATCAGGTTTTCAAATTTTCAATCAAAAGGATAGAATTTAATCAATCTATGGCCTGACTCTCAACTAGTCCCCAGTAGAGTCACCAAGCTGTCGAAACCATTTTTTTATTTTTGAAAAAAACAGGGATTGACTTTAAAAATGTGGAGTCGCCACCAACTTTTTTTGCTTAGATGTGATTGGATCACCTTATATAAAAAAACAATTTTGGTCTACGACATATAAAAAAATAGGTTCGGGAGTCGGTTATGTACAAGGAAGGATTAGCACCCTCGTATGCCCAAAACTGGTACCAGATTGATTAATTAATGTCCTAAAGTTGAAAATTTTGAAATGATTTAAAATATGATCCATTTTAAAAAAATATTTGATTAATTTGAGTTGGAATTTAAGACTTTCTCGTGTCAAATGAATAAAACACCCTATCCAGCACGTTAGGATATGACGTCTTAAACCTCAAAACTGAGACGCCTCAGGATTTCCAAATCATGCGATTAAAAGGGTATTTAGCTATTTTGGTCAAGCGAAAAACCGAAACCCAGCACGTTAGTGCACAATTTTTCGAGTTTTCAACGGCTAAATATTGCCTTATTTAAAAAAGCTTTTGAAAACAATTTTAAAACCGATTTAAAACATATCTATTTAGTTCGTTCATGACGGAAAAAAAAACTATGAATCAGTCTAAGTGTATTAAAGTTTGAGTCATTATTTGGAAACATAAAAAAATGCCAATGACAACAACGGAACAATGTACATGAAAATGGTGTCACACAATTGAACAAGGATAATATGAAAATACCCGGAAATTAAATTAGGGTATATACAATGGCAACATATCATAAATTATACAAATACAAGCATCAATATTCAAAACTAGTGAATTGAAAGATAAATTAGAACGAAGATACCAAACGAATTAACATAAATCAAAGTTGACAAATAATGTGAGGGAAACACAATTTGAAATCATCAATATGCGAATAATAAACTATATGTACCAAATTTTTAAACAAGTAATGTACGTGAAAGTTTGAAATAGATTAAAAAAAATAAAAATAACTAATACATGAAATAATAATAAAAATGAATTTTAAAATAAATATTATATGAAGGGAAAAAAATCAAAATAAGTAATATATAAAATAATATATATATATATCAATCTACCTAGATAATATACATGAAATAAAAACTTAATATAAATAATTTATATATGAAAGTATGTAAAAGTATTTGAAATAAGCAAAAATATATAATAAAATAGGTTCTTTATAGGAAATAAACTATATATATATATATATATATAGATTTAAAATAAAATGTGTATATATACATAAATGGATTTAAAAGAAAATATATACATAAAATAATATGAAATCAATTATATATACATAGAATGAAAATAATTTAATATAAATTATGTGTATATATATAAAATAATAATGTATAAGAGTATTTAAAACTAAATATCATACAAATCTCTAAAACATAGAAATATATAAAAGAGAATTTTAAAATAAACAAACCATAAAATAAAATAATTAAAAAATACAAATGAAAATATAAAAAAATAGCAAACTAAAACAAGGTAAAATCAGTAAAATAGTACAAAATAATATGTTAAAATAAGCTTTAAAAGATAAATAATAAATAAACTTAAAAAATAAAAGAATTACATAAACTAAAAACTCAATTGAAGTGAAAACAAACTAAAAGGATTAATTAATAAATAAATAACTATTGAAACTGAATTGAGGACTAAAAAAACAATGCGCCCAAACAAAGGAGGATTAAGAACGAAAATATTCCAAGTTCCCAAAACGCCGTGTTCAAACACAAACTAAAATGAAATTGACACAAAATTCCTGGGCAAAATTTTAAAAAATAAAAGGAGATGAGCAGAGGCTTAATCAAACAGCGGCACAAAAAGGAAGGGATTAAATGCATAAATTTCCCTTTTGGAATAAAAAACGTGCGGATCCGACTATGGGTCGGTCAACGCGCGGGCTCTAACAACTCCTAAACGGCACCGTTTCAAATTTTATTTTTAAAACAAAAATTTTGTTTGAAAAACATTTGAATTGAATGAAAAGGAAAAAAAAAAACATTATCTCTACTAGGGTTTCAATGCCCTTTGTGCCTATTACTTCCACTGCCGCACCACCACCATATCTGGTGGCCGACCGTGCACAAGGGAGTCCCTGACTCCGTTTAAACCATGCTCGGAAACAAAAGGAGGAAACCCGACCCCCTTTGGATCTGATTTTGGAGGAGTCGAGGCTCCAACGATGAACCCCAGGTGAGCCCCTTTTCCCTTTTTTGTTTATTTTTTACATGCAAATAGAAAAAAAAGAAAGATCAAAGATCGGAAATCATTGAAAGGAGGAACTGAAATCACCTTCAAATTTTCATTTGTATTCATATTTATCTCTTTTTTTCAGTATGTGTATGTGTGTATATAAAAAATGGATCCCTCATACTATTTACAAACGACTTTTTTATCGTCGAAACGAAAAATGAAAAAATAAAATAATAATTTTTATTTTCTGTTATTTCTCTCCTCTTGATTTGCTGCCATTTGCTGTGATTTATTGTTGATTTCTGTTACAGGTAGCCAGCTAGTGTAACGACCCAAATTTCACGGGCACCAGAAAGATGAGTCTTAGGGCCTCTGTCTTAGGAAAACGAGTCTGTAAATATTTATTAAAAATATTTACGAAGTTAGTGACGAGTTGAATTAGATTTTTGATAAGTGAATTTAGTTTAATTAGAAATAATTAGTAAAAGGGACTAAATTGGAGCATAAAAGTTTAATTATAGAATAGAAAAATATTAAGGGATTAAATTAGTTATTAAACCAAATTAGTGACATGTGTGTGGTAATGAATAAATCTATGTGTACTAAAATCATTAGTACAAATGTACATAATATGTTTATTTACTTAGTAATTAAGAAAATATATATATAATTAATTAATTGTTTATTATTTATACTTATGAAAATGTTTTTATGTGATAAGTTGAATTTTGACAATTGGATGGTGATGATGAATTACATGTGTCATAATGTGTGTATATGCAAATGTATGTTTATTATTAGTTATTAATTAGATATTTTATAATAATAATTAATTAAGTAAATAATAGTAAAAATAAAAAAAATAACAAAGAAAACAAAGAAGAAGAACAAAGAAAGTTACAGAGAAGTAACGAAAATTTGGGAAAGAAAAGAAGAAAGAAAAGAAAAAGGAGAAATTGGAGAATTGAAGCTTAGAAGTTTGAAAGGTAAGTCAATCAAGCCCTTATTCTTTAATTTAAATGTTTTAGAATATTTAGAATTGAGTTTTGTTGAAACTAAGTAGAACTTATGGAGGTTTTTAAGTTTTGAGTAAAATTTATGTTGGATAAATGATTGAATTAAGGGCTTAATGGATAGAATTATTAATTTGAATTGATTAAGGGATTAAATTGTAAAAGAGGTTATAAGTTTTGTGTTTGAGGGACTAATGTTGAAAGAAAACTTGCATTAAGGTTCTAATATGAACATTTGATAGTTAATAGGAATATGGAAGAAATTGCGTAGAAATAAAGTAGTAATTAAGCTAGAAAAGTAAATGGATTCAATTAAGTTAAATTAGAAATTTAGGTAAAATTTGACTTTTAATGTGGAATGTGTGTAATTAATAATTTGTATTATATAATTTTGTAGCAAACAAGGAACCCGAGACGTCGAATACAAAGGGGAAAGAAAAAGTTATTGAGGAGTAGCTCGAGAAAAATATCGGCTTGTATTATCATAATTCATGTTATTTATTATTATGTGTTTAATTTTAGTATATATATATGCATGGAATTGAAATTGGGTTAAGTAGTGATATTTGATTTGAATGTGATTGGATATGATTGACGAATATGTATATTTATATATATATATATATGTGTGTGTGGAATTGTTATGTGAATTATATTTGTATCAAGGTGAAAATGTATGAATATGTGAATTGGAAACAATTTATGTTTGAAATGAGAAAGATGTGACAAATGTGACCAAAGTGTTAACTGACAAGTGAAATTACTAAGTGATTTTGATACCCTATTAACTAGTCGGGCTTAGTGGATATAGTTGGCATGCCATAGGATTGGAAGTGTTCAGGAATTCTTCGACCTCGAGTCGATGAGACACGTGGTGTGTCATAGATTTGCTTCGGATAGTTTCGATGAGGCATTGGTCGCCACTTTGCTTCGGCTCAGCCGATGAGACACGTGGTGTGTCATAGATTTACTTCGAACTATCCGATGAGGCGTTGGCCGCCACTCTGGTGTGTTTGGTTGGATCCGTGTATCCACCAAAGTTCGAGTCATGTTAATAGGGATAAATAAGTGAAATGAGTAAGTAATTTGAATTTGATTATTTGAATTATTGAATGGAAAGTGAAAGAAATTTGATAATATGAAATGTGAAATGAAACTTGTGTTATGGGATTGAAGGCATGAATTAAAGGTTCTTGAATTGTTTAAAATTTCAATGATGATATATATATTGAATCAATTATTTGAATTATGTTGGCTTGGTATGAAATTATAGGTATGATTTGTTACTTATCTATGAATGTTGTGACATTGTGTTGTTGACATAAAATGAATTATGATAATACCACTGAGTATTTCCAATACTCAGCGTACGGTTGTTTTCTGTGCGCAGGTTAGGTAGATTTAAAGTCAGGCTCAGCATTCAAATCAATCCCGGCTTCAGTTCAAAATTTGGTGATGTATATATAACTTTTGGAAAGGTGGCATGTACTAAGTTTAATGTTTGTCACTTGTAAATATTTAATATTTTGAATGTAAATATGGTTTATAAACCTTAAGAAGTTTTTGGAATGAATGAATGAAACTTTGCTAAGTTTGGAAATGAAATGAATGGTATTTGATTAAGATTTATAAGTCAATGATTTAGGCATGAATTTGGTATGTTTAGTGGGTGAAAGAAGCTTAAAAATGGTGAAAAATCATGCTTTCACACGGCCAAGACATATGGGCGTGTGCCCAGGCTGTGTGGCAAAGTCAGTGTTGCCCACGGGCTAGTCACACGGCCGTGTGTAGCAAGTCAAATCTGCCCACGACCTGGCCCCACGGCTATGGGGAGCCCCACGGGCAGACCACACGGGCATGTCCCAAGCCACACGGGCATGTGCCCTTATCTTCAAAGAAAAATTTTCAAAGTTCCTAGTTTAGCCCCAAATTACTTTCTAAACTTATTTTGGGCCCCGTAGGCCCATATTAAGGACTATTTGTTAAAAATTAGAAGGTTTTAGATTGAAACTCAAATTTATGTCTCGATTTTGTTCGTTTATTAGTGCATAGTTCGGTAATACCTTGTAACCCTGTTCCAGCGACGGTTTGGGGTTAGAGGGTGTTACAGCTGGAGTGGTTGCTGGTGATGGCTTACGTGGAAAGAACAGACGTGGCACTGGAGACTGATAAAGGTGCAAGGACGCTGTTAGGGTTAGGGGGAATTAGGGTATTTGTGTTTTTAGGTCACTTGGGCCTAAAAACTTTGGGCTTATAATTTTAATTGTTTTTGGGTCTTAGGGTCTAATAGTTTAGGGCCTTGGTGTAACTGAGATTTGGGTTAGAATTTGGTATTTATTTGGGTTGAAATTAGGCTTATGTATTTGGACTTGGACACTTATTAATTTTGGGTTTATTTTTTGATTTTATATTTTTTGTTTTATTGGGTTTATTTTTGGTTTTTAATGGGCCGGGCAAAATGGGCCTTCTACAATATTTATCTACCAAAATGAGTCGGTTGATAGTGTGATGATATTCCGACCTATCTCTAACCTTCTCGAGTTTTTGAGCACTATAAAACAGGGAAAAATAAAATTGAGTAAGCACTTAGTGCTTAGTAAGTTCATGTAACAGGAAACTAACTTGTGCTTAGTAAGTTCACGTAACAGGAAACTAACTTACCAAGTGTTTCCATTAAAATTTAATCAAACATGTATATACTCAAGCAAATAGATCATTATCCTAGCATACACAACTTCAACACTCAAAGTTAGTCAAACAATTTCACATAATATAAACTCATATATTTAGATGAGCTCATCATATCATATTCTCAACATGCTTAATTCCCATATCACATGTGCATTTTTAAGATAAAATGTCTCAAGTTTCATCATCCATTTCCAAGTTTTGCTTGTTGAATTTATCGGAATATCGATGGATACTCTCATATAGTACGCTTAAAGTGTACGAAACTCTAGAGCCACCTTTTCAAGTCATTTGGGTAAATCATATACTTCTATGCTCACGAAGAGCTACGGTAGTTCCACAACTTATGCAGAATTACTACTAATCTCTTTAATACCTAGATGCTCACACAGAGTTACGGTAGTCCATATATAACACCCCAAACCCGGTCTAGAAGTTAGGCCCAAGTTCGGCGTGTCACATTGAAGTATTTTTGCAAAAACCTTATTTTCATTGAAAACCCTTCTTAAGAAAAAAGTTAAGTAAAATCCTTATTTCTTTTCAAAACGATGTGTATTTAAAAGCTATTTCTTGTTATAAATTACTAATTACTTGGAAAATATTTACTGCAGAAGCTTAATTTAAAAAAACAACAATAAATTTTAGATAACCTTGAAAATTGGATGAAGCAACTAAATCCATGTTTTGTTTCTAAGTGTAAAACATAAGAACAATAATGAAATAAAAACCAAAGATAATACCTTATTACAATCCAAACTAAAATAACTTCAAAATACTAGGATTTAAATAAAAGATTAAGTCAAAAACTTCTAGCCAAGTGGCCATCTCCAAGTCTCTCCATCCGTCGAACCGCCTACTGAGGATCACCTCAAAAACATGTAAAATGAGGGGGTGAGTTTACGAAAACCCAGTGTGTACAACCCTCAACAATTATATAGATATCATGCAACACAAGTCAGCTTAGGCCTGAGCCCAATCCAATAGCAGAACAGTATTAAAGCAATCAAGTGCAAAAATCCTACCCATCCAGCCTCTACACATCATCACCGTCCAACCCTACACACTATATGGGGATATAAATATCGACCCACCCATCCTATACACACCAATGGTAGCGCCGGTTAAGGTACTGCCTATTGTTGCAGCAAAGCTGCTAATTATACATTGGGTTTAAAAAGCCATCGGTGGATCCATGATCATCAAGCAACCATGCGATCCTCAAATTCTTCCTCCGTTTCATCAATCCCACCCATATGCAACATGCATCTCATGAATGCAATATACACATTTCCACACATTAAGCACCTAGGGGTATTTTAGTCATTTCACTACCTAGGAGTATTTTGGTAATTCTACCTTACAAGGGCATTTCAGTAATTCTACCCTACGAGGGTGTTTTAGTAGTTCTACCCCACAAGGGTATTTTCGTAATTCTACCCTATAGGGGTATTTTCTTAATTTCTACCCTACATGGGTATTTTCGTAATTTTTACCCTACATGGTTATTTTCGTAATTTTTTAATAGTACGAGTTTTAATTATGAACTTTGGCCCATCAACAAGTCCTCGCGGCTAAAGTGAACAGACACTATGCACCAGGTAGGATTCAAGAGAAGAGAAGGTGGGTCACTAGGACCGCTTAAGTACCAAGCTCTTCCTAGATCCAATCCTAGACATGCATACATCCATTGCCACACTCTAACCTTACGACTTGTCCACAGACATGTTTGATTAATTAATTAAGTTTTATATTGCTTGAGAGTATATTAAATCTAGGCCTAGAGTCCACCATAAAACCTTAGCAGTCTACATGCTTCTCTAAAATCACATATAGCCCATCAAATCCAATCATGTCCATATGGCCCATTAGGCCCATTCACAAATATATGGCCCACTAGGCCCGAACTTGTTCAAATCATTCAACCATCAATACCAACTCATCATTTAATATCACTTATCAACTTTTACCGATTTGGGCCCACGAGCCCGTCAGGCCTATTTAGCCCCATTCTGGCCCGGTTGGCCAACAGTGGCTCGAGACCATGAGATCGCTCTCTTGGCCTTGGTAGTCGTATCGGTGTTTCCACACGAATGTTCGCACGCTCGTATGGTTGCCAGCGCCAACCTTTTGGCTTTTCGACATTTCGGCTTTTGTCGATTTGTCGTGTGTGAAGTGTATGTACACACTTGGTTTTTGAGACGTGTTACACTATCCTCTACCTTGAACCTACAACCAATACTAACCTCTAATCAATCGCACACTTAATCACTAGATTTACCAAAAATCGAAGCCTTACCGTAACCTTACCGTGTGCCACCAGTCCTAATAGCCCTTCCTTAGCTATTACTCACAAATATCCCCTAGATCTGCATCAATCTTAATGGTTAAAGATAAAATAATAGGTGACTTGTATCCACTTAAGTCACCATTTCTCTTACTATAGACTATTCGGCCAACATATCCCAAAATCAAGAACACTTACCCAAAAGCCAAAATGAATGGATAGTTTTTCGGCAGAGACTTGTAGATCCCTATCACGTTTGCGATCTTTGAACCCTACCCTTGTTAATACAGGGTTAATGACAAAAGAGAGTTAGATAGCCCTCCGAATTTTACCAAAACACACTAAGGATGTTTGACTAAGTACTTACCAAATCTAATCTTTGATCATGCGGCCTAGGTAGCTACTAAACGAGATTCGGCTTTTAAAACTTGATTAAGAGCAGATAACAGCAATCAATTTGTGATGGAGGGAAACAACAAGGAATCAGCAAAAAGATAGGACTATTCGATTATAAAGGAGTATTCGGCTTTTAGAGAAAAAAGAAAAACACAACACCAATAGTGATTTCGACAAAAAGGAATGATGGTTATTCGGCAATGGAAGAAACAAAATGAGGGGGAGAAAAAGAAAAGTAATGGAAAACCAAATAACCTTTTAAAGGAATTCGGCACCCCCTATTTACACACAAAACCAAAACTCTGCCTACCCCCAAAGTCCTAGTAGGCTCCAACTCTTCTCCATCTCATCTCCTCGTTTTTCTCCCTAATAACTTCCCAATCCTTTTCCTAAATTTTCTCTTCTGATCACTCTCCTTAGAGTCCATCATCACACCACTTCCAACCTTCTAGAAGGCCAAAATTAAACTCTTAAAAAAAATACTAAGCTAGGATTTGAACCTAAGATCTCATTGCTAGCCTATAATGCCACCTTCTTATACCCTAAGTGGCGTCACTTAGCCACTCCACCATAAGGCTCTTTTATGTCATTTTTCCCTATTTTTATTTAAAAGCCCAATTACTCACCGCCCTAGTTCCTTTAATAATTAATTAAAAATTCCTTCACCTCAAAGTTCTAACCCAGAACTTCTCCAACACCCCTAGACACTCCAAATTTATTAAACCCTTAAAGCCAACATGTCATTTGTCATCTTCTTGCTTACTAAAAAAAATTTATGAGTCCCAAAACCCAAAGCCCAATTCATCTAGGCCCAAAATTTAGGGCATTACACCATAACATATGCAACTACCAATCGCTATTCTTATACATCGATACTCACATAGAGCTACAATTGTCCACAACATATGAGACTACCAATCATAATACTTGCAGGACTTTATCTCATAATGTTCAAGAGGCTTATCAGGATTACTCATCCGAACTAAGTCCTCTTTGCAACATATGCAGAATCACCTTTTACACTAATTCATCGAATTTCTTTCATTCAACCGGGACTTATCCCTTTTCTCAATGCAATATCAACCATTTCATCATATTTATACATTGAACATTCAATTAACATTCATATTATATAACATGCGTTTCAAGCATTTCAAAATTCAATATTAAGTTACATGAACTTACCTTGATGCTTGTTCGTACAAAAATCTACTAATCTAAAATCTTTTCTTTTCCTCGATCTTGCTTTGTATTTGAGTTTTTCGAATCTATAAAAATGAACTTAATCATCAATCTATCACATTTCATATTCTTTTGGACTCAATTTACACTCTAGGCAAAATTACTATTTTGCCCCTAAACTTTTCATAAATTCCAATTTCATTCCTAGGCTCAGAAAATGAAATTCATGCAATTCACTCCTCTTTCCAAGCCTAGCCAAAAATTTCTGTCATATTTACAACACATATATTTCACAAAAATCATAATTTTTCCATGAATTTTACATCTTTACAATCCAGTCCCTAAATCACAATTTCATCCAAAATCACTTTGTAAAAGTTGTTTATTTATCAACAACCTTCTATTTTCTACCATAAAATTTCAATTTCCAGCATTTACATCTATGGCACAATCTCTATACTTTGATAACTCTTCAAATTGATCCGCAATTTAGCTAGATTTCACTATCTCAATCTCAAAAACATGAAATTTACTAAAAACGGGACGTGAAAACTTACCATTTTATGCCAAGAAAGTTTGTTTCCTCTCTCCTAGGGTTTTCATGGAAATATTTGAGGATGAAGATGATGATAAGATGATATTTTCCCATGCAATTAATTATTATCTTTTAATTTTACTAAATTCCAATTTAGTCCTTTTTCTTTTTCTAAAATTCCATGGATGATTCATCCATAAAATTCTACCAACTTTTAATTGATGATCTAGTTACCATATAAGGACCTCAAGTTTTGAATTCTATAGCTGTTTAATCCTTCTAGCTTCTAGAATTCAATTTTTACATTTTATGCAATTTTGTCTTTTTCCTAATTAATCACTAAACCAGTAAAATTTTCCTATCAGTATCTCCATACGACTTTCCTATCATAATATAGACCATGCAATAATATTAAAATAAATTCTCTTTTTAACTTGGATTTGTAGTCACGAAACCACTATTCCGATACCACTGAAATTGGGCCGTTACACTTCTTCTCCTAATTTCTCTCTATTGCTTCTTTTCTTCTGTTATCTTCTTTATTCTCTGATCTCTCTATTTCTTCTTTATCAAGTTTATGGCTTTTTTCTCCTTCCTTTCTTGTTCTTTTTTTTTCTTTGGTTTTCTTGATTTTTGCAGGTTTCAGTTCCAGGATTTTTTTTTGGTTTATTGGTTCTTTATTTTTTTTCTATTATGGTGGTTGACGGAGTGGGTTTTGGTTTAGAAGTGAGTGTAAAGTAGTTGATTGAGAGTTGAAGGAGATGAGGGCTTTGAGTGGCAGTATGGTGATGGTGAGTTTCGATTAAGAGAGGAAACTGGGAGGGATGAAGAAAAATGGTGAGGGCTCCCCTTTCTTTCTTTTCTTTTATGCTTTAAGGATGGTGGAGTGTGAAAGAGATGAGGGTCGCTGGTTTAAGGTGGCTGATGAGAATTGTCGACAGGCTATGGTTGTGATAGATTCGCAGTGTAGGCAACTAGGAGCAGGGTTGATGGGATTTGCTGACAAGAGTGATGGGAAGTGTATGGGTCAAATTGCAAAGTTTAGAAACTTGAAGGGTCTAATTATGAAATTTGCAAACTTGAAGGACCTAAGTGTAAAATTTCATTTTCTTTTTTTTTTTGGTTTTTTATTGAAAACTTGCTATTTATATATTTTTATTTTTATCTTTAATAAAATATAATATATTTTTTATATATTAAAAAATTAATGGGTCAAAGCCCAAAATTGATGATCGAACTCAAAATAAAAGCTCATATTAAATATACCTTAAAATTGAGAAGATTCAAAACAAATTTCAAAAAATATAAAAAAGAAACCCAAAATTAAATTTATAAAAGAAGTCCAATCAAATTTAAAAGATCCACTATTTGCAAATATACGAAGTAGATTAAACCAAATTGTAAATATGTCCAACAAATGAGTAAATTGTGGGCATTTAATTTTGGCAACTAAAATTGGGCTATACTGTAGTAGTCGTGGAACATTATGTTGGGTTCAAAAGACATGCTTTAGTGTCTACTTTCCACCCATTCTGGGTAGTTAGTAAAAGACTGTACAAAAAATAACCAAAATTTAGTTTTTTCTTTCTTGTAAACATTATTTTTAAAAATTGATTATATAAACAAATTGAGTTAAGCAATGTGTAGAGGGCATTCATTTTACCTGCTTTTGGCCTAATAACTTATGAAATGGGGAGTTTGATTGAGTGACGACATTGCTTACGCTTTAAACATCAATTATTTAATTATATGTAAATCTTGTATTTTAATTTATTTATGTTATAATTATTTTACAAGCGCGAAATTGAGTTATATATAATTTTGATTATGAAAAAAAATACGAGCCAAGCCAACCCAAAAATAATTTAAGCAAATAACTCAAACTTAAAGTAATCATAAATACATGTTAACGTCATTCAAAATATTTGATATTAAAATTTTAATAATTTAAATTCAAAATTATCTAATCTTAAAATTTCTCAAACTCAAAGTAAATTCAAACTTAAATTAGTCTATAGTTTTTAACAATACATATTGATACATTTTAAGTACGTAACTAATATATTACAATCGGCACATCAAATCAAGCATAAACAATTTCACATCTATCAAACACAATTCCATAAAACATATGTCAATCATTTTAACCTTGCATCTTATCACGTATCGAAACCAAGCTTACAAAACATGACAATTGTTTACCATAAGTATAGACTAACCAAAATACCAACAATATTTACATAATCAAGACACATCATAACTTGAATATGTACATGTGAAATTAAAATATCTAGTACATGCCACTTATAATCTATATCAAAATGATCAAAATTTTATTGAATCGTTAAACGAATGATGTAAGTTCGACTTGACTTTCAACCGACCAAAACTTCTAATAATTTAAAAAAAAAAAAGTTAAACAATTCACTGCTTAATAAGTTGGTATTAAAATTAGCTCGACTTACCGATTATAATGTAACTTAATACACATCTTAAATTGAAAACAATTTCAAACGTCAATTTGTCAGACGTGTCTTGGAATTTTTTATTATTTTTAATTTCTTAATTTATAATTAACATATTGTTCTTATCCATCACCACCCAGTCCCCATACCGCCATTCAGATACATTTCGTCATCCCTTACCTTCCGTCTTTTTTAGTGTTTACGCAATACAATTATAAATACATATTTAAATAATTTAAATAAAATTACATAATATATATTTATAAAAAATTAAATGAAGTTTTGGCCAATTTCTGATGGATCGACGATTCATTTGTTTACGGACAGGGTTGTTTACGGACAGGGCTGTGTCCATTACTACCGAGAATGCGTCTATTGGCGGTGTGGCTCGGGATCAAGAAGGAAATTAGATTTTGGGATTCAAGCGATATTTAGGTCGATGCACGCCTTTCGAAATTGAATTCTGGGATATTCTTGATGCGTTACACATCCTTCTTAATAGAGGATGCAAACGGGGCACAGTTCAATTTGACAATACAGGAGTGATCTTTGCTCTAACTGACAATAGATTTGATGATTCTGACATTATAGTGCTTAGAAAGGTTCAACAATTCTTGAAAAGTGAAGGTCAATGGTGGCTGTGACATATACTTAGAAAAGACAATTTAATTGCAAATTATTTGGTAAAGTTGAGCCTTACGTGGAATTCAAACTTATAAATTTTTGATATTATTCCTAATGAAATCTCGGATACTTTTCAACAGGACAAAGGGATAGGCGTTTTTGATCTTTTTAATTTGATGTAACTCTGCTTTTGTTTTATCACAAAAAATATATATGTATAGTGTTTTAGATTCAAAAATCATTATGTGTATTTTTTATATATGCATGTACATATACAATTGTAAAATGATTAAAAAAAACTCTTAAAATAATATATTTATTTTATAAAATAATAATATTGTAATAATTAATCAACTACATATATATTTAATTAACTCATGATAATAACTCATATAAGAGCTTAATATATATAGAATAGACCATTTGATATATATATATATATATATATACACATAGAATAGATATATAAAATTAAACTAATATAAAGTATCATTTTTTTTTTCAAAATATAACAGAGTAAATCCCCCTATAACAATTATGCATAATTAAACTCAAACCTAAGTTTTTAAAACAAGACGAGATTCAATTTATTTGACTAATTCATTTAGTTTGATTAAATGAATCATTAAAAAAAGAAAAGAAAAGAAAAGTGATTCAACCGATCCATTTCGGTTCACAAGTCAATTTGTCTAACATTTTAATCGAACCAATGCCCCAATTGGTTCTCGATCCAACCAATTCAGTTGAACTCTAACAACATGAAATCGAACTTAAACTCTCAAATATATACTGCATCAACTTTTGCCAACAATAAATAGAAGTACCATGGAGGCGCTTGTACTAGGAGTTAAATTGTATTTTACACCTGTACTACAAAATAGTTTTTTTTCTTTAGATCAAAAAGCAAACTAGTCATTTCTATTGACAATTTCATCCATTTCTATTACTAAAAACTAGCAAAAATAAATGAATAATAAAATAGGTAGACGTGGCTTGCTAATATCAAAATACTAATACAATGACCTCTATGATAACTTTACTATTACCAATATCAAAATAATATAATGATTTATTTAACTCTCTAACTTAAAATATATATCATTTTTTCCTTTTATTTAATTTTCGTATTTTTTAAAAACTAAAAAAATTAAAATTAAAATTAAAAAAACTAAAATGTATATTTATATTCCCGTTGATGTTATTTTTTTAGTGATTTAAGAAAAGAAAACGAAAATGAACTAATATTATTTTTAAAAGTTGGAGGGGATAGCTGTTATCCCTTGCGGTTATCATGCATTTATATATGTATAAATAATATATAGTGGTAGAAGAGCTTCAAAGGTATTATGCTTATCTTCTAAGCAAAAATCCATTTTTCTTGAAAACTATAAACTGGGAACCTGTCTCTGTACTCACCTCCTCTTGCAAGACACCATTAATCACAGCTATTCACCATGTTTATCCAGGTATTAACCTTATCAATCATCTTCTTCCTCACTCTCCCATTTTTCTTCTTAAGTCTCATCAAAAGCTCCAGGTCCAAGAAACCATCAACGCCCAATGTTTTGCCCAAGCGTTACCCATTAATCGGTTCTTATGTCGACATCAAATCCAATCAAAGCAACCGCCTGGAATGGATCACAAGGATCCTCAAGAACTGCCCTTCTGCAACTTACACTCTTCACCACATCTTGGGTTACCGTCAGATCTTCACGGCAAACCCCGATAATGTCCAGCATATACTCAAAACCCATTTTAATAATTACCCAAAAGGTGAGTTCTTCATTAATGTTTTCTTTGATTTTCTCGGCAACGGAATATTTAACGCCGATGGGGAAGCTTGGAAGTTCGAGAGACAAGTTTCGAGTCACGAGTTTAATACTAGGTCTCTTCGTAAGTTTGTAGAAACCGTCGTTGATGCTGAGCTTAACGACCGGTTGGTTCCGATGTTATCCGGCGCTGTTACCGGCAAGACAGTGCTTGATTTGCAGGATGTTCTTCAGAGATTTGCTTTTGATAATATTTGCAAGATTGCTTTTGGGTATGACCCTGAATGTCTTTTACCGTCTTTGCCGCAAACTGAGTTCGCCGACGCGTTTGAAGATGCTACTCACCTGAGTAGTGAACGGTTCCGAGCTCCGATTACATTGACTTGGAGAATCAAACGGTTTTTCAATGTTGGGTCGGAGAAGAAACTCAAAATCGCCATCTCTCAGGTACGTGATTTCTCTAAGAAGATCGTGAGGGAAAAGAAACAAGAATTAGCTACTAAATCGTCTTTGGACTCGGTTGATATTTTATCGAGGTTTTTAAATTCCGGTCATTCCGATGAGAATTTCACTACGGATATAGTCATCAGCTTTATACTCGCCGGTCGGGATACAACATCGGCGGCATTGACATGGTTCTTCTGGTTAATACATAAACACCCTGAAGTTGAAAAGGAAATCCTTAAAGAAATTAAAGAGAAATCGGATATGCTGGTTTTTGAAGAAGTTAAAGACATGGCTTACATTCACGCTTCCTTGTGTGAGTCTATGAGATTGTACCCTCCGGTCCCGACGGACAGCAAACGAGCGGTGGCAGACGATGTTTTGCCGGACGGGACGGTGGTGAAGAAAGGGTCAGTTGTGACGTACGCCCCTTACGCGATGGGGAGGATGGAGAATATATGGGGATCCGATTGGGAGGAGTTCAAGCCGGAGAGATGGTTGCAAAGGGATGAGGCCGGGAAATGGAGCTTCGTCGGGAGAGATCCTCATACTTATCCGGTATTTCAGGCCGGACCCAGGATTTGTTTAGGGAAGGAGATGGCGTTCCTGCAGATGAAAAGGGTGGTTGCCGGAACTTTAAGGCGGTTTAAGGTGGTGCCGGCGGTGGAAGAAGGGTTTCAGCCAGAGTTTGTTTCTTATATGACGGCTAAGATGAAAGGTGGGTTCCCCATCAAGGTGGAGGAAAGGGGAAAGCTTGATTAGGTAACTTAAGCTGCGTATTAAACTTGATTTTAGAATTGTGATTTGAATTTATTATTTTTCGGGATAAAAACCCTAAAATTTAAAATAAAAAAAAAATCTGATGTAATATTAAATTATTAAAAATAACAGAACTATTTTATATAATTCTTTCCTTTTTTTTTTAAATTTATATAAAAATATATTTTTATAATTTTTTTAAAATTAAAATTAAATTAAAATTATTTATAAATTTTAAAGGTCAATTTATAAAAATTATGATTAAATTAATATAATATATAAAAATTGAAGATTATATTTATTATTATATAAATTTTCTTTATTTATTATATTAATAAGAATCAAAATAATTAAAGTTGCTTAAATTATAAATTTTTTATTTTGAATACCCGAAAGATGCTTGACATAATAATTTATAGGAGATTCAGTTTTGTGATTAAAAAATTAATTTATTATCACTAAAATTTATAAAAGAATCTTCTGTTTTTTTATATAACAAAACAAACATATAAATAAAAATTGCTTCTAATTTTATTCCATGTTGGTAATAAAGTACAGGTTAAATCGTTTTCAAGAAATATTCCAACATATGGAGATTTTAGATTCCTGTTTCTGTATTAAAATATTTAATAATTTACAAATAAATTGGATACCCATTGGATCATGAGAATTATTTTAAAAAATATTTTTTAATTTATTATTTTTAAGTTGTTATTTACTCAAAATAAAAATTTCAATGAAAGTGTTAGTCTATAATAACCATTATGGTTTGGCACTAATGTGCAAATAAAATAGAAATAACATAGAGGTCTATTTATACAGACGTTTGTAGAGCTTAGTTTAATGAGTAATTTTACTATCTATTATCACAAATACAAGTGAATCTCACTTTATCACTCATCGAGTATAAAGACCTCACATTTGTATCTATATATTAGAAGACTTATCTCCAAATCCTCCCATTGCGAATTTGGATAGTAAGCACTTCATTAATGTTTACAATAACAGTTTACACTCTCTTACAAAAATGGTCCTCGATGAACAAATTAAAATGCACTCAAACCCTCATTACATAGTCTAGACAAACCTCAAAGCATATATCAGTTTTGGCTTATTAATATAGAATTTAGGTGAATACAAAATAACTCCTTGAAAATAATTATTACAACAATAATAATCAAAACAAAAACCACTCAAAGATATTCCCTACAAAATCAACAGCACTATCTCGATCAAATCTCTCCATTTTAGAGATTTAATTGATTTACTCAAATTCAATCCAATCTTCAAACTCTAAAGATTGGTTTCCATAGATAGACAAAAGTATCTTGAAAATAACAACACATAATCAGGTCTAAAGATATTCTTCATTAAATTGTCAAATTTAATCACCTCAATGGTAGTCTAAAGTTGGCACTGCTGAGTGCCGCTCAATCATTTTCAACTCGTTCTGTCTCAACAAAAGTAATGAATATTAATAGAATAATGTTTTCGTCTTTTATTATTTTTATATGAAAAGCTTAAATAAGACAATTAAAAACAATGTTTATATATTAAACTTTCGTGATTACTTTACCAATAATTTAACTGTTGAATATAATTTTTTATAAATATAATTTTAATATTAATTTTTCCTTTCGCTCGCATAATAAATGTGACAAAATTTAGTTTATCATATTTGATTATAAAAAAGTATGGAAATTACAAATGAAGAGATAAAACTACAACTAAGAAAACACGAGTTGGAATTTAATTTTTATATTTTTTAAAATTTAAAATTTATATCAAATTATTTTTAAATCGTAAAACGGGCGAAAAATTAAAAATTAAAAATTTATATCAAATTATTTTTAAATAGTAAAATGGATGAAAAATTTAGATGATTGATATTTATGATCATGAATAGAATTAAATTAAATCAAATCTTTTCCTTCTTGAAAGTGAAAACCATTTATTTTGTTTCTTATGCTTTCGTGCGGTCCAATTTCTTCTGTCGTTTTCACTTTAAGATTGGGTGCACGTGTGACGCGTGTCACTCTCTGTATTTTTTTTTATTATCATTTCTTTAGGATAAAATCATAATATATATATAATAATAAAATTTAACAAGTACGGGAAGCGTTAATGGCCGTTCGTTGTTAACGTCGCTGTGAATGATTCCGTTATGTTGACTTTGCCCCTTTCAGTTCTCAGCGTAAAAGAGTTTTTGGGTTAATAAATATTTTAGTCCTTCACGCTTCAAATCGTGGATTTGTATTTAGTTGGTATCTAAATTCTTCAAATATAATTATTACTTGAATCTATAAATTTTTAATTAAGGTGGTATTTTTGTAAACAAAAGTTAACAGTGTCAACTAGGTGTTTGAAAAATTATTAATTTAGTTATCGATTTTCAAGTTCACGTAAAAAAAATTAATACCATATAGATACAAGTTAACAAGTTCAAAGACTAAAATGTACATTAACCCATTTTTTGTGTGTTCTTTCTTAATGTACAATAAAATCATTGATTTTTTTTTAAATGAATGGTTGGATGTTTTCTTGTCAATAAAAAGAAATAGATATATTTGAAATAGCATTACAATAGAAGAGACACAATGCCTAAAACTACGGAAGAAACATTTGAAATTCAAAGCTAACACACAAAGGTAAGGTATGCATGTGATTGACCTAAGTTTGGTCATATTGTAGGATGAAGGGAAGAGAAAAAACTTTGTTTAGGTAAGAGAGAGAATCACAAGTCACCCCAAAACCAAACTCGATAAATCAAGCTTTTCATTAGGGTTTTAGCCATTAGCCAAGCTAATGTATTGAAGCCTAACATCTATAAAACTTATTGTGCTCTCTAGATGACAAAATAACAGAGAGGTTGCGTTAAATCAACGCCTGTCCCTTGTAACACAAAGAGGATCAATATGTACTCTTTTTTTATAATTGAGGAAGGGGAATAGGGTTATATGAGGATTGAATCTAAACTTTTATGCCTACAACATAATATTTTTGCCACTGGACTAAGAGGTTATACAATAAAATGTTCTATTATATTGTCTGAGTTTTTTGGTAAGATTCAATTTTTTAAAATTTAAAATTTTTTTCTTTTAGTTTATAATACAAAATACCCTACTTTTCTATACCCATCATTTCTTTTCTGTATCCTGTTACTAGATTGATTGGATTTTTGAATAACTTTCAATTTTGGATTTTTTAATTTTTTTTAAATTTATAAGATGAAGTGCTCTTCTTTTTCTTCTTCATATTCTTCTTCTCCAAATCCACCATTTCTTCTCTCAAATTTCAAGTCAAGAGTTTACTTTTAGCTATAAATAAAACGTGTATATATATATATATATATATATATATTATTTTTAGTGATTTTAGAAGAGTGGAGCTGACATCGATCTGTATAAAAAAAGAGAAAAAAGAAAGAAAGATGAAAATGAAGAAAGCGTAAAATAATAAAACAAATGAAAAAAACGAATAGGATCAAAGTTAATGGATATTTAAATTTTTTTTTTTTGTGAAAGTTCAAAAACATGAATTTTTATGAGATTAATTAGACGTGGAAAACTAGTTGCAAAATTCTTGGGTTTTTCTTGCTGCAATTGATTGTTCATATGAATTTTTTTATTTATTGTTACATTTTTAAATTTTTTGATAATTATTTTTAAGAAAATTTCAACTATTAGCCCTTTGACTTAAGATATGACATTACTTTTTTTATGGGAGTTAACAACCAATTGACAAAAATGTAATAATTTAATAACATTTGTGACTATTATGTAAATTTTAAAAGTTAAATGATTGAAATGTAATTTTAAACAAAATATATGGACAGTTGGTGTTGTTTACCTTATTTTATTTCCTTTCACTTTTCAAAGGAAAATTACATTCTCTTTTTCCATTTTTTTCATATTTCCTACCAAGCATACCTATAGAAAAAAATTTTATATTTTCCATCTTTCTATTTTTCTACCCTTTAATAATTTTTCATCCTTCTAATTTTTTTCTAAGAGAAATTTACTATTTTGATATTCTAACATTAAATCTTAATAGAAGGATGATGATTCTTTAATTAACATAATGACAAATTTCATCCATTGCTTTCAACTACATTGAAACACAATCTTGAATATGATTGGTACATGTCATCCCACCATCTTTCAACACTTTGGGTGTGTCCTTATTTTTATTAAATTTAAAGTACCAACCATGCCTTCATTTGCCATGTTTTAAAGCAAATAATGGACAAAATATCAAGCTCTTAAGTACTAATATATAAATAAATTGAGATGAGAACGTACACTGCCTAACAATGATTCGTTTTTTTTCTTTTTTTAAATTTTATTATTTTTTAATTCTTTAATTATTATTAAATAAAATAAGGATCAAATTAATCGGATGTGTAAATATGTATAGTTAAATTTATTATAATGTTAATTAAACAAGCACCATGTAACACTCCCTAACCCTAAACCATCGCTGGAACAGGGTTACGAAACATTACCGAACATTTCTGATCATTTACAAATATTATACAAACAAATAGCATACACGTTATAAAATTTCATAATGTCCCTTCAATGAACCATCGAGGTCCTAAATATGTGTTAGAAATGATTCAGGACTAATTCGAGTGCTCTGAAAATTTTTCATGAAATTCTAAAATTTTTCCTAATTGCAGGACTCACACGCCTGTGTGCATCTGGGACACACCGGTGTAACTCACTGACTTGTAACCTAAGAAGAAATTGAAGTCACACGGCCAAGTCACATGCCCGTGTAATAGGACGTGTGCCTTACACTGCTGAGACATATGCCTGTGTCTCTACTCATGTGCCTAAACCTGGGCATTCTGTTTTAAAATTTTAAGGTGCAGGGGACACACGGGCAGTCCACACGCCCATGTGCTAGCCATGTGTCTCACACGGTTTGATCACATGCCCGTGTGCCAGGCCATGTGGACTCTATATGAGCCTTTTATAACAAGTTTGCCAACCCTTCAATTTCAAACTGCAACCAATTCAACTAGGGGTGCTCAGTCGGTTAACCGACCCGATTAACCGACCCGAAATAACATTAACCGATCTTTCAAAATTTTTAACCATTAACCGAACCGAAATTTTTTTGGTTAATTCGGTCAGTTAACCGAATTAACCGAAAATTATATTTTTTTTATTTTTGGTTAAAATAAGTATAAAATTAATTAAATTAACCGAATTAACTGAATTACCCGAATTACCCGAATTAACCGAATTGAACCACTACATAATTAAAAACATTACATAAGTCTTTGAATCACTACATAATTAAAAACATTACATAAGTCTTTGAATCACTACATAAGTTGAAGGTTAGGGTTTTTTTTTTTTGTCGTCTGTTGAGTTTAGACTTTTAGTTTTAGTTTTAGTTTTAGATTTTTATTTTTATTTATTAAATTATTTGTAATTTTTATGATTGGGTTGGGTTGGGTACTTGGATTTATATATATTAAATTGGGTTTGTGTTGGATTGAGTTTGGGTGAATAGTGGGCCTATTTATATATTATAATTTTATTTATTAATTTTGTCGGTTAAACTGAAAAAATTCGGTTAACCGACCTGTTTCAAACCAAATTAACCATTAACTGAAAACTCAAAAAATTATTAATTGACCCCCGACCGAAAAAACTCGGTTAACCGATCGATTAACAGAATTCGGTCGGTTAATCGAATTTTTTTGGTTTTACCCGAATTTTGAACATTCCTAAATTCAACACCAATATCCCAACCAATACAAATTATATTCAATCATTCTTAAACCATATCAAAAACATCATCCTAACAATTTGCTTAATATATAATCATAAATAATTGATTAAACCATTCGAATGAATTTAGAAAACTTCATTCATTCAATTTAAGTTCTATACCTAGTTTTACCATTTCATTACCTTAACATTCCATATAACTAATTTAAGTATTATATGGTATCCTTTTTACAAACAAATACAAAATACCGATGCATAACCTAGATACATGCCAACTTTACCAAAAAGAAATATACTTCACTAAAGTTTTCTGAGATCGGGATCGACTTTGGATGCTGGACCGAAATATTTGACTTCAACTACCTACGCACGGAAACAACTTTACGCGAGTATATTTATACTCAGTGGTATTACTATAATTCAAATTGTTAAAGTAAGATAATAAGTCATACACATTTAACCATATAACATTTATTCATAAAACTTCAATTCATACTCTAACATTCATTTCTCAATAATGGCTATGTAAATAGTTATGCATCAACTTAATTTCATATATCATCTCTTTGATTCATCAAACTTTCCAAAAGCCTTTACTTCATTCATTTTATTCTTATTTATAAAATTCAATTCTCATTTCATTTCATAGATAAAATCTTTCAATTTCATTCGATTTGCCATTCATTTGTTACCTTTATTAACAAAACTCGGATTTTGGCGGATACACGGATCTAACCAAACACACCAGTATGGCACTCAGTGCCTCATCGGATACTTCGAAGCAATAGTTGACACTCAGTGTCTCATCGGCCAAGCCGAAGTAAGTTGGTATCCTGTACCTCATCGAATCTATCCGAAGTAACATCATGACACCCAGTGTCTCATCGACTTGAGGTCGAAGTATCCCTGAACACTTTCAATCCTATGGCATGCCAACTATATCTGACTTAGCCCGACTAGTTAATAGGGAATTTAAAACACATATCAATTTCACTCAATATTCATATAAATTTCATTTCAATCACAACTTCTCGTATTTTCAATTCAAATCATTTCTCACTTTCCAATCAATATTCGATCCAAATACTCGGTATATATTCATAATTCAATATATTTTCATTCAATTCAATATCAATACTCACCTCAATTTTACTTACCATACATATTAATCAAAATTCACAATTGATAATAAATAAATTCGAATTATAGTGATACAAACTGTAATTCTCAATTTACTCCTCGTCCACCTTCTCCTTTCCCTTTTTGGCTGATGTTTCCGGTATGATATTAGCTGCAAAAATTTAAAATAATTTACAACATCAATATATTTACTAATTCACATCAATTATTTTAAATTTTCTATTCAACTTTTGCCTCAATTTCAATTTAATCCCTAACTAAAATTATTTCTATTTCTATCACAATCTATACCTTATTTTCACTTAATTTCTACTTAAAACTTAACTAACTCTCAAATTTTTACTAATAAACCCTAATTTCAAATTTCTTACAATTTAATCCTTATTACATCAAACTTATAACTTATTTCACAATTTAATTATTTTCCCAATTCTAATTTGAATTTCCAATCATTTCAATCTCTAATTCGTCCATCTACATAACATAAATTATGTCTAAAAATCTAATAACTTTTAAATTTTCAACATAAATCCAATAGCATTTTACTCTAGAATTATAATAACTCAAAAATTACAAGAAAAAAAATTAAATTAACTAATCAATTGAACTTGGAACTTTTTGAAAACCCTAAATTTCTTTTTCTTTTTCTTTCCCCCAATTCTTCTCTGTTTCGTTTTATCCTTCTATTTCTTTTTCATTTGTTTTGTTTAATAATAATAATAATATAATAATTAATTTATATAATATAATATAACTTATTTATTAAGTAAAATAATTAAAATATATTTTAAACTTAAATATCTCAGATTTTTACTACATAAACCCTCTTAACTTTTTCAATTGGCATAATTTCCTATTTAGTCCTTTTTATTTTCTTTAATCTATAATTAAACTTTTACCCATATTGCAATTTAATTCTTTTTCACAATTACTCCTAATTAAGTCAAATTCACCTAACCAAAACCTAATTAACTACATAACTAACTTCTTACGAATCCGTTTTACTAAAATGGAGACCCAACAATATACTTTTCCGATGCCCGAGAATTTTGGGTCATTACACTCTACATCATCCTTTTGATAAGATTTAATAGTGAAATGATTAAAATATAAAAATTTTCCAACATTAGTTACTAAATTAATAATTTTTTAGTAATTAAAATAAGAATACGTTAATAAACTTTAATAATTATTTGCCTTTTTGACTTTCTACTTTTAACGTTCATACTCTTAATTTATATTGCTTCGATTATTCATTTTGCTTCAAATATTTGTATTTTACATTGGTTCTTAATACATACTTCTGAATGAGTTATTTTTTTTCATGTGTTCATCTTAGGGTTGATGATCAGTTACGAATGGATAGATGTTTTTAATAATCCAACTCGTATTCTATTATTAATTTGTAATTGATGCTGTTTTTTTCTTTGTTAAAAAAGAAATTCAACATACCATATAAGGCATATGCTGATATCCAACATTTTACACCCGCCAGAGAGAGAATAGGAGATTCATCTTCATCTAACAACATGGGCAAAAGTAGAAAAAAAAAATTACGGAAAGAATTGAATTATAATTTTTGGGTCCAAAAATAATTTTACTATGATATAAATTTTTAAATTTATAATTTTTTAAAGGATATTAAAAGAAATTTTACCATTTTGAAAGGTTGAGGCCTTTGCCTCCTGCTTGTCGAGTTGCATTCACCATATTTAGCAATTCGATTAAGCATAAACGAGAGAAAACAATTGTTTGGTGTAATCATGAATTTTATTTCTCTACTTTATGAAGATTGAAAAATTAATTACATTGAATAATGCTGTTAAATCTTTCCTTAAATTATTGACTTAAAAATAAATAATTTAGTATTTATACGTAATAAATTACCAAAAATCAACCGTTTTATTATAATTGAATTAATTTCTCAATTTACGTAAAACATGAAAATTAAATTTTAATAAATTAAAGTTAAAAAAATAAAATGATAGTTTAGAACTATTTCCAAAAAAATACTTTAAAAAACCATTATGAAAATTGAAGTATAATTTTTAAATATCTAGGTTCGAGACTCACTATTTGCAATTTTATGTGTGAATCTCAAAGTCTCATCATGTCCAGTTGTCATGTGTAGATTTAGTCTAGTTAGTTCAATTTGTTTAGTTCAATCGTTTTGTAATGATTTGATTCTACATTGTGATTCCTCGGGCAGTTTGTTTTGTAATAGTTTGATACTTGCAATTATTTAGAGATATAGTTGTGTCTGTACTTTGATTGTACTCGTGACACTTTCAAAAAATATTTGTGCGCATCATATATGTTTTATGATTAAATTTAAATAAAAATATTTTTATTCATTAATCCTGTAGGATGTGTAATTTGTGAATTTAGATTTTCGTCATAAATTTGATCATTTTTAGTCTCTATACTTTTTAAATGTTGAAACCTAATCTTGAATTAAAAGATTATCATGGAATTCATTAATTAAAAAAATGCATCTTTCTATGAATATTATGTAGCAACTGTAAACTAACATAACATTACGCATATAATAATATCTTTTCGTATAAAATTTTAGAAATAACATAAATTTCTGAATTTAGACTATCATTTAGAAATTCAAAACGCATAATATAATGATTAATAACACATGTGGTGAAAAGCTGATAGCAGGTTGGGTTCAACAAGCACTAGGTGAAGCCCAAATATTTTGGGCAAACAAGAAACGGGCTTTGTCTGAAGAAAAGGGTCCAAGCAAAAATCCAGGGGAGCAAAATGAGGGTTTTCTTTCTCCAATATAGATTATTTATTTCCGCATTTTAGATATGACAGTGGAATGGGATGAGACACATGTTATTAAATTTATCACCACTTCTTAGCACATTTTGTTTTACCATTCGTCCCGTGTAAATCAGAAAAATCATTACCATTTGTATAGATATGTTGGATACAATTATCTCTGCTCCATTCACTCCACTTCGCCTTGTCTCGATTTGATTTTTGTTAATTATTTTTAATATTTTTAATCTTTTTAAAGACAAGCAAATATTTAATAAAATTTTTCAAAAGAAATATTTTTATATTTTTATTTTTTAATAAGGCATAATATTAAATTTAGTCTTTACCATTTACTAAATCAAATTTCAATCCATATTCTTTTTCTTTTTTGACCTAAATTTGACCTTCAACCAATGATGAATTTAGGGGACTAGCAAGGGCCCCGACCCTCCCTAAAATGAATTTTTTTTATTAGGCCCTTTAAATTTTTAA
This sequence comes from Gossypium stocksii, assembly GCA_020496765.1. Classification (NCBI taxonomy): domain Eukaryota; kingdom Viridiplantae; phylum Streptophyta; class Magnoliopsida; order Malvales; family Malvaceae; genus Gossypium; species Gossypium stocksii. The sequence goes on from CM035623.1 coordinate 113,323,749, forward strand.
AATTTTAAATTAATAAATGTAAAATTATACTTTGACCCCTTAAAAATGATAAAATTTTGATTTAATCCTTTAAAAACTACATTTTTACTATAATAAAAATTATAAATTAATTTTGCCCCCCTAAAAAATTTCCTGGCTTCGTCCTTGCCATCAACCTTTTGAAAAATGTTTAATAAATTTTTTAATAGAAATATTGAATAAAATATTTAATTTTTAAACATGATAGCTCATATGGCAATCCACTTGTAAGTGTCAAATTGAAAAATATATGCAAACGTTGAACACTAAATTTATCATCATAGGTTATATATTATGATAAAATGGTAACTTGTAATTTGGAGAGAAAAGAAAATATTATATGTATAGATTAAAGCCCAAACATGTTTGTCAAAAATCATTGTATGTAGGGGTGAGCATTCAATCGAATTGAGTGAAAAAATTTTAAGTTGATGAGTCCTATTTTATCATCCTAACTCAATTTTAAATTTTTTCGAACTGAGTCGCGTAAAGTGAAATTTAAGTAGAGTCGAATTGAGTTAAATTAAAAAGTTAAATATGTCAAATTAAAATTTTATTACAATAACTAATTAAATGTAGCATATAAATTTGAAACAATATATATTTGAAAACCTTTTCAAAGCAAAATAAAAAAAAAAATACTTTAGCATCATAAACTTGAATAATTAATTAACTTATATAGATCCCAAAATTATTATTCTAGAAAATTTTTAATTTTTTAACTTTCTTTATATATACTTTTTAGAATTTTTTATAATTTTTAAAAAATATAAAATTTGAAATTTTATAAATATTTTGAATTTTTGAAAAATTACTTTGATTTTTTTTTTTTAATTTTTGTTGAGAGAGATCAATTTGCTCATTTTCAAACTTGATAGGGACCAAAAGAGTATTTGTACCAATCTGTTATTCGAATTATAAAATTTAATTTGATTCAAACTTGAAACTCGAATTACTTATTCGACTTAACTCGAATAATTTGAATAACTCAACTCAATTAATTCAAATTTTTTATTTTTTTAAATCAAATTGAGTTTTGCTCACCTCTAATAGTATGAATATATATTATGTATGCATAAATTCAACCACATGCGTAATATTATTAGAAAGAGCAATTTTAAATATAGACCTTAAAACTAAACTAAAATGGGCAAAGTTATTAACCCTTCAAAATTACAATTAAGCCAAAACTTCATTAGTGGCTAATCTTTATTAGCTTTAAATAAACCCTTATTAGTGGCTAATCTTTATTAGCTTTGAAGTGTGCCATACAAAATCTCATTAAAGCAAATTTGTGGACCTACAAAGCGCCGCCTTCGACATAATGAGAGCAATCATCCATTAAAAAACCGAAGAACCGACATGGGACATATCTTTCAACTCCTCGCCTATAGGAAAATGCTTAGCTTTTCACCTGTTAAAGTTGTAAGTTATATTTTGAATTTGCATTTTTTTATTTTATTTTTTTAAAGATATATATTATTTTACATCTTACAAATCACGAAAGAAATGATTTTGATATTTTATTTCATTAATGTAAATTTATATACATTAATAATACATATAAATTTTTATTCATTTGATTCAAGCAATTTTAATAGAATAGCATCACTCAACTGTGTTACGAACTATTAAAGATTTATTCTAATTATTTTGGATGGTTCTAGTTACACATGTATGGAGTCCTTAAAGCCTCTGGATAAGTGTATCTACATGCAACTGTTTGATAAAATTCTTCAACTATTATACTATAATTACTGATTTAGAATAACTTAACCTTATCTAGTCTAATTATAATTTTTATCCTCTTATAAAAAAATTCATTAACATTGAATCACATGCTACCACAACTTTAAAATTCCTTAATATCACATCATTCACGAATAATATATACATTTATAAACTCACAATACATTATATATATAGTTAATTATCTTAAAGCAGAAGGCACAACGCAGTTTCAGGGAAGGCTCTCGTCTTTCATTGCAAGAAATTTTCGTAATGATGAGATAAAAAGGTCGCCATAATCTGCAGACATTTTCAGATTTGCTTACTTTAACTATATATATATATATATGTGTGTGTTAATGAATGAACTTGTGGAATATAATCAGGCTGTGATTAGTTAAATCAAAGATTCTTAAAAAGTTTGCTGTAAATCCCATCACAGCAAAGTTCATCAGTCAAACTTTGTTGGCAAGGCAGGCACCCAAATGATTGCGAAAATGAAATCCATAAACAATAATAATTAATTTATAGAAAAGGAGCAAAAAAAGCCTTAATCACAGCCGGCACATACGATTAATGGAGAAATAAATTCTTAAACTAACTTTTAATCTGAACAACTAAATGTAGTAACCATCATCATCATCATCACTTTCCACCATTAAACACTATTTCTTGTCTGCAATTAAATTTTTTTATTATTATAAATCACAAATTAAGCATGCTCTACCCTTTTCGTTCTCGATAATGGCTGTTAATAATCTTTCAGTTAATCATTAATGATGATAATTAGTATACTTTAACACTAGTGACAAAAAGGGATTTGAAAGTGCATGCACATATTTGAGTTAAACTCTTGGCCTTTCCATGTGGATCATCTTCGATTCTGCAAGGTTATCAATTTATGGGAGAGTTAAAGTAAGCACAATTTAGTGCATCATAGGAACTTGTTATAGTGCAAAATAGTTTGCAAATAAATTATTTTCATGTCAAGGGAAAATTTTATTGAGAAAGTGAAATTAGATAAATGTCTAGAAATGAGATAGTAATTTAATGAGTAAGTTGAACATAAATTATTAAAAAGATATTCCAAACTACATAACTAATTCTTATGTTTTTAATTTTTACTTTCCAATCTCAATTATATCTTTTGTTACAATCACAATACAACTCACGAATGAATTAAAATTTTAAAAATATTAACTTTCGCTAAGAAAAAAAATGTTAAAATTGCATCATCTCATTTTGGTTCACTATTTATAATCTTATGTTGAATTTGGACCTCTTATTAGCAATTGATTTAGTTCTTGAGTAAAACTTTTGAATTTTATCACATGATGGGTTTCTTTATTTTTGTCTAGAGTTTATTAAAGTGGTGTTATCCCACATCAATTAAAACCTACATTATTCGTGATCATAACTAAATCAAAAGAATTGAATGCGCAATGAGATCGTGTTTATACTTTGGTATAATAAATTAAGTTAGATGATGTGTGTGTGAGATTTTTCCACTGTATTCACATACTTAAACCCAATCCCATCCCAAGTTTTTAAAGATAAAAAGTAGTATAGAAAGTTGAATGACAATTCCACATTGCTAAAAGCTTTATCACAACAAATCTCTTTGAATGGGAACGTTATAGGGCACTCTGTTATTCGACTGAAGATCCGTGTTCGACCTAACCCTTTTCACTTTACGCCTTTCTTCTCTTAGAATCGCTTAATTCACCACACCTTTCTTAGCTTGCCACCCAAATCAGTTTGCCAAGTTCCCCTTGACTCGCCATGTCTAGCTTGCCATCCCCTGCTTGCCTACATTCAACTTATCAACTTAGTTCCTTAGGGAGTATCATTCAGGACACGTGTTATCAGGAAACTGCATCTTATAAATATGAGGAATGAACTCCAAAAAAAGGGAGAGAGAACTCAAAAATCAACAAGGATTGTATATATTATAAACTAATTTTGTTTTATTTTTTTATACAAAGATGAAAAGATATTCATATATTAAAAATCAAAATTTAAATTTATTGAATATTGATTGTATGGGAGTTAATTTTGGATTATGCTTGTTTTTAGTTTTATTTTATTTTTTTTGAAATATAATACTGGATTTTATTGAAAAACAGGCCAAAAAAATAAACACCCAAGCATCAAAAAACAACAAGTCAGCCCAAATAGAACTAAAAAACAGAAGCCCAAAACAACAAAATAAAACTAAACAAAGAAAAGGCCCAAAAAAAACCCAGCAACTAATGAAAAAGGGAGCTCTAGAGACAAACTCTCCAGCTGTACGTCAATACTCGAAAAACCCCTTATGGAAAACAGCAGGAAAACCACCTGGAAAAGCAAGCCTCGCAGAAGTAATAATTACCCATCAAATCTGATCCCTTCCCAACGTTTCATATTTTCTGATGCCTCTTAGAAATCCATTTAGATTAATGCATTTGGCTTCTTCAAGACACAGATTCCCTATCTTTACCTCAACTCTTCCACTTTCCAACAACTCCCTTACCAACTTCGACTACCTTTTATCTTCAGCCACCGCCTCCACCGCTTCAGAAAGAACCCGATCGGAAAGGTAAACCAACTCTCTTCTCGTTAAACCTTCTTGGGCTAATTCATGGGCAACCTTATTAGCTTCCCTGTTTGTAAAAAGAAAGATACAACTATCAAAATTTGCACTTAGGGCTAGGGAATCTTTTAAATACATTGAAATCTCAGACCGATCATCTTTTTTCTCTTGGAGCTTTTGAATCACTGAATGAGAGTCTCCCTCAACCTCCACGTTTTTCAACCCCAGTTGTAACCCCAAATTTAGTGCCTGAAGACACGCAACAGCCTCTGCTACAAAGGCAGACGATATGTTAAAGTTCATAACCGTTTTAGAGCAAATAACCTCTGCTTTACTATTGCAAATCACTATCCCAGAACAAGATTCTTTAGTATGCCTATTGAAAGCCGCGTCAAAGTTAACCTTCAACCTCAAATCCACCAGAGCAGCCCACCTGTCACGCTGATTCTTCTTTCAGGTATGGCACTTTTAAGACCATCAAACTCTAATAAATAATTTTTCACAAAAGTAGCAATCTGCACCCCTGATTGATTTACCCCTTCATGTATGAACCTGTTCCGAGACATCCAAATCGCCCATAAAGCACATGCAATCATTCGACACAAAGCCTTGGATCTGGACTCGAAGGTACTTCTCATCCACTCGCTAAAATTTGAACTTTCTTCAGAAATAGACCAGACCAGATATAACTGTTGCCATGTCTCCTTTGCAGTAGGATAATCCCGAAAAATATGCTCCATCGTCTCCGCTTCTGATTGACACCTTCTACAGATAGGGGAATTCAACATTCTACGATAATGAAGATTACTAAAATTTGGTAGATAATTATTTAATAATCTCCAAACTGTAATTTTGATTTTAGGGGTTAGATCCATGCTCCATAATTTCTTGTATAATTGCTTGAGATCTGTCAGTATATGATTCTGTTCATCTTGTAAGAGAAGTCTGTGTCCACTTCGAACCGAGTACTCCCCTGTCGACTCAGAACGCCAAACAACAATGTCTTCTTAGAAAAACATAGGAAGGGGGATACAGAGAATCTTATTTGCAACAGGCTCCTCAAAGGTAAGACTAATCAGATCAGACTTTCACTGTTTAGAATTACCATCTATTAGATCTAAGACCCTTACTAAACTCTGTACATTGTTCACATTTTGAATTCTAACCTCTTCATGCCCAGGAACCCAAGCATCATCCCAGACGGACACACTCTGACCATCCCCGATCCTCCAGCCCATTTCTTTTAGAAAAAAGCCTCTCGCTTCCCAAATACTTTTCCAGGTAAAGGAAGGTAGATTTCCCAAACTTGAGTTTAGAAAATCAGTATTTTTAAAATATTTAGCTTTTAAGGTACGCGCTAGTAACGAATTAGGATAACGTAACAAACGCCAACCTTGTTTGGCTAATACAGCAATATTGAAAGAGCTTAAATGACGAAATCCCATGCCACCTTCTTCCTTTGTTGCACACAAGGATTTCCATTCACACCAATGCAATCCTCGCTTTCCATGATTATTCCTCCACCAAAATGAACTCATAATATTTTCTAATTCCACACAAAAAGATTTCGGCAATAAGAAGCAAGCCATCGAATACGTAGGAATAGCTTGAAGAACTGCCTTTATAAAGACCTCACGCCCTCCTTGAGAAATATGCCTTATGCTCCAATTGTTGATTTTTGCCTTCAATCGATCTTTTATATTTTGAAAAGCTAACTTTTTCCTCCGTCCCATCATATTTGGAAGCCCAAGATACTTTTCCGGATCCGTTGAGCAACGAACATTCAGCGCTTGAACCACCCTATTCTTATCGTGTTCGCCCACATTCTTGCTAAATAGCACAGTCGACTTTTCAAAATTTATACACTGTCCAGTACAAGACTCATACTCTTCAAGAATGTTCTTTAGCACATTAGTTTCTTGAGTTGATACCTTCCAAAACAGAATGCAGTCGTCTGCAAACATAAGATGAGAAATAGGAGGTGCGTTCCTACAAACTGTAGCCCATTTGACCTTCTTTTCCATACATGCCAACCTCATAAGCACAGACAGTCCTTCCCCGCAGAACAAAAAGAGGTAGGGACTTAAGGGATCCCTTTGACGTAAGCCCCTAGAAGGCTTGAACCCAGACCCTTCTTCCCCATTTAGAATAATAGAGTATTGGACAGAATTCACACATTTGATGATAAAATCAACAAAACGTACATCAAAGCCCATCTTTAACATCACCCTTTGAATAAAATACCACTCTACTCTGTCATAGGCCTTACTCATATCGAGTTTTAAAGCCATGAGACCCTTTTTCCCTGCTCTTTTCAACTTAAACGCATGAAGCACTTCATACGCCAAAAGCACATTGTCAGTAATAAGTCTGCCAGGGACGAAAGCTGTAACACCCTAACCCGTATCCATCATTGGAATAGGGTCACGAGGTATTACCGGAGTTTATAGAACTTTTTTTTATCACATGATAACTCATTTTATAAGAAATTGTACAACTTAAAATTTACCACTTTTCCATAAACACATGTATATTTTCATTTGATCATTTACCCTTTCGACGTATCAAATAATAAACATATTACCATTTAACCAATAGCTTGGCACTTGTCTAACCGTTAACAACAACAGTCATTAGTATACTTGAATATATTTCATATAATTTTAGAATCGATAAACTTATTGTATCAACATATCATACTTGAGATTATTACTTATTATGGCTTACCCAATTTCCATGTATCAGTATATTAAAGATAGCCACATATTCATAAAATATGATACATATTATTCTCTTGCCATTTCTTCAAAAACATAAATCATTCATTATACCAAAATTTCATGTATCATTGTTTTCATGAATTTTGTATATATTTATTCCGGGACAATTCATAATCTTGAACATGCATAATTATCGGGTAAGTTTCATATACATGTATTTTCCATGTCATATTTTTAAAATATCGAATAAATATCGTTTTTGTGTATTTCAAGTTCAATTTCGTGATTATTGTTTCGTGCTCAAATTATTTCCATGTCAGGGCTTTATTCATTAAGTCATTCGAAATTTCATCGTCATACAATTAATATTATTAAAGTATACGAATCTATAATCATGGATGCATATATTCATCAATAAATTCCATGTACAAATATCATCATCTTATATTTCCATATATCCAGTATCACTGTCATTTTTTTCATGTACTTCAGGAATATATGTACAAATCTTTTTATATACATATTTCCTTTTCTGGTCAGGATTCTTACCTACTGAATTTATCGGAATATCGATAGTTAAAATTATATAGTATACTTAAAATATGCAAATCCGTAATCCATCAAATCACATTTACTCTTTTTAGCTATGTGTTTACCATCTTCTACATTTATCCCGTTGAATTTCTCGAAATTTCGATGGATTTCTGATAGTACACTCCTGGTGTACAATCTCATTAACCGTCAATTCATACAGGAGTACACTTTTAGTGTACAATTCCGAGTCCGTCAATTCATATGCAAGTGTTGCCATGGTATCTTTCAACCATGGTCCTATTCATTTTCTCAATATGTTGCCATGGTATCTTTCAACCATGGTCTTACACATTTCATTTCAGTGAGCACACTCCCTCGAACCTCACTCTCCCGCGAACCTCAATTCTTGGCACACTTTCGCGAACCTCAGCTCCCATGTATTCTTTGGAAGGGCCTATACATATATATTCTTCGGGAGAGCCACCAGCACACTCCCGCGAACCTCATTTCCTATATATTCTTCGGGAGGGCTGATATTAGGATTAGCCTTTCGGGCTTAATCCTTTTTCCTGTATTCTTCGGGAGGGCTATATCAGGATAGGATCACCCGTCCGGGCTAGATCCCTTTTTATGTCGATTCCTTTTCAGAGATCCATCGAATTTTCCTTTCATTCAACCGGGATTTCTTCCCCTTTTTATCAAATATATCAATGTTTCATCAATTTTCATATAATGAACATTCAATTCATATTCACATCAATAACATACATTTCAAGCATTTAAGAATATAATTCAAGTTACACGAACTTACCTCGTTGCTTGTTCGTGTTTATAAATTCATTAATCCAATACATTTTCTTTTCCACGTTCAAGTCTCACATTTGAGTCGTTTGGGTCTTTATAAATAAATTTGATCATTTTTTTCATTTATTTCATATTTTAATACATTCAATTAGTGCTCTAGGCAAAATTACCATTTTGCCCCTAAACTTTTAATTAATGACGATTTTACCCTTAGGCTCAGAAAAATAAATTCTTGCAATTTAATCCTTATTTCTAGCCGTTATCATCATACATATTAATAACATTCCATAAATTCTATAAAATATCAAAATTTTCCATAATTTCAACACTTTTCAATTTAATCCTTAAAACATGTTTTCCCTCGATCTCGAACTAAATTAACAGTTTTCATTTAAAATTTTCAATTTAAATAATATAATAATCCATTTCATGTAATTTGATCATTTCTAACATTTTTACAAAGTTACCCATAAAGTTTTACTTTTATTCAATTTAGTCCCTGAGCCTAAAACATACAAATTAGCCATGCTAACTGAATATTCATACATATTTTCCTCCTCCTCCTCTCCATTCCATATCCTTAATTTATATAATCTGCTTATAAGTAACATTATCAATAATTTCACTATTTACTTATATGTGAACATTCAAGCTGTCCACTTGCGTCATAGTCATTAAATTATTTATATCTTGAGCTACAGAACTCCAAATTAAGATCAGTAAATTTTCCCTAAAACTAGACTCACATATATTCTGAAAAGAGAATTTTTAGAATTTTTGGTTTATCCAAATAGTACATTTTATTCTTTAAAATCACCCCTATTCTGCTATCTGACAGTTCTGACCCTTCTTCACTAAAAATTAATTATCTCTTCATACAGGATTCGGATGATGTCTCTGTTTGTTTCTATTGAAAATAGACTCATTAAAGAATCTAACCATATAACTTATGTTCCATAATTATTTTTATACAATTTTTAATGATTTTTCCATATCAAAACAGAGGATCCCGAAATCATTCTGAACCAGTCTCACAAAAATATAAATATCTCAGAATACAGAATTCATTTACTTGTTCTGTTTCTTTTATATGAAAATAGACTCAACAAGCCTTAATTTCATATCTCACTCAACTCCTAATTCAGTTTCTACCATTTTTGGTGATTTTTCAAATTTAGCTTACTGCTATTGTCCAAAACTGTTTTAGTGCAAGATATTAATTACTAAGTTTATATCGCCCTTATTTTCTTTCTCTACACCATTTCTCATCACTTTATCTTATTTTCTCTTCACTACCATATCAAGAACATAGAATCATATATAATAAAACTCTACATTAACATCATTTACATGCTTTTTCAATAATATTAAACTTAAAAATACATGGAAATCCTGATGTTCTTAGCTTGTTTTATTGTTTCCAAACTTTAACTTCATTTTCTCTCTCCTCTAGCTTCTATTTCTTGAATCCAACTTGATATTCTAACTCCTCATAGTCTCCTTAACATTTTTCTCCTTCGGTAGCTATGGAAATTCTTTTGATTTCTAGGTGAAAATGGTGAATTTTTGGTGGAAGGACCGAATTGTAAAGAAAGCAAAACTTTCTTTCTTTCTCTCTTCCTTTCACGTTGGTGCATGGGAAAGATGGTGGTTTCTTCTCTTTTTTTTCCACACACACATATATATACTAAATAAAATAATAAAATAATAAAATATCTTATTAAAATATTAATAAAGTAATATTTATCTTATTAAATAATTATAAAATATCATCACACATCATTACCTTCTAGATTTCTCTCTCCTTCTAATTGACCATTTTGCCCTTCATGATCTTTTAAAATTCCATCCTTGAGTCATCACTTAATTTGATGAAATTGTGATTTAGTCCCTTATAATTCTTTCTCCTATTCAATTTGGTCCTAATTCATCCATTTTCCTTAGTTTCTAGATTATTCCATCCTTAAAATATTTGCACTATTGGTCCTTCAATTTTTCCATATTTACACTTTAACCCCTTAAATTTTAAGTATTTACTCTTAGGCCACAAAACTTTTCTCACTTTTACGATTTAGTCCTTTCTTGGATTAATACATCATAATCACTTCCTACATAGATTTTGTTGATATAGCTCAAAATTTCTCTTTTTATTTCTTTATTTCTTTATTTTACTATATCAAGGATAGAAATTTTCGGGATATTACAAAAGCACTTTGTGATTCATCAATGCAATCGTGTAAAACCTTTTGAAGTCGATTAGCAACAGTTTTTGCAATAATCTTATAAATAATTGTGCAAAGACTAATGGAACGAAAATTCTTTAAATTGCTTGGATTTGCCATTTTGGGAATCAACACCAAATGAGTTTTGTTTATTTCCTCCACCGAATAGCCATTATTCAAAATATTTAAACAAAAACCAGAAACGTCCTTACCAATAATGTGCCAAAATTTCTGGTAAAAGATTGCTGGGAAGCCATTAGCACCTGAAGCCTTTGTAGGGCCCATACTTTTCAGCGCCTCCATTATTTCATCCTCCTTGTAAATGGCCACCAAATTTTGGTTCATAATGTCAGACACACACAACCGTATTCCCGATAAAATATGCTCCAAATCTCCAATACCTCTAGAAGTAAAAAGATCTGAAAAATACTCTTGAGCAATATTCTCCATTTCTCTATTGTCCGTGGCAAGGACTCCATCTTGCCGTTGTAATCCTCGAATCCGATTGACATGTCTTCTTTGAGAGGCAAATTTATGAAAAAATGAAGTATTCTTGTCCCCCAACTTCAGCCAATTAGCTCTAGCCCGTTGCTCCTAATATTTCTCCTCCTTATCCATTTCCATATTCAAATGAAGTTTGACATCAATAATTTCCTCCAAAATCTCTTCAGATTTCTCCTCGTGATTTAGTTCCTCCAATCTCCTATTTAAACGCTTCACCTCCCTTCCTTTTTATTCCTAATCTTTTTCCCCCAAACATTCAAACCATTAGCAAGGAATTTCATACGAGAAGCAAAAGAACCAGAACTACTCTCCCATAAACTTTTAATCTGCTCTTCACATGATTCCTCCAAAACCCACCATGCTTCGAAACGAAATCTATCAGGACTTCTACGTCTTGTCTCCTCCGTTTCTATGAGCAAAGGACAATGGTCTGAGATAGAATGAGGAAGATACCTCAAAGAATAATTAGGGAATTGTTGTAACCAAGCATCATTGGCCACCTCTCTATCAAGTCTTTCCCTAATATTCCGGTCCATAGCTTTGCCTCTTTCCCAAGTGAACCAAGTCCCTGAAAAACCTATATCTTCCAAAAGACAGTCCTCCAAAGTACTGCGAAAAGCCTCCATTCTAGCCTCCTCCCGCAGCAAGCCAACTTGTTTTTCATGAGCAAAAAGGATCTCATTGAAATCACCCCCGACCAACTATGGGAGCAAGTTATTACTTCCCAACCTTTGAAGTAAATCCCAAGACTCCGATTTATTCCTCACCTCTGGAGCACCATAAAACCCAGTAAAACGCCATCTAGCCGAATCTTCCTCCTGAACTTCAACATCTATATGGTACTTTGAAAAGCTCTGTAATATCACCAAATTATTCCCATTCCATTCAAAACTTAGGCCGCCACGGGACCCCTCAGCCGAAACGTCAATTCCATTAAGAAACCCACAACGTCTTCTAACAGCTTCCATTTTAGTTGCGCACAATTTAGTCTCCATAAAGAAGACTACTTGGGGATGATAAATCTTCAGGAAATTCTGAAGTCTTTTAACTGCTCACAGACTCCCCAATCCGTGAACATTCCAACATAGAATTTTCATTGCCTCCGGCCAGCATGCCCAATGGCAGCCGCCGATAATTGTAAATTGTGAGATGGAGTCTCATCGCTTTCCTTTAATGAATTCGAAATATTGGAAACATTTGAGGCCAGCACATTGAATCTCTGCCTTTTTTTTCTTTCCTCATTGATAAGGGGATCATCCTCTATTTCACAATCCATATTAGTCACACCCAACCCGCTCATCTGGCCCAGCCCACCTAAAGTCTCTCTTTGGAGGTCCTTGGGTAGCGCACCCCAATCATTTGACTAGTACCACTTCCCGAATCCTTGCCCCCGTTAAGACTAAAATTATTTTCTTTCTGGTTCTCATTCAAAACAGCCGATTTAGAACCCTCCAAATTAATTCCAATAGAGGAAATAAAATTATTCCCAGATTCACGCCTAGGAATCTGCCTTGATTGTTGCCTAAACGGTTGTCCAAATTGATACTTGCCAAAAGAGCTGTTCTCACCTTCACCCCTCAACCAGATACTGTTGACAATGGTCGCCTTCTTTCCTGAAGCTCTCAATGATAAGTCCCAACCCATCTCCAATTCCTGCATTCCATACTGTAATCTCAACGGGCAAAAATTATCCCCATGACCAAGACAGCCACACAAGAAACAAAAAAGGGTTAACTTTTCATACTTAAATTTTGCATAAGTGAACCTTGAATCAGAAATCTTAATTTTCTTTTTCCTTGGTAAAGGCTTTTGAACATCAAGCTGAACTCGAATCCTCATGTAACTCAAATTACTATTAGACAATTGCTTCGTATCATAATCCAGAAACTTTCCAATAAAATTACCAAATTGAATCGCCATAGAATCTCTAAAAAACCCGGCAGGTAAATCATGAACTTGAATCCACCAATCTGTAAACACCAAAGGGACAGACATAGGGTCATCCCCCTCCACAAGCCTATGGAAAACCAGCAGATGATTATTAAATGTCTAGGGAGCACCTGATATAACCCTTGAGATATCAACCTCATTGAAAAACTTGAATAGAAAACGTTTCTCCCCCAAATCTAAGATTTGCACTCCTTCTAACGAATGCCATAAATTAGCCAGCGTGTTTCTCATTGCAGGAAAATGCACCACACTAGCTGTCAGAAAACAGCCCACCAAGCAAAAGTTATATACAAGTTGGTCTTCGGCTTCATTCAGCAATAAGAACGCCTCCTCTTCACCCTCGTTGAGGTTAAGATCGGCTATACCCCGTTCCATGACTGAGATCAAGCCCACACACCCCTACGGATCTGTAGACCAATACGACAAAGACTCAAGAAAACTCCAATGCAAGCCAAGGGAAGAGACTGAAAATATCAAATCAAGGAAAACAAGAAGAAATCGTGCCAGAATTAGGCAGACCTAAACGTGCCAAGAGCGGCAGACTTAGACACATGAAACTTTAGGACAAAAAAAGAAAATTTGATGATTAAGATTTAAGACTACTATTTTGAACTGAATTGACAAAGACTTTTTTGTTTTTAGTTTTATTTATAATAAAATAACTTTGCAATTTTTTGTTAATACTTAAAAAAAGAATCTTAATGTGAAATTAAGATATGGAATCAACCGTTTCTATAGCATCCATAGAATTAAATAGGTATAGAAAAAGGTGCAAGAAGGCAAACCTACCAAAGGGTTGTTTATAAATTAATTTCTTGACCCATATTAATGATAAACTTCATTCCATCAAATTTTAGTACATTAATTATAACCATTGGATAAGCACTATGCTGAGAATGAACTATATATTTCTATTTCTTTGGGTGGAAAATAAAAATTAATTTTAAAATTTATAGCTATAATAGAAATTTTGGTTTTTTTTCAATTCTTTGAAAAAAATTAATGAAGTTTCAATTTTATTTTTCAAAGAAAAAGTAAGCTGGTCTTGAGTTTTTGAAAGGTTCCATTTAGAGAAATGGAAATTGTGGAAATTAATATTTTTATTATGGGGAGAGATTTTCTTCCATCAGTGTAAAATTTAAGTTTACATTTTTTTTATAATTTCTTTATGATTAATATTTTAACAATCTAATTGTTGTATTTCATATTCTATTCATATAGATTATGCATATCAAATTTGGTATAAATTAAAATTTTTAACTATTTATTTTATTTTTAAAAAATTCAATATAATTTATATATATTAATATACATAATATTTTAGATTGATATAAGAACATAAGATTGATTAAAAAATTTATAAACATCACAAGGATAAATATCTTGATAGATTGAATGATTGGATTTTAAATATTAATTATATAAAACGTTAGGAGAGGAAGCTTTATAATGGATAGAATTTGATGGTCAAGCAAGAACACACATTGAAGAAATTTGAGGTCAAATAATCCCTATGCTTCCAAGCACCAGTAGTCACGCTTAGTATTTTGCCTTCTCAAAGTTTTTGTTTTATCTTTTCGAGTTTTTTTTTTTTTATTCGATAACAATATCAAATTTGAGTCAGTCAAATTTTTAAATAAAAAGTAAAACTTTCTTAATATTGTTTTATTCATCTATAATATTCGAATTTAACATCTTAATTAAGAATTATCAAACTTTTTAATAATACGTGGCTCAACTTTCAAATCTCGAAAAAGTTTACCATGCATGTATATATATACATGCATGTATATGCATCAATTACGTTAGAAACTTTTGATCAATATTAAAAAAAGATTATGACCAAACCATGATATTGTAAAAGGAAGATGGAAATATAAAGACTTAGTTATTATATATTATATATACTTGTGGAGTATTGCAAGCTGGTTTTCACAAGGAATACGTCCCTTTGGAAAGGGAATTGATGTTGGGGGTACTAAAATAATAAAAAAATAAATGAGGAGGGGGGGAATTTCGAAATGCATTTCTCATGCAGTCATTTCCTCCCCACTCCCCAATTTGCCTTTCGGCAATAAGATTTCCTAGGAAAGTGCATGCCTGTTTTTTAAATATTTAAGCAGTGGCACCTCAGTCTTATTTTGTATATAGTGTATATATATTCCATTAGAGAGTGTACTAGTTGAAATGAATACTTGTTAATTACTTAGGAAATAGAGTGTTTGAGAGGAAGTGTTTGGATGTAGTGTTCAGTTTTATTGCGCAATGAATAAAATAAAATAAAAAACAAAGTAAAACAATTACATAAGGATTATTTATATAATTTAGTTTCTTTACATTTATGAAATTTAGTTCAATGAGTAAATTTATTATCTTTAATTTCTAATAAAATAAATGATTCAAGTTCTATCACATCCCTAGTATAATAATCTTACTTTTGTATCTTAAGATATAGATCACCCACCTTTAAGTTCTCACGTTATAAATAAACTTGTTTACTCTCTAAAATACACTCAATAAATCATTCCATTATAAATGGATAAGTGCTCTCAATTCTCTCTACAAAACCTATACAAGTCTTCCAATGTATAAAAGTGTTTAAGACTTATTAACATACTAAAGATCAATTACAATCCTATTCCTTATTAAACAAAAGTTAAAATAGCTAAACACAATATAAAGACTAATATAAACTAGACTCTTTGAAGATATGTCTTTAATACTATCTCAATCTAGTTTTCACAATCTAGGGATATAATTGCTTGATTTGGTGCAATCTAATCTTCAAGATAAATTACTTCAAATGAATTGATATACAAAGCCGAGCTTGTATACTTACACAATATTAACATCATTTAAAGCTCAAAAATTTGTAAAAAAATATCAACTTTAAATATGATAAACCACTTTCGTTAACACTTGCACAACAACCTCAAAAACTTGCCTCAATATATTAACTTATCATATATATTTATATGTCATAATACGAGTGATGTTATAGTCCAATATAGATTGTGGCTGTGAGAAAGGTGTAAGATATTTCCACCATTTTATCTAGAACGAAAGTTTCAAGCATGATTCATCCTAAATTCTAAAGCTTTTAGTTTTATTGGTTTATTATCAGTATTTTGAGGGATTCGATATTGGTGTTTTTGTCGTTTTCCCCTCATCCCAAAGCCAAAAGCATTCAAATTCTCTTTACTTAAACTATGATATATATATATATATATGTATATATATATATATATAAATGACCAAGACTCATTCACTTTTACATATCCATATATTTTTATTTATTTAACTATAATTTCAAATACATATCGAAAAGTAATTATTAGTGATAAATGATAAATTGATATTTAAATTAAATAATTGTATCTCTTGGTTTAATATTACAATTTTTCATACAGTTGAATCTTTTGAACAATTGTATCTCTTGGTTTAATATTGCATTTTTTTATTCATTGTCTCTATTCACTTATATCTATTAATTTTTAACAAAACTCTTCATGAATCGATATAATTCTCCTCATTCATTTCCTCTCCTCTATATAAAACTAAATTAGGAGATTTCAAAAACACATAAATCACCATCAATATAAAAAATTCCTTCTAAATCCATTTCTCCTTGTGATAGAAAAAGGTAAGATTGTGTTCGATTGATCATTGTTGTTGTGCTACTACTGTGATCGTTTGTTGTTATATCCTGGGAGACAAACGTCCAACATTACTCAAAGCACTAAGGGGAGGTCGAATTGGCCTTAAGAAAACTGTTTATAGAGGCCTCAGCAAAATTTTTTTTCTAATTTTCAACTCTGTCCGATTACAAGTATTCTGTTGTGTTACTGCTACTGTATTGTATTGCATTATCATTGTTATTAAAGACCTCGCCAGTCGTGACTTATGGCAACCCACGACCACGTTATCTACCTTACTTACAACATTCTCAAACTCAAGAAACTACGTTATTTTATAGATTCTTCAAATGAGCTTTACACTCTCAATGAATAAAACGACCACCTACAAAATTTACCCTCAAATTTACCCAAATCAGTTTGGTTCCATGCTCCCATTTTCATTTTAGTTCATCTATACTCGGCTTCCAATCAAGCTTTCTTGGGAATGTAGTACCCCAAAATATATAGGGTTAGATTAAATAAATTACTAAGAAATGGCTTAGTCTTTAGAAATCCTATGTTCAAGCTATACTCTCCTCTTTTTTTTTTTTTCACAACCAATGAACAAAATCATACTAGAATATATATTAAATGTGGTCGAAACATAACAAGTATGGGCAACAACCCAAATGGCTAAGCATTTATTCCCCATTATTTTTCAGGTTCAAATCATGTCATTCTCCCCTTCCATTTCATTTAATTCGACAAGAAGGGGAAACCCCTTAACATTTGAAATCTGAAGTATTTAACCATTTTTCCTACTTACATTAGAACTTTTGCTTTCTTTTTTTCAAACCCAAATAGAAGTTTTCATCTTATTTCCCTATTTCTTTCTTTTTCATTCTCATCTTTGCAAATATTTTTCTTCCATTGCTGAGATCATCATATTCTTTTTCTTTGCAAACCCGAATCAAAGTTCATCCCTAATATTAACTCATTTTCTTGTCTGAATTGACTTGTCATCAATTTCATCCCTAATTTTGCTAAGAAATAGTAAGTTCTTTCAAACCAGATAAATAATCCCAAATTCTCATAAAATTTACATCCAGTATTAATTGTTCATCCAAATTAATGGATCTTTTACGAATCTTGCCAAAAATCTAGGTAATCTTGATTTTTCTTGAAATTCGTTATTAATTCTCTCATAATTATCGGATAGAAGACTAGTTGTAGGTATCCCGAAACAGGTTTAGATGTAAGGATCATCGCTCGGTCTTTCAGTAATAGGTGTGTGTTCTTTTACAAACGAATTAGGAAAATCGACCTTCAAAATAGGGTTATACAGCAAGCCACATGGGTGTGTAGGCCACCCATATGGATCACAAAACCCTTTTACATAGTCATGTTCACCTAGAAACCCTAAGAAATTCATTTCTTACATGGCCTGTAACGTCTCAAAACCTGGTATAGAAGTTTAGACCGAATCTCAGAGGTTACATTATCACCGAAGTGATTATAGGAAAAATTTTAGTTTAACCATTAAGAAAACAAACGATATTTAAGTTACGTAAAACTCTCCGTTGTAAAATCCCAATATTACAAAAATTTCAGTCCAAAAGATGCTTACGTACGTAAAACCCAAAATTCAATCCATCATATTCAAAATAAAACTTATAGTTCAAACCATTTACTTATAAATGTAAAATTTTTTAAAAATACTTTTAAAATTGATTCTAAATGTGGCTGTCTGAACCTCCAACGTGCCGAGTCCAACTATAAATTAAGCGAGTACCTAAAAAAAAGAAACTGAATGGGGTGAGCTACACGTGCTCAGTGTGAGTTTGAAACGTATCTAGGAACGAAATTACAAATAAAAAATCCAATAGTAGTTCAGTAACGAAAACTACTTACAGAGGTACGTAGAAACAAAAAACAAATTTGGAACCAACGTCTCAACATAACGAAACAACTCAAGCACACCAAGTTACACACAAACACACAGTCACAAGTGTTATTCAGTCGAACAGAAAATAGTCAGATAGTCTTACAAGTAGAACACTCAAACAGATGCGTATGAATGCAGTCAGATGATAAAAACCCATCCATCCAACCAAAATACCTCTCCGTCCCCCGATCACACCCTAAAAGAGCTATTTAAGCTCATCCAACCAAACACACCACATAGGACCTCGAAAGGCCCATCCAACCCTACACACCATGTATGTGGACTGAGCCACTCAAAGATTAAAACGCAGCAGAGCTGGTGTATATATAGTACAGTGTAATGTAGTAATCTACTGTACAAACATATTACAGTTAAACTGCCAGATCAGATATTAGTACGCAGCAAAGTTGACGTACATGTGGTACAGTATGGTAACCCGCTATATCGATAAGTTACAGTTAAAACCGCCAAATCAGATCAGACTTCCTTATCTTCATATCCCAAACTCGAAATCATAATGCAAATGTAAAAATGCACACCATGTATTATCAGTCACACAGATGTAAAAGTTCGTAAACAGTTAGTCAATTACAGAACCAATGTATATAGTTTTTAGACAATCACACACCAGACAAACAAAATCAGAAGTACACACGTTCAATCAGCCAAATTCAGAATCTTATATCACAATATTCAAAGATTAAGCAACATCACATTAATGAGTCACTTAACTACTGTAACGATTGCTTATAACAGATAAGTCTGAGCCAAAATAGAGTCCTAACCACCCTTACTAAAGCCTAATAGAAGGTCAGAAAACACAGGATCCCAAAAAAGTTGAAAACAGACACAGTACAAAAGTTGACGACATAAGGCCACATGGCCATGTAGAGGTATACACGCTCATTGGAGGCCACACACACCCATGTGAAGGCCACACACGCCCGTATGGAGGGGGCAGATGCCCGTGTGAGCAGTCCCTGTAACTCACTATCCAAAAGTACTAAAAATTAAGAGTAGAGGAGACACGATCGTGTGGAGAGCTCACACGCCCATGTGGGTATACATGCCCATGTGGTACAAAAAATCGTCGAAAACCCTAAATTTCCAATTGCATACGCCCATGTACCCAATGGACATGGCCGTGCAAAAATCAACTAATTTCCCCAAATCAGCCACATGACCATGTGGCCAGGCCGTGTGACACCTCATCCTCCCCAAAAATCTAAATTTTTAATTCCACACGGCTGTGTGAACAGGCACACTCCCGTGTGGCCACAAATATGGTCACAAAACCACCTCAAAACAGGCTGCAAAACATGCCTTTGATGTCAAAACAATCTTCAACCCTCAATTACACCAAAACACACAAAAAACACTTAGAATCATAAGTAGTTCCACAACAATCAACACTTCGACTGGTCAAATTCAAAAATACACGACACATATCATATTTCACGGAAACAAATCAGAAATTCGATAACAAAAAAGGAAATTTTCCGAACACACACCTTAGATGCGATAGTAAACACTAGAATCATTTGATTCGCTCCTCCAAATCGATTCAAAAACCTCTTCCACTTCTGAAGAATTGAATACACATAGAAAAACTCCCTTGACAAACATCAATTAATGAAAGAAGCAAAGAATTAAAAGAAATTGACTTATTTTAGGGAAAAAAATAAGAAGGTTTATAGAGAACTCAAACAATGGGAAACGTGGATTAGTTAACTTTCTTTTTTTTATCCCAAAAATAAAATAAATAAAAGTCATAAATAAATATCTCAAACTTAAAACAAATTTAAGACTAAAAGAAATAAATAATCTTTCAAAATACACACATGAGGATTTGACCTAGAACCCAAAGGTACACTACCACTCAACCAATCACCAAACCAGCAAGCCAATTCTAACATTAGAACGCGAAAATAAACTCAATTGTCTGATCTAACCACTGACCTTACCTACAAATCTCAAAACTTCTAACCCTAAAATTTGGGGTGTGTCACGGCTAGAGCTGAGCATGGGCCGGGCCACCCGGCCCAACCCGAAGGCCCGCCCGAAAAATAGGAGGGTTTGGGTAAAAATATAGGCCCGAAAAATGGGCTTGGACAAAAATTGAGGCCCGTTTAAAAAATGGGCCGGGCTTCGGGTAAAATTTTTTTGGCCCGGGCCAGCCCGAAATATATATTAAATAATTTTTTATTTTTATTCCTTTTTTAATTTTTAACTTTACGTTTCTTTTACTTTAACTTTCATTTGACATTTCCTAATAAAATCTAGAAAAATTTTAATGTTTTTGTATTTTATTTTAGTATCATTTTTTTATTTGTTTCTTGTTTTAATTTTTTTATTTTTTAAATGTATTTGATTTATTATATTTTATTTTTAATAAAATAAGCAAAAAAATTAATATGGGCCTGGCTGGGTCGGGCTCGGGCTTACCAATTTAATGTCGGGCAGGGCTTGGATAATTTTTTAGGCCCATATTTCAGGTCGGGCAGGGCCCAGGCCTGACAAACGGGCCTAAAAATTTTTTTGAGCCCGGCCCGAACCCGGACAGGCCCGGCCCATGCTCACCTTTAGTCATGGCCTAGGACTGTAACACCCCAAATCCAGCCTAGAAGTTAGGCCCGAATCCGGCGTGTCACATTGAAGTGTTTTTGCGAAAACCTTGTTTTCATTGAAAACCCTTCTAAAAGAAATTTGAGTAAAATCCGGTTTGTATTTGTTTTCAAAATGAGGTGTATTCAAAAACTATTTCTTTGTTACTTTATAAAAAAAATCTCCTTTTAACTGCGGAAGCTTGATTTTAAAACAACAAATATTTTAAAAAAAAAACTTGAAATATGTTTAAAAGAAATAAATCCAGGTTTCACTTCGAAAATACAAAGCACAACAATAATAATGGAATAAGAACTAGAGGAAAGGCCTTATTACAACCCGAAATAAAATAACTTAAAATTTCAGAAATTATATATATAAAAAAAGTCCAAGTTGCCTTGTTAGTTGGCCACCTCTGAGTCCCTCCATTCGTCGAATCGCCTACTGAGGATCACCTGAGAAAAAAATAAAAGAGGGAGTGAGTTTCGAAACTCAGTGTGTACGACCCTCAACAAACAAATAGCGTATAACATTCAATTGGCCTAAGCCCATATTATATTAATAACATAGTAATTTCATACACGCAATGCTGTGAAAAAAACCCTCCCAAATAGTCCATCCGCTACACAACATCTCCGTCCAACCAAAACACAACTGTGGAGATATCTAAATTGACCCACCCATCCGCTACACAGTAATGGTAGCTCGGTTGTGGTACTACCTAACGTTACAGCAAAGCTGCTAATCAAATATTGGCTTAAAAAACTATCGGTGGATCCATGGTCGTCAAGCAACCATGCGATCCTCATATACTTCCTTCGGTCCATGATTCCCAACCCATATGCAACCTAAACAGAATATCATATGAATGCAGAAAACATACATGTAGCGTACATAAATCCTACATTTAACACATAGGGGTATTCTGGTAATATCACAAATCAGGGATAATTTGGTAATTTTTCTAATCGAGGGTATTTTGGTAATTTTACACTACAGGGGCATTTTAGTGATTCTACCCTACAGGGGTATTTCAGTAATTCATCCCTACAGGATTATCTCCGTAATTCTACCCTACAGGGGTATTTCGCTGCTAAATTTTATTAGAGATTTTTGTAATAAATAAATGGAAAGTTAACTAAGTTTTAAAAGAAAAGTAAACAACAGGACATAATTAATTCAAATAGATTTTTCCTAAACTCGCTAGTTTTTTTTTTTTAAATAGACTAAGGTTTCTTCTAAAATAAAAAAAAATGTTAAAATGATTATTTTAAAACTCTAATAAGCTCACTAGGTCACTCGGTGAGTAATGTAGTCTTTCAAATTCGAGTCTAACATCTAGGGCGGGTTGGGGAGGTTTCAATTGGTGATATCAGAGCCATGTTTTTTAAACTCAAACCGTAGGAATTTGAATAAGTTGTATGCATTAAAGGGGTATTTTGAGAAAAACCATGCCACAAGATTTTTGAAAAATTAATTTTTTGCAAGAAATAAAATCCGAGACTTTGATGTCGGTCCTATTTTAATTACTGTTAAAACTTTAGATTGACTGTGAACTTTAGATTATGAATATTTAGGAAGATAACTGGTGTTTGAACTTTTGTATAAAAATTGTAGATATCCTTTAGCTTTTTAAACTTTCAAGAACACTATGAATACTCAAGGTAGACGTGGTAAGGGTAGGCCATGTAGGGTTGCACTAGTAAAACCGCCCACCATTTAGCACGAAAACTTAATTTTTAAGGATGAGTATGTTGAGAAATCCACCACCAATGGTGGCGGAGACTATGAGAACGATGATGATGTCGTGACACAGGTAATACTGAAAGTGCTGCAAATAGTTGTTGGACCCCAAACTAGATTAAGGAGTAGTAGATCTATCACGAAGAGACTCCGGTTGAATGGGGTGGCAATGTTCAAAGGCATTGCTGGTACGACTCTCACTGTAGTTGAATATTAGATGGAGTCGAAAAAAATGATTCTGGAGGACTTAGATTGTACTTCGGAACAGAACCTAAAGGGTATTGTGTCCTTACTTTAAAAAGGAAACCTATCGTTGGTGGCAGTCTGCTGTTAGGGGCACATAGGTTGGTCGTATTAACTGGGAATACTTTTAAGAGGCCTTCCAGAAAAAGTATGTTGGCATGTGGTATGTGGTGGCCTGCAGGTTCGAGTTCATCGAGCTAAAATAAAGAGACAAATTTGTACGGAATATGAGGTTGAATTTTTGACGCTTAGCCGTTATGCTCAGGGAATGGTTGTCATGGAGCAGGATAAACGCGTAAGATCTGAAAACGGGCTACGATTTGATCTTAAGATACAAGTTGCTCCACACCAAGAATGGGTGTTTGAGACTCTAATGGAGAATGCCAAAATCGTAAAGAGTATTAAGCAAGTGAATCACAAACAGCGGGAGAAAATAAGGTCTCGTCTAAGAGAGATTTTGGGTCCACTGGTTCAACTCTCGTCTTGCAAAATGTACTAGAGAGAATAGACCGCAACAAGGAGATGTTGTGGCTAAACTGTGAGATAAGACTACCAACTGTGTGTACTGTGGTAAGTGTCATCTGGGCGAGTATTAGAGAAAATTGGATGCTTGTTTTAGTTGTGAGTGAGCTGAGTACCGAATTAAAGATTGTCCTTGTAAAACTGAGCAAACGCAAGCTCCAACCCAAAATCAGGCCCAAAATCAAATAGCGGGTCAGTTACCTCTAAGAGGCCAAAACCAAAATAAGGCCACAAATGTTGTTGCAATTGGTGCAAACCAAACTGAGGCTAGACAACCCACTCTAGTTTATGTTGTTAGGGGTTGTGAAGAGAGGGATGTGTCCGGTGTCATTGCAGGTATCTTTATTATTAATTCTGTCTCATACTCTATCTTGATTGATATAGAATCCACCCACCTTTTATGTATCTTGTAACTTTTTTCTTTTAATTTTTTGTGGTTAAATTGTTCATACTTTTTAAAAAATATTAAATTAATTTGTTTGATAAAAAAAAGTATCCCAAAAAAATTTACACTTTTTTTACATTAAACAAAAAAATCGTTCTAATTTAAAAATTTTACAGTAAAATCTTGAATCTATCCCTGCATGCATATATTTGACTTAAACTCTTGCGTTTTCCAAGTGAATCTCATCTTTGATTCTGAAAGGTGTTTTTCTTTTCTTTTTCTCTTTTAAAATAATTTTGATTTATTATGGGTATGCTATCTTTGTAATTAAATATAATATGATACACTAGTGGTAGAAGCTTTTGCACTCGTGATAGAATTTTTATTCTCGATAATGGCGGTTAATAATCTTTAGTTATTCTCGATGATGATGATAATTAGTACACTAGTGACAAAAAGGATTTGAAAGTGCATGTACATATTTGAGTTCAACTCTTTGCCTTACCATGTGGATCATCTTTGATTCTGCAAGGTGTTTTTCTTCTTCTTCTTCTTTTAAATAATTTTGATGTATTATGGGTATGTTATCTCTGTAATTAAATATAATATGATAATATGTCCCAAGAAAAATATAATGTGATATATACTAGTGATAGAATTTTTTAAGTGTAATTGAAGAGTTATCATTTATCTTATTTATTAAATAGCAATTAATCATAGATAGCAATTATTCTTACAAACCTTGTTATCATGAAGATATATACACATGCATAATTGCATTCATTTGTTTAAAACTTGATAATGAGTATTAGTTTTGATGTCGAGTATTTGTTTTTCAATTATAAAAAATATTTTATTATGATATTTTTAAGTTGTTCATTTGAATATTGTTCTTGTTGTATTTACAACAAATCAATTTGAATGAAGAACAAAATGTATTCACAAAAACTATTATCTAATACATTAGTGATAGAATTTCTTATTGGTATGAAAGTTTAGTTTCGATCCCAAACAACTCTATTCCTCTCAATTATAAAAATAAAAATAAAAATTATAACATGTCTTAGTTTTGGCTCTTTAAAATTTATAAAATTTTAAATTAGTACATGACAAAATTACACTTTGCTCCCTTCAAGATGATAAAATTTTAATTTAATTTTTTTAAAAATTACAAAAATAGAAATTATTAAAATATTAAAATTATATTTTAACTTTTATAAAAATATATAACTAAAATCCGTTGCTCAAAAAATTTTCTAATGCACCTCTGAATGAATGATGATTTCTTAACCTAACTTATAAAATTAAAAACCTCTGTCCTCGGTATACTAAATAAATTTCACATATATAGTCATCAGGGAGACAAAGACAGCAGTAGGGGCCAGGAAAGGCCCCGCCACTCTCCAAAATAGAAAATTCTCATTGTAGTCCTTTAAAACTAATTTAATCTCTTTAAAAATTCTAAAATGATAAACATATACAAAATTATACTTTTAATTTTTTTTAATTTTATAATTAAGTTTTTACCTTCCAAAAATAAATTTCTTACTTCGTGCTGAAAGTCATTATATATATATGGTCACAGATAGGAAGGTTTTACCGTCTATGACATGCAATAGAAAAACAATGGGAGCCTACTTCATCTTTCTTCCTTTTCGTGTTTCTTTCTTCGAAACCTTGTTAATCGGTTCTAAAACCTGAGATTAAATAAACGGTCCAAGTCGCCCAAAGTTTTAAAGGTAATTTTCCATAAATTCAAAGGTCAAAAAATAATCTCTAAAAAAGATTGTATTTGACTTTTTCATTCCAAAAAACTTGCATTTCATATTCATGCATGTTCATCCTCCTTTTTTTTTTCTCTATA
This sequence comes from Gossypium stocksii, assembly GCA_020496765.1. Lineage (NCBI taxonomy): Eukaryota > Viridiplantae > Streptophyta > Magnoliopsida > Malvales > Malvaceae > Gossypium > Gossypium stocksii. The sequence continues at coordinate 113,349,724 of CM035623.1, forward strand.
TAAACCCTAGTTTCCTCCTCCATTTTTCATCCCACTCTAAAAAACCCTAGGAACCCAAAATATACTTACAACTATTATATATAAACATTTTCTTCCTTATATATTCTTCTTATCTTATCATCAACCTGCTCCCATGGCGGCTTACCGTTCCATAATGATCTTCAAAGTGTTTTCTATGGTTTTGCTAATGATCTTTGCTTGGCAGTTAGCTGCTGCTGGTCGTGTGGTTCCTCACGATCATTCCCCGGCACCAGTCATAGGCTGTAACCACAAAGGAAACATCCCCGTAATTGGCAGATGCCCACCACCAAATTAAATCAATCTTTTCTAACCCTATCTTCAATAAATTTGCTATCTATATATGGTATATCTATATCCATATATATATATATATATATATGTTCGTGTGTTCATTAGGAAGTGATGCTGTAACTGTTATTTTATTTTATCTCACTATATATATATAGTTCATGTAGGGTTAATTGTCAACTTGCTTTGAACTTACATTGAACTTTGTTCTATGCTTTTTCAAGCTTTTACCAGTTTGTAACCTTCTTCGTTAATAAAATGCTCAGCAAAATAAATAGTTTGTTTGTATAAACCATGTATGTAAGTAAGTATTCTTTTATTTTCTGACTTTAATTATTTGATTCTGTGGAAGATTTACTTGCATCGGTGTAAAACTAAAGTACTATATCTTTTTAAACTAATTCAGTATATTTATCATATTGATCTAAAATACTATATATTTCAATATTTATTAAATGATTGAAAGTTTTTTTACATGAAACAAATAGTTAGGATTTTAAATTTACGTCAAATTTGGCATGCATTATCTATGTAAACAGAATATGAAATATAATCGTTAGATCATTAAAATATTAATAGTACAAAAATATTTGAAAGGGTGTAAAATTAAAGTAGTTTTACTGTGTAAGTGGATCCTTAAATGATGGGCGTCGAATCCACCAAAAATAATTCTTACTAAATAACTCTAAACAGTAGTCAGAGTGGTAGTAGGGTCGAATCCAGAGGGATTGGATCTGTAATTAATTTCTGTGTTCACTTATGAACAGAATGTTGTCGTGTCAAGAGGTCGTGGCAAGTGTCGTACCCACGACTTTAAACGTACCTACTAAAAATAAAATAAACAAGTAAGCAGGGGGTTGAGAATGTTCAGGAAAGTAAATATTCTAAAATAAGCAATTGATTAAATGTAAATTGGAGATAAATTCAAAAATGTGCCAACAAAATAAGTAGCTTTAGCCTTAGATTCGGTAAATTCCATGTAAGAACCGATCTTCGAAAATGGATCTTCTCCTCCAAACGATAAGTTGGTTATAGTGATTAAGTACGTCCTAACCACCAATTCTTCCTCTCGTAGCTGGTCCCGGTACGTCCTGCAAACCAACCCTTACCGATTATCTAACCGAGATACACGTGTTCCCGATTCAAGATTCCGACACCTTGCGTTCTGAAGAACCCAACTCGAATTCATGGCCTCAACCGCGTGAGTCGTTTAAACCCAATCACCTCTTCTTTGATTTGTTCTCGAAAATCTGAATACAGCAGGCAGACTCGTTTCTCCAACTGTCAGCTAACACGACTCCAAACCAACATGCACTTTTTGACTTGTAATCGAGTTAACCTTAAGGGATGAGTTGTCAATTCTGATACTTAGGAAAAGAATGAATACCGATTGAAAGAATTTTAAGCGCGAATACGAATCTCACAATGCTTGATCAGAAAGAACACCGGCCTAAGGCTAAGATGAAATTAGTGTAGCACGGAATTATTCATGCTTTGTATGTTTTGAAAGGTGATGGAATTTGTATTAAAGGTGATGGAAATTGAGAAGGAAAAGTATTTGGGGAGAGAGTTAGACAAACTTTGTAAAAGCAATACAAAAGTAATCCAATTCCCAATTGAAGTAGGAAAAAAGAAGATAAACACAATTCCCACTACAACAAAACAGGGCTTTAGCGGTGTTTTTAGTGGCGTTTGGACAAAAAACGCCTAAAATATTATACATTAGCGGCGTTTGAAAGAAAACGCCGCTAAAAAAGAGCAATAGCGGTGATTTTGGAAAAAACGCCGCTAAAAACTGATAAATTAGCGAAGTTTTTGACCAAACGCCGCTAAAAACATTTTACTTCAGTTAAAACGCTATTGTTTTAGGTTACGTCTATATTTGAATTAGCGGCGCTTTTCTAAAAACGCCCTTAAAGATTGAGAATTAGCGGCGCATTTTGAAAAACGCCACTATAGGTCGAGAATTAGTGGCGTTTCTTCAAAAACGCTGCAAAAAAAGCTGAATAGAATGACGTCGCTTTTTGTTAATCTTTAGGTCAAGCAGTAGCAGCGTTTTTCATAGAAACGCCGCAAAAGAGTCATTTTATTTTAGTGTTTAGGGTTTAGGGTTTAAGGTTTAAGGTTTAATGTCTATGATTTAGGGTTTTAGAGTAAGCAATAACATTCTTTTTTAAATACTTTTGTCCCTTGTAATATATATTTAGGATTTAGAGTGTAAGTTTATGGTTTGAGGTTTAAAGTTTAGGATACTGATAAACAATAAATTATACATATTTTTACCTCATGCTTAGCCTATATTTTGGATGAATTATCACTAAATTTGTGAGAATTGGTGCTCTTAACTCTTCTATTTCATGTTTTATACTCAGGAGAGCATAGGGAAAAGAAAAGAATGAAAAACGGTCTGAAACAAAGAAAATGGGCCAAAATGTGAAAACAACACGGCCCAAAGATTCACCACACGGCCGTGACATACGGCCGTGCCACATAAAGTCCAACACGGCCTAACCTCGACAAGCACGGCCAGACCACACGGCCGTGCCAACATCAACAAGCCCGCACACAGCCTCTTATCGATCCACACGGGCGTAGCACACGGGCGTGTCCCTATCATGAGGAAGTTCAATTCTACTCGAAAAAGGATACTTAGGGGCTAAGAAAGCCATTCTAAACTCTATATAAAGACCCTAGGAGGAAACTTTAAGGGTGTGCTTATTTCCCGCTAAGGGAGTACTCTTTTCTCCCAAAAGGAGCGCCTTCTTTCTGCCGACACAAGGAGTGAAAGCAAGGAATTACTCTAGGGGAAGCCGATTGATTCATCCCAGAAGCCAGAATTCTACATCAAGACAGATGATCTCCCTAAATTCCTTCAGGGGTTTTTGGGTTCTTTATGTTTTGTTATCTTATTTCTTCTGAGATGTTTTCTTTATTAATTATGAACTAAACCTCTCAAATACTTGAGGGGGATGAAACCTAAGATAGATCTTATTATTTATTCTTGAATTATATGATAAATACTTGAATTGTTCTTAATTATTTGTTCTTCATTCTTGATTTAATAGTCCTAGGTATTACTTCAAGAAACTGATGTGCTTAGGCAGATGAGCAAAAGTCTCTGTTTTAAGAGTAGATCTACCATAATTAAGCGGAGTTGCATGCAACCCTAGACATAGGGCGACATAAATCTGCCGGATTAGGGTCAAACCTAATAGGGGGATCCATAGATCGAATTAATACAACCTAGGGGTGTTAATTAATAAAGAAACTTTAGTTAACCACCTAGGATTAGTTGTTCTTATCCTCGACGGAGGTATTAACATAGGTTAGGGATCTCTATGGATCAAGTCAAGTGAAGAAATAGTCTAGTTCAAGAAGTTAATAACAAGTGAAATCTAGGTGGATTCTCCCTTGAGTATTACCCTTATCAATTAGCTTTTCCGAAAGTTTTTCCCAATTTACTTTTTGTGCATTCTTAGTTTAGTTTTAGAGTTAGTTTCAAACAACCCTCTTTTATTTTTAGGCTAGATAATAGAAAGGAAGTAAGTACTAGTACTTTTGGCTCCTTTGGGTACGATAACTCGGTCTTGCCGCTAAACTATACTACTGTTTGATAAGTGCGCTTGCCTTTAAATCGTGATATTAATTAGTTTTTGGTGTGATCAATTTTTATAAATTTTATTACTTAATATCGCGAGTATCAGATACCATTGGAAAACTGATGCAATATTTGGGATTTACTAAGATTCATGCTATTTTGTACAACACCCACATTATTTAATATAAGAATATAAAATATATATTTTGTTTGAAATAAATTACATATATTGTTTGAAACAAAACAAACTTAGTTTAATAGGAATTTAAGAAATAATTAAACTATTAAATTTTTTTACTATCAAAGGTATTAGCGGCGTTTTTATTAAAAACGCTGCAAATACTACAAGAAGATAGGGCTTTAGCGGCGTTTCTATAAAAAACGCTGCAAAAAGTATTTTATTTGTATATTTAATATTTAACTAGTTACTTTATATTAATTAAAATACAATTTATTTTTAAGTTTGGAGGTTATGATTTAATGTTTTAGGGGTTATAGTTTTGGGTTTTGGGTTTTGGGTTTAGTGTTTTTAAGTTTACGGTTTTGGGTTTAGTGTTTAATGTTTTTAAGTTTAGGGTTTTGGGTTTAGTGTTTGGATTTAAAGCCTAATCCCTAAAGCTTAACTCTTAAACCCTAAAATCTAAAGCCTAACCCCTAATTCCTAACCCATGAATTGTAAGTACCCTTAAAACCTAAAACTTTAAACTCTAAACTATATATAAACCCTAAAACTATATATAAACCCTTAAACCCCAAACTATATATAAACCTTAAAACTCTAAATCCTGAAAACAAATTAGAAATGAAAAAAATATGGGGACTTATAATGAAAATATGAAAATAAATAGATTGCAATTTTACTTACAATTTAATTTCAGCCTCTAAATCCTATAATCTATAGCCTAATCCCTAAACCCTATTTTTATCTATGTTATTGTGGCATTTTTGCAAAAAACGTCGTAAAAGGATATACATTAGTGGCGTTTTAGGAAAAAACACCGCAAATAAGTTCAAATTTATCAAAATGGTATCGTTTGTATCTATATTGTTAGTGGCGTTTTAGTAAAAAAGCCGTAATATGTTTCAAATATTGCAAAACGATACGTTTTGTTGCGTTTTAGTGGCATTTTACTGAAAAACGCCGCTGATATGTTTGAGGTATGGCAAAATGATGCGTTTTTGTCTGTGCTTATGGTGGCGTTTTTAAGTAAAACACCAGAAATAGATATGCTTTAGTGGCATTTTTCGGCGAAACACCGCAAACTTGAAATTGATATTACAAAACGTTGCGTTTTTATATTTGGTTTTAGTGGCGTTTTTACAAGAAAAGCCGCAAAAATATTTTAATAGGTTGTAAATGCTGCCGTTTTTGTCTATGGTTTTGTGGCGCTTATAATAAACACTGCAAAGTTTAATTTAACTAACCTAAACAGTGTCGTATTATTAGCCACGAGTTTCCCTCAGTTTTTCCCAAGTCTTAAACCCTCGATTTCATTTCCCTAATTTCCCAACTTTTCCCCCAAAATACCCCAAGTCATTCTTCCCCAAATTTCCCGAGGTTATTATTCCCAAATAATTTTCCCCAATTTCTCAACTTCCAGTCCTTTTTTGATCGAAATCCCCAATTTCCCAACTTCCCAAACCCTTTGTGGTCGAAATCCCCAATTTCCTGAATCCCTTTTATGAATTTTACCAGGAGGAAGTGGTTGTCATAATTTTTGCCAAAGGAATAGTGCATGATTGTGTTAAAGTAGATTATGGTTAAGAAATAGTAAGTTGCACATCGATTCCTCTGTATTTGTTTTTCTTTTTATGTCTTTGCCCTTGCGTATTCAAAAGTTTTGTATTGTTTTAGGGTAAAGATAGGTTTTTTTCGCTGCTGTACAGGTAGGTGTTGGTATCAAAGTTCCTGGTAAGAAGGCATATCATTTCGGACCTGATTTATTTGCAAAGGTATGACACAAAATTCATGTTGTTAAGGGTTATTCATAGATGCTTCTTTTTTTTCTTTGTGGTGTTTGGCTCTGTTTGAACAAATAATACCTAATTTGAGGTTAAGGGTTATTCACCTATAGAATTTACTTAATTTGAACCATTGGGATAGTAAATGGTAGGTATTTGTTTGGACATAGTGTATGTATATACGATGAATAAACCCTTATCGTTATTGAGAATGTTTTCCATTTACTTTCTTACATGATCAATAAGATATAACTGAGTTAATTTTATAATTATTGTCGAAACAATTTTTAATTTGAAAAAAATGGGGTTGACTTTTAAAAATGTAAATGGAGTTGCCACCAATCCTTTTTGTTTAGGTGTGATTGGATCACCTTGTAAAACGTTTAGTTTTATTAAAAATATTGATTTTGGCCTACGAAATTATAGAAACAGGTTCGGGAGTCGATTACGTACGAGGAAGGATTAGCACCCTCGCAACGCCCAAAATTGGTACCTATTGATTAATTAATGTCCTAATGTCGAAATGTTGAAAAAAAAGTTAAAATATGATCTAATTAAAAAAGCTTGAACAATTCGAGTTGGAATTTAAGATTCTCTTGATCCAAAAGAATAAAATACCACATCCAGCACGTTAGGATACGTCATTTTAAACCCTCGAAACCAAGATCATCTCATGATTTACAAAACTATTGCCTTGAAAAAAATTTAAAAAGGATATTTAGTTATTTGGTCAAACGAAAAATCGAAACCTAACACGTTAGGGCACTATTACCCGAATTTCTAAACACAAAATATTGCCTTATTTAAAAACTTTTTAATAAAACGTAGTAATGTTTTTATTTAAAATGATGGTTCGTGTATAACTTGTTATGCTAATAAAAAAACGAGAAAGTATACATATCACAATAATCATACGATGGACCAACCCTAAAGCTAATATAGATAATTAAAAGAGAGGATAATAACATAACAAAATTAATAATAATATAAATAACTCAATGATGATAATAATACTAGTCAATAGAGTAAAGTGATAATAGTGATGAAATTTATTTGAAATGATACATAAATAAATAAAAAGGTTATAGTAAAGAAAAACATAAAAAAAGAGAAAATAACATACGGAAATATATAAAACAAATGATATATGAAAAATTTAGAATAAATAATAAAACAATTTAAAAAAAAACATATGACAAGTTTTAAAACGAACAATATATACCCATATAATAGTATAAACACAACATATATTTAAAAGTAATAATATATGAAAAACCCTAGTTAAATACAAATAAAGGATACAACATTTTAAAATTTCAAATAAAAAAAATCTGCATAAAATACAAATAATATATAAAATATAAAAAATACATGGAATAAAATCACTTAATAAAAATAAAATGATCCAAAATAAACACTATATAAAATATTAAAATAAATAAGTCATAAATTAACAAAGGGATAAAATCCAAATAAACAGGGACCAAATCAAAAAAATAATTAAATTCGAGGTAAAAAAATAAAAAAAAGGCATGTAAGGACAAAATCAAAAAGCACGCCACAATAGAGGGACTAATTCGGAAATTATGCCCTATCACCAACATGGCGCCATTCCAATATCCACATTTAGATGGCCCTAGGACCAGATCGTAACGGAAACCAAATTTCGGGGCCAAATTAAAAATAAAAGGAAAATACAAACAGGATGAGATTGCAAAGAAATAATAATGCGGAAAGGCCCATAGAGCAATTAGCCCCTTTATTAAAAACGTGCAGATCATCCCCGTGTCGGGTCAATGTGCGGATTTTTGGCCTTAAAATGACATCGTTTTGGTACTAAAAATCCCTACGTGAAACGCGCCGTTTTGATCAGCTATAAAAACCAAAGTTCTAAAGAAAAATCATTTGACATATCCTTTTTTAAAAAAAAAATTTCAAAAAAACTTTAAATTCTCTTCAGCCCTCATCTAAGTCCGGTCACCGGACTGATGGCTACCATCGCACGTGCCTCATGCGCCACCGTCAATGCCACCGTAAACGGCGGCCAAAGGCCAAAAACTCCGTTTTTCAACGCAAATCGAGAGGTAAACTCTTTTTGTTTATTTTTAGTAGTATTTTGTATAAAAAAAACTTCAAAAGAAACAAAAAAAACCTAAATACGATTTGTGATTTTTGATCTGAAAGTTGGTGATCTTTTGGTTGTATATTCTATTTGTATGAAAGAAAGAAAAAGAAAAAAAACACTAGGCGAAATAAAACAATCGGAAATCACCTCTATTTCTTTTCTAATTTTTTTGTATTCGTAAATCGTCCTCCTCAATTTTTACTATCGGCTTTCTTTTATAGCCAAAATAAATTGATAAATAATAAATACAAAGATTCTAATTTGTTGCTATATTATCTGCTACTGTCTTTTTTTTCCTTTTTTTTTTGCAGGTCAACGTCAAAAATCGTAGCAATGAACATGGTTGTGAGGGAGAGCAGCGGCGCCCTAGGGTTTCAGATAATTCGGGTCATTCGGGCCTAAAAAATTTGGGCTTGTAATTTTGCTTTTTTTTTTGGGTCTTTTGATTTAATGGTTTAGAGCTTGGTTTGGTGGGTTTGTTTGGGCTTGGGGTTGTAATAGGTCTTGTAAAAAAGGAAAAATGGACTACTTGTTTTTTGTTTTAATTTATGAGCCCGGGCTAAAATTGGGCTTTGCAGTTGCCCCTTTTTGCTTGTTGTTGTGCAACGAGAATAGAGCAAAGACCTGTAAGAAAGACCAATTTTACCCGGTCTCACCGAATCTTGACTTCTTGATCCTTATCTTCTTCAAGTAGCCTCCAACCCAACTGCAACTTCAAGGGTACAAGAGCTACAATTTCAATCCACTCCACTGCAACTTCAAGGAGATTGGATTTATAGCTGTAATCTTATCCCACTGCAACTTCAAGGAGACAAGACTTGCTATTATAGATTTAATCTAACCTACTGCAACTTCAGAAGTATTGGACTCATTGTTTCTGTAACGCCCCAAAAATCTCGAACTTCTTTTTGTGTGGTTTTTATGTGAATATGTGCTTAGCAGTATTAGGCAAATATTATTTGGGTGTCAGAAGGCCCATAATAGAGTTTGAGTCTAAGCTTAAAAGGGAAAAATATTAAATTTATTTTGGAGTTTAATTTTAGGCTTCTAGATGATTGGTAGTGGCGTGAAGCTGGACTCTCAGAGAGGTAATCAGAAGAGAAAATTTAGGAAATAGATTATGGAGTTATCAGGCAGAAAAACGAGGAGATGAGAAGTGGGAAGTGATGGAGTTGAATTGAGAATTGAGGTTATGGGTTATAAATATGTGCCGAATTCGGGATCCTAGGCTAATGCCAAATTTCTCATCTTTTCCTCAAGTGCCAATTTGTTTTTTTCTTCTTCTTCTATTCTTTCTTCTTTTCTTGCCGAATTCTCTTCTCCCTTTCATCCTTTTACCGAAAATCCATAGAGTTGTGTTTTTTTCTCTGTAAAAGCTGAACACCACCCTTAATTTCTTAAAAGCCGAATACCTATAGTCCTTGCCGACTTCTTCTCTTAAATCTCCTAAAAGCTGAATACCCACCTCCTCTTGCCGATTTTTTTTGTTTTCTTTCATCATAAACCTGTTTTTATAATTTGCAACCCTTAATTAAGTGGTTAAAAGCCGATTGCACACTCAGTAGAGATCTAGGTCACAAGATTAGAGATTAGTTTCAGTAACTCAGTAGAGATCTAGGTCGCAAGATTAGAGATTAGTTCCGGTAAGTGCTTAGTTAACCGTTTTTAGTGTGTTTTGGGTAAGGCCGAAGGGGCTATCTAATCTTTTCTTTTTCTTGTTGTTAACCCTATTTTAACAAGGGATAGGGTTCTAGGATTCTAAACGTGGAAAGGATCTCTAGCAAGCGGTAAGTGAACTCGTTTTCAATTTCGGCTTCATGGGTGGCTGAATATAAATGTGGTTGATAAGGGTGACTCATGTGGAATACGAGTCACTTGATAATATATGTGTATTGGTGCAGATCTAAGAATATTTGAGACTATTTGCTAAGGAAGGCTAAAAAAGCCGAAGGTACACGGTAAGGTTACGGTAAGGCTTCGGCATTTGATAAGGTCGTAGTTTAAGGTATAGGATTGATTCGAAAATGGTTTTGATTGTAGGTTGAGGCTGAGAATAGAGTAGTGCGGGTCGTCAATCAGGTGTGTACATACACTACACACATAAAAATCAGTAAAAGCTGAAATCCCGAATGGGCCTGACGAACTTGTGGCCCCAATGTGGCAAAGTTGTGATATGTAATTGTTTGATGGATTGACATGCATGATTGTGTGATTAGATTATGATTGGGCCTAATGGGCTATATAAGCATGTTTTATGAATATGATTGGGCCTAGTAGGCCTTATGAGATTGTAGAAATGCATGCTAGGGTTTTTAATGAACTATAGGCCTAGTTCTGATCTCTCAAATTTTACATAAGACTTAATTAAATACTTAAACATGTCCGTGGACAAGTCGCTAGACTAAGGTGTAGCAATGGATGTATGCATGTCTAGGATTGGATCTAGGAAGAGCTTGGTACTTAAGCGGTCCGAGTGACTCACCTCCTCTTCTCTTGAATCCTACCTGGTGCATAGTGTCTGTTCATCTTAGCCGCGAGGACTTGTTGATGGGCTAAAATCCATAACTAAAATCTGTATCATTAGGAAATTGTGAAAATACCATTCTAAGGTAGAATTATGAAATGCCCTCTAGGGTAGAACTACTGAAACACCCTCGTAGGGTAGGAGTACCGAAATACCTCTGTAGGGTAGATTTACGAAAATACCCTTGGGAAGTGAAATGACCAAAATACCCTTAAGTGCTTAATATGTGAAAATGTGTGAAAATGTGTATGATGCATTCATGAATTGTATGTTGCACTTGGGTGGGTTTTGATTATACGGAGGAAGTGTTTTGAGGATCACATAGTCGCTTGATGACCGTGGATCCACCGTAGGCTTTCAAGCCACCGAGTAGCTTTGCTACACCGTACATATATAGCAGCCTTGCTGTAACATGAGTAGTGCCGCAACCGGTGCTACCTTTGAAGTGTAGAGGATGGGTGGGTTGATGTAGACATCCCCACAGGTGTGTTGGGCTGGTACGGGTGGTGTGCAGCGGTTGGATTTGGGATGGGAACATTCGCATACATGTAATTCTGATATGATATGAGGTCATCGTGGGCTAAGGCCCAGACCACTGAAATTGTTAGGGCTTAGGCCCAATGTGATATGTGTATATTGAATTGTTTTGATTGCCAAGGTAACCCTCAGTAGACGGCTCGACGTGGGAGAAAACTCGGAGGTGGCCACACTGTAAGTTTTTTTTAGGGATTCCAAACAAACTATTTTTTTCAATTACTTTAGTTTTGTTATTTTGTTTTCATTTGATGAAATAAGGCCTAGTGTCTCCGATGTGACTGTATTTAGGGTTTATCAGTATTTTGACTACCTAGTTTTTATTGTTATAACTTTCTCAAATTAAACGTAGTTTTTAAATAACATTATTATTTGGGCGTTTTGTTTAAACATGGGTTTTCATTTTGGGCTTAACATGAACTTGAATTTTTAAATCTTAAACTTAAATTTTAGCTAAGTAAGTTTCCTATCAAACATTTTCTCAATTTCATAAAATCGTTTTGGAAACAATCTTTTTTATGTGACATCGATGGATTCGACCATAACGTCTAGGCTAGGTTTGGGGTGTTACATTTAGTGGTATCAGAGCCCGGTTGTAAAGCTCGGGCTGTGAAATGGGCCTTAGATTTTGGGTTTTTAAAATAGCTAGATTAAAAAGTTTTGTAGGTTTCTTGAAGTGTAGTTTACCGAGCCCTCGACGTCGAGCCAAGTAAGCTTTTTTTGTGTTATTATATTATTTTTGAATTATACGTTGATATTGGGCTACTTTAAACAATATGTTTTAAAGACTAAAGCCCATGGGAAACTTGAGCCTGTAGTGGAATTGCATCAGTGAAATAACTTTTAAATTATTAAATTACATAAGACATAAATGTTAAAAAGTGGAATTATGAACTAAAATTTCATATGCAACAATGAGCACTAGAAGAGGTGCAAGGGGCCACGGTCGAGGTCACAGAAGTGTTAGGGCTGAGTCGTCGGCATCGGGCCATATATTCAATATTGAAGTAGGAGAGGTTCCTGCTTCACCCGTAGCTAAAACTGAATCGTATGATCTGGCCGCTGGAGAAAAAGCATTGTCACAGGGAATGCTGAGGATCTTGGAAAGGGTCGCTGGTCCCAATAATGGTACGAGGAATCGAGGGTCAATTCTGGAGCAACTTCGATCTAATAGGGCTGAGATCTTTAAGAGCGTGGCTGGTGTGGCTCCTAATGTGGCCGAGTATTGGATGAAGGCCACTGAAAGAATAATGGACGACTTGGACTGCACCCCTGAGCAAAAGTTGAAAGGGGCAGTGTCACTGCTTAGGGAAGAAGCATATCAGTGGTGGCTGACGGTGAAAGAGGGCACCCAAGCCGAGCAGATTACTTGGGAGTTTTTCAAAACTTCATTTCAAGGGAAGTACGTGGGTGCAAGATATGTTGATGCTAGGAGGAAGGAGTTCTTGAAACCCAAGGGAACAAATTTGTGGCGGAATATGAGGCGGAGTTTCTACGCCTTAGTAGGTATGCAAGAGCTATAGTGGCCACGGATTATGAGCGGTGCGTTAGATTTGAGGATGGTCTTAAGTATAACCTCAGGGTATTGATAGCTCTACAGAGGGAGCGAGTTTTTTTGGAGTTGGTTGAGAAAGCGAAGATAGCAGAGGAGGTGAAACGCACTAAGCGTCTAAATCGAGAGAAAGAGAAAGGTAAGAATAAAAGGGAGGCTGAATCTTCCGATGTTGGACAAAGGCCTAGGGCTAAGGCTAGAGTCAATGGGTTAGTAAGAGCTGGGGCCCCTGCTGCTAATTTGGGGATACCACCTATGCTAATTGTGAGAGAGGGAGATACAGGCGAGTGTTGGAGGAGGACAGGAGCTTGTTTGGGTTATGGATCCATGGTGCATAGGATCAAAGATTGCCCTAGGAGGCCAGCTCAGGTGCAAGCCGTGGGCCAGGCTAATGTTCAGCCACCGAGGGGTGGTCAACAGTAGTTAAAAGGCCAAGGTCAGGCCAGGGGCGAAAATGGTAATGAACGTGGTCGTGGAGCATCAGGCGGAGGTGCAGGTTATGCTGAGGCGAGGCGGCCAGCTTTGGTCTATGCAGCACGTTGCCAAGAGGATGAAAACACTCCAGATGTGAATACTGGTGCGTACCCTACCATAGTGTACTGAGTGTTTGTTTTGGCTTTAGAATTAGAGTACGCAGCGAAAGCATGATGATGTAGTCTATATTATGTGATTGTCAGTTAATTAGAAATTTCGAGGACGAAATTTCTTTTAGGGTGTAGAGTTGTAACGCCCCAAAAATCTCGAACTTCTTTTTGTGTGGTTTTTATGTGAATATGTGCTTAGTAGTCTTAGGAAAATATTATTTGGGTGTTAGAAGTCCCATAATAGAGTTTGGGCCTAAGCTTAAAAGGGAAAAATATTAAATTTATTTTGGAGTTTAATTTTAGGCTTCTAGAAAATTGGTAGTCGCGTGAAGTTGGACTCTCAGAGAGGTAATGAGAAGAGAAAATCTAGGAAATAGATTGGGGAGTTATTAGGGAGAAAAACGAGGAGATGAGAAGTGGGAAGTGATGGAGCTGAATTGGGAATTAAAGCTATGGGCTATAAATATGTGCCAAATTTGGGATCCTAAGCTAATGCCAAATTTATCTTTTCCTCAAGTGCCGATTTGTATTTTTTTTCTTCTTCTCTTCTTTCTTCTTTTCTTATCGAATTCTCTTATCCCTTTCATCCTTTTACCGAAAATCCATAGAGTTTTATTTTTTTCTCTACAAAAGTTGAACACCATCCCTAATTTCTTAAAAGCCGAATACCTATAGTCCTTGCTGACTTATTCCCTTAAAACTCTTAAAAGCCGAATACCCACGTCCTCTTGCCGATTTCTTTTGTTTTCTTTAATCATAAACCTGTTTTTATAATTTTCAACCTTTAATCAAGTGGTTAAAAGCCGATTGCACACTCAGTAGAGATCTAGGTCACAAGATTAGAGATTAGTTTCTGTAAGTGCTTAGTTAACCGTTTTTAGCGCATTTTGGGTAAAGCCGAAGGGGCTATCTAATCTTTCCTTTTTCTTGTTGTTAACCCTATTTTAACAAGGGATAGGGTTCTAGGATTCTAAGCATGGAAAGCATCTTTAGCAAGCGGTAAATGAACTCGTTTTCAATTTCGGCTTCATGGGTGGCTGAATATAAATGTGGTTGATAAGGGTGACTCGTGTGGAATACGAGTCACTTGATAATATGTGTGTATTGGTGCAGATCTAAAAATATTTGAGACTATTTGCTAAGGAAGGCTAAAAAAGCCGTAGGTACACGGTAAGGTTACGGTAAGGCTTCGGCATTTGATAAGGTTGTCGTTTAAGGTATAGGATTGATTCGAAAATGGTTTTGGTTGTAGGTTGGGGCTGAGAATAGAGTAGTGCGGGTCGTCAATCAGGTGTGTACATACACTACACACATGAAAATCGACAAAAGCCAAAATCCCAAAATCTCGAATGGGCCTGACGAACTTGTGGCCCCAATGTGGCAAAGTTGTGATATGTAATTGTTTGATGGATTGACATGCATGATTGTGTAATTGGATTATGATTGGACCTAATGGGCTACATAAGCATGTTTGGGACTTAATGGGTTTTATGAATATGATTGGGCCTAGTGGGCCTTATAGGATTGTAGAAATGCATGCTAGGGTTTTTAATAGACTATAGGCCTAGTTCTGGTCCCTCAAATTTTACATAAGACTTAATTAAATACTTAAACATGTCCGTCTACAAGTCGCTAGACTAAGGTGTGGCAATAGATGTGTGCATGTCTAGGATTGGATCTAGAAAGAGGTTGGTACTTAAGCGGTCTGAGTGACCCACTTCCTCTTCTCTTGAATCCTACCTGGTGCATAGTGTCCGTTTATATTAGCCGCGAGGACTTAATGATGGGCCAAAATCCATAACTAAAATCTGTATCATTAGGAAATTACGAAAATACCCTTCTAAGGTAGAATTATGAAATACCCTATAGGGTAAAACTACTGAAACACTCTCGTAGGGTAGGAGTACCAAAATACGTCTGTAGGGTAGATTTACAAAAATACCCCTGGGTAGTGAAATGACCAAAATACCCCTAAGTGCTTAATATGTGAAAATGTGTGAAAATGTGTATGATGCATTCATGAATTGTATGTTGCACTTGGGTGGGTTTTGATGATACGGAAGAAGAGTTTTGAGGATCGCATAGTCACTTGACGACCGTGTATCCACCGTAAGCTTTCAAGTCACCGAGTAGCTTTGCTACACTGCACATATATAGCAGCCTTGCTGCAACGTGAGTAGTGTCGCAACCGGTGCTACTTTTGGAGTGTAGAGGATGGGTGGGTTGATGTAGACATCCCCACAGGTATGTTGGGCTGGTACGGGTGGTGTGTAGCGGTTGGATTTAAGATGGGAACATTTGCATACATGTAATTCTAATATGATATGAGGTCATCGTGGGCTAAGGCCCAGACCACCGAAATTGTTAGGGCTTAGGCCCAATGTGATATGTGTATATTGAATTGTTTTGATTGCCAAGGGTCATACACACTGAGTTGCGAAACTCACGCCCTTAAATTAAATGTTTCAGGTAACCCTCAGTAGGCGGCTCGACGTGAGAGAGGACTCGGATGTGGCCACACTGCAAGTTTTTTTTAAGGATTCTAGACAAACTATTTCTTTCAATTACTTTAGTTTTGTTATTTTGTTTTCATTTGATGAAATAAGGCCTAGTGTCTCCGATGTGACTGTATTTAGGGTTTATAATTGTTTTGATCGCCTAGTTTTTATTTTTATAACTTTCTCAAATTAAATGTGGTTTTTTAATAAAATTATTATTTGGGCGTTTTATTTAAACATGGGCTTTCATTTTGGGCTTAACATGAACTTGAATTTTTAAATCTCAAACATAAATTTTAACCAAGTAAATTTCCTATCAAACATATTCTCAATTTCATAAAATCGTTTTGGAAACAATCTTTTTGATGTGACATCGCTGGATTTGGCCATAACGTTTGGGACGGGTTTGGGGTGTTACAGTTTCGATATATTTCACTGCAACTTCAATGGGATAAGTCTTACAATCTTCAGCCTACTTCACTGCTGCTCAGAGAGATAAGGCTAGTGGCATAAATCTGCTTCTCTACTACCTCAGGAAGATAATATTTGCCATCTTCAAGCTGCTCCACTACTGCTTAGGGAGATGAGATCTACAATCTTCAGCCTACTTCACTGCTGCTCAGGGAAATAAGGCTAGTGGCTTGAATCTGCTTCCCTACTTCCTCGGGAAGATACGATTCGTTGTTTTCGATCTGCTCCACCACTGCTTAGGGAGACAAGATCTACAATCTTGAGCCTACTCCACTGCTGCTCAGGGAGATAGTACTGGTGTCTTCGATCTGCTTCGCTGTAAATTCAAGAGGACAAGATCTGCTATTTTCAGTCTGCTCCGCTACAAACTCAGGGAGGCAAGGCTGCTAGCTTCAATATACCTTACTACATCGTCCTCCAGAGGACATAACTTGTAGAATGGGTTTGTGCTTATAACGAATGATTAGGATGCCATGATCAAAATGAGTCAAATGCTTTTAATTAGAGGAGCTATGAATGATATATGAATGCAAAATGAGAATGATCCCTTTTTAATACTTAGGGTTGTCATTGCTCGTTGTTCATAAGAGTTTTATTGCTGACGTATTACACGGCCATCTCACTCGACTGGTATCTTTGCTAGAAAACTTGAAGAAACAATCATATTTTGCTCAAAGGATTTGCTCCACTGTAACTTCAAGGTCCATTCCAAGGTACCTCTGCGACCTAAGGCTTGTACCATCTTTAAACCCTCCTACTGCAACTCTGGGGTATAAGATCTGAATCTTTTCCAATCCATTCCCACTACAATTCAAGGGTATAGGATTTGAATCTTCCTCCGTCAATTTGGTCTGTTACACCATTCCCCGAGTGTCATGACCAGATGTGTATGCATAATATAGAGTTTTCTTCTTCGAGAATAATCCCTTCTTAATGATCGGTGGACATTGTTTGCTTGTTCATTTGAGATTTTATCACTGACATGGTATCTTTTCAGAAAATGACACGGTACCTTGTCAAAAAATTCCGAGAAATAGTCTCAATTTAGGCTCTTCTTTCTCAAATATTTCCAACCCTTACACTTGCTGAGTTCCAAACAATAGTCATGTTTCAGGTTCTTGTATTATTTAGAAACTTCTAGAGTAATATGTAGAACTTCTTTTATGAAACTATTATTAGTACATTAATCATTATTTCAATGTAACATGCTTGGGAATGAGCATAACAATGGTCAAGAAATAAATTGTTTTAGAGCATAGCTCGAAATGAATAAATTAGCAAAAAAGAAATTAATTGGGAACATATCTTTGAAAGGAAAAAAGAATCCAAAGATAATAAATCCAATATGAGTAGGATAAAGACCAAGTGCCCTAGATATTGCAGCTTGAGCTTCTCTGTACGAACTCCTTGAAGACTACTTTGAGCTTTACATCTGTTTAGGAGATCTAGAGTATTCTATCCATGCCCAAATATGTAACATATTTTTTTCTTGTTAATTCAGGTATAGCAAGATCACCGCATGCCCTATCAAGATTTGAGCCGCCCTTTTCAGGTTTTCAACTCAAAACCCATTTGGTCTCAATGAGCCCTTTGCGGGTTTTCACCTTGGCCTCTCCCTTTTTTTTTGAAACTCAAAGCACCCTTTGTGGGTTTTTACCTTGGCCTCTTCCCCTTTTTAAGCAAAATACTTTTTGATTGAATCCGAATTCACAGGATTGGGTAAGCTTTTCCTATCTATTTTGTTCAAAATCAGCGCTCCTCCAGAGAAAGCCTTCTTTACCACATATGGTCCTTCCTAGTTTGGCATCCATTTTCTTCTGAAATCCTGTTGTATGGGAAGGATCTTTTTTAATGCCAGGTCCCCCTCGTGAAATTTTCTTGGGCGAACTTTCTTATCATAAGCTCGCATCATTCGTTTTTGGTACATCTAACCATTATGAATAACCTTTAGCCTCTTTTCTTCAATCAAGTTCAACTGATCATATCGAGACTGGATCCATTCTGCTTCATCTAACTTTATCTCTGCCAAAAATCGAAAGGAAGGTATCTCTACTTCAATGGGTAAAATTGCCTCCATTCCGTAAACCAATGAGAACGGAGTTACCCCGATGAAAGTTCTGATAGACGTTCGATAGGCATAGAGAGCAAATGGTAATTTTTCATGCCAATCTTTATAAGTCTCAGTCATTTTTCCCACTATCTTCCTAATATTTTCCACTGCACCATTCATTTTTGGGCGATACGGAGACGAGTTGTGGTGTTTGATCTTTAACTGACTGTAGACTTCTGTTATCGTACTGTGGTTGAAGTTTTGTGCATTGTCTAATATGATCCTCTCAGGCATTCCATATCGACATATGATTTCCTTCTTTAGGAACCTGCTAACTGCTGACTTAGTAATGGTAACATATGAAGCAGCATTTACCTACTTGGTGAAGTAGTCAATAACCACAAAGATAAATTGATGCCCATTCAAAGCTTTCGGTGAGATCGACCCAATTACATTTATGCCCCACATGGAGAAAGGCCATGGGGAAGTCATAACATGCAAAGGTAAATGAGGTACATGAATTTTATCTCCATAAATTTGGCATTTATGACATCTCTTGGCATAGTTGACACAATCTTCCTCCATGGTGGACCAATAATATCCGAATCTCATAATTTATCTAGCCATTGTAAAATCATTAGCCATTGTAAAATCATTAGCATGTGTTCCACAAACACTGCTTCGACGGCGTCTACACATCTCAATAGTACTTGATCATTTCTTCTTTTGTACAAGATATCCCCATCTAAAACATGGTCACAGGCTAATCTTCTTAATGTCCTTTTGTCATTCTCAGTTGCCTGGTCAGGATACTCACGATTTCTTGCGTATCGTAGTATATCATGGTACGAAGGGTAGTCTTCCCTTTCCTCTTCTTCCATGTTGTAACAATGGGCTAGAGCCTCATAAATACTCATCTAAATGGAATTTAGAGCCTCTTGTTTGTTTATTTTGATCATGGAAGCTAAAGTAGCCAAAGCATCTGCCATCTACTTTTCGTCTCACGGGAGGTAATTAAAAGTGATGTCATCAAACTCCTCAATTAGCCCCAGAACTACCCTTTGATAATTGATGAATTTGGGGTCTTTTGTTTTTCATTCCCCTTTAAGCTGGTAAATCACTAATGTAGAATCTCCATATACTTCTAGCTCTCTAATTTTGTACTCTATAGTTGCACAGATTCCCATGATACATGCTTCATGTTCTGCCATATTATTTGTGCAATCAAAATCCAATTTACATGTGAATAGATAATGATCTCTATTTGGGGATACCGAGACTGCTCCAATACCATTACCTGTAACATTTGATGCTCCGTCAAAGTTTAGTTTCCAAATATAGTCTTTTGTAGCATCATCTTCAGTAGCTGCCACATACATTAGCTCTTCAATGGGGAAATTGAAGTTCAAAGGCTCATAGTCTTCTAAAGCCCTGTTGGCCAGAAAATCTACTATTACGCTTCCTTTCACGGCCTTTTGGTTCACATAAACTATGTCAAATTCAGAAAGCAGTATTTGCCATCTGACCATCCTTCCATCCAAAGCAGTTGACTCCATCATATATTTTAACAGGTCAAGTTTCGAGATTAGCCAGGTCGTATGATATAGCGTATATTGTCTTAATCTCTGCGTTATCTAAATCAGGGCGCGACACAGTTTTTCAATTAGTGAATATCTCATTCCACACTCAGTAAACTTCTTACTGAGGTAGTATATCACATTTTCTCTCTTTCTTGATTCATCGTGTTGACTAAGCATACATCCCATAGAGTTGTTAAACACTGTCAAATACAGTATTAATGGCCTATCTAGATTAGGTGGAGATAGTCTGGAGCGTTTGCCAAATATTGCTTAATCTTGTCAAAAGCATTCTTGCATTCATTATCCCATATGCCTTGGTTGTGTTTCTTAAGAAGACGAAATATGGGATCACATTTTCCAGTTAATTATGAAATAAACCGAACAACGTAATTTAGCCTTCCCAGAAAACCTCGAACTTCTTTCTAAGTGCGTAGAGGAGGTAATTCTTGTATAGCTCTAACTTTGTCTGAGTCCACCTCAATTCCCCTTTCACTGACTACGAAACCCAGCAGTTACTCCGACCTCGCTCCAAAGGTACACTTTGTTGGATTGAACTTTAGTTGAAATTTTCTCAATCTTAAGAACAACTTCTTCAAAACCTGGATGTGTTCTTTTTCTGTTCGGGATTTGGCGATCATATCATCAACATACACTTCGATTTCTTTGTGCATCATGTCATGGAACAAGGTCACCATGGCCCCTTAATATGTTGCTCCTGCATTTTTTAGCCCGAATGGCATCACCTTATAACAAAATGCCCCCTATAAGGTTATGAAAGCGGTTTTTTCCATGTCTTCTGAGTGCATCTTTATCTGATTGTATCCAAAAAAGCCATCCATTAAAGAAAACAATGAGTAGCCTGTCGTAATATCTACTAAAGTGTCAATATAAGGTAAGGGGAAATTGTCCTTCTAGCTAGCCCTATTTAAGTCCCTATAATCTACACACATCCGTACCTTTCCATCCTTCTTAAGGACAAGGACGACATTGGCTACCCATTCTGAGTATTTAACCAACTATAGGAAATCGGCATCAAACTGCTTTTTAACTTCCTCTTTTATTTTTAGCACAATATCAGGCATCATCCTTCATAGCTTTTGCTAAACTAGCTTGCATTCTTCTTTTATGGGAAGGCGATGTACTAAAATATCAGTGCTTAACCTAGGCATATCTTGGTATGACCATGCAAAGACATCTTTAAATGCTCGAAGTAACTTAACGAGATCACGCTTTGTTTCTTCAGTTATGAACGTTCCAATTTTCACTACTTTTCCTTCTTCCAACGTCACGATCTCCACTGTCTCTTTATGAGGTAAAATTTGTTTCTCTTCTTATTCTACCATCCTTAACAAGTCTGGAGACAAGTCACAGTCTCTGTCACCTTCAAAATCCTGAGATCCCTCTAAACACATGTTTTGCTCAAAAGGTAATTCTGTGTCTGTAGCATCGTTGCTCATGTCATTGATATCTAGGGACCTGTTGTAGGCACAAAAGAATGTACAAAGAATAAATGAATTTAAGAATAACTATTCACATGATATGAATGAAATGAAAAAAATGATTTGGAAGGAAATTCGAAAATCGAAAGAGTAATTATTTGTACGAAAAGAATGAAAGAATATCTACTCGAAATGATTACAAATATGTATTTCATTGAAATAAAGATGTCTGAACATGAGCCTATTTCACAAATGAATTCTTATTACTTCTAGGCTTTAAAGCAACAAGTATGTTCTGAACATTACTTTATATAAGCTCTAAATACTACAGGAATTTCCTCTGCAATCCAATTGTTCAGAACGCTTCCTGGTTCATAAGGATGAATTCCCAACAAGTTTCTTCTTTCAGCTCCTTCCTCAGATATGGCATTGATGTGGAGGTTTTCCAATATTTCTTCCGTGGTTTCTTTTCTCAGTAATCCTCGCTTAGGGTGAATTATCCCTCCTGATACAAAAGTTCTAGATATGTGGGGGAATGTCATCAATTCCCACTTTATCTTTTCCCCACTCAGCCATGCTCTCATTCTCTCCTGTTTTTTTCATCTTTTTCTTCCTTTGTCTCGCGTCAAACCTGAATCCCACACTGAAAAGGTCTCTTTTATCTTTCAGTATCGGAACCTCAATCCTTCTTTGGAGATGTCTTCCAAGTCCTTTTCCTAGTAAGGCGCCTTTCCCAACCGTCATTTGCAAGCCCATTCTCGTGGTCTTGGATATCCTAGGCACCAGAATCTCACTCTCTTCTGTAATAAATATTGTGTTCACAAATTTCAAAGATCGAAAGGAGCATTCTATTGCCTCCTTATTTACCTCTAAATATGGCGCGTCATTAGTTACAGTCGCAATGATATCCTCCTCTGTATTTATAGTCACTAGCCGACCTTCTGTAACTAATTTTAGTTTTTGGTGCAGTGATGAGGGCACTGCCCCCACTGAATGTATCCAAGGCCTCCCTAATAAGCAATTGTAAGAGGGCTTAATATCCATTAGTAGAAAATCTACTTCATATGTCTTTGGTCCAATCAACAAAGGCATGCCGATTCTTCACATTACTCTTCTTTCAGTGCCATCGAATGCCTTTACTATATTCTGGCACATTTTCATGAGGGAGTTGTCTATGGGCAATCTATTTAGTATAGACAATGGTAAGACATTCAAAGCCGATCCATTATCAATTAACGCACTTGACAGAGTATATATTTTGCAACAGGTGGTGATGTGCAGAGCCTTGGTCGACTCCATACCCCCAGGTGGAATTTCGTTATCATTAAAGTAGATAAAATTATCAGTGCTTATATTACTGACCAGACGGCCAAGTTTGTTGACGGATATATCGCTAGTGACATACGTTTCAGTCAGTACCTTCATCAATGCATCGCGATGTACTTCCAAGCTTAAAAGTAATGCTAGCACTGATATGCGAGCTGGTTGTTTGCGCAGCTATTCTACAACGCTGTACTCACTATGCTTTAAGAATTTCAAAAATTCTTTAGCCTCCTCTTCCTTTACCGGCTCATTGATAGGCGACTAACGTCTGATTACTTTTCCTTTCTCTTGCTCAACCGCCAAGGTCTTCGCTTTTACTGGCTCTATTATGACGTTTACCAAATCGTAACGCCTTCCACTACGTGTATAAGATCCCACAACTTGGTCCACTTTTGAAGTGCCGGCTGGATTTTCCTTTTCTGATATTTTCACATTGGAGTCGTAATTCCAGGGAATCTTCTTGCTATCTTTATAAGGAAAGGAAATAGGTTTCTAAATTACGAACTTTGGCGCCGTTTGTGCTCTGACCTTATTGTTTCGTAGTCAAGAGATGATGATCATCGGGTAGTTGACTTTTTGATTTGTTGTCAGTTTTCCTTTCAACGCGCATATGTTTCCTCCTTCTAGGCTTTCTTCATAAAACTCCATTTTTTTATTGTCCACAAGGCCTTGCACTAAGACCCTGAACTTAATGTATTCTTGGATCTCATACCCATCTGTATTTTAGAACTCACAGTAGTTCCTTATTTATTCATATCTTTGTTTAGAATTTGATATCATCAATCCTCTTTTTACCCTTTTTTTCTAGATTCCTCTCAATGGGGTCTTCACTTCCTTAATATTCATCTTGATTCTCCTCCCCATATTCTTACCTATCGCATTTATCCTATTATCAGCATGATTGGGTAGCGAATTTTTCGCACTAGGTGTATCATCAAACTTCATGATGCCCATTTTAATAAGTCTTTCAACTAATTTCTTGAAGGAAGTGTAGTTTTCTACTGAATGCCCCGTGATCCCTATATGGTACTTGCATTGAGCGTTTGTATCATACCATTTGGGATATGGGGGTTGAAATGGTTTTAAGTAAATAGTAGATACCACATGTGCTTCAAATAAACTTTAATATAACTCCTTATACGTCATTGGGATTGGCGTAAATTGGAGCTTCTTAGTGTTTTTCTTTGCGCCAGATTCTTGCCTTGACGAACCTTGACCAGTAGTCACAGCTCTTGGCTTGCTAACAGTAATCAATTTTGAGTATTCTGTGCTTGTATTATTCACATCACTCTCCCTTTTCCTCGGAGCTGACCTGTTGGTACTCTCGTCCGCTTTTATCTTTCTACTTCTTACTACATTCTCAATCATTTCACCAGTCATCACTATGTCCGAAAAGCTTTTTGTAGCACTTCCCACCATGTGAGTGATGAACGGGGCCCTTAAAGTGTTGATAAAGAGCATCGTAGTTTCTTTTTCTAAAAGTGGTGGATGTACTTGTATGGCAACTTCCCTCGATCTTTGCGCATACTACCTGAAACTTTCATTTGGTTTCTTCTCCATGTTCTACAAGGTGATCCTATCAGGAGTCATGTCTGTCACATGACTATGCTGCTTTATAAATTCTTGCGCTAGGTCTTTCCAAGAATTAATCTTAGTACAGTTTAGTTGATTATACCACTTGGAGGCTGCCCCCACCAAATTGTCTTGAAAGCATTGGGTCAACAGTTGATTGTTATTAACATACCCAGCCATCTGTCTGTAGAACATGGTGATGTGAGCTTCAGGGCAGCTAGACCCGTTATACTTCTCAAATTCTGACATTTTGAACTTGTGGGGAAGCACCAAATCCGGAGCCAAACTCAGATCCTTAGAATCAATTCCACCATGATTATCAGTATTTTCCATGGCCTTAAATTTTTCCTCCAACCATTTGCATCGGTCCTCTAACTACTTTGGCAGTTCCATTCTTGCCCATTCTCTCTCTGCTATATCTAAATCGGGGATAACAAGATTGGTTGGGTTATCCCCTGGGTTAGAACCTGAGCCAGCTTGGAAGTTCATTGGTATTGAAGCACCGGCCTGACCTTGTTAAGGCCTAATCGTGACAGATGGTCTTCGAGGGTACACCTCAGGCTGTGTCTGTGTATGTGTTGGGGTAAAACCCAGAGGATAGTCCTCATTATCCTCCCCAGTATTAGCCATAGGGCCTTTTCCCTTATCCATCATCCCAGTCAGCAGTTGGGACATTTGAGTCATCATATTTCTTTGAGATTCCAACATTTGGTCCCGCATGTCTTGTTGGATCTTGGCCAGTTGCTCTTGCATTTGTATTTGTAGTTGGTCTTGCATATCTCTTTGGAGTTGTTCAAGTGTTTCTAACCTTTGGTCCATATCTTTTGTTTTTCTTCGTGTACCGTAACGATGCTTAGTTTCCAGCTTAACTCTCTTTCTCTCTCTGAAATAACTTCAACTAATTAAGGTCCTTCTATGGATTTTAATGCATATGATACGATGTAACGCAAATGCATGAATGCAAAAAGGTATCGATTCAGATTCAATTTCATTTAGAAAACTTTATTAGAAAACAAGATTCTTTACAGAAAACGGATTATATATGCATTTGCCCTAATGCCCAAAGTTTTAACTTTCCCAAACAACAAAGCTAATTCTTGACCCCAGTCTGATTCAAGCTCATATTTTATGCTTGGCAAATCAGCCTGAACTGCCAAAGTCTGTAAATTATTGGCTATTCCTTGAATCTAAAACAAAGCCTCGCCTATAACGTAATCTCTATTTCTGACTTGGTTCTGAGAATAGTCAAGCTGTTCCTTCCAATGCTCTTCGTTTGCTTCGAGGAGCTCAACCCGGAGTTTGCAGTTTTGTAATGCAAACTCTAGCTCTTCAATCCTCTTCATCATTTCTTCAATCTTATTTAGACTTGACTTCAACTCAATTGTAGAATTACGACTTCAATACTAATGAAAAGATATTCCAAGTTCAGCCATTCTAGCCTTTAATTATCCTTTTTCCCTTTGAGTTTTTGATAAAAAAACAGTTTAATAAAACGAATTCTACCAATCATATTCTAAAATTAGGTCTATTTGATTTTTTTTTAAACATGTCTATTTAATTTTTTATGGTATATTTTCAATGAATTCATATAATTTTCCCATACATAAATCAACTTTTATTAATTATTTTCATATTTTGATTACAGTTTCTTAATTATTTATAGGTAACAGTCAATTTTTGTTATAGGACCCTCTATTTTTGTTTAATAAAAATTGACCTCCTATCTGCATCTATGTTTGTACTGCTGTGCATATTATGTTTGTTCATGTTACATCACTGTGTTGTACCATAAGTTATTGTTTAACATAGTTGAAAGGCCATGTGTGGTTTTGCTTTTGGGTTAAAAATGGTAGCTTTTTTTTTTTTTTGAAAACTTTCAGACTGGGCTTTTATTTAACAAAGGAAAAATACATAACATGAATCCTAGAAAAGAACTCCAAACAATGAATAATTGCAAGAACAGCCCGTTTAACCGTGCCCAAAACTAATGAAATATCTAGATATTTTAGCCGAATAGTCTAGAAAACGTAAAAATTACTCCTAATTAATGCCCGGTCAGAATATCTGAACCCTACCATGTCAATCTTAGGTTAGAAATCCTACATTCTTTCAGAATATTAACTATATTGCAATTAAATGTACTTTTCAGACCTTATATGTCTTCATCGCCAGCCTTTGGCACGTGCCCTTCTATCTTATTTTTATTAAACATATTTGATGCTATAGAAATCATTTCATTCATTAAACACACCAAATGTATGTATCTTAATATTTCATATTCTTGATTTGCTACTCACATAACTTCCATATCCTAAAAATTAAAGGGTTTAAGTCTCTCAGGTAAAATGATAAATATTTCTAGGCTAATGTTGCAAAAATTTCCAAGTTAGAACCCAATTTTATTGTTGTAGTTTTTGTAGTTATTGTAGTTATTTTATTGATGTTTTAATCCTTCATTTAATTCAGGGCTGTAGATCATCGACAACTTCAATGTCTCAAGTTTGCTTAGCTTCAATCCACATTGTCTCATGTAAGTCAGTTGTACTTCCTTCCTTTCTCCAATTTTTGTAGCTTGTTTTGATGTGCAGTTAGCAACTCAGCATCATTGGCTTTAAATTGTATTAAATTTTCTTACCATGTGGTACATAGATATTTACATATGCCTTTTGTCTTTGACATGCATGCTTCGTGCTGTTAAATTGTCGGTAGCCCTTTACTGCATCTCCGTCGGCAGCCCTCTGCTGCTTCTCTAGTTTTCTACTAATAAGTTTTCTGTTATCTCCAGTTTTTGGCTAAACTATTGCTTGGATAGGTACATGTTTCATTGCATTTTGATTTTGGCTTATTTATATTGAAAATTCAGATCAATAATAGTTTTATCATGATGATTTTGGAAAAATTAATCTTTTGGGGCTCTGATTTTGTATAGTTTTGATTGTTGATTTTCCTTTCAATTTGCCATGTTTGCCAGTTTGCCATGTTCTCTTTTTATTAAATTTTATTACCATGTACTTTTTTAAGAAGTAGTATGTTAATTCATTTTTCAAACTTAAAATTTAAGTTTAAGGATTAAAGTAGTCAACTGAACTTAAGAACTAAATTTGGATCATCGGAAGATATATAAGACATTTATGAATTATATCAGCAATAGAACTTGAACTTGTGCTCGAGACATTCTTTAATACTTAAGTCAATAAATATTTTGGGAATATAAAGTAAACAAGAAGATGTCAACGGAGTAATGATAATATGAGAAGATGAAGAAAACTAGAGTGATATTTTATTTTATTTTTTTTAATCACGAAAAAGATTTTGTCTAATTTCATAACTTTTTTAAATTATGTAATTAAATTAAATTGTATTTAAACTTTTGTTTTAAATAATTTATTTTATTTTTTTAATCACGATAAATATTTTTTCTAATTTTATTTTATTTTTAAATTGCGTAATTAAATTAAATTGCATTTAAACTGTTATTTTAAATAATTTATTTTATTTTTATAATCACGATAAATATTTTTCCTAATTTTATTTTATTTTTAAATTACGTAATTAAATTAAATTGTATTTAAAATTTTATTTTAAATAATTTATTTTTTTAATCACGAAAAATATTTTGTCTTATTTTATTTTATTTAAAAATTACGTAATTAAATTAAATTGCATATAATCTTTTTTTAAATAATTTATTTTATTTTTTTAATCACGAAAAATATTGACATAACTTACATAATTTAAAGTCCAAATTTCATAACTTACATAACTTACATAATACATAACTTACATAATTTAAAGTTCAAATTTCATAACTTACATAATTTACATAACTTACATAACTTACATAATACATAAATATATATCATATCATAACTTACATAACTTAATTATACTTATAAATAAACAACTTACCCGTGTAATTTATTATCAATTTTAGACTTCAACAACTACAAAATGGATAAGACTTTGATGAATTTGTCAAGGGTAAGCGACGACTATCGAAATGGAGTACAAACTTTTCTAAATTTTGCATTTCAAAATGCAAACCAAAAGAATATGATTCTTTGTCCGTGTAAAAAATGTGGCAACATCAACTGGTATTCTCGTGAAGTTGTCTATGAACATCTAATTGTTGATGACTTTATTCGAGGGTATAAAAATGGATTTTCCATGGAGAGTGTACATCTAGTAGAACCTCTTCAACGATTAATCCGCCTTATCCTCATAGTACTTACCATCAGCCTATTAGAGAAGATGACGTGGAAGGTATGTTGCGGGATGCATTAAATATGCGCAGCCACGGTTTGCAATCATTGCCACCTGACTTGGTTGCATCCGATGATTATAACTTTGGTGGAAATACTTTCATCGAAACGGGAAGAAGTGTACCTGATGAACAGCCAAATGAAGAAGCGACGAAGTTCTACACGTTACTTAGTGAAATGAATGAAGAACTTTATAAGGGATTAAAATTTTCAAAAATGTCCTTCTACATTCGTCTTTTTCACTTAAAATGTTTGGGAGGGTGGACTAGAAACTCCTTGACAATGCTGATAGAATTTTTGAGAGATATGTTCCATTTTGCCAAAATCCCTCATTCATGCAAAGATATGAAGAAACTGATAAAAGATTTGGGCCTTGGGTACAACAAAATTCATAGTTGCCCAAATGATTGCATGTTGTATTGGTGTGATCAGAAAAACCATCAGTCTTGTCATGTTTGCGATAAATCTCATTGGATGAATAGAAAGACAGAAGATGTTAATGAGGATGAATATAAGGCCTAGTCAAGAAAGAAGCCAAACAAGATTTTGTGATATGACGTGGCATCATGATCAACGAACCGCTGATGGACTATTAAGGCATCCTATGGATTCTTTAGTATGGAAATCATTTGACAATAAATTTCCAAGCTTTACAAGTGATCCTCGGAGTGTAAGGCTTGGGCTAGCATCTAATGGATTTAATCCTTATAAAATCATGAGCACTTCGTACAGTACCTTATAATTTGGCTCCATGGCTTTGCATGAAGCAATCTTGTTTTATCTTATCTATGATTATCATTGGACAGAAAGGTCCCGGAAATGATATTGACATTTATTTGCAACCACTTATTGAAGAGTTAAAACAATTATGGGCGGGTGTTGAGACATATGATGTATTGAGAAATGAGAACTTTTACCTAAGTGCTGCTTTGTTGTGGACTATTAATGGTTTCCCGGCTTATGCCAATTTATCTGATTGGAGTACCAAAGGATGTTATGCTTGTCCTTGTTGTGCTGCGCAAACATGTTCGAAGTGGTTATATAATGGGAAGAAGTTCTCTTATATGGGGCATCATCGGTGGTTAGATGGAAATTATAGATTTAGATTTCAGAGGACTTTATTTGATGGTACTGAAGAGTTTAGAGAAGCTCCTGAGTAGACCGTTAGATCTGAAATCTTGTTCATGTTAAAAGATATGGATTTCAGTTACGGGAAGATGAATCAACCATCCAACATGCAAAAAAAGAGACGATCGAAGGATGAATCTGATGATGAATCTAATAAAGAGCATGATCCTAATGAGGCGGGCTTGTGAAAAAAAAAGAAGTATTTTTTGAGTTGCCTTATTGGGAGCATCATATTTTATGACACAATCTTGATGTGATGCATATTGAGAAGAATGTTAGCGAGAACATTATTGGGACAATTTTGAATGTCGATGGAAAATCAAAAGAAAATCTTCAGAGTCGACTTGATTTAGTTGCCATGGGAATTCTGCGTGATTTTCATCCCCAAGTACATCCGAATGGGAAATATCGGTTGCCGCATCCAATTTTTGCAATGTCGAAGGAAGAGAAAGAAATGTTTTGCATGGTGTTGAAGGATATAAAGGTCCCAGATGCATATGCATCAAATATATCTTGATGTGTGAGTCTTAAAGATCGACGACTATATTTCTTAAAGTCACATGACTATCACATCTTGATGCAAGATCTACTGCCAGTTGTTTTACGGTGCTATATGTCAAAAAAGGTGATGTCTTGTATAATTGAACTGTCTAATATAATGAAAGCTATTTATGGCAAAGTTTTGAATGTTGAAGAACTTGAGAAAGTAAAAGATCAAGCCGCTTTGACTTTATGCAATTTAGAGAAGATTTTTCCACATTCCTTCTTCACTATTATGGTGAGCTTAGTAATCTATCTCCCTCATGAAGCAATAATTGGTGGACCGGTTTTCTATTGATGGATGTATCCTATAGAAAGGTGCTAATTTATTTAAAAGCTATTCATTCATTCATCTCTATACCTTTAGCTACAACTTTTGATAATGTTGTATATCGTGTTTAGGTTCCTAAGCAAATTGAAGTCTTATTGTCGTAATAAGCGCTATCCGGAAGGATCAATTGCTGAAGGCTACTTGGCAGAAAAGTGTATGACATTTTATTCAGATATTTAGAAGATGTTGAAACAAGATTGAATAGACCAAGTAGAAATGCTGGGCTCACTGATCCTAACTTGGCTGGAACTTATTTATTTCAAAGTTATGGAGAACCAATCAGTAAAGTTGAAATTGTAGAATTAGATGAAAGATCTTGGGTAAAAGCACATAGATATGTTCTTTTTCACCACGATTCAATTGAACCATTACGTAAGTAAGTTCTAAAATATGATAAATATTCATCTTTTTGATTTGTTTATTTTCTAACCAATTAAACCTCTTTTTAACACAGTGAGTAAAAACAAATCTTGAGATCTCGTTCACGCTCCTGAAGATTACAACATCGAGAGATTAATAAGTTATCCACAGAATCTTTTCATGAATGGTTAAGCCAAATGGTATGCAACTATATCTTTTATTGACAAATAATAATGTTTTCTTATAACATTTATAATTACTCAATTTACTTTCGATTCAACAGGTTTGGAGTGGGAAGGACGTTAATGACGAAGTTTAATGGCTTTCCCAAGGTCCGAATAGAGTAGTAAAAAGATATAATGCCTTCATCATCAATGGATTCAGATTTCACACAAAGTATCGCGAGAGATTGAGGAGAACTCAAAATTGTAGAATAGTTGTTAATTCTTCAATTACAAGTTATGCTAGTGCTAGGGACAGTAATCCTATCGAGGAAAATGTGGAGTATTACGGACTTCTTACTGACATTATTGAGTTGGATTACTATAGAAGATGGAAAGTTATCTTATTTTGATGTGATTGGGCTGATGTTAATACTGCTCATGGAATTAAAAACGATCAATTTGGTTTTACAATGGTGAATTTCTCTCAATTGATTCACACTGGAAAACAATTGATAGACGAGCCGTATGTATTTTCTTCTCAAGTGAAATAAGTTTTTTACTCGAAAGATCCAACTGATGAGGGTTGGTATGTTGTACTCCGAAACACCCTTGGAGACTTGTTTGACATGGGCAATGGAAGTAGAGATGATATGTAACACCCCTATCTTGTAACCGTCGCCGGAATAGGTAAGGGGCATTACCGGATACCAGAACAGATCAGAATAAAATATTCACAGTTTATAGCAAGATTCAAATATAAAGTCCCTTTTTGGAGATCTACAAGACCTCAAACATGTAATGAGATAGGGTCGGGACTAAACCAAACACATTCATAAACTTCAGAACACATATAAAATTTTCCAAATTAAGGAGGTCACACGCCCGTGTGACCAGGCTGTGTGGCTCACATGAGACTCAAGCACACCAATGCACCCAAATCGTGCCAAAACAGAGCAAGTATACTGACTTTTTACCACGGTCACAAGACACGCCCGTGTGTCTTGGCCATGTGAGTTTTTGTGCCATTACTGGAAAATTAGCACGGCCATAAGGCATGCCTGTGTACCCCAGCCATGTGGCACAAAGCAGACTTGATATAAGCCATATTTTTCACCCATTTCGGTCAATTTCACAAATATTCCAAAAACACCATTTTGCCTAAACAAAAACCAACCAATTCAAGGCCTAATACATTCATCTATATGGTCAAAACATTCATACACCAATCTCATGCCAAAAAACAAACATTTCATAGGTAATATCCATAATTAAAACTCATAATTTATAACTCATCCCAAACACCAACTAAACTTACCGAACATCATCCCTAGATTCATTCATTCAACACTTTCATACCAATACTTGCACCATTCAAAATGCCAAAACAAAGCATATAACCATATCTTAACCATATCACATGACATATATACATACAACTCAAAATCATAACTTAGTCATTCTAGACTATACATGCCATACTTAACCTTTGTACAATCAAAAGGTACCAAAAACAAGCTCGATAGTGTGGTGATGATCTTTGACTATCTCCAAACCCACAGTAGCTACGATATCTGTGAAACAGTTGAAAGAATAGACAGAGTAAGCTACATTGAGCTTAGTAAGCCAAATACAAAAATATGCAATTCATAAATGCAATACGATAACCATTTCTCATAGATAATTCACGAATCAGATTTACTCTTTTAATACATTCTTCTAGTTCACACAATTAGCATACCTTCCATACTCAGAAATTCAGTACAAAACAGACGTACCTGAGTCATACACATCAGGTATGCATTCATTCATTTCTCGGAATTTCTCCTCAAATCATTCAAAAATGTTACAGAACTTATAAATCTCATACAATGCCGACGTCCCCGACGTGGTCTTACATGTCATTAGATATCGATGCCACTGTCCCGGACAGGGTCTTACACGAAACATATATGATGCCAGTGTCCCAGACACGGTCTTACGCATAATTCTCTAATCAATGCCTTCGTCCCAGACGAGGTCTTACATGATATCATTTTACCATTACTCAATCAGAATCGACTCAGAATTAATACATCAGGCTCTCATGGCCATCCAAATACAATTTATAATTCAAGAATTTATAACAAACATTAATATAACGCATATTTGTATATTGACTTACCTTGTACTAATTTAGATGGATTCAAGCCAACTATTCAACGATTTTGGACTTCCCTCGATCTAAGTCCGTTTTTCTTTGTTCTTGATCTAAATCATTTAAAATTAAACCATTAAATCCTTCATCTCATTCAATTCAATCCAAAAACACTTATTTAAGGCATTTTACATTTTAGCCCTCACATTTTCACATTTTGATACTTTGGTTCCTAATTCATAAAAAACATCAAATTTACAAAATTCAACTAAATACAAGCTTGACAGAATATTCATGGCTTTCATATAAGCCCATATAATACATTTATCTTACAATTTAGTCCTCCCAAAATCTCATTTTTTTTTTACAAATTAACCCAATAATCAAATTCATCAAAATTTCCAAGACAAAACATGTTTATTCAACAATTACCCATCACCATCCATTCAAATTCATTACAAAGCTTCAAATATCAATAATGGCACTATTCATAAACTTTATCAAAAATAGAAATTGAGACATGAGCTTTGTAGAACACGAAGCAATGATTTCAAAAACGTAGAAATTATCAAAAATGGACGAAAACTCATACCTTAATCAAGGATTAAGCTAGCCGAAATTGAGAAAGCATGAAACCCTTTTCTTTTTCTTTGATTTTCAGTGCAAAAACATGTTAATGGCCATATTTCTTTTGTTTTGCTTTATTAATATTAACATATAAACCATTTTACCATATTGACCTTTAATAAAACTACTTTACAAACATATAATATATGGACATAATTGTCCACTACCATCCACTCAAGTTTATAATGGTATAATTACCATGCAAAGACATCATTTACAAAGCCATACTCAAATAAGTCATTTTACTAATGACACACATAATTTTCGCTTTATGCTATTTAATCTTTTTTAATAATTTAGCACAGAGACAGACAAATTAAATCACAGAAATTTCACAGAAGTTAATTCAAATAACACAGACAAATGAAATAATATTAAAAAATATTTTTTAGACTCGGATATGTGGTCCCGAAACTACTATTCCGACTAAGGTCCAAATCGGGCTGTTACATGATATCGTCGAAAGATAAAAAACTTTGCCTTTTCCAGAACAAAACTTAAATGAAAATATCCCTAGTACTAGTACACAATTTCAATGGGTTCGTCAAGATGTGGATGAAGATATTTATGAATTATAATGTAGTAAGATTTTATGATTTTTTAATTATATGTAATATTATAATTTTAATCTTGCTCATGTTATATAATTTAACTATTTTATATATACTATTATTATTGTAATTTGTTACTAAAATTTTAACCATTTTATGTGTATTGCAGGAAAAATGCGTAGAAGAAGATTATGAGATTGAAGTATTGTCCAGAATATTCAAAATTTGGAAGAAGGAAATAGTGAACAACAGGCAGTTATTGGATCTTCAAATGTGCTAGAGACATTTGATGAGCCTGCAAAATTTCAAAGCAATGTTAAGTTTATTTTACATGCGTGTTGACTTTTATTATTGATTTATTTTTCAATTTTAATATAATAATATATCATTTTTGAGCTGAAAGTGGTGGAACGCGCAGAGGTCGAGGACGTACGTTACTTAAAGATTTATACGACTTAAATCCTGTCAAGCGTGTTAAAGTATGTAGAAACAATCATGGTCAGCCTGTTGGATCTGAAGCTCGACCTTTAGCAGGCTATTTGGGCATTATAGCACGAAATGCCAATATGTTGCCCATCAACTACGAATCATGGCATCATATGCCTGATAGCAACAAAAATCAAGCTCTCGATAATATTAAGGTAACAAAACGTGAATGTAATTTATAATACTTTGCTTTAAGTTTCATTTATATTGACTTTCTAAACTTGTATTTTTTTAGGAGAGATTTGCTTTAGAGGTCTTGAATGACTATATTAAGAAGACATTGGGTAAAAAATGGAGAGACCATAAAAGCACTTTGAAAAAAGAATATTTTAAGAAAGACATAAGCCTCGATGAAAAATTGCGAAATGTCCCGCCGAGAACGCTAAGGTACCAATGGGAAGATACAGTTAGATTCTAGAATTCAAATAAAGGAGAGGTATTACGTACTTCCAAACTCTTATAAATTCTTCGTTTTATAGTATTTACTATATACGTAATAATAATTTCATTATGTAGGACCGTGAGCGAGTTGGACCATGCAGCAGGCAGAAACAAAAATTCACGCACACGGCAGGGTTGAGAAGTTTTGCTTGTGTAGCTGAGGCCGAGGTATTATGAATTTATTAATTCTGTCAAATATTAATGACTTTCTACTATTAAACAATATTTTTACTACTATATTGTAGGAAGTCTCGTCTAGTAAAAAAGTTGGACGCCTTCAACTTTTTGACATTATGCATAGGAAGAAAGATGGATCTCCAATGACATCCGAAGCTAGAGAAATTATGGTATATTTACTTAATAAAATTTAATTTATTATAAATATTTATAATGTTTAATTATAATGGTTTAATTCGTCGTTAGTAGTTTTAAATAATGTTAAGTTATGTTGCATTCCTTTTTATTATATATTTCGTTTCTAACACTTTGATTGATTTATTAGAAGAAACTAAAGAAGAAGAAGGTGGAGTATGAAGCGATTGCTTCGACTGATAGTTCTGTTAATCTTGAGGACATTGATAACAGAATTATTACTAAAGTTTTGGGTCTTGAAAGGTATGGTCGGGTTCGATTTCAAAGATCTGGTGTTACCCCGACCCAATATTTTGGCAATACATGCCTTCCGAGAGTCAAGCTCAAGTTGAAGTTCAGCGGTTAAGAGACCAGATAGCTTAGATGCAAGCAAGCACAGTTGAGCAAATTGCTGAGGTTCAAAGAAAATATAAAGAACTCCAGCAACATCTTATAGCGGATGCAGCAGCGAGGGAGGCAGAGGCAGCAGCGATTGCAGCAGAGCAGAATAGAAAGTACGATGAGCTTCAGCTACAGCTTCAGCATATAATGAAGATGTTTCAGCAATCGCAAAAGCCATCATCTTAGACATTTGTTTTCTCATCGTAAGAATATTTTTAACATTGTCACATTTAACATTATTGTAAGAATATTTTCAGTTATACTTCATTTATTAATTTACATCATATATCTTTCATTGAATTTGAAGTATCATTTAGATTTAATGTTTTTGGTTGGAATTTTATGCTACATTTTTTGTTTTTGGTTGGATTTAATGCAGGAAGGGTTGGATATTGGTGAAAAGGTCTATTGCATATCTGTAAAAATTAGTGGCGTTTTTAAAAAAAATGCTGCTAAAGGTTAGCGGCGTTTGTAAAGAAAGCACATTTAGCGGCGTTTGTAAAGAAAACGCCGCTAAAGGTCATGACCTTTAGCGGCGCTTTTCCTACAAACCGCTAAAAGTTGTGACCTTTAGCGGTGCTTTTATCACAAATGCCGGTAATGGTCATGACTTTTAGCGGTGTTTTTTGCGGTGGTGCTTATAAGTGTCGCTAAAGGCGCAAAAAAAGGCCGCTAAAAGCCTATTTCGCTGTAGTGTCCAAAGTGAAGTAGGAATACAAAAATTAATGGATGATTTTCAAAGAACCAAATACCCCTATTTATATACATGGGGTTTACTAAAAATAGCCTAGCTAATTTAATAAATTAAAATAAAATAATAAAAATAAAATATCTTCCTATTTTTAGTCTTTTTACAAAGTCAAAATATATGATGAATCCCTAGCTTCCTCCATATTTTTTATTCGGGCCCATCTCTATGATTGTGTTTCAAATTGGCCCCTTTTTGCTCGTTTTTGATCAATCGCATCCCTGACAATATTAAATCATAAAAAAACCAATTTAGCAGGGATTAATTCAGAAATAAACCAAATTAAACATAAGAAATCATGCAAATTAATATGTTTATCATTAGATTATTAAAACTTAATTGGTTTCATACCATTTCGTATCTCTTTGTAGCGTTGATATTTTAACAATCTAACCATCATATTTTCTGCTCCATTTATATAGATGGTCAAATTTGACATAAATTAAAAATTTCTAACTATTCGTTTTAGAGTAAAAAAAAACTTTTCAACTGTTGAATATTATTGATATAAACAAAATTTTAAACTGTTATGATAGAGATACAAGATCTATTCAAAAAATTACATGCATGATAAGTTCAAATATTTTGATAAATTTGAATGTTGAATTATTAAAATATCAATAGTATAAAAAGTTACAAAAAATGAAAAAACTACTTAAATTTTACACCGATATAAACGAGTTACTCCCATATATCAACAATGTATTTTAAAATGAAATTATAAGGAATTTTTATATAAGAAATTACTAAA
Source organism: Gossypium stocksii (assembly GCA_020496765.1). NCBI lineage: Eukaryota > Viridiplantae > Streptophyta > Magnoliopsida > Malvales > Malvaceae > Gossypium > Gossypium stocksii. Next base: position 113,387,121 of record CM035623.1, read on the forward strand.
GTATAAATTATTTGTATCTAGCCAGGGTTTTTTTTTTTTTTGCTTTATTTGCAATATAATTATGTGATTTAACAAAGAAAAAATGGAATAAATTAGATTCATATTTCTTTTCACAGCTTTCATTGTCATGACTATTTCACCATTACTTTTGATTTACAAAATCTAGATGGCTAAAAGGTAATTAAATTTATAAAATAATTTTATCGTTTTGAAAAGGTCGAGGTAATCGTCTCTTGTCTATATTTACCATATTGATAATATATTTGTTCATATTCGGAGTTCGTATTGTCCCTTTTAATAACGTTGTTTATAAAGTTTAAACCTATATTTTCTTTTTAAGAATGCAATATCTTACCACCACTTGTCACTTATATATTATATATGAGTTATATGTTATATATATATATATATATATATATACACTTTTCTTTTTAACTTTATTCCCATTAGACAGTAGTGCCAGATATTGGATTTCCATGATAGTTCTTTTAAAGCAAACGGCACTTTCCATTTTCATGGAAGGATCGTCTTTCATTTCAAGAAATTTCGTGATGATGAAAAAAAAAAGTATTTTTAATGCATACCTTTTCAAGTTGAAACAACTTCCAAATTCCAATTATCTAAATCATCAGATCTGCTTACTATATATATTATATGTCAATGATTGAACTTGTGGAATATAATTAAAGCTGACATTAATTTAATCAAAGATCTTTAAGCAGTCTTAAGCACCCAACTGATTGAGGAAACTAAATTGATAAACAATGATTATTTTAAGGAGAAAAAGCCTTAATTACAGCTGACAGAGAGCTTAACACTCGAATATTGATACAAAAGAAAAATAGGTGATGGAAATGAGTGGTTCACACTATTTAGTCTAGCGTGGAGATTAAGAGGAAAAGGTGGAGCTTAGAGTGTGCTGGTAGGAAAGATATATAGGGTTGTCTGTCCTTGACCTTAGGCCTCAAACCCTATATATATATTGTCCTTTTTTTCTAATGTGCCATGTGTATTAGTGGGTTAGGAGAAAGTGAACAAGTGATCTGATGCTATAGGCTTGTAAAATGATGCGATAAGGTGCCTTGATAATTTTAGATGTGATAATTGAGACTTAAAGAAACGATCAATGAGTGGGTTTATTTATCAGACAAGTAGTAGACCGAAGGATTCTTTACGAAGGGTTTCTCTAGGAGGTTAGCATGTATTGCTCGCAGACTTGGCTGTTTGGCCGCTCTGACATCCTAACGGGATGTAAGATTAATAAACCATAAAACGACCTTGTAAAAAAAAAAAAGGAAAAAAGAAAAGAAAAGCGCCAGTTTCCTCTATTAAACACCAACTCTTGGCTGCTAATCACAGCGCTTCCACTAGCCTTTTCTTATAAGCATTAATGATGTTCACCATGCTTTAACACTAACCAGTGACAAAGACTCGAGTGTGCATTCACGTCGTTGACTTAAATTCTCTGCTATAGATCGTCTTTTATATTTTATATAGCAATATTATAACTTATCATGTGTGAACTTTAAATTTATTCTTAATATTTAAAGATACCATGTTTTAATTTATTTGTTGATTTGTATCTATTATCTAATTATTCACATAAACTGACAATATTCTGAACTCTACACTTATGGGTGTCGAGGTGTTGCTGATAATTTTTCAAAATCTCTCTCAAGAATCTTGTATTTTACTGTTACAAATATGGAGTTGACATGATACAACAGTAACTCAACTCCTGTGTGTTGAGTTTTTCTTTTTAAATGAATATGTTGACACCCACGGGGCGACGACTTCAAACAAAAACCTGTTGGCCAGTTCCCTTCACATTTCCTATAAACTCTAAGGTATGGTTGAGGAAGAAAAAGGGAAAAATCATTCATGAGCTAATGTTACGTTATTATTGTTGAATATTTTACATAGGGTATGAATTAATTGTGTTATTGCATAATCTAAAAGAGCCATTATTAACCAAAGCCGGGATGCACGCCCACCTCAATTAAATCTTATATTGCTCGTAAATCTAATTTTTTTTTTAAGATAATACTTAAAATTACTCATATCCCTCCTCAATTTATAAATAGGAGGACAATACACTCTAGCACACTTGAACTCGCGCCTTCCTACGTTAATCGCGATACCTATATCAATCAAGTTAAGACTCAATTGACAAATTGATATATACATCACACATAAAAAGAATATATTACAATTTTTAATCCATTTATGAAATTAAAATTATATTAAATAATTATCTTTTTATAATAGGATAATTTTTATAAAAAAATCTTAATTTGTGAGTTTTTTTTTAGAATAATTACCATTTATGATATATACCATAAAAAAAACAAAATCAAATTCGAAAGTTTAATGTCAAATTGGACACGACAGGTTTGATTTATTAACAATAAAAAGATTGAGTGGTCCCACAATCCAAATGCTTTTAGTCACATCAAATCTCTTCTAAAAGTTCCTATAAAAGAAAAACTCTTCCAAAAGTAATTCATTTGCTTATAATCATACACGCTAGGTGGGGTGCTTGGTTGATTGCCTCCTTAAGGCCAATGAAGAGGCATTTATAGGCAAGGTTGATTGCCTCCGCCCTGCTCCTTCAATCCCCATTTTATTTGGGTAAATTACGATTTATTTCCTTATATTTTCTATTTTTTTAAATTAGTTTTCGTTTATAAATATTGTTTATAAAGATTTTTGCAGTATTTACATTTTTGGTCTTTTAACTTTTTTGAATTTACACTTAACCCCTTAGCTTTTGAATATTCACATTTTGACCCGTCACTTTTCACTTTAATACAATTTAACTAATACCTCAAATTTATGTTTTTTCAATTTCTTCTAGTATCCAATTACCTTCTCTACTTATACTAATAATTCCTATTTTATTTCCTTCGAAAATTCTAACACATGTCATCTTGTATTAGTATTATTATCGACTCAAGGGGTTTGAGGGACGTTACACTCACTCTTGTACCTTCGATGACTAGATCACTACCACTAAATTCTCTTCTTGAGAACTTAGTCTGTAAAACCACAACACAAATGTTTTACAATCACAAATGTACTCTCACAGATAATGTTCATCACTCGAACAGATAAGTGCTCTCAATAATCAATACATCAACCTATACAAGTCTCTCAATTATATACAGTTTTCGAGATTTGCTACCATAATGAAGATATATCACAATCCTTACTAAACAACAATTAAAATAGCATAATACAATATAATATTAACAACCAAGGTAAACATGGATTATTGGCAGCTAAGTCTTCAAAGTTTCAATCTGATCCAACTTTCTTAATCCAAGGGATTTAATCCACACGATCCAATTCAATCCAACCTTCTAAATAAGCTCTTCCAAGTGAATTGATTTTCATTGATAGGCTTGATTTATTCCACAATATCAACTTAGCCCAAAGATACGATTCAATAAATTTTTAATCTTCCAAATATGACAAGTTGTTATTTTGTCGCAACTTGAAATATTTTATCACAATAAATGAAGTACTACTTGCTAAATTAAAAATCCTTTCATATTTTTTAAGATTTAAACTTGTATACCCATTCACATAAAAATGAAATCACCATCAAAATAGTTACAAGTCTAACAAATTATATGTTAGTATAATGATAAAATTGTATTGTAGTCCTCAATACTTTATAATTCATCTCTAATCCCCTTAAAGCAATTTTCTAACTTCGTTATTGTTCATAATCAACCACTACTCTACATGCAATAAACTTGGTCTTAAAGTTTCTTTTGAAATTTATAAAATTATAAATTAGTATAACGTTATCATTCCAAAAAATTATGATTAAATTTAAATTTAAATTTTTTTAAATTTTTTTTTTACTTTAATTATTGATAGTGCATAAACCTCTTACATTAACAATTAATCGAATATTATTCTATATATTGAATGCAGGCATGCATTTACATCCTTTTCAAAGAAAGATTTTGCCAGGTATGAAAATAATAGTCATTATTAGAAGTTGTGAACTGTTAGCCTGTTACAACTACTTCTGTTAAATAATTTTCATAACTAGTTGTTCTATTTGTGTATAAATACATCATCTTGGTGTTCATTCAGGTCAAGCAATAATAATTTTAGTTTAAAATTCATTTTTGCTTCTATTTTCATAAGCATTCTTTCATGATATCAGAGCCATGAAAATACTAAATAGTACTAAATGCGTCGATTGTAACACCCCTTACTCGTATCCGACGCCGGGATAGGGTACGAGGCATTACCTAACTAACACACAAGCATCAAACATTTCTGAGACATAAAATGTCGTTCAAATTTAAAACCTTTCAAACTTCATCTTAAAGTCCATAATATGGGCCTACCAGGCCTAAAACGTACTTTAGAAATGGTTCGGTACCAAACTGAATACCTTAGAAAACTTTCAAAAATTTCATTGACAACAAGGGCATAGGCCCGTTTGGCAAGGGACACGTCCGTGTGGGCAGGCCGCGTGGTCGTACACGCCCATGTCCCTAGCCCATATGGATTTATTTTTCATTTCAAACCTACAAGGGTTTTCACATGGCCTGGCATACGCTCGTGTCCATGGCCCGTGTCCCTCACACAGCCATGACATGGCCGTGTCTCAGCCCTTGTGCAAAAACCTTGACATTCTGTTTCTGACGTCATCAATCATTTAGGGTCACGCGGCCAAGGCACACGTCTGTGTGCTAGGCCGTGTGACGAATTTAATTTCACATTTATGGTGTAGATTTCACACAGCCTGGGCACATGCCCATGTGTAATGGCCGTGCTTTCCACACCGTTGAGGCACGCGGTCATGTCTCAGCCTGTGTAGTTACTACTAGACATTCTGTTTTGCCAATTTAGGGTGCAGGGGAAACACGGTCGAACTACACGCCCATGGGGCAAACCGTGTATCACATACGGCCTAGACACACGCCCGCGTGTCTACCCATATGGACAAAAACAAAGCTATCTGCCAAGCTTTTTTGCCACCCTTACTCGCACCAACATACACAACATCAAACCTTAACAATCCAAGCATAACTATAAAACCAATTCAACCACAAACAAGCATTCGTACATCTATTCTAAGTTATCTTCTATCACATACAACATCTGTGAGAAACCTCATCATATGTATATATCAATGATCAAGTATTAGCCATCACCCATGGCTTTACACAAAATGAATAATTTCATATCAAGCTAACACATTTGGCCAAATTAACAATGACACATAATACAAAAAGACTAAGTCCCTATACATGCCATTACTAAAAATAATAAGACTAGCTATACCTAATGTTCTTGTAGATAGTGTAATGCCTCCGACATTCTTTGATCCCTGAGCTAGCTTTGCGGCACTATAAGAAAATAGGAAGGAAAAAGAGTAAGCATAAGCTTAATAAGTTGCGTGTAAATGATTAACAATAATTTATCATGCATTAACATACTCACAACACATTATAACTTGCATATAATTCATAAATGATCATAGGCATAACTTACTCATTTTCATCCTTACTAATCATACAACATAAATCGAGCTCATTTCTCATGAGTTTCGTGTAGGTATGTACCACTTACAACTTAGTCATAACCGATCTCATTTTTGACATAAGCGTTTAAATTTTCGTTGTACCATTTTGAATACTAAAGGATACCCGATAAGCCTCATACAAAAAGGGTAAGAAGCCGATGCCATGTCCCAGACATGGTCTTACACTGGCTCACATATCGAAGCCGATGCCATGTCCCAGACATGGTCTTACACTGGCTCACATATCGAAGCTAATGTCATATCCCAGACATGGTCTTACACTAGCTTACATATCGAGGTCAATGACATGTCCCAACCATGGTCTTACACTGGCTTACATAACAATGCCGATGCCATGTCCTAGACATGGTCTTACACTGGCTTACATATCGAGGCCGATGCAATGTCCCAGATATGATCTTACACTGGCTTACATATCGAGGCTGATGCCATGTCCTAGACATGGTTTTACACTGGCTCACATAACAATGCCGATGCTATGTCCCAGACATGGTCTTACATTGGCTTACATATCAAGGCCGATGCCACATGGTCTTACACTGGCTCACATATCGAGGTCGATGCTATGTCCCAGACATGGTCTTACACTGGCTCACATATAACCCTAGTGTCATGGCATGGATATTCGATCTATTCCTAAGGTTCAACCGGGAGATTACCACATCAAATCTCGTCATGCATATTCATAATCACATTTAAATATTTAATGCAATATCAATTATTCAATGCATAATAATAATAGAGTTATATTATTTACGCACAACTTACCTCGATATACAAAGGAGCTTGGTTTTTTTCCCAGTCTAGATCTGGATTTCATATTTCTTGATCTATAATGACAAATTTCAGTTATTTAATCACCATATTAATCAAGGCAATCCATAATTCATATTTTTACAAAATTACCATTTTACCCTTAAACTTTTACAAAATTATGATTTTGCCCTAAGCTCATAATGTAACACCCCTTACCCGTGTCTGACGGCGAGACAAGGTACGAGGCATTATCTGGCTTAAACATACATAAAAATATAAAGTCAAGACATGAATTTATGTTCAAATTAAACACTTTTCAATTTCCATATTAAAGTCCCTTTATATAGGCCTTCGAAACCCAAATCATACATTGAAAGTGGTTACGAACTAAACCGAGAACTTTTGAAACTTTTGAGACATTAAGAAAATTTTCATATTCTAGAGAGTCATACGCCCGTGTGAGCAGGCCGTGTGGTCACACACGCCCGTGTGGCTCGGGATACGCCCGTGTCCTCCATCCGTGTAACTCTCTGTTTATGGCGTCATCATCTATTAGGGTTATACAACCATGTCACACACCCGTGTGCTAGGCCGTATCCTCCACACGGCTGAGACACAAGGTCGTGTCTCTACCCGTGTGGCCAAGAAATTGGCTCTTTTCCAAGCCATTCTCTACTCTATTATGCACATACTTGAACATAACTTCAATGACACATTCCTTGACATAATTAAGTTACTGAAACATCCATACCCACATGAAATCATACTCATCTAGGAAATGCATCATCATAAGATTATGACATAACAAATATTGTGTAACGCCCCAAAATTTATGTTTGTGTTTCTATTATTATTTGACACAAATATATGTCTGTTTCAGTGGTTAAATGTTCTGAGTGTGTGTAAAAGGTCCTAAGTTCAAGCCTTAGTTTTGGAAATTTTGGGTTTTTATTTAATAAAGTCTTACCTTTGGTTAATAGGGTTATAAGTAATTGTTGGTAAAAACATATCAGAATGGGCCTGTTGGTCTAGTGGTTAAGCGGAGAGTTTGATTGCATGTGGTCTTGAGTTTGATTCCTTACTTTAGTTATATTTTTACACAGTTGGGAGAGGAGTTTGATTGGCATCAGAATTCTGAGAAGTGGGGGAAGTAGGTAGAGAGAATTAAGGGATGTGGATTTGGGGGTTAATTCAATTTGTTTTTACCTAAAAAGGTTTCGGCTCTCTCTTTTTTCCACACAAAATTTTTAACGTTTTCCCCTTTTCTTTTGGTTCATTACTGCTGAAACTTGTACTCCCCATCTCCTCTTTTTTTTGTGTTTTTCCTTTTGTTTCGTGGGAGCAAACGTGAGATTGCGTAGTACGGTAAGTTAGTAATTAGGTTTAGTTGCTAGATATCTTTTGGATTAGTTCTTAGAGCGGATTCTTTTGATGTCCAGCAAATAGGCAAGGGGCTGAACAGCGTGTTCAATCGACGTTTTAAAGGCGTGTAATCTCCGTTATTCAATTGAAGGTAAGGATCTCTGCTTGAATAACGACTATTCTGTTTCGAGTTTTGAATATTTTGGTTGTATAAATGATTATTTAAATGTTCAGATTGGTCAATTGTAGGTGTTGAAGTGCTCAGGAGAGTTTTAGGCATCGAAACATTACAGATGTGTACTCCGATTGCACAGAAAACGAGTTTTAGTGAAAGATAAAAAGGATTTTGTCGATGCCATACGGGCATGTGGGCTACCCGTATGATAGATCGTGTGGTAATATATGGCAGTGTGGTCGACAAACCAGGCCGTGTGCGATAGACACGGGTGCATAACACAGCGGTGTGATGACCGGAGAGGCCGTATGCGAGACACAAGCTTAACCAATTGGGCTGTGTAGGCCACACGGGCGTGTTGGCCCACATGAGTGAACCATACGGGCGTGTGGAATTTTGGGCTAGGCCGTGTGATCCACATGGCCAAGGCTAATTTGAGCAGTGTGGGCCCAGGCCACATGGACGTATGAGCCCATTTTTCTGAAACTCTCTGTAAGGTTGCTCGTGTCGTCCAAGTCGACTAGGACCTACTGTAGGGTTAGTAAGAGTTACTGTGACCCTTAATTATGTGATCTGACTATGAGATATATGAGTTTAGCATGTCATACTTAGCATGTGTATTTGTACTGTGCTGAATATAAATGTATGCCTGTTAATCTGCATATTAGCATGCCATATTTGTATGATGCATTGCATTAGGGTGGGATTGATGAAGATGAAGAAAGATTCTGTAATGCTTCTAAAGCCTGTTTTCTGGCGGTTAAGCTATATATTTATGATACGTGCCGCATTCCGGTACCATGTGGTGTGTAGGGATAGAGGGGTCGATTTTATCCCTCTATTTAGTGTGTTGGGCTGGGTGGGTCGATTTTATCCGAACATGGTGTGTTAGGTTGGACGGAGTTGATGTGCAGGGTTGGTGGGCATGACACTATATTTATCTAATCTGTTCTATATTTTATATTTGATTGGGCTTTGGCCCGACTGTTTAAACTATGATATTTGATATATGTTTTGTATGCATACTTTTTGTGAGGATTTACACACTGAGTTTGCGAAAACTCACCCCTTTCTGTTTTATATGTTTAGGTAATCCCAGTAATAGATGGATTGGTGCAGCGGAGGACTCGACGGTGACCATTACTACATTTACTTCAGCTTTAAGGGTTTTTACGCTTTTACTGCTTTTAATATTATTTTGGGAATATTTGATGTAATTTTGGACTTGGACTGTTTGGTTTAAATTTGGGTTTTTGAACTGTTTAATATGGTTTTACAAACTGCAACGCAACTAAAGTATGGTTTTTCCTAAATTTAACCAAAATTTTTATAAGTAACACAATTGCGAAAAGTATTTATTTCCAAAAGCTTCCGCGTTAAAGAAATGGTTTTAAGCAAATCGATTAGTTCATGTTTTCTGACTTAAGTAAAAGATAATAACTGGAACGATTTTTATTATATCGAGGCATTTTCAGAACACTTTCATGTGACATTGCCAGATTTGGCCATAACGTCCATGCCGGGTTTGAGGTATTACATATTGGCCACATTAAACGACCTTATACAACAATGAACTTCAATAATATGGGCCAATATTCTAGGCCAACTCACAATAACATAAATGCACAAATAAACAAATTCCTATACATGCCATAAACTCAGAGATTTACATTCAATTACCAACATAATAGCTTGATAGTGTGATAGCATCTCCGGCAATCTCCAACCCCAAGCCAACCTGAGAACACTAAGATAAATGGAAAGGAGAGAGTAAGCTTTATAGCTTATTAAGTTGGCATGTAAATAATAAGCAATTAATTAATATGCTTTTACCAATCCTCACAATGTGTTCTCAAGATAATACTATCATAATTGCATATAGTTCTACTATTCACTCATGTTCATCTCAAGTTGTCTGCTTGAGTTACAATCACTAAATTAATTATATCTTGAGCTACAAAGCTCCAAATTAAGATCCGTAATTTTTTCCTGAAACTAGACTCACATATCTTCTTACCATAAAATTTTAAAAATTTTTGGTTTAGCCAATAAGTACAGTTTATTCTTTAAAGTCTTCCCTATTTTGCTGTTTGGCAGTTCCGACCACTCTTAACTAAAAATTTATATTCCCCTCATAAGGGATTTGAATGATTTTCTTATTTGTTTCTCTTGAAAATAGACAAATTTAGGGTTTTAAAAATATAAATTCTAACCCATAATTGTTTTTATACAATTCTTAATGATTTTCCAAAGACAGAACAGGGGATTCTGAAATCCTTTTGACCTTGTCTCACAAAAATTCCAATATCTCATAACATGAAATTCTTTTGTTCATATAACTTCTTTTATGTGAAAATAGACTCAATAACTTTAATTCCATATCTTATTCAATCTCTAATTTGATTCCCACCATTTTTGGCGATTTTTCAAATTCACGTAATGGCTACTGTCCTATACTGTTTTATTGCTAATTTTACTCTTTCATGATTTCTTTGTTTTAACTTTCATCTAACATTCATATCACCAAAACATATCCATAACTAGCCATTAGCAAATATTTACATGCCATTCATTGGCCAATTCAATCTATACATCCACAATAAAGACTTGAACATATCATTTCTCGATTTAATTTGGCCAAAAAAGCCTCATGCATGCTCATCAAGCAAATTTAACACACATGTATATATCATAAGTATAGACCTATAATCACAAGGTCATCATATAATCATCCTCATATGTATAACTTACTCGTTTATACATCTTACTAAATTCGATCACATACCGAGCACATTTGCTCATGAGTTTCACGAAGTACATATATCACTTCATCACATAACTTTAGTCTTTCTCATCTTTAACATAAGCTTTAACTCTTTTTCCCGTTGAATCACTTGGAATACCGAAGGATACTCAAAAAATGTCATTCACGTTATAGGATGCCAATGTCATATCCCAAATATGGTCTTACATGGAATCACAAATCAGTGCCGATGTCATATCCTAGATATGATCTTATACTGGACCTCATATCAATGCCAAACGCCATGTCTCAAACATGGTCTTACATGGGATCTCATCTCGATGTCGATGCCATGTCCCAAATATGGTTTTATACGGGATCACATGTCAATACTGATGCCATATCCAAGATATGGTCTTATACGGGATTGTAGGTCGATGTCGATGCCATATCCCAGATATGGTCTTATACGAGATCGTTTATCGATGCCGATGCCATGTCCCTAACGTGGTCTTATACGGGATCACATTTCGATGCCCATGTCGTATCCTAGATATGGTCTTACATGGAATCTCAACTCGGTGTCGATGCCATATCTTAGATATGGTCTTATACGAGACCTCCTTAGTCTCATGTCATGACAATGGTATCCTTCGTATTCTTAGAGTTTAGCCGAGATTTTTATATAATCACTTCATCATTTCTTTATCGAAATCTCATTAACAAATCTCATAAAACAATCATTCTTTTCATGTAGTATCGAAGCATTAAATACATAAAAGCATAATGATGAATTATTTACACACGAACTTACCTCGAATACAAAGATGGCTAATTAATCCGATTTAGTCCATAACTTCGTCCTTTCCCGATCTAAGCTCGGATTTCATTTTTCTTGATCTAACATATCAAATAATACTTATTTAACATTCACATTATTCAAATCAGTCCAAAAATCACACTTTGGCAAATTTATATTTTTACCCCTAAAGTTTCACATATTTATACTTTAGTCCCTAGTATTTTAGGCCTAGCTGAACCATTTTCATAACTATAGCAGTCCACAATTCCCACTTAATCACACATTTACACACATTTTTACAACTTTTACAAACTAGTCCTTTTTAACAATTTCTTCGAAAATCACCTAGTAAAAGTCGTTTACTACACTTCGAACGTTCATATTCTATCATTAGACATCAAAACACAAACATTTCACCTATGGATAATTTTTCAAATCTTAACCCTAGCTCAAAATAATGGTAGAAATAGAGATATTATGTTAAGGGGATTTCAAAAACGTAAAGAACTTTAAAAACGGGGCAAGAACGGATTTACTATGAAGCTTGGAAGCTTGAAAACCCTAGCCATGGCTTCCCCCATGCTACATTCGGCCATATGAAGAAGATGGAGAAGAATTTGGCTTGTTTTGTCTTTTTAATTCATTTTAATTACTAGATGACCAAAATACCCTTGATGAAAAATTTTGGTATTTTATCCATCATTGTCCATTTCTGTCCAAACTAAAATATAATGGTCTGATTGCCATTTAAAGACCTCCACTTTAAAAACTCATTTCAAATAAGTACCTTAGCTTCTAGAAGTCGCATTTTTCACATATTGAAATTTAGTCCTAATTATCAAATTCGACACCCAATCAATAAAATTTCTTAACAAAAATTTCACACAATCATTCTATCACATTATAAACTTTAAAACTTAATCGCAATAAAATTTTCTATTTTGGATTTGTGGTTTTCGAAACCACTATTCCGTTTAGGCCCTAATTCTGGCTATTACACGTAAAATGTTTTTCATCAAATTTTCTCATTAACCAAGCCTAGCTGAATCTATTTTAAGCTTATAGCATCTCAAAATTTCAATTATTTCACACATTTACCACCCATTTACATTCTTTATATAATGGTCCCTTTTTAGGTGTTTTTCATGAAAACCTCTTTACAAAAGTTGTTTATTTAACAACCATCATTCATTTCTTCCATAAAAATGCAGCAAACAACATAAATGCTCTCATGGAAAAATCCCAGACTTTTAACCATAGTGTAAAATAGTCCCCTCATTAGTTATATTAAGCTACAAGGGTTCTAAAAGTATAAAAATCATCAAAAAGGACCATCAAAATCACTTACTTGTAAGAAGAAAGTGGTTGAAAGTTTGGGCTCTCAAAACCCTTAAGTTTGCTGAAAATTTCGGTGGAGAGGAGGAAGATGAACACTAGCCTTTTTCTTTTATTCCTTTAGTCGATTTAATCACCTAATATCCACCTAACCTTTGACCAAATTTTATGAATAAAAATTTCATGTTCAGCCACTATTCAAATTTGGGGTCTATTTATCCAATAAGGACCTCTAATTTAATATTCCATAACTAATTAACACCTTTAGCTATTAAGACAAAGCTTTCGCCCTTTATGCGATTTAGTCCTTTTTCAAAATTAAGCATGCAATCACTAATATTAATTTACCAAAATTTCAAACACTAATATAATCATCCATGACACATAAAATAATATTAAAATAATTTCTTCGTCCTCAGATTTGTGGTCTCGAAACCAATATTCCGACTAGGCCCAAAATCAAGCTGTTACATCGATCACTGTGCTGTCGTCTTGCTTCCCACTTCTTACTTTGCCTTTACACTTTACGAAATAATATTTTTGTTGACAATGGGCATGCTTATTTTTTTTAGGAAATAAACTTCCCATTTCCATATATATATAGAGAGAGAGAGAATATTTTTGCTCGATCAAATATTTTGATTAAGAAATCAAAAGGTTATAAGATAATAAAAAATGTTAATTGCAATAATAAGATACATTGTACTTCTAATTAGAGGATACGTAAATTCAAATTTTAAAAATAATATTATTAAAAATAATAATAAATCCTAAATATTAACAATAATATATATATTTACATTAATGAGACTCGTCACTATTTATTTAGTTTAATTTATAATCTATTCGAAATAAATTTAAATTTTGTGATCGGGAAGAATTTTACCTCAAGATTACTCTTGAATCGGATAAAATTAATCTAAAAACAATTGTGATTAGGTGAAGAGTATGGAATGCAATAGAAAGTAGAGCATATTTAGTGCCACACACGATGGGCAAATAGGGCCTTGACCCCCTTGCGGAATGGTGAAATTGTTATATAAAGTCCTCCAATAATGAAAAATTTTCAAATTTTGTCCCCTCTAGAAAATAAATAATTTAATTTAAATATTTTTTACAGTATTTATTTTTTCCCTAAAATTTTATAATTTTATTTCGACCACCTAAGTAAAATTCTTGGCTGCCCCCCTATATCGTCCTTGTTAATTTCCTTTATTGTCGCTTCTTCAAAATCTTGTAATTTGGGTTTAAAACTAGCTAGGATTAAACTTTCAAGTCACCAGAAGCAAATGATCAAACTTATGAAGTGGGCCTTAATTTGTTTTTTAGTTTTTCATGGCTTCATAAAGAGAATTTAGTTGTTGAATCCAACTCCTTCAATGGTGTCAATTGTATTTGTAACGAGACTACAAGATCAAGAAACCTGATCAATAAATTACAACTTGGGATTGGAGAGAAAGCTTTTTATGTAAAAATTTATTTTATTTTAAAAAAATATTCTACCAATGATTATGACTAGTGTGGAAAAGAACCTGTATGTAAATCTCAATAAATATGTGTTCAATCTTTGAATATGTGGTTTTTACTTGTTTTTATGTAAAAATCATATAAAAAAATGAAAACAACAAAGCAACATTATAATAATATTAGTTATCATCAAAAAAGAAAACATATGCTAATCTTTTCACACCTAAATTGATATTCTATGACACCAATTTAATAATGATTTTATAATAATTACAAATATTTTAGACTAATATTTTCTACTCACATTGTGGTTATGTTATGATTTAGTATATATATAGAAGAAGGATTCATTTATGCTGGTGTAAAATTAAAGTAATTTATCATTTTTCTATAATTTTTTATACAATTAATATTTTAACAATTCAGCCATTTATACATTCTATTTTAAATGCGGTAATCACGTTACTAATCAACTGCAATGTTAGTAGTTTAGCGATTATTCTCATTGGACTTTACTTTTGGTCAATGTGCAACATCTAGACTCAATATAAATCTGTAAATCTATCGTTATGTTAGATGAATTTTATAAAAAATAAGATATCCTTTCCAAATCGAATAATTTATTTATTTTTATTTTTAATAAAATCCAATATTATTGCATTAGTGAAAGAATATAGGGGATATTTTTGTTTCTTAAAAAATATGATTTACTCCCAAATATGTAAGTAAATAAGTTTGTGTAGATCATAAATAAATATTGAATTAAGACAAGATGCGTTTAATAGTATTAATTTTGATCATCCTAGCGCGTAATTGATTATTGAACATAATTTTTTCTCTAGACTTTAATACAGGAATTTTAAAATTTTGTCTTAAAAGATTAATTTATAAGTTTATTTGAACCGAAAGAGGGTGGACGTAAACTGGTTTTCAATTTTCACATTGCATAGGGAAAAAAGGAAAGAAGCCAAAAAGATGACTGGTCTTTATGCCCTCGCACTTTCGGCAAGAAAATTTGCCATGGAAACCGCATGCTTATTTTTTCTTTCTATTTATTATATATGCGGCCCATCCTGTGTTTTGAGAATCGTCTAACACTTTTCTACCATTTAATTATTTTGATGGATTCCATTTTGTGCTACGAACCAACTTCCACGATGTTTGATGTTACTTTCAACTGCATGAAAGTTGTAGACTTATTAAAATATTTTATTTTTATATAAAATCTAAAAAAGTAGATTTATTTATACTGTTTATGAGTCGAGTTATTCGTCTAATTTTAAAAGTTTGTCCGAAATTTGAGAGAATTTTGATAAAAATATTAGGCTATTTAAAATATGAGTCGAGCTTAAGCTTATACATTCAGAACTAAAACTCGATCCAAGCTTTTATTTATAAGTTGGAATACTAATATATAATGTAAATATTAAAAAATGTCTCCGTATATAATTTAAGATTACGTAAGTTTAAAATTTAAATATGATATTATTGAGAGAAGTAATAATAAATCTCAAACATAAATCATAGAAAAATATAAAAAATAAATAAATAAATAAAAAGCATGTGAACTTTCTTTGAAAAGATTGTCCTCTATTCTTCTGGAATATTCCCTGACGTGGCATTTATATATACAATTCGTAATTGTATTGCTTTTTTGAATTTAGTTTCGCAATCGTGGTGAGTTGATGTATTTTGAATGAATAAATAGAACATTATAAAGCAAAAAAGGAAATTATTGAAGTTGATTTCACATTAAGCACAAAGTATTACTTAATTAGTTTCACATTTTAAACCTTTTTATTATATGGAATCTTTATATATTTAATCTGGCTTTGTTACTTCTTTTGCTATGTATAATAAAAAAATGAAAAGGAGTCAACATTATTTCTTTTCACACATCCATTGGTTATTTAAATAATAAGAATCATAGGTGTTTTCTTCCGTTTTATAATCTAAGTTTAACTTTATTCAAGCTGCGCGTAATATTTAAATAAATTTTTTTAATAATGTCGACTCCAATATTTAAATTTGATTCAAATATTTCAGTAAAAAAGTTCACTTTCACTCATTTCAATCACTTAAACAAAATCGAAGATTTTAACTTAAATTAAAAAAAAAAGACTTATTTGACTTATCCAATAAAAACAAAAGTTGATGCAATTTGGAGGCGACCAATGGAGGCAACCATTCCACTTTGAGCTTTTGAGACCATAAAAGCAAAAAGGAAATGACTTTTAAGTCTCTCATTCCTTATTTATTAATTTAGGATCTTTAATGCAATTGCATAATTTATTTCTTTTTGAAGCACCCAATTCCGTATTTTTAATATAATTATATTCATCAATTTCTTGTGGCAAAAGCTTGTCGCCCTAAAATATATGAATCGTTCCACACTCGTATATATGAACTGTTTTCTCCTTATTCTTGTCAATATAGAGTAGTCTTTATCTACCCGGCCCACCAACCATACAACGTCCATGTAGGGATATTTTTGGCAACAAAAAGTCATCATAATACACTTTAAAATAGCCAAAATTGTTGATGAGGAGAGAGATACACAATAGTTTAGTTTTAGGTTTAGTTTTTCTTTACACTTTTCTAGGGTTTTTATTTTTCTCTTCTTCTACCTTAAATTAAAGTTTATTTTTCTATATTTACTTCTTGTTCTTGTTACTCTTAGTGTTAATTAAGTTAGTTATTATTGTAGCTAAGATTTATTTACATTCCAGCCACTGTACCTTTCTTTCAAAACTCTTTAAGCTTTAGTTTAATGTATTTCAATTTATTTTAATTTAAATATATTAAAGCTTGTTCCTTCTATGTTTCTTGCTTTAGATTTCCATGTTAAATGCTTTTGGTTTCATGCCATTTAAGTTTTCTTACATAAAAATCTTAGCTTTCACATTTTTCTTAAATTATACTTTCATGGTTGTCTTGTTTTCTACTTTTATGTTTATTTTCTTCACTTTAAGAATGTTAGTTGATGGAAATGTGGGTAAATTAAAACTTTTGGACAAATGACTAAATTGTAATAAATTGGACTAAATCAAATAGAACTAAGAACTTAGGTAATGACACCTGATAGTGACTTTCTAGGTCTACAACCCAAGTGCAAGTTATATTCAAGTAATAAAATCTCGGGAGTCCTAGGTCGATCCACAAAGAAGTTGATTAGAACTTACAAGATTACAAGTATTATGTTAGAAAATAAATTTAACACTTAACTTTGGAATAAGTATTGATAATGAAAGTAGTAGCTAGAAACACTAAAAATAAAAAGTCAGCGCAAGAAAATAAAAACAAATACCTGGAAGAAAATATGCTGAGGTTAGATGATCAACTCTATGTGTCATATTAAGATTAACTTTTAATATTCAATGTTATTACTCAATAAGAATCCAAACATAAATGGAGGTCCAATCGGATGATCTAGCAATATACATCCACTAATTAAGCATATGAATCCATCAGCAAAGGTATGTCTATCAATGGAGTGTCCAAAATGATTGTCCAATAAGTCCAAGAGTTTAGCAAATGAATCCATAATCAAAGGATGGTGCAATATTATAGTTCAGCTATTTAAGTTCAGTCCAACCTTATGGTATTTTAATCACCTGATAACTTCATGACTTCTAAAAGGATTTCAAATATTTATTATGCCAATTTTTATCTCTACAACAAATCAAGGTTAATTTATCCAACCATTCATTGTGTCATATATTATCTATAACAAATAAAATATTTTACTTTACAAGTATGATTATAACAAGTGATTGATAATTAATTTTAGCTCAAATGATGAGTATGAAATTTGCGTTAATATTTTCCAAGAGTTTCACCCTTTCACCTCAGCATTGAAAACTTAAAATAACATAGCAAAAGTAAACAACTCAAACTTAGATGAAATAGACATATTAGATATAAGAAACTTGAAATTTTACACGAATAATGAAACAAACAAAAATCTAACAAGCAAATGATCTTGAACTCAACTTCAAGATACCTACTATGTTGAAACCAAAGGCTATTTATAGAGATTTGTGGAGAGGAAAATGACAATACAAAGGACTTGCTAATAATAAATTTCTAAGCCTAATTTTTTGTCATCTTTTGAGTCATCTTTCACATGTTAAAAGATTACTCATTTTGTCCAAGTAAACGTCTCTCAATGGGAAAAGTCCAAGAGAGATGATTGATGGTCTGCATCTTGTCTATATGCTGTAAAAATTCAGCAAACTTCAATTGTGTTAGGAGATATGAGTCAAACACAAAAATGTGTCAAAATTGTCCATCAATTTGAAACTTATAACTTTATTTTTACTTTTGGATTTCTTCTTGATACATTTTGGTGTTGGTATTGCAATATTTGGATAGATCTTCAAATCCCCTTTTCGGTAATATAAGGTATACCCAAAATGAAGTCCTAAAGCTCAAGACATGATCGAAACACTAAGACATATTCCAACTGAAAGTTCTGACTATGTTCAAGTTACAAATTTTTAATCTTTTGAGCTTTGAACTTTCACTCATAATCTTGTATCAAAATTAGGCTTAATGCATTTAATCTTATGGTTCCATGTATTGACATCTTCTTCCCAAACCTGTTTTACCTGCAAATTCCACATGGAATATTTTATTGAAACTAAATGCATAAAAAATACTAAAATACACAATATTTACAATACAAACAAAAAAAACTCAAATAATAAAATGCATTTAAAACATATAAAAATTCTCAGGAAACCAAGCAAATGTAAGTAAGATATAATCCAAAATAATCATATGATAATGACTCATCAATGCCCCTAAGGGAATATCAAGATAAAGTGAGACCGGAAGGTAATCTTGTCTTGCATCCATTCATTAGTCTTGGATTAATCGGACTTAATTTGTCTAAGTCGATAAAATTGAGATCGAGAAATAAAATGGAGCCACTTGGTAATTTACGCGATTTATGTCCCTAGTCTGAGGTTCAGTGAACCACATTGAAGTCAACCAACCCCCATTAGTTGGTTAAAGAGTGTTATGAATTGCAAACTTATATTGTTATGAATTGTTGTACTATAAAATCGTATTAGTAGCTACTTAAAATCGTGTAGGCTGGTTATTGCTCAACCGCCTCTTCCTTTGAGTTCGATCCATTGGGATACTTCTTGTTTCATCGGAACTATAAATATTGCAACTGACATTGTACACTTACAAAAAAACCAGGCGAATATGTGATTAATATTGGAAATGAAATGCTAGAAAAAGCGAAAGAAGTTGCTAGAGAGGAGCAGGAAGTGGCCTTGGCCTCCTTAACTAAGTGGTATATTATTTTTTTTATAATTATTAAGCATTTATTTTAATATATTTTTAAATAAAATTTTACCTCTAACTCTCCAAGCTTTTCAATCCCCGAACTAAATTCTTGACTTTGTCGTTGGAATAGGATACAAGGATCAAGACATGTCATTCATATATAGCCTTTTGGCATGTACATTTGTATGTATTTACCAAATATTTTTTATTAGACCTATTCATAGACTACGTTACTCACCCAAATTAAAGATTTGTCTGAAATTTTGGAGGATTTGAATAAAAATATTAAGCTAAAATAAAAAGAGATTGGACAAAAATAAATTAAGTCCGTTTAAAATATGAATCAAATTAACAAACATTCAAGACCTAAAATTAGTTCAATCCGTTTTTCTATATTTGTAATGTATTATATTATGTCTTATTTGACCTGACTCATGAGTATCTCTCTAACCTTTTTTTGTGTTATCATTCTAATGCAATAAATTATCTTTTATTGAACTTTTTGATTGGGCCTATCTTTTACTCAGTTGTTGATTAGCCCAAAATCTTTGGGCCTACTAATTACTCACCCCAAATACATTTAGAATATATTGGCTGATCATAACCTAACAAAATAAATCATATTAATATAGTGATTAAATGTTGTTTATTTATAGAATCCATTCAAATTTGAATCTACGAAAAAATAAGTGATAAACCTTTATTAGACAATTCCTTTCAAACGTTGTGTCTGAAGTGATTAAAAATAACGATTTCAAAAAAATCTATGAGAAAATTTAAAAGAGTAGAAGAGTTTTTAAAGGGAGCACTATCGGGAAGTTCTCAAGCAATTTCACCATGACTTGACCCCCCCTTTTTGTGACCCCAAGATATTGTGTTCTATAGTGGTCTTGATTACATACTTTAATATAAATAGGAAAAAGGTAATGTCAGGGTTCGTCCATTTGGAATGCATGAACCCATCATTTTCAACCGTGATTCGTTTTCTTTTTAGTGTATAAAATTTGTGGTTTAGAGCTTGAAATTGTCAGAATAAATTCATTTTGTGATTATCTATATACATTAAAAATGAAAATATTAACAATAACTATTACTATGACTTTCTCATTGGAAATTACGGGCCATCGGCATAAACAAGTCAAAATATAATATAATAATCGATTTCTTGTGCCATAAGTAAGCTGAAAACCGGTTGGTGGAGAAGCTCCTACGTTGCCAATATAAGCTCCGTATCTCCTTCAATTCAAGTCCCACACTTGATTTATAACTTCGTCTTCCTTTAAATTAAATTCCTTCTTCACTCATTATTCACTCTCCTGCTCATTATCAAACATCAATGGCAGCCTACTTTTATAGGATGACTTTCAAAGCACTTGTTATCACGTCGATGTTGATTTTCGCCTGTCAACTAGCTGCTGTTGTTGCTGCAGCTCGTGCGGTTCCTGCTGACCATTCGTCTGCACCGGTGATCGGCTGTAATATGAAAGGGTCTACCCCTGTTTATGGCAAATCATGTCCTCCAAATTAAATCAACTCCCTTATGGTATTGTCTCTCTATAGGTACATTTGGGTGTTTGTAGATGTAATTACATGTTCTTGGCTTGGTTTTAGGGTTTATGGAGTTGATCTTTAATATAGGTGCATTGGTTTGTTTTTTTACTATGTAATTGTTAGATTTTCGATTCAATGAAATTTCCTTTTTGGTTGCTTAAAGAAAATCCGAATGTGAATGAAGTTTTCATTTTTAAATTTACTGAATTTTCATTTTTTTGAAATTTACTGAATATGAATGGAGTCTAGGGGGACCTTCACCCCCAATTTCTTGAAATTTTCATTTTTAAATTTACTGAATTTTTTTTTAATTTTTGAAATTTTTTATTATAATTTTCATTTTACATGCATATTTATAGAGGTGAGTATTTAGTTGAGTCGAATCGAGTTAAAAAATTTTAAATTAGTCAAGTTGACGAATCTTATTTTAACAACTGATTTCAATTTGAATTTTTTCGAATCAAACCAAATCGAGTCAAGTTAACGAATCATATTATTTATACTCAATGTTACGTTTACATAGATCAATTATTTAACTAATAGATGAAGTCCAAGATTATTTAACTATATAAACAATATAATAGTTTTGCCTTTTAATTTAATCAATAAACATTTATCAAAATGAGGTAGTTTTACCTTTTAACTTAATAGTTTTAATTTTAACTTTAGAAAAGATAAACATTTATCAAAATAACATAATTTTTTTATTTTCTTATTCAAATTTTTAAATAACTTGAATTGTGTAATTCATATTAGAGTTAAACCGAAAAATTTATTTTTTTATTCGAATTGATCCGAATAACTTAATTAACTCAAATAACTAAAACTATTTAATTCAAAATTTAAAATTTTTATCAAAATTTTAAAATTAAATCGAATTTTACTTATCTTCACATATTCCATTTTGTTTAATGTACGTATCAATGAGAAGCTATAGGACGTATCACAATAAGCACATGAACTGATTTAAGGTAGTTTCAGCTTATCATTCACCGAATATAAATAAAATCTGCGAAATGGGCCCCCCGATGCCTTTTCCTTTTTCGTACTGCTAAGCGCTTTATCGAAGAACCCGCCGGCGACCCAAACCGGAGCTCCTAAACAACACCCGGGATCCGGAACCCGACAACAAAAGAAACGTAAGAGGACCCCGCCGTCGGATTTCCTTCGGCGGCCTCACCGAATCTAAAGCAGCGCGTCAAATCCCAGGACGAAATCGGTGACAAGATCATAGAGGGTGAGCTTTGTGCAAAAGGGAAGGAAGACATCGCAGTGACTACAAACGGTCGCAGGACATGGCAAATATCTGTATTCGGATCCTCTCCGGAACTGCTTCGGGAACCCCAAGCACTTTTAAGAGATCAAGATCAAGGGGAACAAAAGAGGTTGCTCGGATGTGGGATTTTTTCCGGCATCGTTTCAAGCCAAAAGTGACTCGCGCACCACCAGGACCAAAGCAAAGACCAAAGGAAGCTGGTAAACCAAAACCAAAAACAAAAATGAGAGAGGGAGAGAGAGAGATGCAAGGCTCTTGAAAGTTTCAACAACAGAGAACAAAGAAACCTCCGCCGGAAGGAGGAGACTGGTAGCTGTGAGCAGCGGCCGGCCCGCCGGCGACTGGTGAAAGCTTGATTTTCTAGGTTTTCTTTTCAGAAGCTAGAGAGGGAGGGGAAAAGAAAAGGGGTAACTCAGGGATACTATAGTCAATAGAGAAAACGCGTTTTAATCTGAGATGTTTAGATGAGGCATCCACATAAGTTGGTTTTGCCACCTATAAAGCTTTAGATCTATTTATGGGTCCATGATTAAGCCCGGTCTGGTATTAGACATAATTCGGGCTAGGCCCAATCAGGCCTAAATGAACTCAACAAATTAACTTTTTTTATAGGAACATTCAACATAGCACCACAAACTAAAGGTCATCGTAGAAGCAAGGAATAATATTTGACTTTTATATTAAAGCTGATATTTAAATGTCTTTGACTTTTATTTATATTAATTATTTGAAAGATATATAAAAAATTTGATTAATTTATATTTTACATATAAATATATGGGCAAATTATTTACTATTTTAACTAAACTAAGCAAAGAAGAGAGATTGTTACATCTATAATCGAATTGTGGACATAAATGTGGTATTGAAATCTAATGGTTCTTGGATTGATGGCTTTGTGCTAAGCATCTCTAGGTCTTCTTCCTAGGATGATAGTTTTGGATAAACAATGTCCCTGCTCTTTTCTACTTCCATAAGCGTAGGGTTTTTATTGAATCAATTCCATTCACAATAGTCATTACATGCAACTCCCTCTTCAGAACAACAAACCCAAATGAGCTTATGTAAAGAGCTTTCCTTGGTCTCCTTTTGCCAACGATTTGAAGCCAAGTTGTATCTTTAGTGAAGTAAGGAGCTTATGACTCTTTTTATTCACCTAAGACATAAAGTAAGCTTTTGGAAAAAATAGGAAAGTGTATAACTTGAATTCTGCTTCTTCTATTGAACCCTAAAGTCAAACTAAAAAAAGTAGAGCATATCTTAGAAAGAAAATGCAAGTACATGGATTCGTGTTGTTTAGTACTAACCTTAGCATCTGAATAAATGGAACCAATTAAAAGTTACATATTGTTGTTGTTGAAATATTGTTGGTTATTTTTAAGTTGAAATCAAATAGCAAACTTCCAAATATTTGACTTTTGTTATCTACTTTGTTGACATATTTGAAGATAAGGTTCATTATATGGTTGTTTTTATGGTTGAAATATTGGTCACAATTTTAAGCACGGTTTTATTGCCATTTGAAGAGTTGGCAGATTTTAGAATAAAAACTTTGAGCTATTTGTTTTTGATGATTTTACACTAAGTAAAGCCCAACACATGAAGATCAATTGAGTTGAAATTGAAGACTGGTTTCTTGCGAATTAAGGTAGATTACTTGCGGAACAAGTAAAGTTGCTTTCTATGGTTGAAAATTTTGGATTACTCCAAAACTCTTATAGAAGTTTTATGCTGATTTTTAGTCTTCCTTTACAGAAAAGTGATTAGATTATAACTTTATGTGAAAAAAAAAAGCTTTAGTATGTAAACTTACATTTTGCCTAGGTTAAGGGAGTAACCGAGAGACTAAGAGTTTGATAGTGCACAAATTTGTTCAAATTAGAGACGTGTATGTGTGCATTATTTCTATAAGCAATCAAGAGAGTCTAGAGTTGCAAAGCTAAGCTTTCAAGAGGGAAGCTTAGTAGGAGAGTGATCTAGTTTTTGTACAACAGTTAGATCGCTAAATTAGTGAGAGCTTGTAACACCCCAACCCGTATCCATCATTGGAATAAGGTCATAAGGTATTACCGGAGTTTATAGAACTTTTTTTTTTATCAAATGATAACTCATTTTATAAGAAATTATACAACTTAAATTTTACCACTCTTCCATAAACACATGTATATTTTCATTTGATCATTTTCCCTTTTGACGTATCAAATAATAAACATATTACCATTTAACCGATAGCTTGGCACTTGTCTAAGCGTCAACAACAACAGTCATTAGTATACTTGAATATATTTCATATAATTTTAGAATCGATAAACTCATTGTAACAACATATCATACTTGAGATTACTACTTATTACCGCTTACCCAATTTTTATGTATCAGCATATTAAAGATAGCCACATATTCATATAATATGATACATATTATTCTCTTGCCATTTCTTCAAAACATAAATCATTCATTATACCAAAATTTCATTTATCATTGTTTTCATGAATTTTGTATATATTTATTCCGGGACAATTCATAATCTTGAACATGCATAATTATCAAGTAAGTTTCATATACATGTATTTTCCATGTCATATTTTTTAAAATATCGAATAAATATCGTTTTCTTGTATTTCAAGTTCAATTTCATGATTATTGTTTGGTGCTCAAATTATTTCCATGTCAGGGCTTTATTCATTAAGTCATTTGAAATTTTATCGTCATACAATTAATATTATTAAAGTATACGAATCTATAATCATGGATGCATATATTCATCAATAAATTCCATGTACAAATATCATCATATTATATTTCCATATATCCAGTATCACTGTCATTTTTTTTTTCATGTACTTCAGGAATATATGTACGAATCTTTTTATATACATATTTCCTTTTCTGGTCAGGATTCTTATCTACTGAATTTATCGGAATATCGATAGTTAAAATCATATAGTATACTTAAAATATGCAAATCCGTAATCCATCAATTCATATTTACCCTTTTTAGCTATGTGTTTACCATCTTCTATATTTATCCCGTTGAATTTCTCGGAATTTCGATGGATATCCAATAGTACACTCCTGGTGTACAATCTCATTAACCGTCAATTCATACAGGAGTACACTTTTAGTGTACAATTCCGGGTCCGTCAATTCATATGCATGTGTTGCCATGGTATCTTTCAACCATGGTCCTATTCATTGCCATGGTATCTTTCAACCATGGTCTTATTCATTTCATTTCAGTAAGCACACTCCCGCGAACCTCACTCTCCGGCGAACCTCAATTCTTGGCACACTTCCGCGAACCTCAGCTCCCATGTGTTCTTCGGAAGGGCCTATACACATATATTCTTCGGGAGAGCCACCAGCACACTCCCGCGAACCTCATTTCCCATATATTCTTCGGGAGGGCTGATATTAGGATTACCCTTCCGGGCTTAATCCTTTTTCCTGTATTCTTCGGGAGGGCTACATCAGAATAGGATCACCCATCCGGGCTAGATCCTTTTTACCGTCAATTCCTTTTTCAATGATCCATCGAAATCCATTCCATTCAACCGGGATTTACTTTCTTTTTATATCGAGTATTATCAATATTTCATCAATTATTATGCATTGATCATTCAAATCATATTTGCATCACATAACCACATATTTCAAGTGTTTAGAAATACAATTCAAGTTACACGAACTTACCTCGTTGCTTGTCCTTGTTTATAAATTCATTAATCCAATATCTTTTCTTTTTCACGTTCAAGTCTCGCATTTGAGTCGTTGGGATCTTTATAAATAAATTTGACCATTGTTTTCATTCATTCCATATTCTAATACATTCAATTAATGCTCTAGGCAAAATTACCATTTGGCCCCCAAACTTTTAATTAATGACGATTTTACCCTTAGGCTCAGAAAAATAAATTCTTGCGATTTAATCCTTATTTCCAGCCATTGTCATCATACATATTAATGAGAGCCCATAAATTCTATAAAATATCAAAATTTTCCATAATTTCAACACTTTTCAATTTAATCCTTAAAACATGTTTTCCCCCGATCTTGAACTAAATTAACAATTTTCATTTAAAATTTTCAATTTAAATAATAAAATAATCCATTTCATGTAATTTGATCATTTCTAACATTTTTACAAAATTACCCATAAAGTTTTACTTTTATTCGATTTAATCCTTGGGCTTAAAACATACAAATTAGTCATGCTAACTGAATATTCACACATATTTTCCTCCTCCTCCTCTTCATTCCACATCCTTAATTTATATAATATGCTTATAAGTAACATTATCAATAATTTCACTATTTACTTATATTTGAACATTCAAGCTGTCCACCTGCGTCATAGTCACTAAATTATTTATCTCTTGAGCTACAGAAATCCAAATTAAGATCCGTTAATTTTCCCTGAAACTAGACTCATATATCTTCTTACCATAAAATTTTCAGAATTTTTGGTTTAGCCAATAAGTACAGTTTATTCTTTAAAATTACCCCTGTTCTGCTGTATAACTGTTCCGCCCTTTCTTCATTAAAATTTAATTATCTCCTCGTACAGGACTCGGATGATGTTCCCGCTTATTTATATTGAAAATAGACTCATTAAGGATTTCAAACACATAAACTTAAGTCCCGAATTTTTTTTATACAATTTTTGGTGATTTTCCAAAATCAAAACAGAGGATCCCGAAATCATTCTGAACCAGTCTCACAAAAATATAAATATCTCAGAATACATAATTCATTTACTTTTTCTGTTTCTTTTATATGAAAATAGACTCAACAAGCTTTAATTCCATATCTTACTCAACTTCTAATTCAGTTTCTACCATTTTTGGTGATTTTTCAAATTTAGCTTACTGCTGCTGTCCAAAACTGTTTTAGTGCAAGATATTAATTATTAAGTTTATATCACCCTTATTTTCTTTCTCTACACCATTTCCCATCACTTTATCTTATTTTCTCTTCACTACCATATCAAAAACATAGAATCATATATAAGGAAACTCTACATTAACATCATTTACATACTTTTTCAATAATATTAAACTTAAAAATACATGGAAATCTTGATGTTCTTACCTTGTTTTATTGTTTCCAAACTTTAACTTCACTTTCTCTCTCCTCCAGCTTCTATTTCTTGAATCCAACTTGATATTCTAACTCCTCATAGCCTCCTTAACATTTTTCTCCTTCGGTAGCTATGGAAATTCTTTTAATTTCTAGGTGAAAATGGTGAATTTTTGGTGGAAGGACCAAATTGTAAAGAAAGCCAAACTTTCTTTCTCCCCTCTTCTCTCCTAACGTGAATTGCATGGAAAAGGGGTGGTGGTTTTCTCCTTTTTTTTTCACACATACACATATATATAGACTAAATAAAATAATAAAATAATAAAATATCTTATTAAAATATTAATAAAATAATAATTATTTAATTATATAATTATAAAATATCATCAATGTAATCATTACTTTCTAGATTTCTCTCTCTTCCAATCGACCATTTTACCCTTTATGATCTTTTAAAATTCCATCCTTAAGTCATCACTTAATTTGGTAAATTATAATTTAGTCCCTCATAATTCTTCACCTATTCAATTTAGTCCTAATTCATCAAATTTCCTTAGTTTCTAGATTATTCTACCCTTAAAATATATGCACTATTGGTCCTTCAAATTTTCCATATTTACACTTTAACCCCTTAAATTTTAAGCATTTACTCTTGGGCCACAAAACTTTTCTCACTTTTACAATTTAGTCCTTTCTTGGATTAATACATCATAATCACTTCCTACATAGATTTTGTTGATATAGCTCAAAATTTCTCTTTTTATTTCTTCATTTCTTTATTTTACTATATCAATGATAGAAATTTTTCGGGATATTACAGAGCTAGACCAATGTTAGGATGTAAGAAAGATAGTAGCTCATTGCTCTAGGTATGGCCTCACAAACATAGACTAACATCGAACTGCATAAACAATTTCAGTGTTTTCTTTTCTTTTTCTACACTTTGGATTTCATGGTTGAAAGTGTGGCCATAGTTTCATTACCATCTCATTAAGCCTGCAATCAAATTCCAGGTGAATATGTGAATACCATCTCATTAAGCCTGCAATCAAATTCCAGGTGAATATGTGAAGGAATTTGTCTTATCAAAGGGCCTACACTCGTAACTCAAGGGTCTTTCCAATACTGAATCGATTTACCAACCCCCACAAACCACACTAGATTGTCTCGAAATAAGGGCCAACCCTTAAAGAGAGCCCTCTAGAGAAATAAACCCCACAAAATAATATCCGACAACAGCTCCTTCATCCATACTTCGAACAGAAAACCCTGACCCATAAGGCATTATCATTCGAAATCAAATTAAACCCCAATTTCATCAAAAAAATATTTATTGTGATACTCCAAACGACGAAGCCCAAGACCTCCACAAGAACGAGGCTGACAAATTGAACCCCAATTAACTAACGCTAATTTCTTCCTTCCATTCAAAGATCTCTAGATAAACTATCTGTCCCAACACTTGATCTCCTCACGGATGCCTTTAGACATCATTACAGATTGCATAAAGTAGTTCGAAATGGATAGAAGCAAAAATTGTGTTAAGGTGGCTCCCCCAGTTGGAGACATTTTGGAAGATTCAAATAATGTGTGATTAGATCATTTTATATAAAAAAAATCATAAAAAAAAAAAACTCATTCAAATGTTGTAATAACTTATATAATTGGTAACATTTTATGTAATTGTATAATTATACAAAATATTATACAAGTTGTAATGTAAATATAGTTGAGTACAAAGAGTATAATGGAGTACAAAACATTATAAAATTTTCAATGTATTTTGTTCGACCTTGGATGAATGTCACGATCGGCTTACAAAACCATCTAGATGTAGCAAATCTTTTTAAGAAGGCTAAAATACATCCTATTTTGTTGAGACCCTCATAACTTTGGTGAAAAGATGGAGTCTGGATACTCTTACCTTCCATTTTTCATCTAGATGTAGACCCAAAAATTGAAATAGAGTGGGCAGCTTTCCCAATCTGAATCACAAAGGACCTGAGGCCGATAGAAACAAACATGGCCCAAAATTTTGAAACTCAGAAGACCCTTTTCTACACAATCCAGCTGTTGATTAGACCCACCATTTTCAACCATTAATTCGTTCTTTCCAGTGTATAATAACTATGACTTACTCAGCATAAACGAGTCAAATCTTGTTCCGAAAGTAAGCTGCCAATTGGTCGGTGTAGAAGCTTCTATATTGCCTATATAAGCAGCACCTTCTTTCCATCAATTCAAGTGCCGCACTTTTATACCTCGTCTTCCTTTAAATCAAATTCCTACTTCACCCATTATTCTCTCAAACATCAATGGCGGCCTACCATTATAGGATCACTTCCAAAGCACTTGTTATTATGTCGGTGTTGATTTTAGCCTGGCAACTAGTTGCAGCTCGTCTGGTTCCAGCCGACCGTTCTTCTGCACCAGTCATCGGTTGTAACGCGAAAGGGTATACCCCTGTTTATGGAGGATCATGTCCTCCTCCAAATGTGCTTCCTATTAAACATTCGTCTGCACCAGTCATCATCGGTGGTAACGTTACAGGGAATACCTCTGTTTATGGCAAATCATGTCCTCCTCTAAATGCGCTTCCTGCCGATCATTCGTCTGCACCAGTCATCGGTGGAAACGTGACAGGGTATAACCCTATTTATGGCAAATCAGGTCCACCAAATTAAATAAACTCTCTTATGGTTTCCTCCATCTCTATCTCTTTATATACGTATTATGTATGTGTATGTGCATGGGTGTTCATGTAACATGTTGGTGGATTGGTTTTAGAGTTTTTATATGGGGTTCCATCTGTTTGAGCCTTGAGGTGTAATTGTTTCATTTTCAATTCAATGAATTTGCTTTACAAAAAGGAGAAAAGAAAAGAATCTGAATCTGAGTTAATTTTAGGGTTCCAAAAAGAGATGATAAAAAGGTGCCCGAGAGAGAGAGAGACGTGGTTTCTTTGTCATTCATATTTCTTTTCTTTTTTTAACTGATGAAAACTTATAGTACTTATCGTAATAAGTCTTTTAACGAATCAAGCGGTTATCAGCCTATCATTACCAACTCTAAACAGTAGACGCCATATTCATATCAGATTTGGGCTCCACAAGGCCTATTCCGGCAACAAGATCACAGAGGGTAAGCTTTGGGCAAGGGGAAAGAAGACCTGGCAATGAACCCAAACGGTTGCAGGAGCGGCGGCAGGACACGGAAAAGATCTATTTCGGAACTGCTTCGTGAACCCCAAGCACTGGTAAATGGTAAGAGATCAAGAACAAGGGGAACAAAAGAGGCAGCTGCGACGGGACATGTGGGATTTTCCCGGCATCGTTACAAAGCCAAAAGTGCCTCCTCCCCCGCCGCCATCGAAACAAGGACCCAAGGAAACTGTTAAACCAAAAAAAAAAAGTAAAGAGAGAGCAAGAAAAATGCAACGATATTGAAAATTTCAACAAGAGGAACAGAAAAACCCTAGCCGGAAGGAGGAGACTGTGGCGGTGAGCGGCGGCCAGCCTCGCCGCCGACAGTACAAACCTAGATTTTCTAGGTTATGTTTTCGAGGGCTTAATGAAGCGAGAGAGGTGAAAACAAGGCAAAACGCGTTTTCCTTTGATCTGTTCCAAATTAACGATGGGTGAGCATCCACGCAAGTTGAAGCCTGTGTTGCCACCTGTAAAGCTTTTGTATCTGTTGGTGGGTCCAAATTTTGGATCAGGCTCTTAACCCTACTCGCCTAAATATGGGTGTATTATTTTTGTTTAAGCTCGGTCTGGAATCAGATATAATTCGGGCTAGGCCCAAATTAACTCAACAAAATATTGTTTTATAGATTAAATTCACAAAAATTTACGTATATTAATCACTAATTCAATAAAAACATACGTTCATTGGTTAAAAGTGTTTGTTATAAACATACGTTTATTGGTTGAAAGTGCTTGTTATGTGTGTTCTAGTTTAACATTTTTAATCTGGATCAGATTTGGATAAAATTTTAAGTCTATTTTTTAGCCAAATTAGATTCAAACTTAAAAAATTTACATAAACCCGACTCAATCTAACCCATGATCAAATCTACTTATCAACAATAATTGAAACCCTAATAAGATTATGAACTCATTAAAGTATTTGATAACCTTATAACACTATGTCTAACATCCTCCAAGTAAAAGAAGAACAATGCTTGCAATATGCTAGAACACCAAAATTAACATTTCTAGGAGAACAATATCTTGAAAAGAGGAAACATAATTATCGCCCACCAAGAAAATTTTAATTTAAATAATTATTATTTGGTATATTGTAAAATTTTAATTTGAATATGTACCTTTATAAATATAATTAGATTTAATTTTGAATAATTATTTGGTATATTCCTTAAAAAAACACAAATTTTAAATATGCCATAAATTTTTAATTAATATTTAACAAATAAATATAATTTAATGTCGATTTATTTATTTAATTTGTTAATGTATTGTTTTTTTTTGTTAAAATAAACTATAAATTATGTAATCTTTGTAGATTTGAAATTTAACCCTACTTTTATTTTTAATTATTTAGTATTTTTATTTTTTAAATATTAAAATTTAGGTCTAATTCATTGTTAAATTTGTTAGTGTGGCATTTTAAAATAATGACATAAATCTGAAACACACAAAAAACTAAGGGGTTAACAATTGAATTTGTATTTTTAAATTTGAAAATTAAGAGACTCAATTCTAAATTTATGAAAATTACAGGAACTTGTATCAAATTTTAGCCATTTTCCCCAACAGAGTGTGATTGTAAGGGACACCCTCACCTTCTCCCTTGAAAACGTACAAAAGGAAAAGAAAAACGAACCACACGAGGCTCCAAGAGAAATGGCGAAATCCATGGAGTGTTCCGATTATCGCGTTTTGCTCAAACCAATCCCAATTCCAATCTCGACCCAACCAACAACATGCTCTTCCTTCTCTGGGAAAGAACAAAAAAGAACAAAAAATCTTTATTTCTGCCTTGTTTTTCTTTTACTTTCTTCCTTCAAACCCATCAATGGTGACATTCCTGTTACATCGGCTTTTGGGTTAGAACCCTTATCCAAAGTGATGGGTTTCATTTAATTTCAATCAAACTCCAAGGAATTTTACATTCACCGTAAGGAATGGTAGGTAGAGTTCATGTAAATTTCTTCAAAGCATACAATAAGATTACTAATTTGATCTCCCTAAAAACTGGTGCTGTTGATGCCACAGGAGATTACTGTAGGTTCCCATGTATGGGTTGAAGACCAAGAATTGGCTTGGGTTGATGGGGTTGTAACTAGTGTTAATGGAAATGAAGCTGAGGTTGAAACTATTAATGGGAACCAGGTAAGGCAGATTTTTGCTTCTTAAAAAGCTTTACATTTTGGTTCAGCTTTTTAAGTACTATTAATTGCAATGGATCTTAATAACCAAATTTTCAATTTTTTTCATCATAATGTTGGTTAGGTTACTACGAAGTTATCTAAATTGTATCCCAAGGACATGGAAGCACCCGATACGGGTGTTGATGATATGACTAAGCTATCATACTTGCACGAGCCTGCTGTGCTTCACAATTTGGCCACCAGATACGGAATGAAAGAGATTTATGTAAGATCAACCTCATTTTTGGTTTTGAACCATTAAGTATTGCTGCTATGAATCTGCTAGTGATACCTTTTCTGACCTCATGGCAGACGTACTGTGGGAACATTCTCATCGCCATCAATCCATTCCAAGCACTCTCACATTTATATGATACCGAATTGATGGACAGCTATAA
Organism: Gossypium stocksii; assembly: GCA_020496765.1. Classification (NCBI taxonomy): domain Eukaryota; kingdom Viridiplantae; phylum Streptophyta; class Magnoliopsida; order Malvales; family Malvaceae; genus Gossypium; species Gossypium stocksii. The sequence goes on from CM035623.1 coordinate 113,420,333, forward strand.
AGGGGCTCAACTAGGAGATTGGAGTCCTCATGTTTTTGCGATTACTGATGTTGCATATAGGTAACTATGTCTATGTTTTATCTGTGTATTGTTTAAGGAGAATGGAGCTGGTTGACTAAGAATTGTATAACTTTCAACTAGGGCTATGAATAACGAAGGCAAATCCAATTCTATACTAGTCAGTGGTGAAAGTGGGGCAGGTAAGACTGAAACCACCAAAATGATTATGCGCTATCTTGCATATTTGGGTGGCCATGCTGCTGCTGAAGCACGGACTGTTGAACGAAAAGTTCTAGAAGTAAGCTGGATGATCTAACTCTATTCTGAACTGAAGTAAGCTAATATTTCAATCTTTATCTTTGGCTTAGAGTCAAGTAAATGCTTGAAGCACACAATATGAGGACTAAAAAGTTTTGGAGCTGTCATTATGTAATTAATTAAGGCAATAATACATCATTGTTTTCTGGCGTGTTCTACAAGAGGTGTTAATGTGGTCATAGTTGTTGGGTGCAATGACTATATTATGGTGTGATGTTATCCAAGAGTAGACTTAGCTATGCCTAAAAGTATTGGTGTTAAGACATATAGAAAACTATTTTGTGTTTCATGCTTTGTGCTTTAATTTGTAAGACGCAACAATCTTATTACAGCCTTTTTAAACACAGGGGATCTACTCATTGGATTATTGAAAAAATAATCTACTTATTTAACAGTGTGACAATTCCTCTAACATCGTCAAATGCGTAAGAGAATAGTACACAAAAAATAATATCCTTTAAATTTCCTTTGATTTCCTCTTTTTAGTTTATCTAGAAAGACTAGAATAAAAGAGTATCTCTAGGATAAAGACTAAAAATGGAAAAAAGGGTATATTTCCTCAAAATTTTAACACAGGTTTTATCCTGAAGATACTAGCATATAATGAAGAATTAGCATTGTGGGAGAAATCTTGCGCTTTAGTAGAGGGGCCTAACAAGCTCAGAGAGGATAGAGAATGTGCAGTAAGGGAGCAGATGTTGGCATTTTAGCAGTAGTTTACAAGCTCAGAGAGGATAGAAAAAGAAAGGGCTTGAACAGTTGCTTTTTTGAGTTTCTATATTCAGTTTATTCAGTATAGTTGATGGAGCTATTTTTCTTTGTCTTTTGGGGTCCATTTCTGAAAACTGCATGCAAATCAGTAAGATGGTTATTTTACTTGTTCAGACTACAAAGTCAGATTTTCATGTAATTTTGCCTTCATGCTGGATTCCACAAATGTTGATCTGGAGATGTAGCACACTATGACATGGTTGACAAATAAAAATAATGAATACAAGTCAGATGAGGCAGTATGTAATATGTTCACTTTCTTGAAAGCAGATGATTAACTGCATAGATCTTGAAAAGTAATAATTTTGTTACCATTTTATTGTTTTCGAATTTGTTTTAGTTATATCTTCGCCTCTAGTTTTTCTTTTGACAAATCAATGGCGCCTAAATCTCCTTTTCCCTTCATGTAGTTAAAATTTGAAATTATTAGTAGGTACCAGTTCCTCATTTTTTTCGTATGCATTTTTATCTACTTCTGAATGTTATGCACTAAATGTCTTGATGCAGTCAAATCCTGTTCTTGAAGCATTTGGAAATGCAAAAACTGTCAGGAATAACAACTCGAGGTGAGAAATTCGTGTTTGAAAACTTTCCAGTTATTTGGCTAGTCATTGAACCCAAAATTTTAAGTTTTATTGACTGGTTTGTGCCAAAGACTAATTTCTTATTTTCATCTTCTCATGCGACTTGTATATTATTCATTTCTCCCCTTTTAATTTATATTTTGTTAGCTTTTCTAGTTCAAGCTGTAAAGGTAAAAGGGTTGTTGAATAATGGATTTGCTTCCGTAGTGTCATCTTTGTTTAAATCACTACATTAGAAGTTCTTAACAAGCCTGATACTTCTTTTGAGAAAGTCAAACTAATAAAAACTCTTAGCTTCTCTCTCCTTGTAGCGAAAATTCTTTCTGCTGATAAGATTGAAGTGTTATACTTTCAAATTTCAATGATCACTTGTTCATCATGTAATTTGCATAGTTTCTGACATTCTTCATGAATTGGCACAGTCGTTTTGGAAAATTTGTTGAGATTCAATTTGATGCACATGGACAAATATCAGGGGCTGCCATCAGAACATATCTCCTAGAAAAATCTCGTGTTTGCCAAATTTCAGAGCCTGAACGGAACTACCACTGTTTTTACCTTCTTTGTGCTGCACCACCAAAGGTTTATATTTAGCTTGATTCTTCATTGTTGATTGCATAGCTCTTTAATAAATTTTCATGAAACTTTATCATAGCATTTCATCTGACCAGTTTTTTAAGTCCTGTCAGGAGATCGAGAAATATAAGTTGGGAGATCCTAAGTCGTTTCATTACCTTAACCAATCTAGTTGTTATGAACTGGTTGGTGTAGATGATTCCCATGATTATCTTGCCACCAAGAAAGCTATGGATATTGTTGGGATAAGTGTGGAGGAACAGGTCTCCCATCTGCTATGTAGCTTTGATGTATTTAGCTTGCCTGTCTTTTATGTAGCCAGACTGGGAATAATATCTCTTTCTCTTTTTCAGGATGCAATTTTCAGAATTGTGGCTGCTATTCTTCATCTGGGCAATATTGCATTTGCTTTGGAGGGAGAAGATTCATCTGTGTTAGAGGATGACAAAGCCAAATTCCATCTTCAAGTTGCAGCAGAGCTACTCATGTATGGCTATATCCTAGGTTCTCTCTTGGCTTGCTGTTTCCTTTCCAATCCTGTCTCTCTGCATTAGGAGATCCACTGATCCTCATTACAGGTGTGATCTTGAAGCATTGGAAACTGCACTGTGTAAGCGCAATATGGTTACTCCAGAAGAAGTTATCAAAAGGAGCCTTGATCCACTTGGTGCAGCAATTAGCAGGGATGGTTTAGCAAAGACAATATATGCTCGTTTGTTTGACTGGTAAGATGCTAACTTCTGAAGCATTTATGCAGTTCCATAACTCATTTTAACTGGATGGATTTCTTATCAATGCCTCATTTGTGTTGCATCCAGGTTGGTTAAGAAAATTAATGTCTCTATTGGGCAAGATCCTGACTCAAAATGTCTCATTGGAGTCCTTGACATATATGGTTTTGAAAGTTTTAAAACTAGCAGGTAATGCTCAAGGACACTAGTGTATGTATTCTTGTCTGGGCATGAAAAATAAAAACCTTGTAAGTTGCATCATCGATAATATTTTATCACTTTAGCTGTAGCTGCAATTCATTGTTCATATTAAGTTACCTGTATCAGAAACAACCATTTTTTACATAAAAATGTGCTTTTGCAATTCTAAACTTCTAATGCCCGTATTATGAATGTAATGCTCCAATAAAGGGTTATTAACAAGTTATGATCCTGCAAAAAGGCAGGATCCTAACTCCTAAGTACTAAGTTGGTTTCTTGGAAATATATATTGCAGTTAGTAGATTTTCTTAGAGTAGCCATTTTCAAAGACAAACTGGCATTATTTTTATTTTGGGATGCTTGCTGATCTAATGCACTTACTGCCTTACTAGACGATGGTCCCTACTCTGCATTAGAATTAGGTAGCTAAATTTTAAACCAGTTACTTTTCTCTCAACATCCAAGGTTAACGTCTATCTACCAATAATGCATGGTTATAAGATGGGCTATCAAGAATTCATTTGAAAACTCCTTTATCCTTTTTTCTGATGTGAAGTTGTGATCGGGTAAAGAAGTTGGACATAGACCTTCTAATACTGAGTTGTTTCTTCAAGCATCTTAACATTTTGAAAACAATGGATCTGTGTTGTCAAGGGTGCAAGAAACACTGTAGGCATTAAACAACTTTATATTGCTTGAGACGCAAGGCAAAAATGTGTTTTTCCAAGTGAAGTAACATGCATGTGTTTTTTGTATGTGTGATTGTGTAAATATAAAATAAACTTAAGATATATAGTGACAGTTTTAAACTTAAAAGAGTGGTCTAGCTTATCTTATAAAACATGCAGATTTCCTTTTCCTGTTGTTAACCAACATGTATGATTTCCTTGTGGCCCCATGTATGTTGTTGAAAATTCAAACATTAGGAAGTGGAGGTTTGATATTAGCCCTTTTTTACTAGTAAACATACAATTAATAAAAAAAATTAAAAATTAAAGAGCAGCCCTAGGTCCATGTGTGGTCAAATGCACCTCATTAAAGGGGTATGACGATCTTTTGTTGTTTGAAGCTAATGCAAAATGCCTAGCTGAGATTGGGTGTATACCCTAATAACACTGCAATGGATTGCATATTATCTCTCCTTCACTGCCTTCCTGTAGTGTGATATTTTAAACAGTTTCTGTAGTTTTAACCAATGGACAAGTGTGGACTAAGGGGCATAATGGACCATATTTTTTAATTATTTTAAGTATTATTTTTGGTGCTTCTGTATTTATTTTTTATCTTTTGGGGATGGACAATCTCATTGTCTGACTTGTTTAGACTTACAAGTTACAAGAACTGTTGAGATATTAAAGAAATCCAAGGCTTAGTTGTGATTTTGGGAAATTTATGAATTATAAAGTAACAGAAATTAATAATATTTAGGGCTAATTATTTTGGTTTTTATGCATTATTCTGTGCAGTTTTGAACAGTTCTGTATAAACTTCACCAATGAAAAGCTGCAACAACATTTCAACCAGGTATGAGGTTAGTCTCATGTGACAACTTTAGTTTTAGTTCAGTCTTCCATTCTACGTACTGATATGGTTATACAATCAGCATGTGTTCAAGATGGAGCAATCTGTATACCAAGAGGAGGAAATAGATTGGAGCTATATAGATTTTGTTGATAATCAAGATGTTTTGGATCTTATCGAAAAGGTTGCATACTGTCCTTTTAACTGTTCACAGCTCTTTGAATTTGACAAGTGTATCTACTTTTGTCTTTTTCCTTCACCTTCCAGTTATCACTTAATCTTTAGTAGTCTCCCTTCTGAAATTTTACCCTAAAGAAAAAGTATCTAAAACCCCTGGAATGAAACATAGATGGCACCACATAAGTGAAAGGATCTTGTTGGGACATGACACTAGTCAGTGTTATAAACTGAATGTGTTGAGAAACGCTTCATACTGGGGCTAGCATTGCTTATTTTATCCAGAAGATTAAAAGTGTCGTATGCATTTTTAGATTTTGATGGTCAAATTGTGTATGGTTTCATTCAGATTAATGCATATCATGATCTCTAATCTGTTCATGCGTACTTATGGTGCATTTGTCTTAACTTCATGATTTTCACAGTGGTCTATCCGCCTTCTATATGCAAAGTGCACATTAGAAAAAAAAAAAAAAAATATTATCATAATATTATCAGCATGAATGGTAAAATATTATCGCAATATTATCAGCATGAATGGTAAAATATTATCGCAATATTATCAGCATGAATGAGTATTAAAGAAAAAGAGGTAATTGCATGCTTTAAGTGGTGGACATCTTTCAGCTTTATACATACGCATTAGTCTGTTTTGCCAACTTGTAATGTATATCCTTCTGTATCCTGGTTTTGAGTTATTATAGGGGTATATTTTACTGTTCCATATTTTCTTAGTATGTGCACAAGATCTGCTGAATAGTAAATTTTTTTTTCACAGATTTCTAATTTCTAATGCTTCTGCAGAAACCAGGGGGGATCATTTCTCTTCTTGATGAAACATGGTATGAAAACTTTTTTCTTTCACAATTACTGTGACATTGAAGCAATGCTGCATTTGAATTAATGTATTTCCTAATTCAGTATCCTGTTCATATGTGATGCTTATGAAGTGTAATATTTTCTTTTTTATCTCGTTATACAGCATGTTTCCGAAATCAACCCATGAAACCTTTGCCCAAAAGCTCTATCAGACATTCAAGGATCACAAACGCTTTGTAAAGCCAAAATTGGCTCGCACAGAGTTCACCATTGTCCATTATGCAGGAGAGGTTAGTTATGAGTCCTCGTTTTTACCTGTTAAGCGTCTCACAGTGTTAGTCTTTGCATATGAGCTCTATTATTCCATGAATATTTTCAGGTCCAGTATCAGTGTGATCAGTTTTTAGACAAAAACAAAGACTATATTGTTCCTGAACATCAGGAGTTGTTGAGTACTTCCAAATGTTCCTTTATAGCAAGCCTTTTCCCTTCACTTAATGCGGAGACACCTAAATCTGGCAAGTTCTCATCTATTGGTTCTCGTTTCAAGGTATCTTAATTTTGCTAGCATTTCCATAAACTAGTCATGGATTTATATTTATGCATATATATTCTTAAATGTGTTGAAAAATAAATGATTTGTTGAGCCATGCCATGTGTTTTGAAGATTTCAATGTCTCAGTGAAAGGTGAAATCTTATGTTTTGGCCTCGTTGCTGCAGTTACAGTTACAACAGTTGATGGATATACTAAATTCTACCGAACCCCACTATATAAGATGTATAAAACCAAACTCTGATTTGAGACCTGAAATATTTGACAATGTCAGTGTCTTGCAGCAACTACGTTCTGGTGTAAGTATACTTGGTATTGCATCACAAAGATCACAATTATTTATTTGTCAACTTGTGTGCATTCTAAACTAATTGTTAGTTGTATAGGGTGTTCTAGAGGCAATCAGAGTCAAGTGTGAGGGATACCCTACTAATAGAATCTTTAGTGAATTTCTAGAGCGATTTTCTATTCTTGCGCCAGAAGTTTTGAAAGAGAAGTGAGTATTCCTCTACATAACTGATCAGAAATGGGAAAAGAAAAGCATATGCATATTTTTTTCTTGGATCTAAAAAATGCTGTTTGGTTAAGTTCTGCTTATGAAGTTATTGCATTCATCTTTAGTGTTGAAGAAAGCGGTGCATGCAAATCAATTATGGAGAAGGTGGGGCTTTCAAATTATCAGGTAATTCAAGAACTTTCCTTTTTCATTCTCTTTTTGACAACAGAATTTGAGATTACATCGATAGAAATGAATAAGTGAAATGGTTACATATATCAAACCTGGTTAGGCACAAAGTTTGAGAAATTGATAGCTGGAGGGCCTAGAGATCATGATCATTGTTTAAGTTTTTTACAGTATTTACCTCACTTCTAGAATGGCCATAAAATGTATTTGAAGGCAACTTCAGCCTTTGCTTCTTGAAAATATTTGTGGTTATAGATGCTCATGTATTGAGATTCTGTTGCAAGAGGATGTATTCTATGAGCCATGAGTTGTTTTGCAGATAGGGAAAACTAAGATTTTTTTGAGAGCTGGTCAGATGGCAGAGTTAGATGGACGCAAAGCAAAATTACTTGCAGAGTCAGCAAAGGTTATTCAAAAGCAAGTTAGATCCCGTATAGCTCGTAAACGCTATGTTCGTATCCAAACGGCTTCTATTTGTATACAAACTGTTTTGAGGGGTGAGTCTATGTGCTAAAATTAAGTCATATACAGAATCAATATCGTTCAGCTTATTTATCATGTTAAGTAATTTGGTTCCTATCAAATATCTAATTAACCCAGGTTCTTTTTATTTTTTTTTCTAAATTTATTTTGTTGTCGTCGACTTGTAGGGATGATCACTGCATATAATAATTTTTTGCATTGATCTTATTTTTGTATCTTCTAGGACAACTAGCTTGTGAATCACTTAAATTCAGGAAAAGAACAGCAGCTGCTGTCAAAATTCAGAAGTCTGCCCGCAGAAAATCTGCTAGTAGGAAGTACACTAATATCAAATCTTCAGCAATTGTTGTGCAGACAGGAATACGTGCCATGGTTGCCCGTAATGAATTCAGATTTAAGATGCAAAACCTTTCTGCAACTATACAGGTTATTGTCCAACTTTTCTTTAATGCCTAAAGAATTATCTTATCATGTTTACAAGTTGATTATTTCAAACAAAACCCCGTGGGCATTATTGGCGATGTCATAATGCTGTTTCATCCTATAAGATAGAAAAGGTATCAGTTCTTTCACAAAGCATATTACAGTAGGTATTGTTTTACTTTCTTTGTGAAGTTTGTAATTAGCATTTAATATTTGCAGATCTTTTTGAACTGCGTTCTGGCTAACTCTCATTTCCTATACCCTTAACATCAAGCGAAGCTTTTAACTTTTTGAGAACTTTGTTTAGTGCTTTCTCTTTTCATGTTCTATTATCTTTCCTCGTCGGTTGTCATATCTAAATGCTGTATATATGCTTTCTATAAACTAGAAATGCTGTATATATGCTTTCTATAAACTATCTCCTTTATTAGCTTCGGCCTGTAGAATTTCACCCTTCCTCATCTTGGTTAGCTTTGTGCTAGGTGGCTCAATGTCATTCTAAAGCACCTTCCTTCAGAAAAGGAGTTCAGAATTGGACTCCTCCCTTTCCAAACTTAAAAAACAAAAAAACTGCTCCTTGATATGTGCTGGGTCAAAGTCTTTAACTGTTTTCATATGTTTGATTTATTTTCTTCTGTAATAAAAAGCTGCAAGTTAAAATAGTTGACTAGCTCTACTTCTGTAACTTCTCACCAAATTGTTGGTGAGCTTTGGGTACTTTAGCTCATTACCTTTGTTGCACTTCAAAATAGTTGTATGTACATTAGGAAATATCAAAAGGAACATATAGGAGGGAAACTTGGTTTCTTCTTATTTCCCTATTCTTATGAGTTCACTACATATTAATGCACTATCACCATGTAGGCTTGTCACTATTAGGCACTTAAACATGCAATATCACTGTCAGTGACATTCTGCTGATCTTTTTCTATATTAATGCTTAACATAATTCAGTAAAATCAAGAATTATTCTGGGTTGAGCAATTCCTTTTTCAGCTGTTCTCATAAGACCCATTGTGGAATCATACTTAACCAAAGAGTGGAAGTAGTAGCCTCTAACTACTTTAGAGTCTTAATCTCCTTTCTTTGCCTGCAATAATGTGCATTGCAATTTTTCTTAGGCTGCTACAGAAGAAGAAGAAAAGGACAGTGGAAAAGAAGAAAAGGACATTGGAAAAGAAGAAAAGGATGTTGGAAAAGAAGAAAAGGACAGTGGAAAAGAAGTCGAGGAACCCGAAGATAAAGAGCCAGAAAAGCAACCAACTGTAAGATACATAAACATGTCCGAAGATACCTGCTAGCCTTCATGTCCTGTGTGCTAAATGTGAATGTTGATGTTCTCTATACTTTGACCCTAAAAAAAAAAAGTTGCAGTTCATTTAGTTATAGGTAATATATTGGAGCTCAGGATAATTTTCTTCAAAACTGTTTCCGGAGATCTAGATTTGCACAAATGCATAGTAAATTTTATCTACATTGGATTTTCTGTACTCTTCTTCCTGAGAAGAAGTATTAGACTTTTAAATAGATATCTTTGAAAATATTACAATACTTGAAAACACAAATAAGAAAAAAAGTTGATTTTAAATTTATGCCACTAGAAGTTGGTATTAGGATCAAGGAAGACAGGAGACTGAAACTAGGAAACTTTATAACCAATAAAAATTAAAATTTTGGAAGCTTTTTTTTTCTTAATTTTGAAATATTTTTTTACTGACTTATTTCTAATGCTGTTAGGAAAATAAAAATAGATCTAGAATTAGAAACTAAGCAACCAAAGTTCAATAGTTTGAGTCAATAACTGTTGAAAGATATAAACATTGATGTCCTTTTCTGTCCAAATTAAAGGTTTTGTCTAGATAAACCTGTATATCAATTAAAGGCGGTGAGCACTATAGATTATATGTATTAAAGATCATATATACAAACTTAAATGTATATGCACTCATCTATGTATGCATATACAACAATTATCTGCATGTGTGGTATCTTTTAGTGAAGACACTTTTAAGCAGAGCACTTTAAAGTTTAAACTATGAATTTCTGCACTGTCTGAGAATTCGAAAGTTAAGAAATTGGCAAGGGTTTTCCTCCATTGCTTTGAATTGGATGATAAGAAGAAAATGCTTAGCAGACATTATGACGGTGGTGATGACGCTGGCTGTTACAAGGGTTGACAAATTTATCATGATTAAATTTGTGTCATTTAGTATTCATGATCTCTAACTGAACTCCTATTATTTGTATAGGTCGAAGTACAAGAGAAAGAAGAGCTACCGGATCCTCCAGTAGCTGTACTTGAGCAGAACGAACCTGACAAAACCGATGTGTTTCCTGACAAAGAGCAAGAGGTCACAGAGGAATCAAATGAACCATATCATATCGTTGAAGAAATATCAAGCCCCATCCAAGATGTTTTAACAGCTGAGGAGCTTCCATCAGAAGTTGAACAGCTAAAGGTACTGCTACGATAACTCTGTTCTTTGATTAATCCATTGTTCTTCACATTTGCTTCTCAATTGTGTTTCCAGATAAATGCAAAGGAATAAAAAATTGTGTGGCCTAATAAATTTTCATTAAAAAAACGTTGCATGCTATCTCAAAGTTATGGTGAATTACTCCTGACCTGTAAAGCGGCCTAATCTCAAAATTGTGATGTGAGAGAACCCTGCAAAGTGTGCAGATATAAGGAATGATGAATGTGCAGAAATTAAACAAAGCATCAGAAAAAGGTTAAATAACATAGACACATGCTTTTGAGTTATTATTAAAAAAATTTGAATTTGGAATGATCAATAAAGGAATATATGGTCCTTTATCTTTCAGGTTAGAACCTAGTGAGCACTTAACCATCTTTGTAACTTCTCGAGCTCATTTTCCTCTGGACCTGGATTGGGGGAAATAAAATCAAGAACTTCTGAGTATCTAACATTAGTTTCAACTTTGCATCTTATGAAACTCTGCTACCAATCTATGATAGTGTTGCTTCTCATGCTACTGATGGAAACCTTAGCGGCACCCAGGTCCCATTTTCTAAGCACAAGGATGAAAGGTGTTCATTTGAGATTTCCTGTTTTTTTACATCAGTTAGTTCCAGTCCGAATTCTTAAAACTGAAGACCATGCTTTAGCCACACAGATGTTCATTGAAATTGCCATTAAGCCATGGGAAACAAAACATAAGTTATTAGGATAGAGTTTTGTCATTGTATGTTTTCTTGTTTGGCTTGACATGCTTCACCATATCTTAATTGAGATAACTATTTACAAGCTTTGAATTTTGAACCTTTTAATGTTGTTTTCACTAATAGTGCTTTTTTATCTTACAGGTCCTCTTGATAGGAGAAAGGAAAAGAGCTGATGAATATCAAAAGAAACATGCTGAAGCACAAGAATTAAGCGAGCAAAGACGCAAGAAATTGGAAGAAACTGAAAAGAAAGTACATCAGCTTCAAGAATCTTTGAATAGGTGGTGTTTTTTTATCACCCTTTACAATGTATCATACAATTTACTGATGTTAGCTTTGGATAACTTGCTATGTTTTTTCTTTAGAAATTGTTCTAGCCTTATATTTATTGGGCAAACAGCATATCCGCTAAGAAAATACAATGGTATATGATTAAAAAGTTTTAAATTTTACGTAAATATTTTTTAATAGTTTGAGATCATTGATGAAATCACACTCTGTTCAAGATCAGTGGTGCCACTTGCTTTTGGTGAAACAACACTGCAGGGAAAATGGGGATATCACATGAAAAATACAAGGGAAAGAAATCATTGGCAGCGATAGTTACTGAGTAGAGCTGCATTACATTGATTATATCTCTAAGATTGTTCTGATAACTGCCTTATGGTTACAACCATGCTAGTTAACATTCAATAAAGCTCTTGCTTCCTTGTTTACTTACACTAGTTCTGGTTTTTCAATGTCTCAGGCTATTATTCAGTATGTCTGAGCAATTTTCACAACTTAAAACAATTTTACAGACTCCATCAAGTTCAAAACCAGCCTCTCCACCCATTGCTCGAGTTGATTACTTTGATAATTCGGACAACTCTGATGCTTCATCAACTGGCTCAGATTTTGTGTTTCCAGCTTCAGGTCGTGATTCAGCCAACAACTCTTGTCCCCGTCCTAAAGCTCCCCAGGTGCATGTTAAAGATGCTACAGCCACTGAAATTACAGGTTAGCCTTGATTTCTTGATGCCAATGCGGTTTGGACTCAGACTTAGCTTCATTTTAGAGTAACACCTCTCTTCTAGGGACAAAAAAAATTGCCCGGTTTAGCAGATTCATTTTAGTTAATATTTGATGATGGGAGGATATGTAGGTAGCAACTGTTTCATTTTTCTTAGTTTCGGAGACCCGTTTTGTGCAGGTACTGCGGACAGTGATAAGGAGGGGGCATTTGATGACTACTTCTGATGGATCTTTGTGCTTCTGCTTCTTCTTATCTATAGATGACAGATATAAACACAGTTTTATTAGAGAATTACAGTGTAGGCGTGCAAAACACAAACCGAATTCTTACACATAACAGATACAAGATTTGTATATAGGAGTAAGATTCTTAGCGTTCTTTAGGTCAAATAGTTAGCTAATCCTTTCAAAATGATCATTCCCCTAGTGGATATGCATTAGTTTCATTTGTATCTTCACTAACAGTGTCGCCATGACTTGTCTCTAACAAGTATATTGAAAATGTCTCAGAATGAGGTTCTCTGCATTATCGGTGTTATATATTTTTGTTAAAGAATAACAAAATGAACCATATACGATTGAGATGTTTGTTGTGCTTCATCAAGAAGGCAAGCATTGTTGACCCCAGAGCTTAGTCGGTTCATGTAGCCATCCTTAAGAAGTTGCATCCAACATCTCTGTGTGGTTCATATCTTAACATCTACAATCTTTTCCGCTTCTTTGGACTGGAGCTTCCTTTTGTACCAAAAAAGGTGGAAAAAGGCATTGTTAATAAAGTAGGGAGGAGGCTGCAAACACTGACAACCAAAGAAGCATCAGAAGGGAACTATAGCTTAAGGTTGGCTAGCAAAGGCCAATTCTATCATGGTTTGAATTTGGCATGTTATATGCTATGTAATATATATATATATAAATATATATAGCCATTGATGTATTTCTTTTTTCAATTCAAACATGAATTAATTAGCTAGTAAACCCATTTAATAATTACTAAACAATGAAGCAAGGCAGCATAATGCCTTTTACACTTTTGAACTGATTGGGAATATTTCTTTTCACATGCTGTATACCCCTTTTCGGTGCATACATATATATATATGTTCTCTTTCATCATTTATCTCAGAGATTAGTAACTTCTCTCTTTATTTTTATTTCTCTTATCTATGTATATCCTATGAATTAAATCCATCTTTTAGGTAATTAATTTAGTCTTGATTCGATCAAGAATCTATCTTTAGTTTAGTTTAAATTTTTTTATTCCATATAATTAAGCACGCACCAGTGGTCTAGTGGTAGAATAGTACCCTGCCACGGTACAGACCCGGGTTCGATTCCCGGCTGGTGCAGTCACATTTTTCTGCTCTATAGCTATTGAAAGTTTGTTTTTCCCAATAACATAGGAAAAAAAAGGTTCCACAAGTATAATAATAACCAAAACAGAGTTGGTAGCTTGAAGATTAGGAAAATATGATATTTTGGCCAAAATGTAAAACATAAGATTTGATTTAAATAATTAAGTTGGAATAGAGGATATGATATTTTATGTTTAAATTCTATTATTGATAGTATTTTATACCATCATCTTCTATTAAGTTAGTATTCAGTTAAATCATAAAATTAACTTAATCTGAAACTTATAATTTATTAATATTTTTTATGGACAATTATTTTATACACAAGGAATAAAATAAATAAAAATTTTACGAGTGAATTTAAAATATTATCACATACTCTTTTATAAATAAAACATAATAAAAAAATGACACATGTCAACCTTCTATATTCGCTTATAATAATTAGAACAAATTAATGTTACATTACAACCCTACATATCACCTTTAATATCCCCCCATCACATTCCCTATAAGACTACTCCATTGCCCTTTAACACCCTGTCTCACCACCGCTTTAAGGATCCTATAAGCTTCGAAAATTCTCAACGTCATATCTCTCATACAGTCCTTTCCCATGGCATCATCATCATCATCTAGCAGTGGTACTGCCTCCCCTTGTGGCGCGTGCAGGTTCCTAAGACGAAAATGCACCCATGACTGTATTTTTGCCCCTTATTTTGGTTCAGAACAAGGCCCTGCAAAGTTTGCTGCCATTCACAAAGTTTTCGGTGCTAGCAATGTCTCCAAATTGCTGTTGCAAATCCCACCACATGATCGTCCTGAGGCGGTTGCCACCATTGCTTATGAAGCTCAAGCAAGGATTCAAGATCCTGTTTATGGCTGTGTCGCTCATATTTTCACCTTACAACAACAGGTTACAACTATTTTTTTTATAGGTTCAAATATGCCATAAGTTCATGTGCTCTTTAAAGATTTAGAATTTAGTTCCTGTACTTTTATTTCCAGGATGTAATCATTCTATTTTTAAATTTCAAACTTCAAGTTCAATTGCTAATACTATTAAATTTGTCGGTGTGACATTTTGAAATAATTAAACAATACTCATTTGGTAGCCAAATAACTAAAAAAATGACTTTTATGATGAACTTAAATTTATAAAAAAAAATAATGTTAACAGTTGAACCTAAATTTTGAAATCTGAAAAATAAAAGAAATAAATTTTTAAAAATAAAAGTATAAGGATTAAATTCTAAATTTTCAAAAAATACAAAGACTTATAGTATTGTTGAGTGTTTTCCTATATATCCCCTCAGATGGGTTAATTCTGTGTATTTATATGATACGGCCACCGTTCATAAATGTGACATGCTAAGTAGATCTCCATGCATAATGACACATACCCTACCTTACGGTTATCACGTGTATACTCGACGTGAGTTTGCACTATGTATAGACAAACTCATACTACGTATTACGCTTTCTTATATTAGACTTGCTCATACCATATATGTACAAACTCATCCAAAATACAGGTCAAGACCCAACGAACTAACGGGCCAATAAATTGATAATAATTAGTGTCATAACAAATATATTTTAACCTTTATTTATGATTAAGTGCAACCATTTTTGTGATCTTGCATATGATTCTATTTTCTTGATTCCATATCTGTAGGTGGCATTCCTGCAAGCTCAATTAATGGAAGCCAAAGCTCATCTAGCTCAAAATGCTATGAATTCACATAACAACATTGAGAATATTTTTGAATCAGCTCAAATCATGATGAATATGCAAGAAAATACAAAGCAGAAAGGAGTTTTCTTTCCAAGTTTATCATAAGAAAAGATCAGTTGAATATCAGTTCAGTTGATATCGTTAAATATATTAGTTCAGTTGAGATCGTTAAATATTTTTTACTTTAAATATTAGGAATTACGAATAGTTTAGATATGGTATAAAAAAAGACCATATGATGGTAATCTTTCTTTCCTTTCCTTCTATCTAATTATGGTTTTAATCCTTCTATTATGCTGAAATTAAAGATTTAATCCCTCCAATTTAACATCATTTGATTATTTACTTTTATAATGTTATTAATTGATCTAAATTGATAACATCATCAGTTGTTGCTGTTAATTAATAACAATATTTTTTTTAACTAAAAGAAATATTTTATTATTAAATGAAGATTTACAGATATCGAAAAGACTCAGTGAAAAATCGAAAAAACTCTAAAACAAAGCTGTTAAAACAACAATAACAAAATTATCAACTATATTTGAATATATCACCCATTTAAACCTCAAAATATTAAAGTAGAGGTAGGGAATTTTTTTTTTCAAAGAAGGATGCATGTACGAACAACAATTCCCAAAAAAAATTAGTATAAAATATTACTAGTTTTCTTATTCATGAATTGCACGGGATTATTGAATGCATATAATAAAATTTTATTTAAAACAATTTTATATATTACATTAAAAATATATTATAATTTTAAAAAAGTATTTTTTTTAAATTGAAGTCTTTAAAGAAAAAAATATATTGTGTTTAAATAATTTTACTTTTAACTTTCTAATTTTTTTTATTTTAATTAATTTTAATTTTGATCTTCACAATCCTACATTGAATAAATTTTCAAATGTGAAAGTTAAAAAATGTAAATTGAAATGTGTATATATATATATTAGATTAGGTTTATCATCATACCCCTATAATGTTTGGCAATTTTTTCCTCTTTGTTTAATCAATTTTTTATTACAACTTGGGATTAAGCTTTATCTTCAAGTCTTGAACTCATATAATTGGTGCAATTAAATTACTGGGGCTGCCTAATTAATTATTGTCTTTTTCTCATATAATTGGTGCAATTAAATTACTGGGGAGTGGTTAACTTTTCTTTTCATACTTTACTGTTTTTTGAGCCACAATAATACAACCATTTTCATTTGATAATCTTCAAATTAGCCCACACATCTACATACAAATTCCAACCCTATGTTTCCTTTTAATATTATATAAATATGTGATACCCTCGTAGTTTATAATTTTATTTATGATCAGTAAATTGAATAATCTTTAAATTATGTATTATCATTTATTCACTCACACAATAAAAAAAATCATAAAATGTGAATTTAAAATTCATTTTATCTAATCGATTGGGTTTTAATTTGATTGGTGTGGATATTATTGTCAATACAAAAGGATGTAAATTCAAGTGTGTTGAAACACATTATCCTCTTATTTATGAATTAAAAAGAGACTATAAGTAATTCTAAATAATATGGCATAAAAATTAAATATAATTAAATTGTTCGAATAAAGAAAAACTCATTTTAGCTAGAGTTATGTTTTAATTAATAGATGTACACAAACAATACCAATATATATGTCTTTTATTAATATTTTATGAACAAAATGTTCCCTTGACTCAATGCACAAATATTGTCTATGAGGTTAAGCTTATTAATCTTATCTTTTCATATATTGTCGTTTGTCACACATATATATAGAGAGAGTGCTTTTATATACAGCGTAATCAAAGTTGAATAATGGCATTGTTAAATCCATATAGTGGATTGAGTCTCAGTTTAATTTATATGAGTTTTGTTGTAAATGTAAGAGAACGCTAATTTAAGTATGTTAAAGCACATTATCCTTCTATTTATGGGATGAGACGAGATATGAGTAGTGCTAAAAAGCAAATATAACCAGAACCTATAAAAAAATCCTCATATATAATTAGTAATATAAAAATAATTAGGTTAAAATATGCTTATAGTAGTGTATTTGTATTTGCAAGAATTTAGTTCGTCTACTTTTTAAAATTCAAGTTCAACTATTAATACTGTTAATTTTTTTTGTTAAATTCAGATTAATTATAATATTTTTTTATTACATGACTACCAAATATGTATTTTTTTTTCAAAATGTCACAGCAATAAATTTAATAAAAAAATTAACCGTATTAATAATTGAATTTAAATTTTAAAATCTAAAAAATAAATAAACTAAATTTCCAGAAATACATATACAAAAATTGAATCTTTAATTTTTAAAGAGTACATAAACTATAGACACATTTTAACCAAAGATTAACAAGAATGAAATCTTGAATTAAATTTATGGAGTTAGACCATGGGGTGCGGGGTAACATCAGAAACTTATTTGAAGGATTAGAATAAAATAAAATTATGAATTTTTAAAAAGGTTAAAATGTAATTTGATTGTTGTATTATACAATTTAGCCTCTATTCCTGCACGCAGTGGTAGAGTCGGAAAATTATTTTGGGATAAAATTAAATTATATTTTTATGATAGTAAAAATATAGTTTCATTATTTTAATAATTTATATCTTTATAATTTTTTAAAGATTAAATTAAATTTTTATTAGAGGCTAAAGTGCAATGTCACCGTTACTAATTTAAAATTTTATAAATTATAAAAAATCTAAATAAATTTTTTTTTTATTCTAAGAAATCAGACCTTTGCCAGTACCTATTAATAATTTTATACAAGCATTTTTATGTTTCTTACTATTTTGGGCATTTCAAGCCATTTGTCAGGATCATATCATAAAAATCAGTCATTAATGGGTTAATAGACAACCATATCCAAATGGGCTATAATTGGTAACTCATCAAATTTTAGTTGGGCTTTTCTGAAGGACACAACTGCAACCAAGACTGGTTGCTAGTAAATTCTTTTGATTAATGTGATCGGAGTAAATCGAGTTTAAATTTATACATGAACTTTGTTTTAATATTTAATTTGATATGTGAATTTTTATTTGGTATAATTATACACATAAAATTTGTATTGTTATTTATATATATACATAAAACTTTAATTTTAATTTAATTATACATATTTAAAGAAATAAATATATACATCTAATTTTATATTTGATTAATATAATTATTTATGTATGTAATATTTAACGTAAAATGGTGCTAATTTAATAATATTGTTAGTGTGTTGACATCGTTGTTATTAAAGTCGTTTAAAAATTACGAGTTTAAATGCAGTTAAATACGTAAATCAGAATTTAAGGGATTATTTAAAAAACTCAAAAATTATGAGTTAAACAAACTAACATTAAATAACTAATTGTTTAGAGATTAGATTAATATTGCAACAAGTAAATAACCAATTGTTAAGAGATTAAATCAACACTACCTCATGTTCATGTTGTGAATTTACACATATGGGAAACACTGAAGATTAAAAAATGAAAAAATTAAAACCGGGTGGATTAAGACCAAAATTAGGTTCCTTGGGATCATAATCATGTATACTTTAATGGAAAATAAAACATATTAATAGTGCTCTACTCATATCTGTTAAACTTATATTTAAAAAATAAAATTATAATTCGATTGGTATAAGTACTTTTATCAATACAAGAGGACGTGGGTTCGAGTGCATTGAAGCGCATTATCTTTTTATTTATGAGACGGGAGAGATTGTGGATAGTTCTAGGCATTGTGTCAAAAATAACATATATGATCAAAACTTATAATGTGATTATTCAAAAAAATAAAATAAACTTACAAATTTATATTTAATTATAATAAAATCTCGATGAAATTTAAATTTAGACATTATAATTTTTAAACCTTCCATTTCAAAACTTCATTTAATATATTTTTAAAATCTTCATAAATTAAGCTAAATCATAAAGATTTTTACTTAGACTAAATTGAAACTATGATGTGAATGGACACTTTCTATCGATAATATTTTGAGCTACTAATAGTAAGGTTCATAAAAGAAAATTGCGTAAAAACTGAAGGATTTTTTATCTCAAATAGACAACATATAACTCGAACTGACTTATGATGCCAAAAACAATAATTTTATCATATCAATCATGACTCGAATTAGTTAATTAATTTAGATTCGACGGTTTTAAATTCCAAAAGAAATTACTCTTTTATAAATTATAAAACATAGAAGATAGGTTGATTAAAAGAAATATCCAGTTTTGTGAGAGAGAAGAAATAAACTATTATTCTATCAAATCCAATATCCAAAGATTACACTAGATCTTATAGGTGAAAAAGGGAAAAAAATTAGGGTTTCCCATTGCATATAAACATTGATTTTCTAGGGTTCTAACAAAATATGCAGCATATTTAACTTCAAAACTGAGAAAGCTGGATCTTATGCTAAAAGACCATTGATATAACCCAAGTCATGAGTGATGAACAAAGCCAAAAGCCATTGATTGAAGGTCATCAACACCCTGGAAATTACCCCATTGTTCTTCAAAGGAAGCCATGGAACAAGGAACAGCCTCCCCAAAAGCATTAAACGAAGATCGATCCTCACCTGATGATGATGAAATCACAGATGAACTCTCATAATTCACTAACGAATTCGGATCCAAAAACCCATTCTCAGAGAGATTCGGGTTCAAGTTGGGTGCTGCCATGGTTGAGTTATTATGAAACCAGCTTTGAAGAAGAACATTATTAGGGTTTCCAGAACCAGAGGTGCCATTAATAAAAGTAGAAGAAGCTGCTTGTTCTTTGAGACAAGCAAGTTGTGCCTGCAGATTCACAACCTGTAAGGGACCAAAATTTCAAATTAGGGTTTCGAATCATCAATTCAGATCAAACAAAACAAAGGGTCCAAGTCAAAACCTGCTGTTGAAGAGCAAATATATGAGAAACGCAGCCATAGATGGGATCTTGTAACCTAGCTTGAGCTTCATATGAGATAGTAACAGCAGCTTCACAACGTTCATTTACAGGGAGATGAGTGAGTAGTTTTGAAACATTGCTTGCACCAAAGACTTTATGAATGGCTGCAAAATGGGTAGCACCTTGTTCATGGCTAAAATAAGGTGCAAAAACACAGCCTTTAACGCATCTTCTTCTTAAGAACTTACAAGCACCACAAGGGGAACCAGCACCAGTCATTTTTTTGATTAATCCTTTGGGTGTTTTTAGTAGTTTTATTTAGTTTTTGTGATCGGGGGTGGATTTATAGACACTAGAGGAAGATGGAGGTGGAACATTTAATAATAATTTGTTACTTACTATTGGTCTCCTTATTGGGTTACAGATTTCATATTTTCATAATTATTTATTATTCTTTTTTTACTTTTCAAAAAAACCTTTTCGCATTGCATATACTATTGTATTGTAATGTATTTATTATTCTCTCAAATCATATTCCATTTTGTATCTTTTCATCCTTATACCACATAAACAAAGCTATTTTCTCATAATCCGTTTGATTATTAATTATTGTGAAGTTTATAAATAAAGTAGTTACTTCTGCTGTGTATCCTCGATTAATGTAATTTTAGATGTTTTAATTATTGATTCGAATATTGAGCAAAAGGTTATACCTATGAGTATGCATTGTGGGTCAACCCTACTATACTAGTACCAATAGGCGGCATAGAGAAAAAAGCACTACACCATCGATCGAATAGAGTGAAAATTAAAATGAATATTGATTTACTAATCGTGAATCAAAAATGGAAAATCATAAAAGATGAAAAAAAGTGTTCGGCTCTCATCATTCTATTATATTGGCAATTCCAAAAAACTGCTCATACTATGAACATAGTATATGCCCTATCATCTAGCGTTCAAGACACCTCTCTTTCAGGGAGACAGCGAAAATTTGACTTCTTTTAAGAGTAAGATATTACGAAAGGAAGTTAATTATGAATCATCAATACGTCTAGAGTTATTCTTCCTAGGTAGTTTATTTATAAAATATAATAGTTAAGACGTAATCTATAAACTTGAGTATATATGCATCCCAAATACAAAAAGTAGCATAATATTAAAAAAAAAAACCTTGGGTTTCGGATTTCAAGAGTTGGATAATTATGTAGAGTTGTGAAAGCATAACAAGGTCAAAATTTCTTACACAAATCTTAGTTTTATATAAATAAAGGCATTTGGCAGTTTAACTGAACCTTGCTAACATGTGGAGCAGTGATAAATTTTGAAACATATATGATGACTTCGTTGTTGATTAGAAGGTCTGAAATATTGCAGAGCATGCGTGGCTCATTATTATAAGGTCAAATAAAAATAAAAGGAATTTGTGCAGTCAAGAGGGTAGCTGAACCTTCATGAAGCTGATAATATAAATATAGGACCATATATTATTATTAACAGTCAAATATTTGATTGGGAGATTATAAATATATATAGTCACACTCCTTTCATCTACCCCAAATTAATTAATAATCATGAATACTTGGTATGAAATTTGTCTCATTTTGCAAGATTTTATGAGGTCCCCTGCCCTATTGTATTGCTATTCAAAGATATGGTTGCAATCTATTAGGGTTGAAATAGTGGTCCCAATTCCTTAATTTGCTATATTTGATCCACCTGAAAGTGCAACTTTGAAAAGAAAAAGTAAATAAAATCCCCCCAATCACCAAGTTGGGTAAGTTGAAAGTTGAGTTGATTTAGAATTAAGTTAATTTTTATCGATTTATTTTCGATTTTAAATTTTTTAAGTTGTTATTTAGGTAGTTTGAATTTATGAATTAGATGTGTTGAAATTGTTAATTTTTTATGATAAGGGCTCTCCTTTGAATATTTCGGCAGTTCATTGAAATGTACTTACATCTATATATATTAGGCAAAACATTAGTCTTTTGAGTTAAGGTTAGTTTAGCATTACTGTTGCGAGTTGTAAAAAAATACTTGTAAAAAGATAAAATATCTATTTCATACATGATGATGTTAAAAAAAAAAGATGTATTTAAATGTTATTAAAATTTATTAATGTTATTATATATAAAATACACCAAATTAGATTATAACAAAATATTTTAAAAATATTACAACTTATTATTAATATTTTAATATATGAATTAGAAAAGTTTAATATATTTAAAATAAATGTTATTATATATTAAATAAATCAAATTAGATTTTGGTTGGTGTGTAGTAATAAAAAAAAATACAGTTAGTATGTTTAAATGAATGTGAAAAAGTAATTTGATACTTAAAAGTGATCTTGGTTGTAGTAAAAGCTCGAATTTTTTGTTTCTACATTTGGCCAATTTTTGGCATTTGAAAATTATTTTTTCTCTCGAAAGCATCTTGTTTAAAAATATCTTTTTTTAATCTCAAAAGTATTTTTTATCCTAAAAATACTTCTTAGTATTGCTAAACTAACCTTGGATGTCAAAATTTTGGCTGCAGTCCATTGAGTACTTCATAACCCTAGTAAGAAGACTAATTATTCTTTTACCCCTTTCATTTATTCTTGTACTATTTAATTTATTTTTTTGTATAGATATAATTTAAGTATTAATTAATATAATATAATTTTATTATATTATATTATGATTAAGTATAAATATTATTTGAATACTTTCTACCCCTAGTAAGAAGACTAATTATTCTTTTACCCCTTTCATTTATTCTTGTACTATTTAATTTATTTTTTTGTATAGATATAATTTAAGTATTAATTAATATAATATAATTTTATTATATTATATTATGATTAAGTATAAATATTATTTGAATACTTTCTAACGATTTTTTAATATAAATATAACTTTAATTATTTTTAATTATAATTTACCACAATTATAATTATAATTATATTTTTTTATTAATTTAAATATAATTTTGTTATTGATTTATTATATATATTACCAACAATTGTTGAATACACTAGTAAGGCATATTGTACTTCCAAGGGAGAACACCGATTTGAATATTGGAGATGACATTGCAGACATAAAGGATACCTCGATTATACCAAAAATATATATACATTTTTTATTTAATGTCCTTAATAGTCATTTTTTATTTTCACCTCATTTCCAAATGCACTCCCACCATTGATTTTAATGTCATTGCTATAGTATACAATCTCACTGTGTCATCGTTGTTTTTAACCTCACCAAAGACAATCTTATCGACAATTCAAAAGAAGCCTAAATTGGATTAAATGTATTTTGAGTACAAATTGATTGTGCAAGGTATTCGGGTTTAAGTCAAAATCAATAATCTAACATATTTTCTTAAACAAACAAACCAACAATGATAAAATTTGCTAACCCTAGAAAACCTTCTGACTTTAAAAAAATCCCCTTCCTTTGAGGCAAGCTGCTTGTTGTCAGTGGCATGTCTCCCCCCTCCCACTCTTTGTTTCTTTCTCCTCTTTTGGTGAATAACCACCTAGCTTTGTTTTGTGTGCGGTCCTCGTTTTCCTAAGAGCGGTTGTATTGGTGTCATCCACAAATGTTGCAAATCTTATGATGTCTTTAGTGTGTTCTTTGATTTCTCAATATCGTGGTCTATCCAATGTTGGCCTGAGCCCTTTAGCTTTCTATTTCGCCCTTTGATCCAAGAGATTTGAGGAGGAGATGTTAGCCCTGACAGTTGACCTAATCATCGGTCGGGACGATACAAAATTGTAGGCCTGAATTGAATAATGGGCCAAAAATTTTACCCAAACCCAACCTATATTAAAAATGTTAAATCTCGAGCCTAGCCCAACCTTGCCTGATGGTTGTCATGGTTGGTCTACCAAAGGTGTAACTCAACCTTTACCCCTTAATTGTTTTGGCATTCTTCCCGGTGCCAAAGCAATTCCGGCGTCATCTTTAGGCTTTCAATGATTGAGCGTCACTTGGAGACGTTAATGTCAAAACTACTTGTAGTGGCCACTCATCAGACCTTAGGGTCCTCTCTTCCTCCTCCTTGCTTGGCAGTGACGGTTGTTTGGGATACTAGGGTTTTCTGTGGGTGTTCTTGGGCCTTGCTATGGGCTTTCTATTGTAATATGTTGGACTTTAGGCTCTTCTCTATGTAACAGGTTTTTTTTATTGGTTGCAATTTCTGTTGAGATTATCAATGTTTTCTGAAATCCTTTATATTCCTTTTCTTTGTACTAACGTTGCAATAAATGAAATTTTTGTTTGAAAAAAATAAATAATAGTAATTAAATAAAGATCTTTCTTGGCGAAATAAAAATTAAAATCAAAATCAAAAGGTAGCCCTATGATTAGATATTATTAATCATAGTGATTAAGAAAATTATATATAAAAATATTATAAACATTAGACATTAAATAGTGGATTACTAGTTAATACCAGATCAAAGTACAGATAATCAAAGTGCAAAAAAGGGATCAAATTATAAAGAAAATATATATTGCAGACAAAAGCACCAAATATATTCCAAAATTGAATGAAAACAAACACTTGAATGAGGAAGAAGATATTAATATTTATTTGGGGGAAAAGGAGATTAATTTATACTTAATAGTATTAATTTGATTGGTTCAAGTATAGCAGGTAGGTCAGGGGTTGTCGAGCAATACAGTATATTTATAATAATTAACTACTCTTTTATTATAAATAGGTTAAATTTGCTATATCAGTCTATCTATTATGCGCAAGTTATAGTTTAGTCACTGTAAATTTTTCAATTTTTGGCTTTATATTTTTCGAATTTCAAAATTTTAAACTTGACCCAAAGTCCCAAACAATAGTAGTTAAATATGTTAGGTCAGATTTTGTTATTAGACGATCGGTAAACTTAGTCCATGTCCTCCAATCTGATCATTTTTAATTCCTGTACTTTTTGAAATTTAAAATTTTAATAACAACTCAAACGAGTAACCATCAATTCATTAACTAAAATTACATTACTTGTTTTTAGTATTACGTGGAAAATGTGAGTCTCTATTGCGTAACACATGTGATCTAATATATTTTTCGCATAAGATTTTGAAAATAATAAAATTTAACTCAACGAATTTAGTAGCTACTATTTGATTTTTAGAATTTTAATTTTAATTTTTTTAAAAATAAAAAAATTAAAATAAAAATGATTAAATTAAAATATAAAGACTAAATCTATAACTTAAGCATAATACAAATACTAATAGCAAATTTTATCACATATATAGTAAAAAATTTGTTTCAATCACACTTTCTCTTGTCAATACTCATAGCTAGGCAGCCACTAACATGTTGTAGACATTGCCCCACCCACAATCCAACCCCCAATCATAACCATAATGCATCCCAATTTCACCTAATTTAAAATTTGTTTTTTTTATAAATATTCTATATAAAATTTTAACATTTTAAGTATAAATTTCAATATTATTCATGACTCGAGTTTTTATATATGTTGATACAAAATACAAAGAGGAGGAAAATAAGGAAGAGATTGTGGTGGTGCTAAAGAGGCCGATTCACTTTAACAAACAGAGAGTTGGAAAAGACAAGTGAATAGGTAGAAGGATGATGAAGTTGGATTATTGAGAATGAGGACTCAAGGTTACTCGAAGGGCCAAAGGATTTTTTTCTCATTATTTGGAAGGGTATTTATAAGAGAGCTCCTCTTGTCTACTAATATAATGTGGTAGGTTGTTACAGATGAAGTTGTTATCGAGTCTATTTTTTTATTTATTTAGGCAGTACAAGGTTGTTATGCATAAGTGAGTCTCATTAGTTGCTGAAGAGTATGTCCACACTTGGAGGGCATTTATACTGAAAAGTAAGTTTTTAAGCCATGATGTGCAGGTATCTAAACAGAAGGAGGAAAGTGCCTCTCATATTAGCGGATGGATTGTAGTAGACCGAGAGTGAAGTCGACCGAAGACAATCCAAACGAATGGGAGGGTGTGGGTCACTTTCTATTGTCCATGTGGAGTTTTCCGAAAATTTTGCATATATGACCCTAGTGGTAATTATAACAAAATTAAATTGGTGCGAGCTCAATTCAACTTAAACAATAAAAATTATTTTTTGAATATTAGTAAATATTGCAAAATGTTATTAATATATCTACTTATAACTATATCAAATCATGAGAAATGATTGTATGAAACTGTGATTTCACATCATCCTTAACCCTTTCCAATAAGAGAATGACAAATCAGATTTTTCCTCCTGATTTTTAGCATTTTTAGTTGGATTTAAAATTTTCAAGAGAAAAAATCTGATTTGTCATCCTCTCATTGGAAAGGGATAAGGATGATGTGGAATCACAATTTTATACAATCTCTTCTCATCAATTCACACCTCTATATATACTATTAGAAAAATAACATGGAGATTTTTTTTTCATTTGCAATTCAATTACAAACAAAATATTTCTTTTACAAAATCATAAAAATTTTAAAATTATTAACTCCGTATAAAATAAATATTAACTTTGTTAAATTTTTATTGTTTTTATTTTTATTAATACAAAAAGCTAATTTAATTTGTTTAATAAAAAATTTAATTACAACTAATCCTATAAGAAAGTCCTCTTTTTTATGCATCATTGTTTTTTGTAGCCTTTTATCTGGAAGCCTTTAATAATTAACCAATTTAGAAATAATAATTAACCATTTTGCTCCTTATTACGAGCTGCTCAGCTTGAGAGACATAGGGATTGATGAACCTAAAAGTGTTTTTATTTTTTTAACTTATTATTTAATCCATGTTATTTTATATTTATAAGAAAATTTATAGTGTTTTAAGTTGAAATTGCATTATAGTAATATTTTTTTATAAATTTATAATATTTCTTCTTTTGCAAAATAATGAGTTGACGCTCGGTTAACTTGTTACACAAGTTTAATAAAAAAACTTAAATAATAATATAGATGTAAATGTGTCAAAAGAAATTTATTATTTAAAGTACTTGGTTAATCATCAAATGAGAATTATATATACAGGGGCGAAGTCAAAAAATTTTTCTTGAGGGCTAAGATTATGTTAAATATTTTTATAAAAGTTAAAATATAATTTTATCATTGTATTGACTTTTTTTACAATTTTTAAAATTAAATCAAAATTTTAATATTTTAAGATACTAAACTGTAATCTTATAGGGAGTCAGGACTCTTGCCTCTCTACCTCTCTTTACCCTATATATTATTTAAGTCAATTTTTTTAAAAAGAATTATTTATAATTTAAATTAATTTGAGTCTATCTAAAATATTATTTAAAAAATTTCGAGTCACTCATAAATACCACATATGAAAAAAAACATGAAATAGCAATGATGGCAAAGGCTAATCTAATAAGCAAAAAGTGGAGTAAAGGTAGGGGAGGTGGACGTATAGACAAAGGATTTGTGCATGGCATTGGCAACCATTAATAAATCCCACCATTTGGAAAAATAATTAAAAATTGTTTTATTTTTTTAAAAAATATTAATTTAAGTTAATGTGTGTGTACTTTGTTGGACACTTAACCCATGAAAAATTGCAAAAAGGGAAGACTTATCTCTGGGGACAACAAGGCATGTTTTTTATTTTATTAATTGGGTTTTTATGGGGATTATTAAAATATTAATCACCTTTAGACAAATAATGTAGGAAAGGGTTTTCAATTAATTGATTATATGTGGAAAGGAACATTCCCAAGAAAAAACATTAAACAAATTAAACTCATTTCTTTGTATTTTCTGTTACGGATTTCGATAACTGATCAAAATAATAATATTAAATTTTTAGTATTTAATTCGGTTTTAAAGTTAATTAGATAAAAATTTGTTAATAACATTAATCATCAATTTTTATCATATCAATCTTAAAATACAAATTAAATTATATTCGTGACAAATTAAATGCAAAATTAAATAAATTTATAATTAATATTAAATTTATTCTATTAAAAATTTAAAATTAAATATTAGCAATTAACTTTAATCAAATCAACTCTAAAATTCAAATTAAACGCTATAAAATAACATTACCTTAAGATACCAAAATATACAACTTTTGTGAAATAAATATATTAAATTGGATAAAAATAATAATACAAGTACCACATTGAAAAATAGCTTGAAATTATTTTAATTTTTAATTTATTTGTGCATTATAATAATTTAATTTTATGGTTATAATTATTCAAATATATATTATTTTTAATTATATTTTATGATTATACTTGTAATTATAATATTGCTTGTACCTTTTCAAAAGTATATATAGGAAGTGATTCATAGAAAATAGTCCCTTTTGGATTCCAAAGAGACTCCTTTTTTTTTTTAACTATAAAATATATGTACTTTTATAAAAGAAGGTATAGTTTAGAGATGAAAATTCAATTTAAAAAAAGATAAATTTTAAAATTATACACTAATTTTGATTATGTAATTTAATATATAAATTTTGATTTTGTTTAATTATACATATGAAACTTTATTATTGTTTAAGTACATACATGAAACTTTAATTTTGGTTCAGTTATATACATTTAAAAAAATAAATATATCAATTTCTTTTTATATTGGATAAATATAATTAATTATGTATGCAATATATAAACATAAAATGATTCTATATTGATAATTGTATTAATAGATTATAAGAATTGAATCAAATCACAATTTCATATATAAAATTACACATTAGACCAAAATTCATATATATATATATATTAAAATTTATCCCTAAAAATAGATAATATTTGTATGAATGGATTAATGGATTAGGTCAAATTTTTCTGTCTATTTATTATCCTAAAAAATTGTTATACCTCATTAGTTAGTTCAAACTTGAAATAGGAACATAAAAGTTGTCTTAAACAAAATCTTAGTGTAGCATCGCGATATTTAATCTTTTTTTTTTTATACAATGCTTAAAATTTTTTATAGTCTCTTCTCAATATTTAAATAAGAGGATAATGCATTTTAACGCATTCAAACCCATGTTCTCTTGCATTGGCAACAATGCCGATGCTAACTGAGCTAAAACTCAATCGGCAATAAGAAAAACTAAATTTGAATGAATTTATTTTTAATGATGTGTCATTATCTGATTCATTGACTACATATAAAATTATATGTTGTAATTCATCAAATATATAATCTTTATAAAAATAAAAAGACGAAATTATATTAAATTAAGTACTGGGTTTGAAAATAATAGATGAATTTAATTAATGAATTTGAGTCATGAACAACCCATATTACATACAATAAGATAGAATAAGATAGAAGAATATAGAATAATTTACACAACTTTGAAGTGTCTTTTTTCATATTCTACCTTTTTTATCATTTGAACATGTAATCACATGATCTTAAGTGGCATTACAGTAGCTTTAAGCATTTAAATAATGTAAATTATCATTGATTAGCACGACCATAATCAGCTTTTAAGTCAATCAAAATAAAAATTAAATAAAAGAATAAATATTATCATTAGGGGCATTTGTGCAAAATGGCAATGAATATAAAACGAAATGTACGAGGAGTTAAACAGATGCCGCGTGGATGTATGTCTGCGACATAACTACACATACATTACATAAACATGCCCTACCATGCATGGCATCCTTTCAATGTGCCATTCATGTTCCCATACATACATTTTTATTTATTTATCAACAAGACAGCATCTCCATCCAAATCATGTTCCTAGATTTTTTGTCTTTTAAAAAAGAAAAAATTGATACGTGATTTATTCTATATTAATTATTAGATACATAATTCATTGTTTATTACATGAAAAATCATACTCATATGACGATAAAGTCTTAGTTCGATTACATGAGTATTGTTGTCAATACAGGAGGATATGGATTTAAGTGCACTGAAACACATTATCCTCCTAATTATAGGTTGAGGAGAAGCTATGGAAAATTATAGACATTGTGTCAAAAGAAAGCAAATATGATTAAAACATGTAATAAAATTATTAAAAAAATCATACTCATATACACTTTTGTTTAATATAAAATTATACAGGGAGGTAAGTGTAAACTAATGAATGTTAATGCCTTATTAAAATAAGTTCTTTATTGCATCAAACATTCTCAATTTATTTTAATTTGATTTTCAACTTTAAAATATTAAAATTATTGAATCGATCATTTTATTAGTTTAAGCGTTATAGCTCGGATTAGCTTCAAATAGCTTAGGCATTTATTGCATATAGCACCGCGCAAGGAGAGGAGGCAGGCAAGTAAGGGCGTTGGTTTCTCTAAAAATGTTAAAAATTTTATTTTAGCCTCTTAGAAATATAAAATTTTAAATTGATACAATGATAAATTTATAATTCAATTTCTAACCCCTTAAAAAGGTAAACTTATAGTTTATCTCTCTAAAAATTATAAAAAAAAATTAAATTAATATAAGGATAAATTTTTGAAATTACAAAAAATTTTAATTCAATTTTGACCCACAGAAGGAAAAAAAAGTCTTGGCTTTGCCCTGACTGTATGAACAACTTAGATTTGATGTGTTAGGAGTTTAATTGCTTTTTGTCCTCTCTATTCTAAAAATGAGAAAATTAATCTTTGTACGCTAAATAAAAGAGTAGAATGGTTCTTTCTATTAAAACTTTCATCAATTTCTACTTAAAAACTAGTATTGTTGATGGAATAACCAAACGGTTACATGTGATGTGACATGTATATTTTATGCTAACATATAGGGACAAATTTTTAACAACAAGAATAGATGAAATTTTTAGCTGAATGGTCAATTTGTTCTTTGATCTAACGTACATGAACTAATTTACTTATTTTTTAATAGAAAAATAAAATGTAATTTAACTTTTAATATAAAAGCTTTTATGATACTAATTGAATAAAAAACTTTATAAGTGAATTAAATGAATAATGATAATGTAAAATAAATGCTAAATAATAAAAGATACATGATGGTATAAATCTACTTATAATTTTTTTTAAATTTTGGATAAAATAATTATTCGTATGCTTAATTATATTTTAACCAAAGATTTGACCATAAAGAAGGTTCCGATGAATTAATTAAAAAGAAAAAAGAGAAAAATATCCTCTAACTGACCAAAAAAACCCATGCATCAATGTAATAGAAAATCAATAAACTGATTTTGACATAAACCAATGATTCATGACATTAGTGGAATCTTTGTAACGCACGCCTGTCGCCTTAAATGTTCCCAGAAGTATGTTAAAAGCTGTTTAAAAATGAGTTTTTTTTTTAATTAAAATAACCCAATTTTTTTATTATTTATAAAAAAATAACCCATTTTTTTAATTAAATGTGTAAATGACCCGAAATGAACAGTGAACGTGGGTGGTACCAATCTCGTTGGCATCACACCTTGTCATGTCAGTCAATGGTTGGCCGGTAAAATAAAAAAACAATTAAAAAAAATTTTTTTTTTATGGTGTCAAATACATTGACGTCACCCATATCAATTTTTTGATGGTGCCAATTAGATTGGCGTCACCGGTCCTCAGCCTTTACTTCTCTGTCTTCCTCTATTTTTACTGCCTTATATCTTATTATCTGTCGTTAGCCTTTATTCAAAAAAGCTAATGAAAAATGAAAAGAAGAGAGGCTGTTTTACCAAAATGACCCAATTCTTTTTTATTATTTATAAAAACGACTCATTTTTTTCAATTAAGTACGTAAATTACCTAAAATGAACAGTGAACATAGGTGATTCCAATCTCATTAGCGTCACCACCTTGCCACATCAACCAATGATTGGCCAGTAGAAGCAAAAAATATTTTTTTGGGTGGTGCCAATGTTTTTGGTGTCACCCATATAAATACCCGTATTTCATAGAAGGGAAAAAAAAACTTTGGGTGGTGCCAAATAGATTGGTGTCACCCATGTCAATTTTTGGGTGGTGCCAATTAGATTGGCGTCATAAAATATCCCAAAATTTGCTATTGCCGATTGCTTTCTAAAATTGTTACTATTTCAATTGAGGCCTACGCACAATGGATAATCATTAGAGCTTTTAATCACTCAGTTAGGATGATAGCGATGATGTTAAAGAATCTCATGTATATTTTACTATAATTTATTTATTATATCATGTTTATTATAATTAGAGACTAATCATGACAACATGAATAGATATATTTTGATTTGAAATCCACGCATGTTTACGATGGTGATTATGAATTAAAAAATCTATTGGGACGTTTTGTAAGTTCACCCTAGTAAATCTATTGTATTTCCGATTAATCATTAAAAATACGCTATCTCTTTACTCTCATATTCTCTTTATTCTTTACTTTCTATCTTTTTATTTTATAACAATTTTATATATTTGTAACTTTTTTTATACAAATAATATTTTAACAATCTAATCGTCAAATTTATCAATATATTTGTACTTATCACACATTAAAATTTTTGAATCAATCCGATATTTTTATCGTATTAATATAAAATATTATCTATAATATATATATATATATATATATATATATATATATATAACAATTGAATTTTTTCTTACATAAAACTAATAGTTAGAAAATTTTAATTTATGTTAAACTTGACATACATAATCAAAATAAATGAAGTATGAAATATGACAATTGAGTTGTTAAAATATTAATAGTATAAAAAAAATTATGGAGGGTGTAAAAATAGTAATTGAGTCTTGAAATTTTTTAATAGCGTAGTTTGAAAAAACATTATATCATATATCTAAATTTAATTCAAATTGATTCTAATTTTGTATCATTATTTAAAAATTAGTTTACATTGATGTTTTATATACTTTATAATTAAATTCAAATAAAATATTTTTTATATATAAATGATTTTTGAACTAAATTAAAAAATATTTACTAAATTTCGATTTAATATGAATGGAATGAATAGGTCAAACTTTTGAGAGACCTTATTATCATTGAACAGTTCATTGGCTAGATTAGATTGGGTTGGATGAGGTCAGGTTTCAAAAAAATTTCTAGTACCAAATTTAGGCCCAACCAACTTGCTCAAATGACCCATTTCACTGTTTAAAAATAATAATTTTTATTTAAATTTAATTATAAAAATATTAATATTAAATATTTTATGTTACTTTAAATAGTAAAATAGTTGGACTGACTCGATGTTAAAAATATAAGCCCAAGCTTGGCCTTAAGCATACTAGGTCGATTAAGTTGGATAGATTATTCTACTCATGAACACTTCTAATTATCATTCAAGGAGTAAATGACACGTTTTTTTTATTGGAACTTTCTATATTTTTCATAATTTAAAATTTTTAAATTGTAATTATTTATTTTATGATTTAGATTTAAATATGAAAAAAAATATTTTTAAAGAGTAAAGATCAAATTTAGAAATTTATCAACTTTTAGAGTTAAAAAATGTTTATTTTGCATTTTTTTTAATAATTGCTTCGTGAATAATGCTAACAACAAAATTAATAAAGATTTAATGTCTTAAAATTTAAAACATAGTGATAAAATTCTAAATTTCAAAAGAGCATAGAGATGTCCAACATATTTCAACAATTTTTTTTAATTTAAAAATAATCAAATAAAGATAAACTAATCAATCAATGATAGTAAGCATTATATCTTAATACAATAAATTTTTTTTATATTAATATTTCGCTATAAAAATAAAACTTTTAGTAGAACCAAGTTCTTTATGTTTTATTTAAATTCTCTATAACAATTTTTCATTCATAACAACAATTATAGTTATGAAGTACATTCTTTATTAAATTAGTTATCTATAATAGCATATTGGTTGAAATTTTAAGTAAAATTATAACTATTTCATATAACCAAGCCTATTAATTATAATTTATTACATAAAAATGACCTTAATTAAAATATTATTTTAATAAAATATTTAAATTTCATATGAAAAGAAATCTATGAATCATACTTGATTAAATGAAAATAATCTATAATGAGTGAAATTAAATATATAAATTCAATAACGTAACACTCACACCCGACCTAGAAGTTATGACCCGAGTGTGAATGTGACATTGATAAATTTAAAACTTTAGCCACTTGTTCTCGAAACATATCTTAGTTCGGAAAACGAAGATTTAGAAAATGAATGGTCAGAAAATAATATTTTTTAGCTAAACCTTTCATGCATTCTTTAGAAAACTTCATTCTCAAAAACACTTATTTCATAATAAAATCACTTAATCACTTTCTCAATTTAATAGCGGAAAATTTTTAGAATTTTAGTTTTGAAAACCGATTTCTAATTTGGCACTTCTACGATTTTGCAGTTTTATGTTTAAAATATCAATATCTGACAAAAATTAAAAAAAGAAAAGAAAAGTAAGGTCCAAAAACAGATTTATAGTCTAGAAAGAATTAAACATAAATAGTTTAATGGTATTATCCAGACAATCAATCCGAGTTCTTGCGTGTCGTCCTATCCTAAGATTCCTGATTACCTGAGAAGTCAGAAAAATTGGGTAAGCTTACAAAGCTCGGTGTGCAACTAATCTAACGACCCAATTTTTCAATGGTGTCGGAAACAATGGTTTCGAGGCCACCAAATCCAGTGAGTAAGCTTGTAAATATTATTACTTAATATGTACAAGTCAAATATGGTTTTAAAAAAGTTTTTGAATTAGTAATTTGTGTTTTATAATGATTTATTAGGTCAAGTGGTTTTAGAAAGTGAGGTATCGAGACCTCGTTTCTATAAACCGAGCCATAAATATTTTTATAAATATTTACGGAGTGTTATTAAGGTAGTATTAAAGTTTCGTTGAAAATTTTTAACGTTTCGATAGTTAATTGATTAAATGGCGTGATAATTAAATGAGGAAGGACTTAAAAAGGAATTAAACCTAAATTAAAAAGATGAGGCAGCATAAGAGAAAAAATAATAAAATAAAGCCTTTAATGGCAAAATTGTAATTTTTATGAAATTAAATAAAACAAATTGAAATTGAATAGCTTTCTATGCATTTCTTCTACAATATTCTGCCAAAAATCGACAGAGAAGAAAAGCTTAAGCTGGTTCTTTTATATTTTTGCCTCATGTGAGTTCAATTCTTACCCGTTTCTTGTAATTTTTATGTTTTTGAGATTGTTACAATTAGGTCCAACTAAATCTTACCTTAGTTTTTTATTTTATTAAAAATTTTGGAAGTCACCATTGATGAATATTAGATGTTTTTGATGAATAACATGGGTTTAGAGTTTTGATTGTGTTGTATGATGATTTCATAAAGTAATTTTGTTAAATATTGATTTTAGGATTAAATTGTATAATGGCTTAGAATATTTGAATAAATTATTAATTGAGGAAAATGAATTAATTTGATAGACTAACTAATTAAAGGATTAAATTGTCAAAAATTGTAAAAGTTTGTGGTAATTGTGTAAATTTGAAAAATAAAAGGGTATTAATTGTGAAAAGAATTAGAAGTGAAATATATGGCGAGTAAGCTCATAAATATTATTACTTAATATGTACGAGTCAAATATGGTTTTAAAAAAAGTTTTTGAATTACTACTTTGTGTTTTTAATGATTTATTAGGTCAAGTGGTTTTAGAAAGAGAGGTATCAGGATCTCGTTTCTATATATCAAGCCGTAAATATTTTAGTAAATATTAACGGAGTGTCATTAAAGTAGTATAAATGTTTCATTGAAAAATTTTAACGTTTCGATAGTTAATTAAGTAAAAAGGACTAAATTGAAAAAAGGTTCAAAACTTGCTAATAATATTATTTAAGTGATTAAATGGCTTGATAAATAAATGAGGGAGGACTTAAGAAGAATTAAACCTAAATTAAAAAGATGAGACGCCATAAGAGAAAAAAATAAAATAAAGCCTTTAATGGCAAAATTGTAGTTTTTATGAAATTAAATAAAAGAAATTGAAATTGAATAGCTTTCTATGCATTTCTTCTACAATATTCTGGTAAAAATCGACATAGGAGAATA
Source organism: Gossypium stocksii (assembly GCA_020496765.1). Taxonomy (NCBI): domain Eukaryota; kingdom Viridiplantae; phylum Streptophyta; class Magnoliopsida; order Malvales; family Malvaceae; genus Gossypium; species Gossypium stocksii. Next base: position 113,456,384 of record CM035623.1, read on the forward strand.
GCTTAAGCTATTTCTTTTATATTTTTGCTTAATGTGAGTTCAATTCTTACCCGTTTCTTGTAATTTTTATGTTTTTGAAATTGTTATAACCAAGTCCAACTAAATCTTACCTTAGTTTTTGATTTTATTAAAATTTTGGAAGTTACCATTGATGAATATTATATGTTTTTGATGAATTACATGGATTTAGAGCTTTGATTGTGTTGTATGATGATTTTATAAAGTGATTTTGTTAAATATTGATTTTAGGATTAAATTGTGAAAATGTTAAAATATTAGGGTTTGATAGTGAATTTTTGGTTTATTAGGGGCTGCATGATGGCTTAGAATATTTGAATAAATTATTGATTGAGGAAAATGAATTAATTTGATAGATTAATTAAATAAATGATTAAATTGTAAAAATTGCAAAAGTTTAGGGTAATTGTGTAAATTTAAAAAATAAAAGGGTATTAACTGTGAAATGAATTAGAAGTGAAATATATGCTAATGAATGAGTAATTTTATATTTTAGATCAAGATCTTGTAGAAATTCGTGAAAAAGGAAAAAATAGTAGAATAACCTCTAAACTTCTGCAATTGCTACAATTCAGCCCAGGTAAGTTTGTACAATTAAAAAAAATTAATATTTTGTATAAATTAATGAATGGTATTATTTATTTATTCCATTGTTGGAATTGAATTATTGTTGGAATTATAATATTGAATTGGATTCGGTTTGAATAGAATGCGAGATTTGAGTACTTTCATATTTTGGTGTATGATGATATTGGAATGAGACAACGACATTTTTCCCAAGTAAACTGGGGTTCAACATTTGTTGCGAACTCTCGTGTTTTACTTTCTGTTCAGCTCTTACGAGCTTCTGTTCAGCTTTCGAGCTTCTGTTGGCTTATTCAGGAAGACCAGCTCATATGAACTTTTGATGAAGATGTACTATTATATGTAAGTCGTTCTTTGAATGGAAAATTTCAGTAAAGTGATTTATTTAATGAATTTGAAAGACATGTTATGTATTTTTGTATTGATTTGAATACGGAGGTATTTATCAATTGAAGTTGTGAATGACAAATAGTTGGCATGAATGATTTTATTTATTTGACTTGTTACTGTAGGTTCGGTAAGATTTATGTTTAATCCGTTGAACTTACTAAGCTTCATTAAGCTTATATGTGTTGTTTAATATCTTTTTAGGTTTTTAAAAAGTTGGACGATCAGATAGCACTCAAGTCACACTATCCAGCTTATCTTGGTAGTTTTTGAAACATTAAATACGGTTTATATGGCATGTATAGGCTTTTGTACGGATTTAGTCAAAGTTTAGCTTATGTAAATATTATGAATAGTATTTTGTTTATATAACCAACATACATATTTATATGAAATTAAGGTATGAGTGTGATGATAGTATAAGTGATATATGTATATACATAATTGAGTTAAAGTGAACTTTGGTAACTTGGTTAGATAGGTTAATTAGGTAAGTTTGGAGACTTGGTTGACATTTTTTCTAAGTTTTTGTTTGAGGTATCTAAGGGTTTATTAGTTGTATGTGGTGATGATACATGTTTAAGAAATAATTTTAGCTTGTATTGAATGCCTTGTTATGGCTTGTTGATGTGCAATTTGTTGAGGCTAGGTTGGTGTCAATTTGGGTGAGAAATGTGGCTTAGAAAATGACTTATTTTTGTCTACGCAAGGAGAGACACGGGCGTGTGTCTCAGCCGTATGTGACACATGGCCAAGTGACACGGCCATGTGTCCCCTGTATCTTTTAAGAATGCAAGTCAGTATGCTCACACCGCATGGCACACGGGCGTGTTACTTGACCGTGTAACCCAAGTCAGAGAGTTACACAAGTACGGACACGGGCTGGACACGGCTATGTGTCCTTATTTCGAATGCCCACACGGCTTGAGACACGGGTGTGTCTCCTGACCTGTGACCCCTGCAGTATTGAAAATTTTAAATATTTCTAAAAAATTCTTTGAGTTTTTTATTTAGTCCCGACTTGTTTCTAATATGTATTTCGAGTCTTGAGGGCTCGTTTAAGGGATGATATATATGATTTTTGATTTGTTTTATTACGAGTGTTTGATCGTGATTATGATGAAGTAATAATAATGATCGTACCTAGGAACTAACTATTATCACGATAAAAGGTAAGCGTACCTATCGAATAGTAGTATCGTTAGTGGTAAGACCGGAATGTCAAATCCAAGGAACTAAAAGTACTAGTAATAACTTTCTTCCTATTATCTAGCCTAGAAATAAAGGGAGGTTGTTTATAGACTAAAATTCTAACTAACTAAAGATGTGACAAAGAATAAGGTGGAGAAATACTTTGGGAGAACTTGATCGATAAAGGCAATACCCAAGGAAGAATCCACCTAGACTTCACTTGTTATTTAACTCTGAACTAGACGATTTATTCATTCGACTTGATCCGTAGAGATCCCTAAATTATGTTAATATCTCCCTCGAGAATAAGAACAACTAACCCTAGGTTGATTAATTAAAATCTCTTTCTAATTAAAACCCTAGTGTTGCATTAACTCGATCTATGGACCTATTAGATATGACTCTAATCCGACAGATTTTTGCCGTCCTATGTTTAGGATTTCGATCAACTCCGCTTAATTGTGTTGGATCTACTCTTAAACAGGGACTTTTGCTCCTTTGAATGAGCACATTCGACTTGAATTAAAATCCTGAAATATCAACTCAAGAATTAAAAATACAATTAACAACAAATCGAATATTCATCATATAGTTCATATAACAATAACAAGATCCGTCTTAGGTTTCATCCCCCTCAGGTATTTAGGGGATTTTAGTTCATAATAATAAAAGAAAACATCTCAAAACAAGGAAACCAACAAAACATAAAGAAAACCCAAAACTCCTGAGAGAAATTTAGGAAGATCTCCAGTCTTGATGTAGATCCTTGCTTCTGAGAGGGATCAATTGGCTTTCTTCGAGTAATTCCTTGCCTTCCACTCTCTGTGTCGGGATCCACCCCTTAAGTCCTCTCATAGGGTGTTTATATAGACTCCGAAATACCTTTCTTAGCCCCCTAAGTAGCTTTTTCCGCGTGAAATTAAAATTCGTCACGACAGGGACACGCCTGTGTGGCACGCCCGTGTGAATCGAGCCCAGGCCGTGTTCAAGTCTGCTAATGTGGCACTAGCGTGTGGTGCACCCGTGTGAGGAACTCCAGGCCGTGTTAATTTCTCACTCTGGCCCATTTTCTCCGTTTTTGGCCCGTTTCTCGATCTTTTCACTCTCTTATGCTCACCTAAGTATAAAACATGAAATTAAAGGATTAGGAGCATCAAATTTCATAATTCAAGGGATAATTGATCCAAAATTATGCTAAGCATAGGGTAAAAACATGTATAAATTATGGTTTATCAGTATTGTTATGTAACGAAACATTTGAAATTTCTGTCTGATTAATCTGTAAACCCCGGTAATGCTTTGCAACCCTGTCCCGGTAATGGATAGGGTTAGGGGTGTTACAATTAAGCCCAAACAAATAAAACATATATCAATTTAATAGACATATTAGTTACAGATGCTGTTGCGGATACAAATTCAGTTTTAGGTGCAAATGCAGACACAAATTCAGATCCTACCTCCATCCGCTACACACCAATCTGTTCATCCCTACACACCAATTAGAGCAATAAATACTCATTCGACCCACATACCTATAAGTGAGCATGTATCACTTTTCAAAATAGTGCAGTGAAGCTGTCACATATAATGCGGTAATCCACCAGAATCAGATAAGTGTGGTCAAGCCACCAGAATTTCAGTCAAGCTGTTAAAATAAATATGTGGTTAATTCACTAATAAAGTCATCTCGGATTGCTTGACAATAATGACCCCTAGCCCCAGTTGCCCGACAACGATGACTTATCGATATGCAATTAAGTTGCCAACATTTCCTCCATCACATCATTATCCCACCCCAATGCACATGTCAATCATACATACTTTTATGCATATACATGAAAGATGCTTAAACAAATAAATCAAAACACAAATCAAATGCAGAAATTATAACACATACATGCTCTCGGTTATTACGCATACAATATTAGAATTTCAGATTTCTTATATAAAAGTCATACATGCTATACGCATCAAAATATACTATCATGCTTTTAAGAATCATATTAACAAAGGTAAAATGTCAGATTTCATAACTATAAATCCTACATAACACATTTCAGATTCTACGAAGTGGCTAACCCCAAATTGCACTTTAAATATGATCCTAACTAAATTTTACGAAAAGTAGGTTGACATACCCGTGTGGCTCACACGGCCTAACACACACCAGTGTGGCCCAAATAACCCATCCTGTGTGACGTCGACAGTGGCTTTTTCAGCATTACATTGTTCATTGTTTTTGTGAAATCGAGTCACACACCTAAACATTTCTGAATAGTAACGCAACATCACAATTCCATACCCTAAAACAATATTCAAAACAAACTAATTAATCATGATATACTAATTCCAAACACCAATTCGGCTGCAACACTTAAAGCATTCGATCTTTTACCCCAAACGAACAACTAGTTTCAAGAGCTCTCAAAATCGTCGGAAGACTACTTACTTCCAGATCTTCACCTAATTCAAAATATACCGAAACCGATAAGTCTGAACTCACAGATCAAACCAAACCTTCTCATACCTTTCTTGAAATAAAAGAAAAAAGATGAATAACACCACAACCAGAATTCAAAAACACTTACCCAAATACAAACTTATTGACAAAACGCTTAAAATCTGCACAACAACAAATCCCAAAGTGAGAGTGACAGCTTAAAGAAAAACGCCTAGATACGACAAAAGAACATGAAGTAAAGGAAGTTTTGGCAGAAAGGAAAATTAATGAAACAAAAAAAAAGAAAATAGGAAGATAAGAAAGAAAAAAATCAAAGAAAATTTTAACAGTCAGTTACGTGAAAACAAATATGGAAGAGTAAGGAAAGAGAAAAGAGAACGTCACTAGAGAGGAGAATGAGAAAGAGATGATTGAGAAGAGAAGAATTAGGAGAAAATCCCTAATCATTTAAAAAAAAACCTACCTACTAACTCCTATCAAGTATTAAAATAAAAAAAATTCCACTTTGCACACATAGGATTTGAATATAGGACCAGCAAGCTTATTCTATCAGTTGAGCGAAAATAATATATAAGCTAGATGTTTAAATATAGGGGTTGCAACAAAATTAATAAAAATTCAAGGGAAGGGAATCAAACCTAGAATCACACACACACAAACACAAACACAACACTTAATTATTGAACCAAATCATTTCACTTGACAAAATTCCTACAACCTTAATTCAAAAACAAAACAAAACATAACCACTCTTGACTCACTAACCTAATTTCTACTAATCCGATTTTCGGGATGTGACAAATAAACTGTTAAGTTCCCTAGTTAAATATTCTACTATAAATTTGGAACACCTTAAACCTATAAATTGATTACTTGAATTTAATAACTCATGATAACTTATTTAATTTAATTTGATAACTCATGCTGGTTAATTTAACTTGCTAAATTGATGGACTCCATAAATAATCATGTGAGAGAATACAAAATAAAATATGCACAGAAGTATTAATGCATGCACCTACTATACATATTTTAATTTTATTGATTTAATTTCCACTTTCCTTTCTTTCATATAATTCTCCCTTTCTTTATTTGATAGAAATTCATGATATTAATTTCATTATAGGTTTTGTGACGATTCAATATCCACTAGTGTCTGAAAAGATGGTTTTAGGACCTCATTAAATCCGTAAATATTTAATAGAGATATTTACAGAGCTATAATATTGTTGAACTGGAAATTTGTTAAGCCATTTAGCTGAAATTGTGAGTAATTAAGGTCTAGGGACTAAATTATAAAGTCCAATCACTATAGATTTTTTAATTAGTAAATGACTTGGGGACTTAAATTACAGCTAACCAAAGGTTTAAAACAATAATTCAACCATGTTAAATCATATGCTAATGGACAACATATTAATTAACTATTAATTTAAGTTAATTAAGAATTTTTTAGTAAAAATATGATTAATTAACATTTTAATTATGGTATATCTATGTATATTTGGTGGAAAGAAAGAGAATTGCATCTTCTCCACCAATTCTAAAGAAAAGAAGAAAACGCCGTAGCCAAGGGTTTTTAAGCTTTTGGCTTAATTCCAAGTAAGTCCCTAGCACTTTTTCTTTGATTTTTATGGAAATTGAATCATGGGAGCTTAATCTAGTTAACTCATGTACTAATTTATAAAACTATTAAAGTTTTAGAAAGTTTTTCATGGTAGGGAATTGGATAATTTTGGTGTTAAACTGTTAGAAATTAAGCTTAGTATAAGAAAATGACTAAATTGTAAACCTTAATTGTTAGTCTCATACATTAGGGGAAATTTTGAATAAAATGAAAAACTATCATGAATTATTGGTAGGGATAGAAAATAGAGGATCCCTAATGAGTTTTTGTGAAATAAGATTTTAATCCAAAGCTTTAAATTGAAAGTTATGCTAGTTCGGTGTTAATGACTAAATTGAATAATTTATAAAATTTGTGAAATTTGGCATTTGATTATGTTTTGGATGGAAATTGATAATGTAATATGTTTTGTGATTATTCATAGCTATATGACAACACTGAATCGTCGAAAGGGATAAGAAAATCGAAAATTATTAACGAGTGACACATGAAACCTCAGTCTGTACTTTTATAATTTGAAATAAAGATATTTGATTTTTTATGCATGTTTATTGATTATTGAGTTGTTGGAATGATTCTATGGTGTGACTATTTGAAATGTTTTGATTGAATTACTTTGATTGAGTTTTAAATATCGAAACAATGACTAAACTGAATAGAATAAGAAGTAATATGTTTAAGCTGATAAGATTGGCATGAAATTGAATTGAAAATTTCCATTTAAATGATAAATTGATAATGAATGATGGATAATGTAATGTGAATTGAATATTAAAGCCTTATTAACTAGTCGGGCTGAGTCGGATTTAGTTCGCATGCCATAAGATTGGATTGAGTACGAGATTATGCGATTATGCGTGTGGATGCACTTTTTGTGCTAGATATGCGCTTATGCGAAAGGATGCACTTCGCATGCTATATATGCATTTTGTACGCCAAGATGCACTTCGGTGCCAATTTGGTGTGTTGGTTGGATGCTCCAAGTATCTGTCCGAGTCCAAGTCAGGTTAATAGCGGTTATAAAAAGTAAGCATGATGAATGATACATAAATGAATTTATTTGATGTTGTAGAATGAAATATGTTCATATGTGATTCGTGGTAAGAATGCTTAGAACTTATTGTGCAACTCAGATGAAAATAAGCCTTGGGAGGGCCGAAACGAATACCAACGAGTCGATAGACTCTAGGAAAAGATAGATTGGTAAGTAAAATAATTTCATTGTGAAAGTTGATTGTATTGATGCTAATGTTATACAAGTCCAGATGTTGAATTCTTGGTTGAAACTGGGTGCTAAATGGCTATTTGAAAGGTAATTAACAAATGATTAGAATTGGTTTAATAGGATAAATGGTTAAGTAGATTGATTTCCCATTTGGTTTGTACATGATTTCATGTGAAGATGAATATGCAATGTTTAGTATTATTAGTCATTTATGGATAGAATACGAGTTGTATGCATAATGGTATATTCAAAATGTTATGCTTTACTATTTTGAATTATGAAAGTACCATTGAGCCTATTGCTAAGTGTATGGTTTGTTTTCTCCGTGCACAGATTCAGGTGATTCTCGAAGCGTCAACACTTGAAGACAACATCCAAACCTCCATTTTCAACTTAACTAAGTTTGTATAACTTATCTTGGTATGATCAAATGGCATGTGCTTAGGTTTTATTAGTTCAAATGTTCCAATGGTCATTTTGAAAGTTAGTATTGTAAATAGTTGGAAAATATACTTAAAAATAGGTGTTGATGCTTTAGTATATGGTTGTTAACAGGTTGGATTATGGTAAATGATCAATTATAGCTTTAAAGTTAATAGGTTGGATTATGGTAAATGATCGATTGTAGCTTTAAAGGCATCCATGTATGTGAAATATGCTAGTGGAACAATATATGCAACAGAACTTTGAATAGAATATGGTCACGTTGCGACGTGGGTCCTTCAATATTATGACAAGGGTTAGACAAAGAGTGAAGTTGTGACGATTGACTCTCAATGTCGGGACAAGTCAGGATAGTATGTAGTGTTGCAATAAAAAATCCTCAACGTAGTGACATCAACCCGAGATTTCAAAATTATTACAATTTAATTCTATTTCAACGTTGAGTTAGTAAAAGAGCTTTCATAAGTTCGTATAAGGACTGAAAATGATTATGTACCTTTTTATATATTTGTTTTTAGTACATTTGAATGTTAAAATGATTTGTAAATAAATGTAATTTGACCGTAGTTATTTCGGCAACGAATGTGACACTTTGTAACTTGGGCTCAACGATTGGATCGAGTAACAGGGTATTACAAGTTTACAACAACATGCTGTTATAACAACCACTTCTCTATAACAGGCAAAATCCTGATAGACAAATGCACAATTACAAAGAGGGTTGACTATATATGTAAGTATTAATTTAATTAACTACCTTTTGAACCAAAAAAAATACCTTTCAAAAGTATTTTTCTTAAACCAAGCTTTTCAAAACAATATGGTTAAAATGTACCATAAATCTCTGTACTCTTCACAAATTTGAAATTTAATTCCTATATTTTAATTTTTAGGAATTTGATTTTTTACTTAAGATTTCAAAATTCAGGTTCAATTGTTATTATTATTATTTTGACTAGATTGGTCGGTGTAACTAAAAAAATAATTTAATGAAACTGGATTTAACAAAATAACTTTAGCAGTTTTAATAGTTGGACCTGAATTTTGAAATCTGAAAAATAAAGTGACTAAAATCTTAGAAATAAATGTACAAAGACTAAATTCTAAATTTATGAAGAGTATAAAGACTTGTAACATATTTTAATAAAATATTTTTTTAACAGCAACAATATTGTGAAACTAAGAGCCCTTTTGGATGGGCATTTATCTCTAGTGTGGTACGTTTAACTTTTCTTTTGTCTCACGTTACAGTATCTAATCTCACCGCTATTGTTATTTTTATACTAATAATAGATAAACGTATTGCTCATCAAAAAAAACCTAACCCTAATTAAATTTGAACTAGTTTTTGTTTACCCTTAATGATATAAATAAATAAAACACTTCCAAGAATGTAATAAAAAAGAACTTAGTCATGAATTATTTTATTATTCTTTTAAATTATAGTTTAGTACAAAGTATACGCCAATGTTAATTGAGGAAAATGTGTGCTTAAAATAACAACTTTTTTTGTTGATATTTTAAAGCACTAAAGCTTTCTTTAAATGTATATTTTTGTATTTTTCACTTTACCTTGGATGCTAAGACAACCCTAGCCCTAGGGCTATTAGCCTATGCCCTAATACCGCCATTTCTTTCTCAGTCATACATTTTTTTATGGTCGGTTTATATTATCATTAAATCCTTCCATATTTGAAAGAATTTGAATAAAAAAAGAAATTTGAGTGATTTAAAACATGAGTTAAACTTGAAGACACCAGAAATTTGGTGTGTCAGGGAGATGAAAATAAAATTTTATAATTTTAGGGGTAAATAATAGAAGAATTATTAAAAAGAGCCTAAACTGAATATATTATAATTGAAAAGTACTAAAATTACTATTATTCCATTTAGCTAAGGACTAAGACCACTACCTGCCTTCTATCTACACCCCTGTGATCCATCTAATTTTCTAATTTTATGATATATTATTTTGTTGTTTTACCTATACCATGTGATATATAACATTAAAAATTCTATAAAATTAACAAACATTAAAAATAAATAAATTCCTGCTGAAAATCAATTTGGCACGAGATTAAATCGAGTTCAATTACTATTTATTAAATTAAAAAAATAATACTTAAAATGAATTCAACATAATCATTTATTATGAATAAACTCGAAAAAATTTTAAAATCTTCTAAATTAAACCAAACTTGAGCAAATATAAATCATGACCAAATCTACATTTATATTTATATAAAAATTTTAAAAACCACAATATTGAAATATACAACCACAAATTCCAAAATAATTAATTTGGATGAAGTATATAATCAACATAAAAAATACCTTAATCATACCAAAAAAATTATTTTATATTAAAATTTTGACCCGTGGTTTAAATATTTTTCATTTGTATAAAATTGCTCATCACCTATACCTTCTCCTTCCCTAAAAAGTTCCTCAAAACTGTCTTTATATGAGCCTATCTGGTTTACAAACATACATTTATTTTGACAACTTGTATGATGTAAATGATGTTTAAAGCTTTCAAGGGTCTTCTTATCTGAAAAGGTCTTCTTCATGGGACATAGGCAAACCCTTTAGCACATCTCGTAACGCAAAATAATGGCTATCACACCGATGATCCGATATTAAGTTGCTTGAGAGTATTATCTTCTGGAAATGCTCGCCTGGATGTCTCCTCCAAAGACTGAAATATTCTTGGCCCCTGTTATCATTGCTTCCGGTGTGATCATCAATGTTCCTCTTTAAATAGTAGACTGTCCCGGGAACAAATAACTCCCCTGGCACTGTATAGGCACCTTCTTCTTTTTGAAGTGCAGTGACTTTCTTAGGAACAGACGTTGGTTCCGTTTTTATGACTACGTCTGTGTTTATGTAGAGCATTGGTTAGTATAGGTGTAAATAAATGGCTGCAGGTTAGCTGCATTAGTGTTAATGCCTAGACACTGAGAACTTCTCTAAAAACTGATTCTGGTTCGTTTTTCCACATGCCTTATCCAAGATGACTAAACAGATGAACAAAGAAGGAAGGTTTCCAAGTAATTAGATATTGAGTTTACTTGGGTGCTACGACAACCGGATTATAGGTGCAACACTTACCCGAAGATTTTTTTGCACTCTTGAAATGTGCATAATCAGCAAGTTTCCTAGCTACGTCTTGTACAGATGACACGACCAGTTTTGCATTTGTAACTAAATCTACTATACTTTTCCAGTCTGCCTTCTCCACCACACTCATCCTGTTAAGACAGAGGAATGCAATTAAATTCTCATTCCCAATAAATCAAAATCTGCAGATACCACCATCCAATAAACAGTACTCAATAATTATATAGAAGATAGTAACAAAAGTCGAAACAAATAAAGAAAGATCAGTTCCTTGATGTAGGTTATTGTACCATCAATTTCAAGTCAATACGTAAATGCAAACACTTATCTTGTGAAAATTTTTCCTTTGACATCAATGCTAACTCAGGTTTGTAACATCTCGGATACTCGAAAAGCTTTTGTCCTTCGAGTACCTTATTCACATGCTTCGTTTGTTTAAAATCTTGTGAAGGAAACTTCAGAAGAAAAATTTACAAAGTTAACTTTAGTAGGCATTTGCATGCTTACCAGTCAGTTTCAAGAATTTCATTCCTCAGCCGTGCTAGAGATGCCGCGCTTAGTCTAGGCACGATGTCATCCTTTACGCAGAAGAAAATAAAGAGCAACCAGAAAAAAAAGTTAAGAGATTTACAACAAGGAAAAGTACTGGACTGGGAAACCTGGTTTAATAGAAGGAAATGTTCCAATACCTAGAAGCTTGTTCAACATTCAATTAGATGAGTCGGGTTTACCTGCATTACAATGGTTGTAACAAAATCGGAGCAAGTTTCAGCAAGTTCTTTGGAAACACAAGGAGGAGTCGCGTATCCAACAGCAGACACAACATCGGGGCTAAACCCCAGCTCCTTTTTTGACCTTTTACGAAGCATTATTGCCAGTAAAGAAGCTGTCGCAGCTCCGAGAGAATGACCCACTAACCTTAACCTAAATCCCTGTAAATGAATTAGGCTAACTACAACAACCAAAATAGAACTTCAGGTTTAAAATTAGCATAATACAATGAGGTCGAAACATACGAAGTAAATTAATCACCTCATATTTCTCCAAGCACTGCCTTATCGTTCCTATTTCATGGTGAAGAAACCATCGAGCAGCTTCAGCTGTGCCAAAGTGGGTTGAATAGCCTTCAAATGTAACTTCTCCATCACTTGACGTAACAATATCAGTAATAAGGTCATACACGGTATGAGTTCCACGAATTCCGAATATTACAAGTTTCTTTCGAGGATCAATTCCTATATAATATCCAGGCCTCATCACGCTAGAATTCTTTATGAATTTCAAAACATTGCTTTCTCTAAGCATGCTAGTCCTTGCAAGGATGGCGGCATTATCCTTATAACATCCTTTGGCTAATTCAATGTGGTATATCAGATCCTGAACCTGCATCACAAAAAAAAAAAAAAAAAAAAGATCCTTAGCCATATCAACTGAAACGAAACTAAAAATACTTTTGCAATTTAGTGCAAGGGATTCGGCAATTACGATCGAAACTGACTTGATCTTCACACCCTTAACATCCTCAAATGGATTCAAAGAGGCCTGTCGAAGGTAAATAAGATATAGGCCTATAGTAAGATCACTTAAGCTCCAACCTTCAATGACAGTCTTACTCTTTTGAATGCTAGATATGATTTCCGAGACCGATCGAGCAGCGTATTGAGGCTTATTATCCCTTACTTCATTTCCTATACATACAAATCAGATTAAAGAACTAGTGCCATTAACTAATTGCTAATAAAAATGCAATGAAACTGCATATGCAGTAACCAATTTAGCTTAACATGAATTGACATAAAACAGACCTATTGGCAGAGCCCACCTACACAATTGCAGAGCTGGTTCAAGAGCCTTTGTGAGCCAAGCAAGCTCTAGTTTCCACTTGGTATCACCAACATAATCTTCATCACCGGAACTATACTTGAAAAACCTGGAACTGGTCTCAATTTCAGCCATATCTTTTGCCTCTTTTTCTTTAATTACTTCTTTTAATCCTTCTGGTTTTGACCATTGTGATTGAAACCTGTTAAGTACACCATTCATAAATCTACCATAAAGTTTCTTCTGCCTTGTAATCAAAATGTTGCTATTATCTGCACATAAAAAACAATAAACCCAAAATCAAAATAAGAAAGAAAGCTGAGATTTTTACTAATTCTTTGGATTTTGGTTAAAAAACGCAGATTGAAAATGACAAAAGTATGAAAAGTTTACAAGCTTTAAATGATTTGATAGAGGTGGATTGAAAGAAGAGGTGAAGCAAAGTACTTACAAAGATGACGTATGAAGCTTTTGCAATATTGATTAGCCATTGTTAAAAAAAAGATACAGATAAAGAGGGAAATTTGATGTTGGTGTAGAAATAAGATGTAAACGGTGGTTCTGGACGAGCTTCAGAGGCGGCGCTTGCGGCGGACACGTATTTCTGAAGATTGATTTTGGGCCATAAAGTAAACGTAATGATTTTGGGCCTAAAGCTACGTCCAAGAGATTCTGGTCCTTCTTTAATAGCCCAATAGAGGAGATATCTAATTAATAACTTATCAAAGGTTTTACTCTTCTTAAAAATAATCAAATTAGTTTCTGTATGTAAAATCAAAAAGTAAATTGATCATTTCTAATAAAGTTTTAGTCTATTTTCACTATTAAAAACTAAGGCAACTGAAAAATAACTAGACAATTATACATGACTATACATACCTTAAAATAATTAACTCAACAATTAATTTAACTCTAACTAATAAACTATCTGATTAAATCAGAATAAATCTGAAAGAAAACTCATGCTTTTTATTTAAAAGTACTAAATCTAATAATTAACTAGAATAACTCCCACACTTATATATAGGAAGATTCGAACATGGAATATTAAAGTTCCAAGGCCTCAACATTGTCACTTAGCCAAGGAATATAATAACGGAAATCTAAATCATCTTATGTTGAGTCATGCATAAAATTTCGGGTTTTAAGTTTTGTGGATAAAAAAAATATTGGAAGAACTTTATCATTTTAAGAGTTCAATCAAGTTCAACCTCAAGTATAATTAAGAGCTAAATTGATTATAATAAAATGGTGAAGAGTCTAAAAGAATTAAATTTATACATAAATAAAATAAAATAGGTATATATGTACAACTCATAAAAATATAATTTTAGGTTAAAATATGTCATTGCTCTTTAAAATTTTGGAATTTAGTCATTGCACTTTCAGTTTTAAAAATTTAGTTTTTTTATTTTTTAGATTTTAAAATTCAGTTCCAATTGCTAATATTATTATTATTTTTATTTAATTCAAGTTCATTACAATATCATTTTTTAATTATATGGTTACCAAGTGATTATTATTTTTTATTTTAAAATGTCACATTAATAAATTTAACAGTGTTAATATTTGGATTTAAATTTTAAAATCTGAAAAATAAAGAGATTAAATTTCAAAATTAAAAAAAAAACATAGACTTATGTCATATTTTAATCATAATTTTACGAATAAATATTTGGTACATTGCATACATTTTTATTTCACAAATAATCTTAAAAAATTTATATGTGTTTTTATTTAAATATTTATTTATTTATAATATTTTACTATATCTTATATTTTATACTACATTTGTCACCCTTCTTGCAGTCTAACAAAATAAATTCTCTAATTTTATTACTATATTCGAATAAGAATAAATAACTTGCAAGCACCCACTTTTATATACTGAAAGAGAAACTTGTAAATGGATGTTTTGCCATTGCCAAAACCAAAACGAATGTCCTTCCTTCTGCCGCTCAAAGCGAAGCTTAGGGCATTTAATCTTTAAATTAAAAATAAAAAAACCCCTTCAATACACATTTCATTAAATTCTTGAATTGATTAATAAAAATTTGATTTTTTTACAGACCCTATCAATTCCCTTCCATACCCTGCATTATTCCTTTTCTTATAATTCCCGGGTAAAGTTCAATCTTTTGATTTAGTGGAATAATCTTTAGTGGGTATTGGCCAAATTCGCGCTTTTGGACTATGTCTTTGTTCTTTCGGGTACTGTAGGAGCTGCTCGTTGATGGGTTGGAGGTAAATTTCGAGAACTTTTTGTAATTTACTGTAGAAAATGAATAGTCTTGGCATATTATTTATTTATTTTTGTTATCTTTTATATGGATAAATTTTGGGTTTATTTTAGTTTATATTGAAATATTTGGTTGACTTAAATGGCCAATTTTAGCATGTTTTTGCTGCTAAGCTTTTGATAGATATATGGAGTAAAGTTTTGTTTTTTGTGATATTTAGGATGTTGTAGAGTTGAGTTTGGGAACTTTCAGATCTTAAAATAATGGACTTGGATTTTGAGAATAGTGTAATTGTGTATAAAGCACCTGTAAATGTAATATTTATGATTATTTTCTTGAATTCGTGGATTTGTTGGATGCTTATTTAGTGGTAAAGTTGAACTACTAGTAGATATCTGTAAATTTAAAGTTCATGTTTTCTTATATGCATTCCAAATTCATGTTACCACATAGCATATAACTGCTGAAATTTTTATCCCGGTTTAATTTTTTTTTCGTATTTGCTTATTCTTATGGTTTTGCAGACAGTTCTTGCGGTCGGTGTTCAAAAATCGGCAATTTAAGTTTCTAGATTCAAAGTGTTGCATCTAGTAACTTGTTACCAGCTGGTTGATCGAGGAAACGGTTGTGCTTCTGTTCCAACCCATGATTTGCAGGTATTTGAACTTAATTAATTAGTGCAAGGATTTAACATCTTGCTTTATTGGTTTTTACTTGTTCCAGTAATTGCTTTATCGGTTTTTCACTGTCCATAATTTTGCTTAATTCCTATCCTCCATTATGATCGATTGGTTTTCACTTTGCTTCTATTTCCACCTACTGATGAATGTCAGCATGTGCATATGTACATCATAAAAAGGGAAATTCTTTGATTTTCTTCTTATTGGCAGAACCTTTTCATAAAACATTTGCGTATTTTGGGAATGGACTGGCTGTTTTTATCTGCCATCAAGATTTATAAATGATGTTCTGGGGGCAAAGGGCTGCAAATGCTCTTGGCATGTTTAGGTTGAGATGGGGTGGTGAATCCTCTTTGACAACAGGCTTACTAGGTGATGTGCCTCCTGAGATTGAGTTGTCTGACTATGGAAGATTACCAGCTAGTCCTCGTAGCGAATGCCCTTCGGGGCTTCTCAATGGTGAGAGTTTAAATGTGGAACCGATTGCTGACTTGGACTTGTTTTTCGAGCGGCTCTATAGCTACTATTGTGAAAAGGGGCTTTGGTGCATAATTATAAAATGGATAGTTGAACTTCTGAGTGTGGGCTTTACCACATGTTTCTCAGGGTTTTTCTTATTGTTTGTTGATTGGAATGGTCTCCGCAATGCAAAATGTGGGATGGATGCGGTTGAGTCTGGAACTAAACCGTGTGATCTTGCTAAGGATGCACTTCACGAGCACCCATTAACTCCCTTAACACTTTCAAAAGCTATTGTTGTTGGATATTTGGTGCTTTTTTCCTTGTATTGGGTATTCTGTTTTTTGAGGTTTTTTGCACAATTAAAGGATACTCTTGGTATACAACATTTCTTTTATAACAGGTAAGTTACAAGATTTGCATTTTGGTAGAGCATTTACGGCAGTAGTGCCTTATAATTGTTTAATGCTTTTATAATTATTTTAATTTTATTTTGCAGTCTCCATATTACCGACAGTGAGATTCAGACCATGCCTTGGGCAACGATACTTGAAAGGGTTGTCCGAGTACAAAGTTCTTCACAACTCTGTGTGGTCAAGGATCTATCTACTCATGATGTGGTTATGCGATTGATGCGGAAGGAGAACTACTTGATTGGAATGCTTAATAAAGGAGTGCTTGCTTTTCCTATTACACCTTGGGTTCCAGGTGCTGGTCCAACTGTCAAATTTGGCTCTGGTGGAACGCGACATCGTCTGATCCTGACAAAGTCACTTGAATGGACCTTAAATTGGTGTTTATTGCAAAGCATGTTTGACCGGTATGTTTATCTTTACATGAACATTTGGCTCTCTACTTTCTAACTAAAGATAAAATTGCTTATTTCTTCATTTTTCTAATGTATTATACTTTCATTTCAAGATTATTATACAATCCTTATCGTGTGAGGAAGTATAACAAGATACATTTTTGGTGTTGAAATATGAACAAAAGTGATGCCATTGAATTGTTCTTGCTTTTCTCTAGATAAGTTTTGCGGGGCTTTTGTAGACAAGTTATCAAGATATACAGTTTTTTCATATATATGTATGTGCGTGTATGCGTACGTGTATATATATATATCAAAATTCTGAAAGGTTTTACTGATCCATTGTCTTTCTATGTTTAGGAAGGAAATATTTTTTGAAGTACTGCAAGTTTCAAATGTAACCCTGAAATTAACCTTGACATATTTATGAGGTTTTGCTGATTTTAGTAGCTAAAAGCACTCATGATTGGTTTTTCTTTTCTTTTCTTTTTTCTTTTTAAGAAACAAAATACACCTCAATTCTGGGGTTTATAACCAACTTCCTTTTGGAATGCCTTTTTGTTTTTTTGGCAGAAACTTTTGTGTTAGAAGGGACTTCATTACTAATCCTAGAACATTGAAGAAGAGGCTTATAATTGTTGGGCTTACTATGCTTCTACTCTCTCCATTTCTCGTCATATTCATGCTGGTTTATCTCTTCTTAAGGCATGCTGAGCAATTCTATAATCATCCAAGTACAGCTTCTTCTCGAAGATGGTCTAATTTGTCAAAATGGATGTTTAGGGAATTCAACGAGGTATTATCATCTCCCCTTCCTCTTTGCCTATTTTCACAAGCTCGTGTTATTACTTTTATCCAGTAATCTTGAGTGTTAGTCTATTGTTCAAGTTTATGCTTACAGAAGAAAAGTTGTTTAGAATCTACCATGAGAATAAGATGATAACAATTTGTTTCTTGCAATGGATATTTTACACTTAAAGATTCTCTTGTTTCACATGCCGTCATGCTGTGTTTTTATATATACTGTTTATCTTTTTTTTCACAGGTTGAACATTTATTTAGGCATCGGATTAATAGCAGTGTAATGCATGCTTCCGAGTACCTAAAGCAATTTCCCTCACCGGTTATTTCCATTATCGCAAAATTGATCTCATTTGTATCTGGGGGCTTTGCTGCTGTCTTGATCATCATTGCCTTTGTGGAAGAATCTTTGCTAGAGGGCCATGTAATATTCTCAAGCTTTCACCCTTTCGAATTCTTTTATTTTATTTTCCGTTCAACTATTCTATATTTTTACTTTTTAGTTATTTACATGTTTATTTGAAATTTGTAGATATTTGGTCGGAACTTGTTTTGGTATGCAGCTATTTTTGAAACCATAACAGCAATTAGCCGGGCTGCTCTTGCAGATGAACTTCTGGTCCTTGATCCAGGAGGAGCAATGTCTATGGTGGTACAGCATACACATTATATGCCGAAGAGATGGCGTGGTAAAGAAAACATTAAAACAGTCCGGATAGAGTTTGAAACTCTATATCAGGTAAACCCCACTTAATCCCTATTTTTGTAATACTCGTAATCTCGGAGTTGGATGCTTGTTTGAATCAATGTTGTGTCGTTGTGATGCAGTACACTGGAATGATATTGCTAGAGGAGATGGCCTCGATTTTCCTCACTCCATTGTTGCTCCTATTTGTTGTCCCAAAGGTTTTTTTTCTGTCTCTTTTTTTCTATTGTTGATTCTCACACCCTACATATTGCTTTTCAAGTTAAAATGTTGACTGTTAGAATGTTTATTTTGCAGCAGGTGGATGACATTTTACAGTTCATCGCCGATTTTACCATAGATGTTGAAGGTGTCGGTCACGTTTGCAGGTAGCTGCTCTTTTTCTTCTAACTTCTTTTGACTCCTTTATTACTAGTTATATCACATGCCTATTAAATGATATGACGTGCACGGTTGTTCCCTTTGTTTTGCAGTTTTAGTGCCTTTGATTTCCAAAACCACGGCAATAGCAAATATGGGTCTCCACACAATGTGCCTCGCGCACAAAGGAGTTCCCAAGGGAAAATGGAGAAGTCATTCTTGAGGTATGATTTTGCTCTGTCCTACAGCTGCACTTATAGAGCTATTTATGGGGTGAATTTAAATCGGAAAACCCAAAATCAGCCCAAAATGTTATACTACTTATTACATTTGCCATGATAGAAGTTGACAGTTAGTCTTGGCTTTAGCCTTAAACTGCTATATGTTGAGACATTATATGCGATTGCTTTGTACAAAATACTGTTTTTCTGCTACTTGCGATTTATTTATTGGTTGAGTGCTTCGAATGCATTCTTCTCCTTCTAGAGCCATGATTTCCCTTTTCATGGTATTCTTTAATTATGGTGTTTTCCCTCTCTTTTCTTCTTTTTCCTCCTATAATTTCTTTGTTTTTGTGTGTGCAGTTTCCAGAGTAGTTATCCTTTGTGGGAACTGGATGCTCAGGGTAAGCAGTTCCTGTCAAATATTAGAATTTTCAGGGAGCAAAAGTTGCAAGGGCAAGGAACTGGACACACATATTCTCTGGATAGATTGTGGCGTGGTAGCCCACTGAGAGCTTACAGAGATAGAAACGGCCTTTCATCAAGAGAAATGCAACACAATATTCCAGGCTCCGGCAATGATTCGAGGTCTTCATGGATAATTGACGCTGTTCAAAAGAATCACCCGTATCTTCTCGATTGGTATTATACCTCTCGACCTCGCCATGTGAGAAGTCATAGGAGAGACACCACAACAAGGCAATTTGAACCGGCGGAGCAACAGCACTGGGATTATTGGGGGCCAACTGGCCTAGCACATAATGAAGGAATAGATGAAGATCACTGGCTACACCACTATGACAATCGGTCGCGGTTGCAACTTGAAGCTTCGACATCAGCTCCTTTCTTCCATGACAGTGTACTTCAGCATCATGATGCAAATGACACGACACACCATACATGGAGCCATTGGTGGGACCAAAGTGGCTTGCACGGTTCACAGCCCCAAGCAAGTTTTCTTGAGCCTCCTGATTTGAACCGCTATCCTGCAGACTGTTGGTACGATAACTTATCCGAGAGAAGCATACAAGGGCAAGATCAATACCTTGATTGGTGGGATTCTCGGAGGTTATCCCATATGCCTTACATGGATGATCTTGAAGCAGGAGAAGACATAAATCTTCATTTTGACGGTATCTATACCACATCTCCCGAATGTCCCACCGTAAATTTAAGGCCCCCGGGCTTCCATTAATCAAATAAGCTCTTAGTTTCTGGATTGGTACTTACCTTCAGATGAATGGAATGCAAAATCAAATTCCAACTTTCCATATTCATTGTTGTATATATATATATTCATTATGAGGTTCATTTCTTTAAGGCCTAGAACTCCATTTTAGAGTAAAATATTGCACTCCAATTCAGTGTTAGCCTTTTGATATGTATAAACGAACAATTGTAAGCCATTGATCGTTTCAAATGATTCATTCAAATCCATGTGTTTTTTTGTATAGTTTTTTTGTTTATGCATACGTAGCCATGATTTAGTTTTTTTTTCTGGGGTTAATTTCACTAAACTTCCTCTTCAAAATGATCAAATTGAATCATCAATATATTAGTATAGTATTAATTAGGAACATGTACGTATTGATAATTTGATTCATTTGTACTAAATATGTTGCATGTTATGTTTGAAGGAGGACTGTTTAACGCCCAAACTAATTGTTAGGGGTGAAAAAAAGGTCTTAATTGATACAATAATGATACTTTTGAAACTCAATTAAAATATTTAAAATTTAAAGATCAATAAAAATCTGATTATAGTTTAAGGACGCATAAAACAATTAATCCTTTTCTTTGTTTTCCCTTTTGGTACTAGAGCATTGGGAAAAAGACAATTCTAATAAATAAAGGTAGGACCAGAAACGAAACGACAACGTTTCAGTGCTCTTTCCCATACGAAACCTTGAGATAAAAACAAAGGGTTTTACAAGGGCTTTACAAAAAAAAAAAAAAAAAAACCTTGCTCCAAAGCTTGTCAAAATCCCCAGAGAATTTCTCAATTTCAGGATGAAGAAGGCTTCAAAATTACTTTGATCAAAATTCAATCGTCAAAGATCCATAAAGGCCGCTCTTTACTCTCGAGAACTTACATTTCTGAGAATTCTCCATCATCATCATCTTCTTCTTCTTCACAGTTTCACTCAACCGGCCGTCACCTTCAATGCTGTGCAAAAACCCGAGGTTTGATTTTCAAGCTACCCCAATTCCAAACAAACCCATCTCGTAATCTCGACACACTTGTGGAAAAACCAACCCAATTGCCTTCTAGCCAGAGAAAACAGAGAAAAATCCTATCTTGAGGAAGCTTTTGAGTCTGCTAAAACCTCTGGGGAAATGTTCAGAGTGTTTAAAGATATGGAAGCTTGTTTTGACGAGAGAGAGCTGGGAATAGCTTCATTAAAAATTGGACTAAAACTTGACCGAGAAGGTGAAGACCCTGAAAAGGCTCTATCTTTTGCTGGCAGAGCATTGAAAGTATTGGATCAAGATGGTAAACCTTCTTTACTAGTTGCCGTGGCTTTACAATTGATGGGTTCTGTTAGTTATGGTTTAAAAAGGTTTAATGATAGTTTAGGGTATCTTAATAAGGCTAATAGGTTGCTTGGTAGGTTAGAGGAAGAGGGTATTGCCAATGTTGAGAATATAAGGCCAGTGCTACATGCAGTGCAGCTTGAATTGGGGAATGTGAAGACAGCTATGGGGAGGAGAGAGGAGGCTCTTTTAAATTTTAAGAAGGCTTTGGAAATTAAGGAAATGACTCTTGGGAAGGATAGTAAGGAATTAGGGGTGGGATATAGGTATTTGGCTGAAACTTATGTTTCGGTTCTAAATTTTAAGGAGGCCTTACCTTTCGGTTTGAAGGCATTGGAGATTCATAGGAAGGAGCTAGGGCATAATTCAGTGGAGGTTGCACATGATAGGAGGATTCTTGGGGTTATTTATACAGGTATGGAGGAGCATGAGAAGGCATTGGAACAGAATCAGTTGTCACAGAGGGTTTTGAAGAATTCGGGTCTTAGTTCTGAGTTGCTTCGTGTGGAAATTGATGCTGCTAATACGTAGATTGCGTTGGGAAAGTATGATGAGGCTATTAATACTTTGAAAGGTATAGTTCAGCAGACAGAGAAAGCAGTGAGAATCGAGCTCTGGTGTTTATTTCAATGGGGAAAGCTCTTTGTCATTGGGAAAAATTTGCAGACTCGAAAAGGTGTTTGGAAATTGCTTGTGGAAATCTTGACAAGAAAGAGACTGTTTCTCCGATTGAAGTTGCTGAGGCATACTGTGAGATATCAATGCTATATGAGAATATGAATGAGTTTGAGACTGCAATTTCATTGTTGAAGAGAACATTGGCTATACTTGAGAAACGACCTCAAGAACAGCAATCCGAGGGAGGTGTTTCCGCTAGAATAGGGTGGTTACTCTTGTTAAAAGGTGAGGTGCCACAGGCAATTCCTTACTTGGAGAATGCAGTAGAGAAATTGAAAGACAGCTTTGGCTCCAGGCATTTTGGGGTCGGGTATATTTACAACAATTTAGGGGCAGCATATTTGGAATTAGATAGGCCTCAGTCAGCGGCACAAATCTTTGCAGTAGCAAAGGACATCTTGGATGTCTCTCTTGGTCCTTATCATGCAGATTCAATTGAAACTTGCCAGAATCTTTCTAAAGCGTATAGTGGAATGGGAAGGTAAAATTTTCTTTTAGTCTCTATGCATCTTACCTTTACTAGTTCAATATCTTGCTTTTAATGGTGCCCAGTCATGAGAGATAGCCTGGTGCCGTGCTGAAGTGAAACCTGTTCATGGCTGAGAGAAAATTGCATTTCAAAGTGGTATAGGTGATAGTCCAAGGGTCAATAATGGAAGTACCACTTTGAAGAATCTAAAATTTGATGTTTCTATAGAAAACTTTCATGCATGTTACACTGATACATCTAGATGGACAAACATATGCCTTGCCTGCAACTATTCATTCTCATGGTAACATCAACTGAAATGAAAATCAGTTAGTAAATTAAGCCTTTAGGGTTAAATTCAGATTGGAAGAATTCATTTTCTTCGATGTCGCAGTTATACCCTTGCAATTGAATTCCAGCATCGAGTAATTGATTCCTGGGAAAGCCATGGACCAAGTGCAGAAGAAGAACTCCGAGAAGCTCGGCATGCTCTCAAAGAGTTAAAGACAAAAGCCCGTGGTACATCCACTAACCGAGTTCCTACAAAGGCCTTGCCTTTGCCACAACATAGTCTTGCTTCAAGAAATTCGCAACCCAGTATTCCTCTTACCCAGAATTCAGCCAGCTCTCTACGGTAGACTTGGAGAATTGATAGCTTTTGCTCAGCTGTCACATTTCACAATGTGAGACATTTGTTTTTATCTTTAATTCTTGTAAATTTCGATATTATTTTGATATGTCATTTATATATGTGCTATTTGCCTCAAGTATATACTTGCTTATACCAGTTCTTTTCCTTTTTGTCTTACCATAAAGTTCAAGTGTCAGTCATTATCAATGATTCAATTAATGACTATATTATGATTATTTTCGAATAATTGCGGAGGCAGACACCCATCTTTTTGGGATAATCTATATGAATATGCAATGATTTGAAAATAATTTATTGGTTTCTGAAAAGGACTATGCAACTTGTTTTTGTCCCTGATATGCATATATTGGATTTTTTCAATCGGCTGAGCATCCTATACGAACCCTTTGTATTGTTACAAATTTTTGCATCATAATTATCAAAAACAGATCAAAGGTCTTAAGAACTTGAACATTCAAGAGATGGAGAAGCTTGTTTCAAGCTGGTTCAGTAATAAAACCTTGCCCCAGTCTTACATATTTCCCCCTGAAGCAAGGCCTGGGAACCATGTCATTCCTAGATGCAATACCATTCCGGTAGTTGACCTCAGCAAGGCGTTGGCTCATGACCGAATTGCCATAGTTCAACAGATTCTGAAAGCTAGCCAAGAGTTCGGATTTTTCCAGGTCAGTGCCTTTTTGCTTTACAAAATTACAAGTTATTGCAGAAAATTTTTTGTCAATGATAAAAAGATGTTCAATCAGTCATCATATTGTTCTATTGTTCTTCTTAAAACAGGTTGTTAACCATGGAATTCCAAAAAACCTGGTAACTGACACCATGAATGTCTTCAAGGAGTTTTTCGAGTTGCCTGCAGAAGACAAGGTCAGCGTCTACTCCAACGATCTAAAAAGGCCTTGCAGGCTTTACACAAGCAGTTCAAACTATGATCACGAAAATGTTCACCTTTGGCGTGACAATCTGAGACACCCTTGTCATCCTTTAGAAGATTGTATCAAAATTTGGCCTCAAAAGCCTACTAGATATAGGTACTAAAACCCTGCACATACGTACATGGTTTTTATTCCCCATTTCTCTTACCTTCATTCCATTTCTTATAACCTTTGCAGGGAAATTGTGGCTACATACTCGATTGAGGCAAAGAAACTAGGTCTAAGGATCCTGGAGTTGCTTTCTGAAGGCTTGGGGCTTGGTTCAGGATTCTTTGGGGATGAACTAAGTGAATCGTTGTTACTATCAGTGAACCATTACCCGCCATGCCCGGATCCAAGCTTGACCCTTGGAGTATCTAGACATTGTGACCCTAACCTTTTAACTATTCTACATCAGGGAGAGGTATATGGACTTCAAGTCTTCAAGGATGGGGAATGGATTGGTGTGGAGCCTTTGCATAACGCATTTGTGGTTAACATAGGTCATCAGTTGCAGGTGTATCTTAATTAAGTCTAAATAGATCTCTCTCGGCTCGGCCTATGGACATTTCATGTTGGAGGCTGTTAATTTGGTGCCCCATAGCTTGACCTGATTTGAACTAACTATATGTTGGGTTTGTTTGCACTTTGAATAGATTATCAGTAACAACAAGCTGAAGAGTGCTGAACATCGGGTGGTGACGAACTCGAGAGTTGCTCGAACGACGGCGGCCTTTTTTATTAACCCATCTGATGATTGCGTTATAGAGCCTGATAAATCTCTTATTGACACCGAGGAGTCTCCAGCTTACAGGCCTTTCCAGTTCAAAGAGTTTCTGCTTAACTACTCATCCTTGATGGGGAACCCTGAAAAATGCCTGGAACCCTTTGAACTACATCCTTGATTAATGGCTCTGGACCACCTCCACAGCTTCCATAGCTTACCTCTTCTAAACGCAAAACTGTTATTGAATGGTTATGGCAAAGATCCCTTGTGTAACACTTCGAAAGTTGTTACAGTGAGATATTATGCTTGATATAGTAAAATAAAGAAATAAAGTGACAAAAAGGGAAATTTGAGTTTTGTTGACAAAATCTATTGAAGGAGTATATTATGATATATTAATTCAAGAAAGGATTAAATTGCAAAAGTGAGAAAAGTTTTGTGGCTCAAGAGTAAATACTTAAATTTGGGGGGTTGAAGTATAAATATGAAAAAGTTAAAGGATTAATAGCGTAAATATTTTAAAGGCAGAAGGATCTAGAAAATAAAGAAAATGGATGAATTAAGACCAAATTGAATAAGTGAAAAAAGTTTGAGGGGTTAAATTGTAATTTTATTAAAATGGGTGATGATTCAATGGAAGAATTTTGAAAGATCATGAGGGACAAATAGTCATTTAGTAAGAAAGATAATTTTGAAGAGTAATGATGATGTTGGTGATTAGGGGTGTGCAAAATTCGGGTAAAACCGAAAAAATTCAGTTAACCGATCGAATTCGGTTAATCGGTCGGTTAACCAAATTTTTTTGGTCGGGGGTCGGTTAATTATTTTTTGAATTTTCGGTTAACGGTTAATTCAGTTCGAAACCGGTCGGTTAACCGAAATTTTTCGGTTTAACCGAAAAAATTAAAAATAATAAATAAAATATATAAATAGGCTTTTTTATTTACCTAAACCCAACCCAAACCCAAACCCAACTACCCAATTACCTAACCCAATTATCCAACCCAACCCAACCCAATAATAGAAATTACAAATAAATAAATAATTTAATAAAAATAAAAATAAAAATCTAAAACTAAAACTAAAACCCAATGATAGAAATTACAAATAAATAAATAATTTAATAAATAATTTAATCTAAACTTATGTAATGTTTTTAATTATGTAGTGATTCAAAGACTTATGTAATATTTTTAATATGTAGTGATTTAATTCGGTTAATTCGGTTAATCGGTTAATTCGGTTAATTCGGTTAATCGGTTAATTCGGTTAATTTGGTTAATTCGGTTAATCGGTTAATCGGTTAATTCAGTTAACTCGGTTAATTCGGTTAATTTTTAACTAAAAGTTAAAAATAAAAAACTTCGGTTAATTCGGTTAACCGACCGAATTAACCGAAAAAATTTCGTGTCGGTTAATTTTTTTTAAAAAAATTTCGGTTCGGTTAACGGTTAAAAATTTTAAATGGTCGGTTAATTCGGTTAATATAATTTCGGGTCGGTTAACCGGTCGGTTAACCGAATGAACACCCCTATTGGTGATATTTTAGATTAATTAAATAAAAAAATATTAGCTTATTAATATTTGATTTGACATTTAATTATATTTAATTATTATTTTATTTAGTATATAAAGAAAGAAAGATGAAAAAAGTGAAAAGAAGAAGAGAGAAAGAAAATTTTATTTCTTTACAATTTGGTCATTTTACCAAAAATCTACTATTTTCACTTAGAAATCAAAAGAATTTCTATAGCCACCAAGAGAGAAAGATAATAAGGAAACTATGGAGAGCTAGAATATCAAGTTAGATTCAAGAAAGTAGAAGTTGGAGGAGAGAGAAAATCAAGTTAAAGTTTAGTTTCAAGAGAATAAGGTATAGATGTTAAGGTTTTATGTTATTTTTAAGTTTAGTAGTGACAGAAAAACATAAAATTGGTGTTAAAGTAAAGATTTCTCATGAGGAAATATTGTGTTGTTGACATGTTGATGAAGAGAGAAGTTGAGTAAGTGAATCAAGTGGTAGGAGAAGAGAAAAACAAGAGATTTTGATAAAAAAAGAGGTAAGTACCTATGAAATTCCTTGTTATTTATGGATTAAAATGCGATCTTTGTAAAGTAAGTGGTAATTAAGTAAAAAAATAAAAAATAGTGTGAAATAATTTATTATGTGAAGTAGGAATTTATAATAAAAGTATAATAGTTGGGTTATGTGCTAGCAAAAAATATATAAAGTGTAACACCTCTAGCCCGTAACCGTCACCGGTATAGGGTTACGAGACATTACCTAAGTTTACAAAACATTACCAGACAAATCGAGTTAATTACCATTCATTTTCCAAAGCTAATCATAAGGTCCCTTATATGGACCTTCAAGGCCCAAAACATGCATTAGAAACGAGTCCGGACTAAATCGAAATCATAAGGACTTTTTCACAAAATCTCAAATTTTATCTCAACATTAGGGGTCACACGCCCATGCTCACATGCCTGTGTCTCCAGGGCGTGTAACTCTCTGACTTACAACTCTTGAAGAAATTGATTTCACATGGCCAAGGAACACGCCCGTGTGCTAGGCAATGTGGTTAATTCGAATTTTTGAAAAATAGGTACAGGTTTCACACGGCTGTATTACACGGCCATGTCTTTAGGCCGTGTGCCTCATATGGTCGAGGCACACGCCCGTGTTCAACCCGTGTGAAAAATATCGAACATTTTGTTTCTTAATTTAAAGATGCAGTGTAACACCCTCTAACCCCAAACCGTCGCCGAAACAGGGTTACAAGGCATTACCAGACTATACACTAATAAACGAACAAAATCGAGTCATAAATCTGTGTTTTAATTCAAAACTTTTCAAATTCTATCAAAAAGTCCTTAATATGGACCTACGAGGCCCAAAATAGACTTAGGAATTGATTTGGGATTAAACCGGGAACTTTGAAAACTTTTCTTTGAAAATAGGGGCACACGCCCGTATGGCTTGGGACATGCCCGTGTGGCCTGCCCGTAGGGCTCCCATGGCCGTGGGGCCAGCCCGTGGGCAGATCTGACTTGCCACACATGCCCGTGGAACTAGCCCGTGGGCAAGCCTGACTTTGCCACACGGCCTGGGCACAAGCCCATGTGTCTTGGCCATGTGAAAACATGATTTTCACTATTTTTAAGCTACTTTCACCTACTAAATATACCTAATTCATACCCAATTCATTTACTTATAAAACTTGATCAAATAACATTATCATACCTTTCAAAACTTAACAAATATTCTTTCATACCAAAAAAGTTTTTAAAGGTATATAAACCACATTTACATTCAAAATATTAAACATTTACAAGTGGCTAAAACCAAACCTAGTACATGCCACATTTCAAAGGATAGATTCATCACCAAAATTTGAGTTGAAGCCGGGATTGATTCGGATGCTGAGCCGGGCTTTAATTTTTACCTAACCTGTGCACGGAAAACAACCGTACGCTGAGTATTGGAAATACTCAGTGGTATTACCATAATTCAAATTATAACAACAATAATATATCATATCATACACAAATTATACATATAATTGTATACCAAGCTATCATATTTCCATTATATCAATTTCAATATCTAAATCACTATCTCATCAATAAGAATTTCAATTATTCAATTCTCAATCTCATATAAACATTCCAAGTCACATTTCAAATATTAACAATTCATGAACTTTGGTTCATGCATTCAATCTCATATCACAAATCTCATATCATACCTTATTTCACAAATTCACTTTCTCATTTTTTTTTTTCAATAGCTCAATCACATTTATTCAAAAATAACATTTCACTTATTTACCCTATTAACTCAACTCGGACTTTGGCGGATACACGAATCCAATTAAACATATCAGAATGGCGACCAACACCTCATCAGCTTAGCCGAAGTAAAGTGGCGACCAACGCCTCATCGGATAGTTCGAAGCAATTAAGTGACGACCAACGTCTCATCGGCTTAGCCGAAGTAAAGTGGCGACCAACGCCTCATCGAAACTATCCGAAGCAATATGACACACCAAGTGTCTCATCGACTCAAGGTCGAAGAATTCTTGAACTTTTTCATTCCTATTGCATGCCAACTATATCCACGAAGCCCGACTAGTTAATAGGGTATCAGAATCACTTATTCATTTCACTTCCACTTTCAGTTGATCATAATCATTCAAATTCAATTCAATCATAATAGCAATTCAATCTTAAATTGCTTCAAATTCACATAAATATACACAATGATCACATTTTCTCATATAATTTTCCATATCAACCATAATCCATTTCCAATTCACATAATCACACATTTACCAATCAATTCCAAATCATATTTAATTCAAATATCACTACTTACCTTAATTTCATTCTCTATACACATATATTGAATTTAAACACATAACAAATAATAACTTGAATTAAGGTAATACAAACCGATATTTCTTGAACTACTCCTCGATTACTTTTTCCTTCCCTTTAGTATTAGACGTCTCGATTTCCTTGTTTGCTACGAAAATTAACATAATTACAATTAATTAATAACATACATATTTTATACAAGATAATAACTTTCTATGCAACTTTTGCCTAAATACCAAATTTGTCCTAACCAATCCCATCTTCTTCCTTTTTACAATTCCTTTCATTTCCTTATTCAATTTCCATCAAACTTCAATATAACTATCAAATTTTCATCATTTTTTCATAATTTCAAATTTCTTTCAATTTAGCCCCTAAAATTCAAAACTTATAACCTAGTTTACAAATTAGTCCTCTAATCAATTCTAATAAATGATTTTATCAATTTAGTCCTTAATTTCATCATTTGTTCAACATGAACCTCACTCAAATATCTATCAACTTTCAATATTTCCACACAAATTCAAGAGTACTTTACTCTAGAGCTCCAAAAACATCAAAATCACAAAGAAAGGGACTTAATTGACTTACCAATTTAACTTTCAAGCTTCCAAACCCTAATTTCTCCTTTTTCTTTTCTTTTCTTCTTTCTTTCTTTCAATTTCGTGGGTTTCTCTTCTTTTTTTTTTTTATGTTTTATTTCCTTTATTTACATAATTAATAATTAATAATAAAATATCTAATTAATACAAATAAAAATACTACATGTGTATTCATACAAACATGTACACATGTATTATCCATCACCATACATTTGTCACCATTACAATTAATTAATAAAACATAATATTACATAATTTATAATAATAATAATAAAATATCTTTTACTTAATTAATAAGTAAATATATATATAACATACATTTGTACTAATAATATAAATACACATGTATTTATTTTCTAGCATACACATGTCACTAATTTGGTTTAATTACTAATCTAATCCTTTAACCTTTCTTCATTCTATAATTAGACATTTATGCTTTATTCAATTTAGTCCTTTTTACTAATTATTTCTAATTAAACTAAATTCACTTAATCAAAATCTAATTCAACTCATAACTAACTTCATAAATATTTTTAATAAATATTTACGAACTCTTTTTCCTAAGACGGAGGCCCTAAGACTCGTCTTTCCGGTACCTGTGAAATTTGTGTCGTTACATGCAGGGGACATATGACAAGACTACACGCCCGTATAACAACCAGTGTGTCACACACGGTCTAGACATATGCCCCTGTGTCTACCCGTGTGGACAAAAATAAGCCATTTTAGACCATTTTCTCACCCATACACCATTAACCTGCAATTAACACTTTCATATACCAATATAATTCAAACCAACCAACTAAATTTAAACCAAAATATGCCTCATTTACATATATTCTAACATATTCGTCACACTGGGTTATATTAAATATTTTATCATTCAAGTTATACCATTGCTATTTAATTTATATCATTTTCATTACACTCCTATACATGCTATATAAATCAAAAGATGATTAACAAAAGCTACTTGAAATAATCTGGATAGTGTGATTCTTCGTGTTGATCCGATCCTCCGTATCTATGTTAATCTACAAGAACATTAAACACACAAATGTAAGCTTATGAAAACTTAGTAAGCTCATAGGCATAGAAAATAATTCTTACTGAACATCTTATAACAATCATATAATATATAATTTCACTAATTTTTCCTGTCAATCACAGAATTAGTGATAAGTAAACTTGATTAAGCTCAATATCACTAATAATAAATTTTCAATCTCTTGGGTTCATTTATCACTTACCTTTCTTAATCAAATTAGGGGATGATTACGGAATTGAGTACTTCGTTTTCACATTGCCATAGTATAACTATGGTCTTGCACATAATCACATGTCACACATCGAAGCCATAGCCTAGCTATGGTCTTACACGGAAGCTCATATCACACTGATGCCATATCCCAGATATGGTCTTACACGGAAACACATATCACATCAATGCCATATCCTAGATATGGTCTTGCACGGAAATCACATATCACATATTGCCATGGTCCAACCATGGTCTTTTCCGTCAATTTGTATTAGTCACCAACGAAAGTACTCAATCCGATGTACCACTAAATTCAAACTTTTACTCAAATATTCATACTTTCACAATTATTTCAGTTTAATAACATTCATATACGATAACATATTGTAGCATTCATGAAATTTCATAACAATGCATTGAATTTAGCCTTATGAACTTACCTGAGCTAATTTGCAAAAGTTGTCAAAATTTAGGGACTATTCTTGCAGTTTTTCCTTTCCATGATTCACCTCGAGTTCTTGATCTATAATTATAAAATCATTTAATTATTAGCATTTAACTCAATTCCGCTATATTTCACAATTTATGCCCTTAAATTTTTGAAATCACACTTTTACCCCAAACTTAATAGTTTTTGCAATTTAGTCTCTGACTAATTAGCTCATCAATGGAGCTTATTTTTCTTAATTAGTACTTTTTCTAAACATTATGAATTATTTCACAACCATTGAAATTCAAAATTTCCACACAAAACCCTAAGTTCAAATTCTTTCCAATTAGGTCCTAAATATCAATTTCTATTCAATTCCTTCAATAAAATCATTATATAACAAAATTAAAACTTCAATTCCATTCTAAATCATCATAAAATTCTATCAATTAGTCATGGAAACTTTCAAAATCATCCATGAAATCAAAAACTAATGAATTAAATAGTAGGACCTAGTTGTAAAAGTCTCAAAAACACAAAAATTTTAAGAAATAATCAAGAATTGAACTTACTTGCAATAAAAATATGAAAAACCAGCTTTAAGGACTCTTCAATGGCTGTTTTTAGCTAATGAGGATGAAGAAAATTGAAGAGAAATCTGGATTTCTAATTTGGTCACTAGATTTTTATTTTTACTTTTAACCAAATTACCATTTTGCCCTTTGTTCACACTATTTCTCTGCCAATTCATTACCCAACCATCCAAACCATTTGGTTTTGGGTCCAATTACTCTTTAAGTCCCTCTTATTTATTATTTGAGCTATTTAGTCGCTTTTCACAATTTTACATCTTATTCAATTTAGTCATTTTCATTAAATTAACTATCAAAACACTAAAATTTCCTAACAAAACTTTAATACCATCTTATTAACACTCCAAAAATATTTATAAAAATATTTATGGCTCGTTTATAATTTTGAGGTCACGATACCTCGTTTTAACTCAATTTACCCAATAATTTCTTTTAAAACACAAAATTCACCAATGCAAAAAACAATTTATTATAATTTTCTAATTTACTCGTCGGACTTAGTGATCTCGAATCACTGTTCCGACACCACTAAAAGTTAGATCGTTACATAAAGTATTCGATAAGTGAAATTATGTGAAAATGTGAAATTTTATGGAAATAAGGACTAAACTGAAAGACTTGATAAATACATGTGGTGGAAATAATACAAGTGAAATACATAAAAATTTGATGTGGAAAATGAGGTAGTGGAATTAATTATATGAATTAAGTGATATGTCAAAGATAAATTGTGGAATAATGAATAGAGAACTTTCATGAAAAAAGGTGATTAAATTGGAAAGTTATAAAAGTTTATAAAGAAATATTGATAATAAAGCACATAGTGAAAATAAAAGAATATATGAATTTTGTAATCCAAACTACAATTATTTCCTAAGTTGTGGAAATTAAGGGTTAAATTGTAAATTTGAGAAATTTTATATTAGAAATAGAAAAGTGAAGTGCATAACACTCAGAATGAGAAAAATTGGTGTTGTAGTGAATTTTGGAATATTAATAAGTATTGAATTATGTTATATGTGTTATTAAAAGTAAAATATATTGCTATACGAAATATTGTGCTAATGGCTAAACTACAAAATATATAAAAGTGATATGTGAAATACATGATAAGGATTATTAGTGAATTATGGATGAATAATGAATTTAGAAATATATTACATGTATTAAAGATAGTGAAGATACAAGCATACGAATTATTGGTACAAGGATTAAATTGTAAAGTATGTAAAAGCATTATGCCAAAAGTGTAAAAGTGACATGCGTATATTATGCAATGCCCAAGTAGACAAGATAAGAACTATTGGGATATTAGTGGCATGCCATTAAGGAACTTTAGTGCTCTCCGATTATTAGCACATTAGTGCTCTTCGTTTAGCATATTTGTGCTCTCTGTATGACAATTTAGTGCTCTCTGTTTAATAGTGCATAATAATGCACCTCTGTATTAGTTCTGTATATCCTAAGTGTTCTGTTTAGTCTACTGGGCCTCTGCTAAAAAGGTAAACAATTTTCGTTATAAGGTAATGGTTTATCTCTGATTCATGTTTGAAATATTGAATTAGTAAAGTGAAGACATAAGTAATTTGAATGTATTTGAGGAAGTATAAGAAAGACAATGAATAGTACGTTAACTATGTAAAAATAAATTGTGAAAGAAATAGAGAGGAAATCATGAAAATTTACACTAAATGGTGAAATATGATATATGTATAAAAAGAATAGTAATTTTTATAAGTTGATTTGAGGACTTAGGGACTAAATTGTGAAATAAGGAACAAGTTACAAATGAATATGATAAATAAACAAAGAAACGAGATATTGAGAATTAAGAAATTTAATAGAATTTGAAAATCATGAGTACTTACTAAGTCTTCACCTACTTAACGCGTTTATTTTCAACGCGTAGCTAAAGTGATTTTGAAGAGTCGTAGTTGACTTTGTGGACATCCATCTTAACATATCTCCAAGTGCTAAGAGGGTATGTTTTAAAATTTTGAATAGAATGACATGTACTTAGGAAGATCAAGTGTGTTCCAAGTAGTAGGGACTAAAATAGAAGTTAATTTAGTGAAGTTTTTTTAATATTCAAATATATTAGTGATTAGCCAAAATCACTTTGACACCAAATCTAATATTCCTATATCAAGTTCCTTGAATTGAACCGAGTATAGAGGTATTACACCTTGCTATATGCTTTGATTGTTTTGGGGACTGTATTGGATGAAAACCCCCCAAATATTTTAGGATCAAACATAAATCCCACTAGTTAAGCTGTACAATCACAGTACAAGTATATATATGCACATGTATGTATATATTTCTGGGTTATTTGCAGTGCCATGAATGACACATTTTCCTTCAGAGATTCACATATTTGTAAATCAGTAACACCGTGTTGAAGGGTGCAGAACATTGGGCCGTGATGAACTCAATGCTCAGATATCGGTCCCCTTCCGGTGACAGCATTATAGATCCTGCAAAATCTCTAGTTTTTGTGTTTCATCACAACTTGTTATTATACATATGCTATTTGCCACAAGTGTATACCTTGCTTATGTGACAATAATTAATTGATCTAATTCTAACATTTTAGGATCAATTTGTCAATACCTAGGATATTCCTTTCCCTTTCAGTTTTGTCTTATTAATATGTCTTACCATCAAGGTCAAGTGCCAGTCATGATCAATGATTTAATTAATAAAACATTGACTATATTATGATTACTTCGTAAAAAAAAGGGACATATTATTATAATACTATGCAACTTGTTTTTTTCCCTGATATGCATATATTGGATTTTTTTCATTTGACTGAGCATCGTAGATGAACCCTTTATATTGTTACGAAAGTTTGCATCATAATTATCAAAAACAGATAAAAGATCTCAAGAACTTGAACATTCAAGATATGGAGAAGCTTGTTTCAAGCTGGTTCAATAATAAAACCTTGCCCCAGTCTTACATATTTCCCCCTGAAACAAGGCCTGGGAACCGCGTCATTCCTACATGCAATACCATTCCGGTAGTTGACCTCAGCAAGGCGTTGGCTCATGAACGAACTGCTGTAGTTCAACAGATTTTGGAAGCTAGCCAAGAGTTCGGATTTTTCCAGGTCAATGGCCATTTTTGCTTTAGAAAATTACAAATTTTTTGCAGTCAAATCATCATATTGTTCTTCTTGAACCAGGTAATTAACCATGGAGTTTCAGAAAACCTGGTTAATGACACCATGAATGTCTACAAGGAGTTCTTCGAGTTGCCTGCTGAGGACAACGCCGGAATCTACTCGGAGGATCTGAAAAGGCCTTGCAGGCTTTACACAAGCAGTCCAAACTTTAATCGCGAAAAGGTTCAACTATGGCGTGACAGTTTGAGACTCCCTTGTCATCCTTTAAAAGAATGCATCAAAATTTGGCCTCAAAAGCCAACTAGATATAGGTACTAAAAACCCTGCACTTACATACATGATTTTCATTTCCTCATTTCTCTTGACCTTCATTGCATTGCTTATAACCTTTGCAGGGAAATTGTGGCTGCATATTCAATTGAGGCAAAGAAACTGGGTTTAAGGATCCTGGAGTTGCTTTCTGAAGGCCTGGGGCTTGGTTCAGGGTTCTTTGGGGATAAACTAAGTGAATCAACTGTACTGTTATTGAACCATTACCCGCCATGCCCGGATCCAAGCTTGACCCTTGGAGTATCTAAACATTGCGACCCTAACCTGTTTAACTATTTTACTTCAGGGAGATGTGTATGGGCTCCAAGTCCTCAAAGATGGGGAATGGATTGGTGTTGAGCCTTTGCATAATGCATTTGTGGTTAACATAGGCCATCAGTTGGAGGTACATATCTTTCCTTCCTTAAATATATCAAACTAGACTTGTCTCGGCTCGACTTATGTTCATGTTGAAGCCTGAACTTGATCCGAATTAACAATATGTTGGATTGGTTTGCACTATTGCATAGATTATCAGTAACAACAAGCTGAAGAGTGCTGAACATCGTGCCGTGACAAACTCGAAAGTTGCCCGAACGACAGCCGCCTTCTTTATCAACCCATCTGATGATTGCATTATAGAGCCTGCTAAATCTCTTATTGGCACCGATGAGTCTCCGGTCTACAGGGCTTTCGAGTTCAAAGAGTTTTTGCTTAACTACATATACATGGAGGGGAACTTTGAAAAAAGTGTGGAGCCTTTTAAATTACATGGTTGATCATTAATTTCCATAACTTTACCTCTTGCTATTGAATCAAACTGTACTTTATAATGATTATGGCAAAAGCAATTTACTTTGAATGTGTTAGGGAATGTATTGGGTAACAAAATCCCAAAATAGTTGCTATTTAGGATCAAAACATAAACCCCCACTGTTTAAGTGGTCAATTGATTATGGTGTACAAGAATATAACATTTCCACTTTTTTCTTTAATATCCCAATGTCACCTTTAACGATATATATGAGAGGGATCTGCTCACAAAAAGTGTGTCTGTTCATCCAATTTGGGCTCAGTTGGGCATCTTCTTTGACTCTTGATATCAATTTTGAAACAAAAATATCTGTTCATGGATAAGCTTATTCCAAGCTGGTATAAAGATCAATCTTTGCCTGAATCTTTACAAATTCCCTTCACATGTAAGACCTGGCAAGCTGCTTGTTCCAAGGTGCAACACCGTCCTGGTAATCTATGTGATACCCTTGTCATCTTTTAAGAGGACTATATTGAGTTACGATCACTGTAGTTCAAGACTTCTGAATACCATCTTGGAAAAATTTACCTCTGGCATGATGTTCTAAGATACCCTCATCATTCTTTAGAGGACTACATCGAACACGAACTAACCAAAGATCAGCAACTAGGGGCTAACCATTATCCACCATGCCCTGAACCAAGTTTAACTCTAGGAATTCCTACATATTTTGACCCTGATCTCTTAACCATCCTACTTTAAGGACATATAAGTGGCCTTCAGGTCTTAAAAGATGGGGAATGGATCTGTGTTGAGCCTATTCCTAATGCATTTGTAGTTAACATAGGCTACCAATTACAGGTAGAGGTGATCATGGGTTGGGCGGCCCGGTCCGGCCCGAAGGCCCGCCCGAAAAATGGGAGGGTTCGGGTAAAAATATAGGCCCGAAATATGGGTTTGAGCAAAAATACGAGGCCCGTTTAGAAAACGGGCCGGGCCTCGGGGCAACCTTTTTTGGCCCGGGCCCGGCCCGGCCCGGCCCGAATTATATAAATATATTTTTTTATTTTTTATTTTTTTAAGTATATATAATTTTTAACTTTTTTTTTAGTTTGTGTATTGTTTTAAAAATTGTTTATCTCAATTTTATTTTGTTCCTTATTTTAATATTTGTTTTTATATTTTTTAATTTATTTAATTTATTATATTTTTAAATTTTTTAATGAAATAAGCAAAAAAAATTAATATGGGCCGGGCCGGGCCGGGCTCGGCTCGGGCCTAGCATTTTTATTCCGGGCCGGGCTTAGACAAAATTTTAAGAGAAAACGGGCCGAAATTTTTTTCTGGGCCCGGCCTGGCCCGGCCCATGATCACCTCTAATTACAGGTATACATATATATATATATATATGTATGTGTATGTATTTGTGGGTTATTTGCAGGGTCATGAATGGCTAATTTGTCTTACCATCAAGGTCAAATGTCAATCATGATCAATGATTCAATTAATAAAAACATTTACTATATTATGATTACTTCATAAAAAAAAAGGAACAAAACAAAAGAATCTATACATGTTATTATGATTATCTTCAAGTAGTTGCAGACTCATACATCATTTTGTGGGATTAATTTATACCAATTAGTCCTTTTCTGAAAAGGACTATTCAACTTATTTTTGTCCCTGATATACATAATCTTGTATTTTTTCAATTGTCTAAGAATCCTGTATGAACCCTTTAAATTGTTATATTTCCATCATGATCATCAAAAACAAGATAAAAAATCTCAGAAAAACTTCAACATTCAAGTGATGGAGAAGCTTGTTTCAAGCTGGTTCAATAATAAAACCTTACCCCAATCCTACATATTCCCCCCTGAAACAAGGCCTGGTAACCATATCATTCCTAGAAGCAATACCATTCCGGTAATCGACCTCGGCAACGCGTCGGCTCATGACCGAACCCTCGTAGTGCAACAGATTCTAAAAGCTAGCCAAGAGTTCGGATTTTTCCAGGTCAATGGCCCTTTTTTTTTCTTTAGAAAATTACAAATATTCTTATTTTTGCAAATCAAATTCAATCATATTGTTTCTTCTTGAAAAACAGGTAATTAACCATGGAGTTTCAGAAGACTTGATGAATGACACCATGAATGTGTTCAAGGAGTTCTTCGAGTTACCGGCCGAAGACAAAGCCGACCTTTATTCCGAGGAGTTCAATAGGCCTTGCAAGCTTTACACAAGCAGTGCTAACTATGATGGTGACAAGGTTCATCTATGGCGTGATAGTTTGAGACACCCTTGTCATCCTTTAGAAGAATGCATCAAAATTTGGCCTCAAAAGCCAACTAGATATAGGTACACTTACATACATAATTGTTATTTGGGATAATATAACTTTTTGCCCCTGAACTTGACAATGCCCTTGTACCTATAATTTTATTTTCACTTTGGTCCTTGAATTTAGCAACTAAACTATTTTGACCCCTGAACTTGAATTCCATCAAGATTTGATGATATAACTAGTGTTATAGAAATAAGACCAAATCAAACAGATTGAGACCTTATTGATATAATGGTTCGAACAAATGAGTTGAACTGATTAACTCGAAAACTACTTGAAATTGGTAAAAATTGAAAACCAATAGTTGAAAAGGTTGAACCAGTCTAATAAAATTTATCATTTTTTAAATATTTTTAGATTTTTAATTGTTTATTTAGTTATTGTTAGTCTAATGATTTGACCGATTGAACTGATTGAATCGAGAATTGATAATCTGACCTATTCAACCACCAATTCAATTATTAAAATCTTAAATGTGGCATTCAACGGTTAGTTGCCAAGTTCAAGGGCATTAGCCCTTGTTATTTCCCCAATTCTCTTGACCTTGATTCCATTGCAGGGAAATTGTGGCTGCATATTCAATTGAAGCAAAGAAACTAGGTTCAAGAATCCTGGATTTGATTTCTGAAGGGTTGGGGCTTGATTTAGGGTACTTTGGTGATAAATTAAGTGAAGCAGTTGTAATATCAGTGAACCATTATCCACCATGCCCTGATCCAAGCCTAACCCTTGGAATAGCCAAACATTGTGACCCTAGCCTCTTAACTATTTTACTTCAAGGTGATGTGTTTGGTCTCCAAGTCCTCAATGATGGTAAATGGGTTGGTGTTGAGCCTTTGCATAATGCATTTGTGGTTAACATTGGCCATCAATTAGAGGTACATTATCTTTCCACTTGGCTCAGCTCGACTTATGTTTGAATTTGATCCGAACTAACAATATGTTGGATTGGTGCATAGGTTGTTAGTAACAACAGGCTGAAGGGAGCTGAACATCGGGTGGTCACGAACTCGACTGTTGCTCGAACGACGGCCGCTATCTTTCTCAACCCGTCTGAGGATTGTATTGTAGAGCCTGCTAAATCTCTTATCGGGGCTGATGAGCCTCCGGTTTATAGGGCTTTTAAATTCAAAGAATTTTTGTATAATTATGTAACAATGGGGGGAAATTCTGAAAAAAGTTTGGAACCCTTTAAACTACATGGTTGATCAATAATGTTTAAACTATGGGCCATCTCTGCAAATTCTTCAAAGCTGGGGAGATGTATTGGGTAACAAAATCCCAAAATAGTTACTATTTAGGATCAAAAGAATAAATCCTCACTGTTTAAGTGGTCAATTGATTATGGTGTACAAGAATAGATCATTTTCACTTTTTTCTTTAACATCCCAATGCCACATTTGACAATATATACATATGCACATATAAGGGATCTGCTGAACAAAAAGTAATTTTTGTTCCAATTTGGGTTGGTGATTTGCAAGATAAAAAATGAGTTAGATGGTGTCGGAGTTTGACCTCTGAAGCATCCTCCAACGAGAAAAAGGCACCTCCACCACCGGCTGCTTAATAGAGGGGAAGAAGGTTTAATGTGGAAGCTTAGTTAGTTCAATTAATTGAGAAATCAAGGTTAGTAATCATGATTTTTTTTATTTGGAGTGAGGTTTTTTGGCTTAGACCGAATGTAGAGAGGGGCAAGGATGCTTGCTGCAAACCCTTTTTCAATTAGTTTAATTGTAATGTTAGATAGTACCATGGGTTGAACTTTTCTTGTTGAGCATGTACAATTATATGTGTGATTGCTGAAATTTGAAGTGTAGGCTTGGGTGATTCGGTTTTAAGGGTCTGTTAAATAAAAGAAAATTGATGCAAAGATTTCTTAAATGTGTCAAGGAGAAGGAGGGGTACAAGACAAGAGCAAGGAGCTTCATAAGGAATGACGCATGAGCTGAACGTTTTGGTAAGTAATTTACTTATAAGTAATGTTTCTTGTATATGCTTTTATATATATATATATATACATATATATATA
This sequence comes from Gossypium stocksii, assembly GCA_020496765.1. Lineage (NCBI taxonomy): Eukaryota > Viridiplantae > Streptophyta > Magnoliopsida > Malvales > Malvaceae > Gossypium > Gossypium stocksii. Next base: position 113,497,348 of record CM035623.1, read on the forward strand.
TACATATATATATATATATACATATATATATATATGCATGATTGTTCAAGGCCGTTAATCTTGTTTAGCAAAAATGTATTCACTGTTCATGTATATGGCTTTTTGTGTTATGGATAAAAGTTAGGTCAATGTTGCACTCTTCGAATTATATTGCGTTCATAATTAAGAATTTTGTTAATTGGGAATGAAATATTGTAGATGTCTCGGTGAATGTAGATCTTTATTTTTGTAGACTTTTGAACTAAGAAAAGCATCACTTGAAGGAAATCCTACTTTTGCGATTATAAGTATTTATATTGACCACATTCATGTTTCAAAATTTATATTCGAGTTATAATTTACTTCGGTTGTGAAACGGTGTAAATTCTTATTATATTTGATGAAATTGAACTTAAACTATAATAGAATGTTTAGTAGAAAAATAACATGGAAGAACTCATGAGTGTTGAAATGATGCTTTTACATATGGAGAGAGGCATGTACAAATGATTTAGTAGGGAAATCAAGCAAGTAGGTGGCGGCCTTGCCATAATTTGAACCGTGGCCATTGAGGCCACTATAGCAACGTGGCAGCCCTGCCACCACTGAACCGTGGCAATTGAAGCCACTATAGGAACGTGGGAGCCTTGCCATTGCTGGACCGTGGCATTTGAGGCCGCTATGGAGTCGTGGCAACTCTGCCACTATTGAACTGTGGAAATCAAGGTCATTTTTGAGGCCTTTATTTGACCGTGACAACCGTGTCACTACTGATTTGCGGCCTTTTTTTTTTTTTTTTTGGGGGGGGGGGGGGGGGGGGGTTCACTATTGTACCATGGGTCTAGTCATTATAGTACAATGGCCATTGAGATCCCTACAGAAGCGTGGTGGTTTGGTATCCGTTCCTAGGTTGAATAGGCCACTCTTAGATCATATTCATGCATTTAAATGTAAAATTAGTATGCTGGTTGCTTTATTTGCGATAAACACGAATAAATCCTTGGTTATGGGGAAGTTAAAACCAAAGTTCTATACAAGGAAAAAATCTCACTGTTTTAATAACCTTTTTATGTCCTTGGCATTAAATCTCTCATCCGATTCTTGAATTAAGAATAAAAATATGGTTTAGATCACTTGAGCGTGATGACTAATCTTCTTTACGTGGTTTCAGGTGGATCCGGTTTCTACTCAAAATAGATCGCTGCCAAGGAGTTGCCAGACCAAGCATGTGAGCAACAATTTTGTTATTCGGTTTGCACCCCTATAGTACTCTCGGGCCTAGTGATCAGATTCAGATGTACATACCAAGTATTTATGATAGTTTTAGGGGCTGAGAGTTGGTTTTTGTTTATAAGTCGACTCACCCTTTTATAAAAAAAAATAAAAATTGTTACCTTTAAACTTCAATGATAGTAAGATCATATGACTAAAACTAATATTGCGCTTTTACTCCATTTTGCCATTTTAAACTACAACAAGTAATTTTTATGCTCAAACGATATTGTTAAATCTAATGATGTTGTATTAGTATATGTTATCAACGAGTCAACCTTGTAAGGCAATAAATAGCTTATGACATTATATAAGTAGGAATTGTCTCGTGATTTAGGGTGTGACACGAATACTGTCAAGCTTAAGTTTTCACTCGAAATTTGAAGTGTGGTACTCGATTTGAGCTCAATTGAATATCTATTTTTAAACTTGAGGTCTGCTCGAGATATAATTGAGCTACTGAAGCTCAAGCTCAATTAAGCTCGTTTGCTAATTTTTGTACTCAAGCTCAAACTCAATAATTAAGCTTAAAGTTAATAATATAAATTAAGAGCAATAAGATAATTTAATAATATTAAAATATAAAAGGTTCGATAAGACTCACTAGCCGTTCGAGTTGAGTATTACTAAGCTTGAATTCAGCTTGATCGATGGCTCGAACTCGGATTGATAATTAGCAAATCGAATTTGAATTTTTTTAAAGTCGAACTCAAGTAGTTTGTGAACACCAATATCTCATTTATATCCCTAAAAATGAATATTTACAGGCCTTGTGTCACTTGCCCTAATCGGTGCCGAAATTCAACCGTTTGTACTTAAGCATCTTTCCTCATGGTTCAAAAACGGCGCTAGGGCAAGCAAGGGACTTGGGTCCTTTGCCCCCTAAAATTGGCAAATTATTTTTTGTCTTTTAAAGTTATTAAAATTATAGGTTAATTTAATGGTAAAGTTACACTTTGGCCCCTAAAGATGAAAAATATTTAATTTAATCTATTTAAAATTCTGAAATAACAAGCATATATAAAGATAAAATTGTACTTTGATCCCTTTAAAATTTTATAATTTAATTTTAGCTCCTTAAAAGTAAACTTTTCTAGCATCGTCCCTATCAAGATAGTTTCTTGCTCTTTCATGAAGGCACAAGGAAGATACTTTGCCTAAGAGCTTTTGCACCGAGACTTTTCAAGCCTATTCTCGTTATGCTATGAGCGGATAACTTTTATCGGTCTTTTTATGATTGACTAGCCGACTCATTGATTCAATTTTTATACTTGTTTAGACTTGAACCCATTTGTATTGTCTTTGGATCTGGCACACATATTTTAAGTATAAATATATTCTCATAGCATTCAATGAGTTGGTTGAAGCAGAGACAGTATGGGCTATTTAGGGTGACCATTATTGTAAAGTGTCAATTTACATAGCAATTATTAGCTTATTTAATTTTCTACTAAAAACCCTCCTTCAACTCCCCAATTTTTTTTTAAAAAAAAATCTATTTATGGATAATCTTGTTTCAAGCTGGTACAATGATCAATCTTTGCCTGAATCTTACATATTCCCACCCCATGAAAGACCTGGCAAGCTACTTGTTCCTAGGTGCAACACCGTGCCGGTAATCGATCTCAGCGATACCCGAACCAATTTAGTTCACCAAATCTTGAAGGCTAGCCAAGAGTTCGGATTGTTTCAGGTTCTTCATCACCCAAAAAAAAGTTAATTAAATATCGAATTTCTTACAACTTAACTGCTTGTTCTTTAAACAGGTTGTTAACCATGGGGTTCCTCCAAATATCATGAGTGAAACCATGAGTGTTTTCCACAAGTTCTTCGAGTTACCTGCCGAAGACAAGGCAAGCCTCACCGTGTACACAAACGATCCAAAGAGATGCAAGCTGGTAACCAGCACTTTGGATTACGACCGCGAAAAGATCCACCTGTGGCGCGATGTTTTAAGACACCCTTGTCATCCGGACTGCATCGAATTTTGGCCTCGAAAGCCCCTTAGATACCGGTACTTATCGCTACGAAAGAATTTTTCGGTCGTATCACGTTTATCATTGGCCTAATGACTTAAAATTAACTTTGCAGAGAGGTAGTAGCAGCATGTTCAATTGAAGCAAAGAAATTAGGATTACAAATCCTTGAGTTACTTTGCGAAGGCATAGGCATTGAACATGGGTACTTCGAACACGAACTAACCGAAGATCTGCTACTAGGGGCTAACCATTATCCACCATGCCCTGATCCAAGTTTAACTCTAGGAATTCCTAAACATTTTGACCCTGATATCTTAACCATCCTACTTCAAGAACATATAGGTGGCCTTCAGGTCTTAAAAGATGGGGAATGGATTGGTGTTAAGCCTATTCCTAATGCATTTGTAGTTAGCATAGGCTACATATTACAGGTATGTATGTATGTATGTATGTATGTATGTATGTATTTGCAGGGTAATGAATGGCTAATTTTGTGTCATTGATTTTACATATAGGTGATCAGTAATAATAAGTTGAAGGGTGCTGAACATCGGGTGGTGACGAATTCGAGCGATCATCGGATCTCGGTCGTCTTCTGTATGAATCCGGCTGGTAATAGCAATATAGAGCCTGCGAAATCTGTGGTTACTGCAACAAATCCACCACTGTGTAGAGGTTTTCAATTCAAGGAGTTCATGGATAATTTTTATTCCATGGAAGGGGATGCTGACTTAGCTTTACAGCCTTTTAAGCTGTAAAAGGCTTAAATTAATGATTGAATGAAACAAGTTAATTTTTTGTTATTAGATTATGTTATTTTATATTTATCGATATATTGTATTTCATATGGAATCAATATATTTTCATCTTCTTTATAGCTTGTTTGAGAACTTTGATTCCATTTTTATGCTTGAATGTATAATATATATATATATATATATTTCCCAATGAAATGACTTAAGGTACCAATCACATAACTATGATTATCTAAGCGGTTAAAGCAATCAAATTACTTCATCTTGTATAAGAAGTCAGAGTATATTTACAAGTATAATATAAGTATAAATATATATCAAAACAAGTATAATGTAAATAAATATAAAGCATAATAAATGAAGAATCCGAGCAAAACACATATAAAGCATACACATATGTATACTAAAATTCAAACACTGCTGTAATCATCTTTTAATTTGTAAATTATAATATGTACAATAATATAACTTCAAATTATCATAATGATACACAAACCTTGATTCATTTTACATTTTAAAAAATGAATTAATTAACTTCATGTTGAGTAAATATAATTATTTATTTCATTTAAATATAAATATAATTATTGATTTATGTGATTTAAGTAAAAGTACCTATAAATTTAGATCATTATAATAATAAAACCCACAAACAAGATTGCATGATAAATAAATAATTTTTGAAATAAACCAAGAAAAATCTACAATCCTTTTTGTTGGAAACTTCAGACGACTTGTTTCTATGAAACATGTTCAAATAACAATTAGAATAATTGATTTAGAGCGGTGAAAGTATATCATGTTTTATTTTCAAATTTAATATTATTTAGAGAAGATTAAACATATAAATATTTATGTGAAAAATTCCTCCAAAGAGAATAAAAATTACGAGTAAAGGAGGCTTTACATTTTCAGTAAATGAGTAAACAAATGAGAGTATAATATGAAAAAATAAACCTAAATGTACTAAACATACAAACCTAAATCTTGAAAACAAAACCCTAACCTGAGAATAAAATTCTCCCCATAGTTACCACAAAAACCTCACTAAAATTCATATGCAACTACATCTTGTCGTCCCTAAAAGAAAAGCCCCGTAGTACTATATCTTTAATTGCCTCTTAATTGTCCTCTTAAAATAGAGATGCAATGTCATTTTTAATAGGCTAAGATTAGAGGTCTAGTCATATTAAAATTTTCTTGGAGTAATCATAGTTTAACTGGAAAAAAATAATAGAATTTAACTGAGAGGATAAACTAGATTTAAGAAACTTCTTATCGTGACGTCACCATTTGTTCGACTGAAAATACAAAGCACACCCCATAAAAAATAACACTAATTATTTATGTTAAGCAACAAATAGAGTACGTGTTAAATATTGTTCCTTACAAGGAAAGTAGATTTAAAAAGAATTTTAATTCTCTTTCATATGACAATAGTTTTTAAGAATAATAAGTTTAACTTTTACTAGAATTGTTGATAAAATTTAATTCAAGTAGGAGACTTATTAGTCATGGAACATTATCATGTTTACTTGATGAATACGACTAATGTTATCCTAAATCGAAAAAAAAATTAAAAGAAATAAGAAACCTTCTCCAAACTAGTTTAGAAGAAGAAAAAAGCCCTTTAAAACTATTAATGCATCATTAATGAAATCACATGTTGGCATAAAGAAACATAATTAAGCCTCCAAATTCAGCCCATATGGTATAAATTTACTTTAAAAGTAGTAACTTGTTACTTGAATTCATGAAGTCTTTCAATAATAATTTGTTTATAAACATTTAAATCACTTAATTCTTTATGCGTCAGTAGCGAATTCAAAGATGGCAGGGACTTTTACTTCTTAAAATGAAAATTTTTTATTTAAATTTATTTAAAATTTTAATTAGTAATAATAAAATTATATTTTAGTCCTCAAAATGATAAAAATTTGATTTAATTTTTTAAAAATTATTAAAATGATAAAATTACAATTTTATTATCATAAAAATATATAATTTAATTTCAACCCCTAAAATTTTTTGACTTCACCCCTATTATACGTTATAAAACTAAAAAACAACCCTTCATACGAAGAAAACTTTCATTGGTTGAAAATTTTATCATAATCCAACTATTATTTCTATCCAAATTTTATGTCCATTAAAAATATAAATTCATGTAATTTTACTCCATGTAGAGGTGAGCATGGGCCGGGCCAAGCTCAATTAAAAATTTAGGCCCGTTTACTAGGCCCGGCCCAAAAAATAAGTCTAAAATTTTGCCCAAGCCTAACCCGGATAAAAATACTAAAACCCGGGCCCAACCCGGCCCGTCCATATTAATTTTTATATTAGTTTTATATAATTTTAAAAAATATATAATATATCAAAAATACTAAAAACATCAAAATAAATATTTCTCAACAAATTGAAAATAAATTTTTAAAAATATATATATTTAAATAACACTAAGATAGATGCAACTTAACAAGTAAATATTTCTAAAATAATAACAAAATTAACAAATGTCTTTAAAATAATAACAAAATTAACAATAAAATAAGTTTTATACAATATCCAAACAATAACAACACAATAGTAGCAATATAATAGTAAAAATAGTAGCAAAATAGGGAGAAAACAATAAGAAAATATTATTAAAAAATAGATTTTTTTGTCCTTTAGTGGATTCAGGTCGGGCCCGTCCGGGCTCGGGCTAAAAACGCTTTTCCCGAGGCCCAGCCTATTTTTTAAACGTGCCTTATTTTTTTTGTCCAAGCCTATTTTTTAGACCTATATTTTTACCTAAACCCTCTCACATTTCTAGCGACCCTTTAGATCAGGCAGAATAACTCGACCCATGATTAGGTCCAACTCAAAGCTGACATCATTAAAATCGTCATAATTTAATCTTAAAAACCGTCGGACCACAAACATATTTTTCATATATATAGCAAAGACGACAGCTACCATAGTTGTGAAAAAGAAATCTAAAAGTTTCTATTTTTAGTCTAACTAGAATATACCTGGAATTCCCAAATCCCAAATCGTGAAATAAAAATTGCAAAAAATAAAATAAAAATGGAAACACTATTATTAGTTAAATTATAAGACTTTGTAGAAAGAGATATTTTTAGTGACGGTATGGTGGATAAAGATTCATGCACTTACCTCGTCGCTGTTAAGTCACGTGGGAAGGAGTGTGGAGTACAATTGTTTGGCCAAAAACATGTTATATGCCAATGCCACCATCTTATAAGCTTACCTAAATTAGTCCACTCTCCTACCTATTTGAATATTTATTTTTTATATTCATTTAATATATGTAAAATAATTGAAAAAATATATAAAAATATTATAGAGACCCTTGTATTAGGAGTAGATTGCATTTTGCTTTCTTTACTAAAAAAAGGGGTAAATTAATTCTTGAATGTTAAATCTCAATCCAATCATTAAGATTATTAATATTTTCCATCAAAATTTATTAGCTTCTCATATTGATTAAGTTATCTTCATATGATGTGACCTATGATTGACAGAAAATAAACATGTTAAGTTAACAAATTTTAATGAAAACTATCAATGACGATGATGATTATACTCTAATTTTTATATTAGAAAAGTACAAGGACTAATGGCATATTTTTGCCCACCTTAAAATTATAATTTTTAATTAGAAAATTAGGTGATGACATGACACAATCTTAGAGTTTCTCATCAATTACATAGACCAAAATTGAAAAAGTTGCCAAATTCCAAGATTAATGTGGACCTAAAAGAAATTCATGGACCAAATTGAAAAGACTTACTAAGTTCAAGTAATAAAAGTTACATTATCCCTAAATGAAAAAGTATGTAAATTCATTGCAAAATGAAATTTTAATTGAATATTAGTATTTGATATTCATTTAAATTCAGTTTATATAAATAAAATAATATAAATTACTTGGAAAAAGAAAGAAAAGCAACCTCTAGCTAGCCATAGATTCAAATTTATCGACCCCACGACCAAATTGGATTTATTGAATTCTTTTTATATTCGAAAAAGTTCTTATAAAAACGAATATTTTTATCAAACTTTCACATATTCAGTTTTGTATATATTTTTATTTTTCAATATATCTATTAGAGTGAGCTCAGTAATTAGTTGTTCACATTTTGTAGGTTCATTAATGGGTAAATACTAGCCACGAGTTTTAAAGCTGTTATATACCCAGAGCAATGATCGAACACTTAACCATTATTAATTAAAGTATAAGAGAGACCCTTGTCATCTCACCTAACTCCTATGGTTTAAATTTGTATATTTTGATGATCTATTATAATTAATTCTTTGGCATTAAACCTGTTCACGATCAAGTGGTTAAATAGAATTTAAACAATTATTTATTTTCGAATTAAGTCAGTTAAATTTTAATTTTAATTTAATATAAAATTATGCATTTTAAATATTTTTAACAATAAAATGAGCTATTCTGGAAACCAAAAATCATGCTCTAAGCATTTTAATGAACTTTATGTTCGGTATTGGATTGGAAATTTTCACTTTTTTATTTCTCTTACCAATATTTGTATTTGTTTTACATACATAAATTAATATTTTAAATAATTTTAACTCTTAAATAGGTGGATAATACGTTTCAACGCACTCAAACTCACGTCCGATTGTACTAACAACAATGTCTATGAAATCGAATTAAAACTCAATCGACATATAAATCAACTATTTGATAAAATATTTAATATGTCATCAAAGCTAAAAAGAAAATGTAATTTATATTATATTACATAATATCTAGCACGTTTATAATTATGTTTTTTTTAATGATATAGTTGCTTAGCCATTTAAATTTCAAATAATTATATATCAAAATAAAATCCAAGCACTTATTTACATTATTTTTAATATATATATTTATAATAGAAGTGACTAAGTCTTGGTGTTACTTCCATCTGGACTGACTTTACGTTTTTACAACTTGAACAATTGATATAAAAACAAATTAAAATTGCAAAAAGAAAAACATAATTAGGGATATTTCAACATTTTAATTTTAATACTAATTTATTAAAATAATTTCTCAATTAAATATTTTTTATAATTCATTTTATTTTTCAAATATAATTGTTTTTTTAAAATTATTTTTCACCCCAAAAAAGGGTGTGATAAATCTACTATATTTATAAACCATAAATGTTTTGTATTTTTATTTTATTTTATTTGGAATATATATTACGTCAGACCCATTTGCTCGACTGAGTTACGTAGGGAGTGGTTCATGCACCTTGATTATGATAAATATATATCATCCAGGACCACATCAACTTGCATTCTGCTTTTCATCATTGAATTTCAATAATATTATTATTATAATAATAGATTGCTTTGGTTGATCCATCAAGCTAAGATAAGCTAGGTTAAATATTTAAATAGAAGTTTAAAATTCCTCCTTTTAAAAATTAGTATTTTATATATTAGCATAAGCTATACATAATACGATATTTTTAATTGTATAGTTATTTTATAAGTCACGCTAATTTTTAATAATAAAAATAGATAAATTGTTTAATAAAATAATTAGTTTGCTATTTGATTTAACGTGTTGAGGCTAATTTGTCTTTTTTTTAGCAGAAAAAGTAAAATACAATCTGACTCCTTTTACAAAAGCTTATTTAATACTTTTGCCTTTATGAATCATATAATAATGTATAATAAAAAATAAAAATAAATTTATAATGATGTGTATTGAGAAGATTTTAATATCTCGTTGAGGAGTTTTAAAGTGTCATCCCACGAGGATTAACAAATCCTCTTTAATAAAGTTCAATATTGAGTTTTAAAGTGTTTATGTCAGATTTTATCCCTCAATTTTGTCTCCCGCTTCCATCGAAAACCTTGTTGAGTTTACGGAGAGGAAACACCTTTACTCATTATGAAAATTCACAATTCGCGTTTGGTGGAATTTGATCACATGTTCTATGGCTAGATCAGTGGTGACCTAAATTGTCTATTCAACTCCTATATGTTAGCTATAGGACATAAATTCAAATCTCACCAAACACAAATTATAAAAATTTGCATGATCGTCGAATTTCAAAAATAAAATCGAATATAAACACCTATTGAAAGAATCCACCAACTCTCAACGAACAAAATTTTGAAAACTTTTCCATCACGTATCAAAATTCTATAAAAATTATAATAAAAAAAATCTAATTCTCTAACGGTCTATAAACTATATATGCTATCAATATTTCAAATATAGTCATATAGATCCTGTGAATTATCGAATTATTTATTTCCGGGCATAAACATTAATCCGTTGGTCACCGGAGACCGGCGGTAAAGTAAATGAAAGATGTCAAAAGTTGATGGGGATATATAAGCCAGTCGTGATCGAGGGCTTACTAAATAAATGATATATATAATAATTTATTTTAGAAGAATAAATATTAGAATGCCTAATCTAGGAACAGACCACGTACGATGAATCCATTGAAGGTGGGGTAAATTAGTAATGCCAAATCTTTTCAAGGACTAATCCTTTTCCAACCATTTATTTTATAAACATTTGTAATCGGTTTGGGATAAAAAGCTAGGAAAAATTGTTTTATCCATATCAATATCAATTTTTAACGATTATATGAATGGATTAAATTAAATCTCAATGTAACCTTTTAAAACTTTTTTTTGTCATTATTTATTTAAATAAATTTTATGCAAAGAAAAAATTGATTTATGGACTCTTTTCATCATATCATCTATGATTCATCTTCAGTTTTTTAATGAGATTTTAGCAATTTTTTATGTCATTAACACATAATTTTGATAATTTTTTAACCCTGAATCCTGAATCCTAGTTTAGAATCTTGAATCCTAAACCCTAAGTGTTTAGGGTTTTGAATTAGGATTTAAGGTTCGAAATTCGAAATTCAGAGTTCGGAGTTCAAGATAAAAATCAAGTACCAATGACATGAGAAATTTTACTAAAATATCATTGCATAATTAGAAAGAAACCATGAATAATGGAATAAAAAATGTCAAAAAATAATTTCTCATGTAATTGTTAAAAAGCAAATGCTATCTCACATTAATTAAAATTTGAAATTTCAATTATATATTGACATTTATATATATATATATATATATATATATATATTTAAATTGAGTCTCTGATTTTAATTTGAATGTTGAGAATGATATCAAATTTTTAATTGACTACTTGATTCTTATGTGGTTTCTAGGTAATTTTCTCCAAGGGATAAGTCTCATTCTAGTTTCTAAATTTAGTTGTTTTCTAACAAATGCCTTTTATTTAACACCATTAAGATTTAATAATATGATATTTTAATCTTATACTACATCATCACTTAAATTTTCGAATTTATGTATATTAATTTCTTATAAAATATTTTTTTAAAAGAAGTGATTATTTAATGTAATTTTAAATTAATGTATCATCACATATTAACATCGTTAAAAATGGATAAAATTTATGATGAGATATAAATTTAAGTACCAAATTAAATAATAATAAAACTTAAAAATCCTAAAAACTTTTTTTTGTAAGTTATTTGATTCTTATCTTTTGTTTTGCCCATTAGTGGTGCCAGCCTTCAAGTTGGCTGTCGCTCGCATTTTTCTCCCACCCATCCATTCACCCTGTAACGCCCCAAAAATTTATTTTTAAGATTTAATTGGGAGAAATCTGTAGAAATAGATTTCTATATCACTAGTTCGGAGCTCTATTTTTCGGTTTAAGGTCTGGGGTTCGAATCGTATTTTCAAAAAGTTTTATTGTTTTTAAAACAACCCATAAGCAAGCATTGCCCACTTAAGTTCAATTCGTTATGATATTGTGACAAGAATGAGCTTTCTGGTTCACTGGTTAAGTATTTGTTCATATTCTGTCTGGTTTTGAGTTCGAATCCCTTCGTATGCATAAGAAATAATTTTTTTTTTGCTTAATGCCGGAAAGTATGCATGGAAGTTAATTGTTTAAATAACGATAGTTTATTTCTTCCTTTTCATCTTGCCTGTTCTTTTTTTTATTTTGCTCCTTTCATTCTTTTTTTTTTTTTGCTAATCTACGGTCAAGAGGGGTACTAAATTTAGAAGTGTTGTAGCTAAACGTTCGATAGAGGATCGTTGAGTAAGTACCTGTTAACGTGAGCATTTCACGTTTGTTTTTCCGTTTATAACTTGTTGTAAATCGAATAAACTGTGAGTAGTACGAATTGCTAATAAACAATCGTTGTTTTCCCTAATAGACGGGAATACTTCCTACAAGGCACAACAATAATGATTATGGGCGTGCGGCCAGGCCGTGTGAGCCATACGGGCATGTGAGAAGTAGTGCGGTCGGCCGTGTAACTCACTGTTTGTTAAATTAAGGCCACACGGGCTAGCACACGGGCGTGTGTTCAGGCCATGTGTGGCCAATATGGTGTAGAGTTCACACGGGCACAAGACACGACCGTGTGTCCAGGCCGTGTAACTGATTGTTTATAAATTAAGGACCACACATGTAACACCCCCTAACCCTAAACCGTTGCCGGAACAGGGTTACGAGGCATTACAGGACATATCAGACAACTTACAAATAATTCGTAAATAAAATAATATTCATGGTATAATTTAATTATTAAATCCCTATATTGGACTCTCAAAGCCTAAAATATGTATTAAAATTTGATCGAGACTTATTCGAGTAATCCGAAATATTTTTTTATTTTTTTATTTTTTTTTATAAAATTTTGGCAGCATTTCTGCTTATTTTTACATAAAACCCCCTACAATTTCAAATCGAAAATAAACTCATGCCAATGTTCAACCAAATATTTTACACATTAAACACTTCTAATCAATCTCATAACATTGGTTCAATACTTTAATCAAATATCATAACAAATAAAGAAATAATTTATAACTTCATTCTTTATCCAATTTAGTACCAAATTTTACCATTTATATAACTAGTATTTCATTCATCATTCAAAACATTTTAACCATTATTTACAACTCAAAATCATATAGCATAATTACATAACTCACATCCTTCCACCTAGTACATGCCACTTAGTATAGAGGAAGAAATACATCACCAAAATCTTCGTGTTAGAGTCGGGATCGTTCTGGATGCTGAACCTGACCTTGAGCTCTATTACCTGCGCACGGAAACAACCGTACGCTGAGTATTTCATACTCAGTGGTATTACTATAAACCAAACTATTTAACATTAATAATTTACAAATATCAATCATAAACTAATGAATCATTTAAACTAATTATATATAATTGATTATCACTTCATAAACTTTTCACACACTAATTCAATTCATAATTTATCTTATGCAGTCTTTCTCGTACTTTCAATAGTGCCAAGACAATCAATCTCATTTTCAAATTTTCAATTCAATTGTTTACCCTATTAACAAGGCTCGGACTCTGACAGATACGCGGATTCCACCCAAACACACCAGAATATCCAACCCAAACACACCAAAATAATAAAATTCTCCGTAACACACCAGTATAATATAGCCTCCCAAACACACCAGTATATCATATCCTCCCAAACACACCAATAAGGCATGAAATGCCTCTTCGGATAAACCGAAGCATATAATAACAAAATCATCTCCTTGGCCTAGCTACAAATCTCCTCATCACATCACAAATCCAATGGCATGCCATTTGTATCAAATCTAGTCCAACAAGTTAATAGGGTATTATTTTTACTTTTCCAATTTCACTTTCATTTCCACAAAGATTTCCAACACTCAATCAATTTAACATCTATTACTTTAATTCATATATAAATAAATTTTCTCACATACTCATGTTTAATTTCAAATATAATACTTACCTTATCTTAATTATTCCATATCCAAAAATTCAATATACATTTAATAAATAGTTTGAGTTATAGTAATACAAACCCGGAATACTCGTTCACTCCTCAACGATCTTTTCTTTTCCTTTGGATACCGATGCCTCGTTTTCCTTGTTAGCAATTAACTTGAAATCCCAAAATCCCTATTTTTCCTTTCTTCTTTTCTTTCCTATTCTTTCCTTCCCCTGCTTCGAAATGTTCTCTGTTTCTTTTTAACTTTGTTTCTTTTCTTTCCTTTTTAATTTATTTACTTTATTTTATATTTAAGTTAATTAATAATTATAAAATATCTATTTTAACAACAAATATAATTAATACATTTGTACCATATCATAACCCTACATTTGTCCTAATCTAATTAATTTATCAAATAAAATCTTATAATATTATAATTTAATTAATAAATATATTTTCACTTAAATTTCAAATAAATACATAATTATAGTACAAGTGTTTTATACACATTATTACACATGTATTATCTCATTATCCTACATTTGTCAACTTATTAATTTATTCACTAATATAATTTCAATGAAATAATAATAATCAATAAATATCTTTTACTTATTATTTAAGAAAATATACAAATATATTACAAGTGTACAAATACATATACTACACATGTAAAATTTATTATCACACAGTTGTCTTTATTTTAATTTGTTTAATAACAATAATAGTAATAATAATAATAAATTATATGTGTATATATATATATTTTTTTTAACTTAATAAAAACTTTTAATAATAATACTTAAATATATTACCATCTAAATAAAATCTTAGATTTTATTTCCTTATGCCGCCTCTAATTTCAAATGTGGCTTAATTGCCCATTTGATTCTTTTTATTTTCTATGGTTTTAGAATTAAACTTTTAACCTTTACTCAATCTAGTCCTTTTTACTAATTACTCTAAATTAAACTAGTTTCACCTAATTAAAAACCTAATTAGACACACAACTAGACTCATAATTATTCCTAATAATTATTTAAGGATTTAATTTAATAAGACGGAGGCCCGACAATACACTTTTCCGGTGCCTACGGATTTTGGGTCGTTACAACACAGGCTAGCACACGGACGTGTACTCAGGCCGTGTGAGTCACATGGGCAAGGACACGGCCGTGTGTCCAAGTCGTGTAACTCTCTGTTTATCTATTGGTAGCAGACAAGTATACGACATGGACGTGTAATAGGCCGCGTGGACCACACGGGTAAGGACACGACCGTGTGTCTAGGCCGTGTGGTAGTCAACTTGAGTTTCAACAGTTAGTTTTTTTACCGTAATCATTATTGTAACTAATATTGGTTATCTATGACTTGATTGATATGAAATGAGATACAGTGAGCAACTACTACTAATGTGTAAGTGATATCTGATGTAAAAATCTGTGATTATAATGTGAATTTCTATATTTTGTTTGTGTGTGGATTGGAAAGTTCGAAGAAGGATGAAACAGTGGTTTAACCACTTTCTGATTGAATATAAATCTGACGTTTAACGCAAAATATGTTAGCATCTATGATACAATTCTGTAACGTGTCAAACAGACACAATACGGTGTGTAGAGATGGATGGACACTGAATGTCCTTAATAGTGTGTTGGGTAGGTTAGAGATGGTGTGTAGCGGATGGAACTAGAAATTTCTGTTATGAATTTGTTCTGCTATCTGACTGAGCATGTTGATAAACTGCAACCGTTCATATGTGTTATCTGAGGATAACTGATCTGTTTTATATCGATATTGTAGATATTGAGAACTATCCGATATTCTGAATAAGATCACCTTTGTGAAAGTTGAATAGCATATTTTCTGTTACACACTGAGTTCACAACTCACTCTGTTTTGTTTGGCTTTCAGGTGATCTACTAAACTGAACGAGATCAATGTCGTGGTGGCTCGGTCAACTTTATTATGTTTAAAATAAGATTATGTTACTATCATATTATGGATTTATAATGTTTGAGCACTAAGACTTTTCTGGTGACTGTTTGGAGATATGTGATTTGATTTATCTATCCTATGAACTTGTTCTAGTGACTGTTTGGAGATATGTGATTTGATTTATCTATCCTATGAACTTGTTAATTATTATGTTGATGTTTGTAACTCTCTGGACTCGGTTTGGACATTTAGGCCAGGGTTAGAGTGTTACATTTAGTGGTATCAGAACAAGGTTAATCAACACTTGGACTGTGTTTGGGCTCCTAATGCATGAGAACAGTAGCTAGTAATAATTACCAATTAAATTAATGTGAAAATAATATTAGAACTGTATTTAGTAACTGAGCTTTCGACGCCGACCCTGTCACTATAATTTTCATTGTTATATTGTTATAATGATTATGATTCTGCAACTAATATGTTTGATGTGGACTAGTGAAATTGATATACTGGATGTCTGAACTAATTTGTGAAATTCTGCTATTGTAGTCTGATTACTATAATAAGTTCGCGCGGTAGTCGTGGATGTGGTATGAGAGGGTGTCGAGGACGCTGAGGGGGACAAGCTCGAGCAAAGTCTTCCTCGATGGATAGCATGCCCAATTTGGAAACCAGTAAGACAGTTGGTACTCCCACTGCTGAGACGGAGTCCTAGACTCCGATGGCTAGGGATGACGCAATGTCCTAAGCCATGGTTCGAGCACTTGAAAGGGTTGCTAGAACCTATTCAGGAACGAAAAGTAGAGGATTGATTACTGAACGACTTCGTTCAAATGATGTTGAACTATTTCAGGGCATTATTGGAGTTGCTCCTACGGTTATTGAATATTAGCTCGAGGATACCAAGTGAATTATGATAGATCTGGACTGCACTCTTGCTCAGAAGTTAAGGGGTTCTGTATCATTGTTAAGAGATGAAGCCTATTAGTGGTGGTTAACTGTGGAGCAAGGTGCTCAGCCGAGACATGTGAACTGAGACTATTTTAAGAATGCCTTCAAGGTAAGTATGTGGGTGAAAGTTATGTCGAGGCTCGTTGACGTGAGTTCACGAGCCTAGTTTAGGGCGATAAGTCAGTCGCTGAGTATGAGCTAAGTTTCTACGACTGAGTAGGTATGCACCAATTCTGGTAGCTTCTGATTATGAAAAGTTTGTACGATTTAAAAAAGGTTTGAGGTACGATCTGCGTGTTCTGATCACTCCTCAGAGGGAGCGAGTGTTTGCTAATAAACAATCGTTGTTTTCCCTAATAGACGAGGATACTTTCGACAAGGCACAACAGCAAGTTGATATCCGCGATCATTGCTGAAATTCGGTAAGTCTGGAATGTATAGAAGTGTGTTGTCGAAGTTGTCGACATGTTCGATCATGACTAGTGTTGTTGAAATGTGGAAATTGATTTGTGAATTTGGTTGTGAAATGATTGATTAGGGTCTGGTTAGTTTCCGTAACAGTTTTCGACCAGGATAAATCAGGTGTGTAACAATTTTTGCAAGTTTCACAGGTTTTGAGTCGATGAAAATGGTAATTGTCGACGCCACATGGCTAGGCACACAGGCATGTGGCCAGGCCGTGTGTGGCTAAAATGGTGTAGAGTTCACATAGGCACAAGACACGGATGTGTTTCTAAGCCGTGTAATTCACTGTTTATGAATTTAGGACCACACGGGCCAGCACAAGGGTGTGTGCTCAGGCCATGCGAGTCACATGGAAAAGGACACGATCTTGTGTCCAAGCCATGTAACTCTCTATTTATTGATTGGTAGCACATGGGTATACGACATGTGTGTGTAGCAGGCCGTATGGACCACACGGGCAAAGACACGGCCATGTGTCCAGGTCGTGTGGTAGTCACCTAAAGTTCCAAAAACTAGTTTTTTTATCGTAGTCATTATTGTAATTAATATTGGTTATCTATGACTTGATTGATGTGAAATGAGATACAATGAGCAACTATTGCTAATGTGTAAGTGATATGGAAAATCTGTGATTATAATGTGAATTTCTGTATTCTAATTGTGTTTGGATTGAAAAGTTTGAAGAAGGAAGTAATCTGTTTTGAAACAGTGGTCTAACCACTTTCTGATTAAATCTGAATTGGCATTTAACGCAAAATATGTTAGCATTTACGATGTGTCAAACAAACACAGTGCAGTGTGTAGAGATGGATGGACACTGAATGTCTTTAATGGTGTGTTGGGTTGGTTAGAGATGGTGTATAGAGGATGGAACTAGGAATTTCTGTTATGAATCTATTCTGCTATCTGACTGAGCATGTTGATAAACTGCAACCGTTCATATGTGTTGTCTGAGTATAACTGATCTGTTTTATATTAATATTGTGGATATTGAAAACTATTCGGTATTCTGAATTAGATCACCTTGTGATCGTGTGAAAGCTGAATAGCATATTTTCTGTTACGCACTGAGTTCATAATTCACTCTATTTTGTTTAGTTTTCAGGTGATCCACCAAACTGAACGGGGTCGATGTCGCGGTGGCTCGATTAACTTTTTTATGTTTAAAATGAGATTATGTTACTATTCTATTATGGATTTATAATGTTTGAGCATTAAGACTTTTCTGGTAACTGTTTGGAGATTCATATGTGTTGTCTGAGTATAACTGATCTATTTTATATTGATATTGTGGATATTGAGAACTATCTGGTATTCTAAATTAGATCACCTTGTGATCGTGTGAAAGTTTAATAGCATATTTTCTGTTACGCATTGAGTTCACAACTCACTGTGTTTTGTTTAGCTTTCAGGTGATCCACCAAACTGAATGGAGTCGATGTCATTGTGGCTCGGTTAACTTTTTATGTTTAAAATGAGATTATGTTATTATTCTATTATGGATTTATGATGTTTGAGCACTAAAACTTTTCTGGTGACGGTTTGGAGATATGTGATTTGATTTATCTATCCTATGAACTTGTTAATTATTAGGTTAATGTTTGTAACTATCTAGACTTGGTCTGGATGTCTAGGCTAGGGTTAGGGTGTTACACATTCATCATTTCTTTTGTTCTTCTTCTCATTCACTCCACATGTCTTCTCAAATTTCAGTTTGTAAATCTATTTTGTGAGTATCTTTATTGGTTCATAAGTTGTGATGGACAGATGATGGCACCTGTCGTTCACTAAAACTCCACTAGCCACCAGTAATTTTTCTTGAAAAGTAGGTGGCTCTTCATCAGCTCTTAATATGTTTCTATTTTGAGAGTATTTCAAAATAATAAATGATTTCAAGTGTAACAGCTCAATTTCAGTGAAATTGAAATAATGGTTTCAGGACCAGAAATTTGAGTTAAAAAGAAAATTTATTTTAATATTATTGCATGGTCTATATTATGATAGGAAAGTCGTATGAAAATACTGATAGGAAAATTTTATCGATTAAGTGATTAATTAGAGAAAGGACCAAATTGCATAAAATGTAGAAGTTGAATTCTAGAAGCTAGAAGGATTAATTGGTTATAGAATTCAAAACTTGAGATTCTTATACGGTAATTAGACCATTAATTAAAAGTTAGTAGATATTTATGGATGAATCATCCATGGAAATTGGGAAAAAGAAAAGGACTAAATTGGAATTAGAAATAATTAAAAGATGATAATTAACTAAAAAGAAAATATCATCATTTTATTCATCTTCATCTCCAAAACTTTGATGGAAACCCTAGGAGAGAGGAAGAAAACTTTCTTGGCATTAAAAGGTAAGTAATCAAGTCCGATTTTTAATGATTTTATATTTTTGAAATTGGGATAGTGAGATCTATCTAATTTGGGGATTAATTTGAAAAGTTATCAAAGTAAAAAGTTTATGTCATGGATGAACATGCTGAAATTTGAAATTTATGGTAGAAAATGAAAGGTTTTTAGCAGATAAACAACTTTTACAAAGTAAATTTGCATAAAATTGAGATTTAGGGACTAAATTGTAAAGTTGTAAAATTGTAGAAAAAATTCTAAAATTTGTGAAATATGAGTGCTGTAAATGATACGTGAAAATTTTAGTTAGGCTTGAACAAGGATTAGATTGCATGAATTTCATTTTCCGACCCTAGGGACGAAATTGGAATTTATGAAAAGTTTAGGGGTGAAATAGTAATATTGCCTAGAGTGTAAATTGAGTCCAAATGAATATGAAGTATGATGAATTGATGAATAAATTCATTTATATAGACTCGAAAAACTCAAATACGAAGTTAGATCGAGGAAAGGAAAATATTTCGGACTAGTAGACATTCGTACAAACAAGTATCGAGGTAAGTTTGTGTAACTTAATATTAAATCTTGAGATGCTTAAATTACATGTCATATGATATGAATGTTATGCAAATTTTAAATGTATAAGAATGTAATAATATATTTGATATTACTTGAGAAAAGGGATATGTCCCGGTTAAATGAAAGAAATTCGATAGATTAGTGTGAATGTGATTCTGCATGTGTTGCAGACAGAATTTAGCTCGGACGAGTAATCCTGATAAGTTTCTGGAGTATTATGAGATAAATTTCTACGAGTATAGTGATCGGTAGTAATTCCGCATAAGTTGTGGACTACCGTAGCTCTGTGTGAGCATCTTGATACACGACTTGCCCGATTGTGATCTTGCATATGTTGCGAACACAAACATGGTTCTTTATGAGCATTATGATAATCGATCGGTTGCGATCTTGCATATGTTGCAAACACGAACGCAGCTCTGTGTGAGTGTCCAGACATGACTCGCACGAACTACACAAGATATGGCTATCCAGTGATGTTGTTACACGACTTTCTCGGTTAAAAGTTCTTTATGAGTAAAAGTTATTTGTGAACTACTACATGAGTTATGGCTTTTATAAGCATACTTGATTAGCCTGGATTAGCCACATGATACATGTTACACGATTTACCCGAATGACTTGAAAAGGTGGCTCGAGAGTTTCGTACACTTAAAGTGTACTACATGAGAGTATCCATCGATATTTCCAATAAATTCAACGGGCAAAACTTGGAAAAAAGGGGTTGATGGAATTTGAACGATTTTATCTTGAAAATGTACATGTGTTATGGAAATTATGAGTACATGAAAATCATAATATGATGAGCTCGTCTATGTTAAAGATGTTACGTGAATCTACTTGACTAACTCAAATTGTTGAAGTTGTGTGTGTTAGGTTGTTAATCAAATTATTTGGTTGTATATATGCATGATTAAAGTAATGAAAACTTATAGTAAGTTAAATTCTTGTTACATAGACTTACTAAGCATTAAATGCTTACTAGGTTTTATTTCTCTGTTTTATAGTGCTTGGAAGCTCAAGAAGGTTGGAGATCAGTTGGAGATCGGTCGGAGTATCATCACACTATCTACTAGCACATTTTGGTATAAATAGAAATATTACTTTGGTATAATGGCATGTATAAGCTATTAAGACCAATATTGATATTAAGTTGGATAGATGTAAGCTAGCTATTGGAATGACTAGTGTTGATGTGATTTTGCTATTTATATAAAGTTTTGAAATGGTTATGTAACAGCCCGTTTTTAGCTAAATCAGAACAGTGATTTTGGAACCACAAATCCGAGGTCAAAAAATTATTTTATTATTATTTTAAGTGTTTACAACACGATAGCATGTATGTGTGAAAGTTTCGTGAAATAATTTTATCGTTTGAATGTTTAATTCGGTAAAAAGGACTAAATCGTGTAAAGCGTAAAAGTGGTGTTCTAAAAGTTAAAGGTGTGTAATGGCTATGAAATTAAAAATTAAAGTCCTTAAGTGGTAAATGGACCATTATTAATGTTAATGGACATTTAGGACATTAGTTATGTATTCACAAAGGTTAATAATAAGGTTAATTTTGTAAATTGGTAATTTAAGTTAATTAAAATAAAAAAAAAACCATCATTTTATTTTCATCTTCTCTGTCTAGCCAAATTTGAGAAGAAGAAAAACTTATTTCCATGTTTGAAGCATTCGGCCATGTTCATCTAGTGCATGTAAGTCTGTTTTTGCTCGGTTTTTAATTATTTCTATATTTTTGTGATCGTTGCAACTAGGTCTAGCCCAGGGACTATTTTGCAAAACTGTTAAATGTTTTGATATTTTTCATTGTTGAATACATGAGTTCAAGGATGTTTGATGATGAAATATGAATATTTCTTGAAAGTTTTACAAGTTTTATTAAGTGATTTTTAGTGAAATTGTAAAATAGGGATAAATTTGTGAAAATGTAAAAATGTGTGGTTAAATGTGTGAAAAAGTGATAAATATGGGCTGATAGGGGCATAATAGTAATTCAGCAATCATGGGTATAAAAGGAATTTCATGAATTTGTGATTTTGTGAAATAAGGACTAAATTGTAAAAATGTGAAGTTTTAGGGGCAAATGTGTAAAATTACCTAAATGTATATTTTGGACTAAATTGAATAAATAGATGAATAAATATGCTGATTTTGATTACATATAGATCAAGAAAGGAAGAATTCAGACTTAGATCGAGGTAAGAACAAAGTACTCGACTAATCAGCTAGTTTCATCATTTCCGTATACGAGGTAAATTTGTATGTTAATAAATGCTATTGAATTATGTTATAATTTGTTATTATTATTGAATCAAATTGTGAAGCTTATTGAATATGAGTTATGAGACATGATCGACAGAGATACGACAGTTGAAAGTCTCGTACGAACCTTAGGAATAGTATAAGATATAAATGTCATGACATTGGGGTTACTGAGATTACGTGTAAGACCATATCTGGGATATGGCATTGATATGAGATTTCGTGTAAGACATAGCTGGGTTATGGCATCGATATGAGATTACATGTAAGACCATATTTGAATATGTCATTGGTACTATATATGTGTGATTCCCGAGTATCCTTTAGAGATTTTGAATGGTTCAATGGGCATAATCGAGACAAGGATGAAAGTAAGATCGAATTAAGTGACACATGTATGTACGTAACTTATATGAGTATAGAGTTGAGGTTATTTGTGGAATTCATGTGTAACCCTGTTTCGAACACGAGAAAGGTTTGTAGAATTATATGTGTTATACCATATTATGCTTATTTGGTTGATTTGTATTTATTTGATTTGTTAATTTTATTATCATACGAGATTACTAAGCTGCAAAGTTTACTTCGTTTTATTTTTCATGTTTTCTAGTGTTTCGAAGCTAGCTCGGATATGGGGATCGTTAGAGACTTCATTGCACTATCGGATGTCTATTTGGTACTTTTGAGATTGTGTATTTATGGTATATGGCATGTATAGGCTATGTGATCTTTTGGTATGTTTTGAGTTATGAAGTTATAGCCATGAGATTTGGCTTGTAAATGATGTAAGGTTTGATATGTATAAGGCCATATAGGTTGGCTTATTTTATGAGTTTGATAATGTAGTTATGATGATGTTGTGTAGTACAAATGATATGTGATATTTGATGTATATATTGTCATGTGTTATGGGATATTTTGGTATGTTTGATAATGAGTTTTGATGCTCAAATAGTTATCATGGTATGAGGTATGTAGTTGGTTGTGATATACTTTTTGTGGATTGATTTTGGTTGATGCAATGGTTAATTATAGGCTATGTTTTGTATGTGGTTTATGGCCTGAAAAGCATGATGTTTTGGTATATAAATTGAATATATAAATGTTATTGGATTGTGCCTTGAAATGGATGGAGTTGAAATGTCATGATTTGTGTATGAAATGATATCGGTTGGTTGCCTAAATGTGTATGGAAATGGTACCTCTTATGCTTGTGTAGGTATGCACAATTGGGGTGGCAAAATGGCTTGGTAAATAGTTTATTTTTGTCCACACGAGCAGAAACACAGGTGTGTGTCTGAGCTGTGTACGACACACGGTCATGGTACACGGCCATGTGTCCCCTGAAACATTTAATAGAAACAAGTTAGTGAGTTATACGGCCTAGACACATGGGCGTGTGGTCGGCCGTGTGACACAAGT
Organism: Gossypium stocksii; assembly: GCA_020496765.1. Classification (NCBI taxonomy): domain Eukaryota; kingdom Viridiplantae; phylum Streptophyta; class Magnoliopsida; order Malvales; family Malvaceae; genus Gossypium; species Gossypium stocksii. The sequence continues at coordinate 113,521,157 of CM035623.1, forward strand.
CAGAGAGTTACACGGGGTAGGACACGGTCTGGGACATGACCATGTGTTTCCATTTCGAATGTCCACACGGCCTGTGACACGGGCTTGTCCACGGCCTGTTCACACGGGCGTGTGTCCCCTGATTTGAGAAATTTTCCAAGTTTTTCCAAAGTTGTTCTAAGTTATTGGTTTAGTTTCGAACTACTTTTAAAGCATATTTTGGGCCCCGTAGGCTCGTTCAAGGGACAATGTAATTATGTTTGAATGAGATATGTTTGTGTATGATAATGTATGCGAAATGAATGTGTAAATGATGTAATAAGTTCAATAATGCCTCTTAACCATATTCTGACAACGGTTGTGGGTTAGGGGTGTTACAGGTTATGCAAATGTGTTGGTAAGGTTGATTCATGCATAAGTATATTATTTGGATTGGTTTGAATATATATGCAAACTTTGGTGCAGGGAATTGATGAAAATGGGTGAGAAATAAGGCTTGGAAATAGCCTTATTTTGTCCACACAAGTATACACACGAGTGTGTGTCTAGGCCGTGTGTGACACACGGTCTAGAACATGGGCGTATAGCCTAGCTGTGTGTCCCCTACATCCTAAAATTGAGAAACAAAATGCTCTGAATGGAGCACATGGGCAGAGACATGGGCGTATGTCTCAGCCGTGTGAGATATACGGCCTTGAACACGAGCATGTCTCTTGGCCGTATGAAACCTACACTTAATTTTCAAAAATTAAATTAACTACATGGCCTAGCACACGGGTGTGTGACTTGGCCGTATGACTTAATTTTCTTCATGGGTTACAAGTCAGAGAGTTACATAGGTAAGGGACACAGGCATGTGTCATCACACTGCCTGAGACATGGGCATATCATATGGCCGTGTGAGCCACACGGGCGTGTCCCTCACAACACGGGCGTGTCCCTCACAACACGGGCGTGTGACTCCTAAATGTGAGAAAAATTTTAGAATTTTGCGAAAAATTCCCTAAGCTCTAGATTTAGTCCCAACTCGATTCTAATGCATGTATTGGGTTTCAAGGGTCCAATCAAGGGACGTTTTGATGAAACTCGAAAAATGAATAATACTTGACTCGATTTAGTTGTACATGTTCTATTAAACTCCAATAATGCCTCGTAACCCTGTTCCGGTGACGGATACGGGTTAAGGGTGTTACATCACGAGTCAATTTGGACTAGTGTTGTCTTAAGTTTTATACAATTTTTTGTTTGTTTTTCCATTGTTTAATAAGTTTTTAGTTTTAAAAGTTTTTGTTTGCTCTTGTAACACATTTTTTATTCTTGCTTATGCATTTAACCTTAGTTTTACAAGTGATTTTAGAGATGATTTTGTTGTTGTCCTCTCTAGTTTGGCTAATGCTTGATTCTTTTGTCGATTTTTGCTTGCCTCTGTGGACCATCTGGAGTTGATTTCCTTATCGTATTAAGTGCTTGCAATCACTCCAAATATGTCGTGCTTGAGTTTTGATAAAGCCAATTGTCAACGTGTCATGATGTTCTATTGATGCTAAGGCTAAAGCTTTTATGGTGTTGATGGAGCTTGTCCTTCACCATCTACGACGAGTGTTTGTTATTTTTTCCCGTAAATTGTATAGTTCCATTCATTAAATGAATTAATGAATTTACTTTTAAGAAAAAAAGTACCAACTTAAATTGAAAAAAAAATTAAATACCGACTTGAGCATGTGACTTGTCATTTAAAAAAATATATATTACTTTTAAAAAGAATTGGATGGGAAGTAGAAGCCTACGAACTTCGATATTTCGGGTTGAAGTCCCACTTTTACTTATATTTATTTTGGATTTAAATTTCACCATGTTTAAGTGTTGTCTAGATTTATTTATATTTCAGTTATATTTTGTACGGTTAAAGTATCATAAAAGCTCTTGTATTAGAAATCAAATTGCATTTTTCTCACTTTACTCAAAAAATGAACAAATTATTCACTGTATGTTAGATCAAAGAGCAAACTGGTCATTCTGTTAAAAATTTCATTCATTTAGACTATTAAAAATTGGCTCTGCACGTGTACCTATCTAATTGTTCTGTCAACCAAGCCAATTTTTAATAGTAAAAATTGATAAAACTTTTAACATACTGGACTAATTTGCTCTTTGATCTAACATACAATGACTAATTTGTCTATTTTTTTAGTAAAAGAGACAAAATGCAATATGATTCTTAGTACAGAGACCTCCATGATAATTTTACCTATGTTGTAGTCATTCGATTTTAGTTATAATTACTCGAACATGTATTAATTGTATATATACTTATAAACTTGTTAAAAAAACTTGGGATAAAGCAATAAATCAGGGGTGTAGCTAGGGGCTGGCAAGGGCCTCGGGTCCCCCTAAAACGAAATTTTTTTTATTTAGACTCTTTAAAATTTTAAATTAGTAAAAGTAAAATTACACTTTCTTCCCCTAAAAATATAAAATTTTGATTTAATTATTTAAAAATTATAAAGATATATACTATTAAAATGATGAAATTACATTTTTACTATTGCAAAAATTATAATTTAATTTCACCCCTTAAAAAATTTTATAATTTCGCACCTCACAATAATATGATTATTTTCAAAGATTAAACCTAATTTAATCCAAAAAGTTGATAATATGAAGAGCTTAAACGTTTTAAGAAACCCGAATATTTCTAAATATATGATAGATTTATTTTTGGCCAAAAAATATATGATAGTCTAGGGAGGCTGAATGTGGACCATAATATATATTCTTCAATGAAACTACGACGGAAAGCACGCCCTGATCTTAGTCTTTTCTTGCATGAATATTGACTTTCTTTTTTCATCTTTAGGATAAGTGATTTTCCTTTGTTAAATTATGTTGTAAGTCCCTACATTGTGATAAAATTTAAAATTTAATCCTTATACTTAAAAAGTTAAAAATTAAATCCTCCTTGTTAAAAGTGGGTAGACTCCTTTGGGAGAAGTCTTTGAAGCGTCGTTTGTTGAGCAACCAACCGAATTTCCAACAACCAAAGATATTGTCCTTAGCCACCGGGAGAAGTTGTGTACAATAACGACCATTTAACCCTTAGGTTGGTGGTTCTAGTCACCTCGTACTCAAGTAGCTAAATTATTATTTACACGTCATATACTAAGATTTCTTTCAAGTCTTGCAAGTCATATCTCCACCAACTAAGGGGGAGAGGCGCCTTTCTTTGTGAATCGTACACAACTCTTTGCAAAGGATAGAGACTAAACCCTCATACGAGGAAAACACCTTTGGTTGTTGGAGGTTCGACCGACTACTCGATGGACAACACTTTGAAGACCACCCTCAACACTCAAGTTTTTTTTTTTTTTTAATTATATCAGTCCAATCATTAGAATTGCTAGTGTTTTCTATCCAAATTTGTTAGCTTGAATTTTTTATTATACTGTTCTCATATAGTTGATAGAAAATAAACATGTTAAATTAACAACTACCAGCGAAGATAATGATTGGAGTAAGATTTTTAAATTGAAAAAATAGGATTGAAATAATCTCTAATTTTATACAAGTACAAGAACTAACAACAAGTTTTAACTTTTTTTTTTTATTTTATACAATGCTTAGAACTACTCATAATCCCTTCCTAACCCTTAAATAAGAAGATAAGCGCGTTTCAACGCGTTCAAACTCATGTCTTCTTACTCAAACGATAATACCGATACCAACCGAATTAAAACTCACTCGATTTTTCTTTTTAATTTCTTAAAGATTAATAATAGAACATTAAGTAAGAAAAAAAAATGAAGAAAGAACCAAGACAATGATCGCACTCGTCGTTTTCAAATGTCGTTTTGGTAATTTTCAATGTTGTAATTGTTGACACAAATTAGAGGTGGTGCGTTGTTTAAGCTTACCCATTTTATTTAAACACTTAGATGAGGGGTCCCCTTTATTAATTAATTAATTAATTTTAAGCTTATGGAAACAATAGGTTAATTCGTTGTATTGATTTTTTTTTACTGTTATTCGACTAGACAATCAAGCTTAATTTTTTGTATTTTTCTTAATATTTTTAACTATGCTAAAAATTAGAGTTGCAATAGAGAGACTACAGTCATTGAATTAAAACTGTTAAAGGGACTAAATTTTAATTATATAAATAGTACAGGGGCTTGAATCACATCATATATATTATAAAAATTTGAAGTTGCAAAAAAAAAAAAAAAATTGTGTGGCGTGCTTGTAATCAGCTGTTTATCATTGTATTATTCTACCATGTCTAATTATTTATCATATTTTTAATAAAATTAATTAAAGGTAAGCTACTTATTAATACATATTATCAAATTTGGAATATAAAAATTTCTTTAGTAATCATATTCATAATTATAAAATAATAAATTATATTTTTTAATAAAAAGATTTTGGTTTCAAAATTCCAGGAATCCCTACTTTTTAATTTTTTTGAAAAAGTATTTTTATCAATTATATTTGATACTTATTAGATTAGAAATTAAAGTATTGCATTCGTTTTGTATAATAAAAAATATTAGGCATGGAGAATTTAAAAATTCGTGGTCAGCATCTACTTCTTAATAGACTTACAGAATGTGAAAAATTAATTACTGAATTCACTCTGATAGATACCTTGAGAAATAATATATATATATATATATATATATATATATTAGGCTATGTTTAATATAAAATTTGATTATAGGAATAAAAAATTTCAGATTATTAAAAATATGAAAATCTAATAATTTAAATATAATAAATATTATTGTAGTATTTTTTTATTTGAATATATAGTTAATACAATACTCATAATTAACTATAATTTTTATTTGACTTTCTACTTTTTTGTTAAATATCATCTTATATAAAGTTCTTAGTTGTTGTTGAAATAATAAAATGGATTTGAGCTGTAACTATGTATAGCACACTAATTCCTACTGTTTTATTGCTTTATTCTACACTATCTACAAGTGAAATGTAAATGGAGTAGAAAATATACACGAGCAATAAAAAATAAATGTATTATATTTCTTTTTAGAAATTTTCCTTTCTATGGAATCACACCATTTTAAGAAGTTTTTAAGAAAAGAAAAAAAAAGTGAAAATGAAAAAATATAGAGGAATCAAAGTCATTAAAGGCTTGATTAATGATGAAATTTCACGTAAGAGTAGATATCGGAATCTAGATTTTGAGTTAACTTCATTTTAGATAATATATTTTTACTCGGACATGAGATTTTAGAATTGAGTTAATGCCACATTAGCATGATTTAAAAAAATTATATTATCTAACTTTAATGGGATTAACCATCAATGTTATCAATTTATAATAACTAATAACATTATAAAACAAAAGTAAAAGGATCAAATTATACCAAATAAAAGTAAAAAATTAAATTTCAAATTTTACCATAAAATGACCGAAATAAGTTTATCTGTATTTATCATTAACTAATTCATCCTTGATTTTTTTTAAAAAAGCAATTTTATTTTTTAATAATTTCTCTGGTAGTCTCCAACTCCAACTTTTTTTCCAAAGCTCCTTCCACAATATAGTGACAAATGTCTGCCACGTAGGCAAAAAAACAATTATTCTGCCATGTCACTATACATGTATGCAATTTTGAGTCTAACCCGCCGCCGTGCGTCATTTGACTCACGTGCGTAATTCTTTTTTTTTTTTTTTTTGTTCAATATTTTTCTCGAACTGGTATATAAACAAAGTCCGGTCGTTGAAAAATGTCGTGAGACCAAACAAACAAACAAACAAAAAAGAAAACACAGTTCGCTACCAGTTGCCGCTTAGAGACAACTAAAATAAATACCATGGACGAATCTTCTTTCTTTCACTACTCCACGACATCGGAAGTCTCGCCTGAGTCGTCATTTTGCTCGCCGGAGCCGTACAGTTCCGTTTTCTTCAACTTCCACGACGCAGAAGAGCTGCTTTGGATGGATTTATTGGCTGAAGGCGGGCGACCCAAACCCGAACCCGAAGAGGTTACTTCCGAGGTTAAACAACCCGAACCGGAGCCCAAAGGGGAACGGAATTACAGAGGGGTAAGGAAGAGGCCGTGGGGGAAATACGCGGCGGAGATAAGGGACTCAACAAGGAACGGCGTTAGGGTATGGATAGGAACATTCGACAGTGCCGAAGAAGCTGCTCTAGCTTACGACCAAGCGGCATTCGCTATGAAAGGAGCGTTGGCTACACTCAATTTTCCGATGGAAGTCGTTAAGGAATCGCTTGAAGAAATGAAGTATCGGTGCGAAGAAGGTTGTTCACCTGTCGTGGCTTTGAAGAAGAGGCATTACTTAAGGAAAAGATCATCGTCGTCGTCTTCGGCGGTGAAGAACAAGAGAAGTAAACGGAACGAGGTGGTCGGACAACAACAACAACAACGGAACCTGGTGGTGTTTGAGGATTTAGGAGCTGATTACTTGGAACAGCTTCTTAGTTCGTGTTGAAAACGGTGTCGACGACGATGGGGTCGTGGCATTTTTTTTTTTAATCTCAATATTTTGATTCCATTTCAGATTTTCTTTTTGTTGATTTCAGTCAATCCTAGTGCAGTCCCATTTTTTCCTTTTGGGGGGCTGATTTCGGGGCTGTTAAATCTTGTTCCATAGTATATCTGATTCTGGTTTGTTTTTTTTGTAAAGTTAATCTTAAAAAAGAAGAAAAATAAAATTGCATTTTGGTACATTTTTGTATATTTTTAATATTTCCGACATCAAATTATCCTCTTTAGGTGGTCGCATATATTTTTTTCCTATCTATTTAAATATTTAATTTAATATTTAAATTAATTTTAATATTTAATTTAATATCAAAATTAAAGGATAAGAGGAGTTTATATACTAAATTAAAAATTGAAGTCAAAATCAAATATTTAAATAAAACAAAGAAAATATTAAATTTAAAAATTTTTAAATAACAATTGAACATTAAAATGAAACTTAAATATTATATTAAACACTAAAGATAAATTCAAATAATAAATAATATATTTTTCTAGAGCAAATTTAATTTAATAAGCGAAATTTATCCTAGGCTCAAATAGTGGTTGTTTGAATTGGATTAAATTAACAGATGAGATTAAGAATCGACTTTGGGAATCGCATCAAACCAATTAAATCAATGATTAAAATAATTTTTTTAATAATTATAAATTTTGATAATTTATTTAATCCAACTTAATATACTAAGGAGCTTCAGCCAAATATATTTGGATTATTTATACACCCATCATCATACCCGCGTATAAATGGCGCAATACTGTTGGCTGGAAGATCACGATCGAACTGACAATTTCGCAAATATCGGCAACGTTTTGAAATTTTGAAATCGGATACTATACTTTTTTTCATTTCGACCTTTTAAATTTCGGAAGGGATCCGATCCGGTTCTCAAAAAGGTCCTTCCATCATAAAAAAAGATTTGGGGAAAGCTCCACTTTAGGTTTTTTCTAGGGTTCTAAAATAATCTCAACGATTTCGCGCGAAAAATGGATTACGATGGTAGCCGTTACGATCGCCATTTTCTTTTCAATCTATTTTTTTTTCATTGCCTTTTTTGTTATTGTTAATGGATTGAAACCTTTTTGTTGTTTTTTTAGGTCAAAGAGGATCAGCAACACCGTCAACGATGTTGGCTTCTCTGCTTAATAAAAGAGCTAAGCTTCAAGAAGAGCTACGAAGCATCGAAAGACAAGTAGTGATTTCATCATTTTTCTCCTTGTTCTTCTTTTTTTCTCCCGATTTGATTCGATTTTGATTTTTTTTTTAAATTTTCCTGTTTTTAAATGCAGGTATATGACATGGAAACAAGTTATTTGCAGGATCCAAGCCAATGCGGTCACGTTTTGAAAGGTTTCGAGGGATTCCTCTCTTCATCGAAGAATACTGCGCTGTATGGATTGCCTGTTCTAACACTCTTTTCCTTAGTTTATTTCTTCATGGAATGTAGAGCTGCTTGTTCATATATCCTTATAATGTTTAGTATTTTAGCTTAAACACAAATTATTGAATATGTCGAAAATCTACGCGAATATGATTCTCGTGTTAAATGTGTTGTGCTAATTGTATTCAGATGTCTTGCATTTCTCATGTTGTGTCCAAAATGCCTGTTTTGTTCAATTTTATATATATTCAGGGTTTATTTAGGGGGAAAAAACATGATTTGTAAGTGTAGATTTTATTAGATGCATGCTTAAGACACTGCGGCTTAGCTAATTTCTTTAAAGTTCCAAAAGTTCCAGTGCAAATTTATCTTATGGATTTGTATATTGAATATGAACTATGTATTGAACTTGTCTTGCAGCTTGAAGCGGTCCAGGAAGTTTCAGCCGGAAGATAGGCTATTCTCGTTGTCTTCTGTCACTTCACCCGCGGTGTGTGTTCCTGTTTACTTGCATTTCTTCTATTTGTTATCTCAAATGAAGTAAGATAGGAAATTGGTTTCGTCAAATGCCAACACTGAAATATTGTTCTGTTACATAGAGTTGCAGATGGTTTGTTTTGCTTCGTGTATGTGTTACTATTGCTGCATATAAAAGCACCATAGTTTATATGCCTTCATAAACCAATCCTTTCTCACACTCCTCAGCTATATACATCAAAATTAATATATTGCTGTCCACTCTATAGAAGATCCTGCTAAATGTTTCCGCAACGGCATGAATGAATTTCTCAGTATTGTAGTTTTTTAGTGTTTACTGCAGCTATTTTTCCTTAACAGTAATTGAATGGCTTGAATAGATAAATAATATGGTGTCCCCATCACGAGCAAGTTTTTCCAACTGATTTTTGTTCTGCCATTGTTTCTTTCAGGCCGAAGAGGTTGCTGCCGGTAGAGATGGTGAGCCTTTTAATATGCAGATGCATCAACAGATTTCCTTTCTTGATGTCTCATTGGTTGTTATTCCTTTGTGTTTAGCAGATGGGAAGTCGTACTACGGTGCCGGTCGGTCTAAGGGTGGAGGTTACTTTGCCAATGGGCAGTAAGTGCATTAATTCGTTAAAGAATTTACTTCAATCCGAAATTCTAAACCGGAAACAGTCTGAAACTCATGTCTTGTGTTTTTTCTTTTTTTTACAGAGGAAAGCCAAAGAAGGGAAGAGTTAGAGAAGCCAAGAGAATAAGACACTCTAGTGAACCAGATTTTGACTATGATGATGATCCTGATGTCACATTTTGAAACCTCTTTTATCTGATGAAATGCTTCTTGGCCTTTCCCTGGAGCTTTTCACTTGTTACGGTTCGAAACGATCATTAATGGCGGATGTTATTTTCAGGATTTTGAAGTTTACGTTTTCATGATGCTCAAACTGAATGATGGGGTACATATGGTTTCAATGTTGAATGGCAATGTAAATCAACTTTGTACAGTTGAAAGCTTCGGACCAAGTTTCAGGCAACAAGTTTCTTCTCTTCTTTCATTTCAGCGGTATAATTACCATTTCAACAAGGTAGTATTTTCAAATTCAAGTGGTTTTGAATTTGAAAATTTTGAGTTTTTTAAGTAGATTCTTTTTATCAAGTTTAGATTCAAATTGGTCGATCAAGTTTAAATGATTATTTTTTTATGATAAAATTAAATGAATAAAAAATTCCATCGTCCACGGTAGGCATGCTTAGTTTCATCATTCGCTCCATTGTGATGTGTAATTTTGAGAAGTACTATCATCTTCGTATATGTTGATACATCCATTTTTGACCTATCTTATTCTGTTCCAATTTACTTTTTGCTATTAATATCTTCAACATTTTTAAAATTGAGTAAATTTTAATCTTAATTTTTCATAAAATATATTAATTTCTTTTATAATTAAAATCCAATCTGTTCGAAACCGATTGAAAAATTCAGAAAATAAAATTCACTCCATTCAAATAAAATCAAATCAAGTTTAGCCATCCATTGAATATCCAAATTCGGATAAAAATTAACAAATTGCAGTAACTAAGGAGCCAATGAATTTAAATCATAAGATTTGTTGATAAAGTGCTAAAATTCATCAATGATGAGGAACGCCATACATTGAACTGCAATTCACAATTTCAGTTAAACCTGATCTTAAACATAAATGAACATGAACATGCTTTGGTAACAATTCCTTTTATTTGCTGAAAATAATAAATAAATAATTCATTTCATCAGCTAAAATCTCCCTGGTAAAGAAACTAACAAAACCCAGAGAGGACGATCATATCATCGGAAAAAATATTATCGAGGGGTCAAATCTTACAATATCCATTTATAAGAGGACATCGGCATAAAATCGAGCTTTTAGATGAGGGCTTGTATACCAATTTGTTGCATTTCTCTAAGCTTCCATATTGGATAAAGAGCACCCTCTCCAAGTTCTTCTACATCCACTTGTTGCATGGCCCATGCATAATACACCGTGTGAATTGTATCCTAATAAATAAAAAAAAAGACAGTTTTATGGAAAATAAAAGATCAAAATATATTTTTCTTTCTTTTTTCGATCAATACAATATTAAGGGCAAAAAAGATTTCTGGGGGCCAAAATTAACTAACATATATATTTAATTTTACGAGAGAACTTATCATTTTAATAGCTTATACATTTATAATTCTTTAAAGAACTAAATCAAGATTTTATTATTTTTGGGGGAGTAAAATGCAATTTTGCTATAAACTAGCTTAAATATTTCATAAATTTTAAAGGGGCAAAAATAAGATTTCCCATTTTAGGGGTCAAGCCCTGCCAGCCCTCTCTAGCACCACCCTTGGGCTGGAGAATGCTAAATGTCCTTAAACTTTGATCCAGATTCTAAACTGATCCTCAAACTTCAAAACGTACATACTAATTGCGTCCTCAAAATATTAGAGACTATTTCTTTTTTTGACAGTCAGATCCAAAACGGTACACATTTAAACATTGATCCATGTATTTTAAATATGCTCCAAGTCAACCAACTTAACATTTAACGACCAAGCTGACAGAAAGACTCGCATAGAAGTTTCAGGGACCAATTTAGAATCTAAGCCATAGTTTGGGAACCATCTAGTTCAATTAAAAGTATGAAAAGCGGAAAAACAACTTTTCATTTACCTTTCCACCTTCTGTTATTTTGCCCTCTCTATTTCTTACACAATATATTTGTTGCGTTTGAAACTGCAAACATCAAAACGAGAAAAGGCCATCAGCATCAGCTTTAAAAACCTTAAGAAACTTAAATTGATTAAGAAATCAAAGAAGCAAAAGAAGAAAAACTCATACCGCAACTATGATAATAGGGGAAGTCCCCATCATTTTGGTCTCTCTAACTTCTACATCTGATATATGTAGAATCTGCAACAAAAAGTGAAGGCCTGAATTAGTAACAGCGCTTCATATCAAGTATCTAAGTGAACACGAGATTCAGAACCTGATAATCCCAACTTACCTTGTTATCGAAAAATATACCATGGCTCTGATAAGCAATATGCTCCGCTTTGCACCTGTCAATAACTTCAGGACTACAATACTTTTTCAACGTTTCAACATCTCCCTGCATGTATAAAGTATTTATATATATATTAGAGAAAGCCACCATCCGAGACATTATTTTTATTGGAAAGTATAAAACAGTATAAAATAAAGCCAGGAGAACCCCTTACTTTTATATAAGCATTCAGGACTGGTCTGATTGCTTCTTGAACTTCAGCTACAAACTCTGGCAAAGAAAATGACCTATACTCCATGCACCAAAGAAGGTTGTCAAGAAATGGAACATAAAGTACTGAAGCATAAACAAAAAGAGTCGTGACCATACGGATCTCGTCGGCGTATTTCTTTGTATGATGCTGCAGCATCTGTTTCTTGAAAGATACTCTCGTTTATACTGCAAAACATGTTATGGGATCAGCATACAAAAAGACTGCATCAATAACTTCCTAATTTGTAAGTTGAAAGATTACTAGAAAAGTAGAAGCGGGAAAGTATAGCATACTCCTGAATTTTGTGAACAATGGGGTTATCACTGGTCTCCCATCTTTCACGCATATCTTCTGCAATCTGCCAATGCAGCCATATTATAATTTCAAACAGTTCGGGTATATAACTTTTCCTGGATTTCACGAATCAAGACAGTACAGTATAGGCAAATATATAGAGCATGCATCAAAACCGAAATAAATAGCAATAGGATGGAAACTTACCTCTTGGCCCTTCGTCACAACGGGTTCACTCATCCCACTAACACGCTTGAATAATGGATTACCTTGCATCTATACAGAATAAAACAAAGTTCGTTCAAATAATAAGAAGAAAAACTTAAGTGATATTCAAGTAAAACTCAACACCTACAATAAACTTACTTTCTCTTTGAACGCCTCCCACTTTTTACTCCAAGGGGATTGCTTAGATGGCAAAACAACAATATCAGTTCTTGTACTTCTTTCACCTGTCGATGAAGGAGGTGGGGTATACTCCAGGTGTTTTCTCTTACTCGGATTACCACTTAACTCATCCTTAACAATGCCATAACCCTTCTTTGCTAAATCGACAACCTTCGCTTCCTTTAACCTTTGGAAAGCTGAAGAAACCTTTGGAGAAGACATGCGAGACTTAAATTTTCCAAATACAGTTTCTGCTGCATCACTCGTTCCAGGTTGCTGGTCATTTTGTTCTTTGGATGATGTTGTGCCTTCATCTTTTGCATCAGCACCCTGCTGAGCTGAAGTATCGGTCGACTGTGAAAACTCTTCCTTTCCAATCCCAAAAGTTCCCTTAACCTAAATCAGTGATATCAAATAACTTAATAAAAGCGGTCACGGACATTATATGTAGGTCAAATAGCTTTCTTTAAAAAAAATATATACCTCCTCTTTGGCAGCTGAAATCTTCTCCTTCACATTGGCAGAAACCTACTACCGACACAATACCAATCAAATATGAATTAGGTATCACTAACGTAACAAAAAAGCTCCATCAAAAGCTTCACATTTTTAAACAAACAAAACATTTTTCACATCGCACAACCAGGATAAAAATTACAATAAAACACTAATTTCATGTAGCAACAAGATTGCTGGTAAAAGTACCATGGAGGCTCCTAAAATAGGAGTCAGATTGCAATTTGTCCCTTCTACCCCAAAAAAATGGGCAAATTAGTCTCTTTAGGTTAGATTAAAGAGCAAATTGGTCCTTTCTATTAAAAATTTCATCCATTTGTACCGTTAAAAAGTGGAGTGACTTATGGAATAACCATATAGTGACACATCACGTGTACCTCATGTATGTTGAGGTACAGGGGTCAGTTTTTAACAATAGAAATTGATAACAAAAAAACCAATTTGCTCTTTAGTCTAATCTACAAAGACAAGTTCGCCTAATTTTTTAGTAGAGTCATATTGTTCCACATAACAACCAATATAGAATCCAAATTACCAGAACTCTGGCTTAATCATCATAAGGTAACACACACATATATTTACAAAATGGTGCAATACAAAATCTAAGTGAGGTCGCTTTTCAATAATCATCCTTAGCTTTTTCTCTAAATCAGCCCGATGCCAAAGCTATGGTCAAATTCTAGCATATTAACTCCACAAAATGAATTGTATACAGAACACACAATTAAAAGCTACATATAATCTATGGGTACTAAGAAATTCACATAAACATGCATTACAAATAAATGCAACTCGGAAAAGAAACATAACAGATACATAAAATAGTGTCATTATAAATTAGTTTAAGTAAACAATGAAGAGAAGATAAATCTAAAACCCCAACCTTTTTAGCTGTAGCTTCGGCCCCTGTCCACACACCATCAACCTGTTTGTAAAGCTGCTCGGTTGTCTGCTTCGTTCTGCATTCGCCATTTCACCATGTCAGGCCAATCCCCTTGACATACAAGGGTATGTCTCAGCCTACTAACCCTAACAATGCTAAAATTTACAACTAAAACATAACGTGGTTACTTCAATACAAGAGAAAAATTACCTAACTTTCAGCTCTTCCGCTTTCCCTTTTAGCTCCTCAACTGATTGCTTAAAATCCTGATTTCTACAATATGATGCAACCCCGTCAAAATAAAGATAAAAAAGACTTGTCCTTAATCCTTTCTCAAAATGAAGCAATATATAAGTAGCTTCAAATACCTGTTAGCTTCGCCTTTAATTTTCTTGGAGAATTCATTGAAGACACTGAACTGTCCATTTCTCGAATACCCTTTTCCAGATAGCAATCTTAATCTTACATTCGAACCCTAAAATACCAAAACCGCACCAAACAAAATAAAATATGGGAAGAAATTTAAACAGAAATTTAAACTCTGTACCTGTGGAGACGTAAGGCGATGAAAAAGGGGCTGTCTTGCAATGAGAAAATCACGAACCAGTTTCCTACTAGCCATAATTAACCAAAATTGTTTGAGAAAAACGTTCTAGGGGGTTTGTTCTTTTACAAATACATTTGAATGTGGTATAAAATTCGGGTTTTTTTTTCCCAAAAATATGGGTAACTGAAGAGACTTCGATTAATTTTTATGTTAATGAAACTCTGGGGATTGTTCGGTTAATGAAATCAACTAAAATTTTCTTTGGAATTTTCCCTGGAAAAAAAAGAACGATGGAATCAAGTGGCGCCTGTTGCTTAAAGAATAAAGTTTTGTTCTTTGATATGAAAGATGAGTTAAAAATTAGGGTTTTCGTTGCCCATGTTAGGTGTGTGAAATTACTTGAAAGGACCCTCTTGAAGGTTTAAGAAAAGGTTAAAATCTGCTCAAAGGTCACTGTAGTTTTTGCACATTTAAAATTGAATCCCTCTATTTTAAAACAACATTGTTTTTATATTTTTTTTTTATTTAATAACTTAGCACCTAATCCGAAACAGCATTCAATTAAACCCTTAATAAAAAATAGGATAAACTAAATTCAATATCACTAAACTATTAGTAAGTTTGCGTTTTGATCACTCAATTTCAAAAAGTTACAAAATGTTTATTGAACTATTTAAATATTTTCATTTAAGTCACTAGACTATTAAAATCATTGTTGTCTTACAGCGTTCTTGTTCTCACCATCTACACCAATCGAAAGTTTTCCTTCCACTTCTCTTCTACAATCGTAGATTTTTTTCATAAAATAATTTTGAACGTCATGAATCTGCAAATTAAAATCCAAACAATTTTCTTCTCTGATCTCTAACATTGACCATCAGATCAGTTTGGATTTAAAGTATGCTATTATACTCATTGATGGGTATTGATCTACCGTATTGAACTTCGAATCATAGTTGGAGCTCGCTAATTGAACTTTAAAAAAGAAAAAAAAAGTTAAACAATCTAATAGTTTAAATAAAAACTTTCGAATAGTTCAATAATTTATCATTTTTAAAACTTTTTAAAATTGAGTAACTAAAATCTAATACTTTTTTTTACCTTCCTTGGTTGTAGTGAAATGCAAAAATGATAATGAATTGGGCCGTTTTGATATTTTCTTATGAGGCCCGGCAGCCTCTTAAACCCTTGATCCACAATTGCCCATAAACAAAATGACAAATTACCGACTGAGTCCCTTATCGATGTCTCTCCGCTTATAAATCATTTTATCAAGCAAAAAAACAGAAAACCCTGCGAAAAAGAATGCAAAACCGCCACAACGCTTTGTTTTGAAGCTTCACTCATGTCGCATGCACTTCATCTCGTCCCCAATAACATTCCCGGTAAAATTTCTCTCCTCTTTTTATATTTATTCTTTTTTGGGGGTGTGTGGTTTTGCTTTTTGTTTGGTTACTAAGAAAATGAAATGAAATTGAAGGAAATGTTTGTTCTACTCGAGGTTGAGGGCTATAATGATTGTTTTTATGAACAACCCATTTTTTGTTAACTGGTGTTTTTCATTTTGAATTTATTTTAATTGGTACTTTTTTTTTTTATTCAATAGTCTTATCCTTAGATTATTTTGACTGTTCGTTCTGGATTCTATGAAATGGTTTGATGTATGTCCAGGATGATATGTCAAATTTGTTTAGATCTGTATTTTTGTGGTTTGGGAAGTTGCTTAATTTTTTTGTTATTTTCTAATTGCACTTTGGAAAGGGAAAAAATATTGAATTTATGCTTTTGATTTTGAGTAAGATTGCATTTTGCCCCTTTACTAAAAAAAAGAGAGAGGGTAAATTAGCCTTTTACTTGGATCAAAGAGCAAATGGTCCTTTGTGTTAAACATTTAATACTTTTCTACCGTTAAAAACCGGTATGGCTGATGAAATAACCAGTCAATTACATTTGGCGTGACACATAAGGACGAGTTTTTATTAGAATTTTTAATACAAGGATCAGTTTGCTCTTTGATCTCACATGCAAGGACTAAATTGCTTTTTTTAGTAGAGGGGGCAAAATGCAATCCGGTTCCTAATACAAGGGCCTCTATGGTACTTTTACATGTTGAAGAAGGGTAAACTAAGTTGATTGAACTTGGCTTGGGTGAATGTCAAACATGAGTATATGTTCTACACATAAGCATGCTTTGGTTGATTTGAGAGTTCATTTTCATCTTTTCCTGTTTAAATTGTTTGCAACTTTGTGGGTTTTACCCAAGGTTGTTCATGGTTCAGATTGTTGGTTTGTGATTCATATTTTGTTGTTTTTAGTTATTTGAATTTTTGGAATGTGATTTATGGGTAAAGAATTTGACCCGAAGATAATATTGCTTCTTAAATGGTTATTTTCTTAACTCTGGCTCACTCAGTACTGAACTGTTGTAGGTTATGGACCGACAGACTGCCGATATCTCTGCTACTCGGGCATTTCCGGAAGAGCAGTGACTCTATCTCCTTGCTCTTCACATAGTGACCACAAAATTTGTACACAGGTGAATGTTAGATCTTTGAAATGTAGTTCGAGGGGAATAATATCTTTTGTATGCAGAGCAGGTCCTGGTGGCCATAGGAGAAACCCTGACTTCTCAAGGCAAAGACCTGGGTATCGAGGGAAGAATAGACAAAATGAAGACAGGGAGAACTTCGAAAATCTAGATGAATCCGAAATGGTATCTTCAAAAAATGGGCCGTTGCTTTCCCTTTCTGGTTCCACAAAATTTGAAGCCACTGCTGCCCCAGGTCCAAGAGAGAAGGAGATTGTGGAGCTTTTTAGGAAAGTCCAAGCTAAACTTCGAGAAAGAACTGCTGCTAAAGAAGATAAGAAAACCGAAGCCTCACAAGGAAAGGGCAAAGAGAGTGAAACAGTTGATTCTCTCCTTAAGTTATTGAGGAAACACTCAGTTGAACAAGGTAAGAAAAAGAACAGCAATGGCAGCAGCAGAGACTTGAATTTAGATACTCCTGAAGTGAATGGCTCTTCAAATGAAGATAAAAGCTTTAGTTTCTTTGGTTCAAATGATAGAGTGAGGAGTGAGACGAAAGAATCCTATGCCCCTAGTTTAAGCAGACCAGCATCAAATTTCCGAAAGAAATCACCTGTTCCACAAATGAAATATCAGACACTTTATTCCGATGAGGAGATGGTAGACTCCCTGACACATGTCAATTCTGATAGGAAGAGAAATTTGAGTTTGGCCATGTCACATCCTGCTGTCAATGATGTGCCTGAATTAGAGGAAGAACTAGAGTCTGAATCCGATCCCGAGCTTGAATCCGAGTCAATCTATCAAGAATCTGACATGTTGGATGAGTTGTCAGAGGATGAATCTTCTGATGTTGATGAGGAGGACAGAGAACAGCATATTGGGCATGAGGATTTGAGTGCTTTGAAACTACCAGAACTCAGAGCGCTTGCAAAATCTCGTGGGTTAAAGGGATTTTCCAAAATGAAAAAGAGTGATTTGGTGGCAATACTTAGTAGCTCGAGCTAGTTAGTAATGAAGCCGATAAACTAAAGATCACTTGCATTTTGATGGTTGTGATATGTGAGGTTCTCATTTTGTTTTTTCATGGTACTTTTTTTGTGTTTATTATTAAATGTATAACTAACCTGCCGAAAAATCCTTCCAAGAGGCGGGAAGCTATGGATGTTTTCATATAGTTTTGTCAGGTTACCCTTTTTACAGTTTTCCGCAAATCATTTGAGGAATCAATCTTCTTTTATTCTGTACTTAACATGCTTCACCAGTTAGGTGTCATTAAATTTTGTTCTAGTCTCATTATGATGTAGTTGAATTCTATTTTTCCCTCGGTTTCTTTCCTTAACGTTTTACCTGCAATTGAATGTAGCATTTAGTAAAATGTATAAGGAAGGTGGTGGCTATTTGCAAGAATGGGCCAAGCCACTCCATGTCACATTGTCTCAGCCTGACCCACTGAGAGCAAAGGAAAAGGTAGGCAGCTTAGTGTTTTTTTTCCTTTTCTTCTGTTAAAGTGCTCCTTTCCTTGCATTGTCTGCTCCTGTATCTGGGATATCAATGCGATAAGTGAATTTCGTGTCATACTTAACCAGTTAAATTGAATTGTGATTATATTGCTTATATTTTGTGTGGTGAACCCTATGGAGGGGGTTCTATGACTTGTCAAACTATTTATAGGGACATCAAAAAGGCATAGGTTTTTCTTGCAAAGCTCAGTAAACCTTAAAAGTTGTGATTGCTTTTTACTTGCAGGTTTGATTACTGTTTAATCTAAAGAAAATTTTCTTGTTGCACATAAGAAAGTACATGGTACATATATATATGTATATCTGTGTATATATCTTCACTGTTGCAGACACTACATCGGGCACGACATGAAAACTGATAAATGGGTCCTTTTTGAGTTCTGTTTCATGCAGTCTTTTAGTTCTCCAGCTATATGCATTAGCATTATGATATTTATAATTTGCTACTTGTTGATACAAGTTTTGGGTTGACAGATTGGAGAATATTCACCCCTGAAGGGTAGATAGCTGTAAAGCCGAGGGGTTTCGGAAGTATGGTTAAAAAGTGGAGGGGCTTGTAGCTTCTGCAAGAAGATGAGAAATCTCTCCAATTTTTTCCACCTCCCACGGGAGAATCCCCTTTTTTGGGATCTCATAAACACCATGGAGAACTCGTCTTTTTGGAGAAGCTACAAGGCCCCCTTTTTCACCATACTTCCAAGACCACTCGGCCTTATGGCTCTCTGCCCTTCCGAGGTGAACCATCTCCAAACTCTCAACCCAAAACTTGTATCAGCACTGCTATAATTTTCTTTAATTTGCTGCATATGTTTCCTTAAAAGCTTGGCTTATTAAATGTAGGTTTTCATTTTGTTTTCTTCATTTAGTTTAACTAATAACGGATAGGTTCTATGGTTTTGTGTAGATATGTGGGTAAAAGGTCCTTGTACTAAGATTAAAATTGCATTTTGTCTCTCTACTCAAAAAATGGGTAAATTAGCCTCTGTAAATTAGATCAAACTAATCTTTCTATTAAAATTTCATCAATTTTTACTATTAAAAGTTATCTTTGTAACTCTTTGGTTATTTTGTTGGCATGTGAATTTTTAATAGTAGAAATGAATGAAAATTTTAACAAAAAGGATCGGTTTATTCTTTGATCTAATGTTCAAGAACTAATTTGATCGTTTTTTGAGTAAAAAGAGCAAAATGGAATCTGACTCTTAATACAAGAGTCTTCTATAAAATCTCTTGTAATCTGCTATAGGAACTTCCTAAAGGATATTTTATCTCAAATGTTCCCATGTTCTGTGCTTTTTATTCTTAAATCGGTGGTTCCAAAAGCATTGAATGCCATTCGTGGCACAAACCAAAAACAAAGCCGAAGCGAATATCAATGGCTACGGACCTGCCTAAGTTTATCCCTTAAAGCCACACAACTTATTTCCTCTTTACATTTCCCACTGGTTCATAAACCCAAGGTAATTGCATGAACCCAAATCATATAAATAGCTTGCATTTGAGTCCGTGATGTAATGAGATCTTGATTAACAAAGTTCTGGATTTGATCCTTCCTACC
Organism: Gossypium stocksii; assembly: GCA_020496765.1. Taxonomy (NCBI): domain Eukaryota; kingdom Viridiplantae; phylum Streptophyta; class Magnoliopsida; order Malvales; family Malvaceae; genus Gossypium; species Gossypium stocksii. The sequence continues at coordinate 113,541,055 of CM035623.1, forward strand.
AGCTCGCAATTACGTAGTTGGATAATACCGTCTTTTCGACCAGATTTGACCGACGCATTTATTTATAAATTGATTCCCAAATTATCTTTTGACCAAGTATTCCTTTTTCATGTGAGGTGGTAGGAATTTTAGGTTAGGACAGGCACAGTGGAAGTTGGATGTAAATTCATATTATTAAGTAGTGGATACATCTTTAGACTAAAATCATTAAATCTGGATCCAGGTCAGCCATTGGTGTTCTTATTGCTAACTCAAACAGTAAACACCATGATTTGCTGCTTATGACATTTGCATGCACGCTTAAGTTTTATGTGTACAGGGTTAATAGCAAAAATGTACATAAACTATCGTATAGATTCTAAATTGATTTTTGAACTTAGTGAGTTATCGTTTTAGTTTAGGATAAACATTTTGAAACAGATCAAATTATAAATAATGTGCACTAGTTATATGAACAATTTAGATTTGATGCATTAAAGGACAACACTGTCAAGTTGCCCCTATAATTGTTTCACTTACAAATTTACAATTTAATTTATGTAAAAGGATTAAAAAAAAACTAACAACAAATAGCGGGATTTGGACACGCAAACATGCTATCCATCCTTACAAGACGACTGACCAAAGAAGGGGTACTATGAAATATCTGTATACTAATCGGCACTTCCTTCATCATACCAGCCAATGAGTGTGCGACGGAGTTTACCTTTCTTGGGATCTGCTTGAAGGCAACATACTAATCATGATTGATTAACTCCCGACTTTTAAGAATCAAATCTCTAACACATCCTCTCAATTACCTAGTGATCCTTGTAAAAGCAAGTGCACAATCTATTTCTACAAAGATATCTCGCCATTGGGCATCCCATGTCATAATAAGCCCGTCATAGATCACCTAAAGTTCTGTTTGCTCCACACCATACCTACCAATATTTCTACTTACTCCACGAACCCAATTGCCAGATCCATCTCTCGCCATTGTTGCTGAAGTTGCCAAACCTGATACTGGATCACGAGCCTCGTCAGTATTTAGTTTAATGGTGCTCGTCGGAGGAGGAATCCATCAACATCTAGTTAAATTTGAACTAGAATTTAATATTAAATTGATGGTTAGAGACTTGATACAATATTAATACTTTAAATATTGAACTAAAATATTTTAAAATATAGATAACATATGAAAACTTATTAACAAGCTCATCCATTATTTCCAAATCAAAATACGAATTTTGTTTTCTTTGTTTTATAGGATCCAATTCGGTATTTTCATTAAAAAAAGTCAATAAAAAAAAAAATGTGGGCACCCAATATTTATGTGTTAGAATTAGAAACGTACAAGCTTTCTCAAACAGTCCTATTGATAAAATTAATGATATCCAGGTTGTATTTGGAAGAGGGAATTCAATATATATCTAATATGTTTGTGTTATGAAATGTATGGTTTTTTAATATTTTGTTTGGATAAAGACTATTTAAGAAAATTTTAAGAATATTATTGTAAAATAGGTATAATGATAATTTTAGTCCTTGTTGTTTATATTTTTTTTGTTAATTTGATCATTTTTTAATTAAATTTAGCTTTTAATTTTTTAAAAGAGTTAAAGTTGATCCTTCACCTTTCAAAAAGAGTCAAATTGTTATTTTTCTAATAGAAATATTGATTGAAGTGTTACTTTTTTAAACATGGAATCTCAAATGGTAACCATATGTAGTTTATGCTATTTTTTGAATTTTTATGATTTTTTTTTATAAATTTCTTTTTAATTTTAAATTTTTATAATTTTTAAATTATTTATTCACGTGGCATATAAGTTAAATATTGCTCTGTCAGCATCAAGTGCACGTGAACTACCACGAGGATTATCACATCAACATCATTAAAAGAGTAATATTTTAATCAGTATTTCTATTAAAAAATCGATTTGACTCTTTTTTAAAGCAAAATTCAACTTAAAAAAATCATGGTCAAATTGAAAAAAAATATAAATATTAAAGATTAAATTTATCATTATATCTATAAAATATTAAAATATATTAAAATCAACTAAATTTGATATCTTGTAAAATTTTTATTTGTATGAGTTCGAATTTATTCATAAAAAAAATCAATAATTTCATCTCCTCTCATTTAAACACAAGTGAATTTAAATTCAAAATATTTAATCTTAAATTAATTCTAATATGAGATAAGTCAAAAAAATTTTAAAATATTCGAAATTTATAATCACTTTGACTGAAAAACCTCGAGAACTCAAATAATTATACTAAAATTCACCCTAACTTGAAGTAATCAAAACAAAATAACATAAGAAATTTAAAGTTCAAATTACTCCACAAAAATTTATTCTATCAAAAATCAATCCCCAATCCATATACCTACGAATGTTTATTTATTTGTGTTATTTACAAGAACAGGGCAATGGAACACGTGCATGGCACACGCTATTACAAACCAAAGAAATTTACTACCGAACACGCTAAATTTTAGACAAAGATACTATTCACTGACAAAATGGCAGGCAAAACTACAGTTCCAATATTTGTCGTCTTTACTTAATTCACCCCACAAAAAAAGTTTGAAAAATCGAAAATTGATTTCAACCCTGTTTTATATGTTTAATCTTATGGTTATGTAATTTTTATTTTTATTTAATTTATAATTAATGTTACTTTTATTATATAAAAAATATTTGATATTTAAAATAGTAGAAAATATTTTTTTAAAAACTATAACAAAATTATTAATTAGTTTCTTTAATTAAAAATTATTATTCTTTTAAAAAAATTTCACCAAACAGCTTTAGAAAATTTTCAAATAATGTCTCCATGCTATAAAACAAAGTCATCTTGCGAAAATGGAATTCAAAATCCCAAAATTAATATAAAAAACTGAAAATTAAACTAATTCAAATTATCATAAAATAATTCAAAATTTTAAAATACTTGACCGAATCAAATTAAACTCATTTCTTTGTTAGAGAATATATAATATATTTTATATAACCAAAATATTATTTATGTTTATGTTATTATATATGAAAATTAACCCTTTCGAGATTTATAGTTATAATTATTAACTGTATTTCCCTTCAAAATTTGAATTTAATTTTTTTTTAAATAATGTGTATTATTATTATACTAAACACTTATAATTTGTAAGATTTTTAATATCGGATAAGTGATTAAATCAATTAGAAAATTTAGACAGATTAATAATAAAAAAAGTATATTAAAAATTTGTTGAATCGATGTAAAAATTTTGTCCCAACCAGTATTTCAGTCCATTTATAATCCAGTTCGTCGATCAGTCTGTTTCTGATTATGTCTATATAACTTTGAATCACTTAAAGAAGTGCTCTTATCAATCTTTCTTATTTCCCGTTTTAGTTAATAAAGAAAAAAAAATCCAACAACAGGTTTCATTGTAGACGACAATGGATTCAATTCAAGAAATGGATAATAGCTCCATTTCCCAAGACGGTGTCGCTTCACATGCACCATCATCGTCGTCTTCAACCGCGAGTCGCTACGAGAACCAAAAGCGCCGTGACTGGAACACATTCATGCAGTATCTAAAGAACCACATGCCCCCACTGGCACTCTCTTGGTGCAGTGGAGCTCATGTCTTGGAGTTCCTTAGATACCTCGACCGGTTCGGCAAAACCAAAGTCCACACTCCGATATGTCCTTTCTATGGCTGCCCGAACCCACCGGCTCCTTGTCCATGCCCGTTTCGTCAAGCCTGGGGTAGCCTCGATGCTCTCATCGGCCGACTCCGAGCTGCTTTTGAAGAAAATGGAGGAAAACCTGAGGCGAACCCGTTTGGGACACGAGCTGTGAGGCTTTATCTTCGTGAGGTACGTGATTTACAGTCAAAAGCAAGAGGGATTAGCTACGAGAAGAAGAAACGTAAACGACCATCATCAGCTCATCAACAAACCCCATCTCTACCATTGCCGCCGCCGCGGCCGCCACCACCTGGTGCATGTTGAAACATGCATTAGCCAAACCCTATATTTATGTGTGCAGTTTAGTATATGAATATCTACAACAATGAGTAAATTGAGATCGAGTCGGATCGGATCAAATCCTGATCGGATCTTGACTCGGGCTATATATTACTTGGTTAATCTGCTTTTGATGCAAACAGTGTTAGTATCCGTAATTGACTTGCAAATAGTTTGAAGACCGAAATAGTACTTAAAAAAGCCATTTTTTTAGGTACTTTATTAGTGTTCATATTTGCCATTTGCTATGTTCATCATCTTAACTTTTAATATTTTAAGAAGAATTTTAAATATGGAGAGATTTTGATGATAATTTTTTTAAGAAGTTAAATATAATTAGTTATGAATAATTTTCCGATGAATTTCAATATTTTCTTGTAGAACTTTCACAACAATCGATTTAAGAGAAAATTTATAAATTTTCAAGCTAATAAAATCATTCCTACGCGCTGCTATAGAATCAACATTATATTTGCTGTGCTTGGAAAATACATCACATTCACAGTTCATTCCCTAGCAAACAATGCTTTAATAATTCACACTAAACTTACATCGGTTTCCAATATCTTATCATTAAGCATATTAACGGCAACCAAGCAATCACCTTCTACCAATAACTTCTTGATACCTCTCTCTCTCAAGTTATATCCAATTCATCCATAATTGCCCAAAGTTCTGCATTAAAAGCTAAGCACACACCTATATTCAGACTATAACATGTAATCCACTTACCTTAGTCATCTTAAAACAAACCTCCAGCTAATTCACGACCTGTCATCAAGTGCATTAAACCATCCGTGATCAGTTTGCGCCAATCCCTTAACGGTTGAGACCAACAAAAATGAGAACTTCCCAATTCACTTTGTTGACATCTCTTTTTAATCGCCATAGTGACTGATTTAGCAAATGCTATAATTCAAGTCAGGGTGTTAATATCCCTCCACCTAAAATTTTTAAAGTTTTTCATTTTCATGTTTGTGATTTATCGAAAATTCTTTAGGAAATCAACTGCTATAATTGGATATTAATATAGGAATATACGGATGTCATTAATCATTGTATAGATTAACTATATAATATATGTACTTTTTTTTATAGGATTTTATGTTTTAAATTATGCAAATAGGTACCCTTTGCATGTCATTATTACCTTTCCTTCCTCCAACTTGGTGGTACCTTATTTTAGCCCCCATTACTACTTTAAGTTGCTAATTTGGCCAAAAACTTCATGCTATATAATTTTCGGCATCTAGCATACAAGTTGATCGAGTTTGATTATTAACTATAAAAAAGTTAAAAATTTTATATTAACGAATCAAATATTAAAATATAAAATTGCCAAACATTAAAGCATAATTTCGATGTATTTTTTAATCAATAAAACCCTTAATTTTCTAATTTTTAAAAGAAAAGATCCCTACTTGTCATCTTTAGGATCGCCCCTAATTAGCTCGATGGCGATGGTTACTCTCTAGCTCTACTATCAGCAACAATTTCGATCCTAAAAAATATCATTCTAAAAATATATTAATTAAAAATACAATATACATTATTACCACACCCAATATTTACTGCAATTTGCATTGTTCTCTACTAAAGTTTTTAATTAAGACGAGCACTTTTGATCTTCAACTAATGTTATTGAAAGGTATTAGGCCATATCCCTAAACAAACTATGATTGAGAAAAAATGTTTAGAAAATCCGAAAGTTGATTTAAACCATATATTGTTTAATTCGTTTCGATTAAGTTATTATTTCAATGTAATCAGTTCAATTAAATTCCGTTATTTTTTTTTTATATTCAATTTGGTTCTATTACCTTTTATAACTAAAATTTTGTATGATAACAACAAATTTATTCAAAATCTTTTTGGATTTTTTTAAAAAAATTTATTTAACATATTAGTATATAATAGGTAATCATACATCATCTACAAATTTTAAAATAAATACATTTTTTAAAATAATTTCCACTTATGAACTTTGTTTGAGAATACAGATCCTAAAAACATCATTGAAATGATTTTTCAAAAAAAAATTTATCTCGATAGCTCAACTCTTTGGGCTTGTATAAAGATAGATTTGGATGGGCGGTGAGGTGTGGTATGATGCGTTTAGCTTACTTTTTGTCTCATGATACAGTTGCTACAGTATCTAATCTCATTGCCACTGCTATTTTTACACTATCCGCAGGTAAACGTATCATCCATCCAAACCCACCCTTAATCTTCAACTTCAATGATAAAAAAAATTCAATAATTAAATATATATATATATATATATATATATATATATTTGAACAATCTTATTATAGGTTTTGACTATATTTACTCTTTCTAATATAATGCTTAGAACTATCTATATGTGCTGTGCAATCCATTTTTAACCTTTAAATTTAAAGAAATATATATTTAAATAAAAAATCAGTAAAAAAAATTGCTTTATATATATAAATATAATTTTTTTACAGTGCCCAAAATTATATACAATAAATAAATAACCCTAAACCAAAATACACAATCTTTCTATTTGTATATCGTCCCAAGACAAAACACCATACCCAACATCACAGGTCAACAATACAATCAGTTTTCAGAGGAAACCCACATTATCATCATCCTCATTGTTATCGAATTTTATGTCTTCCAAGTTGTTTTCTACCGTGTTGATGTCCCAAAAGAAATCGAATTCATCTTCATCTTTGGAGCTACTTACTTCATTGGTGTAGGGATTATTGTTGTTATTTTGCTGAAGCAGGCCCAACAAGCTTTGGCCATGGCTTGGATGGGGTTGTGGGAAAGACAAAGAGGTGGCTATTTGTTGGAGTTGATGCCCATAATGGATGCTTGTTTGGTCTCTTAAAGAAAAGGCACGAGACGATGATGTCTCCAACATCGTCGTTGGGTTGTTGTTGATGTCGTCTCCCTTGTTTTTGTGAAAAACCCTACATAAAACCCAATCTTCCTGTTACAAAGCACAACGAATGAAGAATCAGAAAAAATTCAAATATAATATATGACATATGTACATGATAGGACAAGAAACTTGTGTATCGCAATTACATATGGTAGAGACTCAAATTTAACTATTGAAGGATCTAAAGCTTCTGGTTTAACCAACAATGCCAATACATATGTATATATAAATGAGTCATAAATTTGTATTGAGTTGCATCATGAGACACAAATTGGAATTGTTTTCTTTTGGCACTCATAGATTTTTTAAAGTTTTACTACGTTAGGTGTGTCTTTATATGTTCGAATGCACAATCTTCTATATAGTGGAGTGCTTTTTTTTGGAATGATAATCCAATTGATTTAATGCCTTTTTATGTCACGACTTAGCTTAATTCATCAAATCTTGTCTTGAGTGCATAATTCAAAATTACAAGCCCCTCAAACTTTTTGTCACTCTTAATGGATTAATTGGTATTCATTCTGCAAAGTACTTTCCTTTATATATGAAAATATAAGTTTGAATTTATGGAGACACATCTAAAAAAGATATTAAAACGATGAACTTGTAAGTATTGAAAGGAAATAATTTCGGTTTGTAATTGACAACGAGACTCGATAGGTTATACACAATATATCAAACCGAAACAATCAAAATCCAACTGATTTATATGTTACCTCAAGAGATCATCAAACTTTCATAATATCAAGAAAAAAAAAAGAATAAAATAATTGAATTCGATCAACATACTGCATACAGGGACGGATCCAAAGAGAAGCAGTTCACCCTCTAACGGTAACATTGAAAAGAGCAACGAGTGAAAACTAACCTTAGGAGGCATATGCGGGGTTTCTAGACGAAACTCGTGCATGATCCAACCTGTTTTGATTCCATTTGGAGCTCGGTTCTTGTGAAACACCAACGTCTTTCTCATCCCTACCACTTCTTGTGTTCTTGGGTCGATCACCGTCCGATCCTTTCCAGTTGCTTTCCAGTAACCAGATGCCGTCGCTCGATTCGTTCGGAACCCCGTCGCGTACTTCCGATCTCGGAAGCTGAAGAAATACCACTCGCTTGCGTTTAGCTTTGCCACCTCTTTCATTAAAAAAAATCAAAGTCCCATCATACACACAAAATTACATAAGTACTTGTTGAATATTATCTTAGTACATCATGTTTAAGTAAAATTATTACTACATTTGATGATAAAAGATTAAGTCTAATTAATTATGAAATAAAAAAATAGGCAAACACTTACTATTATTTAATTTGAGTCGAGCAATGTTATATTCGTAAAAATAAATATTTTTACGTGAAAATATATTTTTAGTCCTTACACTTTTACAAAATTTAAAATTTAATTTATTTGGATACATTAGAAATTAGGGGAGGGGATGTCATTACTAGGATTTGAAACCTAAGCCTCAAATCCCAACAGAGAGCTCTTACTAACTCCCTTGAGTTATTGGCTAAAAATATGAGATCGTTCATTGTTAGTAGCTTTAAGAAAAAATTATAATTTTAGCATATTTATTTTTAGTCAATCATACGAGGGTAACATAATTAACATGTCAAGTTGATTAATTTTGAAAGAAAAAATTAACAATTTTAATGATTGAATTGAGACTTTTAAATAAAAATAAAATAATTTATTTTTAAAAAATTTTAAATATATAAAGTTAATCTTAAATATTATCCTAATACAAAAAGTGTGTAACAAACGATATAGACATAGTAGATATATATTGTAGGGAAAAAGAAAACGTTTCAACTCTGTCCCTTATGACTCCAAAATAAATATTATGATCTTCTTTATCCAAACCATTAATTAGTTTGACAATTGTGATATAAGACCCCTATTTCACAAAGTGAAACATATGCAAAAAAGAAATTATAAAAAGTTTGGTCTAATTTAAATTCTCATCCCTTTATTTTATTAAAATTAAAAAAGTAGTTCTTTTACTTTAATTTGTCAAATTTTACTTTTTATACTTTACGAAAAGATGAAAAATTAATTCGGTTGTCGGTAAATATGAGAACTTGAACAATTGATTTTTTTTTCTTTTTGCAAATTTATTATATAATTCCTTACACATAATTACTAAACTATTGATTTTTATATGAAAAATTGAATGACAAAACTTTATGGTAATTTCTTAGCTTTTGTAAAGTATGAGAACCGATCATCGATATGAAATCAAGTCTGTATTTGGTGTGCTATATTTTCTATAATTCCTAAATTACTTATAAACCCCTCAAATGTTTAAGATATTATTGCATTCGAAAGATATGAAACGTGTTTATTTATCGGCTGTGCTGTTTCTAACGGATAACTTGGCTTAACAGCAGTCGCGGAGCCTGGAAAAGTTTTTTGTGAGGTTGGAATTAAATTGTAATTTTATTATTTTAATAGGTTATATTTTTATAATTTTTAAAGAATTAAATTAAATTTTTATTATTTTTAGAGGGTTAAAAGTACAATTTTATTATTATTAATTTAAAATTTTATAAATTATAAAGAGAATTTTTTTTCATTTTGGGACCGTTCCGCTGCCTGCCCCATTCGCTCTGCCACTGCTAAGAGAAATATCACCTTCCTAGTTTGCTTAAATATCAACCAAATAATTAATGTGGTTTTGTTTCGTGATCATATAACTTTTAATTTCAGCCAAAAAAGTAAAGCCCGAAAACCAGAAGAAGCCATCCAGTGAGAAGTAAGACAGTAGAACCATAGAAAAGCTATGGAAAAAATAAATAAAAGATTCTAAAGCAACCCTAAAGCATGGAAGAAGAAGAAGAAGCAGAAGAAGAAGAAGATGATGATGATGGTGTACCAGGAAGCTGCCATGGCTCACATGTATGCAAATCAATATCAACCAAAGTACCCTTCAAGATTTCTTCATTAGCAACCTTTTTGAAGAGATAATGGCAAACCAGCTCTTCATCACTTGGATAAAACCTAAACCCAGGTGGCAGTGTTGCTCCTATATCCCTTAACCCCATCTTGTTTTTCCTCTCTCTCTTTAAGCTAACAATGGCAAATATAAATGGGGTGGCAAATAAATAAATTTTTTTTAAAAAAAGAAAAGCTTTACTTAAACACAAGGTATTGTATGGTATGATATGGTAATATATGTATGTATGCATGTTGTATGATGAGAATTAAATAGCTTTGATCAGTTAGAATTTCTTACAATATTCTATTTTTCAAAATATATGGTGTCATGCTTGTGTAATTAGTTAGTTATAAATGTGAATGAAAAACCAAAGTTACAAGAAACCTAAGCTAAGCTATATACTTTATTTATGAACAATATGGACAAGATCCAAGTTATTTTATTAATAGAATCATTCCAAAACACCCTTTTTACCTCTCTTCTATATTTAGATGAATTATTTTTTAATGTAAGATACTAAAGAAAGAAAGAAAATCTTGGGAATTGTTACTTATATATTTATAAAAATATATTTCGGATAAAATTACCATAAGTTTTTGTATTTTTTACAAATTTGAAATTTGATTCTTATATTTTATGGAGTGATATTTTGAAAAATAATAAAAATGGCGTTGTAAACCTAAATATAATAATTAGACTAAAATTTTAAAATCTGAAAAGTAAAAGAATTAAATTGTTAAAAATAAAAGTACAAGGATCAAGTTTGAAATATATGAAAAGTGGTTTAAAAAAATAAAATTATAAAACTAAAATATTAGTGTATAAAAAACGAGCTCAGTTAAAGTATACTTAATTTATCATAAAATAAGGAAAACCCAAGGATGTAGGAAAGGGTTTCGTTAAAATATTGGTAAAATTTAGTTTTGGTCCCCAAAAAATTAAAATTTATTAATCTTGATTCTTTTAACATAAAATTCTTGAATTTACTCAAATATTTCATAAAAGCAAATCTAACCAAGGTAGGATATTTAATTTCCATGGTCCTTATAATTTTTTTAAATTGCTATTCTGTACTCTATGTGGTTTATAAGATTCATTTAACATTTTGAACTTCTATGTGAATTATATAACAACTTGTGGGGGAAAAAAACAAAAACAAAAAAGCGGAAAAGAGAAGAAGATATGGAGAATTTTTGAAGATAATTTATTTTATTGAAAAGAAAATAAAAGTAGAATTAGAAACAGAATATTTAATATTCAGCACTACTTTAATTAATTATTATTATTATTATTATTATTATTAAGATGATACCAAAGTAAATACAAATTAGAAACGGAATATTCAATATTCCATATAAACTAAAAAATACGAATTTTAAAAAATCAAAACTAAATATAAAATAAATTAAAATAACATTAAAAAATTGTTGCCCCCATTGATTAAGGATTGACCGACCTATCAGGATTTTTTTTTTTAATATAAAGTATAGAATGAAAAAATAATTACAAAAATATACGCCAATAAAATCCAAGTGTCACGGCTGGATGATTATTATCATTATTGTACTTTTTTATAATAGTTGGCAATGATTATTATCATTTTCATATATATATAAGATATGACTATTGACGTGACATGTTAAGAATATGTTATTTTATAAAAATTGCACGTATTTTTAAGTATTTTTTTGAAAAATATGAGTAAACTGAAGATAAAAAAGATCATAATTAATTGGACTATATTTGGCGTACTGAGGTGAATGGCAAGCACACATATCTTAAAAAACGGGCGAGGAATCAAAATAACAGAACTTTTATTTAATCATGTGCTTTTCTAACACAAGGTTTGGAATAATAATTTTATGGTCTGACATTTCCATCAAAAGGGTTCAAAAAATCTGACCCATGAGATTGATCGGAGCAATAATAGAGACAAATCAATCAATAAATAATTGGAAGTAGATGAATTTATAATTAAACATGGATTAAAGTGAAATTTAAAATTAATAAACGTTTAAAAGGAAAATCATATAAAATTAATTAAAAATTTTGTTAAATAGTCTATAAATATCAATTATTGAACCCTAATTACAATTATTATTAAAATAAATGTCAGTAATTGATAATCAGAGAGACATAGAGAGAGAGAGAGAAAGTCCAAAGTGATCAAATTTTGATGAGATAAGAAAAATTTTGGATGGATTCAAACCAAAAACTAGTGGGCCATATCCTGATGGCTAGTATTTGATATACTTATCATCAATATTATTAAGGGTAAATTGCACCTAAGGTTATTAAACTATTAGTAAATTTATGTTTTGGTCATTCAACTTCAAAAAGTTATAAAATGATCGTTAAATTATTCGGAAATTTTCATTTAAATCACTAGGCAATTAAGTTTTTTTTAAGTCCTACCAACGAGCTCCGAGCGACGATCGGTACAATGGATCAGTATCCATCGATGAGTAAAAAAAAAAACTTTAGATCTAAGTTGATCTGACGGTCAATATTCGAGATCAAAGAAGAAAGTTGTTTGGATTTTAGTTTGTAAAATTGTAAAGTTCAAAGTTGTTTCATGAAAAGAAATTGAACTATATAAGAGAAGGAGAATTATAGCTTTTGATTAATGCAGGCGATACGAACAAAGACCTTTACTAATTATTTAGGGGAAATTTTAACTTATAAATTTTTAAACCTTTTAAATTTTTAACTTATTGATTAAGATCAATAACGTTTTAAATTTTGATTTAAAAATTTGTAAAATTTTTTAGGGGAAGCCGGATGAAATTTCAATTTTTTATAGTTTATATATTTATAATTTGTAAATGATTAAATTGAATTTTTATAATTTTAGGGGGGCAAAGTGTAATTTTACCTTTACTAATTTAAAATTTTTAAAAAAATTTAAAGACCTTAAAAGTAATTTTATATTTTAGGGGGGCCGGAACGCATGCCAGCCCCCTGACTTCGCCCCTGTTATGAAGTTTTTTTATTTCACTAACAACGTACAATATACGATTAAAATGATACACTGCAATTATTCAAAAATAATAATTAAAATCAATCCATAAAAATATTATAAAAATATTTCTAGAAAAATGTTTTCTAGAATAAAAAATCTATAAAATTAAATTTATAAAATAATAGTAATAATACCAATAAATCTATAAATGGTTGATGAGTTAAAAAAAGGAGAATAATAATTAAATTAATTATTTTGAAAGAAAATAATAAGTATTAAAGAAAATGAGGACAAAAGGATATTTGTCACATAAAACATACCATCTCATATGGTAATAATTAGAGGATAGTACGTACATGATACATAATAGATGATAACTGGATTGGATGTCACCAAATAATCAATACAATTTAGATTCTAATAATTATGGAACTATAATTTCATTATTGCTGCCTTATGAATTACGATGATGTGAAATTTATTTATTTTTTTTATTTCTCATCAAATTAAAAGAAAAAATAATAATAATATGCGTTTAAAATCAAAATTGAAAAATTTTATTTTAGGAACGGGTGGATACATGATTTGTTGTTTAAACTTTCAGATCTCAAGTTTAAACTCGAAAAACACGTTTTTTTCATAAATAAAAATATTTAAAAAATCTGAAATTAGATCTATATGTTGTTGAACACAATAATTAATTTGGATAATCAAGATTTTTTATGGAAAAAATCCATGAATGACTGATAAATAAACAAAGAGATAAATATTGGATTAGATTATTGTAAAAATAAAATAGAAAATTAAGATAAATAATTCAAATGATCGTGAATTCTAGGGTTAGGGTTTATATATTTTTTAAATGTGCAAGAGGGAACTTGAGTTAGGCGTGGTTTGATAGCTTGTTGTATTGTTGGACAATGAGTGACGGCTTGATATTCCTCTTTGGAAACCATTAATAATAATAAATACTTCAAAAATAAATAAATATTTAGAAGGTTGTTGTGTTTGGAATAATTTAATTTCGGGATAAATACTAAAATTATATATTAATTTTGATATAATTTATAATGTTTTATATTAATTTTAATTCGGTGCATTTGTATTCATCAAATTTAAATTTTGATTCAATTTTTACATTTCACTAGCCTTGTTATCTATGTGACACAATTTTCTGCTAAATTATGTGTAAATTGTTGACGTAACATTTTATTACGTTAAAAAATAAGCAAACAAATTTAAATTATTTCCACATGAATTAAAAAATAAATACACTTGGGAAAAGGATTTCTTATTTTCCCCAAGAAATCTTTTTTTTTTAATCTAGATGGAAATAATTTATTTTTTTATTTTTTAACCTAATAAAATGCCATGTCAGCAATTTACATATGATTTAATAGAAAATTAGACCACATAGATAATGAGGTTAGTGAAATGTGAAAATTAAATCAAAATTAAAATTTGATGTCTACAAATACACCAAATTAAAATTGATGTATAACATTACAAGTTGTATTAAAATTTATAAATAATTTTAATATTTATCTCATTAAATTTTGTTATCAATAACAAAAATACTAAAACATGTTAAATATACTTTTTTATTATAAATGTAGTAAGTTTTGGTAAATAATTTTTTTTTGAAAAATCATATTTTTGGGTTTAATTATTCTTCAATTTATTAATTAAATTTAAAGTTGTGGTCAATTCATAAATTTCAATTTTACAAAATAATTTTAGTGCAAATATTTTTTTATTTTTTAATTTTCACAAAGTAATTTTAAAATTTTTAGCCAAACACGTTTTTTTAATTATTTTTTATTTTCTAAAAAAATAAAGGGAAATGATCTCTATTTTCTGAAACCAAACAGAATTTAAATTGTTTCTGATCGATAATGCATGAATTTTTAAATAGTTATTCCTAATAAATAATTTATATTATTAAATATATTATTTAATTTGGTGTGATAATAATTGATTAAATTTAGAAAAAAAATCAAAATCTAATTGTAGTAAATTTGTTGTGGTACGGTGACATTGACTCTTTCAACAACTTCAGTTTTCTCTTTGTTCATGATTCATTCGTTTGGGCTGTGTTGTGATTTGGATACTCTGTTTTGTCGTAATAATGTGAATTTTTCGTTGGCCAAAAAGAAAAAATTTGTAGTAAATTTATTAGGTAAATAATAAACTACATTTTACAAATAAGAGTGTTTTAATCTCTTTTATTTTATATATATAATTTATATAAAATGAATTTAAATAAAAATATAGCGAAATTTAAATACAAATCATCATGATTTTCAAATTTTAATTTTACCAATTCGATTAAATTTTTATTTTTAATATATAAAATATATATTTATTATACGATTATTATTACTATTATTATTATTATTCCCGTTCCATAGCCATTTCCTTTCCCTTTCAAAAGTGAGTCAATTTTACTTTTATACATTTCCATAAGTTATGGTATTAATTATTATTTGAATTTATGGAATAATAAGCATCAAGTCATCCATTTCCTCCAAAAATTTTCAATGTCCTTATAATAATTAATTACAAGGAATTATTTATTTAATTTTTTTGGTAAAATTACACCCAAGGTCATTATCTATTAATAAATTTACGTTTTCATCATTTAACTTCAAAAAGTTATAAAATGATTACTGAATTATTTAAAAGTTTCTATTTAGGTCATTGAGTTGTTAAGCGTGTTTTTCTTATATATATGTCTAGCTAGCGAGCTCTAAACGATGATTCAACGATTGGTACAGTAGATTAGTACCCATTAACAAGCAAAAGATCATACATAAGATCCAAGTCAATCTAATAGTTAGTGTTAGAGATTAAAGAAGAAAGCTATTTGGATATTGGTTCCTAGATTTCTGACGTTTAAAACTATTTCATGAAAAAAAAAACTTAACCATAGAAGAGAAGAAGAAGGAGAATGAGAACTTTCAGTTAGTGCAAGAAGTGCGAACAAAGAAGGCTATATAATATCAATTTTAACAAATAATTCAATGACTATTTTATAACTTTTTTATATTGAATTATTAAAATAGAAACTTATTAATAATTTAATAAAATTGGGTATAGTTTATCTTTTTTTAATGCGGTGGTCCACCTTATTTGATTCTCTTCTAAATATATTAAAGCAAAGTATTGATGAGTCTCGAACCTTAGTTTATCAAGATGTTGATGAGTGAAAAGAATTAGGTAATCCCTGTTAATCTTATTGATTACCCTATTTTTGTTACGGTATCAAAAGCCTAGGTTCCCCTTTTTATTTATTTTTTCCTTCTCCAAGCCAATTGCTTCTTATTTTTTGTTTTGTCTAGTGGCGCGGCGGTGTCAGCCTTCGAGCTGGCTATCACCTGTCTTTTTCTTCCTCCCACCAACCTTTTCTTTCTTTATTCTTTTCGTTCACTTCACATGTCTTCTCTATTTTCAGTTTACAGATACATTTCATAGACAGTGGCAGTCGTTGCTAAAACTCTAATTTTATTTTACTTACGTGCCCTTTTTTGTCGCGTTTCTAGCTTTGTTCTGTAACACCCCCTAACCCTAAACCATCGCCGGAACAGGGTTACAGAGTGTTACCAGACTTTTCAGAACAGATACAAATATTAAACAAATAATTAGCATTCATTTCACAATTAAATCATAATGTCCCTTTTATGGGCTACCAAAACCAAAAATATACGTTAGAAACAAATCGAGACTTATTTGAGTGCTCGAAAAACCTTTCGTGAAATTCCAAAATTTTTCCTAAATGCAGGGCTTACACGCCCGTGTGGTCGGGCCTTGTGGATTCAATATGAGCTCTTTAGCGACTACCTAACCAACCCTGCAAATTTGAAACCGCAATTTGACCCAAAACCAATAACTCAACCAATATAATTTATATACATATATGAACTTAAATCATATCTAGGACATTAACCCTAAGATTTACTTGATTTATAATTATACACGTTCACAAGTATTATTCAAAATAATCTAGATAACTTCATTCATTTTTATTTTAAAAATCATACCAAAAATACCTTTTCATGATTTCATCATTGCACATAACCATTCAAAACATCAAATTTCATCTTTAACAACCAAAAACCACAATGACCTAAATATATTACCCAGGTACATGCCACTATTACCAAAAAGAAATATACATCACCAGAGTTTTCTGATATCGGGATCGGCTCTGGATGCTGGACAAGAATATTTAACTTCTACTAACCTGCGCACGGGAAACAACCGTACGCTGAGTATGGATATACTCAGTGGTATTACTATAATTCAAATTATTAAAGTAAGGTAACAAATAATGTAACACCCCCTAACCCCAAACTGTCGTCGGAACAGGGTCACGAGGTATTACCGGACTTATACACTAGTAAACGAACAAAATCGAAATATAATTTGAGTTTCAATCTAAAACCATCTAATTTCCATCAATTAGTCCTTAATATGGGCATACGGGGCCCAAAATAAGTTTAAGAAGTGTTTTGGGGTTAAACCGGGAACTTTGGAAACTTTTCTTTGAAAACAGGGGCACACACCTATGTGGCTTAGGACACGCCCGTGTGGTCTGCCTGTGGGGCTCTCATGGTCGTGGGGCCAGGGTGTAGGCAGATCTGACTTGCTACACACGGCCGTGGAACTAGCCCATGGGCAAGTCTGACTTCCCCCATATGGCCTGGGCACACGCCCATGTGTCTTGGCCATGTGAAAACATAAATTTACACCATTTTTGAGCTACTTTCACCCACTAAACATACCAATTCATGCCCAAATCATTGACTTATAAATCTTAATCAAATACCATTCATTTCATTTTCAAACTTAGCAAAGATTCATTCATTCATTCCCAAAACTTCTTAAGGTTTTTAAACCACATTTACATTCAAAACATAAAGCATTTACAAATGATTAAAAACAAACCTAGTACATGCCACATTTCAAAAGATAGGTTCATCACCAAAATTTGAGTTGAAGTCGGGATTGATTTGAATGCTGAGCCGGACTTTAACTCTACCTAACCTGCGCACGGAAAACAACCGTATGCTGAGTATTGTGAATACTCAGTGGTATTATCATAATTCAAATATATAACTACAATCAAATATCATAAACATACTTAGATAAATAGTAAATCAAACATATAATATCATGCTAAATTATCTTATTATTAATGTGCCATTTTCAATATTCGAATCAATATCTCAACAATAGAATTCTAATCATTCATGAACCTTTGGTTCATCTCTCCATCACATATACATATTCAATTCACATTTCAATAGGAACCATTCATGAACCTTTAATCTCATAGCATAATACCATTTCTCATTTCAATTCACAATATAGCTTTCATTGTTTATTCAATGGTTCAAATAATCAAATTCAATAGATTTTCTCATTTCACATAATAACCCCTATAAACATGACTCGGACTTTAGCGGATACACGGATCCAACCAAACACACCATATTGGCACCCAGTGCCTTATCGGATAGTTCGAAGCAATATAGTGATACCCAGTATCTCATCGGCCTAGCCGAAGTAAAATGGTACCCAGTACCTCATCGAATCTATCCGAAGCAATATAACACTCCAAGTGTCTCATCGACTCGAGGTCGAAGTAACCCTGAACTCTTCCAATCCTATGGCATGCCAATTATATCAACTAAGCCCGACTAGTTAATAGGGTATTGAATTCCTTTCTCTATTTCAAACAAATTCACATAATCACATATTTCCACTTTGAACATTTCATGAACCTTTAGTTCATGTATTCAATCTCATTGCACTAATTTCATTTCACGTTTCATCTCATAAGAACACTTTCAAAATCAAATACACTATCCATTCACGTTTCACATTCCAATTCCATTCAATTCAATATCATCAATTCAAATTAATTCCAATCACATTCAAATTAAGTATCACCACTTATTTCAATTCCAATTCCATGCACATATATTAAATAAATTAAACATACAATAGTAAATAACTTGAATTATGATAATACAAACCGATATTTCTCGAGCTACTCCTCGATCACTTTTCCCTTCCCTTTCGTATTAGACGTCTCGATTTCCTTGTTTGCTACGAAAATTAACATAATTACAATTAATTAATAACACACATATTTTATACAAAATTATTAACTTTCTATGCAACTTTTGCCTAAATACCAAATTTGTCCTAACCAGTTCCATCTTCTTCCTTTTTACAAATCCTTTCATTTCCTTATTTAATTTCCATCAAAACTTCAATATAACTATCAAATTTTCATCATTTTTCCATAATTTCGAATTTCTTTCAATTTAGCCCCTAAAACTCAAAACTTATAACCTATTTTACAATTAAGTCATTTAACCAATTCAAATCAATAATTTTATCAAATTAATCCCTAATTTCATCATTTGTTCAACATAAACTCTACTCAATAATCCATCAACTTTCAATATTTCCACACAAGTTCAAGAGTACTTTACTCTAAGACTCCAAAAACATCAAAATTACTAAGAAAGGGACTTAATTGACTTACCAATTTAACTTCTAAGCTTCCAAACCCTAATTTCTCCTTTTTCTTTTCTTTTCTTCTTTCTTTCTCCCAATTTTCGTGACTCTATGTAACTTTCTATCTTTTTCTTTCTTTTATTTTATTATTTCATTTACTTAATTAATAATTACTAATAAAATATCTAATTAATAACAAATAAAAATAATACACATGTATTGTACACACATATACACATGTATTATCCATCACCATACACTTGTCACCATCAAAATTAATTAATAAAATATAATATTACACAATTATTAATAATAATTATAATAAATAAATAAATATCTTTTACTTAATAATTAAGTAAATACATATATATATTATACATTTGTACCAATACTTTAAAAACACATGTATTTAGTCTCTATCATACACATATCACTAATTTGGTTTAATAACTAATTTAATCCCTTAATATTTTTATATTCTATAATTAAACTTTTATACTCTATTCAATTTAGTCATTTCTACTAATTATTTCTAATTAAACTAAATCATTTAATCAAATCTAATTTAACTCATAACTAACATCGTAAATATTTTTAATAAATATTTATGGACTCATTTTCTTAAGACGAAGGCCCTAAGACTCATCTTTCCGGTGCCCGTAAAATTTGGGTCATTACATTTCTTCCCCCTTAAAAAAATTTCGTCCTTGAAATTTACCTGAGAATAGATGGGGGTATTGAGCTCTCATAGTTTCTTCGGGTTCTCAAGTCGCTTCTTCCACATTATGACTTCTCCATAGCACTTTTACTAGAGAAACTCGTTTATTTCTCAATTCTTTTACCTCTCGTGCTAGAATCTCAACTGGTTCTTCTTCATACGACAAATCCGGTCAGATTTCAATATCTTCAGTAGAAATAACATGAGAAGGATCCGATCTATAGCGTCGAAGCATAGAAACATGAAAAACATCGTGAATTTTTTGTAACTCCGGAGGTAAAGCCAACCGATAAGCCACTGGTCCAATTCTCTCTACTATTTCATACGACCCAATGTAACGAGGACTTAATTTACCTTTCCGGCCAAATCTCAACACTTTCTTCCAAGGAGAAACTTTAAGAAATACCTTGTCCCCAACCGCATACTCAATATCTCGTCGTTTCAGATTGGCATATGATTTCTGTCTGTCAAAGGCTGCTTTTAATCTCTATTGTATTTTCTTAAATGTTTCTTATGTTTCTTGAATCAATTCTGGTCCAATCACTTTTCTTTCATTCAACTCTGTCTAACACACAGGTGATCGACATCTTCGACCATACAATGCTTCATAAGAAGCCATTTGAATACTAGATTGAAAACTATTATTGTAAACAAATTCAGCTAAAGGCAAATAACGTTCCCAACCTGATTCAAACTCAATGATACAAGCCCGAAGCATATCTTCTAAAATCTGAATTACCCGTTCAGATTGTCCATCTATTTATGGATGAAAAGCAGTACTAAAATTAAACTGTGTACCTAACGACTCATGTAACTGTCTCCAAAATCTCGATGTGAACCGAGGATCTCGATCTGAAATTATCGATGCCGGAATACCATGTAATCTAACAATTTCCCGGATGTATATCTCAGCAAGTTTCTGCAATGACTAATCTATTCTGACTGCTATAAAATGAGCTGACTTGGTAAGTCTATCAACTATCACCCAAATGGCATTCTTTTTACTTGCTGACAACGGTAATCTCGAAATAAAATCCATCGTGATGCAATCCTATTTCCATTCAGGAATATTAATAGGCTGAAGTAAACCTGTCGGTACCTGATGTTCCGCCTTTACCCGCTGACATGTAAGATATTTACCAACATATTCAACTATGTCTCTTTTCATTCCGGGCCACCAATGCAAATCTCGTAGATTACGATACATTTTTGTACCTCCCGAGTGTAAAGCAAATGAACCATCGTGTGCTTCTCGAAGTATTAACTCTTTCAGTTCAGAAGTAGCTGGAACACAAATTTGATTTCCATACCTTAAACATCCGTGTGCATCAATACTGAAATTTTCTAATGTACCAGTCTGTATCATCTCTCTTTTCTTCATCAACTTATCATCTTCCAACTGAGTTGCTTTAATCTGATCAAACATTACCGGCTTAATTCTCAACTCAGCCAACAGACTTCCATCATCACTGATACTGAGTTGTGCAAACATTGCTCTCAGTTCTATTGCAGCGTTTCTACTTAATGCATCTGCTACTACATTAGCTTTTCCCAGATGATAATCTATAACACAATCATAGTCTTTCAGAAGCTCGATCTACCGTCTCTATCTCAAATTCAAATCTTTTTTAGAAAGAAGACATTTCAGACTTTTATGATCTGTATAAATATAGCATTTTTCTCCATAAAGATAATGCCTCCAAATCTTCAGGGCAAAAATCACGGCTGCTAGCTCCAAGTCATGAGTCAGATAATTACGCTCATGTGATTTCAATTGGCGAGATGCGTAGGCAATGACCTTTCCATCTTGCATTAATACACAATCTAAACCACTTAATAAAGTATCACTGTATACAATAAAATATTTTCCCGACTCTGGTAAAGTCAAAACTGGTACCTCTCTTAGCATTTGCTTCAACATCTCAAAACTTTTCTGACATTGATCATCTTAAATAAAAAAAACATTCTTCTATAGCAGCTTAGTCATTGGCAAAACTATTTTCGAAAATCTATTTACGAATCTTTTATAGTACCCAGCCAAACCAAGGAAACTACGTACCTCAGATACATTCTTCGGAGCTTTCCACTGAACTATGGCTTCTATCTTTTTCGGATCAACTCTGATTCCATCTGCCGATACCACATGTCCCAAAAATACAACCTCTGATAACCAGAATTCACATTTACTCAATTTCCCATACAATTATTTTTCCCGTAAAATCTGTAGCACTATTCTGATATGCTGGTCATGTTCTGCCTCTGTCTTTGAATAAACCAATATGTCATCAATGAAAACCACAACAAATTGATCTAAATATGGTTGAAATATATGGTTCATCAAATCCATGAAAGCAACTGGAGCATTAGTCAATCCAAATGGCATTACTAAAAATTCATAATGACCATACCTTGTACGAAAAGCTGTCTTTGGCATATCACATTCTTTCATCTTCAGTTGATAATACCCGGATCTTAAGTCAATTTTTAAAAATACCAAAGCCCCTTTCAGTTGATCAAATAAATCATCAATGCGAGGAAGTGGATACTTGTTCTTGATTGTCACCTTATTCAACTGTCTATAATCTATACAGAGTCGCATCGAACCATCTTTTTTTTAACAAATAATACTGGAGCTCCCCACGGTGAAATACTCGGCCGAATAAAACCACGATCTAACAAATCTTGCAACTGTACCTTTAACTCATTCAATTCTGTAGGTGACATGCGATACGGAGGTATAGAAATTGGAGCCGTACCTGGGTACACCTCAATAGCAAATTCAACTTCTCTGTCTGGTAGCAAACCCGGTAATTCTTCAGGAAATACAACAGGAAACTTGTAAACTGTACAAATTTTACTGCATTGACTCCCAACCGAATTTGAATTAATAACATAAGCCAAGTATGCTGTACAACCCTGCTGTAACAACTTATTAGCCTTCATTGTTGAAATAACACGTGTTGGCCCATTGCTTCGAATCCCCTTTATCTCAATACTGTCTCCATCAATAGTCTGAATACTGAACTTCTTTTCATAGCAGTCCAAAATCACACCATGTTCAGACAACCAATCCATACCCAGTATTACATCAAAATCTCCAAATGGCATGATCAATAAATCAATCGAAAAAGTTCTATTCTGTATAACCAACGGGCATCTCGGATAGATTTTATTCACCAACACCGTCTGCTCTAACGGACTTGACACCTCTATTGACATTCTAGACATTTCATGTTTTAATTTTCCCAACTCAACTAGTTTTGAATTAATATATGAATGTGAAGATCCAGGATCAATTAAAGCATAAACAGGTTCAGAATATAATAAGAATATACCTGTTACAACATCATGCGTATCGCCTTCTTCACGAGTTCTGACTACATATGCTCTAGCTGATACTCGAGCCTCAGATTGCTAAGTTACAATGTCGCTCCCTCTTCTTTTACCTCCTCCTCTAGATACTAATCCACCTCTGCCCGATCCTCTACCTCTAGTAGTAGAGCCCGATCTCTGTGATGTCACAGGTGTAGCACTGTCAGCTTTCGGACAATCTCTGATGAAATGGTCTTTAGATCCACATCGAAAACAACCTCTAGCTAATTTCAACATTCACCCATCTGTTTCCTCCCACAATGTTTACAGTCTGGAATAGTAGCATCTCGGGGCGGACCTCTCACACTATCAGTGGACACTGTAGTTTGTTTTCCCTGACTCTTTCCTCCTATATTCGATCGGAAACTAGATTTCCATCCGCTTCGAGAATCTTTGGATCTTTTCGGTAAAAGATTGGAGCTTGTAGTTCCCACACGTTTTCCAACTGATTTAGAAGATTCAGACTTTTTATCAAGTCCCAAGACTTATTTTACCATATTAGTCCGCTCAATCAAATCAACAAATTCAGTAATTCGATGAGATACTAATAACACCCTTATTTCATCTCTTAATCCTCGTAAGAATCTTTTACAGCTTTCAGCTTCAGTTGGTACGAATTCTGATGCATATCTACCATGTCTTAAGAACTCTCGTTCATAGTCCACTACTGTCATTTCACATTGTTTCAGAGTTAAAAATTCTTATTTTGAAACACCTCGAATTTTGGGCCTAGAAGTATTGGGCCTTGGTTAAGTTTTGGAGCCTAGCTTAGTATTTTTAGGAGTTTAATTTTGGCCATCTAGAAGGTTGGAAGTGGCATGAAGATGGACTCTGTTAGGGAGTGATCATGAGAGAATTTTAAGGTGATGATAAAAGAGAGATAATAGGAGATTAAAGAGAAAAAGTGATGGTGCAAAATTGGACTCTAGGGAGGGCTAGGTTCAGCTATTAACTATTTAAGGAGTGCCAAATTTCATAACAGGGTTTTCCTTACTTTCATATAGTTTATGTTCTCTCCTCCTTTTGCCGAATTCTTTTTCTCCCCTTTGTTTCATCTTTGCCGAATTTTCTATTTGCCTTTTAGCCATCTATTGTTTTGCCGAATATTCATAGTTTTCTCCCTTTGCCGATTTCATTCCTTAATCTCTTAAAAGCCGAATACCCATATCCCCTTTGCCGATTTCTTTTGATTTTCTTCCTCACAGATCTGTTTTGTTATTTGTAACCCTTAATCGAGTTTTTAAAAGCCGAGGGCACACTTAGTAGATATCTAGGCCACGAGATCAGAAACTAGTTTCGGTAAGTACTTAGTTAACCATCTTTTAGTACGTTTTGATAAAAGCCGAAAGGCTATCTAATCCTCTCTTTTCTTGTCGATTAACCCTATTAAACTAGGAGTAGGGTTCTAAGATTCCAAGCGTGGAAAGGACCTCTAGCGGATGATCTAAGAATATTCGGGAATATTTGCTAAGGAAAGCCGAAGGTACACGGTAAGGTTACGGTAAGGCTTCGGGATTTGATTAAGTTGTAGTTTAAGGTATAGAATTGATTTGAAAATGGTTTTGATTGTAGGTTGAGGCTCAGAATAGTGTAGTGCGGGTCGTCAATCAGGTGTGTACATACACTATACACATGTTAAAATGGCAAAAGCTGAAAATCCCAAAATCCCTAATGGGCCTGCCGAATTTGTGGGCCTAAATTGGCAAAATTCTGATATGAAATCTTATGATGGATTAACATGCATGATTGTATGATTGAATTATGATTGGGCCTAATGGGCTACATAAGCATGCTTGGAGCTTAATGGGTTTTATAAATATGATTGGGCCTAGTGGGCCTTATGGGATTGTAGAAATGCATACTAGGGTTTTTAATGGACTATAGGCCTAGTTCTGATCTCTCAAATTTTACATAAGACTTAATTAAATAATTAAACATGTTCGTGGACAAGTTGTTAGACTAAGGTGTGGCAATGGATGTGTGCATGTCTAGGATTAGATCTAGGAAGAGCTTGGTACTTAAGCGGTCCGAGTGACCCACCTCCTCTTCTCTTGAATCCTACCTAGTGCATAGTATCCGTTCATCTTAGCCGCGAAGACTTGTTGATGGGCCAAAATTCATAACTAAAATCTGTATCATTAGGAAATTACGAAAATACCCTTCTAAGATGGAATTAACGAAATACCCTCTAAGGTAGAATTACTATAATGCCCTGTAGGGTAGAATTACTAAAACAGCCTTATAGGGTAGGAGTGCTGAAACACTCTTGTAAGGTAGAAAATTACCGAAACACCCCTGGGTAGTGGAATGACTGAAATACCCCTAAATGCTTAATGTATGGAAAAACTTGTATGTGCACTCGTTAAATGTTGTATGTGCATTCATAATATGTATGCTGCATTTGGGGGGGATAAATTGAACGAAGGAAGATATGAGGATCGCATCGTCGCTTGACGACCGTGGATCCACCGGTGGCTTTAACCCATTATATAGCAGCCCCGCTGCAACGATTGAGTAGTGCCGCAACCAGTGCTACCTTTGGAGTGTAGGGATGGGTGGGTTGATATTTATATCCCCACAGGAGTGTAGGGTTGGTACGGGCGGAGTGCAGGGTTGGATTCGGGGTGGGAGCATTGCATACATGTAACTCTGATATGATATGATATGAGGTCATTGTGGGCTAAGGCCTAGACCACCGATATTGTTAGGGGTTAGGCCCAATGTGATATGTATATATTGAATTGATTTGTTTACTAAGGGTCGTACACACTGAGTTTCGAAACTCATGCCCTTAAATTAAATGTTCCAGGTAACCCTCAATAGGCGGCTCGACGTGGGAGAGGACTCGGAGATAGCCACACTACAAGTTACTTAGGAATTTTTTTAAATATAGACTTATTAAGTGATTTATGATGATTATTTTTTTTAACCTTCACTGTGATGTAATAAGGCTATGTAACTCCGGTTTCACTATTTACTTGGGATTTATTTAGTTACAGTTATATTTAATAAACATGGTTTTTTTTCTAATTATTTGTTTAATTAAATTTTTCAATTTTTAACTAAGTAAATTCTTTTCAAGTATATTTCGTTCGAACTAAGTTCTAACTAAACCGTTTTAAAAGCAACTCTTCAATGTGACATCGCCAGATTCGGGCCTAACTTCTAGGCCGGGTTTGGGGTGTTACATGTTTCTTGTCTTCTATATACATGTCCCCAATATACTTCTTTTGAAATTCTTTTTAGAATAGATCCCATGTTACCTAATCAATTGGCAAATGTCAAATCATGGATTCCCACCATAAATATGCCTCACCCTGTAGCAAAGATACAGCACATGACAGGCTTTCTCGTGGAGTACACTCCAACTGTTATAAAATTCTTTTTGTTGCCTCCATCCAATTTTCAGCTATAGACAGATCAACTCCTTTCAGACCCGAAAATTTCGTGGCACCGTATTTTCTTAATTCCTTAATAAGGGCTCATCTAAGAACAGGTACAAATGTAGTAGCAGGTACAGTCTCCGCTACACGTTGAAGAGCATCAGCTAAAACTCTTAATATTTCAGAATCATTTCTACCTTTTTCGTCTCTCTCCCTAATGTTTTCTCTTTCTACATTGGGAGGCTGGTTTCTAATCGGATTTACACTGGGTGTAGCTGATTCACTTTCAACTAAATCATATGATTCTTCATTAAATCATATGATTCTTCATTCATTTCTTTATTTATATCATCAAGGTGTTCATCATGCATCTTTAATCTATAAAACAAAAACAATTAAATAGGTCAGCATCTAAAAATCCCGACTCAATTTTGACTTGACTGTGGTATGTACTTCTAGACTCACTTACGAGCTTGATTTAGTCTGAGAATCGGCTAAACCTGTAGCTCTGATACCAACAAATGTAACACCCCCTAACCCTAAACCGTCGCCGACACAAGGGTCACGAGGTATTACCGGACTTATACACTAGTAAACAAACAAAGTCAAAATATAATTTGAGTTTCAATTTAAAACCATCTAATTTCCATCAATTAGTCCTTAGTATGGGCATACGGGGCCCAAAATAAGTTTAGGAAGTGTTTTGGGGTTAAACTAAGAACTTTAGAAACTTTTCTTTGAAAACAGGGGCACACACTCTTGTGGCTTGTGACACGCCCAGGGTGTGGGCAGATCTGACTTACTACACACGGCCGTGGAACTAGCCCATGGGCAAGTCTGACTTCCCCCATACGGCCTGGGCACACGCCCATGTGTCTTAGCCGTTTGAAAACATAAATTTTCACCATTTTTGAGCTACTTTCACCTACTAAACATACCAATTCATGCCCAAATCATTGACTTATAAATCTTAATCAAATACCATTCATTTCATTTTCAAACTTAGCAAAAATTCATTCATTCATTCCCAAAACTTCTTAAGGTTTTTAAACCACATTTACATTCAAAACATAAAGCATTTACAAATGATTAAAACCAAACCTAGTACATGCCACATTTCAAAAGATAGGTTCATCACCAAAATTTGAGTTGAAGTCGAGATTGATTTGAATGCTGAGCCAAACTTTAACTCTACCTAACCTGCATACGGAAAACAACCGTACGCTGAGTATTGTGAATACTCAGTGGTATTATCATAATTCAAATATATAACTACAATCAAATATCATAAACATACTTAGATAAATAGTAAATCAAACAAATAATATCATGCTAAATTATCTTATTATCAATATGTCATTTTCAATATTCGAATCAATATCTCAACAATAGAATTCCAATCATTCATGAACCTTTGGTTCATCTCTCCATCACATATACATATTCAATTCACATTGCAATAGGAACTATTCATGAACCTTTAATCTCATAGCATAATACCATTTCTCATTTCAATTCACAATATAGCTTTCATTGTTTATTCAATGGTTCAAATAATCAAATTCAATAGATTTTCTCATTTCACATAATTACCCCTATTAACATGACTCGGACTTTGGCGGATACACGGATCCAACCAAACACACCATATTGGCACCCAGTGCCTTATCGGATAGTTCGAAGCAATATAGTGATACCCAGTGTCTCATCGGCCTAGCCGAAGTAAAGTGGTACCTAGTACCTCATCGAATCTATCCGAAGCAATATGACACTCCAAGTGTCTCATCGACTCGAGGTCGAAGTAACCCTGAACTCTTCCAATCCTATGGCATGCCAACTATATCCACTAAGCCCGACTAGTTAATAGGGTATTGAATTCCTTTCTCTATTTCAAACAAATTTACATAATCACATATTTCCACTTTGAACATTTCATGAACCTTTAGTTCATGTATTCAATCTCATTGCACTAATTTCATTTCACATTTCATCTCATAAGAACACTTTCAAAATCAAATACACTATCCATTCACGTTTCACATTCCAATTCCATTCAATTCAATATCATTAATTCAAATTAATTCCAATCACATTCAAATTAAATATCACTACTTATTTCAATTCCAATTCCATGCACATATATTAAATAAATTAAACATACAATAGTAAATAACTTGAATTATGATAATACAAACCGATATTTCTCGAGCTACTCCTCGATCACTTTTTCCTTCTCTTCGTATTAGACGTCTTGGTTTCCTTGTTTGCTACAAAAATTAACATAATTATAATTAATTAATAACACATATATTCTATACAAAATTATTAACTTTCTATGCAACTTTTGCCTAAATACCAAATTTGTCCTAACCAATTCCATCTTCTTCCTTTTTACAAATCCTTTCATTTCCTTATTCAATTTCCATCAAAACTTCAATATAACTATCAAATTTTCATCATTTTTCCATAATTTCGAATTTCTTTCAATTTAGCCCCTAAAACTCAAAACTTATAGCCTATTTTACAATTAAGTCCTTTAACCAATTCAAATCAATAATTTTATCAAATTAATCCCTAATTTCATCATTTGTTCAACATAAACCCTACTCAATAATCCATCAACTTTCAATATTTCCACACAAGTTCAGGAGTACTTTACTCTAAGACTCCAAAAACATCAAAATTACTAAGAAAGGGGCTTAATTGACTTACCAATTTAAGTTTCAAGCTCCCAAACCCTAATTTCTCCTTTTTCTTTTCTTTTCTTCTTTCTTTCTCCCAATTTTCGTGACTCTATGTAACTTTCTATCTTTTTCTTTCTTTTCTTTTATTTTATTATTTCATTTACTTAATTAATAATTACTAATAAAATATCTAATTCATAACAAATAAAAATAATACACATGTATTGTACACACATATACACATGTATTATCCATCACCATACACTTGTCACCATCAAAATTAATTAATAAAATATAATATTACATAATTATTAATAATAATTATAATAAATAAATAAATATCTTTTACTTAATAATTAAGTAAATACATATATATTATACATTTGTACCAATAATTTAAAAACACATGTATTTATTCTCTATCTTACACATATCACTAATTTGGTTTAATAACTAATTTAATCCCTTAATATTTTTCTATTCTATAATTAAACTTTTATACTCTATTCAATTTAGTCATTTCTACTAATTATTTCTAATTAAACTAAATTCACTTAATCAAATCTAATTCAACTCATAACTAACTTCGTAAATATTTTTAATAAATATTTATGGACTCGTTTTCTTAAGACGGAGGCCCTAAGACTCGTCTTTTCGGTGCCCGTGAAATTTGGGTCGTTACAAATAAACATATCAAATTATATAAACAATTAATTCATAAATAAACTAATTCATACTTAACTACTTAACTTTCACTTCTCAACAATAGCAACTCAATTTGGCTATTCATTAGTTTGATATCATATAACATCTCATTTGAACATCAATCACTTCATGAACCTTTGATTCATTCTTTTCATTTTTGTTTCTAAATTTCAATTCACATTTCATTTCATGAACAAAATCATTCATTTTCATTCAATTTTGCTATTTCATTTATTTACCCCTATTAACAAGACTCGGACCTTGGCGGATACATGGATTCAACCAAACACACTAGTATGGCACCCAGTGCCTCATCTGATAGTTCGAAGTAATAGTTGACACCCAATGTCTCATTGGCCAAGCTGAAGTAAGTTGGTACCCAGTACCTCATCGAATATATCCGAAATAATGTAATGACACCCAGTGTCTCATCGACTCGAGGTCGAAGTATACCTAAACACTTCCAATTCTATGGCATGCCAACTATATTCGACTCAGCCCAACTAGTTAATAGGGTTTCCAAATCACTTTTCAATTTCAAATTCACTTTCAATTCAATCACAATTCAATTCAAATTCACTTTTCCACTTTCTAATCAATATACGATTCAATATCAATACATATTTATCATTCAATTCAATTTCCATTCAATTCAATAACGACACTTACCTCATAATTCACTTACCATACATATAATTTAAATTTAATATTTGATAATAAATAATTCAAATTATAGTAATACAAACCAGAATTTTCCCGAGTTACTCCCTGACAATTTTTCCTTTCCCTTCTGAGCCAATGTCCCTGGTTCGATGTTAGCTACAAAAATTAAATCAATTTAAAATTATTAATACAACACCAATTATATCTAATAATTAGATTTTTCTATTGAACTTTTACCTTAATTTCAATTTAATCACTAACCAAAAATCATCTATTTTTCCATCATCATTTATAACTTATTCCTACTCCATATTCACTCAAACTAAAACTTAACTCTATAATTTTCATCATAAATACCTAATTTTAAAATTCTTGCAATTTAGTCCCTATTACACAAAATTTATCACTTATTTTACAATTTTGTCTTTTTCCCAATTTTAACTAGAAATTCTATCAATTAAATCCCTAATTCAACAATTTATTCAACATGAATCATGTCTAAAAATCTAATAACTTTCAAAATTTCAACATAAATTTAATAGTATTTTACTTTAGGATCATAATAACTCAAAAATTACAAGAAAATGACCCAAATTAACTTACCAATTTAAATTAAAACCTTAAAAACCCTAAATTTTCTTTCTTTTTCTTTCTTTCCTTTCCTCTCTGTTTCGTCCTTCTCCCACTCTCTTTTAATCATTTATTTCTTTTATTTCCTTTGTTTATTTAATTAGTTAGTATAATATTATAATAATATAATAATATAAAATATCTTTTAACTTAAATTATAAATAAATACATAAATATATTACAAGTGTTCATATATTTATTATTAATATTACACATTTATGGTTTCATTACCATACATTTGTTATTATTTAATTTATTTAATAATAATAATAAGTTAATATATTAATATATTTTTAACACAAAATAACCTTAGATTTTTATGCTTTTGGGGACTCAATTTTAACAATTAGCATACTTACCTATTTAGTCTTTTTTATTTTTTAATTTATAATTTAACTGTGACTCCTAATTTAGTTTAGTTCTTTTTCTTAATTACTCTTAATTAGAGTTAATTCACCTATCCAAAACCTATTTGACCACATAACTAATTTCGTAAATGTCGAGACCATTTTTTTATGAAAACGGATGTCAACTTGGGATTTTAAAAATGAGTACAAGGACGGGAGTCGCCACCAATCTTTTTTTTATTAGGGTGTGATTGGTCACCTCAAAAGGGGGTCGCTTTTAATAAACAATTTGATTTAACAAAACAAAGATTTAGGTCTGCGAGAATCAAAGAATGAGTTCGGGAGTGGGTTACGCACGAGGAAGGATTAGCACCCCCAATACGCCCAAAATTGGTACCTTGTTGATTAATTAGTGTATTTAAAGTCGATGACTCGAAAACTTAAAGGAGTTTAAAATACGATCCTCATTTGCTTTGGAAACATCTGGATAGGTTGAAAATGTGTATCAAAGGCTGGTTTGCCTTAAGGTAAAACATCACATCCAATGCGTTAGGACACGACATTTCGACCTTTGAGGCTAAACTTGCCTTTTATTTGAAATTCATGTATTTAATTTTGAAAGGATATTTGAATACATGGAGTAGACGAGGGAAATCGAAACCCAATATCTTAGGGTACAATTTCTCGAATTCCTAAGTACAAAACATTGCCTTGGTTTAGAAAATCTCATCTCGAGATAACAAAATATCACATCCAATGCGTTAGGACGCGACATCTCGAATTCTCGAGAATAAGTTTTTATATTGAAAGATTATGCGTTTGTTTTGAAAGGATATTCGGTTATTTAGATCTAAACGGAAAACCGCAACCCAATACGTTAGGGTACGATTTCCCGAATACCTAAATACGGAACATTGCCTTTATAAAGAATCGTTTTTGCATCGGGCAAAGGTAATTTGTTATAAAACACATAATGAATGATAATAAGAATATGTATAACAGAATGAAATGTGGCAATGAAACAGAAATAAGAATAACAATAGTATGCAAAATAGTAATAATACAGGCTTTTTATTTAATCTTTATATTTTTAAGGAGGATATTCGGTTATTCAGATTTAGACGAGAAAACCGAAACCCAATACGTTAGGGAACGATTTCTCAAATTTCTAAATACAGAATATTGCCTTTTATAAAAAAAAATCATTTTGGCGTAGGGCAGAAACATAGCATAATTTGTAACAAAAAGTATTAAAACAGCAATAATAATAAAATTAACAAAATAATAATGGAAATGATGTATTAATAGTATAATAGGGATATATTAGAAATCATAATAGGTATGTGAAAATATGTTAGTAAAATATAATAATAATATAATAATGAAATAATGTTAAAAAGGTAGTAATATAATAGTTAAGATAATATTAAAATGGCATTAAGTAAAATATGATAATAATATATATGTATATAGAAAAAGGGGGCCAAAACGTAAAAATATATTAAACATAATAGTATTAAAATACCTAATGTAATATAAGAAATATGTAACTAATAGAATGAAAAATACGTATATAATATATGAAAAAATATAACATATACATAATGGTATTAAAAACATATACGTAAGATAGTACAAAATAACATGTACCTATAATATTAAAATATATACATATAAATGCAATATCTACATAATATATAGTGAAAAATAATATATAAAAAAGGGTATTAATAGTAAGAATATAAATAAAAATGAAAATAACCATATTAGTAATAATAATAGGAGTAATAATATAATAATAGTGAAAAAAATAATAATATAATAATAAATGTTAGCAAAAGACTAAACATAGTATAAATATGATATAAAATAATAATAATAATAGTAATAATAATATTAATATTAGTAGTAGATTTAATGATAGCAAAATAGATATAATATTCGTAATAATAATAATAATAATAAATGTAATAGTAAAAATAATATTGAAATAAAATAAAATAAATAAAAGGAAAAAAGGACGAAATTGGACATAAAATAGAGTTCCGGGGCCAATTTGAAAATATCTAATAAAGAGGAGGGCTGAATCGGATGCGCGAACAATAGTAAGGGACTAAAAGCGAAAATATCCCATCTCCTCGAAACGCGGCTTTTAAATCGGGGCCAAATTGAAAACAGGCATAAATTTTAGGGCCAAATTATAATTAAAAAAACCTGATTACAAAACATAGAAAAGGCGGAAGGGCTAAATGCGCAAATTGCCTTTCCGCTTAAAAAACACGAGGATCCTCTCGGTTCAGGTCGGATCGATCCGACCCGGGCCAAAACGACGTCGTTTTTAATTAATACCCGGGGGTAAAAAACGGTGCGTTTTGGCCCTCTATATAAGTCAAGTTTTTTTGTTTTTTTTCATTCCATTCAGCTGCTTCAGAAAAAAAAAGGGGTGGGGGCTCTCTCCTTTTCCCGGATAAGCCCAGAATCCGGTCACCGAATCCTCGACTACCACCGTAGCTCCGCTGCCTCCGGCCACCGTACATGGTGGCCGGAAAAGGTAAATTTCTTTATTTTTTTCTTTTTTTATATTATTTTAAAATATATATATGCATGTAAAAAGGTCTAAAAAATATTAAAGAGTGAATCACCTTGAGTTTCGGTTTTGTTTTCCGATATTGCTTCTGATTGGGGGGTATCCCTTTGCTGTAATAGGATTGAAATTGTTGTTTTGTGTTTTTGAAACCCTGTTTTCGTGTTTTAAACTTTGATTTGTATTCTTGAAAAAAATCCAAATCCTTTACACTGTCTTTTAGATCGGGTTTTATAGCCGATTTATTACAACTTGTTCGCTACTTTCTGTCTCTTCTTGTTTAATGCTTTGCAGGTGCAGAGGGGCGGTGGACTTGACCAGTAGCGGTGGCAGCAGTGCAAGTGGGGCTGATCAAACGGCAGAAGCTGCTGTCAGAAGGCTGCACCTAGGGTTTGGAATTTTTTAGTTTAGTTTCTGGATTGGGCTAGTGGGTAATTGGGTAGTGGGTCATTTGGGTATGGGTTAGGTGGGTATTGGGTTTTAATAATTAGGGGTTAGTTTAGGTTATTTGTAAATGGGTTACTTTGATGAGGGCCAAAATTGGCCTATAACAGCAATATTTTTAATAAATATTTACTAATCCGTTTTACTAAAACGAAGGCCCGACAACACACTTTTTCGATGCCCTTGAATTTTAGGTCATTACATGTTCTCTGTTTCCTGCGGGGGCGAAGCCAGAAAAATTTTTTAGGGGGTGGATAAAATTTTAATTTTTTATAGTTTATATATTTATAATTTGTAAAGGATTAAATTGAATTTTTATAATTTTAAGGGGGCAAGTGCAATTTTACTTTTACTAATTTAAAATTTTTAAAAAAATTAAGGACCTTAAAAGTAATTTTACATTTTAGAGGGGCCGGGGCCCATGCCACCCCCTGGCTTCGCCCCTGGTTTCCTGTGCTTTGGATGTTTGTTACTCTAGGCCATATTCTTATTTCTCAGTTTAGATGACCAAACACCTCTTGTCGTTGGTTGGTCGTTGTCCTCCTTATTCTGATTTGATATCATGACAAAAATAGGGTAATCCCTTCTAATTTTATTGATAAAACTCAAGAGTATACATAATATTTATATTGCAATAGTCACGTAAGAATAGGAAATATATATAATTTATTCCTAGATATATGCCTAAAAGTTTATGATAATATATAATATATTTAAATATTATTAGAAGATAATATCCCATAATAATATCCTAATAATGAGTATTTAATTAATTCTCATGTAATTTTTGTAATTATGATTGAATTTAATAAGTTGAATACAATTCATAATAACTTGATTAACAAAAAAAAAAAAAAAAAACCACGCCCATTTATACAATTCCAAATTTATCTAACAAAATCATTGGTTAAAAAACAATCACCTATATTTTATACAGCCTATAATGATGGCAGTAGACAGGAAGGTGGAGGACAAATTATAATTTTATCAATAAATTGTTTGTATTACCATTTACAAATAAAACATATTTACTTTTGTCCAAAAAAATAACTTTAAAAAGTAAGTAGGGATTATATATATATATATATATATATAAAAGGATAAGTATGATCAATAACTGTTTGCGTGTAATGATAAGATATTTGCATTCATAAAGAGAAGGAAGACGACATTGTAAAAAGGAACAGCCACAAATCCTGAACCTCCATTTATAAAAGGAAAAAAAAAAAGTATGAATGGCAACGAAGTAGAGTCTAGGATTGATAAAAGCCAACACAATTAAGTAAATAAATATATTTATTTTTGGTGCCCGAAGGATGTAATATATAGTATGTATATATATATATATATAAGAAAAAAAGAAAACTAGATTTTATATGATGGGTTGGAAATTCATGTGTTTGATTGTTAATTTTTTATATAATGATAAATTTAGTTATTAATTTTATATTTTTATTAATTAGGTTTTTATTTTTTAAGTTAAATTTGATCATTTATCTTTTAAAAAGAGTTATATCATTTTTTTAATAGAAATATTGACTAAAATATTATTTTTTTAACGTTGTTGGCGTGACAACCTACGTGGTAGCCTATTTATACTACATACTAACATGAAACTATTTGTGTATATGTCACGTCAACAAATAATTTAAAGTTTATAAAGAATTCAAAAAAAAATTGAAAGTTCATAAAATTCAAAAGAAAATAGCATGTAGTATACGTGGATTGTCATGAGAGATATCATGCTTAAAAATTTGTTATTTTAGTCAATATTTCTATTAAAAAACAATAATTCGGTTCTTTTTAAAAGGTTGATGTCAAATTCAACTCTTTTTAAAGAGTTGAGAACCAAATTTAGCTTAAAAAAAAGGAATAAATGCCAAATTGCCCAAAGATGTAAACTTTAAGGGCTAAATTTAATATTATACTTTTTTTAAAGGGTAAACTACATCATTAGTCACTAAACTATGGGTAAGTTTTCATTTTGGATACTAAACTATCGAAAGTTTTGATTTAAGTCACTAAAATATTCAAAAGTTTTCATTTAAATCACTAGGTTGTTAAGTTTTTTTTTAAAGCTCTGCCAGTGAGCTCCAAGCGACAATTTGATGATCGGTACGGTGGATCAGTACACATCGACTAGTAGAAGAACATTCATTAGGTCCAAATTAATCTAATAGTCAATATGGAACATACCTTAGATCCACGTTGATCTAATGGTCAGTATTGGAGATCGAAGAAAAAAATTGTTTGAATTTTAGTTTGCAGATTCATGACATCCAAAGTTGTTTCATGAAAAAAATTAAACTGTAAAAAAAAAAGAACAAAGAGAAGTTTCGATTGGTGCGGTAGTGCGAATAGAGAAAGCCATATATTATTAATTTTAATACTCCAATGACTTTAATAAAAATTTTTGAATAGTTCAATGGCAAAATTATATATATTTTTTAGTTAAATGACCAAAATAATTGTATGAGCTACCATAACTATGCAGGGAATTTCTATATAACTCTATATTGATGATAGATTTATCTATGGTATCCTATTTTTATTTTTTAAATTCTTGAATTATTGTTAAAAGTATCGATTATATATTTGAAAAAATAACCTTGAAATTATAAAATGTTAATTTAAAACTCATTCGTTAAACATTTGGAAAAAAAAAAATTTTGAACAATCTCATTATAGGTTTTGATCATATTTATTCTTTTTGACACAATGTCTAGAACTACCTATAACCTCTCTTCAATCCATAAATAAGAGGATAATGAGCTTTAACGCACTCTAATCCACATTTTCCTTCATTATATAACAATTCTCATATCAATCAAGCTAAGATTCAATCTAAAAAATGAATCTTTAGTTTTGAAATTTATTCCAAGTTGATAAGATCATTGATGAATTCCATTAATAACTAATTCTACTATTAATACATCCTATTCTGTAAAAGAAAGTTTATCAAAAGCAAGCTTTTCTTTTGCTTTTAATTTGTCAAAAAACAAAAGTGTTGGTTTTTTTCTTAAAGGTGTTGTTGGGGTATCATTGTTTGAAACATAATTTGTAAAGACAAACGTTCAATTCATAATTATTGGACCAAACATATACATCTTGTCATTGGACTTTTGAAATTGATTGTTTTTGCCTTTTTTTAATTTGATTTTTTTTTCAAAAAGAAAAAAAAGAAAGGAAGGTAAAAAGACCTCTTCAATCCCTTTCAATTTCGGTATTAAATAAATTGGTCCCTCTCAAAAAAATCGAAGCAATTTAATTCTTCCCAATTTCAAAAGTGAGCAACTAATGACAAGTAATCACAACGTTAATGTTCTTTGTGAATTTTACATGAATTTAGATTGATATAATAATAAATTTACCTCTCATAATTTATACATTCTATCAATTTGATTACGATTTAACAAATTTAGCCTACAATATTTTTGCAAATGTGTAAATGTTGAGGCTAAATTTGTTGATTTTTTTTTAGAATCAACATCAAAATAACAAACTATGTCAAAATCGAGGACTAAATTTATTACTATACCAATCAGAATTAAGCATAGTTGATGAAAGACATTAACAGCATGATTAATTGTTCTTAATTACCCACTTTCAAAATTGAGAGGGATTAAAATATTTTAATCATTTTAAGGGCTAATTTAGTCGAATTCAAATTTGAAAAAGACTGAAAAGATCGTTTTACCAAAAAAAAAAAAAACAAGCTAATGGGTACAAAATCTAGAAAGATATTTGCTAAGAATATTGTTGTTGATTTATAACCAAAAACCAAAACGTGATGCTTAAAGTTAAGTCTAAGATTTGAAGGTATAGGAACAAAGTAGACACCTCGTTTTTCAACAAAGCTAGGTAGATTTCTAGTTTATGCAATTGAAATTTTTGGCCATTCCTCCATCAAAAGGAATTTCCACGACTGGAACTAAATTTTGCTTGTTGGAATAATAAAAATAATGGTAAATTGCATGTAATGTTGTTAAACTATTAATAAGTTTATATTTTAGTCATTCGATTTCAA
The DNA here is from genome assembly GCA_020496765.1 of Gossypium stocksii. NCBI lineage: Eukaryota > Viridiplantae > Streptophyta > Magnoliopsida > Malvales > Malvaceae > Gossypium > Gossypium stocksii. The sequence continues at coordinate 113,579,965 of CM035623.1, forward strand.
AAAGTTACAAAATGATAACTAAACCATTTGAAAGTTTTCGTTTAAGTCACTGAGCTATTAAAATTGCTGTTGTATGGCCTTTGTCATTCACATCGCCTACATCAATTGAAAGCTCTTATTACCTTTCTCTTTTACAGTTTATTTTTTTATTCATAAAATAGCTTTAAATGTCATGAATCTGCAAACTAAAAATCCAAAAAAAAAATTTCTCCAATCTCCTACACTAATTGTGAAATCGGCTTGGATCTCTAAAGTATGTTCTTCTACTCATTGACGGGTACTAATCCATCGTATCGGTTGTTGTATCATCACTTCGAGCTCGATAGCTAGACTTTAAAAAAAAAAAACTTAACAATCTAGTGATTTAAATAAAAGCTTACAAATAGTTCAATAACCATTTTGTAACTTTTTAAAGTTAAGTGACCTAAACGTAAACTTACTAATAGTTTAGTGACATTTAGTTTTTGTACTCTAATTTGGTTTTTTTTTTTTTAACCCATGTGCTTTTCAGTATTTGAAATTTCTACATTCTTCAAATGATAGTTGTTAAACCTATTAAGTTAAATTATGTTATTTTCAAAATATTATGAGGCAAACTCACAAATAATTATCACATGTGTAATACCATGTTAACTTGCTATTCATGCATGATCTCACAAAAAAAAAAAGCCACTTCATTTTAATTAATGAATTTAACAGCTACTAGATTAAAACTTCAAAATTTGAAAAGTTTAATGACTACAAATGAAAAAAAATTAACAAATGCTAAATTTACAGTTTACACATAATATGAGACTAATAGCAAAATCTGACCTAATGAATTTAATTACTGCTATTTAAATTAAGATTGAAATTTCAAATACAAAAACTAAATTAAATTAAATTATAATACAAAAACTAAATCAACAACAATCACATAGTACATGAACTAATAGTAAAATTTCACCTACACCAACCTCCAATGGGGTGTATAATATCATTGGGTTTGTGTTTGTCATTTTTTTTTTAAATTTATATTGATCACGTAATCATATTTATGTGGCACAGCTTATACGTTGCCATTTGGCGCACTAATATCACCACAATTGTAGTTAATATGATAAATTTTTGTACTTATCAAAAATTTGAATTTTACCCCGTGTAAAATTTTTAATATATATATATATTACTTTTCAAATTCCAAAATTTAAATTCAATTGTTAAAATTATTAATTTTTTTATTTAAATGATGGATGTGACATTTTAAAATAAATATTTAATAACAATGAACTAAAAGATATCGTTACAATATTATTAATTAAACTTGAATTTTAAAATTTAAAAATTAAAATAATTAAATTTTTAAAAATAAAAATATGCAAACTAAATTTTAAATTTATATAAAAAAGCTAGATTTATTACTTATTTTAACCTAATAATTATAAGAAAAAGGAATTAAGCAAGGGTTTGTGATGGGAAGAGAAAAGTAGGAAACGTGTATGGAGAAAGGGTTGACGTGATTTATGAGAATTTAAGACGCCGGCATCCGCCGCAAAATGTTCTTAAATGAACCCAAAACCAGAGACATATCGATGGAAGAAAATATGAAAAGATTTTTTTTTTTTTAAAGGAAAACCATGAAAACTTTTTTACTTGGAAAAAAAAAAAAGTAAAGATACCATGCATCATAATTATCGCATGAAAAGATCCTTTTGTTTTTCCTTTTTTTTAAAAAAAAATTGTCAAAATTATCTGAATTTTACAAGTCCCACATATCCAAAATCACCCAACCATGAAATATAAGTGTTTTCTTTTTAATTTTTATTTTTAGAGTGGATGAGATTTGCTTCCATCCCTTGGGTTGATAGTAAGGTTTCGAAACAAGTCGAATTAATTAGATTATTAATTTGATTGATTTAATTACTTTATTTGGTTCTATTAATATAAAGTGTTCAACAGCAAGGAGATATGAAGGATGGTGTAGTGGTGTTGATGGGAGTTGGTTCATTCAGTTGAGACGAAGAGCTAGAGGTTATAAAGTGTAAAGATGAAGGAAGTAAGGAGATCGAGTGTTGAAAATAAGTTGTCAAAGTATAAGCAAGTATTTGGAAGAGTTGATCCCTTCTTCATTGTCTTGGAGGCTATTTATAGGTGGGGCCCTGTGCATGATGGCGTTAACATGTTAGACTCACAATTAGGCCATCATTGTGGGACATGTAGGGTGAATGTCTTTGATTGGACAAGAATGTTTGTTATGAGGCGTACTCTATCATTAGTTCTAATTCAGTGGTATGGAGTAGTTGAACCCACATGAGATTTGATTATCAAAAGGATCATCTTCTTAGCAAAAGACTGGGTGCTTGGAGGAATAGGTGGTTAGTTTCTTTGAATGGTTACCTTTCACTTGTCCAGGTAGTTAGAACGGGAGGTGAAGCTATTGATGACCTTCTGATTTGTAGCAGGTGGGGTAAATCATGTGGGTAACCTTCTGATCTGCCACGTGTTCTATTTGTTGGGGAGGTATAACAAATTCAATCGAATAAATTATTAAAAAAATAAAAAAATATTTTAAAAAATAAAGAAAGCTAATCAAATTTCAATTATCGGTTCAACTGATTTTTTAACCCAATTCAATCAGTTTACGAATCAACCAATCCAATCCCTTATTTTTCATTGATGCCTAATATGTTCTCAATCTAATCACCATGATCTGATTTTAAAAACAATGGTTAATAGTAATAAAGCAAAAGAAAATAAAGTTAGCGAGAAAGATTAAGAAAAGGAAAATATATATATTATTTTCTTTGAATAATTAAAATTAATAAAAATAAAATACTTTAAATAATTTTTATTTATTTAAATAATAAAAATTACTCATTATAATGGAATTTTATATTTATAATTTTTTGGGAAGGAATTTACATTAGTGTAAAATAACATGATTTTACACCATTTAATAATTTTTTCTATTATTGATATTTTATCGAATGGCATCGTTAAAGGGGGCAGGAAGGGGTCTTAGGCCCTTTGGCTCAATTGGAAAATTATTTTATAACCCCCTACCTAAAATTAAAAGATTCAATTTAATCTTTTTTAACATTGGATTAGATGAAAATTTTATAATTTTAGCCCTTTTGAAAAATCAATAATTTAATTTAAGTATTTTTAATACAAAAAATTTAGCTTTGACCCCCTAAAATTTACAATCTTATCTCGGCTCCCAAAACAAAATTTCTTGCTTCACCCTTGATCCAATCCTCATATTTCATGTTCCATTCTTATAATCATACATGTCAAGTTTGGAGTAAAGAATTTATTTTAACTATTTGATTTATGCAAAAAAAACCTTTCAACCGTTAAATATATTTATTAATATAGACAATATTTTAGATCAATATAATAAAAATGTCAAATTGATTCGAAATTTTACATATATAGCAAGCACAATTATATCAATAAATTCACCAATTAAATTATTAAAATATCAATCATAGAAAAAAATTAAAGGGTATAAAATCATATTAATTTTGCACCGATATAAATGATTTCCTCTCAAACGTTTTTTATAAAAATATATATAATTTAAAATAATACTCCATCCAAACCTAGGATTAGTGTTTTCCTTCTCTCATTCTAATCCAAACATTGCATTACTATTGTTGAGTAATCTTCTTGGAACATTAAGGTATTTATACATATTATCACTGTTCATGGGCTTGACCCCCACTGCTCATGGGGCTATCATCCTGAGTAGGCCTTAGGCATGTTGAACACGTGTATCGTTCTGGGTCGCCTGCTAGACCTCACAGCCCCCTACATGCGAACTCCTCAAGTATATGCAAATTGGGATCGCGAACTCCCCATGACTCGTGCGAGCTAATATCGCAAGCTCCCTGGCTGTCCTTTCGTTGTATGATTTGCACATACCCATCTGGTGAGGCTTGACCAGGTCGTAAATAGGCAACCCAGATCTTATCCAGATTTCGAGTTGTGCACATACCCATCTGGTGAGGCTTGACCAGGTCGTAAATAGGCAACCCAGATCTTATCCAGATTTCGAGTTGAGGATGATTTGTGTATAACAACTATAAATTTGATTTTAAAGCTTTCCATCCCTTGTTCTAATCTAAACAGGCTACTGTAAACATGTTAAAAGCTTTTTGGTCCCCTAAAATATTTATAAAACAACAAACTCATCTCAGATCATCTGATGGTCATGGAAGTGAGCTAAGTTATTGTTTTTTTTACTCTTGTCCCTGCCCTTATCTTGTGATTAAGCAGCTTAAACCTGTTTCCACTGAAATCTAAGCTAAATGTTTGTTTGTTTCCCTAATAATTTAAATCTAAAAGCTCTGTAGGCTGGTACTTCTATATTCAATAATGGAGAAAAGATAGGAAGATAAATCATATAGGAGAGGGAAAGAGAAGAGAGAGAGCAATTAGGCTCACGGTTATAAGAATCATCGTCATCTTGGGGTATCCGTGGTGTCTAAGCCAAGAAAGATCATTATTTTGGAAATAATGGAAGTACGGATTCATTGTTCCGCGTAAAATAATAACCATAGAAAATTTGAACGGATTATATAATTTTTGGCCCCTAAATTTTACAATTAAATTTATTTTGATCCCTAAATTTGGATTCTATTAGGATTTGTAATGTGATCAATGTTCTTGAAATGACTGGGTTAGTTGGTCGAACCGATTGGACCACTTAAATTGGAAACTGCTTGAAACCAATAAAAAAAAATTGAGACAAAAACCAATAGTTAAATAGATTGAATCGATTTAATAAAATTTTATGAGTTTTAAATTAATTATTTAATTATTGTTGATATAGCAATTAAACTAATCAAACTGATTGAATCATGAACCAATGGTTTGACTAGTTTAACAATTGGTTTGATTATTAAAACATTATATGCGACATTCTAATATTGTAGCACGTCATCACTTGAAAATTTATATAAGTTTTTAAATTTTCAAATGATGATGTGACGTAATCTTGAAATACCACATCATCAAACTTTTATAATTTTTAAGTTTAAAAATCAAAATAAATTTAATTGTCAAGTTTAAGTACCAAAATAGATTAAAAAAAAGTACTAAAATGTACCTTATTGCAAAATTTAAGAATCAAAATTTATATTATCCCAAATTTAAAATAAAAACACCACTTTTAGACACATAAGCAAAATGTAAAATAATAAAAGATATTTTCGTAAGTGAAATAAATTGAATAAACTAATCATGACTCCAAGCATAATAAATCATATATCAAATGAGAAAAGTAAGAATTTTTAGACATATAAACCTATATATTCAATGGATGCTTGTATTATATATATTTAGTAAATAACCTAAGACAAATTCTTCTGTCAGCTGTGATCATTTGAATAGAAATTTACATATATAAATCAATTAGAATAATAACTATATGCTTATAACAAGTAAAAGATTTTACTCCAAGAAGACATGTTTCTATCTTGAACTGCTTTGCTGTCCAAATATCGACAAATTTACTAATGTTTTCAATGATGTATCTATCAATCAATCAATCTGAGATTCTATATAATATAAACATATACCAATTCTCATTATTATTTATTAAAATTAAGAAAGGATGCATATGCAATATTTTACTTAAGTTATATTAGGTGTTAGATTAATTTCTATTACTAAAAACTGGCATGACTGATAACATAATTAAACGGTGATATGTGATATGTGATGTATACTTCATGATTATATATAAAGACTAATTTTTAAGAATAAAAATTAATAAAATTTTTAATAGAAAAATTAAATTACTTTTTAATCTAATTTATAGAGATTAATTTAAATATTTTTTAATAAAAGAATAAAATACAATCTATCTATAATACTTTTCCTGCCATAAATCTGTCCTAAGCTCAGCTAATAACATCTTTCAAGTCTTGATGCAACCTTGGATTTAAACCTTGGGATTCACACACAAACAAGAAACCTAATCCAAAACCAAAATTATTAAGCTTGTATGTTCAATTTCACCTATTTTCTTCTACCATGTCAATTATGATTATTTTGGCAGGTAGCTCCTATGAACTAACCTACAATCATTCCAACTTCTTGTGATGCAATTGTTCTACTCAAGGAATAAATTCCAATAGATTGATTAGAAAAACTTAGTGTTTAATCAAAGCTCCTTAAGTCATTGGATCTAAAGATTGATGGAAATGATTGAGTAATTGAGGTGTGAACCACCTTAAGTCATTGGATTCATATCACAAAATTGAGGTATGTTAGTAGGGAAAATATTTTTTTACATATTTTTATATTTCTTTACCGCAAAATAATTTATTAACAAAAAATAAACATAATTTAAAAAAAATGATTTCCCTCCTAAATTTAGAAGTGTACATGGGTCAGGCTAGGCCGAGTCAAGTTTGGGTGAGGCTTAACTAAAATTTTGGGCCCATTTATTAGGCCCGAGCTCGGCCTAGCCCAGCCTAAAAAATAGGCTTAAAATTTTGCCTAAACTCGACCCGATTAAAAATGTTAAAACCTGGCCTCAACCCAGCCCACCCTTATTAATTTTTATATTATTTTTGTATAATTTTAAAATATATATAATACATAAAAAATACTAAAACCATCAAAATAAATATTTTCCAACAAATTAAAAAATATATATACTTAAATAACACTAAGATAGATGTAACTTAACAAACAAATGCCTTTAAAATAATAACAAAATTAACAAATGTCTTTAAAATAATAACAAAATTAACAATAAAATAAGTTTTATATAATATTCAAACAATAACAACAAAATAGTAGCAACATAATAGTAAAATGGTAGCAAAATACGTAGAAAACAATAAGAAAATAATATTAAAAAATAATTTTTTTGTCCTTTAATGAAATCGAGCCAGGCCAACCTAAGCCCGAGCCAAAAATGCCTTGCCTAAGGCCCAGTTTGTTTTTTAAACGGGCCTTATTTCTTTGTCTAAGCCCATTTTTCAGGCCTATATTTTTGCCCAAACCCTCCCACATTTTGAACGAGTCTTCAAGCCGAACCCGATGACCCAACCCATGAACAAGTCTAACTCTTAAAAAAATGTCTTTTTTAAAAAAAATAGTTTTTAGTAAAATAAATATAATTTTTTTACTAGGTCGAGGTTTGAACCCCATCCTCAAAGCCACTTCATACTTCGTTCTTTTGGGTGCGTAGGGTGTAATTAAAAGAGGCATACTCAAATCTTTGTCAAGTCAAATGCGAGCTAAAACCGAGATTATCAATTTTTCTGTTTTTTATTTTTAATTAATTTATAAAATTTGAATTTAAATTCAAATCCAAACTCATAACACAAATAATTGAGTTTGAAGTCCAATATGAAAATCAAACACATTTTTTACTAGATAAAAGAATACAATTAAGCATAGTAATTTGATTTTCGTCTCAAATCGAACTCAAACTTTAAAAATGAAAGTTAATCGAGCTCGATTGAGATTCAAATTTTAAGTCATGTTCAAATTGTCAAGCTCAGGATTTTTACGAGTTAAGCATAACTTGATTAGATTACGCCCTAACAATACAACTAAGTTTTTGACAAAAGTTTCATATTCTCAGCTCCTGCGAAAAGAATTCAACTATAGCCTTTTCTTAACTCACACAAAACACAACAACAACAAAAAAATAATATATAGAATCATATAGCAAACCGTTTCAGCCAATATTGTTTGAATTAGATGGAAATCGATTAGAGTATTGATATGATAGAAATGGTTAAATTGGTTGGCCTATAAACGGGTATGAAAAAAATTAAACTGAGCCAAAATATCAGCTAAAATAATTTTCATTTAAAAAAATAATTTTTAATAATTTATCTAATCAAATTTAATCAATTCAATCAAACTAATAACCTAATCAATTCAATCAATAAATTTATTCTAAAAACCTTAATTTAAACTACCTTTAACAAAACTTAACCGGTAAATTGGTCAATGCTTTTTCCTAATAACAATTCAGAATAATTATTAAAAACTAGCTAACCTTAAATAATAATTATTACATTCTGGTCTTCTGATTTGCTTCTTTTCATGAAATTCTAGAATAAATAGCAATAAAATACACAAAAAAAATATAATCAAAACAAGAGATAAAATCAAGTATGGTACTAACATAACATCTAATATATTCTTTAATGTAAAAGAAACAGCAAATTTTCTTGTGTGGGAATACTTGCATTTAAATAAGAGATTTGGGGTTTACAGGTTACTTGAATTTGACCACAAATGAGATTTTATATGTGAACTTGAGAAGCTTTCAAAATCATGTATTAACCTCAAATGAAATAACTTCCATGTTTATTGTGTAAAAGGATTTCATTCTCGTTTATTTAATTCTTGCGGTGACGCATATTACTCTCAAGGATTCTGTTAAAAAAAGACCCTGTACAAAGATTCCTATACCCCATAGGATGAGATTTTTATTATAATATTGCATATCATACCTGTAACCGATTACCTAATTTGATTGCTCCTAATAAATTCAAGGGGAAGTTTTGAAAGCATGACATCACATGATTAACCTATTTCATAAGGTTTATTTAGTCAATATCAATTTGAATGGTTTTTTTTTTTAATATATCATAATTTTTTATATTCTTCGTATATTTGAAATTTAATCTTTGTATTTTTATTTATAGAAATTTTGTTTCACTATTTTTTCAAATTTTAAAATTCGAATTCAACTGTTAACACTGTTAAAATTATTTTATTAAATTTAAATTTATTACGACGTTATTTTTTTAGTTACATAGTATTTTATTTATTTTAAAATGTCACATCAACTAATTTAACAAAAAAATAAATTATCAGTGTTAACAATGAAACCTAATTTTTGAAATCGGAAAAAAATTAAATTCCTAAAAGTAAAAATAAATAAATTAAATTCTAAATTTGTGACGAAAATAAAAACATATGAGTATATGACATATTTTAACTTTCTTTTTACTTCACCTGATTTTTTTCCTAACTCATGAAATATAAGAATTCTACTTATTGTAAATAGGATAATTTCCTCATAATACAACAGTGAAACTCTAAAAGCCAAAAGCATCAATCTAAATGGGAGTAAAAGAAGACACTCTTACTACTTACCCATCTCATACCTGAATTTTGGAAGAAGAAATAATCCTTCTGGTTTCTATAATTCTTCTGTTAAAGTACATAAAAGGTCCCTATATTGTAGGGACTAGATTAAATTAATCATTCTATTATTAAATGGATCAATTTAATTTCTATACCATTAAAAAGAATAACAAATCCAAATTGTAGCAGAGTTAACAGTTACCATATAAAAAATGTCTTAAAAATTACTTTTTTTCAATTACAACTCAATTTCAGACAAAGGATTTTACTTACGAAAATATAAAAACTTCCAATTTAGCCTTATATGATTCTTTCTAATATTACATAGGTTAAATTGATCCATGTAATAATAGAGGGACTAATTTGATAAGATCCCTATAATAGATGGACCTCTCAAGTACATTCATCATAATTCTTCTATTTGATTAATGGCTAAGAGTGTGAAGAAATAAAATCTAGTTAAAGAGAATATAATCATCATTGTTGAAAAAAAATGGAAATGTAAAAACAAGGGTTAGGAAACGGTTTTTCGAGTACAAACCTGAACTATCAGCTAGCAAGAAATGATGTTGAGAGGTCATGGTTGCATGGACCGGATGGAGACATCAGCACCTGGGGTTGGCCAGGGAGGTTTTAGGCACGGTGGCTTTGCTTGGTAGTTGGCATCCAGATAACTGATGAGCCCACATAGATGAGAACTGCCAAAGAACATCTATTGTTTTTTATGGTATAAAAGCGCTCAAAATTTGGCAGGTAGAACTAGCTGCCTGGATATATGCTAATCTAATCGTACTTTTAGGCACTTCTCTATCAAATTATCCAAGCAATTCATGTCCAAGAATTCGTACCATTATTGAGTTTTCTCAGATGTAGATATAATCAACTGAGCATGGTTTTAAAAGTATGAAACTGGTTATGAAACTAGAGAAATCAATAAACCATACACAATATTACACAGCTGCCTATATGTATGAATGCTCTCACCATTAGAAGCATGTATGCATATTCAATTTTGGCATCCAATATAACAAGTATCTGCAATCTGATCAAATGGATAATGTCAAGGAAACCTTTAAGGATAAAACAAATAGCTACAGGGAAATAGGACACAATGGGCTATGAAATGAAGGCAAAATAGCCAAGACATGGACCTGATGAAAGCTTTCCACCTTATGGCATAAACAAAAGTACCCTATTCTCAAACAGGTTTAAATGTTCTTCCGACTAATCTTATTACATTTATGAGAGATTAATGCAAATATGACAAACTCCTATCAGTTATTGGTGACCCACCTAGTCTACAACATCATGGACCCCAAAAAAGAATCATTCAACAATTAATTATCCTAGCAACAAGGAGAATCCAGTCTCTCCATATAACCCTACTAGAGGTCATATCTGTACAGATATCATAACAATAACCTTGTTGGTCCTACATTCTCTCTCTCCAGTTAGAATGAAAATACAATTGACGTAACAATATCAGATAATATAGATGTAACATCAGATCTCACAGATGGTGATACTTGCGAACTCTGTCAATGAAAAGAATTCACAGTAGAGATTGTAGGGAGGTAAAGACAGGATAGAAGCATGATCTTCTCTAATATTAACTTCTTATCCCACATCTTCAATTAAATCAAAGGTCAGATACAATTGTCACAGCTTGTCACCCCAAATCTTATTTACTGGTGTAAGCATCATGTTTAGATGAATAAATCCAGTCCCCTAACAGGATTAATGGCTAGAGCAAATGATAATGTGACTCAATTCAACTGATTTTTACAATCATGTGCTAAATTTCACCAACCTAAAACTCTAGGCCATAAGACAGATCAGCCGAGTTAGTATGAGACCATATAAAGGACTTTCTCTCTTTACATAGATTTGCAAGCAAAGAATTGTGTTTTTCCTTAGAGTTTCTTGCTACACCAAGATCAAAGATAAATTTGAAACTAATTTATGTTGGAGCAGCAGCAATTATAACCCTTCTAATCTTTTAAGATTCCATTAGCTTGCAGCTGCACTAGTGTCATAAAACTCAACATTCGCCATTTCAATCCTAAAATTTGATATTAATCGTTAAGCCAATTGATTCAAATCAAATGCAAGTGACTGATTTATAAACTAGACATCAATAAGTTGGTCATCACAAGGATCACTATAGTTAAAATTAACAAAATAAACTAGAATGCTTCCTTTCCTTAAATTTTGCTTTAAACAGTTCAAATTCTTAAAATTTTATAATGAGAGAAAAGTCTTATACTTTATTTGTTTGGCTATTTTCAAAAATTTATTAAGCAGTTACAAGTATTTGATCATAGATATATTTAACATATGTCTGCATGCAAGAAAGAATTAGCCAGAAAAAGTTCAAATAATGCCTTCAAAAGTGCAACCCCGATCCTTAACAGCAAGACCCATGAATTAAAATTACCAAGCTTCTACTACCGAGATCACTTAAACAAGCTCCAGGAATGCTATTGAACCCAAAAGCTTTTTCTTACCCAGGCAAACATGAAAGAGCTTAATAGCCTCAAAACCTTGTGGTTAAGACGTGGTTAAGACTACATTTTTCCAGCCTAATAAATCCTTGTTTCTAAGATATGAAGCATCCAAGAAAGTCCTACAAGACAAGGTGATATAAGATTAACATTTATTTATATATATAAACTTCTTTGAAGAACATAAAACTGAATATTTATCTGACAAATAGTGTCAAATCTTAACCAAGTTAAAATAGGTGCAGTATAAGCTGCGCCCGCTTGAAGAAAACTTCAATTCAGGAAAAGTTCTTAATAAGAGCATAAATCGATAGATGTATTTTTGTTTCCAAATGAAAATATTCACATCATGTTCCAGAAGAAAATTTTAAAATGATACTAACTACTAATAATATTTTAATCAGTCATTAACCCCAGAATGATGCTTAACCTATGAAAGAAGAGATACTTAACTAGAACCATCTCAAACTACTTTTGAGTTTCCAACTACAAATATGTGCTCCATGTTGATTTCATGTGCCAACTCAAGCAATGCCTGCAAGGCACCAAACTCAGCTACAAGCTGCTTCAAAGAATATCTTTCATTCTAAAGAAGGACAAGTAGAAATCTGAACCTGATGGGCCTAAAAGCACATCCACAATGAAGCTTCAGGAGGTGGTTTGCTGCTAATGCCAGAGCATTTTGTCCAGCTAAATGTAGCATATATATGTAGGATGCAAGAGTAAAAGTAGAAGCAAACTGAAGCATGGTGAGAAGCTGCGTAAATAAGGTCCTTTGGTCAACATGACAAACTAGTAAATTTGCTCAATGCACCATTTGGATGGATGGTGAGATGTGATTCCACTGAGCCGAAGCCTCAAAATGGCATTGGACCCAATCATACTTCACATGGGTGGGAATGCCTTCCTACCATGCATCCAAATGAAGCACAAACTGCATGCATAGAAATGAAAGTGCATCATGATAACCGGTACCCAGCATTCATTCATCATCATGATGGGTACAAAACCTACAACCAAAAAGTAGGCGTCAACGAATTTGCACCATTGACGGAAGCATTAAGTCTCGTATAATGCCCTTTTACAAAGTTAAAAAAGAAAGCAAATTTTAATCGCCATGGATAAACAATGTTGAAAGCTCTTGAACTACATGTCAGCGTGCAAATTTTCAAATAATACCTAGGAAACTTTGAAGCATGGGGAAAATCCTTTGGAGTTGAAAATCATGACATGGTAAGTTGTGGCCAATACATCAGACTTCTTTTCAATTACAAGAACCTCAAATGTTCTTAGTGCCTATTGCCTAATATGTCTCTTCTATTCCGGTGAGATCGAACATCAAATACGATAGACATTCCTAAACCTCATTCTCAAATACCTCGATAATTCCAAACAAATAAAATAAAATATCAAAAGGTTAATATAGATTTATTTAGGAAAAATGTTTATAAAGTAAACTAAGTTTGGCCTTCAATGGTGTTTTATACTCCATTTTTCCCTAATTCTTCCCTTACTAACCAAATGAAGAAACAAAATAAAATAACAACACAGATTAAGGTTTAAGAAAACCTCCTGAAGGATCCATGAACGGGAGTGAAGATCTCAAGAGCAGCATATCAATGAGAATTGGAGAGCGGTTCAAAGCATCGAAGCAGCTTCACAGATCGATACGAAGAATGAGAGAAGGATCCGTTGCGGGAGTGAAGAGCTCGAGAGCAGCAGATCGAATGAGAATCGGAGATCGGTTCAAAGCATCGAAACAGCTTCACGGATCGATACAAAGAGTAAGACAACCATGAATACAGGTACACTTCAAGCCATTACCTGCAATAAAAATTCAACAGGTAATCAGGCAACCGCCTAAAAACCGGCATTTTCTCCTTGCCAATAATTTCTTCCGTAGGAATTGAAATTTGAAAAAAAAAGAAGAAGAAGAAATTAGAGATAAATTTGGGGAAACCCTAGGGGTTTAGAAACAGTTTGATCGAGAAAATTTAAAACGTACGAGATTACGTGTTGAAGGTTTTTTTTTTTTTTTCGAGGGTAAAGTTTTCGCGGTCTTTGCTGCGCGCAAAAATCTTGCAGTTTATTTTGGAGTTTTCGGACCAAAATCCCTAACGGTTAGTAGTAGGAAGAAAATACGTAAATTAGTCCTCAAACTATGGTCCAAAATTTAAATTAGTCCCTAAATTAAAAAAATTGAAAATAAAAATTTTAAAATATCAATATCATGTCAATTAGATTCTTCTAACAGTTTAAAATTTAATTTTAGGCGTTAAATATTAGTTTAAATTTAATTAGAATATATTTAATACACATTGATTAAATTTTAAACACGGTCTATATCCATATTATAAAAAAACTTGGATCCTACCCGTCGAAATAATTAACCCTCCTATGGATAAATTTATTGAATAAAAGGTTAAATTCGTTTACTGGTTTAATCTCTGGTCAAAGCGATAATTTTGGATGTAAAAATCGAATATAAATATGTATCCCATATCAATTATTTTTCAAGATTTTAATATATATATATATATATATATTGAGAATCATGTCCAGATTTGCATTAGACACAAATGCCGTACATATTTTAAGAAAAATGAAAAAACCGAAACATTAAAAAATAAACCTACAATTCCTTTTGGATCAGCTAAATAGCAAAACAAAATACCTCAGGGGAGAAACTGTGGTTTACTCTATACAGTGAAAAACATTTGTGGTAGTGAAAAATTAAGTGCATCAAAAAATTTATAGGCCGACTCCATCTTCTCTCCATTTTCCCCCTGGAACTTGCATACGCTACTGCCATAACCACGTCGATCGTGATGCCACACATGAATGTTCAAAATGCTTGCGAACATGGAATTGTTATGAATGCTGTCGAAGCAACGAGTCTCGGGATAAACAAATTATTGCTGCCGATACTCTGGCTTTAGAACCCAACGTGATCCGTTCGGATCTTTTTCTAGTTTAGCAATTTCCTTCAATAGATTCTTAAACAAAGGCAGATTTTTTGATGGTATTCGGTCCTTGAAATGATCCACGATGCTGGCTGAATCCGTGCTGCCGCCTTTTTGTTGTATGAATGTACATATCTGACGTATTAGGACCTCAGGCTGCACGCTGGATACGTTAGAAGATGACCGGGACCTAGAAGTCCTGTTAATGGCGGGTATTGTGGTGTTCAACGAACTTGAAACCGATCCGAACTGATGTTCGAGTCCAGCACCAATGGCTTGTTCTTGGTTTCCGCGGATTCGAGCTAGCAATTCTGCTGAAGATAATGCCTTGCCGGCAGCGGCCCCAGCTGCTATGCCGGTACTAGATGACTCACCAGAGGGTTTTACTAACTGAGTGTTCAAAGCTGAGCCGAATTTCTTTCGAACTGCTGACGGTGCACCGGCAGCTCCGGATTTCCCGGTCCAAGTAGGAACGGAAATACTATCATGGCTTCGAAGCATTCGAGATTGTCGTAATGCTTCCGCTGCTCTTTGTGCCACTTGTGAAGCCTGTTCCTCAAGCCTCACCTTCTCTTCATCATTGGCATTCACTATGGCATCATGGTTCACAGCACTCTAAGAGAAAAAAGAAGAACAAACAAATTGTAGGAAAAATGTTTTATGAGAATCAATGGAGTTAATATAATCAATTTATCAATAAATTTATATTAAACATTAATATTTCAATAAAACCAAAAATTGTAGTAAAAGTACTATGAAGGCCCCAAGAATCGGATTGCATTTCGCCCTTTTACTTAAAAAATGAGTAAATTAATTAATGTACATTAGATCAAAATGCAAGTTAATCATTCTGATAAAAATTTCATCCATTTCTACTGTCAAATACCGGTCCGTATACATCCGCATAAGGTACACATGATGCGCCACGTATTACTGTCTGGTTATGCCATTAGTTTTGCCAATTTTTAATAGCACAAATGGATGAAATTTTTAACAAAAAAAATCAATTTGCGCTTTGATTTAACGTACAGGGACTAATTTGCTCAATTTTTTAGTAGATGGAGCAGAATGTAATCTAACTTCTAGTGCATACCTCCATGATAATGTTAATGTTAGATAAAGAGACATATCTTACATGTATTCCTTGGGCATCAAAAAGGCTCCTCAAAATATTTTTTTCTTCATCTACTTCACCATCACTATGATCATCTTTTTCTTTTCCTTTCCTCTTTGAATGACTGCCGTTTGAGCTATTGCCGTTTCTACCAGCACCATGATCAGAATGAGAACCAGCCGCTCTCGAATGTTCCTGCTTATGCTGCTTATCTTTCTGCATAACAACGATATTTACATCTTCTGACAACTGACTGAAAATATTAGATGTTTCGGTTGACCCATTCTCTCCTTCAT
This sequence comes from Gossypium stocksii, assembly GCA_020496765.1. Lineage (NCBI taxonomy): Eukaryota > Viridiplantae > Streptophyta > Magnoliopsida > Malvales > Malvaceae > Gossypium > Gossypium stocksii. Next base: position 113,595,953 of record CM035623.1, read on the forward strand.
CATTCAGAACGAAAAGATCCTTCATGTCTCGAGCTTTAAAGAACCTTCTCTGCTGAGGGTTCTTCAGTATCTTATCGGTAAGAAAATGTTTGTAAATCTGCCGATGGTACACCTTCTCTTCGATTGTTCCACGGGTAATCAATCTATAAACAGTTACATCTCTTTTCTGGCCAATACGCCAAGCACGCTCCCTTGCCTGTCAGCGGTGAAAGCCATCACCGCAACAGTTTTGAAAAGTTAACATTCTAATAGAAATATCTGAATGTATTATATACCTTAAACACTATGTCAATGAAAAAGAGTCAGTCAAAAGATACCTGCATGTCCGTTGACGGGTTCCAATCAGGGTCAAAGATGATCACCCTGTTAGCTCCAGTTAAATTTGTTCCTAAACCACCTACTTTCGTAGTCAAAATGAAAATAAATACATCATCGGAGTTGTTGAATTCATCTATTAAAGCCATTCTCTGTTTTACGGGAGTATGTCCATCCATTCGTCGATAGCAATAGCCACTTGTAGTTAAGAAGTTTTCAAGAATGTCAAGCATTTGCTGTGTTTGAGCAAACAAAAGGACACGATGGCCCTGATCCTTCCAAACCTGGAGAACTTGGGCAACCACTTTCATTTTCCCACTCCGTTCAGGATTTCCGTAATCTGGATTCTGGCAGGAATGTTCTCTCTCAAGCAGATCAGGATGGTTACAGATCTTACGCATAACATCAATTCCGTAAAGAGAATTTCTACCCCCATCCAGTATTTGTTCCACATCTGAGCTAGCAAGAAATGCTCTATAGACAGATCTTTGTTCGGCAGTAAGGCTACAAAAAAGTACATGTTCTGCCTTTTTAGGCAGATGGGCATTCACATCAGCCTTCATGCGCCGGAGTAGATATGGCATGACCAAATCACGGAGGACAACAGCACATCTGCACATTATCCAATTTAAAATTTCAGAAAACAATCATAACAAACAATGAAAGATTTCAGTACAAAGCAACCCAAGGCAACAACAGCTTCTACTTCTTCCAACTTGTTTTAAAAATAAACTGAATTTTTTAGAGATACATGATCCGCACCTGTAGGCTGTCGATACCTGTAATGGTGAAGCATTGGCATATCCACCAACAGATATAGGGACTGCAAACTCTGCCTCAAATACAGGTAAGACACCCAACTTCCCAGGGAAAACAAAATCAAATAATGACCATAGTTCACTAAGCTTGTTCTGAATTGGTGCACCGGTCATTATTATACGGTGAACTGTTTGAAGCTGTTTACAAACCAGAGTGATTTCAGCATTTGGATTTCGGATTCGATGTCCTTCATCCAAAACTGCATAACCCCATTCTATGTCAAGCAACTTTTCCCCTATCAATCGGAGTTGCTCATAAGTTGTAATCAACAACCCAGATTTTGACCGCAAAACTCTATTTATCAAAGAATCCCATTTTTTGCTGCTTTTAGAAGACAAGTTCCCTTCATAGTCGCTGTCCACTGATCCTTCACTTTCATAGTCACTTTCTTCATTAGATTTGGCTTGATTCTTCTTGTAAGCAGGATCTTGAGCAGAATCATGTAGTATCTCGACATGAAATTTTGGATACCATCTACGTGCCTCCCTTTTCCATTGTCGTAAGAGTGTTACAGGGCAGACAACAATGCTTGGCTCATACATGTTACTGAAGTGCAAAGCTCCAAGAAAAGACAAGACCTGGACAGTCTTGCCAAGACCCATTTCATCCCCAATGATCCCACCTGCTCTTTGACAATGTAGTTCCCACATCCACTGTACTCCCACTTTCTGATAGTCAAAAAGCTTGCTAAAAATGGTTTCAGGGATTTTTAGCCCGCCTTCAAGTGTTACATAAGCAGGGTCATTATCATCCATATCCTCCGAGCCCTCTTGGTCTTCCTCTTCATCATGGGAAGTCAAGTTATCCCTCACATCTTCTGCACAAAATTTAAGAAATTTACACTAAGGAAAAACAAGTTTGAGCTGAAAATGCAAACCACATATGTTCAACAAAAACCAAAACAGTTACACCCAATCGTTCATAATAACCAGATTGTTTCACAACTATCATGAACAAACGCGGAAAGCGATAATGGTTAAAGCAGTCAAAAAATGCCTAGTCAATTAGCAATAATTAAGCTGAGCATACCTCCCACTTCCATATCTCTTTCCTCACGAGAGATACGCTTTCTCCATTTCTTGTCAGGCAAAGGCCTCTTCTTTTTCCGTTTTGAGCCTTTATTCTCCTCTACTTCTTTCGACTGAGAAAACTTTAAAGATTTTTTTAGCCTTTGAAAAGGAAAGGTGGGTGCATCAAGCTTAGGCAAAGCATCAGGATCAAGTAGTTTCGTTGATGGGCGAACTTGTGCAGCCTCTGATATCGACTTTGCAGCTCTAGCAACACTAGCAGAAACAATATCATCTTTGTCATCTTCTTCATAAGGAACACTGTGCTCATTTGATGTACCAGGCTGTTGAAGACGGCGCTCAAATCCCTTAAGCTTATGAAAAGGGGTTAATATTCCCTTCCGCACCAGTTCATCCCTTTCCTAAGCCAGAAATAGTGTGGTATTAGCAGCATTCTCCCTTCTCCCTATATCTATATATATATATATATATATATGTATATATATTGCAGACATATGTAATAACCATCTAATCCCTTCTCCCTAACTAAAAAGTGTCTCGCAAGCCAAAAAGTAACAGAATATTAGGAACCATGATTAACTTACAGTTTCCACAAATCCTGCAGATGCTGCATCCAACACTGCATCAAAATCAACATCATCATTAAAAGAAACTGATTTTTTCCGCTTTTGTTTAGTTTTGCTAGGCTTTTGGATTTCTTTTGACTTCCTTTTCAGCCTAGGCTCTTCCTTCACCAGGTCTTTTATCAACTTGTCATGCTTTACACCCTCGGACGAACTTTCTTTGAGTAACCCCGCCAGTTCTTTCTCAAGTTGAGCCTTAGTGTTTTTGAGACTCTTTAGCCTATCAGTAGCTAAGGCACGTTGAAGGGTTGAATCACGCGAACGTAACTGCATAGCACTTTCATCATCATCCTCTCTATTCCCTTCCCCCACATGCTCATCCTTCGCATCATGGTCACCACTTGTGACATCTTTCCTTTCTTCAACAGTGGATGCAACAGCATCAATTTCGAATTCCACAGCCCTCAATTTATTCAAGAGTTTCACGTGGTTGGCCGACGACGATGGGTTGTTCCCTTCCAACTTATCGGCCGGTTCCTCCTCGGTGCTCCCTCCTACTTCACTACCATCCAAAGCATTGTTTTCCGCCTGCCATTCAACACAATTATCCACTGTCAAAATCTCCACACCTCAACAGCATTATCAACAAAACAGTAACATTTTAAAATCGAATTGATAACAGAGATCAGAGCTGATACCTTGGCTAATACATCCCGTTCGATATCCTCAGGATTTGCGGACGTAACACCTAAACTACTCAACAATATCCTATCCTCCTCTTCCTCCATCAAAATTTACCTTAAAAAAACCTCAGCTACAATCTCATCATATAAATAAACAAATCAAAATCACGATATATTCCTCCTTCAACACACCAATTTCGCCCCCCAATTTCAACTGCAAAAGAAAATGTATAATTCCGTAATTGATTCGATTAAGTCAAATTCCTGCCCAAACTAGTAACCTAAGATGCTCATATGATAAAAGAAATTAAAAACAAACAAATATTCAGAAATCATTCCTCTCCTTTTTCCTTAAATGAAAAGCAAAGCATTTGATGAAGAGCTCGTCGACATACCCAAAACTTGCAATTACAATCGTTGCAAAAGAGAAATTTAAATTTAAATTTGATTTGTTCTTCAAGATTATTATTAATGATAAATCAGAAACAGATCGAGAATTTTTTTTCTTATTTCACCGGTTCATTCGATTTTGCTTTGCGCCGTCTCTTTCCAGTGTCCCTTTGCTCCCCCTCCAGTTTTTTCTCTCTGTGGCTTCGATACGACCCAAATGGAGGTCGTATTAGGAACAAAGTGGATTTTATTTTCGCTGCGCTCGCTGTTTCTGTCTTCCTCCGCAAGGAAAAGAAAAACTCAATTTCGTTTTTTTTATTAAAACGCCGTCGTACGTGTGCGTTTCAACCCACCTATAGGTCTAAATTTCCTGGTCTAGTTAAGTTTGAAATTTAATTATGGTCACCGATTGTTGTTTGCTCCAGCCATGAGGGTTGCATATTTCTTAAGCAAATATTCGAGTTTTGTGTATAGAAAAAATAATATTATGAGTGTAGGCTCTTAATTTAAAGGTTTAATTTGATTGAATTTTAGATTTAATTAAAGTTTAATATAATTATTGAATACAAATATATGATTATGTATTTGAAATAATAAAATTAAGTCCTCCTATTTGCTTGATTTAAAATATTAGTCCAAATGTTGACATTATTAATGATTTAAAAATAAAATATTGAATTTAGTCGATCGTATTGAATCTAATTGACCGTAATAATATATCTTCTACGGTTCATCAATTTAAATTTAGATAAAATATACATATGGGTTTATCAATTTTGTTATTACGAAACACTATACCAAACATTCCAATAAGTGATCAATGAAATAAATAAACATATTACATTATAAGTGCTGTTTTTTTTCTAATAATAGTAGTTATATTTAATATTTGACTGAGCAATCGTTTAGATCATACGAATCGCATGAGATATTTTATTAGGATTCAATTGAAAATTAATCAATATGCATATGAATTTATACTTTGTTGGTATACGTATATTTGATTAATATAATTAATATCATAAACTATTTTAATTGTAATTGTGTTAAATGTTTATGTTTTATGTGCATGTCATACTTGATGACGTTATTACTATCATACTATTGTTAAAAGCATGAGTGATATTGATCTAATTAATTTTTTCTGACAATATTTAAGATATTCCATTATATTCAAAGAACCTCAATCGCCTTCATAATGTTAAATTTGATGGGAGAAATGAACTATATTATCCTAATGTTTGCCAATATTAGATTAACTATCAGGACGCACACGTTGAGCATATCATCATGGGTGTCGGTTTAGATCTTGAATAATACTTTTGCACTATTACAAGCATACAACAATTTGTATGAGGTGCATCCATAATCGTACATCACTATAAGCAATATAATAGTTCTAACGACAGAATTTATCATAATTGTATACATCAAATTGTATTTTTTATTTAATTAAATAATTTTTTATAATTTATTTTTATTAATAAATTTTATTTTAAACATCAGACAAAAAATACTAAAAAATTCATAAAAAAAATTAACATAACATTACATTTTATGAATTACAAATCTTAACATCTATATTCTATTGAGTACACTACATAATTATATTGAAAGAACACTTTCAACTACTTTATTGCTTTATGATGTCCTCGTGCTTTTTTTTTATTTTTATTTTATTTTTTTTCCCTCCAGGCTTTATGACTTCCAAGTGACATTTGCTTTCCTTCATAAAATTCTTTCCCACATTATAATATCATATTCGGCATTCAATAAAATTGAATTTTATTTTTTAAGACAAGTTCGGCTTTAGTTATCTTATTTTTGAATTTCATAAAGTTAACATTTTTTATTTCAAATAATTGTTTAATTAATATTTTATTACATCTTGAAAGGTGCTGGTCGAAATAGGAAAGAGTAGAAAGAGAAAGGATCAATAATCTCATTTCAAACATTATATATTTTAAGTTATTTATTTGGTGATTAAGTTGATTTATTTGGTCTGATAAGCATTTATTTTGAGATAAATATTTAAGATAATTCAAATGAAATATTTAACTTTTAAATTAGAGTTTAAAGTCTATTAAAATTTTGTTAAATGGACTCTTGTATTAACCTATAAATAGGTGATAGATCGACTTCTTTATTGAGCCATTTGGGAGTGTATTTACACACTCTTTGTTTAAGAATTTTTATGGAAATATATTGTATGTAATATCAGATATTTGGGGAGAGTGATTTTATCACAAATTGGATTCAACATTATCCATTTGGGAGTGTATTTACACACTCTTTGTTTAGGGATTGTACCGGATGAATTGTTAAATAAAATCATTTTTTTTAGCGAGGCTCCGTAGAGTAATTGCGGAATCCAATTTGTGTTGATAAATATCATGTGTTGATTCTCTATCACATGTTGGATTTATGTATTTCTCTCTTTATTTTGTCTTTTGCGTTGATGTGTTTAAACAATTTTGTCCAAACTTTTATCTAAACATCGAATTGTTCGAAGAATCAATCGATATTCTTACAAGATGTATTTGATTTTACCAAATCTTCTATATCCTTAACAATTGGTATCTAAGAAAAAACTCTTAACCTTAACCGGTAATCTTACACTTTTTAGTTGAAGCTGACTTGATCGTATGGCGTGGGAATTATAGAAAATACAAATAGTAGATGATGAGATTCTTGCTCAAATATAATTTCTCATAAGCGTTTAAGCATTGTTTGGATAAGAAAAAAATATTTTAAAATAAGTCATTGTTTGGATTTTTTTTAGTGCTTACAACTATCTATAATCTCTTTCCACGCTTCAACGAGTTCAAACCTACACAACAATATCTGTAACACCCCTATTCCGTAACCGTTGCTTGAATAGGTAAGGGGCATTACCAGACTTGTAACACACAAGTCAGAACAGAAGAATTTTGAACTTTACAATCAATAACAGAGTTCTATAATCATTCACCCAATCATGTTTTAAAGCCCATATAAAGATACATACATTCACTGAGGATCAAATTGAAAATATGTAAAAGATAAAGGAAACTTTGGGAAAATTTTCAAGTTAGGGACACACGGCTGTGTCCCTAGCCAGTGCACACCAACACGATCATGGCCCCCAAGACACGCCCATGCACTCAGTCCGTGGTTGAAACTGTCTATCCCTACACGGTCACCAGACACGCCCGTGTGTCCAGTCCGTGCTCAACACTGTCAAATACCACACGGCTACCAGACACGCCCGTGTGTCTAGGCCGTGTGCAAGACTGCCTAAAATCTTTTAAATGCAGGGGTTACACGGCTAAGACAAACGCCCGTGTGCTCTGTCCGTGTGGTACAATGAAGGCTTGGTTTAAGCCACTATGCCACCCAAATGGGTTATCCCTACAAGCATCAACATAACCATAACATTTCATACACCATTTGTAACACCCTTTACCCAAAAACCGTCACCAGAATCGAGTAATGAGCGTTATCGAACTTACCGGAGTACAGACTTATGTTTGCTTATGATTCAATTCATAATTACCCTTATCGAGGGTTTTCTAACACAATACAAGCCTTTCAAATGATTAGGATTCGAATCCTATCATATCGGAAACTTGAAAAATTTTTCACTTTTAAAACAACGTCACACGCCCGTGTTACTTTTAGCACGACCGTGTCATTGTGGTCTTCACACACCCGTGTTAGGCAACCGTGGTCGAAACTGTCCAATTGGCCAAGATCACACCACACGACCGTTTGGGGGCCGTGTACCCCACACGGTTGAGACACACGGCCGTGTCTCCTCCCCGTGTGGTACCCTAAATAAACTTTCAGGTGCAGGGGAGGCACGGTCTAAGCGCACACCCATAGGGACAGGCCGTGTGTCGCCCACAGCCTAGGCACCCCCGTGCCACCCTACCGTGGAGTAATCTGTCAAATCACACACGACCATGGCACACGCCCTGTGCCTTGCCGTGCAGGTCGTGCCAGGCTATTTACTAAGCCTTGGCCTCCCTAAAATACAAATAGGTACACATACCATTCATCTCAGCCCATTCCAATAACATATACTTAAAATGACTACATATATGAACACCATTTACAAAATGAGTATCACATATAAACCTATACTATTTGACTTACAAAATAATACTTATACAATGACTAGCCACCTATACATGCCAAGATCAAAATATCAAAATCATGTATACATATACCAAAGTACCTTGATAGTGTAAGACGAGCCTCCTTTACTCACCAATCCAAGTATACTTTGTGCTCGAAAATCTATAAGGAAAGGGAAAAAGAAGGGGAGTAAGCTACAAATAGCTTAGTAAGTCACAAGTAAATTAATAGCATCTATGCAATAACTAATTAAGCTGTTTACTTTCCACATAGCACATCTGCAACAATCACATTACTTACTCATTCACCTCCTTACCAAAATTGCCCAAATATAGACATCTATACACATATCCTAATCAGTTCATTTTCAGTTACTTATCCTGCAGAATTGCTTCACATAATAACATTAATCCCGTTGAACATTCAGAACAGAAATAGATATACAGAGGTTAGCACAGAAGTGCCTCACAGAAATGTAGCCGAAGCCAGTACAGAGTTATGGCAAAAGCCATCAGAATACATAGCCGAAGCTACCAGAATATGTAGCCGAAGCTACTTCAGATCACAGAATGCAGATGTAATCCACGGGCCTGCTCACACAAGCTGACAGGTGACTACAACACATGCAAGTACACCCAGCACCCGGGGTACAGAATCAGACAGAATCAAAGACCCTTAAGTGACATGTCACCCATATCCAAAGACATTCTTACAGTTCAAACGGGATTTACAGAATATAATATCATACAATTTCATAATTCGTAATTTACTTTCACATTTTTCTCACATAGAAACCATCAAATAATTTACAATGATATAAGAGTGCTATAATTTACACATGACTTACCTCGATAACAAAACGACTAAACCTCGAATTAGTCGACTACCTTTTCTTTTCCGCGATCTCGATCTTTTTCTCTTCTTTCTTTATCTAAATAGACACATTTAACACATTTTATCAATTCCTTACTCAAATTCGTTCACAATTCAGACTTTTGGCAAAACGACCATTTTGCCCCTAGTCTCGTAAACTCAATTTCATTCTATTTTCTTGTATTTTAGACTTAGCTAAATCCTTTTTCATAATAACAATCCAAGAATCACACATTTTCATATACTTATGAACAAATTTTCATTTTTCTCATTTTAGTCCCTTAGGGACGTTTTTACCGAAAATTATTCAGAAAAACCCGTAAATAAGATTTCAAGAATTCATTTTCTACCATTTCTCATCAATTCACAAATTTTCTAAGAATGGGTAGATTTTTAAAACTCAATATCTCCCTAAAAAAAGGGTAAAACCATGAAATTTAAGCTTAGAGAAACTCAAAAATATCAAAATAATAAAAAACAGGGCTAAAATGCACTTACAATTTGCTTGAAAAAGCTCAAAACCCTTGGCTATGGAGAACGGAAATTTCGGCAGCCATAGAAGAAGAAGATGAACACTTTTACACCCATTTTCATCTTCTTATTTGTCTTTTAGTAATTTGGACAAAAATACCCTTAATGACATTGTAACAGCCCAGTTTTGAGCCTAGTCAGAACAGTGGTTTCGGAACCACTATTCTGAGGCCAGAGAAAATTATTTTGATATTATTTTATGTGTTATATTATAATTTTATAAGTGCTTGTAAATTTTGGTAAGTTAATTTTAGCGATTTCTAGTCCAATTTCGAAAAAGGGCTAAATCGCGTAAAAGGTAAAAGTTGTGTTTTGTTGCCTAAAGGTGTTAAATTGCTTTGTACCTTAAATTAGGGGTCTTTAAAGTGAAATTAGACCCTTTTTAAATGTGTGGCCGGCCATAAGAGGTAAAAAGAGGGTTGAAAAGTCAAAGTTTGGTGTTAGGTGGTTAAATTGGGTAATAAAATAAGGTAAAAAGAAAAAGTTGTCATTTTCTCTTTCATTTCCTCTTCGTCCTCATGAAAATGGCAGCAAAGAATGGGGGTTTTAAAGCTTTAAAATGTCAGCCACTTTAAGCCCTAATTAGTAAGTGATCTTTGATTATTTCTTGATGATTTTTACATTTTTGGAACCCCCAAAGCACGAGCTTTCATAAGAGGGGATTATTTTGCAAAAAGATTAAGAGTCTAGGGTTTTGCCATGAACATATATGTGTTGTTTGATGAGTTTTTATGGAAGAATTTGAGTTGTAGTTGCCTAATAAACAACTTTGTGAAGGAAATTTGCATGAAAACACCTTAAAAAGGTTATTATGCAAAGTTGTTAAATGAGTTGTTAAGGTGTGTAATAATGATGGTTGTGAGTTGCTAAATTTGTGAATTTGGATTGTTTTAATTAATTTAGTGATTAAATGAGTGAATTTTATCATGTTAGATTAAGAAAATCGAGATTTGGGCTTAAATCGGAAAGTATGAGATTATGGACTAAAATGGAGCAATTAACCGGAATTGCTTTCGAGGTAAGTTCGTATGATTAAATAAGCATGATATTCATATTATTGCTAATATATTTGAAAATTATCTTGCTACGATGGTATTAAATTTTATATTGGAAATATTGTATATGGGAAAGTGATGCCAAGTATTGAAAACAATTATGTGATGATGGAATGCATGGGAAGATTGATAGAATATGATGATTCTTTGAAAAGAGTAAGTTGTATGTAATTTTTGGTAAATACAAATTATAAAGACTTGTTTAATTATTTATAACTGTTGTCTATGATATTTGAATAACAATTATGCTTCTGAAATTTCTGAATTTCTATCGTATGAAAAATCCCGTTTTGAGCATGTAAGAATTAACATAGATATAAGTGACATGTCACTAGAGGGTCTGATGATTTTGTCTGATATAGTTCCCGGGTGCTGGGTGGTTTAGTATGTGTTGCGGACACCTGTCAGCTTGTATGAGCAGGCCTGTGGTAACTTCTGTTCTGTTTTCGATAGTAGCTCCGGCTACCCTTCTATTTTGTAGCTTCGGCTACCTATCTGATATGGCTCTGCCACTTCCGTATGGCACTTATGTGCTAACCTCTGCTTATCTGGTTATATTCCGAAATTACTCAATGGGATTAGACTAACTGTACTGTATGCTAAGTGAACATGCAGGTGAAATAAAATGGTTCTGTATACTGTGATTGGCATCGTTAAGTATGTGTGTAATTGATGTACGGAAAGTGTTCAGTGAGTAAGTATATAATTGTTCAATGATATGTGATAATCTATGATGTATATAGCATTTGGCGAATGGTATGAGAATGACATAATTGGAATAAGTCTTTGATTCTTGTTGACATTGAGATTATGGGTCCATGCTTATGTTGCATAGCTATGTGTTCTTATCATGATGAATGAAATGATATTGTATTGATTGGTGAACAATGATAATGAATGAGTAATTTAGCCTGGACAGTTTTGGGTTACTGCAGTGGTGTAACTTTGAAAATACACTAAAATAGTGGGAGATGAGTTATAGGCTGAATAAAATATGGAATTAAAGCCTAATGAATCTAGTTTCACATAAAATAGACCGTGAAAGCAAAAGAATTGCCTATAATGAGATATTTAAAATTGTGTGAGATAGAGTCAGAATGACTCCAAAATCCCCTGTTCTGTTTTGAGAAAATCATCAAAAATTGTACAAAAATAGTTATGAGTTTTAAATTATATGCTAAGAATCCTTAATGAGTCTAGTTTCAAGAGAAATAGATGAGAACATTATCTGACTCCTGAGCTATGAGATAATTGAACTTTAGTACAAAAGGGTCGAAACTATCAGATAGTGATTCAGGAGTAACTTTGAGGAATAAACTGTATTAATTGGCGAAGCCAAAAATTCTAGAAATTTTATGGTAGAAAGGTACATGAGTCTAGTTTCAGGAAAAATTAACAGAACTTGATTTGGAGTTTTGTAGCTCCAGATATAAATAATTTAGTGACTATTGCTTAGGAAGATAGCTTGTAGTGAACTTGTGATTATGCTGTAAACATTGATAAAACTTGTTAATGAGTTGCTTATTGTTTTCATATGAACTTACTAAGCGTCAAGCTTACTCCCCTTTTCTTTCCCATTTTCCCTAGGTTGTCAGGTTAGCTCAAGTTGGAGGCCGTTAGAGATAATATCACACTGTCGAGTTTACGTTATCGGCGTAAGTAAATCCAAGTGTTTCCGAGTCTATGGTATGTATAGGGTTGTAATGTTGAGTATATAATATTATGATTTAGCCAAAGGTATTGGCTTGTGGTTAAGATAGTATGTATTCTTGTAAATTGGCCTATTTCGGCTAATAATGTTATGGACTTATATGATTATTCTTATGCTTGTATGTTATTATCTCTTGTGATGTGGTTCATAGCATGATTGTTTAGGGATTGAATTATGATCCACTGATGAGTAAGCTACTAATGTAAGACTAAAGTATTGGTAAATAGTTAATATTACCTCATGAATGGTTTATGGATATGATTATGCATGCTTAGTGATGATCATGACAATATTGTGGTAAGGGTGTGAGTAAATTCTATTATATTTGGTGCATAAGGATCTGATATGATCATAGCATGGTTGTAAATGTTTAAGAGCTCATTTATGCCAAGTTGCATGTTATTGGATAAGTATGTGTGCATACGTCGTAAGGGTGACAATTGGCTTGAAAAATAGCCTTGTAATTATCCATACGGGTAGACACGCGCATGTGTCTAAACCGTGTGTGACACACGGTCTGCTCCCACGGGCGTGTTGTGCAACCGTGTGTTCCCTACATTATGTTGCATGAAATCCTTAAGTTTGGGAGATTGGCACGGGCAGCACACACGAGCGTGTGTCCCAGCCGTGTGTGTTTGGACAGATTGCTCCACGGGCTGTTGGCACGGCCGTGTTGGAGGTTCACACGGGCGTGTGGTGAAGTCACATGGGCGTGTGACGTGCTTGTTAGCAAATTTTAAATATAGCTTCTTGAGTGCTTGAGTGTTTCCGATTTGGTCCCGGACCACCTTGAATGTATGTTTTGGGCCTCGTAAGCCCTTTTAAGGGATAGTATGTATGTAAAGTGAAAATTGTTAAATTGATCAAAATTTTTATGGCCCGATTTCATACGATTGGTTGTGTTTAAGTCAGGTAGCACCTCGAACCCTGTTCCGGTGTTGGATACGGGCGAGGGGTGTTACAGACATTACTCATGAACATTTCTAGAAATGCCATTTTTGTGTCCATACCACTAACTCATGGTTTAATAACAATATAAACACTCCTAATTTCATATCACATTTCAATTAAGTCCTTATTTCAACAATTTCACACACATTTGTCGCATCTTGCAATTTAGTCCCAAATTTCAATTAGCCATCAAATCAATAAATTTTCTAAACGATTTTCACACAGAGCATATTTAATAAATTGGAAAAACATAAAATTTTCAGAATTTAACTATTTTAATTCAGATTTGTGGTTACGAAACCACTGTTCCGGTTAGGCCCTATTTTGGGCTATCACACCATTAGACAACCAAAACAAGCATTTCAAATGCAAAATTTACAAACATTAATCATCATCTAAACATGTAGCAAATATGCATCATTTCATACCAATTCACTTATAAATTCTATAGCTAATGATCCTACTCAAAAACATTATAACACTTTGAAATTTATCCTATAAGACCACATCATAATAGCCATTCAAAATAGGTTAACATATACAAAACAAGCCACATTCATTATCAAAGCTAACCATAAACATTCACTTATCAATTAGCCTATACATGCCATGACCATCTCATTTACAAAGAATCAAAAGTACCAAAAGCTTGATGGATAGTGTGATAGCAAGTCTCCAACTCGTCCGAAAATCGAGCTAGCTTTCGAATCTATAAATAAGGGAAAGTAAACAGAGTAAGCTTTAAAAGCTTAGTAAGCCCGTATAACATAGAATTAAACTTACCGAACATTAGAGATAAGCACATAATTAATGTCAAACCAAGTCAAAAGCTCATATTACCTATTCATCAATCATACACAAGTTAGTACTTGCAAAATCTTGTGATCATTCATTCTCCAAATGAATCATTCATATAACACAACATATATCATTTACTTATGATGTACAATTCATGTAATTCATATCATATAGTTCATATAAATCACGAAGCTCATGCAACTTGTAATTCATATACTCTTTAGTCATCATGTAACATGTATCGATAATTGCCCGTTGAACCTTTAAGAACATCGAGGGATTGAACCTTTAAGAACATCGAGGGATACTCGGGTGATACACACAGTGTATATACTTATAACCTATAATCCGTCAATGCATCATGTATGCTCTTTTGAGCCTGTAACGGTAAGCCCGAAGGCTGAACATGTGATCCCGAAGGATGAACGGTAAGCCCGTAGGCTAAACAGTAAGTCCGAAGACTAAACATGTAATCCCGAAGGATGAACATATAGCTCATGAGCTGTGGTGAGTCCGCAACAAATGCAGGAGCTCAAACCACCCTGTAGCCCTAGTGACATGTCACTTGTATCCTACGACTTTTTACGGTTCGAACGGGACTCGGTAATCATATTGAACTTGTAATCTTTAAACATTTCCATATCAATTCATATACATATAAGCAATAGGCAATTTCATTTCTATAAAGTAGCATACATTCACATGATAAATTAAACCACAATTTTAAGCATTTACAATTCAATTCTAATTATACGAACTTACCTCGATTTTTCAATATTTACTCGTTTACCTTTCTTTTTCCCTGATCAAGTTCCGGGATTTGATTGTCTTTATCTATATTAATACAAATTCAACTATTTAATCACCAACACTTTCAATTTAATCCAAAAACATGCATTTTGGCCTATTTATAAATTAGCCCTTAACTTTTCATACTTTAACACTTTAGTCCTAAATTCACAAAATAGCAATTGACACAATAAGACCATCAAATTGTCAAAACCGAATATTCATATACCTCATTTAAACACATATAATTCATTTATTCACAATTCCAACCACAAAAATTCTACCTTTTTCAATTTAATCCTTAAAACTCATTTTCATCAAAAATCACTTTGTAAAACTTGTATATTTTCAAATAACCTTCAATAATTCATCAAAAATCATCAAAATAACCATGTATTCATCAATGGCACATTTCAAAACACAACCAATTTCAAAAATTGAGGTATGAGTCAGCTAATATACAAAGCAACGATCTCAAAAATGTAAAAATTATCAAAAACCGAAGTTAAAACATACCTCAATTATGCTTGGAAGTAGCCGAAAATAGGAAGGCTTTAAAACCCGTTTTATTTTGTTCCAAATCGGTGGAAAGTGATGAAACTAGGAAGAAAATTTGTTTGTTTTATTATAACTTATAATTCATTTACTAAAATAGCCTTTATACAAAAACATATAAATCATGTTTAATAAGGCCATTTATGACCACACATGCATTTGATGGTATAATAACTAAATAAGGACCCCATAATCAAAAGCTAAATCTAATTAAGCTACCTATGCAATAGAACTCAAGTTCATCGCTTTACGCGATTTAGTCATTTTCACCAAATTAGCTATTTAAACGATAAAATTTCTATACGAAACTTTCACACCATATATCTATCTTGCTGTAAAACATATTAAAGCAATAAAAACAATATTTCAGCTCGGTTAAGTGGTCCCGAAACCACTCGTTCCGATTAGAGTCTAAAATGGGCTGTTACAATATCGATATTTAATTAGGTAAATACATCAATTTTAAAACAAAATGAGGGTTTTATGTCATTTTATCCAAAATTTAGAGAAATAAGTTTGGAGAGAGAAACTGAAAATGCATATTTGGAAAAGTGCTTTTCTACAAAATGCTTCTTTTGACACGTCAGCTCCTCTAATTAAATGATCAAATAACAGTGATTTTCATCATTTGAGTCTCAAGTTTGAATTTCTTTAAGCTGATTTTTTTAATTTTAATTAATGTTTTTAATTAATAAATTTATTATTTTTAATTTTTTTAATTCATATTTTTAATTAATAATTTTTTTATTTATATAAATAAAATGATAAATATGTAATTATATAATAAAAATATATATTTTATATATATTATTATGTTAAAAATATTTTTAATTAATAACTCCTTTATTTATATAAATAATTAATAAATATATAATTATTTAATAAAAATATATTGTTTTATACTTATTATTATGTTAAATATAATTTATTTTTTAAAAAACATCAACTAATTTTTTGGTATATTTTTTTTATATAATTATTTAATTTTATAATATTAAAAATCACCATATACTACAATGTAGGTGGAGAAAATAAATATTTGACATGTAAATATTATATATAAATAAAAATATATAAAAAAGTTAGTTTATATTTTAAAAATAAAATAAATTTAACATAATGATAAATATAAACAAATATTTTTATTATATGATTATATAATTATTAATTTATTTATATAAATAAAGGATTTATTAATCAAAAATATTTTTAACATAATGATATATATAATATTTTTATTATATAATTGCATGCTTATTATTTTATTTATAGAAATAAAAGAGTAATTAATTAAAAATAAAAAAATTAAAATAATATATTTATTTTAAAAATATTAATTAAAAATAAGAAAGAACTTGAAACAATATGAAATAAAAAATAAAATGTGCTTAGAAGTGGAATCAAACTTGAGAAATCACTATTATTTGATCATCTAACCAAATGAGTTGAGTGTCAAAAGAAAACATGTTTTATAGAAAAAGTTTTTCAGAAAATGCTCTCCTTAAGACACATTTTCAATTTATTTCTTTAAATTTTGAAAAAAAATCTAAAACCTTAATTTCGTCTTAAAATCAACTTATTACTTAATTAAACTCAATATTATTATAAGCCAAGCATCTACGCTATGTCAAAATCAAATTTAATTTATACAAAATTTCGTCAAGAACTTTTAAAAAATAAACATTCACGATTTATCTGATTCTTATAGAAGTTGATGTCAAAATAATATATTATTATGAGAAATAAATTCTACAAGTGATCTTTTAAATAAAGTTTTACAACAAATAATAATAATTTTCATTATAAAAATCATTTTATTAATAATAATTTATGTTCTTGAAATTTATATAATTACTTTTTTAAATATTTTAATCAGTAAAAAAAATAGAGCGGCCAGCTAGTATTATCGGATCAAACTCGTGTGATCCAATAAAATTTCCCCAAATATTAAAAAAAAAAGGGAACGTGCGGGAATTGAACAAACGAACGGGCGCCAAGAAATCCAAAAACTGTACCGTCTCTCTCAGGGTGTTTTTTTTTTCATTTCCATTTTTTTATAGAAAGCCAAAAAAAAAATTTCAGAAACGATTCGAAATTGCCGGGAGACCTTTTCGCGGATCGTATTGTCTAACGCAAACAACGCGGTAGCGTGAAAATTTTCTTTGCTGGATTTTACTTTTTCCATTTCTTCTCAAATCATTTCAAAAAGTTCAGATATCTGTTATTTTTCCTTATTTTTTGTATTTATTTAAAATTTTTTTTAATTGTTTATTTAGTATTGATGAAATGCAGATAGCAGTGGATTTTGATTGAGGTGAAAAATAAATTTTGATTAGAGAGACAAAAATTCAAAATGGATAACAGTAATACGTCGAGGAGTTGGCTTTCGAAGTTACAGCCGAGGGATAAGACGAGGTCATCGAGGAAGAATCAAGCGTCGTCAAGCAGCGGAGGTGGAGGAGGTGAAGGGAATCAAGACGGGATTACGGATGAAGAAGCTCTTTCCAATATCACCAAACAAAAAGCCGCTGCTGCCAAGCAGTATATTGAGAATCATTACAAGGAGCAAATGAAGAATCTTCAAGACAGAAAAGAGAGGTATGGTTTCCTAATCTTATGCTTAAATTTGCTAATACAAGTTGCAAATATATTGAGAAACCACGATATTTGAGTAAATAATTGTTGTTTGGAGAGATTAGAGATTTAAATTGCTGCAATCGTTACGGTTAACTTATAGAAATCTTTCGTTCATCTTATTTTTTAATTGATTTAATAATTTAAAAGTGTTAAGTTTCAAATTACACATGAATTTGATTCGTGTTGCAGCGTGATAGAGATACTTTGATTTGGCATTATTATATATATAACTTTAGTTTTGATTTAACTTTATTCATAAAACTTTAATTATGAGCTTTACACAATTAAGAAAAAACAAATAAATGCATTTCTTCTTAGCTACATATATATGTCTTTAATAAACTTAAAATGATGTGACATCAATTACAATATCAATAATTTATAAAAAATTCAATTAAAATTAAAATTTTAAAATCAAAATTTATGTATATATATATATATATAATTGCACAAAAATTAATTTTATGTTTCTCATTAGACATTGTGTTTATGTATAAGGTGGATATTTATCCTATTTAAAATAATTATCCAATTTTGCACCAAAAAGAATAAAAATTAATTAAAAATTGTAAGCAGGGCCGGTAGATAATAATTCCGAGCTGATTTTATGACGATATTATGACATAGGATTTTTTATGACAATATTTTGCCAATTTTAGTTGAATATTATCTTCTATTATAAATAATTCTAATTTTTTTCTGATTAATAGACGAATGGTCCTTGAAAAGAAGTTGGCAGATGCTGATGTCTCCGAGGAAGATCAAAACAACTTACTAAAGTTCTTGGAGAAAAAGGAAACTGAATACATGCGCCTTCAGAGGCATAAAATTGGTGTTGAAGACTTTGAATTATTAACTATAATTGGCAAGGGTGCGTTTGGAGAGGTATACTTGTCTATAATATTATCTGTCATAGATCATCATCTATTTTATCCTTGTGAAAGGAGTATTAATGCTATAGATCGCACTTAATTTTCCTTATTCTCCAATTAAAATTAACCTTTTGATTTACTTATATATTTATATATATTATGGTGCAGGTTAGAATTTGTAGGGAAAAAACTACAGGCCAAGTGTATGCTATGAAGAAGCTTAAGAAATCAGAAATGCTTCGAAGAGGACAGGTATTTGTTTATTCTGGCCGTATGGCATTGTTGCGGTGGTTTTGAATAGGTATAATGATAAATTTAGCACTTAATATTTATATTTTTGTCAATTTGGCCTTTTATTATTTTTTGAGTTAAATTTAACCTTTAACCTTTTAAAAAAGTCAAATTTGATCATAAGCTTTTTAGAAAGAGTTGAATTGATGTTTTTTTAACAGATTTTTTTAAATTTTTATGACATATTTATATATTTCTAATTTTTGAATATTTTATTAATTTTAAATTATTTGTTGAAGTGACATATATAACAAATAATACTATGCCAATATGAAGTACACATAAATTGCCACATGGGTTGTCAAGTCAACATAGTTAAAAATTTAATATTTTAATTAACATTTTCATTAAAAAAGGACGAGTTGACTCTTTTTGACGGGTTGAGTCTCAAGAGCCAAATTTAATTAAAAAAATAAAAGTCAAATTAATAAAAGATGCAAATATTAATGACTAAATTTATCAATTATGCTTTTTGTATACTACTCATATAGGGTATTTTCAATCTCATTTTAGGTTGAGCACGTGAAAGCTGAAAGGAACCTACTTGCTGAAGTTGATAGCAATTGTATTGTCAAACTATACTTTTCTTTCCAAGATGATGATTTCCTTTATCTTATAATGGAATATCTACCTGGTGGAGATATGATGACCTTACTTATGCGAAAGGATATCTTGAGTGATGATGAAGCTAGATTTTATGTAGCAGAAACAGTTTTGGCTATTGAGTCTATCCACAGACACAATTATATTCATAGGTTAGTATATATATAAATAAAAAAGTCAAGGTGCTTTCTCTGAAAAAAAGGTTTAATCTTTGGAGTCTAAATGTTGTAGGGATATCAAGCCTGATAACTTGCTTCTGGATAGATACGGACACTTGAGATTGTCAGATTTTGGACTATGTAAACCCTTGGATTGCAGTACCCTCCAAGAACAGGATTTTTCTGGTGCGAACATTAATGAAGGTACAGAAAATGATGAACGCTCAGCAGCTCCAAAACGAACACAACAAGAGCAACTAGAGCATTGGCAAAAGAACCGGAGAATGCTTGTAAGTTGTCAGCCGTTGTGTTTCACCTATCCTTTCATCTCTCTATATCTCATGCTATAAATAATAAATTAATACATATTTGTGGCTGTGAGCTATGTTGCTCTTGTTTGGTGAATTGAACTTGGTCTCATCTATGCATCTTTTCATTCATTGAATCACTGGATGAAGACCCTGACCCTGTATTGGCTTTGTATATTTGTAATTAGAATTGTTTCTTTTTACATGTTTTTGTGTCTTAAAGTAATAGTTACAAGCTTCTTGAAAGAACTTAGTAGTGACAATTAGATGATTCATATTTTTTGGGTCAAATGCTTGAATTTGCAGGCTTATTCTACTGTTGGTACTCCCGACTATATTGCTCCAGAAGTCCTTTTGAAGAAGGGTTATGGAATGGAATGTGATTGGTTAGTAGTTATTCATTTGAAATGAAATTCTATTTTGTTTCAAATGCCACTATCCTTTTTGTTTGACGTAGCAATTGATTATGGCTTTGTTTTTTTTTTTTTTTGAGTAATGATTATGGCATTGTTTAGTTTGCATTTTAAGAATGTTTTGGGTGGTGAAAAGCACCTTTAGAGCTATAAGCAAGGCTAAATAAATAAATTTTGCAGTAGCCCTTTTTTTATCTAAAGGTAAAAGCATTTTTTAAGTTTTTACATTTTGGAAAAGCATTTTTAGAGTCAAAGATTTTTATTCTTTATTTTTGTGTTTTATGTAATATTTAAATTATTCAAAAATATTTTTTTGACAATAATATTAGAAAATTTAAATCTTAAATTAAACATTTCAAAAAATGCTTTGCACCGTACTTTTCAAAATAATACTAAACTAGCCCTACGTCTTGCATGTTGGAATAACGGCTTTCTAACTGAATATTAATTTCTATTTATCATTGACTGTGAATGCTCTAATTATGACAAAAGAAAAAAAATTCCATCTATCAATAGTTCATAGTAAATTAAAGTGATGTTGTCCTCTGATGATTTCTAGAATGCCCTAATTTCTTGCTCCGCCAATATTATAAATTATTGTGACTAATGATAATAATTTTGCACAGGTGGTCACTTGGTGCCATCATGTTCGAAATGCTCGTGGGATATCCACCTTTTTATTCAGATGATCCGATGACAACTTGTAGAAAGGTAACCTGAGAAATATTGCCAATTGATGTTATGTGTGCTTTTTCCGTTTTTGATTTGTTAATTAGTCTGGATCTGGCTCATGTTATCTCCGTTTTTACTCTTCTGCTACTTTCATTTGAAGACCATTTATTTGGCGCTTGTTAAGCTAAAGATGGAATGTGAAAAGAAATTGTCATAGTCCAGTAATACAAGCATTTCTATTTTAGTAAAATGAATGAATTGGAAAAAAAAAAGAGAAGGGGATTTAAACAAGTTTCACTTGTCTAATAATGTCAATTTTTTTTATTCCTTACATAGATAGTAAATTGGAAAAATCATTTGAAGTTTCCTGAAGAAGCCAATTTGTCTTCAGAGGCACAAGATCTGATTAACAAACTCCTGTGTAATGTCAATCAAAGACTAGGATCAAACGGAGCAGATGAAATTAAGGTATTGTTTTTTGTGTCCTGTCTATTCTACATTCTTCAATCTGTTGCTTAAAACTTGTTTCCGTACGAAGGTGATTATCTTGGCTTCTTTTTTTACTTCTTTAGGCTCATCCATGGTTTGAAGGTGTGGACTGGGATAGGATATATCAAATGGATGCTGCATTTATTCCCGAGGTTAATGATGAGCTAGATACTCAAAATTTTGAAAAGTTCGATGAGGTACTTATATCCCTTAATTTTTGGATTCATACAACTATTTGTGTTGCAACTTTAACGTCTTTCATGATGTTTGCTTATTTTTCACTGTGCAGTCTGAGAATCCGGTTCGAAAACCATCATCAAAATCTGGTCCATGGAGGAAAGTAAGATTCTAAGCATCTTTTTCATATATTCATTGCATTTCAGTCTGCTGTTAGCTAATGACAGAGTATTATTTTTTTAGGTTTTATCTCAAAATAATATGTATTATTTTATAAAAATAAAAGATTTTTTTTTATAATTTTACAATTGAATTTAACTCGATTAATAGGTGACACAAATTCAATCAAAATCTTAAATATAATACAAATAAATATAGATTATTATTTTGCATGGGTGTACTGTCAGCATTTCATGCTCTCTAAACCTGACATGGCATGGCAATTCATGACATAACCTTTTTTGATTGATTATCAATTTACTTTGCAGATGCTTTCGTCAAAGGACCTCAACTTTGTGGGATACACATACAAAAATTTTGAAATTGTCAATGACTATGCAGTGCCTGGGATGGGTATGCTTCTTTCTCCGCTTTATTTACCAAGTTATGTACATAGACAGACATGGTATTGGTTTCATAATCATGTCTAAGAATGCATGTCTAACCAATATTTTAAGATGCTAAAAGCCTCTTATGATCATTACTTTCACGTTGTAGAAGCTGTGGTTGTCTGAAGAGTGCACCTTAACTTTTTATCTCAAGTCTGCTACATGCTAAACATAGTGTTTTTTTAGTAATTTGCACTAAAGATCTATCCCCAATCATTGAAACAAAAGGTTATTGCATTACATTCATGGTGATGTGAATCTAGTCATATATATATATTATTTATATTATTCAGATTTCGCTGTTAAATATGAGTATTTTAAAGGAGTTTTGGAAAATTTATATTCATATCTAAATATGTATTGAGCACTATTATAAAATAATTTATCTTAACCCGTTTAATTTATTACTTGCATTACATAATAGTACCTTGTTTTTGCACCATGTTTTTTTACAATTGTCCATATTTTTACTTCGGAAATTACCTTTACGATACGAGATTTGCTTTCTCTTTGTAGCTGAGTTGAAGAAGAAGAAGAGCACCCAATCAAGGAGGCCGTCAGTGAAGTCACTTTTTGGTATTGTCACATTCCTCTATTATAATGCATATTCCTCTATTATAATGCATATAGTAATTTTTAGGTGAAAATATCATGGATTTTTTTATATTAAAAGTTAAATTATATTTTATTTTTATTCAAAACTAATAAATTAGTTTTTATAAGTTAATTTAAAGAGTAAATTAATTTTGTTAAAATTTTTATTTATTTCTATTATTAAAAATTTGTTCCTTTATGTCAGCATGAGATATATCTGGCACATCACATATCATTGTTTAGTTATTTCGTTAATCATGTCAGTTTTTAATAGTACAAATGAATGAAGTTTTTAATAGAAATGACTAATTTGCTCTTAGATTTAATATTTAATGATTAATTTATCTATTTTTTTAATAGAGAGAGCAAAATACAATTTATTTCTTAATATAAAGTTGTTCATGATATTTTTATTTTTTTTTTTTTACATACACATAAAGCAATAAACATACCTCACTACCACCATATTTCCTATAGATGGCGAAGACTCACAGGACGGTTCGGACTCAGCCGCTAACGATCAGTCTGTTTAACGAAGCTTTTTTCTTGAATCTCTTAAGCCTCTCCAACCGGAAGCCACTGAAAGATCAGTGCGGATCCGATTAACCCCATTTCTTTTTGGAACCAAGTCAATGCAGTAGCATCACTAAACCAGGAAACCAACACAAAAGGTACCCCTTTTTTTCATATTGCCTTTTTGCAGTTGGTTTCATTGGTAGGCGGTGGCTATATCTGCTAGAACTTTCAGGTTTGATTTACAGCTTAAGATCTAAATACCAAGGAAAACTACTGCTAACCAAAGTTATACATATATATATAATTTTTAAAAAATTTTCATTATTTAAATAAATATAAAAACAAACGAGAGAATAGAAAAAGGAATAAAAAAAAGGACTAAGCTGTAATTACTGATTCATTTTCAAATAGGTGTAAAAATATTTATTTTCCTTGTTTTTAGTGTCAAAAATGTTAATGTACCAATACATTTTATTATATTTTTTTATAAATCAATATAACGTGAATATGTGTATATGTGCTCTTTTCTTCCTTAATTTTTTCATAAATTTTTTAATAATTTATTTAATTAAATTAAATAAATTGATTAAATAAAAAATTGATGATTTATCAATTTAATCATAAATTTAATTTTAAAAACTTGAGTCCAATTAGAATTTGTGATTTGAGCGAATTTGATTGATTTTTATCAGTTTTTTTTTTCGAAGCTTAAGTTTAATTTAATATAAAATTTCAACTAGTTGAATTTACTTGATTTAAGTTAATTAAATTCATTTATCTAAAAAATTATAAATTCAATTTCTATATTTTAAACTTCATTATATTTACTCGAGCTCATGTTCATATAAAAAAATTGTACAGATTAAAAATAAACAACTCGATATATATATAAAATACAAAGCTTAAACTTGGTTAGGTCGTTAACCTATGCACTTGTTTGGGTGTTTTAAATTACGAAGGCTTCAATCCAAGTCTTCGAAACACACATACAAAAACAAATAAATAAATAAATCAAGCTGGGATCTGGTTGTTAATTTGATTTCAAGTTATCCCTTGTTGATATATTTGTATATTTTTAGAGAGAGAGGAAACAAAAAAAGGGGAAATATTGGACCATTAATATCAAATACAGCTTTCATCTTTGATATAATATTGGTTGGTGCTTACTGTCACTCCCCTTGGCTTCAACGTGTACCACTATAATCTAACCAATATCAAACCATGCCTTTTGACCATTTAATTAACTTTTTCTACAATGTTAATCAGCAATGACATTGGTTAAAACGGATGTTATAAATATATATATATATATATATATAGTTAACTTTTTTAGCAATGTAACATGATTTAGTATTTATAAAAAAATTGAAAACATATTTATATATTTTGTTCTTCTCACAAGAATTTCAGTGAAAACAAATTTAAAAATTCAAATCCATGGTTTTTGACAACAAAACTCATATTGTATGAGTTTCTTTTCCGTTTTTAAACCTCAATTCAAAATCAATGTATTATTTTTCTTATAAATAATTTTCTTCATTTTTTTAATATTTACATCTCAAAATTATCTAACAATTAAAAAAGAGAAAGAATGGCAATGGGCAGTGAGATAGTGTAAAAAGATTAGAAAATTTTTAATTTTGTTAGAGATTCTTTTCTGTTCTCCTCTAATTAGGAGCAATCTTTTCATAGTTATAAGGCACGATTTCTTGATGTGATAAGATATAACTAGGTGCTATGCATACAGCATGTTTCCCCTTTTAGGCTCGACATGTACTTTTAGACGTGTTTTTTTGTTAGAAAGATATCACTGTAGGGAACAAGCAGTGCCTGCACATGTGAGCACCATACACCACCGATATCTTGTGAAGTGGTCCATACGCGAGTTGATCCCATCATGCCTCATCATCTTGCGAGGGACGTGAGGCATTACTCGTGCCCTACAGTGATACCTTTCTACCAAAGAGACAACTAAGAGTACGTGTCGAGAGCCTAAAGGGAGAATGTATCGTATGCATAACACCTAATTATCCCCTAGCACGTCACATCAAGGAACCGTACCTTATAAATATGGAAAGATTTCTCTCAAGGAGAGGAGGACAAAAAAAAACCTCAACAAATTTAATTTAGCTTAGTTGTTTTATATTTTAATATTAATTTAAAAGTATCATGTGTTGCAAAATGATTGGCTAAATTTTTTTTAACCGTGATAACTTTTTATGGTAATGTGAGTAACATAGTATAGTTTAGATACTCTTATTGTAAAAAAAATATTTAAGTACAAATTTGAAAAAAAATTATTTAAGTAATATTTTATAATTTAAGGCTAATTAAAAACATTTAACCACTTGGAATCATTGGATTTCACTCATTATGAACGGAATGTCTGTCCAACGTATAAAATTGAATTTCTTTACTTATAAATTGTGCTAACATTTTTTACTTATGAATTATGCTTAACATTTTTTAATGTAACATATAATTCAACATAAATATGTAAATTAACGTGAGCATTTTCGTCTTATTTTTTCCTTTAAAAACCTTAGAAGAAAAAAAATCAGTTTTTAAATTTTGTAGCATTAGCTATTTGAAATTTTTTTAGTATTTCACATAACTATATGTTAGATTAAGAAATTTCGCATTTAAATTTTGTTAACGAATAAAATCGTACCTAGATCCGTTAAGGGGTTAAAACCCACTTTACTTGGTGAAAAATTGAAGAAAATAATAATTTTTATTGTAGGTATAGCTCTTCCTACAACCAAGTATATTCCCATTAGTAATTCCCCCGTGAGATATTCACAGATTTTTAACATGAATTATGCTTTCGTGGCTTCAACATATACAGCATATATACATGCATGTATGTATATTGAAAACCTAGAAAAAATAAAGGCAAAATCACTACAAAAAATTGACACGCATATGCTTGGCTTTTAGCTTCTCATCTTTATCTATGTGTCTGGCTATGCCGGCCAAGCTCTTGCATTAAACAGACTCCCAAAAAATGAGTCTTCGCCTCCATTTCTTTGTTCATCCTTTTTGGCCAAATTTTCGTACTTTAACATGGTTTCAACCCTTCTCTTTTAACACCCTCCTAGACATCTAATTTTTCCCTTTGCCTTGCACCATATTTACATCACTAATTTCCCAATGACGAATCGAGGATTCGAAGTTGTCCATGCGACTCTAGACATGATCCAGCCTCACCAAGAACCAATATGGGAGCTTCCGTCATTTGGGTTACCATCAACAAGCACAGACACGGAGAGAAACGAGCTTTCCGAGTGGGTTGAACAAGTCACCGAGCCTGTCATTAATGAGTTGCGAACCGAGACATCGATGGTGTGGCCGGTGGGTGATAAAGTTTTAAGCTTGATGATGCTTCTTTTGGACTGTGCCGTGGCTATCTCGGTCGACGATCTCAGTGAAGCTCATACAATGTTGCTTGAAATAACACAAATGGCTTCCCCTCATGCAGTTTCGTGTGGTGAAAGGGTGATTGCTTATTTCGCTATGGCAATGTCTAGTAGGGTTATTAATTCATGGTTAGGGCTTTGCTCTCCTTTGATAGATTATGAAACCGTTCGTGGCGCTTTCCGAGCCTTCGATGATGCTTCTCCTTTTATTAAGTTCGCTTGCTTCACTTCTAATCGAGCCATGCTTGAGGCGTTTCGTTGGCACGATCGGGTTCACATCATAGACCTTGATATCATGCAAGGCTTGCAATGGTCGGCCTTGTTTCACACCCTAGCCACTCGTACTGAAGGGCCTCCATTTGTCACCATAACCGGTCTCGGCAGCTCAATGAAGCTTTTAGTGGAGACTGGAAATCAACTTTCGAACATTGCGAGACAGTTTGGTATACCGTTCGATTTCCACCCGATCGCGAAAAAATTCGGAGAAATTGATATTGAAACGATACAAGTCCAAAGGGGTGAGGCCGTAGCAATTCACTGGCTACAACACTCGTTATATGATGCCACGGGACCCAACCAAAACACATTAAAACACATCGAACAATTGGCTCCGACGGTGCTCACATTAGTCGAACAAGACCTATCCCGCCACGGGTCTTTCTTGGACCGATTTGTGAACTCCCTCCATTATTACTCTACCATCTTCGATTCATTCGGATCATACCTATCGGCCGAAGACCCTAACAGGCACCGCATCGAGCATTGCCTTCTGTATAGGGAAATCAAGAACGTGTTAGCCATAGGAGGCCCTGCGAGAACCAGGGACGATAAATTCGAGCATAATTGGAGAAGCGAGCTCGCAAGGAACCGTAAGTTTCAGCTAATGCGGATGAGCAGCAACACCATGGCTGAAACTGAATTGATGTTGAACATGTTTTGGCCTGGTTATGGCTATAGCCTTGTAGGAGACGATGGAACACTTAGGCTTGGGTGGAAAGAGACTTGCTTGTTTACAGCTTCTGCTTGGACAATGACCACATTGCGTGACGCGTCTGGTTGGTCTGGTTGAATGGAGGATTAGTGATTTGTTTAGTCCATAATTATGTAAGTTGTAAAAAAATCACATTCTTTTTCTATCACTAAATTAAGGGTAAATTACACTTAAAAGTTACTAAATTATTTAAGTTTACATTTTGGCTACTCAACTTCAAATAGTTACAAAATAGTCACTAAACAATTCAAAAGTTTTTATTCAAGTCATTGGGCTATTAAGTTTTTAATTTTTTCTTTAAATCCAGTTAACGAGCTCTAGGTAACATACCTTAGATACAAGTCGATCTGATGGTCAATGTTGGAGATCAGAGAAGAAAATTGTTTAGAATTTGGTATGCATATTCATGATTTTTAAAGCTATTTCGTGAAAAAAAAAAACTAAAGTGTAGAATAGAAAGGAAAAGAGAGCTTTCGATGTGCGAACAAAGAAGGCCATATAACAACAATTTTAATAACCCAATGACTTAAATGAAAACTTTCGAATAATTTAGTGACTATTTTATAACTTTTTGAAATTTAGTAACCAAAACATAAACTTACTAATATTTTAGTGACTTTGGATATAATTTACTTTTAAATTAGATAAATTCATGAAATGAGGACTTTTTTTTTGTTAAATTATACAATAGTATCAAATGATATAAAAATTATTATACATATTCAAAGCTTATCCAAATATTTAAAAAAAATAAATACATAATAAGGTATTTGAGTTTGACATTTTTTTTCTAATGCGATACTTATATTTTTTTGTCTAATGTGGTACCTGTATTTGACAAAAATTGTATATTTTGGTACTTGAAAGTAACAATGTTAACTTTTTAGTGTTTGATTCCAGTTTTAGAGTTAATTTGATAAAAATTCATAATTAACTAATAATATTAGCAATTAACTTTCATCAAATCAGCCTTAAAACTCGAAAAAGTAACATCTATATTTTTCTTACGATTAAATAATTTTTCGAGCATTTAAAAAATTAATAGAAAAATTGTAATTATATAATTAAATAAATCATATTAATTTATTTGATAAAATTTTAAAAAAATAATTGTTCTAGTACATTACCTTAAAATTTTTAAGCACAATTTGAGCTTAAACTTCTACAAACTATATCAAATATACTTAATATTTGAATTTATATTAATTTAAGTTGGAGTTGATATCCTAAGTCAATCGAATATCAATTCAATTGAGAAATAATTAAAAAATTATTTTAAAAATAGAGGATAGTGTTTGTTGGATAGTAAGGTTGAGCACTAAGACAGGAGGAAAGGCAGGACTTTTGGGACTCTGAAGAATCTCAGTAGTTTGTGGGACAATGAAAATGGTAAAGATAAGATAGAATTGGCTCGAGGGTACCAAGATCTCACTTTAGCAGCCTCTGATGCAAAGGAAAATGGTGATTAGAGGAAGGCTAAATTGTTCACTAGGGTTATCTGCCTTTTAGGATCTTCTTTAGGATGTTTCAGTTTTTTCTTTCTTTTTCAAAAGCCTTTTATTTTAGTTTTTAGGAAAAGTTGTGTAAATGTGATTAGGGTCCCGAGGCATCACCTGTAATGACCCAAAAAAGAAAATCACGGGCGTCGAAAAAGTGTGTTGTTGGGTCTTCGTTTTAGTAAAACGGATTCGTAATTATTTATTTAAAATATTTATGAAATTAATTATATGTTTAATTAGGTTTTAGTTAGATGAATTAACTCAAATTAGGGGAAATTAAGAAGAAAGACTAAATTGAATAAAGTGTAAAAGCTTAATTATAGATTAAAAGAAAAACTAAAAGAACTAAATAGGAAATTATGCCATTCCCTATAAAAGAGGCGGCATAATAAGGAAATATCAAAGATTTATGTTTTAGTTATATTATATTATATTATATTATATTATAACATAACTTTAAAATAAATAAATAAATAAATCAAATTTTGTGCCAAATGTACGATGATAATCACATGTGGAAATTTTATATACATATATTAATAATTATTATATATTTACTTATAATATAAGTAATTGATGAAATAAAATATATTATATATATTATTATAACATATTAATTAAATAAATGAAATAAAAGAAACAAAGCATAGGAAAAGAAACAGAAAGAATGAAAAAGGAAAGGGAAAATAGGAATTTCAAGGGTTCAAACTTAAATTGGTAAGTTAATTTAGCTCATTTTCTTATAATTTTTGAGTTTTTATGATTTTAGAACAAAATACTATTGAATTTATGTTGAAATTTTAGAAGTTATTAGATTTTTAAACATAATTTATGTTGAATTAATGGATGAATTAGGGGTTGAATTTATAGAATTTCTAGTTAGAATTGGGAAAAAGATTAAAATTGTAGAATTGGTGTAATAGGGACTAAATTGAAAGAAATTTGAAATTAGAGTTTTATGATGAAAATTAGAGAGTCAAATTTAAGTAGAAATTGAGTGAAAATAAGGTATAAATTGAGATAAAAATGAAGATAATTTTTGTTAGGGATTAAATTGAAATTAAGGTAAAAGTTGAATAGAAAATTCAAGTATCTGATGTGAATTGGTATTGTATTGATGATTGCGAATTATTTTAATTTTTGTAGCTAACATCGTGCCGGAGACATTGGTCGAGAAGGGAAAAGAAAAAGTAGACGAAGAGTAAAATCGAGAAATTATGGTTTGTATTACTATAATTCAAATTTAATTATTATTAAATGTTGTGTTTAACTAGAATGCATGGTGAGTTCGTATGGTTGAATTTTGATATTTATATTGAATTAATGGATGATATTATGTATTTATTTATATTATTAGTTAAAAACAAGGAATACTATTATATAATAAATTTAAAATGAATGCTCTCGGGTTAAATGAAACGCAGGATTTGAATACCATCATTTGTGACAAAGGATGAATTGACGGATAAGATCATGGTTGAATTATGGCAATGTTTAAATGTAAGACCATAGCTGGGCTATGACATTTTAATGAAAAGACCATAACTGGGTTATGGCACTACAAATGTAAGACCATGGCAGGGCCATGGCAATGCATGTGTAAGACCATAGTTGGACTATGGCACAAAGAAAACGATGTACTCATATCCGTAAGTCGTTCTTAGATTTGGAAAGATTTGGCTAGTGTCATGGACAAATTTATGTATATGAAATTTGCTTGATAATTAGGTATATAAATGATTATGAATTGTTATCGCAATAAATATACACAAAATTCATAACAGTGATGGTACATGAAATATTAATTATTGAATTATAATAAATATGTGTGGTAAGTGGAATTAAAGTAAGAAATGATATTGAGTTATGAATATATGTGAGAAATTGAATGTATATTGATTGAAAATTTAAAATGATATGAATTGAATTAAATGAGTTATTGTGATATTGAATTGGAAAATATATAAGAAGTTGTGATCAAAGTGGATTTGATGAGAATATTGATTGAAATAGAGAAAGCGAAATTGAATTGAAATTGAAAAGTGATTCGGAAACCCTATTAACTAGTCGGGCTCAGTCGGATATAGTTGGCATGCCATAAGATTGAAAGAGTTTAGGAATTCTTCGACCTCGAGTCGATGAGACACTGGGTGTCACTATATTACTTTGGATAGATTCGATGAGGTACTGGGTACCAACTTTTTTCTGCTTGGCCGATAATACACTGGGTGTCAACTATAGCTTCGAACTATTAGATGAGGCACTGTGTGCCGTACTGGTGTGTTTTGGTTAGATATGTGTATCCGCCAAAGTTCGAGTTACGTTAATAGGGTTAAATAAATGAATTGGCAAATTGAATGATATTGAATGATTTTAGACATGAAATGGAATAAGATATTGAATTTGAATATGAAAATGAAATGAATTTGAGATAGTGAAATAATGTATAAATTTAGTTAAATACAAGCTTTGAGATAGTTATTATCATTATTATTGAAACAAATTGATTTAATGTATGAAATGGTTATTGATGAAATGCTTAAAATGGACTTTGATATAATAAGAAGATATGTAAATTAAAATGAAGAAAAGCTAGATATTATTAAGAAAATTTAAAGTTTAAATGCATGAATGTTTTATTGAAAGTAAAGTGGTGGTAAGGTTAAATGTGCATATTTATTATTTTTACCTTAAGTATTTGAATTATAGTAATACCACTACTCAGCGTGCGGTTTATTTCCGTGCGCAGATTA
The DNA here is from genome assembly GCA_020496765.1 of Gossypium stocksii. Lineage (NCBI taxonomy): Eukaryota > Viridiplantae > Streptophyta > Magnoliopsida > Malvales > Malvaceae > Gossypium > Gossypium stocksii. The sequence continues at coordinate 113,628,133 of CM035623.1, forward strand.
GGTACAGTGATTTGAAGAGTAGTAATTGAGATTGCGAGCATTCATCTCATTACATCTCCAAGTGCCAAGAGGGTATGGTTTAAAATTTTGAATAGAATGACATGCACTTAGGAAGATCAAGTATGTTCCAAGCAGTAGTAGGGACTAAAACATGTTATTATTTAATTTATTATTTGTTTTATGTTCAAATATATTTAGTAATCGGCCAAAATCATTTTGACACTAAATGTAATATTCTTATATCAGATTTCTTGAGTCAAACATGGTATGGGAGTGTTACATCGCCCATCCCAAACATTAGATGAGTGACAAATGGACGCAATACAGGGTGTTAGGCTTCTTGTTTAGTCTTTTCAAATTTTATTAATGCATCGGATAATTAATTCAAAAAAAATTATTATAAAAATGTTTTCTATCTTTTTATGTTTATAAAATTTATATAAACCAGTTTAAAACTAAAATGAATCCACAAATGATGTTACTTTTTAACCAAGGTTCCTAAAATTTGAAAACTTATATATTTATCTTTTAAAATATATAAAATTATTAATAATAAAATTATACTTTCACTCCCTTAAAATGATAACATTTTATTTTAATATTTTAAAAAAATTATAAAAATATTAACTAATACAATGGTGAAATTGCATTTTTAACTCTTAAATAATGTTTAGAAAGTAATCTAGTAATTGGGTTTAGATGTAATTGCTTGTAATTACACAAGTGAGGCATGTTTGAGTAACTATGATAATTACATCCAAATCAAATTTTAAAAAATATATTTTTATACAAGTTATAAGCATTATATTATAAACATTACCACGTATGAATGTTTGGAATGGTTATAGTAAAAAGAAATATATTATAAATCTTTAAAATTTATTATAAAAATAATTTGTGTGTTTTATAAAGTTATAACAAAAATTATATTATTTAAATTCAAAAAAAAAATCTAAAGTTATGGTCAAAAAGTTTATTATAAAAAATAATTTATATATTATAGAAGTGTTATAATATATTTATTTATAAAAAGTTAGGGCCAAATATGGACATAATTTATTTATGTCTTCATGCTATATATTGACTAATTTACTTAAAATGGCTCATTTCCAAGCATATTTATGGAAATGGGCCGATTACACAATTATTTACCGGAAAGGGCCTTTTTTTGCAAAACGCGCCTATGTGGCCGCGTTTAAGGGGGAAAATGCCATCAAATCGCGCCATTGGGGAGCCTTTTTTGCCACGTCAACAAAATGCACTTACGTGGAAGCGTTTTGATGATGTGGCAAGAAAACTCCCCCAAGGGCGCGTTTTGCTAGCATTTTTTCAAACTCAGCGGCTAATTTTTTTGACCATTGGGGGGTCTAACGGTCAAAAAAGAAAAAGTATAAAAATCCCCCTCATATTATTTCACACATAATTTTTTCATAATTTAGCAAAAAATCTCTACAATTTCTCCTTAAAGCTCTCAAATTTCTCATTAAATTTCTCAAAACTCTTTATAATTAGTTATTTACTTTAATTTTTTTTAAATTAGCATTATATTTTTATAATTTCAAAAATATTTGATCATGTTAGCAATGGCCGGGGAATTAATTCGTCTCGATCATAAACATATCTCCGTCAAACAAATGAAAATGGTAACGATTTATTTTAAATTTTGAATATTATTTAATATTTTTTATTTATGTAATTTTAATTAATTTTTATTTTATAATTTTTTATAACAGTCTGTAGATCGGGTGTTACAATGTTATATTCTTAATATGTCTGGTCCACCATCACCATTGATAAAAAATTACTTGAGGGAAGCGGGTTTTTAGCACGCGGCCACTATAGGGAGGGGGTGCAAGTTTGACCCAAAACTCATCAGTTCGTTAATAGAGAGGCGGAGACCGGAGACGCACACATTCCATCTTCTATACGGAGAGTGTACTATCACTTTGGAGGACGTCCAGTTACAATTAAAATTGCCAGTGGATGGGGCCGTACTCACTGAGTTCGTTCAATCTGCTGATTGGGGAGCCATATGCTACGATCTTTTGGGTGCGATTTTGAATAATATTTATGGAGGTCGGATCGAGATGGGTTAGTTACGAGACACATTCCCAGAGCCGGGGAATGATTCGACTGAAGTAGAAAGAATACGATATACTTGGGCATACATCCTTAAGATGGTTGGAGGTTATCTGATGCTGGACTTGTCATGAAACCTCGTACATCTAAAGTGGCTACTGAAACTCGTTGATTTTAGAGCAGCTGGCGAACTTAGTTAGGGGTTTACCGTGTTGGCGACATTGTACCGAGAGATGTGCAGGGTAACGCCACCAAATAAAGCCAAAATTGGACGTTGCCTATCACTACTACAATAATGGGCTCGATTTTGCTTTCCATTTTTACGTCCTCGAGTGAACCACGCATATACATTTTCACTCATAACGAAGTAAAATTTTTATTTGATTTTACAATTATTCCATAGATTTAAAATAAAATTGTATGCTAAAAATTTATTTGATTAGGTGTAATCATTCGGCGAGTTATGTTGGAATATCTACCGCTCTTGAAGATATACGGCTTCTATTAGACCAACGGTCGAAAACGTAAATAAGTATTAAATAAAATATATATACATAAAATAGTTGTTTTATATTTAGTATTTAGTATTATGTATATAACTGATAATTTTATCCCGTTCATATAGTTTCAATGGACACCATACGAGGATCCAGTAATACGGGCTGTAATTCCGGAATAATTCTTTGAAAATCTGAACATTTGGCATGCTAATGTCCCATTGGTCAACTATGTTATTGTCGAGATGCACAAGACGAATAAAGTGTTACGACAATTTGGATTCCGACAACCGATTCCTAAGGAACTTGAGGTGCTCGATGACCAGCACAGAATTGACTTACGGCAAACGAATACGAATTGGCCGGTATTCTGGTTGGAATATATCAAAATTTGAGAAAATCAATATAATCATATACCTGATCATGAACCGATCATCGTCCCAGAGTTAGCGTGCACCCCAGATTACATGTCATTGTTTAGGATCTATGACAAGCCATATTTACTCTCGGAAGAGCAGAGGCGTCGGCAAATCCGTGTGGAAAGGGAAGAACGAGGCCCTTTAAATCTAAGGAGAATGGATGACAGTACGAGCCCATCAACAACACCCACACAATCACCGGGCCCAATGTCTCAACCGACGGCACCCACATCATAGCCCCTTTGAATTATGCCAAGTGCGTATCTTAACCCTTATATGTATCCTAACCTTTATATGTTTCTTTTTCCCAGTCCTATGCCAGGTTAGAATGCATGGCCCGGTGTATCTTCTTTCCCGATGACTCTGACTCAACCGATGATATATAGGCCATCATTGCTGGAGGGATCGCACAAGGCACCGTCGGCGAGCTTATCTCATTACCATTCCTCATCGCCTTGTGGGATTCAAACATTTTTGTCGTGGGTAATACAAACACCTCCATATTCTTTATTCTACCAAGGTGGGTTATCCTCCCAACACCCACAATCGGAGTAACCACAACTCCCACCAGAGCAACCACAACCTCCGTCGGAGCAACTAAGGAGGAATCCAACGTGTAATCGTCGTCCACCCCCATGTGGCACTGATTCCGATCAGCATATACATTGATTTTTTAATATATTTGTAGAAACTATTTGTATATTGTTTCATTTAATAAAAAAAAGTTGTTTTTAATATTTTAACAGTAAATTAATTTTATATTTTTAATAAAATATAAATTATTTTGAATAAGGCGAAATAGAAATAATGCAAAATCGTTTCATAACAGCAATTATTAACTATTTCAGTTTGAACATGATCAAATTATATGACCTGGGTTCCTACACCATACACACAACTTCTATTGGTTCGTTCTTTCGCGGATATCCATATTATTACGTATTCTACTCGAGCAAGGTCGACCTTTTGGTTTGCGATGCAATTCTCTATTTGATAACAACTTAAACGGAGTAAGCGATACAGACGGCTACTTACGTTCATCTGGGACCGGTGAGAATACACGTATCTACACATTGTACATGTATTCTATTTTGTATACTTCGTCGACATATCTCATAGGATCCAAACGGAGATTCTGACAAGCTGCAATTGCATGAGTGCATAGATAACAAAGTCTGTTAAACGTCCCACAGTCACAAGTCCTATTTATCAGGTGTACACGATATTGCCCGCTGGTAATACATTGGCTCGGTCTGTTAAACTCCGTCACACGAAACCATAGGTTGTCGCGATCGTGATACACAGTGTGTATCGTGTTGGCTTGCGCCTTCGCATTGTTAATTTCTTGCAATACCTTCCGTAACCATACATGGCCTCCCTGCATTTGGCCTTTATAACTCGCTGCTTGCTTTGAAAGTAGTGTCACCAAACGAAAATATGTCTCTTGCACAACCGAGGTTGTCGACAAATGACGCGTTCTGTAACACCCCGAAAATTTCTACAGTGGAATTGTAATAGCCCAAATTTCAGTGATGTCGAAAATAATGGTTTGAGACCTGACAAATGAACTCGTAGATTATATTATTTAATATTTACGAGCCAAACGTAATTTTTAAAAGATTTTTGAAACAGTAAATTGTGTTTTATAAAGATTTATTTAGCCAAGAAATCGAGAAAGAGAGGTATCGAGATCTCGGTGTTATAAATCGAGCCATAAATATTTTTATGAACATTTACGGAGTGTTAATAAGGTAATATTAAAATTTCGTTAGAAAATTTTGACGTTTGGATGGTTAATTAAATAAAAATGACTAAATTGAAAAAGGTGTAAAAGTTGCTAGAAGGATTAAATAGCTCAATTGTCAAATGAGGAAGAACCTAAAGTGAAAATAAGCCCAAAAGAGATATTTTGGGCGGCAATAGCTGAGAAAAATCAGGGAATGGGTGAAATAAGGGCAAAATTGGAAAATTGCCAAAATTAGTTAAATAAAAATGGGACCAAATTGGAATATCTAGAATTCTCTTCATTTCTCTTCATTTTCTTCAGCTGAAAAACAGCCATGGGAGAGAGTTCAAGCTGGTTTTCATACTCAAGCTTCATGTAAGTTTAATTCTTGCTTTCTCCTTGAAATTTCTATGTTTATTAGACTTTTACAATTGGGTCCAACTTATTAATTCATTAGTTTTTCATTCTATGGCTAATTTTTAAAGTTGATGTGGATTAGTGCTGGAAGAATATGATGAATAAATATTGAATTGAAGCTTTAATTTTGTTATATGATGATTTTATCAAGTAAAGTTGATGGAAATTGGTTTTAGGACCTAATTATGAAAGAGTTGAAATTAAGGCCTAGTATTAAAATTCTGAATTTCAAAGGTTATGAAGTAGTTTAAAAATGATAGAGAAAAGTATTAAATGAGAAATTTAGCTCAATTGAGGGGTTAATTGTGTAAGGATTGAATTGTATGAATTGTGGAATTTGGGACAAAATAGAAATCAACATGTTACACTAAAGCAGTTTTGGACAGCAGCAATTGTCTAACTTTGAAAAATCACCAAAAATGGTATAAATTGAATTAGAAGTTGAGTGAGATATGAAATTAAAGCTTATTGAGTCTACTTTCATATAAAAGAAACAGAGAAAGTTCGTTTTCTGAGATATTTAGATTTTTGTGAGACTGGTTCAGAATGATTTCGGGATCCTCTGTTCTGACTTGTAAATATCATTAAAAATTGTAAAAAAATAGTTATGGGACATAATTTATATGGTTAGATTCCTTAGTGAGTCTATTTTCATTAGAAACAATTGAAAACACTATATGAAAATCGTACTATGAGATAATTAATTTTTAGTGAAGAGAGTTCAGAGCTGTTGGACTTTGTAACAGGGGAAACTTTAATGAATAAAATGTATTAATTGGCTAAACTAAAAATTCTGAAAATTTTATGGTAAGAATATATATGAGTCTAGTTTCAAGGAAAATTTACGGATCTTAATTTTGAGTTCTGTAGCTCAAGATATAAATAATTTGGTAACCATGACACAAATGGACAGTTTTGAATATACATATAAGTAAATAGTGAAATTATTGATAATGTTACTTATAGCATGTTATATAAATTAAGGATGTGGAATGGCGAGGAGGAGGAGGAAAATATGTATGAATATTCATCTAGCATGGATAATTTGTATATTTTAGGCTCAGGGACTAAATTGAATAAAAGTAAAACTTTAGGGGCAAATTTGTAAAAATGTTAGAAATGACCAATTTGCATGAAAAGGATTATTTTATTATTTAAATTGCAAAATTTAAATGGAATTATTAATTTAGTTCAAGTTCGGTGAAAAATACGTTTTAAGGATTAAATTGCAATAATTTTATTCTCTGAGCCTAAGGATGAAATCGTCATTAATTAAAAGTTTAGGGGCAAAATGGTAAATTTTGTTTAGAACATTAGTTGAATGTATTAGAACATGAAATAAATGAAAATGACAATCATCTTTATTTATAGAGATCCGGATGACTCAAATATGATACTAGAACGTGGAAAAGAAAAGAGATTATTGAAATTATAAGCATGAATAAACAATGAGGTAAGTTGGGGTAACTTGAATTGTATTTTTAAATACATGAAGTATTGATAAAATAAATTACCTAATTTATGTTTATGAAGAAATGGAAAGAGAATGATATTTATCATGACATGTAAATATGTGATTATCTGTTATACTTAATACACGGAAACTAAGTATGTTGAAACATTTAATAAATTCAAGTAAAACATGTCGAGAAAAATAAGCACGTTTAAGGGACAACATGTTTAATTTTAATTGGTTTCAAATATGAATGTTAGATGAAGTAAAATATCTGATAAATAAATCGGTAACTTGGGTAATGCTCCGAACTCTATTCCGGTGACAGATTTGGGTTAGGGGCGTTACACGTTCCTTTTAAAATAGAATTTATGCATTTAGCCAAGTTTGTGGTTTAATGACCATATCGTAGGCCGCCGTCGTATGCTTGTGTCCACTATTCGAAAGGTATGTTACAGAGGTAGTCTATGCCTTGATCGTTAACTGAATGTAAATTCCCCAACATCTCATGAAACAGTCCTTATTGATCTTATACCCTGCCTATATTAGTTAATAGCGAAAATTACATACCAATATTCTATTCAAAATAAATTGAATATTACAACCGAAAGTATATTAATAGAGATTAAATACCCATGTTGGTCACTTTCTTACGTTCAGTCGTAGACTGATATTGCCCGTAGTAGTTGGACACAACGTGCCTTAGACAATACCGATGATGTGTGCAACCCCATAAGCTTCTATCCCACTCAATTGTGGCTAGTATTCCAGTGTCCCGATCCGATATAACGCAGATATTAGGTTGAGGGCATACATGCCTCCTTAACCTAGAAAGAAAGAAATCTCAGTCATCAGTTGACTCCCCCGGTATTATTGCAAACGCAATTGAAAGGATTCTCCCACCGCCATCTTGTACCACAACTAGCAATAGCTGATGGGTATATCTACCATACATAAATGTACTATCAATTTGTACCAATGGCTTGTAGTACACAAATGTGTCCCGACATTGCTTAAAGCTCCAAAACAGACGTTTGAACACTTGGCATCCATGGAGCAATCGGTCGTTGTAGTATGCAGGGACCGTTTCAAGGTCTGTTATGTAACCTGGGACATACCTCTCTAGCACCTGACACCACTGCCAAACCTTATTATATGAAATGTCCCACTCACTATACATCTTTTCCAACGCCTTTTGCTTAGCTATCCAAGCCTTGCGGTAAGAGGACATGTACCTCAATTGGTTACAAATACTGGCAATTATACATGACATAGAAGTCCTGGGATCCACCTTTAACATCAGTAATATTAAGCTAGCATCACACCTGAATCCATCTTGAGATGATCTTGTAAAACAATTGTCAACGAAGTACGTTAAATAATGCAACATTAAATAATAACATTATTATTCAAAACCCTAAACACTTAGTGATACTGTACCGGCAATAAAAGTATGTGGACCTTTGTACTTTTTTATCTCCCACAAGCCTGTCTTTTTCTTAGAAGAAGACATGATTTTCCATGAACATGTACCGTCTTGCACTGCACACTTGGCCTCGAACTTATCAGATTTGGATTGTAACACCCCCTAACCCTAAACCGTCGCCGGAATAGAGTTACGGAGCATTATCAGACTATTCAAACAAATTACGAACATTATACAAATAATTATCTAACATATTATAAATTAATTATAATGTCCCTTTTTATGGACCCTCGAGGCCTAAAATATGCGTTAGAAGAGAATCAGGACCAATTCAAGTGCTCGAGAAATTTTTCGTGAAATTTCAAAATTTTTCCTAAGTACAAGACTCACGCGCCCGTGTACCAGGCCGTGTGGACTCAATATAACCCCTTTACAATAACCTAACCAACCCTGCAAATTTAAATCGCAACCAATTCAAAATCAATATCACAACCAATACAATTTATATGTAATTACACCTAGAACATATCAAAACATTAACCCTAGAATTTACTAAATGATCATTCATAAATAACATTTATGAATTTGATTAAATAACTTTATTCATTTCCACTTCAAACTTTATATCATATATACCAATTATGTCATGATAATTCCCTTTCCACTTGATTAAACCAAGTATCCAAATCATCATTTTACATCATTTACAACCAAATTACCTAGACTCATACTTGTAACCTAGGTACATGCCACATTTACCAAAAAGAGAGATACATCACCAAAATTTCTCTGAGGTAGGGATTGTTTTGGATGTTGAACTGGGACACTTAACTTCTACTAACCTGGGCATGGAAAACAACCATACACTGAGTATGGATATACTCAATGGTATTACCATAATTTGAAGTATAGTAACAATAATAAGTTATATACATCAAACATATAATAATATAAATCATAAATACTAATTTATACTTAAATTTCATATATCAAGAATAGCAATTCATCAATTGATATCATATATCATTAATTTGAACTTCAATCAATTCATGGACCTTTGCTTCATTCTTTCAGTCTCATATCTCAATTTCAATTCACAATTTAATTTTCTTATCTTATTTCAATAGCTCGATCAATCAAATTCATTCGATTTATCATTTCATTTATTTACCCCTATTAACAAAACTCGGGCCTTGATGAATACACGGATCTAACCAAACACTCTAGTATGGCATCTAATGCCTCATCGAATAGTTCGAAGCAATAATTGACACACAGTGTCTCATCGGCAAAGCTAAAAAAAGTTGGTACCCAGTACTTCATTGAATCTATTCAAAGAAATATAGTGACACCCAGTGTTTCATCGACTCAAGGTCGAAGAATCCCTGAACTCTTCCAATCCTATGGCATGCCAACTATATCCAACTCAACCTGACTAGTTAATAGGGTTCTCAAATCACTTTTCAATTTCAATTCCACTTTTAATTCAATTTCACAATTCAATTCAATTTCACTTTTTCATTTTCTAATCAATATTCAATTCAATACCAATACATAATTATTATTCAATTCAATTTCCATTCAATTCAATAATAACTACCTCACAATTCACTTACCATACATATAATTTACTATTTAATATTTAATAATAAATAGCTTGAATTATAGTAATACAAACCGAAATATTTCTCGAGTTTACTCCTCATCCACTTTTTCCTTTCCTTTCTTTGTAGATGCCTCGAGTGCGATGTTAGCTACGAAATATTAAGGTAATTTCATAATCATTAATACAATACTAATTTACATCTAATATTTGAATTTCTTATTCAATTTCTACCTTAATTTCAATTTAGTCCTAACTAAACTTACTCACTTTTCTATCTCAATTCATACTTTATTTCTACTCAAATTCTAACCAAACTTAAACTTAACTATCTAATGTTCATCACAAAGCCTAAATTTCAAATTTCTTTCAATTTAGTCCCTCTAACACAAAACTTATAACTTCTTTTACAATTTAATCCTTTAATCAATTTTAACTAGAAATTTTGTCAATTAAACCCCTAATCTATCAATTTGTTCAACATGAATCATGTCTAAAATCTAATAAATTTCAAAATTTTAACATAAATTCAATAAAACTTTGCTCTAAGACTTCAAAAACATCAAAATTTCAAAAAAAAAAGGACTTAATTAACTTACCAAATTAAGCTTGAAACCTTGAAACCCTAATTTTCCTTTTATTTTTCTTTCTTTCTTTTTCCTTCTTTCCTTCTCCTGTTCCGTCCCCAATTCTGTTTCTTTTTCTATTCTTATTTCTTTGTTTTGTTTTATTTCTTTACTTTATTTTATGTATTAGTTAATAATAATATATAATAATATAATAATAATATAATATAAAATATCTTTTACTTATTATTTAAGAAATTCTATATTTTTATTACAAGTGTGTATATATATTATTATTACTATTACACATGTACATTTTTATCACCCTACAATTGTCACATAATTAGATTTATTTACTAATAATAATATAATGCAAAATAAATAAATAAATTAATAATAATATAATATATTTTAACACATAAAATCTTAGATTTTTAAAGCTTATGCCGCCTCATTTATGAGGATTGTCATATTTTCCATTTTGGTCCTTTTTATTTCTTTTAATCTACAATTAGACTTTCACACTTTATTCAATTTAGTCCTTTATACTAATTACTCCTAATTCAAATTAATTTACCTATCCAAAACCTAATTAAACACACAATTAACCTCGTAAATATTTCTAATAAACATTTACCAACTCATTTTACTAAAACAAAGGCCCGATAATGTACTTTTTCGATGCATGTGAATTTTGGGTCATTACATGGATTTAACCACATTGTAGTTAACCCCGTGATTGATGCTTTGTTGTTTCAAAGCACCAAGAAAACTATCATTACTGGAAAAATCCTTACCAACTTCCAAATCACCCAAATCCAATGTCGAACCTGTACGGTCACGCATTCCGTGTGGTAGATCTGGAATGTAATGGCCTAAATTCAAGGTTATCGGAATAGTGGTTTCATAATCATAAATTCAATTTAAAGAGTAATTTATTTTAATATTTTTGCATGAATATTGACATTATAGGAAAATCGTTTGAAATTATCGATAGAAAAATTTTACCGATTCAGTGGTTACTTAGAAAAAAGAAATTATTGAAGAAATTGGGTAAAAACAAGGTATCGAGACCTCAATCTCATAAAAACGAGTCAAAAATATTTTTATAAATATTTATGAAATGTTAGTAAAGTGGTATTAAAATTTCGTTGGAAACTGTTAATGTTTGGGTAGTTAATTAAATGAAAATAACTAAATTGAAAAGGGTGTAAAAGTTACTAGAATGATTAAATAACTCAATTGTCAAATGAGGAGGGATCTAAAGTCCAAATAAGCCCAAAGGAGATATTTTGGGCTGCATAAGCTGAGAAAAATCAGGAGAATTGATGAAATAAGGGCAAAATGGGAAAATAACAAAATTTACTAAAATAAAATTGGGGCTAGATTGGAATATCTAGAATTCTCTTCATACTTTCTTCATTTTTATCAGTCAAAACACCATAGGAGAGGTTCTATAAGCTAGTATTTCATAATTTTTGCATCAAGTGAGTTAGTTCTTGCCTTTTTCTTATAATTTTTGTGTTTTTAAGACTTTTACAACTAGGTCCTACTATTAAATTCATTAGGTTTTGATTTCATGGATGAAATTGAAAGTCACCATGGTTGAGTGCTGTAATTTTATGATAAAATAGCATGAAATTGAAGCTTTAATTTGTTTATGAGATGATTTTATTAGGTAATTTCAATAGAAATTGATTTTTAGGACCTAATTATGAAAAAGTTTGGAATTAAAGTCTAGTTCTGAAATTCTGATTCCCAAAGGTTATAAAGTAGTTTAAGGTGATGGAATAAAGTGTTAATTGAGAAAAATTAGCTCAATTAATAGATTAATTGAGTAGGGATGAAATTATCATTTATTAAAACCTTAGGGGAAAAATGGTAATAAACATCTTGCACTAAAACAGTTTTGGATAGCAGCAGTAGGCTAACTTTGAAAAATCACCATAAATTGTAGAAATCGAATTAGAGGATGAAAAAAATATGAAATTAAAGCTTATTTAGTCTAGTTTCTCATAGAAGAAACGATGTAGGCAATAAAATTGTAAATCATGAGATATAATAAATTTTGTGAGACGAGGTCAAAATGAATTTGGGTTCCCCTGTTCTGACTTTGGAAAATCATAAAAAATTGGAGAAAAATAATTAGGGGTTAAAATTTACATGTTTAAATTACTAATGTGTCTATTTTCAATAGAAACAAATGGAAACATCATCCAAATTTTTTACTAAGAGATAATTAATTTTTAGCAAAGAAAGGTTGAAGCTGTCAGACAGCAGAATAGGGGTAAGTTTGAAGATTTTACTGTACTTATTGGCTCAACCAAAAATTTTGAAGTTTTATGGTAGAAAGGTATTTTAGTTTAGTTTCAGAAACATCAAGCGGTTTTTAATTTGGAGTACCTTAGCTTAAGATATAAATAATTTAATGGCTACGACTCAAGTAGACAGCTTTGAATGAACTATAAATAATAGTGGAATTATAGAGAATCTTACATATGAACATGAAATGTATTAAATTGATGATTAAATTTATTTATTTAGATCCAGAAAATTCAAATACGAAGCTAGATCGAGGAAAGGAAAAAGTTCAGGATTAGTAGATTTTTATATACGAACAAGTATCGAGGTAAGTTCATGTAACTTGAATTATATTCTTAAATGCTTGAATTGTATGTTATTTATATGAATATGATTTGAATTTCATTGTATGAAAATTAATGAAACATTGATATATTTTATAAAAAGGGGAATAAATCCCAATTGAATGAAAGGAAAATTTGATGGATCTCTGAAAACATATTGATGATAAAAAGGATCTAGCCTGGACGGGTGATCCTATTCTGATATAGCCCTCTCGAAGAATATGTGTAAAATGGATTTAGCTCGGACGGGTAATCTGAATTAGGGTCTGAATTTAGCCTGGACTGATAATTCAGATCCAAGCTCATTAGAGTAATTGTCGTTGCAGGGGATTTAGCCTAGACTGGTAATCCCGCTGTAAGGATAACGTTCGCTACAGTGTACTCTCTGAAATGAAAATGTGCGCACATGAATATGAATTGACGGACCCGAAATTGTACACTAAAAGTGTACCTCTGAAAATCCATCAAAATTCCGAGAAATTTAACGGGATAAATATGGGAAATAATAAGGGTAATAGAAAATATGAAATTGATGAGCTCATCAATCATTAATCTTTGTATTGAACTCATACAATGCTATTTGATTAATGTTTTGGTTGAGTTGTGTGTAATAGGTAAATGGTAAATTGAATGGGTGTATGAATATTTATTGTATTGTATTAAAAATATTAGGTAGGTATAATTCTTGTTATATGAGCTTACTAAGCACAACGTGCTTACCCTGTTTCCTTTTTCCCTGTTTTGTAGTATTAAGAGCTCGGAGGTTGGATTCGGCCTGAGACACATCACACTATCAACCTCAACATTTTGTATATCAAGAAACTTTATTTTAGAAATCAATGGCATGTATAAGTTAATAAAGTAAAGGTTAATGTGAAATGAATGTAAAGTTAGCCATTGGTATGGCTAACAAATCCTGATTTTGGTATGTGATGAGGTTATCTTATGGATATGCGTGAATCTATCTTGAAAATATATTGAATTGGATTGGTTGATTTGGATTGGTCTCGGTTTAAAATTGCAGGGAAGGTTAAATATCTGTAAAGGGGTTATATTGAGTTCAAAAAAAATTTTAGGGTTTTGTGAAAAATTCCCTATGGTTTCAATTTAATTTCGCTTTGGTCTCGATGTATGTTTTGAGCTTTGGAGGCCCATCTAAGGGACGTTATAACATGTTTCGGTAAATGAATAATAATATTTAACTCATAATAATAGAAAAATTAATTCGGTAAACTCCGGTAAAGCCTCGTACCCTATTTCGGTGATGAATACAGGTAGGGTGTAACGACCCAAAATCCGTGGGCACCGGAAAAGTGTATTATCGGGCCTCCGTCTTAGTAAATTAAATCCTTAAATAATTATTAGGAATAATTATGAGTCTAGTTATATGTCTAATTAGGTTTTAAATTAGATGAATTTAGCCTAATTAAGAGAAAATAGGAAAAAATGATTAAATTGAATTAAGGATAAAAGTTGAATTATAGAATAATAGAAAGTAAAAAGGCCTAAAATGGAAATTAAGCCAATTTACTATAGTTGAGGCGGCATAAAGAGAATAAAATTTAAGATTTTATTTGTTTTAAATTATATAATTAATTAATGATATTATATTATTAAATAAATTTATGTCAATTGTATGGATATGATAAAATACATATGTAATACTTGCATTTGTACATTTGTAAAATATGTGTATATTTTCTTAAATAGTAAGTAAAAGATATTTATTAATTATTAATTAAATTATTATATTATAAGATTTTTATTTGATAAATTAATTAGATTAAGAAAAATGTATGATTATGATGTTGTACAAATGTATTAATTATATTTGTTATTAAATAGATATTTCATATTTATATTTATTAATTAATTAGGAAACAAATTAAATTAAAACATAAAAGGAAAAATAAAAGAAACAAAAGAAAAGAAGAACAGAGAAGCATTCGAAACAGCAGGAAAGAAAGAAAATAAAAGGGAGAAACTAAGGATTTGAAGCTTAAGATTTTAAAAGGTAAGTCAATCAAGTCTTTCTCTCTTAATTTTGATGTTTTAGAAGCTTTAAAACAAGATTTTGATGAAAATAAGTTGATATTTTGAGAGTTTATAGGTTTTCAAGTATAGTTGATGTTGAAGAAAAAGATGAATTAGGGATTAAATTGAATGAAATTTAAGTTAGAATTAATAAAAGGATTAAATTGTAAAGTAAGTTATAAGTTTGGTGTTAGAGGGATTAATTTGGAAGAAATGGTAAATTAGAGTTTTATTATGAATATTAGATAGTCAAGTTGAATATGGAAGGAATTTAAGTAGAAACAAAGTATGAATTAAGTTAGGAAAGTAAGTAAACTTAGTTAGGATTTAATTGCAAAATAAGCTATAAGAAACAGTTTTGGACAGCAACAGAAGCCTAAATTTGAAAAATCACCAAAAATTGTAGGAATCGAATTAGAGGATGAATAAGATATGGAATTAAAGCTTATTGAGTCTACTTTCTTATAGAAGCAACGGTGTAAGCAATGAATTTATGAATCAAGAGATATTTAAATTTTTATGAGACTGGTTCAGAATGGTTTCGAGATACTCTGTTTTGACTTTGGAAAATCATTAAAAATTGTACAAAAATAATTATAGGTTATAATTTATATGGTTAAAATTATTAATGAGTCTATTTTTAATAGAAATAAACGGAAACTTTATTCGAATCTTGTACAATAAGATAAATAATTTTTAGTGAAGAAGAGTTGGAACTGTCAGACAGCAGAATATGAGTGACTTTAAAGAATAAAATGTAATTATTAGCTAAACCAAAAGTTCTGAAAGTTTCATGGAAAGAAGATATGTGAGTCTAGTTTCATAGAAAATTTATGGATCTTAATTTGGAATTCTGTAACTCAAGATATAGATAATTTAGTGAAAATGACTCAGGTAGACAGTCTTGAAAGAATATATAAGTAAATAGTAGAATTATATATTATGAATGTGGAATGAAGTGGAAGAGTAGGAATTGAATAAAAATTCAATCAATTATTATAATTAGAGCTGTAATTAATAATGTAAATTATTATTATTTTCGTAGCTAACAAGGAAAACGAGGCATCGGCATCCAAAGGAAAAGAAAAGATCGTTGAGGGGTAAACGCGTATTCCGGGTTTGTATTACTATGACTCAAACTATTTATTAAATGTTATATTGAATTTGTAGTCATGGGTCATCTAAGATAAGGTAAGTAATAATATTTGAAATTAAGTAAGAATATGTGTGAATATTGAATTATATGTGAATTGAAATAATAGATGTTTTGAATCGATTGAGTATTTGAAATTGTTGTGGAAATGAATTCAAAATTGGAAAAGTATAATAATACCCTATTAACTTGTCAGACTAGATTGGATACAAATGGTATGCCATAGGATTTGTGATGTGATGAGGAGATTTGTAGCTCGGCCGAGAAGATGATTCTGTTATTATATGCTTCGGTTTATCCGAAGAGGCATTTAATGCCTTATTGGTGTGTTTGGGAGGATATGATATACTGGTGTGTTTGTGAGGCTATATTATACTGGTGTGTTATGGAGGATTTATATTATTCTGGGTGTGTTTGGGTTGGATATTCTGGTGTGTTTGGGTGGAATCCGCGTATCTGTCAGAGTCCGAGCCTTGTTAACAGGGTAAATAATTGAAATGGAAATTTGAAAATGAGATTGATTGGTTTGACACTATTAAAAAGTACAAGAAAGAATGCATAAGATAAATTATGAATTGAATTAGTATGTGAAAAATTTATGAAGTGATATATAATTATATATAATTAGTTTAAATGATTTGTAAAGCTTATGATTGATGTTTGTAAATTATTAATGTTAAATAGTTTGATTTATAGTAATACCACTGAGTATGAAATACTCAGCGTATGGTTGTTTCCGTGCGTAGGTCATTAGAGCTCAAGGTCCGATTCAGCATCCAGAACGATCTCGACTCTAATAAAAAAATTTTGGTGATGTATTTCTTCCTTTGGTTTAAGTGGCATGTACTATGTGAAAGTATGTGAATTATGTACTTATGCTATGTGATTTGAGTTGTAAAAAAAAAAAGAGTTAAAATGTTTTGAATGATGATTGTAATACTTAGTTATATAAATGGTAAATTTAGTACTAAATTGGATAAAGAATGAAGTTATAAATTATTTCTTTATATGTTATTATATTTGATTAAAGTATTCAATCAATATTATAAGCATGATTTAGAAATGTTTTAATCTGTAATATCTTTGGGTTGAAACATTGGTATTGGTTGTTTTTGGGTTTGAATTTGCAAGGGGTTTTATGTAAAAATAAGCAGAAATGTTGCCAAACTTTTTATAAAAAAAATTTCGAAATTCTCGAATAAATCCCGTTCCACTTTTAATACATATTTTAGGCTTTGAGAGTCCAATATAGGGATTTAATAATTAAATTATACTATGAATGTCATTTTATTTATAAATTGTTCGTAAGTTGTCTGATATGTCCGGTAATGCTCGTAACCCTGTTTCGGCAACGGTTTGGGGTTAGGGGGTGTTACATAGGGGGTGTTGCATGGAAACTCCAACACATCATCTGCCGATATATCGATATTATGCATATGGGCTGGAGGCGAGTATGCCCTGAATCGCGGATCTTCTTCTTCATTTGAATCCTCTTCAATGTCTTCAGGTTCGGATGAAACAGGCTCCGGTTCAGAAAATAATATAAC
This sequence comes from Gossypium stocksii, assembly GCA_020496765.1. Classification (NCBI taxonomy): domain Eukaryota; kingdom Viridiplantae; phylum Streptophyta; class Magnoliopsida; order Malvales; family Malvaceae; genus Gossypium; species Gossypium stocksii. Next base: position 113,645,698 of record CM035623.1, read on the forward strand.
TTCTACATCATCGGAGCCGGGCTCTCGAGGTGGATCCATAGCGAACTCATCATCCAACCCACCATCATTTGCAACGTACGAGGTCCCTCGCCGGTGGACGTCATAAGAAGTACAAAATCCCTTTTTGTAGACGTTTCATAACGTCCCCAATCAGATGTGGATTGTCAACCACTAGAAGTTGATGTTATTCCCAATACATATTTCCAGCATCGAACATCAACCCATCGATGTGCATGTCCCATCCACTAATCGAGTGTCATATAGGAGTTGTGTTTTCCATACTGCCACCAAACACGGGCGTTTTCGTGTTCTGCCTCACACTAACGGAGTGTTGGCTAGGGGTTGTGTATTCCTCTCGAACAACAGTTGATGTTGAAGTTGCAAGTGTTTCATTTGGCGATGAAAATTGAACATATAACTCAAGATAAAGTGATCCACTATTGAGATGAGTCTACAACATTGCCTCAAAGCTACGGACACATTTGATATCAAATGAGTCATATGTCATGAGATTAACCGAAGCACAAAATCAATACTTAATAGAAGAAACCCTACTTGGCTTCGTTTCGAATATTTTGCGCTTAATTTTTTTACAAAATTCTGTAAAATCTATACCCTGGTTAAAAACCATTCGCACTGTATTCTCTGATAAAAAAATAATGCCGTTCTCGGTGTCACGGATCTCACCATCATAGTAAATAACAGCACTAATACGTTTACTCATCTTCAATTTCTATTTTGCTTAGCCTCTCTAATTTTTCTTACTGTAACTTATGCATCCTGAGAATGGAATTTACCTTGTTTATAGCCTAAGGCCAATCATGAACTACTGTAGAAAAAGAGCGTCCACGTGGGAGCCTTTTACAGAAATTTTACTTACATTGCATCCTGCTTAAAGCGTTTTTGACACTATTTGTTTAGAAACATCTTCTCAAAATTATTTTTTCAGGAACAACTGTAGAAAAAGAGCATCCACGGGGGAGCTTTTTCCTGTAATTTTGTTGACATTGCATCCTGCTTGAAGCATTTTTGACACTATTTTTTCAGAAATATCTTCTCAAAATTATTTTTTCAGGAACTACTGTAGAAAAATAGTATCCACGTAGGAGCTTCTTTTCTGTAATTTTGCTGACAATACATCCTGCTTGAAACATTTTTGACACTAATTGTTCAGAAATGTCTTCTCAAAATTATTTTTCAGGGTAAAAATAGTTAATTTTGTTTAAAAAACAAACATAATGTTATTTTTAAAAAACTAAACCCTAATTTAATTAAATTTAACCCTAAATCTTAAACCCTAAACCTCTAATTTAATTAAATTTAACCCTAAATCTTAAACCCTAAACCTTAAATTAATTTATTTAAAACCCTAGAACCCTAATTTACTTAATTTATTTAAAAATCATAAACCCTAATTTAATTTATTTAAAACCCTAATTTAATTTATTTAAAACCCTATAACCCTAATTTACTTATTTATTTAAAAATCATAAACCTTAAACCCTAATTTATTTAAAACCCTAACTTAATTTATTTAAAAACCATAAACCCTAATTTAAATAATTTTTTTTATAAAATAACACTAAATCCTAATTTATTTTTAAAATCTACTAAAACTCTAAACCCTAACTTGTTTTAACAAAAACCTAAACACTAAACCCTAACTTATTTTAGCAAAACCCTAACCCTAAAAACCTTAAAAAATCCTAAGGGCTAAACATGCAAATATCTCAAAACCTAACCCTAAAAATCCTAGGGACTAAACATGCAAATATCCCTAACATATAAAAACACGGAGCAAAGCGCGCCCCTGGGGGAGTTTTGCTGGCATTTTCCCCCTTAAACGCGGCCTCGTAGGCGCGTTTTGCAAAAAGCAACCCTTTTCGATAAATAATTGTGTAATCGGCCCATTTCCGTAAATATGCTTGGAAATGGGCCTTTTTAGGTAAATTAGTCCTATATATTATAAAATAATATGCTTATTCATAAAAAAAATGTTATAGTTTTTTTTATCATAAATTATTTATAAAAAATAAGTTTTTAAAATTTTGAAAAAAAATATATTATTTATCAAAGTGTTATGAAAGTTTCGGACAGTTTATAATTTTTTTTATAAAGGTTATATATAAAATTTATATTATTTTAACTTAATTTACGTATTATAAAAAATTGTATAATCTAACATAAGTTTTTTCTCTAAATTAGTTTATGTGAGTTTATATAATTAAAGTTGCAAACTATTTGGAGTGAAACCTAAATATAAATAGAAAATATTTTCTTGTGCCATATCGTGGGCTACAATATCATTTGATAGAATGTGCTAGACACAAGCATCGTAAATAGATTGCAATTTTTTTTATTTAAGACATTTAATATTTAGAAATGTGATTGAGAAGACATTTGTTGTTTTTTAAAAAAAAAATCCGTATTAACAATATCACTTTAGTATAGCATAAAAAAACAATGTTGGATCATACTAGAATGTTACGTCTTTCATAATTTCAATCATAGGTGGAATTACGATGATCTATATTTCGTATAAAACATGCAAGAAGAATACTTTGATAGTCTTAATAATGTAGATTCAAATTTAGAAGACGATGAACTCGGTTAAGAAACAAAATATGATAATAAAGAGCATATGTTAAATATTAAAGAGGGACTAACATAACAAATATGCACTAGAATAATTAGATATAATTGCATATGATGTTTATTTTCTTGTTGTTTTCATTAGTAATTGTATTATCAACTATTTTTTTAGACTAGCATGAAACATATGAAAAATTGATTTTAAATTTTGTTACTTTCGTAGAAATTATTTTTATCATACTAATAATTTATTCCTTGACTTGTTTTTAGGCTAGCTTGGTCCAGAGGCGAATCTAAAGGAGTTGGCAGGGTTCCAGCCCCCTAAAAATGACCCTTTAAAATTTTAAAAAATTTAAGTTAATAAAGATAAAATTATATTTTGACCCCCTAAAAATAATAAAATTTTAATTTAATCTTTTAAAAATTATATTTTTACTATAATAAAAATTACAATTTAATTTTGACCACCTGCAAAAATTTTCTAACTCCACTCTAGCTTGTTACATCCAAAAATTTCATTTTACTTTTAAAAAATAATAAAATAATAAAATATATTTAATTAATTTTTATATATTTTATAATTAAATCTAAATTAAAAAGTTACTTCTTATTATTACTCGATTCAATATATAAAAATCATTATCCAAGTCGGGGTTGGCAGGTTAATTATCATGCTTGCTTCAAAATACCGCTTAACACTTCATGTTCTTTTTTGGTTAAATTTTACAAAAGATTCCTATATTATACATTTTTATCAATTTAATCTCTTTACTATAATTTGATGGTTTCTAATTACTTACTTTATGAAAAAATAATATTTTTTAATATATAATGGCATGATATATATATCTTGATTTTTTACATATTTGGAGAACTTTTTGCATATTTTTAAAAAGAAAAAATATAATATTTATCCAATTATATTAAAAATGATAAGGTGTATATGCTATATTTATAAAAAAATAAGTCAAGCCAAATTAATTTACAAAATTAATAAAAAATTAAAGTTAAAGATTGAAAATACACATTTTAGAAAAAAATAAAAATAAAAAATATCAAATTATAGTAGAGAGATAAAATTCATCAAAAATGCATAATGCAAGGGACCTTCTATAATATTTTTCCTTTTATAAATAAAAATAAATAAAAAATATTTTAATTTTCCTTAATTTTCCCTTCTTCTTCCTCAATTTTCTCTTTATTTTCCTTGTCATTTCCTTGTTAACGAACAACTGAAAACTACAATTGGTTTATAATAAATTTTGGTTTTTTTTTTAGCACAGAAAAAAAACGAATTTCTTATTTCATTTGATTTTTGTTTTTCGGCCAAATTCTGGCTTTTTTTCAACCATTTATTTTGTCATTTGATTACAATCGGACGTTTGGGGTTTGCCAGTTGGTTCCTCCTCTTCGCAGGTCACTGTAGCTGGGTTTTTTTTTCTCTCCCAAAACTAGGGTTTCCTTCCCCAAATTTTGGGGATTTTTCTATCAAATTATGTAGTTAAGGAAATTGGAGCATTTCTAATAATTATTAAAAAAAATGCTTTTACCTTTTTTCTTCATGGGCTTCGATTGAAATCCCCAGTTTTTTTTTTTTTTTTAATATCCGTTTCAAAATTTGGGGATTTGCTATCAATTTTATGTAGTTGAAGGAAATTGGAGCCTTTCTAATACTTAAAATAATAGATATCCCTTCCATAGGCTTAGATTGAAAGTCTCCAATTTTTCCTTTGATTATTAGCTTTATTTATTTTTCAACAAAACTAGGGTTTCGGTTTCAAATTTTGGGGATTTTGCTATCAATTTATGCAGTAGAGGAAGCTAGGGCCTTTCTGAAAAAGTATAATTTTACCTTTCTTGGGTTTAGATTGAAATCTCTATTTTTTTTTCCTTTGATTTTTAACTCCACGCTTTTGTCCCTGCTGATTATTGAAGAAAGTTCAAAACTTTTTTCCCCTTTTAAATAATTGATCTATTGGAGTCTAGGAGGTTTCAATTTGGTAAATCCATTGAATTTTGAGGGCCTGGGCTATAAATACTGAATTTGACTCTATTCCCAGTGAAGAGTAGCTTAAATTAAGCCCCTTTGTGGTATTGGGTATTATTGAAGACAGTAGTTTGTTATTATTATTACTACTCAGAATGGATCATTTGATTGGTGGTAAGTTTAAGCTTGCAAGAAAGATTGGCAGTGGCTCTTTTGGAGAGCTCTATTTAGGTATGGTACTAATCCAAAAAATCTTTAATGGCTTCCTTTTTCATTTTATGTAAAATATGTCCTTTTCTGATTTTTTTTTTTTGAAGGGGTTAATGTGCAAACTGGAGAAGATGTTGCTGTCAAACTGGTATGTAATCTTTTCTTGAGGAAGTGTTTTTTTTATAAGGGAGGGGTTTGTTTAAGGTTTGAATCTACGATATAAGGTTTCAACTGATTGCTTGATAACAATGCAAGTCTTTTTTCATTACATCAATGGCTAGTCTACTAGATATCAACTGACTAGAACATTCTATATTTTCTAATGTTGAAAGCAATAACCTTGACTTAATACTTTTTATGTCTTGTTTGGTTATTAGTGTAATAATATGAGGAAAAAGCTTATTTATTAAATATGTATTACAATAGTTAGACATAAAAAATAAAGAATAGTTAGTATAAATTTATACTTGAAATTAGAAAGATGAGTAAAAACTCTTGTAAAAAATAAGATCTCTTCAAAATAAGTGAAAACTTTTCCTTCTTTTTGCTAAAAATTAAGTCGTAGGAGTGGCTAAATATTACCGATTGAATTAGTTTATTGTCAACTTTATACTGAAACATGCATAAAAAATATTACTCCAACCAAATGTGGCATTATATAGTTTTATATTTTTATTATCTATTCCTAATTTCAGGAACCTGTGAAAACCAAGCATCCACAGCTTCATTATGAGTCAAAATTGTATATGCTTCTTCAAGGAGGAAGTAAGTCTCCGTCTCTGTCTCTGCCTTGCTCTCATTTCTCTGTCTATCTCGAATATGCCGCTGCTTTCATTTTGTTTTCGGATAAACTTTTTTAAAAGCATATTATTATTTTTAAATAACTTGTGTGAGTTCTCCTTGATATAGCTGGTATTCCCCGCCTTAGATGGTTTGGACTTGAGGCGAATTACAATGTCATGGTAATTGACCTTCTTGGACCTAGCTTGGAAGATTTGTTTAACTACTGCAACAGGAAGCTCTCGTTAAAAACGGTGTTGATGCTTGCTGATCAATTAGTAAGTATATGGCTTTTCTGTGGTAAAAAAAAGTTTTCCAGGTTTCTTTTTTGTATTTAATTTCCCCCCCTTCCAACCTTTATTTTGTTATTCCAGATTAGTAGAGTAGAATATATGCATTCGAGAGGTTTTCTTCACCGTGATATAAAGCCTGATAACTTCTTGATGGGCCTAGGGCGCAAGGCAAATCAGGTACTAGTTATTGTGTTTTTTTCTTGTATGTTATGTTGGCAAATATAAAATGTCCATAGTTGTTAGAATGCCAGCACTATCACCTTCTATTTTTGTGTTACGATAAGAATATTATTCTATTGCTTGGAAGTGCGGTAAAAGTACCATGAAGGCTCCTATAGGAGTTAGATTACTTTTTGCCTTTTCTACTAAAAAATGGGCAAATTAGTCTCTGTATGTTAGATCAAAGAGTAAATTAGTCATTTCTATTAAAAGTTTTGTCCCCTTATATTGCTAAAAATTGGTATGGTTGACAAAATAATTAGATAGTGACACGTGGTGTGCAATGTGTGCCTCATGTTGATGTACAAGAATTAAATTTCAACAGTAAAAATGGATGAAATTTTTAACAGAAGGACCGGTTTGTTTTTTTATCTAATGTATAAGGATTAATTTATCCATTTTTTGAGTAGAGGAGCCAAAATGCAATTTGACTCCTACTACAGGGGCCTCCAAGGTACTTTTATCTTGAAAGTGCACTTTGTTACACTCAAATAGTATATGGTATATACGTAATGGTATCATTTTTTTTAAATAAAGAATTGCCATCACAGGTATATATCATCGACTATGGTCTTGCTAAGAAGTATAGGGATCTTCAAACTCATAAACATATCCCATACAGGTAATTATTTTTCTTTCGATTTCTTAATGTAGAATTTCAGATTTGAAGATCTCAAGATAGTATAAATCTCGTCATAATACATGCATCAACTTACCAAATTCGTTGCTGCAGAGAAAACAAGAACCTAACAGGCACAGCTCGCTATGCAAGTGTAAACACTCACCTTGGAATTGGTGAGTGACGTTATAAAATGACACATTTCCAACTAGTTTTGTTACTTTTATTAACATACACATTCTTTTATTTTATTGGCAGAGCAAAGCCGGAGAGATGATGTCGAATCCATTGGTTATGTGCTCTTGTATTTCCTGAGAGGAAGGTTGAGTATATAGTTTCACATGCTCGTTTCATTCAATGTTTTATACATTTCCAAATGATGTTTGATTGTTACTCTTTATGAATCTTCGAAGTTAGTTTTCTTCCCGTTGATTTTGATTCAATTTGCACACTTCCTTTGCTGCAGCCTTCCTTGGCAGGGGTTAAAAACGGGCACAAAAAAGCAAAAATATGATAGGATTACTGAAAAGAAGGTATCGACTCCTATAGAGGTATGTAACTTATGCTATCCTTAGACATTGATTTCCGTAAAGAAATTCAGTTGACTTATATCACTGATATATGGATTTCTAGTGCTTCCTGTCCATTTTATGGCATGTCTAATAAATATTATATATCGTAAAAGTATCATAGAAGCTCCTGTACTAGGAGTTAGATTGCATTTTGCCCCCTTTATTAAAAAAATGGGCAAATTAGTCTCTATACGTTAGATTAAAAAGTAAACTGGTCCTTTTCATTAAAAATTTCATCAATTTCTATCGTTAAAAACTGGCGTGGCTGACGGAATAATCAGACAGTTACATATGGTGCGTCACATGCACCTTATGCTGATGTAGAGGGACCAGTTTTTAACAGCAAGAGTGGATGAAAATTTTAACAAAATGATTAGTTTGCTCTTTGATCTAACGTGCAGGAACTAATTTGTCTATTTTTTGAGTTTAGGGGGCAAAATGCTATCCAACTCTTAGTACAAGGACCTCCATGGTACTTTTATTTATTAAGCATAGAATTCTGTGATGGCAAATTTTACCAACTTTAATATAAAAAAAGGGGATGATTTAATACTTTGATTTTTGTTATTGTGAAGTGTAATTCAGTTTTACTAACAAACGGAAAGTGCTATATAATAAGTTTGACAAAGCAAATACATCTATTGAGACTAAGTTACAGTCAGCAGTTGATTCAAGGTTCATTGTTAATCCATGTTATGGTATTATTACTGTTTCCTTGTTCAGTAATAACCGTGTGTGCATGTCTAATAGGTGCTTTGTAAGTCATTTCCATCTGAGTTTGTGTCATATTTTCACTACTGCCGATCTTTACGGTTTGAAGATAAGCCAGATTATTCATATTTGAAGAGGATTTTCCGAGACTTGTTTGTAAGAGAAGGTTAGTTATACTCGTGCCTTAATAATGTAAAGTCAAAACTTTCTTTTGTCTTTTTTTTTCCTCCCTTTTTGGTCTGAATTTGGTATTGCTGCAGGTTTTCAATTTGACTATATCTTTGACTGGACTTTATTGAAGTACCCACAGATTACCGGCGGCTCCAAAGGGCGGGTAAGTAATTATATATAAGCTTTTAGTTCTCGGTTACCGTCTTGTTGGAATATTATTATAAATCAATCTTTTCCATCTGTTTCTCAGCCTTCCGGTGGAAAAGCAGGTTTAGCTGCCGGACCAGCTGTTGAAAAACCAGAAAAATTCTCGGGTATGCTTTCTCGTTAGGAGTATAATCAATGCCTACTTGACTATTTGGTTTTCAAAATGTTCATTGTGTTTATCCAAAACATCTAAGGGAGCATAAAAGATCACCATTCATGTTTTTATTAGTTATGATTAACCTGATTGATAACATATAGGCGGAAAAGATTTTCGGGATAGATTTGGTGGAGTCGAAGGGATTCCCAGAAGAAACATTTTGACAACGAGACAGAAGGCTGTTGAGGATGTCAATTTGTCAAAGCATGTGGTGAGCTTGAATTCCTGTTTATGATTTTCATTCATCTAGCCTACATTTTGCGTACGGAAATCTTTCATTTATCTACCAATTGCAAAGGAGAAACATGATAGGAGTTTTGTTTTATCGCAATATATTTACTTTGCTATATGTTATGGAATGTTGGATAATGAAAAGCAACATATGCAAAAGATAAGCTTAGTTCAGCTTTGAATATTAAAAGCGACATATGATAAAACTAGGAAGGATTAGAGTTAGGAATGGGAATATTGCCTTACAAGTTGAGATAGCTCCTTTAGATGATAAAGATTATAGAAACCCGTTTATAACGGTTTAGTCACATAGGACATCTCGAGCCATGCACTCATTAAACAATAACATGAAACTATTAGTACTTGAAGAGATGATAGCGGTGAACATGTACTTATATATGATTCTTGTAGACGTCAAATTTATTGTGATTTAAGGGTCACTCATTTGGTTTCATTTGGTTTTTACTTGTTCTATTCATATATTGCATTCTTTGAGGTCTCATTTTTGGCATTCTGATATCGGTTTGCGATTTCAGCATCATGATTCAGATAAAAGACGTAGTGCCTCTCGATACGGCAGCACTTCAAGAAGAGCTGTAATAGCAAGCAGGGCTAGTTCAGCCGGTGAAGCCAATGACATTCCAAAATATCGACGGCTGTCAACCGGCAGTCGTATCCATAACCCAGCAGAAAGAATCCAACTTGCCATTGAGGCCAAAACAGGCTGCACCGCCGCTAGAGGAAGCCATGATGATCATCCACTTAGAAGTTTTGAGCTCCTCAATATTAAGAAATGATTGGCTCAAGTATTAGACTGATGTTTTCTCAGAACTTTCATTCACAACTGTGTATATGGGACATATATATATATAGCTCCATAATCACTACCCTCAACAGTTCATGTGGAATTCCCTTGTTACCAATCATTTTTCCAAGATTTTTCCCCCTGTTTTAAGAGTTTATTTATGACCATTGTAACATGTTCTAGACATCATGAAACAAAATTCATGTATTTCTGAAGTTTTATTTGTCATATGCAACTTGAATGGTTGCAATAAGAAAGATATTGTTCTTGTGTATTTCCCTTTTGTCCTGAAAATTTGAATTATTAGTTTGGCATACTCGTGGAAAGTATATTCACGTCATTTTTTCTTATAGATGATATCCAAGGTTTTGAGAACTGTTGGTATAATCAATTTGATTAAATAGTTTATTAAAAAATTATTAAAAATTCTGATTTAAATGTCAATTTAATTGATTTTTTAGTTCAATTTGTATTGATTTTTGTGTCAGTTGAATTATTCAACTTATAAATTTGATTTGATAAAAAATTGTTAACATTTTAATTTTTAATTCGGGTTTTAGATTTGATTTAATGAAAATTATAATTAGCCGATAATATTAACAATTAACTTTTATTAAATTAACTATAAAACTCGAATTGTATCAAATCTATTGAACTGTATTTGATAAATTAACCACAAAATTAAATAAATTCAGAATTAACATTAAATTTATTTTATTTATAAAATCATGAGAAATACAAACCTAATAATATTAGCAATTAATTTTTATTAAAACGATCATAAAATCTGAATTAAACATTAAAAAAAGTTATTATTATTATCTTTTAAATATTAAAATATCTTTTATCAAATATAAATACTAAATTGAGCTAAAAAAACATAAATATCATATTAAAAAATAGTGATAAATTCGTGTTCCAAAAGATATATTAAGCCATAAAAATAAACAGTAATATTTTGAGAAATAATAAAACTGGAAGACAAATATTTGGGGAGGAAAAAAAGAAGAAACACATGTATTGACTAATGTCCGAACAGCAGTTTGTCGTTTAAAATCAAGAAGCCTTTTTTTTTTTTTTTTCTTGTCTAAATTACCAGTATTTCCTCGGCATCGTTCTTACATTACCTTGTTCTATTTCCGTCTTAGTCTGAAAGAAGAAGAAGCTTATATGGACGAATGTCAGCACAAAATTGCCCCCTTTATTTCAAATTCATCACTCTACCAAGTAAGTGCTTTTCCTTGCATTTGAATTTTGAGGAAATATTTGAATCCACCATTGATAATCTAATGATATGTTTCAAAGAGGCTTCTGGGTTTTTAAGGCAATGAATGAAACTTATCTGACATTCAAATGTTAAAATTTCTTGAAATTATGTTTTTTAATTGATTACATGTTCAAATGTTCATAGTTTTTTTCTCTGTGTATTCATCTTGTTTGAATGTAATTCAATTTGATTGTGTGTTTAAAAGGCAATAAATGATTTTTAGAACAATTGATTTTAGAGGGTTGGTTGGACTGCAATAACTGATATGTTCGGTACGACTGCCCGAACAGAAGAGTTACATGCATTTTATCCCATTAGACCGGAATGCATTGCCGATGTTCCTAAGACCCGACTCCGGCTGAGGGTGTGTCCAGTTATTTGCATCGAATTCGATTCCAGCTTATGTTGGTTATGCACTTGCAATGTTGGAGTTTGGGGTTTTGGGTTGACTTAAATTCAATGTTTGGGATTCAGAGTTCTAAGGTAAAAAATATACTAAATTTATACGTTAATTACTGAAATGTCATTAAATAATTAGAAAAAAGACCATAGATGATATGGTGGGAAGGGTCCATAAAATAATTTCTCCTACATTCATGGACGGATCTAATTTGATGTTAGTGATTTTATAATTAAATAATCCAAAATGCATCATAAAAAAATTAATAAATATATTTATTAAAAATCATATAAAAATTAAATGATGCTTTGGTTGCAACTATAAAATTAAAAGTTTCATTATGTATAATGTTCTTGGTTCAAATATCATCTGGGATAAATCTTTATTAATTTATAAAAATATAAAAACTAAAAATAAAAGCACTTTTGTAATAATATAATTTACTTTATAAAAATAAGGGTAAGTACACCCAAGATTACTAAACTATTAATAAATTTACGTTTCGATCACTCAACTTCAAAAGGTTACAAAATGATCATTAAATTAATCGAAAATTTTCATTTAAGTTAATGGGCTGATAAAATTGTTGTTATACGCCTTTTGCACTATCTATACAAACAGAAAGCTTTCCGTTCTTTTCTTTTCTCTTCTATAATTTAATTTTTTTTATAAAACAACTTTAAACATAATTGGTTTGCAAACTAAAATCCAAATAGCTTTGAACGTTACAAATCTACAAACCAAAATCCAAATAACTTTTTTCTCCAATCTTTGACGCTGACCGTCAGACCGACTTAGATCTAAAGTATGTTCTTCTACTTGTCAATGGGTACTGATCCACTGTACCGATTGTCGAATCGCAGCTTGAAGCTCACTAGTCAGATTAAAAAAAAACTTAACAACTTAGTGACTTAAATAAAAACTTTCAAATAGTACAATAATCATTCTATAACTTTTTGAAGGTAAGTAATCAAAACGTAAATTTCCTAACAGTTTAATGACTTTAGATGTACTTTACTCTAAAAATAATGGTTTTTTTTAGTAATTTTCTAATTAAATTAAGACTCGATTGATTGATGACACCAACTCACTTAAGTATTTTATTATAGTAAAGATAATATATGAATAACGTAGATCTAATATAAACAAAAAAAAAAAATTAATATGATACTCTATTTCTTTTACAAATTAGATTCAATTATCAATACAGAAGGTACATAAATGTTTATAATTTGATTCTCATGCTCTAAACATACTCCATTTTAAGTTCGAACTAGTACTTAATGTTTGAAATGATGTCTAAACTAACATAAAAGCTAATATTTTAAGGAGTCAAATAAAAAATTTTAAAATTTATGATTCAATTTAAAATCTAGAATTGATTAGAAAAAAAAAACATAGATGGTATGCTAACCCAATAATTGTCTCAATTGCTAAATAAAATTCTTAGGGTAAAAGGATCGTGAAGTTTCATGTATTAGTAGTTAAATTGCATTTTGTCTTATTTACTTAAAAAATGAGCAAACTATTCATTGTACATTAGATTAAAAAGTAAATTAATCATTTTATTAAAAGTTTCATCCATTCATACTATTTATTCATACTGTTAAAAGGGTTCTTGTATGTCAGTATAAAGTACATGTAGAACATCACATGTTACTGTTTAGTTATTTTGTTAGCTAGGTTAGTTTTTAAGAATACGGATGGATGAAATTTTTAACTGAAATTACTAGTTTGTTCTTTGATATAACATAAATGAACTAATTTGATATTTTTTGAATAAATGAAACAAATTATAATCTTACTTTTAATACAAAAGTTTTCATAGTATTTATACCCACTCTTAAATTTTATACATATTTTATTTATGAAAAAAACCTTAATAATCTAAATTATCAAACTAAAATAAAACAATTTAAAAAAAAAATTCCTAAATTTAGTATTTTTTAAAGAAAAAAAAAACCGTTACCTAAAATTTCGATTTCCTTTTGGTTTAAGATTGACTAGTCTTTTTTAAACTATGAAACCATGCAATACCATTGAATTGACGCAAGTTTTGCTTAACAACAAAATTTTCTTTCCTAATTCTCTACCTTTTTCTTCTCACCGCACCCCTACTCACAAAAACATTTGTCAAAAACAGTCCCATTTGTCCCCTTTTTTTTTTTATTTTTTTAAATCTTTTTTTGTTATTTTTTATAAAATTTCCCATGATTTTCACTTTTCTTTTTCTTTTTCCCATCTCCAGCAAGAAACAACAGTTTTTTTTTTTCTTTGAATTTAGAAATTCTTTTGTTTTTCTTATTGAAAAATGAATAGTTGAACCTTAAAAAAAATATTTTCCTTTTATTTTTTTTTTCCATATGTTGCATGCACGAGTTAATGCAATTTCTGCAATATTCAAACAAAAATTTGTTCTCTTTGAAGGTGAGATATTTCATCATCCCCACCCTCCACCCCCTCCCCCCAAAAAAAAAGAAAAAAAAAACTAGCTGGGAAAAAAGTTTAGTTCTCAGAGAAAATAAATGTTTGGATGCTAAGAAAGTTTGGTTTTTTTTCTTTTCTTTTCTGGGGTTTCAGATTTAAAGGTAGGTGCTTTAGTTTTAGACATTAAAGCCGAAATGGCAGCAAACAACAAGATGAATGGCCTGTTAAAAGGCCTTAGATACATTTCTCAAATATTTGGTATGCTATTCCTTTTGCTTTTCACACTTCATATTCTTTAATCCATTTGGATAAATTGTATTAGTAGTCAGTACTCAACTATATGAAATATTATAAAATAATTTTTTCACAAACTTTAACCCTTAAAATTTAGACATCATATTAATTTTGTCTTTATTTTTAAAAAAATTTAACCCTCAATATTTACATATTATGTAATTTGATCTTTTGTAGTTTTATTCTTTTATACCCTTTCAAATAAAAAATTTAAAAAAATTATCAACTAAATTTAATCGAAAATATACCAAAAATGAAAACATAAAAAAATCTAAGATAATAGTTTTTATCCTTTTTTATTCTTTTAAAATTAACTCTCAATATTACAAAGAAAAATTATGTAAATGTTGAGGGTTAAATTTGTTAGAATAAATTTAAATTGATTTAATGTATAAATGTCAATGATTAAAGTTGATATTATATCAATTTTAAAAGTTACCAAATTATCTTTTATTAATAATTTAATGACTGGTGATTAAAAAAGAAAATTTTAAATAATTAAATAATTATTTTATAAATTTTCGTAACTAAAAATATTACTGAGTTGTTTTTTTATTTGCTTAATAATAACCAAAAAAAAGGGCAAAATTTAATGTTGCAGATGATGAAGATCAACAGCCTGAAATGCAGATTGGTTTGCCAACAGATGTAAAGCATGTAGCTCATATAGGAGCTGATGGCCCATCTGTAAATTCTAATGCACCCAGCTGGGTAATAATATATAACTACCACTACTATGACTTTATTATAAATTGACCCCTAAATTATATCTTAATTTGTGGATTGGTTCTTAAAATTTTTGTCTCTAGTCAGAAGCGATATTTAAAATGTGCCACATGTGATATTTTTATCGGTTAATAATGCATCCAAAGTGTATGGTTTAGGGCCACTTTACTAACAAAGCATTGTATGATAATTTATAAAACTTTTATAGAGTAAATTATATTAATATTCATTTAACTATTAGTATTTTTTTTATCACCTAATTATGAAAAGTTATAAAATGAACATGTAACTATTAGTGGATTTCTTTTTTTATCACCTAACTACGAATCGTTACAAAATGGTCCCCCAACTATTTAATTTTGTCTTTTTTGGTTACCAGCCAGCAAATGGTGACAACTTTTAAAATTGACATAATAGCAACTTTAACCCTCAACATTTATACATTGTATAATTTGGTCTTTTTACAGTTTTGCCTTTCTTTGCAACCATTTCACCTAAAAAGCTAAAAAAAAAAGAAAAAGAAGAAGAAGCAATTTTATCTACTAAATTTGATTGCAAATGTACAAAAAAAAAAAATAGAAACACCCAAAAATCCAAGATAATAAGTTTCATCTTTTCTCATTCTTTTAAATTAACCCTCAAATTCATATAGAAGAGTAAAGGTGCAAAAAGAAAAAGACCAAATTACACAATGTATAAATGTTTAGAATTAAGATTAAATTGACATAGTTTATAAACATTGAGGGTTAAAGTTGGTACTATGCCAATTTTAAGAGTTGCCACTGTTAGTAAGCTAGTGACAAAAAAAGGCAAAATTGAATAGTTGGGTGATCATTTTGTAACTTTTCATAGTTTGGTGATCAAAAAAGAAATTTACTTATAATAAAGTGACCATTTTGTATCTTTTAATAATTGGATGACCAAAAAAGAAATTCACTAATAGTTGAGAGAGTAGTGTAGTTTGCCCCAAAGTTTCTTTTATTATGATTATAACCAAAAAAAAATGATTGTCAAAGTGAAAACACGATTCATATAAAATGCAGATGAATGAGTTTAAATCAGCAGCACCAGGAGCACCTAATTTAGCTAATGGAGGAGAAGCTGCCAAATCTGTCTCACAAGGTATACCATATATTG
The DNA here is from genome assembly GCA_020496765.1 of Gossypium stocksii. Lineage (NCBI taxonomy): Eukaryota > Viridiplantae > Streptophyta > Magnoliopsida > Malvales > Malvaceae > Gossypium > Gossypium stocksii. The sequence goes on from CM035623.1 coordinate 113,661,503, forward strand.
GTTCTGGGTTAATTGTATCAGACGTCCTCAAACTATAATCCAAAATTTTAGTTGATAAAAAAACTTCAAAATATTTCAATTAAGTTCTCAATGGATAGCATCATATCAATCAGGTCCTTTTCATCGATCTAAACATTAGGCTGAATGTTAAATGCTAGCTAAATATGATGCATAGCATATTTAAAACGTGAAATCAGACCTTAAATGCATGTATACTTAACGTATAGAACAATTTAGATTTCACACGTTAAAAAAATAACCTTCCTAAATTTTTATTAATAGTTGTCTTAACATGTCAAATTCAAGTAGAGACGAAGCCAAGAATTGTATGATGGAGAACCAAAAAATTTAAAAAGTTTGGGAAAGGCCAAATCTAAAAGTTCTGCATTAAAACGGCTTAGATTGAAAATTTAACATTCAATATGGACCAAAAATGTAGTTTTTCCCTTTAACAAAGAAGTTAACAACAATTAAATTGAAGTGTTAATATTGAATAGGACTAAAATTGCAATTCTACCGTTTAATCAAAGGACCCAAGCCTCTGCAGCTAGACCCAAGAAGGTACTCGTGCTTGTAATTTGATTTAGATGTTTTAAACACACTTCACGTTAGATTGAAATTAAGTCCTAAATTGACAATTATATCAAGGAAAGGACGTGATTGATACTTTGGGATTCACTTAGAATGGTTGAAGTTTAGGGACCAATTTAAAATCTATGCAAGAATTTAAGGATGTTCGTTGAATTAACCCATTCTTGTTTCTGTTTTTTGACAGATAAACCAGAAGTGGGTAAATCATCAAAGCGAAGTTCATCTACAAATGTAAATGGCACCGGAGATTCTTCATTAAAAGAAAAACGTGACAATATCTCACAAACGCAAACCCCATCATCATCATCATCAACGACAGATAAACCAGAGCAACCCAAATCAGTGAGGCGCACTTCATCTGCAAACGGAACAGATCCTCCATTAAAGGAAAAACGAGATAAAAATTCACAAAGTACCCAAAGTTGTTCTTCATTTTCAGATATGCCCGAACAACCCAAATCATCAAAACGCAGTTCATCCACGAAAGTGAAATCCAGAGTGGAAGGTACAAAGGAGAAACGAGATAAGCCTAAACATTCGAAGAAGCCATCGACGAACTCTTCTTCAGATGCTGTTAGCAAGCCTAAAAAAGCACCCAAAGATCCGAGTCAAACCATTGAGTGGAATTCGGAAGACCTACCGAAGAAAAGCAGTCGTCGGAAAAAGACGAAAGACGGCGCCGTTAGTGGAACAACCAAGCGGAACCAGACCCAGGATTTGGATTCCGGGTCGGAGTTTGGGTCCGAATCTAGAGATGGTTCGGGTTTTAAAGATGGGGAAGAAGGTACAAGAGAAACTTAAATATATATATATATATATATTGTTTGCTTTAGCGGAAGCCAAGAGGAGATTACACCTTTTTTTTATTGGATTCTTTTTCTTCTTTCCCACTTTGGGAAAACCTTGTATGATAAAAGAATCCATCGGAACAACTTGTTTGAAACTTGGAAATTAAAACTCAATTCTGCAATCTGAATTCCATAACATTGTTATAGGGTGAGTCACTGAGTCTACTCAGCCGAGTTAGAGGAAGAAAACAATGAGCTTTATAAAAATTGGAAATATCTGTCATTTTCTTCTTGAGAACGTTGGGCTTGGTGGTTCCCTTTAGCTTTAATTGCGTTTGGTCTATTGTTTTTCTTTATATATATATAATATAAGTTTTGGCTCGGAATTAACTGTAATCTTTTTATTCACATAATTAAATTTATTTTGATTCTTGAATAATAAAAATAGTTTGATAATCATTACTTGAAAATTAAAATTTTTATATAAATTTTCGAGTGATGACGTGATACAATTTTAAAATGTCACATATAATATTCTAATAATTAAACTAATAATTGAACCAATCCAATCATTAATTTTTAACTCAATCAGTTCAACTATTAAACCAATCATAAAAAAATAATTAATTAAAAATTTAAAAAATAAAAATTATAAATGTTAGAAAATAACGCCAGAAAAACATCAACGTCATGAAAAAAAAAGTAATAACATTTGAAACAGAATTGACTTTTAAAAAAATAACGCTTGTAAGAACATGAACATCACGAATATAAAGTTATAGACATTTAATCACTAAAATAGATAGTATGATATAATTTAGTATTTTATTTTTATAATATTATTAATTTCTAAATAATTAATAAAATTAATTATTTCGGTTAAGAGATGGCATGAATTTTATTAAAAAAAACCATTTCTAGTTTATGTGTGTTAAAATTTTGATCAATAATATTAACTATTGATATGAATTGATAATGATATTATAAAAATAATAAAATTAAAATATAAAAATTAAATCTTAAATTTAAATATAAATATTTAAAAGTCTTAAATCATTAATTAAATATGTCAAAAAGAAATTAAAATTCAGTTAAATATCAATGGTATCGATGGACTTTATCCATCAATTTTTTCTTCATTATTATCCATTTTTCAAGAAAATGAAAATGAGACGTCCCTTATTTCCTAAAACCAAACGCACACAAGCAAATTTGTGATGTATATTTTCTATATTTGACAAATGTAAAAATAAATAATGGAATGATTCATTTATACGAGTCATTTTGTATATTTTTATATATTTAATATTTTAACAGTCCAACCATTGAATTTATCAAAATATTTGTACTTATCATACATATAAAATTTTGAATTAATTTAATATTGCAATCATATCGATCTAAAATATTGTCTATATTAATGTACATTTGACATTTGAAATTTTTTACATAAAATAATTCGTTAAATTTTTTTTAATTTATGTCAAATATGACATATATGATGGAAAATGACATATGACGGTTGAATTTATCAAAATATTAAATATATAAAAGTTATAGAAAATATATAAAATCATTTAAGGTTTATATCGATGTAAACGGATGCCTCACTAATAAATAATAGGCGTAAAAAAAACCTCTAAGAAAATGTAAAAAAGACCAACTAAGGCCCTATATTAAATTATCATCCAATTAAGTCATTACAATTAATTAAAATAATTAATTACGGCCCTATATTTTTGTCATTGACCACATTGACCATTAAAATAAATTGATAGACCAACCAGATGGTGACATGTGGTAGCTTCTGGTTTAATCTAATATTTTGCTCATAAAAATAATTAAAAAGTCATAAAAAATTATAAAAATCATAAAAAATTATCGAATATTAAAAATATTAAAACATATGAAAATTTAATATAAACTTATAAAAATTATTATAAAAATTATAAAAATAAATTTTAATAAATTCTAAAAGAATTTAAAAAAGTAATAAAATATATTTAAAATTTTATAAAAACATATTAAAATTCTATAAAAATTATTAAAAGTATAAAAAACATATAAAATTATAAAAATTATAAAATAAAATTATAAAAACTTGAATTGGACTGGATTGTTTGGTTGGACCGATTAAACTGGAATTGGCAAGGCCACTGGTCCGAAGGAAGCCATTAGATTAGTTGACCTGAGAACAAGATGGTTGAACCGGTTTTCTTTTTTTTTTAATTTTTTAATGTTTTATTTAATTGAACTAAACAAATCAGTGGAATTGGCAACTGATGGCCTAATTGGTTCGACCACCGTCTGATTTTAAAAATCTTGGTTACACTATTCCATTATGACATACGTTGATTGTTGAATAATGAAATTTTGGTTTGATAAAAGTATTAAAAAATAAAAAATAGATTTCATCGCCCGTTTTTCAAACCAACTGGTCTAATGGCTTTCCCCAGATCGATACCAATTTCGGGCTAACTGATCCGATTCAAGTTTTTATGATTTCTTTATAATTTTTTATAAGTTTATATCAATTTTAATATTTTTTTACAATTTTTTATTATTTTTAAGAATTCTAATACATTTTTTAAATAAGTTCTTTTAATTTATTTTTTAAAATTTATTTTAAATTTTTATTATTTGAATATTTTAGATTAATTTTAATAATTTTTAATGAAAAAAATATTAGATTAAACCACAAGCTGTCATATGTCACCATTTAATTAGTTCGTCAATTTATTTTAATGGTCAATGTGTTCAAGGATGGAAATGGAGGACTTTAATTCATTATTTTAATTAAGGAAAAAAAATTGAGAGGGAATTTAATAATTAACTTAATTAATTTTTTAATTACATTTTGAGAAGGGCTTTTTTGGCCAATGTAAGTAACTAATTTGTCAACAATGTGATTCGGTATGGAAAAAAATTGTCAAAGAAATCAAACTTATTTAATAAGCTATGAAAACAACGTTTATCATACCTACTTATACAACCTTACAAAGTCAATCCCATTAATTCCAATATCAACACCTTTAAAATAATAGTTGTACAAAATTAAAAACTGTTAGCCTTCTGTTGTTTACATTCCAAAATAAAAAATAAAAAATAAAAAACTCAAAAAACTGAAACCAAGTTGACGCAAATATCCTCAATTTCATTATGGGTCCATTCAATTGTCTTCTTTAATAAAATAGTCCACTGATATAATAAGTTTTTGGCCACTCGATCGGTGATTCAGTGGATAAATTATATGTCATACGCAAGGGATTCAAACACCATCAAGATCGAAAATGCTGGGTGGTCGGAGGGTACAGGCAGAGACCTTAACCTTCCCAAATGATGGGTGGGTGTGCATCCACATACAACCCATTCCCACAAGGCACTTCCCCAACTTCTTTTACCACTCAACTAGTGTTTCAGTGGACAAAGATCTTACGACAATGTGGTGACTTTTTAAGGTCATAGTTCACGAGTTCAAACCCCAAAGGCGAAAACACTCACCTCCCTCCCCTTACTAGACAAAACCCGAGACGATCCGGAGATAATACTTACCGTTGTTGGGGGTTTATCCGATTACCCAACGAAAGACTTCTATCGAACGAGTGGGATCGCCCAACAATTCTTATTTACATTTATGTGCCCACAGGGAAAGGCATTAAAAACCAGGGTTTTTTTTTTTAAATAAAAGGAAATAAAATGTGCATGCATGAGAATTTAACTTTTTAACGTAATCGAAAATGGAAAAAAAAATTCGGAAATTCATTGCGCATTATTCATTCAGATCATACACTAACAACATCAGATGTACATGCATGAATGCATGCATCTCTCATGCATACATTCAAATTTAAAAACAACTAAACTATTGAGCTATGGCTACGTACTCCACAGAGACAACTTCAGTTGAAATATGGAGAAAAATAAAATAAAATACAGCGAAAAATTAAAAGAAAACTGTAGCCAATGAGGTGTCTCCACGTGTAAAGAAAAGTTCACATCTGTAAGAAACGGGCGAGTTGGGTCGGGTTGACGATGCCCGGTATGTGGGCCCCATCTGTCTTCAGCAAACTCGCCACTTCGACGTACCTTTGACGCTTCTCCTCCCTTGGCTTCGGCTCGGCGTCGGATCTCTGGTTCGGAGCCGAGTCTTCTCCGATTCGCTTTCCGGATTCGGCAGCCGTTTGTTGCGGTCGAGCCAGGTCCCACGTTTGGCCGAACAGCGTCCCGTGAGTGAGGAACTCGTGGGCCAGGTATCCAGCCAGGAGTTGGTTGGAGAGACCCGGCTGGGAAGCGGCTTTTTCGGAGCCGGCTAAGGAAACAGCCGGCTTGGGTATCTTTGTGAGTGGTGGAGGGTTTAACTGTTTGATGTCAAAATCGTCTCTCTCTTTTCGTTTGTTGTTGGGCATGGAAACCCGACGGGGCGGTAAACGCATCGTTTTGGTATTCATGATTCCGCCTTTTACGGTACATGCCACGTCAGAAAAGAAAAACTACTATAACTAAAAGACGAATAAATTTATAAATATTAAAAAATTAAAAAAAAAGAACCCCGTATATTTTTTATTTAAAAAAAAAAAGAGTTATTAGGGTAATAACGGGCGGAAAAAATGGCGAAGAGTAAAAAAGTTGAAAAAAGTAAAACAGTGAAAAAGTAAAAAAAATAAAAGTTAAATAAAAAAAATTTTAACAGTGGCCGGAATCTGGCTTTTCAAATGAAAAGGAAACAAGGAAAAAAAATGGAGAGAGAGAGCGAGAGCGAATGAGAGAGAATTTTCTTTAAAGAGAGAAATCAAAAAGGGCGGATAGAAAAGAAAGGGTTGTATCACGTATGTATTTATAGGGAAGGGTTTGAAATTTGGCCCTTGAGATCAAGAAAATTACAAGATTGCCATCGTTTAACTAAATTACAAGGTTATCCTCAATCGTCGTCTATCTCATAACTTCTCGTTCAACTTTTTTTTTTTAAATATTAGAAATTACTTATTTTGGAAATGTAATATATTTAATTAAACTAAATATTTGAATGAAGAGGAAGAAAATATTTAGAATGAAATAAATTAAGTGATTTTTTTTAATAATTTAACCTCATGGAAAAGGGAAAATGAGGACAAGATGGGAAGAGGAAAGAATTCTTGTTTATTATTTTTCAATAACCAAAAAAAAACTTTTTTTAAAAATAAAAATTATTGTTATTAACTTTAATTTTCATTTGGCATCCTCTATTTCATGTGCTAATATTTATTGATTCTTTTTGGTTATTGAAAATAATAGTTTTATTATAAAAAAAAAATTCAAATCTACAACATATATAAAAACAGAATAAATTGCTTTACTATAGAATGGCTAGCTTAAAGTGCAACACGTGGCTTTCTTGTCTTTTCTTTTTTTCTTATTTAGATGGTTGGATATCCATTATTATATTTAATCATATAATGAATTATTAATATAATTAATATTATTTTTAAAAACATTTTAATAAAAAATTTAAATTTTCAGTAATAAATTACAAAAATATATTTAAAATTTTAAAAATGATTATTTTTATGTAAATTTAATTATAAATTATATAAATAAAAAATTAATTTTGATTTTATTTTAAAATAAGCAATGGAATAAAAAATTACGAATTATTGCCCAACTCAACTCTAAACACTTCTAAAATCTTATTAAATTAAAAAATACTAAATATATTTGTTCCTTGTATTTTTAAACTTAATTTCATAAAAAAATTAAATAATTCATTTGATAGCAAGCTATGTATATAAGTATTTTATATTGAAAGTTTAAATTTTCAGTAAAAAGGACTCAAAAGAGAGAGCTTCAATTTTTTTCTACATAACTATGTGTAGTATACCTTTCCATCACTAAGAATTAATTATTAAGAAAATTAATAATTAATATTAATAATAAAGCAAAAAATATAGTCAACTCTTTTTATAACAGTTATATTTGTTTGCTTAGATTTGTCTGTTATAGAGAGGTGATTATTTTACACTTTTAATTTCATGTTGTTATATAGAGATAATCGTTGTAAGATTACCATATAATGAATTTTCATCAAATAAAGAAAGTGAGAATTATGTTCAAAAAAAAATAAAGTAGGAATCAAATCAACAAAATTAAAAGATGTACAACAGATATATGCATTATTATTTTTATGCATATTTTATTTTACATTTTTTTGGATTCAATTATTATTTAAGAAATTATTCATTTTTCGATGTAGAGCTTTGGAGTGTTCTCCATAGACTGATAATTCTCAAAAAGAAAAGGTTTTAACAATACAGATAATCTAAAAATGACCAACATTTTCCAAAACAGGAAATTTGTGAAGCCCATTTCTACTTTGATGAAAAGGATTTATTAATTACTAGAGTCTACGAATTAATGGAATAACAAACACATCCCAAGGAAGAGAAATCAAATAGCTAACTGCATTGTCAAGATGGCTTCTCATTTGTCTACTGAAGATGTTCCTACAATACTCGAAACACTTTTACATGCCGCCAGGGACTAATGGCTCTTTTTTAGCTTATGATGGTTTAATTTAATTTCCTATTGTAATTTTTTACAAAAAAAAAGAACATGATGATTAATTTACATTGATTGCATTTTAAAGGAATTAATTATAGATTATACCGTTGAAATTCACCAAAAGAAAATTATAAAGTTGATAAATTTAATAAATTTAATTAATCAATATGAGTTATGAAATTAAATTAATTATTTTACAATAAGTTACTAAATTCAAATAATTAATCTATAAGTTTATGATGTTCCGAATTTATAGTAGAATATTTAATTAGGAAACTTAATAGTTTTTTGAATTGACATCTTTAATTCTTATTGTTTTCTATTAATAAAATATTATTAATATATTTATTCACATGAAATTTAATCATTTTATTGAAATAATATTTTAATTAAGATCATTTCCATTCGACAAATGATAATTAATAAGCTTGCTTATATGAAATAACTATAAAATTACTTAAAATTTTAGATCATATGTTGTCATAGAAAACTAATATAATAAAGTACGTGCTTCATAATTATGGATGTTATTGTTATAAGTGAAAATTTATTATGGAAGGTTAAAATAAAACATAAAATAGAAACTTGACTATTATGGTGAAATGTTGTTATATCGGGGGGCTGTTATAGAAGTGTCTGACTGTATAAATTTTTCATGGTTAGAATATGCTCCAAGTCCCTATACTATTTATTCATTTGTAATTTAGTCTCCTTACTTTTACTTTTAAGATTTTAGTCCCTTGTACTTTTTAGATTTAAAAATTAAAGTCTAATTGTTGAAGTCGCTAGTTAAATTCTTCTATTAAATTTGTTGGTATGACATTTTAAAATAAAATAATACTTACTTGGTAGACATATAACAAAAATTGACATTCTAATAAACTCGAATTTAACCAAAAAATTATAATGGTGTTAACGATTTAACTTGCATCTTTTGCCATGAGTGTTGGTTAACAACAAAGTTGAGGTAAATAAAATTTTGAGTTTCAAGTTTTTCTATTCAATAGTTTAATTTATTATTCAATTAATTATTCAGTTCAATGTATGAAAATGATATTTTTTTATTGTAATTTCAAAATAGAAAATTGTCACATATATATATATATATATATATATATAATACTTAGAATTATATATAGCATACTTCAAAACACTTAAACTTGTATCCTTCTACATTGACAAAACAATACCAACCAGACTAAAATTCATTTCGCGACATTTTTCATCTTTAAATATGACCTCTAAATACAAACCTATAAAATCCCCTCATAATGGATAAGATTTTGCAAATCTACATCTTACATTTAAAACAAAATCCCTTAATGAGTTAATATTTGAAGCGTGTCTAACTCATTTCCTTGAAATATATTTTAACTTTGAGATTATTTTGGGGTAAATCTTAAAATTATACATAAATTTTGATTTAATATGTATTTGTATATATGAACTTTAATTTGATGTAATTATACACTTGAAACTCTAATAATGATTTAAATGTATACTCAAAACTTTAATTTTGATTTAATCACACATATTTAAAGAAATAAATACATCAATTTATTTTTATATTGGATAAATATAATTATTTATGTATGCAATATATGAACATAAAATGATGTTATATCAATAATTGTGTTAATAATTTACGAGAAGTGGATGAAATCAAAATTTCATGTATAAAATTACACATTAAACCATAATTCATATATAATTTTAAAATTTATCCCTATTATTTTAAATCACATGTTTTTAAATAGAAGCATTTTATATTTATGCGATCTTTAACATTATCGAGTTTATTTTAAAACAATTATATCTAATTTGCTCGAAAAATGAAAAGGTAAAACGAGATTTCTAATAATTTTTTTTATAATTTTATAAATTTACAATTAATTATATTTTTAAATTATGTATTTAAAATTTGATTATTAAGAGAATGATTTGGACATTCACTTACGTGTCAACTTAATAGCTATATCTATCTATTTTGGAAGAAAATTTTAAAAATTGATTTATATTATTATTCAGTTTAATGTGTGTAATAATTTATTCTAATGGTAATTATTTTCATTGCAAACAAAAAGTAAAAATATTCTCTCAATATTGTATAGTAAACAAAAAATAAAAATCCCAATATTTTGGAGAATTCTCAATCAAATTGAGCATTATTATTGAATTATTAATAAAGTGGTCTCAGTTGCAGCAGCCCTGGCAAACGGCGCCGTATTAACGAGATGTTGCTATCTTTATTCTAAATTACGCATTATATTTGGTAAAATATAATAGGAAAAGGACAAAGCTGGCCCTCTTGTTTCACGAGTTATTAAAAAAAATTTGTTATGTGATTATTTAAATAGTTCAAGAAAAATAAATTTATAATTTAGAGAGAAAAAAGTTGATCTGCCCATAAATTTAGAAGATATCTGTATAATTAATTTGTACCCAAAAATAGATTAAAGCATTATTAATTCAAAATGGGAATATTTAATTTTTATTAGTTTTTATTATATTTTTTAATAATTTAAAACAGAATTTTTTGGTAAATAAAAACAATATTTAGAGAACTAAACTACACTGAATAGTTCAAACATGCATTTAGCAATATCAAAGTCTTTAATTAAATTGAAAGGGGTTTCTGTTAACACATTGAACTCTCCAAATCACTTTACACCATTTTGATAATTTGATTTGCAACCTGATTAGTCTCTCTAGGAACATATGTTACCAATCAATGTTCGTTATTCTTTAACAACTGTTGAGTCTACCTGATTAGAGCTAACGTCAAAATATTTAGAGTTCTCATTTAGAATGTATGAACTATCTCTAGGCTATTAATTTGGATCAAAATCCTGTCTTATTTTTAAAAAATAAAATAATATGACAAATGGTCTGTTTTTTATCAACTCATAATTTTGACTAACGGTACTAATTAATGGGACAACAAATTTGAAGTATAGAGTATTTAATTGTAAATTAAATTATTATACATTCATTGAGTGTAAACATAATTATATTTATATCAATTGATCCTTAATTCGATTGACATGAATATTGTTATCAATGTAAGAGGACATGGGTTTAAATATTTTAAAGTATATTATCCTTTTATTTATGAGTTAGGGGAGGGCTATTAGTAGGTATTGTGTTAAAAAGAACAAATATGATCTGAACCTATAATAAGATTATTCAAAAAAATTATATTTATAAAATAAATTAAGAAAATAATGGGATTATAATGAGATTGTTTAATTTATTTTTTATAAAATTCATATAAAAATATAAAAAAATATATTTATATATATATTTTTAAAAAATACTCTCAGATTAATATTTATTATTTTAAAAAAAATTAGGGTTTTAAAATTTATTTCCTAAATATACCTATGCTGATAATATTATTGTATAATTTTTACTAATAAAAATTACATATATTTTTTCTATCTATTAATACGCTGGCAGCAAATAGAGCCAGTGGTAGGTATGGTTCATACTTCATACAGGTTGGTATTTGGTTGTCCAAAATGTTTTTCCAATACTAACTTTCATTAAATATATATTTACATTTATTAGTAATTAAAATATGGAATTTGATGTCTCTCAAGTAAAGTTTCGAGTTAAATTTTTGTGAATAAATAATAATATTAAAAAAATAGTTTGATTTAAGGACTAATTTGATTCTATTTTAGATTTAATCGGAATTCAATATGATTATAAAATATTAAAAAGCCTAGAAAAAAATATAAATTAAATTTTAAGTTTTTTTTTTTTGTTTTATAAAAGTAAAAGATTCCATTTTTTTTTTTTTCTAAAAAATGGAATTAAAAAAAAAAAAAACTCCAATCTTAGGTTTGCTTAATAATCAAAAGCTTTTGATGCTTTTCAAGCCTTGCAATTTAGATCATTGAAGACCGACCAATCGGGCGGCTCACATGAGGGATGTTACCAATCTTTTTTCACTTTCCTGAAGAGCACAATATTTTGAGTGTACATGAATGTTACAACCTTTTTTAGTATTAAATAATTAATTAACATAAAACTCGAGATTTAGGGTAGGTTTAGATGAGCGGTGCGTTTACTTGTAGTTAGTGTAAAAATAGTAGTGGCGATGAGGTTAAATATTGTAGCGTGTGACAAAAAGTAAGTTAAATACACCGTACTGCACCGCTTTATTTGATTTGTATAATCACTTAATGGTAATGAGGAATCTCATCATATGTGTGGGTTTGATGTATGTAGGGGAGAAGTTAGAAAATTATTTTAATGGATCAAAGATGAATCATAATTGTTTGGAACGACAAAGTGAAATTTTATCAATATACTAATATATAATTTCATAAAATTTTAAGGGGCTAAATGGTGAAGGCCACTACTTGCCCCCTATTGTCTTTGATATTAGTTTGATTTGAATTTTTTTTTTATGATGAGTTAGTTTGAATTGAGTTAATTGTTCAATTTAATGCTTATAATGATTATTTTAATTGTAATTGTTGATATAGTTGTAAGTTATAACTTTTAAAAAATATTAGATGGTCTACTTCTACTCCAAAAGCAAGGATATGATAAATCCATCATCCAATTTGATAATCTTGAAACTGTTGTTGTTATTAGCAATAGAAAATTTGAAAGATCAAACTCTACTCTGGTTAGGCAAATTCGCCAAATTCTATCGGTCAAAGAGAAGTGGTGCTTGAGATATGTCTCCAAGAAAAATAATAAAATTACAAATGTGTTAGCAAAAATGGCTCTCTCAAATGTTAAAGGTTTGCACATGTTCAAAGAGCCCCTATAGAGATTCAAGAAGTCATAATAGAGGAAAACAATAGAGGCAATTTACTTAAGAATATGGTTATGTAATCTTTTGCTTATTTCACCAAAAAAAAAATATTATTATATGTGTAATTTGTAGTTTTATGACCACGATAATTTATTTTGTATGAGAAAAAAATTAATTAACATGGAAAATGAAAATATTCTAAAGTATAAATAGACTAATATAATCAGAAAGTTAAACCGAATTAACTAATTGAACCAATTTAATAAAAACTACAGGTTCGTCTGTCATATACAATCGTATGTGTAGGTTTCAGAGTCTCACCATATGTGGGATTTTAGTCCAAATTAGTTGGTTTTTTTTTAAATTTTTACAAATTTTAATTCGGTTGTGCCGTAATAATCTGATTCTACCTATTCGAACATCTTTATACCTAACTATGTTGTAATTGTTTGATTCTATTTGTATTTGTACTTTCATTGTGCCACTGTAAACTAAAAAAAATAAGAGGTTTATCCGGTTGGGAGCTATAATACTAAAAATATCACTAAAAAAATATTTAATACAAAAATATTTACAGATTTATTTGATAAATCACTTTTCTGATTATTTTTTTTAGTTTAAAAAAATAATAAAAATTGGAAGGATAAAATTTTGCTTCCTTGAAAGATGTGTGGTGTAACAAGGCAGACTATTAGGTTTGACACACATTTTGCATGTTTTTTATGCTGCAATTATATGCTCAAAATCTTATCTCATCCAAACATTTTAGGTTTTCCCATATTGTCTTACTCCGAAAATTGTAAAATTCTCCTTTAATAATTCAAAAGGTTATAATTTAATTTTTATCTCTTGAATATAAAATTCTTGGCTTCAATTTCATCAAAAATGGGCTTTAGTTTATAAAATTAAAATGAAATTATAGTTTACTCTTCAAAAATTATTAAATTAATATAATAGTAAAATTATATCTTCACTCTAGTGAAAAAAATATTTTAATTTTAATTTTTAAAAGAATTTTTAACTTCGTTATATTTACTTTTATAAACGTCAAATTTACGACCATTCCACTATTAACATGCTTTGCCTCATTATTCATTCCGCTATGTTATGAAGGTGTAATCTTGAAAATTACTGCCACTTCCATGGATATTGGATGCTTCTATCCTCACTTTAATTTATTTTTTTACTAATTATTTGTAATATTTTTAATTTTTAAAGGCAAGTAAATATTTAAATATAATTTTTCAAGAAAATATTTAAACATAAAATATACATGCTTTTTCTATAATACATTTTTATCATTTTAATAGTTATAAATATACAAGGGTAAAATAGTAATTTCATATAACGAAGCAGGGTGGACAAGGGCAAACCATTACCATTTACCATAGATGATCCATACCCATTGTTACCATAAAAAAATCACCCTACTCTGCGTTGCATCTACTTTTCAAAAAAAAAAAGTTTCATTCAATGGATCGATTCAAAATCTTTGGGATAGTTCAGGTTTTACTATCCTTAATAAACTTGTATACCCTAATAGAGCAAGACACGTGGCAGGTTGTTTAACGGTTTGCGAATGTGTAACACCCCCTAACCCCAAACCGTCGCCGGAATATGTTTACAGTACATACCAGACATTTCGAACAATTTACGATTATTATACAAATAATTAACATACATATTATAAATCATTTATTAAGTCTCTTTCATGGACCCTCGAGGCCCAAAATACTTGTTAGAAGTGAATTAAGACTTATTCGAGTGCTTTGGAAATTTTTTGTGAAATTCCAAAATTTCTCCTAGGTGCAGAGCTCACACGCCCGTGTGGTTTAGGACACACCTGTGTGGGCAGGCCATGTGGTATCACACGTTCGTGTCCCTAACCCCTGTAACTCTCTGACTTAATAACTAAGAAGAAATTAAAGTCACACGGCCAAGTCACACGCCCGTGTGTCTTACACAGCTGAGACACACACCCGTGTCTCTACCCGTGTGCCTAAACCTGGCATTTTATTTTGAATTTTTAAGGTGTAGGTGACATATGGCCAATTTAAACGCCCATGTGCTAGCCGTGTGTCTCACACGATCTGGTCACACACTCGTGTGCCAAGCCGTTTGGACTTTATATGAGCCTTTTATAACGACCTAACCAACCCTGCAATTTCAAATCGCAACCAATTCAACCAATATCATAACAAATTCAATTCACATTTAAATACACCTAATTCATACCTAAAACATTAACTTAATAATTTACTAAATGAACATTCACAAATAACATTTAAATTGAATTTATAACCTTACTTCATTCCATTTCAAATTTCATACCATATATACTATTTCATAACTTTAACATTTCATTTAACCAATCACAGACATTATAATTCATCCTTTACAACCAAAATCATAAGACATGTTCAAGTAACCTATACAACACCTAAGTACACGCCACATTTACCAAAAGAAAGGTACATCCCCAAGGTTTTCTCTGAGATCGGGATTGCTCTGGATGCTAAACTGAGACACTTGACTTCTACTAGCTTACGCACGGAAAACAACCGTATGCTGATTATGGATATACTCAGTGGTATTATCATAATTCAAAGTATAGTAACAATAATAAGTTATATACATGAAACATATAACAATATAAATCATAAGTACTAATTTATACTTAAATTTCATATCTCAACAATAGTAATTGATCAATTGATATAATATATAATCAATTTGAACTTCAATCAATTCATGAACCTTTGGTTCATTCTTTCAATCTCATATTTCAATTTCAATTCACAATTCAATTTTCTCATTTCATTTCAATGACTCGATAAATCAAATTCATGCGATTTATCATTTCATTTGTTTACCCCTATTAACAAGACTCGGACTTTGGCGGATACACGGATCCAACCAAACACTCCAGTATGGCACCTAGTGCCTCATCGGATAGTTCGAAGCAATAGTTGACACTCAGTGTCTCATTGATAAAGCCGAAGAAAGTTGGTACCCAATACCTCATCGAATCTATCCAAAGAAATATAGTGACACCCAGTGTCTCATCAACTTAAGGTCGAAGTATCCCTGAACACTTCCAATCCTATGGCATGCCAACTATATTAGCCCGACTAGTTAATAGGGTATCCAAATTACTTTTCAAATTCAATTTCACTTTCAGTTCAATTTTGCTTTCTCTATTTCAATCAATATTCTCATCAAATCCACTTTGATCACAATTTCTCATATATTTTCCAATTCAATCACTTTTCAATTCATATACACACTTCCACACATATATTCATCATCCAATTGAATTTTCATTCAACTCAAGATTGATACTTACCTTATATTTAATTTATATACTTAAATCAAAACTTAATACTTACCTTATATTTAATTTATATACTTAAATCAAAACTTAACATTTAAAAAATGATAACTTGAACTATAGTAATACAAACCAGAATATTTCTCGAGTTTACTCCTCGTCCACTTTTTCCTTTCCTTTCTTTGTAGATCCTCGGGTGCGATGTTAGCCACGAAAAATTGAGATAATTTCATAATCATTAATACAATACTAATTTACATCTAATATTTGAATTTCTTATTCAATTTCTACCTTAATTTTAATGTAGTCCTAACTAAACTTATTCATTTTTCTATCTCAATTCATACTTTATTTCTACTCAAATTCTAACCAAACTTAAACTTAACTATCTAATGTTCATCATAAAGCCTAATTTTGAAATTTCTTTCAATTTAGTCCCTCTAACACAAAACTTATAACTTCTTTTACAATTTAATCCTTTAATCAATTCTAACTAGACATTCTATCAATTAAACCCCTAATCTATCAATTTATTCAACATGAATCATGTCTAAAATCTAATAACTTTCAAAATTTCAACATCCGTTCAATAAAACTTTATTCTAAGACTTCAAAAACATCAAAATTACAAAGAAAGGACTTAATTGACTTACCAATTTAAGCTTCAAGCCTTAAAACCCAAATTCTCCCCTTTTCTTTCTTTTCTTCTTTCTTTCTTCTATTTTCGTTCAAGCTTTCTGTTTCTTTTCTTTGCTTTTATTTCATTTACTTTATTTTATTTCTTTTATATATTATTTATTTGATTAACATATTATTATAATAATATAAAATATCTTTATACTTAAATTATAAATAAAAATATATTTATTTTTACAAGTGTATATATATATTACACATGTATAATTTTATCACCCTACACTTGTCTTTATTTAATTTATTTCATAATATAATAATAATATAATTAATATAAAATATAAAATGATAAAATAATAATGATATATTTTATAATTAAATAACATAAAAATCTAAGATTTTATCAAGCAATTGCCGCCTTCATTTAATGGAATAGGCATAATTTCCTATTTAGTCCCTTTTATTTTCTTTTAATCTATAATTAAACTTTCGCACCTTATTCAATTTAGTCATTTTTACTATTTACTCCTAATTAAGTTAAATTCACCTATCTAAAACCTAATTAAACACACAACTAGTATCGTTCATATTTCTAATAAATATTTACGAACTCATTTTGTTAAACCGAAGGCCCGATAATGTACTTTTTTAATGCCCGTGAATTTTGGGTCATTACAGAATGTCCGTTCGCGGAAAGCTCAGTGAACTAGCTTATAAACGGTCCACAACTAACTCCCCACGAAGCACCATTCGCCAAGGCCACATGGGCTTAATTGTGTCATACAATCTCAAGCACATAGGTGTTAGACTAAGACAACTTACGACATAGGCAAAATCACACAAGACATTCCTTAACAACAATTGACCTATATCGACATTGACACTTAGCTAGCTTGTACAACCATGTGCAACACTACGAGACAAGGGACGACCTACTATATTAACCTAGGTGCAAAAAGAAGTAAGGGATCATTCTCCTCCTTCCATCACTATTAGTGTATTTTTCTTTTCTTGTTTCTCCTTTCCCTCGAGATAGAAAAAAAAAATTAAACATATGATTAATAAAAAAAGTAAATTCATTTAGAAAAAAAAATTACGTATCCAATTTTATTAGTTGATTTAGCAATTCACTAACGGTGTTAACAACAGGTACCGTAATAAAATACGTATTGATAGTTCAGATACCACATTAGATATTTTATGAAAGCACATGTACCAAATATGACATTATCCCAATAATTTTTATAAATATTAATAACCCAACACTTTAATATCAAAGCACAAAAGTAAACCCCTTAAACCCACAGCTATATATTAACTAAGAAGATTTTTTTTTTAAATTAAGCTGCCAAATTCCTAATGGCCTAAACAACTTTAGCAGTCTCCTCTATGAGCAGACACATGTTAGGCAAAAACTTTTAAGTAATCACTTAAAATCAAACCATTTGTCTCTAATAATAATTGAACCAAAAATTATTGCACAATATGGTTGCAATAATTAAAGGATTGCTTTTTATTCATTGCCCATTTAACCAAGCCACTAAGATGCATTTATTTGGTAACAAGAAATCTTAAGAATCTTTCTCTTTTTATTTAAACCATGGATTAAGTCTTGCAAGGCTAAGTATGAAGCAAATTACATTTATATCTTATACAAAGGGTTTCATATTTCAATCTCCACCATTCTTTAGTTTTTTCTTTTTGGGAAAAAAAGTTTTTTGTTGGTTTTTTTTTTATGTAATTAAAGGTTTACATGATTGTGTCAAATTTAAACTGGGTCCATATACAATATCAATACTATATTTACTTATTTAAGTTTAATTTGAAATAGTCAATTGAGTGTGTATTGTTGTCAATGCAAGAGGACATAAGTTTGAGTGCGCTGAAGTGCATTATCCTTTTATTTATAGGTTAGAGAGGGGCTATGAGTAGTTCTAAACATTGTGTCAAAAATATTAAATATGATTAGAACGACAGAACCTATAAAAAAAGTCAATGTACAATTAAAGAAATGAATACATACATAAATTGTAATAATTCGATAACGTTGTCAATAATTTGTGAAAATTAAATTAAATCAAAATTTCATGTATAAAATTGTACAAAATCGAAGTTCACGTATGTCATTGCACATTGGATCAAAATTTATGAATAGTTTTGATATTTATCCCTAAATTTTGTTTAAATTTGTCTCTATTTATAAATGACTAACCCAAATCCATTTAAATTTATTAATTTTAATATATATTTTATATATTTGTATATTTTTTATTAAAATTTTAAGAATAAACAAGTTATTTTCTTAACAAATTTTTAATTTTACATTTAATATTATATTTATTTTTTATATAATACAAATTACATTACGTACCAATATATCATAACAATGAAAACTTGGTTGGATTCAAATGGGATTAAATTTAAATATTTAAGCTTAAACCTAATCTATATTTAGAACGAGAGAAATTTTTTTATCTAAATTTATTTTTTAAACTGAATATTTTTATACAAATCTTAACATAACAATATTTAAATGAATAATTGTCTCTTTAACAAATTTAGTTGTAATGTATAAAAAAATCATATTAAAAATTTCACCCAAAAATTTTAAAAGTTTTGAGTTTATTTATATTATTTCTAATAAAATTATTAATAAGCTGCGAGTGAAGTTTTTAGATTCTAAAATATTATAAAGATAATAAAATATTTAAAAAAAAAAGACATATGTCACATTTTTAAATCTATTCGTGAAATAAAAAAATATTTTTGTACAATACTTAAAACTTTTAACTAAATTAATGTTTTAAATTAATCGAGTATTAATTCAATTAGAAATAGATAAAAAATATTTAATATATAAAGTAATTTATATTATTAGGAGATAATTTTTTTATATTTATATATAAAATTAATAAAAATTTACATTAAATTTAAGACGATATATTTTTGAACTTCCAACATACTATTTCGAGTAAAACTTTATTCAAAATTTACGTAATATTTTAATAAATATATTTTTTATTGTTACTTAATTCAACAAAAATAAAAAAAAAGGGGCCAAAATAATGGGAGCATAAGCTTCCCATGAACAAGATTTTTGTTCTCTTTGTCGAACTCTCTTGGATTGCTGATATTGTCGGCACTGTTTTTTTGTTCTTGGTATTTATTTCATTAAAAAAAAAGACAATAAAAAACAAATTAAGTAAAATGTCAATCAATCTGGTTAATAAGAGTCAAAATCCAGCACTAAAACATTTGAAAAAAAGCATCCCACGTGATTAAGAATTAACCTACTTTATTTATTTCTCATTTTAATTATCAATATTCTTTTTCTTCTTCGAATCTTGAACCTCCAAATCTTCTTCTTCACGATCCAATTCACATTCCCATTTTTCTTTTTAAAGTTTAAATCTAAATAAATAATAAACGAAAACAAAGGGGCCAAAACAGTAAAAGAAAATTTTCAAAAGAAAAAGACCAAAAAAGAAGTTCTTGGCTATTTAGTTTTGGGTTGTTACTTGATTACTAATTTTGTTTTTAAAGGTGCAATCTTTAATTAAAGAAGGGCTTTGTTTGAAAAGAAACAGAGATGGGTGGTGTTGCTGTCGATGGCTTGTTGTCTCTTTGCTTTTTTTCTCTTTGGAAAAACAAAAGGTGAGCTTTTTTTTGACTGATAAACTTGAGATGGACTTCATTATACTGTCATTTCTTTTGTAGAGTTTTTTTGATTGTTCATTGCTTGAATTTCTACATCTTTTTCTGGGTAATTTTATTGTCGCATTGTCTATAATCTATAATTGAGGAATTTGATTGGCTTTTTTTTTTGAGAATTTTGAAATGAGGTTAGCGAAATATTGGTGGGTTTTTCATATTATTGAATAATCCTTTGTTTTTTGTGGCAAAAATCTTGAAATTTACTGTTTATGGATTGTAATTTTTGCACTGGTCATCATATTGTATCATGTAACCTAGTTATGAAATTTGTATATTCTTTGGATCTTGTTTTTAAGTTCTGTTGATGTTTTCTTTTTTGGATTCTTATGGCTATTTTGTTCCCCTGCTTGAAGATCTTGGATAGTGGTGAAACACTATGAGGAGCAACATAAGGATTAAAAAGCCGAGACGAGGTGGAGTTTGGCGGGATTTGGGGCAGACAATGAAGTGTTTATGCACTGGCGAGAAATTAATCAAAGTAGAACAGATGATACCTCCGTCAGAATCCCTTGCCGTAGAAGATCGTTCACTGTGTGGTCATTCTTCTAAATTCAGTAATGGTGAGAACAAACCAGATACCGGGAACATAGAAGAAGCTGAATTGTCGCTGCGTGAGAGTAGTTCACTGAATTACGAGGTTTGCTTCTTCATTTCTTTGCGGCTAAGTTAAACATTCGGAATAAGTTTGTTGTTTATAAGTCCTTGGTGGTGGCACATTGGTTTTCCTATATGTCTATCGAAACTAATCTAATGGCTTCTCGAATCTGGTTTTCGGTACATTTTAGGTCTATTCATGCATTTATTAAGGAGTTTTCCGATCTTCTCATTCTGTTGTAGGAACTTTCATACGGTATATATATGTATTGTTTAGGCTTCTAGTAGTAGTTTAACTTTAAATGCGTGTGATATATGTTGTCTCTTTGACTGGTAACCCGGTTAAGAGTTAGGAAGGTTATAATTATGGTCATTCCTGCCTTTGCGTTTTTCGGTTTTATTTACTTTTCTTGCGAGCTAAGGTGTCTTCGCTATGCAGGAAGCTAGAGCATTGCTAGGAAGAATTGAATATCAGAAAGGAAATATTGAAGCTGCACTACATGTGTTTGAAGGAATAGATATCGCCGCAATAATTCCCAAAATGAAACTCAGCCTTACTCGAAAAGTTGAAAGGCGTAAGAGACAATCTCATGATTATGCTCCTCCACCAATGTCTGTTCATACCATTAGTTTACTGCTAGAAGCAATCTTTCTCAAAGCACAATCATTGCAACATCTCCGAAGGTTTCGAGGTAACGGTAACGATTTATGTATTTGTGCATCGATCTTACATTGGCTTTGTTTGTTTTGTTTTATATTTGTGATCATTCTGGCAGAAGCTTCTCAAACCTGTAAAGTTATTCTGGACATAATAGAATCTTCGTTACCGGATGGCTTGCCGGAAAACTTTGGTGCTGACTGTAAATTGCAGGAGACACTAAACAAGGCAGTCGAGTTGCTTCCGGAGTTATGGAAATTAAGTGATTCTCCATTTGAAGCAATCTTGTCTTACCGGTGGGCGCTTCTTCATACATGGAATCTTGACGCGGAAACTACTGCAAGGATTCAAAAACATTTTGCTGTTTTTCTCCTGTATTGCGGATATGAAGCTTGTCCCCCAAACCTCCGCTCGCAAATGGGCAGTTCATTTGTCCCGAGGAATAACATAGAGGAGGCTATACTGCTCTTAATGATTCTATTAAGAAAAGTTGCTCTAAAAAGAATCGAATGGGATCCATCGATTTTGGATCATCTATCTTTTGCTCTTTCCATATGCGGTGATTTAAAGGCTTTGGCTAAGCAAATAGAAGAACTGCTTCCAGGGGTAATTAATCGCAAAGAAAGATACCATATTCTATCTCTCTGTTACCGTGGAGCAGGTGAAGATTCGGTTGCTTTGATTCTACTCCGAAAATTGTTGAACAGTAACGAGGATCCACGTTGTGTTCCAGCATTGATGATGGCATCAAGAATTTGCGGGGAAAAACTGATTCTTGCGGAAGAAGGGATTAGTTTTGCTCATAGAGCCCTTGAAAGCCTGGAGGATGAATGCAATGAATTGGAAGGTACCAGTAACTTTTTATTGGGTGTGGCTTGTTCAATGCATTCGAAGTCCGTCTTATCTGATTTTGAGAGGGTTGCAATACAGTCCGAGGCCCTCCAGGCTTTGGAAAGTGCTTGGAAAATCACAAACATGAAAGATCCCAGTATTCTTTATCATCTTAGCCTGGAAAATGCCGAGCAGAGAAAGCTGAGAGCTGCACTTTATTATGCAAAGTCTTTGTTAAAACTAGAAGGTGGTTCTAACATTAAGGGATGGCTGTTATTGGCTCGTATATTGTCAGCTCAAAAACGTTTCGTGGATGGTGAAATTGTTCTTGATGCTGCCTTGGATCAAACCGGGAAATGGGATCAAGGAGAATTGTTGCGCACCAAAGCTAAGCTTCAAATTGCACAGGGACAACTCAAGATTGCCGTTGAGACGTATAGTCAGCTTCTTGCCCTTCTTCAAGTACAGTGTAAAAGCTTTGTTTTGGGGAAGAAGCTTCATAAGGTCTGTTACGGGCTTAGCGTACTTTCTGTTACCTATATTTTAACTGGGTTTGAAATGGCCTATTAGCGTACGAATGAGGGAAGCTCCGATTGCCGGTTTTGAAACTTATTATGTCCATTTCAACTTACGAAAAGCTCTTTATGTTCTTAGAACATTAAACCCAAGTTTGCATTGTATAATGCCTCTTTTTTCTTTCATGTTTCGAGTGAAAATATTTTCAGGGAAACAACCTAGCAACTAATCTTTTTCAAATAATTGTGTACAGGATCATAGATACTCTTTTACAAGTTTCGAACAAGAAATATGGCATGATCTAGCATATCTCTACATAAGCTTGTCACAATGGAGAGATGCCGAGATTTGTCTTTCGAAATCAAAAGCTATAAGTTCTTACTCTGCCGTTCGATTTCATGGCACTGGTAACTTCATAAACTTCCCCTAAGATTTTTATTCTATTGATATAGATAGTTAATTCTAGAGATTTTATTTTCCAGGTGTACTGTATGAGAGAAAAGGCTTGCTAAAAGAAGCTATGGGGGCATTTTGGACCGCACTGGACATAGATCCGGATCATGTCCCGAGCATGATATCTGCTGCTGCTGTGCTCAGACGAGTCGGTGGCCAATGCAATGCGGTCATAAAAAGCTTGCTGATGAACGCTCTTCGGGTGGATCAAATGAATGGGTTCGCATGGTATAATCTTGGTTTGCTTCATAAAACTGAAGAAGTTGGTTCATCAATGGAAGAAGCTGCTGAATGTTTTGAGATTGCTGCCATTCTTGAAGAGTCAGCACCTATTGAGCCATTCAGATAATTTTGACAGTTATCCCATTGTTGGTAAAAGTACTGAGAAAGTCCTTATTTTAGGAGTCGGATTGCATTTTGTTCTCTCTATTCAATAAATAGGTAAACTAATTCTTGTGCATTAGATTAAAGAGGAAATTGGTCATTTTTGTTAAAAAATTTATCCTTTTGTACAGTTAAAAATGCATGTACCTTGTGTTAACATCTAAGGATTAATTTTTAACTGTAGAAATGGAAGAAACTTTTAACATAAAGATTAGTTTACTCTTTCATCATATATACAGGGAGCAATTTACTCATTTTTTGGGTGGAAAGGTAAAATGCAATCTTACTCTATAATATTTTTACCCATTATTCTGTGTTGTTCTTAATATACTATCAAAATAACATTTTTTTGGTCATTACATACGAAAAGACTTTTTTTTTTGAAACCCTCACACTTTTCGAGCTTATATTTTTTAAATTTATATTTTTTCAAATCTTTCTACTTTTTATGTGGATCTTTGGGGGTCAAGTAATTCATCGAGAATAATTTATAATCTTTCTTTGAAACAAAAATATCACCCTTCTAATAATTCTGCTTGGTTTTGATATTATACCAAACAATTCTTCTCCAATTACTATCTCCGAGGAAAAGATGATGTTGGACATTATTTTTGAAGTTCATAACTGGTCTAAATATTTGTTGATTATGTGGGATCGATACTTCAATTGTGAATTTTTTAACCCAAGAATTCAATACTCCATATTCTTTCATCACCTATAAATCACAAATTTTCGAATTTACTCTAATTAAAGAAATTTCGATATTTCGTAAGAAATGTAGTTCGGTTGAAGGATGAATTAGCTAAGTAACATCTTGAAATGTCTCTCCATCAAATTGAAATGATATTCTTTTTTAAATACTCTTTTTTTAACCTGTACCAATGAAAAGGTCCCTTGGAAAATACATTGCTTTGAAATGGAGGTATTAAAATCCACCTTGACTTTACTATTTTAATCGTTTTCCATGAATGCAAGTTTAAGCAATGTAATACCCCATTCGGGTTAAAACATGTGGCAAGTAAAAAAGCGACATATGTAGTAAACTTGTCATCAGCAAGCTTGTCAAAAAGACACCTATAGAATTTGTCAAGACTCTATAAAGAATTTGTTCTTGGCTTTGGGTTTAGTCATAGATTCAATAACTAAAGGTGGTAGGATTCTGGGTCCAAGTTTACCGTCTACACACGAACTCATAGAAAGTGAAGAAAATAGCAAGTGAACTCATAGAAGTCAAGAGTCAGGGTGGCTTTTGGTGCTTCCATTCCAAAGAAATGCGTTTCTCAGTGGAGTTTTTTATTAGCATATGGATTGAAAGGACGAGAAATACAGTCATTCAAAAGAGAAATCATATCGTTTCAATTTGACGAAGAGGTATTTCAAGAAATTGATTTACAGCATATTGGAATTGCTCCTTTTTTATTCAAATAAATGCGACAGTTAATAATTTATGGGCGATGAGAGACTATGGGTTATCAAAGTCTTGACTTAAACAATTCAAAATTGAAGTAGCAATCCAAATCCCACATGACCAGCTCAGTCCAGTTTCCCGTCCGGTTATGAACTTTGACTTCATCTTGTCCTTCGAAACAGGAACCGAAGACCTGTTTGGTATAACACAAAAACCAAGCGAATTGAGAGGCTACCAGAGATATTATCACAAGGGCGATTTATTCGTTACAGGGAAAGCTTAGTTTCATTGCCAATTTGAGGGGCGACAAGAGGTATCTTCGCATGGACGATTTATTTCTTGGTTTTGAAAAAAAAAAAAATAGTAGTGTTGTTTCTGAATAATGAATTTAAACTTAAAAATAGGGTTGAATTTAAATTTATAAATAGAATTAGGGCCAGTTCTGCATTGCTTTTCAAAAGCACTTCTGGCTCCAAAAGCACTTCTGGAAGAAAAGCTGTGCAGAACAAGCTGCTTTTGGCTGAAATTTTTAACTTTTCAGAAGTACTTTTGAAAAGCACTTCTGAAAAGGAGAAGCTAAAATTTTTAGCTTTTCCTCTCCCAAAAGCACTTTTAGTGCTTAATTACTTTTTTACCCCTCTAATAACATAATACTTTCTCTTTTTTTTTTCTTGATACTTAATTACAAATGTATTAAAATCATTAATTAAAAATAAAAAATATTTTTTAAAATACTAATTACAAATATTTAATAGTTATATTTAAATATTTAAAATATAGTTTATATATTCTAATTAAATTTTATAAATAATTAATATTTATTGCTTAAAAATATTTGAAATTTATATTTTTATATTAAAATATTAATAAGAAGTTAAAATAATTTTTTTATATTTTTACTAAAATATAATAAATTAACTAATTTAAATATTATTTAAATGCATATTTGTTACTTGATAATAACATGTCTAAAATGGACATTTTATTTCTCAAAAGCACTTTTTCACAGCAATGCCAAACACTCAAAATTTTCACAGCACTTTTTAAAAGCACTTCTTAAAAGCACTTCTCAAAAGCACTTTTCAAAAGCACTTTTCAAAAGCATTGCCAAACTAGCCCTTAGTCATTTTAGCCAATTGACAACTCGGTTGGTATTAATATTGTTGTTAGACAAGAGGAGGTGAGTTTGAGTGCATTTATCCTCCTATTTACGGATAAAAAGAGATTATTGGTAGTTTTAAACATTATATTGAAAAAGAAGAAGTTAAATCAATACTAGAAGCCTAAACCGTACTATTGCAAACAATATATGTCATCATATTGACATATTTGAAAGGTACGAAAGTTCCTACAACTGAGTGAGAAGATAGTAAAACTCCTAAATAGAGATATGGATCGACCTAAAACATACCGAAAACTGGATTCGAGAAGCCATTAGATTAATTTCGATAGATATATAGGAAAACTAATGTGCCACCACCAAGGACTTATAACCAACAAATTTATTCCGAATGTTTAAATTAGCCGCAAAGCTGATTGAATCTTAACTCGACTGACATGAGCGTTGTTATTAATGTAGGAGGACGTGGGTTTAACTACGTTGAAGCGCATTATCCTTCTATCTATGGAATGAGGAGGGTCTATAACTAGTTATAGGCATTGTGTCAAAAAAGAAGAAGATATAATCAGAGTTTACAATGAGATTGTTCAAAAAAGAAAAAACTTAGCCGCAAAGAATTGAAGAAGCAAACCTCGTACTTCAGTGAACTACTCTCGCGCAACCACAATTTAGTTAAGTTTACATTTTAATCACTCAACTTCAAAAAGTTATAAAATGATTACAAAACTATTCGAAAGATTTTATTCAAGTTATTGGGCTGTTAATGTTTCTTAAAAAATTAGAAGTCTAGTTAGCGAGCTCCAAGTAACGACTTGACAATCAATATAGTAGATTAGTGCCCATCAACGAGTAAAACAATATACCTTAGAAAGTTATTTAGATTTTGGTTCACAAATTCGTGATGTTTAAAGTTGTTTTAAGAAAAAAAAACCTAAACTGTAAAAAAGAAGAGGAATGAGAATTTTTAATTGGTGCAAGTAGTACGAATAAAAAAGGTCATACAATATCAAATTTTAATGATCCGGTAACTTAAATAAAAACTTTTAACTAATTCAATGATTATTTTATAACTTCTTAAAATTATGCGATCGAAACATAAATTTATTAATAATTTAATTGTCTCACTATAAATATATTCAACTGTTGAAAGGTTAAGTTTTCAAAATTCTTCAAATTAGGTGCCACAGACTCAATATCATACTTAGTTTGAAATTGTTTAACAATTTCTATAACTAATACTTTATTTTATTGAAACTTTTATATTTGTATGTATTTTTAATTAGATTAGATTACGTTATTATTTGTTTTTTTCTTAGGTCTGTGATTTGACTAAGACTTGCACTAAATGTTGTTTATTGCAATGTATATTGACCCACCAAATTATTGTTGTCAATCAAATTAAAGTACATTGGACTGATAATGAAATTAATTTGCTGAAAAATAAAAATAAATAGTTAGGATGTTGACCGCCTCAGATGTGATTTAGGTTCAAGTCGCATTAATTATATTATTGTTAAGAATTTACTTTTCTCTTGTTATTTAAAAAAACCATTTTTAATTAAAATTTCTCCTAAGTATCTTGGATGTATAAATACAAATAATTTTAGATTACATTACAATTACGATGTAAATAAAAGACAATTTATACAAATGTTATTTTTTTTTTGTTGAAAAGACTGGTATTTATTACACACGACTCAAGGTGGAAAGGTAACAGTTACAGTAGAAACAAAATAGAAAAGACAAGCACGTCAGCAGACCAAACGACCCTAACAATTAAATCGCACATTAGAAAAAACAAAATTATAAATGCAAGTTATCAAAACCACCCTAGCCTATAACCAAAACAGTTCACACTCAAATACCAGCCGAAACAGCTTTATTCTCCATTGTAAAAGACAATCTAAATTGAGTAAAAGGAAACCCAAAAGCTTTGGGTCTAGCCATGGAGATTCAAAGAACCTTCTCCACTTTCAAAGCAAACTATAACGATCTTTGATGTCTTTGTGTCCAACCCACCTGATCTTTTTCTACTAATATCCTTACTGAAACCAGAATCCCATCAACCCAAATACCAGAGCTTTGTTTTCTTTTTCCTTCTATCGCCAAAGTATGGGCCGCTCCATTAACCAGTTGAGGAACAAAAAAGTAATCTACTTCTTCAAAACAACTTTCCAAATCACGAATATGATGAATAATAGGTCTAAGAACCGATATATCTTCTTCCTTTGTTTTTAGTTTTTTGATAACCGTCAGAGAATCCCTTTCCATAATCAGGCACAGGAAACCCATTTTAAGCGTAAAAAGCAAAGACCTTTCACACGCCCTTGCTTCAACCACGAATGCGTTGACAACGTCCTCAAATAGATAAGTTTCTACTCTTATAATTTCTCCTTTAGGATCTCTAGCTAAAACTGCTCTTGTAGAAGTTCTAGAGTCACTTTGAAAGTTTGTGTCCAAATTTAATTTGATAAAACCCAAATCTAGAGGACTCCAAAAATCTTTCGGCAGAGATCCGTAAGAACCTCCCAATTTCTCTTGGCATAGATTATTCCTGAACATAGCCTCGAATGAAATCTAACAGTTCCTGCAAAGAAAATTTAACACCTTCATGAATCAACTTATTTCTTTTATACCACAGAGCTTATAGTGAAATTGCAATAAGTTGTTTGTTTTGTTCATCTGCTACAATGAAAGTATTAACAAAATAATTTTTGCAGTTCGAGGTGCTATCGATTGGAGCAATTCTGATTTGAAGGGATGCCCAGACACTCTGAAGTATACCACATGACCACAAAAGATGATCAATATCTTCTGGCGCTTCCTTACAAAGAGGGCAACCATTTTCTTTTCTCAACTTTCTTAGGAATAAATTACTGTAATGAGGCAGAAAATTGTTAAGCAATCTCAAGATATGTATTTTAAATTTTGCTGGGATGTGCATAGGCCAAAAAGACTTGTAAAAATCCTTGTAAGCCCTAGTAGTAGTAGTGATGTAATTAGTGTTTTAAAGATATTCTGTAACTAGAACCCGATATTCGCTTTTCACAGAGTATTCCCTAGAACCCTCATACTTCCAGACCAGCATGTCCTCCGTACTAGCCTCAAATAACAGGATGGAGAGAATGAGATTTGTCTGATCTTCATCCACAATATTGTACACTAGCCTCTTGTTCTAGGTATTGGTCGTAGTCTCAATTAACTAATTCACTGTCGTCCAGTTTGGATTTATGTTTTACCTAAAATTTTAGTGTTCTCAACTCTAGGCAGCCAAGGGTCATTCCATATATTTACGTTAGCTCCAATACCAATTCTCCACAAAATTCCATCAGTAATTAGGTC
Source organism: Gossypium stocksii (assembly GCA_020496765.1). Taxonomy (NCBI): domain Eukaryota; kingdom Viridiplantae; phylum Streptophyta; class Magnoliopsida; order Malvales; family Malvaceae; genus Gossypium; species Gossypium stocksii. Next base: position 113,691,174 of record CM035623.1, read on the forward strand.
TCGAGCAATGCAAATGCTTTTTCAGGTAAACGATGGTTAAGAGCCTATCTTTGTTGATAATATGTCTGAATGAGGATAACAACGGGCTTTAAGAACTTTGGCTAAAAGAAAATTTGGTTGGGATAAAAGACGCCACACTTGTTTTGCTAACAAAGCTTTATTAAACAAAAACATATTTTTGAACCCCAACCCACTAACACTGTTTGTTTTACACAAAGCGTCTCAATTACTCCAATATATACCCTTAGATGATTTATTATTAGACCACCAAAACTTGTTCATAATCCATTGAAGATTTCGACATAATGTTTTCGGCAACGCAAAACATTGCATAACGTAAACTGGTATAGACTGTAAGACCGATTTAACGAAAACTTCTTTTTCCCCTATTGATAAAAAGCTTAAGCTCCAACCTATGATACGTATTCTAAACTAGTCAATAAAATTGGCAAAAGCCCAATTCTTCTTTCGTCCAACCATCATACGCAGCCCTAAATACTTCTCAGGATTTGAAGCAACCCTTACCTCCAAGACATTAGTTATGGTGTTTTTGACATTTGCATCTACATTAGAGCAAAATTCTGGCCAAAAAATCTCATTCAACGCGATCATACGCTTTATTCATATCGAGTTTTAGAGCAAAATTCTCCTTATTTTCTTTCTTCTTCATTTTCAAAGAATGAAGTATCTCATAAGCAATAAGTACATTATCCGAAATATGTCTTTGATTGCGTGATATTTATGATGGTCAAGTAATATGATCGTACCTAAAAAAAAGCTAACTATTATCACGATAAAGGCAAGCACACCTATCGAACAGTAGTATAGTTTAATGGCAAGACCGGAATGTTGAACCCACAGGAACTAAAAGTACTAGTAATAACTTTCTTTCTATTATCTAGCCTAGAACTAAAGAGGAATTATTTTAAACTAAAATTTAACTAAACTAATTAACTAATGACGTGACAGAGAGTAAATTGGGGAAAATACTTTTGGCAAACTGATTGATAAAGGCAATACCCAAGGAAGAATGTAACACCCCAAACCCAGCCCGGACATTATGGCCGAATCCAGCATGTCATATTGAAGTGTTTTTACGAAAACCTTGTTTTCATTGAAAACCCTTCTTAAAGAATTTTGATTAAAAACCCAGTTTATAGTTGTCTTCCAAAACGATATGTATTTGGAAATCTGTCTTTTTGATTATAATTTAACAAGTATTAAAAGTAAAATTTTTTTATCAGCCGAAACTTAATTTTGAATAAAAACCACTGTTTCCAAAAAACTTGATATAAATTGAATAGAAAGTAAAGCAATCAATGTAACGATAAGTAGAGGGAGGCCTTATTACAATCCAAACCTAAAATTATCACAATACGTAAAACTATAAAGAAAATCAAGAAAAACAAAAATGTCTTGCTAGCTGGCCACCTCCGAGTCCCTCCATTCGTCGAACTGACTACTGAGGGTTTCCTGAGAAAAATATAAGAGGGAGTGAGTTTCGAAACTCAGTGTGTACAACCCTCAGCAAACAAATTGCATACAAACAATCAATTAGGCCAAAGCCCTTATCATAATATCATCATTTTAAACATATCACATATGCAATGCAGTAAAAACCCTCCCAAAAAATCCATCCGCTACATAACATTTCCCTTCCAACCTTATACACATGTGGGGATTTCTAAATCGACCCACCCCTCCGCTACACAGCAATGGTAGCCCGGTTACGGTACTACCTAACGTTGCAGCAAAACTGCTAATCATATATTGGGCTTAAAAAGCCAACGGTGGATCCACGGTCGTCAAGCAACCATGCGATCCTCAAATTCTTCCTCCGTACCATAATTCCTAACCCATATACAACCTAAACAGAATATCATATGAATGTAGCAATCATACATGTAACATAAATCCTACATTTAACACATAGGGGTATTTTAGTCATTTCACAAATCAATGGTATTTCGATAATTTTTCAAACTAGGGGTAGTCTGGTAATTTTACTAATCGAGGGTATTTTGGTAATTTTACACTACAGGGGAATTTTAGTAATTCTACTCTACAAGGGTATTTTGGTAATTTCTTAATAGCATGGGTTTTAAATTACGAACTTTGGCCCGTCAACAAGTCCTCGTTGGCCAAAGTGAACAAACACTATGCACCAGGTAGGATTCCAGATAAGAGGAGGTGGGTCATTCAGACCGCTTAAGTACCAAGCTCGGCCTAGATCCAATCCTAGACATGCATATGCCCATTGCCACACTTTAACCTCATGACTTGTCCACAGACGAATTTGATAAATTAATTAAGTTTTATGCTGCTTAAGGATTTATTAGAATTAGGCCTAAAAGTCCGTTATAAAACCCTAGCAAGTCTACAGGCTTTTATATACTCATATAGCCCATCAGGCCCAATCACATTTTTACGGCCCATTAGGCCCAAATCACATTCATATGGCCATTAGGCCCAAACCAAATCCAGGTCATGTAACTCGCATGACTAACTCATTTCATACAGACAAATCATCAATTTCACATATTTTAGCCCTAGGGCCCATCGGGCCCATTTAGCCACTCTCAGCTTTTCGGCTTTTCAGTATTTCGGCGTTATTGATACCGTGTGTGTGCAGTGTAAGTACACACTTGGTAATAATGCGTGCTGCAATCCCCTTAATCACGAACCTAAAATTGACATCACTTAACGATTAATCATGGGCTTAATACATACTTTATCAAAAACCGAAACCTCACTGTAACCTTACCGTGTGCGACAAGCTTTAATAGTTTTCCCTTGACCACTAATCACGAAATCTTTCTAAATCTGCATTAATCTTTCATTATGAAACCAAAATAGTAGGGGACTCATATCCATCACGAATCACCCTCATAAAATAAATATCCATTCAGCCAACTACCTAAAATCAAGGAAATACTTACCTAAACCCGAAATGTGAAGAGTAACTCGGCAGAAATCTAAAGCACAGAGATTCAATACTAATTCCCTACCCAAAACTGATTAGGAGAAGTGAGGGGAAAGAGTAATTGGTATTATCAATATTAACCGAAACAAAGAAAAAGAAATACTTACACCCAAAGGAGTAATCGGCCAAAAGAAGATTCAACTTTTTGGCTTTTAAACTAATATGGTGAATAAGGTTTATTCGGCACAAATTAAAAAAGAAGAGATGAGGGAATTCAGTTATTCCAAAGGTAGACCAAAAAAGAAGTTTTTGATAATAGAAAGAATAATGAGCAAGGGAATTTGGGAGAAGAAGTTTCGACAATTGTAAAAGAGGAAAAAGAACTAGAAAGAAAGAGAAGAATAAAACATTCGGTTTGGCAAAACAAGGGAAACTCTTCATAAAGAATTCGGCACCCCCTATAAATACCCAAAGCCGAACCCCTAAAGTCCCAATTGGCTCCACTTCATCCATATCCTATCTCCTCGTTTTTCTCCCTAATAACTCCCCGATCATTTACCTAAATTTTCTCTTCTAATCACTCCCCTTAGAGTCCATCATCACACCACTTCCAACCTTCTAAAAGGCCAAAATTAAACTCCTAAAAAAAATAATAAGCTAGGACTCGAACCTAGAATCTCCTTGCTAGCCCATAACGCCACCTTCCTATACCCTAAGTGGCGTAACTTAGCCACTCCACCATAAGGCTCTTTGATGCCATTTTTCCCTATTTTTATTTAAAAGCCTAACATGTCATTTATCATTCTCTTGCTTACTAAAAATTTATGAAACCCAAAGCCCAAAGCCCAACTCATCTAGACCAAAAATTCGGGGCATTACAAAGAATCCACTTAGACTTCACTTGTTATTTGACTCTGAACTAGACGATTTATTCACTTGACTTGATCCATAGAAATCCCTAAATTATGTTAATGTCTCTTTCAAGACTAAGAACAACTAACCCTAGGTTGATTAATTGAAATTTCTTTCCAATTAAAACCACTAGTGTTGTATTAACTTGATTTATAGATTCTCTTATTAGATTTGACTCTAATCTGGCAGATTTTTGTCGTCCTATGTCTAGGATTGAGATCAACCCCGTTTAATTGTGTTGGATCTACTATTAGATAGGGACTTTTGCTTCAGTGAATAAGCACATTCGACTTGAATTAATATCTTGAAATATTAACACAAGAATTAATAACACAATTAAGAACAAATTCAAGTATTTATCATATAATTCAGATAATAATAATAATAACAAGATCTGTCTTAGGTTTCATCCCCCTCAGGTATTTAGGGGGTTTAGTTCATAATTGTAAAAGAAAATATCTCAAAATACGGAAAACAACAAAACATAAAAAAACCCAAAAACTCCTGAAAGAAATTAAAGGGAAATCCTCAGTCTTGATGTAGATTCTTGCTTCTGAGATGGATCGATCGGTGTTCCTTGAGTAATTCCTTACCTTCTACTCTTCGTGTGTCCCTTAGTCCTCTTCTAGGGTGTTTTTATAGACTCTGTAATACTTTTCCTATCCCACAAGTAATATTTTTCGAGTGAAATTAAAACAGGTCACGACAGGGACACGCCCGTGTGAGGTGGCTTAGGCCGTGTTCAAAACTGTTAAATCGACATGGGCGTATGGTGTACTCGTGTGTGAAAACTCAGGCCGTGTTGAATTCTAACCTTATCCCATTTTATCCTTTTTTGGCCAATTTCTCGTTCTTTTCTCTTTCCTATGCTCACCTAAGTATAACACACGAAATTAAAGGATTAGAAGCACCAAATTCCATAAATCTAATGATAAATCATCCATAAATGTGCCAAATATGGGATAAAAATATGTATATATTATGGTTTATCAAATACCCCCACACTTAAGCATTTGCTTGTCCTCAAGCAAAATCCTCAATTCACAATTAAAATTTATTTTTCTCAACTTATAATTCCTATCAATAATGTTTCGAAATAATCCACAAGTAGTCATACATTGAGAATTCAACTGAAAGAACATCAAAGTCTCAAACAATCAAAGTTGAGAATTTTATCACAGAAACATAGGTTTTTTCCCCTCTTCTAAGTAATTACCTTGAATTCAAAATCAACAAGAGTTGACATCCTTACTAAAGATTCACTCTATTCACTCAAAGTGTTTAGGGTTTAAAAATGAAGCACTCATTAGTCAACATGAAAAGTTATTACCATAGGCTTGCATGAAAATCAAATCTCCACTACTATAAATTGAGACAATACACCGATCAAAAGATCTTTAAAGGGTTGTAACGGGGCTTTCGTTAGGGGTGTAGACACAAACTGAAAGAGAGGGTTAGAATCAAGATTGAACTGAAAATTCACTTAGCTAGAAAAATAAACAATATTGAAAAATTACATTACTGAATAATTCTAGAATTGAGCTTTTCCTCATGAATAACATATTTAAGAGTACATAACTTCATAATAATATGCTAAACTGAGATTTTAATTTTTTTATAAGAACAAATTCAGTATTTAACTTTACTAGATAATAGAAAGCATAGCTAAGCAATTTATTCAAATCAAATCTCGACAAAATAGGGATCAAATTAACTAAGGAGATTTCAACAATAATGGCTGTTGGTTAATATCGAGGGTAAATTAATGAATGGTTTGTTAGGCTCAATGGGGTTCACTACGGGTTAATTATAAATGTAGGCTTTTATGGAGTAAGTGGGTTAAACCTAAGCGCCTTTATCATCTCAGTGTATCAAATCAATGGTGTAGTCTCAACATGTATAATCGAAGCAAGTTTTAGAATAAAGATCAATAATGACACAGTCATAGCAATAATAAAAGTGAGCAAGAAAGTAATATATCCTCTAAAGGCTCAAAATCTCACAAAAATTATGGCTTTTGATGTCAATCCTGTAAATTTCAAACTTTAAGATAATACCTAAACTTAAGGAAGCGACCTAGAAAATTTTTAATTATCAAAAATCAACTTATCATGCTTGATTCTCTAATGTCTTAAAGTTTAAATAGTCAATGCACAAATACCTATGTTTTAGCTCAAGACATATCAATAAAAATCATAAATCAATCAAAACTCATTCTAATAGTAATATGAGAGAAGGTACTTAAGAATAAGATAAAATTAAGGGAATTTAAGATAAGAAATTTAATAACTCCCCCCACACTTAACATGTACATTGCCCTCAATGTACAAAGATGGATTCACAGAAAATATAAACATAAAATCATAAGATGGGGAGAGAAGTGAAACTTCCTAAATATTGGATGAAATCCTTGAGGTGGAGTTTGTGAAAAGTAGTTTTGAGATGTATTTGTAGCTAGGGCAAAAGTGAGGATACTCCGGTGGTGGTAGAGGGTGTCAATCCATAATTGTTTGCCAAAAGAATATTATAATTGGTGTTGCGATGACTATGGTCGTGGTTGAGCAGGACATGGCAGTGATGGCAGAGTTTTCCCATTAGAGTTGGATATTTTAGAGTACTATTGAGCTTTTGCGCTCTTTGTAACTGTGATAACATAAATGATGTTGTTTAAGAAATATAGAAAAGCAGGATTACTCGTTAAGAAAATAGCCAGAAAGAAAAATATCAAAATATCCTAATAAAAGTTTTGGATAACATAAAGACAAACTGAAAATAGAGATAAGAATGAAGATAAAAGTTATAATGATAAAAAGAAAATAAAATAACCATTAAAAAATTAAAAATAAAGATAGGAGGACTCAAAAGTCCTTATCGGCAAATGGTTTGTGAGGTAAGGGTGGTGGAGATGAAATGTGGAGATGCTGACATATCTGTTGTAGAGTAGCCTCAATGTGATCAAATCGTTGGAAGTACTGCAGCTCAAATCGAGTGAGGCGCTCAGATATGTCAGACAATGAAACAGCCGCATGAACTGGGCGATGAATCGGTGGTGGCTGAGATGGTGGCTCCTTGTGAGGTGGAGGAGAATCATCAGTAATGTTCCCTGGGTCCTTCTGCTCAGTGAATTGAACTAGACGGTACTGAGGAGGATCGTATCCACGTCGTCGCTCGATCATCCTCATGTGGAGCATATCGAGATACCTTGTAGAGACATCTGACTGATGAGGGTGAGTGAGGATGATTGTGCCGTTGTGTTGATGAGACCGAAGTATCTCGCTAGGCATGTCATATATGGGCCCATACAAGTTGCCCCATTCCTATGTCGTTTCATCTGATGTCATAAGTGTTGACGACGCCGGTACTCTCTCGTCGACCTATTAATGTGTGTGCAAGGATGGTGTTGAGGTACCTCAATGATGGGGAGAGAGCTGTCGTCTTGGAGCGACTAGGGTCGTAAGTAGCCGAAGTAGGAACTAGGGCTATCCAACATTTGGAAGGAGAATAGTGGATGTAACGATGGAGGGTGGAAAAGTCGTCATCATCTATGAACTTCTAGGTGTAGAATCCTAATGCGACACCAAACTCGGGCACGCTTAGTTGGCATACCAAATCATCAAGACGGGACTGGACCGTTTCGGGATCGTCGAACTCTGTCATAATAGTTTGGAGGTGAAAGGTCGAACAGAGTTTCAATGTAAGCTCGAGATATGTCGGCTCGACAATCTTGAAGAAAACCTCCATGGATCAGTGGTTAGGAAGGCTCGAACAGCGTCAGCGAGTTGGACCTGCCCTAGGGCGGCCTAGTCAATACAAAGTCCCACTCTAAGAGGTCTTCCCCTAAGAATTTGGAAGAGTTCTTCCTGGGACCCTTGTGGAAACTGTAGGAAAGGGTGCCAGATTTCTGTGGTTGCACTTAAGGATGTGACGCCGGGTCCCTTCCACTTTTTCGAAGTAGCAGTCTTTTTACTACGAGGTGGTGTCATTATTTACCTAAAAAGAAAATAACCAAGAGTAAGCATAAGTAAGTAAAAACTAGCAAGAATAGAGCCTATAATTAGAAAATCTGACAACTTATGTAATATTTGACTAAAGCGACATTAGCAGTAATTAGCAACCAAATTAACTTACTAACTAGATCAAGAAATTTACGTCAGTAGCAATATCAGATTGGCAATGTTTAGCAAGAATAATGACAAGAAGAATTCAATAATCATAATATGAAAGAAGAATTATAATGAAATACTAAAGGAATAGTAAAGTAATTAGAACCGATGGTGAGGGATTAGTGGTCGAAATTAGGATGATGGCAGAGCGAGAGTAGTGATGTCATTGAAGTGCGTGGAGGCGAGAGGTAATATATGGAAGTTGGAACGGTGGTGCTGGTCTTGGAATGTGGAGAGGGAATCGGGTTTTGTAAGGAAGGATTAGAGGAAATCGAATATGGGTATTTTGTGAGGACGAGGTGAGAGGAAAGAAGGAGGCAAAAAGTTGGCCGGAAGGGGGAGAAGGCGTCAGTGGCTAGGGTTTGGGAGAGGGGAAGAAGATGATGAACAGTTAGGTTAGGGGGTTTAAATAGAGAATGGGGTACACAGCTATAGGCCACGCCCGTGTGGCTTATTTTTCAGCCCGTGTGTTTTGCGGTTTTGGGTTTTGAACGTACCTATTTCATGGCCTATGGTCGTGTTCCCTGGGCATGTTAGTTCACACGGTCGTGTCTTACTTTGTTCGCTTCTCTTATGCCTATGTTCTACCTCACACGCTCGTGTTTTGGTAGTCAGTATCGACCATGGTCCTCGGGCACGAGCGTGTAGCATGCCCGTGCTATTTTCTCAGTTTCACCTACGGCTAGTGGACACGGGCGTGTCACACGCTCGTGTGATTTACTCAGGTTCACCCACGGCCATATCGCACGGCCGTGGGGTTTATGTAAATACCCGTGTGCCTTTATTGCATCCCGTAGTGAGCACATGGCCAGAGGCACGCCTGTATGCCAGGCCGTGTGGGTTAGTGAAACCTGCGTTTAAGTGACTTGATTAGTAAATGTTAGATGTTATAAACTGAAATTGAGAAAATCCATAACGTTAGTGCACGGGTTACCTCCCGAGAAGCGCTTATTTATAGTCTAAACTCGACTTCCCTCTTGTTCATGTAGTCATGGTGGTTCGAGGATTTGAAACTCCTCTCTCCTACTATCAAACTTAACATCATGATAAGGTTTAAGTCGAGTGCTATTTACTTTAAAAGTGTCAAATTCTTTGTGTGTTACCTCAACTGTACCGTATAGGAAAACTTTTAGTACCGTGAAGGGAGTTACTCTTTGTGTGTTGGACTTTGTCGTGATAGCTCAAGGATCTTCTTCGTCTAACAATACCTTGTCCCCAACTTCAAATTGATTAGCCTTATTCTCGTCATGGCTTTGCTTTAGTTTTGCGGGGTGCATCCTAGGTTCCTCTTTGCTATAATGCAGCCATTCGTCTAGTTCTTTAATCTATAGCATTTGCTATTCATAGATTGCTCCTTTGTCGTTGCATGAACTTAAACGTGGCTCAATTGAGCGTTCGCTAGGAGTGTCTTGCAAAGAAGGTTGAATAGTAGGGTTACTCTTATAAAAACTCGTAATATCATCTCTATCATTAGATTTCCTAACCAAATCACGATCTTGAAAAGTAATCGTGTCATTGCCTACACCAAGTGTGAGTTCACATGTGCCCACATCAATGATAGTCCTAGCAGTTGCTAAAAAGGGCCGTCCTAAAATTAGAGGCATATCGTTATCCTCATCCATGTCAAGAACAACAAAATCTACTAGGAATATAAATTTATCAATTTTTACAAGCATATGTTCAATTATACCCCTAGGAAATCTAATGGTTTTGTCTGCCAATTGAATGCTAATCCTAGTTTGTTTAGGTTTCCCAAGACCTAGTTATTTAAACATTTTGTAAGGCATTACATTTATATTAGCCCCTAAATCAGCCAAGGCATTTTTAACATCTAAACTACCAATTATACAAGGAATCGTAAAACTCCCTGGATCTTTCAGTTTGTTAGGTAGCTTGTTTTGTAAAATAGCTGAGCAAACTACATTTAATTCCACATGCGACGACTCATCCAACTTCCGTTTATTCGCTAAAAGCTCCTTTAAAAATTTAATGGCATTTGGCTTCTACGAAAGAGCTTCCATAAACAATAAGTTAATATGTAATTTCTTTAAAAGTTTAAGGAATATACCAAATTGTTCATCTGTGCGGTCTTTCATTATCGCATTTGAGTATGGTACACGAGGTTTATACTCTTTAACTGCTGGTTCATTACTTACCTCAACCTTACCTTTACTTACCACATCTTCCTGCCTCTGTTTTGATTTGTCTATTCCTTCGTTATCAAACACAGTGATAGCGTGGAGTTGCTCCCTTGGGTTAGGCTCTGTATTACTTGGCAACCCACCTTGTGGTCGTTCAGATATCAGCTTAGCAAGCTGACCTATTTGAGTTTCGAGACCTTAGATTGACGCTTGTTGGTCCTTAAGTGCTGTCTCAGTATTTTGAAAACGGGTTTTTGACACTGATATAAATTTTGTGAACATCTCTTCAAGGTTCGACTTTTTCTCTTGCTGGTAAGGTGGTTGTTGGAAGCCTGAAGGAAGCGGTGGCCTTTGATTTCCTTAACCACCCCATGAGAAATTGGGGTGATTCCTCCAACCTGTATTGTAAGTATTACTATACAGATTATTCTGAGGTCTCGAATTGTTATCCATATAGTTGACTTGTTCTTCCTCAGTGTTAGGATTGTAAGGTTGATAATCTGTGTTGTGCATCCCTCCTCCAATTGAATCACACCTCATCACTGGATGTACCTGCGTAGAACCAACTAAACTGTCAATCTTTTTATTCAAAAGTTCTACATGGCTAGAAAGCATAGTGACTGCATCAATATTGAAAACACCAGCTGCTTTTTGTAGCTTTGTCCTCATGACTTGCCACTGAGAATTATTCAGTGACATCTCCTCTATAAATTTATAAGCCTCCTCAGGTGTCTTGTTATTTATTGTTCCACCGGCAGCTGCATCTATCATTTGCCTCGTTGAGGGGTTCAAACTATTGTGAAAAGTTTGAACCTGTAGCCATAGAGGTAACCCATTGTGAGGGCACCTTCTCAATAAATCCTTGTATCTCTCCCATACATCATAAAGTGTCTCTAAATCTATCTGCACAAAAGAAGATATGTCATTCCTCAACTTTGTCATTTTAGCGGGCGGAAAATATTTAAGTAAAAATTTTCTAGTCATCTATTCCCAAGTAGTGATAGACCCTCGTGGTAGAGAGTTAAACCATTGTTTAGCCTTATTCCTCAAAGAAAAGAGAAATAACCGAAGGCGAATACCATAATCAGAAACACCATTAATCTTAAAAGTGTCACAGAGTTCCAAAAAGTTCACTAAATGTGTGTTAAGATCTTCATCCTGCAAATCATCAAACTGAAAAAACTGTTGAATCATTTGAATTGTATTAGGTTTTAGTTGAAAATTATTTGCAGCCACAGTAGACCGAACAATACTTGATTCAGTACCAGCTAAATTAGGCTTAGCATAATCATACATAGTACGAGGAGCAGGATTCTGATTCACCGGATCCGCAGCTACCACAGGAGTGGATTATTTTGATTTGCCTCCATCTCTTCGGTAGTGTTGGTTACGTCATCTTGCTCTTCCTCTATGTACTGTAGACTTCGCCTTATTTCTCTTTGGTTCCTGCGAGCTGATGTTTCTATCTCACTATCAAAAAGCAAAGGTCCTGACGGGTTTCTCCTAGTCATAAACTAGAGACACCTGTAAGAGACAAATAAAAGAAAAGAAAATAAATAACAATAAAAATAAAAAGTAAATTGCAATAAAAATAAAAATGGCTAAAGTAATAAAAATCAAGTGTTCCTAATATTTTAGTTCCCCGGCAACGGCGCCAAAAACTTGATTGCGTGATATTTATGATGGTCAAGTAATATGATCATACCTAAAAAAACTAACTATTATCACGATAAAGGCAAGCGCACCTATCGAACAGTGGCATAGTTTAATGGCAAGACCAGAATGTCGAACCCACAAGAACTAAAAGTACTAGTAATAACTTTCTTTCTATTATCTAGCCTAGAACTAAAGAGGAATTGTTTTAAACTAAAATCTAACTAAACTAATTAACTAATGACGTGACAGAGAGTAAATTGGGGAAAATACTTTTGGCAAACTGATTGATAAAGGCAATACCCAAGGAAGAATCCACCTAGACTTTACTTGTTTTTAGACTCTGAACTAGACGATTTATTCACTTGACTTGATCCGTAGAAATCCTTAAATTATGTTAATGTCTTTTTCAAGACTAAGAACAACTAACCCTAGGTTGATTAATTGAAATTTCTTTTTAATTAAAACCCCTAGTGTTGCATTAACTTGATCTATGGATTCCCTTATTAGATTTGACTCTAATCTGGCAGATTTTCGTCGTCCTTTGTCTAGGATTGCGATCAACTCCGCTTAATTGTGTTGGATCTACTTATAGATAGAGGCTTTTGCTCCACTAAATAAGCACATTCGACTTGAATTAATATCTTGAAATATTAACACAAGAATTAATAACACAATTAAGAATAAATTCAAGTATTTATCATATAATTCAAATAATAATAACAAGATTTGTCTTAAGTTTCATCCCCATCACGTATTTAGGGGGTTTAGTTCATAATTGTAAAAGAAAATATCTCAAAATAGGGAAAACAACAAAACATAAAGAAAATCCAAAAACTCTTGAAAGAAATTGAAGGGAAATCTTCAGTCTTGATGTAGATCCTTGCTTCCGAGATGGATCGATCGATGTTCCTTGAGTAATTCCTTGCCTTCTACTCTCCGTGTGTCCCTTAGTCCTTTTTAGGGTGTTTTAATATACTCTGGAATACCTTTCTTAGCCCATAAGTAACCTTTTTCGCGTGAAATTAAAACAAGTCACGACAGGGACAAGCCCATGTGACACGCCCGTGTGAGGTTGCTCAGGCCGTGTTCAAAACTGTTAAATCGACACGGGTGTGTGGTGTACCTGTGTGCGAAAGCCCAGGCCGTATTGAATTTTAACCTCGGCCCATTTTATCCGTTTTTGGCCCGTTTCTCGTTCTTTTCACTTTCCTATGCTCACTTAAGTAGAACACACGAAATTAAAGGATTAGGAGCACTAAATTCCATAAATCTAATGATAAATCATCCATAAATATGCCAAATGTGGGATAAAATATGTATATATTATGGTTTATCAGTCTTCCTGGCATAAAAGCCCCTTGGGCTTCATTAATACAGTTTCCCAAAATAGAACTCATACGATTCACAAGACTTTCGCGATAATTTTGTAAACTACGTTATAAAGACTTATGGGTCTAAATTGTGAGAGATTTTTTGGTTTATCGAATTTAGGGATCAAAACAATATGGGTTTTATTAATATCACCTATTTCAGATTCACCATTCAAAATAGATAAGCAATAGCTAGAAATTTCAGGACCAAGAATATGCTAGTACCTTTGAAAAAATTGTTGGAAATCCATGAATGCTAGAAACTTTTAATAGCGCCATCAACTTAACAGCATAGGCGATATCCTCCTCTGTAAATTGTTGAAGTAAAAAATCATTCATGTCATCAGTAATTCTTTTCTCCACTAACCTGAATACACGTTCGTCTGAACCCATGTCTGAAGCCAAAAATAAATTACCAAAAAAATCTGAGGCAAGCTTTAGCATCTCATTTGTTGTGTAAATCCTTGCGCCATTCGTCCCTTCTAACTCATTGATTCGACCAAGGAGCTGATGTTGAATAGCTACTTTATGAAAATAACTGGTATTTCTGTCTCCATTTTTCAGCCAGTTGGTGCGGGCTAGTTCTAGATTTACTCCATTTCTAAAGTTGTTGTCCTAATCTCATAAGCTTATCTGGGACACTTCCTGTAATTCCATTCCAATTTCCTTGTATCTCTCCTCAAAAGAATTATCTAAACACCATTTGGCCTCAAACTGGAAAAGATTGTCTTTTGGAAATAGATTATTCCTTTGATTTCCCAAGGTATCCAGTAAAATTGGACAATGATCTGAGAAAGAGTGATCCAAATGTTCTAATTGGTAGCTAGGACAAAGATTTATCCAATTTAAGGTCGTAACACCCCGATCCAGCCTTTCCCTTATGTTTGTTGAAGAAAACCTTCCTCGCTCCCACGTAAATCACCTATCAATGTATCCTAAATCATTGAGCCCGCAATCTTCTAAAGCCGTCCTAAATCATTGGGGTACGACCAAAGACCCCTTGGGTAGTGTTGGGGGATTTTAATGAAATCCTGAATTCTTTTGAAAAAAAAAAGAGGACGTCTAAGAGCTGAACGACAGATGAATAAATTTAGAATGGCTTTGGAAAATTGCGAGCTTAATGATCTAGAATACATTAGTAGGTGGTTTACATGGGAGCGAGGAAGGTTTTTTAAACAAACATAAGAAAGAAGCTGGATTGGGGTGTTGCAACCTTGAATAGGATAAATCTTTGTCCTAGCTACCAATTAGAACATTTGAATCACTCTTTCTCAGATCATTGTCTGATTCTATTGGATACCTTGGGAAATCAAAGGAATAATCCATTTCCAAAAGACAACCTTTTTCGGTTTGAGGCCAAATGTTGTTTAGACATTCTTTTGAGGGGGAGATACAAAGAAATTGGGCTAGAATTGCAGGAAGTGTCCTGGATAAGCTTATGAGATTGGGACAGCAACTTTAGAAATGGAGTAAATCCAGAACTAAAGAGAAAAAGAAAAGCCGTGTGGAACTTGAAGAAAGACTAAACTGTCTCTATGATCGGGAGCCAACAGATGAGGTTCTTGCTAAAATCACAAATGTTCAATTAGGCCTTAACTTACAGGCTAACCAGGAAGAAATTTTTTGGAACAACGAGCTTGCGTCAACTGGCTAAAAAATAAAGACAAAAATACTAGTTATTTTTATAAAGTAGCTGTTTAACGTCAGCTCCGTGGTTAAATCAATAAGTTAGAAAAGACGAATGGTGCAAGGATTTACACAACAGAGGAGATTCTAAAGCTTGCATCAGATTTTTTTGGTAATTTATTTTCGGCTTCGGGTATGGGTTCAGACGAGCGTGTATTCGAGTTAGTGGAGAAGAGAATTACTGATGACATGAATGATTTTTTTTACTTCAACAATTTACAGAGGAGGATATCGCTTATGCTGTTAAGATGATGGCGCCATTGAAAGCTCCCGGCATTGATGGATTTCCAGCAATTTTTTTCAAAGGTACTGACATATTCTTGGACCTGAAATTTCTAGCTATTGCTTATCTATTTTGAATGGTGAATCTGAAATAGGTGATATTAATAAAACCCACATTGTTTTGATCCCTAAAGTCAATAAACCAAAAAATCTCTCACAATTTAGACCCATAAGTCTTTGTAACGTAGTTTACAAAATTATCGCGAAAGTCTTGGTGAATAGTATGAATGCTATTTTGGGAAACTGTATTAATAAAGCCTAAGGGGCTTTTATCCCAAGAAAACATATTTTGGATAATGTACTTATTGCTTATGAGATACTTCATTCTTTGAAAATGAAAAAGAAAGGAAAGAAGGGGAATTTTACGCTAAAACTCGGTATGAGTAAAGCGTATTATCGCATTGAATGAGATTTTTTTTGCCAGAATGATGACTCAGTTGGGGTTTCATGCTGATTGGATTATTCTTATCATGAGATGTGTTTGTTCTGTTTCCTACTCGGTGAGCCTTAATGGTTTGAACAGTGAGTGGTTCTCACCTTCAAGAGGCTTAAGACAGGGCGATCCACTTAGTCCTTATCTCTGTCTTATTTGTGTTGAGGGTTTTTCAACTCTAATTAATGAAGTAAAGCAAAAGGGTCTGATGAGGGGGTTTCTATTGGAAGGGAAAGATTTTCGATCAACCACTTGTTCTTTACGGACGACTGTATTCTTTTTGGAGATGCTTCTAATAAAGGGTCTAAGGTGGTTGGTGATATTATTAGGGAGTACGATATGATGTCAAGTCAGAGGGTGAATTTTGAAAAGTCACTGATCTACTTTGAGGCTAATGTAGATGCAAATATCAAGAACACCATAATTAACGTCTTGGGTGTGAGGGTTGCTTCAAATCCTAAGAAGTATTTAGGGCTGCCTATGATGGTTGGACGAAAGAAGAATTGGACTTTTGCCAATTTTATTGACCGGTTTAAAAGACGTAACGCAGGTTGAAGCTTATGCTATTTATCAATGGGGGAAAAGAAGTTTTCGTTAAATCGGTCTTACAGTCTATACTGGTTTAAGTTATGCAACAATTTGCATTGCCAAAAATATTATGTCGAAAACTTGTAGAGATTATAAACAAGTTTTGGTGGTCTAATAATAAATCATCTAAAGGTATACATTGAAGTAATTGGGACGCTTTGTGTAAACCAAAAAATGTTGGTGGGCTGGGTTTTAAAAATATGTTTTTGTTTAATAAAGTCTTATTAGCAAAACAAGTGTGGCATCTTTTATCCCAGCCCAGTTGCCTTTTAGCCAAAGTTTTTAAAGCCCGTTATTTCCTCATTCAGACATATTATCAGCAAAGAGTGTCTGGGCATCCCTTCAAATCAGTATTGCTCCAATCGATAGCACCTCGAACTATAAAAATCATTTTGTTAATACTTTCATTGTAGCAGATGAACAAAACAAGCAACTTATTATAATTTCACTATAGGCTTTATGGTATAGAAGAAATAAGTTGATTCATGAAGGTGTTAAATTTCCTTTGCAAGAACTGTTAGGTTTCATTCGAAGCTATGTTCCAGAAATAAATCTATGCTAAGAGAAACTGAGAGGTTCTTGTGGATCTCTATCGAAAGATTTTTGGAGTCCTCCAGATTTGAGTTTTATCAAATTAAATTTTGACGCAACCTTTTAAAGTGACTCTAGAACTTCTACAACAGCAGTTTTAGCTAGAGATCCTAAAGGAGAAATTATAGGAGCAGAAACTTATCTATTTGAGGATGTTGCCGACGTGTTCGTGGCTGAAGTAAGGGCGTGCGAAAGGTCTTTGTTTTTTGCGCTTAAAATGGGTTTTCGACGCTTGATTGTGGAAGGGGACTCTCTGACGGTTATCAAAAAATTGAAAAAAAAAAAAGAAGAAGATAAATCGGTTCTTAGACCTATTATTCATAATATTCGTGATTTGGAAAGTTATTTTGAAGAAGTAGCTTACCTTTTTGTTCCTCGACTGGTTAATGGAGCGGCCCATACTTTGGCGATGGAAGGAAGAAGAAGACAAAGCTCTGGTATTTGGGTTGATGGGATTCCGGTTTTAGTAAGGATATTTGTAGAAAAGGATCGGGTGGGTTGGACATAGAGACATCAAAGATCGTCATAGTTTGCTTTGAAAGTAGAGAAGGTTCTCTAAATCTCCATGGCTGGACTCAAAGCTTTTGAGTTTCCTTTTACTCAATCTAGATCGTCTTTTAAAAAGGAGAAGGAAGCTGTTTCGGCTGGTATTTGAGTGTGAACTGTTTTGGTTATAGGTTAAGGTGGTTTTGATAACTAGCATTTATGATTTTGGCTTTTCTAGCGTGCGATTTAATTGTTAGGGCCGTTTGGTCTGCTGCCTGCATGTCTTTTTTATTTTGTTTCTACTGTAACTATTTCCTTTTCACCTTGAACCGTGTGCTTAATAGATCGTTGGATGGCCGGGTGGTTAAGGAAGAAGAGTCTCGGTATTAAAGCCTGGGTTTGAAATTTGGTGTGGTTCTTTTTTTTTTTTTTTTAGAATTTAAACTCTTAAAAAGAAGATTTAGAAGGAAATTGTGAAAGAAAAAAAATCGAGTACGATGTTGATAACATGTTATGAAAATAAAAAGAGTAAAAGAACAAAGAAAAATAGAGATATTTATAGTGCTTCTCTAAAGTCTATATCTGTAGAGATAAGAAATATATATGGTATAAATCTCTTCTTTTAATAAATATTAAAGTCCTAATATATATCAAATTTATCTTGATATTGATAGACATCCATTTAATAATAAAATATTTATAATAATAAAATTATATAGTATAATTATCAAAAATACTCTCCACGTTTATGGGTTTTTGGGTTTAAGTCCTTAATTTTTTTTTTTTTTAACTATAACAAAAGCTAAAGGGGAAGAGAGAAAGAAAGAAGAAGAAAGAAGATGGAAACAAAATGAAAAAAAAATGTTAAACTCAATTATACACCTAAGTTCATTAAATTATATAGTATAGCTTAGGGTAAAATATACCCAAGGTCACTAAATTATTAGTAATTTACGTTTTGGTCACTCAACTTTATAAGGTTACAAAATGGTCATTAAACTATTTGAAATTTTCCATTTAAGTCATTGAATTATTCGAAACTTTATAAGGTTACAAAATGGTCATTGAACTATTTGAAAAATTTCATTTAAGTCATTGAACTATTCGAAAGTTTTTTATTTAAATCTCTAAATAATTAAGTTTTTTTTTTTAAAAAGTCCGACTAGTGAGCTGCAAGCGACAATTTGATGATCGGTACCATGGATCAATACCGATTGATAAGTAAAACACACCTTAGATCCAAGTTGATCTAACGATTAGTGTTGGAGATTGGAGAAGAAAGTAGTTTAAATTTTGGTTTGTAAATTTGTGACATTCAAATTTGTTTCAAGAAAAAAATGAACAGTAGAAGAGAATGTGAAAGACAGCTTTCGACTGGAGCATGCAGTGCGAACGGAAAAGGCTATACAGTAGCGATTTTAACAGCCAAATAAATTAAATGAACACTTTCAAATAGTTAAATAACCATTTTGAAATGCTTTAAAGTTGAGTAGCCAAAACATAAATTTATTAATAGTTTAGTGACCTTAAATGTGATTTACCCTATAAATCATCTTAACAAACAAAGTGTGAACACAACTACAGTGACATAAAAACAGTTTAAAAAATTGATCCAAACAAGACAAGCACAAGGGATGAAAATTTTACAACTGCTAAATATTAGCTCTAGAAGAATAAGAGAAATTACTTATTAGGACAAAATTATCACAAATATGAAATTAGTGGTCCATGAAAAATATAATTGTAAATGTTAATATGTCAGTATCAAAATTGCAGACAAAAATGGTAACTATAGCTGTTCAAAGTAGACTGTTTTAAACAAAGTTTATGTGGAAAAAAAAAAAGGTTTAAATATGCCCTCGGACTTGTACTCCTCAGGCTTTTAGAATTTAATCCCTCTAGTTTTATTTTAAAAAACTTAATCCTTTACTTTGAACGGACCTATACTCTTCAAGCTTGTACAATTTAATTCCTCTACTTTTGTTTTTAAAAACTTTATCGTTTGCTTTAATTGTTGATAGATTTTTTGTTGCAATATTTTAATTCTGGTTTTAAAATTAAAATCCAATTCACAAGGTATATTCAATTTTAACTAAAAATTCAGTTAAAAATATTAATAATTGGAGTTTAGTTTTGGCTTAACAACAAAATTAGT
Organism: Gossypium stocksii; assembly: GCA_020496765.1. NCBI lineage: Eukaryota > Viridiplantae > Streptophyta > Magnoliopsida > Malvales > Malvaceae > Gossypium > Gossypium stocksii. The sequence goes on from CM035623.1 coordinate 113,710,560, forward strand.
CTCCAAATTATACCACTTTTCCACTTAGGTACCTAAAGTTTTTTTTATTCAGTAGTGATATTTAAACTATCAATTTCGTCTTATTTAACACAAAAAAAAATATACAACTTCCAATAAGATCGTACACGTGTCACATTCTTATTGAATGGTACCGTGTTTTGGGGTAAAATAAGACGAAATTAATAGTTTAGGTACTATTGACCAACAAAACTTAGTTACTTAAGTGAAAAAAATGGTATAGTTTGAGGACCAATTTTGCATTTAAGCCTTTAATGTTTAAACCAGACAAGTAAATGGATTAAATTTCGGATAGTATTGAGATTGGATGCATAACTAAACAATAAAAAAATGAAAAAAGAAATTGTATAAATTGAATCATGAAACTAGAATTTAGTCCTTTATAAAGGACAAACTTCGGTTAGATATTTCTCTTTAACAACCCCAAAATAATGTATATTAATATGAGACCAATGAAATGAAAAACTCACTTTTTTTGTTACAGAAATCGCAATCAGTAGCAGCTATAAATGAGAGTGTTAATCAAGAACAATGAAACAAGTACAGAACTAAATAAAAACTCATGGCAACTATTCAAAAGCTTTCCGTTTTTGTTTGCCATTTTATGTTTCTTAGCTTAAATCCTTTGAATATTACCTTTTCTTCAGCAATATCACAAGGGGAAGCCCTTATTCAATGGAAGAACAGCTTGGTTCACTCTCCAACATCTCTGGAATCTTGGTCTGTTGAAAACATTAACAACCTCTGCAACTGGACTTCAGTTGCCTGTGACGGTGCTGGCATGGTGTCTGAACTAAACCTGTTGAGTTCAAACATCAATGGAACCCTCACCGAGTTAGATTTTACTTCATTTGCTAATCTAATACGGTTTGATGTCAAGAGCAACAGTTTGAATGGACCGATACCTGTCGCCATCAGTAGCCTGTCTAAGCTTGTTTACCTGGATTTGAGCGACAACTACTTCAAAGGTAACATACCCTCGGAGCTCGGACAATTACCAGAGCTTCGATATCTCAACCTGTTTAACAACAATCTCAATGGTTCAATCACTTACCAAGTTAGCACTCTTCAAAAATTGTGGTACTTAGACCTTAGCTGCAACAAGTTAGACTCACCTGATTGGTCCAAGTTCTTCGCTATGCCATTGTTAAGACACCTCAGTCTAGCAAACAATTCACTCACTTTGAGGTTCCCTGGTTTTATACAAGATTGTAGGAATTTGACTTTCCTTGACTTGTCAGTGAACAATCTAACGGGGCCAATACCAGAGTCAGTTTTCACCAATTTGGGTCAGCTTCAGTATCTTAACCTCACAAATAATTCATTCCAGGGACCATTGTCACCAAACATTTCCAAGTTGTCCAAGCTCATAAACCTCCATTTAGGAACCAATAAGTTAAATGGTCCAATCCCTGAGAGTATTGGGTTCCTTTCAGATCTTGAAACCTTGGAATTGTGTGAAAATTCATTTGAAAACAAGATTCCATCTTCTTTAGGCCAATTAACAAAGCTCCAGAGACTTGATCTTCATTCCAATAGATTGAATTCCACAATTCCTTTTGAGCTTGGTTCTTGTTCTAATCTCACTTTTCTGGCCTTAGCTGAGAATAAACTTACTGGGGAATTACCATTGTCATTGTCTAATCTCACCAAAATATCTGAGTTGGGGTTGTCTCATAATTTACTTTCTGGTGAGATCCTACCTTCTCTTATCAGTAACTGGACCAACTTGACCTCACTGCAACTTCAAGTCAACTCTTTCACTGGAAAGATACCTCCAGAAATTGGCTTATTGAGAAAGCTCAATTTCCTCTATTTGTTTAAAAACAAACTATCTGGACCGATTCCTTCTGAGGTAGGGAGCTTGGAGAATCTCATACAATTAAGCCTTTCAAGAAACAAGCTTTCGGGCCCCATTCCTCTGACTCTATGGGGTATGAAAAACCTGGAAGGCTTGCAACTTTTCGAAAATAATTTTGAAGGCACAATACCGGAAGATATTGGTAATCTGACATCGATCTCATCTTTAAACCTTGACTCGAACCGACTGTATGGTGAGTTGCCACAGTCCATTTCTCGGCTCACTAATTTACAAGGCTTTGCATTGTCTAGCAATAAATTCTCAGGGAGAATTCCTCAGGATTTTGGGAGATACATTCCTCAGCTGAATTATGTTGACTTTGCCAACAACAGTTTCTCTGGGGAATTGCCTCCTCTATTGTGTAGTGGCTTTGCTCTTGTAACGTTTACTGTTAATGGCAACAACTTCACAGGGTCATTGCCAGCTTGCCTGAGAAACTGCAGTGGATTAAACAGAGTTCGTCTTGAGGGGAACCAATTTACCGGTAGCATTACGAATGCATTTGGAGTTCATCCGAATCTTAAATTTATTAACCTCATGGACAATCAATTCATTGGTGAAATCTCGCCAGAGTGGGGAGAATGCAAAATTCTTACCAATCTACGGATGGACCGGAACCGAATTTCGGGTGAAATACCAGCTGAGCTCGGAAAGTTGACAGAGTTGCAGTTGTTAACTTTGGACTCAAACAAGTTGACTGGGACCATTCCTAGTGAGCTTGGGAATTTGAAGAAATTGTTTGAACTCAATTTGAGCAACAATTATCTGTCAGGACCGATACCTCGTAACATCGGTGGTCTATTGGAGCTTCAATTTTTAGATTTGTCCAAAAACAGCTTGACTGGAACAACACCAAAAGAGCTTGGGAACTGCAACAAGTTGTTGAGCTTGAACTTGAACCACAACAAGTTATCTGGTGACCTTCCAGGTGAGTTAGGGAGCTTGGATGTTCTTCAGTATTCATTAGACCTCAGCAGCAATTCAATTTCAGGGAAAATCCCTCCAGAGCTCGGAAGACTGATTTCACTGGAGAATATTAATCTTTCACACAACAATCTCTCTGGTGAAATCCCAGCCACGTTGCTCCAAATGATCAGTCTTTATTCATTTGATTTTTCCTACAACGAGTTGACGGGTTCAGTTCCAATTGCTGGTCCATTCCAAAATGCTTCCCAAGAAGCCTTTGCTGGAAACTCAGGACTGTGTGCAAATATCAAAGGACTTCCTCCTTGTGATTTGGTTTCAACTAGTAAGAGTTCAAGACAGCATACCGTAAAGGTGGTTGTTGGTATTACACTTCCTGTCTTTGGCGTATTAGCATCAACTGTGGCTGCAATTTTCACTTGTCGTCACCGAAGAACTCAACTGGATAAGGAAGCTGAAGGTAGAAAGTTCGAACATTCTGAGTCAATATGGAACACAATAGAAAGAAGGTTCAAATTTGGAGACATAGTAAAAGCAACAGAGGATTTCAATGAAAGGTACTGCATTGGGAAAGGAGGATCAGGCAGTGTTTACATAGCAGAATTGCCTACAGGTCAAGTAGTTGCAGTTAAAAAACTCAGTATACCAGACTCCATTGACATTGAAGTCATCAATCGGCAAAGTTTTGAGAATGAAATCCTTATGCTAACAGAAGTTAGGCATCGAAACATCATCAAGCTATACGGGTCTTGTTCTCATAAAGGGCTAATGTACTTGGTTTATGAGTATATGGAAAGAGGAAGCTTGAAAAGTGCATTGTATGGAGAAGAAGGTGGAGTTGAGCTAGGCTGGGCTAAAAGGGTGAAAATTGTGCAAGGATTGGCTCACGCGGTTGCTTACCTGCATCATGATTGTTCCCCGCCTGTTATACACCGAGACATATCTTTGAGTAATGTTTTGTTGGAAGCTGGACTTGAGCCAAAACTTTCAGATTTCGGAACCGCGAGATTGTTGGATCCCAATTCATCCAATTGGACAGCTGTTGTTGGGTCTTATGGCTACATGGCTCCAGGTTAACATTATAATTTCTGCATTCTTATTTCACATACTGTCTGAATAACACTATATGAAGGGTTACAGTTTTTTCTTTTTGTTTACCTGGAATGTCTAGAATTGGCACTCACCATGCGGCTGACAGATAAATGCGATGTTTATAGCTTTGGAGTAGTGGCATTAGAGGTAATGATGGGAAGACACCCAGGGGAACTCTTGAATCCCCTATCATCATCTTCTTCGACATTGTCACCTGGAAATAGAGAAATGTGTTTGAAGGATTTGCTAGACCAACGACTCCCACCTCCGATGGGCAAAATAGCAGAGGAAGTTGTATTCGTTGTCAGAATGGGCTTGGCATGCACAAATATCGAGGCAGAGTCGAGACCAACCATGCGTTTGTTGGCACAAGAACTATCAGCACGAACACAGGCTTGCCTGAGTGAACCATTAGGAAGTATAACTCTTAGCAAGCTAACCGGATATCAGAAGTAGAAAGGAAGTAAAACTAATAAGAAGGCTAAAATTTTCTGTGGGAAAATTAATGGCCAAAATCCTATATCACATAGGAAGATGAACTTTGTTTCTAAATGTTTGTACCTAGTCGATAAGTTGGATTGTCGGGTTCCAGTTCCCCAAAAAACTAGCAACCATAGGCATCCTTAGGTGGCCTTACAGGCTTGGCATAGTGGATCACTGTTTTAAACCCTTTCTGCTAGTAAATGTCAGCTTTCATATTGCAATTTTGTTTGTCTCTTGGCCGATAATTGTTCCAATTGTCCAGTCTTCTATTCATCTGTACCGACAATGAAATGAGTCTGAAAATGGTTCCTGCAGATGAAGGATCTATGTTGCTTCTACTTAAGCTGAAAAAAGATCAATGGAAACATGAGGAAATAGTTGCGAATTGCGACATCATGAAAGAAACTTGAACATATTGTTTGATCAAAATCCCTCAGAAAAATGTTAAAGGGAAATAATAGCATTGGCAGCACTTGTAATTCTAGGCCACAGATCAGCACTCCGTGACCAATGATAGCAGATCCTGAAAAACATCAAATCAAGTATCCCAAATAAGTTCCAAAGCATTAAATCAAAGAACATATCACTTTCCGCCACTAAGCAACAAACCAACAATGAAGGTATCGATAGAACCAGCCTAACAAATTTCATTACATCTATGGCCACCACAAATGCAAATAAAAACATATTTTCAAGTAATGTTTTGGGAAACCATACTTATAGAAAAGAAAACTAACATTTCCCAGGTTATATGTTAATTTAGAAGAATAGAAATCAGATTCTTTAAGTGAATGGTCACAGTCACAGAGGGATGTTCACCTTCTTGGAATTTAGAAATACCAGGCATATCAACAAGATTTCACATCCGATATTGCAAGAACAAGTGAACCAGAGAGAACCCAATGCCAAAAAAAAACTTCATTTGAACATAGCTCAAAGCAACATAACAGCTAAATTTTGGCATTTTAACCCCACAATTCAACAAACACTGTTATTATAATCGAATATAACAAAATAGAATGAAGAAGATGAATTGGTTGGTATACCTTTCATTATCTTCAAACAGATGAATAAAGCCCAAATTAAGCTGTGAAATACGTAGCAACAGTAAAAAAAACACTAGCATCATGCTGTTTAAACCTAGCAAATTATCATTATTTTTATGCTTCTCATTAAGTGTAACCAACAATCAGAACCAGCAACAAAAAACAAATCGAAGAATAAAACTTCAAGAAGGAAACCATTTGGGCCTTCAAAGTACATGTAAACGCCGTCGTTTCTACGCCAAGGTTTGCGGCTGTCGGATGACGACAGCTGGCAGAACCTTTTACTCAAATCGGCCGGACTGCCCTTTTTTGACGTTGGCCGTTACCATGTCGCACATGCCGAGATGCCCTTTAATTCCTTTCACTGAAATTGATAATTTTTTGGTCAAATCCGTTTTTAGTCTCTGTACTTTTACAAAATTTAAAATTTAGTCCCTGCTGTCACTGCAGCAACATGAAGCACATGATCAAATCAACCAGCTATTACAACTGTTATCTTTTATTTGTTATTAGCGGTTAGTATTTAATTGTTGATTGAGCTATGACTAAGTTTATCTATAATAGTAATTTATATAATCAACTGGTTTCAGCTTTCAGATTAATTTTTAATTAAATAAAGGAGGGAGTTACATTATGGTATAAATGAGACATTGGCACTCACAAATTATTCCGGGTTTAACTCGAAAAAATTTAAACTTGATTTTGCAATTACAAGAGCTCAAGCTATCAATCAAGCTAAATTCGAGCTTAGTAATATTTGACTCGAACAGCTCCTGAATCTTATCGAATTTTTCATATTTTATATTATTAAAATACATTATTACCCTTAATATATATTATTAACCTTAAGCTTAATTATTAAGTTGAGCTCGAGCTCAAGTAGTTCGATTATATTCAAGCCGAGCTAAAGCTTTAAAGTAAATGTTCGATAGAGATTAAATCAAATATCAAGTTTCAAATTTTGAGTCAAGTTCAAGTTTGACAAAATTCAAGCTTGACTTGATGATTACACCCCTAAGTTACATATCATTTTCTCTCTTTCAAGTTTTTTTCGATTCATTCCTTCCTATAGAGTTTTCCTCTGTTCTTGTTGATCTAGAGTGATTTTTTCTTTGCTCAATTATTGACAGTTCAACATGATACTAGAACTATATCATTAGTCTGAACAAAACTTTTTTGTTGGTATATCACCAGAATTTAAGATCAACCTTCACACACCAATGCTCAAATGAGAAATAACTTATGTATAGTTTAAGGATTAATAGCAAAATTCCTCTCGAGACTTCACGAGTCGATGTCTGGCAGTTAAATGTGTGCAATATGTTCATCAATGGACTCCCAACATAGATGTACTTCAATTTTCATGTTCAGGTTAGTTTTGTTTTTTTTTTTTTGTCAGCATTTTGGTTTCAATTCATTTGGATTTGTTAGGTTTCCAAGCTATGTCATGTTTGAATAATTCCAAGTTGAAGTCATTTTTGAGTTTCGAGCCAGAATGTACAGATTTAGAAGAAAAAAAAAACTGGCTGGAAAAAGAACTAATGACTACATGAAGCTGAAATCAGTTTAATCGTTTAAAAACAAAGCAGTTTGATACATATATTTTTCGCCAAATTAATTGGGGGGGGGGGGGGCAATTGTAAACCGACGATGGCAAAACATTTCCAGACCAAAAATCAGCTCATCTCGTCGCAGACTTGGATCCTGCACCGGATAAAAGAAGACCCTTAGTAACCACACCAATGTCATGAAAGTATGTACTCATGGAGATTGCTGGCTATTTCATAGCTAGCTAATATCAACATTCCATTTACATTTAACTTACTCTTTGCATCGACAACTACAATTACCTACACCAAAAAAAATTATCCAGTAAAAAGCATCTCTAATTCTAAGATTGAGTGAAAAGAATAAGATTTCGTTCAATTGTATTCCAAAAGGAGGTAAGCACATGAAAGGTTATAATTTTTTCAAAAATTTGTGCATGGATATTGTTGTAGTTTTGAATGGTTAAAACATGATAATTACTTACTAGTTGAACGTTTCATGTTCCGGCAAAATTTACTGCCACATCTGCAATGGAATGTCTTAACATGATGGTCGAGATCATCAAAGTCGATACCATAGTCCTGCATCACAAAATGCATGGCATCTTCAATCTATGAGAATTCTCATGCATACATAGGCCACAAAAGAATGCATTAGGGCCAGAATAATTAAGCATATTAATGTTACAGAAAACAAGGAAAAGGCATATATGTATATCATGCATCATAATTTATAAAATACAGAAAATAGAGATTATTACTTCATCGTGCATGGTTCGAGAATAGCAGAATGCAGTCTTGGTGAGAAAATAAACTTATTCTCCTACTTCATTGCAATAAACCATTGCATGATTTTCAGAACATAAAATGACACTAAGTACGAATTATGATTGCCAAATAAGGATAAATGAGCAGTCATACTCACTTGAACATGTTTTACTGGATGTATGTGTTAAAGACCTTAAAACTCAACGGGTATGATACAGTCTTTTGTCTATGGTGCGTGGTGTGCTGGACAATCACACAAATCTCTGAATATCCTTTAAATGCCACACATTATAACTTATGGAACCTAAAAAAAACTATAATTAACTCGTAGAAACATTCTCAGGTCAAAACCCAAGCATATAACTCCCTTGTAGATAAGGAGGCAAGCTATCACCAAATGGAAGTAACACAGGAAGGAGTTGATATGGACAACAGATTGAATATAAGAGAAATCAATTAAAAGCTGAACTCTTCTCAGGCAACTTCAAGAATCGAATCACCAACCTTATAAAATGCAACATATATAAACTACAAGCTTCTGAATAATATAGCTAATCACTCACCCAAGTCAGCTCTTCAAGCGCATGAACCTCTCTTGTTGTAAAGAAGGCTAGCTGCATGCAGTACATGCTCATTTAGACTTGCTAATGAAAAGAATTTAAGCCAGCAAAACAAATACGACAATGAGGGTGAAAGAAACTGGTATTTCGTACATGATAGTAATGAAATTCTGGAGTCTCCACTTCAACAGGAATCTCAATCAAGTTTGCATCTAAACATCTAGCAATATAAGGGGACAAAAAAATCAGATATTTTAAAATATTAGTTTAGGCCAAGGTGCTCAGATATTTCTTCAAATGCATTTGTCATCATGTGCCTTAACCACAATGGTAATTGAAACAAAACCTTGATTGTGGAAAGTCTAATATTTCATCTAATGTTTATACCCTGAAAATATTTTCCCATCTCCCTGCTTACATTATGGATGAACCTTTTTAATGTCATCAAAATCTGTTACCAATGCCACAAAAATACACAACATGGAAACAGATGCACAAGCAAATAAGCAATTGAAGGTTTTTGAAGAACACTTAAGAAAATAAGGGCACAGAAAGTCTAATATACTACATGCATACATACGATTACCTATGATTGATAAACCTAGCAACATTTCCATAACATGTTGCATCCAAGCAGAGGGCCTCTTCATCCTTAGGAACTCCCATCAACCCCCAGTAAGCATCCAGCAGGACTGGAGATGTATGTTTCTCCCTGTTCCTTGCATACAACTCAGGGATGGTGAGTATTTCTCCAACAAACTCACAAACAAAAGCTCCTTTGGGGAGATTCTCGAGAGTTCTCAGGCCCCAACCTTTTCCATCAGGTGTCAGAAACACCTAGCATTCAGAGAAAACTAGTCATGTAAAACACTGTCACAAAAAAGCAAATTCAAAAGTAAATGCCTAAATCTGAAAAGCAACCTAAGATAACAAGGACCAGAAAATGTACAAGACTAGGATGAACCAAACCTGCAATTTATAATTTACACCTCTCTGCACCACCCGATTGCCACACTGCTTATTGCACCCACATTTGATCCAACACTCTTTGATTACTTTTCTCCGTAAGTGACCCTTACAAGGCTCCAGAAAGTCATCGGCTTTTGATCTCTCAAGAGGGCACTCTGTGCAATTAAGAAGACATTGTTTTTGAGGATCACGAGTCATAGAGATACACTCTTCTAAGAAGTCTTCTTTGATAACACCTTCCGGGGTATAAGCAAATTTTCCCCCAGCTTGACAAGCACATGCACAAGGCTTCTCAGACAAGAGACAATCCCCGAGACATGTAGGACAACATCTTTCATCTCCAATCCGAGAAAGAGAAAAACTAACATGGGCATTTTGAAATACCAAATTGTCTGATATATATTGAAACGGTGTAGGAAACTCTTTATTGATTTCATTTACCCATGAAATTTCAAAATTTTCTTCTCCCTTGGTTATGTCACTTGCATCAAGAACACGCCTTAATTCATTAGATGTAAGATGATGCTGTGGAGCAACCACCAATTCCTTCCTCCCAACATTGTCAACAAATCCATTGGCAGAGCAGTGATTATCGAAAGATTCATTTAACATCATAGCTGCCACACAACAACCATTTTCCTTATTTTTCTCAGCATCACCTCTTGTAGGAGATTTCTTCAATACGTCAAGAGCTGGCATCTCATTACCTTCCTGCGATTGATTAGAAGAATTAGTTGCCAATTCCGAGATGCACTCACACATATCAGTCAGAATTTTGATGACATCAAATTTTGGGTCAACGAGTTTATAAGACTGGAGACATCTCAGCTCCATCAGTCCTCTTAGTTCATCTATACTAGGCAATTGGAAATTTGGCCTTCCAAGAGCAGAATTGTAACTTAGAGAAATCGTCACCTCTCCCAATTGTGATGAGGCAATCTCTAGGATAGAAGGAATGTCATCAGGAACAGTAGCATGCTCGCAGCTGGTATGTCTCTCACTTCCTGAAGCTGAAGCACCAGCACCTGCAATTTCAGCTGCATGCAAGGATTCTGGAGGTTCCAGCCAATTTGATTTTTCAGTTGAAAAATCCCCAATTGGCAAATCTCTTCCGCTTAATGAATCTATTAAAAAATGTTATGGTAAAATAAATAAATAAATAAAGGATTAAAAACGTTAGAAAATAGAAAGAGGGAAAAGCAACAACTCCTCAAGATAAGCATCATTACAATTTCAATATCCATCAATGTTGTAATAAAAATGCTGTTAGCAGATTCTCTATATAAAAAATGGATTTATATACGACAGATTAGGATCAACACAACAATAACTAATAAATTAGACGGAACTAACTGATAATCAGTTCAAGACTCATCATTTCTTTAAGCACAGACATGTAACCACTAAAACAACATATACAGGCATTTAAAATGCAAACAATTAAATCATACAAGTCAAAATTTTGCAAGTACATTGAACTCCTAGCCTGTCAATGATATAAACCAAAATGCAAAAGTAGTAACATGTACAGACTGCAAATTCTTAGTCTGTGGAGAAAGGCATATATATGCATTACATCTTTATTTCTCTTTCTTTTTAATAAAGACAGGTTCAACAGATTCCAAACGTCTAAATTATCAAGTGTAGATACCAGCTGAAACCTGAATGTGTAACAACCCGAGATTATGTACAGCCAAGGTAATAGGTTGAGAACTATACAGTCTAAATTGTATGCCAAAATTTATAGGACATACAGCTACATGGCATACTCCAGACCATGCTTTTCAGTTTTTAAGTAATTTTTGAGTAAACTGGAAAAGCTGAATAGATAACAAACCATGAATATTATATTTCTACACCAGGACCCAATAAAAGCTGCACATAAAGGAATTAAGTGTTGAAAATGTGACCTCCTAAAAAGGTATTTCCACTGTTTTTAAACACTGGTTCATGACTTAAGAAACATGTAACCAATCCTATTAAAATTCTGTCCATTTTATAGTACAGATTACCAAACTTTATAACATCAAAATGGACTCAATTAAATTAGATGCTAGAGAATTGCCACAGAGCTAATCAAATATTGATTTGAAATGAAAAGTGAAATATGGAGGAAAAGGAAAGCAAATGGCATTCATATGGGAATTACAATAATTACCTGGCTGAATAACTGCAAGAGGAACCTCATCCTGTGGCATGTCATCAGTAAAGGGCTCTTCCTTGGGTATAATTAGTGCCTGAGTAGCAGAGACCCTATTGTTAGGAATAATACCAGGCTCAGGAGCTGGATCTTTAATACGCAAGGCAACAGATGCTCTCTCAGGGCCTTTTCCCTTGGAAGCAACATGAGGTGACATAGGTTCCTTTCCTTTGTAGTTAGGCCTAGGTTCTACAATCTGCTTCCCTTTATCCCTGCCACTATGATGGGGTGAAACAGGAGCATGAGACGGAGGCTGAGGGGAAACAGGACCAGGTGAAGCAGGCAGGATTTCTGTCCTTATATTTCCAACATTGGGCTGTTGTGACTGGTGTTGCAATGAAGCAGGAGGTATTTCATTCTCCTCAACTTTAGGCTCTTTTAAAAGAGTTCCAGCAACATTAGAGCTTCCATTTGTATGAGAACAAGTGGCCAGCCCTTCTTGGTTTTTCAATCGTGCTCTTTTTAAGGGGCGAACAAGCTCATCAGGTGTGGAACCTTCTTCGTCAATGTCCTCCTGCTAGGTAAGAAAATCAAAACATATCAGTTGATGGAGATGAATGATGAGAAGAAGGAAAAAAATTTCTGCAGAACCAGCATAAGTTAGAGAGATGAGTCACGTACATCATGTGCATTGCTTTTTTTAGGTTCTGACACCTGAAAAGCAAGAACAATATCAAAGACATCAAGAGATGAAAGTTGAAATTGAACTAAAATATATTATAAAGGAAAATGTACCTTGCTGTCCTCCTCCTCAAAGATAGCATCAGCAAGAACTCTATAATTCTCTGATTCAATTAGCTCCCAATTTTTGTCATACAGCTTTAGAAGCTTCTTCAATACTGGTTTCACTTTTTCCTCGCTAATTCCTATTTCCTTCATCGTGCGGAAGGCTTGCACAACTCTGCGGTTTGGCGCCATGATGCTTTATCAGCTATCACTTTTGCAGGCTTGCAAACACCACTATTTTTACCTACATTTTTCCATTTTGGTCAGAGAAGGTAGGCAAGAACAGTCAGTCTCATTCCAGGATTGCAAACACGCAAATACCACTAAACTAAACATTTTTAACTTCTAATGTCTACAACTAAATTAAGAGAACTAAACAATAACCTAAAAATGAAGATCATCATATAACTTTAATTAATACACTTACACACTCAAGACCATTCAAGTTCAAGTAAGAAACCTAAAGCTAAAGCCTTCATGATTACAAGCAAAAAAGATCAACCAATTCATTTTTTTACCTTAGCAAGAAAAAACCCTTGAAGATTAAATTAATCTAAACCTAAGACAGAAAACACGGCAGGAATGAGGTTTTTTTTTTTTTTTTTTTTTTTAAAATAAAGAAAATTTTCACATCCTAGGAAAATTTAAGCACATTACATGAGCCTAGTACTTTCGTCTAATCTGATTTTCTTTGAAAGGAAAATCATCTTTAACGTTTCTAGAGAAGCTCAAAAGTTTGACTTTCTAATTTGTAATTTCTTTCTTTTTCTTTCTTTTAGTGTCGTTTCAGAGATCAAACAACTTCATTTCAGCGAGAGTACTGCATTACCGAATACCATACAGTTCAATTCATTGCTTATGAGGAAAAAGGATTTCTAGACGACATTTTCCCAGCAGACAAACAGAAGTTAAGCCAAGAATTTATCAAAAACCAATGCACTAAGCCGAGAAAAAAAAATAAAGCCTCGGATTCAAATGTAACGGGAAAAAAAAACTTTGACAGAAAAATATGGAAAAAAAAAAAAAAACACTGAAAGTGAGAACGAGAAAGAAAAGGAAAGAATCGTAGAACAGAAAATCATACCAGAAATTTTCGGTGTGAGAGTGACCTTAGCGTTCGAAAGGTAAAAAATTGGAAAACATAGGGCAATTTTTGGGTTTTTGAGAAAAAAAAACGAAAAATACGAGAATTATTTTACCCTTTTGAAGAACAAAATGACAAGGTCAAAATCTAAAATTAGTCCCTGTAGTATGCTTAAGTTATGGATTTAGTCACTTTACTTTAATTTGAAGAATTTTAATTTTTTATTTTTTTCAAATTGGTGAATTTTAATTAATATATTTTTTAAATTTTAAAATTTAAATCATGACTCAAATGTTTGTAGTTAAACTATGTTATTAAGCATCTATTATGAGTAAAATTGTAGATTTGTTGATACGAGTTATTAACAAGGATGAGAAGATATGTTGATTCACATGTTTCAAGCAAAAAACTAGTGCAAATAGAATCTCCCATCTCCCATGCACTCTAGCTTATATATAGGGTCATTAGTCATTTTGCAGTGTTGCGTGGTAGTTTGTACAATATATTGCATGGCTGTGTGGACTGGCCAAGTATCATTGCCATTATAGGTTAGTTGTCCTTATGTGTATTGCGTGGTACCTCTGTCCTTGGGATAGTACAAAACGGTTACATTTAGGTGGTCCCAGTAAGAGGTGCATAATGAACCATCTTAAGGCTAACTCACATGGTTGTGGAGGGTCACCATGGACCATTTGACAGCTTGTCACGTGTTGAGTTGTAGTAGGGTATAACAAAATTCAATCCATGTACTCTAATTGAATTATTTTTAGTCATTATATTTTTCAAATTTTAGAATATTAATCTTGATACAAATTATTACGGTTAAATTAATTAATTGAAATTTTTTAATTAAAAAGTAAAATTAGCAATGTGATAATAGTATTACCTGTATGATGTCATTTTTTTCCCATCAATTTAAAAAAAAAAAGCATAACTTAATGTATTTAACACTGCCAATCAAAAATTTAAAATTTAGAAAATACATGTAAAATAATCAAATTAAAATATAAAGACTAAATCCTCAAATTATGTATAGTACAGGGACTATTAGCAGAATTTAACCCCTTGGCTATATTATAAAAGCGCGCAACGAACAGGCTAGTGTTGAGCCCACCTTGAGCGTAGAAGTGGTACCAATACTAAAGCAGTCAAATTTCTCCGTTAAACTCCGTCCTCAAGAATCAGTTTCAAAAACCCTCTAACAAAAACCCTCTTCCATTTCGTAATATAAACCATGGCGGCTCAACCCAAACGCGGCGGAGTTTCCCTACCCGAGAGGCGGTCTGCCGCCAAGCCGGAAACCAACATCCTCGCCAGGATCACTTCCTCCCCTATCGTTTATCGTGGTAAGCAAGCCGCGTGCGACGCCGCTTTCGTCTCCAAGAAGCTTCTCCTTAGCACCGGGAAGGCTGCTTGGATCGCCGGAACAACTTTCTTGATCTTAGCTGTCCCTTTGATCATCGAGATGGACCGTGAGCAGCAGCTCAATGAGCTTGAGCTACAGCAAGCTAGTCTTCTCGGTGCCCCGCCTACTGCGTCCGTCAGTAAGTGATCAGGTCCGATTGGGTCATTTCAGGTCAGAGCTTGTTGTTTCATCAATTTTTTGCCTGTTTTAGGCCGTTCCCCTTGAGTTACAGTAACCTCTCGATCATGTATGAGTTTTAGATGTAGTTAAGGAATTCAAGATTTTACTTCTTTTTTCGTGTTTCAAGTTTGAATTTCTTGTGGAATGGCGTTATTGGACTTGGTTTTATCAAGTTTTTGCTTATGAATTTCAAGTGAAACTGTGTTGTCTTTGATATTGTTGTAATAAAGTACTCGAAATTTAGGAGTTTTCATTTTTGCTACTTTTGAATGAGAACCAAATGATTATGGAATGATCTTTTCTTGGCTGCATCTTGATTAACCAAAGATTTACTGAAATAGTCAAATGCTATTACTTGATCGCTTTGCATTGAATATTGTTAGATTACATTGCAGCAGTTGAGTATACATGGCATACATCGATGTTTGAAGAGTCCGCACTTGTATCTTGGAAATGTTCTATTTCAGTATTGATCCTTTTTTTTATGAATTTCACTCTGGTGTTGACCATTATCTTTATTGATAACTAGTTGGGACTTGGGAGTTGGAGTAGGGTCAAGAATTATTGGAAGCTCACCACACCCTCGATTTGGTAGTTCTCCTGATGATTATAATGTGCTTAAACTAGTTCTAGAATTTCAAGAATCATGAACCATTAGGATATGGGATTAGGTACACCAAGGTAGTTAGAGTTTTAGCTTTGTTATGGCTATTTCTGATAGCATGAAAATTAAAATACATCAGTTCTTTTGACTTTCAATTTGAAGTTGGTGCTTCATAATATGTCATAAAGAAAACTTGGAGTTATTAAGTTCTTAATGGATTTGAGTTGTTAGATTCATTGTTGAACTAATTATTTCGAGAGAATTTGAGGGTGTTTGTTTTCTAGTTGTATTGTTGGTTGAATCAATTAGACAGGAAAAATAAATGTTGTCACAAGCAAGGATGAGTAGAATACCGTCTTTGTTGAACTTAAGGACTATGATCCCTTTCTCATAAAAGTTTATTTCTAAAGGTTCAGTGTGGTAAAGAATGGAATATAAGGTCTTCTGAGAGTACCCTTGCAGTAGAACCTCTTAGTTCAATTTTTGGTCGTTGGAGATCGGGATCGCGACACAGATTATATGCTGTCCAGGAGCTTGCTAATATTTTACTGTTTAGTAGGCTAAAAATCCTTCTGCCAAAAAATGCTGTTATTGCACCGAGTGCTTCATGTCTTTATTTTTCCTAATCTTTGGCATCAAGTCAATAGGAATATTTGGTAACTACAACATAAGCTTTCGATACTCTTTTGGCAGTTTCAACTATGGCCATGTGAAATGCAATTTTGGGGATCAAATTATCAACGAAGGAGGAGAAATTTCAAAATCACTGAACATAATTTGCCCTAGTGAGGGATGTTGGTATTCTAGTAGTTTTCTCTTGTAGCTCATATGATTATTTATTCATGTCACAAGCTCAAAACGGCTTTTAAAGTGTAAACCTTGGACTAAAGAGGTTTAGGAAAGAAAGTCTTAGGCTTTTCTTGGAATGAAGACTGAAAGAAGTGAAGATGGAAAATTTGTCAATCAAATGGTTAAGATGCATGACCACCTTCCTACTTTATAGCTTAACCATTAGATTAACAAAATTTCCATCCTCACTTCTTTCCTTCTTTCGTACCAAGCAGAGCCTTACTATGTTTACATATCTTGCTTCGGCATCTGCTACTTGGTTAACTTGCTTGTAACTCTAGATATAAGATGCAGGTGTAGGCATGTAGCGTAGCAAAGTGAAATGAAATTAGGCAATAGGTGCAACAATAATAACTGATGAAGCATCATATGTAGATGAGGATGGGTGGTCCAATTCTTGGCAAATATAAAAGATTTAAAAGAAAAAAAAAAAACAAAGTATTAGTTTGACATGGATTCTAGGAACTATTTTCTTTGTATACGTGGTTGTGGCTTAAAACACGAGGTAATCTGATCTCATAGTGCCTCACCAACTTATTTAAACATCATGGTTGATAGAGAATTAGAGAGTTTGGACCCTAGTCCTGAAGAAGAGTTATAGAAGATGCTTTGTTTACTTTTAAGAGTAGTGGGGACAAAGTAATGGATATTATCAAGTATCAAACCTTAAAGGCATTATAGGACCAAAGAGACCCCGGTACACTTGGTCTAAACCAATGCTTTTTAAGATTGGTGAACTCGGTTGACCCTTTGAGACCAAAAATCAGAAAAGGATCCTGTACCTTTTTTTTCTTGAACTTCGATTATGGGTGAATAATAAGGATAAAGAAAAGCTAGTAGGCACTGGGGTCTATTGTGTCTTTAAAATATAGTTGTTTTAAGGTCCTTTAATTTGGTCTCGGAATGGTGGTATGCTTTGCAAGGTCCGTTTCTTTTGAAGTTTAAAGCACGAAGAACAAAAGACTTAGTTAATTTTTCTTGTGAGGTATCTCTGCTTTTGTAGGATTAAAATTCATTCCTTTTGTAAGAAATGTTAATCTTGATATTCTGGTTATATGGTTGGTTTGTGATTTGAAATGCAGAGATGGTTAGGTCATCTGGCAATCCTTCAAACAATATGAAGCATTTCAAAATGCTTAAATCGTTTATGTCAGCATTTTTGTTTTAGGAATCAGATTTCGGCCAGGGCTGGCGCCAGGTACAGGTAGGATCCTTGGCCCGAAAAACAGTAAAATAACAATCAAGTCCTTTAGAAATTATAGAATTATAAAGTAGTATAATGATGAAATTGCATTTTGATCACTATAAAAATTTTCTAGCTTCTGCCTTTGGCTTAATCTATAGAGCTTGTGATTCTTAGTCTAGTCTGAGTGTTAATTTCTTCAGCCCTACTTGTTTTATACCTTTGTTACTTTTAGACAAGTGTTAAATACTAGTATGTATCAATGCAGATAATTTTTTATTTAAATTTAATTACAAAATTATATATTAATTATCAATATAAATATGTTTCTTATTTTATTGTTTTTAATAATAAAAAAAGAATATGGGTTAGACAAAAAAAAATATCGTTATTTATCACCTTTGAAAACAAAATGACATCATTTTCAAAAGTGAGAAAATCACCTTCATCAAGACTTCACAATTTTATTAGAAAAAAGAACAAATATATATGGTCACCGGAGGGAAAATTTGAAAACTGAATTCTCTTAATTAAAGTTTATATTAATTTTATATTATAACCATATTCTAAATTTATAAATTTATATAATTTCTTTCGCGGGTTAACATTTTTATATAATTTATTTTTTTTAATTTTTGGTTCAAAAAAGTTTTTTTTAAATTCTAAATACAATAATATTTTCAATCATAATCAATACTCAACCAGTAACACAGTTTAAATTAACCACTTAACTATAATAAAACAAAAGAAAAAGCCCACTAATTCAACTAAAAATTATTCAGAATAAATCTAAAGAGAAAATTCACATACAAATAATACAAAAACACTTGAAATTCTAGGGATATGCAATGAAGAGCATTAATCATCATCCGTTGAAAAATTATTAAACGATAAAAATTCTAAAACAGAAATTATATATTAAAAGGGTTAATAGATAATTTTTTACTTGTAACATTATTTTGTCAATTATATTTTTATTATTTTATCAATAGTTATTGCTTAAATATTTTTGTTACCTTTTTTTATTTCATTCGACTATAGAGGTGCACTATAGAACTTAGTCATTATCAAAATGCGTGGCACTCATTACCGGTTTTTTTTTCAGTTTTTATTTTTGTGTTTATCTTCTAAATTACAGATGTCATAATTAGAGAGTTAAAGCTGTGACGTGTCAGCTAACCAGCAGAATAGGGCGTGGAAAGATATAATGATTCAGCTGTATCTAATCTTATCAATTGGGTCCCACTCTTCCAACCGGCAATTTCATAATTTAAATATTAAAAAATTGTTAATAAGAAACAAACTGATAAATTGCAATCAAGGTCACTGAACTTTTGGTAAGTTTATATTTTGGTCACTTAACTTTTAACTATTCAAAAATTTTTTGATGTTAGTGGTTGAGATCAAAAAAGAAAATTGTTTGGATTTTAATTCATAGATTCGTGATGTTTAAAGATATTTAAAAGAGAAGGAGAATGAGAGCTTTTGATTGATGTATATGTTGTGAATAGAAAAAGTTTTACAATAGCGATTTTAACAATTTAGTGACTTGAATGAAAATTTTTAAATAATTCAATAATCATTGTATAAAATTTAAAGTTGAGTGACTAAAATATAATTTTATTAATAGTTTAATTACCTTGGTGTAATTTACCTGAAAAGGAAAAAATATAGAAAAACGTGGATTCTATCTTGTCTCCTGGCCCCCAAACCGTCCAATATCAGACAAAAAGCCACGCCGCCCTCAAAAAATAAAAAACTAGCAAAACATGTGTGTTGATGATTGTTCCTCTGATTTTTTTTATATATATTTAAATTTTATTCGGACCTGAAAACATTATAGTAATCGGAACTGAAACCTTGTTTATAAAAAAAAGAGGGAACGAAGGGTTTTGATTTGATGCGGGTGGGTCTAATGTTAATGATACGTCGAGCTGTCAATGCTTTTTTATCATTTCATTCAAAATCCGTGTGCTTTACTTACTTAGGTTTTTAATTTGGTAAAATTTTGTTATTAGTACCTGGGTAAGTTAGGGATTTAGCTTTAATACTTTACTTTTGGTCAGTTTTAGTGATAATATATTACTTGCCTATGATTTTAAAAATCTATATGGAAACCCTTATATTAGGAGTCAAATTGCATACTATCCCTTTAGTTAAAAAATAAGTAAATTTGTTCTTATACATAAGATCAAAGAGTAAATTGCTCATTTTTTTAAAGAACTTTATCCATTTTTATTGCTAAAAGTTGACATGGCTAATAAAATAATTAGACAATTATACGTGACATGCCACATGTACCTCATTCTAATGTACATAGACCTGTTTTTAACATTAGAAATAGATGGAATTTTCAAAAGGACTATTTTGCTCTTTGATCTAATGTACAGGGATTAATTTGTCCATTTTTTTAAGTAGAAAGGGTAAAAATATAATTTAGCTCCTAGTATAAGAGCCTTCATAATACTTTTACCGTATGATTTAACTTAATAGATTTAAAAATTAGCATTTTATTTCAAACTAAAATTTTAAAATTCAAATAATTCAGGAATAAAAAATGACTAAATTAGATTATAAGGATTAAATCTGTCATTGAAACATAGTACAAGGACTAAAAGAAAAATTTTACATTTTTCATGTTTATGAGGAGGTTCCGACATTGTGATGATGGGTTCCAAGGTCTGACGTGTCGAGCCTTGTGATGCTTGGGCCCACTCTTGTCGGGTTGTCGTTTGGTTCGCTTGCACTGAATTGGTCCACCCACTAACTGTGCTTTACCGTTTTTCTCCTTTTGGTCTTGCATTATTAAAATAATAGTAAAATTAATATTTTTCAAAAAATAATGTGAACTAAACCGGATTGATCCATCATGTTAGAAACAAGTTGGTGTATTGATCCTGAATAAGCTATAAGAATTAGTGGACTCGTAAATTAGTATGAAATAGTTGAAATGGATTAAAAATCAATTAAATTAAATTTTATAATTTTATGATATTTATTAATAATTTATTTAATTTAAATCAGTTGAATTAAGAATTAATAGTATGATCAATTTGTTTACAAGTTCAAGTCTTAAAACTTTAGTAATTTCATAAAAAGTTGACATATGATAATGCATGATAAGTTTACAAAAAATTAACATGTGACAATCTAATTATTTAAAAAGAATTATGAAGTGTAATACGTAATATATATACATTAAACCCGTCATCTAACATGATGGATCTCAATAAAATATACATTATATTTCTAAAAATTTAAAAAATCACCTTATTTCTTTAAACTCAAATTTATATAAATGCAAACATAGGTTTAAATTAATCGAAGTGCACTAATTCAAAAGGAAAATGAACTAAAAATACGAAAAAGGAAAGAAAATCATGAAATTTTTAATTAATTAGTTAGGTTTTGGCATTTTGTTAATCTTATCCAAACATTAATTTGTATAAAACAGAGACGCTCCCATTTCCCAAGAAGATTATCCCAAAATTATATACTAAATGCCATCAAAGCCTGCTAGAATCATTTATTAACATTTTATTGTTATCTTATGTGTTCTTTTTCCTTCAATTTTTTTTTTTGATAAATGATTTTTTTAATAGCTTTATTCTTTAAAAATAATTATAGTTATTTAATTATAAAAATATATCAATTTGAGCTTGATTGTAGTTTGGCTCGACCTATGAATAAATTGATTTTAAATTATATCTATTTTTGGCCATTCAACTTTAAAAAGTTATAAAATGATCGTCAAATTATTTGAAAGTTTTTGTTTAAGTCATCGGACTGCTAAAATTAGTGTTGTATGGCATTATCTGTTCACAGTACCTACACCAATCAGAAATTCTCTTTTTCTTTCTCTTTCATGGTTCAGGTTTTCTTCTTTATGAAATAGTTTTAAACGTTACAAATCAATAAACTAAAATCTAATTAGTTTTTTTTTATTTCCGACACTAACTGTCAAATCAACTTTAATCTAAGATATATTATTCTACTTGACAATGGATACTGATCCAATGTACTTAAGTGAATAATAATTTTTAAATAATTTAGTGACTTAAAAGTAAAAAATTTCATTTGTTTGAAGTTTAATAACAATAAGATAAACTTATTAGTAATTTTGTGATATTAGGCGTAATTTATTTATTACTATTTTTTTATTAAAAACACACACACTAATGAGGAATATGAAAACTAGACAAGGTAGGGACCCAAACAAATAGCAGAACCAGCACCTTGGTAAACCAACATCACCTTCCCAACCAACCTGTTTTCCATTTTTCTCCTTCTTCACTACCACTCCTCTATTATTATTTCCTTTCATTTTCAATTTCCTCTCACAACTCTCCTTTTTGATTTTCCCATTTCTCTCTGCCTGCAAAAATCCCACATACAATCTTTTACTTCCATTTGATCATCTTTCTTCTCCTCTTTGAACCTAGGACCTGGGGGTTCAGTTTTAAATGCAAGGTGGTGGCGGCGGCGGCGGCGGCGGTTCTGAAAGTGGTTCAATGTCTACAGTGTCAAGGGATGAGAACATGGTGGTGTCTTCTGAAGATTCTTCATGCCCGGATGAGTCTGGGTTGGAGTTGGGTCTTGGTTTGAGCCTTGGTGGTGGTGGTGGCGGCGGCGGCAGCCGCCACGGCGGTGGTTTTAAGATGCATCATGTTTCAAAAGGTGGTCCATATGCTAGGACTTTGACTGTTAAAGATTTCCCTTCTCCATCATCATCTTCATCGTCGTCATCATCATCATCATCATCATCCTCACCATCTTTAAGCAAAGCTAATGTCACAGCTGGGACCAAGAGAACTGCTGAATCTGTCGCTATTGCTGCTAACGGATCTAGGTATATGCTTCAGTTTTAAGCTTGATTTGTGATTCCATATTTTCATGTAATTAAGTTTTTGGGGTTCATTCCATTAATCATATGTCCCTGAATATGCTTATGTTCGGTAGGAGGCTCCTCGCCTATAGTATTTTGCTGTCTTACTTAAAAAATAGACAATTTAGTCCTTCTATGTTAGACCATGAATAAACTCGTCATTCTATTAAAAATTACATTCATTTCTACTCATTTCTACTGTTAAAAACTATTTCAGATATAGGTGACACACCACATGTCACTTTCGGGTTACTCCTTAGCTATATCAGTTTTTAGCCATCAATTTGACAATGATGAAATATTTAAACAAAACTAATTTGCTCTTCAAGACAAAGAGAATCAATTTGCTATTTGATTTAACGGGACTAAAGTGCATACTTTTTAGTAGGGGGTAAGTTGCAATCCGACTTCTAGTATAAGGGCTTTCCACGATGTTTTCAACGCTTATGTTCTTAATGTTATATATATGAATTGTATGTCTTGCATATGTTTTCCTTAACTCTATAATACTACTTAGTTAAGATCAGGGGATAGAGAATTAGGAAAGGAGAGAAAACTAGAATCTTCCAATTAGGCTTAAACATGTTCCTTAAAATGATTATTTATGTATAGATTTGAATCCTTTTCACTCTCGTCGAGACGGGATCGTGTTAGTGAACTATGTTGCTCTGACTTTTCTTTTTTATCAAAGTATTCATGCTTTGTTGTGTACCTGTTACTTCAAGGATCTGCCATATACATGGAAAAAGTTAGGAAAATCGAACATACCCGTGTTGGGCACATACCTTTATACCTAAATCCGAGTAACCTAGCTATTTAGTGTTTCTACTTATTTTGAAGATATAAATGCTGGTAGATCTTGTTAATTCTATAATTAGCTTTGAATTGTTTGATTGTTCATCTCCCTCTCCCCTCTTTCGGGGTGTCCTGCTTTCGATTAACATGTCGGTCCAACATATATGAATGGCAAATGTAAGTGTCTTGAAAATAGACAGAAATGTAATGGATTGGATCTCAGGTGTTGTATTGCCAACATGTAAAGCATAAAATAGGTGATTGTCCCTGTATTATATAATTGATCAGATTCTCAAGTTCTTGAACCAAATTTTAAGCAGCAAACCGGTTTATATCAAGCCCTATATGGCACTATCAATGCCATCAAGACTGTTTAATGTGTACAATTATTCTTCAGTATCTTTCCGGTACCTCATGAGTAGCTAATTGCTTTTCTTTCTATTAAACATACCTATTCGAGTTCTGCTGCTTGAACTATTAATTTTCTTGGAATTTGAAACAGTCAAGTCGTGGGGTGGCCTCCTATCCGAGCTTATAGAATGAATAGCATGGTTAACCAAGCAAAAGTGCTGACAATGGAGAACCACAAAAAGGAGACCTCGATGGTTGAGAACAGCACCATCGGCAGCTGTCGTAACGATGGTAACACTAAGCTGAAGAAATCCACGTTTGTGAAGGTGAATATGGATGGAACCCCAATAGGAAGGAAGGTCGATCTGAATGCCCATGAATCGTATGAAAAGTTAGCAAAAACGTTGGAAGATATGTTTCTCGAAACCGCCCCGAGTGTGAATCCATCTGGTAAGCTTTCCTAATTTATATTGATTATTGACCATGCAGATATCTGGATCTATATGATGACCATGTAAGTGATATATGAAATTTAACAAAACCGATATATGCAAAACCATCCCTTTTTGTATTTGCTTGAGCATTGTGTCAAAATAGGAAGTATTAAACCTAGTAGATGATTATTGAAGCGTGTTTCTCTTTTTTATGAAGGTTTGCATTAATTTTTGTGATTAGGATCGACGGCGCTGCAGCTTGATATGTTGAACAGGATGACAAGACACTCGAAGCTGCTGGATGGATCATCCGATTTCGTGCTTACGTACGAGGACAAGGAAGGTGACTGGATGCTTGTTGGAGATGTTCCTTGGGAGTACGTATAATTTCAATAATGCATTCCACTTTACATATTAATTATTTCCATGTCACGGTCCCTTTATTTCTAAAATGAACTTCTGCTCTTATTGCCTGGACCGAAAACCAAAACGTAAATCCCTGAGAGTTTCCACCACGTTTATACGTTTAATTTTAATTAAAAACAAATATACATACATGTGATATAAATAAAGTTTTCGGTTTAGGGTTTAGCGTTACATAAACCATTGATCGGTTACTTCAGAATAAAGTCATCATCTCTTAACACTCATCGTGCATGTTCTTGGGTTTTGATTCAGGATGTTCCTTACTTCAGTGAAAAGGCTTAGGATCATGAGGAAATCTGAGGCAACTGGATTAGGTACGTATGCATATATTCATACTTTTCTGGTCTTATCAGGGGCGTAGCCAAAGGGGGCCCCCTGTCAACTAAACGGTTAAATTCCTTTTTAGGCCCTTCCAAAATCGAAAGATTCAATTTGGGGTTTTTATTTTATTTTTGATTGAATAAAAAAAATATTAATTTTAGCCCTTTTGAAAAATTGATAATTTAATTTTAGCATTTTTAATACAAGTTTTTTTAGCTTTGGTCCCTCTAATTTTATAATCTTATTTCGACCTCTCTAAACAAAATTTTTGGTTTCCGGTTCCAAGCTAAGTTCAAGTTTCATTCATAATTTACAGCTCCAAGGTAACAAGAAACGAAGCCAGAGACAAAGAAGAAAGCCAATGTAGAAATTTTTTTTTTTTTTGGTTTCAATGTCAATTACAGTGTTGAAGAAATATAGTCACCATAGGTTATGAATGTAATATTTGATGCAAATAACTAGTGAGAGTGTTGTTCTTTGCTTTTATGCCTGTAAATGAAAGCGGCAAGTTTTTTGTTGTTGTTGTTTGGTTTCAAAACTTCTCTTCGTTTTTGGTTTATTATAGTTAGATTTTCGAACGGGTCAATTTTGATTTCAAAAAATTATTTAAAATGAACGTGAGATAATTAAAAATTAAAAATTAAAAAAGTGAATATTATAAAAAAAATAATTTTGTACAAATTTTGGTCGTCGAAAATTTTTTGAATTTTTTTATAAAAATCATCCTTTCTTTATTTAACTTTACTTGTTATGCCGTAATATTTTTATTAACTTTTTTGGTTTTAAATTATGTAAGATAAAATTTTAAATATTATTTAAAGTTTTAATTAAAAAACGGTAATTTAATATGTAATTAAAAATAATTTAAAATTTGGAGATGTATTGAAAATTTCTGGTGGAATTAACTTTGGGTAAAATATATAAAAATGGTACAATAGAGTTTGGAGTAAGATAATGTTTACACGTGGAAATGCACGTGCGGCATCGGCAGTTTCGGATAATGGATTCATTCAACTATTCAAGAGACCAAACAAGTAAACAAAGTGGAAATGACTGATTTAGCCTGACTGACACAGCTGTGTGTCACGGTGTCGGTATTTTCAAGATCTTTTGGTCAAACATCAATTTTTAACCAATTATTTTATGCCATGTGTCATAGTAACCTAAATTTAGGATGTTACTGCTTTTTTTAGTATTTAAAAAATTTAAATTACTCAAATATTTTACTTTAATAAATAATAAGAGTATAAATTAAAATTAATAAATCATTCCATTAAGATTTAAATCTTATCAAACTAAATTAAAATTTCATTTAAATAATAATTTAAAATGTAATTTTTGCACTAACTTTAGCTTGAATTTTGTTTTATACATTCTCAATATAAGTTTTGATCATATCCATCATAATTTTTATACTATATTTCAGCGTACTTAACCCTGCATCATCTTGCATTAATAACAATGCACTTATCAATCAAACTAAAATTTAATATAATTAAATTTAATTTAATGAAAATTCAATATATATCAATTGTACGGGCTTAAATTTGCCCGGGGCCCAACATGAACTAAATTTAACAGAGCCCACATCACAAAGAGCCCGATTGGCCCAAATTTTTAAACAGTTTCGGGAACCCTAGGGTTCCCTTCTTTTCCTCCAGCGCTGCTGCCCTCCCTCGGTTACCTCACCTGTGCCTCGTCCCGAGGCCTAACACCCGTTGTCGTTTTGCACCAAAATGGCAGAAACCTACCTCTGTTGACTTCGCCAAGACCTGCAAAATGAATGAAGAAAGAAAATAGAAACAGTGACAACACAGAAGCGAAATAGAGCAGAAACAGTACGAACAAATAGTGAAAATTAAACAGATGTATTTCGGCTATTAAAGCCCGAAAAATGAAGGGTAATAGGGGGGATCCCATTCGTTGTACAAGGTGATTGAAAAATATACAGAGATCAATAAAAAGAGAAACTTTGAATCTGAAATTTTTTTTTTGCAGAAGGTGATTTCTTTTTACATTTATTTTCATTTAAATTTCTGTTTGTTTGGATTTCTTTCTTTCTTTTTAAATTTTCTTTAGGTTGCATTCGGATAAATAAATAAAAAACCTTTGATTCGTTGATTGGGTACGTCACCGACATCTCTTTTGCCCGATCTGAAGGTCGTCGAACCCCTGGGGGTTCAGCCAAGGGCCATGGCAGAGATTGAGGGGCCGAAGGGTTCCCTCGCATGTTGGTCTCTCCTTTTGCCTTCTCTTCCATTTTCGTCCTTAAATATTAGGATATGGAGTGTAGAGGTAACAAATGGAGGGGTTTTTCAGAGACTTTAGCCACCGTATGTGGTGGCACATCGGTGACGGCGCAACAAGTGGTTTTTTAAAATAAAAAAAAAAACGCCGCCGGAGTGACTGAAAGGGAGAGCGTGGGTGAGAGATTAGAAGTTTTAAAGCCTCTTCTTATTTTTTAAAAATAAAGGGTTGCAAAATAAAAAAATAAAAAAATAAAAATGGGTTTTAAAAACATTGAATGGAACAGCTGTTTGGTGGGCTGTGAATACGCGTGCTCCCATCTTAAAAGGGAGATTTTCGTTTCAAGTCCCTCCACTCTCTTTTGCACTTACATTTTGCCCCTTTTTCTTTATCTGCTTTTAAATTCGGCCCAAATCTTCTGTTTTATTTCTAGTTTAATCCTTATTTTTTTCTTTTCACTATTTTGATATTCTATTAATCATTGTCTGTTATAATTATTGTTATTATTATTATTATTATTATTATTAGTTTTATTTTACATAAGTTATTTATTATTATTACTATTCTTATTATTATTGTTTTTTCTCTTAACTCACTTATTATTATTATCATTATTATTTCTATTATTTTTATTACTATTATTATTATTATTAATGTAGTGTTATTTCCTTTTATTTTCATTATTAACATTATACTATTATCATTTATTTTCATTATTTTCATTTTATTTTATTATTTACGTATCATTATCATTATTATGGTCACTATTACTTCTATTATTATTATATTACATTTATTTTTTTAATACTAGCATTAATACTATATTTTTATTATATTTCACTATTAACAATTTATTATTGTTAGCTATGTTAGTACAGTAATATTACTACTTTAGAGCTATTATATTACATTATTACTCCAATTATTGTTAGTAATATGATTATTTTCATTTTTATTCTCATTATTACTACTTTTCACTATTATTAGTTTAAACTTTTTATTTGCATTTATATTATCATTATCATTATTAATATGTTATTATTCATTGCTTCTTGTTGTTATTTACTATTTTTGACATATTAATGTTACTATCCTTATTATTTTATGTTTCATCGTCATTATTTCGTTTTCACATTTTGTTGTTCCACTTAATTTTTTATTATTATTTACATACCAATTCTTTATGTGTTGGCCCAAGTAAGCTCCATATATATATATATATATATAATCTCCATTATTTGGAATAAATAATTTAATATTTTCTTCTTAAAATTGAATAACAGATGGGGTTGTTCGCCTGGGAAATACCAGCTGAAGTTCGATGCTGAAGAAACATGTTATTTGTTGAAAGGGAAAGTTAGGGTTTACCCAAAAGCCTCATCATCAACATCAACGGCTGAGATGGTAGAGTTAGGAGCAGGAGATCTTGTGATTATCCCAAAAGGTCTTAGTTGCATTTGGGATGTTTCCATTGCTGTTGATAAACACTATCAATTTCAGTCTTCTTCTTCATCCTCTTGTGATCACTAATTTTATATATATCATTATTGTTTATTCTCTCTTTATATATATATATATATTCGCTATTTTTGTTGTTGTTTTTCCATTAAAATTTTCAAATTCTTTTACATAGGGATGACTTTTACATAGGGATGAGCTCTCGAAATTTTTTAGTTCAAAATTAAATTATATATTTTTATGATAATAAAAACATAATTTCTTTCTTATGTTAGTTTATATTTTTATAATTTGTAAAAAAATTAAATTAAATTTTATTATTTAAAAATATAGTTTTATTATTAATTTAAATTTTATAAATTATAAAAATACTTAAATATAACTCGAGTAGTAGAATTAATTTTTTTCCTTTTTTGGGTTTTAGTTTGGATATAAGCGAAATTATTATTATTATGACTGCATTTTCCATCCAAATTAATCCTTTATTTGCAAATATATATTGCGTCTTCAAATGTATTATTTCACCAGTCAACTCTTTATATATACATTTATTGGGTTAATATATATTTCAGCCCCTGAACTCAATGGCACTTTATTTTTCTTTCATTTAGTCCGTATCTAAACTTGGAAACCATTAATTAAATATATATATTTTTTAATTTAGTAGATACCGTTGTCTTTTGTCCTGATAGTGAATAAAATAATGACCTGTGTCTTAAAACTTCAAAAACTTATATATTTTTTTATAAAAACTAAAAAAATAAAAATAATTTAATAAATAATGAATTTGGATAAATGAATTTAAATGCTTTTCTGTCCAAATTCATTATGACTAGTAATTTTATATTTTTTAAGTTTCTTTTATTTCACATGACTTTTTTTAAATTATTTTAAATTATGCCACTCATTTTAAAATTTAAGATTCAATTTTATTCGGACTATCCCATAATAAGCGATAAATTCATTTTAATTAAATTCTACAATTAAATTTATTGCACATAAAATCATAAATTTAGTCCAAGTTTTTAAATATAATCATTATTTTTCATATTTTTTTGAGTTTTGAAATTTTAATTTTGATACAAACAATAATGATTAAATCCATTAACAAGCGTTGCGAGTAACATATAAAAATAACAAATTAACAAGACATTACACTTATGATGATATACTTGTCATATACAATTTTAATAAATTTAACAAATACCATTCAATTTAATCATGTTTGAAATTTTAAAAATAAAAACATACAGAAATTAAAATGACTAAATTATAATATAAAAACTAAATCTACAATTTGTGCAACATATCAAAATTTAACCAAAACAAAATCACTTTACTCGTATAGGCAAGTCTAGGCAAACACCATTAAAATACTGAAACAGTTGTACTGTGAATGTTAAATCATGTGAAAAAAGACAAAAGCAGTGTTACAAAAACAAATGGGCCAAAATATTTACAAAAGAAAAAAAAAAAGCAAAAATAAAAACTGTGTAAGCAAAATTTGGCTGGGGGCAAAGAACAGGAAACCCACCAAACTAACAATTTTTTATGCTAATTTGTAAAATTTCTTGAATGAAACAGATGATCTGCTACAGTATAGACAAAAGGCTTCAAACTTTTATTTTTCAAGTGGAAGTCTCTGCTGGTTGAATCTTATTGCTTTGGCTTGGTCCCCATATACGGATCGTATGATCGTCACTAGCTGATGCCAACATCAGAGGCCGTTTAGGGTTCCAGCTGACACTATTCACCGTCATTGAATGGCCAGATAATACCTCAATTGGTGTGGAGCTTTGTCTATTCCAGATATACACCTGCCAATATTTGCATAATGTAAAAGCGAATAAATGAATTTGCCGAGGTCCATGTGCATATATACATGAGTTAAGACACGAAAAAATAACACTATCAGAGATGACCCCGAAAAGGTCCTCTGTAATCGGCAAAATCAGTATGTATTACAATTACATAAGGAAAGTAGGTATGCTAAGTGCTAATGGGGACCGACGCCACAGGTAGCGTATCCCAGTATCAGCATCTTAGTGTAAGATGAAGTGGAAGATGTTATTGGACTGGACTGGTTATCATATGGCTGCCCGAAATGCCAGAAATGATTAATAAATGCAAGGGTAATATGGAGACCCTTGTACTAGAAGTCAAATTACATTTTACCATTTTACTCAAAAAATAGACAAATTAATCCATGTATGTCAAATTAAAGGGCAAACTGATATTTTTTGTTAAAATTTCATCCAATTCTATTGTTAAAAACTGGCATGATTGACATAATAACCAAACAGTTACATGTGAAGTGTCACGTATACCTCATTTTGACATATAGGGACCAGTTTTTAACAATAGAAATGGATGGATATTTTAACAGAATGATCAATTTGCTCTTTGATCTTACAAAGACTAATTTGCCCTTTTTTTGAGTAGAAGGGGCAAAATACAATTCGACTCCTAATACAAAGACTTCCATAGTATTTTACCTAAATGCAAGTGATTTGAGAAAAGGTATAATAAATTTACACCTAGCTAAACATGAACAGCAATGATCATATAGGCATATAAGCATTACCTGTGTGTTCTCACTACCACTGGCAATGAACATGCTATTGATACCACCAAAGCAGGACCGTATGACATACTTGTTTTGCTTGTGTCCTGTGTACTTTAAAGGCTTTGCCCATTTTCCGGCAACATCTCTCAAATGTATCTCTTGGCTATTTAGGTTGACAATAAAGAATTTACTGTCGATGGAAACTGAAAGAGATGTGATTGAATGCTCCTCAAAGATTACTTGCTCAGCATTTGTCCTCAAATTTAATATCCGAATTTCTTTGTCAGAGAATATGCTGATAAGGTTTTCACCATCTGATGTAACAGCAAGATCCAAAACCTTGGGCATCCTCATGCCCCTCCAAGCTTTCATCTCATTCCCATCACAGTCCCACATGCAGATCCCCTTTTCAGGGTCAGAACTGCCGCAAACAATTCGCTTTGAGTCTGGAAACCAAGCACATGAGCTAACGGTGAAGCCGTGGTCCCCAAATGTATGCTTGCAAGTGCCTGTTTCTACATCCCAAAGCTTGAGAACTTCCAAGTTTCCACATGTGAGTAACTTTGTATCGTCCGGGCTCCATGCCACAAAGGATACAGGGTTCTGATGGCTTCTAAGCACGTGTTTCATTGTCAGCTTATCATTATCCATGACCTAGAAATCCAGCGAGTGGAAAAAAATCAAGTCAAACACTTCAAAAAAAAGAATCTTAGAGAGCAAGACCAAAATCCAGTACCTGTAAATTTTAATATAAAATATACATAAATATTCAAGATTATAATGATGGTAATTATGTGTTCAACATGAAAACAAGGTCCTCTGCTTAAACTTAGGATAATGTCTGGTGTAGAACATTAAATCTAGACACCCCATGGTCAGCATTAAAAGCCACTTAGAGCCACATTTCTTAAGAGGGAAGTTTAGGTGAAAAAATCACACACGCTAAATCGAATCAATATTAAAGAACAGAAAACAAAAAGAACATAGTATGAGAAAGAGAACATTAACATCTGATTCATTTCATTTCATTTATTTTGAGTTCGGGAAAGAGACATTCAGGAATTCGTACATGAAATTGGTCATTTCTTGTTTGTTTCAGTTTTTAGAATAACAACAAACTAGACCTTATTTGCATCCCCCTCCCGACCAAATATAAAAAAGAAAAAGAGGGAAAACGGAGGCATTAAGAGTTAGATGCACCCCTAGTTGAGCCACTATATGTAACTCCTATGATGCTATTCTAATTTATCATATCTCACTGACATGTTACAACAAAAACAATATTCCAAATCTTCTAGATGAAGCAACAGAGACACATGCATGCACATATTCTTAAAAAAAGAGTGTGTATCTGTCCACATGCATAAGCAAAAAAGCATGAAGTTGTACCTTCCATATAATAGCTGTACAGTCACTTGATGAAGAGGCTAAGTACTCTCCATTATTTGAAAATTGAATGAACCAAACTTCATTGCTATGTGCAGTCAAAATCTGCAGTCACAGGAAACAAAAGGGGCTACAATACACCTTAAACATTCATGATAAACAAGCCACAATTTAGGCAGTTGGACAAGAAAATTCAAAAATTGCATGTTCCTCATGTATAAATCAGCACAAAGGGAATGGAACAACTCATTAAACATTCTCATCTTAAGGTGGGAGAAATCATCTTGAAGAAAGATCATGGAATTTGGAAGATATTTTAGTGAAAAGCACACACTGAAGTTATTATTTTAAAAAAACTACTGAACATAATTTTCTTTAAGCTTTTTACTAAAGGGTGATTCAACTGTCTAATTTCTTGGTGTTGCATAGCTCAATGGTTTTCATGCCCTGCCTCCAGCAAGCATAATATGAAATTCTAGAACTATAAAAACATATTGCCATGACTCCCTTCATGTCAGCCAAAGAAAAATAGCATGAATTGAGAGGAAGTTGTACTAATAATGTATTAAAAAAAAAGATCATCCATGAACTGACAGGATATATAAACATAAAAGGAGTTTTTGTTCCATGAAAGTGTATAAGCAAGTTCTACAACATGATGAGGACAAGATTTCTACCTGACAAGTCAGCTATATAATTCATATTGCAAAATTATGTTTTATTTATTTTATTTCTATTGTTCCGGCATACCATAAAAGAAGAACTTTAAATTTCTTATTGGTTCAAAATGATAAATGGAAATCTAGACAAACTTTTTCCACCACTCCAAGCCATTGGCTTCATTGAATACAAGCAAATATTGTCTTGATATGTGGGTTCAAATTGACAAAGAACATTCTCAGTAAAAATAAACAAGTTATGAATAACAACATGGAAATTCATCACCACCTCATAGTTTATACCAAGATGAGCGAATGAAGATTAAGTAGCATTAGATGGATGCAGGAGGCTGAAATTACATCATTTGAAGGCGGCAAGGCGCTTCATTTTAGTACTTAGGAACTTGACCCCTAGCATTTGTTCCACCAAATCAGAAGTTTATTGTGGCAACATTATTGAAAATGTAGATAGACGGTAAATAAAAAAAATAGACATGCTAAATATGATGAACAGACAAATGCTTGGTGTTAGAAAACACGAGATAAAATGTAGAAAATATCATATTAAAACTGAAAACATTGTGTTCATAAAGGCCTATGTTCATTTTATAACCTATGGTTTATAAACGTATGAAAAACAGTATTGACTGCAACAAGAAGCACACCTGAACTGTTTCTGTAGGTATCTGATCTCTGCCGCAGCAATGATCTTCATAAAGCAAGACCGCGTCCTGGGAATTATGATATATACATGAATCAATTTGGGCTGTTACACTAGTTTCAACTAGATGTTCCAACCGTCTCTCAGGCAATACAATTGGCGGAGGAAGCTGTTTCCCTAGCTCCATCACTAACCTTTTTCGCAGTTCACTAATAACATCTTCATCTAGCTTACCCAACTCCATCTCTTTCAATGCAAGTATATTATAAGCTAATTTATGAACTGTTTCGTTGCTCATATGTAAAGTGGGAACCCGTTTTTGCAAAACTGACAAAGCCAAAGAATCATCACCTCGATTCAAGTACTCCAAAAAACACTGCTTGAACACAAGAAACAAAACTGAAGATCGTGTATCATCCTTCACATCCTTAATTTTATTCAATGTATCAATACAATCATCCCAATCTCCATTAAGGATTTGCGATTCCAACAAATCAAATTCTACAGATTTGTACCTAACACCGGACTCTATTTCCAAACAAGAAGCAGATTTTTTGTATCCAAGAGAGTATAAGCATTGAATTATAACTCTTAAAAATTCATGCTTCTTTATTAAACCTTTAGAGCCTAGCGTGGTAGGCGAATTCTCCATTGAGCTGTGTTTAGGGAAACCTTAAACCGTTTGGATAAACGGTCTTGCCTTCTAAGATCAAAGATGCCCATTTCTTTCACTTGCCATCAGTTTCCTATATCATAAATAAAATCCAATTAGTCGAAAATTCATTCAAGAAAAATCTCAAATGCCCATAACAAATACATAAATAAATAACACAATCATTGTAACAAGGATGAAGACCTAGAAACCAAATAGAGGAAACTATATAAAGTAATTCAAATGTTGAAATAATGTTTATTATAGAAGAAGAAATCCAGTTCTGAACATACGCAAGATTTGCCAAAGGAAGAAAACTAAAATCAAGAAGCAAAGAAGCAAATACTTTCCAAAGCAATAAGTTGAACTTTCAGAAAATAAAAAGCTTCCATAAACAAAAGACAAAGAACCCAATTTATTTTCTTTCTTTATCAAATCTTACAAATAATAACAACAACCAAATTAATTAAAAAAGGGGGGAAATCCACAAATTCATTCAATTCAATAAACCAACTTAAAAAACTGATAATTGAATTAACTACCCAAAACCCAAAAAAAATTACAACCCAACAAGATTAATAACAAAAACAAAAATAAA
Organism: Gossypium stocksii; assembly: GCA_020496765.1. Classification (NCBI taxonomy): domain Eukaryota; kingdom Viridiplantae; phylum Streptophyta; class Magnoliopsida; order Malvales; family Malvaceae; genus Gossypium; species Gossypium stocksii. The sequence goes on from CM035623.1 coordinate 113,745,498, forward strand.
AGAATCATTAAACAGTAATTCATTCAATTAAAAGGCCAATAAAATGCTAAGTTGTACGTACAGAGAATGAATAGTTCCCAACTGTGACGAAACCAATAAGAACCAAAAAAAAACACGAAATAGAAAAATGAGGTGAAGGGTATTAGGGGGGGAAAGGGGAGAGGGTTTAGCAGCGGTTATTTTGAAGGGACTGACGACAGAGATTTGTTGAAAAAAAATATTAGTACATAAATTTTTATATTATGAAAAAAGAAATGTGGCGAAGATAAAAGAACGAAGCAAGTGATTTTTTTTCCCGATCTGCTAAAGCGTTGACGTTTTGTAGATGTGATTTAACGACGCCGTCGGGGATGGGGGTTTTTACCGTTTACTTGTGTGAATGGAATTTTGTTCAAACGTCTCTCTTTTATTTCTTATTGTTTTTTTTGGTATAACAACAAAATTTAATTCATAATTTTAAACTCTTTTTTTTTACTTTAATTTACATTTTTTATCACTTCAACCTAAAGTTTCAAAATTTTGAGGACAAAAAAGTTGTATTAATTGTTAAAATTTTAACGATATTACAATAATAGTTTATGTATATTTTATTGTTGATGTGGATAATTTTTAAAAAATATTTTTTTATTTTATATTTTTAAATAAATTTAATATTTTTTAATTTTTTATAAAGTATATATGAATTATCATGCAAGTTTTCATGTCAATTATATTGAACTTTTAATAATTTAGTGAACTTTTTCACTAAAGATTAAAGGATAGAGTAATGAAAAAAAATAGGTTAAAGCTAGAAATTTTATTTGGGAATTTAAGATAAAATCCTAAAAAATTTTAAACAAATAAAGCTAGAAATAGTGTTCTAAAAAGACTTAGATTATATAATTAATTTTTAGAAAGGATTGAATTTACGTATTTTCTGTTTATTTGAATGAATGAAAGGCATAGAATAAAATAAATGATCAATACTTGACAGGGATTACTAGTAGTATTTTCCCATTTGACAAAGGGAGCTAAAATATCTGCTTGCCCCTTTCATCTCCTGTCAAAGTGACAAAAATAATAAATATTAGGGTTAAATTTCTCGTTATATCTTAATTTTATTATTCAAGGTTTTTTTTTTTCTTTTTGAAAGCAAAGTTTGAATTTATTTATTTATTTATTTCTTTATATGAGTATAACATCACAATTTTTAGTCTTTGTTTTTTGATACAATGCCTAGAACTTTACTCATAATCTCTCTCAAACCCTTAAATAAGAGGATAATGTGTTTCAATATACTTTAACCCACGTCCTCGATTAGACATTGACTTTGTTGACAAATGTTAAGGTTTTGGGATTTTACTATCCAAGTTCAAGTTTCATCATATGTAATTCTTATGTGCGGGTATGTAGTTTCATTATGAGTGGGTTTTAGTCAAGTGAGTCCATTTTAGTTCGAATTATTCAATTCTTTGTCCCCTTGTGCTTTATATTGGCTTGATTTTGCTTTGTCGTTACTTGAACATGTATTTATAATTGTCATGGGGATTAAATCCTTTTGAGATTTGTAGTTACTCATCTCAATAATGTCATCTTCAATGCTTAAATTCGAGTTTTCTCCTTAATAATACGATATATCATACCATTGCACTCAATACATATTGATTTATTGTGATTTTATTCATCGATATAATGCAAGTTTAATTATTAAATACAAATACAAGTTTCATAATTTATAGATAAATTTTAAATATTTAAATGATGGTTAATGTGTAAAAAAGTTTATATATTTTACAAAATAAATTATATTATTATGATTTTATATTATATTAAAATTTTTGGCTAAATTTGACGTTAGAAGTCAACTCCATACCAACTCAATTAAAAAAAAATATTTATGCTTTTACAAGATGTATTATTGAAATGATAACTTTTTATATTTTAATATGTATATTTTTTACAGCCATAATTTAATATTTTAGAAATCAACATTTATTAATAAAAATAAAAATCCAAATTATTTTGATAAAAGATGAAGAACAATTTTTAAAAAAAATATATGAGAGAATAAAAAATTTTAAAAATAGGTCAATTATTCTATTAGTCTCTTAATTTTGAGTAAGTTTTTGTTTTATTTTATTTTTGGTAATAAAAAAAAAAGAAATTGCAACTCAAAAATTAAACAGAAAGAGAACTCATCACATAATTCTTGTCTATCAAACGCAATCCGGTTTCCTTGTCTCTTCTAAGCTTGACAATTTTGTCAGTAATTCTATTCTCTTCTTTGGGTATATACTGAAGGTTTCAATGGCTTAGAGACTTCAAAAGCAAGATAATTCTCGTAACTAAAGCAGAATTAGAATCACCACAAACTTCGTCCTAAATGAGATTAACAGCTTCAAGATCATCTGTTCTAATAATGACATTTCAAAACCCGTGATCAAGGGCAATTTGCAATCCATCAATGATGCCCCATAATTCTGAATACATAACCTCGCAAATACCAAATACCTTGTGAAGCCGACAATCCAAGTTCCTTCATGATCACGCAAAAGCCTTCCAGCTGCAGCATACCTCTCAACATTTCTAACTGAACCATCCATGTTCAAGTAAACCCATCCAGCCTGAGAAAAAGGAACGAAATCCGATCTTGACGTTCTAAAGCCTCGCGAAACAAACATTAAAACATGCTGCTTTGCCCAGCAAAGAGAGGTTTTAATAACTTCATCAGTACTCCATGTAAGGCCTTGAAATATGCATAAGTTCCGATTCTTCCACATGCGCCAAATGATAATCCGAACAGACAAGCCCAATTAACTCCATCTCCACGTTTACTACATGTTTATTCCGTAGATTAAGCTCAATCCATTCGTATAGAGAATCTACAAAAAAGATAGATTGTTTACCTGGAGGAATTAGCTGCATCCAAATATCCATTGCCCTTGTGCAATCCCTAAGAACATGAAGAATACTTTCACAAGCATGACCACAAGCCCCACAAGCAGTATCTAAACCCAATTCTATTCTTGTTCTTTCCACATTAGTAAGTAAGCGCTGCTTAATGGCAAGTCAAATGAACACTCCAACCTTTTGTAGGCCTTTCCAATGTAGATTCCAAATATCTTCTTTCGCATTCCATGAGTCTTCCCGGAGCTTCTTGTATGCATTTTTAATATAAAAAGCACCAGAAGTACTCCCCCCCAAATAATTCTATCCATGCTAGAATTTGGTTGAGGTGGTAGAATTCCTACAATCAGTTGAATGATCTCCTTGGGTAACCAGATACAAAAGAATTCTAAATTCCAATCCCTATTTTCAATGACCATATTGCTAAAGGCACAATCTATATCCAAGCTAGAGCTACAATCTATCTTTTTGTATAATGGTCCAACATTGGGAATCCAAGAATCCTTTCAACAACTAATGCTATGCCCATCCCCAACAGACTAAAGTAGATTCTCACTTATAAGCGACCAAATCATGATAAATATCTCCACAAGAAAGAATATCTTCCCCTCGACAAAGATTCAGGTACACCATTTTGAACCCCATACTTAGACCGAAGCACCTTAACCCATAAAGAATAACTATTCATCAATAAATTGAAACCCAACTTCATCATAAAAGAAGTGTTATGATCACGTAAAAACCTTATAACATGACTTCCATTCGATTTAGGTTGGCATATCGAATCCCAACCTACCAAAGCCATATTCCTATTACCACTAGTGGAATCCTAAATGAATTGTCTTATCATACCTTCGATCTCATCACACAAACCTTTTGGGATCATCATCTATTGCATGAAGTAGCTCGGGATTGAGAGCAAGACCGATTGAGCCAAAGTAATTCTATCTACCAGAAAAAGCTGTCTAGCATCCCAACTACAAAGTTTACTTTGCACATTATCAATGACAAAATGCAGAGTATTATTAGTAACCTTCTCGTAGATGAAGGGAACTCATAAATACGAACCAAGATTCTGCACCATATGTATCCCCAAAAAACTATTAATACGCTTCTGAATATCTTCATTCACCCATTTAGAGAAAACCATGTTAGACTTTCGAAGATTAACATTATGCCTCGAAACACTGCAAAAAGTATCTAGAACTTTCTTGATAACCCGTGTCCGATCCTCTTCCGCCTTGCCAAAAAGAATCAAATCATCTGCGAAAAAGATAATAAAGGGCCGGACCTAATTTAGACAACCGGATAAGTGCCCAACTACCTTCAACCATAGCCTCGTGGATACCCTGCCCTAACCACTCCATATACAAAATGAAAATGTATGGTGAAAGTAGACATCTTTGACGTACTTCTCGTGCCGGTTTGAATTTTTGTAAAGGTACTCCATTCCAAATTACCTACATAGTAGAACTAGAAATGACAGACATAATGATAGTATGGAAAAATTTAAAAATCCCTTCAGCCTGTAGAGAAGCGTCAATAAAGTCTCGGCGAACACGATCATAGGCATTTTCAAGGTCAACTTTAATGGCCATCCACCTTTTATTTTTTTATTTGCTCTTCAAAGAATGTATGACTTCCTGTGTATTGATGATGTTGTCATTTATATTCCTTCTAGCAACAAAACTTGCTTGTTCAGGCGCAATATCCTAGGGAATAGCACTTTGAATCTATTAGCAATCATTTTCATCACAAGTTTATATAGCACTGAACAAAGACTGATAGGACAAAACTGCGAGAAACTTTCTAGATGTTGCACTTAAGTACAAGAACAATAAGTGTATTGTTAAGGTCCGAATCAATATTATTACCAGAGAAAACCCCTTTTACCCACTCGCAAATGGATAGTCCAACAAACTCCCATTGACTCTGATAAAAAATAGTATGAAGTCCATCGTTGCCAGGTGCTTTTAAAAGCGCCATATCGAAAAAGGACTTCTTAATCTCCTCATAAAAAATAGGCCTACTAAGGAAATGGATCTCCTCCTGCTTGAGTGACGAAAAGGCACCACTCCCAAGACTGCTCGTTCTCATTGATTGCTCCTCATAAATATTCTTATAAAAATTAACTGCTTCCTGTTTTAAGTTATCTTCATCCATAATCCATTCTCCTGCCTGATTTTTAAGAGTAACAATGCCATTATGCTTCCGTCTCTGTAAAGTTCGCCTATGAAAGAATCTTGTATTCTGGTCTCTAAAAACTAACCAGTCACACATAGCCTTTTGCCTCCATAAAAGCTCATCATGATGTAAAACTAACTTCAGTTATTCTCGAATTCCTAACTCAATCTGATTTAAAAAAGATAAGCTTCTTCGATCAATCGCCTTTTGAACATTGTCCAACTTTTTCCTTAAGAGATTCTTCTGATGCGTAATATACCTATAAACCTCTTTATTCCAAAGTTTCACATGATTAGTGAAAGAAGCCTGTATAGTCGGCATATCCCCCAAAAACTTCTAACTCTTCTTCACAAAATCTGAAAACTCTGGATGCTCAATCCATCCGACCAAAAAATGGAATAGCCTCTTTGAGCAAGACTGAACCTCAAGTAAAAGAGATAATTTGAGGGGTCTATGATTCGATTTAAGCTTTTGTAAGTGCAGGACTTTTGACAGAGGAAATTTAAGGCTCCAAGCATCATTACAGATTGCTCTATCCAGTATCTCAAAAACACCCCTCTGGTCAAAGTAAAGTTTGGACCATTAAACCTCAAGTCATGTAGGCCCATGAAATCCATGAAGTTACTAAAGAAAGAACATATTTTCCCAGCAGCATGACCACCTCTTTTTTCACAAGAAGTGAGAATAGTGTTAAAATCATCAATCATTAACCACGGAATCCCATCATTTGGTACAGTATACTTAAGAGCTTCCCATAACTGCTTCCGTTTCTGACCATTCAAACTACCATACACGATAGTGACCAAAATTGGTTACCGATAAGAATTTTTAGAAATTTTGAGAAAAATAAATTAAGAATGATTACCCAAAATATCCACAGAAATAGAATCTATTCAACCAATCCAAATTCCACCAGAAAAACTCACAGCCTCAACACCATGCGAAAAGTTAAAACCGAGTTTAGCAATAACAAAATCCGTTTTAACACCACTAACCATTGTTTCCAAAAAGCTAACCAAATCAGACTTATGTTCTCTATTATACTCTCAAAAAATACGAGGGAATTTCAAACTAGCACATCATTGACAGTTCCAACAAAAAATGGTAAAATTCATATTAAAATTAAAAAAACTAAAATTAAAAATACCACTATATTATGCAAATGTGGAACCAATGCCACCAAGCTGTCCATCGGCATTACTGCCAGATTCATATGCTCCAAGTCCAGCTTTCGAATTGATGAGATTAGCCATGAAGCTTATTGCTTCTGTTAAAGGGATACGAGAAATCCCAATATTATTTAATTTTCCTTCATTTTCTTTGAAATAGCGATTGAGCAGAGGTCCACCACGATTATTACCAACTTTGTTCTCATAACCACGCCCTCTGAAAATAGAAAAATATTTATTAGTATTAACTAAAATATTTTTCCTATTACCTTTGAGCGGTTTGGACCCATCATTTTTGTTGAAAGCAACAGCCGAATGGTGTTTTGGGTCTAAAAGATTCACATCTAATTATACAGCAGTTCTGCAATACCCTTCAAACTTAGGATTATTAAGGACTAAATTATTTCCCTCTTTCCTTGAATAATCCGATTGAATATCAACACCTTCCTGCTTTGAAAAATCATTAGAAGACATCCCACTAAGGTCATGTTTCTCCAAAAAATAATTTTTTCCATCCACAAAAGCATTATCCAAGCCACTAGAAATTAGCCCATTAGGTGCTACAAGCTTAGACTGTCCGCTCTTTCTTTCTTGGCCCACCACGCTTCTCCAATATCAGCTCGCTGACCCGTGCACCTACCTCCTTAGAAAGCGTTATACCTGCAGGCGGAATAAATGAGACAACATTAAAAAAGGTGAAATTATTCCCCAGGTCCCTCTCTTTTTAGAAAGGCATATCAGACTCCATAGGCTTTTTCCCTAAAGCTTGCTTCCCCTCAACCCGACCCTTCTCAAAATTTCTTAGCCTGCTAGGACTGGAGTCCAAATCAGGCCCAACCAAAGGCTTAAGGCCAACTTCAATCCCACGGGCCACTTCACTAACCTGACCTAAAAACCCTTTAAAACTATTCCTACCCAACACCCCCTTAAAACTAACCTTAGCTTCTCCATTACTAAAAACTCCGGCCGCACGGTCCTCACATTCCTTCTCCAAAAAACCTTCAACAACTTCTCTAACTCCACCATCTGAGTCATCTTCCTCAATCAACGATGAAAACCTGGATCCCAACGATCCCTTTCCCGAAAACTCTCTCATTAACTTGAGAATCTCGTTGACCACGCTCGCTTTTCCTCTCCACCGACATCCACAGCCCGTAATCGACTAGCTTCTCTTTACTGGCCCCACCGTTCTTATCCCCGGAGGACGCCATCGTCGCGACTACAGCACTTCTAAAAGCCAAATTCGCCTCCACCGAAGGGTACAACTCCTTCACATGCCCGTATTTTCCACAACTAAAGCACACCATCGGGAGGGCTTCGAACTCAACCCTTTGCACAGTGCCATCGACCAAAACTTGAGAAACCAAAGGTTTATTGAGGTTGATAAACACAACCAAGCAAGCAAACCTTCCTCTAGTTCTGTTATCAGTTTGAAGATCCAACTTGACTACTTTCCCGATTATCCCTCCAATAGCTTCGGTGATTTATCGTTTGTAGAGATAACCCAGAAGCCCCGGTAATCGAATCTAGGCCATCACAACACTGGGGTAAGGTTGTGCTGGATTAAACGACTACGGCCATGGTTGTACCGTAAGGTACTGACCAAAGATAATCCATGGTCCCTGAACTAAGACTTTGTTGTAGTCATTAATGTCTTGGAACTTGACCAAAAAATACCCATTAGTAATATCCATTAGATGAAAATTTTTTGCGGGTTTCCATAGGTTAAGGATACAACTATGTAGCACATTATATCAAATGTTACGCCCTAAAAGCTTGAGAATCACTGTCAATTCCATCTTTTTGAACAATAGGCCTTTGATACTATCCGAGAAGGCAATTGCCGGAATCCCATTAACCATGGACATATTAACATCGCCATCCATTAATTCAAAATCATTATCGTTCTTATCAAAATTCCCTTTAAGATTACCATCCGAAGAGGCGACACCTCCCCCCAAAAGTTTGTCTTTAAAAGACAAATTCGACTGTTTGTCGGAATCCATGACCATGTTACTGGTTTCTCCATCTACCACTTTCTTGAACCGTACTTTCTTCGTATTTTGATCACTACCGGTGCAAGATTCACTCTCAGTACCGTTGACATAATTTTCCATCTACCACTTGTTTTGTTTTCTGCTAGTAAGTTTTTATTTTGACTACCTAAAAAAGTTACAAATTGATCACTAATGTGTTTGAATTTTTTTTCCACTTAACTGATAAGAGGCAATGGTGGCACTTTTTAGTAGGTATAATAATATTTTTAGCCCTCAACTTTTATAATTTCTATCAATTTAACCTCAATTCTATATAAAAATTACAAATCACTCAAAATTATTTTAAAAATTAGAATTTTCTATATAAAAATCCAAGTTATTGTAACAACAAATCTTCAGCTTTGTCATAAAATCATGAAAGTTGATTAAGAAATAGATCAATATCGATCTCTTAACATAATATTCATATGATATAAAGCTTAAATATGATTAAAAACTAATGGTCATGTAATAAAACTCAAGATTGTTCAATATCGTGGCATAAGAATGAAAATGGTCATTCAATATAATCAAATAACAAATTAAAAACAAAATAAAACTAAGTAATATCTTCAAGTTAAGTTCCATGTTATTGAAAGACTTTTTCTAAAGCCAATATTATAGAGATTTGTGAAATCAACTTTAATAGCAAAAAATATACAAACTATACCATAGAAATTTCTTTTTCAAACTCAATGCATTTAAATTATTTTTCAAATCTCAAATCGTAAAAACAAATTATATTCTGAATCTTTTTCTTTTTCTTTTATTACAATGAAATTCCCTCTCTCTTTTTTTCTCACTTTATCTATTTTTAAAATTTGTATTTAATTTTTTATATTTTCTATATATTTTTATAAATTTCTAAATTTTAAAAAGATAAAATTTTTATCATTTTATATAGAACCAGTGTCAAATTGACAGAAAGTATAAAAGCTGAGGATAAAATTGTTATTATACAAATAAAAAAATGCCACAGTTAGTCACTTAATGGCCGGGTGACCAAAAAAACCAATTTCAAAAATATTAGTGACCAATTTATAACTTTTTTTAGTTAAATGACCAAAATGTAAACTTATCCGTAGTTAAGTGACTAGTGGTAGAATTTACCCTTAACAAATAAATTACTTTCCCAAAACTAATATATTTTACTTTTTTACTAACTACCTTATTGAATTAACCTACGAATTAGTACTTGAAAGTGTATATATATATATATATTCCATATTGTCTTTTTTTTTTTTTATTATAATTGGTACCCAAATTATATTTTTTCCAACTTCAAAACATTGTTAATCTAACTATTAGTAATAAGTCAATTAAAAAAAAAACGCTTAACCTACAAATTAGTACTTAAACTATATTCTTTTTCCCAAGTTAGTACTTACAAACTTTTTTTTTGGTCACAAGTGATATCTAAATTGTTCTTTCGATACTCATTTTGCACTAAAATATTATATCCATTAAAAAAATTAGCCAATAATAAAATGCCACATCATATGATATTTTTAAAAAAATATTTTTTAATTTTAACTTTCTTTTACATTACTTCTCTCACTTAAAGATTTTCAATTTTTTATTTGTTCATCCTTTATGATGTTTAGCAACGCCAAAAATAATTGAAATTTGACTTTTGGGGGTCGAGATGCTGACAATTAAGTATGTATTTGAACTTAACCACTTGTTTGCTCAACCTGGCGAGATCAAAGTTATTTCTTTGATTAGAACCAATGTTTTTAAAACCAGTTTAACTGGTTGGACTAATTCAACTAAGCTCCGAATGAGATATCGATTTAAAGATAAGGTTAAACCAAATGACTTACGAATTGATACAAATCAATTGAATTAGTTTTCTCTATTTATAAAAAATATATTTTTTTAATTTTTAATAAATAAGTTGATTGAACTAGACAAATCGATCAAACTGTGAACTGATAGCCTAACTGATCAATTCATTATGAAAACCTTCATCAAAATGATAAAGCCCAAAATACTCACACTACTAGAAGAAACCCTAAGAGGAAGAAGAAAGAAAAAAAAAATGAAAACTAAAAAGACATAAATATATATAAAGAGAAAATAGTACATTTCATCTTTTTTGTTTTTGTCACATAACAAATTTTACTTAGTAATTTTTAAAAAATTAGACTTAGCGGCTTAACTACAACTAGTAGAGGTATCAATATAAAAAAAAAGTTTAGGTACCACTTTTGATAAAAATATATAAATACCAAATGGGAAAAAAATGCATAGTTTATGTACCAATTTGTACGTTAAGTTTAAAAAAAAAAAAAGTTTAGCTAACAAATAGAGTAAGGGAAGTACCTAATTGGAAAAAGAATAATTTGGGCTTCACTTGTAAAAAAAATGTTTAAGTATCAAAATGAAAAAAATGATAAACTTTAGGTACTAATTTATAAATTAAGCTATTAATTTAATAGTATAGAAGATAATAATAAAAAAATCCGAACAGTTTCCAAGTGACGGCAACAAACGGCTCTAAGGTTTGTCGTTTTCGTCGGTGCGTCACAACCACGCGCTGATTAAAAGGATCGTGGTCGACAACCGCCATCAATTTCCCCCAAACAATATTTTTTTATTATTTTCTGGATTTTGTTAAGCATACATATTTTTTAACAATGGGTAAACTGCAATTGTAGTCACCCAACTTTTGGTTAGTTTCCCTTTTTACCCAATTATTCGATTTTTTTATTTATTGGTCGATAGAAAAATGACGTGACAACTTTTAAATTGGAATAATAGCAACTTTAACCCTCAATATTTATATATTGTATCAAATTAGTTTTGGTTCTAAAAAAATTAACCCTCAACATTTACACATTGTGTAATTTGGTTTTTCTTTTTCAATTTATTTTTCTTTGTGATCATTTTAACTAAAAAGCTAAAAAAACAAATCTATCAAATAAATTTGATTGGAAATATACAAAAAATGGAAGCACCTAACAATCCAAGATAATTATTTCCGTATTTTCTCATCCTTTTAAAATTAACCTTTAATGTTACAAATAAAAGTAAAACAGAAAAAAATAACTAAATTGCACAATGTGTAAATGTAGAGAGTTAAATTTTTAAAATCAATAATAAATTGACACAATATATAAATGTTAAAAGTCTAAGTTGTTACTATAGAAAATTTAAAAGCTACCATATTATATTTTTGTTGATAATTTAACGATTAGTGACCAAAAAAGAAAAATTTGAATTGTTAGGTGACCAAAAAAGAAAAAAGTTAAATTGTTAAACCCTTTTATATCTTTTTGTAGTTGAATGAAAAAAATAGTAATAATTGAATGACTATTAATAAAATTTATCCTTTTTTTAATAAAATAACGAAGAAACTAATTTTATAATCTACAAGTACACTGTTTAGTAAATTCTTTTGCTTATTTTTTTAATACAAAAAAGAATCAGTATTACTATTCGTGTTTGCCTCTTTGCTGTAGCTACACTCAAGCAATAAAAGCACCTCCCACCTTCCCCCACTCTCAAAAAAAATTTTCGTATATTTTTTCTCTTTAAATTTTATATAATCTCAATTCCAGATATCATTTTCTTCCTTTCTATTTTCCTCACTTTCTCTCTTTTAGATCCCTCTTTTGCTTTTTTCCCTTTTTTTCTCCCTGGAAAGGAAAAAGAAAAGAAAAGAAAAGAAATTTTCTTTTTTGTTTTCTGCAATTTTGCGGTAGATCTTTGCCGCATTTCATGGATCTACAATCGCGGCGAGCTACATTGTCTTAATATTTTATTTTTTTCTAGGTTTTTTTTTCTATTTTTTTAATTTTTTGTCGCTTGGTGGAGCAGTGGAGCTTCAGTTTTTGTTTGGTTATGAGGTGTGTTGTTTTGGACGGAGAGTTTGGACGGCGGAGAATGGTGCAATGGAGCTTTAGGACTCACCGGTTGTTCTCTGACGAGGTTCGAGTTGGTATCTGTGTTTGACGATGGTTGTTTTGGACTCTGGTTCGGCGAGATAAGATGCCTGCTTTGATTCTGCTTCAGTTGCTTCTTGTTTACTTACTCAGCTTTCTCTCTTGTTCTTGTTTAGGTATTGTTCTTTCTAGATACTTGCTCTTTTTCTTTTAGTTAAATTTATTTTTAATCTACTTTGGTTACTGGAAAATATAGTAGCAAAACGGAAGAAATGTGGAGTAAAATCGAGTTCGAGTTAAGCTTTAATTTTATTTGCAAACAAATAAAAAATAAACATGCTTTATTAAGCTAAGCAGACTTTGCTGATTGGCTCTCCTATGTCTACTTATCTTTTCCACCATAAAGTTCTCCCTTTAGCTCAGTGCTCATTCTCTGGCCTTCGCCGAAAAAAAAAAATTGAAAAAAAAAACAGATGCTTTGCTGTTTGAGTAATTGTTCCGTCTTCTATTTTATAGTTCCATATAGTATTAGGAAAAGAATAGCGAATTTGAAAAAAAATGAGGGAAAAAAATATGTTAGATAATTTATTAGTATTTTAGCCACTCAGCAACATGTCTTTCCGTGTTAGTTTTATGCTGGTTAACTGAAAATTTTGTGGTTAAGTGTGCTTATACCATGTTTCATGTATAAACGTATATGATTTATTTCGTCATGGTGTCGTTTAAAAGGAAGTGTGAGCGCTGAATATCTTATTAAAGAATGTTTTTAGCATTTTCTTTTGGGTATATCCTTTATGAGTAAAGGATCAAAATCAGTCACTCTTGGAACTGTTAAAATCTTTGTATTAATTATCATATTTTTGTAAACTTGTAATATACAATTGTTACATGATCCATGCTAATAAAGGTGGTCGTTACCTTGTAGGCATACCGTTTTTGTTTTGTTATTGGTACTCACCAAATCGATATGCCGTTTCGGGTTTTGTCGGTATCTGTTAAATATTTCATATATATTATAAGTAGATGCGAATTTATCTTTATCCGTTATATCTATATAAATGTAAATTTTCAAAATTATGAAGATCTAACAAATAAAAAGAACATAAAAATATTAGAAAAATAGTAAATTATTATTAATCAGGTTCATTAGTCTAATTTAATGAATATATTTGATTTTTGAGTGAAATTATGAAAATAAAAATAATCATGGGTGAAAAACACTAGGAATTAGTTAAACGAATAAAAAGGTTATACTAAAATAAAATAATATTGTAAGATTGTTTTTCTTCAGAACCAATATTATTGGCCGGTAATGATAGCTGTAGCTGAAATAAAGGCATGAACATGTATCAGTGCAGTGATTAGAGTTAACTATGGTTCATGATGGAAGATTGATATCATTGCCATTTTATTTTTCTTTATTTTCAGAGCTGCAAGTATTCTCGTATCCTTTACAGCCAGTGCACCGGTTGTCTGCTGTGGAAACAATAGTTGACCATGGTAATGATTTGTTTTCGTTTATAAAAATGTTAATGTAGTCAAATAAAGTTCTTTTTATTTTGCCTCCTGTCTATACTTGAAAGAACTTACCATTTATATCCAAATAGGTGGAGCTTGATGTAGAAATGTAGTATCATGAAGAATGTTAACTGAAGGTCTTTAAAGAAAAGGAATTTTAGAGTAATTTGTGTTTTCTTGTGGCCTAAGCTATTATCGTCCTGAAGTGCTTTACTATGCCTTAAGCTACTGAACTTGCTCTTAGCCATGTGTCTTCATAAACACCACATATTTGGCAAGTGTAACAAATGACTGAAAATATTCAAAGAGGCATATCGTGTCTACTTCTTGTTGATGGAGCGGCATGTACCTGCTGAAAAATTGTTGTCATTTTTTACTAGTTTAGGATTTCTGTTATACAGTTGTATATGTTCTTCTCACTAATTGTTTTAGCCAAAAATATGATATCATAAGACGATTTGCCTCTTCTGAGTTTTGTTTGGAAGAGAAACTCTTACCTGTCTATTTATGAAGCATGTGTTAGTTATCAGATATGCTCTTCTTGTTCATTTATGCTATCTGGTTCTCTCCCCTCAGTGTATCTGATCTTTAGAAAGCTCAAGCGGAAGCTCTTTCTTGGTCCTCCTGTTAGTTGTTTGGGCATATAACCCAATATGCTAAATTCATAACTAACAGAAGGCAAACAGTACAAGGTCAACTTGTTATCTTTACCAATTTGCTACAGATGTTTGGGGCTGGTTAATGGGTGATTTTTAAAGGCATTCTAACTTCCCTTTCATTACTGTGCATTATTGCTTTCACATGGATTACCAATAAGGTTGCTCCACTCCTTGCAGCTAGGTTGATTTCAATGCGTGTGTTATTTTCTCAACCAAGATCACCCCAAGATCATGTTAATCCTTCCTTTGGACCAGCCACTGCGCCTGCACCTTCTCCTATCTATCAAGGTACTTATTGCAATCCATTTCCAGCACCTTGCTACTACATTAATACTATCATGTGGCTGATGCATATTGCATTGCAGCTCCTGTTGCTAGCCCCAGTAGGCGCTTGGTACCCAGACATCGTCATGGTGGTCATCATCATCGTCATCATGTTAAACCCCAAACAGATGCTCCATCTCCTTCAGAGCAAGGTAACTTGCTATGGGCCTTAAGCAGTATCTAGAGGAGATGGCCTCTAATGCTCGGTTTCTGTTTTGTCCCAAAAGAAAAAGAAATTACTGTTTAAATTTTAACCTTAATTGAGGGAACTACAAACATATTTGCTAGTCTAGGGGATTATGGTGATGTTGATTTACTTTGTTTAAATACATGTATAGTTTCTTTTGCTTCTTTGTGGTTTTTGATTATTAAATTTGTCAGGTTGCGATCAAAAATGTGTGGACCCACTTACTGCAACCCCTTTTGGTTCACCTTGTGGTTGTGTGTTCCCTATGAAAGTCAAACTTCTTCTATCTGTAGCTCCTTATGCTGTTTTCCCTGTGATGAATGAGCTAGAGATTGAGGTTGCTGCAGGCCTATACTTACAACAAAGTCAAGTGAAAATAATGGGTGCTACTGCTGATGCTCAAGATCAAGGGAGAACATTGGTGGAGATTAACTTGGTTCCACTTGGAGAGAAGTTTGATAATACAACTGCAATACTTACATCTGACCGGCTTTTGCACAAAAGACTGTCTCTAAATTCAACTCTTTTTGGAACATATGACGTGGTATCCATCAGTTATCCAGGTAGTGATCTGTTTTTTTTTTTTTAGATAACTTAACGTCATGCTATTTTGTTGTTATGTCATGGTTATAACTTGAAAACATGTTATCAGGGGTTCCTCCTTCACCGCCATATGGTAATATTTTCGGGAGTGGTCCAACTGGAAGTACTGGAGATCTCCCAATCACAGCTAATTTTGTTAACAAGAACCAAAAGATGAACATCAGGATTATTGCCATTATTGTTTTATCTGCTTTTGTGCTCTTATTGGTTTTAGCTGGAGCGATCTCTGTCCTCATAAAATGGAGGAAGGTTAGAAGACCGTCCAATGCTGTTGGTCCAGCTTTTCCTTCCTCATTGAACAAAAGATCTGGTAGGTTTACTAGTTGGCTTTATGTTTGACATTTAGATTCTGTTGCATGGAATTGCAACGCTGGTAACTGGTTTTCCACTATTGCTGTTTAGGCACACACACAAACCTAAGCTGGTATATCTTTATGTATTTTAATGGTTAATTTCTCTTAAAGCTGTGAAGTTTGAATATGCAAAAATTGGAATTTTGATGCCTGGATCTAAGCTAGTTACATTTCCTTGTTTGGATGGACTAATTTGATGCCTGTGAAGTTGGAATATATGATAATCTCTCCTTTGTGTTAATGCAGGCATTGGTTCTATGCTGTCAAGCAGTATAACAAGCTCTCCATCAATGTCACTCATTTCCACGATGGCTACTTGTGCTCTCCCGGTTAAAACATTTACACTTGTTGAGCTTGAGAAGGCAACAAGCAACTTCAGTTCAAAGAGGATACTCGGTGAAGGAGGATTTGGACGTGTTTACCGTGGTGTTATGGAAGATGGAAGTGAGCTAGCTGTTAAGTTACTTACAAGAGATAATCAGAATGGAGACCGTGAATTTATTGCGGAAGTGGAGATGCTAAGCCGATTGCACCACCGCAATCTTGTCAAACTTGTTGGTATATGTATTGAAGGACGCATACGCTGCTTGGTGTATGAACTTGTTCCAAATGGAAGTGTGGAATCACACTTGCATGGTATGATTTCCTTATCAAATTTGTCTGTTTCGTTTATTGGACTGATTGCCTGTTCAATTATCCTGAAATATGTTTCCTAGGTCACGACTGTTGCAATGCTATCCAATATATATGTATATAAATATGCAATTCTAGTTTGACAAAGATGGATTGACCTTTAATCCAAGTTTCTTTTTTATTGTTGGTTTAGGTGTTGACAAAAACAAAGGACCTCTCGATTGGGATGCATGGCTGAAGATTGCCCTTGGAGCTGCTAGAGGATTAGCTTATCTTCATGAAGATTCTAACCCTCGAGTGATTCACCGAGATTTTAAGGCTAGTAATGTTCTATTAGAAGATGACTTTACCCCAAAGGTCTCAGATTTCGGTTTAGCAAGGGAGGCAACTGAAGGAAGCCAGCACATTTCTACCCGAGTCATGGGAACTTTTGGGTAATTATTCATTTTTGCGTTAATTATCATATGTTAGCATTAAATTTCCTTGAAACGTATTACATCTACATGTCTTCCAACTTACCGGAGAAGGGAGAATAATAAGTATCAAAAGTTAATTCATGCGAATTTTATGAATTGATCCATAAAAACACTTTTGCTCTTCAAAATATTGTTAAAGGTGAAATTTGTGAATTTGCAGATATGTTGCTCCCGAGTATGCTATGACGGGGCATCTACTTGTTAAGAGTGATGTTTACAGTTTTGGGGTTGTTCTTCTTGAGCTTTTAACCGGAAGAAAACCTGTGGATATGTCCCAACCTCAGGGACAGGAAAATCTCGTAACTTGGGCACGGCCTCTACTAAGCAGTCGGGAAGGTGTAGAACAGTTGGTAGATCCTTCCTTGGCTGGGACATATAACTTTGACGACATGGCTAAGGTGGCAGCCATAGCGTCCATGTGTGTTCACCCTGAGGTGACTCACAGACCTTTTATGGGTGAAGTTGTGCAGGCTCTGAAGCTTATATACAATGACACTGACGAAACTGGCGGGGATTGTTGTAGTCAAAAGGAGTCCTCTGCCCCCGAATCGGACTTTAAAGGAGATTTTGCCCCTTCTGATAGCAGTTGGTGGAATGCTGGTGTGGTTACCCCCAGTTTAACTTATGGACGATCCTATCCTTTCGTCACAATGGACTATAGTTCTGGTCAACTTGACGAAATGGAAAACCGACCGTTCTCAACTTCAAGTTTGTTTGGAGATAGAACATCGTTACCAATTAGACACGGTAACAGATCAGGTCCATTGAGAACGGTCCGAAGCAAGCCAAGTTTTTATACACTAAGAGGGAGCATGAGCGAGCATGGGGGACTCCTTCCGAGACGAATTTGGAGCGACTCCAATTGGGTTTGAGCATTTCTTTTCCCAACTATATTTTTTTTTGAATTGTACAGAGATCGAAAAGGCCAGTGCGTGGTTGATGGGTAGCAGAATTTCGGGGATCCTGGAGTGTTTCCATGTTCGTCGAGGAGAGAGACCCGACCTTAGCTACTTTATTTTTAAAAGTCTTGATTCCTTACCATACCCAAAAAAAAAAAAAAATGGAGATGTAAGTTGAAAATTTCTCGACTGTTTTTATGTTTATTGGCAAGAAAAAAGAGTTCAATTTCTTATGATCCAATGCTGAATCTTTTTTGCTACAAACTATGGGGTTGAATTGGGTTAATCGCTCTTGCAAACAAAATATCATTCCTTTTTTTGATCTTTTTATGTAGCAATGCAAACAAAATCAGGTTAGGATTTGGAACTGTTTTTAATTCAGGTGGAATTTAAATTTCAAATTAATAATTTCTTTTTACGTACACTACACTGACATTATATTTTTGAATATCTAAAAGAATATGAATGAAGTAAAAAAAGAAATATTTTCATTTCAATAAATTTACATGACTCGTATCATATAAAGCAAAAGTGTTGCATTTTAAAATCTCGAGACAAAATATAGATGAAACCCTAACCCTTTTCTCTTGCTAAATAAAGAAATTCTTTCCTGGGTAAGTTTTTTTGACTTGATCAGTTTTATTTCATCTTCTTAATTTGATTTGAATTTTTTTTAAATCGAGTTGAATAAAATAAAATTCGAGTCGAGCTAAGTCAAATAGAGTGAAATTGTTTGAGTTAAAGTTAAAAATTTAAACACTAAATTAAAATCTTATTACACTATAACTTATTCTATATTAGAGTATATAAATTTAAAACCATATAAACTTGAATTATAAATTAACTTATTTAGGTTCCAAGATCATTATTTTAGAAATTATTAAAAATTTTAACTCTCTTTATATATTATAAAATTTTTTTCAGATATAAAGTTTGGATTTTTTATAAATATGTTGAATTTTAAAAAGTATTGTAATTTTTTTATATTTTTTATTGAGAGAGCAATTTGTTCATTTTCAAAATTGTTAGAAACTAAAGGATGTTATTTAAGTTATTTGAATTGTAAAATTTAATTTAACTTAAACTTAAATTATTTATTCAAATAAATTTAAATAATTTAATTTAATTAACTCAAGCAAATTTCGAATTGAATAATATAGTTTTATTCAATCTTTGAATGTTGTGACATCTTTTACTCCCTTTTTTTTTGGTTACGTTTAATATTAATTTTTTTCAAAGCCGACGGACTCGCCAATATCAAAGGAGCTAAGCTTTTGGAATGTTTGAGAGGCGGACACGTGATCATTTTATAAGGTGGAGGCGATTTCTTGGGCTTAACGGTTGGGCTATGCTTTTAGGCATCTTCGGCCAATAATAATAAATTTTTTTATATAAAATAATCTAAAAATATTAATTAATTATGAAAATAATTTAGAAAAAAATTATATACGAAAATGATCAGTTTGTTATAGTATTAGTTGGTATTTTCCAATCAACTGGCAGCACAATCCTACTTTTCTCCCTAATCATGACTCAATCATCAAAGTTTAAAATTATTTTTTTTTTGTATCATCATTGTGTAAGTAGAATCCGTACGTTTTTCCGAAGTACCTATAAAAAATATAAGTATTCATAGTGGAGAAAAAAGGGGAAAGTATTTTTTAATAGGTGTCGCTAGTCTATCAAGCGACATCAATTGATTTTTTTTTAAATTTGCTGCCAATGAAAAAAGGAAAAAATAAATTTTTTATCCTAAAAGACATCACATTGCAACTCGGACTCCCAATTGATGGTGATGCAGTCACAGGTTCAAGTAAAGTTTTTGAACCTGCGGCACTCTGCTATCACCTACCTTGGACGCTCGCCCGGTGATGGTGAAACTAGGTTTACCGGTTTGAAATTTTACTGGTTAAAAAAACTTCGAAACCTTACCGAGTAGTGTCATTGAGTGGGAGAAGATGTGCGCTGCTCAAGCGTACATACTGCAATTGATAAGGGTACTTATGCCAGACGCAATTAATAAAGTCCACATGATGTACTTGTCTCTATTAACTTATTTGCATGCTACATGTTCGTATAGTTGGGGCTCAACAATATTAGTGACATTGTAGCATGAGCTTTGTCGGGCGACAAAACATGATACACAAGATATAGATGGCGTGTTTACAGTTCTAGGCATTGTACAGGATGTTATTTTTGGCGTTAGTAAGTCATTAATCACATGTGTTCTTCCCTCTTGTAATTAGGTAAAAAAATTTAAAACTTCAATCAATAATTTTTTTTTCTTCTGAAATAACAAGTTTGCTTTATTTTTAGATGGTTTATTTGTTCGGATATCAAGAAGTTTAAAACCCGTGTCGTATACCGACAAATGATTGAGGCATATGTCGTGGAGGAGTTAAAATTTTTTTCAAAATAAAATTATATTTATATCATGTGATTACTTTGTTTATGTTATTTGACTCATGTCACTACAACTATGTTATTAATTGTGCAGTTCATGTGAATGCCATATACTGTGCCGGATGTTGTGACTATCATTCCCCTATGGGCTTACAACGATTCACTCATGTAATACATTAACACATCCGTGTTGAAATTTTCAACTATTGAGTGGTACAACGAGGATCGAATTCTGTGACACTTTGGGTGCAAACAAGATGTTTCGGACATTTCACCTAACTTTGATTGTGTCCATGAAATTAATAAGAGGGTAAAAGAAGCAAATAATTGGGCATCAAAACATCAACAATAAAGTGCAATCAAAGTCTCCACTTCTTCATCATTTACAAGTTTCATCTCCTTATATTTACACAGATTTGATGAAACTAAAAATTTGTAGAATAGTTTGAACATCCTCTTCCCACAACATTGAGCTATTTTTGCACTAATCTTTTGTTTTATATCTTCGACTTTTACATTCTTATTAAACTCCATTCCTATTTGCTGATGAGATTCAAATATATAATCAACTATTGTTTGTAAAATGATCCCTTCGAAATGAACGTATAAGAAGAATTGATTATTCATCTTCGATACAATATCTATAAAATAAAAAAATAGATCTTATTTAAAAAAAAATAGTAGCTCCTATTAGAAAAAAAATATAATTTCATACAAATAATTACAAACAAATCTTATAAACTCGAACTTGATTTTTAAAATTTAAAACACAAATCTTTTTTCATCTTTTTCTCTGTTTTCTTCCCTCTTATTAAACACAAATCTTCCTCTCTTTTTTTTTTTTTTTTTATTTCTCTTAAATAGATACAAAAAACTTAAACAAAAACCAAAATATTAAATATATACAAATTTTTGGCCGAGGTGGGTTTTGGCGACACCACTAATAATTTTTTTTTCAAAAGAAAAATACTGGTATTGCTTGACACACCAGCAACACCCATTAAATTTTTTTTCCTATCAACTTGCCACTAGTGCTGCTTGACATAAGGTGACACCAAATAAAAAAATTCACCTGTGCCGCCTGACACATCGGCAACAGCAATTAAAAAAATATTTTTCCTTTTTATTGTTGACACACTTTAAAAAAAAATTGACTGGTACCACCTAACAAACTGGTGACACCCATTAAAAATATATTTTTCCTTTTTTTTTCCACCGTGAATACCTATATTTTTCACATGTATTTCGAAAAAGACATACAAGTGTCACCTGACACAGTGGCAACACCAATTTTTTTTAAACACTGATGATTGGATTATGATTAGGGGGAAAAATAAGGTGTTGTCGTCGGTTGATCAAGCGACACTGAATAATATTATAGCAAACAAATCATTTTTTATATAATTTTCTCACCAGGTTATTTTCGTAATTAGTTAATATTTTTAAGTTATTTATATTAAAAACTAATAATAACAATAATAATAAAGCTTAATACCTTATTTGACTTTAGAGTTATAGTTAAATTATCATTTTAATATTTATACTATTTTTCAACAAATTTAACTCCTATACTTTAATTCCGAATACTCTTTATTCTATCAATATTTTTCATTAAAAAAAATCTTTTTTTCCATTTAAATATCGTCACTTGTAAAAAGAATCTAAAATTTCTTTATATAAAAGATTCAATAGAAAAATGCAAAAAAAAAAATCTTAAAATTTTTATAAAAAACCACAAAATTTTTGAAGTTTAGCGTAGTTATAACTTTTAAAATATGTTTTTTTATAAATTTCAAAATTATATTTTTTTTTGGATTTTTCAGATTTTTAATGATTTTTAGAAATATTTCTCATGCTTTCTTAAATTTTAAGTTTTTTACGAAGTTTTTTTTATAAGTGAGAGTGTGTCACTGATTTAATATTATTTTAAATTTAGATAATAAAGAGAGACTAAATTAATAAAAAATAGTATAGATATTAAAATGATAATTTAATTTATTTAGTGACGAAGTCAAGAGCTAATAAAGTCTCTAATCCCTAAAATAAAAATTTTTATTTAAATATTTTATAATTTATAAAATTTTAAATTATAATAATATAATAATAAAATTATACTTTGCCTCTAAAAAATATAAAAATTTAATTTAATTATTTAAAAATTATAAAAATATAAATTATAAAAACAATGAATTACATAAATACAACTCCCACGTCCCATTCCTCATCAAACAAATTTTCTTGTGATGAAATGAAGTAATAAAGCTAATAATAATAATAAGAGCGAAGAGTTCGTGCGTGGCTGTGGGTCCATGACTTACGGCAATCAATGATCAATCTACGTGCATGACTCAATTTATATATTTAAAGATGACCGCATCATAATATATTGTTTTTTATATAAAAATATTTGCCCTACCGATTCTTTTTCCTCTTTCTCAATCGTTGGAATGTCCAAATGATTTCCCCATATCCAAGCATCAATTACATAATTGCTTCTTTTAACAAATATATCATTTCTTCTATATTAATCCACCACTAATTCGATTTGAAGAATTAAGAAAATATGTTTTATATTATTTGTGAGTATTTAAATTTTTTTAATAAATAATTTACATATATATTATCTTCGTTAATTGTATATATTGATAATGTTATTGAGTTAGTGTCACAAGTTAACTAAACATTAATTTAAAATTGATGATAATAGTGCATTTAATATTCTTAATCTGATGTATTTACGTGTTTAAATTTCGTTTTACGCATAATTTAATCTTTTTTTTTATTTTAACATAACACATATTGCATGTATGTTTATTATTAATTAATTTTAAGCCATATGTTTTACTATTTTTTAAAAGTTATTCTTAAACACTCTAATATCACTCTAATATCCTGAGTACCGATTTTTACACGCATAATAGAATTTCTAGTTAAATTTAAACTTCTCAAAACTATTTTAAACATACTAATAATAACTTATCATTTAACTTTAAAAGAAATGCTCATCAACCATTTTCATGGGTTTTTGGCCTGTTCAATTTTATTTTATTTTGTTTCAATTTAATTTACATTGTTGTTATAATTTGCTTTGTCAAAAAACAAGTTTTTTTAAGTAATTAATCAATTAAATTAATATTCAATTGACTTACAATATCAATTTAATAAATAATTTAGAGTAAATTATATTAGTAGTCACTTAATAATTAGTAAATTTCTTTTTTTAATCATTCAATTACGAAAAAATTATAAAATAATCACTCAACTATCGGTAAAATTAAATAGGTAAGTGACCATTACCCAAAAACTTAATATATAGTATAAATATTAAAACTTTTAATTAAATTAAATAAAGAAAATTTATTACATAAATAATAATTAAAGCAGCATTGATATACAAAATTTTTCCCAAACCCCAACTCAGTTAAAGTCAAAGCTATTTGGTTGTAATACCATTTACTATTAACTTTATTATACTATAAAAGAATTAATACTTTGGGTGTGACCAGGCCATCCACATGGGTGCAATTGAAGAAGATTCCAACATTAATGGAGAAACACATAAAGATTGGGGTAGGTCCCCTACCAAAAGCGAAAAATAAATTTAAAAAAAATTAAAAAAAAATCTATGTATTGCATTTTATTTTTCTATTAACTTCAACATTAAACCATGCAAAATTTGGAAATAATTATGTTAGAGTTTCATGTTTTAACTACTTAGCTAGAGAAGCTAATTAACCTTTTGTATAAACTCATTTTTGTTTTCTTACAAATAGTAAAAGAGAGTTGCTCAGTTTCAACCAACTCATAATTGGATTTTTATTTATTTTTGGCCAGGTAAATATAATTGTTACACCTTCGTGTTAGATCTTTTTCGTTGATAATTCTAGAGTATATAATTATTTTATTATTTTAAGCTTATATTTTATTCAAATTAAAAATAGTTGAGAGTGTTTCCTAGTCATTTTAATTATGTTTTTGTTAAGTAGTTAATATTTGAAGTTTGTATTTTATTAATGCATTTCGGCTAATTTCTATGTTAAAAATATGAATTTTTATCCTTAAAGGTGGCTAGTGAAACATTGAAGATGCGGATAAAAGAATTTGCCAAAATTCACCAATTGAAGCGCAATGTTGTAGCAATGCTGTAGCATTGTACTCTGATGAGAACAATTGGAAACTTCACATCTAAAGAATGTCATATCATCTTTTGGGCTTAAATTACCCCCTCATCAAGTGTTGGTAATAATCAAGAACCAGAAAAATAGGCTAAACAAGAATGTGAAAGCCTAAATCACTTACAAGAGGACAAGAATAGATAAGGAAAGTGGTTGACCTAGACTATCTTGCTCAAAGGGATATACATACTATATTTTTGAGCAAGGAGAGGAGTAGTCATCAGGTTCACAAAATGGAATGGAACTTTCAGAGTAAGAGCACCAGAAAATGAGTAGATAAGAAGAGGAAGAATGAGACGTGAACAACTTGCGGAGAACCACCGACATTTGGCTCAACATCTCTTCACCTTTCCCTTTATTTGTTATTTCGTTTCTCTATTGTTTGAAACCATGGTTGAAATTTGTTTGAGTGTTTTTAAGTTTGATGGTTATGGGCTAAAAGTTATTTAGCTAGAATGATTATTGAACCCTAATATGGGATTATTGGTACTTTCCGAAGGATGCTTCGTCCAATTTGATGTTTATTCATTCAAGTGATTTTCATGTTTAATGCTTGCTATTGCCTAATCGACATTAGTGGGTAATTGAGTTCATTGCTAAATCTGAAAGGGTTGTGATTAATGGACATAAAGCTTGAATGGTGCATGTTTAATCTCATTGATGTTAAATTTGTAACGATATAGACATGTCGAAACCTTTTTCTTGAAAAGGGGAATCGACTTTGGGTTTTGAAATGAAAATTAAAATAGGGAGTCGCCACCGGCCCCTTTTTTTTTTGGTGTGGTCGGGACACCTTAAATCATTTTAATAAAACATTTTGGTTTATTAAAATGATTTATTTTTGGTCTACGAAATTTTGAGAAATCGGGTTCGGGAGTCGGTTACGTGCGAGGAAGGGTTAGCACCCTCGTCACGTCCAAAATTGGTACCGAATTAATCAAAAATGTCCTTATATCAAAAATTTTGAAATGTGATTTCTTTTAAAGCATTTGAACGGCTTAAATTGGTCGGAAAGATTCTCTCGTTTCAAGGGAATATAGCATCGCGTCCAACACGTTAGGACACGATCCCTTACCCTCGAGTCTATGGTCGAATCTTATCCCAAAAAATTTGTACATTTGAAAATTATAAAAGGGTGTCAACGTATTCGATCTAACCAAAAGAACGAAACCCAACACGTTAGGGCACGCTTTCTCGGATTTTCGAACGGAGGACATTGCCTTGCTTTTGAAAAGTTAAAGAATACGAGTGAAATCGAAAAGGATATTTTAGTGCTTGACCAAACGAAAGAAACGCGGCCCAACACGTTAGGGCACGATTCTTCGAATTTTCAAGCATAAAATGTTGTTTTATTTTGAAATTATTTTAATTGTAGAATTTGAAATCAATTTAATGATTTTAATTTGGAATCAAAGGAATATTTAAGCTAGAAATACAAGGTCGCAAATGAACAAATCTTTAAATACAAGATTGCTCGATCAATAAAAATAGAACAATTACAACACGTGAATGTAAGTAATAGCACGATAGCAAATCTACGAATAACACCAATAAATTATAAATATGAATTAAATCTTTAACGCATAGAGTGAAGGAATAAAATGATAATGTACCAATCGTAAAACTTATAGATTTCAATCCACATTTAAGTAAAGGAATTAATGAGAATATACTTCATTGTGCTAATAGGGGGTATTAACAATTTTAAAAGAAATGAAATATCATATTACCTAGTTTGAAACCGATTTTATAAAAATGGAAATGTAATGAAATGTATTTAAATGTAAAGACTATGCATATAAATATTTTAAAATATGGCATATATATATATATATATATATACACACGAGATATCAATATTAAAAATAAGATAAGTATTTAAAATATTTATAAAGTATAATACAAAAACATATGAAAGAACGACAAATATAGAATATAGCATATAAAAATATTTACATAGTACGTTATAAAAATATGTAAAAAATGGAAAACACATAATATGAAAAATATACATAATAAAAAAGGATTGAAATACATATATATATATATATATATATATATACACGTAATATGAAAATATGTATTAGTATTAAAATATATATGCACAAGATAGTATACATACAAAAGTATAGAAATATATAAAAAAAATTGTGAATGAAAAAATACACGTAATATGTATATAAAACATAAGGTTAAAAATATATACATAGTACATAAAATATATTCATAGTAGCGTTAAAATAAGTAATAATAGAGTTTAAAAAATATATGTATATATACGCAGCGTATAAAATATGATCATAGAAATATATTATATAAAGAAATATAATATTAATGTATATATATATATTAAAAGAACATATAAGACATACGAGTATATTAACACAAAGATAGTAATAAAAAGATAATGTTTAAAAAAAAAAAAAAACTATTAGTAATAGTATATTATATATATATATATAAGTATTAAGTAAAATAATAAATATGAAACACTAATAAATAATAGGTATAATAATAATAATAAAATATAATAATATAAATAATATCGATATTAAAATGAAATAATGAGATAATATCAGAAAAAGGATGAAATTGAATTAGAAATGGAATTTTTGGGGTGAGTTCGAAATAAAAACGAAAGGCAAGGGCTTATTTGGAAGCGCACCCAACATGAAAGGATCAAAAGCGCAATAAATCCCTTTTTTAAAACGCACAGCAGCAGCAGGGGTTAAAACGAAAGCGAGACGAAATTACAGGGCCAAATTCGTAAAATTAGAAAAGTAAACAAAAGGGGTAGATTACAGCGCACAGCGGAAACAGGGGGACCACCAGCGCAATAAACCCAAAAGGGTGAAACGCGCGGATCCCCCATGGGTTACGGGTCGGGTCACGCGGGTCGGCACCTGAACGGTGCCGTTTCACGCCTTTTACTAAACCCTAACTCCTTTCTTTTTTCTTTTCCGTTCCCCTCTCCTCATCTTCCAAAAAGTAGCAGCCTCCTTCCCCTTTCCCTACTCTGCCGAAGGGATCTCCTAGGTCCACCGTGCCACCATTATACCCGGTGGTCGGCAAACCATGAGAGAGGGTACTAAACCCCCTTTTCGAAGCACCACCCAATCACGAAGGCACCGAAGGAAGGAGGCTCTTGGCTCCCATTCGGGCCCGATTCCGGTGATGTACGCGGATTCACCGACGTCACGGCTAAGGTAGGCTCCGGGTGAGTTTCTTTCTCCTTATTCTCTCTTTGATTTTTGAATAAGATGTAACAATAAAAAAGACCAAAAATAAATGGAAACCGGAATAAAAAAAAAATCAAAATAAGAGCAAAAGATAACCTTCAAACTTTCGTTTTTTCGATTGATTTTCGTTTTTGCTTACAAGAAATTTTGTTCTTTTCGTTTTCTCTCCTTTTTGAATATTCGAATCCCCCCTTTACAAGTTGTTCCTCTGGCTCTTTATAGCTGATTTCGAAAACAAATAAACTAAAAAAAATGAAAAATACGAATGTTTTCTCTCTGTCTTCTTTGTTGTTGTCGTTTCTGTTGCTGTCGCTCTTGTCTTCTTGCAGGTACGAGACCACGCGGACATACGGAGGCTGCGCGTACGGAGATGAAGGCGAGGGCAACTACTGTGGTGTGCTGGAGGCTCGCGCGTGAGGGATGCTAAAGATCGGGGCTTGGCTGTGTTGGAAGTCGGTGGAGCACGCGCTGGAGGCTGCTGGATGAGGGCTTGCGGTACTAAGCAGCTAGGGTTTCTATCAGTTGGGAACTTTGGGCCATTCGGGTATTGTAATGGGCTAGTGTAATGGGTTGATTGGGCTAATATGACTGTTTGGGTTTGGGTAGTTGTAAATGGACTGAACTATGGACTGTTTAAGACAATTTGTTTTTATTATTTAGTTGATTTGTTTTTGTTTTGGGCCAAAATTGGCTATTACAAGACATATATTGTTACCGTGCATAATCTTGTAGGAAGGGTGCTAGCAATTGTAATATTGATATTAACTTGGCATAGACATATGCTAAATTGATAAAAAGATTGAACACAGTGACTTCGAGGGAAGCCTACAAATTGTTGATTTCAAATTAATAAATTGTCATATTGCCACAACATTGCTATAACATCGCTACAAATAGTTGCATAATAGGGGAAAGAATTGTTCTGACTCTTTATCTCATTGATATTAATTTGTGTTACTGTTCTTAGCTTGTTTCTTATATTTCTTTGCATTCAATCATATTTTTATTTATTTTCCAAGTTTTCATTATTAATTTTTCAATTATTGTTTTAAAATCAATCATTGTGGAGACAATAACTCTAGTATTTACTATTATATTACTTGTGAGCGACCGTGTACACTTGCACATCGTAAGAAAATTTTCCGACAATCATTAAAATAATTAACCGTTAAAAGAATTTGAAAATATACAATTTCATCGTAACTTCATTAAGATAACTCAATCTCGTGGCTTCGTCTAAACATCTTATCTAGCGAGCTCACACAATACACAAAGAATATATTGGGAAGGGTCTCTTATGGTATCCTTCGATCCATCACACTCAATAGATGTCTTATCCGGTCCTTTCAGGTTAACTCCACTAGTACCCTAGGTTGACATCTGCCACTTTATTACGACTGTAACAACTCAATTTTTAGTGGTGTCGAAAATAGTTATTCGAGATCAGTAAATTCGACAAGTGAGTTCGAAAAATTTATTAATTATAATTTATGAGTTAAGTGTGATTTTAAAAATATTCTTGAATTAGTGAATTTTGTGTTTTAAAAAAATTATTAGATTAATTAGATTTAAAAACGAGGTATTGAGACCTTGATTTCATAAACTGAGTTGTAAATATTTTTATAAATATTTACGGAGTGTTATTGAGTTATTATTAAATTTTCGTTAGAAAATTTTAACATTTGGGTAGTTAATTAATTAAAAAGGACTTAATTGAAAAAGGTGCAAAACTTGTTAAAAATGATTAAATAGCTTAAGAGGTAATTAAGGGAGGACCAAATAGACAACTATACACTTAATGTAAGGCTGGACAGCATGTGTGTCCAAGAAATAACAAAAATTAGTGTGAACAAGGGGTAAATTTGGAAATTTTATAAATAAAACAAATAAAACAAAGGCTAAATTGAAAATCTAGATATTTCTTCATCATTCTTCAGCCAAAAATGCAATAGGAGAGTCCTCTAAGCTGGTTTTTCATATTTTTACACCATGTGAGTTCAATTCTTGCTCTTTTCTTGTAATTTTTGTGTTTTTAAGACTTTTACAATTAGGTCCAACTATTTATTTCATTAGTTTTTTATTTCATGGGTAATTTTTGAAAGTTACCATTGATGAGTGCTGGATGTTTATGATGAATTAACATGGAATTGAAGCTCTAATTTTGTTATGTGATGATTTTATTTAGTAATTTTGATAGATCTTGATTTTAGGACCAAATTGTGAAAAGGTTGATAATTAGGGTTTGGTATTGAAATTTTGAATATTAATGGTTTTATGGTAGCCTAAAATAATTAGATAAAGTTTTAATTGAGAAAAATCAGCTCAAGTTATAGGAAAATTAATAAAGGGACTAAATTGTAAAAATTGTAAAATTTGGGGTAAATGTGTAATTTCAAAAATTGAAATGTATAAATTGTAAAGTGAATTAGAATTGAATTAGATGATAATGAATGAATAATTTTGTATTATAGATCAAGAATCCGATGACAAACGTGAAAAAGAGAAATTAGCCGAATAGTCCCTGAATTACTACAACTTCCACAATTTACCCAGGTAAGTTCGTATGGTTAAACTTTAATTTTATGTGTTAAATTTATGAATGTTAATATATTTATTTATTTATATTTATTGTTAAAAATAAATTATTGTTGAAACTATAAAATTGAATTGAAA
Organism: Gossypium stocksii; assembly: GCA_020496765.1. Classification (NCBI taxonomy): domain Eukaryota; kingdom Viridiplantae; phylum Streptophyta; class Magnoliopsida; order Malvales; family Malvaceae; genus Gossypium; species Gossypium stocksii. The sequence continues at coordinate 113,775,802 of CM035623.1, forward strand.
TGATCGAAAAGAATGGAACGCTGAATTGAGTACAGTCGTTCAGTGTAAAGGATGAATTGATGGATACGACCATGGTTGGACCATGGCAATGTTTAATTTTAAAACCATAGCTGGGCTATGACATTTTAATGAAAAGACCATAACTGGGTTATGGCACAAAGGAAACGATGTACTCATATCCGTAAGTCATTCTCCGATTTGGAATGACTTGGTTAGTGACATGGAAAATTTATGTATATTCATGTTTATGAATTGTTACTGAAATAAATATACACGAAATTCATAAAAATGATGGTACATGAATATTAATTGTTGTAATTATTATTTAATGTGTATGATAAATGGAATGAGGTGAGTATTTGATATTATGATATTGAGTAATTCTCGAGAATTTGTGATTATTGAATTGAAATGAATATTGGTTGAAATTGAAAACTGATTTTAAACCCTATTAACTATGTCGGGCTAGGGTGGATATAGTTGGCATGCCGTAGGATTGAAAGTATTCAAGGATGCTTCGACCTTGAGTCGATGAGACACTAGTTGTCATACTGTTACTTCGGATAGATTCGATGAGGTACTAGGTACCAACTTACTTCAGCTTGGCCGATGAGACATTGGGTGTCAACTATTGCTTCGAACTATTCGATGAGGCACTGGGTGCCATACTAGTGTGTTTGGTTGGATCCGTGTATCTGCCAAGGTCCGTGTCCTGTTAATAGGGATAAATAAATGAATTGGCAAATTGAAAGATAATGAATGATTGATATACGGAATATGTGAGTTATATATATATTCATGAAATAACTGTGGAATGGATGTTGCAATTGTATAATGAAATGTGAAAAGCCATTTAAGATAACAAATTAATGAGAATTGAATGTACTATGAGTGATCTGTAAATTTTTATGAATTAATATTGAAAGACTTATGATTATTATCGGTATATACTTGAAACACTTGGAAATAATATTTAATTGATATATTGAAACGTGTATTGGAAATGATATTTACATGACATATTGAAACGTGAGATAGAAATGGTATTTACTTAATATATAAAAAAAACATGTAAATATGTGATTATCTTTGATTATGTTGATAAAAAGAAAGCATGTATATGGTAACATATCGAGAACATAAGTTTATCAATATTAAATTTATATGTAAGACGTGCAAGTACGCTAACTATTGTTGTTGCTTGATGTCTAGGTAAGTGCCAAGCTATTAGCTGAATAGTAATTCGTTTATTTATTTGATGCATTGAAATGGCAAGTAGTTAAATGGAAATAAGTTAGTGTTCATGAAGGAATGGTAAGGTTTAGATTATGCAATTTCTTATGGAACGAATTATTATGTGTCCATTTAGAATAAGGCTTGATTAAATGCATTAATTTGTAACCGTTGCTGATTGATATGCATATGGAATAAGTGTGGAAGAATTAAGGTTATATAAACTTTTACTAAGCTTGAGGGTATAAGTCTATATGTGATACTATGGATTAGTTCACTTGTGAATTAGTGAGAATTGCTTATGAGTATTACGGTAATATTATTGGATTATTTTTATATGTAAAATTTTATAATTGAAATAAATTATATGATTAAAGACTATACGAGCTTACTAAGAAATCATTGCTCACGAATTTGTTTTAATTATTTACCTTACAGATTATCGGAAGCTCGAACGGGTTGGAAGCTTATCGGAGCTATATCACACTATCCATTGGTTTTATTGGTAATTATTGATGGCTTGATTCTGGTTATAATGGCATGTATAGGTTATTTTGATTAAATCTTAGTCTATAGGTGTTTTGTTAAAATTTGTCATGTATTTGGCTTGTGTTTGGTATTGTAGTGTTTGCATGATTGCCTTAAAATGTTGATATGATTGAATGATGAAAGGTAAAGTAGTAGTCGAATAAAAATAAAAGGTGTATAAAATCATATTGGTTATGTGTGAAAATATAGGTATAATGATAATTGGTTTCAAGGAGATTATTTAGTAAAAATTTGCACATACGTGTTTGAATAAGTTAGTAGAGTGCCTATGAAGGTACATTGGTTAGGTACTTAGAATATCTATTTTGACATGTTTAGAGTGTGTTTAACTGAGTTTTAAATTAGTTGAATAAATGGTTTTGAGTTGCTTGATGTGTAAGATTGCAGGAAATGGTAACTTTAATGTTTAAGGCTCATATTGAATCCACACGGCCAGACACACAAGCTTGTGACTAGACCGTGCGAGACACACAGCTAACACATGAGCGTGTGAATTAGCCGTGTGTCCCCTACTACTTAAAATTTTCAAAACAGAATGCCCAAGAATTTACACACGGGTGGAGACACAGGAATGTATCTCAGCTGTGTGAGGCACACGGCCTAGCACACGGGTGTGTGGCCGGTCGTGTGACCAAAGTCAGAGAGTTACACGGGGTAGGACACGGTTTAAGACACGGGTGTGTCCCAAAACCACACAGGCGTATCCCAGATTCACACGGGCGTGTGTGCCCTGTATCTAGGAAAAAAATTTTGAAGTTTCTCAAAAATTTTCCTTAAGTGTTCAAATTGGTCCTGATTTGTTTCTAGCACGTATTTCGGGCATCGAGGGCTCATGAAAGAGACAATATGATTATTTGATATGTGCATGTTAGTTGGTTGTGTAATGTACGTATTTGATCTAAAATGTTCGGTAATACTCTGTAATCCTGTTCTGGTGGCGGATATGGGTGAAGGGGTGTTACAACGACATTGACAGGAGTAGAGAACTCAAGGGATGAAACCTATGTCTAGTTTCTCTCTCTGTAAATACAACATCAACACTACAGTAAAAGTCAAGAAAAATATATAGACTTTGCTAAAAAATTTCATCCCCTAAGCTTCTTAGAATATCACAAGTATATTGGACTTTTGCATTTTTTATGGTGTGAGCTACCCCTCATTTTTGTCCCCCTATAATGTAAATTGTCATAATAAATCACCTAAACTTTTGTGTTATAACAAAGATAATTCATGAATTCATGTTAATATATTTTACGGATTCGTAAATTCATTTGAAGTACTTTAAATATGTATATTAGCATTTATATTATATAAAATTGAAATTATTGTATCATGTTTATTATATTAATTTTTTTGTTGAATTGCACATATAATTATAATTTGCAGTTGAAACAATATACATCCAAATAATTATTACCAAATTAACCATTACAAAAATATGATCAGATTGATAATCAAAATATATTTTGATCAAAACTAAAATAAATTTGAGTAAAACCCATATACGATAGACTTAAAACCAAAATAAAAAAAAAACATATGACTTATATATATATATATATATATATATATAAATATAATATTTTTACTATTTTACTACATATATTTTAATATATTTTAAAGTGTAGTGAGCAAGTCAACATTAATGGTTGAGCTTATCAAAATAAGATGCAAGTTCACTCATCAAGGAATATAGTTATAAAGATTATTAACTAAAAGTCCTTATTTATGCCTCTTTCACTAAGACTTTCTCTATTTTTTAAAGATTTTCTGTCATTGTTTGATTCACTTGAAACTACTAGATATCGATTTTCAATTGCTGCTTTCAAAAAGTTAACTTTCATGTTGAATGCAAGTAGTTTTTCTTGGAAAGATTGCATCACATTTGTTCTATCATTTTCCTTCAATCTTTCTTGTACCTTATGAACAACCAAAGATTCTTGTTGAACTAGATACACATCAACTTATTGGATTTATTTTAGATATTCTTTGTAGATAGGTTCTAACATTAATTCCACCTTTATCTAATTCAAGGGCATGCACCAATTCCTCCTTCAATTTACCTTGTACCGCAAGGTTTGCAGGAATAGTGGCGAAAATGAGGTGCTATTGGCACTAAATTACTATCGTCCAAAAAGAAAATGACAGGAAAAATGATTTTCTAAGATTAATCAACAAAAATACATTCATCAATTCAACACAATAACGCATAAATCAAGTAAAAAACCTCAACACTTTCTTATTTTTGAAATAGAGGAAGGCGTAGGGAGTGGATTTATAGGTTGATAACAAAAAAGAAGAAACAAAAAGAATGAATTGCCTAAACAAAGAAAGACAATAATGGTTATGTGTTGTGATTTATAAGAGTTTTACACTACGTTTGGTTCACTGTAATAGAATAAGGCTGTAATTGAATAGAGCTGTAATGGAATAGAGCTGTAATAGAATAGAGCTGTAATCAGTAATTCAATTGTTTGGTTGAATGGAATGGAATAGAGCTGTAATAGTATTATTGTGTTTGGTTGAATGGAATAGATGTTGTAATAGTATAAAGAAAAAGACTTAAATGACCAAATTACCCTTAACAGAAATTTTGTTAAGTAAATGATTATTGTTATTGTTATTAAATTTTAATAAAATTATTGTTAAATATATTTTATTAAAAAAATAATAAATAATTTAACCTTATTTTAACATAATTATTATTAAATATAATTTAATAACATTCTTAATATAATTATTATTATATAAATTAAAAAATCATAACATATAATACTATAAAAATAATATATAATCTACTTTATTATTTTTAAGCTGCAGTACATATTTAATGTGTTAAAATATCATTACTGAAACAAATAATTTAATTATTCTACAATAAAAAATAAAATATTAGAAATAATAAATAACTTGTGAATTATATTTTACATCCAAACATAATATTCATGTACATGATTTCATTAATTTATATGTCATAATCCATATGTTATAAAATTTTACAACATCAAAAAGTTACAACATTATAATGACATTCTATCATGTATTAAAAAGTTACAACATTGAATACTCACCCGTAATCCAACATATTAAAAAATCGAATCTTTTTCATTCTCTATTTTACAAAAAATACAAAATATATATACAAAAACTAAGAAGTTAGCTTAGCCCAAAATACTTATAACATTTATAAGCATCCTATTATGTATATTTACATATGCATTCATAACTTTACACTATAAATGCATCGTAGCATTGCATATAGCAATTGTATGAATAAGGAGTAATTGTTGCCTTCCCTTCCCTTGCTTTGCTGCTTTGATCTGCTCAGTCCAACATGTTCTTGTAATATATACACATATATGCATGTATTAGAAAATGTAATTATAAACATCCCTTCTTGTCCGTCAAGAAGACGTGTTCTCCCTAAGTCACTTCCACTGTACCCTAATTTTCAATGCATTCAACTTTACCTGCAGTTCTACGAAACCAAACAATAAAATAATATTTGCAAATACCTTTCTTGACTATGTTTTCATCTGGTTTGACACATAACTCCTCCATGTCTGCAAATACCTTTAAAAAAACACCAATAACTCAGAACCAACATAATTGTGCTTCATTTGATACAAATGCTCACAAATAGAATAATGGCATCAAGTAAAAACATCAGAGTTGGCATTCGGGATGGTCATTGGCATACCTCTGTTATCTTATCTGGCATGCTATGATGATTAAATAAAGAAATCATCCTAGAAAATAACCGCTTTGGGATAGAACAACTGTGTGTATATAAAACCATATTCCACAATGATCCAGCCTCATCCACTCTGTTACCCATAGTTCAACAACCTTTTCTAGGATATAAAAAATATCAAAATTGTAGAACTTAAATACAAATAGAAGCAAACTTGAGGCTACACAAAACATAGAAAATAAATGCATTCTTACAAGAAAAAATATAAGCATTTTTCATTAAAAAATAATGAAGGAAAAAATGAAAAAAAGGGTTAAAAATTAACAATATTACACATCAAATGATATGATCCAATGATCATAATAAATGAATCTTATCCAAAATTTAGAGTCAATACATCCCCCTCAAACTCTCTCATGTAATGGCAATTCAATTATCATGTAATGGTCAAGAATTGAAAACTAATTTGATTTGCTTTACATTAAAAGTGCATTCAAGGCATTAAGGTGTTCCCTGCATTATTCATTCATTATTAGAATAATCATAAAACCATAAAAATTCACACTAATTTCAACCTCTACATGTGTGAGTATAATACTAAATATACATGGTGCTTAAAGAACTAGGTTGGAGCTACCAATCAGTTTGCTGCTGTTCAATTTCAGAAAGGGCAAAGAGTATAACAAAACCCCACCAACATCTAATCAACAGCAAAATACAACAAAGGTGGAAGAAAGAAACGTTAGATTCACAGTAATCTCAACCTCCAAAATTTCGGTGAATGCTTTACATATGATCAACAATGCTTTAAGTCTCTTGAACAAGCTAATAAATTACTATAGATTGGAGTTACAATATAGTTTCCATGCTACATAATGAAATTCAATTTCAAAAAAGGTAAAGAGTGCAACAAAACCCCATAAAGCATACTAATCTAACTACAAATTTGAAGTAGTTTCAACCTCTAAAATTTAGGACAGTCCTTTATATAAGATCAAGAATGCTTTAAGGTTCTTGAACAAGCTTATAAAGTACTAGGCTGGAGATACCAATTAGTTTCCACTGATATAGAATGGGATCAATTTCACAAAGAGCAAAGAGTGCAACAAAATCCCAAACACATAAAATACAATGCTGCAATTGAGGGAAGCAAAAGCTCATTCATTGGAGACACAGAATGACTAAACAGTTCTCGAATTAATCTAAAACATGGAGCTTAAGGAAATTGACAAAAGAAGAAAATTCACCTTTAATGAAAATAATAGTGCGAAAGGAAAGCAGACACACAAAAGATATTAAACAAACCATCAAAAAGTAAAGAAAGAGCACAGAAGTAAAATCCAACTTGCCTTGGAAAAACTTCTCAAGCAAGTACCTTTTGTTGGCCAAGATATATCCAACTTTACTTGGCCTCTTTTAAAAAACCAATTGCAAGAGTTGAGATGCTAAACCCTTCATTGTTGGATTCATTGTCAACATCTTCATAAAAATATCTCTCTTATGGTGAGGAGAGATTGAACTTAAGCGTGAAACCCAATTGCAAAGCCATAGCCGAGCCTGAGAATGACCTCGAGAGACCATCAGTGACCAAATAACCGAACCTAATTTGCTTAAAAGTGATAATATTTGACTGGAAGCTTTATTATCTCCCTTTTCATCATCCCCATTTGGTTCAAATAAAAACAAATGAGCCATTTTTTTCTTTTCCCGAAAACTTCCTGCACCTATAATAATCATCAAAAAAATCACCAAAAGAACATTGAAAACGCAAGAATTTGAAGGAGAGTTGGATAAATGTACCTTTTTCTTAAAATTATGATTGCATTATTAAGAACAAAAATTGCGAAACAGCTTCAAAATCATTGTTTAAAAGAAATCAGAATAGAACCCATGAATTAAAAGGGTATTCTTATCAAATAGAAAAATAATTAAGAAAAATGAAAAGAAAACCCAACCTTCAGCAAGTTAATAATCATGATGTTCATCTACAAAAAATTAAGGAAATCATGATGTTCATCTACAAAAAATCAAGGAAGAGAAAAAAGGAAGAAGAAATTACAGGATATTGGCGAAATGAATATTAGCTTCAAAGAGAATCCTTGAACGATTTCCTCATCTCCCCTATCTATGTTTTCTTTTTCTTCTTCTTGCTAAAAAACTGTATAACTGATTCAAAGCTCGAAATCGAAAACTCTATCGTGGGATGAGAATAATCGAAAAGGAACAAGGAGACAGGGATGGGGGTATAGTGGCTTGAGGTGTTTGTTGAGGGAGAGTGGTGAAGGGCAAGAATGGGAGGTTATGTTTTTTATTTATTCGGTAGAGGCTCTGCATTGCTATTCTTTGCTTTTGGTAGGGAATGGTTATTACGGGAGAAGATGGAATGAGGGATGAATGGGATTTCGTTGAATGAAGGATTCAGTGAACCAAACTAACGAATGACTGTTTATCACAGAATCAGCAAGGAACCGTTTAGCTATTCATGCCAACCAAACATGCTGTTAGTTTCTTATTAGAAAAAGATTGTTTAAGAAAAAAAAAAAAGAATGTCTCAAATTTAAGAGGTTAAGATTTTTTTATATGTTGAAAGCAAAGAAAGAGATAAAAATGGATAGAAAGCAGAGAGTAGAGGAAGAGATGACTACTTATAATTTTTTTTTTAATGTCTAAACAAGAGAATAACCAATGCGAAATATTAAAGCTTGTATATAATCATAATTGTTCAAATCACAAAGTTGGTTATAGAAACAATACAAGTTTTGCTATATTAAATTACTTATTTTTATATCAACGCCAATGCTAACCGAGTTAAGACTCAGATGACTATATTAGATTATTTTATTATTTATTATGCAATTAAATAATAATTAAAATGAAATAAATTATATTACAAATTAATATTATTTTATGATAAAATAACAAGAAGTCAAGATTTGATGAAGAAACATAAAAGAATTTTCTGTAGAAAATTTGATGAAATCATGTCAATGACAAGAGAAAATGGTTCACTCCAACTAATTTTTCAAATGGGTAAAATTGCTCTCATAAACTAAGTCAAATTACTACTTAAGGACCTCCTCGAAATCTAATCCATCTATATAGTTATAAAACATTGACCTCTCTTACAATAAAGTACATATCTCAAAATTCTAACCATATAGTTAAAATTAAGTAAAGCAACTTAATAACAATTACTAACTATATAATAACACATAACATCCACCCGAACTCATTCCCAGAAACCTATTAATTTTACTTTATGGAATGCCTTGATTTAAGAATTCCCGACATTTTTCAAGCTTTTCGTCTCTAGAATTTTTTGGGCATTATAATTGTTATGTTGATATGCTTAAATTTTGGCTTTATGTTCATTCAGTATGCACTTGACTTAATCGGTGTATGATGTAATTCAAAGCTTGTAAAGCACCACTAAACTTTAAGAAAAGCTCATTGTGTAAAATTTTGTTCATAGGCTACAGGTGAATTGAAAGTAGTTCAAGTGTTGGATTGCATCATCTTATGGGATCTTATCTGCTCAATTGTTATTCATATAATCTTTTATGTTTCTAGTAGCGTATGCCATGTACTTAGGTTTTAAAGTTTGATACTGGAGTATTCTATTACGAATTTAATGTTGATTTTAGTTATTTTGAGGTTTTAGAACATGTTAATGCTATGTGGTAACATTGGACACTTATAATGACTTTATGTTGATGATTTTATATGTATGCAATATGTTTTAACTTTTCATTTTACTTGCATAATCATTTATTGATTTAAAGAGTTTATGTTATGAATTTTCCTGTTTTGACATGCCACATTTGCTTACATAACTTTGGTAATATGTTTGATATGTTAGGGACAAGTTTGTATGGTTTAAGTGTTAATTTTCTGCAATTCTAAGTTTGAACATATCTCAAGATGAGAAAAATAAAATTATTTGCTCATGCATTCTCATGTGCATGTCTCACGACATAAAACATTAAAGTTAAAATTTTAAAATAGGGAAAGCATGTCTCAAGACATAGCATTGCACTTTGATATTTTGGTTTAAAATTTGTAATCTAGCCTCGTATTTGACCATATTTGACCCCGAATCATCGTATGTGCACCCATTTGAATTCAATTTTCATCTATATTGATTTGTAAGATTTCTATGCATTATATAGCATGTTTTTATTAGAAATTGTCTAATTATAATTATTTATACATTCACTTTGAGTAACTTTAACAACAGGTGTGACGCTCGATATTCAAGTGTAAGGTGTTACATAAACAAACTTTGACTTTATTAGTAACTATATGAGCGAAATATATTAAAAAATATTAAATCTTTTGACACGAAGACAAATGACAACTCAATCACCTATCCTCAATTACTCAGTTGGGCTTTAACTTTGACTCATAATATAAGCAATGGAGTATTCAAACACTTCTCATGTTTTATTAACAAAATGTATTCAACAAAGTTACCACAAAAGCACTAATCATAGCTAGTAGCTACCAAAATGTAATACTTTAAGCTCACATGATAAATTCATAAAGTACTAACTACTCAAAAGCATCAAAATTATTGACAAAAATTGAGTTATAAACATACAATAAATAAACATATATAATTTTTAGATTTAAAAATAATTATTTATAAATTTCAATAATTATATTATAAATAAATGAAAGAAGAACATAAAAACAATAATATTATTAATACATAATAATCGAATAATAAACATGCTTTATTAAACAAATATAAACAAATTTATTTATCAACATAAATAAACCAATTAAAATTTATTCACATTTTATTTATTTAATAAGACTAATTTACCTAAAAAGGGCCATTTCTAAGTATATTTACGGAAATGGGCTGATTACACAAATATTTACTGGAAAGGGCCGTTTTTTGCAAAACGCGCCTACATGGCTGCATTTAAGGGAAAAAATGCCAACAAAGTGCTCCTCTGGGAGAGCTTTTTTTGCCACGTCAACAAAATGCTTCCACGTAAGCGCGTTTTGATGACTTGGCAAAAAAGGCTCCCTGAGGGGCACGCTTTGCTGGCATTTTTTCAAACCCAATGGCTAATTTTTTTACCGTTGGAGGGGTCTAATGGTCAAAAAAGAAAAAGTATAAAAATCCCCCTTCTATTATTTCACACATAATTTCTTCACAATTTAGCAAAAAATCTCTACAATTTCTCCCTAAAGCTCTCAAAATTTTTCATTAAATTTCTCAAATCTCTTTATAGTTAGTTATTTACTTTAATTTTGTTTCTAAATTAGTATTTTTTTATCATTTTAAAAATATTTGATCGTGTTAGCAATGGCCGAGGAATTAATTCGTCTCGATTTTAAACATATCTTCGTTGAACAAATAAAAATGGTAACGATTTATTTTAAATTTTGAATAATATTTAATAATTTTCATTTATGTAATTTTAATTAATTTTAATTTTTGAATATTATTTAATATTTTTTTTCATTTATGTAATTTTAATTAATTTGTATTTATAATTTTTATAACAATCTGTAGATCGGGTGTTACAATGTTATATTCATAATATGTCTGGTCCGCCATCACCGTTGATAGAAAATTACTTGAGCGAAGTGGGTTTTTGGCACGCGGCCACTATAGGCCGGGGGTGCAAGTTGGACTCGAAACTTATTAGCGCGTTAATAAAGAGGTGTAGACCAGAGATGCACACATATACGGAGAGTGTACTATCACTTTGGAGAACATCTAGTAACAATAAGGATTGCCGGTGGATGGGGTCGCACTCACTGGGTTCGTTAAATTTACTGATTGGGGAGCCATATGCTACGATCTTTTGGGTGCGATTCTAAATAATATTTACAGAGGTCGGATCGATATGGGCTAGTTACGAGATACATTCTCGGAGCTGGAAAATGTTTCGACTGAAGTAGAAAGAATACGATAAGTTTGGGCATAAATCCTTGAAATGATTGGAGGTTATCTGATACCGGACTTGTCACAAACCTCGTACATTTGAGGTAGCTGCCGAAACTCGTCGATTTTATAGCAGCTGACAAACTTAGTAGGGGGTCTACCGTGTTGGCAACATTGTACCGGGAGATGTGTGGGGCGACGTCACCAAATAAAGCCAAAATTGGAGGTTGCCTATTACTACTACAATCATGGACTTGGTTTCGCCTTCCATTTTTACGTCCTCGAGTGAACCATCCATATACATTCCCACTCATAATGAGTAAAATTTTTATTTGATTTTACAATTATTCCATTGATTTAAAATAAAATTGCATGCTGAAAATTTATTTAATTAGGTGGAACCATCTAGCGAGTTATATTGAAATACCTACCACACTTGAAGATATATGGCTTCTATTAGACCAAAGGTCGGAAGCGCAAGTAAATATTAAATAATATATATATACATAAAATAGTCATTTCATATTTAGTATTTAGTATTATGTATATAACTAATATTTTTATCCCGTTCATATAGTTTCAATAGACACCATACGAGGATCCAGCAATATGGGCTGTAATTTCAGAAGAATTCTTTTAAAATCTGAACATTTGGCATGTTAAGGCCCCATTGGTCAAATATGTTATTGTCAAGATGCAACAGACGGATAGAGTGTTGTGACAATTTAGATTCCGACAACCGATTCCTGAGGAACCTGAGGTGCTCGATAACCAGCATAGAATCGACTTATGGCAAGCGAATATAAATTGGCTAGTATTCTGGTCAAAATATATCAAAATTTGAGAAAATCGGTATGATTATATACCTGATCGTGAACCGATCATCGTCCTAGAGTTAGTGTGCACCCGAATTACATGTCATGGTTTAGGATCCATGACAAGTCATATTTACTGTCGGAAGAGCAGAGGCGTCAGCAAATCCGTGTAGAAAGGGAACGACGGGGCCCTTTAAATCCAAAGAGAATGGGTGACAGCACGGGCCCATCAACAGCACTCATACAATCACCGGGCCCATCAACAGTGCCCATACAATCATTGGGCTCAATGCCTCAATCGACGACACCCACATCACAACCCCATCAGATTATACCAAGGACGTATCTTAGCCCTTATATGTATCTTAACCCTTATACGTTTTCTTTTCCCAGTCCTATGTCAGGTTGGAATGCATGGCCCGGTGCATCTCATTTTCTAATGACTCTGACTCAACCGATAATATATAGGCCATCGTTGCCGGAGGGATTGCACAAGGCACCGTCGGTGAGCTCATATCATTACTATTCCCCATCGCCTTATAGAATTTAAACACCTCCGCCGTAGGTGATGCAAACACCTCCACATTTTTTATTCTACCAAGGTGGGTCATCCTCCCAACACTCACAACCGGAGCAACCACAACCTCCGTCGGAGTAACCACAACCCTCGCCGGAGTAACCAATGAGGAACCTAGCGTGTAATTGTCGTCCACCCTTATGTGGCACTGATTCCAATCTTTATATAAATTGATTTTTTAATATATTTGTAGAAATTGTTTCTATATTGTTTCATTTAATAAAGAAGAAGTTTTTAATATTTTAATAGTAAATTAATTTTATATTTTTAAGAAAATATAAGTTCTTTTGAATAAGGCGGAATAGAAAGAATACAACATCGTTTCATAACAGTAATTATCAACTATTTCAGTTTGGATATAATCGAATTGTATGACCTGGTTTCCTACACGATCCACACAACTTCTGTTGGTTCGTTCTTTCCTGGATATCAATATTATTACGTATTATACTCGAGCAAGGTAGACCTTTTAGTTTGCGATGCAATTCTCTATCCGGTAACAACTTAAACGGAGTAAGTGATACAGATGGCCACTTACGTTCATCTGGGACTGGTGGGAATACGTGTCTCCACACATTATACATGTATTATATTTTGTATACTTCATTGGCATATCTCATGGGATCTAAACAGAGATTCTGACAAGCTACAATTGCATGAGTGCATGGATAACGAAGTGCGTCAAATGTCCCACAGTCGTAAGTCCTATTTATTAGGTGTACACGATATTGCCCGCCGGTAATACATTGGCTTGTTCTGTCAAACTCCGTCACACGAAACCATAGGTTGTCGCCGGTAAACCATAGGTTGACCCGCACATTCATTTTGTTAATTTCTTGCAATACCTTCCGTAACTATACATGACATCCCTACGTTTGGGCTTTATAACTTACTACTCGTTTTGGAAATAATGCTGCCAAATGAAAATATGTCTCTCACACAACGAAGGTTATTGGCAAATGACGCGTTCCTTTTAGAACAGAATTTATGCATTCAGCCAGGTTTATGGTCATATGAACATATTGTAGGCTGTCGTATGCTTGTGTCTTGTGTCCACTGTTCGAAAGGTATGTTACAGAGGTAATCTGCGCATTGATCTTTAACTGAACGCAAATTCCCTAACATCTAATGAAAATGATCCTTATTGATCTCGTACCCTGCCAATATAAGTTGATAGTGAAAATTACATACCAATATTCCATTCAGAATAAATTGAATATTACAACCAAAAGTATATTAATATAGATTAAATACCTATGTTGGTCACTTGCTTTCATTTAGTTGTAAACCGATATTGCCCGTAGTAGTTAGATGCAACGTGTATTAGATAATACCGATGATGTGTACGATCCATAGGCTTCCATGTTGCTCAATTGCGGCTAGTATTCCAGTACCCCAATCTGATATAACGTAGATATCAGGTTAGGGGCATACATGCCTCCTTAACCCAAAAAGAAATAAATCCCAGTCATCAGCTGACTCCTCCGGTGTTATTGCAAACGTCATTGGAATGATTCTCCCACCGCCATCCTATACTATAGTTAGCATTAGCCGATAAGTATATCTACTATACATAAAAGTACCGTCAATTTGTGCCAATGGCTTGCAGTACAAAAATGTGTCTGGCATTGCTTAAAGCTCCAAAACAGATCTTTGAACACTTGGAATTCACGGAGCAATCGATCGTTATAGTACGCAAGGACCGTTTCAAGGTCTTTTATGCAACTTGAGACATACCTCTCCAGCACCTGACATCACTACCAAACCTTATTATATGAAGCGTCCCACCTACTATGCATCTTTTTCAACACCTTTTGCTTAGCTATCCAAGTCTTGCGGTAAGAGGGCGTGTACTTTAATTGGCTACGAATACTGGCAATTATGCATGACACAGAAGTCCTGAGATCCGCCTTCAACATTGGTAGTATTAAGCTAGCTATCATGCCTGAATCCATCTTAGGATGATCTTATAAAACACCTGTCAACGAAGTAATTCAACATTAATTAATAACATTATTATTCAAAACTGTAAACACCCAGTGATACTGTACTAGCACCACAGGTATGTTGACCTTTTGTACTTTTTTATCTTTCACAAGCTTGTCTTTTTTCCCAAAAGAAGCCATTATTTTCCATAAACATGTATTATCTTGCACTGCACACTTGGCCTCGAACTTCTCGGATTTGGATTTAACCACATTATAGTTAACCTCATGATTGATGCTATGTTGTTTCAAAGCATCAAGAAAACTATCATTACTCGGAAACTCCTTACCAACTTTCAAATCACCTGAGTCTAGTGTCAAACCTGTACGGTCACGCGTTCTGTGTGGTAGATATAGAAACTCTAACAAATCATCTACCGATATATCAACATTATGCATGTGGGCTGGAGGCGAGTACGCCTTGAATCGTGGATCTTCTTCTTATTTATCTGAACCCCCTTCAACATCTTCAGGTTCTGATAGAACAGGCTCCGGTTCAGAAAATAATGCAACTTTTACACTATCAATGCTAGGCTCTCAAGGTGGATCCACATTGGACTCATCATCCAACTCACCATCATCTGCAACGTACGAGGTCCCCTCGTCGATGGGCGTCGTAGAGAGTACATCAT
This sequence comes from Gossypium stocksii, assembly GCA_020496765.1. Taxonomy (NCBI): domain Eukaryota; kingdom Viridiplantae; phylum Streptophyta; class Magnoliopsida; order Malvales; family Malvaceae; genus Gossypium; species Gossypium stocksii. The sequence continues at coordinate 113,791,192 of CM035623.1, forward strand.
CCCTTCTTGTGGACATTTCGTAATGTCCCTAATCAGATGTGGATTACCAACCACTAGAAGTTGATGTCATTCCCTAATATATATTTCTAACATTGAACATCGACCCACCGATGTGCATGTCCCATCCACCAACCGAGTATCATGCAGGAATTGTGTTTTCCATATTGCCATCGAACATGGGCGCTTTCGTGTTCTGCCTCTTACTAATGGAGTGTTGGCTAGGGGTCGTGTATTCCTCTCGAACAACAGTTTATGTTGAAGTCACAAATGTTTCATTTGGCGATAAAAATTGAACATATAACTCAAGATAGGGTGACCCACTAGTGAGATGAGTCTGCACCATCACCTCAAAGCTACGAATACCTTTAATATCAAATGAGTTATATGTCACGGGATCAATCGAAGCACAAAATTGATACTTAATAGAAGAAACCCTACTTGGCATCGTTTCGAAGATTTTGTGCCTAATTCTTTTACGGAATTCTTTAAAATCTATACTCTGATTAAAAATCATTTGCGTTGTGTTCTCTAATAAAAAAACAACACCGTTCTCGGTGTCACGGACCTCACCATCATAGTAAATAACAACATTAATACATTCACTTATCTTCAATTTCTATTCTGCTTAGCCTCTCTAATTTTTCTTGCTGTAACTTATGCATCTTGAGAATGAAATTTGCCATATTTATAGCCTAAGGCCAATCATGAACTACTGTTGAAAAAGAGCATCCATGTGGGAGCTTTTTTTAAAAATTTTGCTGACTTTGCATCTTACTTGAAGCGTTTTTGACACTATTTGTTCAGAGACATCTTCACAAAATTATTTTTTCAGGAACTACTATAGAAAAAGAACGTCCACGTGGGAGCTTTTTTCTGTACTTTTGCTGACATTGCATCATGCTTGAAATGTTTTTGACACTATTTGTTCAGAAACATCTTCTCAAAATTATTTTTCAAGAACTACTGTAGAAAAAGAACATCTACGTGGGAGCTTTTTCTATAATTTTGCTAACAGTGTATCCTGCTTGAAGTGTTTTTGACACTATTTGTTCAGAAATTTCTTCTCAAAATTATTTTTTTAGGGTAAAAATAGTCAATTTTGTTAAAAAAATAAACACAATGTTATTTTTAAAAAAACTAAACCCTAATTTAATTAAATTTAACCCTAAACCCTAATTTAATTTATTTAAAAACCATAAACCCTATTTTAATTTATTTTAAATCCTAAAACCCTAATTTACTTAATTTATTTAAAAATTATAAACCCTAAACTCTACACCCTAATTTATTTAAAACACTAACTTAATTATTTTAAACCCTATATATCTTAATTTACTTAATTTATTTAAAAACCATAAACACTAATTTAAATAATTTTTATAAAATAACATTAAATCTCGATTTATTTTTAAAATCTACTAAAACTCTAAACCCTAACTTGTTTTAACAAAAACCTAACATTAAACCCTAACTTATTTTAGCAAAATCCTAACCCTAAAAAACCCTAGGGAATAAACATGCAAATATCCCTAACATATAAAAACACAGAGCAAAGCGTGCCCCTGGGGGAGCGCTTTTTGCCACATCAGCAAAACGCTTCCACGTAAGTGCGTTTTTGGTTGACGTGGCTAAAGCGCTCCCCTAGGGGTGCACTTTGCTGGCATTTTCCCTTTAAAAGCGACCACGTAAGTGCGTTTTGCAAAAAGTAGCCCTTTCCGGTAAATAATTGTGTAATCGGCCCATTTCCGTAAATATACTTAGAAATGGATATTTTTAGGTAAATTAGTCATTTAATAAACGAATTTCAAAATTTTGTTATATTCATATATTTGACTTAATTTACTATTTATAATCGAACCATTATTTACCGCTCATCCATTTTGATTCTGCGAGAACCGGACGCAAACCGGACGCGCTTTTTTCTTTAAAAAATTAATCTTAGTTGTCGTACTGGCCCTCAAAAGAAGCTGAGTTATCGTCAAAGTTCGTAATTATGTTCCCAAATCTAGGGTATTTTCGGAATTTCACCCTCCAGGTTACGGTTTAATTAAAAACAAATTAATAATTAATAATGAATTATAATATTAATAAACATTAAAAAAAAAAGAGTTTCATAGTATTAAGACCAGCCCTAAGAAGAGGGAAGAAGAAGAAATGAAAAGAATTAGAAAAACGTAGAAAATACAAAAACTAAAAAACTACAACCAAACTGCTTTCATAAGCATAGCAAAAGAGGCTTAATCTCTCCTTCAAGATAATTTATTTTAAAAAAAACAACTTTTGTTGAAGAGGTTTAAGCTTCTCATTTTTTGATTCAAATTTTTTTTTTCGGAATTACTTTTTAGTGTTAATCGATTATTATTGGCTTTGTTTTGCTTATTATTGCGAATTAGACCAGTTCAAATAGTTTCATTTGTTTAAAAGGATTGGATTGAGTGATTGTTGTTCAACGCATTGGGAGTAGATCGAGAAGCAACACAGGTTTCTGATCCGATCAATCATTGGTAAAACAGATGGTAATTTATCGATGATATGTTTGGATTTTTCATTGCATTGTGTTATTTTCGTTATTTCTGATATTTATTCGCTTTGGAATGTGTTGATTTCATTTTACGTGACTTAAAAAAATTGTTTCTGGTAAATTTGAGGAGTTGTTGTTGTTGTTGACTGATCTGGACTGGTGTTGAAGCTAGCTATTATTCTGTTTGGATATGTTCAATTTTTTTTGTTTGTTGAGATCCACCTTTCAAGGTTTTAACTGTTTTGTTTGCTATGTTAGTTGAAAATAATTGAAATTAAGGTGTTTTGACAGCCATATTGCCGTTATCTAGAACTTGAAGTTGTACATTTCACTCTAATATGAAGTAATGTGCCTTTGAGCATTGTTTTGCGATTTTGTGCTTATATTTGGTTAGTGGAGGTTTCATGCTGGGTTGTGATACTGTGATTGCTCTGGTGATTTATCTATTGTTGTAACTATCTTTGGAGCATGAAAACTAGGATGTTTATTTTTGCTCATGTGATAATAGAGCTATGAAATTGAAATTTCTGGTGCTTAGGCCTTCATAGACTTTCCAGTTTAGAGATTTAGTGTTACTTAATGGACTCCATATCTCCGATGAAGCCAGAATGGCAACATGCACTAGATAAATTTATCCCTCAAAGATATTCCAATTTGATAAGAATGAGGGTTTAAGATGGGTCATGTTACTGTAAAAAAATCCCTCATCCAAGTTATTGTTTTTTAAACAAAAAATAGAGTAACCACCTCCGTGATCCGAACCTAGTTTTTTTATTTTGTTATTAAATCTGTAACGAAGTTGGAACAGTGGTTGCCTACCATCCTTATTTTGCTTTTGCATGTTTACTTGTTCTCTGTGCTATCCTAATACTATTCAAAGTCATTTCTAGACTGAAAAGCAAGAATTTATTATCTACATGGTTTTGCGCTAATGCTTGAATCTTGAGTGCAAAGTGTCTATAAAAGATATCATATGGATTGGTGAATCCTGGGCCCTCGTGGCTTTTGTAGGCTACCATGACCAGTCTTGCAGTTGGATCTCTCGTCTGGGTGGAGGATCCTGACATTGCCTGGATAGATGGCGAAGTTGTGCAGGTTAATGGTGAAGTTATTAAAGTTCTGTGCACTTCAGGGAAGACGGTGAGTTGCTTTATAAAATCTAACTGGATTATTTTATGTGCATAATAATCTCATTTTTCTTTTGGTAAATGTTAAATATTTTTTGCTAATTCTCTTGCTATAATCTTCCCTGTCCCTTTTATGTGTCATGCAAGTCCAGTATGGTACTATTGGAATTCATTGGGAACATAAAAATTCTTGGATGCGCTAGTTGCTTAATTTGACTTGCTTATTTCACAACTTTTGCAACAGGTTGTTGTTAAGGCTTCAAATTTATATCCTAAAGATGCCGAGGCCCCACCATGTGGAGTTGATGATATGACAAAGCTGGCTTACTTGCATGAACCTGGAGTCCTTCAAAATTTAAGATCAAGATATGATATGAATGAAATATATGTAAGATTTCAAACAGATATTCATCTTATTCTTTCAATGTATCAGCATTATTTCTGTCTTTTTCTATATACTTTTTTTCTGAAATGGATGTATGTTTTGCTTTCTTTGCGGTAACATATATTGCATTGATGAATGTTGGTCAGATCTTTATGTTTCATCATTTTTTCAATATTTACTGATTCAAGGTGGCAATTGCCCTAATTGGTGCTTCCAGACATATACAGGAAATATATTGATTGCTGTGAACCCATTCAGAAAACTACCTCATCTTTATGATAGCCATATGATGGCACAATATAAAGGGGCAGCCTTTGGTGAGTTGAGTCCACACCCCTTTGCTGTAGCTGATGCTGCATACAGGTACCTGTTACACTGACCAGAAGTTCATTTAATATGATTACTTGTATTTGACAATGAAACGATTTTCACTAATGCAGATTAATGATCAATGAGGGAATAAGTCAGTCGATTTTGGTTAGTGGTGAAAGTGGGGCTGGTAAAACAGAAAGCACAAAATTGCTAATGCAGTATCTTGCTTACATGGGAGGAAGAGCAGCTGCTGAGGGGAGAACAGTTGAGCAGCAAGTTCTGGAGGTAAACATGGCTATGAATTTAGATTTGTGTGACAATAAATTTAATGTTGATAGTTTGAATCCGTCATCCGAGTAACCATGTTTAACAACATTTTTTTTTTTTTCTGCTAATCTGCAGTCCAATCCTGTTTTAGAAGCATTTGGTAATGCTAAGACTGTTAGGAACAATAACTCAAGGTGAGTGTATTTTGTTTTAACAAGTTTTACACCCTGCATGTAGTAGATTCTATGTTATAATCGTTTTTTTTTTCCTTTACATGCATGTTTTGAATGATGTAGTCGTTTTGGTAAGTTTGTGGAGATTCAATTTGACCGGAGGGGAAGGATTTCAGGAGCTGCCATCAGGACTTATTTATTAGAAAGATCACGTGTTTGTCAAGTGTCTGATCCTGAGAGAAATTATCACTGTTTCTACATGCTTTGTGCAGCACCACCAGAAGTAAGTAGTTTTTCTACATTCCACTTTTACTTTTAATGATTTCTAGATTATCTTAGTACCAAAATGTTCTGTCTAGAAAAGGATTTGGGTTGGGAAGTTCTATTATGAGAATGATCTTTCCCATATTTTTAGCTTAAGATTTCAATATATCTGGATATGCTTAATGCTTGAAGGTTGTAATTTGGAACTATGATAATTTTTATTATCTCTCATTCTTATCTATCCCCCTTTTCTGTGTGATTCTCCATCTCCCTCTTATCTTTGATTTATTTATTGGTGTCATTCTCTTAGCCAACTGAAGAACAACTTACAAGTTAAAAGAGTTTCACTTTAACATTCTCTTTGCCAAATTTATTATTGTTGAACTGGGGTCTTTTAGGATGTACATTGGAGGCCCTGAGATAGCATTATTATGTGATTGTGTGATGGCTCCTACCTAGTTCACCTTCTTTTAATTCCAATCATTAATTTGGGTTCTAAAGCTGCGTTGGTGTATACAATCTATTGTCCTCCAAGTTTAGTGTCCAGTGATTTTGTATCAGATTTCCTAGCATGCCAGTGGTCCCAAGAGACATTCACAGCTTGTAATAGTTGTGGTATAGAACATCAAATATGAGGCAGTTTCTTGTTTCTAGAAAACCAGTTTTTAGCCTTTTGTTTAACTTCTCTGTAATGAAAGAGTAGGAAAATTTTCTTGGCCTATATCTTCAGTTATGGATAGTATGTAGTTTGTTGTTCACACTTCTTTGAAAAAATGAGAGCAAATTTATCACACATGAGACTGTAATGCTTCAGAAAATCAATTCTCTGATATTTGTCTTCCTCTGCTTCCTTTTTTTCTCCATTTTACTTTTCAGGATATTCAGCGGTACAAACTGGGAAACCCAAGAACATTTCACTATCTGAACCAATCTAATTGCTACGAATTGGATGGAATTGATGATTCTAAGGAATATACTGCAACGAGAAGGGCAATGGATGTCGTTGGAATAAGTCCTGAGGAGCAGGTATTTTAATGAAATATGAACTTGCTAGACAATTCTTAAGCATAATGTTTTATGAAATTTCTCCGTCATCTTTTTGGTTTTTGCATTTGCCCCTCTTCAGGATGCAATATTCTGCGTTGTGGCTGCAATTCTCCATCTTGGGAACATTGAATTTGCTAAAGGGGAAGAAATAGACTCATCTGTGCCCAAAGATGAAAAATCATGCTTCCATCTAAGAACTGCTGCTGAGCTTCTCATGTAGGTGGACAATCTGAGACTTGCACTAGCATATACTGAAACACTTACTTCTTTGATATTTGTTCACTTCACATGCTTTGTAAGATAAGAAAGGGATCATTTTTAATCCCCACTTTTGTTTAGGTGCGATGAGAAGTTATTAGAAGATTCCCTATGCAAGCGTATAATCGTAACTCGTGATGAAACCATTACAAAATGGCTGGATCCAGAATCTGCTGCACTTAGTAGAGATGCTTTGGCTAAAATTGTGTACTCAAGATTGTTTGACTGGTATGGTTCAATCTTGCTGTTTGAATATGATATGTCAGAGTTTACTGTGCTTATTATTTTGTTTTTTGTTCAATTGTGGACATTTTTTTGAGACAGTGGGTTTCCTTTTTTTATTTTTCACAGGATTGTGGATAAAATCAATAGTTCAATTGGTCAAGATCCTGACTCAAAGTTCTTAATTGGGGTGTTGGATATTTATGGATTTGAGAGTTTCAAGACAAACAGGTGCTTAACTGGTATGCCTGTTATTTTTATGATTGACTGAAGTTGGTTTTCTGAAACCAATGGATGTAAATGGAAGTTGTGTCTTAAAGAGGCACGTTTTGAATACCGTGGCAGTCATGTATTAATTGATACTAAAAGAAGCAGTGATTAGAGGAAGCCTAGTCTTTCTCCAAATTGCCTTTTTAAGGCGTGGTAGTGATTTGGGAGTTCAGACAGTGACAGTTCCAATTGTGCTTCTCTATGATAGATAAAGTTAGTTTCAATTGTGCTTCTTTTTGATAGATAAAGTTAGTTCCAATGTGCTTCTCTAGGATAAATAAATTTAGAGATATTGTGACCTTTTTGGATGTTTGCTATTTGCTTCTGTTCTTCTGATGCTTGATGCACCACTTTGTTTTGCAGTTTTGAGCAATTCTGCATTAATTTGACAAATGAGAAACTGCAGCAGCATTTCAACCAGGTTTGTGTCTGAAAACATGCTTATATCATTCTTAAGATATCTCATTATCTGTTTTGTAGTTTGTAATGCTTAAACCTCTGGCTCCTCAGCATGTCTTCAAAATGGAGCAAGATGAGTATACAAAAGAAGAAATTAATTGGAGCTACATTGAGTTTGTTGATAATCAGGATGTTCTGGACCTCATTGAAAAGGTCTGTTGGATCTACCTCTGCAATTTATTTGGCTGGTTTCTTACAGACTGTTTTAGTATTGTATCATCTGGAGTTGGTTTGTGTTGTTAACTATATATCTCTAGTAAAAGAAATTTATGATAGGGCCTACTATTACTATGCGCTCTTGCTTGTAAATATCTGATATTGTTTCCTTTTTGTCCTGTGATTCCAGTTTTAGTTGCATCTATTTGGCATTCTCTGTTTTAATGGAACACATTGGGGAAGGCTGTGGTGAATGGACAGTCTTTGTAATGTTGTGGTTGCAAATGGAATTGCCTACTTTTGACAAGCCAAAGTGCCAAACTGTTCTCTCTATTTTATATTAGATCTTACATGAACTAAGTAGTTTTTTTTCATGCTATATAGAAGATTAAGTGGTAGTGGCACATTTATGCTTTATTCTCATTGAAAATTTTAAAACATGCTAAAAACCTGATTGATGAGGATTGTGTCATAAAATGCTCAGCTTGAAAACAAGATAAGCAATTTGGTGGAAGAAAGATGGGAAAAGAGGAATGTGAAGAGAGAAGATGGATTAATTGTCAGGTCTTGAAATAGTTATAAAGCCACCAGCTATTGTCTAGCATAATACAAAGCTGTTGAGTTATAACCAGACCAAATCATATTAGTTTCATTTCATAATAACAAGTCCAAGATGAGTTTCTTGTGCAAGCAGTGCCAGAAAGCACTGCCTGCTTCTATCAAATTGCTGTGGAAATTATATAAGAGTGATGGTTCAGTTGATAAATTCTATGTAATTATTAATTTGTTTGCTATATTAACTGAGTTCTAAATCTTGTATTAGTGTCATTCATGTTGGATTGTTCTTACTGATTTATTAATTATTGTTGGACTCCCCTTTGGAAATTTCTGGTGTGAACTACTTTATTAGCATTATGCCTGTAATTTTTCTTTCCATGCATTCCTGTGTGCTTGTATTTTTGTCTTTTCCTTTGGACAAGGAAATATATTCTTGATCGTAAAATTTTTGTATTTGATTTCTTGAACATTCTTACCTAACGTGGCCCTGTATGGTGATGGACCTTGAGTAAACAAATAGACTAATTAAAAGTGCTAAATGCTCTGTGCATTTTTATTGTGGTTATTGCATTTCTTATTTATATTTAAAAATTTCCCTGTTTTTGATTTCCAGAAACCAGGTGGAATAATTGCTCTTCTAGACGAGGCTTGGTAAGATGTAGTTAGCTTTTTACTTATTTTTGACTTCTCAAAACTTGATTTAGGTTTCTTTCAGTTACTCTACCATATATTAATAATAATATCTGACCGTTATTAAATTTTAAAAGCATGTTTCCAAGATCAACACATGAAACATTTGCTCAGAAGCTGTACCAGATGTTTAAAAACCATAAGCGCTTCAGCAAACCCAAATTGTCCCGTAGCGACTTTACAATCTGCCATTATGCTGGTGATGTAAGTTTGTTTTCTCTTTTTCGTAAGTTCATGCTGGAGAACTAAACTAAGAAGTGAATGAATTTCTATTTATGTACTCAAACAGAAAATATATGTTCTCTGCAGGTCACTTATCAAACTCAATTATTCCTGGACAAGAACAAAGATTATGTTGTTGCTGAACATCAGGCCCTTTTGACTGCTTCCAAATGTTCCTTTGTTTCTGGTTTGTTTCCACCTTTAGCTCAGGAGTCCTCCAAATCATCAAAGTTCTCCTCAATTGGTTCTCGATTTAAGGTGTGCTGGTATTTCTATTTCTTAAATTCTGATTGTTACCTTTTCTTTCCAGTCTAATGAGTTAGAAAGTGGTGCTCTTTTTGGTATTATACAGCAACAATTACAAGCATTACTTGAAACCCTGAGTTCCACAGAGCCACATTACATACGTTGTGTAAAGCCCAATAATCTTCTTAAGCCTTCAATATTTGAGAATAAAAATGTTCTACAACAACTACAGTGTGGGGTAAGAATGATGACATTCTATGAGGTTTAGCTGAAAAATGTATTTTTTTAAATTAGTTCCGCTTGCCTATTTTATCCACGTTTATTTCATTTCAGGGAGTTATGGAGGCAATCAGGATTAGTTGTGCTGGATACCCTACTAAAAAACCATTTGTTGAATTTGTAGACCGATTTGGCCTCCTTGCACCTGAAGTTTTGGATGGGAGGTACAGTTAATAATTTTCTTGGCTCTCTAAAGGTTTCTTCAAAACATTACTCTGACCTGTTTACTATACATGTTAGTTCTGATGAGGTTACTGCTTGCAAGAAACTTCTAGAGAAGGTGAAACTTCAAGGCTATCAGGTAAATATCTGACGGTTATTCAAACAATCTTCTCTTAGTCCATTTAGTTTCCTTGCCAATACTAGATTTCCTCTTGAATCATTAGGATATATCTTATGCAAGAAACCATGTCATCAAGATGTCAATAAAATTTATCATAGACATTCAATTGGCAAATATTTATGTTTGGCCTTTGGTTTATGCCAACTGGCAATAATAACCTGAGGAGATCCCACTCTACTCTTCTGTTTATAGGGTGAAGACCATTAACATGTTAGTGGAAGTGCCCAATTTCGGATTAGGTTAGGAAAACCCTAGAAACTAGGCCCCAAGACGAGAAATTACCGGAAGCCAGCAACTGCAAGCAAAGAGCAAAGCACTTGTCATGTACAGAATCTAAGAAGCTGGATTCATGCTACAAACTTGATGTCATAAGTGCTCTGTATTGGCTAATGTTATTAGCTTTACTTTTCTTGCTTGTGGTTGCGAGCAACGTGTAGCATAAAGTGCAAATGGAAATAGTACCTGCTGCTTCCAAATGGGAGTTCATTCCTTTTGTCAAATTGTATATTTTTCCGCTCTTTTATGATTGTTCACTCAAATTTCTACAAATCTGACTTCTAGTTGAATTTTGGGAAATATCATACTGATGCCAATTTATCTTTTGCAGATTGGTAAGACAAAGGTCTTTCTCAGGGCTGGTCAGATGGCTGAACTAGATACCCGTAGGAGTGAGGTCTTAGGAAGATCTGCTAGTGTTATCCAGAGAAAAATCCGTTCTTATTTAGCTCGCAGAAGTTTTATCCTGCTTCGTCGGTCTGCATTACGGATTCAATCTGTTTGCAGAGGTACATTTATACCCTTTTGTGTGTGGCTGGTGTAATTAACTAACCTTTACTCTCTACTAAGGCTTTTGGTATTATGTACACATGTTGATAGTGATACTTTTTGTCTCTGATGATTTTAGGACAACTTGCTCGCAATGTCTACAATGGCATGAGAAGAGAAGCTGCAAGTTTGAGGATCCAGGGACATTTGCGTATGCATCTTGCTAGGAAAGCTTATAAAGAATTGTGTTCCTCTGCTGTTTCCATTCAAACGGTCATGAGGGGGATGGCTGCTCGCAATGAGCTATGCATCAGAAGGCAGACCAGAGCATCAATTATAGTTCAGGTTGGTCAAGGTTTTTAAATTGTTCTTATAACATACTGCACATGTGATAATTTTTTTAGAAAAGATGTCATAATCTTCAATTTTTCTTTGAGAGGTTGAACCTCCTTTTGTTTTATATTAGTTACTTTCTTTAACTTGGAATGACTTCTATTTTACTTACCAGAGCCAATGCCGCAAGTTCTTGGCCCAGTTGCATTTTATGAAGTTGAAGAAAGCAGCAATTGCAACACAATGCGCGTGGAGAGGAAGAGTTGCTCGAAAGGAACTGCGGAAGCTTAAGATGGTATTCCCATCTTTATCATCTTTTGCATTTCTGGCAAAACTTTGTCATAAATTTCATTAGGAAATCTCTATTGTCTTCTGCTTCTAGATCTTTGAAAATGCTTTGTGGTTGGAATTGTTGCTTTTTGTGGTCCCCTTCTTTGCTTAAATTTGATATCGAAACGGTAAAAAGTTGTGTCCTTGCTAAGTAATTTAGGAGTTCTTCAAATTTGAGTTTGACTGCTGAAGTCATCTCAAGCCTTTCTCTGGAAAAATCTTTCTTATCAACAATCAATGAAATGCAAGCCTATCTATCAGAATAACAAAATGCAATCCTATCAGCTTACATAATGGGGGAAAATAAAGAAACCCTACACCTTTTTCTTCTCTATCTGCTAATTTTGTTCTCCGAAACAATTTAGTATATCTAAAACCTTGTGTATGCTGATATCTTGTTTCATGAATGTATCACTCATATTTTCCGCTATTCTTTTTTATTGGTAGGCTGCTAGGGAAACTGGAGCTCTGCAAGCTGCCAAGAACAAACTGGAAAAGCAAGTGGAGGAACTGACATGGAGATTACAGCTGGAGAAACGTATGAGGGTAAGCATGATAATAAATTGACTGAAGCTAGTTGGGTAAGCATGCTAATAAATTGACTGGAGAAACATATGAACTGAGGCATTTTATGTGCTTGGCATGTGTCAATCTATTTTTTTTATTCAATGTGCCATGTTAGTTTGAGAAAAGGTGTTAAAATTGTGTATTCATTGTCTCTTCCTCTAAATCAGTTTTAATAATATAATGGTCTTACAGGTGGGGCACTGCATCTATAATTTTCTTCTCTCATAATTATGCATTCTTTTCTTACTCTGTAGGTTGACATGGAAGAGGCTAAAACAAAAGAAAACGCAAAATTACAGTCTGCTTTGCAAGACATGCAACTTCAGTTTAAAGAAACCAATGAATTGCTTGCCAAGGAACGCGAGGCTGCCAGAAGGGCAGCTGAGGTGGTCCCTGTAATTCAGGAGGTTCCAGTGGTGGACAATGTGATGCTGGAGAGGCTTACAAGTGAGAATGAAAAACTGAAGGTGGGGAAGCTGAATCTAGTATCTATGTTTTGCATAAAGATATGGTGAACATATGATAATTTAGGATAACCTGTAGTTTTTTCCTAAGCTTGGTAGAATACTAGTTTCATAGTACATATCTTGTGCGCTGATTATCCACAGGCAATGGTGAGTTCATTGGAAAAGAAAATTGGTGAAACGGAGGAAAAGTTTGAAGAGACAAACAAGATCAGTGAAGAAAGGTTGAAACAAGCTTTGGAGGCAGAATCAAAAATAGTTCAGTTGAAGACTGTTATGCACAGGTTAGCTTGTGCATTACTGGGCAAAGATTTTGAGATAGATTCGTACTATTAACTTTCAGAATCTTAGATGGACCTTTGCGTGCATATTTGTGAAGCTGTATTTATTCATGGTTTTCACTTTCCTTTTTCTCTTCTCCTGGTCCTCGTATCTTTTGTTTGCAGGCTTGAAGAAAAAATTTTGGACATGGAATCTGAAAACCAAGTTCTGAGGCAGCAAACCCTGTTAAGTACACCTGTTAAGAAGATTTCAGAGCATCTACAGATTCCAGTCACTCCGGTAAAATATAACATAGATTTTTTTTTCTAAAATCTTCCTGCCTCTTTTGTCATCATGTTGATATTTCCTATTATCCTTTTTCTTTGTAAATTTGCAGAATCTGGAAAATGGTCACCATATAGATGAAGCAAACAAATCAAATGTATGTTACATAATTGTTAACATATGATCATACTTCTGTCGTTTCTATGGTATGGCCATTGACGGCCTGTTTGTGCAGGAACCACAGAGTGTGACTCCAGTGAAGAAGGTTGGCATAGAATCTAATGGCAAGTTGCAAAAATCCAATCTTGAACGCCAACATGTATGTGTTTGCTATAATTGGCTTATGCATTTTCAAGCCTCATAATTTTGTGCATTGTGTCAGATATTGTTTTGTATCATTCTTTCAAACAGGAGAATGTCGATGCACTGATCAATTGCGTTACAAAGGACATTGGGTTCAGTCACGGAAAGCCTGTTGCTGCGCTTACCATTTATAAATGTCTTCTTCACTGGAAATCTTTTGAAGCTGAAAGGACCAATGTGTTTGACCGTCTCATTCAGATGATTGGCACTGCAATTGAGGTAAAAAAAATTATAATTCATGGTCACTGTTTGTGGAGTATCTCCTTCATTTTCCTTTATTATTCTTCCTCTTGCATGACTTCTATTTTCTGCGGATTTTGATTGTATTTATTTTTATATTATTTAATTCCTAAATGCAGTCCTTATAAGGCGAGTTACTGTTCTTGCTTGTGATGGGTTTGAGACATGACTGTTGAAGATTTATTTTACTTGCATAATTTGCTGCCCTTTTCTTAGGTTGTCCTGCTTGTGTAATTGTAAAATACAATACTTTCTTTAGAATCCCACACTTTCTTCTGTTTCTTTAAGCTATAGTAAAATAAGTACGAGCATTCATTAACAAGTGATGAAAGCTTCTTTGGTTGTAGAATGAAGAAGACAATGGTCATATGGCTTATTGGTTGTCCAACGCATCAGCATTATTGTTCTTGCTCCAAAAGACTCTAAAGGCTTCTGGTGCAAATGGTGCAACTCCAAGTCGGAAACCACCCACTCCAACCTCTCTGTTTGGAAGGATGACAATGGTATCTGAAATTCTTTCTTTCCCTTCTAAAATTTTCAATTTTAAGGAAGAAAAAGACTAATTTTAATTTCTTTTTTCTCTTAATTCAGAGTTTTCGCTCTTCCCCTTCATCCAACAACCTTGCTGCAGCTGCTGCACTTGCAGTAGTTCGCAAGGTAGAGGGAAAATACCCTGCGTTGCTTTTCAAGCAGCAGCTTGCAGCATATGTGGAAAAGATCTATGGAATTATTAGAGACAACTTGAAGAAAGAGATATCATCTTTGCTTTCTCTATGTATCCAGGTATCTTTTGATTCATTTAGTTTCTGGTCAAGAGTTTGAAGCTGCATGTCAACTGTTTGGTAGGCAGCTATAATTAAGTTTAACTTGATTCCTTCGTGTTTCTTTTTCCCAACTGGTCATGATGAATTTTAGGCACCTAGAACATCTAAGGGAAATGTACTAAGATCTGGACGGTCCTTTGGCAAAGATTCTCCTTCAACTCATTGGCAGGGAATTATTGATAGCCTCAACACCCTCCTCAGTACTTTGAAAGAAAATTTTGTAAGGAACCTGTTTTTTTTTTTTTTTCTCTCTCACTTTGCTTCATAAACTCATTGCATCTTGATATCCAGTTATATATATAGAGATGTTTACAGTTGCTTGGTTTTCAGGTGCCACAAGTTCTTATCCAGAAGATATTTACTCAAACATTTTCGTACATAAATGTACAATTGTTTAATAGGTAATCTTTTGTGGCTTTTAGATAGTTCCTTTGTGGTTTTAATTCAAAAGGTTTCGTTTTGTACTTATTAGAATTTGTTATAATTTTCCAGCCTTCTTCTACGCCGTGAGTGCTGTACATTTAGCAACGGAGAATATGTTAAAGCTGGTTTAGCGGAGTTAGAGCTCTGGAGTTGCCAAGTGAAAGAAGAGGTAAGGTTTTTATTTTTTTATTTTTCTTCTCATCCGTGTTTGTACACGTAGTTGTTGCTACATATTTTCTGGACTATTTGCTTCCTTTTATTGGCTTAATTAAGGCCCATTATTGTGCTGATTCTATACCTCACTTGCCTTGAATTGCAGTATGCAGGGTCGTCATGGGATGAACTTAAGCACATTAGACAGGCTGTTGGTTTCTTGGTATGTCGGGCACTCTTTGGCAATATAGATAATGTGATGGGTTGTTCGTGTATTTTGTTTCCGAAATCCTATCAGCTTGCAGTCTTTCGAACTCAATTTTGTTAATATGTTTGACACTGCATATAGTTTGAGTTAAACATTATCATATTTATTGTTAATAGTTCTCAAATGCCCCATTCAGCAAAACCAATGAGTTTGAATTTAATAATTGTAGATAGGAAAGTGAAAGCTTTAACTTTTGACTTCCCAAATCATGACAATTCGGGAGAGCAGATGTGGGAAGTGTGGGAATCTATAAGGACTGGATTTACCATTGCTTCGTTTTATCCAGAAGATTATTTTTACTACTTGAAGAAAGACATTAGTTTCCAGCTTATCTCTCTAGATATTTAATAGCAGTAAATATAAAGTTATGCTTCTAACTTGAATCGTATTAAATACTATACAGGTTATACATCAGAAGTACAGAATTTCATATGATGACATTACAAATGATCTCTGCCCTGTAAGGCCTTTTTCTTTCTCTCTCTCTCTCTCTCTCTTTTCCCCCCCATTTTTCCAAGGTTGTTTGAACGGCCAGTTGGACCTGAAATTGGCCGGGGTGCCGGTTCGGAGAAGGGCATTGAACTGGTTCACCTGGGAACTGGTGCAAGACCTGTTGAACCGGGTGGTTGAACCGGATTTTTAACATTTTTTCTATCTTTTGTGATTTTTTTAATGATTTATTTTGTTGAGCCGGTTGGATCAGCTAACTAGTGGCTTGACTGGTTCGACCACCAGTCCAGTTCTGAAAACATTGCATTTTTCTCGTTCTCTTTGACATTTACTTTTGTTTCTTCAGATTCTTAGTGTACAGCAATTGTACAGAATATGTACCCTGTATTGGGACGACAACTATAATACTCGAAGTGTTTCTCCAGATGTAAGTTTCAAATACCATTCTTTCTTCTTGATTGCTTACAAAGTTCGTAAAGCTTATATGATTAATAGGCAATCCCGCACTTCGTTACCAGGTTATTTCCAGCATGAGGGTATTAATGACAGAGGATTCCAATGATGCTGTTAGTAGTTCCTTTTTATTGGACGACAATTCCAGGTAAAAATCCCTTCATATTGCCTACATACGATGCCCGGTTCTACGTAAATGTGAATTCGCAAAGAATTCAACATTTCTCTGTAGCTCGTATTACGTAACACACAAAACAACTTTATAGCCATATCAAGCATTCGAAATCTACATTGTAGAAACAAAGAAATGAACTAATCAGTCCTTAATACAGCATTCCCTTCTCCGTTGACGATCTTTCCAAATCACTCCAAGAGAAAGAATTCTCGGAAGTCAAACCAGCAGACGAACTTCTTCAGAATCCAGCCTTCGAATTTTTACTCGAGTAAGGCTTAGGAAGCTTCAAATCGATGTGCTATCCGTCCCCTATTTCTTGTGGCAATGGAGACTTAAAAACCCTATTGCCAACTAAAATGATTGTTGTAAATTCATTTTTCATTTCACCTATCCCCCTTGATATATAATTTTTTTTCCCATTACATCCATTAAATTTTCTATTGCTTTTTTTTCTTTCGCATTTTCAACGATTTTGGTTTGATTTTTTTTCTTTAAAAATTTTATTTTATATTGGTTATTCTTTTGCCATATGGGGCCTGGGTTTTTATTGTATAAAGCAACCCCATATTATGGAAACGTACATACATATATAAATATATATTTTATATATAGTTGAAAATATTTATTACCATGCTTCTTTATTATTTCTATTTTAGCCTCTTTCACCTCCATCTTCTTTATTTTTATTGAAAATTCAAAGTTTCTATGATTTATTGTGGGTTGCTATGTATTTGCATGCATTTTTGCTGCAAAGAAGAGTTGTGATGGAAATTTGAGAAATAAAATATTAATAAATTTGGCTGAGTTGATGCCACTATTTAATTTGATGTGGAAATTTACTAAAACTAGCCTCTATGTTCCCATTTACGCATAGAGATTTATAATCTTTTCCATAATTTATTTGATATCAGTATTCTTAATTTTTTAATTATGATAATTAAATTTATGATAATAATTTACGGTTACTTAAATTTGTTAAAGATGATTTCTGAGGCATGTTTGAGACAATCATTTTAAGTCTCCATATAATCTTCATTCTAAAAAAATTGGTATGATAACAATTTCAAATTTTAAAAATTAACCCTCAAAATTTACAAATAGTCCCAATATAATCTTCATTCTAAAAGAGGAAATGTATAAAAATACACATATTTTCAAAGAAATATAATAATAAATTTAAATTTTATATTAATATTAAATAAATATAATTATATTAATATTAATTAAAATAAATTAATTTGAATACCTAAAATAAAAAAAATTTAATAGTTGAATGATTATCTGTGTAATTTACCCTAATTTTTCTTTACCCTTAAAATAAGATTTCGTCACATTTCGAGATTTTAGAATAAGGTTGTTGTATCATATAGCCAAAATAAATTCAAGTGATGTGGGTGATGTACAACTATTTTGGGAGCCTCTAGATGCTATAAGAAATATATTTAGCTGAGCGTAGTACTCTTTTCTAAGTTAATAGTTCTTTTAAGTTTGTTATCGTTTTGTGTTGATCTTTTCTGTATATAATAAAAAAGAAGTAATACACATGTTTGCCACATCTAACAAATCATTATGTAAAAGTATTAGAAGAGTAACAAATGGATCATTAAATTGAGTAATCTTAACATCAACATTATGATATGAATAAGTTAAAATTTTGTAAAAAAACTCACGATTCAACATTTCTTTGTCGTGATATATAAGGACGAAGTCAAAATTTTTTTTGAGAGGTTTGAATTAAATTATATATTTTTATAATAGTAAAAATACAAATTTATCATTTTAATAGTTTATATATTTATAATTTTTAGAAGATTAAATAAAATATTTATTATTTTTGAGAGGATTAAAATACAATTTTATTACTAATTTAAAATTTTATAAGTTGTAAAATGAATCTCATTTAAATTCGCCCCTGACTATAAATTCGGAGATAGATGGGGAATCTTTTGGACTTTCAGCAATGAATTATGTAATCCCATGCTATGTTATACCACCGTCTTCCTAGAAAACATTGAATAAAAACACCTTATATCCTATATACCCAAAATGTTTTGAATTGCTAGCCCACACAAATTACGTAATTCCCAAATATACCAACATACAGAACCAAGGGATGTCACATTCAGGAGCGCCAGATATTCATCTACATAGGTTTTTACTCGGGACAATTCTGTAATAGATGTAATCAATGTTTCTGGGATTGAATTGGTAATTGATTAATTTTTAGTTTGATTGTTTATTTCGTTCAAATTAAATAGTTTTTTTTTAAGTTTAAATAAATTTTAAAATAAATATAAAAAATCATAAAATTTGATTTAATTGATTTTTAATTCAATTCAATTAATTTGTATTGATTCGTGGATCAGTGTTTTCTTTTTACTTTGCTTTGGATATGTATATTGGTCAATTCCCCATCAAATTGATCTGATTCACCGATCTAAGCTATTTCGCTTAAACAACTTTGGATGTAACAAATACTTGATTTAAATAAAGGGTTAAAAATCATTTTTTGTGGTCTAGACTTACAAACTACTCCAAGATTAGAGTTTAAACTTTTTTTTTTGTCCAAGTTAGTTTTAATATTTTCTTGAAAGCTTTAAAGTTCAAGTCTCAATATTAAAACAATTACCAAATTCAAATTCCAATATAGGAAAATTTGCCTAGTTTATAATTTGAAAAGAAAAAATTTAAACCCAGTGCGAAAATAATTATTAAATTTAGGGACTAATTTAAAAAAAATTAAACCCAAAATAGAAGTTATTGACAAATTCAAGCCTTTTAACCCTTAAATAAACTATCAAATAAAAAAAAAAGAGATTATAGACGAAAAAGCGACAACTATACATGAAATGAAAAAGCAATGAAAGGAATTAGGGGGAGTTGGCAGTCCATGTGAATTCCTCGTGGAATAGCTTCTGCCTTGGAGGTAAGGTATAAACCTATCGAGGCATTTTAGGCTATAGGCCATGGACCGCAACTGGACCACCCTCTATGATATGGAGTGCAAAAAAAATTCCCTCAATCTAAGCTGCCAATGGATAGATTTCCAGTTTCTTGTATACATTATTACAAACAGAATCAGAATGTGGATAATGAAGAAAGGGTTGGGTTTTGAATTTGGTCAAATTGGTCCCCCATTCACATTTTGATCATTTCCCATTGTTTCTTTCTAAGTGTTTTTCTGTTGTAACGATTTATTAACCCATCTCTCTAGAGTTTAGAGTTGGCCCATTGACTTTTATAGGGTCTTGTCTCTCACTTTCATTAGGAGCCGCACAAATTTATTGGATTAAAAATTGATGAGAGTATTGATTCGAAAACATGTATTAAACGAATTGATCTAAGTTAAAAGTTAATTATATCGATTGAATCGGTCAGGCTACTAAACTGATAGTTTAATCAATTTAGTTACAGATCAAATTCTAAAAATTTTGAGTGAAACTGGTGGTCAACATTACATGGCATTCTCAATACATCATTTGGTATATATCACATGGAGAGTACATTATTATAAAAATGTAGATTCAAATTCAAAAAGAGAAGCTTGATATTAATAAAATTTCGAAGAATTTATGGAGACTAAAAGAAGATAATTTTAATTTATCTCTCTCGATAAAATTCAATTAAACTGGCTCATTTAAAATAAAATAAAAAAGTGTTAATCCACATTTATCATGTAACCATTTGCAGGTACTAAAAAGTTTAAATTGAAAAATTTCAAAAAGTCGGAAAATTGAAAATTCAATTTAATTAAACAAATCAAATAAATAAATAAATTCCCAGTCAATCAAGTCAAAATAGTTACTTTCATATCTAACTGCCCTGTTTGTCTTGGAAAATTGAGTTATGGATAGTGCCGACTGATGATAAAGATTTTTGGACCACAGTTTCACCTACAACTTTCTAAATTCGCACAATCAAACTATTTTCAAAATTGGATGGCTACTAATTGAATAATTTCCAAATTTTTTGAAAGTTAAATAAAAAATTTTAAAATTTTTTAATGAGTTTAATTGAAAATTTTAAAATTTTTGAGAGAAATAGTGTGAATTTTAAATTTTTAGAGGATTTAATTAAAATTTTCAAAACTTTTTAGATAGCTCAATTAAAATTTTCAAAAATTTTGACAACCTAATTGAAAATTTTGGTAGTCTTGATGACAATTTTTTCAAATTTTTGGAGGGTCCTCTTATTATGTTTTGTCATTGAACGCTTGTATTCTCTACTTTAAGAACGGGGTTATGTGTTGTTTACAATTTCAAAATTTTTTATTATTTAAATTATATTTTTTGTCTTATTTTACTCTTAAAAATATTGACATTTATCATATTATTGTTGATTTTTTATTTTTGAGATAAATTAAAATAAAAATAATAACTCAAGTACTCGTAACTTGGGCATTTTACACTAAAAAATCCTTTTTTTTTGAAAATCATGGAAATGGACCGATTACTGGGTTATTTATCGGAGTAGGCCATTTTTCCCGAAAACGCGTCCACGTCAGTGCCCCTTCAGTGTCCGTGTCAGCAAAACGCTTCCCTGGGGGAGTGTTTTGCCTTTGTAACGGTCAAAAATTTGACAATTGGCTTCCAACGGTCCAAAAAAAAACTTAAAAAGGCTCCCTACTTCATTTTCTCACACAAATCACTCTCAAATTCTCTAATTCTCTCAAAATTTCAATCCCCTCATTTATGTTTCACACAATTCTTTGTTTGTTCTCGACTTTCTTTCAATATTCCCTTAAAAAATCAAGCAATTTTCATTGAAAATTTCTTAAAATTCCATCAAACTTGTATCAAATTTCTTTGTTTAAATTTTTTTTGAATTTAATTTTTTTAATTAAAAAAATCTGATCTTGTTAGCAATGGCCGGAGAATTAATCCGTCTCGATAAAAAGCACATCTCCGTTGAGCAAATGAAAATGGTAAGTGATACTTTTATTTATTTATGCAAATTTAATTTTCATTTATGCAAATTTAATTTTCAATACTGCTTGATTTTTTTTCAGTTATGATGTTTGCATTAATTAATTTATACAATTTTAATTAATTTTTGTTTTATAAATTTTTATAATAGTCTGTAGATCGGGTGTTACAATGTTACATTCGTAATATGCCTGCTCCTCCATCGCCGTTAATCGAGAATTACTTACGGGAAGCGGGATTTTGGCACATGGCCACAATAGGCCGGGGGTGCAAGTTGGACCCGAAACTAATCAGTGCGTTGATAGAGAGGTGGAGACCCGAGACACATACTTTTCATCTTTCATGCGGAGAGTGTACTATCACTCTGCAAGACGTGCATTTGCAATTGAGATTGCCGATGGATGGGTACGTAGTCACCGGGTTCGCATCATCTACTGATTAGGGCACCGTATGCTACGAGCTTTTGGGTGCTATACTGGATTATATTAACGGAGGTCGGATCTAAATGGGCTGGTTACGAGACACATTCCCGGAGCCGGATAATGATTTGACAGAACTCAAAAGAATACGATATGCTCGGGCATACATTCTCGAGATGATTAGAGGTTATCTAATGCCGAACTTGTCACGAAACCTCGTACATCTGAGATGGCTGCTGAAACTCGTAAATTTTAGAGCAACTGGCGAATTGAGTTGGGGGTCTGCCGTGTTGGCAAAGTTGTACAAGGAAATGTGCGGGGCGACGCTACCGAACAAAGCCAAAATAGAAGGTTGTCTATCACTATTACAATCATGGGCACGGTTTTGCTTTCCATTTTTACGTCATCAAGTGGACCACCCATATACATTTCCACTAATAACGAGGAAAATTTTATATTAGATTTTACAATTATTACGTAGATTTAGTATATAATTGTATGCTAAAAATTTATTTAATTAGATGGAACCATTCGGCGAGTTATGTCGGAATACCTACCTCTCTTGAAGATATACGGCTTTTATTAGACCAACGATCGAATACACAAGTAAGTATTAAATCAAATATATATACATAATAAAATAGTTGTTTCGTATTTAGTATTTAGTATTATGTATATAAGTAATACTTTTATTATGTTCATATAGTTTAAATGGACACCATACGAGGATCCGGCAATTCGGGCAGCAATTCTGGATGAATACTTTCAAAATCCGAATGCTTGGCATGTGAAGGTCCCATTGATGAATTATGCTACGGTAGAGATGCACCAATCAGATAAAGTATTGCGACAATTTGGATTTCGACAACCGATTCCCATGGCACCCGAGGTGTTCGATGATGAGCACAAAGTCAACTTACGGCAATTGAATACGGATTGGCCTAGATACTGGTCACACTATATCGAAATGTGGGAAAATTGGTATGATTCTTGATACTCGCGATATTAAGTAATAAAATTTATAAAAACTAATCGCACCAAAAACTAACTAATATCACGATTTTAAAGGCAAGCGCACCTATCGAACAGTAGTATAGTTTAGAGGCAAGACCGATTTATCGTACCCAAGGGAACCAAAAGTACTAATACTTACTTCCTTCCTATTATCTAGCCTAAAAATAAAAGAGAATTGATTGAAACTAATTCTAAACCTAACTAAAAGTGCACAAAAAAGTAAATTGGGAAAAACTTTAGGGAAAAGCTGATTGATATAAGCAATACTTAAGGGAGAATCCACCTAGACTTCACTTGTTATTAACTTCTTGAACTAGATGATGTCTTCACTTGACTTGATCCGTAGAGATCCCTAATTTATGTTAATACCTCTTTTGAGGATAAGAACAACTAGGCCTAGGCTATTAACTAAAGTTTCTTTATTAGTTAACACCCTAGGTTGCATTAATTTGATCTATGGATCCCCCTATTAGGTTTGACCCTAATCCGGCAGATTTATGTCGCCCTATGTCTAGGGTTGCATGCAACTCTGCTTAATTATGGTAGATCTACTCTTAAACCAGGGACTTTTGCTCCTCTGCCTAAGCACATCAATTTCTTGAAGTAATATTTAGGATTATTAAATCAAGAATAAAGAACACATAATTAAGAACAATTTAAGTATTTATCATATAATTCAAGAATAAATAATAACAAGATCTGTCTTAGGTTTCATCCCCCTCAAGTATTTGAGGGGTTTAGTTCATAATAAAGAAAGAAAACATCTCAGAAGTATTAAGATAACAAAACATAAAGAACCCAAAAATCCCTGAAGGAATTTAGGGAGATCCTCTGTCTTGATGTAGAATTCTGGCTTCTGGGATGAATCGATCGGCTTCCCTTGGAGTAATCCATTGCTTTCACTCCTTGTGTTGGTAGAATTATGGTGCTCTTTCTTGAGAGAAAAGAGTATTCCCTTAGCGGGAAATAAGCACACCCTTGAAGTTGCCTCCTAGGGTCTTTATATAGAGCTTAGAATGGCTTTCTTAGCCCCTAAGTATCCTTTTTCGAGTAGAATTGAACTTCCTCACAATAGGGACACGCCCGTGTGCCATGCCCGTGTGGTTTCGACAATAGGCCGTGTGGGCTTGTTGAGGATGGCACGGCCGTGTAGCCCGGCTGTGCTTGTCGGGGCTGGGCCGTGTTGGACCTTGTGTGGCACGGCCGTGTGCCACGGCCGTATGGTGAATCCCTGGGCCGCGTCGTTTTCTTATTTTGGCCCATTTTCTTCGTTTTTGGCCCGTTTCTCGTTTTTTTTCTCTTCTCTATGCTCTCCTGAGTCTAAGACATGAAATAGAAGCATTAAGAGCACCAATTCTCATAATTCATCCAAAATATAGGCTAAACATGAGGTAAAAATATGTATAATTTATCGTTTATCAATTATATACCTACTCGGGAACCAATCATCATTCCAGAGTTAACATGTGTACCAGAATATATGCCATGGTTTAGGATCAATAGCAAGCTATATTTATTATCGGAAGAGGAGAGGTGACGACTAATTCGTGTTTAAAGGGAACGACGGGGCCCTTTAAATCCAAAAATAAGGGACGACGACGCAAGCCTATAAACAGCACCCACATAATCAGTAGGCCCATCAACAGCGCTGACACAATCATCGGGCCCAACAGTTGAACAGACGACACCTACATCACAGCTTTTTCCTAGTCCTATGCCATGTGCTTATCCTAGCCCTTATATGTATCCTAACCCTTATATGTTTCTTTTTCCTAATCCTACCATAGGTTGGAATCTATGGCCCGATTCATCTCCGTTCTCGATTACTCCGAGTCAATTGCCAATCTATAGGTCATCGTCGCATGAGGGATCGCACGAGGCGCCATCAGGGAGCTCTTCTTTCTACCAATCCCAATCACCTTACGGGGTTCAAACACCTTCTCCATGGTGATGCAAACACTGCCGTAGTCATTATTCTATCAAGGTGGGTCAACCTCTCAACACTCATAACCAGATCTCCTGCCGGAGGAACCATAACCCCCGCCAGAAGCCGAACCAAGGAGGAATCCAGCACGGACCCGTTGACGACACTTAAATACTTGGCATCCACAGAGCAATCAATCGTTGTAGTCTGCAGGTTCCGTTTGAAGCTCTGTTATGCAACCTAGGACATATCTCTCCAGCACTTGACACCACTGCCACACTTTATTATATGAAGCGTCACACCTACCATATATCTTTTCTAATGCCTTCTGCTTAGCTATCCAAGCCTTGCGGTAAGAGAGCGTGTACCTCAACTGGCTACGAATATTGGCAATTATGATAGGCACTGTAGTTCTGGGATCTGCCTTCACCGTCGGTAGTATTAAAGTAGCTATCATTTCTGAATTCATCTTAGGATGATCTCCCGAAACACCTATCAACGAAGTAGGTTAAAAAATGCAACAGTACGTAATAATAGTACTACTAAAAAACCTTAAACAGCTAGTGGTACTATATCTGCAACACATGTATGTAGACCTTTATACTTTTTTATCTCCTACAAGCCTGTCATTTTCCTCAATGAAGCCATGATTTTCCATGAACATGTATCGTCTTGCACTGCACACTTGGCCTCAAACTTATCGGATTTGGATTTGACCACATTATAGTTAACCCCGTTCGTGATGCTATGTTATTTTAATGCACCAAGAAAACTATCTTTATTTGAAAACTCTTTACCAACTTCCAATTCACTCGAATCCAATGAGGAACTTGTACGGTCACGCTTTCTGTGTGGTAGATCTGGAAACTCCAACGCATCATCTTAAGATAGATCGACATTATGTATGTGGGCTGAAGGCGAGTACGCCCTGAATCACGCATCTTCTTCTTCATCATCTAAACCCCCTTTGACATCTTCGGGTATGGTTGGAACAGGTTCTGGTTCAGAAAATAATGCAATTTCTACACCATCGGGGCCAGCCTCTCGAGGTGGATCCGTATCGGACTCATCATCATGTGCAACGTACGAGGTCCCTTCGCCGGTGAACGTCGTAGAGAGTACATCATCCCTCATTGTGGACGTTTCACAACGTCTCCAATCAGATGTGGATTGCCAACCACTTGAAGTTGATGTAATTTCCAAGTACGTATTTCCAGCATCAAACATCAACCCACTGAGATGCATCTCCGATCCACTAATAGAGTGTCTTGCAGGGGTCAGGTATTCCATACTGCTAGCAAACACGGGCACTTTCGTGTTTTGCCACCCACTAACGGAGTGCCGGGTAGGGGTCATGTATTCCTCTCCACTAGCAGTAAATGTTGAAGTTCCAAATGCATCATTTGGCGATAAAAATTGTACATATAACTCAAGATAGGGTGATCCACTAGCGAGATGAGTCTGCACTATTGCATCCAAGCTACGAGCACCTTTGATGTCAAATGAGTCATATGTCACAAGATCAACTAAAGCACAAAATCGATATTTAATAGACAAAACTTTCATTGGCGTCATTCCGAAGATTTTGCGCCTAATTATTTTACGAAGTTCTGTCAAATCTATGTTCTGGTTAAAAACCAGCCTCGCTGTGTTCTCAGATAAAAAAACAACACCATTCTCGGTGTTACAGACCTCACCATCATAGTAAATAACAGCACTAATACGTTCACTCATCTTAGATTTCTATTCTTTTTTGCCTCTCATTTTTTTTCTGTAAGTTATGCAACCTGAGAATAAAATTTGGCTCATTTATAGCCTCAGTTTTTCTACGAACTATTGTAGCAAAAGCGCGTCCATGTGGGAGCTTTTTTCCGAAATTTTGCTGACAGTGCATCCTGCTTGAAGCGTTTTTGACACTATTTGTTCAGAAACGTCTACTCAGAATTATTTTTCTACGAACTACTGTAGCAAAAGCGTGTCCACGTGGGAGCTTTTTTCTGAAATTTTGCTGACAGTGCATCCTGCTTAAAGCGTTTTTGACAATATTTGTTCAGAAACGTCTACTCATAATTATTTTTCTACGAACCACTGTAGCAAAAGTGCGTCCACGTGAGAGCTTTTTTACGAAATTTTGCTGACAATGCATCCTGCTTGAAGTGTTTTTGACACTATTTGTTCAGAAACGTCTACTCAGAATTATTCTTGCAGAAACCCTAAACCCTAAGACAATAAAAACATTATATTGCTTATATATTTTTTCTAATACCCTAAACACAATTTTTTAAAAAACCCTAAACCCAAATTTAATCAATAAACCCTAATACCTAAACTCTATTTTAGTATTTAGTATTTAAAATGAATAGTTAATTTAATAAATTAACCCTAAAACCCTCAACCCTAATTCAATTAATTTTTTCTTGAAACCCAAAACTTTGCATAGCGCCAGTATGTATATATGCTGCAATCATGTTATCTTTGAGAATTTTTTTTTCGTGTGTGTATACTGGAAATTAATAATTAAAAAAATCAGAAATAAGCTTCTTACAAGGTAAAAGAAAATGATGTAAGATATTAATAATGGAAAAAAACCTAAACGCTGAAGTAATCGAATTATTTTTCTAATATTAAAATAGTATGTCTAAACCATTATGTATCAATTAATCCTAATTTAATTAACTAACCCTAAACCCTAAACTCTAATTTAGTATTTAGTATTTAAAATTAATAGTTAATTTTATGAATTAACCCTAAAACCCTAAACCAGTAACCCTAAAACCACTAACCCTAAAACAAGAAAAACCCTAACCCTAATGCATTACATGGGCAAAACGCTCCCCCAAGACGCGTTTTTTGCTGACGTGGACAAAACGCTTCCTTGGGGGAGCGTTTTGCTGACACGGACACTGAAGGCGCGCTGACGTGGAAGCGTTTTCGGGGAAAATGGCCTAGTCCGGTAAATACCCAATAATCGGCCCATTTTCGTGATTTAAAAAAAAGGGCTTTTTAGTGTAAAATGCACTCGTAACTTAAATCCAAAATAATTAACTTTAAATTGCATAATATTTTATTTTATAACTAAATATTTTCATGGGTAATTTTTATTCATAAATTAAAATAGTAATAATAAAATTTTGTTCATAACTCTATTTACAAATTTGATAATGTTATGAATCGATAATTCAAACTTAAATAAATTAATGGTTAAAAATTCAGTGTTGATATTTTAAAATTTCGGGTTTGAATTCGAGTGCTAGCGTCCTCTCCTTTTAGATTGGTTAATGTAAGCTTTGAAATAAACTAGTCCAAGGGTATGAGTTTTTTGTCCAAGTTCAAAAATTTATTGAAAAATAATATTGAGCCCAAAAATTGAAATTCGGTAAAGAAATTAGACCTATTTAAAATATGAATCAGATTCGAGCTCTAATATTTAAACCCAAGCCTGGCTCAAACCAATCCATTTTCAAGTTTATATATTATGTAGCTTATACCATATGAAAATTAAATATATTAAAAATATTAAAATATATATATTACTATAATGTAAATATTAAAAAATATATTAAATTACTTATGTTTAAAAATTCAATAAAAAATATATAATGATAGTAAAAATTACATTTAATAAATAATAAATGAAATAATCATATTTTTAAGAATAAAAATAATATGGATTGAACTAAACGGGTTAAATTTTAATAACTACATATAATTTCAATACCATACTAAGCAAAAACCCGATTGATAAACACTTTTACTTTGAATTTTTATATATAGAAAGAGGAGGGGATTTTTTTTTTTAATTATAAGAAGAAGATAAAGTTTTAACAAGAACGGGACTAGCGCGACTCAAACTTAGACCATATTTGAGACAATGAACACTCTAATCATCGTACCAAGAAAGATTAAAAGGGGAGACTTTGATTGTACCATTTTGTTTCTCTAAACTAAACTTCCCATCATCTTAATATCCCTTAATAATGAACAATTTAATTAATTATTAGTTGGTCAATAACAGAATAATTGACTATATTTTACATCACATGAAAGTTTGGTGCAAAACAATCTGAATATATTAAGGGGAAAAAATCTCAATTTTGATTAATTTCAATACCATCAATCTCAAGCAAATCTCTTACTTAATATTCCATCCTTGTAATTTCAAAGGTCTTTTCTACCATTCCATGTGGTATCATGTGTTTTCATTTTCCCTATTAACATATAAACATTATTAAAATTTCCAAATCAATCCAAAATTTTATCCTACAATTAAATCTTTTTATGTCAAATTAAATCGTAACACGATTCAAAAAAATTTTAGACTTGATTTAATGGCCCACTATTAACATTGTTGAAACAATATAATTTATATTATTTTTATATATTTTAAAATTAAATTTAAATTTAAATTTTTATTATTTAAATTAAATTCAAGTCGAACCATAGAAAATTAATATGAATAATATTTGCTCAAACTCGGGCTAAGTGAACTATCTGGTTCATAAATAGGCCTATACACAATAACTATAATTCCATCCAATACCCAATATGTAACAATAATAATAGTAGTATAAAAACTTATACAAATATATTAAATTAAATTTTACACTAAAATAAATATATTTTTGTTGTATTTTTATACTATTATTATAACTCTTAATAAAGTTGGTGTCATGACTCATGAGTTGATCACTGATTCGCTTGAGAAATTATAAAATAACCTAATTTTTAAAATAAATAATTTATTTATAGGTTTTGATAATATTTGGTCTTTTTGGATGTTTAGAATTACTCATAATCCTTCCTCTACTCGAATCCACGTCTTCATGTATTAACAATAATATTTATACCAATCAAGTTAAGACTCAATCGAATTTAATGTGTTTATATTATTTTTATTACTTTCAAACATAGTTTCTTGATGGATGAATGTTTAAATATGCATTAATTGAAGTTGTTGTTACCCCCTACAAACTCCTGATTATGTTGTGCTATGACTTGATTCCCCTAAGTTATTTGAATTTTTTTATTTTTTGATATATTTGCTACAATTATTATATTTTGAATTTATTTTTTAGACAATATTTTATGAATTGTTTGAGAAAACAAGTACAAGAATCAACAAGATTGTTTGCTAATTAGAGTCAAACTGAAGTTTGCCTAGTTCTTGACCAACAAATTATCTATATAAAATATTTTCTTGTCTTATATGAAATTTTATTCTATTATTTTAAAATATTATTTTTATAAATAAATTTTAATAATTTAATTTTATTATTTAAATAATAAATACAATCAAATCATAACAGTCCAAGGCATAAAAAAAATCATAATTTTCGACAACTAACTCTAAACTTTTTTTTTTAAATGGCATTCTAATTATTGTATCTGAATTTTAAAGAAAAATAATTTCCCAAAAAATTGAGAAAATTTTGTAAATAAAAGAATTCGAAAAAAAATAAAAATATTATTGCTTAAAGCAAAAGAAGTCAACAAAAAGGTTGACTTGTACACATGTTTTAAAGGTATATAGTAACATGAACCCTACTTGACTTAGTTTCTAGTTTTGGGAGGCAGAACAAGTTAATTATAACTCATCACATGGTCTTAAAAATAAATAAATAAATAATTATTACTTAATTAAAATTGGATGGTTGTGATCATTCTTAAGCTACGATCAAGCTCTGCCTTTGCCTTAATGTTCTTCTCCTTAAAACCATGGCCGCCCTTGGATTTTGTTTGTCCCATGCATGTGCTTCAAGCTTATTAAAAAAAATTATATATTTCTTGAGTTTAATAAAATTAATGTACTAGATTTATTTATTTTTCTTGAAGTAATAATTGGGTCCAATTAATCACCACCAGTTAAGAATCTAGATTTATTTATTTTTCTTGAAGTAATAATTGGGTCCAATTAATCACCACCAGTTAAGAATTATCTATTTATCATTTTTTTAAATATATACTTAATTAAAAATATAGAAATAAAAATTTTGTATAAGAAATAAGATAAAAAAATATAAAGTTAAAACATGTTATAAGTTTATGTACTCTTTAAAAATTTAGAATTTAATCTATTTACTTTTATTTTTAGGAATTTAGCCCTCTAATTTTTAAATTCCAAAATACAGGTCCGATTGTTAATATTGTTAAATTGATTGCTATGACATTTTGAAATTAAAAAAAAAAGAACTCACTTGATAGCTATGTAACTAAAAAATGACGTGTAATGAATCTGAATTTAACAAAATAATTTTAACAGTGTTAATGGTTTGACTTGAACTTTGGAAAGTAAAAATACTAAATTTTTAAAAGTAAAAGTATAATGACTAAATTTCGGATTTGTGAAGAGTGGAGGGACTTATGGCATATTTCAACCAAAATATAAATTATTGGGAGGCTAAATAAAAATATTTATGTTAAGAAGGACTAAATTGATTTATTAAATTTTAAGGAGTCAATATACAATTTCATCATATGAATCAACAGGCCAAAGCCCTGGCATACTCATTTTAAACTTGTCTTTTTTTAAATGATATTATGTCTAATAAATTTTATTAATATTTCCCATTATTAAAATATTTGTATTCAAGTTTTCAATTAATATCGGTCCTAAGTTCAATCCCCAAATAACCATCACTCCTACCTCTTTATAAAAATACGAGTAATTATATATGGGATTCGAAGAATCTGAAGTCTATTAATAAGGTGTGGCAAGGGAAGTGGGCATGCCTTTTAGTACACGCAAAGATAAAATGCAAGAATAGAACAGAGAATGTTGTTAACGCATTTTAAATAAAACTTTTGTTTACGATGCCTTGCCCAAAAAAGAATTCCACTATTAAATTTCGTCGTATAAAACAATAATTTAAGTCAAATCTATCTTATTCCTTGAATAATTAGAGCCATGAAATAAAGCCATATACTCTCTTCATCTACAAGTCCCATGAAATAAAGCCATATATACAAGGAGGGATCTACTTACACTTTATATGATTAATATTTTAACGATCCAACCGTCATATTTCATATTTCATTCATATAGATCTTGCATGTCAAATTTGACGTAAATTAAAATTTTCTAACTATTTGTCTTACATAAAAAGCTTTCAACCGTTTAATAAATATTAGCATATACATTTTTTTTATATCAATATGATAAAAATATCAAATCGATTTAAGAACTATGAGTACAATTATATTGATAAATTTAATGATTAAATTACTAAAATATTAATCACAATATGGGAAATATATATAGAGGTTGTGAATATTGGCTTGTGTTGGTCTGTTTAATATATTTTTATTTTGATCTTTACGAGTTTTGTTTGGTCTAGAATTCTTTAATATAATTATATAAATTTCTCGATAAAGATAAGTCTTCATCTTGATCTAGACACTCAATCAATCTTTTTGCTGCATTACGAAACACGTTGTAGGGTTATACACCAACTAGAGATGAAGACAAATAAGGCAGGCAGTGGTCTTGCCCCCCAAATGATAGATTTGTCATTTAATTCCTTAAGTTTTTATAAAATTACATATTAATATAGTAGCAAAATTGTACTTTAACCTTCCAATAATTTATGATTTATCTTTGACCCTTTAAAACAATTTTCTAGCTTCGTCCCTAACCAAGGGTGAAATTAGGAGTCCTTAAAATAGAAAATTTTTTATTTAAGCCCTTTAAAATTTTTAAAATTTTAAATTAATAAAGGTAAAATTATACTTTAGCCCACTAAAATATAAAAAATTGATTAATTCTTTAAAAAATTATAAAAATATAAACTATTAAATAGTAAATTTATATTTTTACTATCATAAAAATTATAATTTTATTTCCACACTAAAAGATTTTTTGCCCGTAACTAACACCAACCAAATTAAAACATATAATTAACTCTCTCTTTCCAACAATTCTTCTTGTAGAATAAATAAAAATTAAAATGTAGTTTCTCAAGGATCCAATTAGTACAAAGTTATCGAAATGAAGGTAAAGTGGCAGACTGGCAGGCTCCTCATTCACCGTGCATGCATCTTTCATGGTTGCTAAAACGACCGCGTATATACCTTAAGATTCTCATTTAGGATTTAGGGTCTAAAACACGTTACATCTAATGTAAATGGATTCGTTTAATAGAGGTTTAATACGTATTAGTCGAGGATTAATTATTATTTTTGTAAAAAAATTATATTTTTCTATACAATATTAAAAATAAAAGATAGAAATAATACAATTTAAATTCGTATTAAACAAATATTTAACAAAAAATTTAATCACTATTCATAAAAACTTAAAAAATTATAATTATTATACTAAATATATTAATATTATATATATTTCATTTTAACCAATGATCTTAGTTAACATTTTTTTAATATATCAAAACTACAATTAATCATTAGTTTTCTTAATCAAGATTAAAAAATAAGAATTCGACACATTTTTAAATCTCAAAACATAATTACTGATTGAATGGTGAAATATAATTCATTGAGCCTGATGCTTTTTGAGTACCCCAGTTTCTATTCAAAAGTTTTTATAGTCTAATAATATTTTCCTTAATAAATTTATTTGATTTTTTTTTCGTTTAATGCTATTTATTTCTACTAAAAAACATTTTCCCAATATGTCAATCCTTTCACTGCTTTTTATGTCTTAAATTTATTATTTATATTAATATATACCTAGTGAGATTTTACTTGGACATTGGGCATTAAATAATTATAGTTTCTTCTCTCCAAGCTCTTGGGTTTATGTTAATTCAGCTTCATGAGGAAAAGATTACTTGGAGTCGGTTTTCTTTTCCTTATATATGGTTAAGAAATAATTTTATTTTACTATATAATAAGAAAGTTAGTATCCACCCATATGACAACGACATACTTAAGCATATATATAGGGGCGAAGTCAGAATAATTTTTTAGAAAGTTGGATGAAATTTTAATTTTTTATAGTCTATATATTTATAAATTTTAAAAGATTAAATTAATTTTTTATAATTTTAAGGGGGCAAAGTGTAATTTTACTTTTACTAGTTTAAATTTTTAAAAAAATTTTAAGGGCCCCAATAATAATTTTACATTTTAAGGGGACCACTGCCCCTACCAACCCTCCTAAATTTGCCACTGCGTATCCACTACGTTTAAAGGAGTTATCTAAATAAGGACATATTGCTTATTTTTTGAAAACTCAAATCTGAGTGGATTCTATGAATGAACTTCTTTTAATTACCAAGTCAAGCACAAAAATTTTAAAATAATTTCTCATAAATTATAGAGTGGTAAATATATAATATTACTCAATTTTAATTATTATAATGTTAAAATAAATATTTTATATTTAAAATAATAAAAATAACTTAAAATAGTACCTAAATTTCTTTTATTTACTTGAAAAATTACTCTTCCAAAAAGTATTTATAAAAAGGAAAGCAATAAATAAGTATGCTTTTATCAAAATAAATTTTAAAAATAAAAAAAAATCCATTCAAAATCTACTATACACGAATATCATGCTTTAATCGCATCACTAAGCATTTCTCAAGTACAAGTACATAGATAATTAACGAATCCAATAGTTTTCTCATATTAAATTACGTTTCATATGACACATAGCATAGCCAGGCATGTTCATTCTAAACAATTTTAACATTAAAATTAATTTGGTGGTAGCCTAGTCAAATCATATACATAACATGATCGTATATTCCATTAATAAAATTGTAGTTTTTAATGGTTAAATAAATTAATGTTTATGCAATAAGATAAAATTAACAACTTTTTTGTATAAGATATATAAAACCAACAATTTAATAATATTAATAATGATATAATTTATATTAGATGACATCAGATACACCAAATGAGTTAAAAACATAATCATGTACTAAATATATTTATAAAAAAATTCGATATAAATAAATAAAAGGTATAAAATGACAATAATACCCTTAAAATAATATAGTTTACTTTGTAAAGTAAAGATATTTTCGTCATTATTCAACGGAGTTTATGCTCATTTGACTCACGGTACCAAACTCGATAGAATGTTTAACATTAATAAAGATATTTTTATTAATCGGACTCAAAAATTTGTTTTGAAATTCTTTTAGGGAAAATAAAATAAAATTGGCTCTCCCCTTTGACTAAAAGTTTACCATAATGTGGGAAGGGGAATATATAATATTAAAACATTACATACAAACTTTGACTTAAATTAAGTTGCTATTAACTAACTATATAGAATTTCATGTGACCATGCACGGAATATAGGTGTGGATAAACATTATGAGAAAAAAGAAGTGAGAAATAATTCTCATCATTAAATGGGTCACCACATATGCAAGTTCAACCTCTAATTCCCTCATTTTAAATAAAAACCAATGGTTCTCATCTTTGAAAAAAAAATCTAAATCCATGTGTGTAGTTCTCTTTTGGGGATTTAGAAGGGAGGTCGGCACCTAGAATTGAGAGAAACCCTGTTTGAAAATTCACATAATTAAATAATTATATATTTTTGTTGCCTAGTGGGTTACAAACCAATTTTTTTTTAGAAAATGGGGATCATTGCCACGTGAAAGGATTTGGTGTTGCCATTAGATGCACTGTGAAAATATTAGGTTTAGTTTCTTTATAATTAAATTTTAGGGTGTTGTTTTTTTATCTCATAGTGGTATCTGTATATTTATATGATACGGGTATTATTTATTGACATGATATGCTAGGTAGGTTTTATACATATAAACATTTATCATACTCTAAAATCAACATGTGTTTACAGAATCTTATGCACGTGTAACCTCACAAGAGAGTTATTATTTATTTTAAAATTAACATAAAAAATATTATTTTCGCTTTTGCAAATTAACTTTTATTCAAATTTAGTTTCATCTATGTTTTTTAAATAATAGAATGATTTATTGAGAGAATTGTTATTAGATACAATAAATTTGATTTTTAGTGACAACTTATTCGCGACGTTTGACTTCAAAATTCTAGTTGAAGGGGAAAATAATTATTAAAATAAGAGAAATAGATGAGTTCAACTTTTATATTGCATTTCAACTTATCAACCGAATATGGAAGTTGGGATTTGACCGTTAATAATTTTAATAAAATATTTACACAATGCATCCCTCACTATTTGCTTTCTATTGTTAAATTTGACTTCTTAACTAGATTCTTTACAATATAGGCTTTTAATTTTAGCATAACATGCTATAAGTTAAAATTTTATATAAAATTATTAATTTTTTGGAGGGGACAAAAAAATATAATTTTTTTCCTTAAATTAAATTATTGTTTTTTGGTTGATTGGGTCTTAACTCGATTGGTAGGTGTATTATTGTCAATATAGGAGGACGTAGATTCGAACGTGTTGAAATATATTATCCTCTTATTTATTGGTTAGGAAGGGGTTATGAATAGTTTTAACATTTTTCAAAATAGCAGATACAGCGAATGTATTCAAGAAAATTCTTTTATGATATAATCTTAAAAAAATCTAAAATAATAATTAAAAGGAAAAGAAAAAAATAAACGAAAATAAGAAAGGAAATCCTTGAAAATCCCGTCCCTAAAAGTAGAAACGTCGGGTGGTGTGCAAAGCGACGGTGGTGCAAGGCAAAGCTGTTCACTTGGTGTACGTGCATGGGTGCCTTTGGGTTCAACACAAATACACACCACATTTCCCTCTCAAATCAAATATCATGCATGCATTAAAATATGTGCTTATAACACATATCTTATATGTTTTTTTTAAAGCTGGAAAATAATACTTCTTTGGAAATGATTTTATATTATATGGTAAACCATATACATAGAAACTCCAAACCAAGAAAACAGCTCTTACTCTCTTTTTTTTTCATGAAAAGGAGAGACATTCATTGGGAACTCAAGGGTCGTCCACATGCAATGCAATTACCAACCCAAAAATTCTAAACCCTAAATTTTATTTCATGAAGGTACAACTAAGATTAAACCCTAAATATTAAAAAACTTTCCAGCCACAGAACCATGCGCCATCATAATCAAAATTTTAAAAAAGGGGAATGCAACAAAAGGCTTTAATTATGAGGAGGAATGGGCATGCATGCATGCATGTGTGTCGAACTAACGAGCATTTGCCGAAAACAAGACGGCCTTTCCATGTACCTTAAAGTTTCCTTTTTTCTTTTTTGTAAGTTTCAATATATCGTAACAATCAAAACTGTGTATAATTACTGTATTATGCTTTGAACCTCTATTTCATTCCTTACCTAGTACTCCACAATTAATCTTTTTAATTTGAATAAAGTATATATATTCTCTCTTCATTACATTCATTCTCATATCTACATTCATCCCACCATTAATTGCTGGAGGCTTGTTACATAAATATTATGTGCTACATAAGCTTTTCTTTTAAACGTATGTAGACCATTTTCAAGGATCTTAATGGACCATGCAAAGAAGCTTAGAAACAAATAGATAAAAAAAAAAAGTGTGTGTGTGTGTGTGGTTTCTTAAATAAATACTAGCAAAACAGTGGAGAGTAGCTAGTGAAGTGATAGAGCAGATTTCTTGGAAGGGATATCGAGGGATTGGGTTGGAAAATGGTGTGAAAATTTAGTAAACAAATAGAGGATGAGGGAAAGCTTGTGTGGAAGACAGTTGGCGAAATGGGGTTTGTGTGGGTAGAAACAGCCTTTCAAGTCTTAATCCCAAAGGAGAGGAGCTGTTGATTATGACACTCTGTGTGTGAAGAAACCCTTATTATTTGGCAACTTGGCTTAGCTGCCTCATCCACTCCACGTGGGAGCATTGCCTATATCCCACTCACCACTTGCCTATATGTTATTCATGTAAGTGTTTCATTGTTGGAATTCCCTCCTCCTAATAATGTGATATTTAATTTAAGGTTTGAACCCTTGATTTTAATACCGCACACTGAAATACTTCAATTTAAGATTTTATCATTGTATTTTAATTGAGTATAATGTCCATCCAATTTATCATGCTAATATGAATTTTTTTTGACACAATGCATAGAACTATCTCTAGCTTCTTCCTAACCTATAAACAGGAGAATAATGTATTTCAGCACACTCGAATTCACGTCTTCCTGCATTGACAATAATACTCATGCCAATTAACTAACGTGAATCTTTTTATAATCGAAGCAGTTGTGAGTTGATATAGAGGAAGCTATTTTTCCTAAAACTTGTTAGCATCACTTAGGTTTTGAGGGGTTACCCCTTTTGTAACAAAAAAAAATCTATATTTACATTTTAATTAACTAAAAAAATTATATTGACATTTTAATTGCAATAGTTAATGGTGTGTGTCTATATAAACAAATTAATAATATTATAAAAATAAAATCATCAAATTATATTAGATCAAAATCAAGATTTTAATAAAATAGAAATACCAAAATCGAGATTTTACCTTATTATTAATTTTTTGAGCAAGAAACTCTTTCGAGAGGTCCATAGAATCAAATGAGGATGTTGTGACTGATGTGTCATTTTCTTTGCTCCCCAATATTCCCTCTCAGCTCTCTGCTTCATCTTATATTTATGCTAATTGATTTTTAATTGTGGTATATGAAATCTCGAATATTAAAATTGATATTATTAAAAAAGATTTTACTTGAATATTATTCCAACACAAAGCAAAACGGACACCTAGCTACAATTATAAAAGAAAAATAGTATATAGAATCTAAAGCTTGCTATTAAAACATTTAGACTCCAAATTATTTTTATTAGGTCCCTAATGATTCTTCTCAATATTTGCATATTCGAATGTGTGGAAATAAAAAAAAATTACACTTTTAATTATTTTTATTAGATAAAACAATAAATTTAGTCCTTACTGTTTAATTTTTGTTACTTTAGCTTTAATTCCTTTTTAGGAATTGTTTTGACTCAACATTTAAATTTTAGTCATTTACTTTTTTTTAGTCGGAAAAATAGACTATAATGTTGAAACTTTAACTATAGTAACATAGTAACTCACGTGATAATTCGTTTGTGCTTCATAAAATTTAAAAAAATATATAAAAATTTTCAAAAAGAAGCTCATAAAAATAAAAATGATTATCCACCACAACAATTGCTACATAAGCTACCACGTTGCCGTGATTAAAATTTTAATTGTTCAATCAACTTTTCTATTTAAAGAAGATTTGATTAAATTTTGAAATTTGAGCACCAAAATAATTAAAAAGACTAGAGCTAAAAAAAATTTTAAAAATATAAACATTAAACTAAATTTATTATTATATAAAAGTTCAATCATTCAATTTTCTTTGAAGAATTTAATCAATCAGTTTTGTATAATCATGATTTCATCTAAAGGAAAGAATAAATATCCATCAACAAGTTTTCTTAAACCAAGTATAATCTATATAAGATCTATTAATATATATATATACTATATTCCATAATAAAACAAAAAACAAAACTTAGCCATTAGCTTATATGATATTGAATGTTATCACATGGTCCTTCACTCCTTGATTCCCTTTCACACCATCACCACTTCCTCTATATAAACACACCCCCGTTACCTCAAATCCTTCCATATCAACAACAACAACAAATCAAAAACACCAAATTTCATCCATTTTCAGTTCATCAAAAAAAAAAACCCTTACTTTTTTTTTGTCAAAAACCCTTTAGCCAAAACTTAAAAACAATGGAGAACTTGTTTAGACTTGTGGATCAAGATCAAGGTTTCTTTCAACGTAAATGGACATTAGTCAATGGTCCATTGATAGTAGGTGCTGGTCCATCAGGGTTAGCCACTGCTGCTTGTCTTAGAGAACAAGGTGTCCCTTTTGTTGTCCTCGAAAGAGCCGAATGCATAGCATCTCTATGGCAAAAACGAGCCTATGATCGGCTCAAACTTCATCTTCCTAAACAGTTTTGTCAACTCCCTAAAGTACCATTCCCTGAAGATTTCCCTGAGTACCCAACAAAGAAACAGTTCATTGAATACCTTGAATCATACGCTAAGCGTTTTGATATTAACCCAAAGTTCAATGAGTGTGTACAATCAGCTAGGTACGATGAAACCAGTGGTTTTTGGAGGGTTAAGACTGTAAGAGGCTCTAATAAAGCCGAGTTCGAGTACATTTGCCGATGGCTAGTTGTGGCCACCGGCGAAAATGCCGAGTCAGTGGTGCCGGATATCGACGGATTGGCCGACTTTGGTGGTGAAATTATTCATGCTAGTGAATATAAATCCGGTGAGAAATTCAAAGGCCAAAATGTACTCGTCGTTGGTTGTGGTAATTCAGGGATGGAAGTTTCACTTGACCTTGCTAACCATAATGCTTCACCTTCAATGGTGGTTCGCAGCTCGGTGAGTTTCATTGTTTAAACAAATAAAGTAATCGATTTCATCATTGGATTGAATTCTAATGACGGGTTTCTTTTTATGTTTTAACAGGTTCATGTATTACCAAGAGAAGTTTTGGGGAAATCGACGTTTGAATTAGCCGTTTTGATGATGAAATGGCTACCACTTTGGCTTGTCGACATGATTTTGTTGATTTTGGCCTGGTTGGTGCTGGGAAATATTGAGAAATATGGATTAAAA
This sequence comes from Gossypium stocksii, assembly GCA_020496765.1. Classification (NCBI taxonomy): domain Eukaryota; kingdom Viridiplantae; phylum Streptophyta; class Magnoliopsida; order Malvales; family Malvaceae; genus Gossypium; species Gossypium stocksii. The sequence continues at coordinate 113,831,215 of CM035623.1, forward strand.
AGGCCATTGATGGGTCCATTAGAGCTTAAGAACAGTAAAGGGAAAACACCGGTGTTGGATATTGGTGCATTGGAGAAAATCAAATCGGGTGATATTCAAGTTGTTCCTGGAATCAAGCGGTTCTCACGTGGACGAGTTGAGCTCGTTAATGGTGAGAAACTCGACGTTGACTCAGTTGTTTTAGCCACTGGGTACCGTAGTAATGTTCCCTCTTGGCTTCAGGTGAGAAAATTGTTTTAGACTCGTATATATATATGTTGGTAAATTTTAGATTTTAGTCCCTTTATTTTGTTTAAATTTGAATTTTACGTTTATATTTTAGCCAATTTATCACTTTACCACAATATCAAACTAACAATTTTTATAATTCAATTTCGACTCTTTCTAAAAATTTTCTAAATTCTCCCTGCTTCGAACTCAACTATGTTAAAATGATGCTTTTAAAAAAAATTAAAATTATTATTTTTATTCAAAATAATCAACAATGTTGACTATTTAATTAAATTATAGAGAAAGTAAAATTTGAAATTAAACATAACACTAGAGGGACTAAAATATAAAATTTGACCCTATTATCTCAAACCACAAACATTTATTAATGTTGTTTTTGTTATGAAAAAAACAGGAAGGTGAATTTTTCTCCAAGAATGGATTCCCAAAAGCACCATTCCCAAATGGATGGAAAGGGAAAGGTGGGCTGTATGCAGTTGGGTTCACTAGAAGAGGCCTATCTGGTGCTTCCTCAGATGCCATTAACATTGCTCAAGATATTGGCAAAGCTTGGAAACAAGAAAATAAGCAGCCCAAAAAGAGGACCATTGCTTGCCATAGGCGATGCATTTCACTTTCACAGTTCTAAACTTCTTTTATATATATATATATATATATATCAGCAGTAGCATGGGAACATAACTTTACCTTTGTTCTTTTATTTTTTCTTTTTATGGTGTAAAAAGAAAAAAAAATAGCATAAGATAATAGTAAAATAGCACCCACGGCAAAGAAATTATAGTCATTGCTGTCGTTGGTGAATATATTTATTACGATTAACATAGAGCCCTCTCTCCAAAAGCCTGAGTTAGTTTTTTATTTCTTTGGGCATTTTGTATTACGAGACGATGAGGCTTTTTTCTGTTCTTTTTATACAATATTTGTACTTTGTATTTTTATTGTTTAGTAAAAATCATAGTTAAAATATGCTTTAGATCTTGTATTTTTATTTTCTTTTACATTTGAATTGTAATTTTTCTATTTTTATTTTTAAGAAATTTAGGCCTTCTTTAATAAAATGTTTAAAAAATCACTCCTATCTTAATTTTTTAAATATGTTTAATAATTCATAATGAAAACTAATGTATAAATTTTTAACAAAAAAATTATAGAAAATTATAGATAGAAACTTACTTATCACTTAATTTGTTTCAAAAAATTTCTTTTAAGATTATATTATCTTTTATCAAATAATATAATTATACTCAGTATTTAATTTTAAGTAATATACTAAATAGATTTTATAACTTAAATTCAATTGTTATTTTGTTAGTACTTAATTTTAACGATATTTTTTATTACGTATCTGGTAAATTGAATAGAAAATTTTTAACGATATTATCAATTAAACTTCAATTTTTAAAAATGAAAAAAAATAAAAATTAAATTTTTAAAAGTAAAACTGCGGATGAGAGGGAGAATATTTTACCCTTCCCTTTCTTTGTGTTTGTTGATTAGTTTTGAAAGATTTTTATCATTTCACAATAAGTTGCAAAGCACAAATATTAATGGCTATTAAGTCCATTTTCATTTTTTTTCTAGAAAGAAACATAGGCCAAAACCCAGATAGAATAAAATATGTTAATCATAAATTGATTCCTTAAGAAAACTCAAACAAAAATCTTCTTTTAATAAGGTGTTGATTTCATGCGGTAATTTTTTAAGAACCACGAGATGTCTAATATCATTACTTATCATCTTTGCTAAATGATCTGTTACTTTATTAAATGATCTTCGGATACTTCTGAATTTATTCTTTAATTTTTGATACAAAAATTCGAAATCAACTGAATTTCAATAATATTACTCACCGATACAAGACCCGGTTAAAATTCCAATTCCACTTACTTAAACCCTTTATTCCAAGAAAGTTGCAATCCTTCGAGTCCATTTTCGTTATTGATTCTCTTTGGTTTTTCGTATTTAATTGATCAGGTCTTGGGTTTGGACTTTTGAACGATTTCTCTTTGGAATGTACATACATATATATATATATATATATATATGCAAATATGCTTACAAGTAATCAAAGGTAAAAGCCCAATTGATTCAATGTTTAATATCTGCAAGTTGTCCATTAGGGTCTTATTTATAGATGGGTAGAAACCCATGTTCATGATGTACCATGGAACAAGCACCTTTCTCTCATCTTTGGTGATATATAGAGGGGAAACCCAAAAAATTTTAAGTATCAAAATTAAATTATAATTTTTTAAATCAAAGTATAATTTTATTTTATATTAATTTATAATTTTTTATATTTAAAGAGGTTAAAGAAATTTTTTAAATTAAAATAAAAGTATAAATTTATTATATATTAATTCCTAATTTTATTATTTGTGAGGAATTAAAAGACAAATTTTCTAAGTTAAAGTCAAAACTTCTACCTACACCTCTCTAAATTTGCATATGCTAATACGTCACTATTTCCTTAAATATTGTTATCTTTTTCATTGAGCAACTTACTAAAATAATCATTTAGGTAGACGATGGGATTGACTTTGATGAGATTAATCATAATCACTGTAGCATTGTGATCAAGTATTGTAGTGGTGAGATTGACATCAGTGATAGCATATGTGTTTTGATGCAAACATAGAAGTAGCGTGAGCTGAAAGTAAAATATAATCATTAACATCATTATATTAAATTTTTTATTTATGAATATTTTAATTTAGTTGATACTTTTGATATAAAAATATATATTATATTTATGTCAAATAATAATTTTATTAATAAAATGATAAAAATATATCATTATATTTTTGTATTTTATTATTGATGTGGTTTGTATGTTTTATTTAATTGTTATTTACATTAATCTAAGAGTATAATGATATATTAAATTATACTGCACTGAGTGAAAAAAAATATAATAAATATATTTATAAAAAATATAAAATTTAGTTGAAATTGTAAAGATATTAAAATTTATGGTATTTTCACATGATTTGAAATGACAATAATATCCCCACAACAACATTTATTATTAAAAAGAAAGAATTTTTGGTAATTGTTGAATTGAGTTAGGATTCAATTGAAGAGCCACACCAACTCAACAAACCCATTAAATATAGTATTAGACTACATCTTGGCACACTCATGATGTGTGTGAAAGCAATTATATAATAATTTATTAAAAATAACATAAAAACCAAATATGACTTTAATTGAAATGATAAAATTTAGAAATTAAACATTAAAGTATCTTGAGTTCAAACATTATCATATGCATAAACACCCTTCTTCTTCTTCTTCTTTTTTTTTTTTTGAAAAAGAAAATAACAACAAAGTAAACAAGTATCATTCTTGATAGGGTAATTCCATTCAGATCCTTATGGAAAATTCTTAAAACTTCATCCAGTGGTTGCTTGAAACAATGCATTCCAATATTCTCTACAAAAGTTATAGTCGCCATCTTATTAGTAACCAAAGCATAATCACCTTTTAACATAATGTATGTTGCTTTTTTAAATAAATGAATTTTGATAAATTTTCACCTAAATATTGGTAGTTGGTTGATTGGTGACACAAATTTAATCAAAGACATTATATATAATATATTAGTATCATTTTTATTAATGTAAAAGCAATATATTAATATTAGGGTAAACAAGATTTAAGTTTACAGAACTATTAGTGTAGCGACGTAAATATTTTAGCTTGGTCGCTAATTGGGGTGTTTGATTGAAAGTTTAAAAAACCGAGGTTTGATTTTAAAAAGGGAGCCGCCACCGATCTTTTTCGAGGTGTGACCGGATACCTAATGAATCCTCTTTTCAAAGAAAAATTTATTTTTTTAATAAAAAAAGCCGAGTTTAGGTCTACGTCAAAATCCAGAGAAAAATATGGTTCGGGAGTCGGTTACGCGTGAGGAAGGTATCAGCACCCCCGCGTCGCTCAAAATTGGTATCTTATTAAACACGTGTCGTCTTAATTTTCAAAAATACAAGTTCAATTTAACATTTAATCGTGATGCGATTAAAAAACGAGAATTTAAAATTTTAGTTTTTTAGAAGGACGTCCCGTTTTTTTAACACGAGCCAATGATACTCACCCAACATAGCGATGAAATCAACGACTTAACGTTAATATCGATACGTTGCCTTATTTATTGAAATTAATAAAAACGACTGAAAATATTTTTGAAAATAATAAAACTTATAACAATTTTGTAATGAAATGCGATCTGAACATATATTAAAATCGAGATGGGTAAACGATTAAAAGGTTAGGAATACACTAAGCGAATTGGTAAAAATAATAGTCATAAAACAATAATGCATATGGTACTAAACATAACAATACATAGAAATAATACTAGACATGATAATAATAGTAATAATGCAAATATGAAATAGTAGTGAACATGTATATAAAACATGTAATACTAATATTTAAAAAAATATATACTTAATATATAAAAAGATATGTACAATATACATATATATTAGAAATAATGATAATATATAAAAAAACAACTATTAATGTATTACATAAATATATACACATATATGTTAAAAATATATACATGATAATAATATTAAAAGTATGTACGTAATATACATATGTATTAGAAATAATGACAGTAACTATAGTAATAATAATGAATAAATAATATGCAACGACAATGTATGGCACCATATAAATCAATCAACAAAACATGTACAAAAATATTGTGAATCTTCAAAATAATAGGTATCATAAATTGAACACTCGATGAGAATAATATGTATACTCATATGTATAAAATATTAAAATAAATATTGTGCAAAATGTAAAAATAGTAAGATAAAAGAAACCTGAAAATAATTGTACAAATGAAAACAAATAAAATCATTAAAATAAATTAACATACACAAAATGTTAAAAGTATTTTACATTAGCAGATTATACAAATGAAAGACCAAATTAAGATTAAACCTAAAATAAAAGGGATAATTTACAAAATGAAATAGTTTAAGAAAACGTGCAAAGCATATAAATATACAGGGACTAGAATTGGAAATAATCCAGGTCCCAAAACGCTGCACCTTGGAGCGAACTAAAATGAAATAGTATACAAATTTTTGGGGAAAAATTAAAATAAAACACATGGATACCAATGGGGGTCTGCTGAAATGAGGCGTAAAAAGTGAGGGATTAATCGTGGAAATTTCCCATTTGACATGCAAATGCACAAATCGGGTCTGGGCATGGATCAATACGCGGTCCCCACCCTTAAACACCACCGTTTCAATTTATTTCAAAATTAAAAGCCATTTAATGGCAATTCCTTTTTTTCAAGCTGCAAACCATTAGGGTTTCGGCGTAGCAGCTTTCTCTTATCCCATTTTCTTTGTAGCCAACCTTTTAACAAATATTTACAAATCAACCTGCTAGAGCCTCATTTTGCAGCCGCCAAACCCACCATTCAATTTGATGGTCGACGGTGCACGAGCAGAGATCCGATCTGGCTCACAAAGATCACCCATGGAAATTAGGTAAATTAATCCTTTTCTTTTTCTTCTTTAAAAGAAAAAAAACTCAAATCATGCGTTAATCTCTTTAAAAACAAAGCAGAAATTCAAAAGAAACAAACATTCGACCCTCGCCCGAATATCTATATTTTCGAGATATTTAGGTATTCATCGGTGTCGATTCACATACTAAAAAAATGAACCAAACAAAAAGAAAATAAATCGACCAAAAAAAAAAAAAACTTTGAAATCACCTTTGTTATTTCGATTGCTTTTTTTCTCTATTCTCTCCGTGTGTGTAATACAATTTTTGTTATGCGAAAATCGGGAGGATTTTTGTAATCTTTTTTCAATATTGTAAAATCCCCCCCGCTTACAATGATATTTTTCTTTCGGCTTTATAGCCGATTATATAAATTAAAATACAATGCTTTTTCGTATTTTGTTTCTGTCCTTGTTGCGTGTTGCTTGGCTCTGTTTCTGCTTGCTGTTTTCGTTGTTTGCAGGTCCTGGCGAAGTCAACGGGAGTAAAGGTTGCCATTTCGGTGCAACATTGATGAAGGGGCCATCATCGGGCGTTGTACGCGCCGAGGGCGCACATGAGGCGGTGGCAGAGGTGGCTCTGCCGACGTACAGTGCACATGGGAATTGGTCTAGGCATGCGGCGGCTCCTAGGGTTCTTTGGCTGCTTCTTTTTTCATTGGGCTTGTTATAGATTGGGCTAGGGTTTTTAGTTTATGGGTTTGGTTTTAATTGGGTAGTGAATTGGGTCATGTAAATGGAATATAAAAACTTTTATTTATTTTATTGTTTTTGGTTTTTGATTGATTAGGCCCAGGCAAATTTAGGCCCGTACAATTAGTATATTTACGTTTTGGTTACTCGACTTCAAAAAGTTATAAAATGGTTACTAAACTATCCAAAAGTTTTAATTTAAGTCATTGAGTTGTTACAATTGTCACTTTATGTCCTTCTCCGTTCTCACCTCCTACACCAATTGAAAGGGTAAACTTTCCCTCATCTTCTACAATTTAATTTTTTTCATTAAACAACTTTGAACGTCACCAATTTGCAAATCAAAATTCGAGCAACTTTCTTCTCCGATCTTTGGCAGCAATCATCAAATCAACTTGAATTTGAGATATATTCTACTTGTCAATGGATAATACTTTGTTGTACTGGTCGTTGAATCGTTGCTTAAAGTTGGCTGGTTGGACTTTTAAAATAAAAATACTTCATAATTTAGTAACTTAAATGAAAACATTTAAATAGTTCAATGACTATTTTGTTAACTTTTTAAAATTGAGTAACCAAAATATAAACTTACTAATAATTTAGTGATCTTAAGTGTAGTTTACCTTTAATATTGATAAATAATTCATTTTGGATCATATGGGGCCATTATAAGTTCTTTGTCTCACACTGTACCATTACCTCCTAAGAGCTCTTTTCCCTTCATTCTCATGTTAATAACATTTAATTTTTAAAATTTTGTTAATGTTGTTTTATAAATGTTGTTGATACCAGGTAACAATAAAGAATGAGACAATGAGAAATAGATTATGGTGTAAGGAATGTCAGTTCACCTAAATAAACGGAGAGTTGGAGAAAGTAAAGGATGAGGTAGGAGAGTATGTTAATAGAGGAGGTTGGTGAGCAATATAGTACTCAATGTTGCTAAAAGGACAAAAGATCCATTCTCCATTGCAACAGTAAAATGTATTTATAAGAGGTCTTGAGGCTGGTGATACCACGTCACCAACTGTATAGGTGGTGGTCCTCTTGTGTGGTTGATTAGGTGGTAGGTTGGGTGTCCTCGTGCATTGTACTGCTCTGACATTCCTTGGCGTAAAGTAGTACGTGTAATAGGGCAATTTTGCCCGGGCCCATGCAAACCAAATAAAACCAAATTGTCCATTTACAACAATCCCAAGCCCAATTTACAAAACCAAATTAAACTACCTAAAACCCCTAAAAACAAACCTCATACCCGTTTCAATACCCAATACCCGGAGCCCATTTATCACAACCCAAGTAACCTAAAGCCTAACCCAACCCGGTGGCCCAAATTCAACATCCCTAGCCCAAAACCTAATGTGTAACAGCAACCCTAGCAGCTACTCTTAACCCACTGCGCCGCATACCTAGCCACCAACCTTCTGGCCACCAGTCATTTCACCACTGCCCTCCACCTGCTCCTCCGAGCCTGGTCCCATCACCCTATTGACCTCCAGACCTCCATAGACCTGCAAACATGACGAAAGCAGCAAGGAGAACACGCAACAGAGAGCAGCACAACAGAGCATAGAAATAGGACAGAAAAATAATAGAATAAAAAAAAAAGGGTACCAAAATCGGCTTTAAAGAGCCAAAATCGAACCAAGGAAAAGGGGGGGATTTTCAATATTCAAAAAAACCGTGTAACCGGGGGAATTCGAATACAAAAAAAAAAGGAGAAAAAAACAGAAACGAGAAAACGCTTGTAAGAAAAACAGAAATCAATCGAAATTTTTTAGGTGATTTGCATTTTTTTTTTTTTTTGAATCCTTTGTTTTGTGTATATACATTAAAATAGAAAGAAGGTCTCGGATCTTACCTTTGAGAGCGGTCTTCGGGTCCTCTCTCCTTCACGGTGGTCGAAGATAGGAGGGAGTTTTCAACGGGTAAGACTCTCCTCCGATCATGCAAGCAAATGGGATCGGGAACCCTCCCCTTGGCGACCCCACTAGATATCTGCGATGAGGGTTCACAGACCCTAGCAGAAGAGCGCCGTAGAGGAGGCTGAAAGAAAAAGACCTTTCGGTCTTTGATGAAACCCGATTTGGGTTTTATTTTTTTTTAGATTTGTAAAGGGCTAAACGGCACCGTTTAGAACCCTTTCTCATGGTCTAAAACGGTGCCGTATAAGGGCTCCACCCGTCTGACCCGATTGAAACCCGACCTTTTAATCAGGGGGTCCGCGTGTTCTTAGTTTGTGGGCTATTTATGCCCGTAGTCCTCCCACTTTTGGAATGCGCTTCAGATCAGCCCATTTCCTTTTAGTTACTTTCTTTTAAATTCGATCTGTTAATTTTGTAAATCTTTTAATTTGGTCCCTATATCAAAAAACGAAACGGTGCGTTCATTCAGGGATTCGGGATATTATTCAGTTTGACCCCTTAATGTTTCGACGCATTTCGTATAGGTCCCCTGCTTCATTTTTTTACTCGAACTTTCCTTTAAATTTATCTAGATTTTAATTTAGTCCCTTTTCCATCCCTGCTTTTTTTTTATTTCAGAATTAGACCCCTGAAATTTCGTTTTATTTACAACCAAACCTTATTTTTGTTATTATTAATATATATTATATATTATATATATGTGTATTTTGGTATTATATATTGAGTATATATCGTTTATATATGCATTATAGTTATATATATGCACATATATATATATATACATTTTTTTTGTGTGTGTTATCTTATATCTTCAATATTGTAATATATGTTTTGTTTATTACATCTATAGGTCTTGAGGTTATATTTTGTATATTATGTATATCCTATATTCTTGTATATTATACATATATTTTCATTTATTATATATATTCTAATATTATTAGATATATGCTAGTATGTATATTACATATAGGTTTCTTTTATTCGTTATTTTCAAACTTTATATTACCAATATTTCTCATATGAATATCATTTTCTACTATATACATATAAACTACCCATACTTTTATATGTATTATCATTTTTACTCTATTATGTATATATTGTATTTGTATACTTATGTACTTTCCTTAACATTATAGTATCATATTTCTTACCATTGTATGTATATATTTCTAATCTTACATATTGAATATATTTAAATCGTTAATTCTATATGTGCGTATTGTGTGCGTATTTATGTTAATAGTTGTTTTTATCATTTCTAATATATTACGTATTTTTGTAATATTATATCTTGGTGCATTGTTCAAAGTAATATTATTACATGTATTTGTTCCATGATTTTTATTTTATTGAAATTTTATTATTTTTAACTCAAGTTTGTTTCGTTTCACATTAAATGCATTAAACCATTTTCAAATATGTCGATTTAAACAATTTTAAATCAAGGCAATGTTCGGTAGTTAGAAATTCGAGAAAATCGTGCCCTAACTTACTGGGTTTCGATTTTTCTCGTTTGATCTAAATAGCCAAATATCCTTTTAGACTTCTAAATAAAAAGCATGCTCGTTCTCAAAGGTCTCAAATATCGTATCCTAACTTACTGGACTCGACGTTTTTCTTCGAGACGAGAATGGCTTCCGACATTTCATTTCATTTCATTCAAGTTTTTTAATTAGAATGAGAGATCGTATTTTAAATTCTTTTAAATTTTCAAACATTCGACACTAAGACACTAATTAATCAACTAGGTACCAATTTTGGGCGTATCGAGGGTGCTAATCCTTCCTCGTGCGTAATCGACTCCCGAACCCTTTTCTGATTTCGTAGACCAAAACCATCGATTTAATAAATCAAAGTATTTTATTAAAATGATCAACTTTTTACGAGGTGATCCGATACACCTCAAAAATAAAAAATCGGTGGCGACTCCATTTTCAAATTTTAAAGTCGATTCCCCTATTTCCAAAAAATGGTTTCGACAGCTTGGCGACTCCACTGGGGACCCAAGTTTGTGAGTCAGGCCTCAAGTTGATTAACTTTTGTCTCTTTTGTCGAAAATTAAAATTTTGATTTTGATATACGATCCCTCTTTTGTATTTCATCCGATTTGAAATTTTGCGATCATTATTTTGTTCATATTTCCTTTCTATGTTTCGATATTTTTGGTATACTTATGCATTGCATTGCATGACCGCCGGGTCACACCTTTTAAGTAGGAGCAAGAAGCTACTCCTTCGTGAGGTTTTCACCTCCGTGTAGGATAGTGAAACGCTTCCGGAACACATCCGTACCTATGTGCTTCGTGAGATTTTCATCTCCGTGCAGCCTTAGGGAAATGTGTTCCCCTGAACCGAACTCGATCTAAATGAGCCTACAATGGGTGAAGATCGAGGAATCCGCTGGTTCAGGTACCCTTACTTTAGATCCGAACTGCATATAAAGAACCCCCAGGAGCCCACCCTAGGTAGAGCCACGTCGAACCTTAGTGATTACCCTGATAGGTCCTTGATTGTTTCTCTGTTTCCATACGTGTTTTGAAATTTCATTTTACACATTGTACTGACATTCTGTGTTTTTCGTGTTCTTTCTATAATTTGCACATCATGTCGCATTTAAAAGGTATCGAATCATGTTCAATTTCTAATTTAGAGAGCTTTGTTTTGAAAAACGCGATCCTTGATAAAGTGGGAAACAATGCGACTGTCCATAAACGGTCAAAGGAAACACAACTAGGAAAAAGAGATTGTCTAATTGAAGGATATACATCAGAATTAGGGAATTATACTTGCGCTAACGCGGCACAAAATAACCTTCGGAAGTTAAAGGCAATATAGGATCAATAGAGTAACGTAGCCAAGCATTGGTTCTATGAACACAAAGATGATTGAAAAGGGAAGTACTGATGGACACTTACACCATCACAACATTTCCTTTTCATATGAGGATGGTTACCCTACGGACGGTAAGGGTATTGGAAGGAAAGTAATTGACAGAGTGCAGGAGGCCCGTGAAAATGAGTTGGTTGGAAGGAATTTTACCTAAAATGGTGAAAAAAGCTTATAGGATCGCTACCAAACGACAAATTTGAGTCTACCGTGGCACTTTAGGATGGTATACCTATGGAAATGCAAACCCTGATGGCCTGGACAGCCCAAATGGCCATGGAAGAAAGAGATCAAAGAAGATCGTACTGTTCAAGGACCTTCAAGATGGAGATTAGCTATGCTGCAAAGATATGAGCATTTCAAAATATTCTGAGTGAGCAAGAATTTGAAGGCTCAAAGGTAGCACTAAAAGTGTTGGATACCTTTTAAAGGCAGTGTGCTGCGAAGTAAGGACGCTTACTTGTTCACCAATCTTTTCAAAAGATAAGCAAGATAACTTCACAAATATTAGAGGAAGTATCCTTGGTTGTAGGGATTACCTCACGGATGAAGACATAGCTTAAATTGAGCACATTAAGCACCAACGTGAACTACAATCCGATTTTGGTCAAGAGTTTGCTTTGTTGTTAAGACTTTGAACCTAAGGGCAAACGCATATTGGTAGCCCGTTTTGTGTAAAGAACCTTGTTTTCCAAAATAAAGTTCTCTAAAAGAAACTGAATCGAGATCGATGCCTTTTTGCAATCATGCATTTGCATTACATTACATCGCATCGTTATAGAAAAGAGGTGTTAATTCATATTCGATTCCTAAATAGGGGAGTTCGTCATAAGGGGACGAATTTCTTGATAAAGTGGATTATAATGCGGTCGCCCATATATGGTCCAAGTGAGCCCCACGGAAGAAGAATGAGCTCGCAAAGGAATGCAAGATTTTACCCGAAAGGCTTAAATTGTTGAAGGTTATGCAAGAGCTGTCACGTCTCGACTTTCTTAAAGGAGCTAGTAAGCATCGCGAGGAAGAGTGAGCAAAGAGTCGCAGCCCGGACCAAATAAAAAGGCGCGGATGAAGACACCTTTAGCAAGTTTACGAGAGTCGACCATAGTATTCAGACAGGAAGAGAAAGATTGACATCTTCGCTTGGACTATGAGGGCAAGACCGCATATGTGATCCATTTTATGTGAAGAAATCTGTCTTCTAGAAAAAATTCTCCTAATAGAACTGAATATAAGGTCGATGCTTCTTTTCTTGCATTCATTTGCATCTCACGCATTTGCATTGCATCATTTGCATTGCATTACTTACATCGCATCATTTGCATCAGATTTTTACAAAACGACCCTAATTAGATAAAATTATTTCAGTTGACCTAAGAGCCATGGAACGAAGGTTAGAACGGATAGAGCATAGGCAAATACAGATGCAAGAGCAGTTATTCAGGATTCAGCAGGATATGCAGAACCAGATGGTAGAGCTCCAAAGACAGATGATTAGCCAGTTTAAACAATTATTAGCTGAAGGGCTCGAAAGGAGAAAAATCCCAGTGGACCATAGCGAGGATGAAAACGAAGACATCGTTTATGCCCCAAGGTTCACCCCAATAAGTGGCCAGATTCAGCCGGAGGTACCTTCGCAAGGGATGCTCGTTACTACTGGACTCCAACAGTATCAGGCCAGTATGGAGCACCCGAGACAGCGTGAAACTCTTAGGAAACAAGACTGGAGCCCCCGAGAAGATACTTCGAGGGCAATAAAAGGAAAGGAAAGTAAGGCGAAACCGGTTATTATAGGCCAGCCAAGAATGACAACCCCTGGCCATCAGGGTCTTCGAAAACAAGGATCCAATGCTAGATCAAGAACTGAAAAACTCCCTTTTACGCCAATCCCAATGTCGTATAAGAAGCTACATCAAAGGCTATATGATGCGCAAGTGGTGTCCCCAGTTTATATAAAACCGTTGCAGCCTCCATATCCCAAGTGGTACGATTCAAACGCTCGATGCGAATACCATGCGGGAAATACAGGACATTCAATCGAGAACTGCCTCGCCTTTAAAAGACAGGTCCAAGGACTCATTGATACGAGCATTTTGCTATTTGATAAGGCTAGCAATGCGACCAAGAATCCATTCCCTGACCAGGCTAAAGGGAATGTGAACGCAGTGACGAAGGAATGAAATTTACCGAGCATTTGCCCTTGCATGCCTGGGAGTTTTGTGAACAATAGGACTGTGGAAGAAGTCTCTGTCTTTTTTAGAGCTAACTTAGGGTAATACCCAGAACACGCTTACTGCTTTAAGCCTAGAGACAGTAAGAATCCTTTTGTGAAAATAGGCTTTTGTCTAAAATCTTTATTTCAATAAAAATGCATCATTTTGATTAAAGTTTCACTTCATACTATACAACGATTATTCTTAGATTTTCTTATTCTTTTATTCATGACCATACTGCACAGCTGTTCTTAGATTCTGGTGTTCTTCGAACTCTTTCAAATTTTCTTTTACTTATTCTCCATGATCATGACACACAAATAATCATTCTTAGATTCATTTATTCTTTGAAATCTTTCAAAAAGGGGGTCTCCAGATATCGATATCATGAGCGACACTGTTGTTAAACTGAAATCTCCTTGGGAGTCAAATATGTGTCTAGGGGAATCTCAGAACTTTGAAGACAACAAAAATTGTGACCTATCTTCTGATTTGTCGATGATGGTAGAACAAGATGAAAATGAATCCCACAAGGTCAGTGGATATCGCGAATAAACAAAGATTGAAGCCTAGCTCACTACTAAAAAGGGCAAGACATCATTGAAACAGTTCAAACATGTCTTCGCACAACCATATCAAGACAGGCCTAGGCTACCGAGACACGGGCACACCAAAATTCCAAAAGAAGTCTGCAAGGATAGTCGTAAGACGCAGGCTAGTGGTTTTACAATAGCCAAGCTGATCATGAGGTTAAGATATTATTAGCCTGCCATGAAAGAGGACTACATCAGTGTGTCGCAGAGGTCAAATTGAGGGAAATAAGATTCATGTTTCTTTGAAGACTCTCCATGTGGGGCACGGGTTGATGGGCCAGCTTCACCTACTTCAAGTCACCTTCACCCTGGTCAATTACTTCACCAAGAGAGTAAGGTTGCTTCACGTGCCAAAGATACCAAGTAACGGTCATCAAACTCAAATTCAAATTCAAAATCAAATTCAAAGCCGAATCCAAATTCGAGCTTGAATTCAAAAAACAAAAACAAACAAAAAAAAAACAAAAAAAACAAAAAAACAAAAACGAAAAAAAACAACAAAAAAAAAAAAGAAAAAGAGAGAGATCATATCCAACTGCACAATGTCAAAAGTTTGCAGTCTATTCAAAGATAAGGCGCCACACAACAAAGGTTGCCAAAAGAAAAGAAAAAGAAGAAGAAATAAATTGAAGAAAATGACCGAGACTGGTAAAGATTGGTATCTACCACTTACTCTCTATGCTGACGCTGAAACAAACACCTTCAAATCCCTATGATCTCAAAGGCATCAGTCCGTACACAGTCTTTGAAGCTTGAAAAGAGAGATTTTCCTTTCAAACCAGTGGATGAAGGTATCATGAGGGAAGACTTCTGTACAAATTCAGGGAAGAGGAAGCCTGATCAGCTCATTATTTCTAAGGATCGAGTTGGCAAGTCTCAGCTCAATCAAGTTTTGAACAAAGAATGTGATCAAGTTCCTTGACAAAATGGGAACCCCAAGTTCATGGTCATTATGGCACAGAAAAACCATCATACTAAGTTTTGCCAGCAGAGATTTCTTGACAAATGTCCCGCCTGGAACTGTTATGGACAACGAAGTCTATCATCCTAAGAACAATGACTTCTATCTTTGAACCCATGCTGGAATGATTGGAACCAAGAGGCATGTTCAGTATCTTGTTCTCTTAGATCAGATCGGGTTTTGACTAATGATCTACAAGAGATAGTTCATTCTCTAGTATATGAATATCAAATGAGCAACACTGCCACACCTGTAGTTGTTCCTATTTACTCTGGCAGCCTCACAGTTGGAGAAATTTGTAAGGTCTGAGGACGCTTAAGAGACATCATCGATCCATGGTGGGACGACTGCTTTGGGAACAACTTATGTACCTCAGCTTTCCAAGTTGAAGGATAATGGCAGCAACTTCATTCTTATCTGTTGGGAATCATTGAACCATCTTTTTGTATAGGGCGAGTCAAACGACAGCTAGGATTGCTGCTGGGGCAACCCCTTCCTCATAGGTTTTTGGATCGATATCTCTCCCTTCAAGCCTCGATAGAATCAAGATTTGTTGAGAGTATCCATCCTAATCAAACGTGTCAAAATGGGTGATACAAACTTATGTTGAGAAGAATTCGTCCACAAGAATTTCTCAAGGAAATCAAGAGGAAAACTCGCAAAGGGCGTCTTGAGACCTTCTAAAAAGTTGATCAAGAAAAAAAAAGAAAAAAGAAAAAAGAGAAATGAAAAAGAAAAGAAAAGAAAAGCAAAAAGAAAAAGGAGAGGCCAAAGTGAAAACCCGCCAGGGCGCTTTGAGTCCAAAGGGCATTTGAGTTGAAAACCCAAAAAGGGCGGCTCAAATTCTGATCAAAAGTGGGGCACGCGGTAGCCTTATCATGCTTGAATTGACAATGAGGAAGTATGACACGTCTTGGGGCATCGACAGAGTATTCCGAATCCCCTAGGCACACATTGAGCTTGGAGGAGTTCTTAAGAAATGGAACAGAGAAGCTTAGGTTGCGATATCTGGGGCACCTAGCTTTCATCTTTCTTAGTATATTTGCTATCTTCGAATCATGACGGGTTGTTGTCCCGATCAATTTCCTTTTTATTTGATTAATTTATTCGTGTCGAGCTATGCTCCCAATAAATTTTTTCTTGACCGCTTTCGCTTAACTTACTTGTTTCGAGTTTTGCTTGCGTTTAATTTCCTTCTTGTTCAATGTCATGATCCTTTTTCAAGCATTTTGCATTGAAATAATGATTAGTGGACTAATAACACTTTTATGAAAGGAGTTTTGTGTATTACCTTGGAAGCTTCTGAATAGTACAGGAATCTAAAACAGGACTGTTGTTTAAAGAGCTCACCATGCGTAGGAGTTGGAAATATTTGAGCTTAATTGAGTTTATCTCTTCAAGATTTTTAAATCAAAGGTATTAGCTGAACAGAAACTAGATATCGCGTTAGTGATATAATCTTGATGAAACAAGTTACAGATCATGTACCTTTGAGATACAATGGAAGGGACCCTGAGGTCGCAGTGGGGCAAGCTAGTTGAGCAAAACATTTCCTTGAGTTTTGGGTTGACTTACCAGTCAAATAATAGGGCGTCCCAAGTTGAAAAAAGAAGAAGATCAAAATGAAAACCCGAAAAGGGTGTCCTAATTAACACGAAAAGGATTAGGATAAAAACCCGAAAGGGCATCCTAATGAAATGGATCTGGGCCCAAAAAGTAAGACAATTCGAGCAATGAGTCAAACGGCAAGACTACAGTATTCGAAACATTTTCAGAAGCCTGAGATTTTCTATGCAAGAAGCCATGCTCAAAAAGATTCTTGATCGAGAAACATGGAAGAGTTCATACGCTGAGTATCCAGAGTATCACTTGGATGAGAATTTGATGAACACAAGAGCCTCAAAGCAAGAACAAAGTTCAACGAGGGGCAAAAGAGCAATGTCCGAAAAATACAGATTACTCGCAAAGATGGAAGACGAGTACGAAGCCTGAAAGAAAGTCAAGAATTGAAGCAATAAATGCAAATCGTCACAAGAAATCTCGACGAGAAGCAACATATGACAAACATGTCTAGGGCGCATAGCATAATCATGTAGGCATACATACGTTTAAGACAATCACATGCATATCATGATAACATCATTCACGACATTTTCAGGTGCTCCAACAGAGCAAGAAGTTGCGATGACAATTGCAAAGGACACCAGATAATATGTTTTGGTACTATTTGCAATTTACGTTTTCAAAAGTCAACTCGTATTGCGAGAAACGAGTTGCGCCTCAGGTCACACGCTGAGGTATTTGCAATTTATGTTTTCAAAAGTCAACTCGAAACGAGTTGCGCCTCAGGTCACATGCTGAGGTATTTGCAATTTATGTTTTCAAAAGTCAACTCGAAACGAGTTGCGCCTCAGGTCACATGCTGAGGTATTTGCAATTTATGTTTTCAAAAGTCAACTCGAAACGAGTTGCGCCTCAGGTCACATGCTGAGGTATTTGCAATTTATGTTTTCAAAAGTCAACTCGAAACGAGTTGCGCCTCAGGTCACATGCTGAGGTATTTGCAATTTATGTTTTCAAAAGTCAACTCGAAACGAGTTGCGCCTCAGGTCACACGCTGAGGTATTTGCAATTTATGTTTTCAAAAGTCAACTCGAAACGAGTTGCGCCTCAGGTCACACGCTGAGGTATTTGCAATTTATGTTTTCAAAAGTCAACTCGAAACGAGTTGCGCCTCAGGTCACACGCTGAGGTATTTGCAATTTACGTTTTCAAAAGTCAACTCGTATTGCGAGAAACGAGTTGCGCCTCAGGTCACACGCTGAGGTATTTGCAATTTATGTTTTCAAAAGTCAACTCGTATTGCGAGAAACGAGTTGCGCCTCAGGTCACACGCTGAGGTATTTGCAATTTACGTTTTCAAAAGTCAACTCGTATTGCGAGAAACGAGTTGCGCCTCAGGTCACACGCTGAGGTATTTGCAATTTATATTTTCAAAATTCAACTCATATTGCGAAAGGTGAGTTGATCTTTTTCAATTTCTGCTTTTCAATTTCTATTTATCCAACTCATATTGCAAGAGGTGAGTTGAGGTCTCAAATTACACGCTGAGGTATTTTCAATTTTTGCTTTTAAATTTATGTTCATTCAACTCATATTGCGAAAGGTGAGTTGATCTTTTTCAATTTCTGCTTTTCAATTTCTATTTATCCAACTCATATTGCAAGAGGTGAGTTGAGGTCTCAAATTACACGCTGAGGTATTTTCAATTTTTGCTTTTAAATTTATGTTCATTCAACTCATATTGCGAGAGATGAGCTGATCTTTTTCAATTTCTGCTTTCAATTTTGATTTTCGAAAGGACCAACTCATATTGCGAGAGGTGAGTTGAGTCTCAAGTCACACACCGGGACACTCTTAATTTGTGTTCCAAAAGAATTAACCCATGTTACGAGAATTCGCAGGTTGGGCTAGTTTAGGTGTTTGTTTTTCAATAAAGGATAAAGGATGGAGCTGACTGAAGATGCAGATTTTGCCTCCCTGGAGTTACAGTGTAGCAAATTGAAGACACAAGATTCATTTTCCTGAAGATCAAAAACGATGAGTCTCATATTGCTGAAGATGTAACTAGAGTGAAGCTACGATGCATGTCTTTGAAGTTGCAGTAGATTGAACCAAAACTACAAGATTTGACCTTCCTGAGAATGCGGGAGCAGATCGAAGATCCGAGGCTAAATTGAAAAGAAGAAGCGCCAAGAAACCAAGACTCGACAAGACCGGGCAAAATTGGCCCTCTTTAAGTCTTTGCTCTATTCTCGTTACACGACAATGAGCAAAGAGGGGCAGCTGTAATAGGGCAATTTTGCCCGGGCCCATGCAAACCAAATAAAACCAAATTGTCCATTTACAACAATCCCAAGCCCAATTTACAAAACCAAATTAAACTACCTAAAACCCCTAAAAACAAACCTCATACCCGTTTCAATACCCAATACCCGGAGCCCATTTATCACAACCCAAGTAACCTAAAGCCTAACCCAACCCGGTGGCCCAAATTCAACATCCCTAGCCCAAAACCTAATGTGTAACAGCAACCCTAGCAGCTACTCTTAACCCACTGCGCCGCATACCTAGCCACCAACCTTCTGGCCACCAGTCATTTCACCACTGCCCTCCACCTGCTCCTCCGAGCCTGGTCCCATCACCCTATTGACCTCCAGACCTCCATAGACCTGCAAACATGACGAAAGCAGCAAGGAGAACACGCAACAGAGAGCAGCACAACAGAGCATAGAAATAGGACAGAAAAATAATAGAATAAAAAAAAAAGGGTACCAAAATCGGCTTTAAAGAGCCAAAATCGAACCAAGGAAAAGGGGGGGATTTTCAATATTCAAAAAAACCGTGTAACCGGGGGAATTCGAATACAAAAAAAAAAGGAGAAAAAAACAGAAACGAGAAAACGCTTGTAAGAAAAACAGAAATCAATCGAAATTTTTTAGGTGATTTGCATTTTTTTTTTTTTTTTGAATCCTTTGTTTTGTGTATATACATTAAAATAGAAAGAAGGTCTCGGATCTTACCTTTGAGAGCGGTCTTCGGGTCCTCTCTCCTTCACGGTGGTCGAAGATAGGAGGGAGTTTTCAACGGGTAAGACTCTCCTCCGATCATGCAAGCAAATGGGATCGGGAACCCTCCCCTTGGCGACCCCACTAGATATCTGCGATGAGGGTTCACAGACCCTAGCAGAAGAGCGCCGTAGAGGAGGCTGAAAGAAAAAGACCTTTCGGTCTTTGATGAAACCCGATTTGGGTTTTATTTTTTTTTAGATTTGTAAAGGGCTAAACGGCACCGTTTAGAACCCTTTCTCATGGTCTAAAACGGTGCCGTATAAGGGCTCCACCCGTCTGACCCGATTGAAACCCGACCTTTTAATCAGGGGGTCCGCGTGTTCTTAGTTTGTGGGCTATTTATGCCCGTAGTCCTCCCACTTTTGGAATGCGCTTCAGATCAGCCCATTTCCTTTTAGTTACTTTCTTTTAAATTCGATCTGTTAATTTTGTAAATCTTTTAATTTGGTCCCTATATCAAAAAACGAAACGGTGCGTTCATTCAGGGATTCGGGATATTATTCAGTTTGACCCCTTAATGTTTCGACGCATTTCGTATAGGTCCCCTGCTTCATTTTTTTACTCGAACTTTCCTTTAAATTTATCTAGATTTTAATTTAGTCCCTTTTCCATCCCTGCTTTTTTTTTATTTCAGAATTAGACCCCTGAAATTTCGTTTTATTTACAACCAAACCTTATTTTTGTTATTATTAATATATATTATATATTATATATATGTGTATTTTGGTATTATATATTGAGTATATATCGTTTATATATGCATTATAGTTATATATATGCACATATATATATATATACATTTTTTTTGTGTGAGTTATCTTATATCTTCAATATTGTAATATATGTTTTGTTTATTACATCTATAGGTCTTGAGGTTATATTTTGTATATTATGTATATCCTATATTCTTGTATATTATACATATATTTTCATTTATTATATATATTCTAATATTATTAGATATATGCTAGTATGTATATTACATATAGGTTTCTTTTATTCGTTATTTTCAAACTTTATATTACCAATATTTCTCATATGAATATCATTTTCTACTATATACATATAAACTACCCATACTTTTATATGTATTATCATTTTTACTCTATTATGTATATATTGTATTTGTATACTTATGTACTTTCCTTAACATTATAGTATCATATTTCTTACCATTGTATGTATATATTTCTAATCTTACATATTGAATATATTTAAATCGTTAATTCTATATGTGCGTATTGTGTGCGTATTTATGTTAATAGTTGTTTTTATCATTTCTAATATATTACGTATTTTTGTAATATTATATCTTGGTGCATTGTTCAAAGTAATATTATTACATGTATTTGTTCCATGATTTTTATTTTATTGAAATTTTATTATTTTTAACTCAAGTTTGTTTCGTTTCACATTAAATGCATTAAACCATTTTCAAATATGTCGATTTAAACAATTTTAAATCAAGGCAATGTTCGGTAGTTAGAAATTCGAGAAAATCGTGCCCTAACTTACTGGGTTTCGATTTTTCTCGTTTGATCTAAATAGCCAAATATCCTTTTAGACTTCTAAATAAAAAGCATGCTCGTTCTCAAAGGTCTCAAATATCGTATCCTAACTTACTGGACTCGACGTTTTTCTTCGAGACGAGAATGGCTTCCGACATTTCATTTCATTTCATTCAAGTTTTTTAATTAGAATGAGAGATCGTATTTTAAATTCTTTTAAATTTTCAAACATTCGACACTAAGACACTAATTAATCAACTAGGTACCAATTTTGGGCGTATCGAGGGTGCTAATCCTTCCTCGTGCGTAATCGACTCCCGAACCCTTTTCTGATTTCGTAGACCAAAACCATCGATTTAATAAATCAAAGTATTTTATTAAAATGATCAACTTTTTACGAGGTGATCCGATACACCTCAAAAATAAAAAATCGGTGGCGACTCCATTTTCAAATTTTAAAGTCGATTCCCCTATTTCCAAAAAATGGTTTCGACAGTACGAGTTTATTATGCATGTGCCTTTGGTGGTCCCTTTAGGAAATGAGTGCATTCCCGCTAAAAACTGATGATCAGGAACACAAGGTACCAGAGTGGCTAGTCACTAAGCAGTGAAGGGTTGTCCAGGCACTCTTCAAGTGGATAATGCACCAAGGGTATGTTTGGTTCATTGTAATGGAATAGCACTGTAATTGAATAGAGTTATAATCAGCAATTCAATTATTTGGTTGAATGCAATGAAATAGAACTGTAACAGTATTATTGTATTTGGTTGAATGGAATGATGTTGTAATAGCATAAGGAAAAAAACTAAAATGACCAGAATACCCTTAGCAATTTTTTTAGGTAGATGATTACTGTTATTGTTATTAAATTTTAATAAGATTATTATTAAAAATAATTTAATAAAAAAATAAATAATTTAACCATATTTTAACATAATTATTATTAAATATAATTTAATAAAATTCTTAATATAATTATTCTTATATGAATTAAAAAATCATAATATATAATAATATAAAAATAATATATAATCTACTTTATTATTTTTAAATTGCAATACATATTTAATGTGCTAAAATATCATTAGTGAAACAAATAATTTAATTATTTTACAATAAAAAATAAAATATTAGAAGTAATAAATAACTTGAGAATTATATTTCACATCCAAACATAATATTCATATATTAACAAAAAGTTACATGATCTCATTAGTTTATATGTCATAATCCATATGTTATATTGTAAGTCATTGCATAACCTCAAAATAAATCAAGTAAACTCATTGAAGCAATGCCATAAAAGTAACTCGAGTTACTAGTAGCTACAAATACTGGATTTACAATCAGTCATTGAGCAATTAAGGCTCGGCATGGAAACCTTTCCTTCATAAATCACATTTTTCTATTCAAACTCATGGCCATATCTTTTATTGCAAAAAAAAAAAAAAAAATCAAGCTATGTCAAATCCTTGACCAAAATTTACTTTGTTCGTGTCCTCTTCATATAGATAAAGTAGCCACCCTCAAAGAACCTTTGACTCAAATTATGCATGTCTCAACAGTCCAAACTATTTTCTAGTTTCCAGCCAAAACATAGAATTGAAACTTGAAAGAAAATAAACTTGAAATTCATATAAATAAAATGAAGCTACTTATTGAGGAAATGAGCCATCATAAATAAGTGTGAGAACTAGAATTTTTAACTTCAATAACATTAAGCAAAATAGATCAGGAAACTACTTTCAGTCAAATCGTTTCTACCAAAAGGGTTTTTTCAGAGATCAACCAGATCACTTATTCCAAGAAAATCTATAAACACAAATGAAAGCAATTGCATAATTTATAGAGGCTCAGAATGATCATAGGCCCCAAAATACAATGTAGTGCTGTTGATTAGAATTAAATTCACATGCTCTCACTAGAGACTCAAACGACAGGCATACCAACAGTGAAAAAGTAAAGTTGAATAAAACCAATTTAGGAACTCATTAAGATGTACATAATGAGATACAGAAGAAAATGAAAAAAAATCAGAAAAAAATATGGGTTTTTGTAAATATTTAATATTCCGTTAGTACTGCAAGCAAGAAGACAAAAAATCAGAAAAAAAATCACTATCAAAATTCAAGAATCACTATCAAAACACCATGAAAGGGACATTAAAGTTCGACAATATAAAACCAATATCAATCTTCAAAATTGAAAAGAAACTTATTATTTCTACTAATTTAACAAAAAAATAGAAAAAAAAAAAAGAAATCAAAATGGGAGAAGAGTTACCTGAGAGAAGACTGCTCATATCAAACCACTATCTGATTGTTTCTCTTCTCAAGTTTCCACCTAAATCGAAAGCAAAAGAAGGCCTTGTTGAGGGTTGGAGTTAGAAAAATGTTTATTAGATTGAAGACCTTGTTAGGGTTTGTCAAAGGGAGATAGGGTTGGTAAGGATAGAAGCATGAAAAAGAGAGAGATAAGGTTGGGAGGGAATGGGAAGAAGAATGAAAAAAGAGGAAAATGCTTCAGACATGAGAAAGAAATGAAGGGTAAAGTTGAAAGTTTGACCTAATTTTTCACCCACCCATTCGCTGAATTAGTATTTTGTGGGGAGACCACCAAATTGTAAACGACACTTTTGCCTTAAATAATCCCCTATGGAATAATGTTGTAATAGCTCATTATAGCCAACCAAACAATGACTTAGTGATGGGCCCGCTGAATTCAGCTGTAATGTATTAGTATTACAGCCAACCAAACATCCCTCAAGTGTTGTAAAAGGAAAAGTCAGTGGAGAGTTGTCTATGAGTGCCTCTCAAATGTTCTCTCACGGAGCCACATGTCCTCAGCAAGTAATGGTATAAAAAATTTATACAAATATTTTAATTTATTAATTATTTAAAATTATTTATTATATTAAATTATAAATATCATTCAAATGAATTAGATAGTAATTAAGTTATTTATTTTTATATGAGATGCAAAAGAAAGAGTCTAAAGAAAGTCTTGAATATTCCAAGCCCAATTAAAGGAGCCCATGAAATAAAACATGCCCATTTGTTGTGACCCGTTCAAGCTGGGCAAATACTTCGATAGCTCATGGCAATTAGCCTAACCTAAATTCCTTTTAAATAATAAAAATAATTTTTAAATCTAAATTTAGAAACATTAATATAAAACAGCTCCATTCTTCACATTTTTTCAGGTTATAGGTGAAATAATAAATTGAGATCTTTTTAAAAAAATTATAAAATGTATTCACAAATTTAAAAAAAATTAAGCCCCTTCTATCCTTGGGCAATGGACGGCTGCACTTTCAAACTACCTCCAAGGGCAGACGTGATATAAAACATATTTTAATATTCGAGTAACATTTGAACTCTAAAACGGCCGAGTGGCAATAGATTGAAAACAAGTCTACCTTGAAAAAAATCATTTAATTGTAACTAACTTATGACAACCTTTACTCAATCCAACAAATAGACAACTTCAAATGGAACAATCTTTTCGCATTATAATCATGTACTTTAGTATACATAAAATGGTTTAGTTTTGCTGATTGAATTTTAGTTCGGTTGGTATCGGTATTGTTGTTAATGCAATAAGATGTAAGCTTGAGTGTGTTGAAGTGTCTTATCTTCCTATTTAAAGTTTAGGAAGTGACTATGAATAATTTTAGACACTATAATATAAGAAAGATGATTTAATTTTAAGAGGTTAATTTCAAGTATATAAAATATTATTTATCATTTAAAATATATTGGGACTTGGGATATATAATTATAATAAATTTAGGGAATAATATAGGTACAGGCTAACAAAATATTTAAAGGAAAGAGCCATTTATCAATGGTATTATTATTAACAAAGGCACCTGGCAGTGACAGCCGTCTCTTCCATGATTTTTTAGATAAGCTTAATATATATATATATATATATATAAATAATATTATATATCTGACCAATAATATTATATCATATCAGTTTTTTTTTATTAGCTCGAATTTCACAATTTTTTTACCCTTAGTAAACCTAAAATTAGGGTTTATATCTATGGATGACCCAATCTCAAATTCAATTCACCTGGTTTTTTAATTTTTAATAAGCATGCTTGGTTTGATCTAATTATGAACATGAAAAAATCATTTAAATCTTTAATTCAACTAAATATTTCAATTTTTTATTATACCTATTGCAAAATATGTAATGCTAATTGAATAAAATAAAATAAAAATAATATTTTTTGAATTATATCAAGTGAGTAAATAAACAACAAATTTATGAGTATTTGAGCTCAAATATCCAAGAAAAAGCAGAATATTTGATGGAAGAACTGGGGCCTCTTTGACCAACCTATTATAATAGGAAAACCTTATATCTTGAAATTAATTCATCAAGTTGATGATAAAATACATAAGTGTTTCAATGGACATTATGCAATTGTTACACAACAACCACTTAAAGGAAGGTCTAAGCAAGGAGGACAACGGGTAAGAGAAATGGAGGTTTAAGCTCTAGAGAGATTTGGTGTTGTTCATACTTTACAAGAATGCTAAATGTATTTTTTAGGTTAAATTTTGCTATTAGTCTATGTGTTTTGCAAAATTTATGGATTTAGTCTCTATATTTTAATTTGATCTATTTTAGTCTCTGAACTTTTTGAATTGGTCATTTTTAGTCCCTATATTTTTAAAAATTTAAAATTTTAATCCCGTCCCAGATTTGGTACATAATCTCCAACTAGATCGTTTTAAGTTCCTATACTTTTCAATTTTTGAAATTTCAACCTTGACCCAAATGACAATTGTTAATCCATTAACTGAATTTTTAGTGAGAAATAGGGAAAATAACAAAGCAGATATGATATTACACATATGATAATATGTTTGGCGCATTATATTTTGGAAATATCATAGCTCAATAAAATTAACAGTTATGGTTTGATGAGAATTTAGTAAAATAAAAAGACTAATAACAGGATTAAACTTTTTTTTTTTCAAATTACTATTTTACTCCGAAAAAATGTATATTGAATTGAGTTGAAGAATTTAAGTATATAACTTGTATAAACGAGTTTAATTGATCCAATCTCGAATGTTTAATTTATTTCAAGTTAAAGTTTATCTTAATAATAATATTTGATCTAGTTCAGGTTAAGCTTTTCATAATGAATTTCGAATCAAATTTGAGCTTCAACTCTTATTTGATTGAGCTTGACTCGACTCAATTACAACCTTTATCAAGCACAAAGTAGAAAACTCAAAGAGACAAAACACACAAACATGGAGGTCTAAATGATAGATTTTCTCAATTGTTTTGAACATAGTGGTCCCACAAATAAGCCACATCACTGATCCCCAAGTTGTATTTACCCGCCGGCGTCGTTTGTCGAGCATTAAGCCGTCATTCACTTTGTTCACATTTACCTTAACGAATATTCCCGTTTTAACTTTTAAGTCTAAAACTTTTATTTAAACCGTTGTCATGCAATGAATAAAGCTTTGTCACGTGAAAGTTTTTTGGGTGTTCCAATGGGACCATCCGTAGTTTAGTTTTTACTTTTTACCCCGCTTCAGGTTATTCGGGGATTAATAACATATTCTATTGATTTTAAAATATATTTTAAAAGTATACTTTAATATTGTGTTTAATATAAGTGTAACCGAATCGAGCTTAAATATTGTCAAGTTTGATTCGAAATTTAAAACTTAATATTTAGATATCTATTTTTAAATTTGAGTTCAGGTCGATAATTAAATTTAGAGTTAATAACATATATTAAGAGTAATGTAGTTTAATAATATAAAATATGAAAATTTCGATAAAACTTGCGAGTCGTTTAAGTCAAGTATTATTGAGCTAAAAATGGCTTGATCGATATGTCAAGCTACTTGAGTTATGTTCAATAATTACTAAATCGAGTTCGAATATTTTTCTAGTTGAACTCAAATACCTTACCCGCACCAATGTCTTATTTACTTCCTACTTTAATGTTATAAAAATCATACTAGTGAACGAGCTGATTTTTATTTAACTAGTTGAATCATCCCTTTAATAATAATTAAATAAAAATAAAATAATATTTTTAAAAAATCACAAATCGGTTCAACCGGTTAATCTCAAAATTATACATGAACTATGGTTTAATGTGTAATTGTATACATGAAATTTTGATTTGATCAAATTCTTATAAATTATTAACATAGTTATTGATATAACATCATTTTATGTTTATATATTGCATACATAAATAATTTTATTTATCCAATATAAAAATAAATTAATGTATTTATTTCTTTAAATGTGCATAATTAAATCAAAATTGAAGTTTCAAATATACATTTGAACCACAAATAGAGTTTCATGTGTATAATTGTACCAAATTAAAGTTTATGTATACAATTGCACATTAAATCAAAATTCATGTATAATTTTAAGATTTATCCCTCTTCTTTTTTATCGATTAAGAGCAATTTACTTTATATCCGATTTTATTTCATTAATCGAATTGATTAAATTATCGATTTTCGATTATATGAATAATGAAAAGAATTATTTTCTTTATATATAATTATTATAAATAGAGGAATACGTGCATGGTATTTGTAGGGTCAAGTTTCTCTCCGTGATAAATGGGAATGGATTTGACTTTTTTCTAAGCCTTTAATCATGGAATTGCATGGACGCTTAATTATGTTTGAATAGTGATGTGATGTGATTTAAAGAATATCATGAACTAGCGTGCCTAATATAAAAAAGTTAAATCATTTTGAATTTATTTTGTATTTTATATAAAAATAGTTTAATCATAATATTTATTACTTTTTAAATATATTATAAATTAGAGGGAACGTAATTACATCAACAAAGCTTAAATCCGATTATTGTTCCTTTACATTACTAATTTGTTACTTTTTAAATTAATGAGTTGATATTTGACTAATTCGTAATAATATAGAACTTAAATATAGTGTGAAAGGTTAATAATTTTTTTGGCCTTCAGACTTGGCAGCTAGGTTCACTTTAGTCATTGTATTATTTTTATTCACATTGACACTTGAACTTCACAATTATGTCCATTTTTGGTTCCTAAATTTGAAAATTATAAAAGTTTGATAATGTGGTGCTATAAAATTATGCATGGCATCACTTGAACATTAAAAATTTACATAAATTTTCAGGTGATGATATTGTATAATCTCAAAGTGTTATATTCAGTGTTTTAATAACTGAATCAGTGGTTGAATAGTTCAGACCATTGGTTCTCAATTTAACTAGTTCAATCAATAGACCAACATTAATTAAATAAATAATCATAAAAATCTAAAAAAATTATTAAACCGATTTAACTTGCTCAACTATCAATTTTTGTCCTGAATTTGATTTATACTAATTTCAAATATTCTCTAAGTCAATCGGTTCAACTCTTTTGTTTAGACCATTATATCAATCAGTTCTACATCCAATCCAGTTTTGTTCCAATAATACTTGTAACGACCCAAATTTTCACGGGCACCAGAAAAGTGAGTTTAGGGCCTCCGTCTTAGGAAAACGAGTCCGTAAATATTTATTAAAAATATTTACGAAGTTAGTTATGAGTTGAATTAGATTTTTGATAAGTGAATTTAGTTTAATTAGAAATAATTAATAGAAAGGACTAAATTGAATAGAGCATAAAAGTTTAATTATAGAATAAAAAAATATTAAAGGATTAAATTAGAATTAAACCAAATTAGTGACATGTGTAAGATAGAGAATAAATACATGTATGTTATATATATTTACTTAAAAATTAAGTAAAAGGTATTTAATTATTATTATTATTATGTCATATTATAATTTATCTAATAAATAAATGGTGACAATTGTATGGTAATAAATTAACACATTTGTACTTATGTGTATAAATACACATGTATTATTTTTATTTGTTATTATATAGATATTTTATAATTAAATATTAATTAAGATATAAAGTAATAAATAAAAGAAATAAAACATAAAAAAAAAAGAATAGAAAGTTACAGAGAAAGCAACGAAAATTGGGAAAGAAAAGAAAGAAAGAAAGAAGAAAGGGAAATTAGGGTTTAGAAGTTTGAAGATTATTTGATAAGTTTAATTAAGTCCTTTTCATGTGATTTTGATGTTTTTGAAGTCCTAAAGTTGAATATTTTTGAATTTGTGTGGAAATATTGAAGGTTGATAGATATTTGAGTAGGGTACATGTTGAACAAATGATGGAATTAGGAATTTATTTGATAAAATTATTGATTAAAATTGATTAAATGACTAATTTGTAAACTAGGTTATAAGTTTTGTGTTGTAGTGGTTAAATTGAAAGAAATTTGAAATTATGGAAAAATGATGGAAATTTGATAGTTGAATTAAAGTTTTGATGGAATTTGAATAAGAAAATGATGTGAATTGTAAAAAGGAAGAAGATGAAAATGGTTAGGACAAATTTCGGATTTAGGTAAAAGTTGCATGGAAAGTTATTATTTTATATAAAATATGTGTGTTATTAATTAATTAAAATTATGCTAATTTTCGTAGCAAACAAGGAAACCAATACGTTGAACATGAAGGGAAAGGAAAAAGTGATCGAGGAGTAGCTTGAGAAAATATCGGTTTGTATTATTATAATTCAAGTTAATTATTATTATATGTTCAATTTCATTATGTATAAATGCATGGAAATGAAATCGAGGTAAGTAGTAATATTTGAATTGGATGTGATTATTTGAAAGTATGAGAAAGTGATGGAGTTAAAATGTGAATTGAAGTAAATATATGTGATTATGTGAATTTGTTTGAAATGTGAAGGTGTATCTGAGATTGAAAAAGTGATTTGGAAACCCTATTAACTAGTCGGGCTTCGTCGGATATGGTTGGCATGCCATAGGATTGGAAAAGTTCAAGATTCTTTGACCTCGAGTCGATGAGACACTTGGTGTGTCATAGATTTGCTTCGGATAGTTTCGATGAGGCGTTGGTCACCACTTTGCTTCGGCTCAGCCGATGAGATAGTTGGTGTGTCATAGATGTACTTCGAACTATCCGATGAGGCGTTGGTCGCCATTCTGGTGTGTTTGGTTGGATCCGTGTATCCGCCAAAGTCCGAGTCATGTTAATAGGGGCAATTAAGTGAAATGAGAAAATCAATCGAATTTGATTACTTGAACTATTGAATGAATAGTGAATGGGGTATTGTGAAATGAAATGAGAAATGAAATTTGTGCTATGAGATTGAAGGTATGAGTCAAAGGTTGATAAAAGGGTTCATAATGAAATGTGAATTGAATATTTATATGTAATTGAGTGATGAACCTAAGGTTCATGATTAGTTGGAAATCCTATTGATGAGATATTGATTCAAATGTTGGAAATTATGCAATGGAAATATGATAACTTAGTATGAAATTATATGTATGATTTGTAATTATCTATGTATGTTTATGTTATTTGATTGTTGTTATAATTTGAATTATGATAATACCACTGAGTAGTTCCAATACTCAGTGTACAGTTTGTTTCCATGCGCAGGTTAGGTCAAGTTAAAGTTTGGCCCAGCATCCGAATCAATCTCGACCTCAGCTCAATTTCTGGTGATGAATCTATCTTTTGGAAATGTGGCATGTATTAGGTTTTGTTTTAGTCACTTGTATATTTCATGATTTGGGTGTAATGTGATTTGCAACTTTTAAGAAGTATTTGATATAATAAATGAATAGTTTCTAAGTTTGAATGGAGCAATGAATGTTATTTAATCAAGATTTATAAATCAATGTTTTGGGCATGAATTAGGTGTGTTTAGCAGGTGAAAGTAACTTAAAAATAATGAAAAATCAGGTTTTCACACGGCCAAGTCACATGGGCGTGTGCCCAAGCTGTGTGACAAAGTCAGAATTGCCCACAAGCTAGTCCCACAGCTGTGTGTAGCAAGTCGGATCTGCCCACGGCCATGGGAGCCCCACGGGTAGGCCACACGGGTATGTCTTAGGCCACACGGGCGTGTGCCCCTATTTTCAAGGAAAAAATTTCAAAGTTTTCAGTTTAATCCCAAATCACTTCCTAAATATATTTTGGGCCTCGTAGGCTCATATTAAGGACTTTTTGATAGAAATTAGAAAGTTTTAGATTAAAACTCAGATTTATGACTTGATTTTGTTTGTTTACTAGTGTGTAAGTTCGGTATGCCTTGTAACCCTATTCCGGCGACGGTTTGGGGTTAAGGGGTGTTACAATACTAATCACATCATCAAATCTGGACAGGACCCAAATTCATAGGCAAAAATGGTATAGTTGTCAATTTCAAGAACAAAATGGACAAAAAAATAAATACATATACTTAAATGGATCTAATTACTAAATTTAAGGGCTAGAAATTATATTATCCCTAAATGAAAAAGCTGGGTGCTAGAAATTATATTATCCCTAAATGAAAAAGCTGGGTATGTGGATGCGTGTGAAACATAGTGCATAAAATCTTATTATTGTGTGGATTTGGTAGTTGATGTAGGCCCAAAATTTCCTCCTCAAATGCCAAAAAGAAAATCATCATTTAAGAAACAACATGGATGAATCAATCAATCAATGTCACCTAAAGCACTTTTATAATTAAACAAAATTGCAAGGTCAATATACCAATGCTACAATTTAGCTATCTCTCTTTTATATTTAGATTTTTTCCCCTCATTTTTAATATGGCAAATGGCTTATTGACAGAAAATATTCCTGAAAATAAGGAAACAAAGGTTTCCTCCTTTAATTGAAATTGTAACAAAATTCCGATTTTAGTCAGAACAAACAAAGATTTATGTATAATCAAAGTTTTGTTTTTTACCCAAATTTAGCTGATAATTAAATTTGGGAATAATTAAATTTAATTATTAAATTATCAGTAAGGTTACATTTTAGTCATTTAACTTTAAAAAATTATAAATTTATCACTGAATTGTTTGACAGTTTTTATTTAAGGCACTAAATTATTCAAGAGTTTTTATTTAAATCATTGGGCTATTAAGTTTTTTTTTTTTTAAGTATGACTAGCGAGCTCCAAGCGACGATCCGTATGATGGATATTAGTATTCATCAATGAGTAGAACCTTAAATCCAAGATGATCTGACGGTTAGTGTCGAAATTAAGAGAAAAAAACTATTCAAAATTTGATTCGCAGTACGTGACGTTCAAAGCTGTTTCATTAAAAAATTAGCTGTAAAAGAGAAAGCGAATGATAGCTTTCTATTGGTGTAGGTTGTATGAATAAATAAGGTCATACAACAATGATTTTAACATCTAGTGACTTAAATGAAAAGTTTTGAATAGTTCAGTGACCATTTTATAACTTTTTGAAATTGAATGACCAAAACATGAACTTACTAATTTATCCTTAATTTTTTAATTTTTATTATTTTTAAGAAAAAAATCACACTTTGCATGACAAACAATCTAATGATTTATTTTGTAATTATTATCCTGTTTTAATTATTTTAAAAATAAAAATAAAAATTAGAAAATTTAAAATTGAATCCAAAATTTACTAACCTCTGTTATTTCTTTTTTTTTTTTTACTAAAAATATGTTTACGATGAAAGAAAAAAAGTTTGTGATATTTAATGTCTAAAATTATTTATAATTTCTTTCTAACTTTTAGATAGGAAGATAAATACATTTTAATGTGTTTAAATCCATATTTTCTTACGTTAATAATAATACTAATCACATTAAATGAAATAAATAAAAAAAATATTTTAAGTGAAAAAAAAGGTGAGTTAGTAATAAAAATTAAACTTTAGGTGAACATTTTGGGAGTAAAATTTCCACCGTCAAAACCGCGTTTTGTTGAGCATTGAGCCATTGACTATGGCTAGAAACTTCCCACCTGAAGTTTCATGGAAAGGATACAAAAAGGTTCCACCATAATAATAAGGTTTAATGACAAATTTAGTTACTAACGTTTATATATTTTATTAAAATGGTTCTGATTGTATTTTTAAGCCTTTTTTAGTTATTAATATTTTTTTTTTTTTTCAATATGCTTGTTCTAATAGATTTAATGAAAGTACTGTTAAAAAGGTTAACGGGGATGATGTGGAATTTCATATTTAGAATATTTCTAATGAGATATAATTTATTTCTTAAATAATCCAATAAGATAACTACATATGGAAAATAATAAAATAAATAATACATTAAGTTAAAAAATAACTCTTAATCTAAAGAAAATAAACATACTTATTTACAAAAAAATTAACTCAGTAGAAAAACTTCTCAGTAAACAAACATATGAAAGATTGAAATCTTTTGAAACAAAATAAAAATTGAAACATTTAATTTATTCATTAAATTTGTTAGAAAAAGCATATTGAAAAAAAAAAGAACAAAAGTTGTCGGCCAAAAAAAGGTTCAAAAATACAATTAAAGTCATTTTGACAGAACATGCAAATATTAGTGGCCAAATTTATCATTAAGCCTAATAATAATAATATAATCTTTGCCCCTAAATTTGTTAACTAGATTTATTTTGGCATTTGTAATTTTTTTTTAATTTGTTGTGACATTTAAATTTGACAATTAGATCAATTTTTAGTCCTTCAACTTGAAAAATATAAAAGTTTAATGATGTGGTATTGAGATTATGCTATATCATCACTTGAAAATTAAAAAAATATATATATAAATTTTCAGGTGATGATGTAGTATAATCTCAGAGTATCACATCTAATGTTTTAATAATTAGAACAATGGTTCAACAGGTTAGACCATCAATTCCCAATTCAACCATATCAATCGGTTTTACCCTCAAACTAATAATAATTAATTAATTAAAAATTCATAAAAAATTATTAAATTTATTCAACCTATTCAACTATCGATTTTTGTCTTGATTTTTTATTTTTATCAATTTTGGGTCAATCAATTCAACCCATATATTCGGACTATTATATTAATTAGTTCTCAATCTGTATGATCTAGCTATGTTGCAGTAACACTGATCATATCCTTAAATCTTGATTCAAGTTCAAGGACTAAAATGGATCTAATGATCAATTTCAAAAATCAAAACGAACAAAAAAATATATATGTACGAAAACAAATCTAATTATTAAATTCAAAAATTATTATTAAATTATCACTAAATAGTTTTTTTAGTTTTATTAAAAAAATTTAAATCAAAATCAAAATCTGATTGTCAGATAATCAGATTGTCGGTTATAATATAAGTTTTATGAATAAACAAATAAATAATTTTTCTGGTGTTAAGCTTTTTGAACATTTATTTATTTTCCCTACCATTTAAAAGAAAAGAAAAAAAAACCAGTGGACAGGCAGGCCCTGCCTCTAAAATAAAAAAAAATTATTTAAATCTTTTATAATATATAAAAATTTAAATTAGTAATAGTAAAATTATATTTTGATTTGGTTTAATCTTTTAAAAACTATAAAAATATATACTATTAAAATTATAAAATTATAAAAATATATAATTTAATTCTGACCCTCAAAAAATTTTCTCACTTCACAGGCCATTTTAAAAAAAATCTAGATATTACTAATTTTTTTCATCTCTTAAATTACGATATCTAGTAATAAAAATTTTCAAACTCATTAAATTAAATTCCAACTTGTTTCATTTAATAAAAAAATTACCTTAAATAAAAATTAATAATATATTAAAAAACTGCACTTGCTAAATTAATTTTGCATTTTAGAGCTTATTTTTTAAATTTTTAAAAAATTTTATATTATTCTCTTCCTCACTAGAAATAAAAAATTAATATAATTATAATTTATTAAATAATAATTTAAAAGACAATAATTTTAAAATCAATAAATAATACAAAACAATGCAGATATAATAAAGGTAAAATACATTCGTTAATGATAAAATAGGGGCTAAATTCGAAATACAAAAAAAGACAGACGACGTAAATGAAATTTCGTTAAAAATCATTATCCTCATCATTATTAACTTTTTGGGACTTAAAAGGTAAAATAGGAACAGTAATTATTATTCCATTTATGATTACCCCACGCTCCCAGCTTATGACAACGAATTGATTGTGTTGGCTTTATTTTGTATTTAATTAATATTTCATTTCGTCTTTATTTTCAAAAAAAATAATTTAAAGACATTTTAATTTCATCCTTTTTATTTATAAATTTTGAGAAATTAATTATTTCATTTTAATTTGTTAGAATTTAATCCTTATATTTTAGATGAATTAGTTCAATTATTGATAGACACTTGAACTGCTTGTTTTTGTTGATTTGTTAGGTATAAATGGTGGAATTATTAATTTTCAAGTCAACTACATAATGTAATGGGGTTACTAAATTAGATTAATTTCTCTTTTTTTTTAAGTAATTAAAGTAGATGGTTTTTTTTAAAATAAAAGGATGAAATTTATAATTAAACTAAATTTAAATTTTATTTAAAATACCGATTTTACTAGTAAATTGGTTTTAAATTATAGCTCAATTTTAAAAGTGATATTTAATTTATCAATTTTATTTTAATTTATCCTAAAAAAATGATACCAGTTTGTAAGAACTTGACACATGGCATGTTATTATTGAACACTATGTCTTTTTTTAGTAAAATGAAACAAAATCGATAATTTAAATATCACTTGTAGTAAAAAATTTAAAAATAAATGTATAATTAAAGGATCAATTTACAAATAAAGTAAAAAAAGACATATATCAAAGTCCATCGTGTAGGTAAACACATGTTTATTATAGTTTGATTTTGGTTGCTCTAAATATATTCAATGTCAAATTTAAAATATATTTAATTTCTAAATTGATAGCCAGATAGAATCACATAATCGATACAGTTATAATACTCATAAGAGAACTCAATTTCGAAATTTAAAGATCAAATTACAATTTAGGCAATTGTTTGAGGACTTTTAGTGAAAATAATCCTACTTTAACTCGCTAACTAACCTCCAGTTTTTCGCTACCCTCTCCCTCCAGCTCTGCTTGGTTCTCGCTTCCGTGATCGAAAGTCCGAAACACATATATTAATCAGAATTAAATAATATATTTGGAGTCCGACACCAAAAAGTCCTCCATAGCCAAAAAAGCTTAAAGCCAAAACGCCAAAAAGCCATAACTAAACACCAAAAATTCCCTCTCTCTCTCTCCTCTAATCTTCTCGCTCGCAAAGGTTTCCTTTTCAGACAAGTACTTTACGGAATCGGCGCCACCAATCACCATCGTTATCGTCGGATTCTGGCGAATCTCCGGCCACATTTAACCTGATGCGAGATTCTCATCGCCAAGGTCACTCTCTTTCTTTCATTCTTTAAATGTGTGCCTCTTACCTGAACAGTAAACGACTGGTTTTCTATGCGGCAGAGTTTCTAGGGAGAACTGTGAAGCAGTTTTTTTAGTTTCGTTGCTTTCTGGTGTTCTTCTTCCGATCTCATTTTTCTTAGAAGATTTTTATTCTTTTTTCAAGGAAATGTAACTGCTAGATTAAATTTAATTTGTTTTTCTCTAGATTTGCTCTCTCTTTTTTTTTTTTTTCCATATTAAAGTCCGCGGTAAATTCAGTGTTTTAGAAGCTGATTATTATTATTGAAAACGTAGATTCTTACTTATTGATTCGACATATTCTAGTTTTTGAATCTGAAAGTTCGTTCTATTTACTTAATTTAGTATGGCATTTGTTCTTTTTTGTCGTCATTTTTTGTTTTTTTTTTCTCATTTTCCAATGAATGCAGTTATTTTTTTTCTTTTTGTTCAATGAATGCAGTTGATTTTTTTCTTTGATCAGTGTCAAGATAGAGTAGAAGTTTGATTTTTAAAATCAAATACTACTTTGCAGTTTTGTTCAGAGCTAATAGCGACGTGTGATGTGATGCAACATTTCATTTGAGAAAAAGAGAATATTATCTGAAATTTTCTCTCTTCAAGAATATTAGACTTGTCTTTTTCACAGTCTCTCATATTTATCATTTATCCCTTCAAAATCAAGCTCCTTTTTTTCTTCTTTGCTTTGAAGTTTCCTTGTCTTTGCTCTCTCTCTCTCTCTCTTTCTCTTTTTTCCAAGAGAATTTGATTGGTAAAGAAAATAACAGGTTTGAATTGCAGGAGTGTTGCATTTTGAGTTGGTTAGAACTTAGGATGGGATTTGTTGTTTGAATTTGTATTTTTCCTTTGAAGTTTATTCTGTTAAGTGCACTCTCATTAAACTAATTTGTAGATTGGATTTGGTATTTTGCCTTTTCCTCTGTTGATTTTACCTTTCTTTATGTATTTTTAAGGGGAAATCTTTAGAAATTGATTTGGGATGTTATATGTGATGTTAACAGGTGTAGAAATGAATGGGTTTGAGAGCAGGAGAGGTCAGAATATTGAGAAATTTCCAGGATGCTTAGGCAGGATGGTAAACCTGTTTGATTTGAACACAAATGTTCCTGGAAACCGCCTGCTTACTGACAAGCAGCATGATGGTGATCTCCTTTTCATGAAAAATCTAGTTTTGTTTTTCATCTACATTGAGGTTTGATTTGTTTTCTAAATATTGGGATAATTTGGAGAGAGTTGTTTTCACTTGTGTTGAATTATGGCATGGTTTCCTTGATTAGCACTTGTTTCTGTATTTCTTTCTCCAATCCCCCTTTACTAATTGAAGGAAATTGAGAACTCTGTAAATTGACATTTGGGAAAGGGAACTACTGCATATATACCTTTGCATTTTCTTACAACATTTTGGAAGCTTTTAAAGTGGTTTAA
This sequence comes from Gossypium stocksii, assembly GCA_020496765.1. Taxonomy (NCBI): domain Eukaryota; kingdom Viridiplantae; phylum Streptophyta; class Magnoliopsida; order Malvales; family Malvaceae; genus Gossypium; species Gossypium stocksii. Next base: position 113,869,146 of record CM035623.1, read on the forward strand.
GATTATGAAATTATATTCTGATCCTGGAGGCCTGTTGTTTTAGTTCATGTTGATTACCATAAATACTGGTACTTGCCTTTTCTTTGTCTTTCTATGTTTATGGTGTTAGCTCGTATTTCCCCTTAAAATACCTTTTGTATCCAATTTTATACATGAACCTAGTGTTGCTATTGTTGACATTGTGCTGTTTGATGGGCAGGTTCTTCACTCTCAAGGAGTCAATCTGACGTGGCAAGGACATTGAGACCCACCTTTGGAGATCAGAATCATCAGATAGAGGATAAAGTGGTAAAAACTGGGTTTAAAGTCTCTGTGATAGCAATTATTTGAAATCAAATTCTGAGCAGAACTCATCCCTATTTCTTCCACTTGAATTGTGCTTAAACATCCTTGTGTTTTGATCTGTGTTACAATTTTCGGTGCCTGCAGATTATATCTGAGCTAAGGAGAGCTTTTTCGAACAAGAAAGGTAATAAAACACCCATAAAGATGCTCATGGCCCAGGAAATGTCTAATGAAATGGCATCTAGGCATAACCCACCCAATGTGGTTGCCAAACTGATGGGACTTGATGCACTACCAAGGCAGCAGCATAATTTATCTGCACAAAGATGCCATTCTAAAGGTTCTTCTCTGCAATCTTCAAGTCATTCTGATATACCGGCAGAAGGCTGGGAGCAAGATCAGGGCTTTGCAGACAAGGAAATGCTATCCGAAGTAAACCCCTGTCAAGAGCTGGACAAATACAAAGATGTTTATGAAATCTGGCAACAGTCCCCAAGGGCAACTTATTCAAGAGATAGCTCTCCACAAAAAGGGAGGTACAAGGATAATGTGAATGAGAAAAAAATGGCTCTAGTTCGTCAGAAGTTTATGGAAGCAAAACACCTGGTGACAGATGAAAAGCTTCGCCAAACCAAGGAATTTCAAGATGCACTAGAAGTTTTGAGTTCCAATAGAGAGTTATTCCTCAAGTTTCTGGAAGAGCCAAATTCTAATTTCTCTCAGCATCTCTATGATTTCCAATCTTTACCTCAACCTCCTGAGAAAAAGCGTATCACAGTCCTTAAACCTAAGATGGTTGACAAAGAAAAATTTACTGGAATAGGGAGCGGTGATAAACAGACAAAGAAACCATCTCGGATGCATCACGTAACCGAGTGTGATAGAAATAACAGGGCATGTTGTCCTCCTTTCCCCAGTCCGAAAGTTGACGAGTATCCTCCTCAACCAACTAGAATAGTGGTCTTGAAGCCCAGCCCTGGGAAGTCTCAGGACATTAAGATTGTGGCATCTCCATCCCCCTCATCACCTAGGATATTACATGGTGAGGACTTTTGTGATGAACCTGAAGACGATGGTGCACGAGAACCAAGAGAAGTGGCAAAAGAAATCACCATGCAGATGCGTGAAAATACAATGGGTCACAGAAGGGACGAAACATTACTTTCTTCTGTTTTCTCCAATGGTTACATTGGTGATGATAGTTCGCTTAATAGATCTGAAAATGAGTATGCTGTGGAAAACCTCAGTGATTCAGAAGTTGTGTCCCCAGCTTCTAGACATTCATGGGATTACATCAATAGGTTTGGTAGCCCTTATTCTTGCTCTTCCTTCAGTCACGCATCATGTTCTCCTGAGTCCTCAGTTTGCCGGGAAGCAAAGAAGCGGCTTTCAGAAAGATGGGCCATGACCATGATGGCATCAAATGGGAATTCTCAAGAACAAAGGCATGTGAGGAGAAGCTCAAGCACATTGGGTGAGATGCTTGCTCTTTCTGATACGAAGAAGTTGGTAAGATCTGAAGAAGAGGGAAGTACTAAGGATCAAGAGCCTAGGGGATCAACTTCCTGCATGGCTAGTAATCCGAATAAAGAAGAAAATACAAGCGATTCTCCCAAAGATCTTCTAAGGTCAAAATCTGTTCCTGTGTCTACCACTGTATACAGTGCAAGGCATAATGTGGAATTATCAGATCCTGAATCTAGCAAAGAAAAAGTTCCTAAGGAACTTACAAAGACAAAGAGCATGAAATCATCTTTAAAGGGGAAAGTTTCAAGTTTCTTTTTCTCAAAGAATAAGAAAACGAATATAGAAAAATGTACTGGATCTCAATCTACAGATGAATCGCCATCTACAACTCCTGGAAGACTTGGGTCATCCATAAGTCATCCTCTAAAGATTAGCAATGATGCATCTCAGAGCTTTAATGACAGTTGCAACCAAGTGTGTTTATCTCCAGTTCTAGATGGATCAGTAAGTAAAAGTACATTACCAAATTTGACTGGCACAGGACAGAAACAAAGCGCAAATGCTGTGGAGGTACTTCTAACTGCCTCACGTTCTTGGTCATGCATATCGTTATTGAAAGTTTACATCTTGTTTAGATAATGAAATAATATCTTCATTGGCTTGAACAAAAAGAAAAGGAAAATCTCCGCCTTTTATGATTGAAATAACTAACTGTTATATTTTCCATTCTGTGGATTGAACTTGTTAATCACTTAACAATACTGTGCTTACCTTATGTAGGGAGGGTTGGCTGTAGCAAAACCTTCAATGCTTGTCCATATAAGTGAGAATCAGGACCAGCCAAGCCCTATCTCAGTTTTAGAACCTCCATTTTACGAGGATGAGAACACAAATCCAGAGTCCTCGTGCAGTAGCAAACCAGTGCACCGAGGTAAATTTCACTTAATAAATTGGGAACTTTGTTATTTGTCTGATTTTATTTCTCCTCATATCCTGTCCCATTTATTAATACAGGACCAGGGGTGCCACCTAAGTCTAACTTGATTGACAAGTCACCTCCTATAGGATCGATTGCACGCACCCTGTCGTGGGATGATTTGTGTTCAGACACAGCCACATTAAATTCATCGAAACCCTCTAAGGTGTCCCCAGGTGCCAAGGAAGAAGAACATGATTGGGTTTTATCGGTCCAAACACTGTTATCATCTGCTGGTCTCAATGACAAGGAGTGTTTTGAGTCATTTATTGGTGGATGGCATTCACCTGAAAGCCCATTGGACCCGTCCTTGAGAGACAAATATGCCAACTTGAACGACAAGGAACCTCTACATGAGGCTAAGCGACGACAATGGAGATCAAACGAGAAGCTCGTATTCGACTGTGTGAATGCAGCCATAGTGGAAATCACAGGTTATGGATCAAACAATCGCTTGAATGAGATGTCATTGCGCAGGTCCCATATCAGGGACAGGGAGACTGCATCGCCCACATTGGTTGACCATGTGTGTGCCCAAATTAAGGAATGGGTTTCCGGCGACGGTAATCATTTGGTGGACAATGATGATGACTGGGACAGTGACAGCCTGGTGGTGGAGAAGGCAGTGCGGAAAGAAGTGGGTAAAGGATGGGTTGATCAAACAAAAAGGGAAACAGATAATTTAGGAGATGAGATAGAAGGGAAGTTGCTACAAGAGCTTGTGGAAGAGGCCGTGGTCGATTTAACCGGTACAATGTTCTAACCAAGCTCTTATTTTTGTATTTCTCCCCGTCCTTTATTTATTACAACTTCATATATTATCTGTGAATTTATGCATTTGATTCTCAAGAACGAATTGGTTCACGAATGTTTGGTATATATAATTTTGAGCATCTTATTCTGTCCCCTCACCAACTGACCCTTATATTTTCCATTATTATTCTGGTGTTTAAAAAATACGTTTGGGAAATTTTCTGCCAGCAGAGATTTTACACTTCACAAGTAGAGTTAAGGGTCCTATAGAGAATATAATAAAATATTTAAAAAAATAAATATTTTAAAGAAAAATATATATCAATTTTTCAAAGCTACTTATGAAATGGTAGTGTATAAAAAATGGTGGTTAAGGTTTTTCAAAAATTAAATTTTCATTGACAAATTTTTAGGTCAAAATTGAATTCTAATTTGGAGAGAATGGTGAAAATGTAAGACTGTTATAACGAAGTAGTCTATCCGTTGTGGTTAGAACAAATTATTAAAGCAAAGATTGAATAAGAGAGATTAAGAGTGGGTTGGATCAGATTTTTTTGGATTTTTTTTTTAAAAGAATTTTTCTATTAATTGTGGTTAGAACAATTATAACTTGAAGATTTTTTTTAAAAGAAGAAGAAAACCCTCATAGGGATGTTCCGAAGATAGGGAGTGGGGGAATGCAGGTTGACAGCAACCAAAAAGCTTATCTCCTGAGATTTTTGGTGGAACTTCTTCACGTGTAAATTTTATAATACAAGCAGCCAAAACCATTGGCTCTTTTGGTTGGTTTGCCCAATTCTATTTCTGACTGCCAAAAAGCATGTTGTGAAATGTTATCTTTCAACCCATAAATAAATATTTTAATATTTATAAGTTAACATCAGTCTCGATTATAATGTAAACTTTGGTTATGAAAAGAACATTAAAAAATGAATTATTCAATACCTTCTGCAAATTGCTCAACGATAAGGAAGCAATTGGACAAACAATAAGACAAGGAGGACCAGACCTTGATAAATACATGCACAGATTATATAGTCATAGAATAGTATATCTTTGTATAATTAATATTTTAATAATTTAACTGTTGAATTATATTTATTATATATATAAATTTTTTAATCGATCTAATATATTGATCATCTCAATCTAAAATAGTGTATATATTAATATTTATGAAATGGTTAAATTTTTTTTAACATAAAACAAATATTTAAGAATTTTTAATTTACGTCAAATTTGATGTACATGATCCATATGAATAGAATATGAAATATAATAGTTAAATTGTTAAAATATTAATCGTACAAAAATATACAAAAAGATATAAAACTTACAACAATGTAAATAAATCTCTTTGTACACATATCTGTATATGTATATATGTATATGTATGTATTTTTATGCTTGTGTGCAGTAAAAGAAAAAATTCTCTTATATAGATATAAAATTCAAATAATTTTATACATTTCAATAATTGTTATTTTATCAATTTAACCATCATTTTTATATTCTATTCATGTAAATCATATATGTTATATTTAACTCGATTAATGGACCACAAAATGTATCCTCATAAGCAAAAAAAAATGAATGATGAATATAATTTTAGATTCCCGATGTTGAAATATAATGTGTAATTTCAATACACATATCCCTTAGGATACCTTAGTTAAATGACTGTAATATTAATTTTGAATAAATTTACCATTTATTTTTCTATTATCGGATTCAGTTTCGTTCTTTTGTTTCCCAAAAAAAATTTTAGTCCAATTAAAAACAAAAAGAAAAGAATGAATAATAGATACCATACCTTAACATTATAATTATGATATTTACCCCAAATATTTATTTATTAGTATTTTAATGATAATTTATAAATTTATTTCACCATTATATATTTACTTATTAATATATTAATATATAAATCATAATTTTATGAAAATTAATTAAAAATATTAAAAAAACTAAACTTGTTAAAAAATTCTATAACGATAATAATAATTTAGTAAAATAAGACTCTAGTATAAATCAATCATTAAACAGAATAATAAATTTATCTCTACATAACCAGCTAGTTAACAAAATTAAATCAGGATAAGAATTCACACATTTTAATAAGATGGACTCGAACCTAGGATCAGTTTTTTAATCGTCAAAAGCAAAAAAAAAAAAAAAAATTATATATATATATATATATATATATATATGGCTTGTAATAATCTACATCTAAAATATACGATTTGGAACAATAGGGTTGATGCAAAGGGGGAGATGAGGGAAATAAATCAACTGCATTATATATTTATAGGTTCAGAAAATAGTACATTCACTCTCACATTCAATTACAAAGCAATGCAGCTAAAACTGGGTCCTATATGCTATACACATCAAACGACTGTGATGCTATCCTATATGATCAGTTTGAGACCTGACAATTTTCTACACACTATGATTACACGTAAGCCAAAAAAACAATCATGAACACAACACATACATAAACATGTCAAAATCTATAGACTATTTTAAAACACAAATCTGACACGAAAAGAAAATAATAATATGGGTCGAACATACAGAAGATATCGTCACCTGAGAGATGGGAACGGTTATCTTGATCATGCTCTACTTGGACTTCGTGCTAGATGTGTTCTGGTTTAGTAAATCATATTTATCAGCGCTGTTGTATCTATCACCACTGTTCATACCATACTGCAAAGACAAAAATTCAAGGGCATGATTTAGGAAGTAACAGCTAATGTTAAATGGCAGTTATTGTAGCTCAAAACATAATTCAGCATGAATGAAAATAATAGGTTAATCTTGTTTTGTTGAAACGAAATGGGTCGGAACAACAGAAATGTTCAGTATCCTAGTACGTGAATGTCTGTCTTTATGGTCTTAACAATTAAGAGTATACTAATTCTTGACAAAACTAAGCTCTCATTAGTTACATAAAAAGGAAGACATGATATATAAAGGGTAATGGAAATCAATGATAACTGTCACAACCGAAATAAAGGCAGAGTATCACATACAAGTATCGATGATAATGAATGAAAATCTATAAAGGCTACAAAATGAATTTATTTAGTTGGTCATTTAGAGTCGCGATCTATCAATCAAATCCCCATAGTCAACGCATATCTCAAAGATAATCATTCGACAGCTGTGAACTGCATGCATTTTCAATTATTTCTGACAGTTCAGACTGGGAACTGAGTTGGATAATTAATCTGTTTCAGATTAGACTGATTTCTTAAATAGATTCCATGCAACTAAATCAATTATATTACGTGATAAGAGCCACTAGACTTAATTCTATTTCAAAGAATCATTTCAACAGATCAAATTATCATTCGAGTCTGATGCAATCAGTCACAAGTTAGAGTCAATGTGGTAATGTTACGGTGTGAATCTGCAAGAAAATCATATGCACACTTGCAAACTGCATAAATATTCAACCATTAGATATTTGCTACAGAGATGCTTGGTTAATTGTCACTAATGAGTTGGACCATTAATTAGTCATACTACCACCAAACACTTCATTAGATTCCCCGCAACCATAGATATAACCTGGCAGTAATGATATGACTGTCCTATAAAGACATCTAAGAGGAACCATTTCCACACAGTGATCATCATTCAATCCAGAATTATATATTGCATAGAGGATTTGACATGATATACAATAAACTCATAATGCAAAGAGCGGATTGTCCATCTTTTTTTCGGCAAAACATAAGTTATAATACTGAAGAATCAGGATACCTTTTCTCTTATTCGAGATCCCCAGAAATCAGAGTGAGAAACCCTGCCGTCACCCTTGGTTGAAGTAGATGTGTGGTTAGACTGAGGGTTTAGGAGTGGCTCCCTAGTTCTACCTCTTTCATAATCATCTTCATCGTCAAAGTCCCTTCTTCTAACAGAAACCATTGCCCGCAAAATTACTGCCACTAGCAAAGCTAATACCTGAAGAATATAGGAAAAATTCTTACAGTAAAGAAGCATGCATATTTGCGGGATGTTTGAAAAAAAAAAAGTAAGATAATTTTATTTTTCTAATAAAAAACACGATTAATTCCATCTATTACCACGTATGCTAACTAAAATTCTAACCATCTCATAATGGTTTGATTCATCTCAAACAGAAGAGATTTACCTGAAGTGGACTTCACCTAATGTAGAGTTCAAACAGCATTTGTTCTCCGAAAAATAATTTATCATGGATGGGAAAGCACAGTGATTTGGTGTAATCTCAAAAAATTATCAACTTAGTTTTATCACCTTAACGAGGAAAATAGGCCAAGGATTTCATCAGATCAATTAATTAATTTTTCATCGGACTAGTAATATGCTACAAAGACATCTTCATTATTGAACATGTAGAAAACTAGTATTCTTAGTCTTTCCCATGCATACTTGTTAAGATTTGAACCAAAAACTTACAGCAACACCCCCCCCCCCCAAAAAAAAAAAAAAAAAAAACTAGATCAACTGACTATTCTCAAGATAGCACCAGGCTAACTAAATTACAATATCAGTTTGATTTCTGAGAGACTGAGACGTGTAATAACAATCCTACACCCATCCAATCATTGCTGGAGCAAAAGCCCAAGGGATAATATATTATATAGCTGAGGGACAGTTCAGTGGTAGCACTAAAAAAGGGCATCCATATTAGGGAGGGGGTCCCAAATTAGAGAGACTGCAAAAACTTGTCAGAAGATCATTGCCAATCAATGAACTTTAGTAGATCTGATGAAGTGCCACAAATCACACAATTTGCGCTCATTTTGTTACTGGATTTTCATTTGACTTTTGATCATAATAATTGCAATCAACAAATTTAGTAAGGTATAAAATGCTTGAGAACATGGGCTAATTACCTGTATTATGACCACACTGAGGCCAACCCATTTACATATATCGATATTGTCTTCTACGAAGGAGAGAAGACTGTCAAGTTCTCCAGTTGGGTCAAACGGAATGTCCTGTCATAAAATACATTATTTAGTAATAGATAATAATCTGCACAAACACAATGCCCCAAGGAAATTAATTTACCTTCTCCCAATGACGATCAATTGCAATAAATGCCACCAAAGAAGCTTCTATTAAAATGAGAACAATTTTGATGAGTGTATACTGGCAGTTTGATCAAGTCAAGGGAAAAAATGCAAAAGAATGTGGTCCATTATACAATTGGCAGGACAGCTATAACTTCAACACTATAGTCCTTGTTATAGAGCCTTGTAACACCAACTACTAGAGGCTTAATACTGAAAATGTAGAACATGAAATTATGAAATTTGTGCTTAAAGTTTTGAACCTATTTTAAGCATTTCATTTTCTTCTGCTACCATCACTTCTCATAGACAAAAGCATATATACAGTTGAAGAACTTAAAATTTCAGCATATAGAAAACCGTGGTTTAAAATTTGCAATTCTCGTTATAAATTCAGGCTAGTCTCCATGTAGAGATGTTCAGACTAGCTGCATCTAAACCTCTAAAGCCAACTTCATTCGAAAGAATATATAAAGACTCATCTAGGTAGGATACAAAACAAAGGCAACAGCCATTAATAGATTCAGCTGCAATGCAACCAATGAGACTAATGCAGCACAGCACAATGCCCACTCCCATAAAAGAGTAGATGAACCTGAAACAAAGAATAAAAGCATCAACTTAATACTCATGCAAGCATTTAGAATCCCAATCATTCAACCACAATCACTGCCAAAAGCAAATGTTGTATCGCCAATCATATGAATATATCGAATTGAAAGACAACCAAATTCTGAATTGTAATAGTCACTAAAAACACTCTTGTACTTGTTAAAAGAAAAGGTTCTCAATACACACTAATAAATTGGTCCTAAAAGTAAGGCTTTGAAGTTGCTAAGTTCTGCGATAATTCAATATTCTAAAACTATCAACTATATGTTAAGAGCTGAAACTAAGATTCAAAAGACCAACTTAGCATTGAGTTAGCAGTTCTAATACATGGCGTGATTTTGCTGCATGGTTTAACGAACTCCGTCTAAGCAATCTAACAAAGTATTTCTTGAATATTACACAATAAAAAGCATATCTAAGTGCAACTGATTACATAAAATGATCAAAGGTTTAAGGTATATCAATATCAAAGAGACCTTAGTTTCTAAACATTTACAGCTCTGTGCTTTTAAATTTGATAAAGCATTTAATACAGTCCAATTCAAAATCCCCTGGAACTAGAAGCAATTAATTGTAATAAAAGAACTAAAAAAGCATTCACTAAATAGAATAAGTAGTAACCATGGAGCAGGTAGCTTAACCGAACTCAATTCAAACCCGACTCCATTATCCAGCCCGGAGACCAAACCGGCAGCTAAATCATCGAAAACCTTAGCAGCTTGAGCTCCTCCAACCTCCGGTCTCGAATTGAAGAGAACCGAGAGAGAAGAATCCGGCGACGGAGCTGACGGCGGAGGCGAAATGGGGACGTGATGATTCCATTGATCCAACATCCATAACGAGTAGAGTAAAATCGACACTCCAAGGAAAGCTTGGAGAAAATTCAAGAACTTCAGAACAAAAGCAAACGAAACATGACAACAATTCGGCCGCATTCCCTAAGATTTCAAAACGATTTTGATTTCAATTTATTTTTTTTTACTTTACAGAAACCCTAATTTTGATGATGGAATTTGAGAAATGGATAAGATCGAAGCTGCGTCTTTTGGATTTAATTCATTTGGCTTTATTTTGCTTAAAAATTTCTTTGTTTTTTCTGATTTTCATTTTTCTATTTCTTTATGCTATTTTGAGTGGGAAACAGAGATGTATGGCCGGGTTGGTCTGGTCCGACTTGGTTCACATTTGGGTTTATATTTTCATCACGAGTCGGTTTAGTTTGTCCTTGTCCTGTTTTATAATTTAGAAATATAATAATATAAAATATTAATTTATATTAATATTTATATATTTTATAATTAAAATTAAATGAAAATATATATTTTTTATTTTCAAATAATAAAATAAGCTATCTGAATAAATCAAGCTTGAACATGAAATTTTTTAGAACTAAACCTTGACCAAGCCAAAAACACCCTTATTAAATAGAGTAAGAATTTAACTTTGATCACAATCTAGATTTAATGGTCAAATTATTCATTTAAATTCGAAAATAAGTGAAACTTTTTAAATATTTTAAAAATAAATTTAAATAAATTATTGATAAATATAAACAAAATTAAGTAAAAATAAAAAAAATTGATATTTCAAATTAAATCAAGCTTAGCTAATTATATACAATATCAATATCATTTATAGTCGTAAACCCTAAACTCTCATCATGATGTATGAACACCTCGAGTATGTAATTTGGATGCATTGGGCTGTTATGCAAGGCTATGAACTAACCTAACTTACAACCCTTTTGAGCTGAAATTGTTTGAAAAGCACGGAAGAAACAGTTGGTTTCGTCAAATGTATCTAATTTATCGCCTATATTTTAAGTTCTTCTCTAAAATTTAAAATACTTTAGTTGAGTTTTAAAAATATTAGTATTTTATCGATTTAATTTTTCCATCAAGGTAATAATCTACAAGTGTTAAATGTCTCTTTAGATATAATATTGAACGTATTCAAAATACATATATTTAATTATAAACATATATATATCTCAAACCCTAAACTCTAAACTTAACTTTTGGCATAAACCTAAATCCTAAACTCAAAAGTAGAGAAAAATATCATAATTATGATTAATATTCAAGTAAATTTATTAGCAATTATTTATAACTCGTCTACTAATTTTTTATGTTTTGCCTATTAATAAGGTGTTAGATTATTATTTACTAATGATGCATGAAACTCAAAGAACAATGTTGTATCACATATTGTTCCATTGTTAATTTAATCTAATTACCATATTATATACTTTACTATTAATTGCATAATAATTTTATTTTATTTTATTTTATTTAAGAATAAAATATAAGTAAAAGATTTATTTTTATCAAATTCATCGAGTAAAAATTTGGAAAAAATTTATTTTATTTTATTATGGATATGATAGCATACATACACATGCCATATCGTATATATCATATATATGCAATAAAATAAAATTTTGAAATAATTTTAATAACGAGTAGTTCTAAATCAATTCTAAGACATTATCACCTATTACATATTGACACATCAACATAATTTAATTTTTTAATAAAAATATTATTAAAACATTACAAAAAAATTAAACAAATTCATAAAATTAATGAAGTGCATTTTAATTAATAGATACAATTGGCCCATGCACCACCCAGGTATACAAACTAGTTATATAAATATATGATGCATTAAATATAATTATAACACAAATAAGGGAAATTACACGAAGATCTTAATGCCTAATGGCTTATATATTAATAAGGGTTATCATAATGTTTAGTTTTAAACTTGACAAATAGATCCACCTTGGTATTTATATTTTTTTTATTCACTTTAGCTCTTAAACTTCAAAATTAAGTTAATTTTAGTCATTAGATTTGATAATTGTAAAATTTTGATGATGTAACATAATCTCAGAGTGCCACGTCATCAAATTTTGATGAAATTCAATTTCAAGGACCAAAATAGACTTGGTTACCAAATTCAAGTACCACAGTAGACTTAACTGTCAAGTTGATGGACTAAAATTTATATTTTCCCTATTAATAATTGAGTCTTACCAACATCTCCAAATGGGCCAACCTGTAAAGGGCTTTAAGTAGGTAGTAATTAATTCATAGAACATTATCTACACTTGATTAATTTGCACATTATCAGGGATAGATCCAAAAAATAAAATTAAAAAAACAATAAAAAGGGGTTAATTTATTAATGTCCAGGGGGATTATTGTTGGGATTGTCCTCATCAAGAAGGTAGACTATTTTTCTAAAATTGTTTATAAACTTCCTTTTTTTGGCCAAATCAAATCATAGCCTGCTTTAAAACTAATTCATTCCTACCATTCCATTAACCATGATTACCATTTGACGTGATGAAATTGAATGACCTTTTAACAAACATTTTGTTATTAATTTCTGGTGAAACTTATTATTCATATTGGTTGTTCATATTTAAAAAAAGTTATTTTCATTCTACTTTCTTATTTTTTATTTATTAATAGGATTAGATTGAATCGAATTTTTAAATTTTTTACTTAAAATCTTTATAAATTTATTGAGTAAATTGATTGACTCGGTTATAATAATCATAAACTTGTTTTATATTTTGAGGGCTTTTTTTAATTAAAATAAATCATATGAGTGAAATATATATATGTATACATGTATAACAAATATTTATAAAAGAAATTGTTGATATGTTGAATCCACAAAGGGGAAGTAATACATAAGCTAAGAGTGAGTCATGTGTCAAGGCCACATCATGTTTTCTTATAAGGGTGACGATCAAACTTTATAGGTTGATAATGTAATGTTTTAGGATGGTCAGGCAATCAAAGGGCATGAGGTTCCATGTATTTCTGATGGAAATAGTCTCACGCAAACATCCTTTCAATTCACCATAGAGCTACCCAATGTTGGGGGTCAGCTGAATGCAGGGGCGAAGCTAAAACAATTTTGTAGGAGGGTCGGAAGAAATTTTAATTTTTTATAGTCTATATCTTTATAATTTTTAAAGGATTAAATTGAATTTTTATAATTTTAGGGGGGCCAAAGTGTAATTTTACCTTTATTAATTTAAAAATTTCAAAAAAATTCAAAAGCCAAAGTAGCAATTTTACATTTTAGGGGGGGCTGGGGCCCATGCCAGCCCCCCCGGATTCGCCCCTGGCTGGATGTGAGGTTCACCCAAAAGAGACACATGTAAAGTTGCGGAGATGGCATAACAAATCATATAAAAAATGAGGCATAGCCGCATAGATTCAAATAATAAAGTTGAAATATTAAAGATTATGATATATTGGTTCAAATTCTATTACATATATATTTTTCATATAAATAAATGCAATAAAAACCATCATAGAATTTATACTAAGCTCTTAATTATGGTAAGTATTAAGCTTTTTTATTAAATAAATGTCACAAATCAATTGAACTGGTAATATTTGTTAACTAATTTTATCAATGCTTCATTTGTCTTTAATATAATTTTTTTATAAAAACATTTGTTGTACAATTGTTTCCCATATTACAAGTGTGCCATATCCATATTTGTCATTTTGTAAAATGGTTGGATATAGACTTAATTGACTATTAGTCTCTAGACCTATTTATGGGCCGTATTGAGTAAGTGAGAGGATTTGAGTAAAAATATAAACCCTAAAAATAAGTTTGGGTAAAAAAATAAGGCTCGTTTAAAGAATAAGCGGGCCTCGAGTAGGACATTTTTGGCCTGACCCGAATTCACTAAAGGACAAAAAATTATTATTTTTTGCTGTTTTAATATTATTTTATTCTTGTTTTCTTCCTATTTTATTACCATTTCATTATTATGTTGTTATTATTTTGTTGTTATTGCTTGAAAATTATATAACCATTATTTTATGGTTAAATTGGTTATTATTTTATAGGTATTTATTTGTTAAGTTATGTCTATATTATTATATATATTTAAAAATAATATAAAAAAATTAATACTGGTTGGGCTTAAGTTTTACTATTTTTATCCGGATAGGATTTAGGCAATATTTTAAGCCCATTTTTCGAGTAAAGTTTAGCAAATGGGCTTAAGATTTTAGTTGGGCCCAACCCAAACTCGACATAACCCAACCTATGAACACCTCTATTAATGTCACATTAGTACAATTAACAATATTAATATAAAAATATCATGTAAATGATAGAATACAAATTCAAACACCAATTAAATAATTCTAAACACATATTATCCTATTTAATAACTATGCAAGAATTCGGATTTTGCAGTCCCGTTCGGACAGTAAACTTGGCGTTCTATTGAATAGCCGTATAACTGAAGTGAACATAAAATAGATGCCGTCAAGAAAAAAGAAAAAAGCCCACAGTGGCAATATTCGTAAATTAGCCCTAAACGGGTGGTTAAATTCCTTAACCACTCTAACCACACACACTCATCATCTTCTCAGTTGATAACAGCCTCTTTACTTTCTCTCCCTTTTTTTTTTCCTGTTCCTCTGTTCTCTTTTCTTCCATAAACGTCAAAAAAGGGAAAATAATAAATAAAATAAAGCGGGAGTTCTCCGCCAAGTCTCCTTTTTTCAACCACGACAATTTTCTCTCCATTTCATTTAATACTTTCTCTTTCTTTCTTGCTAAACACATTTCTGCGTTTTTCATTTTATTATTATTATTATTTTTCGTTTTTGAGTTTCGAATTGTTGGATTGGTTGAGTAATTGTTTAGATCTGAGTACGATCGGTCCGGATCCGAGTCGAGATGGAGGAGGCATTGGAGCTGGCACGTGCCAAAGACACCAAGGAGCGAATGGCGGCGGTGGAACGGCTTTACCAACTCCTCGAAGGTGCTAGAAAGAATCTCACTTCTTCGGAAGTCACTTCGATAGTTGACTGCTGCTTGGATCTCCTCAAGGACAACAACTTCAGAGTCTCCCAGGGTGCTCTCCAGGCACTTGCTTCCGCGGCCGTTCTATCCGGTGATCACTTGAAGTTGCACTTCAATGCGCTCGTTCCCGCGGTTGTTGAACGGTTAGGTGATGGCAAACAGCCTGTTAGGGATGCCGCTAGACACTTACTGGTCACTCTCATGGAGGTAAAAGTTATTATTTATATTTGGATAAATATCAAAATTATATAAAAACTTTGATTCAATGTGCGGTGTTTAGATAAATTTTGATTTGTGTGAACGAAAATTTTATTTTATTTAAAATTTTAAAATCATTAACAATATTATCAAATTAGCAACATTTTTAATCCAAATCTAAGTTTCATGTTTACATATGAATCATAATTCAAATTTGATTCAAGTTGCATGTGCATAATTGCATAAATAAAAGTTTATATATCAAATTGCAAATTTGAAACAAAGTTAAAATTCCTTACTTTCTTATTTGGGATCCAAGTTGCAATTGGCACAGAACAATTCAGCATGCTGCGCAGTCCTGGTGCACACGCTGCTGGCTTTGCGCTAGCTTAATCTAGCCCTAGGTGTACACTGCAATACTAACATCACTACCTGTGCCGCACAACTGCAATCAGGAGACATCATGGCTGGCTCTGATGCCAATTGATACAGGTCTTTGGGGAACCACACTCTAATAGCTAACTATCGAGGTTGGAGCGCCTAGGTCCATTTACCCCCTACTAGAATTGGCACATGACAAATTCTTTTTGTTCTTAACTTTGCTGAATTGACTCTATCTCAGAAATGTGTGTTAGCGCTGATTTTGAATGGAAATATGCAATGTGCCTTTGGATGTAGTGTTTTATATAGATTTAGTTGAATCAATGACATTGACAATGTTCCCTCTGGATGGAATTAATTTTCGGAGTAAACATGAGTGCCAGATCAAGCTTTTGGAATGCTTTACTATTTAACACTAAATGATGAATTAGTTTGATTTGTAATCTTTTTTCAGGTTTCTTCTCCAACTATTATCGTCGAAAGAGCTGGCTCTTATGCCTGGAGACACAAAAGTTGGAGAGTTCGGGAGGAGTTTGCCCGGACCGTGACATCAGCAATAAGTCTTTTTGCATCTACTGAACTTCCACTTCAACGGGCTATTCTTCCACCTGTATGCTTCTTTACATTTCTGAAATATATTTTTTATTGTCTCATTTATCAAATGTGACAGATTAGCTGACCTTTATAAATTCATCAGATTTTGCAGATGTTAACTGACCCAAATCTTGGTGTTCGTGAAGCTGCTATTTTGTGCATTGAGGTCAGTTAAACTTCTCTTTTCTAGTGTTATCTTTTGAAGATATTGACAACTTTATGAGGACATGTTAATCTCTCCCCGTAAGCATTTTACATGCCTTTTTGAGGACAGGGAGAGTATAACGAGAAAGTTAATAGGCACAAACATCAGGGATCTGAATCTGTTTATTACTAATGAAAACATTAAAAAAAAAAAAAAAAAAAACTCATAGGTCAACACTCCCTTTTATTGGAAAAAGATAACTAGAAACAATTTCTTGGCATCTTGCTGCGGTCTAGGATTAATATGTCTAAAACATGTTTATGTCATTTGATGGTTGTAGCTTGCGCATGCAATCCCGGCCTTGTGGTAGTTATATTTAGCATTTAAAGAAAGAAAATTTATCTCAATTTTAGATTGCTTGCCTTTCAAGTTTTAGATCCTCCTTTTTTTTTTTTTTTTTTTTTTTTTTTCTCTTTAAGTTCTATTGTAACCCTCATTTTCATGAATTCAGTAACTTACTAACTTTAATATTGGTTATTTGCTCCTTGGTTTAGTGTCAATGTACATTGCTTATCAAAATTTTCGTGCTTCTTTTGATGAATGTATGTCCTTAATAGTTTTGATCTTGTGTAAGAGTCATTCAGTAATCATTCATTGTGTTATTAATTCTTATATATTTCTGCTTTGAATTGTTTAACGGGTGTTGCAGGAGCTGAGTGCAGTATTCTTTGCTAATATGTCCCCTTGTGGCATGCTTTTTTCTGGAGAAATTGCTCTTAGATTGGTTTTATATATATATATATATATATATATTTATATTAAGATTTTGTCATATCTGGTGGCAAACACTGATCAAATCATTTCTTTCCCAGGAAATGTATAGGCAGGCTGGTACCCAATTCCGTGATGAACTTCATCGCCATCAGCTTCCTGCATCTATGGTGAATAACTGAATATTTAATTTTTGAGTAATATATTCCATTTTCTAGCTTCATGTTGAATTTTTTTCATAGCTGCAGATGAATAATATTCTCTCTTTCTCTCTCTTTTCTATCCCAACTTAAATACTTTTTACTTCTTCTGCTCCCTCCCGTATGTATATGGTAGTTTGGATCATTCAATGCTGATCAAATTTCCTTATAGAAGAAAGTTATTGGTGTTATTACTTTTTCGTTTTACAAAATAGCATATAAATGCAGGTGAGAGATATCAATGCTAGACTAGAGAAAATCGAGCCACAAGTTAGATCTTCAGATGGTTTGGGTGGTTTTGGTTCTGGAGAGATGAAGCCTGCAATCCTTAACCCCAAGAAAAGCAGTCCAAGAGCCAAGAGTTCTTCGAGGGAGTCATCTCTTTTTGCAGGTTTGGATTTGTGTATTTCAAACTCTTTTTAGTTTTATTTTTTTAATTAGAATAGTTTTCATGATATGTTGACCTTTGCACACACTAAAATAGTTCCCAATATTGGTTTCTTCTCTTGAAATTTATGGTTAAAAGAAGTTTGATGTTTTCTACATTATATGTTTCTCAAATGTGGTGATTACATTATATCATGGTTCAAAGACCTAAATGTTACTGAAGTGTTTTGCATTTGATTTTTTGCAGGTGAAAGTGATATCACAGAAAAGCCCATAGATCCGATTAAAGTTTACTCAGAGAAGGAGCTGATAAGGGAATTTGAGAAAATTTCTTCTATTCTTGTGCCGGAAAAAGATTGGTCTGTACGCATTGCTGCCATGCAGAGGGTTGAAGGCCTTGTTTTTGGAGGTTTTTATCCTTATTCTCATTCTTCCACCAATCTTGCTTTTACACGTGTCTATACTGAAAGAATATAAGAGTTACTGTTATTGGATGAATAGTTAAGAAACGGTTCTTTCTTGTTGATTCTGCTGAAACAAAATTCTTGGTCTTAAAGAACTGACCAATGTCAACTGAGCTAGATATATAAATTCCTAGGTACTTAAAGGGGTGTCAAGACCCAGGTAAATAATTTTTTTGGGCCGTCCCTTCTCTTTAACATATTTCCCCTTGGTTTTTACATCTCCAAAGTTGTCCTATTATATTCTCTATTTGCTATCAGAAATCCAATTTTATATGGCACAGGCATACTATATTACCCTGATTCTTCATTTTTTTAAGTACCTGTTTCCGATACATATTCAGATATAGTTATGGAGTATGATCCTCCAAATATGTGGAAAAACAGAAAATATTAAACACACTCATATTGGATATATATATCTGTCACAGACCCAATACATATCTGTCACATACCTATATAGTTTATGGGTTGAGAGACCTGATGGTTTTAACTATTAACACTACTATAAATAAACAGGAGCTGCTGATTATCAATGTTTTCGGGGACTCTTAAAGCAGCTTGTTGGCCCACTAAGTGCACAATTATCAGATAGAAGGTCAAGCATTGTGAAGCAGGTCTGTGCCATTTTTATTGTGTCTCCTGGTGCTGAGGTTATTTTATTTTAATATTTTAGGAGATTTTTTCCGGGTGTTTTTCCCTTCTAAATACTTACTTTTTATTAAGTTCACTGCTGAAATTTGTTTAGAGTGGTTTAGTGAATTTTTAGACAGATTCAATCCCTGGGAATTTTGTTCTTTTCTTCCTTGATTTTGCCAGTATGGTTATTTGTTTAGAACATATCCATAAAGTAAAAAAATTGCTTAAGGTACTTGATAGGGAACATGTCATGGACCCATTATTGTACCCGTCCTTTCCATATTGACACTATTGAAACTTCCAAGAACAGTGTTTCATCTATTCCACCTGGTAGAGGATGATATGAGCTGAAAACTTTTACTTGAGCAGAGGTCATAGTAACATGGTCTTTGTTGGTGAGATTCCTTGTTTGTGCATAGTGTTTAAGCTTCTGCATCTTAACACTTGTGAATGGAATTTAATATAGTGGCAGTCAGTAATCTTGAGAGAGTTAAAATATTACTGGTGGTTGAGTTGAAGACAATAGTTTATTTCCCTCTCCCATAAGTGCTTTTTTTTAGCTTTGGACATATGGTTGTTTCTGAGCATGTTTCTTTTTCAGGCTTGCCATTTATTATCATTCTTATCGAAGGAGCTATTGGGAGATTTTGAGGCATGTGCTGAGATCTTCATTCCAGTAAGTTCAACTTTCTTGTGTAGTGTAACAACATTTTTGTTCTTGTAAGCATTTCTTAATCTCATGTTATGATAATCAGGTCCTTTTCAAGTTGGTTGTGATTACTGTGCTTGTAATTGCAGAGTCTGCTGATAATTGCATAAAAACGGTAATGATTTATTTATCTTCCCTTCCCTTTTCTATCTTCCCTTTTGCTTTTGATTTTCTGTTTTTGATGTTATCTTTTCAATTTTGCAGATGTTGCGTAACTGCAAAGTTGCTCGTGTACTTCCTCGCATAGCTGATTGTGCAAAGAACGACCGTAATGCTGTACTCCGTGCCAGGTATTCTAATGCCTCTTCTATTTAATGATAAAGTCCGTTATTTGTTATGCATCTACTCACTTTTTATCTCTTTGCTGCAGGTGCTGTGAATATGCATTGTTGATACTTGAACATTGGCCAGATGCGCCTGAAATACAGCGATCGGCTGATTTATATGAGGATCTGATTAGATGTTGTGTTGCTGATGCAATGAGTGAGGTATCTATGTTGGGAATTACTTCTATTCGTTAATGTTTGATGTACATAGTCCTGCATTCAGCCCTTCATGTGAAGGTCTGAGTTGATCCATTTTATAGGTTTCTCTCCTCGAAACATGATTGGTTCACGGCTGGCTGATGCTTCACTTGGGATCTTTTACTAATATAATTTTTTTCCTAAATAGGGAGTCTGATAAGATGACTTTATGTAGCAATGTCAATTCAAAAGTTAATGTCATTTACCTTTTTCTACTTGTTTGAACCCATACTATTTAACAGGTAAGATCAACTGCTAGAATGTGCTATAGAATGTTCACCAAAACTTGGCCAGATCGCTCTCGTCGCTTGTTCTCCTCCTTTGATCCTGCCATTCAAAGGGTATATATTCTCTATTTGATGGATAGTTTGGAATAATTCCATTCCTAGATCGTGGTTTTAAAATCTGGCTTTTTGTACAGATAATTAATGAAGAAGATGGAGGGATGCATAGGCGGCATGCTTCTCCTTCTCTCCGTGACAGGAATGTACAGATGTCATTTACCACTCAAACTTCTACTACTTCAAATATACCTGGATATGGAACATCTGCTATAGTTGCAATGGACAGAACTTCCAGTTTATCTTCAGGGACGTCCTTTTCTTCTGGGATGAATTTATCCCAGTCAAAGCCCCTTGGTAAAGGTGCTGAGCGTACTCTGGAGAGTGTATTGCATGCAAGCAAACAGAAAGTCAGTGCCATCGAAAGTATGCTTAGAGGTCTGGACATTTCCGAAAAACAGAGGTCAACAAGTTTGGATCTAGGTATTGAATGGAATTTCCATTTTACTTGGTTTGAGCTAGAATTCTTATTTTAGATGAGGTGGTCAAATGATGCAGTGATAGTTGCCTTAAATGATATGGAAATTGATTAAAATTGTGAGCGGCTAAATTTCTCTTTTATTGCCCACTAGTGCAGGAGTTGACCCTCCATCATCTCGTGATCCACCATTCCCTGCTGTTGTTCCAGCTTCTCACAGTCTGACAAGCTCTTTAGGACTAGAATCAAGTACCTCTGGTGTCGGTAAAGGTAGTAACCATAACGGTGGTCTGATCATGTCTGACATCATTTCTCAAATTCAAGCTTCCAAAGACTCGGGCAAGTTATCATATAGAAGTAGTGTGGCAACAGAGTCTCTGCCAACTTTCTCATCATACTCGGCCAAGAGGGCATCTGAAAGACAAGATCGTGGTTCCTTTGAAGAGAATAGTGACATCAGGGAGGCCAGGCGGTTTACAAATCCACATATTGAAAGGCAATATTTGGAAATGCCATACAGAGATGTAAGCTCTAGGGATTCACATAATAATTACATTCCAAACTTCCAAAGGCCGCTTTTAAGAAAGCATGTAGCTGGCCGTATGTCTGCTGGAAGGAGAAGAAGTTTTGATGATAACCAGCTGTCACTTGGAGAGATGTCAAATTATGCTGAAGGTCCAGCTTCTCTCAATGATGCCTTAAGTGAGGGACTTAGTCCTAGTTCTGATTGGTCTGCAAGGGTTGCTGCTTTTACTTATCTCCGGTCTTTGTTGAAGCAAGGCCCAAGAGGTATTCAGGAAGTGGTTCAAAATTTCGAGAAGGTAATGAAACTGTTTTTCCAGCACTTGGATGACCCCCACCATAAAGTTGCACAGGCTGCCCTTTCAACTCTTGCAGATATTATTCCATCATGCCGAAGGCCCTTTGAGAGTTACATGGAAAGGATCTTACCCCATGTTTTCTCACGCTTAATTGATCCCAAGGAGTTGGTTAGGCAACCTTGCTCAACGACATTGGAAATAGTAAGTAAGACTTATAGCATAGATTCTCTCTTACCTGCTTTGCTGCGTTCACTTGATGAACAGCGGTCGCCAAAGGCAAAATTGGCTGTTATTGAGTTTGCCATTAGTTCCTTCAACAAGCATGCTGTGAATCCTGAAGGTTCTGGTAACATTGGCATCCTGAAGTTATGGCTTGCTAAGTTGACGCCATTGGCCCATGATAAAAATACTAAGCTTAAGGATGCAGCTATTACTTGCATCATATCTGTATACATGCATTTCGATCCAACTGCTGTTCTGAATTTTATTCTTAGTTTATCAGTTGAAGAACAAAATTCCTTGAGACGGGCACTTAAGCAGCACACGCCTCGGATTGAGGTGGATCTAATAAACTTTTTGCAAAACAAGAAAGAGAGACAGCGCTCTAAGTCATCCTATGATCCATATGATGTTGTAGGAACATCATCTGAAGAAGGATATATTGGTGTGTGCAAGAAGAGTGCTTTCCTTGGGAGGTATTCTTCCGGTTCCATTGATAGTGAAGGAGGTAGGAAATGGGGTACCACTCACGAATCAACCCTGATCACTGGCAGTATTGGCCAGGCAACATCTGATGAAACTCGGGAGAACTTATATCAGAACTTTGAGACCAGTCCAAATGCAGATGTTCTTCCTTCTAAAACTAATGAATCATCTTATATGGTTTATTCCATGGGTCAGAACTTGGGATCTCGAAACTTGGAAAGTAATTTTAACTTGGAAGGTGTATCTAGTCCACAACTGGAAATTAATGGTCTGAGTAGATCCAACTCATTAGGGGCGATTGGTGGGGTTGCTCATAATTTTGAGACTTCATCAGGTTTAGATCTTAATCACCTTAAACCAGCAGCTGTAAAGATTAACTCCATGCCAGACGCTGGGCCTAGCATTCCTCAAATTCTTCACATGGTGAGTTTAGTATTTATCCTGCCTTTTTTTGGTGATGATAATTGTTTTTCCAATTGAGCATTTGTAGGAAATAGATTGTTGGGTTTCAAGAACTTCCACTTGGTAAATGCTTTCTTCTATTTTTCCTAGATCTGCAATGGGAATGATGAGAGCCCTACCACAAGTAAGCGCAGTGCACTTGAGCAATTAACTGAAATTTCTGCGGCTAATGATCCCTCGATTTGGAACAAGGTGTATATATATATATTTATACATGTTCCATGCAAGTTTGATTGAGATTTGTTTCCTTCTATTGAAAGTTTCTTAACCTTGCGGTACTTTTTACGAAAAAGAGTCTCCTCTAAGCCTCTATGTCAAAAAATCTAATATTTAATTGTATTTATGCAGTACTTTAATCAGATTTTGACAGCTATACTTGAAGTTTTAGAGGATTCTGATTCTTCAATCAGAGAGCTTGCGCTGTCATTGATAGTTGAAATGCTTAAAAACCAGGTTTGCTCATAGTTAGTTTTAGACATTGTATGGGTTTTCTTTTCTCTCATAAGCTAGTGTGCTTGTTCCGTCTTTCTTTCTTTCTTTTTATTTTTTGTTTTGTCATGATTCCAGAAAGATGCTATGGAAGATTCTGTTGAAATAGTAATTGAGAAGCTGCTTCATGTAACGAAGGATATTGTTCCAAAAGTAATTTACTTTCCTCAAAGTTGCCCTTGAAGATATTCTTGCTCCTCTTTCCTCTCTCAATTGTCTGCTCCATGTTCAGGTTTCAAATGAAGCTGAGCACTGCTTGAACACTGTGCTGTCTCAGTATGATCCTTTCAGATGTTTAAGTGTAAGTGCTCCTCCTATGGATATCTGATTTGTTTTCCCAACTAGAGAAAGTCCTTTTTGTTCTTTTTCCCTTCTAGTTTCAGGTTATTATAAGTACTGATGTTGTCAAATGACTGGGATTGCAGGTCATTGTACCTTTATTAGTTACTGAAGATGAGAAGACTCTAGTTATTTGCATAAATTGTTTAACAAAGGTATTTATTCTAAATCTTAGTTGAAGTTAACATTTTAATTTAATTTCCCCTATAGTTTTCTGGCCAAGATTCTTCATACAGGAATCAAAGACACATGCATATAGTTTTTTTTTTTTTTTTTTGAGTGATTGCAAAATAATCAGGGCATATGATTGTCCTCAGTTTGGATTAGACTGTTGTTTACTTCCTTCGACTGTTACATTGTTCCTACAAATAACTTTTGTCAGGTAATGTTAAGTGTTGTCTACGTATTTCTAAGCTCTTTGCTTTTCTTTACAGCTTGTGGGCCGGCTATCACAGGAGGAACTAATGGCTGAACTGCCCTCATTTTTGCCTTCTCTTTTTGAAGCTTTTGGAAACCAGAGTGCAGATGTCCGGAAGGTAATATTTATGTTTTTGCATGTTTGTCGTTCTTGCTTTATAAATTTGTTTTTATGGTAGAAAGAATATTTTTGTGCCTTCTGCATTAGCATTTCTGAACTAAAGGATTGAATTTTCTTATGTTTCTGAACTAAAAGATTGAATTTTCCTATATTACTCGCACTTCAAGTGTGTCTAGTACCTATATTTGACACCAGTATGATTTTTATCTTTTAAGATTTTCCATGTATATGGAGGATTCCTGGAGGGTCATATTCTCGTACCAAAGCCTATAACAAAATTTCCTTTAGAACTCTGAACAAAAAGAGCGTTACATTGAAAAAATAGTAGAGGAATCCGTTTGTTTTTGTCTCTCCCTAGAACCAAATGACCTCTCCAACTGTTTCAAATTCTTCCTAGCATATTTTATTTTCATTTGCTCTCTCTAAATCTTATCAAGTTCGGTTGTCTCATTGCATTATTTTTTTTGATTATGCAGACGGTGGTTTTCTGTTTGGTGGATATTTATATAATGCTTGGGAAAGCATTTTTACCACACTTGGAGGGACTTAACAGCACACAGTTGCGGTTAGTTACGATCTATGCTAATCGGATTTCACAGGCCAGGACTGGTACCCCTATAGATGCTAACCAATAATAGCTGGTTCAGTTGGAACGGGATGTCGGGTTTCAGAAACGTTTACTTAATTCATTGTTGTGTATTTTGTATATTGTGTGAATACATTTCAATGATGGTTTCATGTTCTTTTTAATTAAATATATACTCATCTTTTTTTTGGTTTGCTGAGTTTGGCAAAGGAGTGTTTTTGGTGAGTAATCAGATGGTGAAATTGCACGAACTATTGTGCCCATTTTGTAATCACCATTTTCTTTAACATTGTTCTATATTTGATGAAAAGAAATATTGTTTTGGAGAAATATAAATTCAGGTTGGGTCCTTTTTAGTTGGGGTTGGCTTCATATATAATGATGTTCATGTAATAACGTCAATGAAATTTTGACTGTTTGTTGGTGTTGGTTGAGGTTGAGGTTGAGGTTGAGGGTGTTCCAGAGTTTTACAAAGTGTATCTAAAATATATCTAATAATGCCGATAAGGTTTTTAGAATTCAATCGGTAGTTTGATAGTTTGTTTGCTAGATTTAATTAAATAAATTATTAAAAAATTCTTAAACATATTAAAAATTTGGTTCAATTAGTTTTTTGTTCGGTTCAATTTTGTTTTCCGAATTGATATTTTGATTGGTTCTCGATTCAATTGGTCCGATTTCGTTCAAACAATTTTGATCTTAATTTCATGTGAAATCTTGACTATGGTTAGACCGTATCGGTTAAGGGATGAAGGTAGAGGTTTATGATATTTTGCATTTATAAACGAATTTTCAATTTATATTTTATTTTGGTTCCAAGTCCCATAATGTGTGGTTTTCTCCAAATTTATTCTAATTTAAATTTAGATATATTTTAAAATTATTATTTTGTTCATTACTAGTGGAAACTTTTAATTCTGGGTTTAAGTGTTTATTTTTAATTTTTTTAATATTCCTTAAGGACTGGAGTTTTTTAACTTCATCTAAATAAACTTCCATATTTACGTTATCAAATAATTAGTTTTAATTGTAATTATATAAATGTATTACTTGTAATTAGCTACATGCTTTGGCTACATATTAATTTGACATTGTTTACTAACATTTATTTTATCCGATTTTTATTAGTGATTGTGAGGGTGTTAATATCTTCCTCTAATATAATTGTATTTTTAAATTGAAATATTTATTTTACAGATTAAATATTTTAATAAATTTTAATTGATTTTAAAGTTTATTAAAATAACAATAATCATGATATTACAATGAATGATGGGCCCATAAATGCATATGAAGATAAAACATTTTATTTTATTTTTAAATTGTTTAACAACGTCTAATATTCAATATACACTTCAACATAAGTTCATGGGCATGACTTTTTAAATATATGAAAACTTATTTAAACAGTAGATATATCCACATTAGTAACATATTTGTATTAAATATTTATTTTTTATTTGAAGAATATGAATTGTGATCACTCATTGTATAAAAAAACTTATAAGGGAGTATATTCAAAAAATTATACTAACAAAATTATCTTCTAATTGCTTGAGTTAGACGAGTTTCATTAATGATCGGAGGAGAAGCTTATTTCTTTGAAAAAGGCTCTCATAACGTAACCTGATAAGAACTATTAGATTTTCAATAGGTTGATATTGTTCCTAATTGAGGTTTTATTTTTCAATCCTATGAAAACTCAAGTACTTTTAGAAGCTGCCCAAGGCGACAGATTCAACAAAGTGGGAGTGTTTTATCTAATCGCAAAGTTATCTATCTAATAAATGTGGACATTTACACTATATATTATAAGGCACAGGCTCAAATCCATCCAAGCACAAATCTTCACATTTCCTTAATAAGTTATCATACATCACGTATAATTCATCCCAACGGGATGCTCCCACTATATTAAACCTGCTGCATTAAGCAAATAGCATAGCTGTTCCCAAGTGCCCACAGCAAGGCGCGAGCTCAAGTCCTGTGAAATACAAATCTCGTATACATTGCAGAACACTTCAAAATTCAGAACCGAGTAAACTCAAATGCACAATGAACATAAATCCCCCTAATTAAAGGCCACTGATGTAGTTGTTAAATGTCACCAGCTTTGGGATGTTTTTGTGGAATGTTGTCGGCTGTCATTATGGTAAAATATTAGTAAATCATAATGACATAAATAAAGATTGTCCTCACTAAATGCCTTTTATCGTCATTCTTGTTTCTGTTTTATATGCTTTATCTTTATCCAAATCCTTGTTTTCTACTTATTTAATCAAATCACTTTAATAACTACAAATATAAACTAATTTGTAATTTCCTACATTTTGGTCGTTCTTATATGAACCGTGGCTTAATTACTACCATGTTTAATTAATTAATTAATTAATTTTATAGAAATGCAAAATTTGAAATAAAAGAAGAGAAAATAGCAGTATATATATATATATATATATATATAACACATCAAATTAAATATACTATGAATTCTATTCAGAGTTAAGAGAAAAGACTATATCAAACTGTGATGTCACATCATCTATATCCTTTTCTCTTCCTCCTAATTTTCAGTTTTTTTTCTCCAATTTCATACAATCCCCTTCTCTCAAATTTGTTTTTTGGTGAATTACATTAGATCAAAGAGCAAATCGATCCTTCTATTGAAAATTGATTTCTGTACGTTAGTATGAGATACACGTGGCACATCACATCTCATTGTTTGGTTATTCTTTCAACCAAACCAATACTGTACAAATAGATAATTTTTTTAACAAAAAAAAGTCAATTTACTATTTAATCTAATGCACATAAACTATTTTGCCTATTTTTTGAACAAAAAGAACATACAATTTAACTCTTAATACAAAGGCCTTCGTAGTACTTTTATCTCAACTATTATTTTTTAACTATTTTATGAATGTAATGAAACATTATTGGATGGGATGGCTCACAATATCATATGCACCATTTGATAGGAACAAAAAGGAAAATCCCGTAGTACAGTTTCAATAAAATTGTGCATCTGATTCGCTTATCTAAGCAATTCCATGTTTCATTAAGATGAAATTACGCAATATATATATATATATATATATATATATATAACTCTATTTATTTGAGTGTTCATCTCCTCAATTCGATTCATTAAACTCTAATAAGCAAAGACTTTACTGCAGATTTTTTTATTTAATTTTCTTGAAAACATTCCTCTCCAGTTATAGAAAAAAATCCCATTTATTAGATTTTGTTGATTTTCAACACAATCTATAATATATATATATATATATATATATATATCATTGTTCAGCTCTTCAGCAAAGCTCAATAATTTAAACCAAGAATCGACCATTGGAACCAAAATCATTATTCCCTTTGACCAGGTGAGTTTAATCTTTTTTCTACTTGTTTATTTAGGATCACCGTATATCTTTTATAATAGTAGCGATTAGGGGTAAAGTAAGAAATTTTTTTTAAGGTCAAAATGAATAAAACTTTTAGAGTGTGAAAATACAATTTTATTATTATCTTAATTTATAAATTTTTAAAAATTGAAGGAATTATTTAAACACTCGACCTTTTAATCATAAATACCGAACATGAATATTTTAAAAAAAATAAAAAAATAAAAGTCCGGGTAATTTATGTTGTATGAGATGCAAATATATCTTAATGAACTCATCTCCTTGGCATATTCTCCATGGAAGTTGATGCCATAATTTTCAAAAAGAAATGAAATTGTAGTTTTTGAACCAACAAGATATCATATTCTGAGGGGAAATACAAGAATTTTATGGGAATGGTCTTTTTCTTTTTCCTTTTTGGATGGTATTATATATGGTATAGTTCTGTTTCCAATCCATATACTATTTGAATTTTTACAATTTAGTCCCTCCTACTTTTATTTTTAGGTATTTCATCATTGTACTTGTCTCCAATATTCAAAAGTTTAATTTTGAAAAAGAAAACACGTTTAGTAGAAGTTAGTTAACAGTGTTATTGATTGAATTTGAACTCTTAAATCAGACAAGTGGAGGGATTCAATTAAAAAGGTTGGAATAGTATAGTGACTGAGAGCACAATTAGACCTATATATATGTTATTCTTTGATTTAGTGAACATGGTCAAAGTTCGTTCTCACCCAGGACACTTCCAGTCTAATCAATTTTACTAATTATTGACAAAATTTTGACCGAACAATTATTTGTTTTGTTTTTTTTTTTAATTTTCACACAAAAAATTCACTAATTATTCACTAATGTAGTTTAATATTTGTCTATTTCTTTGAGTTTCGTAGTCCTACAAATTATAAAACTCAAAACTCACCAAAAAAAAAAAAACAAACCTCAAATTGTAGCTTAGATGGCTCAAAGCAAACATGGTGGGAGAAAATTAGGGCAATCCAACAAGATGACGGCACTCGTCGTGGACGACAACATGATCAACCGAACGATTCATCATCGACTTCTGGACAATCTGGGCATCGAAAATGAAGTTGTCAGCAACGGGAAAGAAGCCGTCGATATCCACTATTCGGGGAAGATGTTCGACCTTATTTTGATGGACATGGATATGCCTATCATGAATGGCATTGAGGTACAAAATCTTATTTTCTTCATATATATATACATATATAAATGCTTTGGTTGATTGAACCTCGGCTTCGATCTGGAATGTGTTAGGCTACGAAGAAGCTTCGTGAAATGGGAATTCGGAGCGTGATTGCGGGCGTATCGTCACGAGCAATGGAAGAAGAAATACGAGAATTTATGGAAGCTGGTTTAGATGATTACCAAGAGAAGCCATTGACAATGTCTAAGCTTGTTTCTATTATCCATAAGATCAACGGGTAGCAAACACTCCATACCTTTTGGTTTTGTTGTATCCTCAAAGAATCTAACCCTATAGTTGTTTCTATTGTAACCTAAGTTATATATATATATATATATATATATATGCAAAGTCTTTTTTGACTGTTAATTAAATTACATGCAACATGAAGTTATTAGAAAAATCGACCTGAATTTAAAATTTTAATTTGAATTTGAAGTTATTTTTTTATCATAATAAATCAATAAGTTATCTATTTAACTCAAGATGAATTTAAAATAATTCAAACAACTTATAATAACATGATTTGATAAATTCAAGTTTTAAATTTAAATCTAAAATAATAAAAAAATCGAAATTACCTAAATTTAAGATGATTTTAACCGCAAATTTACCCAAACTCGAAATTTTGTGTAACGTAACAATTTTATATTTAGATCCAGGGAGCAAAATCCATGAATATTAGAAATTGGTGGAAAACTCCATTGGTAAACATCCAATTGAGAAAGATGAAGTCATATACATATAAAAATATATTGGTGACTCACGTGATATTGTGTTTTTTCATGTCTTTTTTTTTGTTCATTATGAAATTAAGCTTCCTACTATGCATAAGAGTTGTCTTTATATTTTTACAATTTTAGTACTGTATTTCACTAAGTTTTATTTTTAAAAAACATATTATTACATATGAAAATCATGTTAGCTTATTGATTTTTACATATTACTCATAAAATATAGACTAAATCTATAATTTTACACATAGTACAAAATTAATAGCAAAATTGAACCAAACATATTTAAATGTTACTGTTTTGATCAGGGTAAAATTACAGAATTCGAAAAATATATATTGAAATTGATCAATTTGAAAAGTAGAGAGATTAAATCCACAACTTAAGTATAGTATAAAGATTAATAGCAAAAATTATCCTCAATTCAAAGTTGGAATGTTAATTCAAACTAATATTTAAATCTAAATTGCATTCTTAGGCTTGGGTCAAGTTTGGACAAATTTTTTTGTTCTTGAATTAGTCTAGCTCGGCTTGAATTTAAATTGAATATTTTATTTAAAATTAATTATATAAATATCTAAAATGTTTTATTATTTTATTATTTTTTAAACAATTATAGAAGCTTTTTTGAGCAAGTCAATCTCTAGTTGGATTAGGACCTAAACTCAAATATGAAAGTTTTTTAAATCAAACCACAATATGAATCGATCCATGAACACCTCCATTGCAAATTCTCCATCCCATGGTTTAAAACAAAACACCCATGGGCTTGTTTCGTAAATCTTTTTAAGTTTTTTAAATAAAATTAAATTTAAGTATCTTGATAATTCAACATTAATTTGCACACTATAAATGATGTATATTTTAATTTGGTTTAAGTTTCATAACATATAAATTTTATTTAAAATTTTGTAAAATGGATATAGAAAATATATAAAAAATATTTAAGTTTATTATATTTTAAATTAAAATATATATTAATTATTAATCTTGTGTTTTTTAAAGATTAATTTTAATAATAATTATTTGGATTTGTATTGTTTATAACTATACTTTAGATGTAACTACACTTGTAACTTGACAATCATAAACATCAATAAATTTATATTTTGATCACTCAATTTTATAAAGTTACAAAATGATTATTGAATTATTTAAAAAAAATTCATTTAAGTCACTGGACTATTAAAGGTTTTTGTTTTTTTAAGTCTGGTTAGCGAGCTCCAAATGGCAATTCGATAATTGGTATGGTGGATCAATACTCATGGATGAGTAGAAGAACATACCTTAGATCTAAGTCCATTTGATAGTCAATGTCGAAGATCAGATAAAAAAATTGTTTAGATTTTGGTTCATAGATTCGTGATGTTCAAAGCTATTTCATGAAAAAAAATAGTGTAGGCGGTACAAATAAAGAAGGCCATATAACAACAATTTTAATAACGCAGTGACTTAAATGAAAACTTTTAAATAATTCATAACCATTTTATAACTTTTAAAATTGAATAATCAAAATATAAATTTACTCAGAATTTAACAATCTTTAGTGTTATATACCCTTGTTTTACTTGACTGACAAACTCGAAATGCATGCATGCATCTACAATTTAACCAAATATTCTTATTCGTAAAATCAAACCAATTCCTCTCTTTTTCAATATTAAGAAAAAATGCAAAATGTTGACAGATTCCTCTCGTAATCTAGACCCCTAAAATTAATATAATAATTCTTAGTCTATTTAAGATAAATGGAAGATTCTTTATGATATACATGCCCATTTTTTTTTCATTAATTTCAGTTAAGGAATGAGGAAAAAAAAACATATACATGGGTAATTTTTATTTAATAATAGAAGGTCACTATTAGTTTTGTATTGAATAATAATATAATAAAATATAAATTTATATTAATATTTATATATATATTAAGAAATTTAAATAAAAATTATTTTAAAAAAATCATCTCCTTTAAATTTAGATTGAGTTAAATGGCTGGAAAAAAATCCTTATTTAAACTTGGTTCAAATTTAGGGGTATTTAGATTTAAATATTAATTTGATTTAACATTCTAACTTAGAAAAACATTCAACCCGATGTCAAATTTTTATTATTAATATTTATACTATGTCTAAATTATAGATTTAATTATTATTATTTTTAAATTGGTCAATTTTAATTTGTTGTTTTCAAATTTTGTAATTTTAATTTTGACCTAAACAGTTGTAATTAAATCCGGTTGGTTAAATTTGATTAGTAGTCTTGTATTAAATGTAAAGTTATAGATTTAGTTTATATTTTTCTAATTAGATTATTCTTAGTTCTTATACTTTTCGAATTTTAAAATTTAAATTTTAACACAAATATAATCGTTAGATCCAGTGATGTTTTAACCAAATTGGGTCGGCTAGTTGGAATACCAGTCCAGAGAATGGTATCAGACTAGTTGAACTGCAAACTGGTACAAACCAATTGAACGGCTAAAAGCTGGCTGAACTGATAGTTGAATAAGTTTTTTTATTTTATTTTTTTATGAATTTTTAATTTATTTCATCGAACTAATCGAACCGGTGAAACAAGCAAACTGGTGGCTAGGCTAGTTCGACCACCGGGCCATTTCTAGAAATATTAGTTAAATCCATTACTTATTCTTTTTAATAATATATAGAAATAATAAAGTAATATGACATTACACATATGATAAATATACATCAAATTTTGCAAATATCACAATTTAAAGAGTTTAATAGGAATTGCTACGTCAAAACTATAATTTTAAAATACGAAACGAGTAAAAACTAAATATAAACAAAAAGAAGGTACAAAGACTAAATTCACAACTTATGAATAGTACAAGGGCTAATAACAGAATTTAACCTAACTAAAAAAACAAAACCCTAAACCCCCAATCCCATCTCCCTTTGCATTTCTCCCCCAAGTATCAATCTCTCGAATCTCTCTCGACGCTAAGTTGCCAATCTTTGCTCCCATCGATCTCTGGCAAAGGTAATTCCTCTGATTCTTATCGAACCTTCTTTTTTTTAATATTACTGTCACTTAGATTTTTTTCTAATTTAAAACCTTAGAAGCTTCGGATTTTGGTTCGCATCTATATGCTCATTCCACTTAACAAATCCTCGATTTCGTTTTGGGATGATTAAAAAGTATATATTTTTTGATGATTTTCCTTAAATAATTTTATGAAATGTTTAACATAACTTGCTTGGTTTTATTCTTAGTGTTAATTGTATTAGTTGATGACTTTGTTAAGACCTGTATTAGATTGTTGCTTTTTTTTTTTTTTAATTTATAATTCAAATTTGAAGCGCATAAATTTTTTCAGACACTAGATTCATAGGATTAAGGTTTTAGTTTATTGATGTGAAACATGGGGGGTTGTCTTCTTTGGATGCTGTTGAAAAACATAACACATCTTCGAAATTTTGTTTCCTGTATGTAAAAGAGGTTAAAGATACCTCTTGAAGCCGTTTTCGTGCAAGAACCATGCTGCTAAAGAACCGATACATGGTTGGAATTCATGGCACTGAAGAGTGCAAGCATGGTTCGAATCGAGTTTCTGAGAGAGGGTGTGTGGTTTCTTCAGAGGCATCTAAAAAATGATAATATTTCTTTTGCATTATCAGGACGATATGCTCACATAGTTTATTATTTGTGTGGTTTCCCCTTTTAACAGGTTAGTCTTTAATGGGAACGGAAGAGACAAAGGACCCGTTGAAAGGGGTAGATTGGAAAGCAATCGGTAGTGAGTTGCAGAAAGATCCGAGCGCTGGTGGTAAATCGGTTGTAAAGAAACGACTTCCGAAGAAGATTAGGCAAATCCCGGATTGTTATTTCCTTCCTCGAATGTCAACTCCTTCTACACTAGCCTTTTACGGAGCATGTATTGCCGGTGGGATTGGGGCTGGGATGTTACTCGAGGTCTGGATAAACAAGAAAATTAAAGGTGTATATATCCGACTTTTCTTGTTTGAATATGCTTGTTGAACTTTTTGTTATTATCATAACATGTTTAAAAGCTTATTTGTTTGTTTGAATTATAACCGGAAAAAGGTCACCGAGAACTGAGAATTAGTGAATAGAAATGAAACATATGATTCTTGGTTTGCGTCAACATATATATATATATATATATATCTTCAATTTTAGGCAAAGCTTATTGCTAAATGCACCTTTTCTTTTTTTGACAGAGGATGGAGGTGTGGTATGGGAGTTTGGCAAGTAGTGCTTCACATCATCAAACGGCGTCGTTCTTATCTTTTCCTTGGTGAGTTTCAAATGGGAGTCATTTTGGCATCTCTGAAAACATACGATTCTTCTGGGTTCACTTTTCGGGGAAAAATTGTATCACACTGTTCCATTTTTTTAACTTTTGGAATCGAAATTGTATTAAATAAAAATTGAGATATCTGAAATTGATTTGGTTAGACGATATATTTTTTCACATGTTCTAAAGTGAATTAAATAATTAAATTAATGTCATAATTATCCAGCTATTATTAAGTTAATGCAATAATTGTTCTGCTGTGTTGTAAATTTATAATAAATAATGAGTACTACATTTTTAAAAGAGGTACAATAATAAAATACATTGCACTCTTAAAAGAAAAAATAAGTTTTAAAAACTTTAAAAACAACCCCAAAAAGTTAAATGGATATGAATAATATTAAAAAAAGAGTAAAAAATGATGAATAATTGTTTCTTTAATAAATAAGATAATAAAAACCAACACGATAAATTAAGTTCTAGCAAAACAAAAAACAATAACCAACACGATAAATTAAAGTTCTAGCAAAACAAGAAAACATGAAAATCTTAAATTTGAAGGACTCCTCAAGAAACTACTATTGCAGCATCCCAAAATAGTTTCTGCAAAAAAAAAAAAAAAAAAACTTTAAGTAATAGGGTAGGATGAAAGTGCCAACAATCTGATTAAGTATATAATATATAATAGTAAAACCCAGGAAATCGAAAACAAATCAAAATCTGGAATAACTTACATATTTTGTTAAATGCAACAATATCACAGCTCTGAACGTATTCATTAATTGGTTCCACTGTAAGATGTTCCTCGATCAAAGTATCAACAGACACTAAATCATCCACAATTGTCATCATAATTTGCAATTTCTTGATTCCGTAACCAACAGGCACAAGCTTAGCTGAAACATGAAATGAAATCCAATGTCAGTTGATGGATAAGATCTATGGCACACAATATATAAACAATATTAGATTAAGCACTTACAAGCTCCCCAAAGTAGTCCTTCCATTTGAACACTTCTTACTGCTTCTTCAAGCTTTTTCATGTCTGTCTCATCGTCCCATGGCTTAATATCCAATAATACCGAGGACTTGCCGGCTGAGACCAAAGAAGAATAAAATCCCAAGTTAAAATAGTCAACTACGAACATCACAAAAACAAGTTTGACGGCGGCTCACATTCTTTCTTCTTGGAAGAGGCCTTAATGGCAGCTGCACGTTCTTCAGCTGCCTTCTTTTCCTCCTCAGTCTCTTCACCAAACAAGTCTACATCATCATCGTCGTCATCCTCAGCAGCTGCAGCCTGCACTTGCATAAGCAACTTGAGAATCAGCAAGCAAATAATCAAACCAATTGATTAACTAAATTAGAACATATAAGCACCGGGATTAACTTGCCTTTGAATCTGCAGTTGGAGGAGTGGCCACAGCCTCAGCGGGAGCAAATCCCTCAACAGTCACACCACAGCCTTCTTCAGAAACACCTCTAAATCAAACATTACATTTCTATGAACCATCCAAATCCCACATAATAAACTTATAAATAATCACAAATAAAAGTAGAACTTACGAGATCCTCAAAAGGGCATTGATGTGTTTGTACCATCGAGAAACATTCAGATAGCTAGAAGGTGGGGCCCCAGATAGAGCTGTGTAGACGGTGATATCATCCTTTGAAGCTTGGTACCTGCAAAAACAAACAAATAAAGATCCTAAACCGAACAAGATCAAACCTAACCACTGTAGAACATTTCATTAAAGTAAAAAATTACCCAGAGATGTAACTGCGAGTGAGGAGATACTCATCGAGCTTCTTCAAGCCGGCAGCAGAACCCAAGTCGTTGAATGTTACTGCCATTTCCTGTAACTGAAATTAAAATGAAATCAAAGTGAAGAAATCAGATTGTGAACTTCTGTTTTTAAAAACTATAATAATGGATTCGATACTAGGGTTGTAATCAAGCCAATATTGACAAGCTCAAGATCGATTCAAATTCAGAGCTCTATCTTTAAGCTTGAGCTCGAGTTCACGATGTAATGGAGCTGCTCGAACTCGATTAAAAATAAATTAGATTTTTGTAACATATTTTACATATCTATATTAAAACTGAATGGAAAAATATAAATTCATCTTCCAACAAAACAGAGATTAACGCATGGAATTGACAACGAATGATAAAGTAGTGTTATTTTTCTTTTATATTTATTGCCTATAGATTACTTTCTAAAATTATGGAGAAGCAAAGAAGATTCGATTAAGTGTTGCAGAAAGGATAGTTTACTGCTAACATTAGTAATAAAGAAAGAAACTCGATCCTATGTTGATTCCAGTAAAAGTAAATCAGAAAATCAAAACTATTAATGGGGTTTAAATTAACAAATCATAACAGATTTCCTCTAAAGAAAAACTAGAAGAACAGACACTAAAAAAAAACAGAATGGAGAAACAAAGAGTGGGAGCTTACAGGGGTAGGAACTGGAGGAAGACCAAGAGTTTGTAACCTGGAAAGGCAAGAGAAGGAGAAGAGAAGCAGATGAGCGGCGCTACTGATAGGATTTGGGTGTGGGAAAGAGTAGGTTTAATGGTTTATAGGGGTTTGGGTTTGGAATATTTCCGTGTTTCGCCCCCTAAAACTGAAGTCTTCCTCAATTTTTAGCATCCTACTCCGGAAAATGAATATTTTGGTAAAAAGACCTCTCCAATCTTTCTTAATTTCAAAATTGAGCAAATTAATCCCTTTTAATTTTAAAAGTAAGTAACTAATGACAATTAATCACATCAATAATGTCTTTCATCAATTGTATATAATTTTATTGATATAATAACAAATTTAAATTTCCATCTTAATATATTTAGCCATTTTGGCCTTAGCTCTAAAAATTTCAACAAATTTAACCTCAATATTCACACATTTGCACAAATGTTACAAGATAAAATTGTTAAGTTGAGACCAAATTGATAAAATGTGTAAACTTTGAAGTGAAAGCTAAATTTATTATTATATCAATTAAAATTATGTACATTGGATGGAAAATATTATTAGTTGGACTAAATTACTTTAATTTTTTTGAGAAAGGTTAATTTACTCAATTTCAAAATTAAAAAGAATTTTCTGTTTGTGGCTCTTGAATTTTTTAAACTTCTTTAAATACCATACTTTCTTTTTAAGTAGGGTAACTTTACATTTACTCCCTCTTGATTTTGTACCCTTTAAAAATTTATAATTTGATAAAATAAATTCAGTGATAAACCATCAATCATTATTTGCCTTTCCAATCAATCAAATACATATTAAAATTAATTATATTCTTATGCTCATAACTCATAAGAATGAAAAATAATATTAAACCATTACAAGAATTAATAGAAGATATATATTGACATGATTTACGTTCTCTAATCATATAAAATCTTTTTCTTCTAAAAAAAAAATCAGTGCAAATTGAGCTTGGGGTTCTAGTGTTACAAATTATGACAGTAATAGACCCTCCTTGAAGGATTTAAGCTCTATTTTAATGGATTGCCGGCTTTGGAACAATAAACTCTTTACTTATATTTGGAAGATCATATCTCGTAAAGCTTAAACGTTCACAATAATCATTAAAGACCGCAACCAACCTTAAAGATAAAACCGGTCACAAAATTTACCCTCCGATTAACCAAAATACTAAACTTACAGAAACATCGACCGCCGACCAGGCTCAGACGGCAGCAAAACTTGGACATAAATATATATTGGCATCAACGTATTCGGAGAAAGAACTTCAGAGGCCTTATCATATGTGGTCATCGATTGATTGCGGATAAAATCTGATGATAGAGAAAACAATAGACAGTTAAACTTCGGGCATTACAAGTTCTGATCGGCAACAATCGAGTAATTATACAGAAACCTGACAGGCAAAGAAGAAAAGATGATACTGTCAAAGTAGAACTATAAGATTGCACTTGTTGAAGATGGTAAGATACCTTATCGCTGAAAATGCGAAAAACATCCAGTCCCATAGCCTTGTCGAGTTCCTAACAAAAGGTAAAAACACGATTTAGTAGGCGCACGAACAACATCAGCAAAAAGGAAAATAAGTCTCGGCTCTTGGTTTTCAAGTGGGAATAACATCACTGACATTCAATGCATCTGGGGAGCTATCGATATCAGAGATAAGTTTTTGAAGATGTTCATCCTTCAAGGCTTCACGGATGTCATCGGAAGAAGCTGCATGAGAGAACATGATAGATATAAATAGTTGTGTGAAGCGATTTAACCTGATTCGGCATCAAGACAGTTTGTCTAAAGGTTCTCCGGCTCTAACATCATATGGATAATGAAAACATTTTGATCATACGAGCTAGTTATCTTAAGCTGGAAGCCATACATCTCAATCTGGTGTACAATAAGTCCCCGAGAATCAATTTACCTGATGTGGAAAAATGTTTTGGGTCCTGACGTAAAACTTCATGCAGACCAAATCTAGCTAAAACCAATGCAATTGGCCTACTATAAAATGCAAAAAATATTCTACCACAAGTCCACCACAATACCATCGGCAGATCCTTTTAACACATTACAACCATTGAATCATCTAAAACCATCAACGATATATTGAGCTGTAAGATATCCCTATGAGATTTCAGTAGTTCTCCCATGGATACATTGAATTCTTATTGGAAGCAAAAGATCTACTAAAGATATCCGAGCTAGGTAAGATTAAAAAGAATATACCAATAGCCTGCATCTGCATAATTTGTAGCACTTCACTTGGGTCCTCAACTTCTAGTTTCCTCCCCACCAGAAATTCTTGACTAGCAGCTAATAGAAACGAAACAAACAACATTTGAGCTTTTGTAGGTTTCCAAGAAAAGAAGAATTTGATTAAGTTGATATTAACACACCAAGAAGAAGAAAAATAATTCACGTGTATGAGAATGATATTTCATGGAACTGAGTTCTTTGAGTTGCAATGACCTCCAAAAACTCGTAAAGTTTGACACCGTAACATGTCAAGCAAGCAAGCAAATGTACATGATTCCTTTGCCCAGGCTTTTAGAACCGTAAAGGTACTCGCTTGGTTAGATATAACAAAAAACATTTGTTTTTAAAAGAAACGGTGGCTTCCATTGATGAAAAGTCTTTCACAACTGATGAAATTTTCAATCACAGAAAAACATGCAGTTGATGAACTGAGTTCTTACTGAGTCTTCCTTCAGATGATTTCGGCTCAACACTGGGGGGTACTGCATCATTGGTGGACTCCAGCTTGACACTAGTTGTTACAGCATTATCGATGGACCCCGAATTCACACTGGGGGTTCCTGTATTATTCACAAATCGCATTAGTTTTTAAATATGGCTGTCCTAAAACCACAGAGCAGAGATCAACTTCAGCTAGGAACCCTCAGCAAAACCCCTTGGCTATGTTATTTTCTGTTGACCCGAACTTGAGTGGAAATACACATCGGTTATATTTGCAGTTGGTTTCCAATTACATAAAGCTCAATATGAATTATTGAACAGGCCAGAAAGGCAGTGTCGATACTGCTGAAAATTACGAAACAAAAAGAGAATTCCAAATTTATCACTTCATAAGAGTTTATAGCATCATCAACACAACAAAATCGACCCCGAGGTGAAATCAATTAGTACCTCTCAACATGTACCAATCTATAAAAAGAAATCATTAGAACATCTAATGCATTAAAAATACTAGCATCATTGATTAGAAAAAAGTTCTCACCAGATTTTTCTTTTATAGATTCCAACTTCTCGCAGGGAGTTTCTGCATTATTCATAAAAGCACATTAATTCTCAATTTCTAGTATCACAATAACAATGTCACCTTACGAATTTTGCTGCAAAGTACAAGTAAGTTAAAAAGGACAATAAACCCAAATTTTCCTTTAAATCTTTGTCTGCAAAAATTGAGACCATACACGATTGGTTCAGTACTTTTAGCAAACACACATTCAACACCATTATTAGAAGTTTAGAACATAAGTTGATGAGAAAGGATTAGGCAAACAAAATTCCTATGATTAAAAAGCAATAAAATCAAGCAAAATTTGAATATTTATCAACCTAAATGAAGAAATAAAAGATGAAATAGAATAATTAAGGGGAAAAAAAGAGAACTAAAAGGAATTGGTGGGTGTTATACCTTTGTGTGTCTTGAAACATGCCAGAGAACAGCTGAAAAAAAATGAAAAAGAGTAAAATAAACAAATAAAAACCCAAAAATAAGAAAACAGTAAAAAGAATGGAAGGGAGCTGAAGAACTTACTAAGGAATAAGACAAGATGGGCACTTGTATTTGGATTGAGTTTGGTTGCAAACTTGACACTGCCGTGAAGGACCTCCCATTTTTTTTTTCCTTTTTAATGTTTGATTTGGGGCGTTAAAAACTAACCCAAGAAAACAAAAGTAGTTATTGATTGGAGGAAGAAGAAAGGTGAGACGATGGCGGGGCTGAGACGATTGCCTCCTTTCCAAACTCCTAAGGTTTTTTTCTCTTTTATTTTTTAGTTTTTGTTAGTATTGTGGTCTAATAATGATTTCAGTCCCTTTAGTATGTTGAAACTATAATTTAATCCCAGACCGAGAGTAATCCTGGAAACTAAGAAGAAACTTCCACACAGACATCAATCACAGGAAATTCGTGGATAAGAAACAGTCTAAAATCTAATCATATCGATTTAACCCAAACAAAGCACACTCACTAGAAAAACCCACAACATCATGAAAAACACTTAATTATTCAATGAAATCAATCCTAGAACTAATCTTAGGAGCTAATAATTTTCAATCCTCATTGACAACAACACAAGTGCACGTTGTGGGCTTCGGTAATTATTCAATGAAATTAGTGGATGATAGTTTCTTTTTTGTTCATATTCATGCTTAAAACTTGGAAAAGGAGGCTGTTGTTTAATCTCTCTTGTCTCAACTGTTGTTCAAGATCAGTTTTGTTTTAATGCAGAAACTAGAAAGAGCGACTGAGGGAGAGACGTTACCGTTGAGAGAGAGTGACGGACGGTGGCGGCAGCCGAAAGATGAGGAGGAGAGGCGGAAACCGGCGGACAGAGGAGAAATGGAAAGCTGGCACCAGCAGGGGGAACGGCCGACGGGCGACGGAGGTGAAGCACGGGTGTCAGCCAGCAGGGATGTTTTCTTCTATTTCGGTTTCGTGAATTTAGGTTTTTGGGTTTTTAATTTGGGCTTAATTGAACAAAGACCCTTAATTATGGCCTCTGTATAAGTTAGGTACTAAAGTTTTTTTTTGTCGGGTCCGTAATCAAGTTAGTCCTAGCCTTCAGATACCACTATATAATTACAACCTATCTTTGCTCAATGAGTACAAAATATCCATATTTTAGCACCCGGTGCAACGGTTCTAAATGCAACATCGAGCACCAATTTGACCTAGGGTGGCAAAAGGGAGCAAAGTTGCTTTGTTATCTATTTCATTAGGAATTGTAGATTTTTTGGTCCACTACATTCATACATTTATTATTCATGTGACGATATTTTTACTTTTGAAAGTTATTCTATTTACTCGTAGCCCACATTTGATACCAGATAAAACAAATTTCGATTTTTGTTTTCCTTATGACAGGACTTGAAGAGGGGGGCATGCCAAGAATCCACTTGGGATAATGTCTTCTTAAGACTATTTTAGATGTACAATTCAAATTTAGTAATAATATTCTATTTTAGTTGGAAAATGCAATAAGATGTTTGGAGTACTATAAGTGATCAAGGGGTAGTAACTCATATCGCAAGAGGAAATTTTGCGCATATTACTATTAATGGGTGATTATGCGATTTCTTATGATTATTCATTATCTGCATATGGCATTCTTTTCTTAAATGCTCATTTTGTATAGACTTTTAATTTAATGTTTATATTAATATTAATATTAAATAAAATAAATTAAATTGTATCAATAAATGTTACATAAAATAAAAAATATTTCCTCCCCATTTCACCGAACCGATCGATTAAAGTGGTTTCGAAATCTAAAAGTGAAACCAAATCGACATCATATAAATTAAGTAATCATTGCGACCGAGTTAAAATCAAAAGCGACCAAACTAATTTGAATTTAATATCATTAAAAATATTAAAAATAAAATTTAATTAAAAAAATTTAGAAACTTAATATACTTTACCTATGGTACATAAAATTATACTGCATCAAATATTAATTATTAATTGATAATAGTGTTAACAGCATTAATAAATTCATTAAAACTGGCATCATAACTTTTTAAGGTCAAATTAAACTTACGAACAACATTATAAAAATAGAAATAGAAATATTAGCAACATTGAAAGGGTAAACATCTATTTTTATACAAGGAAATATTATTTTATGAATATGATATAAAAATATTATTTAATAAATTGACAATTTTAGATGAAATAAATTGAAGTTCTAATTTTGCAATGAACCGAAATAAAAAGTCTCCACTCTCAAGGCTTCAAGCAAATTACTAAAACAAGTGTTAAATGCCTTAAAAAGGATTTAACAATTTTTTTATGCTTCATATTGCTACTAGACCGTATGAGATTGCCATGAAATGCAAAAGACAAATTTGGGAACAACTTGAATCCAGAATTACAATAGAACCAAGGAAAGATTAATTGAGAACTTAAAAGGTTTTTCTACATATAAAGTCCTTCTGGAACCCCTTCTTTCTTCTTAAACATCACCTTTTCCTTCGCCTTCTTAAAGTCTGCATGTGTCACCTGAAACATCGAATTTTTTAAAATCAGACACTTGGACCAAGAACTTACATTAATATATAACATAGATTTAGGTAAAAGTTGGTAAAAATGCCACGAAGGACATTTTACCCTTTCTACTAAAAAAATAATAAATTAATCTTGTACATTAAATCAAAGTACAAACTGGTCCTTTCTGTTGAAAAATTCATTCATTTCTGTTGTTAAAAATTGACATTGTTGATTGAATACTAAACAATGATAAGTGGCATGCCACATGTACCTTATGCTAAAGTACATGGACTAATTTTTAACAGTAAAAATTGATAAAAATTTTAACAGAAAAACTAATTTTCTCCTTGATCTA
The DNA here is from genome assembly GCA_020496765.1 of Gossypium stocksii. NCBI lineage: Eukaryota > Viridiplantae > Streptophyta > Magnoliopsida > Malvales > Malvaceae > Gossypium > Gossypium stocksii. Next base: position 113,912,586 of record CM035623.1, read on the forward strand.
ACATATAGAGACTAATATGCTTATTTTTTAAGTAGAAAGGCCAAAATATAATCTGACACCTAGTACAAGGGCCTCCATGGTACTTTTACTAATAAAAGCTCGATCAGCAAACTCATATGATATATAAAGCTTTATAATCAAAGAAATGGAGCCATAAAGACCTGAGTACATAGGAACAGGCCGTAGCTATACATATCGTAGAAAGAGGCATGACTGCCTGACCAAGTCAGGCCAAACCGGGAATACCCGTAAGATGTTGAGTGCAGTCATAGTACCAGTGATATCTATCAATGACTAGTTTTAATGTTTTACAGAAAAAGAGGATATAAGGAGGTTCCCTTGACTACTTTTGCAAATTATGGCACTATGAACACAAATACAGCAGCCAAAAAATGGCACTAGTAGCACTGTATTTGCCCAAAATCTAAAATAAGCCTAAAATTAAAGCAAGTGAAGCATTGTACTTGCAGACAGAAGGGGGATCAATGCAGTCTCTTAGAGATCTTTGTATCTTGCAATGAAAAACATTTTGACACTATAGTTTTCAGTTTTTTCTTTCAAGTTAAATCAATTGTAACTAGGAATAAAAAAAATGCTAGAACAGTTCTATTCTAGACCAAAGGAGGTATAGCTTTCAGCATCTACATGTATGTAGTACGAATAGCAAATTGCAAGGATTGATTCTAATTGATATCAACCTGCTTAGAATCTAATACGTGCATATCCAGAATGCAATGTTGTAGTATTGAATATATATATGTTGGTAAATTTATGAATCTGGTCTCAGTTCTATTACCTATAGATTCAGGGTGTAATTTTGTACTATTAACCTTATATGTTAGAAAAGATACCTACATATATTAGAAGAAAAACAGAGCAAAGACTTTGTTTACTAGCAATTTATATGAGTCTTACCTTCATGCGTCGCTCTCTTAAAGCAAGCAAACCAGCCTCAGTACATATTGCCTTTATATCAGCTCCAGAGAACTCATCTTTTGTCATCACAAATTCTTCCAAGTTTACATCATCAGCCAATGTCATCCTTGATGTGTGTATCTGTAGTCAAAGATTTGAAAATGGCATTAGCATAACGAAGCAAAGCTTTAAAGATGAAAACTTCATGAACGATGAAACAAATCTAATAAAGAGATCATATCCATACCTGAAAAATGCGCCTCCTTGTTTTGATGTCAGGAAGGGGGAACTCAATCTTCCTATCAATTCGACCAGGACGAAGCAAAGCTGGATCAAGACTTTCAATTCGGTTTGTTGCAAGAATCACTTTGACGTCTCCTCTCGAATCAAAGCCATCCAATTGGTTCAGCAACTCCAACATGGTCCTCTGAATTTCTCGTTCACCACCGGAATGGGCATCATACCTGTATAGCAGATTGATGAGAAAAATTCCTAGTCCATTTCCATCAAGGCATGATTGTTTCACCGCCTTACCTCTTAGTACCAACCGCATCAATTTCATCAATGAAGACGATTGAAGGGGAAAGGTCATCAGCAACTCTGAAGAGTTCCCTAACTAACTTGGGACCATCTCCCAAGTACTTCTGAATCAATTCACTGCCAACAACACGTAAGAATGTTGCTGATGTAGAATTAGCCACCGCCTGAAAGAACATAAATGACATAATAAAATCAGCTCTGACTTTATACAACAAACAATCCAGAAGAGAATGGCAATAGCATAAACTATTAACATGCGCATATGACCAAGACAAATAAGTAACATATATTTCAAGTTCACACGTGTCTATGCTGCCCCTCAACTCTGACTTTGGAAGCTTATCATGTCCATACCTTGCACTTATGACTAGAACTGAGATGTGACATTTTGTCTCTTAATCAGAGAAGAGATTAACATGAAACAGAGGGGTATGAAAATATATGAACGAATACCTTTGCAAGCAAGGTCTTGCCAGTGCCAGGTTCTCCATACAAGATAACTCCTTTTGGAGGTTTGATACCGATGTCCTCATACAGTTCAGGATGAGTCAGAGGGAGCTCAACTGCCTCTTTAATCTCCTGTATTTGAGCATCCAAACCTCCTATATCGGCATAAGATTCCAATGGAGCCTTTTCAACCTTCATAACTGATACCATGGGATCAACTTCATCTTGCAGAAGACCAACAACAGAAAGAACCTGAAAACATACAATAACCGAGCATAAATTTCCCACTGAAAACAAGTAAATTGCAAGAGACGAAGAAAGAAAGATGCAAAACCATCAAATAAAAGAAAATTTATACTAGTATTTCGGACCAGCAAGGGTGCCATGTGACATAGAATAATAACACCACACAAATATCACCAACTAGTCCTGTCAATTCTAAACCCGTAAACCAGTCTGATCAACATGAACACAAACCTGAACCAATTCATTTTGACCATAAAAAGTAAACAACCCATACCCAAAATAACCTGAACCTGAAAAAACACAAACCCAAAATAACCCAATGAGGTAATCCGAGATGACCAAACCAAAAAATCCTAGCCTCAAACCCAAAATATTGACCTAAACTATAAATGACCTGAAAATTTCAAAACTCAAATGGACTTAATCCAGATTGATCGGATCCAAAATGAACTTGAATGTCCAATTGACAAGTATATCATCAACTTTGATAGCTAATTTGATGAGCCAAATATCCCTTCTTGAACTCGTTGAACTCATTTTTGAATTAAACAAGTGATCAAAAGCTTTTTTTTTTTTTTTTAAAGCTCATCATTGTAATCAAAGTAACAACACATAATTAAAACCCTGTTATCAATTTCACAAGAATTCTAAATTGCAGCAGTTCTATCAGCTTGCAGCTGCAGATATAAAACAACATAGCTATCCAGCACTGAATCTAAATTACAAATTAAAATATATTAGCACAATAATTCAGTTCCTTTCAGCTGGAATACTTTCAATCGTTTTCCTTTAAACCATATCATCTTTAAAAAAGAACCCAGAAAGCTTAATAAACTAATTTACCTTGTTGTGCATCAAAATAGCACATCCAGGCTCCAACTGATCCTTATCCACAAACGATAAAATCCCAACATAATACTCCGGCCCAACCGACGACGAAACAATCGCATGATTCTCATCGATCAACTCCTCCAAATTACCCACACTCATTGGCGACCCTCTCAAATCATCGACTTTAGATCGATCTTCCTCGGCTTTCTCTTCCTGCGGCTTGAGCCGTTCCTGATTAGCAACGAATTCTTCTTCCATCAGTAAATAATCCTTGACCCGCTCCAGCTTCAACAGCCGGAGCTTACACTTAGTATGCGGCGTCACAGTAGGAAGCCGGGCCGCCGCTTCGGGTCCTTTTTGTTTTCGTTGCTTACGGCCCACCCTGGCCGGTGGTGCCGCTGGCTCAAATTTCTTCTCCTTCTTATCGGAACCATCCTGTTTCCGATCCCCTGGAAAACCTTGTCGGTTCAGACCACCCGGTGTTCCCTGACCCATGATTTAGGGTTTCTTTTTGAACAAGATTTTTGAGGATTTTCGAAATTATGGTGTTTTCTTCAGAAGCAGGAAAAGTGTTCTAATTTATTACTAATTCTTTATCTGTTTGTGTTGAAAATGGAAAAATGGGCTTTGAATCAATTAGATCATGAAATTGGTCTAAATTATTGGGCCAAGTCCGGCTCATAATTGGGCCATTTAATTAGGATTTTTTTATACTCAAGGGCAAATACAAATGTTGTTATATTATTAGTAAGTTTATATTTTGATCATTTAATTTTAAAAAATTACAAAATAAACACCATATTATTTAAAATTTTTACAGAAGGCTATTAAAATTTGTTGTTGTATGGCCTTCTCCATTTGCACTAGTTACGTCAACCGAGAGCTCTCCTTATCCATCTCTTCTACAGTTCAATTTTTTTCAGGAAACGACTTTGAACATCATGAATCTACAAACCAAAATTCAAATAACTTCATTCTCTGATATCTGACACTAATCATCAAATCCACTTAGATCTAAGGTATAATCTTCTACTCATCGATGAGTATTGATCCATTGTACTGATCATCAAAATTTAGGTATTGATCCATTATACCGATCATTAAAATTTGTAACTGAAAGATAAATGCAATTAAGAGTGAAAAAATGAAACTACAATTTGATAACGCATAAAGCATTTAATAAAATATAATTAAATTCTACCCTTACAATTCAAGTGAAAATGTGAAGTCTTGAAAATTAATTTAAAATTAAAGTGCTCAATTTTGCAATTATCAAAATAAAAGCAAACATGCCATCCAAAGATTTTTTACCAAAAAAAAAAACTTACATTGGAAAAAAAACTTACATTGGAAAAGAAATTATAACTTCCAAATCAAATTAAAACGACCATAAATTGAAATTAAATTAAAAATTATAATAAAAATTTTAAAATCTTTTAAAATTAATTCATAAAAAATAAAAGAAAAAGAGAAACATAAAAGGTAAAAAGTAAATAAAAATAGAGAAGGAAAAATATATAATATATAAATATAGATTAGTAGTTTATGTGAAAATTTATTATATTAGATATTTTGAGTATCTAATAATTTAAATTCTGAAGATAACATGATTACTTCGATATATTAATGATATATTTTGACAAAATTACAAAAAAATATTGATGATTAAATTAAAATTTTTAAATTGAAAAGCAATAATATTTAATTTCTATTTTTAAAATATAAAAAAAAAATCTAAACTTCATTAGAAATAAATTTGTTCGATATACCCATTGGTAGGAAACTTATTACATTGTTTTTATTGCAAACACAAATGACAATCCCATTTCATTATTATAATCGTCCCGATTCCCATTTATAACAAAACTCATCATATTTTTCCGGAATATTTTCCAAGTAAATCCCATCATCTTTAGCAATCCAATGACAAAATTTCCAATTGCACCTGTAAAAAAAGTTTTCATCCTCCTTATACGCATCAAATTTGATGTGACCATTATTAGATGCCATGTAACACCAAAAAAGTGTTTTTCCGAAAATTCTTGGCTTGAACTTCCACGTAAAAGAATGACCAACATCGAGATTATGAATACCCAAATCGTTATCCACAGACTTACAATGAAGGAACAATATCTTATTGTAGCTCATCCCATTGGTGACATTGACATGCCATGTCTTGTACAACTCACCACTATTGATATTATGGCTTTCACCACGTTCATAACTTGATGAAACTATTAATGGAGTTACTGCTGTTGTAAGAACAAGTAAGAAGAACATAAAATTCTTATAAAAAAAACTCATTTTTTTTTTCTTTTGATTTGTTTTGTAATGTGTTTTGTCCTATTATTTTTATAGATATATATAGTGAAAGTATATCTGAAACTGGAAACAGATTAAAGTTTTATAAGGAAATATATTAACTAGCATTAAATTACTATGGATCCATGATGTTAATGCATAAATTTATGTAATTTTATGAAATAAAACCGATATAAAAATTAAATACAATTTTGGTTTAAATGAAAAAGTTAGAGATAATCATAATGTTTTGGGTGAAAAATATTTATCTAATGTTTTATTATAGATGTCGATAATGGAAATAGAACGACCACTAAGCAATAAAAAAAGAAAAATAAAACACACAAATTTTATATGAAAACTTTTTTAGGAAAAAATTACGGCAAGAGGAGGAGAAATTCACTAATGCTGAAAATTGACTGATACAATAACAGTTTCGACTACATCTATTTAAATGTTAAAAAACCCTATTCTAATCAATGTCAAATAAAAGAAGTGTAGTATTATATGAATTCTACTTGTGCCGCATGGTCCCCTTATTTTGCACTTGGCCTTTCGCTCACACAGATCTTTTATTTTGCCATTGTATTTTATTTATTTCACAATTGATGGGATTCGGGTTATACAACTCTAACATAACGAATATAAAAAAAAATTATATATGGTTTTGATTGATATGGTAAAGTTGAGAACTTTAAATTATGATGTCTTAGGTTCAAATCTATATATATTTTTAAATTTATCAAAATATAAAAAAAGACATAAAATACGCTCAAAATAGTATTTGTTGTTTCGTAAAAGAATTAAGTTTTTGATTTTTTTTTGGTGAATTACAATAATAGGGCAAAGCTTGAACAACAAATACAATAGCATGACTCGGACCCAGATCATACTTAAACACTCTGACCATTGACGGGGTTAATACCAAATAATTTATTTTTTAGTATTTTGTGGGTGATGATGATTGATGAATGCAAATCAAAATCTTTTATAAAATTTAAGTTAATACCAAAGAAGAAAACAAAATGGATAGAGTCAAATGAAGATTGTCGTAAGTCAAGTAATACCAAAAAAGCGTATTACGGAAGACCCTTAGCCTAAATTTCCAATTGTACTCAGTGCCAATGGCGATGTTATGAATACCCAAATCGCCATCCTTAGACTTGCAATGAACTAATAGTGTATTCTTGTTGCTCAGCTCATTGACGATATGGACTTGCTATTTATCGAACCACAGAAAGCGCATATTGTTATCATCATGGTGGCCTTGATCAGGTTTTGAACTTGATGAAGTTATTAATGGAATTATTGTTATTGCGTGAACAAGTATAAAGAACATAATATTTTTACAAAAACTATACATGGTTTTTTTTTTTTTTTGGCTTTTGATTTGTTTTGAATAATGTTTTGTATTCATTGTTGTGGCTATATATAGTGAAAGTATATGGGGATGTTGAAAAAAAGATTATTAAAGGTTTTAAAGGAAAATAATTCTTTTGGTATTTTTCTTCAAAAAAAATCTTTGATTGATGTTTATATCTTATTTTTTGGGTGAAAATGTTTATACCTTTTTTAGGTGAATTTTTTTATATGATGAACATAAAATCAAATTGTTCCGTAAAGTTTGAAGTAAATGCCAAAAATGAAAGGAAAATAATTTCTTTGGTATTTTTCTTCAGAAAATCCTTGATTGATGTTTGTCCATTTTTTTTTTTTTGGTGAAAATGTTTATACCTCTTTTAGGTGAATTTTTTGATATGATGAACGTAAAATCAAATTATTTTATAAAATTTTACTTAAATGACAAAAAAATGAAAGCAAAATAATTTCTTTTGGTATTTTCTTTTAAAAATCCTTGATTGATGTTTATACCTCTCTTTGTTTTTTCTTTTTCTTTTTTTTTTTTGCGTGTGAAAATGTTTATACCTCTTCTAGGTGAATTTTTTGATATAATGAACGTAAAATTAAATTGTTGTGTAAAATTCAAAGTAAATGACAGAAAAGGAAAATAAAATAATTTCTTTTAGTATTTTTATTCGGAAAATCTTTGATTGATGTTTATACCTTTTTAGGTAATTTTGTTAATTTAATAAATGTAAAATCAGACTGATAAAATTTTACTTAAATAACAAAAAAGGAAACACAATTTTACTTAAATCGGGCTTGGGTAAAATTTTAGACCCATTTTTTAGGTCCGGCTCAGGCCCAATAAATATGCATGAATTTTTAGTTGAACCTGACCCGAAATCGGCCCGACCCGGCCCATGAACATCTCTAATGATGATGAATGCAAATAAAAATGTTTTATAAAATTTAAGTTAATACCAAAAAAGAAAACAAAATGGATAGAGTCGATGGAATTTTTTTTTTTTTTTTTTGGCATTTGCATATATCCTTTTTATGTGGTTAATTGATTTACATTGAAGGCATAGATTGCGAAGAATCATATATCATTTCTTGATAGTTCAAATCAATTTTTTTTTTAAATTTAGTTATTTATTAGTATCATTTATTTTTAATTATTTTATATAATTTTGTAAAGTCATTTTCAAAATTATATATATATATAAATTATTTATTTTTATATTATAAAATATTTCAAACTAATTGTAAAATAAAATTTTTTATTTTAAAATTAAAAACTGAACGGAATCAAATAAATCTATATATTAAAAAGTGTCTTTTATTTTTAATTTATATGTATACTTAATTGACTTTTAAATATTAATAATAATAATAAAACACTAATCATTTAATTTTCAATTAACATTAAATATGTTTCTAAAATTTAAACGTCTCTCTGAAAACTCACTATAAATATTTTAACTCCTTCCATTTTTACTAATAGTCATTTGATTAATATTAATATGCAAATAATATATATTAATTTCATTAGGGGCAAAATTCAAAAATTATTTTGGGTGGAAATTAAATTGTATAATTTTAGATAGTAAAAATGTAATTTCATCATTTTAATAGTCTATATCTTTATAATTGTTAAAGAATTAAATTAAATGTTTATTATTTTTGAGGGACTAAAGTGTAAATTTACTATTATTAATTTAAAATTTTATAAATTATAAAAAATTAAAAATAGAAAATTTTCCATTTTTAATTATGGAGAATAAGAATCATGAAAATTCAGATATACAATTTGAAAAGATAATATTAATTCGATGTAAAATTATTTTCCGATTTCACTTCCCAATATAAATTATGCAGGACTTACATTTCAATAGAGGCGAAAGAGCCGTGAAATCCAAATATAAAATTTGAAAAAATTGACATTGATTTGATGTGTAAATTATATTTCATTTAACTTAATTGATAATTATAAGGACTATAATTAGAATTTAACCTATTATTAAAGAGACAAATTCAACATATGCATATAATATACTACATGGGATGGCAATTTTTTTTATAAAAATAATATTAAAAAATAAAATTAATTACAAAAAAAGTTAGGAAAAAAATATTTTTAAAAATTGGTTATTTTAAATAGTACTCGCTGACGCCACCTGATACACTGGTGGCACTATCTTTTTTTTCCTTTCAATCATCATCCAACCATGTGTTTTTTAAGAAAAAAATTGATGCTACAACTATGTCAGGCGAAACCGATATGTATTTTTTTAAAATATCTGTAAAAATATAAGAATATCAGTGAGAAAAATTAATAATACCGTCAATATATTAAGCCACACTGTACAAAATAAAAGAAAAACAAAAGGGTCATGGGTTTCCCATTTATTTTCTTATTTCAATTTTATCGAAAATTTTACCGGCATTACTAAATACACTAGGTGTGATGTTATGAGAAGTCTTTCAAAGTAAACTGGGGACAAAAATAATAATTTAAATATAAAAGTTGAACAAAAAAAATTCAGTACTAAAATAAAAAGGAGTAATTCATAAATGTGAATTAAGCCTTAATGAAATCAGAATGCCTTCAAGCACAATCTAAAAAATGTGATTATATTTATTCTATATAGATGGAAATTTTTGAAAACATATGGTGAAAACACGTCACCAGTTCCTGTAATTTTGCAAAGTTTGAGGTTTAATATTTATATTTTAAGTGTTTTTATGTTGCCTTTTTAAAAAAAAAATCTAATTCAACCTTCTTTTATTATTATTTTTATTGCAAAACATGTAATAGAAGGATATAAACAATAACCTTTTCGCTACTATAATCGTCCTAGTTCCCAATCAATACAATATTCATCTCGTTTATCTGGAATATCTCTTAAGTAGATTCCATCATCTCTAGCTATCCAATAGCAATTACTATAGTTACATTTAGCATACAATGATGGATCCTCACAAAACACTTCGAACGCAGCATGAAGATTGTCGTAAGCCATGTAGCACCAAAAAAGTGCTCCCCCAAAGATCCTTGGCCTAAATTTCCAGTTGAATTCAGTGCCAACGATAAGATTATGAATACTCAAATTGTAATGGCCTAAACTCAAGGTTATCGGAACAGTGGTTTCGTAACCACAAATCCGATTTAAAGAGAAATTTATTTTAAAATTTTTGCATAAATATTGATATGATAGGAAAATTTGTATGAAAATATCGAAAAAAAAAAATTCACCGATTTAGTGGTTAGTTAAGAAAAAGAAATTATTGAAGAAATTAGGTAAAGACAAGTTATCGAGACCTCGATCTCGTAAAACCGAGTCAAAAATATTTTTATAAATATTTTTCAAATGTTAGTAATATTGTATTAAAATTTCGTTAGAAAATTTTAACGTTTGGGTAGTCAATTAAATGAAAAGGACTAAATTAGAAAAGGAGTAAAAGTTGTTAGGATGATTAAATAGCTTAAGTGTTTAATTAGAAAGGATTTAAAAAGCAAATAGACCCAAAATTTATTTGGGCTGGACCGCAAGGGCATAAAATTAGCAGAAAAGTGGATGAATTAAGGGTAAAATTGGAATATTGCATTATTAACTAAATTAAACGAGGACTAATATGGAAATATCTAGATTCCTTGAGATTTCTCTTCATTCTCATCAGCAAAAACGCCATATGAGGGGTTCAATAAGCTGGTTTTTCATAATTTTTGTACTAAGTGAGTTAATCCTTGCCTTTTTCTTGTAATTTTTGTGTTTTTAAGACTTTTACAACTAGGTCCTACTATTAAATTCATTAGTTTTTGATTTTATGGATGAAATTGAAAGTCACCATGGTTGAGTGCTGTAATTATATGAATATTTAGCATGGAATTTAAGCTTTAATCTTATTATATGATGATTTTATGGAATAAAATGTAAAGACAATGGATATTTGGGACCTATTTGTAAAAGAGTGTGAAATTGAAGTTTAGTTCTGAAATTCTTATTCCCAAAGGTTATAAGGTAGTTTAAAATGATAGAATAAAGTATTAATTAAGAAAAATCAGCTCAATTGAGAGGTTAATTGAGTAGGGACGAAACTATCACTTATTAAAAGCTTGGGGGAAAAATGGTAATAAACCTCTTGCACTAAAACAGTTTTGGACAGCAGCAGTAGTCCAAATTTGAAAAATCACCATAAATTGTAGAAATCGAGTTAGAGGGTGAACAAAATATGGAATTAAAGCTTATTGAGTCTAGTTTCTCATAGAAGAAACGGAGTAAGCAATAGAATTGTAAATCTTGAGATATAATGCATTTTGTGAGACAAGGTCAGAATGATGTCGGGTTCCCCTGTTTTGACTTTGGAAAATCACCAAAAATTGTATAAAAATAATTAGGGACTTAAATTTATATGTTTAAAATACTTAATGAGTATATTTTCAAGAGAAAGAAGCGGGAACATCATCTGAGCTCCGTATGAGGAGATAATTAATTTTTAGTGAAGAGAGGTCGGAACTGTCATATAGCAGAACAGGGGTAACTTTAAAGAATAAACTGTACTAAATGGCTAAACCAAAAATTCTGAAAATTTTATGGTTAGAATATATGTGAGTCTAGTTTCAGGAAAAATTTACGGATCTTAATTTGGAGTCCTGTAGCTCAAGATAAAAATAATTTAGTGACTACAACTCAACTAGACAGCTTTGAATGAACTATAAATAATAGTAGAATGGTAAAGAATGATACATATGGACATGAAATGTTAAATTGATGATTAAATTTATTTATTTAGATTCTGAAGACTCAAACACGAAGCTAGATCGAGGAAAGGAAAAAGTTTGGGATTAGTAGATTTTTATATACAAACAAGTATCGAGGTAAGTTCGTGTAACTTGAATTATATTCTTAAATGCTTGAAATGTATGTTATTGATGTGAATATCAATTGAATGTTCATTATATGAAAATTTATGGAAAATTGATATATTTGGTGAAAAGTGGAAGAAATCCCGGTTGAATGGAACGAAAATTCGATGGATCTCTGAAAAGGAATTGACGGTAAAAATGGATCTAGCCCGGACGGGTGATCCTATCCTGATATAGCCCTCCCGAAGAATATGTGGAAAATGGATTTAGCCCGGACGGGTAATCCAAATTAGGGTCTGAATTTAGCCTGGACTGGTAATTCAGATCCAAGCTCATTAGAGTAATTGTCGTTGCAGGGGATTTAGCCTGGACTGGTAATCTCAACAATACTCTATGAGTTTATATTACAGGGGATTTAGCCTGGACTGGTAATCCCGCTGTAAGGATGAGGTTCGCGGGAGTGTGCTCTCTGAAATGAAAATGTGCGCACATGAATATGAATTGACGGACCCGGATTTGTACACTATAGTGTACCCCTGAAAATCCATCGAAATTCCAAGAAATTCAATGGGATAAATATGGGAAAATAATAATGGAATGGAAATCACGGTATTGATGAGCTCATCAATCTCAATATATATTATTGATACATTGAAATTATTGTGCTAATTTGAATGTTGAGTTTGTGCATGTTAAGGCAACAATGCATTGAATGGATGTATGTATGTTCATTGTATTGCATTGAAAATATTAGGTAAGTATAATTCTTGTTACATGAGCTTACTAAGCACAATGTGCTTACCCTGTTTTTTTTTCCCTGTTTTGTAGTATTAAGAGCTCGGAGGCCAGATTCGGTCGGGGATACATCACACTATCAACCTCAATATTTTGGTATATCTAGAAACTTTATTTTAGAAATCAATCGCATGTATAAGTTAATAAAGTAAATGTTAATGTGGAATGAATGTAAAGTTAGCCATTGGTGTGGCTAACAAAACTTGGTTTGGTATGTGATGAGGTTATCTTATAAATGTGCATGAATCTATTTTAAAAATGTGCTGAATTGGATTGGTTGATTTGGATTGGTCTCGGTTTGAGTTTTGCAGGGAAGGTTATATGTTTATAAATGGGCTATATTGAGTTTAAAAAAAAAAAAAAACTATTATTCGGTAAACTTCGGTAATGCCTCGTACCCTATTTCGGCGACGAATACGGGTAGGGGGTGTTACACAAATCGTCATCCTTAAACTTGCAATGAACTAATAGTGTCTTGTTGTTGCTCAAATCATTGACCGCGTGAACATACCATGTCTTGTACCACAAAGAGAGCCTACTGTTATCATCATGGTGGCCTTGATCAGGTTTTGAACTTGATAAAGCTATTAATGGGATTATTGCTATTGCTTGAATAAGTATAAAGAATATAATATTCTTACAAAATCTATTCATTTTTTTTTTACTTTTGACTTGTTTTGTAATATGTTTTTTTTTTTTTTTCATCATTGTTGTAGTTATATATAGTGGAAGTATATGGGGAAGTTCAAAAAAGATTGTTAAAGGTTTTTAAATAAAAATATTTTCTTTTGATTTTTTTGGTTTATTATTTATATTTTTTGTCAATTTAGTTTTTTTTTTGACATTTAACCATTCTAAAAAGAGTCAATTTTTTTTTATAAATACAAATGATGATTAAGACATGTGGATTATCATACAGCTGTCATGTTTAAAATTTTAACATTTTAGTTAGTCTTCTCATTAAAAAAAATATTATTTTGATTTTTTTAAAAAAGTTAATAGTTAAATTTCACTCTTTTTAAAAGGATGAGAGCATATAAATATTAAAAGCTAAATTTAACATTATGTTTTTTTTATATGATGAATATAAAATTAGATTGTTGTGTAAAATTTAAAGTAAATGACAAAAAAGGAAAACAAAATAATTTCTTTTGGTATTTTTGTTCAGAAAATCCTTGATTAATGTTTATGCTTTTTTAGATGAATTTCTTTTGGTATTTTTCCTAGGAAAATCCTTGATTAATGCTTATTCCTTTTTAGGTGATTATTTGATTTCAATTTTAGAATATGGCAAAAGGGATATCATTTGTTGATTTACATTTATAAGAGTTTGATTCGGATGGATTTGACCAAAAAAACGTTTTTAACAGTTAAAAAATTATTATTTTTTCAATTGAGGTTTTATTACTATGAGTATTTAATATATTAATAATATATATTTTTATTATATAAGTAATTTTAAATAATTGACATGTATTAATTTTTTAAAAATATTTATTTTTTAATATTTTATTGTACTCGTATATAATATTTATCAAACTCGTAACTAAAATAATTTCCTTTAAATTTATATTACCGTCATACTTTGTTTTTGTCTTTTTTATTCATTTTATTGGGTTCTATATCAACCCACTTTCAATTAAGGAGAAAGAGTAGTGAAAATTCAAAGAATATAATTTGAAAAGATCAACTTGATTTAATGTAAAATTATTGGACGAAATTAGATAATTTTTTAGGTCAAAATTAAATTATATATTTTTAGATAGTAAAAATATAATTTCACCATTTTAATAGTCTATATCTTATAACTATTAAAGAATTAAATCAAAATTTTATTATTTTGAGGAATCAAAATGTAATTTTACTATTACTAATTTAAAATTTTATAAATTATAACATGAAAATTCAAATATACAATTTGAAAAGATAATATTAGTTTGATGTAAAATTATTTTCTAATTGCACTTCCCAGTGTAAATTGTGCAGGACTTGCATTTCAATAGAGGAGAAAGAGTTATGAAATCCAAATATAAAATTTGAAAAAAAAATTGATTTGATGCATAATTATCTTTCATCTAACTTAATTGATAATTATAAGGACTATAATTAAAATTTAACCTATTATTAAAGAGACAAATTCAACATACACATAGAATATAGTACATGGGATGGGTTTTTTTTAAAAATAATATTAAAAAATAATTAATTACAAAAATGAGTTGGGAAAAAAAATATTTATGAAAATTGATTGTTTTAAACAGTATCTGACACACCAATGGCACTACTCCTTTTCCCCCCTTTAATCATCACTAAATCATATGCTTTTTAAGAAATTTTTTTTTTGAAGTTATATTTGTGTTAAGTGACACCGATATATATATTTTTAAAATACCCATAAAAATACAAGGATACCGATGAGAAAAATTAAAATTTTTTAATAGTGAACACCAATCAAAGTAAAAAAATAAAAGGGTCAAGGAAACGTAAGGGAGTACATTATGAAGATGTTCCATACTGCTTCAAGACTTAAGGCACTTAAGATCGAGCTTTATGAGGAATTGCTTGTTCTTATGGTTTTGGTATCACTTCCTGCACAGTTTAATCAATTTGAAATTAGTTATAACTGTCAAAAAGAGAAATGGACCCTAAATGAGCTCATTTCTCATTGTGTACAAGAGAAAGAAAGGTTGAAGCGTGATAAGTCTGAAAGTGCTCATTTGGCCAATGCCCCTAAAGACAAGGGCAAGAAAAGAAAATTTTAGAATGAAGTTGCTAAGGGTCCAGCTCAAGAAAAACAACAACAAGCTACAAAAAGTTGTTTCTTTTGTAACAAGTCTGGACACGTAAAGAAAAATTGTACCAAATATCATGCTTGGCATGCAAAGAAAGGTATAATTCTTAATTTGGTCTGTTCTGAGATTAATTTAGCTTCAGTACCTAGAAAAACTCGGTGGATAGATTCTGGTACTACTACTCACATAAGTGTTTCTATGCAGGGTTGCCTGATTTCCGAAAGCTAAGTGATGGTGAAAGACACATCTTTGTGGGCGATGAAAAATCAGTAGAAGTGGAAGAGATTGGGCATTTTAGGTTGTTATTAGGAACTAGTTTTTATTTGAATTTAAAAGATACTTTTATTGTATTGTCATTTAGACGGAATTTAGTTTTTGTTTCTTCGTTGGACAAATTTGAGTATTATTGTTCATTCGGAAATAATTAATTTAATTTGTCTTTAAATTCAAATATTATTGGAACTGGTTATTTAAATACTTATGATAACCTTTATTTGCTAGAAACAGTTGCATCTTATAATGAAACCTTGCATGTGGAATCACGTGGTATTAAACGCAAATTAAATAAGGAAACTTCAGCATCATTATGGCATAGGCACTTAGGTCATATCTCAAAAGTCAGAGTCGAACGCCTTGTGTCTGATGGTATTTTAGAGTCCCTTGATTTCAAAGACTTTGATGTTTGTGTCAATTGCATTAAGGGAAAACAGACCAAAACCAAGAGATTGGGTGCCAATAGATCTTCAAACGTCTTAGAATTAATTCAAACAGATATTTGTGGGCCATTCCTTACAACATCTTGGAATGGTCAACAATATTTCATAACATTCATAGGCGATTACTCACGTTATGGGTACCTATATCTCATTCATGAGAAATCTCAGTCTTTGGACGTGTTCAAAGCTTATAAGGCTGAAGTTGAGAATCAACTCAACAAAAGGATTAAAAATATCAGATCTGATCGTGGTAGTGTGTACTACGATAGATATGATGGCTCATGTGAACAACGTCCAGGACCATTTGCGAAATTCCTAGAGGAATGCGGTATTGTCCCACAATACACCATGCCAGGATCACCTAGTATGAATGGTAAGGATGAGGTTCGCGGGAGTGTGCTCTCTGAAATGAAAATATGCGCACATGAATATGAATTGACGGACCCGGATTTGTACACTATAGTGTACCCCTGAAAATCCATCGAAATTCCAAGAAATTCAATGGGATAAATATGGGAAAATAATAATGGAATGGAAATCACGGTATTGATGAGCTCATCAACCTCAGTATATATTATTGATACATTGAAATTATTGTACTAATTTGAATGTTGAGTTTGTGCATGTTAAGGCAACAATGCATTGAATGGATGTATGTATGTTCATTGTATTGCATTGAAAATATTAGGTAAGTATAATTCTTGTTACATGAGCTTACTAAGCACAATGTGCTTACCCTGTTTTTTTTTCCCTGTTTTGTAGTATTAAGAGCTCGGAGGTCAGATTCGGTCGGGGATACATCACACTATCAACCTCAATATTTTGGTATATCTAGAAACTTTATTTTAAAAATCAATGGCATGTATAAGTTAATAAAGTAAATGTTAATGTGGAATGAATGTAAAGTTAGCCATTGGTGTGGCTAACAAAACTTGGTTTGGTATGTGATGAGGTTATCTTATAAATGTGCATGAATCTATTTTAAAAATGTGCTGAATTGGATTGGTTGATTTGGATTGGTCTCGGTTTGAGTTTTGCAGGGAAGGTTACATGTTTATAAATGGGCTATATTGAGTTTAAAAAAAAAAAAACTATTGTTCGGTAAACTTCGGTAATGCCTCGTACCCTATTTCGGCGACGAATACGGGTAGGGAGTGTTACACAAATCGTCATCCTTAAACTTGCAATGAACTAATAGTGTCTTGTTGTTGCTCAAATCATTGACCGCGTGAACATACCATGTCTTGTACCACAAAGAGAGCCTACTGTTATCATCATGGTGGCCTTGATCAGGTTTTGAACTTGATAAAGCTATTAATGGGATTATTGCTATTGCTTGAATAAGTATAAAGAATATAATATTCTTACAAAATCTATTCATTTTTTTTTTACTTTTGACTTGTTTTGTAATATGTTTTTTTTTTTTTGTCATTGTTGTAGTTATATATAGTGGAAGTATATGGGGAAGTTCAAAAAAGATTGTTAAAGGTTTTTAAATAAAAATATTTTCTTTTGATTTTTTTGGTTTAATATTTATATTTTTTGTCAATTTAGTTTTTTTTTTGACATTTAACCATTCTAAAAAGAGTCAATTTTTTTTATAAATACAAATGATGATTAAGACATGTGGATTATCATACAGCTGTCATATTTAAAATTTTAACATTTTAGTTAGTCTTCTCATTAAAAAAAATATTATTTTGATTTTTTTTAAAAAGTTAATAGTTAAATTTCACTCTTTTTAAAAGGGTGAGAGCATATAAATATTAAAAGCTAAATTTAACATTATGTTTTTTTTATATGATGAATATTGTCGTAACCATTTTTAAAAAAACGGATGTCGACTTAAAAAGTGAAAAAGAGGAGTCGCCACCAATCTTTTTAGGTGTGATTGGATCACCTTATAAAATGTTTTGGTCTGCGAAGAATTAGAGAAAATGGATTCGGGAGTCGGTTACGCGCGGGGAAGGATTAGCACCCCCGCGACGCCCAAAATTGGTACCAAATTGAGCAATTTTCTGCCTTAAGTCGAAATTTTGGAAAGATTTAAAATGAGATTCCTTTTTTGAAGCATGGATGACTTGAGTAGAAAAGTCGAGACTTCTTTGCCTCAGAAGAATACGAACGTCACATCCAGCACGATTGGACACGAGGTTCTTAAATTCTTCGAGACCGAAGTCGTCCCGTGAGTCACAAAGTTTTGCTTAAAATGGTATTTTAGGTATTTAGATGAGCGAGAAATTGCAACCCAGCACGTTAGGGCACTATTTCCCGTATCTCTAAACACAAAAAATATTGCCTCGTTTTTGAATCATTTTGAATAAATTTTGAGGTGATTTGGGTTGAAAAAATCGAGATTCTTTCGCTTCGGAAGAATACGAATATCACATCCAGCACGATTGGACACGAAACTCTCAAATTCCACGAAACTAAAGTTATCTCGCTAGTTGTGGAATTCATTTAGGAGAGTGTTTTAGGTATTTAGATGAGCGAGAAATCGCGACCCAGCACGTTAGGGCACTATTTCCCGTATCTCTAAACACTAAAACATTGCCTTGTCTTAAAAATATTTTGGATCAAAATGAAATATATACATCTTTAAAAGCAATGATGCAATTGAAAGATTACGTGATATCGATACTAAGTTACATAATTCACATGATATAAAATTCTAACAGCGCATATGACATTTGACATGACAATAATAATATTAAACACGAAATGGAACAAAAATAAAAACATATAATAAGAAGTAAGATTACAGAAACATAAGAAAACAGATCATACTATATATGCGACATGTAACATACGTAATATAAAAAGACATAATAAAAAAGGACATATACAAAAATATATATATGCATAATACATAAAAATATACGATATATATATGAAAATGATAGTATAAAAAAGCATATGATTAATAGGATATTAAAATATATATACAATATGGTTAAAATATATACATGAGATGATAAAATATGTGGATAAAATATATATAATATTAAAGTGTATATTCATAATATCTATATGTACATAAAATAATGCTAGGTATATCTAGGGTAGTATGAAGTTTATAGTAAATACAAAAATATATGGAAGAAACATAATGTAGTATTAGGAATACATATATAATGTATAGCGTTAGATATATATGCGAACATAAGGATATATACACCAAATACGCATAGGTTTAAAATATATACGATATATATATATTAGAAATAATAATAAAAGGTATATGTATAATAGAATATTGCGATATATATACATGACGTAGTAAAACGTATATGAAATAATAAAATATGTACGTACTATGAAGAAGACCTATACATAATATGAAATAAATATAATATATACACAACGTATAAACATATATATAACGGTATTTAAAAGATATAGCATTAAGAAAATGGTATAGATACGTATTATTAACATATATATGTAGGACATATTAAAAGAGTGTATAGCTATGGCGTACAGATTAAAAATAAAAGTAAAAATATATAATATATATATATACATATTGGAAATATTAATACTAAGATATAGCTAATAATATTAAATATATACATATATACGAGCATATTACAAATATATAACTAAAACTAATGCTAATAAAGATATAATACTGATAATTATTATTATGCTAGCAAAAATAAACAAATAAAAATAAAATAAAATAAAAATAAAATAAGTAATAATAATAGTAGTGGATATAGTAAAATCGTAAAAAATTAATAATAATAATATTAGATATAATATAGTTTAATAATATATTTAATAATAATAATAATAATAATAATAATAGGTGCTGAAATCAATTTTTTTGTTGGAAAATTTGCTTAAATAGAGCGCTAAAATGACGTCGTTTTGGCCTCGGTCCTTAAACCCCAAACGACGTCGTTTCATGCTCAACCCGCTAGACCCGACCTGCTCCAGCCTAGGATCCGCGCGTTATTGCAAAAAGGGTTATTTACCCTTCTAGCCCTTCTGCATTTTTTTAATCCAGTTTTCTTTTCGTTTTCAATTTATCCTTAGAATTTTATTTCAGTTTCAAATAGGTCCCCTTTGAACGGTGCGATTTTGAGGACTAGGAATATTTCCCTGTTTCCTCCCTCCATATTATTCGCACCATTCAAAATGGTCCCCTGTCTTGTTTTATTCTGATTTTTTCCTATTGAATTTTGTATTGATTTTAATTTAATCCTTTTTGTTATTATTATTATTTTAGTATTGAGTTAATCTAATATTAAATTTTTTTATATAAACTTTACTTATTTTTATTACTTTTATTATTTTTATTTTATTTATTTATTATTTTATATCTTCTTACATGCTTTCAAATTTTAATTTTATTATTATTATTTTAGCTCTGGATCCCTCTTAGCTTTCCCTCTATCACGATTCAGGTGCTCAATGCACTTCACCTCCTCAGTTATCTTGGCCTTCTCGACCAAGGCTGAGAAATTCCACTCTCTCTGCGGAGCTATCAGAACACGCAAGCTGTCGCGAAGACCATCCTCAAATCGCACACAATGCTCATACTTGATCGCCACCATGCCCTTTGCATAACAACTTAGTCTCAGAAATTCGGCCTCATACTCGACCACAAAACGATCCCCCTCAGTGAAATTCAGGAACTTATATTGTCTAGCATCAGTGTAGTAGCCTTCCACATACTTATTCTGGTAAGTGGTCTTAAACAAATTTCGAGTCAACCGATCGGGCTGAGTGCCCTCCTTAACCGTCAACCACCACTGATACACCTCATCCTTAAGCAAAGACACAGCCCCCTTGAGCTTCTACTCATCGGTAAAGTTCAGATCATCTATGATGCGCTCTATAGCCTCTATCCAGTACTCAGCCACACTCGGAGCAACCCCAGCTATGCTCCTAAATACTTTAGCCCTATTAGACCGGAGTCGTTCCGTAACCAACCCACGGCCTCCAGATCTAATGTTGGGTCCAGCAACCCTCTCTAGAATACGAAGCATGACCTGGGCAAGTACGTCGTCCCCAGTCGTATGATCATAATGTCCTTTCCCACTATTAGTCGTAGGAGATGCCGGTGCCTCACAAGTATCAGCTCGAGCCCCCTATGGCCTCTACCTCGGCCTCAAGTACCCCATTTACGAGTACCGCGTGTTCTCATCGTATCTATGGAATTAAGCTGTATTAAAAGTTTTAAGTATATCAGTTTACAGTTCCAATGATTATTAACAAATATTTTATGCAGTACAGTTCCAGAGTGTTCGATGTCGGTTATCGCGAGAAAAGAAATCGTCTCACTACAGTTTCAGTCTACTCTATCTAGAGTGTTTTAGTGAAGTACTACCTAAGTAGTCTCAGAATACAGTTTCAATCAGATTAAACAGTCTTTCAGTATAAATTAATCATGCTTTAAACAGTACATATCAAAATTTTAGAGAACTTACTTGGATCAGTGTTGGAGGCTCGGCGTACCACTTATTCAATATCAAAACATTTCAAAATCATTTTATCAAAACCATACTTTAAAACCCTAAAACCACAGTTGAGTTTTGCAACCTGACTCTGATACCACTAAATGTAACACTCCAAACCCAGCCTAGACGTTATGGCCGAATCTGGTGGTGTCACATGAGAGTATTTTTGGAAAACTATTTCCATTATCAAAGCTTGTTCAGGTTATTATTTTTTCTTTATAGCAGAAGCTCGAAATTATTCATTCACAAAAAAAATCTTAGATTACTTAATAAAATGCATATGAGGGGTCGCAGTTTAAAAGTTAACAATAATAATAGTTATGATTCAATTTGAAAACCCAAGTAAAAAATCAAAACAGTTCAAAGGTCCACGATACATAAAAACTCCCAAAATAATAAAATAATGAATAACCAATAATTAAAGCAAGGAGTCCAGTGAAGTGTCCATCAGTGGTCACCCTCGAGCCCTCCGCAGCACCAATCCATCTACTGTTGGGGATTGCCTGACAGACAAATAAAATGAAGGAGTGAGTTTTCACAAACTCAGTGTGTACATCCTTACAGTAAAGCATGCATACATCAAATATCAGTCAAACAGTCATTAATCGAGCCTGAGCTCTTAAAGAATCAGATCAGATATAACCGAGCCTTAGCCCATCCAGAAATCGAATGCATATCATATTAGAAACAGACCATGCCCACCAACCCTGCACACTATCTCCGTCTACCCTACACACCAAGTGGGGACAAAATCGACCCACCCAGTCCTACACACTATGTATAGGGATATAATTGACCCATCCAACCCTACACACCATGAGGTACCGTAAAACGACATATATCAAATCAATACAGCATAGCTGCCAGATATACGACTAAAATCCTTTCAGTCTTCATTCTCTCTAATATCAAGCCCAACCTAATGCAATACAACATAAATAATGACATGTCATGCTATCATACAGTAAACAAATCATACGTGTCATGCTCAGATCAGTTTAGAACAGCAGTATAACACATGCTAAATATAACATGCTAGCATACACTTCAGTATCATATCACAGAACAGGGTATAAGTAACGTTTACCGACCCCTTAAACAGGTCACAATCGACTAGGGCGACCCGTGCAACCATTCAGAACAGTTCAAATTAATGGGCTCACACGCCCATGTAGCCTACCCGTGTGGGCCTACACGCCCATGTGGCCCACACGGCTTAATTCGGTCTTGCCCGTGTGGATCACACGGCTTGGCCCAAACCTCACACGCTCGTGTGGTTCACCTGTGTGGCCTACACAGCCCAATTGGCCTAGTGATAAATGATAAATTATACATATTTTTACCTCATGTTTAGCCTATATTTTGGATAAATTATCATTAAATTCGTGAGAATTGGTGCTCTTAACCCTTCTATTTCATGTTATATACTCAGGAGAGCATAAGGAAGAGAAAAGAATGAAAAACGGACCGAAAATGAAGAAAATAGGCCAAAGTGTGAAAACGACACGGCCCAATGAGTCACCACACGGCCGTGGCATACGACCGTGTCACATAAGGTCTAACACGGCCCAGCCTCGACAAGCATGGCCAAGCCACACGACCGTGCCACCCTCAACAGGCCCATACGGCCTCTTATCGATCCACACGGGCGTGGCACATGGGCGTGTCCCTGTCGTGAGGAAGTGCAATTTCAATCGGATTTGGATACTTAGAGGCTAAGAAAGGCATCCCAAAGCTCTATATAAAGACCCTTGGAGGCAACTCTAAGGGTGTACTCTTTTCTCCTAAAAAGGAGCGCCTTCTTTCTGCCAACACAAGAAGTGGAAGCAAGGGATTACTCCAAGGGAAGCCGATTGATTCACCCCAAAAGCCGGAATTCTACATCAAGACAGAAGATCTCCCTTTAAATCCTTCAAGGGTTTTTGGGTTCTTTTATGTTTTGCTATTTTATTTCTTCTGAGATGTTTTCTTTTTTAATTATGAACTAAACCCCCCAAATACTTGAGGGGGATGAAACCTAAGGCAGATCTTGTTATTATTTTATCTTGAGTTATATGATAAATACTTGAATTATTCTTAATTATGTGTACTTAATTCTTATTTTAATAATCCTAGGTATTAATTCAAGTATTGATGTGCTTAAACAGAGGAGCAAAAGTCCCTGTTTAAGAGTAGATCTAGCATAATTAAGCGGAGTTGCATGCAACCTTAGACATAGGGCGACATAAATCTACCGGATTAGGGTCAAACCTAATAGGGAGATCCATAGATCGAGTTAATGCAAGATTAGGGGTTTTAACTAGAAAGAGATTTCAGTTAATCAACCTAGGATTAGTTGTTCTTATCCTCGACAGAGGTATTAACATAAATTAGGGATCTCTACGGATCAAGTCAAGTGAATAAATCGTCTAACTCAAAAATCAATAACAAGTGAAGTCTAGGTGGATTCTCCCTTGAGTATTGCCTTTATCAATTAGCTTCTCCCAAGAGTTTTTCCCCAATTTACTTTTTGTGCATTCTTAGTTTAGTTTAGAATTAATTTCATACAAACCTCTTTTATTTTTAGGTTAAATAATAGAAAGGAAGTAAGTACTAGTGATTTTGGTTCCCTTGGGTACGATAACTCGGTCTTGCCACTAAACTATACTACTGTTCGATAGGTGCGCTTGCCTTAAAATCATGATATTAGTAAGTTTTTGGTGTGATCAGTATTTATAAATTTTATTACTTCATATCACGCGATATCACCTAGCTCATTCTCGCACACAGCCTAGCTAGCCCCACACGCCAGTGTCCGTCGCGCCTGTGAAGAGACACGGTCATGCCTACGGACGTGCCTAAGGCCGTGTGAACATTTTAAGCAGAGACACGGTCGTGCACTCAGGCCGTGTACAAATAGAGTATAATTTTTCCCAAAACACGGGCTGACGATAAATCACCATGGCCGTATGACATGGCTATGGCAACTTTTCAATTTAAGCACGGGTTAACGATAACTCGCCACGACCGTGTGACAGGGCCGTGGCAACCTTTCAGTTTAGATAAAGGCTTGCACAACACCACACGCCTGTGTCCCTAAACCGTGGCCAACACTGTCAATTCAGACACGACCGTAAGACTGCCTACACGACCTTGTGAATAACGAAGCCTCATCACAAACGGCCGTGTGACCGATCACACGACCGTGTGAAAAGCGAACAAGATTGCAAACGGCCGTGCGAGATGGCCAACACGGACGTGTACCTCGAATCAGGCACACTAAAACCACCGAATTTCGAATCACATAGGCAAAATTCGAGTCACACGGGCGTTTGCCATGCCCGTGTGACCCAAAAACTATAAATAGGGGTCACTATTCATCATCTTCTCCCTAAATCCTCTCAAACCACCTTGTTCCCCAACCCCCTAAGTGTCGCCGCCAGTGTCCACAGCACCCCCACGACCGTGCCGCTTCACCCACGACCGTGCTCTGCCTATTACCTCTCATTTTCGATTCTATTTTTCTCATTTTTTTTCAAATTTTTATTGCTTATTTCCATTTTTTTTATTTATTTTTAGGATTAGCATTGCTTTGAATCATAGAATAAATAGAATAAGCTTGAATACTCTAGAATAATATCAAGCACTCCATGATTACATGCTACTTAGAACTTGATAAACGCTAATTTATACATATTTTTACCTCATGTTTAGCCTATATTTTGGATGAATTATTATCAATTTAGTGAGAATTGGTGCTCTTAATCCTTATTTTTCATATCTTATACTCAGGAGAGCATAGGGAAGAGAAAAGAATAGGAAATGGACTGAAAATGAGGAAAATGGGCCAAAAATGACAAATCACACGGCCGTGCCACATGAAGATCACACGGTTCAGCTCTCGACAAGCACGGGCAGGCCACACGGCCGTGCCAAATCACACGGCCTTTGTCGAAGTCACACGGGCGTGGCACACGGGCGTGTTCTAGTCGTGAGGAAGAGGAATTTCACTCGAATTGGGATACTTGGAGGTTAAGAAAGGCTCCCCAAAGCTCTATATAAAGACCCTAGGAGGCAACTCTTAGGGTGTGCTTATTTCCCCCAAAAGGGAAGTATTCTTTGCTGCCAACACAGAGAGTGGAAGTAGGGATTACTCGCAGGGAAGCTGATTGATTCCTCCCAGAAGCCGAAATTCTGCAGCAATATAGAGGATCTCCCTAAATTCCTTCAGGGGTTTTCGGGTTCTTTTATGTTTTGTTATTTTATTTCTTCTGAGATGTTTTCTTTCTTTATTATGAACTAAACCCCTCAAATACTTGAGGGGGATGAAACCTAAGACAGATCTTGTTATTATTTATTCTTGAGTTATATGATAAATACTTGAGTTGTTCTTAATTATGTGTTCTTCATTCTTGATTTAATAAACCTAGGTATTACTTCAAGAATTAGATGTGCTTAAAGCAGAAGAGCAAAAGTCCCTGTGATAAGAGTAGATCTACCATAATTAAGCGGAGTTGCATGCAACCCTAGACATAGGGCGACATAAATCTGCTGGATTAGGGTCAAACCTAATATGGGGAACCATTGATCGAATTAATGCAACCTAAGAAGTTAATTGATAAAGAAACTTTAATTAACAACTTAGGCCTAGTTGCTCTTCACCTCGACAGAGGGTTTAGCATAAATTAGGGATCTCTACGGATTAAGTCAAGTGAATAAATCGTCTAGCTCAAGAACCAGTACAAGTGAAGTCTAGGTGGATTCTCCCTTAAGTATTGTCCATATCAATCAGCTTTTCCCCTAAAAGTTTTCTCAATTTACTCTTTGTGTCTTCTTAGTTTAGTTTTAGAATTAGTTTAAACAAACCCCTCTTTTATTTTTAGGCTAGATAATAGAAGGAAAGTGAGTAATAGTACTTTTGGTTCCCTTGGGTACGATAACTCGGTCTTGCCACTAAGCTATACTATTGTTCGATAGGTGCGCTTGCCTTAAAGCGTCGCGATATTAGTTAGTTTTGGTGTGATCAAGTTCTTTATAAATTTTATTACTTAGTATCGCGAACGCGGATATCAAGTTTTTGGCGCCGTTGCCGGGGAACTAAAATATTATGAAAGCTCGATTTCTATTACTTTAGCCATATATTTATATTTATTTATTTTTCTTTTATTTTTATTTTCAATTTAATTTATTTTTATTTTTATTTTTCTTTTCTTTTAAATTTTTGAGTTTTCTTTGCTTTTTCTTTTTAGGTATTTTTAGTTTATGACTAGAAACAATCCAACAGGACCACTACTTTTCGACGAAGATCTAGAAGCAACAGTTCGCAGAAATCGTAGAGAAATTAGACGCAGTCTACATTATCCTAAACAAGAACCTGATCTAGAGCCAGAACCTACAGAAGAGATGGAAGCAAATCAAGATGTTCTACCACCTCCCGCAATAGTCGCGTCACTAGCAATTCAAGAAGAAGCTCCGCGCACTATGTATGATTATGCTAAACCTAGTTTGGCTGGTACCCAAACTAGCATTCTTAGACCAACTATTGCTGCTAATAATTTTGAGATAAAACCTAACACCATTCAGATGATACAGCAATTGGTACAGTTTGATGGTTTACAGGATGAAGATCCAAACTCACACATAACCAATTTTTTAGAACTTTGTGATACCTTCAAAATAAATGGCGTTTCTGATGATACCATTTGATTGAGGCTATTTCCATTTTCTTTGAGAAATAAAGCCAAACAGTGGTTAAATTCTCTACTACGAGGCTCAATTACCACATGAGAGCAGATGACCGAAAAATTTTTACTCAAATATTTTCCTCCAGCTAAAACAGCCAAATTACGAAACGATATTTCTTCTTTTGTGCAGATGGATTTAAAAACACTTTACGATGCATGGGAGAGATACAAAGATCTTTTGAGAAGGTGTCCTCATCATGGATTACCTTTGTGGCTACAAGTTCAAACCTTCCACAACGGTTTAAATCCGTCAACCAGACAAATGATCGATGCAGCCGCAGGCGGAACCATCAATAATAAAACACCTGACGCAGCTTACGAATTTATTGAGGAGATATCATTAAATAACTATCAGTGGCAAGTCATGAGGACAAAGCCGACGAAAGCCGCAGGAGTTTATAATATTGATGCTGTTACTATGCTCACTAACCAAGTAGAACTTTTAAATAAGAAATTTGATAATTTTGTTGGTTCTACGCAGGCTCAACCAGTGATGCAATGTGATGCAGCTCCAGAAAATACGTTTAATTCAGACCATCTACACAACATAGAAGCCGAACATGCCAATTATATGGGTAATAATTCTCGACCTCAAAATAATCCTTATAGTAACACTTATAATGCAGGTTGGAGAAATCACCCAAATTTTTCATGGGGAGGACAAGGAAATCAAAGACAACAGCCTCCGGTATTTCAGCAGCCACCACCACAACAGGAGAAAAAACTGAACTTGGAAGAGATGTTCACCAAATTTATTGCCATATCAGAAACTCGTTTCCAAAATACCGAAACGGCACTAAGGAACCAGCAAGCATCTATTCAAGGACTTGAAACTCAAATAGGCCAGCTTGCTAAGCTAATTTCGGAAAGACCACAAGGTGGATTTCCAAGTAACACTGAGACTAATCCAAAAGAACAAATTCATGCCGTGAGCACAATAGATGAGGAGGTTTTAATCAAAGACAACTCAAACAAGGAGCTTGAGGTGAATAAAGGTAAAGTAGGGGTAAGCAGGAACAAGCCAGACATCAACGAACATAAGCCTCGTATCCCATACCCAAGAGCGCTTCAGAAAGACCGCACAGATGAACAATTCGGTAAGTTTCTTAAACTCTTAAAAAAATTACATATTAACTTACCATTTGTTGAAGCAATTTTACATATGCCAGACGCGGTTAAATTCTTAAAAGAACTCTTGACAAACAAGCAGAAGCTAGAGGAGAAATCTCATGTGGAATTAAATACAATCTGCTCAGCTATTCTTCAAAATAAACTACCAACCAAACTGAAAGATCCAGGGAGTTTTACTATTACTTGTTTATTTGGTAGCCTAGACACAAAAAATGCTTTAGCTGATTTAGGGGCTAGTATAAATGTCATGCCTTATACACTATTTAAACAACTAGGTCTTGGAAAACCTAAGCAAACTAAGATGAGCATTCAACTGGCTGATAAAACTATTAGGTCTCCTTAAGGAATAGTTGAAGATGTGCTCATCAAAATTGATAAATTTATATTTCCAGTTGACTTTGTTGTTTTAGACATTGTTGCAGATAGCAATGTACCCTTAATTCTAGGGCGACCCTTTTTAGCAACTGCAAGAACAATAATTGATTTAGGAACAGGTAAACTTACACTACGTGTGGGTGATGACCAAGTTACCTTACAAGCTCGAAACTCGATTACGTTTGTTGATAATAATATAGTTATGAGTCCTTGTAAAAAGAATAATCTCACCACCCAACCTTCTGTGCAGGATACACTCTACATAAAGGCAACCCAATCACAAACAAGTCCATCTAAGGGAGATGCACCTGAAAAGCGAACGCTTCAGATCGAGGAACTAGATGAGTGGCTGAACTATTATGAAAAACCCAAAACAGGTCACACCAACCCAGAGCATCACCAAGACGACCCCCAGGTACAAACGAATCAACTCAAGGTAGGGGATAAGGTAATCTTAGGGGAAGACGATCCTCGAATCTTGAATTCAAAAGAGCATACAAGTGACACACCTTACTTCACGGTAATGAAAATCTTTTCCTATGGTACAGTCGAGATAAAACATGAGTCACTCGGCACTTTTAAGGTAAATCACACTCGACTCAAATCTTACGTTGATAATGAAATTGTAAGTAGGATAGAAGAGTATCAACTCTTCAAACCACCGTGAACGTACAAGCTCGAGCAAAGTCAAGCTTAGACTATAAATAAGCGCTTCTCGGGAGGCAACCCTAGCACTAACATAGTAA
The DNA here is from genome assembly GCA_020496765.1 of Gossypium stocksii. Classification (NCBI taxonomy): domain Eukaryota; kingdom Viridiplantae; phylum Streptophyta; class Magnoliopsida; order Malvales; family Malvaceae; genus Gossypium; species Gossypium stocksii. Next base: position 113,941,823 of record CM035623.1, read on the forward strand.
CTTTTCTTCTATTTTGTTTTCAGTCTTTTTATACAGCAATTAACACCTTTGATGCAGGAAATTAGGACCACACGGCCTGGAACACGGGCGTGCCTAAGGCCGTGTGACATCTTAAAACAGAGACACGGTCGTGCACTCAGACCGTGTACAAACAGAGTAAATTTTTCCCAAAAGCACGGGAGGTCGACAAATCCCCACGGTCATGCAACATGGCCGTGGCAACCATGCAGTATCAACACGGGCTCGCACAACGCCACACGCCCGTATCCCCAAGCCATGGCCAACACTGTCAAATCAGACACGGCCGTGTGACTACCTACACGACCGTGCGAAAAAGTGAACAAGTTCTCCACGGCCGTGCAATATGGCCAACACGGGCTAACCCCGAGCCACACGGGCGTGTGCCTCTATTCTCCCATACGGTTCTATTTTTCTCATTTTTTTTATTAGTCGCTTTTTTATTTCAAATTTTATTTTTATTATACTTAATCCTTTTAATTCATTACAGTATTAGTATTTCTAGAACTTAGTTGATTATTTTTCTGTTATTTAAATTTCGATCTTTCATATCGGCCAAGCCCTAACGAGTAATCTCTATCAATCGAAAATTCCCATGATTAATTAATATTTTTGCAGTTTCAAAAAGGAGCTCTACAGCTCATATTCAAACGGAAATGGGAACACCCTGCCACAATTGCCGACTCTTCCTCATAAATTCATCCTAAATTCAGGAAGTTTCAATTCTCTCCCTATCTTATGATATTATACTTCTCTTGCTATTTATGTATCTTTGTACATTGAGGGCAATGTACATATTAAGTGTGGGGGGGAAGCTTACTTGAAATCTTTACACTATCTGTGAAAATCCCTGAAATTGTACTTCATGCATTGTTCTTAACTAATTCTCAATCTCCTATTAGGAATTTATTCTGATTGATTTATGATTTCTATCGATATGTTGAGAATTAAGATATAGGTGCTTGTACTTTGATTATTCAAACTTTAAAACATTAGGGAATCAAGCATGATAAGTTGAAATTTTTGAGAACCCCCAATTTTTGCATAAGTTATTTTCCCTAATTCTAAGTATTATCTTGAGATTTGAAATTCATAGGATTGACATCAAAAGCCATAATTCTGGTGAGATCTTGAGCCCTTTTTGAGCATACATTCTTTCGTGTTCACTTTTATTATTGCTTTGAGTGAGTCAATACTGAATTGTTATTCTAGAACTTGTTCGATTATACATGTCGAGACCACATCATTGATTTGATATACCAAAATGATAAAGGCACCTAGGATTTAACCCACTTACTCCACAAAAAGCCTACCTCCATGAATTAACCCCTAGTAAACCCCATTGAGCCTAACAACCTTTTCCTTGACTCACCCTCTAATTATTAACCAATAACCCATTTTTGTTGAATGTTATTCAATTATTTTGATCCCTATTTTTGTCGAGATTTGAGTTGAATTTTTCATCTAGTTTTTTTTTCTCTTTTCCAGATTGTAAAGTTTTATTCAATTTATTGTATTACTTGAGTTGTTCTTAAAAAAAAAAAAGAGAAAAGAAAAGAAAAGAGTACATACAGTAAAATTCAATTGTAAATTGTAAATAGTTCGATAAATTTTTGCATATTTCTATTTTAAGGCTACCAAGGCAGAAATGATAGTATCATAAGAATTAGCTGAGAAATATGTTCCATTGATAGAGATTTTTTCTAGCTAGATAATTTTTCAGTTCAATCTCGATTCTAACCTTCTTTTTGCAGCCTGTGACAACACCCCTAACCAAGCCCCGTTACAACCATTAAAAGACCTTTTGATCAATGTATCATATCAAACTATAGTGGTAGAGATTTGATTTTCTTGCAAGCTTATGGTAATAACTTTTCATGTTGATTAAGGAGTGCTTAAATTTTGAACCCTAAACACTTCGAGTGGATAGAGTGAACCTTTAGTGAGGATGTCAACTCCTGTTAATTAAGATGGAGAGATAACTACTTAGAAGGAAGGAAGAGACTTATGTTTTCAATGATAAAATTCTCAACTTAGAGTGATTGAGTCTTTAATGTTCTTCTGATTGAATTACTCATTGTATGATTACCTGTGGACTAGTTTGAAACATTATTGATAAAGATTGTAAGTTGAGAGGAATAATTCTTATTTAGGGATTGAGATTTTGCTTGAGGACAAGCAAAGGTTTAAGTGTGGGGGTATTCGATAAATGCTAATTTATACATATTTTTACCTCATGTTTAGCCTATATTTGGATGAATTATTATTAATTTAGTGAGAATTGGTGCTCTTAATCCTTATCTTTCATATCTTATACTCAGGAGAGCATAGGGAAGAGAAAAGAATAGGAAATGGACTGAAAATGAGGAAAATGGGCCAAAAATGACAAATCACACGGCCGTGCCACATGAAGATCACACGGTTCAGCTCTCGACAAGCACGGGCAGGCCACACGGCCGTGCCAAATCACACGGCCTTTGTCGAAGTCACACGGGCGTGGCACACGGGCGTGTTCTAGTCGTGAGGAAGAGGAATTTCACTCGAATTGGGATACTTGGAGGTTAAGAAAGGCTCCCCAAAGCTCTATATAAAGACCCTAGGAGGCAACTCTTAGGGTGTGCTTATTTCCCCCAAAAGGGAAGTATTCTTTGCTGCCAACACAGAGAGTGGAAGTAGGGATTACTCGCAGGAAAGCTGATTGATTCATCCCAGAAGCCGAAATTCTGCAGCAATATAGAGGATCTCCCTAAATTCCTTCAGGGGTTTTCGGGTTCTTTTATGTTTTGTTATTTTATTTCTTCTGAGATGTTTTCTTTCTTTATTATGAACTAAACCCCTCAAATACTTGAGGGGGATGAAACCTAAGACAGATCTTGTTATTATTTATTCTTGAGTTATATGATAAATACTTGAGTTGTTCTTAATTATGTGTTCTTCATTCTTGATTTAATAAACCTAGGTATTACTTCAAGAATTAGATGTGCTTAGAGCAGAGGAGCAAAAGTCCCTGTGATAAGAGTAGATCTACCATAATTAAGCGGAGTTGCATGCAACCCTAGACATAGGGTGACATAAATCTGCCGGATTAGGGTCAAACCTAATATGGGGAACCATTGATCGAATTAATGCAACCTAAGAAGTTAATTGATAAAGGAACTTTAATTAACAACTTAGGCCTAGTTGCTCTTCACCTCGACAGAGGGTTTAGCATAAATTAGGGATCTCTACGGATCAAGTCAAGTGAATAAATCGTCTAGCTCAAGAACCAGTACAAGTGAAGTCTAGGTGGATTCTCCCTTAAGTATTGTCCATATCAATCAGCTTTTCTCCTAAAAGTTTTCTCAATTTACTCTTTGTGTCTTCTTAGTTTAGTTTTAGAATTAGTTTAAACAAACCCCTCTTTTATTCTTAGGCTAGATAATAGAAGGAAAGTGAGTAATAGTACTTTTGGTTCCCTTGGGTACGATAACTCGGTCTTGCCACTAAGCTATACTACTGTTCGATAGGTGCGCTTGCCTTAAAGCGTCGCGATATTAGTTAGTTTTGGTGTGATCAAGTTCTTTATAAATTTTATTACTTAGTATCGCGAACGCGAATATCAGAACTCCATTTGATTGCCATTTTCTAGTTGAATCCACTTGCATGTAGTATAAATACATTCCTATGTTTCTTAATGTTGATATCATATTAGGATGGACAAATTATATTATTTAGGTAATTTATATTTCATACCAAATTATTTTAGTCACATTGTTATTTAAATATTAGTATTTGCTATTTGATTCGATTTAATTTAAATTTTTAGAACTAATGTTTATTATTTTGTTTTTAGGTACTATGTCGTCACGCGGTAAGAAAGCTGTCGTTCCTGCTACAAAGAAACGTAAGGGGCCAGGTGGTTCATCATCGAGGCCCACCTTCAAGGCTCGCCACCCGTTCATCACATTCCATTAAGACACTCAATAGGAGTTATTCCAACTCCTACGAGCCCGCCCTCTAGGAATAGGGCGATGTATTGACTAGGCTACCCTCAAGCGAGTCCAACTCGCATATGCTGTCCGGGCCGTACTGACTACCAGCCCTGGAGTAATTCTTCTACATCGTCGAACCCACCTACCTTGAGCTAACATTAGAGTTTTGCTCTACTTTTCGTTTACAAGTTATGACGAACCGCAATGACCCAGGCACTATCCAATTTCGCCTCGATGGTTTGATGCGATAGTTGAGCATGCCAGAATTCGGTATTGCGCTAGGACTCTACACAAACAAGTTCATAGCTGACGAAGGCTTCCTCGATCTCCCCCGCCGTATCCATCTATCACCAGTCAAATGTTGGCAAGCCTTAGTCCCAGGAGGAGCTACATACGACCCTAGTCGCATGAAGGCGACCGCCCTTGCCCCATCCTTGAGGTACCTTCACGCTCTCTTTGCACATACCTTGACGGGCCAACGTGAGAGCACCAGCGTCGTCAGTACACATGATGCTTACTTCTTATGGAGCATGGCGAACGCATACACCATTGACCTCGCCTATTTCATCGCTCAAGCCATTCAACACCAAACGGAGCGACATCGCAAGAGCGTTATATTCATGGGCCCATACATTACATGCTTGGCCCATCACTTCGAGCTCCTCAACACAGCGGCCCAGACATCCCCATACACACGAGTCGGCCAGATGACCCCTCAGGGCATCCAGATTATGCACCATATGAGGATGATCCAGCGGAGACCAGGAGGCGACCCTTTTCAGTACTGTCTCATCCAGGAGGCCGAAGATCTAGAGGACATTCCTGATGATGTCTCACCACCAGAGGAGGATTCACCTACTGACCCACCACCACCCCGCCGACCAGTTCATGCGGCAGCTTCTCATGCCGCCTATCCTGATTCGAGCAGCAATGCTTCCAGCGCTTCGATCACATCAATACGACACTACAGCAGATATGCCAGCACATTCACATCGCTTCACCACCGCCACCACGTGATCCATCTGAGGACTAGAGACTTCTATTCCTCTTATTTTTTTATCTTAAATTTTATTTAAACTCTGATTTTTATTTTTACCTTTTCTTATCTTCTCCTTTATTTTCCCTTTTACTTTTACTTTTACTTTTCTTTTTAGTTCATCTTATCTTTTTCATTATTTGAATTTTAGTATTTTTAGAACTTTATTTATTTTATTTCTTTTTCATATCGGCCAATCCCTAACTCTCTTAATCCAAACTCCCCATAACTGATAAATACTTTCGCAGTTTCAAAGGAGTTCTACAGCTCATATTCATACGAAATTAGGACCACCCTGCCTCAACGGCCAGCTCTTCCAATTCCAATATCTATCTCACAAATTCATCCTAAATTTAGGGAGTTTCAATTCTCTCCCTATCTTATGATATTATGCTTCTATTGCAATTAATGTTATCTTTGTACATTGAGGGCAATGTACATCTTAAGTGTGGGGGGAACATACTTCTAATCATTACATTATCTATAAAAACCCTAAAATCTGATACATTGTTCTCAAATAGTTCTTCAGTCTCCTAATAGGAATTAATTCTGATTGATTTATGATTTTTATTGATATGTTGAGAATTAAGACATAGGTGCTTGTACTTTGATTATTCAAACTTTAAAACATTAGGGAATCAAGCATGATAAGTTGAAATATTTGAGAATCCCATTTTTTGCATAAGTTATTCTCCTTAATTCTAAGTGTTATCTTGAGATTTGAAATTCGCAGGATTGACATCAAAAGCCATAATTCTGGTAAGATTTTTGAGCTTTTTGAGCATATATTCTTTCGTGCTCACTTTTATTATTGCTTTGAGTGAGTCAATACTGATTTGTTATTCTAGAACTTGCTTCGATTATACATGTTGAGACCACACATTGATTTGATATACCGAGATGATAAAGGCACATAGGATTAACCCACTTACTCTACAAAAGCCTAACTCCACAAATTAACCCCTAGTGAACCCCATTGAGCCTAACAACCCATTCTTTGACTTACCTTTAACTAATAACCAGTAACCCATTTTTTGTTGAATTCCATTCAATTACTTTGATCCCCATTTTTATCGAGATTTGAGTTGAAATTATTATCTAGCTTTATTCTCTTTTCCAGATTTTAAAGTTTGTAAAATTGTTCTTAAAAAAAAACATATGTATTAATTCATTTGTAATCTGTAATAGTTCAATAGTTTTTGCATATTTCTATTTTAAGGCTACCAAGGCGGAAATGATGTTACCATAAGAATTAGCCCTAGAAATAAGTTCCAGTGATAGAGATTTTTCTAGCTAGATAATTTTTCAGTTTAATCTCGATTCTAACCTTCTTTTGCAGCCTATGACAACACCCCTAACCAAGCCCCATTACAACCATTGAAAGACCTTTTGATCGATGTATCATATCAAACTATAGTGGTGGAGATTTGATTTTCTTGCAAGCGTATGGTAATAACTTTTTATATTGACTAGAGAGTGCTTAATTCTTGAACCCTAAACACTTTGAGTGGATAGAGTGAATCTTTAGTGAGGATGTCAATTCTTATTAATTTTGATTGAGAGATAATTACTTAGGAAAATGGAAGAAAACTTATGTTTCAATGATAAAATTATCAACTTAGAGTGATTGAATCTTTAATGTTCTTTTGATTGAATCTTCATTGTATGATTACTTGTGAATTAGTTTGAAACATTATTGATAGAGATTGTAAGTCGAGAAGAATGATTCTTAATTAAGGATTGAGATTTTGCTTGAGGACAAACAAAGGCTTAAGTGTGGGGGTATTTGATAAATGATAAATTATACATATTTTTACCTTATGTTTAGCCTATATTTTGGATGAATTATCATTAAATTCGTGAGAATTAGTGCTCTTAACCCTTCTATTTCATGTTATATACTTAGGAGAGCATAGAGAAGAGAAAAAAATGAAAAACGGACTGAAAACAAAGAAAATGGGCCAAAGTGTGAAAATGACACGGCCTAAGGAGTCACCATACGGCCGTGGCACATAAGGTCCAACACGGCCCAGCCCTGACAAGCACGGCCAAGCCACACGGTCGTGCCACCCTCAACAGGCCCACACGGCCTCTTATCGATCCACACGGGCGTGGTACACGAGCGTGTCCCTGTTGTGAGGAAGTGCAATTTCACTCGGATTTGGATACTTAGAGGCTAAGAAAGGCATCCCAAAGCTCTATATAAAGACCATTGGAGGCAACTCTAAAGGTGTACTCTTTTCTCCCAAAAAGGAGCGCCTTCTTTCTGCCAACACAAGGAGTAGAAGTAAGGGATTACTCCAAGGGAAGTCGATTAATTCATCCTAGAAGCCGGAATTCTACATCAAGACAGAAGATCTCCCTTCAAATCCTTCAGGGGTTTTTGGGTTCTTTTATGTTTTGCTATTTTATTTCTTCTGAGATGTTTTCTTTCTTAATTATGAACTAAACCCCCCAAATACTTGAGAGGGATGAAACCTAAGGGAGATCTTGTTATTATTTTATCTTGAGTTATATGATAAATACTTGAATTGTTCTTAATTATGTATGTTTAATTCATATTTTAATAATCCTAGGTACTAATTCAAGTATTGATGTGCTTAGGCAGAGGAGCAAAAGTCCCTGTTTAAGAGTAGATCTAGCATAACTAAGCGGAGTAGCATGCAACCCTAGACATAGGACGACATAAATTTGCCGGATTAGGGTCAAACCAAATAGGGGGATCCATAGATCGAGTTAATGCAAGACTAGGGGTTTTAACTAGAAAGAGATTTCAGTTAATCAACCTAGGATTAGTTGTTCTTATCCTTGATGGAGGTATTAACATAAATTAGGGATCTCTACGGATCAAGTCAAGTGAATAAATTGTCTAACTTAAGAATCAATAACAAGTGAAGTCTAGGTGAATTCTCCCTTGAGTATTGCCTTTATCAATTAGCTTCTCCCAAGAGTTTTTCCCCAATTTACTTTTGTGCATTCTTAGTTTAGTTTAGAATTAATTTCACACAAACCTCTTTTATTTTTAGGTTAGATAATAGAAAGGAAGTAAGTACTAGTACTTTTGGTTCTCTTGGGTACGATAACTCGGTCTTGCCACTAAACTATACTATTGTTCGATAGGTGCGCTTACCTTAAAATCGTGATATTAGTAAGTTTTTAGTGTGATCAGTATTTATAAATTTTATTACTTCATATCACGCGATATCACCTAGCTCATTCTCGCACACAACTTAGCTAGCCCCACACGCCAGTGCTCGTCGCGCCTGTGCAGTGCTAGCACAGCCTCACTCGTCGACCACACGGCTGTGTCTCACACACGGCCTCCACACGGGCAGTTGATACTCGTGATATTAAGTAATAAAATTTATAAAAATTGATCACACCAAAAACTAACTAATATCACGATTTTAAAGGCAAGCGCACCTATCGAACAGTAGTATAGTTTAGCGGTAAGACCGAGTTATCGTACCCAAGGGAACCAAAAGTACTAATACTTACTTCCTTTCTATTATCTAGCCTAAAAATAAAAGAGGGTTGTTTGAAACTAATTCTAAAACTAGCTAAAAGTGCACAAAAAGTAAAGTGGGAAAAACTTTTGGACAAGCTAATTGATATGGGCAATACTCAAGGGAGAATCCACCTAGACTTCACTTGTTATTTAACTTCTTGAACTAGACGATTTCTTCACTTGACTTGATCCGTAGAGATCCCTAACCTATGTTAATACCTCCGTCGAGGATAAGAACAACTAATCCTAGGTGGTTAACTAAAGTTTCTTTATTAATTAACACCCCTAGGTTGCATTAATTCGATCTATGGATCCTCCTATTAGGTTTGACCCTGATCTGGCAGATTTATGTCGCCCTATGTCTAGGGTTGCATGCAACTCCGCTTAATTATGGTAGATCTACTCTTAAAACAGGGACTTTTGCTCCTCTGCCTTAGCACATCAGTTTCTTGAAGTAATACCTAGGATTATTAAATCAAGAATGAAGAACACATAATTAAGAACAATTTAAGTATTTATCATATAATTCAAGAATAAATAATAACAAGATCTGTCTTAGGTTTCATCCCCCTCAAGTATTTGAGAGGTTTAGTTCATAATTAATAAAGAAAACATCTCAGAAGAAATAAGATAACAAAACATAAAGAACCCAAAAATCCCTGAAGGAATTTAGGGAGATCCTCTGTCTTGATGTAGAATTCTGGCTTCTGGGATGAATCAATCAGCTTCCCTTGGAGTAATTCCTTGCTTTCACTCCTTGTGTTGACAGAAATATGGTGCTCCTTTTTAGGAGAAAAGAAGTATTCCCTTAGCGGGAAATAAACACACCTTTATATAGAGTTTAGAATGGTTTTCTTAGCCCCTAAGTATCCTTTTTAGAGTAGAATTGAACTTCCTCACTATAGGGACACGCCCGTGGGCCACACCCGTGTGGATCTACAATAGGCCGTGTGTGGGCCTGTTGATGGTGGCACGGCCGTGTGGTCTAGCCGTGCTTGTCGGGGCTGGGCCGTGTTGGACTTTATGTGGCACAGCCGTGGGACACGGCCGTGTGGTGAATCCCTGGGCCGTGTCGTTTTCTCATTTTGGCCTATTTTCTCCGTTTTTGGCCTGTTTCTCGTTCTTTTCTCTTCCCTATGTTCTCCAGAGTATAAGACATGAAATAGAGGGATTAAGAGCACCAATTCTCACAAATTTAGTGAGAATTCATCCAAAATATAGGCTAAGCATGAGGTAAAAATATGTATAATTTATCGTTTATCAGCAGTCCACACGCCCGTATGGCGTCGACAGTCTCATTTTTAGCTTTCATCGAATTGTGATATTAGTGCATTAGGGATACACACATGATTCCAATCGAAGCTTAAACGACCCCCGAGCACTCCAGAACCTAGAATTGACAATTTCAAGCTTTAATCAGTCACTTAATCGATTTTATCAAGACTAAGCAAAACCCAAAATGAGAGATCAATCTTACCCTCGATGAATAATGTCGTTTCTTCGCTAAATAAAACGTCGATTAACAGTTCCCAGAACCTCAGTTATCTCTTAAACAACAACAATACGTCTTTTAATCACTTAACCGAGGAAACATTCGAGTTTTAAGAAGGAAACTTACCAACTGATGAAAACCCCAGATGTGCACAAAACGAATTGAATGCTAAGAAAACGGAAAAGAGATTGAACAAAAAGAAAGAATAAAGAGAAGGGAATTTCAGAAGTAAGCAATAGTAGAAATCGACAGCAAGAAAGGAAAATTTGGGAAAAACGGCAGAGGGAGTTTTTAGGATAAAAGAGAGAACTAAATTTTTGCAAAAACGAAGTTATCAGGTAACTGCTCATCCCCCAATCACTCTATCACTACGTGTTCTACTCCAACTCAAACACTCTTACGGCATTAATGGCAAAAATAATACCACAGTAATGACTCAAACATGAGGTCTCAAGCATAATCCCTTACCACTAAACCACCAGACCAACAGGCCCATTCTGATATTCTTTTACTACTAAGCCTTGTGTCTAATGATCAAGCTTCACTTAAATAAAATCCAAAATTTACCCCAAGTCTTTACTTGAACTTAGGACCTCCCCAAACACACCCAGAGCTCATATTCACTCAAGCAGACAATTATTTGTGTCAAAATAACGCAAAAATAATTTCGGAAATTTTTATGCACAACAAATCACAAAAGCCGAAATTTTGGGGTGTTACATATTCTCTAAATTTCTTGTGTGCTAATTTGAAAGATCAAATCCCCAAAATCTGGTAAAACTTCAAGGAATTCATGGATTCAGGTACGCTTCCGCATTTAGTTTTATTCTTGATTTATTCTTGATGATTTGACATGATAGACACTGGTTTATTCAATTTTATTTTAGATTTATTTTACAAATTTAACACCTTAAACTTGCAATGAACTAACATAATCTTCCTTTTGTTAGTTTTGTGACAGAATGGACATGCCATGTCTTGAACCATGGACAAACGTCATTGGTATCATCATGATCGTTATTAGATTTAGAACTTGATGAAATTATTAATGGTGTCATGGTTATTGCATGAACAAGTATAAATAACATAATATTCTTATAAAAATTATTACTTTTTATTTTTAATTTGATTTATGATTTTTTTTTCCTTTTTTTTAATTTTTTGTTATCGTAATTATATAGGGATAAATATCAAAATTATACATGAAATTTAGTTTAATGTGCAATCTCATACATCAATTTTAATTTTTTACGATTTTATATATAAAATTTTGATTTGATTCAATTTTCACAAATCACAAACATTATTGTCGAATTAACATCATTTTACATTCATGTATTGCATACACAAACAATTATATTATTTAATATAAAAATAAATGTATGCATTCTTTTTCTTTAAACATATACAATTGAATGAAAATCAAAGTTTCATGTATACATATAATTTTCAATTTAAATTTCATGTGTATAATTGCACCAAATCAAAGTTCATATATTAAATTACACATTAGACTAAAGTTTATATATAAATTTGATATTTATCTCTAATTATATATATTGGAAGTATATGTGAAAGTTGAAAAAAAAAATATTATTAAAGGTTTTACTAGAGGAGAACAATTACAAGAATATATATATATATATATATATATATTCGTTTAACTATAATGTAGAACCAATTTAATATAAAGTACAATAGATAAAGAATAGAAAATAATCAGATAAAACCCACACTTGTCACATGAACATAGTAGGGCAAAAACTCCCACATTGTAATTTTACATGATGAGTCACAAAAACACAAGGCATTTGCCTTGACCAACAAGTCAATGCCCCATTGATAATAAAATAAGTTACGTAATAACCAACTTGAAATTAAACCGAACTCAAAACCGAATCAATACAATGAATTTTCAACTTTCACAAGTTTTTGCTCATGTGCCCCATTCCATGTACTATATATTCTTAGTAATCTCACATACCTTTCTTTATAACCATTCATTTTCTAATACAACTATCAACTTACCGTGAACCGAACAATCGATTGTAATGTCTATACTCTTAATTTTATTTAACTGATTTTGAACTCATAGATAAATACACGTATCATATATTACTATACGCTTTTGGACCCCCAAAGCTCTAGAGCTAGCATTAATTCCCAAAGACACTCAATGCTCTGGGGCAAGGGTGAAACCAATTTTATTTTTAGAGTGCTGAAATTAAATTGTAATTTTTACGATAATAAAAATATAATTTCATCATTTTAATAGTTTATATCTTTATAATTTTTAAAAAATTAAATTAAATTTTTATATTTTTAAGAAGACTAAAATATAATTTTATTTTTACTAATTTAAAATTTTAAAAATTTTAAAAATTCTAAATAAAAAAAATTTCATTTTAGGGACAGCAACCTAGCGAGCCCCAAAATTTTCCCCTTACCATGGGAAAACTAACTAATTCAACGTCAAATATAATAAACAAATGATGTGGGCCTTTGCCCTTAAACCACCTAAAAAGGATATAAACCATAATAAAATGATATCCAAATGCCAAAAAAATCCATTAATGTAAATTTTAATAATTTTGGTAACATTCCAACTCTTTTAAGCAAGTGTATCTATTTTGTATCCATTTAGATTTGCATCCACCATTAGGTGAAAAATGCTAAAGGAAAATATTTATCTAATAAACCTATATTTATCTAATAAACCTTCAATCTTTTTTCAACTTCCACTATATATAATTACTATAATAAAAAATATTATAAAACAAATCAAAAGCAAAAAGGAAAAAATCATGAACAATTTTTGTAAAAATATTATGTTCTTCATACTTGTTCAAGCAATGGTCATAACCCTATTAATAGCATCATCAAATTCTGAGCCTAATAATGGTGGCAATGATAATAAGAGTCTGTTCCATACATGGTTCAAGACATGGCATATCCATGCTGTCAATGGATTGAGCAAAGATCAGACTTTGTTAGTTCATTGTAAGTCTCAAGATGACGATTTAGGTGTCCATAACCTCGCACTTGGTATTGAGTTTACATAGAAATTTAGACCGAGAATCACTATGGGAACACTTTTCTGGTGTTACATGGCTTTCCCCAATCATCAAGCTTCCTTCAAAGTGTTTTGGAATAATGAAGTCTTGTATAATATGTGTGATTGGGGAACTTGTATTTGGACTGCTAAAGATGATGGAATTTATTTAAGAAATATTCCTAAAAATCAAGATGTTCATTATTACGATTGGGAATAGGAATGATTTTTTTTTTGACAGACCAGGAATAAGAATGATTATGATAAAGAAAAGGGGATTATTTTATGTACTTCTATTACCTACTTTGCAATAATAATAACATAATATTTTTATAAATATATCAAATAAATTTAAGTAATAATTAATTGAAATAAAATAAAATCAAATATAATGAATTTTCAATTGTCACAAGTTTTTTGTCATGAGCCCCATCCCATGTATTTGAGGAAAAAGCCTATGATTTTCTTTTATCTGTTCAACAAGGCCTATGAGCATGGAGTTTTTTTTTTTCCAGGAAAATAAGCCGTAGTGTTAAGTGTGATGATGAGAAACGTCCTAGTATGAAATATGACGAAAATTTCATCCCTAATACATGATCTTAATTGCATTATCACTCGATAATTTTCCATAAGGTTTTTTAGTGTCTCAGATCTGAGACACGAGAGAAGCATCATTGTCACTTGGTAATTCTCCATAATTTGACAAGTCTCTAATCATATTAAAATCATAAGAGTTTTTCGTGTGTCCAATAATTTTTAGATTTGGATTATTTTGTTGTCTGTTTATTTATTTCTACGTTTTTTTTTCTTTTATGCTGTTTGTTAGATAAGTGATGAATGAAAGAGAAAGTTAAATTGAATTTCTACTTAAAAAAATATAAATCCAGTTATTTACATATATGTTTTTGTTATACTCCACTTTGGCAATGACATGTGGCAAGACATGAGACTACACGTAGACAACTTTTTGGGGAACAGTCTGCATACAATTCTTCACTGAGGACCATCCGTGGTGATCCCCCTTGTAATAAGGCAATTTTGCCCGGGCCCAATAAAGCCCAAATAAACACAAAAGAACAAATAAAATCAAAAATTGTCCAAATGTCCATTTACAGACTGAAAAGGCCCAATACCCTAAAAACCAACACAATCCCGGGTCAACCCCATACCCAGGTCAGCCCAACATACCCAAACCCGGTAGCCCACTTAAACTAAAGCCTACTACCCGTTTACCAGACCCAACCCGGATGGCCCAAGCACCCTAAACACCAGCCTACCCTAGCCCATACGACCGGCAGAAACAGGAACAGCAAACCCTAGGTGCGCCGCACCTAGGGTCCTTCAGCCTTTGACCCTCGGCCACCAGCTCCACCGCCACTTTAGCCTCTGTCCACATCAACCATCACCAGTGCCTGCAAACAATAAATGAAACAAACGTCAGCAACCGAGGAAAACAGTAGAGCACAGTATAGCAAAGAAAAGCAAAGGCATAAAGTTCGGCTATAAAGCCATCGAAAAACGGAGGAGAAAGGGTTCGAGTTTTTTTTGAAAAATCAAAAATTTGTAATCAAAAACATTTGTAACCGGAAACAAAAATCAATCAAAAAAAACGGAGCTTTTGGAAAGGTGAATCCTATTCTCTGTTCTTCGTTTCGTTCTTACCTCTTATCCCTTTAATACCTGTTGTGCGAAAAAAAAAAAGGATTAAAAAGTAGTGTTTTACCTAGGAGCCCGATTGTTGAATCCTCTCGCCCTCGTCGCAATCGGGGAAGGAGGGGTTTCAGCGCGCGAGTGCAATGGCACCTCCGGGTGCGCTCGCGAGGGAGAACCGGACTCGGTCTCGGTGCGTCATTGGCCACGGGGTTGAGGGTCGAACGGAGGCCCTTGGGTCACCTTTGCTTCGACAGAGGAAAGGGAGAACGGCTAGGGCTTATCATTTGTGAAAGTGACCAGATATTTGCTGATTTAGGGTTTCTGTTGGCCCTTAAACAGCTTCCTAAACGACACCGTTCGGGACCGATTCCTATGGCTCGAAACGGTGTCGTATGCCCCTTTACCTAACACCTACCCGATGACCCGACCCAGACACTGCGTGACCCGCGTGTTTT
Organism: Gossypium stocksii; assembly: GCA_020496765.1. Lineage (NCBI taxonomy): Eukaryota > Viridiplantae > Streptophyta > Magnoliopsida > Malvales > Malvaceae > Gossypium > Gossypium stocksii. Next base: position 113,957,008 of record CM035623.1, read on the forward strand.
GGTGTCTGATGGGGTATTTACGCTTCAGGTCCTCCGAACTCGCAGTGGCATTCAATTTGGCCCTTTCCGTGTTCTATTTTCCTTTCGAATTTGCCCATGAGATTCGAGCGTGGTTGCAGTATGGTCCGCGTTTAAGCACAGCACCTTGAGGACTGGTTTATTTCCAGTTTTGGTCCTTGCACATTACACTCGTGTTTCTCTTGGGTCCTTTAATCGTTTTCGTTATCTTTAATTCGGCCCTAAATTGTTATTTTGTTTTCAATTCAGTCTTTTTATTTCATTATTTCGTTATCTTAATAATTAATTACCCTTTATTATTTATTATTAATATATTTTATATATTCTAATTATATGTGCATATATATATGACATTCGTATGCTTTTCATTTGCATTTATATATATTTCTTTAATATTACATTTATATATATACATAGACATATATATGTTCTTTCATATGATTTTATATATATGTTTTCAATTTTATGGTATACATTTTGTATATTATATATTCTGAAGTTATATTTTATATACTATACCCTTATATTATTTAGGTATTTTGTATATATTCTTTTACATTATCTTATATATATTTTTAGTACTTATATATATTTTGTATATTATATCTATTGTTAAGTTATACTCTTTATATACACTACATTCTTATACATATATTATAAATGTATCTTACATATTTTTCTTATTTACATATATATATTTATATATTGTATCAATAATTATTTTTATATGTCGTTATTATTTGTTAATATGTATATACTGTTATATCATATTACTCAGTTTTTGTTTTCTTATGTACATACTTTAATTCTATTATGTAAACATTTTCGTACGTTACATATGTATATATTTTCCATATTACGTATATTTTTCGCATTATGTATTAACCACTCTTTTACATATTTTTTTTATATCACTATGTAAATATTTTAAATACTATTTCATGTATGTATATACTAGAATATTATTTATGTAAATATTTTAATGCATTACGCATATACATTTCAAGTATTATATGTATCAATGTTTTCGTATATCATGCATGTATGTTTTTATATATAGTATGTACATCATTCTTATATATTTTGTATTTGCTATTCTTTTATATATATCTTTATATTGCACTGCATACATATTTTAAATGTTATATATTTGCGTATTTTATGAGTATAGGTTTCTTTTAAAGACTATTACTTTTATTATAATGTATTACTTTTGAAATGTTTATTCAAACTCTTATTGGTCTAAGCCTCTTCATTATTCACCCGTGTTTGTTTAATACCTGTTAGATTGAATTTGTTTATTTTATACTTTCTCTTAAGCTTAATTTTAGTTTTCGAAAGTCAATGCTAGTATTTGCATATGATACCATGCTATAATTGTTGTTAGCATGCATTATTTGGCATGTGGTGATTATAACGATTTATTGATGAGATGTATCGATTATGAATTATTATTTTTTTGCTTTGTATGTTATTATTCCATGTTTGTATTTTATAAAAGTCGAATTTGATATTATTTTAGTAAAAATCCTATCCCAAGGTTTTCAAAAACATCACTCGTGTTTGGGTACTTCGAGGGAGTCGAGCCTTAACTCACTAGGTTCCGATTTTCCTCATTAAACCCAAGCTACCGAGTATTGCTTTTTAAATCAAAACGTGCGAGCTTTCAAATAAAACCTATTCTCAAAATCTCGAAATGCTACATCCTAACTTACTGAATGTGGCGTTCAGTGTCTCGAGATAGGAATTTCAAAATTAAGGTAATATTTAATATTTTGGAACTTCGATGAATCGAGCCCTAACTTACTGGGTTTAGATTTTCTGTTTGATCCAAAATGATTAAATATTCCTTTTCGAATTAAATATATGAATCTTTTTAATAAAAAGGACGAGCTTAATTTCGAGAAATTGACATATTGCATCCTAACTTATTGGATGCGACATTCTTATTTCATTGGGATGAGCGAGTCTCTATTTTTATTTCGGCATATTCAAATGTTTTAATAAAAGAGATCGTATTTTAAATTCTTTCGAATTTTCAAAACATTCGACACTAAGACATTAATTAATCAACAAGGTACCAATTTTGGGCGTATCGAGGGTGCTAATCCTTCCTCGTGCGTAACCGACTCCCGAACCCTTTTCTGATTTCGTAGGCCAAAATTGTTGTTTTGATAAATCAAATTATTTATTAAAAGCAACCGCTTTTCGAGGTGATCCGATCACACCTCAATAAAAAGGGATCGGTGGCGACTCCTGTTCATTTTCAAAATCCAAAGTCGATTCTTCCTATTTTCAAAAGATGGTTTCGACAGCTTGGCGACTCCACTGGGGACCCAAGTTTGTGAGTCAAGCCTCAAGTTGATTAACTTTTGTCTTTATCGTCGAAAATTGAAAATTTGATTTTGATATACGATCCCTCTTTTGTATTTCATCCGATTTGAAATTTGCAATCATTGTTTTGTTCCTATTTCCTTTCTATGTTCCGATGTTTTACATACTTGCGCATTGCATTGCATGACCGCCGGGTCACACCTTTTTAAGTGGGAGCAAGAAGCTACTCCTTCGTGAGGTTTTCACCTCCGTGTAGGATAGTGAAACGCTTCCGGAACACGTCCGTACCTATGTGCTTCGTGAGATTTTCATCTCCGTGCAGCCTTAGGGAAACGTGTTCCCCTGAACCGAACTCGATCTAAATGAGCCTATGATGGGTGAAGATCGAGGAATCTGCTGGTTCAGGTACCCTACTCTAGATCCAAGCCGCATATAGAGAACCTTTAGGAGTCCACACGAGGTAGAACTACGCCCAACTCTAGTGGTTACCCTAATAGGTCCTTGATTGTTCTCTACTTCTATGTATGCTTTGAATTTTATTATATATTGCACTGACGCTTTGTGTTTTACTCTCCATATGTTGCACTAACATTTTGTGTTTCTGCTTTCTACATATTGCATCGAAAAGGTGTCGATTTGGGTTCGATTGCTAAAATAGGGAGCTCGACCATAGAAAACGAACATCTTGATAAAGTAAAAGGCAATGCGACAATCCAAAACTGGTCAGAAACTGCACAACTGGAAAAAGGGGATAGCCTAGCTGTGGGATATGTATCGGAGTTATGGGATTATACCCGTATCATTGTTACGCAAAACAGTCTTCAGGAATTGAGAGAAATTTGGTGTCAGTGGGATGATGAAACTAAAGGGATGTTCTACAACAAGTATGGAGATTTGCCGTATCTGTTAGATGTTAAAGTGGACGAGAACTTGTTTCGGGCCCTCGCACAGTTTTGGAACCCGGCATATAATTGCTTCACCTTCGGAGGAGTGGATTTGGTGCCTACCATAGAAGAATATACTGCTCTACTGAATTGTCCGAGAGCACAGGTTGATAAAATTTATTCACGAGCCGCTTATGTCCCAGCTTTTTGGAAAAAGTTGATGAATATTACGGGAATGAGTGAGCAATGGATCACGGCTAAGATCAAGAAGAAAGGAGAATACAAGTGCATCCCATGGAAAAACCTAAGAGATCTAATTCTAGGTCACCCTGATACTACAAAGAGGGTTGATGTTTTAGCCCTTAGCATTTATGGATTAATGTTGTTCCCTAAGGCTTTGGGATATGTGGACGAGGCAGTCACCGACCTCTTCGATCGACTTGACAAGGGGATCACACCAGTGCCTGCAATCTTGGCGGAGACTTTCAGGTCATTAAGCGCATGCAGAAGGGCCGGGGAAGGCAGGTTCATTGGATGTGCACAATTGCTATTAGTTTGGTTTCATGGCCATTTTTGGAAGGTGAGCAAGCCTTCCTATCGAGTCTTCTTGAACGATTATTCCCCGTTGAAAGAAATGGTCGCCACACCAAGAAGAGATGATGTGTCGGAGGAAAACTGGATCGCACTTCTCTAAAATTTACAAGATGGGGACTTCGAGTGGAGGGCTCCTTGGTTGGTACCCGGGGAAATTCTTTACCGATGTGGGGATTTTGATTGGGTCCCATTGCTTGGAATTTGGGGAGCCACTGGCTACGCTCCCTTAATGGTGTTAAGGCAGTATTGGTCAAAGCAGTTTATACCGACAACGCATGGGTTGGCAGAATGCGAATTCCCATATAAAGGGGAGAATTATAGGAAAAAGATCAAAGAGGTTTCTATGGCCTGGAATCAAACTTGTCGAATGAAAAATCAAAATGCGGGATCGATAACTCCCGAGTATAAGAACTGGTTTAATAGGAGAGTCAACGATAATGTTCCAAGACCAAATTTAGGAGAAGGTAGACCGCTGGAAGAATATCTCCAGGTAGTCCCCTCCGAACTAGAAATTATCAGACAGGACTTTGAAAAGCAAAGTTCAGAAATGGGAAAACAGATAAAGCGGTTGGAGTAAGAAAAGATGTATCTGAGCATGGACGTCGATATCCAAAAAGCGGAAGCCGAGAGACTTAAAAAGGGAAAGAACAAAGTAGAAGAAGACTTGGATAGCCTAAAGACCGATTATAAGAAAGTGTGTTCGTCTTTAAGGAAGGCTGGTCTAGGGAAAACTCCAGAAGAATGGAAGCAAGAAGTCCAACGAGAAAGACTGAAGGCCGCGCGTTGGGAAACAAGATACAAAGAGGCCCAAGCACGAAATGAAGCCCTAGAAAGAGAAATGATAGAAAACCAGAAAGGGAAGGATGAGTTAACAGCTAGAGTGGCAGAGCTAGAGGAATCCCTCCGACGACATCGGAATCGCAACTCTGTAGTAGAGCTAAGAGCCAGCTTAGTCAAAATCCAAGAAATGAAGAAGAAAATCGAAGAGTTAGAAATAACCTTGCAAAGCTGTCAAAGCTATATTAGGTCTTTGGAGACAAATGAGGAGCGATGGAAAGAGGAGTGTTGCTACTCTCAAGAGCAAATCCAAAGAAGAGATTACGTTATGGAAGGAGCTGTAGCACAAATACGAGAAGCGGCCGAACACCTGCAATCCCTGGCTTTTCAAGCGGACATCCTTAGCATGAAGTATGGGCCTAGAGAACAAGAGTTAGTTTCTTTGTTGGAAAAGATTAAGGCTCTAGGCGTTAAGGCAAAGCCGTATCTGTAATTTACTTTATGTAAAGAGCTTTGTGTTCTAATAAAGTTTCCTATATGGAATTGAGCTTGAATCGATACTCTTTTTGCATTCATGCATCTGCATTGCATCACATCATTATATGCATTAAATTTCATAGTAAGACACTAATAAAGAGAATTCATTTCAGAGAATTAACCTGGAAACTACTAGTAACCCATCCACCCAGCACCGTTACGGCACTCGCTTTAAGTGAAAAAGTATGGATCAGAGAATAGAAAGGTTAGAGTAGCTCCAGAAGAAGATGCAGGACCAGATGCAAGAACAGCTGAATAAGATGCAACAAGATATGATGAATCGGATGTTGGAAGCACAAAACAACATGATGAGTCAACTGACTCGGCTTTTGACTGTAGGACAAGAAAAAGGAAAAGGCCTTGCAACAAATACCGAGGAAAATGAGGATCCGCCATATCCTCCGGGGTTCACCCCACCTAACACACAGGCGCAACATGAATCATATCCGCGTAGACCTTCTGTCACCATCAGGCCACAACAGCTCCAAGGGGATGCATCAATACCGGGTAATAACCAAGCTGGCTCGGGCTCAGAACATAATCCAATTAACCTCAATATCCCTGACTTAGATGAAGCAGCCGAAGGGGAAAGGTTAAGAACGGAGTTGCCAAAACAGCTCGAAGACAGGTGCAAATGGATAGAAGAAAAATTCAAAGCCATGGAAAGTGATGATAACCGTCACGGGATCGATGCTAAGGACTTGAGTTTAGTCCCAGACTTGATCCTTCCCCTCAAGTTTAAAATGCCTGAGTTCGAAAAGTACAATAGAACGAGCTGCCCTGAAGCTCACATTGTTATGTTCTGTAGGCGGATGACGGGTTATATTCACAACGACCAGCTATTAATTCACTGCTTTCAAGATAGCCTGGTCGGGGCGGCCTCTAAATGGTATAACCAATTAAGTCGTGCTGCAATTAACTCCTGGAAAGACCTTGCCCAAGCATTTATGAAACAGTACAGCCATGTAACGGACATGACTCCCGATAGAATCACCCTCCAGAATATGGAGAAGAAACCTAATGAAAGTTTTAGACAGTATGCGCAACGGTGGAGAGAAGTTGCCATACAAGTTCAGCCACCGCTTTTAGAAAAAGAAACCACGATGTTATTTATTAACACTCTAAAAGCTCCTTTTATCACCCACATGCTGGGAAGTGCCACCAAAAACTTTGCTGACATAGTAATGACGGGTGAGATGATCGAGAATGCTGTAAGAAGCGGTAAAATTGAAGTTGGAGAAAGTACCAAACGATCGGCCCCAAGGAAAAGAGACAATGAATTGAACAATGCGAGTACAATTAATAGAGGGCAATCCAAGTCCTTCACTGTCAATCAACCAAAAACAGGGACCGCCAATCATTCCAACACGGCAAGACGAGAATCCAATACGAGGGAAAACACGGAAAGACCATCGTTCACACCTATACCCACAACCTATAGGGAGCTGTATAAGAGTCTATATAATGCTCATGTAGTCTCACCGTTTTACCTAAAGCCACTACAGCCCCCATATCCCAAATGGTATGACACGAATGCCCAATGTGACTATCATGGGGGAATAAACGGGCATTCAATTGAGAACTGTACCGCATTCAAGAAAGTGGTAGAGAGACTCATCAAAATGGGAATTGTGAGACTTGATGATCCGGCTACTCCCAATACAGCGGGGAATCCACTCCCTAATCACACCGACCAAGGAGTAAATGGGATAAGCAAAGGCCAGAACAAAAAGATCAAACATGACATAGCCGAGGTTAAAACCCCATTAAGGCGAGTATGGAAGGAAATGGTCAGGAGAGGATTATTTAGGTTGGGTTCAAGAGAAAGACCTGAAAAGGAAGGAAACTACTGCGAATTTCACACCAAAGCGGGACATGAGATCCAAGACTGTATGGATTTCAGGACCTTTGTACAAAATATGATGAATAACAAAGAAGTGGAATTTTTCGAAGAAGCTAAGAACCCCGAAGAGGGAGAGATATGTGCATCAGAGGGGGAATCGAAGGCACAAACAGTTAACTACCCCGTGATCATTATATCACGACCCACGAACAATGAAACAGGAGTGCAAATGCCACCAAAGGTTATAATTCAAAAACCCGCAGTCTTCCCCTATAAGGACAGCAAACAGGTCCCATGGAATTATAATTGCAATGTGACAATCCCGGGAAGAGAGAGCTTAGTCGATGCTTCGAAGGAAAGCCAAGAAGGGGGTTCCTATACACGCAGTGGAAGACGCTATGATACAGCAATCGAGAAAACACAGCCCGTGAAAGGAAAAGCCCCAGCGGTCGAAGAGATGAAAGAAAAAACAACTAGGCCTGAACATCCTATCAATGAGCCAGTCAATGAAAAGGAAGCAAAAGAGTTCCTAAAGTTTCTCAAACATAGTGAATACAGCGTAGTAGAACAGCTACGTAGACAACCGGCTCGCATCTCGGTATTGGCCTTACTCTTGAGTTCAGAAGTTCATCGTAATGCATTGATGAAAATTTTGAATGAAACATATGTTGCTAACGACATCTCTGTCAACAAGCTCGATCGATTGGTCAGCAACATAAGTGCTGATAACTTCATTTTCTTTAACGATGATGAGATACCGCCAGGTGGAAGGGGGTCGACTAAAGCTCTGCACATTACCACACGTTGTAAAGGGTACACACTGCCAAGTGTGCTGATTGACAACTGGTCGGCTTTGAATGTCCTACCATGGTCCACATTAAACAGGCTACCTATAGACAGCTCTCACATGAAAGAGTGCCAGCACATAGTGAAAGCATTTGACGGCACAGAGAGAAGGGTGATGGGTAGAATCGAAGTGCCTCTTTTGATTGGACCAAGCACATACGAGGTAGACTTTCTAGTAATGGATATCAAGCCTTCGTACAACTGCCTTTTGGGGAGACCGTGGATTCACACAGCAGGGGCCGTTCCCTCTACGTTGCACCAGAAGTTGAAATTAGTAACAGAAAACCGACTAGTCACCATAAATGCAGAAGAGGAGATTATTGCGGCTGTAACCAGTGACGCACCATATTTAGAAGCAGACGCCGAGGCCATCGAATGCTCATTGCGATCTTTAAAATTTGTGAATGCTACCTTTGTGGGCGAAGGGAACAAAATCCCAAGCCCTAGAATATCCAAGACTACAAAGATGGGTCTACGTTTAACTGTGGGGAGAGGAGCGTAACCAGGAAAAGGACTCGGGAGGTATCTCCAAGGCAAAACGGAGGCGCCATTTTTGAAAGAAAAACGAGACCGTTTTGGCTTGGGGTTTAGGCCAGACACCAGACAGAGAATGAAAGAAGTGGAAAGGAAGCAAGAAAGGCGAAGATCACGGCTAAAGGGAGAAGAGATCAAGTGGGAACCAATGGTGTTCCCCCACATATCCAAGACCTTCGTCTCAGGAGGATTCATCAACCCTAAACAAGAAACCATCGAAAAAGGAGCTCTGGAAGAACTATTAGGAGGCATGCACATCAATGCTATATCCGAAGAGAGAGTTGAAGGAACAAGCTTATGGGAAATTCGCCCTTTTGAACCTGGGAGTGTTCTAGACAATTGGACTGCGGAAGAGATTCCTGTAGTGTTTAGAACTATTTCAGAGTAATGTCCTAGAACATTTATTACTCTAGGCTTAAGAGTAATGAACATCTTTTGTGAACTAAATTTGTCCCAAAATCCTTAAGTTCAATGAAAAATGCACCTTTTGAGCAAATAGTCTTTCATTCGTGCCAATTCATACATAGTCTTCTATTCTTTCATTGTTTATTATTTATAATCATAAGTTTGCAAACAATTATTCTTAGATGCCTTTTGTTTCTTTGCATCTCCCATTATCCCTGAAACAGGTCTCCAGATATCAATGACGTGAGTAACACTGCCAACGACTTGGCGCCCTTTTTTGACCAGGATATGTGTATAGATGATTATGAAGGTTTTAAGGATGACCAAAATTGTGACCTGGCACCTGAATTATTAAGAATGGTTGAGCAAGAGGAGAAACAAATCCTGCCTCATGAAGAATCAATAGAGGTTGTGGAGTTAGAACACGGAAAAGAAATAAAAATTGGGACCGGTATCTCTGCGGAAACAAGGCAAGAGCTGATCAAATTACTTCAGGAGTTCAAGGATGTGTTTGCATGGTCATACCAAGACATGCCTGGTTTAGATACTGATATGGTGGTGCATCGACTCCCCATAAAAGAGGAATGCAAACCAGTCCAACAAAAGCTTCGGAGAATGAGGCCTGATGTCTTACTAAAAATAAAAGAAGAGGTCAAAAAGCAATTTGACGCAGGATTTTTAAAAGTGGTGAAATATTCAGATTGGGTGGCCAATATCGTCCCCGTTCCTAAAAAGGATGGAAATGTACGAATGTGTGTGGATTACAGAGACTTAAATAAGGCGAGCCCGAAAGATAATTTCCCACTGCCTCACATTGATACCTTAGTGGACAACACGGCTGGCTATTCATTGTTCTCCTTCATGGATGGGTTCTCTGGTTATAACCAGATCAAGATGTACGAGGAAGACATGGAGAAGACCACATTTGTAACCATCTGGGGGACATTCTGCTATAAGGTGATGCCTTTTGGACTGAAAAATGCGGGGGCGACATATCAAAGGGCCATGGTAACCCTATTTCACGACATGATGCACAAAGAAATCGAAGTTTATGTCGATGATATGATTGCGAAGTCCCAAACAGAGGAGGAGCACATACAAGTCTTAACAAAGCTGTTCTTACGATTAAGGAAGTTCCAATTAAAACTCAATCCGGCCAAATGCACTTTCGGAGCCAAGTCAGGAAAATTACTCGGATTCGTGGTTAGCAAAAAAGGGATTGAGATTGATCCAGACAAAATCAAAGCCATACAAGGACTATCGCCACCGAGTACCCAGAAAGAGGTTCGAGGCTTTTTAGGGAGACTGAATTACATCGCTCGGTTCATTTCACAGTTAACTGAGAAGTGTGACCCTGTTTTTCGCCTCCTCAAGAAACATAACCCAGGTGTATGGGACGAAGAATGCCAAAAAGCCTTCGACAAAGTCAAGCAGTACCTGTCCAATCCCCCAGTGCTAATGCCACCTAACCCGGACAGGCCGTTAATACTGTACTTGACAGTGTTCGAAAACTCCATGGGATGCGTACTTGGCCAACACGACGAGTCAGGAAAAAGAGAGAGAGCCATCTATTACCTTAGCAAAAAGTTTACTGAGTGTGAGACAAGATACCCACCAATAGAGAAGTTGTGTTGCGCTCTGGTTTGGACCACGCGAAGGTTAAGACAGTATATGTTGTATCACACCACTTGGCTCATCTCAAAATTGGACCCCCTAAAGTATATGATGGGGTCAACAGCTTTGAATGGAAGAATGGCTCGATGGCAAATTTTACTTTCAGAATTTGACATAGTGTACGTGAACCAAAAAGCTGTAAAAGGAAGTGCTATAGCCGATTTTCTGGCCAGTAGAGCTTTAGAAGAGTACGAACCGTTAAATTTCGATTTCCCAAATGAAGACTTAATGCATATTGCAGTCATTAAGGAAGACGTTCAAGAAAGCCTCTATTGGAAACTTAACTTTGATGGAGCATCTAATGCTGTGGGTAATGGGATTGGAGCAGTATTGGTATCCCCAAGTGGAGACCATTATCCCTTTACCAGCAAGCTTAATTTCGACTGCACCAACAACATGGCTGAATATGAGGCCTGCATCATGGGAATACGAGCTGCCATAGAACGCAAGATCAAGCTGATAGAAGTTTACGGGGACTCTGCACTGGTAATCTATCAACTTAAAGGCGAATGGGAAACGAGAGACCCCAAGCTAATCAATTATCGAAGGATAGTCTTAGAGTTGATGAAGGAGTTTGACGATATCACTTTCTGCTACCTCCCGCGAGATGAAAACCAGATGGCCGATGCTTTGGCCACTCTTGCCTCCATGATCAAAGTAAACAAGCAAGAGGATGTAAAGTCCATCCAGATGAGCATCTATGAGGTTCCAGCCCATTGCTATAGCATTGACGAAGAAGAGAAAGATGACCACCCTTGGTATCGCGACATACTGCAATATGTGAAAGATCGTAAATACCCAGATCAGGCAACCGAGAATGATAAAAGGACGTTGAGAAGACTGGCCATTGATTATGTACTGGACGGAGAGATTTTGTACAAAAGAAGGAAAGATCAAGTACTTCTGAGGTGTGTGGATGCTGTTGAAGCAAAGAAAATTCTTGAAGAAGTACATGAGGGCACCTGCGGGATACACGCTAACGGCTTTACTATGGCCAGGCAAATTATGAGGTTTGGTTATTACTGGTCTACCATGGAAGGAGACTGTATTAACTACGCCAAGAAATGTCATAAGTGCCAGATTTACGGAGATAAGATTCATGTGCCGCCTTCACCTTTACATGTTATGACTTCTCTATGGCCCTTTTCTATGTGGGGCATGGATGTCATCGGTCCAATTTCACCGAAAGCTTCAAATGGGCATCGTTTCATCTTTGTGGTCATTGACTACTTCACGAAATGGGTTGAAGCTGCCTCGTATGCCAACGTTACCAAAACTGCCGTTAGCAAATTTTTGAAAAGGGAGATTATATGTCGATACGGAATGCCGAAGAGAATCATATCAGACAATGCCCTGAACTTGAACAATAGCACAATAGCAGAGGTCTGCAGTCGCTTCAAGATCAAACACCACAATTCATCACCATATCGCCCAAAAATGAACGGTGCGGTAGAAGCTGCAAATAAGAACATCAAGAAGATTGTAGGGAAAATGACGGAAACCTATAAAGATTGGCATGAAAAGTTACCTTTTGCCCTTTACGCATATCGAACGTCTGTCAGAACTTCCACCGGGGCAACGCCTTTCTCCTTAGTTTATGGAATGGAGGCGGTCCTGCCCATTGAAGTTGAGATCCCTTCACTCAGAGTATTGTCAGAAATAAAATTGGATGAAGCCGAATGGGTCCAATCTAGATATGACCAGCTAAACCTAATCGAGGAAAAAAGGTTAAGAGCCATTCGTCATGGCCAGATGTATCAAAAGCGAATGATGCGAGCTTACGACAAGAAGGTTCGCCCTAGAGAGTTCCATGAAGGGGATCTGGTCCTGAAGAAGATCCTTCCGATACAAAAAGACTTCAGAGGGAAATGGATGCCGAATTGGGAAGGACCTTACGTAGTGAAGAAAGCCTTTTCTGGAGGAGCATTGATCTTAGCCGAAATGGATGGTAGAAACCTGCCCAATCCTGTGAATGCAGACTCTGTCAAGAAGTATTTCACTTAGGGTAAGCGGAGGCCAAAGTGAAAACCCGCAAAGGGCGCTTTGGGACCTTAAAAAAAAAAAAATGGAGAGGCCAAGGTGAAAACCCGCAAAAGGGCACTTTGAGACCAAAGGGAATTTTGAGTTGAAAACCCGAAAAGGGCAGCTCAAATGTTTGATCGAGACTAGGATATGGATCTGATTATGGGAGAAGCGACAGGAGAGGGCAATGTCATAAGGCGCCAACAAAACCTTTCAGAACTTCTAAACATATATCAAGATCAAAAGGGTCTTCGAGAAATGTTATGCGGGGAGACTCACCCAGTGGTATCTGGGGCATCTACAATCTATTTTTGTATTCTAGCAAAATATGTTATCTTAGTCAATGGACTATATTCCAGCCAAATTTTCCGCTTTAATCTATTGAATTGAGCATTACCTTCCAAATCCCAGTCTAATTCATTGATTTAGCATTCCTTCCCGAACATCTTTCATTGAAACAACGATTAACGGGCTAATGATGTCTTGAATAAAAGGGGTTCTAAATATTACTCTGAAAAGTTTTTAACTAATACAAGAGCTTGAAACAGGACTAATGTTTAGAATTTACCGAACTTAAGGGTGAAAAAGGGGCTATTTTGAGACCATGTGTCAATTACTTCATTAATTGAATAAGAGGGCAGTGTACTACCAAGTAATGAAGCTCTGAAGGCCAACGAGTGAAAACTCCCTAAGCATAATAAGATTATCATGTTCATGACATTTTGCATTCATACAAGTGTCATTCATAATACATTTAGGAGCACTTGATTCACTTCGATCATAGCATCCTAATCATTTTGCACAGGCATAATCACATTTCACAAGATAGGTCTCCCTGAAGACGGGTGACAACATTCAGATCTGGCTTCCAATGGTATTTGGAGCAGATAGAAGAAGAAAAGTCTGACATCCTTGAGATTGCAAGGAGCAGATCGAAATTAGAAGATTTGACTTTCCTGAAGATGTAGGGGCAGATCAAAGAAAAGTCTGATATCCTTGAGATTGCAAGGAGCAGATCGAAATTAGAAGATTTGACCTTCCTGAAGATGCAGGGGCAGATCGAAGAAAAGTCTGACATCCTTGAGATTGCAAGGAGCAGATCGAAATTAGAAGATTTGACCTTCCTGAAGATGCAGGGGTAGATCGAAGAAAAGTCTGATATCTTTGAGATTGCAAGGAGCAGATTCAAATTGGAAGATTTGACCTTCCTGAAGATGCAGGGGCAGATCGAAGAAAAGTCTGACATCCTTGAGATTGCAAGGAGCAGATTCAAATTAGAAGATTTGGCCTTCCTGAAGATGCAGGGGCAGATCGAAGAAAAGTCTGATATCTTTGAGATTGCAATGAGCAGATTCAAATTGGAAGATTTGACCTTTCTGGAGATACAGGAGCAGATCAAAGATCCGAGGCTCAATTGAAGAAAAGAAACACCAAAAGACTAAGGCCTGGCAAAACCGGGCAAAATTAGCCCTCTTTGAGTCTTTGCTCCATTCTCGTTACACGGCAATGAGCAAAGAGGGGCAGCTGTAATAAGGCAATTTTGCCCGGGCCCAATAAAGCCCAAATAAACACAAAAGAACAAATAAAATCAAAAATTGTCCAAATGTCCATTTACAGACTGAAAATGCCCAATACCCTAAAAACCAACACAATCCCGGGTCAACCCCATACCCAGGTCAGCCCAACATACCCAAACCCGGTAGCCCACTTAAACTAAAGCCTACTACCCGTTTACCAGACCCAACCCGGATGGCCCAAGCACCCTAAACACCAGCCTACCCTAGCCCATACGACCGGCAGAAACAGGAACAGCAAACCCTAGGTGCGCCGCACCTAGGGTCCTTCAGCCTTTGACCCTCGGCCACCAGCTCCACCGCCACTTTAGCCTCTGTCCACATCAACCATCACCAGTGCCTGCAAACAATAAATGAAACAAACGTCAGCAACCGAGGAAAACAGTAGAGCACAGTATAGCAAAGAAAAGCAAAGGCATAAAGTTCGGCTATAAAGCCATCGAAAAACGGAGGAGAAAGGGTTCGAGTTTTTTTTGAAAAATCAAAAATTTGTAATCAAAAACATTTGTAACCGGAAACAAAAATCAATAAAAAAAAACGGAGCTTTTGGAAAGGTGAATCCTATTCTCTGTTCTTCGTTTCGTTCTTACCTCTTATCCCTTTAATACCTGTTGTGCGAAAAAAAAAAAAAAGGATTAAAAAGTAGTGTTTTACCTAGGAGCCCGATTGTTGAATCCTCTCGCCCTCGTCGCAATCGGGGAAGGAGGGGTTTCAGCGCGCGAGTGCAATGGCACCTCCGGGTGCGCTCGCGAGGGAGAACCGGACTCGGTCTCGGTGCGTCATTGGCCACGGGGTTGAGGGTCGAACGGAGGCCCTTGGGTCACCTTTGCTTCGACAGAGGAAAGGGAGAACGGCTAGGGCTTATCATTTGTGAAAGTGACCAGATATTTGCTGATTTAGGGTTTCTGTTGGCCCTTAAACAGCTTCCTAAACGACACCGTTCGGGACCGATTCCTATGGCTCGAAACGGTGTCGTATGCCCCTTTACCTAACACCTACCCGATGACCCGACCCAGACACTGCGTGACCCGCGTGTTTTGGTGTCTGATGGGGTATTTACGCTTCAGGTCCTCCGAACTCGCAGTGGCATTCAATTTGGCCCTTTCCGTGTTCTATTTTCCTTTCGAATTTGCCCATGAGATTCGAGCGTGGTTGCAGTATGGTCCGCGTTTAAGCACAGCACCTTGAGGACTGGTTTATTTCCAGTTTTGGTCCTTGCACATTACACTCGTGTTTCTCTTGGGTCCTTTAATCGTTTTCGTTATCTTTAATTCGGCCCTAAATTGTTATTTTGTTTTCAATTCAGTCTTTTTATTTCATTATTTCGTTATCTTAATAATTAATTACCCTTTATTATTTATTATTAATATATTTTATATATTCTAATTATATGTGCGTATATATATGACATTCGTATGCTTTTCATTTGCATTTATATATATTTCTTTAATATTACATTTATATATATACATAGACATATATATGTTCTTTCATATGATTTTATATATATGTTTTCAATTTTATGGTATACATTTTGTATATTATATATTCTGAAGTTATATTTTATATACTATACCCTTATATTATTTAGGTATTTTGTATATATTCTTTTACATTATCTTATATATATTTTTAGTACTTATATATATTTTGTATATTATATCTATTGTTAAGTTATACTCTTTATATACACTACATTCTTATACATATATTATAAATGTATCTTACATATTTTTCTTATTTACATATATATATTTATATATTGTATCAATAATTATTTTTATATGTCGTTATTATTTGTTAATATGTATATACTGTTATATCATATTACTCAGTTTTTGTTTTCTTATGTACATACTTTAATTCTATTATGTAAACATTTTCGTACGTTACATATGTATATATTTTCCATATTACGTATATTTTTCGCATTATGTATTAACACTCTTTTACATATTTTTTTTATATCACTATGTAAATATTTTAAATACTATTTCATGTATGTATATACTAGAATATTATTTATGTAAATATTTTAATGCATTACGCATATACATTTCAAGTATTATATGTATCAATGTTTTCGTATATCATGCATGTATGTTTTTATATATAGTATGTACATCATTCTTATATATTTTGTATTTGCTATTCTTTTATATATATCTTTATATTGCACTGCATACATATTTTAAATGTTATATATTTGCGTATTTTATGAGTATAGGTTTCTTTTAAAGACTATTACTTTTATTATAATGTATTACTTTTGAAATGTTTATTCAAACTCTTATTGGTCTAAGCCTCTTCATTATTCACCCGTGTTTGTTTAATACCTGTTAGATTGAATTTGTTTATTTTATACTTTCTCTTAAGCTTAATTTTAGTTTTCGAAAGTCAATGCTAGTATTTGCATATGATACCATGCTATAATTGTTGTTAGCATGCATTATTTGGCATGTGGTGATTATAACGATTTATTGATGAGATGTATCGATTATGAATTATTATTTTTTTGCTTTGTATGTTATTATTCCATGTTTGTATTTTATAAAAGTCGAATTTGATATTATTTTAGTAAAAATCCTATCCCAAGGTTTTCAAAAACATCACTCGTGTTTGGGTACTTCGAGGGAGTCGAGCCTTAACTCACTAGGTTCCGATTTTCCTCATTAAACCCAAGCTACCGAGTATTGCTTTTTAAATCAAAACGTGCGAGCTTTCAAATAAAACCTATTCTCAAAATCTCGAAATGCTACATCCTAACTTACTGAATGTGGCGTTCAGTGTCTCGAGATAGGAATTTCAAAATTAAGGTAATATTTAATATTTTGGAACTTCGATGAATCGAGCCCTAACTTACTGGGTTTAGATTTTCTGTTTGATCCAAAATGATTAAATATTCCTTTTCGAATTAAATATATGAATCTTTTTAATAAAAAGGACGAGCTTAATTTCGAGAAATTGACATATTGCATCCTAACTTATTGGATGCGACATTCTTATTTCATTGGGATGAGCGAGTCTCTATTTTTATTTCGGCATATTCAAATGTTTTAATAAAAGAGATCGTATTTTAAATTCTTTCGAATTTTCAAAACATTCGACACTAAGACATTAATTAATCAACAAGGTACCAATTTTGGGCGTATCGAGGGTGCTAATCCTTCCTCGTGCGTAACCGACTCCCGAACCCTTTTTTGATTTCGTAGGCCAAAATTGTTGTTTTGATAAATCAAATTATTTATTAAAAGCAACCGCTTTTCGAGGTGATCCGATCACACCTCAATAAAAAGGGATCGGTGGCGACTCCTGTTCATTTTCAAAATCCAAAGTCGATTCTTCCTATTTTCAAAAGATGGTTTCGACACCCCTCTTAGGACAATCCACATAGGACCTCCCGCGTATCATGTCCAAATTGTCTTAAAGATGACCCATTTTGCATCCCATTGGAGACCATTAAAGGACCACTGAGGTGTAACAATTTCATATAGTCTCAATGATTAGAATGTTAGAGCACGACCATATAGTACACTATATGACAACAACTGACTTGCAACGGCCTTGCTACTCGGTCGACTGCACAATCAAGTCGGCTCCTTGTGCTATCAGTTATGTGGTGAGAAATTGAACCTGAGACTCAAAAACAAAACCACTAATATTTAACCATTTGACCAAAGGAGTAAATGCATTAAAAAGTTAGAAAGTGTGCCCTGTAAGACGTATTTTCATTGCACGTCAATGAAAACGCGTCCTATGAAAAGTTTGGTACAATAGCAACCGTTGTCAAGAGAAACTTCCTAGTTGACATGGCAATGATTGTCGAAAAGAACAAAATATTTGAAGAGATGTCTTTAAGGAGAAATATGATGAAAAAGAGAAGGTGAACAAAATAGAAATAACTTAATTTTAAAATGATTAACGGAGTAATTTACTCTTATTGTTATTATTGCAAAGCATATGATGGAAGGACATAAAATAATTCCAACATAATCATTATTGTTCCCAATGGTAATAAAAATCTTCTTCACTTTTAGGAATATTTCTCAAGTAAATTCCATCATCTTTAGCTGTATAAATGCAATTTTTAAATTCACACATATAATACAACATATCGGTATCCCAAAACACCTTGAACGAAGCGTGATGGTTGGGGGAAGCCAAGTAACACCAAAAAAGAGTTCCCTTGATGAACCTCGGCCTAAATTTCCAGGAGAATTCGACACCAACAGTAAGGTTATAGATGCCCAAATCATCATCTTTAGATTTGCAATGAACTAATAGTGTTTGGTCATTGCTCAATCCATTGACAACATGTATATGCCATGTCCTGAACCACGTACGGATGGAAATATTCTCATTATTGCCACCTTTATTAGGTTCAGAACTAAATGAAGTTATTAATGGAGTTATGACTATTACTTGAACAAGTATAAAGAACATAATATTCTTAGAAAAACTATTTATTTATTTTTTTTAGTTTTTGCTTTGTTTCTTTCTCTTTGTGGTAGTTATATATTGTGGAAGTTGAAAAAAGATTGAAGGTTTATAAGATAAATATTTTCTTATGACATTTTCCAGCTAATGGTGAATGCAAATCTGAATATTGTGTAAAATTTAAAATAATACCAAAAAAGGAAAACAAAAGGAAAACACTTGCTTAAAAGAGTTGCAATGTTGCCAAATTTATTAAAATTTACATTAATGGATTTATTGGCATTTGGATATCACTTTATTGTGGTTTATATATATATATATATTTAGGTGATTTAAGGCAAAGGCGCACATTATTTGTTGATTTATATTTGGTCTTGATTATTTATTTTTGTGATAAGGGTTTGATTCGGATCAATTTGAAAAAGAAATATTATTATCTTATAGCATTTTGGTTTAAAAAATTAAAATCAAATAATAATGGCGGTTCAGATATTTATTTTGGGTGGTCAAAATTAAATTGTATATTTTTATAATAGTAAAAATATAATTTTATTATTTTTAATAATAATATTTTTATAATTTTCAATGGTTAAATTAAATATTTATTATTTTAAAAAATAAAATATAATTTTATTATTACTAATTTAAAATTTTATAAATAATAAAATTAAAAATTTACCATTTTAAAGATATTCCCAAGCTCCGCTGAGATCGTAGGCGTGTAGTTAGAGGCGAAATGACCTTGCTCCCTTGGTTGAGTTGAATGGTATAATTCAATTTTAGTGTCTTTTATTTTCAAATTAATGCAAGGGGACAACTTTTCTTTCATTATTTTTTCTTTCGTTTCTTTTTTCATCAGTCCTTTACTTATTCTTTTTTTCTTTCCTTTCTCTGATTCTCTCATCTCTCATTTCCCTCATTTTCTTCCTTAAACCCATCTCTTCCATTTTTGACTTGCAGAGATTTTCAAGCTTCAAATGTGCATGAATTTTCTGTTTGTTTTGTTTACTTGCAGAGGAAATCAGAGTCATTAACTGATTAGAACCTTTTAACCAAGTTTTAAGTTTTCAAGATTTTGATTAGAGCTGAACACAGAGCAGTGAGTAGAGTTTTAGAGCTCAGACCGAAAGAAGGAAAGAGAAGCAGAGAAGCTCTAAACTTTTTTTCCGATAAAGGTTCAGCTGATCGACACATATTCATGGACAAAGAAAGAAAACTGCTCCGACTCAAGCAAAACCAGTCAAGCCAGTGCTTAGAGTCAATTGCGGGTTTTTTACCCAAATAATACAAGAAAAATAAAAATTTACCAAAATAACACCCCATTTTTTTATTTACTAAAACAATACAAACTTTTTTTTTATTTACCAAAATAATACAAATCAAAAAAGAAAGCTCTGAAAAAAAAAATAGTACAGATGCAGGTGGGGCCCACAGGCGGCACCAAAGGTGCCTGTCCCATTGGCGGCACTAAAGGTGCCTCTCCCATGGGCGGCACCAAAGGTGCCACTCCCATAGGCACCACCCAATCCCCTTTTTTTTTCCTATATCAGTTTCAATTTTTCCCCATATCAGATTCAAATTCAAAGGTGCACGA
This sequence comes from Gossypium stocksii, assembly GCA_020496765.1. Lineage (NCBI taxonomy): Eukaryota > Viridiplantae > Streptophyta > Magnoliopsida > Malvales > Malvaceae > Gossypium > Gossypium stocksii. The sequence goes on from CM035623.1 coordinate 113,977,081, forward strand.
AAGAGAAGAAGAAAAAGGAGAGAAGAAGAAGAAGAAGAAGGAGAGGGCAGCAGAAAAAGAAAGAAAAAATAGAGAAAGAGAAGAAAGGAGAAAGAAAAAATAAGGTATTTTTTTTTAAAAATAATAGATTATATTGTTATTATATTTTTTTATATATTTTTGTTATTAGTTTAGTTATTATTGTTAGTTATTAGAATTAGTAAAAACCTTAATTATTAGATTTTGTTTATTTTGAAATTTTGTTTATTTTTTTAACAGATTGAATATTGAAGATGGATGATAAGTTTTTTGTATGCGTTTATTTCGATGGAATTATCTTAACAACAACTGTTGGATGCATATTTGAATGTCGATAACAAATAGCAATGAGATTTAATAGAAATATCTCGTTGGATGAAATGAATGAGAGGATTAGTGCAAAAATTGTTAGACGTTGTAGGAGAAAGATATCAAAAATTTTCTACAAGTTTTCAGTTTCGACAGATCCGATCAAATTCACTGAAATAGAACTTGTAGACGACGAAGATGTGGAAACAATGATCGATCTTTACTGTGGGAATGGGAGTAACAAAAATACACCGATTCACTTATTTGCCGAGTTAGCCGGTATGGAGGAAAATGAAGATGTCAATGCATATGGTGAAGAACATGGAGCTCAAGAACCGTGCATGGTGGCTCCAATATCGTACATTGATAGTGAATCGACTATAGGTGGGATCAATATCGATCTCAATATTACACCCGTAATTGATGTGGGAGGTGACGATGGATACGACGGTAGGGATCATTGTGATGAAGAGGTTGATAGTGAGAGTGATCCCGATGAGGACGATGTACCTGATGATATTGACGATGAAGGTGTGAATGACGGTGGAAACATTAATGCGTCTTCGGTCGGGAACCAGATGCAATGTATTATGATGCACAATAATCCTGGGCCATACATGTCACTCATAGACCTCGACGCAGCGCGTGTAGCTGAGTTCCCGGAGTACCCTGAAATACTTCCTGCTCACTGGCTGGCCGTAAATTTCGATTATAGGAGTTAGTCGTAGGCCAGAGATTCGAAAGTAAAGAAGAGTGCGTATTTTCTATTAAACGGTATAGCATGAATATATCAGTGGATTACAAAGTCGCGGTGTCTACACCGACAATATATATTGGGGAGTGTTGGAAGGCAGCGGAAGGCTGCAATTGGCGGGTACGAGCTACATTCATTCAAAATTCGCAGATGTGGGAGATACAAAAATTTGTTGGGCCTCACACATGCATATCAACACGTATAACAGAAGATCACCGAAAACTTGATTCAAAAACTATCTGTACGTATATCATGCCGATGGTGAAGGACATGCCAACCATTAAAGTTTCGGTACTGATTGCCGAAATGCAAGCACGATTCCAGTATCGAGTATCATATCGGAAGGCGTAGATAGCTAAACAGATGACGATTGAGCAATTGTATGGTGATTACGATTCTTCGTATAACGAGCTACAAGGATGGATAGCTGCTATGCGGGAGTACGTATCGGGGACTGTGATTGAGTTACAAATAAGACCTTATTACGGCCCAAACGACCAATTACAGCCGGGGAAAAGAATTTTCCATCAGATGTTCTGGACGTTTGATCCATGTGTGCGGGCATTTCCCTACTGCAAGCCGTTTGTGCAGGTGGATGGGACCTGGCTATATGGAAAATATACACAGATCCTACTTATTGCGGTTGCTCAAGACGGCAATAGGAATGTGCTCCCGATAGCATTTGCCATCGTTGATAAGGAGAACTTGGAATCTTGCGAATTCTTCCTTACCAATCTGCGGAGGTATGTTATTAGCAACGAAAATATTTGCATCATCTCCGCTAGAGGGAAAGGTTTAATTGCAGCAATTAGGCGTTCCGGTGTGCCATGGAGATCCGTTTATTACATCCGTCACATTGCGGCTAACTTCCATCGAGATTATAAGAATGCGGACTGGAAGAGACAAGTAGTGGCAATGGGTAAATGGTAACCTTATCTTTTCAATATAAGTTGTAATGTTTTATGTTATTGAGTTACTGGAACTTATATTTTCTTAATACGTATACAGCGTATGAGTTAGAGCCACATATTTTTCGTCAAAAATTGATTCGACTTGAGAGTGACATGGAGGGTCAAACAAACACATCTTTCCGACAGTGGTTGGGTACAATGGAGCCGTGGCAATGGGCTCAAAGTTTTAACGAGGGCTTTCGTTATGGTCAAATGACAACAAATTTAATAGAGGGAGTCAACGTTGTGTTATTGAAAACACGACATCTTCCGATTGCATCTGTCTTCTCAGCTACATTCTACAGATTGGCTACGTTGATGTTAAGAATGGGTTAGCAACAAGTCGACCAGATGGAGGCGGGACACGTGTTTGTCGAAGATGTCAGGGATGCAATGGTTGCAAACCGTCGGATGGCGAGGTCGATGAATGTAGAAATATATTCACGACGCCTGGAAACGTTTCGAGTTACGGAGACCATCAGTTGTCGACCCGGTATACCACCTAGGTCATATGGAGTTGATCTCCGGAACAGACGATGCGAATGTAGGAGGTTCGAAACACTTCATTATCCATGTGCACAAGTCGTGGCAGCGTGTGCTAAAGTGAACCTTAATGTTGGACAATTTGTCGATGATGTGTACACGCTCGAGCGCACATTGCGTGTCTGGGAAAATGAGTTTCCCGTCCTGCCTGACCTGTCTATGTGGGAGGTGCCTCCGACGACTTTCGAGTTTTTCCCAGATAGAGGGCTACGTAGGAATCCAAGAGGTCGCCCGCAATCATCTCGAATCCGTAATGAAATGGACATTACGGAGAAATCTGACGGTAAGCGTTGTGGAATATGCAGGTTAGCTTGTCATAGTCGGAATAAATGCCCACAGCGAAACTATCATATTGGACAATCGTCACGATCGGGTCGGAATTGAGCTTATGCTGTAGTGTTTTTAATTTAAAACAAATATTTCTAAGTTGTTATATGTAATGTTGTAATGTTGTAATTGTAACGACCCAAAAATTGTGGGCACCTAGATAATTATATGATTTTTGTATGGTAAACAAATTGAATAATGACAATTGTAATAAAAAAAATTTGGTACATTTGTTAAAAAATAATTAGAATTAAATTATATCAAAATCGCAAAAAACCCCTAAAATTGATGGTTCGATGGTGTGGTCCTAGGGGTATATCTTTGCGGAGGTCGACGTTCACGATCTGGGTGATCGCGACGACCAACATCCTCTTGAGGCGCAGGTGGGGGTGTAGTAAACATGGAAGAAAAATCATTTGAATCGAATGACATCGATGAACTTGAGCCGGAAGGAGTGCCATGATGCTGTTGGAACGAGCCGAGAGTGCTGTACTGTGGTGGGAACAATCCAAACATATCAAACTCGTATCTGCCCCCTGATGAGCTCGGGAAATAGTTCATACCCGCCAAATCTGGATGATACGAATGTGAATCCGAATGTGATTGGTTGGGCTCCGGCTCGGGCTCCTACTCGGGCTCAGGCTCCGGCACTGGATCAGGCTCGGGATCAGGCTCCGCCACTGGCTCATATGCACTATGTCGCTGCATATGCGGGGGGACTATAGTCGACTGGGCTCCAAGTATATATGGCTTTCCGAAACTAGAGTACCATCTCAGGTACTCTACTGATGCATGCAAATCGGAAGCCATAATCATCTTAGGTATCCGGGCCATTCGATTATCCAGCCTGCTCTAAGTATGGCATCAATCGTTCATCCGGGGGATATCCTATAGCGTTCACCCGGCCCCTTACTACGCGGTACGAATCCTGATAGTGTTAAATTACAGAAAATAAATATTAGGATAATATGATTTATTTCTGTATATTAAGTATATTTTTATTTAATAGAACCCGTTATTAACAAATAATAATATATTACCATATTTTTCACCGCATCAGAAATGTGAGGATCGTCTTTAAGCAATCGAGCCATTCCGAAACCTGCAACTTCAAAACAAATTTATGTTTTTAATTTCAATGTTTTATTATTTTAGTGTGTTTTTATATAAATTTAGTAAAAAATTATTACTTTGGCCATTTGTTCGTATTTTTTTCGAATTAAAATCACTTTCAAAATAAATAACATTAAAAATTTTGTATTATTTTATATTATTTTAGTACATAATGTTTCAAATGTATTATTTTAATATTTTTTATATAAGTTTAGTAAAAAACCATTATTTTGGTCATTTGTTCGTATTTTTTTAATTTTTGAATTAAAATCACTTCCAAACTAAATACTATTTTCGTATTTTGTTATTTTATTTTATTTTATACATAATGTTTCAAATGTATTGTTTTTGTTTTTTTATATAAATTTGGAAAAAAAAACCGTCACTTTGGCCATTTGCTCGTATTTTTCTTATTTTCGAAATTTATTACTCTAAAAAAATATACTATTTTAGTATTTTATTATTTTATATTATTTTAGTATATAATGTTTCAAATGTATTATTTTAATATTTTTATATAAGTTTAGTAAAAAACCATTACTTTAGTCATTTGTTCGTATTTTTTTAATTTTTGAATTAAAATCACTTCCAAACTAAATACTATTTTCGTATTTTATTATTTTATTTTATTTTATACATAATGTTTCAAATGTATTGTTTTTTTTTTTATATAAATTTGGGAAAAAACCTTCACTTTGGCCATTTGCTCGTATTTTTCTTATTTTCGAAATTTATTACTCTAAAAAAATATACTATTTTAGTATTTTATTATTTTATATTATTTTAGTATATAATGTTTCAAATGTATTATTTTAATATTTTTTATATAAGTTTAGTAAAAAACCATTATTTTAGTCATTTGTTCGTATTTTTTAAAATTTTCGAATTAAAATCACTTCCAAACTAAATACTATTTTCCTATTTTATTATTTTATATTATTTTCATATATAATGTTTGAAATATATTATTTTAGTAAAAAACCGTTACTTTGGCCCTTTTTTTCGTTTTTTTTCTTATTTTCGGATTTTATTATTTTTTTAAAAATATACTATTTTCGTATTTCATTATTTTATATTATTTTAGTAAATACTGTTTAAAATGTATTATTTTAGTGTTTCTTATACAAATTTAATAAAATACCATTACTTGGGCCCTTTATGTCGTATTTTATTTTTTATAAATTATTTTCGATTTTTTTTACTAATATTTTTTTAAACAAATCTCATTACAAATTACTAAATAAATTTCAGAAAAATTATATCTAATCAACATAAAATACACTTACCAAATAATTTACATAAAATAATAAAACATAAATCATAAAATAATAATGTACTAACATAAATAATAAAACATAGACAAATATAAACATACCTTAATATCTCTTTCACTTCAAATAATAATACATTGCAAAAAATAAATTTAAAATTAAATCTCAATTAAATCAAAATAAATCACATTTTTAGAAAATATCATTTATGGTAACCCAACATTACTTACTATATTAAAAAAAAAATTACCTTTCTTTATTTTTTCTTTTTCCTTTTCCTTCCCTCCTCCTTCTTCTTCTTCTTCTTCTTCTTCTCCTTCTCTTCTTTTCTCCTTTTTTCTCCCCTCTGGTGCGTCCCCTTCCCCTTCTTCTTCTCTTCTTCTTTTTTTCTCTTCTTCTTCTTCTTCCCCGTAGCTTCCATTTCTTCTACTTGGGGACCATTATAATGGTCCCCAACATGAAAACCAACAAAAATGCACGACTGAATGGGCTTGTCATGGTGCCGCCCATGGAAGAGGCATCTTTAGTGCCGCCCATGGGACAGGCACCTTTGGTGCCGCCTGTGGGCCCCACCTGCATATGTACTGTTTTTTTTTCAGAGCTTTTTTTTATTTGTATTAGTTTGGTAAATAAAAAAATTATATTATTTTAGTAAATAAAAAAAATGGGGTGTTATTTTGGGAAATTTTTATTTTTCTTGTATTATTTGGGTAAAAAACCCGTCAATTGCATTGTCCAGTTCTTTCACCAAAATTTTGTGGGTTGCTTCTTCTGGGATTTCTCTTATTATGCCCATGCACCTCCTCTTTTTGCACAAACAAGAGTGGGAGTTGCTACAAAAAGGTTCCCGGGGGGGGGGTTCCTCAAATACTAGCTTTCTTCCAGTTTCTTCTTGGATGCCACTGTTCTCGAGAGAACCTCTTAGCTGACACGACGATGCTCTTTGAAAAGAACGAAATCTGTAAACGGATAGAGGATTTGAAGAGATATGCTTAACAAGAAATATGGAATAATTTATCATTATTATTATTACAATGCAGATGATGCAAGGACATAAAACAATTCCGCTATGATATAATAATTATTGCTCCCAATAGTAATAAATAAAATCTTGATTTTTAGTAAGATCTCTCAAGTAAATTCCATTATTTTTAGCTATATAAAAGTAATTTTTATAATCACATAAATAATATAATTCATCGTCATTTCAAAACACCTTGAACGAAGCGTGATGGTTGAGATAAATTAAGTAACACTAAAAAATAGTTCCCTTGATGATCTTCGGTCTGAATTTTTAGGTGAACTCAACATTGACAGTGAAATTATGAACGTCCAAATCGTTGTCCTTAGACTTACAATGACTTAACAATGTTTGATCTTTGTTTAGCCCATTGATAACATGTTGTCTTGAACTACGTATGAAATTAGTTAAATTCAGAATTTAATAAAATTATAGTTATGAATTAAATAAGTATGAAGAAGATAATATTTTTATAAAAATTATTCATGATTTTCTTTTGACTTTTAATTTGTTTTAGAATGTTTTTATATTTTTTTCATTATCATAATTATATATAATGGAAGTTGAGAAAAGATTAAAGGTTTAAGACAGATATTTCTTTTGATATTTCCAATAAAGGAAAACAAAATGGACACACTTGTTTAAAAGAGTTGTAATGTTGCCAAAATTATTAAATTTTACATTAATGGATTTTCTGGCATTTGGGTATCATTTTATTGCGGTTTATATCCTTTTTAGGTTATTTAGGGGAAAGTCCCACATCGATTTATATTTGATGTTGATGATTTATTTTCGTGATAACGGTTTAATTCGGATTAATTTGAAAAAAGAAGTCATTATTTTGCAGTATTTTGGTTTAAAAAAATTAAAATTAAATAAAATCAAATATCATAGGTTAAGGGTGTAGCTAGAGGGGAAAGTAGTGGCCTTGCTCCCTTGATTGAATGGTATAACGGCACTTCTAATAATTCTTAATTAAAGATAAAATAATCATATAATATCATTACTTAGTTATTTTATTTTTAATTAGTGAATAATTAAAATTTTATTATTTATCTCTTGATTAATTTAAATTATTTAGAGAAAAATAATTATGACACATATATGATGTCATCATTTTCACCTATGGTAATTTTGACTTTATAGACAATAATTTTAATTTGACACGTGATGTTTTTTAATTAGTTTAAAAATTTCTTCGCCTACAATAAATATAATTATTTGTGTATATAATATGTGAATATAAAATGGTGTTGTATAAATAATAGTGTTAGTGGTTTGTAAAAATTAGATTAAATCAAAATTTCATGTATAAAGTTACACAAAATAAAAATTCGTGTGTAGTTTTCATATTTTCTCTTATATTAATTTTTAGGTATATGAATTTATCTATGAAAAATTATGTAAATATGAGATGAATTGACAGCAATATGAGAAAGTAATAAATTATTAACACATAAATATCTAGAAAAATTATAATATAGGGAATTATTTGGCACATGGCCAGTGAAGTTTTTAAACTTCACAGATAAGATTAGGGTTGACAAATGTTATATAAGGGTATAATAAAATATTAAAATATATATTTTTAAAAAAAGATGCATATCAATTTTATAAGACTATTTGTAAAAAAAAAAAAAACACTAACAATATATCATAAAATAAAAAGCACCAACATCACAAACCACAATTTTTGTTATATAAATTGAATTATTAGTATATTTCATGAGACACAACACAACTACATTATAAGAAAAAAAATTATATAATTAATAGATTATTATTGCTATTATAATTGCAAACCAGGTAATGGAAGGACATAAAACACTCCCTTTTTCATTATCATAATCGTCCTTATTCCCAATTGCAATAATAATCATCTCGACTTTTAGGAATATTTCTTATGTAAATCCCATCATCTTTAACGATCCAAAAGCAAGTTCCCCAATCACACAAATTATACAATACTTGGTTATCCCAAAATGCTTTGAACGAAGCATGAAGGTTGTCGTAAGCCATGTAACACCAGAAAAGTGTTCCACCAAAGAACCTCGGCCTGAATTTCCAGGTGAACTTGGAGCCGACAGTGAGGTTATGAATGCCCAAATCATCATCCTTAGACTTGCAATGAACTAACAGTGTCTGATCTTTGCTTAGTCCATTAACGGCGTAGATATGCCATGTCTTGAACCACGGATGGATCCAACGATTATTATCATGGCCACCTTTATTAGGTTCTGAACTTGATAAAGTTATTAATGAAGTTATGACTATTGCTTGAACAAGTATGAAGCATAAAACATTTTTATAGAAATTGTTCATGGTTTTTTTTATTTGTTTATTATTATTATTATCGTAGTTATATATAGTGAAAGTATATTTGAAAGTTGAAAAAAAAATGGATAGAAGTTCTTTAAGGAAAAGTTTTTTCCTTTGGTAATTAAGTATAAAATTTAATGTAAATACCAAAAAGGGAAAACAAAATGGATACACTTACTTAAAGGAGTTGCAATGTTACCACAGTTATAAAAATTATCATTAATGGCCTTTATTTTAATTAATGTTTTCTTTAATATTTTTAGGTGATAAGTTTGTTTACATTGGCATTGATCGTTTTTCTTTTTAAAAATTGAAAACAAAAATATGAGGTAATTTAATAAAATTTTAAGAGTTAAAATTCAATTAACCAATTTTTTATTGTTGTAAAATAATTATGGGGATATTATTAATGTCAAAACTATTTTTTTGAAATCGACTTTTCATTTGAAAACGAAAATGAGAGTCGCCACCAATATTTTTTTATGATGTGTGATCGGATCACCTCGCAATTTGATCTTTTTAATAAACAGTTTTGATTTACTAAAACAACAATTTTGGTCTACAAAATTCAAGAAAACGGGTTCGGGAGTCGGTTACTTACGAGGAAGGATTAACACTCTCGTAATGCCCAAAATTGGTACCTAGTTGATTAATTAAGTGTCTTAGTGTCGAAAGTTGAAAACTCGAAAAGAATTTAAAATACGATCCCTCTTGATATTAATGTTATTTTTACTTGAAAATTGCTTGAATAAATCGAAACGCATGTTAAAGGCCATCTTATCTCGAGGTAACAAAAGGTCACATCCCGTAAGTTAGGATACGACACCTTGAAATCTCGAAAAATAAACTTTTTTTATTTAATTAAATCTCATGTATTTTGATTTTAAAAGGATATTCGGTCATTTAAGTTCAACGAGAATGTTATAGGCCAATTTTGGCCCATCTTAAAACCCCAAAATCATTAGCCCAATACCCCATTTACAATTACAACATTAACAACCCAATTTTAACCCTTTTAACCCATTAACCTTAACCCATTAAACAACCCAGACCCAACAAAGCCCAATACCCGTTTAACCCAAACTAACCCTAGCCACTCATCACCTAACCCTGGCCGCACCATCTCTCTGCCACCACCGAACCATTTGCTCACCTGCCTCCATCAGATCAGCACGTCACCATCTGCTCCGCGCCTCTCAGCACCTGCGAATAGAACAAGAAACAGAGGCTACAATACGCAAACAAAGCAGAAAGATAGGACAGCAGTCACTTGTAAATCGGCTATATATAGCCATTAAAAAACCAATGTAAAAGGGGGGGATTTTTGGGACCATTTTTTGTCAAATACAACAATAAATTCAATCACTTTCAATACTTGGCAATCGATTTTAGGTGTAAGAACAGATTTAACACTAAAACAGCAGCCGAATCCAAGGTGATTTTCTTATTTCTACCTCGATTTTCTTTTTTTTTCTATTCAAATATACACATTTTTTTAAAAAAGAAAATAAAACATACAAAAAAAGGGAAGAAACTTACCTTTTCCGGCCACCGTGGACGGTGGCCGGAGCCGTCGTCGGCGACGGACGGCGTGGCGACGCCGGTGGCCTTCCCTCGGCCTGAATCTGGGCTTGCCCAGAAAAGAGAGAGAGTTCCTCTCTTCATTCTTTCAGCAGCTGCACAAATGAACAAAAAAAACAAATATTTTGGCCTTATATAGGCTCCCAAAACGACGCCGTTTTGGGCAAGCCTCTCAGGCACCAAAACGACGTCGTTTTGGGGAACCCGATTGTCCGACCCGACCCTACCATCAGGATCCGCGTGTTCTTGGAAAAGGGGAAAATTGTGCGCGCGGTCCTTCCGCATTTTTGGTGTTTCAAATCAAATTCATATTGATTTATAAATTGGCCCCAAAATTAAATCTGTTTTGCAATCTAATCCTCGATGCTACGCAGCGTTTCAAGGACTCGGGTAAATTACTATTTCAGTCCTCGTTGTTTTCACGCGCGCTCAAATAAGCAATTTTCTTTTGTTTTCATTTCGAATTTGCCCCAAAAATTTTATTTTTAATTTAATTTCGTCCCTTTTTGACTCTTTCTCATTATTTTATTTCAATGTTTATATTATTATATTTATAATTAGTTATATTATTATTATCATTGTTATTATTTGTATTTGCCTGGCTATTCATGTATGTATCTTTAATATATGTATATGTTTGTATTCATTAATATATGCTTTTTAAACATTATTATTATTTTCTTATCATATTATTATGTGTTTACTTTAATATTATATTATATACATCATATTATGTACATATTAGTATTATATCTGTTTTTACTACTATTATTATATTTGTTTTAATATTAGTATTATTATTTCTATATATTATATTGTATTTATTATTCTTAATGCTTACTATTATTTTTATATACTATACTTTGTTGATACCTTTCTTATTATTATTATATATTTATATTTTGTTGTGTACATGTTTATCTAGTATTATTAATAATTCTTTTGGTACCATAACCATTTCTAATCTATATTATTCTTAATAACTTTACATGTATATATTCCAAGACTACTATTATATTTATTCTAACACTAGGCGTTATTATTACCACTATTATTATATTCAATACTATTTTTAGTATTTTTCTTATTATATTACCATCCCATCGTTTTTTAATTCTATAAACATTTAGTACCACCATATTTGTTTCAATGCCTCTTATCATGAATTTCTCTACGCTAAATTGATTTTTTTTATAAAGGCAATATTTCGATATTTAGAAATTCAATAGATCGTGCCCTAGCGTATTGGGTTTCGATTTTCTCGTCTAAAATCTAAATACTCGAATATCCTTCTTAAAGTAAGCTTAAATAAAAACCCTATATATTATTTTGCATGCTATTATCGTTCTTATTCATATCGTATTTCATTATCATATTTCCTTCTGTTATGCACACTCTTATTGACGTTTAATATGTTTTATAAACTTCCTTTTTCCCGATGCAAAAAATTTTTTACAAAGGCAAAATGTTCGGTGCTTAGATACTCGGGAATCGTACCCTAACGTATTGGGTTGCGGTTTCTCGTTTAAGTCTAAATCTCCGCATAAGCCTTCCAAAACGATATAATTTTTGTATAAAAACTCATTCTCGAGAATTCGAGGTGTCACGTTCTAACGTATTGAACATGACATTTTGTTATCTCGGGATGGAATTTTCTGAAATCAAGGCAATGTTCGGTACTTAGGAATTCGAGAAATTGTGCCCTAACGTATTGGGTTTCAATTTTCTTCATTTATCTCGAGTATTCGAATACCCTTTCAAATCAAATACATGATTTCTAAATAAAAAGCAAGTTTAGCCTCTAAGGTCAAAATATCGTGTCCTATCGTATTGGATGTGATATTTTACTTTAGGTCAAATTAGCCTTTAATATACATTTTAATTTACCCAAGTGATTTTAAAGCAAATAAGGATCGTATATTAAATTCTTTCAAGTTTTCGAATCACCTCAAAGACATCAATTAATCAACAAGGTACCGGTTTCCGGGCGTATCGGGGGTGCTAATCCTTCCCCGTGCGTAACTGACTCCCGAACCTATTTTTCTGGTATGCGGACCAAAATCGTTGTTTTCATAAATCAAATAGTTTATCAAAAACAACCCCTTTTTGAGGTGTCCGATCGCACCCTAAAAAAGATCGGTGGCGACTCCAATTCATTTTTTTAAGTCGACGTCCGTTTTGTTTTCACAAAAAAATGGTATCGACAGCTTGGCGACTCCACTGGGGACGCTAGAATGAGGGTCGAACCACAAGTTGATTAATTTTTATCCTTTCGTCGAAATTTGAAAATTTACTTTTAATGTACGATCCTTCCATTACACTTTATCAATTTTATAGCATGATTTCCATTATTTTTTGTATTTACTGCAAGCTTTTTATATCCCTGCACATTTCATTTGCATGACCATCAGGGTCGCACCTTTTAAGTGGGAGTGAGAAACTATGCCTTCGTGAGGTTTTCACCTCCGCATGGGCTAGTGGACTGCTTCCGGGATACATCCGTACCTATGTCTTCGTGAGGTTTTCACCTCCGCATGGCCATAGGGAAATGGATCCCCCTGAATCGAACTCGATCCATATGAGCCTATAATGGGTGAAGATCGAGGAATTGGCTGGTTCAGGTACCCTTCACTCTAGAACCGAACCTCATATAGTAAACCCTAAGAGCCCACCTTAGGGAAAGTTCCGCCAAACCCTAGCAAAACACCTGAATATTTACTTTGGTCATTATTTTTTTATTATTATTTTTACTGATACTGACATGTTTTATTCTGTTTTGTGCATGATTGCATTGCATGGTATCATCATAGAAAAGAGGCGTCAATTCGAGTTCGGTTGCTAAATAGAGCACGGATCATGGAAAAGGGGTTTCTTGATAAAGTAGAAGAAAATGCGACCGTCCGAAAATGGTTCGAGGAAACGTGGCAAAGAAAAGGAGATAGTTTGGTCGAGGGATATACATCGGAATTATGGGATTTTACCAGCATCAGCGTTACACAAAATGATCTCCAGGAATTAAGAGAGATATGGGCCAGCTGGGATGATGAGGCCAAGCAACTATTCTACTATAATTATGGTGATCTACCTTACTTACTCGACATTAAGGTAGTAAAGCATTTGTTCCGAGCCATGACTCAATTTTGGAACTCAGCATATAGTTGTTTTACTTTCGGAAATGTGGACCTGGTACCTACTATGGAAGAATACACTACCTTACTTCGTTGTCCGAGAGTACAGATTGATAAAGCCTACGTCAGGGTGGTCAACGTCCCAAGTTTTGTGAAGAAACTAATGAATATTACAGGCATGAGTGAGCAGTGGGTTGTAGCCCGAGTCCAACAGAAAGGGGAAGGCAAATGCATCCCATGGAAGAGTTTGAAGGATCTAGTTCTAACGCATCCTGACATGAAAATAAGAGTTGATGTGTTTGTCTTAGGCATCTACGGACTAGTAATCTTCCCTAAAGCCCTAAGGCACATAGATGAAGCAGTTACTGATTTATTCGATCGACTAAGCAAAAGAGTCAATCCAGTTCCTGCGATTTTGGCAGAAACCTTCAGATCATTGAACGCGTGCCGAAGAGTCGGCGAAGGAAGATTTATAGGATGTGCACAGTTCCTGTTAGCTTGGTTTCATAGTCACTTCTGGAAATTAGAGAAGCCGTCCTACCGAGCTTGCTATGTGGACTATTCTCCATTAAAGGATATGGCATTGACACCAAGACGGGATGACATTTCAGAAGAAAAATGGATGGAAATCTTTCAGAATTTGCAAGTCGAAGATATCGAATGGAAAGCTCCATGGATGACTCCCGATCAAATTTTATATCGCTGTGGTGAGTTCGACTGGGTTCCTCTTCTCGGGATATGGGGGGCTATCGGATATGCTCCACTGCTTGTATTGAGACAATATCAGTCAAGACAGTTTGTGCCGGCTACGCAAGGTTTAGCCCAAAGTGAGTTTGTGTATAGAGGCGAAAACTATAAACAAAAAATTCGTGAGATATCGAAAGCTTGGAGCCAAACTTACAGGATGAAGAGATTTGCTGCAAAACCGATGTCAACCCCTGAGTACGGTTACTGGAGAAGTCGGAGAGTCAACGATAATGTCCTCTTGCCAAGTCAAGAAAATGCTCGGCCTTTAGAAGAGCATCTGCGAGTGATCCCATCAGAATTGGAGGTTATCAAAAAAGACTTTGAAGAAAAGAATCGAGAATTAGAAAAAAAGATAGAGAAGCTCGAAGAGGAAAAGATGCCATTGGGATTAGATGTTGATATCCACAAGCTGGAGGCCGAGAAGCTAAGAAAGGGGAAGAGTATGGTCGAAGAAGACCTAGACGATTTGAAGACGCGATACAAGAAAATCTGTAGGGCCAGAAGGACTGCTGGTTTGGGTAAAACATCAGAACAGTGGAGACAAGAAGTCAAAGAGGAACAAACTAAGGCTAGTCGCTGGGAAAGGCAATTTCAGGAAGCCCAGACACGAGAGGATGCTTTGAAAAGAAGCTTGCTGGAGAATCAGAGTGAAAAGGACAGGTTGCGAGCTCGAATAGCGGACTTGGAAAAGTCCCTGCATCATCATCGCAATCGTACTCCTTGATTGAGCTAAGGGCTAGTTTAAGCAAAATCGAAGAGTTAAAGGTAAAGATAGGGGAGATGGAAATGGCACTACAAAATGCTGAATTACGAATTGAACTCCTTGAAGCAAACAATGAACACTGGAAAGAACAGCTCCATTCCTCACAACGTCAGGTTAGAGACCGGGATCATGTCATGGGCGAAGCCTTGGTCCAAATTCGAGAAGTCGCCGAGCATCTGCAAATCCTAGCAACAGAAGCTGACATATTAAGCTTAAAGTTTGAGTCTGTATCAGATCGTGGCAGAGACTTAGCTTGGCTTCTCAAAAAAGTTAAGACCCTAGGAAATAGGGCCAAGTCGTATATGTAATCATCTACATTATGTAAAGAAGTTCGTTTTCTAGAAAAGTGATCTAATAGAATCGAATCAAGAATTAACGCCTCTTTCTTTGCATTCATTTCATTCATATGCATGCATTAATTCCCATTGAAAAGGGGTCTGATTAATTAAAAATTATGACAGAGATACTCACGCCTATAAAATAGACCGTCAAGAAAGGGAAATGCAACCTGACTCTTTTGATCAATAAAATGCCTGAAATAGAGGCTATCTTAAAATCAACATCAAATTTTTGCATACACATTCGTAGCTAGCATTCATATGGCATTCATGCATTCATTTCATATCTCATAATCGTTCACTAAGGTTAGAATCCTATAAATCGCAGAGTTACAACGATATAAGGCTGGAATCTCGACATTCATATAGAACACGACGACAAACTAGAGCAATGGAAGCAGAGTTTAATGAAAGAATTGAGAGAATGGAAAGGGCTCAAAAAGAATTACAAGAGCAGTTAGCCAAATCGCAACAGGAAACGAGAGATCTAATGATAAGATCTCGAGAGGAATCATTGGAACAAAGGGACCAAATGGCAAAAATGATGGAAATGATGTCAGCCTTGGTAAAAGGAAAGGGACCCGTGCAGAACCCAGAGGCTGTTAACCTTGATCAAGATCCACTTTACCCACCGGATTCACCCCGCCCCATATGACACAAAGAGTACAAACTCAAGGAGAATCCGCTGGCTTAGAACAACGACCTGTGCCGGCCACACATCTAGGACAGGGGATATTTGTGTCTGCTCCTGCCAACCCGCCTGTCCCAGATCTAGATGATTCGGCGGAAATTGCTAGGTTGAGAGTGGAAGATCACGAGGTCTAAGAAAAGTACAAAAGCCTAGAAGAAAGACTAAAAGCGATAGAGGGCACTGAGGCCTTCTCTGCGCTAGGTGCTAAGGAGCTTAGTTTAGTACCTGGTTTGGTTTTACCACCAAAATTTAAAACACCTGATTTCGAGAAGTATGATGGGACAAGGTGTCCAAAGGCACACTTGGTCATGTTTTGTCGAAAGATGACCGGATATGTAAATGAAGATAAACTGCTGATACATTGTTTCCAAGACAGCCTTGTTGGATCGGCTCTTCGCTGGTATAATCAGCTTAGCAGAGAGAAGATCTGAACATGGAAGGATCTAGCGTCAGCATTTTGTGAACAGTATAAGCACGTGTCGGACATGGTACCCGATCGTATGACGCTACAGATGATGGAAAAGAAACCGTCAGAAACGTTCCGACAATACGCACAAAGATGGAGAGACATCTCGGCTCAAGTAGAACCTCCATTGACAAAAACTGAGATAACTGTCCTCTTCATAAATACCTTGAAAACACCATTTTATGATAAACTGGTGGGAAGTGCGACAAAAGACTTTGCAGATATTGTCATATCTGGCGAGCTTATTGAGAATGCTGTCAAAAGTGGTAGAATGGAGGGGCAAGAAAATTCTAGAAGAACAATACCCGTAAAGAAAAAAGACCCAGAGACCCACATGGTAGGAGTAGGAAGCCGTTATGCCTCCAACCCGTATCCAAGCCAACCTCGATCACGAAACTATCCACCCCCAAATTTCTACTATCCGCCTCAAACCCCATATTACCAAACACCACACCCTCATCCACCTTACCCAGTTTATGCCGCCAGTTATCAAAGGCCAATGGCCACATTTCCACAAAACACCGCACCCGTCCGCGGCCAACCTCAGAATGAACAAAGGCCTATAAGATCAAATCCCGAGAAACCACAGTTCACTCCTATCCCTGTGTCATACGGGGAACTGTACCCGAAACTCTTAGAGAAGCAGCTGATATCACCACACTACATGGTACCCTTGAAGCCTCCGTACCTGAAATGGTACGATCCTAACGCCAGCTGCGCTTATCATGCTGGGAATCAGGGTCATTCTACGGAAAACTGCCTCGCTTTCAAAAGAAGAGTTCAAGGACTCATTGATGCGGGTATCTTGAGATTTGATGGTTCAGGCGGTGCAACCGGGAACCCATTCCCAAATCACGCTGAAAGGAATGTGAGTGTAGTTGAAGAAGAAAACAAACGACAGGTTAGGAGATGGGTTTCTGAAATAAAAGTACCTCTGCAGAAAATCTGGGAGATATTGGCCGAAAATGGGTTACTCTGTTATCCTAGCGGAGTACTTGAAGAAAGTGGACATGATCTTTGCAGTTTTCATGGTAGTAAAGAGCACGATATCCAGTCTTGCGAAGAATTTAGGGAAGTACTCCAAGACATGATGGATAGTAAAAAGATTGAGATCTTCAAAAAAGGGGAAAAGTCGGATGAATGAGAAGTGTGCGCCTCCGACAATCAATCACCAGGTTGCCCATATAGCGCTAATCGACCATTGGTAATCTACTATGATGCCAAGAAAGAGCTCGTGAAACCAAAAATAATAATAGAAGTGCCGTCCCCTTTTCCCTATAAGGATGATAAAGCTGTGCCCTGGAAATATGACGTCAACATTGTCACACCAGAAAGTAAAAAGTCTGAGGTTACAACTGAGAGTGTTGGAGAAGTGGGCCATTTTACTCGTAGCGGGAGATGTTACTCCAAGGAGGTAGAGCCAATAAAGAAAATCAATGATTTGAAACAAAAAGGGAAGGCGCCAGCGCGCGAGATTGAAGATGAACATGAAATTTTGCCTGAACCAGGAATTGAGAAGGCCGTGGATGAAGAGGAGGCGCAAGAATTTCTGAAGTTTATTAAGCACAGCGAGTACAACGTAGTGGAACAACTAAGCAAGCAGCCGGCAAAAATTTCTGTACTATCCCTACTACTAAATTCAGAGCCACACCGGAACGCATTGTTGAAAGTATTAAACCAAGCTTACGTAGCAAACAACATATCCGTGGAAAAACTTGACAAATGGGTAAACAATCTGAATGCGGTCAATTTCATATCCTTCAGCGATGATGAAATACCGCCCGGTGGTAGGGGCTTGGTGAAAGCGCTGCATATTACAACCCGCTGCAAGGGTTACATCGTACCTAATGTGCTTATTGATAATGGATCAGCACTCAATGTCATGCCATTGGCTACACTATCTCGAATCCCAATAGATTTGTCCTACCTAAGGCCCTGTCATTCCACGGTAAGGGCCTTCGATGGGACGAGGCGTGAAGTAATGGGAAAGATCGAGATCCCTTTAGAGGTAGGCCCCTACATCTACGAGGTGGAATTTCAAGTCATGGATATCACACCATCGTACAACTGCCTCCTGGGAAGGCCCTGGATACATTCTGCGGGTGCAGTTCCATCGTCTCTTCATCAAAAAGTGAAATTCATCATGGACGGCTGTCTGGTTACAGTCGAGGGCGAAGAAAATATTGTCGCATCCATCTCTGCCGATGCACCTTATGTCGAAGTAAACCAAGATGCATTAGAGTGCTCCTTCCGATCCCTTGAGTTCGTCAATGCCACGTTTGTTGCAGAGGGAAACAAAATCCCTGTACCTAAGTTATCAAAGAACACAAAGATGGGGATTAAGTTGACGGTAGGAAAAGGAGCTAGAGCAAGGAAAGGTCTAGGGAAATTTCAGCAAGGAATAGTCAGGGCCCTGAAGCCAGTCCCTCACAAGGCTCGGTTTGGTCTGGGATTCCAACCGAAGGCATGTCACTTAAAGAAACAATGGAAGAAGGACCAAGAAAGAAGGATCGCAAGAACCTTGGGTCGAGAACCAGAATGGGAGCCCATCGAGTACCCTCCTTTGTCAAGAACATTTACGTCTGCGGGAAAGATATACCCTGGACAAAATAGCTCGCGAAATGTGCTGCTATCAATCGAAAAGGGTTTTCGAAATGTCAGCATAAATGTTATCGACAAAGAAGTTGATATTGCTGCAGGCAAAGACGTCTCAAGAATACACCCTTGCCCTCCTGGTTTCGAATTAAACAATTGGACCGCTGAGGACCTTCTTGTAGTTTTTAAGTCTTCAGAGTGTTCGGATATCAGCAGCATGAACAAACCCGTTACGAGTCTGGAAATCGATTTTGAGAGGGCTATTTGTTTAGGGGAATTCGAAGCCGAAGAAAGTGCTGAAGACTATGCCTCGTCTCCCGACTTGCTGAGAATGGTGGAACAAGAGGATAAACAGATTCTACCTCATAAAGAATCTGTTGAAACAATAAATCTGGGGACAGAAGAAAGAAAACAAGAAGTGAAAATCGGGATTTCCATTTCAGTTGACACTAGGCGCAACTTGATTGCTTTGCTGCGTGAGTACAGAGATGTATTCGCTTGGTCATATCAGGACATGCCAGGATTGGATGAGGATATAGTGGTCCACAAACTCCCATTGAAACCAGAGTGTAAGCCTATTCAGCAGAAACTAAGGTGGATGAGACCTGAAATGTTGTTGAAGATAAAGGAAGAGGTCAAAAAGCAATTTGATGCGGGTTTTTTACAAGCTTCCAAATATCCTGAATGGGTAGCCAACATTGTCCCGGTACCAAAAAAGGACGGTAAAGTACGAATGTGCGTGGATTATCGTGACTTGAATCGGGCAAGTCCAAAAGACAATTTTCCTTTACCGCACATTGATACATTAGTGGATAATACGGCAAAACATTCGTTATTTTCCTTCATGGACAGATTTTCAGGGTATAATCAGATCAAAATGGCTCCTGAAGATATGGAGAAGACTACCTTTACGACAATGTGGGGGACGTTCTGCTACAAGGTAATGCCGTTTGGATTAAAGAATGCTGGGGCAACATATCAGAGGGCCATGGTAACATTGTTCCATGACATGATGCACAAAGAGATAGAAGTCTATGTCGATGATATGATTGCTAAGTCCCGAGGAGAAGAAGAGCATGTAGTAAACCTTAAAAAGTTGTTCGAAAGGCTAAGGAAATGTCAGCTAAAGCTTAATCCCGCCAAGTGCACATTTGGAGTTACCTCAGGAAAACTGCTAGGCTTCATTGTCAGTGAAAGAGGTATCGAGGTGGACCCAGATAAAATAAAAGCTATTCAAGAGTTACCACCCCCGCGCACGCAAAAAGAAGTCAGAGGATTTTTAGGGAGGTTAAACTATATCGCCCGATTCATCGCTCAACTTACCAATCAATGCGACCCAATCTTTCGGCTTCTTCGAAAGCATAACCCGGAAGAATGGGATGAGGAGTGTCAGGTAGCATTTGATAAGATAAAACAGTATTTGTCAAGTCCTCCAGTGCTAGTACCGCCTATTCCGGGAAGACCATTGATATTATACCTGACTGTATTTGAAAATTCAATGGGTTGCGTACTAGGGCAACACGACGAGTCAAGAAGGAAAGAAAAGGTGATTTACTACCTCAGCAAAAAGTTCACAGAATGCGAGGTGAAGTATTCGTCCATTGAGAAATATTGTTGCGCTTTGGTTTGGGCAGCTCGAAGACTCAGGCAATATATGTTATACCACACGACGTGGCTAATCTCAAAACTGGATCCAATTAAATACATGATGGAATCACCTGCACTATCAGGAAGAATGGCACGATGGCAGATCCTATTATCGGAATACGACATTACCTATGTAAGTCAAAAATCGATAAAAGGGAGCGCTATAGCTGACTTCTTGGCAGATCGAACAACAGAGGAATACGAGCCATTGAGATTTGACTTCCCAGATGAAGACTTGATGTGTGTTACAAAAGAGGAGTGTGAGTCATCAAAGGCCAAGTCATGGAAGATGTACTTTGATGGTGCATCAAATGCATTGGGGCATGGGATCGGAGCAGTCTTGATATCACCAGAAGGGAACCATTATCTGCTCACTGCCAGATTAAACTTCTTCTGTACCAATAACATAGCAGAATATGAGGCCTGCATCATGGGACTCTGTGCAGCTATTGAACGGAACATCAAAGCCCTAGAAGTGTACGGTGACTCAGCCTTAGTGATCTACCAAATCCGCGGAGATTGGGAAGTGAGGGATCCGAAGTTGATTAAGTACAGCGATCTGGTGGTTGAATTAATTAACAGGTTCAAAGAAATAACTTTTAATTACCTCCCGCGAGAAGAAAATCAATTGGCTGATGCCCTGGCCACTTTGGCTTCAATGTTCAAAGCAAGTAAAGAAGCAGAAATAATGCCCCTGAAAATGAGTATATATGAAGCCCCTACACACTGTTGCGGCATTGAGAAAGAGGCGGATGGACGACCTTGGTTCCACGATATCTTAGAGTATCTCAATGATCAAAAATATCCCGAACAAGCAAATGAGAACGACAAAAGAACAATCAGAAGAATGTCTGCGGGATTTGTTCTTGACGGCGATATCTTATACAAAAAAGGGAAAGACCAAGTGCTTCTGAGATGTGTAGATACTACTGAAGCCAAGAAAATACTTGAAGAAGTTCACGAAGGAATATGTGGGACCCACTCCAACGGCTTCACTATGTCCAGAAAAATTATGAGACTCGGGTATTACTGGTCAACGATGGAAAGGGATTGCATTAGCTACACAAGAAAGTGCCACAAATGTCAAATTTATGGCGACAAAATTCATGTAGCTCCTTCTCACCTTCATGTTATGACGTCTCCATGGCCCTTTTCAATGTGGGGCATGGACGTTATAGGGCCGATTTCTCCCAAAGCTTCTAAAGGGCACCGATTCATTTTCGTGGTCATCGACTATTTCACAAAATGGGTAGAAGCTGCCTCATTTGCTAATGTGACAAGGACCGCCGTCTGTAGATTCTTGAAAAAAGAAATCATTTGTCGATATGGTTTGCCTGAAAGAATCATTTCAGATAACGCCTTGAATTTGAACAATAAAATGATGACAGAAGTGTGCAAGCAATTTCAAATAAAGCATCATAATTCTTCGCCTTATCGCCCGAAGATGAACGGAGCTGTTGAAGCAGCTAACAAGAACATAAAGAAGATCATTGGCAAAATGACAGAGACCTACAAGGACTGGCACGAAAAGCTGCCGTTCGCTCTGTTCGCATACCGCACATCTGTGAGGACGTCCACAGGGGCAACTCCTTTCTCTCTAGTCTATGGGATGGAAGCCGTGCTACCTATTGAAGTTGAGATACCGTCCCTACGAGTCTTAATGGAATCGAAACTCGAGGAGGCCGAATGGGTCCGAGCTCGATATGACCAATTGAACCTTATTGAAGAAAAACGCTTGAAGGCGATCTGCCATGGACAGATGTACCAAAAGAGAATGATTGCGGCCCACGACAAGAAAGTACGGCCAAGAACATTTCACGAAGGAGAACTTGTGTTGAGAAAGATCCTCCCAATACAAAAAGACTTTCGAGGAAAATGGGCACCGAATTGGGAAGGACCATATGTTGTAAAGAAAGCTTTCTCAGGCGGAGCCTTGATTCTCACAGAGATGGATGGGAAGGAGTTACCAAATCCAGTAAATTCCAATGCTGTAAAGAAATATTACGCCTAAAAAAAAAATTATGCACAAAAAAAAAATGATCAAGATGAAAACCCGAAAGGGCGTCTTGACAAACAAGAAGGGATTAGGATGAAAACCCGAAAGGGCATCCTAATGAAACAGATGTGAACTCAAGGGGCAAGTTGATTTGAACAGGAAGTCAAACGATGAGGCTACAGTATTTGAGGCATTTCTGAAAGCTCGAAATCTTCTACGCAAGAAGCTAGGCTCGAAAGGATTCTTGATTAAGAAACGTGGAAGAGTTCATGTGTTGAATATTTAGAGCATTTGTATCCATTGAATATAATTCCCTTTCATTTCATGACACTTTTAACTATTCTTGATTAACTTTCTTTGTTTGTTGCTTCTGAAATAAAATATATGTGAAGTTCCTTTTCTTACCTATCTAACCATCTTTCATGCATCTCGTTGTGTGTTTCATTTAGATAATAAATAGTAGAATAACATGCTCCTAACAAAAGAAATGTTAAGCATTACTTGGATGAAATTTTGAAAAGTACAAGAGCTTCAAAGCAGGGACAAAGTTCAAACAGGGGCAAAAGGGTGATATTAGAGAACTGCAGATTGCTCAGAGGGCTTGAAGACGGGTACAAAGCCTGAAGAGAACCAAGAGTCGAAACACTGAACACAGATATTCAAAAATCATGACGAAAGGGCACATATGACCAGCATACCTTAAACTCATGGCATAATCATGTAGGCATAGCGGCATTTAGGGCCAACATATGCATATCATGATAATGTCATGCATGACATATGCAGGTACTCCAGTAAAGCAAGAAGTTTTGATAAGGACACCTGAGTCCCACCAGATGATATGTTTTTCTATTCTGATTTGTTTTAATTTCTTTTTCAAAAATCAACTCATATTGCGAGAGGTGAGTTGAGCCTCAAGACACGTTGAGGTATTTTCAATTTCTTTTTCAAAAATCAACTCATATTGCGAGAGGTGAGTTGAGCCTCAAGACACGTTGAGGTATTTTCAATTTCTTTTTCAAAAATCAACTCATATTGCGAGAGGTGAGTTGAACCTCAAGATATTGAGGTATTTTCAATTTCTTTTTCAAAAATCAACTCATATTGCGAGAGGTGAGTTGAACCTCAAGACACGTTGAGGTACTTCTAGTTTCTGTTATTGACTCATATTGCGAGAGGTGAGTCAAATCTCGAGTCATGGCAAGATGTTTTCAACATCTGTCTTTAATTTATGTTTCAAAATCAGTTCATATTGCGAGAGGTGAGCTGAGCCTCAAGACACGTTGAGGTATTTTTAATTGACTCATATTGCGAGAGGTGAGTCAAATTTCAAGTCACGACGAGATGTTTTCAACATCTGTTTTTAATTTATATTTCAAAATCAGCTCATATTGCGAGAGGTGAGCTGAGCCTCAAGACACGTTGAGGTACTTTTAATTTCTGTTTTTCAAAAATCAACTCATATCGCGAGAAGTGAGTTGAGCCTCAGTTTGCACATTGAGGTCGAGCAATTTTTGATTTCGTCTCAATAAAGGATAAAGTTGCAAGAGAGCCAATTGAAGATGCAAAATTTGCCTCTTTGAAGTTACAAGGGACCCAATCGAAGATATAGACCTTGCACCCCCAGTGAAATCGCAGAGGCGCAGATTGAAGTCACAAGTTTCATCTTTCTAAAGTTATAGCAGAGCAAACTGAAGATACAAGATCTCATATTTGAAGTTGCAGAAGAACAAGATCACTTTATGCCTTTGAAAATGCAAATTGATCGAGACTACAAGTCAGAGCTCAGAAGTCGCAATGGATTGAACTTAAAGCTACAAGATGCGGTGGACTACAAGGGGAACTGGACAAGAAGAGCACCAAAAGAAGTCCAGACTTGGCAAGACTGGGCAAAATTCGCCTTTCTTTATGTCTTTGCTCTATTCCCGTTACACGACAATGAGCAAAGAGGGGCAGCTGTTATAGGCCAATTTTGGCCCATCTTAAAACCCCAAAATCATTAGCCCAATACCCCATTTACAATTACAACATTAACAACCCAATTTTAACCCTTTTAACCCATTAACCTTAACCCATTAAACAACCCAGACCCAACAAAGCCCAATACCCGTTTAACCCAAACTAACCCTAGCCACTCATCACCTAACCCTGGCCGCACCATCTCTCTGCCACCACCGAACCATTTGCTCACCTGCCTCCATCAGATCAGCACGTCACCACCTGCTCCCGCGCCTCTCAGCACCTGCGAATAGAACAAGAAACAGAGGCTACAATACGCAAACAAAGCAGAAAGATAGGACAGCAGTCACTTGTAAATCAGCTATATATAGCCATTAAAAAACCAATGTAAAATGGGGGGATTTTTGGGACCATTTTTTGTCAAATACAACAATAAATTCAATCACTTTCAATACTTGGCAATCGATTTTAGGTGTAAGAACAGATTTAACACTAAAACAACAGCCGAATCCAAGGTGATTTTCTTATTTCTACCTCGATTTTCTTTTTTTTTCTATTCAAATATACACATTTTTTTAAAAAAGAAAATAAAACATACAAAAAAAGGGAAGAAACTTACCTTTTCCGGCCACCGTGGACGGTGGCCGGAGCCGTCGTCGGCGACGGACGGCGTGGCGACGCCGGTGGCCTTCCCTCGGCCTGAATCTGGGCTTGCCCAGAAAAGAGAGAGAGTTCCTCTCTTCATTCTTTCAGCAGCTGCACAAATGAACAAAAAAAACAAATATTTTGGCCTTATATAGGCTCCCAAAACGACGCCGTTTTGGGCAAGCCTCTCAGGCACCAAAACGACGTCGTTTTGGGGAACCCGATTGTCCGACCCGACCCTACCATCAGGATCCGCGTGTTCTTGGAAAAGGGGAAAATTGTGCGCGCGGTCCTTCCGCATTTTTGGTGTTTCAAATCAAATTCATATTGATTTATAAATTGGCCCCAAAATTAAATCTGTTTTGCAATCTAATCCTCGATGCTACGCAGCGTTTCAAGGACTCGGGTAAATTACTATTTCAGTCCTCGTTGTTTTCACGCGCGCTCAAATAAGCAATTTTCTTTTGTTTTCATTTCGAATTTGCCCCAAAAATTTTATTTTTAATTTAATTTCGTCCCTTTTTGACTCTTTCTCATTATTTTATTTCAATGTTTATATTATTATATTTATAATTAGTTATATTATTATTATCATTGTTATTATTTGTATTTGCCTGGCTATTCATGTATGTATCTTTAATATATGTATATGTTTGTATTCATTAATATATGCTTTTTAAACATTATTATTATTTTCTTATCATATTATTATGTGTTTACTTTAATATTATATTATATACATCATATTATGTACATATTAGTATTATATCTGTTTTTACTACTATTATTATATTTGTTTTAATATTAGTATTATTATTTCTATATATTATATTGTATTTATTATTCTTAATGCTTACTATTATTTTTATATACTATACTTTGTTGATACCTTTCTTATTATTATTATATATTTATATTTTGTTGTGTACATGTTTATCTAGTATTATTAATAATTCTTTTGGTACCATAACCATTTCTAATCTATATTATTCTTAATAACTTTACATGTATATATTCCAAGACTACTATTATATTTATTCTAACACTAGGCGTTATTATTACCACTATTATTATATTCAATACTATTTTTAGTATTTTTCTTATTATATTACCATCCCATCGTTTTTTAATTCTATAAACATTTAGTACCACCATATTTGTTTCAATGCCTCTTATCATGAATTTCTCTACGCTAAATTGATTTTTTTTATAAAGGCAATATTTCGATATTTAGAAATTCAATAGATCGTGCCCTAGCGTATTGGGTTTCGATTTTCTCGTCTAAAATCTAAATACTCGAATATCCTTCTTAAAGTAAGCTTAAATAAAAACCCTATATATTATTTTGCATGCTATTATCGTTCTTATTCATATCGTATTTCATTATCATATTTCCTTCTGTTATGCACACTCTTATTGACGTTTAATATGTTTTATAAACTTCCTTTTTCCCGATGCAAAAAATTTTTTACAAAGGCAAAATGTTCGGTGCTTAGATACTTGGGAATCGTACCCTAACGTATTGGGTTGCGGTTTCTCGTTTAAGTCTAAATCTCCGCATAAGCCTTCCAAAACGATATAATTTTTGTATAAAAACTCATTCTCGAGAATTCGAGGTGTCACGTTCTAACGTATTGAACATGACATTTTGTTATCTCGGGATGGAATTTTCTGAAATCAAGGCAATGTTCGGTACTTAGGAATTCGAGAAATTGTGCCCTAACGTATTGGGTTTCAATTTTCTTCATTTATCTCGAGTATTCGAATACCCTTTCAAATCAAATACATGATTTCTAAATAAAAAGCAAGTTTAGCCTCTAAGGTCAAAATATTGTGTCCTATCGTATTGGATGTGATATTTTACTTTAGGTCAAATTAGCCTTTAATATACATTTTAATTTACCCAAGTGATTTTAAAGCAAATAAGGATCGTATATTAAATTCTTTCAAGTTTTCGAATCACCTCAAAGACATCAATTAATCAACAAGGTACCGGTTTCCGGGCGTATCGGGGGTGCTAATCCTTCCCCGTGCGTAACTGACTCCCGAACCTATTTTTCTGGTATGCGGACCAAAATCGTTGTTTTCATAAATCAAATAGTTTATCAAAAACAACCCCTTTTTGAGGTGTCCGATCGCACCCTAAAAAAGATCGGTGGCGACTCCAATTCATTTTTTTAAGTCGACGTCCGTTTTGTTTTCACAAAAAAATGGTATCGACAGAGAAAATCGAAACCTGATAAACCCTAAAAGTAACATATTTTTATCCCATGCTTGGCATGATTTTGGATGATTTATTATGTAAATTACTGAATTTGGTGCTCTTAATCCTTTAAATTCGTGTTTTTATACTTAAGTGAGCATAAAGAAGTGAAAGGAGCGAAAAATGGGCCAAAATCGGACAAAAAGAGCTGATTTTAGGATCCACATGGCTTGAGCATTTCCACACGGGCTGGGCCACACCCGCATGAGCTATACGGGCTGGCCACACGCCCATGTGCCAGCCCGTGTCGATTTCGATCCCTATTTCCCAAACACGTGAAAAAAAACCAATTTTTAAGGTTTCTGAGCATTCTAAAATATATAAATACATACCAGAAAAAGACCTAAAGTAATACGGAGAGTAGAACGCAGAAAGTACTAGAAGAACGCCGTTGGAATCAACTCAGAAGCAGATTTCCTTCAAGACTGAAGATCTCCAGTCAAATTTCCTTCGAAGTTTTATTGGGTTTTTTTATGTCTTGTTGTTATTTAAATTATGAGATGTTTTCCTTCCACATTATGAACTAAATTCCTTAGATACCTAGGGAAGATGAAACCTAAGATGGATCTTATTATTTTATTTTCTGAATTACATGATAAATACTTGTTCATTGTTCTCAATTATGTATGCTAAATTCTTGCCTTAATATTTTCAGGATATTAATTTAAGTATGATGTGCTTATTTCAATGGAGCAAAAGTCTCTGTTTAAGAGTAGATCTAGCATAATTGAGTAGAGTTACATGCAATCCTAGAAATAGGACGACACAAATCTACCGGATTAGAGTCAAATTTAATAGGGGAATCCATAGATCGAGTTAATGCGACAATAGAGGTTTTAATTAGAAAGAGATTCTAATTAATCAACCTAGAGTCAGTTGTTCTTATTCTCGAAAGAGATATTAACATAATTTTGGGTTTTTACGGATCAAGGTGTAATACCCCATTTTTGCCCGGGTCCATACCACAAAATGATAAAAAATAAATAAATAAATAAATAAATTCCAAGCCCAGTTCAGAATATATTATTTGGCCCGATCAGAATGGCCCATTACTTGAAAAGATTGAAGGTCCATCTACAAACTTGGAAACATAATCTTCAAGGATACGCAATCTTAGAAATGATATGTAAATCTTAGATATGATATGCAATCTTAGAAGATATGGTATACAATCTTAGAAGATATGATTTTGATATCTTAGAGATCTAATTTGTAGATACCCTTTAATCTTAGCCGTTGGTGTAATTGATCTATACCGTTGGATTTAGGGAGGCTCAACTATAAATAGAGGCCTCCCCCCAATTGTAAAACACACTTGAGTTTTGGGGAAACAATAAAAATTCTTGAGAGCTTTCACTCAAATTTATCTCCCTATTACGTTCTTATTTTCTGTGGTTTGTTCTTTTTTTTTGTTCTTCTCCGTTTTTCAACCTTTTTTTATTTTGATTTAATCCATGTCTCCCTTTTTTTAAATTTTTTTTATATTTTATTTTTTTAATAATTTTAGTATCACATCAAACTATTTCATAAATTTTTTAGTATTATTCTTAGTAAATTATTTTTTAAATTTTACTCAAATCATTGTTTTTAAAAACTTATATTTCATTTAACCCAAAAGAATTTTAAAAAATGAGGCAATGTTTTTCGTATTTAGGAATTCGAGAAATAGTGCCCTAACATGCTGGGTTGCGATTTCCCGTTTGTTTAAATGCCTAAAGTATCATTCTAAATAGATTTTGTAAATCACGAGATGATTTCAGTTACGAGAGTTTAAGAATATTGTGTCCTATCATGCTGGATGTGATATTCGTATTCTTTCGGAGCTAAGGAATCTCGATTTTCAACTTAAATTATTCCAGTTTTAAACAAGGATCCTATTTTTAAATCCTTTCAAATCTTTTCATTCATTATTTTTGTATATGGTTTTGCAATTCATTTTTTTATTTATGCTTTGTATATAAAGCATTTTTATTCCGTTATGGTTTATTTTAATTTTGCACTTTATTATGTACTTCGCTTGACATTGTTTTAGCTTAATAAGTTTATCATATATGTTATTTATCATTTTTTTATCTGCTTGAAATGTTAACGTACTTTATGTAATTTATATTATTTGGTTTGGATATCTTGCAATGTATTAATGTCATATTTTGCTTGCATCATTTTAAAAAACAAAAAAAAAATATGTTTCCCAAAAGCATTCTTTAAAACAAGGCAATATTTTTGTATTTAAAAAAATCGGGAAATAGTGCCCAAATATGTTGGGTTACGATTTCTCGTTTGTCTAAATACCAAAAATACCCTTTTAAATAAATTTTGTAAATCGTGAGATAATTTTAGTTACGAGAATTTAAAAACATCGTGTCCTAACATGCTGGATGTGATGTTTGTATTCTTTCGAAACAAAAGAATCTCAAGTTTTAATTCAAATTGCTCAAATTTTAAAAGGGATTATACTTTTAAATCTTTTCAAAGTTTCGACGATAGGACAGAAAACTAATCAATTGGTACCAATTTTGGGCGTTACGAGGGTGCTAATCCTTCCTCGTACGTAACCGACTCCCAAACCTGTTTTCTAAAATTCGTAGACCAAAACGTTTTTATAAGGTGATCCAATCACACCTAAAAAGGTTGGTGGCGACTCCTATTTTCATTTTTAAAAGTCGAACCCCGTTTTTCAAACTCGTTCAAAAATGGTTTCAACACAAGGCAAGTGAATAAATCGTTTAATTCAGATTTAGAATAATAAGTGAAATCTAGGTGGATTCTTTCCTGGTATTGTCTTTCTCTTTAGTTAAATTCAAGTATTTTCTCATTCAATTCTCTGTTGCGTCCTTAGTAATTAGTTTAGTTAATTTTAGATTAAAAACACCCCCTTAATATTAGGTTAAATAATAAAAAGATAGTAATTACTAGTACTTTTAGTCCTCGTGGGTACGATATTCCGAACTCACTATAACTATACTACTGTTTGATAGGTGCGCTTGCCTTTGTTGTGATTTTAGTTAGTTTTGTGAATCACATCACACTCATCAAAACCCCGTAAGTTAGGGTACGATTTCTCGAATCTCCAAATACGAAACATTGCCTATTTTCAAATTTTCCTTTTTTGAAAAGTAACAAGTGTAATATTTAAAATAATGTATATTTAAAACGATGAAGTAACTTAAAATAAACGAAAAAAGCATGATTGAAAAGATGCGACTTGAAAATGCCAAAAATAATGAAAGGAATACTAAAATGACACACAAAAAAAAAGATAATAATGACAATATAACAATATGTACAAATATGAACAATATGAATTTTAAAATAAAAGCAAGGCGATAATAATAAATAGGTAAATAAATAAATAATAATAAAGTAAGAAAATCCATGAAAAGGTTGAAATTAAATAAATAAATTTTTAGGTCTGTAGAAAGAGTAATAAATAAATGAATAAACAAAATAATAATAGTAATAAATAATTAAAATAAATAAAGGCTCGGTGAAAAGAAAATAAAAAAAAATAGCCAATAAGTAAATGAATAAAAGAGTTAAACTGGTTGAGGGACTTAATCGTAACCCAAACCAAATTTAAAGGATAAATTAAGACAAAGTAAATAGATAAAAGACTAAAATGAAAAGCACGAAAACCAGCGAGGACTAAATGGGAAAATAATCCGATCCTCTAGACACGTGTCCCTTCTCCAGGAGATTAGCGAACTAGGGACTAAATTGAAACGCATGAAAATCATGCGGTATAATTTCTAAAAATTAAAAAGAAAAAGATTTTGACCCAATTGTAAACCATTAGAAAAGAGAAAGGACTGAAAGGGAAAATAGACCTTTATTTAAAAACGTGCGGATCTTTCGGGTCAGATCGGGTTGGCCCCCAAAAAGACGTCGTTTTGGGGCTTTTCGAACCCCTCCAAAATAGTGTTGTTTTGACACCCTATATAAGCCACCAAACCTTTAAAAAAAATCATTTTAACCCTACTTCTAAAAAAAAAGAAAATGCTCTCCCCTTTCTCCAAAACTTCTCCAATCACCGGGCATCAGGGTTGCCGGACTATGCCATGATGGCCGTCGTTGCCGACGACGGCGCCGTTGTTCACGGTGGCTGGCGAAATAAAAAAGTGCCCTTTTGATCGCCTTTTCACTCTCAGCCCCGATTTTAAACCGAAATGTCCAAAAACCCACCAAAATTTCAAAAAAACGAAGAAGAAAAAAAAAAAGAGAAAACGAAGGTACCTTTCAGTTCCCAAGTGCCTCTGATGGGGTTTTCGGCGAGCCCACTGACTCGGCCACCCTCCAGATCGGAGAAAACTCCAACTACGGTGACTCAGGTTACTGGTTTTTTTTG
This sequence comes from Gossypium stocksii, assembly GCA_020496765.1. Lineage (NCBI taxonomy): Eukaryota > Viridiplantae > Streptophyta > Magnoliopsida > Malvales > Malvaceae > Gossypium > Gossypium stocksii. The sequence continues at coordinate 114,008,870 of CM035623.1, forward strand.
TTTTTATTTTACTGTTATTTATTTGCTTCGAAAATAAAATCAGAGAAAAAAATTGCTACCCCTTGAAAATATTCGTTTTCTTTTGATTATTTTTGTGTTTGTGTGTCCCCCCCCCAAAAAAATACAAAGAGACAGTTGTGACTTTTATAGTCAATTATAAGACTTTCTGTTGCTACTCTTTTATTTTTTTTCCTCTGTCGTTTCTATTGCCTGCGTGCTATCTGCTGTTGCGTGTTCGTTCTTCTTTGCAGGTGCCTTTGGAGTCAATGGTAGTGGCAGAAGAGGGGTCAGGCTTTGGGCGGCAAATGCGTTGACATAGCACGTGGAGGGCAGCGACACGAGAGAGTTAGGGTTTCTTGGGTTTAATTTTTCTGTTCAGGTTTTGGGCCTATCGGGCCATTAGGTTTTTATATTATTTTGAGCCATTTAGGCCTTGTAATTTTGGGCTTGTAATTGGACTTGGACTATTATTGATTTTTATTTTTATTTTGTTTGTTTTGGTTTTTTTGGTTGGGCTCGGGTAAAATTGGGCTTCTACAATTAAAATTGTCTTTTTTTTTTTCCCTTAGGTTACATTTTAGTTCCTTATGTTTGAAATAGTATGTTTTAGTTATTTACGTTAACGTATTGTAACGTTTTAGTCACTGAGTCGTTAATTGCCGTTAATAGTGTAACAGTAAACTGACTTGACATGTTAAATCACCATTTCAAATAAAATTGTTCTCCAAATTATTTTTCCAAACAACAAAATTAATGTATAATAAGAACAGCCCAAAGAATCATGACAAAGATGCTGTTGGATTTTATATAGAAGATCTTCAAAGAGCCTTAAAACAACTTCTTCCACAGGGCATGATTTAGCCAAAGCATCTGTAACAGTATTGGCTTCCCTATAAACATGTTGGATTCGAACAGTTCACTCCTTAGAGCATGCATCCCTAATGTGTCGCACTAATGACAGTTGATTGCCATCTTCTTCTCTCATATTCAGTAGCTCGACCACCATTTGCTGTCACAGTCAACTAAAACCTTTGAAACACCCTTGTTCTGACAAGCTTCTAAACCTTAAAAAATAGCCCATAGTTCAACATTTAGGATCGTAACTTTACCAAGTATCCAGTTGGCCCTTGAGTCTCTGAGCACACCCCTATAGAGGCCCATCCTTCCAATGTTCGTACAACACCATTAATGATGAGTTTCACCCATCCCAGAGGGGGCAGTTCCCATTTCACTATGACTGTAGTGCTTGAGCTGGAACCATCATTAGGAATAAAATTATGTATGTTATTGGCCATCCATAAAGCTTGATTAACGATGATTCTGAATTGCAGCCTTTTTGTTGTTAAAGTAATATTTCTATTTTTCCATATATACCAATACGTTACACCAAATATGGTTTTCCAATCAGCAATCTTCGTATCAATTCTAAGATTGTTGTTCAAGTTCTCAACTAGACATGCGTGCAAACCAGAATTGACAACGCCATAGGTGCCGAGGCACAAGTCGAGACCAGCAAGCCATATCCATTGGACACTCCCGGAGAGTGTGAACAATGGTCTCTTGACACTCACCACAAAGACTACAGTTAGCATTATCAGTTAAGCCTCTTCGAACTCTTTCAGTGATTGTGAGTAATTTCCTGCGAACAACGATCAAGAGAAAGTTCGTAATCCGAGGTACCAACTTGCTTTTCCAAACGGTAGGCCAATAACCGAGAATTACCATTTGAAGCTTAATCCGAGGTACCATCTCTGTATTCACCATGTTTGCCTCGCAAAAAAGGATTAAATCATCCACCAAAAATAAGAGGGATATGTTAGGCACTCTCCTAGCTAATCTGATTGGTTTCCAAATACCTGCTTCGGCTACTATATTGACAGCATGGCCTAGCCTCTCAATGCCAAGGACAAATAGGTGATCCCCTTGCCTTACTCCTCTCGTAGGTAAGAAACCATCCGTTAGACTCCCTTCTATAAAATTTGGGAATTGAGGAATCAATTAACGAGTCCTCAAGGAAGTCTCATCTCAATCTTTCGTAAACTTTTTCCAAAATCGATTTTAATGGCCATCCATCTTTTTTTCCTTTTTTTTTTTACTCTCATGAAGTAGATTACCCGTTGAGCTATAAGAACATGACCGTTGATAGTCCTTCCCGAGACGAAACTAACTTGATTGTAGCATGATTGGCTTCAGGTGATTTACAACAACATTAGCTAAGACTTTGTAGAGGACGGTACAGAGAATAATGGGTCAAAATTGTGCATGTAATAATGCCGGTAGCTTTTAGTAGAGCCAGCTCGAACTGTGCAGGTAATACGTTAATGCCGGGACTTTTGAAGGTTTATCTTGTCCTTCTGGGCTATGTTTGGATTAATATTCTCATACACAATTACTGCTTTATGGGATGATGGGTACAAACCTATATGTCCTTTATGGGCAAAAGACCCAAGCAAACTCGGCTCTTTTGATGACCCCTTCCAATAGAAGAAAGGTGCTTAACAGTTTGGCCCATGAAAGAACTTGAGCTAGCTCCTATCAATAAGAATACGCCATTAGTTTTAGCTACATTACGCCCATTACTCTTCTTCTCACCCTTTTTGGAACCAAATTCAACTGTTTTCTTCCCTTTATTAAGGGGATTCCATTTTATATACTTCAGCAACATCTCCTCTGCTTCCAACATTAAAGCCGAGATTATTATGCCCATTAAACTCTCTATCTCTTTCCTCCAAATTGAGTCGTCCATGCTACTACCTGCAGCGGGTAAGGTCGCATCGTGGAAAATTGAGTCGTCCGTATTGTTCAAAAATAACGCATTGCCCTTCCGATAATACTTTTGTGTAGTCATCCTGCGGTTGAAATTTGGCTAAATAATACTCATTTTCAATGTGGTCCATAAGTTGAAAGCTATTGGATGGTTTCCACAAAGTACAAATCTTTTTCCAGAGAACACTATATCCAATCTTCCTGCTCAGGAGTTTTATAAGAGAGTAAATCCTACCCGAGAAGGTGATCGACAGAACACCATCTAGTTACATCTCCATCCTTTAAGACAATGTCTTCCTCACCCCCTTATCCGTACCTGGATTCTCTACCACCGCCGAGTTTAAAAGCATTTCCTTGAAAGACAATCGTCTTTCTAGGCAACATCTCCATAGACTCATCATGACCACCTTCATCAGGAGGATCTTCTTCCCGCAGCCGTATTTTCAAGAAAAAATTGACCACACTATTTTAACCAAAATAATTAAATGGTCAACTATTTCATCTATCTAATAATATTGCGTAAAGGAATTAAATTATATCAAATTAGTATAAACACTAAATCTTAAATTTAAACATAATCTTAAATTTAAAGATAGTATAGGGATTATAATCATAATTTGACCTAAATCAGTCTATCTTTAACCAAATCATTTGTTATTAGGGGTGATGCCAAAATTTCTTTTTAGGAGTCAAAATTAAGTTGTATATTTTTAGGATAGTAAAAATGTAATTTCACAATTTTAATAATTTATATCTTTATAATTTTTAAAGGACTAAATAAAAAATTTATCATTTTGGGGGTAAAGTGATATTTTACCATATAATAAATTAAAATTTTATAAATTATAAAAAGACTAAAAGTGAAAATTTTTATTTTAAGAGGTCAAGCCCCTGCTAGCCCCTTGGTTCTGCACGTGTTTGTCATTTGATTTAATAAAAAGTTTGATGTTTCTTAAAAGTAAAAATAAAAAAGTTATATATATATATATATATATTAGTTAAAGAGTTAGTATTTGATATTTCACAAGTAATCCTAAAAAATTGACATGTGTCTATTTTTTTAATATTTTACTATGCTCCTATAGGACACTTGTCAATCCATAACCCTCTTTATCAAGTCAAAATAAAAAGTTTGATCCTAAACTAGTTCTAATAAAAGAAAAGACATAAAGAGATACACGGCAATATATCCATTGTTCGGGTACTTATTATGTCGGTTTTTTATTGCAAAACAAAGGTGAATATCAATGGACATATAACAAATCCTAATTGTACATGCCCAAATTTGACCGGGCCTTGGTAATCAAGACCTAAGTCACAGTGGCCCAACACAAACCCAAATTACAATTACCCAATAGCCCAAACTAAAACAAGGCCCAATGGCCCAAAGTGCTAAACATTTTCGGAAGGTACCCTAACCCTAGGGTTTTCTGGTGTGCCGCACACCCACCTGCCTCGTCGGCACGTCTACTGCTCGAGACCTGACACCGATTGCACCAAAACAGCAAGGTCTGCCACCGTTGACTTCGCGCAAAACACCTGCAAACAAACCAAAAAGACAGAAACAGAGACAATACAAAAAGCAAAGCAGAGAACACGCAAATAGTACGAACAAACAGTGTATTTCAGCTATTAAAGCCCAAAAATGAATTGTAATCGGGGGGATTCAATAAAAAAAAGAAGATACGAATACAAAAAAAATCAATCAAAAGGTTTCCCAAGTCGATTACTTTTCTCTATTTTTGCTTTAAAGTTTCTGCTATTTGTTTATTTCTTTTATTTTCTTTTTTTTTTATATGCGAAAAAGACCAAAATAATAAAAGGAAAAAGGACGAGACTTACCGGGAGCCCCGTAGCGTCAGCGTCGGAGAGTCCTTCTCTGTCGTTGGAGTCAAAAAGGGGTGAGGGTCTCCTCGTTAGGGCCTTCTCGGAACAAAGAGGCTAAGCCTCCGAATGCCGTTGCATCGGGGCTGAAAAGCCCGTGCATGTGCTTCGCCAGTCTCCGATATGACGGGGTAGCCACGAATCGTCGGAGGAAGTCGATCGTCGGAGAAAAGGGGAAGAAGAAGGGCCTCTGTTTCAGTTTTTTTAGAGGAACGGCTGAAATGGGTATAAAAAAGGGGTTTTGGTTTAAAGAGAAATAAGAAACGGCACCGTTTCTGTGCCAAGAATCTGGATGCCAAACGGCATTGTTTCGATGCATATGGGGGAACCCGAAACCCGACCCAGGCCTTCAGGGGATCCACTTGTTTTGTTAATTTTTGGGCTAATTACGCGCGCAATCCCTCTGCGTTCTGGGTTATTTTAATTTAGTCCTTTTTACTCTTTTCTTCGCCTTTTGATTTTACCCTTTAATTTCAGTTCCGTTTCATTTAAGTCCTCCTCGAAACAACGCGCATGTGGACAAGAGGACTATTTCCTGATTGGTCCCTGTCCTTCCCTCGCGCATTCGATTTTAATCCCTAAATCCATTCCACTTTATTTGTATTTTTATGATTTATACTTTAAATTCTGTTTAAATCACGATTTAACCCCTTGTTTTCAATCTTTCATATTTTATTTTCTTTCGTGTTTATTTATTTATTTGTTCATTTATCTACTTATTATTATTATTATTATTATTATTATTATTATTGCTATTTTCTTTTTTATTATTACTTTAATATACTATTATTATTCTTTTAATATTTTATTAATTTTTATATTTCATTTAATAATCATTTTGATGTTCTTTCAAGATTATATTATTTTTATTATTTCATTTGCTATTACGTATATCTTTTGAATATTTTCTATTATTATGTACTCTATTTTTAATATTGTAGTATATTATACGTTGGCTTTGACTATTAACGGTTTATTATTATTAGCTATATTAATACATTAATATTACTATTATATTTTACTTTAGTACTATTGTATTATATTATTACTCCAATTATTATTACTAATATGATTATTTTCATTTTTATTCTCATTATTATTACTTTTTACTATTATTATTTTTAACTTTTTATACGTATCTATATTATTATTATCATTATTAATATATTATTATTTATTGCTTATTGTTGTTATTTACTATTTTTGACATATTAATATTACTATTCTTATTATTATTTTACGTTTCATTGTTATTATTTCGTTTTTATATTTTATTGTTCCATCTAATTTGTTACTGTTTACATATCAATTCTTTACGTATTATTTTAGTCTATTTCTATCCTTATGTTTTCGTTCATTGCTGTTATTTATATCATTGCTTTCGTTATTACCTCATGCATGTAAATTCTTTTGTAAAAGCAAAATTCCGTGTTTGGAAATCCGAGGGAATCGTGCTCTAATTTACTGAGTCTCGATTTTTCTCATCTAGTTCAAATAACGAAATATCATTTTTAAAATCGCGATACAATTTTGAAATAAAACACTTATCCTTGGAGATTCGAGACGTTGTGTTCTAACTTACTGAATATGGCATCTTATTATCTCGAGATAAGTTTTTTTTCTTTAAATAAAGGTAATATTCGGCATTTGGAAATTTGAGAATTCGTACCCTAACTCACTGGGTTTTGATTTTCCTCGTTTAACCTAAATAACAGAATATCCTTTTTGAAGCTTAAATAAAAAACACACTCGTTCTCAAAAGTTTTAGATGTCGTGTCCCAACTTATTGGACGTGACATTTTATTGCTTCGAGACGAGAGTGGTTTTAACATTTCGTTTCAATTTATTCAAGCGTTTTTAACAAAAAGGGATCGTATTTTAAAATTCTTCCAAGTTTTCAAATATTCAACACTAAGACACTAATTAATCAACTAGGTACCAATTTTGGGCGTATCAAGGGTGCTAATCCTTCCTTGTGCATAATCGACTCCCGAACCCGCCTTCTGGATTTCTTAGACCAAAATAGTTGTTTTGATAAATTAAACTGTTTATAAAAAAACAACCACTTTTTTGAGGTGACTCGATCGCACCTCAGTAAAAATGGATCGGTGGCGACTCCTATTTTTATTTTCATTTTCAAAACCCTAGTCAATCCCCTATTTCAAAAAATGGTTTCGACAGCTTGGCGACTCCACTGGGGATATAAAAAGAGAGTTAAGCCACGAGTTGATTAATTCTTGTCTTTTTGTCGAAAATTGAAAAATTGATTTTAATATACGATCTTTCTTTTACATTTCATTTGTTTTGTGTTACGGTCTTCGTTATTTGGTTCATTTGTTCTTTATTTTCAAGCATTTGTACATATAATATTGCATTGCATTGCATGACTGTTGTGGTTATACCCCTTAAGTGGGAGTGAGATGCTACTCCTTCGTGAGGTTTTCACCTTCGTGCAGGATAGTGAATCGCTTTCGGGATACATCCGTACCTATGTCTTCGTGAGATTTTCATCTCCATGCAGCCATAGGGAAATGTATTCCCCTGAACTGAAATTGGTCTATATGAGCCTATAATGGGTGAAGATCGAGGAATTTGTCGGTTCAGGTACTCTTACTCTAGAACCAAACCTCATATAGCTAACCTTAGGAGCCCACCCTAGGTACAGCCGAGCCAAACCCTAGTGGTCACCTAATTAAGTGTTTTATTTCTCCTGTGCTAACGTGTTTTCTTTTGTTTTGATTGCATTGCATTACACCATCATAAAAGAGAGGTGTTGATTCATATTCGATTGCTAAATAGGAGAGTTTGTCATAAAGGAGCGAATTTATTGATAAAGTAGATTATAATGCGGTCGCCCAGATATGGTCCAAGTAAGCACGGCAGAAGAAGGTTGATAGCTCGCGGAGGAATACAAAACTTTGCTCGAAAGATTCAAATTGATAGAGACTATGCAAGAGCCGTCATGTCTCGACTTTCTTAAAGCAGCCAACGAGCATCGTGAGGATAAGTGAGTAATGGGTCGTAACCCGGATCAAGCAAAAGGGAATAATAAAGATGTCTTTTGGAAGAGTAGCAAGGTTTGACCATAACATCCGGATATGAAGAAAAAAGTGGTGTCTTCACTTGGATTCTAAGGGCAATACCGCATAAGTAATTCGTTTTGTGTAAAGCAATTTATTTTCTAGAAAAGTTCTTCTAATGGAACTGAATATAAGGTCAATGCCTCTCTTTCTTGCATTTACGTTTCATACATTTGCATTTCATGCATCTGCATTACATCATTCGCATTGCATTTTGCGCATTAGACTTTCACAAAAGGTCCCTAACTAGGTGAAATTATTTCAGTTAACCTGGGAATCGATAAAAGTCAACCAACCAAACACCGTTATGGTACCCAGGCTAAGTCAAGAAACATGGATCAAAGGATAGAAAGGTTGGCGCAACTCCAGAAGGAGATGCAGGATCAAATGCAAGAGCAGTTGGTCAAGATCCAGCAGGACATGATGGACCGAATGTTGGAATCACAGAGGGACATGATGAATCAGCTGACTCAGTTGTTGGGTGGTGGATCAGATAAAAGAAAAAGTCCTGCGGTAAATACTGAGGAAAATGATGATCCACTTTATCCTCCGGGATTTACCCCAACTAATGCACAAGCACAGCATGAAGCATACCTGCATAGACCATCTGTCACTATTAGGTCGCAACAATTCCACGCTGGCACTTCAGTGCCAATGAATCATCAAGCTGGCTCGGGTTCAGAAGGTAACCTAATCAATCCTAACGTTCCCGATTTGGATGAGGTAGCTGAGAGAGAAGGGGCAAAGATTGAATTACCAAAGTAACTCCAGGATAGATACAGATGGTTGGAAGAAAAACTCAAAGAAATGGAGAGTACGGAATACCGTTGTGGGATTGACGCCAAAGATCTAAGTTTGGTCCCAAATTTAGTACTCTCGCTGAAATTTAAGACTCCAGAGTTTGAAAAGTACAATGGGAAGAGTTGTCCTGAAGCTCATATCAAGATGTTTTGTCGAAGGATGACAGGATATGTTAATAGCGACCAGCTTTTAATCCACTGCTTCCAGGATAGCTTGATCGGGTCTGCAGCTAAATGGTACAACCAGCTAAGCTGTGCCCAAATTAATTCATGGAAGGACTTGGCAAAAGCTTTCATGAAACAATATGGCCACGTTATAGACATGGCACCGGACAGAATCACTCTACAGAACATAGAAAAGAAGCAGAGCGAGAGCTTCAGGTAATACGCCCAAAGATGGAGAGATGTGGCAATACAAGTCCAACCACCACTTTTGGAAAAAGAAATAACAATGCTTTTCATCAACATTTTGAAGGCCCCGTTCATTAACTATATGTTGGGAAGCGCTACTATAGGCTTCTCAGATATAGTAATGTCCGGCGAGATGATTGAAACGCTATAAGGAGTGGGAAGATAGACAAGGAGAAGGTGCCAAAAGATCAACCCCGAGAAATAGGGACAATGAGATGAATAACTCGAGCATGCACCGAGGTTATCAGGGCTCGTCAGGACAAGAACCCAGTGCAAAGTAAAAGGAGAAAATCCAATTTACTCCAATCTCAATGTCATATAGAGATTTATTTCAGAGATTATTCGATGCACATGTGGTGGCCCCATTTCACTTGAAGCCATTGCAACTACCGTACCCTAAACGGTATGATGCAAATGCTCAATGTGAGTATCATGCAGGGATTACGGGGCATTCAATTGAAAATTGCACCACCTTTAAGAAGTTGGTTGAGAGGTTCATACAAATGGGCATTGTGAAGTTCGATGATCCCTTAGAGCCTGGCAAAGCAGTAAAATGTGATAATTGAATGTGGGGGGCAAAAGAGTTGCGTCTCCTCAAAGAAGTCATCAGAAGCCTAGAAATCGAAAATCAGAGCACCAATGGCGTATCCGAAGAGAGAACCAAGGAATAAAAGTTTTCCAAGCATCCTCCTTTATATACTTGAAGGTGTTTTGAACAATGGGACTGTGGAAGAAACTTATATTTTAGAGCTTACCTAGAGTAATGTTCAGAACCTGCTTATTGCCTTAAGCCTAGAGGCAATGAGAGTCCTTTTGTGAAATAGGCTTATGTCCAGAAGTTTTATTTCAATAAAATGCATCTTTTTGAACAAATATTCTTTTATTCTTTTGTACAGATTCTTTTGTTCTTGGACTTTCATTAATATATTATTTCATTCTTTATCATACCATGCAAATCATCATCCTTAGAATTATTTATTCTCTAGAATTTGCCTTCATACCTACATTAGGTACCCAGATATCCATGTCATGAGCGGCGCAGTTACTGACTCCCTTTTGAGTAAGATATGTGTTTAGAAGGATCTCAGGACTTCGAAGATGATAGAGATTGTACCTACCTTCTGATTCGTTAAGGATGGTAGAACAAGATGAAAGACTCATCTCAACTTACAAAGGGTCAGTTGACATTGCGAGCTTGAGATAGAGATAAAGATCGAAACCTAGCTCACTGCAGAAATAGGACAAGACTTATGTATCTCCTTTGTTTCTTCGCGGTAATATCGCCGACATCAATTTATCTTCATAGTTACTTTACTAAGAGGGTAAGGTTGCCTTATATGCCAAAGTTACAAAGTAAACAGTCATCAAATTTAAATTTGAATCCAGATCCAAATCTAAACCCAAATTCAAATTTAGATCCTGATTCAAATCCAGATCCAAGTCCAAATCCAAATTTAAATTCAAATCCGAATTCAAAATTCAAATTCGAGCTTAAATCCAAATTCAAGTTCAAATAGAAAAAGTGGCAATAAAGAACGCCAGAAAAGAACATGTCTAAGACAGTTGCACAAGTTTACAGTCTATTCAAAGATCAGACACAATATCAGTACAACAAAGACAACCAAAACCATCCAAAAAGATTTTGAAAGATGACTAAGACTTGTAAGGGCTGGCATGGAGAAGTTACCATTTACCCTCTATACTTAGCAAATGTTGGCCAGGACCTTCGCTGGGGCAACACATTTCTTATCGATCTTACCCATTGAAGTTGAGATCCTTTCTTTTGAGTTTTATCAGAGCTACAGCTGGATGAAGCAAATAGATCCAATTCTAATATGATCAATCAAATTCGACAAGAAGAGTTAATAGCTAACCGTTACAGTCAAATAATGTAAGTTTACAAAAAAGGGTTCGCCCAAGAGAATTTCATGAGGGAGACCTAATATTGAAGAAGATCCTTCATATACAAAAGGGACTTCAGAGGAAAAGGGAAGACAAATTGAGAAAGACCTGATGTAGTGAAGAAGGTCTGTTTTGGAAACCTTGTCCAATGTGGATGACAATGACATACTCGAGCAAGTGAATTCAGATTTCACCTGAAAGGAGAAGCCAAGGGACAACTCGCAAGGGGCGCCTTGAGGCCCTAAAAAATCAAAAAATAAAAAGTAAAGAAAATCAATGAAAAAAGAGAAAAAAAAAAAGGAGAGGCCAAGGCGAAAACCCGCAAAGGGCGCCTTGAGACCAATGAGGTTTGAGTTGAAAACCCGAAATAGGCGGCTCAAATTTTGATTGAATGTGGGGCATGCAGTAGTCTTGCTATGCCTGAATTAACAATGAGGAAATATGTTATGTCTTGGGGCATCGACAAAATACTCTAGATCCCCTAAACACATATTGAGCTCAAAAGAGTCCTCAAGAGCTTTGAACAGAGAAGCTCAGGCTACGATATCCGGGACACCTAGTTTCTACACTATCCATTCTAAATTTGTTATATTTGATTGTTTTATTCATTTCAAAATGCACTCTCAAATAAATTTCATCATTGATTGCGTTTGCTATCTTTGCTTAGCTTGCTTTTTTGAGCTATGCTACTATTTAATTTCTTTCTTGTCCATTGGTATGACCATTTTCAAGCATTTTGCATTGAAATAACTATTAAGGGACTTAATCATATTTTTACACAAGGAGTTTTGTATATTACTCTAGAAGCTCTTAAATAGTACAGGAACCTGAAACAAGACTGTTGTTTAAAAGCTCACCAAGTGTAAATGTTGGAAATATTTCAACTTAAATTGAGTTTATCTCTTCGGATTTTGGTCAAAATACCAGCGATTAAGGGGGCAGCATACTACATCAACGATAGAGCCCTGATGGGCAACGAGTGATGATGCCCTAAACATTAAAAAAGATCATTCTCATGACATTTTTCATTCATACATATTACTCATAACGCATTCAGTTAGGAGCATTTGATTTATTCTAATCATAGCATCCTAATCATTTTACATAAGCATAAGCACATAAACTAATTCTACATGACAAATCCCCCAAAGGACGGTGTAGCAACATTGATAAATTCACAGATCTTGTCTTCTTGAAGTTGCAGTGAAGCAGATCGAAAACACCAGTCTTATCTCCCTAAGCAGTAGTGGAGTAGGCTGAAAATTTCAGATTTTGTTCCTTCAAGATGGTAGTGGAGCAATCTGAAGATTGTAGAATGAAAAGTTCAGATTCTGTCTCCCCAATATGGTAGTGAGGCAGACTGAAGATTGAAGTCTTCCTGAAATAACAATGAAGCAGATTACAAATTTAAGATTTTGTTCCCTCGAGATGGGCAGTGAGCAAATCGAAAACAGCAGATTTGGCAATCCCTGTATTGGCAGGAAGCAAATAAAAGAAAGCAGATTTGACAATCCCTGTATTGGCAGGGAGTAAATCGAAGACAGCAGATCAACTTTGGCGAATCTTATCTCCATGTATTGACAATGAAACAGATTCAGGCCACCAACCTTATCTCCCTGAAGTTGCAGTGGAGCAGGTTACAGTTACAAGTCTTATCTCCTGAAGTTGCAGCGGAGCAGACTGAAGATTGAAGATCTTATCTTCCTAAGCAGTAGTAGAGCAGATCAACTTTGGAGAATCTTATCTCCATGTATCGGCAATGGAGCAGATTCAAGCCACCAACCTTATCTCCCTAAAGTTGCAGTGGAGCAGGTTACAGTTACAAGTCTTATCTCCTTAAGGTTGCAGCGGAGCAGACTAAAGACTGAAGATCTTATCTCCCTAAGCAGTAGTAGAGCAGATCAAATTTGGCGAATCTTATCTCCATGTATCGGCAATGGAGCAGATTCAAGCTACCAACCTTATCTCCCTAAAGTTGCAGTGGAGCAGTCTCCCTGAGGTTGCAGCGGAGCAGACTAAAGATTGAAGATCTTATCTCCCTAAGCAGTAGTGGAGCAGATCAACTTTAGCGAATCTTATCTCCATGTATCGGCAATAGAGCAGATTTAAGCTACCAACTTTATCTCCTTGAAATTGTATTGGAGCCGCGATTCTTATCTCCTCGAAGTTCCAGTGGAGTAGGTTGATGTTACAAATCCCTCCTACCTGAGTTTACGTTGAGGATAAATCAATATTTTTTTGAAGTTTCAGCATAGAAGATTGAGGTTACAAATCTCTTCTCCCTGAATTCTCATCTTCTTAAAGTTCCAGTGGAATTACATTGCATCAGGATAAATTTCCAATCCTTATCTCCTTGAAGTCCCTAGTAGAATTACAACGGATCAGGATCAATTTCCAATTCTTATTTCCGTGAAGTCCCCAGTAAAACTATAGTGGAGCAGGATCAATTACCAATCCTTATTTCCTTGACAGGACAGTGGATCAGGATCAATTACCAATCCTTATATTCTTGAAGTTTCAGTAGAGAAGGTTGAAGTTACAAATCTCTTTTCTCCGAATTCTCATCTCCCCAAAGTTCCAGCGGGATAGATCGAAGTTACAAATCTCTTCTCGCTGAAACTTTGTTAAGGTAAAGCAATGATTTCCTCTTTCCCTGAACTTGTAGTGGAACAGATCGAAGCTACGAATTACAGATCTTATCTCTCTGAAGTTGCAGTAGAGCAGATCGTAACAAATCTCTTTTCTCTGAAATTACAGTGGATCAGGATCAATTACTAATCCTTATCTCCTTGAAATTCTAGTGGAGTAAGTCGAGGTTATAAATCTCTTCTCCTTGAAACGTCATTGGGGCAAATTGACACTACAAGTTTTTATCTCTCTGAAGCGACGGTGGAGTGGATTAAAGCAACAAGAAGTAGTAAAGTAAATGAAGAAGAGAAGCACTAGAGAAGTAAAGATTCTGCAGGACCCGGCAAATTTGGCCCCTTTTAGAGTCTTTGCTTCATTCTTGTTACACGACAATGAGCAAAGAGGGGCAGCTGTACATGCCCAAATTTGACCGGGCCTTGGTAATCAAGACCCAAGTCACAGTGGCCTAACACAAACCCAAATTACAATTACCCAATAGCCCAAACTAAAACAAGGCCCAATGGCCTAAAGTGCTAAATATTTTCAGAAAGTACCCTAACCCTAGGGTTTTCTGGTGCGCTGCACACCTACGTGCCTCGTCGGCACGTCCATCGCTCGAAACCTGACACCGATTGCACCAAAACAGCTAGGTCTGCCACCGTTGACTTCGCGCAAAACACCTGCAAACAAACCAAAAAGATAGAAACAGAGACAATTCAAAAAGCAAAGCAGAGAACACGCAAATAGTACGAACAAACAGTGTATTTTGGCTATTAAAGCCCAAAAACAAATTGTAATCGGGGGGGATTCAATAAAAAACAGAAGATACGAATACAAAAAAATCAATCAAAAGGTTTCCCAAGTCGATTACTTTTCTTTATTTTTGCTTTAAAGTTTTTGTTATTTGTTTATTTCTTTTATTTTTTTTATATGCGAAAAAGACCAAAATAATAAAAAGAAAAGGGACGAGACTTACCGGGAGCCCCGTAGCGTCAGCGTCGGAGAGTCCTTCTCTGTCGTTGGAGTCGAAAAGGGGTGAGGGTCTCCTCATTAGGGCCTTCTCGGAACAAAGAGGCTAAGCCTCCGAATGCCGTTGCATCGGGGCTGAAAAGCCCGTGCATGTGCTTCACCGGTCTCCGATATGACGAGGTAGCGACGGATCGTCGGAGGAAGCCGACCGTTGGAGAAAAAGGGAAAAAGAAGGGCCTCTGTTTCAGTTTTTTAGAGGAACGACTGAAATGGGTATAAAAAAGGGGTTTTGGTTTAAAGAGAAATAAGAAACGGCACCGTTTCTGTGCCGAGAATCTGGACGCCAAACGGCGTCGTTTCGATGCATATGGGGGAACCCGAAACCTGACCCAGGCCTTCAAGGGATCCGCGTGTTTTGTTAATTTTTGGGCTAATTACGCGCGCAATCCCTCTGCATTCTGGGTTATTTTAATTTAGCCATTTTTACTCTTTTCTTCGCCTTTTGATTTTACCCTTTAATTTCAATTCTGTTTCATTTAAGTCCTCCTCGAAACGACGCGCATGTGGACAAGGAGACTATTTCCTGATTGGTCCCTGTCCTTCCCTCGCGCATTCGATTTTAATCCCTAAATCTATTCCACTTTATTTGTATTTTTATGATTTGTACTTTAAATTCTATTTAAATCACGATTTAATCCCTTGTTTTCAATCTTTCATATTTTATTTTCTTTCGTGTTTATTTATTTATTTGTTCATTTATCTACTTATTATTATTATTATTATTATTATTATTATTATTATTATTATTATATCATTCACTTTGTATTATTATTGCTATTTTCTTTTTTATTATTACTTTAATATACTATTATTATTCTTTTAATATTTTATTAATTTTTATATTTGATTTAATAATCATTTTGATGTTCTTTCAAGATTATATTATTTTTATTACTTCATTTGCTATTACGCATATCTTTTGAATATTTCCTATTATTATGTACTCTATTTTTAATATTGTAGTATATTATACGTTGGCTTTTACTATTAACGGTTCATTATTATTAGCTATATTAATACATTAATATTACTATTATATTTTACTTTAGTACTATTGTATTATATTATTACTCCAATTATTATTACTAATATGATTATTTTCATTTTTATTCTCATTATTATTACTTTTTACTATTATTATTTTTAACTTTTTATACGTATCTATATTATTATTATCATTATTAATATATTATTATTTATTGCTTATTGTTGTTATTTACTATTTTTGACATATTAATATTACTATTCTTATTATTATTTTACGTTTCATTGTTATTATTTCGTTTTTATATTTTATTGTTCCATCTAATTTGTTACTGTTTACATATCAATTCTTTATGTATTATTTTAGTCTATTTCTATCCTTATGTTTTCGTTCATTGCTGTTATTTATATCATTGCTTTCGTTATTACCTCATGCATGTTAAATTCTTTTGTAAAAGCAAAATTCCGTGTTTGGAAATCCGAGGGAATCGTGCTCTAATTTACTGAGTCTCGATTTTTCTCATCTAGTTCAAATAACGAAATATCATTTTTAAAATCGCGATACAATTTTCGAAATAAAACACTTATCCTTGGAGATTCGAGACGTTGTGTTCTAACTTACTGAATATGGCATCTTATTATCTCGAGATAAGTTTTTTTTTCTTTAAATAAAGGTAATATTCGGCATTTAGAAATTCGAGAATTCGTACCCTAACTCACTGGGTTTCGATTTTCCTCGTTTAACCTAAATAACAGAATATCCTTTTTGAAGCTTAAATAAAAACACACTCGTTCTCAAAAGTTTTAGATGCCGTGTCCCAACTTATTGGACGTGACATTTTATTGCTTCGAGACGAGAGTGGTTTTAACATTTCGTTTCAATTTATTCAAGCGTTTTTAACAAAAAGGGATCGTATTTTAAAATTCTTCCAAGTTTTCAAATATTCGACACTAAGACACTAATTAATCAACTAGGTACCAATTTTGGGCGTATCAAGGGTGCTAATCCTTCCTTGTGCGTAATCGACTCCCGAACCCGCCTTCTGGATTTCTTAGACCAAAATAGTTGTTTTGATAAATTAAACTGTTTATAAAAAAACAACCACTTTTTTGAGGTGACTTGATCACACCTCAGTAAAAATGGATCGATGGCGACTACTGTTTTTATTTTCATTTTCAAAACCCTAGTCGATCCCCTATTTCAAAAAATGGTTTCGACACTAATTCATTACAATAATCTTCCTGATTCCCAATCATATCTATATTCATCATATTTATCAGGAATATTTCTAAAGTAAATCCCATCATCTCTAGCAATCCAAATGCAATCACTATAGTTGCACTTACGTAGAAAGACCTCGTTCACCCAAAATACGTTGAACGCAGCATGAAAGTTGTCATAAGCCATGTAGCACCAGAAAAGCGTTCCCCCAAATATCTGCAGCTTGAATTTCCAACTAAACTCGACACCGACAGTGAGGTTATGAATGCCTAAATCATCATCCTTAGACTTGCAATGAACAAATAGTATCTTGTCATCGCTCAAATCATTGACAGTATGGACATGCCATGTAGTTCTTAATGAAAAACTGTCGTTATTGTTATCATCATAGCCTTTAGTAGGTTCAGAACTTGATGAAGTTATTAATGGGGTCATGGCTATTGCTTGAACAAGTATGAACAACATAATATTCTTGTAGAAACTGTTCATTTTTTTGGCTTTTGATTTATTTTATAATTTTTTTAATTGTCGTGATTATATATAGTGGAAGTTGAAAACATATTGAAAGTTTATAAGGAAAATATTTTCTTTTGGTATTTTTTAGCTAATGGTGAATACAACTTAGAATGTTGTGTAAAATTTAAAATAATACCAAAAAAGAAAAACAAAATGGATACACTTGCTTAAAGGAGTTGTAATGTTGCCAAAATTATTAAATTTACATTAATGTAGCTTTTTTGACATTTGGATATCTTTTAATTGATGTTTTTATCTTTACACTACATCAAAAATACCCTACTACGACACTTTTTTTGACCTAAGACGACGCAAAAAAGGTTGGTATAGGCTTCGCAATGCTTCTCCCGATGCTTCCAAAAAGGTTGTATATAGTGCAGTTGGTATAGGCTTCGCGACACTTTTGCAAAAGCGTCGGCATAAGTCAACATAAGCCGACGCTTATTGAAGAGTTACGAAAGGTTTAGTCAATGCTGACCTTTAAAAAGGGTTGGGATAGACCTAGTCAAGGCCAACCTTTGAAAAACGTTGTGATAAACCTGTCTAAGGCAACTTTAAAAAGGTTGGTATAGTTCTTGTCTAAGGCAACTTATAAAAACAGTTGGGATAAATCCGTCCAAGGCAACGTTAAAAAGGTTGGGATAGACATTGTCTAAAATAACCTATAAAAAAAGTTTGGGATAGACCTATCTAAGGCAACCTTAAATAGGTTGGAATAGACCATGTCTAAGGCAATATTTAAAAAAGGTTGGGATAGACCCGTCTAAAGCAACCTTAAAAAGGTTGGAATAGACCTTGTTTAAGGTAACTTTTAAAAAAGGTTTGGGATAAACCTATTTAAAACAACCTTAAAAAGGTTGGGATAAATCTTATCTAAGGCAACCTTTAAAAAAGATTGGTATAAACTCGTCTAAGGTAACCTTTAAAAAATTGGGATAGACACGTATAATATAATTTTTTTCTATTTTTTATTATTTCAATATTAATATATTTTTATAAATATTTACAGTGAATAATGATATAGGAATTGTGCTTTAAATACAACTAATAAAATATAAAATTAAAATAAAGATTGAATATTCATTACAAAAATCGATCCAACAATTAAAATACACTAACATTTAGCTGAAATGTATACCACCAACATTCAACTCAATGTACAACTAAGAAGATAAAAAGTACAAACAAGAGAATCATAAGATATGCTATACCCTCCTCCAAATGGATGCTAAAGATGAAGATAAAGATGAAGAAACGGATGTTAAAGATGACAATCTGTTGGAAGAAGATGAAAGCTTCTTATCCATGACCCGACCATTAGGTGCAACGAATGAGCCAACTAATGACATGGCTGTGAAAGTGGATGCCATCTTCCTCTCTTAATAAGCTGAAAAATATTCAAAACCATGGTTTTAGAATCAACGTTATCTCAAATGTAAATTAATGAATAAGCAATTTTTTTTCAAATATTTTAATTTCTACAACTAAATCACAGTAAAAAAAACAAATGAAGGTAAAATTCACAAGTAAAACCAATAATTTTTGAAGCATTTCAAGTTTTACGAAGTTCAAATACAAACGAAGGGATTTTTCTAATATTTTCATCTTCTAAATTCAGAACCTTAAATCAAAGATCTTAGGGCAAAAGAACAAGCAATGATACATCCCAACATTCTTAGGGCAGCGAAAAGTACACAATGTAGAATTAAATTATACCATGAACATTAATTATCATCACAACATTCTTTAAGCCAACAGCATGCAAGCATGCAACCATGTTATCAGTTGTTTGCATCAGAGATTAGGAGTTCAAGAATACTAAAGATTGTTTGTGATCTGCTGCCGGGGAAATCTCTTGAAATCCAATGTTTTATTTTTATACCTAATTGGAGAAAGTAAATATAATTCTATAATTAGCAAATTTGAAAGTCAGGCTCAGGGAAGGATAATATGGGTATAAGATGATGTCAAAATTTTGTGAATTGCAAATACTAACATGGTCAGTCAGTTCAGCTTGGCGGCTAGGTCAGAAAATTATGAGTGTCAAAATTCTGCGAAATGCTAAGAGAAGCTCTGATTCTGACTGCAACAAGAGTTTGATGAATTAAGAATCAAGTTGTGTACGTTTCCAACAAGAATTTATAACAATATTTCAAGCTAGACCTAGTATATTATGGTTATCCAGATATAAAATTGGGAGTTTTAATTATACAAACAAGCACTCCAATGATCCTAGTAACCAGTAAATGAATTCAGGCAGCTTATAAGTATCATATATAAAGAGAAACAAAGTCTAGGACACAAAAAAACAAATGTATAAGTGGGTTCGCAACCAAATCAGCAACCAGGCAATGACTACATTAGATTCACATTTTTTTTTAAATAATGACAGAAAATACCTTAGAGAGTCGATTTTCGCTTTCTGATTTCTTCATGCCTTGAACATCTACAAGCATAAAAAATAAATATGTTGCAATATCTAAAACATTCGTAAATAATAAGAACCAGCTTCCATATAAATGGTATTAAAACTTAGAGCTAACCCAGTTACTAGCGCACAATAAATACCACTTAATTGACCCAAAAAAGTACCCATACCACGTAAAGTTTTGTTGCTAGCTTTGAAGGCTCATCTTTAGAATCTTGAGCTTATGCAGAAACTTTGCCGCCTCTAACTCCACATTATGTGAAGAAGATGCCATCTCCTCCTATGAGCTACAAAATCATAGCCAATAATCAAGCAAAAATTTCAATCTCTGCTTTCTCACACAAAATTTTAAGATTAGCTGAAATCAAATCCCCCAATGGGGTTCTAAAGATTAGCTCAAATAGTAACAGTTCAATTGAAGTTGATAAAGAAAATTTTAAGAAAACACATTCTAGCACCACAAATCAGATTTCAAAATGTTCATATAGGGTACTTTCTCAGGCTTCGTCATACAATGGAATATTTATGATCTTCCAAAGTGACATCTAGTAAAATGGTCAGACAGATTGAAGTTACTGCTTCTTCTCTTCTACTTTCCCCGGCTGAAGAAAAAGGGGAAAAAACCATGTATATATAAAAATTTAGTGTATATATTTGGAGAGATTAAACAAAATAACAGCATAAAATAAAAACAAAAGCCAAATACTTGGAATAACTATTTATCATCAGGTTTGATATCCTTAAGTTTTATCATTTTAAGCAAACAGAATATTGAGTCAAAGTCAGACCACGTTATGTGATAATTCCATAACTTACCAAGACATTCCAATTATTCGACAAAATGCCTCTACCAACAAAACATAAAAAACAACAATTGAAAACCAACCCAGAAGAGAAAAATGCCCAAACCTTGGTTCCAGGAAAGGATAGGTGAAGTTCCTCCTCGGGTATAATAACGGGCCACTTCTCGCCTGCTTCACGGAACATTTGCTCAGTCTCAAGCATCTGACCTTTCTCGAGGATCATGGACCTAATGGTTTGAACAGGAGTGGAAGTGGCATCAAAAGCTTCTTCCACTCCGTTGACGAAAGTAACGGTGATTTGGGGCGGGTGATCATCGGTTCGGCGCTTGACCTCAAGTTGGCAGGCGGGGTTGGACTCTTTAGCTTTGCGGGCGTTGCACTGGGCTAAGAATTCCATGCATGAAGCTATGCATGGTCCAATGCATTGAACTCGATCTTCACTTTGGATAGAAACTTCAACATCTTCTTCCAAAGTTGGATTGTTTGCTCTTAGGAGTTTTGGTTCAGCCAACTCGCTTATTTCTTTAATTTAAAAAAGAAAAAGGAAAAATAGAGATATTTTTTGGGTTTTGCAGGAATGAGAAAAACAAAGTGTAAATAAAAGGTTAAAAAAAGGGGGGAAATTTAAGGTTTTTTGGGTTTGGGGGAAAATTTTGGCCCCATTTTAAAAGGTTAAAACAAAATAATTTTTTTAATCCAATTTTCTTCTTTATTTCTATATTTGAAAGGTTTAATTATTTCTTAAATTCCTTTAAATTAAGTTTGTTTTGTTCCAAACAATATATTTAATTTGTAAATTTTTATAATTGTGCACAAAAATAATTTTAAATAATACGAAAACTTGAGCTAGATATATCTTTCTGATGAAGAATTCATAGTTTTTTGTATTAAAGAAGACGAAGCTTATGATGTTACGATAGAATCGAACAAATCAGAAGAATCAAATTAATCCGAAAAAAGTTCATGGTTGGTTAATACAAAGGTTAATTATATTCCTTTAACTTTTTATTTTACTTGAAGTATTCGTTTCTGAAACTTGTTTCTAACACTTGCACGAACATATGACATTCTAAGAACCCTAAAAATAAGGTGAAAAAAACTTGATTAAAAATAGCTCAGTTTCAGTTGACATTGGTTAACTGATTCACTGACCAAACCGTTCTTTAATAACATTGGCCTCTCATTCACTCCTGTCTTCATTTGATCATTCCTAAATCCTAAACACTACATTTGAAACCCTAAATCCAAAACTCAAAACCTAAATTTCTAAATCATAAACCATAAACTCTAAACTTGCTTAAACCCTAAATTAATTAGATAAAATTTGAATATTATATATTCTTTCAATATTTTAGGAAATTCAAATAACATTTTCAATTTACTAATTAATATTGTTTCTCTAGAGATGCACGGGTTAGTAAATTTTTTTTAATTTTAATATGTATAAAGTTTATCTATTATTATCTCTTAAATAATTTAAACTATAATGATAATTTTAATATATTCAAATTAATATTATCTCTTTTACAATTATGTAAGAAATTATTTAATATACAAATTAAAAGATAATCAGTCATATACCCAAAAAAACTTTAAAATTATTTTAAATTATAGTATTTTAATATTTAGAAATTAAATTAATAGATGGGTATGGCATGGTCTAGTATTGTTGAAAAGATTTCTTTTTTCAATATCATTTTTTTTTCAATATGAAATTCTAATTGTGGTTTAAATTTATACTTGAAAATTTAATTTTGATTTAATCAAACACATTTTAAAAAATAAATACATCAATTTATTTTTATATTGAATAAATATAAATATTTATGTATGCAATATATAAATATAAAATTATGTTATATCAACAATTGTGTTAATAATTTACAAGAACTGGATCAAATTAAAGTTCATATATTCAATTGCACATTAAACCATTGTTCATATATGCTTTTGGGATTTATCCCATTTTGATATTTTATTTTTTGAAAAATAATAATTTATATTTATCTTATTGATGATTAAATTTTTTAAATATATATAATATAAATTTTGAAACATTTATATTAAAAAAACTCTAAAATCCTAAACCCTAAACCCATAAACACAAAACCCTAAAACCTTAAACTATAAACTATAACCCTTAAACCCTAAACTCTTAAAATCTTAAACCCCAAACCCATAAACACAAAACTCCTAAAATCTTAAACCCCAAACCCATAAACACAAAACCCTAAAATCTTAAATTATACAAACTATAATCCCTAAACCATAAACTCTAAACACTAAACCTTAAACCCTAAACTAAATTTATTTTTTGTGGCATTTTTATTAAAAACCTTATTCACACTCGAAGCTATTAAGTTATTTTTAATTTGAATATATATAATTATTCACAAACTGATGATGTAAAATTTTAAGAATATTCATATTTGAAATCCAAATTTTTGGTGCTACATATTCAAAAAAAGCCAGAATTAAGGAAATTTGGGACGTTACACCTTTGTACAAAGAGTTGGGCAGAGCGTATGCTGACAAGTCTATCCCAACACTTAAGAAAGTCTCGCCCCAAAACTATCGCCATATGACTAGACAAAAGCCAACTCTTATTCAAGCGTTGCACTAGGCATTTATATCCCAACCCTTATACAAAGAGTTGCCTAAAGCGTATGTTGGCCAGTCTATCCCAACACTTCAGAAAGTGTCGCACAAAAACTATCGTCTTAGAACGAGACAAAAGCCAACTCTTATTCAAGCGTTGCTTAGGCATACATATCCCAACCCTTATACAAAGAGTGGCCCAAAGCATAGTCAATCGCAACACTTAGGAAAGTGTTGCCTCAAAAGTGTCGTCTTAGGACTACACAAAAGCCAACTCTTATTCAAGCGTTGCCTTAGGCATACATATCCCAACCCTTATGCAAAGAGTTGCCCAAAGCATAGTCTATCTCAACACTTAGGAAAGTGTCACCACAAAAGTGTCGTTTTAGGACTATACAAAAGCCAACTTTTATTCAAGCGTTGCCTTAGACATACATATCCCAACCCTTATACAAAGAGTTGGCCAAAGCATAGTCTATCCCAACACTTAGGAAAATATCACCACAAAAGTGTCGTCTTAGGACTGTAGCGACGAAAATTTTTTAGCTTAGGTCGCTAATTGTGGCGATTTAAAAATCTTGAAAATGAATTTTAGTTTCATGAAAGCAAAGGAGTCGCCACCGATCCTTTTTCTTAGGTGTGATCAGGCACCTAATAAAACCTCTTTCTGACAGAAAAATTCGTTTTTGTGTAAAAAGGAAGGCTCAATTTAGGTCTACATTGAAATTCAGAGGAAAAGAGGGTTCGGGAGTCAGTTACGCGCGGGGAATGTATTAGCACCTCCGCGACGCCCAAAATTGGTATCTTTCAAATGTACGTTGTCTTGATTTTCAAAAGTACAAGTTCAATTTAAAATTTAGTTGTGATCCGATCAAGATACGAGCATTTTTTGAAATTTTGCTTTGAGAAGGATATCCCGCTTTTAACACGAGCCAGCCGTGATTCACCCAACATAGCGATGAAATCACCGGCATGATGTTAAAATCGGCACATTGCCTTATTTTAGAACGTGAAAAGATTAGGATAAATAGAGTTGGCATAAAAACAATAATATGAAAATACTACGTTGAAAGCGAATGGTGATAAAAGTGAAAGACATACGCGATGAATAAAACATATAACGATGCATGCGTAATAATAATGCATATGGTATTTAACGCGATAATAACAAAGATGTAAACACGAGGTGATAAATAAATATATATACATACTTGAGATAATATATGGATGGAAAATAATAATAGTATTAGTGAAAATAACAAATACGATACGTTATTAAGAACAAACACATAAAATAATATAAAAATATAACGATAATAGTGACAAAGTACATACGTGAGTGTATATATATGTAAAGAAATATAATAATGAAACTACGTAAAATAAAACATTAAAAAAAGTATACGATGATAGTATAGAAGCTTTAGGTAAAAACATATATACTATAATGCTGGTGTTAAACCTAATAAAAACATAACATTTATATAATAATACTAAAAAAACAACTATAAATATAAACACATACCTATACGTATTTAAGAAACAAATAAATAACAATAATGTTAAAAAACAGGTACGTAAAATATATATGTAGATAGGTTAATAATAATAATAGTAATATTAAATAATGGATTTAACAATGAAAATAATAAAACATAAGAATAAATACATAGAATCAAAAATCATAGTAAGTATAACACATAATATTAAATGAAATATAAACATAAAACAAACAAAACTTTAATACAAAATAATACTATACGAAATACTATAATACGTATATGTGCATAAATATAATAATACTAATACTTAATAATAATAATATTAATGATAATAATAATAAGACAAACTTAATATAGTATTAAAAATAAAGTAAATAATAGTGAAAATAGTAGTAAAATAGCAAATATTATAATAAAATACCATACTAAAATAATACTAAATAATATAATAATAAAAGACATATGAATGACAATAACAATAATGATGTTAACAAAGGGATAATAAATAATAAAGAACATACATGTAGATAGTATATATATCAGTGTTAAATGATGATAATATAACAATAATATAATATTAGAATAAAATAACGAAAATAAAGTAAAAAAGGACGAAATTGAAAACAGAAGAAAATATTCGGGCCTGATTTTAAAATAAAACGTGCAAATGGGACCTATTAGAACACGGGTTAAGCCTTAGGGGGCCAAAACAGTAATTTTCCCGAAGTCCCAAAATGCATAGCAGTACAGAGGATTAAAATGGAACTCGGGACAAATTTCTGGGCCCGATTGCAAGAAATTAAAACTCGATTTCAAAATCCCTAAAAAGCGGAAGGACTGGGGTTGAAAATAACCCCAGTGACGTCACAACACGCGGATCCCAGGTGGACCTGGGTCGGGTCGACCCGACCTAGGTCGGTTACTATAAAAGGGCCATTTTTTGGTTTTTGGCTCATTTCTCACCTGGGGAAGAAAAAAAAAAGAGAGAAGAGGGAGAGAGGAGAGGGGAAGGAAAGAGGAGGAGGCCTCCGGGGAGAGGGTTCCGGGCTCCGGTTGCCAGACCGGTCACCGGCCGGTCACCGGACCGCCGTCGCCGACGCCGTCCGCCGCCATTCCGGTGGCCGGGAAAAGATAAATTTTTCTAAATTTTTTTTATTTTTGTTATTATTTTTTTTATGTTATTTTGATGTTAATCTTAAAATATATGCGTGAAAATAAAAAACTGTAAAACGAATCACCTCACTATCGATTCTGCTTTGATGTTTCTGGATTCGGGGGTGTTCCCTTCGCTGTTTATTTTGAATTTCTGATCTTTTGGTGCTAAAACTCTCTGATTGTATTAGAAAATTCGACCTTTTACAAACTATTTTGGATCGGGCTTTTATAGCCCTTACAAGTTATTGTTTTATTACTTTCTGTCCCGTCTCTTTTATTGTTCTTGCAGGTACTGAGGATAGTGGGGCGGTGCTGAGAGGAGCCAAGGCGGTGAAGCAGCTGAGTCAGAGGGCAAGTGGGCTGTGACAGGACTGTTGGCAGAGAAGCAGCTGAGTCAGAGGCGGCTAGGGTTTCTGGATGTTGTAACGGGTTGGGTTAGGGTTTTCTGGGTATTGGGCTTAGCAGGTCACGGGTTTGGGTAGTAATTGGGTCATCCGGGTTTTGTATTCTGTAAATGGACATTGGTTTTGGACTTATTCATTCAGGTTTATTTCTGTGTGCAAAATTTGGGCTAATTGTAATAGGGGTTTGGGGTTAATTTTAATAAGGCCAAAATTGGCCTATAACAAGGACTACACAAAAGCCAACTCTTATTCAAGCATTGCTTTAGACATACATATACCAACCCTTATACAAAGAGTTGCCCAAAGCATAGTCTATCCCAACACTTAGGAAAATGTTGCCACAAAAGTGTCGTCTTAGGACTACACAAAAACCAACTCTTATTCAAGCATTGCTTTAGGCATACATATCCCAACCCTTATGAAAGTGTTGCCCCAAAAGTGTCGTCTTAGGACTAGACAAAGCCAACTCTTATTTAAGCGTTGCTTTAGGCATGCATATACCAACCCTTATACAAAGAGTTGTCTAAATCCTAGTCTATCCCAACACTAGCCCCAAAAGTGTCGTCTTAGGACTAGACTTTTGCCAACTCTTATATAAGCGTTGCTTTAGGCTTGCATATCCCAACACTTATGAAAGAGTTGCCTAAAGCGTATTTTGGCCAGTCTATCCCAACACTTAGAAAATTGTTGCCCCATAACTGTCGTATTAGGGCATTTTTGACGTAGTGTTACATTTAAGAAGATGGGAAAGATATATCGTCTGTTGATTTATATTGGACATTGATGATTTATTTTAATGATAACGCGGATTGCTTTGAATATATTTGAGAAAAAAATTGCTATAGTAGTTTGATTTTTTTTTTACTCTAGTCGAAACAAAATACAATAAAAGTAATTGAACTAAATTTTATCTGTTCACATTCAATTCATCAATTATTAATTTTTTTAAAAAAATATATTTTTTAAAAAATTTTTGAAAATATTTTTTTTCATATTAACATTTCATTGGAAATAAAACTCAGTTTGATTCTGCTAATTAAGTTTTAATTCAATTGGCATAAGCATTGTTGTCAGAACAGGAAGATGTGAGTTCGAGTGAGTTGAAGTGAGTTATCCTCCTATTTAAAAGTTGGGGAGGGGTTATGAGTAGCTCTAGACATTGTATCAAAAAGAGCAAATATAATCAGAACCTATAATGAGATTGTTAAAAAAAAAATTCAATTCGATTCCATTTAATTTAGATAATAATAATAATTTTTATCTTGTAAACCAAAAGCCTAATCAAATTCAAATAAATTTAAGTAATAATGAAATTGAAATTAAACTAAATTCAAAATCGAATCAAATAGGAAGAATGTTCATTTTACAAGTTTTTGCTCATGTGCCCCATCCCATGTGCTATATATTCTATGTATTTGATGAAAGAGGCCTATGATCCGTCATTTGTTGTCTTTTTATTGATATGTTATGTTCTATGGATAGTCTCTAACTTATTGATTCGTACGAATTTAGTCCTATTATTTTTTGAATTGTTTATTTTCAATATTTTAGTTAACTTTTTTATCTCTGTTTAAAATTTAGGGATAATAAAATTTAACTTTCAATATTTAAAGAGATTTTTATTCTCTTTGAATTAAATATATTTTTTGGAATAATGATTTTGTTAGTTTCTATTTGAAAAGAGAATTTTCATTTTCATCCTAAAAGAAAAAGAAAACTATTTTTAATTTTTTTGTTTGATTCGATTTGGTCGAGCCCACACTCGAAGCAAATCGTGATATGAAAATAGTAGAGAAGATCATTTGGTTGAAAGCTGAGAACGATAAGGATCCATCTATCCGAAAACGCAAATACGTTTTCTGTCTAAGGTTTATTATTATAAATATTACGATTGATTTTCAAAAAATTTATTTTTTTCAGTGTAAGAAAACTATTTTCAAACCAAATTTTTTTCAATAACTTTTCCGTGTAATTCCCCCTTATTGAAACATTGTATCAATTATTGATGCGATGAACAACACAGCTCCAAATGAAAGCACTTCCAATGGCTAAAAATCACTTGTGTCGATTCATATTTTATTTGATACTGGAATCTAATACTTGAGGAAAAACATGGTTTATTTGTGTTTTGGGAAACCCATTCGGTAGAGTTTCAATAGCTAATGTTATGAAAAAAAAAGCCTTGTAAACCCCTTATCATTTTGGGTTGTGAACCCCCGAACCCCCGCAAGGGGTGTGGGTAGGGTATGAACCTATGGGGTGTTAAACACCCCTATGCATATATATTATATGCTGAAGGAGGAACCCACGAAGGGTTCCCACACCCCCTGTATACATGTTTGTTTGTATTTAAAACAAATTGTAAAGGAAGGAACCCACGAGGGGTTTCCCGAAGAGTGTTTTTGAAACTATATATGAAATGAAACATCACATGAAGAGTGTTTTTGAACCCATGAGAGGTAAGGCCTCACAATGGGTTTTCACCCCTCGCATACATATGCATATGCCCAAAGTATAATTCATGTATTAGAGATATATACATGTGAAAGATCCTATATATATTCATCAAGTGGTTCACATATTTGCCAAGTGGCAAGTTAGTGTTTATGAACATGCGAATCCCTATATTGCCATTTATACTGATTTTTAATCTGACAAGTTTTATGAGTTGTACAAGTCAGTTGCACCCTCCACGAGCATCTCATATTGCATAAACTTAGGTGGTAGGGTCAACGGTTGCACCCTTTCATCTGCATAAACCCAAGTCATCAGGTCAAAAGTTGCACTCTTTTGTTTGCGTAAACTTGAGTTGCTAGGTCAATAGTTATAACTTTTCATTTGTGTAAACCTAGGCCATTAGGTAAACGGTTGCACTCTCTCATTTACGTAAACATGAGCCACCAGGTCAACAGTTGCACCTTCTTATCTGTGGAAACTCAGGTTCATGGTTGCACGTGCCCTTTCATTTGTATAAACATGAGTCGTCAGGTCAACGGTTGCACCCTCTTATTTATGTAAACCTGAGTCGTTAGGTCAACAATTGCAGCCTTTCATTTGCTTAAACTCGAGCCATGAAATTAACGGTTTCACCCTCCATGAAAATCTCCAATGAAATAATCCAAGCAATGATTACAATTTCAGACAAGTTGCCTTGTTACTTCAGGTAATTCAACTAGGTACGGCTCCTAAAAGAACCTTTCCACGGGTATAGCTCCTAATGGTACCTTCACACAGGTAAGGCTCCTAAAGGTACCCTCTCAGGGGTCCGACTCCTAAAGATACACTTCTACTAAGGGCTCATTCCACTAAGGGTATAACTCTCTCTCACCTTTTTGCTAAGGGTTCATTCCACTATGGATATAGCTCTCTTTGACCCTTCCCCTAAAGGTCCTCTCCACTAAGGGTGCAATTTTCTCACCTTTCACTAAGGGTACGACTCATAAGGGTACAACTACCACACCCAGTCTATTCTCTTAAAGGTTCACATTCTTAAGGTTACGTCTCCTAAAGGTCCAACTCTTACACCTTCTTAAAGATACCGCTTCCAAATGTAATAACCTCATTACCCTTTTTTTTTTATTAATTATCAATGTTAATTAGCCCTCACATACTTAGCATAAGCCCGAACAACGTCATTGAACAATGGCTCACCTTATTACATCAACGTAATATCGAGTGGTTGCTTTGTCTCCGAGGCAAGCTCAATTTCAAACGATTGTTTTATCTTCAATGTTAGTATAATTTTAAATACTTATGAGTAGTTGCAATGCCTATAATGCCAGCGTAATTCCAAATACATGTGAATTACCATAATTTTTGCAATACTTAATACAAGCAAATTTTCTTAATTGAAAAATGACTTCGCTTATGACACAAAGACCTCGCCATTGTTTTTTGTCTTAGGCAAGATCACTTTATAACCTTCCTTTCGACTGAAGGGCAATTGTTATTCATAAATATTTTAGCACAACATGGATCCCACCAAGGACCCTTTCATATACACTTCTTGGAATTAGGGCAGTGAGGTTTTTTTTTTAAGGATCTTCCTCTCTTCCACTGTTCAACCACCGTACATAACTCTTTAGCCACTTCTTCCACCATGAGAGCTTTCTATTACTTTTTCCCTTTATCTCAATCATTGATGACTCTTTGCCTTACACGAGTGAACTGTTCCTAATCACCCAGCACCTTCTCCTTCTTGTAATCCTCCCCTTGTATCAGCAAAATCCATCTATTTACATAAATGTATGAAATGTCATTTTCGCTCCATCTATTATATTTAAACTTGAGATCTAATCTTTGTATTTTAATTTTTAATATACTTTGATCCTATATTTTTATAATAATGTTAATTTGTTCAAATATATTAAATATTTGATTAAATTTTGGCATGGATTTAAAAAAAAAAAAAAACACTATTCTAACAAAAAATTTATTTTCACATGGTGTATTGGAATAAGTGTCTTAAAAATCCATGTTAGCTACTAAAATCATTAATAGTACTTATTATTTGGACTAACTAATGACACATCATCTTTTCCTCTTTTTTTTTTTTTTCCAGTCATTATAAATTAATGGTAAAATTCCAGTTTCGAGCCCTTTACTATGTTCAACCTTGGATTTTACCCTTCATATTTTAATTTAACATAATTTGGT
Organism: Gossypium stocksii; assembly: GCA_020496765.1. Lineage (NCBI taxonomy): Eukaryota > Viridiplantae > Streptophyta > Magnoliopsida > Malvales > Malvaceae > Gossypium > Gossypium stocksii. The sequence goes on from CM035623.1 coordinate 114,039,638, forward strand.
TATTTATTTTTTACAATGATATTACTTATTCCAAATGGTTTGATCCTTAACCATTGCAATTAAAATGATAACATCAATTTCTCTTAAAATCATATTTTTAACACAAAAAAGAATTTATTTTGACATGAGAGCTAGAACAAGTATTTTCAAGAAACCATCGACCTCATTATTTTAACCAAAATAATTAAGGTATCAACTATTTCAACTATCTAATGATATTATGTAGAGGAACCAAATTATGTCAAATTATTATAAATACTAAATCCTAAATTTAAACATAATATAGGGATTATAACCATAATTTGACCTAAAGCAATCTATGCTCAACACAATCATTTGTCATTAGGGGTGATGCCAAAAATATTTTTTGGGGAGCTGAAATTAGGTTTCATATTTTTAGGATAGCAAAAATATAATTTCACAATTTTAATAGTCTATATCTTTATAATATTTAAAGGAATAAATCAATTTTTTATCATTTTGGGGGGCAAAGTGCAATTTTACCATATATTAATATAAATTTTTATAAATTATAAATTGTCTAAGAGTGAAAATTTTCATTTTAAGGGCGTCAAGGCCTTGCCAGCCCCTTGACTCCACCCTTATTTTTCATTTGATTTAATAAAAAGTCTGATATTTTTCTTAAAAATTAAAAATAAAAAAGTACATATAGATTAGTTAAAGAGTTACTATCTGATATTAGTTTGATAATCGCTGACCCTTCTTATAAAGTCTAAAAACTCTGTATACCAAATATTTTCCTATATTTAAAATAAAAAGTTTGATACCAAATTAATTCTAATAAAAGAAAAGACATATAAAGAACTACACAACAATATATCCATTGTTAGGGTATTTCTTATTATGTTGGTTTTTTATTGCAAAACAAATGGGGATATCAATGGAAAAGGACATATAACAAATCCAATTTTATTACAATAATCGTCCTGATTCCCAATTGTATGTATATTCATCATGTTGATCAGGAATATTTTTCAAGTAAATCCCATCATCTCTAGCAATCCAAATGCAATCATGATAGTTGCATTTACGAAGAAAGACCTCGGTCACCCAAAACACGTCGAACGAAGCATGAAAATTATCATAAGCCATGTAGCACCAAAAAAGCGTTGCCCCAAGTATTTGTTGCTTGAATTTCCAACTGAACTCAAAACCGGCAGTGAGGTTATGGATGCCCAAATCGTCGTCTTTAGACTTGCAATGAACTAACAGTATCTTGCCATCACTCAAATCATTGACGGTATGTACATGCCATGTAATTCTTAATGAAAGATTAATTTCCGCTACTGTTATCATCATGGCCTTCAATAGGTTCAGAACTTGATGAAGTCACTAATGGAGTTATGGCTATTGCTTGAACAAGCATGAAGAACACAATATTCTTACAAAAACTGTTCATTTTTTTGGCTTTTGATTTGTTTTATAATATTTTTGTTTCTTCTTTTTTTCATTATCATAGCTATATATAGTGGAAGTTGAAAACATATTGAAGGTTTATAAGGTAAATATTTATTTTTGGTATTTTTCTTCACCAACTTAGAATGTTGTGTAAATTTTGAAGTAATTCCAAAACATGAAAACAAAATGGATACACTTGCTTAAAGGAGTTGCATTAATGTTTCCCAAGTTATAAGATTTACATTAATGGATCTTTCCTGGCAATTGAATATCTTTTGATTGTTGTTTATATCTTTTTTTAAGTGACATAAATAATTAGCGGTAAAGCCCATATAATCTATTGAATTACATTCAGCATTGATGATTTATTACGATGATAATAGTTTGAATGATAGAGATGAAAACAGGGAAGGTTAAGAGAAGAGTCAAGGAAGTTTTTGCTGCGTCAACATAGGTTAAGATCATCCACTGCAATGCCGATGTTTTTCTTTTCCTTTTCTTTTGCCATGATGGAATTTTGGTGCATGTATTTAAAAAAGAAATTCGTGAAAATCATACTAAAAAACTTAGCTTGTTCTAGAAAGAAAAACTTAAAACATAAACATGCGCTTGGGCTTGTTCTTTTTCTTGTTCTTGTACTTATAGGGTAACTATGTCATGAAAACTTATTTATAATCACATGCACTTGTCTTTGTTGGATAAGAGGATCTCCTTATAGTGCTTCACTTGGGACTTAGAGAGTCCTTAACATGTCCCATAAGTGTAGCATAAAGCTAAACATTCTCCTGTACACCAACATGTCCCTTTGAATGGAGTATAGCTCGACATTCCTTTATTTCTCCAGATGTCCTAGGGCCTTAATACCCAAATCATAAAGCTTATAGGCGAGTACTCACAATCCTATGGCATGCCATTATGTCCAACATATAAGCTCGCATAAACGCATTTGTTCATATAGAGCTCGTACAAAAAGCTCGTAAAAACAAAGTTTATAAAACTTTACTTTAAAAACATATCTTAAAACATAGGCTCTCATAGGAGCATGGATAAAGCATAATTTTTAAAACATAACTTAGAAACATAACTTGAAAACAAATTTTTAGAAGTTGTAAACAAAGTTTTGAAGAAAAGCTTACTCTTGGAACATAGTTTAAAAACCTAAAGTTCATGGAAAATATAACAGTTCGCACATAGTAACGAACCCTAAATACTCATCGAAAAGTTGAGAAATTTAAACAAGCGTGGCTTTGCCTTTATCACTGTTGATAAATGGTTTGACTGGTTTACAGCATACATAACACATAAAATTACTTAAACAGATAAAACTTACAGAATTTGTACATGCAAGCGTACCTAGTTTTCTGGACAAGTAACCCTAATAGGATAGAGACTTACCCTGGTTGCAACGAACTTGATTCTGAATAGAGACTTGGCAACAGAATAATCGATGAGAGAATTTTCATGGAAAATAGCTTATTTATAGGCACTAAGTGCTTTAGTAGTCATAGGATACCCTACTTGACTTAGGAACCCTAGTCGGTCTAGAAAAAAGATTATGTGCACGAAAAGTATCCTAGTTACACCATATCTTAATTTCCTAATTTAAGTCTGACTCAACTTTAACTGGCAAACCCCATTGCCGCATCTTTTGGTTTTCACTTGCTTCACCGAATCTCTGGCAAACTTCTTGTTAATATTTTTTGGCGGACACCAGTTCACCAAAGCACTAACAACCCTTACTTGTAAGGCCAAATCTTTCAAGCCCTACCTTGGGATGTTACATGGTAAAGTTCCAGTTTCGAGCCCTTTACTGTGTTCAAGTTCAAATTTTAGTCTTCATATTTTAATTTAACATAATTTGGTCATTTACTTTTACAATGACATTAGTTATTCCAAATGTTTTGATTATTAACCATTGCAATTAAAATGATGACATCAATTTCTCTTAAAATCATCTTTTTAACACAAAAAAAGAATTCAATTTCGACATGAGAAGCTAGAACAAGTATTCTCAAGAAATAATCGACCTCACTATTTTAACCAAAATAATTAAGGTATCAACTATTTCAGCTATCTAATGATATTATATAGATGAACCAAATTATGTCAAATTACTATAAATATTAAATCCTTATAAATTTAAACATAGTATATGGATTATAACCATAATTTGACCTAAAGTAGTTTATGCTTTACAAAATCATTTGTCATTAGGGGTGATGCCCCAAAAGAATTTTGGGGAATGAAATTAAAGTATATTTTTAGGATAGCCAAAATGTAATTTCACAATTTTAATATAATGTGATTTTACAATTTTAATAGTCTATATCTTTATAATTTTTAAAGAAATAAATCAAGTTTTTATCATTTTGGGGGTAAAGGGTAAAGTGCAATTTTATCATATACTGATTTAAAATTTTATAAATTATAGAGAAGTGAAAATTGAAAATTTCCATTTTAAAAGGGGCCAGGGCCCCTGCCAGCCCCTTGGCTTCACCTTTGTTTGTCATTTAATTTAATAAAAATTCTGATATTTTTCTCAAAAAGTAAAAATTAAAAAGTTTATATATATTGGTTAAAGAGTTAGTATTTGATATACTGACATTATAATTTTTTATTCCACAAGTCTTCTTAAAAAATTGACATTTTTTTTGTAATATTTTCTTTTTTAATATTTTACTATGCCCTATAAAATATTTGTTAACTGCTGACCCTTATTGTAAAGTTTAAAAACTCCGTATACCAAAAATTTTTCTATATTTAAAATAAAAAGTTTGATAGCAAATTAGTTCTAATAAAAGAAAAGAGATATAAAGAGATACACAACAATATATCCATTGTTAGGGTACTTCTTATTATGTTGGTTTTTATTGCAAAACAAATGTGGATATTAATGGAAAAGGACATATAACAGATCCAATTTCATAACAATAATCGTCCCAATTCCCAATTGTGTGTATATTCATCATGTTGATTAGGAATATTTTTTAAGTAAATCCCATCATCTCTAGCAATCCAAATGCAATCATGATAATTACATTTATGAAGAAAGACCTCGGTTACCCAAAACACGTCGAATGAAGCATGAAAATTATCATAAGCCATGTAGCACCAGAAAAGCGTTGCCCCAAGTATTTGTTGCTTGAATTTCCAATTGAACTCCGAACCGACAGTAAGGTTACGGATGCCCAAATCGTCGTCTTTAGACTTGCAATAAACTAACAGTATCTTACCATCACTCAAATCATTGACGGTATGTACATGCCATGTAATTCTTAATGAAAGATTGCTACTATTGTTATCATCATGGCCTTCAATAGGTTCAGAACTTGATGAAGTCACTAATGGAGTTATGGCTATTGCTTGAACAAGCATGAAGAACACAATATTCTTATAGAAACTGTTCAATTCTTTTTTTTTGGCTTTTGATTTGTTTGTTTCTTCTTTTCTTTTTTCATTATCGTAGTTATATATAGTGGAAGTTGAAAACAAATCAAAAGTTTATAAGGTAAATATTTATTTTTGGTATTTTTCTTCACCAACTTAGAATGTTGTGTAAATTTTAAAGTAATACGAAAATAAAAAATCAAAATGGATACACTTACTTAAAGGAGTTGCAATGTTGGCTAAGTTATAAAATTCACATTAATAGATCTTTTCTGGCATTTGGATATTGTCGAAACCATTTTTTAAAGGGTTTTGAAAAAACGGGGTTCGACTTAAAAAATGAAAACCGGAGTCGCCACCAATCTGTTTAAGTGTGATTGGACCATTTTTAAACCATTTTGTTTGAAATCATTTGTTTCTGGTCTACGAAATCAATAAAATGGGTTCGGGAGTCGATTACGTACGAGGAAGGGTTAGCACCCTCGTAACGCCCAAAATTGGTACCAAATTGAATAACTTTCTGTCTTTGATGCAAAAATTTGAAAATATTTGAAAATATGATCCCTTTTGAAATTAGAATGGTTCGAGTTTAAAACCAAGATTCCTTCGTTCAAAAGAGTAAGAATATCACATCCAGCATGATAGGACATGATATTCTAAAACTTTTGTAACTATAATCGTCTCGTAGTTTATAAAATCATTTAGAAGGGTATTTTAGGCATTTAGACAAATGGGAAATTGCAACCCAGCATGTTAGGGCACTATTTCCCGAATACCTAAATACAAAAACATTGCCTTTGTTTTAAAACATTTTTGTTTATATTTTATTTCAATATGATGCAATTAAGACGATATATTATAAGATAACAACATTTAAACTATCATAACACATGCTTTAATACGAATATAATATTTCATGCATTACCATTTCATGCAACATATAACATAGGAAATAAATTACACAACTACACTAATTTACATTTCATGTTACAATTCTAAAACATAAAAAAATTCACATAATATCTCATGCAAATATATTTTATAATAGTCAATTTCCATGCAAATATATAGAACAAAAGATGTAAAATTTAAAGAATATGTACATAGTAAACCAAATCTTGAATGTGTAAAGAAAAACGAAAAGACATAAAAAGAATAAAAGATATTTGAAATATTAGAAGGAATTTAAAAAAAACTTGGAAAGAGTGAAATCAGCATATAATTAATTAATAATATAATATAATATCTTAATACATATATTAAATATAATAAATAAGTCCTTATAATAAACTTTATAATACATAAATTAAAAATCTAATATATAATAAATATAATATTTAAGGGATAATTTACAAGTTTACAAAATATACATAATATTATAAAATATATAATGAAATATATAATATAAAGTATAAAACGATATAACAATTAATAAAATAAATGTTTAATATATATATAAAGCATTTAATAATAATTTATAGATTTCAAGATTATACATGATAATATATATATATATAAATAATATAAGATAAGATATAGATAATATATTTTAACAAAGTATAAATAATATAATAGTTTAAAATAATATGTCATTTGATAAAAAAACAATTTTATATATAAAAATAATAAAATAGAATATATTCTAATATAATAATATAATATGATAGAATAATATATAATAAATAGTAAATACTATAAAGTAATGAATATAATATAATATAAGAATAATATAAAAAAAGATATTTACAAGTATAATAACATTTATAGTAATATAAACAATATATAGAATATTTTAAACAAAATGAAAAATATAAAAGGACTAAAATTTAAGTTAAATAAAATTACAGGGCTAATTTTAAAATAATAAAAAGAATTTAGGCCTAATTGGAACACGGATTAAAATCATAGGGACTCACTGGGTAAATAAACCCTAATCCCAAAATGATGCCGCTTTGGCTCTGGCCTTTTTGGGGACCAAATTAAAATTAGGACAAAGTCATTGGGGCAAATTAAAAGACGGAATAAACTTAATTTTAAAGATAGAAAATGAGGAAGGACTAAAGAGGAAATTATCCCATCATACAAAAAACACGCGGATCCTCCCCGGGTCGGGTCACACGCGTGCGGGTCGGGTCACACGCGTGCGGGTCGTGCCTCTAAACGGTGCCGTTTTGGTGCATGGACTTATGGCACAAAACGGTGCCGTTTTAAAACATTATAAAAGCTTAAGTTTTTGTAAAAATTTCATTCTTCCTTTTAGTTTAAAAAAAAAACAAAACAAACCCCGAATTCTCTGAAGGGTTCCAGAATCCGGCCTTAGGTCCAGTGCGTCATCGCTGTGCCGATTGCCAATCACCGCCGATGCCGGCCACCGTGCACGGTGGCCGGAACTCCAAAGGTTCAGAAATCTCCGGTGATTTTGAAGGTAACTCCTTTCTTTTTTATTTTAGTTATCTATTTTTTAAAACTTTATACATATGTAAATATATATATATACACTTAACAGAAGAGAAATAAAACGAAATAATAAAGGAAAACGATGGGATATTAAAAAGGAATCACCTCTCTGATTATATTGCTTGAATATGCTCTGTATATTTCTCTGTATATTCGTGTATAATATGTGTGTTTTAAAACAAAAACCCCCCCTTTACAGTGCTCATATTCGGGTTTATATAACCCCGATTTACAGATTTGACATATTTCCTTTTCGATTTCTTGCCTTTCTTGCTGCTGCTTTCTTTCTCTTTTTGTAGGTAAAGGACGAGATCTTGGGCAGAGATGAAGGCTCTGAAGGCGCGGTGCGACGTGGCTCGACGAGGCTCGTGATTGGAGGCGCTGATGGAGGCCGAATGAATGTTGCGGCGCATGGAGGCCAGACTTGTTGCGGCGCAAGGCTCGTAGAAACCCTAAAATCTTTGCTTAGGGTTTGGAATTTGGGCCCTGTTGGGTTGCTGTTTATGGGTCTGGTATAGGCTTTTAAAAAAAAATTAATTTAGTTGTAATCGGGTTGGGGTTTAAAGATGTAATCGGGCTAGAATTGGTTATGGTTTAAGGTGTATTTGGGTCAGGGTTTAATTTTGGACTCAATTGGGCTTTGTAAATGGACATTGGACTGTTTAAAATGGATTTTAATTATTTGGTTTTTTTATTTGGTTTCCTTTTTCTGGGCCTTTAGTAGCCCGGGCAAAATTAGGTGCTTACAGATATCTTTTGAATGTTGTTTATATATATATATATATATATATATATGAATATATATATTAAGTGTGTCGAAACCATTTTTTTTGAAAATAGGGGGAATCGACTTTAAAATTTGAAAAATGGAGTCGCCACCGACCTTTTTCGAGGTGTGATCGGATCACCTTAAATTATTTTAATAAAACATTTTGAGTTATTTAAACAATTAATTTTGGTCCACGAAAATCAAAGAATGGGCTCGGGAGTCGGTTACGCACGAGGAAGGATTAGCACCCTCGATACGCCCAAAATTGGTACCTGGTTGATTAATTAATGTCCTATTACCAAACGGTTGAAAAGATTTTAAAATACGATCCTTTTGTTTTCAAAAGCATTTGAATAGATCGAAGTAAGAAATTGAAATTCACTTATCTCAAAGAAATAAGAATGTCACATCCAGTAAGTTAAGGTGCAACATATCAATTTCTCGAAGTTAAGCTCATTTTTTTTTTTGGGCTTAAAAGGTTCATAAATTTAAATCGAAAAGGGATATTTAATTATTTTGGGCAAACGAAGAACCGGAACCCAGTAAGTTAGGGCTTGATTTATCGAAGTTCCAAAACATGAAATATCACCTTAATTTTGAAATTCCTATCACGAAATACTGAACGCCACATTCAATAAGTTAGGATGTAGCATTTCGAGGTTTCGTGAATAGGTTTTATTTGAAAATTCACTTGTTTTGGTTTAGAAAGAGGTACTCGATAGGTCGGGTTTAATGAGGGAAATCGGAACCTAGTAAGTTAAGGCTCAATTTCCACGAAATTCCCAAACACGAGTCATGTTTTTGGAAAATACCTTTGAATGAAAAAGATTTTATTAAAGGGTATTAAGCATGGCTTTTATAAAATGCAAACATGGAATTATAAAATACAAAGCAAAGAAATAAATTATAAGCACTATATTTCATTAATGAATCATGATAACCGATAAATATGAACCAATACGCCTAATAACAATTATATAACATGTCATCAAATGCAAATAATGATATGGACAATTTAAGACTAAGACGAATTTAAAAAGATATAAACAAAATAAAATAAGCGAAATCTAACTAGGTCTTGACGAATAAGAATATACGGTTATGGGAAAAGATTTAGAATTATAAAATTTTAAACAAGCAAAGTGATATATAATGAAGGACAAGGTTTTCAAAATAATCATATACTTATAAAAACATGTATATATATACATAATGTGATATTTAAAATATTTACATGAAAAATAAGTAAAATAATGGTAAAAATATATATAGTAAAAAAAATAACGTATACATAACATATATATATATATATAAAATAATATTGGCATACAAAAATAATTGCTAATACAATATGTGAATACATACATATATAAATAATAATGTATATAAAAAATTTAAGAATACATGTAAAATATAAAGTTAAAAATATGTACATATGAAATAGTAAATATAAAAATATATGTAACTATTAGAGTGCAAAATACATATATAATATATGATAGAATATAGTATAATATATAAAATACAACTTTAAAATAAATGTATTATACAAAATATAATAGTATTAAAAAAATACATATGTAAAATAATGTGAAAGCATATATGCAAAATACGTATATAAGGGTATAGTGTATATAAAATATAACTTTGGAATATATAGATGTAGTATACAAAATATACTATAATATTGAAAATATATATTCGAATAATAACGTAAGGAATATATATAACTACAATGTTAAAAAACGCATATAATACAACACATAAGCAATATATAATAGAATAATATGTACCAGGTATATGTATAACACATGTATATTAATAATAATAATATAACAAGATGATGAAAAAAGAACCAAATTGAAAACAAAATAACCATTTGGGGCCGAATTAAAAAAATAAAAGCAGTCAAGGACCTAGACGAAACGCGGGCGCAAGGTTCAATGACCAAAACGGGAAATAAGCCAGCCCCTTGAGTGCTGCAGTTCGAGGTGGGCTAAATTGCAACACGGCTCAAAATTTAGGGACAAATTTAAAAGGAAAAACAAAATATGCGAAGGTCCCAATCATGAGCTACTGCAGACTCGAGGGACCAAAGGCATAAATATGCCCTCAGACAACAAAACGCGCTAGTCACGTTATGCCTGGACCAAATCAAAACAGAAAGAAAATAAAGGGGAAAATTTATAAAAAATGACGAACAAAACAGGGCGAAATCAAGAGAGCAGAAAACATGGGAGGACCGGAAGGGAAATTTGCCCATTTCCCAGATGCATGCGGATCCCCCATGAATGGGTCAGGTCGCGCGGGTTGGCACCTAAACGGTGCCGTTTCACGTGATAGGTTAAAACCCTATCTTTCTTCTTCTTTCACTTAAACGTTTCCCCTTTTTCTAAAAAAAAACACAGCAGCCACCTTCCTATTTTCAGAAAACAGAGAGGCCCTTTTGCTCTCTCTCCCTCTCATCCCTTAGCCCTCCATTCGGCCGAATGGTGGGTTTCCCTCGACACCCGTCGTACCGCGCCTTGAACGGTTGTCTGGGTGGCCTCGGTCGGGCTTTTCAGCCCCGTTTAAGGCAGGCTCGAAGGTCGCGCGTCCTTAGCCGACAGACCGAGAGAAGTAGGCCCCTCCCCTTTTAGATTCAGCCCCGACGGTGAAGAGAAGACTCCGACGAGGCCACCTATGGTTCAGGTAAGCCATCTTCTCCTCTCTTCTTATTTTTTTTAAAATATTTGAAATGGAAAATAAAAGGAAAATCGAATGAAAAAAAGACAGTAAAAAAAAATCAATCTTTTTTCTTGTTTTTGATTTCTGAAAATGTTTGTATAAGCCAATGGGGATTCCCAGATTACATTGATTTTGGATCTTCAAAAAGTCCCCCTTTTTCATTTGTTGCATTCGACTTTATAGCCGATTATAATATCACTGTTTATGTCACTATTTGCCACTGTTCTCTGCTGTACTATTTGTTTGCGTGTTGTATTGCTTCTCTTCTCTTTTGCAGGTTGCTGGCAAGGTTGACTAAACCAAAATTTCGCCGTTAATCTCGCTGACCCATCACGTGGAGGCAACGGCGCACCAGAGAACCCTAGGGTTAGGGCATCCTCCGAATTTTTAGCACCTTGGGCCATCGGGTTTTGTTTTGATTTGGGCTCACTGGGTTGGTTTGGGTCTGATTTGGGTAGTGGTTTTGGGTAGTAAAAGGGTTAAATATTTGTAAAAGGACATTGGTTTTATTTTGTTTGGATTGGTTTGATTTGGGTCAAAATTGGCCTCTACAGCTGCCCCTCTTTGCTCACTGTCGTATAACGGTAATAGAGCAAAGACATAAAGAAGGGCCAATTTTGCCTGGTCTTGCCAAGTCTGGACTTTTTTTTTTGGTGCTTTTCTTGTTCAACTCTCTTTCCAGTCTGCCGCATCTTGTAGCTTTGGTTCAATCCACTGCAGCTTCAAAGATATGAGATTTATTGTCTTCGATCTGCTTCACTACTCGATTGCAACTCCAGAGAGATAAGGTTTGCTGTGATCTGCTCTTCTACCGCTTCAGAGAGATAAGATCTGACAGCTTTAATCTGCTCTGCTACAACTCAAGGCTCTACTGCTTCCTCAGGGAATCAAGACTTGTAACTTCAACCTGCTCCACTGCAACTTCAGGGAGGCAAAATCTGGTGTCTTCAATCAGCTCCAATCTTTATCCTCAGTGTGTGACCTGTGACCTAACCCGCTCTTGCAATACGAGTTGATTTTGAAAAACAAAAATTGAAAATACCTCAGCATGACCTGAGGCTCAACTCATCCCTCACAATATGAGTTGATTTTTGAAACATGAATTGAAAAGCAGAAATTGAAAATACCTCAGTGTGTCCTGAGGCTCAACTCACCTCTGTAATATGAGTTGAATTTTGAAACATAAATTGAAAAGCGGAAATTGAAAATACCTCAGTGTGTCCTGGGGCTCAACTCACCTCTGTAATATGAGTTGATTTTTTGAAACATAAATTGAAAAGTAGAAATTGAAAATACCTCAGTGTGTCCTGAGGCTCAACTCACCTCTGTAATATGAGTTGACTTTTGAAACATAATTTGAAAAGCAAAATTGAAAATACCTCTGTGTGTCTTGAGGCTCAACTCACCTCTGTAATATGAGTTGATTTTTTTGAAACATAAATTGAAAAGCAGAAATTAAAAATACCTCAGTGTGTCCTGAGGCTCAACTCACCTCTGTAATATGAGTTGACTTTTGAAACATAATTTGAAAAACGACAATTGAAAATACCTCAGCATGTCCTGAGGCCCAACTCACCTCTGTAATATAAGTTGATTTTTTTTTTGAAAAACAGAAATTAACAAGAACTTGAAAATACCTCAACGTGTCTTGAGGCTCAACTCACTTCTGTAACATGAGTTGATTTTTGAAAGACAGAAATTTAAAAGAAATTGAAAATACCTCAACGTGTCTTGAGGCTTAACTCATCTCTGTAATATGAGTTGATTTTTGAAAGACAGAAATTGAAAACAGAAAAGGCTCAACTCACCTCTGTAATATGAGATGATTTTTGAAATATAAATTGAAAGAAATTGAAAATACCTCGACGTGCCCTGAAGCTCAACTCACCTCTATAATATGAGTTGAGTTTTGAGAAACAAGGATTGAAAATACCTCAGCGAGTCCTGAGGCTCAACTCACCTCTCGCGATATGAGTTGATTTTTTTGAAACATAAATTGAAGGTACCTCGGAGTACCAAAACACATCATCTGGTGGAACTCAGGTGTCCTTTCCTTAATTTGGTGCAGTTATCATCGAAACTCCTTGTTCTGCTGAAGTACCTGTATAGGTCATGCATCATGATATGCATATGTTTGTCCTAAATGCCTGTACGCCTACATGATTATGCTATACGCCTGTGTCTCTTTTGCATGATTATTGTGATGATCTGCATTCCTTGCTTCGATTCTTGATCTTCTCTTTAGCCTTTGTACCCATCCTCAAACTTTACGAGTACTCTGTGTTTCTCAGATATCACTCTTTTGCCCTCGGTTGAACTTTTGTCCTTGCCTTAAGGCTCTCGTATTTGTCAAATTCTCATCCAGGTGATGCTCAACATTTCTTTTGTTTAGAGTATGTCATCTCAAAATGCTTTAAATCTTCAACGCATGAACTCTTCCATATTTCTTAATCAATGATCTTTTCGAGCATGGTTTCTTGCGTAGGAGGTTTCGAACTGCTGAAAATGCTTCAAGCACTGTAGCCTTGCTGTTCGACTCACTGCTCAAATCGTCTTACTCCTTGGGCCCAGATCTACTTCATTAGGATGCTCTTTCAGGTTTTTATCCTCATCTTTTGTTTACCAAGATGCTCTTTTCAGGTTTTCATCTTGATCTTCTTCTCCTTTTTCCATCTTGGGACGCCCTATTATTTGGCTGGTATTTCAACCCAAAACTCGATGAAATAATTGTGTCTTGCTCAACCAGCTTGCCCCACTACGCCTTTAGGGTCCCTTCCAATGTAACTCAAATGTATAGGATCTGTAATTTGTTCCATCAATTGACCCCTCTTCGGGTGACCCGATCAGATGTTTATGGGTGCAGAGTATCATTTTCCAAAGAATGATTCACTTTTATGCTTAGGTTGACATTGCTTGTTTTCATCGAGATTATCACCAACGCGATATCTTGTTTTTGTTCAACTAACCTCTTTGACAGAAAAATCCAAAGAGATAAACTCAATTTAAGTTTAAATTTTCCCAATCTTTATACTTGTGAGCTTTTAAACAACGGTCGTGTTTCAGGTTCCTGTACTATTTAGAAGCTTTTCAGAGTAATACGCTAAACTCCTTTTATGAAAGTATTATTAGTCCACTAATCGTGATTTTAATATGAAATTCTTGAAAAGGATCATGACAATGGACAAGAAGGAAATTGAATGCAAGCATAACTCGAAACAAACAAGTTAAACGAATGCGATCAAGAAAGAATTCATTGGGAGCATAGCTCGACACGAATAAATTAATCAATAAGAAGGAAATTGATCGGGATCACAACCCGTCATGATTCAAAGATAGAAAATATGCTAAGAAAGATGAAAGCTAGGTGCCCCAGATATCGCAACCTAAGCTTCTCTGTCCCAATTCTTAAGAACGCCTCCAAGCTCAATGTGTGTCTAGGGGATTCAGAGTACTCTGTCGATGCCCAAAGACGTAGCATACTTCCTCATTGTTAATTCAAGCATGATAAGGCTACCGCGTGCCCCACTTTTGATCAGAATTTGAGCCGCCCTTTTTGGGTTTTCAACTCAAATGCCCTTTGGACTCAAAGCGCCCTTTGCGGGTTTTCACTTTGGCCTCTCCCTTTTTTTTCTTTTCTTTTCTTTTTCATTTCTCTTTTTCTTCTTTTTCTTCTTTTTTTGGTCAACTTTCTTAGAAGGTCTCACGACGCCCTTTGTGAGTTTTCATCTTGATTTTCTTGAGAAATTCTTGTGGACGAATTCTTCTTGACATAAGTTTGTATCACCCATTTTGGCACGTTTGATTAGGATGAGTTAAGTTCACCACAGATATTCAATTCTTGACTCTATCGAGGCTTGGAGGAAGAAATCTCAATTTATAAACCCATGAAAGGGGATGCCCTAGTAACAGTCCTGGTTGTCGTTTGACAAGCCCTATACAAAAAGGACGGTTCAACGATTATCAACAAATAAGAATGAAGCTGCTGATATTATCCTTCAACCTAGAAAGCTGAGGTACCTAAATTGCTCCCGTAGCAGTCACCCTATCATGGCTTGATGATGTCACTGAAGCATACTCGAATTTCATAAATTGCCCCAACTGTGAAGCTGCTAAAGCAAATAGGAACAACTACAGGTGTGGCAGTGGTGCTCCTTTGATAAACATACACCAAGGAATGGACTATCTCTTATGGATCATTAGCCAAAAACCCAATCTAATCTAAGAGAACATGATAATGAATATGCCTCATGGTTCCAACCATTCCTGCATGGGCTCAAAGATAGAAGTCATTGTTCTTAGGATGACAGACTTTGTTGACTGTAATGGTTCCAGGCGGGACATTGTCAGGAAATTTCTGTTGGAGAAACCTAGTATGATGGTTTTTCTGTGCCATAATGACCATGACCTTGGGGTTCTCATTCTCCTCCAGGGACTTGATCAAGTTCTTTGTTCAAAACTTGAATGAACTGAGACTCACTAACTCGACCCTTGAACATACTGAGCTGATCAGGCTTCTTCTTTCCTGAATTTGTATAGAAGTCTTCCATCATGATACCTTCATCTACTTTATCAGACACTGGTTTGAAGGGAAAATCTATCATTTCAAGCTTCAAAGACTATGTACGGACTGATGCTCTATAGTGGAAAACCAATGGCCATTGCCTGAAGCTAACTACCGTAGCTATTGATGGCACATCAGACTGCTTAGGGGAGTCATGTAATACATTCATTCCAAGGATAATAGTTGGAACCCTTAAAATCATAGAGGTTTGAAGGTGTTTGCTCCAGTGTAAGCATAGAGAATACGTGGTACCAATCTTTACCAGTCTCGGTCATCTTCTGCAATTTATTTCTTCTTCTTTTCTTTTCTTTTGGCAACCTTTGTTGCGTGGTGCCTTATCTTTGAGTAGACTGCAAACTTTTGACATTGTGCAGTTGGATATGATCTCTCTATTTTTTCTCTCTTTTTTTTGTTTTTGTTTTTGTTGTTTTTTTTGTTTTTTTTTGTTTTTTTCTTTTTTTTTTTTTTTTGAATTCAAGCTTGAATTTGGATTTTGAATTTGAACTTGATGACCGTTTACTTGGTAACTTTGACACATGAAGTGACCTTACTTTCTTGGTGAAGTAATTGATCATCGTGAAGGTGACTTGAAGTCGGTGAAGCTGGCCCAGTGACGTCCGTGCCCCACATGGAGAGTCTTCAAAGAAACATGAATCTTATCTCCCTCAATTTGACCTTTACGACACACTGATGTAGTCCTCTTTCTTGGCGGGCTAGCAATATCTTAACCTTCTGATCAGCCTGGCTATTGTAAAACCACTAGCCTGTGTCCTACGACCATTCTTGTGGACCTCTTTTGAAATTTTGGTGTGCCCGTGTCTCGGTAGCCTAGGCCCGTCTTGATATGGTTGTGCGAAGACACGTTTGAAATGTTTCAAAGATATCTCGCCTTTTTGGTAGTGAGCTAGGCTTCAATCCTTGTTTGCTTGCGATATCCACTGATCTTGTGGGATTCATTTTCATCTTGTTCTACGTTCCTTGACAAATCAGAAGATAGGTCATAGTCTTTGTCGTCTTCAAAGTCCTGAGACTCCCCTACGCACACATTTCGCTCTAAAGGAGATTCCAGTTTAGTAACAGTGTCACTCGTGTTATTGATATCTGGAGACCCTTTTTCAGGTACAGAGGAAGGTTTCAAAGAATAAATGAATTTAAGAATGATTATTTATGTGTCATGATCATGAAGAACGAGTAAGGAAAGAGTCCAAGGAACAAAGGATCTAATAACAATCGTGCAGTATGGTCATGAATAAATAAAAGAATAAGAGAATCTAAGAACAATTATTGTATAGCATGAAATGAGAAATAAAAGAAAATTTACTCAAAATGATGCATTCTTATTGAAATAGAGATTTCAGACAAAAGCCTATTTTCACAAAAGGATTCTTACTGCCTCTAGGCTTAAAGCAGTAAGTGTGTTCTGGGTATTACCCTAAGTTAGCTCCAAAAACATAGGGACTTCTTCCACAGTCCTATTGTTCAAAACACTCCATGTACATAAGGGTTTGGAAACCTTTAAGTCTTCGGTTCCCACTTCTTCAGGGCTCTTGAAACATTAATTTAGGAGTTCCGTTCTTGCATTTTTCGTTTACATTTTTTTGGAGACTCCTCGTTTGTCTTCTTTGTTTCTGCTAAACTATTCAGGTTGACAACAATGGGGTGGGTGAGATTGCCCCTCGAATTGAAACCTGAGCGTATCGAGTAGTTCGTCGGTATTGATATGCCAGCTTAATGTTGTCTGGGGTCTATGGGTATCCTTGACGGATGCATGCTTGTTTGGGTCGAGACGCTTATTGGGTAAAATCTGGGGAACAGATGAGGTCCTCACTAACATCCTCTCTTATTAACCATTGGGCCTTTCCTTTTTCAAGCCCTTCGGCCAATAACTGAGTCAATCGGTCCATCATATTCTTTTGGAAATCTATCATTTGGCTCCGCATCTTGTTGAAACCTGGTCAATTGCTCTTGCATCTGCTCTATTATCCCTAACCTTCGTTTCATAATTTTTAGGTTAGCCGAAATAACTTTATCTAACTAGGGTCGTTTTCTAGAAATCTGATGCAAATGATGCAATGTACATGATGCAATGCAAATGATGCAATGCAAATGTATGAAATGCAAATGAATGTAAGAAAAGAAGCGTCAACCTTATATTCAATTCCATTAGAAGAATTTTTTCTAGAAGACAGATTTCTTCACATAAAACGGATCACATATGCGGTCGTGCCCTCATAGTCCAAGCGAAGATGCCAATCTTTCTCTTCATGTCTGAATACTATGGTCGACTCTTGTAAACTTGCCAAAGGTGTCTTCATTAGCGCCTTTTGCTTGGTCCGGGCCGCAACTTCTTATTCACTCTTCCTCGCAATGCTCGCTTGCTCCTTTAGGAAAGTCAAGACGTGACGGGTCCCGCATAATCTTCATCAATTTGAGTCTTTCGGGCAAAATCTTGCATTCCTTTGTGAACTATCATCCTTCTTCCGTTGTGCTCACTTGGACCATATATGGGCAACCGCATTATAATCCACCTTATCAAGAAATTTGTCCCCTTATGACGAACTCCCCTATTTAGGAATCTATGCGATGTAATGCAACTGATGCCATGCAAATGCATGAAATGCAAATGCAAATGAATGCAAGAAAGGAAGCGTTAACCTTATATTCAGTTCCATTAGAAGAATTTTTTCTAGAGAACAGATTTCTTTACATAAAATGGACTACATGTGCGGTCTTGCCCTTAGAATCTAAGTGAAGACTCCGCTCCTTCCTTCATATCTGGATGTTATGTTTGAATCTTGCGAGCTTTCCATAGATGCCTCCGCTAACTCTCTTTTGCTTGATCGCGACCCATGGTTCTCTTATCCTCGTGATGCTCCTTAGTTCTTCCGGCGTAATGGCTCTCGAATACTCCTTGTTGGTTTGAATTCTCGGGCAGAGTTTTGCATTCCTCCGTGAGCTATCAACCTTCTTCTATTGTGCTTACTTGGACCATATCGGGGTGACCGCATTATAATCCACTTTATCAAGAAACTCGTCCCCTTATGACGAACTCTCCTATTTAGGAATCGAATATGAATCAACACCTCCTTTCTATAACGATAGGATGTAATGTTATACAAATGCATGAATGCAAAAAGGCATTGATCTCGATTCAGTTTCTTTTAGAAAACTTTATTTAAAAAAAACAAAATCCTTTACACAAAACGGGCTACCCATATGTGTTCACCATCGTGTTCAAAGTCTTAACAAAGTAAACTTTTGACCAAGATCGGATTGTAGCTCCCATTGGTGCTTAATGTGCTCAATTTAAGCTACATCTTCACCCGTGAGGTAATCCCTACAGCCAAGGACACCTTCTCCAATGTCTGTTGAAGTTATCTTGATTATCCTTAGAAAAGATTGGTGAACAGATAAGCATCCTTACTTCGCAGCATACTGCCTTTAGAAAGATATCCAACACTTTCAGTGCTTCTTTTGAGTCTTCAGATTCCAGCCCACTCAGAACATTTCGAAATGCCTATATCTTCGCAGCATAGCTAATCTCCGTCTTAAAGGTCCTTGAACGACACGATCTTCTTTAATCTCTTCCTTCCACGCCCATTTGGGCTGTCTAGGCCATTAGAGTTTGCATTTCGATAGGTGTACCATCCTAAAATGCCACGGTAGGCTCAAGCTTGTTGTTCGGTATCGATCTTATAGTAAATAAGCTTTTTCCACCATCCTAGGAAAAATTCTTTCCAACCAACCCATTTTTGTAGGCCTCAGGCACTCTGTCAATCACTTTCCTTCCAACACCCTTACCGTCCATAGGGTGACCATCCTCATATGAAAAGGAAATGCTGTGATGGTAGAAATGTCCATCAGTACTCCCCATACTTATTTTAAATTGTTCAATCCTCTTCATGTTAAGCAAATACTGCAAGTCCCTATAGTTGTCGTAGAACCATTGCTTGGCTACGTTGCTCTATTAATCCCATATTGCCTTTAACTTCCGAAGATTATTTTGTGCCGCATCGATGCAAGTGTAACCCCCATGATTCTGATGTCTCCTTCAACTAGACAATCTCTTTTTTGCTAGTTGTGTTTCCTTTGACCGTTTTACAGACAGTCGCATTGTTTCCCACTTTATCAAGGATTACGTTTTTCAAAACAAAACTCTCTAAATTAGAAATTGAACGTGAATCGATACCTTCTAAATGCGACATGATATGCAAATTATAGAAAGAACACGAAAAACACAGAATGTCAGTACAATGTGTAAAATGAAATTCAAAACACGTATGGAAACAGAGAAACAATCAAGGACCTATCAGGGTAATCACTAAGGTTCGACGTGGCTCTACCTAGGGTGAGCTCCTAGGGTTCGCTATATGAGGTTTGGTTCTAGAGTAAGGGTACCTGAACCAGCAGATTCCTCGATCTTCACCCATTATAGGCTCATATGGATCGAGTTCAGTTCAAGGGAACACATTTCCCTATGGCTGCACGGAGATGAAAATCTCACGAAGCTCATAGGTACGGATGTATTCCGGAAGCGGTTCACTATCCTGCACGGAGGTGAAAACCTCACGAAGGAGTAGCTTCTTGCTCCCACTTAAAAGGTGTGACCCGGCGGTCATGCAATGCAATGCACAAGTATACAAAAATATCGAAACATAGAAAGGAAATATGAACAAAATAATGATCACAAAATTTCAAATCGGATGAATTGCACAAGAGGGATCGTATATTAAAATCAAAATTTCAATTTTCGACAAAAGACAAAAGTTAATCAACTTGAGGCTTGACTCACAAACTTGGGTCCTCAGTGGAGTCGCCAAGCTGTCGAAACCATTTTTTTTGAAAATAGCGAGAATCGACTTTAAAATTTGAAAAATGGAGTCGCCACCGACCTTTTTCGAGGTGTGATCGGATCACCTTAAATTATTTTAATAAAACATTTTGAGTTATTTAAACAATTAATTTTGGTCCACGAAAATCAAAGAATGGGCTCGGGAGTCGGTTACGCACGAGGAAGGATTAGCACCCTCGATACGCCCAAAATTGGTACCTGGTTGATTAATTAATGTCCTATTACCAAACGGTTGAAAAGATTTTAAAATACGATCCTTTTGTTTTCAAAAGCATTTGAATAGATCGAAGTAAGAAATTGAAATTCACTTATCTCAAAGAAATAAGAATGTCACATCCAGTAAGTTAAGGTGCAACATATCAATTTCTCGAAGTTAAGCTCATTTTTTTTTTGGGCTTAAAAGGTTCATAAATTTAAATCGAAAAGGGATATTTAATTATTTTGGGCAAACGAAGAACCGGAACCTAGTAAGTTAGGGCTTGATTTATCGAAGTTCCAAAACATGAAATATCACCTTAATTTTGAAATTCCTATCACGAGATACTGAACGCCACATTCAATAAGTTAGGATGTAGCATTTTGAGGTTTCGAGAATAGGTTTTATTTGAAAATTCACTTGTTTTGGTTTAGAAAGAGGTACTCGATAGGTCGGGTTTAATGAGGGAAATCGGAACCTAGTAAGTTAAGGCTCAATTTCCACGAAATTCCCAAACACGAGTCATGTTTTTGGAAAATACCTTTGAATGAAAAAGATTTTATTAAAGGGTATTAAGCATGGCTTTTATAAAATGCAAACATGGAATTATAAAATACAAAGCAAAGAAATAAATTATAAGCACTATATTTCATTAATGAATCATGATAACCGATAAATATGAACCAATACGCCTAATAACAATTATATAACATGTCATCAAATGCAAATAATGATATGGACAATTTAAGACTAAGACGAATTTAAAAAGATATAAACAAAATAAAATAAGCGAAATCTAACTAGGTCTTGACGAATAAGAATATACGGTTATGGGAAAAGATTTAGAATTATAAAATTTTAAACAAGCAAAGTGATATATAATGAAGGACAAGGTTTTCAAAATAATCATATACTTATAAAAACATGTATATATATACATAATGTGATATTTAAAATATTTACATGAAAAATAAGTAAAATAATGGTAAAAATATATATAGTAAAAAAAATAACGTATACATAACATATATATATATAAAATAATATTGGCATACAAAAATAATTGCTAATACAATATGTGAATACATACATATATAAATAATAATGTATATAAAAAATTTAAGAATACATGTAAAATATAAAGTTAAAAATATGTACATATGAAATAGTAAATATAAAAATATATGTAACTATTAGAGTGCAAAATACATATATAATATATGATAGAATATAGTATAATATATAAAATACAACTTTAAAATAAATGTATTATACAAAATATAATAGTATTAAAAAAATAATATGTAAAATAATGTGAAAGCATATATGCAAAATACGTATATAAGGGTATAGTGTATATAAAATATAACTTTGGAATATATAGATGTAGTATACAAAATATACTATAATATTGAAAATATATATCCGAATAATAACGTAAGGAATATATATAACTACAATGTTAAAAAACGCATATAATACAACACATAAGCAATATATAATAGAATAACATGTACCAGGTATATGTATAACACATGTATATTAATAATAATAATATAACAAGATGATGAAAAAAGAACCAAATTGAAAACAAAATAACCATTTGGGGCCGAATTAAAAAAATGAAAGCAGTCAAGGACCTAGACGAAACGCGGGCGCAAGGTTCAATGACCAAAACGGGAAATAAGCCAGCCCCTTGAGTGCTGCAGTTCGAGGTGGGCTAAATTGCAACACGGCTCAAAATTTAGGGACAAATTTAAAAGGAAAAACAAAATATGCGAAGGTCCCAATCATGAGCTACTGCAGACTCGAGGGGCCAAAGGCATAAATATGCCCTCAGACAACAAAACGCGCTAGTCACGTTATGCCTGGACCAAATCAAAACAGAAAGAAAATAAAGGGGAAAATTTATAAAAAATGAGGAACAAAACAGGGCGAAATCAAGAGAGCAGAAAACATGGGAGGACCGGAAGGGAAATTTGCCCATTTCCCAGATGCATGCGGATCCCCCATGAATGGGTCAGGTCGCGCGGGTTGGCACCTAAACGGTGCCGTTTCACGTGATAAGTTAAAACCCTATCTTTCTTCTTCTTTCACTTAAACGTTTCCCCTTTTTCTAAAAAAAAACACAGCAGCCACCTTCCTATTTTCAGAAAACAGAGAGGCCCTTTTGCTCTCTCTCCCTCGCATCCCTTAGCCCTCCATTCGGCCGAATGGTGGGTTTCCCTCGACACCCGTCGTACCGCGCCTTGAACGGTTGTCTGGGTGGCCTCGGTCGGGCTTTTCAGCCCCATTTAAGGCAGGCTCGAAGGTCGCGCGTCCTTAGCCGACAAACCGAGAGAAGTAGGCCCCTCCTCTTTTAGATTCAGCCCCGACGGTGAAGAGAAGACTCCGACGAGGCCACCTATGGTTCAGGTAAGCCATCTTCTCCTCTCTTCTTATTTTTTTTTAAAATATTTGAAATGGAAAATAAAAGGAAAATCGAATGAAAAAAAGACAGTAAAAAAAAAATCAATCTTTTTTCTTGTTTTTGATTTCTGAAAATGTTTGTATAAGCCAATGGGGATTCCCAGATTACATTGATTTTGGATCTTCAAAAAGTCCCCCTTTTTCATTTGTTGCATTCGACTTTATAGCCGATTATAATATCACTGTTTATGTCACTATTTGCCACTGTTCTCTGCTGTACTATTTGTTTGCGTGTTGTATTGCTTCTCTTCTCTTTTGCAGGTTGCTGGCAAGGTTGACTAAACCAAAATTTCGCCGTTAATCTCGCTGACCCATCACGTGGAGGCAACGGCGCACCAGAGAACCCTAGGGTTAGGGCATCCTCCGAATTTTTAGCACCTTGGGCCATCGGGTTTTGTTTTGATTTGGGCTCACTGGGTTGGTTTGGGTCTGATTTGGGTAGTGGTTTTGGGTAGTAAAAGGGTTAAATATTTGTAAAAGGACATTGGTTTTATTTTGTTTGGATTGGTTTGATTTGGGTCAAAATTGGCCTCTACAAAGTGATATAGACAATTTGTGGTAAAGCCCATATGATCTATTGATTTATATTCAGTATTGGTGATTTAATCTTTGAATCAATTTGGAAAAACATTGTGTTATTTTACAGTATTTTGATTTTAAAAAATCGAATTGAAACAAAGGTCAAGGGAGTAGCCAGAGTGGCTTGTAGGCCCGTCGCCCCTTGACTGAATGGTATAATTGAACTTCTAGTGACTCTTAAATATAAATAGTTCAATTCAATCCTTTTTTCTTTTTAAATGGAGAAATTTCAATTTTGACCCTTTTAAACAGTTAAAAAATCAATTTAAAAGCCATTTTAAGACAAAAAAATTTAGCTTTTGTAACACCCCAAATCTGGCCTAGACGTTATGGCCGGATCTGGAGATGTCACATGAGAGTGTTTTAGAAAAACCATTTGAATATAAAGTCTCGTTTAGTTTATTATCTTTACCTTAGTTGGAAAATATGATTGATTTGTTGAAATATTTCTTTATCGTGGAAGCTATAAAACTAAATAACTTTTGGAACCGTCTTAATTATGAAAAACCTTAGCTTTAGTTTTGGAAAACGATGTTTTGAGGTGATGCAGTTTAAAAATCTGTAAATAACAAGTTAAAACCCAAATTAAAATTAAAAGTCCAAGTCCATATTACAAAAATAATCCCAAAATAATAAATAAAACAGTAAAGGTATTAAAGTCATAAACCAAAATAAATATAGTAGTGGTCACAGTCGAGCACTCAGCTGTACCGATCCATCTACTGCTGGGGATTACCTGACAGATAAACAAATAAAGGGGTGAGTTTTCGCAAACTCAGTGTGCACATCCCCACAGTATAGCATGCATACAAACAAATATCAGAATACAGTCATATTCAGGCCTGAGCCCTTAACAAAAACGGTGTGGGCCTTGGCCCACTCAAAACAGAATCAGATATAATCGGGCCTTAGCCCATACAGATAACGTATGTGTATCAGATTAGAAATAGAAACATGCCCACCAACCCTGCATACCATTTCCGTCCAACCTTACACACCATGTAGGGATAAAATCAACCTACCTAGCCCTACAGACCAAGTATGGGGATAAAATCAACTCATCCAACCCTACACACCATAAGGTACAGTAAAATGGCACATAACAGATATATGCAGCATAGCTACCAGATAACAGGCTAGAAGCCTTTCAGATACTTCATTCACTTCATCAATAATCTCACCCCAATATAATGCAACATAATATCATGGCATGCTAATATGCAGAATAACAGACATACAATCATATCCAGTATAGTATCGAAACACATGCTACGTATAACATGTTAACACATATGTCACAATATCAGAACACAGAACACAGAACACAGAACGGGGTCTAAGATATCCTTACCGACCCTAAATAGGCCACAATTGACTTGGGCGACCCGTACAACCTTACAGAACATTTCAGAAAAATGGGTGCACACGCCCATGTAGCTGGCCCAAAATTTCACACGCCCATGTGGTTCATCCGTGTGGACCCACACGCCCGTGTCGCCCACACAACCCAATTGTCGAGCCCGTGTCTTGCACACAACCTCGCCGGCCTCACACGACCTTGTTCATTGCGCCCATTTCGAGCGCACATGGCCTGGTTCGTCACGGGCGTGTGGGTCCACACGGATGAACCACATGGGCGTGTGAAATTTTGGGCCAGCTACATGGGCGTGTGCACCCATTTTTCTGAAATGTTCTGTAAGGTTGTACGGGTCGCCCAAGTCAATTGTGGCCTATTTAGGGTCGGTAAGGATATCTTAGACCCCGTTCTGTGTTCTGTGTTCTGATATTGTGACATATGTGTTAACATGTTATACGTAGCATGTGTTTCGATACTGTACTGGATATGATTGTATGTCTGTTATTCTACCTAATTGTCGAGCCCGTATCTTGCACACAACCTCGCCGGCCTCACACGACCTTGTTCATTGCGCCCATTTCGAGCGCACACGGCCTGGTTCGTCGGTCACACGATGGTGTCTCACCACACGGCCTCCACACGAGCAGTCTACACGCCCGTGTGACGTCAACAGCAAGCTTTTTTAATTTCGCCTAAACCCGTTTTCTATGCATTTGGAGTACACACCTGGATTGTTTTTATGTTAACACAATCCCGAGCACTTCAAGACCTATAATCGACAATAAGAAGTCCAATTTCAGTCACTTAATTGATATTCAATAGATAATTCAACGAGGAATTTCGACTTAAATCACTAAATCCCTTACCTTGACACGAAACATGAACACTCTACGACCACTTGCTGGTTGAAAATGCTAATCAGTCCCTACGTAACCAAAGAAAACCCCCTTTTTAAACGACAATTAGAAAATCATTAAAAGTTAACCAAAATGTAAGCTTACCGAGAACGTACCAACACTACGTTGAGCGATTAACTACCGAGACTAAACGATAAAAAGGAAGCAATTGAAAAGAAAAAGAAATGTGCAAAAATCGACAGCAAAAAGGGGTTTAGGCTGGAAGGAAAAAAAAAAGAAAGTAGAGAGGAGGAATTTTGCAGAGGAATTTTGGCAGAGAGAAAGTGTGTAGAAAATTTGGGTAACTCCCAAACCCTTGATTCACTCCACAAAACACTCCACCATCAGTATTCCAGTCCAACACAACCACCCACACAGCATCAGCAACAAAAATAATGCCTCAGTACAGACTCAAACCCAAAACCTCTACCAATTCTTCACACTACTTATCCATCAAACCAACAGAGCCATTTTGTTATGCTTTTACCAATAAATTCTTATAAACCTAATGAGCAAAGATGAGGCTTTACTAAAAACTCAAAATTTTGCCAAAGACATGGCTTGAACTTGGGACCTCCCTAACACACCCAGAGCATGTAACCACTAATGCAAACAAATATTTCTGTCAAATTAATGCAAATCATATATTTATGAATTTTTACACTACAAATTCACAAAAAGCCGAAATCAAAATTTTTAGGGCGTTACAATTTTAGACCTGCAATTTTTTAGTTTTATCTCGATCTCCTATTACATAAATCTTTGGCATCACCCTTGTCAAAGCTAGTCGAACCGAATTTCATTGGTTCAAATTCAATTCATTGATTTTTATTTTAAATATTTTTTAAAAATACTTTCATTAATTATTTATAAAATATTTATTTTATATTAAAAATAATTAAAATAAAAGTAAAGTAAAATTCAGTTTGATTTGATCCAATTTGATTGGTTTTGATTTGATTTGAATAATAGTACTATTTGAAATTGAATGAAATTCGAAATCAAACACTACGTTTCAAATTGATTTTCAATTTTCAAAATATTTTGCTTGTGTGCCATGACACGTATGATGAAGAGGCCCATGACTAGGGGTGTAAATGGTGTTCACAAGCTACTAGAGTTTGAGTAAGAAAAATTTAAATTTGATTAAAAGAATATCGAGCTAAGCTTGAGCTCGAGCTATTGGTTGAGTCAAATTTAAGCTTAGTATGGCTCATGAGCCTTATTGAGCTTTTCATATTTTATATGATTAAATTATGTTATTGCCCTTAATATATATTATTAACCCTATGTTTAATTATCAACCGGAGCTCGAGTACAAAAATTGATAAACAAACTTAATCGACTTCAAGTAGCTCGATTATATCTCAAGTCAAGCTCAAGCTTAAAAAAAAAAGGATCAAGTTTGAGTTAAGTATCGAGCTTCAAATTTCACATGAAACTCAAAATTAAGCTTAATAGTATTTGGGCTCAGGTTAACTCAATTACACCCCTACTACTCATGATCCATTGCTTGTTATCCCTTTAATATAGTAGGTCAAATTAATAGGGAAGGCAAATTCAAATTGATTAGTAGGTCAAATAATAATTCAGCTCAAATAATAGCCTAATAAATATTACTAAGAGTAATAAAATCGAACCAAATGCTAAATTTGAATCAATTATAGATTACTAATTTTCTATTTTTATTTTTTTTCTTTTAACTCAGCCCTAACGTATTTATATTTATATTTAAGAATTTGATTAAATTAGTTTCACAAATCAATTAAATATTAACTCTATTAGAAAATTACTAAAATATTAGTTATATCATTATGAAGGTTTTTTTTATGAAATATAAAAATCACACATGGTATTTGAATTTAGGACATAACAAATCTTAAACTTTTAATTTTATCATTTAAACCAAAGTTTGATTTCTTTTTTACATAAATTGTTAATAAATGTATTTATTACAATTTTTTTCACACTATATGCCATAATCTTATACTATATATAACCAAAAAAAAATCGAAAACCATTTAGAAAGTAAAAATATTTGATAGTCCCTCTATTTATATAATTTATTTATGAATGGGTCTCTAAATCATACATTTTTTTCAGTTTGGTATCTAAATATTTTTGTCCCATTTTAATACTTGAACTATAATTTCCCTCTCATTTTACTCAAAAAATTACCAGCAACCAATGAATATGTCATGCTCATGTTAGATATTTTTTTTTAAGAGTAAATTGAAATGAAAATAATAATTTAAGTATTAAAATAGGACAAAAAGTTTAACGAACAAAATTAAAAATAATCTAAATCAATGTCAAATTGTGAATTAAGCATTATTAAAATTTGAAAACCTTCAAACATAATAACAAAATGTGATTACAAATATTATACTAGTTTTCTACTCTGTGCGATGCATAAGTTACTCGTATGTGTTTTCAAATTGTTGTTACTTAAAAAACGACATATTAATTAAAATTATTGATCAAACAATATTTGAAAGATATAAACAAATTAAAAACATACATTAAATTTTTAAAATAAAAAATATACATTAAATTTTTAAAAGATAATATATTTGTAATATTGTGAATATGATTTATGCTTTAATTATGAGGAAGAAAATTTGAAAGATAATTCTGTTATAATTTTTATATATAATTACTGATTTAAATAATTATTATAGTTAAGTATAGAAATAAAGTTTAAAATAATTTTTAATTTTAATTTTAGGAATAATTTTTTAAATATATATTTCTTAATTTTAGAAATAAAATTCAAAATCATTTTAGAAATACTATATATCTACTACTATTTCATTTTAGAAATAAAGTTTTATTTTTCTAAATATTTTGTTTTTAAATTTTAAATAATTTTTAGAATTAAAGTTTTATTTTTTTAATTTCTAATTTTAAAAATAATATATAATAGTTTTTTATTTTAGAAATAATTTTTTAAATAAAGTTTTAATTTTTTAATTAATTTATTTTAAAAAAATAAAGTTTTAAATAATATATATAATAGTTCGTCAATTGGACTGCTCTTATTTGCAGCATTTGGGGGTTGCTGCATCGAGCATGTATTTAGAGAAGGAAATGTTTGTGGCAGATTCTCTGGCGCATATGGGGATTTAAAGTTTTGCTTTCTCCGGGAAGCTCCTCTTAGAATTAGAGCTTTATTGCTTGAAGATGGTGCCATGGTATCTCATTAATAGTGTTGGAACATTTTCAAATATTTATAGTGTTAAAAAAATTATAATAATAGGTGTAATTAATCAAAAAATTATATTGTTTGATTTTTTGAAAAGAATTATAACTATTTAAATAATATTATTTGAATAGTTATAATTAAATAAATAATTATGTAAAGAATTATAACTATTTCAATAATATTATTTAAATAGTTATGTGTTTATTTTAAAGACATTATTATTCAAAAAGACACCTATTGATGAAAGATGCATCTGTGAAGAGACATGAAAATTCCTATAAATAGGAATGAGATTTCATTTGGAAATCATTCCAAGAATTCTAACATTCTTTCTTTCCTTCCTTCATTTTCTAATATCATTAGATAATTTTATAAAGTTTTACTGCAGAAATCCTTTATAGAAATTGAATTTTCTTGTCATAACATTGCTCAGTGTGCAGAGGGCCATTCTCGTCAGTGCAAAACGCAAATAGTCATTGGCTTCATTGTATCCTCGAGGTTAATTTGCTTGGAACTCGTTTGCACACCGAAGATAGGTGGGGGCGAATATAACCTTAAAGATAGTGGTTTAATACACGCCTTGGAGCCTTGTCCTATTTATTCTTCTATTCGAGTTTCGTTGGTGTGTTCGAGATTTTCCTCACCGGAGTTTTGTACTAACAATTTTAAGGTTATATTTCATGATGACTACCACAAATCATGAAAGTGGAACACTAAGGGAGTTGGCTTCCAATTTTGTCAAACTTGATCCGTTTGATGGTGGCAATTTTCAACGATGGCAGAAAAAGATGCACTTTTTATTATCAACTTTGAAGATTGCTTATGTTTTGGATGCTCCAAGACCTGGCGAGACTGAAAACGAATCTGTTGCTGCAACCCGAGAAAGACAAAAAAGGGACAATGCTGATTACATGTGCATGGGCCACATATTGAATGGTTTATCTGATAGTTTGTTCGACACCTACCAAAACGAGGTCACCGCTAAAGAATTATGGGACAAATTGGAGACAAGATACATGACCGAAGATGTTACAAGTAAGAAATTTCTTGTCAGTCGTTTCAATAATTATCAAATGGTTGATGGTCGTTCTGTTATAGAACAGTTCCGTGATATTGAAAAGATGCTGAATCAATTCAAGCAATATGATATGAAAATGGATGAAATGATTGTTGTATCTTCCATAATAGAAAAACTTCCTCCATCTTGGAAAGACTTTAAAAGAAGTCTAAAACATAAGAAAGAGGAAATATCTCTTGAGGCTTTGGCAAATCATCTTCGTATTGAAGAAGAATATCGAAAGCAAGAACAGAATTTAAATTCTGAAAATGCCAAAGTGCATGTTACGGAGGAAGTACAGACTACTAAACCATTCAAGAGAAAGTTCAAACAGACTGATAGAGCACCTAAGTTCAAAAAGAAACAAAAGGGCTCATGCTATCGTTGTGGTAAGCCGAGACATTTCAAGAATGAATGTCGATTTTTAAAGAAGAAATCATCTTCTAAGGCTGATAATAACAAAAAATTCGTTGCAATGATATCTGAAATTAATATGGCACAAGATGATGATACATGGTGGATTGATACCGGAGCAGCCAAACATGTGTGCAAAGACAAAAGCATGTTCACAAAGTTCACACAATGTGAAAATGATAATGTCTTGTACGTGGGAAATTCTTCCACCGCAGCAATCAAAGGCAAAGGGTCTGTTGAACTACAATTCACTTCTGGAAAGGTTTTAACCTTAAATGATGCATATTATGTACCAGAAGTTAGATAGAATTTAGTGTCTGGAAGTCTATAAGTTTGGTTTCAAACTTGTTTTTGAAGCAGATAGGGAAAGGGTATATGTATGAGAGTATGTTCAAACTAAATATTATTAATAAGAATAAAAATATTATTTCTGCTTATATGGTTGAATCTCTTTGTTTGTGGCATTATAGATTAGGTCATTTGAATTATAGAAAATTGAATGCCATGTCTAAGTTAGATTTAATTCCTGTTTTTAATAATAATATTGAAAAATGCAATACATGTATGTTGACTAAAATTACAAGAAACCCTTTCCCTAAGGTTAAAAGAAAAACAAAATTGCTTGATTTGATACATAGTGATTTATGTGACATGCATAATACTCCTACATTAGGTGGAAAGAAATATTTTGTTACTTTTATTGATGATTGTTCTAGATATTGTTATGTATTTTTATTGCATTCAAAAGATGAAGCGCTTGATAAATTTAAAATTTATAAATCTGAAGTTGAACTTCAGTGTGAATCATTTATCAAGTGCTTAAGATCAGATAAAGGTGGAGAATACTATAATCCAAGTTATTTTGAATCCATTGGGATTGTCCATCAAGTTTCAGCCCCTTACACACCACAACAAGATGGTGTAGCTGAAAGGAAAAATAGAGTATTGACTGAAATGGTAAATTCAATGTTATCATATTCAGGTCTTGGACAAGGATTTTGGGGAGAAGCTATTCTAACAGCTTGTCATATATTGAATAGAGTTCCTAATAAGGAAACTAAAATAACCCCTTATGAACAATGGAAGAAAAGGAAACCAAACCTTAATTATTTGAAGGTTTGGGGTTGTAGAGCTATTGTCAAAATTCCAACACCTAAACGTAAAAAGTTAGGTGAAAGAGGAATTGAATGCATATTTATAGGATATGCATAAAATAGCAAGGCATATAGGTTCATGGTAATTGAACCAAATGATTCGATTTCAATTAACACTGTTATTGAATCAAGAGATGCTATTTTTGATGAAAATAGATTTAATTATATATTAAGACAATTACAGCCACAACAATTGATTCATTCTTCAAATGAGAATGAGATTCCATTGGAACAAATTGATAATAATGATGAATCTTGTCAAGAATTAAGAAGAAGTAAGAGGATTAAAAAGGTCAAAGATTTTGGACTAGATTTCATTATGTTTCTTGTAGAAGGAAAAGGTGAAAGTATATGCAATAAGATACCTTATTGTTATAATACAGAATCTAATCCTATTACATTTGAAGAGGTAATGAAATCTCAAGACTCTGCTTTTTGGAAAGAAGTAATAAATGATGAGATGGATTCAATAATAGGAAATCAAACTTGGATTTTAGTTGATATTCCACCAGGTTCTAAACCAATAGGTTGTAAATGGATCTTCAAAAAGAAAATGAAGGTCGATGGAACCATTGATAAGTTTAAAACAAGGTTGGTAGCCAAAGGTTTTACACAAAAACAAAGTATTGATTACTTTGATACCTATGCTCCAGTAGCAAGAATTGTTACAATTAGACTCTTAATATCACTTACCTCTATATATAATTTGGTTGTTCACCAAATAGATGTTAAAACTGCATTTTTAAATGGTGAACTAGAAGAGGAAGTGTACATGGAACAACCGGAAGGATTTGTTGTTCCAAGACAAGAGCATAGGGTATGTAAGCTTGTTAAATCTTTATATGGACTTAAACAAGCACCAAAACAATGGCACCAAAAGTTTGACAATGTTGTTTTAACTAATGGCTATAAAATAAATGAATCCGATAAGTGTATATATAGCAAATTTGAAAATGGAAAATGTGTCATAATTTGCTTATATGTAGATGACATGTTCATTTTTGGCACGAATTTGGAACAAATAGAAAACATAGAGAAATTCTTATCAAACAACTATGCTATGAAGGATATGGGTGTAGCAGATGTTATTCTTGGGACTAAAATAACCCGAGACGAAAAAACTATAGCTTTATCACAATCACATTACATTGAAAATGTGTTTAAAAAGTTTGATCTTTTCAACTGTATACCAGCATCTACACCCATGGATCCTCAAATAAAATTAGTATCTAATGCTAGTAGGAAAATTGATCAATTAAAATATGCAAGTCTAATTGGTTGTCTTATGTACATAATGACTTGTACAAGACCAGATATTGCATATGCTGTTGGAAAATTGAGCAGGTACACAAGTAATCCAAGTAGTTTGCATTGGTAAGCTTTGAATAGAGTACTTAGGTACTTAAAGAAAACTATTAACTTTGGATTATGTTATAATGGATATCCTCCAGTTTTAGAAAGGTATTCGGATGCTAGTTGGATTACAAGTTTGGAAGATCATGCATCTACTAGTGGATGGATTTTCATTCTTGGTGGAGGAGCCATTTCTTGGGGTTCCAAGAAACAAACATGTATTACTGATTCCACCATGGCAGCAAAATTTATTGCATTTGCCGCTGCATTTAAAGAAGCAGAATGGTTAAGAAATTTGCTTTATGATGTACCTTTATGGCCTAAGCCAATTTCACCTATTTCTATCCGTTGTGATAGTGAGGCTACTCTAGCAAAGGCATAAAACCAAGTATATAATGGAAAGTCTAGACATATTGGATTAAGGCATAGTTATGTCCGACAATTAATTTCTGATAGAGAGATCACTATTAATTATGTGAGGTCAAG
Organism: Gossypium stocksii; assembly: GCA_020496765.1. Classification (NCBI taxonomy): domain Eukaryota; kingdom Viridiplantae; phylum Streptophyta; class Magnoliopsida; order Malvales; family Malvaceae; genus Gossypium; species Gossypium stocksii. Next base: position 114,072,976 of record CM035623.1, read on the forward strand.
TAAAAATTTGGCGGATCCTTTGACAAAAAGTCTTGCTAGAGATACAGTAAAAAGGACCTAAAAAAGGATGAGACTTAAGCCCATTAATTAGAGTCACCCATGATGAAAACTCGACTCAACGCTTGGTATAACGTCAAGTCTTGAGTTCAATGAGACAAAGTACATCATTAGTATGTGACTGTTAGCACTATACATAAATCCATCCTAAGATTAAAGTGCTAGGTACCCGTAATGATAAGGGAAGGATGAGTAATATACTCTTAATGTGTAACACCCCAACCCGTATCCATCATTAGAATAGGGTCACGAGGTATTACCGGAGTTTATAGAACTTTTTTTTTATCACATGATAACTCGTTTTATAAGAAATTTTACAACTTAAATTTTACCACTCTTCCATAAACACATGTATATTTTCATTTGATCATTTATCCTTTCGACGTATCAAATAATAAACATATTACCATTTAACCGATAGCTTGGCACTTGTCTAAGCGTCAACAACAACAGTCATTAGTATACTTGAATATATTTCATATAATTTTAGGATCAATAAACTCATTGTATCAACATATCATACTTGAGATTATTACTTATTACGGCTTACCCAATTTCCATGTATCAGCATATTAAAGATAGCCACATATTCATATAATATGATACATATTATTCTCTTGCCATTTCTTCAAAAACATAAATCATTCATTATACCAAAATTTCATGTATCATTGTTTTCATGAATTTTGTATATATTTATTCCGGGACAATTCATAATCTTGAACATGCATAATTATCAGGTAAGTTTCATATACATGTATTTTCCATGTCATATTTTTTTAAAATATTGAATAAGTATCGTTTTCGTGTATTTCAAGTTCAATTTCGTGATTATTGTTTCGTGCTCAAATTATTTCCATGTCAGGGCTTTATTCATTAAGTCATTCGAAATTTCATCGTCATACAATTAATATTATTAAAGTATACGAATCTATAATCATGGATGCATATATTCATCAATAAATTCCATGTACAAATATCATCATCTTATATTTCCATATATCCAGTATCACTGTCATTTTTTTTTCATGTACTTCAGGAATATATATGTACAAATCTTTTTATATATATATATTTCCTTTTCTGGTCAGGATTCTTACCTACTGAATTTATCGGAATATCGATAGTTAAAATATATAGTATACTTGAAATATGCAAATCCGTAATCCATCAATTCACATTTACCCTTTTTAGCTATGTGTTTTACCATCTTTTATATTTATCCCGTTGAATTTCTCGGAATTTCGATGGATTTCCGATAGTACACTCCTGGTGTACAATCTCATTGACCGTCAATTCATACAGGAGTACACTTTTAGTGTACAATTCCGGGTCCGTCAATTCATATGCATGTGTTGCCATGGTATCTTTCAAACATGGTCTTATTCATTGCCATGGTATCTTCCAACCATGGTCTTATTCGTTGCCATGGTATCTTTCAACCATGGTCTTATTCATTTTCTCAATATGTTGCCATGGTATCTTTCAACCATGGTCTTATTCATTGCCATGGTATCTTTCAACCATGGTTTTACACATTTCATTTCAGTAAGCACACTCCCGCGAACCTCATCCTTACAGTGGGATTACCAGTCCAGGCTAAATCCCCTGTAATATAAACTCATAGAGTATTGTCGGGATTACCAGTCCAGGCTAAATTCAGACCCTAATTTGGATTACCCATCCGGGCTAAATCCATTTTACACATATTCTTCGGGAGGGCTATATCAGGATAGGATCACCCGTCCAGGCTAGATCCTTTTTTTTACCGTCAATTCCTTTTCAGAGATCCATCGAATTTTCCTTCCATTCAACCGGGATTTCTTCCACTTTTCACCAAATATATCAATTTTCCATAAATTTTCATACAATGACATTCAATTCATGTTCACATCAATAACATACACTTCAAGCATTTAAGAATATAATTCAAGTTACACGAACTTACCTCGTTGCTTGTTCGTGTTTATAAATTCATTAATCCGATATCTTCTCTTTTTCACGTTCAAGTCTCGCATTTGAGTCGTTCGAAACTTGTTTTATTGTTTCCAAACTTTAACTTCACTTTCTCTCTCCTCCAACTTCTATTTCTTGAATCCAACTTGATGTTCTAACTCCTCATATTCTCCTTAACATTTTTCTCCTTCGGTAGCTATGGAAATTCTTTTGATTTCTAGGTGAAAATGGTGAATTTTTGGTGGAATGACCAAATTGTAAAGAAAGCAAAACTTCCTTTCTTTCTCTCCTCTTCTCACGTTTATGCATGGATAGGTGATGGTTTTCTTCCCTTTTTTTTCCACACACACACACATATATATATACTAAATAAAATAATAAAATATCTTATTAAAATATTAACAAAGTAATATTTATCTTATTTAATAATTATAAAATATCATCACACCATCATTACGTTCTAGATTTCTCTCTCCTTCTAATTGACCATTTTGCCCTTCAAGATCTTTTAAAATTCCATTCTTGAGTCACCACTTAATTTGGTAAAATTGTGATTTAGTCCCTCATAATTCTTTCTCCTATTCAATTTGGTCCTAATTCATCCCTTTTCCTTAGTTTCTAGATTATTCCATCCTTAAAATATTTGCACTATTGGTCCTTCAACTTTTCCATATTTACACTTTAAACCCTTAAATTTTAAGTATTTACTCTTGGGCCACAAAACTTTTCTCACTTTTATGATTTAGTCCTTTCTTGGATTAATACATCATACTCACTTCCTACATAGATTTTGTTGATATAGCTCAAAATTTCTCTTTTTATTTTTTTATTACTTTATTTTACTATATCAAGGATAGAAATTTTCGGGATATTACATAATGGACCTATAACATAAATATATTAGAGAGTTATAATTACGGGAACACTCTTAATGGGATCTACCTATATGAATAGAAGTGTGGTAGCTTCTTGGAGCTCAAGTGCTTGGCTCTGATAGCACTCATGAAAAGAGGACATAGACACGTGGTCATAATAGTGTCCCTAGATACTATGCATTGACCGATGTTGAAATCATTGTGTGAGATGTGTTCGGTTAATCAAATGAAATAGTTGGTTCAAAGCTTAGTCTACCATGCAATTTCGGTTAACTTTAACATGTTTTCACTAAGCGAAGGTTCAATCGTAAGATACCTTCATTTATGCAAATTGATTTCCAAGAATATCAAAATCTAAAATATTTTGAAAATGGGGGGAGATTGTTGGAATATTTTCAAATATTTATAGTGTTAAAAAAAACTATAAATGAATAGGTGTAATTAATCAAAAAATTATATTGTTTGATTTTTTGAAAAGAATTATAACTATTTAAATAATATTATTTGAATAGTTATAATTAAATGAATAATTATGTAAAGAATATAACTATTTCAATAATATTACTTGAATAGTTATGTGTTTATTTTGAAGACATTATTATTCAAAAAGACATCTATTGATGAAAGATGCATCTGTGAAGAGACATGAAAATTCCTATAAATAGGAATGAGATTTCATTTGGAAATCATTCCAAGAATTCTAACATTCTTTCTTTCCTTCTTTCATTTTCTAATATCATTAGATAATTCTATAAAGTTTTACTGCAGAAATCCTTTATAGAAATTGAATTTTCTTGTCATAACATTGCTCAGTGTGTAGTGGGCTATTCTCGTCAGTGCAAAACACAAATAGTCATTGGCTTCATTGTATCCTCGAGGTTAATTTGCTTGGAACTCGTTTGCACACCGAAGATAGGTGGGGGCGAATATAACCTTAAAGATAGTGGTTTAATACACGCCTTGGAGCCTTGTCCTATTTATTCTTCTGTTCGAGTTTCGTTGGTGTGTTCGAGATTTTCCTCACCGGAGTTTTGTACTAACAAATAGTCTGTTAAGCAGCCTTGTCCTTAGGCTATAGTGTTAGCCTCTTTTTCATATTTAAAACAAAAATATTATCGAAAGAAATCATTATTGATGCTTGAAACATGCACCTAATAAATAACAGTCAACAAACTGGAGAGAGATTTAATAGCTACACATCAAGCAATGCTTGTTCTTCCAGTAGATATCTGCACCCAAAAACTGAGAAACCTAAAACCCATTTCGTTAAAGATTGAAAAGGCAAAGAGCATCAATAGAAAGGGGGGAGCCGGGGAGGACAAAACCTAAGAGCTGGGATTGGGAAAAGGGGACACTAAAGAGGGAAGGCTGGAGAATGAGGGAGTTGAGAGAGACGAAAGCGGGGAAGGTTAAGAGAAGAGCCGAGGCAGTCTCTGCTGCGTCCACGTAGGTTAAGAAATTCAGCTTGAATTTCTAACTAAATTCGGTGGCAACGGTAAGGTTATGGATGCTCAAATTATTGTCTTTGGACGTACAATGAACTAGTAGTATCTTGCTATTACTCAATCTGTTAACGGTATGGACATGCTATGTAATGAGCCATGAATCATTGTGGCTGTTATTAGATTCACAACTAGATGAATCTATTAACAGGGTTATAGCTATTGCTTGAATAAGTACGAAGAATATAACATTCTTACAAAAATAACTCTTTTTTTTTTTCTCTTTTGATTTGGTTTTATAATATGTTTTCATTATTGTAGGCTTATATAATGGATGTATATGTGAAAGTTGAAAAAAGATTAAGAGACCTATAAGGAAATATATTTTCTTTTAGTATTTCTTTCCTAATGATGAATCCAAAATTTTAAAATTTAGAGTAAATACCATAAAAGGAAAAAAGAATGAAGGCATTTGGTTAAAGGATTTAAATTTGAACTTAAAATTTAAATTTTATCTTTTTACTATTTACGAATTAAAAAATCACATATGATAAAATTTGAACTTAAAATTTAAATTTTATCATTTAAATTGAAGATTCGTTTCTTTTTGGTACGAGAAATAAGAAACAAAAGCTAATTCAATCTAAATTCCCCAACACTACACTCATCAGCCTATAAGAGAGGAATAAGACTCGAGGGCCGGGCTGAGTTTGCAAGATGGTCGACACATTTATTTCCTTCTCGCAGAATATGTTTCACTTCCATCTCCCAACCTTCTCTAATCAAAACCAAACAATCCCATATCAAAGTACCCAACAGATGGGAATCGTCATATGCATTCCTAAGAAAAGTAACTACCATCAATGAATCAAGCTCCGCAATAAGTGGTCGGATACCAAAACTCTTGGCAAGGCACAAACCTTCGCCAACATCCCATAGTTCAGCCTGCATGTTGTCAATTCATCCTACCTGTTTAAACAAGGCTATGAATAAATCGTTCAGAACTATTGAAATAGAATTTGAAATTAGTTGAATTGGTCAAAAACCCCATTAAACCGATTATTTGACATTTCTTTACCCGATTTATTAACACAAACCCATTAATTACGATCCAAATTGGTAAAACCCAACATAAAAAAATCCAAAATAAGAATGTGGCCAAGTAAGTATAATCCAACCTAAAAAAATAAAAGTCAAATATGTATTAGAACTTTTATATGTTTATTGATTTTTTTTAACTCTTTCTATTTCTAATTTTTTGGGTAATTCAACTAGTTATACTAAAAATTTATATCATTTATTGCAAAAAGAAGTAATAGAAGGACATAAAAATCCCTTTTTATTGTCATAATTGTGCCTATTCCCATCTGTGTCTCAATTCATCAACCTTTTTAGTAAAATTTCTCAAATAGATCCCATCATTTATAGCGATCTAAATACAATCACTATAATTATTCTTCTTAAAAAGGATTCCTTATCCCAAAACACGTTGAATGTAGCATGAAAATGGTCATAAACCATGTAACACCAGAAAAGTGTTCCTCCAATTACCCTCAGCTTGAATTCGGCTACTGATATCATTATGGTAATCTTTATTAGGTTTAGAAATTGATAAAATTATTAATGGGGTTATGACTATTGTTTGAACAAGTATGAACAACATAATTTTTTCACAAAAACTATTCATTCTTTAGCTTTTGATTTGTTTTATAATATGTTTTGTATTTGTTTTAATTTTCCATTATCATAGTTATATATAGTGAAGTATATGTGAAAGTTGAAAAAAAGATGTTTATAAGGCAATATATTTTTCTTTTGGTACTTTTTTGCTAATGATGAATGCAATTTAGGTAAAATCTAAAGTAAGTACCAAAAATGGAAAACAAAATGAATGCAGCTGGTTAAAAGATTTACAATGTTGCCAAAGTTATTAAATTTACATTAATGCATCTTTTCTAGCATTTGGATATCCATTTAAGTGATTACTTCAACCAAATTTTAAATGTAAATAATATCGAAAATCAAAAGTACGTAGTGGAACCAAATTTCGTTGGTTCAAATTCAATTCATCGACTTTTTAAAAATTATTTTACTGTAGTTAAACTTGATTTCAATATCGAAATTCATGACATTACACTATTAATCCAACAATTAAATTTTGATGTTTGGTTATTATTATTAGTTAGGGAACATAAAAAAAATATAAAATTTTTTGGTGTTGTTTTTCTTGTACCGATATTTATATATCTTTCACGTGTCTCTCCACGTAGGTAAACCACGAGTTAACGTATCCACACTAGACAAACTTCTAATCAGGCAAGTCTGGAGATTCACGAACCATAATAGACTGGTGAACCTTCGTAAGATCATTCTTGTTGGACGCACGTGGGATTCAAACTCATAGGTAAACCAAGAGCTAACATATCCACATCATCGCTGCTGCAAGGTATAATTCTATTGTCAATGAGCTCCTGATGCACAGAATTCCTTATCCCCATATATATAAGTGCACCATAACACCTGAGAGAAGAGGAAGACATGAAAATCATCTATCCTTTCTCCTCTTCCTCTTTCTACCTAGACTTACTTCATCAATCAACTTTATTAGACACCCTATTTAGTGGCTTTCCGTCTCGACCAAGGGTGAACCACCATTACAACTGTCATCTGTTCCTCCTTGATAGTCTCAAACAATTTGGTGTCTTAAGTGGATGACAATGGCTAATCCCAATTCTAGTGTTCCCTCATCAATGAGCTCAACCCCAATGATGATTAACAAAACTTTCAGAGAGATGTACCTTCTCAAACGCAAGCAAACACAGCACAAGAACGCATGCATGTACACCAAAATTACCCCCCAATTAGCAAATATCGTATGACCCCTACCAACAAACATCGTATAATCCTTACCGGTAGGTGCATTATTACCCTTATCAACAATATTATCATTATCCTCCCATGGTACTATGGTTACCCCCCCCCCCCCACAAAAAAAAAAAAACTCATGCCAGTACCCCTCCAGCTAACCAAGGCTGCTAGAATCCTCAATCGGGGTCCCAACAATTCGCTGCCATGCAAGATAGAGTGAAAGCAATGGAAGAGCAACTCTCTTCTCAACAGAAAAGGTGCAAAGAGCAACAAAAGTTCATCTAAGACTAGATGCATCTAGAGAAGCAAATGCACAAAATGAAAGAAATGAAAAGCTCATTGAGGAGCTAAGGGCAGCTAGAGAAGCCCCATGGTAGAATCCCAGGAACGGGAAGACAAAACAGCCCAGTCTACCCGCAGGCAATTACATGGTAGCAAGAGTGTCACTGATTATAAAGATGATAGTGGTAGCCAAACCTGCAAAATGAGTGAAGATGCATTAAAAGAAACGAGTTGAAAAATGAGTGTTACTAATTCAAGAACCTTTTTTTCAAAACTTAATCTATTAAAATAATATGAGACAATCTTTATTCTATAAATTAGAAATATAAATCAATTTAATTTTTATTTATAATTATAATTTTTAAGGATAATGTGATCTTTGAAACTTGTTTTTTAACAAATGTCAGAATGTGGTTATTCTATTTTGAAAATGTTCAATTTGTGTATTCTTTCGATAATTAAAATCAACACCGTTAGTGAATGTTAAATTATCTAAAAAAAAATTTAATACATGAAATTTTGTTTTTCAAATAATAATTCCATATAAATAATGTAATATTATGTAAAAATTAAATAAAATTTAAAATTAAATAACTAAACCTAAATCATGGTTAATGAAAGAGGGATTTTTTATATGATGTTTGCCGACCATGCCACTGTGAAAGAGAACCGATTCGACATGTTTTTAGATGTATTGAAACATGTTTAATTTGGCGGCAATGTTTCTCTTCGTGGTATGCGTAGTGTGGGTGGCTCCAAAGGAGCCTTTGTCTTTTCTTATTGCTTGAAATAACACTCTTAAACAAGGCAGGTTTGATACTTCATCTATTAGTTTGATCACAAATCCAATTCTAAAAATATTAGATAATTAATGAGAAGATAAAATATAAAATTTTTTTTATTACAAAACAAGTAACAAAAGGACATGTCCATCTATCAACATTTCTATTTCTCAAGTAACTCTCTTCGTCTTTAGCAGCTTAAATGCAATCACCATAGTTGTACTCTTGAAAAAAGCCCTCATGCTCCCTAAATGGGTTGAATGCAACATAACAATTGTCGCAAGCCATGTAACACCAGAAAAGTGTTCTCCTGACAAAACTCGGCTTGAATTTCCAATTAAACTCAACATTGGTGGTGAAATTATGAATGCTCAAATCGTTATCCTTAGACTTGCAAAGAATTAATAGTATCTTGCCGTTGCTCAGCCCGTTAATGGCATTGACATGCCGTGTAATGATCCATGGAGAGAGTTTATTGATATCATCATGATTGTCTTTAGGTTCACAACTTGATGAAGCTATTAATAAGGTAAGAGTTGTTGCATGAACAAATATGAAGAATATAATGAACAAATATTCTTATTTATTTAAAAATTTCAATCTAATTGTTAATATCATTAATGTTTTCTGTCAAAATTTACTTATTATAATGTATAATGTACGTTTACGGAGTTAATAATTATTTTTTTATGACGTTAGCAATGATTGTATGGGTGTATTAAAGGCAAAATTAAAAATTTTGTGTTATGAGAGTTAAAATAAAAAAATTTCATGGGCCCAAATTCATAAAATTTATATTTTAAAAAAATGAACATCTTTAGTCTTTATTATGTGGATATATTCAATTTGTTGGAATTGAATTAGATTAATTGAATCAAAAATTAATGAATGTACTGATTTAGATAGAGATCTTGAACGAATAACTTTTAACTAACATTTAAATGTGAACTTAAATAAGTTGAACTAGTAAAAAAAAAAAAAACTTATTGTTTAACAAAGCAGCTTAAATACAACCCAAACTGGAAAAATCCAATATAAAATAAAGGGTAAATTACACCAACAGTCACTCAACTTTGAGGTAGCTGACAAAGCAGTCACCTGGTTTTCATTTCAGTCACCCAACTTTCAAAAAATAACAAAACAGTCACTAACGTTATCAAAAAGTTACAAATCAGTCACCCATTAACGTTTTCTGTTACAGGCCTAACGGAATAGGTGACGTAGCCAGTTAACTTGCCACGTTGGACGAGGCAAAGTTTCAATTTAGTCACTCAACTTTTAAAAAATAACAAATCAGTCACTAACATTATCGAAAAGTGACAAATCAGTCACTAAAGTTATTAAAAAGTGACAAATCAATCACCCATTAACATTTTTCGTTACATGCCTAACGAGACAGGTGACGTGGCCAGTAAATTAGCTAATGTGGTTAATTAACTTGACACGTTAGATGAGGAAAAGCTGAGTGAATATTTTTTTCGTCCTTCCTTTTTCATTTTTTCATAAATAGCCTAATATTTTTACTTTTTGCGTAAATGACCCAATATGTTTATACTTCTTCTTCTCCATCCCAACAATCTCGCCGTCACTGTCTCCGCCACAGCCATCTTTAGCATCACCATCGTTGACCTTCAAACCACCACCCTATCTTTTTTTTTTCTTTTTCAAACCCCCAATAGAGGAGCCACACGGTTGGAATCTGTTGCCCAAAGCCATTAACTCTGAAAGATCTAGATCGAAATGGGATTGAAGACAATTTTGGGTCAAACTATCAATGCCCACAACCAAACCGGTGAGGAGAAAATCTTCCAAAGCAACATTCAAGCGATTTAAGGATGAAAGATGGATTAGAAGAAGAGCGGTGGAGATGGTTGGCAACAAAAGTTGGGGTTAAGGTGAGGTAAGCCTAGTCATTGGAAAGGGATTTGAATCGAGTCACAGACCTAAGGGGTAATCTAGAAAGGATATCGAAAATTGTATTTTGGGTTAATGACAATGAGGAAGCCATGGTTATCTGCTTTCTTTGTTATAGCAGACTTTCAATGATGTCGGAAATAGTGGTTCGAGACCACTAAATTCAGAAAATAAGATCATAAATTTATTTATTTAATAATTACGAGCCAAATGTGATTTTTGAGAGATTTTTTTTGAATTAGTAATTTTTGTTTTATAAAGATTTATTAAGTCAAGAAATTGAGGAAAAGAGGTATCGAGACCTCGATGTTATAAATCGAGCCGTAAATATTTTTATAAATATTTACGAAGTGTTAATAAGGTAATATTAAAATTTTATGAAAGAATTTTGACGTTTGGGTGGTTAATTAAATAAAAAAGACTAAATTGAAAACGGTGTAAATGCTGCTAAAAGGATTAAATAGCTCAATTGCCAAATGAGTAGGACTAATTTGTTATTTTTTAAAAGTTGAGTAACTGAATTGAAAGTTGAGTGACAGTTTTGTCATTGAGATTAAAGTTGAGTGACTGTTTTGTCATTTACCCTTATATATTTTTTGGGTTGAAAATAACGTGGTGGTCGGTTAACTGCCACGTCACTTTTCCGTTACGTCCGTAATGGAAAATGGTTAAAAGGACCGTTTTGTTACTTTTTGAAAGTTGGGTGACTGATGTCGTAACCATTTTTTGAAAAGAAAAACGGAGGTCGACTTAAAAAATGAAAATGGGGAGTCGCCACCAATCCTTTTAGGTGTGATTGGATCACCTTATAAAACTCTTTGGTCTACGAAAAATTAGAGAAAACGGGCTCGGGAGTCGGTTACGCGCGGGGAAGGATTAGCACCCCCGCGACGCCCAAAATTGGTACCAAATTGAGCAATTTTCTGTCTTAAGTCGAAATTTGGAAAGATTTAAAAATAGGATTCTTTTTTGAAACTGGAATTATTTGAGTTAAAAAGATCGTGATTCCTTTGCTTCGATAGAATACGAACATCATATCCAGCACGATTGGACACGAGACTCGTGAATTCCTCGAAACTAGAGATATCTCGCAAATTGCAAAATTTAAGAGGGTATTTTAGGTATTTAGACGAGTGAGAAATCGCAACCCAGCACGTTAGGGCACCATTTCCCGGGTCACTGAATACAAAAAATATTGCCTCATTTTAAAGACATTTTTGAATTAAGACGAGACGATTAAAAAAGATCGAGATTCTTTCGTTTCGGAGGAACACGAACGTCACATCCAGCACGATTGGACACGAAGTTCTCAAATCCCACGAAGCCAAAATTGTCTCGCGAGTTGTAAAATTTGTTTAGGAGGGTATTTTAGGTATTTAGATAAGCGAGAAATCGCAACCCAGCACGTTAGGGCACTATTTCCCGAGTCTCTAAACACAAAAATATTGCCTCGTTTTAAAAGTATTTTGGATGATGTCTTTCGAAACCATAGTGAAATGTTGGAGCATAATATTAGCAAGTTAAAATAGCGATAATATTCACGACAAAAGGTGATATAAAAAGAGTATATTTGAAGGGTATATACGTGGTGGAAATATGTCTATACAATGTAGTTAGAACAAAATTTGAGCATGAGATAAAATAATAGAAAATATGAATAATATGATATTAGAGCCATGCATGCATAGGATGTACGTATAACGATATTATAATATTGGTGTAAGAAGTAAGGGCTTACTAAAATGAAAGAAAACATGTTTATATACAAATCGGATGCATAATATATATATATATATAGATATGGCATATAGATATGAGATTGGGGAATAAATGTATATATTATATGAGAATATGTGTATGTAGTAATAAATATATAAGATAGTATGAAATGGTATATAATATTAAAATGTGTATAAACATGATATGTACGTAATATAATATTAAGAATATATTTAAGATAGTATAAAGGAGATAAATAATAATATTAATATATGTATGATACGCAGTATTTATAAGTATGTATATGTAGTGTGGGATTAAATATATTTGTACACAAGGTATTTAAAGAATGTATATAATACCTCGGTTAGGAAAAAATATACAAATATATATATTAGAAATATTAATACCTAGGTATAACTAATAATCATAAATATACTTATATATGGATATATTTAAAATATTGATTATAACCTAAACTATTGTTAACAATATCGATAATAAATATAATAAAATAATAGTTGTTATATTAGTAAATATATCAAAAAGTAGGTAATAATAATGTTAGTAGGTATAGCATAACCATAATATTTAAAGTGATAATACTAAGTATGATATAATATACTAATAGTAAGAATAATAATAATCATAATAATAATAATGTTTATAATAATAATAATATTGATAATAATTATAATAGATGTTAGTAAAAATAATGGTGATAATTGTTATAATAGTAAATACGTTAATAAAAATAGTAAAATAATAATAGTAATAATAATAATAATAATAATAATAATAATAATAATTATTATAATAATATTAATGATGATAAACCAAAAATAAAAGAGAGAAAAATAATAACAGTAATAAAAGGGACCAAATTGGACTAAAACCGAAACTCCCGGGCAGATTTTAAATTAAAAAACGAACGTGGGGGCTTATTTGAACACGGGAACGAGGTTTGGGGACCAAAGGAGCAATTTTCCCGCGTGTTTAAAACGACGTCGTGGCAAAGGGACTAAATTGTGACATGGGGTAAATTAACGGGTCAAATTAAAGTGTTTAAAAACCTAATTGCGTAGGTCCAAAAAAGCAGAAGGGCTGATTGCGCAAATAGCCCTTCCGTTTAAAAACACGCGGATCCTAGGAGCGGGTCGGGTCCGCACACGGGTCGGTTCAAAACGACACCGTTTTGGGGCTTAAGTGTAGCCCCCAAAACGGTGTCGTTTTAGAGGACTATATAAGGCCCTTTCAATGGAAAAAAAAATCATTTGCACGGGGAGAAAGAAAAAAAAAAGAGAGAGAGGGAGAGAGGGGTGCCCGGGGGGCGATTTTCGGTGGTCGGTCCGACCACCGGCCGGCCACCGTCCGGTCACCGGACCGCCGTCCGTCGCCGGTGCCGGCCACCGCGTGGTAAAAAAAAATTTATTTTTTTTTACTTTTTTTATTACTTTATTTATTCTTTATTTTTGTTGTTATTTTCAATATGTATGTATATATGACCGATTTTAAAAGAAAAAAATCACCTCTGTCGTTTGCTTTTTCGCTTTGATATTTACTGCGTTCTCCTTGCGATTCGGGGGCCTTCCCTTCGTTGTGTAGTCCTTTATAATGCTATCTGATATCTGAAATTCGACTATTGGTATTTTGCACGAAAATTTTTTAGTGTTTGCTGATATTTTTCTTGAGATTTCCAAAAAATCCGAACCCCCTATACAGATTTCTAGTTGGCTTTTATAGCAGTTTACAACTTGTTTTTCTATGTTTCCTGTCTAATCTCCTTAAATGTTTCTGCAGGTACAAGTTGGTGCTGACATGGGCGGTGGGAATGACCTGGGGCGGTGCTTGCAGGAGGCTGGCAGAGGGCAGGTGGCTGTGGCAGAACCAAGTGGGAGGGCTAGGGTTAGTTTAGGTATTTGGGCTGACCGGGTGTGGGTTAAGTTGTAATGGGTCTGTTTTGTGGGTTGAATTGGGTCAAGTAGGTTTTGGGTTTTGTTGGGCTAGGGACTTAAGTTAGGGTAGTTAGGATTTGGGTTTGGGTTTTTGTAAACAGGTCTGGGTAGTTAGCTGGTAATGGGTATCACTTGGGCTAGGGTAGTTGGGGGTTTAATTTGTAAATGATTTAATTTTAGGGGTCGGTTTAATGCCCCGGGCCAAAAATTGGCCATTACAGCTGCCCCTCTTTGCTCATTGTCGTGTAACGGGAATAGAGCAAAGACTTCAAAAGGGCCAATTTTGCCGGGTTTTGTCGAGTCTTGACTTCTTCGGCGCTCTTCTCGCTCGGGTAGTCTCTTTAGGCCACCATCTCTTGTAGCTTCGGTTCGATCCGCTGCAACTTCAAAGATATGTCTTGTAGCTTCAAACTGCTTATATCTTTAGAGATATATAAAGAGAATAGATCTGTAACTTCAATCTTTTCTGCTAAACAATACGGAGATTGTCAAATCCGTTTTTCTGATCTGCTATCTGCCAGTACAGGGAGGTAAGACCTGCCGAGACTTGATCTGTTACCCTACTGCTTAGGGGGTTAAGATCCGTTAACTTTGCCTACTACCCTACTGCTTAGGGATTTAAGGCGAGCGATTTGAATCTGCTCCGTTGCTGACGTAAGATGAGAAAATCCGATCTGTTACCCTACTGCTTAGGGGGTTAAGATCCGATAGAATGCGATCTGCTCCGCTCCTGATCCACGAAGATACGATCTGCTGTGCTTTGCCTGTTACCCTACTGCTTAGGGAGTTAAGGCGAGCGGCTAAAATATGCTCCAATACTGCTGTAAGGAGATGAGATCCGCCAAAATTTGATCTGTTACCCTACTGCTTAGGGAGTTAAGATCTGATAGAATGCGATCTGCTCCGCTCCTGGTCAACGAAGATAAGATCTGCTGTGCTTTGCCTGTTACCCTACTGCTTAGGGAGTTAAGGCGAGTGGCTAAAATCTGCTCCAATACTGCTGTATGGAGATGAGATTCGCCGAAATTTGATCTGTTACCCTACTGCTTAGGGGGTTAAGATCTGATAGAATGCGATCTGCTCCGCTCCTGATCAACGAAGATAAGATCTGCTGTGTTTTACCTGTTACCCTACTGCTTAGGGAGTTAAGGCGAGTGGCTGAAATCTGCTCCAACACTGCTGTATGGAGATAAGATTCGCCAAAATTTGATCTGTTACCCTACTGCTTAGGGGGTTAAGACCTGTTGGAATGTTGTTTCCGTCAATCTTGCTACATTGTCCACTGGGGAATCTATCTGTAGAATTGATTTCCTGAGGTTTATGCTTATGCAAATGATTAGGATGCCATGATCGAATTGCCTCCTAATTGTGCGTACTATGATGCAAAAATGTTATGAGAATGATCCCTACTTCAGCTATCACTACTCATTCATCCAAGTTTCACTTGAGGTGTCATTCACACTCTGTCTGTATGCCTCGGAGCAAGTTGGTTCTATTAAGGCCTGCTTACAATGATCCTTTCCTAGGATCGCATTGTTTGAATTTTCTAATTATCACTTTGAACTGAAAAGAACGTTTTCTTTGAGTATACTCAGCCTTTACACATGGGGGTTCTTTAAACAATCGTTCTGTTTTAGTTTCCTGCATCATCAGGAGATTTCACAGAGTAATATGCAAAACTTCGTTTGTAAAGGTATTTTAGTTCACCAATCATTATTTCAATGCAACACATTTGTGTAAAATGAAGGACAAAAGATCTTGAGGATGGTTAGATTGAAACGAAGTCATCGAAGATACAAAGGAAATTAATCCGACAACATTTTGAGAAGATCAAAAGGTAGTGAGCAGGACAAAAAGGTTAGATGCCCTAGATATCGCAGCTTGAGCTTTCGTATACAAAATCCATGAAGACTACTTTAGGTTTGACATGTATTCCAGAAGATCCAAAGTACTCTGCTGATGCTCCGGTATGTAATGTACCTCACTTCTCGTCAGGTCAAGTATAGTGAGATGCACGTCATTTGAAATTTGAGCCGCCCTTTCGGGTTTCCGACTCAAAACCCCTTTAGTCTCAAGGCGCCCTTTGCGGGTTTTCACCTTGGCTTCTCCATTTATTATTATTATTATTTTTTTTTTTTGAATAGAAGTCTCAAAGCGCCCTTTGCGGGTTTTCGCCTTGGCTTCCCTTCTTTTAGACAAAGTATTTCTTGACTGAGTCCGAATTCACTAGATTGGGTAAACTTTTCCCATCCATTTCTGCCAGAATCAATGCTCCACCAGAGAAAGCCTTTTTTACAACATACGGCCCTTCCCAATTTGGCATCCACTTTCCTCTGAAGTCCTTCTGTATGGGAAGGATCTTTTTCAATACAAGGTCCCCCTCGTAAAATTCTCTTGGTCGGATCTTTTTGTCGTAAGCTCGCGTCATTCGCTTCTGATACATCTGACCATGACGAATTGCCTTCAGCCTTTTCTCTTCAATCAGGTTCAATTGATCGTATCGTGATTGAATCCATTCTGCCTCATCCAACTTTATTTCTGACAAGATTCGAAGGGAAGGTATCTCTACTTCAATGGGTAACACTGCCTCCATCCCATAAACCAGCGAGAATGGAGTTGCCCCAGTAGAGGTTCTAACAGATGTTCGATAAGCAAATAGTGCAAACGGCAGCTTTTCGTGCCAATCTCGGTAGGTCTCAGTCATCTTCCCAACTATCTTTTTAATGTTTTTGTTGGCCGCTTCCACTGCCCCATTCATTTTTGGGCGGTACGGAGATGAATTGTGATGCTTGATCTTGAACTGGCTGCAAACTTCTGATATCGTGCTGTTGTTCAAATTCAGGGCATTGTCCGATATGATTCTCTCAGGCATTCCGTATCGACAGATGATTTCTTTCTTCAAGAATCGACTCACTGCTGACTTGGTAACATTGGCATAAGAGGCAGCTTCCACCCATTTCGTGAAATAATCAATGACCACGAAGATGAAGCGATGCCCGTTCGAAGCTTTTGGTGAAATCGGACCAATCACATCCATGCCCCACATGGAAAAGGGCCATGGAGAAGTCATAACATGCAAAGGCGAAGGCGGTACGTGAATCTTATCCCCATAGATCTGACATTTATGACATTTCTTGGCATAGCTGATACAATCTCCCTCCATAGTGGACCAATAGTATCCAAATCTCATGATTTGTCTTGCCATTGTGAAGCCATTAGCGTGGGTTCCACAGACACCCTCATGTACTTCTTCCAAGATTTTTTTAGCTTCCACAGCGTCGACGCATCTCAAAAGTACCTGATCCTTTCTTCTTTTATACAGGATGTCCCCATCCAGTACGTAATCGCAAGCTAACCTTCTCAAGGTTCTTTTGTCATTTTCTGTCGCCTGTTCAGGGTATTCACGATTCTTCACATATTGTAATATATCCTGATACCAAGGGTGGTCATCTTTTTCTTCTCCTTCAATGTTACAACAATGAGCTGGAGCTTCAAAATGCTCATTTGGATAGGCTTCATATCCTCTTCTCTGTTTACTTTAATCATAGAGGCCAAGGTTGCCAAAGCGTCGGCCATTTGGTTTTCATCTCGTGGGAGATAATTGAAAGTGATGTCATCAAACTCCTCAAGTAGTCCTAGAACTACTCTCCGGTAATTGATCAATTTTGGGTCTCTTGTCTCCCATTCTCCTTTGAGCTGGTAGATCACCAATGCGGAATCTCCGTACACTTCCAATGTTCTAACCTTCCGTTCTACGGCAGCTCGAATTCCCATGATGTAAGCTTCATACTCTGCCATATTGTTTGTGCAGTCAAAGTCTAATTTGCATGTGAACGGATAATGATCTCCATCCGAGGATATTAAGACTGCCCCAATTCCATTTCCTACTGCGTTAGATGCTCCGTCAAAGTTCATTTTCCATGGACACCTCTCGGCAGTTGCTACGTACATCAACTCCTCGTTAGGAAAATCAAAACTCAATGGTTCGTACTCTTCCAGAGCCCTACTGGCCAGAAATTCCGCTATCGCACTTCCTTTTATGGCCTTTTGACTCACATAGACTATATCAAACTCAGAAAGTAGTATCTGCCATCTTGCCATTCTTCCATTCAGGGCTGCTGACTCCATCATGTACTTTAATGGATCCATTTTCGAAATTAGCCACGTTGTATGATACAACATATATTCCCTCAACCTTCGGGTCGTCCAGATCAAGGCACAACACAACTTCTTAATCGGTGGGTATCTCATTTCACAATCAGTAAATTTCTTACTGAGGTAATATATCGCCCTCTCTTTTCTTCCTGACTCGTCATGTTGACCTAGCACACATCCCATAGAGTTGCTGAACACCGACAAGTACAGTATCAGCGGTCTATCTGGACTAGGCGGAGATAGTACTGGAGCGTTTGACAAATATTGCTTGACCTTATCAAAGGCATTCTGACATTCTTCATCCCAGGTACCCTGGTTGTGTTTCCTAAGAAGGCGAAATATGGGATCACATTTCTCGGTCAATTGTGAAATGAACCGAGCAATGTAATTCAACCTCCCAAGAAAACCTCGTACTTCCTTCTGAGTATGCGGTGGCGGTAGCTCTTGTATGGCCCTGACTTTGTCTGAGTCAACTTCTATTCCTTTTTCACTGACTACAAAGCCCAATAGTTTCCCTGACCTGACTCCAAAGGTACACTTTGCCAGATTGAGTTTCAACTGAAACCTTCTCAATCTCAAGAATAATTTCCTCAAGGCTTCGATATGTTCCTTTTCAGTTCGAGATTTGGCAATCATGTCGTCTACGTACACCTCGATTTCCCTGTGCATCATATCGTGGAATAAAGTCACCATGGCCCTTTGGTATGTCGCACCTGCGTTCTTTAGGCCGAATGGCATTACCTTGTAGCAAAAGGTGCCCCACAATGTTACGAAAGTGGTCTTATCCATGTCCTCAGGATGCATCTTTATTTGGTTGTACCCCGAGAAGCCGTCCATGAAGGAAAACAATGAATAACCCGCTGTATTATCTACCAGGGTGTCAATGTGTGGCAAGGGAAAGTTGTCTTTTGGGCTAGCTTTGTTCAAATCTCTGTAATCGACGCACATTCGTACCTTCCCATCTTTCTTAGGAACAGGCACAATGTTAGCTACCCATTCTGAGTACTTGACCTCTTGCAGGAATCCAGCATCAAACTGCTTTTTGACCTCCTCTTTGATCTTCAGCACAACGTCAGGCCTCATTCGTCGTAATTTTTGCTGGACTGGTTTGCAATCTTGTTTTATAGGAAGACGATGCACCACGATATTTGTATTCAGCCCCGGCATGTCCTGATACGACCATGCAAATACATCTTTAAATTCTCTCAGTAGCTCGACAAGATCTTGCCTTGTTTCCTTGGTAATGTGTGTCCCTATTTTTACCTCCTTCCCTTCTTCCAACGTTATGTTCTCCGTTGCCTCTTTCTCGTGGGGCAGAATTTGTTTTTCTTCTTGCTTCACCATTCTCAATAGATCTGGAGATACATCACAATCCCTGTCATCTTCAAAATCCCGAGGTTCCTCTGAACACAAGTCTTGCTCAAAGGAGACTTCAGGGTCTGCAGTATCGTCGCTCATATCATTGATATCTAGGGACCTGCGGGGTATGAGAGAATGTGCAAAGAATGAATGAATTTAAGAATGATTATTTTTATGTTATGAATGAGTTAAAAAATAATGAAATTAGAAGGTCAAAAGAATGTTTATAGAAGAATGAAAGAAGTTTGCTCGATCTGACAAAAGTGTTCTTTATTGAAACTAAAATATCCGAACATAAGCCTATTTCACAAACGAAATCTTATTACTCCTAGGCTTTAGAGCAACAAGAGTGTTTTGGAAAATTACTCTGTAAAGTTCCTAAAGGTTACAGGAAGTTCTTTAGCAGTCCAATTGTTTAAAGAGCTCCCCGGTTCGTAAGGACGAATGTCTTCCAAATTCTTTTGCTCAGTCTCTTTATCGTGTATGGCGTTGATGTGATAGCTTCCTTCCTCGAGCGACCCCACCTCAGGGTAAATTATCCCTCCTGACACAAAAGTATGGGATATGTGAGGGAATGTCATCGGTTCCCACTCAAATTCTCTTCCGTTCAGACGCGCTTTCCTTCTTTCTTGACGCTTTTCTATCTCCTTCTTTCTCTGTCTGTGGTCTGGCCTAAAACCTAGGCCAAAACGGTCTCTTTTCTCACTTAATTCAGGGACTCGAATCCCACCTTGGAGGTATCGGCCTAAACCTTTTCCGGGCAAAGCTCCTTTTCCCACTGTCATCCGCAAGCCCATTCTGGTAGTTTTGGATATCTTGGGTAATGGCACCTTATTTCCTTCCGAAATAAAGGTTGCATTGACAAATTCTAAGGAGCGAAAAGAACACTCAATAGACTCTCCATCTGCCATCCACATAAGGTGCGTTACTGGTGACTGTTGCTATGATGTCTTCCTCCGCGTTTATGGTCACCAGTCGTCCGTCAGTCACTAATTTCAATTTCTGATGTAAAGAGGAAGGCACCGCTCCTGCCGAATGTATCCAGGGCCTCCCCAACAAGCAATTATAAGAAGGCTTGATGTCCATAACCAGAAAATCCACTTCATACGTGTTCGGCCCGATCATTAGAGGGATATCAATCCTTCCCATAACCTTTCTCTCCGTGCCATCAAATGCTCTCACTATATTATGGCATGCTTTCATGTGAGAACTGTCTATTGGCAGTCTATTTAACGTGGATAATGGTAAGACATTCAAGGCTGACCCATTGTCGATAAGCACACTTGGCAACGTATACCCTTTGCAGCGAGTGGTAATGTGTAGAGCCTTAGTTGACCCCATGCCACCCGGTGGGATTTCGTCATCGTTGAAGTAGATGAAATTGTCAGCACTTATGTTGCTAACAAGACGATCCAACTTGTTGACGGATATATCTTTAGTAACATATGTCTCATTGAGCACTTTCATCAATGCCTCACGATGCACCTCTGAACTTAAGAGCAATGCTAACACTGATATGCGGGCTGGTTGCTTACGCAACTGTTCAACCACGCTATACTCACTGTGTTTCAAGAATTTCAGAAACTCTTTAGCCTCTTCCTCCTTCACTGATTCATTAATGAGTGCTTCAGCATCCTGTTCTTTTTCCGGGTCTAGGGCTTTTGCTTTCGTGGGTGCAATCCTGATGCCTCTCACGTCATAACGCTTTCTATTGCGTGTGTAAGAACCTTCGGCTTGGATCCCCTTGGAAGCGTTAGCTATTTCCTCCTCTTTTGGCATCGTTATGTTGCAGCCGTAATTCCAGGGTACCCTTTTGCTGTCCGTATATGGAAAGGAAATAGGCTTGCGGATAATGACCTTCGGTGTTATCGGTGTCTCAATCTCTTTATTTTTCGGTAGAGAGATGATGATTCTCGGCCGGTTAGTCCCTTGACTTGTCGGAGTTCCTTCTAATACGCATACGTGCCCCTCATTCAAGCTACCTTCGTAAAATTCTAGCTCCTTGTTATCCATGAGGCTTTGTACCAGAGCCTTAAACTTGCCACATTCCTGAATCTCGTGGCCTTCTTCTTGGTGGAACTCACAATAGTCCCTCGCTTTTTCATTTTTCTCTTTGGAGATCAACATTCCTCTTTTTATCATTTCTCTCCAAATGACCTTCAGTGGTGTCCTTACTTCAGCGATGTCCCTTTTTACCCTTTTTGCATCGATTTGCCCGATCGCGTTCACCCCTTGATTGCCGTGGTTTGGCAGCGGGTTTTCCGTACTGAGGGTATCGTCAAATTTCACGACCCCCATTTTAATAAGCCTTTCTACGGCTTTTTTGAAACTAACGCAATTTTCGATTGAATGTCCCTGTACTCCGGCATGGTAATCACACTTGGCATTAGCATCATACCACTTGGGATATGGGGGCTGCAAAGGTTTCAAGTGATAGGGAGCTATTGCGTGGGCATTATATAAGCTCTGATAAAGCTCCCCATACGTTACCGGGATGGGTGTGAATTGGATCTTTTCAGTATTCTGTCTTGAACTAGATTCCTGCTTTTGGGACCCCTGTTGCCCACCTGTAGCCGCTCTCGGTTGGCTAACCGTAATTGCCTTCGAGTTGTAACTACTCGCGTTGTTTACTTCGTTGTCCTTCCTTCTTGGTGCTGGCCTTTTGGTGGTTTCTCCCTCTATTTTACCACCTCTGATGGCGTTTTCAATCATTTCCCCCGCCATAACCATGTCCGCAAAGCTTTTAGTGGTACTTCCGATCATGTGAGTAAGGAATGGGGCTTTCAAGGTATTTATGAATAGCATGGTAGTTTCCTTCTCTAGTAGTGGTGGTTGAACTTGTATGGCAACCTCTCTCCACCTTTGTGCGTATTGTCGGAAGCTTTCATTATGCTTTTTTTCCATGTTCTGTAGAGTGATTCGATCAGGTGTCAAATCGGCCACATGGCTATACTGTTGCATGAAAGCGTGTGCTAGGTCTCTCCAGGAGCCAATCCTATCGCGACTCAGTTGATTATACCATTTAGCCGCGGCCCCGACTAGACTGTCTTGGAAACAATGAATTAGCAGTTGATCATTGTTCACGTACCCTGTCATTCGCCTACAGAACATAGTGAGGTGGGCTTCGGGACAGCTAGTCCCATTGTATTTTTCAAACTCTGGCATTTTAAATTTATGGGGGAGGACTAAGTCTGGGACCAAACTAAATTCTTTGGCGTCCATCCCTTGTCGCCCATCAGCACCTTCTAAAGCTCTAAACTTTTCTTCCAGCCACCTGCAGCGCTCCTCCAATTGTCTTGAGGATTCAATCCTTTCCCTCTCCTTCTCAGCCAAGTCCAAATCAGGGGTGAGTGAGTTGATGGGATTATCCAATGGGTTAGACCCCGAACCGTCTTGTAAGTTCACAGGCATCCCAATATCAATTTGCCCCTGTTGAGGCCTAATGGTGACAGACGGCCTTCGCAGGGGAGCTTCCGTCTGCGTTTGAGTGCGGGGTGGTGTGAAACCTGGCGGATAATCTTCATTATCTTCTGCGGTGGTAGCCATAGGGGCCTTTCCTTTATCCATTGCCCCTTTTAGCAGCTGAGCCATCTCAGCCACCATACTTCTCTGAGCTTCCATCATCTGTTCACGCATATCGTTTTGCATTTTTACCAATTGTTCTTGCAATTGCTCTTGCATTTCCTTTTGGAGTTGCTCGAATCTTTGATCCATATTCTTGGTCTTAGCACGTGTACCGTAGGGATGTGGAGTTTCCAGATTCTTTTCTTCTCTGTAATAACTTTCACTAATCAGGGTTTTTTTGGTTTAAATGCATGTGATGTGATGCAATGCGAATGCATGAATGCAAAAGATATCGATCCCGATTCAGTTTCAATTTAGAAAACGTTGTTTAAGGAACAAAAATCCTTACACAAAACGGATTACAGACACTTTCATCGTTAGGTCCAGAGTTTCAACCCTCTTAGATAACAGGAACAAAAGTTTTTACAACAAGCTAATTACAGATATGCCTTTGCTTTTAAGCCTAGAGTCTTAATTTTCCTAAGCAACGCGGCCAATTCCCGACCTCGGTCTGATTCCAGCTCGTATTTGACGCTTAACAAATCGGCCTGTACTGCCAAGTCTTGCAGATGATCAGCGACTTCTCGAATCTGGACTATGGCCTCCCCCATAAGGTAATCTCTATCTCTGACTTCATTTTGGAAATGGCAAAGCTCTCCCTTCCGGTGCTCCTCTCGCGCTTCGAGCTGCTCAATCTGGAGTCCACAGTCCTGTAATGCCGTCTCTAGCCCCTCGATCTGATGTTTCATTTCCTCAATCTTGTCTTGACTTGCCTTTAACTCGGCTGCAGAGTTACGACTTCGATGAAGATGAAGGGACCGTCCGAGTTCAGCTACCTTAGCTTTCAGTCCTTGATTCTCTTTCTGATTCTCTACTAAGTTCTTTTCCAGGGCTTGATTCTGTGTTCGCATTTCCTGGAACTTCTTCTCCCAACGGTCGGCTTTGGATTTTTCTTCCCGAACCTCTAGTTGCCATTGTTCAGAAGTCTTTCCCAATCCGGCTCTCCTCTTTGACAGTTGCATTCTCTTGTATCGTTCTTTCAGGTCATCTCGATCTTCTTCTATTTTCCTTTTTTCTTTCTTTACCTTTTCAACCTCAGTCTTCTGGACGTCAAAATCTAAGCTCAGATACATCTTTTCTTCTTCTAACTTCTCTATCTTCTTGGCGAGCTCTAGACTTTTCCTCTCAAACTCTAACTTTACGAGGTCTAATTCTGAAGGAATCACCCGTAAGCTTTCCTCCATTGATCGAGCAGTCTCCCAACTTGGCCTTGGAATGTTGTCATTGGTCCTCTTGCTAAACCAGTCCTTGTACTCAGGGGTCGTCGCCGGGCCATCGGTCAAAGCCTTCATGGAGCAACTCTTTTTCCAGGCGTCGGAAATCTCTCGTATCTTCTTTTTATAGTGATCGCCTTTGTATGAGAAATCACTTTGGGCCAAGCCACGCGTTGCCGGTATAAACTGTTCCGCTTTGTATTGCCTCAAAACGAGTAATGGCGCATAACCGACCACTCCCCAAATTCCAAGAAGAGGTACCCAATCAAAAGTCCCGCAACGATAAATGATTTCTTTAGGGGCTATCCAAGGAGCTTTCCATACAACATCTTCTTCTCGGAGATTCCGAAGTATCTCTATCCATCTTTCTTCTGTGATGTCGTCCCTTCTTGTTGTAGTTGCTGCTTCTTTTAAAGGAGAATAGTCCTGTAAGAACAATCGGCAAGGACCCCTATCGACCCTCCAGAAGTGACTGTTGAACCAAACTAACAACAACTGTGCGCAACCGATAAATCTGCCTTCACCCGCTCTCCTGCATGCACTCAAGGAACGAAAGGTTTCAGCTAGAATTGCCGGCACAGGCGTGACTTGTTTGCTAAGTCGATCAAATAAATCCGTGACCGCCTCGTCTATGTGTCCCATAGCCTTCGGGAAAATCACCAATCCATAAATACTTAAGGCCAAGAGATCCACTTTCCTCTTCGTGTCGGGGTGCGTCAATATCAAATCCCTTAGACTCGCCCACGGAATACATTTGCTATCACCTTTTTGTTGGATTCGAGCCACGGCCCATTGCTCACTCATTCCCGTAATAGTCATTAATTTCTTCACGAAAGTTAGGAGATTTACAGCCCTAACATAAGCTTTGTTGTCTTGGATTCTTGGATAGCGGAGTAGGACGGTATATTCTTCCAAAGTGGGTACTAAGTCTACCTCACCGAGTGTAAAGCAGCTATAAGCGGGGTTCCAAAACTGTACCATAGCCCGAAACAGATGCTTATCCACCTTAATGTCTAGCAAATAGGGAAGATCTCCGTAATTCTGATAGAATAGCTGTTTGGCTTCATCATCCCATTGGGTCCAGATGTCCCTCAATTCTTGAAGCTCGTTCTGTGCCGAACTGATACGGGTAAAGTCCCACAGCTCCGACGTATACCCCTCGGCAATACTATCTCCTTTTTCTAACTGGGCTTTCTCTGACCATGTCCGTATGTTAGCGTTGTCTTCCACTTTGTCAAGATATTCATTCCCCATTACAAAACTTTCTAACTTAGAAATAGAACCGTGAATCGATACCTTTAAATGTTGGATGACATGCAATGATAACAAAACAAAAAAAAGGGTCAGTGTCATATATAACGAATACAATTCAAAGACAATAAACAAACACCTACATGGGTAGTCGCTAAAGATTATCTCCGTGCTACCTATGGCAGGCACCTAAGGCGCACTATATGTGTTTTGGTTCTAGAGAGAAAGGGTACCCGAACCAGCAGATTCCTTGATCCTCACCCATTATAGGCTCATATGGACCAAGTTCAGTTCAGGGGGACACATTTCCCTATGGCCATGCGGAGATGAAAATCTCACGAAGACATAGGTACGGATGTATCCCGGAAGCGATTCACTAGCCCATGCGGAGGTGAAAACCTCACGAAAGCGTAGCTCCTCACTCCCACTTAAGGGTGTGACCACAACGGTCATGCAAATGCAATGTGTGCGAGGAACGATAACAAACATATTCGATAAACGCATGTAAAAGATTGTATTTAAGAAAAATTTCAAAATTTCTAACATTAAGACAGAAAATGATCGATTTTCGGCTTGACTCACTTAGGTTCCCCAGTGGAGTCGCCAAGCTGTCGTAACCATTTTTTGAAAAGAAAAACGGAGGTCGACTTAAAAAATGAAAATGGGGAGTCGCCACCAATCCTTTTAGGTGTGATTGGATCACCTTATAAAACTCTTTGGTCTACGAAAAATTAGAGAAAACGGGCTCGGGAGTCGGTTACGCGCGGGGAAGGATTAGCACCCCCGCGACGCCCAAAATTGGTACCAAATTGAGCAATTTTCTATCTTAAGTCGAAATTTGGAAAGATTTAAAAATAGGATTCTTTTTTGAAACTGGAATTATTTGAGTTAAAAAGATCGTGATTCCTTTGCTTCGATAGAATACGAACATCATATCCAGCACGATTGGACACGAGACTCGTGAATTCCTCGAAACTAGAGATATCTCGCAAATTGCAAAATTTAAGAGGGTATTTTAGGTATTTAGACGAGTGAGAAATCGCAACCCAGCACGTTAGGGCACCATTTCCCGGGTCACTGAATACAAAAAATATTGCCTCATTTTAAAGACATTTTTGAATTAAGACGAGACGATTAAAAAAGATCGAGATTCTTTCGTTTCGGAGGAACACGAACGTCACATCCAGCACGATTGGACACGAAGTTCTCAAATCCCACGAAGCCAAAATTGTCTCGCGAGTTGTAAAATTTGTTTAGGGGGGTATTTTAGGTATTTAGATAAGCGAGAAATCGCAACCCAGCACGTTAGGGCACTATTTCCCGAGTCTCTAAACACAAAAATATTGCCTCGTTTTAAAAGTATTTTGGATGATGTCTTTCGAAACCATAGTGAAATGTTGGAGCATCATATTAGCAAGTTAAAATAGCGATAATATTCACGACAAAAGGTGATATAAAAAGAGTATATTTGAAGGGTATATACGTGGTGGAAATATGTCTATACAATGTAGTTATAACAAAATTTGAGCATGAGATAAAATAATAGAAAATATGAATAATATGATATTAGAGCCATGCATGCATAGGATGTACGTATAACGATATTATAATATTGGTGTAAGAAGTAAGGGCTTACTAAAATGAAAGAAAATATGTTTATATACAAATCGGATGCATAATATATATATATATAGATATGGCATATAGATATGAGATTGGGGAATAAATGTATATATTATATGAGAATATGTGTATGTAGTAATAAATATATAAGATAGTATGAAATGGTATATAATATTAAAATGTGTATAAACATGATATGTACGTAATATAGTATTAAGAATATATTTAAGATAGTATAAAGGAGATAAATAATAATATTAATATATGTATGATACGCAGTATTTATAAGTATGTATATGTAGTGTGGGATTAAATATATTTGTACACAAGGTATTTAAAGAATGTATATAATACCTCGGTTAGGAAAAAATATACAATATATATATATTAGAAATATTAATACCTAGGTATAACTAATAATCATAAATATACTTATATATGGATATATTTAAAATATTGATTATAACCTAAACTATTGTTAACAATATCGATAATAAATATAATAAAATAATAGTTGTTATATTAGTAAATATATCAAAAAGTAGGTAATAATAATGTTAGTAGGTATAGCATAACCATAATATTTAAAGTGATAATACTAAGTATGATATAATATACTAATAGTAAGAATAATAATAATCATAATAATAATAATGTTTATAATAATAATAATATTGATAATAATTATAATAGATGTTAGTAAAAATAATGGTGATAATTGTTATAATAGTAAATACGTTAATAAAAATAGTAAAATAATAATAGTAATAATAATAATACTATAAATAATAATAATAATAATAATAATAATAATAATAATAATAATTATAATTATAATAATATTAATGATGATAAACCAAAAATAAAAGAGAGAAAAATAATAACAGTAATAAAAGGGACCAAATTGGACTAAAACCGAAACTCCCGGGCAGATTTTAAATTAAAAAACGAACGTGGGGGCTTATTTGAACACGGGAACGAGGTTTGGGGACCAAAGGAGCAATTTTCCCGCGTGTTTAAAACGACGTCGTGGCAAAGGGACTAAATTGTGACATGGGGTAAATTAACGGGTCAAATTAAAGTGTTTAAAAACCTAATTGCGTAGGTCCAAAAAAGCGGAAGGGCTGATTGCGCAAATAGCCCTTCCGTTTAAAAACACGCGGATCCTAGGAGCGGGTCGGGTCCGCACACGGGTCGGTTCAAAACGACACCGTTTTGGGGCTTAAGTGTAGCCCCCAAAACGGTGTCGTTTTAGAGGACTATATAAGGCCCTTTCAATGGAAAAAAAAATCATTTGCACGGGGAGAAAGAAAAAAAAAGGGAGAGAGAGGGAGAGAGGGGTGCCCGGGGGGCGATTTCCGGTGGTCGGTCCGACCACCGGCCGGCCACCGTCCGGTCACCGGACCGCCGTCCGTCGCCGGTGCCGGCCACCGCACGCGGTGGCCGGAAAAGGTAAAAAAAATTTTATTTTTTTTACTTTTTTTTTACTTTATTTATTCTTTATTTTTGTTGTTATTTTCAATATGTATGTATATATGACCGATTTTAAAAGAAAAAAATCACCTCTGTCGTTTGCTTTTTCGCTTTGATATTTACTGCGTTCTCCTTGCGATTCGGGGGCCTTCCCTTCGTTGTGTAGTCCTTTATAATGCTATCTGATATCTGAAATTCGACTATTGGTATTTTGCACGAAAATTTTTTAGTGTTTGCTGATATTTTTCTTGAGATTTCCAAAAAATCCGAACCCCCTATACAGATTTCTAGTTGGCTTTTATAGCCGTTTACAACTTGTTTTTCTATGTTTCCTGTCTAATCTCCTTAAATGTTTCTGCAAGTACAAGTTGGTGCTGACATGGGCGGTGGGAATGACCTGGGGCGGTGCTTGCAGGAGGCTGGCAGAGGGCAGGTGGCTGTGGCAGAACCAAGTGGGAGGGCTAGGGTTAGTTTAGGTATTTGGGCTGACCGGGTGTGGGTTAAGTTGTAATGGGTTTGTTTTGTGGGTTGAATTGGGTCAAGTAGGTTTTGGGTTTTGTTGGGCTAGGGACTTAAGTTAGGGTAGTTAGGATTTGGGTTTGGGTTTTTGTAAACAGGTCTGGGTAGTTAGCTGGTAATGGGTATCACTTGGGCTAGGGTAGTTGGGGGTTTAATTTGTAAATGATTTAATTTTAGGGGTCGGTTTAATGCCCCGGGCCAAAAATTGGCCATTACAGCTGAAATGAAAACCAGGTGACTGTTTTGTTAGTTACCCCAAAGTTGAGTGACTGTTGGTGTAATTTACCCTAAAATAAAATCCAAAAATAAAAAGCAGACCCCAAAAAAATAAATAAAATTTATATATATGTATATATAAATATAATCTTTTTGAAATATATAATAAAGCTTTTATTCGTATTTATTAATTTTTCTATTTTTTTTTGCTTTTTCTTATTTTTTTACTACAAATCTAAAAAATTAAATAATGAATGACAAGACAAAAAATAATATGTTTTTTTTATAGCAAAACAGGTAATAGAAGGAGATGTAACAAATCTCTTTTCATTACCATAATGGTCCTCGTTTCCATTCATATCTCTATTGATCAACATTTCTATTTCTTAAGTAAACCCCATCATTTTTAGCGGTCCAAATGCAATCACTATAGTTGCACTCATTAAAAAAGCCCGCGTTATCTCTAAACACGTCAAGTGTAACATAAAAGTTGTGAGCCATGTAGCACCAAAAAAGTGCTTCCCAAAAAAATTTATCTTGAAGCTCTAATTAAATTCGGTACCAATAGTGAAGTTATGGATGCCCAAATCGTTGTCTTTAGACTTGCAATAAATTAATAGTATTTTGTCATTGCTCAATTTGTTAACGGCATGAACATGCCATGTAATGAGCCACGGATCATGATAAATATTATTAGGTTCACAACTTGAAAAATCTATTAACAAAGTTATAGCTATTGCTTAAACAAGTACGAAGAATATAACATTCTTACAAAAATAGCTCTTTTTTTTTTTTTTGTCTCTCTTTTAATTTGGTTTCGTAATATGTTTTGCCTTTTTTTTTAATTTTCATTATCGTAGTTATATATAGTGGATGTATACATGAAAGTTGAAAAAAAAAAAGAGCGTTATAAGGTAATAATTATTCTTTTGGTATTTCTTTTGCTAATGATGAATCCAAAATTTTGAAATTTGTAGTAAATACCAAAAAAAGGAAGAAAGAATGAATGCGTTTGGTTAAAGGATTAAGAATGTTGCCAAAGTTGAAAATATTTACATTGATGGATTTTTTTGGCATTTGAATATCTTTTTATTAACATTTGAGGTGAAGATGGCAAACGTCCATCATCTCTTGATTTATATTGGGAATTGTTTATTTTTTCAATGTTTAGAACTATTTATAGTCTGTCTCCAACTCTTAAATAGAAGAATAATACGTTTCAGCTTACTTGAACACATGTCCTCCTGCATTGACAACAATATCGATGCTAATCGAGATAAGACTCAATCAAATTGAACTAACAGAATTTCAATTCATCGGTTTTCTTTTATTTATATATATTAAAAATATTTTTACTAATGATGCATAAAATATTTATTTTATATTAAAAATAATAAATAAAATAAATAAAGTTGAAATTAACTTCAATTTGTTTTGATTTTATTTAGTTTGAATAATAATGGTTTTTTAACTTGTAAATAAAAAATCAAACCAAATCAAATAAATTATCTATTATCAATTATTTATTTCTATTTTTATTTTATTTATATTTAAACTCTTGATTGTGTTGGTGTCACAAGTCAATCGAACATCAACTTAATTGGGAAATTATTAAAAGATCATTCATTTTGTAAAGTAAAATATTATTATTAGGCTATTTCTGTCTTTATTATTTATCAATAAAAAATTAAAAAAATCACATGTAATGATATTTAAACTTAAAGAATCTTAAACTTTTA
This sequence comes from Gossypium stocksii, assembly GCA_020496765.1. Taxonomy (NCBI): domain Eukaryota; kingdom Viridiplantae; phylum Streptophyta; class Magnoliopsida; order Malvales; family Malvaceae; genus Gossypium; species Gossypium stocksii. Next base: position 114,103,999 of record CM035623.1, read on the forward strand.
ATTTTATTATTTAAACTGAAGATTCATTTATTTTTTTATATAAATTTTTAATGAATATATTTATTATAAAAAAAATTTCAACCACATCATGAACTTATTCTATATATAATGAAGACAATATGGAAATTTATTTAGAAAGTGAAAGTATATGATAGTCCCTCCATCACTGATTACCAGCCAAGTCAGTTAGCCTTTTAAATTATTAAAAGGATTTATTCATTGAGTCCCTAAATTATACATGTATTTCCATTTTGATAGCCAAATTTTTCGTCCTGAATTATAAATTCCGTTTCATTTCACTCAAAAAATTACCAGCCAAAAAATGAGGTTACATAAACATATGGATAAAATACGTCACCATTTCTATACTTTAGCAAAGTTTGAAATTTAATACTTGTATTAAAACTTAAGTGTTTTTATTTGTCCAATTATCATTAAAGTTTTAAGTCAAAATTTGCTTACTATCACGTGTGTTTATTGAGTTAATAATTATTTCCTTTCGAAGTTAGCATGATTGTATGAGTGTATGAAGAGGTAAAGTTCAAATTTTCGTGTTAAGAAGATTAAGATAAAATTATAAAATTCGAAAGCTTAAAGTCAATAATTTTATATTTAAAATATATATATAAATTTAATTATTATATTTTAAGAGAGGGCAAAATGAATATTTTCAGTTTTAACACGGGCCCAAGGCCTCCTAGATGTATTTAATATTGTTGGAATCGTATTGAATCGATTGGATTTGAAATCAATGGACGTATCGGTTTAGATAGTTGTTCTGAATAAACCACTCGAAATTGCCATTGAAGTGGAAACTGAAATCAGTTGAACTAATAAAAAACCGATTAAGCCTATCGTTTGACTTTTAACTCAATTTATTATCGTAGGCCCATTAAATACAACCCAAACCGATAAAACCCAACATAAAATAAAACCTAGAAATAAAAAAAAATGGCCCAAATAAATATACACCCAACCTAATACAATAAATAAAAGTTAAATATATATATATATATATATATATGTATATATAAATTTAATTTATTTTGTTTATAATTTTTCTAGAAATTTTTGGTTTTTTTCTGAACTTTTCCCCTTTTCATTTTTTCTTAATTTTTTTAACTTTTTGAGTGATTGAACCAAAAATTAATAATTTGATTAGTTTGATTACAAGTTTGACTCTAAAAAGATTAGCTAATTAACGAACAAATTTATACAAAAATAATATTTTTTTTTCAAGACAGGTAAATGAAGTAAAAATAACAAATCTCTTTTCATTACTATAATCTACCTTGTTCCCATCCGTATGTCAATTTATCAAACTTTCCATTTCTCAAGTAAATCCTATCATCTTTAGCGGTCCAAATGTAATCACCATAGTTGCACTCTTGAAAAAAGCCATCGTTCTCCCTAAATGCGTCAAATGCAACATGAAAATTGTTGTGAGCTATGTAGCACCAGAAAAGCGTTCCTTGAATTTCCAAATAAATTCGGCTTGAATTTCCAAATAAATTCAGTGTTGATGGTGAGGTTATGAATGCCCAAATCATCATCTTTAGACTTGCAATGAACTAATAGTATCTTGCCGTTGCCCAATCCGTTAACGACATGGACATGCCATGTAATAAGCCACGGAGAGAGTTTATTGATATCATCATGGTGGCCTTTATTAAATTCACAACTTGATGAATCTATTAATAAGGTTATACCTATTACTTGAACAAGTACGAAGAATATGACATTCTTACAAAAATAGGTCATGTTTTTTTTCTCTTTCGATTTGGTTTTGTAATATATTGTCGTTTTTATTTTTCATTATTTTAGTTATATATAGTGGACATATATGTGAAACATTATAAGGCAATATATTTTCTTTTGGTATTTCTTTGCAAATGATGAAAGCAAGATTGTAAAATTTGGAGTAAATACCAAAAAAGGAAGAAGGAATGGATGCATTTGGTTAAAGGATTAAGAATGTTGCCAAAGTTGTAAATATTTACATTAATGGATTTTTTTGGCTTTCGAATATCCTTTGATTTCTGTTTCTAGGTGAGTAGTTGATTTACATTGGATTATTTATGTATTAACTATTTGATTGGGATTAATTTTAGAAAAAAGTGTGGTTATTTTTTATTATTTTTATTTTTATTTTATAAAATTGAATGGAAATAAAATCCGACATCAAAGGTGATAGAACTGGTTCGAATTCAATTAGTTTGTTTTAGTTTGTTTTAAAAATAATAATAATAATATATTTTCAAAAAATATTTTCACTAAATGTATAAAATATTTATTTTATATTAAAAATAATAAAATAAAAATAAAATTAAGTTTGATTTGATTCCATTCGTTTTAGTTTATTTTAGTTTAGATAATAATGGTACTGAATCAAATAAATTTAAGTAATAATAAATTTGAAATTGAACCAAATTCAAAATTAAATCAAATATATTTTATGTATATGATGAGTCATCACATGTTGTCCTTTTAATAATATAATGTACTAGGTCGAACTAAAGACATTATCAAATTCATTTTTATATTATAAAAAATTTAAAATTAATCATAAATTAAATAAACATTATTATTTAATTTTATTTAAATAATAATATTTTTTATTGTAAAAATTAAAGATTTAATCAAATCAAATAAATTTAAATAGTAACTGAATCGAAATTAAACTTATGGTAATAAATCCGAAATCGAATATTTAAATTAGAATAAATTTAAACCGGTTATTTGACATATTTTACCCCATTTATTAACACAAACCCATTAATTACAATTCAAATGGATAAAACGCAGCTTAAAATAAAACCCAAAATAAAAATGTGGCGCAAATAATATAACCCAACCTAAAAGAAATAAACTATATATTAAAACTTTTATGTGTTTATTGATTTTTCTGGTTTTTCTGAACTATCTCTTTCTTTTTTTCCAGTGATTGAACTAGTTGTATCAAAAATTGATAGTTTAATTCCATCATAGATCCATTCTTAAAAGATTAGATAATTAATGAAAAAGTTAGATAAAAAATTATATTATTTATTGCAAAAAAAGAAATAAAAGGACATATAACAAATCCCTTTGTATTACTATAATTGTCTTTGTTCCCACTTATGTCTCAATTCATCAACCTTTAACTAGGTGAATTTGGAGAACCTCTAACCACAATAGACTAATGACCCTTCATAAGATCACCCTCGTTGGACACACGTGGGAATTCAAACTCATTGGTTACCCAATTGTCCTAGGAGATTATATCCTAAGACATTACATCATTGCCACTGCAACAAGGTATAATTCTATTCTCAGTGAGCTTAGGATGCATGGACTCCCTTGTCCCCATATATAAGTGCACCATAACACTTGGGAGAAGCGGAAGTGATACATGTACGAATGTGGTAAATTTTATTAAATTTCATTCACCGAAGTTATTAATTTTCAAATTTGAAAAATCAATTGACTTGCAATGATTTTTTTTTATGGGATCCAGGCATTTTTAGTTGATATGTCTTCATAGTGTTTAAAAATCTATATTTTATTGTAACACCCTAAACCCGGCCTAAAAGTTAGGCCCGAATCTGGCGTGTCACATTGAAGTGTTTTTGCGAAAAACCTTGTTTTTCATTGAAAACCCTTCTTAAAGAAATTTGAGTACAATTCCAATTTAAAGTTGTCTTTCAAACGGCTTGTATTTAAAAATCAATCAGTCTTTCTATAAGTTAAAAATTATTTTTTTTAAGGAAAAATATTTTAAGTGCGGAAGCTTAATTTTGAATAAATCTATTGTTTCAAAATAAGACGTGAGATAACTTAGAGGAAATAAAGTAAAGCGTTCAATGCAACAAATAGTAGAGGTAAAGCCTTATTACAATCCAAAATCAAAATACTTAGGAACTATAAAGAAAAACAAATAAAATAAGCGTCTCGCTAGCTGGCTACCTCCAAGTCCCTCTATTCGTTGAACCGCCTACTAAGGGTTTCCTGACAAAATAAAAGAGGGAGTGAGTTTCGAAACTCAGTGTGTACAACCCTCAACAATCATTAACATGCAAGCAATCAATTGGGCCTAAGCCCGAATCACAGTATCATCGTAATATATCACATATGCAATACAGTAAAAACCCTCCCCAATAATCCATCCGCTACACAAAATTTCCCGACCAACCTTATACACCTGTGGGGATTTCTAAATCAACCCACCCATCCGCTACATAGCAATAGTAGCCCGGTTGTGGTACTACCTAACGTTGTAGCAAAGCTGCTATTGTAGCCCAATTTTGCATTCATTATAAACCCAAACAAAAACAAAACAGGAACCAAATAAATAAGTCCAAGTCCCTTTACAAAATTAAAAACCAAAAGCCTAATTACAATCAAATCTGACCCAACCCGTTTCAAACCCATAACCCAATTACATTTCACAAACCCAATCAACAGAACCCAAATACTAAACCCAATTACAAATTTTAACCCAATACCCAGGCCCTAATTGGCCTAACCCAAATACATCCAAACCCTAACTCAGCAACCTTAGCCGCCTCTGCCCACTTAGCCTTAGCCGCTTCTGACTCAGCACTTACCCCCTGTTACACCGCCCCAGTCACGTCCTTCTGCTCTCAGCACCGCCCAAATCCCTGCAAACAATTAAAACGAGAGGACAGAAAGCAAAAAGAAAGAAGCAACTTGTAAAGGAAATTTATGCTATAAAAGCCGAATGTATCATTTTGTAGAGAAGAGGTTTTTTTCTCTTCCAAAATAAAAAAAAATCAGGTTTCAAACACGAAATCAGAGAGTGAAAGATCAACAAAATAGCAGTTTCAGGTATAAACAGCGAAAGGTACATCCCCAAAGTCACATTCAGACACTGAAAAAGCAATACTCTAGCAATATCCAGCGAAGGGATACCCCTCCAATCTAACATCGGAAACCAGAATCGGCAGAGGTGATTTCCTTTTAAATCTATACGTGCGTATTATTAAATAACGACAGTAATAACATAAAGTATACTAAAAAAAAAAACAAAAAAAAACTAAAAATACTACCTTTTTCCGGCCACCGTTCCGGTGGCAGGAGCGGCGACGAACGGTGGCCGACGATCGGCCGGTGATCGGTCGGTGACCGGCCGGTGACCGGCCGGCGACCGGTCCGGTGACCGGTCCTGCACCGGAGACCCCGGGACCTTTCTTCTCTCCTTTCCCCTCTCCCCTCTTCTTCTTTCCCTCTTTTTTTTTTTTTCCTTCTCCGGGTACCAAATGAGCCGAAATAAAAAATTTGGCCTTTTATACTTTTGAACTCGGATCGGGTCGACCCGATCCGACCCACCTAAGGTCCGCGTGCTCTGACGTCATATGGGGAATTTGCGCAATTGGTCCTTCCGCTTTCTTTTCAATTTACAATCAAGTCATTTCTTATTTTAAATTGGCCCCGTAACTTACTCCGTGTTTCAATTTGGTCCATACTGATGCGCTGCGTTTTAATCAACTCGAAAAATTACCATTTCGGTCCCCCAGTTGTTCACCCGTGTTCAAATAACCCCTCCTCCTTCTATTTTTATTTTAAATTTACCCAGAACTTCCTTTTTTAATTCGATTCCGTCCTGTTATTACCTTTTTCGTTATTTAATTTTACTATATATTACGCTTATTATTATTATTATTATTATTATTATTATTATTAGTGTATCTTACTAGTAATATTATTTTAAATTTCGGACAAGTATTGTATATATATTTGTTTTTCGTATTACTATTATTCTTAATAAATATATATTATAGACATATGTTTAGATATTATTATCATATATTATGATACATACATGTACATGTACATATACAACATTATTAATTCTCTGTTATATTAGTCTTATTATTTTACTACTACTATACCTGTCGTTACTATTATTAAACTCATTTTTTTAATGTCCATATTACTAATTATAATTATTAACATTATTATTATTGCATGTATATGTGATGTATTATATATATTCCTAATACTATGTTTAACATGTTTTACATTTTGCATGTATAATTTAATATTATTTATACATTACACTATGTACATACTTTTAATATTATATTTTGCACGTATTTTAATATTATACTATGTATGCATTATGTGTATATCTTAAATATTATATTATACGCACGTATTCGTGTCTCATTTTTTTCATGTATAACTCTATCATACTATTATATATTTTGATACATCACGTATATATTATTTTTACATATTATTATTAGTCGCCTTTTCTATATATATTGTTCAGTTCTAACGTGAACATACTACATGCGTGGTTTAATATTGCATTAAATATATATTCTTTTACGTCACGTATATATTACGTTGTTTATACACATTTTGTGTCTCGCATATATACTTTAATATCATTTTGTTTATTGTCACATATATTGCTAATGTCTATAAATCCTTATTGTTATACATGCATTATTATATGTTTATTTCACCTCGTATATTTTTAACCTTTATCATCGTTTGTTTTTAACGTAGCATTTTCATATTATTGTTCTTATGCCCACTCTATTTATCCTAATCTTTTCACGTTTTAAAATAAGGCAATATGCCGATTTTAACATTATGCCAGTGATTTCATTGCTATTGTTGGGTGAATCACGATTGGCTCGTGTTAAACGGGATATCCTTTCCAAAAAAATAAAAACCTTCAGTATCTTAATCGGATCACGACTAAATCTTAAATTGAACTCGTATTTTTGAAGATTAAGACAACGTATATTTGAAAGATACCAATTTTGGGCGTCGCGGGGGTGCTAATACCTTCCCCGCGCGTAACTGACTCCCGAACCCTACTTTTCTCTGAATTTCAACGTAGACCTAAACTGAGCCTTCCTTTTAAGTAAAAAACGAATTTTTCAGCCAAAAGAAGTTTTAATAGGTGTCCGATCACACCTAAGAAAAAGGATCGGTGGCGACTCCTTTGCTTTAAATAAATCGAAATTCGTTTTCAAGATTTTAAATCGCCACAATTAGCGACCTAAGCTAAAAAATTTTTTCGTCGCTACAGCTGGCGACTCCACTGGGGACCAGCTTTCGAGAGTCGAATCGAATCAAATGCGTTGTCAAAATTTTCGAAATGCTTTTTTTTCAAATTAATATTTAGTCATGATCCTCAAAATTTTTGCAAAAATCATGTACTCGCATCTCATTGTAAATGTTTTCTAACTTCTTGTTTACTTGTTTTGAAGCTCTAAATTTCTAAGCTTCGGTTCTCTAAGTCTAGTTTCTAAAATAAAACGAAAGGTTTGTAAGTTTCTCCCCACACACCGTTCACGCGCATTGTTGCATAACATGAGCGCCATACCCGGGCTCCGTCCCTCTTAAGTGAAAGTAAACGCTACGCCTTCGTGAGTTAACTCGTCCCTCCGCACAGGCTAGTGAATACTTTCGGGTTACATATGACTTATGCTTTCGTGAGATAACTCGTCCCTCCGCATAGGCATAAGTAAATGTAATCCCTCGAATTGGTCTCGTAAGCCTGTGATGGGCTATGACCGAGGTTCTGTACTAATCTTAGTAGATGACAGTACAGACAATTCGGGTACCTTTCTAGAACCTAAAACCACATATAATGAACTGTACGAGCCACCCAATTAGAGCCATGCCGAACCTCTGTCCGTTTAGCAAACACCAAAAATAGGCACACGGGAGAAATGCCTCTTACCTTTTGTACTTTTACTTTGTATAAGGGGAAGGGATTTATCTGTTAAATTGAATCGGGTAGTTTAAAATTGCTTTAATTTATTTTCATTTATATCTGATCACTAACCAAGTTTGATTGTCTTTGTTTTATTCCTCATCGTGCATCATAGGCATCATAGTAGGACGGTGTTGACTAAAGATTAGTTGCCAAAAACGGGTTTCAAATGGAAGAGTCAATTGTACAAACGACCGAGACAAACACCGTGGTTCGGGACTGGTCTTTGAGGACTCAAAGAGAAAAGGGAGACAGCCTGGTAGAAGGATGCATTGTCAATCTACCCGAGCGGGTGACTGTGAATGTCCGTCAAAACAACCTTGAAGACTTGGTTGGGATCTGGAATCAGTGGGATTCAGATACTAGGGGCATTTTCACCGAAAGGTACGGGGACATAGCCCATCTGATTGCTGTCAAAGTAGACGAAAGATTGATTCAAGCTATGATCAGATTTTGGGATCCGGGTTATCAGTGTTTCACATTTAACCAAGAAGATATGACTCCCACGATAGAGGAGTATGTTGCTCTGCTACGTATCGAAAACATGCAAACCTACAAAATATATGTCAAAGAGCCCAAGCCGATGACATTCAGGAAAAGTTAGTAAGGCTGACGGATATGACCGATGCATGGGCCGAAAAGCAAATAAAGAAAAAGAATGAAATCAGCTGCGTCCCATGGCTTTCCCTACGAGACCTGGTTTTAAACCATCCTGACATGTTGAAACGGATAAATTTGTTTGCTTTGGCTATCTATGGTTTAGTTGTCTTTCCGAAAATTCTCGGACATATAGAAGTAGCGGTAGTGGATTTCTTTGAAAAGTTGAAGCAATGTATCAACCCTGCCCCAACCATCCTAGCAGAGACCTTCAGATCTTTGAGCAGTTGCAGGAAAAGAGGGGAAGGACGATTCATCGGATGCGCGCAGCTACTTAACGTTTGGATTTTGAGTCACTTTTGGAAGGTAGAGCGCACACCGTTCCACATGTTTTCGAAGACATTTGCTCCGTTGGAAGCTCACCTTAAGAAAGAGTAGCCGAAGGAGGTTACTGAGCAGCATTGGGTCTCAGTGTTTCAGAACTTGCGTGCCGAGGACATAGTATGGAGAGCGCCGTGGATGCGCCCTTCGCTTTTGTTATATAAAGTCGGAAACCAAGACTGGGTACCACTACTTGGATTGTGGGGAGGGATTGGTTACGCTCCTCTTTTGGTTCAAAGACAGTTCTCTTCACGACAGTTTATACCCGCCACCAGTGGTCTGGCTCAGTCAGAGTTTGTTTTTGCGGGCGAAGGTTATATGAAGAAAGTCCGAGACACTGCAAAGGCTTAGAAAAGAATTCATCTGATGAAGTTGGCTTTATATGCTGACACTATCACCCAGGACTACGATGCATGGAGAAAGCAACAGATGAGTAGTTTGCAAGTCTCATCGGCAGATTACGCCTTTCAGAATCCTTTTTCGAAGGAAATTCCATCCGAGCTAGAGACGGCGAGACAAGAATTCGAACGCGAAAAGACAAAAATGTTACGAGACCTTAGTGCCCTTCAAGAAGAAAATTATCAGCTGAAGATCGATGTTCAAATTGAAAGATCCAGGGCCGAGAAGGTGCAAAAAGAAGCCGAGGTCGTAAGAAACGACTTAAGAGATCTTCATCTAGAAAATAAAAAGTTAAGAGGCACCATAAAGAACAGCGGGCTGGGCAAGTCATCAGCGGAATGGAAAGAGGAATTGAGTAATGTCAAAGGTGGGATGGAATTTTAGAAAGGAAAAGCAAAGAAAGAAGAAGGAAAGGCTGCACGGGCTGTAATAGAGTTAAGAAAGAAGTCTGCTGAGTGTGAAGCTACATCTGTTGAACTGATGACTGGTCGAGCTAAGCGTCAAGAATTAAAAGAAACGATACGGGATTTAGAAGACACACTACAAGCCCGACAACAACAACTGGATACTCTCTTGGAAGCTTTGGAAGAAAAGAAGGGTCAGTATGATAGAGATACCCACGCTTACGAAAGAGCCCTCTGCGAAAAGGATGAAAATCTCAAATACTTGATCAACGAGATTCGTACGGCAGCCATGCACATAATGCAAATAGCGGATGAAGCGGAGACTCTTAGCTGCCAATTCCCGCCTAGACAGAGATCGAGCATATCAGAATTCTTGGAACGAGTGAAAAATTACGGCAATGTAGCGAGGAAGTTTGTATGAAAGCTGAATCAAATGATGGAAAAAAAAAACGTTATGTAAATAGACTCTTTTGATTAATGAAATGCCTAAATAGGGGCTGTCTGGAATCAACACCGATTTGGCATGTGCATTCATAACTAACATTTGACGTGCATTCATAACTAACATTTGACGTGCATTCATTCATTCATTCATTCATTTACTGCATATCCCATGATCGTTTGCTAAAGGGTAGAATCATATGATGCGCAGTTGTGACGTTGTAAACCTGGAATCACACCATACGTATAGAACACGTCGACAAGCCAGAGCAATGGAGGCTGAGTTTAATGAAAGAATTGAAAAGATGGAGAGAATTCAGAAAGAATTACAGGATCAGTTAGCCAGGTCGCAACAGGAGACGAGAGAGTTGATGATAAGGTCTCGGGAAGAGTCCACTGAACAGAAGGACCAATTGGCCAAAATGATGGAAATGATGTGGGCCCTAGTCAAAGGAAAGGGACCTATACAAAACCCTGAGGTTGTGAATCTTGATCAGGATCTGCCCTACCCTCCTGGGTTTACTCCGCCTCACGCGATACATAGAGGATACACGCAAGGGGGACCCGCGGGCCTGGAACAACGACCTATAACACCTCCTCCTGTAGGACAGGGGGTATTCATGGCAAACCCAGGAACTGCTCAAATGGATCCACCTGTCCCGGACCTAGACGATCCTGCAGAAATCGCTAGGCTAAGGATAGAGGATCATGAAGTCCAAGAAAAATATAGAAGTCTGGAGGAAAGACTTAGAGCGATAGAAGGCATTGAAGTCTTCTCGGCGCTAAACGCTAAAGAACTTAGTCTGGTACCGGACTTGGTCCTCCCTCCAAAATTCAAAGCACCAGATTTCGAAAAGTATGATGGCTCGAGATGCCCGAAGGCACATCTTGTTATGTTCTGCCGAAAAATGACTGGTTATGTCAATGAAGACAAGCTGCTTATACATTGTTTTCAGGACAGCTTGACCGGATCAGCTCTCCGCTGGTACAACCAACTCAGTAGAGAAAGGATCTGAACCTGGAAGGATCTAGCCGTGGCATTTTGCGAGCAGTACAAACACGTCTCCGATATGGTACCCCACCGCATGACACTACAAATGATGGAGAAAAAGCCATCAGAAACTTTTAGACAATATGCGCAGAGGTGGAGAGACATCTCGGCTCAGGTGGAACCTCCATTGACCAAGACCGAGATAGCAGTCCTGTTCATCAATACCCTGAAGGCGCCATTCTATGATAAATTAGTGGGAAGCGCCACAAAGGACTTCTCGGATATTGTCATATCCGGTGAACTTATAGAAAATGCGGTTAAAAGTGGAAGAATGGAAGGAGAAGGTTCGAAGAAGGCAGTGCCTATGAGAAAAAAGGAGCCGGAAGCCCACATGGTGGGAACCGAAAACCGTTATGCTCCTAGTCCATATCCTAATCAATTTCGACCTCGAAATTACCCGCCACCAAACTTCTATCAACCACAAGCCCCCTATTACCAACCACCACCTCCCTATCCTTCTTACCCTGTCTATGCAACCAACAGCCCGAGGCCAGCCACCACGTTTCCTCAAAATACCAGCTCTACCCAAGGCCAACCTAGAGGAGAACCAAGGCCAGCGAGGCCTAACCCTGAGAGACCCCAATTCACCCCTATTCCAGTATCTTATGGGGAACTATACCCCAAGCTTGTAGAGAAACAATTGATATCTCCCCATTACATGGCACCGTTGAAACCCCCGTACCCAAAGTGGTACGACCCAAATGCAAGCTGTGCATACCATGCGGGGAACCAGGGGCACTCTACGGAAAACTGCATTGCCTTTAAACGAAGAGTCCAAGGACTAATTGATGCGGGTGTCTTACGCTTCGACGGTACTAGTGGTGCGACCGGAGACCCGTTCCCAAATCATGCTGAAAGAAATGTAAGTGTAGTGGAGGAAATAAGTGAATTGCAAACCAGAAGAGTCGTTTCGGAAATAAGCACACCTTTGCAGAGAATCTGGGAGGTGTTGCTTGAAAAAGGGTTACTCTGTCGTCTTAGAGGAGTAACCGAGAAAAGAAATACCAACAGTTAAAATTTTTGTGACTTCCATGAAGTCGAAGGACATAATATCCAGTCTTGTGAGCAATTTAAAGAACTACTCCAAGACATGATGAACAGCAAAGAGATTGAAATCTTCAACGGAAGAAGAGAGGCCGATGAAAGGGAAATATGTGCCTCTGATAGTCAATCATCAGATCTCCCTTACACTGCTGAACGACCATTGATAATATATTATGATGCGAGGAGAGAACCAGTAAAACCAAAAATGGTAATTGAGGCGCCATCGCCTTTTCCGTACCAGGATAGTAGGGCAATACCTTGGAAGTACGATGTTAATATCGTCACTCCTGAAAGTGAGCACGGCTAAAAATATCGGAGAAGTTGGTCACTTTACCCGGAGTGGAAGATGCTATTCCAAAGAAGTTGAACCAGCAAAGAGGAATAATGATTCCAAACAAAAGGGAAAGGCACCCATGTTGGAGGCTGAAGTTGAATCGGAAAGTCTGCCCGAACGACAAGGGACTAAAAGACCTGTGAATGAGGAAGAAGCACAGGAATTCTTGAAATTCATTAAACACAGTGAGTACAACGTGGTTGAACAATTAAGTAAACAACCTGCACGTATTTCGGTATTATCCCTATTATTGAACTCAGAGCCACATCGAAATGCCTTGTTAAAGGTATTGAATCAAGCCTATGTAGCAAACAATATATCGGTCGAAAAGCTTGATAGGTGGATCAATAACTTGAACACTGATAATTTCATCTCCTTCAGTGATGATGAAATACCACCGAACGATAGAGGCTCTGTGAAGGCGCTGCACATAACAACCCGCTGTAAGGGTTATATAATACCAAACGTGCTTATTGATAATGGATCAGCACTTAATGTTATGCCCCTGGCCACACTTTCCAGAATTTCGATAGATTTGTCCTATTTGAGGCCGTGTCATTCCACGGTGAGGGCATTTGATGGAACGAGACGAGAAGTTATAGGAAAAATTGAGGTCCCTCTAGAAGTGGGTCCTTATATCTATGACGTCGAGTTCCAAGTTATGGACATCACCCCTTCATATAATTGCCTCCTGGGGAGGCCATGGATCCATTCGGCCGGGGCAGTTCCATCATCCCTTCATCAGAAAATAAAGTTTATTATGGATGACTGCTTGGTTACCGTTGAAGGTGAGGAGGATATTGTTGCGTCTATCTCTGCAGACACACCTTACCTCGAAGCGAACAAAGACGCCGTGGAATGTTCCTTTAGATCCTTTGAGTTCGTCAACGCCACATTTGTGGCTGAAGTAAACAGAATTCCCGTGCCTAGGCTGTCGAAGAATACTAAAATGGGAATCAAGCTGACGGTAGGGAGAGGGGCCCGAGCCAGGAAAGGTTTGGGAAGACATCATCAAGGGATAGTCAGGGCGTTAAAGCCAGTACCTCATAAGGCACGATTTGGTCTAGGATTCCAACCGAATGCACATCACTTGAAGAAACAGTGGAAGAAGGAGCAAGAAAGAAGGGTTGCGAGGACTCTAGGACGAGAACCGGAATGGGAACCCATCGAGTACCCCCATCTGTCGAGGATATTCACATCCGCTGGAATAATATATCCTGGGCAAGATAGTGTGCACAGCCCGCTGTTACTCATTGAGAAGGCCTTCCAGAACGTTTGCATAAATGTCATTGATGAAGAAGCTGGCACAAGTAAGAACGTTTCGAAGATACGCCCTTGTCCCCCGGGTTACATGTTGAACAATTGGACCGCTGAAGATCTCCTTGTGGTTTACAAGTCTCCCTCAGAGTAATATCCGATATTCACTTTTTGTGTCCCTAAATATAATGGGATTCTTTTGTAAGAGCTGTCGTCTGCTCTTTATCTATTAAATGAATATTAATGAAGAAGCATTTTGTCATAACCTTTTGCATTTGTATCTACTCCATAATTATTCTTTCATTTCATGGCCTATTCTTGCACTTACCTCATACCATGCCATAATGTTCTGTTCGTTGTTGCCAAAATTTGGACGTCCCTCTATAGTGTTCTCTTTCCTATTCAATTTTCAGGTGTTCAGATGCCAATGACATGAACGAACCCGTTACCAATCTTGAAATCGATTTTGAAAGGACCGTTTGTTTAGGAGAATTCGAGGATGAGGGAAATGCCGAAGACTATGTCTCGTCTCCTGACTTGCTAAGGTTGGTGGAACAAGAGGACAAACATATTCTACCTCATCAAGAATCTGTTGAAACAATAAACCTGGGCACTAATGAAAATAAACAAGAAGTGAAGATCGGGACCTCACTCTCAGAGGACACCAGGCATCATTTGATTGATTTGCTTCATGAGTACAAAGACGTGTTTGCATGGTCTTATCAGGATATGCCGGGATTGGACGGGGACATAATGGTTCATAAGCTCTCGCTGAGACCCGAATGTAAACCCATCCAACAAAAATTAAGGCGGATGAGGCCCGAAATGCTGCTGAAAATAAAAGAGGAAGTCAAGAGGCAATTTAATGCAGGCTTCCTACAAGCTTCCAGATATCCAGAATGGGTGGCTAATATTGTCCCAGTGCCCAAGAAGGATGGTAAAGTGCGAATGTGCGTGGATTATCGTGACCTGAACCGCGCAAGTCCTAAGGATAATTTTCCCTTACCACATATCGACACATTGGTGGACAATACGGCGAAGCATTCATTATTTTCTTTCATGGATGGATTTTCGGGGTATAATCAGATCAAAATGGCTCCCGAGGATATGGAGAAAACCACCTTTATAACGATGTGGGGAACGTTCTGTTACAAGGTGATGCCATTCGGGCTCAAGAATGCCGGGGCCACGTATCAGAGGGCCATGGTGACATTGTTCCATGATATGATGCATAAGGAGATAGAAGTCTATGTTGACGACATGATTGCTAAATCCCGAGGAGAAGAAGAACATATCGTGAACCCCAAAAAGTTATTTGAAAGACTGAGAAAGTTTCAGCTAAGGCTTAATCCGGTTAAATGTACATTCGGGGTTGCCTCGGGAAAGTTGCTAGGCTTCATCGTCAGTGAAAGAGGCATCGAGGTGGATCCGGAAAAGATAAAAGCCATTCAAGAATTACCACCTCCGCACACTCAGAAAGAGGTTAGAGGATTTCTGGGAAGGCTAAACTACATTGCCCGATTCATTTCTCAACTCACTAATCAGTGTGACCCCATCTTTCGACTCCTTCGAAAGCACAACCCTGGAGAATGGGACGAAGAATGCCAGGAGGCCTTTGACAAAATAAAACAATATCTGTCTAGCCCCCCGGTGCTAGTGCCACCGACTCCAGGGAGGCTTTTAATTTTGTATCTAACGGTGTTTGAAAACTCAATGGGTTGTGTACTCGGGCAACATGATGAATCGGGAAAGAAAGAAAAGGCGATATACTACCTCAGCAAAAAGTTCACAGAATGCGAGGCAAGGTATTCGTCGATCGAAAGATCCTGTTGT
Organism: Gossypium stocksii; assembly: GCA_020496765.1. Taxonomy (NCBI): domain Eukaryota; kingdom Viridiplantae; phylum Streptophyta; class Magnoliopsida; order Malvales; family Malvaceae; genus Gossypium; species Gossypium stocksii. The sequence continues at coordinate 114,119,478 of CM035623.1, forward strand.
GCTTTGGTTTGGGCAGCTAGGAGGCTCAGGCAATACATGTTGTATCATACGACATGGTTAATCTCAAAGCTAGACCCGATAAAATATATGATGGAATCACCCGCACTCTCGGGGAGAATAGCCCGATGGCAGATCCTGTTATCAGAATACGATATCATCTATGTAAGTCAGAAATCGGTGAAAGGGAGTGCAATAGCTGATTTCTTAGCGGCTCGAACAACCGAAGAGTATGAGCCCCTGAGATTTGATTTCCCGGATGAAGATCTAATATGCATCACAGAAAGAGAGTGTGGGTCATCAAAGGGGACGCCTTAGAAGATGAGCTTTGATGGCGCGTCGAATGCTCTGGGGCATGGAATTGGAGCAGTCTTAGTATCACCGGAAGGAGATCATTATCCCTTCACTGCTAGACTCAATTTTTTCTGCACCAACAACATAGCAGAATACGAGGCTTGTATCATGGGACTTCGGGCAGCTATTGAACGAAATATCGATGTCTTAGAGGTATACGGGGATTCAGCTCTAGTGATCTACCAAATCCGTGGAGATTGGGAAGTGAGAGACTCAAAATTGATTAAGTACAGCTATCTGGTAGCTGAATTGATCAAAGATTTCAAAGAAATAACTTTTAATTATTTCCCGCGAGAAGATAACCAATTGGCTGACGCCCTAGCCACCTTAGCCTCAATGTTCAAAGCAAATAAAGAAGCAGAAATAATGCCCCTCAAGATGAGCATATACGAGGTCCCTGCACATTGTTATAGCATCGAGAAGGAGGCTGATGGACGACCATGGTACCATGATATCTTAGAATACATCAAGAATCAAATGTATCCTGAACGGGCCAACGAGAATGACAAAAGAACAATCAGAAGAATGTCAGTGGGATTTGTTCTTGATGGAGACACCTTGTACAAGAGAGGCAAAGATCAGGTGCTTATGAGATGCGTTGACACCGCTGAGGCCAAGAAAATACTTGAAGAAGTTCATGAAGGAATATGTGGGACCCATTCCAACGGTTTCACTATGGCCAGGAAAATCATGAGACTCGGGTACTACTGGTCGACGATGGAAAGAGATTGCATTAGCTACGCAAGAAAGTGCCACAAATGTCAAATTTATGGTGACAAAATTCACGTGGCTCCTTCGCCCCTTCATGTTATGACGTCTCCATGGCCCTTTTCAATGTGGGGCATGGACGTTATAGGGCCGATTTCTCCCAAAGCTTCTAATGGGCACCGATTCATTTTCGTGGTCATCGACTATTTCACAAAATGGGTAGAAGCAGCCTCATTTGCTAATGTGACAAGGGCCGTTGTCTGTAGGTTCTTGAAAAAGGAAATCATTTGTCGATATGGTTTGCCTGAAAGAATCATCTCAGATAACGCTTTGAATTTGAACAATAAAATGATGACAGAGGTGTGCAAGCAATTTCAAATAAAGCATCATAATTCCTCGCCTTATCGCCCGAAGATGAACGGAGCTGTTGAAGCAGCTAACAAGAACATTAAGAAGATCATCGGCAAAATGACAGAGACCTACAAGGACTGGCACGAAAAGCTGCCATTCGCTCTGTTCGCATACCGCACATCTGTAAGGACGTCCACAGGGGCAACTCCTTTCTCTCTAGTCTATGGGATGGAAGCCGTACTGCCCATTGAAGTCGAGATTCCCTCCCTACGAGTCTTAATGGAATCGAAACTCGAGGAGGCCGAATGGGTCCAAGCTCGATATGATCAGTTGAATCTCATCGAAGAAAAACGCTTGAAGGCAATCTGCCATGGACAGATGTACCAGAAACGGATGATCGCCTCCCATGACAAGAAAGTAAGGCCAAGAGAATTCCATGAAGGAGAACTCGTGTTGAGAAAGATCCTCCCAATACAAAAAGATTTGCGAGGGAAATAGGCACCTAATTGGGAAGGACCATACGTCGTGAAGAAAGCATTCTCTGGTGGGGCCTTGATTCTCACAGAAATAGATGGGAAGGAGTTACCAAATCCAGTAAACTCCGATGTTGTGAAGAAATACTACACTTAAAAAAAAAAAAAGGGAGAGAAAAGAAAAAAGAAAAGGATCAAGGTGAAAACCCGGAAAGGGCGCCTTGGTTAAAACACAAAATATTAGGATGAAAACCCGAAAGGGCGTCCTAATGAAGCAAATCTGGGTCCAAAGAGCAAAAGCAATTTGAGCAGTGGGCCAAGTGACCAGGTTATAGTATGAAGCATTTCTGAAACACTCGAGATCTTCTATACAAGAAGTCTTGCTCAGAAAGATTCGTGATTGAGAAACGTGGCAGAGTTCATGCATTGAATAATCTAGAACATTTGTATCCGCTAATATGGTTCCTTTTCTTTTATGGCACTTTTAATTATCCTTGGTTGACTTTGTTTGTTACCTTTGAAATTATTATGAAGTCTCTTTCTTGTACCTTCCTGACAACTTGCATGCATCTCATTATGTTGTTTATTTAATTGATAAATAGTAATATGACATGCTCTGAACAAAAGAAATGTTGAATATTACTCGGATAGAAAGCTTGATAGGCACAAGAGTCTCAAAGCTGGAACAAAAGTTCAACGTATACCAGGCAAGTGACATCTGAGAAACGCAGATTACTTGTAAGGCTTAAAAGATGGATACAAAGCCTGAAGAGAAACTTAAGAATCTAAGCAATGAAAACAGATCATCATGATAAGCAAAGCAAGAGCTCGGAAGCAAGAACAAAAGCTCAGATGGGGCAAAAGAGTGCTATCCAAGAAACAAAGGTTACTCGTGAAATTGGGAAACGAGTACGAAGTTTAAAAGAAAAGGTCAAGAAATAATGAGACCAGATCACTACAAGAGTCGTGAAGAAAAGAGATCACGACAAACAAATGCAAGGCACATAACATGTTCATATAGACATGAATGCATTTAAGACAAACATGTGCATATCATGATTGCATCATGCATGACACATACAGATATTCTAGCAGAACAAAGGGTTTTCGATGATAATCGTACAGAATCAAGGGAAGGATACTTGAGTTCCACCAGATGATATGTTTTGTACTCCGAGGTACCTTTAATTTATGTTTCAAAAAATCGACTCATATTGCGAGAGGTGAGTTGAGCCTCAGGACACGCTGAGGTATTTTCAATTTCTGTCTTTAATCTATGTTTCAAAAATCGGCTCATATTGCGAGAAGTGAGTTGAGACTCAAGACACGTTGAGGTACTTTTAATTTCTGTTATTGACTCATATTGCGAGAGATGAGTCAAATCTCAAGTCACGGCAAGATGTTTTCAACATCTGTCTTTAATTTATGTTTCAAAATCAGCTCATATTGCGAGAGGTGAGCTGAGCCTCAAGACACGTTGAGGTATCTTTAATTTCAAAATCAACTCATATTGCGAGAGGTGAGTTGAGCCTCAGGACACGCTGAGGTATTTTCAATTTCTGTTTTCAGTTTCAGTTTTTAATCAACTCATATTGCGAGAGGTGGGTTGAGCTATTTTTTAATTTCAGTTTTTAAATTTCTGTTCATTCAACTCATATTGCGAGAAGTGAGTTGATCTTTTTTAATCTTGCATTTTAATTGCTGTTCATTCAACTCATATTGCGAGAGGTGAGTTGATCTTTTTCAATTCCTACTTTTTTTTAAATTTCTGTTTATTCAACTCATATTGCGAGTGGTGAGTTGATCTTTTTTCAATTTCTGCTATTTAATTTCTGTTCATTCAACTCATATTGCGATAGGTGAGCTGATCTTTTTCAATTCTGCTTTAATTTTTGGTTATTCAACTCATATCGCGAGAGGTGAGTTGATCTTTTTCAATTTCTGCTTTTTAATTTCTACTGTTCAAAAATCAACTCATATTGCGAGAAGTGAGTTGAGACTTTTCAATTTCCGTCTTAATTTCTGTTTCTCGGAGGTTAACTAATATCACGAGAAGTGAGTTAAGCCTTGGACCTCATGTTCAGATATTTTCAAATGCTATTCTCAACGTTTGCTTTTCAAAAATCAACTCATATCGCGAGAAGTGGGTTGAGCCTCAGTCACACACTAAGGCACTTTTAATGTTTCAAAAATTAACCCATATTACGAGAATGTGCAGGTCAAGCAATTTTTGACTTCATCTCAATAAAGGATGAAGATTGGAGCTGATTGAAGACATCAGATTTTGCCTCCTTGAAGCTGCAATGGAGCTAGTTGAAGATACAAATTGTGCCTTTTTGAAGTTACAAGGGATCCAATCGAAGATGTAGGCCTTGCATCCCCAGTGAAATCGCAGAGGCGCAGATTGAAGTCACAAGTTTCATCTTCTTGAAGTTGTAGCAGAGCGGACTGAAGATACCAGATTTCATTTCTGAAATTGCAAAAGATCAGATCACGACGAATTTTACACCCCTGAAGAGGAGGTAGATCGAGGCTGCAAGGCAGATTTCTGAAGTTGCAGCGGAACGAACCTAAGCTCCAAGATGCGATGGACTGTAAAGAAGCTACCTGAACCGATGTACCAGAAAAGTCAAGATTTGACAGGGCGGGGCAAAATTGGCCTTTCATTGTCTTTGCTCTATTTTCGTTGCACGACAATGAGCAAAGAGGGGCAGCTGTTGTAGCCCAATTTTGCATTCATTATAAACCCAAACAAAAACAAAACAGGAACCAAATAAATAAGTCCAAGTCCCTTTACAAAATTAAAAACCAAAAGCCTAATTACAATCAAATCTGACCCAACCCGTTTCAAACCCATAACCCAATTACATTTCACAAACCCAATCAACAGAACCCAAATACTAAACCCAATTACAAATTTTAACCCAATACCCAGGCCCTAATTGGCCTAACCCAAATACATCCAAACCCTAACTCAGCAACCTTAGCCGCCTCTGCCCACTTAGCCTTAGCCGCTTCTGACTCAGCACTTACCCCCTGTTACACCGCCCCAGTCACGTCCTTCTGCTCTCAGCACCGCCCAAATCCCTGCAAACAATTAAAACGAGAGGACAAAAAGCAAAAAGAAAGAAGCAACTTGTAAAGGAAATTTATGCTATAAAAGCCGAATGTATCATTTTGTAGAGAAGAGGTTTTTTTCTCTTCCGAAATAAAAAAAAATCAGGTTTCAAACACGAAATCAGAGAGTGAAAGATCAACAAAATAGCAGTTTCAGGTATAAACAGCGAAAGGTACATCCCCAAAGTCACATTCAGACACTGAAAAAGCAATACTCTAGCAATATCCAGCGAAGGGATACCCCTCCAATCTAACATCGGAAACCAGAATCGGCAGAGGTGATTTCCTTTTAAATCTATACGTGCGTATTATTAAATAACGACAGTAATAACATAAAGTATACTAAAAACAAAAAACAAAAAAAAACTAAAAATACTACCTTTTTCCGGCCACCGGAACGGTGGCCGGAGCGGCGACAAACGGTGGCCGACGATTGGCCGGTGATCGGCCGGTGACCGGCCGGTGACCGGTCCGGCACCGGAGACCCCGGGACCTTTTTTCTCTCCTTTCCCCTCTCCCCTCTTCTTCTTTCCCTCTTTTTTTTTTTTCCTTCTCCGGGTACCAAATGAGCCGAAATAAAAAATTTGGCCTTTTATACTTTTGAACTCGGATCGGGTCGACCCGATCCGACCCACCTAAGGTCCGCGTGCTCTGACGTCATATGGGGAATTTGCGCAATTGGTCCTTCCGCTTTCTTTTCAATTTACAATCAAGTCATTTCTTATTTTAAATTGGCCCCGTAACTTACTCCGTGTTTCAATTTGGTCCATACTGATGCGCTGCGTTTTAATCAACTCGGAAAATTACCATTTCGGTCCCCCAGTTGTTCACCCGTGTTCAAATAACCCCTCCTCCTTCTATTTTTATTTTAAATTTACCCAGAACTTCCTTTTTTAATTCGATTCCGTCCTGTTATTACCTTTTTCGTTATTTAATTTTACTATATATTACGCTTATTATTATTATTATTATTATTATTATTATTATGATTAGTGTATCTTACTAGTAATATTATTTTAAATTTCGGACAAGTATTGTATATATATTTGTTTTTCGTATTACTATTATTCTTAATAAATATATATTATAGACATATGTTTAGATATTATTATCATATATTATGATACATACATGTACATGTACATATACAACATTATTAATTCTCTGTTATATTAGTCTTATTATTTTACTACTACTATACCTGTCGTTACTATTATTAAACTCATTTTTTTAATGTCCATATTACTAATTATAATTATTAACATTATTATTGCATGTATATGTGATGTATTATATATATTCCTAATACTATGTTTAACATGTTTTACATTTTGCATGTATAATTTAATATTATTTATACATTACACTATGTACATACTTTTAATATTACATTTTGCACGTATTTTAATATTATACTATGTATGCATTATGTGTATATCTTAAATATTATATTATACGCACGTATTCGTGTCTCATTTTTTTCATGTATAACTCTATCATACTATTATATATTTTGATACATCACGTATATATTATTTTTACATATTATTATTAGTCGCCTTTTCTATATATATTGTTCAGTTCTAACGTGAACATACTACATGCGTGGTTTAATATTGTATTAAATATATATTCTTTTACGTCACGTATATATTACGTTGTTTATACACATTTTGTGTCTCGCATATATACTTTAATATCATTTTGTTTATTGTCACATATATTGCTAATGTCTATAAATCCTTATTGTTATACATGCATTATTATATGTTTATTTCACCTCGTATATTTTTCACCTTTATCATCGTTTGTTTTTAACGTAGTATTTTCATATTATTGTTCTTATGCCCACTCTATTTATCCTAATCTTTTCACGTTTTAAAATAAGGCAATATGCCGATTTTAACATTATGCCAGTGATTTCATTGCTATTGTTGGGTGAATCACGATTGGCTCGTGTTAAACGGGATATCCTTTCCAAAAAAATAAAAACCTTCAGTATCTTAATCGGATCACGACTAAATCTTAAATTGAACTCGTATTTTTGAAGATTAAGACAACGTATATTTGAAAGATACCAATTTTGGGCGTCGCGGGGGTGCTAATACCTTCCCCGCGCGTAACTGACTCCCGAACCCTACTTTTCTCTGAATTTCAACGTAGACCTAAACTGAGCCTTCCTTTTAAGTAAAAAACGAATTTTTCAGCCAAAAGAAGTTTTAATAGGTGTCCGATCACACCTAAGAAAAAGGATCGGTGGCGACTCCTTTGCTTTAAATAAATCGAAATTCGTTTTCAAGATTTTAAATCGCCACAATTAGCGACCTAAGCTAAAAAATTTTTTCGTCGCTACAGCTGGCGACTCACATATTGGGCTTTAAAAGCCAACGGTGGATCCACGGTCGTCAAGCAACCATGCGATCCTCAAATTCTTCCTCCGTACCATAATTCCCACCCATATGCAACCTAAACAGAATATCATATGAATGCTGCAATCATACATATAACATAAATTCCACATTTAACACATAGGGATATTTTAGTCATTTTTTTGCTCTTAGGGCATTTCGATCATTTTTAAGTTTTATGGATTCAGTACCTACCTGGCCCGTTAACAAGTCCCCGTTGGCCAAAGTGAACAAGCACTATGCACCAAGTAGGATTCCAAAGAAGAGGAGGTGGGTCATTGAAACTGCTTAAGTACCAAGCTCTTCCTAGATCCAATCCTAGACATGCATATACCCATTACCACACTTCAACCTTATGACTTGTCTACGGTTGCATTTGTGTTTTTAAGTTTTATGAATGTTTGGCAGTTAACAGATACTAAGCCCAAACCCATATACAAAGCCCATTCTCAACCATATGGCCCATTAGGCCCAAATCATAATCGTATGGCCCATTAGGCCCAAATCCATTTCAAATCATGTAATATGCATGACTAACTCAATTCATATAACAAAATCAATAAAGTTCACAAAACTTAGCCTCAAGGTCCACCGGGCCCATTTAGCCACTTTCAGCATTTCGGCTTTTCGGCATTGCCGATATCGTGTGTGTAGTGTTTGTACACACCTGATTGATGACCCGCACTACACTATCCTCAGCCTTGACCTACAATCAAAACCACTTTCGAATCAATTCCAAACCCTACTATAACTTTATCAAATCCTGAGGCCTTACCGTAGCCTTACCGTGTATCTTCGGCTTTTCTAGCTTTTCCCTTAGCAATTAATCCCTAATATTCTTAGATCTGCATCAACACACATATTCTATCAACATCAGATGACTCGTCTTCCACACAAGTCACCCTTATAGGCTACACATATATTCGGCCACCCCTTTAAGAAATCGAAATTGAGAATGAGACACTTACCGAAACTTACCTTGAATCTTGCGGCCTAAATATCCATTGAATATGCAATTGACTCCTAACCCCCTTGATTAAGGGTAGCAAAATAGATTGTAATGGAGAACAAGAGAAATCGGTAAAGGGTATGGTTCTTCGGCTTTTAAGAGAGAAAAGAATAATGGGACCACTAGGGGTTTCGGCAAAACAATGGATGGCTTAATTGGCAAGGGAAAGATTCGGCTATGGATGAAACAAAAGGGAGAGGAAGAATTCGGCAAGAAAAAGAAGAAAAAAAAAATACAAATTGGCACTTGAGGAAAATATGAGAAATTTGGCATTAGCCTAGGATCCAAATTCGGCACATATTTATAGCCTATAGCCTCAATTCCCAATTCAGCTCCATCACTTCCCCCTTCTCATCTCCTCGTTTTTCTCCCTCATAACTCCCTAATCTTTTTCCTAAATTTTCTCTCGTGATTACCTCTCTGAGAGTCCAGCTTCACGCCACTACTAATCTTCTAGAAGCTTAAAATTAAACTCCAAAATAAATTTAATATTCTCCTTTTTAATATTGGACCCAAACTCTACTATGGGCCTTCTAACACCTAAATAATATTTTCCTAAGACAACTAACATATTCACATAAAAATCACATAAAAAGAAATTCGGGAGTTTTTTTTGGGGCGTTACACTTATCTTCAAAACTCACTTTGAATCACTCGATTTCGAGTTCGGGAGCTCAAGTTATGACTGTTTTAGTGAAGACTATGCGAATAGAATTTCTAAATAAAATTATTACGAAATTTACGAGTTTCAACTTTTAACTTGAGTTTAAATAATATTGAGTTCCATTTGTAGGCTTAATTTTTTATATATAAGCCCAATATTGTATTTATTAGGTTTTATTATTTTATAATTTATTTATTTCAAATTTTAGATATTTTGCAAGTATTTTAAGTTATTTAAAATTTTTATATTCTTAGTCAATAAACAAATTTAGTGTTTAGATTAATTAGAGTTTTAAGTATAATTGAGAGTTTTATTTGAATATACATAGCTAACCTATATAAAGACCCTCCATTGTTTAGTAGATATACAATTGTTTTCTATTAATAAAGTTTTGAACTCTGAGAGTTAATTTTTTTGGTGCAAGTTTGCTTTTTTGTGATTTTAGACTTCTCATTTTTTTTAAGGAGTTGTGGGAATTAATTTCCATCCTTTAATTTTTCAATTATTATTTCTTGGAGGGTTGATTAAAGTCATTAATTAAGTTTGTTTAAATTTATACCTCAAAGCGCTCGATTGAATACTTATCCATCTATCCATTATATTCATCAGTTTATTTGATCATCTTCAACTTTTTATTCTATCTTTTCTTTATTTAGTTATTATTTTTAATATTTATTCTTAATTTTTAAATTTCTTATTTTTGTTAGTTTTTTTTTATTTTTCTAAATCTATTTCGTTTCTTTTTTTCATGTTAGATCCAATATTTCTTTTTCGAAATACAATCTTGGTCCAACGTTGCTCATCAGAAAGACACGAAAACCATCTATGCTTCCTCCTCTTCCTCTTTCTACCTAGACTTACTTCATCAATCAACCTTACCAAACACCCTATTTAGTGGCTTTCCGTCCTGACCAAGCGTGAACGACTGTTACAACCGTTATCTTTTCCTCCTTGTTAGTCTCACTAATGAACAATTTGGTATAGTAAGTGTGGACGACAATGGCTAACCCCAATTCTAGTGTTCCCCATCCAATGAGTTCAACCCCAATGATGATCAGCAAAACTTCCAGAGGGATGTACCTTCTCAAACCCAGGCAAACATATCACAAGAATGCCTGCATGCACACCGAATCCCCCATCAACTAATACCGTATGACCCCTACCAACAAACATCGTATAATCCCTACCAGTAGGTGCATTATAACCCTTATCAGCAATACTATCACTATCCTCCCATAGTACTATGGTTACCCCCCTCCTCCAAACCCATGCCAGTATCCCTCTAGCTAACCAAGACTTTCAGAATCCTCAATCGAGGTCCCAACAATTCACTGACATGCAAGATAGAATGAAAGCAATGAAAGAGCAACTCTCTTCTCAACAAAAAAGGTATGAAGAGCAACAAAAGTTTATCTAAGACCAAATGAAAAGAAAAAGGAAAAGAGAAGCAGATGCACAAAATGAAAAGCTCATTGAGTATGCATTAGAAAAGGGATCAAACAGTTGAAAATTGAGTGTTACTAATTGAAGAACCAGTTTGACAAAACTTTTTCTGTTAAACTAACATGAGACAATCTTAAAGTATTTTTATTTTTTATTCTATAAATTAAAAATACAAATCAATTTAATACTTATTTATAATTATAATTTTTAAGGATAATGTCATCTTTGATACTTGGACTTTCATCCAATGTCCAATGTAGTACTTGAATAATCAATCTGTGTATTCTTTTGATAACTAAAATCAAGACCGTTAACCATCCAAAGAAAATTTGGCATGTGAAATTCTGTTTTTCAAATAATAATTCCACATAGAAAATTAAATAAAATCCAAAAAAATAATTTCATTAAAAATTAAATAAAAAAACCATGGTTAATGAAAAAGTGGGATTCGTTATATGATGTTTGCCCACCATTGAAGGAGAACTGATTCAACATGTTTTTAGATGTATTGAAACATGTTTAATTTGGCAGCAATGTTTCTCTTCGTGGTATATATAGTGTGGGTGGCTCCAAAGGAGCCTTTTTCTTTTCTTCTTGCTTGAAATAACACTCTAAAACAAGGCAGGTTCGATACTTTATAGACAATTGTTTTTAATTGAGTTGTTTGATCGTAGTCCAATAATTGAGGCTGTCAAATTCAGAATTGCTTGGCAGTTCAAAGCCAAATGCCCTATTATAATCATTTCCATTGATGATATTGTTGTTCACTTGGGTAATATCAATTACCAAAGAATCGAGGAAAAAAATGAAAATTCCTAAAGTTGTTTGCTGTTGGAGTCCTCTACCTATAGGAACGCTCAAATTCAATGTAGATAGATCGGAGGAATTCTCCAAGAGTTTGTCTGAGGGTGGCCTGATTTCAAGAGTCTGTAAGTGATTGCTGGCTGAGTTTTGCAGTGTTTTACATTGTGAGTATGTTTGACTACTCTAGGTCTCAAAAGAAAAAGTTTAAATACCACATCAAATATTTAATAAAAGTATAAGTACGAAATGTGATATTATCCCTAATTATTATTATTATTATTATTATTATTATTATCAATTTCAATCTTTCTATAATTAATATAAAATTGGGAAAATGAATTACAACTTTAATAAACAATTTCTTAAAAATTGAAATGAAAAAGAAAAGGAAAACATGTTGCATAATTTCAAGAAGGGAGCATGAATAGAGGTACGGGGTGAGGGGAATCCATTAGACTAAGAATTGATAAGTGTATTGATTTAGACATGAGAATGTTGCCTGAATAAACATTACCTAGTAATAAATAAAAGTTAAATATAAATTAATTGTTTTTATTTATTTGTATTTATTATTTTTTCTAGAACTTTCTGAATTTTTTTTATTTTTAAAATAATTGAGTTGATTAAATAAAAAATTAATAATCGGATTAATTCCATCACATGTCCTATTCTAACAAAGATTATATAATTAATGACAAATTTAAATAAAAATAATATTTTTTATTGCAAAAACAGGTAATAGAAAGACAAATAACAAATCCCTTTTCATTATTATAATGGTCCCTGTCCCCATGTTTGTCTCAATTCATCAACCTTTGTAGCAAAATTTCTAAAATAGATCCCATCGTCTTTAGTTATCCAAATGCAATCACTATTGTTGCACTTATTAAAAAAGACCGGGTTATCCCAAAACACATTAAGCGTAGCATGAAAGTTGTCGTAAGCCATGTAGCATCAGAAAAGTGTTCTTCCAGTGACACTCAGCTTGAATTGCCAACTAAATTCGACACCGACGGTGAGATTATGGATGCCCAAATCATCGTCCTTAGACTTGCAATGAACTAACAATATCTTACCGTTGCTCAGTCCATTGATAGTATGGACATGCCATGTCTTGAAATATGGAACAAGGCTGTTGATATCATCATTGTGGCCTTTAATAGGTTTAGAACTTGATGAAGTTATTAACAGAGCTATAACTATTACTTGAACAAGTACGAAGAAGATAATGTTATTACAAAAATTGTTCATGTTTTTTTTTCTAGTTTTTTATTTGTTTTATAATATATTTTGTATTTGTTTTAACTCTTCATTATTGTAGCTATATATAATGGAAGTATATGTGAAAGTTGAAAAAAATTAAGAGGTTTATAAGGCAATATATTTTCTTTTGGATACTTTTTGCTAAAGCAAAATCTGGATAATTTAAAGCAAGTACCAAAAAAGAGAAGAAAATGATAAAGTTGGTTAAAAGAATTAATGTTGCCAAAGTTGTAAAAATTTTATATTAATAGATCTTTTTGGTATTTGGATATCCTTTTTAGGTGATTAGTTGATATTATATTGGTTAAACTCTCTTATTAGTCTCTATAGCATGTGAAAGTTATCGATTTAATCCTTATACTTTAATTTGGTCATTTTTAATCTCTGTAATTTTTAATTTTTAAAATTTTAGTCATCACCAAACAATAGTTATTAATTCATTAAGTTCTGCTATTTTCAAAATTTGATACATCAAGCATATTATCATGTGTAATGCCATGTCAACTTGTTATTTTCATATATTACACACTAAAAATCCAATTAATGAATTAATGAATTAACAAATGTCATTTGCATCAAGACAGAAATTTCAAAATTTGAAAAGTACTTAGAATAACCTAATTGGAGAATATGGACTAAATTTAGAACCCTAGATTTAACTCCTATTATTTGAATTAGGACTTCAAAATTTAAAAAGTATAAAGACTAAAATTAACCAATTCAAAAAGTAAAAAGACTAAAATTGTTCAAATTAAAGTATAGAGACTGCATCCATAACTTTCACAAAGTACATGGACTAATAGTAGAATTTAACCTATTATATTTGAGGCAAATATGGCAAACGCCCATATCATCTGTTGATTTACCTTTAGCATTGATGATTTATTTTGATGATAACGGTTTTATTTGGATCAATTTTTTTTTAAATACAATTGATTCTGCAATATTTTATATTTTTTATTCAAATTAGGTTGTTTTATATTTGGCTCACCTAATTTTTTTTATTTATCGCTATTAAAAAAGTTAATTAAACTCATCTCTCAATTGTTAAATCCATTTTTTCATTGTTTTTAATTTTCAATTTCTTGTTTTACCTTTTTCCTTTTTTTTTTTTTTTTACCTATTTCCCTTCTCGCCTCCTTTCTCTTTTCTTCATCTTCTCCCTTCTAATTTAACAATCCTAGCTATTGCCTCCCTTAAAGATATTGTCGTTGCTTTCTTCGAACCATTGTAAAAAAACTCAAAAGTAGAAAAACATCTTAAAATCAAGGCATATCAATAACAGGATTAAGAGATTGGAGTATGGAAATTCTAAAACTTTGAAGTGACCTCACAATTTTCGAGAGGTCTTTTTATTTTTTAGAAATCTAACCCTATGGGTTTGAAGAGGAGGCTTTGAGTTTCATTTTGGTGGTTTTGGATTGACAATCTAACACCGGAGAAGACTGTATGAACCCTAATTTGCCCGGCCCATCTCAAACCCATCTCAAACCCATCTTAAACCCATCTCAAACCCGTGTCAAACAAAAAAAACAAATAAACCAAAAATACTAAAAACATAAATCAAATTAAAGTCCAAATTACAAAACAGTCCTTTTACAAATTTAAATCCAATTACAAAACCCATCAGACTATAGCCCAAATGACTAAAACCCTAACCCCATACATTTTTCCAAGCCCTACGACCCACCCAAACCCGGGGCCCATCTGCAAAGACCCACATTCCTTTTACAATTTAGACCCAATACAACCAGCCCGGAAGCCCAATACCCAAGCTAGGTTTTGGGTAGCTGAAACCCTAGGCTAACCCTAGCGCCGCAGTCACCTCTGCCTCCCCACGTGCCTCGACAGCGAGCTCAGTGCTTGAGGATCGTCTTTGTTCGTCCTTAGCACCAAAACGGAAGCCCGCTCGTTGACTTCCTTCTTCACCTGTAAAATAACCGGAAATAGGCAAGCAAACAGCAACCAATACAGAGACTAAAGCAACATGCAAAGAAAATAACAAGCAGAAAAACAGAAGCAAAAAAAGAAAAATTGTATTTTCATATTCGGCTATAAAAGGAGCCAAACAAATCACTGTAATGGTTTTTTTTTAAGCTGTTGAATATACAAAAAATCAAAAGATAAGGTATTTTCGATAGTTTTTCTTATCGTATTTTTTTTTTAAAATCCGCATGCATATAGAGGCTTAAAAAAGTTTGAAACTTTACCTTGGTGTCTCGGATTTGAATCTTTCTTGTCCAGATTTGATCTTTCGGGCGAGTTTCGTGCCCGTTTCAGGAGTTACAGTCGGGGTTTTAAGGTATTTCAAAAGGGAATAAAGGGAGAAGCGCGACTTACCTTCGACGATTGGAGCCCTTTCTCCTTCGTCGCTATCGGAGTGAGGAAGGGCCAAGGTTATCTGCCTTCCAAAATCGGCCTAAAACAATACCCTCGTGTGACCCATCGCCGTTCGGCAACGCAAAATGGCACTCGACCGGAGGCCAGGGTTGACCGAGAACGGGCAAAGGGGAGGGGACCGAAGCTTTTCTTCCTTTCTTTTCGGCTGTCTGCAAATGGGGCTGATAGTTTAAGACTTAGGTTTTTATTTTTATTTTCTCTAAACGGCGTCGTATGAGCCCTGAGCTTACCCATTTGAAACTGACTCGTATTCCCCCAGGACCCTCGTGTTTCGCGATGAGGGGATAATTAGGCGTCTGGTCCTTCCTCTTTCATATTGGCCATCGATTGGGCCTGGCCTGTTCTTGTCCTCTTTTTAAAATTTGACCTGGAAGTTTGTAGCGTTTTGCAAGTTGACCGATTGTGCTGCTAGGCGTTTCAAGGGTTTGGGTAATTACCTTTTTAGTCCCTAGTCTTCGTACGCGCGTTCAAATGGGTCCGTGTTTTCTATTTTTGATTTCAAATCAACCCCAAGATTTCATTCTCGTCTCGAATTTCGCCATTTTTTAGATCTAACTTGGTTTTCATATTTTCTTTACTATTTTTCACTTTCAATATTATTTATTATTGTTACTAAAATTTTTTATTTTTACTAATATTTCACTATTATTAATATCAGTATGTATTTCATTATCTTTAGTATATTTTTAGTATGTATATACATACGTTTTTATGTTTTTTTGTTTTGGTATATATTTCTATATATATTATTATATATATATGTTTAAACACTATATACATTTTGTAATTTCGTTTCATGTACATATAGATTTTAAAGGCCATGTCTTTTAAAATTCGTATTTTTTTTTAATATTAATATCAATATTATTTTCTACTTAATGCTTATATATATAGTATATTTCTAATATTATATTTTTAATACTTTATATATTATGTATATACCTTTAATATACTATTATTATCTTTAACATATATTACGTATATATTGAAAATTATTATCGCGTATATATTTTTAGTACATATACATGTATATATTTATGTAATCTTGTTGTTTTTTTTTTTAGCTTTTTTAAATATTATCTTTGTATATGTTTTCTATACTATATTATATAGATTTTTAATACTTTATGACGTATGTATTTTTAACCCTACATTATGTACACATTTTTTTTTGATATCATATCTTTTTGTATATATATATTAGGCACATATTTTTTAAATACTCGTATTATATGTTGCGTATATGTGGGTAGTATGATTCGTTTTTATATTTTCGTCACCATCGTTTATCATTATGTGTTTATGTGTGCACTCATTGCTTTTATCTCATGTTCAATTCTATTATCGTGCTTAATATCACCTGCATTGTTATTGTTTTAATACTATTGATATGTTAATCATTGGCTTCGATATATTTCAAACTCTAATTATCTGTTTTATTTCATATCAATTTGTCTCTTCATTATTTCAAAAATCCTACTATCGTTATTCAATTGATTTCGATACATAAGGCAACGTACCAATTCAACACTAAGTCGTCGATTTCATCGCTATGTTGGGTGAATCATCGGCTCGTGCTAAAAACGGGGCGTCTTTCTAAAAATAACATTTTTTCTCATGTTTTGATCATATCACGATTAAATGTTATATTGAACTCGTATTTTTTAAAATCAAGACAACGCGTATTTAATAAGATACCAATTTTGGGCGTCACGAGGGTGCTAATACCTTCCTCGTGCGTAACCGACTCCCGAACCCCATTTTTTTCTGAATTTTGACGTAGACCTAAACCCGGCCTTCCTTTTATCCAAAAATGAATTTTTTCTATTAAAAAGAGGTTTTATTAGGTTTCTAATCACACCTAGAAAAAAAGATCGGTGGCGACTTCCTTTTTAAATAAAATCAAATTTCGATTTCCAAATTTTCAATCAATCACCCTAATTAGCGACCAAGCTAAAATTTTTACGTCGCTACAGCTGGCGACTCCTCTGGGGACCCAGTTTTTGAGAGTCGAGTCTAGAAATAAACATGTGTTGTTAAAATTTTTGAAATTCCTTGTTCAATTTGATATTTAGTCGTGATCCTAAAATTTTTTTTTGAAAAAAATCATGCATTTGCATCTTTTGTAAATATTTTGCTAATTTACTTTATTATTTTGTTTTTAAGCTCCAAGTTTGTACGATTTTAGTTTCGTAGTTTTTAAAATAAAATGAAAGGTTTGTGAGTTTCTCCCTACACATCGTGGACGTACATTTTCGCATAACATGAGCGCCATACCCGGGCTCTGTCCATAAGTGAAAGTAAACGTTATGCCTTCGTGAGTTAACTCGTCCCTCCGTACAGGCTAGTGAATACTTTCGGGTTACATACGACTTATGCTTTCGTGAGTTAACTTGTCCCTCCGCATAGGCATAAGTAAATGTAATCCCTCGAATTGAACTCGTAAGCCTGTGATAGACCATGACCGAGGTTCTGTATTAATCTTAATAGAAGATAGTATGGACGATTCGAGTACCTATCTAGAACCGAAACCGCATATAGTGAAACGTACGAACCACCTAACTAGAGCCATGCCGAACCTCTATCCATTTAGTGGTTACCGAAATAAGTACATGGGAGAAACGCCTCCAACCTTTTGCCTTTTCACTTTCTATGCAAGGGAATCGGGTTTGTTTAATAAATAGGATCAGGTAGCTTAATTTGTGCAATTTTCCATGTTTTTACCTATATTACTAACCAGGGTTTGTTTGTTGTTGTTTGTCTGGCATCATGCATTCTAGGCATCATATTAGGAAGGTGTTGACTAGAGGTCGGTTGCCAAAAAATGGGTTTCTAATAGAAGAGTCGATTATACAAACAACCGAGAAGAATGCCGAGGTTAGGGACTGGTCTCTGAAAATCTGGAAAGAGAAAGGGGACAGTCTGATGGAATAATGTGTTGCCAATCTGCCCGAGCACATAACTATGAATGTTCATCAAAATAACCTTGAAGATTTGGTTCGGATTTAGAATCAGTGGGACTCAGACACTAGAGGCATTTTCACCGAGAGATATGGAGATATAGCCCACCTGATCGCTATCAATATAGACGAGCGATTGATTCAAGCCATGATCAAATTCTGGAATCCAGCTTATCAATGCTTCACTTTCAACAAAGAAGATATGACTACGACAATAGAAGAGTACGCGGCTTTACTTCGTATCGATAATGTGCAGCCCTACAAGATATATGTGAAGGAACCTAAGCCGATGACCTTCAAGAAGAAGCTAGTAAGATTAACAGACATGACTAACGCATGAGCCGAAAAACAAATAAAGAAGAAGAACGAAGTCATTTGTGTCCCGTGGTTTTCCTTGTGAGACTTGGTCCTAAACCATCCCGATGTGTTAAAGAGAGTGAATTTGTTCGCCTTGGCCATTTATGGTTTAATTGTCTTCCCAAAAGTTCTTGGACATATAGAAGTGGCAGTAGCCGATTTCTTTGAAAGGTTAAAATAAGGAATTAACCCTGTCCCGACTATTTTGGCCGAGACCTTCAAATCCCTAAGTAGTTGTAGGAAGAGAGGTGAAGGACGTTTTATTGGATGTGTGCAATTGCTCAATGTCTGGATTTTGAGCCATTTTTGGAAAGTAGAGCGCACACCGTTCTATATGTTTTCAAAAACATTGCCCCGTTGGAAGCTTATCTTAAGAAAGAATGGCCAAAGAAGGTCACTGAGCAACATTGGGTTTCGGTCCTTCAGAATCTCCGCACCGAAGACATAACTTGGAGAGCACCGTAGATACGACCGTCGGGTCTGTTATACAAGGTTGGAAATCAAGATTGGGTACCACTACTCAGGTTATGAGGAGGAGTCAGATATGCTCCATTAATGGTCCAAAGGTAATTTTCTTCACGGTAATTCATACCCACCATCGTAGGATTAGCACAATCCGAGTTTGCTTTCGCGGGTGAGGGTTATATGAAGAGGGTCCGAGACACTGCCAAGTCTTGAAAGAAAATTCATCTGATGGAGTTGGCTCTATCCACTGATACTCTCACCCAAGATTACAACGTATGGAGAAAGCAACGGGTGAATAGTCAGCAAGTATCATCGACGAGTTACGCCTTCCAGAATCCTTTCTCGGAAGAAATGCCATCCGAGCTAGAAATGGAGAAACAGGAATTTGAGCACAAAAAATCCAAGATGTTGCGGGACATTGGTACCCTTCAAGAAGAAAATTAACAGTTGAAGATCGATGTCCAGATTGAGAAGTCTAAAACCGAGAAAGAGCAAAAAGAAGTTGAAGTCATGAGAAAGGACTTAAGAGACCTTCACTTGGAAAATAAGAAGCTAAGAGTCACTATCAAGAATAGCGGATTAGGCTAGTCGCCTAAAGAATGGAAGGAAGAATTGAGCAACGTAAAAGGCGGAATGGAGTTTTGAAAAGGAAAGGCGAGGAAAGAGGAGGAAAAGACTGCCCAGGTCATGATAGAATTGAGAAAGAAAAATACCGAATACGAGACTGCGTCTACTGAATTAATGACTAGTCGATATGAATGTCAAGAGTTAAGAGAGAGAATACGGGATTTGGAAGATGTATTGCAAGCTCGTCAACAACAGCTAGATACTCTCTTAAAAGCCTTGGAAGAAAAGAGCGATCAATACGATAGAGATACTCACGCTTATAAAACGGACATTCAAGAAAGGGAAATGCAACTTGGCTTTTTTATCAACGAAATTCGTGGAGTGGCTATGCACATGGTCCAATTATCAGATGAAGCAGAAGATCTCAGTTGACGATTCCCGTCGAGCCAACGATCGAGCATATCAGAATTCTTAGAGCGAGTAAAGAAATATAGTGATATAGCTAGAAAGTTCGTGTAATGGCCAAGACAAAGTGGCGAGATGTTTTGTAATGAACTCTTTTGAATGAATGAAATGCCTAAATAGGGGCTATCTTGAAATCAACACCAAATTCTTGCATATGCATTTATGACTAACATTCATACGGCATTTATGCATTCATTCATTGCATGTACATATCCCATAATCATTCACTAAGGTCAAAATCATACGATTCGCAGTTACGACAACACAAGGCTAGAACCACATCATTCGTATAGGACGCGCCAACAAGCTAGAGTAATGGAAGCTGAGTTTAATGAAAGAATCGAGAGAATGGAAAGAGTCCAAAGAGAATTACAAGAGCAACTGGCCAAATCACAGCAAGAAAAGAGGGATCTAATGGTGAGATCACGAGAGGAATCGCTGGAACAAAAGGACCAAATGGCAAAGATGATGGAAATGATGTCAGCCCTGGTAAAAGGGAAAGGACCCGTGTAGAACCCTGAGGTTGTTAATCTCGATCAAGATCCACTCTACCCACCGGGATTTACTCCGCCCCATGTGACACAAAGAGGGTGCACTTAAGGGGAATCCGCTGGCTTAGAACAACGACCTGTGCCAACTGCTCATCTAGGGTAGGGCATATTTGTGTCAAATCTTGGAACCACCCCTGCTAATCCACCCGTTCCAGATCTAGATGATCCGGTAGAAATCACCAGGTTGAGAATGGAGAATCATGAGGCTCAAGAAAAGTACAGGAGCCTAGAAGAAAGACTAAAAGCAATAGAAGGCACTGAGGTCTTCTCTGCCCTAAGCGCCAAAGAGCTTAGTTTGGTACCCGAGCTAGTTCTACCGCCAAAATTTAAAGTGCCTGATTTCGAGAAATACGATGGGACAAGATGTCCGAAGGCACACTTGGTCGTGTTTTGCCGGAAGATGACTGGCTATGTGAATGAAGATAAGATGCTAATACACTGTTTTCAAGACAGCCTTATTGGATCAGCCCTTTGCTGGTATAATCAGCTCGGCAGAGAGAAGATCTGAACATGGAAGGACCTAGCGTCAGCATTTTACAAGTAGTATAAGCACGTATCAAACATGGTGCCCGATCATATGACGTTGCAAATGATGGAGAAAAAGCTATCGGAAACCTTTAGACAGTATGCACAGAAGTGGAGGGACGTCTCAGTTCAAGTGAAACCCCCACTGACAAAAACCAAGATAACTATCCTTTTCATTAACACCTTAAAGGCGCCATTTTATGACAAATTGGTGGGAAGTGCCACAAAGGACTTTGCGGATATTGTCATATCCGGTAAGCTTATTGAGAACGCTGTTAAGAGTGGTAGAATGGAAGGACAAGAGAGTTCCAAAAAGGCAGTGCCCATGAAGAAGAAGGACCCAAAAACTCATATGGTGGGAACGGGAAGCCGTTATACCCCCAATCCGTATCCAAACCAACCCCGACCTTGAAGTTACCCACCCCCGAATTTCTATTATCCTCCTCAGACCCCTTACTACCAAGCACCACCTTCGTACCCCTCTTACCCTGTTTACGCTACGAGTAACCCAAGACCAACCGCCACATTCCCACAAAGCACAATGCCCGTCCAAGGCCAACCTAAAAATAAGCCAAGGCCTGCGAGACCTAATTCCGAAAGGCAACAATTTACCCCAATCCCTGTGTCATATGAGGAATTATACCCAAAACTTTTGGAGAAACAGTTGATATCCCCGCACTATATGGCACATCTGAAACCACCATACCCGAAATGGTACGATCCAAATGCAAGTTGCGTGTACCATGCGAGGAATTAGGGACACTCTACGGAAAACTGCCTCCCTATAAGGACTCATCGATACGGGTATTCTGCGATTTGACAGTACTGACAGTGCGGCCGGGAATCCATTCCCAAACCACACTGAAGGGATGTGAGCGCAGTGGGAGAGGAGGATAAATGGCAAGTTAAGAAATGGGTTTCTAAAGTAAGAACACCTCTGCAGAAGATCTGGGAGGTATTAGCTGAAAAGGAGTTACTCTGTCGTCCTAACAGAGTATTTGAAGAAAGAGTTGAAATAGGACAAAGTTTTTGTGATTTCCATGGCAGTAAAGAGCACAATATCCAGTCTTGTGAGGAATTTAGGAAAGTACTTCAAGACATGATGGATAGTGAAGAGGTTGAGATCTTCAATAAAGGTGAAGAGGTAGATAAATGAGAGGTGTGCGCCCCTGATAATCAATCATCAGGTTTCCCTTACAGTGCCAATCGGCCATTGGTCATCTACTACGATGCCAAAAAGGAGCAGGTGAAATCAAAAATGATAATTGAAGTGCCATCTCCTTTTCCCTATAAGGACGATAAAGTTGTGCCGTGGAAGTACGACATTAACATTGTCACACCGGAAGGTGAAAAGTCTGAAGTCGCAACCGAAAATGTTAGAGAAGTGGGTCATTTTACCCGTAGCGGGAGGTGTTATTACAAAGAGGCAGAACTAATAAAGAAAGCCAGCGATTTGAAGTAAAAAGGAAAGGCGCCAATGCGCGAGATCGAAGATGAGCGTGAAACTGTACCCGGAAAAGAGATTAAAAAGCCTGTAGATGAGGAGGAGGCACAGGAATTTCTGAAATTTATCAAGCACAGTGAGTACAATGTGGTAGAGCAATTAAGCAAGCAGCCAGCATAAATTTCGGTATTGTCCCTACTATTAAATTTAGAGCCACACCGGAACACTTTGTTAACGGTGTTGAACCAAGCTTACGTGGCAAACAATATGTCTGTGGAGAAGCTGGACAGATAGGTGAATAATCTGAATACGGTCAATTTCATCTCTTTTAGCAATGATGAAATACCGCCCAATGGTAGGGGCTCTGTGAAGGCATTGCATATCACAACCCACTGCAAGGGTTATATAATACTGAATGTGCTCATTGATAATAGGTCGGCACTCAATGTCATGCCTTTGGCCACGCTTTCCAGAATTTAGATGGACCTGTCCTACTTAAGGCCCTGTCATTCCACGGTAAGGGCTTTCGATGGAACAATGCGAGATGTTATGGAGAAGATTGAGATCCCTCTGGAAGTAGGCCCTTACATATATGATGTTGAGTTCTAGGTCATGGACATTACACCCTCATATAACTACCTGTTGGGAAGACCTTGGATCCATTCTGCTGGAGCTGTTCCATCATCACTCCACCAAAAAATGAAGCTTATCATGGATGGTTGTTTGGTTACTATTGTGGGCGAAGAAGACATCGTCGCATCCATCTCTGTTGATGCACCTTACGTTGAAGTAAGCCAAGATGCATTAAAGTGCTCCTTCCGATCCCTCGAGTTCGTCAATGCCACATTTGTTGCGAAAGGAAACAAAATCCCCGTACCTAAGTTGTCAAAGAATACTAAGATAGGGATTAAGCTGACCGTAGGAAGAGGAGCCCAAGCGAGAAAAGGTTTGGGAAGATATCATCAAGGGATAATCAGGGCTCTAAAACCAGTACCTCACAAAGCCTGATACGGTTTAGGGTTCCAGCCAGACGCGCGTCAAATAAGAAAACAGTAGAAGAAGGATCAAGAAAGAAGGGTTGCAAGAACCTTGGGCCGAGAAATGGAATGGGAGCTCATAGAGTATCCTCCTCTATCAAGACCATTCACGTCTGCAGGAATGATATACCCTGGACAAGATAATTCGCGAAGCGCGCTGATGTTAATTGAAAAGAGTTTTCAGAATATCAGCATAAATGCCGTTGACGAAGGAGCTGATGCGAGCAAATATATTTCGATGATACGCCTTTGCCCTCATTGAACAATTGGACCGCCGAGGACCTTCTTGTAGTTTCTAAGTCTTCAGAATAATGCTCAACGTTAAATTTTGTTGTGTCCCTAAATATAATGGGATTTTGTTGTAAGAGCTTGCGTTTGCTCTTAATCTTTTAAATGAACATCAATGAAGATGCATTTTGTCATGACCTTTTGCATTCCCATAATTATTCTCTCGTTTCATAACCTGTCCTTACATTTACCTCATACCATGCCATAACATTTTGCTTGTTGTTTCCAATACTTCGATGCCCCTCTATAGTTTTCTTTTCCATTTAACTTTCAGGTGCTCGGATATCAATAACATAAACAAACCCGTTACGAATCTCGAAATCAATTTTGAGAGGGCTGATTGCTTAGGAGAATTTGAGGCTGAGGAAAATGCCGAAGACTACGTCTCGTCTCCTGACTTGCTGAGAATGGTGGAACAAGAGGATAAACAGATCCTACCTCATCAAGAATCTGTTGAAACGATAAACTTGGGAACCGAAGAAAAGAAACAAGAAGTGAAAATTGGGACCTCCATTTCAGAGGACACCAAGCGTAATTTGGTTACTTTGCTTTGCGAGTATAAAGACGTATTCGCATGGTCGTATCAAGACATGCCAGGGTTGGATGAGGATATAGTGGCTCATAAACTCCCACTGAAACTAGAGTGCAAACCCATCTAGCAGAAACTAAAACGGATGAGACCTGAAATACTGTTGAAGATAAAAGAAGAAGTTAAGAAGCAGTTTGATGCAGGCTTCTTACAAGCCTCAAAGTATCCAGAATGGGTAGCTAACATAGTCCCGGTACCAAAGAAAGATGGCAAAGTACGAATATGTGTAGATTATCGCGACCTAAATCGGGCAAGTCCCAAAAATAATTTCCCTCTACCGCACATTGATACGTTAGTGGATAATACAGCAAAATATTCGTTATTTTCTTTCATGGACGGATTCTCAGGATACAATCAGATCAAGATGGCTCTTGAAGATATGGAAAAAACCACCTTCACAACGATGTGGGGAACATTCTACTACAAGATGATGCCATTCGGATTAAAGAATGCTGGAGCAACATATCAGAGGGCCATGGTAACGCTGTTCTATGACATGATGCATAAAGAAATAGAAGTCTACGTCGACGATATGATTGCTAAGTCCAGAGGAGAAGCAGAGCATGTTGTGAACCTTAAGAAGTTATTTGAAAGGCTGAGGAAGTTTTAGCTAAAACTTAATCCAGCCAAATGTACATTTAAGGCTACCTCGGGGAAGTTGTTGGGCTTCATTGTCAGTGAAAGAGGTATCGAGGTTGATCCAGATAAAATAAAAGCCATTCAAGAGTTACCACCTCCGCGCACACAAAAGGAAGTCAGAGGATTTTTAGGGAGGTTAAACTATATCACCCGATTCATCGCTCAACTTACCAACCAATGCGACCCAATCTGTCGACTTCTTCGAAAACATAGTCCGGGAGAATGGGATGAGGAATGTCAGGTGGCCTTCGATAAGATAAAATAGTATTTGTCAAGTCCTCCCGTGCTAGTACCGCCAACTCTAGGAAGACCATTGATATTGTATTTGACTGTATTCGAAAATTCAATGGGTTGCGTATTGGGGCAACACGACGAATTGGGAAAGAAAGAAAAGACGATTTATTACCTCAGCAAAAAGTTCACAGAATGCGAGGTAAAGTATTCGCCCATTGAGAAATACTATTGCGCTTTGGTTTGGGCAGCTCGAAGACTCAGGCAATATATGCTATATCATACGACATGGCTAATCTCAAAGTTGGATCCAATCAAATACATGATAGAATCGCCTGCACTCTCAGGAAGAATGACACGATGGCAGATCCTCCTATCGGGATACGACATTGCCTATGTAAGTCAAAAATCGATAAAAGGAAGTGCAATAGCTGACTTCTTGGCAACTCGGACAACAGAGGAATATGAACCTTTGAGATACGACTTCCCAGATGAGGACTTAATGTGCATCACAGAAAAGGAATCCGAGTCATCGAGAGAGAAGCCATGGAAGATGAGTTTTGATGGTGCGTCGAATGCCTTAAGGCATAGAATTGGAGCAATCTTAATATCACCAGACTGGAATCATTATCCTTTCACTTCAAGACTGAATTTCTTCAGTACCAATAATATAGCGGAATATGAGGCCTATATCATGGGACTTCGTGCAGCCATTGAACAAAATATCGAAACCCTAGAGGTGTACGGAGACTCAGCCTTGGTGATTTACCAAATCCGTGGAGATTAGGAAGTGAGGGATCCAAAATTGATCAAATACAGTAATCTAGTGGTTGAATTGATCAAAGAATTCAAAGAAATAACTTTTCTTTACTTCTTACGAGAAGAAAACCAATTGGCTGATGCCCTAGCCACTTTGGCTTCAATGTTCAAAGTAAGTAGAGAAGCAGAAATAATGCCCCTCAGAATGAGCATATACGAGGCCTCTGTACACTGTTGTAATATTGAGAAAGAGGCAGGCGGACGGCCATGGTTCCACGATGTCCTGGAATATGTCAAGAACCAAAAATATCCCGAACAAGCAAATGAGAACGACAAAAGAACAATCAGAAGAATGTCAACGGAATTTGTTCTTGATGGGGACATCTTATACAAAAGAGAAAAGGACCAAGTGTTTCTGAGATGCGTGGATACTGTTGAAGCCAAAAAGATACTCGAAGATATTCAGGAAGGAATATATGGACGCATGCTAATGGTTTCACTATGGCCAAGAAGATCATGAGACTCGGTTACTACTGGTCGACGATGGAAAGTGATTGCATCAATTATGCCAATAAATGCCACAAATGCCAAATTTACGGCGATAAGATTCATGTGGCTCCTTCGCCCCTTCATGTCATGACTTCTCTATGGCCTTTTTCTATGTGGGGCATGGATGTTCTAGGGTCAATTTTCCCAAAAGCTTCCAACGGGCACCGATTCATCTTTGTGGTCATAGACTACTTCACAAAGTGGATAGAAGCTGCTTCATTCGCTAATGTGACGAAGACTGCGGTCTGTAAATTCTTGAAAAAGGAAATCATATGTAGGTATGGTTTGCCTGAGAGAATCATTTCAGATAATGCATTGAATCTAAACAACAAAATGATGAAGAAAGTGTGCAAGCAATTTCAGATAAAGCATCATAATTCCTCGCCCTATCGCCCGAAGATAAATGGAGCTGTAGAAGTGGCTAACAAAAATATTAAAAAGATTATCGAGAAAATGACAGAGACATATAAGGATTGGCACGAGAAGCTACCATTCGCTTTGTATGCATATCGCACGTCTGCACGAATATCTACGGGGGCAACTCCCTTCTCACTAGTCTATGGGATGGAAGCTGTGTTACCCATCGAAGTTGAAATTTCTTCTCTACGAGTTTTAATGGAGTCGAAATTAGAGGAAGCAGAATGGGTTCAAGCTCGTTATGACCAGCTAAATCTCATCGAAGAAAAACGCTTGAAGGTAATCTGCCATGAACAAATGTACTAGAAAAGGATGATCGCAGCCTACGACAAGAAGGTACGGTCAAGAGAATTCTACGAAGGAGAACTCGTGCTCAGAAAGATTCTCCCAATCGTAAAAGACTTGCGAGGAAAATAGGCACCAAATTGGGAAGGGCCATACGTTGTGAAGAAGGCCTTCTCAGGAGGAGCTCTAATCCTCATCGAGATGGATGGGAAAGAGTTACCAAATCCAATAAACTCGGATGCTGTGAAGAAGTACTATGCCTAAAAAAAGGGGGGGATCAGGATGAAAACTCGAAAAGGGCGTCTTGACGAACCAAAAGATTAGGATGAAAACCTGAAAGGGCATCTTAATGAAGCGGATTCAGAGCCCAAGAGACAAGATATTTCAGACAAGTGAGTTAGACAGTGAGACTACAGTATTCGAAGCATCTTCAACGGCTCGAAATCCTTTATGCAAAAAGCCATACTCGGAAAGATTCTTGATTAAGAAACGTGGAAAAGTTCATACGTTGAATATCCAGAACCTTTGTATCTACTAAAAGCAATTTCATTTTCTTGCTTCATGATTCTTTTAATCTTTTTGGTCAACTTCCTTTGTTTGTTACCCTTGAAATAAATAAATATGGGGCATCCTTTTGTACCTATTTTTCAGGTATCTTTTTGTGTGGTTTGTTTGAATGATGAATAGTGAAATGGCACACTCTGAACAAAAGTAATGTGAGTATTACTCGAATGAGAACTTGGTAAATGCAAAAGCCTCTAAAGCAAAGACAAAGTTCAATAGGGGCTAAAGGGTGATATCTGAGAAACATAGATCACTCGTAAAGCTTAAGGAAGGAAACAAAGCATGAAAAGAGAGTCAAGAATCAAAGCAAAGAATGCAGACCATCACAAAATTCATGGCGAATAAGTTAAAAGCGCACAGCATAATCATATAAGCATAAAGACATTTAAGACAAGCACATGCATATCATGATAACTTCATGTATGACATATATAGATATTCCAGCAGAGCAAATCAGGGAAGAAAGCACTTGAATTCTACCAGTTGGTGTGTTTTGGTATTATGTTTATGTTTCAAAGGTCAACTCGCATTGCGGGAAGTGAGTTGACCCTCAGGTCACACGCTGAGGTACTTTAAATTTATATTTCCAAGAAAATCAACTCATATTGCGAGAGGTAAGTTGAGCCTTAAACCACGTTGAGGTATTTTTAATTTCCGTCTTTCAATTTATGTTTTTCAAAAGTCAATTCGTACTGCGAGAAGTGAGTTGAGCCTCAGGTCACATGCTGAGGTATTTTCAATTTATATTTTCTAAAAAATCAACTCATATTGCGAGAAATGAGTTGAGCCTCAAAACCCGTTGAGGTATTTCCGATTTCTGTATTTTCAATTTACGTTTTCAAGAGCCAATTCGTATTGCGATAAGCGAGTTGGGCCTCAGGTCATACGCTGAGGTACTTTCAATTTCTACATTTTTAGTTTTCATTCAAAATTCAACTCATATTGCGAGGAGTGAGTTGAGCCTCAGGTCACACGCTAAGGTATTTTTAATCAGCTCATATTGCGAGAAGCGAGTTGAACTTTAGGACACACACTGAGATTAAAGAATAAAGACTGAAGTTGACCGAAGAGGAAGATTTTGCCTCTCAGAGAGTGCATTGAAACGGGTCGAAGTTGCAAGTCTTATCACTTTGAAGTTGCAGAAGGAAAGATCACAAGCTTTATCTTACTGAAGCGACTGTTCAAGGCAACAAGATGTAATAGACCAGAACTAGGATACTTGGAAAAGAAGAACACCAAAACAAGTCAAGAATTCAGCAGGACCAGGCAAATTTGATCTTCCTTGAAGGTCTTTGTTCTATTCCCGTTGTACGATAATGAGCAAAGAGGGGCAGCTGTATGAACCCCAATTTGCCCGGCCCGTCTCAAACCCATCTCAAACCCGTGTCAAACTAAAAAAACAAATAAACCAAAAATGCTAAAAACATAAATCAAATTAAAGTCCAAATTACAAAACAGTCCTTTTACAAATTTAAATCCAATTACAAAACCCATTAGACTATAGCCCAAATGACTAAAACCCTAACCCCATACATTTTACCAAGCCCTACGACCCACCCAAACCCGGGGCCCATCTGCAAAGACCCACATTCCCTTTACAATTTAGACCCAATACAACCAGCCTAGAAGCCCAATTCCCAAGCTAGGTTTCAGGTAGCTGAAACCCTAGGCTAACCCTAGCGCCGAAGTCACCTCTGCCTCCCCACGTGCCTCGACAGCGAGCTCAGTGCTTGATGATCGTCTTTGTCCGTCCTTAGCACCAAAACGGAAGCCTGCTCGTTGACTTCCTTCTTCACCTGTAAAATAACCGGAAATAGGCAAGCAAACAGCAACCAATACAGAGACTAAAGCAACATGCAAAGAAAATAACAAGCAGAAAAACAGAAACAAAAAAAGAAAAATTGTATTTTCATATTCGGCTATAAAAGGAGCCAAACAAATCACTGTAATGGTTTTTTTTACGCTGTTGAATATACAAAAAATCAAAAGATAAGGTATTTCCGATAGTTTTTCTTAGCGTATTTTTTTTTTGAAAATCCGCATGCATATAGAAGCTTAAAAAGTTCGAAACTTTACCTTGGTGTCTCGGATTTGAATCTTTCTTGTCCAGATTCAGTCTTTCAGGCTAGTTTCGTGCCTATTTCAGGAGTTACAGTCGGGGTTTTAAGGTATTTCAAAAGGGAATAAAGGGAGAAGCGCGACTTACCTTCGACGATTGGAGCCCTTTCTCCTTCTTCGCTATCGGAGTGAGGAAGGGCCAAGGTTATCTGCCTTCCAAAATTGGCCTAAAACAATACCCTCGTGTGACCCATCACCGTTCGGCAACGCAAAACGGCACTCGACCTGAGACCGGGGTTGACCGAGAACGGGCAAAGGGGAGGGGACCGAAGCTTTTCTTCATTTCTTTTCGGCTGTCTACAAATGGGGCTGATAGTTTAAGACTTAGGTGTAGTTTATATGGATGAATTCCTTAGTGAATCTAGTTTCAAAAGAGATAAACAAAAACCTTATCCGAGTTCTGCACAATGAGATAATTGATTTTTAGTAGAGAAAGGTCAGAACTGTCAAGTTGAGTAACAGGGGAATCTTTAATGAATAAACTGTACTAATTCGATAGACCAAAAATTCTGGAAATTTTATGGTAATAAGATATATGAGTCTAGTTTCAGTGAAAATTTACGGAACTTAATTCGGAGCTCTGTAGCTCAAGAAATAAATAATTTAGTGACAGTGACTCCAAAAAACAGCTCAATGGGAACATAGGTAAAAAGTGTATTTAAGCAAAATGGTGATTATACCTCTTTGAAAACAAAATTTTAAGAATGAATTCGAATGAGTTATTGTTTGCTTATTATATTTGCATATAAATTTACTAAGCTTTGAAGCCTACTCCCCTTTCTTTCCATCTCTTTAAGGTTGAATGTTAGCTCGGGTTGGAGATCGTTGGAGATGTCATCACACTATCATGCTTTTATGAGAGGTAAAGATAATAATAAATTTCGTAAGTCTATGGCATGTATAGGGAATTGGTGTTTTGTGTATTTATCAATTGTTTTGGCTATAAGATATAGCTCACTTGATTAATGGCTTGTAGATTTAATTGGTTGAATATTAGTACTAAATGGAAATTTGTATTTTAGTGTTTCAGGGAGGCCAAGGCTTGGTATATAGCCTCACACGGCCTGGCTAGCTGGTTACACGGGCGTGTGACCAGACTGTGTAGGATTTGACAGATTCTTCCACGGGTTGAGCACACGGGCGTGTGAAAGCCACACGGTTTAACAACACGGCCGTGCTAAAAGTCACACGGGCGTGTGTGACGATACTTTTTCATGAAAAAAAATTTTCTAAGTCACGACTCGTTCGGATTCGCATCCTAACCATCCGAGATGTATGTTTTTAATCCGAAAACATCCCATAAGAATGTTTATGTGATAATTGACATGAAATTTCTTAATTGTTGCCGAATAAATTCTGTAAAAGGTCCGTTAAGTCCGGTAACGCTCTGTATTTGATTCCAGCAACGATCTCGGGTATAGGGTGTTACAGGACCCGCGTGTTTCGCGATGAGGGGATAATTAGGCGTCTGGTCCTTCCTCTTTCATATTGGCCATCGATTGGGCCTGGCCTGTTCTTGTCCTCTTTTTAAAATTTGACCCGGAAGTTTGTAGCGTTTTGCAAGTTGACCCATTGTGCTGCTAGGCGTTTTAAGGGTTTGGGTAATTACCCTTTTAGTCCTTAGTCTTCGTACGAGCGTTCAAATGGGTCCGTGTTTTCTATTTTTGATTTCAAATCAACCCCAAGATTTCATTCTCGTCTCGAATTTCGCCCTTTTTTAGATCTAACTTGGTTTTCATATTTTCTTTACTATTTTTCACTTTCACTATTATTTATTATTGTTACTAAAATTTTTTATTTTTACTAATATTTCACTATTATTAATATCAGTATGTATTTCATTATCTTTAGTATATTTTTAGTATGTATATACATACGTTTTTATGTTTTTTTGTTTTGGTATATATTTCTATATATATTATTATATATATATGTTTAAACACTATATACATTTTGTAATTTCGTTTCATGTACATATAGATTTTAAAGGCCATGTCTTTTAAAATTCGTGTTTTTTTTTAATATTAATATCAATATTATTTTCTACTTAATGCTTATATATATAGTATATTTCTAATATTATATTTTTAATACTTTATATATTATGTATATACCTTTAATATACTATTATTATCTTTAACATATATTGCGTATATATTGAAAATTATTATCGCGTATATATTTTTAGTACATATACATATATATATTTATGTAATCTCGTTGTTTTTTTTTAGCTTTTTTGAATATTATCTTATGTATATGTTTTCTATACTATATTATATAGATTTTTAATACTTTATGACGTATGTATTTTTAACCCTACATTATGTACACATTTTTTTTTTGATATCATATCTTTTTGTATATATATATTAGGCACATATTTTTTAAATACTCGTATTATATGTTGCGTATATGTGGGTAGTATGATTCGTTTTTATATTTTTGTCACCATCGTTTATCATTATGTGTTTATGTGTGCACTCATTGCTTTTATCTCATGTTCAATTCTATTATCGTGCTTAATATCACCTGCATTGTTATTGTTTTAATACTATTGATATGTTCATCATTGGCTTCGATATATTTCAAACTCTAATTATCTGTTTTATTTCATATCAATTTGTCTATTCATTATTTAAAAAATCCTACTATCGTTATTCAATTGATTTCGATTCATAAGGCAACGTACCAATTCAACACTAAGTCGTCTATTTCATCGCTATGTTGGGTGAATCATCGGCTCGTGCTAAAAACGGGGCGTCCTTCTAAAAATAACAATTTTTCTCATGTTTTGATTATATCACGATTAAATGTTATATTGAACTCGTATTTTTTGAAATCAAGACAACGTGTATTTAATAAGATACCAATTTTGGGCGTCACGAGGGTGCTAGTACCTTCCTCGTGCGTAACCGACTCCCGAACCCCATTTTTCTCTGAATTTTGACGTGGACCTAAACCCGGCCTTCCTTTTATCCAAAAATGAATTTTTTCTGTTAAAAAGAGGTTTTATTAGGTGTCCGATTACACCTAGAAAAAAAGATTAGTGGCGACTCCCTTTTTAAATAAAATCGAGTTTCGATTTCCAAATTTTCAATCAATCACCCCAATTAGCGACCAAGCTAAAATTTTTACGTCACTACAAAGACGTCAAACAATCACAGTAGTGACGGTGAAAAGCAATGACCATGAGTAAGGAGAAGAAAGGAGAAGGAAAACAAGGACAATAGGAAGAAACAGGAAGCATCCGTTAACGTCGTTCATTAATAGGAACGGAGAGTGTTCTATTAAATTTAGTAATGGAGTGATCAATTTGATAAATTTTTTTAACAATGGGGCCAAATTAACATTTTTTTTTTTTGGAGTGACCATGATAGGAACGACCTAATTTTAGAGTAGCTAACGGAGTAGTTTACCCATATTATTATTAAGTGTCTAATTGAATTTGATGTTACCAATCAATCAAATTACAATTCAATTATAAAATTACCAAAAATCTATTTATTTTATAAAGCAACAAATATTATTGAGGGTATTCATGTCTCTTATATTCTAATAAATTTAGAAAAAAATACATATAATAAAAATCATGAGACTCTAACCTTGAAAACCATGATCTTTATTGTTCCAATTTTACCATTTCAAAGACAATTTAATTTTTATATAATTTTTTTTATAAATTTGATACATAATATTTTGGTAAAAAGAACTCTTTAGTTTCTTTTAATTTGAATATTGAATAAACTGGTCTCTCCAAAAAAATAAAAATAATTTAATTTTATCAATTTCAAAAGTGAATTTAGACAATTAATTTCAACATTAATAATTTTTACCGATTTACATAATTTTTATTAGTATAATTATAAATTTAACCTTCAAAATTTATACATCTTTCGGTATTAAATGGGACACAGCGGCTTCATGAAAGTGGTGCTTTGTGCAACTGAATAGATAACAGTACTAGTAATGTCTGTGTGTATACGTAACCTTTGCTGTCTTCTTATATGACTGATATTCCGACAATAACTAGGAAGAAGCTTCTATAGCGATGTCTGTCATCTGCTACCTTGATGATGATGTTGCTGAAGTGGTCGAAAATCGAATACTCATTGCAGTTAGCTTTACTACATGTACAAATGAAACTGTGTTTTTCTTTTTGCTGTAATATCCATGCTGATTAAAGATCTACAACAAAGATCTTTTGTCTGTACACTACCTGCTGTAAAAGCAAAACCCTAAATTAAATGAAAACCTAAAAGCTAATGAAGCCTGGTTTGCATGGGCAGTAGGTAAAGACGTAAACCAGTCATGACTGGCTAGCTTTTGCACCACTGGCTCAGCCCCCCCATTAATAAATTTGGTCACCAGACCAGACCCCTTAGTAAATTTGATTTCAGGTTTAGTTGACAACCTAGCTCATAGTAGGTCACCCTCATTAATGAAAAATTTTACCCTGCCATCTCAATAACCTCGCATGCATGCTTTCTTCTTAACTTTTCACATGTTCCTGATCCGTCTTGTACGAAAAAATAAAATGATTGCATTATATTGTTTTTTTTATCATGTAATTAGATTCTTAAAAATGTTTTTAGAATCACTAATGAGTATTTATTGAAATATATTACTATTATTTAATTATTATGTGCAATAAATTATAAATATTTGGTGAGAAATTATTTTATGGATTCTTTCCACCACATTATTTATGATCCAGTCCAATTAAAAGAGAACACATTATCTTTTTTTTTTTTTCATATATATCATCCGAACATTTAGACTAAACTTCCAAATCAAAGATGATGTGTCTTCTTTTAATTAGGTGGGACCATGGACAATGTGATGAAAATGGTCCATAAAATAATTTCTCATAGTTGGTTTTTAAAGAAACATGATTATGTATATAATTTAAATGAAAAAAGATTATATGATGACATATATGTTGAGGGGAGGTTGTTTTCTAAGTTGATCTTAGACCCTCAACAGAGGTATTGTTCCTAGGGATCTAGGTTTGGTTTTAGTATCGGGTTTTATATCTTGATTTCGAAGAGAATCTAAAGAGGTTCATGAAATTTGCGAAGTGCCTCACCACCAAGGAAATGTTTAGCATTTGTCTTTGATGGGTTTGAATCCACCCAAGCCATTTAAGGGTATGGATTTGAATCCCACCAAAGCCAAAAATACTAAAAGAATGTTTCTTTGATAGATTAAGTTCTCTTATTAAACTCCGTGAAATTTTTTAAATTCTCTTCGGAATAAAAAAACAAAATCAAAGACTAAATCGAGCATATACACCTCAAATATAGTACTTTTATTACTAAAAAATCTAATTCACTACTCACTTTAAAAAATTTTGGAAAGAGAAATCCTCAACGAAATCATTTCTCTTGCATGAGAGCTTTTACTAGCAATAAAGAAACAGGAGAAAATTTATATCCGCTTTTTAACGTTACATTAATTTATTTTTAACTAATGTCACATTGATTAAATTAAAAGTAAAGTTTTAACATAAATAAATGTCTCAAAAATCTGCAAACAATCTTATGATAATAATTGTGTTGGAATCTATGTCTTAAGTTCGATTTTTATGTTGAGGATTTTAATTTAAATTTATATATATTTCGACAATTGAGTTTTAATTGTTAAAAACAAGTTGATGATAATAATTTAATGGTAATAATTGGGTGACTTTGGCACAAAAATAAAAGGCTAAACGCAGATAAGTTAAATCTGTTTCATGCGGACATAGGATTTTTAGACCCACGAAATCAACAACTAGGAAGAACAAACATTAATTCTGTTTTTTTTAGAAAAAACATTAATAAAACAAAACATAACTAAACAAAGAAGACGATTTCGGAGTAAACTATTTTTGGTAAAGCTCCCATGCATTAAGGATATTTCATGGGGAAGGAAGTAAACCAGCGCCACCGCCACCACCAGCTCCTGCTCCACCTCCAACTCCACCGCCAACAGCACCTCCTACTCCACCACCAGCACCAGCGCCACCACCTACACCACCACCACCACCACCACCAAATCCACCCACTCCACCGGTTCCTCCATGTCCACCGACTCCACCGGTACCTCCAAGTCCACCGAATCCACCGGTTCCTCCAAGTCCACCGAATCCTCCGGTTCCTCCAAGTCCACCCAAACCACCATCACCACCACCACCAAGTCCACCTACACCACCAAGGGGAGTAACCCCACCAAGAACCCCACCACCACCAAATGGCATGCCATTTGAGCCAATGCCAGCGAAGCCACCTGCACCACCGTAAGTAAGGAAGTTCTTTTGGTCACCAACGGACGCAGGTGCAGCACTAGGCACGGCGTTAGTAGCCATTGTAGTAGTCGTTGTGGGAACATTTCTTGCACTAGCGTGAACCACAACTAATGCAAGAAGAACAAGCAACGATGAACTCCACTTTGCCATGTCTCTCTGTCTCTACAACACAGTCTAATCTAATTTCTGGAGTGTAGGTTCTAAGTATATCTGGTATGTGTTGGACTGTTAGGGATCGGCTTTTAAAGGCTAAAAAAGAAAGGGGTGGACAGTTGTGAGCATTGAATGGAGCTTAAATGCAGGCAAAGGACATTGATGTCTTAAATTTCCAAGACCTACTGTAAAAATATGGTTAATAGGGATTTGAACAAATATTTTTATGAGGTTTCGGCATGGGTTTTCGAATGTCTATTAATGCATGCATTTCTCAATATTTAAATGTTAGAGTTGAGTTTTAGCTGTATGGGTTGAGTGTAGAGGTGTTGATGGTGAAGAGTAATATACTATCGTATTAACATATTTTATTTATTCTTGCTCAAGTTAGTTTGTATCGGTATATGCTTACGGATGAGTTTAGAAATTTTTGTTTAGGGGATGATATAAATTTTTAAAATTTTGAGGGGGTGAAACTAAAAATTTTATTCTTAAAGGGCTTACATTATATAATTAATTTTTAGGAGGGGCTAAAAATATAAAATTTTTATTTATTTGAATCACTAAAGGACTTAAAATTAATAATTAATACTTTAGAGGGACTACTAATAATATTTTCCCATTTGGTCAAGGGAAGAAAAGGCCCCTCCGTTGGCTTCACCTCTATACATGATTAACCTAAACTTGTTGTAGATCCGCTTATATTATTATTTTAATTTTTTTAATTGTATTATTTTAATTTAATATTTATTAATTTTATATGTTTTCTCTTTTGTTAAAATTTTTAACATAAACACCTTAATATTTTTTATACAATATTGAGGGTAGAGGATGGGGGTAACACAATTTGAACTTATGCCAAACGGGTATCTAACAAAAGCTTTAATTACCGCTCTTTATAAGTCAAGACTAGGCTCGGGCTTAGGCTTGGAATGTTAGAGTCCAAGCCCCACTCATATTTTAAACAGGCCTAATTATTGTGTCGAAGCCATCTTTAAGGTCACATACTCTTGTCCAAATCTTTCCATATTTTGCGCATAACTTTGCGTTTAAGTGGGTAGTTTGGTCTTTGAACAGATCTAGTTAAGTGATTTGTCCAATCCATTTTAGGTGGGATTTGTATAAATATATATATATATATATATATATATATATATTATCTTGGTTTGTCCAAAGGCAACATCTAATAAATTAATAATTGAATCCAATATTGATGACCCTTTTTATTATCCAATATTACAATCAATACAAAACATAACAATGAACATAATTTATTGATGAACGATGATTCAAACTAACTCAATCTTTTGTTGCGAAATTTTAACAAGAAATACAAAAATTTGAGGCATGTTGAACATTGTCCTCTTCCACTTTTCAATTTGTCATTGATAAAGTGAGGAGAAAATTAAATGGTTGGAATGTAAAACTGATTTCTATGGCCAGAAGGCTTTCTCTAGCTAAGTGAGTCATTCTTGTTATACCCAATTATTGCATATAGTATTTCTTCTAGCTAAGATTTGTCAAGAGATTAAGGAGTTGGCTAAAAACTTCATTTAGGGATCCAAAACAGTGAACGAAAACTAGCACATGCTAAATGGGATAAATGTTGTCAGCCTTCCAAATGCAAGGCCTTAGGCATTAGTTGCTACAACCACAGAACCAATCTTTTTTTATTAAGTCGAGGTTCAATTTAATCCATAAGAGGGGTTTATTGGGTGCGATTATGTGAGATAAATATAAAGTTGGTGATGGTTGTTTGCCTAGCACTATTAGACCAAATTGCTCTTTTATGTGATTATTGCTTGCTAAAGTTTACATGATTTAAAACAAAGGTTGCTTTGGAGCATTGGTGAT
This sequence comes from Gossypium stocksii, assembly GCA_020496765.1. Classification (NCBI taxonomy): domain Eukaryota; kingdom Viridiplantae; phylum Streptophyta; class Magnoliopsida; order Malvales; family Malvaceae; genus Gossypium; species Gossypium stocksii. The sequence goes on from CM035623.1 coordinate 114,157,575, forward strand.
GAAAAATCAATTAACTTCAAGGCAAACGTGCGGATTGCAAAGTTAGAGCCGTTGTAGAATCATTGTATGGATCTGACTCTGATGGATGAGACTTCCTTAGTTTGTGACATGGTTAATTAGTATAATACCTGGGATTGGGATAAATTTGTTGGTAGATTTGTAACACCCCTTACACGACCCGATCATCTAGTCTGAGTTATCAGGTGTTACGATAATATCAGAGTAATTACGGGCAATCATATACTTTTCAATCATTTAAACATGTGATTCAGCATTAAAAATTATTCAGAACATGATACACAAACATTTTTTGGTCTCACGTGAGCTTCTGAAAGCTCTTTTGCTAACCTAAATATCAAGCAAGACTAAAGTATAAGGTTTTTAAACATCATGTCCTTATAGTGAATCACCTCACGACGTCATACATACCCACATAGCGATGTTGCTCACTATCGAATGACACCACAACGACAAAGACTTCTCGTTGCGACGTTGACCCTGTTTTTGCCAAAATGCACATTTTGTACCTATTTTAAGTGATTTCAAACCATTCCCAAACTATTCTCACTCTATCTTCATAAAGATAAGATCATTAAACCAAACCAATTTACAACTAACTCAAGTATAAGACCATTCAATTACCAATTTATACATTACCAACTAATCATTCTCATTTAGCCAAATACATATGCATTTCACTCATTTCTATCCAAATGCTTTCAAATTTAACTTAAGTATAGACATTTTATTAATTGGAAACTATCAATTCAAAAGATGACATGAATTCATCAAAACATATACTAACATACCTAACATGCTTATCATTCAACTTACCACTCCTAAAGCATTATTCACACAACTAACTCAATGACCTAATTGGTAGTTTAAGATGTCAAACCAATCAAAGCATAATCATCGTTCAAATATCATTTAACCTTCACCAAAATATGCACTATTAACTTAAATACCACATGGTATATCCATCATTGACTATTACCATAGGCAAATAATGCCATTCAACTCAAAATGACCATAAGCATACAAGAACCCTTAAGTTTATGCCACATAGTCTAGATTCAAAATGCATATATATAACTACCGTTATGGAATAGTGAATGCTTCTCCGTTGGTCCGGCACGAAGGTTCAACAAGATGCAAATCTACAAGGAAGTAACAATTAAGGTAAGCATTTAGAATGTTTAGTAAGTTCAAATTGAAACTAAAACATACCTTGATCATTAAGGCATAGTTAAATATTCGATTTGGCAATCACGTTAACTATCCTTGGCACGTTAAGACATATCTCTACATACAACATCATTATAAATTGAATGCATTAAATACACTCTTGAATTATAAGTACTGTCAACATTTAAAATAGAATCATCTAGCAATCTATATGTCAAGTGTCATCAATACCAATTCATTTTCATTTTATGCTTTAAATTCCATTTCCAATAATTTGACTATCGTCTGGAATTATAGTAAAACAGACTCGGATACTAGGGAATAAATTACTCACACAAGTTGACAGTATATCAAGGTTACTCACACAAGCTGACATTATATCAAGGTTACTCCATTCAGGCTAAACCTATGATACATATAACTCGAGAATCTACAATAAATGCTATATCTCGTAATAACATGTAAAATCCCTGATTAATCATGTATATAACCCTAATTGCATGCCATACATATCCTAACCTTTTACTGAGTTCATTCAAGCATCATTTTTGTATAATTGACAATACCAACTTCTTGTACATAACTTCATTTCTCATTTTTGTGTCATATAATCAATCAATAATCATATTTGCACTCAGTACTATTTCCATTTAAATAATAGTTAAATGAATTTACAAATTAGTCCATTTCGAGACCTAGGTGCCAAATTCACTAATTCTACTCAATTGTAATATATATAAATTCAAGTATATTTCATGCATAAAATAAAATAAAATAAAGTTCAATTTGAATATATGAACTTACCTGTTCAAAATGCGTAAAGTGGATATTGCGAGGACTAATCTGTAATTTTAGTTTTTCCTTGATCAATTCCACTTCGCTCCAATTTTTTTCTAAATAATTATTTATATCATCAATCGATACTAAATATTTCTATTTTGTGCTATAATATGCATGAACTTATATAATTTGATTTTTCAATATCCCTAAAATTTTACAATTTATTCAATTTAGTCATTGTACTTGGGATAGTCATAACTTTCAATTTTTAGCCTCGGATTAAAATTCGATTTCAATTATTCTCACTAGGGACCTTATTCTTTTTATTTCTAACATAAGTTTATAACAAGTTTATATTTCTTCAATTTGGTCCCTAATATAACAAAGTTAATAATCAAGCTAAATTAACTTTACATTCTAGTCCTTTTAATATTCTAAGCTTAAAATCTACCAATTTCAAGTCTAGTTCTTCAAGAAATCAACAATTAAAACTCTTAAAAACTTTAACAGTTTTACAAATTGGTACATGGTCTAGCTAAATCAAGCTCACATGACCTCAAATCTATAAAAAAATTACAAGAAAAAGACTTGAAAACACATACCAAATAGTTATCGGGTGTAAAAAGCTTTCAAAGGGTTTTCTTCTTTAGGTTTCAAGGTTGGTATGGTTCGGGGAGATGGAGAAGATGAGCAATTCCACTAACTTAAGCTTTATATACCATGATTAAATTCTTAATTACCCAAATTAATTAACTATGTGCTTTAATTAGCTTAATCTACTTTTAATCAACATTAGTGGAATCTTCCCTCATCATCCATTAATTCATAAAGAAATATAGTTTAAATACCATTTTGAACCGTTAACTAATTGCCATATAAGTCCTTAAGTCTTTTAACAACTAAAATTCTATAGCGATTGGACTTTTACTGTAATAGCCTGTTTTTCAGTAGTGTTGAAACAGTGGTTTTGTGGCCACAAATCCAACAAGTGAGCCCGTAAATATTACAATTTAATATTTATGAGTTAAATATAGAATTATAATAAAATTTGATATGATAATTTATATTATTTGATTGAGTAGTTAAGTTCAAGTGGTATATCCTTAAAGTCAAGTGGTTTTAGAAAATGAGGTATTGGGACCTCATTTTTATAAACCAAGCTCCGTAAATATTTTAATATGCAAAGGATTTTAGTTGGATGGTTATAAGCATGCATTTTAGTTTATAATATATGTTGTTTTAAGGTTAACTTTGTAATTAAACAAAATAAAATAAAATAAGACAAATAAGAAAAACAATTATTACCTTCTACCTTTTATTGGTGGAAACCGATTCTCCATGGAAAGAAAAACCAAGCTTTCAGCCTTGGTTAAATTGACTTGCATGGTACTTAAATTTGTTATGTTTTCAATGATTTTTATGTTTTTGTAATCGTCATAGCTTAATCAAGCAAATCCGGGGGTCAATTCGTAAAACTGTTAAAAGTTTAGGGATTTACCATGAATGGTTTAAGTGTGTTTGTGAATTTAATTGTTAGATTATTAAGCTTGGTTGTTAAAATATATTTTGTTAAGTGGTTTTTAATGATTTTAAGGTTAGGGACCTATTTGAGAAATAGTAAAAGTTCCATGTATAATGTATAAAATGGGGGAAAATATAGGCTGATATGAGCCTAGGGAAAAATCGGCTAACTTAGATTTTAGCTAAAAATAGTAAATTTGCAAGTTTTGGGTTTAGGGATTAAATTGCATAAAAGGTAAATTGTTGGGGTAATTTTGTAAAAATGATGACGGAAGGAGTTAATTGAATAAAATTGATTATTTAAATGATCGATTTGTATTAATTGAATGAAAATTATTATTTAAATCAAGAAATGCTACAATTGGATTTAAATAGAGGAAAAAGCTAAGGTTCTAAACTAGTTGTCGACTCCATTTTAGCAACTGTTCTAATCGAGGTAAGTTTGTACAAAGGTAAATGAGTTAATTTTTAATTTGGATGCATGATTAATTAATGTTATACTTTGTTTAACCATTATTGAATCAATATACATGTTATTTAGTATTTTGGATTGAGTTATAATGGTAACATAGTTGATAGCAAAATGTGACAAATGTGAATCATGTGGATTATAAATATAGAATGATGCATTGGAATGAGTTAAAGGATTGATATAGAAAAAGGGTCTCGTTTAAACCTTAAGGATTCTTAAGATACAGATGACATGTCATTAGGGATTATACAGATTCGGGTGCTGGTGCTGGTGCTGGTCCTGGATGTCCTACCGATGGCTGAGGTCATGCATTTGTTATGGATTCTTCACAGCTCGTGAGTAGTATCGTGTAGCTAACAACCTGACCCACAGCTCGTGTGAGCAACATCGTATAGGTAACATCCCGACCCACAGCTCGTGTGAACAGGCCCATTTGACAACTCGTGTGAGCACTATTGGAAAAGTTATGGTTACATGAAAAGGCACACTTTGTGTGAGCATTCCCGAGTATCCGATGTAATTCTGTATGATTCAACGGGTAAGTAAAGGTTAATGGAAAGACAAGTATTAAACTTAATGTTACTAATGTTCATATGAAATAAAAAGATGGATATGCATATATGAAATGAAAAGAAGGAGAATTTATCATGTAATGGATGAAATATGCATGGAATTCCTTTCTTAATATATGCTATGTTTCATAGATGTTATGTTTACTTATTATTTATTAACTATGTGGATTCAAATGAGAAGAATGTGTAATGGGTATATATGTGATGGATGATATATAAAGCCTATATGACATGATTTACTTGGAATTTACTTGTAATGTATGCTTACTAACCTTATGAGGTGATGTGTATAGGAAAGGAAGCTTGACATATGGCATGATGAAAGTATGTTTGGTTGTTTAATTTAATGTGCTTAGTAAGTTTAAGTTTCCTTTATACGAGCTTACTAAGCACTAATTGCTTACATAGTTGTTTTCTTTGTTTTGTAGATCATCAAAAAGCTCAATCGATTGGAATCTCGTCGAAGCATCATCACACTATCCATTCGTCATATTTGTAGTTTTGGGTGTTTTGGTTAATGGTTATAAATGGCATGTGATAAGGTTAAAAGGTTATTCAAGTGATTTGGCTTGTTTTGAGTTATGCCAAGCTTATTGTGGTTTAATGATGTTAGATGATGACATGTATATAATAGGTGCAAATATGAGTGGCTGAACCCTTATGCATTCTCTATAGTTAGTAGATATTATATGGTATGATGGCGTATTTTGGAATGAGTTATTTCAGCATGGTTGGCATAGGTTCAAATTAGGACTTTGAGATGTTAAATGGGACTTAGTTTGGTGTGTGAAATGTGATGACTTTGAATGAAATATTGGTTAGATATAAAATAGAAGAATATTTGGCATGTTGTTGGTGATTTGAATGTGCTTCTGATCATGTGAAATAGGCTAGGTATAATTTGAGAATGAAATTATTATATAATATGTGTGATGTATGTTGTAGTCATGGATTTATGATGTTGAAATTGATGTGTTTTAGGTGAATGAGTTGTGAAATCTAATGTAAGCACAATGGTTAGGTATAGGTTGAATGATTCTTGACTTGTTTTAGGTGATTTTAAATGTGATTTAAGCATGTAAATGTAGCTATAGATGGTATGGTTTGGTGGTTAAGAAATGGTATTTGAAAAGGCTTGTTTTAAGGGGTATTAAAGGAGCACACGATTTGAGACACGAGCTATCACACGGCTATGTGCCACACACGATCACCTCACACGGCCGTGTGTCATTTTAATTTTAGGTGCAGGACGAAGCCACATAGACTCAGAGAGTTACACGGCCTAGCGGCACAGCCATGTGACCCAATTTCAAATACCCACATGGTCGAACACACGGACTGGAACACAGCCGTGTGTCCTAATTTCAAATGTCAACACGATCTGGTCAAAATGTCAATGGTTAGTTGGTTCAACTTGCAAAAGTTTACTTCAAAATAAATTTCAAATTTTGAAATAAATTTTAAAATCTAAAATATTTATAAAATTTCTAAAATTTATATTTAAAAAATTTATAAACATTTTAAAAAATAAAAATTCTAAATAATGTATAAAAAATTAAAAATTTTCTAAAATCATAATTTTAAGTTTATCATATTAAAATATGTTTTTTCTTATTTTTCTTTGAATTTTTTTTAAATATATATGGTTTCAAATTTATGTGCTTTAAAATGAAATTAGTTGTATTGTAATAAAATTTTAATTTAACTAATTTAATTTATTTTTTAATTTATCTTGAACAATTTTATTCAATTCAACTCAAATTGAATATCATTTTACTTAACTCAATTCGAAAAATTTTTAAATTAAGTTAAGATAATAAAATAAAACTCATCAATAAAATTAACTTAAAAAATTTTTATTCGATTCAGTCAAAAACGCTGATACTTCTATCTTTAAAAAAAATCTAAATATATTATAACTAAAATAGAGAGAGGTACTGTTTATTTTAAAAAGTAAAATTAAAATAAAAAGAATCGAAGTAGACAAAATTAAGAAAAATTCATTGATTTATTTTCGTGCATAAAAGCCCACCCTCACAACTCACTCTTATAAGAGCATTATAATTGTTATGGCCTATAAGCAAAAATCTAAAAAATTGACGAAGTACCTTGTGATATCCTTTCATCTCCAACCTCTTCCACACCACTTTTGCAAAAGAACGAATCAAGGCATGATATTTTCTTTTTATTGTTAAAACAAAGTAAAATAATTAAAACCAAAAAACTCCCAACAAAAAAAAAAATTCTCATAAATGAAGAGATAGATCAAGCTTTTGATCATTGCCCTTATGATCTACAACTCCATTGTTATCCTCTTCCATTGCTAACAACCCTCCATTGCACCGTATGCCACTCTGCAAATCCAAGTAACTTGGCTGTTCATCTTCAAATCGAAGGTGCCGATTTCCACCGCCACCACCACCATTCCATACAAATCTGTTAGCACCTTGAGTTGCTATATACATCGGAGAATGCAAAAACCCCAAACACCGGCTTGTTGGTGGTGGTGCACAAGGTGGCGAGAAGCTACTTGCTGATCCATTTTCGGGTGCTCGTTGTTTAGCCTTCCTTGTAGTGGTTCTTTCTTTCTTGTGAGCATTTTGATGGCCACCCAATGCTTGAGAGCTGTAAAACTTTCTGGAACAGAACAAACAAGAGAAAACCCTTGCTGTTGGGGCGTCTTCCATGGCTGTGAACATTGATGGAAGTTAGAGCTTTGAAAAGGAGAAATGGCAAGTGAAGGGAAAGTAATTGAATTAAGAATAGAAGATGAGTGTAAGTATTGGAGAACGTGAAGGCTCTGAACATATATACATGTATATATAGTTATTGAATGGAGTGATTTCAGCTTGAGCTTGACTGTACATGGGAACTGTATGGGCTGGGGAAATGGGAACTCAAAGAGATAAAAATAAATAATTGAAGAGAGGAGAAAGTATACTCCAAGACGTTTCTGCATGTTGAGGCCAAGTGTGTGTTGTTGGTGGGAATAAATGTTTTTGGGTTTTGGAAAAGAAATCGGGTAAACTACACCTTAACCACACTAAATTGTTAATAAATTTATATTTTGGTTATTCAACTTTAAAATTTATAAAATGATCATAAACTATTTAAAAGTTTTCATTTAAGTCACTAGAATATTAAAATCATTGTTATATGGCCTTCTTTGTTTACAATGTCTACACTAATTGAAAGCTCTCCTTTTTCTTACCTTTTATAGTTCAATTTTTTTCATTAAACAACTTTGAGCTTCACAAATCTGCTAATTAAAATCTAAAATAACTCTCTTTTTCAATTTCCATACTAAGCATCAAATCGACTTGGATCTAAGGTATGTTCTTATATTCGTCAGTGGATACTAATCTACTACTATAATCGTTGAATTATCACTTGGAGCTTACTAGCTAGATTTTTGAATAGTTCAATGACTAATTTGTAAGTGGCCAAAATATAAACTTACTAATAATTTAATAATGTTAGGTGTTATTTACCTAAAAGAATTTTGGTTGGTGCCATGAATATCAAGTTTCTAACATAGTAATCATCTAAATAAATTAGCATTTAGTACAAATTTAGGTGAAATGTACAAAAATTATTTATTTGGAACTGCTTGACTCTTTCGAAAGGTTTAATTCTCATATAAACAATCTCTAAAATGTTTTACCTTAAATTGAGTGATTTAACCGAAGTTTTTTTTTTTTTTGTGCATTTGATTTCTTTTTTATTTGACATCCTACTTTACATGATAGCTACATTAAGTATTATTTTTTTAGTTCATTATAATAATAAAATAAAACTTAAAGAATAAATATGATTAGCGTAACTCGAATTTAGATCATATCTAAAATGATGAACACTTTTAAACATCAAATTATCACATAAAATTCTAAATTTTTACATAATAACTACATTTCATTTTTAACTAAATTTAAAATTAAATTTGAAAAAAAAACCTCTCTCAATATTATTAACATTTTCATTTACAATATTTAAATTCATTATCAAAATCCTTCGTTTACAATATTTAAATATCAAAATCCTTACTTTGGGTTACATTTGAGCTTTATGAAGACATCCACATGGTGGAGAGCAGAGTGTCAGAAGAGAGGTTAGAAGATGAGGTTTGTGAAGTGTGTTGAATGGCTTAAAGGCTAAAAGTCAGTATAGCCCACTTGATTCTCTGAGACTGAACCACTGGGTGCATGGCATGGGTGCCCTTAATCATTAATTAATATATTCACCCTTTTTCTCTGCTGCTGTTTGGATCAACTGACTTTAAACTGCCAGTCAGTCAGGTGAGTTGCTACTGGTGCGGTTTCTCCACCGCCAATCCCATGCAATTTGCCGTATTATATTTAGTGGAAAGTTAAGTTAAAATCGAATTAATTAATTAAATTAATTTAATTTGATTAATTAATTAATCAATTGATTTAATCTAATTAAAAAATAATTAATATTCTTTTAGAAATTTAATTATTGATTAATTCAATTCAAAATCGAATAATTAATCAAATATATATATATATATTAGTAACCCATTGCCTACAACCTACCCAGCCCCAGCCACTACCCAGCACAGGCCGCCACTAACTAAATTCAAATAAATATTTAAAACTCAACTTAATCTAAATAATTAATTTAGTTATAAATTTAATTTATATTAAATGAATAGTTTAATAAAAATTAAATTTTCTAAAAAATTGAAAATAAGTCGGTAGCTCACACCCTATTCCAATATTGTTTAATCTCCCAAAATCTCTAATCGTTCATCCCTAATCATTCATCCCACTCGTTGTTTGTCTCAAAACCTCTAATGGCAAATACCTTCCCTTTGATCAAGAAGAGGTTTGTTTTTCTAAAGACATTTTCTGTCTATTTATCTTTATTTTTTTTTCCTTTGCTTCACTCTTGACAAGAAATGAGTGTTTGAATATGTTTTTAGTTGAAACCGGTTTTCTGTTTGGTTTCCAAGAAAGTAAAGGAAGAGTGTCGAGAATTTTGATTGATAGGGTTTAATATAGCTCGACATTTTACTTCAAAGTGGAGATATATAAGTTTTGAGAAATGTGGAGGATTTTTTATTTTTCAAATTTCTAGGGTTTAATAGGGAGAACTTTAAATTTCTTTTTGGTTTTTCAGATTATGTGTGAAAATACGGTGATGCTCTAGAATGTGGGGGATGAGAGAGCTTTCAGTGAATGAACCTTACTTTTGGGAAGTGTCATATGATTGCAGAAGTAAAAATTGGCATTCAATTAAGCCATTTTAAATTATATATGTATATATAAATTAAAATTAATAAAACTTGTTGGAATTCTTTACAACTATTGGAAGAATGAAGCTTGAAGGTTTTTAGCTATATGATTTCTGGTTCAGGATGTTTTATATTTGTTTTAACTAAAAAAAACAAAAATATATAAATTTCAGTTATTTTGATTAATTCGGTTAACCGAAATATTTTAGTTTAGTTAATTTTTTTAAAAAAAATTTTGGTTCAGCTAACAATTAAAGAATTAAAAAGTTCAATTAATATTAATTCGGTTCGATTAATAACTGAACCGACTGGTTGAATACCCCTATACATACCTACCTACCTCTGCATTTTCTCCACTAAAGAGAAAACAGAAAGTTTTTGTTTTCTTTTTTATTTATGGACCATAAACATAATTCTTACGGATTTGTAATTTCATTTTAACAAGAGTAAGAATATGAATTTTCTTTTTATGGCCCCAATCAAGGGTTGATCTATAAAAAATTTCAAGAAAAATCAAAATTGAATTATAAAATTTTGAGAAATTAAAATATATATGTTAATTTATTTATGATTCCATCATTTTAAACCATTTTTTTATTTTTAAATAAAAATATAATTTTACTATATATAAATTTAATAATAAAGAAAAATTGCATTTTTGGAGAATCAAGACCCACCAACTACGTTTACATTCGGCCCTAACTATAATATGTTATATGGGAATCTAAATTTTATAAGAATTTTATTCTCCAAATTTTAAAGTGGAGAATATTTAAATTACAAGTTATTATAAGAATTTAAAAAATTAAAATATGGGAATCTAAAATTTATAATTACAATTTTAAATTGAAACCTATATCTTACTTTTAAACTTACAAAATTGGTTTAATGTTGATATCTTTTACTAATAATAATTACAGAATTATAATATCATAAATGACCCTTGAATGTATATCAAATTTTCAATATAGCCCATCCAATTTAAAATTATAATTTTGTAATTTTTATTATTAGTAAAAGAATACCAATATTAAAACTACTTTGTAAGTTTAAAAGTAACATATAGGTTTTAACTAGTAAATTTTATATTCCTATATTTTAAAAGTAATTGTATTCCAATATTTTAATTTTTTAAAATTCTTATTATAATTTTTAGTACTTTTTTAGTTTAGAAAATAAAATACTATTTTAAAATAAAATTTATAAGTGGAGGGACCATATCAAAATTTTGATTAATTTTAAAGTGGATAGACTATATTGAAATTTTGATAAGTTTGTAGGGACTATCATGATATTACTCCATTTTATATTTGAGCATTTCATTTGCCCAAAGTGCAAGATACGACTTTCAATGGGTAGAAAGTGTAATTAATTACATGTTTTTGTAATTATAAAAAAAATCCAATTCCTTGTACATGTTTGATTGATAATTATATTACTAATTTATTAGGATTAAATCAGATTAATATTTTATGAATAAAATTATACAGAATTAAAGTTTATGATACATTTTTTAATTCATGTATAGAATTATACATTAAACCAAAGTTTATGTATAATTTTAGAATTTATCCCATTAAATTAATATTTATGTTAAGCTTTAACCTTAGAGGGGAATTTATTTCAAAGCCCCTATCTTTTTTTTTTCTCATTATTGTTCTTCAACTAGCTTCTTGTTTTCCCTCTAAATCTTTCATATCTTTGGTCTTTTTCTAATTAAGAAATTTCGGGTTTCCTTTGGCCTTTTTCATTTGTTCTTAAAGATTGAATCTTTTTTCCTTCCCTGGATCTCGTACCGAGTTCATGAAGAACTCAGTTGCTACTTAATCCTTCCCCAAGCTTGTTACCGTTTTAGCCTCCTTGTTGCTATTCTTTCACCTTGTCGTAGGTGTTGACTATGTCCCAACTGAGAAGATTCTCTTAAATTGCGGTGAAAATACGAGTTATCTTATAACAATAATAAAAAATGGACTTTGGATATCGAACCCAAGTTACTCACCGGAACTGAAAAATTCGTTATCTCCCTAGTTGGCACACAACATCCGACGGTACTTGTAGTTCCTTACATGACTGCCCGTGTTTTTCGCTCCAACTTCACCTATAGTTTACCGATAGTATCTGACCAGGAGTTTGTCCAGTTGTATTTCTAGACTAATTTGTACAACAATCAAAACACAATTGTACACCCCTATGATGAAACGTGGTTCTTATGACGAACTGAGGAGCAATAGAGATAGGGAGCAAAGGATGGGCGATGACAAAGATTGATGGTACTTGTATTGCAGAAAACCGAAAAAAAAAGTGTTTTAACTAATTATAGTGAGATCCCTAGTTTTAGTCAAAACTAAAAAAAAAAAAATGTTATATCTGCAATTTGGTAGTGGACTAATGGGATTTTTAATGACAATAACCAATTTGACCAACTATCTTAATTAAAATAACTAAAATTGACCAAAAATAATTTAAAGTGACTAAAATAAAAGCAACACCATTTTAGAGTGACCTGCAATAAAATTTACCCTATTGTTTAAGGCCCCTCATAATTTTAAAGCATTGATGATTTCTCGTGAGCCTAATAAAGTGAAATGCCCAAGTGAAAATTTGAGCTTGGCCCAATTCCTTATTATTATCAAATTATTAATAGATTGCAAGTAAAAATATATTTTAATAACAAGTACAATACAATTACAAATGTGTATTCAAATAGCTATAAAATCGAATCAAAATAATATAAATGATCGAAAATCAGAATATAATTAAACAAAACTCACCTATATTAATTGCAAACGATGAACTCTATTTTGGCAACGATATCAAAACTTTATTATCTTTCTGTTTTTTAATTTTTAAATTAAATTTAAGAGTAAATAGTAGAGGCGTTCGAGAGTTTAGTCTAGACCTTTTTAGGCTAAATGTGGGTTTATATTTTTTCACTTGTATTAGCCCGAAGAACCATTTTATTGTTTAAAAATAATAAATTATATATATTTTTATAAATAAATTTTTTAACAATTTTTTATTGTGTTTCAACTAACAAAATAAACCATTTAGACAAACCTAACCTAGGTGGATCATGCTTGAGCTTGAATCAATTTTTCTTTTTCTTTTGGAACTAGAACTCGGCCTAATTTGATCCAGTCCATGAACATTCCTAGTAAACACTTAGTCTTTAAATTCTACAAAATTTCTTAAATTGGTCCTTGAAATTTTTTTATCCATTTTAGTCACTAAACTTAATAATTTTTCCTAATATTAATCTATATGATGTCATGACAGTTTAATATCATGTTACGCCATCGGTTAAAAATTTCAAATGATGATATGATACAAATTTAAAATATCATATCATGAGGCACTAAAATTAAGAAAAATTGTGAAATTGAAGCACTAATAGGGACAAAAATGAAATTAGGCCAAGTTAGGAAGAATCATCCAATTGAAGTAGTGGAGGACAACGAAGTGATGTCATAAGGACGTGGACAACTACATCAATAGAACAAAGCGTTGTCGTATAACATCATTGTAAAACTTGTGGAAGAGGTTGGTTGGTGCTAAAGAAAATCATGGCAGCAACGACAATCTCTGCCGTCCAGTTTAAGGCCAATTATTTCTTCCTAGGTTTCGTCTCGCCCTTACGAATAATTCCATTTTCATTTGTCCATGTTTTTTTTTTTATCAAATTAAATAAACACATAAGAAAAAGATTTTCAAATTTTTTTATCAAATAAAATAAATACAAATAAAACTCATTCACAAGTTTATTTATGTTTTAAAATTTTATTATAAGTTCTGATCATATTTACTCTGTTTGAGATAATGTTTAGAATTGTCATAACTCTTCTTCAACCCATAAATAAGAGGATAATATATTTTATTACCCACAGTTCCTCCCCAACCCATAAATAGGAATATAATATGCTTCAAAACACTTGAAACCATATCATCTTACATTGACAACAATATCTATACCAATTGAATTAAGACCTAATCCATATTTATATGTATTTGTTAAAACTCGTAATTATAAGATTTATTAGAGAAATAACATATAATATATTTGGATGAGATATATACTAACCTTTCCTGTTTTAAGATTAAATAATATATATTATATACCAAACCAAAGAAAGATTTACTTTATAAAGAAAATTTCAAAATATTTGGGAGGGTGAACTTGTGAAAAGGACAGGGAAGCAAACTTTTCCAAATAGGGTTAACATATTATTTAGTATCTTAATATATTTGTAATATTCAAATTGGTACCTAAATTTCACAATTTAGTATCTGAATTTGGTTTTAATGTTCAATTAGGTACTTAGACCAAACAACTTCATATGGTTTGATAAATATTTGACATGTATGCTCTAATAAACAACATCATAGGTATTTGATTGAGATAAAAAAAATCTCGAATACTAAATTGAACATTAAAGTCAAACTCAAGTATTTAACTGGGAAACAAAACTCAAGTATCAAACTGAAAAAAAAATTCAAGGCACTAAAGCGAATATTGAAGCCAGACCCAAGTATCAAACAGGGACAAAAATAAACTTAGGTACCAAATTGAATATTTATGTCAAAATCAAGTACCAAATGGTATATTAATTGTTTCAAATATCAGAACTCCACGTAGGATATAATATAATTATAATATTACATCTTATTTTATAATATACCTAGAAAAAAACCGTTACAGTTACTTAAAACTGAAAAAAGGTTAAAAGAAAATAATATTTTAACTAATTAATATTTATTTATTATTATAATATTATTATTAATTTTAACGCGAAAGCTTAATTCTCGGCAATGTCTGCTCTCGCAGGCTCGAGATTGTCACCAGTTGCAGCCGTAAGCTTCGCTCTGCTCTCCACCATTTCCAATTTCTCATCTTTTATCTTTTATTTTCCTTTAATTTTTCTACTTTTTTTTTCTGCTTTAGGCTTTTTTTTTGCTTATTTTCTTTTTGTAATGTTTGCCTCTCTCGATCCAATCTAAAAAACTTGTCAGCTCAAGGACTCAAAACATGGATTTTATGAAGCAGATGAATTTTCTGGTACTGTTATTTTAGTTTTGTTGTAATTTCGTTTAATATTTTTAAAATTTTGATGGATATGCCACTGAATTTCGGTTGAAACTTTGCTGATTATGTATTTTTTTTTTATATATATTTGCTGTTTTTTTTAGGTTTCGGTATACGTAATCCTGAGCGACGATCATGAAACATAAGATTTTAGTGTTTTGTTTTTCGTTTTTAGATTGGTTTTGCATATTTCTTCGTTTGGATCTAAGGTGATCTGTGATTGATTCTGGAATCTGTAGACGAGAGAGGCATTTGCATACTTAGAAATTTAGCTAAAATTTGACCTTGGATCGAGAGATGCTAATATATTGTGAATAAATTGTATCTAATTTATTAAAAGTGGAAGTGATGTTTCTTTTGTTACATGATTGAGGCAAATTGGGATGCAAATAGTAGAGATAGGAAGTTAGTGATGTGTGAAAGTCTGTTGGTTTTGATTTGACGTTTAAGCTATTAGTACTTGGAGGTAATGCATAGGGGAATACTAGATTTGGACTGAGAGGTTGTGAATGTTAGCTGAAATGAGAATATCTTGATTATGCTTTACTGGTTGATGGGTTGAACTGGAAAAGAGTGGCTTGAGGAGCTAAGCTAAGACATTGTTTATGCAAGTAAATTAACCCAGGAACTTGTTTGAGGAACATGATCAGGGAGGCGCCTAACACATCTGATCAGTTGATTGAGCAAGAATATACATCTGCTGTTCCCTGTGTAACAAAGAATGTAAATAATTATAATATCTCTGTACAGACAGGTGAGGAATTCTCCATGGAGTTTCTTAAGGAATGTGTTGGCACAAGAGGGATTCCTGCTATACCAGATGCAGCTCAGATACATGAGAAGAGAGTTGGGATAAACCAAAACCAGAACCAAGAGCTGATGTATCAGGATCTAGCCCAAATTCTTGGGTTGAAAAGAATGGATTCTGAGTGTGTTTCTGATCTTTCTGATTTTTCTTCTGCGCAAGGGTCTTTTAGAGAGAGTGAAAATGGGTCTTGTGTTGAAAAATTAAGTAAATACCAGAAGGAAGATGATGATATTGGGCAAGTGGCAAGGAAGGCTTTCGGTGAATTGAATTGTGATAGGAGCCATCTGAATGTCTCTGCACCAGCTACTACACCTACTAATGTATGTGACACTCCTAGTTCCAGCAACTTTGGTGGGCAGGGAGCTTCTGATGGAACACAATCTGGGAAAATGAAACTTCTTTGCAGCTTTGGTGGAAAAATATTGCCCAGGCCTAGCGATGGCAAACTCAGATATGTTGGGGGAGAGACACGTATTATTTCCATTCAGAAATGTCTTTCTTGGAAGGAGCTTGTGAGGAAAACATTAGATGTTTTCAACCAACCTCATTCAATCAAGTACCAACTTCCAGGTGAGGATCTTGATGCCCTTATATCTGTTTCTTCTGATGAAGACCTTCAGAATATGATGGAGGAATTTAATGGGCTTGAAAAGCTTGAGGGTTCTCGAAGGCTGAGGATATTTTTGATTCCTTTTGGGGAGTCTGAAAATGCACCTTCCCTTGAGGCTAGCACCATTCAGCAGAGCAATCCTGATTACCATTACATGGTAGCTGTTAATGGGATGGTAGATCATAGTCCTAAGAAAAATTGTGGTGGGCAGTGTTTACCCAGTGAAGGAAGTCAACTAGGACCTGCTTTGGATCATAACCCTAGTTTTCGAAAAAGGTGTCCAACTTCATTACTCCCTTTGGAGACTATGAGTTGTTTCAATGACTTGCATCCATCTCAAGTTTTCCTTGATTCCCAGTATACAACCAGATCCCTAATTATATCTCCACCTATTTCTCCTCTAGCTTTCCAGTGTGGAGATTCGAACACTGTTTGTGCACAAGCAATTGGTGATAACTCCGGGATGGAAAGCAACAGCTCCTTCATTACAGGACACTTAAGTTCTGAGAACTGTGGAATAGAAAATCCTAAATACAAGCAAGTTCAACAAGTTCCACCAGCTTTGATGAATTATAGTCTCCCTTACATAAAGGTTGATGCCAGCCAAACATGCCAACCCTATGAAGGGCAGACATCAAACCCTGATCCTAGCACAAATTCTGCGTCCCTTTCAGTTTTAATTAAAAATAATAGGGATTATAATGGTGTCTCACATGAGAGGCCTATCTCACAAGACGCCAATCCATTGAACCTGTTGTCAGCATCTGTTGATTCCATGGGCTCTCACCCAGGCATGCCACATGCATTTTCAGATTCAAAGCTGCAGGAACTTGGAGGAAGGTCTGGTTACTATTCACAAGAAGGAACTAGCCCATCTTCCCCTTTAAATTTTGCAACAACTCGATCCGCTTCAAATGTAGCGCAGGAAACGTTGATGCAACAACAAGATAGTATTGGTCTAATGAAGTCCTGGGCAGAAAATGATTTGTCAGATAGTGAAGCTACATCAGACTCAATACCGGATATGTTGATTTTTTCTCCAGATCCTGATGCTTCATCCAGGAATAAACCTATTCATAAGGGTGCTGATGATGGTAATGACAAGTGCCAAACAGCTAAAATTGATTTGAGTAAATCCATTTTCCTGACACTTAACAACTATGATACTACAAGCTTGGATGCCAGTAACAGGTCTGATAAAATTGATCCAGTTTTGCATCAAGATGAAAAGTTTTATGAGTGGAGAACCCCTGACAGCAATATGGTATGCAATGACAAATTATCTAAAGCAGACTGCAGCCAAACTTCTGGTGCTGCTATCAATGGCTGGAAAAAAGATTCACAAGTCTCTCAGAAGATGGTCATTTCATCCTTGGAAATTAGGGATAACATAAAGCATCCACAGACCTTGGACAAAACCACGAATGATATAATTGAATGTTGTGATTTCAATGGGAAAGTAATTGTTGGACAAGGGAGCATTACTGCATGCACCAGCAACCCTGAAGTCACATGCTTATTTCCAAAGACCATGGAAGACATAAAAGATGAGAGTTCAGCGGGTGTTCTTATCTCTGATTCATTGAATGGCCCATTGTTGGTTAAACCGCAACAATTGCAGTGTGTTTCAAGTCAGAAGGATATATCTAAAGAAGATATGCTGATCAGCTCAATCAATTTGTACCTATCTGCAGTTAATATTGATTCTTATCTGTGCTCAAATTTGGATAAGGATGACCTTCAGTCTATGTTACAGAATCCAGCAAAGGATGCAGCTCCTAGGATAGACTTTTCTCTCATTGATGATGACATTAATTATCCCATTCAAAATGCTGGGAAGATGGCCCCCATAGGATCTGTGCATGGGAATTCAATTGTAGAAGAGTTTACATTTGCTCAGACAGAAACCGCAAGCGTGAACCAACTTCAAATCCAGCAAGACCCAGTAGTTATTTTGGAAGATGAGATCATAAGTGTGCCTTCAAGGATTGAAGTTTCATCTGCAATGGTCCTACCTGTGGATGTGACTGGCAGTGATATTGTATCTCCCATTGCTAAAGATTTGGTGGATGTCATTCCAGAATCTGAGTTTGAGGTAAGACGAGTTAAATTTCAAGTACAACTAACCTGTTTAGATGCTAGTAAACTTAGGTATCGTCATGGGTTTGTCCTTAGGATGCTGCAGCTGATGACCCAGACAAGGATGAGACCTTCAGTGATGCTCTGATAGCTGAAATGGAAGCCAACAGCTATGGCTTGCAGGTTCCGTACTGAACTGATTTATACCTGTTTTCAATAAAAATTTCTTGTATAACAGGTGACAAGTTCATGCAGTGTAGTTTAGTGAAAATTTTACAGTGAAAATTCAGCTGCAAATATAAAGTTTCCCCATTGGCGAGTTAGGAAAGCATTCTTTTTTTTTTTTTTGAATGAGGTTCCATTTAGTTAGTCTATATTGAAATTCTAATTATGTGTTTGATTAAGGTATCCTCGTGATTTCACAACTGAACAGCATGCAAATTAGCTTATGCATCAGTTTGTAATTTGATCTTGTTTACAGAGTTTCTCCTCTTCTTTCTGTCTTTTCTCCGTATCCTTCCCTTGCCATGACTTTTACTTCATGTATATTGGTAATTGTCTTTAAAATCAACTCCCATAGCTTTCCTCTTTTTCTTTTTTCATTGAAAATCAACAATATTGCTATTAATCTACTTTTAGTATGGCAACAAGGTTAGTGGTTTAGTTAGAAGATTTAAATCTACAACTACTAGTCTTGTTTTCTCTTGTAACCAAAAAATTTTGAAAAAAATTATCTATCCTCTACTATCCCCTCCTTTAACTTTACTCCTTGCTTGCAAAATTAGCTTCTGAAGGAGATTGAAACTTTTCTGATTCTGGTGGACAGATAATAAAAGATGCTGATCTCGAAGAACTAAGGGAGCTAGGATCTGGAACATATGGAACTGTTTATCATGGAAAATGGAGGGGAACAGATGTTGCTATAAAGAGAATAAAGAAAAGTTGCTTTTCTGGGAGATCATCAGAACAAGATCGACTGGTGGGTTTCCAGAGATATTTCCTTTCTTTTCTCCCCTTGCCTTTCCAGTTTGCAATCCTAAGTAGGAGAGTTGATATTGAATCTCATAAGATGCTTCATACTGATTTAGGCTACATATCTGATCCATTTATGAACGTTTTCTTGATTAATGTCTAAGCAATTTTATCTTTGTAAATATTCATGACAGGCGCTCTCATTTGTACTAGTTATTCTGTTTTACAAACTTTGGGTGTTGAAAATTCTAGAGAGGGAAAAATGGAATATTTTTGCTGGTTAGATGGATTGGATAGTGCATTTGTATTCTGGGATTCAGCCAAAAAACACAATAAAGAGCCTGTAAAACATTAGCACTATTATTATGTCATGGAAGTCAAATTCATAGGGGTAACTTTGCTCTTCTTTTCTTGAATTCTGTTAAAGTGAAATATACCCACTATTGTTATTCTGCAATTTGAGATTCATAATCTGCTTCTGTTATTTTCATAAAGTTTGTCAGTTCTCGAGTTTAAGTTGTTTGTAGCAAGCTATGACATTTATTACAAGAAAGATTAGCTGTTATATTTATTCTGTTCTTCTGCAAATCACCTGTTTTAGGAAGATTAGCCTGTGTTTTGTCATCATTGCTTCAAATTTTAAATAGAGGTTGTTGGGAAGAAAGTAGAAAATGGCCTTCTGTTATCCTTCAGGTTAGATTTAGTTTTGACTGAGCAAGACTGGGATAACTAACTTAAACGTGAAAGGCAGAAACAGCTGAAAATATACAGGGAGTGAGAGAGATTGAGTCCTTAGCATTTTGAGCTGGGTCGTTTTTCCCTCCCTTGCTTCCCTTTTTTTTTCTATTGTAACAGCATGAAGAAAGGGGACTTGGTAGTAAGATCCTTTAAACACTTTTGTAGTCTTATTCTTCATTGCAGTTTGAGTTATTTTGCATGCCTGAAGCTGATGAATGTTTGGCTGTGCCAGATGAAAGACTTCTGGAGAGAAGCACAGATCCTCTCAAATCTGCATCATCCAAATGTAGTTGCATTTTATGGAGTAGTACCAGATGGAATTGGAGGAACCTTGGCAACAGTAACTGAATATATGGTAAATGGATCCCTTAGGAATGTCCTAACAAAGAAGGAAAGGTAATATAATCTCCCAATTTTATAGTCCTTCATTCATTGATAATACACTTACTGTTTTTTTTTTTTTTGGAATCCTTATGCCAGATCACTTGATCTTCACTCCCAATTCTATAGTCCTTCACTTGTTAATAATGTACTTACTGTTTTTTTTTCTGGAATTCTTATGCAGATCACTTGATCTTCACAAAAGGCTCATAATTGCCATGGGTGCAGCTTTTGGCATGGAATACTTGCACGCCAAAAACATTGTCCATTTTGATCTGAAATGTGACAATTTGCTTGTCAATCTAAGGGACCCACAACGACCCATATGCAAGGTAATCAATACAAATTCCTCTCTTGTAGACATTTTGATTTCAAGGTGCCTTAAGTGACATTAAAACCATAAATGGTCAGAAAGAGGAATTCTTAATTCTGGTAAGTCCAAAATCATTTTTGGTCCACAAGATGAATGCTGATCATATGTATACAATAGAATAACCTTAAACCTTAATGTTTCTGTAGGTTGGAGATTTTGGATTATCAAGAATCAAGCGCAATACTCTAGTTTCTGGAGGTGTGCGAGGAACTCTCCCATGGATGGCACCAGAACTGCTAAATGGTAGCAGCACCAAGGTTTCTGAAAAGGTCAGTAAAGCTGTATTCTAATTATCTAATATGTCTTGCCACAGTGAAGGAAAGAATGATGCTCATTAAAGCCAAAATTTATGATATTTAATTTGACAGGTTGATGTTTTCTCATTTGGAATTTCAATGTGGGAAATCTTGACCGGTGAGGAGCCATATGCCGATATGCATTGCGGTGCCATTATTGGTAAGATTTTGATTTATCTAATATGTTAATAGCCCCGACTGTGAATAAGAAAATATGCATGCATGGAAAAGTGATTGACATGATATTAGTTCCACTGTGGAGGGCATATGTTTGCTAAACTGGTGGATCGCCATTTTCTTTGCTATAGTATAAAACAGCAATCCAAACAACTCAAGTAATCAAATTGAAGCGATATCATAAAACTGCATGCACTTAACCATCCTTCCTGTCCGGTTTTTTACTAAACAAAAGCCTTCTGCTTTTCACCAAAAATCTGGCTTTATTTTCGATCGGTGAACTATGATTGCAGGGGGGATAGTGAAGAACACTCTTCGACCTCCTATTCCAGAACATTGTGATCCCGAGTGGAGAAAGCTGATGGAACAATGCTGGTCTCCTGATCCTGAATCAAGGCCATCATTTACCGAGATAACAAACAGGTTGCGATCCATGTCTATGTTGCTTAAACCCAAGGGACCTCGAAATCAACCGAAACAGACAAGGCCATAATGTCAACGGTATAATTCAACATTATATGCAAGCACCTGTTTTGTTATTTTAGGTATACCTGTAAAGCTTAATGTCTCCAACACACCATTTGAGGATGTGCATATGTAGAGTTTGATCATTGATAGCCAAAATTTTTTTTCCCTTCTTGATAAATATATCTTCATTGTTTATTCTTTTGTTGATAATGAAAGATAGTTATATTTTTTTTATATTTTTTATTTTTGAAAACACTTCTTAAATGAATAATTATCCTCTCAAAGATCTTAGCCAAACTACCTTCTCATCATTAAAAAAAAAAAAAAAAACTATCCAAAATCTAAAATTGATATCTGAAATATTATTCTCACCACACATCATGGGGGTCACAAATATTGAGCTTCCCATAAAAAAAAGTATATTATGTTTCTAATCAATTCCCAATCCCGAATTTAACATGCTGTTATTTATAATTTTTTCTAACCCCTTAAAAATCGAAAAATAATATGTATTTATTTAAGTGCGCTTAGATCATATTTTACTAGTGCCAATTAAGCTAAATCTGCTAAACTATTTGGGTTTTAGATAATTATATTTTTTGTAACACTATTTTGAGAGATATATATGTAAAATGTAAATATTTTCTTCACTATATAAAGGAAGCAAAAAGAATTAAAAATTAAGAAAAACATTATTAATCAATCAAAAAGAAGTCATGCAACTAAAAAAAACTATACCATATAAAACACAGTGTTTTCGGAATATACTGAATGATGTTATGAAATGTGGGCAGAGATAGACAGTACTATACTCTAAAATATTGTAATATCCCCTCTTCTTCCGACAAAAAAAAAAAAAAAGATTCCCCATGACAATAAGAATATACTCTTTGACATTATCACTAATATGTCTCCTCTAATAATTTCACTTTAGATAATTAATTTCACTTCTTGTCTGCATAACAACAAAACACCAAAACTATTTAGATCTTCTGCTTTTCTTTTTGTTATTTGTAGTATGTCATGCAACACTTAGAAACAGTACTGTTTTCCCGACCACGGTGTTTTCCGATGATTCCGTTCCCAGACAGCGGCAGTTCGATATCAAACAAGAACGAAAATGACCCGAAGTTTTAACAAAAAAAAAAAAGAAGCTAAAAGAAATGGTGCAATCTAGACAGTAAAAGCCATGGAAGTTTCTTGCTAGTTTCCACTTTCCAACACTCGGGAAATAGTTTTTTTTTTTTTCCATTTGTTATTTTTGCTTTTAAAAAAGAACGTGGCCCGACATTCCACCGCATAATCCCATGCAATGGAGGGTGGAGAATAATAATAAAAGGTGGCAAACATATTCTACATTGTTCCAGTGGATTCCATCGGCACCTTTTACGCCATGGACAGCACAGTGACACGTCGAATCACCTGAGTTTTGATTAATTTATTTATTTTTCCTATCAAAATGCTATGAGAAAGAAAGGTGAGAAAGCTTGAGACACATGCTTAAAAGCACTGCAAAGATTATAGCCTCAAAAAGAATGTTGTTTGTTACATCGTGTTTTATTATACTTAGCATAAACAGCTAACTACTGTGGGCTTTGTTGGCATTGTCTCTTTTATTTCTTTTTGGTCATTTGAGACAAAACTGGTCATTGTCCTTGCCCCCATTGCCATTAACGTTTTTATGATACCATTTTTGCATTCAATGTGCTAAAAAATATCTAACAGTGTGTTGTGTAGAATCATTGGTATTCTTAAATTCATCAAAACTTTGAAGGGATTTACAAAAGTTGCTCTCATGAGAGTTCACCATGTGTATGTGTTTCTTTGGTTTACGACTAACCATTTCTATCTAAAAAAAAGTAATTTCACCAAACAACCTCAAATTATGGACCATATTATAAAGTGGTCCCCTAGCTTTAAAATGTTCTAATATCACTATCATATCAACCAGGTCTTTCTATCATCTTTACTATTAACTTTGGTGTTAAATGTCAACTCATTTTTTATGTGAAACTTATCAAAACGCATTGATCAAATAATAAACTTGTTTGTGCCGAAAATATAGACATTTGGGATTTGTCGTGTTAAAAAATGTAGCAATCTGCTAAATTTTATTGACAATGTTTCTTTTTAACATGATATATCCAACCCATCCACACCATAGGTACACACATGCTAATAATTTAAACCATGTGTTCTAAATATATTTTATGTCAGATTTGAATAGACATTTAACACCTAAATTGATATCTAGATTGACGAAAGGAACTAGGATAGGGGGCAGTGGACAAAGATCATATACAAATTGTTCAACTCGAAAAAATGGTCGAATCTATCCTGAAAGAAGAAACAAACAACTTCAGAAACAAAAAGAAAAATGAAAACAACTAAAAGAAGAAATTCAAGAATAAAAATAAATAAATATTCAAAACATACACAAATAAAGAAAACGGAAATTAAAAGGTGGAAGATGGACTGATGGATATGGATAGAAGATAATTATCCAACTGTACCCTTTGAGATATAAACCCCAACAAATTCAATTAATGATTCTAATCGACCCCCAAGAAATAATATCAATTAATGACTCTAATCGACCCCCAAGAAATAATATTTGGAAAATTGAAGGATGAAGAATGGGTTCGCACGACTCTTTGAAGAAAATCGAGAAAAAAAATTAATTTTAAAAATTACAAGAAAGCAATCTTGCACGAAAGAAATTAACTGCAAGAGTTGAAATTTTATTAATGAACGAATCAATGCCTTCAATGAAAAATGAAAAGGTCTTTATAAAGGCTAGCTAATTACATTCAAATAAAACTCTCAAATATAATGAAACTATAATTAATCTAAACAAAAAACAGTTTTAGTAGAATTAAACTTTCTTGTTGACTAAGAAACATAAAACTTGTAAACAATTTTAAATACTTAAAAATCTCCTTAAATTCAAAATAAATAATAAAACCTAATAGATACAATATCGAGCTCATATATAATCAAAATTAGGCCTTAAACTCAAACCCAATATGATTTAAACTCGAATTAAAGCCCACACTTTTAATTTCCCATAATAATCTTGTCCAAAAATTTTACCCGCATAGTCTTTAGTAAAATGGTCATAACTTAATCTCTCGAACTCGAAAACGAGTAATTCAAAGTACGTTTTGAAGCTAAGAGATAGTTCTTCAAACACTATGCAGACATCTCATTTCAGAAATGTCTAGATTCCATCCAAAAATTCGTCGCAAATTGACTGAACTTTCAAACTTGAAAATTGGCAACTTAGTTAAATTGCCTTTAACAAATTTTACCTCATCCGTTCATGCATCAAGCTTATTAATGTAATAATGATACTTTGAGGATTGAATATTAAAATGTTTTGAACATTATAAACCAATTTCAAATCTAAGCGATAATTTGGATACGTTTAATAAAATTATCCCAATTAAAAACAAATCATTTGCAAGTATTTATTTATTGAAATACTCGTATTTCTAAATATAATGTGGGTATAAAGATATAATGTTTCAAAAACATGACAAAATCAAATATACTTGTTGAGGGGATGATGTTTGTTCATACTATTCGTTTTGGCCTAAAAAGGTAATTTGTTATTGAGAGGGTGATCAACCTTTATACTTAGATATTTGTTGTGGCCATTGTTATCATAAAGGACAAGGCTGCTCGCCTTGGTCTTCAATAGATTTTTTTATGGGGAACGAGACCTCTCACATTAGTCTTTAGTAAATTCTTTCAAGTGGAATGAGACCTCTCACATTTGTTATTTGGGGGGATGTCAGCTGCTTCCTTGGTGATGTTTGTTCTTTGTCATGAAAAGGTTGAACAAGATGTCCCTATGGGTTAAAGATTTTGAATATGATGTCATTGATGGTGTTGTTGCGTGCCTTCTAAATAGATGAGAATTATTTGGTATTCTGTTAAAGCCCTCATGTTGAGGAGGTGGCAATCTTCCTTTTCCTTGTTTCTATGGCAAAAGGTGTACAAAAGAAGTTGAATGAGATGTTTGGCGGCGACAATTGTGTGTTTAGGACATTGAGGGTATATGATCTTTCAAGTGGCACTACCTTTATTTCTTCATGCTCAAGTAACCTTTATTTTCGTTGTTACCTTCCTTGAAGATCCATCGCCACCCTTTTTGTACCAACATTGATTTCTGTGGATATCCAACATTACTTCATCCCTAAGAGAGTTTAGTTAAATCAATAATTTCAACACCTTTCTTTCCTAGGGTATCATTTGTCACCCTTGGAGTTGCCATTGTCATGTTTCACCATGATGCGACGAATTTCCTTTGTTGGCGAGGGTGCATTTGTATTTCTTTAAAGGACCTATCTTCCTAATGGAGAACCTCATTTATCCTGATATTCAAAGATTCTTTCTATAAGAAAAATATGTTTATTCATGTACATCACCCGTTTCTATGTCAATACTTTGAAACTATCTTTTCCTTCTCGTGTTACCTAAAACCTTGAAGAATGATCCTAGTAGTTGAGTGGGAATCTAAAAAAAATTGTTGTTTTTCTTCCTTGTCTCTAATTCCCACCCTAATGGTTTTCTTCCCTCGTGGTTGATTCCTTAATGTTTCAACTCGTATCTTTGCCACATCTCCTCATTTTGTAAAAAAGATTTAAGGAGTGACCTTAAAGGTCCTCACACCTCCTCATTTTGTAAAAAAGATTTAAGGAGTGACCTTAAAGGTCATTCATTCTGTTATAGCATAGTGTGAGATTTATACCCTTCTTTATTCTTAGGGAATGGCTTAATTTCAAACAAACTTATCTTTTCTTCACATCACTTTCTAGACACTGTATGCGTCTTGATTCTAATAAAGAGACTTGAAAAAAGAATGAATTTGTCTATTGTTAGGTTTATTCTAGCCTTCGACTTTGATCCTTGTGGTATTTTCTTCCAATTTCGCGGAGTGTCCTCTTATTAACCTTTGCAAAGAAAGGTCATTGATTGGTAGTAGGTGTTTTCCTAGCCAATACATCAACTTATGCTCCTTTTGATGACCTCTTGTGCAAAGGATGAAGGGTTTCTAACTTGATTCATATGGAGAAAAGGGATAGTTTTCCATATTCCCACTAAAGATTTCTCCTTACGAGGTGTTTAAAAGGGGTATAATGATGAAAAGGAGCACGCGATACTCCTTTTAGATGTTTCAGGTAGTGATAGTTATGACACCTTACTATAGTCTCATCTTTCCTCCACTAAACAAAATGATAGTTTGGGTCTCCTTAAAATAAGGGCACTGTTGTTGTCGACTTTGGTTCTAAGATGAATTTTCTCATTTTCTTGGTTGTTCCTCATCGCTCTTAGCCTCTTCTAAAACATATTCTTGAAGTTAAGACTAAAAAAATATTTTAAGTTTATAGCTCTTGGTATTGTTGGATAATTGATTGAGAGCCTTTTTCCTCCTTAAAACCACTACAATATATAATGATTTGAAGAGTTAGAAGAGAGAGGACGGGCATGCTTGCTGCTCCACTATGATAGTTGCAAGTAAGAGGAATGGTACCATGTTACCTTAGACCCATTTTCCAAGCCTGTCCCAATGTTAGTTATAAGAAATCTTAGTCTTCTTGTTTTTGGTGATTATATCCTTTATAAGGTAAATATAGCATTTTTTAGGGTTCCTGTTAGAAGTTGTATCACCTAAATTCTTGTTAAACATAAAATAAAAGTGGCAAGATAGGGGGATCTACAAGGGCGAAGGCTGCACAAGTGGAATCCGTATAAAAGTTTACTTCCTTTATTTGATGTTGATTAGAATAAGGTGTTTTAACCTTACTGCATTACTTTTATTTGACTTTGATTAGAATATGGTTTTAAATCTATAAATAGATATAATTGTCTCTCCTCTTGTATCATTCAAATTCGACATAGATAATTTCTTCTCATCTGCCCGTGGTTTTTTCCTAAAAGGAATTTTCACGTAAAATTTTATGTGTTTTATTTTCTCTCTTTTCTTTGCGATACATTGCCATTATCATCGTCCTATTTTCACAATTCCCATAGATAGCATCAATTTTTATAACACTTAAGTTATACAAGGTGTTTGATGGTACAATATAAGTTGTTCACTTTGCAAGAGGTGTGGAAAGCCATTGGAGTGAAGGCGGTTCACACTGTGAATGGTGTGGAGAACTGTTAGATTGGTGGTTCAAGACTAAGTTTGGACTAAGTATCTATTGTATGGATGTCTTCACTTTTACCCTGATGTTGAAGGGTATTTATAAAAGAAAGAACATAAATCTATCATATAATTCTTGCATATATACATGTATAAATATGATTTATAGCCAAAATTAAAAAGCATCAAAATACTTGGGAAAACTCTATCTAAATTTAACGAAAAATAATTTCGATATTTTTCTTTTACTCAAATAATTTTTTTCTTGAGTTTGGATTCTAGATTTGTGAGACTTATAATTGCAATTATCTAGGAATTGTAATTTATGTCCAGAAGTTGAATTTTTGATTTGACACATACATATAAGGATTCCGGCTTCCACCTTCTATGAAGTCTTTATTTTTTTTCATGTGTTCGGTTCTTTGATATTAAAATCTACCCTCTAAACTTTCGAGAGTTTAGGAATAATGAAGATCATTAAGATGAAAATTTCAAGACTTTCGACTTCAGTTTGAATTGGTTGAAAAGACTGAACATCTTCTAAAGCCCATTTTGTGATTTGGACATCTTTCGAGCCTCGAAACACAAGTATTTAATTTGATCAAATTTATTACTTTAGATATCAAAATAAATGTCTATTTTAGAATATTTTTAAAATTTTGTTATGCTAACTCTAGTGTGTTTTTTAGACGATTTTCCAATAAACTCATCTCTCCTCTACTGAGTGAAATGACGATGTGAGAGCTTCTCAAAATTATGGTCAATCTACTATTCCAATGGTTGTCTTTGTTCCCAAGATGATTTTTTTCTCCTTTAGTTAATCCTTATCCCTTTTGGCATATTCTCGAACATATTCTTGAAGTTGAGCCTAGAGAAACTTATTTTGGGCTTGTAGCTTTCAATATTGTTGGATAGTTGGTTGGGAGCCATTTTCCTTGGAATCACAACAATAATCCTCTTCCCATTTATTTAGGGAGTTGAAAAAGAAAGGATGGACGGGTTTGCTACTCCACTGCAATAGCTATATGTAATAGGTATGGTAAGCCTCTATTGCGTTATCTTAGCCCCATTCTCTAAGCTTGTCTTATTGTTAGTTATGGGGGGTGTCTTAGTCTTCTTGTTCTTGATTGTAGCCTTTAGGGGCTAAAGATAGTTATTTTTAGAGTGTGTATAGACGACATCAATTATTATAAACACTAAGGCTATACAATGTAACACCCTCTAACCCTTATTCGTTACCGGAATAGGGTTACGGGGTATTACCGTACTTTTCAAACCAATTACCAATATTATACGAACAATTAGCATATGTATTATAAGTTAATCATATTGTCCCTTTAATGGGCTACCGAATCCCAAAATATACATTAAAAACCAATTAGGACTTATTCGAGCACTTCGAAAATTTTTCATGAATTTTTAAAATTTTTCCTAAGTGCAGGGCCCACATGCCCGTGTGACTAAGGGAAACGCCCGTGTGACTATATGACACAGCCGTGTGGCCTGGCCGTGTGAGCGACATACCTATGTCCTAGGCCGTATGGCAGCACATGCTCGTGTCCCTTACTCGTGTAACTCTTTGACTTGTAATTCTATTTATTGCATGGGTCACATGACCAAGTCACATGCCCGTGTGCTAGGCCGTGTAACTCACACGGCTGAGACACACACCTGTGTCTCTGCTCGTGTGCCTAAACCTGAGCATTCTGTTTCAAATTTGTAAGGTGCAGGGGACACATGGCCAAAACCACACGCTCATGTGTTTGCCATATGTCTCACGCAGTCTAGACACACGCCCGTGTGCCAGCCCGTGTGGACTCAAAATGAGCATTATACATTAGTTTTACCAACCCTGCAAGCTTAACATCAAGCAAATCAAAACCAATTGTTCAACCAATCCAATTAACAATTAAATACATCTAAATTATAAATCAATAACTCAATTCAATGTACTCCAATTAAACTAGGATCGAGTTTTAATCATGTAATATTATCACGTTATCTTTATATCCAAACTTACCTATCTATTCAAACACGTATGTGTAATTTATGACGAAATAATTTTCTTGAATTCGGTTATCATTATACCTATATAATCACATCTAACCAGTAGGATTTTATGCACCTTTTATACCTTTTCGACTACCATTTTACTTGTCATCATTTAACCATATAACATTTGTAAGAGGCCCAATCTGCCCGGGCTTATTACAAGCAAGCCTAAACTACCCCAATTACAAGACCCAATGGCCGAGACACCAACCCAAACACCAACCCAAACCCGAACCTAAGGGCCCAAAAAGCCCACATGCTAAGCCGACTTAGAAACCCTAGGATTTCTGAGCCTCCTTCGCACCGTACTCCTCCCACGTGCCTCGTCAGCACATCCAGCGCCCGAGGCGCCACTACGTCTGCTCTCCAATGCTCGAGGCTCGGCTACGTCTGTTCTTTAGCACCAAAACGGAAGCCTCGCTCGTTGACCTTCCTCCCTACCTGTAAACAAACCAAAAGAGGAAAGACAGAAGCAGTAACACGCAAAGACAGTGACAGAGATGAAATGAAAAACCAATATTTTTTATTTCCTTTTCGGTTATAAAAGAAGCAAAAAAAAACATTGTAAATCTCTTACGATTTTATAAAGAAAAAAATAGAGAACAAATGTATATTTTCCAGCCAATTTCTTAGTATTTTCATTTTCTAATCTATCATATATATATATAAAAGGGACAAAGGTGCAAAATTTTTACCTTTAACGATGTTTGGAGTCCCTAATCAGAGGCTTCTAGGCTTCTTTTTCGATTTTTAGTGAGAATTTTAGAAGTTTGGGGGCTAGATCTACTCCTGGGAGGTTTAAAAAGTCGAAAAAACCCTTTTTGGGGGCTTCGACCACCGCGCACGGTGGCGGGCACGACGGAGGAGGGCAGCCCGATCATCGGAGCACTGCCAACCCTAGGTCGACGCTCAGAGGGCCGAGTTTTTTTTTCAGAGAGTTTCTCTCATTTTTTTTTAAAAAAGGAGGCTCTAAATGATTTTCGGCTTAGGGTTTTGGTATTTAAAGCCCATGTACACGACGTCGTTTTGGCATGGGTTACTAAGACCTAAAACGGCGCCATTTCACGGCTAAGATCCGCACGAGTGACCCGACCCGGAGAGGATCCACCCGTTTTCGATTATTGGTATATTTGCGCGCCAGGTCCCTCCGCTTTTGCGGTATTCAGTAATGGAGTCCCGTGCTCATTTTTAATTTAGCCCCGTTTATTTTGTTGTTATCTTAATTTAGCCATTGCGCTATTAGGTGACCAGTATTTGAACGGCGTCGTTTTGGGTGTTCGGGATAATTTCTCAAGGAACCCTCGCGAGTTTGCACACGTGTTAATTTGGTCCTTAATAACCTGATGTCGTCCTTTATATTTTAAACCTTAAATTTTATTTTAATTTCAAATTCATCCTTGGCCGTTTTTTAATTTATTTACTTACTCACCTTCCAAAAAAGGTTCTTCTATTTTGAATCTTTTATATTTTGCTTATTTTAATTATTTTATTTTATTCTTTCAAATATTTTATGTATTAATCTTACATATTCTTTAGTTTGATTATTTTCCTTATTTCATTTATTTTAAACTTTTACATGATTATTTCTCTTAAATCTTTATATATATATATATATATATATATATATATCATTTGGCTTAAATTGTTTCGTAAAGTTATATCTATATGCATATTCTTTATTTCAAAAACGGTTTCGTGATTATTTATTTCATGATTTTGTATATTTGTTCTTTTATTTTTTTTATTATAATTACTTTTTATGCATCACCTAGTTTAAATCATTTTATAAATGGCTTAGGTTATTTTATAAATTTGATATTTCAAATCATTTTATATACTATTCTACCTTAAGATCGTTTTGCATGTTAATTATTTCAAATTACTTATATTGTTGCAATTTATAATCTTTTTTCTAGATTAGTTTTGTCATGTATTACTTACGGTCATTTGGCTTACACTATTTGTTTTCAAGCTATCATTTTTTTGATTATTCCATAGTTTTTACTTATTTCTTAGATTGGTTGGGTATAAATTCGTACCTTTTGTAATTAGTGATATAATGTGCGTATGTTGCTTAATTTGTATTTGTTGATTGGTTATGATGCATCAGTGTAACATTTCATGTATGTATCAATATTTGGCTTTGTATACTATTATTCCACCATGTATTATTTGTTAAAAATCAAGTTTTAACATCATTGAAGTTTTAAAACCATTCTATTCACAGGTTTGAAATAAGGCAATGATCGCGTTCGGAAGCTTCGAGAAAATTGTACCCTAACTCACTGGGTTCCGATTTTTTCTCGTTAAATCTAAGCAACCGAGCACCCTTTTCTTTCTTAAATCAAGACATATAAAAAATTTAAATAAAAGCTTATTCTCGAGAATTCGAGATGTTACGTCCTAACTCACTGGATGTGACGTTTTATCATCTCGAGGTAAGAATTTCTAAAAAAAAAAACAAAGGCGATATTCTATATTCGGGAATTTTGAGAAATTGTGCCCTAACTCACTGGGTTCCAATTTTTCATAAAGCCCAAATAACCGAATACCCTTTTTAAACTTTAATACGCGAGTTTTGAAAATCAAAAGACAAGCTTAGTTTCGAGAATAAGAAATGTCGTATCCTAACTCACTGGGTATGACATTTTATTTCTTCGAAATAAGAGGGTTTTAGCATCCAATTTGATTTGTTCAAGTGTCATTTTTTAAGCAAACGGATCGTAATCTAGAATCTTTTCAAATTTTCAGCATTAAGATATTAAGTAATCAATTAGGTACCAATTTTGGGCGTTACGAGGGTGCTAACCCTTCCTCGTACGTAACCGACTCCCAAACCCATTTTCTCGAGTTGTGTAGACCAAAATTTGTTTTAGTAAATCAAATTTTATTAAAATGATCAATTTCAAGGTGATCCAATCACACTTCAAAAAAAGGTCGATGGCGACTCCATTTTTGGATTTTTAAATCGATCCCTATTTTTCAAAATTCAAAAAAAATGGTTACAACAACATTATAGGGCAAATCATGCAATTACCGTAATACCAAAACGCAAACCAATTAATTAACTAATAACTACATAACACCTATAGACTAACACATAATCAAAATAACCTATACATGCCATTAAAACCAGATTCAACTCATTCATAATTACCGATAGAACCAAGGGATAGTGTGATATAGCTCCGATAAGCTTCCAACCCGTTCGAGCTTTCGATAATCTGTAAGGTAAATAAATAAACAAATATGGAAGCAATGATTGCTTAGTAAGCCCGTATAGTCTTTATTCATACTAATTCATTTCAAATGTAAAACTTATACATATTCAAAAATAATCTAATATTGTTTCCATAATACTCATAATTCTATATTCATTAATTCATAAGGTAAATAAATCTATAGTATCACTCATATACTTATTACCTAAGCTTAGTAAAATTTTATATAACTTTAACTTTTCCACACTTAATCCATATACATGTCATACAAGTCATATGCATAACATTCAACCATGATCACAAATTAGTGCATTTATCCAAAGCCTTTTTCGAATTGAACACATAATAAATCATTTCATCAGAGATTGCATAATTTAAACCTTACCATTTCAATGCAACAAATAAATAAACAACTTACTATTCAGTCAATAGCTTGGCACTTGCCTAAACATCAAACAACAATAATAATTAGTGTACTTGCTCATCTTACATATAAATTCAATATTGATAAACTTATTTCCTCGACATATCACATTTGATTTATTATTCATCACCATATACATAAATTTTCCTTGTATCAATATATCAAAGATAATCACATATCTACATATCACTTTTCAATATATCAAGTAAATATCATATCTAAGTATTTCAGATATATATCGGTAATAATCATAAACCTTTTAATATTAATTCACATATATTTACAAATCACTCATACTACATTCAATTCTCATTAATTTGTTATCTTAAATGGCTTTTCACATTTCATTATACAATTGCAATATCTATTCTATAGTCATTTCATGAATATATATAACTCACATATTCCATATACCAATCATTCATTATCTTTCAATTTGCCAATTCATTCGTTTACCCCTATTAACAGGATTCGGACCTTGGCGGATACACAAATCCAACCAAACATACTAGTATGGCACCCAGTGTCTCATCAAATAGTTCGAAGCAATAGTTGACATCCAATGTCTCATCGGCCAAGCCGAAGTAAGTTGGTACCCAGTACCTCATTGAATTTATTCGAAGTAACAGTATGACACACAGTGTCTCATTGACTCAAGGTCAAAGTATCCCTGAACACTTCCAATCCTATGGCATGCCAATTATATCCGACTTAGCCCGACTAGTTAATAGGGAATTCAAAAACACATTCCAATTTCACTCAATATTCAAATCAATTTCACTTCAATTACAAATCCTCAAGAATTCAACTCAATATCATAATATCAAATACTCACCACATTTCACTTATCATACACATTAAAAAATAATTACAAAATTAATATTCATGTACCATTATTTTTACGAATTTCATGTATATTTATTTCAGCTACAATTCATAGTTATGAATATACATAAATTTTCCATGTCACTAACCAAGTCATTCCAAATCGGAGAACGACTTACGAATATGAGTACATCGTTTTCTTTGTGCCATAACCCAGTTATGGTCTTTTTATTAAAATGCCATAGCCCAGCTATAGTCTTACATTTAAACATTGCCATGGTCCAACCATGGTCTTATCCGTCAGTTCATCCTTTACACTGAATGACTGTACTCAATTCGACGTTCCATTTTTTTTATCATTTCAATTCAATTTCATGGTTTCAACAATAATTTATTTTTTAACAATAAATACAAATAAATATATATTATCATTCATCAATTTAATACATAAACATTAAGGTTTAACCATACGAACTTACCTGGGGTGAATTGTGGAAGTTGTAGGAATTCAGGGACTATTCAGCTAATTTCTCTTTTTCAAGTTTGTCGTCGAATTCTTGATCTATAATATAAAATTATTCATTCATTAACATCTAATTCAATTCTAGTTCACTTTACAATTTATACCTTTCAATTTTTGAAATTACACATTTACCTCAAATGTTATAGTTTTTACAATTTAGTCCCTTATCAATTTTCCTATCAATTGAGCTAATTTTTCTCAATGAACACTTTATCTAATTATTTTAAGCTACCATACAGCCATTAATATTCATAATTTCAATATCAAACCCTAATTCTTAACCTTTTCACAATTTGGTTCTAAAATCAATATCTATCAAAAATTACTAAATAAAATCATCACATAACAAAATTAGAGCTCATAAACATCCAGAACTCATCAATGGTAACTTTCAAATTCATCCATAAAATCAAAAACTAATGAATTAGATAGTTGGACCTAATTGCAAAAGTCTTAAAAATACAAAAATTATAAGAAAAGGGCAAGAAATAAACTCACATGGAGAAAAAATAGGTAAATCCAGCTTAATCTCTCTTCCATTGCAGTTTTGGCTGAAAAATGATGAAGAAATATCTAGATTTTCAATTTAGTCTTTGTTTTATTTGTTTTATTTACAAAATTTTCAATTTTACCCCTTGTTCACAGTAATTTTTGTGATTTTTTCTCTGCCCATGCCGTCCAAGCCATATTATTTGGGCTAATTTGCCTTTTAAGTCCTCCCTTATTTAACACTTGAGCTATTTAATTATTTTAACAAGTTTTGCACATTTTTCAATTTAGTCCTTTTTAATTAATTAACTATTCAAACATTAAAATTTTCTAACGAAACTTTAATACTAACTCAATAACACTCCATAAATATTTATAAAAATATCTACGACTTAATTTATGAAATTGAGGTCTCGATACCTCGTTTTTGACCCGATTTACCTAATAAATTCTCCTAAATAAAAAATCATTAATTCAAAAGTCCTCCTAAAATCACATTTAACTCATAAATAATAAATAATTAAAATTTTTAAACTCACTCATCGGTTTTAGTGATCTCAAATCACTATTTCAGACACCACTGAGAATTAGGCTGTTACATACAAGGTGTTTAATGGTACAAGGAAGGTTGCTCACACCATAAAGGGTGTGGAAAGCTACTAAAGTAAGGGCTATTCACACCATGAATGGTGCGAAGCGCTATTAGTTTAATACTTTGAGAGAGTTTAGGATTGAGGACTAAGTATCTATTCTATGGATGCCTTTATCTTTTCCACAATGTTGAAAGGTATCTATAAAGGGAAGATGGTTGGGCGTGGGTCCTAGCTATTGAGTTCCCTACTTCATATGTACCATGATAGGGTGTTGGATGTTAGCCTAGGACATTATTGGAATTAACTTGAAGAGGCTAGGCGAGGTGCTTGTTAAGCATAGATATGATAGATTGATGGATGTCATCAAGAATCTTTTCCATTATATCATTTGCAAATTGTGTAAGAATCTTTTCCATTATATCATTTGCAAATTGTGTGAACCTACTTAGTATGACATGATATTTAGGCAACATGCGTTACTCTTTTGGCGAGGCCCATAAAATCGAACTTCGTCATGCATGAAGTTATGTGTTGCTAGAATATTTTTATAATCCTAAAATAATTTGACAAAAGAATTTAAAGCTAAAATACAACGGTATTTAGTATTAAATATATACACATATCTAATACTACATCCTAATCCCATTATCTTAATCTCAAATGGCATTATTGGCCTTGTATATCTAATCCCAAACCCAAATGACAAAACTTGAGACTTCACCCCCCCATCCTTCAACAATCATATTAAAAGCCTCGATTGACTACGTACTCTGAGCAAAAACAACATAAAATTTCAAGTGATAATCAACTTCAAAGGCCAGTTATCCCTTAGGGACCACTCAATAAACTACAACCGTACATTTGTATGGCAACTACAAAGGCCAACACTGTGCAAACAAACATTCTGGTTCTTAATTAATACTTTTAACTAAATCTTACATCCAAATACGTCACATGAACCCATTTCTTTTTTCTTATATAAGTAATACCCCCAACCTCCCCCATGTTACTATGAAATCTCAACCCAACACTTCCCCATTATTTGCATTTATTTGTCTCTCACCATCTTCTTCTTTACACCCAAAACCCAAATTTTCTTTGTCTTCATCTCCACAAGTGGCTTCATTTCTTTATTACCAACAAAGAATCT
Source organism: Gossypium stocksii (assembly GCA_020496765.1). Taxonomy (NCBI): domain Eukaryota; kingdom Viridiplantae; phylum Streptophyta; class Magnoliopsida; order Malvales; family Malvaceae; genus Gossypium; species Gossypium stocksii. The sequence continues at coordinate 114,194,775 of CM035623.1, forward strand.
TTTAAAACATACAGACAGACCCAGATAGGTCTCTAAAACCTGTCCATTTTTGGAACCTCTATATAAGTAAGTTATCAGGTTCCTTTTTTTCACTCAAGGAAATACCAAAAAAATGCAGGTGAGATTTGTAACTCAAAAAATCAGATAAAAGGAGTGTTGCATTGTCCTCAAAAAGCTTATGAAATCCCTCATTGTGAATTTATAGCAGATTTTTCAGCGGCTGTTTAAGGTTTCTCGCGAACAGGGAGCTCAAAATATTACCATTAAAGGTATGAAAAAGGTTAAATTCTATAGAAAGTCGGTGTAATATGTGTTTTTGGCATATTTAGTCCCTATACGTTGATATAATCATTTCTAGCCCCTTTAATTTTCAAAATGGAAACTTTTAGTCTCAAGGACATTTTTTCCCATATAATTTGACTTGTGTTTCAAGGCATGCAATGATTTGACACATACACGTATATTTTGTACTATTAGCCGAATATAATATTATATCATTTTTTTCCTTTTTAATATGTAAACAAATTATTAAATTATAGTAACATGTCATGTCATATCAGATGAAATTAATGATAAAAATTGACCTTAGGTAGGGATTAAATCCATCAAAAGCACATAATACAAGGACCTTATTACAAAATTTAACCCACATTTATAAATGAGTTTTTTTAAAACTTTCTTGATAACATATATAATTTGAATTTTATTTTTCAGATCAAGAGGATAAACCCAAAGATATAATCCCATATAAGAAGAAAAGAAGATCAAAGAGTAAGAAATTTAAACCAATTATATTTCTATGCAACAAAGACATTGCAAAAGCCTGCTTTTATAGTACTATCTATTTGAGAAGAGTCCACGGCTCTCATACCACCACACATCATCAGCCTCCCCATAATAATTCCCAATCCATAACCAAGATGAAGAAAGACGGGTTAGATGTTGGTCACAAATCAGATTCCAGCAAAGTGATACCATTGAGTGAAGTTGCAGTGTCACCATCATCGATGACCAATAAGATCAATGGTGATCATCATCAATGTAGCAACAACAAAGAAAAGAAAGATGGTGGTGGTAATAAGCCGAAAACCATGTCTCGAATGAAGGAGTTGTTGAGATGGGCTGCCCCTGGCAAAGCTGAGAGAGGAGGAAAGTTGAACCAAAAGGTATTTTAAAAAAACTAAGTTTACTTTAGTATAATTTTTTTTTGTTTATTTTGGTATTCTAATTTAGCAATTAAGTTTATTTTTATTCTTGAATTTAGGAAAATGTAAAAGTTTAATAACGTTACACTTTAAAATTGTATCGTGTTATTAGATCATTTTTTAAATGATGATGTGGTATAATTTAAGAGTATTATGTCATCAAATTTTTACATTTCTTTAAGTTTAAAGATTATAATGAATTTAATAATCAAGTTTGTATATATTAAAGGAGACAAAAAATATATAGATACTGAATTTAGGGACCAAAAACTATATTAACCGAAAAAAAATTTGGGTTCATTAAATCTTGTTTAGAGTGGCTGAGAATGTGTGTAATAATGGGAGCATTTTGGATATTATGTGTTCTTTTTGCAGGTTTCGAAGTTAAGGGACAGTGGTGGGGCTTCGAAGACAACAGTATCGAACTCGGATGGTCGTCGACTCAGTGCCAGTGAGTCACCGAAGATAAGTTTCAGATGGGATCATGGTTCCATTTCCAGGATTTCAATGGCTGCTTCTTCGATGAGAAACGATGAAGCAGAAGCTTGCAGTATGATATCATTGAATTCAACTGTTATACATGGGTTGAATCGATGCTATAGCAGGAGAGGAAACTGGATCACTACTGACTCTGAATGTAAGAACTATATACATGCACGCATGCATACATGTGAGGGGAGTTTGTTTTAGAGAAGTTTGCAAAGTGTTATTTGTTAAGAGCTTATTGGAACTTTAAATGTGTCAATATTAAATTTTTGAGTAATTGTATTTAGTTTTATCTATCTTGATTTTTAAAAGAAGAGTATATTTACCTATCAAAAGTAAATGTTGACATTTTCTTGATGGGTGAAGAGGCTCTTGATAGAGTCAATATATGAATCTATTTTGACTCTTGACGGAATTAGAAGACAAAACCTAATCATAAAATCGAACTCAATACTAAATCTATTGAAGTCAACCCTTAAAAGATCAACACTTCACAAACTTCTTTCTTTAAGAGGTAAAAATCCCCTTAACACATACATGCATATGCATATATATGTATAAAAGTTATATCTATATATTAATATGGTTTATTGTTTTGGACAGTTGTGGTGTTGGAGCTATGAGGAAATGGAAGGGAGAAGCTGAAATGAGCAAATGCATCATAGATTTAGATGGATAAAAAGGAGATATTAGTAAGGGAGGGTCGAAGATCTGAAATTAACGTCTTTAGTGTAACATAGAAGAGAGACTAATGAAAATTATTATGACTTTAATATCCATTTTGCATGAAAATATTGAATGATATGTGATATCTGTGGTGTTCATTGGTCAAATAAAAGTACCTAAAAATAAAGAATGAATGTCGAGAGCTTAGGGACTGATACCTTATATTAGATTTAGAGATTTTCTTTGACTATTCAAAACTCTTCTCAACATATATTTTACTATTTAATTTATTAAAATATATCTTTATGATATAATATCTAGAATTGTTGATAGTCTCTCCCCAATTAATAAATAAGAGGATAATCTACTCTAGCGTACTCGAACCCAGATCTTTTTGTATTAACAACAATACCTATACCAATCGAGTTAAAATTCAATCGACTATTTTTATTAATTAATTAAACGAGGATGAGTGTAACTTATAGTAGAAATTGATACTTAAAAAATAATTAAAAAATAAAATATCATTTCAAACGTAATAAATTTAAATTAGATTTTATCTGGTGGAAAAAATATTTCATATATTTTTAAAAAATTATTAAATAACCAATATGGTAACAAATTTATGTTTTAATATTATTTTTTTGATGAATTATATTTTAATATTCTTGAACACATGTTTGATATTTGGATTTTTAATTTTTAATTATTTTATTTAAAGATAATATAAAAACATAAAAGGTCAAAAGTATCGTAATAATATTAATTAAAATTTAAAAAGAAAAGATATTTTATAATTTCATAATTGAGTTGGTGATCTGGTTAAGAATATTAATTAAAATTATAGTACAAATAATAAAGCAATCGATAGTGGAATGTTTAATAATTAAATGAAACATAAAATCGATTTATAAAATTAAAATAATTAAAAATTTTAAGTATATAAAATAATTAATTATTTGATAATGATTTTTTTCATACCATACTTTCTTTTTCTATTTGGTTTAAAAGTTAAAAATAAAAATAAAAATAAAAATAATTATAAAAATTAAAAATAAAATATATTTCAAATAATTATAATAACAATTAAAAATTAAAATTAAGTATTATCTTTATAAAAATGATTTTAATGATAAAAACATTGATAATTATAAGTATTATTAAAGTCAAATAATAACATATAATTTTCATTATAAAAGTTTGAATTTTCATTTATTGTAAATAATTTTATAAATTTAATTATTTTATTAATTAATAATATATATAATGTTATTCTTTCCTTAAAACTTTTAAAAGATATAGATTAGTATACTACCACATTAACTAATAGTTATCTACAATTAATTTTGTTATTTTCACATAATAATTACTAATATATTAAAAAACTGTTTTGAATGTTAATGTAATAGTAAAAGTTTTTTGATTAGTCCAAAAATTTCTTCAAATTCATATTTTTATGTATAAATATAAAAAAAAATATAAATTGTAAAAGTGAAAGTATTGAATTCACAAAATAAGAGAAAAAGATTAATAGCTTGATTTAGTGGCAAGATAAAGATTTTCGAAAATTAAAAGAATTTCCTATTTTTGTAAATTATTTAAGGACAAATTAATTATTCAATCCATTACCCACTAATTTTAACTTTTGTAAAGAAAAATAAAAACATATTTACTAGAAAAAAAATTAATTTATAATCAAAAATAAAAAATAATTTGACTTAGCTAAAAAAGATATTTGAAATTCCCAAACCACCTAGTTTGGCAGAAATCCATAATCATTTAAAAAAAATTCAAAAAAAAGGCCCATTTCATTTTGGGCCACTTTTCAATGAGCTTCTCTCCAGAATTAAGGTCCGAAAACTCTCTATATATATTATAAAATGACACATGATTTCGAATGTAAAATCCCAATATTTTAACACAAATTCAATTCAATTCGAAAAAATTAAAATTTTATAAAATGCGTATACGCTGATAATTCTCCAAACAGTTTGACAATAGCATACATGCCCTTCAATGGTGTGTTTCACAGGAATACTACTGTGAGCTTTTCCTAATCATCTTTTATTGTGTTATTTCTTGTTTGCTTGTAGGAAGAACTAATGAAAATCCTTAAGTTTTGAGGTTTATAACTGCCTTTCTTAATAATTTGTTTTTAGGATTTGAACTTAGATTCTCTAACAATGTGCCTTACTACTACAAACACTTACCAATGTTACATTATTTTGTTTCTTTCTTTCCATTAACAATTTCTAGTTAATCTTGTATGCATCTATGCATGCTAATGAAGGGATGGATATTGTGTTAAAACCATAAAATAATAACTGATATAAAACTTAATAAATCATAAAATCAGGATCTATCATGTCAAATCATTAAAAGCAAAATTAAATGCGGAAGTGTACCTGAATTCATTGATTTCTTGAAATCTTCGATCTTGTGGTTTTAATATTCTAAATTAGCACACAAGTAATTTAGAGAATGTTGCTCTCTCTTTTTTAAAGATGATATATTAGAAAAGTTACATATGTGTAATTTGGGGATCATAACCCTAATATACAATTTTTGCACATTAACCCTAATTTCTAATCAACCCATCATCAATTAGAAATTAGTTACTAGAGTATCCATACATATTTGGCCCATACTTTAATTAATAACTAAAGTCCAATAAACCTTAGCCAAATTAGATCATTTTTAATTTGGGCTAACATTTTATGATACTAAGCAATAATATGTAATTACTCTTATTATATATGTGATGTCCATATTTTTTAACATATTGATGACAAGATATATGCATTATATGTATGTAACCTCTCCTCTTAAATGGATGGCTTCATAAGCCTAGTGGGTTACTCTTTAAGAAGATATAGAAATGTGTCCACATGATAATTCATTTTTTTTTTGTAAAATTCATCAGGAAAGGTAAGTATCATGGAGGTTTTTGTATTAAAAGTTAATTTTGTCCTATTCACTCAAGAAATGAGTAAATTAGTCCTTATATGTTAAATTAAAGAGAAAAGTGGTTATTTCTGTTAAAAATTTCATGCATTCGACTATTAAAAACTAATATGGCTAACGGAATAACTAGATAATTACACATGGCGTGCCATACATACCTCATTTTAGCTTACAGGAACCAGTTTTAATAACAGAAATGAACGGAACTTTTAATAGAAGTTTAAATTTGCTATTTGATTTAACATATAATAACTGATTTATCCACTTTTTAAATAAAAAAGATAAAATATAATCTAACTTCTAATACAAAATTCTTCGTACTGTTTTTACCCACCAAAGAATTAACAACCTTGGTCGGATGGTATGTTGAGCCCATTTCTACCCACCCATGGTCCATTTCTTCACACCGATGGTTGAATCATATCCTCATTTCCCATTTAAGCACAAGCAGGTATAAACCACTTGTTAAATTCACTGTATTATTAAAGATACATACTAAAATACATAATATTTGCAGATCACACTATTTATTGACTGATTGTTAATGATTTAGCATGTGTGTTGAATTTCTTAATGTTAATGAAGAAAAATGATGGGGGGAAAAATGAACATTAGAAAATGACATGCACATAAACTATAATACATTTGAAAAAAGATTGATAATCTTTGTGCCCTACCATCTTTACATGATATTCTTTTCTTGCTGAGAAATTCCATACGATGCATTAAACAATTCAAGGTGTTCACAACTGAAAGGGGAAAAAAGATCTCAAAATATAAATCTGGGTGTTTTTTTTCATTAGTGGTGAAAACTTTTTTATGTGCCATCATTGTAGAATCATCAAATATGTTAGATACTATTTAGTGTTCTTTTGTTTATTTTCTTTGGACCACACTGGTCTTGCCCACTTTTTCTTATTCTTATTTTGTTGGCTTCTTGAAAGTAACCTTTAATGAATTTAGTTAGGCAGCTGGAACCTTTTGATTTGTTTTTCTATTGTTCCTAGTGATTTTTCCATTGAAACAAAAGCAAAGAAAAGACAACTTTGCCTTAATCTTTCATTGTCTTGCCCTCTTCTGTTCTCATCAGTCATAATTTTGAAGTGTTATTGAGTTGTTCTTTTCATATTAAATGTAATTACGAGTGACTGCATGAACCAGTTCATCTGAGTTCATATTGATTATGAACTAACATATTTGTAGAGTATTAAAGCATCAGTGTTTTTAAGGTTATGAAAGAAAAAGGTAAAAAATTCTCATTTTTCATTTTATTTTGTAGGATCTAATTGTTTGAATTATTGTGAATGATATTAGTGCTAAAGTAGAAAGTTCTCCTGCTCCTTGGTTAAAATGTATTGTCTTGTTATTTGTCATCCTATGGAAAATTGTATAAGCAATACTTTTCAAGTTACCATGTCTTGTCTTTATCAATGCTCGTCTAGAATTGATACATATATGTACATATGACATGATGAAACTTTGTTTTGTAATTTGTGTATATTTTTGTATCAATAGTGTAAATATAACATAAATTATTTGTTTTAATATAATATCTAAAACTACTCATAACCTTATGTGTTCCAGTGTACTCGAATCTTGTAACAACTCGATAGTCACGGGTGTCAGAAAGTGTATTTTTAGGACTCCGTTTTCGAAAAACGAACTCGTAAATATTTTTAAATATTTACGAAGTTAGTTGTATAGTTAATTAGGTTTTGTTTAGGTGAATTTACTTAAATTAAGAGTAATTAGATAGAGGGAATAAATTGCATATTTAGGGTGAAAATTAGATTATAGATTAAAAAAAAGTAAAAAGACTAAAGAAATAAATAAGCATATTTTCAACAAGTAGATGGTTTTAGTGATTACATGTGTAAAATTTATATACATATATTTATTAATAAATTATACTTACTTAATATTTAAGTATATATATAATATTATATTATTATTATAATAATTAAAAGAATAAACAAAATAAATGAAAGAAAAAGAAATAGAAAAAGAAACAAAGTGGAACGAAACAGAAGAAAAAAAAAGAAAAAAAGGAGAATTGGGTTTTCAACGATTCAAAGCTCAAATTGGTTAGTTAATTTAGTTCATTTTTTTGTAATTTTTATGTTCTTGGAATCCTAGTGTTAAATACTACCTGACCCATGTCAAAATTTTAGAAATTATTGAGTTTTTAGGTGTTGTCTATGTTGAATAATTTTAGTATTAAGGATTAAATTGATAGATTTTTAAGTTAGAAATGAAAAAGGATTGAATTGTAGAATAAATTATAAATTTTGAGTAATAGGGACTAAATTGTGAAAATTTTGAAATTTAGGGATTTATGTGAAAATAGGGAGTTGAATTTAGTCTAAAGTGGACTTTGTATGAAAATAAAGAATTAAATGTGGAAAATAAAAGTTAGTCTCGGTTTAGGGACTAAATTGGAAATTAGACAATATTTGAATAAAAAATTTAAATATTCAAATTGAATTGTGTTGTATTAATGATTTTTAATTGTTTGAATTCCGTAGCACGTCGTACTAGAATCCTCGACCAAAAAGGGAAAGATAAAGTCGACGAGGAATAACTCGGAAGTTCTGGTTTGTATTTTTATAATCTGAATTTAAGTATTAATTGTTTTATTTTTATTTAAATGTTTATGGTAAGTAATTAAGGCGAGTATTAGCATCTTGATATTAAATTGAATTTATATGAATATGTGATTAATGCGGAAATTGAATATTGGATATTTGTTATAATTGAAAAGGAATTGAAATCCTATTAACTGTAGCGGGCTGAGTCGGATATAAATGGCATGCCATAGGATTGGAAAAGTTCAGGGATTTCTTCGACTTCGAGTCGATGAGACACTAGGTGTCAATTTATTACTTCGGATTAATTCGATGAGGCACTGGGTGCCAATTTACTTCGATTTAGCCGATGAGACACTGGGTGTCAACTTATTACTTTGAATTATCCGATGAGGCACTGAGTGCCAAATTTGTGTGTTTTGGTTGGATCCGTATATCCGTCAGAGTCCGAGTCGTATTAATAGGGTAATTAAATGAAATGATATACTATGATTGATATTGGAAAATATTGAATTGTGCATTATATTGTGAAAAGCTATTTGAATAACAAATATGAGATTTGAAATAGCAAGTGGTAAGAATTGAATATGTTATGAATGATGTGTTTATGAAAATTGATTAATTGAATGACTAATGTTATGGTGTGATTAAATATATAAATATTGTAATACAATGTCTTTAAATTATTTGGATTATAGAAATACCACTGAGTTCATACTTAGCGTACAGTTTTGTTTTCGTGCGTAGGTTATGCACTTAAGTGTGATCGCCAATTCAGCATCCATCAACGATCCCAATCTCAAACGTGGTGATGTATATCTCTTTTGTGTTGGCTTGTACTTAAAGTGTCTAAATGTTAACTATTTTGTGGTTTGGTTGTAAATAAGATTAAAATTTTAATGTTGGTTGATAAATAAATAAATAAATAAATATATATATATATATATATATATATATATAAAAGCATGTGTTTATATTTGAAGCTTTAAATTGGTATGTCAAATTGATGTTTAAGTGTTCATGATTTAGGTAAAAATTTGATTGAAATTGGTATGTTATTAATATGGATTAAATAAATGTTTTGATGATAAGCTTTGATTTGAATATTATATGGTATGAAATATTTGAAAATTATGTTTGATTGATCGGTAATACTCCGTAACCCCATTCCAGTGACGGATGTGGGGTAAGGGTGTTACAACCCCACATCTTTCTGCACTGTTAACAATGTCAAAACCAATCAAATTAAGACTCAACCAGCATAACATAAATTATTAAATTTATTAAAATCTTACAAATATAATACTTATGCTAAACCAAAAAAAGAAATTGTAAAAATAACCTAAAACTGATTACATTTCACAACTCAAATCAAAATCTTAAAAGAAAAATAGAAAGTAAAAATGGTTAGAGGTTAAGTCTAATATTCTAATGTAATCTAATCTTTCACAAGATTTGTGTCTGATATTTCTTGCTAAGACATGAATGGGATCTCTCTAAATTGATTTAATTGCTATGATCAATCAGGACCACCATCTGCGATCAATCATACATCAAACACAGATTTAAAAATAAGAGAAAATCTCGAGCTTTCAAATTTTGATACTGCCCCAGATATTAAAATTCGAATTTTAATAATAATCAATAGAAGGATTTAATTTAAGTGGAAAATGGGAGGTCTACTTAAATGGTATAATTCTTTTTTTAAGTCTTCTTGAATTTAATAATTCAATTTAGTCTCATTAAATGTAAATTTTACATTTTCGACCTCATCAAATAATTAGTAATTCAATTTAAGTTATCTTAACACAAAATTTATAACTATGTTCCCCATTTTTTTTTTAATTTTATCTCAACTCCTAAATTTTTTTTCTAACTTCACTTCTGATACAAACCAATCCCAAATCTTAGCTACATTTAGTTTGTTCTCAATAAAAAAAAAAAAAATCCCTTTGTCCTTATTAAGAATTTGAAGCCTTGGGTCAATTTATTTCTACAATATGAAAAAAACCCATGCATTGGCCTTCCTTTTCTCCCTTTTGTTTCTTTCTAGACATGAATCATATGAGTTTGAAATTTTATTCACTTTCAATAAAGTGAATGATATACAATTGTTTTAAACAAAGTTCATGGTGCAGAAAAGCTGCAATTATACATATGTAAGTATAAACTTTAGAAGAAAAAGGTTGCCAAAGATAAGGTTGATGATGAGGAAGGAAATTTATATTTCATACTTTTTTTAAGGGAAAGAAAATTTAATCGTTAATTCCAACAATAAACATGACATCAACAAACGAAAAAAAGATCATATCAATGGAAGTTTTTTTTCCACTAAACTAGTAGCTTAGTTGACAATTCCAGACTATTTTTAAGTTAGGGTTGTTGATTTTTACTTTCTATCAACCCTTAAACAATACAACACATATATGCATGGGATTCCAGCTTTTTCCACATAGTCTTTACCCTTTACATCTGTATTGAATTTCTATGACAAAGCAATGGAAAAGAACACTTCTCCAAAGTTAAAGCTTGCCATGTCATACATTATATTGCTTTTACTTTCAGCTGCAACTTTGACCAGCTAATATATATATGTGTATATATATATGAGCCTCGAGATAAACACTTGACCAAGCCCTAGAAGTAAAAGAAAGAAAAGAACAAACTGCACCTTTGTAGGTTTCAAAAAAAGAGAATAATTATTTGACTGTTGTCCTAAAGTTTGAAGGCATTATTATATAGCAATATCGGGAGCTTAAATGAGATACTGGGGCATCGTTGAAGTTTTAAAGAGGGAGGGAAAGTAATGTGTTAAGCTTAGGGCATCTGCCTTGAAAGACGCCTTTTTTTGACCAAATTATATACTTGTTTCATAATTGCTTAAGGTCCCAGAATATTTCTTCAAATTTTTATATAATTAATCTTGCATTTCATTAAGTCAATATTCCAATCTTTTAGTGGCTTTATATATATAATGATGTGAGTATGTATGTGTACGAATATGTATATATTTGCATACGTTTAGGTGGAGATGGTCGGTTAACTTTGTTTAGGATGAGCTAAAGAGTAAAGGTGAAGTCAGAAAATAATTTATTTAAGTTAAATTTGGATTATAAATATTTTGAAAGTTAAAAAAGTATAATTTTATTATTACGTCATATGACAAGTTTACCGTTTAAGGGAGGGAAGAAGGCCCTTATCTATGCTCCTACAGAGAGCCAATGTTATGAATGGCCAGATGAGAAAAGGGATGAAGATTGGTGCTTCTCTGGTAATATGAATGAAATCCCCCAAAAATGGGTTGTTCTCCCGTGAACAAGGAGATGAGAAAAAGATGGAGAGAAGGCCCCCTTTTGTTAGCCCTTTTAAGGTACATATATACGGTATTTTGCAGGGCTTATGCAATAATACCCTACTAGGTGTAGGGTGGTTATACTTATATGTCATTGAGTTTTGTCTCCATGGAACGTGAAATTAAGTTTTGATAGAATTTAATTAAAATTTTAAAATTTAATAAAAATTTTCAATTATTTTGAGATTAATTAAAATTTCAAAATTTAAAAGTTATAACTAAAATTTTTAAAACTTTTATAGAAATTAATTAGAATTTTCAAAAAAAAAATAAAGACTTAATTAAAAATTATAAAAACTTTTGGAGGCCAAGGCTCCTCTACCCTTAACGTAGAGAAAGAAACAATAACTTACAGGTTTGATAGCAAAAATTAAAAACAAAAAACTCTTGACAAAATCTTGTTTGGTACTACAGTATTTTTAGAGACCTTGATGCCATCATTTTGATGGAGGGTGATCCTAAAATTATTGGTTTAAGTATCGCATAAAATCTTAGAGAATTCTCAAAGATTTCCTTCTAAATATCAATTTCTTAGGATTAATTTTATTTTGATCAATTTAGACAACTCTTAGATTAATTATTCGTCGCTCTGCTTTTAAAGATTAGGCGATAAAGCATTTATTCAATGTTACTTGATATTGAATTGAAAATTAATTAATATATTAATTCAAACAAAAACATTAAATTAATTTTTAAACGAATTGCATAATATATATCAACATTTCAATCTAATCTCTAAAAATTCATTGCTGATGATATTTGCATCAACAATTAGTATTAAAAAAAACCAGATTATTTTTTAAAATTTATTGTAAGGTTTGCATTAATTGGAAAAAGGCAAAGCAATGGTACAAGAAAAAGAGGAAGAAGGAATAATAAATGGTAATGGGACGATAAATAATAGACTTAAAAGGGTTAGGTTAGTACGTGGCGTGGAGAATGTCATTTCACCAACTAAATTTGTGCATGAGTCACAGTCGCAAACGAGGTATTTAATGTGAATATATTCAATTTCAAATCGTTCGTTCAAATATAGAATAAAAGAAATTAAATACTGAAATTTCTTTAAACTTTAGAGCGAATAAATTGAAATTCTTTTTCATATATTAAATTTATAGGAAAGTCATTTTACAAGGCTGTTTTTGAATATCAATAAAAGTGTAGTAGTAACTTGTTCAAGAATTTTCATAAAAAAAAATTCCCAAAATTTTGGTCTTTAATGAATTTCGATATTATTTTCGTTCAGGATTTTGTCTCTTGTCTTTTACAAAAACAAAATATATGAAGATCTTTAAAAAGGCAAGTAGTAGTATAGTCGCCCACAAGTATCCTATATACTATAGAGCGCAGGCTTAAACTCTATTAAGTGCAAATATTTACACTTTTTTGGTAGATTTAAATTTTCGTCAAATTTAAAAGACAATCTCAATTGGAGATAATATCAATCCATTGAGAGATTTATTAACTCTTAAAAGACAACACTTTAAAAATTTTTCCTAAAAGTATAGTTTTTTTTTTTTTTTTTTGCGATTTGAGGTCTTTAAGTGAGTTGATTTTGATTCATGCAATCAAAGATACATTGCAATAGATATTATATTTAAATTTTAATATTTATAATTTTTAAATTTTTTTAATTTACAAAGTATGCCATATTTTAATAAATAAATAGTTAAAAGATTCCTTATACCAAATTCTACTTGAAGTAGAACATTTCCTTTTTCGCTTATAAGAGTGGGAATTTAATTTTTTTTCAGTAACTAGTTGAAAGGAAAAAAGATAGAAAAGAAGGCATAAAATTAGACTTCGATAATCTACATTCATATCGTATTTTTTCTCATGTCCTATTTGAAGTTCTTTATAATTAGATAATTTTTTTTTTAGTTTACAAAAAGGAAGTTGAGCAACATTAAGTAGAATTGCACCGGTCATGGTCTAGAACAACTTGCACCTACGATGGCGATTGAGAAAAAAGATGAAATTTCAATATACACATTTTAGCCACTTTGATTAGAGCGTCAGCGGTCATATTTGTCATTCGTGACACATGTCTAATTTTAATCTGTCAATCCCTCGTCATCTATCCATAGGCCTCTATTCCCAACAACGATAACCCCATGCTTCTAGGTCCCATTATTAAATCAATCGCTTATTTACTATCACATTCAACAATTAAATGACACATCCCTATATCTCAAGCCATGTTCATCCCATCAATAATCGACTGCAGTTCATCATCTAAAACCAAATGAACTCCCATGTTCCTACCATATCCTAAAACCCAATTGCCACTCGAGCACCTTATCAAGCCACTCGCCGTTGCGTTTCTAGACTTCACATCAACTCCACCATCCGCGTTAAGTTTAAACCATCCCACTTGTGGAAATTCCCATTTTGTAGACATTTGGTTCAAATCTGCAAAAGAATACATGATCACTCTCGCTATTCAGGTTCTCGCATGTGAACACAGCCAAGTTCCTTACTTTCCATAGCCTTTATAATGTACTTGCAAAAATTATTTTCCACTTCATCCATTTCACCAAAATCTTTTTTAAATTTTTATATTCAACAGTAGCCATAACTCAAAATTATCAATAAAGAAATTTTATTGAAATACTACTGGGACTAGTCTCTTCCAGGCAGCTTGCGCCAGTGAACACTCTCTTAAAACATGCTCAATTGATTCCAACACATTACCACATATTTGACACGAGCTATCGTCCGTTAGTTGACGACGACATCTCTCCTTGTTAGTTAACAATCGGCCATGTAAACACAGCTAGTGGAATTGTGTTATCTGTTGTGGTACCTTAATTCCCCAAATAACTTTCCATTTCTTGTTCACATCAGGCCAAATATCTTGCTGGATGGATTTATAGCCCCTTAACACAGTATGTGCCTAATTTTGAAGCCCTTCACACACAAATATCATTGCATTTTGCTTCTAAAGGTGGACTGGATTCAACAAAGTAATGTACAATCTCCAATGGAAGTTCACCAACAAAATAATGTCGGTTCTAATCCCCCACGGTTGTCACCATCCCAAAGATTGTAGCTTCCAGGAATGAAGGTGTCGTTTGAGTGCAATAATCGATCAACAAACCAAATTCCCTAACCAAGAGTCTATCCAGAATTTTACATCACGACCACTACCAATCCTGTAACACCCCTTACCTGTATCCGACCCCGAGACAGGGTTCGAGACGTTACCGGACTTAAACGTAAATATTCATGCAAAACCGAACCATAAAATTCCAAACCTCTCATTTACCTGCATAATGTCCCTTATATGAGCCTACGAGGCCTAAAACATACATTGGGGGCGGTTCGGGATTGAACCGAGAACTTTTGAAACTTTTGGGAAACTTAGAAAATTTTCATATTTTTTGAGAGTCACACACCCGTGTGGGTAGGCCATGTGGACTCACATGCCCGTGTGACTTTAGGACACACCTGTGTTTTAGGCCATGTCCAAAATAGGGGATATTCTGTTTATGACGTTATCACCTAAATAAAGTCACACGGCCAAGGCACACACCCGTGTCCTTAGACTGTGTGGCGAATTAAATTCCGAAAATTAGGTGCAGACTTCACACGGCCTGGGCACACGCCCATGTCTTAGGGCTATGTCCTTCACACAGTCGAGACACACGGCCGTGTCTCTGCCCGTGTGTTTACTACTGGACATTCTGTTTTGCAAAATTAGGCTGCAAGTGACACACGGCCTATTCACACGCCCATGGGGCTGACTGTGTGTCCCACACGGCCTAAATTCACGCCCGTGTACCTACCCGTGTGGACAAATATAAGGCTATTTACTAAGCCATTTGCCATCCTGAAACATCAACCCACTTACACCAATTCAGAGGTACATAACACAACATATTTAAGTTATCAATTATCTCAAGACTAAGTCATCCATACATCATCCACATACCACACCTATCAAGCCTATACATCACATACTTAGCAACTTAAATGTAACACCCCTAACCCGAGATCGTCGCCGATAGGGTTACGAAGCATTACTATATCTCCCAGAACAGACTACTAATCATGAGATCAAAGCTTAAGACTAAAGGTTTTGCCAACATTACGTAGTTAATTTATTAAATAAACAAATGCATACAACTTTTAGTTAAAACATTTCTCAAATTGCCATAGTTGTTTACCCCACGAGTACATCATTTGAAAGAATTCAGAGATTCTCATCTCTATACTCTTCGAATAAGACTTTACTAAAGTTCAATTTTAAAATTAATCATGAAAGGCTAGATATTAATTCTTTAGTTTAAACATTCCATAGCATGAAAAGCACAATAACCGAATTCATAATATAATTATCCAATTCATACCCAAACCTATAAGTTTAAACCATATTCGTATGGCCATACATATCTATATAGACATTAAAGTAACAACTATCCCAAAATATAGTCTATACATGCCATCGGGAGAAAACCTAAACTTTTCATTTAAAAGTACCAAAAGGTAGATGATAGTTGTGACGGCTTCTCCAAAAGTGATCCCGAGCTTGATGGAGATAGATCTAACGAAGGAAAAAATCAAATAAACCAAATGAGTACTTACTCAGTAAGTCATAAGCAAAATCAAAATTTAAGAATAGGTTAATATGAGCAACAACTATTTAACATAAATTTCATACTCCAAATTTCATTTCTAAACCAACCAATTTCTCATGTCTCATAAAACGGTTCACCTTATTTCATACATCCGATTCATTTGATATTCAATATCACTCGATAAAACAAGGGCCTTTCGGCTTAATCACAAATTGTACACTTTCCTCAAATCAGCCGAACCTTTTTATGATAATCATCTAACTCAAGAGTCTCATGGACTCAAAATTTCAAGTCACCACTTGTACCAATTCTTATATATATATATATATATATATATCCATGCAATTAATTCAATTAGGTACTTGCACTCATTAGCATAACAATTAAAATTTTTAACTTACTCTACTTAAACCAAAATATTTAGCATACCATCTATTTGCACAAAATGAACCACCGACATACATATGTATACCACACACTCAATAATTAAATCTTTACTTAACTTTATGCTCACACAACTTCATGACCATCTCATGAATGTACGCACACATAGTGCCATTCACGTTCATGTACACGCACACATAGTGCCATTCACGTTCATAGTACACGCACATATAGTGCCATTCATGCCCCCCCAATATACGCACACATAGTGCCACTTGAGTTTATGAATGTACGCACACATAGTGCCATTCTAACTCATCCATATTACGCACTCATAGTGCCACAACTATCATATTATTCAATTTTTACTTCCTTCAATATTAAGATATCATATGACTAATAAAATCCAAAGCATATCATATTCAATTTCACTTCCATACACACATATACACAAGGGTTCCCATTTAACTTATTTTTTTAGATCATTAAAGACTTATTCTATGCATGATTTGAATCACTTATAGACTTACCTGGCGTTGGATGATTAGCTCCAATCGGCTACTCAACCACCTTTGCTTTCCCTTTGGCCGAACTTTGCTCCTTATGATCTTGAGCTTAAATTGACCAAATAAAAGAATTCAATTCCTTATGTATTAAATTGTATTTTTAACTATTATGCTTGCAAGTAATTTAGAATGCATTTGGCTTTGGCCTAAATTCATCTAACTTCATATTCTAATTCTTCTAAAAATATACCACCACCAAATATTATCACAAAATCATCCATATATCAATTTATAACTCAAAGCATTCAACAATTAAAGATTATGTTTATAATTACATAAACCCCATGCTCATAATACTTATCAAATGGTATGCACACATAAATACACACATATATATTACTATAAAAATACACCTCAATTATAGTCCATACTCACAAGTTTATACTCAAAACACTTAACATGATTCATTTATAAAAATTCAAAGCCGTATGTGACCCTTATTCCATACATCTATATCCTTATAACATCCAACTTTAGATCTTTGTACAATAGAATCATAACCGTATGTTCTTCTTGGTTACTTTCACCATACAAGGTCACATTTACCATTAGGCATTATTACAAAGCTCTTTTAATCAATTAAACCTAAATCACATACATATTAAAATTTTAAACTCCTATTCGGCAATTTGAGTATTCTCTATCACCTAAACAATTTCCAAAATTTCATATCACCTTCCTATATGCATAATTAATTCACTTATACCTCAACCTTTCTCCATTACCATTTAAAACATAAAACAACCACCATGTCATAATTCTTTCTCTAATGGCCGAAAGTATAAATCATTACCAAACTAAAAATTAACACTTGGGTAATGTTTAGAGTTTCAAAATCAATCTAATATCACAAATTTACAAGAAACAACATTCAATTCATACCTTAAATTGACAAGAGAAGGTGTCGAATGCTTTAAACAAATTTTCCCCTTTCTTTTCTCTAAGTTTCGGCTAAGAAGAACACAAGGATGAGCTACCTTGTTCTTTTCACCACTCTTTTATTTTATTAATCATTTTATTTCTTAAATTAAAACTTTATGACATAATTTCAAAATTAAAAAGCATATTTTATTCACCTAATACCATCATGGCCGGCACTATGACTAAAAATAGGGAATTTGACATGCAAATCCTCATGTTTTAATCTATGAATTATTCGGCCACTTCAATTTGCCTCACCCATTTTCAACATTTCTCATTTAAGTCCTTCTAAGTAAATCCACATTCAAATGACAAAATCAAAGCACCAAAATTTCACACATGCATACTTATAAAAATAATAGCATAGAATTTAGTATTAAATTATTTTTGTGACTCGGTTTTGCGGTCCCGAAACCACTTCCTGACTAGGGTCAAAAATAAGACCGTCACATTAAACATGCAAGTTATCACTTCTATAAATATCATCATATGCATATACCATTAACCAATATTGACCAATTTCATATGGCCTTATACAAAAGGATCATTCATCAAAATAAGCCAACATTTGGCCAAATCAGTTATGACATAAAACAAAAAGACCAAGTGTAACACCCCAAACTCGGCCTAGACATTATGGTCGAATTTGGTGGCGTCATATGAGAGTGCTTTTGGAAAAGCCTTGGCAAGTTGAATATCGTTCCAGTTATTATCTTTACTTAAGTCAGAAAAATCGCAAATCAAGTTATTTGCTTAAACCCATTTCTTTTACGTGGAAACTCTTAGTTAATTTTAGAAAAACGAAACCTTTGTGACATTTGCAGTTTTAAAATAATTCCATGAATAACAATTCAGAAACCCAAATAAAACCAAAAACAGTTCGAGTCTAAAATTACATAAATAACCCTAATATAATAAAAATGGTAAAGACATTAAAGTCATAAACTGTAGCAAACATCTCAGTGGTTACCGACGAGCCCTTCGCTGTACCGATCCGTCTACTACTGGGGATTACCTGACAGTTAAATAAATAAAGGAGTGAGTTTTCGCAAACTTAGTGTGTACATCCCCACAGTAATGCATGCATGTAAACAAATATCAGTCAGTCAATCATAAATCGAGCCTGAGCCCTTAACAGATACAGCGTAAGCCTTAGCCCACTCAGAATAAAATCGGATATATTCGGGCCTTAACCCATACAAATATACATGCATATCAAATCAGTACAGTACATGCCCACCAACCCTGCACACCATCTCCGTCTATCCTACACACCATGTGGGGATAAAATCGACCCACTCAGCCCTACACACCAAGTATGGGAATAAAATCAACCCATTCAACCCTACACACCATGAGGTACCATAAAACGACACATGATAAACAAATGCAGCATAGCTGCCAGATAAACGGTTAAAAGCCTTTCAGTCTTCCTTCTTTTCAATATTAATCCCAACCTAATGCAATGCAACATAATAGTATGGCATGCTTATAATGCAGATAACAGTTTATACATAATATAAATAATTAGAATAGATCATAAAGCCAAATCATAATAAAATCAGTACACATGTTGTAAACACATGCTAATTACAACATGTTATCTCATATATCTCAATAATCAGATCATAGAACGGGGTCTAAGATAATTTTATCGACCCTATAACAGGTCATAGTCGACTTAGGCGACCCGGGCAACCTTACAGAATGTTTCAGTAAAATAGGCTCACACGCATATGTGGTCTGCTCGTGTGGGCCCACACACTCGTGTGGCCCACACGACCCAATTTGGCCTTGCCCGTGTAGATCACACGGCCTGGCCTAAAATTCCACACGCCCGTGTGGCCCACAAGGCCCAATTAGCCTAGCCCGTGCCTCGCACACGGCCTAGCCAACCTTACACGCTCATGTCCGTCGTGCTCGTGTGGCATGCGCACAGCCTGGGTCGTTGATCACACGGCCGTGTCTCACTACACGGCCTCTACACGAGCAGCCCACACGCCCATGTGGCATCGACAGTTACGTTTTCAGCTTTCGTCGAAACTTGATTTCTGTGCAATCGGAGTACACACATGGTTTTTATTGAAGCCTAGCTGATCACCGAGCACTCCAAAACCTAAAATCGACAATTTCAAGCCCCAATTCAGTCACTTAAATTAAGTTTACTAAGAATAAGCAAATCTCGAAATGAGAGATCTATCTTACCCCTAATGAATAACGATGATTCTTCACCGATTAAAATGTCGTCCAGCAGTCCACAGAATATCAATTGTCTCCTAAACAGCAATCAAACTTCTATTAACACCCTACTCAACTACGAAAGCACCAAGAGCTGTGAAGGATCACTTACCGAAAATGCACTAACGCAGGGATGCACCACAATCGATGGAAAGAGATAAAAATCGAATTTGGCAAGAAGAATAGTAGGAGAATCGGCAGCAAAAGGGAAAAAAATTGAAAAATTTCGGTAGAGAATAGTATTGGAGAAAGGAGAACCGAATTTCGCAAAAAGAAATCAGGATTAACTCTTTTGCTAACCTTTCACTATACCTCAAATACTCAGGATTTGAAACCAACTCAAACTCCTCCTCGTACCCGCTCACAAAAAATCAAACCAAAGTAGGGAATCGAACTCAGGACCTCATGCATAATCCCTTACCAATTAACCACCAGACCAGCAAGCTCATTCTGTCATTCTTTTACACACAAATTCTTTTAAGCCTATTGATCATGGGTTAGGCTTTAGTTAATAAAAACCCAAAATTTTTGCCAAAGCCAAGGCTTGAACCCAAGACTTCTTAGACACTCCCAGAACACATAACCACTCATGCAAAAACATACTCAGAAAATTTTCATGGCACAAGTTCACAAAAGTCGAAAATTAAAAATTTTGGGCGTTACACCAAGTCCCTATACATGTCATACTAAAAAAAAGGTTAGCTATACCCAAATATTCTAAATGATAGTGATAGTGTGATTGAGCCTCCGACGTCCTTCAATCCTCGAGCTAGCTTGGCGATACTATAAGAAAATAGAAAGAAAAGGAGAGTAAGCATAAAACTTAGTAATTTTGCATGTAAATAATTAACAACACTAATCATGCAATATCATACACATGACATAAATATAAATTATTACAATATCATTAAGTATCATGAATACATCATAGATCATGTCCTTTATATAATGTACCATAAAACATCATGATTCCTTCATTCACTTCTTACCGAGACCTTATCCATGTATAACTCAAGAATTTTAAGCTTTGTATACATACTTGTACCCTTTCAGCATATTCATACCTTGTCATTTCTTTGACATACTCTTGCATTACCCGTTGAACCACTTGAAATACTAAAGATACTCGGGCAATCTCGTACACATGGTAGGATGTCAATGTCATATCCCAGATATGGTCTTACATGGGATCACAAATCAATGTCGATTCCATATTCCAAATATGGTCTTATACGAGATCTCATAATAATGCCAATGTCATGTCCTAAACATGGTCTTACATGGGATCTCATATCGATGCCAATGCCATGCCCAGACATGGTCTTACATGGGATCTCATATCGGTGCCAATGCCACGTCCCAAACATGGTCTTATATGGGATCACACATAACTCTAATGTCATGACATTTGTATCCTATCTATTCTTAAGGTTTAACTGAGATTTCGAAACTTTAAACCTCGTTACATCATCATCGAGTCGTTGTAAACCAAAATTCATAAAGCAATTATACATATCATGCAAAAATTAAGCATTAAATACAAAGTGAAGTAATGTTGCATTATTTACCCACAAACTTACCTCGGTAACAAAATACGACTAACTATTCGATTTAGTCCAAAAGCTTATTCTTTCCCCAGTCTAGGTCCGAACTCTGTTTCTCTTAATCTATAATAGCAAATTTTACTTATTTAATTATCACATTGTTCAAATCAGTCCATAAATCATACATTGGCAAAATTACAATTTTTCTCCTAAACTTTTACATATTTACAAATTAGTCCCTAGGCTCGTAAAATGAAACGTATTTATTTCTTTTGTTACCCAAGCCTAGCCGAACCTAACACATGCTCATAACAGCCCACATTTTCCAGCAAAACACCCTTTTACTACTTATTTTGTAACTTTTACAAATTAGTCCTTTTTAGGTGTTTTCATGAAAAATCACTTGGTAAAAGATGTTTATCACACATCAAACTTTCATATCCTTCATCAAACATCAAAATACATGCATGTCACACATGGGTAAATTTTTAAACATGAACCCTAACTCAAAATATGGCTAGAAATAGGTAAATCGAGTTACGAAGGTTTCAAAAATGTAAAGAACATTAAAAACGGGGCTAGGATGCACTTACTTGTAAGCTTGAAAATGTCAAAAACCCTAGCTATGGAGGGCTTGTAAAATTCGGTTATGGCATGGAGAAGATGAGCACATTTTTGCTTTCTTTTTCCTTTTTTATTAATTTATTAACTAAATGGCTAAAATGCCCTTAAGGGCCCTTCAGTGAGATTTTTCCCTTCCATGCCCAATTTTGTGCATTATGACATAAATGGTCTATTTACTAAATAATGACCTCTAATTTACACATGCATTTCAATTAAGTACCCCAAAGCTTCTAGAACCTCAAATTTTACAACTTTTGCAATTTAGTCCTAAAAATTTAATTAAGCACTTATTCACAAAATTTCTTCATGAAAGTTTCACACAATCATGCAAACATTTCATAGACCTCATAAAAACCATAAAATAAATATTTCTACTTTGGATTTGTGGTCTCGAAATCACTATTTAGACTAGGCCCTAAATTGGGATTTTACAAATCCTCTAAGCCACGCTCTTTTTTTAAATCCTTCCAAATGCTCATCATTGATCTCCACAGATGGCTACATTGGTTCAAGGATACATCATTGAGAAATCTTTTAGTAACCTTATATTTAGCATGTAAAACTTTCACCCACGATACATCCATTTTGTTAATAAAATTGATCCCCAATTTTAAATCCTCTGCTAAAGCCTTTTCAAAGTCCACTTTGGCTTTAAATTTAACGATATAGTAGTTGTTATCAAGATCCTTCAATTGGAATGCTCGAGTCGGCTTCCATAAAGAATAGAGCTTACTACATAAAGTGCTAAATTCAATCTTTTTGCCCATCATTTTAATAATCATTGGCTTTGCCATACTTTGTCAGACCAACGAGTGTTCTCTATCAGAGAAACGGATATTCAGTATCCCATCAACAATGGACATGATAACATCTCCCACCCTCATATCAAAATCATCACTCTCGTAATCTTCTTTGTCTTCTACGAATCTGCTACCATTAGTAAGCACATATTTGAAAGAAGGAAAATCATTGAGCTCCATCATTCCTTTGTCTCCCACATCTGGAGGCTCATCATCTTGACGTCGCACTTTTTTGTCACTCTATCTTCGTTCATTTCTGCATCCGTATCTATTTTATCTTTCCTAATGTTATAATTAAATAAATTTTAATATTATAATAATTCGTATTATATAAATTTTTAAATAATAAATTTTATATTTAAATTGGGAACCTACTTTTTCTTTTATTGCATTTTAATTATATATCATGTTCATACCAAATTAGAAGTGAATTAAGAAAAGACTTCACTTATATTATTTTTGCTACCTTTGTCAACCATGTGATTTCTTGAATCACATCAAAATCTTCTACTCTAAATGCCATCCTATCAATGCCTACAAATTGTGCAATTAATCATCTTTTCCTTCAACCATGCACACTAAAACTATTTTAAAATGGGAAAATAATGCATGATATCGGCATTACCTATAATTAAACACAAGCAATGCAATTATATTGAGTTAGGATTAAAATTCTAAATTTTAAAAAGCATAAAAATTAAAAATTATTAAATTAAAATACAAAGATTAAATCCGTTATTTATGTATAATACAAGGATAAATAGTAAAATCTGACCTTATGTTTTCGCATATAACATGACATATGTTAGATGAGAAATAAAATTGTCAAGTTGACAATTTAAAAAAAAAATACTTTAAACTATTAAAATACAAAACTAAATCACAAATTCTGTAAACGCACAAGGACTAACATTATATTTTGGCATAATTCGTAAATGAGTAACATTTACAATCCACATCCATAGCAAAAGGTTATTCCATCATGAATGACTTAATGAATAATTTTAAAAAATTACCGAAAATAAAAAGGTTAATTAAATATCATAATTATGCAAAAATTCGGTTAAATATGTAATATTATATATAAATTTTAATTTTGTAAAATTTTATACATAATTTTTTTCATTTGATTTTACTATTTTACATTTATATATTATGTTAAACTATAATTCCTATATAGAATTAATCAAAATTAGTTGAGAAAGAAAGGGGAAGGGCCCATGCAGCACCCATAATGGGAGACATACAGAGTACCAGCCTTTGCAATATGCCGAGAGAATTCAACCACTCTCGTTGTTTCAATAGGGAGACACACACAAAATTAATAGAACAAGAGAATTGGACGCTTACCTTTCCTTTTCTTTCCGTGTTGTCCTTTCTCCTATTATTATTATTATTATTATTGGATAAACTACATAAATAATCACTCAATTATTAAAAAAATTATTATTAAGTCACCTAACTTTTTAAAATAAAAGTTAGTCCAAAATCACTAAAATACTAACAGTTAACTTAATGGTATATTGCCGATTGAGTCATTAACTCGATCGGTATAGGCATTATTGTCAATACAAGGAGACGTGGATCTAAATGTGTTGAAACGCATTATCCTCCTATTTACAAATTAGAGAGGAACTATTGGTAATTCTAGGTATTGTATCAAAATATATATATATAATCAGAATTTATAATGAGAATATAAAAAAATATTTTTTTCCACTTAATTTCCACGCCATTTTATAAGTAAAATTAAAAAAAAACTATTTTAAAACCAAAAAGGTTCCGTTTTGGGTGGTTTAAAACCTTGAAAATCTGATATATCTCCATCTTCTTCCATTATAGAGAAAGGGCAAAGTAGAAACAGTGAACGAAGAATTAAAGTAAGAAGACTAACGAAAACTTGAAAATTAATTGGATCAAACAACATTAGATAATTACAAGCTTGCCACCGATCCATCATTTACAGTATTAAAAGTTTTAAAAAATGACATCGGGTCGGATCACGACTCATGGTCCACCTCCCCGCTTTGGCACGATATATCTTGCCAAAAACGTCGAGAGCGGCGACGAAGGCAACAAAGCAAAGACTCATGACTAGGACAACGGTAGGGGAAATCTTCAAGCCCAGAGCATCGTCTGTGTAGAACCGAACCATGTTGCTTCCGGATCCAGAGTTGACGGAAGCCGAGGCGGAGGTGGCAGCGCCTCCCTTACACAACACTGCGGCGACGCATTCCGGCCGTCGCGGCAGCCTCGCCTTCTATTCTTCAACTTTTTCCCTATATTCTTTAGGGTTTTAAAGTACTCAAACTTATCAAAACAGTACCGTTCTGGGTTTTAAAATAGTTTTTTTTATTTTAATTTTAAAATGACATGTAAATTATGTGAAAAAATTAATAGAAAAAAATGCATGTAATTTAGTTAACTGCCATACCAGATTACTATTAATTTTTTAACGGTTTTCGATTAAAATAAATTAATTAATAAATTAAATAATATTTTTGTAATTTTTTAAAGTTGAGTGACTTAATAAAAAAATTTCTAATAATTAGTAATAATTTATGTAATTTACCCATAATTATATATACACGTTGAGAGATCTATTTATATTAATTTAAAAGAAAAACAAGTTTAATCAATAACTATTAAATGTAATAATAAAGTATTTTGCACTTTCAATTGTTGGAAACCAGGGAAATCTAAAAAAATATTTTAAGGATTGGGATTAAATTATAATTGTTCGTAAGGGTAGAGTGTAATTTTATCTTATACTAATTTATAATTTCATCACTTTTAAAAGGACGAAATAAAAATCTTTTCAATTTTTAGGGGCAAAGTGTAAATTTACCATTTGAGAGAGACCAAAGCCCCTACCTGCATGCCTAACAATTTATTTAATAAACAAAATTTCAATATATATACTATATATAAAGTAGCTCACTTAAGTTGGTGTCACAAACTCGACACTAATTTAATTATGAAATTATTAAAATATCCTGACTTTAATATTATTATAAAAATATTTTCATCTTTTCATATTTTTATATAGTCTTCAAATAAAATAATTAAAAAAATAATATTTAAGAACTGAGCACAAAATTAACAAATTCATATAAAAAATCCTTACTACTTAATATAAGATATAAGACATTTTGGTTCACCGAAATGGTGAGGGTGAAAAAATCTAATATGTATATATGTATATGTATATATATATATATATATAAACAATATTTTTCCATGACTCTCTCTATACAAAAGTATATGTTAAAATATTACTATGATGATATGATACACCATTCATCACTTTTGGTTTATCATTTCTCCCTTTTAGCTTACTTTTCTTTTATAATCTTAAGACTCGAAATGGCACATTTATCATTATATGTTGCAGAAGAAACAACAAATAATAATAATTGAACCCACACTATTTGGACAATACATGTTTTCTACATTTAACTCTTGTATTCTAAATAAGATTTTCAATAATTTGGGAACACTGACATGTTTAAGAGTAATAATCTTATGTAAGGCGAAGCGAGAACAATTCTTTAAGGGGTCTAATGAAGTTTTAGTTTTTTATAGTCTATATTTTTATAATTTTTAAAGAATTAAATCAAATTTTTATAATTTTAAGGGGCCAAAGTACAATTTTACTTTTACTAATTTTAAATTTTAAATTTTTTAAAAGATTTAAATAACAATTTTTCATTTTAGAAGGCCGGGCCTTGCTAATTCCCCTAAATTTGCCTCTGATCTTATGAGACTGGTTTCATAAGGCTTACCCACTATAAACTAAGTTTATTAATTCGAAACCCACCTTTAAATATATACAACTGATTAGATTTATCCAAATTTAATTCAAACCAAATAAAACCTATCAAACTGAACAAATTACCTAATCTTTGGTAGAGATAGCAATGGGACAAGTCGAGAAAATTTTTTGTTCGCCCCAATCCTGACTCGATATATCCTCAATATAACTCAATTGATCCTATCCGAAAAATTAGAACTATACTGACCCGACTTGATATGCCACATTTTTTTAATCAAAATAATTTTATTATTTTTAAAGATCTTATTAATTATTATCTAGGTATAATTATGTTAGAGCAAGTATTAATGTAAACATTATGGTAAATTATTTTAAAATAATATCAAATATATCAAAAAAGTATTTTAGTAATTATCTCAATGCAGGAGAAGTTTTTGGTAAATATGACCCGATTGATTAAAAAATTAAACCCAGGGGTCCCATCCCAAAACCTAATTTTTAAAAAATCCAACCATATGAAATCGAGTCTAGTCAAAACCGTGGAGTTGGGGTTTATTTCATCCCTAGTCCTTGCACAAATCCGGATTTTGGAGTGTATTTCACGCGCCGGAAAGGGGAAGTAAAACCATAGTTAATTTGCAGAAAAGAAAAGCAAAAAATCATTAGCATATTATTTACTAAAGCGTAGAAGAAGTCAAAGAAAGATTTATCGGGGAAGCGGCCAAGCCATAAAAGCCACCATATCCTATTCTATTCCTCTTTTCCTTTATTTTTCTTTCTATTTTGTTGCCATTACACCTTCTCTTTCATATCTTTCAAGATTCTTTATTTTATTTGATTTTCCGCCCATTTGTGTTTTAAATCAATACTAAAATATTCTTCATGTTTACAACCCCATTTTAACTTCCCTTTTTATTTTCTAAAACATGCACCAACTTCTCAAATTTGTTATGAGAGAATGATTGTTTTTGAAAGAGTTATAAAAGTTTAATCTCAAGTCGGCAGAAAATTGATATCATTTTTTATCGATTTTTTTTTAATTCTAATGAGAACCTCAAGTGTTTGAAATTACCTAAGAATAAAAGTACTTATTTGAGATGAACCATGTGTGGCACATGATCACTTACTATTAAAATATTAATACTGACCCTTGATAAGATTTGAGCCTGTGCTCTACTACATATAAGACACTTATGAGCGTATTAGCTTAGTTGGCTAGAATATCATGGTAATAATATTAATATGGTAAGTTTTTCGACTTGTAAAATCATCATACCAAAAGTTTTGAAAAATACGTCAACTTTGAATAAATGATACTTAAATTATTATTATATTTTTAGAATAATCGAGAATCTTTCATCAATCTAATATTTTTAATAGGTATTTAGAAATATTAAAACGGTACACATAATTTAATTTACTTTATCATGCAAAACATGATCCACGAACGGCCCCTCGATTATTTAGCAACTTTAGCTGCTTCCATAGGTAAAGAATTAATTCACCATTTGGAAAAGGCAATAATTTAATGCAATGTTTTTGGTTGTATGTAATCATTAGTCAAATGCATGATTCATAAAATAAAATAAAAAATCAGACTTTACTATATATCTAAGCCCTAGTAAGGGCATTACTCATGATAAGAAAAAAAAAAAACCCTTCCAAAAATAACTATATAAAATTAAACTTTTTAATTATAAATTAATCCCTCTAATTTAATAAATTTGATTATCACACTTTATAAAAAATTGAGTAATTAATTAAATTAGATAACATAGTTCAACATTATCGTTAACTCATTGACTTAAAAAACATTAGTTCAACTTTTTTTTTTTGTAAAGAATCAATAAAAAGCAATTGTTCAACAATTTATATGCGAAAAATTAGTAAAAATTAACGGTTCAAATTTCTAGCAACTTGACTAATTTCTCAGTTATTGTATAGTATGAGGACCAAATCCTAATAAAATTAAATAGGACTAATTTCTTAAATTTTAAGAAAATATAAGAATAAAATTTATAATTAAATCTATATTGTGCTCACTAGAGTTTCATAAACTTAAGTATTGAATAATAATAAATGTAAGGGCTTATTGGTGAATTTATCAATCAAATAGCAAAGACTTCTGATATAAAGCTTCCATGTCAAGTTGGTTTCCCACTTTTCTTTTTAATTTGGTTTCTTCAACAAATGTGTATTTGAATTCCAAATCTTACTTTCCATTCACTTCTACTAAAAACTTTCTTTTCTTTTCAAATTCCCCTTCCCCCATCTCTAGCCTTGGTGCTGGTTCATGGATATTGAACCCTTGTGGGATCTTGGGGGGTGGTTTTTTATTTTCATTGATTGCATGGCAGCGACACCTAAAACACCATCATCATCATCATCCATAGTGGCTGAGACCTTTGCCAAATCCCACTCTCTCCTTTTCCTTCTCACCCTTTTCTTCATTTTCCTTCTACTCCTTAACCCTAAACCCACAAATTACCCCATGGACTCACCCAATGGCACCCCTTCTATCCCTTTCAAAAGGCTTCTTTTAGATGCTTCCTCAAACATGAATTTGCATCCCAAGCAAACACGAACCTTGGGTACGTCGTCTTCGTCACGTAGAGAGTTTGGAGCCGAAGCTCACGAGGTTCCGAGCGGTCCGAACCCTATTTCCAATAGGTGATGTAATCGGAGTTGAAGCTTGAAGAATATGGAAGATGTGACCAAAAAAAAAGTTATATTGTTAATTTGTTTTTGTGATATCTTTATGCCTAGCTACTTGTTTTAGATCCTCCATTAATATACTTGTTGTCCTTTTTGTGATGAGTTTTGTTTTGGTTATGGACTAGAAATGTATAGGAAGAAAGATACTCTGTTATATATATATATATATATATATAAACATATATATTTCTACGTGTTTTATCATTATAGATGATGATAATGGCGGTGGTATGGTTTCTATGATTTCATTCAATTCCATGTTGGATTAATTAAGTCATGATGATACTTTTATTCCTATCATTCATATAATTAATTTCTTATGGTGGGTGGGATATGAATCTCTTTTTTTTTAACCTTTTTGCAAGTGAACGAAAGTGTGATTGCTAGTGAATTGTTTTTGTTTGCTTCTTTTTTTCTGTT
The DNA here is from genome assembly GCA_020496765.1 of Gossypium stocksii. Classification (NCBI taxonomy): domain Eukaryota; kingdom Viridiplantae; phylum Streptophyta; class Magnoliopsida; order Malvales; family Malvaceae; genus Gossypium; species Gossypium stocksii. The sequence continues at coordinate 114,224,600 of CM035623.1, forward strand.
AAGGAAGCTTTTAAGTGCATTGATTAGCTTCCATGGGGATGTTTCTTTAAAGATGAAAGGAAAGGATAAGAAGGGAAATGAAGGGGGGCAGCTAGCTGTGTGTAGACTGTGACAGATCTGTGTCACAGTGAAGAAGGACAACTTTTTTTGTTGGTGTTGGTGTGAAGAAATAATTTTGGGGTTGGGGTCAGTAAATTTGGACATTGCTTTTGTCTTTGTGGGAACACATAATACGAGAAAGTCGAGATGCCCTAAAGTCATGATTTGATAATTATTACTGTGTCATTTTCCTGTTGTTGAATACGATATATATTGTTATCCAATCATGTCTTTTCTCTTTCATTTAATTATTATGTTTTCTTTTCAATTAACATCTTCAACATAAGAAAAAAAACGATATTATTGACACTCAAATTGATAGTAGTGTTTACACTATCTTCAAGTAAATATTTTATTTTATTAATAAAACAATTTTAGATTACAACAAAAGAGAGAGTTTGAGGGGTATAATCAATGAGTTCATTATATTAGTGATTTTTGTCACTGAATAATTGATTAAATTAGTTGTTCTATAATAATGTCATAACATAGGGAATGTACAAAAAGAAGATAAATCAAGAATGTTGTGACCAATAGCATCCAATTCTTACGAAACTTGAGCCAATCCTCAACGTTGTTAATAACTTTAATTTATTCATTTCTTTTTGTAAGTTCCACCGTTAGTTGAATTGTCTGGACCTCGACAAAAAGGGTGGAAGATGTGTTAATATAGACATTGTGACCATCAAAACCCTGAGTGTATGGGGCATAGTTGAAGTTGGAGCATCTCTAGATGGTCTAGGCCTAAAGGCATAAAAACACCTTATATGTGCAATAGATTTTATCGTCATAGGTAGGTGTTAGAGAGGCTTACGGTACCATAAAGATTGTGATTTGTAAGTTATCATAGAGTATGATAGGAAAAGAAAAAGGTAGAATTTAGAAATTATTAATCAAATTCTTATTGAAATTTCAAAAGGTTTAAAATATAACCCCATTTTCTCTCTTGTTTTGCTCTCCCGAGGAGAGCTACTTCTGCCGGTGCCATTTGTTTCTCCGGCCACCGTTGTAGGCTTTTCAAAAGGTCTCTCCCCTCTTCAACTAAAAGCATAACAAAACGACACCTTTCATGCTTCGTGCATTTTCTTTGTCGGAGAGAGGGTTGTCGCTGACCTTGACTAGACGGTCTCCCACTGCTTCAATCCATTGTTGGTAGCACCTCCAGTATGCTGCTTATCTTTTTCGTTTCTACTCTGCCACCATTGGCCTGCTCAAATCTTCGGTAGGAGGTCTCGAGTAGCCGTGTTTGTTTAGTTTTCAGTTTTAGATGTCGATGTGGTGATTGTTTGTTTGGTCATGGAACAACCGGTCACTGGACCCTTTCCTATCATAGGCTTTGTCCGTATTCCAGATTCCGACCAATTTTTCTAGTAGGATGAAGTCTAGCCAGATTAATAATTTTTACTTCTACCTATGATGGTTGTGTTACTCGACTTTCTTGTGCTTGTACTTGTTTTCTTCATAAAATTTTCGAGTCCATTAATCAGTGGAGTTAGGAGACCACTGCGTGTTTCTTCATAAAATCTTCTATTTCACCTAATACGACAATTTAAAATAAAAAATATAATTTGAAAGATGCAAGGAAACCATGATGGAAAAATATGTGAAATAAAGATTAATGGGTTTATTACACTCGGCCCCAAAATCAAAATGACCCCACTCTATTACTTTGGACTAACAGGTAAACACGATCGTATCACAGGAACAAATAATTTGATTTGATTGATTTTTCATTTTAAAATTGAAAACAATGCTGAAACAACTTATTTCACTTTCTTTTTAACCCAAAACCATATTTTGCAACATACAAAGCAAGATCCAAATAAATCACATTCCCCAGCTTCTAACTCTGTGGCATAACAACATTCAAGTGTCCGTATTTCTGCATCACTTTCCTGGTTGCCAGTGCAGCTGCCTCGCTAGCTCTCAGCGTTCCAGCTGCCATGATAGCAGCAAATTCACGGCTTATCTCTTCTTGGACCTTGGCTCGAGCATCCCCAAGAGGGTCTGTTGCAGCTCCACTCGCCGCTAATTTCTCCTGTGCTCCTGTTGGTTTGACAGATGATGTAGTCTTATCCGTCTCCGCGTGGTTTGGCTGCTGGTCAGCCTTCACCTTGCTGCTAACCTCGTCTTTCTTGGTGGTATCAGATGAACTGTTCACACTGGCACTTGAGGGCTGAGATGGCTGAGCGGAAACAGAAGGCTTGAATTGGGGAACTTGAGGAACAGCACCAGCCCTCAAAGTTGTCTCCAGATTTTGTATCATGGGCACTGTATAAAGCATAAACAAAATGGTCAAGTTTACATATTGTTTAACTAATTAGCAGATCACTGAAAAGGCAATTACACTCGAGTTCAAGCAACATAGGTTATGGTAACTTACTTAAAAATGAACCCATTGGACTGCTCATAACTTCATTTGGAAGTTGCAAAATATAGTCTGGAATGTTAGTACCAACTAGAAATTGGGCAACTTCATTGCTGAAGTTGTTGCAATTGTGGGTAAGCAAACTGTAGGTCTCGGCTGTGTAACGAGGACTAATCTCCTGTAAATACATCTCAAACAAATCTTTAGGCACATGAGTAACACCTAGATCGATCACTTTAATTGGTCTCCCGTATGGTGCTGTCCCAGCAGGAATGTGTTGGATTCCTCCACCGAAATAGTATTCATTACCATAAACTACTATACCAGTGTGCCTATCAAGCAAAGATAAACCAATAAACCAAGTCAGAAAATCTCAAACAATCAGATGCTAGTCTATTGTCTACCCTCAAACGAATGCTTACCATATTCCCTCAATAACCTTCCCTAATAAGGTCATCGAAAGCTGCCGAGCCAGTCCCTGACTCAAGTCATACACATTCAAGGTGACCTTATGACCCTCCTGCCACCAATCCAAAGCCATCATTAGTTCACATGTATCTTTGATGAAATATATTGTAAAGAACCAAGTGCAGATATGCAAAGAAATATAACAGAGCAAAGGAAAGAAAAAAAAAAAAAAGTTAATATATATGCAAAGAATTTAATACCTCAGCCATTCCTGCAGTTCAATATAAAAGCTCTTGCAAGAAAAAGAAAAATGCAACCTCTAATTTATTGGAGAAGATAACCTGTCCAAACAGAAGTCCAAACATATCAATGAGATCAATTATAAGGAAGCATCTTGCCTACAATAAAATTTATTATAATACTATGATGTCCGATAATTATAAAAATTATGCTTGAATTCACCGCTTAAAAGTATGACACTATCCTAGACCTACATAATTCTGAATTGTGATTGATTAATCTTAATACAATTAATTGTAGGAGTAATACTCTCTGATTTTACAAGCAATTTTTCCTACTAAACGCTTCTTATCGTGTTTATCTTAAATTAAAATAACTAGATTTCAGCACTTCAGCACATTCATCCGTGTTACTCGATGGCAAACATCCAACATCTATGTTTCAAAATTACATATCAAAATTTATACCAAAATTAGCCGATTAGTAACTAGCTTAAACGAAAAACACCTAACTTTTCACCCAAGAAAATTCGATTGACTTGAAAACTCCCAATCTTCCTCACAACAAACCACGAAAATTAAAATTTACAACTCCACAGTGAAACATAACACACAATCCAAACCACAAACGAAACCGAATCGAACAATACCAAAAATATACATAATCAAAATCGCTTCAAATTTAAAATATAAACACAAAGACTAAACTGAATCAAGCAATCAAAATTTCAAATTTATTAGGGGAATGTAAACTGTACGGAGGAGAGAAACGCACCCGAGATCGCAATCGCAAAAGCTTCTCTAGTTCTTATTCCTCTAATTGCCGCTTTGCGTGAGAATGGAAACTGGACGAATTAAAAGGAAAGAGGTCAATTTATAGTTGGGCGGTTAGGTTTGTTCGGTGCTCCGAGATTCTGCATGATTCGCAGTCTTCTATGACCTTCTAGAACTTACTATCCAATCTATTTCTGACACGTGTTGATTTTAATGTGTTAAGGATGTTGACGGTCCTAAGTGGCAAAAGAAACGCGGCTCTGTCGAGAGCCGTGAGGAGTCCCGCGCCTTGTACAGCAAGCCAGTTTGTTGTTTTTGGTTTAATTTGGATTTTAACCCTCCTATTATGTTGAAATTTTATATTTAATCCTTTATCTTAATATGATTATAATTTAATTTTCCGCTTGGCGAAGGTACCCTAAAATCCAATCAATCAATTTCAATTAACAATATGTACCAAGAAAAATATTCAATTTAATCCTAAAATTAATTAGTTAATAAACTAAAACCATAATAATATCTAAAATTAAGTGAGCCCAGATTTGATATATATATATATATATATATATACAAGCTGAAGCCCAAAATAAGCATAATGGACCAAACCGATGAGCATTGTTAAACATCAAAACCCATAAAGTTAATATCAACTAAAAAATTTAAGCTTAATTCACTTATCCCTTTCTCAATACAATAATCCAAGTTATGGGTATTTCTATAATTCATAATAGAGTTATTCATGACCGCCAGCCCTCTCGACTTCTCCTAATTTAGATCAAGCTTGAACAATGAGTTTTGTCCACAATTGATCCGACCCGGTCGAAATTTAAATAAAAATAATTTTATTTGATTTAATTATAAAATAATATATAAATATTGATATGAAATTATATATTTTATTATCTTTCAAGCAGTAATATGAGCTTTTGAATAGATGGAGCTGGATTCAGCCCCGGTCTTAAATTTTTTTTTTTTAAAATTCGATCTTGACCGGTGAACTTTTATTTAGGTTTTGGGCTTGGGCTTCCGATTATTTCCGAGAATTCTTAATGTACGTACTTTCTCACCCGCCCTCTGATTGGTTAAAGAGAACCAGAAATTTGCAGGCAATGTCGATAAAAAAGCGATTGCAAAACATGAAATTTTGGGCCCGTGGGTATAACCTGTCCAAAAACCATTGTTCACTCCTTATAAGCGATTTCATTGGTATGTGTAACCCACGCTCCATGTTAGCGCTTGGATTCACATTTTCATAAAAAAAAAGGCGGGAGGACGTGAAAAAACAATTAAAAGGAATTAAATGGAATAGAGAGTAAAGAAAAGGGAATTTGGAGATCCGAGCAATGTCATTATCGGGCCGAGTAAGTCACACGCTTGCCAATTGTACGGCCTTTCATCATCCTCGGGAACCTTGAAAAATAAAAACAGCCAGGGGTTATAAAACAAATTTCCACTGAAATTTTTTCTTCAATAATTTTAAAAAATAAATACACTGAAATATATGATAAAAAAAATCGACAAAAAGTGATTTTTTATTTAATAATTAGAAACATATAAGTTCTAATTAAAAATATTTATGGGTCAAGCAACGACTTTGGATAAATTTAAGTTTAATATTAATATATTTTATTTTTTAAAGTTCATTCATATTTATAGATGATTGATCTAAACTTATTTTAAATTTATTCATATTAATTTTTTTAGAAAATTTAAAAAATATAAATCTATATAATTTTATTTTTATATTTTATATATTTTTATTTATCAAAATTTTTATTTAAAGTTATTATAACATTTTTTTAATATTTTACATTATAGTTGTATTATATATTACTATAAAATTAATTTTTATGTGTTATAAATTAATATAAAATATTACAAAATTAACAAAAAGGATTGAGTTGGGTTTGAGCCTTGAGTGTTCAAGCTCAAACCCGACCCATATTTTAAATGGACTTATTTTTTTGTCTAAACGCTCTCAAATTTTAAGTGGACTTTCAGGCTTGGGTAGATAACACAGCTCATGAACAGGGTGCTTAAATTTGTTTTTCCTCCAATTTAAGGGTTGATGAGGAGTTATGAGTAAAAAGTAAGCATGGTGTAAAAAAAAAAATATATATATATATATATATATATTCAAATTCTCCTATTAGTTCTTGTCGAATTCTCCTAAAAGATAAATTATGGAGTTAATTTTTATATTTTAATTTTGTTGATTTTAATCCATTATTTTTCAAATGTTAAAAATTTTAGTCCTAAACAAACAAGAATTGCTAAATTTGTTAAGTTAAATTATGATGTTTACAAAATCTTTCACATAATTTTATCATCACTTTTTTAATGTCATGTTAGTTTGTTATCTTTTACATAATACTCATTGAAATGTCACGTTATTTTAGTTAATGAATTTAATGACTATTAGTAGGTATTGAAGTTTTCAAATTTTAAAAATTATACGGACTAAAGTGATCAAATTGAAGAACAATAGCTAAATCACCGACTTATGAAACTAATGACAAAATTTAACATAATAGATTTAACCACTACTATTTAATTTAAAATTAAAATTTAAAAATTTAAAAAACACAAAATCTGAAATGAAGCAAATTAGAACAACTTACTTAAAATCCAAAGATTAATAGCAGAATTTAATTTGTTTTGTTCTCCTGTATTAGATTAAATTGAGAGCTCATTAAAGTAAGATTCTCATACGAAAAGCAAAAATTTCCAAGTATTATTTTTTATATTCACAGAATTCTTATCCAAAACATTATATAAATAATATTAAAATGCTTATCATTCGATTTAACATATGTTAGTATTATAAAATAATTATAAATTTCTTTGGTTTAAAAACAATACTTAAATATGCATGTTCGAATTTTAAAGATAAAATTATTAAAAAATTTAATAAAAATCTTGATATAAACCTTTAAAAGGACATGAAAAATATAAAAAATTAAATATTAACACAATATTTGAACAAATAAATTTAAGTTGAAAAATGAAAAGAAAATGATTATGCCCTCTTGGGGGGGGGGGGTTAGAACGAAAACGAAATGAAATTAAGAAATAAAGACCATGCAAAATAAAATAAAGTAGGGGTTTTAGAGGTTTGTACATTAAAAAAATAAAGACCACAATAATGATGCAAAAGAACCTAGCGTTTTAGGGATTTGTACTTTTTATTTAGGGGGCTTTAGGGTTGTCAGTATATTCTTTTCTCTCCCACACGCAATTTCAAGGACTCCCAAATAATTCCTTTTTTTTTTTTTTTTTGAATATCAATTATAATTATTATTTTTATTAACAACCACTTAGATTTTGACTCCGACTACCTTACCTTGCTTATTCAGACTTCAGCATCATGATTTCATCAAGTCACAATCTTATCTTTTATGCTCCTACTATCATCTCATTAATACCACCACCTCACTTCCTTCGACTTATTTCGTAAAAGATTTTAGTGTTGGGCTCTTTCTTATATACTGCTCGTTTAATTTATGTAGACACTATCAATAAACGCTGTATGTTTCTTTTTAACATAGAATATCTGAGCAATATTCAAGTATAACCACCAACTTCTCAAATTTATTATTATTTAAAAATTTTGAAAGCCATAGGATTGCTTAAACAAAAGCAAAGAATCTTAACGAGAATGACACATCTTCATCATACCTTCACTAAATGATAAGCAAAGGAAAGAAGGAAAAAGACATTTTAAAAAAAAAAAAAAGATGATTATATATACTAATGTTTTGGTTGATTGAATATTAAAAAAGAATCAATTGGTATACATAATATAATAACAGTATTGCAATGTAACAAAGGTAAAGACAAAAGCAAGAGTCTTTAGTCTTTTCGTTCCTTCCAACTCTTTAAAATTCCAACCTTAAATAAGTAGATAAAAACAAATTTTTGTTTTCAGTTTTCAAACTTTTATAATCTTTTAATTTCTATTTTTCAATATAATTTTTTTTAACAAATTTCTTTTATATTCTACTTTAGCATAAATAATGGAATAAAGTAAGTTTTTTTTAATTAATTTTTAGAATAAAATCAAGGACTCTCATTGTTGTTACTGGATTTCCTTTTGTTATAATAAATGTCGATAATGGAGGTAAAAGGATCGTAAAGTAATAAAAAAAATAAGAATATACAGATTTTACATAGAAATCCTTTCAGAAAAAAATTACAGGAAGAGGAAGAAAATTTATTAATGTTGAAAAAAGAACGATACAAAAGGAGCTTCGACTACATCTGTTTAAGCGTTGAAAAACCTAGTTCTAATCAAAGTCAAATAAAAAAAGAATAGTTTTATACAGATTCAACTTGTGCTGTGTGGTCCATACCACTATACTTATTTTTTCAACAAGTGACGAGATTCAATTCACACAAACTTTAACACTTTTTGTAATAAAATTTGAAATTTATGATAAGAAGAAAGAGGAGGTTATTATGTTTTTAATACATAGAAAATAAGCCCTAAATTAGATATATTGTAATAAATGATATAAGTTGGATTGAGTGTTAGATCAATTTGTAGCATTGTTACTGCAATAATTAGAAGGTTCGAACATATTTAAGTTTGTATTTTTCTCTAATTTAAATGTTTTTGGGGAGAACTATGGGTGGAAGTAAAAAAGTTTTACCTAAAAAGAAATTGATAAAAAAAATTAATCTATATTAGATAATCGCCTTATTCTAAAGTAATAATATTAGCTAAAAAATTTAATGTGGTCATAAAAAAATTCATTAAAGGTATTCATGGATTGAATCGAAACTCAATTCTAAAATAATCTAAGTTCAAGTTTAACCTATCCAAATAATTCGTTTCATTGTTCAAAAATAATGAATAGTTAATTTAATTTAATCATAAAAATATTAATATTAATATAAAATTATTTTTTAATTTCTAAAAATTAGAATAAATAATCAATCCAAAATTTAAAAGAAAACACAGAATTAAACCCAACCTTAAAAAATCTAATAAATCACCTAACTCATAAACAACACCAACTTTGGGGAGCAGCTAGGGGGGCTTGTTAGGGGCCTGACCCCCCTAAAATGAAAAAAAAATCACATAGGTCCTGTAATTTTTTTAAAATTTTAAATTAATAATGATAAAATTATAATTTAATCACTTAAAATGATAAAAAAGAATTTAATATAATATTTTAAAAATTATAAAAATATAGATAATTAAAATAATAAATTATATTTTTATTATCATAAAAATTATAATTTAATTTTAACCTCCTAAAAAAAATTTCTAATTTCACTCCCACACCTACAAAATCGAATCTGTATAAAATTATTAGTTGGGGGTTGCAATAATCAAAGCCCCAAATAAGTGAAAGTAGTTTTGGCGGGAAAAAAAGATTCCCCCACATAGGATGGTTGTGTTTATAGAATTAATTGATGATGTAATGACTATAGATAATCGTGCCCTAAAGAAAAAACTCCTAAAATTTTGTCGAAATAAATATTATATATGTAGAAGAGAGTAGTAAAGCGATGTATCCTCATAATTGGTACATATGTATGTCATAATGATGTTTTTAACATAATTCATTAACACTTAAATTCAAATAGTACTTTTAACACTAATGAACCAAATCAACCTATAGGCCTCATATATTTTTTCTTCTATGGAATCATATGAGGGAATCTTTCACATAGTAGGTAAATTTTTATTATTTATTTCATAGTTAATTATAAAAATTCCAACAATGATGAAAACTATCTCCAACATCTTGTTATTGTTAAAACTTCAGATGTAGCTTAAATGAAATTTATAAGTTATTAAAAGTTATAATTATTTAAGTAAATATTTATTAAATAATTATATTTATTATTAAATATATGACTATTCATTTGGATAGTTATGCCTTTATGATAAGACATGAGGTCTCTTATAAACATAAGTGAAGTTTTCATTTGCATGACAATCTAGAAATATAGAAAAAAAAAGTTTATTTATGATCTCTCACCATCTTTTATATTTTTAGATTGTTCTATGAAGAATTATTGTAGAAATTCTTTATAGAAATTGATATCTTTGTTATGCTCTGTTCAGTGAACTATTTTCATCAATGCAAAACATAGACAGTCATTGGGCTTCATTGTATCATTGAGGCTCATTTGTTAGTAATTCTTTTACATACCATAATATAGGTAAGGGGAATAGAACCTTAAAATCTATAATAAAAAAGAAAATATAATTCAAACCTATCCCTTGAAAAGTTTATAATTATGAAAAGTTTATAATTATTATTTTTTAATTTAAATATAAAATTTTTAAGTTAACATTATAATATAATTTTATTTTGACTCGTTGCATGAATAATGCTAGTGTATTGTCTGTCCAAGCATAAACGAAAGCACTTCTGTTTTAGGGAAATGAATTCCTCAACGGCGTATGCATTTGAGCCTCTCATCCCCATCGAAACGTAAGTACTACGCATCTAGGATTGTCGCATGCTATGGAGACTTTGATTTTCAAAAGAAAAATATTAAATAATATATTTACTCATTCTTGTTTATTAACTTTAATATGGTAAAAAAAATATTAAAATTAGCTTACTCAGTAGGTGATTTTTTTTAGTAAAAATATCATAGATGTTGTTGTACTAGAAGTCGGTTTGTATTCTATCTATTTTATTAAAAAATGGTAATCTATATACGTTAGATAAAAGAGCAATTTGGTCGTTTCTGTTTAAAATTTCATTCATTTTTATTGTTAAAAATAGGTGTTGCTGACAAAGTAACCAGACAACTACACATAGAGTGTAATCTTCCCAACCCAGCTTAGACGTTAGACCAAAATTCAGAAGATTACATCAACCACCAAGATTACTTAGTGCGATCGGAGTTTATAAAACAGTCAACTTAAAACATTTGTTTATATTAGAAGAAAATTTTAATCTATTTTCAAAAAAGCTAGCGAGTTATAAAAAGAAACGTTTTAGTTTAACTTCGGTGATTTCTTTAGGAAAACTCAGTTAATTTATTTATTACCCGCTATATATTTACAAATTAGCAGCGAAAAGTGATTTCTAACTTAGTTTTAATAAAACCTAAATATTCATGCTTAATTAATTAAAAAAAACCATATTTTAAATTAAGTTAAATGCCATACATGCTAAATCAAAGCAAAACCTAAATTTCATTTCACAGTTCAAAAATAAATTCATACAATCTCTTAATAATGAATTTGAAATATTTATAATTTTTATAAGTAAGATATTTATTTATTTCCATCCATATCACGAGAATGACAAATTTGAGTATTATATATTTTTGTATGTGTATTTTGAATGATTATTTGAAATATTTTAAGTATAAAAATGATATTTAAAATAATTATTTTTGTAATATTAGAATTTATCATTCCCACAATGTAGTAGAAAATATATTGATATTTGTAAGAACTATTTGAAATTTTTTACATATTAAAGTAATAATATTTGAAATAAGTTTTTGAAATATTTTACATATAAAAACAATAGTGATATTTGAAATAATTATTTGTTTTTATTATATTAGAATCTACCATACTCACAATGTAGGTGAAAAAAAATATTTCACATATAAAAATTATATTTACTAAAAATAATGATATCTGAAATGATTAATTGATTTTTATATTAGAATTTATCGTATCCACAATGTACGTGAAAGAAAAATAAATATTTGATATATAAAAATTATATGTAAAGAAAAAATATATAAAAAATTAGTTGATTGTTTTAAAAAATAAAATATATTATTATAAAATATTAAAATTGATAATATTAAATAGAAAAGGAATATTCTTAGCAAGCTAAAAAAAAAAAAAAAACCAAAGAAATTCTAAAAGCCTCGCACATAAAAGACAATAGTCTATTTGGAAACTACGTATAAAATGTCTGACCATATCCAAATGGTCTTGCTCCCCTACTCGGTAGGCGGTTGCCTCTGTTTGAGAAACATTAATTTCATCTTATGAGAAAATGGAAAAAAGAAGAAGCACATATATAAAAGTGAATTTATTAAGACATAAAAAATATAATTAGCTCTATGTTTGGTTAATCATGTTTAAATATTTTTATCAAATATAAGTACTTTTTTTTTAATAAGAGGAAGTAGAGAGATTATTTAGAGATTCAATTCGAGATTGATTTAATTGAAATTTACGTAATATTTATACAACAGTAGTTATGTAAGAATAAGAAATATATAATATATTTAAATATTCTTAAAACATAATATCCGATAATAATATTCTAACAGTCCCTCGAGTTGGAGCATTTAGATCATAAATGCCTAATTTGCTGACAATGTGTTCAAATTGTGGTTTGCCAAGTGCATTTGTACAAATGTCAGCCAACTGAACGGAGATTGGAACATGAGAAGGTGCAATCAACCCTTTTTGGATTGCATCTCTAACAAAGTGACAATTCACTTCAATATATTTAATATGCTCGTGAAATACAAGATTTTGTGCAATATGCAACACAGAATGACTATCACAAAATAAAGAAATAGCTTTAGGATGATGAACACCTGAGTTCAATAGCAAGGCCTTTACCCACTTGAGCTTACGAGTGACAAAAGCCATATATCTATATTTAGCCTCAGCGGAATACTGAAAAAACATATCTGTCACCACAGCCCCATTACTCAAATGGGGCAGGAAAACAACAAAAATAGATGACCAAATCAAAAGGTAATCTGAGGCACACATTAGTTCCTCATTGCATCATTTACCCTTTCAGCATCTGTCACGTCATCAACGGTTCGTGATAATCTTTACTAACCAATTCATCATCTAATGCATTCAAAAGTCGCAATAATACCAACGTCTTATTGGCAGATTAATTACTCTTTTAGTCCTTGTTAAACAGCTTATAACTTAATTTAACTTTTTTAATACAAAATTCAGGTTGTAATCCCTTGAATATTTTTTTATTTTATTTAGGTCCATTAAAAAAATAATATCTTCGACCGTTAATATAATAAGAAATTTTTAAAAAAATCCCATTAACATGGTGAGTCCGACAACTACCATGAAAATAAAGTTATAACCAAAAACAAAAGAACTTACATTTGTAGATTGTTTTGAACCTAAAGTTGTTCTTTTCTATACTAAAATACCTACCACAAAACAAGCACTAAAAGGCAAAGAAAAATGTCTTTTCTAGTGGCAAAGTTGGAGCTTTTCATTTTCACATTGAAACCCTACCCGCAAGTTTTTTACTTTATGTTCCAAAATAAATATTTTTTTATATTTCTATGTATAATTTACACAAACATATCTATAAGAAATTATGTCGAAAAATATATAAAAATTGTTATATCATGAGGAGATAATACTACTTATTAAGCTTTAATGATGTAAATTAAACTTAGGCTCTTTTTGGATGAGCAGTACGTTTATTTGTGATTAGTGTAAAAATAATAGTGGCGATGGGATTAATTATAGCAACGATATTGTAGCGTAAGACCAAAAAAAAGCTAAACATACCACATTGAAAGTAAACGCTCATTCAGAGACACCCTTAGTATAAAATCAACTCATTACGTAAATCATAATAAGACTTGGGACAAAGAAAAAAAAATATATATCCTAAGTTAAGGTGTTCTTTCTCCTTCATCTTCTTCGTCATTATCTCATGTTCTCGTTTTCTCAATTACAACATCACTGCGTTAAATTGATAATCGGAAAGCGTTTTGACTAACAAGTTTCGATACATTAAAGTCATATTCCACTTGCAAGAACTTTAAAGTATCCAAGCTTATTTCACCTTACTCGAATAATATCTCAAGGTGTAATTAAGCCTCCATTAATCAAACGAATAATTGTATATTTTAGGAACTCTCTAATATAAATAATTTAATTCAACTTTTTTTAACCTTTTTTAAATTAATCTCTTAAAAATTCAATTTGAATCAATTTTAATTAAAAAATTTCACCTTTGCCTTCAAAATTTTGACTTCCCATTGATTTTCTTATCCCTATTTATAATTTAAAAAAATGTAAACAAAGGTAATGATTATGAACAAAAAAAAACTATTTAGCATGGATAATCTTTAAACTTCAAAATTTATAATCATCAAATCATACAAATATATTTAACACTCAAATTTTAATAAATAATATCATATCTTTTATAATACCAAAATTAATATTTCCATTTACAAAAAAAAAAAAATCATAATTATATAAAAGAATATCTGAAAAGGCCAATGGGGCCGCCAATTTAGCCAATCCAAATACCATTGATTGAGAAAATAAAAATGGCAGCAGGTCTCCCCTAAACCCCCAAAATCCTAAATATTTTCTCTCTCTCTCTCTCTCTCCTTCTTCCCCCTTTCACTGTCAGACTACAAAAATTTGGTCCCTCCATTTTCCCTCCTCTGTTTAAAGAAGAAAGCCCCCCTTTTGCTAACAATCATAAACTGTTTTTTTTTTCTCACTGAAAACAGGGCCAAAAAACACAAAAGTGTCTAGGGGTTGTAAAGTTTCAATGAAGAAGTCTAAGATAACAGGAGACGTAGCAGTAATGGAAGTTTCTCATCGTTCAACAATGGCGTCTCGAACCAGAGCTGCTAAAACTCTAGCTTTACAAAGGCTTTCAAAAACAACTCAAGTCACCCAAGTTGGTTCGAACCAAGATGTTTCTGCCTTGCCTTATCTTCAACTGAGGAACCGCAGGTTGGAAAAGCTGGCTTTCCCTGTTTCTAGTAAAACGAAACAGAGACAAGAAGAGAAAGAAAGTGGGTTCAGAGAAGAAGAGGAAGGAAAGAATGGTGGAAAGAAAAATAAAGGGTGTTTTGGGAATAGGGAAATTGTTCTTGAAGTAGGTATTTGTTGTGGAACAGAACAAGCTATGGATTTTGAACTCAGAGACAGGTCTGGTTTTTCTTCTTCTTCTTTAGCCATTAAAAAAAGTTTTTTTTTTGAAAAACCCTCATTTTTTTGGCTTACATAAGCTTTCAAAGGTTTTTCTTTTCCACTGTGTTACATAGGATTAGGGCTTTCTCTGTTGTATGGGGTTGCTTCCATTATCGTGAAAAAAAAATAGCATATAATTAGCAAAAAAGAATTAAATGTTTGTTCTTTGGTTTTTGCTTTTGATTTATGATTTTTTTTTTTTATAATTGTTGAGACATTGATAAGTTTTTGATCCTCAATTGAAAGAAAAATTAGGTGCGTAGGTTTAGGGTCTAAATGGGAAATTGGTTAGTACATTGTACAAAGAGAAAAAATGAAATGACAAAAACAAAATTTGGCAATACTAGGCGGCAACCTGCCATTTTTTGGTAGCTTTATGTTACTCGAACTCTGATCCAAGTGTCGTCTTTATATCAAAGATTATATCTCATTATTCATATCTAAATATGTGTCGAAAACGAGTAAGTTATGTGTTAGATATTGATATATCATATTCACGGGACCTAGTTTCAGACATGAATGTGGGATTCTCTGTGTAGCAGTAATAAGTGAGAAATTGATCACTGCATTACATGAACATTTTGTTCCATTTTAATTGGAATTTTAGTCTTGGCTTTTTGTAATTAGGTGAATTTTAGTTAATTAATCTCTAAAACTTGTACTTCTTTTTCATGCAGAAGCACCAGAGAAAGCACACCATGTAGCTTAATAAAGGACTTGAAAACAATCCCATCTCCGGGGCTGGTGAACGATGTGCTACCGTCTGTCCCGTCAACGCAAGAAATGGAAGAGTTCTTCCTCTACGCGGAACAACAACAACATCGACGGTTCATCGAGAAGTAAGTGGGTTTCGAAGTATTCATTTTTCCAATCGTTTTAATCGGCCGAGTCTTACGATGTCTTCTTGCAGGTATAACTTTGATATTGTGAATGATTTGCCACTTCAAGGACGTTATGAATGGGTGAAAATAATCCCATAATCCTCCATTAATGTAAAAAAAGATTGATTTGAGCCTTGACTAAGATTTGTGTAATTTTAAAAAATTACACTTAACCTCATTTACATACCTCAAAACATGATAGCCTGGTAGGAATTTGCTGTTTTTTTAATTTCATCATTGTAATGTTAGGACAACATCAATGAATCAATGTTTTCTGGGTTTATTTTCTTTTTTCACTTTTGTCTATATTCTTGTAAGGATAGGGCTTTTGCCTTGATGATGATTCCTGGAAAATAAATGCTAGTTCATTTTGTCATATTTTATAACTTGTCTTTTTTCCCCGGAAAATAATCTCCATGAAATCACTTACCTGCAAAACAACAGTCAAAAGTTTTTCAATATTGTTTCCAAACATCATGTAGTCTTAAATTCTGTTTTAAAACCAATGTGTTGATTTGGGTTTGGTCCCTTTTTTTTTGTGTGAGAAGCAATAAAGCTGCTGATTCTGTCAACTGAGTTGAGGCATTAATTTGAAAGGTACATCAATGGCAGAAAGAAAGGGAAGACCTTTGTGTTGTATGAGTGTAATCCTACAATTCACATGGGACACTGTACGGGTTCTTTTTACAGAGATTTCAGTGAAACAGGGTTTTTTTTTTTTTTTTTAACATGTTCAACCTTAGATTTGATGATGATGTCCCTTTTCTTTTTTTTGGGTGATTGTGTAATGAAAATGAAATGCCTACATTCATTACCCTGTGGAAAACTGGAAGTTGTAAATTTTTGTTAGGCTAGCCTGGTGGATTGGACCCAAATTTCATGGTTTTGTTTCTCTTCTGAAATTTTCTTTTTTACTTTTTCAATTGCATAATAATTAAATAAGGACAATAAATTTGAGGAAAGGGTTAAATTGCATCAAATGTCTTTAAATAATGATTTGTATTTCAGATCACTCTTTGGTGTTTAGGGTTGTTATGAACAAAACATTTGAAGAACAGTTCAATTTTTGTTTGGTTATCAACCAATATAATTAAAGTTTCTTTTAACAAGTTTGTTTAATAAATTATTTAAAATAATTTATTATTTGATTGTTATAATTAACAATATAATTATGGGTTGTGTGTGTATTTTATTTATGTATAATATAATTATTAAATTTATACTCAATGATTTATTGTTTGTTTACTATTATTATTCATGAAAATTATTTGTGAACATGTTCAATTATATGTTCATGAACATGTTTGCAAATGTGTTTATTTAATGTTTGTGAACAATTTCATTTAATTTAAACGAATGGAGATAGACATACATAAATTTTAAATAAAAAAATACAAATACAATTTTAAAATTTTTAATGAATATGAATTGGATACAAACTAAATATGAATAAACATAAAAATAGACGAACAACAATGGGCATAGGTTCGCTCGTTGAAGTCCAATTCATTTATAATCCCACTGATTTTTAAAATGTTCAAATTAAATTTTTAAAATATCAATATTATATCAATCATGTTTAAGTTTAAACATTTAAATTTGGGATTAAATGTCCAATCCAATATGATGTTTTTTAAAGCACATGTACCTACCATGAATAGCTTGGTTCAGACAAACTAAAAAAGATAACATTCATACATTTTATTGATACTAGTTTTTTAACATGTCAGATCCGAGTTGTTTACGTGATAAATACATATATGTTTAAAATTTAATCCACATGTTTTAAATATGCTTCACGCCAAGTCTGAACTGACATTTAACTCTTAAGCTGATGATGAAGCCAATAGAAAGATCTGATCAATATAATACTCATACTTTAAAGATTAAATTAGATCATTTTCAAGTTTATGGGCCATTTTAAAATCTAGATGATAACTTTGAGATTTTTGGTGAATTAACCCTAAACATGAGTTCTAATTTGCAGATGTGTTTTTGCAGAAGTTTGTCCTTCAATAACATTTGGACAAGTTTGATGTGTACTTTCTCTATTTTGGGATTAGCATGGATGTGATATAATTATTGTAAAACTATAGAGGATTTTTTTTCATAAAATATAAGGGAATTTTTTTTTTTTAAATTTGAGAAAAATGGAAAGATATGATATTTTCAATCAAATATTTTCTTCTGGTACATATTAAATCAGGAGCATAAGATAATTTTAAGAGCAGAAATAAATAAATATATTTTTTAGAAGGGTTAAAGTATACTTTTATCATCGTACTAATTTATAATTTTATAATAATTATGTAACATTTCTATACCCGGTTCGGCTCAAAGAACCTGATATAAGAATATTAAATTTAGTGCCAAAGTGATTTTGGCTAATCACTAATATATTTGAACATTAAAAAAATAAATTTATATAACTTATATTTTAGCCCCTACTACTTGGAATACACATGATCTTCCTAAGTACATGTCATTCTATTCAAAATTTTGAAACGTACTCTCTTGGCACTTGGAGATGTGATGAGATGGATGCTCACAACATTAATTACAACTCTTCAAAATCACTGTACCTAATCTGTGCACGAAAGACAAAACCATACGCTGAGTAAAAACTCAATAGTATTTCTATAATCCGAATATTTAAAGACAAAATAATATAATAGGCATAATTAAATTATAATGACATATTAATGTCTAGTAACATAACTATCAATTTTCATTTATTAAACAATATCCTAATTCACACAATTGCCATATAAATGGTTATTCACATATCAAACCATATTTATTCGTACAATGGCATCAGTCATGTAATATTCAATTCATGAATACATCATTTCATACCATACTCAATTCATGAGGATATAATTCATATATTCCATGTATTGCCAATATATTTCACATTCTATTTTCAATTCACTATTTCACATTCATTTATCATACCATGCCATTTCAATATCAATTATAAAACTTTATTATTCATTTACCCCTATTAACACTACTCGGACTTGGACGGATACATGGATCTAACCAAACACACCAGTTTGACACCCAGTGCCTCATCAGATAATTTGAAGTAGTAATTTGACACCCAATGTCTCATCGGCTAGATCAAAGTAAATTGGCACCCAGTGCCTCATTGAATTAATCCGAAGTAGTAAATTGACACCTAGTGTCTCATCGACTCGAAGTCGAAAAAATCCCTAAACTCTTCCAATCCTATGGCATGCCATCTATATCCGACTCAGCCCAATACAATTAATATGGTTTAATTTCACATTTAAGATATAATCAATATCTAATACTGATTTTTCATATAATCACATAATTACACATATATTCATTTCAATTCAAAAATCAATCCATTCAATATATATATCTACTAATTCAATTCATTCAATCAATTATCAAAATATCAATTACTCACCTCAACATTTACCATATACATTAAATAAAAATTACAACAATTAATAACTAGCTTCGGATTATAGAAATACAAACTAGAAATTAAAATAATTAAAATTCATCAATACAACACAATTCAATCTCATAATTAATATTTTAATTTTTATTCCATATTTGTCTAAATTTCAATTTAGTCCCTAAACCAAGACTAATTTTTATTCTTCACAATTAATCTTATATTTTCATACAAATTTCACTTTAAACTAAATTTAACTCCCTATTTTCACATAAATTTCTAAATTTCAAAATTTTCACAATTTAGTCTCTATTACTCAAAATTTACAATTTATTCTACAAGTTAATCATTTTTCATTTCTAACTTAAAATATATCAATTTAAAACTTAATACTAAAATTATTCAACATTAACAACACTTAAAAGTTCAATAATTTCTAAAATTTTGACATGGGTCAAGTAATATTTAACACCGAGATTCTAAAAATATAAAAATTAAAAAAGAAAAGGAACTAAATTATTTAACCAATTAAACTTTAAAACTTTGAAGCACTTAAGGACCTTCCTCTCCTTTCTTTCCCTTTTTCTTTTCTTTCTTTTCCTTTATGTTTCGTTTTGCTTGTCTTTTTTTTTCCTCTATTTATTTGTTTATTATGTTATAATATATAATATATATACTTAATAATTAACTAAGTATAATTTAATATAATATATATTAAATTTACATACTATGCCACCTCATTAATAAAAAATGGCATAATTGCTTCTTTAGTTTTTTTAATTATTCTTTAATCTATAATTTAACTTTTACCTTTTATGTAATTTAGTTTTTATACCTAATTACTATTAATTCCTACAAATTCACTTAACCAAAACCTAATTAACAACGCAACTAACTTCGTAAATATTTTTAATAAATACTTAAGAGTCCGATTTACGAAAATAGAGACCCGAAAATACATTTTTCGATACCCCTAACTATCGGGTCGTTACAAATTAAAGGAATTAATATAATTTTTTTTTCATTTTTAAAGAGACAAGGTTATAATTGCCTGCCCTCTCGCTCTATCTCTGTACTAAGTGCTAAACTAGATATGGTTAGGAATTCCAATTATACTTCAAATTTTAATACATTAAATTAGGTGGTTTTATCCCTCTAGTCAAAATCTTGAAAATTAGATATTAGCTTAGTAGCATATTTAAAAAAAAAGAAGTTATTAAATTTAAAAAATATTTGTACCTACTATATCGTAGCTTGATCAGATA
Organism: Gossypium stocksii; assembly: GCA_020496765.1. Classification (NCBI taxonomy): domain Eukaryota; kingdom Viridiplantae; phylum Streptophyta; class Magnoliopsida; order Malvales; family Malvaceae; genus Gossypium; species Gossypium stocksii. Next base: position 114,245,006 of record CM035623.1, read on the forward strand.
TGTTAAAAAAATATAGCCCTCGTAGGGTCAGCAATATCAAGAATCGTCCTTGTAGGGACAACAAAACTAGAATCTCGATATGATATGTTAAAAGGATATAGCGTTAACAGCTTAGATAAAATTATAAAATTTTGATGGGTTAAAATTAAAATTTTTTATTTTAGAAGGATTTAAATTAAATAATTAATCTTTACAAGGCCCAATTTTTTTTTTCCATTTATTAAAACAACTAGAATACTTTAAATTGAATTATTGATATTTAATAGTAACTAAAAATGAAGCCCTTGCGCTGCTCGAACTCAATCTTTCTTCACATTAGATCCAAACTCAAGGCCAAGAGGAGGCAGAAAGAGGCTTTGGTCACTCCAAAATTGTTAAAATTTGCTTTTTAGTCCTTTAAAAAACTTTTGAGATTATAAGTTACTAGAACAGTAAATTTGCACTTTCACTTTTCTAGTATGGTACCTTTAAAAAATTTAACATAATAAATTAAGACAATGATAAAATTATATTTCCCTGCTTAAAAGTTTATAATTTAATTTTGCCTCCGAAATAAATTTCAACATTTGTTCCCTCTTTGAATATTTAATGCTAGAGGGTAAAAGTATTATGGAGCCCTTGTACTAAGAGTTAAACTACATTTTACCTCTTCTATTTAAAAAATAGGTATATTAGTTCATGTACATTAGATTAAAGAGTAAATTTGTACTTTTTTATTAAAAAGTTCATTCATTTGTATTGTTAAAAACTGGTTTGGTTTATTAAATGACCAGTGACATGTGATGTGCTACATATACATCATGTTGACATATATGGACTAATTTTTGACAACAAAAATGAATGAAATTTTTAATAGAAAGACCAATTTGCTCATTGGTCTAATTTATAAGAACTAATTTACTCATTTTTTGAGTAAAGGTGTAAAATACAAATATAAAAGGCCCCATGATACTTTTACTTGCTCGAAAATTTAATTCATAATCTATATATTGTTCAAGATTCATAATATATTATTCTAAACAAAATAAATTCATAATATATTGATACTTTATAATTTTAATGGATACGATAATAAACCTATAAATAAACTGTTTATTTTTTTGTAATGGTTAAAGTGTATCACAAGTTTTTGCATTTTTCAAAAATAAAAATTTAATCCCTATACTTTTATTTCATGGAATATAGTCTCTTTACTTTTCAGATTTAAAAATTAAAGTTCAACTTTTAGTACTGTCAACTTTTTTTTTGGTTAAATTCAAATTACTTACAAAGTTATTTTTTAATTACATGGCTATTAAGTGGGTATTTTTTTTAAAAAATATCACAACAATAAATTTAACAAAAAAAAATAATGTGAACAATTGAACTTGAATTTCAAAATATAAAAAATAGAGGGACTAAATTCCATAAAATATAACTATAGAAACTAAAACCCTAATTTTCAAAAATTATATGAACTTATGACATGTTTTAACTTTTTGTAACCATCAACGCTGATTGTAATCAGAAATGCATTAAATCCAGAAAGACAAAATTGAAATCCGAATCATTTACTTACGGAATTAGTATACAAAAAGCTAGAACAACTTCTACTATTTGATTTTGACGTAAGCCTGAAGCAAGTATCAACCCCACTGTGGTAATGCCAGATTTTGCATTTACTACATCTATGGATCGTTTTGAAAACCGAAAAAAGAAAAAAGAATCTGTGAACATCTTATTCAAAGCTCTTTTTTCATGACCGACAGCCAATGGCTTACATACATATACATATACATATGTATATACATAAACATTTACACATGCATATAAAACAGGGTTGCTATGATGTTCATCAATAGACAAAAAATGGACCAAAAAGACCAGTGGTTGTTTACAGTTGATATGTAAGTTACTGTATTGTATTTTTGGAACAAAACAAACTCAACTACTGTGGGTAGGTATTAGGTTATATATAGCAAACAGAAAGCTGTGCATTAGCATACATGGCAGGCAACAGTAATGTTCTTGTTTCCTATGGATTAAAACATCTTAATTTCTGGGTGTTTTAGAACAATGGGTTGTCAAAACAAATGGTTGCTTTCAAAATAATTTGCTTATCTTTGTAAAAATGTTGGATCATGATTAATGCCGGTCCGAGCATGTGGGATAGGCCCAAAATTCTTCACATGGAAAAAAGAATACTGCTAAGTTGACTGAAAAGGTTCCTTATACGTTGCTGCTGTCATGTCATGTGCAAGATTCACCGTGACACTTATGGCAAACAACTTTTCGTATTATAATATATCTGGTTAGGACTCTTCATATTCATATGGAACGTAATCCTCACTAATCTTCTATTTGTTAGTACAGAAAGGGGTTGAACTTTATACAGATGTAAGCTGGTATTAGTGATTATAAATAAAGGGGCAGAGATGATGGTAGGTCACTAAACTGGTAAAAGAAGATGGGGAAGGGCTGTTGGTGATTTGGTAGCAGCGTCAATGCAGCAACGGTGGTGCTGATGTTGGGCCCGGTACTTGGTGTTTAATTTGCCAGGGGAATCAGCAGATTTTTCTTTAAGTGGGTGACACAAAGAATAATGGTTAGAAAGTAGGTGGTCAACATGCTTAAAAGTTTAACCAGTGGAAAGTATGGCGAAGATGTGATAGAATTGTTAGTGATCATTGAGCTAAATAGACATTACAGGCATTCCAGTCTCCTTTCTTTAAATTTCAAGCAACAAAAGTATGAGTTTTGTTGATGTGGTTCGGCTCTGTAGAGAGTTTCTACGAATTTATAGGTTAACAAGTTCAGTATTATCTTTATCTTTTGTTAGGGTTTTATCTCTTATAGGAGTATCTTATAATGCATGAATAGGTGACCATTCATAAAATGAAGAGTTTGTGCAAGGTCTTAACTTGGCCTTATGAACTATGACTTATACGCCATAATTAGGGAGCATGTTTTGAGCTCAGTTGCTCCTACTTTATGAACTTGCTCCAACTCTTGATAGAATAGAGAGATAAACTTTGATGGAGGACAATATTGGACTTGTTGATATACTCCTAAGTTAATGAACCCTAAGATTCTCGGTAGAGCCTACGCACATCAACAAGCTCCATTCTATGTTTTCTTTTCTTTATGGCTAGATAAAATTTAAATGAGGAGAGAATATTACAATTGAAGGTAAAAATAAATTATTAGATTGAAAGAAGATTGAAAGTGGTACTTTCAGATCATTCATCAAATGATGCTGCTCAAGAGACATTTGAATCTTGGTGCTTATCAAGGAGGGGTAGAATATAAGAGGAGCCTAAATGGGCCGAGTCCTTCAAAAGTTTAAAAAATTATCATTAAACCTTCACAAAATTTGAAACTTTTACTTAAACCTATCTCTTAAAATTTTTAAATATCCTAATTAAACTATATCGAAATTTTGAAAATTTTAATTGAACCCACTAAAATTTTCATAAATTTTAATTATTTTTAAAAAAAATTCTTATTAAACCTAAAAATTTTAATCAACTTTTAAAATTTAATTCCAAGTTGAGTCACAGTTGATGAATATACTCAATCAGCTGAACTAAACCAATTTGACAAGTTCCATTCTATGTTTTCACAATTACATGTAAACAAATTGCCAATCTCCTAGTTTTCCATATGCTCTTGTTCGTGCAATGAGATGATAATTATCATGATTTATCATTTACATATATCCATAAAAAAATCAAGCTAAAGTAACAGCAAAGGAATCACAGTAAATCAAGTTCAAAGCAGGGACAAAATTGTTTCAATTGTTAGCCTTGCCATTGAATTATTGAAATCATACATCCCCCTTTAGGTATATCATTATGGTAAACAAACAGGACAGCTATCATTACAAAAGACTATGTTGCATGTGATGTATAGCAAAATATGCAGGCAAATGTTTAAACCAAAAGGGTCTTTTATATGCAAACAAATCTGATGCGAAGCATCTTAAGTTTCATTGTTTTGTCCTGGGATCAAGCCTTGTCCTCTCGTTACTCCAAAAAAATAGTTAGTACGAATGGTATTATGGTTGTCGATCGACCCCAATGTTCATAGAGGTCATGGAGGTCATGGTTGGAGATCACGTCCCTCAATTTTTTTTTTCAAAAATGAGAGATAAAAATATAAGAGAATTAGATTATTCATTTTAGGGGTGATTAAAGCTAACATTATCTGATTTGTGTGATGCTTAACATTAACAATATCACGAAGTTAAAAAATTACTTTAAAGGAGATCAGAGATAAATAATAAATATTAAAGGTGTTAAAGTACAATTTTATTATTATATTAACATATAATTTCATCAAAATTTAAAGGACTGAATGATAAATCTAACCATTTTTGGAGTTTCATGGGATTTCAAAGGAGATCATGAAATGCCTTAAATCAGCTTCCTAAGATAGTTTATGATTCAGTTTATTTGTAATAATGTTGAAATGCTAAAATGGTAATGTGTCCCTCCAATATATTTTTGGACCAACACCACCAAGTTAGTTTATATAAAATAAATAAGTAAAAAAAAAAAAAAAAGATTAATGAGAATATACATTCTTATATCCACGCCAAATTGGTTCAAAGGCAGGCCTTTTTTTTAAATTTGCATGTACACCCCACATAAAAGGCATCTATAATGAAATTCAAGACATCCCAAAATGAAACAAGAAATTATACCAAATCCCTGAAACAATTGTTGGAACATAGGGTGTCATGTAATAATATTGTCTTGGAAAAAAACACATGAATAGATATAACATAAACGCGTGCCAAATATTGATGATGCTGGTGATTAACTTGTTCATCATTCAGGTTAAGTTTATTTATAATTTTAATTTGATAAATTAAACCAAATTTATATTGTTGAGAATATTTTATTTGAATATGATTGCTTTTATGTCGTAAAATAAACGAGGATAATTATAATTATATAAAAAAATATTGAATTTGAATTATGAATTCCAATTTTTATTTTAATTTGCCAATGTTTGTAAATTCATAATTTAAATTTGTTTAATCTAAATCATATTTTTTGATGAATGATTCATCCATTGCCTTGCTTGCATGTAGTTGGGGTAATGCATGCCAATGGTGATGTATCCATTGGTAGAATTGACCATTTTCATGGCAGACATGAAACTTTTTTATTTGGTACATGACATGAAAACTTGATGAAGATGAAAGGAATAGAGAGGTTAGTAGGGGGAGATAAATCATATCAAATGATAACAAGTAAGGGTCTATTCAATCAAAAAAAGCCGACCAAAAATAAAACAAAAAAACAGGTATAATTATGTGGGGAAGGGATTCCACTTATGATACCCCACTTAAAAGAACTCCCCCTAAACGTGGTGGTGGTGGCCGCTGGCGGTGGCTAATCATAAAACATCATCAAAAAGTGGCAGCACCGCCTTCCACCTTCCCCTTCCTCCAAGTTTTGGGTTTTTTCTTTTACAATTTATCAAATTAGAACTTAGGGACTTAATTTAGATTTTACACATAATACAAGGACTAATAATAAAATTTGACTTAACCTTATTAAATTAATTCTTCCACTATTGAATAAATTAATTTAATCATTGTATTATTAAAAAAATAAAGCTAAAATTTAACAAATTTTAACTTTTACGGTTTAAAAAACATCATTTACTATTTAATAGAGTTAATATTTTTTTAAAGATTTTATAGCTTTGTAAATCAAATATTTTATTTGAAGTTAAATTGTAGATAAAAAAATAAATTTTATGTCAAAATTTTAAATAATAAATATTAATACTATTAAAACTTAAATTTGTTTACTTCCTAAAATTGAGAAATTTGCCAATCACATTGGCCTTTGTTTATGTATGATAGCAACATTGCTAAAATAATTAATTTTGAATGAACAAATGTGCATGTTGTAGTATGAATAATTGACTTTAGATTTGGTGTCCCATTCAATCAAATCAAACAAAGATTTTAGGGTCCCATTAATGTAATAAAATATAATATATCTTTTTCAGAAAGTACCAAAAAAAATAAAATAACTTAGATATCTAATACATATGATGTGCCATTTCCATTATATTTTTTAAATAATATTTTCATTAAAAAATAAAAATTTAAAGTTAAACTAAGTCGAATTTTTAACTGAGAGTAAACCTCATTTACTAATGTTTTCTTCATTTATAAAACTCAAATTCAAAATTTTATTTAAGAACTATGAAATTTTATGGTGGTTTCGGGTTAGCTAGTTAAACCAATCATTAACACTATTCTAATCATTGTCTTTTTTTCATTAGTGATCCCTAGACAAAAAAAAAAGAAAGAAAAAAAGAGTATGGGCTATCATGAAATTATCCCTAGTTGATGGCTCCCATGGCAATGCAAATCAATGTCTTCTACATAACTTATAACTGAAGTTTGCTACAAAGGCAAACAATGCATAAAGGAGGGAAAAATAATCTGTTTTGGTCTATTTATGATTCTAGTCTCTCTATGTTAAAATTTGAGATTTAATCGTTCTAATTTAGTATAATTTAATACTCTATTTCTATTGATCCAAATTAATAATATTGATAGTTGCCTCCGTTAAAGTTATGACATAATTTTTTTTAATTATTGTTTGATCATATAGTTAGAGTCATACCAAATCCAATAAGCTCTGTTTAACTAAAAATATTATTTTATGTCAATAAAATGCTTAAGATTGTTCTAAAAAGAATTTGTTATCAATTTGGGCTTAGAGAGACTAAATTATGCCAAATTGGATAGATTAAATCCCTAGTGTCAACATAATAAAGGGACTAAAACTATAATTCCATCAAATGTTTTGTATACATATGTTTAAGAGAATAAAAGAAGCAACTATCAAATGGTGAATGCAATGGGAAGGCACATCGTGCTCTCAAATAGGAAGCTCAAGTTCAGATCCTCGATATGATATTGTTAAGAGTAATGTTGTTTGAACCGGATTAAATCTTCGGTTGAACTTTAATTCGATTGAGAGATCGATCCGAAAAGTGACTTTGAATTGGTTAAACCAAAAATTAGTATGAACCAATTGAACCAATTAAAAATCAGTTGAACTAATCGTTAAATCGGTTTGACCGGTGACTTGATCTTCGGTCTGGGAATAAAAATATTAGTTGAGAGCTTCACCAACCATATTACGAATATAAGAACACATTTGTCACTAAGAAAAAAGCAAAAAGCATGCAAAAAGATGTCCAAAGATGACAACTCTTTTTATTCCCCCCATTTTTTGCCCTTCTTTGTTCTTATGTTCTAATGAGAGGTTTTGACTTTTTAAGCCCCCCCCCCCCCCAAAAAAAAAAAAATGTAAAAGTAAACAAACCAAAGCTAAACATCAAAGAAAAACAGTAAGATTTAGTAGATTTTTAGTGCATTTGAAGTTTTGAAGAACAATTAAAGAAAGAGAGAAAAGGGGTGTAAAAAGATGACCCACCATTAGAGGCCAGTAGTTCAGCCAATAGCAACCTATGGTTCATCAAAAATGGCCAAGCAAGTTAACCAACAACTTACGTTTCTAACAAAGATTCTGTCTTTGTCTCTCTCTCATTTCATATTTGTCTCTCTTGAAAGTTAAGCTCACTTTTCTCTGCCAATGGACAAACACCAGCAACAGCAACAGCTGTTCTTAGCAAAGAGCACAAGACAGCGTTGCAATGAATGGTAAAAATTTGATATTTAGCTTTGTTTAATGCATACTTTTATTGGGTATTCAATGGATTGTTCACCTTTAATGTGTCTTTTTTATAGGATTTTTCGAGATGTTCCAAGTGATATCACAATAGAAGTAAATGGTGTAGCTTTTGCTCTACACAAGGTACTTTATTGCTTTAATTTCATCAAACATAGATGGTTAATATGTATGTATGTATGTATGTATGTATTTATGAATGTATGTATGTATGCATGTGTAGTTCCCTCTTGTTTCTCGAAGTGGGAGAATTCAGAAACTAGTTGCAGAGCATAGGGATTCCGATATGTTAAGAGTGGAGCTTGTTAACGTACCTGGAGGTGCCGAGTCATTCGAGTTGGCTGCAAAGTTCTGTTATGGCATTAACTTTGAGATTACATCTTTCAATGTGGCTCAGCTTTATTGCGTTTCCGATTACCTCGAGATGACTGAGGAGTTTTCGAAGGATAATCTCGGGTCTCGTACTGAAGAGTATCTCGAGATTGTTGTTTGCAAGAACTTGGAGATGTGTGTTGAGGTTTTGCAGCAATGTGAGAGTCTGCTTCCTCTTGCAGATGAGTTAAAGATCATTAGCCGTTGCATTGATGCGATTGCTTCGAAGGCTTGTGCAGAGCAGATTGCGTCGAGCTTCTCGCGATTAGAGTATAGCAGTTCGGGTAGGCTTCATATGAACAGGCAAACAAAATGTGAGGGAGATTGGTGGATAGAAGATCTTTCTGTTATTCGGATTGATTTGTATCAAAGACTCATTACGGCCATGAAATGTCGCGGTGTCCGTCCTGAAAGTATTGGTGCTTCCCTTGTGAATTTCGCGCAGAAGGAGCTGACGAAGAAATGCAGTTTGTGGAATCCATCGGGCCTTACGAAAGTTGATTTGGGTTCAACCGATCATGAACGGCTTGTGGTCGAGACAATCATTGGCCTTTTACCTGTTGAGAAACTTGCCGTGCCTATCAGTTTCCTTTTCGGACTCCTCCGAAGTGCAGTGATGCTTGATTGCTCGATTTCTTGTAGGCTTGATCTAGAACGGAGGATAGGATCTCAGTTGGATATCGCAACTCTTGATGACATCTTGATCCCGTCTTTTCGACATTCAGGAGATGGGACCTTATTTGATGTCGATACAGTTCAAAGGATATTAGTAAACTTTTCCCAGCAAGATGACAGTGAAGGTGATTTGGATGATGAGTCGGTTTTCGAATCTGATAGTCCTCGATCACCGTCCCAAACTGCATTGTTCAAAGTTGCAATACTAGTTGATAATTACTTAGCCGAAATTGCTCCTGATGCAAATCTCAAGCTTCCGAAGTTCTTGGGAATTGCAGAGACTTTACCAGAACACGCTCGTACTATCCACGACGGGCTATATCGAGCCATTGATATTTATCTAAAAGTACGTATGCCAATATTTTCCGATTTTGATAATCTTTTCAGGCAACTACCTGACCTTGTAATGATTGCATCGTGTTCAGGCTCATCCGGGTTTACCAGATGAAGACCGGAAGAGACTCTGCAAGCTGATTGATTTCCAAAAGCTCTCACAAGAAGCCGGTGCACATGCCGCACAGAATGAACGACTTCCGATCCAATCGATAGTCCAAGTTCTTTATTTCGAGCAATTAAGGCTAAGAAATGCTTTGTGCTGCTCTTATCCCGACGATGATCACAAGCCGGCAGTGCATCACCAGTCTTGGCGGATCAGCAGCGGTGCACTCAGTGCAGCAATGTCCCCAAGAGACAACTATGCATCTCTGAGGCGAGAAAACCGGGAGTTAAAACTTGAGCTTACTCGAATGCGGATGAGATTAAATGATCTAGAGAAAGAACATGTTTGCATGAAGAGGGATATGGTGAAGTCTCGTTCTCGTAGATTCATGAGGTCTTTCTCAAAGAAAATCGGTAAACTAAGCTTGTTCGGACATAGTTCTTCGAGAGGATCAAGTTCCCCTTCAAGGCAATCATATAGAACTGATTCTAAGGTGATTGAGAGAACATGTGCAAGCACTGATTAGATGCTTAAAATGGGGGGGGGGGGTCCCCCTTTCTTTGTTGAGCAAGGCCATGGTTTTGGTGACCTTTTATGTTGATGTTTTTCCATATTTTTCTTTAGACTGCAATGGTGTCCTTGTTAATCCCCAGCTTTCAGCGGATCTTCCTCTTCTTCAATGGCTGCTTTCTTTCGTTCTTCTTTAGCAAAATACCTGTAAGAAAATGTTAAGGAAGCGTATACTATACCCCCTTGTTTGTTTTTGTAATCTTTCAACCATGGCTGTAGAGCCCATTTTGTATGTTAAATTATGTCGGTCTTTCGATGTAAGAGATAATGTGTCATGTTTTTCATGATTTCAAAACCCTGAAAGGCTTGCCATGGACATTCAAAGACACTGTTGGTACATTGATTTTGTACCCAAAGCTAAATGTAAGTACAAAAACTTGCAGAGAAACCATTTTCCAGGACCTATTGGTCCCATTAAATTCAGGACTAGTACTATTTTTTACATGAATTTTGCTCATAAATCAATGAACTTGGTTCCAAAAAGACAAGTTTTCCGGTTACCAAATGCGCAAGAGCGCAAGAAAAGGAAGTTTTCCAAGCCACAAGGAAAAAAGGAAACAATCTTTGATCTTACATTGAAAAGGGGGCATGGGGAACTAGTCGATAGACAAACCAAGCACATATGTGACAGCTCTGAAAAATTTCACCAACATAACCTTAGTGTGAAGAATCTTGCCAGCTTCTCTTATGGTCTCGATGCTTAAGCTGGTGATTTGGTATAGAAGCGGATACCGAATGCCAATCCCAAGATTAGGACGGGAACAAGGAATTGGAGAAGCTTTACAACGAATTCCGAGGTCTTATCTTGCTCATAGTGAGGCTGGTTCGGAGGAGTGTACTTTGTCTTCGTGGAAATGGTTGATGCATCGATATCACCCACGTACAACTCATCCAACATTGCTCTAGCACTGCTGCTATGACCAACATCCTCGAAATCATCGGTAGCATCCTTCCCTGTGAAGCATACACCAAGCCAAAGTTATTTCCCTTTCTTCCATCTTCCGCAATAGTTCCGACGTTAGATTACACAGAACAAGCAGAAAAAAGTTACGGTATTCGTCATACCAGTTGCAGACAACAAGACTTCGTCACCACCAGGATGGTCCTCCAAGAATTTAGTCACATTGTATACCTATTCAAACAATATTTCATGTTACTACAAGTTTAGGGACTGATTAATTATTGCAGCCACCTAAAACACCATAGCCGAATTCCATCAAAAAAACATTCTTACATGCCAAGGAGTACTCAGTAAATTGAACATTATTACGCACAAAATGACTGATCTCTCTTTTGTTAAAATTATTACCATCTAACAATACATTACATCCCACAGAAACCATTGTAGAGACCAAAATCTGAACTGTGAATTCACCAATCCGAGTTAAATTATAGAGTAATCAAATAAAGAACAGCAGGATTCATCAGATCTATTAACACTCAAATCTTGCAACTTGAGAATTAAACTAAAATACCCCAACTTTTAGCATAATATAAGCAAAAAGAAACCATTTTTTTAACCAAAAAAAACCCCAACCTCAGATTGGTACAAGATTAAATTAGATTATCAAATAAAATCTAACAAAAAACAAAGAAAAAAAAAGATGGTACCTTGCCCCCAATGAGAAGTCAACAGTCTTTAGCATTATTGTGTTGAGAAACCTCTGCTAAAGTATAGACCTTTCCTTCTCCACACATTTTCTTTTTTTTGCTTGTTTGAGGAAAAAAGCGCAGAGATATGCTGATCTGACTGCTGTCGTGTGGTTGCCAGTGCCACTGTCTGTGTGTATTGGGTTTTGAACCCCAAAGATTAAAAAAAGAGTTATAAGAATAAGGTAAATTGGAGTAGAGAGCGGAGAGTGCAGTGAATTAGTGGGCAATATTTTGATTGGCTGTAGCGGCGGCTGTGTATATTAGAGGTGTTGGGGTCGGGTCAGAATATGTTAAATTACATATAAGGCTTTGATGCCATTAAATTTAGCTAATGAACACAATATATTATCTCAACATTACTAGCATATAACTTCCTACTAGAAATTGTCTTAACAGTGACGGACAAAATTCTTTGCAGTTTGTGCTTTGTAACGAAATATGTGATGGTTTTCGCTGTCACAGGTACCCTCTCACTAATGAAGTCTGTCACAAAATTTTACAGAAACCGTCACTATATGTGACAAAAATTTTGTCCCTGCTTTTCTTTCGGCACTATAATTTTTGAATCGGGGGTTACTAAATTCTGTCATGATTTTAAATTTTGTCAAAATTGCGTCAAAAACTGTTGCCTCCTATAAATTCTGTTCCTTTTTTCATATTAGAATTTTGTCCCATTTTAAATTGTTCAGAAAGGCTAATTTAAATTAGAAAAGATTAAATATCCCATAAATTTAAAATTAAATAAAAATATTATTAAATTAAAAAAATCAATTAATTTACGTTGTCAAAATTACAAGAACAATAATACGTTTAAATAAATCATGCATTGCGAAGCCTACACTAGTCATCTACAAACAAAGAATAAATAAATGATTTCATTAACTTTCTAATTCATCTAAATAACTTCTCAATTCTACAATAACCACATCGATTTTAATTTTTATTTCTTATTTAAGAATTATTTTTATCATACTATTAATTACTTAAAGTAACAAATATTTTTTAAAAGTATAAATTGTATAACTACAAAACATAACTTATAAAATTACAATTTTTTATAATTAAAAAGATAGTGTAATTATTGTTTTGGTAATTACATTTTCGTTTAATTATTCAATAGAATTATTTATGATAGAAGATTTTGCAGGGCTAGAATTGATTCCACCTAAACATTTAACAACAGTCTTCAATTAACATTTAATAATGGCATAGTCAAACCCAGCTAAAATTTTATTTTAAATTCAAGTTGAAACCAAAATCAAAGCTGCTGCTTTGTCAAAGGAAATGTAGCAATCTTAACTAAGATGCTAAGTAATATAATCTTACATCCATGCGCCCAAAGTCCATCTTTCAACACCAATATAAATCAAAAAACATTACTTCACTGATTTCTCCATTGCGTGTTTATATATAGGAGAGAAGCATTACCTTGAGAACCCATTCCATCAAGTCGGAGATGAAGCCGGCCCAACCGCCATTTTTTTGCACAGTGGTGTCAGAAGACCCCGCGGCCGTAACAACAGCGTCAGCGAGAGTGTAGAGAAGGCACTTGGCTTTGGTATAAAGCGCTTGGAAATCGAGGGAAGTGTGGAACTGGAGGGATTTCGTTGAAGCTGAGACGGACTCTGGAAATAAAAGTACAATCAGAGTAAGCCTTGGAAAAGCCATTCTTCCCCATCCACAAAGGACTGTTTATAGACCCAGAGGTTTATTAACTGCGCACTAATTTTTAAGGTATTTTCCAATTTTGTTTGTATTTTAATATTGTTTCTCAATTAATTATTTAAACACTCTCTTATATAAATCTTTTTTTAATCGAAACTGTTAATTGAGATCTAAAATCATTTGCCTTAAGAATAGTGATTAAGCTGATTACCTGATTTTCAATCTCACTTAGCATCAAAGTATTCCTTGTTGGTACATCTACAGAATAACACAAAACAATTATTATTAATCCTAGCTTACACAACGATGGTAAACTTATATCTCACTCTTTCAATCCAAGCTTGCGTTGCAACACCATCAGTGCCATTCTTAATCTGATCCCCTCTCTTAACTTGTTCACCAACTAAAAATATTTGTGTCTCCAAGACCTGTTAATCACCAATGAACCAAGAATCCCCAAAATCCTACAAGAAATCCAATAGTCATCCCAATAAAAAACCATACAGGCTCAAACAATCCTTCATCACTTTCACTGCTTCTTTCAATACCGCCATTGTTAGGCAGCTTTGGTGGCTCATCTTCAGGACATTTGCTCAATGGTTCTCCGCACAGTCTCAAATTCTCTGAATATGAAATAGCATTGAAACTCGGCAACTGAGTGGTTGAAGGAATTTTTCCGGACAAATTGTTGTTCGACAAATCCAAAACGCTGAGAAAAGATAATTCGGACATGCTTTCCGGGATTTCACCAGACAGATTATTTGTGGACAAATCGAGTGAATCCAAGGATTTCAATTAGCCAATCTCCCTTATTATGCTTCCCCTCAACATGTTTCTTGAAAGATTCAGATTTATCAACCCTTGCAAACTTGCTAGTTCTCGAGGTATTTCCCTACTTAATTTGTTGATGACAAGTCAATACTCTTCAACAATCCAAGTGTGTTGCCATATTCCCGTTCAAAACCTTTCCATACAACTAACAAATGCTCATCAAAGTTCATCCCTATACCACCACTAAAATTCATGGAATAATCCATCCCTATACTACCACTAAAATCCACGGAATAACCTATTCCCATTATAGAGATAGTTTCCATAGAACTTCCAAAGTGAGCCATAGCTGTCAAATTATTTAGGCATCAAGGAATGTCTCCTGATATGTTGTTGAGAGAAAGATCTAATACTTGAAGAAACTGTTGATGACATAGAGTTGAAGGTATGTTGCCATGAAACTCATTTGATCGTAGACGAAGAACAATCAACCTATCAGTCTTTCTCCTATCCATGGTGGAATGATTCCAGCCAATTTGTTGTCTCCCAAATCCAGAACAGTACAATTTTTTAGGGAGTGTGGTATTTCACCATACAAACTTTTATTCCTTCAGCGCAATGATGTCAGAGTCTGCAGTGAGCCCAAAGAACTTGGGATTACCCCCAACAAATTATTTTTCTCCAAATTGATTGCAGTTAATCTCTTATACTTGTTCCCTCAATCAGGAATCACACCCACTAAAAATTGTAAGAGAGGTCAAGATAAATCAAATCATTATTCATCCTCATGCATAAGAATGACAAAGGTCCACTGAACATGTTGATGGATAGATTCAAAACCTCTGAATTAAACAAAAAAAATAGGTATAAAACCATGGAAAAGATTTGATCTAAAAACTATACAGGAAAATCATCAAATTCTAGTTGCAGATTTGGAATACTCCCACTGATTTTGTTGAACCAAAGGTTCAAAAACTCAAGTCTTAAAAGCAGATTCCAAAACCAGTTGGACATGGTGCCTGAAATATTGTTGTCAGAAATATCCATAATGGAGAAATTAGTTTGCCATCGAAGCCAACTCGGAAATTGTGGACCAAGCTTACATGAATGCATGTCAATATAATCAAGATGAAATGGAGGGATCCCATCAGAGCTAAGATTAGAAGACAAAGAATTAAAGGGTATGGATAGTTCTTTCAATTTGGTAAGATTAAACATGTGAACTTCAAAAATGACACCATGTAAAGAGTTGGAGGAAACATCCAAGAGCTCAAGTTGAGACATTTTCCTGACGTTGACCTGAAGAGGCCCTTCAAGTTGGTTTGCTAAAAGAGATAATTTTCTCAATTATGATAATATTGAAAGATCAGGCAATGCTCTAATCAACCGATTTTGTTCGAAACCAAAGCTTCTAGAAAATCCTTGGCACGCTCACATAAGTTTTTGACAACCCCGAGAGATCCGCTGAACTTGTTATCCCCTAAGTCCAACTCTTTTAAATTGCAGATATTCCCCAAGAACATTGGTATTCCACCTTCAAAATTATTTGCTTTTAAACTAATGCGCTGAAGAGCAGGCATGTTATCAGAAGAGAGTGGAATTAAACCCGAGAAGTAATTATCAGAGAAATTGAGTTCAACAAACTTTTGACTCAAATTCAGCGACAGAGGAAATGTTGAAGGTTGCAAAATAAATGATGTCAGGTGAAGAACAGAAAAAGAAATTGAAGAATTAAAATGGGAAAGAGATGAAGGATCAACGTCTGGAAAATCACAATGGTCAAAGTGTAATAGTGAGAGGGAATGATGAGATTGAATAACTTAGAGCTAGTTTGTAGCTTTTGTAAAAATGGTAAAATTGATTTTCAGTGATTTTAAAGAAGAAAGATGAGAAAGCCATTCAAGGTTGTCAGATTTCAATGAATGAAGGTAAATAAGATCGGGATCAAGATCAAGATAAAGTAGCCTAGAAAGATTCTCAAGCTAGTGAAGAATGATCTCAGTGAGAGGGTTGTATGAGAGATCGAGGAAGTTGGTTGCGACAACTCAACCAGCCATGTTGTCAACTTGGACCTCGACAGGATGTTTACTACAGGTGAGATCGGGTATTCTTTGCTTAAGTCACTCAGACCTTTCTTTTAATAACTTTCATAAAACCCCAAACTTTATTTGTTCACTTACCTCGATCTCTCAAACAACCCTCTGACTGGGATCATTCCTCACTAGCTTGAGAATCTTTTTAGGCTACTTTATCTTCACCTTATTTACCTTCATTCATTGAAATCTGACATTCAATCATTGAAACCCGACAACCTTGAATGGCTTTCTCATCTTTCTTCTTTAAAATCACTGAAAATTGGTTTCACCAATTTTACAAAAGCTACAAACTGGCTCCAAGCTATTCAATCTCATCATTTCCTCTCAGTATTACACTTTGATCATTGTGATTTCCTAAAGGTTGATCCTTCATCTCTTTACCATTTTAATTCTTCAAATTCTTTATTTGTTCTTCACCTGACTTCATCTACTTTGCAACTTTCAACATTTCCTCTGTTGCTGAATCTGAGTCAAAAGTTTGTTAACTCGATTTCTCTGATAATTACTTCTCGGGTTCAATCACACTCTCTTTTGACATAGTGCCAGCTTCTCAACACATTAATTTAAGAAGAAATAATATTGAAGGTGGAATACCGAAGTTCTTGGGGAATATCTGCAATTTAAAAGAGTTAGACTTAAGGGATAACAAGCTCAGCAGATCTCTCGGGGTTGTTGTCAAAAACTTAAGTGGGTGTGCCAAGGATTCTCTAAAAGCTTTGGTTTTGGCCAAGAATCGACTGACTGGAGCATTATCTGATCTTTCAATATCATCATCATTGAAAAAATTATCTCTTTCAGGAAACCAATTTGAGGGGTCTCTTCCGATCAACGTCGGGAAAATGTCTCAACTTGAGCTATTAGATTTTTCCTCCAACTCTTTACATTGTGTCATTTTCGAAGTTCACCCGTTTAATCTTACCAAATTGAAAGAACTGTCCATGTCCTTTAATTCTTTGTCTTTTAATTTAATTCTGATTGGATCCTTCCATTTCATCTTGATTATATTGATATGCGTTAATGTAAGCTTCGTCCATAATTTTCGAGTTGGCTTTGATGGCAAACTAATTTCTCCATTATAGATATTTCTGACAACGACATTTCACGCACAATGCCCAGCTAGTTTTGGAATCTGCTTTCAAGACTTGAGTTTTTAAACCTTTCCCTCATAAAATCAATGGGACTATTCCAAATCTACAACTAGAATTTGATGATTCCCCTGTTATAGTTTTGAGATCAAATCTTTTTCATCGTTCTATACCTTTTTTTTGTTTAATTTAGAGGTTTTGGATCTATCCATCAACATGTTCAGTGGACCTTTGTCCTTCTTATGCATGAGGATGAATAATGATTTGATTTATCTTGACCTCAATCAGAGCTAAGATTAAAAGACAAAGAATTAAAGGGTATGGATAGTTCTTTCAATTTGGTAATATTAAACATGTGAACTTAAAAAATGACACCATGTAAAGAGTTGGAGGAAACATCCAAGAGCTCAAGTTGAGACATTTTCCTGACGTTGACTGGAGGAGGCCCTTCAAGTTAGTTTGCTGAAAGAGATAATTTTCTCAATTATGATAATATTGAAAGATCAGGCAATGCTCTAGTCAATCGATTTCTGTCCAAAACCAAAGCTTCTAGAGAATCCTTGGCACACCCACATAAGTTTTTGACAACAACCCCGAGAGATCCGCTGAACTTGTTATCCCCTAAGTCCAACTCTTTTAAATTGCAGATATTCACCAAGAACATTGGTATTCCACCTTCAAAATTATTTGCTCTTAAATTAATGCGCTGAAGAGCAGGCATGTTATCAAAAGAGAGTGGGATTGAACCCGAGAAGTAATTATTAGAGAAATTGAGTTCAACAAACTTTTGACTCAAATTCAGCGATAAAGGAAATGTTGAAGATTGCGAAATAGATGATGTCAGGTGAAGAACAGAAAAAGAATTTGAAGAATTAAAATGGGAAAGAGATGAAGGATCAACCTCTAGAAAACCACAATGGTCAAAGTGTAATAGTGAGAGGGAATGATGAGATTGAATAACTTAGAGCCAGTTTGTAGCTTTTGTAAATATGGTGGAATTGATTTTCAGTGATTTCAAAGAAGAAAGATGAGAAAGCCATTCAAGGTTATCAGATTTCAATGAATGAAGGTAAATAAGATCGGGATCAAGATCAAGATAAAGTAGCCTAGAAAGATTCCCAAACTGGTGAGGAATGATTTCAATGAGAGGGTTGTATGAGAGATCGAGGTAAGGTGGTTGCGATAACTCAACCGGCCATGTTGTCAACTTAGACCTCGACGGGATGTTTACTACAGGTGAGATCAGGTATTCCTTGCTTGAGTCACTTGGACCTTTCTTCTATAAAACCCCAAACTTCATTGGTTCACTTACCTCGATCTCTCAAACAGCCCTCTCACTGGGATCATTCCTCACCAGTTTGAGAATCTTTCTAGGCTACTTTATCTTGACCTTATTTACCTTCATTCATTGAAATCTGACATTCAATCATTGAAATCCGGTAACCTTGAATGGCTTTCTCATCTTTCTTCTTTGAAATCATTGAAAATTGGTTCCACCAATTTTACAAAAGCTGCAAATTAGCTCCAAGTTATTCAATCTCATCATTTCCTCTCAATATTACACTTTGACCAATGTGATTTCCTAGAGACTGATCCTTCATCTCTTTCCCATTTTAATTCTTCAAATTCTTTATCTGTTCTTCACCTGACTTTATCTACTTTGCAACCTTCAACATTTCCTTTGTTGCTGAATCCAAGTCAAAAGTTTATTAACTCGATTTCTCTGATAATTACTTCTCGGGTTCAATCCCACTCTCTTTTGACAACATGCCAACTCCTCAACACATTAATTTAAGAGGAAATAATCTTGAAGGCGGAATACCAAAGTTTTTGGGGAATATCTGCAATTTAAAAGACTTAGACTAAAAGGATAATAAGCTCAGCGGATCTCTCGGAGTTATTGTCAAAAACTTAAGTGGGTGTGCCAATGATTCTCTAAAAGCTTTGGTTTTGGCCAAGAATCGACTGACTGGAGCATTATCTGATCTTTCAATATCATCATCATTGAAAAAATTATCTCTTTCAGGAAACCAATTTGAGGGGTCTCTTCCGATCAACGTCGGGAAAATGTCTCAACTTGAGCTATTAGATTTTTCCTCCAACTCTTTACATTGTGTCATTTTCGAAGTTCACCCGTTTAATCTTACCAAATTGAAAGAACTGTCCATGTCCTTTAATTCTTTGTCTTTTAATTTAATTCTGATTGGATCCTTCCATTTCATCTTGATTATATTGATATGCGTTAATGTAAGCTTCGTCCATAATTTTCGAGTTGGCTTTGATGGCAAACTAATTTCTCCATTATGGATATTTCTGACAACATTTCACGCACAATGCCCAGCTAGTTTTGGAACCTTTCCCTCAACAAAATCAATAGGACTATTCTAAATCTACAACTAGAATTTGATGATTCCCCTGTTATAGTTTTGAGATCAAATCTTTTTCATCGTTCTATACCTCTTTTTTTGTTTAATTTAGAGGTTTTGGATCTATCCATCAACATGTTTTGTGGACCTTTGTCATTCTTATGCATGAGGACGAATAATGATTTGATTTATCTTGACCTCAATTAGAGCTAAGATTAAAAGACAAAGAATTAAAGGATATGGACAGTTCTTTCAATTTGGTAAGATTAAATAGGTGAACTTCAAAAATGACACCATGTAAAGAGTTTGAGGAAATATCCAAGAGCTCAAGTTGAGACATTTTCCCGATACATTTTCTCGACGTGGACCGAAAGAGGCCCTTCAAGTTGGTTTGTTGAAAGAGATAATTTTCTCAATTATGATAATATTGAAAGATCAGGCAATGCTCCAGTCAGTCGATTCCTGGTCAAAACCAAAGCTTCTAAAGAATCTTTGGCGCACGGTGCCACTTAAGTTTTTAACAACAACTCCGAGAGATCCGCTGAGCTTGTTATCCCTTAAGTCCTACTCTTTTAAATTGCAGATATTCCTCAAAAACTTTGGTATTCCACCTTCAAGATTATTTCCTCTTAAATTAATGCGTAGAGAAGCTAGCATGTTGTCAAAAAAGAGTGGGATTGAACCCGAGAAGTAATTATCAGAGAAATCGAGTTCAACAAACTTTTGACTCAGATTCAACAACAAAGGAAATGTCGAAGGTTGCAAAGTAGATAATGTTAGGTGAAGAACAGATAAAGAATTTGAAGAATTAAAATGGGAAAGAGATGAATGATCAACCTTTGGAAAATCACAATGGTCAAAGTGTAATACTGAGAGGGAAGGATGAGATTGAATAACTTGGAACCAGTTTGTAGCTTTTGTAAAATTGGTTCCACCAATTTTTAGTGATTTCAAAGAAGAAAGATGTGAAAGCCATTCAAGGTTGTCAAATTTCAATGAATGAATGCCGGATTTCAATGAATGATGGTAAATAAGATCAGGATCAAGATCAAGATAAAGCAGCCTAGAAAGATTCCCAAGCTGGTTAGGAATGATCTCAGTGAGAGGATTGTATGAGAGATCAAAGTAAATGAGCTCTAGAAGTGAACCAATGAAGTCTGGGATTTTATGAAATTTATTAGAAGAGAGGTCCAAGTGACTCAAATGCTTTAACTCAAGCAAGGAATACCCAACCTCTTCTGTAGTAAACATCCCATCGAGGTCCAGTGATAAAGACTCGCGATATTAAGTAATGAAATTTATAAAACTGATCACACCAAAACTAATTAATATCACAATGTTAAAGGCAAGCGCACCTATCGAACAGTAGTATGTTTAGTGGCAAGACCGAGTTATCGTACCCAAGGGAACTAAAAGTACTAATACTTCCTTTCTATTATCTAGCCTAAAAATAAAAGAGGTTTGGTTGAAACTAATTCTAAAACTAACTAAAAGTGCACAAAAAGTAAATTGGGGAAAACTTTAGGGAAAAACTGATTGATATAAGTAATACTTAAGGGAGAATCCACCTAGACTTCACTTGTTATTGGTTCTTGAGCTAGACGATTTATTCACTTGACTTGATTCGTAGAGATCCCTAATTTATGCTAAACTCTCCGTCGAGGCGAAGAGCAACTAGGCCTAGGTTATTAACTAAAGTTCCTTTATTAATTAACACCCTAGGTTGCATTAATTCGATCTATGGTTCCTCATATTAGGTTTGACCCTAATCCGGCAGATTTATGTCGCCTTATGTCTAGGGTTGCATGCAACTCCGCTTAATTATGGTAGATCTACTTTATCACAGGGACTTTTGCTCCTCTGCTTTAAGCACATCTATTTCTTGAATTAATACCTAGGCTTATTAACACAAGAATTAAGCACACATAATTAAGAACAACTCAAGTATTTATCATATAACTTAAGAATAAATAATAACAAGATTCGTCTTAGGTTTCATCCCCTCAAGTATTTGAGGGGTTTAGTTCATAATAAAGAAAGAAAACATCTCAGAAGAATTAAGATAACAAAACATAAAGAACCCGAAAACCCCTGAAGGAATTTAGGGAGATCCTCTGTCTTGATGTAGAATTCTGGCTTCTGGGATGAATGAATCGGCTTCCCTTGGAGTAATCCCTTACTTTCACTCTTTGTGTTGGCAGAAATATGGCGTTCTTTCCTGAGAGAAAAGAGTATATCTTTAGAGTTGCCTCTTAGGGTCTTTATATAGAGTTTAGAATGGCTTTCTTAGCCCTTAAGTATACAAATCCGAGTGAAATTCCTCTTCCTCACGACTAGAACACGCCCGTGTGCCACAACAAGAGGCTGTGTGAGAGTCTGTCGATGGAGGCACGGCCGTGTGGCCTAGACGTGCTTGTCGGGGGCTAGACCGTGTGATCTTCGTGTGCCACGACCGTGCGATGATCCTTGGGCCTTGTCAATTACACATTTTGGCCCATTTTCTCCGTTTTTGGTCCATTTTCCGTTCTTTTCTCTTCCTTATGCTCTCCTGAGTGTAAGATATGAAAAAGAAAGATCCGAGCACCAATTCTCACTAATTTGATCATAATTCATCAAAAATAAAGGCTAAACATGGGGTAAAAATATGTATAATTTATCATTTATCATCCAGCTTGACAACACGGCCGGTTGAGTTGTCGCAACCAAAACCTATCCAATTGCAACACTCTTCTTCTTCACTTGTCCATGAAACCAGGCGGTTTGCCACAACGGTAAGACCTTTCTTGAAATCAAGGAGAGTTCGTCTCTCAGCTGCAATGCACCTCACACTCTGATTTTCGACACCCAAACCAAAACTAGCAGCAGTTAATGCAAACAGAAAAACAAGCCATAGGTGAAAGTGAAAATGAAGTCCTCCCCCTCTTATGAAGACAGAAAATTAATGGAAACAATTCACTCTGAAATGGCTGTTCCAAAGAAAGCGTATATAGCTATTAAGGAATCCGCTTATTGGCATATATAGTTTTTTAAATGAAAACCTAAAACCTAACAAATGAAGGACTATAGAATTGGGAGTGAGGATTAAGTGATCTGCATAAGGATTCCAAAAAAAGAAAAAGAAAAACAGTAAGTGTATTATCAATGAATGAAGGACTATAAAATTGGGAGATTGAACCTATATTACCTTTCCTTTTTTGTTAGGACATTCCTAAGTGATCCATTTACCATATATTCAGTTACTGTTGCCAAGGTTCCTCCAATTCCATCTGGTACTACTACATAAAATGCAACCACATTTGGACGATGCAGATTTGAGAGGACCTGTTCTTCTCTCCAGAAGTCTTTCATCTGGTACAGCCAAACATTCATCAACTTTAGGCATGCAAGATAACTCAAACTGAAATGAAGAATAAGACTACATAAGTGTTTAAAGGATCTTACTACCAATTCTCCTTTCTTCATGCTGTTACAATAGAAAAAAATGGAAGCAAGGGAGGGAAAAACAACCCAGCTCAAAATGCAGAGGACTCAATCTCTCTCACTCCCTGTATATTTTTAGCTGTTTCTGCCTTTCATGTTTAAGTTAGTTTTCCCAGTCCTGCTCAGTCAACACTAAATCTAACCTGAAGGATAACAGAAGGCCATTTTCTACTTTCTTCCCAACACCCTCTATTTAAAATTTGAAGCAATGATGACAAAACATAGGCTAATCTTCCTAAAACAGGTGATTTGCAGAAGAACAGAATAAATATCACAGCTAATCTTTCTTGTAATAAATGTCATAGCTTGCTACAAACAACTTTAACCCGAGAACTGACAAGCTTTACGAAAATAACAGAAGCAGATTATGAATCTCAAATTGCAAAATAACTATAGTGGATATATTTCACTTTAACAGAATTCAAGAAAAGAAGAGCAAAGTTACCCCCATGAACTTGACTTCCTTGACATAATAATAGTGCTAATATTTTACAGCCTCTTTATTGTGTTTTTTGGCTGAATCCCAGAATACAAATGCACTATCCAATCCATCTAACCAGCAAAAATATTCCATTTTTCCCTCTCTAGAATTTTCAACACCCAAAGTTTGTACAACAGAATAAATAGTACAAATGAGAACGCCTGTCATGAATATTTACAAAGATAAAATTGCTTGACATTAATCAAGCAAAAGTTCATAAATGGATCAAATATGTATCCTAAATCATTGTGAAGCATCTTATGAGATTCTGTTAAATATGACTCCTATTTTTAGTCAAATTTGAGAAGTAATCTTCTAGTTAAACTCTGTTTATTTGTTTCAATCAAACATTAATTAGTTTAGATTATTTTATTATTATTTGACCTTTGAATTTAGCCTATAAATAGACTCTTTTGCAACCTTAGAAAAACACACCCATTAGAGATTAGAACTCATAACACATTTAGAGAATTTTTTGTGTTTACGTTTTGAGGGTTCTTTATTTTTCGGGTTTTTGGGGTTTAGTTATTATTTCCATCTTTTGTACTCTTCGTTCTTTTACCATTATAGTAAAATTATCTTTGCCCGTGGTTTTTTATCCTCTTTGGAGGGGTTTTTCCACGTTAAATTTGTGTGTTCAATTTTTTAATTTCTTCTGCTAATTTTACTTGTTCGTTGCTTAATCGGGTCGAATTCCTAACAATTGGTATCAGAGCTAATTAAAATTTCATAGATCAGCCCATTCAGATATGGCAGCAACAAGGTTTGAAATTGAGAAGTTCGTTGGTGAAACAAATTTCAATCTATGGCAAGTTCGGATGATGGCAATTCTAGTTCAATCCGGTTTGAAAAAGGTTGTTACCGGGAAAAAGCCTGAGAATCTAAATAAAACAGAATGGGAAGAGCTTGATGAAAAGGCTTTGTCTACAATCCAGTTGTGCCTCACGAATATGGTATTGCAGGAGGTATTGATGGAGAAGACCTCATCCGCCTTATGGAAAAGGTTAGAAACTCTTTATGCGACTAAGTCTCTAGCTAACCGTTTAGTGTTGAAGCAACGTCTATTTACGTTTCACATGAATGAAGGTGAGCTTCTTAGAGATCACATCAGTCAATTTATTACTCTTTTAAATGAATTAAAGAACGTTGAGGTTAATATTGATGATGAAGATCAAGCTATGTTATTATTGTGCTCTTTACCCCATTCATACAAGTCTTTCAGGGAGACACTGATTTATGGCAGAGACAAACTCTCATTCGAAGATGTGAAGGGTCATTTGTTGAGTAGAGACAAACTCGACAATGAGCTTCATTTGGATAGCAAGGCAGATAGGCAAGCTTCCGTTTTGGTAGCATCAAAGAAACGAGACAAAAGGTGTCGCTATTGTAAAAAGTTAGGTCACGTCAAAGCAGATTGTTATAAACTGCAAAATAAAAAAGCTGCTAAGAGTAACGAGGAAGATGTAGCTGGTGCTAATTTAGTCGATGAAAGCGGTGATGATTTCTTATTAGTGTCAACGGGCGATAACTCTAAGTTTACGTCCGAGTGGATCCTAGATTCTGGATGTTCTTTCCACATGTGTCCCAATAGAGAATGGTTCTCCACATACAGTTCAATTGAAGGTGGAGTTGTGCGCATGGGAAACGATTCATCTAGTAAGGTAATTGGTATTGGTACTGTTAAAATTAGGATACACGACGGGACAATTAGGACACTCTCAAATGTCAGGTATGTACCTGATTTACGAAAGAATCTCATCTCTTTGAGTATTTTAGACTTGAAAGGATGCAAAATCAACATCGAGTCAAGCGGCATTAAAGTATCTCGTGGATCTCTCGTTTTATTAAAAGGTAAAAGAACTGGCAGTCTTTATATTCTGGAAGGTTCTACAGTGACCGGTGAAATCGGACGTCCCTCGTCCGTTACAGAGTCAAAGTCAACTCGTTTAGAGCAGAGGCAACTTGGTCATAGGAGGGAAAAATGTATGACCATTTCGTTGAAGAGAGGCTCTCTTTTGGATGCAGGTTTTGAAAAGTTAGGGCACTGTGTTCGTGATAATCACACCCGGGTTAATTTGGCAGTGTACAAGTCAGAGGCTAGAAGTCTTCCAGTTTCTAAGCACAGATTCGACTCAGTTAATTCCCTGCATAGTTCAAGATAGGCTCGTGGCAAGCTTTAGCAAAGATGGCATTGTGGAAATATGAGTCAAGGTGGAGATTTGTTAAATATGACTCCTATTTTTAGTCAAATTTGAGAAGTAATCTTCTAGTTAAACTCTGTTTATTTGTTTCAATCAAACATTAATTAGTTTAGATTATTTTATTATTATTTGACCTTTGAATTTAGCCTATAAATAGACTCTTTTGCAACCTTAGAAAAACACACCCATTAGAGATTAGAACTCATAACACATTTAGAGAATTTTTTGTGTTTACGTTTTGAGGGTTCTTTATTTTTCGGGTTTTTGGGGTTTAGTTATTATCTCCATCTTTTGTACTCTTCGTTCTTTTACCATTATAGTAAAATTATCTTTGCCCGTGGTTTTTTATCCTCTTTGGAGGGGTTTTTCCACGTTAAATTTGTGTGTTCAATTTTTCAATTTCTTCTGCTAATTTTACTTGTTCGTTGCTTAATCGGGTCGAATTCCTAACAGATTCAATATCAACTCTCCTACTTAGGATTGCAAACTCGAAAGAGAAGGGGAGAAAAGAAAGGTAATATCTCTGGAAACCCACCAGTCGATCTTGTTATGATGATCTCCCAGAAAAGCAACTTTTCTTTATTCTCTTTACAGCAACATCTGTTCCCCTCCATTTTCCATGATAAACTCTCCATATGTTCCAGATCCTAGCTCCCTTAGTTCTTCGAGATCAGCATCTTTTATAATCTGTCCACCAGAATCAGAAAAGTTTCAATCTCCTTCAGAGCTCGTCTCTCGGCTGCAATGCACCTCACACTCTTATTTTCGACACCCAAACCAAAACTAGTAGCAGTTAATGCAAACAGAAAAACAAGCCATAGGTGAAAGTGAAAATGAAGTCCTCTCCTCTCATGGAGACAGAAAATTAATGGAAACAATTCACTCTAAAATGGTTGTTCCAAAGAAAGTGTATATAGCTATTAAGGAATCCATTTATTGGCATACATAGTTTTTTAAATAATAAAAAACTGCCCCTGTTTTTTAAATAATAAAAAACTTCCCCTACTCATCTCCCACGTTGCTATCGCTACAGCAAGTCAAGCAATGAGAATAGTCTGTAACTGAGGAAAATGGACACCCTACGCAAAAGTCACTTTCCTTGAGTCTACATGTTCAGAAAATGGGAATTGCCTACATAATTAGAATCTGTGTTCACCACCAAAACACCCTAACTTTCCTTCTTGTTTCCTGGAAACTACCAAAGGAAGAGAGACCACTAATCATAGGGACCACTAATCATTTATTGCTAAGTTTTATAACTCAAAGTTTAGTATTATTATTTTTAATTCACTTCATTTGTATTTTAAAAAAAAAATTGTAATTCAAAACGAAAGGATTGGAATACAATAAATTGGAGTTGGGATGGCAAATTTTATTTGGAAATGGAGAATATGTATTTTTAGCAGTGAGGATAGGTCAAGGTAAGCTACTTTAAATTAGTGTTTTGATGGCTTTTTCTTTAATTTTATATAAATTAAAATAAAAAAATCCCCACATTAATTGTTTTTATTTTATGAAAGTGAGAGTTTTTGATAATTACATTACTAAATTAAGACTATGATAGATTGATGAATGATAATAATTAAATTAAAATTTTAAATAATAAAATATTAAATTTATTAAATATTATATATTTTTTGAAAATGCATGATAAACTATTTTATTTTAGTTTTTTTTTTTTTTGTCAAGATTTCACGCAAGGTATAAAGACTTAGAAGTCTTTGGAAGTCTAATCCAATTACTTGAATAGGCAAAGTAACATGTACATAAATAGTTCAATTATATTGGAAAAAAATAAACATTGCTTGTGCTAATATCTAAACTATAAAATTAGCTTAATGACAACAAAAGACTACTAAATCAAATAAGTACATGACTAATACTTAGCTGAATAAAGAAAAAAATTACAATCAAATTAAGTCACATATTACAAAAGTTTCTTGATAACCAAAGTACACAATAAATACTTGCATACTGCTGCATTGTTGCCAACTTTCAACAACTACCAAAGGAAGAGGATCCACCAATCATTTATTGCTAAGTTTTGTAACTCAAAATTAAATATGATTATTTTTTATTCACTTCAATTGTATTTTCTTTTTTTTTAAATGTAATTAAATTGTATATTTCTAATTTTATTTGTATTTTAATATTATTTCTCAATGAATTTAAAAACACTCTTATATCAATCACTTTCATCGATTTTTTAATCGAAATTGGTATTTAAAATCATTTGCTTAAACAATAATTATTTACATCAACAGAATAACACAAACAATCATTATTAATCCTAACTTACACAATGGTGGTAAAACTGTAAATAAGAACACAGTATTATTAATCCAAGCATACAACTAGAAGGCAGACCCCAACAAAGCAACCAGACTAAGAAAAATGGAGAGCATTTTGTATCTCACTCTTTCAATCGTAGTTTGCGTTGAAATTTCACCATCATCAGTGCCATTGTTAATCTGATCCAATCTGTTAACTTGCTCACCAATTGAAAATATTTATGTCTCCAAGACCTGTTAATCACCAATGAACCAAAAATCCCCCAAAATCCTACAAGGAATCCAATAGTCATCCCAATAAAAAACCACGGAGGCTCAAACAATCCTTCATCACCTTCACTGCTTCTTTCAATACCGCCACTGTTAGGCACCTTTGGTGGCTCAGGACATTTGCGCAATGGTTCTCCGCACAGTCCCGGATTCCCTGAATATGAAGTAGCATTGAAACTTTGCAACTGAGTGCTTGAGGGAATTTTTCCAGACAAGTTGTTGTTCGACAAATCCAAAACGCTAAGAAAAGATAATTCGGACATGCTTTCAGGGATTTCACCAGACAGATTATTTGTGGACAAATCGAGTGAATCCAAGGATTTCAATTGGCCAATCTCCCTAATTATGCTTCCCCTCAACATGTTTCTTGATAGATTCAGATTAATCAACCCTTGCAAACTTGCTAGTTCTCGAGGGATTTTCCCACTTAATTTGTTGCATGACAAGTCAATACTCTTTAACAATCCAAGGGTGTTGCCATATTCTCGTTCAAAACCTTTCCATACAACTAACAAATGTTCATGGAAGTCAATCCCTATAGCACCAATAAAATCGACGGTATACATTATCCCCGCTAAAGGGATAAGTGCCATAGAACTTCCTAAGTGAGCCATGGCTGTCAAATTATTGAGGCACGAAGGAATCTCTCCTGATATTTTATTGAGTGAAAGATCCAATACTTGGAGAAACTGTTGGCGACATAGAGTTGAAGGTATGTTTCCATGAAATTCATTTGATCGTAGACGAAGAACATTCAACCCATCGAGTCTTTCTCCTATCCATGGTGGAATGATTCCAGTCAATTTGTTGTCTCCCAAATCCAGAAGTTTCAATGCAGTACAATTTTCTAGGGAATGTGGTATTTCACCGTACAAACTTGTGTTCCTTAAGCGCAATGATTCCAGAGTCTGTAGTGAGCCCAAAGAATTAGGGATTATCCCCGATAAATCATTGTTCTCCAAGTTGATTGCAGTTAATATCCTGTACTTGTTCCAACAATCTGGAATCTCACCCGATAACAAATTGTCAGAGAGATCAAGATAATTCAAACCAATATTCATCGTCGTCGTGCATAAAAATGATAAAGGTCCACTGAACATGTTGTTGAAAAGATCCAAAACCATCGAATTAGAGAAAAATAGAGGTATGGGACCATGAAATAGATTCGAACTCAAATCTATTAAAGGGAATCCACCAAATTTTAGTGGCAAGTTTGGAATACTCCCACTAATTTTGTTGGAGGAAAGGTTCAAATACTGTAGACTCGAAGGTAGAATATTCCAAAACCAATCGGGGCTGACATCAGAAATATTGGAGTGGGAAATATCAAGGTAAGAGAAAGTAGTTTGCCATCGAAGCCAAATCGGAAACTGCGGACCAAGACTACATGATCTCATATCAATATAATCAAGTTGAAACGGAGGAATCCAATCAGAGCTAGGATTGAAAGAAAAAGAATTAAATGATATGAGCAGTTTTTGTAATTTGGTAAGATTAAACAAATGGGCTTCGGAAATGTCACCATGCAAAGAGTTGGAGGAAACATCAAAGAGCACAAGTTGAGACATTTTTCCAATGCTGACCGGAAGAGGCCCCTCAAGTTTGTTACCTGAAAGAGATAATTCTTTCAATGATAATAATATTGAAAGATCAGGCAATGTTCCAGTCAGTCGATTCCTGGCCAAATTCAAAACTTCTAGAGAATCCTTGGCACACCCACTTAAGTTTTTAACAACAACCCCGAGAGATCCGCTAAATTTGTTATCGTTTAATTTCAACTCTTTTAAATTGCAGATATTCCCCAAAGATTTTGGTATACCACCTTCCAAATTATTTCCCTCGAAATTAATGCGTTGAAGAGCTGTCATGTCGTCAAAAGAAATTGAGATAGAACTTGATAAAGAATTGCGACTGAAATCAAGATAGAGCAGCCTGGAAAGGTTCCCAAGCTGGTGAGGAATGAACCCAGTGAAAGAATTGCCTGAGAGATCGAGGTAAGTGAGCTCTGAAAGTGAACCAATGAAGTCTGGGATTTTATGGAAGTGATTAAAAGAGAGGTCCAAGTAACTCAAGTGCTTTAACTCAAGCAAGGAAGACCCGATTTCGCCTGTAGTAAACATCCCGTCAAGGTCCAGCTTGACAACATGGCCGGTTGAGTTGTCGCAACCAACACCTATCCAATTGCAACACTCTTCTTCTTCAATTGTCCATGAAACCAGGCGGTTTTCCACAACTGTAAGACCTTTCTTGAAACCAAGGAGAGCTCGTCTCTCGGCTGCAATGCACCTCACACTCTGATTTTCGACACCCAAACCAAAACTAGTAGCAGTTAATGCAAACAGAAAAACAAGCCATAGGTGAAAGTGAAAATGAAGTCTTCCCCCACTCATGAAGACAGAAAATTAATGGAAACAATTCACTCTGAAATGGTTGTTCCAAAGAAAGCGTATATAGCTATTAAGGAATCCGATTATAGGCATATATAGTTTTTTAAATAATAAAAAACTGCCTCTATTCATCTCCCACGTTGCTATCGCTACAGCAAGTCAAGCAACTGAGAATAGTCTGTAACTGAGGAAAATGGGCACCCTACACAAAAGTCACTTCCCTTGAGTCTACACGTTTAGAAAATGGGAATTGCCTACATAATTAGAATCTGTGTTCACCACCAAAACACCCTAACTTTCCTTCTTGTTTCCTGGAAACTACCAAAGGAAGAGGGATCCACTAATCATTTATTGTTAAGTTTTATAACTCGAAGTTTAATATTATTATCTTTTATTGACTTCATTTGTAATTTTTTTTTTTTAAATTGTAATTCAAAACGAAATAATTGGAGTTGGGATCGCAAATTTTATTTGGAAATGGAGAATATATATTTTTAGCAGTGAGGATAGGTCAAGGTAAGCTACTTTAAATTAGTGTTTTGATGGCTTTTTCTTTAATTTTATATAAATTAAAATAAAAAAAAATCCTCATATTAATTTTTTTTTTATAAAAGTGAGAATTTTTTATAATTGCATAACTAAATTAAGACTCTAATAGATTAATGAATGATACTAATTAAATCAAAATTTTAAATAATATAAATAAATAAAATTAAAATATTACATTTATTAAATATTATATATTTTTTGAAAATGCATGATGAACCATTTTATTTTATCTTATTTTTTTTGTCAAGATTTCACACAAGGTATAAAGATTTAAAAGTCTTTGGAAGTCTAATCACATTCAAATCACAAATATATATATATATATATGATTGATTTTATTCGTTAAATTTTCCTCATCGGAGAGCTCGTCTCTCTGCTGCAAAGCACCTCGCGCTCTGGTTTTTGACACTCGTACCAAGACCAGCGGCAGTTAGTGCAAACAGAAGCACAAGGCATAGGTGAAAATGAAAATGAAGTCTTCTCCCTCTCATGGAAATAGAAAATTAATGGCAGCAATTCAGTCTGAA
Source organism: Gossypium stocksii (assembly GCA_020496765.1). Lineage (NCBI taxonomy): Eukaryota > Viridiplantae > Streptophyta > Magnoliopsida > Malvales > Malvaceae > Gossypium > Gossypium stocksii. Next base: position 114,276,593 of record CM035623.1, read on the forward strand.
GAGAGCTTGTAGCTAATAAAGTATCTGTTTATAGGCATGGTTTGTTCAATAAAAGAAAATCCCATGTCGCCTGTTGCTATCGCTAAATCAAGTCCAACAACAATGGAGTTCATAGCTTAAAAATATGGGAATTATTGACATTAATGCCCTTTGGTTAAACTTGTAACTGCAATATTAACCAAAAAAACACCCAACTATTTAATTATTTTAGTTGTTTTTGTCAGGGATACACCGTATAAACAACAAATAGGTAAAATAGAGAATAACGAACACAGAAATATTTTATCTGCAAAAATTCCTTTGAAAATGATAAAAATCATGAGCAAAAGAGGCTTTGACTTTTCACTAAATGAGTAGACAAACGAAAATACAATATAAAAAAAATAAGTCTAAATGTACTAAATGCACAATATCAAAAAACCCTAAAAAACACGGCTACTTACATGAAAAATGTGTTGCATCATCGTGACGTCTCATGCATGCTTGTCACAACTTTGTTGCTGCCTTAAATTGAGTTCATCACGTCATCCCAACATCGAGGACTTCCTTATCCCTACACCAAACTTATTTTAACTATTCTTCAATTATTCGTAATTCTTATCTAAAACAACTACAACATTTCTTATAAGGACGCACACCCCCACAAAGTTATTATCCACTTGCTTTCCTAGAATTACTAAGAAATAAAATGATTCAAGTCATCATTTATTCCTCATATAGAAATGTACCAATTCTTATTGAAAATAAAGGAAATTCACCATCTATATGAGTAATAAATGACCTTGTTGAAAGTAGAAAGCAGCTTTTTCTTTATAAATAAGAGACGTTTTGAAGTGAGAATTAATCTTCAAGCAAAGGTGGTGCCCTCGAAACATCATTGTTTGAAGTAATTAAAATTATATAATTATACTATTACAATTTATAATACCAAATATAACATAAAACTTTACCATTTAATTAAATTTTATTATTTAAATAAATTTAAGAAATTATATTTTTAATTATAAGAGAGTAAAATTACGAAAATATCTAATTATTTTGTAATTCCAAATACATCTTAAATTTTTTTTTTACACTATTTAGAAAGTCAATTGAGTATCAATATCGTATCAATTAAATTTTTTCATTAGCTTAACATCAATTTCGTGTTAAATATCAATTTCAATATGATAAGGAGTATATTTAAAATATGTGAATCAAAATTTTTAAAATATGACTATTGAATGGGTAGCTTAAAATTGACATGTTTAAATAAAATAAGCAATGATATTAAATTTTAGGGAGATTTTTTTTATTACATCATATACAATAAGACATGTTTTAAATATGTTTCACATCAAATCTAATTTAACATTTAACATGTATAGAAAAACTTATGTGACACAATATTGATACTTTGAGTACTTAATTAGAACATTTTAAGGTTTTGTAACTAATTTGAAATTTTGATCAGAGTTTGGGGGCTCTGGTGCTAATTTTATTTCTTCTCAATTTGGCCTGAATGTCCTTTTAAAGAACAATGATCAAACCAGAAGAAATATACTGAAAGCTAAAGCAGATATGATGGGAGTTCGTTAACATGCATCATTTTCATGGCTTCCACTTTAACTTGTACTTTCAACGACCTTTGGTCCACTAAGGAAGTGACCATTTTTATTCTACCCCTTTGAGCTGCTTTTCAACTACTGCCACAGTGCTACAATAGCATCAATGGTGGTACTAGTGGTGTTAGATAAGCCCAAATATCATAGAAATACAATCATCATCGAGCCACAACCTTAATAATGAATGCCACTCTTGGTTTCTTGGTACCCTTTAATCATCATTATCTTTCTCTTTAATCCTCCCATTACTTGCACTCCTTTTTACTCAATTACTTTCTCTCATATAACTTTTACACCCCCCAATGATGCAAACTTGATAATTACTCTTATTAAGGATTTAAGGTAGCCTGCTCTGTTTTTACTCAAACTATGTTCATTTCATGTTGTTAGCAGATTCTATGGACTTGAACTGCTTCTGGGTCACCTTGTTTTTGTTCTTTGGCTTTTTGGGTGTTGTTTTCTGTGAGCAAGATGGTATGTGTAATTTGCTCTTTTCATGTTTGTGTAAATGCGTAGCTGTTTTATCCAAGTTTCCCACCTTTTATGTTTAGCTATATCCTTTGTTCATTTTTGGGAAAAAGTTCATAGATAAAATAGCAAACCAATCCCCTCGTCCATTTCTACACTTAAAGATGTCCATGCACATCTGAAGGAGACACACCTCATCAGCTTTTAACAGTAGAAATGGATGAAATTTTTAGCAGAAAGGATTTTTTACTCTTTGATCTAATGTACAGGAATTAATTTGTTCATTTTGTTAATAAAAAGGACAAAATATAATCTGAATTTTAGTACAGGACCTCCATGGTACTTTTACCTTCATTTTTGTTTTTAAAGCTTTGATGGAAACAGAATGGTCCAACTGAGGCTTTGGATTTGAGGAATTTGTGTCTTGTTTTTTACATTTGGTTTGCTATGTGACAGGTTTCTTGAGCTTATCATGTGGTGGAGCAATGACTTATGTTGATTCATCTAATATAACATGGGTCTCAGATGATACATACATAAACACAGGCAATATAACTACCATTAACTATGTTGAGGATTCTGGTACTTATTCATCCAATGTTCCACTTCGGTTTTTCCCCGAATCTCAACGTCGTAATTGCTATAAATTACCAGTGGAAAATACATCATCCATGGTTCTTGTGAGAGCTCAATTTATGTATAAGAACTATGATAGACATTGGAAACCTCCAGCTTTCTTAGTTTCTCTTGGGACAGCTATAACTAGTACTGTGAACTTAACTAACAAAGATCCATGGATTGAAGAGTTCATATGGCCAGTGAGTAAGGCCACACTGTCATTTTGTTTGAATGCTATTCCGAGCAGTGGATCGCCAGTTATTTCTTCTCTTGAAGTTCGACCACTTCCTCAAGGGGCTTACCATAGTGGCATGGGAGGTTTCTCAAATAAGTCACTTCGTAAGCAGTATCGAATCAATAGTGGTTATACCAATGGATCATTGAGGTAAGTATGTTTACCAACCTTTCACCATCTATGGCTGCTGTCTTCTGCTAGGATGTTATACTATTAAATTTGGTTAAAACAGGTACCCTGCAGATCCATTTGACCGCATTTGGGATGCTGATCGAAGTTACACACCAGCTCATCTTTCACCAGCCTTCCACATTCCTCTTGGCTTGAATTTATCAAGCCAAAAGGAGAGCCCTCCTTTGGATGTGTTGCAGACTGCTAGAGTTCTGGCTCGGGACGACATCTTACATTACAACTTACCTCTAGATACATTCGGGGACTACTATATTGTCCTCTACTTTGCAGACATTCTTCCAGTTTCCGCTTCTTTCGATATATTAATCAATGGGGTCGTTCAGCAATCCAATTTCACTATAACAACCTCAGAAACCAGTACTCTATATTTCACACAAAAGGGAATCACAAGTCTGGATATTGCATTTAGGAGAATCAGATTCTACCCTCAAATCAGTGCATTTGAGGTCTATGAAATTGTTGATATTCCACCAGAGGCTTCTTCAACTACAGTTTCAGCACTTCAAGTTATCGAGCAGTCTACTGGTTTCGATCTCGGATGGCAAGATGATCCATGCTTACCAACTCCATGGAATCATATTGAATGTGAAGGAAGTACAGTGACATCATTGTATGTACCAAAGTAAACTGTAGCTTACGAATTTCGTATTCTACCTCGGCTAACTACTTGTATGGATTTATCATTTTTCTCTTAGGGACCTTTCAGACATCAACTTGAGATCAATTAGTCCAACATTTGGTGACTTGCTGGATCTTAAAATACTGTAAATGTCTTCATCTGTCTTTTAACTCTTAATATTATGAGCCTATCGCATCCTCTATATAAATATCTCATTCTATTTCAGGGATTTGCATAACACATCACTTTCAGGAGCAATAGAAAATCTGGACAGCCTGCAATACCTCGAGAAATTGTAATTTCGGTCAAAGCATTCACCTTTCATTAATATATTCATGTAGCAGAGACTAATAAGATATCTTCCCTAAATTCTCAGGAACCTGAGTTTCAATCAGTTAACATCCTTTGGTTCTGATTTAGACAGCTTGGTTAACCTTAAAATTCTGTAAGTTGTAATCTTCTCTAATTATTCATTGAAACTGTTATTGATTGTATTAATACTGCATCATTGTTATTTTTCTAAATGCAGGGACTTGCATAATAACAGTTTACAGGGAATAGTACCAGCCAGCTTGGGAGAGTTGGAGAATCTACATTTGCTGTAAGTGACTTCTATAAAAACCGTACCAACTGGTGAAGAACCGAAAATGTGGTTTCTCTCTCATTGCCTCAATGTGTTTCAATGGATGAAAAACTGTGTTCTTTCATTCTTCAGGAACCTGGAGAATAATAAACTGCAAGGCACCCTACCCCCATCTTTGAACAGAGAAAGCTTGGAAGTTAGGTATGGCACTGATGTTCTTGTTTTATTCTATCTCGAGATATTCGTATTCATGTTTCTGGATGGAATCAACATTGGTGCAGAACATTAGGGAATTTATGCCTTTCCTTTTCAACAATGGCATGCAACGAAGCCTCATCGAATGAGACACCAAAAGTTACTGTTATTACAAATAGGAAGCACACTCCACATACGCGTTTAGCCATTATACTCGGAGCAGCTGGAGGAGCCGTATTTGCTCTACTCCTCATTTCTCGTTCAGTATTTTTGTATCTAAATAAAAGGGAAACTGAAGCCGCAGATACTACAAGTATGCGATAGTTGTTTACATCATTGTTACTGTGAAAATTGACAACACGATTCACATATGCACGTCTTTCTCTTATTCAGGTGCACCTATTGATATGCGAAACTGGAATGCTGCAAGAATGTTTTCTTACAAAGAAATAAAAGCAGCTACAAACAACTTTAAGGAAGTCATAGGCCGTGGTGGTTTCGGAACTGTTTACCTTGGAAAGCTATCAGATGGCAAACTGGTAGCAGTAAAAGTGCGATCTGATCGAACTCAATTGGGTGCCGACTCTTTTATTAACGAGGTTTATCATCTAACCTTCTCTCCAGTTTCCTTGCCTAACACATAATTCAATGTGAGCTCAGTGATTTTCTAGCCATTATATTGAAGAACTTAACTGAAGACTCTATACAATCATCTAGACCATTGATTAATGATAATCTTTAGGGATATTTCAATTTAACCGAAATACCTCTCCATGCATATGGAATGCCCGCAGGTTCATCTGTTATCGAAAATTCGACATCAAAATCTTGTATGCTTGGAAGGATTTTGTTATGAATCAAGGAAGCAGATACTAGTGTACGAGTATCTACCTGGTGGATCACTGGCTGATTACCTCCATGGTATGTTTGGAAGGATAAATCTGTTCCTGTCACATGCTAAAATACGCCCTGGTTCAACCTTGATGTTTTGTTTTCAGGTCCAAATAGTCAAAAGTTTTCTTTAAGCTGGGTTCGGAGAATGAAAATAGCTGTTGATGCCGCAAAAGGTAAGTCTGGTACTCTGTTTAGCAATGGGAAAATTTCATGTTTTCTGGTTCGAACTTTTCGTACCTGCATATGGTAACAATTTTTTCTTCAAACATAATGATTATCAGATCCTAACATAGAAGCAACCCTTTCTGGGGATTAATATTTGATGCATAATCTTCTTGTTTACCACAATGACAAATTTTCACATTTTGTATCTGTTTCTTTTTGAAGGGCTGGACTACTTGCATAACGGGAGCGATCCAAGAATAATACACCGCGATGTCAAGTGCAGTAACATCCTTTTGGACGCTCAAATGAATGCCAAGGTCTGTGATTTTGGCCTCTCTAAGCAAGTAACTCAATCCGACGCAACTCATGTCACAACCGTTGTCAAAGGCACTGCAGGCTATCTAGATCCTGAGTAAGCCTTAGTTGATCTCATTCAGTTAATGCCTTCACTGCACCAGACCATTGATGTATGCCATTTTACCTGCAGGTACTATTCCACTAAACAGCTGACTGAGAAAAGTGATGTATACAGTTTCGGTGTTGTTCTTCTGGAGCTCATATGTGGAAGAGAACCACTGAATCACTCTGGATCCCCGGATTCCTTCAATTTAGTGCTATGGGTAGGTAACCGAGTTCGATAACATTAAACCTATATTTTAGTTCTTAGCTCTTAAAAACCGGTTCATACTTGGTTTCATTGCAGGCAAAGCCCTACTTACAGGCAAGTGCATTTGAGATAGTAGATGACAGCTTAAAGGGAACCTTCGATGCGGAGAGCATGAGAAGAGCAGCCTTAGTCACTGTAAAATCCGTCGATAGGGATGCATCCTTCAGACCAACCATTGCAGAGGTTTTAGCAGAGCTGAAAGATGCATACAGTATTCAGCTCTCATATCTTGCATCTTTGGGACACTCAGGTTAAAACTAGCACATATGAAATCAAAAATATATGTTCTTTTCCTACTAAGGATGTTACAAGAAGATTTGGTTTTTGGCTAGGTGAGGCATAATTGTTTCAAGAAGAGGCCTTTATTTCAGAGAAATGAACATTAAGTTATTGAGCATTGCATGAGGTTTATTTCAGGGTATACTTACAAGTTACAAGAGTGTATATTTTTATCTGTTTTGTCAATTGCAAGCACATAATAGTTCTTTTTTTTTTCTTTTGCATATAATTATATTTTTATGTATTTCTATATATAATATATGGAAAATATTTTTTAGAAAATCAATAAACCCGAAATAATATCCTGTAACATGCTAGAACCAATACCAGATAAAAAACGATGACAGTAGTATAACCTTGATGAGGTCCTTTTTACCTCAAGGTCATACTTCAAGATGGAACTAACAAACTTTTTTCAATTGTTTTACCTTCCATTGACATTTCAGGCATATAGTGTAGAGCCCAATTTTAGCCCGGCCCATATCAATAAAACAAACCAAATTAAAAACCAAAATAAAATGTCCAGTCCTTTTTACAATAAATGGGCTTAAAAACCCAATAGCCCAAACAACCCAAACCCACTTTATTGCCCAATTACAGCACAAAATTAGCCCATAAAAATACAAACCCATTAATCCCAAGCCCAACTAAGCCCAAATACCTAAACCTAGCCCGCTACAAACCCCAAATCAGAAAAAAACCCTAGTTTCCTTATTCAAGCCGCCGCAGCCTCCATCAAGCCGCCATCAGCGCGCGAGTCCCTCCACGTCCGCCGTTCATACCTGCGAAAAAGTGGATGACAGCAACGAAATCAAAGGAAAAAAGAAAGAAAATTATTTGTATTTATTTTTTTTTATTCGGCTATAAGTAGCCAATGAAGATCATTGTATAGGGGGATACAAATATACACGAATACAATACAAATCAAAAAGAATAACAGCAAAAAAAAAAAAAAGAAAAGAAATCAATTCCAAAAGGTGATTCTCGTTTTTTTACGAGATTATTCTTTAAGTTTTTTATTTATTTATATACGCAAAAGGGAAAATATAGAAAGAGGAATATTTACCTCTGTTCTCCTCATTCTCGGAGCACAACACTGGCTACTGGCCTTTAGCGGCGGCGGTAGAGTGGCAAACGGCCTTCTCTGTGGTTTGTTGAAGGAAAATAAGAGAAATAGGGACGGGTTTTTTTTTTTTTTTTTTAAAAGAGAAAATCCTTAGTTTTTTTTCACAGCAGCATCAGAAATCAAGTTTAACAATCTTTTTCTTTTGTTTTTGGTTTTAAATATTTGGTTTGAAACGGCACCGTTTCATTTGGGAGGGGAATCAGCGCGTCAACCCGAACCCGCCCCAGGGTCCGCGCATTTTGGGACAGTTGGGCTATTTTGCGATTGATCCCTCCCTTGTTCGCCGTTATTCGATTGTATCCTTTGTGCTATTTCTTTTGTTTTTTAAATTTCTCCCTGGAATTTGAGCGCTATTTCAATTTGGTCTGCATCTAAACACTGCGTTTTGAGGAAATTTGGGGACATTTTATTTTTAATCCCCTCTTGTTTGGGCGCATTACATTTTAGTTCGCAATTTTGTTTCAATAATTTTATTTATTTATAAATTTTCCTTTCTACTTTTCATTTAACTTCAATTAAGTTTCTATTTAATTTTACTCTTTCTAATTTATTTATTATTCATTTTTAGAATTTATTTTAATATATTATTTTAAATTATTTTTTCTATCTGGTTTTAATTCATTATTTTTATATTTTTATTTGTATATATACATTTTTATTATAAATCTTGTTTTATTTTATTTTATATATCTTTTTGTTTTGAAAATTTATATGATATTTATTTTAAATACCTTCAACCATTATCACTTTATAGATAATTTATATTAGACAATTTTTGTTATATATCTTTTTTTTTTTATTTATGTCTATATACATTTTCTTTTAAACCTATTTATATTTTTTTTTCAAACACTTTCACATATTACCATTTTTATATATATTATTTATATTAAATGTTTGACTTTCATGTATATTATTTTGTATATTACTTATTTTAATTTACTTCTTTTAATATTCATTTTAAAATTTATTAATACATTAATACATCATATACTATTTATTTTATCTTTTTGATATATTTTAAACGTTCACGTTTGTTTCTTATTTTAAAAATTCTATACATACAATTTAATTTTAAATTATTGTATATATTAGGATTTCAAATTTCCTATTTTTCGTATTATTGATTTTAAATTCATTTATCATCGTTTAAAAACTTGTGTGTTATTTGGGTTAATTTACTTTATATTCCTTTTTTAAATATTTTTTAATTCATAAATCTTTGATGTTTAATGGTGGCATTTTACATAATGTTGATATGAGACCATTGCTATTTTGGGCGTCTTAATTTGTTCTTTTGTATTTATATTATTGTTATTCATTGTATAATATTATTGACATGTATCATTGTTTCATGTTTACGATTATGTTCTTGTTTCTTGTTATTATATTGTAGTTCAATTTTCCAATATATGTGATCTATTTTCTTTTTATCCCAAACAAATCGAATAAATGCATTTTAAGACGATTTTATTTGAAATATTTTCAAAATAAAGTAATACTCGGTATTTGGAATCTTCGAGAAGGTTGTGCCCTAACTTACTGGGTTCCAATTTTTCTTGTTGAATTTAATTAACCGAATACCCTTTCTTCGATTCAAACATAAAATTTTTCAAATAAAAGCTTATCTTTGAGAAATCGAAATGTTACGTCCTAACTCATTGTATGTGACATTTTGTTATCTAGAGGTAAGGGTTTAAAAAAAAAACAATGTAATATTTCGTGTTTGAAAATTCGAGAAATCGTAACCTAACGTGTTGGGTTTCGATTTTCCGTTTGCCCAAATAACTAAATATCTTTTTAAATTTTAGTGCATGAGCTTTGAAAATCAAAAGAAGATCTTGGATTCGAAGGTTTAAAATATCGTAACCCAATGTGTTTGATGTGATATTTTATCACTTCGAGATAAGAGAATCTCAACATTTAATTTGAATTATACAAACATTTTTAAAAAGGGATCGTAGTTTAAAATTTCTTTCAAATTTTCGACATTAATACATTAATTAATCAATTTGGTATCAATATTTAAGCGTTACGACGGTACTAACCCTTCCTCGTACGTAATTGACTTCCGAACCCCTTTTTTTGAATTCCGTAGGCCAAAATCAGTGTTTTGAAATAAAATATTTTATAAGGTAATCCGATCACACCTAAATAAAAAAAGATTAATCGCGACTTCATTTTCGTTTTGTAAAAGTCGACCCCTTTTTTTCAAAATTAAAATGGTTTCAACATATAGGATACACAAGCAGCAGAGTTAATAAATATCATTAATTTGTAGTTTATATCTTAAAGCCTCCTTTGCTCATCATATGCTGGAAGCTGAATCTTGCAACCTTAACATTCTGCAATGTGGGAGTAAATTTGAGGGAATGAATATGTATGTACATACATATTCATATGCAGTACATACATATTCATATGCAGTAGCATAGTTAATGAACATCATTAATCTATTTGACGTTAACATATGTACATACACATACACACACACCAGCATCCTTTGAGTTGGGCTAATTGCTGCTTGATTCCACAAGTACTAATTCAACGCGAAAATAACTTACTGCCTGTTTTTGATACAATCCCATCTAAGATTCTTCTATACATACATACACACAAATATATACTCGAACAGTTTGACAGTTCATATACGATTAATGTTTTAACAATCTAATCGCAAGATCCACAGTCATCTTACACGGTTCCAAAATCGATCCAAAATCTATAACATTAACAGTTAAAAACTTTTTCATCAAACAAATAATATTTATTTGAAATTTTATGTACATAATTTACATAACATAAAAACAACAGTCAAATAAACATAAATTGTATATAAAAATTTTTAAAACAAGAAAAACTAAAGTAATACATTTATAGTATACATATGAACGGGATAACTTTGCATTATTAATTATAGGAACCATACCAACGGGTAAACACATAGCTAAAACACTAAATAATATCTTAATGCCCCTAAGTTAGGCACTTAATTATTCATTTAAATTAAACAGGGAAAGCAAATTAGATAAAAATTGCAAGGGCCAAGCAAAACGAAGCCTTTAGAATGAGATGCAATACGGTTCTTTTGGAGTGACCATAGACAATTGGTTCGTTCCAAAGTCAAAAGAAATCAAATCAAAGATTATAATAAGATCCAGAGCGCATTTCAGATTGCACCAAAACTAGGATCTTAAACCTTCGGAACAGCAGTACGACCAGCATTTTACCTCCAACTACACAATAATCCATTTAAGATACACCAAGGCTTGCAATTAGTATTTAGTACACCCCAGAAGGAAAGGGAAATGGAATGGGATTGATGATTTAGAGGAGACTGCTACCTAGCAATGGGGGGAAAGACGATGGGATTTGAACCCCGGACTTGTTGAATGTTACCTTTTAAGAGTTGCTGCATGAACTAACTAAGCTACGCTTTAGGTTCAGATGCTGATCGTTCTAATACCATGGACCAGTATGTATACCAGAAACCTTATATTCACAAAATTTCTGAAGGCTTTTGCCCATAAAAATGATTGCTACTGCTTTGATCTGAAAGGGTAATAATACATGAACTAATCTAACGGGCAAAAAGAAATAAGGCCCCTTCTATAAAGACCATGGAAAAAGAAGAAGAAAGTACAAAGAAAATGGAGATGTGACCTATGTACAAATGCCTTTATATCTGTCTCCATCTTCGCTATGCTCTAAAGCAGCCATATACATAATCCCTCAAAATCCGAAAAGAAAGCAGAAACAAAAACTAAGTCTTTTTTTCCAGTGAATTTCTAACCTGCAAATGGCAACGACCTATTTCCACAACGCAATACCCTAATAAAATATCAGCTTCATCTGCATGAAACCCACAACTCGATTAGTGTCCACTCTCCATTCAAGTTGAAGAAAATTAAGATAAGAAAGAAATAAACAGAAAGAAACAGAAAAAGCTACAGGTTTACACAATCCAAATAGTTACATGCCCAAGCACCCATAACTAGCTGCAGAAAGTAGCCTTCAATAAGCAAGGGTGCATTGGGAGGGAGAGAGAGAAACTTTAACAAATCAATTAACAACAATGAGAGAATGAGAGAGAGAGAGAGAGGATTATTTATCATCATTGATATATCACAAAAATATGAAATTCTGCATGTTTTAGTTTCGCCTAGTATGCCAGCCTAGAATATAGAAAAAATATATCAGACCTGCCTAACTTTTTATAAATTGTCATTACCTGTACAATGCTGTTACAAAAGCATGCAAACCCAGCCCTAGCAGGACCCATTGCTGTCAGCATTGCTCCATTAACTATATTAATTCATTCAAGCTTAGAATTAGAATGCCTGTGGTACAAGCTGCCCTGTGCAGCTTGCAGATGCATAGTTTGCTGTTGTGGCTGCTGCTGCAATGGCAGCAGTTGTGGGGGAGAATTATGCTGATCTTGTTGTAATTGCTCTGGTGGCTGGTAGTGTTGTTGAGATGGTGGAGTGGAAGATTGTTGTATCTGTGGCTGGTGCGACCATTGTGCCCCAGAATTACTTCCAAGATGGGGTAAGCCGCCAGATAATTGTCTCTGCCCTAGCCCTTGGCTGACAGAAGGTCCTGGATCACTACCAGCTGAAGTTGTAAGAGGAGCGCTGCCTATGGATCCCACTTGAGTGGCCACATTTGGCATACCAGGATCATACACTGCTTCTGGTGATTTCCACTGAGAACCACCAACAGAAGGAGAAACAACTGGTACCATGTTATTAACTAAATCAGGGCCAGCCTGATGCATTGCCGATGTTGTGGTTGTACCCATCTGTGAGGCATTATTCCTAAGCTGTTGGTCAGCTTGAGCTGGCTCAGCTTGAGATTTGCTGGAAGGATCAGAATTTGTTTGTCGATTCAGTTGAAGCATCTTTTGAACGCTCGGTTGGTTTTGATTAGCCTGCTTTTGGTGCAGCTGTGATGGTAGCTGCAAGTGCTGGTGGTGTGAACCCATAGCTCCTGGCAGCACGGATTGATGCACAGCTGATAGTGTACGACCAGAAGGCACTGTGGAAACCTGGCCTTGAGAACTATTATTGGAATGGGAAGCCATCTGCTGCAGTTGCTTTGTAGAAAGCGCTGCTGCCCCAGACATTACCTTTTGCTGCGGCTGGGAATGGTTCAAAGGTTGAGAAGAAACTACAGGCTTAGATGGTTGGACAGGGCTCACACCTGGCCCAGAATACATGCCTTGACTTTGTATCATATGCTCTCCTTTCTTGGCACCTTGGTTGCCAGGGGCCATGCTAACGCCATTCAGACGAGCATGGTCAGCAGAAACGTTCTGATGCATCAGTCCTCTTCCCCCTCCCTTCAAAAGTTTAGATTGCTGTTGAGAATGCGTTTGTTGATGTTGCTGAGGATGGTGCCTGCTAGACTGTTGAAACTGCTGCTGCAATGACTGCCGCTGCCGTTGCTTGCCTACCTGATTGTTCAACCCACTAGCACCGGGTTGGGGATTTCTACCAAGCCCATGAGGGGACAACTGGTGTTTCTGTTGCCGCTGAATTGAGGTAGGAGGCATTGGTGAAGATGGTGTCAACGGGAGTGATACTGGCTGATTTGAAGCTTGAGATTGAACCTGGGAACTATTCTGAAGAGAAGAGGTAGGAAGTTGGGCCTGAGGTTGAACCTGTGGCATCAAAGTGCTGGAGGCAGCAAACGGTTGCTGTGGCTGCTGTTGTTGCTGATGCATATGAAGCTGCTGCGGTTGCATTTGCCTTTCTTTAGCTAAGCGCATGGCATACACTTGCTGTTGTGACCCAGTAGCATGATTAGAACCCTGAAGATTCGCATGATGAGATTTACTCAGTGCACGAGACTGCTGTGGAGGCGTTTGCTGCTGCTGCTGCTGCTGCTGCTGAGGATGATTAGGGTAAGCAGAACTCAACCCATTGAAAGCAGGAATTCCCTGGCCGTTCCCTTGAGCCTGCATTTGGAGCTCAGGTGCCACTTGCATTTGATGCTCTGGATTGGGGCCAGACTATCATAAAAATGAAAGAGGAAAGTCATCTTAGTTCAGAAACAAGTACATAAATGCCAAATCAACTGCATTTTTATACTCAGAGGAATACTTTAAAGCTTAAGATACGAGAATGATAGTTAAACAAAATCATACAAGAGTAAGGTTTATTAATATCAACAATCGATAGCACAATGGGTATTGCTTATCAGTCAGCCAGAGTACCACCCAAGTTGGTGGCATTGAGGTCTATAAACATGTAATATCCAGCCAATTAAATTCTTGAATTTCAGCAAGTTGTTGCATCCAACCTTAAGGCATTGAAGCCTGCAATCAAGCCTGTACTAAATTCCTGAATTTCATCAGGTCATTAAATCTAAAGTGTTTATTTAGATACCCACAAGTCATTACAGTCATCAAAGAAATCTATTTTGATGGGATCTTTTGGTGCAAGCAATCCTCAAAGTTCCTGAGTTCTGGACCCAGCAATCAATGAAAACTAATTTGTTGGGGGAAATACCAATGCTGATTCTTTGCATATGACAATTAACCATTTATATGGAAGAAAAGAATCCCAAGCCAGACTAGCATGCTGAAACATAGACTTAACCATACCGCTCTCTGGAAAGTAAATAACTTACTCGCATCAGGTGTGTGGTGTCATGAGGTCTTAACATCGAATTGGCTTGACCAGAACCTGGCCCAGAGGGCATATTGACAGGGCTTGGCATTCCCCCCATATTGGAGGACAGCATGCTGCCAGAATTCAGCATTGCTGATGACGCCATTCCTTGGAAGCCCGGCCCTGACATTGGCATGCTTCTATTTACCCCACACATCATGCCCATACCATTTGCAGCAGGTAGCATACGACCACGTTCTGATCCAGAAACAGACCCGACGAGAGATAAGTTGGACTGCTGAACATTCCTGCCAGATAACATTTGATTATATTGTTGGATTCTATGCTGCTCATCAGCTGGTAAAGACGTTCTAGGAACACCATATCTACAATCCCTGAGAGCAAATGACCCAAGCTTGTGCCATTAGTATCTGAAAGTATGTACATACAGAGGATGCAAGCCGCACATAAGCTTTATACCTCACAGCTGCATTGAGTGGGGCAGATGGTGATGATAAATTATTTCCAAGAACCATGCTAGAAGATCCCTGCAGTGACGAATTTCCTCCAGAAGCAGGAAGCCTTGATCCCACATCTCCTTGATTCAACATTGCTAAACCACTAACATGAGAAGCCTGACATCCAAAGGGTAGAACATCTTGGCTTGATGCAGTGGCATCACAAAGATCTAGAGGCCTTTATCCAGATGATGAACAAAAAATAAAAATGCAGCGATTGCAATAAAAGCAACAACATGATAACAAGACCAATGAAAAAGTAATGAACATGAATGAAATAACAAGCTAACCAAAACAGCAAAGCTTACGTTAAAGCCCCTCCATTTAAGTTATTTGGGCAGACTTGTGAAAGAGCAATAACATGAGAATTATGGACTGGAACTATCTGCTTCAAATCCTGGTAATCATGTTTTACAATAGACAAGATAGAAAGGCCCAAGTCAGGAAAGTTTGAAGAATTAAGGTGAAGTAAACAAATTAGAATTTAGCTTGCTTTCAAGCATTACGACTGTAGGTTTTGTTCAATTCCGGACTTTATGCTACACCACTGACTGCTAACACACTTACGAAACAAAAAGTGAAAGTTCTCTTACAGTGAAATACATATAGGTTCAATTAGCTTTAATAGTTGTTTAAGAGCACAGACAAATGTCCAATTAAGTGCACCATACAGTGTGGAACAGCATCTCAACTTAAAAGACAGCTTATTCAATGTTTTTAAATCTAATATTTTAAGATCCCCTTTAACTGTGTATATTAATGTTTTATACTACTACTCAAGTGCTACATGAATACTTCAGATGAAGTATAGGGAAAAAAAAAGGAGCAAAGAATACTATGAATTTAGAGCAAGCCTCTATTCTATAACCAGGAGTAGGGAAAAGGTCAACTTCAATCAACAGGACACTTCTTTTATTGCTCTCCCAGCTTAACCAAGAAGAATTAATGAAATCCTTTCAAGAAATTGAAGCTAGAGGACAATGGGACTACATGTCTGCTGTTTTGACCTTATCATTTATTTTCATTTTAAGAATAGTTCACCGCAAGTTCAGTAGTTTCATTTCAGTCTCATAGCACCAACATCCACAACTACAAGATATGAAACATCATCCATATATTTCTTTATTGAAAGAGACACTGATATCGATCAAGTGGCATCATGTAATACAAATAGAATCCTAAAATAGTGCATGCCAGCTGGTCCATTTCCTTGAAGCATAGGTCAGGATGTTTCAAAATAATGAGTACAGTAAATCTAGCAGTCTTTTAACAAGTATTGTGTACCTTCAGAAATAAAATTAACAGTGCACAAAAGTCCTTAAAATGCCCATAGTGATAATTTGCATCAATATTCAAAATAATATAACTGCAAATTTGAAATTACTGAAGGTACCAAGAAGAGACTGATCTCTTCTTAATACTACATACATGCCAGAATTTCTAGAGAAAAATTATATGTACTATAAAATTCACATATGTACCTGACTCCGCCAATAGTTCTGCTTCTTGCTAATTAGTATAATTTTCTCAAAATGAGATTTCAGAGTATCCTCTTCCATCGGCCCTTGCAAACGTTGAAACAACTGTCTGGCACTTCCCTGCATGAAACACAGCAGTAGCAGCCGATCATACAAGATAAAATTAGCTTCATGGAATATGTCATTCATCAAACATAAACAAAAATGTGAATTTACTAGCTTTTGGTAGAGAGAGGACCTTCGGAATGCCAGGCAATGTCGATGGATATGGCTGTGAGGACCCTGAATCATCAGCACTGTCAGCTCCATCTCCACTCCTATCCATTAAAATTTTGTGGCGTTCCTTACATTCATTAGGCTTGCGGAATATGCACTGACCACATTGAGAAGTTCAGAAGATTATTACCAAATGGAGAAAGGTGACAAGTGGAAGGGAAGAGCAAGGTGAGGGCCAAAGGACCAAAAAAAAAAAAGCACTAGTAAGGCTGCTGTAGTGTAGATAGAAATGGAAAATGAAATTTGTAGCACTTTTAGAGTGATAAGACATATCATTAGTAGCAATTTAAATTATCTGACACATTAGAAGGAAGAACTAAATAACAGGACATGTTTATATAGACATTTTGCTCAAGCCCTGACCTTAAACTGAAGGGTACTGTTGATGGCATCACTTACAAGCTGCCAATTTGGACCCATGTCATGTACAAGGACAACAAGTGCCTGAACATAAATCCAGAAACATCTCAAGGCCTGGTTGTAATGGTAACAGCAATTGAAGAATAATTTCAAGAAAAGATACCAAAAGTTAACCTGATCTTCAAATAGTGACCATGGACTACCAGAAGCAGGCTGACCAGTAGACATCTGGAAGAAGTTTCAATCACACCCAGAGCTAAGACAACTATGAAGCACATGATCAAGCAGAATGTAACAAACAGGTAAACAAAAAATACCTTAGGTGTTTTGGCTTTTCTACCCTTGTCACTACCATGAATTAATCTAATGATTTTGCTTGGGTTGGGCATATTACTCATTTGGGACCCTACTGGTGAAGGGATGGATCCATTTGGAGTGATGTCATAAGCACCATCAGGCTGATGCTTCATTATCTTCAACTTCTTGGCATTATGTTGTCCATATAAACCTAAGAAAAAGACGACTGAAAATTTGAAGGACGAAGAACATAAAACCAGATAGATACACCCAACCAAGTAACCAACCATTTAATCAAATGCAAGAAGAAAAGAGCTTTACCACTGGTTCCATTAGAATCAAAATGATGACTCTCTGGTCTCTTTTTCAAATAATCCCTCTGTGAAAGAACAGCACCATCAAACATGAGATTACCAATTAGAAAAAGAGCACATAGACCAAAATTTTGGCAAATACAAGGGAAAACAGAAAATGCAGATAAAGTTCACTGCTACATAAAAAGACTAATGAGGTATGACACCCTCATAAGTCATATCTATCATGGAAAGCAGGATCCAACTTGGTCAGATGGACAATTGAATATAATGAAATGACCTTAAAGCTTTGAAAATGAAAAAAGTTTCCTTAATCATGAAAACGGAAGATATACGACTAAATTTCACGATCAAATTAAAAACAGGCAATACCTTTGAAATTGAATATCAAGTTGGGTACAATTACGCTTTTAAAGTAATACACACAAGAACCTAAAAAAGGTAATTACTCATCCAGGCAGAAAAGAGAATAATGATAAAATAAATATATACTAATTCTTTAAAATAGAAAGAAAACTATGAAGTAAACAATATATATATTCATAACAAGATAAACAGCTTGGAACAGTGGAGATTGAAAAAATAAAAAATACCTGTTCACTGTGAACAGGAGACTCCAGCTGCCAACCCTGATTGTATGCCGAACCCTACCAGAAACACAATTCAGGCACCTTTAGAAACCATAAAGACAAATAATGAGACTATCCATATCATTCCAGGGGTGGGAAACCCCAGTGTCAGTTAAAACAGAAGAATTCCTACATACAAGGTTTTTGGCCTTTTTCTTCTTTTTAGGTTTTGCTGGTGTTCCTGCACAATCATATGGTTGCTGCCTTTCAAAGTCCCCAATTGAATCAACCTCCAAGCTGTTTTGGGTCCGTAATCCTCCATGCAATGTATTCTGTTCATCCTGAAAAGAATTAGTATCTCCACTAGAAGCATCAGTTTGTGTTGGAGCCTGTGAATCCCTGGCAGCTGCTGCACTGCTAAATGGACTTAAAACCCTCTGCCTGGAGCCAGTGCGCACACGTTTCGCAGGAACTGAACCATCATTTAGACTACTGGCAGGCCTTTTTCCCATGAAAATGGATGGTTGGCCACAATTTCCGTAAGGCAAATCAGCACCCACTTTATATTGTCTTGCAGGATATGATTTCATTGGGTTCTTTCGCTTCTTCTGGTTTAATTTTGATGATTGTCTCCCCTCAAAGGCTCCAGGCAAATAATATGTACTTGTTTCTCCTTCATCCTCATCATACACAGTGTCATCATATCCAAACTCTGAATTCATAAAAGTTGTAAGGAACAGAAGAATATTCAATGACTAAGAATCTAAAAGAATAAAGAGCAATAATTACCTGCTCTAGCATCATAAGCAGATGTTTCAACCTCCTCTTGCACGGTATTTCCAGTTTTCTGGTAGAAAAAAATATTTCCAATAATAAGCAAGATTCAAAACAGAGAAGTCCTAAGAACAAGACTCAGGTAAATTGGGCACAGAAATGGAACTATCATGGTTGTCCACGGTAACCATGGCTGAAATAATTCAAGATTAATTATATCAGTCCAGCACTATGCTCTTCAAAATTCTATTCTACCTTAATAAATATAGCGGAAGAAAAAGAAAAAGGCGCATATAAACTGATTAAACGAAATATTTTACCTCAGTCTGTACCATATAAGATTCAATAGATCTTCGGTAGGTTTCCATAGCTCCAGAATTAACTGCATAGAACAGGTTTTCCTGAAAATAAAGTGCATAAAAATTCAAGCAGAGAATCTGATGTAAAGAAAATATTACCAGAAAATAAACTCAAGAACTGGGCATGCAGAGTTAAACAAATACAAGCTATTAAAAGAGAGATCAAAAAGCTCTATGCAAAAGCCAAGAATTATGTTTAAGAAAACCTGAAAGGAAATATTTAAGCCATACTTCTGTTAGGTGTTCATCCCAAGAAATGTCCATAATGCCCAAGTCAGATATCCTGTCAGGAGTTGCTGGTGCTTCAGCTAGGAGTGATGGAACAGGGGAACTATTATATTTCAAATATCTAAGAGCATATGCCCGGATAGCAAATCCATTGCTCTTTCCAGTGTGCTGCTGGCACTCCTTTGCATCCTGCTCCACATCATGTTTCACAAAAAGATGAGACAGAAAGAAAAATATTTCAGGGTATGGTACGATCTAGAAATGAATATAACAGGAGTATCAAGCAGTTTTCGCAAGAGAAAGGAGCTGAAAGCATGGAGAAAGAGCTCAAACAGCTCTAGAACTATAACTCAATGCCAAATATTTAAGTGGATATTCTAGAATCTAGTTCTGAAGTCAAAGGCCATAAATCATCATGCATTTTTTCAATTGAATGTTAACTCATCATCCAGAGCCTATGAACTCAATCATCAAATAATCCAAACAAGCCCAGCAAACCAACATGCACTTAAAAAAGCCAGCATACCATTGAAATTAGAATTAAGATGCAAACAAAGTTTGATTAAAGAAAGCCAACAATCCACATAACTAGCCAAGTTCTCAGTGGCCTCTACATTTCTAAGATAAGTCAGCTCCCCCCAGATCAAGTAAAAGTTACCATGTATTGGAGAACAGAACTTATAAGCTGATAACCAACATAAATAATTATTAAAAAAAACTTTAATTCAATTTGAATAATATAGGAGCAACTTGCACCAGGCTTTAATAGGAAAATTAAACATAAAAATTATCATCACTGTTACCACACAGAAAGACATGCATAAATTGATCAAGAATAAAGACCAATAAACGTCCAAGAAATAACCCGTACCATATCTAGTTCGGTAGTTGTGATCTCAGTAACTTTATTGGCCCTTGACCCCATCAAGTCATGGCCACAGGTTTTTGGACCAAGATTTGCATCCTTACTAGTTAGAAGAACCTCTGCAGAATGCCAAAAGTCCATGACAGCATTAGCAAGGGTTAAAGCTATTTTTTTGAGTTTCCCATATCGACTTTGTTCTTCAAATTTAAATCGTGAAGTAAAAGCAACACGTCTGCATATTTGAGCAGCAGCAGTCATCTTCCAAAGACGCTCCTACAAGCATATAAAGAACAAAAGAGAATGAGTATAAGCAAACTGTCAATTATGCTTTGGACCCAACTTTATAGACAGATATAAAAGTAAAGCTAATAAAAAAAGGGCTCTCGATAGGAAGGAAAAAACTAAAAAGAAGAATGCATAAGATGAATTCAATATACATTCAACAATGAAATAATACCTGAGCAAAATCATTTGCTAACCATGCCATTTCCTCAAGGACAAAGTCCCAGTGAGATTTCCGGCTGCTCTCCAAAGGTAAGGTACCAACAGACAGCTCTGCAATCCTTTTCCGCTTTGCCTGTTTACCATAATACTAGACCTTTTAAGCTTTTTAAAGACAAACAAAATACATCACAATTTAAGAAATTAATGGGCATTTATCAGTCAAAAAGATAAACAAACCACCTCTATAATCCGTGCCTCTTCCAAAATGGAATCTTCACGTGCCTTGTCCACCACTTCCACATGATTCTCCAAACTAGTTTGTGCATCAGCATTATCAGTACAGGTTATTCCTGGGAAAGTCATCTCAGGAATCTCACACATAAAGTTATCCATTGTGCCTTGGGGCCTACTAGCACAAGTTTTTTCTATGTTGGAGTTAGAATTACCACCCTGAACATTACTAACTTTCCTATCAGCTTCTGATACAGCATCACTGCTTTGTATCACCTCATTGTTGGAAGGACAGCTTACCTCAATTTGCAATTCAGATCTTACTACCTCCACTTTGACAGTAGAATCATTAAGTGAGTGGTTCTGATTCATGGAAGTATTAGCATCACAAATGACAGCAGCATTATCAAGAACCTTGATCTCATTCTTTTTTTTTGCCGATTCACCAACAGCTAAGGCTGGTGACTCTTCTTTTTCTGATGTGTGTTCCAAGGGATTTACATTAGAATCAACATTTTTGCGGTTAATACACGCTTCATTATCGTTATTTTCATCTAAGCTTAAGCTGTTTTTAGTAGAAGATGACTCCATATCCAAGCCCTTTGTCCCTATTGCCACACTGCTATTTTGCTCTTCATTTGATATGTTTTTCCTATCTATTTTAGCATCAGCAACCCCATTTAGCTGATGAGAACTAGTTTCATTTTCAGGTTTAGTTGCACCAGTACCACATGAGCGTTCAAGACTTGCTGAAACTACCTGCTCCTTCCCTACAACAAGATTAGGTTCCTCAAAAGCCAAACTAACTGGAGATTTATGAGCTTCCATTATAGCAGGTTCCTTAGGCAGGTCATCTATCAATGTTTTGGAAGCTATGACATCAACCTTTCTTTCAAATTGATCACCCTTTGAGTGACCAGTCGTTTCTTCCACAGGCTTCCCACCATCCAACTCCATATTTAACTGGTCATCAGAAGTTATCACCTTTGAAGCCAAATCACCATTAGAAGTACCAGATTTTGTGGTAGTAACAGAGGATATGTTTTTGTCCTTTTGGTTATTTGGTTCAGACGTTGAAGCCTTCACATCCTTTGATGCTCCACGAGCAGGTAAAGAAGAGCCATGACCACCTCGAACCTGGACAATATCTGTTGAACTTGATCGGCCACCATCTCGTTTGATTTTGGACCTGTACCTTCGAGCATATGGGCGAAAAATAGTTGAATCTTCAGACTCCTTAACATTTTGAGTCCCTTCCATATGTGAAGATTGCTCTGATGGAACAACAGTGTTCCTCTTACGAGAATGCATAGACTTCCTTTCACCTTCAGGCAACTCATTTTCACCATCAAAAAGTAAGAGATTGTCAGCACTATTGGGTTCACAAGCTGCAGGAACCCCTGGTCTACCACTACTCTCTACTGAATCACCATGAGCTGAAGCAGACTGTGCAAAACTACCTTTTGCTTCACTGTATTAATATCAGCCAGTTACTCCAATATAATTCAGAACTACAGTACACAACAGAAAAAATATATATTTATATGCATATATACCTGGTAACAAAATGTTGTGCATGCTGATCGGTGAGAGAAGTAGATTGGACACTAACTGAAGCTGCATTGCCATATTTGAAATCCAAGGGATTTCCACCCTGACAGCAAGGTGTTTTATGATGAATATTAATTTATAAAAAATTAGAAGCAGCAAGAGGAGATATAAAAGCATACTTTCTCAAGAAAATCTAGTTCCCTTCTCCTTTCCTCACGAACATCATACTCCTGCCTGTTATAATAAGGATAAAAATGAAAGAAAATAAGTTGTGTGTTCTAAGGAATGAGAACCAAGTGCACTTTCTGGAAAAAGGTATTAGTAAACAAAAGTGGAATGTAAGTATCACCTCAGTTCTGCTTGAGCCTGCTCAATGGCTGATCTGTGTGGAGAGGTTTTGACACCAATCCCGACTCCACCATCAACAACCCTTCCCATGAAATCAACCTCAGCATTTACTAAGAGCGCAGATCCTGAGTTACATCCATGCATTCCTACCTAAATATCTACAGCCCCTCCCATCGAGCAAAAAAGATTATATCTGCGAATACCTACAAAGATGTCAAAAAAGGGGGAAATTACAACTAGAGTAGAAACAAAGGCAAATAATGAATAGAAAAGAAGCATCCAATAACAATGAACATTCTCCCACCAGTAAGTTGTGATGCAGACACCCCAATGACCTAAGTAAAGATGATGTGCTACTGCTTCAGTTGATAAAGATTCAAGTTTGTATGAATTCACAACTGTACAAACTGATATCATCAAAATCACTCAAGATAATTAAAATATAGGTAGTTTTCCAGAAGCTCAGATATGGATAGAACCAACACTAAAAACCAAGGTTGAAACCCCCAAGAAATGGACAGAAGAAAAAAAAATAGTACAAGACAGGGAAGAATTTTGTTTTGCCATAAGAAGGATAATTTTAGAAAGATTTTTCCAAGAAAAGAAAAAAAATGTACTCATAAAATACTTTAAATAGATTAAAGGGCAGCAGTATTAATCCAACTGAGTAATATTTTAGCAAATAAAGGTGATTCCTACTTTTTCTGTGGTTTTAAGCAATGAGTTTTCATATGGGGAAACAAGGTGTTCAATAAATATGTCAATAAATTGCGCATTGTTTGTATATCTTTTGCCTCTTAATTTCCCTATCCTACACAGTAGTTTCACAGCAACTGAACACAAGCTAAGTAAATTAAAATTCAATTAAAGTTCACTCACCCCCTTATATCTATTGCAAAAGGCACAAAACAATTTTAAACTTGTTGTGACAGAGGTTGATACTAGGTTCTAAACAGTTAAAAGCTTGATGAATTATAGCTCATCATTAGTCCAAAAGCCAAAAGCAATGCTGGACTATGGCACTCAACAAAAATATCATTGCGAATTGATAACCATACTTCATATATACAAATGCATTTAGAACCAAATGATAGCATCTAAAGAGCTTGGCACCAGCAATTCTCTTCAAATTCCTAGAAAATAAACACTAGAAGTCCAAAATCAGAAGCTAAACAACGTAGCATAGAACCTAATGAGCTTCCACAGCATTCTACCTCAATTTAATGTAAATAAACACGTCCAAAGACCACGTACCACGTAAATCCATAAGCATTCAATCTAAATGCGTAAATAGAAACCCTAAACGCATTGAATCACGGAAGTTAAGCCCTAGTTTGAAACATTACTCAAAATTCTAGGGTTTCTAAAACAAAAATTAAGCGCGAAAATAACCTGAATTCGGATATACAGTCGATTAATTGGGAGCACCGAGCACGTGAAACGTTCCCGCTCTTTTCAACACTTCTCTCTATCTATCTATTAGGGTTTTGAAGCTTCGAACGTTCCCCCAAACTTATTGCCCTCAATCAAAACGACATGAATTCACCATATAACACGACACTTCCCTGCAAATGCAAGCCATAAGCTAGTTGTCGAGTCCCTCTCTGATAAAAGCACTTTTAATTATTTTTACTTTTTTGCTCCCAAAATAAAAATGGGGAAATTTTCTTGTTCGAATTTTGTTTTTTTTTTTTTTTTAGGTTTTGTTCGGCTCGACTGCTTCTCGGGGCTACTATGCGACCCCTCTCAGTGAGTAGGCTTTGGGTTTCACCCAAGGAAGACGACGAGACAAACCGGCTTTGGGCTTTTTATTTCATTAATAGCCTGCCCAAAAGAAAGGATAAAAATTCTATACATTTTCGGTCTAGTTTGTCCCATGAGTTAAAAAATACCAATTCGATTAATACATTAAAATAATAAATAATGAATTAATTCTTTTTTATATTGGTTAAATTTGATAATTTTAAATACGACACGAAAAATAATTAAAGTTTATGGAGAATAAGTGATGGATGAGCTATTACAAATGACAAATGAAATTAATTATTTTTCTTTCGAGAAAATATACTAATATATATTAAAAGCGAAATTAAAATATTGTTCGAGACAAAGTACACACCTGTTCATCAACTAATAACAGCGAGTTAATGTAACTATGAGGAAAATTACAAACACAAAACAAATATTGGAAACTTAAAACATTTGAGAGAGAGGTAGGTTGAAAATTACTCCCTAGTCTACTAAGTTCATTCGTGTATTTGTTCTCATCTCAAAAGATATACTTCAAAGAGCTATTCATAGACTAGAAAAGCCTGAAATATGAAATCCGTAATGACATGTCATTAATATCCTAAGAATTCTTAAGGTTCAACCGGGACTCGATATCCGTCATGGCATTGATATGTTTATACATCGATTCATTCACATTATGAATAACAAAATAACATTCAATTTAACTAACATTAATACCATAATAGTTCATATGAACTTAGCTCGATGACTATGGGTGTAGAAGTTAGGCGAACTAATTCGAAGCTTTCGCCTTTTCTCGATTTAGGTTCGGTTGATGTTTATCTTGATCTAAATAGATAATTATATTCAATTAAGTTCTTCAATCAACCTAAAACATTCAATTCAATCCATAATTCACATTTCTATAATATTACTAATTTACCCTTAACATTTTAACTTTTTACAATTTAGTTCTTAAGCTCATAATTTAAAATCTAACCATTTTCATCCTCCATTCAAGCTAGCCGAATTTCATAGGGACCTATACCAACTCATTTAAACCAACATTTCATAATTTTAACATGAAATTTTATTATTTTCACAAATCAATCCCTAAATGCAATTTCATCAAAAATCACTTTACAAAATTTGTTCATTTTTCAACCAAGACTCATAATCTATCTACTATCATCAAAACCCAACCAAAAGCATTAATGGTAAGTCCCTCAACATTTAACAAATTTTCAAATTAACCCTCAGGCTAGCTAGATTAAGCTAAAACGAACTCAAAAACATAAAAATCATTAAAAACGAGGTTGAAATCACATACCATACAAGTGTTTAAGCTAGCCGAAACTTCAAGCCCTAAAATGGATACTTATTCTCTTAATTTCGGTGGAGAAAACAAAATGTAGAAGATGATACCAATTTTTACCTATTTTTAGTTTAAGGTAATTTGTCAAATTACTAGTTTAACCTTAGTCTTTAACTTTAAAAATCACTTAAACTATGTCCATATTTGTCCACTAACCTTAAGAATGGTACGATTACCATTTAAGTCCATTTACTTTAAATTTTCATAGCCATTTGACCCTTTTAACTAATAGAACTCACTTTTTCACCTTTTACGATTTAGTTCTTTTTACTTAATTAATCACTTAAACATCAAAATTTCTTAAAGAAATTTTAATTCAACCTTAATTCAATCTCATAGATATTAAAATAATAATAAAATACAAATTTACTCTTCAAAATTGTGGTCTCAAAACCACTGTTTCGATATCACTGAAAACAGGCTATTACAAACACCAACATTTTACAGGCATTTATCATCCCTTATATAGTGTGAACTACCATTATTATGTCACTTTATACCTTGTATATAACTTTAATTGTTATAACAATTAGTACCACTTGTGAGAATTGGACAAAAAGTTACAACTCAATTGGCCTAGAATGCCTTGAAAGTACAAGTGACAATGTCAACTACAAGCAGTGTGACCATTATTATCAAAACCAGTATCACTACCAGTATGAGTATAAAGGTTGTTAATACAGTCAGGGAGATTACAGTTAATATGGTTACAACCAAGACAAATATTACCAATAACAACCAGGAATGTAATATCAAGCTTGAGAATTCATTGATTTCGTCTTCCAAATGCACATTCAATCGCAACTAAACTTACTAACACTATAAAAATAAGAGATAGACACAAAGTTTAATTTGTAACTTGAAAACTTCTTACATCTACGGAACCTTGCCTAAAGAGTAATCCAATATAAATCTCATTTATACAATATATGATTTAAGTTAAGCTCACTCACTAAATCACAACCTCACTAGTCACTCCTATACACAATTAAGATAACTTTTCCACTAAAACTTCTCCCTTTAACCATTATCCCACATGTTTAACATGAAAGCTTCAACAATGTTTTTAGAGATTAAATGTCTTATTGAGCTATATGTTATGAAAGATGAAATTAATCTTGGAGACTATCTTTTGGTATCAAGCTTGAACACTAACAAACAAAGTTAAACCCTTTGGTATTGATTTTATGGCGGTTGTTTTTAAACATGTTATGAGGTCAATAAATCAACCCACTCACTACTTAATTAAGCTTTGTTACTTGAGGTAGTGCTAATTTGTCTACATGGTGACATCAAATTCATAATTGTATTGGTCATTAGTTATGTACTAATTTTCATTGTTTTATTAAATAACCAAATAGTTGTACTTTTTTCTTCTGTTCAACTCGAATAATAAATTTTTAACAAAACACATATTTTCATGAAAATATGAATTACTAAATTAAATTTGAATATTACTAAAATGTAGTTTATGTATCAACTGAGTATAGTGGTATAACATATTGCATCATTAAAGAAAAATCAAGTTTGAACATTGAAGATGATATTATTGTCTAAAGTAATGGAATTTTTAAACAAATAATTATTTTATCCACTACTAGTGGAATAAAAAATTTCACTAAATAGTTCTATTATTTTATTGCAAGCACATAAGTCATCTTAAATCCACAAATGGATTTTTTTTACTCTAATAATAATCATCCATTTTAAACCTTGCTTGTCCTACATCTTTCAGCTAACCTAGCTTCCTCCACCCTTGGGATCAACAAGAGGTAGTACATGAATATTTACCTGTTGTCCATCGATTATGCCTTTCGACCTAATCTTAAGCCCTGATTCACTCTCTGTGGATAAATCTTGTGGATAAATCATTGGGTTTTTAGGGCACTGGATTCTCACAAATGTTTGTGTTACTCAAGCTGACATTCTTGATAAACCATAATATATACATATTTTTACTCCATGATTGGTACATTTATGGATGCTTTATCATCAAAATTAAGAAATATGATGCTCATAATCCTTTAATTTCATGTTTTATACTTAGGTGAGTATAAGGAAGAGAAAAGAGCAAGGAACGGGCCAAAAATAGACAAAATGGGCCCAAATTAGCATTAACACGGCCTAAGGAATTTTCACACGGGTAAACCACACGCCCGTGTGGATTTATCAGTGTTGAACATGGCTTGAACAATCTTACACAAGCGTGTCCCTATCGCACCCTGTTTTAATTCTACTCGGAAAAATCTAAATTTTAGGTATTTTGGGCATTCCAAAGTCTATATAAACACCCTAGGAGAGGATTAAAGGAGAGATACGGAGTAGAAAGTAAGGAATTACTCGAAAAACGTCGATTGATTCATCTCAGAAGTAAGGATTTACATCAAGGCTGAAGATCTCCCTTCAATTTCTCTCGAAATTTTTGGGTTCTTTATGTTTTGTTGTTTTCCATATTTTGAGATGCTTTCTTTTATAATTATGAGCTAAATCCCCTAAATACCTGAGGGGGATGAAACCTAAGACATAATTTCTGAATTATATGATAAATACTTGATTTGTTCTTAATTGTGTTATTAATTCTTGTGTTAATGTTTTAGGATATATTCAAGTTAAATGTGCTTATTCAATGGAGCAAAAGTCCCTGTCTAAGAGTAGATCCAACATAATTAAGTGAAGTTGATTGCAGTCCTAGACATAGGACAACGAAAATATGCCGGATTAGAGTCAAATCTAATAGGGAAATCCATAGATCGAGTTAATGCAACAATAGGGGTTTTAATTAGAAAGAAATTGTAATTAATCAACCTAGGGTTAGTTGTTCTTAGTCTTGAAAGAGATATTAACATAATTTAGGGATTTCTACGGATCAAGTCAAGTGAATAAATCGTCTAGTTCAGAATCGAATAACAAGTGAAGTCTAGGTGGATTCCTCATTGGGTATTGTCTTAATCAATCAGTTTTTCAAAAGTATTCTCCCCAATTTACTCTCTGTCGTGTTCTTAGTTAATTACTTAGTTTAGTTTAATTAGTTTAAAACAAACCCTATTTATCTCTAGGCTAGATAATAGAAAGAAAGTTAGTACTAGCACTTTTAGTTCCTGTGGGTTTGATATTCTGGTCTTGCCGCTAAACTATACTACTGTTCGATAGGTGCACTTGCCTTTATCGTGATAGTAGTTAGTTTTTAGGTACGATCATATTACTTGACCATCATATCACGCAATCAATTCTCACTTCTACTTCATCTACTCCCGCTTACGCGTCACAAGTCGTGGATCAAAGCTCATGACAATTACACACAGAACGTCCTATAGAAGTAAACTTATTAAATAGGGCTCATTTGACCCACATGAACTAGCCCGATTCGTGGAACTCGTGGAGAAACCCATCTACTTGAAGCCTTGGTAGCTCACTGAAACATTCCAACAAAATTAGAGTTCCCAAGGTAAACAGTAAGGTATAAAATTGTATAGACTTTAAATCCTTTAGGACTCTTAATTGTAGATAGGCTCTAATCTTAATCGTCAATGTAACTCAATTTGTACCGTTGGATTTGGGAGCTCAACTACAACTAAAGGTCTCCCCCTTCATTTGTAATCACTTCATTCATTCCATTCATAGTTGTGAATATATTTGAGAGAATTTACTCAAACACTTGATGTGTTATTTTCCTTTGGATTTTTATTTTTCTTTATTTTTTCGTTTTGAATGTGTTTCCGCTATATTTTTCAGTGCCTTAAAGAAATTTTGCGAGAATTCTCACTTTTGCGAGAATTATGTTGACTTAGGTAAATTCACAGCAAAGAAAATGCTTAAGATCGCACGGTTTGCAAGACTAAAGTTCTAGCCCATGACAATTGGTATCATAACTAAGGTTGCGAAGGTGCCATTAAGATTTCGAAAGGAACAGATGAGCAGAATACCCCGATAGAAACCCGTGTTGGGAGGGGTAAGAAACAAAGCAAATCAAGGGATATGTGGCTTTGGAAAGTTATGTAGCTCATCTCGAAGAATCTATGGGTAGTGAAGAAAACACTCAAGGTATTGGAAACACACATTAATGAGTTAGATCCAATGAAAGAACAAATTAAGAAATATGTTGTAACGACCTAAATTCAGTGATATCAGAACAGTGGTTTCGTGACCACAAATTCGAGTTAGAAAGAAAATATATTTTAATATTATTGTATGATATGTGATATGATAGAAAAGTCATATGAAAATTTTGATAGGAAAATTTTATCGATTTAGTGATTTACTAGAAAAAGGACCAAATTGAATAAAATGTGAAAGTTGAATGCTAGATGTTAAAAGGACCAAATGACTATGAAACTTGAAATTATAGGTCCTTATATGGAATTATACCATCAATCAAAAGATGGGAAAATATCTTTGGTGATTCATCCATGGAAATTGAGAAAAAGGCTAAGGACTAAATTGGAATTAAGTAAAAATAAAAGATGATGATTAATTACATGGAAAATATCATCATCTTTATTCATCTTCATCCCTAAATTTGCATGGAAACCCTAGGAAAGAAGAATAAAACTTTCTTGGCTTAAATTGGTAAGTTTCTATGTCCCGTTTTTAGTAATTTTTATATTTTTGAGATCGGGACAACTTGTTCTTTCTATTTAGGGGATTAATTTGAAAATTCATCAAAGTATAAAATTTTTTTCATGGATGAATATGCTGGAAATTGGAAATTTATGATGAAAAATGAAAGTTTGATGGTAGATAAACAAATTTTACAAAGTGGGTTTTTTATGAATTGTGAAAAAGGGACTAAATTGTAAACTTGGAAAATTCATGGAAAAATTCTGATTTTTGTGAAACATAAGTGTTGTAATTGATACATATAGTATTAGGCTAGGCTTGGATAGAGGATTGAATTGCATGAATTTCCTTTTTCGAGCCTAAGGACAAAATTAGAATTAATGAAAAGTTTAGGGGCAAAATAGTAATTTTACCTAGAACATAAATTGAATGAAATGGGATATGAATTGAATGAAATTCGTCTATATAGATCCGAACAATTCGAATACGAGATTAGATCGAGGTAAGAAAAAAGTCTCGGATTAGTTTATTTTCAAACACGAACAATTATCAAGGTAAGTTCATGTAACTTGAATTTGATTTTTAATAAATTCTTAAAATGCATGTGGATGTGACATGAATGTACAATGAATGATAAGTCATGAAATGTTTGATATATTTGATGAAAAAGGGGAAAATAAATTCCGGGTGAATAAAAAGGAATTCGATGGATCAGTGAAAAATGTATATTACATATGTCATGAAAAGGATTTAACCCGGACGGGTAATTCTAATATAAGCCTTCTGATGAATGTGATACTGAATGGATTAAGCCCAGATGGGTAATCCTAATTAATTCTGGATTTAGCCTAAACTGGTAATCCAGAATAAAGCTCTATAGAGTATTTGTCATTGAAAGGATTTAGCCTGGACTGGTAATACTGATAAAACTCTTTGAGCATATGATACAGGGGATTTAGCCTGGACTAGTAATACCCCTGTAAGAAATGAGACTCAGGAGTGTACTCTCTTATAAGGGCAAGTGTGAATTGACGGGATATGAAATTGTACACTATAAGTGTACTACTCATTATCCGTTGAAATTCCAGTAAATTCAACGGGATAATCTTAGATATAACAAGGGTATGGAATTCATGAAATTGATGAGTTCATCATTCATTTGTATGATACTATTACATGGAGATTATTGGACTAACTCATGTGTTGAGATTGTGTGTGATAGGGTAATATCCTATTGTTTGGAAATATGTATGTTTGATTTAATTAAATGGATATATGTGGTAAGCTAAATTCTTGTTGCATGAGCTTACTAAGCACTATGTGCTTACCCCGTTTTTTTCCCCTATTTTATAACGCTCGAAAGCTCGAAGGGTCGGAGATAGATCGGAGCCACATCACACTATCAACCCGATCATTTTGGTATATAAAACGGTTCTATTTTGAGAAAAATGGCATATATAGGCTAAACTTATTATTTTGAGTCTTAAATGGTCGAATGTAAAAATTTACCGTTGGTATGGCTAATATGGATATGGTTTTGTAATGTTGACAAGTCACACTAAGGCCATGCATAAATATATCATGTTGAATGTCTTAAAATGGTTAGAAACTATATTGAAATTGTTTGGTTGGTATTGGATGGATTTGGTGCAGGTAATGGGATGAAAATGGGTGAGAAATGAGGCTTGGACATAGCCTTATTTTGTCCACATGGGTAGACACATGGGTGTGTGTCTAGGTCGTATGTGACACACGGTCTGCCACATGGGCGTGTAGCCTAGCCGTATGTCCCATACATCCAAAAATTTGAAAACAAAATGCTCGAAATTGAGTATACGGGCAGAGACACGTGTGTGTGTCTCGGTCGTGTGAGGCATACGACCTGGTACACGAGTGTGTCTTGTAACACCCCTAACCTGTACCCGTCGCCGGAGGGTTCCGAGGCATTACATAGCAATTGTTTAATAAATTTTCTATGTCGAAGATTGTACTCACATATAAACATAATCATGCAAATACTCAATTTCAACTCATATACACTCGCCGAATGCACATGCTATCCACACTTCAAAGTTTAGTTATCTTGGTCACATTCAATCATTACAATTTCTTCAAAACATGGATCATGACATGCATACATATTAAGCTTTGATAACCAATATATCTTTCTTTCAAAAATTCATCCAGGAGATTCTGTAAAGCTTAAGCTAAATATAGTAGTTGGTAAGCCATTTTCGCATGGCCTCACATATTTACACATCATAACTTCATTTAAAACAAAAGAAATATAAGGCCTATACATGCCATTCTTTAAAACAACTTTCGAAAGTAGCGAAAAGTGACGATAATGTGAATGACTTGAGTTTAAATCCCTGAGTTTGTAGCTTCAAAAATGAGACCTATAAAACAGAGAAAACGAACAAATCGAATAAGCTTTCATAAGCTTAGTAAGTTTCAATTAAGTAACCACTTTAACATATCTTAAACAATCATTCATGACCTTCAGAAATCAGTTTCTAGTTCACTCCCATTCAAATTTATAAACTCAAATACATAACACACATTTGACATATATTCACTTCCGAATTCAAAATCATGTACTCTAGCAATTTATTATCATTTCACTAATACACATAATGGCCGAATGTACCTTATCCAATACCATTCATCTCAACATTCATTCACCTGAATATATGCGTCACTTTATGCACTTTCATGATTCTAATCCATATCGATTCAAATAAGAATATTAGGTACATACCTGGCCTATTTACAGAGTTGCATCAATTCAGAGTCATTTAACCTCAAGCGTTAGAAATCATAGCTTATTTCAAATTACAGACATATAGCTCTCTAGGCTCCAGATTCAAATTCATCACCAACATTTTTGCCTACTAGGCTCAAGGCCTGAATTCTCGTCACCGGCTACTTAGCCTGCTAGGTCCTACTCGAACTCGTCACCGGCATTTAAGCCTGTTGGACTTACTAGTCCGAGAATTTGTCACCGGCAATAAAGCCTGCTGGACTTAGATGTCCGAGATTAGTCACCGGCATATAAGCCTGCTAGACTTAGATGTCTGAACAATGCCACACTCACTTGTTAAAGACCATTCGGTCACATTCATACGCATACATCCGTATATATATACACTTCACATATCTCATCTTTAACTTAATCTCTTATATCATAAAGCACACATTTTGCACATGCCCTTAACCACAATTCTTATACATGGTACATATGTACCCTACACATTTGCACATTCGATCACACACGATGATATACACATATCAACTTAGTTGTTCATCTCTATTTCGCATACCACCTTTTATAATTTATGATAATCTTTCCATATCGTTCCCACCTCAATGCATATACATATATATATATTTATATATTTCACATTTTGTATCACATGGTTATAAGCACAACATGTTACCATTTCGGTTCTCATGGGATGCACATATACATATATCTAATAACACAATTATCCGTGGCATGCTATAGGATTTAACCTTATTCTAAACTTAGCTAACTGAAACTTACCTCATGAGTCGTTGTCGATTATATATCTACGGCTATTCGTTTAATTTTACTTTCCCTTTGTCCGACCTTTGTCCTTGATGCTCTTGAGCTCAAATTCAAGCATGAACCATGGTCGAATGCCTTAGTTTCTTTCTCCCTTTGTTTTCTTTCTAGTTTCGGCAAACACCAAAAATTCTGCACACAAAATTTTATTTTACTATTTCATGCATGAGACCAAATTATTGAATTACTATAATAGCTCTTTTATTCATCAAGCATTTCCACTATGTGATGGCCGAACTTGTCTATGCAAACCTTGCATGGTTTAATTATTCCACTAGTCCCATTTATTAAAAGAGCATTTCCATTCGGCACTTGTACTCTATCCCATTAGCTTATCCTTTCATGCAATTAGGCCCTCTTTACTAATTTAACATACCAAATAGTAAAATTTATATACGAGACCTTCACACATTAAATCCACAATTATAAATAATAAAATAGACACAGAACTACCACTTAATATTTCTCTAACTCGGTCTCGTGGTTCTGAAACCACTATTCCGATTAGGGTCACATTGGGACTGTCACAACTCTCCCCCCTTTAGGGATTTTCATCCCCGAAAATCTTACCAATGAATATATTAGGATAGCGTTCTCTCATTGCATCCTCGAGTTCCCAGGTTGCTTCTTTGATCCCGTGCTTGAACCATAACACCTTTAGTAGCGGAACCTTTTTGTTTCGCAATTCTTTCACCTCACGAGCTAAAATACGAACTGGTTCCTCTTCGTAACTCATATCAAACTGAATTTTAACCTCTGACGGACAAATCACATGAGAGGGATCGGATCTATAGCGACGGAGCATCGAAACATGGAAAACATTGTGAATCTTTTCAAGTTCAGGGGGCAGAATCAGTCTATAAGCAACCGGCCCAATCCGTTCTGAAATCTCGTACGGTCCGATAAATCTCGGACTCAGTTTGCCTTTACGGCCAAATCTGAGTATTTTCTTCCATGGCGAGATCCTCAGAAAGACTTTTTCCCCGATCTGGTACTCTATATCTTTACGCTTCAAATCCGCGTATGATTTCTGATGATCCGATGCCGCTTTCAAACTATCACGAATTACTTTCACCTTCAACTCAGCTTCTTTAATCAAGTCAACCCCGAATAACTTATTTTCATCGAGTTCAGTCCAAAACAGAGGTGTACGGCATTTACGACCGTATAGAGCCTCGTATGGTGCCATCTTGATGCTCATTTGAAAATTATTATTGTAAGCAAATTCAATTAATGGTATGTATTTCTCCCACGAGCCACCAAACTCAAGAATACAACATCTCAACATATCTTCGAGTACTTGAATCACTCGCTCGGATTGCCCGTCTGTCTGAGGATGGAAGGCAGTGCTGAAATGGAGTTTAGTACCTAATGCCTCATACAATTTCTTTCAGAATCGCGAAGTAAATCTGGGATCTCTATCCGAAACAATAGAAGTTGGCACCCTATGCAACCTCACAATCTGAGAAATGTACAACTCAGCCAACTTATCAAGCGTATAATCCACACGAACAGGGACAAAATGAGCAGACTTGGTCAATCGATCAACTATAATCTAAATCGAGTCCTTCTTGCTCGGTGTCAGCGGCAGTCCAGATACAAAATCTATAGTGACTCTATCCTATTTCCATTCAGGTATCATGATCGGCTGTAACAATCCCGAAGGCACCTAATGCTCCGCTTTAACTTGTTGACAAATTAAACATCTAGAAACATATTCAGAGATGTCTCGTTTCATACCGTGCCACCAGTACTGACGTTTCAGGTCGTTGTACATTTTTGTGCCACCCGGATGAACTGCCATTTGGCTATTATGAGCCTCACTCAAAACCATCAGAATAAGCTCTGAGCTTCTTGGTACACATAAACGGTTTCTGAACCTCAAACAGTCATTATCATCAATTTGAAACTCTGATTTCACATTCGAATCACACTGGCTCGCTTGGTAGACAATTCGTTGTCGACTTTCTGTGCCTCACAAATTTGCCGTATTAATATCGGATTTGCTTTCAATTCAGCTATTAACACATCATCAGCTGATAAGGACAATTTCACATTCATTGCTCGTAAAGAAAACAGTGATTTCCGGCTAAGAGCATCAGCTACTACGTTAGCCTTTCCCGGGTGATAGTCAATCACTAGCTCGTAGTCTTTTAGTAGTTCCAACCACCGTCTTTGTCTTAAATTCAAGTCCCTTTGCATCATTAAATATTTGAGGCTCTTATGGTCGGAAAAGACGTGACATTTCTCCCCGAACAAATAATGACGCCAGATCTTTAGAGCAAAAACAATAGCAGCTAACTCAAGATCGTGAGTCGGATAATTTTTCTCATGAGGCTTCAGTTGCCTCGAAGCATACGCAACCATTCGGCTCTCTTGCATCAACACGCAACCTAATCCATTTAGTGAGGCATCGCTATAAACCACAAATTCCTTACTGGACTCGGGCTGAATCAACACAGGGGCTTCTGTCAAAAGGGTTTTCAGTTGGTCGAAACTTTTCTGACATCTTTCAGACCACTCGAATTTAACATCATTCTGTAGCAATTTTGTTAGCGGCATTGCAATAAGTGAAAAACCTTTTACAAATCGTCTGTAGTACCCGGCAAGTCCCAAAAAGCTCCGAACTTCTGAAACATTTTTCAGGGGTTTCCAGTCAAGAATGGTAGAAATTTTGTTCGGATCAACTCAAATACCCGATGCGGATACTACATGTCCCAAAAAGCTGACCTCGCGTAACCAAAATTCACACTTACTGAATTTCGCGTATAACTGATTATCTCGTAAGGTCTGAAGTACTAGCCTCAAATGCTCGGCATGCTCACTTTCATTTGGAGAATAAATCAAGATGTTGTCGATGAACACTACCACAAATCGATCTAGATACTGTCTAAATACCCGATTCATCAAGTCCATAAAAACGGCAGGGGCATTTGTGAGTCCAAACGGCATTACTAGAAATTCATAGTGTCCGTACCTCATTTGGAAAGTAGTCTTTGGTACATCGGAATCTCTAACTCTCAACTCATAATAACCGGATCGTAGATCAATTTTTGAAAACACTGAAGCTCCTTTCAACTGATCAAATAAATCATCAATTCGGGGCAATGGATATTTATTCTTTATAGTCGCTTTGTTCAGCTGTCTATAATCGATGCACATTCTTATGGTTCCGTCTTTCTTTTTCACAAATAAAACTGGTACGCCCCAAGGTGAGAAACTTAGTCGTGCGAAACCCCTGTCTATCAACTCTTGCAGCTGAGCTTTCAATTCTCTCAACTCGGTGGGTGCCATACGGTACGGGGCAATCGAAATAGGAGTCGTGCCCGGAACCAATTCTATACCGAACTCAACTTCTCTAACAGGTGGCAATCCCGGTAATTCAACGGGAAATACATCTGAGTACTCACAAACCACCGGTACAGTCTCAAGCTTTCGTTCAGATAATTCGCCATTCATAATATAAGCAAAGTAAGCTTCACACCCCTTTCTCAAATATTTCTGAGCTTGCATTGAAGATATCACAGCTGGCAACCCGCACAGATCAGAAGATTCAACCTGAATTATCTCATCGTTCGGGCCTCGCAAATTAATAGTCTTTTGCTTACAATTTACTACAGCATCTTGCGTGGTCAACCAATCTATCCCAAGAATAATATTAAATTTATCGAACGGTAATAACATCAAGTCAACCGGGAAACAAGAATTTCGAATATTACTCGGTGTCTCACTCCGTTTAGTGATTCTCTCAGTGACCTTCAGACAGTCTCTGATAAAATGATCGGCTGACCCACACTTAAAACAAGAACGATCATACAATCTACAGCTCCCAGAATGCCACTTTCCATAATGTTTACACTTAAATCTGTCTCGGCAATCATTGCAGACGCTAGCAACAGAGGTAGCTTGTGTACTCACTGGAGGTCGATCACGATCTCGTCTAGAATAGCTCGAAACATTCTTAAATTGGCCCGAATCATCTTGAAACTTCTTTGATGATTGCCGAATTGACTTTTTCGAAGATCTCTTGCGGAACTCTCTGGCTCCGTCTTTAGCCTTTTTCTTTCCAATTCCGAGTTCTTCTGCCTTCCAGGCTCTTTCAACAAGCACAATAAACTCTTTAATTTCCAAAATACCGACCAATAATTTAATATCTTTATTTAATCCATACTCGAAACGTTTACACATGACAGCCTCGGATGATATACACTCGCGAGCATATCGACTGAGTCGTACGAACTTTCTCTCATATTCAGTTACTGTCATTCGGCCCTGTTTGAGCTCAAAAAATTTTTTACGTTTCTGGTCGATAAATCTCTGACTGATATACTTTTTGCGGAATTCTGTCAGGAAGAACTCCCAGGTAACTTTCTCTCTCGGAACTACAGAAGTCAGAGTATTCCACCAATGATAAGCAGCGTCACGTAACAGAGATACGGTGCATTTCAAACATTCTTCAGGGGTACATAACAATTCATCGAACACTCAGATAGTATTATCTAGCCAGAACTCGGCTCGTTCCGCATCATCACTGACTGTAGCCTGAAACTCTTCAGCTCTGTATTTTCTAATTCTATCCACCGGAGGTCTATTCGATCTCAACGGATCAGTCGTAGAAGGAACTACATATGTCAGAAGAGAAGTATTTGGGGGCGGGGGTTGTGGAACAGCCGGATTTGTTCGAAGGAACTGAGTGAACCCATCACTCATCATCGCGTAAAAAGCTTGTCTCGTGTCATCATCTCGATGACTGGTATTTGGCTGAGAGTCATTAGGTGCAGTCCCTTGAGCAGGAGCCGGCGCTACACTCTCAACATCATCCACTACAACTCGTTCGGGATCGAGATTCATTTCTATACAAAATTTAAAATTTAATTGTCAGAAGTCATCATATTATCGTATTAACACAAAATGGCATGTATGGCTAGACTCACGCTTGCTACGTTAGTCTGAGAATCGACTAAACCGTAGCTCTGATACCAATAAAATGTAACACTCCTAACCCGTACCTGTCGCTGGAGGGTTCCGATGCATTACATAGCAATTGTTTAATAAATTTTCTATGTCGAAGATTGTACTCACATATAAACATAATCATGCAAATACTCAATTTCAACTCATATACACTCGCCGAATGTACATGCTATCCGCACTTCAAAGTTTAGTTATCTTGGTCACATTCAATCATTACAATTTCTTTAAAACATGGATCATGACATGCATACATATTAAGCTTTGATAACCAATATATCTTTATTTCAAAAATTCATCCAGGAGATTCTGTAAAGCTTAAGCTAAATATAGTAGTTGGTAAGCCATTTTCGCATGGCCTCACATATTTACACATCACAACTTCATTTAAAACAAAAGAAATATAAGGCCTATACATGCCATTCTTTAAAACAACATTCGAAAGTACCGAAAAATGACTATAATGTGAATGACTTGAGTTTAAATCCCCGAGTTCGTAGCTTCAAAAATGAGACCTATAAAACAGAGAAAATGAACAAATTGAATAAGCTTTCATAAGTTCAGTAAGTTTCAATTAAGTAACCACTTTAACATATCTTAAGCAATCATTCATGACCTTCAGAAATCAGTTTCTAGTTCACTCCCATTCAAATTTATAAACTCAAATACATAACACACATTTGACATATATTCACTTCCGAATTCAAAATCATGTACTCTAGCAATTCATTATCATTTCACTAATACACATAATAGCCGAATGTACCTTATCCAATACCATTCATCTCAACATTCATTCACCTGAATATATGCGTCACTTTATGCACTTTCATGATACTAATCCATATCGATTCAAATAAGAATATTAAGTACATACCTGGCCTATTTATAGAGTTGCATCAATTCAGAGTCATTTAACCTCAAGCGTTAGAAATCATAGCTTATTTCAAATTACAGACATATAGCTCTCTAGGCTCCAGATTCAAATTCATCACCGACATTTTTGCCTACTAGGCTCAGGGCCTGAATTCTCGTTACTGGCTACTTAGCCTGCTGGGTCCTACCCGAACTCGTCACCGGCATTTAAGCCTACTGGACTTACTAGTCTGAGAATTTGTCACCGGCAATAAAGCCTGCTAGACTTAGATGTCCGAAATTAGTCACCGGCATATAAGCCTGCTGAATTTAGATATCCGAACAATGCCACACTCACTTGTTAAAGACCATTCAGTCACATTCATACGCATACATCCATATATATATATACACTTCACATATCTCATCTTTAACTTAATTTCTTATATAATAAAGCACACATTTTGCACATGCCCTTAACCACAATTCGCATACATGATACATATGTACCCTACACATTTGCACATTCGATCACACACGATGATATACACATATCAACTTAGTTGTTCATCTCTATTTCGCATACCAACTTTTATGATTTATGATAATCTTTCCATATCGTTCCCACCTCAATGCATATACATATATATATTTAAATATATCACATTTTGTATCACATGGTTATAAGCACAACATGTTACCATTTCGGTTCTCATGGGATGCACATATACATATATCTAATAACACAATTATCCGTGGCATGCTATAGGATTTAACCTTATTCTAAACTTAGCTAACTGAAACTTACCTCAGGAGTCGTTGTCGATTATATATCTACGGCTATTCATTTAATTTTGCTTTCCCTTTGTCCGACCTTTGTCCTTGATGCTCTTGAGCTCAAATTCAAGCATGAACCATGGCCGAATGCCTTAGTTTCT
Source organism: Gossypium stocksii (assembly GCA_020496765.1). Taxonomy (NCBI): domain Eukaryota; kingdom Viridiplantae; phylum Streptophyta; class Magnoliopsida; order Malvales; family Malvaceae; genus Gossypium; species Gossypium stocksii. The sequence goes on from CM035623.1 coordinate 114,317,480, forward strand.
TTCTCTCTTTGTTTTCTTTCTAGTTTCGGCAAACACCAAAAATTCTGCATACAAAATTTCATTTTACTATTTCATTTTACTATAATAGCCCTTTTATTCATCAAGCATTTCCACTATGTGATGGCCAAACTTGTCCATGCAAACCTTGCATGGTTTAATTATTCCACTATTCCCATAAATTAAAAGAGCATTTCTATTCGGCACTTGTACTCTATCCCATTAGCTTATCCTTTCATGCAATTAGGCCCTCTTTACTAATTTAACATACCAAATAGTAAAATTTATATACGAGACCTTCACACATTAAATCCACAATTATAAATAATAAAATAGACACAGAACTACCACTTAATATTTCTCTGACTCGATCTCGTGGTTCCGAAACCACTATTCCGATTAGGGTCACATTGGGACTGTCATATGTCTCCTGGCTGTATGAATCCTACACCTATTTTTAAAATTTTGAATTAACCACACGGCCTAGTACATGAGTGTGTAACTTGGCTGTGTGAGATCAATTTGTTTATGATATGCAAGTCAGTGAGTTACATGGCCGAAGGACACGGGCGTGCGAAGCCACACGGCCTGGAGCGAGGTAAGTCACATGGGCCTGTGGAACCACACGGCCTGACTACACAAGAGTGTCCCTAAACCACACGGGTGTGTGACCTCTGTAAATGAGAAAAATTTTGAGATTTTGTGAAAAATTCCCTATGATCCCGATTTAGTCCCAGATCGATCCTAATACATGTTTTTGGGCCTCAAGGGTCCATCTAAGGGACTTTAAATATTATGATATTATGTCAAAAAATGAATAGTAAATGACTAAATTAATCAGAAATTGTTCTGTAAGCTTCAGTAATGCCTCGCAACCCTGTTCCATCGACGGATACAGGCTTGGGGTGTTACATATGTGGTAGAGGCCCTTAGTTCCTATATGGACGCAGTGGAAACATTCATCAATATTGCTATGGGTAATCTGACAGAAAAAATGATGCTCTTGAAGCTGGGATGACGACTATGAAGGAAGAAAATAAAGTCATAGTGATGACTTTGAATGCAAAAGTCGAAGAGCTCGAGGGAGATCTTGCTATGTGTAGAACTATTATGGTTAAAGGGGTGTTGAGTGCAACACTAAACTAAAAGATTGATGTCCCTAAACTAGAGAAGTTTAAGGGGTAAGGTCCGCGATTGAAGTAGACAATTTCTTATAAGAGATGAAGCAATATTTCTGTTCCGTGGGTATCAAGAATGACGATGATAAGGTAAATATTATTGCTCGGTATTTTACTAATTTTACTCTTCTTTGGTGGAGAAGACTTATCGTGCTTGAAAGAGAAGACTATTTATCAAGGATCGGTTTAAAACCAAAGCAAAAATCATGCCTAAAGCTAGAATTTCATCACATTAATTTATTCAATTTAAATTCGTTTCTATTTATTTTTATTGTTGATTTGATTTTATTTATCTTTATTATTTTTACTTTTTTCATATTTAAATTCTCCCTTTTTTATTTTTGCATAGACCGTCACATGATATTTGCCTGATGTGCAACTTGATTAAATCAAAGTGATAATTTTAGATATCCCAATTTTTATGTGATCGACCTTATTCCCTATAATGCTATTTATATACTGTTTAGGCGTGGGGATTTATTTTTGGTGGATTCGACACCCATCAACCTCGTTTTGGTACCGCTCTCGTGGCTCGCATCAGAATAATGCTTTACCCCTAGATGTCGAGTCATCTGTTTCACTTCAATGAATTTCGAAGAGAACTAGCTAACTCTGGGTTCGAGTGGCATTTTGGCTCTAACCACAACTCATCTGTTGATTCTTCAACAACAGATAGTTTTGACCTCCACTTAGACCTAGTTTAGGAATACTTCTCAAAAGCACTTCTAAGAAGAAGAAAAAACACTTTTGTGACAGAAGCATTCCTAATCAAGCTAATTTTGTAGAGAAAATATGCTTTTCCAAGCCAAAAATTGGCCCAAAAGCACCTTTTGTTTAACTTCTCCCCAAATGTGTTTCCCCTCCCCCCCCCCAAAAGCGCATTCTTAAACTAGGCATTAGTTTCACCCAAGTTTTATCCTAGTTATGGATAAATCACCCAGGTTCAGGTCCATAAGCAATGACAATTATCCTATGAAGACTCGTTTTCGCTACAACTTCGATGGGTTCTCTTAACCAAGCCACTACCTCTGAGTTGCCAACTAATTCTTTAAAAGGTTTCAATATTTTCAGAATCGAACTGGACTGGTCAGTTAAGCGAAGATCAATTAGGGTATCGGTTTGGAATAATAGATCAAAATGATTTACTCATGGACCAATTAGAATTTAGATCAATTAAACTGGCAGCCAACCTGATTGAATCGAATTTCTCTATTTTTTAATAACCTTTTGACAATTTATTCAATTAAACTCAACAAATCGAGCTAATTCAACAACCTATCTGCTTCCAAAAACCTTGCTTTTATAGACATATAAAAGCAGAAATTCACGTCAACCGAAGTAGGATTAACACTGATAATCCTTTGTTGCAATCCCATAGACGGCGACCATAAAACAAATCATTAAAACTTATAGGTTGTACCATCTCAAAGCTCCAACAATAAAACCAAGCGAAAAACTAGAAATTTAAGAACAAATTGTTTACACAAATTTCTCCACAATCAAAGATTGAGAGATGATTTTTAATCTACTCATATTAAAAAAAGTAATGAGCAAAATCCAAAACAGGAAAAAGAAACAAAAGGAATTGAGAACAAAAATTAAACATTAAAAGATCTCAAGAACTTCCAACACGAAGCCATTGCAATGCGGGCAATTCCCTCGCTGAACCGAAAGCTCCTTCGAACAAAGCCGACAATAAGTATGCCCACACGGCATAAACACCGAGCTCGTAAGGTTCACCTTACAAATGCAACACGTGAACTCAATTCCCTTCGCTTGCACAATCTCATCTTCCTCATCTTCCTCATCTTCGTCATACTCGTCCTCATCGTCTTCGCCCATGTAACTCGACCCTGACTCACCCAACAAATCCATCAACGACATCGTAACGGGTTCCTCAGCCGAGGATGAATCGTTTTTTTCGGCAGCTGCTGCAGCTGCGGCTGCTTCTGCTGCTTCTTGTGAAGCCACTGCTTCTCTTGCCGACAATATCCTCTGTGCTCCCTTTGGCGATGATCCAGGAGAACCATCGTCGTCGTCATGGATATTTTGTGGCTTGAAGCTTCTTGATGGTGGACAGTCGCTGGGCATAACGGCATCGACGGGATCTTGGTGATCTTGTGCGTACCGTATGGAACTCCTTCGACCCAATTGCGCCGCCCTGGGGTTCCTAACCGGAGCACGATCACCTATTTCGGCAATGCGGTTGGTTTCAGCAAAGGAAACACGCCGCGGGTTTTGGGGTTTCTTAGCTTGAATGTTAACATCAGATGCCGGGATCGAAATCGAGGAGGTCCAACCCGAACCGGTTTTCCTGAGCTTAAGCTTTTCACGAAACAATTTCCAACTCTTCTTGTCCTTGTTAGCTGGATCATCTCGTACAGTCTCCGGAGGCGTATGGTTATGACTCGGCGGGGGTTCAGACCGTTTAGCGTGTCCCAAAACGTCGTCGAGAGTTAAACCGGCTAGACTGCTGTCAACCGCCGACATCTGCTAAAAAAATCATATCCATAACCTTCGATTATCACTTTCCACCGCATTGCAGTTAAAACATAATAAATCAATAAATAAAACAAATATCAAATACCTTAAATTTTACGTGGCAAAAAAAAAAAAAGAAGCAACTATAATGAAATTTTATTTTTCTCCCACAGCTCTCAATTATTGTTCACCTGTTCAAACAAAAACAAGCACCGGTAAATATATTTATTTTATTCTTTATTCATCTTCTTGAGACTCGTCGCGTATCAGTTGTTATCCTTTAAAATAAAATTTTGATGAATTTTTCAATATTTTCAGTATTGTTTTTAATGGGAGTTTTTGGTTTTTAACTCCATTAAGAATAGCAAGTGCTTTAAGAGTTTAATACAACAAATTATATGTGTATATCGTCGACAAAAAAAATCTCAACGTTTGTATTAATACACACATACAACTTGTCTTATCAAGAATCAAACGAAGCATTCTTATTCAGTGACCATACACGACTGTTGATGAAGGTGGAAGATAAAACATTCATCGAGGATAAGAACGAGCATATTGAATTCTATGCTATTACGATATCAACCGTTACGCGACGAGTTCCTAATAAAACTAAAAAATGAAAAGATGACATCGGAGCACGCACGCATCCGAGAGGGTAATCCATGTAAAATGGAATAAAATCTCTCATCATTTTACAGATTACTGGTTCTGTCTTTTCCCCCCAAAGGAAGAAGAGTTTGAAAAGAGGGGACAGTAAGGGAAAAGAGAGAGGAGAGAGGGATTTGTGATAAAGGGAACGAGCGAGTATTAAGGGGAATATGTGGAGTGGCCTGTTACTCGTTTCTCTTTTGAGAAATTATCTCGTTGTGAGAATATTTATTTTGATTTTTAATTTGGCAAAATTGTATATGTTAGTTTCAATACTCACATCTACTTTAAAATATAAAAAAATAAATAAATTTATTATATAATTTAAGTTTTCTTCAATTAGGTTTGAATAAGATTGGATTGGTCTAGTCTGTTGGACTTGGAACTAGTTAGGATATCAGTCTCAAAAAAATTGTTAGACCAATTGATTTGGAAATTAATATGGACTAGTTGAATCGAGAAAAAAATCAATTGAACCTAATAGTTAAACTAGTGAATCGATTTTATTCAAATATTTTTAATTTTTTAATAATTCATTTAATTGAATTGACCAGATCGATTGGATTGACAAACTAGTGATTCTCAAATCTTGTTTTTCTCTAATTTAGTTATAGGCTTGGGTTGAGTTACATTGTCAATGTTATAGGTAATACATTATATATGCACTGAACTTTAGCTTTGTAATAAGATTTGAATTATCAATAAGTGTTAGCTGTAGTGGTAACTAATATTATACTTTTAAAAAGAGAACTCAAGTTCTAACCTTTAAATCAACTAGGTATACAAGGGAAACAATTCTCTTACTTGAGTTACAAATGGATAGTTTAGTAATGCTTTTGAAAAGTGTTTTTAAAAAGTGACGTGGAAAAGTGTTTTTAAGAAGTACTTTTGAGTGTTTAGTATTGTTGTCAAAAGTACTTTTGAGAAATAAAATGTCAATTTTAGACATAGTATTATCAAGTAACAAATATGCATTTAAATAATGTTCAAATTAGTTAATATTATTATATTTGAATAAGAATATAAAAATAATTCATTATAACTTGTTGTTAATATTTTAATATATAAAATATAGATTTTAAATATTTTTAAGCAATAAACATTAATTATTTATAAAAAAATTTAGAATATATAAACTATATTTTAAATATTTAAATATAACCATTAAATATTTGTAATTAGATATTAACACATTTTTATTATTTTAAAAATATTTTTTATTTTTAATTAATGATTTTAATACATTTGTAAATTAAACACCAAGAAAAAAAATGGAAAAATACTATGTTGTTATAGAGGTGAAAAAGTAATTAAGCACCAAAAGTGTTTTAGGAGAGGAAAAGCTAAAAATTTTAACTTCACCTTTTTTAAAGTGCTTTTTAAAATCTAAAAATTTCAACCAAAAGTAGCTTGTTTAGCACAACATTTTTTAAGCACTACTAAACAAGCCTAAAATTAACTAAATTTTTAGCATTTAAATTATTGGATATTTAACTAAAATTTTTAAAAACTTTGAGGATTTTAATAAAAATTCTCAAAAAAATTGTTAGATGTAATTAAAACTTTCAAAAATCACTTACTGCCCTCTAAAGTCTAGAAGGAAAAAAAAAGTATGAGCAATTGATTTTTTATTTTTAATTTGTTCAAGGTTGGATTAAAGGTGTTTGAGTACTAATATGTAATGACCCAAAATTTACGGGCATCAGAAAAGTGTAATATCGGGCCTCAGTCTTAGAAAACTGAATTAGTAAATAATTATTAGGAATATTTATGAGTCTAGTGGTGTATTTAAATAGGTTTTAATTATGTAAATTTAGCTTAATTAAGAGTAATTAGGAAAAATGATTAAATTGAATAAGGGGCAAAAGTTGAATTATAAATTAATAAAAAGAAAGGAGGACCAAAATGGAAAATAAGCCATTCTGAGAGTTGAGGCGACAAAAACTTGAAAAATCTAAGATTTTTCTTAGATATTTACTTATTAATTAATTAGTTATTATTATTTTATTAAACTATAAATTATATTAAATTATATTATTATATTATGAAATAAAATAAATTAAGATAAGTGTATGGTGATAAGATGGTACAAGTGTAATAATGTATATATATACACTTGTATTATAATTATTTATTTACTTAAAATTTAAGTTAAAATATATTTATTAATTAAATAACTATATTATAAGATTTTTGTATGATAAATAAATAAAAGAAAGACAAATGGATGGTCGTGATAATATACAAATGTAAAAATATTTATATGTACAATTGTGATATATGTATTTGTTATTAAATAGATATTTATTATAATTATTATTATAGTTTTATATTAAATTATTAAATTATTATTATTATTAAAAATAAATTAAAAATTAAGACAATTGTATAATGATTAATGATACATGTGTAAAATATATATAAATACGCTTGTAATAAAATAAAATATTTTCTTATAATTTAAGTAAAGATATTTATGAATTAAATATTTTTATATTATATCATTATTATAATGTATTATTAATATTATTAACTAATATATAAATATATATATATATGAAATAAAGTAAATAAACATAAAAGAAAAAGAAAAAAAGCAATGAATAATAACAGAATAGCGAACGGGAAAGAAAGAAAGAAAATGGGAAACTAGGGTTTTGAAGCTTTAAGCTTTAATTGGTAAGTCAATCAAGTTTTTTTTATTTAAATTTGATGTTTTAAAAGCTTTAGAATAAAGTTTTGTTGAAATTAAGTTGAGGTTTTGGAAGTTCTTAGGTTTTTGAACATAGTTCATGTTGAACAAAATGATGAATTAGGGGTTTAATTGAATGAATTTCAATTTAGATTTGATAAAGGGATTAAATTGAAAAGTAAGCAATAAGTTTTGCATAGTAGGGACTAAATTGAAAGAATTTTTAAATTAGGGATTTATGATGAAATTTTGATAGATATGTATAAGTTTGGTTGAAATTTAAGTAGAAATGAAATATGAATTGAGTTAGGAAAGTAGATAAATTTACTGTCAAATTGAAATTAAAGTAGAAAATTGAATAGAAATTCAATTATTCAATATAAATTAGTGTTGTATTAATAGTATAAATTATTTTAATTTTCGTAGCTAGCAAAGAACTCAAGGCATCGGCATCGAAAGGAAAAGAAAAGGTTATCAAGGAGTAATCGAGCAAATCACGGTTTGTATTACTATAATTCAAATCTATTTGTTATTAATTGTTATATTTTAATTAAAATGCATGGTAGATAAAATTAGGTAAGTAATTGAAATAATGATATTGATTTGAATGAAATTGATTTAAAAGTGTTTATGGCAATTAAAATTAAATGTGAACAAATTGGAAATTAAAAGTGATTTGAATTAAATAATTAAATTATGAATTGTGTGAATATTTGAAGGTATATCGATTGGAAATTAAAAGTGATTTGAATTGAATAAAAATGAATTGAATGAAGAAAATATGTGATTATTTGAAACGTATATTAATTGAAAAGTGATTAGTGATTTGAACTTGATTGGAAAATGAATCGAAAATATGAACTGAATAAAAGTGAATTAAATTATGAATATGGTGAATATGTGAATTGTGTATTGATTGAAAAGTGGATTGAATTGAATCAAAGTATGATTATATGTGATTATCAGAAATATGTATTGGTATTGAATTGTATATTGATTAGGAAGTGGAAAAGTGAAATTGAATTGAATCCGTAACACCCCTATCCCGTAACCGCCATCGGAATAGGTAAGGGGCATTATCGGACTTGTAACTCAGACCAGAACAGTAATACTTTAAACTTATCAAACATCATCACAATTCATACCATAATCCATCAAAGCATGTTTAAAACAGTCATATAAAGCTTCATTCATTCATCAGGGACTAAATTGATATCATATAAAAGATATGAGAAGACTTAAGAAAATTTTTGAAATATGGTCACAAGGCCGTGTGCCTCACACGGCTGCCAAACATGCCCATGTGTCCAGGCCGTGGCAAAACAGCGCATACATACTGACTTGTGCACACGGCCACAAGACACGCCCTTATGTCTAGGCCGTGTGAAATTCATAAAGCTACTGACTTGAGCCCACGGGTACCAGACACGGCCGTGTGTCTAGCCCGTGTGGCATCCTGACCAATTCAACTACAATACAGGGGTCACACGGTTGAGTCACACGCCCGTGTGCTCTAACCGTGTGGTACGAAATAGGCTTGGTATAAGCCATTTTCATACCCCAAATGCTCATGTACCTACAAGTAACACTTTACAACATTTCATATACCAATTGAGCAATCAATTCAGCCAAAAACAAGCACATTTATACCAACTCATAATCAATCAATGTCATGCCAATTTGCATCAACCAAACATGTACCAAATAAGCCAATTCCATACCTATTTCAACTTACCAAATCATTTCAATAAAGACACCTATCAATTATCCACATCCAAACCTCACCTATGTCATGTACCATTCATCCAAAATATCATATAAAGAGCACAACATATAATGCATTTATGAAAAGCCAACCATTATCATTTCAAGCCATATCTCATAGCTTGAATAAGTGCCCAAAATCATACCACATTCATTAACATAGCTACCATAAACATTAACTTATACATAAACATTAACTTATAAACTAGCCTATACATGCCATATTTACCACATTTACAAAAATTCAAAAGTACTGAAAGCTTGAGTGGATAGTGTGATTGCAGTCTCCGACTTTGTCCAAAATCGAGCTAGCTTCCGAATCTACAAAACACGGGAAAGTAAACAACATAAGCTTTTAAAGCTTAGTAAGCTAGTATAATATAGAAACACACTTACCGAGTATAAATAAGCAATTTAAGCAATAAAAATCAACTCATAAGCTTGTATTGCCTATTCAAAGGATTCAACCACATGTTAGTCATTTATACCAACCATATATTCATCCATACAAAGGATGAAATCATGCATATAACATTCATGTACATTTCAATACTTATAACATATCACATTTCATCTTCTATTTATTAGATCATATAATCCATGTCACATTTCATACATATAACTCATATACTTCATTTATCAAGTCATCAAATAGCATTTATACTATTATACTACTTAATCCTTGTAAATCATGTAACATATACCATGTAATCATATACTTGTAACATATTGTTCATGTAGTTCATGTAGTTTATGTATTCATATAACATATATACATACCATGTACATTTTTGTATCTTTATAACATGTAATCCATGTATAACTTGTATCACCTGTATCATGTATTCAAATAAACTTGGACTTGTAACATATAATTCATGTAACATGTATTTCTTATATTACAAATCGGTATAATGCCCGTTGAACCTTTGGAAACATCAAGGGATACTCGGGTGATACACACACAGTGTATATATATAAACCTGTAAATCCGTCAATTCATCATATGTGCTCTTTTGAGCCATGTTCGGTATGCTTCTCCTGAGCCGGTAACGGTAAGCCCGAATGCTGAACATGTAAGCTCATGATCTGTGGTGAGTCCGCAACAAATGCAGGAGCTCAACCACCTTGTAGCCCTAGTGACATGTCACTTGTATCCCACGACTTTCTACGGTTCGAACAGGACTCGGTAATCAAATTGGACATATAATCAATATGTAATTCAACATGTATTTAATAGGCAAACTTGATTCCATAGTTCACTAAACATCCATATAACATTAAAGCAACAATTATAAACATTATACAAGTTCGATTCTAATTATACGAACTTACCTCGATTTAAGCTCGTGTACCCGATATCTATTCATCTATCTTTCGTTTTCCCCGATCAAGTTTCGGGATTTGTTTGTCTTGATCTATATTAATCCAAATTTAACTCAATTATTCAAAAACACATTCAATATAGTCTCAAGACATGTATTTTAGCCATTTTGTAAAATAGTCTTTGTATTTTCATACTTTGACATTTTAGTCCCTAATACATAAAATAACAAATTACACAATTTAAACAAAAATTCACTATAGCCGAATTTCATATAGCTTCTATTAAGCCCATATTTTCATGTTATTCGTATTTCTAACCACAAAATTTCTATCTTTTTCAATTTAATCCCGTATACTCAATTTTATCAAAAATCACTTTATACAACTTGTATATTTCTAAACAACCATCAATAATTCATCAAGAAACATAAAAATAGACATATATTCATCAATGACACATTTCAAAAACACAACCAATTTCAGAAATTAAGTTACGGGCATGATAGTATACAAAGCAACGATATCAAAAACACAAAAATCATCAAAAACCGAATCAAATTGCTTACCCAAATTAGCTTGAGAATTGCCGAATGAAAAATGCTTTAAAACCCTTGTTTTTCTTTGAAAAATTGGTGGAAGAATAAAATGAAATGACTTATTTGATGTTTCTTTACTTAATAAATCATATAATTGTAGTTTACTAAAATAACCTTATTAATAATCATATAAAACATATCATTTAATGTCTTTTAATGTCCATGCATATTAGTGAAGGTAAAATAACAACATAAGGCCTTCCATTTAATAAACAAAAGTCAAATAAGCCATTTATGCAATAGAATTCATTTTTATCGCTTTATGCGATTTAGTACTTTTTACCGAATTAGCTAACCAAACTGTAAAATTTTCTTTACGAAATTTTCATACGGTAGTTCTAACATGTTGTAAGACATAATAAAATAATAAAATAATTATTTTGACTCGATTAAGTGGTCCTAAAACCACTCGTTTCGATTAGGGTCTAAACCGGGCTGTTACAGAATCATGATTGAATTGAAAGTGAATTTAAAATTGAGAAATGATTTAAATACCCTATTAACTAGATGGGTTGAGTCAGATATAGTTGGCATGTCATAGGATTGGAAGAGTACGGGATTTATCGGCTTTACTGATCAGGCACTTTATGTGTCGTATCAGGCACCTCGTATGTCGTATCAGGCACCTCGTGTGTCGTTTCAGGCACTTTATATGTCGTATACTGTTTCTGATATATTGATCAGGTACTAAGTAGCGTTTTAGGCACAATGTGCCGTACTAATGTGTTTGGTTGGAATCCGTGTATCCGCCAAGGTCCGGGTTTGTTAATAGGGTGAATAACTGAAATGAGAAAATTAAATAAATTTGATTGATCATACTATTAAAAATATGAGAAAGAAATTATGAGTTGAATTGTGAATTGAATTGAAATGTGAGATTTGAAGCTTGAACTTAAGGTTCATGAATTTGCTAAAATATTGAATTATTGATATTGAAATCAGTTGAATAAATGAAATGAGAAAATCAAATGAATTGATTGATTGAACTATTGAAAGTATAAGAAAGTGAAATTATGAATTGAAATGTGAATTGAAATTGAAATATCAAAATAAGAAGTGAAAATAGGATGAACTGGAAATAATGAAATAGTGTATGAGTTAGTTGAATATAATCTTATGAATTAATTATAATTATTTTTATTGAAAATGTTGGTTTAAATAATTATTGAAAGAATAATGTTGTAAAGTTTTAGATATGAAATAGAATAAGTTATTAAATTGGGATATAGAAATGAAATACATGAAACAATGATTTTATGAAATGGTTATTAATGAAATGCATGAAATGAATATTGAAATAGTAAGAAGATATATAAATTAAAATGAAGAAAAGTTATTTAAGATACATATTATTAAGAAAATTTAAAGTTTTAAATGCATGAATGATTTATTGAAAGTAAAATAGTGGTAAGGTAAATTGTGCATATTTATTGTTTTTACTTTAAGTATTTAAATTATAGTAATACCATTGGGTGTATACTCAGCGTACGATTTGTTTCCGTGCGCAGATTAGGTACATAAATTTTGAAGAGTTGTATTTGAGATTACGAGCTTTCATTTCATCACATCTTCAAGCAACAAGAGGGTGCGTTAAAATTTTTTTGAATAAAATGGCATATACTTAGGAAAATCAAGTATGTACCAAGTAGTAGTAAAACTAAATTATAAATTATTTAAATTTATTATTTGTCCGTTTTATGTTCTAATATATTAGTGATTAGCCAAGAATTACTTTGGTACAAAATGTAATATTTCTATATCAGTTTCCTTGAGTCGAACATGGTATAGGGGTGTTACACAATAAATATTGAATGTAATGATAAAACATATTACATTTTTCCCGAAAGTAAATCAAAGTTTGAATATTGAAAGAGATGTTAAAAAAGACAAATATGAACATCGTAAATATTAATCATCATGGTTTGTAAATAAGATACATTGGTTTTAAAAAATGACTCGAGTTAATTGGAAGGTAGCATTCCACACAAAACCTAAAGGAGAATTCCCACACTCTTTGATTGCTAGGCTGTAAATATTTGATTTTTGGTTGTTTGACAAATTTTGTTGAAGCTTAAAGTTGTTAATTGCTTAAACAAACTAAGTTGAAAGGAAGTATCAGACTGTAATGACCACTCCATCTTGGAACTGCAACAATCGTGTAAATAAAATAACAAATAACATCAACGTTTGCTTACGCAAATCGGTTTCCCTACCTCTACAAAACCTAGCTTAGTAAGTAATTTTACTATCTTTAATCACCAATACAATAAATGTGTAGGCTTGCTAATATGTTAGTTCCACCATGAACAAATAAAGAGCTATCAATATGCTCTCTTACATAACCTATACAAATCGAGAAATATATATAAATGTGTAGGCTTGCTAACATGTTAGTGATTGAATACAAAGCAACTCACTGTAATTCTTAACATGCTAATTACATTGAGTTTCTAAGGGTTGTCATTGAGTTATGGGAATTTGTTTGCATCTAGTTGCTATTTTCCTAGAAGAATATACTTTAAATTCAGTCAATCTGATTGTTATAGAGTTTTTTTTACCCAGTTTTAAAAAGTTATAAAATAATTATTAAATTATTCAAGAATTTTTATTTAAGTCATTAAGTTATTTTTGTAAAGTTCAACTATCGAATTCAAAGTAACGATTCAATCACCAGTACAATAAATTAATATTCATAGAGAATTTAAAATATTTGAAAATTGAAGGGTTGGAAATGGATTTCCACCTTAATTAATAAATTATGATTAATTAAAAATTCTACAAAGGAATAATAATGAAAAATGGTAAGAACCCTCCTATAGTGCGCTTCTGGATTCTTCCACAGAGCTCCATTGTTGAAACCAGCCAAAAACCTTTCCTTTTTCAGTTTTATAAAGTCCTCTTTTCTTCCCAAAAGTCCAAGCTTTTTCCTTCTCGTCTTCCTCAATAATTAAGGGCCATTTTCTTCCTCGTTCTCTAAAATCATTTTTCTTTACATTTTCCCTTTGATTTTTCTTGTTTAACTAAATTATCTCTTGAATTTTTCATATAGCTTCAATCTAACATAGTTGGTTGCTTGTTTTCCGAGATTCAACAATGTCTCATATCCTTTTTTTTTTCTTTCTAATTTGTTTGATTAATACATAATTTATAGCTTTTAAGCTATGTTATTTCTTGGTTTCTGTCTTTTTTTTTTTTGGTGTTAATTCCTTAACTCAAGCTAACGGGGTAACCAGAGAGAACGAGACCGAGAAAGGGCACAAGCCAGAGCAGCCCACAAAGCCAAAGGTTCCAAAGACGACGGGTTAACCCCTGAGCAACGGCGTGAAAGGTTCCCTATTTCATTTTTACCTTTTCTTGGATATCTTTAATTGTGTGAATTTTGCGTCTTCGTTTTTTTTACTTGTGGCTTTGAGTCGATGGACAGAGATGCAAAGGCATTGCAAGAGAAATTGGCGAAGAAAGCGGCTCAAGCGACGGTTGGATCCGAGCGGCAAAGTGGGATAAAAAACAAGAAATAACAGTGGGAAGTGATTATAGATTGCAGGATAAAAGGGAGAGTGTGATTATATAATTGGATTGGGAAAATCGTGTCTTTTGTTTTTCATTTTAACAAACGCTTGGTGTGCATTTGTTTTAAAGTGATTTGCAATGGAATTTGATTTCCTCTTTGAACATCATTATCTAATTGATAGTCTTTCCAATTCTAAACTTCAGAAATTCCAGCTGATCATTCAACTAAAAAATTAGCCTTTGAATAAGTTCGATTCAAAATAATATTATGAATCTAACCCATAAATATTAAAAAAAAATTATAAATGAGAAGATTTTGAAAAACCCTTTTAGCTTACATGAGAAAAATTATAAAAAATGGAATGAGCAATGTTAAAATATAGGACCGACAAAAGAGGTAAGACAGCATAAATTGTAATGCTAACATTTACACATTCATATACTAACGTAAAACCTTATGCTTCCACTACAAGTAAACTATATATATATATATGTATATATATATATATCATCATGTACCCTGTATCAGCTTCTATGCTAGTCAGAGTCCGCAATAACCCGAGAGATGATCAACCACCATAATCGAGAGGGGGCTCGAAAGGGCCGCGAATACTTATCCTTTGGTTCTCATAATCGTGATGCTGCCTTTACCACCTTCGGTACGAATTTTAGTTTTGCCAACAACAAGCTTCCCGGAAAAAGCTGAAGTTGGTAGATCTTCGTTGCTTTGTTTCGGTTTTGACGGTGGGGGTGTTTGGATTCGCTGGTTTATATCCTTGAGGGTCACGTCTCCATGGAAACCGCAGGGTTTAATGAAAGCAAATGGGTAGGCAATTGAAGATGGCTGTTTAGTGGGAGGACATATGAATGACTTCCTACCTAAATTAGCAAAAACACAATGTTCTTACGTGTTGATACCACAAATAAGACGTCTCAAAAGCATAACGAACACGAAGGTTACCTTTGAAAACAACATTTTGAGGGGTTTGAGTTGCCTGTTTTTGAACAGCATCGGGGCCAGACTCAGGTTGGGCATTGAAATACTCTATGAACATAGAAACAATGTTGTTAAAAAGCGAATATAACAACTCGTAGAGAAAGACGGCAATCATGAAGGCACGGAACAGGAATCATTTACCCGAAATATCGATTTGAATGTCGGATGAGGTGTGAAGGTTCCTGAATCTCATATTATAAGGTAATCAGAATATTAATATAACGATGAAACGAAAATGTTGAAAATCCACAGAAGCATACATATCATTAGAGCTAAGAAGCATCTCCGCATCGTTGAAATATTCAGCAAGCCACCCTTCACACAACTGATCTAAGCCCTCATAACTGAAAGCCGATGCATCCTCTGCAAAATGTTGTTACAATTAAAAACCCGAGTATGCATTCGGTTCAAGTTGATTATTATTTGTACGAAAACGGCAAACCTGAAAATCCGGCAACCCGCTGAGACGCATCAGGTAAAACCTCTGCCAGCAACTCATCCCTCTCCTAAACATTGAAAGAAGAAACAAATAATCAAAAGCATGTAAATAACACAACAGGAAAGTAACTTGATACCGATCCAACAGAACTCACTCTTGATTTTAGAAACGTAGATGGCATTTCATCACAGAAAAGGGAAGAATCTAATTCGAAAGTGTCAAATTGAAGCACTCTACGTCTTTTAAGTCGAGAAGAGGTCTCCCTCGTATCCTCTGTTTCCTTGCTAATATCATCTGAAGTTCACAATCTTACTATTACTTTAAAAGAAAGAGAAGAACAGATATTATAAAAACAAGAAAGTTTCAAAGAAAACGAAGGAAGAAAACTACCATTACAAGTATAATGGTATGAGAGATCACCACATTCCTTAACAGGGGTCGTTTCATTGAACATGTAGGAAAGGTCTTCCTCATTCAAGGTCACCGGAGTCCACACACCTTGGGATGCATCTGCATAGATATTATTCATGCATCATTTTGGTTACTTCAAAACTATTAGCTTGAAACCATCATCAACAGAGGCAATAATTTACCAGAATCAGAGTTCTTTTGCACACCATAATTCTCCCCATGCCAATCCCAAGGACTTCTTGTACTGCTACCAATCAAATAATAAACATAAATATACAAACATACATACATACACACGCGCACACACACACGCACATATATGCACGCACAACCACACACATAGCTGAATGATATTCAGGCCAAAGCAGAGAGGCAATGCAAATGGACTTCACAACAAATCATCCAATGCAGTACCTAAAAGTGGAATCCATGTTTACACCTCACAAGCATTAAGCAAAATCTTACATAGGGTTTACATCAATATAAGTTCGTAATTAAGTCACCAATTCACCAAGATAATCCATCCATCATATTACAAGTCAATTATGAAACAACAGCAAACAGTTGACATTTCCACCTCAAAAGTAAAAATTGAAGCATTGGATCCAATAACAGTACTGACTCAAACAAGCATCCCATGTAGAATCACAGAAAGGATACAATGTTATTCAGCAGTGATGTTTAAGCTAATAAAAAACCACAAAAAGGGAAAAAAAAAAAAAAAAAAACACAGTGACCCCCACCATTTTCACCAGAGCCCACACCTTCATTTCACTCTCTCAATTACCCATTTCAGTTACAGTAAAAATCAAAGCAAACCCATTTCTAAACGAAGCATTTAATCCATAAAAAAAATACTTAAAATCAAAGAAAAACACAAGTTCATCCCCAAATGAAATGCTAAAAAAGAAAATACAAAACCCAAAAACAAACATCAGAAACACATGCATTTTAAAACCATAAGAACACGAAATAGAAAAAAAGAAATTTACTGATAATTGTTGTAATCCATTTCTTCAGCTTCCCTTTCAAAACTGAACCAAACTAACCCTTCTATTTCCCCTTTTCTTTTTCTCAGTCTTCACTTCTTCAACAACACCACCAAAAGTAGCCGTTACACAGAGATCGACATTTTCCTTTTTCTCTCAGTCTTTCACTATTTATCAAAGGCAAAGGGAACGAACCCAACAACACGAATTTCTTTTTTCCTTTTTTGCTTTTGACGAGGGGGGCGTGATACACGGGATATTGGGCTGCGGTTGAATCAGGCGCGTGGTGTTCAGGAATCGACCAAAGCAGCAATGGTATATATACACACACACACAAACACTAAGAACAACGTGAGAGAGAAACAAGGGGTGCTGCTCTGTAAGGAAAAGATGGGATCGTGCTTTTAGTTGCGGGGGGAATGAGGTGACTATCATCGGCTAAAGATAAAATGGGTCCCTTTATTCTGCCATTAAAATTAATGAAATTTATTGAGTTTTTTTATATGTATATAGTATAGATATTTATTTTAAGGTAAATTTACACCAAGGTCACTAAATTATTAGTAAATTTACGTTTTAGTCACTTAACTTTAAAATGTTAAAAAATAGTTACTAAACTATTTAGATGTTTTCGTTTAAGTCGTTCGGCTGTTAATTCCTTTTAAAAAGTCCAACAAACGAGCTCCAAGCAACCATTCAGTGATCAGTACCCATTGACAAGTAGAATAGCATACTTTAGATCTAAATCAATCGAACGATTGTTGGAGATTTGACCCTTATTTGAGAACTTTTGTAAATATTAAGTCCTTTTAGACCAAATTTAAGTTTTTAACCCCAAAAAGTAATGATAGTTTGGTCACTGAAATAATTTTTTTTCGAATTATTCGAGAATTTAAAATGAATTTTTTTAAATAATTTAGTGATTATTGTATAACTTTTTAAAATTAAATGATTAAAATATAAGTTTACTAATAGTTTAGTAATTTTAGGTATAATTTACCCTTTCATTTATGCATGCATGTGGACGAATTCTATAGTTGGTATTTATATTCTATACTAAATTTGGGTGTTTTGATCGATGAATAACAGATAAAATCAGTGTAATTTTTCATTTATCATTAGTTGGATTTAATGGATTTGGAATCGAGATTTTCAATTAAAAATAATTAATTAAATGTTGAATATGTATTTTTTTATTAAATAAGTATCACAATTCAATATGGTAAGTAGTTAATGAAAACATGTATTTGTTTTATAATTCGTGACTCATAATATTTATATTTATTATATTTGATTGAGTGGTAATTTAGTAGGGAAAAAATGGAAATATTTTTTATTTTTAAACAAAATTATATTATTTTAAGAGTATTTTTATTATTTTATATCTTTTATATAAAAATAAAAAAATATATACATACATGATCAAATTTAAACTCATGCATTAGTTTAGTTTCCACTCAAATCGTGATTTGTAAATATATCATAATTTAATATGATTTAAAAAATTTAAATTTTAAAGTTGTAATTTATTCAGACTTGAAAGACTAAATATATTTCAACAGGGCTTATACATAATTTATCATTAAATTAAAGCTGAATTTTTAATTTTTTTTAATTTGTGCGAATTGAAAAAATCACCCATTTCTTTTATTCAATTTATCTCACCAACCAATTCATTTTTTACTATTTAAATTGATTTTGTATTAATTATTTGAAATTTCGAACTTTCAATATGTGTGAGTTTAAAAAAGTTATCAATTTTCAATCTCGTCCTATGAGTTTTTTTTCTAGAATTATAATGTTGAAAATTTTTTATTTAATTTATAATTCTATCTATTAATACTATGGGATGTGTCTCGAATTTTCGAACAAATCATTTTCGAACAAATAAGAGAAGAAACAGAATCAACATCACGACGAAGAGGAGCACGACGTCCCAACAACGCGACGGACGACATCCGGATGTGGCGACATGTACTCAACTTAAACCAGGTTTTTTCTCCTAGTTAAACTCTACCATCTTTTTCTAGTTAAACTCCGATTAGTCTAGGAATATTTTAGTCATATTAGGACTTTAATATTAACCTATTTAAAGGTTATAACCCTGTTTAGAGAGTTAACAAAATAACTCTTTGGTGAGATTTTATAAAGAGTTTTGGAGTGAGTTTTTTAGATTAACTTTTTATTTGGGTTTTGAGTTTTGCTCTTTGGATTATTTTCTCCATCTTGTATTCCGTTTCGACTTTTGACAATTTTTAGTGAAGCTTTCTTTACTCGTGGTTTTTATCCTCTTCGAGGGAGTTTTCCATAGTAAAATTTGTGCATTCAATTTTCTCTACTTTTCTTACTCGTTTATACGGGTTAATCCCCAACAAATACAAAAGATTAACAAAAAAATAATCACAATCTTTAAAAAAAATAAAAAAATTATCACGAGATCTCATGAATTTACTAATTGTAACACCCCGAATTTTGGGCCTAGATGAATTGGGCTTTGGGTCCTATAATTTTTTTTAATAAGCAAGAAAATGACAAATGACATGTCAGCTTTAAGGGTTTAATAAATTTAGAGTGTCTAGGGGTGTTGGAGAAGTTCTGGGTTCGAACTTTGAGGTGAAGGAATTATTAATTAATTATTAAAGGAACAAGGGAGGTGAGTAGTTGGGCTTTTAAATAAAAATGGGGAAAAATGGCATAAAAGAGCCTTGTGGTGGAGTGGCTAAGTGACGCCACTTAGGGTATAAAAAGGTGATGTTATGGGCTAACAAGGAGATCCTAGGTTCGAATCCTAGCTTAGTATTTTTTTTAGGAGTTTAATTTTGGCCTTCTAGAAGGTTGGAATTGATGTGATGATGGACTTTAAGGAGAGATATCAGAAGAGAAAATTTAGGAAAATGATTGGGGATTTATCAGGGAGAAAAACGATGAGATGAGATGGGGAAGAGTTGGAGCCGATTGGGACTTTAGGAGAAAGATAGTTTCAGCTTTTGGCTATTTAAGGGAGGTGTCGAATGCTCTTGAGGGGTTCTTTTGTTTTGTCGAAACATTCCATTGCCGAATTTTCTTCTCCCTCTCATTCTTCTGTCGAATAACCCACCATCTTTTTGTCGAAATTTCTATTAACGCAATAGTCTTCTTTTTCTAAAAAGCCGAATCCATTCTTAACCTCTTAAATACCGAAATAGCCACATCAAATTGTCGATCTCTCTCTGCTCTCCTCCATCACAAATCAGTTGCTATTATTTTCTCTTAATCAAGTTTTAAAAGTCAGATCTCGTTCAGTAGCTATCTTGGCCGCAAGATCAAAGGTTAGATTCGGTAAGTGATTCGTCAAACATCATTTAGTATGTTTTGGTAAAAGCCGGAGGGCTATCTAACCCTTCTTGTCGTTAACCTTATTTTGACAATGGTAGGATTCATAAATCGCAAGTGTAATAGGGATCTACAAGTCTCTGCCGAAAAGCTATTCTCTCGTTTCGGCTTTTGGGTAAGTATTTTTTATTTTAGGGATATGTGGCCAAATGGTTTACAGTAAGTGGAATGGTGACTTAAGTGGATACAAGTCACCTATTATTTCATCTTTAACGATTGAGATTAATGCAGATCTAAGGATATTTGGGAATAGTAGCTAAGGAGGGGCTGTTAGAACTGGTGGCACACGGTAAGGTTACGGTAAGGCTTCGGGATTTGATAAAGTTGTAATTTAAGGTATAGAATTGATTTGAAAATGATTTTGGTTGTAGATCGAGGCTGAGGATAGAGTAGTGCGGGTCGTCAATCAGGTGTGTACATACATTGCTCACGCGACCAATCGGCAAAAGTCAAAATCCTGAAAAGCCAGAATGCCGAAAAGTCGAAAAGTCGAAAGGTTGGCGCCGGCAACCACATGAGCGTGCGAACTCTCATTTGGAGATACCGATATGATTACCGAGGCTTAGAAAGCGATCTCATGGTCCCGGGCCACTGTTTGGCCAACCAAGCCAGACGGGCTAAATAGGCCTACCAAGCTTATGGGCCCAAATTGACAAAAGTTGTTATATGAAATTGAATGAAGGGTTGATATAGATGATTGTATGATTTGATTTTGATTGGGCTTAATGGGCTTTATGAAAATGATTGGGCTTAGTGGGCCTTATGGGATTGTAGAAATGCATGCTATGTTTTTAATGGACTTTAGGCCTAGTTCTGATGAATTCTCAAATTGCATAAGACTTAATTAAATAATCAAACATGTCTGTGGACAAGTTGCTAGGCTAGGGTGTGGCAATGGATGTGTGCATGTCTAGGATTGGATTTAGGAAGAGCTTGGTACTTAAGCGGTCCGAGTGACCCACCTCCTCTTCTCTTGAATCCTACCTGGTGCATAGTGTCCATTCACTTTAGCCGCGAGGACTTGTTGATGGGCCAAAGTTCATAACAAAAAACTGTACTATTAGGAAATTACAAGTATGGTAGAATTACAGAAATGCTCCTGTAGGGTAGAATTACGAAATTGCCCCTGTAGGGTAGAATTACGAAATTGCCCCTGTAGGGTAGAATTACGAAAACACCCTTCTAGGGTAGAATTACTGAAATACCCTTGTAGGGTAGAAATTACCAAAATACCCCTGGATAGTGAAATGACTAAAATACCCCTAGGTGCTTAATGTGTGATAATATGTATGTTGCATTCATAAAAAGTATGTTGCACTTGGGTGGGTTTAATGGAACGGAGGAAGATATGTGAGGATCGCACAGTCGCTTGACAACCGTGGATCCACCAGTGGCTTTAAGCCCATTATATGAATAGCAGCCTTGCTGTAACGTTTGAATAGTGCCGCTGTTGGTGCTACCTTTAGAGTGTAGGGATGGGTGGGTTAATATTTATATCCCCACAGGAATGTAGGGTTGGAAGGGAAATGGAGTGCAGGGTTGGATTTGGGATAGGTACATTGCATTCATGTGAAATTGATGTGATTTGAGGTCAATGTGGGCTAAGGCCCAAGACCACCGATATTGTTAGGGCTTAGGCCCAATGTGATATTTGTATATTGATTAATTTGATTGCCAAGGGTCGTACACATTGAGTTGCGAAACTCACACCCTTTAATTTAATGTTTCAGGTGACTCTAGGTAGACGGCTCGATGTGGGAGAGGACTCGGAGATGGCCACACTGCAAGCTACTTAGAAATTTTAATTACTTTATTTCAGTTACTTTATTTTCAATAAGTTGTAATAAGGCATTGTGACTCCAATTTGACTTATATTTGGGTTTTATTATTGTTACAACTGTTGGATCATCAAACTTAAATAAATTTCTCAAATTAACCGTGGTTTTTTTTTTAAATAACTTTATCATATGGATGTTTTTACTTAAACATAGGATTTCATTATAACTTAACAAGTTACAAGGATTTTGATCATATGGATGTTTTTACTTAAACATAGGATTTCATTATAACTTAACAAGTTATAAGGATTTTGATTTTTCTAAGTCACAAACTTAAGTTTTTAACCAAGTAACTTGTCCACTGAACATAATTTTAACTAAACAAAGTCGTTTTGGAATAATGGCTTTAATGTGACATCACCAGATTCAACCATAACGTCTAGGGCGAGTCTGGGGTGTTACACTAATTCCCATTAGCGATAAATATAAAAATTAGACATAAAATTTGATCTAATATGAAATGTCATACATGAATTTTGATTTTGTGTGATTTTATATATACAATTTTAGCTTGATTCAATTTTTACAAATCATTAACAGCATTATTGAATTAGCACCCTTTTACGTTGATACATTGCATACACAAACAACTATATATTAATCCAATATGAAGATAAATATATGTATTTATTTCTTAAAATGTGTACAATTGAATTAAAATCAAAATTTTACGTATACATATGCACCACAATTCAAGTTTCATTTACGTAATTGCATTAAATTAAAGTTTATATATCAAATTATACATTGAACCAAAATTCATATATAAATTTGATATTTATCTCCTCCTAATAAATTAAAATCTCATCAATAATCTACTAACAAGTATTTAATATAGTGATAAGTTACATTAAAGATAAATTTAAACCTTAAAAACTATATTATTAAAATAAATATCTTAAATCTTATACTTTGTTTGGTTCCTTGTAAATTAGGTGCATTTATTCTTTGATTTGGACTAATAGTAGATAATTTAAATCAGAGTAATTCTAGATAAAATAAAATAAAAGTATCATCTCTTTTTATCAATAATTCGGGGTTTAATCTCAAGAATTTCTAGTTTCCATTTTTATAATTACAATTAAAAGTGTTTATTAATCGAATTAGACCTAAATTTAATTCTAAAAAAATTTTTAAGCTCAAGCCTGGACTCACCTCACCCAAATGGCCCATTTATCTATTTAAAAGATCATACAATTATTTTTATTTAAATTTAACTACAAAATTATTTTTAGTTCCTTTTAAAAAATTAAAAATTTAAATTTAATTTTTTATAGCTTTGATTAAATAAAAAATTACAGTTTTGGCCCATTTAAAAATTATTTATTCAATTTATATCAATTTCATCTTAGCCCTCCAATATAAAAAAAGAAAAGCTTGTTTCTATTGTACCTGAATAATCTATTTTTAAACAGTGTTCTTCTTTGTGGTTGTAGCTGGAAGGACAACAAAAAGGCTTCAGGTATGCCATTTAGAACCCCCGATGTTTAGCTCATTGCTTAAAGGTATTTGTCTTTATACCAATATCGGATGGTAAGAGTTATTTACTAATGATATATGCGACGGTAATCAAATTTTATAATGATGTGTGAGTTGTACCAAAATTGAACAATTAAAAAGAAAAATATCTAAACCTTTCTCTTTGTCTAAGGTTAATGGACCCTTTCAAATGGAAGATTCCTATAGGATATCAATGGATCTTGTCAACTAGAGTATCCCCTATGAGGATAACATATGAATAATACAGATTATAGTTAGTGGAGCCTAATTCTAATTGTTTTGTTTTGAAGTAAAGATATTCAAAGGATAATTCTCTTTATTCAGTTATTTACAATAGAGAAGTATTCGATTCTCTTTTAGATAGGTTCTGAAAGGAGAAGGAAAGTTGGAATGTCATCCAACATCTATTATTGAAGTCACCCAATCTTATAGTACCTATTTTTAGAACGTCCAGTGTTAAAGTCAAATACATTTCCTATTTATATTTGAATTTTTTAAATTGACTTATCATATTTGATTGTTAAATTTTATAATATAATTGTTAATTATATAATATTAAAGGTGTGAAAATATCCTTTTTATTCCACGAATAATTTTAAAAAATTAACATATGTATTTTTTAAATATATATTTATAAAATATTTTACTATACTCTTACACTTATCAATCTTTTAATATTGTTTGCGTAAATTAAAATTTTCACTAATAATGTAGCAAATAATTTCAAAAATATTAATAGAAATATAATTATTTTTAATTAAGTCAAACTCAATTTTACTTTTTTTTTTAAAAAGAAAATAAAAGCATACAAATATATAAATTAAGGTTTTCTTTTCATTTTGTAAGTCAACCCCTTGCCCTCTAAAGACGTCAAGCCCATATTCTGGACCCACAATGCGGTTCAATAAGGGCACATAGGTTGGCTATGAGGTTGTCTTTGACTTTTCCTCTAATTATATCTTACGTGTCACAATTTACAAATTAAAATACAACTTTCAATCCTTTCAAACAAATATATATACATAATTGATTGGGATAGTTGGAAGGGTGGAGTTAGAAAATTATTTTTAAGAGGGTTAGAGATGAATGGTGAATTTTGATATTAAAATATAATTTTATCTTTATATTATTTTATAAATTTTTTAAAAATTTGTAGTGATTACGAGGTAAAATTATCTTTTTTAAGGGTTAAGATAATTGTCTATTCTTGTTTAAGTTCTTGTCACAAGTTAATGGACATGTAATTTCTAAATTAGAAAAGTGAAAGATTAGATTTTAAATTTACGAAAAATACATGAATTTAGAGCATATTTTAATATTTTATTATAAATTTAATTTTTTAAATCTATAATATAGGTGTTCCATAATCTAATATATGTATTACTTTTTTTTTAAATAGCATCATAATAAATTTAGCTCCTAAAATTTACTTTTTTGTCATTTTAATCTTAATTTTTTTTAAATGAAAAAAAAGATCAAAGGATTTTAACAACGTTGATGTGGCAACCTATGTGCTATGTGGTAGTTCATATGCATTTCATTTCCGAAGTAGATGTTTTTTAAAAATCTCTATAACTTTTAATAACATTTATGTATTTCTTCTTCTTTTATAAGATACACGTAGATTACTATGCCACATTAACATCATTTAAATTTTAACAGTTCAATTATTTTTTTATCACTAAAATAATAATTCAACTAAAATTTAAAAGCTTAAAATCAAAATATTAAAAAAATTAAGGCCAAAATCGCAAAAAAGTATAAATGCATCAAATTTTATATAATACTAAAAATTCTATTACACATGGATGGGCATGAAAATCACGAATTTAAAGCACAAATATGTGTTAGAAAATAACATACAATAAACAATGCAACGTATGGTTTGAAACTAATTAGTCATAATAACACATGAAATATGTACTATATTAAAATGAAAAAATAAAATTATGAGTAAAATAAAATTTAAACACATATTAATACGTCATATAAACAATACTAAATGACTAAAATTATTTATTATGATTTTGTTATCAATTGTGAGTTATGATCGAGTTAACTTGTAACACCAATTTAATTAACAATATTATTAATACTAGGAACTCTATCACACGCATATGTGTGTGGAAACTATATATTTAGAACATAGATTTGTGTTTAAAAATAACAGACCTTAAACCCTAAATAACAACACATAATAAAACGAAATTTAAATACATGAATACATCATATTAAGATTATTGAATAAATACAACATATATCATAAGTTGGTGTCGAGTTAATTTGTGACATTATCTTAATAATATATACAATTGATGGGTAACACAAACTCAATAAATGGTTTTATAAATAGTAAGTATATATACAAAAATTTAGTGAGAAAAAATATTTTACGTTAAAAGTTATTTTTTTAATAAGTTTACTCAATAATTATTATTGGTGTAGTGGTAAAAAATTTTTACAAGTCCCTTATGCATGGGTTTAATCTCGAGATATGTTAACCATTTTTTAACCACGAGTTTATAATATTTTCCGTTAAACGGTAATATAAAAAATTATAAATTGATAGATAAAATTATGTAAAATTATATTTATAAATAAATTTAAAATCTTTCTTTCTTTTTTGAAACTATATTCCTTTCACGAATGAGCAATGAAGTCATGGCCTATAACGTAATAAATTAAAAAACGATGGTAAGGTACGAAAAATGAAACAAACCTAAACTCACATACTATGTATTAAATATCTAACTTAAAATTGATAAAAAATAATTAAATATATATATTATGAAATTTATAACATATCATTTAACAAGTGTGTTGACATAACAATGCAATGCAAGGAAAATCTTTCCCATGCAAAAATTGCAGGGTCTAATGAAGTTAGTTTCGTTAAGAAAATTCTTAAATATATATATATATATATATATATTTTAAATTTTTCGTAAAAAAATATATAATAATTTTTTATTAGAAGAGAATAACATATTTCAATGTACTCAAACTTATATATTTTTACAATAATAATATTTATACCAATTAAAATTTAATCGATATATAATAATGGTTATGCCACCAAAATTAAAAGTGCACATAAAAAATGTGTGGAGATAGAAGTTCTTTCTTGCACTGCATCCCTAAGTGAACTTTTTTTTTTTTTTTTGTTCCTTTATTATTTTATATTAAACTATATATATAATTTTAAAAATTAATAATTTGTATTAATATAAAATTTGAAATATTTGTCTATTGTGTTGATTTTTTTATATTAATATTTTTGGTATGTTGTTATAATCATTTGGCATATCCAATATCGTCTCCCCTTTTTGTATTGCTTCAGACATACGGACCATGTTGGTTATTATTTTATGCCTGCCTTAGCTGTTATGGCACCACATCCTATATATGCCAAACAATCTCACTCTAATCAAGATTAGGTTTTATTAGTAAAATATCTCCTAAATTATATTCTAATTTTTGTATTGCTTTTTAATTTTTATAAATTATTAATTTTGTCTCATTTTATTTAAAAAATATATGTTTATTGAGGACAAATTTGATAATTTAAAGACCAATTTACTAGTACGTAAAACCTAAAGATTATTTTTATATGATTATCGGTTTAAATAAAATATTTTTGTAATTTAAAAAAAATTGATTCGACTGGAATTATTATTAATTAAAAAGTATTCTCACCATAAATAGGATTAGATTAGCTAAAATGCAATGGCATTGGATTAGGCATGGGGCATGTAAATCATTTATTTGATTTAGGCATACATTTTCCTTTTTGTTTCATATTTAGGCATACAGTTTTAACTAAGAAAGGTTTAAATTTATTCTTTTGTTTACTTAGATACAAATTATTGAGCCAAACTTTTAAATCAAACTTCATTTATAACAACAAAAATTTGATCACAAATTTATGTTTTATTATAACTTAATTAATATTACGTGTGCTTCAAAGGTGTTTATTAGTTTTTCATGGCTTCCTTTGTAAAAAATATATAATTGTAATTAGCTATTACAAATAATACATTCGTGAAACATCAGTCAGAGCTAATGCATATTATGTATAAATGAAAGCACAATTACAATTAATATATCTATATAATCAGAGGTGGATGTTAGAAAACATTTTAGGGGCCGAAATTAAATTATAAATTCTTGAGATTAAAAATTAAACTTATTATTATACTAATTTATAATATTATAATTTTGATGGGACCTTAAAAGCAATTTTATCATTTGGGGGCTTGCGCATGCATTTGCTTGCATATAACTATGACCATAATCTAATGTTACCCAAATATATCAACTCACTATTGAAATATATCCTAATCTGAACCAAAATAAATATGATAAGACTACACGTAGATCTGTTTATGAGTTGAGCTACCCGCCTAGGCTCGAAGGTTCGTCCGAAATTTGAAAAAGTTTGGGCAAAAAAAGTAGGCCTGTTTAAAATATGAGCCGGGCTCGGGCTTGAACCTTCAAGGCCCGAGCTCGATCCAACTATTTTTAAGTTTATAATACTTTATATTATATACTTTAGAACACATTAATAAAATAAACTTATACTAAACATATAATATTACTCCAATGTGAACATTAAAATAATATTAAGATAACTATATAAAAATTTTCAATAAATAAAAAATATATAAAATTATTAAATATTAATATAATATAAAATAAATATATTTTTTTAAATTTAAAAAATAATATAGACGGGCCTAAAATAAGCTAAAGTTAATTTTTTATAAATATGGATGGATTTAAGTAAAATTTTAAGTCTATATTTTAAACCAGGCCATACTTAAAAAAATATAAAATATATTAATATTATATTTACACTCAACTTTAACTCATGAACTCATCTAATTAGACGTGATGGAACTTGAATTCAATCCAGGGCTCACGTATGCATAAATACAAATAATGAAACCATATCTTAAACGCTTAAAATTTTAACACCTTACCCTTTGCCAACACCGCGAATATCATGTCTATTATTTTCTAGATAGCCGTGTGTGTGTATATATATCATATTGCGTCACTAATCCCTAACATCATAACCAATCATAAAAAGTTACATCGTCTGAACTTGCTTCCAAGTTCTCATACAGCAATGGTAGGCTACACCAAGCAGCTAAGCAATAGCTATATCACAATAACAGGATTTGTTATGGCAGACAAATAATAATAATATTAATATATAACCAAGAACAAGTCAATTACGTGTAGGAAAGTTAGACCGAAAAGCTAATTATCTTTTTTTCCCTTTTTTTTTTAAAATTTATTTTCATTTTGCCATTAGTTAGGATATGGAAAAGCTGGCGAAATAATCAAAATAAAATGTCACAAAAAAAAAGATCTCTATATAAACACTCACCAATCATCAATGAACACAGAAACACAGGCAAAATGCAGTACCATTTTTCCATATTAGCTTTGCTCTCAATATTTCTCTTCTTCATTAGGGTAGGATTTGCAGACGACAACACTGTTAAATTCGATGAAAACTATGTAATTACATGGGGAAATGATCATGTTTTGTCTTTAAATCAAGACACTGAAATTCAACTGTCAATGGATAAGTCTTCGGGTTATTTACCTTCTTCTCTCACTAAATAATATTATCATTTTTTTATTTTCCACTATACCCATTTTGCATGCTTTTTAACTTGTTGAAAATTACAGGAGCTGGGTTTGGTTCGAAGCTGAGTTATGGTACTGGGTTTTTTAATATGAGGATGAAGCTACCTGATAAAGATTCAGCTGGAGTTGTCACTGCTTATTACGTAAAAACCATATATATATATATATATATATATATATGATTGTTTAGTTTTCCTTTTTCTTTTTTCCTCTTAATTATTTTACTAATGGGTTCATGGTAATGGTGGCACAGTTAACTTCGAAAGGAAACAAGCATGACGAGCTGGATTTTGAGTTCTTAGGGAATAGAGAAGGGAAGCCTATTAGCTTGCAAACCAATGTGTTTGCAGGTGGTGTGGGGAATAGGGAACAAAGGGTTATTCTCTGGTTTGATCCTAGTGCTGATTTTCACAATTATCGAATCCTTTGGAACCAACACCAAATTGTGTATGAATTCATCATCTCTTCCCCTCCTCCTCTCTTTTTTGCTTTACATTACTTAATCATATCTTTATAATTTTTAAAAAATTAAATCAAAATTTTATCATTTTTAAAGAGATCAAAGTACAATTTTATTTTTACTAATTTAAAATTTTAAAAATTTTAAAAAGCTTAAATAAAAAAATTTCTATTTTAAAGGACCAACCCATTGCCAACCCCTAATATGCCACTGATTGAAATTGAGGTGTTAAAAAAATAAATATTATTTATCTTTTAACATATTTAATCTAATTTTTCTATATATTAATACAATATTTATCCTTTGAGAATTTAATTAGAATATTTTAAATTAATAAATTAATTTTAAATTGATAATTTAAAAATAGTTATTAGAGTCATATATATTACTTGGATTAAAGTGAATTCTCTTATATTAAAGTGTTTGTAATATACTCATTTTATATGTGTTGATTTACAATTTTTTTTTAAATTTTATATAAAATATATTAAAAATATTTTTAAAATAATATATATTAATTTGTGAAAGGTGAAGTTTTAGTCATTTTTTTAATTGAGTTGGTATCCAATTAACTTATAATATCATATCAACTCATATTATTTTATGAAAGGGGGAGTTTTTAGTCATTTTCTATCTGTGTTAATTCGCGACACCAATTCAATTATTAACATCACTTGAGAACTCAGATGTAACTACATAGTGGTCAAATTTTGGTTTTAAGCCCTCAACTATATTTAAATTTGTGATTTATTTCTTATACTTCAATTTGACATAAATTGATCTTTTATTGTTATAATATCATTTGTTAATCAAAATACTTAACGCAATTAATTATTCTGATTAAATATTAAACAAAGTCTCCTACACAAAATGTCAATGTTAGTAGTGATAAGTGGGAATTAGTATTTTTAAGAAAAATTCAAATAAACATTTTAACTAATTTAATTAACATTATTAACAAGTTAGGCTAACTAATGACATTATAATAGTTGAGCAATCAAATTATGTTAAATTAAAGTATATATACTAAATCCTAAAATTGAGCATACTAGAAGGACCAAAACCACAAATTGACCCTTTCCTAACACTCACACATATATATGTATGTGTGTATGTATCATGATCTGGGAATAATAAAAATTGTATCTAAATGTACAGATTCTATGTGGATGACATCCCAATTAGGGTATTCAAAAACAACACAAACATTGGCGTTGGGTACCCATCACAAGCAATGAAAATAGAAGCTAGCTTATGGGATGGAGATAGCTGGGCAACCGATGGTGGCCAAACCAAGATTAATTGGAGCATGGCTCCTTTCAAAGCTCATTTCCAAGGTTTCGATATCAGCGGTTGCCCGAAAACCGACTCCAACAACAACAATAATAATAATGAAGACTGTTTTTCTCCTGAGCATTGGTGGAATTCGGAGAAATATTGGACGTTAGACTCGAAACAAAAGACAGACTTAAAAAATGTAAAAAAAATATATATGAATTATGATTATTGTTCAGACCGGAACCGATATTCAGTGCCTCCTCCAGAATGCCTCATCAATAATTAGATTACGATGATGTTTGAGGTTCGAGATGATCGACTTATGGCCGGAGCTTGATGGGGTGAACTTGAATAGTTGTTGAATAAGTGAAAAAAGATGTGATGGGATGAGAGTCGAGGGCAATAATGAAAACACAGTAAATTGTTAGTAAGAGAAAAATGTGTATTCATTAAATTGTTACTACTATTTATTGTTTATTATACCAATAATAATTAATAACCAAATATTATCATTTAGGTTTGGTTACTTTGGTACATTAAGAGTAGGCCCGAATTTAAGTTATTATGATCTGAATAAATTTAGCATTTAATTTAAATAAATAAATTTGGGATAATTCTAATTTTTTTTAAATTTAAAGATTACACAGTGTTTCGAATAAGAACAAAAATTTTCTGTTCATTTATTATTATTTTAATTTTAGGATTCAAAATTCGAATTCGAAATTAGAGAATTCTATTCAATTCTATTCTTATTCTATTTAATTTCTATTAAATTCATTTATTTAATATTTAATTTAATTAAATAAATTACGGTACCATTTTAATTATTAAATTTGATTTTCTAGTCAATTTGAATATTTAAATAGTAAAAAATATTAATTTAATTGGAATTGTTAATTGTGTAATGGTTTGGTTTTGTTGGACTCATAGGTCAAATAAAACGGAGCATTTCTCTCACTGGGAAAAACCAATCAAAGAATTTCATTATATCATTTCTCAAATCGTTCTATTTTGTTTGATATTTCGTAAGGATAAGTAATACATGGATATAACTACTCATAGTCCCTCCCCAATTTAGAAATAAGAGAAAAATACACTTTAGCGTACTTAAACTCATATTCTCTTACATAAACAACAATACTCATACCAATCGAATTAAGATTCAATTAATATATAAAAATTATTAGTCCACGTAAAAATTGTGTGGAGGTAGAAGTTCTTTCTTGCACTGCATTCCTAAGTGAACTTTTTTTTTTGTTCCTTTATTATTTTATATTGCTATATATATATAATTTTAAAAATTAATAATTAGTAATATCAGACAATTATATTCTAAAAGAATGGGATAAATATTAAATTTATATATATGAATTTTAGTTTAATATGTAATTTGAGATATGAACTTTAATTTTGGTGTAATTATAGATATGGAATTTGTGGTTCATATGTATATATTAAACTTTGATTTTGATTTTATTGTGCACATTTGAAAAAATGAATTCATACATTTATTTTCATATTGGGTTTATATAATTATTTGCGCATGCAATATATTAGTATATAATGGTGCTAATTTGATTATATTGTCAGTTATTTTGTGAAAATTGAATTAAATCAAAATTTTATGTATAAAATCGCACAAAATTAAAGTTTATGTATGGCGTTGTACATTAAATCAAATTTCATGTATAGCTTTAATATTTATCCCTAAAAAAGGGCATAACTTGAAATCTCTATGGGTAAGAAGAACAAGCTTTTATTTCACCGAGGTTGCATGTCTAGAATTGTTATTCGTGTACGGATCGAACTACTTCCTTGTTCATCTTTAAACAAATGATCTTTGAATTGATGTTTGATGACTTGCATATGAACTTTGTTTCGAAGTCAGGAGTGACATGATTTCGTTTCCAATCACAGTAATCACATTCGACATGGTTGGTCTCTCTGTTACGGACTCTTGCACCCATAAAGACCCACATGGATGCATTTTAGTGCTTGAGATCTCGAATCTCCATCCCCTACGGTGGAGTCGTCAAGTAGCTCGAAACTTCTTCCACTTTTCCAAAACTCCCAAGCCTGCAAATCAAAAGTAATGGGACTTAAACTTGAAAATCATAAAACTTTGTGAAAAGGGTTAATCATATCAGACGTCCTAAAACTATGCTCAAGTTTTAAACTAGTCCTTGAACTTCAATAACATTCTAATTTAATCTTTAAAATATTAGTATCGTATTATTTAGGTTAACTTAGCCATTAATTGGGTATTAAATAGCAATTTAAATTTAACATGAAGCATATTTAAATAAATGGATTGAATTGTAGAGACATGTAATTATTATATGGATAGTTTAGATGTGACCTAAGGTTAAAAAGATAGCCTTTTTTTTTAATTATTCACACTTTTAATATATGTCTGATCCAAATCAAATTGTTCGTATAATAAGTATACACGTATTTATACTTTGATCTATGTATATTAAATATACTTTATATGAAACTCGAAATAACATTTAACACAAACTAATAGTTAGGTTGATGAAAAGATATAACTGATACAATATTAATAATTTAAAGACTCAATTAAAATGTTTTAAAATTTTAATATCAGACTAAATGAAAGTAACCTGATTTAATTTTAGATTTTGGAGATAAAACAAAACTAACACATCCACCTAAATTCATGGGACAATCATGTAATTGATCTTTTGGCCACCGAAGATCTCCAACAACAAGACTCCAAAATTGTAAACATTTAATTTTTTCAAGAAATTGCCTTCCATGACATACTCTGGTGGCATATAATCACTACAATTGATGGAATTAAAAGCTGTTTTTAGCACTTTTTTCTTTTTAAAAAATACAAATCAAAAGTGATATGTAATTAGTAGTTCTAACAACTCTGTTCATATTAGCTTCGGATTAATTTCACCCAAAAATTCTAACCACGTTGAAATCCAAAATTTTCGGAATCATATCTCAATCAAGTAAAATATTACTCATTTTTAAATTTCTTTGAATGACACGTAATCTCGAGTATTAATAAAGATAAAGAAGTCCTTGAACAATCCTTTCAATGATGTTAAACTGTGACTTCCAATTCTTAGTTGGATCTACGATGGATGCACGTTACATTTAAATCTTAATTTTTTGGAAATGTATTACAGTGTCCGTGCATCAACTATAAATCTAAGAAAGTATTAACGAACTGAATAGAAAGAAGTCCAAGGTTTTGTTCGGCATGTATTTGTAGATCAGCATCTCTTCGCCAGCTTTAACGCAACAACCCAAAAGTCTAACAAGATTCATATGCTGAAGTTTAGCAATAAGAACGAGCTTGTTCTTGAGCTCGACAAGTCCTTGTCCTGAACTCCTCGACAGCCTGTTCACTGCTATTTCTTTGTCATCGGGCAATTTCCCCTAATAAAACCGTTTTGTAAGTCGACAACCCGGAACCATGTTGCATGTAGCACCAGGCAAAAAGGCTGGTTTATTGGTATCGGAAAATCTCCCTTCTGGTTTCAAATGCCAACTTGACATAGCCCCATTTAAAACCGAATAGCTGAAATAGCTCTCATTCTCATTCGAAACGTAGCTGTAAATTGTAGTTGTTTTGAGAAGCTGTGAAAGGAGACGTCAACCATACAATGTTTTTGAAGCATTGATCATTCATGTTCAAGGCGCCGCTCGTCCAAAACACCTCTCTGCAGCGTCTTGCGATTAGTTGATCGATACCACTGCCATTTTTACCCCATGCAAGAGAAAAAGCTCTGGGAGCAGCGACTAAGTTACGTGTTAGGCTACTTAGGGAGAAGTGTCCATTTTCAACCATTTTGGAAGTTCTCCCCTAGCTTCATTCCACGCAGCAATGAGTCTGTAGGGAAATCAAATTCCTACAGGATTCCCCTGCTGGAACAGTCAGAATTCAATTCCATCACTACAACATTCCCATCATCTTCTAAGGTAGCCGATGAGCTTCTCAAAGCTCGACCGGGATTCAGGACGATTGGATTCCCACAGTCGTGCATAATCATCAATAAACCATCTCCATCCACTGTGAAATTCCCACTGCGACCATAAACTGGACTGGCTCAGTTAGCCACCCACACCGTGCCAGCTTTGTTGTACCTTAATGGCAAGTAATGATAATCATCGTTATCGGAATCATACAAAATCTAACCTGCATCTCCCATTAGCCGAAACAAGGGAGTCTTCAAACCCGATCAATCCATCAGGTATAATGGTGTCACTATGTGCATGCGATAGGTAAAACCCGATTGATCATTTAAACAACACCAAAACAAATTAAATCACGTTTGTAATGTGCCTGGATTTGAATTTCAACATCTATAATCCATTTACTTATCTCGGAAAACCGATTAGTCATCGTATTTTACAAAATTTTGCTTTTTGATAATTGCAAAACTCTAATCTCTGTTGACATGTGTTTAGACAAGGTCAGTACATGGTTCTTGATGTCTATGTTCCTCTGATTTTTCAGATATTACAAAACACAAAAGGGATCAACAAACTAATAAAAAATCTAAGTTCAAGTGAATTACCCCTTTTCTTTTTTATGAATTGGTACCCGAAACTCGGATTTCTTTTCGAGTCACTTCGGAATTTCCCTCAACTCTTGTTTCCTTGATTCTGAAGATTTTGGTTATCTTCTAATAACCGGTCGTACTCGAGTAGTAAATCAGCCGATTGTTTTTGGAGGGAAGCAACGTGTGCTTCGGCAGTTTTGATCTTTCTGTCTTTCTCTTCGGATTCAGACTTTAGCTTTCGCAAATTTTGTGATAGAGTTGAAATTTCTTCTTTCAGTTTCTTAATCTCCAAGGACGCTTTATCATCCTTCTCTTTAAGCTGCTTGCTCTCTTCATGAAGACGTTGGACTTCCTCTGTTGAAGATCCGACACTACTCCTCAGCCTGATTAGTTTTTTAATGTAATGGTGCATACGATCAATTATGAACCCAAGGAATAGGGTGAAACCTACAAGAACAAGTTCAGACAGTCAAATACGGAGGATCTGCTCAATATTACATATGAAGCTAATACCAAT
This sequence comes from Gossypium stocksii, assembly GCA_020496765.1. Classification (NCBI taxonomy): domain Eukaryota; kingdom Viridiplantae; phylum Streptophyta; class Magnoliopsida; order Malvales; family Malvaceae; genus Gossypium; species Gossypium stocksii. Next base: position 114,353,681 of record CM035623.1, read on the forward strand.
GGCTAAGCAATTGTCGTTACTTTCAGGTCAAGCAATAACAGAGAAATATATAGCAATGCGGTAAATTGATAAGTAATACCTCAAAGTCATGAAAGGTGATGCACCGGCATCATTTGACCTCTCGGACTGAGCTAAAGAATGGTAAAAGAAACGGGAAACCAAGGCATCATCAAAGACCTTAAAACAATGAAAATAATCGGAACAACCAGACACCTTCAGCAGTTGATCACATTTCCTCCTGATATAAATTAAAGAGGATATGGCTTCCAAAGTAAAAGAGTGACAACTGGGACGGAAATTTGACCACAAACTCACAATTTAATGAAAATACTAATCATCTTATCAGTAGCTGCACCCTGAAAAACTTATCGGTTCTACACAAAAGCGAAAGATACACATGAACTTGTTTGTTTACCGTACGTAGCATATGACTATTGCAAAGAAATTAAATGAAAACAAGCATCGTTCAATCTTTATTACTTCCTATTCAAGCAAACCAAGCACCCATCTTGTGAAAGATAGAGATGAGTATGTTTGGTTTACCATATGTACCACATAACCTTGATATGCTAACAGTTGACCACTCACTAATCAATACAATATTCCTCGTATAATTCACATTATACGCACTTTTTCAGCGAAAAGTTGCATACATTCAAGCAAAAGAGAGTTAAATTTGAGAGAACCGTTTTCAAATCCTTGACAGCAAACACCTTGAACCAAATGCATTGTATGGTAATATAGCTTTGTACTGTTTAATTTTAACCAAAGGAGTTCATTACAAGACATATAAGAGCATATAAGTCACAAGACGATGTTACGGTTCATAGCGAGAATAGTCCAGTCAGTTTAGTTACATATACATAAGCTTATTTAAGCTGACTATTTCAGGACACTACACGGAGAACAAAAACACAAATGCAGCAATGTTAGACGTGTCTCTTGTGTTATTCTAGAATGTGCTAATAGATGATTGTGTTAGATCTATGACATCTAACCGTCCACTGGAAACAGTGAATGAATGAAAAGATCCACCAAGATATTCTTGGTACGGAAACACATGTATGTGGATGCGAGGCACAAAGGAAAAACAGAAGGAACAAATATTGTTGTTCCAATTCTTCATATTTCCTTTAGTATCTATGTTTGACACATATCCATATCCTCCAAATATAGGAAAAAGCTTTTAAAATGAAACATACCCTAGCTAGACATACACCCCTATTCAACACTTACACCCGAATTTAACACTTGTTAAAAGAATGCAGTAATGCACCACCAGTAACCATCATTTACCACCTTTAATCAACTGATATGCAATCATTTCTAGCCCTTTTGACCAAGCTACTTTTCCTTTCATTATGAATATCAATGGACTGGATAAAAGTACCATAGAGACACTTATACTAGAAGTCAGATTGCATTTTGCCCCCTCCACTCAAAAAATGGGCAAATTAGTCCCCATTCATAGATCAAAGTGCAAATTGGTCCTTTTGTTAAAAATTCCATCCATTTCTACTATTAAAAATTGGTCCCTATACGACAAAATGAGGAATACATAGTATGTCATGTGTAATTGTTTCATTATTGTATCAGTAAAACCAGTTTTTAATGGTAGAACTTGATGAATTTTTTACTAGAAATGACTAATTTGCTCTTTAATCTAAGCTTACAGCTACTAATTTGCCTATTTTTTAAGTAAATGGGGGAAAATGCAATCTGAATCCTATTCTTGGAGTGTTTTTGCCTATTTGTAACTAACACACTACATTTTAGCAGGAAAATGAAAAACACTAAATAATTTTTTGCTAAACCAATCTAAATTCCAAGAAATTCATACAACACACAAGTAAATTGAATATGGGTTAATGTTGAAAATGAAATGCAATATTAACGCCCCCCCCCCCCCGGCGAAAAGAAAAACCTAGAATTCAGCTGAAATACTAACATAAGGGGGAGCAAAAAAGGCATACCAATGAGTGAAGCTTCAAGCAAGTGATTTCTCCATAGAACTTGATCCATAGGTGACATAGTACCAAGCTTAGCACCTTTGTTTTGGATCTTTAAAATGCTCATAAAACTTGATAAAAGGATTGCAGACATGGTGCCAGCAATGGTTTTCACAGTTGCAGGACCTTTCCCCATTTTTAACTGATCTAAGCTCTTTATAACAAGCTCTCTTAAAGGACCAATCTTTACCAATAAAACGAATGCCATTACACCTTCAGCAAAAAGAACCAAAAACAATAACTGAATCATCTCCACGAAAAAAAAAAGGACTTGATTGTGAAATTTGAAAAATTCAGCAAGAAACCACTAAGACCAAAAAACCCACTTCAGTGAAGTAGGCTAAAGATCTGCATACTTAGCCCAAAGTAAAAGAAGAAGCCATTTTTGTGAAAATTTACTGCAACTTCGTTTTGACAAGCTGAATTATTAATTAATATTATGGACTTTGCTTTTTTTAAGGTGAAAAGGGGAAAAAAGAAACATGAAAAGAAGCCAATTTTTTCTTTGGTTTAAGCATAAATTATGGTAAGGCAGTGTTGGCACTTTTTCTTTTAATGAGAGACAGGACATTGGAAGTCTAAAAGTCTAGATAATAATCATATGTTGGGTCTAATTATTCTGTTAATGTTTAGAAATATGTTGGGAACTTTTTTTTAGAAAATAGATTAATTTTTTAAAAATTTATCGATTTATGTTGTTTTTAGAAAGAGAAAAGAGTACATATTTTATAGGGTATATTTTTAATCACGTCAGTTAAAATTGTGTCTTACAATATGTGTTTTCACTAAAAATTGACAGTTTAATTCTTTTTATTCAAGTGGTTAAATGTTAGTATTTTTCGGGTTTGATTTCTCTACTACTCAAATTTATACTTTTTATTTCATGTTGTTTTAAGCTCTCTTTTTTTAATTAATATATTTGATACATTAACTCTTTTTGTTAGATGGTTATATAATTACGACTTCATCCTTAAATCTTAAGTTCAATTCATTTTATAAACATTTTAATACATTATTTTTTATTTCAAGTTGTTTCAATAAAAATTTAATTAATATTTATAATTAATAAATATATTGTTTTTAAGTTTTTTTATTTTTAATTAATAAGTCTTTTATTTATAAGATCAAATAATAAATATGTAATTATTTTTTAAAAATATCAACTAATCTTTTAGATATATTTTTCTTTATTTGTCAAATATTTATTTTTTTCACCAATATTGCAGGGGTATGGTTATTTTTAATATTATAAAATCAAATAATTATTCCAAATATCATTGTTTTTCATTTACATTGTGAGGGGTTTTTTACTAAAATAATATTATATATATACCAAAATGGTATCTTTCAAAAATTATGTACCAAAATGATACATTTAGGGTGGTAGAGCGTGGTGTATAAGTTGCACCACCCTAGTTCTGACAAAAAAAAAAAACAAATTGCTTAAAAAAACAAAATTGATGGGACAGCACACACTGGTCACGCCTATGGCAGAGGCGATACCAATCAAGCCTTTCTCATAGGCGGCACCAGTCAAGTCATCTCCATAGGCAACACCAGTCAAGTCATACCTATAGGCGGCACTCACTCCCCTCTCAACCCCATCTGGCTCTATTTAAGGCATTAGTAAAAAAAAAAAAACAGAAAAAGAGAGGGAGAATAAAAGGTAATTTTTTTGTTATAAATTAATTTTAATTTAATTTATTTTTGTTGTTATTATTGTTAATTTAATTTGGATTTAATTTTTAATTTTATTTTTATAAGGTATTATTTTGTTAAAAAGAGCTATTAAGGTATGTTTGTATTTATTTTATATTTCCATTCATTCATAATTTATTTTTAATATTTATTGAAGTAAAAAAGCTTATTCATGTTATGCACAAAGAATGTTTTATTTTTTTATGTAATTAATTTGTTATGTGTATTTTAAGTTGATTAAATATATTTTTTATGTAATTTATTTGGCATGTTATTTTGATTATTTTAATATAATTTTTTTTTTTATTTTGTATGTAGGTAAAATATGAGATCATTGATATGAAATTTGTGAATGGGACCATTGAGTTGGAATTTATGAGATAAATTAGGGACCATTAGTTTATATGTTCTAATTTTTTAGATTTTATAATTGAGAATAAAAGTTTATGTTTTTAAATATTATATTATGTTTTTTATAAATATTATAAATGAAATTTCTTTTGAAGCCTTCTTTTAATGTAAAAAAAATTAAATATTATATTATTTTTTATAAATATTATAAACGAAAAATTGATTATCCATCTTCAATAATCAATCTGTTAAAAAATAAACAAAAATTCTCAAAACAATTTCTAATAGCCAAAAGATACTTACATACAAAAATTTAATGAATAAAAAGAGATCAAGATTATATCAATATGTAATTTTTTTTATTGCTATTTTTTTTTACTGATGCATTAAATGGGTTGGTGGGGGGGAGTGGGTGCCACCTATGGGGATGGCTTGACAGGTGCCGCCTTTGCCATAGGCGTGACCAATGTGTGTTGTCCCATTAATTTTGTTTTTTTATTTTAACATTTCTTTTTTTTGTTTTTTTAAACATTTTTGTTTTTTTTTTTTGTCAGAACTAGGGTGGTGCCGCCCATACACCACCCTCCACCACCCTAAATGTACAATTTTGGCACATAATTTTTGAAAGATACCATTTTAGTATATATATATTTAATATTATTTTAGTAGAAAACCCACATTGTGGGTATGATATTTCAAATATTTTTATATGTGAAACATTTTAAATAATTGTTTCAAATACACATACAAAAATATATAATATGTCAATTTACTACTCATGATATAGATTGAAAAATAAATATTACACATATAAGAAACAACATGAAATAAAAAATACATGTTAAAATGCTTATAAAATGAATTAAACTTATGACTTAAAGATGAAATCACAATTATCTAGCCATCTAACCAAAAAAGCTTAAAACAACATGAAAATAAAAATATGAGTAGAAGAGGAATCCAATTTAAGACTTAATGATAAAAGTACTAACATTTAATCATTTATCAATTTTCAATGAAAATGCATTTTCAACTAATGTGGCTAAAAGCCTTTCCCTAATTAAAAAAATAACATAAATCGATAAATTAAAAAAAAAAGCATAATTTCTTAAATAAGTCAAGAAATGAATTTAAACTAAAAAATTACACCAGTTAAAATCTAATCCAAACTTTCAAAACAACACAAATTTTCTATAATTTTCTTATATATAATTTTTTAAAATTTTCATAACTTGTTATACTTTTAATAAGTTTTTATAATTTTTTTTGTTATTTTTCATAGATTTTTTTATCATTTAAATGATTTTATATAATTTTCTATAATTTATAAATATTTATAATATCTATTTAATATTTTCTTTTTTTTTTCATAACATGTTAATAATTTTTATAATATTTGATAGTTTATATATATATATATATATATTTAAAACTTTATGATATTTAATACTTTTTATAAATTTTCTATAAATTTCCAATTTTTTATAACATTTTAATAAATTTTTGGATAATTTTTTATAATAATTTTAAAATTTCCATTTTAATTATTTTATATAATTTCTTAGAATTTCTAACAAATTTCAATAATTTTTATAAATTTTTATAAATTTTTATATAATCCTTATAAATCAATTAAACTCCCATAAAAAATTAAAAAATAATTAAGTCATATATGTTAATATTGTTATATGTCAATCGCCACATTATCAAAATTTTTATCTCAATTGTTACTTTGCCTATCATGTTGCCTACCATATCACTTGCAATGTTAGTACTTCACACTGCGTCAAAGGCCTTGATAGAAATGACAATTTAAAATGTCTAATTGATTATTGTTTTTGAATTGAGAGCCAAACCGGGGCATTTTACACATAAAAGCCTTTTTTTTTTCAAAATCACAGAAATGGGCCGATTATTCTGTTATTTACCGGATTAGGCCGTTTTTCCCAAAAACGCGTCCACGTCAGCGCGACTTCAGTGTATACGTCAGCAAAACGCTCCCCCAGGGAAGCGTTTTGTCCACATCAGCAAAAATCGCGTCTTTGAGGGCGCGCTTTGCTGACGTGGACAAAATGCTTCCCTGAGGGAGCGTTTTGCTCATGTAACAGTCAAAAATTTGACCGTTGGCTTCCAACGGCCCAGAAAAAAAAACTATAAAAAGGCCCCATTACTTCATTTTCTCATACAAATCACTCTCAAATTCTCTAATTCTCTCAAAATTTCAATCCCCTCGTTTATTTTTCACACAATTCTTTGTTTATTCTCGACTTTCTTTCAATATTCTCTTAAAAATCTATCAATTTTCATTGAAAATTTCTTAAAATTCCATCAAACCTGTATCAAATTTCTTTGTTTAAAATTTTTTTGAATTTAATTTTTTAATTAAAAAAATCTGATCGTATTAGGAATGGCCGGAGAATTAATCCGTCTCGATAAAAAGCACATCTCCGTTGAGCAAATGAAAATGGTAAGTGATACTTTTATTTATTTATGCAAATTTAATTTTCATTTATGCAAATTTAATTTTCAATACTGCTTGATTTTTTTTCAGTTATGATGTTTGCATTAATTAATTTATGCAATTATAATTAATTTTTGTTTTATAAATTTTTATAATAGTCTGTAGATCGGGTGTTACAATGTTACATTCGTAATATGTCTGGTCCTCCATCGCCGTTGATCGAGAATTACTTACGGGAAGCGGGATTTTGGCATGTGGCCATGATAGGCCGGGGATGCAAGTTGGACCTGAAACTTATCAGTGCGTTGATAGAGAGGTGGAGACCCGAGACGCATACTTTTCATCTTCCATGCGGAGAGTGTACTATCACTTTGCAAGACGTGCATTTGCAATTGGGATTATCGGTAGATGGGTACGTAGTCACCGGGTCCGCATCATCTACTGATTGGGGCGCCGTATGCTACGAGCTTTTGGGTGCTATACCGAATTATATTAACGGTGTCGGATCCAGATGGGCTGGTTACAAGACACATTCCCAGAGCTGGATAATGATTCGACAGAACTCGAAAGAATACGATATGCTCGGGCATACATTCTTAAGATGTTGGAGGTTATCTGATGTCGGACTTGTCACGAAACCTCGTACATCTGAGATGGCTGCTGAAACTCGTAGATTTTAGAGCAGCTGTTGAATTGAGTTGGGGGTCTGCCGTGTTGGCAAAATTGTACAAGGAAATGTGCGGGGCGACGCTACCGAACAAAGTCAAAATAGGAGGTTGTCTATCACTACTGCAATCATGGGCACGGTTTCGCTTTCCATTTTTATGTCCTCGAGTGGACCACCCATATACATTTCCACCAATAACGAGGTAAATTTTATATTAGATTTTACAATTATTACGTAGATTTAGTATATAATTGTATGCTAAAAATTTATTTAATTAGGTGGAACCATTTGGCGAGTTATGTCGGAATACCTACCTCTCTCGAAGATATACGGCTTTTATTAGACCAACGATCGGATACACAAGTAAGTATTAAATAAAATATATATACATAATAAAATAGTCGTTTCATATTTATTATTTAGTATTTAGTATTATGTATATAAGTAATATTTTTATCATGTTCATATAGTTTGAATGGATACCATACGAGGATCCGGCAATTCGGGCAGTAATTCCGGATGAATACTTTCAAAATCTGAACGCTTGGCATGTGAAGGTCGCATTGGTGAACTACGCTACGGTGGAGATGCACCAATCAAATAGAGTATTGCAACAATTTGGATTTCGACAACCGATTCCCGTGGCACCCGAGGTGTTCGATGATGAGCACAAAGTTGACTTACGGTAATTGAATACGAATTGGCCGAGATACTGGCCACACTATATCGAAATGTGGGAAAATTGGTATGATTATATATTTACTCGAAAATTGATCATCGTTCCAGAGTTAGCATGCGTACCAGAATACATACCATGGTTTAGGATCCATGGCAAGCCATATTTATTGTCAGAAGAGGAGAGGCGACGATAAATTCTTTTTCAAAGGGAATGACGGGGCCCTTTAAATCCAAGAAGAAGGGACGACGATGCAAGCCCATCAACAGCGCCCACACAATCAGCAGGCCCATCAACAGCGCTGACACAATCACCGGGCCCAACAGCTGAACAGACGACACCCACCTCACAGCCTTTTCCTAATCCTATGCCAGGTGCTTATCCTAGCCCTTATATGTATCCTAACCCTTATATGTTTCCTTTTCCTAGTCCTATGGCAGGTTGGAATCCATGGCCCGGTTCATCTCCATTCCCGATTACTCCGAGTCAACCGCCAATCTATAGGCCGTCGTAGCATGAGGGATCGCACGAGGCGCCATCGGGGAACTCTTCTTTCTACCAATCCCCATCACCTTACAGGGTTCAAACACCTCCTCCATGGGTGATGCAAACACCGCCGCAGTCATTATTCTATCAAGGTGGGTCAACCTCTGAACACCCACAACCAGATCTGCTGCCGGAAGAACCACAACCCCCGCTGGAAGCCGAACCAATGAGGAATCCAGCACGGACCCGTCAACGACCCCCGTGTGGCACTGATTTTGACCGTCATAGACATTGAATTTTTTTAATATATGTGTACAAACTGTTTATATTGATTTATTTAATAAAATAAAATTAATCATCTTAGATTATTTATAAGGCGTTGTTTGATAAACTGAAAATTTAAGTATTAAATTAAATATAATTAGATCGTTTGATAAATATAAATTTTAAAATTTAAAAAATCTTTATTTTATATATTTATCCTTATTTTTTAAAATATTTCATATTATTTTAAAGAAAGCCAAAATTTAAAAGTAAATTCTTTAAAGAATAATTTTTAAATGATAATAGGAAGTTAAAATAAAATAAAAATGGTTAGAAATTCTAAATTTATTAAGAAATAATTCCTTATCTAAAATTATTCTTTTTTTTATTATGGATTATAAATTGAATATATTAATTTTCAGCCAAATTATTTTTTTCGATCACTTATGGAACATGACCAAAATAAAATATTATTTATTAAATTATTTACACTTGGTCAAGGACAAATCAATAATAATGATGAATATATATTAAATGTTAATGTAACACCCCTAGACCCGTATCCGTCGCCGGAATGGGTCACAAAGTATTACAAACCCAACTCAACATTTGAACATCTCACATACACATATAGGTGTACTTAAAATATAATACACATCTCATTAAAATTTACTTTAATTCAATTCACATCTTAACAATAAACATAAATATCCGTATCTCATTATATTAAATTTTCTATTCGAACATCATGACATGAAATTCATAATTTAATCAATCATAATATGTTATGATGCTAAAACTAACATTAACATATGCACAAATAAGACCAAAATCCCATAAACCATTCTTCTTTCATATTAATAAGGAAGTTAATATTCATTTGGTCAATTTACACTTCTTAATCCAAAAACAAGCAAGCATCTGACTAATTCACTTTAAATCCGAAAATCGTCATCTAACCAATATGCTACCTTAAAAAGAAAATACAACTGTTTACTATAATTCTCATTAATCTTTCAGCTAATACATTTGACTAAGTTCCCACAAATAATTCAATCATTCACTACTAGCACTAAATTAAGGTATATACACATACTCAAAAACATGTTCAATCATTTATGTCATTTAGTGATTACTTCAAATAAGCACTAACCTATCTATTAATATCATCAAAAAGACTTACAAGTATACCATTCGAACCCTATGGATTTTAACCATAATCGGATCATTCAAGATTAAAGACATCCACATTTCAAATTATACAAAAAGTAGTCATACTTAACCATCATACCGTAAACATTTCAAATTCGCACAAATAGATAATAAGCCATTTTTGCATGGCATATTTTATACATATCATCCAAAATGTGACATTCTAACCTTGTCTAACCTATACATGCCGTAGATTCAAGTTTAAGTGGATACTACCGAAACAAAAGATAGTGTGACGAGGCTTCTGTAGGTTCCCGAGCTTGTAGCTAGATCCAAAAGTCTATAAAACAAAGAAAGTAATCACTAAAGTAAGTCTTCAAAACTTAATAAGTCATTAGCTAAAATAATCAAACTACTAATAGTTGATTTCGAATAGTAAAATAACCGATCAAAATTATAACATACTCGAATATCAATACGTTAAATACTTAACCTTTGCTTCTTTATATAAATTTAAATACCATCTCCAATAAGAACTATTCTTTACACATATGCTCAAATATGTATACCAAAAGCAATGATTATATCATTATAAGTCCATATGATATTCGAATGGTTAACTATTTAACATTCAATACTAAATTACAATAATTCAACTTTTCATTTCTAATCATATAATCTTTAACTATCATTTAGCAAAATATACCTTCATGGCCGAATATATATATATATATATAAACATAACTAATCAACTCACATTTCACATAAAATCTTATAGGCAAAAATTGAAATTTAATCACCGGCAATAAGCTTGCTAGGCATAAGCCCGATATTGTTCACCGGCACTAAGCCTGCTAGACCCCAGGTCTGATATTTAATCACCGGCAATAAGCCTACTAGGCACAAAGCCTGATATATCCACCGGCACTAAGCCTGCTAGGCACGAAGCCTGATTAATTCAAATTTTGAAAATCTACACTCCCACATGTAAGATATTAGCAATTATACCCTTAATTGCCGAACACAAAATTATTCTATACATAAAATTATTAAAAACCCATTTCATGTCCATCATTCAAGCAATTTCCATCATCACAAACTACAATCATATATTTACTAATACAATTTGTTACTGCACATCACAAGTAGAATGTTTTGCATCTCATGACTAGAACAACTATCTTACTTAATTTATAATCGGCAACCATCCTTAGAACATTAAAACATTGTCTAAAACAATTTACTTACTCAAATCACTTTCAACAAATCTCTATTAAGACATTGAAAATATTATCCATCCTAATTATTCCCATTCGGCAATATTTAAAATAAAATCTTGTAAATTCAATTTAGAACATAATTATAATCACAATAAATATTTAACGCATATAATAGCTTAATAACTTACCTCGGATATTCTCGAACAGAAATTTCGACTACTCGTCTAGTTTAGTTTTCCCCCTATCCGAATTTGATTTCCTTTCTTCTTGAGCTTCAATTTTCAAATGAGACGCAATGAAATAAATTTTTGTGCATTTCAATCCCATAAAAAAAAAATTTAAGCAATTTGTCGAATCTACCCCTACTATTTGCCACATTCGACAATTTAGTCCAATTGCACAAATCATCAAATTATCACCATTAAAAATACATCAAGTTAAAACCGAAAATTCCTCCATCAAATACAGGCCCTCACATTTAGCACATTTCATAATTTAATCTTTCATTTAGTTAAATTTCATGAAATTTTCAAATTCACCCATAACTTACCAAATCACCTAAACTAGATGCAAATTTTAGGTAATCTAACATATAACCTTCATTTTCTAGCATCATCAACAATTAATTTAAAGAACCCTTCCATGGCCGAACACTCTAATGCATATAAATCCAAAAATTAACACATGGGCTAGGTGTATATCTTAGCAACAAAGTCAAAAATACACATTTTACTAAATTATACCCAAAACTCACCTTGAATTTTAGCCTCCAAGTGACTGAATATGAAGAAGATTTTCCCTTTTATTTTTCTTTAAGTTTCGGCAAAGTAGAAGAAGAACATGCAAAGTGATTTGTTTTTCTTCTTTTTATTTTTATTATAGTTTTATTACTTTAGAAATATATTAAATTATATCACCTTTATAAAACACATATATAATATCATATATTTAACACATTACCGTCCACTACTTCAACAAATGGTTTATTTGCCATTTAAAGCCCCTATACTGAAAGACATGTCTTTTAAGCATTTTCATGATAGTATGCGTATAATTTATTTGATGCAATTAAATCATTTCTTAGTAATTAAGCACCCAAACTTCAAAATTTAATCACGAAACCTTAACACATCAAAGTTCACATATTTAAAACACAGAAAAATAATTTTCGAATATTTTCTGACTCGAATTCGTGGTCCCAAAACCACTATTCTGACTAGGGTTAAATTCGGGCTGTCACAGTTAAAGTGAGAATAATCCAACTAATATAGAATTATAAATAATAAAATAAAATAGCATAGGATAATTTTATTAATTTTATTAGTAATGATATTATCAAGCATGGGATAATAATTTTTACGACAACTATCAACTATTTCGATTAGGACATGATCTACTTGTATGGCCTGGGTTTCTACACCATCCGCACAATTTCTGTTGATTGGTTGTTTCTCGGATATCCATATTGGTACGTATTCTAGTTGAGGAAGGTCGATCCTTTGGTTTGCGATGCAATTCTCTAACAGTAACAGCTTAAACGGAGCAAGCGATACAGGCGGCCACTTATAGATGACAGGTGGGAATACGTGTCTCCATACGCTATACATGGTTTCTAGTTTATACACTTCATTGGCGTAGCTCATTAGATCTATACGGAGATTCTGACAAGCTACAATTACATGAGCACATGGATAACGAAGTGCGTCAAACCTCCTACAGTCGCAAGTCATATTTCTCAAGTGTACACGATATTGCCCGCCAATAATACCTTCACGCGGTCTTTCAAACTCCGTCACACGAAACCATAGGTTGTCTCGATCGTGACACACTGTGTGCATAGTGTTCGCCCGCACCTTCGCCTTGTTAATTTCTTGCAATACCTTTGCGCACCATGCATGGCCTCCTTGGATTTGGCTTGCATAACTTGCTGCTCATTTTGAAAATAGTGTCGCTAAATGAAAATATGTCTCTCGAACAATTGATGTTATAGGTAAATGACGTGTTCCTTTCAGAACGAAATTTATACATTCGGCCAGGTTTGAGGTCATATGAACATATCGTAGGCCGCCGTCGTAAGCTTGTGTCCACTGTTTGAAAGGTATATTACAAAGGTAGTCTGCTCCTTCTTCGTTAACCGAACGCAGAATCGCCAACATTTCATGGAAAAGATCCTTACTTATCTCATACCCTGCCAATATAAGTTGATAGCGAAAATTACATACCACTTTTCCATTTAAAATAAGTTCAATATTACAAACGAAATTATATTAATAGATATTACATACCTATGTTGGTTACTAGTCGTTTTTCAGTTGTAGAAGGAAATTGCCCGTAGTAGTTGGACGCAACGTGCCTTAGGCATTACCGATGGTATGTGCGATGCCACATGCTTCCCTGTCGCGTAATTGCAGCTAGTATTCCTGTGCCCTGATCCGATATGACGCAGATATTAGGTTGGAGGCAAACATGCCTCCTTAACCTAGAAAGAAAAAAATCCCAGTCATCAGCTGACTCCCCTAGTGTTATTGCAAACGCAATTAGAAGGATTCTCCCACTGCCATCCTGTGCCACAGTTAACAATAGCCGATGGGTATATCAACCGTACATAAAGGTACCGTCAATTTGTACCAATGGCTTACAATATGGAAATGCGTTTCGGCATTGCTTAAAGCTCTAGAAGAGACGCTTAAATACTTGGCATCCATGGAGTAATCGGTCGTTGTAGTAGGCAGGTTCTGTTTGAAGGTCTGTTATGCAACTTGGGACATATCTCTCCAGCACCTGACACCACTGCCACACTTCATTATATGAAGTGTCCCACCCACCATATATCTTTTCTAGCGCCTTCTGCTTAGCTATCCAAGCCTTACAGTAAAAAGGCGTGTACCTCAACTGGTTATGAATATTGGTAATTATGACAGGCACTGTAGTTTTGGGATCTGCCTTCATGGTCGGTTGTATTAAGGTAGCTATCATTCCTGAATTTATCTTGGGATGATCTCCCGAAACACCTGTCAACGAAGTAGGTTAAAAAATGCAACAATACGTAATAATAGTACTAATAAAAAACCCTAAACAGTTAGTGGTACTGTACCGGCAACACATGTATGTGGACCATTGTACTTTTTCATCTCCCACAACCCTGTCTTTTTCCTCAATGAAGCCATGATTTTCCATGAACATGTACCGTCTTGCACTGCACACTTGGCCTCAAACTTATCGGATTTGGATTTGACCATATTGTAGTTAACCCCGTTCGTGATGCTATGTTTTTTTAATGCACCAACAAAACTATCTTTATTTGAAAACTTTTTACCAACTTCCAATTCACTCGAATCCAATGAGGAACTTGTATGGTCACGCCTTCTGTGTGGTAGATCTGGAAACTCCAACGCATCATCTTGAGATAGATCGACATTATGCATCTGGGCTGGAGGCGAGTACGCCCTGAATTGCGCATCTTCTTCTTCATCATTTGAACCCCCTTCGACATCTTCAGGTATGGTTGGAACAGGCTCTGGTTCAGAAAATAATTCAATTTTTGCACCATCTGGGCCAGCCTCTCGAGGTGGATCCGTATCAGACTCATTATCTGACCTATCATCATGTGCAACGTACGAGGTCCCCTGCTTGAAGCGTTTTTGACACTATTTGTTCAGAAACGTCTACTCAGAATTATTTTTCTACGAACTATTGTAGCAAAAGCGCGTCCACGTGGGAGCTTTTTTCCAAAATTTTGCTGACAGTGCATCCTGCTTGAAGCGTTTTTGACACTATTTGTTCAGAAACATCTACTCAGAATTATTTTTCTTCGAACTACTGTAGCAAAAGCGCGTCCATGTGGGAGCTTTTTTCTGAAATTTTGCTGACAGTGCATATTGCTTGAAGCATTTTTGACACTATTTGTTCAGAAACGTCTACTCAAAATTATTTTTCTACAAACTATTGTAGCAAAAGCACGTCCACGTGGGAGCTTTTTTCCAAAATTTTGCTGACAGTGCATCCTGCTTGAAGCATTTTTGATACTATTTGTTCAGAAACGTCTACTTAGAATTATTTTTCTTCGAACTACTGTAGCAAAAGCACGTCCACGTGGGAGCTTTTTTCTGAAATTTTGCTGACAGTGCATCCTACTTGAAGCATTTTTGACACTATTTGTTCAGAAACGTCTACTCAGAATTATTTTTCTTCGAACTACTGTAGCAAAAGCGCGTCCACGTGGGAGCTTTTTTCTAAAATTTTGCTGACAGTGCATCCTGCTTGAAGCGTTTTTGACACTATTTGTTCAGAAACGTCTACTCAGAATTATTTTTCTACGAACTACTGTAGCAAAAGTGCGTCCACGTGGGAGCTTTTTTTCAAAATTTTGCTGACAGTGCATCCTGCTTGAAGCGTTTTTTACAATAATTTGTTCAGAAACGTCTACTCAGAATTATTCTTGCAGAAACCCTAAACCCTAAGACAATAAAAAAATTATATTGCTTATATGTTTTTTCTAATACCCTAAACACATAATTTTTTAAAAAACCTTAAGCCCAAATTTAATCAATAAACCCTAATGCCTAAACTCTATTTTAGTATTTAGTATTTAAAATGAATAGTTAATTTAATAAATTAACGCTAAAACCCTCAACCCTAATTCAATTAATTTTTTCTTGAAACCCAAAACTTTGCATAGCGCCAGTATGTATATATGCTGCAATCATGTTATCTTTGAGAATTTTTTTTCATGTGTGTATATTGGAAATTAATAATTAAAAAAATCAGAAATGAGCTTTTTACAAGGTAAAAGAAAATGATGTAAGACATTAATAAGGGAAAAAAACCTAAACGCTGAAGTAATCAAATTATTTTTCTAATATTAAAATAGTATGTCTAAACCATTATGTATCAGTTAACCCTAAATTAATCAATTAACGCTCTTTTAATCAAATAACCCTAATTTAATTAACTAACCCTAAACTCTAAACTCTAATTTAGTATTTAAAATTAATAGTTAATTTTATGAATTAACCCTAAACCCTAAATCACTAACCTTAAAACAAGAAAAACCCTAACCCTAATGCACACGGGCAAAACGCTCCCCTAGGGAAGCGTTTTGTCCACGTCAGCAAAGCGCGCCCTCAAGGACGCGATTTTTGCTAACGTAGACAAAACGCTTCCCTAGGGGAGCGTTTTGCTGACGTAGACACCGAAGTGTCGCTGACGTGGACGCGTTTTCGGAGAAAACGGCCTATTCCGATAAATAACAGAATAATCGGCCCATTTCCGCGATTTAAAAAAAAAGGGCTTTTAAATGTAAAATGCCCGCCAAACTGATTTCACCTTTCAAATCAGAAATCCAAATTAATTTTTAAATTATTTTTAAAGGTAGATACTCAAAAATAATTAATAGATTTAGTTTTAAAAATTTATTATTTATCCTCCAATAGATTTGATATTTTATGATTAGAAAATGTATAGTGGCAATTATTTATTTGCGTTTAAAGTTGATAATAATTTAATCAGCAAAGTATTCAAAATAATAATAATAATCATAATTTGGAATCTCTTCAAAAAGCCACAAAATTATGGTATACAAATATACTCTGTAAATCAAACAATCATTTTTATTTCCAGAAGAAAGAACATTATCCAAAAAGTAATCTAGAAGTGCAGAACATGTGCCTTTTTTCCCTTTAGAATATCTCCTTTTTTTTTTTTTTAAATAAACTAATATTTAAAATATATAGATTATTTTTTATCAACAGAAAAAAAATACATTAAAATAAAAAAGTTAATTAAAAATCTTGATTTTTTTTTAAATTATAACTATAATCACTAAAATTAACTACCACAAAATACAGTCTTATTGATAATTGAAATATGTTCAAAATTATACCAAAATAAAATTATAAATTATATAGATTGAAACTCGATTGTGGAATTTCCAAAACAATCTCACCATTAAATTAATGTGATTTTTTAATAACGGATTTATTAAATTTTTTTTATTAAAAATAGATATTTTAAAAAGAGTCAATAATTGAAGGGCTGTCTAAACAACAGCAGCCGACAAACAGATAAAAATTAAAAAGAAATACATGAACGTTATATATATTATATTAAAAATTTTATTACACACTATTCTAGTGAAAATAAAAAATAAAAAATAAAAAATATGTTAAAAATCACATTCAATAAATAATGAAATATGTTGTTTGAAACTGATTAATAATAACTCTCTAAATATGTACGTTATTAAAATAAAAAAATTGTTTATATAATGTTGTCATCAAATTTGAGTTAGTGTCGAATTAATTTATGACACCAACTTAAACGGTTAAAGGTAATAAAATATAGATAATAAAATTAAAATGTATAAATATATTAAAAATGTGTTAATTGACTAGTAACTTAAAGGTTTCGTTAATGCAATTGACGTGAATTCACATCCTACTATATGCATATTTTTATTGGTTTTGTAAGTGGAAATATTAAAATACCATTGAATAATATTACTTATTTTAATTATGGAAGGACATTCTCGTAACTTTCTAACTTAGTCGGTAATCCGATTGAGGGTGACATTCTCTTAGTCAGGAGCTTAAATAATAATATAGATTGTTTTTAAATATGTTAGAGTTGTATGACCCAATTTTTGGCAAAATAGAAGATTTGTGGGGCGAAGGCCGAGGACCGTAGAAGTAGAATCCGTAAAGAACTATTCTTCTTCTATTTGGCATTGATTACACAAGTAAAATCTGTATAGAACTACTCTACTTTTATTTGACATTGATTAGAATAATGTCTTTCAACCTATAAATAGATGTAGACGGAACTTCTATTGTATTATTCGAATTTCAACATTAGTGAATTTTTTTCTCCCTTGCTCATAGTTTTTTTTCGAAAGGATTTCTACTTAAAATCTGTGTTCTTATTTTTCTTTCTTATTACTTTACGATCATTCTATATTATTATTATCAACGTTCCGTTTTACAAAAGAACTTGTACATTATAATTACAAATCATAAATAATACATGTTTGGTCAATTATAGTTAAAATCAATTTAATAAAAAAACATATCGAATTGGAAATGACCCACATGGTTTAACTTAAATGCAAATTACTTTCAGGTTTGAAATATGTCATAGGTCCTTATACACTTTAAAAATTTAAATTCAGTCTTTATACTTTTATTTTTTTGGAATTTAGTCTCCCAACTTTTTAGATTTAAAAATTCAAATTTAATTGTTAAAACATTAAAATTTTTTTGTTAAATTTATTGGTATAATATTTTGAAATAAAAAAATACTTATTTAGTAGAAATGTAACTATATGAAGTTGTAATGAATATAAATTTAAGAAAATAATTTTAACATTATTAAAAGTTGAATGTAAATTTTAACATTTAAAAAGTAAAAAAACTAAATTCTTAAAATTAAAAATATAAAAATTAAATTTAAATTTTACTAAAAATATAAAAACTTATAACATATTTCAAACTTTTAAAATTAATCTTATTAAAATTAAACCAATCGATTAGATCAAAAATTAGATAGTATCTAACTCCAGATAAAGGAATGGTACAAACCTTTAAACAGACAACTTGGATTCGATAAAAACCAAAATAAAAAACAAATGATTAAACCAATTAAGGTGGTTTCTGATTTTTAAATAATTTATTAAATTTTATAATTTTTAATTAATCAACTAATGTATACAGATTATAAAAGATTGCTTAAAATCCAAAGCACAACCTAGTTGGCAACATAATTGATATTAATAAACATGGAGAAAGACGGACAAACTGTCAAGTTTTTAAGACAAGTTGACAAGTCAGCCGCCAATAGAATTAAACGGAGTTAAATTTTGGACTCCTTTTTAACAGTTTAGCCAGCAGAGCCGAGCCTTTTTAAACTCTTGCTACTTCCAGCACCAAAAGTGACTCCTTCCACTCTCCAACGACAGCATAAATTTAGACGAAGACGTTAATGCATTGGTGTGGAAGGAGTGAAAACTTTGCCTACGGTTTGGGTTTTTGAGAGAGACATCTGAAACTAAGAAGGAACTGAGATTTTTATTACAGAGAGATAAAAAAAAAAAAAAACCAAAAGAAAAAAGAGAAGAGAGTGAAAGGTCAAACTTTATCAATGGCGTGGGTCAACGGTTGATAACCCTCTTTCTCTCCTTTTTTTTTAAATCTCTAAATTCTCTCTCTTTCTTTAGCTATCTTTGAATTTCATTTGAAGGGTTCTTAAAAAAATTATTTGATAACAAAGTAGCTTCTTTTTATTGGGAATTCTGGGTATTCTTTCTCAAGTTTGCTGAGAGAGAAAGAAATGGCAGTAAGTTTTTTTTTAACTTTATTGTGTTTTGGTTTAGTTTACAGTACTTTTCTGTTTGTTTCCCGATAAAATTTCAAATAAGCTGAGAATTATGGAATTCATTTTATCAAAAACTATTGTTTTAGTTCTTTATTATATGATCTATTGATTTGGAGATATGAACTTAAGATTGTTTGAGATTCTGGTCTTTTATTTTCTTGCCTTTTAATTGGTTGAATGAACTTGCCCATCACTTGCATGTGAATATTCTGATCTGGGTATATATTGTATTCTTCTCTTATGGATCAAATTGCCTTACACAAATTTATGGGTTTTTTAGTTTGATAATGCAAATAAAACTCAAACCATAAAATAATGTGGATTAAATTGATTAAAAGAAAAAAAGTTGGAGACAGTGAGCTATTTAAGTTCCATCCTCTTAAGAGTGTTCATCCAAAACTAATTTGAATATAGCGTTTTGGGTATTTGTAACACATTATATGTTATCTCTTTTCTCTTTATTTAATCTTTTTTTTTCACTTAATTTATGAACAATCATTGAGTTGTCATTTCGGTTTTGATTTCGGTTTCGGTTTTAGCAACGATCTCATGTACCCAAGTTTGGCAATTGGGAGGGTGAAGAAGATGTTCCTTACACAGCTTATTTCGACAAGGCTCGTAAGGATCGTACCGGAGGGAAGATTGTAAATCCGAATGATCCCCAAGAGAATCCGGACTTGCGTCGTGATTATGTGGCTCCAAATAAAGCTCCTCCAGCTTCGAGAACGAAACCGGAAGCAGATGAACTGGTAGGAGATGGACCTGTTAGAAGGGGACATGAGCGTGGAAGGAGCAGGGATGAAGCTGACTTCAAACAGTACGCCGACTCTCCGGTACGTCATGACAATGTCAACCGTAGAGCTTTGGGGGACAGTACACCTACACGTTATGGTCGTGAGGCCCCTAGACAAGGTACGAGACCAAAGGTTGGATCCGAAAACAGCATAGAGAAGTCACCACTCCATCACCAGTTTCGGGTTGCAGGGAGAGGTACCATGGCATCACCTGCATATGAAGCAAAGACTTCGTACGATAGAAGCCACGGCACTCCCGTGAGATCTAAGACGAGGCCGAATACTCGAGGCGATGAAAGTGTAATTTCTCTTCTCCATGTCATTTCATTTAAACCTTGTTGTTGTCTTAAAACTTGTTGCTAATGAACTGATTTCCAATACATTAGCCTGATGAAGGTGCTGCTGTTCCGAAATTCGGTGATTGGGACGAGAATAACCCGGCATCAGCCGATGGTTATACTCACATTTTCAATAAGGTGCGAGAAGAGAGGAACAACGGGGGCAAGACACCAGGCATGCCAGGTGAGCAATCTCCGTACCGTACCACTCGGAACCGGAAACAAGCTAACAGCAATGCTAAGGTACATTGTTCAGGAACCTGTCCAACTACCGCGTTTCTACGAATCTTATATAAATTCCTAATTATATATGCATTTCTTGCATACACTTTTTTCCTACAGAGTTGCTGCCTTCCATGGTGCCGAAAATGAGTCCAGTCGAATACTGTAAATACATCGAAGGCTCCTTTGAAACAGAGTAATCTCTGTCAAAGTGAGGTTTATTAAATCTACTTGTGTGCCTTTTCTCTTTGATGATAAACACTGTGTTCTATTTGGTGAACCTTTTTCTTTCTCAGTTATTTTATCGGTATCGAACTTTCTTTTTTCGTTCGTTATGTTATTATCCGGCACTTGGGTAAACATAGAGTGCAACTAGTGTCTAGGTCTTAAAATCTAAGTTTAGTGTCTGGTGGTTCTCCATGATCAATTTAATGTAAAATAAGCATTGAATGTAGTTAAATAATTAACAAATATTTTGAAGAAATGTGTATGTAACTTGTGTTTTGCTAGTTTAATTCAGTTTTTTATTAGTTGGAACTGATTTTTACTGTTTTTCGGTTCAATCGATCTGCTAGCCTGAGTTTTTATTTATTACATGTAGATTGGGATAAAAAGTATTCTCCATTTCAGCAACTCTAAGGCTCGGCAACCTCATCTAGTAGGTTTCTTTCTCCATTCGGTACGACCTCGGTTTATTTCCCGCCCATCATTGGACAATCTCAAGAGATGCAAAAACCAATGACAATCGTGATCATCTTCTCTTGTAGTTGCAGTTGCAGTTGCAGACCCATTTGTTCCCACTGATACCGTTTTGGAACCCTCTGTTAGTTCCAGACCAGTAAGTGAATCAACCACATCGTACTGTTGGCATTCCCGTCGGTAATCCAACGTGATAGCTTGCAGTTCATGCGTGTCGGTAATCTCTTTCGGTATGCTCTGGCCGTACAGACATGCATCATCGTTAGCTTACGAAAACCAAATCAGTTTTGGACATTGAAAGATTTTGTCTTCACTGACCTCGAGAACCCATCCGATATAGGTTACGTTATTGACATGCTGGTTCATGTCAAGATCAGCTCGTCTCGGCTGCGAAATTTTAAAGGAACATTAAGACTTCTGACGACGAATACACACTTATTATTGTTCGGCTCGTCATGTTGAGATCTTACCTTAAGTCCTAGCTTGGAATACCGAACAGGATCTTCTAATTTAGCAATCCTTTTCAAACTCTTATTGTTCTTCTCCGAAAACGCTAATCTGTAAACACGAGCGTCATACAAATGATACCGATACAATTTTCGAGTCAAAGGAAAACGCATACCGAGGTTCTCGTGGACAGAAGACGAGATATTCTTCCTTGACATCATCACTAACTTTTTGCATCCGTCTCGTGTCCTGGTTCATCATCACCCATTTGCTGCCATATGAGATTGATTTCATGTTATAAATCTTCTAATGTGCAAAGAAAAGGGAAAAGAGAGGCTGAAGATGAACCTCGTAGCTCTGCCGATAACTTCACCAGTAGCGACGTCGTTTAGGATCCAATCCCTTCGGGTTCCCATTCTTCCCTCGTTTTGACACCAGGTTTCAATTTGGATCACATCCCTCCTACAGACAAAACCGATGTCAAACCGTGAACCGAGAACATGAAGAAATGTCGGGTTAAGTTTAGATAAAGGTGGGTACCAAGCAGGGTACTTGTATACTTCAATGTGCATGCGAGCAGTCACCCATATGAGATGCAGTTTTCTCATGGTGGGACTGGTACCAAACCCATCTGTTGAAAATCCAACACTTTGAGCATGGTTACTTCCAACCTCCTGCAATTCATAAAAAGAAAAAAGAAAATAAAATATGTCATAAGTTCTAGTACTCTTAGCAAATTCAGAATTTAGTTCTTATACTTTTATTTTCACGAATTTAGACCTTTTACTTTTAAGATTTCAAAATTTAAGTTCAATTGTTAATATTTCAAAATTTCACTTGGTAACCATGTAACTAAAAAAAATAATGTTGTTATAAATTTGAATTTAATAAAATAATTTTAACAGCATTAATAGTCGGACCTAAATTTTAAAATTTGAAAAGTAAAGAGACTAGATTCTTGAAAATAAAAGTACAATGATTAACTTCCAAGTTGTTTGAAGAGTGTAGGGAATTATGGCGAATATTAACCAAAAGGAAAATATATATGAAAATGTGGTAGGGTTTCATTTAGGGTTAATATACCGTATGATACCTATATTTGATTTTATTATTCGATT
The DNA here is from genome assembly GCA_020496765.1 of Gossypium stocksii. Classification (NCBI taxonomy): domain Eukaryota; kingdom Viridiplantae; phylum Streptophyta; class Magnoliopsida; order Malvales; family Malvaceae; genus Gossypium; species Gossypium stocksii. The sequence goes on from CM035623.1 coordinate 114,376,650, forward strand.
TGGTACATGAGTTTTTTTTTCTCAACTTGGTATTGATTTGGAACAACATGCTAGGCCGATTGACCCGTGAATCAATACAAATAAATTAAATTAGACTAAAAATTAGTTTAATCAATGATCTGATTGGTTCAACTACTGATCTAGTTCTAAAAACCTTGTCAAAACCGGGCTTCATAAAAAGAAAAAGGAAAATAAAAGGATACCTGCAATAAATTAGCAATGGTTTCAATAGTGGCAATTTTGTTAATCCCAACCTCAAAACCTCTAATAATAAACTTTTCTTTATAAGAGAACCCATCTTCCGTCAATCCACCCAACCGGAGCCGGTTAACCAAACTCGACCCGACCTGTTGCTGGCACGACATAACGGCTTGAACCGGCGTCAGGCTGAATTCCGAGGAGGGAGAGCAGGAGACTACGGCGCGTGGGCTCTGCCGACGAGAAGCAAGTGGGCCAAGTAAACCCACAAACCTACATTGAGCCAAGGCCTGATTTAGGTCCGTCACATTACAATAAGAAAACTTCAACATCTCTCTCGCTTTGCTTTTTCCCAACAAAGTAGTGACCTTTTAGTTTCATTTTATATTATTTGCACCTCCTTGTACTCTTCATAAATTTAAGATTTAGTCTATATACTTTTATTTTTAGAAATTTTTCAGATTTCAAAAGTTTGGTTCAATTATTAACAAAAGAGTTAAAATTAATTTGTTAAATTCATGTTTATTACAACATTTTCTTAGCTATACTGCTACCGAGTTTTTTTTTTTAATTTCAAAATGTCACATTAGAAAATTTAACAATGGTAGTAGTTGGATTTGATACTAGATGGACTCAATTCACAGAAATAAAAGTATAAGACTAAATTATTAATTTATGAAGAGTTCAAGGACCTATGGCACATTTTAACCTTATTTATTTGATACTTATGGGAGTAGGGGATCTAGTCAGTGGTTTATAATTGACATTGGGTTTGCATATAAATTACGGCATTACCATTTGTCACACATAATCCATGTTCATGAAACAATTATTATTGTTTTGGCAAAATTATGATGTTAGTCTCTCCCATATGCTAAAATTTAAAATCTAAGCCATATTTAATTTTAATACATATTAAATAATCTACAATAAGAAATCACATGATAGAACTTTTTTATAAAAAATATAAAAAATGATAAATAAATAGTGAGTTGCTTATCACTTAATAAAGAATATTTTCAATTAATTTTAAAGTACAACTTTTAATAATAATAAAATTTATATTTATCAAATAATTCAATTATATTTTTTACTTAATTTTAATTAATGTATCAAACATATTATATAATTTAAATTCAAATTTTAATTAGGCAATCCAATTTTTTTAAGGCCAGAATTGAATAATAATTTTTTAAAAAATAAAATCGTAATTAATATATTCACTTTTATAATATAAATAATTAATTCGATCAAAAACAGCCAAACTATTTTGAAATAAATATTTTTAAAAATGCCCCATTCTTATTCATTATACTGACATTAATATTTTAAGATGAATAATCATTTAAAAAAATCAACGTTAATATATTAAAAAATTAAAAATATTAATTATTTAAGCTAACTACTAACATTATAAATAAGATCATCGAATCATTATGTAATAATATTGTGAAGGAATATAATATAAGATTTGATTCACGTAGTCATAGGTTTGTCGTGAGTAGTTTTTTTTTCGTGCTTTGTTTGTTTGCTGAAAGTGGTTTGAAGTTACACGTGATTGATTTTGTATTTTTGTAATTTTAAAATTAATATTATATTAAATACCAATTTATTAAATATTATTGGTGAATTTACGTTTTAATCATTTAATTTTAAAAATTATAAAATAGTCATTCAAAAATTTCATTTAAATCTTCAAATTGCTAAAATCATTGTTGTATAGTTTTTTTTTATTCGCATTGTCGTGAACTTATGAACTAAAATTAAAACAATTTTTTTCTCTAATCTTTAATATTAATTATCATATTGGCTTGAATTTAAGATTATTTTTTCTCTTGGATGAATATTGATTCATTGTATCGATTGTCGAATTATCACTCGGAACTTATTAATTGGACTTTAAAAAAAAACCTTAACAATTCAATGATTTAAATAAAAAACACTCAAATTCAATGATCATTTTGTAACTTTTTAAAATTAAATGACAAAAAACTTAGGTGACATTTGCTGTATTTTACCTATACTAAAATAAGATAAACTAGTAGTGAATGCCAGACTGATTTGAGTGAAAAATTTCAAGCCAATCGAGTTGATAAGCCTTATTTTGTCATCCTAAGTAAAATAAAATTTAAGTTGGGTCAGATTAAGTGAAATTTTTTTAGTTAAATTAAAAAAATTTAATATGTAAAATTAAAATATTGAAAAAAAATATATTTTTAGTATGATAAACTTGAATAATTAATTATTATTTTTAAAAAATTAAAATTTCTTTATATATTCTTTAAAACTACTTTAAAAATATAAATTTTAATTTTTTTAGAAATATTTTAAATTTTAAAAATTATTTTAATCTTTTTTATATAATTTTTGTCGATAAGGATTAATTTACTCATTTTCAAAATTAACGAGGACTAAAGAAATATCTACACCAATTTGTCATTTGAATTAATTGAGTTATTCAAATTATAAAATTTTAACTCAAACTCAAAAGTCAAATTGCTTATTCAAATTGACTCAAAATTGAATAACTCAATTCAATTAACTCAAAATTTAATATTTTTTTTATTTCTTAAATCAAATCGAATCCAATTTTACTCCCAAGATTGTAAACAAACATAAAAAAAACTGATCCAATGACCCATATTCAGTACTTAAAACAATTATAACAATACTTTCGTAATTCAATTTAGATAAGAAAAAAATTAGTTTTACCATTAAAACAATAATTTCAAACCGACCCAGCTCAATTTGTGAAAGATTTTATTCAAAACCTGACCTAATTTAATTGTCTTTCAAGCTTGATCCAAAAATTTAAAGTTCAAGATTTTTCAAAGAGGGCAAAATAGCAGACCACAATTCTGTTTTTTTTTTTTAAATAATTCACAGTCCAGAATTTATAATTAATGGTATCGAGCCCCATGCGATTTATCGACTGAATTCGAAGACTCAGCAGCCTCATCAAGTAGGTTTTTTTCTCCATTCGGTACGACCTCGGTTTATTTCCTGCCCATCACTAGACAGTCTCAAGAGATGCAAAAACTGATGGCAGTCGAGATCGTCTTCTCTTGTAATTGCAGTTGCAGATCCATTTGTTCCGTGAATTTCCGATCCCTCCGCTAGTTCTGGACCAGTAAGCGAATCAACAACATCATCTCGTTGGCATTCCCGTCGGTAATCCAAAGTTATAGTTTGTAGTTCATGCGTGTCAATGATCTCTTCTGGCATGCTCTGCCGTACAGACGCATAATTGTTAGCTTATAAAAGTCGACGCAGTTTTGAACCATTGAAAGTCTAGAGAAAGGAAGAATTTTAGAATGTCGTTTTCACTGACCTCGAGAACCCATCCAATGTAGGTTACGTTATTGACATGCTGGTTCATATCAAGATCAGCTCGTCTTGGCTGCGAAATTTTAACTGAATATTATACTTTCAACGAATACACATTTATTAGATAAATCAGGAAAACTTACCATAAGTCCTTGCCTGGAATACTGAACAGGATCTTCTAATTTAGAAATTTTTTTCAAACTCTTATTGTTCTCCTCCGGAAACGCTAATCTGTAAACACCACAGAAGAATCGATATATTGCTCAAAACGAATAGCATAAATAAGAACAGGGAAAATTTAACGTCACACTAATGAAATCGATACAAGCTCCAGGCCAGGGAAAACACTTTCCAAGGTTCTTATGAAACTAAAGATACATAATAAAAAGTGATATAATTTAGTCCTATGGGTCAGGGAAAACACGCACCGAGGTTCTCGTGGACAGAAGACAAGATATTCTTCCTTGACATCATCGCTAACTTTCTGCAACCGTCTCGTGTCCTCGTTCATCATCACCCACTTGCTGAAATCATACCATATGAGATTAAGTTTCAAAATACATCTAATCCTAAGAAATATATAAGCACGCATTGATTCCTGATCAGCACAGATATAGGAAAAACAAGAACAAAATTCAAAATGGCATTCGTGATATAGACCTTAAATCGGATGTACGTAATATGCCAGACAAGAACCGTATTTACATAGATGGGCAAAAGCATTAGTCTTTTCATGTTATAAATCTTCTAATATGCAGAGAAAAGGCAAAAATGCGGCTAAAGATGAACCTTGTAGCTCTTCCTATAACTTCACCAGTAGCGACATCCTTTAGGATCCAATCCCTTCTGGTTCCGATTCTTCCCTCATTTTGGCACCATGTTTCTATTTCGATCACGTCACTCCTACACCACAAAACCAACACCTAAGTGTCAATGGAAAACCCGAATAAATGTTGTGTAAGTTAAGGTAAAAAATGCCCACCAAGCAGGGTACTTGTATACTTCAATATGCATGCGTGCGGTTACCCATATGAGATGCAATTTTCGCATAGTGGGACTGGTAGCAAACCCATCTCTTGAAAATCCAACACTTTGAGCATGGTTACCTCCAACCTCCTGCATGCACATACATATATATATATATATATATATATATATATATATGAAAATGTGGTAAGGTTTCATTCATTACACACAGCTGCACTTTTCACCCAGGTATAGATAGATTAAACAGACAATATACAGGTAACAAACTATATATATGGAAACCCCCCACCATTAAAGGCCAGAAACAAGTATTCGAAAATTTGGATTCGGATTTCTTTTGCTATATGAATTGTAAAAACAGTTTCCAAGAATGAAGTCTATCGGATAGCCATATTGAACTTCGATTAAATTCAAAATCAAATCAGACCCCTAAACGGGATAAAGCTCTTCCGGTGCTATTCTCTATGACTCGAACTGGAACCGTTATTAAACTCTTTACCACTCGGCTCGAAGCAATAAGCATTACTAAGTATAAAAAGTTCAAATATTGGCAATGGCATGTAAATAAATAAAGGTAACATGGCATACCCAACAGCCTCAAAATCCCAAATCGCTAATCCCCAAAATTGAAACTTACAAAAGAATCTCAAATTGCATGCAAATATATAAAAATAAATCCAAAAACCAGAGTTTGTAAATAAAAGAAAGGATTACCTGCAAGAGATTAGCAATGGTTTCAATAGTGGCAGTTTTGTTAATCCCAACCTCATAACACCTAATAATAAACTTCTCTTTATAAGACAACCCATCTTCAGTCAACCCACCTAACCGGAGCCGGTCAGCCAAACTCCCCAACTCAGATTCCACCGGATCTGACCCGACCTGTTGCTGACACGACAGAACGGCTTGAATCGGCGTCAGGTTGGAGCGAGAGCAGGAGACGACGGCGCGTGGGCTACGCCGGCGAGAAGAGAGTGGACCAAATGAACCCGCGAATCTACATTGAACCAAGGCCTGATTTAGGTCCGTCGCATTGCAATAAGAAAACTTCAACATCTCTCCTCCGTCTCTCTCGGCTTTGCTTTTTTGGCAACACAGTAGAGACCTTTTAGCTTCAGATTTATTTATTTTATTTTATTTAGGTAAATTTCACCCAATGTCACTAAACTATTAGTATGTTTAAGTTTTGATAATTTAATTTTAAAAAATTACAAAATAATCATAAAATTATTCGAAATTTTTATTTAAGTTATTGGATTGTTAAGTTGTTTTTAGAAAAAGTCTGGCTAATGAGTTCCAAACGATCGGTATAGTGGATCAATACCCATTAATGAGTAGAAGAATATATCTTAGATTCAAGTTGATCTAACGATTAATGATGGAGATTAGAGAAGAAAATTGCTTGGATTTTGATTCATAAATTCATAATGTTCAAAGTTATTTTATGAAAAAAAATTGAGCTATAAAAGAGAAGAGGAAAAATAGCTTTCAATTGGTGCAAACGGTAAGAATAAAAGTCATATAACAATGATTTTAATAGTTCAATTATTTAAATGTTAAGTTTTGAATAGTTTAATGACCATTGTATAACTTTTTAAAGTTAAATAATTAAAACGTAATTTACTAATGGTTTAGTGACTTTGAGTGCAATTTACCCATTTGTTATTTGGACTTTATCGGACCGGGAACCGTGTGGTGAACTGACAGGATATAAGCCAGTGGTTTGTTTATAACTGACACTGGATTTGCATATAAATTACGACATTACCATTTGTCACACGTAATTCATGTTCAACATATTACATGTTTTATTTGGCTAAATTATGGTATTAGTCTCCTTTAGGCTAAAATTTAAAATTTGGCATAATTTAAAAACTATTTTCTCCATTAATTATTATCTTTAATTAATTGGATTAAACTGTTGAAATGATTTTCTAAATACTCTTTACGACAAAAAAATGATACTTATAAGCAAAAAATTATGTATTAATTATTTAAATTAATTAATAACATTATAAAAATTAAAATTAAAATTATATCAAATTAAAATACAATATAAAAATTAAAACTCTACTTTTACTCATCAAAACTATGAACCCAAGTTGCCATCGATTAAATATTCACTTATCCTAAAAATAGCTTAGGTTTGAATTACAATTTTACTAAAAATAAGATGGAACCAAAATTATATATTTACTTTTTACTTTTAGTTTTTTTTTCCATGTTATTACTATTACACATACAACTATAATACAATTACAAATGTAAGTCCAAATAACTATAAAATAAAATTAGTATAATGATAAATTTAATCTTCACGTTTATGTTTATATTTCCTCTTAATTTGACTCATATTTTTTTTGAGCTAAATTTAGCTTTTAATATTTTAAAAAAGTGTCAAATTATTTTTTAATGGAAATGATCTATAAAACATTAATTTTTTAACGTTGTTCACGTGACAACTTGAATGAGAATTTATATGCACACCATGCTAACATAACATTATTTATCTTGTATATTACATCAGCAAATAATTTAAAAATTATAATAAAATTAATTTTTTAAAAAATAAATTAATAAAAATTTTAAAAAATTAATATGAAATATATATAAATTATCAAACAAACTATAATGCTTAAAAATTTAATATTTTAATTAATATTCTCATTCACAAATATTATTAATACTTTTATTCAGAATATAAACATTAAAAACTAAATTTATTAATCTAAAACCTAAATTAGAATTATAGCTCGGGACCACAATCTTTAAGAAAATGTCAATAAATGTCGCTGTGATTTTTTTTTTAATTTAATTATTTTAAATAAAGTATTCCAAAAATATGACTTAATTTTTATTCATAATAAATTATAAATATAGAAAATTGAAGTGAAAATGTGATAAGTTAAGGAGAGAAATATAAGAACCAAATAGCATATAAGATTTGATGCGCGTCATAATTTTGTCGTGAGTCGTGCTTCGTTTGTCTTTTCGTGCGTCGTTCGTTAGCTTTGAAAGTTGTAACAATTTACACGTGATCTCTGACTGATTTTGATTTTTATATTTTTTACTCTAATTTCCAAAATTAGATCAGTTATTTAATTAATTAAGGTATCAGATCCAACGATTTAAATAAATAAATTATCAAAAATTAAAATATTCAAAAACTTGATTCAATTAATTTTGGAATCATTTATCGGTCAGTTCAAACCATTTTGGTAATTTTAAATTATATCAAAATACTATATTAAATACCGAAATTAATAATAATACATTTTTCTACTTTTAATATATTAAAATAATATCAAATCCTACAAATTCTTCTAAATTGTTTATATCGTAGGTTAATTATAGAATAATACAAAAAATATATATATAATAAAGTTCACTGATCCACTATAGGGAAGTGTTCATAATTGTATTCAATCATCGGAATTGCCCTTATCAAATATGAATTTAATTTCTATATTATTAAAAAAATTAAATAAAGTAGTTTAAACAATATTATATAACATTTAACAAAGTTATTATTTTAAAATTTTTATGGTTGTATAAATAAAATATTTTATTTAGAATTAAACTACAACAAAAAATAATAATTTTCAAAACATTGTTAACCCTATTGCAATTTAAGTTTGATTTTTTTTATAATACGACTAAATTAATCCATTTAATAATAGATGAACTAATTTAATCCCATTCCTCTAATACAAAAACTTACGACATACTCTAACCTTGAAGCCAGTCAAGTAAAATTTAAGCTTCCAAGATTTTCTAAGTGATTTAAAGTTAAATCCTGTTCTATAAGTTAGGTAAAATTTGCCAGAGCTGAACAATTTATATATATGTGTGTGTATGTATATGGTGTTAAGTGGAAATGTATAAGTTTGTGGTGTTACGGTATGGATGCCTGCAAGAGGCCAGCCCAAAAGCGCAGAAACAGAGAATTTATCTTCAAAACATGCTTCATTGCACTGGTTATAATAATTAGCTTACAAAGTCCCGAGCTTCAAATAAGGATACGTGTAGACATAACCCGAAATGAATACAATCTAGTGCTGTCACAATGACTCAACTATAAGTAACTTCGGGAGTGAGTGCCACACAAGAATATGGATCATGCCAATTCATGAGCATGTGAACATTGTCTGTGATGTTTATGAAGCGACCAAATATATGAAGAAATATACAAATTCGAGAAACACATCAGACCAGAAGCTAAACTAGCAAAACCAAGTCGGAGAAATCAACAACAGTTTTTTACAATGAGTTGTAAACAGCAACCGGTTTATCTACACCTGACTAACAGTAGGAGAAAAACCTAAAAGAGCATGCATATACGCAAAAGCACAAACAAAACAAGCATGGAACACACTCTAATCTAACTATTGTTCATTCAAACAGTTATTATAGGTAAAAGTATCATGAAGGCCCTGTACTAAGAGTCAATTTGCATATTATTTCTTTTATTAAAAAAAGGGCAAATTACTCCTCGTACATTTGACCAAAGAGAAAACTAGTCCTTTCTATTAAAAATTTCATCCATTTTAACTGTTAAAAACTATCGTGGCTGACAGAATAATCCATATTACTCGTTCTGACATACAAGAACTAGTTTCTAACAGTAGAAATGGATAAAATTTTTAACAGGCTATAAAGTGCCATCAGTGGGAATACATGTATTTTTTTCAAAGTCCCAATTTGCTTTTACATAAAAGGAACTCAAAGCCCTTGCGCAAATTTCCCGAATCTCATCACTTGGCACAAAAAAAATCAGTAGAAACAAAGTTTAGACCTTTGAACTTATTAGGTTCATCATTCCCATCTAAAAAGGACATATATAATGGTCATACAACAAAATGTGAAAAAAGAAACTAAAAACAGTCATAAAAATGAAATAAATCAAAGTATTTACAGTCATAAGAAGAGGTAAAGCAGAAGTGATATTACATTATACTATTCCATGAGAATGGAATTCAAAGACCAATCATAAACACTAGCTGTAAACCTAATCCATTTCTATTTTTCCAAAGTTTAGAAGTACATTCAAACTACAAATTACAACTACATGTCCAAGCAACCACAAAATGTAGAATCAAACTAATACAGAAGATGGACTACGAACGGGATCAAAGTATAGAATCAAACAATTACATCACAAACAAAGAACTGGAACAATCTAGACTAGAGCTGACTATCCTATCTTAAAACTCACACATGGAAATAGCACACAGTGAGACAGACACACATATAATTGTGCATGGTGAGTCTTGAACCTATATACTCAAGACTCAATGTCTCCGTCTTTGCCAACTGTGTCAAGACGGCAAGGCCTCATTGGCAACCTAACCCATTTCTCCAATCTAAGTTATTTAGTTAAATGCCTAAAACCATGAATTGAATCCAATAGACTACCATTAGAGGGAATATGCCATATACATATATCAAGGTTCCATTTTTCTTTTGCATGTAGGGAACTCGAAGCCATTGCACAAATTCCCCCGAGAATCATCACTTGGCAAACAAAAGCAGTATTATAACAGAGTTTAAAGCGTGGTCATACAATAAAATATGCAACACTAAGTAAAAACATATGCATACAAAATGTCCCAAACATCGCTTGGCAAAAAACCCATGTAAAGGTATCAACCGTATCTCAAATCTAAGTTCTTGAGCAAAGAGCATAAACCCCATTTAAATGATAAAAAAAAAAAAAAAAACACAAACACACACATATAATGAAAAACAGCTCAAATGGATCAAAACTATATAAGTTGCCATCAGTGGGAATGTGTATTTTTTTTTTCAAAGTCCCATTTTGGTTTCGCAACGAAGGAACTCAAAGCCCTCGCGCAATTTTCCCAAAAATCATCACTTGGCAGTATCAAAGTTAAGATTTTTTAACAATCATAGCAAATAAGGAATAAACAGACTGATAAAAGAGAATACTTTAGAGGAGAATAGTCGAAGGAGGCGGCAACCATAGAAAAGTGAGCAAGAAAAACAAAACAAGAAACTTTTAACCTAATTTACAACCAAAGGGTTGATGGGATATTACTCAGGGTAAATTACATCTAATATCACTAAACTATTAATAAGTTTACGTTTTAGTCGCTCAACTTCAAAAAGTTACAAAATAGTCACTTAACTATTTGAAAGTTTTCTTTTAAGTCACTGAACTTTTAAAATCGTTATTATATGGCTTTTTCTAATCGCACCACCTACACCATTCGAATATTCTACGATTCAATTTTTCTCATAAAACAACTTTAAACATCACAAATCTATGAATCAAAATCCAAACAACTTTCTTCTCTAATCTCTGACATTGGGTGTCGAATCGACTTAGATTTAAGGTATATTATTCTCCTCGTTGATTGATACTAATTCATTGTATCGATAATTAAATTGTCGCTTGAAGCTCACTAATCAGACTTAAAAAAAAAAACTTAACATCTTAATTATTTGAATAAAAACTTTTGAATAATTCAATAAAAAATCAAAATACAATCCCTTATAGGTTCGCTCCAAAATAAACCAAAATATTATATTTCATTAATAAGCTAAAGTACGCTTAAATTTGCTAAACTATTAGTAAGTTTAGGTTTTAGTCATTCAACTTTAAAAAATTATAAAATAATTATTAAACTATTCTAAGTTTTTATTTAAAATTTAAATTTTATTTTAAATTAATACTCATTAACTAATAAAAGAACCTATCTTAAATTTAAATTAATTTGATAAAAAATGTAAAAAATTAAAAAATATTTAAATTTTAATTTATAAATCCGTAAAATTTAAAAACTACTTCATGAAAAAAATTGTAAAAGGAAGAGAAGGAAAAGAAAAATTTATAAAAGAATATAATATTATAACTTTTTAAAATTGAATAATGCAGAACTTACTAAATTAGTTGTTTAGAATATAAAAAACTAAAACCATCAAACAGCACCAAATTTTCTTTGTAACCAAACATCCCCTCATGGCCATGGAAGATCAGAAGAAGAAAAAGGAAAATTTCAAGTAACCTTTCTCCAAATTCCGACACCTTTTCTTTTTTTCATTAATTCTGAAACAACCTTCGACCATTCGATTAATCAATAATAATTCAATTCGAAACCCAAAATCAACGATGTAGACGGCGGGTGGTAGCGACGTGGAGGCGGGCTTCGCAAAGCTACAAGGCGAAGACTTCGAGTACTACATGGAAACCTACTCCATAATGCTCGGTCGCAACTCCAAGAAATCCATCGTCGACGTCGACTTAGCCAGCCTCGTTGGCGGCATGAACATATCCCGCCACCACGCCCGCATCTTCTACGACTTCGCGCGGCACCGTTTCGCACTCGAAGTCCTCGGCAAAAACGGTTGCCTCGTCGAAGGCGTACTCCACCTCCCCGGAACCCCCCCCGTCAAGCTTGATTCTCAAGACCTCCTCCAAATCGGCGATAAAGAATTCTACTTCCTTCTCCCTGTAAGGAGTATTCTCGGGGGAGCACTTGCGCCTAGGCATCACGCGTCGATTTACCAGACTTCGACCGCCACAGCTGGAGCGGTGCCGCCGCATCATGGTTACCATGGCGGAACGAAGACAGGGAGATTAATGTGTTCCGTGGCAGTTCTGCGGTGGCGGCAAAGAAAGGGAGGGGAAGAGAATATTATGAAGATTACGGCGAAGGAGAGGATGTTGGAAGTGGCGGGAAGAAGGTTAGAAGGGAAGAATGGTATAGCAGCGTAGAGGCCGGCGCCGGAGGAAAGGCAGCTTTGGCGGGAGTATTAGGTTAGCAACATTTATGAAATTTTTTGATCAATTTTGCCCTTTCTTTTATGTTTTCAGTAGTTATGATTATAGAAATATATGAAGAAAAATTGCCATTCTTTTATAATTGCTTTGTAAAGTTAATGATTGTTAAGCATTTAGTGATTAGGTATACATTGTGAATTGGATATCTACTGTTGTTTTTTGGGATTATTGTGTGGCAGTATAGGAAGAAAATTTTTCGTTCTCGGCTTTTCGGTATTATAGTTGCCGGTATTGCTGAATCTTGTGATTTGCAGCATTCAAAATGTATTTGCCAGGTGTTGCCATTGTCGATTTAATGGTTTAAACGGTCATCATCTTGTAGGAGTGTCCCGTTGTGTTCCATATATTATTACAAATGTCTCTAGGATTTCAATCTCTGCCGCTACGTTTTGATGTTAATATCATATCGTATTCTGGTTTGTACTTTTTTTCTTGTTCCAGAGTTGCTTCTTGTTACAGCGTTAGCTGAGCCATACTGAATTCTTTAGGTTCTTTAATGCCGTAGATAAAAGTAGAAAATGTATATCGCGTATGGCAAATTCTTATATTGACATTATTTGGTTATATCTAACTAAAGTCATGCTTTATTCTGCCGGAGGGTATCCATTTTTTACCTTTTGAGTGATCTGATTTTTGAGAATTCGCACTATCCATTGGTTTAACATGGTCCCGAGTCATTTCATTCTTTGGTGGTTGTTAAAGATACTCCTCGGAATTGCCATTGTTTGTGCTGTGGAACATACAATATGGTTATGATGTAGTCTATGAGGTTTTAGGCATAGAATTTATGTTGGTTTCAATATGTTCCTTCGGATTTTATAGCTGCAAAATGATTTGTAGGATCTCATGGAACAGTTTTATTGCTTTCTGATACTCTTTCTCAACCGTTTTTATACTGTGGCATGAACTTTCAATTCTGTCAACATTTTCTCTCTATATTTTACCTGATGTAAAGAAAAGTACGGTCTTTCTTATTTACATGATGGATAATAAGTTCTATCCCGTCTGGTATTATGATGTCTGCAGTTCCGGTAGAGAAGAAAGGAGAAGGAAGATCAAGTGTTGACCGTGAATCCAATAATCAACAACTTATGCAGTTGGAAGAAAAGGATGTGGTGACATCTGTGGCAACTGTGCTTTCCGATCTTTGTGGTCCTGGAGAATGGATGGCGATGGAGAAACTCCATGCTGAGGTTAGTTCTAACCTTAGCGTGACCTAAATCTCAAACTATTTCCATTTTGTGCTTTTGACACCCCTGCCTACTTGACAATAGTTGTCCTTATGCTTTATTTTGATTCTTCCCTTATCGATAAGCTTTACCATGCTTTTAAACACTTACCATGCTGGAATTATAACATACACTTACCCGAGAAAGGCCACAATCATTCTTTCTTTCTCATTTTGTTTAACACAGCCCTGTGGTTTTTCGGTTTTTAGGATTTTACAAGATTGCTTACTTACTATAACTTCGTTTTTCTTCTTCAGTTAGTTGAACAGTTCTGAAACATCTGGCATCACAGCCAAGTTAGAAGGTATCTTACATTCAGGACTGGCCGGGTCCTGAATCGAAGGGGAAACCATGGTACAATCTGCTAATGTTATTAAGAAAATACCCGGAGCACTTCGTCATCAACACAAGATCCAAGGGTCGGATAATCCTGGAGTTCGTCTTTCTCGTATCTTTGCTTTCGTAAGGTAATGTTTCATCATCTTAGCCTACATGTTCTGTTTGGGTAGAAATTGATGTTAATATTCTTTTTTTCTTGAGAGTCACCCAGTTTGAGTACTTTAACTGGCTTGTTGTGTAAATGAATCCCAATATTTTATGGTGGCAATGAAAGAATGCTTGTTAGAAACCATAAAAAATCTCTCCAATTTGAAATTGGCCCGAGTCAATTTCGAAAGTGAGCAACTAAAGATAATTTATTACGGTAGTAATGTCTTTCGTTAATTATACATAATTTTGATTGGTATAGGAACAAATTTTAACCTTCAATATTTATATATTTTGAGGTTAATTCTAAAGAGTTCAACAAATTCAGCCTTAACATTTACATATTTACACAAATATTGTAGGATTAATTTGTTAAATTATGATCAAATTGACAAAATATGTAAACTTTAAGGTTAAATTTATTATTATACTAATTAAAATAATGTGCAATTGGTAGGATTGTGATTAATTTAGTTGTTCACTTTCAAAATTAATAGAAATTAAATTATTTTAATTTTTTAAAAGGAAAATACTGAGATATTTTATGAATTATTTTGTAACTTATATTTCATTGTTGACATCCTTTTGAGAATTACCTTGTGAAACTCTATTATGAATATAACAGACTTATTACCGAGAGATGCACATGTTCAATATAAGTATATTTAATTTTTTAGAAAATGTTTTTATATGGTTCGAGAATCATATATGAATTTTGTTGTTAATTTATGTTTATTAATTTCTAAAAAAATTCTTTATTTTTTAAAATCAAGTTTTAGATTTTTTCTCTGAATTTTATTATGTTTAAACAAATTGATTCAACTGATTAAATCGATTGAATCAATAATTTAATTGATTCAACTATCAATCTTATTCTTACAATCATATTACTGAGTTACGACTATTAGCAAGTTGTAATAATATTAACAACATACCAACATTAATAAAATTTTAAAAAAAAAGTTTATTGAGCTATTAAAAATTTAAAAATTAAAAAAATCTTTAAATAATTATTTATATTATCAATGAAGTATGTGTGAACTATTAAAACTAAACTATAAAGAAAAGTTAAAATTTACCTATAGTCTTTGTACTTTTTGAAATTTGGGAATTTAGTCTTTGTATTTGTATTTTTAGGCATTTAGTCTCTTTACTTTTTAGATTTTAAAATTCAAGTTCAATTGTTAAAACTGTTAATTTTTTTTGTTAAATTCAAGTTAATTACGTGGCTACTAAGTAAGTATTTTCTTTTTTAATTTCAAAATGTAACACGAATCAATTGTACAAAATTTTAATTTTACAATGTTAACATCAGACCTAAAATTTAAAATTTAGAAAATAAAAATACTAAATTCTCAATTTTTAAAAAATACAGGGGACTATAAGCACATTTTCACCTTAAAAAAATAAATATTCTCTCCATTAACAACTACAAAACAAAGGATGGTCTAGAATCTTCCATTCCTTGGAATTGACTCAAAAGTAATACTTATTCACAAAGTTATATTTTGTTATGATTTTATATAATATTTGATAGAATATATTTTGTTATGAATTTTTTTTTAAATAAATGAATTAAATTTATGACAAGAAAATTCAACAAAATAAACGAATTACAGAATTTAGTTAATCAAAAGTAATTTGAACAAAATTCAGAACCAATTCTGCAATTTTTATTATATTAATAATTCAGAATTTTTCGTCAATTAAGTATTCATGTTAGCAACGAATTATATATGAACTGTGAAGTAAATTATCAGGTCAGTTCCATAAAAAATTTAACGATTTAATTATTTAAGAAAAAATAATTTAACTATTTTTTTTCATAATATAATTAAAAATTGAATATCAATAGTCAAAGTAAGAAAAAGAATTAAGACTAATTAATAAAAAAATTTTAAAATATATCATAAGATTTTGTATTTTCAAAAATTGAGAATTTAGCCTTGATATTTCTATTTTATATAATTCAATTTCTTTATTGTTGGACCTAATTTATGCCCGGGCCCAATACAATTACAAACCACTAAAAATTAAAACTAAAACAAACCCATAAACCTAACCCAATTTACCCCTAGCCCAATACAAAACAGAAAATGGAAAACCCTAGCCACAAGAAGGCCAGCGCCGTACGTTGCGCATACCCTCCGCGCCGTGCGCCGCACTACTCGCGCCTTCACGTCGGTGCCCACGTCCACCATGCAACCTACAATAAACAAAAATCAGTTGTAAAAAAAAAGGCTATGAAAGCCTTCGAAAAACACTATAAAATGGATCTTTTTTCGAATAGAGAATACAAAAAATATTCATTTGAATACCAAATCGAGTCTAAATAGTCCAAGCAACCAAAACAGTCCAGGCAAAAAAAATCAGAAACTCTAATTTTAAGGTTATTTCCTTATTTTATTTTTATTATTTTTGTTTATTTTCTAAAATATATATGTATACAAAACCTTTTTTTTTTTTAACTTACTTTTTTGAACTTCGATCGCTGTGTACGGCGGCCGACGACGGCGGATGGGGACGGCGGCCGACCGGAGCCCTCGCCGGATCTCCAGGACCTGCAGAGAAAGCAAAGAGAGAGGAAGTTTGAATTTTTCTTTAGGAGTGAAAGAAAAAATAAAATTTTTTACAAAATTTTTCCTTTTATACTACTAATAAAACGGCGCCGTTTTGAAGATTGGGTCAGAGGCCCAAAAGGCGTCGTTTTGGCTTCTGACCCGCGCGGTGACCCGACTCGAGGGAAGGATCCGCGTGTCTTCTTTGGAGGGGCTAATTGCACTTTTAGGCCCTCCGCTTTTTCATATCGTTTCAATTAAGTTTTTTACTTTTAAATTCGCCCCGTAGTTTTGTTCCAATTCCATTTTAGCCCATACGCGGACGGTGTCGTTTTGAAAAAGGGAAATTTTTTGATTTTGGTCCCTTAATGATTTACGCGCATTTCAATTGGGTCCTCCTGTGACCTGTTTATTTTGATTTCGCCCCAAAATTTCTGTTTTTAATTCAGTTGAGCCCCACTTTGATTATTTTTGACATTTTATCATTAAATTAATTATTTTTAGTATTATTATTTTTATTGTTATTATTTTATTATATTTTACCATTAATTGTTAGTATTATTATTTTTATTATTTATTATATTATACTATTATAATAGTTAGTGTTATTATTTATTATTATTACTATTATTATTTTAAATAAACAGTTTCTTTTAAATTTGTTTATATATATATATATATATATTTTAAAATCTAATTATACATATACCAATCACATCTATTAAAGATCCGATTTTAAATTGTACTTGGCTTATTTCGAATATTTTCTTTTATTATTGTTTATACGTATATATTTTTTTATTAAAGTCTTTCACTTTACATTTGTATCTTTTGGGTCTTACTGTTATTCGGTTGTGCCATATTATTGCATTATATTATTGCTTCATGTTTTGCAATTGTACTTTTGTATCTTTCATGGTATGATGATTCAAATTGAAGCTCACTTAGACCAATTTTTAGTTTTTTATTTCCAAAGCAAATCAAATAAATACATTTTTTATTGATTTTAAGATCGTTTTCAAAGGTCTTTTAAAATAAGGCAATGTTTCGTGTTTGGAAGTTCGAAAAAAATCGCGCCCTAATGTGCTGGGTTGTGGTTTTTTCGGTCGTCCAAATGTCAAAATATCCTTTTAATTTTAGGTTCTGGGAGATTAAGGGATGATTTTGGTTTTGAGGGTTGAAATGTTGCATCCTAACGTGCTGGGTGTGATGTTTTGTCCTTTTGGAACAAATGAGCCTTAATATTACAAAACGAGTCATTCAAATATTTTCTAAAAGAATCATATTTTAAAATCCCTTCAAATTCTCGACAATAAGGACATTTGTTAATCAATTTGGTACCAATTTTGGGCGTTAGGAGGGTGCTAATTCTTCCTTGTACGTAACTGACTCCTAAACCCGTTTTCTTAAAATTCGTAGACCAAAATGCTTTATAAGGTGGCCTAATTACACATTAAAAAGGATTGGTGGCGACTCCATCCATGTTTATTAAAGTCGATCCCTGTTTTTTTAAATTAAAAATGGTTTCGACATTTATTTTTCAAATTTATAATTTAAATTTAATTATTAACAATGTTATATTTTTTTATTAAATTTGAACTAATTACAAGTCATTTTTTAGTGATTATTTTTAATAAAAAATGTCATAATAATAAGGTTAATAAAAAATTAATAGTATTAATAGTTAAATTTAAATTTTAAAATTTTAAAAAATAAAAACCTAAATTTCACAAAATAAAAATATAGGTGTTCTAGAATCTTCCTTTTTTTTGTCATAGTTTGACTTGACTTAAAAAAGAACTACTTACGCGTGAAGTTATATCTTGTTATGGACTTTTACATATATATATTTTGTTATGAAAAATGCTTCAACATAAATAAATAAATAAAATTTATGTTATGTTATCACTAACAAAGTAGTGATTACCTAAGCTTTCTGACATAAAATTCAAGGTCTACTTATGGATTTAGTCCCTCTTTTATTCTGAAATTTAAAATTCGTTTTCTTTACTTTAATTATTCATAATTTGATCTTTTTAATTTTATAATTTTATGAGCAAGTCTAAATTAATAACACCATTAGTTACAATCACTGAAGTGATAATTTATTTATTTTTTAAATAGCTTTAAACACTCTATTAACATTTAAGTTTATCATTGATTATACAAAATTGATTTAATCACCAAGTGACCCTTGATTGTGCGAATGAATAATGATAAAAATATCATCCACTTTTATTTTTCATCAACAACAAGTAACAATGTTATGAATTTGAATCTACTAATAACATAATAGATCAAAATTATATTGAAATAGATTAAAGCTCAAATTTTAACATTAACATAATAGAGGGACTAAAACCAATAAAAAAAAGTTGAGATATTAGGGAACAGTAGCATTTGTTTATAATATTTTTCTATTGTACTGCAACTTAGCAAGCAAGGAGTGGTTTCTAGATCTAGCTCTCACTCTCTATACATACATGCACCCCTATGCTCTCTGAAACTCATTCTTTGTTTCATCATCTTCCTCAACCTTTTTTTTTTGTTTTTTTGAGTTTCATTTAGCAATCTCATGAAAAAGAATGAATATGGTGAAGGGATTCAGATTCCACCCAACTGATGAAGAACTCATTGAATACCTGCAAATCAAAACCTTCAACCGTGATTCTCTAGTCCAAGTTATTGCCGAAATCCCGGATATCTGCGAGTCCGAGCCTTGGGAATTACCCGGTATATAATCTCTTCTTTGAAATATTCATGTTCAACATATGAAAATCTTTAAAAAGAATAAGCGTGTGTGTGCGCGGTTGTTTTTCAGGGCGTTCAATGTTGCAGACAGGGGATCGATTGTGGTACTTTATGTACCCACCAAAATATAAGTATCGGAATAGTAAACTAGTTAGCCGGACCACTCTGGAGGGGTATTGGAAGATTACCGGCAAAGCTCGTAAGATAATTAACTCTGAAACCGGAATGGAGATTGGTAACAAGAAGACTTTGCTTTTCTATAAAGGCCAATGCAATGATAAAATCAAGAATAATACTTGTTGGGTTATGCATGAGTATGAACTCAAAGCTATGCTTGACTCAACTAATTCTCATCAAGTAAGTAATCTTTCCCACTGCTGTGTGTGTGTTGAGGGGTCGACTCCTTAGAGAAGCTTAATTTTTGAAGATTTGTTATCGGGAGCCGATTAATTTTTCAACAGGCCAATATTATTCATTTAAAGCTGCATGTCCAATAAAATAGGAGCAATTTAGTGGATCAAGCTGTGGCTCACCAAGGAGCCATGTGCATCCACCCTTACTAGAGTTTGAACCCAAATCCTTAAATGGTATTAATGGGCAAATATACAACCAATTGATTATTGATACCATTTAAGAACATGGGCTCAGACCTTATTAATTGTGAGTGCTCACATCTTCTTGATAGGTGGTTTTGCACCACACACGGTCTGATTCGATAAAGAGCTCTTACCGTATTAAACTTACCGCTTGCCCGCTTCGGGCACTTTATGGAGTCCAGAGACAAAACCCTGATTAGGAATAGTATTGACCCGTTGAGGGATCCATCAGCTCTCGAAGACTTCTTCGAAAAAAGTTGGTCTCCTCTCGACAATATCTATATAGTTGTCTTGTATATTCATTCATGAGCTTTCATTTCATCAATACATCTATTTTTGTCCTCCAATTTGTGTAGAAGACTTTCAAACTTTGTAAACTGAAGAAAAAGGCCAATATTTCCAGTAAAGAAGCCGGTCAATTAGATCAGTATTCTCTTTCTGATTTAGAAAATCATGTTGCAAACAATGCACTATTAGAGGTTAGAACTTAGATTCTTTATGTTTCTTTTCTTCATTCAGTTTCCAATCTTGATTATGATGCGGATATTCACAATCACCATTTCTTTTCCTACGGTCAGGACATCCTAGACCCTAACGGGTCAAGTGAGCCGGAAGCATCTAACAACCATAACGATGTTCATAACCATTGCAGCACCGTCGATACATATGGTGATGAAAGAAGCAATCAACATAATATAGTTGATGAAGATGAAGGCTCAAATATATCAACTAATTTCATAAACCATGTTGCAGAGGATGCAATACCAGAAGTAAGATGCGGGAATCGATTATCCATGTGGATGATGTTGAAGATGACTATCTAAAACTAATTCGTTTTTCTCTTCTTTAGGTACCTTCACACATTTTTAAGGTGCATCAAAATGGACTTGAAGACAATAATTGGGCTCAAGATCTGTATAGCACCATTGAACAAGATGACGAGTCTTGCAACGCAATTATCACTAGCTACGATGAAACTATCACTAATGAAAGTAGCAATCAACATAATATAGTTGTTGCGGAAAAGGGCATCGAACCGCCTATCATTAGCTATGGTGAAACCATCACTAATGAAAGAAGCAATCAACATAATACAGTTGTTGTAGAAGAGGGCACCGAAATGTCTGTCATTAGCTATGATGAAACCATCGTTAATGAAAGAACCAATCAACATAATATAGTTGATGTGGATGAGGGCTTCAAAATGCCTTCTAACCTAAAGTATCTCGTTGAAGAAGACACAATTTCAACAGTAAAATCTATCTCTCGTAATCATTTATCGATGCAAAATGTAAAAATAAAAAATGCAAAGAACTAACCTATTTTTGTCTATGTTTCAGGAACTGTTATATAATGATGGATTATATACCAGATCATTGTTTGGTGAGTTATTAGCAGAACCAGAGGCAACTAATAACTCGAACTGGATTCAAAATCGATACATCACCAAAAAAGAAGATGGTGAGTTCTTGAATTCAACTTTAGCTGATAAAAATAAAGCTTACCTTCAAGAAGGGAACACGCAATGGTGTTTGGCAGCTGACGGTGAAGGCTTCAGCTTGCCCTGCATAGGTGCGCTGATGGAATCATCAAATTCGATGGAGAAGTCTAGTAAAAGACCACGTCGAATGTGATGGATTAAAGTTGTGGTATAGAAACTGCAGTGCTCAACCTCCGGAGAGAAGAATACCCTCTACTAGCAAGCCCATATGAGCTCTGGGTCTAGCCAAGTATGTGGACTCCTTTATACCAAATGGTGCTTTTATTGAACCAAAAGAGATGACCTCTCTAATATTAGCACCTCTGTTCAAAGCTTCTGCTTGGTTCTGTCTCTATATGCTTCAAATCACATCAAATACCAAATAATACAAGGGTCAAAATTTATGTTTTCTCTCAGTTCTTTATTATTTTATATTGATTTCATTAGCACTTTTTTTTTTATTTTGTACAAGTGATGGTTCATAGGAATGTGTAGGACCATTTTTGGACTTTGTTTGGATCTTGAATTTCGACCATGTATCTGGTTTAGTTGATGATTAGTGACTAGTTGGTTTGGATTATATATCGGGTTTATGTTGTGATTATGTTTTTATGATGTATCTGATTTAGTTGGTTTTTATATGAAGTATCTTGAGCAAAAATTATAAATAAATTAATATTATTAATTGAAATTACAAAATTAACCATTGGATCCTAACAAGTTATACTGTTTCTATATACTTAAGGATAAATATAGAATTTAACCCTGAACAGATAAACAGTCAGAATATCTATATTAACAAGATTCTTAACTGACGGTCCAGACTGTTATTAGATGGACCTGTTTGTAACTATATATATGCGCATATCACCAATAGCAGACAGTACCTATACTGACAGTTTATATTTTAGTGCCGCTACTGTTATCAGTATAGGTCGTTAACCCTATTCTAACGATCACATTTTCTGTCAACAATTTGTTTGTAGTGTAAATAAAAGAAAAAAAAGGTGCTCAACTTTTTCCTCGCTCTTTGCTGGCCCTTTGCATGGAAGAAGATAAAATTTCCTCCTCATTTCTTCTAACTAATCCAACCAAAAATCTTCACAACCCAAGTTATTTTCTTGTTAATATCTTGTAGAAAACTCATTTCTCAGCATGGTTCCACCATCATCGTTACCATTGGAAGCAAGGGTTTTCATGAGCTAGTGAAAAAAGGCTTGAGCTAGTGTGAGAAAGTGAAGAATAAAGTGAAAATGCATTTTTGTCATCCCTAAAATGGTCAGTTTACAAGATTCCTTCATGAACATGATTATGGGTATTATATGTTATATGTTTTAAAGAAAAAGAATCGATATGCGTGGATGGTGGAATTTTGAACAAGGAAAGTCTTGGACTGGTGAAGTAGAGGAATTTGGTGAGTTTGCTCATTCAAAGAGAGGTAAATTCTCAAAGAAACATCCTTACCTTGTTTAAGTTAAATTTGATAATCTTTAAAGTTTAAATGATTAAGAGCTAATATGAAATTTAATTAATGTCCACAATGGGGAAGAAAGCAAATGCAAGGGCTACAAACAACGATTAATGACCAAGATGGGGAATGTGACTTTAGAAGAAATTATCGAGAATAACTTGTCTCCAGAATCTCCCCAAATAAAACCACCCAAATTCATTCCTTAAGCCAACTTCAGAAAGAAAACAAAACCTAAAACGTCTGTGTAGGATTGTGTTGTTGGCTTCTTAATCTTCTGCAATCATCAGCTCATGCATCAGCAAATCTGGAAGTAGACGGAATAGATATACTATCAGTACTTCTAATAAACAAAATTGAAATCAAGTACAGCATAACTGAACTTCCAGTTGAAATGAATGCAAAGATTACCCTAGCTCAGAGAGCTTCAGGTGAGCTTCAGTGTAATCAGCAAAGAAAGCATCCTCATCCTGCAAAGAAGAGATGATAATCAGAATTAACATTTAACTTTTTAATTAGTGATTGTATCAAAATCTTGATCCGTTGTAATGGAAAGAAAAGATGTCAGAAGGAAAGAGCTATGTACAGCCGCATATTTGTCGACCAATGGACGGAAAACAGGGTCGGAAAGGAGAACTTTGTCAGTTGGCAACTGCAACAGGCCGTCCTTCTCTCCAGTCAAGAGCTCCCTATAATATATTATCCGATTAGCATAAACTTAAATCGATTCTAGGACAAATTGTTCATCACAACTCAAGGCAGAATCGCACAACTCATAAAAACAGAAACTCACTTGAAGTAAGAGTTGTCGAAGATAAGAGGGTTGGTAGTCCATGGTCCCTCAAATCCAGACCTCTCCTTGTGGCACCTTCCCTGCATCGTAAGCAAAGAAAACATATATCATTGTAAGTGGATAGGAAATTTCAACATTGCAAACTTCAAGAAACAAGACAATTTAATATTTTAGAACAGACCAGGGTGTGGCCACCAGAAAGAGCAACAATGTCCTGGTCGCTAAGACCCATTTGATGAGTAAACACCTGCCTCAAGTGATCAGCTCCTGCAAAACATTTTTCAAAAGATTAAACCACGATCATTACAGACACTGAGCCGTGTTTTAATTCTCAATAGAACAACAACATTAGAAGACAAATCGTATAGACTAACCCTCAGTAGCATTGGGAAGACGACCCTCAGGTGGTGGGTGAGGCTTGTCCTGCATTTATTTCCAAACACCTTTAGGTAAATACGGTAACATTGAAATATACAGTTAAGAGTTGACAACATTATTAAGAACAATTGAACAACTCAATTAAAATCCATTTAAGTGTTGTTCCTCAAAACAATAAACCATGCTCTAACATTTAACCATTTTATAATGAAGAAAATCTACAGAAACTAACTGACAAATCCCAAAACTAAACTTTGATTCATTGTATAATGTGATACAAAAACATTGATTTGCAGCAACTGCATACAAAAAATTTTGGTACCATTTATCCAGCTACTTATGTGCCATCGTTTTATCATATGAACAAACAATATATTCATCCGACATGACAATAATTTATTTACTTGTCGTTTAAATGTCTATGCTCTATAATTAAATTAAAATCAAAGTTTTATGCGTATAACTACACCAAATCAAAAGTATCACATTGCATATTAAGTCGAAGATAATATGTAATTTGGGGATATATCCTAAAAGCACAGCATTATACACTAACCAGACCACATCATTGAATCATACATTAACTGTTGCTGAAAGTAGTGTGTATTAGAGATTAAGACTCACCTCTCTTCCAGGATGGAATGGAATTTCAGGCCCACCGGTGATCTCAACGGCAACAACACCAGCAAGCTACAAATTTTAAAACGCCAAAAAGAATACAGTCAAAACCAGTCAAACCCTCAATCATAAATCGGTTAAATCTGAAAGCAAGAACAGAAAATCCGATCAAGAGTTAGATACCTGATAGAAGTCAGCGTATGAAAGGATAGGGAACTGCTCCTTGATCGGCTCGAGAAGCCTGACCGCAATATCGAGACCGTTGTTAGCAGCATGAGCGAGCTCAGCAGGTTGCTTCATGGTTCCGAATGGACCTCCGGTCTTGGTCTTGACATCAAAAGTTCCAGCTGAGTGCCACCTGTCCCCAACCATCACCGTAAGGCCTATCAGCTTCACGGATCCCAAAACCAAATTTCAAATCAGACGCTAGAAAACAGAGAAGCTTACGCTAGACGGAGCATGAGTGGAGCACAGTTCTTCTCAGCGATGAGAGCTCTTAGCTTCCTCTTAGCCTTTTGAACGGCGTTTTGGTACTCCTCGCCAACGGTTGGGTAACACTTGGTCATTTTTCTCTGGTTTCTACAACAAAAAAAAACAATAAAATTTCAAATCATACCAACAATTTCCAAAACAGGATCCAAAATCAGATCGAAAGCGAACCTTTCGTCGAAGAGTGCGATAAAATGAAGATAGGAAAGCCACGCGATGGACACGAGCTGAGCACAAGCACACTATGGTGAAAAGGAGGAGGATATATATGGGGGAGAGAAGAGCGGAAATGGTGTTTGCTTTGAGAATGGACGGCTTTGATGTGGGTTGAAAATTAATGATATACGGCTGTGATTGTGGGTTAGGTGGGCTGATTTTTGTTTTTTCTTTTTCACTTTCGAAGAAAAAGATTGGTCAATATTTTTTCTCAGAAAAGAAAACTATTTATTTTATTTGGAAAATTCGACGGGATTTAGGGAGAGCGAATGCAATAGAAACATCTGGATTTATATATATATATATATATTAATATATATACTCACACTCAGTGTGAACACCTTGAAATAAAGAAGATGCCTTTTGAATTGAAGCGATTATTACAGCACCGGGCTAGGTACGCCAACGTTTATGACCCATCTATTTCTAAGATATGATTTCAATATCTTGCAAATAAATCACATTTGTGGCAAGTATCTATTCATTTAATGAGGTTATAGAATATAAAAAATTAGTGATTAGATTTGTTCCCTTAAATATATTAAGAAATAAAAAAAATTATTTTTTTAAAAACCAATTTAGTTTGATATATTCAATTTTTATTTTTAATTATTCTAAATTAAGAAAAAAACTGAAAAGTAAATTTATAGTATATGAAAAGAAATATTAAATATGAGACATTTAAAATATGGTTGCATGAAAAGTGATAATTTAGTGGTCAAACTTAACGTGGTGGCATAAAAAGCGACTAAATGTTCAATATTAGCTTGTAATAAGTTGATTTTGTCTATCAGCTAGTGCGAGTTTGATTTTAAAATAAGCGTAAACGGTATTGGCATTCACTTAATTATAATTAAAAATTCTTTTGGTTATTCAATTATAAAACCGTTTAAGTTTATGATAAATTGATGGTGAGGCAATTTTAAAATTTATATAATAACGTATTTAGCACTTAATAATAAAATTATTAAAAATTTTAGTATAAAACGTTATAAAATATACATAAAAAAACTAAAAATGTATATGACAAATTTTTTTTTAAAAAAAACTGCAAAATTTACAAAATCGAATAGAAGAAAAAGCCGAGGCGAAAAGAGGAGGGGATAATGCGTTGGCAAAGGTAGAGACAAAGACGAATGAGATGGAAATGTGGTCGGTGTGGGTGAATCCCATATACTGCAGTGGTTACCTTTTGAGCGGTTGAAGACGGCGAAACTTTCAAGTTTTTGTCGTAGATTTAGGATTTGTTGAATTTTTTTAGAAAAAAATACACATTTTTTTTGGTAGAAATGAAATAGGTAAAGCCTAAATACAAGAAAAACTAGTTATTACTTGATCCTACAAGAATACTCGGACGACTATCTTTTTCTAGGAAAATCTTGATCTTAGGTGGTGGTTCTAAGAAAAAAACACATTTTTTTATCTAATTTGAAACCAAATACAAATCTATGAACCAATCAAAAAACTTAAATAAGAATTCCCCACATTAACCACTAACATTTACCACATAGTAAAAGCCAAAAGAAAAAAAGCACCAAATCTTCATTTCTTTTTACAAATCAAGTCAAAACTCACGATTATATTTTTTTCTTACTCTCTTGGGTCTTTTTTCTTATTTGAGTGGCGATTAATCGTCGAGCATCTTTTGAAGCCAGTCTTTGACGTGTTGTGTTATGGAATAGTTTAGTTTACAGTTAAAATTTAAAATGTCGTTAATTATGTTTTGTTTTAATTCTATTCTTTAAGTGTAATTAGCCAAAACGCTATGTTTAGTAGTAATAGTAGCTTGGTCAAAACCGTGCGCATTTATGTTTGTGTTTTAGTTCTATAGTGAACCGATTCGTTTTGAATAATTGTTGGCTAACAGCATGACAGGCTGTATTGGCCGTTACTTTTCCTTTTTGTACCGCTGGAGGAGGATGAGTTGGTTATGAAAATTACATAATAGATTCTTCTTCTTTCTCTCTTCTCTCTAATTCTCTAAAATTGAATTCTTTTACTTCTTCTTCTCTTTATTTTTTTCTTCTTATCTTCTTTCAAATTTCGAATCACAACAAGGGTATCCGAGCTGCTACATTCCTTATGGCCAGCGACGGAGTTACTGCTCGACTACAGAAAGACATGGCTCAGTTGCAATAGGAAATGTCTCAGTTCAAGGTGGATATTGATGTGAAGATGGATGGAATATTTAAGGATTTTTAGGAGAGTTTCAAGAATGATATGCGAACTGAATTGTATTCTCTTTTGGAATAATTCTTGAGGCTAGCTAATAGCCCATTTTCAGTAAAATAGGAACAGTAATTTCGTGACCACAAATCTTAAGTCAAAAAAAATTATTTTTATTATTATTTAATGTTCTACTGTATGATAGAAATATAGTATAAAAATTTCGTTTAGAATTTTGCTGTTTACATACCTAATTTGATGAAAAGGACTAAATTGCATTAAGTGCAAAAGTTGAGTTCTAATAGCTAAAGGTATTAAATAGCTAAAAAGTTTTAAATTGGAGGTCGTTATATAGTAAATAAACCATTAAAATGCTTAGGGATTAAGCATGAATAGTCGTCATTGGAAATTTCATGAAACATTAAGGTTAATTTTGGAAATTATCAATTAAAGTGATATTAAATAAAATAAAATAAAAATCTATTATCATCATCTACCACCAAACAAAAAAAAAAAAACGTAGCCATGGAAGCTTAGGATATTAGCAAGCTTGTTTTGCTTAATTAGGTATGTATTCTTGTCTCTTTTTTATAATTTTTATGTTTCGAGATCGTAGTAGCTTAATCTAGCTAGCTCAGGGATTAATTTGCAAAATCGATAAAGTATTAGGGTTTTTTCATTGATGAGTATGCTTGAATTTTGAAGCTTTATCATAGAAAATGAAAGGTTGTTGTTAGATAAACAACATTTGTAAAGAGAATTTTGATGAAATTATCAATTAGGGATTAAATTGAAAAAGATGATAAATTTATGGTAAAATTGTGAAATTGTGAATTATGTAGACTACTATTAATATATATTTAAAACTTGGCTAGGCTTGAGTAAGGATTAAATTGCATGAAAGTCATTTTCTGAGCCTAGGGACTAACTTATAATAAATTAAAATATAGGGAAAAAATAGTAATTTTTCCAAAAAAGTGTTTTGGACTAAATTGAATATGAATTATATTGAATTGATTTAAATTCATTCGTATAAATCTGATTAGACCTAGTACGAAGTTAGATCGAGGCAAAGGAAAAATATCGGATTAATCGCCTTCATATCTACATGAACTTATCGAGGTAAGTTCGTGTAATTAAATTGTATATTAATACGTGTTAAATTGGATTATTATTGTAAATTGTACAATTGCTATGAATAAATACCGGTTGTATATTCGACGATTACCGAGTCTCATGTGAACTTTATGAAATTCATAGGATATAAATGACATGTCATTAAGGTTACCGATTTGGTTGGGGTTCTGCATATGTTGTGGACACACCATAGCTTGTATGATCTTCCCATTATACAGCTCGTATGAGCTTTCCGTTTACAACTCGTATGAGTATACATGAATATGAATTGATGGATTACAATTCAGTCCACCTCATGTGTACTACCTATGTATCCAACGATATTCTGAATGGTTCAACGGGTACAGTTCTGTTATGAAAACATATGAGTTTGATATGAACTATTATCAGTATATACATGAAATATGATTATTTGATGAATTCAACCATGTGTGTTGGATTTTATATGTAATTTTCATGGCTAACATGTTGGTGATCACGTGTTTAGGCTTTTGGCCAAATTGATTGAGATATACTCTGTTTACTTACTTATTTTGTGGAAATATGGTAAGTCAAATTCTGTATTATACGAACTTACTAAGCTTAAGTGCTTATTCTGTGTTATTTTCTATGTTTTATAATAATTCGGAAGCTTATTTGGTTGGAAGCTGGTCAGAGCTATTTCACGCTATCCATCGGCTTTTTTGGTACTTTCAATAAATTAATTCCGGTTATAATGGCATGTATATGATATTTTGGCCAATGTTGGTATATAAATGTTTTGTTGAGACAAGCCATTTGAATGGCTTGTATTTGATGTGTTTATATATGTGGCATTAACATATTTAATATGTGTTTGATATGGTTGAATGATGGAAAAATTATAGGTATATTGATGATTGGTTTGAAATGGTATATTTGGTTAATTAAGCATAGATACATTTGGTTATCTAGGTAAATGTGGATATTTGGTTGACATGTTATTAAATTGTCATTTGAGGTGTCTAAGGGTATATTGGCTGTATATCGTGATAATACATGTTTAAGACTTGATTTTAGCTTGATTTGAATGCCTTGTTATGGTTTGTTGATATGCAAATTTTTGTGTTTAGGTTGGTGCCAAATTGGGTGAGAAATGTGGCTTAAAAATAACTTATTTTTGTCAACAGGGGTAGAGACACGGGCGTGTGTCTCAGCCGTGTGTCACACACGGTTAGGTGACACGGCCGTGTGTCCCCTGTATCTTTAAAATTGCGCAAGTCAATATGCTTAACACGGCTTAGCACACGGGCATGTGACTTGGCCGTGTGACCCAAGTTAGAGAGTTATACGGGCACGGACACGGGCTAAGACACAGCCGTGTGTCCTTATTTCGAATGCTCACACGGCCTGAGAAACAGGCGTATCTCTTGGCCGTGTGAGTCACACCGCCAGGCCACATGGTTGTGTGTCCCTTGCAACTTTGAAAAATTTTAGTGTTTTTTGAATTTTTTTTGAGTATCCGATTTAGTCTCGACTTGTTTCTAATGCGTATTTTGGGTCTCGAAGGCTTCTATAAAGAACAATATGTTTGTTTTTGATTAGTTTATGATATGAATATTATATGATGTGAAATGTTTAAAATTTCTATCTAATTGTTTCATAAATTTTGGTAATACTCCGTAGCCCTATTTCAGTGACAGATTCGAGTTAAGGGTGTTACAAGCCATAAACTTTAGGTGCTGCCAGTTTCGGATAGAGCAAGGTTAAGGGCATTTTAGGGGAACCTTTACCTAGTTTTCCTCCTTAGGAGCCAATTATATTGTCATGTCGTTGAGACGACAGTCTTCTTCTTGTTGTGACATCGACAGTTCATCCGAATGAAGAGCTATTCCTCGTTGCGACATCACTTTCTGTTTGTGTCTTAATTTGGCCAAAATGTGAAGCATACTTCACAGGATCGGTGATTTTTTTCCTTAACTCATTGAAACAGACGTTGATAACTTGAAGAATGTCAAACGTGGAGGAGTCATAAGTATTAAAGTGGCAATCCATTCGACGAACCACTTAAGGTTGGCTTCGGATCTATGCACCAACATCTCGTTTCAATATGAGAGGCTCTCGGACTTTTACTATATTTGTGGTCGCCTAGGATATGGTGAACGAAAATGCTTGTCAAATTAGATGGAAAAGATGCTAAGATATTTAGACCCCGATTGAGGACAAAAGCAGGTTACGAGAAAATTGTAACATCAAGGAAATGGAATTGGAAAAAAGGAAAATTTATTATCGAGGAAGAGGATAAAGACGCACGTAAAGGTGCACGCAGCAAAAAATCAAGAGATGTTTAAATCTCTTATACACGAGCCAACTGCCAATTCTAGAGTAATTAATGCAAACATTACATCCGTGGAAAATCTTCTTAGTCCAACTAAAGGGAAGTCAAGAATGCCAAGCATTTATGGAAGTGATGTGGGTCCGGCACTTGAGCCCACTCAGGATCAAGCCGAGGTAATAATCTGAATGGGCCTTAAATGCCTAATAAGCCCAGAGGAAGTTGGAGGCCGAACTAAGATTGTGAAAAGAAAATCCAAGCTTGATGTGGAAAGTGGGTGTTTGGTACAATGTGGCGAGCAGTAATGGGGAGCACCAAGTTTCCTAAGCATGGAAACGATCACAGAGGTGGCCATTGAAGGCCTTATTCTAATGGAAACCCTGTCAAGTGACTCAAGCCTCTTCAAAGAGTGAGAGACCCGACTAATAGGCAAGAGTCATAGTCGACTGAATCTACTCCAGAAAGGGAAATTCAGAATTGACAAGTTTTGGACAAGTTTCAAAGAATCTTCTCATCATCTCAATACCCGGAATCCCACTTTAGAATTAGATGAAATGTCTCGCATTGTTGAAATCTACAAGTCTGGTGAACATATTTAGGGGTCCTTGAAGTATGTAAGATCACATGAGATGATAAACGCCTCGTAATTGACAATTATTGGCTTTCGCTTTTAACGCCCACCTTTAGTAGACCAGTCTATAGCATTTAGTTTTCTTTCTTTTGTTGTGGATCGTACGATCATTTGTGCCTCACTATCTCTAGTGAACTAAGGAGCCCTTAGGGGAGCCGAAAACAACGAATGGATTCCCATGGCTGACAAACCTTGAGTTTGATTTCCCCCCTAAGTTCACATGCAGAGTAGTGATAAAAGCCTCAAATGCCAGATCCTTTTGGCCTGATCTTTTCATGCTTGTATTTTTTTTTAGCATCTTTTGGCGGTTTCTACTGGAACCTTTTCTTGCCATATGAATGTTTATCTTAAAAAAAGGAAGAAGAAGAAGGAAATGACAAACTCTTTAAAAACATTACAAAAATGTAAAAATATGTAACCAACAGTAATTTAATGTTTCCAAAATATAGAATTTTTTTGAAAATGTGACTTGTCTATATCTGAAAATCGACAAGGAAAATAAAAGTAAATCACTTTTGTCGAAAACAATATAGAATAAGACTCAAGAAACATTATTCCTTTTGTATTATTTCAGTAAATAATTCTAAATTGATAGCATTTTGATAAATATATATTTTTTTGTATTTTTAAGATAAAAAAGACCGCAAAAAGAGACCTTAGATTTTTTTACTTCTCTCCATTTTTCCTTCAATTTTCACTTGCAAATTTACGTTAGGTGGGCACTTTTTCTTTTCATTCGCTATACTCCAAATTTGGATGAAAATGGGAATGGATTTTGTTCAAGCAAAAAAGTAGGTAACACGGCTAGAAACGGGCGGTAACCGATTGTAATGGCTCTCAAATTACCAATTTGATGTTGAAATAAGCATATCAAGTCATTGACCTCTTTTCCAGTTATTTTCATCAATTGTGTATCATCTAATTTATATTCCTTAAATCATTCCAACAACGGATGACAAGTTTAGAAATGCATTCACCAAACATATCAATGGAAGAGCTAGGAACAACGATAAATGTCCAGGATGGGGAATGTAACTTTAGAAGAAATTATCAAAAAAAGCTTGTCTCGGAAATCTCCCCAAATAAAACCACCCAAATTCATTCCTTACGCCAACTTTAGAGAGAAAACAAATCCTAAAACATCTGTGTAGGCATGTGTAGTTGGCTTTCCTCTTTTGCAATCATCAGCTTATGCATCGGCAAATCTGGAAGTAGACGGAATAGATACTATCAGTACTTCTCATAAACAAAATTGAAATCAAGTACAACATAACTGAACTTCCAGTTGAAATGAATACAAAGATTACCCTAGCTCAGAGAGCTTCAGGTGAGCTTCAGCATAATCAGCAAAGAAAGCATCCTCATCCTGCAAATAAAAGATGATTGTATCAAAATCTTGATTCGTTGAATCAAAAGAAAAAAGGTCGGAAGGAAAGAGTTATGTACAGCCGTGTATTTGTCAACCAATGGACGGAAAACAGGGTCAGAAAGGAGAACTTTGTCAGTTGGCAACTGCAACAGGCCGTCCTTCTCTCCAGTCAAGAGCTCCCTATAACGTATTATCCGATTTGCATAAACTTAAATCGATTTTGGGACAAATTGCTCATCACAACTCAATGGATTTGTATTTGGAACAATGACGGATACATACAATTCATAAAAACAGAAACTCACTTGAAGTAAGAGTTGTCAAAGATAAGAGGGTTGGTAGTCCATGGTCCCTCAAATCCAGACCTCTCCTTGTGGCACCTTCCCTGCATCGAATGCAAAGAAAATACCTATCGTTGTAAGTGGATAGGAAATTTTAACATTTCAAACTTCAAGAAAACAAGACAATTTGATATTTTAGAACAGACCAGGGTGTGGCCACCAGAAAGAGCAACAATGTCCTGGTCGCTAAGACCCATTTGATGAGTAAACACCTGCCTCAAGTGATCAGCTCCTGCAAAATATTTATCAAAAGATTAAACCAAGATCATCACTGACACTGAGCCCTGTTTTAATTCTCAATAGAACAACAACATTAGAAGACAAATCGTATAGACTAACCCTTAGTAGCATTGGGAAGACGACCCTCAGGTGGTGGGTGAGGCTTGTCCTGCATTTATTTCCAAACACCTTTAGGTAAATACAGCAACATTGAAATATACAGTTAAGAGTTGACAACACTCTTAAGAACAATTCAACAACTCAATTAAAATTCATTTAAGTGTTGTTGCTCAAAACAATAGACCATGCTCTAACATTTAACCATTTTATAATGAAGAAAATCTATAGAAACTAACTGACAGATCCCAAAACTAAAATTTGATTCAATGTACAATGTGATACAAAAACATTGATTTGGAGCAACTGCATTCATAAAATTTCGGTACCATTTATCCAGTCACTTATGTGCCATCGTTTTACCATGTAAACAAATAATAATATTCATCCGACATGACAATAATTTATTTATTTGTCGTTTAAATGTCTGTAATTAAATTAAAATCAAAGTTTTATGTGTTCAACACCAAAACAAAGTTGTCAGTATCACATTGCATATTGAGTAGAAGATAATATGTAATTTGGGGATTTATCCTAAAAGCACAGCATTATAGACTAACCAATCCAGACCACATCATTGAATCATACATTAACCGATGCTGAAAGCAGTGTGTATCATAGATTAAGACTCACCTCTCTTCCAGGATGGAAGGGAATTTCAGGTCCACCGGTGATCTCAACAGCAACAACACCAGCAAGCTACAAATTTTAAAACGCCAAAAAGAATCCAGTCAAAATCAGTCAAACCCTCAAAAATAAATCGGTTAAATCTGAAAGCAAGAACAGAAAACCGATACCTGATAGAAGTCAGCGTATGATAGTATAGGGAACTGCTCCTTGATCGGCTCGAGAAGCCTGACTGCAATATCGAGACCGTTGTTGGCAGCATGAGCGAGCTCAGCAGGTTGCTTCATGGTTCCGAATGGACCTCCGGTCTTGGTCTTGACATCAAAAGTTCCAGCTGAGTGCCACCTGTTCCCAACCATCACCGTAAGGCCGATCAGCTTCACGGATCTCAATACCAACTTCCAAATCAGACGATAGAAAAAAGAGAAGCTTACGCTAGACGGAGCATGAGTGGAGCACAGTTCTTCTCAGCGATGAGAGCTCTTAGCTTCCTCTTAGCCTTTTGAACGGCGTTTTGGTACTCCTTGCTAACAGTTGGGTAACACTTGGTCATTTTCTCTGGTTTCAACCCAAAAACAAGTCAAATAACAATAAAATTTCAAATCATATTAACAATTTCCAAACAGGATCCAAACTTGGAACGAAAATGAACCTTTCGACGGAGGGTGCAATGAAATGAAGATAGGGAAACCACGCGATGGACAAGAGTACTTTTTTTTCTTTTTGGCCTGACGATGGACACCACTTGAACCGAAAATTTTATGGCACACTCTGGCCAAAGGGCGGAATATAAATGGGAGAGTGAAGAGTGAAGAGTGAAGAGTGAGGGGATGGCGTTTGTTTTGGGAGAGGACGCTTTGGTTAAAGCTGAATGGCTGTATTGTGAGTTAGGTGGGCTGGTTTTCAAAAAGCTTGGTCAATATTTTTTTCTAAAAAAAATAAAATAAAAATATTTAGAGTGTTATTCAATTAATAATCCTATTTTATATAAATAAAATAAGCATAAATTTTTAAATTAAAAAAATCTATTTTATAATAATATCAAAATTAAATTATTATTATTTTAACTAATAATTATAAATTAAATTATAATTATCGCAACATTTTTTATATTTTATACTTAAATTTTATCAAAATAATAATTTTATTTTAAAATTAGCAACATTATTTACATCAATTTTTTAAATAATAATTATAAATTAAATTATAATTATTTTTAAATATATAATTATCCAAATTTTAAATTAAATATTAATTATTTTTAAATATTATTATAAAAATAAAAATTATTCTCGAAACTCGTCTATAATCACAAAAATAAAAAATGAATATATAACTATATGGAATTGATTTTTCAAAAAATAAGTTTTTTCAACGCGATGTATTTGCAAGATATTACCACCATAGAAATAAATGGGTCATAAATGTTGGCGTACCTACTACCGGTGTTGTAATCATCGCTTCAATTCCAAAGGCATCTTCTCTAGTTGAATGTGTTCACACTGATAATTCCTTTTTTTTTTCTTTTTTTTTGGTTAGTAAT
Organism: Gossypium stocksii; assembly: GCA_020496765.1. Classification (NCBI taxonomy): domain Eukaryota; kingdom Viridiplantae; phylum Streptophyta; class Magnoliopsida; order Malvales; family Malvaceae; genus Gossypium; species Gossypium stocksii. The sequence goes on from CM035623.1 coordinate 114,412,471, forward strand.
TAGTATTGACTAAATTATATTTTAGTCCTTCAACATTTATAATGCATCTGATTATTAGTTTATGAGATAAAAAATATCATGTTATATTTTCGATAAAATTTAAAAAAAATAACTAAAATAAATAAACAATATAAAATGAATATCTAAAATAAAAAAAATTGATAATTGAATGGGTATCTATATATGTTGTATTAAGTTCGCTCTCCCTAAATCCCGTCGGAATTTTCAAACAAAATAAACAGTTTTTTTTGTAAGAAAAAAATTTTGAGCAATCAACTTTTCGAATGAGAAAAAGAAAAAACAAAAATCAGCCCACCTAACTCACAATCACAGCCGTACATCATTAATTTTCAACCCACATCAAAGCCGTCCATTCTCAAAACAAACACCATTTCCTCTCTTCACTCTCCCATATATATATATCCTCCTCTCTTTCTCAGAGTGTGCTTGTGCTCAACTCGTGTCCATTGCGTGGCTTTCCTATCTTCATTTCTTCACACTCTCCGACGAAAGGTTCGTTTTCGATCTGAGTTTGGATCCTGTTTTGGAAATTGTTGATATGATTTGAAACTTTATTGTTTATTTGAATCTTTTTTTTTTCTGTTGTAGAAACCAGAGAAAAATGACCAAGTGTTACCCAACCGTTAGCGAGGAGTACCAAAACGCCGTTCAAAAGGCTAAGAGGAAGCTAAGAGGTCTCATCGCTGAGAAGAACTGTGCTCCACTCATGCTCCGTCTAGCGTAAGCTTCTCTTTTTTCTATCGTCTGATTTGAAATTTGGTATTGAGATCCGTGAAGCTGATCGGCCTTACGGTGATGGGTGGGGACAGGTGGCACTCAGCTGGAACTTTTGATGTCAAGACCAAGACCGGAGGTCCATTCGGAACCATGAAGCAACCTGCTGAGCTCGCTCATGCTGCTAACAACGGTCTCGATATTGCAGTCAGGCTTCTCGAGCCGATCAAGGAACAGTTTCCTATCCTTTCATACGCTGACTTCTATCAGGTATCTAACTCCTGATTGGATTTTCTGTTCTTGCTTTCAGATTTAACTGATTTATGTTTGAGGGTTTGACTGGTTTTGACTGTATTCTTTTTGGCGTTTTAAAATTTGTAGCTTGCTGGTGTTGTTGCTGTTGAGATCACCGGTGGGCCTGAAATTCCATTCCATCCTGGAAGAGAGGTGAGTCTTAATCTCTAATACACACTACTTTCAGCAACAGTTAATGTATGATTCAATGATGTGGTCTGGTTAGTGTATAATGCTGTGCTTTTAGGATATCCCCAAATTACATATTATCTTCGACTCAATATGCAATGTGATACTTTTGATTTGGTGTAGTTATACGCATAAAACTTTGATTTTAATTTAATTATAGAGCATAAACATTTAAACGACAAATAAATAAATTATTGTCATGTCGGATGAATATTATTATTTGTTCATATGATAAAACGATGGCACATAAGTAACCGGATAAATGGTACCAAAATTTTTTGTATGCAGTTGCTCCAAATCAATGTTTTTGTATCACATTATACAATGAATCAAAGTTTAGTTTTGGGATTTGTCAGTTAGTTTCTGTAGATTTTCTTCATTATAAAATGGTTAAATGTTAGAGCATGGTTTATTGTTTTGAGCAACAACACTTACATGGATTTTAATTGAGTTGTTCAATTGTTCTTAATAGTGTTGTCAACTCCTAACTGTATATTTCAATGTTACTGTATTTACCTAAAGGTGTTTGGAAATAAATGCAGGACAAGCCTCACCCACCACCTGAGGGTCGTCTTCCCAATGCTACTGAGGGTTAGTCTATACGATTTTTCTTCTAATGTTGTTGTTCTATTGAGAATTAAAACACAGCGCAGTGTCTGTAATGATCTTGGTTTAATCTTTTGAAAAATATTTTGCAGGAGCTGATCACTTGAGGCAGGTGTTTACTCATCAAATGGGTCTTAGCGACCAGGACATTGTTGCTCTTTCTGGTGGCCACACCCTGGTCTGTTCTAAAATATCAAATTGTCTTGTTTTCTTGAAGTTTGCAATGTTGAAATTTCCTACCCACTTACAATGATATATGTTTTCTTTGCTTTTGATGCAGGGAAGGTGCCACAAGGAGAGGTCTGGATTTGAGGGACCATGGACTACCAACCCTCTTATCTTCGACAACTCTTACTTCAAGTGAGTTTCTGTTTTTATGAGTTGTGCGATTCTGCCTTGAGTTGTGATGAACAATTTGTCCTAGAATCGATTTAAGTTTATGCTAATCGGATAATATATTATAGGGAGCTCTTGACTGGAGAGAAGGATGGCCTGTTACAGTTGCCAACTGACAAAGTTCTCCTTTCTGACCCTGTTTTCCGTCCATTGGTCGACAAATATGCGGCTGTACCTAACTCTTTCCTTCTGACATCTTTTCTTTCCATTACAAGGAATCAAGATTTTGATACAATCACCAATTAAAAAGTTAAATGTTAATTCTGATTATCATCTCTTATTTGCAGGATGAGGATGCTTTCTTTGCTGATTACACTGAAGCTCACCTGAAGCTCTCTGAGCTAGGGTAATCTTTTCCTTCATTTCAACTGGAAGTTCAGTTATGTTGTACATGATTTCAATTTTGTTTATGAGAAGTACTGATAGTATCTATTCCGTCTACTTCCAGATTTGCTGATGCATAAGCTGATGATTGCAAAAATAGGAAGAAGCCAACGACACAGATGCTTTAGGTTTTGTTTTCTCTCTAAAGTTGGCTTAAGGAATGAATTTGGGGAGGTTTCCGAGACAAGCTTTTTTTGATAAATTTTATTCTAAACTCACATTCCCCATCTTGTTGTTCGTAGCTGTTGCATTTTCTTTCTTAGTGGATGCTCCGTAGATATGTTTGGTGAATGCATTCCTTAAAGTAGACATTGTGTTGAAACTTGTTATCCGTTGTTGGAATGATTTGTGGAGTATAAATTAGATGATACACCATTGATGAAAATAACTGGAAAAGAGGTCAGTGACTCGATATGCTTATTTCAGTATCAAATTGGTTACTTGAGAACCTTTATAATCGGTTACCACTCGTTTGTAGCAATGTTACCTATTTTTCTGTTTGAGCAAGATCCATTTCCATGCTATATGTACTTGGAGGCTTAGGATTACATATTTGTATGCTAGAAAGAAAAATGCAAATTAATTCTTTTGTTAATAAAATTCGCTGTTAAACAATGATGGAAGGTAATATTCAAGGTTGAATTAATTTTTATTTGAAAAAAATAAAATCTAATTTTTTATTTTATGAATTTTTTAAAAAAAATGATAAATGGGTAATTGGAAATATATATTTTCAATCTTAATCATCATTTAATTCCACATTATTAAAAAAAACACATTGATGGAATATTTAATAAAAATATTAATTTACACTTTTATGTATCTTATGAAGGTTAATTTGTATAATTTTTTAATATTAAATGTAAAATGCAATGTAGATTGTAATTATTAAATCGTTGGTAGTGATTTTGTACTTGAAGGAGTGACGGGACCGTGAGCACTTTTCTGACTCCAAATTTGGGAATTGAAAAAGCAAAGAACATAAGAATTGTTTACACAATCCAATTTCTTCATGTTTGCGAAACTTAATTTAATGAGAAATATTCATTCTGTCCAACAATTACAACAAGTAGACCTAATCTATCATATATTCCGTGATAATTCTTCTCACTTTCGAATCTTGAAGAACAATACTTCTACCACTATTTTTACCCCTATGAAATCAACAAGTAAAATTACAACACAACCGATTTTACTAACAATTTGCGCTCTAAGAAAAGTTCCCTAACATAAATAAGATAAGTGCTAAAAGTTCTTAGTACAAAAACCTATACAAATCAACCTTAAATAGATCTATGTTTGAGACTTACTAAAGTAAAAGGTCTATAATAATTTCATTTAAACAATAACATAATAATATATTTAGAATAATAGAGAATAAACTAAATATGGACTCTTGGCAACTAATCTCATAGCGTGACAATCCAATTCAAATTTCTATGTTGCAAAAGATTGTCTCGGGTGATTTAATTCGATCTAATCTTCCTTGTGAATTTCCTAACTAATATGATCATTGCTGGCTTATACATCGTCTAAACAATTACCTAACTAATATGATCATTGCTGGCTTATACATCGTCTAAACAATTAGCACAACTCATTCAAACCATTTAATAAATTAGCAATACTCAACTCTAATGCTTGGGAAGCTGGCCAATTTCATTTTTTTCAGCATTCTTCCCCTTTGACAATTTGTTAAACAAAATTTATACAATCCAAGAAATTATATCAACATGAATTATCTACTCCCCCTAGCATGTTCTCATTATTAGTTAGCAAATAACTTAGTGAATTAACTATTAATGAAGATGCATCCCTAAGTAAATATGAGATAAAACATTAAGCATAAAATTAAGATAGTCCACATTACCTCCAAAAACTATCATAGCCAAAGGTAAGGTATCAGAGTATTAACAATATACAATTATCCAGCAACTGTAATAAAAAAACTAACCAAAATAAGAGTGTTCACAAAAATATCTTCCTCCCGCTCAATTCCAGCCTTCCCTTCTACTTTCTTTTTCCCCTTTTTGTTTAACAAATCTATCAAATCAATTTTCATCATCCTGGGCTAGTAGATCAGATAAAAGAGCCCTTTGTTTGTCTATATTCACCCAGACTGCTTCGGCCTCTGCTCGTAGTCTGTCACATAATTGTTGATTGAAGTCTATGGCGGCACTGAGTTCAACAATGGTTCTAGCTTTCATCCTCTTAGACATAGGAGCAGTGTCTGTAGCAGTGGACACTTTTGGGGGAAGAACTTCTTCAGCAAGTTGTTTTTCTTCATGGTCAGAAGCTTCTTGCTACTCGTTTAGGACATGTTTTCCTCGAGCCACTTACGAGAACACTCGAGTATATGAACTCGTTTCTCTTGTTGTTCATTGGCTCTAACTATCTTTGGATTTTGAGAGAACTAACACTTGGAAGATTAGAGGGGTAGGACAATAGTTGCCTGGTAGATAAGCATGCTTGACAATTTCTTTTACAGGCCAAGTGGGATGAAGGTTGTCTGTGAGGGGCTACTACAGTTTGGTCTACCGTTTCATCAAGTTCAACCAGATCAGGAGTATGACAATTTTGATGCCATCCGAATCTATTCAGGACCAAAGTTAAGACGCTTGCCTTGGACAAACATCTTGTGGTAGAAGGGGTGGCCTTCAACTATAATTCCTCTACTAGCAGACTGAACCAAACAAGCCTGCGTTGTGAAAATTTTGATCAATTCTATGATCTCCAAATGACCCCACATTTATACTGTTCTTTTATGATTTCTTTAAGGATCAACTTGACATAACATTTGAAGCAGCTAGGGTCTCAGAACACTTTTTGTTCTTCAACCCTTATTCTTTCTTCGTGTCTTCTGGCTGCTTTAATAGCATCAGCTAGTATATTGCGCACACTTGCCTCCTTCATTTTTTTGTTCCTCTGTGCAGCATTGGTGGGAACATTAGGGTTTTTGGTAAAGGATTCCATGATTTTACTTACACATTATCGGTCTTAAACCTATACTTAAGACTAAAGGTGTTCACAATTTGGTTAAAACCGAACAGATTTAATTCGGTTAATCCTTCGATGACCGAATTTAATTTGATCGGAGAATGATTAATGATTTTTTGAAATTTCGGTTATCGGTTGATTTAGTTTGAAATCGGGCAATTAACCAAAATAAATCATATATATTATATATAATGTTAATTTTTAACTTTCAAAATTTATATAGTTTTTTAATGTTTTATTTGTTGTTTTCACCTTTTAAAGTTTTTTTTAAACTATTAAAAATAAAATAAATATTAACAATGTATTTTTTATATGTTCAAAAGATAAAAAAACATATAAATTTCGATTAATTTAATTAATTGATCAAATAAATCAAAATATTTCAATTCGATTAATGTATTTGAAAAAAAAACTTTAATTCGATTAACGATTAAAAATTTTTATATTTCAAATAATTCAATTAATAATAATTTAATTTAAATATTAACCGAATTCAGCCTTTGAATCCACAATTTAATAACCATGTTTACCAAAACTTCTTTAGCTTTAAATTTTTTTAATTTCTAAAAATAAGTAACTTATAATAATATCACTGAATAGGACGACTCAAATTGAATGTTGTACACTGCTCAAGAAAACTTGTTTTTTTAACTCAATGCAACCGGGTAGGAATGATCCGGAAAGATAGGTACCGGGTCGAGAATAACGGGCTTTTGTTGTTGTTGTTGTTGTTGGAGGTTGTTTAGCAATATCATTATAATTTTGCGAGAGAACTTAGGGGTTGTTTTTGCAAATTTGAAATGTTTAAACAAGCCTGAGTTTAGGGTTTTCTAACTTTGAAAAAAGAATTTCACTCCCAAACCTTCAAAGGCTCCTTTTTTTTTTTTAATTTTTATTTTTACTTGAAGATCTTTCCTCTCCCCTGTCAACTCACAGTTTTGTAATTCAGGGTTCTCGAGATTTACATTTCCAGGTACTGCCTAACGCTCTTCATTTCCTTCCATGGAAAATTCGATCAACTTTCTGCTCTTTCTCGACGTGGGTTTTTGTTGTAGATGATTCTGATGAATGGGTTTTCTTCAGAATTTAGCTTTCATGCTTTATCCATGTAGTTTCAGTTTTCAGCACTTTGATTGGTTTCTTTGCTGTTATTTATGAGGAAAGGACTTTTTTTTTTGGTAAATAGGAAAGAACTTTATATATAAAAATATCAATTCCTTGGTTTTCATACATTTTATGTGAACACTGGTGTTCATTTGCATCATAGTTATGCACAGAACAATTTTTTAGTGATACTTTAGGGCCATTATTCTATTTGAAACTTGTGTTCATACCATTTTGTTGATTAGGTAGCTGTTACTCATTGCGAGTTCCCATTTAGTGTTTTGCATTAAATGTTAGTTTTGTGTCTTTGTGTGTGTTTGTGAGAGGGCTGGCTTTTGATTATGTTGTACTCAATTGCTTCTTATTGTCTGACAGAAAACAAATGAAGAATGCTTAAAAAAAAATAGAATATTCTAAAGGCCAAGGGATAATGTAATGCACTATGGTGAGATAGTATTAAATGCTGGATTAGTATGGATTTCCATGTGATTGATTCAGAAGGGGGCTTGAGCCATCATGGAATGTCAGATGATGGGGATGCTGAACCTAGTGAAGGTGGAGAAGCAAATCATGTTGAGAATTCTTTAGCTTGTGAAGATGGGATTTCTGAACCATATGTGGGCATGGAATTTAATTCTGAAGATGCTGCTAGAACTTTCTATGATGAGTATGCTGGACGTATGGGATTTAGCTCCAAAGCCGGTCATTTTTCTTCACAGTATAAAACTGATGGGACAGTAGTTGCTAGGGAGTTTGTCTGTGGCAGAGAGGGTTTGAAAAGGTCCGCTGAAAGCTGCAGTGCAATGATTAGGATAGAGTTAAAAGGAGAAAAGTGGGTTGTTACAAAGTTTGTGAAGGAGCATAGCCATTCAGTGATGAATTCCAGGAAAGTGCATTACCTTCGTCCCCGCAGGCACTTTGCTGGTGCTGCAAAGACCATGGCTGATAGTTACCAAGGAGTTGGAGTTGTACCTAGTGGTATGATGTATGTTTCTATGGATGGAAACCATGTCTCCATGGATGCAAACAACCGTGGCATTAGGAAAACTCCTCCAGCAGAAGCAAATTGCTCAGGCAAGAATGTTGGGATACTGAACTATGCACTTATGCCAGTTAACAGAAAAAGAACGCTGGGGAGGGATGCTCAAAATCTGCTTGATTATTTCAAGAAAATGCAGGCTGAGAACCCTGGTTTCTTTTATGCAATACAGCTGGATGAGGATAATCGTATGGCTAATGTGTTTTGGGCTGATGCAAGGTCAAGGACAGCCTACATGCATTTCGGTGATGCTGTTAAACTGGATACAAGTTACAGGGAAAATCAGTATAGGGTGCCATTTGCTCCATTTACAGGGCTGAACCATCATGGTCAGATGATTTTATTCGGTTGTGCATTACTATTTGATGACTCTGAGGCATCTTTTGTTTGGCTTTTCAAGACATTTCTCGCAGCAATGAACGATCGTCAACCTGTCTCCTTAATCACTGATCAAGACAGAGCCATACAAACAGCAATGTCTCAGGTGTTTCCTGGTGTTCGGCACTGTATTAATAAGTGGCATGTTTTAAGAGAAGGCCCAGAGAAGTTGGCACATATTTTTCATGTGCATCCTAATTTTCAGGCGGAACTGTATAATTGCATAAATTTGACTGAAACTATTGAGGAGTTTGAATTATCTTGGAGTTCTATGATTGAAAAGTATAATCTTGGGGCACATGATTGGCTTCACTCACTATATAATGCCCGAGCTCAATGGGTCCCTGTTTATTTTCGGGATTCCTTTTTTGCTGCAATAACTCCCAATCAAGGAATTGATGGCTCTTTTTTTGATGGATATGTGAATCAACAGACCACGTTACCTATCTTCTTTAGACAGTATGAACTAGCAATAGAGAACTGGTTTGAAAGGGAGATTGAAGCTGATTTTGACACAATATGCACCACACCTGTCCTGCGGACACCATCACCTATGGAGAAACAGGCAGCTGATCTATATACAAGGAAAATTTTCACAAAATTTCAAGAAGAACTAGTTGAAACTTTTGTTTACACTGCTAATAGAATTGAAGGTGATGGAGCTATCAGCACATTCAGAGTTGCAAAGTATGAGGATGTCAACAAAGTGTACATAGTAACATTAAACTACCCTGAAATAAGAGCTAATTGTAGCTGCCAAATGTTTGAGTATTCTGGCATCCTTTGTAGACATATTTTAACGGTCTTCACTGTGACAAATATACTTACATTACCACCACATTACATTCTGAAACGATGGACACGAAATGCAAAGTCTGGGGTTGGAACGGATGAATGTGGTGGCGACTTGCATGGTCAGGAGTCCTTGACATCAAGGTATAATAGTTTGTGTCGGGAAGCAATCAAATATGCAGAAGATGGGGCAATAGCTACTGAGACTTACAATGTTGCAATGGCGGCTCTTAACGAAGTTGGGAAGAAGGTTTCTGTTGTAAAGAAAACTGTTGCAAAACTTGCACCTCCCAACTCACTGGCCACTGGTGCTGCCTATGATGACAAGAACTGCTCAACATCAGCACCAGATACAGCCCCTTCGCTATGGCCACAGCAAGATGAATTTATACGTCATTTCAATCTTAATGACACTGGTACTCCAGCTCAATCTGTCTCAGATTTGAATCTGCCACGCATGGCACCTGTTTCCCTTCATCGGGATGATACTCATCCTGATAACATGGTACAATGAGTGATTATTCATTTTGCTTTAATGTCATTTATTTATTCATAGGTTTTGAATTGAAGAAGAGTATACTGAATAAACCTTTATGGGTATCTTTGATGTAGCCGGTTCTTCCTTGTTTGAAGTCAATGAGATGGTTAATGGAGAACAAGAATTCTAAACCTGGAAATAGGTTGGCAGTCATTATTTTAAAGGTATATGCATGGTAGAATTCTAATAGTCAGTGAGTACATAAAATCCCGAGTTGCAACTTAATTTTTTACTTGTGTCAAGCCATTTTCTTATGCATATCTGATATATAATTGATACAGTTGCAAGATTATAGCAATAGTCCATCAGCTGAAATGGATGTTAAGTTTCAGCTCTCAAGGATTACTTTAGAACCCATGTTGAGGTCAATGGCTTATATCAGTGAACAGCTTTCTACCCCAGCTAACAGGGTTGCCGTCATCAATTTGAAGGTATGTTAATCCATATTTAAGCCATAATCTTCCATAATGATATGATATTTTATGATTCATTTTCTGGTGTTGTGTACTGTGTACTAATCTATGGATTTCAAACAGATTTATGTTGAATCTACGATATGAGTCTTGCTTTGACATTTCTGTTCATGATGTAGTGGCAATTAACGTGTCTCGAAGATTTGTTAGTTTTGTTGCTTCTAGTGCATAAATTCTTTGTCCCTTGGACAACAAAAGGATGGTTTTCTTGATAACCCTTTGTCTTATTGCTTACTAGAATTTCCTTTATTTCATCTTCGCTTACAGCTTCAAGACACCGAGACTAGTACAGGAGAGTCGGAGGTTAAATTCCAGGTGTCCAGGGATACATTAGGAGCAATGTTGAGATCAATGGCGTACATCCGGGAGCAGCTTTCGAGTGTTGTAAGCATCCTCTTTATTTCTAACTACTTGCAATTTACCCTATAATTTCATAGGCGTAAACGATGCAACGGATACGTAGTATTATTTCATTGTAGGATCCTCCGGCCCTTACTAAATCTTGATGTACCATCATATTATATAATCTTAATTTTTTTTTTTTTTTTTTTTTTTTTTTTGCAGTGCGAACCACAAGCAGAGCCTTTACCAAAGAAGCATAGGAAATAAAAAGGGCAATGAAGTTGGGGATGAGTGGTCGTCTACATGCCATGCCATCGTGCGCCAGTGACAGGTAGCAGCAAGGTGATGATGATGATGATAATGGGAGTGTTCCTGCTAATGTATTGAATGGAATTTTTTTGCCCTTTCTCTGTAATTTGTTCCTGTTTGGGTAAGCACGTTGTGCAACATACAACATACAACATACATGTAGAAAACAGGAAAAAAGGTGAATCAATCATAATGTTTAATTTTGCTTTACATAACTAGTTTAGTGAATACAACCATTACTTTAAGGATTAGTTTTTTTGTATTTAGTGAAGATTTTAGTTTCATAAAAAGTAAGAAACAGCCATCTAAATATCAACAAAGGCAGGAACCATTTTATTATCAAGTATATGAAATGGTCACCTCTATTTAACACTACGAAGATCCAAAGACCAAACAAATAAGCAGCTACCTCTACCTGCGAAAACCTACTCAGCTCAAAAAAAGAAAAGAAAAATCCATTTTACACCAAATACAAATTTGTTAACCATTGTATGTCCCACGCTATCCCCCTGTTCATAAATCTCTCTTTTCAAGTAGGTTAATATGGGACAAAAAGTTTTATAAGACTGGTCGCAGCAATTACACACAAGACTTGGACTACTCTTAATCGCACAGCTATAGTACCCAACCACCGGCGAAGTTTTAAGAAAATGCTGCAATGTCAACTACTCGCTGAATCAGCATTTGAATCGTGAAATAACAGCATTTGACCTTGGATTGTTTAACGAATTAACTCGCTGATTCAGTTGGGAGCATCGTTACTTCCATTGCTTGTACCTACAAACTCCGATAGTCTATAACTGTGACTTCGTCCTCAGGTGCATCTAAATCTTCGTAACTGCATGAAAGAAGAAAAGGGAAGGTATTAATCTGACTGTAACCAAAATAACATGCACAATCTTCATCTGAGCTGATGCAAAGTTAACATAGTACCTCTCTCTTTCCAAACTAAAACAAATCAAAATGGATATCACTCTTGTTGCATTGATCAGTATAGGTAATCGGATTTTATTATAAAGAAACAAGAAGTCAAAGTGAAGAGGGGAGGGGAGTCATGCGAGCACCTTGCGATGTGAATATTGATTTAATAAGGCCCTTTATATTCCATAGTTACATGGAACACTAGAGCCACCTTGAAATTTATAAATAACAAGTTTCCCACCTATTTTTGAAAAAAAAAACACTGCTGGAATAGCAGCATATATCCCAACACCATTTATGATAAACATACATTTTCTGAATTCATCAAATTATAAATTTTAGTTAAGTTTATGCTCTGCAAGTTAAATGGCTGCAACATCCTATTGGTTTGGGAACAGTAGTAAGCATGCTTACCTTCGTAAGCGCCGAGGATCTTGTCGGAAGCCAGGAGGCAAAAGAAAGGGGGCCGGTCCACTTAAATTAGGTCCAGGGCGTCCACTTCTACTATTGCCTTCAAAAGGAGGACCACCCCGCTCTCTGAACACTTGCATTGCAAGTTCAGGTGGAGCTGGAACGAAGGGCCCCAATGGACTGCGATCACACACATATAAGTTATCACAAAAATAATAAGCTAACTACCACTCCCTCCAGAACAGCACAAGACTTACCCAGCACCGGGAACAGGCATCAATACTGGTGGAGGTGCAATATCTGAAGAAAATGGAGCTGCAACATGCATCCCTTGTCCACCAAAAGCATCAAACATAGGATCATCATGATTCCCCCCATCAGGACCATCATTGTTGGACGGAAAATCACTTGATTGAGGGTTCTCAGATCTATCAAATCTGTCACTACCATTAGCTCGATTATCACGTTCTCTGCGTAAGCCACGTTCATCTTTCAAGCGATTTTCCATTATTTTACGTCTCTGAGGCTTCTCCTTCTGCAAGAAGATACAAATTATGAAAAAAAGGGGGAAAGTGAAATTAGAAAAGCACTCTGAGAAATCATAAAACCAAACAACAATAATTATAGCATACCGGTATGGGTTGCTGCATAACAGGTGTCCCACCAGGCGCATCTGGATCACTGTGAATGGCAACAATGAATATCTTATAGATGTATTCTTCAAATAAAAATATAAAAAGCAATATGCAGCATATAAGACCTAACATACTTCATGTAGTTCTGGAAATAGAGCTCTTCACGCACTTTAGACGTTAGCTCGATCACAAGTTCCGGATGTTTCAGTTTAAGATGCTTGTGCACAAATTCTGCAGCATGAAAGAGCTTTGTGCAACCCTTAGCACCACAACCATACTTCCAACCATACTTTTCATCCCTTATCTTCCGGACAAAAGGATCCAAAGATTCAACAGCGGCAGCATCTAGTTTGTCCTTAGCAGTCATTACTTCCAAAGGATCTTGACCTCTCAATCTATCTTGCCAGTATGAGTCCATTTTCTTTTCCCACTCAGACCCATTACTAGTAATATCAGAACTCTTTCCCTCTGCTCTCACGTGCCTAAAACCCTTAGCTTCACTAGTTTCAATCATACCATAGTAATCCACACCATGGACACGCCACAAGTAAGTTATAAGAGTATCAAGAAGCTCAACGCCTTCCAGGCCTTTTACAGAAGTCAAGCCACGTACAATAATCACTGGGCCTGCAAAACTACCATGAGATTTGTCCCTACTTATTTTGTCATTGTCCGACCCGCTTAAAATATTTTCCTCAATTCCTTTTTCAGAGTCCAGTTTACGTACGAGGCCCTGTGCTTGTCCAATGTCAATCTGAATTCTTCTGGGATCAGAACCGACTGGATGAGCCTTTGGCGCCAGAGAAAGAATATCAGTTTCTTTAGTAGGTCCCCTACCATGCCGCCTTCTTTTCCCACCAATGTCTGTTTCATCTTCAGAATTAGGTTCACTAGTTTGTCCGGATTTATTTGATGACAAAGCATTGACACCAGGTGTTCTGCACCACAAACATAAATTATTGGGAGCAGCTGGACAAAAATTTGCACAGAGCCAAGTTGAATATACACATAAAATAAGTGAGCACAGCTGATCTTACAAGTCCAGTGTTCCACTCTGCAGATCAAGGAAAAAGTCCTTCGCAACTTTGCGTGCAAGCTCATTCCTCCTAAAAAATAAATGCCAAAAAGAAAATGGAATTCAGAAAAGAATTCAATGATAGCATGACAGAAGACACCAAATCCATCAACAACACAATGCTAGATAAAGTAGGACATAAATCCATCAACGTAGTAACAAATTCATGAGCTGAAAATCATGAAATATGCAAGTAGAACTAACCTTTCAATAACAGTGACCAAGTTTGTTGGATGATATTTGTCTCTCAACCTACATACATAAGCAAGTCCAATTAGAAATTTAAGGGGAGTACAGAGGCAGAAAATTCACTAAACAACAAACTGTACCATTCCTCATCTTTGTGGGCATCAAAAAATGCTCTTTTTTGGGTAGATATATACTCTGACTTGTATTCTTGGTACCTACACAGCAAAACGCCACATTTACTAAACATTCCAGATTAAGCTGCAATTCTCATACAAGAAAAAAACCAAAATGATAACATTATTCCACATTTGCACCTGCGCTCAGCTTCAGCTGGTAGTATATCATCCTCAAGCTCTTGAATGAATTGCTTGTATGACATCAATCCTTCTCTGAAAATTTTACTTATCATGTCATACCATTGAATCAGATAAATAAAGATCCAAAATTAGATGATACGAACAACCCCGAAATCAACCTCAACTGAAAGAGGACTTGAATGATACCAACAATGCCATGAAATGAAAAATAATTAAAACCTTATCTAAACCAAGAGCCCAAAAACAAGACAGAAGCTAACCTTTGAGTAGTCCCCGAATTAGATGCATCACCATATCTACCACGGCCTGAATCCCAATCTGCAAAAGCAATATCATTCAGCAACTAAAATAAAACATCATAAATTGAAAAGTTGGATAATTAAGTTCACTGCTGCTGCATTATACATGCATCATCACTAGATGGAATTTTAGCAGGAACACACCAACTCATTGTAGTGTCATAATTAATAGCAATTATGCATCATTTCATAGATGGCCAAAGTTACATAGGTCATTGACAACTGATCTACTTTCCAAGTGACAATACTATCTAAAGAAGAGGGAAAAAGGAAATCTAAGTGCAAACCCATGGTTAATCTCCAATTATCATAATTAATCACATGAAGATATTGGGAAAGTAAATTCTTTATATAACTATCATTAAAAATAATAAATCAAGATTTTATATTAATAACTAAAAAAAAAAAAATTAATGGGTCTAAAACTGGACCTTTTAAACTATAGTAACAATAAGTGGCAGAAGGAAGGAAAATACAAAGGTCAAAATAGAAGTGCTTCAAGATTATGCCAAGTGCAATAATTGAAGTCTAAAGAAATATAGAAACATTTAAGAAGTTCCCGGAAAAGATCACCTTGATAACCACCAGAAGAGCGACCAAAGTACCGACCATGAGGCCTATCATCAGGGTAACCGGGTCTGCCCATCATCTCGCGATCATATCCACCACCATAATCATACCCAAACCTAGACCATCAAAAGTGTGTTAAAGCGTGAGCAAATCTGAATATAAACAAAACTGCCAGTGAAGATAACAATTCATATATGAATGTATTACATATAAGCCAAATATGAACATAAACAGATCTCCAGAATCCAGTCGTATTAGAAGACACACCGGATAGAAAGCAAAAAGAGAAAACAGAATGCATGAACCATTCCACAGGTAACATTAAATGATTACATAAAACAAATAAGTGCAAGATATTCAGAGGAACTCTGGTATTTTTTGCAAAAACAATGTAGCTTTCAATAATAAGAAAAGGAGAGTCAATTGTTCTTATGAAAAACAAGGTATCCATGAAATATGCATGCATTATCAAGAAAGAAATGAAATCAAGAGTTGAATAAATATTCATGAAATATGCATGCATTATCAATTGCAAAACCCTCAGGAAACCAGAGCAAACACTTACACGCCCTTCATTGACCATAAAAATGCTACCCTAACAAGGAAAAAGAAAAACATCTTGCAGAAACATACCCCATGGACCAATCTCCTATATTTAGGGTTCATTTGCAGCTTAAGCAATAGCAATTAGGATTCCTTGGCAGTGTTTGCATTCCAAATAGTCAATCATGGCCGAATAAGGTATATACTACAAAACTATACAGGTCTGCACTTAAACTATTGATTAACAAATTTCCAAGCTTTAACCAGCCAAGCAAAATATAATGTTTAATAAATCAGAAATAAGTTCATGACATTAAGCACACCAAAACACCTAAGACCATTAAAACAAAAAAAAGCAGTTCGAAAACAGATTCAAATTTAGTATCAATACATTTTAATTGTAATTGTAATTACAGAAAGAAATCTAAAAAAAAAAATAAAACATTACCTTCTATCTCCGGGTCCAAATCCGCCTCTAGGGCTCCCTCTCCTCCCTTCATACCCTCCATCCTCACGCCTAGACCTCTTATAAGGCGGAGACCTCCGAGGTGGAGGCGAGTGTCTCCTATCCCTGTAATTCAACGGCGGTGGTGGAGGGCTAATGCTACTACGCCGTTTGTAATCTCTCTCTCTGGTAGGCGGAGGCGGAGGAGAGCGGTTGCGATCGTAGTAGTCACGGTCCCGTCGCTCACGCGAATCTCGGTCGCGGCGTCGAGGAGGAGGCGGAGCTGGGGGAGAGGAGTTGGGATCGTCAGATGGCGGAAGCTGTCTGTCGTTATTATTGTTGTTATCTTTACGGTCGCCGCCCCTGCGGCGATCTAGAGAATCGACCGGCATGTTTATGACTTCGGCCATGGGGTTGGTTAAACGGAACCCTAGAAAGATAGAATATAGAGAACAAAATCTTAAATTATTCCTAAATTATTTTGCGGACACTGAGGACCCTCAGTAACTACAAATGAGTAGCCGATCTGCTCCAGAAAATCAATATTTATCTTTTACATCTCCTCATCTACCCTTTTTTTCTTCTACACCCATCACTGTAATAAAAAAATTTATGGTATTTAAATAAGTTAGATTAAGGGATATTTTAAAATTACATTTCTAGTTTTTATTTAATTTTCCCGACACTTCTAATTTTTAAGATTTTATCAACTTTTCTAGTCTATTTATGATTCAACAGTTAGTTCAATTAACTGAACATTGATACGACCAATTGTCGGTTTTTAATTACATTGGTTCAGGGTCTACAATTACAAATTGGGCCATAAAAGGTAATTTTGGGTTGGATCGAAGAAACAAAGCCTTTAATTTTAGCCCACAACCTAAATCTCTGCGTGTCAGAATCAGTATATTATCAGTTTTAGATTTTAGGGTTTGTTATGCATGTGGTGAAACTGAACCATTTGTAGCTGCCGCAGTTCCCTTCTCGCCGAAGATCTCCCGTCCTCCGACGACAATGGTTGCCTCCAAGAAGACCGTAAAACCCCTTTTACTCGTTTTCTCTTCTTCTTTTTCTTTTTTTGAATATTTAACCTAAATTTTCTGAAAACATGCTAATTCGTTTTTATGTTGTTGATGATGGTATTTTGATGCAGAAGAAGACCCATGAGAGCATTAACAACAGATTGGCTCTCGTTATGAAGAGTGGGAAATACACTTTGGGTTACAAAACTGTCCTCAAATCTCTCAGAAGCTCCAAAGGTATTCCATCGTTTCTTTAAAATTGAACTTATTCCTCTCCCATATTGAAATGTCAAGCAATCTGGTTTGATTTCTTGTTTTGAATAGTAAACTAAAAGTGAATGAATTCCATTTTGGGAGATAGTGTTTAAACAGATTCTGTTTGAAATTCGATTTTTCCATTTGTGTTGCTAATCTAATGTTGATTGAGCTTTGGAAGACATGTATACTTATTTTGTTATGTGTTGTAGGTAAGTTGATTATTATTGCCAACAACTGCCCTCCTCTTAGGAAGTCGGAGATCGAGTATTATGCCATGTTGTGCAAAGTTGGAGTTCACCACTACAATGGAAGTATGTTCCTTAACCTATCATTATAATTACTTAGAATCAATGTTTACTTTTATGTCACATTGAATTGGAATCCATTTTACGATCCCTTCCCTTGCCCTTTCAATTCTTTAGTTTTAGTTATTTGTGAAAAGCCAGATAGAATTGCTTTTTCTAGTGCTGCTGATGGAAATGGTAGAAGGAACGTCTAATCTTTATGTCACTCAGAAGCCATTTGATGAATTTATTGATATGGACGATGGTTTTTTTTTAATTGGTAATATTGTATCTTGATGGAAGCTAACTGTTATTCTAGTTTTCACATGTAAATTATGATGGTGGTTTGTTTTAATGGTTGACGATTCCCTAAAAAATGTGTGTTCTGTTTTTGCAGACAACGTAGATTTGGGAACTGCTTGTGGCAAATATTTCAGAGTGTGCTGCCTCAGCATTATTGACCCTGGTAAATATAAGGGCATTGATGATAACATGTTCGATTTACATATTCCTCTTTTCTATATACTGTTCTGATTTTGGTAACATCTTGTGTTTTCCAGGTGACTCTGATATTATTAAGAGCATGCCTGGTGATCACTAAGCTACAGCGGATAACATATCTTCATAGGTTCTGTTCTGATATAGTTTCTTCTATTTTTTGTTGTTTGAAGCATTAATGATACCCTGAAATTCAGAACTTTCTTTGTTGCCATCTTGATGTTTGACTTGTGACGATGATATTATTGGTCTATGTTCTGGAAATTTTGTGAGTCAATTTCGTTTTAAGACTATTGCTATCTTTGTATTTTGTTCTGGTTTACTTCTGCATCTGGATAATCTGTTTTATCTTGCTATCAATTTGCTCATTTGTAGTAGTGTTGTTAAAGGTTGATTGTTTCTGCCATTTCCTTGCATTTTTGAAGGCCTTAAAAGCTTTGCTCAGTAAGATGGAGAAGATTGGAAAGAGTAAAAAAGTAGTAAGAAAACATGAGACATTTTTCAAAATTGAAAGAAAATAGTAAAATTTTTTTGGTCCATTTCTTAGAATTGAAAAATAAAGAGAAAAGAAATTTTTAAAAATGCATAATTTGGAACATTTATTTACTTATTTCTTACTCTACTTTATTTTTTTATTGGGAATGATTGGTTTTTTTTTATTGGGAATGATTCGTTTTTATGTATTAAATAAAAATATCAATTTTTTATTATCTCTAATTTTTATTTTTCCTACCAAGCATATTAATTTTTTTTTCTCTATTTCCGTTTGTCTTTTTTCTTTCTCCTTTTTCATTTGTTTGAGTTGTGGAACGTTTGATTCATCAAATGTAACATTATGGCATGTAATGTTACATTTCAAAATGAGATTACGGTGTTTGAATTTTAACATTTTGATCATTCTGTAATATTATATTAAGGTCATTGTGTAATATAAAATGTATCATGCCTCATTTCTTAAGTAATTTTGTATTATGGGTGTAATTTTAAATTTTGAATTATTTTGTGCTTTTTTTCTTAAGATTAATTAAAAATAAAAGTATGTATTTCTCTTCTTAATAAAGAACTAGGAGATGTCATAAATTACAATGATAATAATTTGGTGTTGTAATTACTTTTCATGAATTATTATAATTATGATTTATAAATTTATTTCAACGCAATTTATTTATTAATATATAAATGGTAATAAAAATAAGAATTGCAATAATTTATCATAATTTTATAGAAATTGAGATTAAAAAATATTAAATGAACTAAACTTGTTAAAAAAACAAATTCTATAAGAGCAATTGAGTAAAATGTGTTTCTAGTTAATCTTATATTTTGTTAATCAAACATTTGAATTTTACACTCCAGCCAAATAAAGTAAATAAGGTAATCTCACATTCTAACTGTAATCTTATTATGGATTGTAATTTAAAATTCGGTGAACCAAATGTTTTCTTAAATGTACATGTTAAACATTTAGTATGTCGAAAGATAAAAAAATGTACTTGGAATAGCCAATTATAGAACCTCAAATCAATGATGTAGCAGTGAAGACGTTGCAAGCTCACAAAGTTGTTTAGATAGCTACGTTTACCATATATGGTTAGCTGATCTGAACCACATGGCTCATTTTCATGGTAATGAGCGAGAGCTCAACCTGATGCTGATTCTCTGATAAATAGAGAGGCTTTGGAGTTGGTAGTTTTCATGCGTCACTATAGACATTGTGATCTATAGAAGTACGTGGAGCAGTTGCCGAAAGTGTGGTGGTGGTACGTAGATTTGGGCCAATTATAAAACGTATTGCGACCTAAAGTTCAAACCTAAACCAAAGGTCAATCAAGAGGTAGGGAAGCTTATCACTTTTCCACGTAACTAGCCGACCATTGTGCCTCCTAATTTTGTTGAACTATACTGTAAACTATAAGAGATACAGTATTATGAAGATAGAGAAAAACTTGTATCTTATTCAAGGAGTTAATACATGCATTTATAGAGAGTCTGTACATTCTTAACAAACTAACTGCTAGTTAACTGCAAGTTAACTGATACTAACAACTAACTAACTTCCTTTCAATTACTCTTAACAAACTTTGGAACCTATAGTCTTGCTGTCAAGTTCATTAACACCATGAAAAAGGGTTCATTTTATCAAAGATAAGCCATGCGCTATGCATAAAGAAGAAAGAAAACCGCAATTATTGGACCAAATATATTTGTGGGTCTGTTTGTCCCCATTGTCACCACTTTCTAAATCCTAATTATGACCATCGAGATCACCTTCCAAAAACACTAACTCTCACCATGCGTCAGATTTTATATTTATGATGCAGTTATTTATACGTATTTTGCTTTATAACCCAAATTAGCACTCCTTATTGGCTTTTGCCTTCATGTGAAATTGGCATCAACCCATGTGTGGCAAAGATTCCTTAGCAGTGACCCATGTATCCTACCTACTGAAAGCAAAGAAAATAAGTCCAAAACCTCATTAGTTGGCATGAAAAGAAAAAGGTTTAGGGATTGAAAACTGAGCTGACTGACTTATTTGATGTCACTAAAACATTAACTTTAAAGCCTTTTACTTGCTCCTTTATTTCTCATTCTATTTGTTGACCTTTCTTCGGTAAATATAGGAAGGAAGTCCCATATTTAGAGATGGATTGTATTTTGATTTTTCTACTAAAAAATACATTTTGAAATGTACAAATTAACCATTTAAAATGATATTTTAACTATAGTTTAGGGATCAAATTAATAATTAACTATTTAAATTAACATTTCATGCCATCATTTATCTGATAAAATTTAATAAAAAGACTAATTTACCCCTTTCTTGCTGCCCATACTTCCAGTATATATTCATCAACTTCTTCTTCATGAAAAGAGAGCCCCAACTCTTTGAATGCTTCCTGTTTTACCTACCATCCACCATAATTACCCCCCTACCTTTTTTAAATAGTTGAACCCTTAAAATTGACAACCTTTCCGAGTTGGCCCCCATTTATGTCTATCTAAAATCACTTCACCGTCAATTTTATTTCACCACATTAGCCTAAAAAAGCTAATAAAAATGAAGAAAACCTGGGTTCATTATTGTTTACAAGCACTTAAAGAGTCGACTATAAAGGATTTAGATTAATCCCAATGCTTTAATACACAAAAAAGAAAGAAAAAACATGTGCAAAAGTAGCAAGATCTCTGAGATTTAATAGTTTAAAGATATCAAAGATTCCAGTGACAGTAAATAATATATAAATGGAATTTATTAACTTATTGCCCAAGAAGCTGATCTCATGCGTGGTAAAATACTAAAATATAAAAACCTTTGGTTTGAAATAATATACAATGCCGAAGAAGCTGATATTATCTTCAGATTCTGTTAACATGCATGGTAAAATGCTAAAATATATAACCCTAATTTTGATTTAAAACTTAAAAACCATGTTTCTCTTTTATAATAGGGTAAATTACCTTGTTGGTCACCCAACTTTTAAGATGCTTTTATTTTGGATAAATAAACGTAATTCTTGCAATTTAGTAACTTAACTTTTAGGACACTTTCATTTTAGTCAACCAAACGTTAAATCTTTAACGGAAGTTAACTGTACATATTACATTATGTTTATATTTTCATTTTGGTCACAAAAAAAATATTTTTTTAAGTATTGATTGGAGTAAAAAAAATCAAGAATTAAAGTGAAAAAGCAATAGAAACTAAAATAATAAACAAATATTGTCAAATTGTACTTGTTTATCCCATTGCCGAAATTTTAAATTTTATTTTTAATATTAGTATTTTAAATTTCAAAACATCAAAATAAATTGTTGAAAACTTTTTATCCATTGATAATGGCAATTGTTTTGTTACTATAATATTAATTAATCAATCGGTTGTTCTTTTTTTTTGACAAGTAATTTATTTTTTTTCATTTGGGTAAAAAGGCGATGAAAAATTAAGAGTTTTGTTAGGGATGCAAGTCAAAATTAATCAATTTAATTAGTTGTAACAATTTTGTTTGCTTTTAGCTTAGCATGCAAGATCCAAGATCATATGATCAAAAGAAATTTCGATTCTGTTGACAACAATTAAAGACAATAACTTTCATCGATAATTTTTAAAATAATTTTAAAACATCAAAATAAATCAAATAAAATGTTGAAAATTGTTAAAGTATTGATAATGTCAACCAATTTGTTACTATAATTATGAATCTTAATATTTAAAAATTTATATTTCTAAGCCCAAATTTAGAATTTTCAGTAATGGGATAAACATGTACAATTTGATCATTTTTGTGTATTATTTTAGTTTTTACCTCCTTTTCATTTTAACCATTGATTTTTTTTATCTCAATCAATACTTAAAAATGATATTTTTTTGGGTGACCAAAATGAAAGTGCAATATGACATGGTGTGTACAGTTAACCGTTGTAAGAGATATAACATTTGGGTAGTTAAAATGAAAACACCTAAAAAATTAAATAATCAAATTACAAAAATTTTATTTTAAGTACTAAAATAAAAATTCCCTAAAATTTTGATAAGCTTAATTTACCCTTTATAATATTGTTTAACTACTTTTCTGATCAATCCTTGGATCTTTCTTCAAGTACCTTTTCTTTTGTGTCTTTTAGTAATTGATTTAGTTTATCAAAGTTAACAATGAAAGGCTAAATTAAAATTTCAACTTTCTTTTAGCTTTTTCATTTGTGGTCCAAACATGCAAGAAAAACTTTTAGATAAAAGAATGACGTTAAAGTGAAAAATAATATTGGTTAAATTACACCAATAATCGCTCGATTTTGAGGTAGTTAACATAACAGTCATATTAGTTTTATTTAAGTCACTCAACTTCAGAAAAAATGACAAAACAATCCTTTTTGTTGTTTTCCGTTTCAGACATAACGACAAAGTGACATGGCAGAAAATGACTTGCTTAGTGTCATTAACCGTCTAGCTGGCCGGTTATGTAATACCCTTTAACCCTAAACCGTCGCCGGAACAGGGTTACAAAGCATTACCAAACAAATCAGACAATTTACAGATAATTCTTAATAAATAAATAAGATAAATTTTATTTAACAAAGAAATTATAGTATAGTCATAAATGTATATAAATTATATTTTACTTCTATAATTGATTTTATTCGTTCATTTTTCATTTTTTTATATAAAAATTTCGGCAGCATTTCTGCTTATTTTTACATAAAACCCCCTGTAAATTCAATCCAGAAATAAACCATTCCAACACCAATGGCACAATCAAAAACAATTTAAAAACTTAAATACACCTAAATTATAATCAATTAATTAACATAGTAATTTAATAACTAAACATTCATAATATTAATCAAAACTAAAATAATAACTTCATTTGTTTTTCATTCTAACTTAAGACTAATTATATAATATAATTTTTACCATTTTATCAAGCTAATAACAAAATATGGTATATCATTCTTACAACCAACATTACAAGCATACCTAAATAACCTATACAATGCCTAGTACATGCCACTTTCAATTAAGAAAAGAAAACATCACCAAAATCTTTTGCTGAAGTCGGGATCGTTCGGATGCTGAACCAGGACACTTGACTCCTTTTAACCTGCGCACGGAAACAACCGTACGCTGAGTATTCCATACTCAGTGGTATTACCATAATTCAAACTTTAATAGCAATAATAATAAAATATAAAAATTAAGTATATAAAAACAATTCATTTTTAAACTTTCATTTAATAACAATAATAAACAATCTTCAACTATTCTTCAATTTTAGTCACTAATTACATTTATCAAAATTTTAATCACCACATTCACATTAATTTCATGCATTTCATTTCCAATCTAAATTTTCAGTCCACAATTTCAATTTCTTTCATATTCAGTAGTATAATTGATCAAGTTTATTTGATCTTCTCATTTCAATTATTCACCCTATTAACAATTCGGACTTTTACGGATACACGGATTCCAACCCAAACACACCAGTACGGCACATTGTGCCTAAAACGGTACATAGTACCTGATCAGTATACGACACATAAAGTGCCTGAAACGACACACAAGGTGCCTGAAATACGACACATAAAGTGCCTGATATACGACACATTAAGTGCCTGATCGGTAAAGCCGGCAAATCCCGTACATTTTCAGATCCTATGGCATGCCAATTATATCCGACTCCGCCCGACTAGTTAATAGGGTATTTCAGTTCTCAATTTACTTTCATTTCCAATCCAAGAACACTTTTCAATTACAATTTCACATTCAAATCAATTTACAATTCAATTATACATACACATTCACCATTCAATTCAATTCTCATTCAACTCAAATATCAATACTTACCTTATATCTCACTTATTAAATATAGAATTTATATAAAACATTTAATAAAAAGTAATTTGAATTATAGTAATACAAACCGTGAAATTTTTTTCGTTTTAGTCCTCGATAGCTTTCTCCTTTCCTTTGTGCGACGATGTCCCGGGTTCTTTGTTAACTACAAAAATAATAATAATTTATAATCATCAATACAACACAATTCAATTTAATTCATGAGCCTAACATGCAAATTTAACCATTTTTAATGTATATAAAATTTCACCATTAAGCTGTCTACTGGCGACATTGTTACTAAATTATTTATATCTTGAGCTACGAAACTCCAAATTAATATCCGTAAATTTTCCTTGAAACTAGACTCAATAAACTTTAATTTCATATCTTATTCATCCTCTAATTCAATTCCTACAATTTTTAGTGAATTTTCAAAGTCAGACCATTGCTACTTCCCAAAACTGTTTTGATGTAAAATGTTAATAACCAAATTTATAACACCAATTCACACCTTATTTCTATTCAAATTTCATTCAAACTCAAATTTAACTATTAATTTTCAACATATTTTCTTAATTTCGAATTTTCCTCAATTTAATCCCTAAAACACAAAACTTATAGCTTACTTTGCAATTCAATCCTTATATCTATTCTAACTTGAATTTCATTCAATTTAACTCCTATTTCATCATTTTATTCAACATGAACCTTGTTTAAAAACCTAAGAACTTCCAAACTAACAACTTAATTTCATCAAAAACTTGTTTTAAAACTTCTAAAATATCAAAACTATGAGAAAAGGACTTGATTGACTTACCTTTTAAAATCTTAAGCTTCAATCCTTTAGTTTCCCCCTTTTATTTTCTTTCTTTCCTTCCTTCTCTGTTTCGTTTCTTATGTTCTGTTTCTTTTTATTCTTTTTCTTTGTTTGTTTATTATGTATATATAATGTAATAATATAATAATATAATAATGTAATAATATAATAATATTATTCTTTATTATTAACTAATAATAAAAATATATATAAAATCTAATAAAAATCTATGATTTTTATTAGTTATGCCGCCTCATCTTTTTTTCAATTGGCATAATTTCCTATTTAGTCCTTTTTATTTTCTATGGTTCTATAATTAAACTTTTACCCTTTATTCAATTTAGTTCTTTTTACTAATTTCCCTAAATTAAGCTAAATTTACTTAATTAAAACCTAATTAAACACACTACTAGATTCATAATTATTCCTAATAATTATTTAAGGATTTAATTTGCTAAAACGGAGGCCCGACAATACACTTGTCCGGTGCCACGGATTTTGGGTCGTTACAGGTTAGCACCAATTTAAACAACCATATCAACAACAATTTAGGGTTTATGAAGTAAAATAATAAGAAAAAAAGAAGAAAAAAAAAAGAAGGAAGAATAAGAAGAGAAGGAGGAGGAGAATAAGAAGAAGGAAAAGGAAAAGAGAAAAAAATAGAGATGCCTGGAGATAAAATATATGAAAAAATGCTCCCTCCTCTGTAAATCCTATTAGACTTCAATTTCCCCTTTCATAAATCTTTAGGTTTTCATGGAGGAAATCAATTGGAATACCCTTTTGCTTGAGGTTGACTTACCCGATTTCAGGGATATCTTATATAATGAATCAGAATAGGTAACGAAACCTCTTCCTCAACCTTGTTCGATCCAGAATCCCGATGACGAATCGACAGTGCCTTCATGGATCGAGGAGATCGAAAAGGTTTTGATGAAGGATGATAATTTTGATCATAGGGTTAGACCTTGATGATGATTTCTTGGCCAGTTTTCTAGTTGATTCACCTCCTTATAGCGACGGGGATGTGGTTGGCATCGACGATGGTGATTTGCAAAAACAGAGCCAAACCCACACTGACGTCGATAAAGATGATCCCATTGCTAAAAAACAGAGAAGTTATAAATTAATATTCCCAATTTATCGTCATTGTCTATTGTTCTTTGAAACTTCATTTTGTTTCAATTTTGTTAGTTGCATGTCTAATTTGAGGTAGAGGTGTAATGGCTTACCCGAAGAACTTAAGCTCAATCTGGTTCTACTTTTAAAGCTTGATTAATCTTCCCAAATTTCATACAAACCCAAGTATTATGCGAATACTCAAAACTGAAGATAATAAATGGTATTACTACAATTTATAGATTTGAATGGTTTCTTTTTCAGGTAGTTGAGAAACAGTGATACAACTGTGAGATCAAGGGAGAGAAAGAAGATGTATGTTAAAGATCTTGAGATGAAGAGTAGGTATTTATAAGGGGAATATTGTAGATGACTAAGCCATGTTTTTCAGTGCTTCATTATTGAGAATCAAGCTCTTCAGAATTTTTTTCTCCTCCCCTTAATTACAATCAATTTATGTTGTTTTGCCTTAAACCAACACAACTCTTCAAATTTTTTCCTTAAAACTACCCCAAACCTTGACCATTTAGCTACTTTACCAATGTGGCAAGTTAATTGGCCACATCAGCTAGTTAACTTACCACATCAGTGGTTTCGTTAAGACACTAACGGAAAATGTTAATAAGTGAATGCTTTGTCACTTTTTGATAACGTTAGTGATTGTTTTGTCATTTTTCTAACATTGAGTGACTTTGATTTAATGTGCAATTATATACATAAACTTTAATTTGGTATAATTATACACATGAAATTGTAATTGTGGTTCAAATATATAGTTGAAACTTTAATTTTGATTTAATCATGCACATTTAAAGAAATAAATACATCGATTTATTTTTATATTGGATAAATATAATTATTTATATATACAACATATAAACATAAATTGATGTTTTATCAATAATTTTGTTAATAATTTATAATAAATGGATCAAATCAAAATTTCGTGTATACAATTGCACATTAAACCATATTTCATATATAATTTTGGGATTTATCCCTATATCTATAGATTATAATAATTGATTTTGATCATAGAAATTCTAATTTATAATTGTAAAATAAAATAAAAAGTTATTACGATACAAAACAATGAGTTTAGTGAAAAATAAGTCCTAATAATTTTTTCTGAATACTTTATAGAAGAAAAAATAGTATGAAATAGATATATTATCAATTTTCAATAGTTGAATGCTACATTAATAATTGTAGGACCAAATTTAAAACTAAACCCAATACCCGGCCCAAACAAACATAAACCCAAACAAAAAATTAAACCCAACTGACCCAAACTAAACCTAAGACCCAAAGCCCAACAAACCCCTAACCTAATCAACCAAATGAAACCCCATCAGCAGCCAAACGCCCCAGTGCCGCAAGGGAGTCTCCAGTGCCACTCCGGCTCTTACGTACCTCTCCGTGTCATGCGGAATCACACCGCGTCGTGCTCCCAAAATCTTTGCTCTGTGCCTACAAACACGCCCCAAATAGTTAGAAATTTAGGCTATATAAACAGTGTAGTATTATTGTAAAGGGGGTTTTTTTTTTCATTAAGAAAACAGAGATAAACATACAAAAATAGCAAGTTTTGAGTCGATCTTTAGTGCATCCTAATAGAAACAAAGCTGATTATAGTTCTTTATTTCCTTTCAAAGTTATATTTCTAGCCTTTTTTTGAATCTACTATCGTTTTCTTTTCGTTTTACTTTTAAATATACAAAACAAGTTTTTAAAAGAGACAAGAGGCCTTACCGGGTTTCCGTCGGCCGCTGATGAGCACGCATGGGGAGTGGAAAGGCTGCGATGATGGGCGCATATAAGCCCTAGCAGGGAAAAAAGGGTGAAAACCCTTTGGGTTTTCTTTTTGCTTTCGACAGTGAACAGAAAATGGGAGGGGGGTGTTTTAATTTTAAGTTTTAAAGTGACAGACAACTGCTTTTAATGGCAATGGAAGTAGTGCCACTCTTTTTGGTTTTATTGCACATTAAGTCCTCCCCTGTTGTGTGGTCATTTGATTGGGCCCTTTTGTGTTTCTTGTTTTTTTGTAAATTGGCCCCAAGTATTTGTGCATTTTTTCAGTTTAATCCGGGCTAAGGCATAGTGCATTGATGGCGGGGATATTTTCGTTTTTGGTCCCCCTAACTCATATGCGTGTTCAATTTGATCCCCTAACTCTTTTATATTTCGATTTCAGCCCCAAAAATCCTGTAAATTTCAATTAAGCCCTATCTCAATTATATTAGACATTTTTATCATAAATTGATTATTTTCATGTACAGTATTATTATTTCTTATTACATTTTTTTTATTATATTCTATTATTAATTTCCAGTACTATTTTTTTTATTATTTGCTATTTAAATTATGTGTACATTATTTTGTTTTACTAATGTTTTTGCATAACCCATTTTAAATTACTATTGTTATTTTACATATATATATATATATATATATTATTAAAATTAGATCGTTTAAATATAGTTTTTTATATTTGTTACAATTAATTATTGTATTTATTATTTTTTTTACTGTTTTTGAAATTTTTTTATTTTTATGTATATTTTATTATTATGATAGTTAGTACTTCTATTTATTATTATTACTATTATTAATATTTAAACAAATGATTTCTCTCTAATCGGTATATATTTTTTAATGGTTTTGTCATATATATTTACTTTATTTTAAAATTTCTTTTATATATCCCCTTTATTTTAAAATTTAGCATGATATTTTTATTATTTTTATATACACTTCTTTAATTGTTTCATCTATTATAATTGACCTAATATTTTATTATCATTGTTGTTCTTTTACCCAACATTTCTTTATTTGTTTGTTCGTTATTACATTCTAAATTAGTTTTTGTTTGTTTATCTGTATATCATTTTTTATGTATATGCTTGCATGGTTTATTTTATTTTTTTTACTCGTATAATTGTTATCTGTATTATTGCATGCAATATTATTCTGTTATGCATCCTAACACCGAGGTTTTAACTACATTGACCTTCAATAGACCCATAAAATGTTGTTTTCAAAATGAGGCAATGTTTCGTGTTTGGAAGACCGAAAGAGTTGTGCCCTAACGTGCTGGGTGTGGTTTTTTCGGTCGCTCAAATGTCCAAATATCCTTCTAATTTCAGGTTTTGAGAAATCAAGGTGCGATTTTAGTTTTGGGGATTGAAATGTTGCATCCTAACGTGCTGGGTGTGACATTTTGTCCTTTTGGAACAAATAAGCCCTAATATCCCAAAACGAACCGTTCAAATATTTTCTAAAAGAATCATATTTTAAAATCACTTTAAATTTTCGACAATAAGGACATTTGTTAATTAATTTGGTACCAATTTTGGGCGTTACGAGGGTGCTAATCCTTCCTCGTACGTAACTGACTCCCAAACCCTTTTTTTAAAATTCGTAGACCAAAATACTTTATAAGGTGGCCCAATTACACCTCAAAAAGGATTGGTGGTGACTCCATCCATGTTTTTAAAGTCGATCCACGTTTTTCAAAATAAAAATGGTTTCGACAGCTTGGCGACTCCACTGGGGACCAATAAGAGAGTCAAGCCGTGAAATTGATTAATTTATGTCCTTTTGTTGAAAATGGAAATTGTGTTTCAAAATTATATTTTTTTCATCACATTTGTTTGTTTCATTTTGATCTAAGTTTTATGTTATTCTAGCATCATATTGCATGACCGTTGTGGTCATACCCTTAAGTGGGAGTGAGAAGCTATGCCTCCGTGAGGTTTTCACCTCCGCATGGGCTAGTGGATCGCTTCCGGGATACATCCATACCTATGGTTTCGTGAGGTTTTCACCTCCGCATGGCCATAGGGAAATGTATCCCCCTAAACTGAACTCGATCCATATGAGCCTATAATGGGTAAGGATTGAGGAATCTGCTAGTTCAGGTACCCTTCCCTTAGAACTAAACTGCATATAATGATCCTTAGGAACCTACCCTAGGTAGAGCCATGCCGAATTCTAGCGATTACCCAAATAGGTGTTTGATTATTTCTTACTTGCTTTGATTTTTTTTATCATTCGATACTAACTTATTGTATTTTATTTTGGCCATGATTGCATGTCATTTCATATCTAGGAAGGTGTCAATACCTGTTCGATTACTAAGTTAGAGAGCTTGATTATGGAGAGCGGACTTCTTGATAAAGTGGGGGATAACACGGTTGTCCGTGCATGGTCAGAGAATCCGCAACTCGAGAAAGGGGATAGCCTAGCTGAGGGGTATGCATCGGAGTTGTGGGACTTCACCCGTATTAGTGTGATACAGAATGAACTCCAGGAGTTAAGAGATATATGGGCTCGCTGGGATAATGAGACCAAGGAATTGTTCTATCGTAACTACGGTGATCTGCCTTACCTGCTCGACGTTAAGGTAGACAAGTGCTTGTTTCGAGCTATGACTCAGTTCTGGAACCCCGCATATAGTTGTTTCACCTTTGAGAAGGTGGACTTGGTGCCAACTGGGGAAGAATATTCAGCCCTGTTACATTGTCCAAGGTTTCAAACCGATAGAGTTTATGTTAAGGTCCCCAATGTCCCAAGCTTTGTAAAAAAGCTAATGAATGTCACTGGAATGAGTGAACAATGGGTTACAGCTCGAATTCAGCAGAAAGGTGAGGGGAAATGCATTCCTTGGGTGAACTTGAGAGATTTGATCCTGGCACATCCAGATGTAAAGAAGAAAGTGGACGTTTTTGCCTTGAGTATATATGGGCTGATGATATTTCCCAAAGCGTTAAGGCATATCGATGAAGCAGTCACCAATTTATTTGATCGACTTGCCAAACAGGCTACACCGGTACCGACAATTCTAGCAGAGGCATTCAGATCCTTAAGTGCATGTCGAAGGGCTGGAGACGGAAGATTTGTGGGATGCGCACAACTGTTATTGGTTTGGTTCCATGGTCACTTCTGGAAAGTTCACAAAAGGCCAAATTGAGCATTTTTTGAAAATTATTCTCCTTTAAAGGAGATAGCAGCTACGCCCATGAGGGACAACATATCAGAGGAAAGATGGATGACAATTCTCCAAAATCTCCAAGAGAAAGATGTGGTATGGAAGGCCCCTTGGATGGTTCCCGATGAAGTCCTCTACCGGTGCGGAAACTTTGACTGGGTACCTTTGCTTGGAATTTGAGGAGCTGTTGGGTATGCCCCTTTGTTGATGTTAAGACAGTACGAGTCAGAGCAGTTTGTACCTACGACGCATGGTTTGGCTCAGAGTGAATTTTTGTATAAAGGGGACAATTATAAGAAGAGAGTTCGAGAAATTACCGATGCCTGGAAGCAGACACGCCGAATAAAAAAGTTGACTGGATACCCAATGACGACTCCTAAGTACAGTAGGTGGTTGAGTAAAAGGATCAATGATAATATTCCGGGGCCGAGGTTAGAAGATACTCAGTCGATGGAAGACCGTTTGCGAGTAATTTCTTCCGAGCTGGAAATTATAAAACAAGACTTCGAAAAAAGAAATTCAGAGTTAGGAAAGAAGATAGAACAGCTGGAAGAAGAGAAGATGCATCTAAGGTTAGATGTCGATGTTCAAAAACTCGAGGCTGAAAAACTGCGAAAGGGGAAAAGAAAAGCTGAGGAGGACTTGGATACTTTGAAGACTGATTACCGGCAGCTACATAAGTCAATGAGAAATGCTGGGCTGGAAAAGACGTCAGAGCAATGGCAACAAGAAGTCCAAGAAGAAAGGTCTAAGGCTGATCAGTGGGAAGAAAGGTTTCATGATGCTCAAGCACGAGAGAATGCTTTAAAAAGGAGATTAGTTGAGAGCCAGAATGAGAATGAAATGTTAGGAGCTCGAGTGGTGGAGTTGGAAAAGGCGCTGCAGCAATATCGTAATCGTAACTCTGCAATCAAGTTAAAGGCCAGTTTGAGTAGAATTGAAAATCTGAAAGAGCAGCTAGAGAAACTTGAGATATTGCTTCAAAGTCACGAACGCCGAAGTGAACAACTTGAGGCAAACAATGAGTATTGGAAAGAGCAGTTCCGTCAATCCCAAGGCCAAGTTAGAGATAGAGACCATGTCATAGGTGAAGCTGTGATCAAGATACGAGAGGTGGCTGATCATTTACAAGCTCTAGCAGCTCAAGCTGATGTGTTAAGTGTAAAGTATGGATTTGTGTCAGATCAAGATCGAGAGTTGGCTCAGCTTCTCGAGAAAGTTAAAACTTTAGGCATAAGGGCTAGGCCATATATATAATCCGTTTTATGTAAAGTTTTCTGTTTTCTAATAAAGTTCTTCTAAAAGAAATTGAATCAAAAATGACACCTTCTTAGTTTTGCATTCATCTCATGCATTTGCATCACATCGCATCATGTGCATCTAATTTCACAAAAGAGCCCTATTAATTAAAGATCGTGTTATAGTTACCCTGGAACATCAATACTACACACGAAGAAAAACAAAGACTATGGATCAAAGGTTGGAAAAGTTAAAGCAGATGCAAAAGAACATGCAGGATCAGCTGCAAGCTCAGATGCAAGAACAGTTGGCCAAGATCTAACAAGACATGAGGGACCAAATGCTGGAGTCCCAGATAAGCATGATGAGCCAGTTAACACAACTGGTAACCGGAGGGCCTGATAAAGGGAAGAGCCCTATGGGAGATACTGGTGACAATAATGAGGACTCTACATATCCTCCTGGCTTTGCCCCAACAAGCGTTCAACCGCCCAAGGTGTTTGTTAATATTAGACCTCAGTATCAATCTGATACCTCGGCACCAATGAATTTTCTAACATGTTCAAGCTCCAATCCTAGAGACAATCTGGCAAACCCCCAGGTCACTGACTTTGATGACGCGGCAGAGATAGAAAAGGCAAGGGCTGAGCTTCCAAAACAATTAGAGGATCGATGCAAGTGGTTGGAGGAGAAGTTTAAGGAGTTAGAGAGTTCTGATCACTACTGCGGGGTCGATGCAAAGGAACTGAGTTTGGTTCCAGACTTAGTGCTTCCTCCAAAGTTTAAGATACCGGAATTCAAAAGATATACCGGAACCAGCTGCCCTGAGGCTCACATTACAATATTTTGTCGAAGGATGACAGGGTATTTCAACAACGATCAACTGCTGATCCACTATTTTCTGGATAGTTTGAGTGGGGCTGCAGCAAAATGGTATAATCAACTGAGTAGGACCCAGGTCAAGTCGTAGAAGGACCTAGCTTAGGCCTTCATGAAGCAGTATGGCCATATAACGGATATAATACCTGACCGAATCACGCTCCAGAACATGGATAAGAAGCCAAGCGAAAGCTTCCGGTAGTATGCTCAGAGATGGAGAGAGGTCGCCACACAGGTCCAACCACCGCTGCTAGAGAAAGAGACAACCATGCTCTTCATCAATACATTGAAGGCGCCTTTCATTACTCACATGCTGGGTAATGCAACCAAGAGTTTCGCGGACATAGTAATGTCTGGCGAAATGATAGAAAATACCATAAAGTCTGGTAAGATAGAAGTGGGGGAAGGTACAAGAAGGTCAGCCCCGAAGAAGAGGGAAAATGAAGTAGGTAATGTGAGCTCAGGTTACGCGAAGCCCGTCACTGTTAATCAGTCGAGGACGATAGCCACAGGCCAGCAAGCTTCATCAAGGCGAGAGCCTAACACAAGACAGAATACAGAAAAGTTCCAGTTCACTCCCATACCAGTGACATATGGGGAGTTGTACAAAAGGCTATTCAATGCGCACGTAGTGGCCCCTTTCCACTTGGAACCGTTGCGGCCCCCATACCCTAAGTGGTATGACGCAAATGCCTAATGCGAATACCACGCAGGAATCACGGGGCACTCGATAGAAAACTGTACCTCATTCAAAAGATGTGTTGAAAGGCTTATTAAAGCAGGTGTTATAAAATTTGACGATGCACCTGGTATAGGAAGTTCATTGCCCAGTCACACTGATAAAGGGGTAAACGCAATAATTGAGAATGAGGGGAGGAAGGCCAAGCTGAATGTCACCGAAGTGAGAACCCCATTGAAGCTAGTTTGGAAGGAAATGCAAAAAAGAGGTTTAGTCCCTCAAGGGTTGGGGGATAAAGTCTAAGATACACGGAACTACTGTGAGTTCCATCATGAGAAGGATCACGAGATCCAGAATTGTACTGAATTCAGGGCCCTAGTACAAGGTCTAATAGATAATAAGGAGTTGGAGTTCTTCGAGCTTGTCGAAGAAGATGATGTGTGCTCTCTAAGAGGAGAGTCAAGCAAAGAAGATTGTAGAGCCGGCCACCCAGTGATAATTATCTCAAAGCCCAGAGTCAGTGAAGTAGAAGCAATGGTGCCTTGGATAGCCGTAGGGTGCCTTGGAATTATAACTGCAGTATAACAGTGCCAAAGAAAGAGGGTTCGGTTAACACACCAAACACAGAAGCCGAACCAGCAAAAGGGAGGCCCGTCGTGCTCAAGCAAGAAGGAGGGAAATCAGAATCACTGATTAATAAGCCAGTAAAAGAAAATGAAGCCAAGGAGTTCTTGAAGTTCCTAAGACACAGTGAGTATAGTGTTGTGGAACAACTACACTGACAACCAGATCGCATATCTGTACTGGCTCTACTGTTAAATTCGGAGGTCCACTGCGACACGCTGATGAATGTGTTGAATGAAACCTATGTCGCGAATGACATTTCTGTTAACAAATTGGATCGCCTCGTCAGTAACATAAGCGCCAACAACTTCATATCTTTCAGCGATGATGAGATACCGCCAGGAGGCATGGGGTCTACTAAGGCTCTCCACGTCCCTACCCGTTGCAAGGGGTATACGTTGCCTGGGGTACTAATTGATAATGGATCCGCACTGAATGTCTTGCCTTGGTCCACCTTAAACCGTCTACCTATAGACAGCTCTCACATGAAGACATGTCAAAACATAGTGAGAGTATTTGACGGCACGGAAAGGAAAGTGATGGGAAGGATAGAGATACCTCTCCAGATTGGCCCAAACACTTACGAGGTAGACTTCCTTGTGATGGATATTAAGCCTTCCTATAACTGTTTATTAGGAAGACCTTGGATACACTCAGCCGGGGCAGTACTATCTTCGCTGCATCAGAAGGTGAAGTTGGTTACGAAGGGCCGGCTAGTAACGATATATGCGGAGGAAGATATTATTACATCAGTTACCAGTGATGCGCCCTACGTGGAGAATGATACTGAAGAAGATGAATGTTCATTTCGATCCCTAGAGTTTGTGAATGCAACATTCATAACTGAGGGAAGTAGGATTCCGACGCCTAAACTATCAGGGGCTATGAAGATGAGCTTGCAGCTGACAGTTGGGAAATGGGCATTACCCGGAAAAGGACTCGGGAAGTACCTTCATAGACAAGTTAAAGTGCCAGTCTTGGTTGGCAAGTGGGATCACTTTGGTTTGGGATTCAAGCCACATGCAAGCCAAGTGAAGAAAGAGTTTGAGAGGAAACAAGAACAACGGAGAGCGAGATTGAGTGGGGCAGAAGTCAAGTGGGAACCGATGAGCTTCCTCCACATTTCCTAAAAGTTCGTATCGGGAGGGTTTATTCATTCGATGCAATAGAAGACAAGAGAAGGAATGGCTGAAGATGTGGTGGAAATCTAGAGCATCAACGCCACGTTGGAAGATGAATCAAGGGAATGAAATTTATCAGGCATTTGCCCATATGAGCCCGGGAGTGTTTTGGATGACTGGACTGTGGAAGAAATTCCTGTAATCTTTAGAGCTAACACAGAGTAATATTCAAAACCCACTTGTTGTCTTCTAGCCTAGGGACAATAAGAATCTTTTGTGAAATATGCTCATGTTCAAACATTGTCATTTTCAATAAAATGCATTTTCATATATCAGTTCGATCAGTTATTCATTCTTCCTTTTCATTTCATACACAATCATACCATACAAAGGAATTATTCATTGTTGTTTTTCTTTGGGTATTCTCCTATACTCATAATAGGCCCCCGAATGTCAACGTCATGAGCAATGCTGATACGAGCCCAGAATCTTCTTTTGAGCAAGACATGTGCTTTGAGGGATCTCAGGATTTTGAAGATGACGAGGATTGTGGTTTATCTTCAGACTTGTTAAGGATGGCTGAGCAGGAAGAGAAACAGATTCTGCCACACAAGGAGACCGTTAAAATTGTGACCCTAGAAGAATGGAATGAAGTGAAAATTGGCACTTGCATTAACGAGAAAACAAGACAGGACCTCATTGAGCTGTTGCAAGAATTCAAAGACGTCTTTGCATGGTCTTACCAGGATATGCCTGGTCTAAGTACAGATATCGCGGTGCACCGTGTCCCTACAAAAGATGAGTGCAAGCTAGTTCAGCAGAAGCTCCGAAGAATGAGGCCCGATGTAGCAATGAAAATAAAGGAAGAGGTCCAGAAGCAGTTTGATGATGGTTTCTTACAGGTGGTCAATTATTCAGAATGGGTGGCCAACATCGTCCCTGTCCCTAAGAAAGATGGGAAAGTGCGGATGTGTATAGATTACAGAGATTTAAACAAGGCCAGCCCAAAAGATAACTTTCCATTGCCCCACATTGATACCCTAGTGGATAATACGGCAGGTTTCACACTGTTCTCTTTCATGGATGGGTTCTCCGGATACAATCAGATCAAGATGCATCCTGAAGATATGGAAAAAACCACGTTCATAACTTTATGGGGGACATTTTGCTACAAGGTGATGCCATTCGAGTTGAAGAATGCGGGAACAACGTACCAAAGAGCCATGGTAACCTTGTTTCATGACATGATGCACAAGGAGATTAAGGTCTATGTTGATGACATGATCGCAAAATCTCGAACTGAAGATGAGCATGTGCAAATCTTGAGAAAATTGTTCTTGAGGTTGAGAAAATTCTAATTAAAGCTCAACCCGTCAAAATACACTTTTGGAGCTAGGTCCGAAAAGTTACTCGGCTTCGTAGTCAGTAAGAAAGGAATAGAAGTTGACCCTGATAAAGTCAAGGCTATACAGCAATTGCCTCCGTCGCACACTCAGAAGGAAGTCCAAGGTTTCTTAGGGAGACTAAACTACATCGCTCGGTTCATCTCGCAGCTGACTGAGAAGTGTGACCACATATTTCGCCTTCTAAAAAAACACAATCCTGGGGTATGGGATGATGAATGCCAGAAAACTTTTGAAAAGGTTAAGCAATATTTGTCCAGTCCTCCAGTGCTAACACCACCTAGCCCTGGTAGACTATTGATACTGTATTTAACAGTATTTGATAATTCGATGGGATGTGTACTTGGCCAACACGGTGAGACCGGGAGAAAAGAAAAAGTGATATATTACCTCAGTAAAAAATTTACTGAGTGCGAAATGAGGTACCCGCCAATTGAGAAGCTATGCTGTGCTTTGGTTTGGACAACACGAAGGTTGAGGCAATGCATATTGTTCCATACGACCTGGCTAATCTCGAGGCTAGACCCTCTCAAATACATGATGGAGTTAACCGCTTTGAATGGAAGAATGGCCCAGTGGCAGATTCTGTTCTCTGAATTTGACATAGTCTATGTCAGCCAGAAGGCTGTGAAGGGGAGTGCAATAGCGGACTTCCTAGCCAGTAGAGCTTTGGAAGACTATGAACCCTTGAATTTCAATTTCCCCAATGAAGACCTAATGTATGTGGCGATTACTGAAGAAGACGCGCCCGAGGATCATTCTTGGAAACTGAGTTTCGATGAGCATCAAATGCCGTTGGCAATAGAGTTGGTGCAGTACTGATATCCCCAAATGGAGATCATTATCCCTTCACTTGCAAGTTGAATTTTGACTGTACGAACAATATGGCAGAATACAATGCATGTATCATGGGAATTCGGGCAGCTATAGACTGCGGAATCAAGATACTAGAGGTATACGGGGACTCTGCATTGGTAATCTATTAGCTCAAAGGCGAGGGGAAACGAGAGATCCCAAATTGATCAGTTATCGAAAGTTAATCCTGGAGTTAATTGAGGAGCTTGATAATATCACCTTTCATTACCTCCCGCGAGATGAAAATCAGATGGCTGACGCCTTAGCTACACTAGCTTCCATGATCAAAGTAAATGAACATGAGCGTATGAAGCCAATTCAGATGAGTATTTGTGAGGCTCCAGCTCACTGCTGTAATATCGATGAAGAGGAAAAGAGAGATGATCATTCTTGGTATCATGATATCCTACAATATGTTAAGAGCCGTGCGTACCCAGATCAAGCAACCGAAAATGATAAAAAAACATTGAGGAGGTTGGCCAGTGACTCTGTCTTAGACGGTGAGGTCTTATATAAGAAGAGAAAGAATCAGGTATTGCTAAGATGTGTTGACGCTGTTGAGGCAAAAAAAATTCTGGAGGAGGTCCATGATGGTGTCTGTGGGACGCATGCCAATGGCTTCACAATGGCTTGACAAATCATGAGGTTTGGGTATTACTGGTCCACAATGGAGGGAGATTGCATCAATTACGCTAAGAAGTGCCATAAATGCCAAATTTATGGAGACAAAATCCATGCGCCTCCTTCACCCCTCCATGTCATGACTTTTCCATGGCCATTCTCAATGTGGGGCATGGACGTCATTGGGCCAATCTCGCCAAGGGCTTCTAACGGACATCGATTCATTTTTGTGGTCATTGACTACTTTACCAAATGGGTAGAGGCTACTTCATACGCCAATGTCACAAAATCAGCAGTTAGCAAGTTCCTAAAAAAGGAGATCATATGTTGTTATGGTATGCCAGAAAGGATCGTATCTGACAATGCGTTGAATCTGAACAACAGCGTGATAGCGGAAGTTTGCAGTCAGTTCAACACTAAGCATCACAACTCGTCACCATACCACCCGAAAATGAATAGGGCAGTTGAGGCAGCTAATAAGAATATCAAGAAGATTATGGGGAAGATGGCTGAGACCTACAAAGATTGGCATAAAAAGCTCTCATTTGCCCTTTATGCTTACCGGACATCTGTCAGAACTTCTACCGGGGCAACACCTTTCTCATTGGTTTACGGGATGGAGGCAGTTTTACCTATTGAGGTCGAAATCCCTTCTCTTCGAGTTTTATCAGAGCTGAAGTTGGATGAAGCAGAATGGATCTAATCTCGTTACGATCAACTAAACTTGATTGAAGAAAAGAGACTGAAGGCAATTCGTCATGGTCAAATGTACCAGAATAGAATGATGAGAGCTTACAATAAAAAAGTTCGCCCCAGGGTATTCCACGAGGGGGACTTGGTATTGAAAAAGATCCTCCCCATACAAAAAGATTTCAGGGGGAAATGGATGCAAAATTGGGAAGGACCCTATGTGGTGAAAAAGGCTTTCTTTGGAGGGGCATTGATACTAGTAGAGATAGATGGCAAGAACTTGCCTAACCCGATAAATTTAGATTCTGTCAAAAGATACTTTGCTTGAAGCAGTGGAGGTGAAAACCCGTAAAGGGCGCCTAAAAAAAACAAAGGAGGTCAAGGTGAAAACCCGCAAAAGGCGCATTGAGACCAAAGGAGAGGCCAAGGTGAAAACCCGTAAAGGGCTCCTTGAGACCAAAGGGGTTTTGAATTGAAAACCCACAAAGGGCAATTCAAATTCAGACTGCGGCAAATGACAGTCTCGCTATACTTGAATCGACAAAGAAGGGATAGGCTACATCTTGGGGCATCGACAAAATGCTATAGATCCCTTAAGCACATGCCAAGCTTAAAATGGTCATCGAAGAGTTCGTGCAGAGAAACTCAAACCGCGAAATTTGGGGCACCTATTTATTTCTTTTATCCATTTATTGTATTTCAAATAATTAATGCTTTCCTTGTTCAGTACCTTTTTCGCGAGTTTTGACTTGAATAAATTTCAGTTCTACCTACCCATATAATCTTTTTTCAAAGCATTTTATATTGAAATAATGATTAATGAACTAACAAATACTCACAAAAGAAGTTTTATGTATTACTCTGAAAGGTTTCTAAATGATACAAGAACCTGAAACAGGATAATTATTTAGAACTCACCGGGCTTAAAATGGATTAGAAGCGTGTGAGGGATGGGGAATTAACTGCATCTTCAGGCCCTCTGATTATCAAGCTGGACAAGAAGACACACGTCTGGGATGTTACCTTTAGTAAACAGTGAGCGATAACAACCCAAAAAAAAATTAAAATGGATCATTCACATAACATTTTGCATTTATGCATTTCACATCCATAATACATGTAGTTAGGGGCATTTGATTCATATTAATCATGGCATCCTAATCATCTGGCATAAAACATATCACTCTTCTACAGATGAATTCCCCAGTGGACAATGTTGCAAGATTGATCAAGATTACAGATAGCATCAGCCTTATCTTCACTGAGCAGGAGTGAAGCAGGCTAAATACACCAGATCTTATCTTCGCTGAGCAGGAGCGGAGCAGATCGAATTTTGGTGAATCTTATCTCCACGTACTGGCAATGGAGCAGATTCCAATCATCAACCTTATCTTCACTGAGCAGGAGTGAAGCAGGCTAAATATACCAGATCTTATCTTTACTGAGCAGGAGTAAAGCAGATCAAATTTTTGGTAAATCTTATCTCCACGTACCGGCGATGGAGCAGATTCCAATCAGTAGCCTTATTTTCACTGAGCAGGAGTGGAGCAGGCTAGACATACAGATATTATCTTCACTGAGCAGGAGTGAAGCAAATCAAATTTTGGCAAGTCTTATCTCCATGTATCGGCAATGGAACAGATTTCAGCCACCAGCCTTATCTTCACTGAGCAGGAGTGGAGCAGGCTAAACACAGCAGATC
Source organism: Gossypium stocksii (assembly GCA_020496765.1). Classification (NCBI taxonomy): domain Eukaryota; kingdom Viridiplantae; phylum Streptophyta; class Magnoliopsida; order Malvales; family Malvaceae; genus Gossypium; species Gossypium stocksii. The sequence goes on from CM035623.1 coordinate 114,453,590, forward strand.
TTATCTTTACTGAGCAGGAGTAAAGCAGATCAAATCACAGCAGATCTTATCTCTGTTGAGCAGGAGCGGAGCAGATCAGATTTCAGCAGATCCCACCCCACTGAATAGGAGTGGAATGGATCAAGTATCAATAAATCGGCAATGAAGCATCTAGAAGCAATAGGATACAGTGGGTTAGAACGAGGCTACGTGAGGAAAAGAGGCAATCATGAAGACAAGGCTCAGCTAGCCCAAGCAAATTTGGTCCTCCTAAAATCTTTGCTCTATTCTTGTTACACGACAATGAGCAAATAGGGGCAGCTGTAGGACCAAATTTAAAACTAAACCCAATACCCGGCCCAAACAAACATAAACCCAAACAAAAAATTAAACCCAACTTACCCAAACTAAACCTAAGACCCAAAGCCCAACAAACCCCTAACCTAATCAACCAAATGAAACCCCATCAGCAGCCAAACGCCCCAGCACTGCAAGGGAGTCTCCAGTACCACTCCGACTCTTGCGTACCTCTCCGCGTCGTGCGGAATCACACCGCGTCGTGCTCTCAAAATCTTTGCTCTGTGCCTACAAACACGCCCCAAATAGTTAGAAATTTAGGTTATATAAACAGTGTAGTATTATTGTAAAGGAGGTTTTTTTTTCATTAAGAAAACAGAGATAAACATACAAAAATAGCAAGTTTTGAGTCGATATTTAGTGCATCCTAATAGAAACAAATGTGATTATAGTTCTTTATTTCCTTTCAAAGTTATATTTTTAGCCTTTTTTTGAATCTACTGTCATTTTTTTTTCGTTTTACTTTTAAAAATACAAAACAAGTTTTTAAAAGAGACAAGAGGCCTTAACGGGTTTCCGTCGGCCGCCGATGAGCACACATGGGGAGTGGAAAGGCCGCGATGATGGGCGCATATAAGCCCTAGCAAAGAAAAATGGGTGAAAACCTTTTGGGTTTTCTTTTTGCTTTCGACAGTGAACAGAAAATGGGAGGGGGTGTTTTAATTTTAAGTTTTAAAGTGACAGACAACTGCTTTTAATGGCAATGGAAGTAGTGCCACTCTTTTTGGTTTTATTGCACATTAAGTCCTCCCCTGTTGTGTGGTCACTTGATTGGGCCCTTTTGTGTTTCTTGTTTTTTTGTAAATTGGCCCCAAGTATTTGTGCATTTTTTCAGTTTAATCCGGGCTAAGGCATAGTGCATTGATGGTGGAGATATTTTCGTTTTTGGTCCCCCTAACTCACATGCGTGTTCAATTTGATCCCCTAACTCTTTTATATTTCGATTTCAGCCCCAAAAATCCTGTTAATTTCAATTAAGCCCTATCTCAATTATATTAGACATTTTTATCATAAATTGATTATTTTCATGTACAGTATTATTATTTCTTATTACATTTTCTTATTATATTCTATTATTAATTTCCAGTACTATTTTTTTATTATTTGCTATTTAAATTATGTGTACATTATTTTGTTTTACTAATGTTTTTGCATAACCCATTTTAAATTACTATTGTTATTTTACATATATATATATATTATTAAAATTAGATCGTTTAAATATAGTTTTTTATATTTGTTACAATTAATTATTGTATTTATTATTTTTTTTACTGTTTTTGAAATTTTTTTTATTTTTATGTATATTTTATTATTATGATAGTTAGTACTTCTATTTATTATTATTACTATTATTAATATTTAAACAAATGATTTCTCTCTAATCGGTATATATTTTTTAATGGTTTTGTCATATATATTTACTTTATTTTAAAATTTCTTTTATATGTCCCCTTTATTTTAAAATTTAGCATGATATTTTTATTATTTTTATATACACTTCTTTAATTGTTTCATCTATTATAATTGACCTAATATTTTATTATCATTGTTGTTCTTTTACCCAACATTTCTTTATTTGTTTGTTCGTTATTACATTCTAAATTAGTTTTTGTTTGTTTATCTGTACATCATTTTTTATGTATATGCTTGCATGGTTTATTTTATTTTTTTTACTCGTATAATTGTTATCTATATTATTGCATGCAATATTATTCTGTTATGCATCCTAGCACCGAGGTTTTAACTACATTGACCTTCAATAGACCCATAAAATGTTGTTTTCAAAATGAGGCAATGTTTCGTGTTTGGAAGACCGAAAGAGTTGTGCCCTAACGTGCTGGGTGTGGTTTTTTCGGTCGCTCAAATGTCCAAATATCCTTCTAATTTCAGGTTTTGGGAAATCAAGGTGCGATTTTAGTTTGGGGATTGAAATGTTGCATCCTAACGTGCTGGGTGTGACATTTTGTCCTTATGGAACAAATAAGCCCTAATATCCCAAAACGAACCGTTTAAATATTTTCTAAAAGAATCATATTTTAAAATCCCTTTAAATTTTCGACAATAAGGACATTTGTTAATCAATTTGGTATCAATTTTGGGCGTTACGAGGGTGCTAATCCTTCCTCGTACGTAACTGACTCCCGAACCCGTTTTCTTAAAATTCGTAGACCAAAGTACTTTATAAGGTGGCCCAATTACACCTCAAAAAGGATTGGTGGCGACTCCATCCATGTTTTTAAAGTCGATCCACGTTTTTCAAAATAAAAATGGTTTCGACAATAATTTCATTTTAAATTTTAAGATTTCTATTTGGATTGGATTTTTTTAAAAATGAAAATATTAATGTAGTATTAAACCATTAAAAATTGATACAAATAACATGACATTACTGTTTCATATCATATTTTTTTATTTTATAATATAGTTTTGTGGAACATCTCTATTTGCGTTTTTCTTTTTTTTTCTTTCTTTCGGTTCGTGCTCTATCTATCGTTTTTCAGATTCGATTTGTCGAGCATGGAGGCGGAAATCGCTTTATTCCTATGTGATTTACATATTTGAAGTTATATTTTTTAAACTAAAATAGTATAGTTTTATCATGTATTTCTTCATTTTAAATTATCTCTCTCCATGTCAGCTTTTTTGGATTTTTTTATTTTTTTCCCACATGTAAGCGTGGAATGCCATATCATTTAAAATGTGGCTACGTGGGCTTGCCATGTTAATGTTTAGAGAAAGCTGTCAAACATTTAAGGGTTGATTCAACATTTTCATTAAAATCTCAATTAATAAAGTGAGTAAAACTCGATTATATTAAAAAAATTAATTTTTTAAATTTTGAGTTATTTTTTAAATAAATTTAAATAAATAATTTAAGTTTTTAAATTTGGGTTGAGTTGAATATTATAATTTGAATAACTCAAATAATAACTTAATGTAAATATCACTTGGGTTCCTGACAAATTTGAAAATGTGCGAATTAGTTTCTCCCAAAAAATTATCAAAAAAGAAAATCAAAATAATCTGAAATTTTTAAAATATTTTTTCCAAAAATTTTATAGAAATTAAAAATTATTATGAAATCTTAAAAATATATAAAAATGCTAAATGATATTTTTAAAAATTAAAATGATAAATTTGAGACGTTAAACAAATAAATTATCAAATCAAGTTTATCATACTAATTATCTTGTTTTTCTCTTATTTTGTTTTAAAAGAGTTTTCAAATGTATATGTATTTATGTTCCTTAATTTGGAATTTAGTCATATTGTGAACAAGATTTCAATATGACTTGTTTAATTTTTTTAATTTAACTCGAATAATTTTATTTTATTTGACTCAACTTGAATTTCATTTCACTTGGCTTGATTAAAAAAATTTAAATCGAATTAGGATGATAAAATAAGACTTGTCGATTCAATTAACTCAATTTTTTAACTCAATTCAACTTGATTTGATCAAATACTCATCTCTAATAAAAAGTTGAGAGTCAAATTACTCCGAATAAAATAATTAGAGTGAAATTGACACCAACGGTAAAATTTAAGGATAAAAATTATCTTCATGTCTTAAATAAATAGAGTTAATTGCATCACATGTCCCCAAACGATGGCTCTAATGTTAAATTAATCCTCAAACTTGAAAACATTACATAATTAAATTATTAATGTTATATTAATTAAGTCCTTTCATTAGTAAAATAGTTGATTTAATTATTAAATGACACAACAAGTATTACTTGGGATAATTTAAAATAAAAATTAAGAAAACAACAAAAAAGTTAAAAAAATAAAAGAAATGTAAATATTGAGGCATAACTTTTAAGAAACTTCAAAAACTAAAATTGTTAATAACTTTCATTTTCGTCAATATCCAAAATATTTCAACTTTCAACTTGGTATAAAATTTTATGAAATATATAATTTAAAAAAAGTATTATTTTTTATAAAAAAAATTTACCCATATTTTTAATTGCATGTTTAAATTTATATTAATTATTTTCTATTTTATGTTTAATTATTCTAAAACATATGTATTTCCCCACCCCAAATATTTATTGTAAGAAGCTGACAGAAGAACACCAATTAGTTATTGTAATTGGAGCATTTAAACAGCTGTAATTGGACAAGTGTTGTGTATGCTTCTAACTTTTTCCCCACACCTTAATTCCTGCAATAAATTAATGAAGGAATGAATGTGCTCATCCCTGTTAGTTAGAATGCCAATTCTTGCTTTAATAAATCAATTTTATAAATATATTTATTAAAATTTTAGTTGAAATAAGAGATTTTAAATATATATTAGTAAAGAAAAAGTCTTAGAAAATTTTTCTTCTCATTTAAACTAAGAATTTATTATTATATTGCTTATAATTATAATTGTTAACCATTCAAATCAAATATGAATATCTTTTATAATTAGGTGGGATTTAATCGTACAAATTTCGAAATGAATTTAACGCAACATAAAAATTGTTATAATAAATATTGATAATGGTGATAAAACAATCGTAATATAATAAAAACACACAAAATTTACATGAAAATTTTTTCAGGAAAAAATTACAGGCAAAGTAGGAAAAATTCATTAATGTTGAAAAACAAATGATTCAAGAGGAGTTTTGACTACATCTGTCTAAATGCTTTTTCAACCATATTCTAATCAAAGTCAAATAGAAAAAGAATAATTTTATATGAATTCAACTTCAACTCTCGACCTTTTGCCCTCACAGATCTTCTTATTTTACCACTATATTTATTTCTTCAATAAATAACAGAATTCAAATTACATAATCAAAATAATTGAATTTTGTATAACTCAATTCAAACTCTACCCTACCATGAAGTATGTCTGCCAGAGGCGAATCCAGGGGGGCAGGCATGGGCCCCGGTCCCCCCTAAAATGTAAAATTGCTACTTTAGCCCTTGAGATTTTTTAAAAATTTCAAATTAGTAAAGGTAAAATTACACCTTGGCCCCCCCTAAAATTTTAAAAATTCAATTTAATCCTTTAAAAATTATAAAGATATAGACTATAAAAAATTAAAATTTTTTCCGGCCCCCCCTATAAACTTGTTTTGGCTTCGCCCCTTATGTCTGCCATTTGTGATAGAAAATAAAAATTATTTAGGATTGGTATCCTTAATTCAACTAACGTCAGCTTGTCGCAATCAATTTCTTTAGTTACATTAATATTATTACAAAGTTTTTGATGTTAACTCCTGGGATAGTAGCTTAAAACACAAATTAAGAGCTAAAATGCCCATATAAGCTCACTTGGAAGTGAGTCAAACAGCAATATCATATTGCAGATAAAGTTTTATATATAATTATTTGACTTTGGATTTGGAGACAAAAATCATATGTTAAATATTTGATAAAAAAAAGGAATTATATGTTTAAGAATGTCACAGTGAATGAATCTTGTAAAGCATAAATTAAATGTCCATAAAAATATTGAGAAGTTGCATAGTTTCATTTAAATATTAAAATTTAAAATTAATCTTAGTTCAGCAGCACGCAAGATTATAGATATTTACTATGTGTCTTCAAGATGAGGAGAATTAGGTAGTTCATCGAAATACGTCTTAGGTAGGTTTCATGAATACCAACATGTATTTTGTCTTAGTCTTAGCACGTATTCGTTGGTCCATTCATTTGACTTCGCATCATCTACCTATGAACACCTAGGGACATGCGAACTAGGCTTGCAAGCCCTCCTCACGAACCCCTAGTGTACGGGTCGTGGGTCGGTAATTCGAATTATATTCAGATTTTAGGTCAATAATAGAAAATATCATAACATATTTATATCAATATTATATTAAAATATTATAGTTGATGTTTAAAAAGGATAAAAATCGACCCATGAAGTGAAAATATTAGTGAGTATATAACAACATTGTTATTTGTGGTGAATACTTTGATTTCGATGAAAAAGATTAATACAATAGTTAATAAAATTTTATTTTATTTTGGGAATAAATATCAAATTTATGCATAAATTTCGATTCAATTTGCAATCTGATATATGAATTTTGATTTGGTTTAATTATACAAATGATAATTGAACTATGGCTTATATGTATATGTAAAACTTTAATTTTAATTCAATTGTACACATTTAAGGAAATAAATACATATATCTATTTCATATTAGATAAATATAATTGTTTGTGTATGCAATATATCAACGTAAAATGATGCTAATTTAACAATATTGTTAGTAATTTGTGAAAATTGAATCAAATCAAAATTTCATGTATAAAATCACAGAAAATCAAATTTTATGTATGACATTATACATAGAATCAAAATTTATGTATAATTTTAATATTTATCGCATTATTTTATTTTATTAAAAACCCGTTAAATTTTTTAATAAATACATATAAATTATAAAGAATAGATTTTATGATTAACTGTTTAACTCTAACACTCATGATATATTAATTTTTTTATATGATAATAAATGTTTCTTGGACCCACAAATCTCCAATTAGTCATTAATAGTTCTCAATACCCATTTTACTTTATGGACCCTACAAATTAAAATATGTTACATAAAATGTCTCCTTGTCAATGTGTCATCATGATCATATCTTGCCTTCTCTTTTCGCTATATATATGGTTTTTCCAATATCTGAAAAATAACATTTTTGTTTATTAGTATTTTAAGGTTACTAATTTATGATAATTTTAAATGTTGAAACTCTTCAAATAAATGCCAAATTCCAAATAATTTATGATTTTAAAAGTCACAGCATGCACTGATGCCATGCTTGAGTTTTAGTTCGGTTAGTGAGCTTAGTTTAAATTTTTTAATTCTTAATCAATTTGTGTTGTACTTGTTCAAATATATTTGTGTTTGTTTTGACTTTGCTATAATAGTTTGATTTTGTTGGCTCAATATCTATATTTGTACTTTTTTTTTTAACAAAACTATATTTTTACTTTGATCTAAGTGTAACTTTAAAAAAAAAACCCAAGTTTCTAATTTGCAAAAGCTTAAGTATAAATTTTAGGATAAATATTTGATAAACTGGTTGTGGAAATTTTTAACTTCACAAGTCGGGTAGAGATTTTACCATGTGTTTTAAAAATAAATAAATAAGATATATGGCAACATCTCAATCCCACTTGTAGAGTTAAAAACTTCAACCACTTATATATCAAATAGTTATCTTAAAATTTATGGTACTAAGATAAACTTTTACAAAAAAACTACTAAATTGATTCTTAGAATTATCTATATATCTAATACTTATGGTACTAAGATAACCTCATTTATGGTACTAAGATAAACTTTTACAAAAAAACTACTAAATTGATTCTTAGAATTATCTATATATCTAATACTTATGGTACTAAGATAACCTCATTTTGGCATCATCTGAATTTACAATTTATAAACTCTATTAACTTGACTCAGACGGATACTTGGATCATCCAACCAGCACCAAACTGGCATCGAAGTGCATCACCGGATAAACTGACACCTAGGTGCATACTGGCGCATGGAGCGCATCCTAGCACACAAAGCACATATTTGGAACACAAGGTGCATCTTGGCATGCGAGGTGCACCGTGACGCATAATCCCATACACAAACCAATCTTATGGCATGCTAATTATATCCGACTCTGCCGGGTTAGTTAATAGGATGTCAATATTCAATTCCATTTACAATTTAGTACACATATAATTTTCCAATCATATTCACTATCATAACTCAATTCATTAACCTATCATTTGTATTTCATATCATTCAATACATATTTTCACCCAATTCCATAATACATAACATATTTCAAACAATTCATGATATTTACATTTTATTCAATTTAGTCCTTTATTTCAACAATTCATATTCAAGCTCAATAAAATAGTTCAATTTATCACTAAATACTCACCTTGACACTCCCATATGCAATTAACATGAAAATTTAATCAATTTAAATGACCTTAAATCATAAATGTACAAATCATTGTCTCGCGTCACTCTTTGATCATTTTCGCTTTTCCTTTCCCTCTCGACATTTCGGTGTTGTCGTTAACTACAAATAATCATAAAACATACCAAATTATAAAATTCCAATCAAATCAAAATCAATTATCATATTTCAAAAAATTTTCAAATTATTCAATTTAGTCCCTCAAATCAAGACAAACATAACTTCCAATTTAAGGCCTTGGTTTGGGATCCAATTATGCCAAAACTCATTAGAGACCCTCTATTTTCTATCCCTAATTCATGATATTTTTGTATTTTATTTAACATTAGAGACCCTCTATTTTCTATCCCTAATTCATGATATTTTTGTATTTTATTTAATTTGGTCCATAATGTACGAAATTAACAATCAAGCTTTACAATTTAGTTTTTTTCATATACTAAGCTTAATTTCTAACAAATTAACACCTAAATCATTCAATTCTCAATCATGCCAACTTTATAAAACTTTAAAAAAATTACAAATTTGTACATGTGTTAGCTAAATCAAGCTCTCATGACTCAATTTCCATAAAAAGTCAAAGAAAAATGACTAGGGACTTACTTGAAATTAAGGTCAAAAAACTTGAAAACCTTACAATGGCGTCCTCCCCTTTGTTTCGAAATTTTATATGGTTATAGAAGATGAAATTCATCTCTCCTTCCACTAATTTCATATATATACTTAATTAAATGTTAATTAATTTAATTAATTATGTTTTAGTTAATTTAAACTTTAATTACTTGAACTAATTAACATACATCATGCCATCCACTAACATATATTTAAAATCGGTAAATTTTTATTTTAGTCATTTGGTTAATTTCTATTTAAGTCCCCAAGCCTTAATCTAATTGAAAATTTATAGCGATTATAATTTTACAATTTAATCCCTGAGCCATAATTACTGTAACACCCATATTTCACAATTTCATCCAAAATCACTTCGTAAAAGTTATTTATTTACCAACAACCTTTCATTTTCTTCCATAAATTTTCAATTTCTAGCATATTCATTCATGGTACAATTTCCATATTTTGATAACTTTTCAAATAATTCCCCAAAATAGAGAGAACTAGTTATCCTGATCTAAAAAATATAAAAATTACTAAAAACGGGACATGAGAACTTACCAATTTATGCCAAGAAAGTTCCTTTTCTCTCTCCTAGGGTTTCCATGTATTTGAGGAAGAAGATGATACAAAAATGATGATATTTTTAATTTAATTCGTTATCATCCTTTTATTTTTTCTAATTCCAATTTAGTCCTTTTCTTTTTCCCAAATTCCATGGATGATTCAACAAAGATATTTTTCATCTTTTTATTGATGGTCTAATTACCATATAAGGACATTAAGTTTTGAATTTTATATCTATTTAACCCTTCTAGCTTCTAGCACTCAACTTTCACATTTTTTGCAATTAGGTCCTTTCTCTAATTAATCACTAAATCAGTAAAATTCTACTGTCGAAATTTTCATACGACTTTTCTATCATATCATAAATCATAAAATAATATTAAAAAAGTTTTTCTCTCTAACTCGAATTTGTGGTTACAAAACTACTGTTCCGATTTCACTGAAATTGGGCCGTTACAATTACTCACAATTTCGGTTAAATTACTTAACCAAATTTCAATTCATCAATATAATAACTCCATGGATATCTCTATTAAATATTTACGGACTTGGTTTATGAAAACAAGGTCTCAGAATAGCCTTTTTCGACACCATTGGAAACCAGGTCATTATAGGTTTGTGTAAATTTTGTATCGAGAGTTTAGCACTTTATTTGTTCATTAAGAATTCATTATTGTGAGTACGTTTTTGTAAGTAAACAAGTGAGTTACAAACTAAGTTTTTAGGACGAAAAACTTAGTGGAGAGAGATCTAGCTCTTAGGTACAAAAATGAGGTTGATATATCGGGGCTTGATGCTACTTAAATCACTGATTGTACAAAGTTAAAAGATAATTCTCTAAGCAAGACCCCACAAATGTAAGAAAATCGAGCTGCGTAAATAATTGCATCGTGTTCATTGTTGTTCTTTCACAATGCAATTGTTACTTCTCTTAGCATTGCTTCCCTGGTCTTGCAACTATTGACTTTATTTATTCATTAACTAGTTATTTATTTTCAAACAATATGTTTAAAAAAAATATTTTAACTTTTTTACCGTAATTTTATATAATAATATCAAACACTTGAAATTAACAAATTATACCTTCTTACGACACTTTTCAAAATTATTATTTTTAATTAAACTTTTCAAAGATACTTCTCATCTGCACTAATAATAGTCCAATAATTGTTTTTATTAAAATCTCATCAATTTGATTTAAAATAAAAAGTAAACACAAGTTATAAAAGTTTGTGAGTGAAGTTTGTATTTAGGCCAATGAAATATATTTTGTGACATGTTAGAAGCCTCTCTTAACTTTGGTACATCAACTTCAAAGTATATAAACTTTCATACATCTCTTTTCCAATCTTGAAAATGATGGTCAAACTCTTTCAACCCATAGTTGAAGTGGTTTCATGTCAAACTTTTTAACAAATACTTAAAACCTAGATGCTCCTACGCATAATTTAACCAAATCCCCCCTCTAAAAGTAGTGTTGAAGAAACATTTAAAGGTGTTTTCCAAAAGGAGCTAAGAAAAGAAGATGCTCTTCTTATTTCATCCCTTTCTTTATTCTAATAAGATTTGTTAAATTCTCTCACTTTATTCTCTCCCAACTAAAACCCCTTCAAAAATGCATCTTTCTCCTTCCTTTCTCACTCTTATCATCATATTATATATAAATAAATCCTCCAAACAAATAATTAAATAAAAGAACCCAAACTCACTTTAATTGGAAAAAAAAGAACATTTTCAGGATAGTGGATCCATTGATGATCTTTGGTCCTAAATAATCATGAATACTTTCAGAAAATTCCAGTAGAAACCAGCTGTTTTTTTCTCAGATAAAATGTTACTACTGTACCTCATGAGATATAATAGCTTAGAGAGAGAGAGAGACTTTCAAGGTATTCATTATTCACCTAACTAAATTAATAACCCAACCTTTAAAGGATTGATTTGTGTAATTTTTTTTAATTTTTTATTAGGTTAATATGCAAAATATTTACTATTATTCTTATAAACTAGAGATAAATTTATCACTACACTTTAACTTTATATTGAATTTTGTGGCTTTGTTTTTTTTAATTGAAATTTGCCACTACAATTATTTTTTAATAAAATGTTGCTATTCGATTTTAATTAAAAATAATTTGAAGATAAATTTTTATAATAAATATTTTTTTATATTTTAATTTAATATTTAATAATAAAAAATAATATAATATTAAAATTAAATAAAATTATTTTTATAAAAATAAAATTAATTTTTTCTTTTACTATATATGTATTTTTTTAAAGTTTTATTTTATTAAATAGAAATTCTAATTAAGTTTACTAATTCTTAATATTTATAAGTTAAATTGTTGTTAACTATTAAAATAAAATATTTGAAAGAATTTTTTTATTAATTTATATTTTTAAATCATCAAAATTAATATTGAGAGATAAAATTTAATTAAAAAAATTAAAGTTTGTGACAAATTTTAATAAAATTTAAAATTTAATGATAAAATTCAATCACATAAGAGTTGAATGTCAAATTTACTCATAACTTCAAACAATAATGACAAATATAAATGAAAACAAAATATAATGGAAAATTTCAATATCTTCTTATAGTATAATTTTTTTTTGAAATTTCAAAATTATTAAATGTAATGATAAATATAAAAGAATATATACTTTTATATTGAAAACAATATTATTAAGAGGGTTCAAAATCTTAAAATTAACAATGAAACATATATAAAAGTTATCAAAAATATATTTAAATTATATTAGACAACAAGGGCTGTAAGTGCTTCGATCCCCTCTAAAATGGAAATTTTTTATTTAGACTCTTTTATAATTTATAAAATTTTAAATTAATAATGATAAAATTACATTTTTATCTCTCAAAAAATAATATAGATTTAATTTAATTCTTTAAAAATTATAAAGATATAAACTATTAAGATAATAAAAAAAAAGTAAAAATATATAATTTAATTTTCATCCATTAAAACAAATTTTAGCTTCCCAATCATGTACAATCTTGATTACTACCCATTAGAACAGCTTGTTGGTACTTTTCATTGTAAGAAAATGGCATAAAATATATAGATAGATGTTGAGGTATCAACTTTCAACGGCTTATACAAATGGTTAGTGGTTTGATTTTGTATTTAGGACATCAGATTAAGTTTTGTTTTTTGTTAACAAGTTACAGTACTAGGCAGCAGCGGTCTAGTGTGTTTACCCTCTGTTTTTGTTTTTACCTGCAAAGTGGGACCACAATCCACAAAGCAAGAGACTATAGATGGATGGGCCTTTTGTTTTCCAAGTGCCCTTTTGCATGGAAGCAACAGGCCATTGCCATTGTATTTTTCTTTCTTACACCCAAAGTTAAAAGTATAATTAAAATAATAGTATACATATATAGGAAACCTTCATCAGATTCGCCCCTCCTTTTATCTCTCTGATGACTGTGCCTAGATGACTCATCTCTCTGCATGAACACGACGACCCTGCTCTGAAATCCAAGCCTTTTCTTTGTTTTCCATATTTTTGCCTGACATCTATGAATCTTCCTTTTTTGTAAATTTGATGCTTTGTCCTTCAAGGTAATTGCTTTTATTGATTTGGGTCTGATTCAGTTTTTTTTATTGGTTTTATTATCTGGGTTTTCTCTTCCATTGAATTGAATGCTTTTTCTTTATTGTTAACGATTGGTGCTTGTTCATGAATTTTGATTCTAACTGTTACTGTGTTTGTTGCCTGTTGTTTTTCAGGGTTAATCTAATCTTTTGGGTTTTGAATTTGATTCTATTTTGCTTCAACTTTTTGAGTCCCAAACTCTTTAAGGTAAACTATTTTCCTTTTGGGGGTTTTGTGTTTGTTTTATGCTTCATAGCTTTGGTAAGCAAGGATGGACTGTTTGGAGATATAAAATTAGGAACTACTTCTTGCGAAATGTTTTTGAGTTGAAAGAAAAGTTAAATCATGTTAGGATTATGTTGTTTGATAGCTATTGATGGTATAATTATACTGGGTTTTTTTCTTGAAAGCTGCACACGTGAATATCCACATAGATTCCCTACCATCTTCCCCTTTCTTGTTTTTTTTTCTTTTTCTGCCTAAAAAACTTTGAACTTTGCAGCTTTTTGTTTTTATATTTTTCCTCACCTTTGATGTTGCTTTGTGGTGAACGCTTAAAAGATATCCGAGCATTCTTTAATCATACTTGCTCTTTTAACTTTTACACTAGGGTTGTGAGTTTATTATAGGTTTTGGGTTCAAAATCATAATTCAAATCCTTTTTCAGCCAATGTTTTCATGTTCAATTCCCAAATTTGAGATTAAGCTTGTTCATTGACCTGCTGTCTCTTGCTTTGTTGGCTTCAATTTTGAACTGGTATTTCTATTTTCTTCTTGTTGTCAGAGGAGGTGTTTACCATCCCATGTTCTTCTAGAATTAGTTTAACTTTCTTGATTGTTTTAATGTTTCTTTAGCATGTGCTCCGGTAGAGGTAGCTTTGATTTTGAATTAGTTTAGCCTATGAGGTTTTGTAAACACAATCATGGTTACTATTGCTACGTGGTTTAAGATGTTCGTTTAATTTGACATAAGCTTGATTTATTTTGCAGGAGAATCCTTGCGTGTTGAATCTTGATTGATTGTTAAGGGGAATATCCATCAGTTGAGGGTAGTAATATGGGGGCCTCTGCCTCTAAAATAGAAGAGGATAAGGCCCTGCAGTTATGCCGGGAGCGGAAGAAGTATGTTCGTCAGGCACTTGATGGAAGATGCTTACTGGCTGCTGCTCATGTTGCATACATTGAGACACTAAAAAGTTCGGGAACTGCTCTTAGGAAGTTTGTCGAGCTTGAAGCTCCAGTCGAGTCTTCCCTTTACACTTCAACTAATGCTACACCTGAGCCCCTTGCTTTAACCGAAAAGTCTCTTTCCCACTTTTCATACTCTTCTCCTTCTTTCTCACAACGTGTTGATGCACCTGAAACCTTTTCTCCATCACCTTCTCCTCCCACTTCTAGTCATTTTCAGGTGAAACATATGAGGTTTGGGGTTACGTCTTCGAGAAAAATCGAAGAGAAACCCCCTCTACCTGATATCAGATTGGTAACCTCATCAAGTACTCCACAGAGTACCACTCCTCGTTCCACTGAAAAACCAGAATCATCACCATTTGAAGCTTCTTCTTTGCCGTCAGGAACACCAGAATGGGATTTCTTTGGTCTTTGGCATCCAATTGACCATCAATTGTCATTTCAAGAAGGGAAGGAGGTGAACCAAGGTCCAGAAGCCATTAATCATTTTAGACGACATAGGGAAGAGGAGGTTGTTCCTGAGCTGGAAGATGAAGAGGGGTCTTCTTTACATGATAGAGAAGAAACTCAGGGTTCAGAAGATGAATTTGATGATGAGCCCCCTGCAGATACTCTGGTTCGAAGTTTTGAAAATCTGAACAGAGTCAATGACCATAAAATAGTTAATGGACCATCAGCTATTCCATCTGTTGGTAGTGTAGCTTCAGAAACGGACTTTGTCAGTAGGGAAAAGAGCAATTCTCCCAATTTGTCACCGCTAAGGGGGACACCCAGCAGTGTTTCTATTCCGATTGAAATAAAGAAAATGCCCGTAAAAGAAGATGCTTCCGAAAACAAGGTTGCCCCTAAAGATTTCCTTTCTATCATGAAAGAAATTGAGTTTCACTTTGTAAAAGCTTCAGACTCTGGAAAAGAAGTTCCTAGGATGCTTGAGGCTAATAAGTTGCATTTCCGTCCTATTTTTCCTGGAAAAGGAGGTTAGATCTAGACTCTATCTCTTCTTTCATGTATTGAAGTCTTGGCATGTGAAAATTTGGTAAAAATAAATTTGAACTTATGGAGATTTGAGGAGAAATTACCATCCATTCAGTTCCATTGAAGGGTTTTTGTAAAATGGTTGATAGTTTTTGTATACTGCTATAATTTGTGAAAGCTATTAGTAAGAGGACTTTGTACCGTTTCAGGTGGATTGATGGCATCCACATTCTTCAGAGCATGTTTCTCATGTGGAGAAGATCCAAGCCAAGTTAAAGAAGGTAAATCTCCACAAACCATTATAGTTTAGGACATCATGACCATGTTGAAGCAGTTTGAGCTCCTTAAATTTCAGTGCCGTGGATTTTTGTTTAGTAATGAAATACATGTCTTGGTAGTGACTGCATGTTCTATGTACCAAATAGCATATACTTGACAGACAGAGCTATGTGCAAAGGTAACAAATGGGTTATGTCATTATATCTTAAAATTTAGGGCAAGTTCTGTGATGATTATTCTTCATAAGGATTCTAGTTTATATTTTGTTCTTGATTCTTGGCTCCTGAATCCTATGCTAATCCTTTCCTATTTTACATAGAACCTCCTCAAAGTGATGTGAAGTACTTAACTTGGCACAGGACAACGTCATCATCTTCTTCTGGGAATCCTCTGGGATTAAATTCAAAGGATGATGTTGAGGAACTTAACAACAATATTTTCTATAATACCTGCATGTTTTCAGGCAGTCATGCCTCAACTTTGGATAGACTATATGCATGGGAGAGGAAGCTTTATGATGAAGTAAAGGTATTATTCGTTTTCCTTTTGTTTTTCTTTTCCCTTTCGTTATGTACCTTCATGTTTGGACATTTAATCCAGCTTAGGTGAAATAGGATGTCCCAAGAATGTGCTTGCTTAGGTACTCGTTTTTTGTTTCTTTGCTACTGATTGCCATTTAAAAAGGAATCCTTTGAGAATTTAACTTTGAAGTCCTAGGAAAATGAATGCTTTTGTAGTTGGTTTTATGTTTATGAACTTTGCCTGTATGTGGAGACGTGCGCAGTTATGCATCTGGCACTTAAAATAGTTTACTGTAATTCTATCCGAGTCTGGTTGTGTCTTGTTTGTTGTTTTCCAAGGTCAAAAGTTATCCAGCTTTGCTCCTGTAGGTGTTTGAATCCTTATGGTTATCTAGTCAAGTGGTGGTGTGTTACAAGGCATTAAAATATCTGATTGCTGATAGTTTATTTGTGTGGTTTTTCTCATAACTCAAGGCCAGTGAGGCAGTCCGTAGTGAGTATGACTTGAAGTGTAAACTGTTAAGACAGCTGGAGTCAAGGGCAGAGAGTCCAAGCAAAATTGACAAGACTCGAGCCGTTGTCAAGGATTTGCACTCTAGAATTAGAGTTGCAATCCAAAGAATTCACTCAATATCAAAAAGGATTGAGGATTTACGGGACAATGAGCTGCAACCACAACTTGAGGAGTTGATCGAAGGGTATGTCTTCATCTATAATGTCTTATTTGCGATTTCTGCCATGCTTTTATGAGCCTGTGGAGCCTATACTTCCTAAAATAGTTTTTCTCCTGCTCGGATCTGAAATACTCTTCTAATTATGCCAACACAGGTTGAGTCGAATGTGGGAAGTAATGTCTGAATGTCATAGGCGTCAGTTTCAAATCATCACAGTTGCATACAAGAATGGCATCATGAGAATCTCTGTGCTGTCGGAATCACATCGGCATATCACTGCTCATCTCGAACATGAACTAAGCTTGCTGTGTTCGAGTTTTACAAAGTGGATTGGTGCCCTGAAAGCTTATCTGAAAGCCATAAACAGTTGGCTCAGTAAATGTGTTACCATTGGAAAATCATTGAAAAGATCAAAGAAGAAAAATATTGAAACCCAAATTACCCAAGTTTTAAGACGATGGGGCCCTCCAATTTATGTAACCTGTGGTTGTTGGTATGACAAGCTTGAAGCATTGGAGCCTTCTATAAAGCATGTCTCTGACTCCATCAAACGTTTGGCAGCCGATACATCTGGCTTTTTACCGCACCAAGAAAAGAATGAGGGGAAGAATGCCAAGCGACCACATGAAGCATTGGGGAATGATTCCAACATTGATTCTGCAATCAATATGGCAAGAGACGAGGCTATGAAAGAGAACACATCAGCATCCAACGAAATTAGTGATTCTGCGTATAACATGTTCAGAAATGATGCTTTGAAGGATTCTTTCGAGACAAGCCTAGTTTTGTTTATTGGTCAATTGAAGAGTTTTGCAGAAGCATCTGTGAAAATGTACGCAGAACTTGACGGGGATATTCGACAAGCCAAGCATAATTATGAAATCTCTGTCAAAGGAGTTGAGGTTGCCAATGAAGAAAATAACGCCGAGAGCAACAACCAAAGTGGCAGCGATAAACAACCGAAGCCGCAAGTGTAAAACCATGTGGAGAAGATGTTGGTAGGATTGTGTTGAAGAGAAATGTGAGAGCATGAGGCATTTTGATAATTGAGATGGGAATAAAAAGGGTATGGGGTTAGGTATCCTTGTGTTACATTCGGTAAGTTAATAAAGAAAGTATGATTTTGTAAAATGGGGGTGATTTATAGGCCAAAGCTGTAATTAGAGGCTTCAAACAAAACTTTTATAGTCTCTTTCTCACCCAACAGTGAGCATAAGAACTCCGATACCAAAAAAGGAAAAAGTTCACCCCTTATACTCTCACTTTGATTACGATTAAATTGTGTTATTCAAAGTATTCATTATCCAGTCATGCCAAGCCTGTGACTGGAAACTGGAAATAGATCACAAGGAAAACACCTCTCATTTTCGTATCAGCTGATCACCAATGTTTTTGGGGCGAATTGGTCCGAAAGGCTTCCGTCGATACTAATGAATTTTAACGTGTTTAATTGAAATTGTTTGAAAAGGCTTCAATGGCTTAAAAACTCATTAACCTTAAGCTATTAAAAAGTTCAATTGTTAGCTCAGTTGAATTGGTTTATATTAATTTGTAGGTTAATTAGGTTTTTTCTTCTTCAGTCTAATGCATCAACCAATGCCTAATCTAATCAATCCAATCCGATTTCAACTTCAAAAAAAGTTCTACACCCTTTTTAACATAAGGTTTAAGCTACATATAATTATACGAAGAACAAGACTTTGTTTCAACTACAAGAATTAGCTCCCAAACTATATCTAATATTTTCTTTTACATTGATTTTCGTATCAATTTATTTTAGGATATCCAATAAAAATATTACACATTTTACATTTTATTAGATGTCAATAAATTTTTTTGGTGACAAAGAAGAAAATAAAAAGGATAAATTACATCATATAACTCATTTCCTCAAATGAGGATATTTGGAAAACTCGTACTCTTTAATTATACAGATGAGTTAATTTGACGAGTCTATCAACTTCTTAATTCGTTTCTCCGGGGGTATGATAGATATTCCAATGCTGAAACTAAAGAACCTGCTGAAGAATCCCTCCTGCATAACAGTAGCCACTTCATGACTATCTGTCTTAACTAACATATTATCGTAGCCTCGGTCAATCAAGATGTTTAAATCATCTAAGATATCACACAATTTAACAAAAGATCCAATTCCTAACTTGATCTTGTATATTAATTCTTACTACTGAAGCAAAGTCATTCTAAGACCTTACAGAACCATTAGTTTTCAAGTAGACATAATTTCCACGAAATTCAATAAATTTAAGTAGAAAAATTACCCAAATAAGAAAAAAGGAAGTGTAGTTGAAAGGTCAAAACTTAAGCCAGAAACTTTTTCTGGAACTTGATGATATATGGATTGACAATAAAGAATATTTGAAAATTGATTACTGAATGGGAAGTTAGGTGATGACCAATAGGTGTATACAGATCTAGCTTTATCAATTTATATCTATTTACTTATCAATCTACTCTCTCATCACCAAAACAAACAAAATCATAAAAACAAGCACTTTCATGAATTGTATAAATTTCCAAATTTTTTTCTTCCCGAAAATTATCTTTGAATTAATATATAAAAATATTAAAAATAATATAAAATTTTAGACTTATATTAAAAGTTCAAGTATATTATAAAAATAAAAAAATAGATAAAACAACATGCATAAATTATAATAATGATGAATGACAAGTACAAAAATATTTACATTAAATATTTTGTAATTACATTATTTTTTGAAAATCATTAAAAATTTTAAATAAAAATTCATATTATAAAAAATATTATATATTTAATATAGACAATCGATCTGTCATTATACGGGAATACAAACTAAGTATAAATAATTTTAAATGTAAATTTTATAATATGGTAAAAAAATAAAATATATTTTCATCCATTTAAAAATTTCTCTAAATTCATGCTTATATATAATAAATATTTAATTCATTTTAATAAATATATTTATTATATATTTGTTTTCACCAAAATGAAAAACGTGATAAATCTAACAATATTTACATGGTCGTGGTGGTGGATAGTTTCGTAGGTAGGTAGCTGGGGTTTGTTTGCATGTATAGTATACGTGTAAATATTGGAAGAAATGAGAATCATAATAATTGAGGTGAGGCGGTCAATGAAGTGATGATGATATAATGCCAATGTTTTCTAACACTAGTAATCATTTCATATCAGCAATTATTTTCAAAAATTATGTCTATTTTACTGTATATCTTCGGGTTCGTAGGTTTTTTTAAGATGTTGTCTCTTGAAATTTTTTTATGTTGATTTTACAGTTTATATTTGGATTTTATAAATGTTCCTCTTAATAATATCGTTTTTAAAATTCAAATTTAATTATCCCATTAAAATTTAAATATATTTAACCATTACACTCAATCACTAATAATGAAATTATGATTACCAACATATATCCATAATTAGATGCAATTTGGTATTTTTATTAAAAAATTTAGATACTTATATGTTTAAAATTCTAAATTATTTTTATAAATAATTAATTGTAGGTTTTTTAATACATTTTACTTTATGTCATGGCGGAGCCAAAAAATTTTTTTGAGCGGAATTAATTTATATTTTTACGATAGTAAAAATGTAATTTTATCATTTTAATAGTCTATATCTTTATAATTTTTAAATGATTAAATCAAATTTTTATTATTTTTAAAGAGGCTAAAGTTTAATTTTATTATTATTAATTTAAAATTTTATAAATTATAAATAACTTAAATAAAAAATTTCTATTTTAGAGAGATTGAGCCTCTACCAACCCTTAACTTCGTTGCTACTTTATGTTATAATTAAACTCTGTAGTATTAAGTTAATTAATAAAAAAAATCTATATTATGAATATATGTTTCGTTTTATAACATTTACTTTTAACAATTTTTTTACGATTTATTTAGAAAAGAGTTGTAAGATAATACTTAAACAAACGTATATTTTAAAAAATTTAAGATAATATAGAAAAAAATATTTTATTTAAAAACAAATTTATTAAAAAATCAGTTTGAAAAACATATTTTAAAATATATAATTTATTAAAGAATATCAGTTTGAAAAGATGTTAAAACTTTTTTAATAATATGTACTTTGGTATATTTTTAATCCATTGCAGTTTACTTCAAATTTTAAATTGTCTTAAAATTCATATTTTTCCTAAAACAAAGTCACACATTTTTTATTTTTAAATTATTGTATTTATAAAATATTGAAATTTTCATCAGATAAATATAATAAACCATCATAATCACTTTTGTTTATCTTAAGTTACATTTTTGTTATTTTTATTTGAAATATTACTATTTAGTCACTTACGTTACTGTTTTGTAACATTTTAATCATTGAATTGTTAATTGTCGTTAACGGTGTAACGATAAGTTGACGTAACACGTTAAATTATTATTTCAAATAAAAATTTTAAGTTAAATTATACAGTTAATCTCCATATTTTTTCATTTTGAGCAATTTGTTTTTTTTTCTTTTATATTTTTTGAACTTTCTTTTTTTTTTCTTTCTTTTTTGCTTCTCCCTTTGTTTTCCTCCATTCTCCATCTCTTTTATGTTTTTTAACTTTTCTTTTCTTTTTCTTTTGTGTTCCCTTCTCCCTTCCCCATATTCCAGTGATGGTTTCAAGAGTTGACTCAAATGATTTTCGTGCAACCAAGCCCTTAAATCCATCATATGGTTAAATGCTACGCATTAACAAGTAACTTTTAGTTGACTGTTTGACATAATTTGCATATCCCTCATGTTCGAAAGCCCATTTCTTTGAATTAATTATTAGATCATTCAAGCAAAACAACTTTGTAAATGCCTCAGGTTTGAAACACCATTTATTTGAACTAATTATATATAAAATAGAGATACAAAAAGGAGAAAAAACAAAAGGAGAAGCAGAAGAGAATAGAAACTAAATAACATAAAAGAAAAAAAAATAAATTGCTCAAAACGAAAAAAAAGGGGATAGATTATTAACCTAATTTTTTTTGTTTGAAATGATAATTAATGTGCCACATCAGTTTACCAATATACCGTTAACAGTAATTAATAGCTCAGTAACTAAAATGTTACAACACGTTAATATAAATGACTAAAACATAACATTTAAAACATAAAATAATTAAAATATAAATTAAATAAATAAAAATGATTATTTTAATAATTTACCCTATATTTAAATTAATACACACTATGTACTGCGTAGAAAACTAATATAATTTTATCATCTCATAAGTTAGCTAAAGAAAAAGAGAAGTGGAGGAGGTCACGGAAGTCTCGATTGTAACCCATAAATCATGAGATTGTCACTCAAATTTCTGCAAGCAACCTGAAACACGTTTTTATTTTTTTAATTTCTAAAAGTCAAGCCAAATCCCCTGAGCCTCCATTATCAAAAACGTACCCCATTTTTGGTTTATATCATTTGGCTCTCTCTCTTGTGGAAATGGGAAATTTTGCCCCTTTCCTATCACTCTGTTATATTTCGATTGCAAATCACCCAGCTAATTAAAGCAATTTATTTTTTAATATTTGAAAAAGACAAGTCAATAGTTGTAGTGTAGAGTTTTGATTAAATATATATTAAAGTTTTCAACATAAAAATATATATTAAAATGGAACTGTTTGTTTGCTTCCATTGTGGGTTTTTCTTTTTTCCGTGACAACTAACTCAATGCATAAATTTATAACTAAAAGTCAATAACCCCATGTGATCTGAGTTATTTTCTTTGTAAAGAAGCAAAAGAACCAAAATATCTCAATGGGAGATGGAATTTGCAGATAAAAATGGCTAAATAAAACCCCAACCTTCAAAGCAACACATGACATCATTTTAGACGTCATTTTAGATTTTGGTCAAATCAATAATTAATCGAAAGAATTTTAACATTACACCATCCTTGTAAATGAAATGGTAGTGGGACCATCGAAATGATAAAGTTCCAAACATTGAGCCAGCCAAGACAGTTGGCTGAACCATAGAGAGCGCCGCCGTCCTTGAACAAACCCCACCACCACCCTAGTCAACTTAAGGCATCTTCTTCCATTAACTGTTGGTGGGTCTATGTTCACATGGGATTAATTTATAAGACAAAACAGTTTCCACTCATCACCTTCCCATCATTACATGACAGATTCCCTATCCCAACATCATACGGTAGAAATAAAAACCAAGGTAAATAATAACACTAACTTATTTATGAGACAATCACATTCTATTTGTAAATCGGTAACAGGATTGCAGGATCATGGGGGCTTTCCTGGTTTTTTATTGAAGCCCAGATGAAAACCTGTTAAAACTTGCTAAACTTCTACATCTACAAACAGGAGAAAAACAAACCAAGTAAAAAACTAAAGGGTTTTTTTGCTGGTGCTCCTTAGCACTTAAGTGGGGGAGACTTTTGTTACTGGAACCAGATTGAAACATCCTGCTTTGGCATGGAATCCATCCCAACTGCATGCAGATCTTCCTTGTAATCGAAAGAAGCCAAATCGAATGGAGACCCGAACATCAACTGGAAGCCGTTGTTGTTATTGTGGTTGCTGTCTAATGCAGAATTCAAGCCCTTAAACCGCTCAAACTGAGCTTCCCCTTGTGAGAACATCTGATGATTATGGAGCATGCTGGAGTCCTCGAAGAAGTTTCCTTCCATCATGACTCCTTGACTGCGGAAGAATTCATCTTGCTGATGTTGGATTTTCGTCTGAAGAACATTTTGACCTTTGGTAACAAGATTGTTACTAGGATTCATGTTCTTGTTGCCTTGAATGTTGTTATCATATACTGACATGAGTTCGCCGATTGTTTTCTGCCCGTCTTCTGGAACTCCAAGTCCGGATAGATCAATGGGTGTTGAGACAGATGTAACCTGCGGTGCAGCTGGCTTGGATTGTCCGAATTGCCGAGGGAAAATAACTGGTTTTACTTCATTAACACTGAAATTCGAACCACCAAACTGTGCAGAGGAGTTTCTATATGGACAAGTCAATTGATGATTGTCCCTGGCAGTCCTATCATGAAAACCTAAACGAAATTCACTGTAAGGGCACTGGAGGAACTCACAAGTGTAGATTTTTTGTTCAACCATGTTTAAATCATTGGATGGTTTCCTCTTTCGCGTGAAATCCAAATTACCGACAACTTCCCCCTTAATCGAATAAGGTGGTTGTTGGATAGCCCTCATTCTCTCCATGACCAAATTAGAACCGATAGTCCTGGGTTTGCGCTCTTGCACATCGAAGTTCGGCTCATCTTCAACACCTTCAACATCATACTCACTGCAGTCATTTATAACCAAAGATACATTTCCACCACCTGAGGACAAAGGTGGGCAGGAATCAGGGTAAAGTTCTCGGGCCAAGGCTTCCTCCTGGTTAATGATGGCAAGCCAAGTTGAACTCTCCTTTGCTGTCATTTTGTCTTGTAAGCACTTGGACTGCCTTACAAGCTTGCGAATCTTGGCAATATCAGGAGATATATGCTTGATCACAGCTGTGAGAACCCCCACTTTCCAAGCCTTCTTCAAGTCATGACGTTTCTTATAGGGAGGAGAGCCTTGATCTTCGGGCAATCCTAGTTGTGGCCACCATTCTTCATTTCCAGTAGGCCACCATGGTGGGGGAACGCCTTTCTCTAAAGGGAATCGCCTTTGAGGAGGATCACAGTGTTGCATCAGTGCAGACAAAAGAGAACCAAGAGTTGTATCTTGAAGTTCTTGCAAGGTGTGTGGAGTTGGGCCGATCGAGTTACAGCCATCATTCTTGCCAGGAATCGAATTATCTGCCTGGTACTTTGCAATAGCAGCAGGACCATTACGATCAAATCTGACTTTATCCTTCCACCATTCCCGAAGATTGTCAGATGCCCCAGTCACTGGCTTTCCCTTTTCCGGAATAATCCCATAAACAAAACCCTGCGCTTTGCAAACTTCCATCATCTTCAACATGTACTTCAAAATCCCATCCTGTGCCCTCGACATCTTCTTTCTCCTCGCCTGTTCTTGTGACAGCCGCTGTTTAGCAATATCAATCCCCTCCTTGCACTTATTCTGCTCTTTAAGCCGTTTGAGACGCATTTTGTCCCTCCACATCCTCCTCTCAAGTTCATCCACATCAATTTCTTCATCACTATAATCATCCTCCACCGTCGCCTCTGGTTCAATTTGTGAGGCTGCCACATCTTTTTCCCCAAGTGGAGCACTGAAGAAATCCATATCTCCACAAATTCCCATCTCGTCAAACATCATCATTGTTCCAAGATAGGAACTCAAATATGTCTGAAACTTGAGAAAACCTCTAATCTGCTAGTACTGATATAAGTTCAAACCACCCAAAAATAGGCCTTAGTTAATCTGTTAAAAATTGAATAAATATACTGGTTAACAAATACCCAAAGTTCCCTGATAAACTTGCAGCATCTAACCAATAAAATTATACACACAGTCAATATATAAATTTAACACCACACACAAACAGACACATATGTATATACATGTATACATATATGTCAACTCTGGCTAAAGAAATATAGATGAAGTAATCAAAAAATTAAACAGATCAAAGTAGCCTATCAGCTGATCATCTGCATATATGGGTTTTTTAATTATCATGACATAAGAAATATAAATGGGAAATAAAGATAAACTACGATTCATAAATCTTAAGGAACAAAACAAAAACCAAGGAACTATCAGATACAAGTCAGATCTCCAGACTATCAATTTGTTTAAAAATAAAGACTTAAATATGAAGAAGTAAATGGAAAAATAGAACTAAGCTCAAATTGATTGGATCTGACACAAAGAGAAGCTTAACTGTATCAACCAATCATTAAAAACCCGTGTTAGAAAATAAGTAGCAAACATAAATAGACAATCAAAATCTCAACTTTTTTTTCTTTTCAAATCAATAGCAAAAAAAGAAGAAGACCAAGCCAAGGCAATCAAAACTTCAACTTTATTTTTAGCCAAAGAAAACCCTTGACTTCATCAACAAATAATCAAAACTGAGGTCCAAAATGAAATCAATCCTTGAATTTATGAACCAATGATCAAAAACCCATATAAAATAAGCTACATAAAGATCCACACCAGAAGAACTTACCAGGGAAAACCCCAGCTTTTGGCATACTCCACAAAACTAAAAAGGAGTAAATTCTGCAACACAAAAAGGACTTTGAGAGGATAAAAAAGAAGAAAAAGAAAAAAAGAGGGAGAAATGGATGGACAGAGAAAGAGGGAAATGGGTTTTATAAGTACTACTCTCTTAAAAGAGAAATATAAATTATTACAGAGAGAGAGAGAGGGGAAGGGCCGGTGATTGCTTACTTCCCTGTAGATTGTCAAAGTTTTATATAAAAAAATGAAAAGACAGAGACAAAGTGGGAGACGCTAAACTGAAACTTTTGATTAAATACTGTAAGAAGTACAGAAATATAAGGAAATATGTGAGGCTGTTAGCAACTTAGCAAGAAAGAAATTTTACCCTAAATGAGGTTTTTTTTTTTTAATTTGTCATTTAAATGCAATAAATAATTAATAGATTTGTTATCTTATAAAAAATCTCCCAAAGTAATCCATTGTATCATCAAATTCTTATATTTTCTATTCTTTTCTGAAAAATATCAGTGATTTTAATTTTAAAATATTTATATTTACATTTATTGTAAAATTCAATATCACGGATTAATTAGATATCAGCTTAATTGAAAAAAAATATTCGCTTATATCTTTTTTTAATGATGACTAATATTATAAAACTATTAACTGAATTAATGACACGGATTACTCAAGTATCAACTTAATTGTAAAAACATTAATATATTTTTTTCTTTTAAATGATAACTAATATTATTATGTTAGTACTTTTGTATTTTCATACTTTTAGAAAAATAAGTGTCTTGAAAATTTATTTTTCAAAAATATATATATTGACACCCATAAATGTTGAGTTTAAGCTCAAGGTTTTTTAAAAAATATTATTAATCCTATTAAAAAATTATCAATAAATAAATAAATTTATACATTATAGATTATATCATCAATATTATATATATAAAATTACTCTCACACATTTAATTTTTATTATAGATTTTACCATTATTAACTATAATCATATTTAAATAAAATCATATTTATATATAAACTATATTATTAAATTAAAAATTTGAAATTATCCATTTATATTTAATGATTTTATAAATTTATATTTTTATTAATTAATAATATATTGTGTTAGTTTTTAGGGCAAACTAATCAATTGGTCACCCAACTTTTGAAGTGCTTTCATTTTGGTCACCTAAAAAAAATCCTTACAATTTGTTGTCCAACTTTTAGAACACTTTCATTTTAGTCACACAAATATTAAATCATTAACGATAGTTGAATGCACACACCAAATCATGTCCATGTCATGTTTAAAATTTCATTTTGATTACCCAACTTTTAGGTCACATTCATTTTGATCACCGAGACAAAAAAAATTTTAAGTCTTGATCCAGGTAAAGAAAAAAAAGTAATATTAAAGTGAAAATGTAGTAGAAACTAAAATAATGCATTAAAATTTGTTGTATTGTATTTGTTTATCTTCTAATTTTTTTTCAATGTTGAAATTTTAAATTTCAAAACATCAAAATTAATTAAATAAATTATTTAAAAAAAATATTGTTTGATAGTGTGAGCCAATTTGTTACTATAATATTAAAATTAACGAATTTAATGTCCTTTTAAATTTTAAAATTTTACTTTATGTTTTCAAAATAAAATAATTATTTACAAAACCAAAATTTCTTTTGATTATGTGATTTTAAATCTTTCATGCTAAGCTAAAAGCCAAAAAACTCCTTGTAATTAATTAATTTTATCTTTCATGGAAAACTAAACTCCAAATTATTCTCATCACTTCTTTACCCAAAAGAAGAACAAGCAGTTAATTTAATTAATTGTAAGATTTTTTTTCTTCGTTTTAAACATACCATGGAAGAATCAAGATTACGTAATCAAAAGATATTTAAATTTTGTAGAAAATTGTCAAATATTAGTTATTTAGCGTTGGTTTCATTAAAGATAATTTAGAAATATAAAATAAAATTTTAAAATTTAAAAGGAGATTAAATTAATTAAGTTATTAATTTGAATATTATAGTAACAAATTAATTGGAATTATCAAGGGATAAAAAAATTTAACAATTTATTTTATTGATTTTGTTGTTTGAAATTTAAAATTTCAATATTAAAAAAATAGGATTTTCGACAAGAAGATAAACAAGTACAAATTGAAAAATTATAATAAATTATTTTAGTTTCTACTGCTTTTTCACTTTAATACTTTTTTTTTTTACTTGGGTCAAGACCTAAAAAAAATTCGATAACCAAAATGAAAGCAACCTAAAAGTTAAGTGACCAAAATGAAAGTGTAAGCATGATGTGGACATAATTTAGTGTGTATAATCAGTCGTTGTTAGGAATTTAACGCTTGGGTGAATAAAATAAAAACTTTCTAAAAGTTTAAAGACAAAATTGTAATGATTTTTATTTGGGTAACCAAAATGAAAGCGCTCTAAAAATTGAGTGATCAACTAGGCAGTTGACCCTATTAACTATTATATTTGAATAAAAAACCTATAAGCTACTATATTAGTAAAAGATATAAGTTTAACTAGTTTTTATCCCAATAGACTCGGCTGTATGAGCATTGTCGTGAATGTAAAAAGACGTGAGTTGGAGTGCGTAAAAGTACATTATTTCATTATTTATGAGTTCAAAACATTATATAAAAAACATATAAAAATTCAAACCTTTTAAAATCATTATATAAGAAATTAAAATTTCCAATAGATTTAAAATAAAAAAACTGATGAGGAGACTATTGTATTTAATATAAAAAAATGAAGTCAAAAAATTAAAAACAATCCGGTAGATCCACATGAGAAGTGAGCAATTATTTTAGGCCTTGGTTATGGGAATGCAATGCATTGAGGGCATTGCTCGTCACTTTTCATCCAAATCCAATGTTTTCTTCCTTCAGTAATGGAGTTTCTACCAATTTTTTTTAATTATCCCCACACCCCTTCTTTTAGCCACTATTTCAATTTTAAATAAATAATTAAAAACACTTCTCCAATTATGAGGATGGTCGTTTTCTTATTTATTAATTTTACTATTTTTTGGGGTCAAAGAAAGATTCTTGCTGTTTGTCCTTAGGCCAAAATATTAAAATTTTCAAAATTCCATAAAATATTTCTCTTAAAAAAAGCAGTTTGG
This sequence comes from Gossypium stocksii, assembly GCA_020496765.1. Classification (NCBI taxonomy): domain Eukaryota; kingdom Viridiplantae; phylum Streptophyta; class Magnoliopsida; order Malvales; family Malvaceae; genus Gossypium; species Gossypium stocksii. The sequence continues at coordinate 114,482,606 of CM035623.1, forward strand.
GTGTCAAAGGAAAAAAATATAATAAAATAAAAATATTTATAAATCAAATCATTTTAACATAAGTGAGAAAATGGAAGGATAAGAGGAGAGAGTAGAAAAGTGAAAAGACGTTAGGAAAAAATGTGAGAGGAAGAAGAGGAGTAGTTATTTTTCATCCTAATACATAAAAATCAATCATTCTAAATTTAAATTATGAGGGGAGAGAAAAGAAAATTATGTTTTAATTCTAATTTTCTTTCTTACTAATCACACTTATGGAAAGAATATTTATATTTTCTACATTTCTAGTTTTCCACCTCTCTAATTTTCTTTCCTCCGCATTAAGTAAAGTCTAAAATTTTACTCAAATCCAAACATAAATCTCAATAAATAACTAATTTTAGTACACAAAAACCCCAGTAATCATGTTTCTTATTAATCATTAAGTATAACAAGTCAATGCTTTGATTGAGTTTTACATTTTTAAAGGAACTTTAAGGGAAATGTTCAGAGAAAGGAGAAAAGATTGTTGAAATTTGATATAATTTGTAACTGAATTTTCAACCTAAATCATTTTTCTTGGTTTAAACTTTGAATACGATATTATTCAAAAACAATTACAAAATTCATATGAATTGATTTTTATAAATCGTAAACCGACATGAAATACTATACTCTACTTAAAAAGTTATATGTGGGTTAGGGTTGGGTTGAATAATGGGGACTCCATAATGTCATACTCATATAGAGGGAAAAGTGGGTCAAAACCATTGGTTGGATTAGGATTCACCGGGTGATAAGTACTTTTATCATAGTAGTCTGGTGGGCTTTTCTGGTCAAAGGAATTGCTGAGACCATATCTAAGGAAGCCCAAGCAAGGAATGGATTACTGATAGGATGATTGATGAATCCACTGATTTCGTTTTGGGTGTTAAGGAGGTTGATCTGACAGTGATGGGTCTGGGGTACTGGCTTATGATCTTTGTCTTGGAGGGCAAATATGCTTTTAGTGAATGCCTTGCTACGATCATAATCGTTCCATTGAGGTGTTTTAGGTGGCTCACATGTAGGGAGGTCTTTGACTCTGAGTAGCTCAATATGGCGAGGGCTTGACGGGTTTTGGGTTCTCTCCTAACACCGATTGAAATCCAGTACTTTGAAAGGGTTGGGTTTGGTTGCACATAGTTTCCGTCACCTTGCACCACCGTCACATTGTGATCCTACAACAAAATTGTCAAACTATATATAAATAACACACACTTAACACTAATACCAAATATCCCTATTAAATATGATATAATATATAATCTTTTAAATACACAAAATAATTTGAATTTTTTTAATACATTCATATTTTGAGCTTAAACAATATAAATTAATAATGATTCAAAATTAAATATGAAATATCTTTTTACTCGAAATTAATATATATTATCAAGTAGAAAGAATACCTCAATGGCGAAGTTGAGTGACGCTAAAGCAGTGGTACTGGCAATCCGGAGCCTTTAGGTTTTGTTCCAGGACTGGGGGTGCGCATTGTTCATTTCCTTTGAACTTGCATTGGCTAATTGATGAACTGATAAATTTGGCCCTCTTCCATTAATCAGCAGACATACATACTTGTCACAATTACTTTCTCAGTTGGTCAGTTGATTCAATACCTGAGGTTCACCGATCCAACGGTAGGGATTGGAGGAAATGTCGACCTCTTGTTCATGAGAACTTTTGTGCCACCAATCACTCAACAATAGGTTGGGTTCATCATCATAACGGAATGGTTCTTTCTTTCCATCTGCTATATCCACGATCAGGGACCCATACAACCCTTCTGATCTTTGCATTCCATAGTGCACATGATAAAAGTATGTTCCAGGCTGCTCCATAACACATTATATTATTAGTTGGTAAATCTGCGTATAAATTATTGAAGGTTAGCTGAAGAAGAGAGCGATTACCCTCTATCAACTGTGAAGTCGTATCGGAAAGTCTCTCCTGGGTTGATAGCACATTGTGAAATGGAAGCAGACGTCCCATCCGCCCATGGTGATGAAAATAAATACGTTAGAGATAGTATAATAATAAATTATTGATCACTTATTATAATTTTTATAATAAAAAATCGTAATTATATTATAAGCTTTGTAATATACTATTGAATAAGTTGATTTATCAAGTTGCATGTTTTTAGATTAAATTTTTTATTAATACTTTAAATAATAAATAATTATCAACTTATGTGATTTTATTAATACTTGTAAAGTGAGTAATTTTTTTATTTGTTTCTCTATTGTTTAATAAGTAGTTTTCAGTTTTAGAAGTTTTTGTCTGCTCTTGTAGCACGTTTTTTGGTCTTGTTTATGCATGTAATCTTAGTTTTACAAGTGATTTTAGGGATAATTTTATTGTCGTCCTCTCTAGTTTGGTGAATGCTCAATTTTTGTGTCGATTTTTGCTCTTCGCTTTGGATTATCCGAGACTGATTTGCTTATCGTATTAAGTGTTTGCAATCACTCTAGATATATCGAGCTTGAGTTGTAACAAAGCCAATTGTCAACGTGTCACAATATTCTATTGATGCTAAGACTAAAACATTTGTTGTGTTGATAAAGCTTGTCATTTACCATTTACGACTAGTATTTGTTTCTTTTTTTTTTTAATTGTATAGTTCCATTGAATGACTTAATGAATTTACCTTTAACAAATAATAACATTCTGTATTAAATTGATAACATAGATGTAAATATAGTAATAAATTTTGTAATACAAGAGTAAAAAAGATATTATGGATAAAATAATAGTAAAATTTATATAACATAAAAGGAAATAATTAATAATAGAGGATAATAGTAAATTATATAATTAACAAAATTATAAATACTATTTATCAATTATAATTTTAGAAAATCAACTTAAAATTAATTATCAATTATATGCTTTTTAAATTATTATATCAAATTAATTAATAAAAAAATATTATAAATATTATAACAATCATATTTTAAATATCTATTGATATCATGCTTTCAATTGTTGTTATATATATACACTTATATTTTGAATCTAAATTAAAATTTTATATTAATGTAATATAATAAAATTATTTTAATCTTATTTTAAAAAATATTAAATTAATTAAACAAATTTATTGGGTTCATAAGTACCCTCTCAACAATCCCATTTGCAAAGTTGGATCACATAATTCGAAAATATGACATGAACGGAAGATAATAGGAGAAAATCCTGTCCGATTCCATGCCAGTGAATGATAACTCCCTCGTTGTGAAGCTTGTTAACGAGATCAACAACAATGGTGTCTCCTGCTTTAGTTCTAATGGTTGGCCCTGGGAACTGGCCATTGATACCCATCACAACATGTTCCAGAAAATCTGGAGCACCGTGCATGTATTCCACTTCCCATTTTGAAGGCTTATGCTCTAAACCCATTGAAACATGGCTCAAAGACAAGACAATGATGCACCATAGAACAACATCCATGGAGCCCCAACACTTACAACCCATGTCTCACTATGTCACCGGGATGGTTAACCAGGAGACTGCAATGGAAACTCGCTCATGCAAGTGATAGCTTAGCCTGCGGTTACCCAATCTATTGTATAAAAATGTATAAAGATTTGTACAATATTTAATGTGGTTATTTTCAAAATTATGAAAGGTTAAATAAAATTTACATTTTTAAACAAAAAAATGAATAATATAAGTGAAATAAATGTAGAAATTTTGATTCAAAAATTAAATTCATACTTTACACTAACCGAGTAATGCATGTTTAAATCTATACTACAAGTTGATCTTTCATTTGAAAATCCTTTAACAATAAATATAAATAACGAAGAAAAATATTTAATGCGTCACCGGTACATAAATTTCATACATCATTAGTTAATGAAATAATGACATGTCGTCATTGGGTTAAAACAAATTTTTTTTGAAGGGTTTAAAAATAAATATAAATAGCTTTATTTTTTAAAATATTAATTATAACTATTAAACATAAATAAATACAAAAACATGACATTCAAAATTCAAAACCTAAAATTCGAAATATTTAATTTGAAACCTAAAAATTAAAACACGAAACTTAAAACTCGAAGGAGAAACAAAATAATTATAATTAGTGATTAATTATGTTTAAATAAAATTAACTAAATCTACTTTTTATTTGACACTAATAATAATCTGTCATCTTATTATTAATTGATGGTGCATAAAATTTATACACTGTTAAATGCATCAAACAAATATCAATAATAATAATAAGTGAGTGTTATATAAAAATAAATCCTTATGTCTATTTTGGTATCTACACTTAGCTTCAAGGCTGAAATTAGTATCTAAAGTTTTTTTAAGTACAATTAGGTACTTATGTATATATGTATTTACCCTCTACGATTAAAAGCTTTTTGGCATGATTGTAATCTTTTAGAAATAACTCTGTAGGTCGACGTTTTCACACCTAACAACCTTTAAAAACAAAAAACCTTAGAAAAAGAAAACTCTCAAAAAGGAAAAAAAATAAGTAGATGAATAAAAATCAGAAAAACGATTTGGCAATAGCGGAATTCGATGTTATCGAAGTTTAGTTGCGACTCGCACGTTGTCAAACATAGTTTCCCTCAACCCATTGAAACAAGATGGACTTGGAGACTTCAGCCAATGCCCAAATGACCTGACAGGAGATAAATATTATAACAAGACAAGACCAGGCCCAAACTAGAACCATTGTCCATGGCTAGCCCATGACAAGTAGCCTACCCTAATTCTTTAACCAAGACCAGCCCCATCTAACAAACGTACTATTTCTCATCATTCAGCTCAAATCAGACCAAGTACCAAACACCAGCAAATAAAGAAAAAAATGCCTGACAGCAGATAGCCTAATACATAAATTAGCTCAAATCAGTCTCTCAGTTCTGCTTGTTTCCTGTTAATCCACAAGCAAGAGCCTCTTTTGGTATTTGACCTACACGGTGGACACCTTGAGCAAAAATAACCCCCATCCCCATATGCAAATGTGGCTCAATGTGGCAGTGAAATGCCCAAACCCCTGGATTATCAGCAACAAACCTCAATGCAGTCCACCCAAATGGGAAAATCACTGCAGTATTCCTTAATGGTGGGTTCTTCAAGTTAAATATCTTCTCATCTCCGTCTTTGAACTTCCCTTCTCCATATCCCAACACCCAGAAATCGTGTCCATGCAAATGCCATGGATGTATTTCACTAACATCCTTTGCTAAGGCATTGGCGTTTTGAAGGATCACATCCACAGTGGTGTTTAAAGTAATGGAGTAAACCCCACTCCCTTGTGTTGTATTCTGGTTGGGTGCAGGCTTCATGATGTCATAGCTGCTATCGTAGTTGTCTGGGGGGGATTTTTGGTCAAAAGCATTGTTGAGACCAAATTTAATGGACCCCAAATAAGGAGTGGAAGGCAACACTAAGGACACATTGTTGATGGCCCACTTGACGAACCCATTGACCCGGTTCTGAGTGTTGAGAAGGATGATCCGACGGTCATAAGTCTTGGGTGGCTGAGGTGATCCCATGAGTGCATATATGCTTTTGGTGAAGGCCTTGCTGTGATTGTAATCGTCCCATCGAGGTGTTACAGGGGGTTGAGTTGTAGGGAGCTTTGATGCAGGGGTGGCAGAATAGCTCAAAAGGGTTAAGGCTTGGTTGGTTTTGGGATCTCTCCCTCTGACACCAATTGAAACCCAATAGTTCTTGTAAGGGTTTTGGTCTGTTTTTAACAACACTGAGTAGCTTTCCCCTGAATATATATCCAAATCATTAACAGCAAATGGTTGCACATGGTTCCCATCAGCTTCCACCACCACCATTTTGTGACCCTGCAAATAAAAAATTTAATGTTATTTCCATCCCTCATTTTCTTTAAAATTTCAATCATATCATGTTGGATAAAAGTAACATGGAGATCCAAGCTGGTTATTTATTAAAAATTTTATTTATTTTTATGGTTAAAAACTAGTATTTGTTTGTCAACATACAGTATAAGTGGCACACCACATTTCATTGTCTTATTATTTCATCAAGCATATCAGTTTTTAATAATATAAAAAAAATAATTTTTTAACAGAAATGAACAATTTACTTTTTGATCTAATATAGAAAATAATTTATCATTTCTCAAAACTTTCTTAATCTTTTAACTAGCATGTTGTACATAATCATATAAATTAACTCAATTATTGTGTATAGGAGAAAGGACAAAGTTTTGAGTATGTATCACATAGGGAAAATTTTGGGTATAGCAAACTAATGATGTCCATAAAGAATGAATGCAAATTGTGAGACACATGCATTGGCTTGGTTCACTATTTCCACTATTCAGTTGATATGGCAAAAGTAGATCACACAACACTGGGATTCCTATTAACAGAAAAACAGGGTCACTGCGATTCGAATTTTATGGACGTTTTCCAACTTGCCAAACACTATAAAATAGTGTGGGGACATGGGGTTTCCTAATCCTTCAATGGGCTAAATTCAATTATTCACGTTTAAGTGATATTTTTAATAATTTTATTTTAACCAATCGAATCCACGTTATTGTTAATATAAGAAAATATAAATTAAAATACACTAAAATGTATATTTATAGATATTAAAACAATAAAAAAAATATTACTAACCAATTTAAGCATGCTAAAATAGAGAGATTATAAAATCCTTATCCCATGGAAAAAGACAATTTAGCCAATATTTTATTTTCCTGAATCTATGCCTTGTGTCGCTGTCCACCAATAGTTTGATGCCACTGAAACATTATTACGACAATTGCACTAAAACAGTATAGTCAGCATCTTCTTCTTTTTTTTATTTTGACTTTTAATTTATTTTTGGTATTTTCACATCAGAAAAAGGAGGTGTTGCAGATCAGATTCCCACTGTCCAAACACATCATGCAACCAGACAATTCCAGCCCGGCTTTTTTCCAGGAAATTTGATACCATAGTTAAAATACCCCATAAAAAGAAGAGCCAATGTCTAATTAAAATTATGGCAAAAGTGAGCATATAAAAAGAAATAGGGAGAATACCTCAATGGCCAAGTTGAGTGAAGCTAAAGCAGTGGTGCTGGCAATCCTGAGCCTGTAGGTTTTGTTTGGTCGGACTTTCAAGACTTGGGGTGCACATTTTTCACTTCCTTTGAACTTGCATTGGCTAATTGATGAGTTACTAAATTTGGCAGCCAATGAGCAATTGTATTGCCCTCTTCCATTAATCAGCAGACTCTAAACCCACCATATAAAACAAAACATGTGAGAATTTTTACAAACAAATTTATTTTATTTTATTTTTTGTAAATTTTATGAAATTAGTACCCAACACTGGCTGTTTTAAGCCCAAATTGGAATGAGATGGGAATATGATTAAGAAACACCAACCACCATGAATATCATTATCATGGCAACTTTTTTCTTTCTATTACAAATTGCTATGGGACTCATCATCATGTGTCATCATCACATCACCATCTTTACGATTTTTTGTTTTACCATTTTTGATGGTTTTGTCAGTAATGACTGTGCCTGCCTGCCACCCACATGGTGATTGTAATTTATTATAAGTGGAGCGGACACCATTTGCACTAATTAAGCCTACCCAATCTTAATTTTAGTAATTGGGACGGGCCATAATACATGCGGTGCGTGTCCTTTCGTCTGTTTGTAAAGCAGTATAGATAAATAAAAATGGGTATTGTTAGAATTACCTGTGGCTCACCGATCCAACGGAAGGGATTGGAGGAAAGGCCAACCTCTTGCTCATGAACACTTTTGTGCCACCAATCACTCAACAAGAGATTAAACTCAGCATCATAATGGAATGGTTCTTTTTCACCATCTGCCATATCCACGATCAGGGACCCATACAACCCTGCTGATCTCTGCATTCCATAGTGCCCGTGATAGAAGTACGTTCCAGGCTGCATCATCATATCGCTTTTTTATTATCATTTCGTAATTAAACTACCTAAAAGGATAATAATTTTATTATAATAAAGATGTTTATATAACTTCCTCGCTTAAAGAGAAAAAAAACACTGTTTTGTTTATATTAAATAATATTTTTTTCATTTCACTAGATTGGTGCAGTATGTAGTATTAATCCATGTGCTGCAAGTTGCAGCTTAAAAAAAAGGCTTGTGAATGGTTGGATGTTAGAGTGAGTTTGGATGGGGTGCTTTTTACTTTGTTGATGTAGTGAAATTAGATGTTGTAAGGATATTATAGTATGAGATAAAATATAAGTTACTTGTACTGCATAAACTCTATCTAAACCCACACTTTAATTGATCTGTGAATAATAATTTTAAAATTAAAAAAATAATAATAAAAGATCGATAAGATGAAAAGGGGAAGTTTTTTTGTTTTTTTTTTCTTTTTGAACCAGAAAAGTATCTTTTTCTCCACCATACACATGAAAATTAAAATTAAAAAAATATTTTTTATATAATTAAATTTCTATTTTAGATGAATAATATTCAAAAAAAGCTGTCCACTTGCTCCAAGATTTCCTCTTCATATAAAAATATTAAAATATATAATTTTTTCCACCTTTCTGAGTTTCTTTCCTGAAAACATTGGTTTCCCTCTCCATATTTTCACAAGCACGACCATAGGAAGAGTTTTTACCTTTGTTTTCATTCAAGGTATGAAGGAAGATGAGAGCTTCCAAGAGAGAGAGAGAGAGAGATTACCCTATCAACTTTGAACCTGTATTCGAAAGTCTCTCCTGGGTTGATCGCACATTGCGAAATAGAAGCAGTCCCATCCGCCCATGGTGTTCCAAGCTGATAAAAAACAACATCTTACACATCATATACATATTTAACCACATACATATATATATATATATATATATATGTATATATGATAATGCTAACCTGTCTAATTCCATGCCAGTGAATGACAACTCCCTCGGTATGAAGCTTGTTAGTGAGATCAACAACAATGGTGTCTCCTGCTTTAGCTCTAATGGTTGGCCCTGGGAACTGGCCATTGATACCCATCACAACATGTTCCTGACAATCTGGAGCTCCGTACATGTATTCCACTTCCCATTTGAAATGCCTAACCTTTGCACCCAATGAAACATGGATCAAAGACAAAACAATAATGCACAAAAAACCAATATCCCCGGAACCCCAAGATTTACAATCCATGTTTCAGTATGTAAAACCAGGATGGGTGTCGTGGGGACTTTGGATGGCTTATGGAAGTGGTGTTAGGCAATCTATTTATAGCGGAGGCTAATGCAAGGTTTAGACTAGCTGTGTGCCAGTGCTGATCACTAGGGCTTTGAAATTTAGCTTTGCTTTTTTACGTTTCCTTGCTCTTTGGGAGTGGTATTTATAGGCCAAAGCAGCCAGGAATGTGTAATAATGTTTATACCAATAAAATCTTTATGTAAATACGCAAATAAAAAAAAATATCTTGCCACACTAGGTGCTAATTGTCACAAGGACCATAAAATGTTGTTTTCAAATTGGAGGGTATATCTTTGAAATAAGTCAATGAGTTGATAAATCACATATATTCCTCATGTTTAAATTAATCAAACAGTAAAAAGTGAACATAATCAAATTTGAAATTAGGGACCTTAATATTAATTTTGGAATCTGGGATTTCATGGCTATTTTATAGATCAGTATATTATTATATTGAATAATAATCTGCGTGCTCCAAGATCATAAAGTGGCTGACCGGTTATGGGTATTCAAGATTGGGTGATCACCACCCACTTCTACTTGTTAATCTTCTTCTACTTTAATCTTTTGCATTTGTTATGAACGTGCAGTTTGATAACATTATAATAATAATAAGGCTTAATCACAAATTTGGTCACTAATATTTATATGTTTTGTCAAAATGGTCCTAATTATATTTTTTAGCCTTTTTTGGTCATCAATTTTTTTTCAAACTATCTTTTCTAATAGGTTTGATGGAAGTACCAAGATGTAATTTTTTTCTTAAGTAACCCAATAAGATAATTATTATGTTAAAAATAATAAAACAAATAAATCATTCGTGAAATTAAAAAAATAACTCTTAATTTAAAAAAAAACGTAATTATCAAAAAAGATAATTGATAAATCAAACTGAAAGTACTAAATGTGTGCTTTCATTTTGAAATTTTTTTTAGATAATTATGTTTATTTTCTTTAAATTAAGAGTTATTTTTTTAACTTCATGAGTTGTTTATTTATTTTATTATTTTTCACATAAAATTATTTTATTGAATTATTTAAGTAATAAATTACATCTCATTAAAAATAATTCCACATCACCGGTTAATATTTTTAACATTAAAAAAGTAATTTGAAAAAAATAAAGATTGGTGGAAAAAAAACTCAAAAATATAATAAGAATTATATTAATAAAATATATAAATATTAATGGCCAAATTTATAATTAAGCTTAATAATAATAATAATAATAATTAGTAATGGAGGTGCAGTTTGATAAATAATGATAATAAAGCAATTTTTAAATTTTGAAACGTGGGATTACGGCACAAGACAAGCTGGCACAGGTCAAAAGAAACGTTACCATTTCTCCACGCGCCTTTGCTTTATTCCGAAGCCATTCTTTCTTGAACAACCTTTTGACTATTAATAATGAGCTTTTGCGCAATGATATCCGACTTTCCTGTGGTTTGAATAAAAAATTAATTGGAGTATTGATTTGAAGAATATTATCAAGTTGGTTAAATCATAAATAAGTATATATAGATTCAATTAGATTTTTTAGTTTAATTTATTTTAATAAATTTTTAAATTAGATTAATCAAATTGACAAATTAATAACTTAATCAATTCGACCATGATTTAATTTTAAAAATATATTTTTTGGTGATTCAGTTAACTCTAAAAATCATAAAAGAGTGTTAGATTATGTCCCACTCCTGTCATAAGTGAAAATATATTTAATATTTTTTAAATAATATAAAAACTAAATATAGTTTTGATCGAAATTGTAAAATTGTGGTAATAGATTATTATGGCTTGGGTTTATTCTCGTGATTTTTATTATGAGTATATGTTTTTTTAGATTTATCAAAATGTAAAAAGATGTAAATAACTTTAAAATAATATTTGTTCCTTTATAAAGAGAATGAACTTTTTGGTAATTTTACAAATAATTGGGACTAGATTAATGGGTGACACCAGCTCAATCAAATAAGTTATTTATACTAGAAATTTTATCACACGCGCATATATGTGTGGAAACTAAGTATTTAGAAATTAAGAGTGTGTTTTAAAATAACATGAAATAAATAACGAAAATTATAGTTTAAAACTAATTAATAATAACATATGCGATATACATGGCATTAAAATGAAAAGAAATTAGATTCAAATATGAGTAAAACGAAATTTAAACATGTAAATATACTATATTATGAATATTAAAGGTACTACAATTTTTATCATGATATTGTCATCAATCTTGGGTTGAAGTTGAACTAACTTGTGATACTAACTCAATCAATAACATTATGGGTAAACTATGTTAGTAGTCATTAAACTATAAGTAAATTTTCATTTTGGTCGCTAAACTATTCAAAAATTTTCATTTAAGTCACTAGGCTGTTAAAATCAATGTTATACAGCGTTCTATATTCACATTACATGTATCATTCAAAAGCTCTGTTCACAAAGATTAAGGGTGAAGCCTATATTTTTAGAGGGCAAGATTAAATTGTAATTTTTAAAATAATAAAAATATAAATTCATTATTTTTGAATAGCCTACGTTTTTATATTTTTAAAGAATTAAATTAATTTTTTATTATTTTTAAGAAGTTAAAGTACAAGTTTATTTTTACTAATTTAAAATTTTAAAAATTTTAAATAAAAAACTTTCCATTTTAGACCTGAGCCAATGACAAAGGTCAAGCTAGTGTTCCGGTTTTTAACATGTGATCTACAGTGGAACCTTTGTCCACTATCTTCCAATTTTAGGGTGTGTTTGTTTGGTTGTATTTCATTTTCCGGAAAATATTTTCCTCATTTTCCAGTGTTTGGTAGCCTGAAAACCTTTTCCATTTGGAAAACATTTTCCAAATCACGCGTAAAATCCCTTACATTTTGGGAAAATGTCTTACCCTTTCAATTTCTGTAAGACATTTTCCCATGTTTCTCCTTCATCAAGATAAGGCCCCAATTTCTGTAGACATTTCCCGTGCTTTTCCTTCATCCAGGTAAGGCCCCTTCTCTTGCTGCTGTTCAATTTCCGTTCTCTTGCTGCTGGTTTCGTTTCCTTTCTCCCTCTCTTTCTCCCTTTCTCATGCAATCTCTCTCTCTCTTTCGCAGGCATTTTCCTCTTCCTGCATAAAGCCTTTTTACTGCTCGATTCGCGTCAAAGGTCAGTAAACTAACTTAAATCCTTAACAATTTTTAAATCGATTTTACATTTTGTTTGGTTGCTGAGAAAATGAAAGAAAATGAAAAATAATTGATCAGAAACTTATGAACTAAAACCAATTTGGGATGGAAACTGTTGGATTTTTACCTTTGTTCTTCCTCTGCGCGCGTGTGTGTGGGTTTTGCTTTCACTTTCTCAGCATCCAAACTGAGATTTAGGGCTTGTTAATATTTTGTACTTTGTTTTAACATACCATTTTATGGAAATGTCATTGACTTGTTTACTAAAGCCGCGTGATATCATGAATTGTATTTTTGTTGGTTCCTGGTTGGTGCTCTTTTTTACAGCTAGCTATTTATATATATATATGATTGGTACTCAAACAACACCCGTCTACAACCAAGCTGAAGGGGAGCAGCTTCCTTGGCTTCTTCCTTGACCCTTTTTCTTCACTATAAAAATGCCAATCTCCACCATTCTTCTCCATCACACCAAATCATCACATAAATCCTCTGCTCTGCAAAAAATAATCAAACAGTATAAGAATGGTGTGATGGAGAAGCAGAATGGTGATATTAAAAAAATAATCTATCATAGTATTTGCATTTAACTTGTTTTGCATTTCAAATATTGTATTTCATTTTCCGGAAAATATTTGATGTGATGATTTGCAACTTGGAAAAACTAGATATCAAATGTTGTTGGATTTTTCTGAGATTGTGCGTATAACTCAAGTCCAACATTTTTAGTTTTGTCAACGCTTTCAACTTTATTGGCAACTCTTCTATACCAGTATAAGATAGATCAAGACATCCTAGTGAAACCGATTGTGAAATTCCCTCAGGCAGCACTCGTAATCCAAAGTTTCTTGACAAATCCAATACAGTTAGATAAGGTATAAATTGGAAGAAACCATTGCTGATCATTTCCAACACATTGTAGCTAAGAAACAAGGTTCGAATATAATAATATTTATGCGAAAATGACTTATTTAATTATGTTAAGCTCGGTTTTTATGTTTCGATCAAATGATGGTTATGTTTAGTTTTGGTTTTGGTTATTTGGTTATGATTTATATATGTGTGATGTGTGTTTGATATGAGTTGATAGTCTTGTGTTTGATTATATTTATGTTTGATTAATGGTTCGGCTATTTTATAATAGTGGGTGTGATTTATGCTTGATATGTTTGATTAAATTTTTATAATGTGTTTGATGTATAATAAGATGATTATAATGATTATGTAATAAGTTTAGCATGATTAGTTAAGTTTGGAATTTATTCATTGATCTAATGATGGATATGTACGGCTTTATTAGTTTGGTTATGTGATTAAATAGGTAAAATGCAAGTAAGCAATTGATTTTGGAATGACCATTCAAGTTTTGGTAATGCAAGTATTAGAGTTGAATAAATGTTACATTATGAATTGAATATAATTTTTGGTATGCTTATTCGGTAATTGAAGAGTAGCAAAATATATGTTTTAAATTTATAAATTTTTAGTTGAATAGGTATTGAAGGATTTGGTATTGAATATGATATTATGATATTGTAAGATAGGTGATATTAATATGTTTATATTCGGCAACTGTAATTGAGAAATAAGACAAATTGGATGATTTACATGATTATTTGATAGCATGTTATTTTGGTTATATGATAGTTAACAGATTAATGTTTTGATTTTGTGATAAATAATTTGATAGTTTAAATGGTAGTTGACATCTTAAAGTACTTATAATTTGACATGTGTAAATTTGGTTAATGCATTGAAAATTTACCATATGAATAGAAATTCATGCAATAATAAAACAAGGTGGTTAGACGCAAATTATGTAAGTTGGCTTTGCTAGTTGAGCTTTAATTATAAGAATATTGTGTAAGTATATGTCATGGTCGCTTTTGTGGAATTGATTTAAAGTTTTTGATTTCATTATTTTGTTGACTTTATTATTTTATAAAAGTTTATGTATATTATGCTGATAATAAATAAACAGTAACCATAATTTAACCTAAAATAATCTATACTAACATAGATTTAATAAAAATTCGACATTATTAAAGGTTTTTTTTTCAACTTTTTTAATTAATAAAAAATAATTTTAGTCATTATAATTATTTTAATAAATATATATCTTTAAAGTCTTGACTTTTGGATATCTTCATGAGTTACTAGTGTATTAGATATCAATTTTCATATATGTATGTATGCACTTTAGTAGCTTTATTCATATATGTGATCTTATGAAAAGCTTGCTCTTTTTTTGTAGTGATCAAATATTTGTGTGGCATTGTTTTGTGTAGATGGATCGTAGTCAAGATCAAATTGCAATTGTCGCAGTCGTGGCTTCAGTTTTAGCTTTTGGGGCTCTTTGGATTAAAAAATTAAAAACTAGAAAGGAAATTACTTCTCACCCTCGTGTGAATCGAGATTACAAAAGAGAAAATTATATTAATAGTATTTTATATAGTGGTGACCAACATTGTATTAGTATGATAAGGATGAGACCGATTGTCTTTTTTAATTTGTGTGATATTCTTAGTAGGAATAATTTATTACAGTCAACTAAATCTGTGAATATTAGGGAGCAAGTAGTGATATTTTTACACATAATTGGTCATAATGTAAGGTTTCGAGTGATAGGATCTAGTTATTATATATCAACTGAGACAATTCACCGTTACTTTAGGGTTGTATTGAGAGCTGTTTTGAAGTTGTATAAGCTAGTTATTAAATTACCTGATGGGTCAACTCCTAGTGAAATTAGAAACAATCCAAGGTTTTATCATTGATTGTATTAGAGCATTAGATGGAACTCATATTCGTTCATCCGTTCCACTTAGCATTCAAGGAAGATTTCGTAGCCGTAAAGGGGGGATGACACAAAATGTATTGGCTGCCATTACTTTTGATTTGAAATTTTCCTATGTTCTAGCTGGTTGGGAAGGTAGTGCACATGATTCTCGTATTTTAAGTGATGCACTTTCACGCCCAAGAGGATTAAGAATTCCGGAAGGTAAGAATTAACATTAAATATCAACTAGTTCTAGTAAGCTCATGCTTTATTAGTAATTTTATATTTTGTAAAATTGTAGGTAAATATTATCTTGCTGATGCTGGATATGGTATCCGAAATGGATATATTACCCCCTATCGTGGTGTTCGATATCATTTAAAAGAGTTCAGTGATCAGGGGCCTGAAAATGCAAAGGAACTCTTTAATCTTCGTCATTCATCATTGCGAATCACTATTGAACGTGTTTTTGGGATTTTGAAGAAACGGTTTCGTGTATTAGATGCTGAACCATTTTGGAATTTCCAAACTCAAGTAGATATAGTTTTGGCTTGTTGTATCATTCATAATCATATAATGGGAGTTGATCCTAATGATTTACTTAATCAAGGATTATTTGAGGAGTCTGACTCTGATTTGATAATATCAACTCTTACGGAGCGAGAAGAAAGAGAAGAAGTAAGAGAATGGTCTGCTAAGAGAGACGAAATTGCACAAACTATGTGGGCTGATTATATGACTAGAAATATTATGTAGTTTTAGGGTTTAGGGTTATTATTTCTATGTTATGTATGTTTTAGTATTAATTTTTTTTGTTAATGTTGGTTGGATAATGATATTGAAATTTTAGTTTGTTGGAAATTGAAATTATTATGTATTGAATTTGTTAGATATTGAATTTATTATGTTTTAAGCTTGTTGAATTTATTATGTTAGATATTGAATTTATTTAGTTGGATAATGATATTGATATGATTGACAATGAAAATTCTTAATGTAGAATGGGTAAAGGCAATAAAGAAGGGACCTCCAAGCAATTTAGGTGGACAAAACCGATGGAACATCTTTTTCTTGAAATTCTAGCAGAGGAGGCTCAGAAAGGAAATAAGCCTTCTAATTCTTTCAAAGCATTTTCTATTAATCGAGTTGCTGAAGCTATTTCTGAAAGATTTCAAGTCCATTGCGATGCGAAGCATGTGGAAAATCATTTGAGGACTGTAAAAAACCAGTGGCAGATTATATGCACAATTCAGGATCAAAGTGGTTTTGGATGGGATAATAACATGAAAATGATCACATGTGATAGAGCGACAGATGATGCAGCAGTAATGGTAATATATGTATATATATGTTAAGTATATTTCAATTATTTTTTACTTGTTATTCTAAATTTGTATAATATCCAACAAGCACACAAGAAGTATGAACCATTTTTGAATAAAAGCATTGATCATTATGATGAAATGGCTTTGGTTGTTGGCAAAGATATGGAAACAGGGAGTTTTGCCCGAACATTTGCTGACATAGATTTGGATGATGATAACATAGATTCAGTGCCTATAGACTGCGAGAATGAAGCGACTGAAGAGGTAAGAACAAATGTATCTTCATCTAGCACATCCAAACGTAAAAGAAAAAAGGCTCAAGAAAGTGTTGAAGATGAACAAATTAAATTTGTGAGTGAACAACTTGGCGAAATTGCTAATGCTTTGAAACAATTTACTGCGGATAAGACGCCACATCTTTACGAAGAAGTGATGTCAATGGAGGTAGAAGGATTTGATGATGACTTCTTTTGTTCTGTGTTTGATTATTTAGTGAGTCATGAATATGAGGCAAAAGCTTTTTTAGTTAAAAGTAAGAAGCATAGAAAAATTTGGCTTCAAAAATTTTCTCAAGGTTGAAGATATTGATAATGTGGTGTAATATTAGTTATGCACTTGGATAATGTTGTTGTTATCATGTAGTGTAATACTAAATTATGCATTTGGATAATATTATTAATTTCTAGTATTAATTGTGGTTTGGAAGCTAATTTATAATTATTAAATCCTTGTTTTTTATTTTTTTATAACACAATTACAAATAATTATTTGACTTTGGTTGTTTTCAATTTAGGAGAGTTAATATTCTAGTTTAATAATTGAGTATTATTATATATTTAAAATGATTTATTTATAAATAAATCATTGCAATACATGTAAAAACAATTTAAAATATAAATTTATTAATATATATATATATATATATAATAAACTCAATCAAACAAAGAAAAGATAATAAATTCTTAAATATATAAATTTTTATTATAAAACAGCTTTTCCGGAAAATATTTTCAGGAAATCTGCCAAACAATAGAAAATATTTTACACAGATTCATCCAAACACCAGAAAAGTAAATCATTTTCCAAAAATCATTTTCCAGGAAACCATTTTCCAAAAATCATTTTCCGGAAAATATTTTACCTGCAAACAAACGGACCCTTAGTGATAATAATTTATTTCATTATTTTAATTTTTTATTTATTTTTTTATCTCTTTTAACATTTAAACTTACATTATTTATTAAATTACTCTAAAATAAATAAATAAAATTAACATTATTGACATGACATTTAAAGTGCAATCCACATATATCTCATATCAATAATTAATAATTTTAAAAATATGAAAATATTTTTTATATTTTTACTTTTTTAATATTATTAAAATTTTAAAAATTATTTATTTATCAAAGATTATACATTTATTTTACTTTTATTGCAAGAGCATCATTCATTATTTAATCTAGGAAAAATTAATGGGACAAAATTAGTTGATCTCTTGAGCAAAATCTAAAGTCCATTCTCAATTTCAACCAACCAGAGTTACATATTGGGTCTTGAAGTTAGTAAAGACTAAAGGTAAGTCTATTTTTCGTGTTGAGCCCAATTTCTGCCCGGGCCCAATCAAACCAGCCCAAATTAAACACCCCACTAAACCGACCACTAAAACCAATCACTCCACTAAATCGACCACTAACTCCATCACCCTACTAAACCATCCACTACCTCCATCACCCCCACTAGCTCTACTTGCCTATAAGTTGTAAATTTTGGCTATAAAAGCCATGAAAAACCATTGTAAGGGGATAAAAAAGAAAGATCAATAGAAATAACAGTATTTTCGAGTACACAAATTGCAAAGAAATCCTTTTTCGATTCAGGTGATTTTCTTTTTTCGCTACTTTTTTTCCTTCCATTTGTTTTTTATTGTTTTGCCATATAATTTTTTTTTTTAAATTCTCTTTTATTCCTCGGTCTTAAGATTTTACATGATTCGTATTTTATATACTCCTATACATCATTATGTTATATGTATATACACGTTTTATACTATTTTTTTTACTCAATGTACATATTGTTAGTTTCATAATATTTTACGTATATATCTTATTTTAAATCTATTTATATACATATTATTTTTCTTACTATTTTCACTATTGTTTTACTATTATTGTTTGTAATTTTTATATGTGTATATTTTTCGCTAAAGATTTTTTTTTTATATAATTATTAATAGACCTACTATATTATTTTATTATTTTTATATACCATAGTTTTTTTAATCAAATATTATTTTTATTAAATTATTATTATTCATTATCTTTCACTTTCACTAATTTAGCATCGTTATTTTAACTTTACTATTATGCTATATTATGTCATTATACTTATTTCTATTGTGATTACTATTATTATTAATGTCCCTTATGCTTATTATATGTTAGGTACTTGTATATGTTAATACCATATTGTTATTTTCATGCGACATGTCACGATTCTTATCTTTACGCTTTAACCGCTCAAATTCATTTTGCTCAAAGATTTATCCTCGATGGTTTTCAAAATAAAGGCAATGTTCGATATTTAGGGTCCTCGGGAAAGTTGTGCCCAAACTTACTGGGTTCCAATTTTCCTAGTTGAGCCTAAATAACCGAGTACCCTTCTTAAATCCAATTGTATGAGGTTCGAATAAAAACCTATTCTTGAAAATTCGGGATGTTACATCCTAACTTACTGGGTGTGGCATCGCGTTATATTGAGGATAGTGATTTCCAAAATCAAGGCAATATTCGGTATTTGGGAGTTCTGAGAGATTGAGCTCTAACTTACTGAGTTCTAATTTTTCATGAATCCCAAATGACCAAATACCCTTCTCTTGAACCTTCATACATGAATTTTGAAAATCGAAGACCAACTTAGCTCCGAAGGTTTGAAGTGTTAGACCCTAACTTACTGGGTATGGCATCTTTCTCCTTCGAGACGAATGGGTCTTTACATTTTATCCAATTTGCGCCTTTTTTTTTCTTTTAAGTGAGAGGATCATACTTTAAAATCTTTTCAAGTTTCGACATCAAGACATTAACTAATCGAATCGGTACCAATTTTTGGGCGTTACGAGGGTGCTAATCCTTCCTCGTACGTAACCGACTCCCAAGCCCATTTTCTCAAACTTAGCAGACCAAAAATCATTGTTTTAATAGGCCCAAATGTTTTATTAAAACGATCAATTTTAGAGTGGCCCAATCATGCCTCAAAAAGGATTGGTGGCGACTCCATTTACACTTTTAAAGTCGGCCCTGTTTTTTTCAAACTGAAAAAATGGTTTCGACATTTTGAATCCTGAATTTGGTAATATTTTTCACATTGAAGTTTAAACTAAACAATTGTTTTTACATCGAAGCTTAAATTTTTTTAACTAACTTTTTTTAAGGAAATATCAAGGATTGACTTTGAAAAAAAAAAAATCTTAAAGTAAGAACAATTGTTAAGTTCAAAGACTAACTTGAACAAAAAAAATTTAAACCCCTATGCAATTATCAAGTTTAAAAATTAAATTGAATGGAAAAAGAATTTAAATCTCAACTTACAAAATACTTACCAAATTCAAACACCAAATTAAGTAGAAAAACTATGAAAAAATACTTTTTTTAAGTTTAAATATTATTTCCTTTTTAAATGAAAAATTATTTCCTTTTAAAGACTAAGATTACCATAAATATATATTTTTACATAAATGTTTTATAAAATTATATTTTACATAAACTTTTTTATTCTTTCACCCACTTTTGCAGTTAAGGTTATTACTTTAACTAAGACATTTAATAATATTAATTAATTAAATATTAATTCTAGTACTACTATTTTTATATTTTGGCATCTAATTTTATAAAAAAATCATTTTAATTATTAATATATTTAATATTTTATTTCTTTTAGTTCTTGAATTTGTGTTGTTTCTCAAACCACACCAAAATGGATGAAAAAATTAATTAATAACTATTAACTTTATTTATATGATATCCATGTGTTTGTCAGACCAACAATTAATTAATTTTTTAAAAATTTTAAAAATATAAAAATTCAAAAAAATAAAAACTATTAAAAATTAAAAATTATTAAAAAAACACAAAAAAATATAAAAATTATTTAATAATGAAAAATATAACAATAATATATAGTTTTTGGAATTAAAAAAAATTAATTAATTGCTATCTTGGATGGTTATGTGAGCAAAATTAACAAATATTAATTTTTCTATCTATTTTAAGATGTTTTGATAAAAACACTAATTTAAGAGTTGAAAGAAGAAAAAAAATTAAACCAACAGTTAAAATAACTTTTTCTGCCTTCTATTGTATATATGATTTTACACTAATTCTCTCCTTCTGAAAAGGATTCTATGAAATAGGGATATCACGTTATCTGTATTTTTTTTAATAATCTTATGCCACATCAATATTTTCATCTTGAAAAAATTAAATTTAAATTAAAATCCTGAAATTTAAAATAAAATTATTGGTAAAGCTATGCATATATTAATGATGTTTTTATCATATGAAGGTGTGGAATGTAGGTAAAGCTAAGTACCACATTGGTCCATCCGCACTCACCCAGTCCAATTCATTCAGACAAGACATTTCAATACATAATCACTGGGGTTCGTTATATTTTTTTTGCCCCGAATTGCAGCTACAAGTTTCTCTTTGGTGGCAAACATCAAGCCAAGTTATAATAGTGGATTGTAATTCTTTTTATCCCAAGTGAAATAATTGCAAGTCTTTTTTTGGCTTTTTTATAAAAATAATTTTAAAAAATAATTAATTATTTAAATAACTTCTTTTTTTTGATAAAATACGAAAATAACTTAAAATTTACAGTAAAAATTAATGAAGTCAAAGTGTTTGGCGCCACTAACATACCACATCAGCAATCTACATTAAAAAATTATTTAAATTATGATTTATTATTAGTATTATAATATTTTTTAAATTATGATTTTTTAATTATTTTTAAAGATATTCAAATTATGATTTATTATTATTTTTATAATATTTTTTAATTATTTTTAAAGATATTTAAGCTTTTTTTTCAATTCTATTTAAAATATATATTTAAAATATTATAAAACTAATAACAAATTTGAAAGTTCATATATTAAAATATTTAAATATTCTATATTATTAAAAAATATATTTAAAATTTTAAAAATAATTTTAAAAATATATATTTAAAATTTAATAAATAATTTAAAAAAATATATATTTGAAATTTAAAAAATATATATTCTAAAACATTTCAAATATACATTTCAAATTTTTTAAAATCATTAATAAACAAGTAGATAAAATAAATAAGGACAAATAAAAAAATTAAAAAAATAAAATAAATAAAAACTTTAAAAAAAGAAGGAAAAAAGACCTGACGTGAAGAAAAAGAAAAATGGCATTTATCTGTTTTAATAGGGAAATAGGGTGTAGGTAGTTAATTTTTTGAAATCTGGTGGCGCCAATTTATTTGGCTCCATTAAGAAAAAATAAAATTCATTAAGTTCACTTTATACTTTAAAAAATTACAGTATTTTTTTAGTATTTATATAAGTGGCGTCATTTTATATGGTTCCACCAAAAAATTAATTTTTTAATGTAAATTGATGACGTGACATGTTGGTGACGCCAAACATTTTGGCTCCACCAACTTTTACTATAAATTTTAAGTTTGGCTCCATTAAGAAAAAATAAAATTCATTAAGTTCACTTTATACTTTATACTTTAAAAAATAAATTATTTAAGTAATTAATTAAATTTTAAAAGTTATTTTTAAAAAAAATCCAAGTTTTTTACCATACACCAAGAAGATACAAGCGGACCCTAGGGTTTTTAAAATAGTAGAGTGAAAGCTATCAGATTACAAAAGACAACTTCTCTTCTGCAAAATGTACAGAGGCCTGTGGTCCCAGTACTTCAATATTTCTTCTTCTCCTTTACTTTTTCGTGGTGGCGTACATGATTTCCAGGTGCTCAATTAGGACTCTGTTCCCATTTACTTCGAATTATATAAATTAATATTCTTGGATTCCTATAATTTGTTTAAAAAGATACTCTTTATATCGCATGAACATTAAGAAATCTTGGCAAGTGGTTTAAATATCTGGCATGTTTTAATGATTAAAGTTTCCTATGTGTTAACATATGATTTGTAGCTTAGTTATTGTCAATTTAGATTATTCTTTTTCAAGTGGCAAATGCTTTAAGAAAAAGACCCCCAAATCCCATATCGGCATATACTAAATGCTGGGGTTTACTTTCTCATGATTCAAACACTAACTCAAATATTCGAGTGCATGTTGGTGAACTAAAATATATAGTTAAACTAGGAAATTAAATTAAAATCTGATGATGAGCATCTGATTCCCTCATAATTTCATTCAATGAATCCTACATAACTAGACACCATCCATTTCAAACGACACTATTGTTCACCAAAGGATCTATATAATGCCCGCGGGACATGTTTGAGAATCAACATTAACTTCACTTTCATTCATAACCAAATTGTTGCATTATTCCATCTCTAACCTCAACATAGGTGGTAAATGAGCGGATACGAATTGGGTTCTTTTTTATTCGGATTTTCTAAACTTGATTTTTTTATATTCAGATTCTGATCAGTTTGAGCTGGATGAGTTTTAATGGATCCAAATTATTTTGAATTTTTAAATTTATAAATATTTTAGGGCTCAATTGTTTTATCGAAAATAAATTCAAAAAAAAAACAACTCAATTTTGTATATGTAATCATTAAACAAATCATGTTTATTCGACCAAAGTTGTGTTTGCTTGTTATGATTTTACGTGCCTTCTCTATATGTAATCTCGGTAGCCTCGACGACGTCAAAGAAATTGAGGCATTAGCATCTACATCAAGAGCAACCTGTTGCATGGTTTGAAGCATATCAGTTTCTCCAATGAAAACAACATGGCTAATGTGTAACAAGTTCACAAAGAAACTTTTGAGTTGATAGGGTGAAGCAAACTGAGTTGCTTTATACTACAACTATGGATTAAGCACAACAGGTGTGGAGATTTATTTTCAGACTGGAATAAAAAGGGAAACCACACAACGATTCCACACGTTGTGGTCTACAGCATGTTCTATGTTAAAGAGCCATTTAATAACCAAAGCCTAGCTAGTCGACCCTTTTGATTGTGTATCTGTTATAGCATGCCACTACTATGGAGAACAACAACTCATGGAAACCATGAGTCAATAACCAACATCAGCAAAGCAAATAATTTATCTCCATGGTCTAGCAAAATGATCTTCTCAATGCCAATACCCACAAATAAACATCAAAGTATTTAATCTGCAAAAGCAATGATAGCAATAGTTGCATTCGTGTAGTTATAGAAGCAATCTAGAGAACAAAAGACTAATCAATCTACGAACTTACTCTAAAGAATAAAAAGAAAAAAGGTAATTTGAAATAAATAAATAAAAGGTAATGTTGCCAACCAACATCGCTTTGCATCAAAATGTTCTTACATCCAATACGACACTAGCAGTCCAAAATCAAACCGGAGATGCTATATATCAAAGCAACACAACACCAAAAAACAAAGACCAAAACTAGTAGAATGTCAATGACTTTAAAGCAATGTTTTTTAAATTGAACTGGTATAGTACCAATCAAGCTATCAATTTGTCGGCCTGACAGGTTTGATTAAAAAATATTAAAAAATTAAAAAAATAGTTCAATCAAGTTTTTAGCCGGTTTTGTTGCTTGTTCAATCGGTTCAATCAATTCCTACCGATTTCCAATTTAACTATTTCAAAATCACTCTTTGAATGGATCTCTTACTTGATTCTCAGTCCAACCAATTTAATCGATTGGTCCGATTTGGTTCAAACAACAATGCTTTAAAGACCTCTCGAAAAAACCAACGTTGACCATTGGGATTACAATATGTAAGTGCAACTGTTGAGTTCGATTCAACAATATAATTTGGATTTATCCAACTATTCAAATTTAGCAAATATTTCCAGAGTTGTATATTTGCCCACGTAATTTGTTTATTTCATTTTGAAAGATTCATAAATAAAAAAGCTTGATGACGAGTAGGATCAACAAGGGGTAATAGATGACTATGATGGTGGCGGTTATGACTAGGCTTTATATATACGGGAAACAAGAGGGTCCGCACGTCTTGAGTTTGTTGACGGCATAATCCTACATATTTTATTTTCTTGTAGTGGCGATGACGTGATATTTTAGGCCGAAGACATGATATCTTAAAGACAGTTGGGTAGTCAATGAGCCCGAGGCTTCATATCAACTTGAAGAAAATAGTTAGCGAGGGTTGGTCATGGTGTTGTCAGATGCTCAAGATTTACCTGATATGGACACTTGTTTGATATGTGATTAGACTCTCGGAGGTGGTATAACAATTTCTCCCTCGATGAGGGGAGGTTATCAATTGTCCTCCTTGAATTTGCCGAGAAAGAGGGTTCACTAAGCCTATGGAAGGAGGTGGGTTCGCTGATGCCAACTGTAACTTCGTTGAAGTTGATGTAATTTCACGTAACTTTAAAAATTAATAATTTGTAAAATTTTTAAATTTTATAATACGAAAGATCCAAAAGTTTGAAAATTGAGTTATATTATTTAAAGCGGGCTTTAAACGTAAACTTGGTGAAGATGGTGCGCGTTGGTTGGGTAAATGAGGGGATCAGTAGCGATGATGGCTAAATTGTGGTGCTTGCTGGAAATTTTGCGCGAATATTGCGCATATTTTCTTAACTGTCACACGCTAAGTGTAACTGAAGCATCAATTCCCTTTTATAAATAAAGAAACTTACGGACTGTTTTGGGTGCTTATCTGCTTTGTAAGAAATCTCTAAAACGATTTTGGCTAATTAAGATTTGGTATTTTTCTTTAAATTTAAAGTAATAAATAAAATAAATTGTATTTTAAGAATATTAGATTGGTTTTTTTTAGAGTATACGTAAGGCATTTTTTTTAAAAGGTTTTGATTTCTTATATAACAACAATGGTTTATCAATCATATAAAAACAACTTTCAATTTCGTATTTTTATACAATGCGTTATTGATTTTAGCTGGTGGAGTTGCACATAGTCATTTGATTGAAATGTACCTTATCTATCATTTATTGAGTCAAAATGGAAAGGTCCTTATTTATTATATTTGAAAGTCGCAAAATACAGTAACTGATCGTATGGACAAGTGTATTGCGACTAATTCCATAAAAATTTATTGGTTTGAAGAATCCCCGCAATCAGCATGAAATTTAATTAAAGCGTATTATATTCTTGCTTTGAGTCATTAGGGTAATTTTTTAATTTTTTCGCTTTAAGCTATCTTTTTTCTAAAAAAAATAAGAGAGCATATTTAATTATTATAAATAAGAGTTTTTGCATCCACCTTTAAACCTTTTTTGTTTATTTTTTCTTGAGAATTGGGATGAAAATTTATTGACAATCCAATTTTTATCTTGTTAAAGAGTCCTCAATACTTCATTATGAGGCACATAGAAGATTTGTAAGCTAGACTTCGATGCAAGGTAAACCTTTGCCAAACTGTCCGCAATTAAATTTGTTTTTCTGGATACAATTCTAATCTTTCATTGTCTTCTAGAACACATAACGCTTTAAATAATTTGTTATCTGAATCTTCTATCTTCTTATCAGTCAAGGCCTTAACCACATTAGTATTGTTTGTCTGAATTTTTTTTTGTTTACTTAAAGTTATCGATTTTCAATATCAAATGTTAGATATGTGTCATACGTTGGTCTAAAATATTTAAAATAGACTATATTTTTCAATATATATTTATTTTCATTTATTTCATTAAATGATTAATTTGTTTTTATTCTAATTATTTTTTAAATTATATTTAAAGTTAAGACTTGTTTAGAGTATTAGTTAAAGCTTATGTATGGTACCTAGATGGCATAGATTCAAATCATATCAGCCCCCTCATCTCTCCCTTTAATATTATATTGATAAAAAAATTTATTATATTTTATTTAATTTAATTTTTAAATATTATTATTTTATTCTATAACATTTCATAAAATAAACTTTTTAAAACATAACATTTAATAAATTAAATTATTATCATATGTATAATAAAATATATTTTTCAATAAATATTTTATCTATATCCCCTTAATATTATATTGATCAAAGTTATTTCTTATATTCGTGTTTGATTTAATTTTTAAATATATACCATAAAACTATATTAATATAACATTAAATAGTATAATAAATTAAAATCTTAAATTTAATGTCAGAAGTGGGATTTGAACCCACGCCCTCTCACGAAGACCAGAACTTGAGTCTGGCGCCTTAGACCACTCGGCCATCCTGACTGCTTTTAAAATAAAATAAAAAATATATATGTTTTATTAATATTTATTCTAAACGGCAGACCGTTTTAAAATCAATGGTCTAACTTTCCTTTAATCCCTCTATTTTAATATTGTTTAATTTGACCTATAAGTAAAATCCACCAACCTGCACTCACCTTAAGTTTCGTTCAAATCAATATAAAATTACTTAGCATATTATTGGGTATGCTATATTCATTGTTGTTTAAATCAGATTGAATAGGTCAGTCGGATTATTAGATTAAGAATCAGTGGGAGATCAATCCAAAAAGTGGCTTTAAACCTGTTAGACCAAGAATTAATAGAATCGAGTATTTTTAATTTTTTAATTGAACTAGTTAGCTCGAGAACTAATGGCCTGACCAATTCGATTACCGATTTGGTTTAAAAACAGTTGTTACATTTGTTACATTACCCTGTTTGATTCTTTTGACTAATATGTAAGGTTTTAGTGTTTAGTTGACGAAAGGTAAAATTACTTAAAAATACATTTTATTAAATTATCCTTATAGAATTTATTTTTTAACATGTTTAGTTCCTTTAGTATTTTTTTCCAGTTTCAATTTACATAAAATTATAATAAATTATGATAATTTTTGTTCTTATTGTAATTTATATATTAATAAATATGTGGTATTGAAATAAATTTATAAATTATAATTATAACAATTCATGAAAGTGTTTGATAAATAGGTGAATAAAACAGTGTTTGAAAGTGAAACCCCTATTAAAAATAGTGTTTTTAATTTACTTATATTTTATTAGAAAACATGTTAAATTGATTAAAATAATTAAAAAAAAGGTAAATTTATCCAAAATTTAAGATTCTGACTTGAATGTAAGATTACTTAATAAAGATGTGGTACTAAGATTAGCTCATATATTTTAAAATCTCGACATTATTGGAAATGTGAAATTACGGTCTCATGAAAATATTTGATAATCACATTTCTCAAATCTCACGGTACTAACATAAATGAACCAAATGTTTTTTATAATTCAAAAACAATACCTATTTACCCTCAAAGTTTGATAGAAAACACAAACCCCCGAAGGGTTATATACTATATAAATTTAAAATAAAAACATAATTATACCATTATTAATTATGTTTATTTTTGTTCATTTTTCTTCGTTTATAATTAAAAAATATATAATTTTAATTGTTCTATAATTACCTTTAACTGCTGTAAAATTAAATTACAATTTAATTCAAGTAAATATTGAATTTATTAAAAACTTATGTTTACTTCAATTATATGTTAACTTTATTTTTACTGGGAAAAACTCCAATGATAAAGAAATTGATTAAAAAATAAAAAAGTATAGCAATAAAAGAAAAGGAAAATATGAAAATATAACTATTATCAGTGGAATTTTACTAAGAACAAACTTATATAAATGAATTTGGAAAACAAATTTTATCACTTTAGAGATATAATTAATTTTATAATTTTATTAATCAAAATATTTTTTTTTCAAAAATTAGTTTAATTGTTAAAATATATTTTATTTGTTTTCATATGTTTCCTTTTTTAATTATTTTTTAATCATTTCATTTATTTTAATTAATTTATTCTTGTAAAAAAATTAAAAACAGAAAGAAGAGAAAAAGAAAATGTAATTGCCATCAAGCATTCAATTTTCAGTGGAATCCAGACATATTATACAGTTAACATGACATATACTAATACACCCCAAGCTGGTATTTAGACGAGGGGATTGCATTTGAGAAAAAATCCCTTATATCGTGTGATGGTAAACTGGAAATCTTTTGACTACATATAGCTAATCCCAAGTTGGTGCCATTTTGGACCTTGGAGTCGAGGGTTATTCTCGAAGCTAGAACGATTTATCAAAATTATCAAGGTGAAGATGGGCTACAATCGATCTAGTTCAAGACTAGTAAACAAGATGCTTCCAAGGTAAATAACTGCAGAATACCAAGCATATATCACTAGCATCCTTGTAACATATCATGAACTATTAACAGATAAAAACAATATATTTGTTATAGATGAGAAAGGAAGGGCAAACTTTCTAGAGACCAACGAATGGAGGTTAAAAATACATACAAACCAATCACCAAAAGAAAGGGATTGATTGGGTTGGAGAATCATTGCATGGTGGCACCCAACACTAGCAGATAACCGACCATAAATTGATGTTTATTTAAGCTTAAGCACCGATCCAATGGATTAGCTAAAGGAATTTGCCTAGTGAAGGTGTGGATGTTGTTTTATTGGTCCAAAACTGACGAGGCTAGCTCTTCAAGTTTAGAAAGGATGGTTCCTTGCAAGGCAAAAGGAAAGAGTGCGAAGTGACTAACGGATGAATATTAACATTTGTATCCAATAGTATAAACCACTTTAAAGCTTTTAATGCATGGTAGTAAATATCCAACAAGTAAAAAGTTTTGTTAATAGAAAGCATAGCTACTTTTATTTATTTTTTCTTTTTTATGGAATTGTTACGTGTTAAATTAGCAATATTGATCGAATTTTTATTCCCATATTAAAAAAAAAAAAAAAAGAAGAAGAGAAAACAATAGAAAGAAAAGAAATATTATGACCACTTTTAGATGATTATTTCAGTCACTATTAGATAGATCGAATTTGAAGATAAACTTGTATATTCTCGAGCTCTAACAAGATGAAGCTAAACTATGGGGATATGAAGTTTTTACTTCAAGACACTTTCCTGTGGTTAAGTCAATCCTTAAGCTTAAGAATAGTGTAAGATAATGGGAGGGTTGAAGATGAAAAAGAAATATAGGAAGATGGGAATGGGGAGAGCACTAGCCTTATGATTGGTCTTAAGGCTTCTGCTTATTGGTTAATGGATGTAGAGTGGTCCCATATTGTATCTAGTTGGTGGATGTCCAGTGGTCACGCTTTTGTCACTATTCACATATGTATTATAACTCATCAGGTTTGAGGTAGATTATAAAGTGACACGATGATCAACGACTATCAAATGTAAAAGTGTCGGGCTTTTTGTTGCTAGAGCAAGATCTGAATAAATCAGTTGGTTACATAGGTACAGAGAGCACCATAGATTTTTGTATCCCCTTGTGTTTCATGGAGGAGTGGGAATGTATCTCATGAAAAAATGAAAATGTGTTCCTCGAGGAAATAAAATCATATCCTCAGAAATTGATGTGTGTTGTTGTAGAGTCGAGACTGTAGGATTCGTGGTTCCGAAGTGGTATTCTGATAAACGGGGCCTCAAAATGGCATTGAAATTGTAGAGAAATCCAAAAATAGCAAGAGTGTTGAGGGAGATTCAAAAGACTAAAAAATAATGCAAGTGTTGACAAAGCTTCGATAAACAAAAAAATGAAGATGAGATATGTTGGAAAATCTTACAGAAACTTAAAAGTGGAGGGAGCTTCAAGAAAAAAATGGATTAAATAGGAAAGTTTTTGAAAACCAAAGATGGGAGCTTCAAGAAACCGCAGAAATGAAGATAATTTACGTATATTGGTGAAGCTTCAAGAAACTTAAAAATGGAGAAAGTTTCAAGAAACTCAAATATGGATAAAGCTTTAACAAATAGAGAAAACTTTAAAAAAACTTCTCCATAACATGAGAAGAAACTCAAAACAAAAAGTATGTTGAAGAACATCAAACATGAACAGCAAAATAGATATGGAGGATAAAAAAATGGGAGTTATAGAACCCTAAAATAATGTGGGAGGAAACTCAGAACAAAAAATAGAGATGGAAGGTAAAGAGTATGGAAAGCTTTGAGGGATAGAATTTTGCTCGATACTCACAAACGACATCAATTGTTATAGTTACTTTGAGATGATTTAGATTTGTAAATAGATTCGGGTGTTTTTAAATTAGTGCGATATGAAGGTAAATTTTGAGAGTTTCGAAACTTATGATTTCAGACTTGCTTGATACTTAAATCAATGTGGAACTGGGTAATAGAGAAAATAAAGTAATACGAGGTTGAAGATAAAAAGAAATAAAGATAAGATAATATGAAGATGTGAATAGTTTTCGGGAGGGACTGATACCTCTAGTGATACAGGGCAACGATCAAGATTAAACTTAAATTGTTTGGACGAAGAAAGAAACTGTTCTTGACGAGAAAAAAGGGCCCAAACCAAATATAGAGAAAATAGCCACTAGATCAAGAGAAACACAATTAATTTTGAGAAGAAAGACAGATCTAATTAAGAGATGTGATCTTTAGAGCTATGCAAACCAATACAAGTTGTAAAACTCGTGAAGAGAAGATTCAAAGAGTAGTAAAATTGATAAAATGAGAAAGCTGGGTGGCCATAGCCAATTTTTGGGGGAAATTAGGTTAAAACTAGAGGCGTAATCCAACTAGAATTACTTGCTTAGTGGGTAGAAAGTAAAAAAAGTAAAAATAAACTAGGCGTAGAAACTAAGAGGAATGCGTCCAAAGAATGGGCATGGACCGAATTTTAACATGAAAATAAAATAATTGGGTTGAAATAAAACTGTTTAAATGGGTCAAAAACCGAAATAAAGCATAACCAAGCTTAAAATTCTTTTAAATGAGTCGAAACTCTATGGAAGTTAATACGGATTGTTGAAGCTCGCTTTCTTCAAGTCTTTGACTCTATTAAGCTTATAGAAGGCGGTTCAAGCATGACTCGCTTCAAGCAATTCGATCTTCAACCAAGATTTCCTAGAATTGAAACTTGATTTTCTTGAAACAGAGATTCAAAATATCGATTATCTTCCTCAATTCTGAGAATGCCCAGATCCATCAAAAGTAGAGCTTCTTACATGAGCTTTGTAGAGGATTAAGATTTAACATGTTATTGGGTTGAAAATTGGGCTCCCATACTCTACCAGTCTTATGTTTGGCCCACAAAATTGCTCCTGATTGACTATTGGATGTAAATTGGCCCCACATTGTACGAAGTTAGTGTATGTATAGTGGTGTTATGTTTGTCATTCTTCACATCAGGTAGTATAACAAAATGGAACATAGAAAATGTCCTCATTTGGTTTCACAAAAAACGTTTACGTTTTCATGAAAAATGGAAAATATGAAACAACACATCTATTGAAAAATTTTAAAATGATTTTTGGAAAATGAAAATAAAGATACATATAAATTAGAAAAATAAAAAATGAATTGGTCATGCAAACAATAAATAATATTTTTTTAATAGTTTTTCAAAATTAAATTTGATACATTAGTTTGAATTCATATAAATGTAATTATTTTATTTTATTTCTCACGTTTTTTTATGATAGAAAAATAGTTTATAAATAACAATGAAACGTGGTGATTAGTTGAAGATTTAATCTTCATTTATAGGAATAAAGTGCGTTTCATGACTAACCTTTTACTTATTTAGAGAATATTAGTTGTGTGAGGAATGAAAATAACAAATATTTTCAAATTATCAAAAAAGGAAAACCAAGAAAATTAATATAATTAATCCAATATCTTAAGATTGTCAAATTGGAAATGGATGATTGATTCAAACTCTACCCAACAAAAATGACCTATTTCGGTGGATAAATTTAATACGAAGGGAAACAAAATTCACCGAATCCTACGGACGTGATAAATTCTAAAATCTAGTTAAATACGCATTCAAAGCTATATTTTCTTTTCGGTACCACATTCAAAGCGTCTAATTCAGGATTTACCAAAATTACCTACCAAATAAAGAAAATCCTAATCTCACCCACGTGTTATTGAAATATTGTCACAGCTATAATCACTGCCGCACATCATTCATTATACTTACTCGTCCCGGATTCATGATAAATCTGTGATTCTCAAATTTCAATGCGCGCTGTCAAGTAAATATACAGTGAAAAAATACCGGATCTCCATAACCGAGGTAGTGACAAATCCGTTGGTACCCCAAAGTGGAGAGGTGTTCCTATGCGGATCTCACTCACGAACTGGTCATATCAGAGACGTCCATCATTGATTTTTTTTTTGCGGTACAATCCATCGTTGATCTTCAAATATTGTGAAAATATATTATTTTAAGATTCTTTTCATTTTAACACGTTATTTTCATAAAATATTTACATTAATTAAATAAGAGTTAATTGCGTCGTACATCCCCAAACCATGAAACTCATTTTAAATAGGTCCCTAATTTCATAACATTCTAATTACATCCCTGAATTATTGGTATTATATCAATTAGGTCTTTCCATTAATGAAATCGTTAATTTAATCATTATATGATATATAAAATCTTACATGACACTGTAATATCCAAATTGTGCCCGGCCCGATCAAATAAATACAAAAACAATAAAAAAACCCAAACCAAAAATAAATTATAAGGTCCAGTCCATTTACAAACTGAAAAGGCCCATTACAACAACCCAACAGAGCCTCAACCTATATCAAATAACCTACAACCCGATAGCCCAATTCACCCACTACCCTTCAGACCCGTTACAAACCCAAACCCGGGCCGAAAATGAACAGCCCAATACCCCTAAAACAGTGGCCCGATTACTCGTTAACCCACTTAAACCAACCAGCCCAAATCACCCTAACCCAATCTGAACTTGACCCAAAACAGTAGCCCACTAGCCTACCCTAGCCCATACAATCGGCAGAAACCTAACCCTAGCTACTGCCTCTCGCGCCGCGCACCCAGGCTGGCCACCGGTCACCCGCGTCACCTTCACCTGCTCCCATCACATCTTTGAAGACCTGCAAACGTGACAAAGACATCAAACAGTAGCAATACAGCAGCCAAATAAGCAGAACAAAGAAAAAGTAATGTAAATCAGCTATAAAGCTGAGGGAAAACGTGTAATCGGGGGCTTCCTTTTTTTTTTCTTTCAAAAATCCGAATATGTAAACAAAAAAAAAGGAAAAACAACAAGGGCAATAGGCAGTGGTAACAGAAAAATCAATCGAAAGCCTTATTTGTTAGAAGGTGATTTACTCTTTTTTTTCTTTGAATCTTCCATCCATTTGTGTATTTTGCAACAAAGAAAAGAGAGATCGGTGTTTACCTGAGAGTGAGGCGTTCGTGTACCCTTTCCTCCGTCGCAATCGGAGTCAAAAGGGGTATCTTGGTGCGCGAATACAGCGGTACCTCCGGGCACCTAAGAAGGAAGGCTGGATCTGGCCTCCGTGTGACGTAGCCACCGGTTTGGAAGCCGAACGGTGGTCCCTTGGTTACCCCTGTTTCGGCAGACCAAAGGAGAACGGCTAGGGTTCTCCGTTTTGCTAAATAATGACCTGATATATGTCGATTGAGGGCTTTATGACAGCTTAAACGGCATAGGATTGTGCCGTTTTAGGGTCTGAGCTATGGCATAAGAAACGGTGCTGTATAGGCTCTTAATTAGAACCGACCCGAGGACCCGACCCGTATACCGTGTGACTCGCGTGTTTTGGTGTCTTAGGGGATATTTATGCCTTTGGTCCCTCGAATCCGCGGTAAAACTTGATTGGGTCCCTTGCATATTTTGTGTTTCCTTTTAAATTCGCCCCATTAGATTTAAGCGTCGTTATAATTCGGTCCGTACTTAAACGCTGCACTCTGAGCACGGGTTTATTTGCAATATTGGTTCCTTTTCTTTGTGTTCGTGTTCCATTTAGGTCCATTGATTACTTTTAATTTTTTAATTCGGCCCTAAATTACTATTTTGTTTTCAATCTGATCCTTATTTCATCATTTTGTCATTTTAATTTTCTAATATCTTATTATATTATTATTATTATTATTATTATTATTATTATTATTATTATATATTGTACATGTACCTTGGATATATTGTTTTACTATACATCACGTATGTACTGTATTTACATAGGTTTTTCAATATTATAGGTATTTTTTTATACTATTCTATGTATATATTTTTAATACCATGAAATATGATTTGTATATTACGGCTATACATTTTAAAGTTACAATTTGTATGCATTATATACTTATACATGCTATATATATGTATTTTTTTCATTCTAATTGTTTTACCTACATTATCATATCATTTCATGTATATACTTTAATATTGTTATGTGTTTTATATTTATATTTTAATATTTTCTTTATACGTTATGTCTCGATATTATTTATGTATAAATATCAATATTTTCAATGTATAAACATTTTTGCGTATTGCATGTTAACATTATTTCTTTTATATATCATGCATATTATTTGTACATAAAAATTTTAGTGTGTTGCATATATACATTCTTTCATATTATTTTATATTTTCAATACTATTATATTTTGTATAATACATCTATTAAAGTTGTATTTTGTATATGTATATTATATTCCATTACATATCCTATATACGTTTTTCATTCTAATAGTACATGTATTTTATGTTATTTCATGTATATATTTTTAATATTATATTTTGTGTATTCTTAATTATTTTAATACCATCATTACCTCTATATGTACATGTTTATATATTATATTAATAATTCTTTTTGTATGGCATTTTATTTCTTAAGATATATATATATATATTGTATACATTTTTATATCATACTACTTATTTTATTATTATTTCACGTGTATTCCTGAATAATATTATGTATAAATATTTTCGTATTACATATATGTATATACATTTATTCAAATATTATTTTATTTTTATTTTTATATATACATATTATTTTATACTTGTTATTTTTTTACATACTCTTTGTATTATACTACATAAATCTTTTAAATACTATACTATGTATGTATATACATATGTTTATAGGTATACAATTTCTTTACCTTAAAGACCTAATCCTTTTATTATAAATTATTATATGTTTACAATTCTTATTTGAATTTTTGTAGCTCTAAATCCCTTTCATAATTATTCATTCTCATTTATTAAAAGTTTGTTAAATTTTATTTATTTTATTTATTTTAGTTTGTTTTAAGACTTCTTTTAAATTTGTTTTTAAACTTCAAATGTGGATATTATTGTTTGTACGTGATAGCATATTGTAGGATTGTTATTATGCGTATTCGTTAGTCATTGTGATTCATCGATGAAATATACTGTGTATGAATTATTTATTTGCTTCATATCTTATGATTCCATATTCATATTTTATAAAAGTCGTGCTTTACTCCATTTTGTTAAGAATCTGCATCCAAAAGCCTTCAAAGGAATAACTCGTGTTTGGATAATTCGAGGAAATCAAGTCTTAACTTACTAGGTTCTGATTTCCCTCGTTAAACCCGAACTATCGAGTATCGATTTCAAAATCGAAACGCGTGAGTTTTCAAATAAAACTTTATTCTCGAGACTTTGAAATGCCGCGTCCTAACTTACTGAATGTGGCGTTCACTGTCTCGAGATAAGAATCTTAAAATCAAGGCAATATTTTATATTTTGAGGTTTTGAAAGATCGAGCCCTAACTTACTGGGTTCTAGTTTTTCATTAGGCTCAAAATAATTAAATACCCTTTTGATTTAAATACATGAACCTTTTAAGTAAAAGAGGCGAGCTTAACTCCAAGGGATAGATATGTCGCATCCTAACTTACTGGGTCCGGCATTCTTATCCCCTCGAAATAAGCGAACCTCGATTTTTACTTCGACATATTCAAATGTTTTTAATAAAAGGGATCGTAATTTAAATTCTTCCAAATTTTCAAACATTCGGCATTAAGACATTAATTAATCAACCAGGTACCAATTTTGGGCGTATCGAGGGTGCTAATCCTTCTTCCTGCGTAACCGACTCCCGAACCCGTTTTCTGGATTTCAAAGACCAAAATAGTTTTTTTAATAAATTAAATGGTTTATTAAAAACAATCACATTTCGAGGTGACCCGATCACACCTCAGTAAAAAATGATCAGTGGCGACTCCCGTTTTAACTTCATTTTCAAAAACCCAAAGTCAATTCTCTCCACCTATTTTCAAAAAAATGGTTTCGACAGACACAATTAAAAACAAAAATCTTAAAAGAAAAGTAAAATATTGGCACATAATTTTTAAAGTTAAAAACTAAAAGTAAAGTAAAACCAAAAAATAAAGAGAGTAATGATAGTTTCTCTAAAAACTTTGAAAACCTCAAAACCAATATTTTTACAATATTTTACTTTTTAAAGTTTTTCATTTTAATTTACATCATATAATATCTAACGTCTCATCTAACAATTAAATAACAATATTAGTAAAAGATCTTATTGATATGACATCAATAATTTAGGGATGTAATTAGAATGTTTTAAAATTTGAGGGTTAATTTAAAATAAAAGTCATAATTTAAGAATATTTGATGCAATTAACTTAATAAATACTTTAAAAATTAAATTTTATCTAATTAGCTAACTTTTCGTAAGAATAACTTGTTTTATATACAATAACTTGTTATATCCCCTATACAAAAAAAAAAAAAAAAAACAAAAACTCACAACGATATTGTTAAACATATATTTTTAATTAATGTGTTTTTTTCTAGAATAATTTTAAATTTCATTTTGTGTTTTTTAAGGGTGCAAGATGTTATCCAATTTCACAATTAAAAAATATTTTTTTTGGAAATTCAATATTTGAAATTAAATAAATATATTTTATCCAATTAAAGTATAAAATCTTAATCAAACAAATGTTTATTTTTTTAATAAAAAAACAATTCTTTAGTTAAGCTAAGATTTAAAATATTTAACACATAAATTACTATAATTTTGTAATGTAAAATTATGTAAGAAAAAAAATTTATGAAAGAAAACTATTTAAAATTGAGATGGACGGTAGAGATATGTAAAGTGTAGAGTAAATGGTGTAAGCCGCGACGTAGAGGAGAGAAGAACATTGTAATTAACGGAGAGACCAAAAAGAGTGGCCCAAGTTTTTATATTATTTTAGTCTTTAATTTTTAGTTTTTCGAGTGAGAGGTAAGTAAAAAGAGGGAGATACAGACGAGAGCCTTGAACTTCCCATTTCTCTTTCAAGTTTTAGGGTTTCTATCCTTGTTTTCCCTCTGAATTTCAGGTAAATTCCTCTCAAAACCTCATCAGTTTCAGTTTTCTGGGCTTGTATTTTTCTTATTTGGTGGTTTTCTCTGGGTTTTTGAGGCAATTTAAAAATTTTCTGGATTTCTTTTTCAGCCTTTTTCCGTGCAATGCTTGCCTCACTTGGTGTGTTTTTCTTCCAGTGGTTTTTTTCTTTCTTTTTAAGTACTATCTGAGTACACTAAATCCCTGTTTTTTGTTTCTAGTTTTAAGTCAACGTTCAAGTTCATCCGTTTTTAGCTTTTTTTCCCCTCTGACGTAACTATTTTTTGGTCTTTTTTAGCTACTTCAGTAAGCTTTTTCAGAATCCGGTTATTTTATTTTTTATTTAGTTTTTTTTCGTTTTAAAATTTTTTTTCTCATTTTTGTGAGCGAGACTATTAAAAAGCTGTAACATTTTTGCTTCATTTGCCACTTAATGTTAACTTTGGCGTGCGTGTATGTGCGTCTTAAGTTCATATTCTTAGATGTGCTTTATTTTGCACTCTGAAGGGTAATTTTTTTCCTTTTATTTTACCATTTATGCTCATTTCCGTAATTGTTCTTGTTGGTGTTCCAGCTGTCTTCAAGAATACGCTTATTTTGCTGCAGATCGTCTAATTTTCTAGGTAATATTTGTATTCATTATAAATATGGCTTTCCGATTCTTGCATGTTGGATTTCTTAGCACATTGTAAGAAAAAAAAACTTCATTTTTGAACTGCATGATCATAGTGTTTTGTTGTCATGACTTTGCTTCTGTTTTTGGGTGTTTGAATGTTTCTGACTGTTCACCTGTTCCACTCTGCAAATATGGTAAGATCTTTTAGCCATTATTCAGTTCACTGAATTCCCTGAATGCATGTTTACGTTTCTCTTAAAATTATTGGCTTGTTAGATGTCAAGTGTAATTGCTTCTCTCTCTCTCTTTTTTTTTTTTCTCTTTTGTTAATAATAATAATGACCAATGTGTCAACTCAAAAATAGTAAACTGTTTTCTGCCTGAAATGATTATATGATATTATTCCTTATCTTCCTTAAAAGCGGTTTTTCTTTTTTATTTTAGGTTATCTTGGTACTTCCTAGTATTTTCTCTTCTTTGTTGCATTACATATTGTTTTCTTTGTTTTAGGACATGGACTCGTTTGAGCAGGATGGAAATGGGACGGCACCTGACTCTCTGCCTCCACCCCCACCTGTGCCTCCTGATGTGGTGCCTATCAAAGCAGAACCTGAACCTGCAAAGAAGAAGGTTGTGCGAGTCCCAATGACTAGGCGTGGTCTTGGATCTAAAGGGCAGAAAATAACCCTTCTCACCAATCACTTCAAAGTGAATGTTGGAAGCTCTGATGGACACTTTTTCCATTACTGTGTATGCTATTTGATTCCTTTATTCTATGCTTTTCTATTAATAGTCCTCTGGTTTTTGTTTATGGTAATTATTGATGCAAGCTTCTTCTTTTGTATTTGGTTCAACAGGTTTCTCTTTATTATGAAGATGGCCGTCCAGTTGATGGCAAGGGTGTTGGAAGAAAAGTGATAGAGAGGGTGCAAGAGACCTATGGCAATGAATTGGCTGGAAAGGACTTTGCTTATGATGGGGAGAAAAGTTTATTTACTGTTGGTGCTCTTCCAAATAACAAGCATGAGTTTACAGTTGTACTTGAGGATGTTACATCTAACAGGTAGACATACTCGTAAGACTGGTTTTTAGTATAAATGTCTCCCATTTATTTTGATTTAAGCTCTAAATGTGGACCTTCACATTTATAGAAACAATGGGAATGCAAGCCCTGATGTCCATGATGACTCAAATGGGCAAGATAGGAAGAGAATTAAACGGCCTTATCAGTCAAAGACCTTTAAAGTGGAGATCAGCTTTGCTGCAAAGATTCCCATGCAAGCCATTCAAAATGCTCTGCGTGGACAGGAATCAGAAAACTCACAAGAAGCCCTAAGGGTGTTGGATATCATTTTACGGCAGCATGCTGCAAAACAGTGAGTTAAAAATATCAGCCTGTATGTCATTTTTTTCCACTTAAGGTTTTGGTCCTGGATGTTAAATTTATTCTGACATTAACTTGAATTTTATAGGGGATGTCTACTTGTTTGCCAATCATTCTTTCAAAATAATCCTGATAATTTTACAGACATTGGAGGTGGTGTCCTAGGCTGCAGGGGTTTCCATTCTAGCTTCAGAGCCTCTCAAGGGGGCCTTTCCCTGAATATTGGTTAGAACTTGGAATCTTACCTCTGACTCTTATGCATTTATTACTTTGTGTTTTTCTTTTAATTACTCAATTTGTTTCTATTTTAGATGTCTCAACTACCATGATAATTCGTCCTGGTCCGGTTGTGGACTTTTTGCTTGCCAATCAGAATGCCAGAGATCCGTACTCCCTGGACTGGACCAAGGTAACCAATAACCTTCTCTGTCTCCAAGTGAATTTGAGTTACCTTGCATCAATTATTGAACCTCTATTGCTTGGTTCCCCCTGTATAGGCTAAACGAAGCCTTAAGAACCTGAGGATAAAAGTCAGTCTATCCAATCAGGAGTACAAGATCACTGGATTGAGCGAGCAGTTGTGCAAAGATCAGTTGTATGGTTTCCTGATTTCAGACCATTGCTTTTTCTTCAATCTGTTTTAAATCAGCTAGTATTTATTTTTGTCTGATGGAGTCTTGTCTTATGCTTCAGTTTTAAGTAATTACTTTTTTTATTTGTTGTTTGTGTCCTTTATGTAGGTTTTCATTGAAGCAGAAAAGCATAAAGAATGATAATGGTGAAGCTGAGAATCTAGAGATTACTGTCTATGATTATTTTGTCAACCATCGCAACATACAGTTGCGCTATTCTGCAGACCTGCCATGCATAAATGTCGGAAAGCCAAAACGGCTGACATATATTCCTTTGGAGGTGAATTCATAAACTGTGGTTTTGTTTGTTTATAGAATCTATGTTTTGTAACTAATACTTGCCTATGGTTTGTTGGGCACCTGTTGCAATAGCTCTATTCCCTGGTGTCTTTACAACGTTACACCAAAGCGTTAACTACTTTCCAGAGAGCTTCTTTGGTTGAAAAATCAAGACAGAAGCCTCAGGAAAGAATGACAGTCTTATCCAGTATAGGTCTTTTCTCTAAGCTTTTGACTCACTTCATATTTATTATACTGTAAAATACATGTCAA
Source organism: Gossypium stocksii (assembly GCA_020496765.1). Lineage (NCBI taxonomy): Eukaryota > Viridiplantae > Streptophyta > Magnoliopsida > Malvales > Malvaceae > Gossypium > Gossypium stocksii. Next base: position 114,523,679 of record CM035623.1, read on the forward strand.
TGAGTGTTGTTACAAATTTTGTGCAGGCTTTACAGAGGAGCAACTATGGTACTGAGCCGATGCTGCGTTCTTGTGGTGTTTCTATCAGCACTAATTTCACCCAAGTCGAAGGTCGTGTTCTGCCAGCGCCAAGGGTAGAGTCATATTTGGCTGGATTAATTCTTTTTTTCTTCCATTGATATGTCATGCATTTATGTTGGGTGTTTAGTGTTATCCTAATGATTTTGGTTGGATGACAGTTAAAAGTGGGGAATGGTGAAGATTTCTTTCCTCGGAACGGGAGATGAAATTTTAATAACAAGGTTTTTGCTCCCTTTTATTTTGAAACTTTCTATTTTATATATGTTTCATCTACTGTTTCTCAACAGTGTATGCTTTCGTAGAAATTAGTGGAGCCAACTAAGATTGAAAGATGGGCTGTTGTCAACTTCTCAGCACGATGTGATACGAATAGCCTTGTTCGGGATCTGATTAGATGTGGAGACATGAAAGGAATTGTAAGTTTGACCAAGTTTTTTTTTTAATTTTGTTGTGATGTTTTTGTCACTTGGCGTATACGAGGTTATAAATTCAACTTATGGGCTAAAGTTGTTTTCCTTGTCTCTATTTTAGCGTATAGACCCTCCATTTGATGTGTTTCAAGAGTCCAATCAGAACAGACGTTGCTCTCCTTTGGTTAGAGTCGAGAAAATGTTTGAAGATATCCAATCTAAACTTCCTGGAGCTCCACAGTTTCTTCTTTGTCTTTTACCTGATAGGAAAAATTCTGATTTTTATGGTATGCAAAATCTTACCTGTTCCTGCGTTAACTGTGCTTTTCTTTCTGTTGAAGTCTTTTCCTTGCATCTAAATTTGACTTTTTGAAGGTCCATGGAAGAAGAAGAATCTTTCTGAGTTTGGCATAGTCACTCAGTGCATGGCTCCAATTAGGGTCAATGATCAGTACCTTACAAACCTGCTTCTGAAAATCAATGCAAAGGTATGCTCCCATCAAATTTATTCTTCTTTTTCTTTAACTTGGGAAGATTAAACACTAACCTGCTAATTACCTCTACGCAACTTGGAGGACTGAATTCCATGTTAGCAATTGAGCAAACACCTTCAATTCTAGTTGTTTCAAAGGTTCCAACCATCATCCTTGGCATGGATGTGTCTCATGGCTCTCCTGGGCAGTCTGATATTCCATCAATTGCTGCGGTAGGGATGATATTGTTCAATATCTTTTTGTTTCTTGGGTTTCCATCAACTGCTAGCTGCTTGTAATGGCAGTTATGGATATGTGATTCTGCAGTCTGTACTTTACTTAACTATTTCCTCTTGAGGTAGCTTCTTGACCTGTACTTATTTTAGAGTTCCTTTTGTTGAATTTCTAGGTGGTCAGCTCCAGGCAGTGGCCTTTGATTTCCCGCTATAGAGCATCTGTGCATACACAATCTCCTAAGCTTGAAATGATAGATTCTCTATTCAAAAAAGTGTCTGACAAGGAGGACGAATGTATCATGAGGTGCACCAACAATGAAGCTCCTTTCTTTTCAGATTTAATTTTTACATCTTTTTTCTTTCTTTTTAATTTGTATCTTTTTAGTTAAAAAATTATGTGTTACTCTTGTTCAACATTCATGTCTAGCATCTTAACTTTTGGGTCTAGTAGTGTTTATGGTCATCTTCCTAATGAATTTTTTTTTAATCACAGGGAGGTTCTCTTAGACTTTTATACAAGTTCAGGAAAGAGGAAGCCTGATCAAATTATCATATTCAGGTTTTTCTGTTTCTCATGTTCAATTTCTATAAAATATAACATATTCTAACTCAAATGGAATAGTACATTTTCAAGTAACTTGCGAAGACAAAATTTTGGTGTTCATGTTTCTTAATTCACATTGCTTCTCTGCTTGCAAACTATTTGTATAGACTTCTTAGCAATTATATATTTATACAAGTTGAATGTCCTTTTTTAACTTCAATTATCCTAGAATGTTTCTTGCATCCTGCAATTCGGAATGCATAGATTTCTATCATTCTTTAGCCTCATCTACATTCCTAATTTATTTCTCTTGCTACATAACTTTGACTGTTGTGATATTCCCTCTATCATTTGCACATCTGTGTTGTATAATTATGTTCTGGGAGTATAATACCTGCTATGTAAAAGTATTTTTGCATTTTAGAATTTTATTTTTTTCTCATAAATGTTTGTGTTTATGCTGCTTGGTTAATCTATCATATCTGCTATGTAAAAGTGCTTTTTCATTTTAGAATTGTGTATTTTATCATAAAAGCTTATGGTGCTTGGTTAATTTATATATCAAACGTATCCTGTTTTTGAGGGTTCTCTGCTGCAAGTTTTTGTTTCAATCTTATGATTAATCATGTCTCTCATGCGTTTTTATTATTTGCTAGTTTGTGATTATTGTGCTGATGTTTCTGTTACATTTTATTGAGATGCTGATGGAGTATTGCTCCCTTGCTCATTATTCTTGGTTCAACTCAGGGATGGAGTTAGCGAGTCACAGTTCAATCAAGTATTGAACATTGAACTGGATCAAGTAATTGAGGTATGCAGTAAGATTACATTGTTGGTGATAAATCATTGTCTTAAAGATGACGGTGATTGGGATAAATAATCAGTTGTTAACGTTTCTACTTTATAGGCTTGCAAATTTCTTGATGAGAGTTGGAACCCCAAGTTTGTGGTCATTGTGGCACAGAAAAACCATCATACTAAGTTTTTCCAGCAGGGATCTCCTGACAATGTCCCACCTGGTGAGTCTCAGTCATGATTTGGTGCATGTCATTTGATACCTTAATTATAGTTTTCACAATTTATCCTGTTTTCCTTTATGCAGGAACCGTTATATACAACAAAATCTGTCATCCTAAGAACAATGACTTCTATCTTTGTGCCCATGCTGGAATGATTGTAAGTTTGAGAATTTAGTTTTCTTGATTACTGATTCTGTAGTTATGCTTTTTTGTCCCTTTATACAAAGTTGAGTCTCCTTTTAAATTTGAATCAAGGCTCTGGTTTCTGATCTTTTTGACTTTTTCCAATAAGCTTGTAGTTGAATAACCTTGATGCCTCCTATTCCTTGTAATGTTCATTTCTTTGTATAATTTGTGTTTGCTTTTCAGGGAACCACGAGGCCTACTCATTATCATGTTCTCTTAGATCAGATTGGGTTTTCGGCTGATGATCTGCAGGAACTAGTCCATTCTCTGTTGTATATGTAAGTGTTTAATCATGTATTATGATTGCTTCGCAAATGTTTTGATCTGTAACCAATACTGTATTCCTTATAAACCGTCTATTGCAGGTATCAAAGGAGCACCACTGCCATATCTGTAGGTGAGAATTCTGATTTAACTTTGATCTCTGTTTGTGAAAGCTTCCGGCTAGTTGTTTGATTTCGTATTTCAGTTTTTTCTCTAGTTTTTGTTTGAGATGTTTTACGGATTGCTAATATGACAACATGACGTGTGTTGTAGTTGCTCATATTTGCTATGCACATTTGGCAGCCTCACAGGTTGGTACATTCATGAAATTTGAAGATGCCTCAGAGACATCCTCGAGCTATGGTGGGGTTACTGCACCCGGAGCTATTTCTGTCCCTCAGCTGTCGAGGTTGAAGGAGAACGTTTGCAATTCCATGTTCTTCTGCTGAGCCCCCATGTTTTGTATAGGCTTTTGGTTGTTACCAAAACGACTGAAACGTTTTTAAGTTATATGAAAAAAAAAGTAGGGTTATCATTGATGATGTGGTGGTGGTTGAAACATCATCCCTTTTGGGTGTTTGGCCCTACTATATGTAGGATCTATGAAGGTATGTTTGTCTAGCACTTGTTAAATGGCTTTCGCCTTTGTAGTACCTGTAATCCTGTTTGGTGATAATCAATGCATAGCCTCAGCTATCGTTAACTTAAAACCTGCTTTGTGTCCTGTGGAGTGTGGGATATCCTTCATGTAAGTTGAGATTTGTCCTGAGTTACATAAAACCAGTCGTAAATCAAAGAAAGCAGAGCACCACGGATGGGTCAACTGTTACCAAATACATACCATACCAGTATGATGGTTCAACCGAAAATCAAACCCAAACATCAGAGTTAAAAACAGTCTAGCTAGAAAAAGGACTAAGGCACCGTACATCGCCACTGAAAAAGAAGCCGAAGATGCTCCAACCAAGCCCCTTTCACAAGAATCTCCTCCCCACTAGACAAGACAAAGAATGAGCGCATATGGTGTAAGTTATTTTCCATTGAATGGAAAGATCACAGAACAAAGGAAGAGTAGACAGCAGCCGGTTGAAAAGAGGAGAGCACTCGACCTTGGACAAGTATCGATTTATATGTAAGTATGTTACCATACGATAATGACATTTGGAGCCTCGTATAAAATTTTTAATACATTTATAGTTCCGAATATAAATGAAATATCCCGAATAAGTTGAGAGAGGAGCAATGAAGAGCCGCATCATTACCAGGTGCTTTGCATCTGCATTGCATGCCACGAACTTCCCAACAACTCCTTGAGAGATGAGGAGAGGGTTCAATAGACAGTTACGACGTATACTTTTACAATAAACAACAGGTTTATATGCAATGCAAAACAATATCTAGGACCAATATTTCAAATCTGACCAACCCCAAGTTGTGGCTGATTACATCACAATCCACACTTCACACCATGTTTTCCAGTTTTACATCAACAAAACTTTGTTAATCGGTTCCCTAACTCTATTTGTTCCCATTGTAAGGCCAAGGGTTGTAAAACCAATGAGAGCAATATCCAGGAGAAGGGGTAGGTGCTGGAAGTACTGCTATTAACTATATGTTAAGCATGAAAGTAGCAGTGAGAGACCATATATATTTTTTGCACCTGCAATTCGGAATTTCATCTCCTCCAATATAGCATTTATTTAATGACTTCATCAAAATAATGGACACAGCAACCCACATGGAAGTTAAAACTAGGGGAAACCAAACAAAAGCTAAACAACACTCACAAGGTCAACCCATCAACACATTTACAAAACCACAATTCAAGAAAATATGGAATAACCCCAAAATTGTTGTCACATTTAAACTAAATTAAGAACATTCTGATTCACATGAGAAACAGTTGCCACAAGACAAGTGTATCAGTCTATTTAGGGGGGACAGAAAAGGCATTGCTTGAGTCGCACTCGAAAAACATGAAAAGGCATAGTAGTGTCCGCATGAAAATCTACCTGTTCCCCCAACATTTTTCTTCTAACTGAAATAGTACACCTTTTTGAAAACATGTGAAGGGGAAAGAGTACAAAATTAAATATGAAAATACAGGTTTAGGATTTCTGATCTTTATAGCAGGCAAACAGTAACAACTTTTTGCTACAAATATAAAGACCACGTTTGCATGAGTGCCTGGAACTTCAGAATCACCAGAGACGAAAATAAAATGATTGATGCATCTATGAGAGTATCTGCACAATGAATAGTAAAGCATAAAAAGACAAGTTTTGAAAATAAAATATTTATGGAAAAAGATGCATGAGAAAATAACCTTTGACAAGTTTCATACCTTTGGCAAAAACAAATAAGATTTTGAGTTATTAAAGTCTAACCAAATAAAACTTGATGGACATCAATGGAAAAATCCAAAATGAAGTTCAATAAACAACATAAAGTAAGATCAAACCAAGAAGATTGTTTCATTACAATTTTACAAGGCAACTAAAAAACACCAACAAATAAAAAGAAATGGGGGCATTTATGAAATTTGTTATGAAACCTTTGTATGAAGAAGAAAAAAAAAAGACCAGACTCATCAACATACCAAATCCTATAACCACCCTTTCTCCGTTAAAACAAATTAACTTTGTAGAACTAAGTAACTCGCCCAAATGATTAACTTAAAAGTTGAAGCATACTAAGAACTCTATTCATTCATCAACAATTCAACTCTGTTGAGCTTCAACAACAATTAAAAGCAATCTGGTACAGCTCTCACACAAACCTGATCCTAAATACTAACCACAACCTCTTTCACACAAATGTGAGATCATGTTTAGCAGTATACAGCACAATTTACTTAATTAGATTTGAACCCGCATTAGTTAGTTCTATCATGCATGAAAATCATGCAAATGTAACATTAATGGAGTCCATAAATCATGCAAAAGATCATATCTGGTTACCTTAGGCCATACCTAATGTCCCATGTAAGGAGCACCACTACCAGGTTGATTCCTACCAGCACCGCCCTGACCCATCTGTGGGTTCTGATATCCACCTTGCACTCCATAGCCTCCAGCAACCTGATTCCCATACGCTGCAGCAGGTGTCCCCTGGTTCACAGGGGTGCCACTAAGCCCTCCAAGCAGATTACCAAGCCCCAAACCACCCTGGCCAGCAAGCAATGCAGTTAAAGCCTGTCCAAGCGCTGGGTTTAAAGCAGGTGCAGCAGCAGCAGGGTTAAACCCACCAGCAGCAACTCCAGGGTTGAACCCCACTGCAGTAGGTCCAGATGGAGCCATCAAATAACCAGTCTCTGATCCACCAGATGAGTACTTTCCCTTCTTAGCATGATGGTAATGAGACTGAATCTGATGTCCTTGCTGATGCTGATGCTGTTGGTACTGCTGATGGTGCCCACCGGAAGTACCTCCTCCGTAACCCCCTTTAGTCGATTTCGGCCCATCAATGGCTTTTTGGCAATGCAAAACATGACCTTCAAAATTTTTATGAGGCTCTTCTAACGCTTTCCTCGCACTCTCAACCGGCCTGTATACAAAAAGGGCAAATCCCTTTGGTTTCCCTGTCTGCTTATCGAGCCCCATTGGACCTTCCTCAACTTTCCCATACTATTTAAAAAACTCAAGCAACTTTTCTGGGTCCAAGTCAGCTGACACATTGCTAACAAAAATCTTCCTTTGAGTATACTCGGAAACAGGAGGAGCCGTAGGAGGTGGCACTGGAACCGGCCCCTGTGAAGCGAACTGGCAAGAAGTAGTTTGATTTCTAATCTTCTTCTGAGGTTCTTTCAAAGCCCGGCGTGCCCCACTATGATGCTTAAATAGAATAAAGGCGTAACCTTTAGATTTCCCAGAAACCCTATCGGTAACAGCTTTGCATTCTTCGATTTCCCCATACTTACAAAATTCGGCGGTGAGGGTTTCCGCAGTGGTATCCCAACTTAGCCCATGAATGAAGATCTTCCGATGGGCCGGGTCCGCATCTGCGAACTCCCGAACTGACGAGATAAATTCCGGGTTCTTATCAACGGCTCTCCTGATAAGGGTAATCAATTGCTCTTTCCCGAATGGTTCCAGAAGTTTCTCTAACGGCTCGTCGTCCAAATCCTCTTCTTGACCCGTTTCTTTCGGGGCTCCGTTGGCGTTAGAGGAACCGGCTAGGGTTTGATTTTGAGCTTCTTCATCATCGTCGTCGTCGTCTTCTTCTTCAACTTCCTCTTCTACTTCAACTTCTTCTTCCACTTCTACTTCCTCTTCCACTTCCTGTAGTTGCAGTTCCTCTTCTACTTTGGGGTTCGGATCTTCGTCGGGTACATATTCTGGTTGTTGTCGGATTGGTTGAGGATCCGGCGTTGTTTTGGTGGGTTGGGGTTCGGAGGACCGTTGCTTTCGCTTTTTGGCCATGGATGAAATGGATATTTCCCTTAAAAATTAGGGTTTTATTTGGAGGAATGGCTAGGGTTTGGAACGACGGAGCTTGCCTATTATGTTATCTTAGTTTCAGCTCTTGATGTCATATAACATATCACCCATATTGTCTGTCTTCATTATTTTACAATTTATTTTTTATATCATACTTCCCACCTGCTTAAACTAATTGAATCATTAAACTAATAAAATATTAGTTAAATAATCGATTCAATCATATTTAATAATTTTTTCTAATTTTTAATTTTAAAATAGTTAAATCGAATCAACATTCCTATTCGTAAAACATTACCTTCTATCAAATACTTTTGCTTAAACAAACTCCTAAATTGTTTTTGTATCTATAGTTATCTTGCTTGAATAAACTCTTTTACTATTTTTATAGCTAAATAAGCTTATGATATACAGTTAGTACCCAGGAAAGTTCTTGATTGTTATATTAAAATAGTATTTAAAAAGTTATCTAGTAAACACAAAAGTGACATATTCAGGTAATCATTGTAATTTGTGAGTTTTACGGATTTAGAAAGTGTAATTGAGGTTATGTAATTGGAGCACTTTTAAATTCTCAGCGAAGAGTGTGAATTGGAGTAACTACGTAGATAATTACACTAAAATTTATTTTTTTTAAAAATATTTTTATACAAAATAAAAAATATATTATAATAAGTATAAACACGTATAAATGTTTGATATGATTATGACAAAAAAAATTATATTATAAAAATCATTTGTAAATTTTGAAAAGTTATAAAAAAATTTATATTATTTAAAAATCCTACAAAAAATTAAAGTTATGATAAAAATGTTTTACATGTTATAAAAGTGTGATAATATATTTATTTATAAAAAATTATGGTCAAGTATGAACATAACGTTTTTATATGTTCATGCTATATATTATAAAAATAAAATTTATATGTCAAAAAAGCCCTTAAGAAAATGCAACAAAAAAATTTCAATTAAGTCTATATATTAAATTCGCACACAATTAAGCCCCTCCATTAACCATTTCCGTCATTGATCATGTTGAACAATAAAATAAAATAAATTGATGAACCAATTAGATGATAACATTTGATAGCTTTTGGTTTAATATAATATTTTCCTTCCAAATATTAAAATTTATAAAAAAATGTTTTTATAATTAAAAAAATTATCAAAATCATTAAAAATATTTTAAAATATTAAAATATATGAAATTTAGTATGAACTTATAAAAATTATTTAAAAAATGTAAATATTATAAATTTATAAAAAATAATAAAACATTTAAAATTTTATAAACACCCATTAAAATTCTATAAAAATAATTAAAAATCATAAGAATTATAAAAAAAATATTAAAATTGATGTAAACTTCTAAAAAATCATAAAAACTTGAACTGGACCGAATCAGTTAATTGGACCGAAAACGATAAGTGTGTTGGTCTGAATGAAACAATTAGACTGGTTGACCTATAACGGTTGAACTGATCTTTTATATATATATATTTAATGTTTTATTTAAATGAGCATGATAGATTAGTTGAACTAACAAACCAGTGGTCATACTGGTTCTAAAAACCTTTGTTATAATATTTCATCTTGACATATGCTAATAGTTGGATAATAAAATTTTTGTTTGATTACAAATATTTAAAAAAATAAAAAATTGATTCAACAGTTTAATTCTCAAGTCAACTAGTCTAATGGCTTTTCTTCGATTGATACCCTTGCTGATGTTAGGCTAATTAGTCTAATTCAAGTTTTTTATGATTTTTAAATAATTTTTATAAATTTATATCAATTGTAATATTTTAAATATTTTTTTATAATTTTCTACAATTTTTATGATTTTTAAGAATTCTAATACATTTTTTAAATTTTAATTATTTTAAATAAGTTTTTATTAATTTTATGGTATTTTTATAATTTATTAGAATTATTATATTTTTATAATATTTATAAGCTTTATAATTTATTTTTTTAATACTTATTTTAATAATTTTTTCGAAAAATTTCATAATTTTTTATGACTTATAACATTTTTATGGGAAAAAATATGATTAAACCATAAAATTCCACATGTCACAATATAATTTAACAATTAGCGTAGTCAATAATGGAAACCCTTAACGGAGGGGCTCACTTGATTATTTTAATTAATGAAAAAAGCTTAATTGAATGTGAATTTAATACAAAAACTTAATTAATTTTTTATTAAAAACCTTTTTGACACATAAGACTAAAAATAATACACTTATTCATAAGAAAATTATGTTATTTATAAGAAGTGCTACCTAAGTTTTGAAAATTTTATAAAACATTTTTATAAAAGCTATATATTATAAATTTTATACTACTATTATTTACTTAATTTACGTATTATGAAAGGGGAATTACATAGACTAAGTCATTCTCTACATTAAAGTTATACAAGTTTTTATAATCAAGGCTATAGGTCTCAAATATTATAAAGTCGATATTAAAAATATAAATAGAAAATGTACCATCTCATTAGGTGTGAGAGAATGATGCTAGACACAAATATGATAGACAACAGTCACAACACGGTAACTTTTTAATTTGAGACATTTAAGACTTCGAAATGTAATTGGAAAGACATTTATTGTTCTACAAAAAAATACAAATGATATAAAGAGCATACATTAAATATTAAAAAGAGAATAACCCATATGATCTAAAATACCTACATTTATTTTTCTTGCTATTTTTATTTATTATTTCATTGTTCAAACAGACCCTAAAGTCTCATACTCTTTATCTTAATTTCATGTCCTCAAGTTTTTTGTATGGAGTTCAATTACAATTGAAAATAATATACATATAAATTTTGAAACAGATGTTATTCAATTCGGACTAAATTAATTAAATTGATGTTGGGGCTGGCAGGTATTTTCAACCCCAACACATCATAAAAGCTAGAAAGGATAAAATACAAATATAAAGGTGTACAACGCAAGGAAAAAAAAGGGAACATTTGAAACCGGAAATATGGATAACATTCTAGCTAGAGAAAGAAAATAGATGAAGCTCAAAATTACTCCGTTTCAACGAACAAACTAAAAAGCTGGTTATGTGCATAAATATAGGATCTTATCCCTTTGCAGTCAAATACCACTGAAAATTGAACGCATAAATCATTGCTACAAAAACAACTTTTTCAGTCTTCTTTTTGGCACCAAAATTTAAATTTTGATGTTGAAGTAGTCCGGGTCAAAATGGTGTAATCGCACGTATCCATCCTCCCCGCCACTTGAGAAACTATTCAGTTACAAAACACAGATGGTTAAAATAATCAACAATCCGGAGCAGAACAAAAACTCCGTGGCAGCAAACATGCAAGAGAGAACTACCAAATCATGATGAGATGCAATTGGTCTAGTTGAATATATCATTTCATATAACATAATTGGATTTAGTTAACAATAATAAAGACATCCGTGGGACCATAAATTTCAACTTTCCATAAACAAGGTTCATTTGATACACAGTACACAACAACATCAAGTTTCATTAGCAAGTTGTAAATAAGCAAAGAACTTTTATTTGCTCCGTACCTCTTCCCATCTGGGTTAAAAGCCAAAGCATTTATAGGCCCAAAATGCCCTTTCACACCTCCAATTTCCTCTTGAAGTATCTACAAAGCAGCCAAATAGTATGATAAAATGGGAAACTGCAGAAAAACAAATCTTCACCATCTGCAGAAACCTTATATAAACAAAAATTACCTTGTCATAGAATTTAGCTTCAAACTTTCCAGCACGATGATCCGTAGTTGTGACAGCTGATGCATCCTGGCCACCTCCAAGCACCACCTAGAACAACACGAGGCATTCAGAAGAAAGAAACAAGAAAGATTGCAGAGTATTGAATGCTGATAATGAAATCAGTCCCCCCCCCCAACCCCCTGTATTTTCTCTCAGCATTGCCAAATAAACCCAGTATCATTCAAATATATGCTAACAGACAATCCAACATTAGCACTGGACCATCTAAACAATTGATTTTGCAAGGCTTGAGGTGAATTACAATATTAGACGTCTTTAGGCCTGTGAGTGCTATAAGTTTAAATAAAATGCTTGAAGACCCTGAAGTTATCAATTACCAAATAAAACAGATACTGAACTTCCAAAAACTAGAAAAAGATTTGCCAGATTTCTCTTTAATGCAGAGCCAATTAAGAAGAAAGATGCTATTAGGGACAAAGAATATTGGAATACAAGTTGCGTAGCTCTTATTGGATACTTACATGGTCAAGAAGGGGAGACATTGCAACAGCATTGACTGGGCGTTCAGTACTGTATGTCTTGATAAGAGTCAATGTTCTTGTGTCCCATAGCTAAACATTTGAAGAAAAGAAAAACAATAAAGAATCAATCATGAAGAGAAAAATATCAAACATAGAAGATCTAGGAGGGGTTAATAAGATGCATCACCTTGGCCGATTTATCTAGGGAACCACTAAGGAAGTGGGAACCATCTGCCGCCTTTGTGAGAGATGTTATTGTCTTTTTGTGGCCAGATTCCTTGTCAGACTCTTTAAGCAGTTTTCCAGTCTGCAAGATAGATAGGAAAAATCAATGCAAAAGATCAGACACTTCTCAATGATTCAATGGAAATTACAAATAATGAAAGAAACATAATACTTCTAAAATCAATTGCACAAACAATGTGACAATATTCTCAAAAAAGTCAAAATTTTTTTGACTATCCAAGTCTTAACAAACAATGTAAAAGAAAGAAGTCTAGAATATCAATCCATGCTGTGATAGATCAACTTAAGCTCAACAAAATTACTTCATTGAAAATAGCATAGAAGAGTTTTGCATCAACATCTCTACTTATTTACACATGCTAACTAATTGTCAAGCACCATGCAAACACGACAATATATGTGCATGTATATAAAACAGCAATTCACCTCAGAATCCCATATACGAATTACAGCATCTTCTCCAGCACTAATGATAGTCCTATTGAGGGGTCCCCAAACAGCTCTATTTATTCTACCTTGAGGACCCTTGATGACAAGCACAGATTCCTCAGTTTCTGCATGATTAAGTCACAATGTAATGAATCAGAGTTTAGAAATCAAACACATCAACAGACTTAAATAATAGTTGTGTAAGAAAACAACAGAATTAAACAAATTAAAATTATCACTTTCCCACTGCCTAATTTTATTCAAACCAAACCAAACTGCCTTAAACCAACAACATAATGAATGAACATGATAATTTTTAAGCTTACGTTCGGTTGGATCTCCGGCAATGCGTTTAACATGAATAGCGGACGTCAATTCCATGAAGGGATCCGTGGTAATGACAGCAAGTTTATCCCCAATGGAAAACTCCACCGACCTCGCCGGTGAACCAAAATTAAACGTATATAATTGAGTTCCCTTCTGGACATTCCATAACTTCACCGTTTGATCAGCACTTCCAGTTATAAGCCTCATCGAATCCCCTAAACATTTAAAATATTCATAAGTATAACATTTGGGATTTCAATTTAAAAAGCTGCAAATTCGATAATAAAAAAAAAGAGGAGAAATACTTGAAACATCGCAAGTCCAAACAGCGCCGTTATGGCCACGGTAAGTGCCGAGACGCTCGCCGTTGTCGGCGAACCAAACAGTGGGAGTATGATCCTTGGCACACGAAAACAAAAGATCGCCATCTCTGTTGTACTTGAGAAACGTCAATGGCCTTTCATGACCTTTCATCAAAATCGGCCTCATCTTTGTTCTTTTTCTTTTCTTCCCTTCTCACTCGGAATTAGGGTTGCTGTCTGTGATTCTGTTTATGAATTTTTAAGGGACGTTCCCTTTTCTAGATAATATATATTAGGCCCAAAATATTTTGTGACGGTCCATTTAACCCAATAAAGTTTTATATTTGGTTGAAAAACAACTCTTATTATTATTATTTACTTCGTGTAGGATCACCATTCTTAATCTTTGTTTTTCGATATAATACTTAAAATTAGCATAATCCTATCTCAACCTTTAAATAAGAGCGTAATATGCTTCAACGCATTTACGTTTTTCTATACTAACAATAATACCGATGTCATTAAGCTAAAACTCAATCGACGTGTGCTTGAAGAAGAAACCACTTGTTAATAATTTATTGTTTAATTCGAGTATTTTGCCAATCTACTCAAACTATTCACTTTTTATTAATTAAATTATAATTTTATATGCATATTATTTAAAAAATTTAAACCATACAAACATTTTTTATCATATTTAATATGCAATATATATAATTAATACAAATTAAAATATTGTCCAAAATAATAACTAATCAACATATATAAATTATTTTGATCATTTAAGTAAGTGCTAATTTTTTTAAATAATTATTAAGGCATTTGTACAAATAATAAAAGATTGATATATTATAAATTAAACTCTTTATTATTAATTTTTTTTACCTTTTTTAATAGTCGATAAATTGATGATAATAGTTGGTAAATAATATACAATTAATATAATCATAATATCTATTAGATTTGATTATATATGTTATATAAATAATTAAATTTGTTATTTAAAACTAATGTGATGTATTTTTTTTTACGGGATGGAAACGTAATAATTTAATATTAATATATAAATTTATTTAATAAAAGTCTTATAACAGAATCAAAATTTTCATTTATAAGTGTCATAAATTTTCTCATCAAGTAAATTTATTTATCCAAAAATTTTGAAAGGTTAAATAATAAATTTTAACAATAATAAAAAGTTATTTAAAATAATGAATTCAATAATGTAATGAATAACAAAAGTTAAATGATATATATTTAATTCGTTAATTTCCTTAGAATGTTCTATATACATTCATCATAGGTTTTAATCCGCGACCTATAACATTAGTAAGAATTTATTAACTTAATTTTATAAATCCGAAAAATTTATAATAGTGCACTAACATTAGAAAATGTTATTATTGGTGAAATTTAAGTACTAAAAAATATTTTTATTAAAAGCTAATATTATAGTTAGCATCCTACAAATTCACTCAATTTTTAGTTATACTTCTACTAGTATTTTAATAATAATAAAGCTATTATTACATAGAGTAACGTCCAACATTCTACAAAATCACAAAATAATTTTGAATTTCATACTATAACCATAATCTGAATTTGTTATTATTGTAAAGTTTTAATCATCATAATAGTTAATAAACTTCAATTAAAATTACATAGTATCACTTCGTATTGGTAATTTAAATAAAATATATTATTTAATAAATTAAAATAAATAAATACATAAAATTACATATTACTAAAGAGGTGAGTCTTACTGATATATTGACACGTAACTCATCATGCTCTTTTACTTATTTTTTTTCTATTATATAAAAATGATGAATTTTTTAGTTTCCATCTTTTTAATCTACTTAAATTGATATTTAATCTTTATACTTTAATTTCTAAAATTATTTGGTCTCTATATTTTTATAAGGGATAATGTAATTTTTTATCCCGAAACTTAGTAAGTAGGTCCACATCGGTCCTAAACCTTTTTTTTTTATCTCTAATAATGATTGTGAGAAAAAATGTGATAATGTGACTTTTGGCCATTAAACTTAACAAGTAGGTCCACATTGATCCCTGAACTTAACAATTAGATTCACCTTGGTACTTCTACTTTTTTTAGTTCATTTTGAACTTGACAAATACGTCCATTTTGATCTCTGAATTTAAAAACTCTAAAAGTTTGATGATCCCGAGTTTGAAAAATGTCATATTCAGTGTTTTAACAATTGAACAAGTTAGACCACTAGTTCTCGATTCAACTAGTTTAATCGGTACAACCATTGAACTAACAATAATTAAAATTCATAAAAATCTAATAAAAATTTTAAAAAATGAAGTTACTTGACTTTTTAGATTTTTACAAAATTTTAAATATTGCTGGTCTAGTGGTCAGATTGGTTAAATCGAAAGCTGGTGGTCTAACTTGTTACCATCGGTTTGGTTATTAAAACACTAAATATGATATTCTGAGATTGTACCACATTATCATTTAAAAAAATATATATTTCTCAAGTGATGATGTCACATAATCTCGGAGTGCCACATCATCGAACTTTTAGATTTTTCAAGTTTAGTGATAAAAAATTTCTTGGTTATCAAGTTCAAAATGGACCAGAAAAAATGCATTTACCAAAGTGAACCTAATTATCAAGTTCAATAGTCAATGTTGACCTACTTACCAAGTTCAAGGGTCAAAAGTTACATTATCCCCTCACTTGTCACGACCATTAACAAAATGAGCTTAAATGAATAATAATTTTCAAATTTGGGGATTAAAGTAGATAAAAAAAAAGTTTAGGGGCCAATGTGGATTTACTTGTCAAGTTTAGAGACCAAAAGTTACATTCTCCCTTTTTTATAATGTTGTTAATTAATTCATAGTTAATATATTAACTTTTCAATTAAAATATCATAGGGTTATATATAATTTGAAAACATATTTTTAAATCTTAAAAATAAATAGATTAAATTATTGAAAATAAAAATAAGAGTACTTAATATATAAAACGTAGAGATTTAGAGCTGCGATTATTTAAGTTATACCGAATCATCAAATTAATTGACTTGTAAATCAATAGAGAGAAATTAATTCAGACTAAATACTCAATTGAATCAAGCTTTTATTTTTTAAATTTTAAATTTTTATAAATTTAATTTGATGGCCTGATGAATTCCATCATCGACTTAATTATGAAAACATTACCTATTTTTTTACTTTATAGCTTATCACAAACAAATTATTAACTCACAGGAATTGTGAGTGGATGGTACTAGTAGTAAAAGCAAAGAGGATTTACTAAATTAAAATAGGAATAGTTTTATATTATTAAGTTCTCCCTTTGGATTTTATCAATTGCCGTGGAGTAGTTTGTCAGTAAAAGGAAGACAAAAGGTAAAAAAGGGGAAAAAAAAGAGAAATTCAGAACAACCGTTTCCCGGCAACTTGCAGTTGTTCACGTTCCTAGTGTCAATCCCCGTAAATAAACTGAAAACCAGTGTCATTTAAACCCCTCACTTTATTCAATTACCAAAACAAATTTCTTTTCACCTAATCGTTGTTTCTTCTGTGGATCTCTCTGGAGGGGGAAAAAGGAAAACTGAAGTTATGGGAAATGCAAATGGAAGAGAAGACGGAGCCAATGGCGGTATCGAAAATCCTTACTTAAGATCCAACGGTGGGGAGCCCATCGTTCCTGGAGCCGGCTCCTCGGCCTCTGCAGTAGTTGTTAGAGTGCCGTCGTCTGATTCAATGGCGAATAGTCCGCCGCAGAGCCCTAGCCGGTCTCGATCCCCTCTTTTGTTCGCGCCTCAGGTTCGTATCTTCGAAATTTCAATGATCTAAATTAGTACAAATCTAAATTACTAATCTAAAAGGGAAAAAAAACGAGAGAGATATTTTGTTTCAAATTTAATTTGAATAAGTACAAATCTAAGTCTTGATTGGCAATTTGAGTGACTAACTGAAGAAAATTCTGTGTTGACAGATAGGGAAATTTAAAAAAAAAATTGAATTGTTTCATTGAATGAGACGTGGACGATAATTTTTCGGGCGTCTTCTTTCTGGTCATAATTTAGGGCAGTTTTGCAAAATCTGGTGAGTGGAGATGTTGATAATAAGTTTTTTTTTATAGCAATGTAGCCTTGTTGCTTTGTGAGAAATTCGTTAGAAGTTTGGAATGTAGATATTTTATGGGATTCTTTGGAGAAATGGAATGTAATTGTTCTTTTACACATGTTGTTAATTCTCAAGAGGGAATGCTTAGATGTTTGAATCTTTATTATTCTCTTTTTGAGCTGATGATAGATGAGAGATAAACACAAATGAACATGAGGGGAAGGGGGAAGATTGTTTGATAAGTCTAACCAATGCCAAAGCCCAAAAAGCATACAACTTCTGGAAACATTGTGCGGGAAGCCCCAATATTGTTGGTCTTTAGATTGGTTTGTGTCCACGAAGATTTACTCTTTAGTATGTGTGTGGCTATGATTTCATATATAGATTCATGTGCATCTCTAGATGCCTAATTTGGAGGTGTGAGTATCTGCATTGCTTGCAAGATCAAGTAATTGGTTTTGTAAATTGTGTTTTGTCAATTAATTTGTTTTGTTTCATTAATCTTCATCTGGTCAGATAGTAATTAAGATCGGAGAAGTGCGCTGATGATTTACCTATGAACTAAAGAGTTTTGTCTATCAGTTTAGAGGCCTTTCTACTGAGAGTTTGGTTGCTTTTGGTGAATTTTCAGGTTCCTGTAGCTCCCTTATCAAGGGGTGATGGCCATTCCTTTTTCAGCCAAATTTGGCGGCATGATTCACCTGGGGTTGTTGATAGTGCAATTGAGAAAGGTATTCCTGTCATCATAACATGGAATTATGGTGGTCATGATGTGGCCGTGGAAGGTTCTTGGGACAACTGGAGATCAAGGTCGGGTTTCAGCCCCTTGCATTATAGACACTGACTTTCATGCTTAAGAAATCCCACTGTTTCTCTTTTTGTTTGAATAGTCAAACCCAAGCTTGGATGGCATATAATTGAGTCTGTTATTTTTGCTTCCAGGAAGAAACTGCTGAGATCTGGTAAGGACCACTCAATTCTTTTGGTCCTTCCATCTGGCATATACCATTACAAGTTTATTGTTGATGGCGAATGGAGATATATGCCTGATCTACCTTTTGTAGCTAATGAAATGGGCCATATTTGTAATCTTCTTGATGTTCATGTATGTATCTTCTTATATGACACTTGCTCAAATTTGAATCATTTAACTTCTTTTGTACTCCATGTAATGGTGCTTTCATAGGCTGGTGTAGTATGATTGACTGCAGTGCAAATCTGGCTATTTACAAATTTAGCATCTGCTGTTGCATGAAAGAGAGGTTCACGTATACCATATTGAGCAAACTAGGAAGAGTAGGAAAGATGTGCATTACATAGGTTCTCTCATGTTTCTCAGTAATGATAGAAACTTTTACCCTTTCTTTTCTTGGCCTTAACTAAGATCTCAGTTATACTTGTCACTATTTATGTTGGTTTCATTTGCTTAATTACTTGACACAATTTCTTGCAGGACTATGTACCTGAAAATCTGGATAGTGTAACTGAGTTTGTGGCTCCAGGATCTCCAAATTCCAGTTATGGTCAGGCATTGCCAACGGAGGAAGATTTTGCAAAGGAGCCTGTTATAGTTCCATCCCAGCTGCATCAAACTGTCCTCGGTACAGATAATCAAGATGGAGCATCATCCTCAAAGCCTCAACATGTTGTACTTAACCACCTTTTCATTGAGAAAGGATGGGCATCGCATTCTGTTGTTGCCCTGGGATTGACCCATAGGTTTGAGTCCAAATATGTGACTGTTGTACTCTATAAGCCACTCAAAAGGTAACATGCACTTTTTCCATGCTTCACTCTGTAAAGAAACGAAGGTAACTTTCACAGTTGTCCGTGAAGGTTGGCTGTTTTATAGATCTGCTTTGATACTTTTTAACATGTTTTGTTGCACTTCAACATTAGTTTACCTTAAGGTGTTTGCATATGGAAAATTTTGCCATCTTTGGAGCACATCAAGGTTAAGCATCTGCCATGCTATATTTGCTATGTCCAGTTTTCTACAGCCTTGTAAACTGAGTGGTAGTTGATGTGTATGCATAATTAGGTAAACCTTTCTTAGATTGACATTTGATCCGACAGTAAAGAAAGTTTGATCCAGAATCAGACAATAGTGAGCTTCCATTTACTTCTAAACAAGGTTTGAACTTTGAACCTGAGGGTTACCTCTTACCATTACTTTTTTGTTTGTTATACCTAGTTGTCTTAAGATAAGAGTAACATTTAAATATCATCCATGGCTTATGCGTTTCTTTTTCTTTTTAGTGGGGCTTTCTTTTGAACTTAGTGAATAATGACAGTTGACACTTATGTAAAATCGGCAAGTAATTCAAAACGGAAAGAGGGATGCACCATTACATAATTATCACCACTCACTGTTGGGTGTTTAGTTGGTAAGTCGGTTTTTATTCAATTGATTCAAATAGATCTGAAATTCGAATTCCAATGGTTGCAAATTAGCAGAAAGAATGAGTTCAGCAGTCTTGATTTCAGGCCAACAGTTGTAAAAATATAAGAAACAGAAGATTGATTATGTTTCTTTGGGCTCTAATGACCACTGGAGATTGGGGAAGTTTTGGATTCCTTTTTCATATATATAGGGATTGTTCAAGGATCAAATTCAGGGCTGGTTGTTGTCAACTGAAAACTTTCACCTATAGTTCAGTCAGTCGGCTGATGTTTTTAGGAATTTAGTAATAAATAATTTATCAACAAAAAACATAAAATAATACTAACACCACTAGGTTTCGGAGACATGAAAGGATCCCTCTTTGTTGGGGTTTTTTAATTTTGGGTATGATTAATATATTTTTCGCAATCTTTTCATAGTTCATAAAAATTAATTTTTTTGGGATTTATTATTGTTGCTTTTAATAATATTATCTATAAAATTTGAATTTGAGTGAAATTTATTATAGTAATACATCTAGGGGTGGTAATAGAGTACAGTGAGGTGGATGTTGCTAAATCTACAGTTGCTTTATAATTGGCACACTCTATTCTAGTGGTGAGTAAGATTCGGTTTGATTCAAAAAAATTTTAAAAAAAATTGAATTTAGAGTTAATCGATTTTTTTGAGTCAACACGAATAAGTATTTCGAGTTTTAAGTCGAGTTGAATTTTATAATTTGAATAACTAAAATAATTTGAATAATGGATTGGTGTAAATATTCCTTTAATCTCTGTTAATTTTGAAAATCAACAATTTGATTTCTCTCTCAACAAAAATTATATAAAAAATCAAAATGTTTATAAAAATTCAAAATTTATATTTAAAAAAATCTAAAAAATATATAAAGAAAGTTAAAATTTTAAAGTTTTTCTAAAATAATAAATTTGGGATCTAAAAAAGTTAATTAATGATTCAAGTTTATCATACTAAAGTATCTTTTTTTTTAAATTTTTTTTCAAATATATATGATTTCAAATTTATGTGTTTTAACATGAAATTAGTTATACTATAGCAATATTTTAATTTGAAATGTTTAATATTTTTATTAAACTCAAACAATTTTACTTGATTCGGCTCTACTTGAATTTTAGTTAATTCAACTTGATTCGAGAAAAATTTAAATTTAGTTAATATGATAAAATAAGACTTACCAACTCAATTAAATTGAAAATTTTCACTCAAACTTGATTTGGTCAAACACTCACCCTTACTTTGCTCCTCCACTTATCCCGCTCCACTATGGATGCACAATCTTAATAATCACTATTACCTTTATGGATGTTGAATACATTCATCCCTATCCCACTTTGCTCTATTTCAATTTAATTTTTGCTACTTATTTTTACTGTTTTTAATTATTTGAAAGTCAAGTAAATATTTAAAAATAAGTTTTAAAAAAAATTAAATATAAAATATATAAATTTTTTTATAATGCATTATTATATTTTTATCCTTTTAATAGTTTTATATATACTCTTAATTTTTTTTTAAAAAAAAGTTGCTCCATTCAAAATAGATTAATTCAAAATTTATCCTACAGTTCGAATTCAATCTCTAAATATATCCAACATTTGTTGGTTGGTGGAGCTCTTTTTAAGTTGTTTCTTCTTCTTTCGGTCTGACCCTCGAAAGCCCATGATCCAAGGTATCTGCCTATAGCTATAAGACCATTTAACTCTTCATTTTAGGCAAGTCGCTGTCACAATACAAGTGAAAGGGTCCACTTGTTTGTCTTCTCAACTCAAAGAGCTTGAAAAAATAATGCAAAAGTAAAACACTAATGGAGATAGTGGACCTGAAACAGGATAATTAAGATGGACTTTATCTCCACACTAAGTTGTATGATCACATGGGATACGTTACCCTTGCTTGTTGAGACTTTGCTCGTCATGGCTGGACTTTCTCCCCTCTCATCTCATCTCATGATTCTATTATCCCCGATAGGGATTGTTGCGAACCTTATATAACTTCTGGATGTTGCAGTGGTGAAATAGGTTACACAGTAGTTTCTTGCAAGCTTTTATCATTTACTATAGAGGTGGTAAAATCCGAACTGCTTCATGGATTTAACATTAATCCGTTAAAATTAAGAATTATTTGTAATTTTATAAAAATAAATTAGTATTAAGTTATATTATAATATCAACTCAATTAGAAATTTATCGATAAAAAAAGTAAAATGAAACGATATATAGCAATAAGAAGTGATTATTTATGAATACAGATGTTGAATGTAAGAAAGAGGTGAATATGAGAGCCCACTTTCACCCTCGCTTCATTGTCGTCCCATGTGTTGAATTTGGTATGTGTATGCCTTCGACTGACTGTGTTACGTATATAATAATGGTAGGAAGGAAGGAGATGTGTTAATAATTTTGGAATTTTGAATTCTTCTTTTGACTGCTTTTTTTGGCTTGATGGTTCTTATTCTTAATTTACTTTCTCTTCTTTTCAACTCTCAAAGGCTGCCTCCTTACCTACACTTCTTTTTTTTTTTTTAATAAAAAAATAACACTTTTCAGTCTACTGTTGTGTTTATCTGAAATGAACACACACACAAGTGAAACAGTGACAGTGGTGATGTGGAATGAAGATGTCATGTGGTGCTGTTAGGTTTATGTTCAAATCGTCACTTGTGGACAAATCTAAATGATTGATTACTCAAATTCACATTCATAGTGGAGCTTCCCTACCCTTGCCTCTTTATTTTATTGTTTTGGTTTAGTCAACAGCTAGAAATCGGCTCCCTGCACTTAGCAGCTGCTGTGAAAAAGAGCCTCTTATCTAAACTTCGTCACTTTCCACTTTCCTGCTCCACTCTCCACCCTTTTGGGCTACCTCTTTCCTTTATATTATACAATTGTGCGTTAACCACATTTAAGTTAATTTATTAATGAAAGTGAATAATGATATAAGACTTTATTATTAAATAAAATAAAAAATAATGAAGAACTTATAAATAAATGCTAAAATTTTAATCTAAACACTAGATCTTAAACCTCTAAATTCAAGATCTTAAATACGAGAATTATTAATATTTATTTATAATATTTAATTATGTTTAAATAAAATTATTAATATTTATTTATAAATTCTTCATATTTTTTATTTAATTTAATGATGAAATATCGTGCTATTATTTACCGAAATTATATAAAACTTATATACTAACAATACATGAAATATAAATCTTAAAATTTTACAAATAAGACTAAAAGTTCAAATTTTCCAATCTGATTAAGGGGATCAACGTCTTTTATTGCTCTAGGCTTGGTCCCTATATATATAATTCTATCCACCTAAAGTACATCCCACGTCGCATATTATAAAAGAATTAAAAATAAATTAAATTAATCTAATTTTGTTTTTAATAATATTTTATCATCGGGCTTATTGATATATAAAAATATTGAAAATTATAAAAATTTGGTTCAAAATTTAGTTGAATGTTAAAATAATATAAATTATTTTATAAAATAATGGTATTTTCATTAACACGGATGAACAAATAAAATAAAATTAGTAGAGATAAGATAAATAAAAGAAAATGTAAAATAGAAGATAAAAAAGGAAGAGGATTTGAATAAAAAAAAGCGGCATTGATGGATTAAAAGAAAGAGGGAAAGAAGAAAAGCATCTTATCTGATCTCCCTCCTGGCTTCTTTAAATTTGGAATTTCATTCATTTCTTTTTCAAAAGAAAGTACAGCAACTAAACAAATTAAAAAGAAAAAGAAAAGGCAGAGGTCACTTTCAGTAACCACATTCACTTTCTTATATATCTTATTACTTATTACCACAATCTTCACACGACCCTTTTCCTTTCTTTATAAAAAAAATAGTTAGATTTTGATTTGAGATTTGAGGTAAGAAAATTATTAAAATTATATGTCAATGTCATAGAAAAAATTATTGAAATATTATTAAATAATTTGTGGTGGGAATAATTTATAAAATAATTTTTCTTTAAGTTATATTAAATGATATATAAAAATAGATAGACAGATTCTAGATAAATGATAATTAATATATAGTATTTTTATCGTATTTAAATTATCTATATTATATTTATATTAAATTATCTATATTAAATTATCTATATTATATTTATATTTATATTTTAGTTTACTTATTAAAAAAATGCCAAAATAATTTATTCGTGACTTGGTTCAAATAAAAACTAGTAGAATGAGAGAGAGAAAACAGGAATAAAAGAAAGGAAGGTTTGCACTTTGCAGGTGAAGGGAGAGCAGTCAAATAAATTGCAACGTAAGACCAGTGTCGTTACTTTCTTGCTTTCCTACGGAATAAAAAATTATAAAAAAATTCACTTATTTGAAGTCGTAAATTTAAAATTTGATTCTTCTATTTTTATTTTTAACGATTGTTTTCATTTTTTAAATTCCAAATTTAGATCTAAAAAATTATACACTAAATTAAATTTATAATTTACAAAATTAATAAATGTTTAAAGTTGAAAGGGAGAACCTAATTCTCAACGTACAAAACTTGGTGGCTCAACTTTCTTCAAACTAAAATTTGGTCTTATTGGCGATCGCATCACCCTCTTCACTAGTTTTCGACTCAAATCTTTTCAACATTTTTTTTGTGTGTTTTCTCTTTAGTTTTTAGTTTCAGTTCACTCTGTTTATTTTAAAAATCTTGATAGGTCTAGTTTTAGTCCACTCATGGGGTTTTTGTCCATCATGTTTACTTGGTGATTTTAGTTTTTTTCTTTTTATCTCTAATCATATATATATATATATATATATATATGAGATTTGCCAAGACAATGACACTACCAAATTTATTAGGAATTATTCTTAAATAATCTCATTTGCAAGTGTTCATAAAATTAGACTCGTGAAATATTAAAAAGGATTGACCATTTGAGACTTGACTTTTTTGTGCATATAATGTAGTGGGTCTCTCGCGACTTTTGACAATAGGCTTTTAATTAATTGGTGTTCGTCATCAAGTTGGTCTAATTACGGTGGGTTAGGATGCAAATATGACTGCTTAATCAAAGTAATGCATCTTTGAATTCATTCTCAATCATTTTAGTATTGTGATTATTGTCCGGTTGTTTTTGTGTTATATTTGATCTTTCTTTTGCAAACAATGATATTTCTGCATCAACTTATAGTGTTTTTTCTTGTATTGTATACACTATGTGTCATGTCTATGTATTCATCATTTACGGTTCCTTTTAAGTAGCATTTGGTGTGATGGAAAGTGGTCACTTTCCTGAAAATTTAACCAATTGAAAAGTGATTTCAACCTTTAGTATGTCAAATTTTATTTACTTTCAATCTAACTTTATATTGGGAGCTATTTTTCTATGAACATGGCAATGTAATTTTCATGATAAAAAGTGAAAAAGTTAAAAAAATATTAAGACAAAATTAACCTTATTTTATATTGGTTTAGGATATTAATCTTACTAATAATCGTAAAAAAAAAAAACTATCGCTTTCTTCCTTTGTTCTATTACTTGATTTTCTCTATTACTTCAACAGATTCTTCGCAAATATTATAAATACATAATTTTTTAATTTATTTCAAAACAAGATTTATATATACATGATTTTATATGTGCATTATTGTATTTAGAAAATATTTGTATGACAAATTTGCTTTCAATTAACATTATAAATTATTATTATTTTAAAATATCAATTAAAATTTATTATTAAATATTTAATCCGAATATTTGTTAAGAATACAATTTATTGTGAAAATTAAATACATGAATATTACATTTTATTTGATAAGGGTAAATTTGTAAATTATCATTGCATTCTTAGGAAAATTTAATGAATCAAACATGATAATGTAATATTCTTGATATTTTAATCAACACATTCCAACGTATACCAAACGTTGCAAAGTAATTGTTAAACTAAATTTTATTTGATAATATGTTTTAATATAACAAATTAAAGTGTTTTTGAATAAAAATTAAAGTTGAACAAAATTGGGCAAAATTGATAAAATAAAGTTAAAATGGTTTCAATTGAGTTAAACATTTTCAATCATATTAAAACTGTTTTCAAACAAGTCAGTATTGCTCCAGGTAAAAAAGTATCGATACTTTTTGGCTAAGTATCGGTAAGTTTCAAGATATCAATACCCAGTCTAAAATCGATACCAAATTGACATTCTATTTTCAATTTTACAAAAAGTATCAATACCTTTTACCAAGTTTCAATAATTTATCTTTGGTATCATTGTAAACTAATTTCAATGGTCAATGAACTAGGCATTAAATGCTAATAGTATCAATACTCGTAAAAAAAGTAGCGATACATTTTGTTGTAGGTGAATTTAATGATCTGGTATTTTCATCCCCAATGACTCTATTAACTTTCACAATAACCCCAACGGTTGGAAATGTATTAGAGGGTATAAATGCTATGTTCTAAAGGTCCTACAACAAGGAGAGAGATCATCAAGCTTAAAGATCAATCAACACAACCTTGGTGCTTAATTCTTACATATTCTTCTTGTAAACACTTGTGGGCTTTCATTGTATTAATTCAACTCAAGTGTTATTCTTTATATTTGTGCTTAATTGTCAAATACATCAATCTTGTAGGGATTACTTCTTAGTTTAATATTTGTTATTCTCTTTGAGAGGGTTGAGTCTTAAGATTTGAGTAGAAACCTTAAGGAAGTTGCAATATTAAGATTTTAGGTAAAAACCTTAATGGTGATTGTAAGGTTAAATCTTGTCCTCAAAGGTTGTCAAATTAGTAAATTTGAGAAAATTCTTAGTTGTGGAAAACTAAGGTAGTGGAGTAGGCAATTAGAGTCGAACCACTATAAATTGTTGTTTTCATTATTGCACATTCTTTCGTTGATTCCACAAATTTTCTTAAAGGCCAATTTATTCATCTCTTGGTGATTTTGAGTTGATATTTCGAGCTAACATTAATTTTCTCGCAATCACATTTCCATTAATTACATTCCAAAGATCACATTCTATTGGAATCATAACATGAGAAAGCACTAAATGCCACCTTAGTGATAAGTATTTTTGTTATTCAAAAAAGAAGTTTAAAATGCAAATTTGTTACCATATATAGACAAATATTGAAATTTATCACTATATTTTATTCTAATTGATATTTGGTATTATACATTTAGAATATAAGTAAACTTACAACACAACTTGTATGTGATTGAATTTTTTTTACAAAACTTTATCGAATATTGCCACCAAATTTGATTTTTTTAAGATTAAAAATCTTCATCTTGATACTGATTGTGAGGATTAAAACAAAATTTAACAAGAAAAAGATTTTATTTCAATAGATAAAAATAAGTTATTTTTATAAAAATATTGAAATTTGATAAATTAACTTGAATTTTTTATTTACTAAAATAAAGACTTGAAAATAAAAAAATATATCAAAAAAGAATTTTTTTATAAAATAACAATTTCATTTTTTATACAATATTGAAGGTGGAGGATGGGAGGTCGCATGGTTTGAACCCAAGTTAAGGCTTTTTTTTTTTATACAAATAACCTAAAAAATGAATTAATTAACAAAATGACCTGGACCAAAAATTAGTTAATGAAATGACTCGTTTTGAATCGTGTAACTCAGTGCCGCCTGACCACCACCTACTTTTCCAGCGCCATCATTAGCCAATCGTCAAGTTTAAAAAAAAAATTGGTACCGCCACTTTCTCAGGCAACACTTGTATTTCAAAATACAGGTGAAAAATACAGGTATTCACAGTGGAAAAAAAAGGGAAAAACATTTAATGGGTGTTGCCGATATGTCAGGTGACACTGGTGAAATTTTTTTTAAATTCATGTCAGTAAAAAAAAATTTTGGTGTTGTTGCAATGTCAGGTGGCACCGGTGTCTGTCAGGGTAAAATTTATTTTTAATGGGTATCAATGGACTGTCAGGTGGCACCGGTGGTGAAAATTTTTTTTGGGTGCCTCCAGTGTGTCAGTGACACTTTTTTGTTGGGTGCCGTCGGTCTGTTTAGTGGCACTGATGAATTTAAAAATAATTAATTGGTGTCGCCACACTGTTAGGAAACACCACTCACTATATATACCCTATCCTAAGTGCAAAATTTTTATATATTGAAGTAGTGGGTTTTTTTGTTGAATTTTTTTTTTCTATTGAAGAGAAGAAAAAAATGAAGAAAGAGTTGTGGTTAGTAATAGTGGAAAAGAAAAAAATCAATGTTCAATAAAAAGAGAGAAAATAGAAGAAAAATATTTTTTTTTGTTCGGTGTTTGAAATTGGTATTTGTGTTGGTGTGTTAGGGAAAAATTGTGATAGTTTAAGGTATGTTTGAGTTCACGGTGATGCGTTGGCGCTCGAAGACTCACACATTTCATTTGCTGTGTGGGGAGTGCACCATCATATTAGAAGATGTTGCATTGCAAATCGGGCTCCCTGTTGACGGTGAGGCTACAATCATGAGTTCAACTATAATTAAGGCTCCAATTAATGGTGGTTATGCAGTCACGGGTTCAACTATAACTCGGGCCCCAATTGATGGTGGTTATACAACCATGGGTTCAAGTTTCATACCACAAGAAAAGGATTTTATAAACTCCATACATAAGTTTGAGATCATAATCATAGGGAAAAACTAAGGGGCAACAACAATTATAGTTATTAATGAGTTCTTTAATCACAACAATCCTCAAACTTAAGTATGGGGTTTACAAAACATCTTCTTTCGATGGCATGAAACATTAACCCGTGACCACATAACCATTGCCAACTAGGGGCCTGAGTTATATTTGAACTCGTGACTGCATAACTGCTGTTAATTGGGGCCCCTAGTTATAGTTGAACCTGTGACCGCATAACCACCATCAACTGAGAGCCTGAGTTGCAATTCCATGACTTCGAGGGTGATGGTGCACTCCTCACACAATTAATGAAATGTGTAGGTCTCCGAACGCCACCGTATCATTGTGAACTCCAACACACCTTAAAACTATCTCAATTTCTCCCTAACACACCAACACAAATCAATCTTTCTCCCCAAATTTTCAACACCCAACACAAACAAAATTTGGAAAGAAGAGAAAGAGTCATGTTGGAAGCGTTTTGAGTTAAGGTGACAGCAATGAGGTTGAAAGCACATCGTACAGGGCGAGAGAGCTAATAGAGAACGGTAAAGTGAGAAAAAAAATTTAGAAAAAACATTGAGAAAAAAAGAAGAAGATAATATAGTAAGCCGGTAATTATTCCAACTATAGTTAGTATCATTATCATACAAGTTAATGATAGTGAGGATCATCATATTTCGATCTATTATTCATGTAACTACAATTACGATAACTATAAAAAAAAAATTTCCTGTTCACTCAAAAAGAACCATCATTGGCAATAGGGGTGAGCATTCGATCGAATCGAATCGAATATAATGAAAAAAATTCGAGTTAATCGAGTTAACGAATCATACTTTATCATCCTAATTTGATTTGAAATTTTCTCGAATCGAGTCGAGTGAGATGGAGTTCGAATCGAGTCAAATCGAATATATTTGTTCGAGTTAAATTTTAAAAAATAATTTTGGGTCCTTATAACCACTGTCACCCATCGTAATAAAATTTGTCCACCTTAATCAAATTTTTTATTAACTTTCATCACCTTCTAATTTATTTATTAATCTTTTATATACGAGTTATCTTCTTTTCTTGCTTGGTTGTTTCAATTATATTCAGATTTTTGTCACTGTATATTTTGAAATTAAAAAATATACTAAATGTAAAAATGAGATTTTTTAATAAAATTTATTTTAAAGATAAAATGTGAAAATGATACCAATATAAAATTTTAACACGAATATTTTATGGCATAATTAATAATTCAATTTTAATATAAATATTCAATATGACTAAACAATTCAATAATATAAATAATATAAATGTGAAATTTAATTTAATAATATAAATAGTAGATATAAATAAAATCATTACTATTTATGTTTAGTGATTTTTTTTGGATAATTTTGATTTTTTATTTGAGAGTAAAGGGTGAGAAGTAAAAATTTAGGGGGAAAATAAAAAGCTTTGGGAAATAAAAGTTTGAGGAAAAGTAAATAGAGAGAATAAAATTTTGGAGGGAAAATATTAAAAAAAAAATTGGGGGTTGGGCTTGGGGTAGATGGGAGGTGGGATGGGAAGGGAGTAAATATTTTAGGAGGAAAATGGGAGGGAATAATAATTTTGGGGTAAAATACAAAGTTTTGAGGGTTTTGGGAGTAAAATTTTGAGAAAAAGTAAATAAGAGAGTAAAATTTTGGTGGGAAATGGATTTTGAGTAGACTGGGGGGTTTGGATGGGAGGGGAGTAAAAGTTTTGGGGGAAAAGTGGGAAGGAGTAAAAGTTTTGAGGGAAAAGTAAAAAGGTTTGGGAGTTTGGGGTAAAAATGTAAAATATTATAGTTTGATATTCGAATTATTCAAATTATTTATTCGAATTCAAAAACTCAACTCGATTCGAACTTGAAATTTGAAAAAAAAATCGAGTTGACTCGAATAACTCGATTAACTCGAACAACTCGATTCGTTTAACTCGAAATTCAAATTTTTTTTTCGATTTTTTCGAGTCGAATCAAATTTTACTCACCCCTAATTGGCAAGATGGAAACAAATTTATTTTCAACATTAAAATATATGGAATAAGGGTCTTGCTTAGTATCTCTAATTATCAAAATGAATTTTCGGATGTCTTTAACGTCAACTAAATGATTCGTATCATGCATATTTTCATCCGTGCAATCATGTATCATGTGACACCTATTAAAAATTATATATTTTCTTCCCCGATTTATTTTAACTCGAAAAAATATTATTTTAGGTGAAAAGTAATTTAACATGTATTAACGATGGGAAAAAAATCGGTATCAGAAAAAAAGATGAGAGAGGAAAAAAAGTATACTAAAAATAAAAAAGAAATCGATGAAAATAACTGAAAATAAAAACAGAACCGAAAAAAGACCAAGCCCGCTGTCACGACGTGATCGAACGATTACGGGCTCCCCCCATTTTCCTCTTCTTTTGTTTCTTGGTTTTTGTTTCTTTCTCTTTTTGGTATCCCCAATATAAATGGGGATGGTCCCCATCCCCCTTTGTTCGAAAACTGAAAGGAAAAAAAAAAGTTTTGAAGTTTTTGTTAGTTGTTATTGTTTTAAGGAAAAATTAATTTGTGTTGGTATTTTAAGAAGAAAATTTGATGGTACATGGTAATTTTTTTTGGTTTATTATAATAATTTGAGTATTATATTAATGTTTTCATTTTAAATATTTGTTAATATTTATATAATTAAGATTATATTTATATTTCTAATCATAAATATTATATTTGTGTTTAAGGTGGAGGGATAGATTAAGAAAGTTTTAATGTTTTTTTTTAGTTTGTAATAATAATGATTATAAATATATATATTTTATTACAATGTGGTAGCACAAAAAAAATTATTACAAAAATTAGCAGTGGCACTCGATAATCCGATGTCATTCATTAAAATTTTTTACCCTGACAGCCACTGGGTCGTCTAAGATATTGACAACACCGATTAAAAAATATTTTTTTCTCCATCGTGAATACCCGTATTTTTCACAAATATTTTGAAAAAAATATGAGTGTCGCCTGACATAG
The DNA here is from genome assembly GCA_020496765.1 of Gossypium stocksii. Classification (NCBI taxonomy): domain Eukaryota; kingdom Viridiplantae; phylum Streptophyta; class Magnoliopsida; order Malvales; family Malvaceae; genus Gossypium; species Gossypium stocksii. Next base: position 114,555,104 of record CM035623.1, read on the forward strand.
TGACTACACAAAAAATATTCTTTTTTTTTAACCAGATAATTGGCAAACGATGATGCTGAAAAAGTGGGTGGTATCGCCTGACCAACTGACGGTACCGAGTTACACTGTTAAAAACAAGTCATTTCCTTAAATAATTTTTGGTTCAGGTCATTTTGTTAATTAATTTATTTTTTAAGTTATTTATATAAAAAAATAAATTTCAAGTGAATGGCTGATAAAAGTTTTAACCACTATTACATGCAAACCAAGACAAAATGACAATTTTATTAGTTTTTAATATTATGTTAATTAACTTATTATTGTTAAGTATAAAAAACAAAATGTTATTAATACAATTTTGTCTTGAATTATTTTTTAAATTAAAATTGAATAGTAAATTTTAATAAAAATCAAACAAAATGTAAGTAATAATATTCAATATAAAGCTAAAATATAATGATGAATTTATTTTTTAAAATACAATATTAAATATTAATCAAAGTAAATGATTTTAAATTTTTTAAAAAATGTTTTATATCTTTTCGTTACATAGATATGTGTAAGCATGGTAGAAAACGTTGACTTCTTATTTAACTCTACTTGAGATAGTAATTTGGTTAGCCACTCGTCCAAATTTGGGGAGTGATACTAGCACCCTTCCATTATGAAGATAATTCACTTTTAAGTGCGAATACTTTTTAAGTGTGAATATACTCTCAATACAATAAGGAGCCTATTGAGGGTTTTTTTTTTTTTTGTTCAAACCCTTAGGTGCCATGTAAAGAATAAGGGTTCAAACATTAATAAGCACACGACGCACGACCCAATCCAGTAAGGTGCTCCTACATTGTGAATCCCACCTTCGATTTAGGCTCCCATTAGTGTCAAAGACTAAATCCCTGCTAGTTCAATCTAACATTTTATTTGAATTTTTGTTTCTCCGCTAGTTTAATTTCAATAGTTGAAAAAATAATAATAAATTTTTAAGTACTTAAACATGACTTTTAACAAAACATAGATGATTTGCAATAATGGTTCTAGTAGAGAATTAATGAAGTTATGCAACAACCAAAAAGTTTTTTAGAAGTAAACCTTATCATGTTAGATATCATATGTAGGGGTGAGCAAAACTTGATTTGATTTGAAAAAATTAAAAAAGAATTCAAATTTCGAGTTAAACGAATCGTGTTATTTGAGTTTTTCGAATTATTTGAGTCAACTCGATTTTTTTTGAATTTCGAGTTCGAATCGAGTTGAGTTTTCAAATTCGAATAACTCGAATAATTCGAATAATTCGAATAATTCAAATATCAAACTATAATATTTTACATTTTTACCCCAAACTCCCAAACTTTTTTACTTTTCCCCTCAAAACTTTTATTCCTTCCCACTTTCCCTCCAAAACTTTTACTCCCCTCCCATTCTAACCCCCATCTACCCAAAATCCATTTCCCACCAAAATTTTACTCTCCTATTTACTTTTCCTTAAAATTTTACTCCTAAAACCCCTCAAAACTTTTTATTTTCCCCCAAAATTTTTACTCCCTCCAACTTTCTCTTAAAACTTTTATTCCATTCCCATCCCACCCCCATCTACCCCAACCCCATTCCCCCAATTTTTTTTAATATTTTCCCTCCAAAATTTTACTCCCCCTATTTACTTTCCCTCAAACTTTTACTCCCAAAACTTTTTATTTTCCCCCTAAACTTTTACTTCTCACCATTTACTCCTAAATAAAAAATCAAAATTATAAAAAAAAACCATAAATATAAGTAGTAATAATTTTATTTATATCTATTATTTATATTATTAAATTAAATTTCACATTTTATATTATTTACATTATTGAATTGTTTAGTCATATTGAATATTTATATTAAAAGAATTATTAATGATGCCATAAAAAATTCGTGTTAAAATTTTATATTGGTATCAATTTCACATTTTATCTTTAAAATAACTTTTATTAAAATGTCACATTTTTACATTTAATATATTTTTTAATTCCAAAATACATAGTGACAAGATTCTGAAGATAATTGAGACAACTAAGTAAGCAAAAAAGTTAACCCGTATATAAAAGATTAATAAATAAATTATGAGGTGATGAAAATAAAAATTTTGATTATGGTGGAAAAATTTTATTACGATGGGTGACAGTGGTTACAAGGGCCCAAAATTATTTTTTAATATTTAACTCGAACAAATATATTCGATTCAATTCGGTTCGAATTCCATTTCACTCGACTCGATTCGAGAAAATTTCAAATCAAATTAGGATGATAAAATACGATTCGTCAACTCGATTAACTCGAAATTTTTTCATTCGATTCGATTCGATCGAACACTCACCCCTAATCATATGATTACACAATATAAATATAACCTGACATAAAAAAGAACATAAACATAACACAAATACATTATTTATATTTGACATGGAAGCATGATTTTAACCATTAGCTTACATCTATTTTTCAAGATCCATATATTCGTTTTTAGTATATAAAGACAACTTAATTCTCTCAATACCTTTATCTATTCAATCATTTTATGTACCAATTTTTTAGTACAAATTATTGAAAGGCTTAATTTCGAAGTCTTTTGAATGAAAACAATATATTTTTCAAGCATTACAATAGCATAAGCAAAAGCAATGAAAACATTTAGGTGTGCAATTCGGTGGACAAGCATCCTTGCAATCGTCATCCGTGCTACATTTAGCATTCGCCATCAGTACACCGTCAAAGGGTAATGGCTCAGACACCGGCAAGCAACTACATTTGTTGGTTTTTAAGTCACAAAGGCCGAGATGATCACAGTTCAATTGACACTCCGAGTCATGAGTACATGCTTTCGAGTTTGATACACCTGCAAATTAAACAATAAAATTTCATCATTTATTCGTTTTATTTAATTTTTTAATTAGATATTGATGCATATTATAATATGAATCTAAGACAAATGAGATTTGAGTCTCAACAATTGTAGCCTCTCCTTTTATCTTAAGACCGCAATATCTTTTGTACAAAAAAGTCATATGTATATGTATGTAATGATTAAATATCAAAGTAAAGAAATATTATATACACTAACCAAATGCCACGATCAAAATAATGAAAAAAGAAGCAACACCAAAAGAAGCCATTGTTTGAAAGATGTTGAGAGATGAAATTTAGAGTCTATTATATTATGAAAATGAGTCGGTGATGCACAATTTATGAGATATATTGGACATTTTATAGCTGAATTTGTGGACCCTTTTGAATCTAATATTAAATGATGCAATAACTAGTTGATGATATACTTGCCAATTACGTAGTACAATAAACATCTCAAATAGGAAAATAATAAATTTACAATTTAATTTACACATAACTTATGGTATAATAAGGATAAAGACAAAAGTAAGACAGATAGAGTTACCATATATAATAGATTTTTTTAGAAGTTTCATTATTATAAATGAGGATAAATACTAAAATTATACATGAACTATAATGTAATGTGCAATTGTATACATGAAATTTGATTTTGTGGGATTTTATACATGAAATTTTAATTTGATCCAATTCTAGTAAATTATTAACATAATTATTGATATTATAACATTGTTTTATGTTTATATATTGCATACATAAAATAATTATATTTATCCAATATAAAAATAATTGATGTATTTATTTTTTTAAATGTGTATGATTTAAATCAAAATAAAAGTTTCAAGTATACATTTGAAAAACAATTAGAGTTTCACGTATATAATTGCACCAAATCAAAGTTCATATATATAATTGCACATTAAATCAAAGTTTATGTATAATTTTGATATTTATCCATTATAATAAATATACTACTTTGATATAGATAATATAAGTACAATATATGATTAACCAACTATAATGTAAAATCAAACTAGTACAAAACACAATAGATGAATAGAAAAGAATTGAACAAAATTTACACATATTATATACAAATGGTGCAATTGAAGACACATATTTCAATAATTTATCGTGGAACTCGAATCTAAGTACTTAAAGCATCCACCATATTAATATTTTTTTTTATAATTTACAATAAGTTGAAAATAATTTTCTAAACAAAGACAATAAATTTTTTTAATTGGTGCCGCCAAGTTGTCAAGCGGTATCGGTGGGAAATTTTTTTTATTGGGTGTCGTCGGTTTGTCTAATGGCATTGGTGATTTTTTTTAAAAAAATTTAATTGGTGCTGCCACGCTGTCAGGCAGCACCACCCACTATATATACCCTATCCACGGTGCAAAATCTTTATATATTGAAGTAGTGAGTTTTTTGCTGAATTTTTTTTTCTGTTGAAGTGAAGAAAAAAAAGGAAGAAAGAGTAGTGGTTAGTAGTAGTGGAAAAGAAAAAAGATCAGTGTTCAATAAAAATGGAGAAAACATATTTTTTTATGTGTGTTTGGTGTTCGAAATTGATATTTGTGTTGGTGTTGTAGTAGGCCAATTTAGCCCGGGTCCATACAAAAAAATAATAAACCCAAAATAATAAAACAAAGTCCAAGTTCAGTCTAAAATTACAAATATATCATTTGGCCCGATCGGAATGGCCCATTACTTGAGAAGATTGAATGTCCATCTATAAGCTTGACGCATATGGAAACATAATCTTCAAGGATATGCAATCTTAGATATGATATGTAATCTTAGAAGATATGATATGCAATCTTAGAAGATATGATATGCAATCTTAGAAGATATAATTTTGTAATCTTAGAGATTTAATTTGTAGATACCCTTTAATCTTAGCCATTGATGTAATTGATCAGTACCGTTGGATTTGGGGAGGCTCAACTATAAATAGAGGCCTTTCCCTTTATTGTAAAGCACTTGAGTTTTGGGAGCAATAAGAATTCTTGAGAGCATTCACTCAAATTTCTCTCTCTCTTGCGTTCTTATTTTCTGTGGCTTGTTCTTATTTTGTTCTTCGTTCATCTTCGTTTCTTTTTGAGTTGCTTTTGTTTGAGTTGGATTTTGGTAGAGGGATTTCGTCCAATCCTCATATTGTGGGAGTTACGTTGGCTTAGGTTTTTTTTTATTTATCCATTTAATTATTTAATTATTAATTATTCTTTTTATTTTTATTCGTTTATTTATAATTTTTGTATAGAGATTTATTTTATTTTCACCCTTTTGCAAATTTGTATTTTGTTTACTTATTCCAAATTTTTATGTAGTACTTATTTCAAGCTATTTTTTTTTCATTATTTTTTTTATTTCTTATTATCATTTAAGGTTGTTTTTATATTTTATTTCAATTTGCTTTATTTTTTAAAAATTGTTATATATGGCTTTTTAATTCAATTGTCTATATTAGCATTAAATATTAATTCATTATGTAATATTTAAAAAAAATATGTATATGATTTTATTATGCATTAGCGCGACAACTTCATTCAAACCATTGTTTTAAATAAATATATTTCATTTCCACACTTGCTATTATTCGAAAGCTTTCTAGAATAAGGCAGTATTCGATATTTGGGAGCTTTGGGAAAGTCGTGACCTAACTTACTGGGTTTCGATTTTTCTCATTGAGTCCAAATGCTTGAGTACTTTTTAAAAAAAATAAAACACATGAATTTCAAATAAAGGTTTATTCTTGAGAATTCAAGGTGTCACATCCTAACTTACTGGATGTGACATTTTATTGTCTTGAGGGACAAATTTCTAAAAAATAAGGTAATATTCCGTATTTGGGAATTCGAGAGATCATGCCCTAACTTACTAGGTTTTGACTCTTCTTTTTGACCCAAATAATTGAATATCCTTTCAACACATGAGTTTTGAAAAATCAAAAGGATCGTGTATTAAAATCTTTTCAAATTTTTGACATTAGGACATTAATTAATTGATTAGGTACCAATTTTGGGCGTTACGAGGGTGCTAATCCTTCCTCGTACGTAATCAACTCCCGAACCCGTTTTCTCAAATTTCGTAGGCTAAAATCGATGTTTTAGTAAAACAAAACATTTTACAAGGTGAACCGATCACACCTAAACAAAAAGGATTGGTGGCGACTCCATTTTTTGTTTTTAAGTCGACTTCCGTTTTTCAAAATAAAAATGGTTTCGACAGGTGTGTTACGGAGAAATTGTAACAGTTTTAAGCTATGTTTAAGTTTTTGATGATACGATGATGCTCGAAGACCTACACATTTCATTTGTTGTGTAGAGAGTGCACCATCACCGTGGAAGACGTTGCATTACAAATCGGGCTCCCAATTGATGGTGAGGCTACGGTCACAAGTTCAACTATAACTCGGACCCTAGTTGACGGTGGTTATGCGACCATGGGTTCAAGTTTCATGCCACCAGAAGAGGATGCTTTATAAATCCCATACATAAGTTTGAGATCATAATCATAGGGAAAAACTAAGGGGCGACAACAATTGTAGTTATTAATAAGTTCTTTAATCACAATAATCCTCAAACTTATGTATGAAGTTTATAAAACATCTTCTTTCGGTGGCATAAAACATGAACTCGTGACCACATAACCATTGCCGATCGGGGCCCTTACTTATAATTGAACCTATGGCCGCATAACCACTGTCAACTGGGTGCCCGAGTTGCAATTCCATGACTTCTAGGGTGATGGTGCACTCCCCACACAATTAATGAAATGTGTGGGTCTCCGAACGACACCGTATCACTGTGAACTCCAACATACCTTAAATCTCCTTAACACACTAACACAAATCAATCTTTCTCCCCAAATTTACAACACCCAACATAAACAAAATTTGAAAAGAAGAGAAAGAGTCATGTTAGAAGCGTTTTGAGCTGAGGTGGCAACAAGGAGGCTGAAAGCGCATAGTACAGAGCGAGAGAGCTGATAGGGAATAGTAGAGTGAGAAAAAATAATTGAAAAAAACACTGAGAAAAAAGAAGAAGACAATATAGTGAGTCGATGATAGCCACTGTGTCATGTGATTATTCAACTATAGTTAGTATCATTATCATACAAGTTAAAATGACAGTGAGGATCATCATATTTCAATCTATTATTCATGTAACTACAATTACAATAGCTATAAAAAAACTTTCATGTTCACTCAAAATCATCGTTGGTAAGATGAAAAAAAATATTTTCACTATTAAAATATATGGAATAAGGGTGACTAGTATCTTTAATTAAAAAGGTGTCATCAAAATAAAGTTTCGAATGTCTTTAACGTCAACTATAATTAGAGATACATGCATGAATCGTCGTTGTTATGATGAAAAAAATATTTTCACTATTAAAATACATGCATGTTTTCATCCGTGCAATCATATATGTTTTTATCTGTATCATGTGACACCTATTAAAAATTATATATTTTCTTCCCCAATTTATTTTAACTTGAAAAATATTATTTTAGGTGGAAAATAATTTAACGGGTATTGATGGTGGGAAAAAACCGATGTTAAAAAAAAAGATGAGAGAGAAAAAATGACTACTAAAAATAAAAAAAAGGAATCGAAAAAAAAATTAAAAATAAAAAAAGGAACCGAAGAAATAGACCAGGCGGCACGGGCCGATAGCCCTGCCACGACGTGATTGGAAAGTCATGGGCTCCTAATTTGATAGTAGGTTATAAGTTATTTTGTTTATTATAATAATTTGAGTATTATATTAATGTTTTCATTTTAAATATTTGTTAATATTTATATAATTAAGATTATATTTATATTTATAATCATAAATATTATATTTGTGTTTAAGGTGTAGGGATAGATTAAGATAGTTTTCATGTTTTTTTTTTTAGTTTGTAATAATAATGATTATAAATATATATTTTATTATAACGTGGAAGCATAAAAAATATTTTTTTATTATAAAAATTAGCAGTGGCACCTGGTAGTCTGACATCATCCATGAAAATTTTTTTACCCTGACAGCCACCGACGACACCCATTAATATTTTTTCTCCATCGTGAATACCCTATTTTCACAAATATTTTGAGAAAAATACGGGTGTCGCTTGACATAGTGACAACACAAAAAAGATTCTTTTTTTAACCTGATGATTGGCAAATGATGACGTCGAAAAAGGGGCGGTATCGCCTGACCAACCGATAGTACCATGTTACATTGTTAAAAACAAGTCATTTCCTTATATAATTTTTGGTCCAAGTCATTTTGTTAATTAATTAATTTTTTTAAGTTATTTGTATAAAAACACTCATTTCAAGTGAATAGCTGACAAAAGTTTTAACTACTATTACATGCAAACCAAGACAAAATAATACTTTTATTAGTTTTTAATATTATATTAATTATCTTATTATTGTTAAGTATAAAAAACAAAATGTTATTAATTCAATTTTGTCTTGAATTATTCTTTTAAAATTAAAATTGAATGGTAAATTTTAATAAAAATCAAACAAAATGTAAGTAATAATATTCGGTATAAAGCTAAAATATAATGATGAATTTACTTTTTAAAATACAATATTAAATATTAATCAAAGTAAAGTATAATAATGATTTTCAAATTTGTAAAAAAAATGTGTTATATCTTTTCGTTACATAGATATGTGTAAGTATGGCAAAAAACATTGACTTCCTGTTTGGCTCTATTTGAGATAGTAATATGGTTGGCCACTCGTCCAAATTTGGGGAGTGATAGTAGCACCCTTCCGTTATTAAGATCATCCACTTTTAAGTGTGAACACTTCTTAAGTGTGAATATGCTCTCAATACAATAAGGAGCCTGTTGAGGGGTTTGTTTGGTTCAAACACTTAGGTGCCATATAAAGGGGAGGGGTTCAAACTTTACTAAGCATGCGACGCACAACCCAACCTAACAAGGTGCTCCTACTTTGTGAATCCCGCCTTCAATTCACGTTCCCATCAGTGTCAAAAGATTAAATCCCTACTAGTTCAATCTAACATTTTATTTAGATTTTTGTTTCCCCGCTAGTTTAATTTCAATAGTTAAAAAAATAATAATAAATCTTTAAGTACTTAAACATGGCTCTTTTAACAAAACATAGATGATTTGCAATAATAGTTCTAGTAGAGAATTAATGAAGTTATGCAACAATCAAGAAGTTTTTTACAAGTAAATTTTATCCTGTTAGATATAACATGATTACACAATATAAATATAACTTGGCATAAAAAAGAAAATAAACATAACACAAATACATTATTTATATTTGAATTGGAAGCATGATTTTAACTATTAACTTACATCTATTTTTTCAAGATCGATAAAATGATTTTTAGTATAATAAAGACAATTTAATTCTCTTAACACCTTTATCTATTCATTCATTTTTTGTACTAATTTCTTAGTACATATTATTGAAAGGATTAAATTCGAAGTCCTTTGAATGAAAACAATATATTTTTCAAGCATTACAATAGCATAAGCAAAAGCAATGAAAACATCTGGGTGTGCAATTTGGTGGACAAGCATCCTTGCAATCTGCATCTGTGCTGCATTTAGCATTCACCATCGGTACACCATCAAAGGGTAATGGCCCAGACACTGGCAAGCAATTACATTTATTGGTTTTTAAGTCACAAATGCCGAGATGATCACAATTTAATTTACACTCCGAGTCATGAGTACATGGTTCCGAGTTTGATACACCTGCAAATTAAATAATAAATTTTCATCATTTATTCGTTTTATTTAATTTTTTAATTAGATATTGATGCATATATATAATATAAATCTAAGACAAATGAGATCTGAATCTCAGCCATTGAAGCCTCTCTTTTATCTTAAGATCACAATATCTTTTGTACAAAAAAATCATATGTACATGTATGGAATAATTAAATATCGAAGTAAAGAAATATTATATACATTAACCAAATGTCACGATCAAAATTATGAAAAAAGAAGCAACACCAAAAGAAGCCATTGTTTGAAAGATGTTGAGAGATAAAATTTAGAGTCGATTATATTATGAAATTGAGTTGGTGATGCACAATGTATGAGATATATTGGACATTTTATAGCTGAATTTGTGGATCCTTTTGAACCTAATATTAAATGATGCAATAACTAGTTGATGATATACTTGCCAATTATGTAGCCCAATAAAAATCTCAAATAGGAAAATAATAAATTTACAATTTAATTTACATATAACTTATGGTATAATAAGGATAAAGACAAAAGTAAGATAGATAGAGTTACCATATATAATTTTTTTTGGAAGTTTCATTATTATAAATAGGGATGAATACAAAAACTATACATGAACTTTGACTTTGTGTAATTTTATACATGAAATTTTAATTTGATCCAATTCTAGTAAATTATTAACATAATTATTGATATAACATTATTTTTTATTTATGTGTTGCATACATAAAATATTATTTTTTTCAAAAAATGTGTTATATATTTCCGTTACATAGATACATGTAAGCATGGTAGAAAATATTGATTTCCTATTTGACTCTACTTGAGATAGTATTTTTGCAACAGCCCGATTTTGGGTTTAGTCAGAATAGTTGTTTCAAGACCACAAATTTGACACAAAGAAATTTATTTTTAGTAGATTCTTGTGGTCTACAGTTTTATGGAACGATTTTGTGAAAATTCCGTTCAAAAATTTTGACATTTGGGCACTAAATTTAGTCAAAAGGACTAAATTGTAAAAAGTGCAAAATGTGAGTTCTATAGGTTAGGTGTCTAATTGTTATGAAATTTTAAATTAGATTTTCTTAAAAGGTAATTAGACCATTTTTTAAGTTGGTGGACAAAAATGGACATGGTTAGGCATGTTTCCATAGTTTTTCATTAAGGGCATTTTGGTTATTTAGTAATTAAATGAATTAAAAAGTCAAATTAAAAGCCAATTTTTGTCCATCTTCTTCTTCATGGCCGAAAATCACAAGGGGGGAAGCATGGCTAGGGTTTTCAAGCTTCCAAGCTCTATTGTAAGTCCATTTTAGCCCTGTTTTTAATGATTTTTATGTTTTTGAAATCCTTATCACCTAATTTAGCTTTTCCAAGGATTTATTTGAAGTGTTATCAAAGTTGAAAATTTTACCCATGTTAGACATGCATGTATTTTTATGTCTAAGGGTAGAAAATGCATGTTAGTCGTAAGACAAACGACTTTTGCTAAGTGATTTTCGGTAAAAAGTCAAAAAGGACATATTTGTAAAAGTTTTAAAATATGTGTGAAAGTGTGAATAAATGAAAAATGTGAGTTGCTATGAGCATGTATAAGGTCTATCTAGGCTGAGTACATTTCATTTTACGAGCCCAGGGACTAAATTGTAAAAATGTGAAACTTTAGGGGAAAAAATTTAATTTTGGTCATAATGTGATTTTGGGCTACTTTTAATAGTATAATGATTAAATAAATTAAATGTGATGTTATAGATCGAGAAAAATGAAGTTCAAAATTAGAACGAGGAGAAAACGAGTATTAAACGATTAGCTCCTTTTCGCCATTTTTATGCCAAGGTAAGTTCGCATATTAATAAACGTTTTTGAATTGTGTTAATTATGCATTATTATCATATATTTGATTGAATTGCGAAATTTAAATTAAATGTTTGAAATGGGTAAAAACGAAGGATCGATCACGATTGTTTCATAGCGGAATATGAATTAACGGTAAAAGACCATGGTTGACAATATGAGATATGTGATTTTCGTGTAAGACCATATCTGGGATATGGAATCTGTGAGATATGTGATTTCCGTGTAAGGCCATTTTTGGGATATGGTATCGGTGAGATATGTGATTTCTGTGTAAGATCATAATTGGGCTATGGCATCGGTGTGTGATCACATCTAAGACCATATCTAGGATATGGCATTGTACTATGCATATGTGATCCGGGTGCTGGTCTTGTATGTCCTACCAGTGGCTGGGTACTTCGGCATTTGTTGCGGATGCCCAACAGCTTGTGTGAGCAACACTGGGTAGCTATGTCTCGATCGTCAGCTTGTACGAGCAGACTCGTGGATAGCTCAAGAGTGAGCCTATATGTATTATGAGATATGGGATAGCTTTGGGTACAAATGTGGCATTTATGTACAAGATTTCTAATATCTGTTAATATTCCAAGTGTTCAACGGACAAAGTTAAGACGAGAATGTAAGTGAGACTAAATTAAGTAAACCAGGTATGTATCAAATCTATGTGACAATCGAATGAAAGTAAAGTGGTGAGCTTATAGCGTATCATGTACATAAAACGAGAAAAAAATTGTGTATGAGTATGTTTCATGCCATAATGTGTATATTTGGTTATATTGGGATATGAATCGAAAGATATATTAAGATATGAGTTATAATTGTTTTTAAGTATACGCATGTATGTCACATAGTGTGCAGAGTACCATTATGTGATGAGATTTTACATGGTTTGTCTTGGCTAAAGCAATTGTGATAGATATTGGATTGAATGAAATTATATTGATATTCAATTATGTATGTATAAATGTGGACAAATTGATACAAATGTATTTGATCTATACAAACATAGAAAAGAATAAGCTTATAAAACTTTTGGTTAATTATGTGATTGGAATTATGGTATAAAAGTGAAATCAAATGAGTTTACACCATAGTAATGAAATTTCTTAATAAACGTTTATTCGATATGTTGTGTTTATTTTCATATGAGCTTACTAAGCTTTATAGCTTACCTGTTATTTCTCCTATGCTTATAGGATTTTGAAGACTCGCTTGGGTTGGAAGCTGTCGGAGATCTCATCACACTATCCAGCTACCGTATCGATACTGAAAAGCTTGTGAATTTGGTTATATGGCATGTATAGGCTAGTTGAGTATAAAGTGTATAAGTCATTTGGTTTATTTAGTAAGGTGTTTGACCTTAAGTTGGCTTGTAAATGTTGGTGGGAATTTAGCCATTTAAGTTGGCTCATTTCAAGATCGTGGTTTATACATGTGAAATATATATTATGCCTGTGATTTGAGTATGTTTGATAAGTGAAATATGGTAAATGTTGAGTATAGCAGTGGTCATATTGAAATGGCCTGTAATGTGATAACATGAGGATGTTTTGGCTACTTGAGTATATTGTATTTGGTGACTTTGAAATGGTGTAAGTGTATGTGTGAAGAAGGGTGGCAAAGGGCTTGGCAAATAGCCTTTATCTTGTCCACACGGGTAGACATACGGGCGTGTGTCTACGCCATGTGTGACACATGGTTAGCCCTATGGGCGTGTGGATAGGCCGTGTGTCCCCTACACCTGAATTTTTGAGAAACAGAATACTCAAAATTGAGCACACGGGCAGAGACACGAGCGTGTGTCTCAGTCGTATGGACGGCGTGGCCTTGAACATAGGCATGTGCCTAGGGCGTGTGAAGTCTGCACCTATTTTATGAAAAATTATGAAAATTAAATTAACCACACCACCTAAGCACATGGGCGTGTGACTTGGCCGTGTGACCTTCAAATGTTGATGACGTCATAAACAGAGAGTTACACAGGTTAGGGACACGGGCGTCTGTGACTACACGGCCTGCCTACATGGGTGTGTCCCATAACCACACCGGCGTGTGACCTCTGTGTAGTGGATTTTTTCTAAGTTTTTGAAAAAATTTTCTAACGTTCTCAGTTTAGTTCCAAATCGCTCCCGATGTATGATTTGGGCCTCGTAGGCTCGTTTTAGGGACTTTATAATGGCATACGAATGGTTTTAATTTGGACGCAAATTCATGTCCCGTAATTTTATGTTTGTTCGTGTGGTAAGTTTGGTAATGTCTCGTACCTTGTTCTAATATTAAATACGGGTAAAGGGTGTTACAATTTTGGTCTACCACTCATCCAAATTTGGGGAGTGGTAGTAGCACCCTTTTGTTATCAATATCACCCACTTTTAAGTGCGAACACTTGTGAACATGCTCTCAATACAATAAGGAGCCTGTTAAGGCATAATTACCTCATTCTGGTTGAGCACATAATAGAATGGGCTCCATGGTCATCCTTTGCACCCATAAATATCCTTTATGCATTTTGTGGGACTGAGTATTTATCCCTCCACATCGACTTGTGGATAAGATGACCTTTCCTATAAATGCACTTACAACGACGAAGAAATGATCGACCTTTTGAAACCCTGAAGTTTTTCTAGTCAGCCTATCCTCTTATTCCTTTTTGACTGTCTACCTCTCTAGGTGATTCGGTCTCCACCAATCCACCACTATCTCCTCCCTTGTTGTTTCTTGTATTAACAATTGGTACGGTGAACGTAGACTGGCAATATATAAGTTCCAGAAAATATAACTCTCATCTCCTTTAATCTCATCAACTTCTTTAACCCTGCCAACTCCTCTTACGGGAATGACAAAGTTCCTACTAACACTGAGCTTCCTTCGAGCCAAAATCTTCATCCTAGCACTTAGAGAACAATGAACCTAACCATTACCCCTCTTGAAGCCTTTACGCAACTCAGGGCCACTTTTTATATCCCTTTTTGCACTCCTATGGCTAATCCTACTACAACCATGGTCATGCCACCAAATACTCTATGTAACACCCGTTACCCGAGTACGAGGCCGTGACTAAATAGGAGGTGTTACTGAACTAAAAATTAGAACAGAAATCGTGGAATTTCTTTTTTTTTTCCTTAATAAACTTCTTAGAGACCTTAATATGGGCTTACGGGACCCAAAACACACTTTAGTGATGTTCCGGAGTCGATTCGGAACTTTTCGAGTACCTAGAAAAATTCTTACTGAAATTAGGGCAACACGCCCATGTGAAAACTAGACACGTCCATGTGGCCATCCATACGGCCGTGTTCTCCAACCGTGGTCAAAACTGTCGTTTTGGACACGGTCTGACCTTGCCCATGTCTCACAACCGTGTCCATCCACATGGCCTAGGCACACCCGTGTGCCTTACCCGTGGATGAATCTGTCCATTTCCACACGGCCAGGACACGCCCATGCGTCGTGCCCGTGTGAAAATTGCAACTTTTTATTTTTCCACAACGAGATGCAGGGGATACACGGCTTCTCAACATGCCCGTGGGTTGGCCGTGTATCACACATGGCCTAAGCACATGCCCGTGCGACTAACCGTGTGGATAATATCAGGCTATTTTACAAGCCTTTTTGCCACCCTGAAATAACTAAACTCAAAAAACAACCATTCTATACCACCAAACATACATTCAATATTGAATAATATCAAAGAAAACATCATATCTTAGATAAACCAATTAGACATCATTTGGCCAAATTTGAAGGCCATTACAACTTGACATTCAACATCATATTGGCTCATACATATAGCCACGAAATGAGTAAAGACTCTCTCAAAAGTTAAACATCCTATCATGCCATATTAAAATTATAACAAAATGAACAGCTGGATAGTGTGTCTCGAACTCTGACTCTAATGATCTTGAGCTAATGGCAGACCTACATAAGAAGGAAAATAATAGGATAAGCAATGAAATTGCTTAGTAAGTTGCATGCTCAAGCAAAACCAAACCTATTCTTGAATAGGTATCTTTATGTACATTATATTGGGCTTTTTACTTAATTCATGACTTACTTAAACTTATAAATATGTCATGCATGGATTTTACTTACTCTTATGGTTGGCTCATTCTCATGACTTACTCGTTTTTATGAAATTAACCTCATTTGCATGTTTATACATGCTTATTTATCATATGCATCACTTAACATAAAACTTAGTATTCATCATGAAAATTTATGAATAACTTTCCTTTCTCTTTTACTCTATCATCTTTTAACACCGAAGGATACCATTTTCTTAATCCCTTGGAGAAATACCAATGCCATGTCCCAGACATGGTCTTACATGGAGTCTCCTTCCGATGTCGATGCCATGTCCCAGACATGGTCTTACACGAGATCGTTCTTAGATGCAGATGCCATACCCTATACATGGTCTTATACGGGATCTTATGTAGGAAGTCCATGCCATGTTCCAGACACGGTCTTACGGGAGTTCCATATCTTCTCATAGTATCGATGCCATGTCTCCGAAATGGTCTTATACGGGACCTAATCGCGGATGCCCATGCCATGTCCCAGACATGGTCTTATAGGGGATCTTCAACTTATTACCAAAGCCATGTCCCTAACATGGTCTTACATGGGTCTTACTTTTGATGCCAACGCCATATCCTTGATATGGTCTTACATGGGATCTACGTTCGGTGCCGAAGCCATGTCCCAGACATGGTCTTATACGGGACCTACATTTCCTTTTGGCATGAACACGGTATCCTTCGGATTATCAATTCTACAATTAATCTTTCTTTCTTATCTTATCATCACATTTGGCATTTCATAAATTTTTCACATAGTATCATCATGCAAGATAAGTATAATACATAAAATAAATTGTTACATGCAACTTACCTCGATTCCCAAAATGTGGTAACCTTTCGATTTAGTCCTTGATTTTGTTTTTGCCTCGGTTTCAGTCTGGGCTTCATATTTCTTGATCTATAATAACAAATTTCACTTATTTAGTACTCACATTTACTAGTTAACTCATAATGGACTCTTGGGCATTATTTATAAATTTACCCCTAAACTTTTACATAATTGCAATTTAGTCCCTAGGCTCGGAAATTGAAATGTACTTATTTTCTTAGTTACCTAAGCCTAGCCAAAATTCTCATGCAATAATAGCAGCCCACTTCTCATAAACCTACACTTTTACCACTCACTTTACCAATTTTGCATTTTTAGTCCCTTTTAAGGGTTTCCATGGAAAATCACCTAGAGAAAGGTGTTCACTACCCTTTAATCCTTCATTTTATACCACTAGACATCAAAATACTTACATGTCATACATGAGTACATTTTTAGAATTGGGTCCTAGCTCAAATTAGTGGTAGAAATAGCTAGTTCAATCTATGAGGATTTCAAAAATACAAAGAGCATGAAAAACGGGGCTTGGAGACACTTACTTGGAGCTTGAAAATGAAGAAAACCCTAGCTATGGAGTCCTCTCAAGTTTCAGTTGTGGCATGGAGAAGATGAGCAAGTTTTTGGCTTACTTTTCCTTTTTTATTACTTAACTTTACCAAATGACCAAAATGCCCCTAGGTCCTTTCTTTGATATTTTTCCCTTCCATGGGCATTTTTGTCCAAAATGCCAAAAATTGGTCTAATTTCCAAATAGGGACTCCTACTAATTTCTATTATGCTATTTCATACTCAAACCTTCTAGAAACTCATAATTTGCAAACTTTGCAATTTAGTCCTAATGGTTTATTTAGCCATCTTTTCATGAAATTTCCTTCTCATGAAATTTCCTTCATGAAACTTCCTCAACATTATACAAACATAGAATAACTCTTAGTAAGTTATCAAAATAAATTTTCTACTTCGGATTTGTGGTCTTGAAACCACTATTCCGACTAGGCCCTAATTCGGGATGTTACACTCTAAGCATTCAAATCTTGCCCGACACTTCCATGTCAGATTCCAAATATCAAATCATGTGCCTGATTTTTTCCAATTTGACTACTTTCCAGTCTCAACCCACTATTGTTGGTGGATCCTCAAATTAGGTCTCTCAACAACAATAAGCATTTGAACATCAATTGCAAGTCAATGAGATGTAAGAGAAAATGCGCCTCATGCAAGAACAACACTTGGCTCCACAATGTTAGTTTCAGGAGTAGTTGGAGTACCAACGCTTGTTGGATTTGCAAAATCATATGAGCAATTGATTGCAAAGCTTTGCGTAGCCAATGATGTTGTTAAGAAGAATAACTTGCTTGACCCCATTCATCTAGAATATTCTGTGAAAATAATTATATTATTTGAAAGTATTTTTATTTTTACAATTTTATATAAAACTAATTAATTTTAAACTTAAAACATAATCTTTAAAAAATTTTAATAATCGTTGTTGTAAAAAAAGTTGATATTATTGATTGCAACCAATGTTTTCTGAATTGAATCGATGATCGAACCAATTAAACCATCGGTTTGAGCGGTTCAAAGAAAATAAATTATTAAAAATATAAAAATCGAGTCAACTGTAAGTTCAAATTGACTTTTTAATTTTGTTCAACTTGTTTGTACCCATCCATGGGTCAATTGATTTTATACTTTTCATCGAATTGATACTCTTAACGATTTTCGATCTGACTAATTAATCAATCCAATTGGATTGAAAGAATACTGATATCATGTACAAATGGCAATAACCATATTATTAATTTTTAAAGGAGAATAACAAAAAAAGAAGAAGAGAGGGTTATAAAATTAAGAATTCAACTAACCAATTTAATAGACGCATTTATGGATCTTTCAATAAATTAGGGCGGCATCCATGCTTCCCCATAAATATTGTTTACATCATCCATACTTTATTTTTCTTCTTTTAAACATTATTTTATTCCCATTAATTTAATTTACAAAATTTCCATACATTTTCTTAGGATTTTAAAAGTTTTATATATATATATATATATATTTGGTTATATCAAATAACATGTGGTTTATTAGATGATAAATATTCTGATTTAATTCTTCATTCTATAAGGTTTAAAGTTTATTTAATAAGCATTCAAATGCAGCTCTTCGTGTTGCTACCTTTCTTATTTATGGAATAGTTTGAGCCAGAAAAAGCTACATCTTTCTCATTCAATAAATTCCTTAATGAGCTATGTATTTAATACCAAATCAGTTTAAAAATTTAATAATTTCTTTCTTTTTATACCGATTAGTCTAAAATTAATATTGTTATATAATCCAAATATATTTTCTATTAAAATAATGTCTTATATATAAACCTCTCAAAAGCCATGAACAGCACGTAACATTGACCCACTGCTTTTAAAAGAAGTAAGAAGAAAAGGAAAAATGAATAATGGGTTACCAGATTTCCTTTATGTTTTATTGAAATCATGAAGAACAACCATGGTTTTATCGTTTACAAGCATTCATGGCGGTGAAAGCAGACCAAGTGATTGAAGTGAAAGTTAAAAACTGGTTTTCCACTGCAGTGTCGTTTACCAAAGAGAGAGAGAAAGAAGTGTCAGCAGGCCATGTTTTCCACCATATCTTGCCTTAAATGACAAATATTGTTCATCTCCCACTCTTTTCAACAGAAACCCAACAACCCTTTTTCTTTCTTTAAGATTGTTAATTTGGTGAGATTTCTTCGATTTTGTTGATAAAAAAAAAGATGAAGACTGAAGAAAAAACAGTGACAGAGGAACATGATGTTGGTGATGCTGCAAGACGAGGAACAGTTTGTCTTCCTATTCAACAGGTATTTTCCAGTTTCCTTGTTACTGGAATGCTTAATTTGTATTTTTTCACTGAATATTCAATATTATTTCATAACATTTACAGCTAGAATCCATAGATTGGAAATTTGCATGTTTACTCGATGTAAAGATTATGGTTTTAGGCTGTTTTTAATGGCGCTTTGTACTTATGAGGGAAATAAATCACAAATTAATTAGCTTCACTCTGGTGGATTTAAATTTTAAACTGTTACTGATCTTTTTTATATTTTAAGGTAGTTAAATACATCGGTTAAATCACCGGTTTCATTGGAACATTGTCGGTAGGACCCTAGCTACTCATTGTGAAGTTATATGTTTGCCCCATCTTTGCATTAATATGCTGAGAGCAGCTCTCAAGTGTAGTTCATTATTGTATGTTTGGTTGCATAATGATGAATTGTTCTTGTTTCAGGTGGAAGATTCTGCCGGAATAACCGAGGAAACGGCGGATGCTCGTAATTGGAAGCGAACCAACCTCTTTCTCGAGATCCCCTCGAGAAGTTTGGATGATTCTTCTCAAGAGTCTGTCACAGTTAAGATGCCCCAAACACCTAGTTTGACTCCCAGGAAAGTGAATTTTCACTTGACACCGAGTCCTTCCGATGCAAGAATTAATGGATCCTCCTCAGGTCCTTCGTCGTCGAAAGGTAAATCGTTGAGGAGTCTCTTGCCGAAACTAAGCTTCAAGGCTAGAAGTATAAGTTCGGATATTGAGAAGGCTGCAAACTTGGCTCCCGAATCTTCGATTACTTCTCTAAAAGAGAAGCCTTCCATGTCGAGGACATTGTCACTTACCAAGATATTTACTCCCATGATAAACAGAACATCTTCCTTGCCTGTAACTCAAACTGCAAACTCGAACCCGGAATCTGCAAGCGGGGGAAGCCTTGGTGGCTCTGTAAGTTTTGTTAAGTTCTTACTTGACATTGTGACCAATTTTTTTGGATTTAGATCGTCTTTTCTATCAACGAGACAGTGAATATTTGGAGTTTATCATGTTAGATTTGATAAGATTATTCAACCGCCGTGATTTTGTTGTTGAGATTCTTGATCTTATTGTTAGGATTCTTCCTTTTCTTTAGTAATATTATCCATCATCTAAAATTCAAATATATTTATTATTACATAGTTTGTTATTCCTCCATGTATATAAGGTTGGTACGTATTGTTTGACAAGTGAGGATGAATAAAAATCTTCTTCAAATTGCCTTCTATTTCTCTTCTTCTATATGGTATCAGTTGCTTATCTCAAACGAGATTAGGTTTTGATTCCAATGGCTATTGACAACTCCTTTTCTAACCCTCTTGGCCTCAACAATTCCTTCACCATAGTCACAATTCAGAACTCTATCAAACTCAACTCCACCAATTATCTTTCTTGGAAAACCCAAATTGAATTCATCCTTATAGGCTATGACCTTTTCAAATTCATTGACGGCACGCATCCTGTCCACCAAAAACTATCACTACCAATGACACAACTTCCATCAATCCGGCATATCAGACATGGCTACGACAAGATAAACTCTTCTTCTATAGGATTATCGATTCGATTAACGAATAGGGGCATGTTAGTTAGCTGCTAGAATTATTGCATGTTTGCAATCTATTGACCTGACCAAGTGATGTCTTAATGTTAAATGAAGAACATTTGAAAGAAGTCATTTTCATACAAGGATTTAAGTGTTGGTTCCTTTGCAGAGTAAGGGAAGCATGCTGAAGATATCTCGCTCGTTTTCAGTTCCCGTAAACGAAAAAGAAGGAAAATTAAGGAGAATGGATTCATTCTTTCGAGTGGTTCCCTCAACTCCGCGAGCAAAGGAAGGAGAAATAAGTTCAAACCCTTCTATCAGGCCCGAGTCAGGTATCCATTCTATGCATTCATCTATGTTTATGCTTATGTTCAAAATTTTGCAAAGTGCCTTTCATCTAAATAGATCCGACATGAAGTTCAAAGCATATAAAGATATTTGGCCTCGAACTTTTGTCAGCAATGTCTTATGAAAATCTCATTTTTTTTTCCAGAAAACAGAGACCCTGATGGTGAGGACATACTGGAAGAAGAGGCTGTTTGTAGAATTTGTATGGTTGAACTATGCGAAGGAGGCGAAACATTTAAGATGGAATGCAGCTGCAAAGGCGAGCTTGCGTTGGCTCACAAAGACTGTGCCGTTAAATGGTTTACCATCAAAGGCAACAAGACATGCGATGTGTGCAAGCAAGAGGTTCAGAACCTACCCGTCACCCTTTTACGAATCCAAAGTGTTCGAGCTCGCCATGGTGGAACAAGTAGAGGTTTTCCAGATGAAGCTCGTGGATACAGGTAAATTACAGTTTCTTACCAACTCTCCTATAGGATTCAGTGCGAATATTAGATACGGATATGTTTCTGTCACTAGTATGTTCGGTTTTGTATGTTATACCTTAGGCTTCCTAGGGCAATGACGCCTTAGCTTTTAGTTTATCCTACAATCATTCCTCATGCCTTCTAAACATTAAGTAAAAAACGAATTACCAGACTGCTCTATTGTGTACATTCCGAGCACTTATCCGTTCGATGATCGCAGGGTTTGGCAGGAGGTCCCGGTTCTTGTAATCATCAGCATGCTTGCATATTTTTGTTTTCTCGAGCAGCTTCTGGTAGGATAAGTTGTTTTCCATTCAGAACTTCCCTTCTCTGCTATTGTGTATATATATATATATCCTTGATATATACATAGATATCTCCATTTACCTGCAGGTTGGAAAAATGGGTACCGGAGCCATTGCTATATCGCTTCCATTTTCTTGCGTGCTAGGCCTGCTTGCTTTGATGACTTCTTCAACTATGGGTAGGCTTGGCGAACATCCTCAAGCTTTTTGATTAATTTAAGAGGAAATTCTAAATTTCAAATGTTGATTAGAAAAAATCCTTTTGAATGTTTGGTATTCAGTGAAGCGAAGATTCATCTGGGTTTACGCATCGATTCAATTCGCCTTGGTGGTTTTCTTTGCTCATATGTTTTATTCATTGGTAAGTGATTTCTCTATCTTGTTTAGCACCCGCTGAACTCGATTTTTTGATATACTTGTATCCAACACTCACCTCTCCGAGAAATATCAATGCAATGGTCATTAAACTACACAGTTGGTACTTTTAAACATTAAAGTTTGTGTAAAACATGGTTTGATTAAAATCAATTAACTTTCTAATCGTTCTCGGACATGCAGGTGAAAGTACAAGCAGTACTATCAATTCTCCTTGCGACATTTTCTGGTTTCGGCGTTGCAATGAGCGGGAGTTCTATCATTGTCGAGATCTTGCGTTGGAGAAGAAGATGGCAGGCTTGGTCCGACCAGCAGCACCATAATTCCCAAGTTCCGACACCACCGCCGGTCCAACCTCCACAAGCTGTTAATTCACCTCGGAGAGTTCCTGATGGAAACCAGCAAAGAGTAGAAACTTTCAGTGGGAGTTGAACGGATCCACCTTTCGCCCCTTCGGTAGCACTTATCGAGTTCCCTACTATATCCGCTTCGCTCATTCATTGACATGCGTTGAAATTGAAGCTTTGATTGTTTCTTACATTGGTAAGCCCAACACTGAGGCCCCCACAATACACTATGTATAATCTAGTTTATCTGCAGGTGGAGCATCGTTTGCTTCTTTTATATACAATGAAATAGTTTGTAATGTGCTTGCAAAAGGGTATATATAATATAATATAATAGGCTTAATATATAATTTGGTACTTAAATTTGACATTTTTTTAATATATGATATTTATGTTAGTTTTTTTTATCTAATATGATAAAAGTTATACATTTTAGTATTTGGAGGTAACATTATTATCTTTTTGTGTGTTTAATTTTAACAATAATAATCTTTGCGACATCTGTGAAAGAAAAAAAAAGTCTGAATACATGCATAAACTAATAACCAAATAAATTATAGTATTTAATCTTTCACTGAATTGCATATTCAAATATTAATTCAACCTATATTTATAGCATAAATTTAAAGGTTTCTATCAGTATTTTCAAATATTTATTAATCGATACACCAAATTAATATTTTAAATCCTTAAAATTTTAAAACAAATTGAAACCCTAAAAAATGTAACATAAATCTAAAAGATTTGACATGTATGATAAAAAAAAATTCCGAATCCAAATATCAAATCCATAAAATTTGAAAAACAAATAAACCCAAAAATAATAGAGAATCAATTTGTTCTCAATAATTCAATATGACAAGACTCAGATGCCACTTGTTATTATTGTTAAAAAGAAAGAAGAAGTGAAAGCCTGAGCATGAAAGAGCAAATGAAATATATATTGAGCAAAATCTGATTCGATTTGAAAAGCTCGATAAAAAATTCAAATTTTGAATTAAATAGTTTGAGTTATTCAGATCAACTCAAATTAAAAAAATAAAATTTTCGGTTTAACTCGAATATGAATTACCCAATTCGAGTTATCCAAAAATCTGAATAAGAAAAGGCAAAACTACGTCATTTTGATAAATGTTTATCTTTTTCTAAATTAACAGTCAAAACCATTAGGTTAAAAGGCAAAATTATGTCGTTTTGATAAATGTTTACCCATTAAGTAAGGCAAAACCATTATATTACTTATATAATAAAATAATCTTGTACTTTGTAAACTAATTAAATAATTGGTCCATATAAACACAACATTGAGTATAAATAATAGAATTAGTTAACTCGACTTGGCTTAACTCGAAAATTTTGACTCGATTCAACTCGACTCGACCGAATGCTCACCCCTAGTTTAATTTGAGTTTTAAAATTGATTTGATGAAATATTAGCAATTAATTTTCATCAAATTAATCAAAACCTGAATTAAATCATATTCATTTAATTGTATTTGATAAATCAAATGCAAAATTAAACAAATTTACAATTAATACTTAATTTATTTTATTAACAAAATTATGAAAACTCAAACTAATAATAGTAACAATTAATTTTTTTTCAAATTAACCTTAAAACACGAATTAAACACTAAAAAGTTAAGGGTACCAAAAGATATAACTTTTGTCCAATCTATGGATATTAAAATGGATTAAAAATAACATAGATACCATATTAATAAAAATGTAATATATTAAGCAAATATAATATGAAAAATTGAATCCATATTATAATTGAGTTTGGTGTTTTTCAAAGTCTGCCAAATGCAATTATCAAGATGCAAGTAATAGATGAATAAATTTTTTTTAAAGAAAATTACTGATGAATTAAACAAAAATTGAGAATATAAAATACCCTTATTAGGTAGATGGAATGAAATTATGGTAATAATGCCTTATTGCCTCAAATTGGAGCAAAACTTGAATAAAAAAAGAAGAGAACAACATGAAATGAAAGTTGGATATTATTCAAAATAAAGGGGCAGTACACATAAACCCCTAGGGGACAAAACCATGTGAAACATGTTTTTAATGGGTGACTTGCAAATGCTATGCATCCGTTGAACCAAAATGATCTTCATTATTTACCAATTTAATGCCTCATTTCATTTTTGCATACTGAAATAACTTTTATATTATAAAAAATAATTAGTATAATTTTGAAGTTTAAAAGGACAAACTATTAAAATAGTCACTTTTATTTGTTCAATGTTACATTTTAGTCATTTATGTTTGAAATGTTACGTTTTAGTCACTTATTTATTGTGTTGTAACATTTTAGTCACTCAACCATTAATTACCATTAACGGTGTAATGGTAAGCTGACACGACACGTTAAATCATCATTTTAAACAAAAATCTTAGGTTAAACTCTACAATTAGTCCCTATACTTTATTCATTTTGGGTAATTTAAATATTTATGTTCTTTTAATTTTTTTTCCTTTTTTTTTTCATTCTCTTATGATTCTCCCATTGTTTTCCTCCATTCTTCATTTAATATGTAAAATAATTTAAAAAATAAAAAAAATCAAAATGCTCAAATTTTAAAGGTTAAATTATGCTGTTTTCATTTTGGTCATCTAAAAAAGTCTTTTCAATTTCATCACTCAATTTTAGGGCGGTTTCATTTTAGTCACTCAAACATTAAATTATTAATGGCATATGACTGTATACGCCAATTGATCATTTTCATTTTCGTCACCAACATTTTTAAGTTTTGATCTGGATTAAAAAAATTAAGGATTAAAGTGAAAGAGCAGTAGAAACTAAAATAATATATTAAAAAAATTATCGTATTGTACTTGTTTACCCCCTTGCCAAAAGTTTTTTTTTTTTTCAAAATTGAAACTTTAAATTTCAAAACATCAAAATCAATTAAATAAATTGTTGAAATTTTTTTATCTCTTGATAGTGTCGATTGATTTGTTACAATAATACTGAAATTATTTCATTTAATTAGTTTAATCTCCTTCTAAAGTTTAAAAATTTCATTTTATGTTTCCAAATTAAAATAAAATCAAATAACTATTTTTAATAATTGTCTACAAAATCTAAATTTCTTTTGATTATATAATCTTGAATCTTCCATACTAAGCTAAAAACAAAGGAAAATGAGTTAATTAGGCAAAAATGTCATTTTCGAAAGTTAATGAGGGAATTAGGCCCTTTTTCTCAAATTTAAGGAAATAGGTCAATTTAAAAAAAAAAATAAAAAACACCTTCGGGTGACATTTTCGTCCAAGATCATTTTATCCAGTTGTCAAAACATATAAAACTGTCAATTTTTTCAACAGTTAAAATTTCAATGGCTAATTATATTTTAACCCCCCAATGGCTATTTCATTTTTTATATAAACCCTACTTATTTTTAAATTTAATCTCTATTTTTTAAATTTAAAAATCTAGATCTAATTGTTCACACAATTAAATTCTTTTGCTAAATTCGTTGGAGTGACATTTTGAAATTTCAAAAAAAAAGACTCACACAGTAACCATGTAATTGAAAATTTCACAGATAATTTTGACGATGTTAACAATTCTAAAAAATTACATCATCATTTTAATTGAAATACAGTTTTTAGGCTAACTAATGACATTGAAAAAGTTAAGGTACCAAATTATGTCAAAAACTTGAAATATGAAAATTAAATCTTAAATTTGAGTGTAATATAGGAACCAAAAATTAAAATTTGATCATTATTATAAAATTTATAAAAACTTAAAAAACTTATTCAAACTCATCATGCCAAAATAAATTTTTTATTAGTAATATATTTTCTTTTAAAAATTTATGTCAAAAATTTAATCAGAGTAGTCAACAATATTAACAATTTAGACTAAACATTATAAAAATAGGAACAAATTATTGTAGAATTTAAGTATAAAGATTAAATCTTAATTTTAAATATAGTAGAGGGACCAAAAGTGATATTTGACCCTTTTTTATTATGGCGTAGAAGAACACGGAAGCGCTAGACACGTGTCAAGGTAAAAGACCTTCCTTTATAAAGATCAAATATTAATTTTAGGCATAGTAGAGGGACCAAAAATGCTATTTGACCATTGTCCTATGAAAAGCAAAAAAATGAAGGCCAAACACGTCAAGGTTTGTAAACCTTTTATATTTATTTTTGTCAAATTATGGAGTGTAAATTTGAATGTTAAATCATATTTTAATATATTTTTAGACATTTAAATTTTTTATTTTTTCAATTTAAAAATTTAGGTTCAATTATTATTATGATTAAATTTTTTTTATAAATTTTATTGATGTGACATTTTAAAATTAAAAAAAATCATTTGTTAATCATATAACAATAAAATAGTATTGAAAATGTTTATATGTATTTTTTTTTCTTAAAAGCATTCATTCGAATGCATCATGATAAAATAACTTTTTTTGTTAGAATATTGTTCCTAAGAAAAATTCATGTCAACATTTTTGTTGAAATAAATAATAAATATTTAAACAAACTAAAGATATTATAAAAATAAAAGTCTAAAGTTGAAGTTTGATCATTGTCTAATAATGTACAAAAAAAACAAAGCAACAACCAAACCTAAAAGAAATAAAAAATTATGTATCTGTCTCTAAGACTGTCTGCAAATTATATATAATTATGTAATATTTTAATAAAAAATAATGATACGAACTATTTGTACTGATTAATAACTCTATAAAAATTAGAAATTAAAGTGTAGAAGTTAAATCTCAAATTTAGGTATGATAGAGAGACCAAAATTAAAATTTAATTATTTTTCTAAAACAGTAAAAGGAAAAAAAGGAAAGAAAAGAAAAAAGGTAAAACTAATGCAAACATAAAAGAAATAGAAAATAATGTGCCAATCTCTAAGATTCTTAGGGTATTCAAATTGTATATAATCACGTACTATTTTAACAAAAAAGTTAATGATATTAACTGTTTAGACTAATTAATAACATAATAAAAATATAAAAAGCAATTTAAGTTAAAAATTAAATTATAGAAATTAAATATTAAATTTAGACATTTTAGGGGGACCAAAATAGAAATTTAACCATTTTGGTAAAATGCAAAAGAAGAAAGAGAAAGGGAGCACGGTTTGGGTGGGCCATTTGTAAGTAGAAGAAGACCTTAGACAATTAGATGGGATCAAAACTGAAATTTAACTATTTTGGTAAAACCCCAAAAAGAGAGAGTATGATTTGGCTGCCACGTGTAAGTAGGATTACCTCCCTTTCGTATATATAGTTATATAAAAAGTTAGTCGAAATAGAATTTAAAGGCTTTTAGCTTCTCGCCGTCTCTTCTTCTTTCCTCTTAAAAAAAATTATATATATCAAATAAGAAAATTTACATATATTAAATATTTGAAATGCATGTAAAAATGATTTGAAATTTGCTGAGTGAGTCTTAGCTTGATTGACATGTGGATTGTTCATAATGTAGGAGGATGTGGGTTCGAGTGCGTTGAAACGCATTATCCTCCCATTTATGAGTTAGGGAGGGGCTATAGATCGTTCTAGGTGTTGTCTCACATAGAGTGGATATAATCAAAACCTATAATAAAATTGTTCAAAAAAAAAAAAGATTTGAAATATAAGAAAAAGTAAGGAAGAGGTTAACTTCATTATCCATCTTCAAGTCGAATATGATGCTTGTAAAGCAAGAATGCCACGTTGGATTGGATTGTGAATCACCTATTAAAGGAATGTGAGCATTGTGTGCTTGGTAAGGTTTAAACCCTTGCCCTTATATTTGCATTAGGGCGTATACATTGCCACTTAATCAGGTGGTACAATGCTTCCCCTCCAATGACCTATATGATATAGGTTCAGGGTTTCATACTCTACCATAGGTAAATGACCACTATTTCCTTTAGTAGGTGACCATGCACAAAATATAGTCCGACTCAATGAGGCACTTCTGCTTTATAAATTCATTGTCTCTTCAAGTAGTCTCAGGCGCTCAAGTTTGTCGTAGAGTTGGGAGGCAAAACATTGGGTTGATCCAAAGACAATAGCGACCTGTTGAGGGGTTTGTTTGGTTCAAATCGTTAGGTGCCATATAAAGATGAGGGGTTCAAACCTTACTAAGCACATAACGCACGACCCAATCCAACAAGGTGCTCCTGTTTTATGAATCCCTCCTTCAATTTAGGCTCCCATCATTGTCAGAAGTTTTTTAAAGTAAATTTTATCATGCTAGATATGACATGATTACACAATATAAATATAAACTAACATAAAAAAGAACATAAACATAACACAAATACATCATCTATATTTGAATTGGAAGCATGATTTTAACTATTAGCTTACATTTATTTTTTCAAGATCAATAAAGTCGTTTTTAGTATAATAAAGACAATTTAATTCTCTTAACACCTTTATCTATTCATTCATTTTATGTACCAATTTTTTAGTACAAATTATTGAAAGGCTTAAATTCGAAGTCCTTTGAACGAAAGACAATATATTTTTCAAGCACTACAATAGCATAAGCAAAAGCAATGAAAACATTTAGGTGTGCAATTTGGTGGACAAGCATCCTTGCAATCGTCATCCGTGCTGCATTTAGCATTCGCCATCGGTACACCATCAAAGGGTAATGGCTTAGACACATGCAAGCAACTACATTTATTGGTTTTTAAGTCACAAAGACCGAGATGATCACATTTCAATTGACACTCCGAGTCATGAGTACACGCTTCCGAGTTTGATACACCTACAAATTAAACAATAAATTTTCAGCATTTATTTGTTTTATTTAATTTTTTAATTATATATTGATGCATATATATAACATGAATATAAGACAAATGAGATTTGAATCTCAACAATCGCAGTCTCTCCTTTTATCTTAAGATCGCAATATATTTTGTACAAAAAAATCATATGTATATGTATATAATGATTAAATATCGAAGTAAATAAATACTATATACACTAACCAAATGCCACGATCAAAACAATGAGAAAAGAAGTAACACCAAAAGAAGCCATTGTTTGAAAGATTTTGAGAGATGAGATTTAGAGTCGATTATATTATGAAAATGAGTCGGTGATGCACAATTTATGAGATATATTGGACATTTTATAGTTGAATTTGTAGACCCTTTTGAACCTAATATTAAATGATGCAATAAATAGTTGAGGATATACTTGCCAATTATGTAGCACAATAAAAATCTCAAATAGGAAAATGCTAAATTTATAAAGTTTCCACGGCCATATCACACGACCGTGGTGATTTGTCGACCTCCCGTGCTTTTGGGAAACTTCTGCTCTGTTTGTACACGGTCTGGGTGCACGACCGTGTCTCTGTTTTAAGATGTCACACGGCTTTAGGCACACCCATGTGTCTGGTCGTGTGGCTTAAATTTCTGCATAAAAATGTTAGTCGCTGCATAAAAATACTAGAAAAAATTTTAAACAAAGAAAAGTTACTGAGTTATTACTCGGGTTGCCTCCCGAGAAGCGCTTGTTTATAGTCTAAGCTCGACTCTTCTCGAGCTGGGTATCTCACGGTGGTTTGAAGAGTTGGAACTCTTCCGGCCTGTTTTCAGGATTAATATTAAAAGAATGTTTGAGTCGAGTGTGGTTTACCTTGAAAGTGCCGAGTGACTCATGTTTTATTTCTACTGTACCATAAGGGAAAATTTTCGTTGCCGTGAAGTAGGGTACGTCACTTGTATGCTCTTTTGAATTCAAGATTCGAGGGTCGTCTTCCCCTAGAAGTACCTTATCCCCTACCTTGATTTGACACGTTTTTACCTGAGGGTCATCTTGGTGATGCTCTGGGTTAGTGTGACATGTTTTGGGTTTTTCATGATAGCTCAGCCACTCATCTAGTTCCTCGATCTGAAGCGTTCGCTTTTCAGGTGCATCTCCTTTGGATGGACTTGTCTGTAATTGGATTGCCTTTATGTAAAGTGTATCCTGCACAGAGGGTTGGGTGGTGAGTTCAATGTTTTTACAAGGACTCGTGACTATATTATTATCAACAGTTTTAATTGTGTTTTGAGCTTGTAAAGTAACTTTGTCATCACCTACACGTAGTGTAAGTTCACCTGTTCCTAAATCAATTATTGTTCTGGCAGTTGCTAAGAAGGGTCGCCCTAGAATTAAGGGTATATCGCTATCCTCATCAATGTCTAAAACAACAAAGTCAAATGGGAATATAAATTTATCAATTTTGACGAGCACATCTTCAATTATTCCCTTAGGAGACCTAATAGTTTTATCAGCTAGTTGAATGCTCATCTTAGTTTGCTTAGGCTTTCCAAGACCTAGTTGTTTAAACAGTTTATAAGGCATGACATTTATACTAGCCCCTAAGTCTGCTAAAGCATTTTTTGGTGTCTAAGCTACCAAATAAACAAGGAATAGTAAAACTCCCTGGATCTTTCAGTTTGGTTGGCAGCTTATTTTGGAGAATAGCTGAGCATTCCTCGTTGAGTTCCACTGTAGACAATTCTTCCAACTTCCTTTTATTTGTGAGAGGTTCCTTTAAAAATTTTGCGTACTCTGGCATCTGCATAATTGCTTCAACAAAAGGTAAGTTAATATGTAATTTCTTTAACAGTTTAAGAAACTTACCGAATTGCTGATCTGTGCGGTCCTTCTTTAAAGCGTTTGGGTATGGGATACGAGGTTTAAATTCTTTGACAATTTCATCTTTGGGATTTACCTCATCCTTTCCTTTACTTACCACAGGCTCCTTGCATGGCTTTAGGTTGGTTTTGGTTAACCCCTCATCATCTATCGTATCCACGGCATTGAGTTGCTCCTTAGGGTTAGTCTCAATGTTGCTTAGTAACCCACCTTGCGGTCTTTCAGAGATTAGCTTGACGAGCTGGCTTATTTGAGTTTCAAGTCCTTGAATAGATGCTTGCTGGTTCCTTAGTGCTGTTTCGGTATTTTGGAAATGGGTTTCTGATATGGCCATGAATTTGGTAAATATTTCTTCAAGATTCGGCTTTTTCTCTTATTGGAATTGTGGCTGTTGAAATCCTAGAGGGGGCAGTTGTCTTTGATTTCCTCGTCCTTCCCATGAAAAATTAGGGTGATTCTGCCAACCTGTATTATAAGTATTACTATAAGGGTTATTTTGAAGTCTAGAATTGTTACCCATATAGTTGACTTGCTGAGTTTCCATGCCATGTCCGTAAAAGGAGTAATCTGGATTGAACATATTTCCTGGAGTTGCGTCGCATTGCATAACTGGCTGTACCTGCGTAGAACCAACAAAATTATCAAACTTTTTATTTAAAAGTTCTACCTGATTAGTAAGCATAGTAACAGCATCAATATTATAAACTCCTGCAGCTTTTGTCGGCTTTGTCCTCATGATTTGCCACTGATAATTATTCAATGACATTTCTTCAATAAATTCATAAGCTGCTTCTGGCATTTTATTATTAATTGTTCCTCCTGCGGCTGCATCAACCATTTGTCGTGTGGATGGATTCAAACCGTTGTGGAAGGTTTGAACTTGTAGCCATAAAGGTAGTCCATGATGAGGACATCTTCTCAAAAGATCCTTGTATCTCTCCCAGGAATCGTAGAGTGTTTCTAAATCCATCTGCACAAAGGAAGAAATATTGTTTCGTAATTTAGCTGTTTTAGCGGGAGGAAAATATTTAAGTAAAAATTTTTCTGTCATCTGTTCCCATGTGGTGATTGAGCCTCGTGGTAGAGATTTAACCACTGTTTGGCTTTGTTTCTCAGAGAGAATGGAAATAGCCTTAGTCGAATAGCATCATCAGAAACGCCATTAATTTTAAAAGTATCGCACAATTCCAAAAAGTTTGCTAAATGAGCGTTGGGATCTTCATCCTGTAAACCATCAAACTGCACAAACTGACTAATATCACGACGTTTTTAAGGCAAGCGCACCTGTCGACAGTAGTATAGTCTAGTGATAAGATCGAGTATCGTACCCAAGGGAACCGAAAGTACTATTACTCACTTTCTTTCTATTATTTAACCTAAGAATAAAAGAGGGGTTTGTTTAAACTAATTCTAAAACTAACTAAGAAAAGCACAAAGAGTAAAATTGGGAAAACTTTTAGGGAAAAGCTGATTGATATGGACAATACTTAAGGGGGAATCCACCTAGACTTCACTTGTTATTGGTTCTTGAGCTAGGCGATTTATTCACTTGACTTGATCCGTAGAGATCCCTAATTTATGCTAAACCCTCTGTCGAGGCGTAGAGCAACTAGGCCTAAGTTGTTAATTAAAGTTCCTTCATTAATTAACTCCTTAGGTTGCATTAATTCGATTTATGGTTCCCCATATTAGGTTTGACCCTAATCCGGCAGATTTATGTCGCCCTATGTCTAGGGTTGCATGCAACTCCGCTTAATTATGATAGATCTACTCTTATCACAGGGACTTTTGCTCCTCTGCTCTAAGCACATCCAATTCTTGAAATAATACCTAGGACTATTAAATCAAGAATGAAGAACACATAATTAAGAACAATTCAAGTATTTATCATATAACTCAAGAATAAATAATAACAAGATTATTCTTAGGTTTCATCCCCCTCAAGTGTTTGAGGGGTTTAGTTCATAATAAAGAAAGAAAACATCTCAGAAGAAATAAAATAACAAAACATAAAAGAACCCGAAAACCCCTGAAGGAATTTAGGGAGATCCTCTATATTGCTGCAGAATTCCGGCTTCTGGGATGAATCAATCAGCTTCCCTGCGAGTAATCCCTACTTCCACTCTCTGTGTTGGCAAAAAGAATACTTCTCTTTTGGGGGAAATAAGCACACCCTTAGAGTTGCCTCCTAGGGTCTTTATATAGAGCTTTGGGGAGCCTTTCTTAGCCTCCAAGTATCCCAATTCGAGTGAAATTCCTCTTCCTCACGACTAGAACACGCCCGTGTGCCACGCCTGTGTGACTTCGACAAAGGCCGTGTGATTTGGCACGGCCGTGTGGCTTGCCCGTGTTTGTCGAGGACTGGACCGTGTGGTCTTCATGTGGCACGGTCGTGTGGCACGGCCGTGTGGTGATTTCTTGGGCCGTGTGTTATGTCATTTTTGGCCCATTTTCCTCATTTTCGGTTCATTTCCTATTCTTTTCTCTTCCATATGCTCTCCTGAGTATAAGATATGAAAAAGAAGGATTAAGAGCACCAATTCTCACTAAATTGATAATAATTCATCCAAAATATAGGCTAAACATGAGGTAAAAATATGTATAATTTATTGTTTATCAATTTACAATTTAATTTACACAACTTATGGTATAATAAGGATAAGAACAAAAGTAAGATAGATAGAGTTACCATATATAATAAATTTTTTGGAAGTTTCATTATTATAAATAAGGATAAATACCAAAATTATACATGACCTATGATTTAATTTGCAATTGTATACATGAAATTTGATGTTGTGCAATTTTAGACATGAAATTTTGATTTGATCCAATTCTTATAAATTATTAACATCATTTTATGTTTATATATTACATACATAAAATAATTATATTTATCCAATATAAAAATAATTGATGTATTTATTTTTTAAAATGTGCATGATTTAAATCAAAATTAAAGTTTCAAGTGTACATTTGAACCACAACTAGAGTTTCACATGTATAATTGCACCTAATTAAAGTTCATGTATATTAATGCACATTGAATCAAAGTTTATGTATAATTTTTAGATTTATCCCTTATAATAAATGCAATACTTTTACAAATATAATATAAGTACAAATGTATGTTTAACCAGTTATAATGTAAAATCAAACTAGTACAAAGCATAATAGATGAAGAATCAAAAAGAAAAGAACTAAACAAAATTTACACATACGATACACATATGGTACAATTGAAGACACATATTTCAATAATTTATTGTGAAACTCAAATCTGTTTACTCAAAGCATTTACCATATTAATATTTTTTTTATAATTTGCAATAAATTAAAAATAATTTTCTAAACAAAGACAATAATTGTTTTTAAAATTTAAGTCAAATTATTAAGTTAGGATTTATAACTTAGTGAATATATCTTATATCCAAAAAAATTATTGATGTTTCATTTTTGGGTAAACTTCTAAAATAGTCACTTTTGTTTACCTCATGTTACATTTTAGTCATTTATGTTTGAAATGTTACATTTTAGTCACTTACGTTATCGTAAGTCTAAAACTAAAGTTTGATCATTATCTAATAATGTACAAAAAAATAAAACAAGCAAAGCAACAATGCAAACCTAAAAGAAATAGAAAACTATATATTTGTCTCTGAGACTGTCTTCAAATTATATATAACCACGTAATATTTTAATCGAAAAATTAATTATATGAACTATTTGTACTAATTAATAACGCTATAAAAATACAGTGACCAAATTGCATTAGAAATTAAAGTGTAGAAGTTAAACCTCAAATTTAGGACCAAAATTGAAATTTAATTATTTTTCTAAAATTGGAAAAAAAAATGTAAAATCTACGCAAACTTAAAAGAAATAGAAAACAATGTGTTAATGTGTCAGTCTCTAAGACTGTTAGGGTATTCAAATTGTATATAATCAAGTAATATTTTAGCAGAAAAAAGTTAATGATATTAACTATTTTGACTAATTAATAACATAATAAAATATAAGGACCAATTTATGTTAAAAATTAAATTATAGAAATTAAATCTTAAATTTAGAAATTTTAGAGGGACCAAAACTGAAATTTAATCATTTTGGTAAAATGCAAAAAAAAAAAAAAAGAGAAAGGGAGCACGATTTTGCTGTGCTGCTTGTAAGTAGAAGAGAACCTTAGAAATTTTAGAGGGACCAAAATTGAAATTTAACCATTTTGGTAAAACGTAAAAAAAGAGAGAGCTTGATTTGGCTGCCACGTGTAAGTAGGGGTACGTTCCTTTTATATATATAGTTATATAAAAAGTTAGTCGAAATGGAATTTAAAGGCTTTCTGTAACGCCTTAAAATTTCTATTTTTGTTTTTGTAAAAACGAGACATAAATATCTGTTTGTTTCAGTGGTTATGTATTCTGGGTATGTGTGAGAGGTCCCAAGTTTAAGCTAGGACTTTGGCTAAATTTTAGTATTTTTCTGAATCAAGCCCTATCTCTGGTCAATAGGCTTTTAATTAATTGTTTGTAAGTACTTAATAGAATGAACCTGCTGGTTTGGTGGTAAAGTTGAGTGTTGGGATGCTAGAGGTCTTGTGCTCGAATTTTTGCATGAGTAAGGGTGTTGATTTTTGCTCGGTGTACTAAAGGAGTTTTAGTTTAGCCGAAATACTGAGTAGTTGGATGATAATGGGGTTAGTGGAGTGATTCGGGGGATTGAGCAGTTATCAAAATATTTTTTTTGTAAAATTCGATCTCCTTCTCTTTTCTAACTCTTTCTAACGCCATTGTTGCTATCTTTTCAATCTCCCTGCTGAAAATTCCCCTCAATCATTTCACTTCTTTCTGTCGAAATCCTGTTCTCCCTCACCTTCTACTTCTCGTCCACTCTATCTCTTTTTCGTTCCACGTTTATCTGCAACTGCGATAAATGTTGTTGTTAAGTCTTATCGTCATATTGGTTATAATTTTAACAAGGGAGTTGTTTTACTCTCGTTTTAGGGGAAGAACGAGTATCGAGGACCGTTCTTGCAGTAATCTAAGTGACCGAGGCTTTGGTTCGATAACGGTAAGTTTCTAAGTGCGCTGGTATAAGGTTTTGATTGAAAAGTAATTTCGTTTAAGTCTCATTATATCTCTTAAATTAGACTCAAAAATGTCAATCATTAGGTTGTGGAGCAATCGAGAGTGCTTTTGTAGTGAAATAGTACCAGGTGTATACTCGAAATGCAGAAAACGAGATTCGAAAAAAAGCTAAAAACTGTTCTATCAACATCACATGGGCATGTGGTCGTCCGTGTGGTTGGTCGAGTCTGATGGCACAGCGGTGTGTTTGACGAAGGCCAGGCCATTCGCTGGACACTGCCGTGTGGTGGCCAAGTGTGGCCGTATGGTGGCCGAGTGTGGCCATTGTAACATAGAGGCTAGACCAAATTGGGTCGTGTGGGCCACACAAGAGTATGAGTCCATACGGATAGTCCATACGGGCGTATGGGTTTTTGGGCTAAGCCGTGTGATCCACACGGACCAAGGCCAATTTAGGCATGTGGGCCCACATGGGCAAGCCACATGGGTGTGTGGGTCCAACTATCTGTATTGTTTCCTAGAGTCGCACGGGTCGTCCCAATCGGTTGTGAACCTACTGTAGGGTCGTCCCAATAATCTGAATGTCTGATATAAGTATTGAGCATGATGGTTATGTGCATGTTTGAATACTGATCTGTATGTATGACTGATAACTAAATATTTGCATGTAAACATGTTATTCTGTATGTCTGCATTGAGCATATTTATTTGCATCTGCATAGGGGGTGGGATAATGATTATTGGAGGAATTATACTGAAAGGCATTTACGCCTATTATCTGGCAGTTCAGTTGTAATATATCTGATATGTGCTGCATTTCAGTACAACATGGTTTGTAGGGATGGGTTGGTGTTTTAAACCCCACATGGTGTGTAGGAATGGTCGGAGATGGTGTGTAGAAGTTGGAGGTAAGATCTGAATCTATTTTAACTGTTTGACTGCATCTGTATCTGAGATAGGCTAAGGCCCAATTCTGTATTTATAACTGTAATGGGCTTAGGCCCGAATCCAAAACTGTATGGCTCTGATATTTTGAATCTGTACTGGGTTTAGGCCTAATATTGTATCAGATTGGCATCTGTTAATCTGATTTTCTGTAGGGATTACACATTGAGTTTACGAAAACTCACCAATTCTATTTAATTTGTACTAGTAATCTCCAGACTTAGATGGTTCGGTGCAGCAGAGAACACAACGGTGGCCACTCTTTTTTGAAACTGCTTAACTTTTGGTATTATGGTTTAATTTGATTGTTGGGTTTTATTTGTAACTTGGACTTATGGATAGTTTTGCTTTAAATTTTGGAATTTTATATTGTTTTTATGGACTTTTAAACAGCAAAACTCAACAAAATAAGGTTTTTCACAAAACAAAGGTTTTTCCTAAAATAAATGATTTCTAAAGCTTTCGTTAAAAAGATATGTTGTAAGACAAATCAATTAATAAGCACTTTTCTAAGTTAAATAAAAGCTAATGAACTGAAACAGTATTAACTTGATAACTTCGTTTACAAATCCCATTCCATGTGACATCCCCAAATTCGACCATAACATTTAGACCGAGTTTAGGGTGTTACACTTTCAGCTTCTCACTATTTCGTCTTCTTTTGTCTTAAAGAAAATTATATCTATCAAATAAGAAAATTTACATATATTCAATATTTTAAAGGCATGTAACAATTATTTGAATTTTGTTGATTGAATCTTAACTTAATTGGTATGAACATTGTTGACAATGTAAGAGGACATGGGTTCGAGTGCGTTGAAGCACATTATCCTCCTATTTATGAGTAGGGAATGGGCTATGGATAGTTGTAGGCATTATGTTACAAAGAGCAGATATAATCAAAACCTATAATAAGATTGTTAAAAAAAAAACTTTAAAATTTAGGAAAAATTGTTAACTTCATCATGCATCCTCAAGTCGAAGATGACTCTTATAAAGCAAGAATGCCACATTGGATCATACTGTGCATCACTTATTAAAGTAATATTAACGTTGTGCGCTTGGTAGGGTTTAAACCCTTTTCCCCTTATATTTGCATCTAAAGGCATATACACTACCACTTAATCAAGTGGTATTATGGCTCCCCTCTAATGACCTATATGATATAGTTGTAGGGTGATATGTACGTGATATGAAGTAATAAAATTTATAATAATGATCGTACCAAAAACTAACTCATATCACGATTTTAAGGCAAGCGCACCTATCGAACAGTAGTATAGCTTAGTGGCAAGACCGAGTTATCGTACCCAAGGGAACCAAAAGTACTAGTACTAACTTCCTTTCTATTATCTAGCCTAAAAATAAAAGAGGTTTTTATGAAACTAATTCTAAAACTAAACTAAGAATGCACAAAAAAGTAAATTAGGGAAAAACTCTTTGGGAAAGACTTGATTGATTGGGCAATACTCAAGGGAGAATCCACCTAGACTTCACTTGTTATCAACTCTTGAACTAGACAATTTATTCACTTGACTTGATCCGTAGAAATCCCTAATTTTTTTTAATACCTCCGTCGAGGATAAGAACAACTAATCCTAGGTTGATTAACTGAAATCTTTTTCTAGTTAAAACCCCTAGTCTCGCATTAACTCGATCTATGGATTCTCTTATTAGGTTTGACCCACCCTATGTCTACGGTTGCATGCAACTTTGCTTAATTATGTTGGATCTACTCCTATCCAGGGACTTTTGCTCCTCTACACAAGCACATTCGACTTAAATCAATATCCCGGAAATATAAATTTAAGAGTTAAAAAACAAAATTAAGAACAAATCAAATATTTATCATATAATTCAAGAGAAAATAATAACAAGATCTGTCTTAGGTTTCATCCAACCTCAAGTATTTGGGGGATTTAGTTCATAATTAATAAAGAAAATATATCAGAAGAATTAAAATAGCAAAACATAAAGAACCCAAAAACCCCTGAAGGATTGAAGGGAGATCCTCTGTCTTGATGTAGAATTTGGCTTCTGAGATGAATCAATCGGCTTCCTTTCGAGTAATTCCTTGTTTTCACTCTCTGTGTTGGCAAAAATACTGCACTCTCTTGTGGAGGGAAAAGTATTCCCTTAGCGGGAAATAAGCACACCCTTGAAGTTGCCTCCTAGGGTCTTTATATAGAGTTTAGAATGGCTTTCTTAGCCCCTAAGTATCCTTTTTTGAGTGAAATTGAACTTCCTCACGACAGGGACACGTCCGTGTGCCACGCCCGTGTGGATTGACAAGGGGCCGTGTGCGGGCCTGTTGATGGTGGCACGGCCGTGTGGTCTGGCCGTGCTTGCCGGGTTGGGCTGTGTTGGACTTTATGTGGCACGGCCGTGTGCCACGACCGTGTGGGGAATCCCTGGGCCGTGTCATTTTCTCACTTTGGCCTATTTTCTCTGTTTTCGGCCCGTTTTTCATTCTTTTCTCTTTCCTGTGCTCTCCTGAGTATAAAATATGAAATAGAAGGATTAAGAGCACCAATTTCCACAAATTCAATGATAATTCATCCAGAAATTAGGCTAAACATGAGGTAAAAATATGTATAATTTATCGTTTATCAAATACCCACACACTTAAGCCTTTGCTTGTCCTCAAGCAAAATCTCAACCCACAATCAAGAATCATTCTTCTCAACTAACAATTTTTATCAATAATGTTTCAAACTAATCCACAAGTAATCATACAATGACAATTCAACCAGAAAAAACATTAAAGATCCAAACACTCTAAGTTGAGAATTTTATCACAGAAACATAGGTTTTTTCTCTTCTCTTAAGTAATTACTTTTCAATCCAAAATTAACAAGAGTTGACATCCTCACTAAAGATTCACTCTATCCACTCAAAGTGTTTAGAGTTCAAGAATTAAGCATTCTTTAGTCAACCTGAAAAGTTATTACCATAGGCTTGCAAGAAAATCAAATCTCCACCACTGTAGATTGATATGACACATCGATCAAAAGGTCTTTCAATGGTTGTAATGGGGCTTTGGTTAAGGGTGTTATCATAAGCTGAAAAAGAAAGGGTTAAAATCGAGATTGAATTGAAAGATCATCTAGCTAGAAAAATCTTTATTACTGGAACATATTCCTAGAGCTAAGCCTTATGATGACACCGTTCTGGATTTGGAAGCTTGTAGAAATGTGCAAAAACTATTGAACTATTACAGATTACAACTGAATTAATTGTATATACATTTTTTTTTAGAACAAATCAAATATCATACTTTGAATATTTACAAACTGGAAAAAGAGAACAAAGCTAGATAATGATTCAACTCAAATCTTGACAAAAATAGGGATCAAAATAATTGAATGGAATTCAACAAAAACGGGTTATATGTTAATATTAGGGGTGAGTCAAAGAATGGGTTGTTAGGCTCAATGGGGTTCACTAGGGGTTAATTTATGGAGGTAGGCTTTTATGGAGTAAGTGGGTTAAATCCTAGGTGTCTTTATCATTTTGGTATATCAAATCAATGATGTGGTCTTGACATGTATAATTGAAGCAAGTTCTAGAATAGCAAATCAGTATTGACTCACTCAAAGCAACAATAAAAGTGAGCACGAAAGGATGTATACTCAAAAGGCTCAAAGATCTCACCAGAATTATGGCTTTTGATGTCAATCCTGCGAATTTCAAATATCAAGATAACACTTAAAATTAGGGAAAATAACCTAGAAAAAAAATTTAAATTCTCAAAAATTTCAACTTATCATGCTTGATTCCCTAATGTTTTAAAGTTTGAATAATAAAAGCATAAGCACCTATGTCTTAATTCTCAACATATTAATAAAAATCATAAATCAATCAGAATTAATCCTTAATAGGAGATTGAGATTCATGCACAGAATTGAGAGCAATTTTCAGGGATTTTAAAGATAATATAAAGAATGAAAGTGAGTTTCCCCCCACTCTTAAGATGTACATTGCCCTCAATATACAAAGATAACATTAATAACAATAGAAGCATAATATCATAAGATAGGGAAGGAAATGAAACTCCCTGAATATTGGATGAATTTCTTTTAAGGTAGTGAAAGCTAGATTGGAGAGATAACTACTTGAAGTTCATGATTCTGGGTAACTTGAAGCACGACTGCGTGAGGAATTTAAGTTTTACTCTATAAAAAGTGAAGTGTAAAATAAAAGGAAAAATATAAAGTGAAGAAAATAAAAATAAAAAGAAAAAGAAGAATAAAATAAATATAATAGAAAATTGGGCACACAGTCGTGTCGCACGAGAGTGTGGCCTAGGTCTAGCCCATGTGTTTTGTGCTCCTATCGGTGCGGCCACGGCTTTGGGGCACGGGCGTGTCACACATCCATGTATATTTGGTACCACGCCCGTGTAGTGCTAGACAGGTTTGCCCATGGGCACCTCACATGCCCGTGGGAATTTAACGCGTCCCGTGTTGTAGGAAAATTTGACCCTATTTTCACACGGCCTAAGGCACGGCCATGTGTCTGGCCGTGTGGTTTGAAAATCCTGCACTAAAAACAACATAAAAATAAAATAAAATAAAATGGTTAGTGGTGTTAGTGCTCGGGTTGCCTCCCGAGAAGTGCTTATTTATAGTCTAAGCTCGACTTTGCTCGAGCTTGTACGTTCATTGTGTTTTGAAGAGTTGATACTCTTTTATCCTGCTTACAATTTCATTATCAACGTAAGATTTGAGTCGAGTGTGATTTCCCTTGAAAGTGCAGAGTGACTCATGTTTTATCTCGACTGTACCATAGGGAAAGATTTTCATTATCGTGAAGTAAGGTGTATCACTTGTATGCTCTTTTGAATTCAAAATTCGAGGATCGTCTTCCCCTAAGATTACCTTATCCCCTACCGTGAGTTGATTCGTTTGTACCTGAGGGTTGTCTTGGTGATGCTCTGGGTTGGTGTGGCATATTTTGGGCTTTTCGTGATAGTTCAGCCACTCATCTAGTTCCTCAATCTGAAGCATTCACTTTCTAGGTGCATCTCCCTTGGATGGACTTGTCTGTGATTGGGTTGCCTTTATGTAAAGTGTGTCTTGCACAGAAGGTTGGGTGGTGAGTTCAGTGTTTTTACAAGGACTCGTGACTATATTATTATCAATAGTCTTAATCAAGTTTCGGGCTTGTAAAGTAACTTTGTCATCACCTACAAGTAGTGTAAGTTCACCTGTTCTTAAATCAATTATTGTTCTGGCAGTTGCTAAAAAGGGTCACCCTAGAATTAAGGGTACATTGTTATCCTCATCAATGTCTAAAACAACAAAGTCAACTAGGAATATAAATTTATCAATTTTGACAAGCACATCTTCAATTATTCCCTTAGGAAACCTAATAGTTTTATCAGCCAGTTGAATGCTCTTCTTGGTTTGCTTAGGTTTTTCAAGACCTAATTTTTTAAAGAGTTTATAAGGCATGGCATTTATACTAGCCCCTAAATCAGCTAAAGCAATTTTGGCATCTAGGCTACCAAGTAAACAAGGAATAGTAAAACTCCCTGGATCTTTTAGTTTGGTTGGCAGTTTATTTTGGAGAATAGCTGAGCATTCCTTGTTGAGTTCCACTGTGGACAGTTCTTCCAACTTTCTTTTATTTGTGAGAAGTTCTTCTAAAAATTTTGCATACTTCGACATCTGCGAAATTGCTTCAACAAACGGTAAGTTGATATGTAATTTCTTTAAGAGTTTAAGAAACTTACCGAATTGCTTATCTGTGCGGTCTTTCTTTAGCGCGGTTGGGTATGGGATACGAGGTTTAAATTCTTTGATAATTTCATCTTTGTAACTTACCTCATTCTTTCTGTTACTGACCACAAACTTTTTGCATGGCTCTGGGTTGGTTTTGGTTAACTCTTCATCATTTATTGTATCTACGGCATTGAGTTGTTCCTTTGGGTTAGTCTCAGTATTGCTTGGTAACCCATCTTGTGGTCTTTTAGAAAGTAACTTGGTGAGCTAGCCTATTTATGTTTCGAGTCCTTGAATGGATGTTTGCTAGTTCTTCAGTGCCGTTTTGGTATTTTGAAAATGAGCTTCTGATACGGCCATAAATTTGGTGAACATCTCTTCAAGATTCGGGTTTGTCTCTTGTTGTGGTGGTGGCTGCTGAAATCCCGGAGGAGGTGGTTGTCTTTGATTTCCTTGCCCTCCCCATGAAAAATTGGGGTGGTTCTGCCAACCTGCATTGTAAGTATTACTATAAGGGTTATTTTGAGATCTAGAATTATTACCCATATAGTTGGATTGCTCGGATTCCACGCCATGTCTATAGGAGGAGTAATCTGGATTGAACATATTTCCCTAGGTTGCGTCACACTGCATCACTGGGTATGCCTGTGTAGAACCAACAAAATTATCAAACTTTTTATTTAAAAGTTCTACTTGATTAGAAAGTATGGTAACAGCATCAATATTATAAACTCCTGTAGCTTTTGTCGGCTTTGTCCTCATGACTTGCCACTGATAGTTATTCAATGACATCTCTTCTATAAACTCATAAGCTGCTTCTAGTGTTTTGTTGTTGATTGTTCCTTTTGCGGCTGCATCGATCATTTGCCTTGTTGATGGATTCAAACCATTGTGAAATGTTTGAACTTGTAACCACAAAGGTAATCCATGGTGTGGACACCTTCTCAAAAGATCTTTGTATCTCTCCCAGGCATCATAAAGCGTCTCTAAATCCATCTGCACAAAAGAAGAGATATCATGTAGTGATTGATCTTCGTGGTAAAGAATTTAACCACTGTTTGGCTTTATTTCTCAAATAGAATGGAAATAGCCTTAGACGAATGGCATAATAAAAAATGCCATTAATTTTAAAAGTATCACAAAGTTCCAAAAAGTTGGCTATATGTGAATTTGGATCTTCATCCTGTAAACCATCAAACTGCACAAATTGCTGTATCATCTGAATAGTGTTAGGTTTTAATTCAAAATTATTTGCAGCAATAGTAGGTCTAATAATACTAGATTGAGCACCAGCTAAACTAGGTTTAGCATAATCATACATAGTACGAGGAGCATCATCTTGATTTATTAGTTGCGCGGCTATCGCGGGAGGTGGTAGATTGTCCTGATTTGCTTCCATCTCTTCCGTAGGTTCTGGCTCTTGTTCTTGTCCTAGTTCTGGATAATGTAGGCTTCTTCTGATCTCTCTACGAGTTCTGTGAACTGTAGCTTCTAAATCTTTGTCAAAAAGCAGTGGTCCTGCTGGGTTTCTTCTAGTCATAAACTAGAGATACCTAGAGGAAAAGAAAATTTCAGTAAATTAAAAATAGAAATAAAAATAAAAATAAGTTGAAAATAAATAAAAATAAATATGGCTAAAGTAATAGAAATCGAGTGTTCTTAATATTTCAGATCCCCGGCAACGGCGCCAAAAACTTGATATGCACGTGATATGAAGTAATAAAATTTATAATAATGATCGTACCAAAAATTAACTAATATCACGATTTTAAGGCAAGCGCACCATCGAACAGTAGTATAGCTTAGTGGCAAGACCAAGTTAT
The DNA here is from genome assembly GCA_020496765.1 of Gossypium stocksii. Taxonomy (NCBI): domain Eukaryota; kingdom Viridiplantae; phylum Streptophyta; class Magnoliopsida; order Malvales; family Malvaceae; genus Gossypium; species Gossypium stocksii. The sequence goes on from CM035623.1 coordinate 114,599,958, forward strand.
CGTACCCAAGGGAACCAAAAGTACTAGTACTAGCTTTCTTTCTATTATCTAGCCTAAAAATAAAAGAGGTTTTTATGAAACTAATTCTAAAACTAAACTAAGAATGCATAAAAAGTAAATTGGGGAAAAACTCTTTGGGAAAGACTTGATTGATTGGGCCATACTCAAGGGAGAATCCACCTAGACTTCACTTGTTATCAACTCTTAAACTAGACGATTTATTCACTTGACTTGATCCGTAAAAATCCCTAATTTATGTTAATATCTCCGTCGAGGATAAGAACAACTAATCCTCGGTTAACTAACTGAAATCTCTTTCTAGTTAAAACCCCTAGTCTCACATTAACTCGATCTATGGATTCTCATATTAGGTTTGACCCTAATTCGGCAGATTTTTGTCGCCCTATGTCTAGGGTTGCATGCAACTCCGCTTAATTATGTTGGATCTACTCTTATGCAGGGACTTTTGCTCCTCTACACAAGCACATTCGACTTAAATCAATATCCCGGAAATATAAATTTAAGAGTTAAAAAACACAATTAAGAACAAATCGAATATTTATCATATAATTCAAGAGAAAATAATAACAAGATCTGTCTTAGGTTTCATCCCCCTCAAGTATTTGGGGGATTTAGTTTCATAATTAATAAAGAAAATATCTCAGAAGAATTAAAATAGCAAAACATAAAGAACCCAAAAACCCTTGAAGGATTGAAGGGAGATCCTCTGTCTTGATGTAGAATTCGGCTTCTGAGATGAATCAATTGGCTTCCCTTCGAGTAATTCCTTGCTTTCACTCTCTGTGTTGGCAGAAATACGACACTTTCTTGTGGAGAGAAAAGTATTCCCTTAGCGGTAAATAAGTACACCCTTGAAATTGCCTCCTAGGGTCTTTATATAGAGTTTAGAATGGCTTTCTTAGCCCCCAAGTATCCTTTTTCGAGTGAAATTAAACTTCTTTACGACAGGGACACGCCCGTGTGCCACGTTCGTGTGGATCGACAAGGGGCCGTGTGCGGGCCTGTTGATGGTGGCACGGCCGTGTGGTCTGGCCGTGCTTGTCAGAGTTGGGCTGTGTTGGACTTTATGTGGCACGACCGTGTGCCACGGCCGTGTGGAGAATCCCTGGGCCGTGTCGTTTTCTCACTTTGGCCCATTTTCTTTGTTTTCGGCCCGTTTTTCATTCTTTTCTCTTCCCTATGCTCTCCTGAGTATAAAATATGAAATAGAAGGATTAAGAGCACCAATTTCCACAAATTCAATGATAATTCATCCAGAAATTAGGCTAAACATGAGGTAAAAATATGTATAATTTATCGTTTATCATAGGGTTTAATACTCTACCATAGGTAAATGACCACTGTTTCCTTTGGTAGGTGATCATGCACCATATATAATTTTATTTAACAAGGCACTTGCACTTTATGAATCCATTAAATCTTCAAGTAGCCTCAGACATTTAAGTTTTCCATAGAGTTGGGAGACAAAACATTGGGTTGATCCAAAGACAATAACGACCTATTGAGGGGTTTGTTTGGTTCAAACCCTTAGGTGCCATATAAAGAGGTGTGGTCCAAACCTTACTAAACACGCGACGTAGGATCCAATCCAACAAGGTGCTCCTACTTTCTGAATCCCACCATCGGTTCAAGCTTCTATCAGTGTCAGAAGATTAAATCCCTGATAGTTCAATCTAACATTTTATTTGGATTTTTGTTTTCCTGCTAGTTCAATTTCAATAGTTGAAAAAATAAAAATTAATCTTTAAGTACCCAAACATGTCTCTTTTAACAAAACATAGATGATTTGCAATAATGGTTCTAGCAAAGAATTACTGAAGTTATACAACAATCAAGAAGTTCTTTAGAAGTAAATTTTATCATGTTAGATATGACATGATTACACAATATATAAAATGCTCCAATATTTTTATTTTTGATTCTGTGGTGTTTTGACACAAATATCTGTCTGCTTTAGTGGTTGAGTGTTCTGAGTGTGTGTATGAGGTCCCAAGTTCAAGCCATGCCTTTGGCAAAATTTTGGTATTTTTCTAATTAAAAACTTAACCTTGTTTAGTAAGATTTTATTTAATTTTTTGTAAGTTTATGTCAGAATGGGTCTACTGGTCTGGTGGTTAAGTGGGGTATTGGTGTGTTGAAGGTCCCGTGTTCAAATCTTGGTGTGGGCAAGGGAGATTATTTTTGCTCAGTTTGGTGACCGAGAGTTTGAGTTGTTTTTAAAATCTGAGTAGTGGGTTGTAATGCCCCAAGTTTTCTTAATTCCAGCTTTTTGTGAATTTGTAGCGTAAAAATTCATGTATATGTTTCTGGATTAATTTGACACAAATGTCTGTTTGCTTAAGTGGTTATGTGTTCTGGGTGTGTGTGGGAGATCCTAAGTTCAAGCCATGTCTTTTGCAAAATTTTGGGTTTTTATTGAATAAAGCCTTACCTTTGGTTAATAGGCTTATAAGTATTTATGTGTAAAAGCTTATCAGAATAGGCCTGCTGGTTTGGTGGTTAAGTGGTGTGTTAATATGATGAAGGTCTGAGGTTTGAGTTTCTGCGTAATCAAGGGGTAATATTTTTGTTACAAATTTCAGCTAGAGGTTGTGTTGGACAAAAAATCTGACAGTGGAGTGTTTGGTGAAAAGAATCGAGGGGGTTTGAGTTGGGGGTTATTAGAAAATGCTAGTTCTGATCAGTTAGGTTCTTCTTTTTGCAAATTTTGACTACCTTCCTCCCTTATTCATTCTTTTGATATCGTTTACTCTAATTTTTGCTGCTAGAAATCCTATTTTTTTCCCATTTTATCTCCCTTTTCACTTTTCCTTTTTAATCGTTCCCATTGTTCATCAATCGGTTGCGCGTTTGGTAGGTAAGAGGTGCATTTTTGCATTTGGATTAGTTTGTTGATGGGTTATTAAAAGTTCTATTTCTGTTTAGGAGTTAATCAAGGACGAGGGGGCTGCGATTTGGCTTCCTAATAGTGAGAAATCGTTGTCGAATCGTTAAAGGTAAGGTTGTCAGTAAGATTTAGAATTCGTCGGTTTTGAATAACTTGATTTAAGTGACTGATTTTTGACCTAGAATTGTGAAATGTAGGTTTTGGAGTGCTCGAGAATGTTTTTACGTTAAAAATAAATCAGGTGTATACTCCGATTGTACAGAAAATAAGTTTCGGCGAAAGCTGAAAAGTGTACTGTCGACACTACACGGGTGTATGGACTGTCAGTATGGGGGCCATGTGGCTAGACATAGCCATGATATCGACGAACCAGGCCGTACACACATGACACAGGCGTATGACATGGCCGTATAATAGCCGGCAAGGTCGTGTACGTGACAGGTGCTCAGCCAATTGGGTCGTACGTGCCACATGATTATGTGGACTCATACTGGTGAACTACACGGGTGTGTAGAATTCTGGGCCAGGCTATGTGGATAGGCTAATTTGGGCCTTGTGGGCTCACACGGGTAGGCCACATGGGCGTTTGAGCCCATCTTTCTGAAATGTACTGTAAGGTTGCATGGGTAGCCCAAGTCGACTGTGACCTGTCGTAGGGTCGGTAAGCATTACTTAGACCCCTGTTCTGTGATATGATGTTGTGATGTATGTGTTATCATGTTATCTCTAGCATGTGTAATCTGTACTGTTCTGAATATTGACGTATGTTCTGTTTATCTGTATTATAGCATGCCATTTATGTATGTTGCATTGCATTGGGGTGGGATTGATGAAGTGAAAGAAGTATCTGAAAGGCTTCTAAGCCTGATATCTAGCAGCTATGCTGCATATTTTTGACTTGTGCCGTATTACGGTGCCACTTGGTGTGTAGGGTTGGATGGGTTGATTTTATCCCCATACTTGGTGTGTTGGGTTGGATAGGTCGATTTTATCCCCACATGGTGTGTAGGGTTGGACAGAGTTGGTGTGCAGGGTTGGTGGGCATAATTATGCTATTCTGATCTTTTATGCATACTATATCTGTATGGGCTAAGGCCCAAGTGTATCTGATTCTGTTTCTGAGTAGGTTAAGGTCCACACCATTTTTGTAAAGGGCTTAGGCTCGAACTATCTGTTACTTGTTATATGTTTGTATGCATGTTGTTTGTGGGTATTACACACTGAGTGTACGAAAACTCACCCCTTATTTGTTTAATCTCTTCAGGTAACACCTAGTAATAGACGGATCGGTGCAGCGGAGGGCTCGGCAGTAACCACCACGCCTGCGTTTTTTCTTTACAGTTTTTACTTTTACATATTTTAATGTGGGTTTGGTTATGTAAATTTTGGACTTTGGACTGTTTTGGATTTTGATCTGGGAGTTTTGAACTGTTATTTATGGAGTTATAAACTGCAACGCCACAAATCATCGTTTTATCAAATTAATTAAGAGTTTTTCGTAAAAATAAACGTTTTCGAAATTTTATGGTATTTAAGAGCTTCCGCGTAAAAGAAATGGTTTAAGCAAATTAGTTAGTTCACAATTTTCTGACGTAAGTAAAGATAATAATTGGTACGATTTTTAATGTATCAATGCGTTTTCAAAACACTCTCATGTGACATCGCCAGATTCGGCCATAACGTCTAGGCCGGGTTTGGGGTGTTACATGGGTGGTTGAGATAGTGTAGGTAGTGGGGTTTGCGTAAAATAATTTTCCCAATTTCTCTCCTATCATTTTTTTATTTTCTCCCTACTCTCACTGCCATTTTCCTCTGCTTCTTCTGCTATCAATTTTATTTTTACTTTCCCTATCCTCTATCAAGTTCTGTAGCTCGTGATTTCAGTACTTTTGACATGTTATCGGAGAAGACCGAGGGTTTAGAGGTTCTCAATCGACATTTTAAAGGTGTGGAATTTCTGTTATTCGATTGAAGGTTTTGGAAAGCTCGAGATACTTTTTGCATCGAATCAAAACTAAGTGTGTACCCAAAAATTCAGAAAACATGGTTTCGACGAAAGTCGAAAACCCCACAGTCGACGCCACACGGGTGTGTGGTCACCCCTGTGGTAGGTCGTGTGCTAGGACACGGGTGTGTGATTGACGAGGCCAAGTCGTGTGAGTCCATACAGGCTTGTGAGTCCATACGAGTAGTCCACAGGGGCATGTGGGATTCTGGGCCGGTCTGTGTAATCCACACAGCCAGGTTCAAGTTAGGCTGTGTAGGCCACACGAGTGTGTGGACCTACACGGGTAAGCCACATGAGCGTGTGAGCCCATTTAACTAAAATGCTTTCTAAGGTTGCAGGGGTTGCCTAAGTCGACTGTGAACCTACTGTAAGGTCGATAAGCACTACTTAGACCCTTAAATGCGTGAACTGAATGTATGATATATGTATTGAGCATGATAATTATATGAATATATACTGAACTGTATGTTCAGTTGATAACCATGTGATAGCATGTCATTTACTGTATGTTTGCATTGCATTAGGTTGGGATGATGATTGTTGGAGGAAGTGTATTGAAAGGCTTTTAAGTGTATTGACTGGCAGCTCAGTTGCAATATATATTGAAAGGCTCTTAAGCCTATTTGACTGGCAGATGAGCTGCATTATACTGATATGTGCCACATTCAGTACAGAGTGTAGGGCTAGGTGGGTGTTTTAAACCCCACAGAAAGTGTAGGGATGGACGAAGATGGTGTATTAGAGGCTGGTGGGTAGGATTTTATTTTTTTATTACTGCATGCATGACTGTTATTGTGATGGGTTAAGGCCCTAATGCAAATCTAATACGGTAACTGAAATAGGCTAAGGCCCGAACTGCTATTGAAACTATAATGGGCTTATGCCCCAGACTGCATTAACTGTTTACGGTGTTTGACTGTATGCTTGCTTTCTGTGGTGATTACACACTGAGTTTACATAAACTCACCCCTTCTGTTAATGTGTGCAGGTAATCCCAGACTTAGACGGATCGATGCAGCAGAGGACTTAGCAGTGGCCACACGGTTATTAGACTGTTTCTTACTTATTTTTGGTTTTAGGATTTTTTTTGGTTAATCTTTGATGTAAATTGGGACTTTATGGTCTTTTTTTTTTTAAATTTTGGACTTTGTTTGTTTTTATGGATTTTATAACTACGAAAACTCAACAAAAACTACGGTTTTTTTTCCTAAACCTAGTTGATTTTTACCTAGACACAATGGTTTTCAAAAGCTTCCGCATTTCAAATGAGTTTTAACCAAATCGAATTAATGATTAAGAGTTTTTGAGGTTAACAATAGATAAATAAGAATGAATGAATCGAAACGTTTTCTCCAGACCCCTACCAGATTCGGCCATAACGTCTAGGCCGGGTTTGGGGTGTTACAATATAAATATAACTTGACATAAAAAAAGAACATAAACATAACACAAATACATTATTTGTATTTGAATTGGAAGCATGATTTTAACTATTAGCTTACATCTATTTTTTCAAGATCAATAAAGTTGTTTTAGTATATAAAGACAGCTGAATTCTCTCAACACCTTTATGTATTCATTCATTTTATGTACCGATTTTTTAATACAAATTATTGAAAGGCTTAAAATTGAAGTCTTTTGGACGAAAACAATATATTTTTCAAGCATTACAACAGCATAAGCAAAAGCAATGAAAACATTTAGGTGTGCAATTCGGTGGACAAGCATCCTTGCAATCGTCATCCGTGCTGCATTTAGCATTCGCCATCGGTACACCATCAAAGGGTAATGGCTCAGACACCGGCAAGCAACTACATTTATTGGTGTTTAAGTCACAAAGGCCGAGATGATCACAGTTCAATTGACACTCCGAGTCATGAGTACATGCTTCCAAGTTTGATACTCCTGCAAATTAAACAATAAATTTTCATCATTTATTTGTTTTATTTAATTTTTTTAATTAGATATTGATGCATATATATATATATATATATATATATAATATAAATCAAAGACAAATGAGATTTGAATCTCAACAATTGCAGCCTCTCCTTTTATCTTAAGATCGCAATATCGTTTGTACAAAAAAATCATATGTTTATGTATGTAATGATTAAATATCAAAGTAAAGAAATATTATATACACTAACCAAATGCCACGATCAAAACAATGAAAAAAGAAGCAACACCAAAAGAAGCCATTGTTTGAAAGATGTTGAGAGATGAAATTTAGAGTCGATTATATTATGAAAATGAGTTGGTGATGCACAATTTATGAGATATATTGGACATTTTATAGTTGAATTTGTGGACCCTTTTAAACCTTATGTTAAATGATGCAATAAATAGTTGAGGATATACTTACCAATTATGTAGCACAATAAAAATCTCAAATAGGAAAATACTAAATTTACAATTTAATTTACACATCTTATGGTATAATAAGGATAAGATCAAAAGTAAGATAGATAGAGTTACCATATATAATAATTTTTTTGGAAGTTTCATTATTATAAATAAGGATAAATACCAAAACTATATATGAACTATGATCTAATGCATAATTGTATACATGAACTTTGATTTTGTGCAATTTTAGACATGAAATTATGATTTGATCTAGTTCTTGTAAATTACTAACATAGTTATTGATATAAAATCATTTTATGTTTATATATTACATACATAAAATAATTATATTTATCCAATATAAAAATAATTGATGTATTTATTTTTTAAAATGTGTATGATTTAAATCGAAATTAAAGTTTCAAGTGTACATTTGAACCACAACTAGAGTTTCATGTGTATAATCGCACCTAATTAAAGTTCATGTATATCAATGCACATTAAATCAAAGTTCATGTGTAATTTTGAGATTTATCTCTTATAATAAATGTAATACTTTCACAAATATAATATATGTACAAATGTATGTTTAACCAACTATAATGTAAAATCAACTAGTATAAAACATAATAGATAAAGAATCGAAAAGAACTGGACAAAATTTACACATATTATACACATGGTACAATTGAAGACACAAATTTCAATAATTTATTGTGAAACTCAAATCTGTGTACTCAAAGCATTCACCATATTAATATTTTTTTTATAAATTACAATAAATTGAAAATATTTTTCTAAACAAAGACTATATTTATATATATATATATATATATATATATTAATTTCAATCAAATTATTAAGTTAGGATTAATATCTTAGTTAATATATCTTATATCCAAAAGACCATTGATGTTTCATTTTTGGGTAAACTACTAAAGTAATCACTTTTGTTTACCTCATGTTACATTTTAGTCGTTTATGTTTGATACGTTTTTAGTCACTTACACTATCTCGTTGTAACATTCTAGTCACTGAGCCTTTAATTTCCGTTAATGGTGTAACGATAAGCTGACGTGGCACGTTAAATCATCATTTCAAAGAAAAAGTTTGTATTATTTTATACAATTGGTCCCCATATTTTTTTGTTTTAAGCAATTTTATTTTTTCTTTTATGCTCTTTTAACTTTTTTTTTCTTTATTTTCTATTCTCTTCTGCTTCTCCCTCTATTTAAGTGCAATATAGGAACCAAAAATTGAAATTTGACCATAATTATATAATTTATAAAAACTTAAAAAACTTAAAAAACTTATCCAAACTCATCATGCCAAAATTTCTTTTTTTGTTAGCAAAATATTTTTTAAAAAAATCTATGTCAAAAATTTAGTCAGAGTAGTTAACAATACAATTTGGACTAAACATTATAAAAATAGAGATAAATTTTTGTAAAATTTAAGTATAAAGATTAAATCTTAATTTTAAGTATAATAGAGGAATCAAAAGTGATATTTGACCATTTTTGTATGTATGGCGTAGAAGATGGAAGGCCTAGACACGTGTTAAGGTAAAGGACCTTCCTTTATAAAGATCAAATACTAATTTTAGACAGAGTAGAGGGACCAAAAAAATGGTATCCATTTTCCTGTGAAAAGCAAAAAAAAAAAAAAAAATGAAGGCCAAACACGTGTCAAGGTTTGGAAACCTTTTATATTAGCATTGTTCTCTTGCTTCGTATTGTGTTGATTATTTATTTTTGTCAAATTATGAATTGCAAATTTGAATGTTAAATCATACTCAATTATTTTTTTTAAGAAATTTATTATTATTTTTAATTTAAAAAATTAGGTCCAATTATTACTATGGTTAAATTTTTTTTATAAATTTTATTGATGTGACATTTTAAAATTAAAAAATTATTAATCATGTAATAATAAAATAATATTAAAAATGTTTATATGGATTTCTTTCTTAAAAACATTCATTCGAATGCATCATGATAAAGTAACGTTTTTGTTAGAATATTGTTCCTACGAAAATTGATGTCATCATTTTTATTAAAATAAATAATAATAATAAATATTTAAACTAACTAATGATATTATAAAAGTAAAAGTCTAAAACTACAAAAAAAAAAAAATGTAAGACTGACGCAAACTTAAAAGAAATAGAAAACAATGTGTCAGTCTCTAAGACTCTTAGGGTATTCAAATTGTATATAATCATGTAATGTTTTAATAAAAAAATTAATAATATTAACTATTTGGACTACGTAATAACATAATAAAATTACGTTTAAAATTAAATTATAGAAATTAAATCTTAAATTTAGAAATTTTAGAGAGTCAAACTGAAATTTAACCATTTTTGTAAAATGCAAAAAAGAAGAAAGAGAAAGGAAGCACGATTTGGGTATGTCGCTTGTAAGTAGAAGAGGACCTTAGAGATATTAGATGGACCAAAACTGAAATTTAACCATTTTGGTAAAATGCAAATAAAGAGAGAGCATGATTTGGCTGCCACGTGTAAATAGGAGTACGTTCCTTTTACATATACCTATATATAAAAAGTCAGTCTAAATGGAATTTGAAGGCTTTCATCTTCTCGCCATTTCTTCTTTCTTTTTCTTAAATATATATATATATATATATATATATCAAATAAGAAAATTTACATATATTAAATATTTTAAAGGCATGTAAAAATTATTTAAAATTTGTTGATTGAGTTTTAACTTGATTGGTATGAACATTGTTAACAGTGTAGAAGGACGTGTGTTCAAGTGCGCTGAATTACATTATCCTCCTTTTTATAAGTTGGGAAAGGGCTATGGGTAGTTCTAGGCATTATGTTACAAAGAGCAAATATAATCAAAACTTATAATAAGATTATTAAAAAAAATTAAAATTTAGGAAAAAGAAAAGAGGAGGTTGACTTCATCATCCATCCTTAAGTCAAAGATGGCGCTTATAAAGCAAGAATGCTACGTTGGACCGGACAGTTCATCCTATTAAAGGAATGTGAACATTGCGTGCTTGGTAAGGTTTAAACCCTTGTCCCTTATTTTTGCATCTAAAGGCATATACACTACCACTTAATCAAGTGGTACTATGGCTCCCCTTTAATGACCTATATGATATAGGTTTAATATTTAATACTCTACCTGTAATACCCCAAACCCGGCCTAGACGTTACGGCCAAGTCTGGTGTGTCACATTGAAGTGTTTTTTGAAAGCCATGTTTTCATTGAAAACCCTTCTTAATGTTTAGAAACTTGTACCGGTAAACTTGTATAAAACCTAATGGAAAAATTGCGAAAGCTTGTAAACCTTTGTAGTTATGGAAACATGTTATTATAAAAACAGTTTAAGCATAGGAAAATCAGACTTTCTTTGTTATGGCTTAAAGTGAATGGATACTACGCACCAGGTAGGATTCAAGAGAAGAGGAGGTGAGTCATTTAGACTGCTTAAGTACCAAGCTCTTCCTAGATCCAATTCTAGACATGCACACATACATTGCCACACTTTAACCTTATGACTTGTCCACGAACAACAAATTAAGTTTAAACGTATTTAAGATATTTATTTATGAAAACATTTATGTTGCGGAAGCTTTGCTCTGTTTTCGAAATATTTTGAAAACAAGTAACTTTTACAAAAACGCGCCGTAGAGCTAAACGATTTCAAAACGATTTAAACAATGTCCTACTTAAGCTAAAAATAATTAAATAATTTAAGAATTAAAAACCCAAAATAAAATAAATAAAGCGGACTTATTACAACCCAGAAACCAAAATTTAATCATCTAAATAAATAATAAAATGAAATAATTGAAAACCAGAAATTTAAATCTTCGTGGCCACACTGAATCCCTCCTAGCTCCAAGTCCACCAATTAGGGCTCACCTGCATGGATGGAAAGAAAGGGGGTGAGTTTGGAAAACTCAGTGTGTATAGAATGCCCATCCAGAGCCCAAGTCAGCCCAAGCCCACTGGGCCGAAGCCCTATCCAGATACAGTAAACTGAGCCTTAGCCATTTCAGTTAACAATGTGGCCCATAGGCCCATTTCAGAACAGAACAGATAATATCATGTATGCAAGCCCGACCCAGCCTAAATCCATCTGCTACACTCCACCTGTACTAGCCCTACACTCCACAGTTGTAGCATGGCTACTCAGATAACAGTAAATTGAGGTAAGGCCTCCAGTACGTGGTCAAGCCACTTTCAGTACTTCCTCCATTAATATCCCAGTCCCATGCAACAGATAATAATGGCATGTAGTAAACAGTAACAGTAAAACATGCATTTTGGGTCAAACTTAACCCTAGGGGTATAACAGTCATTTTACTCCGAGGGGTAAAACCATAATTTTCCATCTCTAAGGGTATTTCAATAATTCTATCAGTTTTTAGGGTTTTCATGCATAATACAGTCACTACTAATCCATTTGTCTTCACGGTAGTCTATTTAACTTAGTTTAACAACTTTAGCTATTGGGCCCTAAAACCCCTAATGGGCCCTACGGTGTCTATTTAGCAAATTAAGCCCATTTAGTTCAAATTTTATGATCAATTTATCAGTTTAAATGATTTTGAACCTACAGTCTATCAGTACACATTATTTACCTATTTTCACCCATATGGGCCCGTAAGCCTATTGGGCCCATTTTCAGCCCATTGAGGCCCAATTACCGAAGTGCACGAAATTTCACACACGACTAACTTACCACTTTGCAATTTCAGATCTAACATTTCCTAAACATCTTGTGAGCACTCACACACTCACAAGCCCACGAAATGCCAGAATTTCGGCATTTTAGCTTTTGCCGAATTAGACTAAAGAAGGGGTTCGATACACACCTGTTTCGCGACGACTGCTACTGAGATCCCCCACGATATCCTTTTCTGAAATTGATGACTAGATCTAGATCTAGTCGTTCTAAAGATCCAAGCTTTCGATCAATCACCTCTAGAACACACACAGTTTCTCCTTATGTTCCTACTCAGATCTGATGCAGATCCATCCCCTAAACGCTAGCAAAACTCGAATCTTAGAGATCTAAAGATTCAGCTATGAGCTCCTATGGTTATGGCAGTTTCGGCTTTTTGACTGGTGAAGAAGAGGGTAATTTGGGGTTATAATCTTGGAGTCGTGTTGCCGATAGGTACTAAGGGTTTAGAGAAGATGAAATTCGGTCAAAAGGAATGAAAATAATAGAGGGAATTGGCTTGGAGAAATCGACACAAGTAGTAAGTTTTCGGGATTTTGGCTTTTATGGCAATCGGCTATGGTGGTTTTAGGGAGGATGGATTTGAAAAAGAAGATGGATTTGAGTAATAGGGGTGTTCGGCTGAGGTAGAAAGAAAAAAATAAAGGAAAGCAATGGAGGAGAAGAAGAGGAAGAAGAAATCGGCACAGAGGAGAAGGAATCTACGTTTTCGGCTTTTGTGAAAACTTAGAGAAGGATAAATGAAAATGAAAGCTTTTAGGTGGCTAACCCTAATTTGTCATGACAGAAAAAGAAAAGAACCTAACCCTACTAAAACATTCAGCCCAACCTCCCTAAGGCCCTTGCCGAAATTCATTTAAGTGATCACATGCCCGGCACATGCCTAAAAACTAAAAAGTAGCAATACGCTTACCTTGCAATTTGAACCCTGGACCTTTAATTCCTTCCCAGGCGCCACTTTTTTACGAACTTAGTGGCGCCACCTTGACACTTTGCCAAAGCTCTTCTTGTATCATAATTTACAAAGTTTTTCTTAAAAGCCCACTTAACCAAGTCTCCTATTCACTTAAAATCCAAACTTGATATTTTACAGGGTTTTAACTTAGGCTTGGGCCTTCTAAAGGCCCACTAACACACTTAAACACAATTCCAATATTCAGAACACCAAAATTTCAAAATTTCACCAAAATCTCATATATCCCGAAAAATCTCGAAAATCAGGATGTTACATAAGCCCAAGACTTCTAGGCCCAAATTTAGGGTGTTACACTACCATAGGTAAAAGACCACTATTTCCTTTAATAGGTGACCATGCACAATATATAGTCTGATTTAATAAGGCACTTCTACTATATGAATCCGTTTAATCTTCAAGTAGTCTCAGGCATTCAAGTTTTCCACAGAGTTGAGAGACAAAACATTGGGTTGATCCAAAGAAATAACGACCTGTTGAGGGGTTTTTTTGGTTCAAACCCTTTGGTGCTGTATAAAAAGGAGGAGGTTCAAACCTTACTAAGCATGCGACGCACGACTCAATCCAACAAACTACTCCTACTTTGTGAATCCCACCTTCGGTTCAAGCTCCCAACAATGTCAGAAGACTAAATCCCCACTAGTTCAATCTAACATTTTATTTGGATTTTAGTTTTCCTGCTAGTTCAATTTTAATAGTTGAAAAAATAATAATAAATCTTTAAGTACCCAAACATGTCTCTTTTAACAAAACATAGATGATTTAAAAATAATGGTTCTAGCAGAGAATTAATGAAGTTATGCAACAATCAAGAAGTTATTTAGAAGTAAATTTTATCATGTTAGATATGACATGATTACACAATATAAATATAACCTAACATAAAAAGAAACATAAACATAACACAAATATATTATTTATATTTGAATTGGAAGCATGATTTTAACTATAAGCTTACATCTATTTTTTGAAGATTGATAAAGTCGTTTTTAGTATATAAAGACAGCTGAATTCTCTCAACACCTTTATCTATTCATTCATTTTATGTACCGATTTTTTAGTACAAATTATTGAAAGGCTTAAATTCTAAGTCTTTTGAATGAAAACAATATATTTTTCAAGCATTACAAAAGCATAAGCAAAAGCAATGAAAACATTTAGGTGTGCAATTCGGTGGACAAGCATCCTTTCAATCGTTATCCGTGCTGCATTTAGCATTCGCCATCGGTACACCATCAAAGGGTAATGGCTCAGACACCGGCAAACAACTACATTTATTGGTTTTTAAGTCACAAAGGCCGAGATGATCACAGTTCAATTGACACTCGAGTCATGAGTACATGCTTCCAAGTTTGATACTCCTGCAAATTAAACAAATAAATTTTCATCATTTATTTGTTTTATTTAATTTATTTAATTAGATATTGATGCATATATATAATATAAATCTAAGATAAATGAGATTTGAATCTCAACAATTGCAGCCTCTCCTTTTATCTTAAGATCGCAATATCGTTTGACAAAAAAATCATATGTATATGTATGTAATGATTAAATGTTTGAGTAAAGATGTTATATACACTAACCAAATGCCACGATCAAAACAATGAAAAAAGGAGAAACACCAAAAGAAGCCATTGTTTGAAAGATGTTGAAAGATGAAATTTATAGTCGATTATATTATGAAAATGAGTCGGTGATGCACAATTTATGAGATATAGTGGATATTTTATAGTTGAATTTGTGAACCCTTTTGAACCTAATATTAAATGATACAATAAATAGTTGAGGATATACTTGCCAATTATGTAGCACAATAAAAGTCTCAAATAGGAAAATACTAAATTTACAATTTAATTTACACAACTTATGTGTAATTGTATACATGAACTTTGATTTCGTGCAATTTTAGACATGAAATTATGATTTGATTGAATTCTTGTAAATTATTAACATAATTATTGATATAACATTATTTTATGTTTATATATTACATACATATAATTATATTTGTCCAATATAAAAATAATTCATGTATTTATTTTTTTTAAATGTGTATGATTTAAATCAAAATTAAAGTTTCAAATGTACATTTGAACCACAATTAGAGTTTCACGTGTATAATTGCACCAAATTAAAGTTCATGTATATCAATGCACGTTAAATCAAAGTTCATGTGTAATTTTGAGATTTATCCCTTATAATAAATGTAATACTTTCACTAATATAATATAAGTACAAATGTATGTTTAACCAACTATAATGTAAAATCAAACTAGTACAAAGCATAATAGATGAAGAATCGAAACGAACTGAACAAAATTTACACATATTATACACACATGGTACAATTGAAGACACATATATCAATAATTTATTGTGAAACTCGAATCTGTGTACTCAAAGCATCCGCCATATTAATAATTTTTTTTATAATTTACAATAAATTGAAAATAATTTTCTAAACAAAGACAATAAATATTTTTTTTAATTTTCAGTCAAATTATTAAGTTAGGATTTATAACTTAGTGAATACATTTTATATCCAAAAAATCATTGATGTTTCATTTTTGTGTAAACTATTAAAATAGTCATTTTTGTTTACCTCATATTACATTTTAGTCATTTATGTTTGAAATGTCAGGTTTTAGTCACTTATGTTATCGTGTTGTAATATTTTAGTCACTGAGCTGTTATCTGACATGGCACGTTAAATCTTCATTTTAAATGAAAATCTTAGGTTAAATTCTAAAATTTGTCCCTATATTGTTTTCATTTTGGACAATTTAATTTTTTTATGTTCTTTTAACATTCTTTTTTCTTTATTTTTCATTCTCTTTTGCTTATCCCTCTGTTTTCCTCCCCTTTTTCATTTATGTTAAAGTAGTTTTATTTTTATGTTTTCCATTTGTTAAAACTAGTCTACAAGCTTGCCTCACTCGAAAAAAATTAAATTATTCAAAAAATAAAAGTATAGATATTAGTTTTAACAAATGAAAAATATAGAAAAACTATGTGAAAACAAATGGAGAAGGGAGGAAAACAGAGGGAAAAGCAAACGAGAATGGAAAATAAAGAAAAAAAAAGATAAGAACATAAAAGAAAAAATTAAATTGCTTAAAATGAAAAAAATATGGGGAGCAATTGTATAAATTAACCTAAAATTTTTTGTTAGAAATGATGATTTAATGTTTCACGTCAGCTTATCGTTATACCTCTAACGATAATTAAAGTCTTAGTAACTAGAATGTTACAACATGATAACGTAACATTTCAAATATAAGTAACTAAAATATAACCTAAGGTAAACAAAAATGACTATTTTAATTACCCGATTTAAAATTAATTTGTTGTTAATTCATTATAGGAATGCTCCTTATTATTACTTTAACATCTAAATAAGTTTTGTAATAACTTAATATATGAAGTTGCAAACAGTTAGTGGTGTTAGTTTATTGTCTAATTTTATTAGTTAATGATGACATGGATAGTAAAGAGGAGGTTATAAAGCAAAGATTTGAAATTTAGGAAAATGTAAAGAGGAGGTTGACTTCTTCATCCATCCTCAAGTCCAAGATGACGCTTATAAAGCAAGAACGCCACGTTGGATTAGACTGTACATCACCTATTACAGGAATGTGCGCGTTTGGTAAGGTGTAAACCCTTGCCCCTTATATTTTCATCTAAAGGTTATGGCTCCACTCTAATGACCTATATGATGTAACGCTCCAAAATATTTGGCAGTGTTTCTGTAATTGTTTGACACAAATATCTATCTGCTTCAGTGGTTAAGTGTTTTGGGTGTGCTTGTGAAGTCTTGGGTTCAAGCATTACCTTTGAAAAATTTTGGTATTTTTTTGACTTAAGCCCTATCTTTGCTTAGTGGTTTTATATTTAATTATTTGTAAAACCATATTAGAAAGAAACTGCTGGTTCAAGTTAGTGAGTTGGAGGAATTGTGTTCAAATCTTTATATGATTCCTGAAAAATAAAATGAACAAATGAGAATAAAAAGAATAAGTTATGAGGACTTATGAATTCCTAAACTAATTGACAAATTAGACTAACCAAAATTACTAAATTCTTTCTTGCAAAAGATGAATTGAAAGATAAATTTATTCCTAAGCTTAGCATTAAATAATGGAGACATGGGTATCAATTTATATTAAGAATCAAATTGCTCAAGATAGTTAGAAGTGGCAGCCAAATGATGGTTGTAAATGGCATATTGTGTTTCCTAGATTAATCATGCAAAATGTATGAGGATGCTATCAATAATAATGCAAACGACTAAAAAAATTGACATTTTTAACAGATAAAAAGTTAAAAATCACTAAAAATTAAGAGAAAAGGGAGAAAGGGGAACCGAATGAGTGAGATTAAGAGTGGAGCACGGTCGTGGTGATGCTTGCAGGGGCATGGTGGTGTGGCCTAGGTCAGCGGTGGCGCTAGGGAAGGCTGGTATGGGCTGTAGGTGAAGGAGTTTTAGGGTTTTGAATAAAGAAGATGATGAATAGTGAAGGGTTTTTTATAGAAATTGGGGCACACGGGCCTGTCACACGCCCGTGTGAATCGTTTTTAGCCCGTGTAGTTCGAATTTCAAGGGGTTTGACGCTCCTGAGTCATGGCCCACGCTTGTGTACCTTGGGCGTGTTAGGGCATACAGCCGTGTCGCACGGTCGTATCCTTCGATGTTCGCTTCTCCCACGCTCGTGTATGGGGTCACACGCCCGTGTTTAATTGGTAGGTTCAACTACCGGGTTAGGGCACGGGCGTGTCGCACGCTTGTGTTGATTTAACAGGATCAACCACGGCCTTGGGCACGGGCGTGTCGCACGCCCGTGTTAATTTATCAGGATTGGCCACTGCCATCTCACATGGCCGTGGCTCGTTATTATAGCCCGTGTCAATTTGTCAGGATTGGCCATGGCCACGTCACATGGTTGTGGTGAAATGTCGCAGCTCGTGTGTTGAAAAATTTTTGTCATGTTTGTGCACGGCCGTGTCTTTGCCCATGGTGTCCACACGACCTTAGGCACGCCAGTGGGTATGGCCGTGTGGCTTGAAAAACCTACATTCAGTAGGTTAGTTAATGCATTAGAGAGCTTAAACAAAAGCACTTAACTATGTTAGTGCTCAGGTTGCCTCCCGAGAAGCGCTTGTTTATAGTGTTAGCTCGACTTCTTTTAAGTTTGCATGGTTACGGTGGTTTGGGAGTTCAAACTCCTCTCTCTTGCTATTAGTTTCACTATCAAAATAAGGTTTGAGTCGAGTATAATTTACCTTGAAAGTGCCAAATGTCTTATGTGTTATCTCAACTGTACCATAGGGGAAAATTTTCATTATTGTGAAAAGAGGGTATCACCTATATGAACTTTTGAATTTGAAATGCGAGGATCTTCCTCTTTTAAGTATACCTTATCCCTACCGTAAATTGATTCGTTTTTACCTTAGGGTCATCATGGTGATGCTCTGGTGTGATGTGGCATACTTTGGGTTTCTCTTGTCGATAGTTCAGCCACTCGTCTAATTCTTTAAGCTGTAGCATTTGTTTTTCATGCGTGGTCCCCCTGGATGGATTCATTTGTTGTTTGATCTTACCTATGTGAAGAGTATTCTGCAAAGAAGGTTGGGCGGTGAGATCACTTTTATTATCAGGACTTGTAATAATATCTTTATCGTCAACAATCTTATTAGAGTTACGAGCCTGCAAAGTAATTTTGTCATCACCTGCACGAAGTGTGAGCTTGCCTGTGCCTACATCAATTATGGTTCTAGCAGTTGCTAAAAAAGGTTGCCCTAGGGTTAGGAGTACATTGCTATCCTCATCTATGTCTAGAACAACAAAGTTGACTGGGAATATAAATTTATCAATTTTGATAAGCACATCTTCGATTATGCCCCTAGGGAATCTAATGGTTTTATCAGCCAATTGGATGCTCATCTTAGTTTGTGAAAATGGGGTTAGTGGAGCGATTTAGGGGATTGAGAAATTATCAAAATATTTTTTTTTGTAAAATTTGATTTCCTTCTCTTTTCCAACTCTTTCTGACGCCATTGTTGCTATCTTTTCAATTTCCCTGCTGAAAATTCCCCTTAATTCTTTCTCTTATTTCTGTCGAAATCCTGTTCTCCCTCACCTTCTGCTTCTCGTCCACTCCATCTCTTTTTCGTTCCACATTTATCTGCAACTGCGGTAAATGTTGTTGCTAAGTCTTATCGTCATATTGGTTATAATTTTAACAAGGGTGTTGTTTTACTCTTGTTTTAGGGGAAGAATGAGAATCGAGGACCGTTCTTGCAGTAATCTAAGTGATTGGGGCTTTGGTTCGATAACGGTAAGTTTCTGAGTGTGCTGGTATAAGGTTTTGATTGGAAAGTAATTTCGTTTAAGTCTCGTTATATATCTGAAATTAGACTCTGAAATGTCAATCATTAGGTTGTGGAGCGATCGGGAGTGCTTTTACAGTGAAATAGTACTAGGTGTGTACCTGAAACGCAGAAAATGAGATTCGACAAAAAGCTAAAAACTATTCTGTCGACATCACACGGGCGTGCGGTCGCCCGTATGGTTGGTCGTGTCTAATGACATAGCCGTGTGTTTGAAAAAGGCCAGGCCATTCGCTGGACACTGTCGTGTGGTAGCTAGGTGTGGCCGTATGATGGTCGGGTATGACCGTGTGCGACATAGGGGCTAGACCAAATTGGGCTGTGTGGGCTACACAAAAGTGTGATCCACACGAGTAGTCCATACGGGCGTGTGGGTTTTTGGGCTATGTCGTGTGATCCACACGGGCCAAGGCCAATCTAGGCATGTGGGCTCACACGGGCAAGCCACATGGGTGTGTGGGTCCAACTATCTGAATTGTTTCCTAGGGCCACACGGGTCATCCCAATCGATTGTGAACCTACTGTAGGGTCATCCCAATAATCTGAATGTCTGATATAAGTATTGAGCATGATAGTTATGTGCATGTTTGAATACTGATCTGTATGTATGACTGATAACTTAATATTTGCATATAAACATGTTATTCTGTATGTCTGCATTGAGCATATTTATTTGCATCTGTATATGGGGTGGGATAATGATTATTGGAGGAATTGTACTGAAAGGCATTTATGCCTATTATCTGGCAATTCAGTTGCAATATATCTGATATGCGCCGCATTTCAGTACAACGCGGTGTGTAGGGATGGGTTGGTGTTTTAAACCCCACATGGTGTGTAGGAATGGTCGGAGATGGTGTGTAAAAGTTGGGGGTAGGATCTAAATCTGTTTTGACTGTTTCACTGCATCTGTTTTTAAGATGGGCTAAGGCCTAATTCTGTATTTATAACTGTAATGGGTTTAGGCCCGAATCTAAAACTGTATGACTTTGATATTTTGAATCTGTAATAGGTTTAGGCCTAATACTATATCAGATTGGCATTTGTTAATCTGATTGTCTGCATGTTTTCTGTAAGGATTACACACTGAGTTTACGAAAACTCACCAATTCTGTTTAATTTGTACTGGTAATCTCCAGACTTTGACATTTCAGTGCAGCAGAGAACTCAACGGCGACCACTCTTTTTTGAAATTACTTAACTTTTGGTATTATGGTTTAATTTGATTGTTGGGTTTTATTTGTAATTTGGACTTATGGACAGTTTTGCTTTAAATTTTGGAATTTTATATTATTTTTATAGACTTTGAAACTGCAAAACTCAACAAAATAAGGTTTTTCACAAAACAAAGGTTTTTCCTAAAATAAATGGCTTCTAAAACTTTCGTTAAAAAGATATGTTGTAAGACAAATCAATTAATAAGCGCTTTTCTGAGTTAAATAAAAGCTAATAAACTGAAACGGTATTAACTTGATAACTTTGTTTACAAATCCCATTCCATGTGACATCCTCAGATTCAGCCATAACGTCTAGACTGGGTTTAAGGTGTTACACTTTCAGCTTCTCACCATTTCTTCTTCTTTCGTCTTAAAGAAAATTAAATCTATCAAATAAGAAAATTTACATATATTCAATATTTTAAAGGCATGTAACAATTATTTGAATTTTGTTGATTGAATCTTAACTTAATTGGTATGAACATTGTTAACAATGAAGGAGGACGTAGGTTTGAGTGCGTTGAAGCACATTATCCTTCTATTTATGAGTAGGAAAAGGGCTATGGATAGTTGTAGGCATTATGTTACAAAGAGTAGATATAATTAAAACCTATAATAAGATTGTTCAAAAAAAAAAAAAGCTTTGAAATTTAGGAAAAAGTGTTAACTTCATCATTCATCCTCAAGTCGAAGATGACTCTTATAAAGCAAGAATGCCACGTTAGATCAGACTGTGCATCACTTATTAAAGTAATATTAACGTTGTGTGCTTGGTGAGGTTTAAACCTTTTTCCCCTTATATTTGCATCTAAAGGCATATACACTACCACTTAATCAACTTGATATTCGTGATATGAAGTAATAAAATTTATAATAAATGATCACACCAGAAACTAACTATTATCACGATTTAAGGCAAGCGCACTGATATGCTCGCGATATTAAGTAATAAAATTTATAAAAACTGATCACACCAAAAACTAACTAATATCACGATTTTAAAGGCAAGCGCACCTATCGAACAGTAGTATAGTTTAGGAGCAAGACGAGTTATCGTACCTAAGGGAACCAAAAGTACTAATACTTACTTCCTTTCTATTATCTAGCCTAAAAATAAAAGAGGATTGATTGAAACTAATTCTAAAACTAACTAAAAGTGCACAAAAAGTAAATTAGGGAAAACTTTAGGGAAAAGCTGATTGATATGAGCAATACTTAAGGGAGAATCCACCTAGACTTCACTTGTTATTAACTTCTTGAGCTAGATGATTTCTTTACTTGACTTGATCCGTAGAGATCCCTAACTTATGTTAATACCTCTTTCGAGGATAAGAACAACTAATCCTAGGTGATTAATTAAGGTTTCCTTATTAATTAACACCCCAAGGTTGCATTAATTTGATCTATGGATCCCACTATTAGGTTTTACCCTAATCAGACAGATTTATGTTGCCCTATATCTAGGGTTGAATGCAACTCAGCTTAATTATGGTAGATCTACTATTAAAATAGGGACTTTTACTCCTCTGCCTAAGCACATCAAGTTCTTGAAGTAATACCTAGGATTATTAAATCAAGAACGAAGAACACATAATTAAGAACAATTCAAGTATTTATCATATAATTCAAGAATAAATAATAACAAGATCTGTCTTAGGTTTCATCCCCCTCAAGTATTTGAGGGGTTTAGTTCATAACTAATAAAGAAAACATCTCAGAAGAAATAAGATAACAAAACATAAAGAACCCAAAAACCCCTGAAGGAATTTAGGGAGATCCTATGTCTTGATGTAGAATTCTGGCTTCTGGGATGAATCAATCGGCTTCCCTTGGAGTAATTCCTTGCTTTCACTCCTTGTGTTGGCAGAATTATGGCGCTCTTTCTTCAAAGAAAAGAGTATTCCCTTAGCGGGAAAATAAGCACCCTTTGAAGTTGCCTCTTAGGGTCTTTTGATATCCGCGTGATATGAAGTAATAAAATTTATAAAGAACTTGATCAAACCTAAACTGACTAATATCACAACGTTTTAAGGCAAGCGCACCTGTTGACAGTAGTATAGTCTAGTGATAAGATCGAGTATCGTACCCAAGGGAACCGAAAGTACTATTACTCACTTTTTTTCTATTATTTAACCTAAAAATTAAAGAGGGGTTTTGTTTAACTAATTCTAAAACTAAACTAAGAGAAGCAAAAAGAGTAAATTGGGAAGACTTTTTAGGGAAAAGCTAATTGATAAGGACAATACTTAAGGGGGGATCCACCTAGACTTCACTTGTTATTGGTTCTTGAGCTAGACGATTTATTCACTTGACTTGATCCGTAGAGATCCCTAATCTATGCTAAACCCTCCGTCGAGGCGTAGAGCAACTAGGCCTAAGTTGTTAATTAAAGTTCCTTTATTAATTAACTCCTTAGGTTGCATTAATTCGATCTATGGTTCCCCATATTACGTTTGACCCTAATCCGGTAGATTTATGTCGCCCTATGTCTAGGGTTACATGCAACTCCGCTTAATTATGGTAGATCTACTCTTATCATAGGGACTTTTGCTCCTCTGCTCTAAGCACATCTATTTCTTGAATTAATACCTAGGTTTATTAACACAAGAATTAAGCACACATAATTAAGAACAACTCAAGTATTTATCATATAACTCAAGAATAAATAATAGCAAGATTCATCTTAGGTTTCATCCCCCTCAAGTATTTGAGGGGTTTAGTTCATAATAAAGAAAGAAAACATCTCAGAAGATATAAAATAATAAAACATAAAAGAACCCGAAAACCCCTGAAGGAATTTAGGGAGATCCTCTATATTGCTGCAGAATTCCGGCTTCTGGGATGAATCAATCAGCTTCCCTGCGAGTAATCCCTACTTCCACTCTCTGTGTTGGCAGCAAAGAATACTTCCCTTTGTGGGGAAATAAGCACACCCTTAGAGTTGCCTCCTAGGGTCTTTATATAGAGCTTTGGAGAGCCTTTCTTAGCCTCTAAGTATCCCAATTTGAGTGAAATTCCTCTTCCTCACGACTAGAACACGCCCGTGTGCCACGCCCGTGTGACTTCGACAAAGGCCGTGTGATTTGGCACGGCCGTGTAGCCTGCCCGTGCTTGTCGAGAGCTGGACCGTGTGATCTTCATGTGGCACGGCCGTGTGGCACGGCCGTGTGGTGATTCCTTGGGCCGTGTGTTATGTCATTTTTGGCCCATTTTCCTCATTTTCAGTTCATTTCCTATTCTTTTCTCTTCCCTATGCTCTCCTGAGTATAAGATATGAAAAAGAAGGATTAAGAGCACCAATTCTCACTAAATTGATAATAGTTCATCTAAAATATAAACTAAGCATGAGGTAAAAATATGTATAAATTAGCGTTTATCAAATACCCCCACACTTAAGCCTTTGCTTGTCCTCAAGCAAAATCTCAATCCCTAAATAAGAATTATTCCTCTCAACCTACAATCTTTATCAATAATGTTTCAAACTAGTCCACTGGTAATCATACAATGAGTAATTCAATTAGAAGAACATTAAAGACTCAATCACTCTAAGTTGAGAATTTTATCATTGAAAACATAAGTCTCTTCCTTCCTTCTAAGTAGTTGTCTCTCCATCTTAATTAACAGGAGTTGACATCGTCACTAAAGGTTCACTCTATCTACTCGAAGTGTTTAGGGTTCAAAATTTAAGCACTCCTTAGTCAACCTAAAAAGTTATTACCATAAGCTTGCAAGAAAATCAAATCTCCACCACTATAGTTTGATATGATACATTGATCAAAAGGTCTTTTAATGGTTGTAACGGGGCTTGGTTAGGGGTGTTGTCACAGGCTGCAAAAAGAAGGTTAGAATTGAGATTGAACTGAAAAATTATCTAGCTAGAAAAATCTCTATCACTGGAACATATTTCTCAGCTAATTCTTGTGATACTATCATTTCTGCCTTGGTAGCCTTAAAATAGAAATATGCAAAAACTTGTTCAACTATTACAAGTTACAATTGAATTTGACTTACTCATTCATTTTTTTTCTTTTTTTTCTTTCTTTTTTTTCTTTTTTTTTGGAACGATTAAATCAAATATGATAACTTGGAACTTTACAATTTTACAACTAGAGAGGAGAGTAAAGCTAGATAAAAATTCACTTCAAATCTCAACAAAAATAGGGGTTAAAGTAATTGAATGGGTTTCAACGAAAAATGGGTTTTTGGTTAATAATTAGAAGGTGAGTCAAAGAATGGGTTGTTAGGCTCAACGGGGTTTACTAGGGGTTAGATTTATAGAGGTAGGCTTTTTGTGGAGTAAGTGGGTTAAATCCTAGGTGCCTTTATCATTTCAGTATATCAAATCAATGATGTGGTCTCGACATGTATAATCAAAGCAAGTTCTAGAATAACAATTCAATATTGACTCACTCAAAGCAATAATAAAAGTGAGCACGAAGAAAATGTATGCTAAAAAAGGCTAAAAAATCTCACCAGAATTATGGCTTTTGATGTCAATCCTGCGAATTTCAAATCTCAAGATAATACTTAAAATTAGGGAAAATAACTTATGCAAAAATTGGGGGTTCTCAAAAATTTCAACTTATCATGCTTGATTCCCTAATGTTTTAAAATTTGAATAATTAAAGTACAAGTACCTATATCTTAATTCTCAATATATCAATAGAAATCATAAATCAATCAGAATTAATTCCTAATAAGAGACTGAGAATTATTTGAGAATAAAGCATAAGGAAAAAAAATTCAGGGATTTTTCAGATAATGTAGAAATTTAAAGTAAGCTTCCCCTCCACACTTAAGATGTACATTGCCCTCAATGTACAAAGATACATAAATAGCAAGAGAAGTATAATATCATAAGATGATGAGAGAATTGAAACTTCCTGAATTTAGGATGAATTTGTGAGGAAGAGCTCCTTTTTGAGACTGCGAAAATATTTAATTAGTCGTGAAAATTTTGGATTAATAGAGATTACTCGTTAGGGATTGGCCGATATGAAAGATAGACAATTAAATAACAGAAAAATAATAAACTAAGTTCTAAAAAATACTAATACTGTAATGATTAAAAGGATTAAACATAAAAATAAATTTTAAAATAAAAAGGAAACTAATAAAGGAAAAAAAATGAGAAAAAATAGAACCGAATGAGAGAATAGAGGCACACGCCCGTGTGTCTCGGGGTTAGCCCGTGTTGAATTCGTAAAGTTGCCACGGCCATATCACACGGCCGTGGTGATTTGTCGACCTCCCGTGCTTTTGGGGAACTTCTGCTCTGTTTGTACACGGTCTGGGTGCACGACCGTGTCTCTATTTTAAGATGTCACACGGCCTTAGCCACGCCCATGTGTCTGGCCGTGTGGCCTAAATTTCTGCATAAAAAATGTTAGTTGCTGCATAAAAATACTAGAAAAATTTTAAACAAAGAAAAGTTACTAAGTTATTGCTCGGGTTGCCTCTCGAGAAGCGCTTGTTTATAGTCTAAGCTCGACTTTTCTTAAGCTTGTTCATTCACGGTGGTTTGAAGAGTTGGTACTCTTCTATCCTGCTTGCAATTTTATTATTAACATATGGTTTGAGTTGAGTATGGTTTACCTTGAAAGTGCCGAGTGACTCATGTTTTATTTCTACTGTACCATAAGGGAAGATTTTCACTACCGTGAAGTATGGTATGTCACTTGTATGTTCTTTCGAATTCAAGATTCGAGGGTCGTCTTCCCCTAGAAGTACCTTATCCCCTACCTTGATTTGACACGTTTTTACCTGAGGGTCATCTTGGTGATGCTCTGGGTTAGTGTGACATGTTTTGGGTTTTTCATGATAGCTCAACCACTCATCTAGTTCCTCGATCTGAAGCGTTCGCTTTTCAGGTGCATCTCCATTGGATGGACTTGTCTGTGATTGGGTTACCTTTATGTGAAGTGTATCCTGCACAGAAGGTTGGGTTGTGAGTTCAGAGTTTTTACAAGGACTTGTGACTATATTATTATCAACAGTTTTAATTGCTTTTTGAGCTTGTAAAGTAACTTTGTCATTACCTACACGTAGTGTAAGTTCACCTGTTCCTAAATCAATTATTGTTCTGGCAGTTGCTAAAAAGGGTCGCCCTAGAATTAATGGTATATCGCTATCCTCATCAATGTCTAAAACAACAAAGTCAACTGGGAATATAAATTTATCAATTTTGACGAGCACATCTTCAATTATTCCCTTAGGAGACCTAATAGTTTTATCAGCTAGTTGAATGCTCATCTTAGTTTGCTTAGGTTTTCCAAGACCTAGTTGTTTAAATAGTTTATAAGGCATGACATTTATACTAGCCCCTAAGTTTGCTAAAGCATTTTTGGTGTCTAGGCTACCAAATAAACAAGGAATAGTAAAACTACTTGGATCTTTCAGTTTGGTTGGCAGCTTATTTTGGAGAATAGCTGAGCATTCCTCGTTGAGTTCCACTGTGGACAATTCTTCCAACTTCCTTTTATTTGTGAGAAGTTCCTTTAAAAATTTTGCGTACTCCGGCATCTGCAAAATTGCTTCAACAAAAGGTAAGTTAATATGTAATTTCTTTAACAGTTTAAGAAACTTACCGAATTGCTGATCTGTGCGGTCCTTCTTTAAAGCGTTTGGGTATGGGATGCGAGGTTTAAATTCTTTGACAATTTCATCTTTGGGACTTACCTCATCCTTTCCTTTACTTACCACATGCTCCTTGCATGGCTTTAGGTTGGTTTTGGTTAACCCTTCATCATCTATCGTATCCACGGCATTGAGTTGCTCCTTAGGGTTAGTGTCAATGTTGTTTAGTAACCCACCTTGCGGTCTTTCAGAGATTAGTTTGGCGAGCTGGCTTATTTGAGTTTCAAGTCCTTGAATAGATGCTTGCTGGTTCCTTAGTGCTGTTTCGGTATTTTGGAAATGGGTTTCTGACATGGCCATGAATTTGGTAAATATTTTTTCAAGATTCGGCTTTTTCTCTTGTTGGAATAGTGGCTGTTGAAATCCTAGAGGGGGCGGTTGTTTTTGATTTCCTTATCCTTCCCATGAAAAATTAGGGTGATCCTGCCAACCTGCATTATAAGTATTACTATAAGGGTTATTTTAAAGTCTAGAATTGTTACCCATATAGTTGACTTGCTGAGTTTCCATGCCATGTCCGTAAGAGGAGTAATCTGGATTGAACATATTCCTGGAGTTGCGTCGCATTGCATAACTGGCTGTACCTGCGTGGAACCAACAAAATTATCAAACTTTTTATTTAAAAGTTCTACCTGATTAGTAAGCATAGTAACAGCATCAATATTATAAACTCCTGCAGCTTTTGTCAGCTTTGTCCTCATGATTTGCCACTGATAATTATTCAATGACATTTCTTCAATAAATTCATAAGCTGCTTCTGGCGTTTTATTATTAATTGTTCCTCTTGCGGCTGCATCAACCATTTGTCGTGTGGATGGATTCAAACCGTTGTGGAAGGTTTGAACTTGTAGCCATAAAGGTAGTCCATGATGAGGACATCTTCTCAAAAGATCCTTGTATCTCTCCCAGGTATCGTAGAGTGTTTCTAAATCCATCTGCACAAAAGAAGAAATATCGTTTCGTAATTTAGCTGTTTTAGCAGGAGGAAAATATTTAAGTAAAAATTTTTCTGTCATCTGTTCCCATGTGGTGATTGAGCCTCGTGGTAGAGAATTTAACCAGTGTTTGGCTTTGTTTCTCAGAGAGAATGGAAATAGCCTTAGTCAAATAGCATAATCAGAAACGCCATTAATTTTAAAAGTATCGCACAATTCTAAAAAGTTTGCTAAATGAGCGTTGGGATCTTCATCCTGTAAACCATCAAACTGCACAAACTGCTGAATCATCTGAATAGTGTTAGGTTTTAGTTCAAAATTATTAGCAGCAATAGCAGGTCTAACAATGCTAGTTTGAGTACCAATCAAACTAGGTTTAGCATAATCATACATAGTTCGAGGAGCTTCATCCTCGTTTACTGGTTCTGCTGGTAGCGCTAGATGTGGTGGAATGTTTTGATTTGCTTCCATCTCTTCTGTAGGTTCTGGCTCGTGCTCTGGATAATGTAGGCTTCGTCTAATTTCTCTACGATTTCTGCGAACTGTAGCTTCTAAATCTTTGTCAAAAAGTAGTGGTCCTGTTGGGTTGTTTCTAGTCATAGACTAGAAAAACCTAGAAAAATAATTAAAAAACGAAAATAAAACAAAAAAATAAAGTAAAATAAAAATAAAAAAATAAACTTAGGAAAACCTAGAAAAAATAAGAAGAAAAGAAAAATAAAAAAGAAAAATAAAAAATAAAAATAAAAATAAAAATAAATAAATAAATAAATATATTAGTGGCTAAAGTAATAGAAATCGAGCTTTCGTAATATTTCAATTAAATCCTCGGCAACGGCGCCAAAAACTTGATATCCGCATGATATGAAGTAATAAAATTTATAAAGAACTTGATCAAACCTAAACTGACTAATATCACAACGTTTTAAGGCAAGCGCACCTGTCGACAGTAGTATAGTCTAGGGATAAGATCGAGTATCGTACCCAAGGGAACCGAAAGTACTATTACTCACTTTCTTTCTATTATTTAACCTAAAAATTAAAGAGGGGTTTTGTTTAACTAATTCTAAAACTAAACTAAGAGAAGCAAAAAGAGTAAATTGGGAAGACTTTTTAGGGAAAAGCTAATTGATAAGGACAATACTTAAGGGGGGATCCACCTAGACTTCACTTGTTATTGGTTCTTGAGCTAGACGATTTATTCACTTGACTTGATCCGTAGAGATCCCTAATCTATGCTAAACCCTCCGTCGAGGCGTAGAGCAACTAGGCCTAAGTTGTTAATTAAAGTTCCTTTATTAATTAACTCTCTAGGTTGCATTAATTCGATCTATGGTTCCCTATATTAGGTTTGACCCTAATCCGGCAGATTTATGTCGCCCTATGTCTAGGGTTGCATGCAACTCCGCTTAATTATGGTAGATCTACTCTTATCACAGGGACTTTTGCTCCTCTGCTCTAAGCACATCTATTTCTTGAATTAATACCTAGGTTTATTAACACAAGAATTAAGCACACATAATTAAGAACAACTCAAGTATTTATCATATAACTCAAGAATAAATAATAGCAAGATTCATCTTAGGTTTCATCCCCCTCAAGTATTTGAGGGGTTTAGTTCATAATAAAGAAAGAAAACATCTCAGAAGATATAAAATAATAAAACATAAAAGAACCCGAAAACCCCTGAAGGAATTTAGGGAGATCCTCTATAGTGCTGCAGAATTCCGGCTTCTGGGATGAATCAATCAGCTTCCCTGCGAGTAATCCCTACTTCCACTCTCTGTGTTGGCAGCAAAGAATACTTCCCTTTGTGGGGAAATAAGCACACCCTTAGAGTTGCCTCCTAGGGTCTTTATATAGAGCTTTTGGGAGCCTTTCTTAGCCTCCAAGTATCCCAATTCGAGTGAAATTCCTCTTCCTCATGACTAGAACATGCCCGTGTGCCACGCCCGTGTGACTTCAACAAAGGCCG
This sequence comes from Gossypium stocksii, assembly GCA_020496765.1. Classification (NCBI taxonomy): domain Eukaryota; kingdom Viridiplantae; phylum Streptophyta; class Magnoliopsida; order Malvales; family Malvaceae; genus Gossypium; species Gossypium stocksii. Next base: position 114,630,080 of record CM035623.1, read on the forward strand.
TGTGATTTGGCACGGCCGTGTGGCCTGCCCGTGCTTGTCGAGAGCTGGACCGTGTGATCTTCATGTGGCACGGCCGTGTGGCACGGCCATGTGGTGATTCCTTGGGCCGTGTGTTATGTCATTTTTGGCCCATTTTCCTCATTTTCAGTTCATTTCCTATTCTTTTCTCTTCCCTATGCTCTCCTGAGTATAAGATATGAAAAAGAAGGATTAAGAGCACCAATTCTCACTAAATTGATAATAATTCATCTAAAATATAGACTAAGCATGAGGTAAAAATATGTATAAATTAGCGTTTATCATCTTTATATAGAGTTTAGAATAGCTTTCTTAGCCCCTAAGTATCTTTTTTCGAGTAGAATTGAGCTTCCTCACGATAAGGACACGCCCGTGTGCCACGCCCGTGTAGATCGATAAGAGGCCGTGTGCGGGCCTGTTGATGGTGGCACGGTCGTGTGGTCTGGCCGTGCTTGTCGAGATTGGGCCGTGTTGGACTTTATGTGGCACGGCCGTGTGCCACGGCCATGTGGTGAATCCCTAGGCCATGTCGTTTTCTCATTTTGGCCCATTTTCTTCATTTTTGGCTCGTTTCTCATTCTTTTCTCTTCCCTATGCTCTCTTGAGTATAAGACATGAAATAGAAGGATTAAGAGCACCAATTCTCACAAATATAATGATAATTCATCCAAAATATAGGCTAAACATGAGGTAAAAATATATATAATTTATCGTTTATCAAATACCCCCACACTTGAGCCTTTGCTTATCCTCAAGCAAAATCTCAATCCCTAATTAAGAATCATTCCTCTCACTTACAATCTTTATCAATAATGTTTAAAACTAATTCACAAGTAGTCATACAATGAAATTTCAATCAGAAGAACATTAAAGATTCAATCACTCTAAGTTGAGGATTTTATCATGGAAACATAGCTTTTCTCCCTTCTCTTAAGTAATTATCTTTCAATCAAAATCAACGAGAATTGACATCCTCACTAAGGGTTCACTCTATCCACTCCAATTGTTTAGGGTTCAAGAATTAAGCACTCTCTAGTGAATCTGAAAAGTTATTACCATAAGCTTGCAAGAAAATCAAATCTCTACCACTATAGATTGATATGACACATCGATCAAAAGGTCTTTCAATGGTTGTAATGGGGCTTTGGTTAGGGGTGTTGTCACAAGCTGAAAAAGAGGGTTAGAATCAATAATGCAAAAAATGGGATTCTCAAAAATTTCAACTTATCATGCTTGATTCCCTAATGTTTTAAAGTTTGAATAATCAAAGTACAAGCACCTATGTCTTAATTCTCAACTTATCAATAGAAATTATAAATCAATCAGAATTAATTCCTATTAGGAGACTGAAGATAATGCAGATTTGAGAATAATGCATAAAGTTAAAGAAAATTTCAGGGATTTCACAGATAATATAAAGATTTAAAGTAAGTTTCCCCCCACTTAAGATGTATATTGCCCTCAATGTATAAAGATACATAAATAGCAAGAGAATTATAATATCATAAGATAGGGAGAGAATTTAAACTCCCTGAATTTAGGATGAATTTGTGAGACAGAAATTGGAAGAGTTAGCAGTTATGGCGGGGTGTTCCCATTTCCATTTGAATATGAGCTGTAGAGCTCCTTTGCAAAAATATTAATTAGTCATGAGAATTTTGGATTAATAGAGATTACTCGTTAGGGATTGACTGATATGAAAGAGAGGAAAATTAAATAGTAGAAAAATAAAGTAAGTAAACTAAAATAAATAAAGTTCTAAAATACTAATAATCAAATGATGAAAAACAAAAAGATAAAATGAACTAAAAATAAAAAGAAACGTAAAAAGAAACTAAAGTAGAAGAAGTTAGAAGGTGAAAATAGAGATAGGACGTCACACGGCCATGTGCGATGAGGTTTCGCTATGTACACGGTCGTGTAGGAAGTCATACGACCGTGTCTAAATTGACATTGTTGGCCACAGTTTGGGGACACTGGCGTGTGGCGTTGTGCAAGCCCGTGTCTAAACTGAAGGGTCACCACGGCCATGTCGCACGGTGGTGGGGATTTGTCGATGGCCCGTGCTTTGGGAAAAATTTTCTGCTATTTGTACACGGCCTAGGTGCATGACCGTGTCTCTGCTTCAAATGTTCACACGCCTTGGACACGCCTTGGGCATGGCCGTGTGGTCCTAAATTTCTGCAAAAAAAGGGTTGGTTGATGTATTAAAAAAAACTAAAATAAAAAATAAAAGAAAAGTTGCTAAGTTAGTGCTCGGGTTGCCTCCCGAGAAGCGCTTATTTAGAGTCTAAGCTCGACTATGCTCAAGCTTGGCCAGTCACGGCGGTTTGAAGAGTTGATACTCCTCTATCCTGTTTAAAACTTTATTCTCAATGTAAGATTTGAGTCGAGTGTGGTTTACCTTGAAAGTACCGAGTGACTCATGTTTTATCTCTACTATACCATACGGGGAGATTTTAATTACCGTGAAGTAAGGTGTATCACTTTTATGCCCTTTTGAATTCAAGATTCGAGGATCGTCTTCCCCTAAGATTACCTTATCCCCTACCTTGAGTTGATTCATTTGTACCTGAGGGTCGTCTTGGTGATGCTCTGGGTTGGTGTGGCATATTTTGGGCTGTTCGTGATAGTTCACCCACTCATCTAGTTCCTCAATCTGAAGCATTCACTTTCCAGGTGCGTCTCCCTTGGACGGACTTGTCTATGATTGAGTTGCCTTTATGTGGAGTGTATCTTGCACAGAAGGTTGGATGGTGAGATTATTCTTTTTACAAGGACTCGTGACTCTATTATTATCAACAGTCTTGATCGAGTTTCGAGCTTGTAAGATAACTTGGTCATCACCTACACTAGTGTAAGTTCACCTGTTCCTAAATCAATTATTGTTCTGGCAGTTGCTAAAAAGGGTCAGCCTAGAATTAAGGGTACATTGCTATCCTCATCAATGTCTAAGACAACAAAGTCAACTGGGAATATGAATCTATCAATTTTGACAAGCACATCTTCAATTATTCCCTTAGGAGACCTAATAGTTTTATCAGCCAGTTGAATGCTCATCTTAGTTTGCTTAGGTTTTCCAAGACCTAGTTGTTTAAACAGTTTATAAGGCTTGACATTTATACTAGCCCCTAAATCAGCTAAAGCATTTTTGGTGTCTAGGCTACCAAATAAACAAGGAATAGTAAAACTCCCTGGATCTTTCAGTTTGGTTGACAGTTTATTTTGGAGAATAGCTGAGCATTCCTAGTTGAGTTCCACTATGGACAGTTCTTCCAATTTCCTTTTATTTGTGAGAAGTTCCTTTAAAAATTTTACGTACTTCGGCATCTGCAAAATTGCTTCAACAAATGGTAAGTTGATATGTAATTTCTTTAAGAGTTCAAGAAACTTACCGAATTGCTGACCTGTGCGGTCCTTCTTTAGCGCAGTTGGGTATGGGATACGAGGTTTAAATTCTTTGGTAATTTCATCTTTGTAACTTACCTCATCCTTTCCTTTACTTACTACAGGCTCTTTGTATGGCTTTGGGTTGGTTTTGGTTAACCCCCTATCATCTATCGTATCCACGATATTGAGTTGCTCCTTAGGGTTAGTCTCAGTGTTGCTTAGTAACCCACCTTGCGGTCTTTCAGAGATTAGCTTGGTGAGCTGGCCTATTTGAGTTTCAAGTCCTTGAATAGATGCTTGCTGGTTCCTTAGTGTCGTTTTGATATTTTGGAAACGAGTTTCTGACATGGCCATAAATTTGGTGAACATCTCTTCCAGGTTCAGCTTTTTCTCTTGTTATGGTGGTGGCACTGAAATCCTGGAAGAGGTGGTTGTCTTTGATTTCCTTGCTCTCCCCATGAAAAATTGGGGTGATTCCGCCAACCTGCATTATAGTTGTTACTATAAGGGTTAAATTGAGATAAAAAATTGTTACCTATATAGTTGGCTTGCTCAGTTTCCATACTGTGTCCAGAGGATGAATAGTCTTGAGTGAACATATTTACTGGAGGTGTGTCACACTGCATCACTAGCTGTGCCTGCGTAGAACCAACAAAATGATCAAACTTTTTATTTATAACTTCTACTTGGTTAGTAAGCATGGTGACAGCATCAATATTATAAATTCCTGCAGCTTTTGTCAGCTTTGTCCTCTTGACTTGCCACTGATAGTTATTCAGTGACATCTCTTTAATAAATTCATAAGCTGCTTCGAGTGTTCTATTGTTGATCGTTCCTCCTGCGGCTGCATCGATTATTTGCCTTGTTGAAGGATTCAAACCGTTGTGAAAGGTTTGAACTTGTAGCCACAAAGGTAAACCATGTTGAGGGCATCTTCTTAAAAGATCTTTGTATCTCTCGCAGGCATCGTAAAGTGTTTCTAAATCCATCTGCACAAAAGAAGAGATATTGTTTCGTAATTTAGCTGATAAACGCTAAATTATACCTATTTTTACCTCATGTTTAGCCTATATTTTGGATGAATTATTATCAATTTAGTGAGAATTAGTGCTTTTAATCTTTATTTTTTATGTCTTACACTCAGGAGAGCATAGGGAAGAGAAAAGAAGGGAAAATGGACCAAAAATCGAAGAAAATGGGCTAAAATGTGAAAATGCACGGCCCAAGAAGTCACCACACGGCCGTGGCACACGGTCGTGCCACACGAAGCCCATACGGTCTAGCTCCGACAAGCACGGCCAGGCCACACGGCCTTGCCCCAATCGACAGAATCTCACACGGCCTCTTATCGAAGTACACGGGCGTAGGACACGGGCATGTTCTAGTCGTGAGGAAGAGGAATTTCACTCGAATTAGAATGCTTAGAGGCTAAGAAAGGCTCCCTTAAAGCTCTATATAGAGACCCTAGGAGGCAACTCTAAGGGTGTGCTTATTTCCCGCTAAGGGAATACTCTTTTCTCCCAAAAAGGAGCGCTATCTTTCTGCCAACACAAGGAGTGAAAGCAAGGAATTACTCCAAGGGAAGCCGATTGATTCATCCCAGAAGCCAGGGTTCTACATCAAGACAGAAGATCTCCCTAAATTACACCAAGAGAAGCCGATTGATTCATCACGATTTTAAAGGCAAGCGCACCTATCGAACAGTAGTATAGTTTAGCGGCAAGATCGAGTTATCGTACCTAAGGGAACCAAAAGTACTAATACTTACTTCTTTTCTATTTCTAGCATAAAAATAAAATAGGATTGATTGAAACTAATTCTAAAAGTAACTAAAAGTGCACAAAAAGTAAATTGGGGAAAACTTTAGGGAAAAGCTGATTGATATGAGCAATACTTAAGGGAGAATCCACCTAGACTTCTGTTGTTGACTTCTTGAACTAGATGATTTCTTTACTTGACTTGATCCATAGAGATCCCTAACTTATGTTAATACCTCTTTCAAGGATAAGAACAACTAATCCTAGGTGATTAATTAAAGCTTTCTTATTAATTAACACCCCTAGGTTGCATTAATTTGATCTATGGATCCTCCTATTAGGTTTGACCCTAATCCGACAGATTTATGTCGCCCTATATCTAGGGTTGCATGCAACTCCGCTTAATTATGGTAGATCTACTCTTAAAACAGGGACTTTTACTCCTCTGCCTAAGCACATCAAGTTCTTGAAGTAATACCTAGGATTATTAAATCAAGAATGAAGAACACATAATTAAGAACAATTCAAGTATTTATCATATAATTCAAGAATAAATAATAACAAGATCTGTCTTAGGTTTCATCCCCCTCAAGTATTTGAGGGGTTTAGTTCATAACTAATAAAGAAAACATCTCAGAAGAAATAAGATAACAAAACATAAAGAACCCAAAAACCCCTGAAGGAATTTAGGGAGATCCTCTGTCTTGATGTAGAATTCTGGCTTCTGGGATGAATCAATCGGCTTCATTTGGAGTAATTCCTTGTTTTCACTCCTTGTGTTGGCAGAATTATGGCGCTCTTTCTTCAGAGAAAAGAGTATTCCCTTAGCAGGAAAATAAGCACCCTTTGAAGTTACCTCATAGGGTCTTTATATAGAGTTTAGAATGGCTTTCTTAGCCCCTAAGTATCCTTTTTTGAGTAGAATTAAACTTCCTCACGATAGGGACACGCCCGTGTGCCACGCCCGTGTGGATCGATAAGAAGCCGTGTGCAGACCTGTTGATGGTGGCACGGCCATGTGGTCTGGCCGTGCTTGTCGGGGTTGGGCCATGTTGGACTTTATGTGGCACGGCCGTGGCACACCGCCGTGTGGTGAATCCCTGGGCCGTGTCGTTTTCTCATTTTGGCCCATTTTCTCCGTTTGTGGCTCATTTCTCGTTCTTTTCTCTTCCCTATGCTCTCCTGAGTATAAGACATGAAATAGAAGGATTAAGAGCACCAATTCTCACAAATCTAATGATAATTCATCCAAAATATAGGCTAAACATGAGGTAAAAATATGTATAATTTATCGTTTATCACGTACCTATCGAACAGTAGTATAGCTTAGTGTCAAGACTGAGATATCGTACCCAAGGGAACCAAAAGTACTAGTACTAACTTTCTTTCTATTATTTAACATGAGAATAAAAAGGGGATTTTTATTAAACTAAACTAATTATTAGACTAAGCTAAGAATGCACAAAAAGTGAATTGGGGAAAAACTCTTAGGAGAATTGATTGATTTGGACAATACTCAAAGGAGAATTCACCTAGACTTCACTTGTTATCAACTCTTGAACTAGACGATTTATTCACTTGACTTGATCCGTAGAAATCCCTAACTTATGTTAATATCTCTCTCGAGACTAAAAACAACTAACCCTAGGTTGATTAATTGAAATCTCTTTCTAATTAAAACCCCTAGTGTCGCATTAACTTGATCTATGGATTCCCTTATTAGGTTTGACCCTAATCCGGCATATTTTCGTCGTCCTATCTCTAGGATTGCGATCAACTCCTCTTAATTGTGTTGGATCTACTTCTATGCAAGGACTTTTGCTCCTCTACATAAGCACATTCGACTTAAATCAATATCCCGAAAATATCAATTTAAGAGTTAAAAACACAATTAAGAACAAATTAAATATTTATCATATAATTCAAGAGAAAATAATAACAAGACCTGTCTTAGGTTTCATTCCCCTCAAGTATTTGGGGGATTTAGTTCATAATTATAAAAGAAAACATCTCAGAAGAAATAATATAACAAAACATAAAGAACCCAAAAACCCCTGGAGGTAATTGAAGGGAGATTTTTAGTCTTGAGGCAGAATTCAGCTTCTGAGATGGATCAATCGGCTTCCCTTGGAGTAATTCCTTACTTCTACTCTTTGTATTGGCAGAAATAAGACACTCTTTTGTCAGAGAAAAAGCACACCCTTGAAGTTGCCTCTTAGGGTCTTTATATAGAGCTTTGGACTGCCTTTCTTAGCCTCTAAGCATCCTTTTTCGAGCGAAATTAAACTTCCTCATGATAGGGACACGCCCGTGTGGATCGAGGCCCAGGCCGTGCTCGGGCCTGTTAAGGTGGCACGGCCGTGTGGTTTGGCCATGCTTGTCGGGGTTGGGCCGTGTTTAACTTTATGTAGCACGACCGTGTGCCACGGCCGTGTGGGGAATCCCTGGGCCTTGTTGTTTTCTCACTTTGGCCCATTTTCTTTATTTTCAGCCCGTTTTTCATTCTTTTGTCTTCCCTGTGCTCTCCTGAGTATAAAATATGAAATAGAAGGATTAAGAGCACCAATTTCCATAAATTCAATGATAATTCATCCAGAAATTAGGCTAAACATAAGGTAAAAATATGTATAATTTATCGTTTATCATAGGGTTTAATACTTTACCATAGGTAAATGACCACTGTTTCTTTTGGTAGGTGATCATGCACCATATATAGTTTGATTTAACGAGGCACTTCCACTTTATGAATCTATTAAATCTTCAAGTAGCCTCAGACATTTAAGTTTTCCATAAAGCTGGGAGACAAAACATTAGGTTGATCCAAAGACAATAACGACCTGTTGAAGGGTTTGTTTGGTTCAAACCCTTAGGTGCCATATAAAGAGGAGGGGTCCAAACCTTACTAAACACGCGACGCAGGGTCCAATCCAATAAAGTGCCCCTACTTTGTGAATCTCACCATCGGTTCAAGCTTCCATCAGTGTCAGAAGATTAAATCCCTGCTAGTTCAATCTAACATTTTATTTGGATTTTTATTTTCTTGCTAGTTCAATTTCAATAGTTGAAAAAAATAAAAAATTAATCTTTAAGTACCCAAACATGTCTCTTTTAACAAAACATAGATGATTTGCAATAATGGTTCTAGCAAAGAATTAATGAAGTTATACAACAATCAAGAAGTTCTTTAGAAGTAAATTTTATCATGTTAGATATGACATGATTACACAATATACGAAATGCCCCAATATTTGTTTTTGATTCTGTAGTGTTTTGACACAAATATCTGTCTGCTTTAGTGGTTGAGTATTCTGAGTGTGTGTGTGAGGTCCCAAGTTCAAGCCATGCCTTTGGCAAAATTTTGGTATTTTTCTGATTAAAAACTTAACCTTGTTGAGTAGGATTTTATTTAATTTTTTGTAAGTTTATGTCAGAATGGGCCTGCTGGTCTGGTGGTTAAATGGAGTGTTGGTGTGTTGAAGGTCCTGTGTTCAAATTTTGGCGTGGGCAAAGGAGATTATTTTTGCTCAGTTTGGTGACTGGGAGTTTGAGTTGTATTGAAAATCTGAGTAGTGGGTTGTAATGCCCCAAGTTTTCTTAATTCCAACTTTTTGTGAATTTGTAGCGTAAAAATTCATGTATATGTTTCTGGATTAATTTGACACAAATGTCTGTCTGCTTAAGTGGTTATGTGTTCTGGGTGTGCGTGGGATATCCCAAGTTCAAGCCATGTCTTTGGCAAAATTTTGGGTTTTTATTGAATAAAGCCTTACCTTTGGTTAATAGGCTTATAAGTATTTATGTGTAAAAGCTTATCAGAATAGGCCTGCTGGTCTGGTGGTTAAGTGGTGTGTTAATATGATGAAGGTCTGAGGTTCGAGTCTCTGTGCAATCAAGGGGTAATATTTTTGCTACAGATTTCAGCTAGAGGTTGTGTTGAACAAAAAATCTGATAGTGGAGTGCTTGATGAAGAGAATCGAGCAGGTTTGAGTTGGGGGTTGTCAAAAAAAGCTAGTTCTGATCAGTTAGGTTCTTCTTTTTGCAAATTTTAACTACCCTCCTCCCTTATTCTTTCTTTTGCTACCGTTTACTCTAATTTATGCTGCTAGCAATCCTATTTGTTTCCCATTTTCTCTCCCTTTTCACTTTTCCTTTTCAATCGTTCCCATTGTTGATCAATCAGTTGTGCGTTCGGTAGGTAAGAGGTGCATTTTTGCATTTGGATTAGTTTGTTGATAGGTTATTAAAAGTTCTGTTTCTGTTTAAGAGTTAATCAAGGACGAGGGGGCTGCGATTCGGCTTCCTAATAGTGAGAAATCATTGTCGAATCATTAAAGGTAAGGTTTTTAGTAAGATTTAGAATTTGTCGGTTCTCAATAACTCGATTTAAGTGACTGATTTTGGACCTAGAATTGTGAATCGTAGGTTTTGGAGTGCTCGAGAGTGTTTTTACATTGAAAATGAATCAGGTGTATACTCCGATTGCATAGAAAATGGGATTCGGTGAAAGCTGAAAAGCTTATTGTCGAAGCTACACGGGTGTATGGACTGCCTAGTGGGGGCCGTGTGGCGAGACATAACCATGTGATCGACCAACCAGGCTGTGCCTGCGTGACACGGGCGCACGACACGGTAGTGTGATGGCTGGCGACGCCGTGTGCGAGACACAATCTCAGCCAATTGGGTCGTACGTGCCACACGGGTGTGTGGGCCCATACTGGTGAACTACACGGGCGTGTGGGATTCTGGGCCAGGCCGTGTGGATAGGCTAATTTGGGCCGCGCGGGCTCACACGAGTAGGCCATATAGGCGTGTGAACCCATCTATCTAAAATGTTCTGTAAGGTTGCATGGGTCGCCCAAGTCGACTGTGACCTGTCGTAGGGTTGGTAAGCATTACTTAGACCCCTATTTTGTGATATGATGTTGTGATGTATGTGTTAACGTGTTATCTCTAGCATGTGTAATATGTACTATTCTGAATATTGACGTATGTTCTGTTTATCTGCATTATAGCATGCCATTTATGTATGTTGCATTGCATTGGGGTGGGATTGATGAAGTGAAGGAAGTATCTAAAAGGCTTCTAAGCCTGATATCTAGCAACTATGCTGCATATCTTTTACTTGTGCCGCATTACGGTACCACTTGGTATGTAGGGTTGGATGGGTTGATTTTATCCCCATACTTGGTGTGTTGGGTTGGATAGGTCGATTTTACCCCCACATGGTGTGTAGGGTTGGACGGAGATGGTGTGCAGGGTTGGTGGGCATAATTATGCTATTCTAATATTTTATGCATGCTATATCTGTATGGACTAAGGCCCAAGTGTATCTAATTCTGTTTCTGAGTAGGTTAAGGTTCACACCATTTTTGAAAAGGGCTTATGCCGGAACTATCTGTTATTTGTTATATGTTTGTATGCATGTTGTTTGTGGGTATTATACACTGAGTTTGCGAAAACTAACCCCTTATTTGTTTAATCTCTTCAGGTAACCCCCAGCAATAGATAGATCGATGCAGTGGAGGGCTCGACAGTAACCACCACGCCTGTGTTATTTCTTTATAGTTTTTATTTTTACATTTTTTAATTTGGGTTTGGTTATGTAAATTTTGGACTTTGGACTGTTTTGGGTTTTGATCTGGGAGTTTTGAACTGTTATTTATGGAGTTATAAATTGCCACGCCACAAATCATCATTTTCTCAAATTAACTAAGAGTTTTTCGTAAAAATAAATGGTTTCGAAAATTTATGGTATTTAAGAGCTTCCGCGTAAACGAAATGGGTTTAAGTAAATCAGTTTGTTCATGATTTTCTGACTTAAGTAAAGATAATAATTGGTACGATTTTTAATGTATCAATGCATTTTCAAAACACTCTCATGTGACATCGCCAGATTCGGCCATAACGTCTAGGCCGGGTTTGGGGTGTTACATGGGTGATTGAGATAGTGTAGGTAGTGGGATTTGCGTAAAATAATTTTCCCAATTTCTCTCCTATCATTTTTTTATTTTCTCCCTACTCTCTCTGCCATTTTCCTCTTCTTCTTCTACTATCAATTTTATTTTTACTCTCCCTATCCTCTATCAAGTTTCGTGATTTCAGCACTTTTGACACGTTATCAGAAGAGACCGAGCGTTTGGAGGTTCTCAATCGATGTTTTAAGGTGTGGAATTTCTGTTATTTGATTGAAGGTTTTGGGAAGCTCGAGATACTTTTTGCATCGAATCAAAACTAAGTGTGTACCTAAAAATGCAGAAAATAGAGTTTCAACGAAAGTCGAAAACCCCACAGTCGACGCCACACGGGCGTGTGGTCGCCCGTGTGGTAGGTCGTGTGCTAGGACACGGGTGTGTGATTGACGAGGCCAAGTCGTGTAGGTCCATACAGGCTTGTGAGTCCACACGAGTAGTCCACACAGGCGTGTGGGATTCTGGGACGGGCTGTGTGATCCACACGGCTAGGTTCAAGTTGGGCCGTGTAGGCCACACGAGTGTGTGGGCCCACACGAGCAAGCCACATGGGCGTGTGAGCCCATTTGACTAAAATGCTTTCTAAATTTGCACGGGTTGCCCAAGTTAGCTGTGAACCTACTGTAAGGTCGATAAGCACTACTTAAATCCTTAAATGTGTGAACCGAATGTTTGATATATGTATTGAGCATGTTGATTATACGCATGTATACTGAACTGTATGTTCAGTTGATAACCATGTGATAGCATGTCATTTACTGTATGTTTGCATTGCATTAGGTTGGGATGATGATTGAAAGGCTGTTAAGCGTATTGAAAGGTTGTTAAGTGTATTGACTGGCAGCTCAGTTGCAATATATACTGAAAGGCTCTTAAGCCTATTTGACTGGCAGCTGAGCTGCATTATACTGATATGTGTCGCATTCAGTACAGCCTAGAGTGTAGGGCTGAGTGGGTGTTTTAAACCCCACAGGAAGTGTAGGGATGGACGAAGATAGTGTATTAGAGGCTGGCAGGTAGGATTTTATTTTTTGATTACTGCATGCATGACTATTATTGTGATGGGTTAAGGCCCTAATGCAAATCTAATACGGAAACTGAAATGGGCTGAGGCCCGAACTGCTATTGAAACTGTAATGGGCTTATGCCCCAGACTACATTAACTGTTTACGGTGTTTGACTGTATGCTTGTTTTCTGTGGTGATTACACACTGAGTTTACATAAGCTCACCCCTTCTGTTAATGTGTGCAGGTAATCCCCAAACTTAGACGAATCGGTGTAGCAGAGGACTTAGCAGTGGCTACACGGTTATTACACTGTTTCTTACTTATTTTTGGTTTTAGTTTTTATTTGGTTAATCTTTGATGTAAATTGAGACTTTATGGTCTTTTTTTTAATTTTGGACTTTGTTTGTTTTTATGGATTTTATAACTACGAAAACTCAACAAAAACTACGGTTTTTTTCCTAAACCTGGTTGATTTTTACCTAGACACAATGGTTTTCAAAAGCTTCCTCGTTTCAAATGAGTTTTAACCAAATCGAATTAATGATTAAAAGTTTTGAGGTTAACAAGAGATAAATAAGAATGAATGGATCGAAACATTTTTCTCGAGACAACTTAGTTTTCAAACACCCTATCATGTGACCCCACCAGATTCGGCCATAACGTCTAGGCCAGGTTTGGGGTGTTACAATATAAATATAACTTGACATAAAAAAAGAACATAAACATAACACAAATACATTATTTATATTTGAATTGGAAGCATGATTTTAACTATTAGCTTACATCTATTTTTTCAAGATCAATAAAGTTGTTTTTAGTATATAAAGACAACTGAATTCTCTCAACATCTTTATCTATTCATTCATTTTATGTACCAATTTTTTAATACAACTTATTGAAAGGCTTAAAATTGAATTCTTTTGAACGAAAACAATATATTTTTCAAGCATTACAATAGCATAAGCAAAAACAATGAAAACATTTAGGTGTGCAATTCGGTGGACATGCATCCTTGCAATCGTCATCCGTGCTGCATTTAGCATTCGCCATCGGTACACCATCAAAGGGTAATGGCTCAGACACCGGCAAGCAACTACATTTATTGGTTTTTAAGTTACAAAGGCCGAGATGATCACAGTTCAATTGACACTCTGAGTCATGAGTACATGCTTCCAAGTTTGATACTCCTGCAAATTAAACAATAAATTTTCATCATTTATTTGTTTTATTTAATTTTTTTAATTAGATATTTATGCATATATATATATATAATATAAATCAAAGATAAATGAGATTTGAATCTCAACAATTGCAGCCTCTCCTTTTATCTTAAGATCGCAATATCGTTTGTACAAAAAAAATCATATATATGTATGTAATGATTAAATATCAAAGTAAAGAAATATTATATACACTAACCAAATGCCACGATCAAAACAATGAAAAAAGAAGCAACACCAAAAGAAGCCATTGTTTGAAAGATGTTGAGAGATGAAATTTAGAGTCGATTATATTATGCAAATGAGTCGGTGATGCACAATTTATGAGATATATTGGACATTTTATAGTTGAATTTGTGGACCCTTTTAAACCTAATGTTAAATGATGCAATAAATAGTTGAGGATATACTTGCCAATTATGTAGCACAATAAAAATCTCAAATAGGAAAATACTAAATTTACAATTTAATTTACACAACTTATGGTATAATAAGGATAAGAACAAAAGTAAGATAGATAGAGTTACCATATATAATAAATTTTTTGGAAGTTTCATTATTATAAATAAGGATAAATACTAAAACTATACATGAACTATGATCTAATGCGTAATTGTATACATGAACTTTGATTTTGTGCAATTTTAGACATGAAATTATGATTTGATCTAGTTCTTGTAAATTACTAACATAATTATTGATATAAAATCATTTTATGTTTATATATTACATACATAAAATAATTATATTTATCCAATATAAAAATAATTGATGTATTTATTTTTTAAAATGTGTATGATTTAAATCAAAATTAAAGTTTCAAGTGTAAATTTGAACCACAGTTAGAGTTTCATGTGTATAATCGCACCAAATTAAAGTTCATGTATTTCAATGCACGTTAAATCAAAGTTCATGTGTAATTTTGAGATTTATCTCTTATAATAAATGTAATACTTTCACAAATATAATATATGTACAAATGTATGTTTAACCAACTATAATGTAAAATCAAACTAGTACAAAACATAATAGATAAAGAATCGAAAAGAACTGGACAAAATTTACACATATTATACACACATGGTACAATTGAAGACACAAATTTCAATAATTTATCGTGAAACTCAAATCTGTGTACTCAAAGCATTCACCATATTAATATTTTTTTTATAAATTACAATAAATTGAAAATATTTTTCCTAAACAAAGATAATATATATATATATATATATTAATTTCAATCAAATTATTAAGTTAGGATTAATATCTTAGTTAATATATCTTATATCCAAAAAATCATTGATGTTTCATTTTTGAGTAAACTACTAAAGTAATCACTTTTGCTTACCTCATGTTACATTTTAGTCGCTTATGTTTGATACGTTTTTAGTCACTTACACTATCACGTTGTAAAATTCTAGTCAGTAAGCCTTTAATTTCCGTTATGGTGTAACGGTAAGCTGACGTGGCACGTTAAATCATCATTTTAAACAAAAAATTTATATTATTTTATACAATTGGTCCCCATATTTTTTGTTTTAAGCAATTTTATTTTTTCTTTTATGCTCTTTTAACTTTTTTTTTCTTTATTTTCTATGCACTTCTGGTTCTCCCTCTATTTAAGTGCAATATAGGAACCAAAAATTGAAATTTGACCATAATTATATAAGTTATAAAAACTTAAAAAACTTATCCAAACTCATCATGCCAAAATTTCTTTTTTTGTTAGCAGAATATTTTTTTTAAAAAAATCTATGTCAAAAATTTAGTCAGAGTAGTTAACAATACAATTTGGACTAAACATTGTAAAAATAGAGATAATTTTTTGTAAAATTTAAGTATAAAGATTAAATCTTAATTTTAAGTATAATAGAGGAATCAAAAGTGATATTTGACCATTTTTATATGTTTGGCGTAGAAGATGGAAGGCCTAGACACGTGTTAAGGTAAAGGACCTTCCTTTATAAAGATCAAATATTAATTTTAGACATAGTAGAGGGACCAAAAAAATGGCATTTAGCCATTTTCCTGTGAAAAGCAAAAAAAAAAAAAAATGAAGGCCAAACACGTGTCAAGGTTTGGAAACCTTTTATATTAGCATTATTCTCTTGCTTCGTATTGTGTTGATTATTTATTTTTGTCAAATTATGAATTGCAAATTTGAATGTTAAATCATACTCAAATATTTTTTTTAGAAATTTATTATTATTTTTAATTTAAAAAATTAGGTCCAATTATTATTATGGTTAAAATTTTTTTTATAAATTTTATTGATGTGACATTTTAAAATAAAAAAATTGTTAATCATGTAATAATAAAATAATATTAAAAATATTTATATGGATTTCTTTCTTAAAAACATTCATTCGAATGCATCATGATAAAATAATGTTTTTGTTAGAATATTGCTCCTAAGAAAATTGATGTCAACATTTTTAGTAAAATAAATAATAATAATAAATATTTAAACTAACTAATGATATTATAAAAGTAAAAGTCTAAAACTGCAAAAAAAAAAAAATGTAAGACTGACGCAAACTTAAAAGAAATAGAAAATAATGTGTCAGTCTTTAAGACTCTTAGGGTATTCAAATTGTATATAATCATGTAATGTTTTAATAAAAAAAGTTAATAATATTATCTATTTGGACTACTTAATAACATAATAAAATTACGTTTAAAATTAAATTATAGAAATTAAATCTTAAATTTAGAAATTTTAGAGGGGTCAAACTGAAATTTAACCATTTTGGTAAAGTGCAAAAAAGAAGAAAGAGAAAGGAAGCATGATTTGGGTATGTCGCTTGTATGTAGAAGAGGACCTTAGAGATATTAGAGGGACCAAAACTAAAATTTAACCATTTTGGTAAAACGCAAATAAAGAGAGAGCGTGATTTGGCTGCCATGTGTAAATAGGAGTACGTTCCTTTTACTTATAGCTATATATAAAAAGTCAATCTAAATGGAATTTAAAGGCTTCCATCTTCTCGCCGTTTCTTCTTCCTTTTTCTTATATATATATATATATATATATATATATCAAATAAGAAAATTTACATATATTAAATATTTTAAAGGCATGTAAAAATTATTTAAAATTTGTTGATTTAGTTTTAACTTGATTGGTAAGAACATTGTTGACAATGTAAAAGGACGTGTGTTCAAGTGCGCTGAAGTATATTATCCTTCTTTTATAAGTTGGGAAAGGGCTATGGGTAGTTCTAGCTATTATGTTACAAAGAGCAAATATAATCAAAACTTATAATAAGATTATTAAAAAAATTGAAATTTAGGAAAAAGTAAAGAGGAGGTTGACTTTATCATCCATCCTCAAGTCAAAGATGGCGCTTATAAAGCAAGAACGCCACGTTGGACCGGACTTTGCATCTTATTAAAGGAATGTGAACGTTGCGTGCTTGGTAAGGTTTAAACCCTTGCCCCTTATTTTTGCATCTAAAGGCATATAAACTGCCACTTAATCAAGTGGTATTATGGCTCCCCTTTAATGACCTATATGATATAGGTTTAATTTTTAATACTCTACCATAGGTAAAAGACCACTATTTCCTTTAGTAGGTGACCATGCACAACATATAGTCTGATTTAACGAGGCACTTCTACTATATGAATCCATTGAATCTTCAAGTAGTCTCAGGCATTCAAGTTTTCCAGAGAGTTGAAAGACAAAACATTGGGTTGATCTAAAGAAATAACGATCTGTTGAGGGGTTTGTTTGGTTCAAACCCTTTGGTGCTGTATAAAAGGGAGGGGTTCAAACCTTACTAAGCACACGACGCACGACCCAATCCAACAAGCTACTCCTACTTTGTGAACCGCACCTTCGGTTCAAGCTCCCAACAATGTCAGAAGGCTAAATCCCCACTAGTTCAATCTAACATTTTATTTGGATTTTAGTTTTCCCGCTAGTTCAATTTTAATAGTTGAAAAAATAATAATAAATCTTTAAGTACTCAAACATGTCTCTTTTAACAAAACATAGATGATTTAAAAATAATGGTTCTAGCAGAGAATTAATGAAGTTATGCAACAATCAAGAAGTTCTTTAGAATTAAATTTTATCATGTTAGATATGACATGATTACACAATATAAAAATAACCTGACATAAAAAGAAACATAAACATAACACAAATACATTATTTATATTTGAATTGGAAGCATGATTTTAACTATAAGCTTACATCTATTTTTTCAAGATTGATAAAGTCGTTTCTAGTATATAAAGACAGCTGAATTCTCTCAACACCTTTATCTATTCATTCATTTTATATACCGATTTTTTAGTACAAATTATTGAAAGGCTTAAATTTGAAGTCTTTTGAATGAAAACAATATATTTTTCAAGCATTACAATAGCATAAGCAAAAACAATGAAAACATTTAGGTGTGCAATTCGGTGGACAAGCATCCTTGCAATCGTCATCCGTGCTGCATTTAGCATTCGCCATCGGTACACCATCAAAGGGTAATGGCTCAGACACCGGCAAGCAACTACATTTATTGGTTTTTAAGTCACAAAGGCCGAGATGATCACATTTCAATTGACACTCCGAGTCATGAGTACATGCTTCCAAGTTTGATACTCCTGCAAATTAAACAAATAAATTTTCATCATTTATTTGTTTTATTTAATTTTTTAATTAGATATTGATGCATATATATAATATAAATCTAAGATAAATGAGATTTGAATCTCAACAATTGCAGCCTCTCCTTTTATCTTAAGATCGCAGTATCGTTTGACAAAAAAATCATATGTATATGTATGTAATGATTAAATATTTAAGTAAAGATATTATATACACTAACCAAATGCCACGATCAAAACAATGAAAAAAGGAGAAACACCAAAAGAAGCCATTGTTTGAAAGATGTTGAAAGATGAAATTTAGAGTCGATTATATTATGAAAATGAGTCGGTGATGCACAATTTATGAGATATATTGGACATTTTATAGTTGAATTTGTGAACCCTTTTGAACCTAATATTAAATGATGCAATAAATAGTTGAGGATATACTTGCCAATTATGTAGCACAATAAAAGTCTCAAATAGGAAAATACTAAATTTACAATTTAATTTACACATCTTATGTATAATAAGGATAAGAACAAAAGTAAGATAGAGTTACCATATATAATAAATTTTTTGGAAGTTTCATTATTATAAATAAGGATAAATACCAAAACTATACATGAACTATGATTTAATGAGCAATTGTATACATGAACTTTGATTTTATGCAATTTTAGACATGAAATTATGATTTGATTGAATTCTTGTAAATTATTAACATAATTACTGATATAACATCATTTTATGTTTATATATTACATACATATAATTATATTTATCCAATATAAAAATAATTCATGTATTTATTTTTTTAAATGTGTATGATTTAAATCAAAATTAAAGTTTAAAATGTACATTTGAACCACAATTAGAGTTTCACGCGTATAATTGCACCAACTTAAAGTTCATGTATATCAATGCACGTTAAATCAAAGTTCATGTGTAATTTTGAGATTTATCCCTTATAATAAATGTAATACTTTCACTAATATAATATAAGTACAAATGTATGTTTAACTAGCTATAATGTAAAATCAAACTAGTACAAGGCATAATAGATGAAGAATCGAAAAGAACTGAACAAAATTTACACATATTATACACACATGGTATAATTGAAGACACATATTTAAATAATTTATTGTGAAACTCGAATCTGTGTACTCAAAGCATCCACCACATTAATATTTTTTTTATAATTTACAATAAATTGAAAATAATTTTCTAAACAAAGACAATATTTTTTTTTTTAATTTTCAGTCAAATTATTAAGTTAGGATTTATAACTTAATGAATACATTTTATATCCAAAAAATCATTGATGTTTCATTTTTGGGTAAACTATTAAAATAGTCATTTTTGTTTACCTCATATTATATGTTAGTCATTTTTGTTTGAAATGTCAGGTTTTAGTCACTTACGTTATCGTGTTGTAACATTTTAGTCACTGAGCCGTTATCTGACATGGCACGTTAAATCTTCATTTTAAATGAAAATCTTAGGTTAAATTCTAAAATTTGTCCCTATATTGTTTTCATTTTGGACAATTTAACTTTTTTATGTTCTTTTGACATTCTTTTTTCTTTATTTTTCATTCCCTTTTGCTTATCCCTCTGTTTTCCTCCCCTTTTTCATTTCTGTTAAAGTAGTTTTATTTTTATGTTTTCCATTTGTTAAAACTAGTCTACAAGCTTGCCTCACTCGAAAAAAAATTAAATTATTCAAAAAATAAAAGTATGGATATTAGTTTTAAAAAATAAAAAATATAGAAAAACTATGTTAAAACAAATGGAGAAGGGAGGAAAACAGAGGGAAAATCAAAAGAGAATGGAAAATAAAGAAAAAAAAAAGAAAAAGAACATAAAAGAAAAAAATTAAATTGCTTAAAATGAAAAAATATGGGGAGCAATTGTATAAATTAACCTAAATTTTTTTGTTAGAAATGATGATTTAATGTTTCACGTCAGCTTACCGTTATACCGCTAACGACAATTAATGTCTCAGTAACTAGAATGTTACAACAGGATAACGTAACATTTCAAATATAAGTGACTAAAATATAACCTAAGGTAAACAAAAATGACTATTTTAATTACCCGATTTAAAATTAGTTTGTTGTTAATTCATTATAGGAATGCTCCTCATTATTACTTTAACATCTAAATAAGTTTTATAATAACTTAATATATGAAGTTGCAAACAGTTAGTGGTGTTTGTTTATTGTCCAATTTTATTAGTTAATGATGACATGGATAGTAAAGAGGAGGTTATAAAGCAAAGATTTGAAATTGAGGAAAACGTAAAGAGGAGGTTGACTTCATCATCCATCCTCAAGTCCAAGATGACGCTTATAAAGCAAGAACGCCACGTTTGATTAGACTGTACATCACCTATTACAGGAATGTGAGCGTTTGGTAAGGTTTAAACCCTTGCCCCTTATATTTTCGTCTAAAGGTTATGGCTCCACTCTAATGACCTATATGATGTAACGCCCCAAAATATTTGGCAGTGTTTCTGTAATTGTTTGACACAAATATTTATCTGCTTCAGTGGTTAAGTGTTTTGGGTGTGCTTGTGAAGTCTTGGGTTCAAGCATTACCTTTGAAAAATTTTAGTATTTTTCTAACTTAAGCCCTATCTTTGCTCAGTGGTCTTATATTTAATTATTTGTAAAACCATATTAGAAAGAACCTGCTAGTTCAAGTGGTAAGAAAGTTGGTGTGTTGGAGGACTTGTCTTCAAATCCTTATATGAGCAAGGTTGTTAGTTTTTGCTTTGTGGAATGAAAGAGTTATCGGAATCACATTCATTTTGTTCCTGGTTTTTTTTCAAAATATTTGGTTTTCTCTCTCTTCCTCCCAATATTCTGATGTTTTCTTTTCCTATTTTCTCTTTTCTAGCTTTTTTTTCCTCTTTTCGGTGAACCTACTATTGATCCTCTGATTTGGATTATGGAAACTTTACTCTGTTGTTGTTATTGCGATTTCTGGTTCGATTATTTGATTGATAGGTAAGTTCTATGACTCTACAACTTCTATTTTAGGTTTAGTAATGTTTAAAATATTGAGTGGTTTTTGTTTAGGAGAAGGTTGTGAGGCTAGAAATCACGTTTAATCAACTTGTGGTCGAGTTTGTGTTCGTTTTTTGTAGCGGTAAGTCAGTTTTTTGCATTTGAATAAATCGTTTTAGGCTCATTTTTGGTTTTTAAAAGGGTGAGATACTCTGATTATAGGTTTCAAAAGGCTTAGGAGTAGTTTTGTTGCAAAATTGTACCAGGTGTGTGCCCGAAATGCAGAAAAACCGAAATAGAAGAAAGCCGAAAAATCATACTGTCGACGTCACATGGGCATGTGGTCGCCCATGTGGTAGGCCGTATGAGACAACACGGCCGTGTGATTGACGAAGGCCAGGCTGTTGATCTCGTGATTGTGATGAAGTAATAAAATCTGATCGTACCTAGAAACTAACTAATATCACGATAAAAGGCAAGTGTACCTATCGAATAGTAGTATAGTTAGTGGCAAGACCGGAATATCGAATCCAAGGAACTAAAAGTACTAGTAATGACTTCCTTCCTATTATCTAGCCTAAAAATAAAGAGGGTTTGGTTGTAAACTATTCTTAACTAAACTAAAGAAACGACAAAGAGTAAATTGAGAAATTGCTTTTGGGAAAGACTGATTGATGAGGGTAATACCTAAGTAAGAATCCACCTAGACTTCAATTGTTATCTAACTTTGAACCAGATGATTTCTTCATTTGATGTGATCCGTAGAGATCCCTAATTTATGTTAATACCTCTGTCGAAGATAAGAACAACTAATCCTAGGTTGATTAACCGAAATCTCTTTCTAGTTAAAACCCTTAGTCTTACATTAACTCGATCTATGGCTCCACATATTACATTTGACTCTAATCCGGCAGATTTTTGTCGTCCTATGTCTAGGATTGCGATCAACTCCGCTTAATTGTGTTGGATCTACTCTTATGCAGGGACTTTTGCTCCTCTACATAAGCACATTCAACTTAAACCAATATCCCGAAAATATCAATTTAAGAATTGTAAACACAATTAAGAACAAATCAAATATTTATCACACAGTTCAGATACAATAACAAGATCTATCTTAGGTTTCATCCCCCTTAGATATTTGGGGTTTTAATTCATAATTATAAAAGAAAACATCTCAGAAGAAATAAAATAACAAAACATAAGAAAACCCAAAACTCCTAAAAGGACAAAAGGGAGATCCTATGTCTTGATGTAGATCTTAGCTTCTGAGATGGATCAATCAGCTTTCCTTTGAGTAATTCCCTGTCTTTAACTCCCCGTCTTAGCGGGAATAATATGTCTTCTTGTAGTTGCCTCCTAGGGTCTTTATATAGAGTTTAGAATGTCTTTCTTAGCCACTAAGTAGCTTTTTCCGAATGAAATTGAACTTCCTCACGACAGGGACACGCCCGTGTGCCATGCCCGTGTGAGTCGACTTTCAGGCCGTGTTCGAGCCTGTTAATGTGGCACAGCCGTGTGACACGCCCTTGTGACAAACTTCCAGGCCATGTTGATTATTAATTTAGGCCTAATTTGCTCGTTTTTTGGCCCGTTCCTTGCTCTTTTCTCTTCCTTATGGTCACCTAAGTATAAAACATGAAATTAAAGGATTAGGAGCACCAAAATCCAAAAATTCAATGATAATTCATCCAAAAATTAGGCTAAGTATGAGGTAAAAATATGTATAATTTACGGTTTATCAAATACCCCCACACTTAAGCCTTGGCTTGTCCTCAAGTAAAATCTCAATTTACAATTAAAAATCATTCTTCTCAACTTATAATCCTTATCAATAATGTTTCAAACTAATCCACAAGTAATCATACAATGAAAATTCAACCCAAAGAATATTAAAGTCTCAAACACTCTAAGTTGAGAATCTTATCACAGAAACATAGGTTTTCTCCCTTCTCTTAAGGAATTACCTTTTAATTCAAAATCAACAAGAGTTGACATCCTCACTAGAGATTCACTCTATCCACTCGAAGTGTTTAGGGTCCAAAAATTAAGCACTCATTAGTCAACCTGAAAAGTTATTACCATAAGCTTGCAGGAAAATCAAATCTCCACCACTATAGATTGACATGACATATCAATCAAAAGGTCTTTAAATGGTTGTAATGGGGCTTTGGTTAGGGGTGCTGTCACAAGCTGAAAAAAAGGGTTAGAATCGAGATTGAATTGAAAAAAAAAATCTAACTAGAAAAGTCTATATCACTAGAACATATTCCTAGAGTTAAGCCTTTTTGATGACATCGTTCTGGATTCGGAAGCTTATAATAGAAATATGCAAAAAGATTGAATTACAACTGAAATATGAATTACAACTGCATTAACTGTATATACACTTTTTTTAGAATAAATCAAATAACAATAAATTGAATATTTATAAATTTTACAAACTGAAAAAGAGAATAAAGCTAGACAATTATTCAACTCAAATCTCAACAAAAATAGGGATCAAAATAATTGAATGGAATTCAACAAAAAAAAAACTGTTATAGGTTAATATTGAAGGTAATTCAATGAATGGGTTGTTAGGCTCAATGGGGTTCACTAGGGTTAATTTATGGAGGTAGGCTTTTATGGATAAGTGGGTTAGATCCTAGGTGCCTTTATCATTTCGGTATATCAAATCAATGATGTGGTCTCGGCATGTATAATAGAAGCAAGCTCTAGAATAACAAATCAATATTGACTCACTCAAAGCAACAATAAAAGTGAGCACAAAAGAATGTATGCTCAAAAGGCTCAAAAATCTCACCAGAATTATGGCTTTTGATGTCAATCCTACGAATTTCAAATATCAAGATAACACTTAAAATTAGGGAAAAAACCTAGAAAAATTGTAAATTCTCAAAAATTTCAACTTATCATGCTTGATTCCCTAATATCTTAAAGTTTGAATAATCAAAGCATAAGTACCTATGTCTTAATTCTCAACATATCAATAAAAATCATAAATCAATCAGAATTCATCTTAATAGGGGATTGAGAATATGCAGAGAGTGAAAGTGAGAATTCGAAATTTGAGAACAATGCAACAAGTTAGTGGTAAAATTTTCAGGGGTTCAAAGATAATACAAAGAATGAAAGTGAGTTTCCCCCCACTGAAGATGTACATTTCCCTCAATGTACAAATATACATTAATAGCAATAGAAGCACAAGATCATAAGATAGGGAGAGAAGTAAAACTCCCTGAATATTGGATGGAACCCTTGAATTGTGAAAGCTGACTTGGAGAAAGGACTACTTGAAGTTCATGATTTTGGGTGACTGGAGAAATTAAGCACAACTATGTAAAATTCAAGTATTACTCGATAAGAATTTAAGTGCAAAATAAAAGGAAAAAGAGAAATAAA
Source organism: Gossypium stocksii (assembly GCA_020496765.1). NCBI lineage: Eukaryota > Viridiplantae > Streptophyta > Magnoliopsida > Malvales > Malvaceae > Gossypium > Gossypium stocksii. Next base: position 114,654,454 of record CM035623.1, read on the forward strand.
AAGTAAAAAAAATGAAAATGAAAATTAAAAATTAAGTAATAGTGATTTGGCCCCACAGGTGTGGCGCACACCCGTGTGGTGCTTGGGTTGGCCTGTGTGTTTTGTGGCCTTATCGGTGTGGCCACGATTGGTCGGCATAGGCGTGTCTTATGCCCGTGTTAATTTCTCAGTTTCGCTCATGACTTATTGGCACGGGCGTGTTGGGACACACGACCATATAGCACGGTCATGTCTTTTAGTGTTCGCTTCTCCCACGGCCATGTTTGGAATCACAAGGCTGTGTATGAATTGACAGGTTTGGCCATGGTAGTATCGCACGACCGTGTTTCTACCCGTGGGGTGTCCACGGCAGTAGGCACGCCCGTGTGTCTGGTCGTATGGTCCTGGGGGATCTGCGGTTTAAGGAGTTAGTTATGAATCTAAGAAAATCAAACTTGTTAGTGCTCGGGTTGCCTCCTGAGAAGCGCTTGCTCATGGTCTAAGCTCGACTTTTTTTTACTTGCACCTTTATGAGGGATTGTGGAGCCTAAGCTCCTCTCTATCATTCTTAAAGTCGTCACCGTAATATAGTTTGAGTCGATGACCGTTTACCTTGAAAGTACCTTGAGTTGGATGTGTTACCTCAATTGTGCCGTAGGGAAGAACACTTTGGACTATGAATGGGCCTGACCATCTCGACTTTAGCTTTCCAGGGAATAATTTAAGCCTTGAGTTGTACAGCAAAACAAGATTGCCAGGCTTAAATTGTTTATGCTGCTTTAGACGAGCATCGTGGGGTCGCTTTGTGATTTCCTTGTATAAGCGTGAGTTTTCATATGCATTGCAACGCCATTCGTCCGATTCGTTTAGCTGCATGAGTCTCTTTTCACCTGCAAGATCAGGGTCGAGGTTTAAAAATTTAATGGCCCAAAACACTTTATGTTCTAGCTCAAGGTGGTCCTATAGGCCCATAAAGCATCATCTACTTTTACTGCCCAATCTTTTCTATTTGCCTGTACAGTTTTCTCTAGGATGCATTTTAGCTTTCTATTAGCTACTTCAACTTATCCACTGGTTTGAGGGTGGTAAGGGGTGGTTGTTCTATGGTACACTCCATATTTCTGTAAGACTTTTTCAAACTGAGCATTGCAGAAATGCGTTCCCCTATCACTGATAATTGCTCTTGGTGTTCCAAATTGAGAAAAAAGTTTTTTAAGGAATTTTACTACCATTCTAGCATCATTAGTAGGTAAGGCTTGGGCTTCTACCCATTTAGATACATAATCAACTGCTACTAAAATGTATTTATTTTTGAATGAACTAGGGAATGGACCCATGAAATCTATGCCCCACACATCGAATATTTCACATTTAAGCATATATGTCTAAGGCATTTCATCACGTTGAGAGATATTACCTGTTCGTTGACGTTTATCACAAGAAATAGCATACCTGCTGGGGTCTTTGTGGGCCAATAAAAACCTGATTCGAGTATTTTATGGGCGGTGTTAGTTCCACTGTAATGTCCTCCTGTCGATCCTAAATGGCAGTGTTCTAAAATCTTGTTCGCTTCAGTTGTTGTGACACATCTTCGAATAACTTGGTCTGCACAAATACGAAAAAGAAAAGGGTCTTCCTAAAAGTAGTTTTTCATATTAGTAAAGAATCACTTCTTTTGCTGATGTGTCAACCCTTTTGGGATTATGTTAGCAGCTAAGTAATTTGTGATGTCAACAAACCAAGGTACCTCAAAATCAAATATGACTAAGAGTTGCTCTTCAGGAAATGAGTCGTTTATTTCAGCTTCATCAAGTTCTTTGAGATGTGGGTTCTCAAGCCTGGAAAGGTGATCTGCTACTAAGTTTTCAGCTCCTTTTTTGTCTTGTATTTCCAAGTCGAATTCCTGCAACAATAAAATCCATCTTATTAGTCGAGGTTTTACATCGGACATAGTTACAAGATAGTGAATAGCGGAATGATCAGTATAAATGATGACTTTAGACAATATTAGATATGGTCTAAATTTGTCGAACGCAAAGACCATAGCCAGCAATTCTTTTTCTGTGGTAGTGTAGTTCTCTTGTGCTGCTGTTAGAGTTTTGCTAGCATAGTAGATTGGCTGAAAATGCTTGTCTCTTCGCTGTCCAAGAACTACACCTACTGTAAAACCACTCGCGTCACACATTAGTTCAAAAGGTAAATTGCAATCAGGTGCAATTATAATTGGAGCATTGGTGAGTTTCTCTTTGAGAGTGTTAAATGCCTCTAAACATTCCTGATCAAAATTGAAAGGTACGTCTTTTTCTAGTAATTTTGTTAATGGCTTAGCTATTTTAGAAAAGTCTTTAATGAATCTTCTATAAAAACCAGCATGTCCTAAAAAGCTTCTAATTGCCTTAACTGAACTAGGGGGAGGTAGTTTTTCGATGGTCTTGACTTTTGCTTTATCTACTTCTATCCCTTTACTAGAAATTTTGTGTCCTAGCACAATACCTTCTCGTACCATAAAATGGCATTTTTACCAATTGAGAACAAGATTTGTTTCTTCGCATCTTATCAAGACTCGTTCTAAATTTTTGAGGCAAAGTTGGAAAGAGTTACCAAATACTGAGAAGTCATCCATGAATACCTCCATGATATCCTCCACAAGTTCGTTAAAAATTGCTATCATGCAACGCTGAAAAGTAGCAGTAGTATTACATAATCCAAAAGGCATTCTATGATAAGCAAACATACCATATGGACAAGTGAATGTCGTCTTCTCTTGATCTTCTGGAGCTATCAGGATTTGGAAATAGCCAGAAAGTCCATCCAAAAACAAATAGTATATATGTCCTGATAGTCTTTCTAACATCTGATCAATGAAAGATAAGGGGAAGTGATCCTTTCTCGTGGCGTTGTTCAATTTCCTGTAATCAATACAAACCCTCCAACCTGTGACAGTTTTTGTAGGGATTAATTCATTCTTTTTATTGGCAACGACAGTCATGCCACCTTTCTTAGGAACCACCTGCACAAGAATTACCCAAGCACTGTCAGAAATAGGATAAATAATTCCAGCATCTAGAGTTTAATTACCTTAGTTTTGACCACTTCCTTCATGTTGGGGTACAGTCTCCTTTGAGCTTGTACACATGGTTTGTATTCATCCTCCATCAAAATTTTGTGGGTGCAAAAGAAAGGACTGATTCCTTTAATGTCAGAAATTTTCCAAGATATGGTTCTTTTATGCTTTTGTAACACTTGAATTAATTCCTCTTTTTCCTCAAGGTGCAAGTTTGAAGCAATAATGACTGGTAGTGTAGAATTATCTCCTAAAAATGCATATTCTAAGTGTCTGGGTAATTGTTTGAGATCTAGTTTGGGAGGTTCGTCGATAGAGGGTTTTTGTCTTAGTTCATCCTCAATTTCAATGTCCTCGTAACCTATTTGTCTTTGGCAAGATTCGTTGGAGTTTAGCTCAGTTATTACCTTTTCCATCTCAGTGGTGACTTCGTGCTCTCCCCCACTTTGAACGAGACACAGTTCCACTGTGTCTTTAAGAGTGATTTCCTGAAAAGAATCTTGAACAGAATGATCAATAGAATTAATAAAATAACAGGAATCATCTTGTTCCCTAGCAAATCACATGACATCATAAATTTTAAACAAAATCTCTTCATCACCTACCCTAAGTACAAGTTTACCATCTCCTACATCAGTAATAGCTCTGGCAGTAGCTAAAAATAGTCGTCCTAGGATTAAGGGTACCTTAACATCCTCATCCATATATAATACGACAAAGTCAACAAGGAATATAAATTTGTCCACCTTAACTAATATATCTTCAATGATACCCCTAGGATATTTAACAGATCTATCGGCTAATTGAATACTCATCCTAGTGGGTTTTGGTTCCCTTCAGCCTAGTTGTTTGAACATTTTATAGGACATCAAGTTAATGCTAGCACCTAAGTCTGCTAATGCCTTTTCAATATTTAAATTACCAATAAAACATGTAATAGTAAAACTTCCTGGATCTTTCAATTTTGTTGGGAGTTTATTCTGGAGAATCGCTGAACACTCTTCGTTAAGTTCCACTATAGACAATTCTTCAAACTTCCTTTTGTTTGTAAGAAGTTCTTTCAAAAATTTTGCATATGTTGGCATCTGTGAAATTGCTTCAACAAAAGGTAAGTTAATGTGTAACTGCTTAAAAAGTTCAAGAAATTTACCGAATTAAGCGTCCATACGGTCTTTCTTCAATTTTGCTGGGTATGGGATAGGTGGTTTATATTCCTTGAGTACTGGTGGGGCGCTTTCTTTGGGTTCAGCTTCCTCAACTTTTTCCTTTTCAGGCTATTGTAATACCCTCTTTTCAGGTTCAACTAGTGTTTTCCCACTCTTTAGTGTAACAACTTTAACGTGCTTTTTAGATTTAGTTACTGTGTTACTTGGTAACCCACATTATGGTCTTTTAGAAATTAGCTTAACGAGCTGGCCTATTTGAGTTTCAAGCCCTTGAATGGATGCTTGCTGGTTCTTCAATGCCATTTCGGTGTTCTGGAAATGGGTTTCGGGCACAGTGAAAAATTTTGTGAGCATCTCCTCAAGGTTCGGCTTTTTCTCTTGTTGGAACGGTGGTTGTTGAAATCCCAGAGGAGGTTGTTGCCTTTGATTTCCTTGTCCTCCCCATGAGAAATTTGGGTGGTTCTTTCAACCTGCATTGTAAGTGTTACTATAAGGGTTATTTTGGGATTTAGAATTATCACCCATATAGTTGGCTTGCTCAGTTTCCATACCATGTCCATAGGATGAGTAGTCGGGATTGTACATGTTTCCTTGGGTTGAGTCACATGGCATTACTGGGTGTACCTGCGTAGAATCAACAAAGTTATCAATCTTTTTATTAAGAAGTTCTACTTGATTAGAAAGCATAGTGACTGCATCAATATTGAAAACTCTGGTAGTTTTCTGTGGCTTTGTTCTCATGACTTGCCATTGATAGTTGTTCAGTGACATCTCTTCTATAAACTCGTAAGCTGCTTCTGGTGTCTTGTTGTTGATTGTTCTACTGGCGGCTGCATCGATCATTTGTTTTATTGAGGGATTTAAGCCGTTGTGAAAGGTTTGAACTTGTAACCACAGAGGTAACCCATGGTGAGGGCCCTTCTCATTAAGTCCTTGTATCTCTCCCAAGCATCGTAAAGTGTTTCTAAATCCATCTACACAAAAGAAGAGATATCATTCGTTAATTTAGCCGTTTTAGCCGGCGAAAAATATTTAAGCAAAAATTTTTCTATCATTTGTTCCCATGTAGTGATAGACCCTCGTGGTAAAGAATTTAACCACTGTTTAGCTTTATTTCTAAAGGAGAATGGGAATAACCAATGACTAATGGCATCATCAGAAACGCCATTTATTTTAAATGTGTTGTAGAATTCCAAGAAATTGGCTAAGTGAGCGTTAGGATCCTCATCCTGCAAACCATCAAACTGAACAAACTGCTATATTATCTGAATAGTCTTAGGTTTCAGTTCAAAATTATTTGTAGCAATAGTAGGTCTAACAATGCTAGATTCAGTGCCTACTAAATTAGGTTTAGCATAATTATACATAGTACGCGGAGTAGGATTTTGCTCAACAGGATTTGCGGCTACTATATGGGGTAGCTGATTATCGTGATTTGCCTCCATCTCTTCAGTAGGTTCAGGTTCTTCTTGACTTTGTACTGGATATTGCAAGCTTCTTCTTATCTCTCGGTGGTTTTGACGGACTGTAGCTTCTAAATCGTCGTGAAATAATAATGGTCCTCCTGGGTTTCTTCTAGTCATATACTAGAGATACCTAGAAGGGAAAAAGAAAAAGAAAATTTTAGTAAATAAAAATAAAAATAGGAAATAAATTGCAATAAAAATTAAAAAATGGCTAAAGTAATAGGAATTGAGTGTTCATAATATTTCAGTTCCCCAGCAATAGCGCCAAAAACTTGATCTCCTGATTGTGATGAAGTAATAAAATCTGATCGTACCTGGAAACTAACTAATATCACGATAAAAGGCAAGTGCACCTATCGAATAGTAATATAGTTAGTGGCAAGACCGGAATATCGAATCCAAGGAACTAAAAGTACTAGTAATGACTTCATTCCTATTATCTAGCCTAAAAATAAAGAGGGTTTGGTTGTAAACTATTCTTAACTAAACTAAAGAAACGACAAAGAGTAAATTGGGAAATTACTTTTAGGAAAGACTGATTGATGAGGGCAATACCTAAGGAAGAATCCACCTAGACTACACTTGTTATCTAACTCTGAACCAGATGATTTCTTCATTTGATTTGATCCGTAGAGATCCCTAAATTATGTTAATACCTCCGTCAAGGATAAAAACAACTAATCCTAGGTTGATTAACCGGAATCTCTTTCTAGTTAAAACCCCTAGTCTTGCATTAACTCGATCTATGGCTCCTCATATTACATTTGACTCTAATCTGATAGATTTTCGTCGTCCTATGTCTAGGATTGCGATCAACTCCGCTTAATTGTGTTGGATCTACTCTTATGCAGGGACTTTTGCTCCTCTACATAAGCACATTCGACTTAAATAAATATCCCGAAAATATCAATTTAAGAATTAAAAACACAATTAAGAACAAATCAAATATTTATCACACAGTTCAGATAACAATAACAAGATCTGTCTTAGGTTTCGTCCGCCTTAGATATTTGGGGTTTTAGTTCATAATTATAAAAGAAAACATCTCAGAAGAAATAAAATAACAAAACATAAGAAAACCCAAAACTCCTAAAAGGACTGAAGGGTGATCCTCTGTTTTGATGTAGATCCTGGCTTCTGAGATGGATCAATCAACTTTCCTTCGAGTAATTCCCTACCTTTAACTCCCCGTCTTGGCAGGAATAATGTGTCTTCTTGTAGTTGCCTCCTAGGGTCTTTATATAGAGTTTAGAATGTCTTTTTTAGCCCGTAAGTAGCCTTTTCCGAGTGAAATTGAACTTCCTCATGACAGGGACACACCCGTATGCCACGCCCTTGTGAGTCGACTTCCAGGCCGTGTTTGAGCCTGTTAATGTGGCACGACCGTGTGACATGCCCGTGTGATGAACTTTCAGGCCGTGTTGATTATTGATTTGGGCCTAATTTGCTCGTTTTCAGCCTGTTCCTTGCTCTTTTCTCTTCCTTATGCTCACCTAAGTATAAAACATGAAATTAAAGGATTAGGAGCACCAAATTCCATAAATTCAATGATAATTCATCCAGAAATTAGGCTAAGCGTGAGGTAAAAATATGTATACTTTACGGTTTATCAGCAGTACGCCAGATACGGCCGTGTGATGGCTGGAGTGTGACCGTGTGAGCCATACGGGTTAGTTCAAATTGGACGTGTGGATTCTGGGCCAGGCTGTGGGGTCTATACGGGTAAAACAAATCTGGCGTATGGGTCCACACGGGTAAGCAACACGGGCATGTGGGCCCAATTATCTAAAATTTTCTCTAAGGTTGCACGGGTCTTCCCAAACAACTGTGCACCTACTGTAGGATCGGTAATGGCTAAATAAACTCTAATCTGATTGATCAAATAGGTTGATGTACTGATCTGATTATGTTAACTGTATGCATGATTGTTTAGTCTATTATCTGTAATTACGCATGATGAGTATGTAAAAAGAGAAATATTTGTATCTGTTAAATAGCATAACTTTTTCTATTTCTGTTACTGTCATTGGGGTAAGATGATGTATACTGGTGGAAGTGTTCTAAAAGGTAATTTACGTCTATTATCTGGCAGCATGGTTGCATTATATCTGTTATGTGCCGATTTGGTACAACATGGTGTATAGGGCTTGGTGGGTGTTTTAAACCCCACATGGTGTGTAAGGATGGTTAGAGATGGTGTGTAGAGGATGAAGGTAGGATATTTGTTTTCTAATTTCTTATTTCTGATTCTGATTTGCACATTTGTATCTGTATCTGAGATGGGCTTAGGCTCAAATCTGCTTTTGTATCTGAAATAAGCTTAGGCCAAATATGTATCTGTCTGATTCTGATTTTCTAATTATGTGCATGCTTAATTTTGTGGGGTTACACACTAAGTTTACACAAACTCACTCCTCTCTATTTGTTCTGTTCGGGTAATCCACAGTCTTAGGCAGATCGGTGCAGCGGAGGATTCGACGGTGACCACTTGCCATAAATTGTTTTATTTCGTTTTAAGGTTTTAACTAAGTTTTGGTTTTTGATTGAAAGGTTGTAAATTTTAGGACTCTCTGGCTGTATAGACTTTAAATTGTGGGATTTGCTTTTGATTTTCATTTTTATACATGCTTTCTCTAGAACGACTGTTTTACAAAAATAAGGATTTCTAAAAAATGCAAACTGTTTTCTTAAAATTAAATGTTTTCCTAAGCTTCTGCTAAAAGATATGTTTTACGGTAACTTGCATGCCTTGACAGACTTTTTGAAATAGGTAAAAGCAAATAAGAGTTGATAATTCGAAAAAGGTTTATCATTTTCAAAATTCCTTTCATGTGACATCGCCAGATTCGACCATAACGTCTAGGTTGGGTTTGGGCTGTTCAATTTAGCGGTATCAAAGCCAGGTTACAAAACTCGGCTGTGAATTTTGGATTCTAACATTTATTTTAAATAATTGATTCTCAAACATATTTGAATAAGTTGGGAAAGTGCATGTGGTACACTGAGTCTCAAGCGTCAATCTTGTAAGTATTCTAAAATTTAGAGAGTTTACTTTGAAATACTATAGATAGTTACTTTGAAAACACTATAGTTATTACACTCTGAAACTGTAGTTAAATGAATAGAGACTGAAACTTTCAGAAACAATACTGAACTTCTGCTACTTATTACATAAAACATCTGTTAATAAATACTGAAACTGAGATTGATGCATAAAATTGTTAATATAGATAAATCTGAATTTGACAATGAGCACTCGTGGTATTCGCGGATGTAGTTTTCGAGGCCGAGGTAGAGGCTGTAGAGGGGCTCGAGTTTAGTCCTATTCTTTAGGAAATATGCTGAATTTAGATACGAGTGAGACGCCGGTTTCACCTGGGCTCAAGATCGTACGGCTGGAGACGACACACTGTCTCAGGCCATGCTGAGGATATCAGAGATGGTCATTGGACCCAATCTTAGATTTAACGGTCGAGGGTAGGTAATTGAATGATTCCGGTCTAATAGAGCTAGTTGTTTAGGGGTGTCACAGGAGTCGCCCCTAATGTGCCTGAGTACTAGTTGGAGGCCACTGAAAGAATCATGGATGATCTGGACTATACCTCCGAGTAGAAATTAAAGGGTACAGTTTTCTTGCTTCGTGAAGAAGTATACTAGTGGTGGCTAACGGTTAAGGGGGGGACTCAGTCTGATCGATTGACTTAAGAATTCTTTAAGACTATGCTTCAGAGCAAGTATGTGGGAGCTAGCTACGTCGATGCTTGCAGGCGTGAGTTTCTAAATCTCACGCAAGGTGACCGATCTGTAGCATCTGAGTATGAGAGGTACGTCAGGTTTGAGGATGGCTTAAGGGATAATTTGAGGGTTTTGATTGCTCTGCAGAGGGAGCGAGAATTTTCTATTCTGGTGGAGAAGGCGAAGATCGCCGAGAATATTAAGCGCGTGGAGCGCCAGAATAGATATAAGGAGAGAGGTAAGAACAATAGGGATTCGAAGCCCTCGAGTTCTGTGCAGAGGCTCAACTATGTGAAGTATTATAACAGTGGTTGTGAATGGCAGGGAACTTTAATAAAAGTTTTGTTATTGTTTGGAAATATTATGTTTGGTAAGTGATATACGTGATATGAAGTAATAAAATTTATAATAATGATCCTACCAAAAACTAACTATTATCACAACTTTAAGGCAAGCGCACCTATCGAACAGTAGTATAGTTTAGTGGCAAGACTGAGATATCGTACCCAAGGGAACTAAAAGTACTAGAACTTCCTTTCTATTATTTAACCTAAAAATAAAAGGGATTTTTATGAAACTAATTCTAAAACTAACTATGAATGCACAGAAAGTAAATTGGGGAAAAACTCTTTAGGAAAGCTGATTTATTTGGGCAATACTCAAGGGAGAATCCATCTAGACTTCACTTGTTATCAACTCTTGAACGAGACGATTTATTCACTTGACTTGATCCGTAGAAATCCCTAACTTATGTTAATATCTCTCTCGAGACTAAGAACAACTAACCCTAGGTTGATTAATTGAAATCTCTTTCTAATTAAAACCCCTAGAATCGCATTAACTCGATCTATGGATTCCCTTATTAGGTTTGACCCTAATCCGGCAGATTTTCGTCGTCCTATCTCTAGGATTGCGATCAACTCCGCTTAATTGTGTTGGATCTACTCCTATGCAGAGACTTTTGCTCTTCTACACAAGCACATTCGACTTAAATCAATATCTCAGAAATATCAATTTAAGAGTTAAAAACACAATTAAGTACAAATCAAATATCTATCATATAATTCAAGAGAAAATAATAACAAGATCTTTCTTAGGTTTCATCCCCCTCAAGTATTTGAGGGATTTAGTTCATGATTATAAAAGAAAACATCTTAGAAGAATAAAAACAACAAAACATAAAGAACCTAAAAACCCCTGTACGAATTTCAAGGGAGATCTTCAGTCTTGAGGAAGAATTTGGCTTCTGGGATGGACCAATCGGCTTCCCTTCGAGTAATTCCCTACCTTTAACTCCCCGTCTTGGCGGGAAAATAATCTGCCCTTTGAAGTTGCCTCCTAGGGTCTTTATATAGAGTTTAGAATGGCTTTCTTAGCCCCTAAGCAACCTTTTTTGAGTGAAATTGAACTTCCTCACGACAGGGATACGCCCGTGTGCCACGCCCGTGTGGATCGAAGCCCAGGCCGTGCTCGAGCCTGTTAAGGTGGCACGGCCATGTGGTCTGGTTGTATGAGTCAGGGTTGGGCCGTGTTTATGCTCAAAGTGGCACACGGCCGTGTGGTGAATCACTGGGCCGTGTTGATTATTGAATTGGGCCTAATTTGCCCGTTTTTGGCCCGTTTCTTGCTCTTTTCTCTTCCTTAAGCTTACCTGGGCATAAAACATGAAATAGAAGGATTAAGAGCACCAATTTCCACAAATTCAATGATAATTCATCCATAAATTAGGCTACGTATGAGGTAAAAACATGTATAATTTATCGTTTATCAAATACCCCCACACTTAAGCCTTTGCTTGTCCTCAAGCAAAATCTCAACCCACAGTTAAGAATCATTCTTCTTAACTTACAATCCTTATCAATAATGTTTCAAACTAATCCACAAGTAATCATAGAATGAAAATTCAATCAGAAGAACATTAAAGTTTCAAACATTCTAAGTTGAGAATTTTATCACAGAAACATATGCTTCTTCCCTTCTCTTAAGTAATCACCTTTCAATCAAAATCAACAAGATTTGACATCCTCACTAAAGATTCACTCTATCCACTCAAAGTGTTTAGGGTTCAAGAATTAAGCACTCTTTAGTCAACCTGAAAAGTTATTACCATAGGCTTGCAAGAATACCAAATCTCCACCACTATAGATTGATATGACACATTGATCAAAAGGTCTTTCAATGGTTGTAATGGGGCTTTGGTTAGGGGTGTTGTCACAAGCTGAAAGAGAAGGTTAAAATTGAGATTGAATTGAAAGATCGTCTAACTAGAAAAATCTCTATCACTTGAACATATTTCTAGAGCTTAAGTCTTCTGATGACATCGTTCCGGATTCGGTAGCTTATAATAGAAATATGCAAAAAAAATATTAAACTATAACTAAAATATGAATTACAACTGAATTAATTGTATAAACACCTTTTTTGTTTTTTTTTTGTGTTTTTTTTTAGAACAAATGAAATACAATACTCTGAATGTTTACAAACTGAACAAGAGAACAAAGCTAGATAATAATTTCAACTCAAATCTCGACAAAAATAGGGATCAAAATAATTGAATGGAACTCAACAAAAAATGAGTTATAGGTTAATATTAGAGGTAAGTCAAAGAATGGGTTTTTAGGCTCAATGGGGTTCACTAGGTGTCAATTTATAGAGGTAGGCTTTTATGGAGTAAGTGGGTTAAATCCTATGTGCCTTTATCATCTCAGTGTATCAAATCAATGATGTGGTCTCGACATGTATAATCAAAGCAAGTTCTAGAATAACAAATCAGTATTGACTCACTCAAAGCAACAATAAAAATGGGCAAGAAAGGATGTATGCTCAAAAGGCTCAAACATCTCACCAGAATTATGGCTTTTGATGTCAATCCTGCAAATTTCAAATATCAAGATAATACTTAAAATTAGGGAAAATAACCTAGAAAAAATTTAAATTCTCAAAAATTTCAACTTATCATGCTTGATTCCCTAATGTCTTAAAGTTTGAATAATCAAAGCATAAATACCTAAGTCTTAATTCTCAACATATTAATAAAAATCATAAATTAATCAGAATTCATTCCTAATAGGAGATTGAGATTAATGCAGAGAATTCGAAATTTGAGAGCAATTTTCAGGGATTTCAAAGATAATATAAAGAATGAAAGTGAGTTCCCCCCCCACACTTAAGATGTACATTGCCCTCAATGTACAAAGATAACATTAATAGCAATAGAAGCACAAGATCATAAGTTAGGGATAGAAGTAAAACTCCCTGAATATTGGATGGAACCCTTGAATTGTGAAAGCTGTCTTAGAGGAAGGAATACTTGAAGTTCATGATTTTCGGTGACTGGAGAAATTAATCATAACTGTGTAAAGTTCAAGTATTACTCGATAGGAATTTAATTAAGTAAAGAAAATGAAAATTAAAAATAAAAATTAAGTAACAGTGATTTGGCCCTACGGCCGTGTAAGGGATCACACGCCCGTGTCTGAATTGGTAGGTTCGACCATGGTCTTGGGGCACGAGCGTGTCACACGCCCGTGTTGTATTAACAGGTTTGGCCACGGCCATATCGCACGATCGTGGTAAGTTATCAAAGCCCGTGTTCAGGGACATCTTACCCTGCTCATACACGGCCATATCGCACGGACGTGTCTTTACTTGTGATGTCCACACGGCCTGAGCACGCCCGTGGGCATGGCCGTGTGGCTCAAAAAATCTGCATTGAAAGGGTTAGTTGATGTATTAAAGAGCCTAAATAAAATAATTTACTAAGTCAGTACATGGGTTGCCTCCCGAGAAGCGCTTATTTATAGTCTAAGCTCGACCAAAGTCGAGCTTTGTACATTCACGATGGTTTGAAGAGTTGGAACTCTTTTAACTTGTTTTCAGTTTCATTGTCAAAATAAAGTTTGAGTCAGGTTTGATTTACCTTGAAAGTGCCGAGTGACTCATGATTTATCTTGACTGTACCATAGGGAAAGATTTTCATTACTGTGAAGTAGGGTATGTCACTTGTATGTTCTTTTGAATTCAAGATTCGAAGATCGTCTTCCCCTAATATTACCTTATCTCCTACCTTGATTTGATTCGTTTTCACCTGAGGGTCGTCTTGGTGATGCTCTAGGTTGGTATGGCATACTTTGGGCTTTTCATGATAGTTCAGCCATTCATATAGTTCCTCAATCTGAAGCATTCGCTTTTCAGGTGCATCGCCCTTGGATGGACTTGTTTGTGATTGGGTTGCCTTTATGTGGAGTGTATCTGGATCTTTTAGTTTGGTTGGCAGTTTATTTTGGAGAATAGCTGAGCATTCCTCGTTGAGTTCCACTATGGATAGTTCTTCCAACTTCCTTTTATTTGTGAGAAGTTCCTCTAAAAATTTTGTGTACTTCGGCATCTGCGAAATTGCTTCAACAAATGGTAAGTTGATGTGTAATTTTTTTAAGAGTTTAAGAAACTTACCGAATTGCTCATCTATACGATCTTTCTTTAGCACGTTTGGGTATGGGATACGATGTTTATATTCCTTGATGACTGGCTCATTATTACTTACCTCGACCTTGCCTTTACTCACCTCATTCTCCTTATATGGCTCTGGTTTGGTTTTGGTTAATGCTTCCTCATCTATTGTATTGACGGAATTGAGTTGCTCCTTAGGGTTAATCTCAGTGTTGTTTGGTAACCCACCTTACGGTCTTTCAGAAATTAACTTGGCGAGCTGGCCTATTTGTGTTTCGAGTCCTTGAATGGATGCTTGCTGGTTCTGCAGTACCGTTTAGGTGTTTTGGAAACAGGTTTCTAACACGACAATAAATTTTGTAAGCATCTCTTTAAGGTTCAGCTTTTTCTCTTGTTGGAATGGTGGCTTTTGAAATCCCGGAGGAGGTGGTTGCCTTTGATTTTCTTGTCCTCCCCATGAAAAATTGGGATGGTTCCGCCAACCTACATTGTAAGTATTACTGTAAGGGTTATTCTGAGGTCTAGAATTGTTACCCATATAGTTGGCTTGCTCGGTTTCCATGCCATGTCCATAGGAGGAGTAATCTAGACTGTACATGTTTCCCTGGATTGCGTCACATTGCATCACTAGGTGTGCCTGCGTAGAACCAATAAAACTATCAATCTTTTTATTTAAAAGTTCTACCTGATTAGAAAGCATAGTTACGACATCAATATTAAAAACTCCTGCAGCTTTTGTCAGCTTTGTCCTCATGACTTGCCACTGATAGTTATTCAGTGACATTTCTTCTATAAACTCGTAGGCTGCTTCGGGTGTTTTGTTGTTGATTGTTCCTCCGGCGGCTGCATCGAAAATCTACCTTGTTGAGGGATTCAAACCGTTGTGAAATATTTGAACTTGTAACCACAGAGGTAACCCATGGTGAGGGCACCTTCTCAAGAGATCTTTGTATCTCTCCCAAGCATCGTAAAGCGTCTCTAAATCCATCTACACAAAAGAAGAAATATCATTTCGCAATTTAGCTGTTTTGGCTGGAAGAAAATACTTAAGTAAAAATTTTTTGGTCATTTGTTCCCATGTAGTGATAGACCCTCATGGTAAAAAATTTAACCACTGTTTAGCTTTGTTTCTCAAGGAGAACGGGAATAGCCTAAGACGAATGGCATCATCAGAAATGCTATTTATTTTGAAGGTATCGCAAAATTCTAAAAAGTTGGCTAGATGCGAGTTAAGATCCTCATCCTGCAATCCATCAAACCGAACAAATTACTGTATCATTTGAATAGTGTTAGGTTTCAGTTCAAAATTATTTACAACAATAGTAGGCCTAACAATGCTAGATTCAGTGCCTGCTAATTTAGGTCTAGCATAATCATACATAGTACGCGGAGCAGGATTTTGTTCAACAGGATCTGCTGCTACTACAGGAGGTAGCTGATTATCCTGATTTGCTTCCATCTCTTCAGTAGGTTCAAATTTGTCTTCTCGTCCTTCTTTTGGATATTGCAAGCTTTTTCTTATCTGTCGGCGAGTTCGCCGAACTGTCACTTCTAAATCGTCGTCAAAAAGTAGTGGTCCTCCCGGGTTTCTTCTAGTCATAAACTAGAGATACCTAGAAAGGGAAAAACAAATTAAAACAAATAAATAAACAAATAAAATTAAAAAATTAAAAATTTATATAAATATAAATAGTAATGGCTAAATTAATAAAAATCGAGTGTTCCTAATATCTTAGTTCCCTGGCAACGGCGCCAAAAACTTGATATGCGTGATATGAAGTAATAAAATTTATAATAATGATCATACCAAAAACTAACTATTATCATGACTTTAAGGCAAGCGCACCTATCGAACAGTAGTATAGGTTAGCGGCAAGACCGAGATATCGTACCCAAGGGAACCAAAAGTACTAGTACTTACTTCCTTTCTATTAGTTAACCTAAAAATAAAAGGGATTTTTATGAAACTAATTCTAAAACTAACTATGAATGCACAGAAAGTAAATTAGGGAAAAACTCTTTAGGAAAAACTGATTGATTTGGGCAATACTCAAGGGAGAATCCACCTAGACTTCACTTGTTATCAACTCTTAAACTAGACGATTTATTCACTTGACTTGATCCGTAGAAATCCCTAACTTATTTTAATATCTCTCTCGAGACTAAGAACAACTAACCCTAGGTTGATTAATTGAAATCTCTTTCTAATTAAAACCCCTAAAATCGTATTAACTCGATTTATGGATTCCCTTATTAGGTTTGACCCTAATCCGGCAGATTTTTGTCGTCCTATCTCTAGGATTACGATCAACTCTGCTTAATTGTGTTGGATCTACTCCTATGCAGGGACTTTTGCTCCTCTACACAAGCACATTCGACTTAAATCAATATCTCGAAAATATCAATTTAAGAGTTAAAAACACAATTAAGAACAAATCAAATATCTATCATATAACTCAAGAGAAAATAATAACAAGATCTGTCTTAGGTTTCATCCCCCTCAAGTATTTGGGGGATTTAGTTCATGATTATAAAAGAAAACATCTCAGAAGAAGAAAAATAACAAAACATAAAGAACCCAAAAACCCTTGTAGGAATTCGAAGGGAGATCTTCAGTCTTGAGGAAGAATTCGGCTTCTGGGATGGATCAATTGGCTTCCCTTCGAGTAATTTCCTGCCTTTAACTCCCCATTTTGGCGGGAAAATAATTTACCCTTTGAAGTTGCCTCCTAGGGTTTTTATATAGAGTTTACAATGGCTTTCTTAGCCCCTAAGCAACCTTTTTTGAGTGAAATTGAACTTCCTCACGATAGGGACATACCCGTGTGCCACGCCCGTGTGGATTGAAGCCCAGGCCGTGCTCGGGCCTGTTAAGATGGCACGGCCGTGTGGTCTAGCCGTGTGAGTCGGGGTTGGGCCGTGTTTATGCTCAAGGTGGCACGGCCGTGTGACAAGGCCGTGTGGTGAATCTCTGGGCCGTGTTGATTATTGAGTTGGGCCTAATTTGCCCCTTTTTGGTCCGTTTCTTACTCTTTTCTCTTCCTGAAGCTTACCTAGGCATAAAACATGAAATAGAAGGATTAAGAGCACCAATTTCCACAAATTCAATGATAATTCATCCATAAATTAGGCTAAGCATAAGGTAAAAACAAGTATAATTTATCGTTTATCAATAAGCATTACTTTTAAATCTATGAATTTACTAAGTTTCAATAAGCTTACTTGTGTGTGTTTGATAGCTTTATGTAGATTGAATTAAAGGGAAGTTGGTAGATCGAATCATCGCAACAAAGTTCACAATCCAGATCAATTTCGGTAGCTTTTGTTTTATGTTTAAATATTTATATGGCATGGATAGAGTTTAAATGAAATGCAGTAAAGATGTTATAAACTGGTTAACAATATTTTGCACTAAAACAGTTTTTGGTTAGTAGCAGTAGTTCGAATTTGAAAATTCACCATAAATTATGGAAATCGAATTAGAGGTTGAATAAAATATGAAATTAAAGCCTATTGAATCAAGTTTTATATAGAATAAACTGTGTAAGCAAAAAACTTTCATATTAGGAGAAATTTTAATTTTTGTTAGACAAGTTCAGAGTGATTTTGAGCTCCCCTATTCTGAATTTTGAAAATCATTAAAAATTGTAAAAAAAATATTTAAGGGATATAATTTATATGCTTAAATTCCTTAATGAGTCTATTTTTTTAAAAAATAAACAAGAACATCATCCAAATTCTGTACAATAAGATAATTAATTTTTAGTGAGGAGGGGTTGGAACTATCAGACAGCTCAATAAGGGTAAATTTGAAGAATAAACTATTCTTATTGGCTAAACCAAAATTCTAAAAATTTTGTGGTAAGAAGATATATGAATCTAGTTTCAGAAAAAATTAGCGGATCTTAATTTGGATTTCTATAGCTCAAGATAAAAATAATTTAGTGACTATGACATGAATGGACAACTTTGATGTGAATATAAGTGAATAATGGAATTTATGTGTAATTATTCTGTAAACTTCGGTAACATCTTGTAGCCCTATTCTGGTGACGGATGTGGGTTAGGGGTTTTACAGGACTTCAGTACTGTGTTCCATCCTCAGATCGATGGTTAATCTGAGAGACTGATTCAGATATTGGAGGATATGCTTTGGAGTTGTGCGTTTGATTTTCGAGGTAGTTGGGAAGATTATCTTCCATTAGCCGAGTTCGCCTACAATAATAGCTTCCAAGCTAGTATTCAGATGGCACCTTACGAGGCTCTGTATGGTCGTAAGTGTCGCACTCCGTTGTGTTGGACAGAGTTAGGTGATCGTCGGGTTTTGGGTCCTGAGTTGGTTTCTGAGACCGAGGATAAGGTTAGACTAATTCAGGATCGTTTGAAAGTGGCTTCTGATAGATAAAAATCGTATGCAGATCTAAAGAGGCATGAGATTGAGTATTTTGTGAGGGACTTTGTCTTTCTTAAGGTTTCTCCATGGAAGAAGATTCTGAGGTTCGGTCGTAAGGGCAAGCTGAGCCCTAGGTTTATTGGGTTGTACCGGATTCTAAAATGAGTAGGACCGGTTGATTATTAGTTGGAGCTACCTCCGGAGTTAGATCGTATTCATGATGTGTTTCATGCCTCGATATTGAGGTGCTACCGATATGATCCATCTCATGTTGTCTCAGTTGAGAAAATTGAGGTTAGACCAGATTTGACCTTTGAAGAGGAGCCGGTTCAGATTCTAGACCGCGATGGTAAGGTTTTGAGGAAAGAGTCCATTCCACTAGCGAAAGTGTTGTGGCAGAATCATAACACTGAGGAAGCCACGTGGGAACCTGAGGACTAGATGCGTCAATAGTATCCACATCTGTTCTGATCAGGTAAATTTCAAGGTCGAAATTTCTTTTAGGGGGTAGATTTGTAACGCCCAAAAATGTTTGGCAATGTTTCTGTAATTGTTTGACACAAATATATGTCTACTTCAGTGGTTAAGTGTTCTTGGTGTGCCTGTGAGGTCTTGGGATCAAGCCTTACCCTTGGAAAATTTTTGTATTTTTTTGACGTAAGCCTTATCTTTGCTCAGTGGGCTTATATTTCATTATTTGTAAAACCATATCAAATGAGCCTATTGGTTCAAGTGGTAAGAGAGTTGGTGTGTTGGAGGTCCTGTATTCAAATCCTTGCATGAGTAAAGGTGTTAGTTTTTGCTCTATGGACTGAAAGAGTTTTGGTTTAGCCAAAATTCTATAGTGGTTGTGAGTAGTAGGGATTGTGGGAGTGAATTTAGGGATATGGGGAGTTATCGGAATCACTTTCGTTTTGTTGCTGATTCTTGTTAAAAATTTTCAATTTTCTCTCTCTTCCTCCCAATATTCTGACGTTTTCTTTTCCTATTTGCTCTTTTCTGGCTTTTTCCTTCCTCTTTTCAGTGAACCTACTGTTAATCATCTTATTCGGATTGTGGAAACTTCGCTCTGTTGTTGTTATTGCGATTTCTGGTTCGATTATTTGATTGACAGGTAAGTTCTGCGACTCTACAACTTCTATTTGGGTTTAGCAATGTTTAAAGGCATTAATGTTGAGTTATGGTCGAATCTGGCTGTGTCACATGGGATGGAATTTTAAAATCGTGATGGTTGAGTTTAAAACATTATTCACCTACAAACCGTTATTCAATTTCAAGAAGTTTTTCATTGCGAAAGCTTTTCAAACCGTTTATTTTAATAATACCATTTCCATTTAAGGAAATCTTAGTTTCACTTATTTTTTATAAACATACTTTGGTGTGATCGAATTGTAAACCATAAAACAGTTAAAAATCCCAAAGTTTAAGATCAACAGTCCATTAAGTACAATTTACATAAAGATTTCCCAAATAATAGAAGAAAAATAAATCCAAAAAAAATAACAAAACCATCGAGTCCACCGTTGCACTGACCCGTCAAGTTTGGGGATTACCTGTAAAGATTAAATAGTAAAATTCTAACACCCGAGACACAACTATGACGCCGGACTGGGTAACGAGGCATTATACAATAATTTGCATATCACAAACTATCAATGTCCAAAGTAACGTTATAAAACATGTCATATGCGTAACTCTGATTTTTTTTTTATTTTGCTAAAACAAATATAAAGTTTATGTAAAAGAGCACATGGTTAAAAGTTTATCATACTGCGCCAAGATTCATTAATACTAGTGATTTCAGTTTAAGAGTTATGCGTTATACTAGCTAATTTACTTATCCATTTAAGCACAATATAAAGAAACATGTATAAGTAGATCTCAAAGTACACATAACTTGACGCATCTAACTATCCCTAATGCTATGACTAACACGTTTATACTCATACCACATATTCCCATTCAATCATCTCAATTATCGAATATAAATAAACATATGTATATATATATACTTCTATCATTCATGTCTAAATTTCGTGAATCAAACTAAAATAACCATATTAACAATATTTAATACCATTCCACCATCATTCATACCAACCACATCTAAATTCAAACTTAAGATGCAAATACTAATAATTTCAACTTAGCCATTTTCGCATGGCCTAGTAAAAACAAAAGAGTTCAACTAGTCTGGTTATATTACGGTCTATAGCTATTACATGCCATAATATTTGACGATAAACTTTTATAAGTACCAATCTAAAGTTGATAGGTGTGATGACTTCAAAAGGAAAGGGCCCCGAGCTTCCAACGAATCTTTGATCTATCCACAAAGGAAAAATGAATACACGTGATGAGTTATTAACTCAGTAAGTCATATGACATTTATCAAAATAATTAACTAATATGCATACAAATTAACCGTAAAGAGAATGACTAGCTCCATGAATCACTTAGCCCAAGTTACCTCTTTTCAACTTAAAACGGAAACCTCACTTCGAATAGCAAACACTTTTTAATAACAACACTTCCTCGACCTTCGTTCGGCAATCATAAATTTATGCAACCTTCTATCAAATTTAACTATCTCTCTCTATTACTACCTTTATCACACGATCGATAGCATCTTTAAATCAAGTAACCAGAGGAATAAAGTCAAATTCTTTACAAATAATTTACTCACCCGATTTAATGACATTTTTCCATCATCCTCAAGTATGCAATGTTATAACCGTCTATCGAATGTACGCACACATAGTGCCATAATACCATTTAAAGCTCACGAATGTACGCACACATAGTGCTATTCGAGCTCTAAGAAATACGCACACATAGTGCCATTTGAGGTTCACGAATGTACGCACACATAGTGCCATTCGGGTTTGTCAATACACGCACACATAGTGCTATTTCAATTCACGAATATACATACACACATAGTGCCTCATTTTTATACCATCACTTATATAATAAAGTGACTTAGCTAAATAATTATCATTTCATCCAATCGTTAATACTCGTTCACGTAATAATATTTCTTATCCAAAGTTTCTTTGAATCATTTATATGCTAGATCATCCATATATATAAAATTTGCCTAATGACTTACCTTAGGTCGGATGAAATGGCTTTGATCGGCTACTCGGTGTCCCGTGCTTTTCCCTTACTCGATTCTCCTCCCTTAGGCTCTTGAGCTGACATTAAACAAATAGGCTAATTCAATTACCCGATTAATTCATCGTAATTCAAATTTAATATATTCCAACACATAAGCTTACGGAAATTTTCACTTCTTTGACTCCTTAAAACTCATAGTAGAAATTATACACATTAGTCGAATTTAATTGACCACTTTTAGCCACATGAATCGAGTTTAGCTAATTCAAAATACTTATATCATTGCCAAATGTAATTTAGTTCACAAAATCCAAACCACCAAAATTTGACAAGTTCACACACATTTTCTACCATTCCCATCTTATTAACACATATACGGCAAGGCCAAGGTCCCCTTTTTCCTTAATTTGCATTCAACTAAATCATGCCTCAATGTCAAACACATTCAACCATAGTGTAAATATCAATTAACAATCAAAGCTTATCATCCAATACTTAATGCATGGTTTCTCTAGTTAACTTAACCCAAAAATCAAATTTCAACTTAATTTCTTATTTGACCGAATACATATACCCATCTTCCAACTATCTCCATCCTACAAACACACACCTATATATCATTTAGGCGTCCAACTTAATTTTTCATACAAAAGGAGCCATAGCCGAATGCTCCTTTTGGCAAATCGTGCCACTCAAAACACCATTTACAAAATTTAAGCTTATGAATGTATAATCATATGAATTTAACATCAATATGTCTTTCTAACACTCATACAACCGTTTCTACTATCAATTCAAAAATTTCATAGCTTCCAACCACCATAGCCGAACATCTAATTAACTACCAATTCAAGAATTAAAAACATGGGTCCAAGGTACAATCGGCCATGGAACACAATACACTAAAGGAAAAATCAAACTAACATAAAATTTACCTTGAATTTAGACTCCTATAGTGCCGAATGCTCAAAAGTTTCCCACTCCCCTTTTGTTATTTTTTTTTTAACTTCGGCCAAGCATAAGGAACAAGAAGAACACCTTGTTTTTTTCACCCCAAAATTAATATTAAATTTTTTTTATTTCATGATAACCCTCCACTAAGTCTCCATATAATATTATTTAACTAAAAGAAAACAATTTATAAAATGCCAAAACACATCATTGCCGTCCACTAATAAAAGTGGTAAAATTGACATGCAAGCCCCTTTTATTTTAACCATACATTAATTAGCCATTATAAAATTCACCTATTATAATACTAAGGTTCTCATTCAAGTCCTTTTCAATTAAATTCACATTCCTTTAAGACAAAATTCTAGGCATCGAAACTTCACATATGATAAACACTCAATTTAACATTCAAGTATTTTTATGGTTCGGTTTAGTGATTTCGAAACCACTTCCCGACTAGGGTCGGAATAGGGCTGTTACAAAAATGGTGAATTTTCGCAAACTCAGTGTGTAATCCCCACAGAAAACATGAACAGAGATTAATAACAGAAATCAATCTGGGGTCTGAGCCCATCACAAATTCAGTTCGGGCCTTAGCCCATACAAATCAGTCATTGATATAACATGTAGAACAGATATCAGATTACAACCCACCAGCCCACACACCAACTCTGACCATCCTTATACACCTTGTAGGGTTTTAAAACACCCACACATCCCTGCACACCAAATAGGGTTTACAACACCTATCTATCCCTACACACTATACAGTACCGAGATGCGGCACATGATCAGAAATATACAGCTTAGCTGCTAGGTAACACGCTTTAAAAGCCTTTCAGATGCTTCCTTCAACTTCATCAACCCACCCCAATGCAATGCAACGTACCAAAAGATGACATGCTATTATGCAATAATCAATACATACAATCAAATCAGAATATGCTAGGTATTCTTATACTTAGTACAGATCTCATAAATCAGATCACACAATTAAGGGTTTAGGTAGTGCTTACCACCACTACAATAGGTCCACATTTGGCTTGGGTAACCCGTTCAACCTTATCAAACATTTCAGAAAAATAGGCTCACACGCCCATGTGGCCTGCCTGTGCGGGCCTACACGCCCGTGTGGCTTATATGGCCCAAATTGGCCTTGGTCGTATAGATCACACTGCCTGGCTCAGAATCCCACACGCTAGTGTATTGTCACATGGCCTACCATACGAGCGATAATATGCATGATATGAAGTAATAAAATTTATAATAATGATCAAACTAGAAACTAACTATTATCATGATTTTAAGGCAAGCGCACCTATCGAACAGTAGTATAGCTTAGTGGCAAGACCGGGATATTGTACCCAAGGGCAAAAGTACTAGTACGAACTTTCTTTCTATTATTTAACCTAGAAATAAAATGGGTTTTTATGAAACTAGACTAATGCTAAAACTAAACTATGAATGCATAAAAAATGAATTAGGGAAAAACTCTTAGGGAAAACTGATTGATTTGGACAATACTCAAGGGAAAATCCACCTAGACTTCACTTGTTATCAATTCTTGAGCTAGACGATCTGTTCACTTGACTTGATCCGTAGAGATCCCTAACTTATGTTAATACCTCCTTCGAGGATAAGAACAACTAATCCTAGGTTGATTAACTGAAATCTCTTTCTAGTTAAAACCCCTAGTCTTGCATTAACTCGATCTATGGATCCCCTTATTAGGTTTGACCCTAATCCGGCAGATTTATGTCGCCCTATGTCTAGGGTTGCATGCAAGTCCGCTTAATTATGCTAGATCTACTCTTAAACAGGGACTTTTGCTCCTCTGAATAAGCACATCAATACTTGAATTAATACCTAGGATTATTAAAACAAGAACCTGTTTGCCACGGCTATGTGACTTCAACAATGGGCCGTGGTCAATCCTGTTGATTTCACACGGCCGTGTGGGTAATTGGCCAGGCCGTGTGAGTCGTGAAATCCTTGGGATGACACCCTCGATTCACACGGGCTTGTGAGTTACCCGTGTGCTATAGGTCAGGCCTTGTGGCTTCGATAGATTAGGCTTATTTTGTCCCGTTTTAGCTCGTTTTAGGCCACTTTTGTCTCTTGATGCTCTCCTGAGAACAAAACATGAAATTAAAGGTTTAAGAGCACCAATTTACACAAATCAAGGATTAATTCATCAGAAATTGGGCTAAAGCATAGGGTAAAAATATGTATAATTTATCGCTTGTCAAATACCCCCACACTTAAGCCTTTGCTTGTCCTCAAGCAAAATCTCAACACCTAATAAAAATTATTCTTCTTAACTTATAATTCTTATCAATAATGCTTCAAGTTAATTCATAAGTAATCATACAGTGAAAATTCAACTGAAAGAACATAAAAGTCTCAAACAATCTAAGTTGAGAGTTTTGTCATAAAAACCTAGGTTTTCTTCCCTCTCCTAAGTAATCACCTCTCAATCAAAATAAACAAGAGTTGACATCCTCACTTAAAGATTCACTCTAATCACTCAAAGTGTTTAGGGTTCAGAAAAGAAACACTCATTAGTCAATATGCAAAGTTATTACCATAAGCTTGCAGGAAAATCAAATCTTCACCACTATGAATTGAGATGATATATCAATCAAAAGGTCTTTGATTGGTTGTAATGGGGTTTTGGTTAGGGGTTTTGTCACAGGTTGAAAAAGAGGGTTAGAATCGAGATTGAACTGAAAATCATCAAGCTAGGAAAATCTCTATTACTTGAAACATATTTCTAAGATAAAGCTTTTTCTTTTAGATAATGTTGTTTAAGAACAGAGGCTCAAAAAATTACAAGGAAATATGCAAAAATTACAACTTGACATAAAAATTACAACTAAATTTTTTTTTGAAAAATTCAAATAATAATAAATTGAATATTTATACACTTTACAAACTGAACAAGAGAATAAAGTTAGATAATAATTCAACTTCAAATCTCGACAAAAATAGGGATCAAAATGATTAGGGGGATTTCAACAATAACAACTTATGGGTTAATATTGTGGGTAAGTCAAAGAATAGGTTTGTTAGGCTCAACGGGGTCTACTAGGGGTCAATTTATGGAGGTAGGCTTTTATGGAGTAAGTGGGTTAAATCTTATGTGCATTTATCATCTCAGTGTATCAAATCAATGATGTGGTCTCGACATGTATAATCGGAGCAAGTTCTAGAATAATAAATTAGTATTGACTCACTCAAAGCAATAATAAAAGTGAGCACGAAAGGATGTATGCTTAGAAGGCTCAATAATCTCACCAGAATTATGGCTTTTGATGTCAATCCTGCGAATTTCAAATATCAAGATAATACTTAAAATTGGGAAAACAACCTAGAAAAAATTTAAAAGTTCTCAAAAATTTCAACTTATCATGCTTAATTCCTTAATGCCTTACAGTTTTCATAATCAGAGTACAATTGCCTTATGTTTTAATTCTCAACATATCAGAAATAATTCCTATTAGGAGATTGAAGATAATGCTATGAGTGAAAGTAAGAATTCAAGGGTACACGGATAATGCAAAGAATGAAAACGAATTCCCCCCACACTTAAGATATACATTGTCCTCAATGTATAAAGATAATATTAATATTAAATAGAAGCATTAGATCATAAGTTAGGGAGAGAAGTGAAACTCCCTGAATTTTTGGATGAATTCCTTGAGATGGTGGTAGGTATAGAGCATCTGGGACAAAGGAAGGGTGTAGGTGAATACTCCGGTGGTGGCCGAGGTTCCCATTAAAGTTGGACGTGAGCTATAAAGCTCTTTTAAAACTGTGATGGCACTTTAGGGAAATTTTAATTATTTCAGGGTTAGAATAATTACTTGTTAGGAAATAGCCAAAAAATTAAAAGATTAAAACTATTCTAATAAAGAAAAAACTAAAGATTGAAATAAAGATAAAGAAAATCTAAACAATCCTAAAAAATAAAAATTAGAAATAAAAATAAAATAAAAAATTAAAAATAAAATGAAAAAGGAAAATAAAGGAGAAGATAAGAGGATTAGAGAAGTCTAATCCTTAGATGGTCCTGGCGGTGGTGGCGGCGACGAGATGTGAAGATGCTGACATATCTTCTTAAGAGTAGCATCGATATGGTCAAAACGTTGGAAGCACTGCTGTTCGAATCGTGTTAAGCGCTTGGATATGTCAGTGTAGGAAGCTGCTGCATGAACTAGGCGGCGAGGTGGTGGTGGCTCGGTGGGGTGCTCCTCCGGCGGTGGGACATCATCAGTAATGTCCTCTAGGTCCTCCTGCTCGGTGTCTCAGAATAGTCTGTATTGTGGAGGATCGGTCCCTTGTCGTCGTTGGATCATCCTCATGTGAAGCATGGTTTGGATACTGATACTCACGATATTAAGTAATAAAATTTATAAAAACTGATCACACAAAAAACTAACTAATATCATGATTTAAAGGCAAGCGCACCTATCGAACAGTAGTATAGTTTAGCGGCAAGACTGAGTTATCGTACCCAAGGGAACCAAAAGTACTAATACTTACTTCCTTTCTATCATCTAGCCTAAAAATAAAAGAAGTTTGTCTAGAACTAACTCTAAAACTAAACTAAAAAATGCACAAAAAGTAAAGTGGGGAAAGACTTTTTGGGGAAAGCTGATTGATATAAGCAATACTTAAGGGAGAATCCACCTAGACTTTACTTGTTATTGGCTTTTTGAACTAGAAGATTTCTTCACTTGACTTGATCCATAGAGATCCCTAACCTATGTTAATACCTCCGTCGAGGATAAGAACAACTAATCCTAGGTGGTTAACTAAAGTTTCTTTATTAATTAACACTCCTAGGTTGCATTAATTCGATCTATGGATCCCCCTATTAGGTTTAACCCTAATCCGGAAGATTTATGTCACCCTATGTCTAGGGTTGCATGCAACTCTGCTTAACTATAGTAGATCTACTCTTAAAACAGGGACTTT
The DNA here is from genome assembly GCA_020496765.1 of Gossypium stocksii. Classification (NCBI taxonomy): domain Eukaryota; kingdom Viridiplantae; phylum Streptophyta; class Magnoliopsida; order Malvales; family Malvaceae; genus Gossypium; species Gossypium stocksii. The sequence continues at coordinate 114,681,757 of CM035623.1, forward strand.
TGCTCCTCTGCCTAAGCACATCCGTTTCTTGAGTTAATACCTAGGATTATTAATTCAAGAATGAAGAACACATAATTAAGAACAATTCAACTATATATCATATAATTCAAGAATAAATAATAACAAGATCTGTCTTAGGTTTTATCCCCCTCAAGTATTTGAGAGGTTTAGTTCATAATTAATAAAGAAAATATCTCAAAAGAAATAAGATAACAAAACATAAAGAACCCTAAAAACCCCTGAAGGAATTTAAGGAGATCCTTTGTCTTGATGTAGAATTCTAGCTTCTGGGATGAATTAATCGGCTTCCCTTGGAGTAATTCCTTGCTTTCACTCCTTGTGTTGGCAGAAATATGGCGCTCCTTTTTGGGAGAAAAGAGTACGCTTTTGGGGAGAGAAAAGTCTCCCCTTAGCGGGAAATAAGCATACCCTTGAAGTTACTTCCTAGGGTCTTTATATAGAGTTTAGAATGGCTTTCTTAGCCCCTAAGTATCCTTTTTCGAGTAGAATTGAACTTCCTCACAATAGGGACACGCCCGTGTGCCACGCCAGTGTGGATCAATAAGAGGCTGTGTACGGGCCTGTTGATGGTGACACGACCGTGTGGTCTAGCCGTGCTTGTCGGGGTTGGGCCATGTTGGACCTTGTGTGGCACGACCGTGTGCCACAGCCGTGTGGTGACTCCTTGGGCCGTGTCATTTTCACATTTTGGCCTATTTTCCTCGTTTTTGGTCTATTTTCCGTTCTTTTCTCTTCCCTATGCTCTCTTGAGTATAAGATATGAAAAAGAAAGATTAAGAGCACCAATTCTCACAAAATTGATAATAATTCATCCAAAATTTAGGCTAAACATGAGGTAAAATATGTATAATTTATCGTTTATCAGATGCCCTATGGGGACATCTGACTGACGAGTGTGTAGGAAGAAGTCTGGGCCGCGGTATTGAATAGCCTGAAGTAGCGGGCTAGGCGAGTCACGTATGGGCATATGGTGATCACCCCCTTTCTATGCCTCTCCGTCTAATGTTGGATGGCGAGAGCGATGAAGTAAGCTAGATCGAAGACATGGCCGTGTGCCATGCTCCATAGAAAGTAGGCGTCGTGAGTGTTGACGACACCGGTGCTCTCGCACCGTCCGGTGAGTGCATGCATGAGGAGGGCATGAAGGTACCTCAATGATGGAGATAGGGCGGTCGCCTTGGAGCGACTGAGGTTGTATGTTGATGCTGCCGGGACTAGGGCCTCCCAACACTTAGAGGGTGAATAGTGGATGTGGCCGTGGAGTTTAGAGAGGTCTTTTTCTTCCAAAAATTGCTCCCTGTATAGCGCGAGTACGGTACCGAACTCAGGGATGCTAAGTTGTCGAACTAGGCCTCCGAGGCGGAACTGAACTGTCCCTAAATCATCACATTGGGACATCACGGCTTGTAGGTGAAAAGTGGAGCAGAACTCAAAGGTGATTTCTAGGTATGTAGGCTCCACAATTTGGAAGAATTGCTCCCATGGGTCCGTCATCAGCAGGGGCGGGCCAGTCTATACATATCCCTACTCCGAGGGGTCTCGCCCTTAGAATTTGAAATAACTTTTCTTGGGAGTCTTATGAAAACTGAAGGTACGGGTGTCAGACTTCTGTCATGGGTCTAGAGGATGAGCCACCGGGCCCTTTATATTTCTTTGAAACATGTACGACAGCTTTCTTACCTCGGGATGATGACATGGTACCTAAAAGAAAATGGGCATGAGTTAGTTGTAGCGAAATGATAATTAACAAAAATAAACACTGAATTAATTGATTAAGACTAGTACCTATGTTAATGCACAAATAACATGCTATTTTACCTAAGAGTGGAGATGAACATAAAATGGGTATTGGAACAAAATGCCTAAAATCTAAAGGCTTAAGATAACTTAAAATGGTAGCAAAAGATTGTTTTAAATGTCATGAGGGATGTTTCTAGAGTAATCATGCTAAATGGGTAAAAATTACACAAATAATCATGCTAATAACTAAAAATGAAATCATTAACAAATAATTTAACGAAAAACATAAAAAAAATTAAAGGAAAAATGAGAAATAACAAAAACCAAAACTGAATGAATGTTTTTAGAAGCTGGGCATGGGCATGGACAGAGTTGAACAGTCGTGGTATGCTTTCCACGGGCGTGGGGGCGGTCTTATGCGGGCGTGGCGTCGATTTGAAGGCCAGCGGTAGGGCTAAGGGTGTCTGGTAGAAGTTTTGGGTGGAGGATTTTAGGGTTTCAATGGAGAAAAAAATGAATAGAGCCCTGTTTATATAGGATTTTAGGTCACACGGGCATGGCACACGTCCGTATGACTCGGGTTTTGCCCGTGTGGCTTGAAATTTATGGGTTTTAGCGCACCGGTTGCAATTCACACGCCCGTGTTCCTAGGACGTGTTGAGGCACACGGCCGTGTCGCACGGCTGTGTCCTGTGTTGTTCGCTTCTCCCACGGCCGTGTAGTAGGTCACATCCCCATGTCTGAATTGACAGTGTCAACCACGGTCTTGGGGCACGAGCGTGTCGCACGCCCATGTTTAGATCAACACAGCCATGTCGCACGGCTGTGTCATATGGTTTAAGGCGGTGTCTGAATTGACAGTGTTGGCCACGGCCACATCGCATGGTCATGGCACTTTGTCGTAACCCGTGTCTCTGGAAAATTTTTGCCCTACTTATACATGGCCAAATTGCACGACCGTGTCTCTGCTTATAGTGTCCACATGGCCTTAGGCACACCTGTGGGTATGGCCTTGTGGCCCTAAATCCTACATTCAAAAAGGGTTAGTTAATGTATTTAAAAGACTGAAATAAAAGGTTACCAAGTTAGTGCTCGGGTTGCCTCTCGAGAAGTGCTTATTTAGAGTCTAAGCTCGACTCTGCTTTTTAAATGATCATGGTGGCTCAAGGAGTTGAAACTCCTCTCTCTTATTGTCAGAATACGGTTTAAGTCGAGTGTGGTTAAGTTTAAAAGTGTCAAATTGAGAATGAGTTACCTCGACTGCACCTTATGGAAAAGTGTTTACTATCATACAGGGCATTTCTTCATCAAGCTTATCTGTGGCAGTTCGAGGGTCTGCATCTAGTTCCTTGATCAGTGGCTTTCGCTCTTCGTGGGTAGTTTTGTCCTTGCATGGGTTAAAACAAGGCTCATTTACATCTTTTAAATATGTTTCCTATAATGAAGATGAAACCATATAATTAGTCTTAATTACAGAGTTTATAGAATTACCTTCATTACTTGATGTTTTGATTGAGTCGTGAGCCTGAAGAGTAATTGTCTCACCACCTGTATGTAATGTGAGTTCTCATGTGCCAACGTCAATAATAGTTCTAGCAGTTGCTAAAAAGGGTCGTCCTAAGATTAAAGGAACATCACTATCCTCATCCATGTCTAACACAACGAAATCAACTGGGAATATGAATTTATCAATTTTAACTAAAGCATCTTCAATTATACCCCTAGGGAATCTGATGGTTTTATCAGCTAATTGTATGCTCATCCTAGTTTGTTTGGGTTTCCCAAGACCTAGTCGTTTGAACATTTTGTAAGGCATGACATTTATACTTGCTCCTAAATCAGCTAATGCATTATCAATAGTTAAATTAACAATTAAACAGGGAATTGTAAAACTCCATGGATCTTTCAGTTTGTTGGGTAGCTTGTTTAGCAAAATAGCTGAGCATACTGCATTTAATTCCACATGCAATGACTCATCCAACTTTCGTTTGTTTGCTAAAAGCTCCTTTAAAAATTTAACTGTGTTTGGCATCTGCGAAAGATCTTCAATAAACAGTAAGTTAATATGTAATTTTTTCAAAAGATTGAGAAACTTACCAAATTGATCATCTGTGTGGTCTTTCTTTGTCGCGTTGGGATATGGCACACGAGGTCTAAACTCTTTAATTATTGGTTTTTTCTTGCTTACCTCAACTTTACCTTTATTTACCATATCATCTTGCTTTGATTCTAGTTTGTCCAAACTTCCTTCATCGAGCACAGTGACAGCATGAAGTTGCTCTCTTGGGTTAGCTTCTGTGTTACTTGGCAGGCTACCTTGTGGTCTCTCAGATATCATCTTTGCAAGTTGACCAATCTGATTTTCGAGCCCTTGGGTAAAGGCTTGTTGGTTCTTTAGTGCTTGCTCGTTGTTTTGAAAATGGGTTTCGAAAACTGATATAAATTTTTCCAATATCTCTTCAAGACTTGGCTTATTTTCTTACCGATACGGTGGTTGTTGAAATCCCTGAGGAGGTGCTAGTGGTCTTTGATTTCCTTGATTGCCTTGATTGCCCCATGAAAAGTTTGGATGATTCCTCCAACCTGCATTGTAGATATTACTGTAAGGATTTTTTTAAGGTCGAGAATTATTACCCATATAATTCATTTGTTCGGTTTCTGTGCTTTTCCCATAGGGATTGTACTCTGGGTTGCTCACTCCTCCTAGGGTTGAGTCACACTGCATCACTGGTTGTGCCTGCGTAAAACCAACAAAATTATCAAACTTTTTATTTAAAAGTTCTACCTGGTTAGTAAGCATGGTGACAGCATCAATATTATAAACTCCTACAGCTTTTTTTGGCTTTGTCCTCATGACTTGCCACTGATAATTATTCAGTGAAATCTCTTCTATAAACTCATAAGCTGCTTCGGGTGTTTTGTTGTTGATTGTTCCTCCTACGGCTACATCGATCATCTGCCTTGTTGACGGATTCAAACCGTTGTGAAAGGTTTGAACTTGTAACCACAAAGGTAATCCGTGGTGAGGGCACCTTCTCAACAAATCTTTGTATCTTTCCCAGGCATCATAAAGTGTTTCTAAATCCATCTACACAAAAGAAGAGATATCGTTTCGTAATTTAGCTGTTTTAGCTGGAGGAAAATATTTAAGTAAAAACTTTTTGGTCATCTGTTCCCATGTAGTGATTGAGCCTCGTGGTAGAGAATTCAACCATTGCTTAGCTTTATTCCTTAGGGAAAAAGGAAATTTTGGAGGCGAATGGCATCATCAGAAACGCCATTGATTTTAAAAGTATCACAAAATTCCAAAAAGTTGGCTAAATGTGAATTAGGATCTTCATCCTGTAAACCATCAAACTGCGCAAATTGCTGAATCATCTGAATAGTGTTAGGCTTTAGTTCAAAAGTATTTGCAGCAATAACAGGTCTAATAATACTAGATTGAGTTCCAGCCAAATTTGGTTTAGCATAATCATAAATAGTGTGAAGAGCATCGTTATGGTTCACTGGTTGCGCGGCTATCGCGGGAGGTGGTTGATTATCTTGATTTGCTGCCATCCCTTCAATAGGTTCAGGTTCTTATTCTTGGTTTTGCCCGGGACAATGTAGGCTTCATCTGATCTCTTTACGAGTTCTGCGAACTGTCGCTTCCAAGTCTTCGTCGAATAGCAGTGGCCTTCTTGGGTTTCTTCTAGTCATAAACTAGAGATACCTAGAAAGGAAAAAGCAAAAAGAATTAAAATAAAGAAAAATAAAAATAAAAGCTGAAAATAAATAAAAATAGTAATGGCTAAAGTAATAGAAATCGAGTTTTCTTAATATTTTAGTTCCTCGGTAACGGCGCCAAAAACTTGATATGCGTGATATGAAGTAATAAAATTTATAATAATGATTAAACCAGAAACTAACTATTATCACGATTTTAAGGCAAGCGCACCTATCGAACAGTAGTATAGCTTAGTGGCAAGACCGAGATATCGTACCCAAGGGAACCAAAAGTACTAGTACTAACTTTCTTTCTATTATTTAACCTAGAAATAAAATGGGTTTTTATGAAACTAGACTAATTCTAAAACTAAACTATGAATGCACAAAAAGTGAATTGGGGAAAAACTCTTAGGTAAAACTGATTGATTTGGACAATACTCGAGGGAGAATCCACCTAGACTTCACTTGTTATCAATTCTTGAGCTAGACGATCTATTCACTTGACTTGATCAGTAGAGATCCCTAACTTATGTTAATACCTCCGTCGAGGATAAGAACAACTAATCCTAGGTTGATTAACTGAAATCTCTTTCTAGTTAAAACCCCTAGTCTTGCATTAACTCGATCTATGGATCCCCTTATTAGGTTTGACCCTAATCCGGCAGATTTATGTTGCCCTATGTCTAGGGTTGCATGCAAGTCTGCTTAATTATGCGAGATCTACTCTTAAATAGGGATTTTTGCTCCTCTGAATAAGCACATGAATACTTGAATTAATACCTAGGATTATTAAAACAAGAATTAAGAAACATAATTAAGAACAATTCAAGTATTTATCATATAACTCAAGATAAAATAATAACAAGATCCGTCTTAGGTTTCATCCCCCTCAAGTATTTTAGGGATTTTGTTCATAGTTAACAAAGAAAACATCTCAGAAGAATAAATATAACAAAACATAAAGAACCCAAAAACCTCTGAAGGATTGAAGGGAGATCCTCTGTCTTGATGTAGAATTCGGCTTCTGGGATGAATCAATGGCTTCCTTGGAGTAATTCCTCCCTCTACTTTGTGTATCCTTGGCGGAAGGAAAGCGCTAAGTTAATTCACACCCTAAAAGTTGCCTCCTAAGGTCTTTATATAGAGTTCAGAATGGCTTTCTTAGCCCCTAAGTATCCTTTTTCGAGTGAAACTCCACTTACTGATGACAGGGACACGCCCGTGTGCCACGGCCGTGTGACTTCGGCAATGGGCCGTGGTCAATCCTGTTGATTTCACACGGCCGTGTGGGTTATTGGCCAGGCCGTGTGAGTCGTAAAACCTTGGGATGACACCCTCGATTCACACGGGCGTGTGAGTTGCCCGTGTGCTATGGGTCAAGCCGTGTGGCTTCGATAGATTAGGCTTGTTTTGTCCCGTTTTAGCTCGTTTTAGGTTCCTTTTGTCTCTTGATGCTCTCCTGAGAACAAAACATGAAATTAAAGGTTTAAGAGCACCAATTTACACAAATTAAGGATTTATTCATCAGAAATTGGGCTAAAGCATAGGGTAAAAATATGTATAATTTATCGCTTATCAAGCGACCACACGCCTGTATGACATCGACAGATTCATTTTTCGGCTTCACTCCTAATGCTTCTAGAACCTAAAAACCGACCACATCACTACCAAAATTAGTCTTAATCCGAGATTAATTTGAAAATACCATACTAGCAACAATCCAAAATGTTACCCTTAGAGCTTACCTCGACAACCTTAGCGAACTTGAGTCCAAATTGGCACTAGGGCAGCCCTTTTCACACGATTTTTTGCTATCAACGTAATTTACGCAAACCTCCGATTAGAAACTTAAAAGTCAAGACTATAATACAAATAGATTACTTACCAACAAATGCTTGAAAGAGAACCGGAGATGGCGAAGGCTAACGAATGATAACAGAAAGAAAAAAATGAATTATGGGACTGCAGCAAAAAGAAAACAGGCATATGGAAGAAAAGAGAAAAGAAAAAATGGTTTAAACAACTTTTGAGGAAAAAGAGAGACTCAACAAATCTATTAGATTTTTCTCAACTTCCCACTATCCCACAATCTTAACTACTATATTATTTTAGTCTATCTCAAACACCCACACGCCTTCTGTAGCAAAAAGAATTAGTTCCCGTGCTTATGCAGAGCTTCGAACCTGATATGCTCGTGATATTAAGTAATAAAATTTATAAAAACTGATCACACCAAAAACTAACTAATATTACAATTTCAAAGGCAAGCGCACCTATCGAACAGTAGTATAGTTTAGCGGCAAGACCGAGTTATCATACCCAAGGGAACCAAAAGTACTAATACTTACTTCCTTTCGATTATCTAACCTAAAAATAAAAGAGGATTGATTGAAACTAATTCTAAAACTAACTAAAAGTGCACAAAAAGTAAACAGGGGAAAACTTTAGGGAAAAGCTGATTGATATGAGCAATACTTAAGGGAGAATCCACCTAGACTTCACTTGTTATTAATTTCTTGAACTAGATGATTTCTTCACTTGACATGATCCGTAGAGATCCCTAACTTATGTTAATCCCTTCGTCGAGGCTAAGAACAACTAGGCCTAGGCTGTTAACTAAAGTTTCTTTATTAATTAACACCCTAGGTTGCATTAATTCGATCTATAGATCCCCCTATTAGATTTGACCCTAATCCGGCAGATTTATGTCGCCCTATGTCTAGGGTTGCATGCATCTCCGCTTAATTATGGTAGATCTACTCTTAAAATAGAGACTTTTGCTCCTCTGCCTAAGCACATCAAGTTCTTGAAGTAATAACTAGGATTGTTAAATCAAGAATGAAGAACACATAATTAAGAACAATTCAAGTATTTATCATATAATTCAAGAATAAATAATAGCAAGATCTGTCTTAGGTTTCATCCCCCTCAAGTATTTGAGGGGTTTAGTTCATAACTAATAAAGAAAACATCTCAGAAGAAATAAGATAACAAAACATAAAGAACCCAAAAACCCCTGAAGGAATTTAGGGAGATCCTCTGTCTTGATGTAGAATTCTGGCTTCTGGAATGAATCAATCGGCTTCCCTTAGAGTAATTCCTTGCTTTTACTCTTTGTCTTGGCAGAAATATGGCTCTCCTTCTTGAGAGGAAAGAGTATATCTTTTAGAGCTACCTCCTGGGGCCTTTATATAGAGTTTAGAATGGCTTTCTTAGCCCCTAAGTATCCAAATCCGAGTGAAATTCCTCTTCCTCACGACAGGGACATGCCCGTGTGCCACGCCAAGAAGCCGTGTCAGAGTCTGTTGATTAAGGCACGGCCGTGTAGCCTGGCCGTGCTAGTCGAGGGCTGGACTGTGTGATCTTCATGTGGCACGGCCGTGTGCCATGGCCGTGTGATGACTCCTTGGGCCGTGTCGATTTCTTATTTTGGCCCATTTTCATAGTTTTTGGCCCGTTTTCTGTTCTTTTCTCTTCCCTATGCTCTCCTGAGTATAAGATATGAAAAAGAAAGATTAAAAGCACCAATTCTCACAAAATTGATAATAATTCATCCAAAATATAGGCTAAACATGAGGTAAAAATATGTATAATTTATCGTTTATCAAATACCTCCACACTTAAGCCTTTGCTTGTCCTCAAGCAAAATCTCAATCCCTAATTAAGAATCATTCCTCTCAACTTACAATCTTTATCAATAATGTTTCAAACTAATCCACAGGTAATCATACAATGAAGATTCAATCGAAAGAACATTAAAGATTCAATCACTCTAAGTTGAGAATTTTATCATTGAAGCATAAGTTTTCTCCCTTCTCCTAAGTAATTATCTCTCCATCTTAATTAACAGGAGTTGACATCCTCGCTAAGGATTCACTCTATCCACTCGAAGTATTTAGGGTCAAAAATTAAGCACTCTCTAGTCAACCTGAAAATTTATTCCCATAGGCTTGCAAGAAAATCAAATCTCCACCACTGTAGATTGATATGATACATCGATCAAAACGTCTTTCAATGGTTGTAATGGGGCTTGGTTAGGGATGTTGTCTCAGGCTACAAAAGAGGGTTAGAATCGAGATTGAATTAAAAAATTATCTAGCTAGAAAAATCTCTATCACTGGAACATATTTCTCGAGCTAATTCTTATAATAACATCATTTCTACCTTGGTAGCCTTAAACTAGAAATATGCAAAAATTATTTGGGCTATTACATATTACAACTGAATTAATATATACGTTTTTTTTTTAAGAACAATTTAAATATAATACAATAATTTGGATAAAATTTTACATTCTGGAAAAGAGAATAAAGCTAGATGAAAATTTTAACTCAAATCTCGACAAAAATAGGGGTCAAAATAATTGAATGGAATTCAACAAGAAATGGGTGAAAGGTTAAAATTAGAGGTAAGTCAAAGAAAAGGTTGTTAGGCTCAATGGGGTTCACTAGGGGTTAATTTATGGAGGTACGCTTTTGTGGAGTAAGTGGGTTAAATCCTAGGTGCCTTTATCATTTCAATGTATCAAATCAATGATGTGGTCTTGACATGTATAATCAAAGCAAGTTCTAGAATAACAAATCAGTGTTGACTCACTTAAAGCAATAATAAAAGTGAGCACGAAAGAATGTATGCTCAAAAGGCTCAAAATCTCACCAGAATTATGGCTTTTGATATCTATTCTGCGAATTTCAAATCTCAAGATAACACTTAGAATTAAGAAAAATAACTTAAGCAAAAATTGGGATTCTCAAAAATTTCAACTTATCATGCTTGATTCCCTAATGTTTTAAAGTTTGAATAATCAGAGTACAAGCACCTATGTTTTAATTCTCACATATCAATAAAAATCATAAATCAATCAAAATATATTCTTAATAGGAGGTTGAAGATAATGCAATTGAGAACAATGCATCAGATTTCAGGGTTTTCATATATAGTATAAAGATTTAAAGTAAGTTCCCCCCCCACACTTAAGATGTACATTGCCCTCAATGTACAAAGATAACATTAGTAGCAATAGAAGCACAAGATCATAAGATAGGGAAAGACATGAAGCTCCTTGAATTTTGGATGGATTTGTGAGACGGATATTGGAATTGGAAGAGCCGGTAGTTGTGGCAGGGTGTTTCCATTTTCGTAGAGATTTGAGCTGTAAGGCTCTTTTAAAACTGTGAAAGAATTTATTAGTCGTGGGGAATTTAGATCAATGGAAATTACTCGTTAGGGGTTCACCGATATGAAAGATAGAAAAAGAAATAAAAGGAAAATAATAAACTAAGTTCTAAAAATACTAACATTCAAATAATGAAAAAAAATGAAATGAAAGAAAATGAAAATAAACGTAAAAAGGAAAATAAAGTTAGAAGAAAAGGTAAAAATGGAGATCAGTGTTCACAAGTTAGAATAAAGTAAAATAAAGTAAAAAAAATAAAGTTAAGAGGAATAGATATATCTAATCCTCAGATGGATCACGCAGCGGTGGAGTGATGCGAAGGTGCTGGCATATCTACTCTAAGGTGGCATCGATATAATCGAGGCGCTGGAAGCATTGCTCCTCGAATCGGTCTAGGCGCTCAGATATGTAAGTATAAGTGGCTGCTGTATGAGATGGGCGACGAGGGGGTGGTGGATCGGATGGTGCATCCTCTTCCGGTGGTGGGACATTGTCAGGAATGTCCTCTGGCTCTTCGACTTCCTGGATGATGCGGAACTGAAAGTGGCTACCTCCTGGCCTACGCTCGATTATCCTCATGTGTAGCATGGTCTGGATGCCCTGAGGGGACATCTGGCCGATGAATGTGTACGAGGACATCTGGGCTACGGTGTTGAGGAGCCCGAAGTGGCGGGCCAAGCATGTAATGTAGGGCCCTATAGATAAGACGCCTCTGCGGTGCCTCTCCTTCTGATGCTGCATGGCATGCACGATGAAGTATGCCAAGTCGATGACTTGTCCGTTGGCCATGCACCATAGGAAGTAGACGCCGTGAGTGTTGACGACGCCTGTGCTCTCCCGCCTACCTGTCAGAGTGTGAGCAAGGAGAGTATGAATGTGCCTCAGAGATGGAACGAGGGCGGTCACCTTGTTGACACTTGGGTTATAGGTCTGATGCCCGGTGCGATTTCTTGCCAACAATCGATGGGCCGAATGTGGATGCGACGGGAAAGGTTGGGGAAGTCTTCGTCTGCCATGAATTACTCTGTGTAGGGCCCAAGTGTGGAGCCGAACTCTGGAACACTAAGTTGTCGCACGAGGCCTCCAAGACGGAACTGGACTGTCTCAGGGTCATCAAACGGTTCATGACAGTCTAGAGGTGGAATGTGAAGTAGAACTCGAGGGTAAGTTCTAAGTATGTGGGCTCCACGATCTGGAAGAACTGTTCCCATGGCTCGGTCATTAATAAGGCTCGGACGTCGTCCACTAGGTGTATCTGCTCAAGGTCGGCCCAATTTATGCATCGGCCGGTGGATATAGTGCGAGCTCAGAGTAATTGATAACATTCCTCCTAGGAGGCTTGGGAAAAAGTGATGAACGGGTGTCGAGCCTCGGAGGTTGGCCTCGATAATGAACTTCTTGGCCCCTTTCGTTTCTTTGAAACGGGGACGGTAGTTTTCCTACCGCGTGATGATGACATAGTATCTAAAATAAAATAACAAGCATTAGTCCTAAGGATTGAAATTAAACTAGATAGATAATAATTAAAATATAGATTAGGATGAAAATGCTTCTAAGAAAACATAAAAATGAAGATTAACCTGAATAGTAGAAATTAACCATTTGTAAATTTGTAGCAAAACTAAGAAATATGGGTATGTATTTATACTAAATTTATGAGAAAAATGGCAGGCAAATATGAATTTAAGTGGCAAACAAAAATAAATTTAAGTGGCAAACAAAAATAAATTTAAATGGCATGCAATCCTAATATGTTCTATATAATTCTAGATTATTCATCCTAGTTTACCTAATTCCATGCTTGAAGTAACATCTAGAATAAAGTAAGATTAACTAAATAGATAATAAAAATGAAATATAAATAAATAAATGAGAAAAATGAGGAAATAGAACCAAATATAGGGTTGCACGGTCGTGGGTTGAAGTCGAACGGTCGTGGGTTGGGTTTGCACGGGCGTGGGTCAGCTGTGGACGAGCGTGGTGGTGGTTTTAAGGTCGGCAGCAGCATTTATGGTGGTTGTAGAGAGGAGATTTTAGGGTTTAAGCGAAGAAGAGAATGAATAGTGGCTTCCTATTTATAGTTTTTTGGGTGACACGGGCATGTCACACGCCCGTGTGACTCGGGGGTTGCCCGTGCGATTCGAAATTGGGTGGTTTTAGCGCGCCTGGTTTGAAGTACACGCCCGTGTTGATGTTTCGCACAGCCATGTTTAGTCGGTTCTTCGTCACTCACACGATCGTGTGACGGGTTCCATGACCGTATGCAATCAGTTTTGTTCTTCACATGGCCGTGTAGAAGGGCACACGGCCGTTTCCAAATTGACAGTGTTGGCCACGGTCTAGGGACACGGGCGTGGATATTTGTGCAAGCCTGTATTGATACTGCAGGGTTGCCATGGCCATGTCGCACGGCCGTGGGGATTTCTCCATAGCCTGTGTTGAAGTCGGATGGTTGCCACGGCCATATTGCACGGTCGTGGCTATTTATCGGTGGCTCGTGTTTTGGGAAAATTTTTGCTCTGGTTATACACGGCCTCAGTACACGACCGTGTCTCTGCTTGAAGTGTTCACACGGCCTTGGACAAGCCCTTGGGCATGGCCGTGTGGTCCTAAATCTCTGCATTTAAAAGGGTTAGTTGATGAAAAATACTTAAAATTTTAAAGAAGGAAAAGTTACTTAGTTAGTGCTCGGGTTACCTCCCGAGAAGTGCTTATTTAGAGTCTAAGCTCGACTCTACCTGGATGTATCATGAAGGGATTTCGTGGAGCTAAAGCTTCTCCCTGTAATCTTTAAAATTCTCACCTATATAGTGTTTAAGCCTATGTCCGTTTACTTTGAACGTACCGTATTTGGGGTGAGTTACCTCAATTGTGCCGTATGGAAAGACGGTTTGAACAGTGAATGGACCTGACCATCTTGACTTGAGTTTTCCAGGAAATAGTCTCAGCCTTGAGATGTAGAGTAAGACAAGATCACCTATTTTGAACTACTTAGGTTGTTTCAGTCTTTTGTCATGACGTCGCTTCATGGCTTCCTTATATAGTCGTGAGCTCTCGTAGGCATTGCAACGCCATTCTTCTAGTTCATTTAACTGCATTAATCTTTTCTCACCTGCAAGCTTGAAATCAAGCTTTAAGAATTTGATAGCCCAAAATGCTTTATGTTCAAGTTCAAATGGCAGATGACAACTTTTTCCATAAACAAGTTTATAGGGAAATGTACTTGTGGGTGTTTTAAAAGCAGTTCTATAAGCCCATAAAGCATCGTCTATTTTCCTTGACCAATCCTTTCTATTTGTTCCTATTGTTTTCTCTAGGATGTGTTTTAGTTCCCTATTTGTCACTTCGACTTGGCCACTGGTTTGTGGGTAATAAGGGGTAGTTGTTCTATGGTGTACTCCATACCTTCTTAAGACTTTTTCAAACTGGGCATTGCAAAAATGTGTGCCTCTATCACTAATAATTATCCTAGGTGTTCCAAATCGAGAGAAAAGTTTCTTCAAAAATCGTCCTACCATTCTAGCATCATTAGTAGGTAAGGCTTGGGCTTCCACCCATTTTGACATATAATCTACCGCTACTAGGATGTACTTATTCCCAAATGAAGTACGGAAGGGACCCATGAAATCAATACCCCATACATCAAATATTTCGCATGAAAGTATATAGTTCTGAGGCATTTCATTATGTTGAGAAATATTACCTTTTCGCTGACATTTATCACAAGAGGTCACATATCTGTTGGCATCCCTGAAAAGTGTAGGCCAATAAAAGCCTGATTCGAGTACCTTATGAGCAGTTCTAGCTCCACTGTGATGTCCTCCTGTGGGTCCTGAATGGCAGTGATTTAAAATCTAGTATGCTTCTGTTTCAGTAACGCATCTTCGAATAACCTGATCTGTACAAATTCGACAAAGAAAAGGATCCTCCCAAAAGAAGTTTTTAACATCAACGAAGAATCGCTTCTTTTGCTGATAGGTCAGCCCTTTTGGGGTTATGTTAGCTGCTAAATAATTTGCAAAATCAACAAACAAAGGAACTGTTACATCTGCTAAGGATAGGAGTTGTTCTTCAGGAAACAAATTGTTTGTTTTGTAGAGGTACTTGGGTTGCGTGTTTTCTAATCTTGAAAGGTGATCTGCTGCCAAGTTTTCAGCTCCTTTCTTGTCCTTTATTTCTAAATCAAACTCTTGTAACAATAGAATCCATCTTATTAATCGAGGTTTTGCATCAGTTTTAGTTAAGATGTAGCGAAGAGTAGAATGGTCAGTATAAACAATGACTTTTGACAAAATCAAATAAGATCTGAATTTATCAAATGCGAAAATAACAGCTAGCAATTCTTTTTCTATGGTAGTATAATTTGCTTGGGCGGCTATCAAAGTTCTGCTAGCATAATGATCAGTCGAAAGTGCTTGTCTCTTCTTTGTCCCAAAACTGCACCTACTGCAAAATCACTTGCATCGCACATTAGTTCAAAAGGTAGATTCCAATCAGGTGAAATCATAACCAGGGCATTGACTAACTTTTCCTTAAGAGCATTAAAAGAGTCCAAACATTCTTGGTCAAAGTTGAAAAGCACGTCTTTTTCTAGCAACTTTGTTAAATGCTTAGCTATTTTAGAAAAATCTTTAATAAATCTGCGATAAAAACCGGCGTGTCCTAAAAAGCTTCTTATAGCTTTAACTGAATTAAGGGGAGGTAATTTTTCAATGGTTTCAATTTTTGCTTTATCTACCTCTATCCCTTTATTAGAAATTTTATGTTCTAAAACAATACCCTCTTAACCATAAAGTGGCATTTTTCCCAGTTTAGCACTAAATTTGTCTTTTCACATCTTATCAAAACACGTTTTAGATTATTAAGACAAAGTTTGAAAGAATTACCGAAAACTGAAAAATCATCCATAAATAGCTCCATGATATCTTCCACGAATTCATTGAAGATAGCTAGCATGCATCGCTAAAAAGTAGCAGGAGCGTTACATAAACCAAAAGGCATTCTACGATAAGCAAATGTACCGTATGGGCATGTGAATGTCGTTTTCTCCTGATCTTCTGGAGCTATCGGGATTTGGAAGTAACCAAAGAGGCCATCTAGGAAACAATAATACATGTGACCTGATAATCTTTCCAACATCTGATCAATAAAAGGTAAGGGAAAATGATCTTTTCGAGTGGCATCATTCAGCTTCCTATAATCAATGCAAACTCTCCATCCGATGACTGTTCTTGTAGGTATTGACTCTTTTTTGTCATTAGACACTACAGTCATGCCTCCCTTTTTAGGAACAACCTGCACAGGACTTACCCAAGAACTGTCAGAAATAGGATAAATAATGCCTGTATCTAGAAGTTTAATTACCTTGGCTTTTACGACTTCCTTCATGTTGGGATTCAATCGTCTTTGAGCTTACACCGATGGTTTAAATTCACCTTCCATTAAAATTTTGTGGGTGCAGAAGGACAAATTAATTCCCTTAATATTTGAAATTTTCCAAGCTATAGCATGCTTGTGTTCCCTTAACACATGGAGTAGTTCTTCTTTTTCTGTAATGCTCAAATCTAATGCGATAATGACTGGTAAAGTTGAATCTTCCCCTAAAAAGGCATATTCTAAATTATCTGGTAGTTGCTTTAATTCTAATTTAGGGGGTTCATCAATGGAAGGTTTCTGTCTCAATTCATCATTCATCTTTATACTTTCATAACTTATGTGTCTTGTGATGATTTCATTAGAATCTAACTCCTTTCTTAGTTCCTCAATTTCAGTGGTGACTTCATCTTCTCCCCCACTTGAACAAGACACAGTTCCAACGTGTCTGCGATAGAAAGTTCCTGAAACTTATCTTGAACAAAGTAATCAATAATATCAACAAAATAACAGGAATTATCTTGTTCTTTAGAAAATTTCATAGCATCATAGATTTTAAAAACGACTTCTTCCTCACCAACTCTAAGTACTAATTTACCATCCCCTACATCAATAACAGCTCTAGCAATGGCTAAGAATGGACGTCCTAAAATTAAAGGCACCTCAATATCCTCATCCATATCAAGCACAAAAAAATCAACAGGGAATATAAATTTATCTACCTTTACTAGCACATCTTCTATAATTCCCCTAGGATATTTAACAGATCTATCAGCTAGTTGAATACTCATCCTAGTGGGCTTTGGTTCCCCTAGACCTAATTGCTTGAACATTTTGTAAGGCATGAGATTAATGCTAGCACCTAAATCAGCTAAGGCTTTATCAATAAGTAAACTACCAATTAAATAAGGAATAGCAAAACTTCCTGGATCTTTCATTTTTGCCAGTAGTTTATTTTGGAGAATAGCTGAGCATTCTTCGTTGAGTTCCACTGTGGCTAAATCTTCCAACTTTCTTTTATTTGTCAGAAGTTCTTTAAGGAACTTCACGTACTTCGGCATCTACAAAATTGCTTTAACAAAAGGTAAGTTAATGTGTAATTGTTTAAAGAGTTCAAGAAATTTACCGACTTGAGCATCTGTACAGTCTTTCTTCAACTTTGCTGGATATGGAATGGGCAGTTTGTATTCCTTGAGTGTTGGTGGAGTGTTTTCCTTGGATTCCTCTGCCTTGTCTCCTGAAGATTCTGGACTAGATTTCTTTTCCGGTTCAGCTAGTACTTTTCCATCTCTTAGAGTAATTGCTTTGACATGTTCTCTAGGATTTGGCTCAGTATTACTTGGTAGTCCACCTTGTGGTCTTTTTGAAATTAATTTTGCAAGCTGACCGATTTGATTCTCAAACCCTTGAATTGATGCATGCTGGTTCTTTAGTGCCATTTCCGTGTTTTGGAAACGGGTTTCTGATACAGCCATAAATTTGGTGAACATCTCTTCAAGATTCAGCTTTTTCTCTTGTTGTGGTAGTGGCTACTGGAATCCCGGATGGGGCTGTTGTCGTTGATTTCCTTGTCCTCCCCATCAAAAATTGGGGTGATTTCTCCAATCTGCATTGTAAGTATTACTATAAGGGTTATTTTGGGGTCTAGAATTGTTACCCATATAGTTGGCTTGCTCAGTTTCTATGCTGTGTCCTAGGATGAGAAATCTGGATTGAACATGTTTACTAGAGCTGTATCACACTGCATCACTGGTTGTGCCTGTGTAGAACCAACAAAATTATCAAACTTTTTATTTAAAAGCTCTACTTGGTTAGTAAGCATAGTGACAACATCAATATTATAAACTCCTGCGGCTTTTGTCGGCTTTGTCCTCATGACTTGCCACTGATAATTATTCAATGACATCTCTTCAATAAATTCATAAGCTGCTTCTGGTGTTTTGTTATTGATTATTCCTCCTACGGCGGCATCGATCATTTACCTTGTTGAAGGGTTCAAACCATTGTGAAAGGTTTGAACTTGTAGCCATAAAGGTAGGCCATGATGAGGGCATCTTCTCCAAAGATCTTTGTATCTCTCCCAGGCATTATATAGTGTTTCTAAATCCATCTGCACAAAAGAAGAGATATCGTTTCGTAATTTAGCTATTTTAGCTGGAGGAAAATATCTAAGTAAAAATTTATCGGTCATCTGTTCCCATGTGGTGATTGAGCCTCATGGTAAAGAATTTAACCACTGTTTGGCTTTGTTTCTCAAAGAGAATGGAAATAGCCTTAGACAAATGGCATCATCAGAAATGCCATTAATTTTAAAGGTATCACAAAGTTCCAAAAAAATTGGCTATGTGTGAATTTGGATCTTCATTCTGTAAACCATCAAACTACACCAATTGCTGTATCATCTGAATAGTGTTAGGCTTTAATTCAAAATTATTAGCAGTAATAGTAGGTCTAAGAATGCTAGTTTGGGTACCAACCAAACTAGGTTTAGCATAATCATACATAGTGCGAGGAGCTGCATCTTGATTTGCAAGTGGCGCGACTATTGCGGGAGGTGGTGGAACGTTTTGATTTTCTCCCATCTCTTCTGTAGGTTCTGGCCTTTGTTCTTGATCTTGTTCTGGATACTGTAGGCTTCGTCTGATCTCTCTGCAAGTTTTGCGAACTGTCGCTTCTAAATCTTCATCAAAAAGTAATGGTCCTGCTGGGTTGTTTCTAGTCATAAACTAGAAATACCTAAAAGGAAAAAAAAAACAAAGAAAATCTAAAATTAAAAATAAAATAAAATAAAAATAAATAAAAACTGAAAATAAATAAATAAATAGTAATGG
The DNA here is from genome assembly GCA_020496765.1 of Gossypium stocksii. Lineage (NCBI taxonomy): Eukaryota > Viridiplantae > Streptophyta > Magnoliopsida > Malvales > Malvaceae > Gossypium > Gossypium stocksii. Next base: position 114,700,606 of record CM035623.1, read on the forward strand.
CTGAAGTAATAGAAATCGAGTTTTCTTGATATTTCAGTTCCCCGGCAACGGCGCCAAAAACTTGATATGCTCGCGATATTAAGTAATAAAATTTATAAAAACTGATCACACCAAAAACTAACTAATATCACGATTTTAAAGGCAAGCGTACCTATCGAACAGTAGTATAGTTTAACGGCAAGACCGAGTTATCGTACCCAAGGGAACCGAAAGTACTAATACTTACTTCCTTTCTATTATCTAGCCTAAAAATAAAAGAGGATTGATTGAAACTAATTCTAAAACTAACTAAAAGTGCACAAAAAGTAAATTGGGGAAAACTTTAGGGAAAAGCTGATTGATATGAGCAATACTTAAGGGAGAATCCACCTAGATTTCACTTGTTATTAATTTCTTGAACTAGATGATTTCTTCACTTGACTTGATCCGTAGAGATCCCTAACTTATGTTAATCCCTCCGTCGAGGCTAAGAACAACTAGGCCTAGGCTGTTAACTAAAGTTTCTTTATTAATTAACACCCTAGGTTGCATTAATTCGATCTATAGATCCCCCTATTAGGTTTGACCCTAATCCCGCATATTTATGTCGCCCTATGTCTAGGGTTGCATATAACTCCGCTTAATTATGGTAGATCTACTCTTAAAACAGGGACTTTTGCTCCTCGGCCTAAGCACTCAAGTTCTTGAAGTAATACCTAGGATTATTAAATCAAGAATGAAGGACACATAATTAAGAATAATTCAAGTATTTATCATATAATTCAAGAATAAATAATAGCAAGATCTGTCTTAGGTTTCATCCCCCTCAAGTATTTGAGGGGTTTAATTCATAACTAATAAAGAAAACATCTCAGAAGAAATAAGATAACAAAACATAAAGAACCCAAAAACCCCTAAAGGAATTTAGGGAGATCCTCTGTCTTGATGTAGAATTCTAGCTTCTGGGATGAATCAATCGGCTTCCCTTGGAGTAATTCCTTGCTTTTACTCCTTGTGTTGGCAGAAATATGGCGCTCCTTCTTGAGAGGAAAGAGTATATCTTTTAAAGTTGCCTCTTGGCGCCTTTATATAGAGTTTAGAATGGCTTTCTTAGCCCCTAAGTATCCAAATCCGAGTGAAATTCATCTTCCTCATGACAGGGACACACTCGTGTGCCACGCCAAGAGGCCGTGTCAGAGTCTGTCGATGGAGGCACGGCCGTGTGCCTGGCCGTGCTTGTCGAGGGCTGGACTGTGTGATCTTCATGTGGCACGGCCGTGTGCCACGGCCGTGTGGTGACTCCTTGGGCCGTGTCAGTTTCATATTTTGGCCCATTTTCATAGTTTTTGGCCCGTTTTTCGTTCTTTTCTCTTCCCTATGCTCTCCTGAGTATAAGATATGAAAAAGAAAGATTAAGAGCACCAATTCTCTCAAAACTGATAATAATTCATCCAAAATATAGGCTAAACATGAGGTAAAAATATGTATAATTTATCATTTATCAGAACCCATGACCTTTAGCTTAGTTATACTCCAGCTACCCACCAGACCATCGGGCCCATTCTATTAATAATTTATCACACTTAAATAAGAGCCTACTAATTAGAGATAAGATTTAATCATAAAAATGCCAAAATTTACTGAAGTTGTGGCTTGAACTTGGGACCTCTCACACACCCAGAACACTTAACCACTAAAGTAGTCAGACAATTGTTTGTGTCAAATAATTAAAAAATTAATATAAGAAAATTGGGGTGTTACAAGTTTCTGTTTAGGAGAAGATTGTGAGGCTGGAAATCACGTTTAGTCGACTTGTATTTTAGTTTGTGTTCGTTTTGGTAGCGCTAAGTCAGTTTTGCGTATATGAAAAAATCGTTTTAGGCTCATTTTTGGTTTCTAAAAGGGTAAGATACTCTTATTGTAGGTTTCAGAAGGCTCACTAGTAGTTTTGCTGCAAAATCGTACCAGATGTGTACCCAAAACGTTGATAAACGAGAATAGGTAAAAGCTGATAAACCATACTATCGACGCCACACGAGTATGTGGTTACCCGTGTGGTAGGCCCTGTGCGACAACACGACAATGTGATCGATGAAAGCTAGGCCGTGCATAAGACACGGCCATGTGATGGCCGGAGCGTGGCCGTATGAGCCACACAGAATAGGCCAAACTGGGCGTGTGGGCCTACACAGGCGTGTAGCTTCTTGGCCAGGCCGTGGGATCCACACGGGCAAAACCAATCTGGTCGTGTGGGTTACGCGGGCATGTGGGCCCACACGAGTAAGCTACACGGACGTATGAACCCAATTATTTAAAATTTTCTCTAGTGCTGCACAGGTTGTCCCAAACGACTGTGGACCTATTGTAGGGTTAGTAAGGGCTAAACAAACCCTAATTTGATAAATCTGATAGGTTTAAGTACTGATCTGATTATGTTAACTTTATGCATGACTGTTCATTCTGTTATCTGTAATCACAAATGATGAGTACGTAAAATGAGAAATATCTGTATCTCTTAAATTGCATAACTGTTTATATTTTTGTTACTGTCATTGGGGTGGGATGATGTATACTTGAGCAAGTGTTCTGAAAGGCAATTTACGCCTATTATCTGGTAGCATGGCTGCATTATATCTGTTATGTGCTAATTTGGTACAACATGGTGTGTAGGGTTAGGTGGCTGTTTTAAACCCCACATGGTGTGTAAGGATAGCCGGAGATGGTGTGTAGAGGATGGGGGTAGGATATCTTTTTTTTTTATTTCTGATTCTGATTTGCACATCTGTATTGTATCTGGGATGGGCTTAGGCCCGAATCTACTTTTGTATATGAAATGGGCTTACGTCGAATCTGTATCTATCTTATTCTGATTTTTTGATTATGTGCATGCTTAATTTTGTGGTGTTACACACTGAGTTTACGCAAACTCACTCCTCTCTGTTTGTTTAGGTAATCCACAGTCTTAGGTGGATCGATACAGCGGGGGACTCGATAGTGACCACTTGCCATAAACTGTTTTATTTCGTTTTAAGGTTTTAACTAAGTTTTGGCTTTTAATTAAGAAGTTGTAAATTTTAGGACTCTCTACACTGTATAGGCTTTTAACTGTGGGATTTGCTTTTGATTTTCGTTGTTATGCATGCTTTCTCTAGAATGACAGTTTTACAAAAATAAGGATTTCTAAAAATTGTGAACTATTTTCTTAAAATCAAACGTTTTTCTAGGCTTCCACTAAAAGATATTTTTTACGGTAACTCGCATGCCTTGATAAATGTTTTGAAATAGGTAAAAGCAAATAAGAGTTGATAATTCGAAAAAGGTTTGTCGTTTTCAAAATTCCTTTCATGTGACATCACTAGATTCGGCCATAACATCTAGGCCAAGTTTGGGGTGTTACATATGATATAAGTGTACGGTTTAATACTTTACCATAGGTAAATGACCACTGTTTCCTTTGGTAGGTGATCATGCACCACATATAGTTCAATTTAACTAGGCACTTCCACTTTATGAATCCACTGAATCTTCATGCAGCCTCAAACATTCAATTTTTCCATAGAGTTGGGAGACAAAATATTGGGTTGATCCAACGACAATAACGACTTGTTGAGGGGTTTGTTTGGTTCAAACCTTTAAGTGTCATATAAAAAGGAGGGGTTCAATGTAGCACCCCCACGCCCGAGACCATCGCCGGAGTCGAGCCTGAGGTGTTACCGAACATAATTTATCATTTAAACAACTTTACAAAATCTATTTTCATTTTCGGAATAAACTTTTTTCTGCATCATGGTCACTCAAAAATTCATATCTCAAGTTAAGAAACTCGAAATCAAGATCCGTAAATTTTCCCTGAAACTAGACTCATATGGCTATTTACTAATTTTTTTCTAGAATTTTTGGCTTGGCCAATTAGTACAGTTTATTAGTTAAATTCTCCCCTGTTACACCACTCAACTGCTCTGACCTCTGTTCACTACGAACTAATTTTCTCCCTGTACAAAATTCAAACAGGCATGCCATCTATTTCATTAGAAACTAGACTCAATAATGAATCTAGGCATATAAACTATAATACCTAATTATTTATATGCAATTTATAGTGAATTTTTGAAGTCAGAACAGGGGATCACAGAGTCAGTCTCACTCAACTGAAAATTTCTCATAATATACAACTCTTTTTCCTACTCTGTTTCTTCCAAATGAAAATAGACCCATTAAGTTTTAATTTCATACCTTATTCACCTTTTAATTCCATTCCTACTATTTTTAGTGTTCAAATTCACGTCACTGCTGCTGTTTGCATCTGTTTTCAAGCTACTTTTATACTTTTCATAGTTTTCATGTGATAGTTACCATTTAAGCACACATACCATTAAACACATGCATGGTTAGCCATTTCATTAGCTACTCACTTCCAAGCATTTATACACCATATATTGAACATATCATTCCATAAAAGACTAAGTCCCTATACATGCCATACACAAAATGAAACGTCTAGTTATACCAAAATGATTCCTTTGATAGTGTGATCTGAACTCCGACGTTTCCTTCGATCCCCGAGTAAGCTTGGCAAGAACTATAATAAGAAAGAAAATAAAGGGGTAAGCACTAGGCTTAGTAAGCTTACAAGCAAATAAATTGCAACATTTAACATATTGAGCAATTATACATAATATCGTCTAGCATCATAAACTTTCTTTACTTCTCACTTACTACCTTCTTTCTTACCTGACCTTTCGTTATTCATAAACATAATCTAACTTCCCTTTGCTGATAGTTCACTGAATTTAACTTGTACAATGACCCGTTGAACCACTCGGAATACTAAGGATACTCAGGTTATTCCTGTCTGATAAAATACTGCCAATGCCATGTCCTTGACATGGTCTTACATGAAATATTCCTGTCTCCAAAGCCATATATACGATATGGACTTACATGGCTCAATACTGTCCTGTCTCCAAGGCCATATACATGATATGGGCTTACATGGCACAATACTGTCCTGTCTCCAAAGCCATATGTTTAATATGGACTTACATGGCTCATTACTGTCTGTCTGTTAACCCAAATATCCTAGCATTCCTAAGGCTCAAACGGGGCTTTCTAATGCTTCTTCTCTGTCACTTCTCTTTAAATTCGACTTTGAATATTTCCATAAAATAAATATATGAATGCTGGAAATTGACAATATCAATGTAAAACAATGAAATATTGCATTTATTTACCGTAAACTTACCTTGATACAAATTGTGACTAAACTTTACAATTTAGTCCTTTACTTTTTCTTTTCCCTGATCTACTCTTGAATTCCGTTCTTCTTGATCTATAATAGCAAATTTAGCTTATTTAATACTCACATTTATCAAAACAGCCCTTTTTCAAATTTTGGTAAAATTACATTTTTGCCCCTAAACTTTTGCATATTTACACTTTTACCCCAAGGCTCGGAAATCAAAACTTATCACAAATTCTTGTATTTTAAGACATGCTGATCATTTATTTACCAATATCATCTTCAAATTCCTACTATAACATACACTTATGTACAATAGGTATTTTTACCAATTAAGTCCTTTTACTCGTTTTTACCTAAAACCGAGTAGCTCAAGTTGTCTAACATAATTTAAAACCTCATATTCTATCATAAAACATCAAAATACACAAATTTCACCTATGGGTATTTTTCCAAATATGAACCCTAACTTAAAATATTGCTAACATAAGCTTTATCGAGCTACCGGGATCTCAAAAACGTAAAAATCATTAAAAACGGGGCTTGGAATCACTTACTATGGAGCTTGGAAGCTTGAAACAAACCCTAGCTATGGAGAACCCTTGAAATTTCGTGGTAATGAAGAAGATGATGATTTTTTTGTCGTCTTTTCCCTTTTTATTCATGTTAATAACCAAATGACCAAAATGCCCCTCCTTACTAAACTTTCAAAAATTCCACCCATGTCCTATTTTGTCCATGAGCTAAGAAATTGGTCAAATTACTATTTAAACCCTCCTAATTAATATTCCAAAGCAATTTCATAATAAAAACTTCTAGAATGCAAGTTTTGCAATTTATTCGATTTAGTCCCTAACTCCAAGTTAAGCACTTTACGCGTAGAATTTCTTCACGAAATTTTCACACTATCATGCAATCATAATATAAACTTCAAAATATTTATAAAATAATTATTTCTATCTCGGATTTGTGGTTACGAAACCACTATTCCGATTAGGCCCTATTTCGGGATGTTACATTCAAACCTGGAAACTAACTAATATCACGATAAAAGGCAAGTGCACCTATCGAATAGTAGTATAGTTAGTGGCAAGACCGGAATATCGAATCCAGGGAACTAAAAGTACTAGTAATGACTTCCTTCCTATTATCTAGCCTAAGAAATAAAATAGTTTGATTGTAAACTATTCTAAACTAAACTAAAGAAACGACAAAGAGTAAATTGGGAAATTGCTTTTGGGAAAACTGATTGATGAGGGCAATACCTAAGGAAGAATCCACCTAGACTTCACTTGTTATCTAACTCTGAACCAGATGATTTCTTCATTTGATTTGATCCGTAGAGATCCCTAAATTATGTTAAGACCTCCATCGAGGATAAGAGCAACTAATCCTAGGTTGATTAACCGAAATCTCTTTCTAATTAAAACCCCTAGTCTTGCATTAACTCGATCTATGGCTCCCCATATTACATTTGACTCTAATCCAATAGATTTTCATCGTCCTATGTTTAGGATTGCAATCAACTCCGCTTAATTGTGTTGGATCTACTCCTATGTAGGGACTTTTGCTCCACTGCATAAGCACATTCGACTTAAATTAATATCCCGGAAATATCAATTTAATAGTTAAAAACACAATTAAGAACAAATCAAATATTTATCACACAGTTTAGATAATAATAACAAAATCTGTCTTAGGTTTCATCCTCCTTAGATATTTGGGGTTTTAGTTCATAATTACAAAAGAAAACATCTCAGAAGAAATAAAATAACAAAACATAAGAAAACCCAAAACTCCTGAAAGGATTGAGGGGAGATCCTTTGTCTTGATGTAGATCTTGGCTTCTGAGATGGATCAATCGGCTTTCCTTCGAGTAATTCCCTACTTTTAACTCCCTGTCTTGGTGGGAATAATGCACACAGCACTCTTCTCTGCCTCCCCCTTGTAGTTGCCTCTTAGGGTCTTTATATAGAGTTTAGAATGTCTTTCTTAGCCCCTAAGTATCCTTTTCCGAGTGAAATTGAACATCCTCACGATAGGGACACGCCCATGTACCACGCCTATGTGAATCAATGTGGAGGCCATGCTCGAGCCTGTTAATGTGGCATAACCATGTGCCACACCCGTGTGCCACACCCGTGTGACGAACTTTCAGGCCGTGTTGATTATTGATTTGGGCCTAATTTGCCTTTTTTTAGCCCGTTCCTTGCTCTTTTCTCTTCCTTATGCTCACCTAAGTATAAAACATGAAATAAAAGGATTAGGAGCATCAAATTACACAAATTCAATTATAATTCATCCAGAAATTAGGCTAAGCATGAGGTAAAAATATGTATACTTTATAGTTTATCAAATACCCCCACACTTAAGCCTTTGCTTGTCCTCAAGCAAAATCTCAATTCACAATAAAAATCATTCTTCTCAACTTATAATCCTTATCAATAATGTTTCAAACTAATTCACAAGTAATCATACAATGAAAATTCAACCAGAAGAACATTAAAGTCTTCAAACACTCTAAGTTGAGAATTTTATCACCAAAACATAGGGTTTCTCCCTTCTCCTCAGTAGTTACCTTTTAATTCAAAATCAACAAGAGTTGACATCCTCACTAAAGATTCACTTCATCCACTCAAAGTGTTTAGGGTTCAAAAATTAAACACTCATTAGTCAACCTAAAAAGTTATTACCATAAGCTTACAGAAAAATCAAATCTCCACCACTATGTATTGATATGACACATCGATCAAAAGGTCTTTAAATGGTTGTAATGGGGCTTTGGTTAGGGGTGTGGTCACAAGCTGAAAAAGAGGGTTAGAATCGAGATTGAATTGAAAAATTATCTAGCTAGAAAAATCTCTATCACTGAAACATATTCCTAGAGTAAAGCCTTTTTGATGAAATCGTTTTAGATTCGGAGGCTTATAATAGAAATATGCAAAAAAATATTGAATTACAGCTGAAATATGAATTACAACTGAATTAACTGTATATACACTTCTTTTCTTTCTCTTTTTTTTAACAACAAATCAAATCACAATAAATTGAATATTTACAAACTGAAAAGGAGAACAAAGCTAGACAATTATTCAACTCAAATCTCGACAAAAATAGGTATCAAAATAATTAAAGTGAATTCAACAAAAATTGGGTTATAGGTTAATATTAAGGGTAAGTCAAATAATAGTTTGTTAGGCTCAATGGGGTTCACTAGGGGTTAATTTATGGAGGTAGGCTTTTGTGGAGTAAGTGGGTTAAACCTAGTTGCCTTTATCATTTCGGTATATCAAATCAATGATGTGGTCTCGACATGTATAATCGAAACAAGTTCTAGAATAACGAATCAGTATTGACTCACTCGAAGCAACAATAAAAGTGAGCACGAAAGCATGTATGCTCAAAAGGCTCAAAAATCTCACCAGAATTGTGGCTTTTGATGTCAATCCTGTGAAATTCAAATCTCAAGATAACATTTAAAATTAGGGAAAACAACCTTGAAAATTTTAAATTCTCAATAATTTCAACTTATCATGCTTGATTCCTTAATGTCTTAAAGTTTGAATAATCAAAGCATAAGTACCTGTGTTTTACTTCTCAACATATCAATAAAAATCATAAATCAATCAGAATTCACCTTAATAGGGGATTGAGAATAATGCAGAGAATTCGAAATTTGAGAACAATGCAAAAAGTTAGTGGCAAAAATTTTCAAGGGGTTTCAAAGATAATACAAAGAATGAAAGTGAGTTCCCCCCCACACTTAAGATGTACATTGCCCTCAATATACAAAGATATATTAGTAGCAATAGAAGTATAAAATCGTAAGATAGGGATAGAAGTGAAACCCCATGAATATTGGATGAAACCCTTGCATTGGAGGTGTAGAAACTTGTAGGAAATGATGTCGATCCACAGACTCTGAGTCAGAAAAATTATTTTTGTCACAGTAGTTATGGTGCTAGTGGTGGAGGTTAGGACGGCTATGGTCACATAGGACCCAGCAGTCGTGGCAGAGTTTCCCATTAGAGTTGGATTTAGGCTGTAAAGCTCCTTTGAAACTGCGATAGGATTTATCAATTTTAGGGAATTTGAATTAGCACATTGTACTTGTTAGGAAATAGCCAATATGAAATAATTGAAATAAAATAAACTAAGTTCGAAAAATACTAAAATTCAAATAATGAAAAAGATAACATAAAAGAAAAAGGAAAAATGAAAATGAAAATAAAGGAGAAGATAAGAGGACTTATGAGTCCTAATCTTCAGATGGTCCATGAGGTGGAGGTGGTGGTGTGAGATGAAGATGCTGGCAAATCTGAACTAAGGTTGCATCAATGTGATCGTGTTGCTAAAAACATTGTTGCTGGAATTGGGCGAACTGCTCAGAAGTGACGTAGCCTGATGCTACCGCATTAACTGGGCGGCGAGTAGGTGGTGGCTCAATCGATGCCTCCTCCTGTGTGGGACATCATCAGGAATGTCAGTTGGGTCCTCCTGCTTGGCACCCTAGAATAGGTAGTATTGCAGAGGATCGGTCTCGTGTCAGCGCTGAATCATCCTCATATGACGCATGCTCTGGATGCCCTATGGGGACATCTGGCCAACTAGAGTATAGGAGGATGTTTGGGCCACTGTGTTGAAGAGGCCATAGTAGCGGACCAATCTAGTGATGTATGGGCCTATCGAGATTATGCCCCTACAGCGTAGCTCTGTCTAGTGCTAGATGGCATGGGCGATGAAGTATACAAGATCGAGCACATGCCCGTGTGACATTGATAAATGATAATTTATACATATTTTTACCTAATGCTTAGCTTAATTTCTGGATAAATTATCATTGAATTTGTGGAAATTAGTGCTCTTTTTATACTCAGGAGAGTATAGGGAAGAGAAAAGAATGAAAAACGGGCTGAAAATAGAGAAAATAGGCCAAAGTGTAAAAACAACACGGCCCAAGGATTCATCACACGGCTGTGCCACATAAGGTCCAACGCGGTCGAGCCCCGACAAGCATGGCCGGATCACACAGCCGTGCCACCATTAACAGTCTCGCACACGGCCTCTGTCGTGAGGAAGTTAAATTTCACTCGGATTTGGATACTTAGAGGCTAAGAAAGGCATTCCAAAACTCTATATAAAGACCCTAGGAGGCAACTCTAAGGGTGTGCCTTTTCTCCCACAAGAGAGTGTCGTATTTCTACCAACATAGAGACTGAAAGCAAGGAATTACTCCAAGGGAAGCCGGTTGATTTATCCTAGAAGCCGAATTCTACATCAAGACAAAGGATCTCCCTTCAATCCTTCAGGGGTTTTTGGGTTCTTTATGTTTCGTTATTTTTATTCTTCTGAGATGTTTTCTTTATTAAATATGAATTAAATCCCCCAAATACTTGAGGGGGATGAAACCTAAGACAGATCTTGTTATTATTTTATCTTGAGTTATATGATAAATACTTGAATTGTTCTTAATTATATGTTTTTAATTCTTGTTTTAATAATCCTAGGTATTAATTCAAGTATTGATGTGCTTATTCAGATGAGCAAAAGTTCCTGTTTAAGAGTAGATCTAGCATAATTAAGCGGATTTGCATGCAACCCTAGACATAGGGTGACATAAATCTGCCGGATTAGGGTCAAACCTAATAAGGGGACCATAGATCGAGTTAATGCAAGACTAGGGGTTTTAACTAGAAAGAGATTTCAGTTAATCAACCTAGGATTAGTTGTTCTTATCCTCGACAGAAGTATTAACATAAGTTAGGGACCACTACGGATCAAGTCAAGTGAATAAATCGTCTAGCTCAAGAATTGATAACAAGTGAAGTCTAGGTGGATTCTCCCTTAAGTATTGCCCAAATCAATCAGTTTTTCCTAAAGAGTTTTTCCTCAATTTACTTTTTGTGCATTCTTAGTTTAGTTTTAGAATTAGTTTAGTTTCATAAAAACCCCTTTTATTTCTAGCTTAAATAATAGAGAGGAAGTTAGTACTAGTACTTTTGGTTCCCGTGGGTACGATATCTCGGTCTTGCCACTAAGCTATACTACTGTTCGATAGGTGCGCTTACCTTAAAGTCGTGATAATAGTTAGTTTTTGGTGCGATCATTATTATAAATTTTATTACTTCATATCACGCATATCAGACATGCTCCACAAGAAATAAGCATCATGTGTGTTGACGACGTCGGAGCTCTCTCGCCTACTCGTCAATGTATGTGCGAGTATGGCATAAAGGCATATCAGAGATGGGGCGAGAGCTATCATCTTGGAGTGACTGGGGTCGTATGTGGCTTAGACTGGGACTGGGGCCTGCCAACACTTTGAGGGTGAGAAGTGGATGTGTCGATGGAGCTCGGAAAGGTCCTCCTCCTCTAAAAACTGCTCGATGTACAGGCCTAGTGCTGTACCAAACTCCGGTACATTGAGTTGTTGAACAAGGCCTCCTAGACAAAATTAAATCGTCCCTGGATCGTCGTGTCAGGTCATGACTGTTTGGAGGTGGAACGTTGAGCAGAACTCTAGGGTGAGCTCGAGGTAAGTAGGCTCAACAATTTGGAAGAACTGGTCCCAAAGGTCCGTCTTCAATATGGCCCGAACCTCGTCTGCTGGGTGGACCTACTCTAGTGCGGCCCAATCAATGTGATAAACGATAAATTATACATATTTTTACCTCATGTTTAGCCTAATTTCTGGATGAATTATTATTAATTTTGTGAGAATTGGTGCTCTTAACCCTTCTATTTCATGTTGTATACTCAGGAAAGCATAGGGAAGAGAAAAGAACAAAAAAACGAGCCGAAAACGAAGAAAATAGGCCAAAGTGTGAAAACGACACTGCCCAAGGAATCACCATACGGCCGTGGCACACGACCGTACCACATGAGGTCCAACACGGCCCAGCCCCGACAAGCACGGCTAGTCCACACGGCCGTGCCACCCTCAACAGGCCCACACGGCCTCTTGTCAAAACCACGCGGACGTGGCACACGGGCGTGTCCCTGTCGTGAGGAAGTGCAATTTCACTCGGATTTGGATACTTAGAGGTTAAGAAAGGCATCTCAAAGCTCTATATAAAGACCATAGGAGGCGACTCTAAGGGTGTACTCTTTTCTCCCAAAAGGAGCTCCATATTTCTGCCAACACAAGGAGTGAAAGCAAGGAATTACTCTAAGGGAAGTCGATTGATTCATCCCAGAAGCCAGAATTCTACATCAAGACAGAAGATCTCCCTAAATTCCTTCAGGGTTTTTGGGTTCTTTATGATTTGTTATCTTATTTCTTCCGAGATGTTTTCTTTATTAATTATGAACTAAACCCCTCAAATACTTGAGGGGGATGAAACCTAAGACAGATCTTGTTATTATTCATTCTTGAATTATATGATAAATACTTGAATTGTTCTTAATTATGTGTTCTTAATTCTTGGTTTAATAATCCTAGGTATTAAGTCAAGAAACTGATGTGCTTAGGCAGAGGAGCAAAAGTCCCTATTTTAAGAATAGATCTATCATAATTAAGCGGAGTTGCATGCAACCCTAGATATAGGGCGACATAAATCTTCCGGATTAGGGTCAAACCTAATAGGGGGATCCATAGATCAAATTAATGCAACCTAGGGGTGTTAACTAGAAAGAAACCTTAGTTAAACAACCTAGGATTAGTTGTTCTTATCCTTGACGGAGGTATTAACATAGGTTAGGGATCTCTACGGATCAAGTCAAGTGAAGAAATTGTCTAGTTCAAGAAGTTAATAAAAAGTGAAGTCTAGGTGGATTCTCCCTTGAGTATTGCCCATATCAATTAGTTTTCCCGAGAGTTTTTCCCCAATTTACTTTTTGTACATTCTTAGTTTAGTTTTAGAATTAGTTTCATACAAACCTCTTTTACTTTTAGGTTAGATAATAGAAAGGAAGTGAGTACTAGTACTTTTGGTTCCCTTGGGTACGATAACTCGGTCTTACCGCTAAACTATACTACTGTTCGATAGGTGTGCTTGCCTTAAAATCGTGATATTAGTTAGTTTTTGGTGTGATCAATTTTTATAAATTTTAATACTACATATCACGTGATATCAAGTTTTTGGCGCCGTTGCCGGGGAACTAAAATATTACAAAAACTCGATTTTTATTACTTTAGGCATTACTATATTTATTTATTTTAGGTTTTTATTTATTTTTATTTTTATTGTTATTTTATTCTATTTTAATTTTCTTTACTTTTTCCTTCTAGGTATTTCTAGTTTATGACTAGAAACAACCGAGCAGGACCATTGCTTTTTGACGAAGATTTAGAAACGACAATTCGAAGAACTCGTAGAGAGATCAGAAGAAGCTTACATTATCCAGAACAAGGACAAGAATAAGGGCCAGAACCTACAGAAGAGATGGAAGCAAACTAAAACATTCCACCACCTCCCGCAATAGCCGCGCAACCAGTGAATCAAGATGAAGCTCCTCGCACTATGTATGATTATGCTAAACCTAGTTTGGCTGGTACTCAAACTAGCATTATTAGACCTGCCATTACTGCTAATAATTTTGAATTAAAACCTAACACTATTCAGATGATACAGCAATTTGTGCAGTTTGATGGTTTACAGGATGAAGATCCAAATTCACACATAGTCAATTTTTTGGAACTTTGTGATACTTTTAAAATTAATTGCGTTTCTGATGATGCCATTTGTCTAAGGCTATTCTCATTCTCTTTGAGAAATAAAGCCAAACAGTGGTTAAATTCTTTACCACGATGCTCAATCACTACATGGGAACAGATGACCGAAAAATTTTTACTTAAATATTTTCCTCCAGCTAAAACAGCTAAATTACGAAACGATATCTCTTCTTTTGTGCAGATAGATTTAGAAACACTTTACGATGCCTGGGAGAGATACAAAGATCTTTTGAGAAGGTGCCCTCATCATGGATTACCTTTGTGGCTACAAGTTCAAACATTTCACAACGGTTTGAATCCTTCAACAAGGCAAATGACCGATGTAGCCGCAGGAGAAACAATCAACAATAAAACACCTGAAGCAGCTTATGAATTTATTGAAGAGATGTCACTGAATAACTATCAGTGGCAAGTCATGAGGACAAAGCCGACAAAAGCCACAGGAGTTTATAATATTGATGATGTCACTATGCTTACTAACCAAGTAGAACTTCTAAATAAAAAGTCTGATAATTTTGTTGGTTCTCTGCAGGCACAACCAGTGATGCAGTGCAACGCAACCCTAGGAAATATGTTCAATCCAAACTACTCATCTATGGACACAGCATAGAAACTGAGCAAGCCAACTATATGGGTAACAATTCTAGACCTTAAAATAACCCTTATAGTAATACTTACAATGTAGGTTGGAGAAATCACCCCAATTTTTCATGGGAAGGACAAGGAAATCAAAGACAACAGCCTCCTCTGGGATTTCAGCAGCCACCACCACAACAAGAGAAAAAGCCAAATCTTGAAGAGATGTTCACCAAATTTATGGTCGCATCAGAAACCCGTTTTCAAAACACTGAAACGGCACTAAAAAACCAACAAGCATCAATTGAAGGGCTTGAGAATCAAATCGGTCAACTTGCGAAATTAATTTCAGAGAGACCACAAGGTGGACTACCAAGTAACACTGAGCCAAATCCCAAAGAACATGTCAAAGCAATTACTTTAAGAAGTAGGAAAGTAATAGCTGAACCAGAAAAGAAATCTGTTCAAGAATCTCTAGGAGACAAGGTAGAGGAACCGAAGGAAAACACTCCACCAACACTCAAGGAATACAAACCGCCTATTCCATATCCGGCAAAGTTGAAGAAAGACCGTACAAACGCTTAATTCGGTAAATTTCTTGAACTTTTTAAACAATTACACATTAACTTACCTTTTGTTGAAGCAATTTCACAGATGCCGAAGTACGCGAAGTTCCTTAAAGAACTTCTGACAAATAAAAGGAAGTTGGAAGAATTAGCCACAGTGGAACTCAACAAGGAATGCTCAACTATTCTCCAAAATAAACTACCGACAAAACTGAAAGATTCAGGGAGTTTTATTATTCCTTGTTTAATTGGCAGTTTAATTACTGATAAAGCCTTAGCTGATTTAGGTGTTAGCATTAATCTAATGCCTTACAAAATGTTCAAGCAACTAGGTCTAGGGGAACCAAAGCCCACTAGGATGAGTATTCAACTAGCTGATAGATCTTTTAAATATCCTAGGGGAATCATCGAAGATGTGCTAGTAAAGGTAGATAAATTTATATTCCCTGTTGATTTTTTTGTGCTTGACATGGATGAGGATATTGAGGTGCCTTTAATTTTGGGACGTCCATTCTTAGCCACTGCTAGAGCTGTTATCGATGTAGGGATGGTAAATTAGTACTTAGAGTTGGTGAGGAAGAAGTCGTTTTAAAAATCTATGATGCCATTAGATTTTCTAAAGAACAAGATGATTTCTGTTATTTTGTTGATATTATTGATTACTTTGTTCAAGATAAATTTCAGGAACTTTCTCTCGCAGACAGGTTGGAACTGTGTCCTGTTCAAGGTAGGGGGAAAATAAAGCCACCACTGAAATTGAGGAAGTAAGAAAGGTGTTAGATTCTAATGAAATTATCACGAGACACATAAGTTATGAAAATATAAAGATGAATGATGAGTTGATACAGAAACCTTCCATTGATGAACCCCCTAAATTAGAGTTAAAGCAACTGCTAGATCATTTAGAATATGCCTTTTTAGAGGAAGATTCAACTTTACCAGTTATTATCGCATCAGATTTGAACATTACAGAAAAAGAACTACTCTATATGTTAAGGAAGCACAAGCAGGCTATAGCTTGGAAAATTTTAGATATTAAGGGAATTAATCCTTCTTTTTGCACACACAAAATTTTAATAGAAGATAAATATAAACCATTGGTGCAAGCTTAGAGACGATTGAATCCCAACATAAAAAAAGTCGTAAAAGCCGAGGTAATTAAACTTCTAGATGCAGGCATTATTTATCCTATTTCTGACAGTTCTTAGGTAAGTCCTGTGCAGGTTGTTCCTAAAAAGGGAGGCATGACCGTGATGTCGAATGACAAAAAAGAGTCAATACCTACAAGAACAGTCACTGGATGGAGAGTTTGCATTGATTATAGAAAGCTGAATGATGCAACCCGAAAAGATCATTTTTTCTTACTTTTTATTGATCAGATGTTGGAAAGATAATCAGGCCACATGTATTATTGTTTCCTAGATGGCCTCTCTGGTTACTTCCAAATCCCTATAGCTCCAGAAGATCAGGAGAAAAAGACATTCACATGTCCATACGGTACGTTTGCTTATCATAGAATGCCTTTTGGTTTATGTAACGCTCCTACTACTTTTCAGCGATGCATGCTAGCTATCTTCAACGAATTCGTGGAAGACATCATGGAGGTATTTATGGATGATTTTTCAGTTTTCGGTAATTCTTTCCAACGTTGTCTTAATAATTTAAAATGTGTTTTGATAAGATGTGAAGAGACAAATTTAGTGCTAAACTGGGAAAAATGCCACTTTATGGTTCAAGAGGGTATTGTATTAGGACATAAAATTTCTAGTAAAGGGATAGAGGTAGATAAAGCAAAAATTGAAACCATTGAAAAATTACCTCCCCCTAATTCAGTTAAGGCTACAAGAAGCTTTTTAGGACATGCCGGTTTTTATCGTAGATTTATTAAAGATTTTTCTAAAATAGCTAAGCCTTTAATAAAATTACTAGAAAAAGACGTGCTTTTCAACTTTGACCGAGAATGTTTAGAATCTTTTAACACTCTTAAGGAAAAGTTAGTCAATGCCCCGATTATGATTTCACCTGATTGGAATCTACCTTTTGAACTAATGTGCGATGCAAGTGATTTTGCAGTAGGTGCAGTTTTGGGACAGCGAAGAAACAAGCACTTTCAACCGATTTATTATGCTAGCAGAACTTTGACAACCACTCAAGCAAATTATACTACCATAGAAAAAGAATTGCTAGCTGTTATTTTTGCATTTGACAAATTCAGATCTTATTTGATTTTCTCAAAAGTTATTATTTATACTGACCATTCTGCTCTTCGCTACCTTTTAACTAAAACTGATGCAAAACCTCAATTAATAAGATCGATTCTATTGTTACAGGAATTCGATTTAGAAATAAAGGACAAGAAAGGAGCTGAAAACTTGGCAACCGATTACCTTTCAAGACTAGAAAACACACAACCCAAGTATCTCGATAAAATAAACGACTTGTTTCCTGAAGAATAACTCCTAGCCTTAACAGATGTAGCAGTTCCTTGGTTTGCTGATTTTGCAAATTATTTACCAGCTAACATAACCCCAAAAGGGCTGACCCATCAGCAAAAGAAGCGATTCTTCGCTGATGTGAAAAACTACTTTTGGGAGGATCATTTTCTTTTTCAAATTTGTGCAGATCAAGTTATTCGAAGATGCGTTGCTGAAACAAAAGCATACCAGATTTTAAATCATTGTCATTCAGGACCCACAGGAGGACTTCACAGTAGAGCTAGAACTACTCATAAGGTACTCGAATCAGGCTTTTACTGGCCTACACTTTTCAGGGATGCCAACAGGTATGTGACCTTTTGTGATAAATGCCAGAGAACAGGTAATATTTCTCAACATAATAAAATGCCTCAGAGCTATATACTTTCATGCGAAATATTTGACGTATGGGGTATTGATTTCATGGGTCCATTCCCTACTTCATTTGGGAATAAGTACATTCTAGTAGCAGTAGATTATATGTCAAAATGGGTGGAAGCCCAAGCCTTACCTACTAATGATGCTAGAATGGTAGTACTATTTTTTAAGAAACTTTTCTCTCGATTTGGAACACCTAGGATAATTATTAGTGATAGGGGCACCCATTTTTGCAATGCTCAATTTGAAAAAGTTTTAAAAAGGTATGGAGTACACCATAGAACAGCTACCCCTTATCATCCACAAACCAGTGGCCAAGTCGAAGTGACAAATAGGGAACTAAAATGCATCTTAGAGAAAACAATAGAAACAAATAGAAAAGATTGGTTAAGAAAGATAGACGATGCTTTATGGGCCTATAGAACTGCTTTTAAAACACTCATATGTACATCTCCCTATAACTTGTCTACGGAAAAAGTTGTCATCTGCCATTTGAACTTGAACATAAAGAATTCTGAGCTATTAAATTTTTAAACCTTGATTTTAAACTTGTAGGTGAGAAAAGATTAATGCAGTTAAATGAGCTAGATGAATGGCGTTGCAATGCCTACGAGAGCTCATGACTATATAAGGAAGCCATGAAGCGACGTCATGACAAACGACTAAAACAACCTAAGCAGTTCAAAACGGGTGATCTTGTCTTACTCTACAACTCAAGGCTAAAACTATTTCCTGGAAAACTCAAGTTAAAGTGGTCAGGTCCATTCACTGTTCAAACTATCTTTCTATACGGCACAATTGAGGTAACTCACCCTAACCACGGTACGTTTAAGGTAAATGGGCATAGGCTTAAACACTATAGAGGTGAGAATTTTAAAGATAACAGGGAAGGGCTTCAGCTCCACGGAATCCCTTCATGATACATCTAGGTAGAGTCGAGCTTAGACTCTAAATAAGCGCTTCTCGGGAGGCAACCTGAGCACTAACTTAGTAACTTTTCTTTTTAATTTTAATTTTAGTATTTTTTATGCATCAACTAACCCTTTTTAAATGCAGAATTTTAGGACCACACGGCCATGCCCACAGGCGTGTCCAAGGCCGTGTGAACACTTAAAGCAGAGACACGGTCATGCACCCAGGCCGTGTGTAAACAAAGCACAATTTTCCCAAAAGCACGGTCTACCGACAAATCGACACGACCATGCGACATGGCCGTGGCAACCTTTCAACTTAGACACGGGCTTACACAAAGCCACACGCTCGTGTCCCCAGACTGTGGCCAACACTGTCGATTTAGACACGGCGTGTAACTACCTACACGACCGTGTGAACAACAAAAACCTCATCGTAAATGGTCGTGTGACCTATCACACGACCGTGTGAAAAGCAAACGAGAACACAAACGGCCGTGCAAGATGGCCAACACGGGCGTGTACTTCGAACCAGGCGTACCAAAAACCACCAAATTTCGAATCACACAGGCAAAACCCGAGTCACACGGGCATGTACCATGCCCGTGTGACCTAAAAACTATAAATAAGGGCCACTATTCATTCTCTCCCTCACTCAAACCCTAAAATTTTTCTCCCTCAACCACCATAAACACCGCCGCTGATCCTCAAACCACCACCACGCTCGTATAGAACTATCCCACACCCGTGCAAATCGCCCCACGACCGTTCAATCCTCTCCCACGACCGTGCACCTCTCCCATTTGGTTCTATTTTCTCATTTTTCTAATTTTTACTAATCTATTTTATTTATTCTTTATATCATGATTATATTTAGATTTAGAATTGATTCAAGCATGGAATTAGTTACACTAGGATAAATAATCTAGACTATTATAGAACATTTCATGATTGCATGCAACTCAAAATCACATTTGATTGCCATTTATCTCATGCATTTAGCATAAATACATACTCATGTTGCTTACTTTTGCTACCATATTAGGATGGATAATTTATACTATTTAGGTTAGTCCCCGTTTTTAGGAATATTGTCATATTATTTGTATAGTTTTTCGATTTAAATTCCAATCCTTTTTTAAGATTAATGTTTGTTATTTTATTTTTAGGCATCATGTCATCGTCATCACGTGGTAAGAAAGCTGTTGTCCCTGCTTTAAAGAAATGCAAGGGACCCGGTGGTTCATCCTCGTAACCCATTACTAAGAACCGTCATCCATTCCTCCAATTTCTGCAAGCCTCCCAGGAAGAAAGATTTTAGATACTCCGAGCTCGCCCTGTAACCACTGGCCGATGCATAGATTGGGCTGCCCTTGAGCAAATACACCTAACAGATGAGATCCAGGCCCTATTGATGACCGATCCATGGGAACAATTTTTCCAAATCGTGGAGCCTACATACTTAGAACTCACTCTCGAGTTCTGCTCCACATTCCATCTTCAGACCGTGATGAACAGATACGATGATCTAAGAACAGTTCAATTCTGTTTGGGAGGTCTCGTACAACATCTCAACTTCCCAGAGTTCGGCATAGCCCTCGGTCTCTACACCGAGCAATTTATGGAAGAGGAGGATCTCTCCAAGCTTCATCACCATATCCACCTATCACTATCTAGGTGTTGGGAGGCCCTAGTCCTTGTATCATCAACATACGACCCTAGTCGCTCCAAAGCGACCGCCCTTGTCCAACTTCTGAGGTACATTCACTCTTTACTCATGCATACATTGACAGGACAACGCGAAAGCACGGGTGTCGTAAACACCCACGATGCCTACTTCCTGTGGTGCATGGCAAACTCGCATGTTATCAACTTAGCCTACTTCATCGCCCATGCAATCCAGCATTAGATAGAGAGGCACCGTAAAGGCGTAATTTCTATGGGCCCATACATCACGAGATTAGGCCGCTATTTCAGCCTATCCAACACCACAGCCCAGACATCCTCATATACTTTAGTGGGCCAGATGTCCCCACAGGGCATCCAGAGCATGCTTCACATGAGGATGATCCAACGCCGACGTGGGACCGATCCTCTACAGTACCAGCGACTTAGAAATGCCGAGCAGGAGGATCCCGAGGATATTCCTGATGATGTCCCACCACTACCACCGGAGGAGGATACACCTACCGAGCCACCACCCCCTCGCCGCCCATCTCATGCAGCAGCCACCTATGCTGACATATCTGAGTGCCTATCTCGATTTGAGCAGCAATGCTTCCAGCGTTTCGACCACATCGACGCCACACTACAGCAAATATGCCAGCACCTTCACATCACTTCACCACCGCCACCGCGTGATCCACTTGAGGATTAGAGATTTCTATTCCTCTTAACTTTATTTTTATCTTAATTTTTACTTAAACACTGATCCCTATTTTTACCTTTTCTTTTCTTCTAACTTTATTTTCCTTTTTACTTTTACTTTTATTTTCTTTCATTTTATCTTTTTCATTATTTGAATATTAGTATTTTTAGAACTTTATTTTATTTTATTTTATATCTTTTTCATATCGGCCAACCCCTAACAAGTAATCTCTCTTGAACCAAATTCCCCACGACTAATAAATACATTCGCAGTTTCAAAGGAGCTCTACAGCTCAAATCCATATGGAAATGGGAACACCCTGCCACAACTGCTGGCTCTTTCAATTCCAATATCCGTCTCACAAATTCATTCAAATTCAGGGAGTTTCATGTCTTTCCCGATCTTATAATCTTGTGCTTCTAGTGCTACTAATGTTATCTTGGTACATTGAGGGTAATATACATCTTAAATGTGGGGGGGAAACTTACTTTCAGTCATTAAATTCTCCTTGAAATCCCTGAATTTTCTTCTAATTTGTTGCATTATTCTCAAATCTGCATTATCTTCAGTCTCTTGTTAGGAATAAATTCTGATTTATTTATAATTTCTATTAATATGTTGAGAATTAAGACATAGGTGCTTGTTCTTTGATTATTCAAACTTTAAAACATTAGGGAATCAAGCATGATAAGTTGAAATTTTTGAGAACCCCATTTATTTTCATAAGTTATTTTCCTTAATTTTAAGTGTTATCTTGAGATTTGAAATTCGCAGGATTGACATCAAAAGCCATAATTCTGGTAAGATTTTTGAGACTTTTGAGCATGCATTCTTTCGTGCTCACTTTTATTATTGATTTGAGTGAGTCAACACTGATTTGTTATTCTAGAACTTGCTTCGATTATACATGTCGAGACCACATCATTGATTTGATATACCGAAATGATAAAGGCACTTAGGATTTAACCCACTTACTCCACAAAAGTCTACCTCCATAAATTAACCCCTAGCGAACCCCATTGAGCCTAACAACCTTTTCTTTGACTTACCTCTAATATTAACCTATAACCCGTTTTTGTTGAATTTTATTTAATTACTTTAATCCCTATTTTTGTCGAGATTCGAATTGAATTATTATCTAGCTTTATTCTCTTTTCCAGATTGTAAAGTTGTAAATATTTAATTTATTGTATTGTACTTAAATTGTTCTAAAAAAACATATGTATTAATTTAGTTGTAACCAATAATAGTTCAAATAGTTTTTGCATGTTTCTATTTTAAGGCTACCAAGGCAGAAATGGTGTTATCATAAGAATTAGCTCGAAAAATATGCTCCAATGATAGAGATTTTTCTAGCTAGATATTTTTTTAGTTCAATCTCGATTCTAACCTTTCTTTTTCAGCTTGTGACAACACCCTTAACCAAGCCCTATTACAACCATTAAAAGACCTTTTGATCAATGTATCATATCAGACTATAGTGGTGGAGATTTGATCTTCTTGCGAGCCTATGGTAATAACTTTTCAGGTTGACTAGAGAGTACTTAATTCTTGAACCCTAAACACCTTGAGTGGATAGAGTGAATCTTTAGTGAGGATGTCAAATCTTGTTGATTTCAGTCGAAAGATGAGTACTTAGGAGCAGGGGAGAAAACTTATGTTTCGATGATAAAATTCTCAACTTAAAGTAATTGAATCTTTAATGTTCTTCTGATTGAATTTTCATTGTATGACTGCCTGTGAATTAGTTTGAAACATTATTGATAAAGATTGTAAGTTGAGAGGAATAATTCTTAATTAGGGATTGAGATTTTGCTTAAGGACAAGCAAAGGCTTAAGTGTGGGGGTATTTGATAAACGATAAATTATACATATTTTTATCTCATGTTTAGCCTAATTTCTGGATGAATTATTATTAATTTTGTGAGAATTTGTGCACTTAACCCTTCTATTTCATGTTGTATACTCAGGAGAGTATAGGGAAGAGAAAAGAACAAAAAACGGATCGAAAATGAAGAAAATGAGCCAAAGTGTGAAAATGACACGGCCCAAGGAATCACCACATGGCCGTGGCACATGGTCGTGCCACATGAGGTCCAACACGGCCTAGCTCCGACAAGCACGGCCAGTCCACACGACAGTGCCACCCTCAACAGGCCCACACGGCCTCTTGCCGAAACCACGCGGGCGTGGCACACGGGCGTGTCCCTATCGTGAGGAAGTGCAATTTCACTTAGATTTGGATACTTAGACGCTAAGAAAGGCATCCCAAAGCTCTATATAAAGACCTTAGGAGGCAACTCTAAGGGTGTACTCTTTTCTCCCAAAAGGATCGCCATATTTCTGCCAACACAAGGAGTGAAAGCAAGGAATTACTCCAAGGGAAGCCGATTGATTCATCCCAGAAGCCAGAATTCTACATCAAGACAGAAGATCTCCCTAAATTCCTTCAGGGGTTTTTGGGTTCTTTATGTATTGTTATTTTATTTCTTCTGAGATGTTTTCTTTATTAATTATGAACTAAACCCCTCAAATACTTGAGGGGGATGAAACCTAAGACAGATCTTGTTATTATTCATTCTTGAATTATATGATAAATACTTGAATTGTTCTTAATTATGTGTTCTTAATTCTTGGTTTAATAATCCTAGGTATTAAGTCAAGAAACTGATGTGCTTAGGCAGAGGAGCAAAAATTCCTGTTTTAAGAGAAGATCTACCATAATTAAGCGGAGTTGCACGCAACCCAAGACATAGGGCGACATAAATCTGCCGGATTAGGGTCAAACCTAATAGGGGGATCCATAGATCGAATTAATGCAACCTAGAGGTGTTAACTAGAAAGAAACCTTAGTTAAACAACCTAGGATTAGTTGTTCTTATCCTCGACGGAGGTATTAACATAGGTTAGGGATCTCTACAGATCAAGTCAAGTGAAGAAATCGCCTAGTTCAAGAAGTTAATAACAAGTGAAGTCTAGGTGGATTCTCCCTTGAGTATTGCCCATATCAATTAGTTTTCCCGAGAGTTTTTCCCAATTTACTTTTTGTGCATTCTTAGTTTAGTTTTAGAATTAGTTTTATACAAACCTCTTTTACTTTTTAGGTTAGATAATAGAAAGGAAGTGAGTACTAGTACTTTTGGTTCCCTTGGGTACGATAACTCGGTCTTACCGCTAAACTATACTATCATTCGATAGGTGCGCTTGCCTTAAAATCGTGATATTAGTTAGTTTTTGGTGTGATCAGTTTTTATAAATTTTAATACTATATATCACGCGATATCACAATGCATCTCCCTACTCCGAGGGGTCTCGCCCTTAATATTTGAAATAGTTCCTCTTGGGAACCTTGCGGGAACTGGAGGAAAGGATGGCGAACTTCAGCGGTGGGTCTAGAAGAGGAACCACCACGCCACTTTTGCTTTTTGGAAGCGAGTACAGCAGCTTTCTTTCCTCGTGATGATGACATTTTACCTAAAATAGAATAGAAAAAAGATAGAACTATATTATGGAAACTCATAAAGCAGTAAATAACAAATTAAGCTTAATCAAGAATTACTAAGTGCTTTGATAATGGCTCGCGATATTAAGTAATAAAATTTATAAAACTAATCACACCAAAACTAGCTAATATCACGACCTTAAAGGCAAGCGCACCTGTCGAACAGTAGTATAGTTTAGTGGCAAGACCGAGTTATCGTACTCAAGGGAACTAAAAGTACTAATACTTACTTCCTTTCTATTATCTAGCCTAAAAATAAAGGGAGTTGATTTAAACTAATTCTAAAACTAACTAAAAGTGCACAAAAAGTAAATTGGGGAAAACTTTAGGGAAAAGCTGATTGATATAAGCAATACTTAAGGGAGACTCCTCCTAGACTTCACTTGTTATTGGTTCTTGAGATAGACGATTTATTCACTTGACTTGATCCGTAGGGATCCCTAACCTATGCTAAACCCTCCGTCGAGGCGTAGAGTAACTAGGCCTAGGTTGTTAACTAAAGTTCCTTTATTAATTAACACCCTAGGTTGCATTAATTCGATCTATGGTTCCTCATATTAGGTTTGACCCTAATCCGGCAGATTTATGTCACCCTATGTCTAGGGTTGCATGCAACTCCGCTTAATTATGGTAGATCTACTCTTATCACAGGGACTTTTGCTCCTCTGCTCTAAGCACATCTAATTCTTAAAGTAATACCTAAGCTTATTAACACAAGAATTAAGCACACATATTTAAGAACAACTCAAGTATTTATCATATAACTTAAGAATAAATAATAATAAGATCTGTCTTAGGCTTCATCCCCCTCAAGTATTTGAGGGATTTAGTTCATAATTAAAAAAGAAAACATCTTAGAAGATATAAAATAACAAAAACATAAAAGAAACCAAAAACCCCTGAAGGGATTTAGGGAGACCCTCTATGTTGCTGCAGAATTCCGGCTTCTGGGATGAATCAAACGGCTTTCCTTGGAGTAATTCCTGGCTTTCATTCTTCGTATCAGCAGAGAGACGACTCCCCACTTTAAAGAAAAGATTCCCCTTGGTAGGGGGAAATCAATTACACCCTTAGAGTTGCCTCCTAGGGTCTTTATATAGAGTTTTGGGGAGCCTTTCTTAGCCTTTAAGTATTTAAATCTGAGTGAAATTCCTCTTCCTCATGACTAGAACACGCCCGTGTGCCACGCTCATGTGATTTTGACAAGAGGCCGTGTGATTTTATCAGTGGAGTCACGGCCGTGTGGCCTGGCCGTGGTTGTCGGGGGCTGGACCGTATGATCTTTATGCGGCACGGCCGTGTGCCACGGCCGTGTGGTTACTTCTTGGGCGTGCGTTTTCACATTTTTCACATTTTAGCCTATTTTCTCTGATTTTTGGTCTATTTTCCGTTCTCTTCTCTTCCCTATACTCTCCTGAGTATAAGATATGAAATAGAAGGATTAAGAGCACTAATTCTTACAAAATTAATAATAATTCATCCAAAATATAGGCTAAACATGAGGTAAAAATATGTATAATTTATCGTTCATCAAATACCCCACACTTAAGCCTTTGCTTGTCCTCAAGCAAAATCTTAATCTCTAATAAAGAATCATTCTTCTCAACCTACAATCTTTATCAATAATGTTTCAAATTAATCCACAGGAAATCATACACTGAAAATTCAATCAAAATAATATTAAAGACTCAATCAATCTAAGTTGAGAATTTTATCATTTAAACATAAGCTTTCTCCCTTCTCTTAAGTAATTATCTCTCCATCTTAGTTAATAAAAGTTGACATCCTCACTAAAGATTCACTCTATTCACTCGAAGTGTTTAGGGTTCAAAAATTAAGCACTCTCTAGTCAACCTGAAAAGCTATTACCATAGGCTTGCAAGGAAATCACATCTCCACCACTATAGATTGACATGACATATCGATCAAAAGGTCTTGTAAGGGTTGTAACGAGGCTTGGTTAGGGGTGTTGTCACAGGCTACAAAAGAAGGGCTAGAATCGAGATTGAACTGAAAAGTTATCTAGCTAGAAAAATCTCTATCATTGGGAACATATTTCTAGGGATAGTTTTTATGATAATATCATTCATGCCTGGGTAGCCTTTAAATAGAAATATGCAAAAACTTTTGAACTATTACATATGACAACTGAATTTAATTGTAAATACACATTTTTCTCTTTTTCTTTTTTTTTAGAATAATTCATAATAATCTTGAATATTTACAACTTTACATGCTGGAAAAGAGAATAAAGCTAGATAATAATTTCAACTCAAATCTCGACAAAAATAAGGGTCAACGTAATTGAATGAAATTCAATAAAAAATGGGTTATTGGTTAATAATTAGAAGGTAAGTCAAAGAATGGGTTGTTAGGCTCAACGGGGTTCACTAGGGGTTAAATTATGGAGGTAGGCCTTTGTGGAGTAAGTAGGTTAAATCCTAAGTGCCTTTATCATTTTGGTATATCAAATCAATGATGTGGTATTGATGCGTATAATCAAAGCAAGTTCTAGAATAACAAATTAGTGTAGACTCACTCAAAGCAATAATAAAAGTGAGCATGAAAGAATGTATGCTCAAAAGGCTCAAAATCTCACCAGAATTATGGCTTTTTGATGTCAATCCTGTGAATTTCAAATTTTAAGATAATACTTAGAATTAAAGAAATAACTTATGCAAAAATTGGGGTTCTCAAAAATTTAAACTTATCATGCTTGATTCCCTAATGTTTTAAAGTTTGAATAATCAGAGTAAAGGCACCTATATCTTAATTATCAACATATCAATAAAATCATAAATCAATCAGAATTAATTCCTAATAGGAGACTGAGAATTATTTGAGAACAAAGCATGAAAAATTTCAGGGATTTCATAGATAATTATAGATTTAAAGTAACTTCCCCCCCACGCTTAAGATGTACATTGCCCTCAATGTACAAAGATATAGATAGCAAGAGAAGTACAATATCATAAGATAGGGGGAGGATTGAAACTTCCTGAATTTAGGATGAACTTGCGAGGAAGAGTCGGCAATTGTGGTAAGGCGTTCCCATTTTCGGTTGAATATGAGCTGTAGAGCTCCTTTTTGAAACTGCGAAAATATTAATTAGTCGTAGGACTTTTGGATTAATAGAGATTGCTCGTTAGGGATTGGCCGATATGAAAGATAGAAAAATAAATAACAGAAAAATAAAAACCTAAGTTCTAAAAATACTTAATAATATAATGATTAAAAGGAGTTAACATAATAAAAATAAGATTCGAAATAAAAATGAGACTAATAAAGGAAAAATAAAAATGAAAAATGAGAAAGATAGAACTGAAAGGGAGAATAGAGGCACACGCCCGTATGGCTCAGGTTTAGCCCGTGTTGGCCATATTGCATAGCCGTGTGCGATCTTGTTCGTACTTCACACGGTCCTGTAGGACGTCCCACGGTCGTGTGCGATGAGGGCACACGGTCATGTGATATGTTCCACGGCCATGTCTTAATTGACAGTGTTGGCCACGGTCTGAGGACACGGGCGTGGGGATTTGTGCAAGCCCGTGTTGAAATCGAAAGGTTGCCACGGCCATATCGTATGGCCGTGGCTATATATCGGTGGCCCGTGTTTTGGAAAAATTTGTACTCTGTTTATACACGGCCTTGGTACACGACCGTGTCTCTGCTTGAAGTGTTCACATGGTCTCAGACACACCTGTGGGCATGGCCGTGTGGTCCTAAATTTCTGTATTAAAAAGGATTAGTTGATGCATAAAAATACTAAAATCAAAAATAAAAGAAAAGTTACTAAGTTAGTGCTCGGGTTGCCTCCCGAGAAGCGCTTATTTATAGTCTAAGCTCGACTTTGCTCGAGCTTGTACATTCACGGTGGTTTGAAGAGTTGATACTCTTCTATCCTGCTTACTATTTTATTATCAACGTAGGATTTGAGTCGAGTGTGATTTACCTTGAAAGTGCCGAGTGACTCATGTTTTACCTCGACTGTACCATAGGGAAAGATTTTCTTTACCGTGAAGTAAGGTGTATCACTTGTATGCTCTTTTGAATTTAAGATTCGAGGATCGTCTTCCCTTAAGATTACCTTATCCCCTACCTTGAGTTGATTCGTTTGTACTTGAGGGTCGACTTAGTGATGCTCTGGGTTGGTTTGGCATACTTTGGCCTTTTCATGATAGTTCAGCCACTCATCTAGTTCCTCGATCTGAAGCATTCGTTTTTCAGGCGCATCTCCCTTGGATGGACTTGTCTGTGATTGGGTTGCCTTTATATAGAGCGTATCCTGTACAAAAGGTTGGGTGGTGAGTTTAGTGTTTTTACAAGGACTCATAACTATATTATTATCAGCAGTCTTAATCGAGTTCCAAGCTTGTAAAGTAACTTTGTCATCATCTATGCATAGTGTAAGCTCACCTGTTCCTACATCAATTATAGTTCTGGCAGTTGCTAAAAAGGGACGCCCTAAAATTAAAGGTACCTCAATATCTTCATCCATGTCAAGCACAACAAAATCAACAGGGAATATAAATTTATCTACCTTTACTAGTACATCTTCTATGATTCCCCTAGGATATTTAATAGATCTATCAGCTAGTTGAATACTCATCTTAGTAGGCTGTGGTTCCCCTAGACCTAGTTGTTTGAACATTTTGTAAGGCATGAGATTAATGCTAGCACCTAAATCAGCTAAGGCTTTATCAATAAGTAAACTACCAATTAAACAATGAATAGTAAAACTCCCTGGGTCTTTCAGTTTTGTTGGCAGTTTATTTTGGAGAATAGCTGAACATTCTTCGTTGAGTTCCACTGTGGCTAATTCTTCCAACTTCCTTTTATTTGTCAGAAGTTCTTTAAGGAACTTCGCGTATTTCGGCATCTGCGAAATTGCTTCAACAAAAGGTAAGCTAATATGTAATTTCTTTAAGAGTTTAAGAAACTTACCAAATTGTTCGTCTGACTGGTCTTTCTTTAATGCGTTTGGGTATGGGATACGAGGCTTGTATTCTTTGATGTCTGGCTTATTGCTGCTTACCTCTACCTTACCTTTATTCAACTCAAGTTCTTCACTTGATTCTGGATTGTCTTTGGTTAATGTCTCCTTTTCAATTGTACTGACAGCATGAATTTGCTCTCTTGGATTGGTCTCAGTGTTACTTAGGAGTCCACCTTGTAGTCTTTCTGAAATTAGCTTGGCGAGTTGACCAATTTGATTCTCAAGGCTTTTAATTGATGGTTGCAGGTTCTTTAGTGTCGTTTCGGTATTTTAAAAACGGGTTTCTGATACGGCCATAAAGTTTGTGAACATCTCTTCAAGGTTCGGCTTTTTTTCTTATTGTGGAGATGGCTGTTGAAATCCCGGAGGAGGTGGTTGTCTTTGATTTTCTTGTCCTTCCCATGAAAAATTAGGGTGGTTCTGCCAACCTGTATTGTAAGTATTACTATAAGGGTTATTTTGAGGTCCAGAATTGTTACCCATATAGTTGGCTTGTTCAGTTTCCATGCTGTGTCCATAAGATGCGAAATCCGGATTAAACCTATTTCCTTGAGTCGTGTCGCATTGCATCACTGGTTGTGCCTGCGTAGAACTAACAAAATTATCAAACTTTTTATTCAAAAGTTCTACTCGGTTAGTAAGCATGGCGACAGCATCAATATTATAAACTCCTGCGGCTTTTGTTGGCTTTATCCTCATGACTTGCCACTGATAATAAGCTGCTTCAGGTGTTTTATTATTGACCGTCCCTCCTACGGCTACATCGATCATTTGTCTAGTTGACAGGTTTGAACCGTTGTGGAAGGTTTGAACTTGTAGCCACAAAGGTAGACCATGATGAGGGCACCGTCTCAAAAGATCTTTGTATCTCTCCCATGCATCGTATAGTGTTTCTAAATCCATCTGTACAAAACAAGAAATATCGTTTCGTAATTTGGCTGTTTTAGCTGGAAGAAAATATTTGAGTAAAAATTTTTCGGTCATCTGCTCCCATGTGGTAATTGAGCCTCGTGGTAAAGAATTTAACCACTGTTTGGCTTCATTTCTCAAAGAGAATGGAAATAGCCTCAATCGAATGGCATCATCAGAAATGCCATTTATTTTGAAGGTATCACAAAGTTCCAAAAAATTAGCTATGTGTGAGTTTAGATCTTCGTCCTATAAACCATCAAACTGCACCAATTACTGTATCATCTGAATAGTGTTAGGCTCTAACTCAAAATTATTAGCAGCAATAGTAGGTCTAAGAATGCTAGTTTGGGTACCAGCCAAACTAGGTTTAGCATAATCATACATAGTGCGAGGAGTTTCTTCTTGATTTGCTGGTGGCGCGACTATTGCGGGAGGTGGTGGAACATTTTGATTTGCTTTCATCTCGTCTGTAGGTTCTGGCTCTTGCTCAGGTTCTTGTTCTGGATAATGTAGACTGCGTCTAATTTCCCTGTGATTTCTGCAAACTGTTGCTTCTAGATCTTCGTCGAAAAGTAGTGGTCCTGTTGGGTTGTTTCTAGTCATACACTAAAAATACCTAAAAGGAGAAAGCAAAGAAAACTTAAAAATTTAAAAGAAAATAAAAATAAATAAAAACTGAAAATAAAAATAAAAGAAAAAGAAATAAATAAATAAATATATATATAAATATTAATGGCTAAAGTAATAGAAATCGAGCTTTTGTAATATTTTAGTTCCCTGGCAACGGCGCCAAAAACTTAATAACGGCTCGCGATATTAAGTAATAAAATTTATAAAACTGATCACACCAAAACTAACTAATATCACGACCTTAAAGGCAAGCGCACCTGTTGAACAGTAGTATAGTTTAGTGGCAAGACCGAGTTATCGTACCCAAGGGAACTAAAAGTACTAATACTTACTTCCTTTCTATTATCTAGCCTAAAAATAAAGGGAGTTGATTTAAACTAATTCTAAAGCTAACTAAAAGTGCACAAAAAGTAAATTGGGGAAAACTTTAAGGAAAAGCTGATTGATATAAGCAATACTTAAGGGAGAATCCACCTAGACTTCACTTGTTATTGGTTCTTGAGCTAGACGATTTATTCACTTGACTTGATCCGTAGGGATCCCTAACCTATGCTAAACCCTCCGTCGAGGCGTAGAGCAACTAGGCCTAGGTTGTTAACTAAAGTTCCTTTATTAATTAACACCCTAGGTTGCATTAATTCGATCTATGGTTCCCCATATTAGGTTTGACCCTAATCCGGTAGATTTATGTCGCCCTATGTCTAGGGTTGCATGAAACTCCGCTTAATTATGGTAGATCTATTCTTATCACAGGGACTTTTACTCCTTTGCTCTAAGCACATCTAATTCTTGAAGTAATACCTAGGCTTATTAACACAAGAATTAAGCACACATAATTAAGAACAACTCAAGTATTTATCATATAACTCAAGAATAAATAATAACAAGATCTGTCTTAGGCTTCATCCCCCTCAAGTATAGTGGTGAGTATTCCTGCCTGTCACGCAGGCGACCCGGGTTTGATCCCCGGCAACGGCGCCAAAAACTTGATAACGGCTCGTGATATTAAATAATAAAATTTATAAAACTGATCACACCAAAACTAACTAATATCACGACCTTAAAGGCAAGGGCACCTGTCGAACAGTAGTATAGTTTAGTGGCAAGACCGAGTTATCGTACCCAAGGGAACTAAAAGTACTAATACTTACTTCCTTTCTATTATCTAGCCTAAAAATAAAGGGAGTTGATTTAAACTAATTCTAAAACTAATTAAAAGTGCACAAAAAGTAAATTGGGGAAAACTTTAGGGAAAAGTTGATTGATATAAGCAATACTTAAGGGAGAATCCATCTAGACTTCACTTGTTATTGGT
Organism: Gossypium stocksii; assembly: GCA_020496765.1. NCBI lineage: Eukaryota > Viridiplantae > Streptophyta > Magnoliopsida > Malvales > Malvaceae > Gossypium > Gossypium stocksii. The sequence continues at coordinate 114,733,126 of CM035623.1, forward strand.
TCTTGAGCTAGACGATTTATTCACTTGACTTGATCCGTAGGGATCCCTAACCTATGCTAAACCCTCCGTCAAGGCGTAGAGCAACTAGGCCTAGGTTGTTAACTAAAGTTCCTTTATTAATTAACACCCTAGGTTGCATTAATTCGATCTATGGTTCCCCATATTAGGTTTGACCCTAATTTGGCAGATTTATGTCGCCCTATGTCTAGGGTTGCATGCAACTCCGCTTAATTATGGTAGATCTACTCTTATCACAAGGACTTTTGCTACTTTGCTCTAAGCACATCTAATTCTTGAAGTAATACCTAGGCTTATTAACACAAGAATTAAGCACACATAATTAAGAACAACTCAAGTATTTATCATATAACTCAAGAATAAATAATAACAAGATCTGTCTTAGGCTTCATCCCCCTCAAGTATTTGAGGGATTTAGTTCATAATTAAAGAAGAAAACATCTCAGAATATATAAAATAACAAAAACATAAAAGAAACCAAAAACCCCTAAAGGGATTTAGGGAGATCCTCTATGTTGCTATAGGATTCTAGCTTCTGGGATGAATTAATCGGCTTTCCTTGGAGTAATTCCTGGCTTTCACTCTTCGTGTCGGCAGAGAGACGACTCCCCACTTTAGGGAAAAGATTACCCTTGACAGGGGGAAATCAAGTACACCCTTAGAGTTGCCTCCTAGGGTCTTTATATAGAGTTTTAGGGAGCCTTTCTTAGCCTTTAAGTATTCAAATCCGAGTGAAATTCCTCTTCCTCACGACTAGAACACGCCCGTGTGCCACACCCATGTGATTTCGAGAAGAGGCCGTGTGATTCTATCGGTGGAGGCACGGCTGTGTGGCCTGGCCGTGCTTGTCGGGGGCTGGACCGTGTGATCTTCATGTGGCACGGCCGTGTGCCACGGTCGTGTGGTTACTTTTTGGGCCGTGCGTTTTCATATTTTGGCCTATTTTATCTGATTTTTGGTCCATTTTCCATTCTCTTCTCTTCCCTATGCTCTCCTGAGTATAAGATATGAAACAGAAGGATTAAGAGCACCAATTCTCACAAAATTAATAATAATTTATCCAAAATATAGGCTAAACATGAGGTAAAAATATGTATAATTTATCGTTCATCATGCTTCATGCAAAAGGTAATTCCACTAACCAAGATACCATATTAGATTCATCCTAAGCAGAAATAATGAAGACAGTGGTTGTTCTAGTGGGTTTTTATAATCAATGTATGCCTAAAGTTTATTGCATGTGATAGTTAAAGATGGCAGCCAAAGAATGATTCAAAGTGGCATAATGAATTTTCTAGATTAATCATGCTAAATGAATGAAATTCATATCAATAATAATGCAAATAACTAAATAAATGAAATTATTAACAGAAAAATAGATAAAAGACATTAGAAACTAAGAGAAAAAGTAAGAAAGAGGAACCAAATGAATGGTTAAGAGTGGAACACGGTCGTGGTGATGCTTGCACAGGCGTGGTGGCATGTTTGAGGCTGGCAGCGGCGCTAGAGAGGGCTAGTATGGGTTTTGGGTAGAGGGATTTTTAGGGTTTTAGTAGAGAAGAAGATGAATAGTGGGGGTTTATATAGGATTTTGGGTTACAGGGGCATGGCACACGCCCGTGTGACTCGAGTTTAACCCGTGTGGTTTAAAATTTGAGGGTTTTGGCACACCTAGTTCATGATACACGCCTGTGTTCCTAAGGCATGTTGAGGCACACGGCCGTGCCGCACGGTCGTGTCCTTCGATGTTCTCTTCTTCCACGACCGTGTAGGGGGTCACACACCCGTGTATGAAATGCAGGTTCGACCACGGTCTTGAGACACGGGCGTGTCGCACACCCGTGTTGATTTGTCAGGATTGGCCACGATTTTAGGACACGGGCGTGTCGCACGCCTGTGTTGATTTGTTAGGATTGGTCACAGCCACCTCGCACGATCGCGGCTAGTTGTCGTAGCCCGTGTGTTGGGGAAATCTTACCTTGCTCATATATGGCCATATCGCACGACCGTGTCTTTGCTCATGGTGCCCACACGGCCTTAGGCACGACCGTGGGCATGGCCTTGTGGTTTGAAAAATCTACATTCGAAGGGTTAGTTGATGGATTAGAGAGTTTAAATAAAAGAATTTACTATGTCAGTACTCGGGTTACCTCCTGAGAAGCGCTTGTTTATAGTCTAAGCTCGACTTTTCTTAAGCTTGTTTGGTCACGGTGGCTTGAAGAGTTGAAACTCTCCTATTCTACTTTCAATTTTATTATCAACATAAGGTCTGAGTCGAGTATGATTTTACCTTGAAAGTGCCGAAAGACTCATGTGTTATCTCGACTGTACCATAGGGAAAGATTGTCGTTACCGTGAAGTAAGGTGTGTCACTTGTATGTTCTTTTGAATTCAAAATTCGAGGATCATCCTCCCCTAAGATTACCTTATCCCCTACTTTGATTTGATTTATTTTTACCTAAGGGTCGTCTTGGTGATGCTTTGGGTTGATGTAGCATATTTTGGGCTTTTCTTGTTGATAGTTCAGCCACTCATCGAGTTCCTCAATCTGGAGCATTCGTTTTTCATGTACGTCTCCCTTGGATGGACTCATCTGTGGTTGGGTCACCCTTATGTGCAGTATATCTTATAAAGAAGGTTGGATGGTGAGATCATTCTTATTACAAGGACTAGTAACAATATTTTTATCATCCATAATCTTATTAGAGTTTCTGGATTGTAAAGTAACTTTGTCATCACCTACACGAAGTGTAAGCTCGCCTGTGCCTACATCAATTATGGTTCTAGCAGTTGCTAAAAAGGTCGCCCTTGAATTAAGGGTACATTGCTATCCTCATCAATGTCTAAAACAACAAAGTTGACTGAAAATTTATCAATTTTGACAAGCACATATTCAATTATGCCCTTTAGAAATCTAATGGTTTTATCAGCTAATTGGATGCTCATTTTAGTTTGTTTAGGTTTCCCAAGACCTAGTTGTTTAAATAATTTATAAGGCATTACATTATTACTAGCCCTTAAATCAGCTAAAGCATTTTTGACGTCTAAACTACCAAGTAAACAAGGAATTGTAAAACTCCCTGGATCTTTTAGTTTGTTGGGCATCTTATTCTATAAAATAGTTGAGCACACTGCATTCAGTTCCACATGAGATGTCTCGTCTAGCTTTCGTTTATTCGTCAGTAGCTCTCTTAAAAATTTAACGGTGTTTGGCATCTGCAAAAGAGCTTCAATAAATGGTATATTAATATGTAATTTCTTTAAAAGTTTAAGGAATTTACCGAATTGTTCATCTGTGCGGTCTTTCCTTAGCGCATTTGGGTATGGGATACGAGGCTTATACTCTTTGACAATTGTTTCTTTGGAACTTACCTTATCTTTACTTTTACTTACCACAGTCTCCTTACATGGCTCTGGGTTGGTTTTGGCCAACCCTTCCTCGTCTATTGTATCCACGGCATTAAGTTGCTCCTTAGGGTTAGTCTCTGTGTTGCTTGGTAACCCACCTTGTTGTCTTTCAGAAATTAGCTTAGCGAGCTGGCCTATTTGAGTTTCGAGTCATTGAATAGATGCTTGCTAGTTCTTCAGTGTCGTTTCGGTGTTCTGGAAACAGGTTTCTGACACGGCGATAAATTTCGTGAGCATCTCCTCAAGGTTCAGCTTTTTCCCTTGCTGGAACGGTGGTTGTTAAAATCCTGGAGGGGGTGGTTGCCTTTGATTTCCTTGTCCTCCCCATGAAAAATTTGGGTAGTTGATATGCTCGCGATATTAAGTAATAAAATTTATAAAAACTGATCACACCAAAAACTAACTAATATCACGATTTTAAAGGTAAGCGCACCTATAGAACAGTAGTATAATTTAGCGGCAAGACCGAGTTATCGTACCCAAGGGAACCAAAAGTACTAATACTTACTTCCTTTCTATTATCTAGCCTAAAAATAAAAGAGGATTGATTGAAACTAATTCTAAAACTAACTAAAAGTGCACAAAAAGTAAATTGGGGAAAACTTTAGGGAAAAGCTGATTGATATGAGCAATACTTAAGGGAGAATCCACCTAGACTTCACTTGTTACTAGCTTCTTGAACTAGATGATTTCTTCACTTGACTTGATCCGTAGAGATCCCTAACTTACGTTAATACCTCTTTCGAGGATAAGAACAACTAATCCTAGGTGGTTAATTAAAGTTTTCTTATTAATGAACACCCCTAGGTTGTATTAATTCGATCTATGGATCCCCCTATTAGGTTTGATCCTAATCCGGCAGATTTATGTCTCCCTATATCTAGGGTTGCATGTAACTCTACTTAATTATGGTAGATCTACTCTTAAAATAGGGACTTTTGGTCCTCTGCCTAAGCACATCAAGTTCTTAAAGTAATACCTAGGATTATTAAATCAAGAATGAAGAACACATAATTAAGAACAATTCAAGTATTTATCATATAATTCAAGAATAAATAATAACAAGATCTATCTTAGGTTTCATCCCCCTCAAGTATTTGAGGGGTTTAGTTCATAATAAAGAAAGAAAACATCTCAGAAGAATTAAGATAACAAAATATAAAGAACCCAAAAACCCCTGAAGGAATTTAGGGAGATCCTCTGTCTTGATGTAGAATTCTGGCTTCTGGGACGAATCAATCGGCTTCTCTTGGAGTAATTCCTTGCTTTCACTCCTTGTGTTGGCAGAATTATGGCGCTTTTTCTTCAGAGAAAAGAGTATTCCCTTAGCGGGAAAATAAGCACCCTTTGAAGTTGCCTCCTAGGGTCTTTATATAGAGTTAGAATGGCTTTCTTAGCCGCTTAGTATCCTTTTTCGAGTAGAATTGAACTTCCTCATTATAGGGACACGCCCGTGTGCAATGCCCATGTGGATCGATAAGAGGCCGTGTGCGGGTCTGTTGATGGTGGCACAGCCGTGTGGTCTGGTCGTGCTTGTCGGGGTTGGGCCGTGTTGGACTTTATGTGGCACGGCCGTGTGCCACGGCCTTGTGGTGAATCCTTGGGCCGTGTCATTTTCTCATTTTGGCCCATTTTCTCCTTTTTTGGCTTGTTTCTCGTTCTTTTCTCTTCCCTATGCTCTCCTGAGTATAAGACATGAAATAGAAGGATTAAGAGCACCAATTCTCACAAATCTAATGATAATTCATCCAAAATAGAGGCTAAACATGAGGTAAAAATATGTATAATTTATCGTTTATCAAATACCCCCACACTTGAGCCTTTACTTGTCCTCAAGCAAAATCTCAATCCCTAATTAAGAATCATTCCTCTCATTTACAATCTTTATCAATAATGTTTCAAACTAATTCACATGTAGTCATACAATGAAAATTCAATCAGAAGAACATTAAAGATTCAATCACTCTAAGTTGATGATTTTATCACGGAAACATAGGTTTTCTCCCTTCTCTTAAGTAATTATCTTTCAATCAAAATCAACGAGAATTGACATCCTCACTAAGGGTTCACTCTATCCACTCAAAGTGTTTAGGGTTCAAGAATTAAGCACTCTCTAGTCAATCTGAAAAGTTATTACCATAGGCTTGCAAGAAAATCAAATCTTCACCACTATAGATTGATATGACACATCGATCAAAAGGTCTTTCAATGGTTGTAATGGGGCTTTCGTTAGGGGTGTTGTCATAAGCTAAAAAAGAGGGTTAGAATCGAGATTGAATTGAAAAATCATCTAGCTAGAGAAATCTCTATCATTGGAATATATTCCTAGAGCTAAGCCTTATGATGACATCGTTCTGGATTTGGAGGCTTGTAGAAATATGCAAAAACTATTGAACTATTACAGATTACAACTGAATTAATTGTATACAAATTTTTTTTAAGAACAAATCAAATACAATACTTTGAATATTGACAAACTTTATAATTGAAAAAAAAAAGAACAAAGCTAGATAATAATTTAACTCAAATCTCGAAAAAATAGGGATCAAAATAATTGAATGGAATTCAACAAAAATGGGTTATGGGTTAATATTAGAGGTAAGTCAAAGAATGGGTTGTTAGGCTCAATGGGGTTTACTAGGGGTTAATTTATGGAGGTAGGCTTTTTATGGAGTAAGTGGGTTAAACCTAGGTGCCTTTATCATTTTGGTAAGTGGGTTAAACCTAGGTGCCTTTATCATTTCGGTGTATCAAATCAATGATGTGGTCTTGACATGTATAATCGAAGCAAGTTCTAGAATAACAAATCAGTATTGACTCACTCAAAGCAATAACAAAAGTGAGCACAAAAGAATGTATGCTCAAAAGGCTCAAAAATCTTACCAGAATTACGGTTTTTGATGTCAATCCACTGAATTTCAAATCTCAAGATAATACTTAAAATCAAGGAAAATTACTTATGCAAAAAATGGGATTCTCAAAAATTTCAACTTATCATGCTTGATTCCCTAATGTTTTAAAGTTTGAATAATCAAAGTACAGGCACCTATGTCTTAATTCTCAACTTATCAATAGAAATTATAAATCAATCAGAATTAATTCCTATTAGGAGACTGAAGATAATACAGATTTGAGAACAATGCATAAAGTTAAAGAAAATTTCAGGAATTTCACAGATAATATAAAGATTTAAAGTAAGTTTCCCTCCCACACTTAAGATGTACATTACCCTCAAGGTACAAAGATACATAAATAGCAAGAGAAGCATAATAGATAGGGAGAGAATTGAAACTCCCTGAATTTAGGATGAATTTGTGAGACAGAAATTGGAAGAGTCGGCAGTTGTGGCGGGGTGTTCCCATTTCCATTTGAATATGAGCTGTAGAGCTCCTTTGCGAAAATATTAATTAGTCATGAGAATTTTGGATTAATAGAGATTACTCGTTAGGGATTGGCCGATATGAAAGATAGGAAAATTAAATAGTAGAAAAACAAAGTAAGTAAACTAAAATAAATAAAGTTCTAAAATACTAATAATCAAATGATGAAAAACAAAAAGATAAAATGAACTAAAAATAAAAAGAAATGTAAAAAGGAAAATAAAGGAGAAGAAGTTAGAAGGTGAAAATAGAGATAGGACGTCACACGGCCGTGTGCGATGAGGTTTCACTATGTACATGGTCGTGTAAGAAGTCATACGGCCGTGTCTAAATTGACATTGTTGGCCATGGTTTGAGGACACTGGTGTGTGGCGTTGTGCAAGCTCGTGTCTAAACTGAAGGGTTGCCATGGCCATGTCGCACGGCCGTGAGGATTTGTCGGTAGCCCATTCTTTGGAAAAAATTTTCCTCTGTTTGTACACGGCCTAGGTGCATGACCGTGTCTCTACTTTAAATGTTCACACGGCCTTGGACACGCCCGTGGGCATGGCCGTGTGGTCCTAAATTTCTGCAAAAAAAAAGGGTTAGTTGATATATTAAAAAAAACTAAAATCAAAAATAAAAGAAAAGTTACTAAGTTAGTGCCCGGGTTGCCTCCCGAGAAGCGCTTATTTAGAGTCTAAGCTCAACTATGCTCAAGCTTGGTTGGTCACGGCGGTTTGAAGAGTTGATACTTATCTACCCTGTTTAAAATTTTATTTTCAATGTAAGATTTGAGTCGAGTGTGGTTTACCTCGAAAGTGCCGAGTGACTCATGTTTTATCTCTACTATACCATAGGGGAAGATTTTCATTACCGTGAAGTAAGGTGTATCACTTTTATACTCTTTTGAATTCAAGATTCGAGGATCGTCTTCCCCTAAGATTACCTTATCCCCTACCTTGAGTTGATTCGGTTGTACCTGAGGGTCGTCTTGGTGATGCTCTGGGTTGGTGTGGCATATTTTGGGCTTTTTATGATAGTTCAGCCACTCATCTAGTTCCTCAATCTAAAGCATTCGCTTTCCAGGTTCGTCTCCCTTGGATGGACTTGTCTGTGATTGAGTTGCCTTTATGTGGAGTGTATCCTGCACAGAAGGTTAGATGGTAAGATTTTTCTTTTTACAAGGACTCGTGACTATATTATTATCAACAATTTTGATCGAGTTTCAAGCTTGTAAGGTAACTTGGTCATCACCTACACATAGTGTAAGTTCCACATGTTCCTAAATCAATTATTGTTTTGGCAGTTGCTAAAAAGGGTCACCCTAGAATTAAGGGTACATTGCTGTCCTCATCAATGTCTAAACAACAAAGTCAACTGGGAATATGAATCTATCAATTTTGAAAAGCACATTTTCAATTATTCCCTTAGGAGACCTAATAGTTTTATCAGCCAGTTGAATGCTCATCTTAGTTTGCTTAGGTTTTCCAAGACCTAGTTGTTTAAACAGTTTATAAGGTATGACATTTATACTAGCCCCTAAATCAGCTAATGCATTTTTGGTGTTTAGGCTACCAAATAAACAAGGAATAGTAAAACTCTCTGGATCTTTCAGTTTGGTTGGCAGTTTATTTTAGAGAATAGCTGAGCATTCCTCGTTGAGCTCCACTGTGGACAGTTCTTCCAATTTCCTTTTATTTGTGAGAAGTTCCTCTAAAAATTTTGTGTACTTCGGCATCTGCAAAATTGCTTCACCAAATGGTAAGTTGATATGTAATTTCTTTAAGAGTTCAAGAAACTTACCAAATTGCTGATCTGTACGGTCCTTCTTTAGCGCGGTTGGGTATGGGATACGAGGTTTAAATTCTTTGGTAATTTCATCTTTGTAACTTACCTCATCCTTTCCTTTACTTACCACAGGCTCTTTGCATGGCTTTGGGTTGGTTTTGGTTAACCCTCTATCATCTATCGTATCCACGGTATTGAGTTGCTCCTTAAGGTTAGTCTCAGTGTTGCTTGGTAACCCACCTTGCGGTCTTTCAGAGATTAGCTTGGCGAGCTGGCCTATTTGAGTTTCAAGTCCTTGAATAGATGCTTGCTGGTTCTTTAGTGCCGTTTCGGTATTTTGGAAACGGGTTTCTGACGTGGCCATAAATTTGGTGAATATCTCTTCCAGGTTCGGCTTTTTCTCCTGTTATGGTGGTGGCTGCTAAAATCCCGGAGGAGGTGGTTATCTTTGATTTCCTTGCTCTCCCCATGAAAAATTGGGGTGATTCCGCCAACCTACATTATAGTTGTTACTATAAGGGTTAAATTGAGATCAAAAATTGTTACCCATATAGTTGGCTTGCTCAGTTTCCATGCTGTGTCCAAAGGATGAATAGTCTTGAGTGAACATATTTACTGGAGGTGTGTCACACTGCATCACTGCTATGCCTGCGTAGAACCAACAAAATGATCAAACTTTTTATTTAGAAGTTCTACTTGGTTAGTAAGCATGGTGACAGCATCAATATTATAAACTCCTGTAGCTTTTGTCGGCTTTGTTCTCATGACTTGCCACTGATAGTTATTCAGTGACATCTCTTCAATAAATTCATAAGCTGCTTCGGGTGTTCTATTGTTGATCGTTCTTCCTGTGGCTGCATCGATTATTTGCCTTGTTGAAGGATTCAAACCGTTGTGAAAGGTTTGAACTTGTAGCCACAAAGGTAAACCATAATGAGTGCATCTTCTCAAAAGATCTTTGTATCTCTCCCAGGCATCGTAAAGTGTTTCTAAATCCATCTGCACAAAAGAAGAGATATCGTTTTGTAATTTAGCTGTTCTAGCTGGAGGAAAATATTTAAGTAAAAATTTTTCGGTCATCTGTTCCCATGTGGTGATTGAGCCTCGTGGTAAAGAGTTTAACCACTATTTGGCTTTGTTTCTCAAAGAGAATAGAAATAGCCTTAGACGAATGGCATCATCAGAAACGCCATTAATTTTAAAGATATCACAAAGTTCTAAAAAATTGGCTATGTGTGAATTTGGATCTTCATCCTGTAAACCATCAAACTGCACCAATTGCTGTATCATCTGAATAGTGTTAGGCTTTAATTCAAAATTATTAGCAGCAATAGTAGGTCTAAGAATGCTAGTTTGGGTACCAGCCAAACTAGGTTTAGCATAATCATACATAGTGCGAGGAGCTTGATCCTGATCTGCTAGTGGCGCGACTATTGTGGAGGTGGTAGAATGTTTTGATTTGCTTCCATCTCTTCTGTAGGTTCTGGCCTTTGTTCTTGATCTTGTTCTGGATACTGTAGACTTCGTCTAATCTCTCTGCGAGTTTTGCGAACTGTCGCTTCTAAATCTTCGTCAAAAAGTAATGGTCCTGCTGGGTTGTTTCTAGTCATAAACTAGAGATACCTAGAAGGAAAAAGCACAGAAAAATAGAATAAAATAAAAGAAAAGAAAAATAATAAAAATAAATAAAAACTGAAATAGATAAATGTAGGAATGGCTAAAGTAATAGAAATCGAGTTTTCTTAATATTTTAGCTCCCCGGCAACGGCGCCAAAAACTTAATATGCTTGCGATATTAAGTAATAAGATTTATAAAAACTGATCACACCAAAAACTAACTAATATCACGATTTTAAAGGCAAGCGCACCTATCGAACAGTAGTATAATTTAGCGGCAAGACCGAGTTATCGTACCCAAGGGAACCAAAAGTACTAATACTTACTTCCTTTCTATTATCTAGCCTAAAAATAAAAGAGGATTGATTGAAACTAATTCTAAAACTAACTAAAAGTGCACAAAAAGTAAATTGGGGAAAACTTTAGGGAAAAGCTGATTGATATGAGCAATACTTAAGGGAGAATTCACCTAGACTTCACTTGTTATTAACTTCTTAAACTAAATGATTTCTTCACTTGACTTGATCTGTAGAGATCCCTAACTTATGTTAATACCTCTTTTGAGGATAAGAACAACTAATCCTAGGTGGCTAATTAAAGTTTTCTTATTAATTAACACCCCTAGGTTGCATTAATTCGATTTATGGATCCCCTATTAGGTTTGACCCTAATCCGTCAGATTTATGTCGCCCTATATCTAGGTTTGCATGCAACTCCGCTTAATTATGGTAGATCTACTCTTAAAACAGGGACTTTTTCTCCTCTGCCTAAGCACATCAAGTTCTTGAAGTAATACCTAGGATTATTAAATCAAGAATGAAGAATACATAATTAAGAACAATTCAAGTATTTATCATATAATTCAAGAATAAATAATAACAAGATCTATCTTAGGTTTCATCCTCCTCAAGTATTTGAGGGGTTTAGTTCATAATAAAGAAAGAAAACATCTCAGAGAATTAAGATAACAAAACATAAAGAACCCAAAAACCCCTGAAGGAATTTAGGGAGATCCTCTATCTTGATGTAGAATTCTGGCTTCTGGGATGAATCAATCGGCTTCCCTTGGAGTAATTCCTTGCTTTCACTCCTTGTGTTGGCAGAATTATGGCTCTCTTTCTTCAGAGAAAAGAGTATTCCCTTAGCGGGAAAATAAGCACCCTTTGAAGTTGCCTCCTAGGGTCTTTATATAGAGTTTAGAATGGCTTTCTTAGCCCCTAAGTATCCTTTTTCGAGTAGAATTAAACTTCCTCACGATAGGGACACGCCCGTATGCCACACCCATATGGATCGATAAGAGGCCGTGTGCGGCACTGTTGATGGTGGCACGGCCGTATGGTCTGGCCATGCTTGTCAGGGTTGGGCTGTGTTGGACTTTATGTGGCACGGCCGTGTGCCACGGCCGTGTGGTGAATCCCTTGGCTGTGTCGTTTTCTCATTTTGGCCCATTTTCTCTGTTTTTGGCTCGTTTCTCTTTCTTTTCTCTTCCCTATGCTCTCCTGAGTATAAGACATGAAATAGAAGGATTAAGAGCACCAATTCTCACAAATCTAATAATAATTCATCCAAAATATAGGCTAAACATGAGGTAAAAATATGTATAATTTATCGTTTATCAGTAGTTCCTCCAACCTGCATTGTAAGTATTACTATAAAGGTTATTTTGAGATCTAGAATTATTACCCATATAGTTGGCTTACTCGGTTTCCATGCCATGTCCATAGGAGGAGTAGTCAGGATTGTACATGTTTCCTTGGTTTGAGTCGCATTGCATCACTGGGTGTACCTGTGTAGAACCGAGAAAGTTATCAATCTTTTTATTAAGAAGTCCTACTTGTTTAGAAAGCATAGTGACTGCATCAATATTGAAAACTCCGGCAGCTTTTTGTGGTTTTGTTCTCATGACTTGCCACTGATAGTTATTTAGTGACATCTCTTCTATAAACTCGTAAGCTGCTTCTAGTGTTATGTTGTTGATTGTTCCACCGACAGCTGCATCAATCATTTGTCTCGTCGAAGGATTCAAACCGTTGTGAAAGGTTTGAACTTGTAACCATAGAGGTAACCCATGATGAGGGTACCTTCTCAATAAATCCTTGTGTCTCTCCCAAGCATCGTAAAGTGTTTCTAAATCCATCTGCACAAAAGAAGAGATATCATTCATTAATTTAGCCATTTTAGCCGGCGGAAAATATTTGAGCAAAAATTTTTGTCATTTGTTCCCATGTAGTGATAAACCCTCATGGTAAAGAATTTAACCACTGTTTAGCTTTATTCCTCAAAGATAATGGGAATAATTGAAGACGAATGACATCATCATAAACGCCATTTATTTTAAATGTATCGCAGAATTTCAAGAAATTGGCTAAATAAGCATTAGGATCCGCATCCTGCAAACCATCAAACTGAACAAACTGTTGTATCATTTGAATAGTGTTAGGTTTCAGCTTAAAATTATTTGCAGCAATAGTAGGCCTAACAATGCTAGATTCAATGCCTGCTAAATTAGGTTTAGCATAATCATACATAGTACGCAGAGCAGGATTTTGCTCAACAAGATTTGCAGCTACTACATGAGGTAGCTGATTATCGTGATTTGCCTCCATCTCTTCAGCAGGTTTAGGTTCTTCTTCTTGACTTTGTTCTGGATATTGCAGGTTTCTTCTTATCTCTCGGAGAGTTCGACGGACTGTAGCTTCTAAATCGTCGTCAAACAATAATGGTCTTCTTGGGTTTCTTCTAGTCATAAACTAGAGGCACCTAAAAGGGAAAAAGAAAAAGAAAATTTTAGTAAATAAAACCTAAAATAAAAATAGGAAATAAACTGTAATAAATAAAAAAATGGCTAAAATAATAGGAATCGAGTGTTCCTAATATTTCAGCTCCCCAGCAACGGCGCCAAAAACTTGATCTCGTGATTGTGATGAAGTAATAAAATCTAATCGTATCTGGAAACTAACTAATATCACGATAAAAGGCAAGTGCACCTATCGAATAGTAGTATAGTCAGTGGCAAGACTGGAATATCGAATCCAATGAACTAAAAGTACTAGTAATGACTTCCTTCCTATTATCTAGCCTAAGAAATAAAATAGTTTGATTGTAAACTATTCTAAACTAAACTAAAGAAACGACAAAGAGTAAATTGGGAAATTGCTTTTGGGAAAACTGATTGATGAGGGCAATACCTAAGGAAGAATCCCCCTAAATTTCACTTGTTATCTAACTCTGAACCAGATGATTTCTTCATTTGATTTGATCCACAGAGATCCCTAAATTATGTTAATACCTCCGTCGAGGATAAGAACAACTAATCCTAGGTTGATTAACTGAAATCTCTTTCTAATTAAAACCCCTAGTCTTGCACTAACTCGATCTATGGCTCCCCATATTAGATTTGACTCTAATCTGGCAGATTTTCGTCGTCCTATGTCTAGGATTGCGATCAACTCCGCTTAATTGTGTTGGATCTACTCCTATGCAGGGACTTTTGCTCCTCTATATAAGCACATTCGACTTAAATCAATATCCTGGAAATATCAATTTAAGAGTTAAAAACACAATTAAGAACAAATCAAATATTTATCACACAGTTCAGATAACAATAACAAGATCTGTTTTAGGTTTCATCCCCCTTAGATATTTGGGGTTTTAGTTCATAATTATAAAAGAAAACATCTCAGAAGAAATAAAATAACAAAACATAAGAAAACCCAAAACTCCTGAAAGGATTGAAGGGAGATCCTCTGTCTTGATGTAGATCTTGGCTTCTGAGATAGATCAATCGGCTTTCTTTCGAGTAATTCCCTACTTTTAACTCCCCGTCTTGGTGGGAATAATGCACACAGCACTCTCCTCTGCCTCCCCCATTGTAGTTGCCTCTTAGGGTTTAGAATGTCTTTCTTAGCCCTTAAGTAGCCTTTTTCGAGTAAAATTGAACTTCTTCACGACAGGGACACGCCTGTGTGCCACGCCCGTGTGAATCGATGTGGAGGCCGTGCTCGAGCCTGTTAATGTGGCACGACCGTGTGCCACACCCGTGTGACGAACTTCCAGGCCGTGTTGATTATTGATTTGGGCCTAATTTGCCTGTTTTTGGCCCGTTCCTTGCTCTTTTCTCTTCCTTATGCTTACCTAAGTTTAAAACATGAAATAAAAGGATTTGGAGCATCAAATTCCACAAATTCAATAATAATTCATCCAGAAATTAGGCTAAGCATGAGGTAAAAAAAATGTATAAATCACTAATCCAACAAGGTACTCCTACTTTGTGAATCCCACCATCGGTTCAAGCTCCCATCAATTTCAGAAGACTAAATCCCTGCTAGTTCAATCTAACATTTTATTTGGATTTTTATTTTCCCGCTAGTTCAATTTCAATAGTTGAAAAAATAATAAGAAATCTTTAAGTACTCAAACATGTCTCTTTTAACAAAACATAGATAATTTGCAATAATGGTTCTAGTAGAGAATTAATAAAGTTGCATCTTGTTGATTGTAACATTCTTCGTTTTTGCCTATTGTGTATTATCTCAATTGAGCGAAAAAATAAATAAAGTTATGCAACAATCAAGAAGTTTTTTAGAAGTAAATTTTATCATGTTAGATACAACATGGTTACACAATATAAATATAACCGACATAAAAAATAACATAAACATAACACAAATACATTATTTATATTTGAATTGGAAGCATGAATTTAACTATTAACTAACATCTATTTTCTCAAGATCGATAAAGTCATTTTTAGTATAATAAAGACAATTTAATTCTCTCAACACCTTTATCTATTCATTCATTTTATGTACCAATATTTTAGTACAAATTATTGAAAGGCTAAATCTAAAGTCCTTTGAATGAAAACAATATATTTTTCAAGCACTACAATAGCATACACAAAAGAAATGTAAACAGTAAGGTCTGCAAGTTGGTGGACAAGCCTTTATGCAATCTATATTTGTGTAGCATTTAGCATTTACCATCGGTACATCATCAAAGGGTAATGGGTTAGACACCAACAAGCAACTACATTTATTGGTTTTTAAGTCACAAAGACCGAGATGATCACAGTTTAATTGACACTCTGAGTCATGAGTACATGCTTTCGAGTTTGATACACCTGCAAATTAAATAATAAATTTTCATCATTTATTCATTTTATTTAATTTTTTTAATTAGGTATTGATGCATATATATATATATATATATATATATATAATATGAATCTAAGACAAATGAGATTTGAATCTCAACAATTGTAGCTTCTCTTTTTATCTTAAGATTGCAATATCTTTTGTACAACAAAAATCATATGTATATGTATGTAATGATTAAATATCGAAGTAAAGAAATATTATATACACTAACCAAATGCCACGATCAAAACAATGAAAAAAGAAGCAACACCAAAATATGCCATTGTTTGAAAGCTATTGAGAGATGAAATTTAGAATCGATTATATTATGAAAATGAGCCGGTGATGCACAATTTATGAGATATATTGGACATTTTATAGCTGAATTTGTGGACCGTTTTGAACCTAATATTAAATGATGCAATAACTAGTTGATGATATACTTGCCAATTATGTAGCACAATAAAAATCTCAAATAGGAAAATAATAAATTTACAATTTAATTTACACATAACTTATGGTATAATAAGGATAAGAACAAAAGTAAGATAAATAGAGTTACCATATATAATAATTTTGTTTGGAAGTTTCATTATTATAAATAGGGATAAATACCAAAACTATAAATGAACTATGATTTAATGTGAAACTGTATACATGAACTTTGATTTGTGCAAATTTATACATAAAATTTTGATTTGATTCAATTCTTGTAAATTATTAACATAATTATTGATATAAAATCATTTTATATTTATATATTGCATATATAAAATAATTATATTTATCCAATATAAAAAAATTGATGTATTTATTTTTTAAAATGTGTATGATTTAAATCAAAATTAGAGTTTAAGGCATGCATTTGAACCACAATTAGAGTTTTATGTGTATAATTGCATCAAATTAAAGTTCATGTATATAATTGTACATTAAATCAAAGTTCATGTATAATTTTGAGATTTATCCCTTATGATAAATACAATACTTTTACATATATAATATAAGTACAAATATATATTTAACCAACTATAATGTAAAATCAAACTAGTACAAAGCACAACAGATGAAGAATCGAAAAGAACTGAACAAAATTTACATATATTATACACACATGATACATTGAAGCGACATCTTTTAATAATTTCCCGTGGAACTGAATTTGAGTGCTCAAAGCATCTACCATATTAATATTTTTTTTATGATTTACAATAAATTAAAAATAATTTTCTAAACAAAGACAATATATATTTTTTAATTTAAGTCAAATTATTAAGTTAGGGTTAATATCTTAGTGAATATATCTTATATCCAAAAAAATCATTGATGTTTCATTTTTGGGTAAACTACTAAAGTAGTCACTTTTGTCGTTAATTTCCGTTAACGGTGTAATGGTAAGCTGACGTAACACGTTAAATCATCATTTCAAACAAAAAATTTAGATAATTTTGTACAATTGGTCCCCATATTTTTTCGTTTTAAGCAATTTTATTTTTTCTTTTATGTTCTTTTAACTTTTTTTCTTTATTTTCTATTATCTTCTACTTCTCCCTCTATTTTCCTCCCTTTTTCATTTCCTTTAACGTAGTTTTTCTATGTTTGTCATTTATTAAAACTAATCCCTATATTTTTTTGAACAATTTAAAATTTTGAGTGAGACAAGCTTGTGAAGTAGTTTTAATAAATGAAAAACATAGAAAAACTACGTTAAAAGAAACGAAGAAGGGAGAAAAACAGGAGAAGCAGAAGAGAATGGAAAATAAAGAAAAAAGTTAAAAGAATATAAAAGAAAAAAATTAAATTGCTCAAAATGAAAAAAAATATAGGGACCAATTATAGAATTTAACCAAAAATTTTTATTTGAAATGATGATTTAACGTGCCACGTCAACTTACTGTTACACCGTTAACGATAATTAACGGCTTAGTGACTAAAATGTTATAACACGATAAAGTGATTAAAACGTAACATTTTAAACATAAGTGTGTAAAATATAATATGAAGAAAATAAAAGAAACTATTTTGATAGTTTATCTTTATTTTTCTATAAATTAAAAATGTTTAATTAAATTTTCTTTTATAAGTAGATCTACTTCGCATATGCCCATGAATAATGATTTAATTTTTAATAATATTTTCAAGAAAAAAAAGAAGAGACGGGTAGAAGCTGAATGCCTTGGAATTTTTTTTTTCTATTTTACGGGTTTATTTTTCATTCTTTGAATTTTATGTACTCCTAAAAAATTATTTTATTATGATTTTCATTTTTTAAAAAATTTGATAATTTTTTTCTCTTTTCTTTTTTCTTTTTTAAAAATTATTTTATATAATACACTTTTTGCGCCACTCGATATTTTGGTAGTAAGCCACATACATCAGTCAATGGACTACAATTTATATTTTCAATATCCAAAATAATATAAAAAAATTATTCAAATACCAAAAGAAAAGCATAATATTATTGTCGCAAAGAGAACGGTACTATGAATGCATGGATGATTGAAGGGTCAACTACTTGAGATTCACGTGTTTGGGATCGTGAATTTCGTGGTGGGATGGAACCTACTTGTTTTTTTTTTTTTTTTTTTTTTTTTTTTTTTTTTTGGGTTTAATTTTAATTTTCATCTCTCTACTTTTTAAAAAAAATTCAAAAATTAACTAAAAATAATTGTTAAAACTTGATTAACTTTGTTTAATTTTTATAATATAGGACGATAAAATTTTAATAAATTAAAGTAAAAATAATATGAAATTTACAACTAGCTTTATTAATAGTAAATTATACCATTAGTCATTACATTATGGGTTAGTTTTTGTCTTGGTCACTAAATTATTCAAAAGTTTTCATTTAAGTCATTGATTTGTTGAAATCGATACTATATGACTTTCTCTATTCGCATTATCTGCACTAATTGAAAGTTTTCTTTCTTTCTTTTCTACAGTTTAACTTTTTTTTATGAAATAGCTTTGGATGTCAGAAATCTGCAAACCAAAATTCAAATAACTTTTTTCTCTGATCTCTAATATTGACTGTCAAATTAATTTGAATATAATGTATGTTCTTCTACTCGTCGATTGGTACTAATCCACCATACCGATTATTGAATTATTGCTTGGAGCTCATTAGTGGAATATTTAAAAAAAATTTAACAGTCCAGTGACTCAAATAAAAACTTTTAAATATTTCAATGACTTAAATAGAAAATTTTGAATAATTTAATGATTAAATTATAATTTTTTTAGTTAAATAAGCAAAACGAAAACATGCCGTTTAATTTTATTTAATGATTAATGATATAGAATAACCGTATGTTAATATCTTAAAAATAAAAATAAAAAAGGAAAGGAAATTTAAAAGTTAAGGCCTTCCTAGATGTGCCAATATGAGAGACACACGTGTGAATTAAATAGGTATTGAGAGCCAAAATATCTTTAAACCAACGATAATAGATTCCTAATATATGTAGTTGTCTTGTGCCGTGACCGTGCCATTTGTAACTTTGAGGTTAAGCCCTTCTACAATGTCCTCATTCAAAAGTTGGACTCCTTAGATTTGAATGTTTATCTTTTGCTCTTTATTTATTTTGGAGAATTATAAGAGAACGACAAAAACTTAATAATAAGATACTAGAACTCAAGTCACACTGGAATGTTAAACACCCTAACCAATAGGCTAATACATAAAATTCTTCTTTCTTTTCTTTTCTTTTCTCTTTAATGTCAAATTTTCAAAATTTTAGGCGAAATAAGGAAATAAATCTAATTCCTAGTACAACTTTCCATGAAAACCAAAATTTACCATAGGATGGAATGCAAGTGATTTTTTTTCTCTTTTACCCCTTGATTTTAGGTTTTATTTCATTAAGAAACCTACCCCAATTATTTTACAAAACCCCAAATATATAGAAATTTTAACAATCCGGTAATTAAAATAAAAACTATCAAATAATTTAATGTCTATTTTGTAACATTTTAAAGTTAAGTAACTAAAATGTAAATTTACTAATAATTTAGTGACCTTTGGCGGAGTTTAACCATTTTATTTTCATGTCCAATACAACAACCAGATGCTCAAACAATGTTTTTGTCATGTTTCTAATTCTTTCTTCTTCTTTTTTTAATTTTTTATTACAGCATAAAATCTTCAGATAACCCACAATTCACTTATTTTTTCTGAAAATCCTTGCGAACAGCTCCCACCCACCAATTTTTCTTCTCCAGACCTTTCCATTAATCTATTTTCAATTCTCTCTTAAGTCCAAATCACTGCTCAAGCCTATTTTGGACTTCAATTTTTAAGTTCTCTTTAAGCAAGAAACCCATCTTCAGCAAAGGTAGCTAGCTGTTTTTCAAGTTAGATTTTTTGCAATTTTTTTGGGTTTAAAACTTGCATGCTGTGTTAATGATCACACTAATGACAAAGTTGTAACTTTAATGTTGTCTGGTTGATAAAAGGGATTCTTTTTCTTTTTAGATGAAACCTTTGATTCTTTTGAGCCGAACAGTCTTGTATGTCTTTAAATATTGAATTCGGGGTTAAAAGAAATTTTGGGATAATTTCTGTTTTATCTTTTTTCAGCCATAAAAATTGGGTGGCGGTTTGATTAACTGAGTTTTGTATGTTTGGGCAGTAAAAGGTGAAGGGCTTTGTGCTGTGTGGAAATGGCGAGTGGAGCTGTACCAGCTTCTTTTCCAGGCTTGAAAAGGAAGGACCCAGGCTTAGGATTTGCTAAAAGTACGGATTTTGTGAGGATATGTGATTTGAGAAGGACCAAGACTGGTAGAACAAGAATCTCTGTGATTCGGAATCAGAATCCCAGTCAGGATACTGCTCAACTTCAGCCTGCATCTGAAGGGAGCCCTTTGTTAGGTATAAATACAAAATTCAAAGAAAAGAAAAGAAAAGAAATTAAATTAAAATTTGATTTGTGAACACTGTTTCCTGAATTTTGTGTTGATCTTTACATGAATTGATGTGGAAAAAACTTAGTTGAAAAGGGGGCTTTTTCCTCATGATGAACTATGTTCATTTCTCTTGTGCTATTTAGATATGTTCCAAATGCCAAAATTTAAGTTTCACTTAATAACAACTTGGTATTTTTCTCTGATTAATTAACTGTTTTTATTTTAGTTCCGAGGCAAAAGTATTGTGAATCCATACACAAAACTGTGAGGAGAAAAACTAGGACGGTAATGGTCGGAAATGTGGCTCTTGGTAGCGAGCATCCAATAAGGATTCAAACAATGACTACGACCGACACTAAGGATGTGGCTGGGACAGTTGAACAGGTATCAACTTCTCCCATCTGCGCTTAAACCTTTTTTTTTTTTTCTTTTCAAATAATGGGGTTTGGGATCTCTTCACAGATTGTCCGGTCATAAGGATTGACAACGTATATGAATATCTGATGATGTTTGATGTGTAGAATGCGATCTCTTGCTTTCTACCTTATGGTGTCCTGAGGTTTATGAATTAGTCTTATGAAATCAATTACTGCCGTCTTTTTAATAGGTGATGAGAATAGCAGACAAGGGAGCGGATATTGTACGGATAACTGTTCAAGGGAAGAAAGAGGCAGATGCATGTTTTGAAATAAAAAACTCTCTGGTACAGAAGAAGTAAGTCTGGTTCTTTATAAGAATTATTTGTCACTTGTTGAAGTTTCAGTCTTATATGTTATATGGAAATTATTACCGTCATTGACTTATTATTCGTATTCGTGCAGTTATAATATACCTCTGGTGGCAGATATTCATTTTGCTCCTTCAGTTGCATTAAGAGTTGCCGAGTGTTTCAATAAAATTCGAGTCAACCCTGGAAATTTTGGTAAGTGATTTGATGTACGTTCATTTTGTTTTTAGATTTTGATTTTTGCTATTTTGAATAAAAAATGTGGTAAATTGCAGCTGATAGACGGGCCCAGTTTGAGCAGATAGAATATACAAATGAGGAGTATCAGAAAGAACTTGAGTATATTGAGGAGGTCAGACCACTTTTCTTTTACAATTCAATCATGCATCGTCCACTATCTAGTAGATTCTAGTGAAACTTTTAGAAAGTAAACCTTCGATTTACTGACATCTAATATTGAAGCAGTGAATCTTTTTTTTAACATGTATCAGTTTCACTAAACATATTGAACCCCCCTCTGCCAACCCTCATGAACTACAACAGGTTTTTACTCCGTTGGTTGAAAAATGTAAGAAGTATGGAAGGGCGATGCGTATTGGGACCAACCATGGGAGTCTTTCTGACCGTATAATGAGCTACTATGGGGATTCTCCTAGGGGAATGGTGAACATCTATCTTATCTCTTACTGCCTGACAGCTTCAAGTGTGTTTTCTCTTCCTATGAATCCAATTAATTGGTGTTCCTCAACAGGTTGAATCTGCATTCGAGTTTGCTAGGATATGTAGAAAGTTGGACTACCATAACTTTGTCTTTTCAATGAAAGCGAGCAATCCAGTTGTCATGGTCCAGGCATACCGCCTCCTTGTTGCTGAAATGTACGTTCATGGCTGGGATTATCCATTACACTTGGGAGTCACTGAAGCTGGAGAAGGTGAAGATGGAAGGATGAAATCCGCGATTGGCATTGGGACCCTCCTTCAGGTACCTCCATTAGTATATATATAGCATAATCAACAGAAGCAACTACCATTTAAAGTTTTCATGCTATGGTGATCTTGAAAATGTATTCAACAACTCTGGCTGATTTGTTGATATTATGATCTTATACTTGCAGGATGGTTTAGGTGACACAATCAGAGTTTCACTCACTGAGCCACCTGAGGAAGAGATAGACCCGTGCAGAAGGATGGCTGACCTTGGTATGAAAGCTGCCGAACTCCAGAAAGGGGTGGTAGGATTTGACAACTTCAGTTAATTAGACATGATGTTTTTATCACTTTAAATACTCTTATTTTGAGAACCTTTCTCACTTGAAATTCCATCAGGCACCATTTGAGGAAAAGCACAGACATTACTTTGATTTCCAGCGTCGATCTGGTCAATTGCCAAAACAAAAGGAGGTTAGCCATAAATGTCTCGGTAACACCATGTTAGCTAACCCTGTGCCCTGAACTGTTCTGAATGAAGAATTTATTTCTTTATAGGGCGAAGAGGTGGACTTTAGAGGTGTCCTGCATCGTGATGGCTCGGTTCTTATGTCTGTTTCCCTTGACCAGTTGAAGGTAACATATTCTCACTAGCTTCCTTAATTGTGACAGGGAGAATTCCATTAATTCCTTTTCCCCCTCTGCAGGCACCGGAACTCTTATACAAGTCACTTGCAGCAAAGCTGGTCGTAGGGATGCCATTTAAGGTCTACTCTTGATCCATGTACTCTATAAGATTGGCTACGTTATGTGGGCTTTTATCATTATTGAGTTGCCATATGTTGATGCAGGACTTGGCAACAGTAGACTCAATCATACTGCGGGAGCTTCCACCAGTAGATGACGCTGATGCTGTAAGAATCCGTCTTTTCGTCCTTTCTCTCACTATCTCTCTAGTCTTCACGAAAATTTGGAAATAACAAACACTATTTATTGCACTATAACCAGCGGCTGGCTCTTAAAAGGTTGATAGATATAAGCATGGGTGTTATTACACCTTTATCGGAACAGCTAACAAAGCCATTGCCTAATGCTATGGCTCTAGTAAACCTTAAGGAACTATCAACTGGAGCTTACAAGCTTTTGCCCGAAGGTGCGTCTGCTTATTTTTAATATTGAGTTCTAAACATACAGACGGTCATCCACGTTTATTCTTTTTTGCTCCTATGATATCAATTTATTTACCTTGCAGGTACACGCTTGGTTGTATCTGTACGTGGTGACGAGCCCTATGAAGAGCTGGAAATCCTGAAAGACATTGATGCTACAATGCTTCTTCATAATATACCTTTTGATGAAGAAAAGATTGGTCGAGTGCATGCAGCAAGGAGGTAATTTGTTCAGTTACTTGACCTGCATATTTGTTAAGATTAGTGCTATTTTGGTTATGCTTGGCTTGTTTCAGCCTTTCCCTTTACTTTTATGATTTTGCCACACATTGGGTTCCAGATATTTGAACATTATGTTTCTGCAGGTTATTTGAGTATCTATCGGAGAACAGTCTTGATTTCCCTGTAATTCACCATATTCAGTTTCTAAATGGGACTCACAGGTAACTGAAAATCCATAGGGTTTGTTGACTGAGGTACAAGGTATTAATAGTTTCAGTTTATATGGCTTTTTCTTGACATGCAGGGATGACTTGGTCATTAATGCTGGCACCAATGCTGGAGCCCTTCTGGTGGATGGGCTCGGAGATGGTATATTGTTGGAAGCACCAGACCAAGATTTCGATTTCCTCAGAAACACTTCTTTCAACTTACTCCAGGGCTGTAGAATGAGGAATACCAAGACGGTATGAATCTTATCTTTGAGTCGAAAAACATGACAATCTTCAGATCTATATCTAATATATGCGAGTTCTGGTTGTAGGAGTATGTTTCATGCCCATCTTGTGGCAGAACATTGTTTGACCTTCAAGAAATAAGTGCACAAATACGAGAAAAGACGTCACACTTGCCTGGTGTTTCGGTAATATAACTTGTCCTTAGTGATCCAGTCCGACATCGAATAACAGTCGAGTTCGTAATTGATTTGTTTTAAACAGACATTGAATAATGAAAATTCTTTTTCGTTGTCAGATTGCAATTATGGGTTGTATCGTTAATGGTCCGGGGGAAATGGCTGATGCAGATTTCGGATATGTTGGTGGTGCTCCAGGAAAAATTGACCTCTATGTAGGCAAGGTACTAGAGCATTTCATGCCTTTCTAATTCATGTCAGCGCGTGAAAAAATAATAAAACACGACCAAAAGCACGGGAAAATAACAGGAACACAAAATGAATGCATGCATGGATTATGAAATATGCTCTGAACTTATGGATTCTCTTTCAGACTGTTGTGAAGCGTGGAATTGCGATGGAGCATGCAACCGATGCTCTGATCCAACTAATAAAAGATCATGGGCGATGGGTAGATCCTCCTGCTGAAGAATAAGTTTAGGAGGTTGTAGCCTGTGGATCGAAGAAGCATGGATCAAGGGGAAATCACATTCCCATCTTCGAACCACATATAGTAAATAATAGCGGTTGAAGATCGTGTGGGCAAAAATGATTGCCTCATTGCAGGCTGCACAAATTCGTATGCAATGTTTTGTAAAACATATAAATGTTTCGAGTTGTAGACGTGACTTTGACAGAAAAATATATATAAAGTATTCTGTGTTACTCACATGACATGAATAAATAATTTGAAAATTAAATAATTAAAAATGAAACAAACAAGGTTTGAGAGAGAGCTGCAATTGCATTGCTTTAAAGCATTTTTTTTCACCAACCTCCTCCCTCCTCTTCTTTCACTCGGCTGGCCGGCATGCATGGACCTTGGTGCTGGTCATTGGCCCTTCTCCTCCTAGCCTTTCCTTTGCTGGGACATGCTTTCTATTCATTAGCCTTCTATTGTCTTCCGGCATGAGGAAGTCCTTTCGGAAAAATAAAAGTTCTCTCAGACTCATTGATAACTTACTTTTCTCGAGTTTGTGGCGGTTTGCTACACTTAGCCAAATGGTTTTATGATGCGGGCTGATTCCAGAAATTAGAGAAACAGAGAGAAAAGAGAAGAATGAAGAAGAAGTTCCATTGTATTTCACTAATAACCAATTCCATAACCCCTTTACACCCCATCAGCAATTTTTAAGGATCCATTAATGTTTTTTAAAATTAGATTTTTTTTTATATATTTTTACTCTTGATTCAGTAATGAATTCACCTGAAAATCATTTTCTTTTCATAATGAATTAATCTTATAATAGAATTGAAATTCAGTTAGGGTAGCTGTTACTTACAGCTGTACATAATGGAATACACTGTTCACTAAGCAAACTCCCTCCAATATGCACTGTTTAAGTACATGAAATTTATTGTTTTCAATCATGGTAATTCTTTTGGACTGACTAAGTAAATTGCGAATTATCAAAATAATATTTTTGGGTATAATTATAATTACTCGAGTTTAATTGTATATGTTCAATTGATCCCTTTGTTAGTTTAATAAAAGCTCGATCTGACTGCATTTGAATCAAAATAAAATTGTACGACTTTGAAAATAATTTAATTGAGTCAATGTATTCGATGTGAAATTAAATTAAGCTGTCGTGAAAATTGTTCAACTAAAGAATTAATTTAGAAAATTAAAATGATTTTTGGAAAAATTAATTGTAAAATTAAATTAATCAAAATTAATATGATATTATTGAAAATTAATTTTCAAGTCAGATAATTGACTAAATGAGTAATTGAACTTGAAAATTGAACTTGAGATCGAAAATTTGGCCCAAGAACCCAAAAGTATAATAGATTTAATATTACAATGATTATATTAATATAATAGATTATATTATCTTATGCATAAATAATCTATTAATATAATAGATTTAATATTAAATTTAATATAAATTTATTTTGATAAATATTATATTAATTTAATATCATTTCATAAAAACAGTCTACTCCCATAAATTTTTCAAAAAATAACTTAATAATTATTTTAATTTTTTGACATTTTTGAGTAAATTAATCATTTTTAAGGACGGTAACGTATAACAGAATTAAAATTCAGTTAGGCTAGTTGTTACTTACAACTGTACACAGTGGAACGCACCGTTTCACTAAGAACAACTTACTCCCTTCAATCCATATCGTTTTATTATACTAAGAAAACAACTAAAACACTAAAACTCCCCGTTTCGATAACGGTAAAAACGACCCATGACATTTTATTAATCTACAGGCTCCATTAGTTTCAACAGAAACAACAATGCCATCATTCTCGGATTAGACACACAAGCTCCTGGAGTTTCGATTTGGTGGTTGATGCCCTGATGTAACTTGTGTTCTGATGTTCATGTTTTTACCTGTGTTTTTCTAACAGTAAGTTCAGGTCAAATGTTTTCTCTGCTATTACCTGACTTTCAGTCATGCAATCGTACCCCATTTTTAAGATGGATTTATTTTTCTTTACTAAAACAAACAGTAAAGCTTTATATATATTAATGAATCTTCTATTTAGAGGAAAAAGAGAGAGAGGGAGCTGTAATTTAATGAACAAAAAAAGGAAAGCTGCAATTTGGAAGACAAATTCTTCATTGGACCCATCCCCTCGCTGATGGCAAAGACACGTTAAACTCTTTCAATCACGTGCAAGGGGGGCCACGAGCAAATAACTTTAGCCCCTCCTAGTCCTCGCTCACAAATTATAGACGAAAGTATGTATGTATGATTCAAGCAAAAGATTAACATGAGACAGTTGTCATAAACAAAAGTTTAACTTTCTCGTGCTAAAAGAAAGTTGAAAAACAATTGGGAAAATAAGTTGAAATAATGATAGACTAATATCCCAACCCAGAACTCGGAATTATAGGAATGGAAAATTTCCATCAAATAAAAGAAATAAGAAAGGAATTCCATAAATGTATTATAAAATTAAACATGGTTGACTAATACTTATTATAGTGCAGAGTAAACTGCTGACTACAACAATTCTATGTCATGCGGAAACAGTCTGAAAGAGTATAGAGAGAGAGAGAATGATATGTTCTCAAATCGTTAACTAATCAGAATAAGTAGTAACAAATTTGATTATTTGAATATAACCTCTTCTGATCTTGTTTGTTTTAATATGTATAATCACGAACTTGTCTTCTTCTTCTTCAGAGAAGTTCTGCCCTGGCGGCGTATCCATACTGAGATCTCCTGATGTTATCTCGTCTCTTCTTGTAAATCAATCCACCGACGACAACTAAGCACGCTGCTATCAACACCCCCACAACGATTCCCGCCTTTTTTCCTGCGCTCATTCCTCCGCCACCAGTGGCGTTCTTTACGTCCGGATTAACGTTGTTGTGGCTGATATTGCTTCCAGGAGAAGGAGAACTCGCTTGTGCCGGATCTGATGGAGACGGCGCCGGAGTGGAACTAACTGGTGCTGGCGCGGGCGAGCGTGTACCGGGTGAAGGGGCTGGGGCTGGCGCGGGCGAGTGTGTACCGGGTGAAGGAGCTGGCGCGGGCGAGTGAGTACCGGGTGAAGGGGCTGGGGCTGGCGTGGGCGAGTGTGTACCGGGTGCAGGAGCTGGCGCGGGCGAGTGAGTACCGGGTGAAGGGGCTGGGGCTGGCGTGGGCGAGTGTGTACCGGGTGAAGGAGCTGGCGCGGGCGAGTGTGTATCGGGTGAAGGGGCTGGGGCTGGGGCTGGGGCTGGCGGGGGCTGGGGCAAAATGGCAGCGAAGGTGAGTTGAAGAAATAGGAGAAATGCAATGGTAAGAAATTCAAGTTTTGCCATTAGAGTAGATGTAAGAAAGAAAAAATGCAGTTGAAAATAGAGGAAAAAGTTCAAAACAGAGGAAGGTTCAAAAAGAAGGGCTACGGAAGAAGGAATTTATAAGGGTAGTTAACACGGGGTAAATCTAGGGAGAAAAATATCAATTTTGTAATGGGTAAACTATTAAAATAGTCACATTTATTTGTCTCTAATTACATTTTAATTATTTTTGTTTGAAATATTACGTTTTAGTCATTTACGTTATCATTGTGTTATAAAATGATCACTCTACCATTAAAATTGGTTACCTCCAAAACGATAATCCAATGTAGCAGTTAAAATGGATTTTAAATGCTCAACTGGGAAGAGAAAACTTTTTTTTTATGAAAATAGAATACAAAACTTTACCCTAAACTCAATTTTCTCCTATTTAAAAAGAAGCAACAACTGAGATTTTTTTTTTCTATAGAGAAGAGAAGAGCAGAACTATAGAAAATAAAAAGAAAAAGAAAGAAATGGATGCACCAACCTCTATACATGCTTACTATTGTGGTTGCCCACAATACACAAATAAACAAAGATGAAACATGTCCTTTTTGTTTGTTATTGTGGTTGCCCACAATACACAAATAAACAAAGATGAAACATGTCATTTTTGTTTGTTACATATATAGAAAAATATGAAAAGACGAATCACTTTTTCCAAAAAAAAAACATACTATAATCCATGTTTGGACCTTCATTGAATTGATATTTTGTTCTTCTATTTTGAATAAAAAATTCAACCGATTAGTGGTTTTTTCAGTCAAAATAAAAAAAAATTAAAAAAAATATTAAAACAACCTTATATATTTAAAATAAATTATATTATTATGATGTTAGTTTTGTTTTTTTTATTTTTAAAAAAATTAATAAAAAGTTTACAAATATTAAAATTTAAAACCATGCCATCGAAATTTATAAATTATTTTCTTTTATCATTTCAACTAAGTTTTCTTTTAAAAATGTATTTTTTTATATTTTAATATTATTATTAAATTATTTCACCCACATATATTAATAATACCAAATCCTTTAAAAGAATTTCAATTAAATAATATATATTGAATCGAATTAGCATTAATTCTCATATCAATGGTTTAAATCAACTCGTATTAAAAAAAACAAACACAAGTTTAACTTTTGTTTTTATAGACATAAGAGAAAACCTAGGTTTTAATTATTGTTAATATCTAATTGTATAAAAATGTAGATAAAACCTAGGTTCAACGTATGTTATATCTGCATACATTAGGTTTCTGTTTAACTATTATCATATGTAACAGGCCATTGTTTGTCGACACTACCAAGGTTTTCTACTTGGTCTACTCATGAATTCGGCTTCTAATATAAACTCTGTTTTCCACGACAATCCTTAAAAATACTATACCCACATTCATATTATATTCCAATCCAATTATTAAAATTTTAAATCTTAACATTTTTATAATGTAATAATTTTTAAAAAAAATTACTATGTTTTAATATAAAATATATATACACATTCTATTTGAATTCATAATATTGTAATTTTTCAGATTCTAATTTTACTATTTTAACCAAAGTATAATTTTTTATATCAATTATTCTATAAATTTATTAAATATTTTTTTAAATTTAATTGATGAATTTACCTTAGAAGTCCAAATGTAAAAGTTTCTTTTAATAAAATTTAAATATTATATATTGTTGATACAAAGTATAATAAGGGAGAATGAGGAGAACAATGTGATGTAGTGAAAGTCGGTTCTGTAGAGGCCAAGAGTTGGAACCAGGACAGGGTCGTTGAAAAGATAAATGCTCAAAGTAACTCTAGAGTATAAAAGGGGTTAATCCCTTGCCTATAGTTTTTCAATGTATTTATAGACGTAATGTTCTTTTAGGGAGTAGTGTCCTGTTTCAGTGATGTCAGAAACGATGGTTTTGGAACCCTGTTTACCGATGATTGAGTCTATAAGTTTTAATATTTAAATTATTAGTCTATTATATTGTTATACAAAAACCTGATTTGGTAATCGGATTGATTAGAAAGTTGATTATAGTATGGATCCTGAATCGTAAAGGTGGTAGAAGTGACCATTATAGATTTCTTTTGCTTATGACAATAAGTTGATCGATTAGGGACTAAAATGATAAATCCATTTATATATATAATGGTCGGAGAGGTGTTGGCATTACTTATAATGATGTTAATCTTAATTAGTAATTAGATTAGACATATATATACCGTATCATAGTGGATGGAAAGAGGCAGTTCATCTTCCTTCATTTATCCTTTCCATCACCGTTTTTCTTCTTTGTTGAGCAAGAAAAGTCTGTCAAGCTTTGTACTCTTGCATCGTAAGCTAAATCGAGCCTGTTGTGCATGAATGTTGTGTTTTTGATATTGTTTTTTTTCAATCTAGCTAGCAGAGGTATTCATTTCTAAAACTGTTAAAGATTTCATAAGATTACCATTGTTGAATGTTTAAAAATGTGGTGTTAAATGATTATATTAGATGTGAGGTTATGAAAAAGAAAATGTGGTATTAAATGATTATATTAGATGTGAGGTTATGAAAAAGAATCAGGACTAAAGTGTTTTACATGGACCAAAATAAAAATGGAGTAATTTACCCTTTAAAGTCTGAGCATTCTGTTATAAAATAATAAAAATACACTTAATGTAAAATAGAAAATTTTCTCCTCTCGTCTTTTCATTTACAAAAGAGATATCTATATAAACTATTGGCATTTAATGCAACATGAATGAAACTTATTTAACAGCTTCATTAAAGGTACATTAAACATCTTTAATAATGAATTGGGGGGGTTTAACTCATTACTTTAATATGCTTAAAGGGGTTAGACATCCATTAATTTACAACACTCCCCCTTGGATGTCTTTTAAATAAAAATGTGCCTCATTATAACCTTTATTCGGAAAAACCCTGTGGGATAAAAACCTAATGAAGGAAAAAGAGTACACAATCTCCTATTACAAGTTGCCTCGTTAAAAACCTTTACCAGGAAAACCCAATGGGACTAAACCTTGGTTAAAGGAAAAGAGTACAACATGTTTTAGACTCCCTCTAATAGCGACATCACATTATATCTTTGAGTCGACGCATTCCAATCTTGTTTCGTAGTCTTTCAAATGTTGAAGTTGGCAATGCCTTGGTAAAAGGATCTGTTAAATTATCACTAGAACGAATTTGTTGAACTTCTATGTCACCTTTCTTCTCAAGATCATGAGTGAAGAATAATTTTGGTGAAATATGTTTCGTTCTGTCACCTTTGATATAACCACCCTTTAATTGAGCTATACATGCTGCATTATCTTCATATAAGATAGTTGGCATATTTTCCTGTAAAGGCAAATTACATATCTTCTGGATATGTTGGGTTAATAACCTTAGCCAAACACACTCTCGGCTTGCCTCATGCATTGCAATTATTTCAGCATGATTTGAAGAGGCATCAGCTAATGTTTGTTTTGTCGAACGCCATAATATGGCAGTACCTCCACATGTAAATAAATATCCTGTTTGAGATCGACCTTTATGTGGATCCGATAAATATCCAGCATCAACATAACCAACTAATAGGGATTTTGAATCATTTGAATAAAATAACCCCATATCAATGGTCCCTCTAAGATATCTAAATACATGTTTAATTCCATTCCAATGTCTACGTGTTGGAGAGGAACTATCTTGCTAACAAGTTTACAGCAAAAGCTATATCAGGTCTTGTGTTATTTGCAAGATACATCAATGCTCCTATGGCACTTAGATATGGTACTTCAGGACCAAGAAACTCTTCATCATTCTCACAAGGACGAAATTGATCTTTATTCACATCTAACAATTGTACAACCATCGGGGTACTCAATGGATGTGCTTTATCTATATAAAATTTATTTAAGATCTTTTTCGTATAAGTTGACTGATGGACATGAATTCCATCTTTTAAATGCTCGATCTGCAGGCCAAGACAAAACTTTGTTTTTCTAAGATCTTTCATCTCAAATTCTTTCTTTAAATAATTTACTACATTTTGAAATTCTTCAGGAGTTCCAAAAATATTTAGATCATCAACATAAATAGCAATTATCACAAAGTTTGATTCAGACCTTTTTATAAAAACACATGGGCAGATTGGATCGTTTTTATAACCTTCTTTTAACAAATATTCACTAAGACGATTGTACCACATACGTCCAGATTGTTTTAATCCATATAAACTTTTCTTTAATCTGATTGAGCAATTTTCCTAGGAAACTCTATATCCTTCAGGGATTTTAAATCCTTCTGGGATTTTCATATAAATTTCATTATCAAGTGTACCATACAAATAGGCTGTAACAACATCCATTAGACGCATGTCAAGTTTTTCACGTACTGCTAGACTAATAAGGTATCTAAACGTGATTGCATCCACCACAGGAGAATATGTCTCTTCATAATCAATGCTGGGCCTTTGCGAAAATCCTTGTGCTACAAGTCGTGATTTATATGTTATGACTTCATTTTTCTCATTTTGTTTTCGCACAAATATCCATTTATATCCTACTGGCTTTACATATTTAGGTGTTTGGACTATAGGTCCAAAAACTTCACGTTTAGAAAGTGAATTTAATTCTGCTTGAATTGCGTCTTTCCATTTTGGCCAATCTTTTCTATTTCTACATTCCTCAATAGATTTAGGCTCAGGATCCTCATTTTCGTTTGCTATTTCAATAGCAACATTATAAGCAAAATTGTTGTCGACAACTATATTTTTTCAGTTCCATCTTTTTCCTGAAGTAACATAACTTATTGAGATTTCTTCATTATCATCATTTTCAGGTACCTAAACCTCTTCTGGGGATTTTTGATTAGTTATATCTTTGCCCTCTACTGGGGCACTTGCCTCCATAATATTACCATCTTGAATAATTGCTCATTTCCTTTTACGAGGATTTTTATCTTTGGAACCAATTGGCCTTCTACGCTTCAGGCGTGGATTACTTTCTTTTGCACTAACAATTTGCCCTATTGGGATATCAATTTGTACTGGAGCATTTTCAGCTGGTATGTAAGATTTTGTAATTTTCTTTAAGTCAGTAAATGAATCTGGTAGTTGATTGGCAATGTTTTGCAAATGTATGATCCTTTGAACTTCTTGTTCACATTGACTTATGCGAGGATCTATTTGAGATATTGATGATCCATTCCATGTAATCTCTTTTACCAGTTGTACTTTCTCTCCCCCTAATGTTGGGAATGTTGTTTCATCAAAATGACAATCAATAAATCGTGCAGTAAATAAATCTCCAGTTAATGGTTCAACATATTTAATTATAGAAGGAGATTCATAACCAACATATATTCCCAACCTCCTTTGAGGACCCATCTTTGTACGTTGTGGTGGAGCAATTGGAACATATACTGCACATCCAAAAATTCTAAGATGGGAAATATTTGGCTCCTGACCAAAAGCCAATTGTAATGGGGAGTATTTATTATAACTTGTTGGCCTTAATCGCACAAGGGCTGCTGCATGCAAAATAGCATATCCCCAAGCTGTAATAGGGAGTTTTGTTCTCATAAGCAATGGTCGAGCTATTAGTTGAAAGTGTTTGATAAACAATTCAGCTAAACCATTTTGTGTATGAACATGAGCTACAGGATGTTCAACTTTTATCCCAATTGACATACAATAATCATTAAAAGCTTGGGATGTAAACTCACCAGCATTATCAAGACGAATAGTTTTGATTGCATAATCTGGAAATTGTGCTCTTAATCGGATTATTTGAGCAAGTAGTCTCGTAAACGTCAGGTTGCGAGTCGATAATAAACACACATGTGACCACCTACTAGATGCATCTATTAATACCATAAAATATCTGAATGGTCCACATGGTGGTTAAATGGGCCCACATATATCACCTTGAATACGTTCCAGAAATGCTGGAGATTCAACCCCAACTTTAGCTGGTGATGGTCTAATAATCAATTTTCCTTGAGAACAAGCGACACAAGATAAATCCTTGAATTCAAGAATCTTTTGGTTCTTTAATGGGTGTCCAATTGAATTCTCAATGATTCTTTGCATCATAATAGATCCTGGATGGCCTAATCGGTCATGCCAAATAGTAAAAGTATGTGGTTCTACAAACTTCTGGTTTGTAGTAACATGTGACTCAATTGCACTAATATGTGTATAATATAAACCTGATGAAAAAGTAGGTAGCCTTTCCAAAATATATTTCTTTCCACGTTCAACATTTGTAATATATAGATATTCAATATTTTTCTCATTCATAGTCTCAATATGATATCCATTAAGACGAATATCTTTAAAACTCAATAAATTTCTTTGAGAATTAGTGGAATATAAAGCATCATCAATGACAAATTTTGTACCTTTAGGTAATAATATAATAGCTCTTCCAGAGCCTTCAATAAGTTTTGAACTACCCGATATTGTATTAACATGGGCATTACTCATTGTCAAATGAGAAAAATATTTTTTATCTTTGAGTATCGTATGTGTTGTAGCACTATCTGCAAGACACACGTCTCCATTGATTTTGGGTCCATCAAAATTTTGTTGAGTATTAATATTCTTCATAAAAACAAACAAAAATATAATATGAGAAACATTGCAAATATTTATTAAATATATAAATTATTCTTCATGAAAGAAAATAAAATATACTTAAAACAATATAAAAATGTCAAAATAATATAAACTTTTTCTAATGATTCTCAAAAAAATCTGCCACATCTAGGTGAGTTATATTATTAAGGTCATTAAATTTATCATCCTCGTAAGCATGGTCATTTTTATTATTATAGTGAATATCTTCATCTTTTGCCTCCATTTCATCATTTTGGGATATAAAATTTGTCTCCATATGCTTTCCCTTCCTTTTAATGGATGCTTGATAAAGTTTCACTAAATGCTCAGACGTACGACAGGTACGTGACCAATGCCCCTTCATACCACATCGGTAGCATATATTCTCAACAATCTTTGAAGGATTATTTTGACCACTTCTTTCTTGTCTTTCATTGTTATTCTTTTTCTGGTGGTTAGAAGTATCATTGTTATGACCACCATGATAACGATTACTAATACGTCCTCGACCACATCCCTCACTACGTCCACGACCACGGCCGTGACCTCTATATTTTCTATTTTCGTAATTATTGTGAACTGCTACATTCACTTCAGGGAATGGTGCAGAACCAGTGAGACGAATTCCATGATTTTTCATTAACAGCTCATTATTTTGTTCAGCCACCAAAAGGCATGAAATCAATTCAGAATACATTTTAAAACCTTTTTCACGGTATTGCTGCTGCAGGAGCACATTAGTAGCGTGAAAGGTTGAAAATGGTTTCTCTAACAAGTCCTCATCAGTTATGTTTTCTCCACTAATTTTAGTTGAGAACTAATTTTGAAAAGTTCTAAATTGTATTCACTTACAGTCTTAAAATCTTGCAACCGTAAGTGCATCCAATCATAACGAGCTTTAGGGAGTATTACAGTTTTCTGATGGTCAAATCATTCTTTCAAATTTTTCCACAACTCAAAAGGGTCTTTCACTGTGAGATATTCCACTTTTAATCCTTCATGCAGATGATGACGGATGAAAATCATTGTTTTTGCCTTGTCTTGATTAGATGCTTCTTTATTTGCTAATATAGTATTTCCTAGACCTTTAGCATCTAGGTGAATTTCAGCATCTAAAACCCATGACAAATTATTCTTGCCTGAGATGTCTAAGGCCGCAAATTCAAGTTTGGCAAGATTTGACATTATAATCACTTGAATCAAAATAAAAAATATTAGTAAAATAATCAGTATTCTCAATCGTAAAATAATTCAATTATATATAACAAATTTGCTAAATAATAATATGTATGTCAAATATTGGCATAAAGGGGAATAATCATAATAATAACTTAACACAAATTTCTTTTAACAAAAATAACGTGTATATATAATTATCATTATTAGATTTTAGTTGTAAAAATAAATGTGCAAATGTTACCCAAAGCAAATATTTTATCTAGAAAATAAAATAAAAGAATTATGAAAATACATATACCGTATATAGTTTAACGGGAGTTATACGGGCAAATTATATAAAGTCAAAATGACGTGAACTTCACTATGAACTCGTAGAAACTCATGCTGATAACGTGTTATAAAATAATAAAAATATACTTAATGTAAAATAGAGAATGTTCTCCTATCGTCTTTTCATTTACAAAAGAGATATCTATATAAACTATTGGCATTTAATGCAACATGAATGAAACTTATTTAACAGCTTCATTAAAGGTACATTAAACATCTTTAATAATGAATTGGGAGGTTTAACTCATTACTTTAATATGCTTAAAGGGGTTAGACATCCATTAATTTACAACACATTCTAATTTTTTAATTTTTTAATTATTTTACATACTAAACTTTTTGACCACATGCCATTTTTCCAACTATCCATGTTATTATTAACTAGTGAACAATATCCTAACGCCACTAACTGTTTGCAACTCCATATATTAAGGCACCGTTCAGCTTTGCTTGTCTGATGGACTTTTGCCAAAAAAGTACTTTTTGTTAAAAGTATTACAGAATAGTCCTCATTTTTGTCACTTTTTCAACTTAAAATAAGCATTTATGTTATATCATCATGAATTAACAATAAATTAATTTTAAATCGGGTAAATTATTAAAATAGTCATTTTTGTTAACCTCACGTTTTATTTTAGTCACTTATGTTTGAAATGTTACGTTATCACATTGTAAAATTTTAGTCACTAAGCCATTAAATACCATTAACGATATAACGATAAGCTGACATGAAATGTTATATCATCATTTCTAACAAAAAAATTTAGATTAATTTATACAATCAGTCCCCATATTTTTTCGTTTTAAGCAATTTTTTTCTTTTATGTTCTTTTAACTTTCCTTTTTTTTCCTTTATTTTCCATTCTCTTTTGCTTCTCCCTCTATTTTCCTCCATTCTCCATTTGTTTTAACATAGTTTTTCTATATTTTTTATTTGTTAAAACTAATCCTTATACTTTTATTTTTTTTAACAATTTAATTTTTTCGAATGAGGCAAGCTTGTGGGCTAGTTTTAACAAATGGAAAACATAAAAAAAAACTACGTTAAAAGAAATGAAAAAGGGAAGAAAACAGAGGGATAAGCAAAAGAGAATGAAAAAAAAGTTAAAAGAACATAAAAGAAATTAAATTGCCCAAAATGAAAAAAAAATATAAGGACCAATTTTAGAATTTAACCTAAGATTTTCATTTAAAATGATGATTTAACGTGTCATGCCAGTTAACAGCTCAGTGACTAAAATATTACAACATGATAACGTAAGTGACTAAAACGTAACATTTCAAACATAAATAACTAAGATGTAACATAAGGAAAACAAAAGTAATTATTTTAGTAGTTTACCCAAAAATGAAACATCAATGATTTTTTGGATATAAGATGTATTCACTAAGTTATAAATCCTAACTTAATAATTTGACTTAAATTTAAAAAAATTATTGTCTTTGTTTAGAAAATTATTTTCAATTTATTGTAAATTATAAAAAAAAATTAATATGGTGGATGCTTTGAGTACTCAAATTCGAGTTCCACGATAAATTATTAAAATATATTTCTTCAATTGTACCATGTGTGTATAATATGTGTAAATTTTGTTCAATTCTTTTTGATTCTTCATCTGTTGTGTTTTGTACTAGTTTTATTTTACATTATAGTTGGTTAAACATACATTTGTACTTATATTATATTTGTGAAAGTATTGCATTTATTATAAGGGATAAATCTCAAAATTATACATGAACTTTAATTTGGTGCAATTATACATGTGAAACTCTAATTGTGGTTCAAATGTACACTTGAAACTTTAATTTTGATTTAAATCATACACATTTTTAAAAAAATAAATACATCAACTATTTTTATATTGGATAAATATAATTATTTTATGTATGCAATATATAAACATAAAATGATATTATATCAATAATTATGTTAATAATTTACAAGAATTGGATCAAATTCATGTATAAAATTGCACAAAATCAAAGTTCATGTATACAATTACACATTAAATCATAGTTCATGTATAGTTTAGGTATTTATCCTTATTTATAATAATGAAACTTCCAAAAAAATTTATTATATATGGTAACTCTATCTGCCTTACTTTTGTCTTTATCTTTATTATAACATAAGTTATGTGTAAATTAAATTGTAAATTTATCATTTTCCTATTTGAGATTTTATTGTGCTACATAATTGGCAAGTATATCATCAATTAGTTATTGCATCATTTAATATTAGGTTCAAAAGGGTCCATAAATTCAGCTATAAAATGTCTAATATATCTCATAAATTGTGCATCACCAATTCATTTTCATAATATAATCGACTCTAAATTTCATCTCTTAACATCTTTCAAACAATGACTTCTTTTAGTGTTGCTTTTTTTTTTCATCATTTTGATTGTGACATTTGGTTAGTGTATATAATATTTTTTTACTTTAATATTATTTAATCATTACATACATATACATATAATTTTTTTTTTGTACAAAAGATATTGCGATCTTAAGATAAAATGAGAGGTTGCAATTGTTGAGATTCAAATCTCGTTTGTCTTAAATTCATATTATATATATGCATCAATATCTAATTAAAAAATTAAATAAAAAATAAATAATGAAAAATTATTGTTTAATTTACAGGTGTATCAAATTCGGAAGCATGTACTCATGACTTGAAGTGTCAATTGAACTGTGATCATATCGGTCTTTGTGACTTAAAAACCAATAAATGTAGTTGCTTGCCAGTGTCTGAGCCATTACCCTTTGATGGTGTACCGATGGTGAATGCTAAATGCAACACGGATGT
The DNA here is from genome assembly GCA_020496765.1 of Gossypium stocksii. Lineage (NCBI taxonomy): Eukaryota > Viridiplantae > Streptophyta > Magnoliopsida > Malvales > Malvaceae > Gossypium > Gossypium stocksii. Next base: position 114,771,798 of record CM035623.1, read on the forward strand.
GGATTGCAAGGATGCTTGTCCACTAAATTGCACACCTAAATGTTTTCATTGCTTTTGCTTATGCTATTGTAGTGCTTGAAAAATATATTGTTTTCGTTCAAAGGACTTCGAATTTAAGCCTTTCAATAATTTGTACTAAAAAATTGGTTACATAAAATGAATGAATAGATAAAGGTGTTGAGAGAATCAAATTGTCTTTATTATACTAAAAACGACATTATCGATCTTGAAAAAATAGAGGTAAGCTAATAGTTAAAATCATGCTTCCAATTCAAATATAAATAATGTATTTGTGTTATGTTTATATTCTTTTTTATGTCAGGTTATATTTATATTGTGTAATCATGTCATATCTAACATGATAAAATTTACTTCAGAAAACTTTTGACACTGAGAAGAGCCTGAATTGAAGGTGGGATTCACAAAGTAGGAGCACCTTGTTGGATTGAGTCGTGCGCCGTGTGCTTAGTATGGTTTGAACCCCTCCTCTTTATATGGAACCTAAGTGTTTGAACCAAACAAACCCCTCAATAGGTCGATATTGTCTTTGGATCAACCTAGTGTTTTGTTTCCCAACTCTACGGCAAACTTGAGCTCCTGAAACTACTTGAAGAGACAATGGAAGTGCCTCGTTGAATCGGACTATATGTTGTGCATGTCAGCCTCCTGTTTAATTTTTCTTAAATTTCAAATCTTTTTTTGAACAATTTTATTATAGGTTTTAATTATACCTGCTCTATGTGAAACAATGCCTAGAACTATCCATAGCCCCTCCCCAACTCATAAATAGGAGGATAATGCGCTTCAACGCACTTGAACCCACATCCTCCTACATTGTTAACAATGCACATGCCAATCAAGTTAAGACTCGCTCAACAAATTTCAAATCATTCTTACATGCATTTCAAATATTTAATATATGTAAATTTCCTTATTTGATATATATATATATATATATATATATATTTAAGAAGAAAGAAGAAGAGACGGCAAGAAGCCGAAAGTCTTTAAATTTCATTTCAACTAACTTTTTATATAACTATATATATAAAAGGAAGGTAATCCTATGTAACACCCCTAACCTATATCCGTCGTTGGAATAGGGTTTTAAAGCATTACCGAAGTTTATCGATCAAACAGGCAGAATTCTTAAACATTTCATATCATCAAAACAAGTCATCAAAGCATCATTTTAATCCAAATTATAAACATGCCAAATCCAAATCAATTTACCTAGTTCATGAACACTTAAACTTAGAATTCAATTCATATGCACCTATCTAAATTTAGTTCAATTTACCATGCCATAATATGGCTTAAAAAACAAACACATATTTATATGTATAAAACCAACCAATATTAAACTTATAATCTCATTTACATTCAATCTACAAAATAACTATTATTTAGACACCTTTGGTACATACCGAGACAAAAGATAGACATCACCATATTTGAGTTCGAGATTGTTGTTGGATGCTAAATCGACAATCAAAAAGTGAAGTACCTAACCTACGCACGTAAAACAAACCGTACGCTGAGTAAAACCCTGTGGTATTTCTATAATCTGAATATTTAAAGACAAAATAATATAATAGGCACAATTAAATATTAAGCACAATTGGATATTTAAAATCCACATTTATTTATATAATAGCGTTAGCCATTTAATACTCAAATCATAATTACATCATTTTATACCATACTCAATTCTCATCACTTGCTAGCTTTTCACAATTTGATCCACAAATCATTTGAAACAATAATAATATCCAATTCATGAATACATAATTCATGTGTCTCATTTTCATATTTTAATTCACTATCCCATTTTCATTCACATACAATATCATCCAATATCAATTATAGTACTATTTTATTCAATTACCCCTATTAACACAAATCGAACTCAAATGGATACACGGATCCAACCAACACACCAGTTTGGCACCCAGTGCCTCATCGGTTAAATCCGAAGTGATAACTGCGCCCAGCGCTATATAAATTTGACACCCAGTGTCTCATCGGATAAATCGAAGTAAATTGGCACCCAGTTTCTCATCGACTAGAAGTCGAAGAAATCCCTGAACTCTTCCAATCCTATGGCATGCCATCTATATCCGACTCTGCCCGATACAGTTAATAGGGTTTCAATTCACTTTCCAATACAACAAATATCCAATATCATATTTGCACACATATATATATATATATATATTCATAATATATATCAATTCAATTCAATAATCAAAGTGCCATATACTCACCTTAACCACTTACCATATACATTAATTTAAAATACAACAATAAACAATTAGGTTCAGATTATAGAAATACAAACCAAAAATTCCGAGCTATTCGATGTCGAAATTATCTTTCTCCTTTTTAGTCGAGGATTTCAGTATGATGTTAGCTACGAAATTAAAACAATTAAAATTCATCAATACAATACAATACAATTCAATTTCATATTGAATATTGAATGTTTCAATTTTGACTCAATATTTTCCTAAATTCCAATTTAGTCCCTAAACCGAGACTAATTTTTATTCTTCACAATTAATTCTATATTTTCATACAGTTTCCACTTTAAACTAAATTTAACTCCCTATTTTCATTTAAATCCCTAAATTTCAAATTTTTCACAATTTAGTCCCTATTACTCAAAATTTAGAATTCATTCTACAATTTAATCCTTTTTCATTTCTAACTTAAAAATCTATCAATTTAATCCCTAATACTAAAATTATTCAACATTAACAACACTTAAAAACTCAATAATTGCTAAAATTTCAACATAGGTCGAGTAGTACTTAACACCGGGATTTCAAAAACATAAAAATTACAAGAAAAAGGACTAAATTGACTAACTAATTGAGCTTTGAACCCTAGAAGTCCCTAAGTCTTGCGTCTTTCTTTCTCTTTTTCTTGTTCCTAAGCCTTGTGTCTTTCCTTCTCTTTTTCTTTTTCTTTTTCTTTCTTTCTTTTTTTGTTTTCATTTGGCTTTGGCTTTCTATTATTTTTTTATTCATTTACTTATTTTATTTTATTATACATTAGTTGTTTATTATTATTATTATTATTATTATTATTATTATTATTATTATTATTATTACATTATATACTTAAATATTAAGTAAACTTATTTTATTATAATATATATATTAAATTTATAAATATCTTACCTTATGTCGCCTCATTAAAGAACAATGACATAATTACTTCTTTAGCCCCTTTAATTTTTCTTTAATCTGTAATTCAACTTTCACCTTATTTGTAATTTAGTCCTTATACCTAATTACTCTTAATTCATGCAATTTCACTTAACCAAAACCTAATTAACTACACAATTAGCTTTGTAAATATTTTTAATAAATATTTATCAGTCTGATTTATGAGAACGAAGTCGCAAGAATGTACTTTTCGACACCCCTAACTATCGGGTCATTACATCCTACTTATACGTGGCAACCAAATCATGTTCTCTTTTCTCTTTTTTTTTTTTTGTTTTACCAAAATGCTTAATTTTCAGTTTTGTTCCCTCTAATATGTCTAAGGTCCTCTTCTACTTACAAATCGCACACCTAAACCGTGCTCCATTTCTCTTTCTCTTTTTGCATTTTACCAAAATGGTTAAATTTCAATTTTGGTCCCTCTAAAATGTCTAAATTTAATATTTAATTTTTATAATTTAATTTTTAACATAAATTTATCATTATATTTTATTATGTTATTAATTAGTCCAAATAGTTAATATCATTAACTTTTTTCATTTCTAATTCAGGCTAAATCTAATGATATTTTAAAGGTTTGGCCTGAACTAGTAACCTTACATGTACATAAAGCCTTGTCCAGGCTTTCAATGTGTCAATAAAGGTTTATCCCGAATGGGTAACCTGACACCTCTATACATGACTAGCTCGAGCAAGCCTCTGATGTGAAGCGTACCTGTGTTTTGAGTTCTTTTGCGATGTTCATCAAGTAGTATAAAACATGTGAGATTGTGAAGTTGGAAAATTAAGAAATGAGGGATACTGGAAGACTCGACTATTAAAAATTAGAGTTTGCACCTGTGAATAGTATGGGAATGAATCATATATGAAGCGTGCTAACACACCATGTTGCGTACTAGATATGCAATATGTGATACAGTATGCGTATTTACCTTGTTAACAAATTAATTGTGTTGGATGGTAAGTAAACTATGTTTGAGTATTAAGTTATCACATAATTATTATGTGTGATAAGTTAATTATTAAATTTGTATGAGCTTACTAAGTGTTCTTAATACTTACACTTAGGTTGCTTTTATGTTGTAGATTTTGAAAGTTCAGAGCGTGTTGAACAAACCAGCAAGAAGTTCATACTATTCGCCAAGAATTGCGGTAGACATTTGATTTTGACTTAGTTGTTTAAGTGGCATGTATTTAAGTATATAGTCATTTTGTAAGCAAAAATCTTAAATTTTGAAGATGTTTATTTTGGGCTATCTTGATGTATGTAAATAAAATGATTTCAAGTTCTATTGTGTTTCGTTTGTTAAGTTTTGCGGAACTTATCTCAATGTGGGGTAATTGCAAAATAGTCCGTCATTATATATCTGCATGAAATTACAAAATGAGGCGTCCACCTTACTTTCCGTAGTAGTTGTGTCCGTAGGAAATACTACTGTTTGACAACTCGCAGGATCAATCTGCCACATTTTAGTTTGCGGCATGATCCAACATATATGTTTATGGGTATGTCATGTGAATCTTACATGGTAACATCTTATAGCTTAGGTCTAGTGACAAGACCGGGCTAGGTGTGCTACAAGTAGTGGTCATGATGTGGAGTATCTGTCATTGTTTAGGTAACCAAATGTTATCGATCATGGTCTCAAGTCCCCAAAATGATGAATTTTTTAGGGATAATTGAGAAGTCTATAGATTTTTTTTTTTTGTGCTTCAGATTACTTTTTCATTTCAAAATCTTTTTACCTAAGATTCTTATTCAGTTTTAAGGCTATTTTGAAATTTTCTTATGTTTGTCATTCTTGTGTTATTCCATCAAAAAATGGTCAGATTTATAAAGAGAAGGGAGTGGACTAATAGGTCTTCGTCGTAGAAAAGTAGGAGGAAGTCTTCTACCGTCAACAATAGGATGGCAACAACAAGTAATAGGCCAACTATAGTCAATTCTAATAGGCTTTCAACGGATGATAGCTAAAAGGGAAAATTCTCAAAACATTTGAGGGACTACAATAAGCCAGTGGCTATTGCTGAATGTAAGTGGATGACAATGGAGTAGGAGATAAAAATGATACAAAGATGTAGGGGCTTCTTACCAGGCATCCTAAGTATAAGTTTAGTGTCCCCACAGGAAAGCATAGTTTAAGCTCTGTGTTAGGGCCACGTTTTAACGAAGGGAGATTAGGATTTTACTTATCGCTATTCTTGTTGGAAACGTGGTTTCATCTGTTGACTTACCAATTTGTAATGGAATTGTTGTGTTCCTACTGTTTGGCACCTAGGCAGTTGTTGGGAGTTCGTGGTGGTTAATAACTAGATTTATGATCAAATGTAGTTAAAAGGGGATTTGGCCTATCATGCCTTTGTTCAAGTACATGTATACCCTAGAGGAGAAGGCAAGTTACGAGGGGGTAACAACATTGTGGTAATGGCAGTGAAAAAGTGAATCATCTCGGTGAAGGTTAAAAGGCATGGTTGGTGGATTTAGTAGAATTCTTTGATACTCGATTTGCTTAAATATAGTAGTAGGAGAGAAATTAAGTTGATGTTATGTGCAATGTCGGTTCTATAGGACTTGCTTTAGCTAGTGTTGGTTGGTTATATTGCTGGAACCACCTTTTACCTATCGGAGGTAGAGTTCTTTGTTGTGGTTGATGTCGGTAAATTTTCACTAGATAATTATGTTAAGGGTTCATTTAAAAAAAAGGTATGTTTAGTTTACTTGGGTCATCAACTTAGCTTGATCAATGTCCATATGATCACCTTCCATAAAGCGATGGACCATTTCATATAATTGAGATAGCTTTTTTAGAGGGTTATTAATGAGGTGAAATCGGAGGAATTTGTGAGTGGTTCTTTCTAAGAAAGCTTGGATGGCTAGAGCACCGGAAACACTATTGGTTATCATAGTTGCAACATTAAATCTTTTCATGAAATCACGGAGGGGTTCATTTTCTTTCTACCGAAAGGACATGAGGTAGGCTGAGGATTGTTGTCGGGTTTTGTTGGCTAAGAATCTTATCATAAATAACCCAACCAACTAATCAAAATTATATATAGATCCTGAAAGAAGTGATAAGTACCATTGTTGGGTTGTACTAGAAAAGGTCACAGAGAAAGTTCGGTATTTCACAGTGTCTTAAGCTCCAAAAATGTTCATGTGGTTATTTTAGTGGGCTAGGTGATCTTCTAGGTCTTTAGTTCCAACGTAAGTCAACTTGGGAAACTTGAAAAAGGTAGAAAAGTTATGAGTTAACATGGAGGGGGCTAAAGGTTTGTTAGCAAGCTCCAAAAAACTTTATCAGATTTAGAACCTTCAGCCTCTTGTAAAAATGCTAATCGAAGTGTTGCAATTTGTTCCTCAACAGAAATGGTTTTGTTTCAGGGTTCTTAAACAAGTTGAAGGTCTTATAAAATCTTATAGTAATTACGCCATTTTCTTATCTATATAGATAGTTGATTGTGTTGTATCTTTCGGTTCTACCAGAAAGGGTAATTCACCCTCTTTAACAACATCTTTTATTGCATGCAACTCTATTATTAGTCACTCAATACGGGCATTTCGTTGAACTAGTAAGCATTGGCATTCCTATTGTTCCTGAAATTGACGCTTCCATGAGACACTTCTTTCCTTATGCCTCAACAACATGGTGTAGGGAAGCCGATAGATGCTGCTGTTGGGAAGTTTGATATGGGGGAATAACCACAATAGTAGCTTGATATTGTGAGGCTAAACAAGAGAGGATTTATTTTAAAAGATCATCTCTAGGGTCTTATGGGGTGGCAATGGAGGATAACGTATTGGGAGTTGAAGGCAAGACCATGATAGCAGGATTAACTGAGAGAGTATTAAAGGTATATAGGAGTTGTGTGAGGGTTTTTATAGTAGTCATTGTACAAGCCCATTTTTGCTCGGGCCCAAACCAACAAAAATCAAAAACACAAAAAAATAAATAAAAATGTCCAAGTTTAGTCTAATTACAAGAACGGCCCAAATATAAAATATGCCTGACCCAATGCACTACCCAATTTTACAAGCCCAATTCGTAGCCCAAATTTATTAGAAAAGAAAGAAACCCTAGGGTTTCTATGCCAGCATCTTGCGCCACACCCCCACGTGCCTTGAGCGCACCACCCGCGACTTTGCACCAAAATAGCCGAACCTTTGCCCCGTTGACTCCTTTCAAACCTACAATCACACAAAAAGGAACGAAAGCAGAAAAAAACAACAAGCAAGCGGAAACAGTGCCTAAACAATGTAATAGAATCGGCTATAAAAGCCACCTATCAATGTAATTTTAGGGGAGATGATCAATAAAAAAACAAAAGAGACTTTGAAATAAAAAAAGACTTCAAGCACACAAAGCAGTAAGAATAATCAGTAGATCGAAGAAAAACCATAGATCTGAAACGTGCTAAAGGTATTTCTTTGTTTATTTTTATTTTCTTCATTATTTCTTCGAAACTACACATAAATATACCTATTTTTTAATTATTTTATTTTATTTTTATTTTCTTTTTAAAAAATAGATTTTATATATGTACATATCGGAATAAAAAAAAAGGGAAAAGGGGCTTACTTGGGGTGCCCGATCGCCGTCTGTGGTGGAGCCTACGGCGGCGCTATGGTGGTCCAGTGCCGGACTCTGGCCGTGCTCTAGGTTTGCCCAGAGAGAAAAGAGGGCACTCCAATTTTTTTTTTTTAGAAAACAGCAGAGAAATGAAGTTTTTTTAGAAAAAAAATTGGTTTTATAGATGAATGAAACGACGTCGTTTCATGTTCAAGTTCAAGGTGTCCAAAACGGCACCGTTTTGCCATGGAGGAACCTTATCCACGCGCGACCCGACCCGCTCCAACGGGATCCACGTGTTTTGTTAAATTCAACTTTTTATTTTTTTAATTTGCCCCTTTAATTTTATTCTGGTTTCATTTTAGTCCCTAGTGAACAACACGTTTTGGAGGAGAAGGGATAATTTCCCACTTAGTCCCTCCTTGTTCTTTGCGTGTTCAGATAGGTCCTTCCCTTTTGTTCTATTCCTATTTTTACCCATTGAATTTTGTTTTGATTTCAACTTAATCATTTTTTTTATTATTATATTTTAGTATTAAGTTAATCTAATATTAAATATTAAATATCCTTTTTTGACTTCGCATATTTTTTTACTTTTATTATTTTATTATTTTATTATTTTATTATTTTTATTTTTATTTTTATTTTTTATTATTTTATATCTCTTATATATTTTCAAATTTTAGGTTTTATTTATTATAATATTATTATTGTTATTATTACTATCATATTATCCTTATTAATGCTATTATTATATTATTTTCTAAATGGACACGTTTTACTCCTATTATTATCATGTTATCATTTTATTTATTTGTTCAATTATATATCCTTTTTCCAATGCTTTCAAAACTTAGATTACTATCATTATTATTTTTATTATTTTTTTAATTTGTTTTATTTAATATCTTAATTTTTCCTATTTATTTGTTTATATTTCTATTTTACACTTTTTATTTATTTATTTACTTTTTAGTTTTTACATATTATTTTTCCTTTTATTAGCTTGTTGGTTTTTTTATTTTTATTCTATTTTTGTCTTCATTATTGCATTTTATTGATATTCTGCTACGCATATTAACACCATAATTTGTTTTACTACCAATTCGCGTTGCATTAACCTTCACTCGATACATAATTTTTAATAATAAAGGTAATATTTTGTATTTGGAATTTTGAGAAATTATGCCCTAACTTACTGGGTTCCGATTTTTCGTTTAACCCAAATTACCGAATATCTTTTTTTAAATTTAAATGCATGAGCTTTGAAAATCAAAAGACAAGCTTAGTTTCGAGGGTTTGAAATGTCGTATCCTAACTCACTGGGTGTGACATTTTATTTCTTCGAAATAAGAGGGTCTTAGCATCTAATTTGACTTATTCAAATTTTCTTTTTAAATAAAAAGGATCGTATTTTAAAATCTTTTCAAATTTTCGACATTAAGACATTAGTTAATCAATTAGGTAGCAGTTTTGAGCATTACGAGGGTGCTAATCCTTCCTCGTGTGTAACCGACTCCCGCACCCATTTTCTCAAATTTCGTAGACCAAAATCGTTGTTTTTAATAAATCAAAATGTTTTATTAAAAGGATCAATTTCAAGGTGACTCGATCACACCTCAAAAAAGATTAGTGGTGACTCCATTTTCATTTTTTTAAGTTGACCCCGTTTTTCAAAATAAAAATGGTTTCGACAATCATGCTTAAGTGAATCGATGTTTTGGTTTGGTTGAAGGAAGTTCAATGCTTGTGGCATTGTCGCCATTCTTCGTAGTGGGAGAATTGGTAAGGTTGGTGTCGATGTTTTTGTTAATGGAATTGTGGGTAGCATCATTTTGATTCTGGGACATTTTATTCAATCTACGCTTACCGCACCAATTGTTGATACAAAGTATAACAAGTGAGAAAGATAAAGTGGAACAAAGAGGAGATCAAAGTGATGTAGTGGAGGCCAATTCACCTGTAGAAGTTGAAAGCCAAAATCAAGATGCGAAGACTAGCTGATTAAAAAGATAAATGCTCAAAGTAACTCTAGGGTATAAAAAGAGCTGATCCCTTGCCCATGGTTTTCCAATGTATTTATAGGAAAAATTCCCCTTTTCCATTGGTTTGATATTGATTAGATAAGCATTTAATCTCGTTAAATGCATAATGGAAAATTAGGAGCCCATATTATGAGATCCTATTCGTATGAAGTATTAAGTTTAAATAGACTTCTTACTGTCTTGGAAGTGCGTTCACATTAGGATAACATTCTCCTATGAACACAAATGGTAAGTTCCATTTGAAGTGGGCCAGATGATTGTGCTTAGAAGATCAATGCAAAGTCAACGATACGTTTTAGGCTTAACACATGTTTTTTTAGTAGAAGGGTTTAGGGTTTAACAAATACATAAAACTTAGTTCAAGTTGAGATAAATGTATATATTTTTCTTTGAAAAATAAATATAAATATTTTTTCCTGTTTTTATTTTTTTAATTCTCATTTAAAAAGTGCTTTTTAAATTTCTAAAATTAAAAAATGAAAAATAAACTTCAAAATTCGTAGCTTTTGGGATGTGAATCAGAAAATGGGCCTCAAGCCCCCAATGCTATTCTATTTCGGGCCATGGACATGTATGGGCAAACCTACTTACGCGGAGCGCAAAATGTTTTCTTCCCCAATTCTTCTTTTTAAAATTTTAAAGCAGAACTAAAAAAAAAACTAAAGAAATTCCCCCCAAATCCGAGGCCAAAATTCAGAGATTGTGACCATGATCAGCGTTCTCGCTCAGGTTCCCTCTTGAATCAAATCCTAAAACGCTTGATCTCTTTTTTTTCCCTAATTTTTCTTCTTTCCTTTTAATTATATGATATTTGATGAAAATGCAGGAGCGTTTGCTTGGTGCAACATTAGGATGCGCATTGACGGGGATCGTTGTATTCGAGCAACGTAAACGCATATATGATTCCGTTTCAAATTATCAATCTGAGGTTTTTTTCTTCAATTTTCTATCGATATTTGTTCATATCAAACCCTAGAAAAAGCAAGCAATAGATTTAAGTTATTTCATATTTGCTTCTTTTCATTATTTGTTGTTGTTTTTTTTTAATTGAAGAGGATTTTTCTGGATTACTTTGTTGTGTCATTATCTATATTTTAGATGAAAGGAAATGAGATGCTTTGTATTTGAAGATTTGGATGTTTTGAGAATTATTACAAATTGAGTTATATCGGATAAGGCTTTTGCTATTGCTATTGCTAGAGTCAATATTAATGCCTACTCCAATCTTGTCTCGCTTTTTATCGCTTAAGCTAATGCGTCATTAGAACAAGTCTGTCCTAGACCCAACTAAAAGTCAAGATGTGAAAATGAAATGTGTGATGAGAAATGTAGACTTTTAGTTTTATATTTGGTTCTACGAAGCAACAAGACAAAATGGTTTTCTTCTCGACATTCTGCTTTCTCGTTAATCTGGTTATCTATAGGAATTGAGGTTGATCAGGAGAAAACTTCCAAGAATATATAGTTGTTTGTTTTTGGGGGAATTTTTTTTTTTAATTGTCTTTGATGCTTCCATTTTATCCAATTAAGCTCTTAAAGTGTTACTTTTGTTTTATTATGCCCTTTTTGCATGGAAACCTCTAAATATAATCAGAAGAATAGCGGTTTTAGTCAAGCAGAAACAGTACTTTTAGGGTATAATTAGATAAAATAGCACTTCAAGGGCTCAATTGGATGAAAATAATGCTTTAAAGGTTTATTGGATATAAAATAAAAAGATAGGGCTAATAAACTTAGAAAATGTAAGGGCTCTTTAGTTTTCTAGCTATGTATTAATTTGAAAGCTATTCAAGAAGATTACGCATTCATAAGTTGAATTTGGTTTTGGCCATCTGCAGTGCATGTAGATTAATTAAGCTCTCATAGTTTGACTTTGACTTTTCCCAGATGAAAGAACCGATATTTGGAAAGAAATCTCGCTCAGAGTTTGCCCTTCTATGGAACAAAACGGTGGACCAGATATTTGTCCCAGTAATTGAAGCCATTAGTTCCCGTCGATGGTAGATGATTTGGGGTAATTTTTACGGCCAACTATTGATGTGGCTCTTACTTCATATCATTGCATGCGTACAATTGCTTGCTGTTAATTTTATCTCTCAAATCTCTTTGAACCAAAAGGGGGAATGCTTACTTGTTTGTAATACGCATCTTGTAAAAATGGTAAATTCAGTTTCATGACATATTTTATTTCTTCTTCATTGTTTCTTTTTTAATGATATAAATTGTGAATCTTTGTTAACTTTTTATTAACTTGTTGGGTAATAATACTATTTGCAATTACGCTCAGAATTTACACAGAAAAATTATATACAAACTCCTTCTCTTAAGTTCATATTCTGAGCGGGGTTTTGCTCTTATTATCCAAATTCATTCTCTAGTTACTAATATAATCCCTATACTGCGTCATGGTTTAGTTCCTAAAATCAAAATATACATGTTATTGGACTTTTTTTATCAAAAGTTTCCGTGTTGGTAAAATAAGCTCTTAGGATTTACTATATATTGAGGATGGAAATTTAGTTTATTCTAATGGTTATTTTAGCGACCAATATGGTTGTTTGAACCAGATTGGTCAGTCGGATCAGAAACTAGTCACAGTATCGGTCTGGAGAGTGGCATTAGACCAGTCAACCTATGAATAGGTACGAATCGTTTTTTTAAATAATAAATTATTTATTTATTTATTTGAACCAATAATTTAATCGATTCAACCTCCTATTTAGTTACGAAAACCCTTGGTGACCAAGGTTTAATTCTTAGCCACCTTACATGCAATTTTAAGTATCTTAGTTATCTGACCAATCATGCAATTATGAGTATAAAATGAGAGAATTAAAATCCTATGGTATAGCTTTTACTTGTGCTGTAACGTTCTTACCAGGAACTGGAACTGTTTCCATTGATTATGGGGCATAAATAATAATCCCAATCATCTTTCATTGGCTTTCAGGACTTTTAAACAGTTTTTCTGTCTGCCATTGCCTCCAATGATTGTGTTATATATAGCCTTTGCTTATTTCTCAGACACTCAAATAGTCTAAATATGTGAAAAACACTATCATCCGAATTATATAACAAATTGAATCATAAAGCAAATACACTCCATGAAAGCAGAAAAACCCCAAAGAGAAATAAGAAAAAAAAAAGATAGAAGAAAAGCTTAATTCTAATAGAGCATTCGCCTATATGTATTTATACAATGTAGAGTTGGTGCTTGAAGAGTACACTATCAGGCATCGAGTTGAACAGTGTTTGGTTGATTAGTTGTAGCAGTAGCTCGGCGGGTTTTAATCACATAGAAAACACCCATTGCCGAAAGCACCACAAATGCCAAACCGAAAACAATGGCAACAACTCCACCAGCACCGAGTGGATGCCCTGGTTTCTGTTGTGGTAATGCTTTGGTTTCAAGTGCTTTGTTAGAGTCCACTTCAGCTGCTACAGGCAATGGTGAGCATTTGGAAGTTGCACATGGGTTTTTGGTGTCTGGATTTTGGGTTTTGGGGTGGAAGAATTCGTAAGCCGACGGGGAGAAGGCCATCGGATTCTCGTGAGCAATGCCATGGGGAGCTCTGTCTTGACCATTACCAATGGAGACAAGAAAAGCTAGAGAAGATAAGAGAAGCAAGAAAGAAGCAAATGGACTCATTTGTTGTTTTTCTTTGATTGAGGAGAGGCCAAAAAAGCAGCTGGCTTTTGAGTTAAAATTTTGGGCGTGCTTTACAATGGCTTTTGGAAGGGGCGTTTTATAGTGGTGGTTGCTTAGCATTTAATTTTGGTAAGGCAAATGATGGTACAAAAGAGGGGAACAAAATGATGAGAATGATTCTTTCTAAATAGTTTGGTCTCCCAAATTTCCCCTTGATTTCAGTCTTGGAATATCAGTTTACAATATGCACATAATTAAGGTGCATGCTAATCATAAAAGAAGAGATGATAATTTAACAATAAAAGAAAAGATTAGGTAAAAAATTTCTCCGATCCCTCTCAAATTTAAATTTGAGCAAATTAATCTCTTTTATATTTGAGCAACAAAAATTTTGATTAAATTTGCTTAAATTTGAGCAACAAGAGCAATTAATCTCGATGTTAATGTCTTTTGTCAATTGTACATAATTTTAATTGGTATAATAACAAATTTAATCTTCAATGCTTACATATTTTGTCAATTTGGTCTTGATTCTAAGAAATTCAACATATGTAGTCTCAAAATTTACACAAATGTTGTCGGCTAAATTTGTTAAATTAGGGTTAAATTGATAGAATAGAAAAACTTTGAGCACTAATTTTCTTATTACACCAATAAAAATATATAAATTTGATTGAAAACATTATATTGTTATTAATTGTCTTTAGTTGTTCACTTTGAAAATAAACATAGACTAAATTGCTTCGATTTGTTTGAGAATATTCGATTTACTTAATATCAAAATTGAAAGAGATTTGAGATATCTTTTAATCAAAAAGATGGCTAGAAAAACTTATTTACGACCCCATAAGGCCATAAATAATTGATCTAAAGTAGGTAAAAAAGAAGTGTTTGTTGTAGTCCTAAGTGCCCAATATAGCAAATTGTTCTTCTAAACTAAAATGTCTCGTGCTAGTAATTTTGAGCCCCTTCTCTCATCATTGTAGAATAAAGCTAATAATGGCTCAACATGGCAATGTTTAGTAGAGTTCTAGTAATCTTTTCTTTTCTTTTCAATCTCCATTGACTTATCATTTTGATTGAGTGCCTTCCTTAACACTTTAATGGACTAGGTACTAATAGCAAAAAGATATTATTTTTAACTTAATTATTATTTATAATTCACTCACATGTAATTCAAATGAGAAGAAAAATCATACTCTGATCTCATCATGTACATAGAAATAATTAAAATCAACGAAAGGGAAAAAAATAAGGGATAGGAAACTATGCTGTGAATGATTTTCTATTCATATATATTGTATATGATGGAAAAATGAAGAAGAAAGAAATGGAAGCATATGGGGTTACACTTTAGTTAGCTTGAAGTTGAAGGATCAATAAAGGGCAAAAAAAAACATAATTTGATGTGAGTAATTATAATGGCTAGGCTGTGACACCTGGCCTTTGAATATTATTGTAGGGGATGGGGATAAGCATGGCCTAGAAGCCCCAACAATTGAAATCAATTGCAGGCTTGCAGCAGCCAACTTCCCCCCACATGAATAGTTAAAAATCATGTCTTTTTTGATGTTCTTACAAGTAAATATGTTTATTTCTTACCCTTGCAGGGTGGCCCATTTAAACATTTTCTACAATGATGCTTTGGTTTTTGTCAGTTAATGGGCTTTTTAGACAGTGTTTTGAGGGTTGATTTAGTGGTTTGATGGGCTACTCTTAAGAACAACAAATGGGACACCAATGGTTTTCCTCAAAGGCTCAACCCGGGGACTATACAAAGAAGATAAAAAAAAAATGTCACCTTCTATCATATATAAATATTACTTTATTATGGATGTACATAACTCTCAAAGTTGTAACCTTTATTGTAGCAACCCTAATGGAATTATGAGGGTTTTATATAGTAATTAAAAATCTATTTATTCTTTGTAACTTAAAGGATTGTATTATGTTAGAAGGTCTACAAATAGAGGCATGTACAAGACTTGCAGAGATGCACAATAAATGACATAAAAGTTCTCTTATTTATTTTCTATTGTATTACTTCTTTGTATTGATATTTTCTCTTTAGTTTGTTCTTTCCTTTCATTATTTTATAACACGTTACCAGCAAGAGCTTTTAAGAGTTTATAGTGAAGTTCACGTCATTTTAACTTTATATAATTTGTCCATATAACTCCCGTTAAATTATATACGGTATACGTATTTTCATAATTCTTTTATTTTATTTTCTAGATGAAATATTTGCTTTGGGTAGCATTTGCACATTTATTTTTTTCAACTAAAATCTAATAATGATTATTATATATACATGTTTTTTTTTATTAAAAGAAATTTCAATTAATGTAATTTGTGTTAAGTTATTATTATGACTATTCCTCTCTATACCAATATTTGACATGCATATTATTATTTAGCAAATTTGGTATATATAATTGAATTATTTTACAATTGAGAATACTTATTATTTTACTAATATTTTTTTATTTTGATTCAAGTGATTATAATGTCAAATCTTGCTAAACTTGAATTTGCGGTCTTAGAGATCTTAGGCAAGAATTATTTTTCATGGGTATTAGATGCTGAAATTCACCTAGATGCTAAAGGTCTATGAAATACTATATTAGCAGATAAAGAAGCATCTAATCAAGACAAGGCAAAAGCAATGATTTTCATCCGTCATCATCTACATGAAGGGTTAAAAGTGGAATATCTCACTGTGGAAGGCCCTCTTAAGTTGTGGAAAAATTTGAAAGAATGATTTAACCATCAGAAAATGGTGATACTCCCTAAAGCTCGTTATGATGGGATGCACTTATGGTTGTAAGATTTTAAGACTGTAAGTGAATACAATTCAGAACTTTTCAAAATTAGTTCTCAACTAAAATTATGTGGAGAAAACATAGCTGATGAGGACTTGTTAGAGAAAACATTTTCAACCTTTCATACTACTAATGTGCTCCTGCAGCAGCAATACCATGAAAAATGTTTTAAAAAGTATTCTAAATTGATTTCATGTCTTTTGGTGGCTGAACAAAATAATGAGCTGTTGATGAAAAATCATGGAATTCGTCCTATTGGTTCTGCACCATTCCCTGAAGTGAATGTAACAGTATACAATAATTATGAAAATAAAAAATATAGAGGTTGCGGCCGTGGTCGTAGACGTAGTGGGGGGCATGGTCAAGGACGTATTAGTAATCGTTATCATGGTGGTCATAACACTGATACTTCTAACTACCAGAAAAAGAATAACAATGAAAGACAAGAAAGAAGTGGTCAAAATAATCCTTCAAAGACTGTTAAGAATATATGCTACTGATGTGGTATGAAGGGGCATTGGTCATGTACTGCCGTATGTCTGAGCATTCAGTAAAACTTTATCGAGCATCCATTAAAAAGAAGAGAAAGCATATGGAGACAAATTTTATATCCCAAAATGATGAAATGGAGGCAAAAGATGAAGATATTCACTATAATATTAAAACTGACCATGCCTACAAGAGTGATAGATTTGATGACCTTAATAATATAACTCACCTAGATGTGGCAAATTTTTTTGAGAATCTGATAGACCCAAAATCAATGGAGACATGTATCTTGAAAGTAGGGCTACAACACATACAATACTCAAAGATGAAAAATATTTTTCTCATTTGACAATGAGGAATGCCTATGTTAATACAATATCGGGTAGTTCAAAACTTATTGAAGGCTCTGGAAGAGCTAGTATATTATTATCCAAAAGGTGCAAAATTTGTCATTGATGATGCTTTATATTCCACTAAGTCTCAAAGATATTTATTGAGTTTTAAAGATATTCATCTTAATGGATATCATATTGAGACTATGAATGAGAAAAATATTGAATATCTATATATTACAAATGTTGAACGTGGAAAGAAATATGTTTTAGAAAGGCTACCTACTTTTTCATCAGGTTTATATTATACACATATTAGTGCAATTGAGTCACATGTTACTACAAACCAGAAGTTTGTAGACCCACATACTTTTACTATTTGGCATGACCGATTAGGCCATCCTGGATCTATTATGATGTAAAGAATCATCAAGAATTCAATTAGACACCTATTAAAGAACCAAAAAATTCTTGAATTCAATGATTTATCTTGTGTTGCTTGTTCTCGAAGGAAAATTGATTATTAGACAATCACCAACTAAAGTTGGGATTGAATCTCTCGCATTTTTGGAACGTGTTCAAGGTGATATATGTGAGCCCATTCATCCACCATGTGGACCATTCAGATATTTTATAGTATTAATAGATGTATCTAGTAGGTGGTCACATGTTTGTTTATTGTTGACTCGCAACCTGGCGTTTACGAAACTACTTGCTCAAATAATTCGATTAAAAGCACAATTTCCAGATTATGCAATCAAAACTATTCGTCTTGATAATGCTGGTAAGTTTACATCCCAAACTTTTAATGATTATTGTATGTCAATTGGGATAAAAGTTGAACATCCTATAGCTCATGTTCATACACAAAATGGTTTAGCTGAATCGTTTATCAAACGCCTTCAACTAATAGCTTGACCATTGCTTATGAGAAGAAAACTCCCTGTTACAGCTTGGGAACATGCTATTTTGCATGTAACAGTACTTGCGTGCTTAAGACCAACAAATTATAATAAATACTCCCTATTACAATTGACTTTTGGTCATGAGCCAAATATTTCCCATCTTAGAATTTTTGGATGTGCAGTATATGTTCCAATTGCTCCACCATAACGCAAAAAGATAGGTCCTCAAAGGAGGTTGGGAATATATGTTGGTTATGAATCTCCTTCTATAATTAAATATGTTGAACCATTAACTGAAGATTTATTTACTGCACGATTCATTGATTGTCATTTTGATGAAACAACATTCCCAACATTAGGGGAAGAGAAAATACAACTGGTAAAAGAAATTACATGGAATGGATCATCATTATCTCAATTAGATTATCGCATAAGTCAATATGAACAAGAAGTTCAAAAGATCATACATTTGCAAAACATTGTCAGTCAATTGCCAGATTCATTTACTGACCTAAAGAGAATTACAAAATATCACATACCAGCTGAAAATGCTCCAATACAAATTGATATTCCAATAGGGGAAATTGTTAATGCAAAAGAAAGTAATCCACGCCTGAAGCGTGGAAGGCTAACCGGTTTCAAAGATAAAAATCCTCGTAAAAGGAAATGAGCAATTATTCAAGATGATAATATTGTGGAGGCAAATGCCTAAGAAAAGGCCAAAGATATAACTAATCAAAAACCCCAAAAGA
This sequence comes from Gossypium stocksii, assembly GCA_020496765.1. Taxonomy (NCBI): domain Eukaryota; kingdom Viridiplantae; phylum Streptophyta; class Magnoliopsida; order Malvales; family Malvaceae; genus Gossypium; species Gossypium stocksii. The sequence goes on from CM035623.1 coordinate 114,790,593, forward strand.
GGTTCAGGTACCTAAAAATGGTGATAACGAATAAATCTCAATAGTTATGTTACTTCAGGAAAAAGATGGAATCAGAAAAATATAGTTGTCGACAAAAATTTTGCTTATACTGTTGCTATTGAAATAGCAAAAGAAAATGAGGATCTTGAGCCTAAATTTATTGAGAAATGTAGAGATAGAAAAGATTGACCAAAATGGAAAGACACAATTCAAGCAGATTAAATTCACTTTTTACATGTGAGGTTTTTGGAGCTATAGTCCAAACACCTAAATATGTAAAACCGGTAGGATATAAATGGATATTTGTGCGAAAACGAAATGAGAAAAATGAAGTCGTAACATATAAATCATGACTTGTAGCACAAGGATTTTTGCAAAGGCCCGGCATTGATTATGAAGAGACATATTCTCCTGTCGTGGATACAATCCTGTTTAGATACCTTATTAGTCTAGCAGTATGTGAAAAACTTGACATGCATTTAATGGATATTGTTACAGCCTATTTGTATGGTACAATTGATAATGAAATTTATATGAAAATCCTAGAATGATTTAAAATCCCTGAAGGATATAGAGTTTCTCGAGAAAATTGCTCAATTAGATTAAAGAAAATTTTATATGGATTAAAACAATCTGGACGTATGTGGTACAATGGTCTTAGTGAATATTTGTTAAAAGAAGGTTATAAAAACGATCCAATCTGCCCATACATTTTTATAAAAAGGTCTGAATCAAAATTTGTGATAATTGCTATTTATGTTGATGATCTAAATATTATTGGAACTCCTGAAGAGCTTCAAAATGCAGTAAATTGTTTAAAGAAAGAATTTGAGATGAAAGATCTTGGAAAAACAAAGTTTTGTCTTGGCCTGCAGATCGAGTATTTAAAAGATATAATTCATGTCCATCAGTCAACTTATACGAAAAAGATCTTAAATAAATTTTAGATGAATAAAGCACATCCATTGGGTACTCCGATGATTGTACGATCGTTAGATATGAATAAAGATCAATTCTGTCTTTGTGAGAATGATGAAGAGTTTCTTAGTTCTGAAGTACCATATCTAAGTGCCATAGGAGTATTGATGTATATTGCAAACAACATAAGACCTGATACAGCTTTTGCTGTAAACTTGTTAATAAGATTTATTTCTTCTCCAACACGTAGACATTGGAATGGAATTAAATATGTATTTAGATATCCTAGAGGGACCATTGATATGGGGTTATTTTATTCAAATTATTCAAAATCCTTATCAGTTGGTTATGCTAATGCTGGATATTTATCGGATCCACATAAAGGTCGATCTCAAACGGGATATTTATTTACATGTGGAGGTACGACCATATCATGGCATTCGACAAAGCAAACATTAGCTGTTGCCTCTTCAAATCATGTTGAAATAATTGCAATGCATAAGGCAAGCCGAGAGTGTGTTTGGCTAATGTTATTAACCCAACATATCTAGAAGATATGTAATTTAACTTTACAGAAAAATATGTCAACTATCTTATACAAAGATAATGCAGCATGTATAGCTCAATTAAATGGTGGTTATATCAAAGGTGATAGAACGAAACATGTTTCACCAAAATTATTCTTTAGTCATGATCTTAAGAAGAAAGATGACATAGAAGTTCAACAAATTCGTTTTAATGATAATTTAGCAGATTTTTTTACCAAGGCATTACCAACTTCAACATTTGAAAGACTACGAAACAAGATTGGAATGCATCGACTCAAAGATATAATATGATGTCACCATTAGGGGGAGTCAAAAACACGTTGTACTTTTTTCCTTTAACCAAGGTTTTGTCCCACTGGGTTTTCTTGGTAAAGGTTTTTAACGAGGCAACTTGTAATAGGAGATTGTGTCCTCTTTTTCCTTCATTAGGTTTTTATCTCATAAGGTTTTTCTTAATAAAAGTTTTTAATGAGGCACAGTTTTCTCTAATGGGCATCCAAGGGGGAGTGTTATAAATATTACTTTATTATGGATGTCCATAACTCTCAAAGTTGTAACCTCCATTGTAGCAACCCCTAATGGAATTATGAGGGTTTTATGTAGTAATTAAACCTCTATTTATTCTTTGTAACTTAAGGGATTGTATTATGTTAGAAGGTCTATAAATAGAGGCATGTGCAAGGCTTGTAGAGATACATAATAAATGAAATAAAGGTTCTCTTATTTATCTTCTATTGTATTACTTCTTTGTATTGATATTTTCTCTTTAGTTTGTTCTTTCCTTTCATTATTTTATAACACTATCCCTTTTTTTTTAAAGGAAAATTATTGATATGTTAGTGGAGTTTTTTAGACTCCACAAATGGTTAAGATTTGATAAGTGATTATAAAGTGTAGTAAAGAAAATAAAAAAAATTAATAATATAAATAAATATGATATTTGTCGCATCTTTGTCTCACTTGTGAAATCTAAAAAATTCTACCAACGATTTTAATATTTCTCATATGTAATCCTTTGTATAAATGTTGGGACAGGCGGACACTAAGATGGAATAAGCCTGCTAATATGCCCAATGTCTCTGCTCCAATATGATGAGAGGCTATTCCTCCTGAAACAAAAAGATCAACACCTTCGACACCCCATGCTGGATTTACAGGTTGGACCTTACCAGTTAGTCCATAAGGGTCCGACACTCATGTTTCAGGACCACACAATTCTGTTATATGAAATGTGCCAAAACTAAAGCGAGTCACTCCTGAGAGAAATAAATGAAATCCAAAAATTTTAGGCAAATCCAAAGAATCATCACAAAAATTTCTAAATCAAATAATTACTTCTTTTTTTAATATACCTTGTAAAAAATTTATTAATGACCTTCAATTATATTATACATAATTTGTTAGTGTAATAATTTGAATAATTTAACTCAAACAAAAGTGAATAATCTTTTTCATCAAATCAATCTAAGTTCAAACAAAAGTGAATAATCTTTTCCATCAAATCAATTCAGATTCAAGTTAATTCTCGTTTTTAATCAATTAATATTGATTTAAATTTGAATTAGTTCGTTAAATTTTTTAAAGTTAGAAGATAAAAATTGACATATCTAATATTATGTTCTATACTAGTAGAATTATGAATAAAGAAGTATGGTGATTGAGAATGTGGATTCAACCTGCTAAAAATTGTGTTGAAATCTTAAATTGACATACGTCTTCAAATGTAGTCTCTAGATAATTATACCTTGTTGAAATTAAATATATATATATATATATATATTATAATTAAGTATTTAAAAAATATGCAACCAATAAATATAGTTAACACTTCACACTACTAAGAAAGAATTCAAACATTCTTCCATAAAAGAGTGTACAAAATATTTGAAAAGAAAAAGAAGACAAAAACACAAGTTAAAATATATTATATTTACAGTTCAATGGCTCTTCTTAAGCATTTTTCTCCTCCAAACACATTGCAGAAACAAAATGCAAAAGGGAACCCTCTCTCACAAACTTACACTCATCTTTTTCTTCATCTCCAATTCATGATGACTCCTTGAATTTTATGTGAAAAATAAAAGCCCATCGATTTTAATTAAGCATTGCTCCTGAAAGATCCAAATGCCTTCATTGCTCCTGCTCTTAGGATGTATTGGTGGTAGATTGCAGCAATGGCAGCTCCAATGAAAGGTCCAACCCAGAACATCCACTGCCCATACAATAACACATTCATCAATGTTAAATACAAACATTACAACACAAATATTCAAATGAAATATATATATATATAGACAGAGAGAGAGAAACTACTTGGTCATCCCAGGCCTTGTCTTTGTTGTAAATAACAGCAGCACCAAAGCTCCTAGCAGGGTTGATACCAGTGCCAGTGATTGGAATTGTGGCTAGGTGAACCATGAACACAGCAAACCCAATGGGAAGTGGTGCCAATACCTTTCCATTTTTTGGGTTTAATTAATCACTATTTCACACACACATAAAAAAATGATTTTATATTAAAGAGTGTAAGATTATAAAAGCACATACAGGAACGTGAGAATCCCTTGCATTCCTCTTGGGATCAGTTGCAGAGAAGACAGTGTAAACAAGAACAAAAGTCCCAATGATCTCAGCACCCAAACCAGTTCCCTTATTGAAACCATCTTGTAGCTCATTGGCTCCACCACCATAGGTATTGTAGTAACTCTTTTGGAACCCCTTGACTAACCCACAACCACAAATGGCACCCAAGCACTGAGCCACCATGTACATCACGGCTCGAACCAGTGACACCTTTCGTCCTAAGAACAACCCAAAGGTCACAGCCGGGTTGATATGTCCTCCTGCAAGTGTCTCATTACATTATATTCGTTGCTAACTTTTGTTTGGTTACCAGGAATATATATATATATAGTACTCACCGGAGATACCGGCGGTGCAGTAAACAAGAATAAAGATCATGCCACCAAAAGCCCAAGCAATACCAAGGATACCAACACCACCACAATCAGGATCGACGGTGTTCTTTAAAGGATCGGTTTGGACATTGTAGCCAATCACAGTCAATACTGTGACATACAAGAAGAGAAGGGTAGCAATAAACTCAGCAATCAAAGCCCTATAAAATGACCATCGGGTGAGCTCTTCAGCATCTATCAATGGCGCCGGTGGTGGGTCATGGTAGTCTCTTCCCGCTGCCATCTCTACATCCTTAACCATATTTTGCTTTATTTGGCTTGGAATTTGTGGGTTTAAAGCAAAAGCTGAAGAGATGATGAGAGTTGAGTGGGAGAAGAAGGGTATATAAAGGAGAGAGGATTCTACTGATCATTAAACAAAGTAATTATGTTTAAGTTTAAATTAATGATCATTTTATGATTAATTTTTAGCCGTCCAATCCACCTTTGATTTTGGATTTTTTAATGATTGCTAACACGAAAAAACCAATACAAATATATATATATATATATATATATAACAAAAAAAATTGCAAATGCAACATAACAGATAAAAAGAGATACTGAATTCTAAGAAACAATGCAGTGTTGGCCCTCTTTCTTAATCAATGCAACAAAAAAGGGGAAGTAAAAAAAAAATAGAGATTAAAATTGAATTATAATGTTCCTTAAATTCATTCTATTAGTTTAGAATTTAAAAGCTTATCATAATCAAAGCATTGCCTGCAAAAACAAAATAGAAATTAAATTGGGTCATTTTAAAATTATCGAAAAATAGCAAATAAATACGTAGGTTTCCACTCTAATTAGTAAATTAGGCAACACCGTTTCCCATTACCTAAAACCTAATTCAACAATTTGCTACATTATTCCACAATCACTTCATTAAATTAAGTTTAATAAATCGAATTTATTTATAATTTTTAATTATATCTATATTTTTTTTACATATAATATTTAAAACTATTCATAACATATTCTCAACTTTTAAATAATTGAAGGATAATACATTTCAACATAGCATTAACAACAATACTTATACCAATTGAACTAAGACTCAATCCATATTTTTTAATATTTTAATAATTAAATGCAATTCACAACTATTGGAACACTTTTTTCTCCTTTTCCATTGCATTTGACAGGTTGAACCATGGAAAAAGAATCATAATTAATAAAAGCATTTAAAAAAGTCGGTCCTTGACATTAAAACCTACATGCAAATTGCAAAGCTTTCACCGAACTATATATGTATAGGGTGGATTAATTGATTTTTCCATACTAATTTTATTTGGAGAAACAAGATGGTCATTTAATGGAACAAAATAAATAACCTCACCAACTTTTTCGCAATAAAATTATAAAATGTAATTTATAAATGGTCTAATTAGAACTCCATCCCTCTATCTTATGATTGGTCCCTTTATTTTAATTTTTCTACTTTATAATAATTGATAACTTGCTCCCATTTGTATATAAATCATTGAATTACTAATTTTACTAATTCATTGTGTAAATTCAACATTTAATAATAAGGTTCTACACTATTACCCACTTGTCTAATTTCTAAGTTTTTATGAGTATGAAAAACTGAAATAAAAACTTAAATTTAATTTGTAAAGTACAAACATCAAATTTCGAAAAATTAAAACAAATAAATTTCAAATATTTATAAAAAAATGAAATTTAAAATAATACCATAAATTACATAATTCATGCCAAGTGTTGACATTAATGTATAAATGAACCGACCAATCTGACGTTTATCAGATATATATTTGTTCTCAAACGTTAACCTTATAGTATGATCATCTAGCATGTTCTAAATTCCAAATTTTTATATCAACTCTACGGGTCGCTTTTGTTTGGACTTGGGGTTATTCTGGTGGCCGCGGCTGGCTGGTCATTGAATATGAGGTATGGTTAGAAAGACGCCACGTATTCTCCTAAAATCAAGCATGGGATTCTGAAATATTCAAAATCTAGAATAGTGAGTAGGCTGGGTGGTGGCCTTTTTCTTCTTTGTTATGGGACTATGTCATGTTGTTTGTTAGTGATGGATTACTAACCCTCTTATTAGACTTGTTATTTTATTCATCACTCAAGGTTGGATGTGGTTCTGGTTACAACATTTCTTCTTACCCTTTTTCGTTTCATCAATTAATTTAATTCTCTGTTTTTAGTTTTATTGTTTTATTCGGTTTAATTAAATAAATTATTAAAAAATTTATTGAAATAAAAAAAATTCAACCAATTTTTTAACTTGGTTCAACATGTCATCTTTAAAGTGATATCTCGACTAGTTTCACATTCAATTAGTTGAACCGTTAGTTTTGATTGATGAAAGAATTTTTTAAATCCTATCATGTTGAGCAAGTAGGTGATAAAGTTCGAAAAATAAAATAATAGCTAGTGTCTCGACCTTGGAGGGAAAATTTTGAACATTGCTAGCATTACCAGGTATTATAAAGAAAGAATAAAGAGAAAGAGAAAGAAATTGTATAAAAAATTAAAATAAAAGAATTAAAAATTATTGTTATTGGCTAAAGTTTCTTTTTATAAATATAAAATTTTTACGCAAGATGAGTAATGAAAAATAGCTTAAGTATCACTTGTGACAAAAAAAATACCAGAATGAGAAAAATGGTATAATTTATATACCCATTAATTTCTTTATCCGTGCGAAACATGAGTTTACTTTTTATATAAATTATTTGAAATATAATATGCTTGTAATATTTTAATATTTCAAATATATTACATGCATAAATTTTACAGAAAAATATTAAAATTTAAATGGTATTAAAAACTATTTTACTCAAGATGATCGTGTTAGTTAAAATATATTTCCTTTTTATAAATATTTTAATAAAAATGTAAACATATTTTAAACAAAATGATTTAATGTGAGACCAAACTATGGTCATAGTTTTATTTATAATAAAAATTAGGAAAGTGTTGAAAAATATGAAACTAGCAATTTGATGCAAGAGAGAGTGCCCACTTCCCTACCCACCAAATCTGTGTTGTGACAGTTTCTATATTTAGGTGCTAGCAATTTATTGAACCTTATTTTTGGGCTATACTAATTACATGGTGAATATCTAGCTCATTATAAAAGACCATTTTGCTTGGGAATACTAACATTGGTAATTAATTTGGATCAAAATTCCCCAAAGGAATCCCTTAGATTATGGATTTTAGATTGGATCATGATTTTGGTGATGAGCTACATAGAGTTCATATTTACTTCATATATTATTATATTGTATTACTTTTATGGTATTAATGTTTTATTGGGGTTGTATTAGATCTTTTATTGTAAGCGAGTCTTGAAATCAATGTCTACATATTTGAGAGACTTGCCTAGGATAATGTACTAAGAGTTAGGCACTTAATCTATTCTTGTGAGAATAATTTGTACGAGTGTTTTTTGCTAGTAAAATATTTGGTTGTGGTTTTACTTGTTGTGATCATAGTGGTGAGAGCATTGTATCTTTAGAGTGCAAGGGTAAGGGAAACAATCACAGTGTGTGATTGAGTAGGCTCACTTTATAATTGTTGAAGAGAGTGCATATTTCTCAATGAGCTAAGCTTTACAAACGTAGGGAAGCCAAACTACATAATCATCTTCTTGTGCCTTGTGTGTTTATTGTTTTTAGTTTAGTCCTTGGAGAAGCACCTACCATCTCAGGCACCAATTTGATTATGAAGTTTTTGTTCTTAGCAACATATTTTAGCTAATAATTGGTATCAGAACCTACCACTTAAAATAGCTAGTAGAAATTCAAAGTGTTGGTAAGATCTAAATATGGAAGGTTCAACCACGCCAAGACCCCTATGCTTGAAGTTGACAATTATGCTTACTAGAAAGCACGCATGAAGGCCTATTTAAAGTCAATTGGTGAGAAAGCTTGGCGTGCTATGTTAACTGTATTGGAGGCACCTAAAATGGATAATGACAATGAGAGAGTAACAAAGTAAAAAATACAGTGGACCATAGAGGAAGATAAGTTGACAAATATTAATTCAAAGGCATTATATGCAATTTTCTATAGAGTGGATTTGTAAGAATTCAAAAGAATTGTCAGATGCATTATGGCAAAAAATGCTTTGGATATCTTAGAAACAACACACGAAGGAACCTCCACAGTCAAGCAATCAAAAACGTAAATGCTAACTTTGAGATTTGAAAGTCTGAGGATGCAGGAGTCAAAGACAATTGGTGAATTTTATGAAAAATTGCATTTGAAAGCCAAGCTTTTAAGAAAGGCACTAAGATCTCTCCCTAAAAGATTTTCCATCAAGGTCACTGCCATTTAAGAGGCCAATAACCTTGAACAACTAGCCAAGATGAACTCATTGGTTCTTTACAAACCTTTGAGAGATAAATCTAGATGAAGTAAAACGAATCAAAGGAAAAGTGAATAAAAATATTTCTTTTCAAGTCAATAAGGAAGTACCCACTTCTCGAAATACTACATTAAATGACTTACAATAAGAGATGGCCTTGCTTACTCAGAATTTTAATAAAGCATTCAAATAACAATAAATGAGATTCAAGAAATTTGAAGCCAATACCAGTTTTCCCAAAAACAAGTCAAAGAGAGTTGTGATCAAAGAAGAACCTAAGAAGGACAAAAAGAAACGTGTACAATGCTATGAATGTCAAGGGTTTGGCCACATTCAATCCGAGTGTGCTAACACCCTAAAAAGAAGAAAAAGTCTCTTTGTGTGACATGGAGTGATAAGGATTCCTCTAGTGGTTTTGGCTCAGAAGATGATCATCAAAACTTTATTGATTTTATTGCTAATGTTGGCAAAAAGGATTCTGATATAAAGTTTTGTGGTGAAAATGATGAAGACTTTCCGAAGACTTATAAAGAGATGTTTGGTAAATGCGCAATGGTGTGTGAGATCAACACTCAACTGTCTCAAGAAAACAAGTGTTTGAAATATGAGAATGTTGCTTTGACTAATCAAGCGGTTGCATGTAACAACCTGATTTTCAATAGTGTCATAAAACTCGGTTTTGGATCGGATTAATTGAGCTAAGCTAGTAAATAATTTAAAATAGAATAATTACGAGTCACGTATAGGTCAGAGAGATTAAGTAATTAAGTGTTATTGAACTAAATCAATTAATAAAAATAGCACAAGGACTAAGTTAATTAGTGACAAAATTGAAAAGAAAGTGATTTTCAAATTAGCAAGTGCCTTAAATGATAATTAAACAAAAGTTATATTAGCAATTAAATCATTTTAATTTCATTTTAGTGCTTAATTAAGTGGAGTATCATCATTTTCCACTAAGTGCATATTAAGTTAATTAAATCATTATTAGTGACTTAATTAACTTAATTAATGCGTTAATTATCTCTATATATATGCTTTGATAATGGGAGAGAGAAAAACCTTAATCTCGTTCTCTCCTCCTTTCACCGTCCACTAAAGAAAGAAAGGAAACAAATTTTATAAAAATATTCACTTTTTATTAGCTTTTAAGTAAAAATTAGGTGAATTTTAATGTATTTAAAATAAAATATACTACGGTTGAATTAGATATTATTTGAAAATAAAAATAATAAATAACATAATTTGAAACATGATATACAACATTTGAGAAATCATTATTTAAGCACTATAAAAAGATTTGACTCTTATTTAAGCACATTTAAAAAGTTTTGGCCTTTATTTGAGTATTTTGAAAGATTTTCCTTTCATTTAAATACTTTTTTAAACATTAAGCCCTTATACGAGTATTTTTTTAAAGGTTTAACCCTTATGTGAATCCTGAAAAGATTAAGCCCCAATTTGATGATTTAGTTTTCATTTTTCATGTATAATAGGATAGTTGACAAATAAAAATAAAAAATTTGAAAAAAAAGAAGAGTTCCCTTCTTTAATTTTCCTTGCCATATATATATTTTTTGTTTTTTAGGTTGGGTTTTATTTCGATAATTTAAATGTTTCTAGTTTCCAATACTAGAAATATCATAGGTACCAATAATTATGTAGTTTCTAATATTAAAAAGTTCATATTTTTTAGAAGAAAAAACGTATAAATACAAAATTTATGGTGTTAGCAAAAATCGTTTCTTGATAATAAAAAAAATTCATTTTTTTATTTTTCATAAAAGTTTTAAAAAATAATTATTTTTTTATAAGTTGATTTCATTTTAGGGTTTGATTGGTTATTTTCTAAATGTCATTTAAATATATAAAAAATCTTTATATTTAAAAGATGTTTTTATAAGAATTTAAAAAAAAAATGTTATTATATCTCATGCAATTATATTATTTTGTGATTATTATTGAGATTTTAATTTTAAATTATAATTATAATTTTAATAATCATGTTTAAAGTTATTTATTATTGAAAACATTATTATTTATGACAAGAAAATCATGTTTAAAACTTAATCTAAAAAATAATCCCAAAACTCAAAAATTTCAGATACATGCAATCTTTTATAATATATATTATATGATTTGTGAGTTGAGTGAAAAAAAAATCCTACACAAAATCATGTAAAAAAGGAACTCTTTCCCCACTACTCGGATTATTTTATGTTTCTCTTCATTTTCTCCAAAGAAAAAATAATTAACTAGTGACTCAAAGTCTATCATTTTTAATTTTATTACTTATTTAAAAAGTACTCCCACTCTTTTTAGTACCATTTTTCCTTATCAATAACTACGTATCATTTTGTTAATATACCAATAATTATAATTTTGAATTTTATTTTATAATGAACACTGCTGTTTATAATTTTGATTTATAAATTGAACTTTTTTGTTGAACAAGAAAACACATACTTGGCTGAATTCCAAAGGCCTGGGAAATTTTCTTTATAGAATTCTTTGCTTTTATCAGTGGCTCAGCTTAGGAGATAACAATCCAGCTCCATCCTCGTTATTATAATTGCGCGAGGTTAAGGTTGAAAAGGAGGGATAAAATTAAATAATCAATTCAATCTCTACTGTTCACTCAAATAAAAAAACCTTTTGTTCAAACCCATTTCTACTTCTATTTAATTTATATTTTATATATCATAACATCGTAATATTAATGAAATGTTATTTACATTAACTTCCCAAAAGTAATATTTTAATTTTAAAAAACACACTTTTCCAGCGGTTTTCCAATCCAGACTAAGAAAAAGGAAAGCACTTTCCACCAACAATACAATACTGTCTCAAGAGACAGTCATGGAGTGGGATAATTCAACAAGAGATCCAATAGCATCTACAAAAACCCAGGTTGTTCCTCTACCTAACCCCTAATTTGCACACAAAACATGAATGGTCTTTTTGGTCACTCAACATCTCCTAGGAGAGCTGTCTGCTTCTGTTTTAAGCAGACACATTCATGACCAGTGCAAACTAACTTAAACTGTGAAGTCAATTGACTTCATAATTCGAGAATATGTATCCGTAAGCAGTACTTCTAAGTAGCAAGATTAGAGTTTAGGGAAGTATACACCTTACACATTGTGCTGCTATATCATTTCAGATGCGAGGGAACAAACAGAAAGCACGGATGAATTGACCTAATGGCAACACCGTCTCAGTTTAGCAAATGATACACAGAAAAACTTCCCTGTGGTTGTAACATGAATTAAGAAAAAAACATGGTTTACGCATTTGAATTTAAGGAATAAAGCCTAAAAACAAGAGTTGATGATCTCAAATCAAACCATTAGCCTAAAAACAAGAGTTGATGATCTCAAATCAAACCATTAGCACAACGGATAAAATAATAAAGGAGATGCAAACATGTCAACAAGTACTAATTGCTTCCAAGAATAAGATCTAAAAAGGGCTTTTATCACCCTTCAAACCCCAATCCTACAACACAACCACATTGGCAGGCAATTGGGGTGTAGTTTAGGGAGAAAACAGCAATAAATCAATAGAATTAAAGCTGAAAAATATTTAACATCCTTCACAAAAACAACCATTCGAAGATATCTCAATCTTGAAGCATAATCTCAAAAAGATTACACATTGGTAACCAGCAAAAGGATGTGATTGACTTCCTAAAACAAGTTTAAAAATTATACTCAACTACCATGAAAATATTTCATTCATTTCTCAAGCAGAATGACTGATAAAACTTGCATTTCCCATTCATTTCCGACTTACCAAACAGGGCATTACCAAGACCTGCATTTTCCACTCATTTCTTACCATCGAAGCAGAAGCACTACCAAGATTTTCATTTAAACAGGCAATATAAGATGCAAAAAGGGATCTTTAAGGAAAAAAAGTAAATAAACATCACATCTAGAGCGATTTGAGGATCCATAAATGTTAAAATCGTCTAACTTGACCTCAAAAACAACCTCTGGTGAACAAAAATCGGCAAGTTGTCCAAAACATTAAAACTAAACAAAAAAAAAGGAAAGTGAAAACGGGAGAATAATATTGATAATAAAAGAAAAAAAGAAAACAAGCATTCTCACTCCAGGGGAACATCGATATCGCCATCCTCGATTTCCTGCTGCAAATCCTTGGGGTCTTTGCCATCAACCGTACATCCGACGGAGACGCAGGTGCCCAGAATCTCCTTCACCGTACCTCTTAAGTCCTTAGCCATCGACCTCGGCCTCATTACTTTAGCAATCTCGATGACGTCATCAAGGCCGATGTTCCCATTATGCTTGATGTTTTTGGTCTTCTTCCTATCCCTCTCAGGCTCCTTCAAAGCCTTGATCACCAGCGCCGCCGCCGAAGGGACAACTGTGACTTTCGCCTGACGGTTCTGGACAGTGAGCTTGACGGTCACGCGGAGACCCTTCCATTCCTTTGCGGTTTCCTTGGCAATATCTTCACCGATCTTTTTGGGAGATAGACCGAGTGGACCGATCTTCGGAGCGAGGGAACTTGCAGCTCCGACTTCGCCGCCGGTGACGCGGACGAACACATCAACGACTTGTGTTGGGTCAAACTTGGGCGGCATTGTTGGGCTTACTCTTTGATGGAGGAGAAAAGGAGGATTAGGGTTTTCAGAAATGGAAGGGTATAAAAGGGTGGAGCAATAAAGCTAGGGTTTTTCAGTTTCTTTGATTTATTGCCCGATTTAACCTTCAGTGAACTCGGGAAAATTGAAATCTGATGGGTATGTATGTAATTTCAAGTGTATTGGGCTGTGCAATAGGTGAGACTTCGATGTTTGGGCTTATCCTCAATTGGGTTCCTCTTTATAGACAAGGCTTGGACTAGGTGATATCAATGCCTTTTTTCTTTTCGAAATGTCAACACCATATATGAATATTTTGATTTCGTGAAGTAGATATCCAAAATTGTTTAGGTTGGTTTATATTATTTTTAAAAGATATTTATTTAATTTCATACTATATCATTTTCTTTTCAACCGAAATAGTTAGGGCTAATTTGGTATTATTGTTGTAGTGCAGAAGCTTTTAAATGGTTGCATTCCGGAAAAAAAATATTTTTAGAAAATACTAGTAGGAAGTGTTGTGGAAAAATATAATTTGTTAATTTTTGAATATTTAGCATTGTTATAAAAATTTATGATTAGCATATTAAACATTATATTGGAAAGTAAAAAAAATACATATATTCATTTCTTTTTCTTGTAATCTTTTATGGCACGTGTTGAATTTTTTAATAGCCTCGCGGCATATTTTTATTATATTTCAATTTTTTTTATATTTGATATAATTTAACATAGTTATAGAAGTGTAATATTGAATTTATTTAGATGAAATGTTAAAATGATAAATTTTTGCTGTAATTAAAATAAATTTACTATTATTTCTTTAAATTCTCAGGCGAAGATTATAAAATTTATATGTTTACGAAAGTTATAATAAGAATTGTTATAAATTCAAAAAATATATACATAATTTGTAGCAATTGAGCAATAACTAATTTCATTTCTCTTTCATTTAATTTTATTAATTATGTTACACTTCATCCGATGTAAGATATTATATTCATTGTCGAAGAAATTCCAAACATAATCATGCAAGGTACTTACCAGAAAGTCAAGTTAAATTTTTTTTTTATAAAATCAATTCATATTAATCAACTTCGATTTTAATACTTTAAAATCAAGTTGAAAACATTTTGAAATTATTTGTAAGTGTCCAAAGGCATTTGAGACAAAGTACAAGTCTTTGGGGTTAAAACAATGTAATATATGGGAGGAAGTCTTATTTGGCGTAGATGTATCGATACAAGTAGGGACTTGTAATGATACAAATCCTTGGTATTATAGATGTTTAAATTCTATCAGAGTTACTGGGTTCATGTACCGATACAATTATGACTGAGCCTAAAATTAACCTCATAATTCATCAATTTTAACTTGTGACAATATATTATCAAAATATTGACTCATGGGACTCAAAACCAAGTTCAAAACATACAAAATATTCAATAGAACACCTATAAACCTAGTGAGCATATACATGTCATAAGAATTACCAAGTTCAACTATCATGTTAGCTTACTTAACACCCAAGATATTGATCATTCTAATGTTCATCCATCGTATAACTATTTCATACATCAAAGATGGCATGATATATATACATAAACATATACAACCGTGATCAAAACATACTTAACTTAGGTTACAAAGTTACTAAGAGCGAACAAATTAAAGATAACATAAAAGACTCCAACTATTCCTTGTTAACTTAGGTACATGCCACTGCACAACTAAAAACAAAAGGAGTATTACAAATTGTGATTGAGTTGAGATAAGAGTCTTGTATGCTGTTAATATAACATGAGCTCAACAAAACTTATGCATCACTTGCACGTAAAATAAAGCAAATTCACACGCTGAGCATTGGGAGTTCAATCGTACTAAAATAAATCGAAATAAAAACATTAAATCATTAAATAATTAAACATTCTGATAACCTTTAATACCAGTACACTAATTTCAATTCAACACTTAACATATCATGCAATTACATTACACCATGTTGCTTTGAATTATTAACTTAACTTTAAAATAGTCTCTTACACTAATTTCAATTCAACACTTAACATGTCATGCAATTACATTACACCATGTTGCTTTGAATTATTAACTTAACTTTACAATAGTCTCTTATACAATGTATCATATACATATACCAACGTCGTCTCTTTTCATAATACCTCGTATATCTATATGCATTTCGTATCCATGAATCATTATGTTACTCGGTCAATTTTCATTACCAATTTAAATATCATATTTCATACAATGTTTCTTATACCTTTTTAATTATTTCATGTTACAATTATCTTTCTGTTCTCAGTGCAATTGCATTTCGTATGTATAATTGATTTTATATCATATTCACAACGAGATCACGTATCACATTCATAATTAGCCTCTATTAACTTAATATGAAATAAAGTACATGTACATGGATTAATCACCTAACACTTCACAATAAGCACATAAGCTTTGATTAAGCATTAATACATCAACATCCCTTAACACTCTACAATATGCATCATAGTGCCAAAATATGCATTGAAGTGCAAAAATGAATTGCATCAAAGTGTCAAAATAAATTGCATCGATGTGCCAGAATGCTTCCATCGATAAACACATAAATCCTATGACATGCCAACTATACTTGAATTCTACCCCATATTGTTAATAAGACAAATCTTTATTATCAAATCTCATCACTATGCATTTCAATATATCTTCTCAATATCCATAATGTTAACATTACAACTCATATCATGACATCATACAATTTCACATAAGCAAGTGTAGCAACTTATCAATTAATCTCCAATTGAATGCGGTATAAAGCACATTCATTTACATTGGACATTAAGCGTACTTTAGGATTGACACTTACTATGTTCTACTCCAATCAAAACTTTATTTTAATATTTTTATGGGATAAATATCAAATTTATATTTTTACTTTGGTCTAATGTGCAATCCGATTCATGAACTTTTATTGGGTGCAAATACATGCATGAAACTTGAATTACAGTTCATATGTATGCATAAAACTTTTATTTTGATTCAATTGTACACATTTAAAAAATGAATACAAACATTTATTTTCATATTATATTAATATAATTATTTGTGTATACAATATATTAAAGTAAAATAATGCTAATTCAATAACTTTGTTAGTAATTTGTGAAAATTAAATGAAATCAAAATTTTTAGTATAAAATACACAAAATCAACGTTCATGTATGACATTGCACATTGAATTAAAATTCATGTATAATTTTGATACTATCCTTATTTTTATAATACAAATTGTTTTACTTTCGTAAGATGGAATTTCTAGTTTAATATTAATCTGACATCTTAGTAGTGATTAATATAAAAGTTTTCAACTAATACAATTATAAAAAAATTTATAGGCAGTGTTTGAAGAATCATTTAGTAATTGGATTTGAGTGTAATTGTTTATAATTACACAATAATATCATGTTTGTGTAACAATTGTAATTGATGGGTCTCACCATATTGGTTGTAATCGGAGTACCCTAATTACACTTTCTAATTCGTAAGAGGACGGTGAAAAATGAAGCAATTACACAAATAATTACACCCGAATCCAAGTTTAAAAATGTATTTTTATACAACTTATAAAAATTATATCATAAGTATGAAAATGTATGAGTGTTTGGGATGGTTATGATAAAAAAATTTATTATATTATGGATCTTAAAAAAGTATATTATAAAATAAATTGTGTATTTTATAAAATTACAACAAAAATTTTATATTATTAAATCTTAAAAATTTTCTAAATTTTTTATCAAAAAGTTTCTTATAAAAATAATTTACAAGTTGTAAAAATGTTTAATATATTGATTTGTAAAAATTTATGGTCAAGAAGTACGAACATGACTTATTTATGCGTCCATGCTATATATTATAAAAATAATAAAATTATTCATAAAAAATGTTATAATTTTTAATCATAAATTATTTATAAAAAATTATTTTTTTTAAATCATGACAAAAATTATATTAATTATAAGAAGTATTATGAAAGTTTTTAGACAACTTATAAAATTTTCTTTATAAAATTTATATAGTATAAATTTTATATATATTTTAATTAATTTACATATTATAAAAAAATGAATATAATCTAGTATAAGTCTTCCTCCAAATTAAATTTATATAAATTTTTATAACTAAAGCTACAGACTATTTAGAGTGTGAACCCAAATATTATAAGGTTGATGCTAATTACGTAGACACAAGCACCATAGACAACTCGTGAACTCTTTAATTTGATATTCAAAGCTTCGAAATATGGTTGAGAAGACATTTGTTGTTCTAAAAAAATATTTATTATATTAACATCAACTTAGTATAGCATGAAAAAATAATATTAAATTGTACTAGTATATTGTATATTTCATATATTCAATCATAGGTTGAATTGAGATGATTCATACTTCGAAGAGTACATGAAAGAATGATATTTTGATAATATTAATTATGTAGATTCAAATTTAGATAATGGTGAACTTGATTAAGGACCAACCGGTGATAATAAGGAGTATACGTTAAATATTAAAGAGGAAATAATGTAATAAATATGCATTAAAACAATTAGATAAAATTGTATATGAGATTTATTTTTCTTACTATTTTTACTAGTAATTGTATTATCAACTACTTTTTTAGACCATCATAATGCATCTGATGATTTGATTTTAATTTTTGTTACTTGCTTAGATATTATTTTCATACTAACAAGTTTTTATAGTAATTAATATTTAAAAATATATAAATTATGTAATAGTACAATTACAAATTATACTATTAAACATGATATAAAAATTATTATATAATTACACTCTATCAACTAAACACCTCTAAAAAATTGTAATTGGTAATTATAAAACTCAAAGAAAATTATAATTCTTTCTAATTATAAAACAAAACCTTAATATAATTGGTAAATTATCAAAATAGTCATTTTTATTGGTATCATGTTATATTTTAGTCACATATGTTTGAAATGTTACGTTTTAATTACTTACGTTATAGTGTTGTAACATTTTAGTCATTGACTGTTAATTTTCGATAAGCTAACCTGACATGTATTTCAAATGAAAATTTAAGGTTAAATTATACAATTGGTCCCTATATTTTTTTCATTTTGAGCAATTTAATTTTTTTCTTTTATGCTAAAAGAGATGAAAAAGGGAGAAAAATAGAGGAAAAAGCAGAAGAGAATGAAAAATGAAAAATAAAAAATAAAAGTTGAAAAGAACATAAAAGAAAAAAATTAAATTACTCAAAATAAAAAAATTTGAGGACTAATTGTATAATTTAACCTAAAATTTTTATTTGAAATGATGATTTAATGTGTCATGTCAACTTACCCTTACACTTTCAACGGTAATTAATGGTTCAATGACTAAAATATTATAACACGTTAACATAAGTTATTAAAACGCAAGATTTTAAGTATGAGTAACTAAAATGTAATCTAAGAGAAATAAAAATGATTATTTTAGTTGTTTAACCTAATATAATTATTAGACGTTTCGGTTTTCACGACCAAAGCGGAAAACAGTCGGGGAGAAACCAACCAACCAACAAAAAACCGCGCAATCAAAACAAGAAATTTTAGGCTCGCAGCGTTGCTGAAAGAGTGCTTCTAGTTATTTTGATTTTATTTCCTGAGTGTGTAAAGCTAAATATCAATGGATTCTGTCTCATCTTCTTCATCTCTAGATGACTTCACCCAACTAAGCCCTAATTCTGATCCCAAAGCTGTGGACCAACGGTTTGATTTATTATCAGTGACTGATGAACCGATCCAATCCGAACCCAGTCATCGAGGAAATGCCGATGGATTCACCGATGAATCCTTGAATCCAGAGAGAAGCACCGGCGACGAAGACGACGATCAATTAGGAGTGGAGGATCAGGAATTGGTTGCCGATGAAGGGCCTTCGAGTCCAAACAGTTGCAGTTACGCCGGTGAGAGCGGGAGCGCCAGCGCCACCAGCGTGTCGAGGATTGATGCAGCGAGTGATATTGACGATATTGAGATTCAGGAAGTGAGGAACGAGAGCTCATTCGAAGGTATCTCGTATTCTCAGCCCTCCTCTGGGGTGCCCGGTAAACACCGCGTCGACGAGGTGAGCCATTTCATTAACATTTTGTTTTTGTTGGCTTTGTTAATGTGGAGAAAACTTTTTGGTTTAGCTTTTTCTTAACCAAATTCACCAATCATTGCCGTTCATATTTATGAACTGGATTTTGGAATTGAAAGCAGATAGGAAGCTTTGAATTAAGCAACAACGATTTTATTGTTTGACTTTCCTTGTCAGCATTTAGTTAAAAAAAGAAGAAGCTATTTTCAAGTGTTATTTCTATAATAAACCATGTCTGATTTTAAGTGCAGGATGATGCTTCGATATCATGGAGAAAGAGGAAGAAACACTTCTTTATCTTGAGTAACTCTGGCAAACCAATATATTCCAGGTTTGTTAATAGTTCCAAAATATGCTAGCACTGGAAGGTGCATGATGTGCCAATTACTAGCGGCTGCTTGCTTATAATTCCTATTTCAGTTTCTTTTGTATACCTGACTTGTAGATATGGAGATGAACACAAATTAGCTGGTTTTTCTGCGACACTACAAGCCATTATTTCCTTCATGGAGAATGGGTACTTGGCTGGATCTAGCTTACTTAGATTTTAGTAATGATTCTTTTGCTTAATCAAATGCAAAATTTTCAGCTACTTTCTCCCTTTTCATGTCAGTTCTTTGAAGGAGTTTTAATGTATCGTTGATTGATTCTCAGGGGAGACTGTGTCAAATTGGTGAAGGCTGGAAAACACCAGGTATTGCATGGCTAAATTTTCTATTTCTGGAGATGATATTTATGCTTTTTAGCTTTAGAATCAGTTATTATTAGATTACTTGCATTCAAACTACTTTCTCATTCGCTTAGTAGTTCAGGTTTTTAAGTGCACCTTTTGGAGTTCCTTTCACATATCAAATACTATGGGGAAAAAAAAATAGTGAAAAGCTTCAATTTAATTTCTATTTCACCTTAATCTTCTTATTTTATTGATAGTTTCCTTATAGTTGAACTTTAATCCTCTAAATAATTATTTTCAAGACATTTTATTGGAGAGTTATTGTTTTTGGCAAGAAAAGTGAATGTTGTGGCGTGATAGCAGAAAGTTTTTTTTTTTTTGAAACTTATGGCAACTGAAATTGCATTTCACAAGCAACTAAATATTCAATAATCTAATAATTCTATTACACACGAAGACTGCAAAAGAAAGCAAAAATTCTTAACAATATTGTTGTTGAAAATAGGCACATTTACATGAAAAGTGTCTGTTGATTTCATCAAGAAAGCACACAAACTCTCGCTTTTTTCTTATTCTTTTGGAATAGAATGCCTAAACACTGGCCGAACTTAAAGCTTATATATTCAAACATTTTTGTTTGATCAATTGAATAAAATATGGGGTGATGTATTATTTTCACTCAGGTAGTCTTCGTTGTAAAGGGACCGGTTTATTTAGTTTGCATCAGCTGCAACGAGGAGCCCTTTGAATCACTAAAGGGACAGTTGGAGCTTATTTATGGTCAGGTAGTTCTTACAATAACCCTTGCAAATCTCTAGTTCCTGACTGATGAATTCGGTTGCTGCTACCTATTCAAGGCTTGTGATTTTCCCTTGATCCTTTTATTTCTCACGCATTATTATTTGGTCACCCTTATATTATTTGTTAATGACAGTCACGCAAAAGTACTTCTCTCGGTCACTGTTGATTGGTTATCAAATGGATGCAGATGATACTTATCTTAACAAAGTCCATAAATAGGAGCTTCGAGAAGAATCCTAAGTTTGATATGACACTTTTGCTTGGAGGAACAGATGATGTTTTTTCTTCCCTTAGTCACTCCTTCAGTTGGTGCGTTTCTTTGGGTTTTTCCTGCAGATAAATATTGGAGCTCCCCTTTCTGCCTCCATCCCACCCTGCTACCCCCCTCATTTGCTTTCTTGCTTAAACCTACTTTGACTTATTTTAGGGCCACATTTGGATTACATTCGTGCACGTGATTGGGTCTTCAATCACACCACACAACTCATGGGTAGCATGGCGGGAATATTCTCACCATGTTGCACCTTCAGTTGAAGATTTGACCCTCATGGGTCCAGTGAAAATTCTCCCCTCCGGTTGCAATTTTCCTTCCAATTTTTACTATTTTTTTACTTAAAAGTTTCTAAACTATATTCTTTTCAAAGTATATATTCATTTAATGTAATGAAAAAAATTATATAATTATATAATAAGTACAAAAATAATGAAAATAGGAAAACAAATACATAAAATAATGTAGCAATATCAGTGTCCTTAATGCTCAATTTCTATTATCACTAATAGTTACAGGTTTTTTGCTATCTAAACATATCTTTGCAGTTTGCACTGCAACTCCAGTCTCACTATTATTGTAACTAATTTTGGCACAAGCACTATTTTAATCTCTCCTAGACCCCAAGTCAATTGCGTGACTATTAGTTCTGGTTGTTTAAAAATTTGTCCTATTCTATCCCTGGTTGAAAATATTGATTATGCATTCAGAACAAGGATAATATGTGTTTGTATTTACACATTTGTGTTACTTTCATTTTCCTCCACAGTACCTGAATGGTACCTTCTAACCTTTTCTTTTTTCTTTTTTTTGCTTAGGAACCCAGCTACATTTCTTCATGCATACACCTGCCTTCCCCTTGCTTATGCAACAAGGCAGGCTGCTGGTGCTATATTGCAAGATGTTGCTGATTCAGGGGTGTTATTTGCAATACTAATGTGTAAACACAAGGTAAAACTCTGGCATCTCTTTTTTCTTATTTTGCCCTGAAAATAAGCTTCAGCATTGTATTTGTTCTTGTTTCTTTCCCTGTTACTTCATAAGAAGTATTTTACTGTTTAGAACATTTTAATGACCCGAAGGTCAATTTCAGGTTATCAGTCTTGTTGGTGCACAAAAAGCCTCTGTTCATCCTGATGATATATTGCTACTTTCAAACTTTGTGATGTCATCAGAGTCATTTAGGTAAGTGGAATAAACTTCTAATTGGTCTTTAATCCCCTTCTATCAGTCAACTCCTAAGAGTCTGAATGCACTTGCCCTCAGAAACACATTACTTTTGATGTTTCAGAACCATCTATTAGATAATTCTTGTAACACCCTCTAACCCTAAACTATTGCTAGAACAGAGTTGCGAAGCATTACTGGACGTTTCTGATCAGTTATGAATATTATACAAACAATCAACATATGTTATATAAATTAATCATTCTGTCCCTTTAATGGGTTACCGAGGCCCAAAATATACATTAGAAACCAATTGAGACTTATTTGAGCACTCCGAAAATTTTGTGAATTTTTAAATTTTTTCTTAAGTGCAGGGCTCATATGCTCGTGTTACAAAGAGACACGCCCGTGTAGTCATAAGACACCCCCGTGTGGTCTGGCCGTGTGGTATGTCTATGTCTCAGGCCATGTAGAAGTACACGTCCGTGTTCTTTACTCGTGTAACTCTCTAACTTGTAATTCTTTTTACTGCATGGGTCATACGGCCAAGTCACATTCCCGTGTGTTAGACTGTTTACTTCACACGGCTGAGACACACGTTCGTGTCTCTGCCTGTGTGCCTAAACCTGAGCATTCTATTTCTAAATTTTAAGATGCAGGGGACACACGGCCAGATCACGCGCTCATGTGCTAGCCGTGTGTCTCATACGGTCTGGACACACCCCGTGTGCCAGCCTGTGTGGACTCAAAATGAGTCTTATACTTTAAGTTAACCAACCCTGCACTTCTTAAACAACGAGCAACTTAATAATCAAACTTTCAACCAATCCAAAATATATTTAAATATACTCAAATGCCTAATGCTTTTAAACCTATTGACCCATCTAATATGTAATCACAATCATTTCACTTATAACATTCAAATTCATTCTATTAACAATATTTAACTCAATTCAAGTTTCTATGCTAAAATTTATCATTTCATACCCTTAATATATCATATATGTATTGTATATAACCTTTTGAAACTCAAGCTATAATATCATTGCATCTATATATTAAAATGATTTATACAAACATCCTAGGTACATGTCGTTTTACAAAGAGAATATACATCACCACTTTGTTGAGTTCGGAATTGGTGTGGATACTAGACCGAAAATTTGACTTCACCTAGCCTGCGCACGGAAACAAACCGTACGCTAAATATATATACTCAGTGGTGTTACTATAATTTAAATTCTATAACATCATAATAAAACATGTATATTTATTCTTAACTCATTAATTTATTTTCCAACTATAATTCCATACACTAGCACACATTTATCAATATTAGAATTCTCAAATAGTTATTCTTTACTCGTTTCTTATAACATTTCACTATATTGATAATTATTTCATTTTCGTAACTTATTTGCATATCTTATTTCAATTCATGTTCAAAAACATTCGATATCATTTTTTTTGCCAATTCATTTATTAGTCCCTATTAACTCGACTCAGATTTTAGCGGATACACGGCTCCAACCAAAACACACCAATATGACACCCAGTGCCTCATTAGATAGTTCGAAGGAATAGCTGACACCTAGTTTCTCATCGGCCAAGTCGAAGTAAATTAGTATCTAGTACCTCATCGAATGTCTCATTGACTCGAGGTAGTATCCCTGAACACTTCCAATCTTATGGCATGCCAACTATATCCAACTTAGCTCAACTAGTTAATAGGATATTCAAATCACATTTCAATTTTACTTAATATTCATATCAATTTCTATTGAATCACAATTTCTCATACTTTCTTTTTAAATCACTTCCCATTTTCCAATCAATATACATTTCAAATACTCACATATATTAATAATTCAATTCAATTTCATTCAATTCCATATCACTACTCAACTCAATTTTACTTACCATGCATATTAATTAAAATTCAACAATTGATAATAATTAAATTCGAATTATAGTAACACAAACCATGATTTCTCGGTTTACTCTTCGTTCCCTTTCTCTTTTCCTTTTTTGGCCAATGTCTCCGGCACGATGTTAGCTACGAAAATTAAAATAATTTATAATCATTAATACAATACCAACTCACATTAAATGTTTTGATTTTCTATTTAACTTTTGCCTAAATTTTAATTTAATCCTTAACTAAAATTATCTTCATTTTTATCACAATTTATACCTTGTTTTCACTTAATTTTCTACTTATAGTTTAACTTAACCCTCAAATTTTCATCACAAAACCCTAATTTCGAATTTCTTTCAATTTAGTCCCTATTACACAAAACTTATAACTTATTCTACAATTTAATCATTTATCCAATTCTAATTTGAAATTCTATCAATTCAATCACTAATTTTTCAATTAATTCAACATAAACTATATTAAAAAATCTACTAACTTTCAAAATTTCAACATATACCTAGTAGTATTTTATTCTAGAATCATAAAAACTCAAAAAGTACAAGAAAATTAGCTAAATTGACTTACCAAATTAACTTTGAATCCTTAGAACCCTAATTTTCCCTTTTTCTTTCTTTCCCTTTCTTCTCCCCTGTTTTGTTTCTGCTTATGTTCTTTTTTTTTTCTATTTCATTTGTTTTTATTTCTTTTATTAACTTATGTTTTATATTATAATAGTAATATAATAAAAATAAAATAAAAATATTTTATATATACTTAAATATTAAGTATATTTATATATTATTAATAAATATATGTATATTATGCGTACACATGGAATTATAATTTCCATACATTTGTCACTCATGGTTTATTTACTAATTGGGTCCCTTAATTTTTCTCTATTTTATAATCTCACTTTTATTCTATTTGCAATCTAGTTCTTTCATCTACTTACTCCTAATTAAGTCAAATTTATCTAGCCATAACCTAATTAAGCATATAACTAACTTCGCAAATATTTTTAATAAATATTTATGAATCCGTTTTACTAAAACGAAGTCCCGACAACACACTTTCCGATGCCGGTAAATTTTAGGTCGTTACAATCCTCCTTAGTAGGGAGTGTGGATCAGTAATGTTGATCCTTTTGACTTGGATAGGAGGTGGGCTTTATGCAGATTTCTAGCTAAACATTTTTTGTTCAATAAACAACCTCGATTTCATTATCTTATCTTACAAGTATTCCTCATGTGCCAATTGAATTCTAAAT
Organism: Gossypium stocksii; assembly: GCA_020496765.1. NCBI lineage: Eukaryota > Viridiplantae > Streptophyta > Magnoliopsida > Malvales > Malvaceae > Gossypium > Gossypium stocksii. Next base: position 114,816,263 of record CM035623.1, read on the forward strand.
TGAAATTCCAGTTCAGAATTTTTTTGCATATTTTAAGCAATTAACATGCTTACTAGCACTTTTATTGTTTTGGTGACCATTTTTATTACATAAAAAATAGTTCTTAACAGCCCAAAATTACATTTGGTTGGCAGAAAACAATTTCTTTATAATCCAGAACTTAAACAATTGAGTCCTGAGTTTGTGCAGTCTTTGCATTTTTTATTTATTTCCTCTTTTCCTTCTATATCTAGCAGATTTAATGTTACATTGATGCTAATGATTTTGTGGGATTTTTACGAATGATCTCTTCGTGCTTTATACAGGACATCAGAATCATTTTCTCCAATTTGCTTGCCTAGATATAATCCTTTGGCATTTTTGCATGCTTATGTGCATTTTTTTGATGTGAGTGACACTTGGTTTGCAAGATGTTAAATTTTATGCAACTTCTACATGCAATGCTGTGGTAACTTCTACTTTCTTGTGTCAGGTTGATACATACTTGATGTTGCTTACTACTAGTTCAGATGCCTTCTATCATCTTAAAGATTGCAGGTAAACTGTATGTTTGTTTGATTATGATATTAGTGAACTTAGGGTATAACCTTCCTACTATATACGACAGTTGACTGTATATCTTGAGGCTGACTTATGTCTATCTGACAAAATGGAAATAAAGCCAGATTGACTTGTCTCTATGCCTTCTGTATAGAAATATAAAATGTTTATTTTGTTCCTCTTGGCAATTGAGAAATTTGACTGAAATTTTATAGGATACGCATAGAAACAGTCCTCTTAAAGTCCAATGTTCTTAGTGAAGTCCAGAGATCACTGCTAGATGGTGGGATTCGAGTTGAGGATTTGCATGTTGCCCCGTTGCCTCGATCTGGACCATCACCTCATCAAGTCCAGCAAATAGTTCAAACAGATTCTCCTGAGAGGCCTAGGGAACCATTTGTTGGCATTGGTGGTCCTGCTGGACTTTGGCATTTCATTTATCGCAGTATATATCTAGATCAATATGTATCCTCAGAGTTCTCACCACCGCTGACCAATCATCGGCAACAGAAAAGGTAAAACTGTTGAACTTGTACCAGTTCAATTTGTACTTATTTCATGTTGAATCAGTATAGTATATTTTGCTTTATGATAGTTGGTAGGGTAACTGGTTTTTCCCGGTCCAGATTGTATAGAGCTTACCTAAGACTGTACGCTTCCATGCATGATAAAGGAATTGGGCCATACAAAACTCAGTTCAAAAGAGATGAAAACTATGGTAACTCTCTCCCTCTCTCTCACACACACACACAACACATTAATTTTGCTGACGTATATTATAAACTATAACTAACTAGATGAAAGTTAATTTTTTGGTTTGATGTACCAATGTCTATTGAACAAGTGGTAAGGGGCTCAATGCCCCTTAAGGAAATTATTGGGTTTGAGTCTTGTGGATGGAGAAAACAATGTTGAGAGAGCTTTCCCCGTTTAAGGGTCCGGCCCAACTTGACTTGGATTTAGTCGGAGCCCAATGTGACTACAGGACACTTAGGGGTCCCAGAAAAAAAAAAAGAACTTTTTGGTTTGCTGTTTGAGTGTGTCTCACTATAGTTCTCCTTCTTAATGTTCTCTGGTTAGTTGACAGCAATTGCTTATTACAAGTTATCAGTTTGCAGTTTCTATTTTACAGCCTTCATAGAATTAATGTGAATAATTTTATTTGTCAGTTTTACTATGCTGGGTCACGCAGGATTTTGAACTCTATGCGGCATTTGATCCCCTTGCAGACAAGGTTTGCTTAGCGTGTTCAAAATTGAAATGATATCTTAAGTACATACTGAATACATCCCCGTGGAAAAAGCTTTAAAGTTCCTTTTTTTTTTTTTACATTATGTGCAGGCGGAAGCCATAAAGACATGCAACCGGGTTTGTCAATGGTTAAAAGATGTGGAAAATGAGATTTTTTTGCATGGAGCAAGCCCTTTTTCATGGTGATAAGTCAATCCGGTTATACAGTATGTACTCTAGTTTTTTTTCCTTTTCAATTTGCTCTTCATAGTAAACCCCCCCCCCCCCGGCCGCTCATACACTTTAGAATTTCTACTCATAGTTAGCTAGTTGGCCATTTGTACGATTCATCTTCCTAAAGATTTGCCTCTTTTTCATCAGTAACATAATAAGTCCTAACGTGCTAGAGGAAATTTAAAATTAGCGGTACTCTTTCATTCTTTCAAACTGAGGCCTTGTTTCGTATTGGTTTGGATGATAAATAGAGGCGAGAAAAATAGCTCATTATGTTTATGTGCATATTTTCCTAGTATGACTTTAGCTGAACTATTTTCTTTTTTTTTTTTGGGGGGGGGGGGGAGGGCACAAAGAAGATTATTGGAAAGTTTAAGAGAAAGGGGTTGCAGATGTTAAGGTTTGAATTCGAGATCCGTATGACATCATTTAAAGTTATTGCATGAACTAAGTGAAAGATAGTCTTCGGTTTCGCAGGAAGTTCATATTTAAGAAACTGATCTAACCTTACAAATTGAGGTCTTGATGGGGTTTTTGCTATAAAACACAAAAACGTAAATAGTTTTTGAATTTGATCCCACTGAATATTAAAACTCGTCGTTGAAATTCGTTAGTGACAATTTCGTCATTTCAAGTTGGTCAAAGTTCATGGATTCAATTCTGGAGATTATAATTATCATTATCATTAAAGTTTGTTTGCTCCCCACTTAGTCCACGATAATGAAATCTTAATGTGTTGTTTTATTTCGGTGGAATGACCATTAACTCCTTCCTAAACTCGAGTACTTTTAAAACCATAACTGAAATATGGTTTGAAAAATTATATTATATGATAAAAATAAAGATATATATGCATTAAATTTTATTTAATAAAAAATATTAATATTTTAAATGTAAAAGGAAAACTGAATTAATAAAGTAGAAATACAAGGTGCAGGGTATATTGGCGATTGTGCATGGACCGGGTGCTCTGACTCTGACTAGGGGGCATCATCATTTTATTTTATTAAAAGAGTGCACTATACTACTATATATGGTGTGGTCATGGAGGCCAGGCCTAGGCCACCTCTTTTTCATATTCATCATGGAAAAAAACCAAACCCAATGATACTTTAATTCATTGGCTCACGTGATCACCCCCATTATTTTTTTATTATTTTTATTTTGTTTGAACCATTATTACTTTTTTTGACAATTATTATGGGATAATAATAATCATCTTTTCTTGTTACTTTTCAATTATTGTAAAAAAAATCATTTTAATTTTCTTTTAGATAACTTTAGTTAACCTTGCAAAAATAGCTAAATCCTTTTTATCTGTGAAGAAAACCTTTTTTTATCTAAATTTTTTGTGTTTCGTCTTTTTACACGAAGTGTAGTTGGATAATTTATAGTGGGAATAATAATAATGTCCTACGGTCATTAATTGGATTTGTACTGTCTAGCCAGACCTAGCATGGTGAGGTTTAAATAGCCTCAATACTAGTTTTCTGTTTATCTTTAATTTTGAGCTGTAACTTTCACACATTCAATTCTAGTCATCACATCCATGAAACTCCTTTTCTACTTTTCAATCTCTCTCCATGGTTCTTCTGATAATTCAAAATAATCTCAAGTTTTTTTTTTTTTAATTTTAATTCTTCCATAATATTTTTGGCTCCTATTAAACTTGAAATTTCGTCCTGTCAACCCCTAATGCGAGCAAAGTTATCCCATTTTTTTCATCCACGAAGACCATTTTTGTTGGGTCAAAATGAGAGAAGAATCACTAAGCAAATAAATCAAGTGATACTACTCATTGAATCAATAAACCCATTGAATCAGCAAATAAAAAATCAAATGATACTAATTGAGTCAACAAAACCCATTGAATCAATTAAAATGAAAAAAAGATAGATGGAGGAGGAAAACAATATAGAAAATCCAGCAAAAAAGATGCACAACTCACATACATCATCCATGCATGCATGCAATTGCAGCCTAATGCTCAGTTGACCCCAGCAATTAAAGAGCAATATAATAAATAAATAATTAAAGAGCAATAAAATAAATACATAATATCCCATTAAAATACACTATCTCCTAGAAAGCAAAGCCCTTCCTTTCTGATTTCAGTTTTTCATAAAAAAAAAAATTCACCTTTTCTTTATTTTTCTTTTCTTTGTTTTTTTTTCTCCACCTTTCTTCTTCTCCAATGCAAAAACCCTAAAAACCTTGATCTTCATACAACCCATTTCCTATGTCAACCCGACCCGATCTGGGTCCTATCCCATTTCGCCTTCCTCTTCTACCCGAAGTAGATAAACACAAGGAAGAAGAAGAGTGATAATTTTTTAAAAAAATTAGAAGAGTGAAAATTAGAAAAGATTTTTTTTGAGAAATGTATAAAAATCAGCTTCAAGAGCTAGCTCAGAGGAGCTGCTTTAATCTTCCTTCCTACACGTGCATTAGGGAAGGTCCAGACCACGCACCGAGGTTCAAGGCCACCGTTAACTTTAACGGCGAAACCTTTGAGAGTCCTCACTATTGTTCTACTCTCCGTCTAGCAGAACACTCCGCCGCCGAGGTCGCCCTTCAATCCCTCTCTAGTCGTGGACCCTCTCACTCTCTAGCCGCTAGAATCCTAGTAAGTTTCTCGAAGCTTTTTATTTTTTTTTTGCTAATATGCGTCTCTTAGTTTAAGGCTTAAATTTGTGGGGGGGATTTTTTTTACGAAGCTCTTTTTCTTTTGTTTGTTAAGTTGAGCCATTGAGGGTGATCGGCGTTAAACCACGTTCACCGGAGGTTCAATTCAGGTGGTTGGGGTGGGGAGGATAGAGGAGTGGAAATTACCGGAAAGTCCTTCGGGGTTAATGAATTAACAGAAGGCAGTGGGGGGTTTTCTTGACTTTTTAGGTGATGAAAGCGAAATTTTAATTAATTTCCATGGAAATGAACAATGGGAACTGGGGAAGTTTCTCTCTTCATGGTATTGAATGCCATAATTAATTACAACTGTGACTTTTTTTAAAAAATAATTCTCATATTTTGGGAAACAGCTGTACTTCAATAATCTGGGTTTTATTGGTGTAATTAATGGCTTAATCACGGGTATTCCGGTCATTAAAAAATATTTTATTTCCGGTCGTCTCAGTTGACTGTCTGGAGAAATAACCGTAGAGAGGGCAAAAATTAATGTTTCAAAATTTTTTTTTAAAAAAAAGGCGTCTTAATTTCTTGCAGACTCAATTAATTCGAGTAGTTGTATGAGCACTTGTCGGTGCAACCCAAAAAAAAACCCCATAAAGAAAAATAAATGTAAAATGCAAATGAAAACGCTTTGTTGATTTTTTTTTTTTGGGGGGGGGGGTTCTGATTTTCTTCCATGGATAAAAAAAAAAGTTTTGCTTTAAGCAGATGTGTAAAATTTGAATCTTCCAAAAACTAAAGATGTCACTTTTTAGAGATAATTTAGAGGCTTAATCTAGGAAATGTTGATATGAGGTTTAAATTAATATAACGTTGGACTCGGCCTTGTTGAGACTTGAATTTTAGTGCATTTGTAATGTGAACTATAGATGTAGTGAAAGAGGAGTATATAGTTATGATCAAGCTGATCGGAAAGTATTTTTACGTGCTACTACAAAGTATGTATGAGAGACATTTTAGATGTTCATCTCATACATCATCTATGATGGTTGTTGCTACTCATGTTTATTGGCTGATACCTTTCTTGTCTTGTTCTATCTTGCTAAGTTGCTTGCACATTTGTTCAATTTTTACCTCCCGGTAGAAGTAGTTTGTGTACTTTAAATTGTGTTCAGCTTATGGTGTCCAGTCCGTGGATGAACTTGGATATTGGTAAATTGTTGTCATATCATTCAGTTTGTAGAGGTTAATACCTTTTTTATAAGAAAACGTGGATGAACTTGGATTTTGGTAATTTGTTGTCATCTCATTCAGTTCGTAGAGGTTAATACCTTTTCTATAAGAAAACTTTCAAATTTAAAAGAAGGGTAGATTGTGGAGATTCTTTTGTGGGGTTTGATACTGATATAGCTTCATGATGTTAGGACGAGACAGGGGTTTATAAGAACCTCTTACAGGAAATTGCACAGAGAGTTGGAGCTCCATTGCCTCAGTATACAACATTTAGATCAGGCCTTGGGCACCTACCCGTTTTTACGGGAACAGTTGAATTGGCTGGAATCACATTCACCGGGGAATCTGCTAAGAACAAGAAACAAGCGGAAAAGAATGCTGCCATGGCTGCTTGGACTTCTCTGAAACAATGTGAGTCCATTTTGTGGTTAGAAGAATTATCAATCTCCTCATGTTTCAGCTGACCTAAAAATGCTGTATGCAGTAAGTAGTAGTGTGACCCAAAAACTGAATAATATTGTCTTCTTTTTGTCAGTGGCGAAAGAAACTGCAAGTTTTTCATCAGAGCCGGAGAACAATGATGAGCTTGAACAGATCACAATAGCTCGAGCATTGTTGAATTACCGCATAAAGGAAAAAATGGCTATGGCGAACTCCTCCACTGCCCCAATACCATTTACAAAGAAGTTTCCGATTCAGAATCCAAGACCAACAAGTCCACAGCCTCCTGCTACCACCTCAAAAATCCTTCCGTTTATTTGCCGGAAGGTGGTTCCTCGAAACAGATCTATGTCAGCAACAGCAAGTGACAAGCCCATACTGCCGACGTTGCAAGCACCTGAAAGCCGTGGGCCTCGTATGCAGAAGTTCCCAGTGGCTGGGGCAGCTCCATATGTTCCCATCCAACAGTTCAGGACATCTTGCCATGGCGTTGCTCCTCCAGTGACAATAAGAACCGCTGTGCCTGTTTTCTCTGCGCCTCCGCGTCCAGCACCATCTGCAGTATCCCCTCAGCCAGCAGCATCTGCGGTTCCTACTCAGCAAGGACAGTCCGGTCTTTCCTCTCAGCCACCACAATGTGCAGCTTCCCCTCAGCAGCCACCATCTACTGTTCCACCCCAATTGCTACGTATCCCTCCACCTGTCACTATTAGGCAAGCAATTCCAGTATTTGCTTCTCCACCAGTACGAAAACAAGATACTCCACCAGTTATAAACGAAGACACCACAACTGCCACTAAATCACATGCTGAAGTAGAGGAAGATGCAAACACAAAAACAAAGAACCTGCAAGAATCTGAGACAGTACAGAGTTTAGAACAACTCAAAATCTGATGGTAGTGAAGGAGGCATTAAGACAGGAGGCATATGGTTGTGCTGAAATCGAGCTTGTTTTGTTACTCTGTCACCTCATCATATGAGTGCTTTTTTATCTTTATTCTTTGTGTTTTTTCCACCCCTTCACTATCCTTTTTTTGTTTTCTTAGAAACTAAACTTTCTGCAGGTTAAGTTAGTATCAGCAGTCATATATAATTACAATTAAAGTTAATACTATCTTTAGATTGATTTCTTATTTAGCTTATTTTTATCATCCAGGGCCATTCTTATTCAAGCTTATGAATAGAGAAGATTTGGAGTGTAGTTGACTAAAGGATACCAAAAAAGAAATTAGAAAGTTGACATTTTAAGCTGAAAAAAAGGGTATGAAACAATCCAGAAGGGAATAGCAAAATATTGTAGATGAGATGATCGGTCCCAATGGGACCTCGAAAGCCCTTAATTCCCTGGAAAGTGGCCCCCTTTGTGAGAGGACAATGTAAAAATCAATCAGTTCAAACTTCCAAAGGGTTTATTGGCTTGTTAAAAAAAACACACACACACATTGCATATTAAGGGCTTTGCTAAAAGCACCGATCTTTTTCTTTTCTTTCTGGGGTTGACAGCACCAAAGTTGAGAATTTTGCCTAACCAAACAAACTAGGTTGTTTTCAATCATCTGAAAAAGAAAAAAGGAAAACCCTTTTAACTGTTCTGTAAACCAGAAAAACAAAACAGACTTTCTTTATTGTTACACGCAGTTGAAAAGATAGGAAACCCCTCCCCCTCCCACAGACATCTTTACTGACCCAAATGCAAAGTCTTTGTCATTGGTCCTTGACTATTGGATCTAACCGAAAACAAAACAAAACAGACGATGTGATGGCCTTTGTTTTTTAAATGCCTCTTTTTGTTGGTTTAGAGAAGCAAGAAAGGACAAAATCATAAAGCCCCCTAACAAAGGCTGAGCCTGAGTAGCAGTTCTAACAGTCCCTTTGGCTGCCCTCCTGTCTTTCTCCTTCCTTCACAGCCAAAATGGTTTTAACATATGAATCAATATATTCGGAAAAAAAGGCATTGAAACAACGAAACAAAAAAAGTCAAAGTTTGCTGTGAAAGTAAGTAATGCATATTTCAGCAGGCAGGCAGTAGGTGATAAAGTAAAACACAGAATGGCAATTGGACGTGGGGTATGAGAGTGCACTATCTAATTTAGTGGGATGTAATTAATCAAAGGTCCTGTGGGAAAAAGAAAACTGTGAAACATAAAGCAAGTGGGGTACCTTAACCTTAGCCTTAGCCTTAGCCTTAGCCTTAGCCCTCAGCTATCTTCATTGATTCCTTGCACTAAACCACAAGAATCTTTTGATGTTCTTACAAACATGTTGACCCAACCCTCTCCGTCCATTTTTCTCTCTATACATTTTGATCAAATGAAAACCTTCCAAAGACACACACACTCACGCTGGTTTATGATCTCAACAGGATTGTAATTTGGATGTAATAATAAGAATACACATGAATAACAAAAAAAAACAAAAAAAAATTATTTGCTCTTCCAATTTAAAAAAAAAAATTTTTAGCTCCCTGTTTAACTTTTTATCTTTTATAGACATTAAATTTATATTATTTATCAAATCATTTAAAAATAAATGAAAAAATTGATGTCTAGTAACTTTGTTGATGGGATATACATATGATTTATCACATGCATGTGTTAACAATTAATTTTTAAAAAATATTAAAAATATTTATAGTTTTTATAATTTTAATAATTCTTAAAATAATTTTTTAATTTTTAAAAATTTAAAAATTAATTACTAACGTGGTATCTACGTGTATGCCACATCAAAAAATAATAATAAACGTTAATTTTTTATTATTTTATAGTGATTAATTTTAAGAATTAAAAAAATAAAAAATTAAATTAAGGACTAAAATAATTTAAAAAAACAATTGATGGAATAAATAAATTATTATTAAAAAATAATGAAAATGAAAACATAGGTTGATGCAAATTTGAAATAGGGATAAATTGAAATATATATTATTTCACTTCAAAAATTGTTGTGTAAATGTAGAGTGGGTGACCCATGATATCTCATTTCAGCATATTCATTCATAAACATTAATCATAATGTTTGTAGTCATATCAACATAATTTAGCACTTACAATATTTTTAATTAGATTTCATGATATTGTAAGGTGAAGTTTCATGTCAAAAAGAATAGAAAATCATATGGAAACAATAAGCAGCCAGCTTATGTATTTATGTCACAACAATTTTATTTTGAATGGTCCAAATTTGAGAGTGTGATCAAGTGGCTGACCTTTGTGTGGGACCAAGTTTCCACTTCAATTAGGACAACCTTTCCAGGTAATGCCACGTCACTGTTCTCTCTCTCTCTCTTTTTTTTTTCAGATTAGAAGGATTTATGGGTTAGGTCAAGTACTCGTCCAAGTACCATTAGATTTATAATTTTCTCTTTACTTCATCTATACTTATAAATGGATAAATTGAATTCCTTTTAAATTTACACTTTTATAAAAAATATATATTTTGTCACTTTTAATAATTTTATACTTTTTATTAAAATTCTAAATATAAATAATTTAATATTTAATATTTAATATTTAAATTTTAGTATAATATATTACTAAAAATTTAATTTTTATGTAATATATAATATATAAAAATAAAATAATATGTTACAATATTAAAAATGGGTCAATATTCAAACTTTGAATGATAAAAATTAAATTCCTAATTTATTTCTGAATTAATTTCTTGAGATTAATATTTGAATTTAAATTCTCTAAATCGGATTTTGAAGCTAAATAGTGAGATGGAAGTGGGCTTTTATAATTCAACTAAAATGGGCCCAAAAGCACTGGCAAAATGAAATATTAACCCTCCTCCTCCACCTATATAGCCCTTTCGGCCAATAAGAAAAAAGCAAAAATAAGATGAACAGAAATTGTGGGGATCGGGGACAAAGTGGAAGAATATTAATCCCATCGCCTAAAGTTAATATATATGCAAATACCCTTTTGACTTTGTTATTGCTATCTTATGCCATTTCATTCTACTACAAAATGCTTTTACCTGTCTTCCAAACAAAACTTATGTTTGTTCCCTTTTTTTTTTTTTGACATAATGATTTTTTTTCACTCCAACTTTATAAAAAAAAAATTTCTCATTTAACTTTTTGAATTTTTTAGATTTTAAATTTATATTGTTTGTCAAATCATTCTATAATAATAAAAATGTTAATGTTTGTTAATTTTATTGACAAATAATTTTGGGGCGATTTAACAAATAACATAAGTTTAAGGACTAAAAAAGATAAAAATAAATAAACGAATGACTAAAATAATTTTTTTATAAAGTTGGAGGGTCAAAAAAATCATTATACCTGTAAGGGCCTAAATCTGCCCGGCCCGTATTATAACTAAAAAAAATAGAAAAAACAATAATAAAATATCAAAACCCAAATGTCCATAGTCCAAAATACAACAATACAGGCCCAATCGGACCTACCACTTAACCCCTACCCAATTAATGGCCCAAAATTACAAATGGCCCAAATGGAAACCTAGCCCGATAGGCCCGATGCCTAAGCTAATTTTGGCTAGCCGAAACCCTAGCTACACCAGCGCCGTACTCCCCTGCAGACCACGTGCTTCCCCTGCGCAAGCGCCGCTCGAGGTTCGGCTCTGCCCATCCTTGGCACCAAAACGGAAGCTTCTTCCGTTGACTTCACTCCAGACCTGCAAACATGCCCAAAAGGAGAACAAAAACACACCAACACGCAAGAATAGAGAAAAAGTAGCAATAGAGGCAGCAATAGCATTGAACATTTGGTATTTCTTTCTCTCGGCTATATAAAAAGCCGAATAACCATTGTAAAGAGGGGATTTTTCTTTTTTTTGAAATACAAAAACTAAAAATAGAGGTTTTTTTTTTTTACTGATTTTCCGTCTATTTTACTTCTAATCTATTGCATGCATATAGAAACTAAATAAAAACAGAAACTCTTACCGTGGGTCACGATCGGAGCTTGAATCTGAATCATTCGTGTTCGAATCTGGTCTTAGGTGAGGGTTTTCACCTGTTTTGGGTTTATAGTCGGGTTTGGGAGATCTAAAAGAACCGAAAGACCCCTTTTAGCAAAACTCCGACCACCGTACACGGTGGCAGAGGCGGCGGAGGTCAAGGCCCGATGACCGGAGCATAGCGCACCTTAGGCTGATGCTCGGAGGGCTAGTGTCCTTTTTCGAGAGGTTTTTGTGTTTTTTTTTTGAAGAATGATGCTAAGAAATGAATTTTTGGAGCAAATTTTTGGTATTTAAGCCCCTGGTATACGGTGTCGTTTTGGAATGGGTCACTAAGACCCAAAACGGCACCGTTTCACGGCTAAATCCACGCGTGTGACTGACCCGGAGAGGATCCGCGTGTTCTTGCTAATTCGGCTATTTGCAAGCCAGACCCTTCCGCTTTTGTGGCATTTCACAATAATGTCCTGCGATCATTTGCAAATTCGACCCCGTATTTTGTTAATGTTTTGATTTAGCCCTCGGGCTGTTGAAAGGCCAGCATCGAAACGGCATCGTGTTGAGGGACTGGGATAATTTCCCAGCGAGTCCCCATAAGTCTACGCGCGCGTTAGTTTGGTCCTTAATAGCCTGATGTCTATTATTATTTTTAAGCCTTGAATTTTAAATTAGCACCATTTTAATCCCCGACCAATGCAGTGCTTTAATGCCTAGAATATTTGCATTTCTAGTCCTTAATCACCTGTATATGATTATTTTAGTCCTAACTACCATCGAATGGTTTTGTTTATTTATAAATTATAGATATATGTATATATTAAGTCTCATATTATTTTTATATTTGTAATTTACTTTAGATTTACCTACGTACACATATATTACTTCTTCTTAAAACTTTATTGTTAACCGCATTTGGTTTATTTTAATTATTTTGTATTAATTATATGTATGCATTTGCATTCAAATTTCTGTTTTATATTTCATTATTTCCATTACTCTCATATTGCTCCGCATATTACAAATTTATAATACATATCTTGTCAATCATGTATAAATATTTCTTAATAGATTTCTTTTAACAACCATTTTTATATGCATTCTTTTGTATTTTATGATTCTAGCCATTTTCATTCTTTAAAAATACCAATATTTCATAAGTGTACATGTATACATACATTGTTCTAAATTGCGCAAGGTTTCATTCTTTTTATATGCATTATTATATTGTACATCTTTGGGATTTTCATTAATTATAGAACTTGCTTTAAAGTATATTATATGACACTTTCTATAAAAAGTTTTCGATTCAAAAATTCAAATATATATTTCTAATTTAAATTCTTAAATTTAATTTTTTAAATGCATTTCGTGTATTGCATTAATTTTTCCATTAACAATTTCAAGCTCGTTTCTTTCTATTCGTTTTAGATTTAATTATCACATGCTTATGAAAATTCATTTAGCACTCATTGTTCATTCATGTTCTTATTATTGATGTTGGTGTTCATGTAGTGGAATACTATATCTTTGGATGGTCATTGTTCGTTTTTAGAAGTAGTTTCATAATATGTTTTAGTCCGAGATGGTTGGTCGTGCTTTTGCCATACATATTATAACCGTGATTTCAACTCTAATTTCAATAAAATTTCAAACCGAGCATTCAAAATCTTTTTAAAAAGAGGGTCAATTTAGACATTTTTAAACGAGGCAATGCTTAGTATTTGGAAAATCGATAAATCGTGCCCTAACGTGCTGCGTTGAGATTTTTCGTTCGGCCAAATAACTAAATAACATTTTAAATTATATGTTTTGAGATGAACTCGGTAATGAAGGTTGAAGATTGCACCTTCTAACGTGCTGGAGGTGTAATTTCATGCCTTTAAAACGAGGGGATTCTTAAGCTCAATCAAACCCGAATAACTAAATCTTTTTTAATTGTGTGCTTTAGAAATCATGAGATGATCTCGGTTTTGAGAAATTTGAAACGTTGTATCCTAACGTGCTGGATGTGGCGTTTTAATCTTTCGAAATGAGTGAATCTTAAAATCCACTATAAAATATTCAAAAAAGTTGCATTTTAAATCTTTTCAAAATTTTCAATATTTGGACAAACTTTAATAAAAAATGGTACCAATTTTGGGCGTGACGAGGGTGCTAATCCTTCCTCGCACGTAATCGACTCCCGAACCTATTTTCTCGAATTTCGTAGACAAAAAAAAATATTGTTTTAATAAATCAAAACGTTTTATTAAAACAAAGGTGATCCGATCACACTTAATAAAGGTCGGTGGCGACTCTCATTTTAATAGTTATTTTCGAAACTCTAAGTCGATTTGCCTCTTTTCAAAAAATGGTTTCAACAATACCTTTTTCTATGAAAAATGACTAGCTAAGTGTGAAAAAAAAGTCAATTTTTTAAAAAAATAGGGTTTAGGCCATTTTCTAAAACACTTAGGGAGATATGTTGCTTTTGGAGTGAGAAAGTGCAAACGCACGCATTTTCACTTTTTCTCTCATCGACATTTTTTTAAGATTTTGGGAGTTTTTAAGGGTTTAAGGTTTCTTAAGGTTTAGGGTTTTTAGCCGTTTTCTAAAAAAATTGTTGCACGTGCTTCGACACTACTAGATTGTATGAGCTATGTTGACGAAGTGTACATACTAGAACGTATGTATAACGTATGAAAATGTGAATTCTTATTGGTCTTAAATTAAAATATATGGCAGTCTATATCGAGCATTTCGTTCTAGATGATATCAAATATTTCATTGTGTCGCAAGCCAAAAGGTCGATCGATTCTCCTTGGATACGCGACAATGTGGATATTCGGGAAAGGACAAATCAATCGAGGTTATGCAATTATTATAGGAACTTAGGGCATACAAGGCCACCATGTCCACACTTAGGGGAATATTAAGGACAAGACCTCATTAACACATTTATTCATTCCTTTGATAGACAATTTGTTCATTTTTTTCATTGTTTCTCATTTTTTGATAAATTTTGAATATTGATATATTATTGATGTAAAATACAGTGAGATACAATATAAGCATTTTTTATTTTTCCGTAGATTACAAAAAATAAGTATGCATTATTGCTATCAACTACATTATGGATGGAAAAAATTAATATAATACAAATTAAAAGTTAGCAAACTAAAGGATGATTTACATGACAATTTTTTTGGAAAAAAATCATCGGCGTCATCGGGCCGAATGTGTGCCACAACTCGGTGGGTATCGATTACGAAACGAATTTCTTCGTACAATTTGGGGTTTCGACTCATCATCTTTATCGTCTTCGTCTTCACTTCGAGCTCTATCTTTATCTTCATCTCATTCTTCTGTGGTTGAGTGTGGTGTGCTCCCACGTTGCCATTGTATGTCCTCCGTTCCACTAACAGGTCATTGTAAAGATAAGTTACCTCGGTAGAACACTGACGATGAGGGTGTTTACGACATTATTGACAAATAAGTGTATGGTATTGCATAACCCAGATGTAGATAAAATGTTGGAATTGTCAAAGATGACGGATACATCAGTTTTGTTGTCGGCATTAACATGTAATATGGTGTTGGGGATAGAGGTAGTGCAAAAAAGGTACCTATAGAAGTTGTTGAAGCAGGGTATAGTGGTGTATCGAGCATGTAACAGCCTGTTTTTAGTGAAATCGAAATAGTAGTTTCGAGACCACAAATCTAATGTCGAAAGAAAATATGTTTTAATATTATTTTATGGCCTACTGTATGATAGGAATATCGTATAAAAATTTTGTTAAGAAAATTTTACCAATTACATGCTTAATTGATAAAAGGACCAAATTGCATAACATACAAAAGTTGAATTCTAGTACCTAAAGGGATCAAATAGCTATGGAATTCAAAGTTGGAGGTCCTTATATGGTAAATAGACCATTAAAGGAGTTAGTAGATAAGTATGATGATTCATCCTTGGAAAATTTAATAAAGAAAATGATGAAATTGGAAAGATGATGTAACACCCTCTAACCTTTATCCGTCGCCGGAATAGGGTTACGGAGTATTACCAGACTTTTCAAATCAAATACGAACATTACATAATCATTTAACATACACATCATAAGTTAATCATATTGTCCCTCTTTTGAGCTCTCGAGGCCTAAAATATGAGTTAGAAACAAATCGAGACCAAATCAGGTACTCTAGAAATTTTTCGTGAAATTTCAAAAAAAAAATTTCTAGGTACAGAGAACACACGCTCGTGTGACCATAGGACATGCTCGTGCCTCAAGCCGTGTCAGACCCCGTGTAACTCTATGACTTAGGCCACACGGCCTGTGACAGTCCGATTTTGACCCTATTCAGAACGGTAGTTTTGGGACCACAAATCCTTGTTAGAAAAATATTTTAAAATTATTTTTGGTGTTTATAATGTGTGAATTTGTGTGTGCTAAATTTGTGTGTTTAAATTTCGACGTTTGGATGCCCGAATTAATAAAAAGGACTTAATCGCGTAAAATGAAAAATTTGATGTTAAATGTGAAAGTGCCTAATTGTTGATGTCTTTATAATATGAAGCATTTATGTTGTAATTATGCCATTGATATTATGTATGGACGACATTAGACATATAATATATAGTTTTATAA
Source organism: Gossypium stocksii (assembly GCA_020496765.1). Classification (NCBI taxonomy): domain Eukaryota; kingdom Viridiplantae; phylum Streptophyta; class Magnoliopsida; order Malvales; family Malvaceae; genus Gossypium; species Gossypium stocksii. The sequence continues at coordinate 114,832,131 of CM035623.1, forward strand.
TAAAATCATTAAGGTTAAATATGTAAACTTATTAAAATATTAATATATCATAAAATAAAATAAAAAATTAAAGCCATTTTGGGTGTTCATTCTTGTTCTTGCCGAATACAAAAAGAAAAGAAAAAGAAAATAAAAGGGTTTTAAAGTTTGGCACTATTGAAGCTTGATTCAAGATCAAGAACAAAAGAAATCAGACTTGGATCGGGAGAAAACAAAAATAGTCGAATAGTCGATTTATACCGTTCGTCAATATTCGAAGTAAGTCTATAGGCAAATAAATGCTGTTAATTTTTATTATATGTAAACTTAATATGCTGAATGTGAATTTTTATGAGTTATAAATGAAATTGTCGAATGTGATTATACATGGGATAATGTAATCAAGTTTGATCCGATCGAGTTATAATGTCCGAAAGCTCCGCACTAACCCTAATGAGAGCTAGGATACATATGTCGTGAGATAGAAATTTTGATATATAAATTATAAGTAAAACCGACTCTGTATCAATAATATTCAGGCTTTATGCCTAGTAGGGTTCGTGTCGGTGTATTATATCTGGCTTTATGCCTAGCAGGCTTCGTGCCGGTGTATTATATCAGGCTTTATGCCTAGCAGGCTTGGTGCCGGTGTATTATATCAGATTGTATGCCTAGCAGGCTTCGTGCCGGTGTATTATATCAGGCTGTATGCCTAGCAGGCTTCGTTCCGATGTATTATATCAGGCTATATGTCTAACAGGCTTCGCGTCGGTGTATTATATTAGGCTTTATGCCTAGCGGACTTTATGCAGGCAACAATAAAAATAACCGAATGTGTTAAGCGAACTAAAATGTTCAGGTATGTGGAAGCTGATTAATATTTGGAAATAAATTACATTTTGATAGTTGAAATGATGTTATGTATTCTATATGTTATAATGTGAATTATATATGTACGAAATGCAAGCTTAAATTTAGCCAAATGATATTAGTTTATGAAACTAAAGTGTGATGTATGTGTACACTTATATGAATATGCATATATTCAATCATGTGATTAAAATGTGATTTTTGAAGGTGAATGATAATGTGGTTAGTGAATATTTCAGTATTCGGCCTTAAGACTAAGAAATATGGAAGTTTATGAAATGTTATACAAGATATAGATATGATTATATATATTCTTGATTGAGATTAAATTAATTTGGTTTTGCTAAGATAATGTCATTATGCATTCGTTATTATATTTGTTTCTAGCTTACTAAGCTATGTTAGCTTACTTTGTGTGTGTCTATATATATATATATATATATATATATATATTTGTCTTTGTTTTATAGATTTTGGAGATCGTTACGTGCTCGGGGATCGTCAGTGAAGTCAATCACACTATCGACTGTTTATCAGTATTATTAAAAGTTGAATTTCGAAACTATGGCATGTATAGGTTATACTACTTTTTGAATATATATATTTTTAAGTTATGTATATATATAAGCCATGCGAAAATGGCTTGTTTATTATACTAAGTATGGTTTTATGCTTTGAACAAAGGACATCGTTGTTATAATTGCTTTTGCTTTGATGACTTGATTATGTTATAAATGGGTATGAATTATGCTTGATGTTTTTCGTTGACACTTGATAATGTGCTTTGGTAATAAGGTAAGTTCATGCAAGGTATGTGATAGAATTGGGTTTGATATGTGTGTGTTAATGGAAGATATAATGAATTGGTTTGTGATGATAAGTTTATGCATATGTGATACTTGGATGTTTTGAAAGTTAGCTTGGTTAAATTAGTAGGAGATATTTGTGTATTGAATTAGATATGCTATAATCGGCTTAGTAATTTATATGGAAATATATATATCATTGTTCTTATTTAGTTGATATGTTCGGCTAGAGGAGACATGGAAATGGGCATATTACTAGGTCGATTTAATCAAATATTTTGATATGATTTCTTATGGTAATCATTGACTAAGATCTAAGTATTTTGATTAGCTTAATATATATATATATATATATATATCAACGTGGCAAGTATTAATTCAATTTAATTGGTAAAGACTTGTTGCATTTTTTGTGGTTATAAGGATGGTTGAATGGATGATTTGGTAATTGGCTTATGATTTTATTATATGCATATTGTAGTATTCGGTTAAAGTGAAAATCTATTTGTTTCATGTGCTCAAAATATTTTAAAATGTCATGAAAAATTTAGGTACATAATATGCCGCATGATTTGTAATGTTTAGTTTTAAAATAATATATGTTTAATTAAATTATATTTAATTATATGATCATTGCCGGGTGATGTTTTTACCAAATTGAATTAGTATAATATGTTTATGCTAAATGGATAATATTAATGCGGCATAGAACATTGAAAAATAAGCTTTGGTATTTGAATTATTCTACTTAATAAGTGCATGTATTAAATCATTTATTATAATGTTTGGTATTATTGGGTATTCGAAAATCATTTTAAATGATGAGTATTTATTTTGTATATGTAATTTAAGGTGCATATTACATGATTATGATGCATGCTAAATAGAGTTTAATTTGGTTTATAAGTATATTATGTATTTGATTTAATTTTTTTTAAAAACAGACTTATGTTTTAAATATGTGATTATAGCATATGTGTATTTATGAATGTCCGGAAGTTGCATTTCGTTCGGTAATACCTCGTAACCCTATTCTGACGACGGATTTGGGTTAGGGGTGTTACACGGCCAGCCACATGCCCATGTGCTAGGTCGTGTGACTCACACGGTTGAGACACACGTCCGTGTCTCTACCATGTAAAATTACCTGGGCATTTTATTTCAAAATTTTAAAGTTGTGGGGGACACACGGCCGAATCCCACGTCCATGTGTTAGCCGTGTGTCTCACATGGTCCAGTCACACGCCCGTCCAGTCACACGCCCGTGTGTCTGGCCGTGTGGACGCACAATGAGCCTTATACATCAAGTTTTCCCTTCCCTGCAAACTTAAACACTAAGCAACTCAAAAACTAATCATTCAATCATTTTAAAACACGATTAAATACCTTAAAAAATGTGTCAAAACATTCATTGTAGTTCTCTAACCAATGTATCTTTATAAATACTTCACATACATTATCAAAGTAATATAATAGAATTCCATTCAAACCAATTCCAAAGTCATGCCAATTTCAACCCAAGATTGCCTACATCATTCTCATTTATTCACCAACTTAAACTTATCATATTAAACCTCAACATAACACATATAATTAAATATATAAGTAACCAAATTCATCTTGTAACATTATTTTTATTCATTTCCCAAATTGACATACATAAGACATCCTAGGTACATGCCATTACCAAAAAGAAGTATATATCACCACGTTTTGAGTTCAAGGTCGGCGTTGGTTACTGAATTGGAAATCTAACTTTATCTAACCTATGCACAGAAACAAACCGTACGCTGAGTATGAACTCAGTGATATTTCTATAATCTGAATATTAAAAAGTAAAATAAAGTAATATACACATTTAATCTTATAATAACAATAGTCATTCATTTTAATCAATTCATAACAAATCAATCTTAACATTTTCAATTGCTATCTCAAATAGCTTTTCACAATAAAGTGCACAATTCATTTGTCTCATTGCTATTTCACTTTCAATACTTTTCAGTTCCAATCATAATATCATTTCATTTAATTTCCCCTATTAACACAAATCAGACTCGGACGGATACACGGATCCAACCAAAACATACCAATTCGACACCTAATGCCTCATTGAATAATTTGAAGTAATAAATTGACACCTAGTGTCTCATCGGCCATGCCGAAGTAAATTGGTACCCAGTACCTCATCGAATTTATCCGAAATAATAATTTGACACCCAATGTCTCATCGACTCGAGGTCGAAGTAATCCCTGAACTCTTCCAATCCAATGGCATGCCATCTATATCCGACTCAACCTGATACAGTTAATAGAGTTTCAATTCACTTTTCTAATGCCACAATTATCCAATACTCAATTATCACATAAATCACAATTTCACATTAATCACCCATTCATATAAATTCATTTCAATATCAAAATGCTAATTACTCACCTCAACTACTTACCATAAATATTAAATCAAAGTACAACAATTAATTATTAAATTTAGATTATAAAAATACAAACCAGATTGAACTACTCCTCGTCGACTTTCTTCTTAGCCGAAGTTTCCGGCACAACGTTAGCTATAGAAATTAAACAATTAAAAATCATCAATACAACTCAATTTCACATTGAATATTTCAATTTTTATTCAACTTTTTTCTAAATTCCAATTTACTCCCTAAACCGAGACTAACCTTATTTATTCAAAACTAATTCCATATTTTCATTTAATTTCAACTTTAGACTAAATTCAACTCTCTAATTTCACTAAAATCCCTAAATTTTAAAATTTTCATAATTTAGTCCCTAATATTCAAAACTTATAATTTATCTTACAATTCAATCCTTTTTTCATTTTTAACTTAAAATTCTATCAATTTAGTCCCAAATACTTAAATTATTCAACATGAACAACATCTAAAAATTCAATATTTTCTAAAATTTTGACATGGATTGGGTAGTATTTAGTTCTAGGATTTCAAAAACATAAAAATTATAAGACAAGGGACTAATTTGACTTGCCAATTGAACTTTGAACTTTAAAACCCTAATTTTTCTCCTTTTATTTCTTTTTTTTTCCTTCTTTCTTTTTCCTCTGTTAAGTTTCAATTTGTTTTTTTCTATTCTTTTTCTTTCTTTTTATTTGTTTTGTTTTTATTATATGTTATTATAATATATATATATATTTTTACTTAAATGTTAAGTGTTATATTTTATTATATAAAATCTATCAAATTTTTACATATGTTTTAATGTTATGTTGCCTCATATTATGCCAATTGCATAATTGCTTCTTTAAACCTTTTAATTTTTTTAATCTATAATTCAACATTCACCCTTTACACAGTTTAGTCCTTTTACCTAATTACTCTTAATTCAAGTTAATTCACTTAACCGGAACCTAATTAACCACACAACTAACTTCGTAAATATTTTTAATAAATATTTATGAATTCGTTTTACAAAAATGGAGACCCAAAAACACACTTTTCGATACCCGTTTTTAATAAATATTCAAGAGTGTCCCATTATTACCTCTCATGAGCCTCCCATTATATGGTTCTTGCGAGCTTCCCGTTAATAGCTCTTTGGAGTATCCCGATTGGTTGTGATCTTGCATGTGTTGTGTGTAACAGCTCGATTTTGGGCCTAATCAGAACAGTAGTCTCAAAACTATTAATCTGAGATTAGAGAAATTATTTTTAATAGTATTTTATGTGTTATAGCATGATTATATGAGTGTATGAAAAAATTGGTGAATTAATTTTATCGATTGCGTGCTTAATTGCGAAAAAAGGACTAAATCACATAAAGTGCGAAAGATTGTTCTACAAGCTAATGTTATTAAATAGCTATGGAACACTAAATTAGAGGTCCTTAGTGATCAAATAGACCAATAAAAATTAGTGCCTGAACATGGAGACAAAGAAATTTGAAAAGTCAAAGTTAGGTGGATTTGGTGATTTAATTTGACTAAAAATAAAATAAAAATAAAGAAAGAAAGAGTGCATAGTGTTATCTTCTCTTCTCCACCGAATGTTCAGCAAAATATGGGGTTTTGAAGCTCAAAATCTCAGCCAAGCAAATTCTCTTGCAAGTAAGTGAATTTAATGGTTTTTCTTGATGATTTTTGTGATTTTGGAACCCTGAAAGCTTAATCTAGCTAATGAGAGGACTATTTTGCAAAATGGTTGAAAGTATAGGGTTTTTCCATGAGAATATTCATGCTGTTTACTGTATTTTTATGGAAGAAAATGAATCTTGTTTGTTAAATAAACAACTTTTGTTAAGTGGTTTTCATGAAAATACCTAAAAAGGGCCATTTTGTAAAAGTTGTAAAATGAGTGATAAATATATGAAATAATGGAAATTGTGAGCTGTTACAATTGCCAAGTAGATTCGGCTAGGCTTGGCTAATGAAGAAATTTGATGAAAATTGTTTTACGCGCCTAGGGGAAAATCGTAATTATGTGAAAGTTTAGGGGCAAAACTGTAAATTTTCCAAAGTATGTTTTATGGGCTGCTGGTAATAATTATAAAATTTGGCCAAGCATGGATTGTATTTAATTTCATGAATTTGCACTTTTTGGTGGTAGGGACTAAATTGCAAGAATATGAAACATTAGGGACAAAAGTGTAAAGTTGCCCTGATGTGAATTTTGGATAAATGGTATAAATTGATGACTAAATGATAAACGATAAATTATACATATTTTTACCTCATGTTTAACCTATATTTTGGATGAATTATTATCAATTTTATGAGAATTGGTTCTCTTAATTTTTCTTTTTCATATCTTATACTTAGGAGAGCATAGGGAAGAGAAAAGAACGGAAAATGGACCAAAAACGAGGAAAATGGGCCAAAATGTGAAAACGACACGGCCCAAGGAGTCACCACACGGCCGTGGCACACGGCCGTGCCACATGAAGACCACACGGTCCAGCCCCCGACAAGCACAGCCAGGTCACACGATCGTGCCTCCATCGACAGACTCTCACACGGCCTCTTGGGGTGGCACACGGGCGTGTCCCTGTCGTGAGGAAGAGGAATTTCACTTGGATTTGGATACTTAGAGGCTAAGAAAGGCATCCCAAAGCTCTTTATAAAGACCCTAGGAGGAACCTCTAAGGATATACTCTTTTCTCTAAAGAAAGAGCGCCATATTTCTGCCAACACAATGAGTGAAAGCAAGGAATTACTCCAAGGGAAGCCGATTGATTCATCCCAGAAGCCAGAATTCTACATCAAGACAGAGGATCTCCCTAAATTCCTTCAGGGGTTTTTGGGTTCTTTATGTTTTATTATCTTATTTCTTCTGAGATGTTTTCTTTATTAGTTATGAACTAAACCCCTCAGATACTTGAGGGGGATGAAACCTAAGACAGAGCTTGTTATTATTTATTCTTGAATTATATGATAAATACTTGAATTGTTCTTAATTATGTGTTCTTCATTCTTGATTTAATAATCCTAGGTATTACTTCAAGAACTTGATGTGCTTAGGCAGAGGAGCAAAAGTCCCTGTTTTAAGGGTAGATCTATCATAATTAAGCGGAGTTGCATGCAACCTTAGACATAGGGTGACATAAATCTGCCGGATTAGGGTCAAACCTAATAAGGGGATCCATAGATCGAATTAATGCAACCTAGGGGTGTTAATTAATAAAGAAACCCAATTTACTTTTTGTGCACTTTTAGTTAGTTTTAGAATTAGTTTCAATCAATCCTCTTTTATTTTTAGGCTAGATAATAGAAAGGAAGTAAGTATTAGTACTTTTGGTTCCCTTGGGTACGATTACTCGGTCTTGCCGCTAAACTATACTACTGTTCGATAAGTGCGCTTGCCTTTAAAATCGTGATATTAGTTAGTTTTTGGTGTGATTATTTTTATAAATTTTATTACTTAATATCGCGAGCATATCAAGTTTTTGGCGCCGTTGCCGGGGAACTGAAATATTAAAAAAACTCAATTTCTATTAATTTAGCCATTACTATATTTATCTATTTTCAGTTTTTTTTTATTTTATTATTCTTCTTTTCTTTTTTTTATTCTATTTTAAATTTCTTTACTTTTTCCTTCTAGGTATCAGCAGGACTATTATTTTTTGACGAAAATTTAGAAGCGACAGTTCGCAGAACTCGTAGAGAGATCAGACGAAGCCTACAATATCCAAAACAAGATCAAGAATAAAGGCCAGAACCTACAGAAGAGATGGAAGCAAATCAAAACATTCCACCACCTCCCGCAATAGCCGCGCCACCAGCAAATCAAGTGCAGCTCCTCGCACTATGTATGATTATGCTAAACCTAGTTTGGCTGGTACCCAAACTAGCATTCTTAGACCTACTATTGCTGCTAATAATTTTGAATTAAAGCCTAACACTATTTAGATGATACAGCAATTGGTGCAGTTTCATGGTTTATAGGATGAAGATCCAAATTCACACAGAGCTAACTTTTTGAAACTTTGTGATACCTTTAAAATTAATGGCGTTTCTGATGATGCCATTCGTCTAAGGCTATTTCCATTCTCTTTGAGAAACAAAGCCAAACAGTGGTTAAACTCTTTACCACGAGGCTCAATCACCACATGGGAACAGATGACTAAAAAAATTTTACTTAAATATTTTCCTCCAGCTAAAACAGCTAAATTACGAAACGATATCTCTTCTTTTGTGCAGATGGATTTAGAAACACTATATGATGCTTGGGAGAGATACAAAGATCTTTTGAGAAGATGCCCTCATCATGGCCTACCTTTATGGCTACAAGTTCAAACCTTTCACAACGGTTTGAACCCTTCAACAAGGCAAATAATCGATGCAGCCGCAGGAAGAACGATCAACAACAGAACACCCGAAGCAGCTTATGAATTTATTGAAGAGATGTCACTGAATAACTATCAGTGGCAAGTCATGAAGACAAAGCCGACAAAAGTTGCAGGAGTTTATAATATTGATGCTGTCACCATGCTTACTAACCAAGTAGAACTTCTAAATAAAAAGTTTGATCATTTTGTTGGTTCTACGCAGGCACAGCCAGTGATGCAGTGTGACACACCTCTAGTAAATATATTCACTCAAGACTACTCATCCTCTAGACACAACATGAAAATTGAGCAAGCCGACGATATGGGTAACAATTCTAGACCTCAAAATAACCCTTATAATAATACTTACAATGCAGGTTGGAGAAATCACTCTAATTTTTCATGGGGAGGACAAGGATATCAAAGACAACAACCCCCTCAGGGATTTTAGCAGCCACCGCCGCAACAGGAGAAAAAGCCCAACCTTGAAGAGATGTTTACCAAATACATGGCCATGTCAGAAACCCGCTTTCAGAATACTGAACCGGCATTAAAGAACCAGCAAGCATTAATCAAGGGCCTTTAGAATCAAATTGGTCAACTCGCCAAGTTAATATGAGAAAGACCACAAGGTGGACTTTCAAGTAACACTGAGACCAATCCTAAAGAGCAACTTCATGCCATAAATACAACAGATGAGGAGGCATTAACCAAAGACGACCCAAAGTTATGCGAGGAACCTAAAGTGAGTAAAGGTAAGGTAGAGGTAAGCAACAACAAGCCAGACTTCAACGAACACAAGCCTCATATAGCATACCCAAGAGCGCTACAGAAAGATCGCATAGATGAACAATTCGGCAAGTTTCTTAAACTCTTAAAAAATTTACACGTTAACTTACCATTTGTTGAAGCAACTTTGCAGATGCCAGACGAGGTTAAATTCTTAAAAGAACTCTTCACAAACAAGCGGAAGCTAGAGGAGAAATCTCATGTGGAATTAAATACAGTCTGCTCAGCTATTCTACAAAATAGACTATCGACCAAACTAAAAGATCCAGGAAGTTTCACTATCCCTTGTTTACTTGGTAGCCTAGAGGAAAAAAAATGCTTTAGCTGATTTAGGGGCAAGCATAAATGTCATGCCTTATAACCTGTTTAAACAACTAGGTCTTGGGACCCCTAAGAAAACCAAGATGAGCATTCAACTAGCTGATAAAACTATTAGGGCACCTAAGGGAATAATTGAAGATGTACTTGTCAAAATCAATAAATTTATATTCCCAGTTGACTTTGTTGTTTTAGACATTGATGAGGCTAGCAATGTACCCTTAATTCTAGGGCGACCCTTTTTAGCAACTGCTAGAACTAAAATTGATTTAGAAACAGGTGAACTCAAATTACGAGTAGGAGATGATACAGTCACCCTACGAGCTCACAACTCAATTAAAACTACAGACGAGAATAGAGTTTTGAGTCCCTGTAAAAACACTAAACTCACCACACAAAGTTCAGTGCAGGACGCACTCCACATAAAGACAACACAAACACTGGCAAATTCACCTACAGGAGATGAACCAGAAAAGCGAATGCTCCAGATCGAGAAACTAGATGAGTGGCTGAACTTTCACGAAAAACCCAAAATATGCCACACCAAAACAGAGCATCACCAAGATGACCCTCAGGGACAAACAAATCAACTCAAGGTGGGAGAAAAGTTAATTTTAAGGGAAGACAATCTTCGAACCTCAAATTCAAAAGAACATACAAGTGATACACCCTACTTCACGGTAATGAAAGTCTTTCTATACGGCACAATTGAGGTCACTCACCCAACCCACGGTACACTCAAGGTAAACGGCTATCGGCTTAAATTTTATAAATGTGAGAATTCTATGTATAACAGGGAGGAGTTTTAGCTCCACGAAATCCCTTCGTGACACATCCAGGAAGAGTCGAGCTTAGACTTTAAATAAGCGCTTCTCGGGAGGCAACCCGAGCACTAACTTAGTAACTTTTCCTTTTTTAAAATTTTAAGTATTTGTCATCAACTAACCCTTTTAAATACAGAGATTTAGGACCACACGGCCATGCCCACGGGCGTGTCCAATGCTATGTGAACACTTTAAGCAGAGACACGGTCGTGTATTGAGGCCGTGTATAACCAGAGCAAAAATTTTCCCAAAACACGGGCCACCGATAAATAGCCACGGCCGTGCGACATGGCCGTGGCAACCCTGCAGTATCAACATGGGCTGTCGACAAATCCCTATGGCCGTGCGACGTGGTCGTGGCAACCCTTCAATTTAAACACGGGCTTGCTCAAATCCCCACGCCTGTGTCCCCAAACCGTGGCCAACACTGTCAAATTGAAAACGGCCGTGTACCCTTCTACACGACCGTGTGAAAAACGAAACTGATCGCATACGGCCATGGAACCCGTCACATGACCGTGTGAGTGACAAAGAACCGACCGTACACGGCCGTGCGAAACATCAACACGGGCGTGTACTTCAAATCAGGCGCGCCAAAACCACTTAATTTCGAATCGCACGGGTAACCCCCGAGTCACACGGGCGTGTGACATGCCCCTGTGACCCAAAAACTATAAATAGGAAGCCACTATTCATTCTTTTTTTCGCTCAAACCCTAAAATCTCCTCTCCACAACCACCATAAACGCCGCCGCCGACCTTAAAACCACCACCGCGCTCGTCCACAACCGACCCACGCCCGTGCAAACCCAACCCACGACCGTTCGACCTCAACCCACGATCGCGCAACTTTATTTGTTCTATTTTCTCATTTTTCTCATTTATTTATTTATATTTCGTTTTTATTATCTATTTAGTTAATCTTACTTTATTCTCGATGTTACTTCAAGCATGGAATTAGGTAAACTAGGATGAATAATCTAGAATTATATAGAACATATTAGGATTGCATGCCATTTAAATTCATTTTTGTTTGCCACTTAAATTTATGTTTGCCTGCTATTTTTCTCATAAATTTAGTATAAATACATACCCATATTTCTTAGTTTTGCCACAAATTTACAAATGGTTAATTTCTACTATTCAGGTTAATCCTCATTTTTATGTTTTCTTAGGAACATTTTTATCCTAATCTACATTTTAATTATTATCTATCTAGTTTAATTTCAATCCTTAGGACTAATGCTTGTTATTTTGTTTCAGATAATATGTCATCATCACGCGGTAGGAAAACTACAGTCCCCATTTCAAAGAAACGAAAGGGGCCAGGAAGTTCATCATCGAGGCTCACCTCCGAGGCTCGACACTCGTTCATCACTTTTTCCTAAGCCTCCTAAGAGGAACGTTATCAATTACTCCGAGCTCGTACTATATCCACCGGCCGATGCATAGATTGGGCCGACCTCGAGCAGATACACCTAGTGGATGACGTTCGAGCCCTATTAATGACCGAGCCATGGGAACAGTTTTTTCAGATCGTGGAGCCAACATACTTAGAACTCACCCTCGAGTTCTGCTCTATATTTTATCTGCAGATAGTGATGACCAGATTCGATGATCCAGGGATAGTCCAGTTCCGTTTGGGAGGTCTCGTACGACACCTCAGCTTTCCAGAGTTCGGCTTAGCACTTGGGCTCTACACAGAGCAATTCATGGCAGACGAAGCTTCCCCAACCTTTCTCGTCGCATCCATATTCGGCCCGTCGATTGTTGGCATGAGATCGCCCCAGGACGTCAAATCTATAACCCTAGTGTCAGCAAGGCGACCGCCCACGTTCCATCTCTGAGGTACATTCATGCTCTCTTTACTCACACTCTGACAGGTAGACGGAAGAGCACAGGCGTCGTCAACACTCACGACATCTACTTCCTATGGTGCATGGCCAACAGACACGTCGACTTGGCATACTTCATCGCGCACACCATGCAACATCAGACGGAGAGGCATCGCAGAGGTGTCTTATCCATAGGGCCCTACATTACACGCTTGGCCCGCCACTTCGGGCTCCTCAACACCGCAGCCCAGACATCCTCTTACACACTCATCGGCCAGATGTCTCCTCAAGGTATCGCGACTATGCTTCACATGAGGATGATCGAGCGGAGGCCAGGAGGTACCCCATTACAGTTCCACCTCATTCAGGAGGGCGATGACTTAGAGGATATTACTGATGATGTCCCACCACCACCATCAGAGGAGGATACACCTACCGAGCCACCATCCTCTCGCTACCCATCTCATGCAGCAGCCACCCACGCTGACCTATCTGACTGCTTTTCACAATTTGAGCAGCAATGCTTTTGGCGCCTTGATTATATCGATGCCACCTTAGAGCAGATATGGCAGCACCTCCGCATCACTCTACCGCCGCGTGACCCACATGAGGATTAGAGATTTCTATTCCTCCTAACTTTATTTTTATCTTAATTTTTATTTTAACACTGATCTCTATTTTCACCTTCTAACTTCTTCTCCTTTATTTTCCTTTTTATTTTTATTTTTAATTCATTTTATCTTTTTCATTATTTAAATATTGGTTTTTTTTACTTAGTTTATTATTTTCTTTTTATTCCTTTTTCTATTTTTTATAATGGTCAATCCCTAATGAGTAATTTCTATTAATCCAAATTTCCCACGACTAATAAATACTTTCGCAGTTTCAAAGGAGATTTACAGCTCAAATCTCTACGAAAATGGGAACACCTTGCCACAACTGCCAACTCTTCCAATCTCCATCTCACTAATCCATCCAAAGCAGGGAGTTTCATACCTTTCCCTATCTTATGATCTTGTGGTTTTATTGCTACTAATGTTATCTTTGTACATTGAGGGCAATGTACATCTTAAGTGTGGGGGGAATTTACTTTACTTTCAGTCCTTACACTCTCTTTCAAACACCTGAACTTTTTGTAGTGTTCTCAAAATTATCTTCAATCCCCTGTTAGGAATTAATTCGGATTGATTTATAATTTTTATTGATATGTTGAGAATTAAGATATAGGTGATTGTACTTTGATTGTTCAAATTTTAAAACACTAGGGAATCAAGCATGATAAGTTGAAATTTTTGAGAATCCCAATTTTTGCATAAGTTATTTTTCTGAATTTTAAGTATTATCTTGAGATTTGAAATCACAGGATTGACATCAAAAGCCATAATTTTGGTGAGATTTTTGAGCCTTTTGAGCATACATTCTTTCATGCTCACTTTTATTATTGCTTTGAGTAAGTCAATACTGATTGGTTATTTTAGAACTTGCTTTGATTATACATGTCAAGACCACATCATTGATTTGATACACTAAAATGATAAAGGCACCTAAGATTTAACTTATTTACTCCACAAAAAGCCTACCTCCATGATTTAACCCCTAGTGAACTCCATTGAGCCTAACAACCTTTTCTTTGACTTACCTCTAATATTAACCTTTCACCCATTTTTTGTGGAATTCCATTTAATTATTTTGACCCCTATTTTTGTCGAGATTTGAGTTGAAATTTTCATCTAGCTTTATTCTCTTTTCCAGATTGTAAAAATTCTATCCAATTTATTGTATTGTTCTTAAAAAAACGTATGTACTAATTCAGTTGTAATCTGTAATAGTTCAAATGATTTTTGCATATTTCTATTTTAAGGCTACCAAGGCGGAAATGATGTTATCATAAGAATTAGCTCGAGAAATATGTTCCAGTGATAGAGATTTTTCTAGCTAGATAATTTTTCAGTTCAATCTCGATTCTAACTTTCTTTTGCAGCTTGTAACAACACCCCTAACCAAGCTCCATTACAACCATTAAAAGACCTTTTGATCGATTTATCATATCAATCTATAGTGGTGGAGATCTGATTTTCTTGCAAGCTTATGGTAATAACTTTTTAGGTTGACTAGAGAGTGCTTGATTCTTGAACCCTAAACACCTTGAGTGGATAGAGTGAATCTTTAGTGAGGATGTCAACTCCTGTTAATTAAAATGAAGAGATAATTACTTAGAAAAAGGGAGAAAACTTATGTTTCAATGATAAAATTCTCAACTTAGAGTGATTGAATCTTAAATGTTCTTTTGATTGAATTATCATTGTATGAATACCTGTAAATTAATTTGAAATTTTATCAATAAAGATTGTGAGTTGAGAAGAATGATTCTTAATTGTAGATTGAGATTTTGCTTGAGGACAAGCAAAGGCTTAAGTGTGGGGGTATTTGATAAACGATAAATTATACATATTTTTACCTCATGTTTAGCCTATATTTTGGATGAATTATTATCAATTTTGTGAGAATTGGTGCTCTTAATATTTCTTTTTCATATCTTATACTCAGGAGAGCATATGGAAGAGAAAAGAACGGAAAATAGACCAAAAACGAGGAAAATGGGCCAAAATATGAAAATGACACGGCCAAAGGAGTCACTACACGGCCGTGGCACACGGCCGTGCCACATGAAGACCACACGGTCCAGCCTCCGACAAGCACAGCCAGGCCACACGACCGTGCCTCCATCGACAAACTCTCACACGGCCTCTTGGCATAGCACACGGGCGTGTCCCTATCGTGAGGAAGAGGAATTTCATTCGGATTTGAATACTTAGAGGCTAAGAAAGGTATCCCAAAGCTCTATATAAAGACCCTAGGAGGCAACTCTAAGGATATACTCTTTTCTCTCAAGAAAGAGCGCCATATTTCTGCCAACATAAGGAGTGAAAGTAAGGAATTACTCCAAGGGAAGCCGATTGATTTATCCCCGAAGCCAGAATTCTACATCAAGACAGAGGATCTCCCTAAATTCCTTCAGGGGTTTTTGGGTTCTTTATGTTTTGTTATCTTATTTCTTCTGAGATGTTTTCTTTATTAGTTATGAACTAAACCCCTCAAATACTTGAGGGGGATGAAACCTAAGACAGAGCTTGTTATTATTTATTCTTGAATTATATGATAAATACTTGAATTGTTCTTAATTATGTGTTCTTCATTCTTGATTTAACAATCCTAGGTATTACGTCAAGAACTTGATGTGCTTAGGCAGAGGAGCAAAAGTCCCTGTTTTAAGAATAGATCTACCATAATTAAGCGGAGCTGCATGCAATCCTAGACATAGGGTGACATAAATTTGCCGGATTAGGGTCAAACCTAATAGGGGGATCCATAGATCGAATTAATGCAACCTAGGGGTGTTAATTAATAAAGAAACTTTAATCAACCACCTAGGATTAGTTGTTCTTATCCTCGGCGGAGGTATTAACATAAGTTAGGGATCTCTACGGATCAAGTCAAGTGAAGAAATCATCTAGTTCAAGAAATTAATAACAAGTGAAGTCTAGGTGGATTCTCCCTTAAGTATTGCTCATATAAATCAGCTTTTCCCTAAAGTTTTCCCCAATTTACTTTTTGTGCACTTTTAGTTAGTTTTAGAATTAGTTTCAATCAATCCTCTTTTATTTTTAGGCTAGATAATAGAAAGGAAGTAAGTATTAGTACTTTTGGTTCCCTTGGGTACAATAACTCGGTCTTGCCACTAAATTATACTACTGTTCGATAAGTGTGCTTGCCTTTAAAATTGTGATATTAGTTAGTTTTTGGTGTGATCAATTTTTATAAATTTTATTACTTAATATCGCGAGCATATCACTAAATAAGTTAAAGTTGTTATTATATAGATTGGGGGAAAAAAGATTTGGACAGAAAACGAGAGGAAATAAAGGATCGGATTAGTCGACTTAGTTCGTTATTTTAGCAAACGAGGTAAGTTCATATGGTTATTTTATAGTGATCAATTATTAAATTAGATAGGATATAATGTATTATTCCGTATGTTTGTGTCAAATCATGATCATATGAAAATATGAGATTGAATTAAAAGGTCGATCTAAGGAAAAATGCAGGATGGAGCACAATCAGACTAAGACTCGTGATGAATTGACGGAAAAAGACCATGGTTAGACTATGGCGATGTAAGAGCCAGTGTAAGACCATGTCTAAGACATGGCATTGGCCTCAATATGTGTCAGTGTAAGACTATGTCTGGGATATGACATCGGCACTGATAGATGAGAGCTAGTGTAAGACCATGTCTGGGACATGTCATCAGCCTCGATGTATGAGAGTCAGTGTAAGACTATGTATGGGACATGGTATCGACTTTGATATGTGAGCCAGTGTAAGACCATATCTAGGACATGACATCGACACTGATACATGAGAGCTAATATAAGACCATGTCTAGGACATGGCATTAGCCTCAATGTGCGAGTCAGTGTAAGACTATGTCTGGGACATGGCATCGGCGTGCGACTTCATGTAAGACCATATCCAGGATATGGCATTGGTATCATGCATATGTGATTTCTGAGCATTCGATGGTGTTTCGAATAACTCATCAGGTAACTCAGAAATTATGGACATCATATCTAGTTATATGAATGAAA
The DNA here is from genome assembly GCA_020496765.1 of Gossypium stocksii. NCBI lineage: Eukaryota > Viridiplantae > Streptophyta > Magnoliopsida > Malvales > Malvaceae > Gossypium > Gossypium stocksii. The sequence goes on from CM035623.1 coordinate 114,849,004, forward strand.
TATGAAAGATTCACGAATTCATGATATTTATTGATATTGAACTGAGATAATGTGTTGTTATTAATAATTAAGAGAATCAACAGACAATGTCAGGTTGAGAATAAAGAGGTAACCGAGGTAATGTGTTGTTATTAATAATTAAGCGAATCAACATACAATGTCAGGTTGAGAATAAAGAGGTAACCGAGGTAAGTGATACAGGTATGTATAAAATCTATAGGAGTATCGAGTGGAAGTAACTTAAGGACATCTTATAAGTTCACAGCATAAATATGAGTAATGTTACTGTTCGACATGCAAGCTAGTATTTTATGCTTATGAAATGACCGTTAGATTGAATGTGAAATATTTCATATCGTTTATGCACAAGTAATTGTAAGTGAATTGATAAGTACACATTTGATTCATACAATTATTGAAATTAATAAGCTTTCAAAAATCAAGGTTAGTTCTATAAAGGAGTAGATGATTATACGGTGAGGCCATGTGAACTCTTTTATGCTTGTGTAATTGCTTGAGGTGTATTTGATAGTTAACATAAGCCTATTAGTCATATGAGCTTACTTAGCTTTATAGCTTACCTTGTTTACTCTCTTATGTTCGTAGGGTTTCAAAAGCTTTCTTGGGTTGGAAGAAGTCGTAGATCTCAACATACTATCTCGCTATGGTTTGGTACTCAAAGCTTTGTAATTTGGGTTAGGTGGCATGTATAAGCTAGTGGACTTAATTAAGTATAAAGAGAATTTTACTATTAATGCCTTGGGTATGAAAGTTTTTGGTGTGTGCATAAATTTGGGATGAAGCTATGTGATGTGTGAATGCCTAATTGTGGTTGTTTGGTTGAGTATTTATACAATGTTATGCATTGGTGAGATTGGTATGTGCTTGATTATGTTTCAGGGTGGCAAAAGGCTTGGTAGATAGCCTTATATTTGTCCACATGGGTAGATACACGGGCGTGTATCTAGGCCGTGTGTGATACACGGTCGGCCCCATGGGCGTGTAGCTCGGCCATGTATCCCCTGCACCTTAAGTTGGCAAAATTAAATGCTATTAGTAACCACACGGGCTGAGACACGGCCATGTGTCTCAACCATGTGATTAACACGGCCTAGCACATAAGTGTGTACCTTGGCCTTGTGACCCTTAAGAGTTGATGACGTCAGAAGAAGAATACTAAGGTTTTAGCACACGGGCTACGACACGGGTGTGTTGTGGCAGTGTGAAGGACATGGGTGTGTGTTAGGCCGTGTAAAAACTCCTGTAGGTTCAATGTTAGAAAATAAATCTACACGAGCAAGGGGTACGGGTGTGTCCCTATATGCTTAGGCTATGTGCTCTACACGGGCCTTCAACACGACCATGTTTTGAGGCTGCACAGGCGTGTTACCCATCCACATGGGCGTGTGCCTTGTTTTCAATGACTTTTCTTGAAAGTTTTCTAAGTGTTCGGAATAGTCCCGAACTGTGTCTAAAGTGCGTTTGGAGCCTCGTAGTCTCATATTGGGAACTTTAAGATAATGTTTGAAAAGTTTTAATGTAACACCCCAAACCCGGCCTAAAAGTTAGGCCCGAATCTGGCGATGTCACATTGATGGGTTGCTTTCAAAAAATGGTTTAGTTAAAAACTTAGTTCGAAACGAAATATGCTTGATAGTAATTTACTTAGTTAAAAATTCGAAGAATTAAATTAAATGAATAATTAGAAAAAAAAACATGTTTATTAAATATAGCAGTAACTAAATAAAATACCAAGTAAATAATGAAATCGAAGATACATAGCCTTATTACATCACAGTGGAGATTTAAAAGTAATTATCATAAAACACTTAATAAATCTATATTGAAAACTCCTAAGTAACTTGTAGTGTGGCTATCTCTGAGTCCTCTCCCGTGTCGAGCCGTCTACAGTGGAACACCTGAAACATTAATAATAAGGGCGTGAGTTTCGAAACTCAGTGTGTGTGACCCTTGTCAATCAAATCAATTCAATATACACATATCACATTGGGCCTAAGCCCTAATAATTTTGGGGGTCTGGGCCTTAGCCCATAATAACCTCATATCATATCAGAATTTCATGAATGCAAATGTTCGCATCCTAAATCCAACCGCTACACTCCACCCGTACTAACCCTACACTCCTGTTGGGATGTCTACATCAACCCACCCATCCTCTACACTCTAAAGATAGCACCGGTTGCGGCACTACTCACGTTGCAGCAAGGCTGCTATATAAGTATGGTGTAGCAAAACTACTCGGTGGCTTGAAAGCCTACGGTGGATCCACGGTCGTCAAGCGACTATGCGATCCTCAAAACACTTCATCTGTATCATCAAACCCACCCAAGTGCAACATACAATTCATGAATGCAACATATACATTTTCACACATTTTCACATATTTTCACATATTAAGCACTTAAGGGTATTTTGGTCATTTCACTACCCAGGGGTATTTTCGTAAATCTACCCTACAGGGGTATTTCGGTACTCCTACCCTACGAGGGTGTTTTAGTAGTTCTACCTTATAGGGCATTTTCGTAATTCTACCTTAGAAGGGTATTTTCGTAATTTCCTAATGGTACGGTTTTAATTATGGATTCTGGCCCATCATCAAGTCCTCGCGGCTAAAGTGAACGGATACTATGCACCAGGTAAGATTCAAGAGAAGAGGAGGTGGGTCACTCAGACCGCTTAAGTACCAAGCTCTTCCTAGATCCAATCCTAGACATGCACACATCCATTGCCACACCTTAGTCTAGCGACTTGTCCACGAGTTTGTTTAATTATTTAATTAAGTCTTATGTAAAATTTGAGAGATCAGAACTAGGCCTATAGTCCATTAAAACCCTAGCATGCATTTCTACAATTCCATAAGGCCTACTAGGCCAACCATATACATAAAACCCATTAAGCCCAACATGCTTATGTAGCCCATTAGGCCTGATCGTAACTCAGTCATACAATCACACATACTAATCCATCACAAAAATTTCATATCACAACTTTGCCACTTTGGGCCTACAAATTTGGCAGGCCCATTAGGGACTTCGAGATTTCGGCTTTTGCCGATTTGTCGTGTATATACACACCTGATTGACGGCCCACACTACACTATCCTCAGCCTCAACCTACAACCAAAACCATCTTTGAATCAATTCTATACCTTAAACTACAACTTTATCAAATCTCGAAGCCTTGCCGTAACTTTACCGTGTACCTTCGGCTTTTCTAGCCTTTCCTTAGCAAATATTCCCGAATATTCCCAAATATTCTTAGATCTGCACCAATACACACATATTATCAACATCAAGTGACTCGTATTCCACACGAGTCACCCCTATCAACTATATTTATATTCGGCCATCTATAAAACTGAAATTTAGAGTGAGTACGCTTACCACTTGCTAGGAATCCTTACACCGCTTGAAATCTTTGAACCCTACCCCTTGTTAATACAGGGTTAACGACAAGACCAAGATTAGATAGCCCTTCGACTTTTAACAACTCGATTAAGGGTTGCAAATAACAAAACAGATCTGTGATGAAGGAAATCAAAAGAAATCGGTAAAGGAGATATGAGTATTCGGCTTTTAAGAGATTAGGGAAAGAAATCGGCAAAGGGGATATAGGTATTCGGCTTTTGCAAAAGAGGAAAAAGAACTAGAAAGAAGGAGAAGAATGAAGCATTCGGTTTGGTAAAGCAAGAGAACTCTTGAAAAAGAATTCTGCACCCCCTATAAATACCCAAAGTTGAACCCCTAAAGTCCCAATTGGCTCCACTTCATCCATATCCAATCTCTTAATTTTTCTCCACGATAAGCTCTCCTAACCTCTTCCTATATTTTCTCTTCTGATCACTCTCCTTAGAGTCCATCTTCATGCCACTTCCAACCTTCTAGAAGGCCAAAATTAAACTCCTAAAAATACTAAGCTAGGATCCAAAACTTAACCAAGGCCCAATACTTCTAGGCCCAAAATTTGGGTTGTTACATTTAAATTGGAACAAAATTGTTGACTCAGAAATGGATGTGTATATGTATTTTTTTAAGGTAACACCTCGTACTCTGTTCCGACGTCTAATACAGGTAAAGGGTGTTACATTGTGGACACACCGTAGCTCTTATGAGCGTCCCGATATATGGCTCTTTGGAGATTCTCGATTAAAGGCTCTTTCATGAGCTTCCGGATAAATTAGCTCTCTAGAGCTTCCCAATATTGGCTTGCTTAAACCTTCCTGATATTAGCTAGCATGAGCTTTCAATTATATGGCTCAAAAGAGCTTCCCGTCACATGAGTGATCCTGAATATTAATTGACGGATTACAGTTTTGTACACTTAGTGTGTACTACATGTGTATCCATCGATAGGTTAAATGATTCAATGGGAAAAATTTTGATATGAAACAATATGAGTACGAAATGAATTATTACCCGTATATGCCTGAAATACATGAAAATGATGTTACATGACCTGTTGAAAAATGAGATGAAAGGTACATGTGTATGAAACTTGTCTTATGATTATGTACATTTGAAATTATGAATTATATGACTAACATGCTTGATAAGGATATGTGCAAGGGCTTTGGTCAATTTGCTTTGAGTATGCTTTGAGTATTTACTTTAATGTGATTAAATGGTAAGTTAAATTCCATGTTATACGAACTTACTAAGTATTAAATGCTTACTTTGTTATTTCTTCTGTTTTATAGTAATTCGGAAGCTCGTTAAGGTTAGAAGCTGGTTAGGGCTACATCACACTATCCATTGGCCATTTTAGTGTGTATATATATATATATATAGTAAATTCATTTTGGTTATAATGGCATGTATAGGTTAATTAACCAATGTTGGCATGTAATTGTTTTATTTGTAATTAGCTATTGAATGGCTTGTGATAGACATGTTTTGATGTGTAAATAAGAGTCTATATATATGTTTGATGTGTGTTTAAAATGAAGAATGATGGAAATAATATAGGTATATCAGTGATTGGTTGAAATGACATAATCAGTACAAAGATGTTTATATATGTATTGAAATGTCATGCATGATACTTGTTGTTGACCTGATTTGAATGTCTTGTATTGGTTGGTGAAAGTGTTGAAGTGTTGATATAGGTGGAAGACAAATTGGGTGAGAAAAGTGTCATTGGAATTGACCTATTCTTGTCCACACGAGCAAAGGCACGGGTGTGTATCTTAGTCGTGTGTGACACACGTCTTGGCACATGAGCGTGTGATCTGGCCGTGTGTCCTCTGCATCTTAAAAATTTCAAAACAGAATCCTTAAAATTGTTCACACGGTCTAGCACACGGGCATGCGACTTGACCATGTGACCTCTTCACCTTATTAAATGCAAGTTAGTATGTTTACACGGCCTAGCACACGAGCGTGTGGCTTGCCGTGTGACCCAAGCCAGAGAGCACTTTAATTTGGACATAGGTTGGGACACAATCGTGTGTCCTACTATGAATGCCCACAGGGTCTGTGACACGAGCGTGTCTCTTAACTGTGTGAGCCATATGGCTTGGCCACACGGGCGTGTGTCCCCTGTACCTTGGAAAAATTTTAATATTTTGTGGAAAAATTCGCTAAGTTCTTGATTCAGTCCCGACTTGTTTCTAATACATAATTTGAGCCTTGAGGGCTCATATAAAGGACAATATAATTGAATATGATTGATTTCTAATACGAATGTTAAATGATATAAAATGTCTTTATTTGATCTGTAAATTCTAGTAATGTTCTGTAACCCTGTTCCGGTGACGGTGATGGATTAGGGGTGTTATAGAGCATTTCGTTCGAGTTGATATCGAATATTTTGTTGTGTCATAAGCCAAAAGGTCAGTCGACTTCTACCTGGATACGTGACAATGTGGATATTCAGGAGAGGACAGACCAATCGAGGTTTTGCAATTATTGTAGCAACTTAGGACATACGAGGCCACTATGTCCACACTTGGGGGAATATTGAGGACAAGACCTTATTAACACATTTATCCATTCCTTTGATAAACAGTTTGTTCATTTTTTTCATTGCTTCTCATTTTTTGATAAATTGTAAATATTGATATATTATTGATGCAAAATACAGTGAGATACAACATAAGAAAATTTTTTCATTTTTCCGTATATTACAAAAAAATAAGTATGCATTATTGATATCAACTATATTATGGATGAAAAAAATTAATATAATACAAATTAAAAGTTAGCAAACTAAAGGATGATTTACATGACAAAATTTTTGTGGAAAAAAATCATCGGCGTCATCGGGCTGAATGTATGCCACAACTCGGTGGGTATCAATTACGAAATGAATTTCTTCATACAAGTTAGGGTTTCAACTATTCATCTTTATCGTCTTCGTCTTCACCTTAAGCTCCATCTCTATCTTCATCCTATTCCTCTGTGGTTGAGTGTAGTGTGCTCCCACATTGCCATCGTATGTCCTCCGTTCCACTAACAGGTCATTGCAAAAATGAGCCACCTTGGTATGTTTGCGACACTATCAACGAATAACTGTATGGTATTGCATAACCCAGATGTAGATAAAATGTTGGAATTTTCAAAGGTGACGAATACGTCGGTGTTGTTGTCGGCATTGACATGTAATATGGTGTTGGGGATAGAGGTAGTGCAAAAAAGGTAACTGTAAAAGGTGTTGAAGCAGGGTACAGTGGTGTCTAGTGTGGTGCTTGTGTAAAAATAATGGGGTTAGTCAAAGCAACAATAGAATAATATGAACTATATTGATCGGGAGGTGGTGCAACCTTTGGTGCCTCGTGTTAGGTTAAAGCGATAATGACTCCATCGAGGCACGAACTCCCGACCTAGAATTGATGTGGGGTCGTCTTAGCCTTTTAGTATGACGTTGCTTAGTCTTACCTCATTAAGAAGATATAACTTGTCGTGATGTCTGAACCATGGCCGATAGTCTGAACAGGTTGCCAATTTTAGAGTAAGAAATAGTTCGCGGCTAGGTATGAAATCGTACCTATGCTCCCAGATGTTGATATATTGCTTGTGGAATTTGGACCAATCTTTATCGATTCTCCCCAGCAAGTCAACCTTGTGCAGTGTCTCGATGTCTTGGGGTGATGGCAGAATAGTTTGCCTAAACCTGAACTACCGCATCACTTGATCGAATTCGTGCATCTCCACCGTCACATAAACTATCAATGACACATTCACGTGCCAGATATTGGGATTGACCAAAAATTTGGCCAAGATGCATGCTTGAATTCTCGAATCGACGTATGACATTCAATCAAACTGTAGTATGAAATAATAAATTTTATTATCTACATAATATTAAATTTCAAATCCTTAGATAAATATTATATAATTGAAATTTTTAAAAACTAACATTGGCTTTTGGTCATTGATATAACGGTAGTTGGATATCTTCGAGCTTCTCCCTTAGTCCCACATGACTCGTGCGACTATTTCACTTGTTTAAATAATATGTTATTTCAAAAATATAATAATAAAAAAATAATATAATAACTATATTATCAAATGAATTTTACTTTGTTACGAGTGGGAAAGTATAAGGGGCGTGACTCGGGGACGTAAAAATGGTAGCCGGGTACTATGCCCATGATCACAGAAGGAGTATGCAACTATCGATTTTAATTTTTTGTGGTACATCTCTCAGTACAGTGTTGCCAACACGCCTGATCTCCAACTAATTCAGCCCACTTTTTTTAAGTTGACGAGTTGTAGTAGCCACCTTAAATGTACTAGATTTTAAGATTTATCGGGCATCACACCACCAATTAACCTTAGGATGAATACTCGGGCGTGTTATTCTCTTTCAAGGGCACTCGAGGTGTCGTTGAGGTAACCAAAATTATCTTCCAATCATTTTATCTCTATCTGGCTACCAAAAAACTTGTTCGACACCTTGCCTAATAGTTGTTTGCAAATGCTGCTCTAACCACCAATGACTACTGATCCCATAATAACAGACCCATCCACCAGTAAATTGAATTGTAAAGCTATGTCCTCGAGTGTGATTGTACACTCACCGCATAAAAAATAGAATGTGTGTGTCCCAGATCTCCATTTTTTCACCAAAGCGCGAATAAGCGTGTGATCCAATCTATACCCCTAACGTACGAGACACGTGTAAAAATCTCACCTCTTGCAAGTATCGTTCAATTACACACAATGCCCTTGATGATAGATTGTGTATGTACGTCTCCAAAATCCGATCTTTGGCCTGAATATAAAAAAAAATTATAAATTTAATAATGTTAACAACTTAATATTGAACTTAATTAAAATTAAAAATATTAAAAATATTTTTTTACCATTTACAATTGGACGCTGAAAATGTGGTTGTCATTGAAACGAATAAGAGTATTTGTCAATATAAAAATCAATTAAAATGAATAAAATAAGAAGTAGAAAATTAAAACAATAAGCATTTTAATTAATTTAATGAAAAAAAATGAGACTAAAAACTTGAGAGAATGGATGAATTCAGGGAATTAGATTTGAATGAAAAATGAAGAAAATGGTTAGGGTTTATATAGCAAATAAACTAGTTGTCTTTTAGCCATTGGAGTTTTGTTATTGTTGAAATTTTACCATTGCGAAAATGCGCCATTTCCTACTATATCAGACGAAAGCACGTCCAGTAGGACGCATTTTTATTTTCTCTCTTCAAAATCGGCCTATTTCCCTAAATATCCTAAAAAAATGGCCTAAACCCTAATTTTTTTAAATAAACTTTTTTTTATAAAATTTAACCAAAATAACTTGTGAAATATTTTTGTATTTTTTTATATTTGTTTCAAGTAAAATAATTTAGTGGTGAATTAAAAAAATATTTTTTGAAAAATGGCTTCTTATTTTGAAAACCACAAGTTATCTTACAGAAAATAGTTTCTTATAACTAGACCTGATCAAGAGTCGGATCGATGTAAAATTTTAGATTTATTTTTTAGACTCGGACTCGGCTCGAAAAATTATCCTAAAATTCTACCCAAACTTGACCCAACCTTATTAATTTTTTTAGATTATTTTTTTATAGAAAGAGATATTTTAAAAAATATAATATATCAAATATACTAAAAAACTAAAATAGTAGCAATTTAGCAAGAAGTGCCTCTAAAATAGTATCAAAATTAACAATAAAACAAGAGTTATACAATATCCAAACAATAACAACAAAATAGTAACAATATAAAAGCGAAATGACAACAAAATAGTAGCAATATAATAACAAAACGACAACAAAACAACTTATTTAGGTTGGGACTAGGTAAAAAGATCCTACTCGAGGCTTGACCCTTTTAGAAAATGAGCTTTATTTTTTATCCAAGCTCATTTTTCAGGCTTATATTTTTTTCTAAACCTTCCCACTTTTCGAGCGGACCATCGGACTTAAATGGGTGAGTAGGTCCACCTCATGATCAATTTTACTTATAAGTAACTTGATTTTTATATAAAATTTAACTTGAATAAAGCTAAATCTTAATATATTAATAATAAAATTTGAAATTTTAATAATATTTTAAAATATTAAATATTAATCTTGTTTGTGAAAGGTTATTCAAATCTTTAGATACTTTAATTGTTATATTAGCTTCTCAATCACTTGGTAGACTATTGAATATTTTTTTCACCAATTCCTTGTTAAAATAAATATTCCAAGTGTTTTAGTCCATTAATGATGTCGATGAGTTAATTTGACATATCTTTGATGCTCTTTTCTAACTTCATCTTGAATACCTCATAGTCAGTAGTGAATAGATAAATCTTTGATTTGGCTTGTTTTTTATTGAGTGGTGGTAAGCTTGTCCCAAATCTCATTGACATTTTGACATTAGGACACTCTATTTACTCATTTGGCCTTAATACACAAAAGATAGCATGTATGACATTGACATTGAGTTGAGCCTTCTTTTTGTCAACTTCTACTCATATTCATCCTTGGGTACCTTTAAATCATCATTTGATATAATCCTCCATATTTACGGATTTTATCGATTAAGGGTCAATTAACAGTTACTGTATTAGGTTTTAAGGACGAAAAGGTGCCATATGAGGCACAATTAAGGGTGGATGGTGGATTTGAGGTTGTGGAGCTAAAGGGTAACTCCTATAAACCGAGTGAACCATTGGTTCATCATCTAAAAAAAAAATCTCTTACATCGTTCTCAGGCCCTTGCGGAGCAGGCAAACTTTGGGCATCTCCCTAATTGAAAGCAAGAACATTACTATCAACTTCATCAGACACGGCTGGATTTGATTCTATATAAGGAAATGGAAGAAAATCTTAGACACTTCAATTTATAGCAGTTCAAACTCAATTGTCTACCTCCATACCTTAGTTTTCTATGCTAAAGATTTCTCAATTTACTACTTTTAATTATACCTTTCAATGAGAAGGTATAACCTTTATACACTATTTTTTTTTCTTAAGGCTTAGATAGAACTCTTCCCCTAGTTTTTATGGCTAAATTAAAATCCTTCCTAATTTTATGACTCAACTCAAACCCAATTTACAAATGGTGAAATGAAAAATAAATAATAACAACCTCTAAAAAGGTGGATATTTACACGTTTGAACCCTAAAGAAATGAATATGATAATGATAAAAGAGAATAATGAATTGAAGGTTTTTCTTTTGAGATTTAAGCTTAAATGTTCATCTATTATCTCTGATACGACTTTGACTTGTATTTATACCAAGAAATATGTTTGTGAACATTTATGGCCGATGGGGGTGAAATTGTAACTCCCCTCACTCGGTCTGGCTGCCGGAGTCAAGCGATGAGATGCTACAGTCGATTACAGAATAGTTACATACAATTCATAATTCAAATTTCAATTCCATATTAAATAATCACGTATAATTATGTAAATCATGTAATAAAATCAAAATCAGATTTAAATCAAACTTATGAAGGCTCTAAAATTAACCTAGCATTAATGAATGATCATTTTGAAACTATTGCAAAAAGGTAGGCAAATTTGAAAAACAGGAATCACACGGTTGTGTCCCCTAGTTATGTGAAAAGTTGAAGTCGTGTGTGGCTGGAGTCACACGGTCGTGTGGATGAACCTTGTAATAAACTGAGCCCATGTGGAGCTGGAGTCACGCGGCCATGCGAATAGATCGTGAAACTTATTGTGGTCGTGTGGGTCAAAAATGTAATTTATCAACAATAATCACATGGTCGTGTTGGTAGCTGTATAACTAACAAGTGCCGTGTGAAACCAAAAAACATACCAATAATAAGTCACACAAGTGTGTGGCCAGCCCGTGTAACGTTAGTCCAAAATTTAAAAATTTGACCATCAACTTTACACATTATATCAAATTGATGATGATTCTAAAAAATTCCAAAAAATTGATGTAAAAATTAGGGTACTACAACAATCACTTAACTTTGATGCAACTGACAAAACAGTCACTCTGATTTCAATTCAGCCACTCAACTTTTGAAAAATAAGAAATCAGTCACTAACGTTATTGAAAAGTGACAAATCAGTTACTCATTAACATTTTCCGTTATAGGCTTAATGGGACCACTGCCGTGGCCAGTTAACTAATTTATGTGGCCAGTTAACTTGCCACATTGGACGAGACAAGTTGAATGCCTATTTTTCGTCCTTTTTTTTGTTTTTTAATAAATGACCTAATATTTTTACTTTTTACGTAAATAGCCCAACATGTTTATTTTTTCGTAAATGGCCCAATATGTTTATACTTCTTTTTCTTCATCCCAACAATCTCTATTTTCAAATATAGTGATATGCTTCACTCTACCATCAATGTCTCATTTTCTATCTTCCAATCTTTCCTCATCTAGATTCTATCGTGCCAAAACCCAAACTACAACTTCCAATTTATGCCCTCGTGGCCGCCATTGTTGTGTCAACAAACCACAACTTCCAATCTTATGTCGCTAAAACTAGAAACAAATATTGCAATCCACCCGTTTGTGGAAATGTCACAATAAGCTACCATTTTCGATTACCAACCCAACATCCCAAATACGACAACCATCAGTTCAAACTCGAATGTGACAACAACAATCACACCGTTTTATCCCTAAACCATGACAAATTCTACATCTAAAGCATCTAGTACAAATACTCTACGATTCGAGCTATCGACGTGGTTAGTTAACAGATGAAGAAGAATAAGAGATGACCTGAGATGAGATGAAATGGTGCATTTGGCCGAATACGGAGAAGAAAAGCTCTTGACGTTTCTCGTTACTCGTTACTGAAACTGTTATTTGTGAAGCTTGCCCCACTGCTGTCGCCACGATTCACAACCTCACGCTACTGTTGAACCACTCTAGAACTTTTCTCATATTCTTCTAATTCTCTTCCTCTTCTTCTTTTTATTCTTCTTCCCTGCTTCTTTTTTTCTTTTATTGCCCAACCTAGCTAGGGTTTTAAATTGGGTTCGTCTACATAGTAGGATGCCATGACACTTTTACATTATATCTGTAACAGAAAATAGTTAAAAAGACTGATTTGTTACTTTTCAAAAGTTGTGTAACTGAATTGAAATCAAAGTAATTATTTTATCAACTACATTAAAATTGAGTAATTGTGAATGTAATTTATCTAAAAATTATTAAAATTTATAAAAAAAAATTTGGGGGCCGGCCCTAACTAGAAGTGATCATGGGTTGGGCGGCCTGGCCTGGCCCGGCCCGAAGGCCTGCCTGAAAAATAGGAGGGTTCGGGTAAAAATATAGACCAGAAATATGGGTTTGGGCAAAAATACAAGGCCTGTTTAGAAAATGGGCTGGGCCTCGGGCCAACTTTTTTTGTGCCTGGCCCGGCTCGAATTATATAAATATATATTTGTATTTTTTAACCATATTTTTAGTTCTAACTTATTTCAATTTTAATATAACCACTTTTTATTATATTTTTAATTTGTGTATTGTTTTAAGAATTGTTTGTCTTATTTTTATTTTGTTTCTTGTTTTAATATTTGTTTTTATGTTTTTAAATGTATTTTAAAATTTTTTTAATGAAATAAGCAAAAAAAATTAATATGGGCCGAGTTTAAGCCTAACATTTTTATTCGGAGCCAGGCCTAGACAAACTTTTAGGCCCATATTTCAGGTCGGGCCAGACCCGAACCTAAAAAATGAGCTAAAATTTTTCTTTGAGCCCTGCTCAAATCCGACCCGACCCGACCCATTATCACCTCTAGCCCTAACTTTTATTTCTTATTACTAATTTCATTTATATTGTTAATTAATGGTGAGATTTTATTTACTGTCAGAGGATTTAGGGATAACATAACATGTCAATTCATATAGACAAGAGAGGCAGTAAAGTAAATGAGGTGAGCTGGTGAACCGAAATATAAAAAAAGCAAAGCAAAAAGCAAAATAATAATAATCTCTGTTAAGTTTGTCGGTTTGCCTGCAAATCAAACTCTCTTTTTTTCTTACTACTGTTTCAAACCCTCCCACTTTTTTTCTTCCCATTCTCTCTCTCTAACACCATATTTTGTCTGTATGTTTTTATTTTTCTGAAAAAAAAACCCCTTTTAGTGAGAGTTCAAATATTTTCTGTGTTTCGGAGACTCATCTTCTTCTTCAAAATGGTTTGCAATTCAGTTTCTCTTCACATTTGCGTGGTTGGTTTTTGCAAAAGACCAGCCTCTTTGTGAATGCTACTAATACTATTTACAGGCTCTCATATTCTTGAGATATAGCCTATCTCAAAGACCTCCTGTTTTTCAGTGAAATCGAGCTTGCTTGATATTGGGATCAAAGATTAAAAAAAATTGTCACTCGAGGAGGTTGTCCCAAATTGAAACTCCTCATTTTAGCTTCCCCCCTCTTTATATGTCCGTTTGTTGCGTACATCATATATAAAAGGGGCGGACTTTACTAAGAAACAAAAGAACCTTCGTTCTGAAGCAAAATTCCTTCAAAACAAGCAGCTCTTTTATCACTCAGCTCACAGCTCACAGCTCACAGCTCACAGCTTCAGCTCTCTCTCTCTCTCTCTCTCTCTCTATATATATATATATATATATATATATCAGTTGTTCGTATATAAGAAAGATTGGGTTTTAGCAAGAAATGGCTATGGCGGTGGCCCAACACAGGGAGAGCAGTAGTGGCAGTAACATCAACAAGCATCTTGATAATGGCAAGTATGTTAGGTACACAGCTGAGCAAGTTGAAGCTTTAGAACGAGTGTATGCTGAGTGCCCCAAACCAAGTTCTTTGCGTCGGCAACAGTTGATAAGGGAGTGCCCCATTCTTTCCAACATTGAACCTAAACAGATCAAAGTTTGGTTTCAGAATCGCCGGTAGGACTTGGTTTTCGTCTTCTATTGAAAAAAGTTGTTTTCTTTAGAACATTTCTGTAATGGAGTTGTTGTCATTGGGGGCGTGCAGATGTAGAGATAAGCAAAAAACAGAGGCTTCAAGGCTGCAGACGGTGAATAGGAAATTAAATGCCATGAACAAGCTGTTGATGGAGGAGAATGATCGGTTGCAAAAACAGGTGTCTCAGCTGGTGAACGAGAATGGGTATATGAAGCAACAACTGCATACTGTAAATGTATATTCTTTTAGTCTCTTGCTCTTTCATCTTCTCCATTGCACTGTAATCTAATGTACTGTTTCAAAATGTATCATGTGATAATTTATGTCCTCTATTTGCATTTTCAGTTGAATCATGGTACTGTATATAGTAACTTAGTTTGTTTTATACTTCTTTTGGTGTTGGCTTTTTTTTTTTGAGAATTTTGTCTTTAATTTGTCTTCATGGTTATATGTGAATATTGTGTCCTATGCTCTTCTGTGATGTTTGCCTCAAATTGTGCATTTTTGTGGCTTTGTTCTTTTTGCTGCTTTCTTTGTCGTAGAGGATTACTTGGGCCTTTTGCTATAAACAAAGATTATGCATTTTCTGCCTGTTCCATTTTTAGGTGTTTTAACATAATCGCTGCTTATTTTGGGATTGCTTTGCAGGCATCAACAAATGACGCAAGCTGTGACTCTGTGGTTACCACTCCGCCGCATTCACTGAAAGATGCCAATAACCCTGCTGGGTAAGTTCCATTATTAGCTACAATGAACCCCCTCCCCCCTCTCTATATGTAGACATAATACATGTTTTGATTTCATTATGCTCTTGGTAGACTCTTGTCCATTGCAGAGGGGACCTTAAAAGAGTTCCTTTCTAAGGCTACAGGAACTGCTGTAGATTGGGTCCAAATGCCTGGGATGAAGGTTTGTGTATGCATCTAGTATGCTATTTTTCTTGTGTCACAAATTGGAAATGTTTCTATGCTCATTTATTTAAATCTGTTCTCAGCCTGGTCCGGATTCGGTTGGGATATTTGCGATTTCCCAAAGTTGTAGTGGAGTGGCAGCCCGAGCCTGTGGTCTTGTAAGTTTAGAACCTACTAAGGTATGAGTTACAGTGTCAGTATAAATACTTGAAGCATTTTATTTTAGTTATTGCACATGAACTATTTGAGTTGAGCAAAACCCTTAAGTCATTGTTAATAGATTGCAGAAATTCTTAAAGATCGGCCATCTTGGTTCCGGGACTGCCGAAACCTTGAAGTTTTCACCATGTTTCGAGCTGGCAATGGCGGAACAATTGAGCTTATATACACACAGGTCAAAGAAGAACCATTCTTTGATTTATTTCTTTTTTATATTTATCAATGTTAATCCTCTTGACACGAGGGGTGACTGAAATGAGATTTGTTTAGATGTTTGCTCCAACTACACTGGCTCCTGCAAGGGACTTTTGGACTTTAAGATACACTACGACTTTAGAGAATGGCAGTCTCGTGGTATGCATGTCTTGCACTTCTTATTTTCCTCCTTGACGGTCCATGTAATTTCATATGCATTCTTTGTGAGAGTAACATGATTAGAGATGCTGACAGGATTTTCTCTTTATGCTCTCTTTTCCAAGGTCTGTGAGAGGTCTCTTTCTGGTTCTGGTGCCGGCCCAAATGCAGCTGCTGCAGCTCAGTTTGTGAGAGCTGAAATGCTTCCTAGTGGCTACTTTATCAGAAGCTGTGAGGGTGGAGGATCAATAGTCCATATTGTTGACCATCTAAATCTCGAGGTAGGACTTCTAATAAGTAGGTGCTTCTTTTCGGTATTCATCAGATGCCTCTTTTGTGGTAAGGCTAAATTACTAAACTCCTTATTCCAGGCATGGAGTGTGCCAGAGGTGCTACGCCCACTTTATGAATCATCAAAAGTGGTTGCTCAGAAAATGACAATTGCGGTGAGTAGAATCCTTAGTTAAAGGTGAAATAATAATTTAGTGCAATTGTAAAACATGGATCATTTAACATTTAAACCGCAGGACCTAAATGCAGATTCATGTTTTACAGTTGGTGCTAATTCTCTTTTTTGGCATGTATTGTATCGGGTTTGGTAGTCTAAACACAAAAACAACTCCAAAATATAAAGAAAAGTTCTTTGTTTTTATCTTTTATTGCCTTGAAAGGCATTTTCTGGAAGTACTGATTAATTGATCAATGCATAGGCACTACGTTACGTTAGGCAGATTGCTCAGGAGACAAGTGGTGAGGTGGTTTATGGTCCAGGCAGGCAGCCAGCTGTCCTGAGAACTTTTAGCCAAAGATTAAGCCGGTAGCTGAATATGATGTTAAATATTGAATATAAAATCCCCGTTTCTATTTGCATTATGAGATGTTCCATGTTTGTTGTTTCATTGAAATGTTGTGTTGTCTATCATATACTTTTTAGAGGCTTCAACGATGCAATAAATGGATTCAATGATGATGGATGGTCAATAATGAATTGTGATGGTGCCGAGGATGTGATAATTGCAATTAATTCAAACAAGAGCTTGAACAGCACTCCGAATCCTGTCAATGCTCTTCCGCTACTTGGGGGTGTTCTTTGTGCAAAGGCATCAATGCTGATCCAAGTGAGTTCTAAAAAGGCGCTGAAAACTGAACCCAATCCCATAATCTATAAAAACAACTATATTAAATTAATGAAATTGCATGTTTAGTAACTAAGGTTTCCGGACCATGCCTTTGGCTCTAAAGCTTCTTTTTCTTGTCAGAATGTTTCTCCTGCTGTGCTTGTTCGCTTCCTTAGGGAGCATCGTTCAGAGTGGGCTGATTTCAACGTTGACGCTTATTCTGCTGCATCATTGAAGGCCGGATCATATGCTTATCCTGGAATGAGGCCTACAAGGTTTACTGGGAGTCAGATCATAATGCCACTTGGCCACACGATTGAGCACGAAGAGGTACATCTCTTATGTGATCATTCTATTCCTCCCAGGCGATTTTAAAAATTTAAGATATGTGAGTATTAAGAACTTTGTAGTTTTTTCCAATAAGGTTTGCTAATTCTGTAATTATTGTGCATCAGTTACTCGAAGTTGTAAGACTCGAAGGCCATTCTTTTGCAGAAGACAATGCCTTCTTGTCAAGGGACATTCATCTATTGCAGGTACATATTGAATTTTGATGTTTATTTACATAATTACATATTAAATCAGAATATTGAACTTCACACTTTTTGTCATCTTACCGGTTTTATAACATGTTTAACATGAAATCAATATTTTCATATTACTTGAAACCATCCGTGACTGCATTTGCAGAGGTCTTTCATTTAACCGCCTTTGATGTTTATGATAAATTGTCTTCTGATTAATTGTGTTAATCTATACTCACTGTTTAATATGATCTCAGTTCCTTTAAATTGCCTTCATATTTTAAAGTTGTATGGAATGCCCAAATGTGTTGGTTGAATTTGACTTTGCGTATGTATGTATAAACTCAATATATCTGCATTATCATTTTCGCAGCTATGCAGCGGAATTGACGAGAATGCTGTGGGGGGCTGTTCTGAGCTTTTGTTTGCTCCAATTAATGAGATGTTCCCGGATGATGCTCCTTTGTTACCTTCGGGATTCCGTGTTATACCATTGGATACAAAATCAGTTAGGTTTCACTGCACTTCACTTGATCTTTTTTCCTTGGTGTTTTGAGACAATGAGATGAAAGTCCTATAAAAATGCTAATGCCATTGAAATACGACATAATAAGTGCCATAATAGGACTCAAATATTTTTTTGTTAGTGCTAACGGTATTGTTTTACAGTCCGATACACAGGATTCATTGGCAACAAATCGAACTTTGGATCTTACTTCTAGTCTTGAACCGGGGCCTGCAACAAACCATATTGCAGTAGATGCCCCATCATGTCCAAACATCCGATCAGTGTTGACCATTGCCTTCCAGTTCCCTTTTGATAGCAATCTTGAGGATAATGTAGCAAACATGGCACACCAGTATGTCCGTAGCGTCATATCTTCTGTCCAGAGGATTGCCATCGCCATATCTCCATCGGGATTGATCCCAGCTGTTGGACCAAAGCAATCTCCCAGCTCTCCGGAAGCACTTACACTGGCTCACTGGATCTGCCGGAGTTATAGGCGAGTCTTCAACGTTTCAAAAATCACTAGATTTTGCTAACATGCTATCCTGGAAGTATCCTGGAAGTTTCGGTTTTATGCAGAATAAGCTCTTTCCATCCTCTATGATCCTTGTAGTGCTAATATAAAATTTTCATATCTCATTTCCTCAGTTACCATTTAGGGGCAGAACTGTTGCGACCTGAACCACCTGTGGGTGACTCGTTATTGAAGAGTCTCTGGCAACATCAGGATGCTATATTGTGTTGTTCATTGAAGGTACGGCAACAATGTAATCAAAAAATCTAGAACACTGCATTTTTTTATTAATGTTTCTGTTCGGACTTTGCAGTCGTTACCGGTTATGATCTTTGCAAATCAAGCCGGACTTGACATGCTCGAGACAACTCTAATGGCTCTACAAGACATCACATTGGATAAAATATTTGATGAGACTGGACGCAAGACGTTATGCCCCGATTTTGCCAAGTTGATGCAGGAGGTTTGAAACAAAACAACACCACCATACTCCCTGTTGTTAAAATGGCATTGTTTTGTTTCAACCAAGTTTTCGATTAGTAAATATTGGCTAAAATTTCGTACCTTCTTAACAGGGATTGGCGTACTTACCAGCCGGAATCTGCATGTCAACAATGGGACGCCATGTCTCATATGAACAAGCAGTTGCTTGGAAAGTCCTTGAAGCTGATGAAAGCACTGTCCATTGCTTGGCTTTCTCTTTTGTAAACTGGTCTTTTGTGTGAAAACATTTGACTGTAATTTATATGTTCTACACCTCAGGCTTTCCCCGGTGGAGAAGAAAAAAAAAAGTTTTGTAATGGCTTAATTCATGATTTGGCCTGAAGTATACCTATTTTCTGACTTTGTACTTAAATTTTTTTTTGTCTCAAATTGGTATCTGAAGTATCAACTACTTCTCAATGTGTGTATGCTTTCGTTTTATTTTTTGGTCTTTTTTATGAAGGATGTTAAAAAATATCTTATAGTCAATAACAAAAACAAAGCGGCTTTGTTTTTATTAAATATACAAATATTTAAAAATAGAAATAAATACATAAAAATTCATAAAAAATATAAAATTTAGAAAAATATCAATTATAAAAATTAAAAAATAAAACTTACAAAAAACATATGATAATTGAAAGTAAATTAGTTGAAATTAATAATATTATTAAAAAATTTAAAATAATTGTAAAAATAAAAAAATTAATTTAAAAAAGAGAATAACTTTTTTATAAAAATTTAAAATATATAATTATAAAATTCTAAAAATAATTTAAATTTCAAGGGTTTTTTTTTTTCAATTACTTGAAATTTGATTATCTTTTTTAATTTTTATAACATTTTCAATTTTTATATATTATCTTAAAATTTTCAATTTTATAATTATATATTTTAAAATTTTAT
Source organism: Gossypium stocksii (assembly GCA_020496765.1). Taxonomy (NCBI): domain Eukaryota; kingdom Viridiplantae; phylum Streptophyta; class Magnoliopsida; order Malvales; family Malvaceae; genus Gossypium; species Gossypium stocksii. Next base: position 114,868,885 of record CM035623.1, read on the forward strand.
AAAAAATTATTTTTAACATATTTTTAATTTTTATATATTATATATATTATATTTTAATCAATATAGTATATATAGTATTAAAAAAAAACTAAAAAAAGACCACGTAAATTCTAAGTGCCACGTGGCCGGTTCATGCTTTGGTCAACTTTGGGTTAACAATCGGTTAAGGTAAAAAATATTTTGATTGATTGGAGTTGACCAACATTGATCCTACGTTGATCAATGTTGACCTACCATATCTATTACAATACATGAATCCTTTTAATTTTTTCATTTTTTTATATTATTTTGATTTTTTTAAAACTTACAGCTATATACTTTAGAATTTTATAATATTTTTTTGAACTTTTTAAAAAAATTACAATTTTCTTTTTGTAATTTTTTACATTTTTTAATAATATTATTTATTTCAACTAATTTATTTTCAATTATTATATTTTCTTGAAGATTTTACTTTTATCAATTTTTATAATTTATGTTTTTCTTTTTCTAAATTTTATATATTTATTTTTATATTTATATTTTTAAATATGTATATACATTTAATACAAAAGATATTTGTTTTTTATATGATTGGATATAAGATTAAATATCAAAATGAAAATATAAGTATACTTCAATCCCCAATTGAGCCTTCTGTAATATTCAAACACCCAATCCAGCTCAGGTTTGCAATTTTTTGTTAATTTAATTCAAAATTTCCTCCCTGGTGAACCCAACTTTAGTTTAAACCATGTAGAAGTTTCCTGGCAATTCAATCTCCATCAGAGTCTTGGCTACAAACCTGACATTGGCTAATTAACGAAGAATCAGAAAAGGATTAAACATCATTAATTGCCTGCAATATTGGGGCTCATCGAATTGTAATAATTACAATACAGTATGTTTTTAATAGGGGATGCTGTTGATTCAATTTGATAATAGTTATAGACCAAACTATACAACTTCTAAAATCACACAAACAAGTTTTTGTTTTCAAGGCACCCGACAATGTTACAAGAAAATGGTACTTGGCATAATAAAATGCATCATTTACACCGATTTTTTCTGTGTAACCTTCTATCGGGATGCCAGTGACCAAAGGTTGAAGAGAAATGAAGGTAATGTAGTAAACCAGCTAATGAAGGCCATTGCAGTAGCAGTTTCAAACTGCACACAATGGTTCTGCGAACAGATATCAAGATCATTGTCAATAAGAACGGTTATGCCTGCAGAAGCACAAGCTGCGGCAAATGTCAAAGTGGATGCGATCTGCAGTGCAGAAAACATATCATCAGGACAAATAAATTACAGAAAACTAGTATTAAGACAATGGAGAAGTGTAATGTAAAACAGGGGGTGGAAAATACTCGGAACAGTTTGAGCTCTCAACTAATGTAAGTCGAGAAGACATGGCAGAAGGTTCCACATAATTCACAAATGTCACTCTAATCAAACTCAAAAGTACTCTACATGATTAAGCTTGTATATGCTGGAACTATTGTGAAGTTCTTTGTTCTAATGAGTAATTAGCAATTGGTTCCGGAGGAGTCTAAGGAATAGCTATATAAGTAATGAGAGAATATCATGGCAACCCTGAGGCTTCTTCAAACAGAGACAGGTATAAAGTATGAACAATAATTTTCAGTTGAGTAAAAAACATACCAAAGTGCCAGCTGAAAATCCAACCACCATAACTTAAGAGTTATTAGAGACTACTAGTCTTCTACTAGTCGTTGGCCATTGCAAATACCAATGTCTTATAGCAGCTAAGATCAGATCCTATGGCAAGTCAATGAGTTTGATTGGAATATTCACATTGAAATGAAGACTGTCAATACAATTTTGTTGCTTTAAAGCCAAATTTGTTAAAGAGGAAAGGAAGTTGAAGAATACTTGAATGAGTAATGATTTACTGCATATTTCAAAAAGAAGACCGAAGCTTTTCTCCAAAAGGAGGCACAAGGTAGACATCCTAGAAACTAGCCATAGTTGAGGTCATATAAGTATGTGCCAAATGTACAATAACAAAGGTATATATACTACACGATTATGAGAAAGCCAGACATGCAAGCTAGAGACATATATGTGCTTCAACAGAAATTGATAGGACATCACATGTTCTTCAGCCTTCTAGCTTCATTCGTAACTGCAAAAAGTAAATGTCTTACCCCATCACCAATGGTAAAGAAAGTAACAACTCGATAATTCTGCAGCGAACGCATCACTAGAAGAGCATAAATGTCAATAATAGCTAGTGATAAGCTCCATAAACTCTGCAAGCCAGTAGCAGCAACAAGGTAGCTGATGTAGAAAATAATAAAAAATTCCATGTTAGATCAATATACAGTTGAGACTATACAACAACACTAGCAGCTTCACTTATTTAATCGCATATGAATTCCAAAAAAGCTAAAAACTTGCAAACAAAAGATCCAGAATATGGAAAATGCATGTAAGAACCATGCTGAACAATAAACATTCCTGTAAAGAATCCATTAAGAGAAATCAATTTAGATTCTCCTCCTTGAAGTGCTAGTTAGAGTATGAAAATCTCTCTCTTGCACACCACATTTTAAGATTGTTAACAAGCCCAGATAGTAGAGCACCTAGAGAGTGCGACATGAGACATCCTATTATCAGCATTTGCCATTTTCTAAGAACTCCCACTCTAGTTCTTTGGCATTGCATTAGATTGATACTAGGCATGTAAAACATGTCAAGTTAGCAAATTACACTAAGATTTTAGCACCCACTGGAATTAGGCTTGAAAAAAACCCATAAACAGAAAGCAATCAAAGATGAATTAAGGGAAAGATGCTAATCTTCACATGAACAACATATGCGAAATTGGTTTCTTTCCCTTCGTTATCCAAAAAGCTCACTGACAAAGTAAGAACTAAATTACACAATATCGAAGTGAAGTTTTAACTTTCAACAATTAATTCCATAAAAATTTAAATTCCCGTTAACTAAAGATACTAGTTACAATTTAAGTATATTTAAACTAAGATATTGGTGCTTTTACAAGACATACTATGACTGAACTATATGTAAATTGACTCATAACTAGAGATGTAACCAAAAGAAAAACCAGAATGCTTGGATTGAATGATGGCAATGACTGTAGTAACCAATTACACAGCTTCATGTCAACCAAGCCACTCAATAAGCGGCAAAAGAGTTCCATTGATTTAAAGTCTTGGTTGACATTAGGTTCAGGATTTGAGCTTCAAATCTGGGTGACCCAATCTCCCTATTCCCTCCTCATTATATATACCCACACAGCTTCATATATTCAAATTCTTAAATTCTAAAATCCTATCCATATAAGCACAAGCAAGGTTCTGACATTTCATTTATAGCGTCAGCATCACCATACAAATTTTGGAGATCCTCATCATCACTAGCAAATGCAAACAAATATTAAGCAGAGAAAAACCCTTATAATGTAATCAAAATAATTACCAAAAGGCGGTAACGGATGGAAAATCACTAGTTGTTGCCATAATACAAAGTCCCACAGCGGCAAAAACAAACTGACATGTCCGCAACGCAAGCCCTCCTTGGGTACCAGGCATCCCCTGAAAATCCTTCATCCTTACTCTCGGCACCTCGATGTTGCCGCCACCGCCACCGCCACCGCCTCCGCCTTCGCCTGCGTCCGTGGTCGGTGGATACTCCGCTGGGTGAACCGAAGCATGGCTTACATTCATCTCTGCCACTAAATCTCCTTCAGTTCATACTCACAGCTCCAGAAACTTATCATATAACCAAAAGCGTTTTATCTTTTTCACTGATTTACACTGTAATCAAAAGGAAATTTAAAAAAGAAGAAGAAGAAGAGAGAGTTCAAAACCGCTAAAACATCGCCATTGAAATCCAGCTCATGTAACTTATCAACAAATGAGAAAATCAAACAACTCTTCTCTAATCAAATAATCATTCCTTAAAAGGTAAAAAAAATTAAAATCGAATCTTGTTTGCTACTAACAGATCGAGAAAAAGGAAATAACAACAAATTTTCACAGTTACCAAATAAAAACAGAGCTTCGTCAAACTAAAATAATTAAAAAAAATAAAATCTGGAATTACGAAAGTGATTGTTGGTGATGCCTTTTTTATTGCCGTCAGGTTTAAGAAAGTAAAAGGTAAAAAATAAGTGTGAATTAATGGAATAAAAATTAAAGAGAAAAAAAAAGAGAGATTACAGATTATAGAGTAATAAAACGTCAACTTTTAACTCTACTGCTTTGTTTTTGTCACAGAATGGTCAACATTTTCAAGGTCCACCCGATTACAAGGTAAATTTATTCTAAAGGGTTCTCATTTTAATCTTCCAAATATAAATTCAAACTTAAATTATTAATTAACTTTTTCATAATTATTATTTTAAAAAAATTTTAACTTTCTTTTTTATTCTTTAGAATTTTTAAAAAATATATAATTTAAAAAACATAAATTTTATTTTTATAAATAATTTAAATTTTAAAAATTATTTTAAAAATTTGAAAATTATTTTGATTTTTTTGTGATTTTTGCCGTGAGACAAATTAATTTGTTCATTTTTAAAATTGACAAGAACCGTACTTACACCAATATGCTATTCGAATTATTCAAGTTATTCAAATTGTAAAATTCAACTCGATTCGAACTGGAAACTCAAATTATTTATTCGAGTTGACTCGGTTAACTCAAAATTAATTTTATTTTTATTTTTTCGAATTGAACCAGGTTTTGCTTACTCCTAATCATAATGCTAGTGGTTTGTACAATAAATTAAAAGGAAAAACTCATTTATACAATTTCATAGAACTCACGTATCAATGTACATTGAATGAATGTTAATGTATAATTTTGTAATTTATCCTAAATTATTTTTAGAATTTTAATAATTTTTATTATATAAGTTTTAAATTATTTATATATTCATATTATTTTATATAGGTTTATAAATTCTAATCCGAACTCGAAAACCAACCCGACCAATCTAAACCCAAATAGAACCTAACTTGATTTGGTCTTAAAAAGTCAACAATCCAAACTTGTCCAATCCTAACCTAAATTGATTGAAACTTGAAATTACTGAAAAAGTAACCCTAATTATCTAAATTCGAAATAATCAAAATACATAATAATCCAACATTAACTCTTAAAACCAAATGAAAAAAAAGTTTATAACTTGAATTAATCTATCAAAATTAACCCAATCAAAACAAATTCGACTTGTTCAATAACGTCTAATTTAATATTATATTTTTAATATTTATACAAGTTGTCAATGCATATTTATAAAATAGAAATATATGGTTGAAAAAACACATTAATACCATAAAGACTAAAATGTACTAATAACAATTTATATAAATTTATATTATGTTAAATTAAAAAAAATAAGAATACCAACTAAACACACATTAAACATATAATTTTGATCCCCATAGAATTATAAAAAACCACATCAAATCTAGTTTTAGAATTATAAAAAACCACATCAAATCTAGTTTTATCTTTCCCTAATTATCCCTCATCACTTTTAATCCCTCCACCGATTTGTCTAAAAAATAATAAAATATCTTGCTAGATTGAGTTATAGCATGCATTATAGGTAGCTATTATGAATTGTTATAGGCATTCTCATTCTCAAAATTATCAAATTAAATTTAATTTAACTTATGAACTTAATAATTTTTTTTTCATTTAAGTAATTAAGATTCAACCATAGAAAAAATTAAAAGATAAATAAAAAACCCCAAATTAGGAGAATAACACAACAACTCCAAATTCAAATAACAAACATAATGTTTCAATCTTAAAAAGGAACATGATTTAGGTGCTTTAGTTCCAAGAAAAAATTGTGATCTATATTAGCAAAGTTGAACAAGCACAACACTATCATAACATAATATGATAAATACCTCTGGATCAAAGGCCATAATAAATGAAAACAAATAATCCAAATGAACTCTTATTTTTCTGGGATAAAAAGCATCGGACCATAGGTCGTTGTTGGAGTTGAAAATGTCACCAAACTAGAGCGTCATCTTATCGCCTCTCACGTGAGTTTGAGGGTTGTTGTTGTTGATCAGCTCCATGTTGTCCATCTCCGTTTGCCCGATCTCCTCCATACTTGTCCTCAATATTGCTTCAGGCGTTACCATCATCATCGGTGCTAGTGCAGCCACGGACGAGGACAATAATGACGACGCACCTTGAGGATTAAGGGGTATCTTAGAAAGTTATTCGATCTTCATATCGATATCCCTCATTCTTTCATCAAGCAACCTGTTGAGATCGTTCAAGTCCCCCAAGTTCAAACCACAGATGACCCATTTGCAACAAATGTTGTTGAACATTGTGTTATCTCCTTTTCCCAATTTTCCTTGCAATGCTTCTTGAGCTACTTAGCTACTTTAGTGATCTTTTTGGAGAGGAAACTCTCTTGGTTCTCCATTTTCTTACTTTGTTCCATCTTGGGGATATTGTTGAACTTGGAGAGCACTTGTTGGACTCCTCTAGGGGATGGCCAAACCTCGGGTCGAGACTTATATGGATTGTACATGATAGCACAAGTGCCAATCCCACAAAAGGTGCTTAACTCGCTCACCTTTTTCATCAAACCCTTTTTTCTTTTCTTGTAGGCGGCTTTCCTTGCTGAATCATTGGTGATATAAGCAAGATTAAACTTCTTCCTCTTCTTGGCTTGCAAATCAAATGGGAATATTGGAATGGTTTTTTTTTTTCCTTTTTCTAATGTATTACTTACCCAAACAACAAATGCACGCTTTATATAGAGGTGAAGGGAGTGAAAATATTCTCAAATTAAATAACAATAATAGCCAATAATTTTAGTGTATAGAAGATATCACTGTAAAGCAATACAAAGAATTCAATTGGATGGGTTAAGTTTTATTATTTTTATTTTTTATCATGATTAAAGTTTCATGTAGATATATATTTTGTTTAGTCATAAAGTGACGTCATTCATATTACAAAATTTTTATTACATATTTATACAAATATAATAATATCAAATAATTTGGTTAGTTATAAATCGATAAAAACGACTTTCATCATGTATTTATACTAAAAATAAGGATTATATATATGTATATATGGCAGCGGAAAATATATAATATATATTGATGGTCACTAAACTAACTATAAAAATGACTAAGGCAATCGCACCTATCGAATAATAGTATAGTTATGGTGAGTGGGGAGTATCGTATCCACGAGGACTAATAGTACTAGTAATTACTTTTTTTCTATTATTTAGTCGTCATATAGAAGTGGTCTTTTTTAATCTAAAATTACTAAACTAATTTAATTAAGAACGCAATAGAGAATAAAATAGGAAAGTTATCAACGATACCAATGAGATAGACAATACCCAAGAAAGAATCCACCTAGACTTCACTTATTATTTTGAATATTTATTCACTTGTGTCTTGATCCGTACAAATCTTTAAATTATGTAAATATGTTTTTCGAGAGTAAGAACAACTGACTCTAGGTTGATTAATTGAAATTTCTTTCTAATTAAAACCCCTATTGTCGCATTAACTCGATCTATGGATTCCCTTATTAGATTTGACTCTAATTTGGTAGATTTATGCTGTCCTATTTATAGGATTGCATGCAATTCCACTCAATTATGCTAGATCTACTCTTAAACAAGGATTTTTGCTCTATTGATTAAGCACATTAATCATGAATTAATATCCTGAAAATACTAAAACATGAAATAAGCATACATAATTGAGAATAAGAATCAAGTATTTATCATGTAACTCAGAAATCAAATATAAAGATTCATTATAGGTTTCATCTTCCATAGGTATTTAGGGAATTTAGTTCATCATCCTAAATAGAAACATCTCAAAGTTAAGATAACAACAAGACATAAAGAAACCCAAATAAACTTCTAAAGAAATTAAATGGAGATCTTCAATCTTGAAGGAGATTCGCTTCCTGAGATGATTCTGATAGTGTTTTTCGAGTCTTTTCTTCAGTCTTCTCTGTATCCCCCTTAAATATTCTTCTAATTGATATTTATAGACTTTAGAATGCTCAGAAAGCCTAAAAATTGGGTTTTTCCGTGCAGAAAGGAGACAGGGTGCGTTATCGACACGGACTGGCACATAGGCGTGTGGCCAGCCCAATGGGAATGCCCAGGGCGTGTGGAACCTGAAAACAACTTTATTTATCCAGTTTTGGCTCATTTTTTGCTCCTTTCATGCCCAAGTGCTCTCCTAAGTATAGAAACATGAATTTAAAAGATTAGGAGCATCAAATTTACTAATTTACACAATTAATCATCCAAAAATGCATTAAGAATGAGATTAAAATATATTATTTTTATGGCTTATCAAATATCACAACACTTAAGCATTTGCTTGTCCTCAAGCAAAATCCTCAACTCACAATTAAGATTAATCTTTCTCAATTTGTAATTCTCATCAATGATGTCTCAAAATAATCCATAAATAATTATGCATTGGCAATTCAACTAAAAGAACACTAAAGTCTCAAACAATCTAGGCTAAAAATTTTTGAAGCATGAAAACATAGGTGTTTCTCCTTATTTAAATAATTACCTTTAATTCAAAATCAACAAGAATCGACATCCTCACTAAAGATTCACTCAAATCACTCAAAGTGTTTAAGGTTCACGAATAAGCATTCAATAGTCAATCATAAAAAGTCATTACCATAGGCTTGCATGAAAATCAAATCTCCACCACTATAAAATGATATGATACACAAATCAAAAGGTCTTTAAAAGATTGTAATAAGGCTTAGGTTAAGGGTGTGGAGAAAGGCCGAAAAGATAGTTAAAATCAAGATTGACTTAATAAATTACCAAACTAGAAAAATAACAAATGCTGAATTAAAAACAAGTGCCAAAATTATGAACTATTTAATAATAAGAAAATGAGCTTCTTCTCAAAATATGAATTTAACTATTCAAGCTCATAACTAAATAATAAACAATATGTAATTAAATAAATATATATAGATATATTTTTCTTTTCTTTTCTTTTTATTTCTTTCTTTCTTTCTTTTTTTTTTTAACATGAATTAATAATTTAGCAAATTAAACAAAAGAACATTGTTGGGCAACCAACCAAATCAAATCTCGATAAAGATTGAGTCAATAAAATGAAAAAAATTCTCAATGAACCAAAAAGAATGAGTTATGAGTTAACATTAATGGGTGATTTAAGAAATAGTGTGTTAGGCTCAACGGGTTTCACTAAAGGTTAATTATTTAGGTAGGTTTTTTATGAGATAAGTGGATTAAACCTAAGTGCCTTTATCATCTCAGTATATCAAATCAAAAGGTGTGATCTCGACATGTATAATTGATGTAAGTTCTAGAATAACAAATCATATTGACACACTCATAGCTAATAATAAAAGTGAGCAAGAAAAATGTATGCTTTAATGGCTCAAAATCTCACAAAAAATTATGGTTTTTGATGTCAATATTGCAAATCTCAAACTTCAAGATAATACTTAAATTTAGAGAAACAAGCTAAAAAATTTTAATTTCTAAATCCTAGCTTATCATGCTTGATTCTTTCATGTCTTCAAGTTAAATCAACCCATACACAATTATCTACAAATTAATCCAAAACACTTTGATAAAAATCTCAAATCGGTAAAAATTCATTCTAATAGAAGTACGAGAAAATTACTTAACACAATACATAATTCAGAGATTTCCTGATAATTATATAAATAACCTTCCCACACTTAAGATGTATATTGTCCTCAATATATAAACAAATAGAAGCATAATATAGATAGAATATCATAAAAGATGGAGAAAACTAAAATTGCCTTGAATATCGGATGAAATTGCCAAAATGGTGAAAAACAGAAGTGGAGACAAATCTAGATGTAGTGTAGAATTTCGAGTAAACTAATAAGAAAATAAACACAAATAATGAAGAGGAGTAAGGGATTATAACTCGATTAGAAACAACTATAAAAATAAAAATATAGTTCAAAAGATAAAAAAAATGAAATAAGTCTAAAAAATAAAAATAAAAATAAAAATAAAAATAAAAATAAAAATAAAAATAAAACAAAATAGACTCAATGGTCCTCGTCATTAGAAGCATCGTGAGTCATCAGCGCCGAGGAGGAGATGTGGAGATGCTGACAGATTTGCTGCAATGTCGCATCGATACTATCGAACCTCTGAAAACATTTCTACTCGAAGCGAGTGAAACGCTCGGAGAGGTTCGTCAAAGTGGTAGTAGAAGAAATAGGACGGTGACTCAAAGGTGAAGGATGAGGTGGATCCTCGTGATGTAGTGGGACATCATCAGTGAAGTCCTCTGGGTCATTTTGAGAGTCAGAATGAAGTAAACGGCACTGAGGAGGATCAACTCCATGAAGCCGCTTGATCATCCTCATATGTATCGTGGTCGAGATTTCCTGTGGGGACATCTGGCCTGCGAGTGTAAGTGTAGAGGACTGCTCTGGTGTGTCGAAGAGACTGAAGTGTTGAGCTAATTGAGTCACATAAGGTCTTAAATAGATAGGATCCTTCCTGTGGCGATCTGTCTGATGGCAGAAGGCTAGGGCGATGAAGTATGCTAAATCAAAGATATGTCCGGTGGCCATACTCCATAGAAAATATGCATCGTGAGTACTGACGACTTTAATGCTCTCTCTTCTACCGGTCAGAGTGTGAGCTAAAAGTGCATAAAGATACCGTAAGGCAGGAGGAAGAGAAGTCACTTTCGAGTGACTCGCATCATAAAGTGTCCTACCCGCTGTAAGATCTTCCAACAACTAGTTGGCGAGTTTTAGATGTGCCGATGTAGACGGAGGAAGTTCTCAGCACTCATGAATTCCTCAGTATAGAGTCCTATAGCAGCGCCGAACTCAGGTACACTCATATGGCATACCAGGCCACCAAGTCTAAAAGTGATGGTGCCTGGCTTGTCATGAGTTGTTATGACCTATTGTAGAATAAATGTAGAACAAAACCCCAAAGTCAGCTCCATGTAGGTGGGCTCAACGATATAGAAAAAAGGGTCTTATGGACCAGTGGTAAGAAAAGCCCGAACAAGATCATTGAGGTGGACCTGCTCTAAAATGGCCTAGTCTTACACGCGAAGGAGCTGGAATAAGTCCTCTTGAGGGCCCGCTGAAAATAGGAGATAAGGGTGGTAGACCTCGACAGAGGCGCTCGAGGAAAAGGTTGTGCCAGGGGTCTTCCGCTTTTTTGTAGCGAAAACGACGACCTTAGACTTGCCGCGAGTGTTTGTCATTGTGTACTTGAAGAAGAAAATATTCCAACTTAGAAAAGCAATAAAATAATAAAACATCAAGTAAAGAAATAAAAGGGTTGACAAATCAGTATAGAATATTGGACTAGCAATCCTCCCACCAAAATCGAGTCTTCATAAATGGGGAATTTACTCTAAAAAACAATAAAGGACTATTACCGACACAGACAAAATCTATGAACTCAAAACTACTAGGCAAAGAATGATAATAATAATTAAATAATAATAAAGAAAACTCTAACATTATCGACGACTAATCAAATCCACAGAAATACCAAAAAGAAGTATAATTAGAATAGCAGTGAAGGGAACGAATGACAAGAATCAACATAGCAAAATAATTAATCAATCACAAGTCCAAACTGTTCTTAACAATAGTAGAAAAATAGTAATAACAAGAAGCAAAAAAATATTAAAAATAATTAGTAAAAAAAAGAAAATGACAAGAAGCAAAAGAAATAAAAAATAAATAAAATAAAATAAAATAAAGAAAATGGGGAAAAAAGGGAAAAACCGATGGGAGTGATGGTGGGTTGGAGGTGCGGGTCGGCAGGTGTGCATGGGCTGCGGCTTGGGAAGGGGTGGAAGAGTGGTGTGTCTAGTTGGAGAGGAAATGGAGGGGTATGGTTGGCGGGTTGTGGGGGTGGTTCGACGGTGTGAGGAAGAGGGAAGGAGAGGGTGAGGGGAGGGGCTGTCGATAGGGAGAGACAGCGGTCAGAATGGGGGGAAAGAAATAGGAGTGGCGACTAGGGTTGGGAGGTAAAAGAAGAAGGTGAAAAAAAGGAAAAATAAAAGTGAATTAGGGATTTAAAGGGGGACACGATTGTGTCACACGCCTGTATAGTGTATTTTCAGCCCGTGTGTGGATTAATAATATAAGCCCAGTCTTCACACGGCCTCAGACACGCTCGTGTGTCTAAGCTGTGTCTCACACATGGCCGTGTTGTACAGTCGTGTGCTATCTCTTTCGCTTCTACCATGCCCGTGTGAGAGCCCACACACCTATATGTCCCGACCATGTGCCTTACCCATATAACTTTCTAACTTGTTTTATAATTGAAAAAATTAGCTCCAGGTTTCACACTCCTAGGACACGCCCATGTGTCCAAGCCGTGTGGTTCACACGGCCGTGTCGCACGGACTATCATTGACCATGTCTCTATCAATTTTTGAGAAATTAAGTCTTAGGATCCATACGGCCAAAGACACGTCCGTGTGTCCAGGCTGTGTGTGTTGCATGGCCATGTTGCCAGGCCGTGTAACTCACTGTTTATTTTCTTAATATTTTAAAACTGAGTCTTTAGGATCCACACGGCTAATGACACACCCGTGTGCCCATGGCCTTTTCGCCAGGCCGTGTAACCACTGTCGAACCCCTTTTAGTGCACACGGCCTGAGACACGCCCGTGTGTCCAGGCCGCGTGGGTTAAAAAATCTTTCATTAACATGAAATAAAAATGAAAATAAAAGAATTAGCAGTGTTAGCACTCGGGTTGCCTCTTGAGAAGCATTTATTTAAAGTCTAAGCTCGACTTACCTTAAACTCCTCATTCTCACTGTCAATTCTATTATCAATATAAGGTCTGAGTTGAGTAATATTTACCTTAAAAGTGTCGAATTCAAAATGAGTTACCTCGACTGTACTGTATGGGAAGACATTCAGTACCGTAAAAGGAGTTACTCCATTTGCATTAAACTCTGAAGTGGCAATTCAATGGTCTGATTTATCTAACAGTACCTGATCCCCAACCTTAAATTGGTTCGTTCCATCCTTATGCTATTCATGTCTTCGCTTTGGTTCTGCATCGTGTATTCTTGGTTTCTTCTTGATATGTGTCCGCCATTCGTCTAGTTCATCGATTTGTAACATTCTTTCATCATTAGTCATTCTGTTTCTGTCGCATGGACTGGAATGTGGCTCCATCACATTTTTTTTGAGGGGTTTCTTACAAAGAAGTTTGAGCCACAATGTTTTTCATATTAACAGAATTAGTATAATCATCTCGATCACTAGATATCTTAGTAGAATCATGAGCTTGGAGAGTAATCGTGTCATCACCTACACGAAGTATTAGTTCACTTGTACCAACATCAATAATAGTTCTGGCTATTGCTAAAAAGGGTCGTCCTAAAATTAAAGGTGCGTCACTACCCGCATCCATGTCTAAACAACAAAATCAACTGGGAATATGAATTTATCAATTTTTACAAGTACATCTTCAATAATACCCCTAAGAAATCTAATGGTTCTATCTGCTAATTGAATACTCATCCTAGTTTGTTTGGGTTTCCCAAGATCTAATTGTTTAAACATTTTATAGGGCATGACATTAATACTAGCCTTTAAATATGCTAAAGCATTATTCACATTTAAACTACCAATTAAACAAGGAAAAGTAAAACTCCTTGAATCTTTCAATTTGTTAGGTAGTTTATTTTGTAAAATAGCTGAGTAGACTGTGTTTAGCTCCACATGCAACGAATCATCTAACTTTTATTTGTTCACTAAAAGCTCATTTAAAAATTTAATGGAATTGGGCATCTGCGAAAGAGCTTCAATAAATGGTAAGTTAATATGTAACTTTTTAAGAAGTTTAAGAAATTTACCAAATTGCTTGTTCGTATGGTCTTTTTTTGTCGCCTTAGGATATGGCACACAAGATTTATATTCCTTACTAAACGATTTTTGTTCATTTTGTCTTACCTCGACCTTACCTTTACTTGCCACACTTTCTTGCCTCGGTTCTGGTTCAGATTCAATTAACCCTTCTTCATCTTGCATAGTAATTGCATGAAGCTACTCTCTAGGGTTAGTTTCGATATTACTAGGCAAGCTACCTTGTGGTCGTTTTGAAATCAACTTTGTAAGTTGACCAATTTTGTTCTCGAACCCTTAAATTAATGCTTGTTGATTTTTAAGTGCTATTTCGGTGTTTTGGAATCGGGTATCTGACACCGAAATAAACTTCGTCAACATCTCCTCAAGGTTTGGCTTTTTCTCTTGTTGGTAAGGTTGTTGTTGAAAGCTTGGAAGGGGTTGTGGTCTTTGATTTCCTTGACCACCCCAAGAGAAATTGGGATGGTTCCTCCAACCTGTATTATAAGTGTTACTGTAAGGATTATTTTAAGGCCTAGAATTATTACCCATATAGTATATTTGTTCGTTCTCTGTGCTAGGACCGTAGGGTAGACATTCTGGATTGTTCATCCCTCTTCCATTCGTATCGTATTGCATCACTAGATGGTATCGCATTGCATCACTAGATGTACCTGCGTAGAAACACATAAACCATTAATTTTCTTATTTAATTGTTTTACTTGATTTGATAACATGGTGATTGCATCAAGATTGAAAACACGGACTGCTCTATTAGGCTTCATCCTCATGACTTGCCACTGATAATTATTTAGTGCCATCTCCTCTATAAATTTATAAGCCACTTCAGGTGTTTTATTTTTCAGTGTACCACCAGCTGCTACATTGATTAACTCCTAGTTGAGGGATTCAAATAGTTGAACAAGGTTTGAACCTGTAGCCATAAAGGTAATCCATGGTGAGGGTACCATCTCAATAAGTTTTTATACCTCTCCCCTGCATCATATAGGGTCTCTAAGTTGATCTGAATGAAGGAAGAGATATCATTCCTCAATTTGGCTGTCTTAGCCAGTGGGAAGTATTTCATTAAAAATTTTTTGGTCATTTGTTCCCATGTAGTGATAGAACCTCGTGGTAAAGAATTCAACCACTATCTAGCTTTGTTCCTCAACAAAAAGGGAAACAACCGTAGGTGAATGGCATTGTCAGAAACACCATTAATCTTGAAAGTATCACAGACTTCCAGAAAATTAGCCAAATGAGTATTTGGATCTTCGTCTTGCAAACCATCGAACTGAACAAACTGTTGTACCATTTGGATAATGTTTGGCTTCAGTTCGAAATTATTTGTAGCAATAGTGGGTCTCACAATACTCGATTCAGCCCTAGTTAGAGTGGGCTTGGCATAATCGTACATAGTACGAGGAGCAGGGTTTGAATTTGTAGGATTTGTAGCAACCGCAAGAGGTAGCTAATTATTCTGATTTTCAACCATTTCCTTAGTAATAATAATGTCCTGTTGTTCTTCCACTATATTCTGTCGACTCTGCCTTACTTCTCTATAGTTTTTATGAGTTGTACTTTCAATTTCACTATTAAATACTAAAGGTCCCGATAGATTTCTTCTAGTCATAAACTAAAGGAACCTGCCAGAAGTAAATAAAGAAAAATTAGAAAACAAAAATTTAAACTAAAAACAAAAATAAAATGCAACAAAAATTAATGGCTAAATTAATAAAAATCAAGTGTTCCTAATATTTTAGTCCCCGGCAACGGCGCCAAAAACTTGATGGTCACTAAACTAACTATAAAAACGACTAAGGCAAACGCACCTATCGAATAATAGTATAGTTATGGTGAGTGGGGAATATCGTATCCATAAGGACTAAAAGTACTAGTAATTACTATTTTTTTCTATTATTTAGCCGTTAAATAGAAGTGATTATTCTTAATCTAAAATTGCTAAACTAATTTAACTAAGAACGCAGTAGAGAATAAAATAGGAAAATTACGAAGATACCAACGAGATAGACAATACCCAAGAAAGAATCCACCTAGACTTCCCTTATTATCTTGAATCTGAATTAAACGATTTATTCACTTGTGCCTTGATCCGTACAAATCCCTAAATTATTTTAATATCTCTTTTGAGAGTAAGAACAATTGACTCTAAGTTGATTAATTGAAATCTCTTTCTAATTAAAACCCCTATCGTCACATTAACTCAATCTATAGATTCCCCTTTTAGATTTGACTCTAACCTAGTAGATTTATGTCATCCTATTTATAGGATTGCATGCAACTCCACTCAATTATGCTAGATCTACTCTTAAATAGGGACTTTTGCTCCACTAATTAAGCACATTAATCATGAATTAATATCCTGAAAATACTAAAACATGAAATAAGCATACATAATTGAGAACAAGAATTAGGTATTTATCATGTAACTCAGAAATCAAATATTAAGATTCATCGTAGGTTTCATCTTCCCTAGGTATCTAGGGAATTTAGTTTATCATCATAAGTAGAAACATCTCAAAGTTAAGATAACAACAAGACATAAAGAAACCCAAATAAAATTCTAAAGAAATTAAATAGAGTTCTTCAATCTTGAAGGAGATCCGCTTCCTGAGATGATTCCGATGGCGTTTTTTGAGTCTTTTCTGCAGTCTTCTATGCCCCCTTTAGATCTTCTTTTAATTGATATTTATAGACTTTAGAATGCTTAGAAAGCCTAAAAAGTGGGTTTTTCTGCGCAGAAAGGAGATAGGGAACGTTATCGACATGGACTGGCACATGGGCATGTGGCCAGCCCATGTGAATCACACAGGCGTGTGGCCAGCCCGTGTAGGAATGCCCAGGCCGTGTGGAACCTGAAAACAACTCTATTTATCTGATTTTAGCTCATTTTTTGCTCCTTTCACTTCCAAGTGCTCTCCTAAGTATAGAAACATGAATTTAAAGGATTAAGAGCATTAAATTCACTAATTTACATAATTAATCATTCAAAAACACATTAAGAATGAGATTAAATATGTTACTTTTATAGCTTATCATATATATAAGTCTAGCGAAGGAAGATATTAATGTCAACTTGAAGTTTTTTATTTAAAAATCTTAGTCCAATAAGTGTTTTTCATCCAAATTTATTAATTTGACAAGTTGATTAAGTTGTCCTCATGTAACATGGTATATGATTGATGAAAAATTATATTGTTAAGTTTATAATTTTTAACGGAAACTACCAACGATGATAATTATGGGACTGGGGTTTTTAAATTGAAAAAGTAAGAGAATTTTAATTTTTTAGCTTTTAAAGTACACTAACTAAATCTTAAGTTTGAAAGAAGTATAGGGACTAATAGCATATTTTATCCATATTTTAAAAAAGCCATAAATGTTTTATATATTAATTTATAAATGGTAATGCCAGATTAAAATAATGTGTATATATAAGTAAATAAATTTCAAGTGTTCACACATACAATATATGTATCTACACCATGACATTGTTTAATTATTAATGGTAATAGCTCTTCAAAAATTTATTAATGATAATAAAATATATAAAAACAACAAATATTTATTTTTTCAAAACAAAAGGTTGAATAAAATTATTTTGGAAAATTAAAAAAAAGAAAAATAATAACATTTTAATTCATAAATAATATGCAGTAGTCATATAATTATCATATAAGAATGTTTGTTGTTTAATTAGCGCAAATTGTTAACTAAGAAATGAAATAATGTGCTGTAATTTTTTCTTTCAAATTTGGTAAATATTTTAATGGTATGAAAAAATATAAAAAAAATGATAAGAATGTGAACTAGACTAAGTATAAACGGCTTTCATTATTATTTGAATAGTCAGGTTGCATAAAGGGTGAGCCAACCATTAGCTAAAAAGAGATGCCACAATCATTTATATTTCGCTAATGTCATATCATCAAGAAGCTCAAATCTCCGATTAAATTCAATACCTATTGCTAACATTATCTACTGGACATACTTGCAATTATTGAGACGAAAGCATATGTTGATCCACATATCCATGTTGACGTATGTTGGTTGAATTGTTTATTATAAGCTTCCACTATATTTGTAGCTAAATGATGCTCATGATGAACGAGCTGTATATGATTAGTCTCTTCACCCTTAAAAACTATTATTTCAATGTTTCAATAATTTTTTCTCTATACTTTATAATTCTTGTACCTTAATTTGTTATTGGATCTAGTTAGAAATATGAGGCATAGTGAAATCATTCCATCTGAAGGATAAGTTGCAATCAATCCAAACAAACCAAGCTAGAGGTGTAATGTAACGCCCCAAAATTGTTAACTTTTGATATTGTGAATGTGTCACAAATATCTGTTTGCTTCAGTGGTTATGTGCTCTGGGTGTGTGTGTGAGGTCCCAAGTTCAAGCTTAACTTGGGCAAGTTTTAGTATTTTTTCTGAATAAAGCCATAACTGGGTTCAATAGGCTTATATTTTATTGTTTGTAGTATGCTATCAGAATCGGCTTGTTGGTGTAGTTGTTAAGTAGAGTGTTGGTGTGTTGGAGGTCCTATGTTTGATTCTCTACTTTGGCTTTATTTTTGCACGGTTATGGGGAGGAGTTTGATTGGTGATAGAATTCTGAGTGGTAGAGAGTGGGTGGAGAGAATTAAGGGATGTGGATTTGGGGGTTATCATTTTTTCTTTTTCTGTTCAATCTTTTCCCAAAAGCATCAAATTTTGGTTTCCCTCTTTTCCTTAAAAACCCCTGCCGATTTCTTTTAATCTTTTTCCCCCTTGCTACCTAATTCTTGTTCTCCCTCACCTCTTTTCTGCTCAATTTCATTTCTACTCGGCCTCGTGTTGTTTTTTAGGTTGCTTGTGATCGTTCGGTAAGTTTTAGTTAAATGGGTTTGTGCTCTTGTTAATTTTTATTAGTTTTTTTATGGGTATCATTATTGCCAATTAGGAGAAGATTCAAAGCTCGAAACTATTTGCTGGAGACTTAGATTCTTGGGAATTGTTGTTGTTCTATCGAAGGTAAGTTTTGGTCGCTTGCTGGATGAGTATCCCCTTTTGGGGTTGGTTTGACTCGATCGTTTAAGAGATTAACTGAGTGAAATGTTGTTCAATTATAGGTGCTAATGATCTCGAGATTGCATAAACAGTGAAAACGAACTAAGTGTGTACTGGAAACGTAACAAACATGATTTGACAAAAAGCCGAAAAAGCTTACTGTCGATACCACACGAGTGTGTGGTAGGCTGTGTGATGGAACACGGGCGTGTGATCGACGAGGCCATGCTGTGCGTGATGAACACGACCGTGTGATGGCTGGATAGGTCGTGTGTAACACATGGGCTAATATGAATTGGGCCCTGTGGGCCACACGGGTAAACCATACGGGCGTGTGGGATTCTAGGCCAGGCCGTGTGATCCACACGGGCAAGGCCAATTTGGGCCGCATGGGCCATACGAGCGTGTGGGCCCACACAGGTAGGCCACATTGACGTGTGAGCTCATTTTTCTGAAAAGTTCTGTAAGGTCGCACGGGTTACCCAAGTCGACTGTAGACCTACTGTAGGGTCGGTAAGCACTACTTAGACCCCTTTATATGTGATTTGTCTGTCTGGCTTCTATACCGAGCATGACTTATGATATTTGAATGTATGTACTATTAATTGCATAATGGCATGACATATTTTGTATGTTGCTTTACATCGGGGTGGGTTGATGATATTTGGAGGAAGTGTTTGAAAGGCTATTAAGCCTGTTATCTGGTAGCTCAGCTGTAAATTTTTGATTATGTGCCGCATTCTGTACAGCATGGTGTGTAGGGATGGGTCGGTTGATTTTATCCCCACATAGTGTGTAGTGTTGGACGAATATGGTGTGTAGAGGCTGGTGGGTAGGATCCTGATTTTCTGTTACTGGATTTTGTATCTGAGTTGGGCTAAGGCCCTAATTGAATCTGCTATGGGATTTGGCCCCAGACTGTATTTGACTGTGATCTGATATGTTTCTGTACGCATGTTTTCTGCGGGAATTACACATTGAGTTTGCGAAAACTCACCCTTTTTCTGTTTAATCTGTACAGGTAATCCTCAGACTTGACAGGTCGGTGTAGCGGAGGACTCGATGGTGGCCACACGTAAATTTTAGACTATTTTCATTAATTTTCAAACTTTATATCTTATATGGGTATTTTCTGTATTTGGACTTTATGGACTGTTTGTTTAAAACTTGGGACTTTATACTGTTTTTATGGATTTTTAAACTGCAAACTCAACAAAACACGGTTTTTCCTAAAAATTAAGAATTTTGTAAATAGGTAATAGTTTACTTAAATTAATTGGTTTTAGTAGCTTCCACTCAAAAGACATGTTTTAAGTGAAATTAACTAGTACTCGCTTTACCGATTTAAATAAAAGCTAAACTAACTGGAACAATTTTAACTTGACAATCTCGATTTCAAACCCCATTCCATGTGACACCCCCAGATTCGACCATAACGTCTAGGCCAGGTTTGGGGTGTTACATTTAGTGGTATCAGAGCAGGATTGTAAAACCCGACCGTGGATTTGGGTTTTAAAAGTTGGTTTTAAAGAAATGATTTTCAAATGGTTTGAAATACTTTTGACTGAGTATGTGGTACACTGAGTCTCCAGCGCCGATCCTGTAAGTGCTCTAAAATCTTTGATGAGTTTTATCTAAAAATACTATTAGTATACTTGAAACTACTGTAGGTAGTATATAGTGAAATCACTTTAGTTAGTGTAATCTAAAATTGTAAGAAAAACTGATAGTGATTACGATTCGCGATAACAAACTCTAAACCTCTGATACTGTTCTGCATAAAATATCTGTTAATAAATATCAAAACTATAACTGATTCATAAAACTACTAATACAGATAAACTTTAAATTCTATGATGAGTACACGAGGTGTCCGTGGTCGGGGTACAATTGGCCGTGGTAGAGGTCGTAGAGGGGCTCGAGCTGGGTCCTCGTCATTTGGCAATATACCTAATCTGGATTCTAGTGAGATGCTAGGATCACCGATGATTGAGACTGGGTCTCAAGATCGCATGGCTGGGGATGACGCATTGTCCCAGGTTATGCTGAGGATATTAGAGAGGGTCGTAGGGCCTAATACTAGATCGGGGGGCCGATGGTCAGTTACGGAACAACTTCAGTCGAACAAGACTGAGCTATTCAAGGGTGCCACTAGAGTCGCCCCTAACATGCCCGAGTATTGAATGGAGGCCACAGAAAGAATCATGGACGGCCTGGATTTTACCCTTGAGTAGAAACTGAAAGGGGCTATTTCTTTGCTTCGCGATGAAGCATATCAATGGTGGCTGACTGTTAAGGAGGGTACTCTGGCCGAGCGTCTAACTTGGGATTTCTATAAGTCGACCTTCTAAGGTAAATATGTGGGGGCAAGCTACATCGACGCTAGGAGACATAAGTTTTTGAATCTCACATAAGGTGACTATTCAGTGGCCAAGTATGAGGCTGAGTTTTTGCGTTTGAGCCGCTATACGCGAGGTATGGTGGTGTCTAAGTATGAGCGTTGCGTTCGCTTCAAGGATGGACTCAGGGACAGTTTGAGAGTTCTGATAGCTCCACAGAGGGAGTGTGACTTTTTAGCACTTGTAAAGAAGTGAAGATCGCCGATGAGGTGAAGCGTGCTAAGCGCCAAAATCGAGATAATGAGAGAGGAAAGAATAAGAGGGATTTGGAGCCCTTAAGTTCTATGATGAGGCCTAAGAAAAAGGCCAGATTTGATGGGCAAGTCAGAGTTGGGCCCCCTGTTGAACCTAGTGGGATCTTGCCTTGTTAGTATTATGGTAGACGCCATCTAGACGAGTGTTAGAGGACTACTGGGGCATGTTTGAGATGTGGGTCTACTGAGTATTGCATTCGAATTATCCACTGAGAGGCGATCAGATGCAAGCTCCAGGTACTGGTACTGCACAGCCACCGAGAGTAGTTCAGCAGCCACCTAGGGGCCGAGGTCAGGCCAGGGGTGATAACAGTATGGGCCGAGGATAGAGAGCACCGGGCAGAGGTGCTGGGCACACTGAGGTAAGACAGTCACTCTTGTTTATGCTACTCGTCACCGAGAGGACAGAGACGCTCCAGACGTCATTACGTGTATGTTTTTAATCTTTGATGTACCTTATCTTACTCTGATAAATGTAGGCTCTACACACTCTTATGTAGCTAGTATTGTGTCTGAGACCTTAGGGATTCTGGTTGAGAATACTTCTAGTGAAGTGACGGTTTTGAGTCCTTTGGGGCAATCTGTCCGGGTTAGTAGACTGTTTAGAGGCATTCCGTTAGAGGTTCAATGGACAGTTTTTCTAGCTAATTTGATGGAGCTTCTGTTTGGGGAGTTCGACTTGATTCTGGGAATAGACTGGTTGGTCAAGCACCGAGTAGGTTTGGATTGTACGACTAAGAGGGCTATTTTGAGAACCGAGAGAGACAACGAGGTAGTTATGATCGGAGAATGACGAGACTATCTGACTAATGTGATTTCGGCATTGGTGGCGAAAAAATTGGTGCAGAAAAGATGTGAGACATTTTTGGCCTGCATTAGTGTTTCCAATTCTAGGGACTCTTCAGTTAAGGACATCAAAATCGTAAGGGATTTTCTGGTTGTTTTTCCAGAGGAACTACCAGGTTTCCCTCCGAGTCAAGACGTGGATTTTGGGATTGAGCTTATTCTGGGTATAGCTCCGTTGTTTATCGCTCCCTATTGTATGACACCGAAGGAGCTTATAGAGTTTAAGGCTCAGATTCAAAAGCTGTTACATCGTGGGTTTATTCGTCCCAATGTGTCTCCTTAGGGAGCATCTATTTTGTTTGTTAAGAAAAAAGGATGGTACAATGAGGATGCGTATCTGATAAACCATAATATATACATATTTTTATCCCATGCTTGGGATATTTAGGGATGATTTATTATTCAATTTATGGAATTTGATACTTCTAATCGTTTAAATTCATTTTTTTATACTTAGGTGAGCATAAGGAAGTGAAAAGAACAAAAAAGGGCCAAAAACGGACCAAATAGGCAAAAATATAGAATTAACATGGCCTGGAACTCCACACATGGGATGTCCACACGCTCGTGTCAATTTAACAGTCTTGAACATGGCCTAAGCCACCTCACATGGGCGTGTCACACGGGCATGTCCCTGTCATGACTTGTTTTAATTTCACGCTTAAAAGGCTACTTAAGGGCTAAGAAAGGTGTTCCAAAGTCTATATAAACACCCTAGGAGAGGGCTAAAAGACACACGGAGTAGGAAGTAAAGAGTTACTCGAAGAACGCCAATTGATCCATCTTAGAAACTGGAATCTCCTTCAAGACTGAAGATTTCCCTTCAATTTCCTTCAGGGGTTTTTGGGTTTTCTTATGTTTTGTTGTTTTCCAATTCTTAAGATGTTTTCTATTATGAACATGAACTAAATCCCCTAAATACCTAAGGGGGTGAAACCTAAGACAGATCTTGTTATTTTCTGAATTATACGATAGATATTTGATTTGTTATTAATTGTGTTTTTAATTCTTATGTTAATATTTCAGGATATTAAGTCAAGTTAAATGTGCTTAGTCAGTGGAGCAAAAGTCCCTGTTTAAGAGTAGATTTAACACAATTAAGCGGAGTTGATCGCAATCTTAGATAGATGACGACGAAAATCTGTCGGATTAGAGTCAAATCTAATAGGGAAATCCATAGATCGAGTTAATGCAACACTAGGAGTTTTTATTAGAAAAAAATTTAAATTAATCAACCTAGGGTTAGGTGTTTTTAGTCTTGAAAGAGATAATAACATAAATTAGGGATTTCTATGGATCAAGTCAAGTGAATAATTCATCTAGTTCAGAGTCAAATAACAAATGAAGTCTAAGTGGATTCTTCCTTGGGTATTATCTTAATCAATCAGTTTTTCCAAAAGCAATTTCCCCAATTTACTCTCTGTCGTGTTCTTAGTTAATTAGTTTAAAACAATTCCCCTTATATCTAGGCTAGATAATAGAAAAAAAGTTATTACTAGTACTTTTAGGTCCTGTGGGTTCGACATTCTGGTCTTGCCACTAAACTATACTACTGTTCGATAGGTACGCTTGCCTTTATCGTGATAATAGTTAGCTTTTAGGTACGATCATATAAATTGACCATCATAAATATCACGCAATCAAGTTTTTGGTGTCGTTGCCTGGGAACTAAAATATTAGGAACACTCGATTTTTATTACTTTAGCCATTTTTACTTTTATTGCAATTTACTTTTTATTTTTATTTTATTTTTATTTTTATTAATTTTCTTTTCTTTATTTGTCTGTGACAGATGTCTTTAGTTTATGGCTAGGAGGAACCCGTCAGGACCTTTGCTTTTAGATAGTGAGATAGAAGCATCAGCTCGTAGAAATCGAAGAGAAATAAGGCAAAGCTTACAGTACATAGAGGAAGAGCAAGAAGTTGTGACCAACACTACCGAAGAGGTGGAGGCAAATCAAAATAACCCACTACCTCTTGTGGTAGCCGTAGTCTCGGTGAATTAGAATCATGCTCCTCGTACTATATATGATTACGCTAAGCCTAATTTAGCTGGTATTGATAAACGATAAATTATACATGTTTTTACCTCATGCTTAGCCTAATTTTTGGATGAATTATCATTGAATTTGTGGAAATTGGTGCTCTTAATCCTTCTATTTCATGTTTTATGCCCAGGTGAGCTTAAGGAAGAGAAAAGAGCAACAAGCGGGCCAAAAATGGGCAAATTAGGCCCAATTCAATAAACAGCACGGCCCGGAGATTCACCACACGTCCGTGCCATATGGTCGTGCCACCTTGAGCTCGAACACGGCCCAACCCCGACGAGCACGGCTAGACCAAACGGCCGTGCCACCATCAATAGGCCAGACCACGGCCTGGGCCTCGATCCACACGGGCGTGGCAAACGGGCGTGTCTCTGTTGTGAGGAAGTTCAATTTCACTCGGAAAAGGCTACTTAAGGTCTAAGAAAGACACTCCAAAGCTCTATATAAAGACCCTGGGGGCAACTACTAAATGGGACTTTCCTCTCCTGAAAAGGATACTTTTTCTCTCCTTAAAAGAGTACTTTTCTCCCTCGAAAAAGAGAATAGAAGTAAGGAATTACTCCAAGGGAAGCCGATTGATCCATCTCAGAAGTCGAATTCTGCCTCAAGACTAAAGATCTTCCTTCAAATTCCTACAGGGGTTTTTGGGTTCTTTATGTTTTGTTATTTTATTTCTTCTGAGATGTTTTCTTTTATAATTATGAACAAAACCCCCAAATACTTGAGGAGGATGAAACCTAAGACAGATCTTGTTATTATTTTCTCTTGAATTATATGATAAATATTTGATTTGTTCTTAATTGTGTTTTTAACTCTTAAATTGATATTTCTGGGATATTGATTTAAGTCGAATGTGCTTATGTAGAGGAGCAAAAGTCCCTGCATAGGAGTAGATCCAACACAATTAAGCGGAGTTGATCGCAATCCTCGAGATAGGACGACGAAAATCTGCCGGATTAGGGTCAAACCTAATAAGGGAATCCATAGATCAAGTTAATGCAACACTAGGGGTTTTAATTAGAAAGAGATTTTAGTTAATCAACCTAGGGTTAGTTGTTTTTACTCTCGAGAGAGATATTAACATAAGTTAGGGATTTCTACGGATCAAGTCAAATGAATAAATCGTCTAGTTCAAGAGTTGATAACAAGTGAAGTCTAGGTAGATTCTCCCTTGAGTATTGTCCAAATCAATTAGTTTTTCCTAAGAGTTTTTCCCCAATTCACTTTTTGTGCATTCTTAGTTTAGTTTTAGAATTAGTTTAGTTTCATAAAAGTCCCCCTTTTATTTCTTGGTTAAATAATAGAAAGAAAGTTAGTACTAGTACTTTTGGTTCCCTTGGGTACGATATCTCGGTCTTGCCACTAAGCTATACTATTGTTCGATAGGTGCGCTTGCCTGAAAGTTGTGATAATAGTTAGTTTCTGGTGTGATTATTATTATAAATTTTATTACTTCATATCACGCATATCAAGTTTTTGGCACCGTTCCCGGGGAACTAAGATATTAAGAATACTCGATTTCTATTACTTTAGCCATTACTATTTTTATTTATTTTCAAACTTTATTTTTATTTGCTTATTGTAATTTTCTTTGATTTTTCCCTTTCCAGGTATCTCTAGTTTATGACTAGAAGAAACCCAATAGGACTACTGCTTTTTGACGAAGATTTAGAAGCTACAGTTCGTAGAACTCGTAGAGAAATTAGACGAAGCCTACATTATCCACAACAAGGACAAGAAGAAGAACCTAAACCTACGGAAGAGATGGAAGCAAATCAAGATAATCTACCACCTCCCGCAATAGCCGCAGAACCGGTGAATGAAAATAATGCTCATCGTACTATGTATGATTATGCTAAAGCTAATTTGGCTGGTACTTAATCTAGTATAATTAGACCTGCTATTACTGCAAACAATTTTGAATTAAAGCCTAACATTATTCAGATGATTCAGCAATTTGTGCAGTTTGATGGTTTACAGGATGAGGATCCCAATTCACATTTAGCCAATTTTCTGGAATTCTGTGATACCTTTAAAATCAATGGTGTTTCTGATGATGCCATTCGCCTCTAACTATTTCCTTTTTCTTTAAGGAATAAAGCTAAACAATGGTTAAATTCTCTACCATGAGGCTCAATCACTACATGGGAACAAATGGCCAAAAAATTTTTACTTAAGTATTTTCTTCCAGTTAGAACAGCTAAATTACGAAATGATATCTCTTCTTTTGTGCAAATGGATTTAGAGACACTTTATGATGACTGGGAGAGATATAAAGATCTTTTGAGAAGGTGCCCTCACTATGGGTTGCCTTCGTGGTTACAAGTTTAATCCTTTCACAATGGTTTGAACCCTTCAACACGACAAATGATCGATGCAGTCGCCGGAGGAACAATTAACAATAAAATACCCGAAGCAGCCTATGAGTTTATAGAAGAGATGTCATTGAATAACTATCAGTGGGAAGTCATGAGGACAAAGCCGACAAAAGCTGCAGGAGTTTTTAACATTGATGCCGTCACCATGCTTTCTAATCAGGTAGAACTTTTAAGTAAAAAGATTAGTAATTTTGTTGGTTCTACGCAGGCACACCCGGCGATGTATTGTGACGCAATTCAGGGAAACATGTACAATCCAGATTACTCCTCCTATGGACACAGCATGGAAACTGAGCAAGCCAACTATATGGGTAATAATTCTAGATCTCAAAATAATCCTTACAGTAATACTTACAATACAGGTTGGTGGAACCACCCCAATTTTTCATGGGGAGGACAAGGAAATCAAAGACAACCACCTCCTCTAGGATTTCAACAGCCACCTCCACAACAAGAGAAAAAGCTGAACCTTGAAGAGATGTTCACCAAATTTATGGCCGTATCAGAGACCCATTTTCAAAACACCGAAACGGCACTAAAGAACTAGCAAACATCCATTCAAGGGCTCGAAAATCAAATTGGTCAACTCGCAAAGATGATATCTGATAGACCACAATGTAGTTTGCCGAGTAATACTGAGCCAAATCCTAGAGAACATGTAAAAGCAATTACTTTAAGGGATGGGAAAATACTAGCTGAACTGGAAAAGAAGCCTGTTCAAGAATCTAAAAAGGACAAGGTAGAGGAAGAGGAACCTAAGGAAAGCACTCCGCCAGCACTTAGAATATAAACCACCCATACCATATCTGGCAAAGTTAAAGAAAGACCGCACAAATGCTCAATTCGGTAAATTTCTTGAACTTTTTAAACAACTACATATTAACTTACCTTTTGTTGAAGCGATTTCGCAGATGCCGAAGTACGCAAAGTTTTTAAAGGAACTTCTCACAAATAAAAGGAAGTTGGAAGAACTAACCACAGTGGAACTCAACGAGGAATGCTCAGCTATTCTCCAAAATAAACTTCCAACCAAATTGAATGATCCAGGGAGTTTTACTATTCCTTGCTTAATTGGTAGTTTAATCATTGAAAAAGCCTTAGCTGATCTAGGTGCTAGTATTAACCTAATGCCCTACAAAATGTTCAAGCAACTAGGTCTAGGGGAACCAAAACCCACTAGGATGAGTATTCAATTAGCTGATAGATCTATTAAATATCCTAGGGGAATCATTGAAGATGTGTTAGTAAAAGTAGATAAATTCATATTCCCTGTTGATTTTGTTGTGCTTGACATGGTTGAAGATATTGAGGTACCTTTAATTTTGGGACGCCTATTCTTAGCTACTGCTAGAGCTATTATCAACGTAGGGGATGGTAAATTAGTGCTTAGGGTTGGTGAAAAAGAAGTTGTCTTTAAAATTTATGATGCTATGCGATTTTCTAGAGAACAAGATGATTCTTGTTATTTCATTAATGTTATTGACTATTTTGTTCAAAACAATTTACAAGAAATCACTCTTGAAGATACGTTGGAATTGTGTCTCATTCAAGGTGGGGAGGAAGATGAAGCCACCACTGAAGTAAAAGAAGTAATGAAGGAGTTAAACTCTCATGAACTTGTCACAAGGCACATAAGTTATGAAGATGTGAGCGGTGAAGAGAAAGAATAATTACTTCAAGTATTAAGGGAAGACAAAAAGGCTATAGCTTGGAAGATTTCTGATATTAAATGAATTAGCCCTTCTTTTTGTACCCATAAAATTTTAATGGAAGATGAATATAAGCCATTGGTACAAACTCAGAGACAATTGAATCCTAACATGAAGGAAGTTGTAAAAGCCTAGGTAATTAAACTTCTAGATGCAGGTTGTCCTGTGCAGGTTGTCCTTAAAAAGGGAGGCATGACTGTGGTGTCTAATGACAAAAATGAGTCAATACCTACAAAAATAGTCACTACATGGAGAGTTTGCATTGATTATAGAAAGTTGAATAATAAACGATAAATTATACATATTTTTACCTCATGTTTAGCCTATATTTTGGATGGATTATCATTAATTTTGTGAGAATTGGTGCTCTTAATCTTTCTTTTTCATATCTTATAGTCAGGAAAGCATAGGGAAGAGAAAAGAACGGAAAATGAACGAAAAACGGAGAAAATGGGCTAAAATGTGTAATTGACACGGCCTAAGGAGTCATCACACGGCCGTGGCACACGGCCGTGCCACACGAAGACCACACGGTCCACCCCCACAAGCACGGCCAGGGCACACGGCCTTGCCACCTCAAAGTCTTGAACACGGCCTCTTGTCGAAATCACACGGGCATGCCACACGGGCATGTTCTAGTCGTGAGGAAGAGGAATTTCACTCGGATTTGGATACTTAGGGGCTAAGAAAGCCATTCTAAACTCTATATAAAGACCCCAGGAGGCAACTCTAAAGATATACTCTTTTCTCTCAGGAAAAGAGCGTCATATTTCTGCCAACACAAGGAGTGAAAGTAAGGGATTACTCCAAGGGAAGCCGATTGATTCATCCCAGAAGCCAGAATTCTACATCAAGACAGAGGATCTCCCTAAATTATTTCAGGGGTTTTCGGGTTCTTTATGTTTTGTTATCTTAATTCTTCTGAGATGTTTTCTTTCTTTATTATGAACTAAACCCCTCAAATACTTGAGGGGGATGAAACCTAAGACGAATCTTGTTATTATTTATTCTTGAGTTATATGATAAATACTTGAGTTGTTCTTAATTATGTGTGCTTAATTCTTGTGTTAATAAGCTTAGGTATTAATTCAAGAAACGGATGTGCTTAAAGGAGAGGAGCAAAAGTCCCTGTGATAAGAGTAGATCTACCATAATTAAGCGGAGTTGCATGCAACCCTAGAAATAGGGCGACATAAATCTGCCGGATTAGGGTCAAACCTAATATGGGGAACCATAGATCGAATTAATGCAACCTAAGGTGTTAATTAATAAAGAAACTTTAGTTAACAACCTAGGCCTAGTTGCTCTTTGCCTCGACAGAGGGTTTAGCATAAATTAGGGATCTCTACGGATCAAGTCAAGTGAATAAATCGTCTAGCTCAAGAACCAATAACAAGTGGAGTCTAGGTGGATTCTCCCTTAAGTATTGCTTATATCAATCAGCTTTTATAAATTTTATTACTTAATATCGCGAGTCGTATCAAGTTTTTGGCGCCGTTGTCGGGGAACTGAAATATCAAGAAAACTTGATTTCTACTACTTTAGCCATTACTATATTTATCTATTTTCAGTTTTTATTTTATTTTATTCTATTTTTTTTGTTTTCTTTTTCTTTTAGGTATTTCTAATTTATGACTAGAAACGACCCAACAGGACCATTACTTTTTGACAAAGATTTAGAGGCAACAGTTCGTAGAAATCGTAGAGAAATCAGACAAAGCCTACAATATCCAGAACAAGATCAAGAACAAAGGCCAGAACCTACAGAAGAGATGGAAGCAAATCAAAACGTTCCACCACCTCCCGCAATAGTCGCGGTACCAACAAATCAGGAAGAAGCTCCTCGCACTATGTATGATTATGCTAAACCTAGTTTGGCTAGTACCCAAACTAGCATTCTTAGACCTACTATTGCTGCTAATAATTTTGAATTAAAGCCTAACACTATTCAGATGATACAGCAATTGGTGCAATTTGATGGTTTACAGGATGAAGATCCCAATTCACACATAGCCAATTTTTTGGAACTTTGTGATACTTTTAAAATTAATGGCGTTTCTGATGATGCCATTCGTCTAAGGCTATTTCTATTCTCTTTGAGAAACAAAGCCAAACAGTGGTTAAATTCTTTAGCACGAGGCTCAATCACCACATGGGAATAGATGACCGAAAAATTTCTACTTAAATATTTTCCTCCAGCTAAAATAGCTAAATTACGAAACGATATCTCTTCTTTTGTGCAGATGGATTTAGAGACACTCTACGATGCCTGGGAGAGATACAAAGATCTTTTGGGAAGATGCCCTCATCATGGCCTACCTTTGTGGCTACAAGTTCAAACCTTTCACAACGGTTTGAATCCTTCATCAAGGCAAATGATCGACACCGCCGCAGGAGGAACAATCAATAACAAAACACCAGAAGCAGCTTATGAATTTATTGAATAGATGTCACTGAATAATTATCAGTGGCAAGTCATGAGGACAAAGCCGACAAAAACTGCAGGAGTTTATAATATTGATGCTGTCGCTATGCTTACTAATCAGGTTGAACTTTTAAATAAGAAGTTTGATCATTTTGTTGGTTCTATGCAGGCACAAGCAGTAATGTAGTGTGACACAACTCAGGCAAATATGTTCACTTCAGACTACTCACCTTCTGACAATGGCACAGGAACCGAGCAAGCCAATTATATGGGTAACAATTTTAAATCTCAAAATAATCCATATAGTAACACATATAATGCAGGTTGGCGAAACCATCCCAAGTTTTCTTGGAGAGGATAAGGGAATCAAAGACAACAACCCCCTCAGGGATTTCAGCAGCCACTGCCGAAACAGGAGAAAAAGCCCAACCTTGAAGAGATGTTTACCAAATTCATAGCCATGTCAGAGACCCACTTTCAGAATACTGAAACGGCATTAAAGAACCAGCAAGCATCAATCAAAGGCCTTGAGAATCAAATTGGTCAACTCGCCAAGTTAATATCAGAAAGACCACAAGGTGGACTTCCAAGTAACACTGAGACCAATCCTAAAGAGCAACTTCATGCCATAAATAAAATAGATGAGGAGGCATTAACCAAAGACAACCCAAAGTTAGGCGAGGAACCTAAGGTGAGTAAAGGTAAGGTAGAGGTAAGCAACAACAAGCCAGACATCAACGAACACAAGCCTCGTATACCATACTCAAGAGCGCTATAGAAAGACCGCACAGATGAACAATTCGGTAAGTTTCTTAAACTCTTAAAAAAATTACACATTAACTTACCATTTGTTGAAGCAATTTTGCAGATGCCAGACACGGTTAAATTCTCAAAAGAACTCTTGATAAACAAGCAGAAGCTAGAGGAGAATTCTCATGTGGAATTAAAT
The DNA here is from genome assembly GCA_020496765.1 of Gossypium stocksii. Lineage (NCBI taxonomy): Eukaryota > Viridiplantae > Streptophyta > Magnoliopsida > Malvales > Malvaceae > Gossypium > Gossypium stocksii. Next base: position 114,900,858 of record CM035623.1, read on the forward strand.
GCAGTCTGCTCAGCCATTCTACAAAATAGACTACCGACCAAACTAAAAGATCCAGGAAGTTTTACTATCCCTTGTTTACTTGGTAGCTTAGAGGAAAAAAATGCTTTAGCTAATTTAGGGGCAAGCATAGACGTCATGCCTTATAACCTGTTTAAACAACTAGGTCTTGGAACCCTTAAGAAAACCAAGATGAGCATTCAACTAGCTGATAAAACTATTAGGGCACCTAAGGGAATAATTGAAGATGTACTTGTCAAAATCGACAAATTTATATTCCCAGTTGACTTTGTTATTTTGGACATTGATGAGGCTAGCAATGTACCCTTAATTCTAGGGTGACCCTTTTTAGCAACTGCTAGAACTAAAATTGATTTAGAAACAGGTGAACTCAAATTACGAGTAGGTGATGATACAGTCACCATACGAGCTCACAACTCAATTCAAACTACAGACGAGAATAGAGATTTGAGTCCTTGTAAAAACACTGAACTCACCACACAAACTTCTGTGCAGGACGCACTCCACATAGAGACAACGCAAACACTGGCAAATTCACCTGCAGGAGATGAACCAGAAAAGCGAATGCTCCAGATCGAGGAACTAGATGAGTGGCTGAACTTTCACGAAAAACCCAAAATATGCCACACCAAAACAGAGCATCACCAAGACAGCCCTCAAGGACAAATAGATCAACTCAAAGTGGGAGATAAGGTAATTCTAGGGGAAGACGATCCATGAAGCTCAAATTCAAAAGAACATACGAGTGATACACCCTACTTCACAGTAATGAAAGTCTTTCCATACGGCACAATTGAGGTAACTCACCCAACCCATGGTACTTTCAAGGTAAACGACCATCGGCTTAAATTTTATAAAGGTAAGAATTCTATATATAACAGAGAGGAGCTTCAGCTCCACGAAATCCCTTCGTGATACATCCAGGTAGAGTCGAGCTTAGACTCTAAATAAGCACTTCTTGGGAGGCAACCCGAGCACTAACTTAGTAATTTTTCGTCTCTTTTAATTTTAGTATTTTTCATGCATCAACTAACCCTTTTTAATGCAGAGATTTAGGACCACACGGCCAGTCCCACGGGCGTGCCCTAGGCCGTATGGATACTTCAAACAGAGACACGGTCATGTACCGAGGCCGTGTATAAACAGAGCACAAATTTTCCCAAAATACGGGCCACTGATATCTCGCCACGGCCGTGCGATATGGCCGTGACAACCTTTCGACTTCAACACGGGCTACCAACAACACCCCACGGCCGTGCTACATGGCCATGGCAACCCTACAGTATCAACACGGGCTTACACAAACCCCCACGCCCGTGTCGCCAGACCGTGGAAGACACTGTCAAATTTTACACGGCTGTGGAACCTATCACACGACCGTGTGAAGCACGAACATGATCGCACACGGCCGTGTATCCCATCACACGATCGTGTGGGTGACGAAGAACCGACCTCCCACGGCCGTGTACAATATTCCCACGGGCGTGTTCTTCGAACCAGGCGCGCCAAAACCCCTGGATTTTGAAAGACACGAGCAAAACACGACTCACACGGCCATGTGACATGCCCGTGTGACCCAAAAACTATAAATAGGGGCCACTATTCATTTCCTTCCTCACTCAAAACCCTCAAATCCTCCCCTCAACCACCATAAGCACCGCCACAGCCGTCAAAACTCCACCACCCTCAAAATCAGCCGACCCACACCTGTGTAAACCCGACCCTCGATGTGTAACCTTATACTCGGTTCTATTTTCTCATTTTTCTCATTTATTTTCAATTATATTTCATTTTCTTTTCTATTTAGTTAAATTTTACTTTATTCTAATTGTTAATTTAAGCATGGAATTAGTTATATTAGGATGAATAATCTAGACTGGTATAGAATATAGTAGGATTGCATACCATTTAAATTCATTTTTTGTTTGCCACTTACATTCATCTTTGCATGCCCTTTTTCTCATAAAATTAGTATATATACATACCCATATTTCTTAGTTTTGTTACAAGTTTCAAAATGATTAATTTTTACTATTTAGATTAATCCTCATTTTATATTTTATTAGGAACATTGTCATCATAATTTTAATTACTACCTATCTATATTTAGGACTAATGCTTGTTATTTTATTTCAGACACTATGTTGTGATCACACGGTAAGAAAACTGCCGTCCTCATCTCCAAGAAACGTAAGGGGCCAGGGGGTTCATCTGCGAGACCCACCTCCAATGCTCAACACCCATTCATCACATTTTCTCAAGCCTCGCAGGAGGAAGACTATCAACTCCTCTGGACCCACCCTATATCCACAGCCCGCTGCATAGATTGGGCCGGCCTCAAGCAGGTACATTTAGTGGACGACGTCTGGGCCCTACTCATGACCGAGCCATGGGAGTAGTTCTTCCAGATTATCGAGCCCACCTACTTGGAACTCACCCTTGAGTTCTGCTCCACATTCCATCTACAGACTGTGATGAATAGATTCGATGATCAAGGGACGGTCCAGTTTCGCTTGGGAGGACTCATGCAATACCTCAGCGTGCGAGAGTTTGGCTCAGCACTTGGGCTCTACACAGAGCAATTTATGACAGACGAGGACTTCCTCAACCTTTCTCGCCGCATCTATATCCGGCCCATTGACTGTTGGAACGAAATCGCCCCAGGATGTCAGACATATAACCTCAGTGTCAGCAAGGCGACCGCCCTCGTCCCCTCTTTGAGGTATATTCATGCTCTCCTCGCTCACACTCTTACAGGTAGACGGGAGAGCACAGGCGTCGTCAACACTTATGATGCTTACTTCCTGCGTTGTATGGTGAATGGCCACATCATCGATCTAGCATACTTCATAGCGCACGCCATGCAGCATCAGATACAGAGGCACCGCAGAGGCATCTTATCCATGGGGCCCTACATCACACGCTTGGCCCGGTATTTTAGGTTCCTCAACACCTCAGACCAGACATCCTCCTACACCCTGATCGGTCAGATGTCTCCCCAAGGCATCGTGACTATGTTACATATGAGGATGATCGAGAGGAGGCCAAGAGGCACACCCCTTCAGTTCCACCCACCACCAGAGGAGGACGCACCCACCGAGCCACCACCCCCTCGCCGCCCATCTCATGCAGCAGTCGCCCACGCTGACTTATCTGAGCGCTTCTCACAGTTCGAGCGGCAATGCTTTTGGCGCATCGATTATATCGTCGCCACCTTAAAGCAGATATGCCAGCATCTCAGCATCACTCCACCACCGCGTGATCCACATGAGGATTAGATTTATCTATTCCTCTGAACTTTATTTTTTACTTTATTTTACTTTATTCTAACTTTAGAACACTGATCTTTATTTTTACCTTTTCTTCTAACTTTATTTTCCTTTTTAGGTTTATTTTTATTTTTTTTCATTTTCTCTTTTTCATTATTTAAATATTAATATTTTTTGTATTTTGTTTTATTTTCTTTCTTTTCATAATGGCCAACCCCTAACAAGTAATTTCTATTGCTCCAAATTCCCTATGACTAATAAATACTTTCGCAGTTTCAAAGGAGCTTTACGGCTCAAATCTCTATGAAAAAGGGAACACCTTGCCACAACTGCCAACTCTTCAAATCTCCGTCTCACTAATCCATCCAAAGCAGGGAGTTTCATACCTCCCGCTATCTTATGATCTTATGCTTTTATTGCTACCAATGCTCTCTTTGTACATTGAGGGTAATGTACATCTTAAGTGTGGAGGGGAAATCTATTTTCAGTCTTTTTGAAATCCCTGAGCTTTTTCTAACATTTTGCATTGTTCTCAAAACTGCATTATCTTCAGTCTCCTATTAGGGATATATTCTGATTGATTTATGATGTTTATTGATATGTGAGAATTAAGATATAGGTGCTTGTACTTTGATTATTCAAACTTTAAAACATTAGGGAATTAAGCATGATAAGTTGAAATTTTTGAGAACCCCAATTTTTTTCATAAGTTCTTTTCCTTAATTCTAAGTATTATCTTGAGATTTGAAATTCGCAAGATTGAAATCAAAAGCCATAATTCTGGTGAGATTTTTGAGCCTTTTGAGCATACATTCTTTCGTGCTCACTTTTATTATTGCTTTGAGTGAGTCAACACTGATTTGTTATTCTAGAACTTGCTATGATTATACATGTTGAGACCACATCATTGATTTGATATACCGAGATGATAAAGGCACCTAAGATTTAACCCACTTACTCCACCAAAGCCTACCTCCATAAATTAACCCCTAGTGAACCCCATTGAACCTAGCAACCTTTTTTTTGACTTACCTCTAATGTTAACTTATAACCCATTTTTGTTGAATTCCATTCAATTACTTTGATCCCTATTTTTGTCGAGATTTGAGTTGAACTTATTATCTAGCTTTATTCTCTTTTCCATATTGTAACTTAATGTATTTCACTTGAATTGTTCCTAAAAAAAAGAAAAAAGTTTGTACTAATTCAGTTGTAATTTGTAATAATTCAAATGGTTTTTGCATATTTCTATTTTAAGGCTACCAAGGTGGAAATGATGTTATCATAAGAATTAGCCCAAAGAATATGTTCCAGTGATAGAAATTTTTCTAGTTAGATAATTTTTCAATTCAATCTCGATTCTAACCCTCTTTTGCAGCCTGTGACAAGACCCCTAACCAAGCCCCATTACAACCATTGAAAGACCTTTTGATCAATGTATCATGTCAATCTATAGTGGTGGAGATGTGATTTTCTTACAAGCCTATGGTAATAACTTTTCAAGTTGACTAGAGAGTACTTAATTTTTGAACCCTAAACACTCCGAGTGGATAGAATGAATCTTTAGTGAGGATGTCAACTTCTGTTAATTAAGATTAAGAGATAATTATTTAGGAGAAGGGAGAAAACTTATGTTTCAATGATAAAATTCTCAGCTTAGAGTGATTGAATCTTTAATGTTCTTCTGATTAAATTATCATTGTATGAATACCTGTGAATTAGTTTGAAACATTATTGATAAAGATTGTAAATTGAGAGGAATGTTTCTTATTTAGGGATTGAGATTTTGCTTGAGGACAAGCAAAGGCTTAAGTGTAGGGGTATTTGATAAATGATAAATTATACATATTTTTACCTCATGTTTAGCCTATATTTTGGATGGATTATCATTAATTTTGTGAGAATTGGTGCTCTTAATCTTTCTTTTTCATATCTTATACTCAGGACAGCATAGGGAAGAGAAAAGAACGGAAAATGGACCAAAAACAGAGAAAATGGGCCAAAATGTGTAATTGACACGGCCCAAGGAGTCATCACACGGCCGTGGCACACGACCGTGCCACACGAAGACCACACGGTCCAGCCCCTGACAAGCACGGCCAGGGTACACAGTCGTGCCACCTCAACAGTCCCGAACACAGTCTCTTGTCAAAATCACACGGGCGTGGCACACGAGCGTGTTCTAGTCGTGAGGAAGAGGAATTTCACTCGAATTTGGATACTTAGGGGTTAAGAAAGCCATTCTAAACTCTATATAAAGACCCCAGGAGGTAACTCTAAAGATATACTCTTTTCTCTCAGGAAAAAAATGTCATATTTCTGCCAACACAAGGAGTGAAAGCAAGGGATTACTCTAAGAGAAGCCGATTGATTCATCCCAGAAGCCAGAATTCTACATCAAGACAGAGGATCTCCCTAAATTCCTTCAGGGGTTTTCGGGTTCTTTATGTTTTGTTATCTTAATTCTTCTGAGATGTTTTCTTTCTTTATTATGAACTAAACCCCTCAAATACTTGAGGGGGTTGAAACCTAAGATGAATTTTGTTATTATTTATTCTTGAGTTATATGATAAATACTTGAGTTATTCTTAATTATGTATGCTTAATTCTGTGTTAATAAGCCTAGGTATTAATTCAAAAATCGGATGTGCTTAAAGGAGAGGAGCAAAAGTCCCTGTGATAAGAGTAGATCTACCATAATTAAATAGAGTTGCATGCAACCCTAGAAATAGGGCGACATAAATCTGCCGGATTAGGGTCAAACCTAATATGGGGAACCATAGATCGAATTAATACAACCTAGAGTGTTAATTAATAAAGAAACTTTAGTTAACAACCTAGGCCTAGTTGCTCTTCGCCTCGACAGAGGGTTTAGCATAAATTAGGGATCTCTACGGATCAAGTCAAGTGAATAAATCGTCTAGCTCAAGAACCAATAACAAGTGAAGTCTAGGTGGATTTTCCCTTAAGTATTGCTTATATCAATAAGCTTTTCCCTAAAGTTTTTCCTCAATTAACTTTTTGTGCACTTTTAGTTAGTTTTAGAATTAGTTTCAACCAAACCTCTTTTATTTTCAGGCTAGATAATAGAAAGGAAGTAAGTATTAGTACTTTTGGTTCCCTTGGGTACGATAACTCGGTTTTGCCACTAAAATATACTACTGTTCGATAGGTGCACTTGCCTTTAAGATCGTGATATTAGTTAGTTTTTGTGTGATCAGTTTTTACAAATTTTATTACTTAATATCGTGAGTCGTATCATTGAATGATGCAACTCAAAAAGACCATTTTCCCTTACCCTTTATAGATCAGATGTTGGAAAGATTGTCAGGACATATGTATTACTGTTTCTTGAATGGCCTCTCTGGGTACTTCCAAATCCCGATAGCTCCAGAAGATCAGGAAAAGGTAACATTCACAACTCCATATGATACGTTTGCTTATCGTAGAATGCCTTTTGGATTGTGTAATGCCCCTGCTACTTTTCAGCGATGCATGTTAGCCATCTTTTATGAACTCGTGGAAGACATCATGGAGGTACTTATGGATGATTTTTCAGTTTTCGGTAATTCTTTTCAACTCTGTGTTAATAATTTAAAACGTGTTCTGATAAGATGTGAAGAGACAAATTTAGTGCTTAATTGGGAAAAATGTCACTTTATGGTTCAAGAAGGTATTGTATTAGGACATAAAATTTCTAGTAAAGGGATAGAGGTAGATAAAACAAAAATTGAAACCATCGAAAAATTGCCTCCCCCTAATTCAGTTAAGGCCATAAGAAGCTTTTTAGGACATGCTGGTTTTTATCGAAGATTTATTAAAGACTTTTGTAAAATAGCTAAGCTTTTAACAAAATTACTAGAAAAAGATGTGCTTTTCAATTTTGACCAGGAATGTTTGGAGTCTTTTAACACTCTCAAAGAAAAGTTAGTTAATTTCCCGATTATGATTTCACCTGATTGGAATCTACCTTTTGAACTAATGTGTGATGCGAGTGATTTTGCAGTAGGTGCAGTTCTAGGACAACGAAGAGACAAGCACTTTCGACTGATTTATTATGCTAGCAAAACTTTAACAGCCGCACAAGCAAACTATACTACCACGGAAAAAGAATTAGTAGCTGTTATTTTTGCATTTGATAAATTCGGATCATATTTAATATTGTCGAAAGTCATCGTTTACACTGATCATTCTGCTTTTCGTTATCTTTTAACTAAAACTAATGCAAAACCTCGATTAATAAGATGGATTCTATTATTACAGGAATTCGACTTAGAGATAAAAGACAAGAGAGAAGCCGAAAATTTGGCAGCAGATCACCTTTCAAGGTTGAAAATCCATACCCCGAGGACCTCGTTAAAATAAACGACTTATTTGCTGAAGAACAACTCCTAGCCATAACAGAGGCTGCAGTTCCTTGGTTTGCTAATTTTTTAAATTATTTAGTAGCTAACATAACCCCGAAAAGGTTGACCCATCAGCAAAAGAAGCGATTCTTCGCTGATGTGAAAAACTACTTTTGGGAAGATCCTTTCCTTTTTCGTATTTGTGCAGATCAAGTCATTCGAAGACGCGTTATTGAGATAGAAGCATATAAAATTTTAGATCACTGCCATTCGGGACCAACAGGAGGACACCACAGTGGAGCTAGAACTGCTGACAAAGTACTAGAAAAAGGTTTTTACTGGCCTACCCTTTTCAAAGATGCCAACAGGTATGTGACCTTTTGTGATAAATGCCAGAGAACAGGTAATATCTCTCAGCATAATGAAATGCCTCAAAACTATATACTCTCATGTGAGATATTTGATGTATGTGGTATTGATTTCATGGGTCCTTTCCTTACTTCGTTTGGGAATAAGTACATACTAGTAGCAGTAGATTACATGTCAAAATGGGTGGAAGACCAAGCCTTACCTACTAATGATGCTAGAATGGTAGTACGTTTTCTTAAAAAACTTTTCTCTCGATTCGAAACACCTAGGATAATTATTAGTGATAGGGGCACTCATTTTTGCAATGCCCAATTTGACAAAGTTTTGAAAAGATATGGAGTACACCATAGAACAGCCACCCCTTATCATCCACAAACCAGTGGACAAGTTGAAGTAACAAATGGAGAATTAAAAAGCATTCTAGGAAAAATGGTAGAAACAAATAGGAAAGATTGGTCAAGAAAAGTAGATGATGCTTTATGGGCTTATAGAACTGCATTCAAAACTCCCATAGGAACATATCCTTATAGACTTGTCTATGGAAAAAGTTGTCATCTGCCATTTGAACTCAAACATAAAGCATTTTGGGCTATTAAATTCCTAAATCTTGATTTTAAGCTTGCAGGTGAGAAGCGTCTAATGCAACTAAATGAGCTGGATGAATGGAGCTACAATGCCTACAAAAACTCACGATTATATAATGAAGCCACAAAGCGACGCCATGACAATCGTTTGAGACAACCTAAGCAGTTCAAAACCAGAGATCTTGTCTTGCTATACAACTCAAGGCTTAAACTATTCCCTGGAAAACTTAAATCAAGATGGTCAGGCCCATTCATTATTCAAACTGTCTTTTCATACGGCACAGTCAAGGTAACTCATCCAAACCATGACACTTTCGAGGTAAACGACCATCGACTTAAACATTATAGAGGTGAGAATTTCAAGTATAATAGGGAGGAGCTTAGCTCCACGAACTCTCGTCGTGATACATACAAGCAGAGTCGAGCTGAGACTCTAAATAAGCGCTTCTCGGGAGGCAACCCGAGCACTAACTTAGTAAATTCTTTTATTTCAGTTTTTCTAATACATCGACTAACCCGTTGAATGCAGGATTTTAGAAGTCACACGGCCCTGCCCACGGGTGTGCCTAAGGCCGTGTGGGTAATACGAGTAGAGACACGGCCGTGCAATTTGGCCATGTACAAGTAAGGTAAAATTTTTCCTAAGACACAGGCTTCGACAAATCACCACGGCCATGCGATGTGACCGTGGCCGATCCTGTCAATCCAAGCACGGGCTTCGACAAAGCATCACGGCCGTGTGATGTAGCCGTGGCCAATACTGCCAATTCCAACAAGGGTGTGCGACACGCCCGTGTCCCTAAGCTGCGGTCGAACCTGCCAATTCAAACACAGACGTGTGACCCCCTACACAGCCGTGGGAGAAGCGAACATCGAAGGACACGGCCGTAGGAGACGGCCGTGTGCCTCAACATGCCCTTTCAACACGGGCGTGTGTCTCAAACCAGGCGCGCCAAAATCTCCAATATTTGAATCACACGGGCAAAACCCGAGTCACACGGGCATGTGACGTGCCCGTGTGACCCAAAACCCTATTAAATAGGTCACTATTCACCTTCTTCTCCAATTAAAACCCTAAAATTCCCCATCTAAAACCCTCATCAAGCCCCCCTAGTGCCGCCGCCGGCCTCATAAGCTCCTCCACAACTGTGCCGCCAGTACCACGACCGTGCTCCACCCCATTATTCACCTATTTGATTCCTTTTTCTTAATTTCCTCTTTAATTTCTAATATTTTTATCTATTTTTATGTTAAAAAATGTTTTATTTAGTTTTTACATTAGTTTTGGGGCATAAAATTCATTGATTTTAGCATGAACAATCTAGAAATACTATAGAGAATTTCATGATGCCATTTAGACTCTCTTTCAGTTGCCACTTTTACTTATCTAGAGTAGTTAACACTTAGTATAAAATGATACCTAGGCCATGATTAGAATGAGTATATTATATTAGTTAGGTTAGTAAAACCTCCATACAATATGTTCATGTTTTTCTTAATTTGTCATTTAATCTTAAAAACTTATTAGTTTCAATCTTTATTAGGACTAATGCATATCGTTTTGTTTTTTAGGAACTATGTCATCATCACGCGGTAAGAAAGCTACCGTCCCTACTTCAAAGAAGCGAAAGGGGCCCGGTGGCTCCTCATCGAGACCCACTGCTGAAGTCCGATACCCATTCATTCAGTTTCCGCAGAACTCCCAAGAGGAGTTATTTTAGATTCTGCGAACACGACATCTGGGAGCCGGAAGATGCATCGACTGGACCGCCTTAGAGCAGGTCCACCTAGCAGACGAGGTCCTGGCCTTGTTGATAACAGACCCATAAGAGCATTTTTTCCAGATCGTAGAGCCCACATATTTTAAACTCACTCTTGAGTTCTGCTCTACGTTCCATCTACAGACGGTGATGAGCCGTCACGACGATGCAGGGACGATCCAATTCCGTTTAGGAGGCCTCGTATGTCAGCTTAGTGTATCGAAGTTTGGTACATCTCTCGGCCTCTACACCGAGCAGTTCATGGAGGAAGAGGACCTTTTTACACTCCACTGCCACATCCACGTCTCTCCAGTCAATTGCTAGAGTGCAATCATCCTTAGCAGCCCACATACGACCCTAGTCGCTCTAAAGTGACCAACCTCGCCCCATCTCTGATGTACATACACGCCCTCCTTGCACACATACTGACGGGCAGACGCGAGAGCACAGGTGTCGCCAACACCCACGATGCCTATTTTCTATAGAGCATGGCGAACGCACATACCATCGACCTTGCCTACTTGATCACTCATGCCATCCAGCACCAGACCGAGAGGCATTGCAGGGGCGTGATATCTATGGGCCCGTACATCACTCGACTGGCCCGCTACTTCAGATTACTTAACACCGCGGTCTAGACATCCTCCTACACCTTGATCGGCCAGTTGTCCCCACAGGGTATCCAAAGTATGTTACACATGAGGATGATCCAGCACCGACATGGAACCGATCGTCTACAATACCGTCTACTTTGAGATGCCGAGTAGGAGGATCCCGAGGACATTACTGATGATGTCCCACCACTACTGGAGGAGACCCCAGCTGAGTCACTACCCCCCGCTGCCTAGTTCAAGCGGTAGCTTCACACGCTGACATATCTGAGCGCCTCACACGATTCGAGCAGCAGTGCTTCCAACGCTTAGATCATATCAATGCTACTCTTCAGTAGATATGCCAGCACTTTCACATTTCATCACCGCCCCCACCTCGCGACCCATCTGAGGATTAGAACTTCCTAATCCTCTTTTCTTCTCTTTTATTTTCCTTTTCATTTTTCTTTTTATTTTATTTCATCTTATCTTTTTCATTATTTGAATTTTAGTATTTTTAGAACTTAATTTATTTTATTCCTTTATTTTAATTATTTCATATCGGCTATCCCCTAACAAACATATTCTATTAATCTAAATTGCCTAAAATTGATAAATGCTTTCGTAGTTTCTAAGGAGCTTTACAGCTCAAATCTAAAAACTAAAGGGAACCTTGCTACAACCTCACCCAGTTGACACCGCCAAAGCCTACACTCCCAACATGAAAGCTGTGGACAAACATGCACTACCACCACCGGAGTATCCACCTCTGCACCTTCCTCTGTCCCAGACACTCTATAGGCACAACCACCTCACGAATTCATCCAATCCAGGGAGTTTCATGCCTTTCCCTATCTTATGGTCTTATGCTTCTATTGCTACTAATGTATCTTTGTACATTGAGGGCAATAAACATTTTAAGTGTGGGGGTGGGGAACTTACTTTCAGTCATTGCATTCTCTTTGAAACCCCTAAAAAATTTTAAAACTAATATTTTGCATTGTTCTTAAAATTTCAAATTCTCACCTTCACTCTCTGCATTATCTTCAATCTCCTATTAGGAATTAATTCTGATTGATTTATGATGTTTATTGATGTGTTGAGAATTAAGACATAGGTGCTTATGCTTTGATTATTCAAACTTTAAAACACTAGGGAATCAAGCATGATAAGTTGAAATTTTTGAGAATTTAAAGTTTTTCTAGGTTATTTTCCCTAATCTTAAGTGTTATCTTGAGATTTGAAATTTCTCAGGACTGACATCAAAAGCCATAATTCTGGTGAGATTTTTGAGCCTTTTGAGCATACATTCTTTTGTGCTCACTTTTATTGTTGCTTTGAGTGAGTCAATACTGATTTGTTATTCTAGAACTTGCTTCGATTATACATGTCAAGACCACATCATTGATTTGATATACCGAAATGATAAAGGCACCTAGGTTTAACCCACTTACTCCATAAAAAGCCTACCTCCATAAATTAACCCCTAGTGAACCCCATTGAGCCTAACAACCCATTCTTTAACTTTCCTCTAATATTAACTCATAACCCATTTTTGTTGAATTCCATTCAATTATTTTGATCCCTATTTTTGTCGAGATTTGAGTTGAATTATTATCTAGCTTTATTCTCTTTTTCCAGGTTGTAAAGTTGTAATTGTTCAAATTATTGTAATTGATTTGATTTGTTCTTAAAAAAAGTGTATATACAATTAATTCAGTTGTAATTTGTAATAGTTCAATAGTTTTTACATATTTCTACAAGCTTCCAAACCTAGAACAATGTCATCATAAGGCTTAGCTCTAGGAATATGTTCCAGTGATAGAGATTTTTCTATCTAGATGATTTTCCAATTCAGTCTTGATTCTAACCCTCTTTTTCAGCTTATGACAACACCCCTAACCAAAGCCCCATTACAACTATTGAAAGACCTTTTGATCGATGTGTCATATCAATCTATAGCAGTGGAGATTTGATTTTCTTGCAAGCCTATGGTAATAACTTTTCAGGTTGACTAAAAAGTGCTTAATTCTTGAACCCTAAACACTTTGAGTGGATAGAGTGAATCTTTAGTGAGGATGTCAAATCTTGTTAATTTTGATTGAGAGGTAATTACTTAGGAAAAAGGAGAAAACCTATGTTTCTGTGATAAGATTCTCAACTTAGAGTGATTGAATCTTTAATGTTCTTCTGATTGAATTTTCATTGTATGATTACTTCTGAATTAGTTTGAAATATTATTGATAAGGATTGTAAGTTGAGAAGAATGATTCTTAATTGTGAGTTGAGATTTTGCTTGAGGACAAGCAAAGACTTAAGTGTGGGGGTATTTGATAAACGATAAATTATACATGTTTTTACCTCATGCTTAGCCTAATTTCTGGATAAATTATCATTGAATTTGTGGAAATTGGTGCTCTTAATCCTTCAATTTCATGTTTTATGCCCAGATGAGCTTAAGAAAGAGAAAAGAGCAAGGAACGGGCCAAAAAGGGGCAAATTAGGCCCAATTCAATAAACAACATGGCCTAGAGATTCACCTCACAGCCGTGCCACATGGCTGTGCCACCTTGAGCACGAACACGCCCCAACCCCGATGAGCACAGCCAGACCACACAGCCGTGCCACCATCAACATGCTCGACCATGACCTGGGCCTCGATCCACACGGGCGTGGCACACGGGCGTGTCTCTGTCATGAAAAAGTTTAATTTCACTCGGAAAAGGCTATTTAAGGGCGAAGAAAGGCACTCCAAAGCTCTATATAAAGACCCTTGAGGGCAATTACTAAATGAGACTTTCCTTTCTTGAAAAGGATACTTTTTCTCTCCTCAAAAGAGTACTTTTCTCCCTCGAAAAGGAGAATAAAAGCAAGAAATTACTCCAAGGGAAGCCGATTGATCCATCTTAGAAGCCGAATTCTGCCTCAAGACTAAAGATCTTCCTTCAAATTTCTACAGTTGTTTTTGGGTTCTTTATGTTTTGTTATTTTATTTCTTCTGAGATGTTTTCTTTTATAATTATGAACTAAATCCCCAAATACTTAAGGAGGATGAAACCTAAGACATATCTTTTTATTATTTTCTCTTGAATTATATGATAAATATTTGATTTGTTCTAATTGTGTTTTTAACTCTTAAATTGATATTTTTGCGATATTGATTTAAGTCAAATATGCTTATGTAGAGGAGAAAAAGTCCCTGCATAGGAGTAAATCCAACACAATTAAGCGGAGTTGATCGCAATCCTAGAGATAGGACAATGAAAATCTGCTGGATTAGGGTCAAACCTAATAAGAGAATCCATAGATCAAGTCAATGCAACACTAGGGGTTTTAATTATAAAGAGATTTCAGTTAATCAACCTAGGTTAGTTGTTTTTACTCTCGAGAGAGATATTAACATAAGTTAGGGATTTCTACGGATCAAGTCAAATGAATAAATCGTCTAGTTCAAGAGTGGAAAACAAGTGAAGTCTAGGTGGATTCTTCCTTGAGTATTGTCCAAATCAATCAGTTTTTCCTAAGAGTTTTTCCCCAATTCACTTTTTGTGCATTCTTAGTTTAGTTTTAGAATTAGTTTAGTTTCATAAAAGTCCCCTTTTTATTTCTAGGTTAAATAATAGAAAGAAATTTAGTACTAGTACTTTTGGTTCCTTTAGGTATGATATCTCGGTCTTGCCAGTAAGCTAACTACTGTTCGATAGGTGCGCTTGCCTCAAAATCGTTATAATAGTTAGTTTCTGGTGTGATCATTGTTATAAATTTTATTACTTCATATCACGCATATCAAGTATTGTTAGGCCTGCTATTGCTACAAACAATTTTAAACTGAAACCTAACACCTTTCAGATGATTCAACAGTTTGTTCTGTTTGATGGTTTGCAGGATGAGGATCCTAACACACATTTAGCAAACTTTTTTGAATTTTGCGGCACTTTTAAGATTAATGACGTTTTTGATGATGTTATTCACCTTCGGTGATTTCTCTTTTCTTTGAGGAATAAGGTTAAACAGTGGTTGAACTCTCTTCCAAGAGGGTTTATCACTACTTGGGAATAGATGACCGAAAAATTTCTTTTAAAAGATTTTCTACCGTCTAAAATGGCAAAGTTGAGGAATGATATTTTTTTTTTGTGCAAATGGATCTAGAAACACTTTATGATGCATGGGAAAGATAGAATGACTTGTTGAGAAGGTGCCCTCACTATGGGTTACCCTTATGGCTTCAGGTTCAAACTTTTCACAATGGTTTGAACCCTTCAACGAGGCAAATGATTGATACAGCTACCGGTGGAACCATAAACAACAAAACACTTGAGGAGGCTTATGAGTTTATAGAGGAGATGTCACTGAATAATTATCAGTAGCAAGTCATGAGGAAAAAGCTGACAAAAGCCGCCGGTGTTTTTAATATTGATGCGGTCACTATGTTATCTAATCAAGTAGAACTGTTAAATAAAAAGATTGATGGTTTAGTTGGTTCTAGCAGCTACATCCAGTTATGCAGTGTGACGCGAATGGAGAGTACTCCCCCTATGGACATGGCATAGAAAATAAGCAAATGAATTATATGAGTAATAATCTTCGAATTCAGAATAATCCTTATAGTAACACCTACAATGTAGGTTGGAGGAATCATCCAAATTTTTCATGGGGTGGTCAAGGAAATCAAGGAAATCAAAGGCCACCACCTCCTCCGAGATTTCAATAACCTCCTTTCTGGTAAGAAAAAAATCAAACCTTAAGGAGATGTTGGAAAAGTTTATATCGATGTCAGGAACTCGTTTTCAAAATACTGAAACAACACTTAAGAATCAACAAGCTTCAACTCAAGGACTTGAAAATCAAATTGGTCAACTTGCCAAGATGATATTTGATAGACCACAAGGTAGTTTGCCGAGTAATACTGAACCCAATCCTAGGGAACACGTTAAAGCAGTCACATTAAGAAATGGAAAGATGCTAGCTGAACCCAAAAAAAAAAGTGCTACAAGTGCCCGACAAGGAAAACGTCGAGGAGGTCGAACCTAAAGAAAAAGCCCCACCGGTACTTAAGGAATACAAACCACCCATCCCATACCCACCAAAGTTGAAGAAAGACCGCATAGATGCTCAATTCGGTAAATTTCTTGAACTTTTTAAATAGTTACATATTAAATTACCTTTTGTTGAAGCTATTTTGCAGATGCCTACGTATGCAAAGTTTTTGAAGGAGCTTCTAACAAATAAAAGGAAGTTAGAAGAGTTGTCCACAGTGGAACTCAACGAGGAATGTTCAGCGATCCTCCAAAACAAACTACCAACCAAATTGAAAGATCCAGGAAGTTTTACTATTCTCTATTTATTGGTAGTTTAAACATTGAAAAGGCTTTAGTTGATTTAGGTGCTAGTATTAATTTAATGCCTTATAAAATGTTCAAGCAACTAGGTCTTGGGGAACCAAAACCCACTAGGATGAGTATACAATTAACTGATAGATCTGTTAAATATCCTAGGGGTATCATTGAAGATGTACTAGTTAAAGTAGACAAATTTATATTCCCTATTGATTTTGTTGTGCTTGACATGGATGAGGATGTTGAAGTGTCTTTAATTCTAGGATGCCTATTTTTAGCTACTGCTAGAGTTGTTATTGATGTAGGGGATGGTAAACTTGTGCTTAGGGTAGTTGATGAGGAAATTGTGTTTAAAATTTATGATGCTATGTGATTTTCTAGAGAACAAGATGATTCCTGTTACTTTATTGATTCTATTGACTATTCTGTTCAAAACTCTTTTCAGGAAATCGCTCTTGAAGACACGTTGGAACTGTGTCTCGTCTAAGGTGGGGGGAAGGACAAAGTCACCACTGAGATGGAGAAGGTAAGAGTTGACTTGAAATCTAATGAACCTTCTCCAAGACACATAGATTATGAGGGTATTAAGATAAATGATGAACTGAGACAAAAGCCCTCTATTGATGAACCTCCCAAACTGGAACTCAATCAATTACCTAACCACTTGAAATATGCATTTTTGGGAGATAACTCCACACTACTGGTAATTATTGCTTCAAACTTGCAACCCAAGGAGAAGAAGGAATTAATCCAAGTGTTACGAGAACATAAAAGGGCCATAGCTTGGAAAATTTCTGACATTAAAAGGATCAGTCCTTCTTTTTGCACCCACAAAATTTTGATGGAAGATGAATTCAAACCGTGTGTACAAGCTCAAAAATAACTGAACCCCAACATAAAGGAAGTTGTCAAGGCAGAGGTAATTAAACTTCTAGATGCTGGAATTATTTATCCTATTTCTGACAGTGCTTGGGTAAGCCCCGTGCAGGTTGTTCCTAAAAAAGGAAGCATGACTGTTGTTGCCAATGAAAATAATGAATTAATCCCTACAAGAACAGTCACAGGATGGAGAGTGTACATTGATTACAAAAAATTGAACGATGCCACCAGAAAAGTTCACTTTCCTTTGCCCTTCATTGATCAAATATTGGAAAGACTGTTAGGACATATGTACTATTGTTTCTTGGATGGACTCTCTAGCTATTTCCAAATCCCAATAGCTCCTGAAGATTAAGAGAAGACAACATTCACATATCTATACGGTACGTTTGCTTATCGTAGAATGCCTTTTGGATTATGTAATGCTCCCGCTACTTTTCAGCGTTGCATGCCAGCCATCTTTGACGAGCTCGTGGAGGACATCATGAAGGTATTTATGGATGACTTCTCGGTATTCGGTAACTCTTTCCATCTTTGCCTTAAGAATTTAGAACGAGTTTTAATAAGATGTGAAGAAACAAATCTTGTTCTTAATTGAGAAAAATGACATTTTATGGTTCGTGAAGGTATTGTGTTAGGACATAAAATTTCTAGTAAAGGGATTGAGGTTGATAAAGCAAAAATTGAAACCATTGAAAACCTACCTCCCCTTAATTCGGTTAAGGCTATAAGAAGCTTTTTAGGACATGCTGGTTTTTATAGAAGATTTATTAAAGATTTTTCTAAAATAGCTAAGCCTTTAACTAAATTACTAGAAAAAGATGTGCCTTTCATTTTTAATAAGGAATGTTTAGAAGCATTTAACACTCTCAAAGAGAAATTAACTAATGCTCCGATTATAATTGCACCTGATTAGAATTTCCCTTTTGAACTAATGTGTGATGCGAGTGATTTTGCAGTAGGTGTAGCTCTTGGACAATAAAGAGACAAACATTTTCAGCCAATTTATTATGCTAGCAAGACTTTGACAGCTGCTCAAGAGAATTACACTACCACGAAAAATGAATCGCTACCTTATTGACCAATACGATGGATTTTATTATTACAGGAATTCGATTTGGAGATACAAGATAAAAAGGGGGTTGGAAATCTTGGGGCAGATCATCTTTCAAGGCTCAAGAATGCACACATCAAAGAACTTGACAAAGCTAAAATAAATGACTCGTTTCCTGAAGAACAACTCCTAGTTGTTTCGGAATCTGAGGTACCTTGGTTCTGACATTGCGAATTATTTAGCTGCTAACATAACCCCAAAAGGGTTGACGCATCAGAAAAAAAAACGATTCTTTGCTGATGTGAAAAATTACTTTTGGGAAGGTCCTTTCCTTTTTCGTATATGTACAGATCAAGTCATTTGAAGATGCGTTACAAAGACAGAAGCATACAAGATCTTGGAATATTGCCACTCAGGACCAACAGAGGAATATTACAGTGGAACCAAAACTGCTCATAAAATGCTTGAATCAGGTTTTTATTGGCCCACACTGTTCAATGACGCTAACAGGTATGTTACTTCTTGTGATAAATGTCAAAGAACAAGTAATATCTCTCAATGCAATGAAATACCTCAAACATATATACTTTCATGTGAAATATTTGATGTATGGGGTATTGATTTTTTAGGTCCATTCCCTAGTTCGTTCTGAAATAAATACATCTTAGTAGCAGTTGATTATATGCCGAAATGGGTGGAAGCCCAAGCTTTACCTACTAATGATGCTAGAATGGTAGTAAGATTTCTGAAAAAACTTTTTTCTCAGTTTGGATCACCTAGAGCAATTATTAGTGATAGGGGTACTCATTTTTGTAATGCTCAGTTCGATAAAGTTCTAAAGAAATATAAAGTGCACCACAGAATAGCTACCCCTTACCATCCTCAAACTAGTGGACAAGTCGGAGTAGCCAATGGGGAACTTAAATGAATCCTTGAGAAAACGATAGAATCAAATAGGAAAGATTGGGCAATGAAGGTAGATGACGCGTTATGGGCCTATAGAAATGCTTTTAAAACACTCATAGGAACATCTCCTTATAGACTTGTTTATGGGAAAAGTTGTCATTTACCTTTTGAATTAGAACATAAGGTATTTTGGGCTATCAAATTTCTGAATCTTGATCCTAAACTTGCAGGTGAAAAACAACTGATGCAGTTAAATGAGTTGAATGAATGGCGCAGTAATGCATATGAGAACTCTTGATTATACAAGGAAGCAACAAAGTGACACCTTGACACTCGTTTAAAGCAACCTAAGCAGTTTGAAGCTGGCAATCTTGTCTTGCTTTATAACTCGAGGCTTAAATTATTCCCTGGAAAGCTTAAATCGAGATGGTTAGGTCTATTCGTAATTCGAACTATTTTTCTCTACGGCACAGTTGAGGTAACACATCCGAACCACAGCACTTTCAAGGTAAACGGTCATTGACTTAAACTTTCTAAAGGTGAGGATTTTAGGAATGATAGAGAGGAGCTTAGGCTTTACGAACCCTAGTAAAGGCGCATGCAAGTTAAAGTCTAGCTTAGACTCTAAAAAAATGCTTATCGGGAGGCAACCCGAGCACTAATGTTGTTGATTTCTTTAAGTTTCAATTTATAACATCTAAATCACTAACTGAATCCTTAAACGTAGGTTTTTCTAAGCCACACAGCTAGGCACACGAGTGTGCCTGAGGCCATGGCCACACCACGGGTGGAGACACGACCATGCGATACGACTGTGTGAAAATAGAGCAAAATTATTCCAAGCCAAGGGCGAGACATGGGATTCGACTAATCCCCACGGCCGTGTGATATGGCCGTGGGTGAACCTGCTAAATAACCACGGGCGTGGCACGAGTCACACCGGTGTGAGAAAAACTATTGAGACAGGACACGCCCGTGCCCCTAACCCATGCTTAAAGCTGATAAAATGGCACGGGCGTGCGACACACCCTTGCCCATAGACCGTGGTTGAACCTGCTAAATCAACACAGACGTGTGACACACCCGTGTCCATTACCCGTAGGCAAAACTAAAAAAATAGCACGGGCGTACGATGCGCCCGTGCCTAAAAACCGTGGTCGATACTGACTACTAAAACACAGGCGTGTGAGGTAAAACACAGATGTGGGAGAAACAAACAAAGCAAGGCACGGCCGTGAGACACGACCTTATGAACCAACACGCCCAAAGAACATGGGCATGGGCCAAGAATCAGGTGCACAAAAACCCTAAATTCACGAAACACACAGGTTGAATGCGAGGCACACAGGCATGGATAATCACTATTTAAACCCCTCACTATTCATCATCTTCCTCAAAAATCTTTCACCTTAATCCTAGCCACCGCAACACTCTACCCCTCGCACCACACAGCTGCCGTCCATACTCTGGCCTCAAGCCTACCACCATTCTTCCCTTCTAACTAGTGACGCTGCTGTTCTCCCTTCCTCCCTTCTTATCCCCCTTTCCTATTCACTTTCTACCACACCCCATACCTTTTTTTTTTACCGACCCTTCCCTCACCAACCATCCCAACACCGACCACCACCTACCTATCCTTCACACGCCAAGACGAAAACTGCCGTTCCCACTCTGGACGACGATCATACCCCCGTTATTGGTTCCCTCTATTCCACTTTTATTATTGTTCCATTTATTTGCTATCGTTTCTTTGCTACTCTTTTACTTTTAACTCTTGATTTTAAAATCAGTTTTACTTTATAGGCATTATGTTTATCTAATACCCATTTTACTTACCTACATAGTTCATGCTACATTATTTCTAAGCTTCCCATGTTATTAGGTTCATTTAGGAATATAGGGGTTATTCTATTGCTTGACTAAGAAGGTCTCTATTATTATTATTCCTATAACCAAATTTTTAATTATTCAGCTCTTTTTCGCATTTTAGGTACTAGTGTCACTGGTCAGAGGTCGAAGCCCGTGACCATGACACAAGATGCGCCCTATGGAGGTCTGTCAATAAGATGGGGATCATTTAGCCCACATGAGCTGGCCCAATTCAAGGAACTGTTAGAGCAACCTATCAAATTGAAGCCTGGTTGGCCCGATAGCGAAGATATGGCAACTTAGGCTAATATGGTAACTAATATTGTAAGATAGAGGGAATCATATCTTGTAAAGATTAGATAGGATTTGATATGGCATATCTTGTAAATCTCCTAAATTAAGGGATATGGTCGATCTCGTCCGTCGATGTAACTTAATCTTGTCCGTCGGCTTTGGGGGAGCTCAACTATGAATAGAAAGCCTCCCCTTCATTTGTAAATCATCCTTTGTATGAGAGAATTCCTAAAAGTAATAGAATTCTGAGAGCATTTACCCGAATACTTTGGGTGCGCCTTTCTGTTGTTCTTTTGTCTTGCTTCTTTTGGCATTAAGTCGCTTCCGCTATTCAATTGGTGCCTTGGAGGAGTTCTTAATGAATCCTCATTCAAGTTAAAGGCTGACTTAGGTGAGTTTGGGCGAAGAAACTGCTTAAGGCCGCATGGGTTTGCTTGTGAAAATTCTAGCCCCGTGACAAGTGGTATCGGAGCTTTGGAGGATCCAAAATGAGCCAATAGAGACCCGTGGAAGGGCCAGAAAAGTGAGTAGGTCGAGAGATTTGTTATCAGCTTTGGAGGATCGAGTCGTCACTCTCGAGGAGTCCATGGGGGACGTCAAGGAGAGGATCGACGATGTCGATGATAGACTTATTGATGGGTTGCAAACGATGAAGGAGCAACTTAGGGAATATGTGTGGGATACTATCGGTTCCTCAGAAAATAAACTGGCTGAAAAGAATGATGCTCTCGAGGCTATGGTGACAGCTTTGAAGGAGGAGATCAGTGAGCTAAAGGGGAGCTCAAGATTTTCAAGGCTGCCATAGGGAATGGGATGTTGGCTTCGAAGCCGAAGCAACAAGAAATGGATGTGCCCAAACCGAAAGTGTTTAAAGGGGCAAGGTCCGCAAGTGAGGTGGACAACTTTCTTTGGGCGATGGAGCAATACTTCCGTGCGATGAGCATCAAGGATGATGTGACAAAGGTAAACACTGTGGCTATGTATTTTATTGACGTTGCTTTGTTATGGTGGCGACGTAGGTCCATTGATGTGAGACGTGGTAGGACCGAGATTGGAACTTGGGAGGAGTTCTAAAAAGAGTTCAAAGTACAGTTTTACCCAGAGTATACCGAGAATAAAGCTCGGGCAAAGTTGCGACGGCTTACGCAACGAGGCACGGTTAGGGAGTATGTGTGGGAGTTCAGTGAACTCATGCTCAAGATATCTGATTTGAGTGAGAAGGAAGCATTTTTCTCCTTCACAGATGGGTTGAAGTCAGGGGTGAAGCAAGAATTGCAACATCGTGGAGTTCAGGAACTGACCCAAGCCATGATGGTGGCGGAGTCCCTAGTGGAGCTTGTTCCGAGGAGAGACAAGTTTGAATCTTCCAAGCCCAACGGGAGGGGCAATGGTGGGTACCATGAGGAAGATAGAGAGAGATATAGCTATTATCGTAGCGGTAGTGGTAGCGACGGTGGTAATGAGAAACCACGAAATGGGAAGCGAAGACCCAACAGCCCGGAAGAAAAGAGGGGAAAAGTAAGATGCTACTTTTGTAATAGACCACACATGAAGAGAGACTGCCCAAAGCTATCATCAGTTTCGGCTATCAAGGGAAGTGATGAGTTGGAGGAGGCTGAGCCTGTTGAGAAAAAGACATCAAGAGTCAATATGATGATTCTCGTTCCTAAGAAAAGGAAAAGTGGGGAAGGGTTGATGTTCATAGACATCAACATTGCAGGTCAAGAGAGGAGAGCTCTTGTTGATACGGGAGCATCGGACCTGTTCATATCGGAGAAGGCTGCAAGGAAACTTGGTCTCTCGATTAGGAAATAGAATAAGAAGATCAAGATGGTAAATTCTGAGGAGATCCCAACGTTGGGAGTAGTTCGTAACGTGGAACAACAAATCGATGAATGGAAAGAGAAGGAAGATTTCGAGGTAATCCAGTTAGATGATTATGATTTTGTGCTTGGCTTAAACTTCCTTGACAGGATTCAAGCATGTTTGTATCCATGGGCCGATCAGATTCATATTGTCACCGGGCCTTTAACAAAGATTGTGGTGTCGGTGCATCGAGATATGAAGGTTGGGACCAAGGTGTTGTCTTCAATCTAACTAGTCGAGGATATTTCGTATGGGAGGAATATTGACTCGATAGAAAGGATTGGTACGAAAGCCCCTTCAGAGGTGTTAGTGGCATGAGGGATCGATATGAAGCCTGCAGATTCGACTGTGGAGCCAACACCTATGGAAAAGGTGGGTTGTGCATCGGCTTCGAGGGAAAAGGAGCGACGCAAGAATAGTCAGAACGAGTAAATACTGCGAGTAAGGTACATTACGAACACATTGACAGTGTTTTGAATTGTGACTTGTTGGCTTGGCAAGGTCGTAGGGGTCCTTTCAAGGTTCGTAAGCAAGAAAACTGAGGGACTGTGGGTAATACGAAGCCAAGGGATAAGAATCAATGTGATTCACATGGGAACAAGTCAAATTCGGGGCAAGATAGAGCGAAGACTTCTTGCTAAAGAGATGTACCAACGAGCAAAACGGTTCAAGATAAGAGGCGACGGAAGCCAAGGCAAAAGGTTCGAAAGAAGGGACAACCCGATTGCAAGGCAAGTCAGGAAGTAGCTAAGGCAACGAGAGGGATCCGAGCTTAATCAAGCCAGTGCCATTCAAAAGTCGCAATAAGGGCGTTGCGAGAATGGGTGAGGGAGAATGTCACGGGTCAGAGTTTGAAGCCCGTGACCATGGCACAAGATGCGCCCCATGGAGGTCTGTCGATAAGATGGGGATCATTTAGCCCACATGAGTTGGCCCGATTCAAGGAACTATTGGAGAAGCCTATCAAATTGAAGCCTGGTTGGCCTGATAGCGAAACTATGGCAACTTAGGCTAATATGGTAACCAATCTTGTAAGATAGAGGGAATCATATCTTGTAAAGATTAGATAGGATTTGATATGGCATATCTTGTAAATCCCCTAAATTAAGAGATATGGTCGATCTCATCCGTCAATGTAACTTAATCTTGTCCGTCGACTTTGGGAGAGCTCAACTATAAATAGAGAGCCTCCCCCTCATTTGTAAATCATCTTTTGTATGAGAGAATTCCTAAAAGTAATAGAATTCTGAGAGCATTTACTCGAATACTTTGGGTGCGCCTTTCTGTTGTTCTTTTATCTTGCTTCTTTTGGCATTAAGTCGCTTCCGCTATTCAATTGGTGCCTTAGAGGGGTTCTTAACGAATCCTCATTCGAGTTAAAGGCTGACTTAGGTGAGTTTGGGTGAAGAAACTGCCTAAGGCCGCACGGGTTTGCTTGTGAAAACTCTAACCCCGTGACACTAGTCCAATCTATTACCAAGTAGATTCATTCTTGTTTGAATTCCACTTTCTTGACTTAGTTTGCGTATTAGAGATTGTTTTTTATGTATTACTCAAACTCTTCATTGATTTTGAATTCCACTTTCTTGACTTAGTTTGCGTATTAGAGATTGTTTTTCATGTATTACTCAAACTCTTCATTGATTACGGGTACAGTATGACCCCTCCACGTGGAAAGTCTAAGGCCGCCGTCCCCGCTTCAAAAAATAAGAAGGGATCCGAAGCTACATCTGCAAGCGCATCCTCTGAAGTATGCCACCCTTTCCTATTGTTTCGCCAAGGGTCTCAGGAAGAACTATTTCAAATCCTTAGAGCGCGACCCCTCGGAGTAGGACAGTGACCCCTTAGAGTAGGACAGCGTATTGATTGGGCCGCCTTAGAGCAGGTCCAACTAGCTGACACGGTTTGGGCCCTATTGACTACTGACCATAGGGGCTTTTCTTTGATATTGTCGAGCTGACGTATCTCGAGCTTACATTTGAACTCTGTTCGACCTTCCACCTCCAAACTATTATGACAGAGTTCGACGATCTCGAAATGGTCCAATTCTGTCTTGGTAGTTTGGTACGCCAACTAAGCGTGCCTGAGTTTGGTGTCGTATTAGGACTCTATACCGAGGAGTTCATGGATGATGGCGAATTTTTCACCCTCTATCACCACATCCACTGTTCTTCTTCCAAATGTTGGATGGCCCTAGTTCCTACTTCAACTACTTACGACCTTAGTCGCTCTAAGGCGACAGCTCTCTCTCCATCATTGAGGTACTTCCACGCCATCCTCGCACACACATTAACTGGTCGACGAGAGAGTATCGGCGTTGTCAAGACTCATGATGCCTATTTTCTATGGAGTATGGCACAGGGGCACGTCTTCGACATTGCTTACTTCATCGTCTTCGCATTCGACTTCAGACGGAACGACATAGGAATGGGGCAATTTGTATGGGCCCGTATGTGACACACCTAGTGAGATACTTTGGTCTCCTCAATACAGTGGTGCAATCATCCACACTCACCCTCATCGGTCAGATGTCTCCACAGAGCATCTCGAGTATACTCCACATGAGGATGATCGAGCTACGACATGGATACGATCCTCCTCAGTACCGTCTAGTTCAATCCACTGAGCAAGAGGACCCAGAGGACATTATTGATGATGTCCCTCCACCTCATGAGGAGCCACCATCTCATCCACCACCGATCCATCACCCAGTTCATGCGGTTGCTTCATTGTCTGACATATCTGAGCGCCTCACTCGATTTGAGTAGCAGTGCTTCTAACGATTTGATCACATTGACGCTACTCTACAGAAAATATGTCAGCATCTCCACATTTCATCTCCACCACCCCCACCTTGCTAACCATATGCCGATGAGGACTTTTGAGTCCTCCTATCTGTATTTTTAATTTTTTAATGGTTATTTTATTTTCTTTTTATCATTATGACTTTTATCTTCATTCTTATCTTTATTTTCAGCTTGTCTTTATGTTATCCAAAACTTTTATTAAGATATTTTGATATTTTTCTTTCTGGCTATTTTCTTAACTAGTAATCCTGTCTTTCTATATTTCTTAAACAACATAATTGATGCTATCACAGTTACAAAGAGTGCAAAAGCTCAATAGTACTCTAGAATATCCAACTCTAACGGGAAAACTCCACCACGACTACCATGTCCTGCTCAACCACGACCATAGCCACCGCAACACCAAGTATGATATTCTTTTGGCACAATAATTATGGAGTGGTACCCTCTACCACCATCGGAGTATCCTCACTTTTGCCCTAGCTACAAATATATCTCAGAACTACTTTCCACAAACTCTACCTCAAGGATTTCATCCAATATTCAGGAAGTTTCACTTCTCTCCCCATCTTATGATTTTACGCTTATATTTTTCGTGAATCCATCTTTCTACATTGAGGGTAATGTACATCTTAAGTGTGGGGGGAGTTATTAAATTCCTTATCTTAAATTCCTTGAATTTTATCTTGTTCTTAAGTATCTTCTCTCATATCACTATTAGAATGAGTTTTGATTGATTTATGATTTTTATTGATATGTCTTGAACTAAAACATAGGTATTTATGCATTGACTGTTTAAACTTTAAGACATTAGAGAATCAAGCATGATAAGTTGATTTTTGAGAATTAAAAATTTTCTAGGTTATTTCCCCAAGTTTAGGTATTATCTTGAAGTTTGAAATTCACAGGATTGACATCAAAAGCCATAATTTTTGTGAGATTTTGAGCCTTTAGAGCATACATTACTTTCTTGCTCACTTTTATTATTTCTATGAGTGTCTCAATATTGATCTGTTATTCTAGAACTTCATTCGATTATACATGTCGAGACCATACCATTGATTTGATACACCGAGATGATAAAGGCACTTAGGTCTAACCTACTTACTCCATAAAAGCCTACCTTCATAATTAACCCTTAGTGAGCCCCCTTAAGCCTAACAAACCATCCATTGATTTATCTTCAATACTAACCTATAACCCATTATTGTTGAAATCCCCTTAATTATTTTGATCTCTATTTTGTCGAGATTTGAATTGAATAATTATCTAGCTATGTTCTCCTCTTTAGTTAGCAAAGCTTAAAGATTTGATTTGTTCTTAAAAAAATGTTAAAGTCTAGCATACTATTATGAAGTTATGAACTCTTGATCTTAAACGATATTTTTCATGAGGAAAAGCTTAATTCTGGAAATATGTTTCAGTGATAGAGATTTTTCTAGTTAGATAATTTTTCAGCTCAATCTCGATTCTAACCTTCTCTTTCAGCTTGTGTCCACAACCCTAACCAAAGCCCCGTTACAACCCTCTAAAGACCTTTTGATCGATGTATCATATCAATTTATAGTGGTGGAGATTTGATTTTCATGCAAGCTTATGGTAATAACTCTTCATGTTGACTAATGAGTGCTTAATTTCTGAACCCTAAACACTTTGAGTGAACAGAGTGAATCTTTAGTGAGGATGTCAACTCTTGTTGATTTTGAATTCATGGTAATTACTTAGAAGATGGGAGAAAACCTATGTTTTCATGATAAAATTCTCAACTTTGATTATTTGAGACTTTGATGTTTTTTTAGTTGAATTCTCAATGTATGATTACTTGTGGATTATTTCAAAAAATTATTGATAGGAATTATAAGTTGAGAAAAATGAATTTTAATTGTGAGTTGAGGATTTTGCTTGAGGATAAGCAAATGCCTAAATGTAGGGGTATTTGATAAACCATAATATATACATATTTTTATCCCATGCTTGGCATATTTATGGATGATTTATCATTAAATTCATGGAATTCGATGCTCCTAATCATTTAAATTCATGTTTTTATACTTAGGTGAGCATAGGGAAGTGAAAAGAACAAGAAACGGGCCAAAAAATGACCAAATGGGCAAAAATTTAGAATCAACACGGCCTGGACCTC
The DNA here is from genome assembly GCA_020496765.1 of Gossypium stocksii. Classification (NCBI taxonomy): domain Eukaryota; kingdom Viridiplantae; phylum Streptophyta; class Magnoliopsida; order Malvales; family Malvaceae; genus Gossypium; species Gossypium stocksii. Next base: position 114,928,948 of record CM035623.1, read on the forward strand.
CTGATAAGCGTTAGATTATATATATTTTTACCCCATGCTTAGCCCAATTTCTGGATGAATTAACCCTTGATTTGTGTAAATTGATGCTCTTAAACCTTTAATTTCATGTTTTATACTTAGGTGAGCTTAGGGAAGAGAAAAGAGCAAGGAACGGGCCAAAAACGGGTAAATTAGGCCCAATTCAATAATCAACACGGCCTGGGCATCTGCCACACGGGCGTGTCATAAGGTCGTGCCACCTTGAGCATGAACACAGCCCAACCCTGATTCACACGGCTAGACCACACGGCCGTGCCACTTCAATAGGCCTGAACACGGCCTATCATTGAAGTCACACGGGCGTGGCACAGGCGTGTCCCTGTCGTGAAGAAGTTTAATTTCACTCAGAAAAGGCTACTTAGGGGCTAAGAAAGGCATTCCAAAACTCTATATAAAGACCCTAGGAGGCAACTACAAATGTGTGCTTTATTCCCGCCAAGACTGTAAGTTAAATGAGGGAATTACTCGAAGGGAAGCCGATTGATCCATCTCAGAAGCTAGGATCTACATCAAGACAGTGGATCTCCCTTCAATCCTTTCAGGAGTTTTGGGTTTTCTTATGTTTTGTTATTTTAATTCTTCTGAGATGTTTTCTTTTATAAACATGAACTAAACACCTAAATACCTAAGGGGATGAAACCTAAGACAGATCTTATTATTGTTATCTGAGCTGTGTGATAAATATTTGATTTGTTCTTAATTGTGTTTTTTAACTATTAAATTGATATTTTCGGGGTATTAATTTAAGTCGAATGTACTTATGTAGAGGAGCAAAAGTCCCTGCATAGGAGTAGATCCAACACAATTAAGCGGAGTTGATCGCAATCTTAGAGATAGGACAACGAAAATCTGCCGGATTAGAGTCAAATCTAATATGGGGAGTCATAGATCGAGTTAATGCAAGACTAGGGGTTTTAACTAGAAAGAGATTTCAGTTAATCAACCTAGGATTAGTTGTTCTTATCCTCGACGGAGGTATTAACATAAATTAGGGATCTCTACGGGTCAAATCAAATGAAGAAATCATATGGTTCAGAGTTAGATAACAAGTGAAGTCTAGGTGGATTTTTCCTTAGGTATTGCCCTCATCAATTAGTTTTTCCCAAAAAGTAATTTCCTAACTTTCTCTTTGTCGTTCTCTTTAGTTAGTTTAGTTTAGTTTACAACCAAACCCTCTCTATTTTTAGGCTAGATAATAGAAAGGAAGTTATTACTAGTACTCATAGTTCCTTGGATTCGATATTTCGATCTTGCCACTAACTATACTACTGTTCGATAGGTGCACTTGCCTTTTATTGTGATATTAGTTAGTTTACAGGTACAATCAGATTTTATTACTTCATCAAATACCACGATCAAGTTTATGGCGCCGTTGCCGGGGAACTAAGATATTAGGAACACTCGATTTCTATTACTTTAGCCATTCCTATTTTTATTTATTTTCAGCCTTTATTTTTATTTTTATTTTTATTTTTATTTATTTACTAAAATTTTCTTTGCCTTTTTCCTTCTAGGTATCTCTAGTTTATGACCAGAAGAAACCCAGGAGGACCACTGCTTTTTGACGATGATTTAGAAGCGACAGTTCGTCAAACTCGCAGAGAGATAAGAAGACGCTTGCAATATCAAGAACAGAGTCAAGAAGAAGAGCTAGAACCTACCGAAGAGATGGAAGCAAATCAGGATAATCAGTTACCTCCTGTAGTAGCCACAAATCCTGTTGAGCAAAATCTTGCTCCGCAGACTATGTATGATTATGCGAGACCTAATTTAGCAGGCACTGAATCTAGCATTGTTAGGCCTACTATTGCTGTAAATAATTTTGAACTGAAACCTAATACTATTCAAATGATGCAACAATTTGTGCAGTTTGATAGTTTACAGGGTGAAAACCCCAATTCGCATCTAGCCAACTTTCTAGATTTCTACGATACATTCAAAATAAATGGCGTTTCTGATGATGCCATTCGTCTTAGGCTATTCCCATTCTCCTTGAGAAACAAAGCTAAACAGTGGTTAAATTCTTTACCACGAGGGTCCATCACTACATGGGAACAGATGACTGAAAAATTCTTACTCAAATATTTCCTACCGGCTAAAACAGAAAAATTAAGGAATGATATTTCTTCTTTTGTGCAGATGGATTTAGAGACGCTCTACGATGCATGGGAGAGATACAAAGATCTCTTGAGAAGGTGGCCTTATCATGGATTACCTCTATGGTTACAAGTTCAGACCTTTCACAATGGTTTGAATCCTTTAAGAAGACAAACGATCGATGCAGCCGCAGGAGGAACAATCAATAACAAAACACCAGAAGCAGCCTACGAATTTATAGAAGAGATGTCACTGAAAAACTATCAGTGGCAAGTCATGCGAACAAAGCCATAGAAAGCTGCAGGAGTTTTTAATATTGATGTCGTAACCATGCTTTCTAATAAGGTAGAAATTTTAAATAAAAAGATTGATAATCTTATTGGTTCTACACAGGCACACCCAGTAATGCAATGTGACGTAATTCAAGGGAACAGTTACAATCCGGACTACTCCAATTATGGATATGGCATGGAAAACGAACAAGTCAACTATATGGGTAACAATTCTAGATCTCAAAATAACCTCTATAGTAATACGTACAATGCAGGTTGGAAAAATCACCCTAACTTTTCATGGGGAGGACAAAGCAACCAAGGAAATCAAAGACCACCACCTCCTCCGGGATTCCAACAGCCAACATTCCAACAAGAGAAAAAGATGAATCTTGAAGAGATGCTTAAGAAATTTATTATCGTGTCAGAAACTCGTTTCCAAAACACCAAAATGGCACTGAATAATCAGTAAGCATCCATTCAATGACTCAAAACTCAAATAGGCCAGCTCGCTAAGCTAATTTCTGAAAGACCGCAAGATGGGTTACCAAGTAACACTGAGACTAACCCTAAGGAACAACTCAATGCCATGGATACAATAGATAAGGAAGGGTCAACCAAAACCAACTCAGAGCCATGTAAGGAGACTGTGGCAAGTAAAGGTAAGGATGAGGTAAGTTCCAAAGAAGTAACTATCAAAGAATATAAACCTCGATCCCATACCCAAATGTGTTAAAGAAAGACCGCATAGATGAGCAATTCGGTAAGTTTCTTAAACTCTTAAAGAAATTACATATCAACTTACCGTTTATTGAAGCTCTTTCGCAGATGCCAAATGCTGTTAAGTTTTTAAGAGGGCTCTTGACAAACAAGCGGAAGCTAGATGAGAAATCTCATGTGGAGCTGAATGCAGTATGCTCAGCCATTTTACAGAATAAGCTACCCAACAAATTAAAAGATCCAGGAAGTTTTACTATTCCTTGTTTACTTGGTAGTTTAGACGCCAAAAATGCCTTAGCTGATTTAGGGGCTAGTATAAATGTCATGCCATTTAAATTGTTTAAACAACTAGGTCTTGGAAAACCTTAACAAACTAAGATAAGCATCCAATTAGCTGATAAGACCATTAGATTTCCAAAGGGAATAATCGAAGATGTGCTTGTTAAAATTGATAGATTTATATTCCCAGTTGACTTTGTTGTTTTAGATATTGATGAGGATAGCAATGTACCCTTATTCTAGAGCGACCCTTTTTACCAACTGCTAGAACAATAATTGATGTAGGAACAGGTGAGCTCACACTACGTGTAGGTGATGACAAAGTTACTCTACAAGCTCAAAACTCGATTAAGACTGTTGATGATAAGAATATAGTTACGAGTCCTTGTAAAAACACTGATCTCACCACCCAACCTTTTATGCAGGATACACTCCACATAAAGGCAACCCAACCACAGACAAGTCCATCCAAGGGGACACACATGAAAAACGAATACTTCAGATTGAGGAACTAGATGAGTGGCTGAACTATTAAGAAACGCCCAAAATATGCCACACCAACCCAGAGCATCATCAAGACAACCCTCAGGTAAAAACGAATCAAATCAAGGTAGGGGATAAGGTAATCTTAGGAGAAGACGATCCTCGAATCTTGAATTCAAAAGAACATACAAGTGATACACCTTACTTCACGGTAATGAAAATCTTTCCCTAGGGTACAATAGAGATAAAACATGAGTCACTCGGCACTTTCAAGGTAAATCATACTCGACTCAAATCTTATGTTGATAATGAAATTGAAAGCGAGATAGAAGAGTTTCAACTCTTCAAGCCACCTGACCGAACAAGCTTGAGAAAAGTCGAGCTTAGACTATAAACAAACGCTTCTCGGGAGGCAACCCGAGCACTGACTTAGTAAATTCTTTTATTTAGACTCCCTAATACATCAACTAACCCTTTGAATGTAGGTTCTCCGAGCCATACGGCCATGCTTACGAGTGTGCCTAAGGCTGTGTGGACACTATGAGCAAAGACACGGCCGTACGATATGGCTGTGTATGAGCAGGGTAAGGTTTTCCTAACACACGTGCTTCGACAACTTGCCACGGCTGTGCGATGAGGCCGTGGCCAATCCTATTAATTCAACACGGGCGTGCGACATGCCCGTGCCTCAAGGCCGTGGTCGAACCTGCCATTTCAGATACGAGCATATGACCTTCAACACGGCCGTGGGAGAAGCGAACATTGAAGGACACGGCTGTGTGGCACAGCCGTGTGCCCCAACATGCCCTAGGAACAAGGGTGTGTGACACAAATCCGGCGCCCCAAAATCCTTAAATTTTGAAACACATAGGCAAAACCCGACTTACACAGGCGTGTGACACGCTCGTGTGACCCAAAATCCTATATAAACTCTCACTATTCATCTTCTTCTTCATCAAAAACCCTAAAACTCTTCCACCCAAAACCCATACCAGCCTTCCCAAATGCAACCGCCGACTTCAAAAGCAACACCACACCTGTGCAACCCACGCCACGACCGTGCTCCGCCCCTATAACCACCCATTCGATTCTCATTTTCTTACTTTTTCCTTTAATTTTTAATATCTTTTATCCATTTATCTGTTACTAATCTCATTCATTCAGTTGTTTATATTATTATTGACAAGAACTTTATTGATTTAGCATGATTAATCTAGAATTTTCAACATGCCACTTAGAATCATCCTTGTGCTGCCATCTTTAGTATCTTAGGCCATTAGTGTCAAATCCCAATTGCTGTTTAAATACCTACATTTTGTTCCACTCCATACTTAGATAAATTAAATAACAAATTGCTTTCTACACATATCATCTTATGCATTGAAATAGGTATCAGCTCTTGATCGAATAATTGAATAATTGAATCTTGATTATCGTTAATTATCATGACAACGCATTCCCATTTTTATTCTTTTTCGTTTTGTTTTCAATTTTTAGGAATCATGTCATCTTCGAGAAGGAAGAAAGCAGCCGTACCCGCTTCTAAAAAGCGAAAGGGGCCCAGTGGTTCCTCCTCTAGACCCACAGCCGAAGTTCGCCATCCTTTTATCCAGTTCCCACAAAGTTCCCAAGAGGAACTATTTCAAATTCTGCGAGCGAGACCCCTCGAAACAGGAAGATGCATTGATTGGGCCGCTTTAGAGCAGGTCTACCTAGCGGATGAGGTCCGGGCCTTATTAACGACGGACCTCTAGAACCAGTTTTTCAGAATTATGGAGCCCACCTATCTTGAACTCACCCTCGAGTTCTACTCCACATTTCACCTCCAGACAGTGATGAGACAACATGACGATCTAGGAACGATACAATTTCGACTAGGAGGCCTCGTTCATCAACTCAGTGTACTGGAGTTCAGTACAGCACTAGGCCTCTACACTGAGTAGTTTGTGGAGGAAGAGAACCTCTCAGAACTCCACCACCATATCCACATATCTCCAGTCAACTACTGGCGCGCCTTAGTCCCTGGCCAGCCCACATACAACCCCAGTCGCCCCAAAGCAACCAATCTCGCCCCATCTCTGAGGTACATACATGCCCTACTCACACACACACTGACGGGCAGACGCGAAGGTACTGGCGTCGTCAACACCCACGATGCCTACTTTTTATGGAGCATGACGCACATTCACATGATTGACCTTGCATACTTCATTGCCCATGCCATCCAACACTAGACAGAGCGACATCGCAGGGGCATAATCTCCATGGGCCCATACATCACTTGACTGGCCTGCCACTTCGGCCTACTCAACACCGCGGCCCAAACATCCTCTTACACTCTAGTTGGCCAGATGTCCCCACAGGGCATCCAGAGCATGCTCCACATAAGGATGATACAACGCCGACACATGACCGATCCTCCATAATATCACTACTCCGGAATGCCGACCAGGAGGACCCCGAGGACATTACTGATGATGTCTCACCGTAGGAGGAGGCACCAACTGAACTACCACCTCCTCGTCGCCCAGTTCATGCAGCAGCTTCATATGCTGACATATCCGAGCGCCTCACATGATTTGAGCAGTAGTGCTTTCAACACTTCGATCACATCGATGCTACTCTTCAGCAGATATGCCAGCATCTACACATCTCATCACCGTCCCCACCTTGCAGACCATCTGAGGATTAGAAATTTCTATTCCTCTTATCTTTTTTTATTTACTTTCTTAATCTTTATTTTTACCCTCTCTTGAACTTTATGTTTCTTTAGAATCTTTAGATTTTTCTTTATCTTTGTTTCGATCTTTATGTTTATTAAATATTTTAATTTAGTTTTCAATTTTATCATTTTGTCGGCCATTTCCTAACGAGTAATTGTTCTAATCTTCAAATATCTAAAATCCCTTAAGTGCTATCGCAGTTTCAAAGTAGCCTTACAACTTAAATACAAATCATACTCTTCCGGCAGAGTAGCTGTGGATAAACAACCACTACCACCATCGGAGTATCCACCTCCACACCTTCCTTTGTCCTAGACACTCTATAGCTACCACCACCTCAAGGAATTCATCCAATTCAGGGAGTTTCATTTCCCCCTATCTTATGATATTATGCTTCTATTGCTACTAATGTTATCTTTGTACATTGAGGGCAATGTACATCTTAAGTGTGGGGGAATCACTTGCACTCTTTGCATTACCTTTGAAACCCTTGAAAATTTTTACCACTAACTTTATGCATTGTTCTCAAATTTCGAAATCTCACTTTCACTCTCTGTATTATCTTCAATCTCTTATTAGGGATTAATTCTGATTGACTTATAATTTTTATTGATATGTTGAGAATTAAGACATAGGCACTTATGCTTTGATTATTCAACCTTTAAGACATTAGGGAAACAAGCATGATAAGTTAAAATTTTTGAGAATTTAAATTTTTTCTAGGCTATTTCCCTAATTTTAAGTGTTATCTTGAGATTTGAAATTCGCAGGATTGACTTCAAAAAGCCATAATTCTAGTGAGATTTTTGAGCCTTTTGAGCATACATCCTTTCGTGCTCACTTTTATTGTTGCTTTAAGTGAGTCAATATTGATTTGTTATTCTAGAACTTGCTTTGATTATACATGTCAAGACCACATCATTGATTTGATATACTGAGATGATAAAGGCACCTAGGTATAACCCACTTACTCCATAAAAGCCTACCTCCATAAATTAACCCCTAGTGAACCCCATTGAGCCTAACAACCCATTCTTTGACTTACCTTTAATATTAACCTATAACCCAATTTTTGCTGAATTCTATTCAATTATTTTGACCCCTATTTTTGTCGAGATTTGAGTTGAATAATTGTCTAGCTTTATTCTTTTTGTAACATTTATATTCAATTTATCGTTATTTGATTTCTTCCTAAAAAAAAGGGTATACACTGTTTATCCAGTTGTATTTCATATTTCAGTATAATATTTTTCCATATTTCTATAAGCTTCCGAATCCACAACGATGTTATAAAAAAAAAGAAGGCTTAGCTCTAGGAATATGTTTTAGTGATAGAGATTTTTCTAGCTAGACGATTTTTCAATTCAATCTCGATTCTAACCCTCTTTTTCAGCTTGTGACAACACCCCTAACCAAAGCCCCATTACAACCATTGAAAGACCTTTTGATCGATGTGTCATATCAATCTATAGTGGTGGAAATTTGATTTTCTTGCAAGCCTATGGTAATAAATTTTCAGGTTGACTAAATAGTGCTTAATTTTTGAACCCTAAACACCTTGAGTGGATAGAGTGAATCCTTAGTGAGGATGTCAAATCTTGTTAATTTTGATTGAAGGGTAATTACTTAGGAGAAGGGAGAAAACCTATGTTTCTGTGATAAAATTCTCAACTTAGAGTGTTTGAAACTTTAATGTTCTTTTGGTTGAATTTTCATTGTATGATTACTTGTGGATTAGTTTGAAACATTATTGATAAGGATTATAAGATAAGAAGAATGATTCTTAAACTGTGAGTTAAAATTTTGCTTGAGGATAAGCAAAGGCTTAAGTGTGGGGGTATTTGATAAGCGATAGATTATACATATTTTTACCCCATGCTTAGCCCAATTTCTGGATGAATTAACCCTTGATTTATGTAAATTGATGCTTTTAAACCTTTAATTTCATGTTTTATACTCAGGTGAGCTTAGAGAAGAGAAAAGAGTAAGGAACGGGCCAAAAACGGGCAAATTAGGCCCAATTCAATAATCAACACGGCCTGAGAGTCTGCCACACAAGGCCGTGCCACCTTGAGCATGAATGATACTCATGATATTAAGTAATAAAATTTATAAAAACTGATCACGCCAAAAACTAACTAATATCACAATTTTAAAGGCAAGCGCACCTATCGAACAGTAGTATAGTTTAGCGGCAAGACCGAGTTATCATACCCAAGGGAACCAAAAGTACTAATACTTACTTCCTTTCTATTATCTAGCCTAAAAATAAAAGAAGATTAGTTGAAACTAATTCTAAACTAATTCTAAACTAACTAAAAGTGCACAAAAAGTAAATTAGGGAAAACTTTCGGGAAAAGCTATTGATATGAGCAATACTTAAGGGAGAATCCTCCTAGACTTCACTTGTTATTAACTTCTTGAACTAGACGATTTCTTCACTTGACTTGATCCGTATAGATCCCTAGCCTATGTTAATACCTCCGTCGAGGATAAGAGCAACTAATCCTAGGTGATTAATTAAAGTTTCTTTATTAATTAACCCCCTAGGTTGCATTATTCGATCTATGGATCCCCCTATTAGGTTTGACCCTAATCCGGCAGATTTATGTCCCCCTATGTTTAGGGTTGCATGCAACTCCGCTTAATTATGGTAGATCTACTCTTAAAATAGGGACTTTTGCTCCTCTGCCTAAGCACATCAGTTTCTTGAAGTAATACCTAAGATTATTAAATCAAGAATGAAGAACACATAATTAAGAACAATTCAAGTATTTATCATATAATTCAAGAATAAATAATAACAAGATCTGTCTTAGGTTTCATCCCCCTCAAGTATTTGAGAGGTTTAGTTCATAATTAATAAAGCAAACATATCAGAAGAAATAAGATAACAAAACATAAAGAACCCAAAACCCCTGAAGGAATTTAGGGAGATCTTCTGTCTTGATGTAGAATTCTGGCTTCTGGGATGAATATATCGGCTCCCCTTGGAGTAATCCCTTGCTTTTACTCTCTGTGTTGGCAGAAATATGGCGCTCCTTTTTGGGAGAAAAGAGTATCTCCCTTAGAGTTGCCTCCTGGGGTCTTTATATAGAGTTTAGAATGGCTTTCTTAGCCCCTAAGTATCCAAATCCGAGTGAAATTGCACTTCCTCACGACAGGGACACGCCCGTGTGCCATGCCCGTGTGGTTTCGATAAGGGCCGTGTTTGGGCCTATTGAGGTGGCACGACTGTGTAACCTGGCCGTGCTTGTCGGGGCTGGGCCGTGTTAGACCTTGTGCGGCACGGCCGTACGGTGACTCTTTGGACTGTGTCGATTTCACATTTTGGCCCATTTTCATCGTTTTTGGTCCATTTTCCGTTCTTTTCTCTTCCTTATGCTCTCCTGAGTATAAGATATGAAAAAGAAAGATTAAGAGCACCAATTCTTACAAAAGTAATGATAATTCATCCAAAATATAGGCTAAACATGAGGTAAAAATATGTATATTTTATCGTTTATCAAATACCCCCACACTTAAGCCTTTGCGTATCCTCAAGCAAAATCTCAATCTACAATTAAGAATCATTCCTCCTAACTTACAATCATTATTAATAATGTTTCGAACTAATCCACAGGTAATCATACAATGATAATTTAATCAGGAGAACATTAAGGATTCAATTACTCTAAGTTGAGGATTTTATCATTGAAATATAAGTTTTCTCTCTTCTCCTAAGTAATTATCTCTCCATCTTAATTAACATGAGTTGACATCCTTACTAAAGATTCACTCTATCCACTCAAGGTGTTTAGGGTTCAAGAATTTAATACTCTCTCTTCAACCTGAAAAGTTATTACCATAGGCTTGCTAGAAAATCAGATCTCCACCATTATATATTGATATGATACATTGATCAAAAGGTCTTTCAATGGTTGTAATGGGGCTTGGTTAGGGGTGTTGTCACAGGCTGCAACAGAGGGTTAGAATCGAGATTGAACTGAAAAATTATCTAGCTAGAAAAATCTCTATCACTGGAACATATTTCTCGAGCTAATTCTTATGATAACATTATTTCCGCCTTGGCAGCCTTAAAATAAAAATATGCAAAAACTATTTGAACTATTACAGATTACAACTGAATTAATACATACGTTTTTTTTAAGAACAATGTAATAAATTGAACAAAACTTTACGATCTGGAAAAGAGAATAAAGGTAGATGAAAATTTCAACTCAAATCTCGACAAAAATAGGGGTCTAAATAATTGAATGAATTCAACAAAAAATGGGTGAAAGGTTAATATTAGAGGTAAGTCAAAGAAAAGGTTGTTAGGCTCAATGGGGTTCACTAGGGGTTAATTTATGGAGGTAGGCTTTTGTGGAGTAAGTAGGTTAAATCCTGGTGCCTTTATCATTTTAGTGTATCGAATCAATGATGTGGTCTCGACATGTATAATCAAAGCAAGTTCTAGAATAACAAATCAGTATTGACTCACTCAAAGCAATAATAAAAGTGAGCACGAAAGAATGTATGCTCAAAAGGCTCAAAAATCTCACCAGAATTATGGCTTTTGGTGTCGATCCTGTAAATTTCAAATCTCAAGATAATACTTAGAATTAAGGAAAATAACTTATAAAAAAAATTGGGGTTCTAAAAAATTTCAACTTATCATGCTTGATTCCCTAATGTTTTAAAGTTTGAATAATCAAAGTACAAGCATCTATGTCTTAATTCTCACATATCAATAAAAATCATGAATCAATCAGAATAAATTCCTAATAGGAGATTGAAGATAATTTTGAGAACACTACAAAATGTTAGAAAAAGTTCAGGGATTTCAAAGAGAGTGTACAGACTGAAAGTAAAGTAAATTCCCTTCCCACACTTAAGATGTACATTGCCCTCAATGTACAAAGAAGCATTAGTGGCATTAGAAGCATAAGATCATAAGATAGGGGAAGACATGAAACTCCCTGAATTTAGGATGAATTTATGAGAGAGAGATTGGATTTGGAAGAGCCGACAGTTGTGGCAGGGTTGTCCCATTTATATATGAATATGAGCTATAAAGCTCCTGTGAAACTGCGAAAGAATTTATCAGTCGTGGGGAATAGAAATTACTCGTTAGGAGTTGGCCGATATGAAAAGAAATGAAATAAAATAAAGTTCTAAAAATATTAATATTCAAGTAATGAAAAGGATAAAATTAAAGAAAATAAGAGTAAAAGTAAAAATAAAATAAAGTTAGAAGGGAAGATGAAAATAGAGATCAGTGTTAATATAAAAATTAAGATAAAAATAAAGTTAAGAGGAATAGAAATCTCTAATCCTCAGACAGATCACGCGGTGGCGGTGGTGAAGTGATGTGAAAGTGCTGGCATATCTACTTTAGTGTGGCGTCGATGTGGTCGAAGCACTAGAAGTATTGCTGCTCAAATCGGGATAGGCACTCAGATATGTTAGCATAAGTGGCTGCACGAGAAGGGTGGCGAGTGGGTGGTGGCTCGACTGGTGTATTCTCCTCCTGTGGTGGTGGTGGGACATCATCAGGAATATCCCCTGGCTCTTCTCCCTCCTGAATGAGGCAGTACCGGAGGGGGTCACCTCCAGGTCTACGCTGGATCATCCTCATATATAGCATGGTTTGGATGCCCTGAGGGGACATCTGGCCTATCAATGTGTATGAGGATGTCTGGGCTGGGGTGTTGAGGAGCCCGAAGTGACAGGCCAAGCGGGTGATGTACGGACCCATGGATATAACGCCTCGGTGGTGACGCTCAGTCTGGTGCTGTATGGCGTACGCGATGAAGTAGGCGAGGTCGATGGGGTGTGCGTTCGCCATGCACCATAGGAACTAGGCGTCGTAAGTGTTGGCGACGCCTATGCTTTCGCATCTGCTCATCAGAGTATGTGCAAGGAGGGCATGGATGTACCTCAAAGAGGGGACGAGGGCGATCGCCTTGCTACTACTGAGGTTATATATCTGACGCCCCGGGGCGATCTCGCGCCAACAATCGACTGGCCTGAGATGGATGCGACGGGAGAGGTTGGGAAAGTCTTCTTCCTCCATGAATTGCTCCGTGTAGAGCCCGAGTGCTGAGTCAAATTCTGGTACGCTTAGGTGGCATACGCGACCTCCTAAGCGGAACTGAACCGTTTCGGGATCATCAAACCGGTTCATGACTGTTTGGAGGTGGAATGTGGAACAAAGCTCGAGGGTGAGCTCCATGTATGTAGGCTCGATGATCTTGAAGAACTACTCCCAAGGATCCTTCATGAGTAGGGCTTGGACTAAATCAATGAGGTTTACTCGTTCTAGTACTGCCCAATCTATGCATCAGCCGACGCTCAATGGGTGTTCCTGTAGTATCTAAAATAATTCCTTTTGCGAGGTTTGAAAGAATGTGATGGACGGGTGGTAAACTTCGGGGGTGGGTCTCAAGGAAGAACCACCTGGTTTCTTTCGTTTCTTGGAAGTGGGGACGGTAACTTTCTTACCGCGCAATGACATGTTACCTAAAAATAACATAACAATTATTAGTTCTAAAACTCGAATTTAAATCATAAATTGTAATAATAATTAAATGTGTAGATTAAAATGACAATGTGCCTAAAAAATGAAATAGGGACTAACCGAAATAGTAAATATAATCCATTCTAAAGTGGCAGCAAAAAGAAACACTATGGGTATATATATTTATATGAGATAAATGGCAAGCAATTGTGAACTTAAATGGCATGCAATCTTAATCATTCTAGATTATTCATCCTAGTGTAACTAATTCCATGCTTGAATTAATATCTAGAATAAAGTAAAATTAACTAAATAGATAATAAAAATGAAATATAAATAAATAAAATGCAAAAAATGAGAAAATAAAACCAAATATAGGGTTGCACGGTCGTGGGGTGAGGTTGCATGGGCATGTGTCGGTTGGGTGTGAGCGTGGTGGTGGTTTTAAGGTTGGTGGCATCGCTTTTGGTGGTTGTGGAGAGGAAAGTTTAGGGTTTGAGTGAAGAAGAGAATGAATAGTGGCCCTCTATTTATAGTTTTTTGGTCACACAGGCATGGCACACACCCGTGTGACTCGGGCCTTGCCCGTGTATTTCAAAATTGGTGTTCCTGGTTCGAAAAGCACGCCCGTGTTGGCCATCTTGCACAGCCGTTTGCGATTGTGTTTGCGTTTCCCACGATTGCGGGGTAGGTCGCACGGCCGTTTGCGATGTAGGTCTCGTTTTTCACATGGCCGTGTAGAAAGGTACATGGCCGTTTCTAAATTGGCAGTGTTGGCCACGGTCTGGGGACACAGGCGTGGGGCTTTGTGCAAATCCGTGCCTAAGTTGAAGGGTTGCCATGACCATGTCACACGGCCGTGGTGACTTATCGGTGGCCCGTGTTTTGGGAAAAATTTCGCTCTGTTTGTATACGACCTGGGTGCACGACTGTGTCTCTGTGCTAAATGTTCACACGGCCTGAGGCATGCCCGTGTGCAAGGCCGTGTGGTCCTAAATTTCTACATTTAAAAAGGGTTAATTGATGCATGAAAAATACTAAAATTTTAAAGAAAGAAAAGTTACTAAGTTAGTGCTCGGGTTGCCTCCCGAGAAGCGCTTATTTAGAGTCTAAGCTTGACTCTACCTGGATGTATCACGAAGGGATTTCGTGGAGCTGAAGCTCCTCCCTGTTATCTTTAAAATTCTCATCTCTATAATGTTTAAGCCTATGGCCGTTTACCTTGAACGTACCGTGGTTGGGGTGAGTTACCTCAATTATGCCGTATGGAAAGACAGTTTGAACAGTGAATGGACCTGACCACCTTGACTTGAGTTTTCCAGGAAATAGTCTCAGCCTTGAGTTGTAGAGTAAGACAAGATCACCTGTTTTAAACTGCTTAAGTTGTTTCAGTCGTTTGTCATGACGTCGCTTCATGGCTTCCTTATATAGTCGTGAGCTCTCGTAGGCATTGCAACGCCATTCATCTAGTTCATTTAATTACATTAATATTTTCTCACCTGCAAGCTTAAAATCAAGGTTTAAAAATTTGATAGCCCAAAATGCTTTATGTTCAAGTTCAAATGGCAGATGACAACTTTTTCCGTAGACAAGTTTATAGGGAGATGTACCTATGGGTGTTTTAAAAGCAGTTCTATAAGCCCATAAAGCATCGTCTATCTTTCTTGACCAATCTTTTCTATTTGTTTCTATTGTTTTCTCTAAGATTCGTTTTAGTTCCCTATTTGTTACTTCGACTTGGCCACTGGTTTGTGGATGATAAGGGGTAGCTGTTCTATGGTGTACTCCATACTTCTTTAAAATTTTTTCAAATTGGGCATTACAAAAATGAGTACCCCTATCACTGATAATTATCCTGGGTGTTCCAAATCGAGAGGAAAGTTTCTTCAAAAATCCTACTACTATTCTAGCATCATTAGTAGGTAAGTCTTGGGCTTCCACCCATTTTGACATATAATCTACCGCTACTAGGATGTACTTATTCCCAAATGAAGTAGGGAATGGACCTATGAAATCAATACCCCATACATCAAATATTTCGCATGAAAGTATATAGCTCTGAGCCATTTCCTTATGTTGAGAAATATTACCTGTTCGCTGACATTTATCACAAGAGGTCATATACTTGTTGGCATCCCTGAAAAGTGTAGGCCAGTAAAAGCCTGATTCGAGTATCTTATGAACAGTTCTAGCTCCACTGTGATGTCCTCCTGATTCGAAAAAGAAAAGGATCCTCCCAAAAGTAGTTTTTCACATCAGTTAAGAATTACTTTTTTTGCTGATGGGTCAGCCCTTTTGGGGTTATGTTAGTTGCTAAATAATTTGCAAAATTAGCAAACCAAGGAACAGTTGCATTTGCTAAGGATAGGAGTTGTTCTTCAGGAAACAATTCGTTTATTTTATCGAAGTACTTGGGTTGCGTGTTTTCTAATCTTGAAAGGTTATCTGCTGCCAAGTTTTTAGCTCATTTCTTATCCTTTATTTCTAAATTGAATTCCTGTAACAATAGAATCCATCTTATTAGTCGAGGTTTTGCATCAGTTTTAGTTAAAAGGTAGCGAAGAGCAGAATGGTCAGTATAAACAATGACTTTTGACAAAATCAAATAAGATCTGAATTTGTCAAATGCAAAAAAAATAGCTAGCAATTCTTTTTCTATGGTAGTATAATTTGCTTGAGCAGTTGTCAGAGTTCTGCTAGCATAATAGATTGGTTGAAAGTGCTTGTCTCTTCGCTGTCCCAAAACTTCACATACTGCAAAATCACTTGTATCGCACATTAGTTCAAAACTTAGATTCCAATCAGGTGAAATCATAATCAGGGCATTGACTAACTTTTCCTTAAGAGTGTTAAAAGATTTTAAACATTCTTGGTCAAAGTTGAAAAGCACGTCTTTTTCTAGCAACTTTGTTAAAGGCTTAGCTATTTTAGAAAAATCTTTAATAAACCTGCGATAAAAACCGGCATGTCCTAAAAAGCTTCTTATAGCCTTAACTAAATTAGGGGGAGGTAATTTTTCAATGGTTTCAATTTTTGCTTTATCTACCTCTATCCCTTTACTAGAAATTTTATGTCCTAATACAATACCCTCTTGAACCATAAAGTGGCATTTTTCCCAGTTTAGCACTAAATTTGTCTCTTCACATCTTATCAAAACACGTTTTAGATTATTAAGACAAAGTTGAAAAGAATTACCAAAAACTGAAAAATCATCCATAAATACCTCCATGATGTCTTCCACGAATTCGTTGAAGATAACTAACATGCATCGTTGAAATGTAGCACGAGCGTTACATAAACCAAAAGGCATTCTACGATAAGCAAACGTACTGTATGGACATGTGAATGTCGTTTTCTCCTGATCTTCTGGAGCTATCGGGATTTAGAAGTAACCAGAGAGGCTATCTAGGAAACAATAATACATGTGACCTAATAATCTTTCCAACATCTGATCAATAAAAGGTAAGGGAAAATGATCTTTTCGAGTGGTGTCATTCATCTTTCTATAATCAATACAAACTCTCCATCCAGTGACTGTTCTTGTAGGTATTGATTCCTTTTTGTCATTAGACATCACGGTTATGCCTCCCTTTTTAGGAACAACCTGTACAGAACTTACCCAAGAACTGTCAGAAATAGGATAAATAATGCCTACGTCTAGAAGTTTAATTACCTCGGCTTTTACGACTTCTTTCATGTTGGGATTCAACCGTCTCTGAGCTTTTACTGATGGTTTATATTCATCTTTCATAAAAATTTTGTGGGTGCAAAAAGAAGGATTAATTCCCTTAATATCTGAAATTTTCCAAGCTATAGCCTGCTTGTGCTTCCTTAACACATGGAGTACTTCTTTTTTTTCTACAATGCTCAAATCTGATGCGATAATAACTGGTAAAATTGAATCTTCCCCTAAAAAGGCATATTCTAAATGATCTGGCAGTTGCTTTAACTCTAATTTAGGGGGTTCATCAATGGAAGGTTTCTGTCTCAACTCATCATTCATCTTTATTCCTTCATAACTTATGTGTCTAGTATAATTTCATTAGAATCTAACTCCTTTCTTACTTCCTCAATTTTAGTTGTGTCTTCATCTTCCCCCCACCTTGAATAAGACACAGTTCTAACGTGTCTGCAAGAGAAAGTTCCTAAAAACTATTTTGAACAAAGTGATCAATAATATCAATAAAATAACAGGAATCATCTTGTTCTTTAGAAAATCTCATGGCATCATAGATTTTAAAAACGACTTCTTCTTCACCAACTCTAAATACTAATTTACCGTCCCCTACATCAATAATAGCTCTAGCAGTGGCTAAGAATGGACGTCCCAAAATTAAAGGCACCTTAATATCCTCATCCATATCAAGCACAACAAAATCAACAGGGAATATAAATTTATCTACCTTTACTAGCATATCTTCGATGATTCCCTTAGGATATGTAACAGATCTATCAGCTAGTTGAATACTCATCCTAGTGGGCTTTGGTTCCCCTAGACCTAGTTGCTTGAACATTTTGTAAGGCATGAGATTAATGCTAGCACCTAAATCAGCTAAGGCTTTATCAATAAGTAAACTATCAATTAAACAAGGAATAGTAAAACTCCCTGGATCTTTCAGTGTTACCGACAGTTTATTTTGGAGAATAGCTGAGCATTCCTCATTGAGTTCCACTGTGGCTAATTCTTCCAACTTCCTTTTATTTGTCAGAAGTTCTTTAAGGAACTTTGCGTACTTCGGCATCTACGAAATTGCTTCAACAAAAGGTAAGTTAATGTGTAATTGTTTAAAAAGTTCAAGAAATTTACCAAATTGAGTGTCTGTACAGTCTTTCTTCAACTTTGCCAGATATGGAATGGGCAGTTTGTATTCCTTGAGTGTTGGTGGAGTGTTTTCCTTTGGTTCTTCTGCCTTGTCTCCTGAAGATTCTGGAGCAGACTTCTTTTCTGGTTCAGCTAGTACTTTCCCATCTCTTAGAGTAATTGCTTTGACATGTTCTCTGGGATTTGGCTCAGTATTACTTGGTAGTCCACCTTATGGTCTTTCTGAAATTAATTTTGCACGCTGACCGATTTGATTCTCAAGCCCTTGAATTGATGCTTGCTAGTTTTTTAGTGCTGTTTCAGTGTTTTGGAAACGGGTTTCTGATGCGGCCATAAATTTGGTGAACATCTCTTCAAGATTCGGCTTTTTCTCTTATTGTGGTGGTAGCTGCTGAAATCCCGGTGGAGGCTGTTGTCTTTGATATCCTTGTCCTCCTCATGAAAAATTGGGGTGATTTCACCAACCTGCATTGTAAGTATTACTATAAGGGTTATTTTGAGGTCTAGAATTGTTACCCATATAGTTGGCTTGCTCAGTTTCCATGCTGTGTCCATAGGATAAGTAGTTTGGATTGAACATATTTCCTGGGGTTGCGTTGCACTGCATCACTGGTTGTGCCTACGGAGAACCAACAAAATTATCAAACTTTTTATTTAGAAGTTCTACTTGGTTAGTAAGCATAGTGACATCATCAATATTATAAACTCCTGTGGCTTTTGTCGGCTTTGTCCTCATGACTTGCCACTGATAGTTATTCAGTGACATCTCTTCAATAAATCCATAAGCTGCTTCGGGTGTTCTATTATTGATTGTTCCTCTTGCAGCTGCATCGATCATTTGCCTTGTTGAAGGATTCAAACCATTGTGAAAGGTTTGAGCTTGTAACCACAAAGGTAACCCATGATGAGGGCATCTTCTCAAAAGATCTTTGTATCTCTCCCAAGCATCGTAAAGTGTTTCTAAATCCATCTGCACAAAAAAAGAGATATCGTTTCATAATTTAGCTGTTTTAGTTAGAGGAAAGTATTTAAGTAAAAAATTTTCGATCATCTGTTCCCATGTAGTGATTGAGCCTCGTGGTAAAGAGTTTAACCACTGTTTGGCTTTATTTCTCAAAGAGAATGGAAATAGCCTTAGACGAATGGCATCATCAGAAACGCCATTAATTTTAAAGGTATCACAAAGTTCCAAAAAATTGGCTATGTGTGAATTTGGATCTTCATCCTGTAAACCATCAAACTGCACCAATTGCTGTATCATCTGAATAGTGTTAGGTTTTAATTCAAAATTATTAGCAGCAATAGTAGGTCCAATAATGCTAGTTTGGGTACCATCCAAACTAGGTTTAGCATAATCATACTAGTGCGAGGAGCTTTTTCTTGATTTGCTGGTTGTACGGCTATTGCAGGAGGTGGTGGAACGTTTTGATTTGCTTCCATTTCTTCTGTAGGTTCTAGCCTTTTTTCTTGATCTTGTTCTGGATAATGTAGGCTTCTTCTGATCTCTCTGCGAGTTCTGCGAACTGTCGCTTCTAAATCTTCATAAAAAAGTAATAGTCCTGCTGGGTTGTTTCTAGTCATAAACTAGAAATACTTAAAAGGAAAAAGCAAAGAAAATTAAAATAGAGCAAAAGAAAAGTAAAAGAAACTAAAGGAAAAATAAAAATAAATAAAAACTGAGAATAAATAAATATAGTAATGGCTAAAGTAATAGAAATCAAGTTTTCTTAATATTTTAGTTCCCCGGCAACGGTGCCAAAAACTTGATACTCGCGATATTAAGTAATAAAATTTATAAAAACTTATCACACCAAAAACTAACTAATATCATGATTTTAAAGGCAAGCGCACCTATCGAACAGTAGTATAGTTTAGCGGCAAGACCGAGTTATCGTACCCAAGGGAACCAAAAGTACTAATGTTTACTTCCTTTCTATTATCTAGCCTAAAAATAAAAGAGGATTGGTTGAAACTAATTCTAAACTAACTAAAAGTGCACAAAAAGTAAATTGGGGAAAACTTTCAGGAAAAGCTAATTGATATGAGCAATACTTAAGGGAGAATCCACCTAGACTTCACTTGTTATTAACTTCTTGAACTAGACGATTTCTTTACTTGACTTGATCCGTAGAGATCCCTAACCTATGTTAATACCTCCATCGAGGATAAGAACAACTAATCCTAGGTGATTAATTAAAGTTTCTTTATTAATTAACCCCCTAGGTTGCATTAATTCGATCTATGGATCCCCCTATTAGGTTTGACCCTAATCCGGTAGATTTATGTCGCCCTATGTCTAGGGTTGCATGCAACTCCGCTTAATTATGGTAGATCTACTCTTAAAACAGGGACTTTTGCTCCTCTGCTTAAGCACATCAGTTTCTTGAAGTAATACCTAGGATTATTAAATCAAGAATGAAAAACACATAATTAAGAATAATTCAAGTATTTATTATATAATTCAAGAATAAATAATAACAAGATCTGTCTTAGGTTTCATCCCCCTTAAGTATTTGAGAGGTTTAGTTCATAATTAATAAAGCAAACATCTCAGAAGAAATAAGATAACAAAACATAAAGAACCCAAAACCCTTGAAGGAATTTAGGGAGATCTTCTGTCTTGATGTAGAATTTTGGCTTCTGGGATGAATCAGTCGGCTCCTCTTGGAGTAATCCATTGCTTCTACTCTCTGTGTTGGCAGAAATATGGCGCTCCTTTTTAGGAGAAAAGAGTACCTCCCTTAAAGTTGCCTCATGGGGTCTTTATATAAAGTTTAGAATGGCTTTCTTAGCCCCTAAGTATCCAAATCCGAGTGAAATTGCACTTCCACTCGACAGGGACACGCCCGTGTGCCACGCCTGTGTGGTTTTGATAAGGGCCGTGTTCGGGCCTGTTGAGGTGGCACGACCGTGTAGCCTGGCCGTGCTTGTCGGGGCGGGGCCGTGTTGGACCTTGTGTCACGACCGTGTGCCACAGCCGTGCGGTGACTCCTTGGATCGTGTCGATTTCACATTTTGGCCCATTTTCATCATTTTTGGTCCATTTCCGTTCTTTTCTCTTCCATATGCTCTCTTGAGTATAAGATATGAAAAAGAAAGATTAAGAGCACCAATTCTCACAAAAGTAATGATAATTCATCCAAAATATAGGCTAAACATGAGGTAAAAATATGTATATTTTATCATTTATCAATGAACACAACCCAACCCCGATTCACACGGCCAGACTACACGGCCATGCCACTTCAACATACCTGAACACGGCCCATTGTCGAAGTCATCCGGGCGTGGCACACGGGCATGTCCCTGTCGTGAGGAAGTTCAATTTCATTCGGAAAAGGCTACTTAGGGGCTAGGAAAGGCATTCCAAAAGTCTATATAAAGACCCTAGGAGGCAACTACAAAGGTGTGCTTTATTCCCGCCAAGACAGGGAGTTAAATGAAGGAATTACTCGAAGGGAAGCCAATTGATCCATCTCAGAAGCCAGGATCTACATCAAGACAGTGGATCTCCCTTCAATCCTTTCAGGAGTTTTAGGTTTTCTTATGTTTTGTTATTTTAATTCTTCTGAGATGTTTTCTTTTATAAACATGAACTAAATCCCTAAATACCTAAGGGGATGAAACCTAAGACAGATCTTGTTATTGTTATTTAAGCTGTGTGATAAATATTTGATTTGTTCTTAATTGTGTTTTTAACTCTTAAATTGATATTTCTGGGATATTGATTTAAGTCGAATGTGCTTATGTAGAGGAGCAAAAGTCCCTGCATAGGAGTAGGTCCAACACAATTAAGTGGAGTTGATCGTAATCCTAGAGATAGGACGACGAAAATCTGCCGGATTAGAGTCAAATCTAATATGGGGAGCCATAGATCGAGTTAATGCGAGACTAGGGGTTTTAACTAGAAAGATATTTCAGTTAATCAACCTAGGATTAGTTGTTCTTATCCTCGACGGAGGTATTAACATAAATTAGGGATTTCTACGTATCAAATCAAATGAAGAAATCATCTGGTTCAGAGTTAGATAACAAGTGAAGTCTAGGTGGATTCTTCCTTAAGTATTGCCCTCATCAATTAGTTTTTCCCAAAAAGTAATTTCCCAACTTTCTCTTTATCATTATCTTTAGTTAGTTTAGTTTAGTTTACAACCAAACCCTCTCTATTTTTAGGCTAGATAATAGAAAGAAAGTCATTACTAGCACTCATAGTTCCTTGTATTCGATATTCCGGTCTTGCCACTAACTATACTACTGTTCGATGGGTGCACTTGCCTTTTATCGTGATATTAGTTAGTTTACAAGTACGATCAGATTTTATTACTTCGTCAAATACCACGATCACCTCCACACACGGGATGTCCACACGGCCGTGTCAATTTAACAGTCTTGAACATGGCCTGAGCCACCTCACACGGGCGTGTCCTTATCTTGACTTGTTTTAATTTCATGCGGAAAAGGCTACTTAGGGACTAAGAAAGGTGTTCCAGAGTCTATATAAACACCCTAGGAGAGGGCTAAAAGACACACGGAGTAGGAAGCAAGAAATTACTCGAAGAACACCGATTGACCCATCTTAGAAACCGGAATCTCCTTCATGACTGAAGATTTCCCTTCAATTTCCTTCAGGGTTTTTGGGTTTTCTTATGTTTTATTATTTTCCAATTTTTGAGATGTTTTCTATTATGAACATGAACTAAATCCCCTAAATACCTAAGGAGGATGCAAGACAAATCTTGTTATTTTCTGAATTATACAATAGGTATTTGATTTGTTCTTAATTATGTTTTTAATTCTTGTGTTAATATTTCAGGATATTAATTCAAGTTGAATGTACTTAGTCAGTAGAGCAAAAGTCCTTGTTTAAGAGTATATTTAACACAATTAAGTGGAGTTGATCACAATCCTAGACATAGGACGATGAAAATCTACCGGATTAGAGTCAAATCTAATAAGGAAATCCATAGATCAAGTTAATGCAATACTAGGGGTTTTAATTAGAAAGAAATTTCAATTAATCAACCTAGGGTTAGGTGTTTTTAGTCTTGAAAGAGATAATAACATAAATTAGGGATTTCTACGGATCAAGTCAAGTGAATAATTTGTTTAGTTTAGAGTCAAATAACAAATGAAGTCTAGGTGGATTCTTCCTTGGGTATTGTCTTAACCAATCAGTTTTCTTAAAAGCAATTTCTCCAATTTACTCTTTGTCGTGTTCTTAGTTAATTAGTTTAATTTAATTAGTTTAAAACAATTCTTCTTATCTTTAGGCTAGATAATAGAAAGAAACTTATTACTAGTACTTTTAGTTCTTGTGGGTTCGACATTCCGGTCTTGCCACTAAACTATAGTACTGTTCGATAGGTGTGCTTGCCTTTATCATGATAATAGTTAGTTTTTAGGTACGATCATATTACTTGACCATCATAAATATCACGCAATCAGTATCGACTACCGACAACTGAACAAGTTAACGATCAAGAACAAGTACCCACTTTCGAGGATAGATGATTTATTCGACCAGTTCAGGGGAGCTTTTGTGTTTTCTAAGATTGATCTACGTTCAGGTTATCATCAGCTGAGGGTTAAGGGGACCGATGTGCATAAGACGACATTTAGCATTCGGTATGGACATTACGAGTTCCTAGTTATGCCTTTTGGATTGACTAATGCACCAGCGGCATTCATGGAACTATTGAACCTAGTGTTCCAGCCCTATCTAGACCAATTTATGAGGGTATTTATTGATGACATCCTAGTGTATTCTAAGATTGAAGATGAGCACGATGAGCATCTTAAAGTGGTACTTCAGACTCTTCGTGAGAAATAGCTTTATGCGAAGTTCAGCAAGTGTGAGTTTTGGCTCCATTAATTGACCTTTTTGGGACATGTAGTATCTGCTAAGGGGATTCGAGTCGATGCTTGTAAGATTGAGGCTGTGTTGGATTGGAAACAACCAAAGAATGTGTCTAAAATTTGCAGTTTTCTAGGGTTGGCAGGTTATTATAGGCGTTTTGTGGAAGGGTTCTCCTTGATCGCAATACCATTGACTAAGCTTCTACGTAAGGGAGTTCCATTTGTCTGGACTGTTGCGCAACAAGAGAGCTTTGAGAAAATCAAGTCTGTTTTGACTTAGACACCTGTTCTGATATAGCCTGAACCTGGGAAGGATTTTGTAGTATACAGTGATGTGTCGTATGTGGGTTTGGGTTGCGTTCTGATGTAAGATGGTAAGGTTGTAGCTTATGCATCACGTCAACTTAAGACGCTTGAGGTAAACTATCCGACTTATGATTTGGAACTAGCTGTTGTAATCTTCGCACTAAAAATATGGAGGCACTATCTGTACGGTGAGAAGTGTATTATCTACACTGATCACAAAAGCCTCAAGTATCTCCTCACTTAGAAGGAGTTGAATTTTAGGCAGCGTAGATAGGTTGAGTTGCTTAAAGATTGTGATTGTACCATTGAGTACCATCCCGGCAAGGCCAATGTGGTGGCCGATGCGTTGAGCCGTAGGGCTATGACCGATCTGAGAGCGATGTTGACTCAAATTAGCCTATTCAATGATGGAAATCTGTTGGTTGAACTTCAGGTGAAACTGACATGGATTGAACAGATTTGAGGTAGGCAGTTAGAGGATAAGTCTCTTGAGTTGCGATTTCGACAGATTGAGAATGGTGGCACTACTGATTTGGGATAAACGATGATGGGGTACTTTGTTTTTACAGTCGAATTTGTATACCGAATGATGAGGATTTGAGATAGTCAATTCTGAGGGAAGCGCATAGCAGCCCTTATGCTATGCATCCCGGTGGAAATAAAATGTACCGAGATCTCCGAAAGTTATATTGGTGGCCAGTGTTAAAGCATGAGGTTACTGACTTCATTACTCATTGTTTGACTTGTCAGTAGATTAAAGCTAAGCATCAGTTACCTTCGGGTTTGCTACAGCCTATTAAGATACCGTTATGGAAATCGGAGCGAGTAATGATGGACTTCGTTAGTGGGTTACCTCTAACACCCACTAAGAAGGATTCTGTTTGGGTCATCGTGGATCGATTGACCAAGTCTGCTCACTTCATCCCGGTAAGGACAGACTTTTCTATTTAAAAATTGGCTAAACTCTATATATCTGAAATAGTAAGACTGCATGGGGTACTTGTCTTGATCATCTCTGATAGGGATTCTCGCTTTACGTCTTGGTTCTGGAAGAAGCTACATGAGGCTTTGTTAGACTTTAGTACTGCTTTCCATCCTCAAACGGACGGTCAGTCATAGAGGGTGATTTAGATACTGGAGGATATGTTGATGAGCTGTGTTATTGATTTCCAAGGCAGTTAGGAGGAGTACTTGTCGTTAGCGGAGTTTGCTTACAATAACAGTTACCAGTTTAGCATCCAAATGGCACCTTACGAGGCCTTGTACAGTCTTAAGTGTTGCACTCCCTTATACTGAACTAAGTTGGGTGAGCGACGTGTTCTGGGTTCGAAATTGGTTTTGAAACTGAGGATAAGGTCAGATTAATTCAGGATCGACTAAAAATGGCATCTGATAGACAAAAGTCTTATGTCGATCTGAAAAGGAGCGAAATTGAGTATTCTGTGGAGGACTTAATATTTCTTAAGGTCTCACCATGGAAAAAGGTTCTGAGGATCGGTCGCAAGGGTAAGCTGAGCCCTAGGTTTATTGGGCCATACCGGATTCTAAGGCGTGTGGGACCTGTCGCCTATCAGTTAGAGATATCTCCAGACTTGGACCGCATTCATGTTGTTTTTCATGTCTCAATGTTGAAGGGTTATCACTCTGATCCTACCCATATTATTCCCGTTGAGGAGATTGAGGTTAGGCTAGATCTAACTTTTAAGGAGGAGCCAGTTCAGATTCTTGATCGTGATGTAAATCTTCTACGAAAGAAGTCTATTCCCTTAATAAAGGTGCTGTTGTAGAATCATAGCACTGAAGAAGCCACGTGGGAGCCTGAGGATGCAATGCGACATCAGTATCCTCATTTGTTCTGATTAGTTAAATTTTGAGGACAAAATTTTCTTTTAGGAGGGTAGAATTGTAACGCCCCAAAATTGCTAACTTTTGATATTGTGAGTATGTCACAAATATCTGTCTGCTTCAGTGGTTATGTGCTCTGGGTGTGTGTGTGAGGTCCCAAGTTTAAGCCTTGACTTGGGCAAGTTTTAGTATTTTTTCTGAATAAAGCCATAACTGGGTTCAATAGGCTTATATTTTACTCTTTGTAGTATACTATCAAAATGGGCTTACTGGTCTAGTGGTTAAGTAGAGTGTTGGTGTGTTGGAGATCCTATGTTCGATTCCCTGCTTTGGCTTTATTTTTGCATGGTCATGGGGAAGAGTTTGAGTGCAATAGAATTCTGAATGGTGGGGAATAGGTAGAGAGAATTAAGGGATGTGGATTTGGGGTTTATCATTTTTCTTTTTCTGTTCAATCTTTTCCCAAAAGCATTAAATTTTGGTTTCCCTCTTTTTTTCAAAAACCCCTTGATAAACGATAAATTATACATGTTTTTACCTCATGCTTAGCCTAATTTTTGGATGAATTATCATTGAATTTGTGGAAATTGGTGCTCTTAATCCTTCTATTTCATGTTTTATGCCCAGGTGAGCTTAAAGAAGAGAAAAGAGCAAGGAACGGGCCAAAAACAGGTAAATTAGGCCCAATTCAATAAACAGCACAGCCTGGAGATTCACCACATGGCTGTGCCACCATCAACAGGCCTGACCATGGCCTGGGCCTCGATCCACACGGGCGTGGCACACAGGCGAGTCTCTGTCATGAGAAAGTTCAATTTCACTCGGAAAAGGCTACTTAGGGGCTAAGAAAGACACTCTAAAGCTCTATATAAAGACCCTAGGGGGCAACTACTAAAGGGGACTTTCCTCTCCTAAAAGGATACTTTTCTCTCCTTAAAAGAGTACTTTTCTCCCTCGAAAAGGAGAATTGAAGCAAGGAATTACTCCAAGGGAAGCCGATTGATTCATCTCAGAAGCCAAATTCTGCAAGATCTCCCTTCAATTCCTACAAGGGTTTTTGGGTTCTTTATGCTCTGTTATTTTATTTCTTCTGAGATGTTTTCTTTTATAATTATGAACTAAATCCTCCAAATACTTAAAGGGGATGAAACCTAAGACAGATCTTGTTATTATTTTCTCTTGAATTATATGATAAATATTTGATTTGTTCTTAATTATGTTTTTAACTCTTAAATTGATATTTTTGGGATATTGATTTAAGTCGAATGTGCTTATGTAGAGGAGCAAAAGTCCCTGCATAGGAGTGGATCCAACACAATTAAGCAGAGTTGATCACAATCCTAGAGATAGGACGACGAAAATCTACCGGATTAGGGTCAACCTAATAAGGGAATCCATAGATCAAGTTAATGTAACACTAGGGGTTTTAATTAGAAAGAGATTTCAATTAATCAACCTAGGGTTAGTTGTTTTTAGTCTCCAGAGAGATATTAACATAAGTTAGGGATTTCTATGGATCAAGTCAAGTAAATTAATTGTCTAGTTCAAGAGTTGATAACAAGTGAAGTCTAGGTGGATTCTCCCTTGAGTATTGTTCAAATCAATCAGTTTTTCCTAAGAGTTTTTCCCCAATTTACTTTTTGTGCATTCTTAGTTTAGTTTTAGAATTAATTTAGTTTCATAAAAATCCCCCTTTTATTTCTAGGTTAAATAATAGAAAGAAAGTTAGTACTAGTACTTTTGGTTCCTTTGGGTACGATATCTCGGTCTTGCCACTAAGCTATACTATTGTTCGATAGGTGCGCTTGCCTTAAAATCGTGATAATAGTTAGTTTCTGGTGTGATCATTATTATAAATTTTATTCCTTTATATCACGCATATCACCCCTGCCAATTTCTCTTCATTTTTTTCCCTATTACTACCGAATTCTTGTTCTCCCTCACCTCTTTTCTGCTCAATTTCTTTCTACTCGGTCTCGTGTTGTTTCCTGGGTTGATTGCGATCATTTGGTAAGTTTTAGTTAAGTGGATTTGTGCTCTTGTTAATTTTATTATTTTTTTATGGGTATCATTGTTGCCAATTAAGAGAAGATTCAAGAGCTCGAAACTATTTGCTAGAGACTTAGATTCTTGGGAATTGTTGTTCTATTGAACGTAAGTTTTGGCCGTTTGTTGGATGAGTTCTGGTTGGTTTGATTTGATCGTTTAAAAGATTAACTGAGTGAAAAGTTGTTTAATTATAGGTGCTGGCGATCTCAGAATTACGTAAACTGTGAAAACGAACCAGGTGTGTACCCAAAATGTAGAAAATGAGATTAGGTGAAAAGCCAAAAAAGCTTACTGTCGACGCCACACGGGTGTGTGGTAGGCTATGTGACAGAACACAGGTGTGTGACCGATGAGGCTAGGCCATGCGCCACGGACACGGTCGTGTGATGGCTAGATAGGTCGTGTGCAATACATAAGCTAATCTGAATTGGGCCGTGTAGGCAACACGAGCGTATAGGACTACACAGGTAAACCACACGGGCATGTGGAATTCTTGGCCAAGCCGTGTGATCCACACGACCAAGGCTAATTTGGGCCATGTGAGCCACACGAGCGTGTGGACCCACATGGGCGGGCCACATGGGCGTGTGAGCCCATTGTTTTGAAAAGTTTTGTAAGGTCGCACGGGTCACCCAAGTCAACTATGGACTTACTGTAGGGTCAGTAAGCACTACTTAGACCCTTTTATGTGTGATTTGTCTGTCTGATTTCTATACCGAGCATGACTTATGATATCTGAATGTATGTATTATTAATTGCATAATAGCATGACATATTTTGTATGTTGCTTTGATCGGGGTGGGTTGATGATATTTGGAGGAAGTGTCTGAAAGGCTATTAAGCCTGTTATCTAGTAGCTTAGCTGCAAATTTCTGATTATGTGTCGCATTCGGTACAGCATGGTGTGTAGGGATAGGTGGGTTGATTTTATCCCTACATGATGTGTAAAGTTTGACGGAGATGATGTGTAGAGGCTGGTGGGTAGGATTTTGATTTTCTGTTACTGTATTTTGTATCTGAGATAGGCTAAGGCCCTAACTGAATTTGCTATGGGCTTTGGCCCCAGACTGTATTTGACTGTGACCTGATATGTTTCTGTATGCATGTTTTCTGTGGGGACACATTGAGTTTGCGAAAACTCACCTTCTTTTGTTTAATCTGCACAGGTAATCCCCAAACTTGACGGGTCGGTGTAGTAGAGGACTCGACGGTGGCCACACGTAAATTTTAGACTGTTTTCATTAATTTTTAGACTTTGTAACTTATATGGGTATTTTCTATATTTGGACTTTATGGACTGTTTTTTTAAAACTTGGGACTTTATACTGTTTTTATGGATTTTTAAACTGCAAACTCAACAAAACACGGTTTTTCCTAAAAACTAAGGATTTTGTAAATAGGTAACGGTTTATTTAAGTTAATTAGTTTTAGTAGCTTCCGCTCAAAAGACATATTTTAAGTCAAATCAACTAGTACCAGTTTTTCCGATTTAAATAAAAGCTAAACTAACTGGAACGGTTTTAACTTGACAATATCGATTTCAAACCCCATTTCATGTGACACTGCCAGATTTGGCCATAACGTCTAGGCCAGGTTTGGGGTGTTACATGTAATCGAGCCAAGCTGAGCTCGAATACTGTTAAACTCGAGCTTAAGAGTGACTCAGAATTTGAAGCTCAATACTTGGCTCGAGCTCGATCGAACATCTATTTTTAAGTTTCAGCTTGGTTGGAGATATAATTGAGTGTATCAAGTTCGATTAAAATGTTTACAAATTTTTGTACTCAAGCTTAAGCTCGACTCAATAATTAAGCTTAGGGTTAATAATTACGTTAGATAATCCTAGGTACATGCCATTTGACAAACTGAAAGGGAACTTTACAAAGTTTTATGAGTCGGAGGCTATAGTCTTGATGCTAGATTCACCTATTGGGCTTCAAGAATTACCTATATTTGTGCACGGAATAAATAAACTGTACGTTAACCAATAGAGTTCAGTGATACTTTCATGATTCAAGATAATATAAAATAAACATTAGTAATTTTCCACAAAGAATATAGTATCAATGACTATCCAATCATATCCTATAACGTCAAGAAATTCTATTAACATATACACATGTGAGCATACAAACAAAAAATGGTAAAACCAATTCATGTCATTTGCCAAATATCTATCTTAAAGCTATCCAATCATTTAATGCCGTTCATGAATCTGACATTTATATCCTTGACATTATGTCATTCTATTCCATATTCAATCAACATCAATAAACCATTTAACTTATCATTCAAATCTCTTTCTGGAGTCTATCGACTCATACGTTTACGTTTCAATCCTCAGGACTCGTTTTCAACTGATTCACATGACTGTTTGTATGCCTTATCTATCATGAACCATAGATATCATCGTTCCATAACTCTTATTCTACTCTTGTCATCCGGGTTGCCCGACAATGATGACTTTTACCATATACACATTTTACCATCTTAGGTGGCTCAACAATAATGGTTTATACTATTCAATATTTTACTATCCTAGATGGCCCGGAAATGATGGTTTGCACTATTTCAATATTCTACCATCCTGGATGGCTCGAAATTGATGACTTTCATTATTCTTACATTTTATCATCGCGAGTCGCTTGGTAGCGATGGTTCTCACAATTTGCTTATTCTACCATCCTAGATAGCCCAAAAAGATGGCATTTATTATCTAAACATTCCACAGTCCTGGATGGCCAAGCAATGATAATTTTCAACCTAAGGCATGCAAACTAATTTGACAATACTCGAGACCGTTATTAGGGTAACACTAAATCAATATCCATTATAACCACATATAATATTTCAATCTCATCATCAATTCATTTCATACATCGCATATCATTTGAAAATTTATTTCGTACTAGTTTTTATTATACTCAGATCAGTTTACATTTTGACATTCAATACTATCACACAATTCAATCCAATGCAATTCAATTCAATTCACTATTCAATATTCAATATAAATCCCACCAATTCAATTCATACGATCATTATATACTCACTTTAATATTCAAATTTTCAATTAACGAGTATATGCAAACAATTAAATCAACCTCAAATTATAAGACTACAAATCAAGTTCTTGCATCACTCATTGACAGCTTTGCTTTTCCTTTCCCTTTTGATGGTTCCACATCGATGTTAATTGAAATAAGTGGACAACTATCAATTAGGTTTCAAAGCTTTCTTTTTTTTTTTCTTGGCTATGGTGTACGGCCATGAAATGGAAAGGATGATGGCTTTCTCTACTTAATTTCACTTATATAGCATGATTAATTTATAATTAAACTTAATTAATTTACTTAATCATGATTAATTAAGCATTAAGCTTTAATTAACTTAATCCAATTACATTTAATATCACATCCCACTATCGTCTATTTAAAATTGGTCTATTAACTATTTTATTCATTTGGATAATTGCTATCTAAGTCCTAAGCATTTGTCTAATTAAAAACTTATAGTGATTAAATTTTTACAATTTAATCCTATGCCTTAATTAACCACATTTTGGCTAAATTCTTTAACCAAATTTCAATATATCTATATAATAACTCTGTAAATATCTTTACTTAATATTTACGAACTCATTTTACGGAAATAAGGTTCTAACACCGTATTTTGGCACTATTGAAAATTAGGTTGTTACAAATATAATAGGAGAAATGTGCAATTGGACACTAGTACATCATGAAAGGTTCCCTAAAAACTCAAATTACCTCTTAACCTCATCTTGTTGTCGTGGAAAGGCAAGATTGAAACGTATGCAATGAACGAAATGTATTTATTATTTTTATATATAAATGCAAAAGTGGAGTCTCTTTCTTTGGATCCCAAAAAGTAATATACCTTTGCAGGTGTAACACTGATCCAAGGTAGACTTGCTCATAGGTTGAGCGGACCGGCCTGGCCCGAAGGCCCGCCCGAAATGTGGGAGGGTTTGGGCAAAAATATAGGCCCGAAAAATGGGTTTGGGCAAAAAATAAGGCCAGTTTAAAAATGGACCGGGCCCCGGGTAAGGTATTTTTGGCCTGGGCCAGGCCCCGGCTCGAATTTAGTAAAGGACAAAAAAATCTGCTATTTTTTTTTTTGTTTTTGAATGTTATTTTCTTGATGTTTTCTCTCTATTTTGCTACCATATTACTATTATGTTGCTACTATTTTGTTGTTATTGTTTGGATTTTGTATAAAACTTATTTTATTGTTAATTTTGTTATTATTTTAAAGGCATTTGTTAATTTTGTTATTATTTTAGAGGTATTTGCTTGTTAAGTTGCATCTATCTTAGTGTTATTTAAGTCTACATATTTTTTAAAATTAATTTTCAATTTGTTGGGAAATATTTATTTTGATTTTTTAGTATTTTTGATGTATTATATATATTTAAAAATTATATAAAATAATATAAAAATTAATACGAGCGGGCCGGGTCGGGCCGAGCCCGGGTTTAAGCATTTTTATATGAGTTGGGCTTGGGCAAAAATTTAAGCCCATTTTTGGGCCCGGCCCGGCCCGAGCCCGATGAATGAGCCTAAATTTTTAGTTGAGCCCGGCCTAAACCCGGCCCGGCCCAAACCCCGGCCCAGCCCATGAGCACCTCTAATCCAAGGCAAAGAAGAAAATTTATTTATTATTTTTTAAATAAAATTTTAAATTATTTAATTTGTAATATGACAAGTAAAATTTAATTTAAGCTTGCTTGATAATTAATTGAAATTCGCAGACAAGCTTGAAGCATAACCTTATGACACATGAATTTGGAAAGGGTCATTTGCAAGGAGGGATATTTGTAATAAAGGGAAAGATATCCAAATTTTGGGGAAAAATAATTGTTGGTTAAGTCTCTTCAAGAAAGCATCTGTCTTGACACAAAGAGAACACCAAACTTTTTTACTGGATCGAAAAATGGTGCAAGGTTAATGGAAATGGAGAGGACCTGAACAAAGTTGGGAACCAATTGAACACAGTAGGTATTAAGGATATTCTGGGTAAATCTATTTCTATTTTTAGGGGGAAAGATCAGATTGTTCGGATTGATGATGACCTTAGGGGCAAACTCTCGGTTAAAGAAGATCATTTTCTTTCTTTGGAAATATCAACATAATAAGGGAGATATGCAAACATACATTAATGGATCGTTGGAGGTTCACTAGAAGCCTACATTATCTTTTAAACTCATCCTATTTTTTTTTTTGCAAAATTTGCAATGATTGCCTCCTTAGAAAGGTTGAACTTGGGGTTTTTTACTCATTTACTGTAAAAAAAAATTAAACATCAAAATAGGGTGTTAGATAGATTATTTACCAAAATGAGTTGTTCTTTTGGGTCGAGCCTATCTGACAGGCGCAACTCAATATTTTAATAATAATTTTTTTAATATTATTATTTTAATAATTTTTTATTAATTTTTTTAAAATTTAAAATAAAATACAGGTAAAAATACCCGTATTATACGACGCGAATCGGGTCGAGCCTGACCCATGTCGTGCCTGTTGCAGGGGCGCCACTCCCTGCAGCACCCGTCCCATCCGTCTGCCACCCCTTGTTGCCCATGCCACCCTCCCCCCATTGTAGAGTCATTTCATTTTTGGGGGAGGGGTTTGAATGGGGGAAGAAAATTTGAAAGGGGGACTGTAAGAACCCAATTTAGCCCAGGCCCATACCAAACCAAAAAAACAGAATTTTAAAAACCAAAATAATAAAAGTCCATATTTCTTACAAATAAACGGGCTTAAAACCCAAACCCAAATCACTAATCCATTACAGCAGCCCAATTAACATTACAAGCCAAACACTACCCGGACCCAAATACCAGATTTTAAACGGCCCAAAATTTAAACCCATTACAACCCTAAACCCGATTACAACACCAAGCCTAACCCAAACCAAAATAAGCCCGAATGGCCCAAATGATTAGCCAAGTCAGAAACCTAGGGTTTCTGAAACCCTAGGCGCTGCAAGTGCCTAATACAGGCGCCATGTCGCGTCGCAATAGGTGCGCGAATCGCGTCCCTTGCCGTCGTGATTTTCGCTGTTCACCTGCAAAAGGAAAGAAGAACACAGCAGAAACAAAAAAAATAGCAAAATATAATCTATGCATTTATTGTATTTTTTATTATTTTTGGGTTATAAAAACCCTAATGTAATCTGTAAAGGGGACTACGATTTTTTCGAATACAACACACAAAAAATAAAAAAGAACAGAGGTGATTTCCGCTTTTTAGTTTCTGTTTAATCTTTGCTTTAATTTTTTATGATTTCTTCACTATCTTTCAATACAAACAGATCATATTATGTAGTCAAAAAATTGATTTTAAAAAAAAAAAGATCGAAGGGAAGCAGTCCGGATTCATTTTTTTTAAACTTGTTTTTTTGTACAAAATATCATAAAAAAATAGTAAAAGGAAGAGAAATTACCTGCGATTTGGCCCCAAAAGGTGATTTTGGCCTT
This sequence comes from Gossypium stocksii, assembly GCA_020496765.1. Taxonomy (NCBI): domain Eukaryota; kingdom Viridiplantae; phylum Streptophyta; class Magnoliopsida; order Malvales; family Malvaceae; genus Gossypium; species Gossypium stocksii. Next base: position 114,963,443 of record CM035623.1, read on the forward strand.
TTGACCGTCGTATGCTGCCGCGCGTGCGGTGGCGCGTAAGGTGTTCCACCCTTGGAGTCCTGGCTGGAGACCGTGGGAGAGAGAGAGCTTTTTAGCTTTGTTTACCTTTTTTTTTTTTTGAAATGGTTTTAAAAATTTTTTTAAAACAAAATTTTGGTTATATAAGCGATCCATACGGCACCGTTTTGAAGGTTGCTTTTAGAGCTAAAATGACGTCGTTTAGAGGGCAAGGATCCGCTCGTTGGCCCGACCCGGGGAGGATCTGTGCGTTTTTATAAAAGGAGAAATTTATCCCTTTGGTCCTTCCGCATTATTGTTTCTGTGCAATGTCGTCCTTAATCGCACTTTTCTGCTATTTTCAATTTGTCCTTAAAATCTAATTTTTGTTCCAATCTGGTCCTTAAGGCCATTTTAGGGCAGATGCCGGAACGACGCCGTTTAGGAGATAAGGCAAAATTGCCTATTAGGTCCCTATAGTATGGCGTGCATTCCAATCTGGCCCTTTTACATTTTTACTTCAAATTTCATTTTTATTTTTATTTAATCCCTATTTTCTTGATTAAAAAATCCTTTTCATTTTTAATTATTTTAGTATTATAATAAACCATTTCATTTTTTTTACATTAAGGTATTTATTAAATTCTGTATTATTTTTATATATTATTTATAAAATTTGTATATAGTATATTGTTTGAATTAACATTAATGTAAAATTTTCAATATATTGTATATTTTAATTATGAAATTTTTTATATATATTAGATTATTATATTATATATGTTTTTCCTTATATTTTTTTATTTAGCTAAAATTTTATATATTATATTCGTTTATCTATATGTGTATATTAAATTATTATGTTGTATATCTTCCTTTATATATTTCTTTATAGTAAAAGTTTTATATATTTTATTTATCTATTTTAAAAAATATATATATTACTTATTTTATTATGTATATATATTATCTATTTTAGTTTTTGGCCATATCATTTTTTAAAATTTTTATAGTATTTATTAATTGTTTTGTATAAATTACTCACCTTATTTTATGTGCATTTAACCTTGTGAATAAATTTTTATATCTATTTATTGATTTTTTCATAGATTTTTAAATTGCTATTATCTACTCTATTTTTTTATTTTCTTTTTTTGATTATTCATATTCTTAAAATTAAAATCTATTATTTTTATTTATCTTGACATTATTATTATTGCTTGTATTATCTGTTACGTTATGTCATTCTTTTACTTAATTGTTTATGTTAGTGCTAATTATTAATATGTTTTGTATTTTTTTAGTGAATTGTTCTTTGGTATTAATGTAATATTTTACTCAAGTCATTGTTTTAAAGAAATATATTTCATTCAATTGCCACATTTTTATCCAAAAGTGTTTCTTGAATAAGGCAATATTTGGTGCTCGTAAATTCGGGAAATAGTACTCTAACGTGCTGGGTTTCGATTTTCTGTTTGACTAAATAACTAAATATCCTTTTAATAAATTTTGTAAATCGTGAGATGATCTTGTTTACGAGAGTTTAAAACGTCATGTCCTAACGTGCTGGATGTGATATTTTTATTCTTTCAAAACAAGAGAATCTTAAGTTCCAACTCAAATTGTTCAAGTTTTAAAGAAATCATGTTTTAAAATCTTTTCGAATTTTCGATGCTAGGATATTAATTAATCAATAGGTACCAATTTTGGGCGTTGCAAGGGTGCTAATCCTTCCTCGTACGTAACCGACTCCCGAACCTGTTTTCTATAATTTCATAGGCCAAAATCAATATTTTTAAAATAAATGTTTTATAAGGTGATCCAATCACACCCAAAAAGATTGGTGGCGACTCTATTTTTCGTCTTAAAAAGTCGATCCCCGTTTTTCAAAAATAAAAATGGTTTTGACAGGGACCATATAAGGGTGCGGTCCCCCAATTTTTTGAAGGCCAGCAGCAAAGAGAGAAGAAGAAGAAGAAGAAGAAGAAGAAGAAGAAGAAGAAGAAGAAGAAGAAGAAGAAGAAGAAGAAGAAGAAGAAAGAAAAAAAAAAGGTTAGTAATTTGTATGAATGTAATTTTTTTATAATTATTTTAAAATTAAATTGTTAGTAATTTAGGATTATGTGATAATTTTTTGTGTTTGTAATTATTTTAAAATTAATTTATTAGTAATTTAATATTATATTATAAATTGTTGAGTTTAGTTTAATAATGTTAAACTTATTTTGTTAAATATTTTGTTATAAATAATTTTTAATTGCAAAAAAAATAATTTAGATTTTTTTTTAGAAGTTTAGAGGCTAGAAAATCGAAAGGAAAAGAGATTAAGAATGAAATTAGAAAAGATGGACGAAATTGAATGGAAAAAGATGATACGGTGAAAGGTTTATATAGTATTAGAGTTTGAGGGCAATAAAATTTCTAAATGTTGGTGCAATAAAATTATTTTTTAAAATGGTTGTGCAATAAAATTATTTTTTAGTAGTGTATTAGTGTATTGTGATTTTTTTGGTAATGTCTTTTAAAAAAATAATTTTATACCTATTTTATTAGTAATTTATGATTAGGTTATATAAATTGTTAGTGTTTAGTGGTTTACTGTATTATGATTTTTTAGAAATGTAATTTTTTTTAAGAAAATAATTTTGTAGTTATTTTGTGTTAGTTATTTATGATTATAAATTGTTAGTGTTTTAGTTTAGTGTTTTGTGATTTTTTAATGTAATTTGTATATAATGTAATTTTATATTATTATTTATTTATTTGATAATTTTTATTGATTGATTAAAATGTTGATTAAATTTGTTGTTATATAATTTTATAGGTTGTTTGAAAGAAACTACTTAGGTATGTTTCTATTTCTTTTATTTTTAATTCGTATGTTTTTTTAATCTTTAGATAATTTATATTTATTTTAGTTATATTATTATTGTAATCTAACATTATTTTTTATTGTATGTAAATGATGGGGAATTATGATATATTTATCGTGCTTTGTTTCTAAAATTTTGAAATAATTTATTGTAATTTTTGAAATAAATTAAATAAATTTAATTTTTTAATTGCAAATTTGCAGCAAATGGATTCGTTGATTGATAATGAAAATCACATATCAAGTAACATTAATGAGATGGTAATGAAATTCTTCTTTGATAGTCACATTATTTGTTAAATGAAATTATATTGTATTAACTATTTCGTTAATATAATAATGTCAGGTCTAGTACCGTGTATTGAGGGGCCGTATTTATAGTGTGGGGTTTCAGCCGGATGAACGCCTAATACCATTCTTAGAGTTAGTCGGGTTCGGATCAGCAGTATTGATTCAGACTTTTGATCTGCGATATGACTTGATTTTTGCCTTAGTCGAGCGATGGCGTCCGGAGACCCACATATTTCATTTGCCGTGTGGGGGGTGCACCATCACTCTAGAGGACGTTGCACTACAGTTGGGGCTCCCCATTGACGGGAACGTGGTCATGGGCGTAAGTTCGATCTCCAGGCCGGCTACTCTTTACCATGGCTTACTTGGCTAAAGCCAATGAATTGGAGGTTATGCAGGCTGCTCGAGCTTATGTTATGCACCTTATCGGAGGTGTACTCATGCCGGATTCACACGGCAGTGAAGTCCACTTGATGTACTTACCGCTACTATCCAATTTGCATAACACCCGTTCATACAGTTGGGGGTCTACAGTGTTAGCCATGTTGTACCGCGAGGTCGGACGACAGATCCCTTTGCGATGGACATAGGTGGATGCCTCATACTGTTGCAGTCGTAGGCACTTTATCGGATGCCATTCTTGGCATCCATTAGTCACCAATCATATATATTTCCACTCGTTAATAGGTGATGAATCTTTACGCGTTATAGCAATTAATTGTCTTTTTTCGGATTATATTGTTCTAACAATTTGCTTTCATAGATGGAGCACGAATTCGGGTATCAGGAGGTCATACATGGTTCCGATATACCGCCTGATAATCGAGAATCATTCTGGAGAGGGAGTAAGTTTTTCCAATATCAATTTAATTTTATTATTTTATCTCACTTGACCCACGTTAATATAAAAATGTTATTAACTGTGCAGTTCATTTGGATGCCTTATTCTGTTCCTGAAATTATGGCTGTTATTCCATCATATGCCCACGTTCACTAAAAATTATGGTGCATTAGCGCACCCCTTATCCATTTTCAGATGGTGGAGTGGTATCATGGCGATCGAGTACTCCGGCAGTTCGGTTATATACAATATATCCTGACACTGCCAGTACGATTGGACGCACAACTCCATGGCATGACTAGGAGGGGGAGGCATGGGACTGATTGGGGAGATGAGCATGAAGAATATATTACGATTTGGAACAATCGGTTTGGTAGGGTACCTCAAATGGATCGTTGTTTGGATCTGCAGCCCTCGCCACAGTACCTACAGTGGTACTATGAGAAGGGGAAACCATTTTTATTTGGTGGGCGGTTGATGGTAGTCCTCCCACATACGACACGAATTGGGCAACATTTTCCAGATCCGCATCATGCACCAGACCCGGAGCCAGACCCAGAGCTACAGCCGGAGCCAGAGCTGGAACTACACTCTGGGAGTAGTTCTTATCATCCAGATTTTGGGGGCGATGACTATTTACCGGGCTCTTCAACCCATGGATATCATTCAGAGTTTGATATCTTCAGCCCACTACCACATCAATACTCCAGTCATCCCGATTCATATCTATTTCAGTACTCCACTCCTTCCGGCTCGTATCCACCACCGTACTTCGTTCCTTTCGACTCTTTTCCACCACCGTACTCTGCTCCTTCCGGCTCGTATCCACCGACGTTCTCTACTCCCTTCGGCTCATATCCACCACCATACTCCACTCCTCCAGAGCTGTATCTACCATCGGTTTTTACTCCCCCTGCTCGAGTTCATCGATTGCGTTTGATATGGATGAAAAAAATGTTGATCGTCGTAGTCGCCCGCAACGTGAACGTCGAGCTCCGCAAAGATATACCCCTAGAACCACACCATCAAATCATCAATTTTAAGGGGTTTTGTAATATAAATAACTTCATATTTATGTAATGAATTTTTTTGCAATATATTTATCAATTTTTTATTTGGCGTTTTATTTATGAATTTGAGGGCAAATTTTGGAATTACTTGGTTGAAGTATATAATAAGAAAAAAAATAGTAGTATTAAAAAGCAATCAATTTTAAAATACTTAAAAATGAATGAGACAAGACTTTTTCTTTCATTATGCAATAAACAGCATGTAATGAACAACATCTCAATTTCTATCCGATCGCGACAATTGTTCAGTGTGATAGTTTCAGAGCGGGCATTTACTCCGATTATGACCGGCTACTCTGCATAATCCACATAGCTTCCCGTTGGATTTCTCTCTAATGTCCATTTCGTTACGGATTCTGGATGATTGAAGACGACCTTTTGGGTTCTTACGTAACCCTATGTCTGGGATAAGCTCGAAGGTCGTCTGAGGAACCTCCTAAATAAATAGCTCAGGAAGCAAGGGAAACTCATTCTCCCATACACGCAACATGCTTTCAAGGGTGTACACTTCATCGATAAATTGATCTACATTAAGCGAGACTTTAGCACAAGCTGCCACGACATGTGCACAAGGATAATGAAGTGTCTAGAACCTCTTGCAATCGCATTGTGTATTTTGGAGATCAACTCCATAGGACCTAGGTGGTATACCAGGTTGACGACCGATGGTCTCTGTAACGCGAAACGTTTCATTATGTCGTGAATATACTTCTACATTCATCGACCTCACCATCCGACGGTTTGCAACCATTGCATCCCTAACATGTTCAACAAACACGTGTCCTACCTCCATCCGGTTGACTTGTTACTGACCCATTCTTGGCATCAAGGTAGCCAACCTGTAGAATGTAGTTGAGAAGACAGATGAAATCAGAAGATGTCACGTTTTCAACAACACAACATTGATCCTTTCTACCAAGTTTGTGGTTATTTGACCGTAACAAAAGCCCTCGTCAAAACTTTGAGCCCACTGCCACGGCTCCATGCTACCCAACCATTGTCGGAAATATGTGTTCGTCTGACCTTCCATGTCACTCTCAAGCTGAGTCATTCTCTACTGAAAAATGTGTGGTTCCAGCTCATATGTTGTGCATGTATTAAGAAGATATACATTACAGTCTTGCCACAAAAAATTTATGTTATATATTGAAATGATAAGGTTATTTTTTACCCATTTTCACAACTTGTCTTTTCCAGTCTTCATTCTTATAATCTTGATGGAAGTTAGCCGCGATGTGCCATATGCAGTAAACAGATCTCCATGGCACACCGGAACGCCTAATGACGGCAATTAATCATTCCCTCTATCGAAAATGATGCAAATATTATCATTACTAATTACATACCTCTACAGATTTGTAAGAAAGAATTCCCACGACTCCATGTTCTCATTATCTACGATGGAAAACGCAATCGGTAGCACGTTCCTGTTCCCATATTGAGCAATCGCAATAAGTAAGATTTGTGTATATTTATCGTATAACCATATCCATCTACTTGCACAAACGGCTTGCAGTAGGGAAATGCATGCACACATGGATCAAATGTCCAGAACATCCGTTGGAAAATTCTTTTACCCAGTTGTCGTTGCTCATCCGAGCCGTAATAAGGTCGTGTCTACAACTCAATGACAGTCCCCAGTACATACTCCCTTATTGCTGTAATTCATCCCTGTAACTCATTGTACGATCCATCGAAATTTCTGTACAATTACTCCATTGCCATCTGTTTAGCTATCCATGCCTTTCAGTATGATACTCGATACTGGAATCGTACCTACATTTTAGCAATTAGTACTGAAACTTTAATGGTCGGCATATCTTCAACCATTGGCATGATGCATATACAGATAGTTTTCAAATCGAGTTTTCGATGATCTTCTGTAATTCGTGTTGAAGTACATGTGTGAGGCCTAACAAATTTTCGTATCTCCCATATCTGAGACTTCTGGATAAATGTAGCTTGTATCTGCCAATATATTCATACTATACCGCTTAATGGCAAATACGTACTCTTCCTTAGTTTCAAATCTCTGGCCCACAAACAACTCCTCAGGATCAGAATATACGGCTATCTGGTGAGCAGGTAGTATCTCAGGGTACTCCGAGAACTCGGCTGCATGCGCCGTATCGGGGTCTATCCGAGACATGTGTGCCCCAGGATTATTGTGTATCACAATACAACGGATCTGCTTCCTGACTGAAGATGCATTAATGTTTCCATCCTCGTTCACGCCTTCATCGTCAATATCATCTGGGACATCATCCATGTCGGGATCACTATCAATATCAACTGCATAATCAGAAGGATCACTACTTTGGTATATGATAAACACTAAATTATACATATTTTTACCTCATATTTTGCCTATATTTTGGATGAATTATTAATGATTTAGTGAGAATTGGTACTCTTAACCTTTCTTTTTCATATCTTATACTCAGAAAAGCATGGGGAAGAGAAAAGAACCAAAAATGGACCAAAAATGAGGAAAATAAGCCAAAAATAGCTTAACGCACGGCCCAAGGATTTACCGCACTGCCGTGGCACACGGTCGTGTAACATAAAGATCACACGGTCCATTCCCGACAAGCACGGCCAGGCCAGACGACCGTGCCCCATAAACAGAATATTACACGGCCTCTGTCGAAGTCACACGGGCGTGGCACATGGGCATCTTCTAGTCGTGAGAAAAGGGAATTTCACTCAAATTGGGATGCTTAGAGGCTAAGAAAGGCTCCCCACAAGCTCTCTATATAAAGACCTCATGAGGCAGAGGCAGATAGACGTTTGGAGATATATTTTTCTTCTCGTCTTTCTGCCACACTGAAGGTAGAAGCAAGGGATTACTCTAAGGGAGAAGCTGATTGATTCATCCCAGAAGCCGGAATTCTACATCAATATAGGGGATCTCTCTAAATTCCTTTAGGGATTTTCGGATTCTTTTATGTTTTGCTATTTTATATCTTCTGTGATGTTTCTCTTCTTTATTATGAACTAAACCTCTCAAATACTTGAGGGGGATGAAACCTAAGACAGATCTTGTTATTTATTCTTGATTTATTTGATAAATACTTGAATTGTTCTTAATTATGCATTCTTCATTCTTGATTTAATAATCCTAGGTATTTTTTCAAGAATTAGATGTGCTTAGAGCAGAGGAGCAAAAGTCCATGTGATAAGAGTAGATCTACCATAATTAAGCGGAGTTGCATGCAACCCTAGACATAGGGCGACATAAATCTGCCGGATTAGGGTCAAACCTAATATGGGGAGCCATAGATCGAATTAATGCAACCTAGGGAGTTAATTAATAAGGGAACTTTAATTAACAACTTAGGCCAAGTTGCTCTTCACCTCGACGGAGGGTTTAGCATAAGTTAGGGATCTCTACGGATCAAGCCAAATAAAGAAATCATATAGTTCAAGAAAATAATAACAAGTGAAGTCTAGGTGGATTCTCCCTTGAGTATTGTCCATATTAATTAGCTTTTTCCCCTAAAGTTTTTCCTCAATTTACTTTTTGTGCACTTTTAGTTTAGATTTAGAATTAGTTAAACAACCCTCTTTTATTTTTAGGCTAGATAATAGAAAGAAAGTAAGTATTAGTACTTTTAGTTCCCTTGGGTACGATAACTCGGTCTTGCCACTAAGCTATACTATTGTTCGACAGATGCACTTGCCTCAACAACTTGATATTAGTTAGTTTTGGTGGGATCAAGTTCTTTATAAATTTTATTACTTCATATCACGCGATAGCAATATTACGAAAACTCGATTTCCATTACTTTAGCCATTACTATATATATATATATATATATATATTTCTTTTATTTTTATTTTCAGTTTTTATTTATTTTTATTTTTATTTTTATTTTCTTTAAAATTTTTGAGTTTTCTTTGCTTTTTCTTTTTAGGTATTTTTAGTTTATGACTAGAAACAACCCAACAGGACCACTACTTTTCAATGAAGATCTAGAAGCAACAGTTTGCAGAAATTGCAGGGAAATTCGACGCAGCCTACATTATCCAGAACAAGAACCTGAGCAAGAGCCAGAACCTACAGACGAGATGGAAGCAAATCAAAATGTTCCACCACCTCCCGCAATAGTCGCGCCACCAGCAAATCAAGAAGAAGCTCCTCGCACTATGTATGATTATGCTAAACCTAGTTTGGCTGGTACCCAAACTAGCATTCTTAGACCTACTATTGCTGCTAATAATTTTGAGTTAAAGCCTAACACTATTCAGATGATACAGCAATTGGTGCAGTTTGATGGTTTACAAAACGAAGATCCAAACTCACACATAGCCAATTTTTTGGAACTTTGTGATACCTTCAAAATAAATGGCGTTTCTGATTATGCCATTCGATTGAGGCTATTTCCATTCTATTTGAGAAATAAAGCCAAACAGTGGTTAAATTCTTTACCATGAGGCTCAATTACCACATGGGAGCAGATGACCGAAAAATTTTTACTCAAATATTTTCCTCCAGCTAAAATAGCCAATTACGAAACGATATTTCTTCTTTTGTGCAGATGGATTTAGAAACACTATACGATGCATGGGAGAGATATAAAGATCTTTTGAGAAGGTGCCCTCATCATGGTCTACCTTTGTGGCTACAAGTTCAAACCTTCTACAACGGTTTAAACCCGTCAACTAGACAAATGATCGATGTAGCCGCAGGAGGGACGATCAATAATAAAACACTTGAAGCAGCTTATGAATTTATTGAAGAGATGTCATTGAATAATTATCAGTGGCAAGTCATGAGGACAAAGCCAACAAAAGCTGCAGGAGTTTATAATATTGATGCTGTCACCATGCTTACTAACCAAGTAGAACTTTTAAATAAAAAGTTTGATAATTTTGTTAGTTTTACGCAGGCACAACCAGTGATGCAATGTGGTGCGACTCAAGGAAACACGTTTAATCCAGATTTTGCATCTTATGGACACAGCATGGAGACTGAACAAGTCAACTATATGGGTAACAATTCTAGACCTCAAAATAACCCCTATAGTAATACTTATAATGCAGGTTGGAGAAACCACCCAAATTTTTCATGGGGAGGACAAGGAAATCAAAGACAACAACCTCCTCCAGGATTTCAGCAACTACCACCGCAACATGAGAAGAAGCCGAATCTTGAAGAGATGTTTACCAAATTCATGGCCGTATCAGAAACCCATTTTCAAAGCACTGAAACAGCACTGAAAAATCAGCAAGCATCAATTCAAGGGCTTGAAAACCAAATTGGTCAACTTGCAAAATTAATTTCAGAAAGACCACAAGGAGGATTACCAAGTAATACTGAGCCAAATCCCAGAGAACATGTCAAAGCGATTACTTTAAGAGATGGAAAGGTCCTAGCTGAACCTGAAAAGAAGACTATCCCAGAAATTTTAGAAGAAAAGGCAGCGAAACCTGAGGATAACACTCCACTGCCACTGAAGGAATACAAACTGCGCATCCCATATCCGGCAAAATTGAAAAAAGACCATACAGACACTTAATTTGGTAAGTTCCTTGAACTTTTCAAACAATTACACATTAACTTACCTTTTGTTGAAGCAATTTCACAGATGCCGAAGTATGCAAAGTTCCTTAAAGAACTTCTGACAAATAAAAGGAAGTTGGAAGAATTGGCCAAGGTAGAACTCAACGAGGAATGCTCAGCTATTCTCCAAAATAAACTGCCAGCAAAACTAAAAGATCCAGAGAGTTTTACTATCCCTTGTCTGATTGGTAGTTTACTTATTAATAAAGCTTTAGCTGATTTAGGTGCTAGCATTAATCTCATGCCTTACCAAATGTTCAAACAACTAGGTCTCGGGGAACCCAAGCCTACTAGGATGAGTATTCAATTAGCCGATAGATCTGTTAAATATCCTAGGGAAATCATTGAAGATGTGCTAGTAAAGGTAGATAAATTTATATTCCCTGTTGATTTTGTTGTGCTTGACATGGATGAGGATATTGAAGTACCTTTTATTTTGGGACAACCATTTTTAGCCACTGCTAGAGCTGTTATTGATGTAGGGGATGGCAAATTAGTACTTAGAGTTGGTGAGGAAGAAGTTGTCTTTAAAATTTATGATGCCCTGAGATTCTCTAAACAACAAGATGATTCGTGTTATTTTGCTGATATTATTGATTATTTTGTTCAAGATAATCTCCAGGAACTTTCTCTCATAGACACGTTGGAACTGTGTCTTGTTCAAGGTGGGGGGAAAGATGAAACCACCCCTGAAATCGAGGAAGTAAGGAAAGAAATGGATTCTAATGAAATCATCGCTAGGCATATAAGTTATGAGAATTTAAAGATGAGTGATGAATTTAGACAGAAACCCTCCATTACTGAACCCCTTAAATTAGAACTAAAACAACTGCCAGATCATTTAGAATATGCCTTTTTAGGGGAAGAATCAACTTTACCAGTCATTATCGCATCCGATTTAAGCTTTGCAGAGAAAGAGGAACTACTCCATGTATTAAGAGAACATAGATGTGCTATAGCTTGGAAAATTTCAGATATCAAGGAAATTAATCCTTCTTTCTACACCCATAAAATTTTAATGGAGGACGAATTCAAACCATCAGTGCAAGCCCAGAGACGATTGAATCCCAATATAAAAGAAGTTGTAAAAGCTGAGGTAATTAAACTTCTAGATACAGGTATTATCTATCCTATTTCTGACAGTTCTTGGGTAAGCCCTGTGCAGGTTGTTCTTAAAAAAGGTGGATTGACCGTGGTGTCTAATGATAAGGAAGAGTTAATACCTACAAGAACAGTCACAGGATAGAGAGTTTGCATTGATTATAGGAAGCTGAATGACGCCACTCAAAAAGATCATTTCCCATTGCCTTTTATTGATCAGATGTTGGAAAGATTATCAGGTCATATGTATTATTGTTTCCTAGATGGCCTCTCTGGTTAATTTCAGATCCCGATAGCTCTAGAAGATCAGGAGAAAACAACGTTCACATGCGCATACGGTGCATTTGCTTATCGTAGAATGCCTTTTGGTTTATGTAACACTCCTGCTACTTTTCAGCAATGCATGCTAGCTATTTTCAATGAATTCGTGGAAGACATCATGGAGGTATTTATGGATGATTTCTCAGTTTTCGGTAATTCTTTCCAACTTTGTCTTAATAATCTAGAACGTGTTTTGATCAGATGTGAAGAGACAAATTTAGTGCTAAACTGGGAAAAATGCCATTTTATGGTTCAAAAGGGTATTGTTTTAGGACATAAAATTTCTAGTAAAGGGATAGAGGTAGATAAAGCGAAAATTGAAACTATTGAAAAACTACCTCCTCCTAATTCAGTTAAGGCTATAAGAAGCTTTTTAGGACACGCCGGTTTTTATCGAAGATTCATTAAAGACTTTTCTAAAATAGCTAAGCCTTTAACTAAATTACTAGAAAAAGACGTACCCTTCAACTTTGACCAAGAATGTCTACAATCTTTCAACAACCTCAAGGAAAAGTTAGTTAACGCGCCGATTATGATTTCACCTGATTGGAATCTACCTTTTGAACTAATGTGCGATGCAAGTGATTTTGCAGTAGGTGTAGTTTTGGGACAGCGAAAGGACAAACACTTCCAGCCGATCTATTATGCTATGAGGACCTTGACAACTGCTCAAGCAAATTACACGACCACAGAAAAAGAATTGCTAGCTGTTATTTTTGCATTTGACAAATTTAGATCTTATTTAATTTTGTCAAAAGTCATTGTTTATACTGATCATTCAGCTCTTCGCTACCTCTTAACTAAAACTGATGCAAAACCTCGATTAATAAGATGGATTCTATTGTTACAAGAATTTGATTTGGAAATAAAGGATAAGAAGGGAGCTGAAAACTTAGCAACAGGTCACCTCTCAAGGCTAGAGACCGCATAGCCCAAATATCTAGACAAGATGAACGATTTGTTCCCTGAGGAACAACTCCTAGCCTTAGCAGACACGACACTTCCTTGGTTTGCTGATTTTGCAAATTATTTAGCAGCTAACATAACCCCAAAAGGGCTAAACCATCAGCAAAAGAAGCAATTCTTCACTGATATGAAAAACTACTTTTGGGAAGATCCTTTCCTTTTTCGAATTTGTGCAGATCAGGTTATACGAAGATGCGTTGATGACACAGAAGCATACCAAATTTTGAATCACTGCCATTCAGGACCCACAAGAGGACATCACAGTGGAACTAGAACTGCTCATAAGATACTCGAATCAGGTTTTTACTGGCCTACACTTTTCAGAGATGCCAACAGGTATGTGATCTCTTGTGATAAATGCCAACGAACAGGTAATATCTCTCAGCGTAATGAAATACCTTAGAACTATATACTTTCATGTGAAATATTTGATGTATGGGGTATTGATTTCATGGGTCCGTTCCCTAATTCATTTGGGAATAAATACATACTACTAGTAGTAGATTACATGTCAAAATGGGTAGAAGCCCAAACTCTACCGACAAATGATGCTAGGGTGGTAGTACACTTCTTGAAAAGACTTTTTTCTCGATTTGGAACACCTAGGATAATCATTAGTGATAGGGGTACACATTTTTGCAATACTCAATTTGAAAAGGTTCTGAAAAGGTATGGAGTACACCATAGAACAGCTACCCCTTACCACTCACAAACCAGTAGCCAAGTCGAAGTGACAAATAGAGAGCTGAAACGCATCTTAGAGAAAACAATAGAAACAAATAGGAAAGACTGGTCAAGAAAATTAGATGATGCATTATGGGCTTATAGAACTGCTTTTAAAACACCCATAGGAACATCTCCCTATAAACTTGTTTATGGAAAAAACTGCCATCTACCGTTTGAACTTGAACATAAAGCATTCTGGGCTATAAAATTTTTAAACCTTGATTTTAAAAGTGTAGGAGAGAAGAGATTAATGCAGTTGAATGAACTTGATGAATGGCGCTTCAATGCTTACGAGAAGTCGCGACTATTTAAGGAAGCCATGAAGCGACGTCATGACAAAAGGCTGAAACAACCCAAGCAATTCAAAACAGGTGATCTCGTCTTACTTTACAACTCAAGGCTGAAACTATTCCCTGGAAAACTCAAGTCAAGGTGGTCAGGTCCATTCACTGTTCTAAATGTCTTTCCATACGGCACCATTGAGGTAACTCACCCTAACCACGGTACGTTTAAGGTAAACAGCCATAGGCTTAAACATTATAGAGGTAAGAATTTTGCGGAATACAGGGAGGAGCTTCGGCTCCACCACACCCCCTCTTGATACATCCAGGTAGGGTCGAGCTTAGACTCTAAATAAGCGCTTCTTTGGAGGCAACCTGAGCACTAACTTAGTAACTTTCTTTTCTTTAAAATTTTTAGTATGTGTTCATGCATAAACTAACTCTTTGAATGCAGAAATTTAGGACCACATGGCCAGGCATACGGGCGTGCCAAAGGCCGTGCGAACTTTAAAAACAGGGACATGATCATGCACCCAGACCGTGCACAAACAGAGTAAAAATTTTCCCAAAACACGGGCCATCAATAAATACCCACGGCCGTGCGAATTGGCCGTGGGGACCTTACGAATTCCACACGGGCTATCAACACCTCCCCACGATCGTACGGCATGGCCGTGTCAACCCTGCAGTATCAACACGGGCTTGCACAAATACCCACGCCCGTGTTCGTAGCCCGTGGAAGACACTGCCAAATTTCACACGCCCGTGGCACATATCACACGACCGTGTGATGCACGAACATGATCGCACATGGCCGTGTATACCATCACACGGCCGTGTGAGTAACGAAGACCTGATCTCACACAGCCGTGCGAACCTGTCACACGAGCGTGCTCATCGTATCAGGCACGCCATAATGACCGAATATCGAAAAACACGGGCCAAACACGATTCACACGGGCGTGTGACATGCCCGTGTGACACTAAAACTATAAAAAGGAACCACTATTCATCTCCCCTTCCACTCAAACTCTAGAAAACTCCCTCCCTAACCACCACAAACACTGCCCCAGCCCTAAAAATGCCACCATTCTTCATTTCCAACAACCCACGCCCGTGCAACCTTCAACCCACGACCGTACAAGCCTAAAAAAATTGGTTCTATTTTCTCATTTGCCTCAATTATTCTTATTTTATTTCATTTCTTTATTTTTTTATTTTTATGACATTTTTCTTGCATTTTAATTGATTTAAAGCATGGAATTAGGAAATATAGGATGAATACTCTAGAACAATATAGAATCAACTAGGATTGTACTTTTGCTTGCCATTTAGAATTCCATTCATTTGCCATTTAAACTTCCATTTGCATGCCATTTGGCCATAATTCCAATATATATATACAACCATAGTTCTTAGTTCTATTGTAAGTCTTCAAAATGATTCGCTCCTACTATTTAGGTTAATCATCCATTTTGTTTTACTTTTAAGCATTGTCACTTTCCTTTTTATCTTGTAAATTTTTTACGACTCATGATCTTGTTATTATAGGTAAGATGTCATCACGTGCTAAGAAGACTGCTGTTCCCGTATCCAAAAAGCGCCAAGGACCGGGAAGTTCATCAAGGCCCACCTCCGAGGCACGCCACCCATTCCTTACATTCTCGCAGGATTCTCAGGAGGAACGCTACCAGTTACTCCGAGCTCGCACTATTTCTGTGGGCTGATGTATCACTGGGAGACCCTTGAGCAAATTAATCTAGTAAGTGATGTCCAAGCCCTGCTGAGTACCGACCCATGGGACCAGTTCTTCAGAATCGTGGAACCAACTTACTTAGAACTCACCATCGAGTTCTGTTCCACATTCCACCTCCAAACTGTCATGAACAACTTTGACGATCCAGGTACGGTCCAATTTCACTTAGGAGGTTTAGTGCGACAACTGAGCGCCTCAGAGTTCGGTACAGCCCTCGGACTTTATTCCGAACAGTTCATGGCCGAAGAGGACTTTCCCACCCTCTCCCGTCGCATACATATCAGGCCAGTAGAGTGTTGGTATGAGATCGCTCCGGGGCAGCAAGTCTACAACCCCAGCGTAGAAGGGAGAGTACAGGCGTCGTCAACACTCATGACGCATACTTCCTCTGGTGCATGGCCAATGGCCACACTATCGACCTTGCTTACTTCACAGCGTTGGCCATGCAACACCAGACTGAGAGGCACCAGAAGGGCGTTATCTCTATGGGCCCCTACATTACGAGACTGGGCCGCTACTTCGGCCTGTTCAACACCACGACCCAGACATCCTCCTACACTTTCATAGGCCAGATGTCCTCACAAGGCATCAAGAGCATGCTACACATGAGGATGGTGGAGCGACAACCAGGTGGAAGTCACTTCCACTTCCGCCTTGTCTAGGATGCCGTAGACCCAGAGGACATTGTTGATGATGTCCCACCACCATCACCAGAGGAAGATGAGCCCGCTGACCCACGGCACCCCAGACGACCCACTCAGACGGTAGCCTCACGTGTCGACATATTCGAGCGCCTGGATCAATTTAAACAACAATTGTTTCAGCGCTTCGATTACATTGACGCCACTCTCGCGCAGATATGTCAGCACCTGAACATCACACCGCCGCCACATGATCCATCCGAGGACTAGTTCCTCTTCTTTTTATGTTATTTTTATTTCTACTTTTATTTTTCTTTATTTTCTTTTTCTTAATTTTCAGACTTACCCACTAATATTTAGTTTTCTTTTTTTTCTTATTTTTTATTCTAACTTTGTTTTCCTTTCCAGTATATTTTATTCTATTTCCTTTTTACAATTTAGTATTTCATTTTACTTGCTTATTTTATTTTACGTTCTTAACGGCTAATCCCACGGAAGTAAATTCCATTGACTCAAACCTCCCCACGACTACTAAATCCATTTGCAGTTTCAAAGAAGCCTCACAGCTCAAATCTCTACGAAAATGGGAACACAGTGCCACACCTACCGGCTCTTCCTATCTCACAATTCATCCTAAATTCGGGGAGTTTTCAATTCTCTCCCTCTCTTTTGATATTATGCTTTTATTGCTAGATATATATCTTTGTACATTGAGGGCAATGTACATCTTAAGTGTGGGGGGGAATATACTTTAATTCAGTATACCTTTCGTGAAAACCCCTGAATTTGTACTTCATGCATTGTTCTCTGCATTTTCCTCAGTTTCCTATTAGGAATTAATTCTGATTGATTTATGATTTTTATTGATATGTTGAGAATCAAGAAATAGGCAATTGTACTATGATTATTCGAACTTTAAAAACATTAGGGAATCAAGCATGATAAGTTGAAATTTTTGAGAACCCTATTTTTGCATAAGTTATCTTCCCTAATTTTAAGTATTATCTTGAGATTTGAAATTCACAGGATTGACATCAAAAGCCATAATTTTTTGTGAGACTTTTGAACCTTTTGAGCATACATTCTTTCATGCTCACTTTTATTATTGCTTTGAGTAAGTCAATACTAAATTGTTATTCTAGAACTTGCTTTGATTATACATGTCAAGACCACATCATTAATTTGATATACCGAGATGATAAATGCACCTAGGATTTAACTCACTTACTCCACAAAAGCCTACCCTCATAATCTAACCCCTAGTAAACCCCATTGAGCCTAACAACCTTTTCCTTGACTCACCCTCTAATTATTAACCAATAACCCATTTTTGTTGAATTTCCCATTCAATTACTTTTGATCCCTATTTTTATCGAGATTTGAGTTGAATTTATTTAAGCTTTATTCTCTTTTCCATATGTAAATCTTTACTAATTCATTGTATCACTTGAATTGTTCTTAAAAAAAATGTGTATATACAGTCAAATTCAGTTGTAATGTATAATAGTTCAAATTAATTTTTTGCATATTTCTCTCTTAAAGCTACCAAAATGATGATATTAAGCTTTGAAATTATGTTCCAGTAATAGAGATTTTTTTAGCTAAGATAATTTTCAGTTCAATCTCGATTCTAACCCTCTTTTTGCAACCTATGACAACACCCCTAACCAAGCCCCGTTACAACCATAAAAAGACATTTTGATCGATGTATCATATCAAACTATAGTGGTGGAGATTTGATTTTCTTGCAAGCTTATGGTAATAACTTTCCAGGTTGACTAGAGAGTGCTTAAATTTTAAACCCTAAATACTTTGAGTGGATAAAGTGAACCTTTAGTGAGGATGTCAACTCCTGCTAATTAAGATGGAGAGATAATTACTTAGAAAGAAAGAAGAGACTTATGTTTTCAATGACAAAATTCTCAATTTAAATTGATTGAATCTTTAATGTTCTTCTGATTGAATTTTTCATTGTATGATTATCCGTGGATTAGATTGAAACATTATTGATAAAGATTATAGGTTGAGAATAATGATTCTTATTAGGGATTGAGATTTTGCTTGAGGACAAGCAAAGGCTTAAGTGTGGGGGTATTTGATAAATGCTAAATTATACATATTTTTACCTCATATTTTGCCTATATTTTGGATGAATTATTAATGATTTAGTGAGAATTGGTGCTCTTAACCTTTTTTTTCATATCTTGTACTCAAAAGAGCATGGGGAAGAGAAAAGAACCAAAAATGGACCAAAAATGAGGAAAATAGGCCAAAAATAGCTTAACGTACGGCCCAAGAATTTACCGCACGGCCGTGGCACACGGCCGTGTAACATAAAGATCACACGGTTCATTCCCGACAAGCACGGCCAGGCCATACGGCCGTGCCCCATAAACAGAATATCACACGGCCTCTGTCGAAGTCACATGGGCGTGGCACACGGGCGTGTTCTAGTCATGAGAAAAGGGAATTTCACTCAAATTGGGATGCTTAGAGGCTAAGAAAGGCTCTCCACAAGCTCTCTATATAAAGACCTTATGAGGCAGAGGAAAATAGACGTTTGGAGATATATTTTTCTTCTTGTCTTTCTGCCACACTGAAGGTAGAAGCAAGGGATTACTCCAAGGGAGAAGCTGATTGATTCATCCCAGAAGCCGGAATTCTGCATCAATATAGGGGATCTCTCTAAATTCCTTTAGGGATATTCGAGTTCTTTTATGTTTTGCTATTTTATATCTTCTGTGATGTTTCTCTTCTTTATTATGAACTAAACCTCTCAAATACTTGAGAGGGATGAAACCTAAGACGGATCTTGTTTTTATTCTTGATTTATTTGATAAATACTTGAATTGTTCTTAATTATGCGTTCTTCATTCTTGATTTAATAATCCTAGATATTATTTCAATAATTAGATGTGCTTAGAGCAGAGGAGCAAAAGTCCCTGTGATAAAAGTAGATCTACCATAATTAAGCGGAGTTGCATGCAACCCTAGACATAGGGCGACATAAATCTGCCGGATTAGGGTCAAACCTAATATGGGGAGCTATAGATTGAATTAATACAACCTAGGGAGTTAATTAATAAGGGAACTTTAATTAACAACTTAGGCCTAGTTGCTCTTCACCTCGACGGAGGGTTTAGCATAAGTTAGGGATCTCTACGGATCAAGTCAAGTAAAGAAATCATATAGTTCAAGAAAATAATAACAAGTGAAGTCTAGGTGGATTCTCCCTTGAGTATTGTCCATATTAATTAGCTTTTTCCCCTAAAGTTTTTCCTCAATTTACTTGTTGTGCACTTTTAGTTTAGATTTAGAATTAGTTAAACAACCCTCTTTTATTTTTAGGCTAGATAATAGAAAGAAAGTAAGTATTAGTACTTTTAGTTCCCTTGGGTACGATAACTCGGTCTTGCCACTAAGCTATACTACTGTTCGACAGGTACGCTTGCCTCAACATCGTGATATTAGTTAGTTTTGGTGTGATCAAGTTCTTTATAAATTTTATCACTTCATATCACGCAATAGTAGTATAAATCATCACCAACCACATCAATCTCGGGTGCAGCATTAAGATCAATGTCGATCCCATGTGTAGTTGATTGAGTACCAACGTATGACATCGGAACCACCATACATGGCTCTTCAGGTCCATCTTCTTCACCTAATGGAGTTGGATCTTCCATTGACTCCACAACAGCTAACTCAACAAATAAATGAAACGGTGCATTTTGGTTGCTCTGACAGTAAAGAGCGACCATTGTCTCCACGTCTTCATCGTCTACAAGTTCCATTTCGGTGAATTTTATGGGATCCATCGAAACTGGAAACTTGTTTGTCTGTAAAATTTCTACATATTGCGCATAGTTTATGGGGTATATGTATGGGAAAATTTAGCATATGGGCCTCACTGTTGCGCCTACCAAAAAGGCTCAACATGTTGAGCCTACTTGACAGGCTCTACATGTTGCGCCTGTCAGATAGACTCAACTTGTTGAGCCTTCTTGGTAGGCGCAACCCGTATTTTTATACTGACTCGAGCCAATAAAAATTATTAAAATAATAATATTTTAAAAAATTATTATTAAAATATTAGGTCGAGCCTGTCAGATAGGCTCGACCCAAAAAAATAACCAATTTTGGTAAATAATCTATCTGACACCCCATTTTGGTGTTTAATTTTTTTTACACTAAATGGGTAAAAAACCCTTGAACTTGTTAAGAGAAACTTCGTGTGAGATGGTGTTGTCCTATGTGCATAGGTAACCTTGAAACAGATGTGGTGAAGGATATGTATTTATTATTCATAGAAGTAAATTCAAAAGTACAAACATTATTTTATAATCTCCTTAAAGAAGTTGAACTTGTTAAGAAAAACATTGTCTGAGATAGATTTTCTTCTTTATGCAAAGGTAAGCCTGGAACGTATGCATTGAAGGATATCTATTTATTATTTGTAGAAGTAAATCCTAGAATGGAATCTTTATCTTAGGATAATAAGAAGTGATAGGGGGATACCTTTAGGTGTGCACCACCGATACAAAGTAAAGAAATAAATATATTAATTATTTGTTTAAGCCTCAAAGTCATTTCAAAAGATATCGGAAAGGGTTTTGAAATCTTAGTATGCAAGTACTCAATGAGGAAAAGGAATGAAATATTTTAATTTTTGAAAAGTAGATTTACAGCCTTCAAGGACACCCAAAATAACTTTATAGCATGCATTCAAGATAGCTTCTATAGTTTTTATAGGAACTCTCATTTTCAAAATTATCAAATAAGATCTAATCTAACTTATGATCTTACATATTTCTTCATTAAAGTAATTAAGATTGAAGCATAGAAAAATTTAAAAGATGAAGTACAAAACTCCAAATTATGAGAATAACATAACAACTCTAAATTCAAATAATCAACATAATTTTTTAATCCTAAAAAGTAAAATTATGCTTTAGTTGAAGGGAAAAAATTGTGATCTGTGAGCAAAGTTCAACAAACCCAACACCATCCTAACATAAAATGATAAAATACCTTTCGAACCAAGATAATAATAGAAGCAAATAGATAAATCGAATGAACTCTCATTTTCCCTAAGGGAAGACAACATTTGACTAAAGGCCATTGTTGTGGTTGATGTTTTCACCAAATTGGAACATCATCCCATTGCCTCCCACATGAGTTTGTGGGTTGTTGTTGTTGTTGCTCATTAGTTCCATGATCCATTGATGCCTCTGCATTGGATCCATTTTGTTCACATCTGCTTGCACAATATCCTCCGTACTTGTCTTCGGCATCGCTTCGGGAGTTACCATCATCATCGATGGCAGTGCAACCAGGGACGAGGACGATGATAATGACACCCCTTGAGGATTAAGGGGTGTCTTAGTAAGTGCATCAATCCTCTTGTCAATATCACTCATTTTTTTATCAAGTAACAAGTTGATTTCACTCAAGGCCTCAAAGTTCAAACCATGGACGTCCCTTTTGCCACAAATCGTATTGAACATGACCTCGGTCATTTCTTTTTCCCAGTTTTCCTTGCAATGCTTCTTTAGCTGCTCAGCTGCTTTGGTGGTCTTTTGGGAGATGAAACTCTCTTGGTTCAACATATTCTTGCTTTTCTCCATCTCAGGGATCGTCTCGAGCTTGGAAAGCACCTGTTGGACTCCCATGGGGGAAGGCCAAACCTCGGGTTGGGACTCATAAGGACTGTACATGATAGAACAAGCATCGATATCACAAAGGGTACTCAACTCACTCAGTTTTTTCATCAAACCCTTCATTCTTTTCTTGTAGGTGGCTTTCCTTGCTGAATCATCGGTGATATAAGCAAGCTTAACCTTCTTCCTCGTCATGGCTCTTAAAGCAAAGGGGGATATTGGAATGGCTTTTTCTTTTTCTTTTTCTTTTTCTTATGTATTTCTTTCCCAAACAGAAATTGGATGCTTTATATAGAGGTGAAGGGAGTGAAATTGTTATCAAATTAAATGAAAATAATAGGCAATAATTTTAGTATATAAAAGATACCATTGTAATGCATTTCAAAGAATTCAACTGGATGGGTTAGGTTTTAATTTTTTTTATTTTTTCCATGATTAATGTTTCATGTAGATATATATTTTATTTAGTCATAAAGTGACGTCATAAGTATTACAAAAAAAATTATTACGTATTTATACGAATCTTATAATATCAAATAATTCGGTTAGTTATAAAACGATAAAAATGACTTTCATCATGTATTTATACAAATAACATAATATAAAAGATATGGTGTTGGTCCTTGTACAAACAAAATTTGAGACTTAGTTTGTGTACTTACAGTAAAAAATTAAGTCCTCCAACTTTTTATTTAAAAATTTCAGTTAAATAATTAAAATTGTAAGTATTTTCCATCAAAATTTTACAATTTGACAAGTTGATTAATCTGTCCTCATATGAAGTGTTATATGATTGATGAAAAATAGTCATGTTAAGTTGATAAATTTCAACGGAAACTACCAACCATGATAATGATGGGACTAGGATTTTTAAATTGAAAAAGTAAAATGATTGAATTTTTAGCTTTTAAAGTATGAGGGCTAAATCTTAAATTCGATAGAAGTACAAGGACTAATAGCATATTTTGTCCATATTCTAAAAAGAATCATAAATATTTTGTATATTAATCTATAAATGGTAATGCCAGATAAAAATAACACATACATAGGTATATAAAAGGCAAGTGTTCACACATACCATATATGCATGTACACCATGGAAATTTTTAGTTATTAATGGTAATAAAGTATAAAAAAACAAGAAAAAACTTATTTTTTTGAAAAGAAGGTGATTTTAGAAAATTAAAAAAAGGTAAAAAATAACATTATAATACATAAATGGTATGTATCAGTTATATAATTTCCATGTTAGAGTTTTGGTATTTAAGTAGTGTAAATTGTTAACTAAGAATTGTAATAATGTGCTATATATTTTTTTCTTATAAATTTGGTAAATATTTTAATGTTATGACAAAAATAACATAGAGATGATAAGTACGCCACCTAAACTAAGTATAGCAACTCTTTTGCTATCTGAATAGCCAAATTGTGTAAAGGGTGAGCCAACCGTTGGCTGAAAAGAGATGTTGCAATCATTTATCTTCTGCTAATGTTGCACCATGAAGAAGATCAGATCGCCAATTACATACAATCCCTAATGCTAACATTCATCAACTTGGAATAGTGCAATTATCAAGATGGAAGCATTGGGTTGATCTACATATCCATGTTGACGTAGTATATGTTGGTCGAATTGTTTATTATAAGCTTCCACTATATTTGCAGCTAAGCAATCAATCCAAACAACCCAAGCTAGAGCTGTAATCGAGCGAAGCCGAGCTTGAATATTGTCAAGCTTGAGCTTGAGCTGAACTTGAAATTTTGAGCTTGATACTCGACTCGAGCTTAATCGAGCATATATGTTTAAGCTCAAGCTTCGCTCTAAATATAATTGAGCTTGAGCTCGAGTTTGATTAAACTCGTTTACCAATTTTTCTGCTCAAGTTCAAGCTCAACCCAATGATTAAGCTGAGGTATAACAACCTACATTAAGGCTAATATTATAATTTAATTATGTAAAAATATGAAAAGCTTGATAAGGCTCATGAGCCATCCGAGTCAAGCATTACTAAACTCAAATTTGGCTCGATTGATAGCTCAAGTTGCTCGAGCTCGAGCTCGACTTGATAATTAACAAATCGAGTTCATTTTTTTAGTCAAAATAGAAATGCTTGCAAAGACCACTGTCTCTTTTTCACCCCCAACTCAAGAAGAGGTACAAGTGCGAAACAATTAATTCAAAAATTTAGTTTGTAATTTCCAAATCAAACAAGTGTCTTCAATTGACATACCTCTCTTTCGAAGCTAAACTTTAATGGAAAAAAGTTAATTGCATAGTTTCCAAAGGAATAAAATTATCTTGAATGGGACTTTAATTCTCCGTAAGGATTCCTGTAATGCCCAAAAAATTTAACCTTTGCTTGTTGATTCTATCAATGACTAAGTATATGCTTTAGTGGTTTAGAGCCTTAATTGTGTGTTGAGATCTGAAGTTTGAGTTTTTGTGTAATCAATCAATGTGAAAGTATAATTTTTATGCTATTCTGTAAAATTTGATTATTTTTAAAATGAACTAAATTGTTCCCCCCCATTCACTATTCTTTCTTTTTTTTTTTCTTTCTCATCCTTCCTATCATTTTCTCCTTCTCCTCTGTTTGTCTTTTTCTTTTATTTCCTTTCATTAATTTTGTTGTTGTTCTATCGTGGGAGTTGCGTATTTTCTTCTGTTTGACTAAAAGGTTATCAACATAATTTTTGTTTGTCAAAATTCTGTTAATTGTTGCTATTGTTCATTATTCAGAGATCAATTTGCTCATTTTCAAAATTGGCAAGGACCGTACTTACACCAATCTGCTATTTGAATTATTTGAGTTATTCGAATTGTAAATTTCAACTTGATTCGAATTCGAAACTCGAATTACCTATTCAAGTTGACTCGAATAACTCGATTCAATTAACATGTAATTCAAATTTTTATTTTTTCATTTTTTTGAATCAAATCGAGTTTTGCTTACCCCTAATCACAATGCTAGTGGTTTGTAAATAAAAAAAAAGGAAAGATTCATTTATATAATTGCATAAAATTCACATATCAATGTACATTGAATGAATGTTAATGTATAATTTTGTAATTTATCCTAAATTATTTTTAGAGTTTTAATAATTTTTTATATAAGTTTTAAATTATTTATATATTTATATTATTTTATATCTGAACTAAAAAACCCAACCCGATCAATCTGAATCTGAATAGAATCTAACTTTATTTGTTCTTAAAAAGTCAACAATCCAAACTTGTCCAATCCTAACCTAAATTGATAGAAACTTGAAATTACTGAAAAAGTAACCCCAGTAATCTAAATTTAAAATAATCCAAACATGTAATAATCCAACCTTAACTCTTAAAACCAAATAAAAAAAAGGTTTTGCAACGTGAATTAATCAATTAAAATTGACCTAATCAAAACAAATTCGACTTGTTCAATATTGTCTAATTTTATATCATATTTTTAATATTTATACAAGTTGTCAAATACATATTTATAAACTTTCGAACATAAAGAAAAATAACACAATAGAAATATATGATTGAAAAAACATATGAATACCATAAAGACTAAAATGTACTAATAATAATTTATATAAATTTATATTATGTTGAATTAAAAAAATAAGAATACCAACCAAACAAACATCAAACATATAGTTTTGATCCTATAGAATTTAAAAAATCACATTAAATCTAGTTTTATCATTCCCTAGTTATCCCTCACCACTTTTAATCCCTCCATCAACTTGTCTAAAAAATAACAAAGCAACTTCCTAGATTGAGTTATAGCATGCGTTAGAGATAGCTTTTATGAATTGTTATAGGAATTCTCATTCTCAAAATTCTCAAATTAGATTTAATCTAAATTATGGACTTAATAAATTTTTGTCATTTAAGTAATTAAGATTCAAGCATAGAAAAAAATTAAAAGATAAATAAAAAACCCCAAATTAGGAGAATAACATAACAACTCTAAATTCAAATAACAAACATAATGTTTCAATCTTAAAAAGGAACATGATTTAAGTTTGTGATCTATGAGCAAAGTTCAACAAGAATAACATTATCATAACATAATATGATAAATACCTTTGTATCAAAGGCCATAATAAATGAAAATAGATAATTTATATGAACTCTTATTTTTTTCCAAAGAAAAAAAAGCATTGGACCATAGGTCATTGTTGGGGTTGATGATGTCACTAAACCATAGCATCATCTCATCGCCTCCCACGTGAGTTTGAGGGTCGTTGTTGTTGTTGTTCATTAGCTCCATGTTGTCCACCTATGTTTCCCTAATCTATTTCATACTTATCCTTGACCTCGCTTCAGGCGTTACCATTGTCATCGGTGTCAGTACAACCACGGACGGGGATAGTGATAATGACGTACCTTGAGGATTAAGGGGTGTCTTAGAAAGTTCATCGACCCTAATGTCGATATCCCTTATTTTTTATCAAGTAACCCGTTGAGATTATTCAATTCCCCCAAGTTCAAACCACAGATAACCCGTTTGCGACAAATGTTGTTGAACAAGACTTGTGCCATCTCATTTTCCTAATTTTCCTTGCAATGCTTCTTGAGTTGTTTTGCTACTTTAGTGATCCTTTTGGAGAGGAAACTCTCTTGGTTCTCCATCTTCTTACTTTGTTCCATCTTGGGGATATTGTTGAACTTGGAGAGCACTTATTGGACTCCCATGGGGGATGGCCAAACCTCAAGTTGGAACTCATATGAATTGTACATGATAGTGTTAGAATTAAGTGACCCAAATCCTTATTTAAATAAAATACAGTCGTAAAATAAAATAAAAGTAAAATCCGTATAGAACTACACTTCTTTTATTTTATTTTAGAATAAGGTTTTTAAACCTTATTAAGGTGTTTTAATCTTACTATACTCCTATTAGAATATGGTTTTACAAGCCTATTAATAGACATAGTCTACTCCTCTTGTAATCATTCGAATTCGACATGGTGAATTTTTTCTCCTCTGCCCGTGATTTTTCCCGAAAGGGTTTCCACGTAAAAATCTGTGTGTTATTTATTTTTCTTTCTTTATTCTTTGCGATATATTGTCATTATTGACATTCTATTTTTTACAGATAGCACAAGCGTTAATCCTACAAAGGGTACTCAACTCGCTCATATTTTTCATCAAACCCTTCTTTCTTTTCTTGTAGGTGGCTTTCCTTGCTAAATCATTGGTGATAAAAGCAAGATTAATCTTCTTCCTCGTCATGGCTTGCAAATCAAATGGGAATATTAATATGGTTTTTTCCCTTTTTCCAATGTATTACTGACCCAAACAACAAATTAATTCTTCACATAAAGGTGAAGGGTGTAACAACCCGAATTTTGGGCCTGGAAGTATTGGGAATTGGTTAAGTTTTGGATCCTAGCTTAGTATTTTTAGAAGTTTAATTTTGGCCTTCCTGTAGGTCAGAAGTGGCATGAAGATGGACTCTAAGGAGAGTGATCAGAAGAGATAATATAGGAAGAGGTTAGGAGAGCTTATCGTGGAGAAAAATTAGGAGATGAGATGTGGATGAAGTGGAGCCAATTGGGACTTTAGGGGTTTGGCTTTGGGTATTTATAGGGGGTGCCAAATTCTTTTTGAAGAGTTTCCCTTGCTTTGCCAAACCGAATGCTTCATTCTTCTCCTTCTTTCTAGTTTTTTTTCCTCTTTTACAAAAGCTGAATACCTATATCCCCTTTGCTGATTTCTTTCCTTAATCTTTTAAAAGCCGAATACCCATATCCCTTTTGTCGATTTCTTTTGCTTCCTCCATCATAAATTTTTTTTTGTTATTTACAACCTTTAATTAAGATTTTAAAAGCCGATCACACTCAGTAGATATTTAGGTCGCAAGATCAGAGACGAGTTTCGGTAAGTGTCTCATTCTCAATTTCAATTTCTTAGGGGGTGGCTGAATATATGTGTAGCCATAAGGGTGACTCGTGTGGAAGACGAGTCACTTGATGTTGATAAAATATGTGTGTTGATGCAGATCTAGGAATATTTGAGACTATTCGCTAATGAAAGGCTAGAAAAGCCGAAGGTTCACGGTAAGGCTACGGTAAGGCTTCGGGATTTGATAAAGTTTTAGTAAGGTTTAGAGTTGATTTGGAAGTGGTTTTGATTGTAGGTTAAGACTAAGGATAGTGTAAGTGTGAGTCGTCAATCAGGTGTGTACATACATTATACACACGAAAATCGGCAAAAGCCGAAATCCCGAAATCCCGAATAGGCCTGACGAACTTGTGGGCCCAAAGTGGAAAAATTGTGATATGAAATTGTATGATGAATTGACATGCATGATTGTATGATTGGATTGTGATCGGGCCTAATGGGCTACATAAGCATGTTTGGGACTTAGTGGATTTAATGAATATGATTGGGCCTAGTGGGCCTTATGGGATTGTAGAAATGCATGCTAGGATTTTAATGGACTATAGGCCTAGTTCTGATCTCTCAAATTTTACATAAGACTTAATTAAATTATTAAACAAACCCGTGGACGAGTCGCTAGACTAAGGTGTGGCAATGGATGTGTGCATGTCTAGGATTGGATCTAGGAAGAGCTTGGTACATAAGCGGTCCGAGTGACCCACCTCCGCTTCTCTTGAATCCTACCTGGTGCATAGTGTCCGTTCATCTTAGCCGCGAGGACTTGTTGATGGGCCAAAATTCATAACTAAAATTTGTATCATTAGGAAATTATGAAAATACCCTTCTAGGATAAAATTATGAAAATACCTTTCTAAGGTAGAATTACGAAAATGCCCTGTAAGGTAAAACTACTGAAACACTCTCGTACGGTAGGAGTACCAAAATACCCATGTAGCTAGATTTACGAAAATACCCCTGGGTAGTGAAATGACCAAAATACCCCTAAGTGCTTAATATGTGAGAATGTGTGAAAACGAGTATGATGCATTCATGAATTGTATGTTGCACTTGGGTAGGTTTTGATGATATGGAGGAAGTGTTTTGAGGATCGCATAGTCGCTTGATGACTGTGGATCCACCGTAGGCTTTTAAGCCACCGAGTAGCTTTGCTACACCGTACTTATATTGTAACACCCTTATACCCGTATCCATCGCCGGAATGGGTCACAAAGTATTACAAAACCAAAATCAACAATTTAACGACCCACATACATATGAATAATTATTTAAGATATAAAACACATCTTGCCGACACTTGTTTAAAACATTCAATGTCTCAATAATAATCTCGATAAAAATCATATAATACGCATGTAATATTTAATTCAGTTCAACTCTCTGTTCGACCATCATGAAATGAAATTCGTAATTTATTTGGTCCTAACATGACTTGATGACATAACTATCATTAACCAAAATCCATTAGTCTATTTACAAGCATATGTGCATATGTATATTTAGCTAATGTAGCAGAAGCTATTTTAGTACCAACTAACATGATTGTTACTATTCCTTTGGTCAAAATTTCACTAATAGCCGAATATCCATAAGTATAAATCCAATCATAATTATAAATACCAATCACTACTCTATATGTCAATTCAACTCATACATAAATATGCTTATTATAGCCTATTAATCAACCCTTACTCATGAAACATGGATATAGACCAAATTATTCATTTAAGTTACAAAATGACCACATTTCATCACAAACATATACTTATTACTACTAATTCAAGTATTATAAACCTCAAGTCATTTTATAAGCCATTTTCGCATGGCATTATATACACAACATTCAAAAGACATTAAAATTTCACTAGCCTGAACTATACATGCCATAAGTTCAGGGTTAGTAACACATATATATTTATACCGAAACAACAGATAGTGTGATGAGTCTTCTGTCAATTTTCGAGCCTTTAGCTAACTTTCAAAATTCTATAAAACATGGACAAATAAAAGAAACTGTAAGTTTTTACACTTAGTAAGTCATTAACTAAACAAATATGTATATATATGATTCTGCCATTTATGAAAATCATTAAACTTATTAATCAACTTATTGTATAGTATCTTATAATACATCACCAATATGGACTATCATATGCGCACATATATCCAATCTATTTATGAATTAATAGCTTTTATTCATACGTCATTGTTTAAATTGAAACCAAATAAATATACAAATCTATTACCCTTGACTGATTCACATATACTTAGGTCTCAGCTCAATTATGCATACTTTAAGCGTTTAACGACTCATTACATGAACATATTATATGTACTAAATTAACTACTTAACTTGAAAATCAAATCACCTTCATACATACCTTCATCGCATAAACCATTCAATTTATTCAACCAATCACATATACATACCTATTCGACCGAAGGTAGATTACTAGCATAAAATTTCCACTCAAATGTTACTTTCATTACACTTGAGTCCTCATTATCATAATTCGGAATTTAAGTCACCGGCATTCTGCCTGCTAGGTACTAAGCCTGAATTAAACACCGGCACTAAGCCTGCTAGGCACTAAGCCCGAATATGTTCATCGGCACTAAGCCTGCTAGGCACTAAGCCCGAATCACTCAATACTTAAATTGTACCATAAATCATTAACCGTATTACTAACAATATATTTGATTTATCTCTTCTCAATCAAACTCACACTAGGCAATTTCAATATATCATAATTAGATCAATTCATAAATTCATATCACAATCGGCTTGGCTATCACAACTTAACCATCCAAAGTCACATTCAGTATATTTAAATACCATTGCTAGAACACATCAAATAATTCCATTTCCATTCGGCATTAGTTTGTATAGAATCAATCAATCATTTTAATTTTACTACTTCCATTTCATCTCTAAGTATAATTAATTTTGTTTGATAGCTTAAGAACTTACCAACTAAAAATCCTCCATACTGAACGTAAACACATCTTCGTTCATTTATTTCATTTTCGAATATCACATTTAACACATTGTAAAAATTATTATTATCAATAAAATTATATTCGGTTCAAAACAATTTCTCATCCAAAAATTCCATCTAACACATATATATCAATTTATTTAAAAATTTAACACACAAAATGAGTTAATGACTTACCTTGGTATTTTCGCACTGAAATTTCGACTACTCGATTAATTTAGCTTTCTCCCTTTCCGAATTGGATTTCTTTTCTTCTTGAGCTTCAAATTTTCAAATGAAACCAATTAAATTAAATTTTATGCAATTCAATTCAATATGTAATTATTCAAACAAATTATCGAATTCACCCCTACTATTTGACACATTCGGCAATTTAGTCAAATTACACAAAATACCAAATTAATCACATTTTATTTACTTCTAGTTATAGCCGAATACTCCCATGCCAAATTCAAGCCCTCATATTTAGCACATTTCCTAGTTTAGTCCCTCTTTTAACTAAATTTTATGAATTTTTTTTAACAAATTCACTTATAGTTTACAAATCACATTAAACTAAATGAAAATCTCGAGTAATTTATCCTAGAACCTTCATTTTCTAACAACATCACCAACCAAATAAAAGAAACCTTCCATAGCCAAATACCATAATGCAAATAATTGCAAAATTAATACATGGGCTATGTGTATTTCTTAACAACAAGCTCAAAAATACATTTTTTTATCAAAATATACACAAAACTAACCTTGAATTTAGTCCCCAAATGACCGAATGTGGAAGAGCTTTTTCTTTTTTCTTCTTCTTTTAGTTTCGGCAATTGAGGAAGAAGACATGCAATTCCTTGTTTTTTTCGCCCTTTTGTTTTATTCTATTTAATGTTTCTTTAATATAAAATGTATTAATTTAACAACACTTTAATAATAATAAAAAAATACATATAATATCATGTGCATCACACTATTGTCGTCCACTAAGTCAACAAATGGCTTATTTGCCATTTAAGACCCTAATACTAAAGAAACATGGCATTTAAGCATTTTCATGATAGTATGCATATAATTCATTTGATGCAATTTAATCCCTTTTTAGTAATTAAGCACCCAAATCTCAAAATTTAAATATGAAACTTGAGCACATCATAGTTTCACGCATTTAAAACACAGAAAAATAATATTCGAATATTTTTTGACTCAGATTCGTGGTCCCGAAACCACTATTCCGACTAGGGTCGAATCCAAGCTGTCACAACTCTCCCCTTTAGGAATTTTCGTCCTCAAAAATCTTACCGGTAAAGAGGTTTGGATAACGTCCTTTCATCGAATCTTCTAATTCCCAAGTGGCTTCCTCGACCCCATGTTTATTCCAAAGCACTTTTACCAGCGAAATTTTCTTATTTCGCAATTCTTTCACCTCGTGAGCTAAAATACGAATCGGTTCTTCTTCATAGCTTAAATTAGGCTGAATTTCAATTTCAAACGGGTTAATCACATGTGAAGGGTCGGATCTGTACCGGCGGAGCATTGAAACATGGAAAACATTGTGAATCTTCTCTAATTTAGGCGGCAATAACAATCTATACGCAACAGGTCCGATACGTTCAATAATCTCAAATGGTCCAATGAATCTCGGACTTAACTTGCCTTTACGACCGAATCTGAGTACTTTCTTCCATGGTGACACTTTCAGAAATACCTTATCCCCAATTTGGGATTCTATATCTTTACGTTTCAAGTCTGCATAGAATTTATGACGATCTAAGGCTGCTTTCAAACTTTCATGGATTAATTTCACTTTTTGTTCAGTTTCTCTAATCAAATCAACCCCGTGTATCTTATTTTCACTGAGCTCAGTCCAATATAAGGGTGTTCGACATTTATGACCATACAAAGCCTCGTAAGGTGCCATTTTAATACTTGATTGAAAACTATTATTATAAGCAAATTCAACCAGAGGCAAATATCAATCCCACGAACCCCTGAACTCAAGGATGCAACATCTTAACATATCCTCAAGTATCTGAATAACTCGTTCAGACTGACCGTCTATCTGGGGGTGATAAGCGGTGCTAAAATGCAATTTAGTACCTAGCACATCTTGCAGCTTCTTCCAAAATCTCGATGTGAATCTCAGATCTCGATCCGAAACAATAGAAATAAGTATCCCGTGCAATCGTACAATTTGAGAAATATACAATTTCGCTAGTTTATCGAGAGAAAAATCGATATGGATCGGAATGAAGTGAGCAGACTTTGCTAATCTATCAACCACAACCCAGAGGGTATCGTTCTTGCTCGATGTCAACAGTAAGCCCGATACAAAATCCATAGTAATTCGGTCCCATTTCCACTCAGGTATCATAATTGGCTGAAGAAATCCCGAAGGCACCTGATGCTTGGCTTTCACTTGTTAAACATTTCGAAACAAAGTCAGAAATGTCTTGTTTCATACCATGCAACTAGTAGTGTTGCTTCAGATCGTTATACATTTTCATGCTACCCGGGTGAACCGACGTCCGACTATTATGAGCTTCATTCAAAATCGTCTGTTGCAACTCTGAATTCCCTGGAACACATAACCTGTTCTTGAATCTCAGACAACCATTCACATCGATCAGAAACTCTGAATCAACATTTGAATCACATTGAGCCCGTTTTGCAGCCAATTCATCATCGACTTTCTGAGCCTCACAAATCTGTTGCTCAAGTAACGATTTTGATTTTAATTCAGCTACTAATACATCATCATCAGATATAGCCAAATATGTATTCATCACACGTAAGGTAAACAGTGATTTTCAACTTAAAGCATCAGTAACCACGTTAGCCTTTCCCGGATGATAATCAATCACAAGCTCATAATCTTTAAGTAATTCAAGCCACCGCCGCTGTCTCAAATTCAAATCCCTTTGTGTCATTAAATATTTGAGGCTTTTTGTGATCAGAATAAACGTGGCATTTTTCTCCGAACAAGTAGTAATGCCAAATTTTCAAAGCGAAAATGATAGCAGCTAACTCAAGATCGTGCTTCGGATAGTTTTTCTCGTGAGGCTTTAACTGTCTTGAGGCATAAGCAACAACTCTACCCTCTTGCATCAAAACACAGCCCAAACCGTTCAAAGATGCATCGCTATAGATTATAAATTCTTTACCCGATTCTGGCTGAACTAACACTAGAGCTTCGGTTAAAAGAGTTTTCAACTGATCAAAACTTCTCTGACACCTTTCCGACCATTCGAACTTGACACCTTTTTGAAGTAACCTTGTTAACGGCGTTGCTATCATCGAAAATCCTTTTACAAATCGTCTATAGTAATCAGCAAGTCCCAGAAAACTTTGAACTTCCGAAACAGTCCTCGGAGGCTTCTAATCAAGTATGGCTAAAATTTTATTCGGATCAACTCGAATACCTGATGCTGAAACAATATGCCCCAGAAAACTAACTTCTCGTAACCAGAACTCGCACTTGCTGGACTTTGCGTACAATTGCTTATCACACAAAATCTGTAACACAAGTCTCAAGTGTTCAGCATGCTTGATTTCATCGCACGAATAAATTAGGATGTCATCTATAAAAACCACCACAAATCGATCCAGGTACTCTCTGAAAATTTGATTCATCAAGTCCATGAAGACCGCAGGGGCATTAGTGAGTCCGAATGGCATCACTAAAAACTCATAATGTCCGTATCTCGTTTGGAAAGTAGTCTTAGGTATATCAGAATCTCTAACTCGTAACTGGTAGTAACTTGATCGCAAATCTATTTTTGAAAACACCGATGCTCCTTTTAACTGGTCAAACAAGTCATCAATCCGCAGCAAGGGATACTTATTCTTGATAGTCACTTTCTTTAGCTGTCGATAATCAATACACATTCTCATTGTTCCGTCTTTCTTTTTCACAAATAGCACTAGCGCACCCTAGAGAAAAAAGCTTGGTCTCGCGAAACCTCTATCCATCAATTCCTGCAACTGGGATTTCAATTCTTTTAATTTAGTCGGTGCCATACGATACGGAGCTATTGAAATTGGGGTCGTTCCAGGCACCAATTCAATACCAAACTCTACTTCCCGAATAAGTGGTAAACCCGGTAATTCCTCAGGAAACACATCCGGATACTCACATACTACTGGCATGGATTCAAGCTTCTTTTCGGGCACCTTACTATCCAATACATAGCGAGATAAGCCTTGCAACCCTTTCGCACGTATTTTTGAGCCAACATTGAAGATATTACTACTGGTAACCCTTCCGGGTCAGTAGACTCAATTCGAACAATTTTATCATTCTGACATCACAGATCAATTGTCTTTCGTTTGCAATTTACTACAGCATCATACACGGTTAACCAATCCATACTGAGAATGATATCAAACTGGTCAAACGGAAATAGCATCAGATCAGCCGGAACATAAGAATCTTGAATCATTAGGGGACATTTCTTGCATACTCTATCAACCAACACATACCGTCCCAGAGGGTTCGACACCCGAATTAAAAAGTCAGTAGACTCAATAGGTAGAGTCTTACTGGACACTAATGTTTCACACACATAGGAATGAGTCGAACTGGGATCAATCAAAGCAATTACACTAGTGTCATAAAGAGTGAATGTACTAGTAATAACGTCTGAAGATGAAGCCTCTTCCCTAGCACGGATGGCATAAGCTGTGGTAGGAGCATGAGCCTCAGATCGAACAGCAGTGTCTTTCGTCCCTCTCTGAATACCACTAACATTATCAGCACATCTGGGTGGTCTACCTCTTGATGACATATTATTCGGTCGAGTCTCTTGAGTGGTATTTTTCTCAGCTATCATCGCACAATGTTTACACTTAGAGTGAGATTGCCGAACGTTCCCAACACTAGCAACGGATGTGACTCGAGAATTAGCAGGGGGTCGATCTCGATCCCGTCTAGAAAAATCCATAGCAATCTTAGATCGGCTAGAATCCTCTCTGATCTTCTTTGATGCCGACTGATAAGTTTTACTTGTTGATCTTTTGCGAAAGTCTCTAGCTTCGAAGTCAGCTTTCCTCTTTTCTTTTCCAAGCTCTTCGGCTTTACAAGCTCGTTCGAGTAACACCACGAACTCTTTAATTTCAAGAATACCAACCAGCAACTTAATATCCTCATTCAACCCATCTTTAAAGAGTTTACACATGATAGCTTCAGTCGAAATACACTCTCGGGCATATCTGCTGAGTCTGACGAATTCTCGCTCGTATTCAGTAACAGTCCTGCGACCTTGTTTAAGCTCAAGAAATTCCTTACGCTTCTGGTCTATGAATCTCTGGCTGATATACTTTTTACAGAATTCAGATTGAAAAAACTCCCACGTAACTCGCTCTCTCAGCACTACTGAAATCAAAGTATTCCACCAATGATAGGCAGCATCACGTAACAAGGATACGGCACATTTCAGACACTCTTCAAAAGTACATGATAGTTCGTCAAATACACGAATAGTATTATCGAGCCAAAACTCGGCCTGCTCAGCATCATCACTAGCTGTGGCTCTAAACTCTTCGGCCCTATATTTTCTTATCTTATCAACTAGGGGACTATTCAATCTCAATGGATCGACTGGTGGATGTACCACAGGTATCGGAAATGGATTATTTGGGGGCAGAGGTGGTTGAGTAGCCAGATTATTTCGTATAAATTCAGAGAACCACTCAGTCGTCATGTTAAAGAATACTTGTCTAGCCTCTCCTTCATTACCCGGGATCGGCTGAGATTTAGCAGGCGCTGTCCCTTGCACGGGAGCAGGCGCTACATTCTCAACATCATCAGCTAAAGCTCGTTCGGGATCCATTTGCTATAAAAACACATTTTCAGATGTCAGAAGTCATCACACTATCACAATATCATATTACGACATATATAGCTAGACTCTTACGCGCTACGTTAGTCCTAGAATCGACTAAACCGTAGCTCTGATACCAATAAAATGTAACACCCTTATACCCGTATCCGTCGCCGGAATGGGTCACAAAGTATTACAAAACCAAAATCAACAATTTAACGACCCACATACATATGAATAATTATTTAAGATATAAAACACATCTTGCCGACACTTGTTTAAAACATTCAATGTCTCAATAATACTCTCGATAAAAATTATATAATAGGCATGTAATATTAGTAACGCATCGTCGGATGACTTGATCTGCGCAAGAGAACTATACTACCACGAAAAAAGAATTGCTAGCTGTGATTTTTGCGTTTGACAAATTTAGATCATATATGATATTGTCTAAAGTCATCGTTTATACTGACCATTCCGCTCTTCGTTATCTTTTAATTAAAACTGATGCAAAACCTCAATTAATAAGATGGATTCTATTGTTATAGGAATTCGATTTAAAGATACAAGACAAGAGAGAAGCTGAAAATTTGGCAGCAGATCACCTTTCAAGATTGAAAAATCCACACCTCAAGGACCTCGACAAAGCCGAAATAAATGAATCGTTTTCTGAAGAACAACTCCTAGTCATAGCAGAAGCTAAAGTTCCTTGGTTTGCCGATTTCGCAAATTATTTAGCAGCTAACATAACCCCAAAAGGTTTGACCCATCAATAAAATAAGCCATTTTTCGTTGATGTGAAAAATTACTTTTGGGAAGATCTTTTCCTTTTCGTATTTACGCAGATCAAGTCATCTGAAGATACGTTACTAAGACGGAAACATATAAAATTCTGGATCACTGCCATTCTGGACCAACAGAAGGACACCATAGTGGAACTAGAACTGCTCACAAAGTACTTGAATCAGGTTTTTACTAGCCCACCCTTTTCAAGGATGCCAACAGATATGTGACTTCTTGTGATAAATGCCAGAGCACAGGTAATATCTCTCAGCATAGTGAAACGCCTCAAACGTATATACTCTCATGTGAAATATTTGATGTATGGCGTATTGATTTCATGGGTCCCTTCCCTACTTCGTTTGGGAATAAATACATACTAGTAGCAGTGGATTACATGTCAAAATGGGTGGAAGCCCAAGCTTTACCTACTAATGATGCTAGAATGGTGGTACGTTTTCTAAAAAAACTTTTCTCTCGATTTGGAACACTTAGGATAATTATCAGTGATAGGGGTACTCATTTTTGCAATGCTTAATTTGATAAAGTGTTAAAAGGATATGGAGTGCACCATAAAACAGCTACCCCTTTTCATCCACAAACTAGTGGACAAGTTGAAGTAACAAATAGAGAATTAAAATGCATACTAGAGAAAACGGTAGAAACAAACAGGAAAAATTGGTCAAGAAAAGTAGATGACGCTTTATAGGCCTATAGAACTGCATTCAAAACTCCTATAGGAACATCTCCTTATAGACTTGTTTATGGAAAAAGTTGTCATCTACCATTTGAACTTAAACTTAAAGCATTTTAGGCTATCAAATTCCTAAATCTTGATTTTAGACTTGCAGGTGAGAAACGTCTAATGCAATTAAATGAGCTGGATGAATGGCGCTGCAATGCATACGAAAATTCACGATTATACAAGGAGGCCACAAAGCGACGCCATGAAAATCGTTTAAGACAACTTAAGCAGTTTAAAACTGGCGATCTTGTCTTGCTATACAACTCAAGGCTCAAACTATTCCCTGGAAAACTTAAATCAAGATGGTCAGGCCCATTCACTGTTCAAACTGTTTTTCCATACGGCACAGTCGAGGTAACTCACCCAAACCACGGCACTTTCAAGGTAAACGATTATCAACTTAAACATTATAAAGGTGCTGGTTTTAAGAATAATAGGGAGGAGCTCCAGCTTCACGAACCCTCGTAATGATACACGCAAGCAAAGTCGAGCTTAGACTCTAAATAAGCGCTTCTCGGGAGGCAACCCGAGTACTAACTTAGTAAATTCTTTTGTTTTAGGCTCTTTAATACATCAACTAACACTTTTGAATGTAAGTTTTTCGAGCCACACGGTCATGCCCACGGGCGTACCATAGATTGTGTGACATGATGAATAGAGACACGGGCTACGACACCATGCCACGGCCGTGCGATGTGGTCGTAGTCAAGCCTGACAAATTGAAACAGGCATGAGACACGCCCGTGCCCCACAACCTTGACCAATCTTGTTAAAGCAACACGGGCGTGCGACACGCCCGTGCCTCAAGGCCGTGGTCGAACCTACCATTTCAGACACAGGCGTGTAGTCATCTACACGGCCGTGGGAGAAGCGAACATCAAAGGACACGGCCGTGTGACACGAATCAACACGGGCGTATGACTCAAACCAGGCGTGTCAAAGTCCTCAAATTTCAAACCACACGGGTTAACCCCGAGTCAAACGGGCGTGTACTGATAAACAATAAATTAGACATATTTTTACCTCATGTTTAACCTATATTTTGGATGAATTATTATCAATTATGTGAGAATTAATGCTCTTAATCTTTCTTTTTCATATATTATATTCAAGAGAGCAAAGGGAAGAGAAAAGAATGGAAAATGGACAGAAAATAAGGAAAATAGGCCAAAATACAAAAATGACACGGCCCAGGGAATCACCACACGGCCGTGGCACACAGCTGTGCCACATGAAAATTACACGGTCCAGCCTCCGACAAGCACGGCCAGGCCACACGGCCGTGCCTCCACTGATAGAATCACACGGCCTCTTGTCGAAATCACACGGGCGTGTCACACGAGTGTGTTCTAGTCGTGAGGAAGAGGAATTTCACTCGGATTTGAATACTTAAAGGCTAAGAAAGGCTCTCAAAACTCTATATACAGACCCTAGGAGGCAACTCTAAGGGTGTACTTGATTTCCCCCTGCCAAGGGTAATCTTTTCGCTAAAGTGGGAAGTCGTCTCTCTGCCAACACGAAGAGTGAAAGCCAGGAATTACTCCAAGAGAAGCCGATTGATTCATCCTAGAAGCCGAATTCTACATCAAGACAGAAGATCTCCCTAAATTCCTTCAGGGGTTTTTGGTTTCTTATGTTTTGTTGTTTTATTTCTTCTGAGATGTTTTCTTCTTTAATTATGAACTAAACCCCTCAAACACTTGAGGGGGATGAAGCCTAAGACAGATCTTGTTATTATTTATTCTTGAGTTATATGATAAATACTTGAGTTGTTCTTAATTATGTGTGCTTAATTCTTGATTTAATAATCTTAGGTATTACTTCAAGAATTAGATGTGCTTAGAGCAGAGGAGCAAAAGTCCCTGTGATAAGAGTAGATCTACCATAATTAAGCGGAGTTGCATGCAACCCTAGACATAGGGCGACATAAATCTGCCAGATTAGGGTCAAACCTAATATAGGGAGCCATAGATCGAATTAATGCAACCTAGGGAGTTACTTAATAAAGGAACTTTAATTAACAACTTAGGCCTAGTTGCTCTACGCCTCGACGGAGGGTTTAGCATAGGTTAGGGATCCCTACGGATCAAGTCAAGTGAATAAATCGTCTAGCTCAAGAACCAATAATAAGTGAAGTCTAGGTGGATTCTTCCTTAAGTATTGTTTATATCAATCAGCTTTTCCCTAAAGTTTTCCCCAATTTACTTTTTGTGCACTTTTAGTTAGTTTTAGAATTAGTTTAAAT
Source organism: Gossypium stocksii (assembly GCA_020496765.1). NCBI lineage: Eukaryota > Viridiplantae > Streptophyta > Magnoliopsida > Malvales > Malvaceae > Gossypium > Gossypium stocksii. The sequence continues at coordinate 115,004,010 of CM035623.1, forward strand.
CAACTCTCTTTATTTTTAGGCTAGATAATAGAAAGGAAGTAAGTATTAGTATTTTTAGTTCTCTTGGGTACGATAACTCGGTCTTGCCACTAAACTATACTACTGTTCGACAGGTGCGCTTGCCTTTAAGGTCATGATATTAGTTAGTTTTGGTGTGATCAGTTTTATAAATTTTATTACCTAATATCGCGAGTCGTTATCTAGTTTTTGGCGCCGTTGTCGGGGAACTGAAATATTAAGAAAACTCGATTTCTATTACTTTAGCCATTACTATATTTTTTGTTTTTATTTATTTTTATTTTTATTTATGTTTTTATTTTTCTTTTATTTTTTATTTTATTTTTATTTTTATTTTATTTTTCTTTGTTTTTTTCTTCTAGGTATTTCTAGTTTATGACTAGAAACAACCTAGCAGGACCATTGCTTTTTGACGAAGATTTAGAAGCAACAGTTCGCAGAACTCGTAGAGATCAGACAAAGCCTACATTATCCAGAACAAGGACAAGAACAAAGGCCAGAACCTACTAAAGAGATGGAAGCAAATCAGGATAATCAGCTACTTCCTGTAGTAGCCGCAAATCCTGTTGAGCAAAATCCTGCTCCGCGTACTATGTATGATTATGCTAGACCTAATTTAGCAGGCACTGAATCTAGCGTTCTTAGGCCTACTATTGCTGCGAATAATTTTGAACTGAAACCTAACACTATTCAAATGATACAGCAATTTGTTCAGTTTGATGGTTTGCAGGATGAGGATCCTAACTCGCATCTAGCCAATTTCTTGGAAATATGCAATACATTCAAAATAAATGGCGTTTTTGATGATGCCATTCGTCTTAGGCTATTCCCATTCTCTTTGAGAAACAAGGCTAAACAGTGGTTAAATTCTCTACCACGAGGCTTAATTACTACATGGGAACAGATGACCGAAAAATTTTTACTTAAATATTTTCCTCCAGCTAAAATAGCTAAATTGCGAAACGATATCTCTTCTTTTGTGCAGATGGATCTAGAGACGCTTTACGATGCCTGGGAGAGATACAAAGATCTTTTGAGAAGGTGCCCTCACCATAGGTTGCCTTTGTGGTTACAAGTTCAAACCTTCCACAGCGGTTTGAATCCATCAACAAGGCAGATGATCGATGCGGCCGCCGAAGGAATAATCAACAATAAAACACCAGAAGCAGTTTATGAGTTTATAGAAGAGATGTCATTAAATAACTATCAGTGGCAAGTCATGAGGACAAAGTCGACAAAAGCTGCAGGAGTTTATAATATTGATGCTATCACCATGCTTACTAACCAGGTAGAACTTTTAAATAAAAATTTTGATAATTTTGTTGGTTCTACACAGGCACATCCAGTGATGCAGTGTGACGCAATCCAGGGAAATATGTTCAATCCAGATTACTCCTCTTATGGACATGGCATGGAAACTGAGCAAACCAACTATATGGGTAACAATTCTAGACCTCAAAATAACCCTTATAGTAATACTTACAATACAGGTTGGCAGAACCACCCCAATTTTTCTTGGGGAGGACAAGGGAATCAAAGACAACCACCTCCTCCGGGATTTCAACAGCGACCTCCACAACAAGAAAAAAAGCCGAACCTTGAAGAGATGTTCACAAAATTTATGGCCATATCAGAAACCCATTTTTAAAATACCAAAACGGCACTAAAGAACTAGTAAGCATCAATTAAAGGCCTTGAGAATCAAATTGCTCAACTCGCCAAGCTAATTTTAGAAAGACCACAAGGTGGACTCCCAAGTAACCCTGAGACCAATCCAAGAGAGCAAATTCATGCCGTCAGTGCAATAGAAAAGGCGACATTAACCAAAGACAATCTAGAATCAAGCGAGGAACCTAAGTTAAATAAAGGTAAGGTAGAGGTAAGCAGCAATAAGCCAGTCATCAAAGAATACAAGCCTCGTATCCCATACCCAAACATATTAAAGAAAGACCAGTCAGACGAACAATTCAGTAAGTTTCTTAAACTCTTAAAGAAATTACATATTAACTTACCTTTTGTTGAAGCAATTTCACAGATGTCGAAATACGCGAAGTTCCTTAAAGAACTTCTTACAAATAAAAGGAAGTTGGAAGAATTAGCCACAGTGGAACTCAACGAAGAATGTTCAGCTATTCTCCAAAATAAACTGCCAACAAAACTGAAAGACCAAGGGAGTTTTACTATTCCTTGTTTAATTGGTAGTTTACTTATTGATAAAGCCTTCGCTGATTTGGGTGCTAGCATTAATCTCATGCCTTACAAAATGTTCAAGCAACTAGGTCTAGGGGAACCACAGCCCACTAAGATGAGTATTCAATTAGCTGATAGATCTGTTAAATATCCTAGGGGAATCATAGAAGATGTGCTAGTAAAGGTAGATAAATTTATATTCCCTGTTGATTTTGTTGTGCTTGACATGGATGAAGATATTGAGGTACCTTTAATTTTAGGGCGTCCCTTTTTAGCAACTGCCAGAACTATAATTGATGTAGGAACAGGTGAGCTTACACTACGCATAGGTGATGAAAAAGTTACTTTACAAGCTTGGAACTCGATTAAGACTGCTAATAATAATATAGTTACGAGTCCTTGTAAAAACACTAAACTCACCACCCAACCTTCTGTGCAGGATACATTCCACATAAAGGCAAAGTAATCGCAGACAAGTCCATCCAAGGGAGATGCACCTGAAAAGCGAATGCTTCAGATCGAGGAACTAGATGAGTGGCTGAACTATCATGAAAAGCCCAAAGAATGCCAAACCAACCCAGAGCATCACCAAGCCGACCCTCAGGTACAAACGAATCAACTCAAGGTAGGAGATAAGGTAATCTTAGGGGAAGACGATCCTCGAATCTTGAATTCAAAAGAGCATACAAGTGATACACCTTACTTCACGGTAAAGAAAATCTTTCCCTATGGTACAGTCGAGATAAAACATGAGTCACTCGACACTTTCAAGGTAAATCACACTCGACTCAAATCCTACGTTGATAATAAAATAGTAAGCAGGATAGAAGAGTATCAACTCTTCAAACCACCATGAACGTACAAGCTCGAGCAAAGTCGAGCTTAGACTATAAATAAGCACTTCTCGGGAGGCAACCCGAGCACTAACTTAGTAACTTTTCTTTTATTTTTGATTTTAGTATTTTTATGCATCAACTAACCCTTTTTAATGCAGAAATTTGAGACCACACGGCCATGCCCACGGGCGTGTCCGAGGCCGTGTGAACACTTCAAGCAGAGACACGGCCGTGTAGTGAGGCCGTGTATAAACAGAGCAAAAAGTTTTCCCAAAGCATGGGCTACCGATAAATAGCCACGGCCATGCGACATGGCCGTGGTAACCTTTCGACTTTAACACGGGCTTGCACAAATCCCCACGCCCGTGTCCTCAGACTGTGGCCAACACTGTCAATTAAGATACGACCGTGGAACATATCACATGACCGTGTGCCCTCCCACACAACCGTGGGAGTAGCAAAGCCTCATCGCACACTGCCGTGGGACGTCCCACAGGACCGTGTGAAGTACGAACAAGATCGCACACGGCCATGCAATATGGCCAACACGGGCTAAACCCGAGCCACACGGGCGTACGCCTCTATTCTCCAAATCGGTTCTATTTTTCTCATTTTTCATTTTTCATTTTTTATTTTTCCTTTATTAGTCTCCTTTTTCTTTCGAATTTTATTTTTATCCTTTTAATCATTACAATATTTTTAGAACTTAGTTTATTATTTATTTATTTATTTATTTTTCTATCTTTCATATCGGCTAATCCCTAACGAGTAATCTCTATTACTCCAAAATTCCCACGACTAATTAATATTCTCGCAGTTTCAAAAAGGAGCTATACAGCTAACATTCAACCAACAATGGGAACACCCTGCCACATTTGCCGACTCTTCCTCACAAGTTCATCCTAAATTTAGGGAGTTTCAATCCTCTCCCTACCTTATGATATTATACTTCTCTTGCTATTTATATCTTTGTATATTGAGGGCAATGTACATCTTAAATGTGGGGGGGAGTTTACTTTAAATCTTTACATTATCTGTGAAAGCCCTGAAATTTTTCTTTATGCTTTATTCTCAAATAATTCTCAGTTTAGGGTTTAGGGTAAAGGCACTCAAGATTCAACCCACTTACTCCACAAAAAGCCTACCTCCATAAATTAGCCCCTAGTAAACCCCGTTGAGCCTAACACCCCATTCTTTGACTTACCCCCTAATTATTAACCAATAACCCATTTTTTGATGAATCTTATTCAATTACTTTTTGAGTTGAAATTATCATCTAGGTTTATTCTCTTTTTCAGAATGTAAATATTCAAGTTATTGTATTGAATTGTTCTTAAAAAAAACGTATGTATTGATTCAGTTGTAATCTGTAGTAGTTCAAACAATTTTTGCATATTTCTATTTTAAGGCTACTAAGGCAGAAATGATGTTATCAAAAGAATTAGCTTGAGAAATATGTTCCAGTGATAGAGATTTTTCTAGCTAGATAATTTTTCAGTTCAGTCTGGATTCTAACCCTCTTTTACAGCCTGTGACAACACCTCTAACTAAGCCCCGTTACAACCCTTACAAGACCTTTTGATCGATATGTCATGTCAATCTATAGTGGTGGAGATGTGATTTTCTTGCAAGCTTATGGTAATAACTTTTCAGGTTGACTAAGGAGTGCTTAAAATTTGAACTCTAAACACTTCGAGTGGATAGAGTGAACCTTTAGTGAGGATGTCAACTCATGTTAATTAAGATAAAGAGATAACTACTTAGAAGGAAGGAAGAGACTCATGTTTTCAATGATAAAATTCTCAACTTAGAGTGATTGAGTCTTTAATGTTCTTCTGATTAAATTACTCATTGTATTATTACCTGTGGATTAGTTTGAAACATTATTGATAAAGATTGTAGGTTGAGAGGAATAATTCTTATTTAGGGATTGAGATTTTGCTTGAGGACAAGTAAAGGCTTAAGTGTGGGGGTATTTGATAAACGATAAATTAGAAATATTTTTACCTCATGTTTAGCCTATATTTTGGATAAATTATTATCAATTATGTGAGAATTGATGCTCTTAATCTTTCTTTTTCATATCTTATATTCAAGAGAGCATAGGGAAGAGAAAAGAATGGAAAATGGACCAAAAATAAGGAAAATGGGCCAAAATGCAAAAATGACTCGGCCCAGGGAATCACCACACGGCCGTGTCACATGAAAATCACACGGTCCAGCCCCCGACAAGCACGGCCAGGCCACACGGCCGTGCCTCTACCGATAGAATCACACGACCTCTTGTCAAAATCACATGGACGTGTTCTAGTCGTGAGGAAGAGGAATTCACTCAGATTTGAATACTTAAAGGCTAAGAAAGGCTCCCCAAAACTCTATATAAAGACCCTAGGAGGCAACTCTAAAGGTGTACTTGATTTCCCCTGCCAAGGGTAATCTTTTCCCTAAAATGGGGAGTCGTCTCTCTGCTGACACGAAGAGTGAAAGCTAGGAATTACTCTAAGGGAAGCCGATTGATTCATCCCAGAAGCCGAAATTCTGCATCAAGACAGAGGATCTCCCTAAATTCCTTCAGGGGTTTTTGGTTTCTTATGTTTTGTTGTTTTATTTCTTCTGAGATGTTTTCTTCTTTAATTATGAACTAAACCCCTCAAATACTTGAGGGGGATGAAGCCTAAGACAGATCTTGTTATTATTTATTCTTAAGTTATATGATAAATACTTGAGTTGTTCTTAATTATGTGTGCTTAATTCTTGATTTAATAATCCTAGGTATTACTTCAAGAATTAGATGTGCTTAGAGCAGAGGAGCAAAAGTCCCTGTGATAAGAGTAGATCTACTATAATTAAGTAGAGTTGCATGCAACCCTAAACATAGGGCGACATAAATCTACCGGATTAGGGTCAAACCTAATATGGGGAGCCATAGATCGAATTAATGCAACCTAGGGAGTTAATTAATAAAGGAACTTTAATTAACAACTTAGGCCTAGTTGCTCTACGCCTCGACGAGGGTTTAGCATAGGTTAGGGATCCCTACGGATCAAGTCAAGTGAATAAATCGTCTAGCTCAAGAACCAATAACAAGTGAAGTCTAGGTGAATTCTCCCTAGGCTAGATAATAGAAAGGAAGTAAGTATTAGTACTTTTAGTTCCCTTGGGTATGATAACTCGATCTTGCCACTAAACTATACTACTGTTCAACAAGTGCGCTTGCCTTTAAGGTCGTGATATTAGTTAGTTTTGGTGTGATCAGTTTTATAAATTTTATTACTTAATATCGCGAGTCGTTATCATGTGCCAGGCCCGTGTGACCCAAAATCCTATAAAAGCAGCCAACTATTCACCTTTTTCCTCACTTAAACCCTAAAAACCTCTCAACCCAACTCTCATACCACCATCTCTAGCGCCGCCGCCAGCTTCAACAGCACCACCACGCCCGTGCAACGTCGCCACGACCATGTTCTGCCCCATAATCACCCATTCGGTTCCCATTTTCTCATTTTTTTCCTCTTGATTTTTAATGTCTTTTATATTTTAATCTTTTAATAATCTCACTTATTTAGTTAATTGCTTTATTATTGTTAGGAAATTCATTCCTTTAGCATGAATAATCTAGAATACGCACTATGCCATTTAGGAATATCTCTTAATTGCCACTTATCACTATCTTGAGAAATTTGAATTTTCTATATATTGAGACCCATTTGTTTCCATGAGATGATCCTATGCTTGCATGACCTATTTAGAATTCTTGGTTAGTTCAAGTTGTAAATAGGAAATTATTAATATTCCTATCTTTAGTTTTGATTTTTAGGACTAATGTATACCTTCTTCCAATTTGTTTTTAGGAATCATATCATCTTCTCGCGGAATAAGAGCTGTCGTCCTTACCTCCAAAAAGCGCAAGGGGCCCAGTGGCTTATCTTCTAGACCCATTGCTGAAGTCAGACACCCATTTCTCCAATTCCCGTAGAACTCCCAAGAAGAGTTATTTTAGATATTACGGGCACGACCTCTCGGAGTCAGAAGGTGCATCGACTGGGCCGTACTAGAACGGGTCCAGCTAGCTGACGAAGTCCGAGCCTTATTAACAACGGACCCGTGAGAGCAGTTCTTTCAAATCATAGAGCCTACCTATCTCGAACTCACCATCGATTTCTACGCCACATTCCACCTCCAGACGGTGATGAGCCAACATGATGATCTAGGAACGATTCAATTCCTTTTAGGAGGCCTCGTTCGTCAACTTAGTGTACCGGAATTCAGTACGGCACTAGGCCTCTACACTGAACAGTTTGTGGAGGAGGAGGACTTTTCAAAACTCCACCGCCACATCCATATCTCTCCAGTCAACTGCTGGCGCGCCCTAGTCCCTGGCTAGCCCACATACGACCCCAGTCGCTCCAAAGCGACCAATCTCGCCCAATCTCTGAGGTATATACATGCCCTACTCGCACACACACTGACGGGCAAACGCGAGAGTACCGATGTCATCAACACCTATGACGCCTACTTTTTATGGAGCATGGCTCATATTCCTGTGATCGATCTCGCCTACTTCATTACCCATGCCATCCAACACCAGACGGAGTGACACCGTAGGAGCATGATCTCGATGGCCCTATACATCACTCGACTGGCCCGCCACTTTGGCCTACTTAACATCACGGCCCAGACATCCTCTTACACCCTCGTTGGCCAGATGTCCCCACAGGGCATCCAAACTATGCTGCATATGAGGATGATTCAGCGTCGACCTAGGACTGATCCTCCACAATACTGTCTACTCTGAGATGTTAAGCAAGAAGAGCCCGAGAACATTACTAATGATGTCCCACCACAACAGGAGAAGGCACCGACTGAACCACCACCCCCTCGCTACTCAATTCATACGGCAGCTTCATATGCTGACATATTCGAGTGCCTCACGTAATTTGAGCAACAGTGCTTTCAACGCTTCGATCACATCGACGCTACTCTTTAGCAGATATGCCAGCATCTACACATCGCACCACCACCCCCACCTCTCGAACCATCCGAGGACTAGGACTTCCGAGACCTCTTTTCTTTTCCTTTATTTTTATTTTATTTTCACTTTTTCTTTTATCTTATCTTTTTCATTATTTGAATTTTAGTATTTTCAGAACATAGTTTATTTTACTTCAATTATTTCATATCGGTTGTTCCCTAACAAACACATTTTGTTAATCCAAATTCCCCAAAACTGATAAATGCGTTTGTAGTTTCAAAGGAGCTCTACAGCTCAAAACCAAAATCTAATAGGAACCTCCGCCACCTAATACCAACAAACATACCCTCTCAGCATAGCAGCTGTGGACAAACAACTGCTACCACCACCGGAGTATTCACCTCCACCCTTCCTTTGTCCCAGACACTCTATAGCCACCTCCACCTCAAGGAATTCATCCAATTCAGGGAGTTTCACTTCTCTCCCTATCTTATGATTTTATACTTCTATTGTTACTAATGTATCTTTGTACATTGAGGGTAATGTGCATCTTAAGTGTGGGGGGAACTTACATTCAGTCATTGCATCCTCTTTAAACCCTTGAAAATTAGGCCCAACTAACATTTTGCATTATTCTCAAAATTTTGAATTCTCACTTTCACTCTCTGCATGAGTTTCAATCTCCTACTAGGAATTAATTCTGATTGATTTATGATTTTTATTGATATGTTGAGAATTAAAACATAGGTACTTATGCTTTGATTATTCAAACTTTAAGACATTAGGGAATCAAGCATAATAAGTTGAAATTTTTGAGAATTTAAATTTTTCTAGGCTATTTCCCTAATTTTAAGTGTTATCTTGAGATTTGAAATTCGTAGGATTGACATCAAAAGCCATAATTCTGGTGAGATTTTTGAGCCTTTTGAGCATACATCCTTTTGTGCTCACTTTTATTGTTGCTTTGAGTGAGTCAATACTAATTTGTTATTCTAAAACTTGCTTCGATTATACATGTCGAGACCACATCATTGATTTGATATACCGAAAAGATAAAGGCACTTAGGTTTAACCCACTTACTCCATAAAAGCCTACCTCCATAAATTAACCCTTAGTGAACTCCATTGAGCCTAACAAACCATTCTTTGACTTACCTCTAATATTAACCTATAACCCGTTTTTGTTGAATTACATTCAATTATTTTGATCCCTAATTTTTTTCAAAATTTAAGTTAAATTTTTATCTAGCTTTGTTCTCTTTTTCAGTTTGCAAAGTTTATATTTAATTTAAATATTTGATTTGTTCTTAAAAAAAACGTATGTATACTTCAGTCGTAATTCAATGTTTTTGCATAATTCCATGTAATTTTTGAGCCGCTATTCTTAGACAACATTATCCAAAAGAAAAGCTTTACACTAGAAATATGTTCAAGTAATAGAGATTTTTCTAGCTCGACGATTTTTCAATTCAATCTCGAATCTAACCCTCTTTTTAAGCTTGTGACAACACCCCTAACCAAAGCCCCATTACAACCATTGAAAGACCTTTTGATCGATGTGCCATATCAATCTATAGTGGTGGAGATTTGATTTTCTTGCAAGCCTATGGTAATAACTTTTCAAGTTGACTAAAGAGTGCTTAATTTTTGAACCCTAAACACTTTGAGTGGATAGAGTGAATCTCTAGTGAGGATGTCAACTCTTGTTGATTTTGATTGAAAGGTAATTACTTAGGAGAAGGGAGAAAACCTATGTTTCTGTGATAAAATTCTCAACTTAGAGTGTTTGAAACTTTAATGTTCTTCTGGTTGAATTTTTACTGTATGATTACTTATGGATTAGTTTGAAACATTATTGATAAGGATTATAAGTTGAGAAGAATGATTTTTAATTGTGAGTTGAGATTTTTCTTGAGGATAAGCAAAGGCTTAAGTGTAGGGGTATTTGATAAACGATAAATTATACATATTTTTACCCCATGCTTAGCCCAATTTTTGGATGAATTACCCCTTGATTTGTGTAAATTGATGCTCTTAAACCTTTAATTTCTTGTTTTATACTCAGGTAAGCTTAGGAAAGAGAAAAGAGCAAAGAACGGGCCAAAAACAAGCAAATTAGGCCCAGTTCAGTAATCAACACGGCCTAGAGGTTCGCCACACGGCCGTGCCACTTTAACAGGCTCGAACACGGCCTGGGCCTCGATCCACACGGGCGTGGCATACGGGCGTGTCCTTGTCGTGAGAAAGTTCAATTTTACTTGGAAAAGGCTACTTATGGGTTAAGAAAGGCATTCCAAAACTCTATATAAAGACCCTAGAAGGCAACTACAAGGGTGTGCTTTTCTCCCACCAAGGAGGTGCTTTATTCCTGCTAAAACGGGGAGTTAAAGAAGGGAATTACTCGAAGGGAAGCCGATTGATCCATCTCAGAAGCCAGGATCTACATCAAGACAGAGGATCTCCCTTCAATCATTTTAGGAGTTTTGGGTTTTCTTATGTTTTATTATTTTATTTCTTTTGAGATTTTTTCTTTTATAAACATGAACTAAAACCCCAAATATCTAAGGGGGATGAAACCTAAGACAGATCTTGTTATCATTATCTGAGCTGTGTGATAAATATTTGATTTGTTCTTATTTGTGTTTTTAACTCTTAAATTGATATTTTCGGGATATTGATTTAAGCCGAATGTGCTTATGTAGAGGAGCAAAAGTCTGTGCATTGGAGTAGATCCAACACAATTAAGCAGAGTTGATCACAATCCTAGAAATAGGACGACAAAAAATTGTCGAATTAGAGTCAAATCTAATATGGAGAGCCATAAATCAAGTTAATGCAAGACTAGGGGTTTTAACTAGAAAGAGATTTCAGTTCATCAACCTAGGATTAGTTGTTCTTATCCTCGACGGAGGTATTAACATAATTTAGGGATCTCTATGGATCAAATCAAATGAAGAAATCATCTGGTTCAGAGTTAGATAACAAGTGAAGTCTAGGTGGATTCTTCCTTGGGTATTGCCTTAATCAATCAGTCTTTCCCAAAAGCAATCTCCCACTTTACTCTTTGTCGTTTCTTTAGTTAGTTTAGTTTAGTTTACAACCAAACCTTCTTTATTTTTAGGCTAGATAATAGAAAGAAAGTCATTACTAGTACTCATAGTTCCTTGGATTCGATATTTCGGTCTTGCCACTAACTATACTACTATTCGATAGGTGTACTTGCACTTTATCGTGATATTAGTTAGTTTACAGGTACAATCAGATTTTATAAATTTTGTTACTTCATATTGTGAATATCACAAAGAGTAAATTGGGAAATTGCTTTTGGGAAAACTGATTGATGAGGGCAATACCTAAGGAAGAATCCACCTAGACTTCACTTGTTATCTAACTCTGAACTAGATGATTTCTTCATTTGACTTGATCCGTAGAGACCCCTAAATTATGTTAATACCTCCGTCGAGGATAAGAACAACTAATCCTAGGTTGATTAATTGACATCTCTTTCTAATTAAAACCCCTAGTCTTGCATTAACTCGATCTATGGCTCCCTATATTAGATCTGACTCTAATCCAGTAGATTTTTGTCGTCCTATGTCTAGGATTGCGATCAACTTCGCTTAATTGTGTTGGATCTATGATAAGCGCTAATTTATACATATTTTTACCTCATGTTTAGCCTCTATTTTGGATGAATTATTATCAATTTAGTGAGAATTTGTGCTCTTAATCGTTCTTTTTCATATCTTAAACTCAGGAGAGCTTAAGGAAGATGAAAGAACAGAAAACGAGCCCAAAACGGTGAAAAATGGGCCAAAATGCACGAATCACACGGGCCAAGCCGTGCCACACGGGCGTGCCTCACAAAGATCACACGGACAAAGCCCCGACAAGCACGGCCACTGCACACGGGCGTGCTAAATCACTCGGCCTCTGTCAAAACCCACACGGGCTGGCACACGGGCGTGTTCTAGTCGCGGGAAAGACGAATTTCACTCAAATTGGGATGCTTAGGGGCTAAGAAAGAGTCCCCAAAACTTCTCTATATAAAGACCCCATAAAGCAACAAAGAAAGTGCCTTCTTCCATCTTTTACACACCCTCTATATTATTTTCCTCTCGTCTTTCTGCCACACCACAGGTAGAAGCAAGGGATTACTCGAAGGGAGAAGCCAATCGATTCATCTCAGAAGCTGAAGTTCTGCATCAACATAGAGGATTCTCCTAAATTCCTTCAGGGGTTTTTGGTTTCTTTTATGTTTTGTTATTTTATATCTTCTGAGATGTTTTCTTTCTTTATTATGAACTAAACCCCTCAAATACTTGAGGGGGATGAAACCTAAGATGAATCTTGCTATTATTTATTCTTGAGTTATATGATAAATACTTGAGTTGTTCTTAATTATGTGTGCTTAATTCTTGTGTTAATAAACCTAGGTATTAATTTAAGAATTGGATGTGCTTAGAGCAGAGGAGCAAAAGTCCCTGTGATAAGAGTAGATCTACCATAATTAAGCAGAGTTGCATGCAACCCTAGACATAGGGCGACATAAATCTGCCGGATTAGGGTCAAACCTAATATGGGGAACCATAGATCGAATTAATGCAACCTAGGGAGTTAATTAATAAAGGAACTTTAATTAACAACTTAGGCCTAGTTGCTCTTCACCTCGACGGAGGGTTTAGCATAGATTAGGGATCTCTACAGATCAAGTCAAGTAAATAACTCGTATAATTCAAGAAAATAATAACAAGTGAAGTCTAGGTGGATTCTCCCTTAAGTATTAATCATATCAATTAGCTTTTCCCTAAAAGTTCTTCCCAATTTATTTTTCCTGCTCTTCTTAGTTAGCTTTAGAGTTAGTTTTAAATAAACCCTCACTTAATTTTTAGGTTAAATAATAGAAAGAAAGTGAGTAATAGTACTTTCGGTTCCCTTGGGTACGATACTCGATCTTATCACTAGACTATACTACTGTCGACAGGTGCGCTTGCCTTAAAAACATCGTGATATTAGTCAGTTTAGGTTTGATCAAGTTCTTTATAAATTTTATTACTTCATATCACGCACGCCGATATCAAGTTTTTGGCGCCGTTGCCGGGGAAATAACTGAAATATTACGAAAGCTCGATTTCTATTACTTTAGCCATTATTTATTTATTTAATTATTTTTATTTTTATTGTTATTTTTTTTCCTTTCTTTTAATTATTTTATTTTATTTTATTTTTCTTTTTAGGTTTTTCTAGTTTATGACTAGAACCAAGCCGTTAGGACCACTCCTTTTTGACGAAGATTTGGAAGCTACAGTCCGCAGAAATCGTAGAGAAATTAGACGAAGTTTACATTATCCAGAGCAGGAACTTGAGCAAGAGCCAGAACCTACTGAAGAGATAGCCGCAAATCAAAATATTCACCAACCTCCAGCACTACCCGCTGAACCAGAAGAAGCTCCGCGTACTATGTATGATTATGCTAAACCTAGTGTGATTGGTACTCAAACTAGTATTGTTAGACCTGCTATTGCTGCTAATAATTTTGAATTAAAACCTAGTACTATTCAGATGATTCAGCAACTTGTGCAGTTTGACGGTTTACAGGATGAAGATCCCAACTCACATCTAGCCAATTTTTTGGAACTATGCGACACTTTTAAAATCAATGGTGTTACTGATGACGCCATTCGCCTAAGGCTATTTCCATTTTCCCTAAGAAATAAGGCAAAACAGTGGTTAAACTCTCTACCACGAGGCTCAATTACTACATGGGACCAAATGTCTGAAAAATTTTTACTTAAATATTTTCCCCTGCTAAAACTGCTAAATTACGAAACGATATTTCTTCTTTTGTGCAGATGGATTTAGAAACACTTTATGATGCCTGGGAAAGGTACAAAGATCTTTTAAGAAGATGCCCTCACCACGGATTACCCTTATGGCTACAGGTTCAAACTTTCCACAATGGGTTAAACCCATCAACTGGGTAGATGATCGATGCAGCCGCAGGCGGAACCATCAATAATAAAACACCTGACGAAGCTTACGAATTTATTGAGGAAATGTCATTGAATAACTATCAATGGCAAGTCATGAGGACAAAGCCGACGAAAGCCGCAGGAGTCTATAATATTGATGCTGTTGCTATGCTCACTAACCAAGTAGAACTTTTAAATAAAAAATTTGATAATTTTGTTGGTTCCACGCAGGCTCAATCAGTGATGCAATGTGATGCAGCCCCAGAAAATATGTTTAATTCAGACCATCTACACAACATGGAAGCCGAACAAGCCAATTATATGGGTAATAATTCTCGACCTCAAAATAATCCTTATAGTAATACTTATAATGCAGGTTGGAGAAATCACCCAAATTTTTCATGGGGAGAACAAGGAAATCAAAGACAACAGCCTCCGGTATTCCAGCAGCCACCGCCTCAACAAGAAAAGAAGCCGAACCTTGAGGACATGTTCACTAAATTCATGGCCGCCTCAAACACTCGTTTCCAAAACACTGAAACAGCATTAAAGAATCAACAGGCCTCTATCCAAAGACTCGAGAACCAAATCGGTCAGCTTGCAAAATTAATCTCAGAAAGACCTCATGGCGGGCTTCCAAGCAACACTGAACCAAATCCCAGAGAACATGTGAAAGTAATCACTCTAAGAGATGGTAAAGTGCTAGCAGAACCAGAAAAGAAGCATGCTCACGAACTACCAAAGGATAAAGTAGAGGAATCTAAGGATGCCACCACTCCAACACTCAGGGAGTATAAACCGCGCATCCCATACCCAGCAAGGTTAAAGAAGGACCAAACAGACGCCCAATTCGATAAGTTTCTTGAACTTTTCAAACAATTACATATTAACTTACCCTTTGTTGAAGCAATTTCACAGATGCCGAAATACGCAAAATTCCTAAAAGAACTCCTGACGAACAAAAGAAAATTGGAAGAATTAGCCACAGTGGAACTCAACGAGGAATGTTTAGCCATTCTCCAAAATAAACTGCCAACAAAGCTAAAGGACCTAGGGAGTTTTACTATCCCTTGTTTAATTGGTAGCTTAATTATTAATAAAGCATTGGCTGATTTAGGTGCAAGTATTAATCTCATGCCCTATAAAATGTTCAAACAACTAGGTCTAGGGGAACCTAAACCCACTAGGATGAGCATCCAATTAGCTGATAGATCTGTTAAGTATCCTAGGGGAATTATTGAAGATGTGCTAGTAAAAGTCGATAAATTTATTCCCTGCAGATTTTGTTGTGCTTGATATGGATGAGGACATTGACGTACCTTTAATTTTAGGATGCCCATTTTTAGCCACTGCTAGAGCTATTATTGATGTTGGAGATGGTAAATTAGTTCTTAGAGTTGGTGAAGAGGAAGTCATTTTTAAAATCTATGATGCCATGAAATTTTCCAAAGAACAAGATGATTCTTGCTATTTTGTTGATATGGTTGATCAATTCGTTCAAGATAATTTGCAGGAAATCTCTATCACCGACACTCTGGAACTGTGTCTTATTCAGGGAGAGGGTGAAACCTCCTTAGAAGTAGAGAAGGTAAGAAAAGAATTAGACTCTAGCGAAACTATCACTAGACATATAAGCTATGAGAATTTAAAAATGCATGATAAGCTAAGACAGAAACCTTCCATTGAGGAACCCCCTAAATTAGAGTTAAAACAACTGCCAGAACATTTAGAATATGCCTTTTTAGGGGAGAACTCAACTTTACCGGTCATTATTGCATCAAATTTAAGCTCTAGAGAAAAGGAAGAACTGCTCCAGGTACTAAGAAAACATAGGCAAGCCATAGCCTGGAAAATTTCAGATATCAAGGGAATTAATCCCTCTTTTTGTACTCACAAAATTTTAATAGAAGATAAATATAAACCAGTAGTGCAAGCTCAGAGACGATTAAATCCTAACATGAAGGAAGTCGTAAAGGCTGAGGTAATTAAACTTCTTGATGCAGGTATCATTTATCCTATTTCTGATAGTTCTTGGGTAAGCCCTGTGCAGGTTGTTCCTAAGAAAGGTGGGCTAACTGTGGTATCCAATGACAAAGAAGAACTCGTGCCAACACGAACAGTCACAGGATGGAGAGTATGCATAGATTACCGAAAGCTGAATGACGCCACTCGAAAAGATCATTTTCCTTTGCCCTTTATCGATCAAATGTTAGAAAGATTAGCCGGTCACATGTATTATTGCTTCCTAGATGGCCTCTCCGGTTACTTCCAAATTCCGATAGCTCCAGAAGATCAAGAAAAGACGACGTTCACATGCCCATACGGTACGTTTGCATATCGTAGAATGCCTTTTGGTTTATGTAACGCTCCTGCTACTTTTCAGCGATGCATGCTAGCTATTTTTAACGAATTTGTGGAAGATATCATGGAGGTATTCATGGACAATTTCTCCGTTTTCGGTAACTCTTTCCAACACTGTCTAAATAATTTGAAACTTGTTTTGATAAGATGTAAAGAAACAAATCTTGTGCTAAATTGGGAAAAATGTCATTTCATGGTTCAGGAAGGTATTGTACTAGGACATAAAATCTCTAATAGAGGAATAGAGGTAGACAAAGCTAAAGTTGAAACTATTAAGAAACTACCCCCTCCCAGTTCAGTTAAGGCTATAAGAAGTTTTTTAGGACATGCCGGTTTTTATCGTAGATTCATTAAGGACTTTTCTAAAATAGCTAAGCCTTTAACTAAATTGCTAGAAAAAGACATACCTTTTAACTTCGACCAAGAATGTTTAGAGTCCTTTAGCACCCTTAAAGACAAGTTAGTCAGCGCTCCAATTATGAATTCACCTGATTGGAATCTACCTTTTGAACTAATGTGCGATGCAAGTGATTTTGCCGTAGGTGCAGTTTTAGGACAGTGAAGGGACAAGCACTTCCAACCGATCTACTATGCCAGCAGAACATTGACAGCTGCTCAAGCCAACTACACCACTACGGAAAAAGAATTACTAGCTGTTATCTTTACTTTTGATAAATTCAGATCTTATTTAATCTTGTCAAAAGTCATTGTTTTTACTGACCATTCAGCTCTTCGTTATCTCTTAGCCAAACCTGATGCAAAACCTCGGTTAATAAGATGGATTTTACTTTTACAGGAATTCGACTTGGAAATTAAAGACAAGAAAGGAGCCCAAAATTTAGCAGCAGATCACCTCTCGAGACTAGAAAATACACAATCCAGGTACCTCGAAAAGATAAACGATATGTTCCCTGAAGAACAACTCCTAACTTTAGCAGGTACGACACTTCCTTGGTTTGCCGATTTTGCAAATTATTTAGCAGCCAAAATAACCCAAAAAGGGCTAACCCATCAGCAAAAGAAGCGATTCTTTGCTAATGTGAAAAACTACTTTTGGGAAGATCCTTTTCTTTTTCGAATTTGAGCAGATCAGGTCATATGGAAATGCGTTGATGACATAGAGGCATATCAAATTTTGGAACACTGCCACTCAGGACCCACAGAAGGACACCACAATAGAACCAGAACCGCCCATAAAGTTCTCGAATCAGGTTTTTACTGGCCTACACTTTTCAGAGATGCCAACAGTTATGTGACTTCTTGTGATAAATGCCAACGAACAGGTAATATCTCCCAACTTAATGAAATGCCTCAAAACTATATACTTTCATGTGAAATATTTGATGTATGGGGTATAGACTTCATGGGACCCTTCCCTAATTCATTCGGAAATAAGTACATACTAGTAGCAGTAGCTTACATGTCAAAATGGGTAGAAGCTCAAGCCTTACCTACAAATGATGCTAGAATGGTAGTACGATTTTTGAAGAAGATTTTTTCTCGATTTGGAACACCTAGGATAATCATAAGTGATAGGGGCACACATTTTTGCAATACCCAATTTGAAAAAATTTTAAGAAGGTATGGAGTACACCACAGAACAGCCACCCCCTACCACCCACAAACTAGCGGCCAAGTCAAAGTGACAAACAGAGAACTGAAGCGCATCCTAGAAAAAACCATAGAATCAAATAGGAATGACTGGTCTAGAAAATTAGATGATGCACTATGGGCTTACAGAACTGCATTTAAAACACCCATAGGAACATCTCCTTATAAACTCGTTTATGGAAAAAATTGTCATCTACCATTTGAACTCGAGCATAAAGCATTCTGGGCTATAAAATTTCTAAACCTTGATCTTAAAAGTACAGGTGAAAAGAGACTTCTGCAGCTAAATGAGCTAGATGAATGACGCTACAACGCATACGAAAATTCACGATTATATAAGGAAGCCGTGAAGCGACGTCACGACAAAAGGCTAAAACGACCTAAGCAGTTCGAAACAGGTGATCTCCTTCTACTTTACAACTCAAGATTGAAACTATTCCCTGGAAAACTCAAATCAAGGTGGTCAGGTCCGTTTACCGTTCTTAAAGTCTTTCCATACGGCACTGTCGAGGTAACACACCCCAACCACGGTACTTTCAAGGTAAATGGCCATAGGCTAAAACATTATAAAATTGAGAATTTTGCAGAAAACAAGGAGGAGCTTAGGCTCCATCTCGTTTCTTCTTGACATCTCTAGGAAGAGTCGAGCTTAGACTCTAAATAAGCGCTTCTCGGGAGGCAACCCGAGCACTAACATAGTAACCTTTTTTTTTTAATTTTGTCATGGTTTTATTGCATAAACTAACACTTTTTCTGCAGGAAATATGGACCACACGGCCAGGCACACGGGCGTGCCTAAGGCCGTGCGCATACCGAAAAGTAGAGACACGGTCGTGTGGGCAGACCGTGTGCAAACAGAGTACCGTTTCCCCAAAACACGGGCTTCCGATAAAACCACACGGCCGTGCGATATGGCCGTGGCAACCCTGCAACTTCCACACGGGCAAACATAGATCTACACGCCCGTGCCACAAACCCGTGGAAGCTACTGTCAATTCAAACACGCCCGTGTACTCTATTACACGCCCGTGCGTTTAACGAAGGACTGATCTCCACGGCCGTATATACCTTACCACGCCCGTGCGTTTAACGAAGGACTAATCTCCACGGCCGTGCTCAAAGGAAACACGGGCGTGCTCATCGAACGTGGCACGCCAAAAACCTCCAATTTTCGAAAAGCACGGGCTCAACATGACTCACACGGGCGTGCGATATGCCCGTGTGACCCAAAATGTATATATACAGGGCCATTTCTCCCTTCCCATTTCATCTAAACCCTAAGCTTTTTCCCTCAAAACCTCCCCAAACCTCCAAAAACACCACCACAGCCCTCCAAACACCACCATAGTAGATTTCCACGATCCACACGCCCGTGCAATAGTACCCACAACCGTGTGACACCAAATTTGGTTCTATTTTCCCCCTTTTCTCATTTATTTTATTTTTACTGCAATTTTTTACATTACATTTTGTTATTATTTTATTTATTTATTAATATTATTGACTTAGGCTATTAGAGAACTAGGAAATAGAGAATAATCTAGAATAGTTTAGAATTTTTAATTTGGTTTGTCATTTAGATTCCATCACAATTTTATGCCATTTAACATCATAATTAGTTGCCACCTAATACACATTGAAAATATGCCACTTAAACACACATAAATATACCATTTTGTGCTTAGTTTAGTATATATACATTCATTCATAAAAGGAATCCCTATGCAAATTTTAAAAATGATTAGATTCTACTACCAAGGTTAATTCTCATTCATATTAGGAATTATTTTATTTTATTACTCAGCCTCTTTATTTTTAATTATTTGCATTTCTTATTTTTCTTATATTTTAATATCAATTACTGTTTTTTTTAAGATCCCATGTCATCTTCCCGAGCCAGGAAAGCTACCGTCCCCACCTCTAAGAAACGAAAGGAGCCAGGGAGTTCTTCGACTAGGCCCACTTCCGAGGTGCGCCACCCATTTCTTACTTTTTCACAAGACTCCCAGGGAGAACGCTACCAGCTGCTGCGTGCGCGCAATATCACGATGGGCCGATGCATCGACTAGAGGGCCCTCGAACAAGTCCGCTTGGTAGATGATGTCCGGGCCCTGCTAGCCACCACCAGTTCTTTCAGATCGTGGAGCCCACGTACCTTGAACTCACTCTCGAGTTCTGTGCTACATTCCACCTTCAGACGATGATGACACAGTTCGACGATCCTGGGACGGTCCAATTTTGCTTGGGAGGACTTGTTCGACAACTCAGCGTCCCTGAATTCGGTGTGGCACTCGGCCTTTACACCGAGCAGTTTATGGCTGAGGAGAGTTTTCCCACCCTTTCTAGGCGCATCCATATCCGACCCCTTGCTTGCTGGAAAGAGATTGCCCCAGGAAGACAACTATACAACCCCAGCGTCAGTAAAGCCTCCGCTCTCCCTCCTTCTCTCAGGTATATCCACGCACTCTTAGCTCATACTATTACAGGTCGCCACGAGAGCACAGGCGTCGTCAACACACACGACGTCTACTTCTTATGGTGCATGGCGAATGGCCACCCCATTGACCTTGCATATTTTATCGCACTCGCCATGCAACATCAGACCGAGAGGCACCGCAAGAGAGTCGTATCCATGGGCCCGTACATCACTCGACTAGGCCGTTACTTTGGCCTATTTAACACTACAGCCCAGACCTCCTCCTACACCTTACTTGGCCAGATGTCCTCCCAAGGCATCCAGAGCATGCTTTCGATGTAGATGGTCGAGAGACGACTCGGTGGCGACCACTTTCACTTCCGCCTTGTCCAAGAAGGCAAGGATCCAGAGGACATTCCTGATGATGTCCCATCGCCACCACCAGCCGAGGATGCGCCAGCTGAGCCACCACGCCCTACACGATCACAGCAGACGGCAGCTTCCAGTGTTGACATATCCGAGCGCCTGGACCACTTTGAGCAGCGCCTCGATTACATCGACGCCACCTTAGCACACATATGTCAACACCTTGGCATCATCCCGCCACCACGACACCCACCAGAGGATTAGATCCTCTTTTTGTTATTTTTATTTTATTTTACTTTATTTTTCTTTTTACTTTTGTTTTATTCTATTTTATCTTTTATTTTTTTCTTTCTACCTAATACACACTAATCTTAACCTTTAATATTAGTTCTTCTTTTTCCTTTTTGCAGCTTTTAATTTTCTTATATTTTTCCTTATTTTGAATTTTAGTAAATTTTCTATTTTATAATAATAACGGTTATCTCCTAACAAAATAATCCCTCTTCTTCTTAACCTCCCACGACTAATAAACCCCTTCGCAGTTTCACAGGAGCTCTACAGCTCAAATCTCTACGAAAAGGGGAACACAGTGCCAAACCTACCAGCTCTTCCACTAATCCACCCAAAGCAGGGAGTTTCATACCCTTCCCTATCTTATGATGCTATGCTTTTATTGTTATTAATATTTTCCTTGTACATTGGGGGCAATGTACATCTTAAGTGTGGGGGGGTAACTTACTATTTATACTATCTTTGAAATCCCTGAACTTTTCCTAATAGCAATATCTTCAGTCTCCTATTAGGAATTGATTCTGATTAGTTTATGATTTCTATCGATATATTGAGAATTAAGATATAGGTGCTTGTACTTTGATTATTCAAACTTTAAAACATTAGGGAATCAAGCATGATAAGTTGAAATTTTTGAGAATCTCCAATTTTTGCATAAGTTATTTTCCCTAATTTTAAGCATTATCTTGAGATTTGAAATTCGCAGGATTGACATCAAAAGCCGTAATTCTGGTGAGATTTTGAGCCTATTGAGCATACATTTTCTTCGTGCTCACTTTTATTATTGCTTTGAGTAAGTCAATACTGAATTGTTATTCTAGAACTTGCTTCGATTATACATGTCGAGGCCACATCATTGATTTGATATACTGAAATGATAAAGGCACCTAGGATTTAACCCACTTACTCCACAGAAAAAGCCTACCTACATAAATCTAACCCCTAGTGAACCTCGTTGAGCCTAACAACCTTTTCCTTGACTCACCCTCTAATTATTAACCAATAACCCATTTTTGATTGAATTTCATTCAATTATTTTGACCCCTATTTTTATCGAGATTTGAGTTGAATTTTTTATCTAGCTTTATTCTCTGTTCTAGATTGTAAAGTTTTGTTCAATTTATTGTAAATATTTGAATTGTTCTTAAAAAAAAAAAGAAGAAGTACATACAGTGAAATTCGATTATAAATTGTAAATTGTAAATGGTTCGACAAGTTTTTGCATAGTTCTATTTTAAGGCTACCAAGGCAGAAATGATAGTATCACAAGAATTAGCTGAGAAATATGTTCCAGTGATAGAGATTTTTCTAGCTAGATAATTTTTCAGTTCAATCTCGATTCTAACCTTCTTTTTGTAGCCTATGACAACACCCCTAACCAAGCCTCGTTACAACCATTTAAAGACCTTTTGATCAATGTATCATATCAAACTATAGTGGTGGAGATTTGATTTTCTTGCAAGCCTATGGTAATAACTTTTCAGGTTGACTAAGAAGTGCTTAAATTTTGAACCCTAAACACTTCGAGTGAATAGAGTGAACCTTTAGTGAGGATGTCAACTCCTGTTAATTAAGATGGAGAGATAACTACTTAGAAGGAAGGAAAAGACTTATGTTTTCAATGATAAAATTCTCAACTTAAAGTGATTGAGTCTTAAATGTTCTTTAGATTGAATTTTCATTGTATGACTACCTATGGATTAATTTGAATTATTATTGATAAGGATTGTGAATTAAGAAGAATGGTTTCCTTTAGGGATTGAGATTTTGCTTGAGGACAAGCAAAGGCTTAAGTGTGGGGGTATTTGATAAGCGCTAATTTATACATATTTTTACCTCATGTTTAGCCTATATTTTGGATGAATTATTATCAATTTAGTGAGAATTGGTGCTCTTAATCGTTCTTTTTCATATCTTATACTCAAGAGAGCCTAGGGAAGATGAAAGAACAGAAAACGAGCCCAAAACGGTGAAAAATGGGCCAAAATGCACGAATCACACGGGCCAAGCCGTGCCACACGGCCGTGCCACACGGGCGTGCCTCACAAAGATCACACGGACAAAGCCCCGACAAGCACGGCCACTACACACGGGAGTGCTAAATCACACGGCCTCTGTCGAAACCCATACGGGCGTGGCACACGGGCGTGTTCTAGTCGCGGGAAAGACGAATTTCACTCAAATTGGGATGCTTAGGGGCTAAGAAAGAGTCCCCAAAACTTCTCTATACAAAGACCCCATGAGGCAACATAGAAAGTGCCTTCTTCCATCTTTTACACACCCTCTATATTCTTTTCCTCTCGTCTTTCTACCACACCATAGGTAGAAACAAGGGATTACTCGAAGGGAGAAGCCAATCGATTCATCTCAGAAGCCGAAGTTCTGCATCAACATAGAGGATTCTCCTAAATTCCTTTAGGGGTTTTTGGTTTCTTTTATGTTTTGTTATTTTATATCTTCTGAGATGTTTTCTTTCTTTATTATGAACTAAACCCCTCAAATACTTGAGGAGGATGAAACCTAAGATGAATCTTGCTATTATTTATTCTTGAGTTATATGATAAATACTTGAGTTGTTCTTAATTATGTGTGCTTAATTCTTGTGTTAATAAACCTAGGTATTAATTTAAGAATTGGATGTGCTTAGAGCAGAGGAGCAAAAGTCCCTGTGATAAGAGTAGATCTACCATAATTAAGCGGAGTTGCATGCAACCCTAGACATAGGGCGACATAAATCTGTCGGATTAGGGTCAAACCTAATATGGGGAACCATAGATCGAATTAATGCAACCTAGGGAGTTAATTAATAAAGGAACTTTAATTAACAACTTAGGCCTAGTTGCTCTTCACCTCGACGGAGGGTTTAGCATAAATTAGGAATCTCTACAGATCAAGTCAAGTAAATAACTCGTATAATTCAAGAAAATAATAACAAGTGAAGTCTAGGTGGATTCTCCCTTAAGTATAAATCATATCGATTAGCTTTTCCCTAAAAGTTCTTCCCAATTTATTTTTCCTGCTCTTCTTAGTTAGTTTTAGAGTTCGTTTTAAATAAACCCTCACTTAATTTTTAGGTTAAATAATAGAAAGAAAGTGAGTAATAGTACTTTCAGTTCCCTTGGGTACGATACTCGATCTTATCACTAGACTATACTACTGTCGACAGGTGCGCTTGCCTTAAAAACGTCGTGATATTAGTCAGTTTAGGTTTGATCAAGTTCTTTATAAATTTTATTACTTCATATCACGCACGCCGATATCAATCTACTCCTATACAGGGACTTTTGCTTCTCTGTATAAGCACATTCGACTTAAATTAATATCCTGGAAATATCAATTCAAGAGTTAAAAACACAATTAAGAACAAATCAAATATTTATCATATAGTTCAGATAACAATAACAAGATTCATCTTAGGTTTCATCTCCCTTAGATATTTGGGATTTTAGTTCATAATTATAAGAAGAAACATCTCAGAATAAGTAAAATAACAAAACATAAGAAAACCCAAAACCCTTGAAAGGATAGAAGGGAGATCCTCAGTCTTGATGTAGATCCTGGCTTCTGAGATGGATCAATTGGCTTTCCTTCGAGTAATTCCCTGCCTTTAGCTCTCCGTCTTAGCAAGAGGACTGAGTTGGTACTGTCTTGTACCGTCCCCTCTACTATACACCCTTGTAGTTGCCTCCTAAGGTCTTTATATAGAGTTTAGAATGTCTTTCTTAACCCCTAAGTAGCATTTTCCGAGTGAAATTGAACTTCATCACGACAGGGAAACGCCCGTGTGCCACGTCTTGATTATTGATTTGGGGCCTGTTTTGCCTGTTTTTGGCATGTTCCTTGCTCTTTTCTCTTCCTTATGCTCACCTAAGTATAAAACATGAAATTAAAGGATTAGGAGCATCAAATTCCACAAATTCAATAATAATTCATCTAGAAATTAGGCTAAGCATGAGGTAAAAATATGTATAATTTACGGTTTATCAAATACCCCCACACTTAAGCCTTTGCTTGTCCTTAAGCAAAATCTCAACTCACAATTAAAAATTATTCTTCTTAATTTATAATACCTATCAATAATGTTTCAAACTAATCCACAAGTAATTATACATTAAAAATTCAACTGAAAGAAAATTGAAGTTTCAAACACTCTAAGTTGAGAATCTTATCACAGAAACATAGGTCTTCTCCCTTCTTCTAGGTAATTACCTTGAACTCAAAATCAACAAGAGTTGACTTCCTCACTAAAGATTCAGTCTATCCACTCGAAGTGTTTAGGGTTTAAAAATTAAGTACTCATTAGTCAACTTGAAAAGTTATTACCATAAGCTTGCAGAAAATCAAATCTCTACCACTATATATTGACATGATATATCGATCAAAAGGTCTTTCAAAGGTTGTAACATGGCCTTGGTTAGGGGTATGGTCACAAGCTGAAAAAGATTGTTAGAATCTAGATTGAATTAAAAAAAAATCATCTAACTAGAAAAATCTCTATCATTGAAACATATTCCTAGAGCTAAGCATCTTCTTTCGGATAACATTGTTTTGGATTCGGAAGCTTATAATAGAAATATGCAAAAATATTGAATTACAACTGAAATATGAATTACAACTGAATTAATTGTATATACACTTTTTTTTAGAACAAATCAAATATTTACAATCTGAAATGGAGAACAAAGCTAGATAATTATTCAACTCAAATCTCGAAAAAAATAGGGATCAAAATAATTGAAGGGAATTCAACAAAAACTGGGTTATAGGTTAATATTGAGGTTAATTTATGGAGGTTGGCTTTTATGGAGTAAGTGGGTTAAAACCTAGGTGCCTTTATCTTTTTGGTATATCAAATCAATGATGTGGTCTCGACATGTATAATCGAGGCAAGTTCTAGAATAACAGATCAATATTGACTCACTCAAAGCAACAATAAAAGTGAGCACGAAAGGATGTATGCTCAAAAGGCTCAAAAATCTCACCAGAATTATGGCTTTTGATGTCAATCCTGCGAATTTCAAATTTCAAGATAATATTTAAAATTGGGGAAAACAACCTAGAAAAATTTAAATTCTCAAAAATTTCAACTTATCATGCTTGATTCTCTAATATCTTAAAGTTTGAATAATCAAAGCATAAGTACCTATGTCTTAATTCTTAACATATCAATAAAAATCATAAATCAATCAGAATTTATCTTAATAGGGGATTGAGAATAATGCAGAGAGTGAAAGTGAGAATTCGGGATTTGAGAACAATGCAAAAAGTTAGTGGTAATAATTTTTAGGGTTTGAAGAGAATGCAACGACTAAAAGTGAATTCCCTCCCCCCTAACAATTAAGATGTACATTGCCCTCAATGTACAAAGATAACATTAGAGGCAATAGAAGCATAAAATCATAAGATAAGGAGAGAAGTGAAACTCCCTGAATAATTGGATGAATTCCTTGAGTTGGAGGTGTGAAGATTTAGAAGGAAGGGTGTTAATCCACAATCTTTATGCCAAAAGTACATGATAATCGGTGTCGTAGTAGCTAGAGTTGTGGTCGAGTAGGGCATGGCAATTGTGGTAGGGTTTTCCCATTAGAGATGAATTTGAGCTGTAAAGCTCATTTGAAACTGCGATAGCATAAATAAGAATTTAAGGATTTAAGTTAAGCACAATTTGCTTATTAGGAAATGGCCGATATGAAATATTTAAAATGAAATAAAATAAGTTCTTAGAGTATTAAAATTCAAATCATGAACGAGATAAAATTCAAATGAAATAAAAGGAAAAATAAAAAATAAAGAGGAAAATAAAAAGGAAAATAAAGAAGAAGATAAGAGGACTCGTGAGTCTTAATCTTCAGATGGCTCATAGGGTGGGGACGGTGGTGCGAGGTGAAAGTGCTAACAAATCTAAGCTAAAGTAGCATTAATGTGATCAAAGCGCTGAAAACATTGTTGCTGGAATTAGGCGAACTGCTTAGAAGTGACGTAGCCTGAAGCTGCTGATATATGTGATATGAAGTATTAAAATTTATAACAAATGATCACACCAAAAACCAACTATTATCACAATTTAAGGCAAGCGCACCTATCCAACAGTAGTATAGCTTAGTGGCAAGACCGGAATGTCGAACCCAAAGGAACTAAAAGTACTAGTACTAACTTTCTTTCTATTATTTAACCTAAAAGTAAAAGGAGATTTTATTAAACTAAACTAATTATTAGGCTAAGCTAAGAATGTACAAAAAGTGAATTGGGGGAAAACTCTTACGAAAACTGATTGATTTGGACAATACTCAAGGGAGAATCCACCTAGACTTCACTTGTTATCAACTCTTGAACTAGACAATTTATTCACTTGACTTGATCCCTAGAAATCCCTAACTTATGTTAATATCTCTCTCGAGACTAAAAACAACTAACTGTAGGTTGATTAATTGAAATCTCTTTCTAATTAAAACCCCTAATGTTGCATTAACTCGATCTATGGACTCCCTTATTAGGTTTGACCCTAACCCAGTAAATTTTCGTCATTCTATCTCTAGGATTGCAATCAACTCCACTTAATTGTGTTGGATCTACTCCTATGCAGGGACTTTTGCTCCTCTACATAAGCACATTTGACTTAAATCAATATTCCAGAAATATCAATTTAAGGGTTAAAAACACAATTAAGAACAAATCAAATATTTATCATATAATTCAAGAGAAAATAATAACAAGATCTATCTTAGGTTTTATCTCCTTCAAGTATTTGATGAATTTAGTTCATAATTATAAAAGAAAACATCTCAGAAGAATAATGATAACAAAACATAAAGAACCTTAAAACCCCTGGAGGAAATTAAAGGGATATCTTCAACTTTGAAGGAGATTTCGGCTTTTGAGATGGATCAGTCGGCTTCTTTTGGAGTAATTCCTTGCTTCTACTCTGTGTGTTGGCGGGAAGAAAGCACCTCCTTGGTGGGAGAAAAGCACCCTTTGTAGGGAGAAAAGCACACCCTTGTAGTTGCTTCCTAGGGTCTTTATATAGAGTTTTGGAATGCCTTTCTTAGCCCCTAAGTAGCCTTTTCCGAGTGAAATTGAACTTCCTCATGACAGGGACACGCTCGTGTGCCACGCTCGTGTGGATCGAGGCCCAGGCCATGTTCGAGCCTATTAAAGTGGCACAGCCATGTGGCAGGGCCGTGTGACGAACCTCCAAGCTGTGTTGATTACTGAATTAGGCCTAATTTGCCCGTTTTTGGCCCGTTCCTTGCTCTTTTCTCTTCCCTAAGCTTACCTGAGTATAAAACATGAAATTAAAGGTTTAAGAGCATCAATTTACACAAATCAAGGGGTAATTCATCCAGAAATTGGGCTAAGCATGGGGTAAAAATATGTATAATTTATCGCTTATCAAATACCCCCACAGTCAAGCCTTTGCTTGTCCTTAAGCAAAATCTCAACTCACAGTTAAGAATCATTCTTCTCAACTTATAATCCTTATCACTAATGTTTCAAACAAATCCATAAATAATCATACAATGAAAATTCAACCAGAAGAACATTAAATTTTCAAACACTCTAAGTTGAGAATTTTATCACAGAAACATAGGTTTTCTTCTTTCTCCTAAGTAATTACCTTTCAATCAAAATCAACAAGAGTTGACATCCTCACTAAAGATTCACTCTATCCACTCAAAGTGTTTAGGGTTCAAGAATTAAGCACTCTTTAGTCAACCTAAAAAGTTATTACCATAGGCTTGCAAGAAAATCAAATCTCCACCACTATAGATTGATATGACACATCGATCAAAAGGTCTTTCAATAGTTGTAATGGGGCTTTGGTTAGGGGTGTTGTCACAAGCTTAAAAAGAGGGTTAGAATCGAGATTGAATTGAAAAATCATCTAGCTAGAAAAATCTCTATCACTTGAACATATTCCTAAGTATTGTATTGAAATGTTGATTTTACTAACCTAAACAATATATTCTATCTATCCTAAGCATGGCATCAAATGATGGAGGCATGGGTATCAATTTATACTAAGCAACAAACTATTCAAGATAGGTAAAGGTGGCAGCCAAAGGATAAGTCTAAATGGCATAATGGATTTTTCTAGAGTAATCACACTAAATGAATGAATTTCCTATCAATGATAAAGCAAATAACTAAATGAATGAGATAATTAACAGATAAATAGATAAAAGACATTAAAAATAAAGAGACAATGTGAGAAAAGAGGAACTGAATGGGTGGTTATGGGGCGAAGCACAGTTGTGGAGAGGTTTGCACGAGCGTGGTGGTGCTGTTAAAGCCGGCAGCGGCGCTAGAGATGGTGGTATGGGAGTTGGGTTGAGAGGTTTTTAGGGGTTAGGTGAAGAAGAAGGTGAATAGTGGGTTGTTTTTATAAGATTTTGGGTCATACGGGCATGGCACACTCCCGTTTGACTCGGGCTTAAATTAGGGATTTTGGCACTCTAAATTCATGTCACACGCCCGTGTTCCTAAGGCGTGTTGGTACACACAGACGTGTCGCATAGCAGTGGCCTTTGATTTTTGCTTCTCCCATGGTTGCGTATATGGTCACAAGCCCGTGTTTGAAATGGCAGGTTTGACTACGGTCTTGAAGTACGGGCGTGTCTCATGCCCGTATTGAATTAACAGGTTTGACCATGGCCACATCTCACGGCCGTGGAAAGTTATCGAAGCCCGTATGTAGAAAGATCTTACCCTACTTGTACACTGCCATTTCGCACGGCCGTGTCTTTGCTTGTGGTGTCCAACGGTCTTAGGCATGCCTGTGGGCATTACCGTGTGGCTCGAAAAACCTGCATTGAAGGGGTTAGTTGATGTATTAAAGAGCCTAAACAAAAGAATTTACTAAGTTAGTGCTCAGGTTGCCTCCCGAGGAGCGCTTGTTTATAGTCTAAGCTCGACTTTTCTCGAGCTTGTACGTTCACGGTGGTTTGAAGAGTTGGAACCCTTCTAACATGTTTTCTGCTTCATTATCAAAATAAGGTTTGAGTCGAGGTGATTTACCTTGAAAGTGCCGAGTGACTCATGTTTTATCTCGATCGTACCATAGAGAAAGATTTTCGCTACCGTGAAGTAAGGTGTATCACTTGTATGTTCTTTTGAATTCAAGATTCAAGGATCGTCTTCCCCTAAGATTACCTTATCCCCTACCTGAATTTAATTCGTTTTTACCTGAGGGTTGCCTTGGTGATGCTCTAGGTTGGTGTGGCATGTTTTAGGCTTATCTTGTGGATAGTTCAGCCACTTATCTAGTTCCTTAATCTGAAGCATTCATTTTTCATGCACGTTTCCCTTAGATGGACTTGTCTGTGGTTGGGTCGCCTTTATGTGAAGTGTACCCTGTAAAGAAGGTTGGGTGGTGAGATCAGTGTTTTTACAAGGACTCGTAACTATATTCTTATCAGCAACAGTCTTAATCAAGTTTCGAGCTTGTAAAGTAACTTTGTCATCACCTACACGTAGTGTAAGCTCACTTGTTCCTACATCAATTATCGTTCTAGCAGTTGCCAAAAAGGGTCGCCCTAGAATTAAGGGTACATTGCCATCTTCATCAATGTCTAAAACAACAAAGTCAACTGGGAATATAAATTTATCAATTTTGACAAGCACATCTTCAATTGTTCCCTTTGGAAATTTAATGGTCTTATCAGCTAATTGGATGCTCATCTTAGTTTGTTTAGATTTTCCAAGACCTAGTTGTTTAAACAATTTAAATGACATGACATTTATACTAGGTTTAGCATAATCATACATAGTGCGAGGTGCTTCATCTGGTTCTGCGGGTAATGCTGGAGGTGGTTGAATGTTTTGATCTGCTTCCATTTCTTCCGTAGGTTCAGGTTCTTGTTCTTGGTCTTGTTCTGGATAATGTAGGCTTCGTCTGATCTCTCTGCGAATTCTGTGAACTATCGCTTCTAAATCTTTGTCAAAAAGTAGTGGTCCTCCTGAGTTTCTTCTAGTCATAAACTAGAGATACCTAGAAGGGAAAAAGCAAAGAAAATAAAATTAAATAAAATAAAATAAAAAATAAAAATAAAAAGCTGAAAATAAATAAAAATAGTAATGGCTAAAGTAATAGAAATCGAGTTTTCATAATATTTTAGTTCCCCGGCAACGTCGCCAAAAACTTGATATCACGGGATATGTAGTAACAAAATTTATAAAAACTTATCACACCAAAAACTAACTAATATCACAATTTTAAGGCAAGCGCACCTATCGAACAGTGGTATAGTTTAGCGGTAAGATCGAGTTATCGTACCCAAGGGAACTAAAAGTACTAGTACTCACTTCCTTTCTATTATCTAACCTAAAAATAAAAGGGGTTTATGAAACTAATTCTAAAACTAAGCTAAGAATGCACAAAAAGTAAATTGGGGAAAAACTCTCGGGAAAGCTAATTGATATGGGCAATACTCAATGGAGAATTCACCTAGACTTCACTTGTTATTAACTTCTTGAACTAGACGATTTCTTCACTTGACTTGATCCGTAGAGATCCCTAACCTATGTTAATACCTCCGTCGAGGATAAGAACAACTAATCCTAGGTTGTTTAACTAAGGTTTCTTTCTAGTTAACACTCTAGGTTGCATTAACCCGATCTATGGATCCCCCTATTAGGTTTGACCCTAATCCGGCAGATTTATGTCGCCCTATGTCTAGGGTTGCATGCAACTCCGCTTAATTATGGTAGATCTACTCTTAAACAGGGACTTTTGCTCCTCTGCCTAAGCACATTAGTTTCTTGACTTAATACCTAGGATTATTAAACCAAGAATTAAGAACACATAATTAAGAACAATTCAAGTATTTATCATATAATTCAAGAATGAATAATAACAAGGTCTGTCTTAGGTTTCATCCCCCTCAAGTATTTGAGGGGTTTAGTTCATAATTAATAAAGAAAACATCTCAGAAGAAATAAGATAACAAAACATAAAGAACCAAAAACCCCTGAAAGAATTTAGGGAGACCCTCTATCTTGATGTAGAATCCCGGCTTCTGGGATGAATCAATCGGCTTCTCTTGGAGTAATTCCTTGCTTTCACTCATTGTGATGGCAGAAATATGGCACTCCTTTTGGGAGAAAAGAGTACTCCCTTAGTGGGAAATAACCACACCCTTGAAGTTGCCTCCTAGGGTCTTTATATAGAGTTTAGAATGGCTTTCTTAGCCCCCAAGTATCCTTTTTCGAGTAGAATTGAACTTCCTCATGATAGGGACACGCCCCCGTGCCACGCCCGTGTGGATCGATAAGAGGTCGTGTGGGGGCCTGTTGATGGTGGCACGGCCTTGTGGTCTGGCCGTGCTTGTTGGGGTTGGGCTGTGTTGGAGTTTATGTGGTACGGCCGTGTGCCACGGCCATGTGGTGAATCCCTGGGCCGTGTCGTTTTCTCACTTTGGTCCATTTTCTTTGTTTTCGGCCCTTTTTTCATTTTTTTCTCTTCCTTGTGCTCTCCTGAGTATAAAATATGAAATAGAAGGATTAAGAGCACTAATTTCCACAAATTCAATTATAATTCATCTAGAAATTAGGCTAAACATGAGGTAAAAATATGTATAATTTATCGTTTATCAATGCTCCTCGTACTATGTATGATTATGCTAAACTTAGTTTGGCTGGTGCTCAATCTAGTATTATTAGACCTGCTATTGCTGCTAATAATTTTGAGTTAAAACCTAACACTAATCAGATGATACAGCAATTTGTGCAGTTTGATGGTTTACAGGATGAAGATCCAAATTCAAACATAGCCAACTTTTTGGAACTTTGTGATACTTTTAAAATTAATGGCATTTCTGATGATGCCATTCGTCTAAGGCTATTCCTATTCTCTTTGAGAAATAAAGCTAAACAGTGGTTAAATTCTTTACCATGGGGATCAATCATTACATGGGAACAGATGACAGAGAAATTTCTACTTAAATATTTTCCTCCAGCTAAAACAGCTAAATTGCAAAACGATATCTCTTCTTTTATGCAGATGGATTTAGAACCCTTTATGATGCTTGGGAGAGATACAAAGATCTTCTGAGAAGGTGCCCTCACCATGGGTTACCTCTGTGGTTACAAGTTCAAACCTTTCACAATGGTTTGAATCCATCAACGAGGCAAATGATCGATGCAGTCGCAGGAGGAATAATCAACAACAAAACACCCGAAGTAGCTTACGAGTTTATAGAAGAGATGTCACTGAATAACTATTAGTGGCAAGTCATGAGGACAAAGCTGACAAAAGCTGCAGGAGTTTATAATATTGATGCTGTCACCATGCTTACTAATCAGGTAGAACTATTAAACAAAAAGTTTGATAATTTTGTTGGTTCTACGCAGGCACAACCAGTGATGTAGTGTGACACAACTCAAGGAAATATGTTCAATCCGGACTACTCCTCTTATGGACATGGCATGGAAACCAAACAAGCCAACTATATGGGTAATATTTCAAGACCCCAAAATAATCCTTATAGTAATACTTACAATGCAGGTTGGCAGAACCACCCTAATTTTTCATGGGAAGGACAAGAAAATCAAAGACAACCGCCTCCTCCGGGATTCCAGCAGCCATCACCACAACAAGAGAAAAAATCAAACCTTGAAGAGATGTTCACCAAATTTATGGCCATATCAGAGACCCATTTTCAAAGCACCGAGCAAGCACTAAAGAACCAGCAAGCATCCATCCAAGGACTTGAAAATCAGATTGGTCAACTTGCGAAGCTGATATCCGACAGACCACAAGGTAGCTTGCCAAGTAACACAGAAACTAACCCAAGAGAACAAGTTCATGCTATTACCACAATCAGCATCGGAGGGCTAGACGAACCAAAACTGATGCAAGACACTCCGGTAGTAATATTGAGGATGAGGAAAGTCAAGACACACAAAAGCTGGTAAGCAAAGAATATAGAACTCGTGTGCCATATCCCAAAGTGACAAAGAAAGATAACACAAATGAACAATTCGGTAAGTTGCTTAAACTGCTAAAGAAACTACATATTAACTTATCGCTTATTGAAGCTTTGTCGCATATGCCAAACGCAGTTAAGTTTTTAAGAGAGCTACTAACAAATAAACGAAAATTGGACGAATCATCGCATGTTAAACTGAATGCAGTGTGCTCGGCTATTTTGCTAAACACGCTACCCAACAAACTGAAAGATCCAGGGAGTTTTACAATTCCTTGTTTAATTGGTAGATTATCCATTGATCATGCGTTAGCTGATCTAGGGGCAAGTATAAATGTCATGCCTTATAAAATGTTTAAACGACTAGGTCTTGGGAAACCCAAACAAACTAGGATGAGCATACAATTAGCTGATAAAACCATTAGAATTCCTAGGGGTATAATTGAAGATGTTCTAGTTAAAATCGATAAATTCATATTCCCAATTGATTTTCTTATTTTAGCCATGGATGAGGATAGTGATGTTCCTTTAATTTTAGGACGACCCTTTTTAGCAACTGCTAGGTGATACGGCTATCGCGATATTAAGTAATAAAATTTATAAAAATGATCACACCAAAACTAACTAATACCACGACCTTGAAGGAAAGCGCACCTATCGAACAATAGTATAGTTTAGTGGCAAGATCAAGTTATCGTACCCAAGGGAACCAAAAGTACTAGTACTTACTTCCTTTCTATTATCTAGCCTAAAAATAAAAAGAGTTGATTTAAACTAATTCTAAAACTAACTAAAAGTGCACAAAAAGTAAATTGAGGAAAAACTTTTAGGAAAACTGATTGATATGAGCAATACTCAAGGGAGAATCCACCTAGACTTCACTTGTTATTGACTTCTTAAACTATATAATTGATTACTTGCATTGATCCGTAGAGATCCCTAACTTATGCTAAACCCTCCGTCGAGGCATAGAGCAACTAGGCCTAAGTTATTAATTAAAGTTCCTTTATTAATTAACTCCCTAGGTTGCATTAATTCGATTTATGGATCCCCATATTAGGTTTGACCCTAATCCGGTAGATTTATGTCGCCCTATGTCTAGGGTTGCATGCAACTCCGCTTAATTATGGTAGATCTACTCTTATTACAGGGACTTTTGCTCCTCTGCTCTAAGCACATCAATTTCTTGAAGTAATACCTAGGATTATTAAATCAAGAATGAAGAACACATAATTAAGAACAATTCAAGCAATTATCATATAACTTCAATAAATAATAGAAGATCTATCTTAGGTTTCATCCCCCTCAAGTATTTGGGGGGTTTAGTTCCTAATTAAGAAAAGAAACATCTCAGAAGATAATAAATAACAAAACATAAAGAAATCAAAAACCCCTGAAGGAATTTAGGGAGATCTTCTGTTTTGATGTATGATTCCGGCTTCTAGGGTGAATCAATCGGCTTCCCTTGGAGTAATTCCTTGCTTTCACTCCTTGTGTTGGCTGAAAGATGGCGCTCCTTTTTGGGAGAAAAAAGTACACCCTTAGAGTTACCTCCTAGGGTCTTTATATAGAGCTTTGGGGAGCATTTCTTAGCCTCTAAGCATCCAAATCCAAGTGAAATTCCTCTTCCTCACGACTAGAACACGCCCGTGTGCCACGCCCGTGTACTTCAACAAGAGGCCGTGTGAGATTCTGTCGATTGGGGCATGGCCGTGTGGCCTGGCCGTGCTTGTTGAGGCTGGACCGTATGATCTTTGTGTGGCACGGTCGTGTGGTGACTTCTTGGGCCGTGCGTTTTCACATTTTGGCCCATTTTCTCCAGTTTTCGGTCTATTTTCCGTTCTTTTCTCTTTCCTATGCTCTTCTAAGTATACGATATGAAAAAGAAAGATTAAGAGCACCAATTCTCACTAAATTGATAATAATTCATCCAAAATATAGGCTAAACATGAGGTAAAAATATGTATAATTTAGCATTTATCAAATACCCCCACACTTAAGCCTTTGCTTGTCCTCAAGCAAAATCTCAATCTCTAAATAAGAATCATTCTTCTCAACTCACAATCTTTATCAATAATGTTTCAAATTAATCCATAGGTAAGCATACAATGAAAATTCAATCAAAAGAACATTAAAGACTCAATTATTTTAAGTTGAGAATTTTATCATTGAAACATAAGTTTTCTTCTTTCTCCTAAGTAGTTATCTCTCCATCTTAATTAACAGAAGTTGACATCCTCACTAAGGATTCACTCTATCCACTCGAAGTGTTTAGGGTTCAAAAATTAAGTACTCTCTAGTCAACCTGAAAAGTTATTACCATAGGCTTGCTAGAAAATCAAGTCTCCACCACTGTAGATTGATATGATACATCGATCAAAAGGTCTTTTAAGGATTGTAATGGGG
Source organism: Gossypium stocksii (assembly GCA_020496765.1). Lineage (NCBI taxonomy): Eukaryota > Viridiplantae > Streptophyta > Magnoliopsida > Malvales > Malvaceae > Gossypium > Gossypium stocksii. The sequence goes on from CM035623.1 coordinate 115,040,372, forward strand.
CTTGGTTAGGGTGTTGTCACAGGCTGCAAAAGAGGGTTAGAATCGAGATTGAATTGAAAAATTATCTAGCTAGAAAAATCTCTATCACTAGAATATATTTCTCGAGCTAATTCTCATGATAATATCAATTTTGCCTTGGGAGAAATATGCAAAAACTATTTGAACTATTATAGATTACAACTGAATACATATGTTTTTTTTAAGAACAATTCATCTATGATACACTACTTGAACAAAACTTTACAATCTGCAAAGAGAATAAAGCTTGATAAAAAATTTTAACTCAAATCTCGACAAAAGTAGGGGTTAAAATAATTGAATGAAATTCAACAAAACATGGGTTATTGGTTAATAATTAGGGGTAAGTCAAAGAAAAGGTTGTTAGGCTCAATGGGGTTCACTAGGGGTTAATTTATGGAGGTAGGCTTTTGTGGAGTAAGTGGGTTAAATCCTAGGTGCCTTTATCATCTCGGTATATCAAATCAATGATGTGGTCTCGACATGTATAATCAAAGCAAGTTCTAGAATAACAAATCAGCAGTGACTCACTCAAAAGCAATAATAAAAGTGAGCACGAAAGAATGTATGCTCAAAAGGCTCAAAAATCTCACCAAAGTTATGGCTTTTGATGTCAATCCTGTGAATTTCAAATCTCAAGATAATACTTAGAATTCGGGAAAAGAACTTATGAAAAAATTGTAGTTCTCAAAAATTTCAACTTATCATGCTTGATTCCCTAATGTTTTAGAGTTTGAATATTCAAAGTACAAGCACCTATGTCTTCGTTTTCAACATATCAATAAAAGCTATAAATCAATCAAAATTAATTCCTAATAGGAGACTGAAGAAGATGCTATTGAGAACAATGCAACCAGTTAGAAAAGTTCAGGGATTTCAAAGATAATAGTAAGTTCTCCCCCCACACTTAAGATGTACATTGCCCTCAATGTACAAAGATAACAGTAGTAGCAATAAAAGTATAAGATTATAAGATAGGAAGATGTATGAAACTCCCTACTTTGGATGGATTAGTGAAGCGAAGATTGGAAGAGTTGGCAGTTGTGGCAAGGTGTTCCCTTTTTTGTAGAGATTTGAGCTGTAGAGCTCTTTTAAAACTGCGAAAGTATTTATTAGTCGTGGGAAATTTGGATCAAGAGAATTTACTCGTTAGGGGTTGGCCGTTAGGAAAAGAAATAAAATAAAATAAAGAAAACAAAATACTAAAAATAAATAATATAAAAAGGAAAATGAGAAAATTGAAAAAGGAAAAGGAAAAGAAAGTTAAAAGAAAAGGTGAAAATAAAGTTCAGTGTTTAAAAGTTAGAATAGAGTAAAATAAACTAAAAATAAGATCAACAATAAAAAATAAAGTTAAGAGGACTGGAAAAATCTAATCCTCTGATGGATCGCGCGGCGGTGGTGTGATGCTCAGGTGCTGGCATATCTGTGCCAAGGAGGCGGTGATATAATTGAGGTGCTGGAAGCACTGCTGCTCAAAACGATCTAGGCGCTCGGATATGTCAGCATGTGTGGCTGCCGTCTGGGTGGATCGTTTGGGGCGTGGTGGCTCAGCTGGCTTATCCTCCTCCTGTGGTAGTTGTGGGACATCATCAGCAATGTCCTCCGGGTCCTCTCCTTTCTGGACGAGTCGGAACTGAATGGGGGTACCACCTAGCCTCCGCTCTATTATCCTCATGTGTAATATTGTCGCGACGCCTTGGGGAGACATCTGACCAATCAGGGTGTATGAGGATGTCTAGGCTGAAGTGTTGAAGAGCCCAAAATACCGGACCAAACGTGTGATGTAAGGCCCCATGGATAGAACGCCTCTGCGGTGCCTCTCCGTCTGGTGCTGCATGGTGTGTGTGATGAAGTATGCGAGGTCAATGACATGTCCGTTCGCCATGTGATAAACACAAAATTATACATATTTTTACCTCATATTTAGCCTATAATTTGGATGGTTTCTTACTAGTTTTATAAGAGCTGGTGCTCTTAACCCCTCTTTTTCATGTCTTATACTCAGGAAAGCATAGGGAAGATGAAAGAACAGAAAACAGGCCTAAAACGGTGAAAAATGGACCAAAAAGCACGAATCACACGGGCTAAGAGATGCCACACGGCTGTGCCACACGGCCGTGCCTCACAAAGATCACACAGACAAAGCCCCGACAAGCACAGCTACTATACACGGGCGTGCTAAATCACACAGCCTTTATCGAACCCACACGGGCGTGGAACATGGGCGTGTTCTAGTCACGGGAAAGACGAATTTCACTCGAATTGGGATGCTTAGGGGCTAAGAAAGAGTCCCCAAAAGTTCTCTATATAAAGATCCCATAAGACAACATAGAGGAGGGTCTTCTTCCACCTTTTACACACCCTCTATATTCTTTTCCTCTCGTCTTTCTGCCACACCACAGGTAGAAGCAAGGGATTACTCGAAGGGAAAAGCCAATCAATTCATCTCAGGAGCCGAAGTTCTGCATCAACATAGAGGATTCTCCTAAATTCCTTCAGGGGTTTTTGGTTTCTTTTATAATTTGTTATTTTACAACTTCTGAGATGTTTTCTTTTATTATTATGAACTAAACCCCTCAAATACTTGAGGGGGATGAAACCGAAGACAGATCTTGTTATTTATTCTTGATTTTTATGATAATTACTCGAATTGTTCTTAGTTATGTGTTTTTAATCCTTGATTTAATAATCCTAGGTATTAAGTCAAGAATTGGATGTGCTTAGAGCAGAGGAGCAAAAGTCCCTGTGATAAGAGTAGATCTACCATAATTAAGCGGAGTTGCATGCAACCCTAGACATAGGGCAACATAAATCTGCCGGATTAGGGTCAAACCTAATATGGGGAACCATGGATCGAATTAATGCAACCTAGGGAGTTAATTAATAAAGGAACTTTAATTAACAACTTAGGCCTATTTGCTCTTCACCTCGACGGAGGGTTTAGCATAGATTAGGGATCTCTACGGATCAAGTCAAGTAAATAACTCGTATAAATCAAGAAATTAATAACAAGTGAAGTCTAAGTGGATTCTCCCTTAAGTATTGATCATATCAATTAGCTTTTCCCTAAAAGGTCTTCCCACTTTATTTTTCCTGTTTTTCCTTAGTTGATTTTAGAGTTAGTTTTAGACAAACCCTCATTTAATTTTTAGGTTAAATAATAGAAAGGAAGTGAGTAATAGTACTTTCGGTTCCCTTGGGTACGATACTCGATCTTATCACTAGACTATACTACTGTCGACAGATGCGCTTGCCTTAAAACGTCGTGATATTAGTCAGTTTAGGTTTGATCAAGTTCTTTATAAATTTTATTACTTCATATCACGCGGATATCAAATTTTTGGCGCCGTTGCCGGGGACTTAACTGAAATATTACGAAAGCTCGATTTCTATTACTTTAGCCATTACTATTTATAATATTTATAATATTTATTTCTCTATTATTTTGTTTCTTTTATTTTTAATTTTTATCTTTATTTTTATTTTCTTTCTAGGTTTTTCTAGTTTATGACTAGAAACAACCCGTCAGGGCCACTACTTTTTGATGAAGATTTGGAAGCTACAGTCCGCAGAAATCGTAGAGAAATTAGACGAAGTTTACATTATCCAGAGCAGGAACTTGAGCAAGAGCCAGAACATACTGAAGAGATGGCCGTAAATCAAAATATTCACCAACCTCCAGCACTACCCGCTGAACCAGAAGAAGCTCCACGTACTATGTATGATTATGCTAAACCTAGTGTGATTGGTACTCAAACTAGTATTGTTAGACCTGCTATTGCTGCTAATAATTTTGAATTAAAACCTAGTACTATTCAGATGATTCAGCAACTTGTGCAGTTTGACGGTTTACAGGATGAAGATCCCAACTCACATCTAGCCAATTTTTTCATGTTTTATTGCATAAACTAACATTTTTCCTGCAGAAAATATGGACCACACGGCCAGGCACACGGGCGTGCCTAAGGCCGTACACATACCGAAAAGCAGAGACACGGTCGTGTGGGCAAACTGTGTGCAAATAGGGTACCGTTTCCCCAAAAACACGGGCTATCGATAAAATCCCACAGCCGTGCGAAATGGCCGTGGCGACTCTTCGACATCTACACGGGTAAGATAGGCACACACACGGCCATGCGAAATGGCCGTGGCAACCCTGCACATTTTGCACGGGCAAACATAGAGACACATGCCCGTGCCATAAGCTCGTGGAAGCTACTGCCAATTCAAACACGCCCGTACACTTTATTACACGCCCGTGCGTTTAACGAAGGACTGATCTCCACGGCCGTGTATACCTTACCACGCCCGTGCGTTTAACGAAGGACTGATCTCCACGGCCGTGCTCAAAATAAACACGGGCGTGCACATCGAACGGGGCACGCCAAAAACCTCCAATTTTCAAAAAACACGGGCTAAACACGACTCACACGGGTGTGCGACATGCCCGTGTGACCCAAAATGTATATATACAGGGCCATTTCTCCCTTCCCATTTCATCCAAACCCTAAGATTTTTCTATCAAAACCTCCCCAAACCTCCACAAACACCACCACAGCCCTCTAAACGCCACCATACTAGATTTTCTCGATTCACACGCCCATGCAACAGTACCCACGACCGTGTGACACCAAATTTGGTTCTATTTTCTCCCTTTCTCTCATTTATTTTATTTTTTCTGCATTCCTTACATTTCTATTAATGTTATTATTGATTTAGGCAATTATAGAACTAGGAAATAGAGAACAATCTAGAATAATTTCAAATTGTGATTTTGCTTGCCATTTAGATTCTATTTGCCAATTTTATGCCATTTAACACCATAGTTAGTTGCCACCTAATACACATTGCAAATATGCCACTTAAACACACCTAAATATGCCATTTGTCATATAGTTCAGTATATATACATTCATTCATAAAAAGAATTATTATGCCAACCTTAAAAATGATTAGATTCTACTACCAAGGTTAATTCTCATTCATATTAGGAACATTTTTTTATTTTATTTTTTATTTTATTACTCAGCCTCCTTATTTTTAAATATTTGCATTTCTTATTTTTAATATCAATTACTGTTTTTTCTAATATTTTTTGTAGATCCCATGTCATCTTCCCGAGCCAGGAAAGCTGCCGTCCCCGCCTCTAAGAAACGAAAGGGGCCAGGGAGTTCTTCGACTAGGCCCACTTCCGAGGTGCGTCACCCATTTCTTACATTTTCACAAGACTCCCAGGAAGAGCGCTACCAGCTGCTTCGTGCTCGCAATATCATGATGGGCCGATGCATCGACTAGAGGGCCCTCGAACAAGTACGCCTGGTAGATGATGTCCGGGCCCTGCTCGCCACTGACCCATGGGACCAGTTCTTTCAGATCGTGGAGCCCACATACCTTGAACTCAATCTCGAGTTCTGTGCCACATTCCATCTTCAGACGGTGATGACACGGTTCGATGATCCTGGGACAGTCCAATTTCGTTTGGGAGGGCTCGTTCGACAACTCAGCGTCCCAGAATTTGGTGTGGCACTCGGCCTTTACACCGAGCAGTTTATGGCTGAGGAGAGCTTCCCCACCCTTTCTAGGCGCATCCATATCCGACCCCTTGATTGCTGGAAAGAGATTGCCCCAGGAAGACAACTATACAACCCCAGCATCAGCAAGGCCTCCGCTCTCCCTCCCTCTCTCAGGTATATCCACGCACTCCTAGCTCATACTATTACAGGTCGCCGAGAGAGCACAGGCGTCGTCAACACACACGACGTCTACTTCTTATAGTGCATGGCAAATGGCCGCCCCATTGACCTTGCATATTTCATCGCACTCGCCATGCAACATCAGACCGAGAGGTACCGCAAAGGAGTCGTACCCATGGGCCCATACATCACTCGACTAGGCCGTTACTTCGCCCTATTTAACACTACAGCCCAGACCTTCTCCTACACCTTACTTGGCCAGATGTCCTCCCAGAGCATCCAGAGCATGCTTTCGATGAGGATGGTCGAGTGACGTCTCGGTGGCGACCACTTCCACTTCCGCCTTGTCCAAGAAGGCGAGGATCCAGAGGACATTCCTGATGATGTCCCACCGCCACCACCAGCAGAGGACGCGCCAGCTGAGCCACCACGCCCTAGACGACCATCGCAGACGGCAGCATCCAGTGTTGACATATCTGAGCGCCTGGACCACTTTGAGCAGCGCCTCGATTACATCGACGCCACCTTAGCGCACATATGTCAACACCTTGGCATCGTCCCACCACCACGAAACCCATCAGAAGATTAGATCCTCTTTTATTATTTTTATTTTTATTTTATTTTATTTTTACTTTTGTTTTTGTTTTATTTTATTTTATCTTCTATTTTTCTTTTTCTACCTAGTACACACTAATCTTCTATTTTAACCTTTACTGTTAATTTTTCTTTCTCCTTTGCAGCTTTTAATTATCTTTTTCTTTATTTTGAATTTTCGTAAATTTTCTATTTTATTATCATAACGGTTATCTCCTAACGAAGTAATCCCTCTTCATTTTAACCTCCCAAGACTAACAAATCCCTTCGCAGTTTCAAAGGAGCTATACAGCTCAAATCTCTGCGAAAAGGGGAATACCACGCCACAATTCCCGTTGCGCAAACCTATCCCAATTTCAGGAAGTTTCATACCTTTCCCTACCTTTTGATCTTACGCTTCTATTGCTATTAATATTTTCTTTGTACATTGGGGACAATGTACATCTTAAGTGTGGGGGGTATAGCACTTTTAATTTTTTTTTACCATCTTTGAAACTCCTGAAATGATTATAACTAAGAGAATTGTCTCAATAGCACTATCTTCAGTCTCCTATTAGGAACTATTGCTGATTAATTTATGACATCTATTGATGTGTTGAGAATTAAGAAATAGGTGATTGTACTTTAAATATTCGAACTTTAAAACATTAGGAAATCAAGCATGATAAGTTGAAATTTTTTAGAACCCCCAATTTTTGCATAAGTTATTTTCCCTAATTTTAAGCATTATCTTGAGATTTGAAATTCGCAGGATTGACATCAAAAGCCATAATTCTGGTGAGATTTTTGAGCCTTTTTGAGCATACATTTTTTTCGTGCTCACTTTTATTATTGCTTTGAGTGAGTCAATACTGAATTGTTATTCTAGAACTTGCTTTGATTATACATGTCGAGACCACATCATTGATTTGATATACCGACATGATAAAGGCACCTAGGATTTAACCCACTTACTCCACAAAAAGCCTACCTCTATAAATTAACCCCTAGTGAACCCCGTTGAGCTTGACAACCTATTCTTTGACTCACCTTCTAATTATTAATCAATAACCTATTTCTTGTTAAATTCCATTCAATTACTTTAACCCCTATTTTTGTCGAGATTTGAATAGAATTATTATCTAGCTTTACTCTCTTCTCTAGTTGCAAAATTGTAAATTTCCAAGTTATCATATTTGATTTAATAGTTTCAAAAAAAAATGAATACATAAAGTAAAATTCGATTGTAAATTGTAAATAGTTCAATGAGTTTTTGCATTTTTCTATTTTCAGGCTACAAAAACAGAAACGATATTATCTTAAGAATTAGCCTTAGAATTATGTTTTAAAGTGATAGAGATTTTTCTAGCTAGATAATTTTTCAAGTTCAGTCTCGATTCTAACCTTCTTTTTGCAGCCTGTGACAGCACCCCTAACCAAGCCCCGTTACAACCATTAAAAGACCTTTTGATCGATGTATCATATCAAAATTTAGTGGTAGAGATTTGATTTTCTTGCAAGCTTATGGTAATAACTTTTCAGGTTGACTAAGGAGTGCTTAAATGTTGAACCCTAAACACTTCGAGTGAATAGACTGAACCTTTAGTGAGGATGTCAAACTCCTGTTAATTAAGATGGAGAGATAACTACTTAGAAGGAAGGAAGAGACTTATGTTTTCAATGATAAAATTCTCAACTTAGAGTGATTGAGTCTTTAATGTTCTTCTTATTGAATTACTCATTGTATGATTACCTGCAGATTAGTTTGAAACATTATTGATAAAGATTGTAGGTTGAGAGGAATAATTCTTATTTAGGGATTGAGATTTTGCTTGAGGACAAGCAAAGGTTTAAGTGTGGGGGTATTTGATAAACACAAAATTATACATATTTTTACCTCACATTTAGCCTATAATTTGGATGGTTTCTTACTAATTTTATAAGAACTAGTGCTCTTAACCCCTCTTTTTCATATCTTATACTCAGGAGAGCATAGGGAAGATGAAAGAACAGAAAACGGGCCTAAAACGGTGAAAAATGGACCAAAAAGCACGAATCACACGGGCTAAGAGATGCCACACGGCCGTGCCACACGGGCATTCCTCACAAAGATTACACGGACAAAGCCCCGACAAGCACGGCTACTATACACGGGCGTGCTAAATCACACGGCCTCTATCGAACCCATACGGGCGTGGAACATGAGCGTGTTCTAGTCGCGGGAAAGACGAATTTCACTCGAATTGGGATGCTTAGGGGCTAAGAAAGAGTCCCCAAAAGTTCTCTATATAAAGATCCCATAAGACAACATAGAGGAGGGTCTTCTTCCACTTTTTACACACCCTCTATATTCTTTTCCTCTCGTCTTTCAGCCACACCACAGGTAGAAGCAATGGATTACTCGAAGGGAGAAGCCAATCAATTCATCTCAGGAGCCGAAGTTCTGCATCAACATAGAGGATTCTCCTAAATTCCTTCAGGGGTTTTTGGTTTCTTTTATGATTTGTTATTTTACAACTTCTGAGATGTTTTCTTTTATTATTATGAACTAAACCCCTCAAATACTTGAGGGGGATGAAACCTAAGATGGATCTTGTTATTTATTCTTGATTTTTATGATAATTACTCGAATTGTTCTTAGTTATGTGTTTTTAATCCTTGATTTAATAATCCTAGGTATTAATTCAAGAATTGGATATGCTTAGAGTAGAGGAGCAAAAGTCCCTGTGATAAGAGTAGATCTACCATAATTAAGCGGAGTTGCATGCAACCCTAGACATAGGACGACATAAATCTGCCGGATTAGGGTCAAACCTAATATAGGGAACCATGGATCGAATTAATGCAACCTAGGGAGTTAATTAATAAAGGAACTTTAATTAACAACTTAGGCCTAGTTGCTCTTCACCTCGACGGAGGGTTTAGCATAGATTATGGATCTCTACGGATCAAGTCAAGTAAATAACTCGTATAAATCAAGAAATTAATAACAAGTGAAGTCTAGGTGGATTCTCCCTTAAGTATTGATCATATCAATTAGCTTTTCCCTAAAAGGTCTTCCCACTTTATTTTTCCTGTTTTTCCTTAGTTGATTTTAGAGTTAGTTTTAGACAAACCCTCATTTAATTTTTAGGTTAAATAATAGAAGGAAGTGAGTAATAGTACTTTCGGTTCCCTTGGGTACGATACTCGATCTTATCACTAGACTATACTACTGTCGACGGTGCGCTTGCCTTAAAACGTCGTGATATTAGTCAATTTAGGTTTGATCAAGTTCTTTATAAATTTTATTACTTCATATCACGCGGATATCACCATGCACCACAAGAAGTAGACGTCGTGAGTGTTGACGACGCCTGTGCTCTCTCATCTACTTGTCAAAGTGTGAGCAAGAAGAGCATGAATGTACCTCAAAGATGGCACGAGAGCGGTCACCTTGCTGACACTGGGGTTATAGGTTTAACGTCTTGGGGCGATCTCATTCCAGCAGTCGATGGGCCGAATGTGGATGCGACGAGAAAGGGTGGGGAAGTCCTCTTCTGCCATGAATTGCTCAGTATAGAGCCCAAGTGCGAAACTAAATTTTGGCATGCTGAGGTGTCACACGAGACCTCCTAGACGAAACTGGACTGTCCCTAGATCATCAAATCTCGTCATCACCGTCTGCAGATGGAATGTGGAGCAAAACTCGAGGGTGAGTTCTAAGTATGTGGGCTTGATAATCTGGAAGAATTGCTCCCACGGCTCGTTCATCAAGAGGGCCCAGATGTCGTCCACTAAATGTATCTGCTCGAGGCTAGCCCAATCTATGCAGCGGCCCGTGGATATAGGGCGAGCTCGAAGTAGCTGATAATGTTTCTCCTGCGAGGCTTGGGCGAACGTGATGAATGGGTTTCGAACCTCAAAGGTGGGCCTTGATGATAAACTTCTCGGCCCCTTACGTTTCTTAGAAGCAGGAACGGCAGCTTTCTTACCACGTGATGATGACATAGTATCTGAAAAATAACAAGCATTAGTCCTAAAAATTGAAATTAAACTAGATAGATAGTAATTAAAATGTAGATTAAAATGACAATGTTCCCAAAAATAAAAATAAGAAAGAAAAAAATGAGGATTAACCTAAATAGTAGAATCTAATCATGTTGAAACTTGTAACAAAACTAAGAACTATGGGTATATATACTAATCTTATGAGAAAATGTCAAACAAATATGAATTTAAATGGCAAAGGAAATGAGTTCTAAGTGGCAAGCAAAAATTGAAATTAAGTGGCATGCAATCCTAATGTGTTCTATCTAATTCTAGATTATTCATCCTAATTTTCCTAATTCCATTCTTGATTAAACATCTAGAATAAAGTAAAATTACATAATTGAATAATGAAAATGAACTGTAAATAAATAAAGGAGAAAAATGAGAGAATAGAACCAAATTTGATGTTGCATGGTCGTGGGTTGGTCGTGGGGTGGGTTTGCACGGGCGTGGGGCAGCTGATTTTGGGTATGGTGGTGTTTTGAGGGCTGTGGCTACGCTTATGGTGGTTAGGGAGAGTTTGAGTGAGAGAAATTTAGGGTTTTGAGTGAAGAAAGAAATCAATAGTGGCCCTTATTTATAGTTTTTGGGTCACACGCCCGTGTGAGTCGTGTTTCGCCCGTGTCTTTTAAATCTAGAGGTTTTGGTGCACCTGGTTTGCAGTGCACGCCCGTGTGAATGTTGTACACAGCCGTGGGAGATCAATTCTTCGTTACTCACACGGTCGTGTGATGGGATACACGACCGTGTGCGATCATGTTCGTACTTTACACGGTCGTGTGATAGGTTCCACGGCCATGTAAAATTTGACAGTGTCTTCCACGGCCTGGAGACACGGGCATGGGGATTTGTGTAAACCCGTGTTGATGCTGCAGGGTTGCCACGACCATGTCGCACGGCTGTGGGGTTTTATCAGTGGCCCGTGTGGAATTTGTAAGGTTGCCACGGCCATCTCGCACGGTCGTGGGGGTTTGTCGACATCCCGTGTTTTTGGGAAAATTCTGCTCTGTTTCTACACGGTCCAGGTGCATGACCGTGTCTCTGTTTTAAGCATTCACACGGCCTGGGGCACGCCCGTGTGCCTGGCCGTTTGGTCCTAAACTTCTGCATGAAGAAGTGTTAGTTTATGCATGAGAAAAATACCAAAAAATTTTAAAGAAAGAAAGTTACTAAGTTAGTGTTCGGGTTGCCTCCCGAGAAGCACTTATTTAGAGTCTAAGCTCGACTCTGCCTGGATGTGTCATGACGAAATTTCGTAGAGCCGAAGCCCCTCCCTGTTTTCTGTAAAATTCTCACATGTATAATGTTTAAGCCTATGGCCGTTTACCTTGAATGTACCATGGTTAGGGTGATTTACCTCAATGGTGCCGTATGGGAAAACATTTAGAACAGTGAATGGACCTGACCACCTTGATTTGAGTTTTCCAAGGAATAGTTTCAGCCTTGAGTTGTAGAGTAAGACGAGATCTCTTGTTTTGAACTGCTTAGGTTGTTTCAGCCTTTTATGATGATGTCGTTTCATGGTTTCTTTATACAGTCGTGAGTTCTCATAAGCATTGTAGCGCCATTCGTCTAGTTCATTTAACTATATTAATCTTTTCTCACCTGCAAGCTTGAAATCAAGGTTTAAAAATTTTATAGCCCAGAATGCTTTGTGTTCAAGTTCAAATGGTAGATGACAACTTTTTTCATAGACGAATTTATAGGGAGATGTACTTATGGGTGTTTTAAAAGTAGTTCTATAAGCCCATAATGCATCGTCTATTTTTCTTGACCAATCTTTTCTATTTGTTTCTATTGTTTTCTCTAGAATGCGTTCTAATTCCCTATTTGTTACTTCGACTTGACCACTGGTTTGTGGGTGATAAGGGGTAGCTGTCCTATGGTGCACTCCATACCTTTTTAAAACTTTTTTCAAACTGGGCATTGCAAAAATGAGTACCCCTATCACTAATAATTATCCTAGGTGTTCCAAATCGAGAGAAAAGTTTCTTTAAAAATCGTACTACCATTCTAGCATCATTAGTAGGCAAGGCTTGGGCTTCTACCCATTTTGACATATAATCTACTGCTACTAATATGTACTTATTCCCAAATGAAGTAGGGAATGAACCCATGAAATCAATACCCTATATATCGAATATTTCATATGAGAGTATATAGTTCTGAGGCATTTCATTATGTCGAGAGATGTTACCTGTTCGTTGACATTTATCACAAGAAGTCACATACCTGTTGGCATCTCTGAAAAGTGTAGGCCAGTAAAAGCCAGATTCGAGTACCTTATGAGTAGTTCTAGCTCCACTGTGATGTCCTCCTGTGGGTCCTGAATGGCAGTGATTTAGAATATGGTATGCTTCTGTTTCAGTAACGTATTTCCGAATAACCTGGTCTACACAAATTCGAAAAAGAAAAGGATCCTCCCAAAAGTAGTTTTTCACATTAGCGAAGAATCGCTTCTTCTGCTGATGTGTCAACCCTTTTCGGGTTATGTTAGCTGCTAAATAATTTGCAAAATCGGTGAACCAAGGCACTGTTGTATCTGCTAAAGATAGGAGTTATTCTTAAAGGAACAAGTCATTTATCTTATCAAGATACGTGGGCTGCATGTTTTCCAATCTCGAAAGGTGATCTGCTGCTAAATTTTCAGCTCATTTCTTGTCCTTTATCTCTAAATCGAACTTCTGTAGCAATAGAATCTATCTTATTAGTTGAGGTTTTGCATCGGTTTTGGCTAAAAGATAGCAAAGAGCAGAATGGTCAGTATAAACAATGACTTTTGACAAAATCAGAGAAGATCTAAATTTATCAAATGCAAAAATAACAGCTAGCAACTCTTTTTCTGTGGTAGTATAATTTGCTTAGGTAGCTGTTAGAGTTTTGCTAGCATAGTAGATCGGTTGAAAGTGCTTGTCTCTTCGTTGTCCTAAAACTGCACCTACGAAAACGTATGGGCATGTGAATGTTATTTTCTCCTGATCTTCTGGAGCTATCGGGATTTAGAAGTAACCAGAGAGGCCATCTAGGAAATAATAATACATATGACCTAACAATCTTTCCAACATCTGATCAATAAAAGGTAATGGAAAATGATCTTTCCGAGTGGCGTCATCCAGCTTCCTGTAATCAATGCAGACTCTCCATCCAGTGACCGTTCTTGTGGGTATTAACTCTTGTTTGTCACTAGACACTACGGTCAATCCTCTTTTTTTAGGAACAACCTGCACAGGGCTTACCCAAGAACTGTCAGAAATAGGATAAATAATACCTGCATCTAGAAGTTTAATTACCTCGGCTTTTACAACTTCTTTCATGTTGGGATTCAATCGTCTCTGGGCTTGCACTGCTGGTTTAAATTCATCTTCCATTAAAATTTTGTGGGTGCAGAAGGAAGGATTAATTCCCTTGATATCTAAAATTTTCCAAGCTATAGCACGTCTGTGTTCTCTTAACACATGGAGTAGTTCCTCTTTTTCTGCAATGCTTAAATCTGATGCGATAATGACTGGTAAAGTTGATTCTTCCCCTAAAAAGGTATACTCTAAATGATCTGGCAGTTGTTTTAGTTCTAATTTAGGGGGTTCAGTAATGGAAGGTTTCTGTCACAACTCATCACTCATCTTTATATTTTCATAACTTATGTGCCTAGTGATGATTTGATTAGAATCCAACTCCTTCCGTACTTCATCAATTTCAGTGGTGGTTTCATCTTCCCCTCACCTTGAACAAGACACAGTTCCAACATGTCTGTGAGAGAAAGTTCCTAAAAATTATCTTGAACAAAATAGTCAATAATATCAACAAAATAACAAGAATCATCTTGTTCTTTAGAGAATCTCATGGCATCATAGATTTTAAAGACAACTTCTTCCTCACCAACTCGAAGTACTAAATTACCATCTCCTACATCAATAACAGCTCTAGCAGTGGCTAAAAATAGACGTCCCAAAATTAAAGGTACTTCAATATCCTCATCCATGCCAAGTACAACAAAATCAACAGGGAATATAAATTTATCTACCTTTACTAGCACATCTTCAATGATTCCCCTAGGATATTTAATAGATCTATCGGCTAATTGAATACTCATCCTAGTAGGCTTGGGTTCCCCTAGACCTAGTTGTTTGAACATTTTGTAAGGCATGAGATTAATGCTAGCATCTAAATCGGCTAAGGCTTTATTAATAAGTATACTACCAATTAGGCAAGGAATAGTAAAACTCCCTGGATCTTTTAGTTTTGCCGGCAGTTTATTTTGGAGAATAGCTGAGCATTCCTCGTTGAGTTCTACTGTGGCCAATTCTTCCAACTTCCTTTTATTTGCCAGACGTTCTTTAAGGAACTTTGCATACTTCGGCATCTATGAAATCGCTTCAACAAAAGGTAAGTTAATGTGTAATTGTTTAAAAAGTTCAAGGAATTTATCGAATTGAGCGTCTGTATGGTCTTTCTTCAAAGGAATTTATCGAATTGAGCGTCTGTATGGTCTTTCTTCAATTTTACTGGATATGGGATGCGCGGTTTGTATTCCTTGAGTGGTGGTGGAGTGTTTTCCTTGAGTTCCTCTGCCTTGTCTTCTGAAGATTCTAGAATAGTCTTCTTTTCTGGCTCGGCTAGTGTTTTCCCATCTCTTAAAGTAATTGCTTTGACATGTTCTCTGGGATTTGGCTCAGTGTTACTTGGTAATCCTCCTTGCGGTCTTTCTGAAATCAATTTTGCAAGTTGACGGATTTGGTTCTCCAACCCTTGAAGTGACGCTTGTTGGTTTTTCAGTGCCGTTTCAGTGCTTTGAAAACAGGTTTCTGATGCGGCCATAAATTTGGTGAGCATCTCTTCAAGATTCGGCTTTTTCTCTTGTTGCGGTGGTGGTTGCTGAAATCCTGAAAGGGGTTGTTGTCTTTGATTTCCTTGTCCTCCCCATGAAAAGTTTGGGTGATTTCTCCAACCTGCATTGTAAGTGTTACTATAAGGGTTATTTTGAGATCTAGAATTGTTACCCATATAGTTGGCTTGTTCAATTTCCACATTGTGTCTGTATGGTGAGAAATCTAGATTGAACATGGTTACTGGAGTTGCGTCACACTGCATCACTAGCTGTGCCTGCGTAGGACCAACAAAATTATCAAACTTTTTATTTAAGAGTTCTGCTTGGTTAGTAAGCATAGTAATAGCATCAATATTATAGACTCCTGCGGCTTTCGTCGGCTTTGTCCTCATGACTTGCCACTGATAATTATTCAATGACATCTCTTCAATAAATTCATAAGCTGCTTCAGGTGTTTTATTATTGATTGTCCCTCCCGCGGCTGCATCGATCATTTGTCTGGTTGACGGATTTAAACCGTTGTGGAAGGTTTGAACTTGTAGCCACAAAGGTAGACCATGATGAGGACACCTTCTCAAAAGATCTTTGTATCTCTCCCATGCATCGTAAAGTGTTTCTAAATCCATCTGCACAAAAGAAGAAATATCGTTTCATAATTTGGCTGTTTTAGCTGGAGGAAAATATTTGAGAAAAAATTTTTCGGTCATTTGTTCAAATGTAGTGATTGAGCCTCGTGGTAAGGAATTTAACCACTGTTTGGCTTTATTTCTCAAAGAGAATGGAAATAGCCTTAAACGAATGGCATCGTTAGAAACGCCATTTATTTTAAAAGTATCACAAAATTCCAAGAAATTTACTAAATGCGAATTTGGATCTTCGTCCTGCAAACCATCAAACTACACAAACTGCTGAATCATCTGAATAGGCCCTATTTTGGGATGTTACATTTCTCCCCCCTTTAGGGATTTTCGTCCCCGAAAATCTTACCTGTGAAGAGGTTTGGGTACTGTTTTCGCATGGCCTCTTCGGGTTCCCATGTAGCCTAATCCACCCCATGTCTATTCCATAAAACTTTTACAAGAGCAATACTTTTATTTCTTAATTGCTTTACCTCTCGATCTAGAATCTTTACTGGTTCTTCATCATAAGTCATATCTGGCTGAATCTCAACCTCTGTCGGGGAGATCACATGTGACGGATCTGACCGATAACGTCGTAACATTGACACATGGAACACATTATGAATCTTCTCTAATTCAGTAGGCAAAGCTAATCGATATGCCAATGGCCCAACTCTCTCAATCACTTCAAACGGTCTAATAAAACGAGGACTTAACTTGCCTTTCCTACCAAATCTGAGAACTTTCTTCCACGGGGATACTTTCAAAAATACTTTGTCGCCAACCTGATATTCGATTTTTTTTCTTTTTAAATCTGCGTACGACTTCTGCCTGTCTGAAGCTGCTTTCAAACAATTTCTGATAACTTTCACTTTGTCTTCTGTTTCTTTGACTAGATCAACCCCGTAAATCTGTTTTTCTTTAAGTTCTGTCCAATATAAAGGTGTACGACATTTGCGTCCATACAAAGCTTCATAGGGTGCCATCTTCAAACTCGACTGATAACTATTATTATAGGCAAACTCTACTAATGGTAAGTATTTTTCCCAACTGTCTTGAAATTCCAATATACAACATCTAAGCATATCTTCAAGTACCTGAATAACTCTCTCTGACTGACCGTCGGTCTGAGGATGAAAAGCCGTACTGAAACTCAACTTTGTACCCAAAGCTTCTTGTAATTTTTTTCCAAAACCGTGAAGTAAATCCCGGATCTCTGTCTGAAATGATCGATAGTGGTACTCCATGCAGTCTAACTATCTCTGAAATGTACAACTCAGCCAACCTGTCAAGTGAATAATCCATACGAACTGGGATAAAATAAGCCGACTTAGTTAGCTTATCAATTACAACCCAAACTGCATCTTTCTTTTTCGGCGTTAACGGCAATCCGGTCACAAAATCTATAGTAACTCTGTCCCATTTCCACTCCGGAACTAGCACAGGTTGCAACAATCCTGAGGGTACCTGGTGTTCTGCCTTTACCTGTTGACAAATCAAGCATCTGTAAACAAACTCTGAAATATCTCTTTTCATTCCTACCCACCAATACAATTTCTTCAAATCATTATACATCTTTGTACTACCCGGATGAATAGACAAAGAACTGCTATGTGCTTCCTGTAAGATCTTCCGAATAAGCTCATCATTCTTTGGTACACATATTCTGTCTCTAAACATCAAACAACCATCAGAACCAATCTGGAAATCTGATTCTATGCCTGACTCACATTGAGTTCTTTTAGCTTGTAAATCACTATCATCTTTTTGAGCTTCACAAATTTCTTCAAGAAATACTGGTTTAGTTCTCAATTCAGCTAAAATAGAACCATCATCCGACATAGCCAAATTGGTATTCAAAGCTCGCAATGTAAATAAAAGTTTTCTGCTTAAAGCATCAGCAACTACATTTGCCTTACCTGGGTGATAATCAATCACTAGCTCATAATCTTTAATCAATTCTAGCCATCTTCTTTGCCTCAGGTTCAAATCTTTTTGAGTCATCAAGTATTTTAAACTTTTATGATCGGTGAATATCCGGCACCGTTCACCATATAAATAATGTCTCCAAATCTTCAATGCAAACACAATAGCAGCTAACTCCAAATCATGCGTCGGATAATTTTTCTCATGTGGTTTCAATTGTCTAGAGGCATAAGCAATCACATTTCCTTCCTGCATAAGTACACAACCGAGCCCATTCAAAGACGCATCACTGTAAATCACAAATTCTTTACCCGGTTCTGGCTGTACTAAGATGGGAGCTTCAGTCAACAATGTTTTTAACTTGTCAAAACTCTACTGGCACTTCTCAGTCCATTCGAACTTGACATCCTTCCGCAACAATCTCGTCAACGGGGTAGCTATCATAGAGAATCCCTCCACAAATCGTCTATAATAACCAGCTAAACCAAGAAAACTTCTGACCTCTGAAACATTCTTAGGAGGCTTCCAATCGACAATGGCTGAAATTTTGCTTGGATCCACTCTAATACCTTCACCTGAAACAATATGTCCAAGAAATCCAACTTCTCGAAGCCAAAACTCACTTTTACTGAACTTAGCATACAACTGATTATCTCTCAGAATCTGTAAGACTGTTCTCAAATGCTCTTTATGCTCAGTCTCATTAGGAGAATAAATCAAAATATCATCAATGAACACAACTACAAACTTGTCCAAATACGTTCTAAATATTCGGTTCATTAAATCCATAAAAATGGCAGGAGCATTAGTTAAGCCAAACGGCATCACAAGAAACTCATAATGATCGTACCTAGTTCAGAATGCAGTCTTCGGAACATCTGACTCCTTAACTCGCATCTGATAGTATCCGGATCTCAAATCTATCTTGGAAAACACGGTGGCTCCCTTTAATTGATCAAACAAATCATCAATTCTGGGCAGTGGATATTTGTTCTTGATAGTTACCTTGTTAAGTTGCCGATAATCTATACACAATCTCATTGAACCATCTTTCTTTTTCACAAATA
This sequence comes from Gossypium stocksii, assembly GCA_020496765.1. Classification (NCBI taxonomy): domain Eukaryota; kingdom Viridiplantae; phylum Streptophyta; class Magnoliopsida; order Malvales; family Malvaceae; genus Gossypium; species Gossypium stocksii. The sequence goes on from CM035623.1 coordinate 115,059,129, forward strand.
ACACTGGTGCACCCCATGGCGAACTACTGGGTCTTACAAAACCTTTATCAGTTAATTCTTGCAGCTGAGCTTTCAATTCTTTCAATTCCGACGGGGCCATTCTATAAGGAGTAATAGAAATAGGTGTGGTACCTGGGATTAGCTCAATACCAAACTCAACTTCTCTAACAGGAGGCAAACCTGGTAATTCTTCCGGAAATACATCTAGATAGTCGCACACCACAGGCACTGATTCAACTTTCAATTCTGAATCTTTAGTATTCAATACAAAAGCAAGATAAGCCTCATACCCCTTTCTCAAATATTTCTGAGCTGTCATAACAGAAATCATGGCAAATGAACCATCTGACTCATCTGAATTTACTCGACTGGTGGCTTTTCTCTTATTACTGTACCTGTGACTGGGGGAGCTTGAGCTACATGGGTAGCCTGAGAATCATGAGGGGGTGGAGGTCTAACTACCGGATTCGTACGAACGAACTCGGCAAACCAATCATTCAAAGCTTGGAAGAGAGCTTCTCGAGTCACTCCTCCCTGATCAACTGTTACTGGCCTATTCTCAGATGGCGCTGCCCCTTCCGTAGGAGCAGGCGCATTACTTTCCATATCATTATCACCAGCTCGTTCGGGATCTATTACTATAAAACAAAATATTTAAAAATCGTCAGGAGCCGTCACACTATCAAAATATAAGTATGGCATGTATAGCTAGACTCTTACTCACACTAACTGTTCCGAGAACCGACTAAACCTGCTCTGATACCAATAAATGTAACGCCCCACGCCCGATACCGTCGCCGGAGTTGAACTTGAGGTGTTACTAAACTTATCTTGCTTTTTAAACAACTTTAAACCACTTATTTTAAATTTCGGAATAAACTATTTTTCTGCGTCAAGGTCACTTAAAAATTCATATCTCGAGTTCTGAAACTCAAAATCAATATCCGTAAATTTTCCCTGAAACTAGACTCATATATATATCTACTAATTTTTTTCTAGAATTTTTGACTCAGCCAATTAGTACAGTTTATTAGTTAAAGTCTCCCCTGTTACACAGCTCAACTGCTCTGACCTATGTTCACTACGAACTAATTTTCTCCCTGTACAAAATTCAAATAGGCATTCTGTTTGTTTCATTAGAAATTAGACTCAATAAGAAATCTAGGCATATAAACTATAATACCTAATTATTTATTTGCAATTTATGGTGAATTTTTGAAGTCAGAACAGGGGATCACAGAGTCAGTCTCACTCAACTGAAAATTTCTCATAATATACAACTCTTTTTCCTACTCTGTTTCTTCCACATGAAAATAGACTCATTAAGATTTAATTTCATACCTTGTTCACCTTTTAATTCCATTCCTACTATTTTTAGTGATTTTTCAAATTCACGTCACTGCTGCTGTTTGCATCTGTTTTCAAGCTACTTTTATACTTTTCATAGTTTTCATGTGATAGTTACCATTCAAGCATACATACCATTAAACACATGCATGGTTAGCCATTTCATTAGCTATTCACTTCCAAGCATTTACACACCATATATTGAACATATCATTCCATAAAAGACTAAGTCCCTATACATGCCATACACAAAATGAAACGTCTAGTTATACCAAATTAACTCCTTTGATAGTGTGATCTGAACTCCGACGTTTCCTTCGATCCCCGAGTAGGCTTGGCAAGAACTATAATAAGAAAGAAAATAAAGGAGTAAGCACTAGGCTTAGTAAGTTTACAAGCAAATAAATCACAATATTTATCATGACAATAATTGTACATTTTACCATTCAACATCTTAAACTTTCCTTACCCTTCCTGCTTTGATACACTTTCTTTCTTTCTCACCTGACCTTTAAATACTCATGAATTCAATCTTTATAATGGCCCGTTAAACCACTCGGAGTACTAGGGATACTTGGGTTATTCCTGTCTGATAAAATACTGCCAATGCCATGTCCTTGACATGGTCTTACATGAAATATTCCTGTCTCCAAAGCCATATATACGATATGGACTTACATGGCTCAATACTGTCCTGTCTCCAAGGCCATATACACGATATGGGCTTACATGGCGCAATATTGTCCTGTCTCCAAGGCCATATACACGATATGGGCTTACATGGCGCAATACTGTCCTGTCTGTTAACCCAAATCCCCTAACATTCCTAAGGTTCAAACGGTGCTTTCTGATACTTTCTCTCTGTCTTCTCTTCTTCGTTTCGACTTTGAATATTTTTATAAAGTAAATATATAAATGCTGGAAATTAACAACATCAATGTAAAACAATGAAATATTGCATTTATTTACCGTAAACTTACCTCGATACAAACTGTGACTAAACTTTACAATTTAGTCCTTTACTTTTTCTTTTCCTCGATCTACTCTTGAATTCCGTTCTTCTTGATCTATAATAGCAAATTTAGCTTATTTAATACTCACATTTATCAAAACAGCCCTTTTTCAAATTTTGGCAAAATTACATTTTTGCCCCTAAACTTTTGCATATTTACACTTTTGCCCCAAGGCTCGGAAATCAAAACTTATCACAAATTCTTGTATCTTAAGACATGCTGATCATTTATTTACCAATATCATCTTCAAATTCCTACTATAACATACACTTATGTACAATAGGTATTTTTACCAATTAAGCTCTTTTACTCGTTTTTACCTAAAACCGAGTAGCTCAAGTTGTCTAGCATAATTTAAAACCTCATATTCTATCATAAAACATCAAAATACACAAATTTCACCTATGGGTATTTTTCCAAATATGAATCCTAACTTAAAATATTACTAACATAAGCTTTATCGAGCTACCGGGATCTCAAAAACATAAAAATCATTAAAAACGGGGCTTGGATGCACTTACTATGAAGCTTGAAAGTTGAAGAACCCCTAGCTATGGTGGAGAGCAACAATCGGCAGCAACTAATGAAGAAGATGATCAATTTTGTCATCTTTTTCCTTTTTAATTCATGTTAATAACCAAATGACCAAAATGCCCTTCCTTATTAAACTTTCAAAAATTCCCTCCATGTCCAATTTTTGTCCATAAACTTAAAATCGGTCAAATTGCTATTTAAACCCTCCTAATTAATATTCCAAAGTAATTTCATACTAAAAACTTCTAGAATGCAAGTTTTGCAATTTATTCAATTTAGTCCTTACTTTCAAATTAAACACTTTATGCATAGAATTTCTTCACGAAATTTTCACACCATCATGCAATCATAATATAGACCTCAGAATAATTATAAAAATAATTAGTTATATCTCGGATTTGTGGTTACGAAACCACTATTCCGATTAGGCCCTATTTTGGGATGTTACATTATTAAATTAAGAATGAAGAACACATAATTAAGAACAATTCAAGCAATTATCATATAACTTCAATAAATAATAGCAAGATCTGTCTTAGGTTTCATCCCCTTCGAGTATTTGGGGGGTTTAGTTCATAATTAAGAAAAGAAACATCTCAGAAGATAATAAATAACAAAACATAAAGAAACCAAAAACCCCTGAAGGAATTTAGAGAGATCTTCTATCTTGATGTATGATTCCGGCTTCTGGGGTGAATCAATCGGCTTCCCTTGGAGTAATTCCTTGCTTCCACTCCTTGTGTTGGCTGAAAGATGGCGCTCCTTTTTGGGAGAAAAGAGTACACCCTTAGAGTAGCCTCCTAGGGTCTTTATATAGAGCTTTGGGGAGCCTTTCTTAGCCTCTAAGCATCCAAATCCGAGTGAAATTCCTCTTCCTCACGACTAGAACATGCCCGTGTGCCACGCCCGTGTACTTCGACAAGAGGCCGTGTGAGATTCTGTCGATTAGGGCACGGCCGTGTGGCTTGGCCGTGCTTGTCGGGGCTGGACCGTATGATCTTTGTGTGGCACTGCCGTGTGCCACGGCCGTGTGGTGACTTCTTGGGCCGTGCGTTTTCACATTTTGGCCCATTTTCTCCTGTTTTCGGTCCATTTTCTGTTCTTTTCTCTTCCCTATGCTCTTCTGAGTATAAGATATGAAAAAGAAAGATTAAGAGCACCAATTCTCACTAAATTGATAACAATTCATCCAAAATATAGGCTAAACGTGAGGTAAAAATATGTATAATTTAGCGTTTATCACTAAGACTATCATTGACGTTGGTACAAGTGCACTCACATACGTGCAGGTGAAGAAACAATTACTCTTCAGGCTCACAACTTAATTACAATACCAAATAATGAAGGTAAGTGTGTAAATTCTATTTTTAAGACTAATCATGTGATCTCACCTTTGTTACAGAAAACACTTCTTAAAGACGTAGTTGAATCTCGTTTTGAAGCATGGAAGGGCAAAACCACCCCCAAGAAGCAAAAGCTATCGATCAAGAAACGAGATGAGTGGCAGATTTAGCACCATGACAAACTTGAGGATAAGACGATACAGTTTAATACTGGAGACAAGGTGCTATTAGATAAAGCAGACCCTCGAATTGCCACATATGAGTTCAATGGAGAAATCCCCTTCACGGTAGAAAATACTTTTCCATACAGCACAATTAAGGTAACTCATTTCGACACTTTTAAAGTAAACCACACTCAACTCAACCCATATTTTGACAACAAGAGAGAGGAGTTTCAACTCCTTGAGCCACCATGACCATCTAAAGTAGGGAGAGTCGAGCTTAAACTCTAAATAAGTGCTTCTCGGGAGGCAACCCGAGCACTAACTCAATAACTTTTTATTTCAGTCTCTTAATACATTGACTAACTCTTTCGAATGCAGAATTTTAGGACCATATAGACATCCCCACGGGCGTGCCTAAGGCCATGTGGACACTCTAAGCTGAGACACGGTCGTGCAATTTGGCCGTGTATAAACAGGGTAAAAATTCTCCAGAGATACGGACTACGACAAAGTGCCACGGCCGTATGATATGGCCGTGGCCAACACTGTTAATTGAGATACGGGCTTCGAACAAAAGGACACGGCCGTGAGATACAGCCGTATGACTCAAACACGGGCATTCAACATGCCCGTGTCCCAAGACCGTGGTCGACACTGTCAATTCAGACACGGGCGTGTGACCTATTACACGGCTGTGGGAGAAGCTAACATCGAAGGACACGGCAGTGTCATGGCCGTATACCTCAACACGCCCTAGGTACACGGGCATGCACCTCGAACCAGACGCACCAAAATCCCTAAATTTCGAACAACACGGGCAAAACCCGAGCTACACGGGCGTGTAACACGCCCGTGTAACCCAAAATCTATATAAATGGGCCACTATTCATTATCTTCTTCCACTAAAACCCTAAAATTTCCTAAATCCACCCACCCAAAACTTACCCCAAACCTCCCCAGCACCGCCGCCGGCCTCCCAAGGCATCTCCACGACCATGCAGACTCGCCACGCCCTTTGTAAACTCGCCCCACGACCGTGCTCAACCCCCCCTCAACACCCATTCGGTTTTGTTTTATTTTCTTTTAACTTATTGATTCAGTTTTGATTTCTCATGATCTTTATCTATTTTTCTGTTCATAATCTCATTCATTTAGCTATTAGCATGATTATTCACATGATTTTCATTCATTTAGCATTATTTATCTAGAAAATTCATTATGCTACTTAGAATAATCCTTGGCTGCCATTTTTTGATATCTTAGACTATTAGATTTTAGCCATTTTATTTTAAATACCCATGTCTCTTAACTTTGATAGGATGAATAGATTATATTATTTAGGTTAGTGAAATCCACATTTCATTTTAGCAATATTTTGGCATATTTCATTTTGTCAGTATAAATACTTATTACTATTTTTATTTGTAATTTGATTTTTAAGACTAATGTATATCATTTTGTTTTTAGGTACTATGTCTTCGTCGCGCAGAAAGAAAGCTGTCGTCCCCGCTTCAAAGAAACAGAAGGGACCTGATGGTTCATCCTCGTCGAGACCTAGAGCCGAAAATCGACACCCGTTCATCACATTTCCATAGCAGTCCCAAGAAGAGTTATTTCAGATCCTCTGAGCCTGCCCTCTAGGAGTCGGCCGATGCATCAACTGGACCATCCTTGAGCAAATACACTTAGTAGACGAGGTCCGAGCCTTGTTAATGACCGATCCATGGAAATAGTTCTTCCAGATCGTAGAGCCTACATACTTGGAACTCACCCTTGAGTTTTGCTCCACGTTCCATCTTCAGACCGTCATGAGCAGATACGATGACCCAGGGATGGTCCAGTTCCGTTTGGGAGGTCTTGTACGTTAGTTTAGTGTACCAGAGTTCGATACAGCTCTCAGCCTCTACACCGAGCAATTCACGGAGGAGGAGGACCTTTCTACGCTCCACCGCCATATCCATCTATCACCATCTAGGTGTTGGGAGGCCCTAGTCCCGACAACATCAACATACAATCCCAGTTGCACCAAGGCGACCACCCTAAATTCGTCATTAAGGTACCTTCATGCCCTCATCGCGCATCACTGACCGGAAGGCGCGAAAGCACCAACGTCGTCAACACTCACGACGTCTACTTTCTGTGGAGCATGGTGATAGATCAGACGGAGGGGCATAGAAAGAGGGTGATCAGCATAGGCCCGTACGTGACTCACCTAGCCCACTACTTCGGGCTATTCAATACCGCAGCCCAGATTTCCTCCTACACCCTCGTAGGTCAGATGTCCCCGTAGGGCATCCAAACCATGCTTCACATGAGGATGATCCAAAGACGACAAGGGACCGATCCTCCACAGTACAGACTACTCCGAGACGCAGAGCAAGAGGATCCCGAGGACATTACTGATGATGTCCCACCGCCGGAGGAACACCCCACCGAGCCATCACCACCTCGCCGCCCAGTTCATGCGGCAGCTTCATACCCTGACATATCTGAGCGCCTTACACGATTCGAGCAGCAGTGCTTCTAACGCTTTAATCATATAGATGCTACACTTCAGCAGATATGCTAGCACCTTTATATCACACCACCTTTTCCATCTCGTGACCCATCTGAGGATTAGACTTTCCTAATCCTTTTTTCTTCTCTTTTATTTTCCTTTTTACTTTTTCTTTTATTTTATTTCATCTTATCTTTTTCATTATTTGAATTTTAGTATTTTTAGAATTTAATTTATTTTCTTTCTTTATTTTTAATTATTTCATATCGGCCAACCCTTAACAAACATATTCTGTTAATCCAAATTTCCCACGACTGATAAATACTTTCGCAGTTTCAAAGGAGCTCTACAGCTCATATCCATATGGAAATAGGACAACCCTGCCACAACTGCCGGCTCTTCCAATTCCAATCTCCGTCTCACAAATTCATCCAAAATTCAGGGAGTTTCATGCCTTTCCCTATCTTATGATCTTATGCTTCTATTGCTACTAATGTATCTTTGTACATTGAGGGCAATGTACATCTTAAGTGTAGGGGGAAAGCTTACTTTCAGCTATTACATTTTCTTTGAAATCCCTGAAAATTTTTACAACTAACTTTTTGCATTGTTCTCAAAATTTCGAATTCTCACTTTCACTCTTTACATTATCTTCAATCTCCTGTTAGGAATTTATTCTGATTGATTTATGATTTTTATTGATATGTTAAGAATTAAGACATAGGCACTTGTACTTTGATTATTCAAACTTTAAAACACTAGGGAATCAAGCATGATAAGTTGAAATTTTTGAGAATCTAAATTTTTTTCATAAGTTATTTTCCCGAATTTTAAGTATTCTCTTGAGATTTGAAATTCTCAGGATTGACATCAAAAGCCATAATTCTAGTGAGAATTTTGAGCCTTTTGAACATACATTCTTTCGTGCTTACCTTTATTGTTGCTTTGAGCAAGTCAATACTGATTTGTTATTCTAGAACTTGCTTTGATTATACATGTCAAGACCACATCATTGATTTGATTATACATGTCAAGCCATAAAGGCACCTAGAATGTAACCCACTTACTCCATAAAAGCCTACCTCCATAAATTAACCCCTAGTGAACCCCATTAAGCCTAACAACCCATTCTTTGACTTACCTCTAATATTAACCTATAACCCGTTTTTGTTGAATTCCATTCAACTATATTGATCCCTATTTTTGTCGAGATTTGAGTTAAATTATTATCTAGCTTTATTTTCTTTTCTAGTTTGTAAAGTTTGTAATTATTCAAAGTATTATATTTGAATTGTTCTTAAAAAATATATATATATATATACAGTTAATTCAGTTGTAATTCATAGTTAACATTTTTGCATATTTATATTTTAAAGCTACCAAGGCTAGAATGATGTCATCATAAGGCTTAGCTCAAGGAATATGTTCCAGTGATAGAGATTTTTCTAGCTAGATAATTTTTCAGTTCAATCTTGATTCTAACCTTCTTTTTCAGCTTGTGACAACACCCCTAACCAAAGCCCCATTACAACCATTGAAAGACCTTTTGATCGATGTATCATATCAATCTATAGTGGTGGAGATTTGATTTTCTTGCAAGCCTATGGTAATAACTCTTCAGGTTGACTAGAGAGTACTTAATTCTTGAACCCTAAACACTTTGAGTGGATAGAGTGAATCCTTAGTAAGGATGTCAATTTTTTGTTAAATTTGATTGAGAGATAATTACTTAGGAGAAGGGAGAACCTATGTTTCGATGATAAAATTCTCAACTTAGAGTAATTGAATCTTTAATGTTCTTCTGATTAAATTTTCATTGTATGAATACTTGTGAATTAGTTTGAAACTGTAACACCTTAATCCATGCTCGTTACTGGAACAAATTACAAAGTATCACTAGGCAAAATACAGATTTTGAATAATCACATTCTCACATTACCAAGACCATTTTAAAAGTAAATGATTATTAAGTTTTTTTTCAGTCAAACAATCGAATTACTAACTGAAAGCTATTATACTGATCAAGCAAGTAATACTATCCATATAAAAATTCATCGCCTTTAGTTATCAAACGGTACACGCAGGTCAGCATATTTTACATTATTAGGGACACTGACCATTTGGCATCATATCAAGAGTAAACAATTACATAAAGACTAATCGAATCAGTAGTAGTGCATTATATATTACCATATAAGATTTTAGTGTAAAAATATTGAGCACCCTACTGTAATGTCGAGTAGTCTTAGCCATAATACTAGAGTTCAATAGAGTAAATCATACCAAAGAACATATAATCAGTCAAATATATTTATTTTACCAAAAAGAGAATCATGGTTCCATTTTAAAGAGGGAAATGGTATTTATTAGGACATTTACAAGGCTTTGCCGAATGTATGCATGTACCATACTAGTGATTTACTCAAATTCCACTTTTTATACTACACCTACTCATACGTAATTACAACATTGCCTAGTATTAAATCCATAAGCCATAAATCATTTCACATATAATCTATTCGGTTGAAACCACATATCATTAGTAAGTCAAATAACGATTACTAGGTGTGTTAATATCCTGAATTTATATTAATATTCGAATATACACATCCAAAAAGCTAATATATCACACACATTTTATTTACGTTTTAACAAGTTCACATGCATACAAAGTCTAGCCGAATCACCAAGCAGTATAGTTAATTCCCAAAATCATCATTTATCTGAACACAATCATCATCCAACAACCTTAGTTCAAGCTGTAGATAGTGTAATGCATCTGACTGAAAGTCCCCGAGCTTGTAGCGCGACTTCAAAGAAAAATCTATAAAACAGAGTAAACATAACATAAGGGAGTAAGCTCACAAAGCTTAGTAAGTCTTAGGCAATAATACATAAAATGATTTATGTAATAAATTATAACGTCACTAGGTCAATATAATTTTACTCTTTAATCGATACATACACTTAGGAATATATAAGTATTCATATATATACACATTATATCCATAAGAGTACCTATTGAACATAAAACCCAATCATGAACCATCTTACCATCCACGCTTGAATGCCAAAGCCGAATGCTCATAGATAACCTACTTACACATCCTCAACACATATAATTCACAGAATAAAACAAAAACTCTTCACAAGAATATTTGTTAGCCGAATCTAATGGAAATACACATACTCACAAAATTTGCCATTATTTAAAATTTTTACAATAAATCAAATATACTTATCTTGTACTTATTATCATAGAAATAATTCATGCTTAACTATTTAATCCATACTATGCAACTTGTATACAAAAACTTTTGCCCAACGAACCATTCGGAAATAGCTAGAATATTCAGATAACCACAATAGTTGTACAATGCCAATGTCCCAGACGTGGTCTTACATGTACTCACAGAACGATACCACTGTCCCAGACAGGGTCTTACTCATGAACACATGTCGGGAATTTGCACTCGATGCCATGGACTTATTCGCTCACATTTAACGGAACTCTATATCATAACATCCGTATCCTAGCTATTCCTAAGGTTCGTACGGGACTTCAGAACTTCGTAACTCATTTGAATTAAACTCGAAAACATTTTAATTACACATATCCATATTCGGCCATATCAAATTTCATTATTAACATTACAAAACAGCAAATAAATACGACATACAAATATCGATAACTATGTTTATTTGCCTATAAACTTACCTCGGGTGTCATACAACGGGGCGGAGCTACTAGTCAACCACTTTAGTTTTTCCCCGATCCGATTCCAATTTCTTTTGTTCTTGATCTAAAAATATTCAAATTAAGCTCATTTAAACATATTTTCATTCAAATTAGTCCTCACACACAAAAATGGAAAAATTACCATTTTACCCCTATTTTTTACAATTTTCACAATTTAGTCCTTAATGCATAAAATTCAAAATATACCAAATTAATCACATTCAAGGGTGGCCGAATACTCCTAGGGTCCTAATATGCCCATATTTTTCATTAATTTCGAATTTAGTCCCTCCATATATTTATTTTTGCAATTAAATCCTAATTACTCAAAATCATCAAAAATTCCTTTATAATATATTCTAACCCAAACCATATCTTCCATAATTCATCATCAACCCTTAGAAATCACAAGCTCTCATTAATGGCAACATTCAAAATACTCATCAAAATCAAAAATTAAAGCTTGGGTTTTAAAGATTACTAAGCAACGATCTCAAAAACGTAAAAATAATCGATAACCAACAAGAAAACGAACCTTAATGAGCTAGATAAGTTGTCGAACCCTAAGCTTGTGTTCTTCCTATTTTTTTCAGCTATTTGGAGATGATGAATGATAATATATGCTTTATTTTATGTTTTATTAAGTTATATTATAACATTTTTCTTCTTTTCCTATTTTACCCTTAATGAAATAATAATAAACTTACATAACCCATGTCTAATGCCGTCCCACCTATTTACACTTGGGTTATTTCCAACATAAAACCCTCACTTTTAAAAGCCACTAACAAATAGATACTTCAGTTATTAAACTAGCAACTTTCCAACTTATGTGATTTAGTTATTTTATTTAATTTAACACTCAAACGGCAAAATTAAATTACGAAAATTTAGCAGACACAAATTCACTCAAAATAAACACATAATAAAATTTTTAATGATATTTTTCTAACTCGAATTTGTGGTTCCGAAACCACCGTTCCGATTAGGGTCTAAATCGGGCTGTCACAGAAACATTATTAATAAAGATTGTGAGTTGAGAAGAATGATTCTTGATTGTGAGTTGAGATTTTGCTTGAGGACAAGCAAAGGCTTAAGTGTGGGCGTATTTGATAAATGATAAATTATACATGTTTTTACCCCATGCTCAGCTTAATTTCTAGATGAATTATCATTAAATTTGTGGAAATTGGTGCTCTTAATCCTTTTATTTCATGTTTTATACTCAGGAGAGAATAGGAAAGAGAAAGGAACGAAAAATGGGCCGAAAACGGAGACAATAGGCCAAAGTGTAAAAGAAACATGGCCCAAGGATTCATCACACGGTCGTGGCACATGGCCATGCCACATAAGGTCCAACACGGCCCAGCCCCGGCAAGTACGGCCGGATCACACGGCCGTGCCACCATCAACAGTCTCGTACATGGCCTCTTACCGTGACATACGAGAGTGGCACACGGGCATGTCCCTATCATGAGGAAGTGCAATTTCACTCGGATTTGGATACTTAAAGGCTAAGAAATGCATTCTAAAGCTCTATATAAAGACCCTAGGAGGCACCCCTAAAGAGGTGCCTTTTCTTCCACAAGAGAGTGCCGTATTTCTGCCAACACAAAGAGTGAAAGTAAGGATTTACTCCAAGGGAAGCTGATTGATTCATCCTAGAAGTCAAATTCTACATCAAGACAAAATCCTTCAGGGGTTTTTGGGTTCTCTCAAAACCCGAAGTAGCGGGTCACGTACGGGTCTATCGAGATTACAGCCATTCAGTGCCGCTCCATCTGGTGCTGAATGGCGTGGACGATGAAGTAGGTGAGATCGAGCATGTGTGCATGTGCCATGCTCCACAAAAAATAGGCATCGTGGGTGTTGACGACGCCAGTGCTCTCGCGTCTACCCGTCAATGTGTGTGAGTAGGGCATATAAGTACCTCAATGAAGGGGCGAGAGCTATCACTTTAGAGCGGCTGGGATCGTAAGTAGCCGAAACAGGGATCAGGGTCTGCCAGTATTTAGACGGTGAGAAGTGCATGTGGCGATGAACTCTGAAAGGTTCTCCTCCTCTAAAAATTGCTCGGTGTACAGACCCAGTGCGGTGCTGAATTTGATACACTAAGTTGTCGAACGATGCCTCCGAGGAAGAATTAGATCGTCCCTGGGTCGTCGTGTTGGGCCATGACTATTTGGAGGTGGAACGTGGAGCAAAGCTCTAAGGTGAGCTCGAGGTAGGTGGGCTCAACAATCTAGAAGAATTGACCCCACGGGTCCGTCGTCAACAAATCTCGTACTGCGTCAGCTAATTGGACCCGTTTTAACGCGGCCCCATTGATGGATCTCCCTACTTCGAGGGGTCTGGCTCTTAGAATTTGGAAGAGTTCCTCTTGGGAACTTTGCAAAAATTGAAGGAAGGGATGTCAAATTTTAGCGATGGGTCTGGAAGAGGAACCACTGGGTCCCTTTCGCTTTTTGAAAGTGGAGACGGCCACTTTCTTTCCTCGTGAAGATGAAATTTTACCTGAAATAGAATAGAATGAGCAAATGTGAATAAAAAGAATAAGTCATAAGGATTTATAAGTTCCTAAAGTAATTGCCAAACTAGACTAACCGAAATTTACTAAATATTTCATACAAAAGATGAATCCGACGATAAATTTATTCTTAAGAATGGAACTTAACATAATGATAAGATAATGGTTCCTATACTGAGTTTATATCATCAATGTGTGTTAGAATCAATGGCATGATATAGTTAAAAATGGCAGCAAGAGAAGGATTCAAAGTGGCATTATTCTAAATCAATAGATCATGGGTATTGCATGGATATCAAATAAGCATTGAAAATAAATAAAACATGGATGGATGAATAAAACTATGAAAATAAATAAAAACTAATTAAAATAGAAAAAAATAAGAGTTAATAATAAAAAGGGAAGATAGAAATGGAAACCGAATGAGTGAGATTAAGAGTGGAACACAGTTGTGGCGAGGCTTGCATGGGTGTGGTGGCATGGCTGAGGTCGGCAGCTGCGCTAGAGATGGCTGGTATAGGTTGTGGGTGGAGAGATTTTTAGGGTTTTAGTGGAGAAGAAGATGAATAGTGGGGATTTTATATAGGATTTGAGGCACACGGGCATGTCACAACCCCGTGTAAATTGTTTTTAGCCCATGTGGTTCGAATTGTTGGGGCACACGGTTGTGTCACACGGCCGTGTCCTTCGATGTTCGCTTCTCCCACGCCCATGTTAATTTAGCATGTTCGACCACGGGGTTGGGACACGAGTGTGTTGATATCCGTGATATGAAGTAATAAAATTTATAAAGAACTTGATCACACCAAAACTAACTAATATCACGACGTTTAAGGCAAGCGTACCTATCGAACAATAGTATAGCTTAGTGGCAAGACCGAGTTATCGTACCCAAGGAAACCAAAAGTACTATTACTTACTTCCTTTCAATTATCTAGCCTAAGAATAAAAGAGGGGTTTGTTTAAACTAATTCTAAAACTAACTAAGAAAAGCACAAAGAGTAAAATTGGGAAAACTTTTAGGGAAAAGCTGATTGATATGGAGAATACTTAAGGGGGAATCCACCTAGACTTCACTTGTTATTGGTTCTTGAGCTAGACGATTTATTCACTTGACTTGATCCGTAGATATCCCTAATTTATGCTAAACCCTCCGTCGAGGCGTAGAGCAACTAGGCCTAAGTTGTTAATTAAATTTCCCTTATTAATTAACTCCCTAGGTTGCATTAATTCGATCTATGGTTCCCCATATTAGGTTTGACCCTAATCCGGCAGATTTATGTCGCCCTATGTCTAGGGTTGCATGCAACTCCGCTTAATTATGGTAGATCTACTCTTATCACAAGAACTTTTGCTCCTCTGCTCTAAGCACATCTAGTTCTTGAAATAATACCTAGGACTATTAAATCAAGGATGAAGAACACATAATTAAGAACAATTCAAGTATTTATCATATAACTCAAGAATAAATAATAACAAGATTCGTCTTAGGTTTCATCCCTCTCAAGTGAGGGGTTTAGTTCATAATAAAGAAAGAAAACATCTCAGAAGAAATAAAATAACAAAACATAAAAGAACCCGAAAACCCCTGAAGGAATTTAGGGAGATTCTCTATATTGCTGCAGAATTCCGACTTCTGGGATGAATCAATCAGCTTCCCTACGAGTAATCCCTCCTTCCACTCTCTGTGTTGGCAGCAAAGAATGCTTCCCTTTTTGGGGAAAATAAGCACACCCCTAGAGTTGCCTCCTAGGGTCTTTATATAGAGCTTTGGAGAGTCTTTCTTAGCCTCTAAGTATCCCAATTCGAGTGAAATTCGTCTTTCCCACAACTAGAACACGCCCGTGTGCCACGCCCGTGTGGGTTCGATAGAGGTCATGTGATTTGGCACGGCCATGTGTAGTGGCCGTGCTTGTCGGGGCTTTGTCCCTGTGATCTTCGTGAAGCACGCCCGTGTGCCACGGTCGTGTGGCATCTCTTGGCCCATGTAGTTCGTGCTTTTCGGTTTATTTTTCACCGTTTTAGGCCCGGTTTCTGTTCTTTCATCTTCCCTATGCTCTCCTGAGTATAAGATATGAAAAAGAGGGGTTAAGAGCACCAGTTCTCACAAAATTGATAGTAATTCATCCAGAATATAGGCTAAACATGAGGTAAAAATATGTATGAATTAGCGTTTATCATGTGTCGCACGCCCGTGTTAATTTCTCATGATCGACCACAGCCTTAGTGCACGGGCGTGTCGCACGCCCGTGTTGATTTAACAGGATTGGCCACGGCCACCTCGCACGACCTTAGCGAGTTGTCGAAGCCCATGTTGGGAAAATTGTTGTCTTGTTTGTGCACGATTGTATTACACGGCCGTGTCTTTACCCATGGTGTCCACACGGCCTTAGGCACGCCCGTGGGCATGGCTGTGTTGCATGAAAAACCTGCATTCAAAGGGTTAGTTGATGTATTAAAGAGTTTAAATAAAAGAACTTTACTATGTCAATGCTCGGGTTGCCTCTCGAGAAGCGCTTGTTTATAGTCTAAGCTCGGCTTTACTTAAGCTTGCACTGTCACGGTGGTTTGAGAAGTTCGAACTCCTCTACCCTACCATCAATTTTATCATCAAGATAAGGTTTAAGTCGAGTATAATTTACCTTGAAAGTACCAAGTGTCTTATTTGTTATCTCGACTATACCATAGGGAAAGATTTTCATTACCGTGAAGGGAGGTGTATCAACTGTATGAGGTTTTAAATTCGAAATTCGAGGATCCTTCTCCTCTAAATATACCGTATCCCCTACCTTAAATTGACTTATTTTTACCTTAGTGTCATCTTGGTGATTCTCTGGATTAGTGTGGCATATTTTGGGCTTCTCTTGTTGATAGTTCAGCCATTTATCTAGTTCCTCAATCTAAAGCATTCGCTGTTCATGTATGTTTTCCTTGGGTGGACTCGTCTGTTGTTTGATCTGACCTATGTGAATGGTGTCCTGCAAAGAAAGTTGGGTGATGAGATCATTCTTATTATCAGGGATCATAATAATATTTTTGTCATCAACAATCTTCTTAGAGTTACGAGCCTGCAAGGTAACTTTGTCATCACCTACACGAAGTGTGAGCTCACCTGTGCCTACATCAATTATGGTTCTAACAATTGCTAAAAAGGGTCGCCCTAGGATTAGGGATACATTGCTATCTTCATCTATATCTAGAACAACAAAGCTGACTGGAAATATAAATTTATCAATTTTGACAAGCACATCTTCGATTATACCCTTTGGAAATCTAATGGTTTTATCAGCCAATTGGATGCTCATCTTAGTTTGTTTAGGTTTCCCAAGGTCTAGTTATTTAAACAATTTATATGACATTACATTAATACTAGCCCCTAAAATCAACTAAAGCATTTTTAACATCTAAGCTACCAAGTAAGCAAGGAATTGTAAAACTCCCTAGATCTTTTAGTTTGTTGGGCAACTTATTCTGTAAAATAGCTGAGCACACTGCATTCAGTTTCACATGAGATGTCTCATCTAGCTTTCGTTTGTTCATCAGTAGCTCTCTTAAAAACTTTACGATGTTTAGCATCTGCGAAAGAGCTTTAATAAACGGTAAGTTAATATGTAGTTTCTTTAAAAGTTTAAGGAATTTACCGAATTGTTCATCTGTGTGATCTTTCCTTAACGTATTAGGATATGGGATATGATGCTTATATTCTTTGAAAATTGCTTCTTTGGGACTTACCTCATCCTTACCTTTACTTACCACAGTCTCCTTACATGGCTCTGGGTTGGTTTTGGCTAACCCTTCCTCATCTATTGTATCTACGGCATTAAGTTGCTCTTTAGGGTTAGTCTCGGTATTGCTTGGTAACCCACCTTGTGGTCCTTCAAAAATTAGCTTAGCGAGCTGGCCTATTTGAGTTTCGAGTCCTTGAATGGATGCTTGCTGGTTCTTAAGTGTTGTTTCGGTGTTCTAGAAATAGATTTCTGACACGGCGATAAATTTTGTGAGCATCTCCTCAAGGTTCGGCTTTTTCTTTTATTGGAACGGTGGTTGTTGAAATCCCAGAGGAGGTGGTTGCCTTTGATTTCCTTGCCCTCCCCATGAGAAATTTGGGTGGTTCCTCCAACTTGCATTGTAAGTATTACTATAAGGGTTATTTTGGGATCTAGAATTATTACCCATATAGTTGGCTTGCTCGGTTTCCATGCCATGTCCATAGGAGGGGTAATCGGGATTGTACATGTTTCCTTGGTTTGAGTCGCATTGCATCACTGGGTGTACCTGCGTAGAACCAACAAAATTATCAATCTTTTTATTAAGGAGTTCTACCTGATTAGAAAGCATGGTGACTGCATCAATATTAAAAACTCTGGCAGCTTTTTGTGGCTTTGTTCTCATGACTTGCCACTGATAGTTATTCAGTGACATCTTTTCTATAAACTTGTAAACTGCTTCTGATGTTTTGTTGTTGATTGTTCCACCGACGGCTGCATCGATTATTTGCCTTGTCGAATGATTCAAACCGTTGTGAAAGGTTTGAACTTGTAACCATAGAGGTAATCCATGGTGAGGGCACCTTCTCAATAAGTCCTTGTATCTCTCCCAAGCATCGTAAAGTGTTTCTAAATCCATCTGCACAAAAGAAGAGATATCATTCCTTAATTTTGCTGTTTTAGCCGACGAAAAATATTTGAGCAAAAATTTTTCGGTCATTTGTTCCCATGTAGTGATAGACCCTCGGGGTAAAGAATTTAACCATTATTTAGCTTTATTCCTCAAAGAGAATGGGAATAGCTTTATTCCTCATCAGAAACACCATTTATTTTAAATGTGTCGTAGAATTCCAAGAAATTGGCTAAATAAGCGTTAGGATCCTCATCCTGCAAACCATCAAACTGAACAAACTGTTGTATCATCTGAATAGTGTTAGGTTTCAGTTCAAAATTATTTGTAGCAATAATGGGCCTAACTATACTAGATTCAGTACCAACCAAATTAGGTTTAGCATAATCATACATAGTACGAGGAACAGGATTTTGCTCAACAGAATTTGCGGCTACTACAGGAGATAGCTGATTATCGTGATTTGCCTCCATCTCTTCAGTAGGTTCAAGTTCTTCTTCTTGACTTTGTTCTGGATATTACAAGCTTCTTCTTATCTCTCTACGATTTCTACGAACTGTAGCTTCTAAATCATCGTCAAACAATAATGGTCCTCCTGGGTTTCCTCTAGTCATAAACTAGAGACACTTAGAAGGGAAAGGTAAAAAGAAAATTAAAAACCTAAAATAAAAAAAACAGAAAATAATTTACAATAAAAGTAAAAATAGCTAAAGTCATAGGAATCGAGTGTTCCTAATATCTTCGATCCCCGACAACGGCGCCAAAAACTTGATCTCATGGTGGTGAAGTAATAAAAACTGATTGCACCTATAAACTAACTAATATCATAATAAAGGCAAGTGCACCTATCAAATAGTAGTATAGTTAGCGGCAAGACCGGAATATCGAATCCAAAGAACTAAAAGTACTAGTAATGACTTTCTTCCTATTATCTAGCCTAAAAATAAAGAGGTAGTTTATGTAAACTAATTAATGCTAAACTAAACTAAGGATGTGACAAAGAGTAAATTGGGAAATTACTTTTGGGAAAACTGATTGATGAGGGCAATACCTAAGGAAGAATCCACCTAGACTTCACTTGTTATCTAACTCTGAACTAGACGATTTCTTCATTTGACTTGATCCGTAAATATCCCAAAATTATGTTAATACCTCCGTCGAGGATAAGAATAACTAATCTTAGGTTGATTAATTGAAATCTCTTTCTAATTAAAACCCCTAGTCTTACATTAACTCGGTCTATGACTCCCCATATTAGATTTGACTCTAATCTGGCAGATTTTTGTCGTCCTATGTCTAGGATTGCGATCAACTCCGCTTAATTGTGTTGGATCTACTCCTATACAGGGACTTTTGCTTCTCTGTATAAGCACATTCGATTTAAATTAATATCCCAGAAATATCAATTCAAGAGTTAAAAACACAATTAAGAACAAATCAAATATTTATCATATAGTTCAGATAATAATAACAAGATTCATCTTAGGTTTTATCCCTCTTAGATATTTAGGGTTTTAGTTCATAATTATAAGAAGAAACATCTCAGAATAAATAAAATAACAAAACATAAGAAAACCCAAAACCCCTGAAAGGATTGAAGGGAGATCCTCAGCCTTGATGTAGATCCTAGCTTCTGAGATGGATCAATCAGCTTTCCTTCGAGTAATTCCCTGCCTCTAGCTATCCATCTTGGCAGGAGGACTGAGTTGGTACTGTCTTGTACCGTCCCCTCTACTGTACACCCTTGCAGGTGCCTCCTAGGGTCTTTATATAGAGTTTAGAATGTCTTTCTTAGCCCCTAAGTAGTCTTTTTCTAGTGAAATTAAACTTCATCATGACTGGGACACACCCGTGTGCCACGCCCGTGTGAGTCGATGTGGAGGCCGTGCTTGGGCCTGTTAATGTGGCACGGTCGTGTGACACGCCCGTGTGACGAACTTTCAAGCCGTGTTGATTATTGATTTGGGCCCGATTTGCTCGTTTTCATCCCGTCCCTTGCTCTTTTCTCTTTCTTATGCTCACCTAAGTATAAAATATGAAATTAAAGGATTAAGAGCATCAAATTCCACAAATTCAAAGATAATTCATCCAGAAATTAGGCTAAGCATGAGGTAAAAATATGTATAATTTACGGTTTATCAGTTTTCTTGCCACGTGAGAATGATATTATGTACCTAGAAAAACAAAGAATTAACGAATGCATAATAGACAAAGACTATTAATATTCATAAGTTAGTCAACTAGGTAAATCAATTTCACATTTTTAGTAACATGTTCAAGTGAATGTTCTAAATATCCTAAAACTAACAAAGCAATGGGTACTATATTATTGTTAAGATAGTTACAAATGGCAGTAAATAAGATTGCAAAATGGCATGAGATTAATCTAAAATGATAGATCATGAAAAACATATGAAAAATAAGAGAATAACTAGATAAATAAATAACTTAAGAATAAAAATAAAAATAAAAAGGAATGAAAGAAATTAGAATCGATATGGTAAGTGATGGTGGCCGAAAGTGATATGAGGGCGGTGCACGGGCATGGTAGTGGCGCACGGCCGTGGCCTGTATATTCTAGTGGTTGGATGGTGGTGGTTTGCCGGCAGTGGTGGTGATTGTGATTTAGGAAAGGGAAAAAAGAGAGTATTGAAGAAGGGGGGTTTGGTGTTTTGAGTGAAATGGGAGGAAGGAGAAGAGTAGGAAACGAAAAGGGAAGGGTTTAAAAGGGTGGTGGCCGAAGCTGGAGACGGTGGAGGTTGAGCGACGACTAAGGGGGTTAGGGTTTTGAATTGGGAAGATGATGAATAGTGAGGGGTTTACATAGAAATTGTGGCACACGGGCGTGTTCAACCCGTGTGGCTCGTGAATTTTGAATTTCAACGCTCCTGATGCTTCGCCCACGCCCGTGTTCAGTGGGCATGTTGGGGCACACGGCGATGTCCTGCTTTGCTCGCTTCTCGCACGCTCGTGTATAAGGTCACACGCCCCCGTTGATTTTTCAGGTTCGACCATGGACATCAAGCACGGGCATGTCAAACGCTCGTGTTGATTTAGCAGGTTCGCCCACGCCTTTGGGACACGAGCGTGTCGCACGCCCGTGTTGATTTAATAGGTTTGGCCACAGCCACATCGTACGGCCGTGGTCGACAGTCGTGTCTTGAGAAAATTTATGCCCTGTTTAAGCACGGTTGTGTCGAACGGCCGTGTCTCAGCCCACGATGTGCCACGACCTTAGGCATGCCCATGTGCCTGGCCGTGTGGCTTTGAAAAACCTACATTCAGGAAGTCATTTTAAGATTTAGATGTTAGAAGCTTAAGTTAAAGAAATTAACTACGTTAGTGCTCGGGTTGCCTCCCGAGGAGCGCTTGTCTATAGTCTAAGCTCGACTTCTCTCAAGCTTGCACGGTCACGGTGGTTTGAGGAGTTGAAACTCCTCTCTGCTATTATCAGTTTTATTATCAAAATAAGGTTTAAGCTGAGTATAATTGACCTTAAAAGTACCAATTTCCTTATGTGTTACCTCGATTGTACCATAGGGAAAGATTTTCATTACCGTGAAGGAAGGTGTATCACCTGTATGAAGTTTTGAATTTGAAATCGAGGGTCCTCCTCCTCTAATAGTACCTTATCCCCTATCCTAAATCGATTCTTCTTTACCTCAGGGTCATCATGGTGATGCTTTGGTTCGGTGTGGCATATCTTAGGTTTTCTTGGCGGTAGTTCAGCCACTCGTCTAGTTCTTCGATCTGTAGCATTCGTTCTTCATGGATTGTTCCCTTGTTATCGTATGAACTCGAATGTGGCTCAGTTGCACTTTCATGAGGAGTACTCTGCAGAAAAGGTTGGACTGTGAGATCATTCTTATTACCAGGACTCGTAAAAAAATCTTTATCATGAATAGTCTTATTAGAATTACGAGCTTGTAAGGCAATTGTGTCATCACCTACACGAAGTGTGAGTTCTCCTGTGCCCACATCAATGATAGTCCTAGCAGTTGCTAAAAAGGGTCGCCCTAAAATTAATAGTACTTCACTATCCTCATTTATGTCTAAAACAACGAAATCTACTGGAAATATAAATTTATCAATTTTAACAAGCACATCTTCGATTATACCCCTAGGAAATCTAACTATTTTATCAACTAATTGGATGCTCATCCTAATTTGTTTGGGTTTTCCAAGACCTAGTTGTTTAAACAATTTATATGGCATCACGTTAATACTAGCACCTAAATCAGCTAAGGCATTTTTAACATCTAAGCTACCGAGTAAACAAGGAATCGTAAAACTCCTTAGATCTTTTAGTTTATTAGGTAGCTTGTTCTGTAAAATGGCTGACCAAACTGCATTCAACTCCACATGAGATGACTCATCAAGCTTTCGTTTGTTTGTTAATAGTTCTTTTAAGTAACAGCTTTTGGCATCTGCGAAAGAGCTTCAATAAACAGTAAGTTAATGTGTAATTTTTTAAGAGTTTAAGAAATTTACCTAATTGTTTATCTGTGCGGTCTTTCTTTGTTACATTTGGGTATGAGACACGAGGCTTATACTCTTTGATAATTGGTTCTTTGCGACTTACTGCACCCTTACCTTTACTTACAACAATTTCCTGACTTGGCTCTGATTTGGCTTTAACTAACCCTCCTTCATCGATCATATTAATGGTGTGGAGTTACTCCTTAGGGTTAGTCTCGGTGTTGCTCAATAAACCCCCTTGTGGTCTTTCAGAAATGAGCTTAGCAAGCTGGCCTATTTTGAGTTTCAAGTCCTTGCTGTCTCGGTATTCTAAAAACGGGTTTCTGATATTGAGATAAATTTCGTGAGCAGCTCCTCAAGGTTTGGCTTTTTCTCTTACTGGTAGGGTGGTTGTTGAAATCCCGGAGGGGGTGGTGGTCTCTGATTTCCTTGACCTCCCTATGAGAAATTGGGGTGGTTCTTCCAACCAACATTCTATGTGTTACTATAAGGGTTATTTTGAGATCTAGAGTTGTTACCCATATAGTTCAGTTGCTCATGTTTCCTTGAATTGAGTCACACTACATCACTAGATGTACCTGCATAAAACCAATGACATTATCAATCTTTTTATGTAAGAGTTCTACCTGATTTGATAGCATTGTGACTGCGTCAACATTAAAAACCCCGGCAGCTTTTTGCGGCTTTGTTCACATGACTTGCCACTAATAGTTATTCAGTGACATCTCCTTTATAAACTCATAAGCCTCTTCAGGTGTTTTGTTATTGATTGTTCCACCGGTGGCTGCATCAATCATCTGCCTCGTTGATGGGTTCAAACCGTTGTGAAAAGTTTGAACCTGTAACCATAGAGGTAACCCATGGTGAGGGCACATTCTCAATAAATCTTTGTATCTCTCCTAAGCATCGTAGAGTGTTTCTAAATCCATCTGCACAAAAGAAGAGATATCATTCCTCAATTTTGCCGTTTTAGCCGGCGAAAAATATTTAAGTAAAAACTTTTCAGTTATTTGTTCCCATGTAGTGATAGACCATCGTGGTAGAGAGTTTAACCACTGTTTAGCTTTATTCCTCAAGGAAAAAGGGAATAACCGAAGACGAATGGCATCATTAGAAATGCCATTTATTTTGAATGTGTCGCAGAATTCTAAAAAATTAGCTAAATGTGAGTTAGGATCCTCATCCTGCAAACTATCAAACTAAACAAATTGTTGTATCATTTGAATAGTGTTAGGTTTCAGTTCAAAATTATTTACAGCAATAGTAGGCCTAACAATACTAGATTCAGTACCAGCTAAATTAGGTTTAGCATAATCATACATAGTACGAGGAACAGGATTTTGATTAACAGGGTCTGCTGTTACCATAGGAGGTAGCTGATTATCCTGATTTGCCTCCATCTCTTCAGTAGATTCGGGTTCTTCTTTTTGTCCCTGTTCTGGGTACTGTAGGCTTTGCCTTATTTCTCTGCGATTTCTACGAACTGTGGCTTCTAAGTCGCTATCAAACAATAGTGGTCCTACCGGGTTTCTTCTAGTCACACCTGTCAAGGAAAGGAAAAAGAAAAATTTAGTAAGAAAAATAGAAAATAAATTGTAAATAAAGTAAAAATAGCTAAAGTAATAGGAATCGAGTGTTCCTAATATCTTAGTTCCCTGGAAGCGGCGCCAAAAACTTGATTGTGATTGCAATGAAGTAATAATAATGATCGTACCTAGAAACTAACTATTATCACGATAAAAGGCAAACGCACCTATCGAGTAGTAGTATAGTTAGTGGCAAGACTGGAATATCGAATCCAAGGAACTAAAAGTACTAGTAATGACTTTCTTCCTATTATCTAGCCTAAAAATAAAGAGGGATTTGGTGGTGAACTAAAATTCTAGCTAACTAAAGACACAACAAAGAGTAAATTGGGAAATTACTTTAGGAAAACTTAATTGATAAAGGCAATACCTAAGGAAGAATCTATCTAGACTTCACTTTGTTATTTAACCCTGAACTAGATGATTTTTTCATTCGACTTGATCCGTAGAGTTCCCTAAATTATGCTAATATCTCCGTCGAGAATAAGAACAACTAACCCTAGGTTGATTAATTGAAATCTCTTTCTAATTAAAACCCCTAGTTTTGCATTAACTCGATCTATGGATCCCCCTATTAGATTTGACTCTAATCTGGCAGATTTTCCTCGTCCTATGTCTAGGATTGCGATCAACTCCACTTAATTGTGTTGGATCTACTCTTAAACAAGGACTTTTGCTCCTCTGAATAAGCACATTTGACTTAAATTAATATCTTGAAATATCAACTTAAAATTTAAAAACACAATTAAGAACAAATCAAATATTTATCATATAGTTTAGAAAACAATAACAAGATTCGTCTTAGGTTTCATCCTCCTCAGGTATTTAGGGATTTAGTTCATAATGGAAAGAGAAAACATCTCAAAATAAAGAAGACAACAAAATATAAAGAAAACTCAAAACTCCTGAAAGGATTGAAGGGAGATCCTCAGTCTTGATGTAGATCCTTGCTTCTGAGATGGATCAATCGGCTTCCTTCGAGTAATTCCCTGCCTTTTACTCTGAGTCTTGGCGGGGACACTGCACACCCTTATAGTTGCCTCCTAAGGTTTTTATATAGAGTTTGGAGTGTCTTTTTTTGCCCCCTAAGTAGCTTTTTTCGCGTGAAATTAAAACTCATCACGACAGGGACACGCTCGTGTGGCACGCCCGTGTGAATCGAGCCCAGGCCATGTTTAAACCTGTTAATGTGGCACGGGCATGTGTTCCTAATATTTTAGTTCCCCAGCAACAGCGCCAAAAACTTGATGTGTGATATTTATGATGGTCAAGTAATATGATCGTACCTAAAAACTAACTATTATTACAATAAAAGCAAGCACACCTATTGAACAGTAGTATAGTTTAGTGGCAAGACCGGAATGTCGAACCTACAGGAACTAAAAGTACTAATAATAACTTTCTTTCTATTATCTAGCCTAGAAATAAAGGGGAATTGTTTTAAACTAAAATCTAACTAAACTAAAACGCGATAGAGAGTAAATTTGGGAAAATAATTTTGGAAAACTGATTGATAAAGGCAATACCCAAGGAAGAATCCCCCTAGACTTCACTTGCTATCCGATTCTAAACTAGACGATTTATTCACTTGACTTGATCCGTAGAAATCCCTAATTTATGTTAATATCTCTTTCAAGACTAAAAACAACTAAACCTAGGTTGATTAATTGAAATCCCTTTCTAATTAAAACCCCTAGTGTTGCATTAACTCGATCTATGGATTCCCTTATTAGATTTGACTCTGATCCGAAAGATTTTCGTCGTCCTATGTCTAGAACTGCAATCAACTCCGCTTAATTATCGGGATCTACTCTTAGACAAGGACTTTTGCTCCACTGAATAAACACATTCAACTTATATTAATATCCTGAAATATTAACACAAGAATAAATAACACAATTAAGAACAAATTAAGTATTTATCATATGATTCAGAAAATAATAACAAGATTCGTCTTAGGTTTCATCCCTCTCAAGTATTTAAGGAATTTAGTTTATAATTATAAACGAAAACATCTCATTATTGGGAGAACAACAAAACATAAAAAACCCAAAAACTTCGAGAGAAATTGAAGGGAGATCTTCAGTCTTGATGTAGATCCTTACTTCCGAGATGGATCAATCAGCGTTCTTTGAGTAATTCCTTAATTTCTACTCTCTCTCCCCTTTTGTTCCTCCCTTAGGGTGTTTTTATAGACTTCGGAATACCTAAAATACCCAAAAATTAGCTTTTTTCGCTTGAAATTGAAGCATGGCTCGACAGGGACACCCCCGTGTGAGGTTGCTTAGGCCGTGTTCAACACGATAAATCCACACGGGCATATGGTTTACCCGTGTGAAAATGCCTTAGGCCGTGTTAATGCTAATTTGAGCCCATTTTTTCTGTTTTTGGCCCTTTCCTTACTCTTTTCTCTTCCTTATGCTTACCTAAGTATAAAATATGAAATTAAAGGAGTAAGAGCATCATATTTCTCAATTCTAATGATAAATCATCCATAAATGTGCCAAGCGTGAGGTAAAAATATGTATATGTTATGGTTTATCAGGGTGTGATAAGGACATTTTCTCCTTAATGATAATGTTTATCCAGCAACGGATTAAGGTTAGGGGTGTTACAAACTGTGTGAACATGAAGTCTCAAAACAGACTCTTTGTTAGCTTCATAAATGATTCAGTGGCCGTCATTAGAACTCTTTCATTTCTCCACAAGGTCATCACAATGTGTGGGAAGAAAATTCTGACCTTCTAGCCGCTGATGCATATTTTCATGCTTTGGTATATCCACTTCCCTATGCAGACCTATTTTTTCCGTAAGATAGCATATAAAAAAATAGCTCAAAAAGTATTCACATTAGAAACATTCATTGAATGAGATATTTTGGCACATATGAATTGTATCCATATCTTCGCAACAAGGAACATAATTATTTCGTTAAACGTTGTTGGGGAACTAGTATCAGGTCAATGTTTCCACTCGTCCTTTCCCTCAATGAGATAGTTTACAATGTTATCCATGCTGATGTCTATAAAATCTATAAAATCAATATTTTCAAGAAAATCATACTTGTAATATGGAGCATTGTGAAATTTGCAAATTTCTAGGGGGTGTGACAAAGATATTTTTTCCTTAATGATAATGTTTTTTCGGCAATGGATTAAGGTTAGGGGTGTTACAAATTATGTGAACATGAAGTCTCTAAACAGACTCTTTGTTAGCTTCATAAATGATTCAGTGGCCGTCATTGTAACTCTTTCCTTTTTCCACAAGGTCGTCACAATGTGTGGGAAGAAAATTCTGACCTTTTAGCCACTGATACGTATTTTCATGCTTTAGTATATCCACTTCCCTATGAAGACCTATTTTTGCCGCAAGATAGCATATAGAAAAATAGCTCAAAAAGTATTCACATTAGAAATATTCATCAAATAAGATATTTTGGTACATATGAATTGTATCCATATCTTCGTAATGAGGAACATAATTACTTTGTTAAACGCTTTTGGGGATCATATTCGTAATATGGAGCATTGTAAAATTTGTAAATTTCTCGGGGGGTGACAAATACATTTTGTCCTTAATGATAATGTTTTTCCTAAACTCACCATAACGTTTCTTTTCTTCTCTATCTTTAGTGAAGCGTAAAATTTTATTACAACTAGGATAACTAATCTTTCACAATCCGTTGTAACAAATTAAACTAGGTTTCATACTTAAAGAGCTTGAATATGAGCAAATTTATTATGTTTTAGTTTTTCAATCTTAGTTTTCATTTAATAAAAAGTGTGATTTGAGTTGTTTATATGACCTTAGGGGCCAAAATAGACCTAAAGGAAGATTGATATGTTTGGTGAGTGTACAAGACATCATTTGAGGTATAAAAAAATAGACTGGTCATCGTGTTTCAACGTAGAGGGTTTATGTTGCAACATAGTGAGCAGAATGTCAAAATAGCCATACTGCCTTTGGTGTCACGACATAGCCAGACAATGTCACAACACACCCCTACAGCTGTGCCTAAGCCAAGTAAACTACCTTCAGTGTCACAACATATGCATTAGATATTGCAACTCTGACCCTGTACGTGAAACATTTATGTGTTGAGGGCATTTTGGTCCACACAAATGTAAATTAACGTAGAAAATTCAACCGAACTAGGGCTAAGGATGACCAACCCTAATATTATAAATAGGCTCATTAAACACTTGAGAGGACTTCTTTCTATAATTTAGAATTTTCCTTTCATTTTAGTTTTTAATTTTTAGTTTCTTTTACACCTAGTATTCATTTTCAGTTTATTTTCATTCGTGTAATTTGGAGAATCTGACTTGTGGATTCACACAAACTATTTGAGGATTTCTGCACTTCAATTATTCAAATACAAATCAGGATTTCTCTAAACTATACTCTTGAATTATTTTTCATGTTTATTTTATTCATCAAGTTTATATTGTTTATGGAATCCATGAAGAACTAATCCTCTTATGAGGGATTAGCGAGTGGATGTATGATTAATTAATTTCTATGTAGGGTTTCTTAGCAAATCAACTGTTTAGGATAGGAATAACTTAAACCCTAGGCCTGATGGGAATTAACCCAAAATTGGTATTGCCTATCCATGAAACCCTTACCCTAAGTCAATCTAGACTATGAGGTTGAGAGATAAGTATTTCTTACCGACTCATTAGTTTAGTGGAAGATCAAGAGATTCTGCTAGGTTAGCGACTAGTTGATTGAGTAAAACCCAAAATAGGAATTAGTTATGACCATCGGAGCGAGTTAATCTTGTAACACCCCAAAAATTTATGAATATGCTTTCGTAACTATCTGACACAAATATCTATCTACTTTAATGGTTATGTGTTTTGTGTGTGTTTGGGAGGCCCTAAGTTCAAGCCTTAGCTTGGGAAATTTTTGGGTTTTTATTTGAATAAAGCCTTACTCTTGTTCAGTAGGCTTATAATTAAATGTGGGTAAAATTATGTCAGAATGGGTCTGCTGGTTTGGTGGATAGGTGGAGTGTTGCTAAGCTAGAGGACTTGTGTTCGAATCCTTGCGTGGGCAAAAGAGTGTTATTTTTGCTACTAGTTTCGGCTAGAGGTTGTGTTTACCTGAAAGTCTGAGTAGTGGGTAGTGGATGGAGAAAATTAAGGGATGCAGGAGTTATTGGGATATCTACTTGTTATTGGGTGTGGAAATTTCGGCACACTCTCTCTCAATCTTCCAAGTTTTTGACATTTTTCCTCTCTTCCTCCTTTTCCTGTTGCCGTTTCCTTTTCTTTCCCTTGCTGCTGGAATTTTACTTGGTTTTCATTCGATATTTTCTTTCTTGCTTGCTTTAACTTCTTTTTTCAATTCATTCGTGTGCGTTATACTCGTTTCTGTTGGCTCGGTAAGTGTTGTGTTTTGCTAAACTTTAAGGTTTTTCTATTTATCGTTTAAGAGATTCTTTGGTGTGTAGGAATCAATCAGGGGGCTAATTAGCATTTACAATTAGCGGGTAGACACGAAAATTTCACATTTCAGTCAAAGGTAAGGTTGTCGACTTTTCTCGAGAATTGTCTTTTCATAACAAATCATTTTAAGTGATTAAAATCGGACTTCCTAATGTCGATTATAGAGCTTAAAGTGCTCGGGATTGCGTTAACATCAAAAAAGAATTAGGTGTGTACTCCGATTGCACAGAAAATAAGATTCGGTAAAAGCTAAAAAACTTACTCTCGACGTCACACGGGCATGTGAACTGCCTGTGTGGAGGTCGTATGGTGAGACACGATCGTGTGATTGACGAACCAGGCCGTGCGCGCGTGACACTGGTGCATGACACGGCCGTATGATGGCTAGCGAGGCCATGTACGAGACACGGTCTCATCCAACTAGGTCGTGTGGGCCGTACGAGTGTATGAGGTTTTGGGCCAGGCCATGTGATCCACACGATCAAGGCCAATTTAGGCCGTGTGGGCTACAAGGGCGTGTGGGCCCACACGAATAGGCTACATGAGCGTGTGAGCCATTTTTTGAAATGTACTATAAGGTTGCACGGGTCGCCCAAGTCGACTATGACCTATTGTAGGGTCGGTAAGGATATCTTAGACCCCTTTTCTCTGATTTGATATTGTGATATATGTGTTAGCATGTTACTATGAGCATGTGTACCTGTCTGATTATATGATCTGCTAATCTGCATATTAGTATGCCATATATGTATGATGCATTGCATTGGGGTGGGGTTTAATGAAGTGGATGAAGTATCTGAAAGGCTTCTAAGCCTGATATTTGGCAGCTATGTTGCATATTTCTAACTTGTGACGCATTATGGTACCTTTTGGTGTGTAGGGCTGGATGGGTTGATTTTATCCTCATACTTGGTATGTAGGGCTAGGTGGGTTGATTTTATCCCCACATGGTGTGTAGGGTTGGACGGAGACGGTGTGCAGGGTTAGTGGGCATGATTATGCTAATCTGATTTGTTATTTATGCCATATCTGTAAGGGCTAAGGCCTAACTGTAACTGATTCTATATCTAAGTGGGCTGAGGTCCACACCGTTTCTGTAAAGGGCTCAGGCCTGAATTGTCTGTTTATGATATATGACTGTATGTATGCTATCTATGGGGAATTACACGCTGAGTTTACAAAAACTCACCCCTTATTTGTTTTATCTATCAGGTAATCCCCAGCAGTAAATGGTGTAGCGGAGGGCTCGACGGTTACCATTGCCACATAAGCTTTGGACGCTATGGTTTTAATGCTTTTACTATCCAATTACTTATTTTGGGAATTTTTACTGTAATTTTAGACTTTGGGACTGTTTGGACTTTATTTTGGGTTTTGAACTATTTTACTTGAGTTTATATACTGCAACATAACATAGTAAGGATTTTTCTAAGATAAACTAAGACTTTCGTAAATAAACACGATTTTTGAGAATTGAATAATTTCAAAAGCTTCCATGAAAGAATTAAATGTTTTAAGCAAAACGAATGGTACATATTTTCCTAAACTAAGTAAAGATAATAATTTGAATGGCTTTTATGTATCGAAACGGTTTTTGAAAACACTCTCATGTGACATCGTCAGATTCGGTTATAACTTCTACGCTAGGTTTGGGGTGTTACATTTAGTGGAATTAGAGCCAGGTTGCAAAACTTAACTATGGTTTTGGGTTTTAAATTTTGTTTGAAAGAAATGATTTTAAAGTGATATGAGAATTTTTTATAATAATTATGTGGTACAACGAGTCTCCTGCGCCAATCCTGTAAGTTTTCTAAAACTCTGATGAGTATTGTTTGAAAGCATAATTAGTCTATTCTGAAACTCTGTTTAGATTTGTCTGAAAATATTGCTAGTATGCTATAAAACTACTATAAGTAGTATACTTTACTAAAACACTCTAGGTAGTGTAGACTGAAAACCGTAGTAAACTACGATCTACGATAACAGACTCTGGAACATTCTGATATTATACTACATAACATATTTGTTAATAACATATCAGAACTGTAAACTGATCTTCATAAAACTTTTAATACAGATAATTTTCAAAATTTACGATGAGCACACATGGTACTCGTGGATGGGTACTAAAGGTCATGGTAGATGCTGTAGAGGGGCTCGAGCTGAGTCTTTAGCATCTGACACGATTCCGAATTTGGACACTAGCGAGACGTAGGTGTCGCCTGAGATAAAGACTAAGTCAGGGTTTTATGATCATGTGGCTGGGGACAATGCACTGTCTCAAGCCATGCTATGGATATTGGAGAGGGTCGCTGGGCCCAACACTGGATCTGAAGGCTGTGGGTTGGTTACGGAACGACTCCAGTCCAATAGGGTTGAACTATTTAGGGGAATTGCTGGAGTTGCTGCTAATGTTACCGAGTATTGGATGGAGACCACAGAACATATTATGGATGATTTGGATTTCATTGATGAGTAGAAGCTTAAGGGGGCGGTATCACTGTTTCGCAACAAGGCATACCAGTGGTGGTTCACGGTTAAGGAGGGCACTCAGCCCGATCGTCTGTCATGGGATCTGATTAAGATGGCCTTCCAGAGTAAGTATGTGGGAGCCAACTATACTGATGCGAGGCGACGTGAGTTCCTGAATCTTACTCAGGGTGATCTTTCGGTGGCCGACTATGAGGCTGAATTCTTGAGGCTGAGCCGTTATGTGCAAGGCATGGTGGCGATAAAGTATGAACGTTGTGTTCGGGTTGAGGATGGTCTCTGATACAGTTTGCATGTTTTGATAGCTCCTCAGAGGGAGCGGGATTTCTCTGTACTGATAGAAAATGTGAAGATCATCAAAGAGGTAAAGTGCACTGAGCGCCAGAATCGAGACAGGGGAAGGCTAAGAGCGATCCAGAGCCTTCGAGTTCTAGGATGATGCCTAAGAAAAAGGCCAAGATTGATGGGTCCATAAAATTGGGCCACGATTTGTCAGCTTTGTAATAGATGCCATCCGGGCGAGTGTTGGAGGGCTACTGGGGCTTGTATTGGATGTGGGTCGACTGAGCATCATGTCAAGGATTGTCAGCTGAGAGGTAATCAAATACAAGCTCCAGTTAATGAGACTGCACAGCCACCGAGGGTAGTTCAATAGCCACCTAAGGACCGAGGACAGGCCAGGGGTGGTAATGGCTTAGGCCGAGGGCAGAAAGCATCGGGCAGAGGTGGAGGACTGACTGAGGTGAGGCAGCCTGCACTGGTTTATGTTACTCATTGCCATGAGGATCGAGATGCTCTGGACGTCATCACGGGTACGTTTTTTATATTTAATGTACCGTACTTTGCACTGATAGACATAGGCTCTACTCACTCTTACATAGCTAGTACTGTGTCTGAGACATTGAGAATTCCGGTTGAGGTTATTGATAATGAGTTGACTGTGGTGAGTCCGTTTGGTCAATCTATCCAAGTGAATAAATTGTATAGGGATGTACCATTAGAGGTCCAAGGGATTGTATTCCCTGCTGATCTGATGGAGCTTTCATTCAGAGAGTTCGATTTAATTCTGGGCATGGACTGGTTAGCTAAACACCGAGTGAGTTTGGACTGTGCTATGAAAAGGGTTGTTTTGAAGACCGAGGAGGATAATGAGGTAGTCGTGATTGGGGAACGACGTGATTATCTGACTAATGTAATCTCGGCTTTGGTAGTAGAAAAGTTAATTTATGGAATAGAAGTGGTTTTACCAACTAAACCCAATCGAAGAAAAAATGTTAAAAGTTATCCATTACGGTCAGATGATGTGAGCTTACGACAAAGAGGTTCATCCTAGAAAATTCCATGAGGTGGACCTGATGTTGAAGAAGATCCTTCCTATACAAAAGGACTTCAGAGAAAAGTTGATGCCAAATTGGGAAGGACCTTATGTAGTAAAGAAGGCCTATTTTGGAAGAGCATTGATATTGACCGATATGGATGGCAAGGACCTACTCAATCTGGTGAATTCAGATTCAATAAAAATTTCCAAAAAAATAAAAAAAACAAAACAAAACACAAAAAAAAAGAAGAAATAAAAAGGAGAGGCCAAGGCAAAAACCCGTAAAGGGCGCCTTGAGACCAAAGGGGTTTTGAGTTGAAAACCTAAAAAGGGCGACTCAAATTTTGATCAAAAGTGGGGTATTTGGTAGGCTTGCTATGCCAGAATTAACAATGAGGAAGTATGCTACGTCTTGAAGCATCGACAAAGTACTCCGGATCCCCTAAACACATATCAAACTCAAAATGGTCTTCAAGAAGTTTGTATAGAGGAGCTCAGGCTGCGATATCTGGGGCACTTAGTTTTTCATCTTACCCATTTTGAATTTTCTATCTTTGATTACCTTATTCTTTTCAAGATACGCCCCAAATCAATTTCCTTTCATTGCCTTGGCTATCTTTGATTAATTTAATTGTTTCGAGCTATGCTCTTAATTAATTTCCTTCTTGTCCATTGTTATGATCTTTTTCAAGTATTTTTCATTGAAATAACGGTTAATGGACTAATAATATTTTCATAAAAGGGGTTTTGCATATTACTATGAAAGCTTCTAAATAATACAAGAACCTGAAACATGACTATTATTTATAACTCACCAAACCCAA
Organism: Gossypium stocksii; assembly: GCA_020496765.1. Taxonomy (NCBI): domain Eukaryota; kingdom Viridiplantae; phylum Streptophyta; class Magnoliopsida; order Malvales; family Malvaceae; genus Gossypium; species Gossypium stocksii. The sequence continues at coordinate 115,093,060 of CM035623.1, forward strand.
GGGTTGGAAATATTTGAGGAAGAGAAGTTTAAAGTGTGACTATCTCTTCAGATTTTCTGTCAAAGAGATCATTTGAACGAGAAGACAAGATATTGCGTCGATGATACAATCTTGACAAACAACAAGCAATGTCAATCCAAGCATTAAGAGGGGATCATTCTCGAAAAAATAACATTCGGCATTCATGCAGATATCATGTATACACATCGGGTCATGATCAATTGGTTGAAGAAACCAAAAATACTATACCCCTGAATTGTAGTGGGATGGATTGAAGACGATACAGATACTATACCCCTAAATTACAGTGGGATGGATTGAAGAAGATACAAATCCTATACCTCTGAGTTGCAGCAGGATGGATGGAAGAAACCAAATTTTATCCCCCTGAACTTGCAGTGGGGCAAACCAGTTGCAGTTGTTTCTTCGGGTTTTCTGTCAAAGACACCAACCGAGCAAGAAGGTAGCGTAATACGTCAGCAATAAAGCCCTAATGAACAACGAGCAATGACAACCTTTAGCATTAAAAAAGAGATCATTCTAATGACATTTCTGCATTCATATATCATTTATAACATATCTAGTTAAGAGCATTTGATTCATTCTGATCATAACATCCTAATCATTTGGCATATGCATAGACCCATGAAACCGATTCTACAGGTCATGTTCCCCAGAGGACGGTGTAGCAACATTGGTGAATTCCCAAATCTTATCTCCCTGAAGTAGTAGCGGAGCAGATTAAAGTCGTAGATTTTATCGCCTTAAAGTTGCAATAGAGTAGATCGAAAATGGCGGATCTTATCTTCCTGAAGTTGCAGTGAAGCAGATCGAAGACACCAGTCTTATCTCCCTGAAGTTGCAGCAGAGCAGACTGAAAACAGCAAATCTTGTTTCCCTGACATTGCAGGGGAACAAATTAAAGCTACAAATTATGGTGAATCTTATCTCTTGAAGTTGCAGTGGAGCAAATTTAAGCTACCAGCCTTATCTCCCTGAAGTTGCAGTAGAGCAGGTTGAAATTACTAATTTTTATCTCCTTGAAGTTCCAGCGAAGAAGATCGAAGCTATAAATCTCTTCTCCCTAAAATTTTATTGGAGCAGATTGAAACATCAATTCTTATACCCCTGAAGACACAGTGGGATAGAATAAGGCTACTTGAAGAAGAAAAGTGCCAAGAAGTCAGGATTCGGCAAAATCGGGAAAAATTGGCCCTTTTAAGGTCTTTGCTTCATTCCCGTTACTCGACAATGAGCAAAGATGGGCAGTTGTAATAGGCCCATTTCGCCCTAGGCCCAAAAATCAGAAACTAAAATAAACCAAAACAAATTAAATGTCCACAGTCCAGATTACAAAGTAAGGCCGATCCTAGCCAATTAAGACAAACCCTAAAGCCCAATTACAAATTAAATACTAGCCTAAATAATTAAAAAACCTAAGCCCAATTTCATTGGCCCAACACGAATAACCCAAAGGGCCTAAAACCAAAAGTTTCTAGAAACCCTAAGGGTTTCTGAAACTACTTGCGCCGCAGCCTCCTATGCCAGCTAGCGTTTGGGCTTCCACGTCACTCTACAGCCCGCACCTCCGTACGGCGATGGTACCTACAATGACGGCAATAAAACAGCAAATATACAGGAAAAATCAAGGGAAAAAAAAGGATTTTGTATTTTCTTTCTATTTTATTTATCCCTTTATTCGGCTACAAAAGGGCCAAATACAATCACTGTAGAAGGGCAATACACAATCAGTAAAAACAGTAAATTTCAGATCCAGAAAATATAGATCAAAAAGAAAGACTAGGGTTTCGAGGTGATTTTCTTCGATTTTTACTTTTAGGTTTTTTTTATTTTTTACAAAATAAAAAACAAAAGGAGAGGAGGTTACCTTTCGATTGCCCTGAAAAAGAGAAGTTTTCGGCCTTTCAGCCTCCACATACGGCTACGTCGACGGCAGCGCGTGCGACGCATACAGCGGTGGCCGGTTATATGATCGTTTGACTCCAGAAAAGGGGAGAGAATTTTAAAAGAAAGAGTTTTGTTTTTTTATAGTAGGATGAAAATGAGGGTTTAAAAAAAATAGGTTTTACAGAACAATCAAACGGCGCCGTTTCAATCTTCCCCCTAATGCCAAAACAATGTCGTTTTGGAGAGGTTGACCCGCGCGCGTGACCCGACCTGGGGAGGATCCACGTATTTTCCTATTTTGGTCTATTTATGCCCGTGGTCCCCCATTTTCGGGGCCGTTTACTATTCAGTCCTTTTTATATTTATTTATTTTCTCTTAAATCTGGCCCGTTAATTTTATTTCCCTTTTAATTTAATCCCTTTTTCAAATGGCGTCGTCTGCTTAAGTCCAAAATCAGGCCTGATTACTATGTGCTTTCAAAAATAATGGGCAAATTTCTATTTTGACCCTCCGTATTTTTTTATTGTTATCCAATTTTGTCCAATTGCTTTTTCTTATTTTTAATTTTCCTCTTTTATATTGTTCTTTGTACAATTTAACCCTTTTTGGTGCTTTTATTTTTTATTTCACCCCTAGAATTTTGTTTAAATTTAATTTTAGTCCTCTTTAAGTTATTTTGCTATTATATTATTAATATTAATTATTTCAACATTATTATAACTACTATCATTATTATCTTGATTTATTTAACATTTATTTATTTGTTTATGTACTTATCATTTTTTTTTATCGACTTATTTTATTTTCACCCCTTTTTTTTGCAAATTCGCATTTTATTTATTTATTTCAAGTTTTTACATAGTATTTGTTTTGAACTGTTTTATTTTATCATTTTTGTGTTACTTATTTTAAATGGCTTTATTATGATTAAGTTTTTTTTATTATTACTTTAAACTTCCTATATATATTATTTTAAATTGTTTTATGTAATGTTTATTTTAAATTGTTTTATTTTACATCATTTTAAATCATTTCATATATTATCTATTTTAAGTTTTTTATATATTGTTTATTTTAAACTTATATATATTATCTATTTTAATTTTTGTTATATATAGTCTATTTTAGAATAATTTTGTATTTTATTGATTTTTAGATTCGTTTCTCACATTATTTATTTTGAACTCATTTATTATTATTTTTTAAATTGTTTTTACACTCTATTTTGATTTGCTTTGTATTTTTAAATTGTTATATATGTCTTTTAATTCATTTGTCTTTGATTATTGATATTAGTTTCTTAAATAATGTATATGATGTGATTATTGCCATTTTGTGTTCTATAAGCCATCTATTTGTATTTTCATATTACCGTTTTTCATCAATATTTTTATCTATACATCGTTTTAATATTGCATCAATTTTCCCCTAAATTCAAAAAGAAAGCTTTTAAAAATAAAGGCAATATTCCGTGTTTGGGAAACTCGAGAGATCGTGCCCTAACTTACTGGGTTTTGATTTTTCTCTTTCAACCTAAATAATCGAATATCCTTTTAAAATTTAAGTGCATGAGTTTTGAAAATCAAAAGACAAGCTTAGTTTCGAGGGTTTAAAACACCGTATCCTAACGTACTGGATGTGATATTTTATTACTTCGGGACAAGAGGGTTTTAACATCCATTTTGATTTATTAAAGCATTTTTTAATAAAAAGGATCGTATTTTTAAATCTTTTCAAATTTTTTACATTAAGACATTAATTAATCAATTAGGTACCAATTTTGGGCGTTACGAGAGTGCTAATCTTTTCTCGTGCGTAACCGATTTCCGAACCTATTTTCTCAAATTTCTAAGACCAAAATCATTATTTTAATAAATCAAAATGTTTTATTAAAATGATCAATCTCAAGGTGACCCGATCACACCTCGAAAAAAGATTGGTGGCGACTCCATTTTTGTTTTTTAAGAGTTGATCCCGTTTTGTAAAATAAAAAATGGTTTCGACAGAAAGGGTGTGAGGCATTTTTTGCCTACATCGGTGTTTTGAATTCTATAGATGATAACATGTTAATTTGCATAATTTCTTGTGTTTAATTCGGTTTATTTCTGAATTGATCCCTACTAAATTAGTGTTTTTATGATTTAATCTTACTAGGGATGCAATTGGTTAAAAACAAGCTAAAAAGGGCCAAATTGAAAGACAATCGTTGAAACGGGGCCAAATAAAAAAGGTGAAGGAAGCCAAGGACACATCAAATATTTTGACTTTGTAAAAGCCAAAAATAAGAAAATCTTATTTTATTTTATTTATTTTTATTTTATTTTTTATTTTATATTAAATTAGTTTAAGCTAAATTTAGTAAACCCCATGTATATATTAGAAAATCATCAATCAATCTTACATTCCTACTTCAATTTGGAATTATATTATCCTCTGTCTTTTCCTATTTCAATTTGGAATTGTATTATTTTTTGTCTTGCTTTTACAAAGTTAGTCTAATTCGTTTCCAAATACTTTTCCTTCCTAATTTAGTCTAATTCGTTTCCAAATACTTTTCCTTCCCAATTTCCATCACCTTTCATACAAATTCCATCACCTTCTATAAGTTCATGCTACACTAAATTTCATCTTTGTCTTAAGCCGGTGTTCTTTCTGGTCGGGAATCGTAAGATTCGTATTCGAGCTAAAAATCCTTCCAATCAGTATTCTTTTTTTTTCCTAAGTATCGGGATTGACAACTCATCCCTTAAGGATAACTCGATTACAAGTCAAAAAGTGCACATTGGTTTGGAGTCGTGTTAGCTGACAGTTGGAGAAACGAGTCGGCCGTGTTGTATTCGGATCTCTGAGAACAAATCGAGGAAGAGGTGATTGAGTTTAAACGACCCACGCGATTGAGGCCGTTAATTCGAGTTGGGTTCTTCAGAATGCAAGGCTGCCGGAATCTTGAATCGCGAGCACGTGTATCTCTGTTAGATAATCGGTAAGGGTTGGTTTGCAGGTCGTACCAGAACCAGCTACTAGAGGAGGAATTGGTGGTTAGGACATTCTTAACTGCTATAACCAGTTTATCGTTTGGAGGGGAATATTAATTTTCGAGGATCAATTCTTGATATAAAATTTACCGAGTCTAAGGCTAAGGCTTATTTTATCTGTTTACAAAAGTCTAAATTTATTTTCAGTTTACATTTATTTTCAATAGTAGTCAATCGTTTATTTAAGCTAATTAGATTATTTTACTTTCTTAAACATTCACAAACCACCCCCGATTTAATTGTTTATTCTTATTGCAAGTACGTTTGGCGTCGTGGGCACGACTCTTGATACGATATTTGACGCGACGAATATTCTGTTCATAAGTGAACACAGAAGTTAATTACGACATCCAATCCCTATGGATTCGACCCTACTACCACTCTTAATATTATTTTAAGTGTTTACAACATGTTAGTATGATGATGTGAAATTTTCGTGAAATAATTTTATCGTTTGAATGCTTAATTCGGTAAAAGGACTAAATAGCATAAAATGCAAAATTAGTGTTCTCCTAGTTTAAAGTATTAAATAACTATGAAATTTAAATGTGGAAGTCCTCATAATATAATTAGACCATTGATAAGGTTAATGGACATTAATGGACATATACTAAGTGTTTTCATAATGTTTTCATTAAGGTTAAATTTGTAATTTGTGAGTTAAGGTTAATATAATAAAATAAAAGCAAAAACTTGTTCATCTTTTTTGTTCATGCAACCGAAAATAAAAAGAAGAAGAAGCCATGGATGTGTTTTAGGGTTCGGTCACTTGCTAGCTAAATTGTAAGTCTATTTTAACTCAATTTTTGATGATTTCTCTATTTTTGTGATTGTATTAACTAGTTTTAGCTAGCCCAGGGACTATTTTGCAAAAATGTTAGAGATTTTGAAAGTTTTCATTGTTGAATACATGTGTTATTTGATGCTTGATGATGAAATATGAACATTTGTTGATAGTTTTACAAGTTTTATTAAGTGATTTTCAGTAAGAATGCAAATTAGGGATTTATTTGTGAAATATGATAAATGTGTGGTTAAATGTGTGAAAAAGTGATAAATATGGGCCGCTAGAGACCTGTAGAGAATTCGACTAGCATGGGTATTAAAGAAATTGGATGAATTTGTGATTTTGTGTAATAAGGACTAAATTATAAAAATGTGAACTTTTAGGGAAAAATGTGTAAAAATGCCTAAACGCATAATTTATACTAAATTGAATAAATAAATGATTAAATAAGCTGAATTTGATTATATATAGATCAAGAAAGGAAGAATTCTAACTTAGATCGAGGGAAAAGCAAAGTAATTGAATAGTTGATCTGTTTCGTTGTTTCCGTATGCTAATAAATGTTGTTAAATTGTATTATAAATGCATTATTATTTTTGAATTGAATTAAAAATTGTTGACATGAGTTTACGAGACATGAACAGTAGAGAATCGACAGATGAAAGTCCCGTTCAAACCTTAAGAATAGTTTAAGATACAAATGTCATGACATTAGGGTTATTGAGATTACGTGTAAGACCATATATAGGATATGGAATCGATATGAGATTTCATGTAAGACTATATCTGGGATATGGCATCGATATGAGATTTCGTGTAAGACCATAGCTGGGTTACGACATTGATACGAGATTACATGTAAGACCATATCTGAGATATGGCATTGGTACTGTATATGTGTCATTCCCAAATATCCTTTAATGATTCTGAATGGTTCAACGGGCATAATCGAGACAAAGATGAAAGTAAGATCGACTTAAGTGATAAAGGTACGTACAGAACCTATATGAGTATCGATTAGAGGTAAGATGATGAATTCATATTTGATCATGTTTATAACATGAGAAAGATTTGGGGATTGATATGTGCTATACCATATTATGCTTATTTGATTGAATTGCACTTATTTGATATGTTAAGTTTATTATCATACGAGCTTACTAAGTTGTAAAGCTTACTTCGTTTTATTTCTCATTGTTTTATAGTGTTTCGAAGCTAGCTCAGATCCGGGGATCGTTAGAGACTTCATTACACTATTAGAAATCTATTTTGGTACTTTTAAAATTGTATATATATGGTATATGGCATATGTAGGCTATGGTCTTTTGATAAGTGTGTTGGAGATGTATTTGGTCATTTGGTATGGCTTTTTAATGACTTATAGTTTGATGTATGCATTGCCTTGTGGTATGGCATATTTTGGTATGGTTGTTGTTATGGTTTTATTGTGGAGTATAATTGGTTGAGAATTGCTTGGTTATGGTTTGGTTTTGAATGATGAATTGGTTGATTATAGGATAAGTCATATATGTGAATTATGGCTAGTAAAGTATGTTGATTTGGTATGTAACTGGAATAGGTAAATTGTTATGAATAGAGTACTGAAATGGTTGAAATGGATATGTCATGATTTGTGCATTGAATAAGGTTGTTTGGCTACCTATTTGTGTCTTGAAATAGTACCATTTGTGATTGTGTAGGTGTGCATAAATTGAGTGGCAAATTGGCCTTGTAAATGGCCTATTTTTGTCCATACAGGCAGAGACATGGGCGTGTGTCTCAGCCGTGTGTGATACACGGTCATAGTACACGGCCGTGTGTCCCCAGATGTTGAAATTAAATGCAAGTCAGTTGCACCACACGGCTACACACACAAGCGTATGACTAGTCGTGTGGCATAAGTCAATATACCCTACAGGTTTGACACAGCCTAGCACACGGCATAGCACACGGGCGTGTGAGGCCATTTCGAATAGGCACACAGGTTAGACACATGGGCGTGTGGTCGACCGTGTAACATAAGTTAGAGAGTTACACGGGGTAGGACACGGGCTAGGACATGGCTATGTGCTCCCATTTCGAATGTCTACACGGCTTGTGACACGAGCATGTCTGGTGGCCATGTGAGACACACGGCCTGTTCACACGGGCATGTGTCCCCTGTTTTGAGAAAATTTTTTCCAAGTTTCCCTAAATTATTCAAAGTTATCGGTTTAGTTCTAAACCACTTTTAAAGCATATTTAGGGCCTCGTAGGCTCGTTTAAAGGATAATGTGATTGAATGTGATTAATAGATGCTTATATATGTGGAATACATGTGTAAATGATGTAATAAGTATAGTAATGCCTCTTACCCTATTCCAGAGACGGATACGGGTTAGAGGTGTTACAATGGGCCGTGTGTCCAGACCGTGTAACTCACTATGACCGTGTGTATTAAATTTGCAAATATAAAAAAAAAATCACGAGCGTGTGGCTAGGCCATGTAACAAACTAGGACCGTGTGAAAAACTAAATAACCAAATCTACAATACTCACATGGGTGTGTGGCTAGCCTGTGTGACTATTGAAAAATGTATGGTACAAATAGTTAATAATTTTCAGTGATCAAACGACCGTGTCACATGCCTGTGTGTGACACACAACTGTGTATCAACCTGTGTGGTGCAAAATAGGTCATTTGATGCATGATACAATCCAACCCTTAATAATGACCTAAAATGCATTTTAGTTTGCCACTAGGAACCTACCTATAACATGTCAAAACCATGCTAAAACATGCCATCCAATATATCCCTAAACATCTAACCAATATGCCATATTTGGCACCAAAACACAACAAAATTATCGGCTACCATTTCTCAAACAAAAGTATACCAAAAACCATTTGATACCATTTTAACATGATATCTACCTTAAACATTCACCCTATCATCTACCTTACCCAATTAACTTCAAATTATTATATTCATAATATCATTCAAGGTTCCACAACAAAATGGCAAGATGTATATATATTAGTTGAACCAAAGCTAACCATTCATCTATGTACATAATCACATATTAGACATACATAGACCATCCAAAATCCTAAATGACTTCCTTAGGTACATGTCAATAAGTATAACAAAAGACAACAAACTTTAGGGAATCCAGGATCTCAGTTGAATGCTGAAGTGGGACTTGAACAAAGCTATGTACCTAACCTACACATGAAAGACAAATTGTACGATGAGTAGGGAATTCAATTTATTTATTTTAGATGAGGTAGGATAAGAAAACCGCATAAACTTGAGTGAATGTCTACAATATATATAGCTTGAACTTCAACATAAGTTTGTCACTGGTTATACATTTGTCTAACTTAAGGATATCGTTCCATATTAACATATTGATACATTTCTAAACTTGTAAGCCCATTTTCTTTTTTTTTAGCTCATTTAAAATTGTCATCCCGGATTGCTCAGCAATGATGACCTACCATCCCGAATTGCCAGGAACAATGGTTTCATAAACCATTTATGTCATCCTAGAAAGCCCGACAACAATAACCTGCCATCCCAGATTGCTCGGCAGCAATGGTTTCTCAATTTTGGCCTAACGGCCCCTTGATCATCTCCATCACATCTTGTACGGCTATAATTCAACCATTTTGCAAGTTTCATTTTATATTTTTCAGTATGCTTCTACTTAACTTCATATCAATCCACCATGAAAATCTATTCCATTATCGCAATTATATTCATTTAGGTACGTATCTTAGTATTCGATTCAATTTACTCCAATTCCTTTCCATTCACTACAATAAGTCTACCCTAAATAGTATACGACACATAATATCAAGAAATATAGAAATCAAATAAGTGTTATGTTACAGAACACTTACAAAAAAACTCACACTACTCGTCACCAATTTTTTGCCTTCCCCATTCCTTTTGATGCTCTTGCATCATCTTTAGGTACGAATATTAATACAACAATGCCTAACGTTATTTTCCAACTCAGTTCACAATCAATTGTAAAGTCACACATATTCTGAAACTTATTTAATTTAGTCCTTGAAACTGAGACTAACCTAACTTTCAATTTAAAATTCAAATTTTCAAGCCGATTTCACTATAGTCCTTTTAGGACCTCCTATTTCTAATTTCTACTATAAATTTCAAAATTTATGCATTTTAATTCCTATTATACCTCAGGTAATCATACCATCCTCTAGAAGATCAATGTCCTCAACCTCCAAAGAGATAAGGAATGTTGTTCTTATTAACATTCATCAACATAGCCTTGAAAGTAGCCCAAACCCTCGAAGGGAGAGTCAATAGACATTCCACAGGCATCCGACATATCTTCTTCTCTTAAGTGAACTCTTTTGGCTGCCCAATTGCTAAATTGTTCTGCCACCAATAGCATTCCTGCGTGTCCACCACTATCGGCATTGCGACCATTTTTCCATCATTCACTTTGTTATTAGTTTAAATGCACTAATTCTTTCCGCAAGAAATTAAAAAAAGAAGAAGTAATTTTAAAGAAAATATTTTGTAATAATAAAAAAAAAATTTGTGAAAAAACCGGAGTCAGAGTTCGTGACCTTAAAAACTTGAATGATGCTGTGAGTTTAGAGTCTTCTCCATTTTTAGAAACTGGTGGATCAGTTTTTCACAAGTCACCTTGAGGCCATGACCATCACCATCATACCGTGACCATCCATCCACACATCCATTACATACATGGCCCATCAACCCATTAGACATAAAAATAATTTTGTGAAATACGTGGGACATGCTTCATTTTGTATTTTTCCATAGCAAAAAAAAAAAAAAAAAAAACCTCTTCCCCTCCCTTTTCTTCGTTCCCTCAGCTGCTCCGACATTTAAAAAAATAAAAATTTCTTTTATAATTTTTTCGATCTCTCATTCTCTTTCTTTTTTTAACAACAGCAAAAATTAGGGTTTTTTTCTTATATATTTTCTCGCGCTTTTTTTCCTCCTCTTTGGACAACTCCTAGATTCACTGGTAAAAATTTAAGGTTTACAGATCTATTTCTCTGCTTAATCTCTTCACCATGTTTTGGAAGCTAACATCATTATCTGCCTCTTCTCCGGTGAGTGATTTTTATTCTGCTTGATTAATTAAATTAATTTCTCTGTTTCTTTTTAATTTCAAATCTTGATTTCTTTAATCTTTACTTACTACATTGATTTAGTAATTTTCTATCGTATGTAATGAACTTGTCATTTTCATTAGGTTTCTATTTTTTTTTCTTTTTGTTCTTGTAGGTTCGAATTCTTGATTTTCTTTCTGCTTAGTTAATTTGAAATTTACTTTGGATTCATCGATGCCATAGCAGACTAGTTTCGACGACTTAAATTTGTCCGCCTTTTTGGGAAATTTCCTTGTTCAACTCGATGAATTAACTTTAAATTTTAAGCACTTTCTGTAGTTGGAAATGGTTGGAATTCTGTTTATTTGAAGCTGAACTTTCTTACTTAGTTTTATCTGCTTTTGCATGTAATTCAGAAAATCTGTTGAGCTATGTAGATATGCTTACCTGCATTTGTTTTTTTTATTCATTTTCGTTCTCCATTTTCTACGACTTGTTCTAAGAATTTTGTCGAGTTATTGATTTTTTTTATTTACTGGGGTTCTGGTTAATTTTATTGACTCGATACTCATTTATAGGTGGAGTCAATATTAGACAAGGAAAACTTTACTTTGGAAGAGCTTCTGGATGAGGAAGAAATAATCCAAGAGTGTAAAGCTTTAAACAGTCGGCTCATCAACTTGTAATTTTTGCCACTATATAACATTGTGCTTTTTCCTTAAGTTTTTATTTTCAATTGATTATTAGTGAATGTCGGAGTCTTTGTAGAATCTAATAGATGATTAATCTTGCTTGCTGCTCATGATGTGCTCAATATTTTATTTGCAGTCTGCGAGATAGAGCTCAAGTTGAGCAGTTATTGCGATATGTTGTTGAAGAACCTCCAGAGGATGCTGACAGCAAACGGGTCTTCAAGTAAGTAATTTTCATTTAATGAAGAATCAGGAAAAATAAATCTTTCTAGTTTGTTGGCTTGCAACTTATCTGATGTTTGTCATTCCTTTCATAATGATGTGTTCTTTTATGTATCTAGGTTCCCATTCATAGCTTGTGAGATATTTACATGTGAGATAGATGTTATTCTGAAGACTTTAGTGGAGGAGGAAGAGGTATTTCATTTTCGTTCTTGATTATGCATTTTTAGTTATGAAAACTGCCACAATTTTGTTTCTTATGCTTGTCTCCTTGTTGCAGTTGATGAACTTACTCTTCTCCTTCTTGGAACCAAACCGTCCTCATAGTGCCTTGCTAGCTGGTTATTTCAGTAAGGTAGTTTCTGTGCTGGTTCAATCATTTTTAGTTTGATTATTGCTTTGGTTATTATTGCCACTTAATAGGTTTCTTTTGCTGTGGTACTTTAGGTTGTTGTCTGCCTTATGCTACGGAAGACTGTTCCAATTATGAACTACGTTCAAGTAAGTAAATATTTTGTGCTTACTATCACATTCTTAGATTCCTCAGAAATTTGCTTATCTGTTTCATTTATGTTGTTTGATGATGCATTCGAGAACCTATAAATCTGGATGATTAGTGTAACCTAGACATGTATGAATGTAGACTGTCAGTTTGAACTTCATCTTGTGCCTCAGTTGAACTTTGGCATGGATGTGCATGATGCATCTACATAATTTGTCTCCTGTAAGTTAACTTAAACGTGCTAAATTATGGGTGTTGTTAACAATTCTGTAGATTATAGATCCTTTTCATCTGGTGAGTTGGTTCCCTGAGTTTTGTACGGTAATGACACTACTAGTGTAATGACTTGCATGACAATATTGGGCTTCTTTGTGGTCTATAATCTCTGAACTATGAAAGATAGCATGTTTTATTTATATGGATTTACTGAGACAGCTTTGTAACAGGTACATCAAGACGTGTTTCGCCAACTGGTTGATTTGATAGGAATCACATCCATCATGGAGGTGCCTGAGTAGTTTCTTTTTCCTGGTTTAGTGCAGTAGTGAGTTTTATATGGTTTGTCTTTTCATACGTTTTGGATGAGCGTTGAGATGAGATGCTTATTTTCACAGGTTTTGGTTCGGTTAGTAGGAGGTGATGATCATGTATATCCCAATTTTTTGGATGTAATGCAATGGTTAGCTGATAGCAATTTGCTGGAAATGATTGTGGATAAATTGAGTCCATCAGTAAGAGAATTTGCTGTTGTATTCTGGCGTAATGTTGCTTTAATATTTTCACGGCATGCCATTCTTCTCGTAATGAATACCTCACAGCCTGCTTTTTGTTTTTCTACATTGACCAGTGTCCTCCTGAAGTTCATGCTAATGCAGCAGAAACATTATGTACAATAACACGGAATTCCCCATCAGCTTTAGCCACTAAACTCTCTAGTCCAAGGTTTTCTGAGATTCAGTTACTTTGTGTTCCCTCCCTATATGCATTGCCATTTCAATTCTCTACTTTGTTTATGTTTGTGACTTGACCTGTAATTTTGTTTATGTTCATATACAGCTTTGTTGCAAGGATATTTGGTCATGCATTGAAAGATTCACATTCAAAATCTGGTCTTATACACTCACTCTCAGTTTGCATCTCGTTGTTGGATCCCAAAAGATCAGCAATTGTTTCTCCCTTGATGCATTCTTTCCGACATCATCATATGTATGAGCCTTCAATTCCTATGAATTCGGAGACTATCAATGCTATGCTGCCTAAGCTTGGTGAGTGGGTTTCTTTTGCTGAAAGTTGTATGTAATTGTTTTTGTATATTCCTAGGTGCTTGGAACCTGTTGGCTTTCATTTTAGCCATGGTCTTGAAGGCTGCGTTTGTTTGTGTAGGTGACTTACTCATGCTTTTGAATGTGTCCTCTGATGAGAAAATTTTGCCTACCACATATGGAGAATTGAGGCCGCCTCTTGGGAAGCATCGTCTAAAGGTTCATATTATATTCTGATCATAAGTCTCATGTACCAACCAAAATGGAATACTCAATCTGATGACTGACACCTGTTTGATTCTTTTGGTGTTTGTAATGCATATCAAACTTTGTAGGTGCAATAGGTGCATGTGTTATTTCTGAAGTTTTTGCTTTTATTTCAGATTGTGGAGTTTATTGCTGTGCTGTTGAGAATTGGAAATGAAGCTGCAGAGAAGGAATTGGTCAACACAGGAACCATTCAACGAGTTATTGATCTTTTCTTCGAGTAAGCTCTTGCTTAAAACCGGCATCTTGAATTGAATTAAGAAACTTATTGGAGTTTGAATCTTGAAGAAAATGCTTGATGTCTTCCTGAGGTAGGTGTTGGATCTTTTCTGCCAGCAGGCTCAAGATTGATTCTTTATTTCAAATTATGCAGGTACCCATACAACAATGCATTACATCATCATGTGGGGAGTATAATATTATCGTGTCTTGAAAGCAAGAATGATGTAATAGTTGATCATCTTCTTCAAGAATGTGATTTGATTGGGAAATTTCTTCAAACTGACAAAAGTCCAGTTCTTTCTGGTGACAGTAATCAGGTAGATGCTCTAATCATGCAACTTTTCCCCATTTTCCTAAGAGCCATTATAAATAAAGAATCAGGAGCTGTTATAAAGCTACATGATTATGCAGTCAGCTTAACTCTTCTTTGCTTAAACAGCCTACTTTACCTGCTGCCGGAAAATGTGCACCTCGGGTAGGAAACATTGGACATATTACACGCATTTCAAATAAAATTTTACAGTTGGGAAGTGGCAACTGCCGCATTCAGGCATGTATACAGGTGGGGAATTGGATGCTGTTTAATGTTGTATGAATGTTTCTGTCAGGATCTTACAGGATCTAGGTGCATTATTGCTTAACCTAACAACTTTTGTTATAATTAAAGTTAGAGAGCGGATCTCTCTATGTGGTATGGTAAATATGAATTAAGCTCTATTATTTTGTTATTTGCCACATTGGTAGTATCTTTCATTGGCTGGAATTGCAATGTTGAATTATTTGACTAATTCTTTTCTTACTTGCTAACATGTCTTCTTAAATTTCCTTATAGGAAAATAGCGAATGGAACGAGTGGCAAGCTAATGTTTTGCAGGAACGTAATGCAGTCGAAAATGTTTATCGATGGGCTTGTGGGTACGCGCTTGTTTCATTTCTGATTGGCATTTCAGTCTGATTAGTTGGATTTTATTTTGGGTCAATTACCTATAGATTTTGTGCTTGGTATGGCATTTTAAGGAGTGCTAGCACTAATGGATTCTAGATGGTCTTTGCTACAGATTTCCAGCTTATAAAAATGAAATATGAAATGTTTCTTCTAGTTTTCTTGCTTATTTATGGCTTTTGCCTGCCATATAGTGCCTGCTAATGTGAAGAGTTGGTATTTCCAATTTTTGAACTTATATTTGTTGTGAGCACGTTGTTGCCAGTTGCAGTAATGGCATAGTTGTGAGAGCTAACAGAAAATCACTTAAAAGAGTAATGTATTTTTCCTTCTCCTGTCCAGCCGCCCAACAGCATTCCAAGATAGAACAAGGGATAGCGACGAGGAAGATCTTCATGATAGAGATTATGATGTTGCAGCTTTAGCTAATAACCTAAGTCAGGCTTTCAGTTACAAAATATATGGGAATGATGATAATGAAGAAGTGTGTAGTTTGCTTCTCCTGAAAATTTCTTGAATTCTACCTGTTTGCTATACTTAATGTTTTTGTTTTACTACTTTCAGGACCATGCTGGTCTTGGTCGAGATGACGAGGTAAGCAACTCTTTTTCTTTTAATTTACTTAAAATCTTTCTCTATGGTTTAATATGAGGCCAAGAGGATGTTTTTCCAGTGGCTTCTGTATGTCTATTAAAAAGACATCAGTGGTAACATAATTTAGGGCTATTGGTTAAGATCAGCTTGAGTGATGGAGAAACCAAACAAGCTGGCATTTTTTGTCATTTTTAATGTGAAATTTGATTGCTTATGTATTTTTACGATGCAGGATGTATACTTTGATGATGAATCTGCTGAGGTTGTCATATCATCCTTGAGGCTCAGTGATGACCAAGGGAGGTGAGTTTTCTTGTTATTACTCATAGTAATGGAGTAATTTGGCCGATTAATATTTGTTCCAGTAGCCTTAGGTTCATGACTATATCACAGTTGAATTCTTCTGTTGAACTAACCATTTTAATGGCAATTACAACCCATGTTTTAATGCAGCAGTCTGTTTACAAATTCCAATTGGTTTGCATTCCAAGATGATAAAATCGGTAATGAACCTATGGCCACATCACCCACAGAGGTATTTGATGATGTTAACTTGAATGGCACTGCAAACGGTGGTAACAGCAGTAGTGATGATGAGGTGATAGTTGGAGAGGAGGATGAGTTAAATGAAAGCAAACAGTCAATGAATGGCACATCTACTTCTGATGTGATGAATGGATTTAAAAATTCGATGAACGGTGGAGACTTGGATCCCCAAGGGGAGAAAGCAAATGCTTCTAATGATATGGGATTCTTCAGGTTTAATACAACTGAAAACAAGGACTTGCTTGGAGATAGGTCTTTACCTGAATGGGTGGGGTGGGGAGAATCATCGGATTTCGAAGTGGGTGGTTTGAGCAAGAATCCGTTTCTTGATGATGACAGCTCAGATGTCAACCTACCCAGAAATACAGAGACAGTGATGACTGATGTTGGACAGCCCTCAAATGGGGAACCCATACTCGCAAATGGTTCCTCAGACTCCATGGATATGAGTGATGGATCAGTGAGCCGCAATTCAAATAAAAAATCTCCATCTGTGCGCTCTTTGTTTGAAGAGGATGTTGAATTTGTAGGCGTGGAATTAGAAGGTACGGAGAAGGCAATGGAACAAGCTTTGAAAGAAGGGATAGTTGGGGAAGCAGGACCATTGAAAAGGAATATCATTCCTAACATACCCGAAAAGGAGAACTCTGACGAAGTTGGTGCTGGGATAAAGGAGTTCAACGATGCAAACTATTGGAGGGTTGACAAAGAGGTCGCGGTTTTGGAGTAATGCCTGCCAAACATATTTGTGGCAAAACATGGAATTAGAAAGTACGACAATGTGTACTTATGGAAGCTGGGAAGGGCTGAAGTAGCAAAATTGGTATGTACAGTATAATTTTGTTTCCTGATGGTGTTGAAACGTTAGGCTGTGCTATTTTGGTTAATTACATGTTCATTAGTTGTTTACTATTCAAGATTTTGTTTTGTTTTTTTTACCCTGTGACTGATTAACGCTCATATGAAATCAACATTTTAATGGCTCTGGTGTTTCTTCATATTCTCCCTTTCCCCCAGATTTTAGCCCCTCCCCCCCTTTTTTTGGGGGGGGGGGGTGGGTGGGGGCGGTGTTGTTTTCATTTGGTTTTGATGTTTAGAATGACAAGATCTTTGCTTTTCTTCTTTTATAATTTATTCGGCTTAATACAATGGGCTTAGAACTTGACAAACGTGTTATTAAAGGGATTAATATAAATTAATATACATTGTCATTGTACATTTATATGCTAAATATAATTAGAATGTTTGAACAAGAAAATTTAGAGTAGATAAGGATATTTAAACTAGAAGAGAAAAACAAAAAAAAAAAAGGTAACTCCGCAACTCTTATAGTTGTACCTTTTTAAACTGTAAGTGGATGATTTTTTTAATCTAAATAAATGAATAAAACTGAGTGAGAAGTTTATAATTCTGAATGTGAATAACAAATTATTATTTATATTAAAAATAATTATTTAACACACCAATATTTAAAAAATGAGAAAAATAAACAAATGGGCTTGTAGAGCCTAAAAGACTAAACCACTTTCAGTAAACAAACGGAATTGTAGAGCTTTGCTATCAAAATAAAAATTTAGGTATAGTTGAATTGGAGGGACATTCAGTATATTGATAAAAATAAGGGTAATTAAATTATTGATAAATTTATATTACCTAATTATAAAAATTTATAAAATATTTATTTATTTTTATTTTTCATCAAAAACGAATGATGATGTGGCAGATTTTTAAATTAGTATAATAGTAACTTTAACTCTCATCATTTATATATTGTGTCAATTTAGTCTTAATTTTAGAATATTTACAAATTGTGTATTTGTCTTTTTTTGGAGTTTTATTTTTCTTTATGTCCATTTCACCTAAAAAGCTAAAAACACAAATTTATCAACTAAATTTGATAATATATATAAATGGAAACACTCAAAAATTTAAGATTATAAATTTCATATTTTTTCATTCTTTTAAAATTAACCTTTAATATCAAAACTGTAAAAAAGATCGAATTAAACAATATGTAAATGTAATGAGAGTAATATTATAAATTAAATAATTATGAATTGTAAATACAATTAATAAAGATATTAGAAATTTTATATTAAATTATATTATTGTATACCCACTATGTGGATAAAAACTTATGTAACAAACATATTTAATAAAAGTTGATACAAAAATCAAATGATGCTTTAATTGAAATGATAAAGTCATTATAAAAGAAGAAGAAAAAAAATGATAAAGTCAAATATTAATAATTTATTATGTCATGGATTTAAATCTTATTATGATTGAGTTTTTATTGATTTATAAATTGTAAAAAGATAAAAAAAAAAAAAAACTCTTATAATAATATAATTTATTTTTATATTTAAAGAGGTATTTTAGTAATTTTTCAACTGAGTTGATACTCAATAAACTCATGACATCAACTCAGCATTGTGCACCAACTCTACCAGAGACTTAATACAAGTATAGATAGATGGG
Organism: Gossypium stocksii; assembly: GCA_020496765.1. Classification (NCBI taxonomy): domain Eukaryota; kingdom Viridiplantae; phylum Streptophyta; class Magnoliopsida; order Malvales; family Malvaceae; genus Gossypium; species Gossypium stocksii. The sequence goes on from CM035623.1 coordinate 115,111,626, forward strand.
GGTATTTTAGTAACTTTTCAATTGAGTTGATACTCCATAGACTTGTGACACCAACTCAATACCAGGTATAAACTCAGTTAAAGGCTTAATATATGTATGTATAGATAGATAGGGGGTATTTTAGTAACTTCTCAATTGAGTTGATACTGGATAGACTTGTGACACCAACTCAACACCAAGTATCAACTCAGTGGGTTTTTTACTGAAAAAATATAAAAAAATTAAAAAATTCGAAAATAATACAATATTAAAACTAATAACGAAAATGGTACAAACAGGGTGGTCATGTTGCTGCCAGAGGCGGCACCACCCTGTTTTTTCTAACTAAACAGTAAAATAAAAAATAAAAAAAGGGCTGAAAACGAAAAAAAAAATAATGGGGTCATGTTGCTGCCAGAGGCGGCACCAGTGTTGCCTCTGGCAGAGGACGCACCGGTGCCCGGAGTGATATGACCCCTCATGCAGAGGGGTTTTGTTTTTTTGTTTGGGGGACCATAATATATGGTCCCCTTGCTTGAGTTTCGGGGGGAGTAGAAGAAGGAAAGAAGGAGAAGAAGGAAAGAAGAGAAGAGAAGAGAAGAGAAGAAGAAGAAAGAAAAAGAAGGGGAGCAGGAGGGGAGGCCGGCGTTTGAGAGAAGAAAAAAGAAAAAGAAAAAGATAAGGAGAATAAGAGGGAAGGAAAAAAAAAGGTAAAATTTTCTTTTTATAATGAGTAATTAATGTTAGTTTAAGTAAAAAAACCCTTAGTTTAAGTTATTTATTTTAGTTATTATTATTATTGTTGTTGATTGACTTGGATTTAAATCAGATATAATTTTTATTTTTATTTCTTTGCAAGGTGTTATTTGGTTAAAAAGAAATATTAAGGTATGTTCGTATTTATTTTGTATTTTTATTGAACTAATACGCATGTTATGTGCAAAGAATGTTTTATTGTTATTATTTTATGTAATTTATTTGTTAAGTGTGTTTTAGGTTGATGAATTATATTTTTAAATTTATTTGACTTATTATATTTTTTATTATTTTTTATTTTTTTATTTTTTATGTGACGGGGGTTTTAAACCTTTTATAAAAAATAGGAAATTAATTAATGAATAAAATATGAGAAGAAATAGAATACGAAAAAAACTTTTTTGGGAAAAGTGATGCTGACTAGTTTTTTTGCTAAAATAATATAAAAAAATGTTTTTATGAAAATAGTATATTTTAAAAAATAAAATTCGAAAATAAAAAAATACGAACAATGTGCCAAAGTCAGGGTTATTTATTAAATTAATATAAAAAACTTAAATAATACATTTGAAAATTTTTTTGATAAAATAATATAAAAAATAAAATGCGAAAATAATATATTTAAAAAAATAAGATACGAAAATAAAAAATACAAAGAAAATGCAAAAATCAGGGTTATTTATTAAATTAATATAAAAAACACACTTAAGTAATACATTTAAAAAATTTTATGCTAAAATAATATAAAAAAATAAAATATGAAAATAATAAATTGTAAAAAATAATAAATGAAAATAAAAAAATATGAAGAAAGTGCCAAAATAAGGGTTATTTATTAATTTAATATAAAAACACTTAAATAATACATTTGAAACATTATTTACTAAAATAATATAAAGAGATAAAATACGAAAATAATATATTTTAAAAAATAAGGTACGAAAATAAAAAATACGAAGAAAGTGCCAAAATAAGGGTTATTTATTAAATTAATATAAAAAACACTTAAATACTACATTTGAAACATTATTTACTTAAATAATATAAATAGATAAAATATGAAAATAATATATTTTAAAAAATAAGATACGAAAATAAAAAAATACGAAGAAAGTGCCAAAATCAGGGTTATTTATTAAATTAATATAAAAAAACACTTACATAATACATTTGAAACATTTTTTGCTAAAATAATATAAAAAAATAAAATAAGAAAATAATATATTTTAAAAAATAATATACGAAAATATTTTACTTATTATCATTTTAAAATAATAATAAAAATATTTGTATTTAAGTTGGATATATTTAATTTTTTAATGTAGTATAGTAAAAAAAGATGATGTCGAAAAAAATTGTTTGCTATTTTTTTTGTAAGTTATTCTAATAAATATTTAAAATCTATCAAACATTAAAATTAATAACTGAAATTTATTTTGAAATTGCAGGCATCGCAATGGCTTCATTGATCAATAATGAACTCCCTCACATATGTGCCACAGTTAATAATGCGGTAATATATTGTTATTTGTAACCAAGGGTTCCTTTAAAAAAAGATCTACGTAATTTAAGGAAATAAATTATGTTATTATAACTATTTTCTGTAATTTAACACTGTCAGGACTCGTACCGCAAATTAAGGGGCCAGGTGAATGGTGTAGGATATTCCCCAGATGCACGAGTGATGCCCTACCTGGAGCTAGCTGGATTCGGGTCAGCAGCATTGACCCGGACGTTTGATTTGCGGTACGATTTAATATCCGCATTAGTCGAGCGTTGGCGACCGGAGACCCACACTTTTCATTTGCCGTGTGGGGAGTACACAGTCACTCTGGAGGATGTTGCATTACAGTTTGGGCTCCCAATCGACGGGGATGTCGTCACGGGCGTAAGTGCGATAGCTGAGCCGGCTGCACTTTGTTATAGCCTACTAGGAGCCTCACCCGGCGATGCTGAGTCTACTTTTACGAAGTTGAAATTTACATGGCTAAAAGCCAATTTTGAGCATTTATCAGATAATGCCACCGAAGAAGAGTTGGTGTGCGCAACTCGAGCGTATATTATGCATATCATAGGGGGTGTACTGATGCCCAATTCGAACAACAACAGGGTTCATCTCCAGTATTTACCTCTATTAGCTGATCTGCGTAGTGTTCGCTCCTATAGTTGGGGTTCCGCAGTTCTTTCTATGTTGTATCGTGAGCTTTGTCGGACGACAGATCCTGATGCTGTAGACATAGGCGGATGCCTTATATTGTTGCAATCATGGGCACTTTATCGGATGCCATTCTTGGCATCGGTTAGTCACTAGCCATACGTATATCCGCTAGTCAACAGGTGATAAAATTTAACTTGTTATTAATCGACAATTTCTTTATAATGATACTATTCTAATGACATTAAATTTACTTGAAAATTATTTTCGTAGATGGAGTATTTATCCTGGTATCGAGAGGTCATACACTGTCCCGATATATCGTCTAATGATTGAACAACATGCCGGAGAAGGGGTCAGCTATTCAAATATTCGTGACATGTAATTGCTTTGTATATCTTACCCCAACCATGTTAAATTTTAATCATGATATTAATCGTGCAGTTTATATGGATGCCATATCGTAGACCAGAAATTGCGACCATTATACCCTCGTCTGCCTATGTTGATTCTCATTTGTGGTGCACTAACGCACCAATTATCTATTTCAATATAGTCGAGTGGTACCACGGGGATCGAGTACTACGACAGTTTGGTTGCCACCAGTACATCCCGGATCCACCAATGCAAGTGGATAAGAAGGTTCATGGCAAGAATAAGAGAGGGAGACATGGACAGCATTGGGGGGTTACGCACCGGAGATATATTCGGTGTGGGAGCGTCGGATGGCTCGAAGACCTCAGATGGATATGTCTTCCGAGTTGCGACCATCCGTACAGTACATACAATGGTACTCTAGTATAGGGAAGCCATATTTACTTGGTGGGCAGTCGACTATAATCCCCCCGCATGTCCAGCGATCTGGGGTATACGAGCCAGTGGTCGATATAGAGCCTGATCCACAGCCAGATGCCGAGCATGACCCAGAGCCAGAGCCCGAGACACAGCCGGAGGCCGAGTCCGAGCGATCGCATTCACAATTGACTGATACTTCTTATCATCCGGATTTGGCGGGCAATGACTATTTCCCGGGCTCGACATCCATTCACATTCGGCTGATATTTCTTATCATCCAGATTTGGCGGGCAATGACTATCTTCCGGGCTCGTCAGGAGGCGGATACCATTACGGGTTTGATATGTTTGGGTCGTACCCACCACAGCACAACACCTCTCCCGGCCCATATCCATCGAATTATAGCACTACCCCCGGCCCATATCCACCGCATTATAACACTACCCCCGGCCCATATCCATTGCAGTACTCTACTCCTACCCCGATGTATCGACCGCAGCATGGCACTCCTCCCGGCTCAAGTTCATCGGTGCCATTCGAGTCGCATGATTTTTTTTCTATGTATCAGACACCCTCACCTGCGACTGAAGAGGATGTTGGTCGTCGTAATCATCCACAACGTGAACCTCGACCTCCGCAGAAATATACCCCTAGGACCACACCATCGAACCATCAATTTTAGGGGTTTCTTGGGTTTTGATATTAAAAAGTTTGTATATCTTTGTATATATTTAATTAGATTAATTGGAACTTTGAAACGTGGAACAAAATTTGACCATAACGTAAATTAGATTAATTTGGACATTTTTGAACATTAAAACACTAAAACTTATAAATATAAATTGGAACAAACTTTAAATACATTGCAACATTAATCTAATTGGAACATTAATTAAATTAGAACATACTATTACCGGTAAATATAGAGATTTCATGGACGTATGAAATAGATGATACATATGTAGTTATATATGCAAGTTGAGTAAATGTAAACTCAACCATTACCTTGTTTGTACATGTGACTAATTCGTTGATTGAGTGTAGGTAATTGGTAAAAATTACCTTGATCGATGGAATGTTTAGTTATGTGTGCTTCATGAGAATTGAATGATGATTATATTAAGTTTGTTGTATAATTGAGCATGGGATCCATGAAATCGTGAGTTCATTATTAGTTGAAAATGATATTATGATAAATATCATTGTATTGTACAAAAACAGTTTGGACAGTAGCAGTAGTCCGACTTTGAAAATTTCTGGTTAAATTGTAGAAATTGAATTAAAGGCTGGATAAAAATAAAATAAAATAAATACATTACAACATAAGTTCAATTCCTACCTGATCGTGACGATTGTCTGACATGGTAGTTTCGCTGTGGGCATTTACTTCGATTATGACCAGCTAACCTGCATAATCCACAACGCGTACCGTCGGATTTCTCCCTAATGTCCATTTCATTATGGATTCTAGTTGATTGCGGACGACCTCTCAGATTTCTGCGTAGCCCTCTGTCTGGGACAAGTTCGAAAGTCGTCAAAGGCACTTCCCACGTAGACAGGTCGGGCAGGACAGGGAACTCATTTTCCCATACACGTAATGTGCGATTGAGTGTGTACACATCATCAACAAATTGTTCAACATTAAGGTTCACTTTAGCACACGTTGCCATGACATGCGCACACGGATAATGAAGTGTTTGGAATCTCCTGCAATCGCATTGTCTATTCCGGAGATCAACTCCATAGGACCTCGGTGGTATACCGGGTCGACGACCAATGGTCTCCGTAACTCGAAAGGTTTCAAGGCGTCGTGAATATATTTCTACATTCATCGACCTCGCAGTCCGACGGTTTGCAACCATTGCATTCCTGACTTCTTCGACAAAGACGTGTCCCGCCTACATCTGGTTAACTTGTTGCTGACCCATTCTTGGCATCAAGGTAGCCAACCTGTAGAATGTAGCCGAGAAGACTGTTGAAATCGGAAGATGTCGTGTTTTTAACAATACAGCGTTGACCCCCTCTACTAAGTTTGTGGTCATTTGACCATAACGAAAGCCCTCGTCAAAACTTTGAGCCCATTGCCACGGCTCCATAGTACTCAACCACTGTCGAAAAGATGTATTTGTTTGACCCTCCATGTCACTCTCAAGTCGAGTCATTCTTTGGCTAAAAATGTGTGGCTCTAACTCATATGCTGTATATGTATTAAAAAAAGATAAGTTACAGTATTGCCCTAAAAATTTATATTGAAAAGATAAGCCAATCATTTACCCATTTTCACAAATTGTCTCTTCCAGTCTGCATTTTTATAATCTCTAATAAAGTTAGCTGCGATATGAGGGATGCAGTAAATAGATCTCCATGGTACACAGGAACGTCTAATGGCGGCAATTAATCCTTTCCCTCTATCAGAGATAATGCAAATATTATCGTTGTTAATAACATACCTCCGCAGGTTGGTAAGGAAGAATTCCCACGATTCCATGTTCTCCTTATCTACAATGGCAAATGCTATCGGGAGCACGTTCCTGTTGCTGTCTTGAGCAACCGCAAGAAGTAAGATCTGTGTATATTTTCCGTATAGCCACGTCCCATTCACTTGCACAAATGGCTTGCAATGGGGAAATGCGCGCACACATGGATCAAACATCCAGAACATCCAATGAAAAATTTTTTTTCCCGACTGTATTTGGTCGTTCGGGCCGTAATAAGGTCGTGTTTGTAACTCAATGACGGTCCCCGGTACGTACTCCCGCATAGCGGCTATCCATCCCTGTATTTCGTTGTACGACACATCGAAATCCCCATACAATTGCTCCATTACCATCTGTTTTGCTATCCATGCCTTTCGATATGACACTTGATACTGAAATCGTGCTTGTATTTCGGCAATCAGTACCGAAACTTTAATGGTCGGCATGTCCTTCACCATTGGCATGATACACGTACAGATAGTTTTAGAATCAAGTTTTCTATGATCTTCTGTCATACGTGTTGATGTGCATGTGTGAGGCCCAACAAATTTGCGTATCTCCCACATCTGGGAATTTTGAATAAATGCAGCTCATACCCGCCAATTGCAGCCTTCCGCCGACTTCCAACACTCTCCAATATATAATGTCGGTTTAGACACTGCAACTTTGTAATCTACTGATATATTCATGCTATACCGCTTAATAGCAAATACGCACTCTTCTTTATTTTCGAATCTCTGGCCGACGAATAACTCCTCAGGATCAGAATTTACGGCCAGTCGGTGAGTAGAAAGTATTTCGGGGTACTCTGGGATCTCGGCTACATGCGCCGCGTCGGGGTCTATGAGCGACATGTGTGGCCCGGGATTATTGTGAATCACAACATGTCGCATCTGGTTCCCAACCGAAGACGCGTTAATATTTCCATCGTCATTCACGTCTTCATCATCAATATCATCGGGGACATCGTCCACATCGGGATCACTATCACTATCGACCTCTTGATAACAATGATCACTACTATCGTAACCATGATCACCAACCACATTCATATCGGGTGTAACATTAAGATAGATATCGATCCCACGTATAGTCGATTCACTATCAACGTACGATATTGGAGCCACCATGCACGGTTCTTGAGCTCTATGTTCTTCACCATATGCAGTGAGATCTTCATTTTCCTCCATACCGGCTAACTTAGCAAATAAGTGAATCGGTGCATTTTTGTCACTCCCATTCCTACAGTAAAGAGCGATCATTGTCTCCACGTCTTCGTCGTCTACAAGTTCCATTTCAGTGAATTTGATTGGATCTGTCGAAACTGGAAACTTGTAGAAAAGTTTCGAGATCCTTCTCCCACAACGTCTAACAATTTTTGCGTTAATTCTTCCCTTCATATCATCCAACGAGACATTTCTATTAAATCTCATTGCTATTTATTGCCGACATTCAAATATGCATCCAACGGTTGTTGTCAAGATAATTCCATCGAAATAAACGCATACGAAAAACTGATTATCCATCTTCAATGCTCAATCTGTTAAAAAATAAACAAACTTTCTCAAAAAAATTTCGAATACCAAATAAACTACTTAAATAAAAAAATTAATTAATCAATATGCAAATTTTTCATTCATAAGCTCATATTTTTTTAGTTCTCATTTTATACATAAAAAACATTTATCTTTACATTTAACCATATCTATATATAACATGCCAAATACATTTCATAAATATTATCTAATCAACCTAAAACGGGTTTTTAATCCTAATAATATAAAAAATAAACTAAAATAGCAAAATAAGTTGTTTGAAAGATTAAGTACCAAAAATGGTACTTAATCTACTTAATCTTTCAAACAACATGGTATTTAATCTTTCAAACAACCTATTTTGCTATTTTATTTTATTTTTTTATATTATTAGGGTAAAAAACTCACCTAAAACACATATAACAAATAAGTTACATAAAAAAAATAATACATTCTTTACATAACATAAATAGGCTTTTTTTAGGTTCTTTTTTTCAAAATTAATATAAATCAACAATAATAATAACTAACAATAATTAGGGTTTTTTTATTAACAATAATAATAACTAACACCAAAAAATAATAAAAATCAACAATAATAATAACAAAAAAACAAAACAAAACAACAATATAAATTTCCATTATTTAAAAAAAATTATACCTTTTCTTTTCTTTCTTTTTTCCTTCTCCTTCTTTTTTCTTCTCTGTTCTCCTTTCTTTCCCTTTATTTTCTTCTCCTTGCAGCTGCTGCTTCTTGGTCCCAGAGTTGCTGGTTGAGTGTGTTTAAATACTGATTTGTTGCCACCTCTAAGACCTACATCACTGGTGCCGCCTCTGGCAGCAACATGACCCCATTATTTTATTTTTTTCGTTTTCAGCCTTTTTTTTAGATTTTTTTTTACTGTTTAGTCAGAAAAAACAGGGTGGTGCCGCCTCTGGCAACAACATGACCACACTGTTTGTACCATTTTCGTTATTAGTTTTAGTGTTGTATTATTTTCGAATTTTTTAAATTTTTTTATATTTTTTCAGTAAAAAACCCCAACTCAGTTAGAGGCTTAATATATGTATGTATAGATAGATAAATAGATACTTGTACTATTATAAAATTGAATCTCAATTCTATTATAAAATTATGACTTATTAGTAAAAAAAAAAAACCTTGGTGAAAAATAAAAAAAAAAAATTCAATTAAACCTCAACAAAATTTAGCACCCAATTGAGCATTTAAAGATGAAAAAAAATAACCAATCAAACTCCTCCATTGATGTTACCAAATTGACCATTAAATTTTATTGATGTGAATGATAGACCAATGAGACGACAACACATGCAACCACGTGTACATCATGCTTGACGTGGCCCATATCAGCAAGCATTTTTATTTTTTAAAAATTTAATTCTTTAAAACAATAATTATTTAAAAAATTATAGAAAAATTATAAAATTATTTAAAAAATTAGAATTATAAGGTATTATAAAATAAATATTAAATTTATTAAAAATAAAAATATTTAAAAATTATTAAAAATCATGAATGGAATAAACTAAGAGAAATGATTGTCTAGGTTCAAATGCATCTGGATAACCACTTGTCTAAGTGCATTTTAGGCGTGATTTTTAATAATTTTTTAAACATTTTTAATATTTTTAATAATTTTTATAACTTCTTATAATTAATAATAATAATTTTTCATTATTCTTTTTGCAATTGTCTAAAGAACTATATTTAATATGAACCTAGACAAGTGGTTATCTCAATTCAAATGAACCTAAACAACCTAGATGTGATTTCTTAAATAATTATTTTTTAAAAATATTTAATTTTTAAGAATATTTTAAAAATATTTACTACATGTGGTGGTCACATGTCACAGTCTAGTTGGTTTACCATGTCAATAAAATTCAATGGTTAAACTTGGTCAACATTTAACAGAGGGTCTTGATAGATTAATTTTTCATCTTGAAGAGCTCAATTGGGTGATAAATTTATTGAGTGCTTGATTGATTTTTTATTTTTCGTTGAGGACTTTTTTCACTAATAAGCCTAAACCAAAAGCCTATTATTTTTATAAAGTAATTAATATTATTTTGAGAGAATTTTTTTATATTTTGATAAATCTAAAAAAAATACACATATAATGAAAATCATTAGATTTAAACTCAAAATATCATAATTTTTAGTATATGAGTTTTACTATTTCAACCAAAAATGATATTTAATTCTTATATTTTTTTATTATTTTTATTATTATAATTTTTTAACTGGTGTTTTTTATATGTTTGGTAAACTACACATAAGGTCACTAAATTATTCGTAGATTTATATTTTGGTCATTCAACTTAAAAAAGTTACAAAATGATCATTGAATTATTTAAAAATTTTTATTTAAATCATTAGCATGTTAAAATCACTGCCGTATGGCCTTTTCTGTTCGCAGTATCTAAACCAATCAAAAGCTCTCCTCTCCCTTTACCTCTATAGTTTAATTTTTTTTATGAACCAACTTTGAATGTCACGAATCTATAAATAAAAATTCAAGCAACTTTATTCTTCAATCTCCAACATTAATTATTAGATCTACTTGGATATAAGGTATGTTCCTACTTGTTGATAGGTACTGATCTACCTAATAAATCGTCAAAATTGTCACTTGGAGCTTGCTAGTTAGACTTTTTCTTTTAAATTTAATAATCCAATGACTCAAATAAAAACTTCTGAATAATTTAATGATTATTTTGTAATTTTTTAAAGTTAAGTGACCAAAATGTAAACTTACTAATGATTTAGTGATAATTTTGGGTTTTATAAAAATGAAAGCCCATCACATATAGATATACGAATATATGCATTAAACATACCCACTTTTGTAGACACGTGTAAAGCATTAACTGGTCATACGAATCTTTGCTCGGAAAAAAGTACGGAAATACCCTCAAAAGAAATTTCCAGAACCCGCATATCCCATATGTAACTACATAAATTAAGAGATGGCCGCGTCAACTATACAACAACAAACAATAATATTTGGTAATTTGTGTTAACAGGAAAATAGAAAGAAAGAAAGGAGATGATAGAGGTAGTGTTGAACGACAGGCTGGGGAAGAAGGTGAGGGTGAAGTGCAACGAGGACGACACCATCGGCGACCTCAAGAAGCTGGTTGCTGCTCAGACTGGAACCCGAGCCGATAAGATTCGAATCCAGAAGTGGTACACCATCTACAAGGACCATATCACCCTCAAAGACTACGAGATTCACGATGGCATGGGCCTCGAGCTCTATTACAACTAACCTCTCCTTCAATCAATCCCCTTTATTGCGGTAGTTTCTTTTCTATTACTGATACATTCACTTATTTCAATGTCTAAAATTGCATTACCTTCAATTTATTCCAACTTCATCTGTAAATCTAGAACCAGAGATCAATGGCTTTTATCTTTTATGTTTCTTTTTGTTAAATTAAATGTGAGCCAATGGCGTTAGACGGTTACGTAGCCTTCACTCAAGAATTACACTCAAATAATACATCACCCGTTAAACTAATACCAGAATGCTTATTTTAATGAATCAATGACGCATAAATCTCTGAATTTTGAGGTTTACTAAGTGAAGACTTAACTGATTAACAAATCAATAAGCGATTTGATGCGGCTAACAAATCGTTTTCCATCAAATCGCTTGTTGATTCAGCTAATAGCGAAAATGTTTTTTTTTCCCTTGTTATTTTCAATGACTCTTAAATCTCTGAATTTTGTTAATCAGTTCATTTTTACTTGGTAAGATGAAAAGACTTAATTTGGATCATTTTTGTTTTCCTTCCTCTTGTCATTCTAATTCGGAATGATTTGTTATAACGATCACACTTTATTTTCTTTCCTATCAGTTTTTATTAGCAAACTCAAAATTTATTCTCTTTTATGTTGAGTCTTAGCAGATAATATATAGTTTAGCGACTTGCATTTTACAAGGAAATGTGCTTGTAGTTGTTCGTCATAAGGCCATTGTTTTCATAGGCTAAAAGATTTTACCATAGAGAAGTTTCACAAACCTTTTATGTTTACCTTCCTCTGGTTTTTGTGGCATGGAGAATCCCTTATAATAAAGAGATTCATTGTTGATCATGTGTTGTTTTAGACCCTGTTGTGTGTGTATTTGTTTGATCATAATTGATTTTTTTTACCATGTGGGATCTTATGAGATGATTATGAATTTATTTAGCTTTAACTTTTATGAAGCATTTGCAATTCAGTAGCTTCAATTTAGAAGTTACTTCATGATAAGTTCTGAGATTTCCATTTACCCTTTTGCAGGTTTGAAGAGGCAATACGGAGTAAAGATGTATTTCAACTACAGGGAGAGATGAGTGGCATGCCTTTCAGGAAAGTGTTGATGTTTAGCTAGTAATAATTTTTGTAATCTGTTAATGGAATCTTCACCTATCCAGATACTTCTAATTTGGCTAATACCAAAAAAAAAAAAAGTGTTGAAGTTTGTGGACATGTCTAATCTAGCACTTCTTTGCCATATTTAATAAGTGTTAATTGTTGTGTGCCATACATATATGTGTCTGCAGTCTAAAACTCACCTGCTTATGTTTAGTGATGAATCGTTAAATAATCTTGGTTAGCCATTTTATTGTCAAAGGATAAAGATAGTTACATGAAAATGTAGTGTCATGGGTTGTAACATGAAATAGGGTCATTACTTTGTGGTTTTAGTTTTGTTTGTCATCGTTGTTGAATATCATTATCATGATAAGTGCCGAAGCGACCACAATAACGATCATAAATTGCTTTTTGTATTTAAATCCATGATGTAGGTTATAGTACCCAATTGACTGCTATAATTTGCTGTTTCTTGAATGTCTTGGCTTTTCTCAACGGATGATTGCTACTACCATCAACCATGGTCCTGCAACTAATTGACTTTCAGACATGCAAAGCTTGTCATTCATGTTTTTGGCTGACGACAATACTAACTTGTTATCTAAAGTTCAACTCCGGAAGCTCGACAATGCCAGAAATTATTTAAATTCTTTGCAATCAGAAATGTAGCCAAACCTTTTTTTTTATCATTATCATCAAAGCTTCATTGCATGTTTGAATGAAACTTTTTATTGGATGATTGTATAAGCCCTATTATCTTTTTCTCGCTCATCATCATCATCATTTTCTATTTTGACTACCCTCATTTCATTAAGTGAATCAAATTTATTAAATTTCCTTTTTTTTTTTTTTGGAAAAGTGTTCTGCTTACATAATATACCCGTGAAATATGTATTTGTATTGCCTACAAGTGGTATATTTAGCTTAGTTTTCTGTCTTTTCAGGTCCTTCCCTCCTTTTGTTTCAAGTTGATTAGAAATAGAGTAGAAGAGGTGGCAACGAGCAAAGGGCTTGACTATTAAAATGGCGAAGCAAAGGGTCATGACAACACCAACATAAAAACTGATAAAACATTCGGCATATTGCCACACTTTATTTTTTTTGGCTTAATGGTATAAACACCCTCAAAAATTTTAAAAAAATATATCAATTAATTCTTTTCAAATTTTTTACATACAATTGGGCTCAAAACTTACAAAATTATCAAATCTGCTGTTTGATTGATGTTAATTGTCAATTTGTAACAGAATTTTAACATGATTGTTAATAAATGCTGAATCAACCAACATATGCTGACATGACAATCTATGCTAACAGACAACGGGAGAAAAAGCATTAAGAGAAATGTGAATTCTTTTCCCTCTTGGACGGTGGCAAAATGTCTTTTAGGAACCTGGAAGGGCCGATAAAAATCTTTATTTGATTATATTTTGTAGCAAATTATTTAATATATTATAAGTGGGGTTCTTAAACATCATAAATAAAGTTGGAAGATTAACAACTCTCTTACAAAAATATAATAAAATATTAAAAATATTTATCAAATTTTTAAAATTGTTTATAGAATAAAAATTATAATACGAGTATATCAAATACTAACCCTATATTTTAAAATTTTTTTAAAATTCATCGGTTTAAATGTAAAATATTTATTTTATATTATAAAAATTAAAAATAATTATAAAAATAGAATTTAATTTGGTTCAAATAATTACAATTTTCTAACTTGTGAACAACAAACTAAACAAAATACATTTAAATAATAATCAAACCGAATTAAATAATTAAACCAAAATTGAATAAACCGATTTTCATTTTCTTCAAATTTTTAATCAACCCTTGGAAATGCTGTCTTTCAACATTGAACGGAAAAAAGGAACAAATTGAAAGGTGTTGGTGAAGAAACAACATCAAAACCGACAATGGGACATCAAGCAAATCCAAGTAGATGAATGCAGAGATGATGAGGATTGTTAGAAAAGCAAGAGGAAAACATGGTGTGGATATATGGCAAATGGAAAACCCTAAACCACAACAAAAATAATGCATGGTTGGTGAAGAATCAAAACTTGACCAAAGGTGTCAGGAAGAAATGCTTGGGCAACAAAGATCAAGTCAGTGGTTGATTGAGGGGGACAGAATCACAGAAATACGAAATTTTATCATTTGAGTACGATGGCTAGGTGGCAAAAGAACACTATTCATCCCCTGAAAGTAGGGGATGAGGATTGGCGTGAGGATCCGAAACTGCTACGTCAACATGCGGTAGATTTCTTTACTAATCTATTACAAACGGATAGCTTGACAGCACCTTATTATGCAGTTCGGGTCAATTTTTTAAAATTTTCGGATAATGAATTAAGGTGTTTGTCTAGCATTGTTACGGAGGAAGAAGTGCATACGGTAGTAATGGATATGCATCCGTTGAAAGCGTCGGGGATTGATGGATTGCCTGCTATGTTTTTTCAGAAAAAATTGGCAGGTAGTGAAGAGAAGTGTAGTGGGACGGTTCAAGGGGTGATGGAGGGAGGTAATCTTGAGGAATGGATAAAAAAGACTATATTGGTTCCGATTCCGAAGGTAAAAAGCCCAGAAATGATTAAGCAATTCCGCTCTATTAGTCTCTGCACGGTGACTTATAAGATTAGTTGCAGAGCCAAGGCGCAGGCGGGGGTTCTTGAAATAGAAAATTTTTTATTTAAATTTTTTATAATTTATAAAATTTTAAATTAATAATAATAAAATTGTATTTTAATCTAAAAAATAATAAAAATTTAATTTAATCTTTTTAAAATTATAAAAACTAATTTATTAAAATTGTAAAATTTTATTTATATTTTTACTATTATAAAAATATACTATTTAATTTTGTGCCTAAAATTTTTCTTCTACCAAGTCGACATATCACAGATAATGGTAAGATGAGATTTTATTGATGACACGTTGCAGGATATTGGGTCTTAACTGTATATCAAAGCCACGTTGCTACCCTATTTGCTGTGTGATGCAGCCACGTTGCAAGACAGCTGTAATGTTCTTTGTCCCTATTATCCATTTTGTTACAAAGGACAATTTTTTGATATTATATATTGTCATGCACTGAGCTTGTAAAGAGCAGATTGTTTCAATAATACAATGCTTTAGCAAATATTATTTCTCTTATTTAATATGGTATCTGAGCCTGATTTTTCGATCTTTCATAACTGACCTTGAGTCCTTCCTTTTCTTCTTATAATGTCTAACTTAGATGATAACCCACCACCCCTCACTGATGCCCCCACCTCAAATTCTCAAACTCCATCTTTTTTCTCCACCAAATGCGTCAATGTCAGACTCGATGAGGAAAACTACCTCCTTTGGAAACAACAGATTCTTTTTACAATTAGAGGTCATAGTTTGGAACATTTTCTCGACAGTTCCACCATACCACCCGTAAAATTTTTCGTCACCTCATTAAGATAATCTATTCCAAATCCAGCATATACTCATTTTATCAAGCAAGATTGTGCCCTTGCCACATGGCTTCTGTACACTATCAGTCTGAATATTCTCCCACAGCTTGTTGAAGCAGAAACCTCAGCCTTCATCTGGTCCACCTTAACTCGTCTTTTCTCATCTCTGTCCACCACCAAAGTGATGCACATTCACTGCAAACTTTGCTCTCTCTGCAAAAGTGCGCTCTCCATGTGAGATTATCTCTCACAAATTAAAGAAGTAAGTGACACCCTTGCTGCTTGTGGAAGTCTCATATCCGATATTGAACGTATTGCAACCATCTTAAATGGTTTACCTCAAGACTATGACTCTTTCGTTGCTGTTATTACCTCAAGTCAAGAGCCATATACTCTTGACCGTGTCATGACCATCCTACTGGATGCTGAGTCTCGCCTCCATGACCCTCCCCGTCTCCCTCTATCTATCAATACTGCCCAAGTTACAGCACTCACACCTACAGATTTGGTCTCCAACCCAACACCTAGGCCCACCACTTCAGGCCCGTCGGTTGTTTCTGGCCAAACCCAATACTTAGGACATTTCCCCACTTCACACTTTGTTCCCAAACCATGGTTAACCTACAACAATCGAGGCAGAGGCAGAAACACATCACGTCTACAGTGTTAGCTCTGTGGTCGGATAGGACACTTAGTTGACCGTTGTTATTATCGCTTTGACCAATCTTTTTCAAGTATCCAATTCGACCCTCCACCTCAACCACAACTGTTAATCCTACTGTCAATACTTGCACCCATTACATCCTTTCCCGAAGCTATTAAACTACATCTCATAATCATATTCCTTCAGAAGGGTACTGCCCTTTTGTTCAACCACCCTCAGATCCTATAAGCCTTAACACTGCCATATCCTCTTTAACTCCCCTCCCCCCCAACGAACACACAAGCTTTCAACACTACTATTACTATGGTCTCGTCCCCCAGAACTCAAAGCTAGGTTCCCGATTCTAGCGCATCTCACCATGTCACCAATAACCTCGCCAATCTCTCAACACATAGTCCATACACCGGGTCTGGTAAGGTTACTGTGGGTGATAGTTTTTCCTTTCCAATTAGTCATATTGCACATCCACTATCTCTTCTTTATCTCGACCGTTACTGTGAATGAATTACTGCATATGTCTGTTGTTTCTAACAATCTGCTCTTAGTTTCTAAATTTTCAAAAGATAACCTTGTTTATTTTGAGTTTCATCCTGGTTACTATCTTGTCAATGATAAGATACAAATGAAGTTCTCCTGCATGGTGAAGAACAGGATGGTCTATATCAATTTTTCGCTACACCAACTCAACCTCACCTCATGCAAACCACTGTATCGAATGCTGCTAGTTCTACATCACCTTCCTTACCTGTTGAATTTTGGTTATGGCATAGATGTCTTGGCTACCCCTTAGTTAAGGTATTGAATAAAGTCATGAAGAAATGTAATAAATCTCAGTTTGTACGATAACATATTCCTCTGTGTGAAGCTTGCTGCATGGGGAAGAGTCATCGCCTACCTTTCGTTAGCTCAAACACCGCATACACCAAACCTTTTGAGCTAGTTGAACTTGACTTATAGGGACCAGCTCATGAGCTTTCATCAGGGTATCGATATTACTTGTCATGTGTTGATGCCTTTTCAAGGAATTATTTGTTGTATTTACTGAAATCAAAAGATGAAGCCATTGTTACCTTTGATCTTTTTAAGAAACTTGTGTCTAATCAATTTTCCACTACTATTATTGCTATTCAAACAGATTGGGGAGGTGAATTTTGAAATTTTACTTCATATTTGGCCAATCTTGGTATTTAACATCGTGTTACTTGCTCTCATACATCTCAATAGAACGGGATTGTTGAACGAAAACATAGGCATATCATTGAAACGGGTATAATCTTATTAGCTCAAGCAAACCTACCTTTTTAATTTTGGACAGATGCATTTCTTGGTCTTTTTTTCTCATAAATAGACTTCCAACTACTGTTCTTGATGGAAGTTCACCATATGAGAAACTTTATGGATGACCTCTAAATTATGAGTTCTTACGTGTCTTTAGATGTCAATGCTTCTCTTATCTTTGTCCATTCATGCCGCATAAACTGAATTTTTATTCCAAAGCTTGCGTCTTATTGGGCTATAGTCCAATGCATCAGGGCTATAAGTGTCTTGACAAAGACTCTGGTAAAATCTACATCTCCAGACATGTCGTGTTTAATGAACATGTTTTTCCTTGTATAGCTAGCAAATCATCATTGGTGACAAATGCTCCTACAGAATTTGAATCTCCTCTCCTACTTGTGCTCTCCTCACCTCAGTCAAGTTCTTCCACTATATAGTTTGGGTCTTTACCACTATCTTCTTTACCAATAATACCTGCTTCCCCTTCTACAACTATAAGTCACTTCAATAACCGAAAGGAATCTTTTGACAGTTTCATTCAAAGCCCACCTCCTCCATATGAAACACCCATTGATCTACCTCTAGCCAACGATGATACGCCAGAAGATACTGACACAAACAATAACTGTCCCCCACCAATGTGTACCCCATGATTACTCGCAGCAAAAACAACATTTACAAACCTAAGTTTTATTCTACCGTACTTGAGAACCATGAACTAAAGAACATTAAAGAAGCTTTAATGGGTGCAAAATGGAAAGAATTAGTCATGACAGAATACAACGCTCTCATTGCAAACAACACATGGTCTCTAGTTAAATTACCACATGATTGCAAACCAAGAGGGTGCAAGTGGCTCTTCAAGTTAAAGAATAACCCAGATGGCACAATAGCAAGATATAAGCCGAGACTAGTTGGTAAAGGCTTCTCTCAAGTCCTAGGGTATGATTTTCGTGAAACTTATAGCTTAGTTGTTAAATTTGCTACCGTCAATATGTTTCTTACTTTGGCAGCCTATAATTGCTGGAATCTAAGACACATCGATATCAACAATGCATTCCTAAAAAGAGACTTATTTGAGGATATCTATATAACCCAACCTCATGGTTTTGAGCAATACCTCGATGAAGGTAAGACTTTAGTTTGCAAACTTCATAAAGCTATATATGGCCTGCGTCAAGCACCAAGAAACTGGTTTCACAAACTACAAGAATTTCTTCTTACCATTGGTTTCACTTCTTCTAAAATAGACCCCTTATTATTTATTCTTAAAGATGGAGGAAATATCACCTACATGATTGTGTATGTGGATGATATACTGCTAACGGGAAACTCTCACTGGACAATCAAAAATACAATAGAACAACTTTACAAATACTTTTCCTTAAAGGACTTAGGTAGCCCTACGTATTTTTTGAGAATTGAAGTTCAATCTATTGGTAGTGATATCTTCATCAACCAAAAGAAATACACCTTAGACTTACTTTCTCAAACCAACATGATAAATAGTCAACCCACACCAACACCAATGGCAGTCGGTAAGAAACTTGCTAAAAATAATAGTAATGCCCTTAGTGATCCTCAACACTATAGAAGCATAGTAGGGTCACAGCAATACCTCTACCACACAAGACCAGATATATCATATAGTGTCAACAAGTCTGCTCAATATATGCAAGATCCTAGAGCAGTGGGTTCCTGTCAAATGAATTCTTCGCTATTTAAGAGGCACTTTAGATCATGGGTTGGTATTCACTACTGGTAAAATAATGAACCTCACAGCATACACCGATGCCGATTAGGGAAGTGATGTCGATGACTGAAGATCAACATCAGGTCATTGTGTTCTTCTAAGACCCAACATTATTTCATAGAGTTCCAAGAAACAAAGATTTATTTCTCGATCGACTACGGAAACAGAATATAGAAGCCTTACTAATACGGCCTCAAAAATTACATGGTTACAGTCCCTGTTATTAGACTTTCAAATCAACTTAATTGAACCAGCCAAAATTTGGTGTGACAATTCAAGTACTATTGCCATGGCTGCCAACTAAGTTCTACATTCAAAAACAAAACATGTTGATTTGGATCTTCACTTTATTCGCGAAAAGGTGTTCAATAATCAAATTCATGTTGGATATGTTCCAGCAAAACATCAAGCTGCTGATGTCTTCACTAAACCTCTCCTGATCAAAGCATTCCAAAAATCATGAGAAAAGCTGTGTGTCATCCCCTATGATGAAGCTACCACTTTACTTAACAAAGAAAAAAAGACAGAAAACATTGCCAATATTAGTTGTATATCACAGCCATGTTGCTAGCCTATTTGCTGTGTGATGCAGCCATATTGCAAGACAACTGTAACATTCTTTGTCCCTATTATCTATTCTGTTACAAAGGACAATTCTTTGATATTATATATTGTCATGCACTGAGCTTATAAAGAGCAGATTCTTTCAGTAATACAATGCTTTAGCAAATACTATTTCTCTTATTTAATATTGGGATTCTAGACTTGTTAAGTGAAAATACTATGAAATGCGTTAGTTCTGTACGAATGTAAACTGAGTTGGAATGGGCAACTTTTAGAACCATTTTCAACCTCGCGTGGTATACGTCAAGGGGATCCTTTATTACCATATCTATTTGTTTTGTGTATGGAAAGGTTGGCCTAAGCCATCGTGTTGAAGGTGAATGATGGTAGATGGAAATCGATTAAGTTGAATAGGGAAGGGCCAATAATTAACCACCTTTTATTTGCGGATGATTTAATTGTTTTTGCAGAAGTGTTGAAATTAGTTACCATGCAACGCATGCAACAGCAAAAATGACCATGCAGCCAAGGAGCAGACCATGCAACATAAGTTATGCGGGTGAAGTATGAAGAAGTAAATTAAGCTATACTTACTCTACATAAAGTATGTGTTATGTGCTGAACTGAGTGCTACTGTTTTATTTTGTTACTTCAATGATTACTTTGTAATTTAGTTTGTTTTTAACTTAGTTGCTGATGTATTTTAATGTAATTATGTTCTAATAGTTTGATAAATCAGCTTATCTATGTGTGCAGGTTATGTTTCGTAAGTTCCAATGTATTAAGTGGTGTTAGGTAAATGTTTAGGTAATCTTTTTCTTTTAACTTGTAATGATCAACTTATTGTTGATATATGTAATGGCAGTTTGCCAATGTTGAATTAATGAAAAATCATCATCTTTTTCATTCAATATCCTCTCTATTTCATTTGCTTATTTTTCTTTGCTTTTCAATTCTGTTTCTGTTTTGCTTAAAAACTCCAGATTTGATTCTTAAAATTTCCTTCATTCTTTCTCCGGTTAAATACATTGTTGCTTAAGAAAGCATACTTATTCTGGAATACTTATTCCTAACACTAATATTTGGTATCAGAGCTATTGTCTTAGTGGACCTGTTGTAGTTGAATCACAAACTGATAGCTTCATCAAGCTTCTCTCCGGTAGCACCACTAGTTTTCAATGGTGAAGGGTTTCATATCTGGCAAGTTAAGATGAAGACTTACCTATCGGCCTTTGATTTGTGATAAGTTGTAAACACTGATGCTGAGCCAGAACCACTTAGAGCCAACCCAACAATGGTTCAAATGAAGCAGTATTCTGAAGAAAGGAGTAAGAAGCACAAGGCCATGTCATGCATTCAAAATTGTGTTTTTGATGTAATATTCACTAGGATTATGGCCTGTAAGACACCTGAACAAGCTTGGGACAAACTCAATGAGGAATTCCAAGGCACAGAGAGAACGAGGCAGTAGCAGCTCTTGAACTTAAAAAGGGATTTCGAGAATTTGAAAATGAAGGAGGAGGAAACAGTAAAACAGTATTTAGATGGGATTATGGCTGTAGTTAACAGTATAAGGCTCTTTGGTGAGCAGTTTGATGAGGCAAGGATTATGGAGAAAGTGCTCTCTACCTTGCCAAAAAGGTATGAGGCAAAAATATCCTCCTTAGAGGATTCAAGAGACCTAGCAAGCATCTCCTTAATTGAGCTTATTAATGCCCTCTATGCTTAGGAGCAAAGGAGAGTTAGCAGGATAGAAGAGCACCAAGAGGGTGCTTTTCAAGCTAAGACCAAATCTGCCTCAAGTACTTCTGTCTACAAAGGCAAAAAGACTTAAAAAACAGGCCTAAGCCTGATGCTGTAAGAAGTGAAGACCAGCCCTGCAGGCACTGTAAGAGGCCTGGTCATCCAGAGGCTATATGCTAGTTTAGACCAGATGCTTTATGTCAATATTGTAAGAAAAAGGGCCATGTTGAAAGAGTGTGCAAAAGTAAGCCAAGACTGAACCAACCACAACAGTAAAAGGTTGAAGCTCGAGTGGCTGAGGACAGTAGTGACCATGAAGAGTAGGTCTTTGTTGTTTCATGCTCAGCTGGTCAAAAGAAAGGTTCAAAGGGCTAGTTGTTGGACAGTGGTTGCACTAACCACATGTCACTAGATGCAACCATCTTCAAAACCTTGGACAGGAGCTGCAAAACTAAGGTAAAAGTTGGCAATGGTTAGTTTATTAGGACTGAGGGTAAAGGAGATGTGTTGATATGCACACCAACAGGCAACAAAGTCATCTCAAATGTACTGCTAGTACCTGAGATAGACAGGAACCTTCTCAGTATTGCTCAACTGCTTGAGAAATGCTATTCTGTTATGTTCAAAGGTGAAGAATACTAGATATGTGATCCAAGTAGATCCAAATTCATGTCAGTCACTATGATTGATAAATGTTGAAGTTAGCTGGTCAAGTGACTCATAACATTCAACCTGTATTGCCTCTACAGAAGATACCAAGCTTTGGCATCAAAGGCCTGGGCATGCTAATTTCAGATCAATGGCTCAGTTGGTTAATAAAGATTTGACTGAAAAATTCACCAACTCAGTGAAGAATGAAGATGTGTGTGAGGTGTGTCAGCTGGGAAAATAAGCAAGATTGCCATTTCCTACCAATCAAGCCTGAAGAGCCTCTGAGAAGTTGCAGCTTGTACACACTGATATGTGTGGCCCCATGAAGACTGAATCAATGAATGGAAGCAGGTACTTCATCTTATTCATTGATGATTACTATAGGTATTATTGGGTATACTTCCTCTAGAATAAGTATGAAGTACCCTTAATATTTTAGAACTTCAAAGCTGCAGTAGAGATTGAAACAGGTTGCAAGTTGAAGACTTTGAGGTCTGACAATAGGACTGAGTATACTTTATCCAGGTTTAATACCTTTTGTGATGAAGCAGGTATTAAACACCAGCTCACCAACACTTACACACCTCAACAGACTGGTGTAAGTGAAAGAAAGAATAAGAGCTTGATGGATATGACCAGATGTCTTCTGTTTGAGAAGAATTTGCCAAAGAATATGTGGGCTGAAGCAGTTAACACTGCTGTTTACATTAAAAACAGGCTTCCAACTAAAGCACTTGTTCATAAGACATCTTTTGAGGCTTGGTTCGGGTTCAAGCCGTCATTGGCTCACATGAAAGTCTTTGGTTGCTTATGTTACAGTCAAATTCCAACTGTAAAGAGGGATAAGCTGTCTAAGAAAGCTTTGCCTGGTATTTTAGCCGACTACAGTATGGTCAAGAAGGGGTATAGGATTTTGGAACCTTTAACAAACAAGATCCAAGTAAGCAGAGATGTGATCTTTGATGAAAAGGATGCTAGAATTGGGAAAGAAAAGAGCCAGAAGCTATTTTTAAAGAGCTGATAGCTGATCAGGCTGAACCTGATGAAATTGGTCCTGAAATGGACATTGATGACATGCCAGTCAGATGCACTAGATCATTGGCTGAAGTTTATGAACGAGCACAAGTCGCCATAGTGGAGCCAAGCAATTTTGAAGAAGCTGAAGCTGATGAAGGGTGGAAGCAAGCCATGGTTGAAGAAATCAAGATGATTCAGAAAAATCAGACATGGGAGCTGGTAGAAAAACCTGCCAACAGAAAGACCATTGGTGTCAAATAGGTTTATCGAGCCAAACAAAATGCTGATGGCAGTTTAAACAAGTTGAAAACTAGGCTCATTGTTAAAGGATTCAGTCAAAGATATGGCTTGGACTACATGGAGACTTTTGCACAGTAGCAAGGCTTGATACAATCAGATTGTTAGTTACTTTGGCTACACAAAAATAGTGGACCACTTATCAGCTAGATGTGAAGTCTGCATTCCTAAATGGCTTCCTTGAAGAAGAGATATACATTGACCAACCTCAAGGCTTAGTTGTGTTTGGCAAGGAACACATGGTGTACAGGCTAAAAAAGGCACTGTATGGCCTGAAACAGGCTCCTAGAGCCTGGTATGCTCAAATTGACAGCTACTTGGTCAATTTGGGATTTAACAGAAGTGTTAGTGAACCAACACTGTATGTCAAGGAAGAACATGCTGAAACACAGCTTATTGTATCCCTCTATGTCGATGACATTTTGGTGACTGGAGGAGATCAAGACGTGTTGGCTGAATTTAAAGCCAAAATAAAAGACATGTTTGAAATTTCTGATTTTGGGCACATGACTTACTTCTTTGGAATGGAGGTACTACAAACTGAAAATGGAATCTTCCTGGGACAAAAAACATTTGCCAAGAAGATCTTGAGCAAATTCTCAATGGTAAATTGCAAACCAACAAGCACTCCTATAGCTGTTGAAATGAAGTTGTCAAGCCAAGGAGATCATAAACCAGCTAGTGAGACTAGCTACAGGAGCTTAGTTGGTTGCTTGTTATATTTGACAGCAACTAGGCCAGATATCTTGTTTGCTGTGAGCATGTTATCAAGGTTTATACATTACTGCAATGAGCAGCACTTTCAAGCAGCAAAGAGAGTGTTAAGGTACATCAAAGGCACTCTTAGCTATGGAGTGTTATTCAAAAAAGCTGAAAACTTAAAGCTGATATGCTATACTGACAGTGATTGGCCTGGCTCAAGTGATGATATGAAGAGCACTTCTGGATATGTTTTTACCCTTGGCTCAGCTATGTTTTGTTGGAGCAGCAGGGGAAGTATTCCAGTTTGTGATTCAACTACAACAGGTCCACTAAGACAATAGCTCTGATACCAAATATTAGTGTTAGGAATAAGTATTCCAGAATAAGTATGCTTTCTTAAGCAACAATGTATTTAACCGGAGAAAGAATGAAGGAAATTTTAAGAATCAAATCTGGAGTTTTTAAGCAAAACAGAAACAGAATTGAAAAGCAAAGAAAAATAAGCAAATGAAATAGAGAGGATATTGAATGAAAAAGATGATGATTTTTCATTAATTCAACATTGGCAAACTGCCATTACATATATCAACAATAAGTTGATCATTACAAGTTAAAAGAAAAAGATTACCTAAACATTTACCTAACACCACTTAATACATTGGAACTTACGAAACATAACCTGCACACATAGATAAGCTGATTTATCAAACTATTAGAACATAATTACATTAAAATACATCAGCAACTAAGTTAAAAACAAACTAAATTACAAAGTAATCATTGAAGTAACAAAATAAAACAGTAGCACTCAGTTCAGCACATAACACATACTTTATGTAGAGTAAGTATAGCTTAATTTACTTCTTCATACTTCACCCGCATAACTTATTTGGCCGAGGAAAACACTAGCTTATCTGAATCAACATAAAAAAAAAAAAGCAGCAGAGATTTATTGTGATAATAAATCTGCTATTGAAATTGTAAAAAATCTTGTCTTCCATAACGAAGTACTTTAACATAAAGCTGTATGTGGTTAGGGAGATGGAACAAGCTTGTGAGATAAAGCTAGTTCATTGCAATTCTGAAGACCAAGTGGCAGATATTTTGACAAAGGGCTTTAGTGTATCAAGGTTCAGCAAATTAAGAAAGTTGCTAGGTGTTACAAGCATGGAAACTAAGGAGGAGTGTTGAAGTTAGTTCCCATGCAACGCATGCAACAGCAAAAGTGGCCATACAGCCAAGGAGCAGACCATGCAACATAAGTTATGCGGGTGAAGTATGAAGAAGCAAATTAAGTTGTACTTACTCCACATAAAGTATGTGTTATGTGCTGAACTGAGTGTTACTGTTTTATTTTGTTACTTCAATGATTACTTTGTAATTTAGTTTGTTTTTAACTTAGTTGCTGATGTATTTTAATGTTATTATGTTCTGATAGTTTGATAAATCAGCTTATCTATGTGTGTAAGTCATGTTTTGTAAGTTTCAATATATTAAGTGGTGTTAGGAAAATGTTTAGGTAATTTTTTTCTTTTGACTTGTAATGATCAACTCATAGTTGATATATGTAATGACAGTTTGCCAATGTTGAATTAATGAAAAATCATCATCTTTTTCATTCAATATCCTCTCTATTTCCTTCGCTTATTTTTCTTTGCTTTTCAATTCTGTTTCTGTTTTGCTTAAAAACTCCAGACTTGATTCTCAAAGTTTCATTCATTCTTTCTCCGGGTTAAACACATTGTTGCTTAAGAAAGCATACTTATTCCGGAATACTTGTTCCTAACACCAACAAGAAGCTTCGACGGAATAAATGGGAGTTATTAATTCTGTTATTGTTCAATTTTTTGAAAGTTCTAGAAATCAAGTGAACCGTGAAAAATACAGATATCTTTCAGCAAGAATGTGACGAATATGATGGGATTAAATTTGAGGAATAGATTGGGATTCAAGAAAGTAGGACTTGGTCGATATCTAGGGTACATTTGCTTCACAAAAGAGTTACTAGAGAAACTTATCGGTTCGTGATTGATAGAACGCGACAGAAATTGTCAGGTTGGAAGAGAAAAAGTTTGTCGCTTTCAGGACGATCACGTTGGCAAAGTTTGTGCTAGCTACTATTCCGACCTATGTTATGCAAACCATGTTGGTTCCCAAAGGAGTCTGCTTTAAGATGGAAAAGATTATATGTGGGTTTGTTTGGGGATCAACGGAAAAGAAGAATGGAGTTCATTTGGTTGGATGGGACTGATTATGCAAAGGGGTGAATGAGGGGGAGTGGTATTACGAAATATGGTAGAATTAAACCAATCATTTCTAATGAAGTTGGGATTCAAAATAGCTCAGAACGTCGATCATTTATGAGTCAAAGTCTTGCATAACAAGCAAAAAGTCCTCCCGGCCTCCGTCATACGAGGCAGTTGCTCCAGGTTACGGAGGGGAATAGCTCAGGTCTAGGAATTTGTCCAGAAAGGGATATGTTGAAAGCTTAGAATGGTAGGTCGGTAGGTTTTTGGCATGATGAATAGATTCCGAGATCGGGTCCATTAATAGAACATGTAAGAGATCCGAATTTTAACCCCACGGAATTCACTCCAGTATCAAAGATGGTAGAGGGGGATGGAAGATGGGATTGGACTCGACTACAATTTGTGTTTTCGGAGAATGGTCTTCAAAGACTTGGGGTGACCGTACCTCTAAATAACAATGATGAGGATGATAGGTTGTATTGGAGATGGGAATCGAGAGGATGTTTAATGTCAAGTCTGCTTACAGTTCTTTGCAGGATAATCGGACGGTAAATGACTTTCTGTGGAAGGCAACGTGGAGGCTAAAAGGGCCATAAATGGTGAGATCTTTCCTATGGCTAATATTGAATGACGGACTCTCACGAGTGCGGAGACATATGACAGAGGAGGCAAATTGCAGCAGTTGTCGATGTAGGGTGGAAGACACGAATCAGGTGTTGAGGCTTTGTTTTAGGGCAGTTACAACTCGGTCGGCTATTATTCAGCCTTCAAAACTTACTAAATTTATATCTTTGAGCCTCAAAGATTGGGTACTCATTAATATATCTAGACCGGATTACTTTTCAATACTAAGTGATAACTGAGATGTGGTTTTGGGGATTATTTATTGAGGCACGAAACAAAAGAATTTTTTATCCTAACTTTGAAAAGAAAACAGGATTTCTGCAATGGCGTTTGCGGCTTGTGGATAACGTTAGTAGTGCCAAATGTTTATTTCGAAAGGGGTTGGATAGCATAAGTAGGGGAGGAGTGGGGATACGATGGGAGGTGCCGAAACGGGAGTGGATAAAGGTAAATACTGATGCAGCTGTTGGCTCATTTGTTGCTGCAGTGAGGGGGAGTGGCCAGGGACAATGGAACGTTGGCTATAGGGGTTTTCCCATAAAATAGGGATTTGTCCGGTGTTGGAAACTGAGTTGGGGGGCTCTTGAGGGAATTAAGCTAGTGTGTGAGAAGGGAATTAAGAATATTGTCTTAGAGAGGGACTGTATAAAGTCAGTTAACCTATTGAGTGGTCATACTCGAGATTATAACTTATTAAGGGGAATAGTAAAGGATTTATTGGAACGAATGAAGGAATTTCGAGTGGTATATGTATCAAGACAGAAGAATAAAATAGCTGACGGTATGTTTAATCTTGTCACGAAAATGAATGCTAAATGGAAAGTCTTTGACGGACTTTGCTAGAAGTATATGATATTGTGGTGGTTGAAATTTCTAACTCCATGACAAGACGAAGTTCCAACTAAAAGTAAACATAAAATTTAATTCAATTAGTAAAATTTGCTAATCTTTGTGCCTACACTCTCTACAGTTGGTTGCATTGCCTTTGCATTTGCCAAAAGTCCCAACCAGTCTCTTTTCCTAGGGCTTCTTTAGTTCAACATTTGTTTCCATTGAAAAAGTCCGAAGTTAGAAAATTTTTGAGGGATTGATATGAAATTATATTTTTTTATGGGAGTTAAAATGTAATTTTATTATTTTAATAGTTTATTTTTTTTAATTTTTAAAGGATTAAATTAAAAATTTATCATTTTTAAAAGATCAAAGTGCAAATTTATCATTTACTAACTTAAAATTATATAAAATTTAAAGAGCTAAAAATTACTTTTTACAAAAATAGAATAAATTATAAACTAAATAAAAATAAATTTTAATTTGGTTCGAGTAACCATATTCGGATGGAATTTTCTTGCTCAGCCTTAGTTTTATGAACCCTTTGGGCAAATTTGTTCCAAAACATAGTGTATGGATTGCAGAGTTTGAGGACGATTGGGTGAGTATGGGAGAAGTGGAAGAATAGAAGATAATATGGAGAAAGAGACACTGAATTAATTGCATTTAAGAAGAATAAATGAATAGGGTGAGACCTGATACTGTCAAACATGTTAAAAAGAAAATCTAAATGGCATTACCACTCACTAACCCTAATTTGAAAATCCACCCTCCACTTCCCTCTGATTTTATATTTTCTGCCTACTCCTCCTACCAAACATGTCATCATCTAACATCCTACTTATTCCACTAATGTACACACTGACAAACAAGGAAAATAATGATAATAATAATAGTAATAGTAAAACACAGAACAAGGAAGCTCCCTGCTAAATGCTTGCTAAACTAATAATCATCAATGCGGTTGCTATTTAAATCACATTTCTATTTCTGGTGGAATTAACACCGTAGATGGTGTTACCGACTTCGGCAGCTTGGCATTGTTTCCTCATCTCTATCACCTTCTTGTGAGAGTTGGAGTGCAATGATGGAACAAATGTAGGACTTGCAGCAGGACGGTATTCTGGAAAGAGGCGGCCAGACCTGTAGCGAACCCCACATGCATTACAAAGGGTCTTTGGACCCTTGGGTCCTTCTCTCCATTGTGGAGTTTTTGTAACTTCACAGTGCGTACATTTCCTAACAACAGCAGCCTCTTCGGAGGATTTGTCAATCTCACTGGAACCTGAAAGCCATGTCAGGTTCTTTTTCTTCTGTCTCTTTTTGGCAGATTTCTCTGTTAAATGGCTTTCTGATTCTGATTCAGAACCAACCAAGGAAGTAGATCCTGTGGAGGATATGAAAGGCAATGTGAACTGCAGGTTAAAGGTAGATGCTCGCCTGCGCTTGCTTCGGTCACGTTTCACCAGGAAACTTAGCTTATGGTTGATAGGTGCCGGCTTTGCAGATGAGCAAGCGCTACTGGTTTCAAGCACAGACACTGGACTAGAAGTCTGCAACCAGGTTGAACCTTTGACATCCACAGATTCTCCGTTTAGGGTAGTAGTGCTTCTGCTGGAGGATGCTTTGGTAATGCCTGACAACTGGTTTAGCTCTGAAGACTCATCACACTAGATACAAAAGGGAAGAAGAATTAAGCAATAAGTCAGATGTGAGGTTAAGGAAGAATTTACTCCTATCTTAACAATAGATAAATAAAAGGGATAGGAAGAAAAAATAAACTCTAAAGAATTAGTCATTCATTTTAGTGGCTGTACGAGGATCCAATTGAAAATGATAATAGAGAATACCATCGGCTACTAGAACAATTGCATGAATCTCTAATACTAAAATTTATCTTAAAAAGAACCACTGTGCCATTGAACAGTAACCAGAGAGTCACAATCAACTGCATTTCTTGGTAAGGCAAACCAAGCATTGATTAACCTGCTTGCTTTCTCTGACCAAAAACATGTACCACACTATAACAGCATGACTGCACCAGTGCACATAATATGCCTCATGCTCTTATTGTATCAAGTATTTTCATTTGTGACTCTTTGTCACACCATATAACCAGCTTTAACCAAAGCTTTTTCCAGAGCATCCTTCACAGAAGAATTTTGTCAATAAAGAGCCTAATGTTTAATAACTACAAGGAGGTTGAGAAACGCTGCACAACTCCTGCGAAACAAAATTGTTTTGCATAACATTGCTTTTTAACAAAGACTAACGAATAATTAACATATTGCCTATTAATGGTTGCTTTCTGGGAAGTACATCCTGAAAGTGCACATGTATTGATGCACATGTTAGATTTGTAAACTGTATAGCCAAAACACAGAACACTAATCTAATGCACACTAAAGCATAGTAACTAATAACTCCATAAATATCATTAGACATCACTAGCATAAGAAGAAACAAAGGTAACTCACAGAAACTGGAAACTTATTCTCCAAAGTATCACTGAAAAAATCGCCACAAAAACCAGAAGACAAGCTGGCCAAAACATTAGCAGGCGGCGGCTCTAAGTTTTGGAAGTTACAATCCCAATCTTCATCACCATCATCACCGCCACCACCAACACAACTTTTATCTTCAACATCATCGAGAGGCAGATGAAAATCTTTTACAACACCTTCACCACTAGCACCATCATCATCCGTTCCTTCAACATCTTCCAACGGGAAATCTAAATACTTCACTACGTCATCAAATAAACCATCATTGACCCCAAACCCATCGAAGCATTTGTTAAACCAAGAATTATTCATAGTTTTTTCTCTGATTTTGC
The DNA here is from genome assembly GCA_020496765.1 of Gossypium stocksii. Lineage (NCBI taxonomy): Eukaryota > Viridiplantae > Streptophyta > Magnoliopsida > Malvales > Malvaceae > Gossypium > Gossypium stocksii. The sequence continues at coordinate 115,142,371 of CM035623.1, forward strand.
TATTCTTTATTTTTCTGTTCACAAAATAAAGAAAAAAATGAATGTTAATTACTATTATATACAAAAGTATAATAAAAACGCGTTTAATGTAAACATTTATGACAAAATAAGTGGAAAATTTAATTTAAACGCCTACAAAAAAGGGGTTTGTAATAACTTATTATCCAATATGGAAATCAGCTTCTCTAGCTAACATTCCGTTTTTCTTTTATCATTTTTTTTATTATTTACAAAGCAATAATGTCTTGAGCAATAACTTTTTTATTTATAAAAATTATTTTTTAAGAAATTAAAGAGTATAGGATACTATTTAAGGCAAAAATAATCAAGTTTCCAATACAGGTGATTTTATAAATGGAAATAAATGTCTCTTTTTAGATTTGCTACTAAACAAGTAGCCTAATTAGCAAAGCAAGCAACAACTTATTTATTTTATATAAAAAAATTGAAGAAATTAAGGAGACTAAACTAATAAAAAATAAAGTTTCCTAGGTGTGAAAGCTTAACCAAATAAATAAACAGCCTATTTAGGTGGGTTTTATATAAGGAAATAAATATCTTAGAGAACCAGTTAAGTCGTCATTTTAGCATGAAAAAATTTAACCAAATAAAGTAATAATAATTTCAAGAGCTTGTTTGGATACATGGAAAATAAAAATGTAGCAAAATGAAATTTCTAACAATTAGTAAATAATTACAAAGAAAAGAGTTGCAAGTGCCATTTTCTTCATTTCCTGAGTTATCAAACAGAGAACAAAGCTAAACTGAAGAGGAGAAAGTGATAGAAAAAATGCAAATGAAACGCTAACATTTAAAATGTTTTTTGATTCTCTGAACAGGAAAAAAAAAAACAAAATGCAAAGAGAGAGAGACTGAGAGAGAGAGGGGACCTTGTTTCAAGGGGAGAGCTGAAGGAGAGGCATTGTTTGGATTAGAGGAAAATGAGAGAAAATGAGACAGGAAATGATGTTACTGTGTCTGACATTGGGATTTTTAGGGATTTTGTGTGTGTGTGTGAGAGAGAGGGAGCAAAAGTTAATGTGGGATGACGCACATGGAGGTGACTGTACGGTTTCACTTTTCATCACCGCTCATCTGTCAATTATTTATTAACTGGCTTAACTACAAAATTGGCCCTCACACTGTACCACTTTTCCACTTATACCTAAATTATTATTATTTAAATATATCTAAACTATCAATTTTATCTCGTTTTACCTAAACAATACTACATGTCACACTCTTATTGGTAGGTGTTATACTTTTGGGTAAAATGAAACAAAATTAATAATTTAAATATCACTTTTTATTAAGAAAACTTTGAGTATTTAGATGAAAAATTAATAATGTAACCCCTAGTAGATTTTTTGATAAAATATAATATTGGTATGTCTATTTTTTTTAACTCAAACCAAAGGAAAGACGAAAATAAGGTTATGATTAAAAATTAAAAAAGGGGCTTGAAATAGAAAAGAAATTAAAATTTTTGATAATTGACGTATGTGCAATGTAAATATGATTTTAAGTCCATTGATGTATGATTTAGATTTAATCTGTGTTTATCTCATTCCCCTTTCTATTACATAATTGTATTCTAATTGTTTGAATTGAAAAGAATATAAATGTGATATTAAATTTTTAATAAATTTAATATACCATTTGCTATTTAATCTTTAATTTGTTAATTGGGTTTTTTTTCAATTTGGTACTTAAGTTTAGTTTCAATATTCAATTTAGTATCCAAACTAAACAACATTTTATGGCCCAAAATATTTGACATGTGTGATCCAGTAAAAAATATAGGTACTTAATTGAAACAAAAGAAAATCTCAAATACAAAATTGAACATTAAAATTAAATTTAGGTACTTGTATGAGACAAAGAAAAACTTAAGTATCAATTTAAAAAACTTAAGTACCAATCTAAATGTTGAAGCTAAAATCATGTATCAAATTTCGACAATAAAAAACTCAATACCAAATTGGGAAAAAATTTTCAATACTAAATTAAATATTAAAGCTAAATATAGGTACCAAATAATATATTAAGCAATTAAAAAAAAGGAAAGAGATCACCGACGAGAGGAGATGGAGTGAGTTGGAGGAAGAGAAACAAATCACTGTCTTTTTGGTATTGCAATTATTATTTAGTTGTAGCTTCTCACACGCCTGTGGTCCCTTTTTCCTTTTTTATATATATATATATATTTTTTAAAAATTGATTTTATCCTATTTCCTTTTATTGTAAGATTTTTTTTTTTCTTACCACGTTTGTTTTTCCTTTTTTACTCATTTACGTAAGCAGTAAAAGATTTCGTCAACCATCTAATCAATTATTATAACGAGATTTTATACAACATTTCAAGATTTTTTTTTGAAAAAAATAAAATAAAAAATCAAACATTGGGAAAATTCAATACATAATCCTTATCAATTAGATCGCAAGTCAAGTTCTCTATATTTCCTTAGCTTGATTATTTTGTCTGCAATTCCATTCTCTTCTCTTGGAATATATTGAAGATTCTAATACCTTAATTATTTCAATATCAATTGGATTCTCATAAGTAAAGCAGAATTAGAGCCTTCACGAACTCCTTCATGAATGAGATTAACTGCTTCAAGGCTGTCCGTCCGAATAATAACATTCCGAAAACCCCGATCCAAGGCGATTTATAGCCCATCAAGAATGCCCCATAATTCTAAAATAATAACTTCACAATTTCCCAGATACATTGTGAATCCAACAATCCAAGCGTCTTTCTGATCTCGTAGGAGCCCTCCAGCTGTTGCAAACATATCTTCATATTGAACCGAACCATCTGTGTTCAAATAGACACACCCATCAGGATAGTCAAGAGCGAGAACCATGTTTGAGAGCTTAGATCCATTTGGAACGGACATCAAAAGATATTGCTTCGTCCAGCATAGGGAGGTTTTGATAACCTCATTATAAAAATGCGAAGATTTCGATTTTTCCACACTCGCCAGATGATAATCCTAAACAAACAATGCCAATTAACTCCATCCTTCGGCTTTATGTCTTGCTGATTTTGTAAATTAAGCTCCATCCATTCATGAAGAGAACCTGCAAAAAAAAAAAAAAAAAACTAGATTGTTTACCTGTAGGGATTAATTGCATCCATATCTCTCTGTTCGATTTGCAATTCCGAAACGCATGAAGAATATTTTCATAATTATGCCCGCAAGCACCACAAGAAGTATCCGAGCCAAAACCTCTTCGAACTCTTTCAACATTAGTTAGGAGACATTGTTTCAAAACAAGCCAAATGAACACTCAAACTCTTTGTGGCCAATGATACTTCTAAGATAACTTCCAAACCTCATCTTTTGCATTTCAGAAGTCTTCTCGAGTTTTCTTGTATGCATTCTTAACTGAAAAAAACAAATGTGGTTCCCCCAAAATAATCATATCCACACTAGAATTAGGATGAGATGGCGGAATTCTAACTATTCGTTGAATGATATCCTCAGGTAACCAAAGGCGAAAAAAATCTAAATTTCAAACCCCATTCTCCGTGACCATATCACTAAGGGAGAGGTCCAAGTTTAAGTTAAAATTATTAACTATCATTTTGAATAATGGCCTAACATTAGGAATCCAAGGATCTTTCCAACAATTAATATTACGCCCATCACCAATAGACTAAAGTAAATTCTCCGACATGAGCGGCCAAATCTTCAATAGCGATCTCCACAAGAAAGAACACCGCCCCATCGATAAAGATTTTAGAATTCCACCTTGAACCTTATACTTGGATCGAAGCACTTTGACCTATAGAGAAGAGTGGTCAGTTACTAATTTGAATAACAACTTCATTATGAAGGAAGTATTATGGTCCCGCAAAGCCTTTAGACCAAGACCACTATGCGATTTAGTTTGACATATCGAATCTCTGTAACACCCCCTACCCGTATTCGTCACCGAAATAGGGTACGAGGCATTACCGAAGTTTACCGAACAATAGTATTTTTTTTTTTAAAAACTCAATATATCCCCTTTATAAATATGTAGCCTTCCCTGCAAAACTTAAACCGATACCAATCCAAATCAACCAATCCAATTCAGCATATCTTTATAATAGATTCATGCACATTCATAAGATAATCACATTAAACACCAAACTAAGGTTTGTTAGCCATACCAATGGCTAACTTTACATTCATTTCACATCAACATTTACTTTATTAACTTATACATGCCATTGATTTCTAAAATAAAGTTCTAGATATACCAAAATATTGAGGTTGATAGTGTGATATATCTCCGACTGAATCCGACCTCCGAGCTCTTGATACTACAAAACAGGGAAAAAGAAAACAAGGTAAGCACATTGTGCTTAGTAAGCTCATGTAACAAGAATTATACTTACCTAATATTTTCGATACAATACAATAAACATACATACATCCATTCAATGTATTGTTACCTTAACATGCACAAACTCAACATTCAAGTTAGTACAATAATTTCAATGTATCAATAATATATATTGAGATTGATGAGCTCATCAATACCGTAATTTCCATTCCATTATTATTTTCCCATATTTATCCCGTTGAATTTCTCGGAATTTCGATGGATTTTCAGGGGTACACTTTAGTGTACAAATCTGGGTCCGTCAATTCATATTCATGTGCGCACATTTTCATTTCAGAGAGCACACTCCCGCGAACCTCATCTTTACAGTGGGATTACCAGTCCAGGCTAAATCCCCTGTAATATAAACTCATAGAGTATTGTCGGGATTACCAGTCCAGGCTAAATCCCCTGCAACGACAATTACTCTAATGAGCTTGGATCTGAATTACCAGTCCAGGCTAAATTCGGACCCTAATTTGGATTACCCGTCCGGGCTAAATCCATTTTCCACATATTCTTCGGGAGGGCTATATCAGGATAGGATCACCCGTCCGGGCTAGATCCTTTTTACCGTCAATTCCTTTTCAGAGATCCATCGAATTTTCCTTTCATTCAACCGGGATTTCTTCCCCTTTTTATCAAATATACCAATGTTTCATCAATTTCATATAATGAACATTCAATTCATATTCACATCAATAACATGCATTTCAAGTATTTAAGAATATAATTCAAGTTACACGAACTTACCTCGATACTTGTTTGTATACAAAAATCTACTAATCCCAAACTTTTTCCTTTCCTCGATCTAGCTTCGTGTTTGAGTCTTCAGGATCTAAATAAATAAATTTATTCATCAAATTAACATTTCATGTTCATATGTACCATTTTCTACAATTCCACTACCATTTATAGTTCATCCAAGGCTGTCTACTTGCGTCATAGTCACTAAATTATTTTCATCTTGAGCTACGGGACTCCAAATTAAGATCCGTAAATTTTCCCTGAAACTAGACTCACATATATTCTAACCATAAAATTTTCAGAATTTTTGGTTTAGCCATTTAGTACATTTTATTCTTTAAAGTTACCCCTGTTCTGCTATATGACAGTTCCGACCTTTCTTCACTAAAAATTAATTATCTCCTCATACGGAACTCGGATGATGTTCCCGCTTGTTTCTCTTGAAAATAGATTCATTAAGGATTTTAAACATATAAATTTAACTCCATAATTATTTTTATACAATTTTTGGTGATTTTCCAAAGTCAAAACAGGGGAACCCGAAATCATTCTGACCTTGTCTCACAAAATGCATTATATCTCAAGATTTACAATTCTATTGTTTACTCTCTTTCTTCTATGAGAAACTAGACTCAATAAGATTTAATTCCATATTTTGTTCACCCTCTAATTCGATTTCTACAATTTATGGTGATTTTTCAAAGTTGGACTACTGCTGCTGTCCAAAACTGTTTTAGTGCAAGAGGTTTATTACCATTTTTCCCCCAAGCTTTTAATAAGTGATAGTTTCGTCCCTACTCAATTAACCTCTCAATTGAGCTGATTTTTCTCAATTAATACTTTATTCCATCATTTTAAACTACCTTGTAACCTTTGGGAACAAGAATTTCAGAAGCAAACTTCAATTTCACACTCTTTTACAAATAGGTCCTAAATATTCACTTTCTTTACATTTTATTCCATAAAATCATCATATAATAAGATTAAAGCTTAAATTCCATGCTAAATATTCATATACTTACAGAACTCAACCATGGTGACTTTCAATTTCATCCATAAAATCAAAAACTAATGAATTTAATAGTAGGACCTAGTTGTAAAAGTCTTAAAAACACAAAAATTACAAGAAAAAGGCAAGGATTAACTCACTTGGTGCAAAAAGTATGAAAAACCAGCTTAAATAACCCCTCCTATGGCGTTTTTCTGATGAGAATGAAGAGAAATCTCAAGAAATCTAGATATTTCCATATTAGTCCTAGTTTTATTTAGTTAATAATGCAATATTCCAATTTTGCCCTTAATTCATCCACTTTTCTGCTGATTTTATGCCCTTGCCGTCCAGCCCAAATAAATTTTGGGTCTATTTTCTTTTTAAATCCTTTCTAATTAAACACTTAAGCTATTTAATCATCCTAACAACTTTTACTCCTTTTCTAATTTAGTCCTTTTCATTTAATTGACTGCCCAAACGGTAAAATTTTCTAACGAAATTTTAATACAATATTACTAACATTCCACAAATATTTATAAAAATATTTTTGACTCGGTTTTACGAGATCAAGCTCCCGATAACTTGTCTTTACCTAATTTCTTCAATAATTTCTTTTTATTAACTAACTACTAATTCGGTAAAATTTTTCTATCAATATTTTCATACGATTTTCCTATCACAACAATATTCATGTAAAAAAATATTAAAATAAATTTCTCTTTAAATCGGATTTGTGGTTACGAAACCACTGTTCCGATAACTTTGAATTTAGGCCATTACAACTCTCCCCCCTTTAAGGATTTTCGTCCTCGAAAATCTTACCAGTAAAGAGGTTCGGGTATTGTTTCCTCATTGCCTCCTCCGGTTCCCATGTCGCTTCCTCAATCCCGTGCTTTTGCCATAATACTTTTACCAAATTTATCTTTTTATTTCTGAGCTCCTTTGTCTCTCGTGCCAAAATCTTAATTGGTTCTTCACTGTAACTCATATCTGGCTGAATCTCCACTTCTGTCGGAGAAATAACATGTGAAGGATCCGACCGATACCGTCGTAGCATAGACACATGAAAAACGTTATGGATTCTATCAAGTTCTGATGGTAATGCCAATCGATAAGCTACCGGTCCAATTCTTTCTAGGATTTCATATGGCCCGATAAATCTTGGACTCAATTTACCCTTTCGACCGAACCAGAGAACTTTCTTCCACGGAGACACTTTTAAGAATACCTTGTCACCAACCTGAAATTCAATCTCTTTTCGTTTAAGATCAGCATATGACTTTTGACGATCGGAAACTGCTTTTAGACTATCCCGAATCACCTTTACTTTTTCTTCTGTTTCCCGAATCAAATCAACTCCATGTATCTTCTTTTCACTAAGCTCTGCCCAATATAACGGTGTTCTACATTTTCTACCATACAAAGCTTCATACGGAGCCATTTTAATACTGGACTGATAACTGTTATTGTAAGCAAATTCAATCAAAGGTATATACCTCTCCCAATTACCTTCAAATTCTAATATACAACATCGGAGCATATCTTCCAATACCTGAATTACACGTTCAGATTGGCCATCTGTTTGAGGATGAAATGCAGTGCTGAAAGATAATTGAGTACCTAAAGCTTCTTGCAATTTGTTCCAGAAACGAGATGTAAATCGGGGATCCCTATCTGATATAATAGAGACAGGCACTCCATGTAGCCTGACAATCTCAGATATATACAATTCAGCCAATTTATCTAAAGAATAATCCATACGTACTGGAATAAAGTGTGCTGACTTCGTCAACCGGTCAACGATCACCCAAATAGCATCTTTCTTTCTCGGAGACAATGGTAATCCAGATACAAAATCCATTGTAATCCTTTCCCATTTCCATTCTGGTATAGTGATTGGCTGAAGTAACCCCGAAGGTACCTGATGTTCAGCTTTAACTTGCTGACATACCAAACACCTTGATACAAACTCAGAGATATCACGTTTCATACCTGGCCACCAGTATAACTTTTTCAAATCATTATACATTTTATTACTCCCTGGATGTACAGACATAGTACTGCTGTGAGCCTCGTGTAAAATTTTCTGTATGAGTTCTGAATTCTGAGGTACACATACCCTGTCTCTGAATAATAAACAACCATCGATCCCAACCTGAAATTCAGAATCAGTACTCGACCCACATTGTGCCCGTTTAGCTTGTAACTTTTCATCATTTTTCTGAGCCTCACAGATCTGCTGTAGAAACACTGGTCTAGCTTTCATTTCAGCTATAATTGAACCATCTCCAGATAATGATAACCGGGTATTCATAGCTCGCAAAGCAAATAAAGATTTCCGGCTCAAAGCATCAGCTACAACATTAGCTTTACCCGGATGGTAATCAATAGTCAAATCATAATCCTTTATCAGTTCGAGCCACCTGCGCTGTCTTAAATTCAAATCTTTCTGTGTCATCAAATATTTCAAGCTTTTATGATCAGTATAAACATAACATTTCTCACCGTACAAGTAATGCTGCCATATCTTCAACGCAAATACAATAGCAGCTAATTCAAGATCATGTACTGGGTAATTTCTTTCATGAGGTTTAAGTTGTCTTGAAGCATAGGCTATAACTTTACCTTCTTGCATCAAAACACAACCTAAACCATTTAATGAGGCATCACTGTAAATAACAAATTCCTTACCCGGTTCAGGCTGCACTAGTACAGGTGCTTTCGTTAACAGATCTTTCAATCGGTCGAAACTCCGCTGGCATTCATCGGTCCACTCAAACTTTACATCTTTCTGCAGTAGACGAGTCATTGGAGAAGCTATCATAGAGAACCCCTGTACAAATCTCCGATAATACCCAGCTAAGCCCAAGAAACTTCTAACTTCAGATACATTTTTCGGTGGATCCTAATTTACAATAGCTGAGATTTTATTCGGGTCTACCCTAATGCCTTCAGCAGATACAATATGTCCAAGAAAACCCACTTCTCGAAGCCAGAATTCACATTTACTGAATTTAGCATAAAGCTGTTTTTCACGTAAAATTTGCAACACTATTCTCAAATGTTCTGCATGTTCATTTTCATCTCGAGAATAGACTAAAATATCATCAATGAATACTACCACAAATCTGTCTAAATACGGTTTGAATATCCGGTTCATCAGATCCATAAATACTGTAGGTGCATTAGTTAGCCCAAATGGCATAACCAAAAACTCATAATGCCCGTACCTGGTTCTGAAAGCTGTCTTTGGCACATCTGATTCCTTTACCCGTAACTGATAATAACCCGATCGGAGATCAATCTTTGAAAACACTGTAGCACCTTTCAGCTGGTCAAATAAATCATCAATCCGGGGTAACGGGTACTTATTCTTTATAGTTACTTTATTAATCTGTCGGTAGTCGATACACAATCTCAAAGATCCGTCTTTCTTTTTCACAAACAAAACCGGGGCACCCCAAGGTGAATGACTCGGTCGAACAAAACCCTTATCAACAAGTTCCTGTAACTGTATCTTTAACTCTTTTAATTCTGTAGGAGCCATCCGGTACGGAGCTATGGAAATTGGAGTAGTTCCTGGAACCAAATCTATAGAGAATTCCACTTCTCTTTCTGGTGGCAACCTTGGTAATTCTTCTGGAAACACATCAGAAAATTCACATACCACTGGCACTGCCTGAATCTTCGACTCAGATACCTTAGTGTCTAATACATAAGCAAGAAAAGCATCATACCCCTTTTTGATATACCTTTGAGCAGTAATAACTGAAATGACATCAGATAACCCCTCTGTCTGACCCGATTTAACCCGAAGCAATTCACCGTTATGACATTTTAACAAAATATATTTTTGTCTACAATTTACTACTGCATCATGCTGGGTTAGCCAATCCATGCCCAATATCACATCAAACTCATCAAAAGGAAGTAACATCAAATCGGCCGAGAAACAATAACCTCTTACCATTAGTGGACAATCTTTACAAATTTTATCCACCAACACAGACTGGCCTAGGGGGTTCGAGACTTTAACCGCAAATTCAGTTGGTTCAACAGATAAATTTTTAACACATGCAAGCTTTATACATATATATGAATGCGTAGAACCAGGATCAATTAATGCAGTAATATTAGTGTCAAGCAAAGAAAATGTACCAGTAATAACATCAGGTGCTGAGGCATCTTCTTTGGCACGGATGGCATATGTCCTAGCAGGTGCTCGTGTCTCAGACCTGCCTGCAAATTCTTTCGTAGCTCCTCGGCTACCACTGACATTACCAGCTGGTCGTGGTGGTCTGCCTCTCGAAACTGGATTACTCGGCTTCGATATCTGTTCAGCTTCTTTTTCACCCCTTTTTGGACAATCTCTGAGAAAATGATCAAATGAACCGCATCGATAACAAGCCCCACTTCTCAGTCGGTATTCTCCAAAATGAACTTTATTACAGTACTGACATCTCGGCTTAGGAGTACCGACACTGCCCACACTGGTCACTGATGGAGTAGATGGTCTTGGATTAGAGCGTTGAGAGCCTCGTTCTCTACTTGAATGTCCAGTGACTGAAGTGAGACGATCTTGATACTTTTTCAATTTCTTTGAAGTAGAAAACTGTGATTTGCTCACCGGTCTCTTACTAGCAATTCGAGCTTCCCTTTCAGCTTGTTTCTTCTCTTTACTCAGCTCTTCTGCTTTATAAGCTCGCTCTGTCAGTGTAGCAAACTCAAGAATTTCAAGAATTCCGATCAACAACTTAATGTCTTCATTTAGCCCCTCTTCAAATCGTTTACACATTTCGGCTTCTGATTGTACCCATTCCCGAGCATATTTACTCAACCGAACAAATTCTCTTTCATACTCAGATACCGATCTATTGCCCTGTTTCAGCTCAAGAAATTCTTTTCTTTTCTGATCAAGAAATCTCTGGCTGATATATTTTTTTTTAAATTCATTCTGAAAGAACTCCCAAGTAATCTCTTCTTTTGGAACCACCGAAGCTTTAGTCTTCCACCAATGATAAGCCGTGTCTTTTAACAGTGAAATAGCACATTTCAGACATTCTTCTGGTGTGCATGATAATTCTTCTAAAACCCGGGTAGTATTCTCTAACCAAAACTCAGCCCTTTCAGAATCATCATCAACTGCAGCTCGGAATTCTTCAGCCCCATACTTTCTAATTTTATCAACAGGAGCTTTTCCTTTTCTGGTAGATTCAATACCTGTACCCTGTGTAGTCACGGGAACCGGTGGAGGAGGAGCTTGAGTTTGCTGCACTACAGGGTTAGTTCTTATATACTGAGTAAACCAATCATTCATCATTTGATAGAGGGCCATTTTAGCCTCTTCACTTTGGTCCCTTGTCTCGGACCTTCTCCTACTAGTAGCTTCGACTTCTCTTTGTTCCCTTTCCGGGGCCAGAGCATGACTCCCGGCTTCCTCGGATTGGGCTCGGTCGGCAGACATTTACTATAAGAAAAACACATTTAAATGGTCAGGAGATATCACACTATCAACAATAATTTAAATGGCATGTATAGCTAATACCGTATTTGCTACGTCGGTCCGAGAACCGGCTAAACCGTAGCTCTGATACCAACAAATGTAACACCCCCTACCCGTATTCATCACCGAAATAGGGTACGAGGCATTACCGAAGTTTACCGAACAATAGTATTTTTTTTTTTTAAAACTCAATATATCCCCTTTATAAATATGTAGCCTTCCCTGCAAAACTTAAACCGATACCAATCCAAATCAACCAATCCAATTCAGCATATCTTTATAATAGATTCATGCACATTCATAAGATAATCACATTAAACACCAAACTAAGGTTTGTTAGCCATACCAATGGCTAACTTTACATTCATTTCACATCAACATTTACTTTATTAACTTATACATGCCATTGATTTCTAAAATAAAGTTCTAGATATACCAAAATATTGAGGTTGATAGTGTGATGTATCTCCGACTGAATCCGACCTCCGAGCTCTTGATACTACAAAACAGGGAAAAAGAAAACAAGGTAAGCACATTGTGCTTAGTAAGCTCATGTAACAAGAATTATACTTACCTAATATTTTCGATACAATACAATAAACATACATACATCCATTCAATGTATTGTTACCTTAACATGCACAAACTCAACATTCAAGTTAGTACAATAATTTCAATGTATCAATAATATATATTGAGATTGATGAGCTCATCAATACCGTAATTTCCATTCCATTATTATTTTCCTATATTTATCCCGTTGAATTTCTCGGAATTTCGATGGATTTTCAGGGGTACACTTTAGTGTACAAATCTGGGTCCGTCAATTCATATTCATGTGCGCACATTTTCATTTCAGAGAGCACACTCCCGCGAACCTCATCTTTACAGTGGGATTACCAGTCCAGGCTAAATCCCCTGTAATATAAACTCATAGAGTATTGTCGGGATTACCAGTCCAGGCTAAATCCCCTGCAACGACAATTACTCTAATGAGCTTGGATCTGAATTACCAGTCCAGGCTAAATTCGGACCCTAATTTGGATTACCCGTCCGGGCTAAATCCATTTTCCACATATTCTTCAGGAGGGCTATATCAGGATAGGATCACCCGTCCGGGCTAGATCCTTTTTACCGTCAATTCCTTTTCAGAGATCCATCGAATTTTCCTTTCATTCAACCGGGATTTCTTCCCCTTTTTATCAAATATACCAATGTTTCATCAATTTCATATAATGAACATTCAATTCATATTCACATCAATAACATGCATTTCAAGTATTTAAGAATATAATTCAAGTTACACGAACTTACCTCGATACTTGTTTGTATACAAAAATCTACTAATCCCAAACTTTTTCCTTTCCTCGATCTAGCTTCGTGTTTGAGTCTTCAGGATCTAAATAAATAAATTTATTCATCAAATTAACATTTCATGTTCATATGTACCATTTTCTACAATTCCACTACCATTTATAGTTCATCCAAGGCTGTCTACTTGCGTCATAGTCACTAAATTATTTTCATCTTGAGCTACGGGACTCCAAATTAAGATCCGTAAATTTTCCCTAAAACTAGACTCACATATATTCTAACCATAAAATTTTCAGAATTTTTGGTTTAGCCGTTTAGTACATTTTATTCTTTAAAGTTACCCCTGTTCTGCTATATGACAGTTCCGACCTTTCTTCACTAAAAATTAATTATCTCCTCATACGGAACTCGGATGATGTTCCTGCTTGTTTCTATTGAAAATAGATTCATTAAGGATTTTAAACATATAAATTTAACTCCATAATTATTTTTATACAATTTTTGGTGATTTTCCAAAGTCAAAACAGGGGAACCCGAAATCATTCTGACCTTGTCTCACAAAATGCATTATATCTCAAGATTTACAATTCTATTGTTTACTCTCTTTCTTCTATGAGAAACTAGACTCAATAAGCTTTAATTTCATATTTTGTTCACCCTCTAATTCGATTTCTACAATTTATGGTGATTTTTCAAAGTTGGACTACTGCTGCTGTCCAAAACTGTTTTAGTGCAAGAGGTTTATTACCATTTTTCCCCCAAGCTTTTAATAAGTGATAGTTTCGTCCCTACTCAATTAACCTCTCAATTGACCTGATTTTTTCTCAATTAATACTTTATTCCATCATTTTAAACTACCTTGTAACCTTTGGGAACAAGAATTTCAGAAGCAAACTTCAATTTCACACTCTTTTACAAATAGGTCCTAAATATTCACTTTCTTTACATTTTATTCCATAAAATCATCATATAATAAGATTAAAGCTTAAATTCCATGCTAAATATTCATATACTTACAGAACTCAACCATGGTGACTTTCAATTTCATCCATAAAATCAAAAACTAATGAATTTAATAGTAGGACCTAGTTGTAAAAGTCTTAAAAACACAAAAATTACAAGAAAAAGGCAAGGATTAACTCACTTGGTGCAAAAAGTATGAAAAGCCAGCTTAAAGAACCCCTCCTATGGCGTTTTTCTGATGAGAATGAAGAGAAATCTCAAGAAATCTAGATATTTCCATATTAGTCCTAGTTTTATTTAGTTAATAATGCAATATTCCAATTTTGCCCTTAATTCATCCACTTTTCTGCTGATTTTATGCCCTTGCCGTCCAGCCCAAATAAATTTTGGGTCTATTTTCTTTTTAAATCCTTTCTAATTAAACACTTAAGCTATTTAATCATCCTAACAACTTTTACTCCTTTTCCAATTTAGTCCTTTTCATTTAATTGACTGCCCAAACGTTAAAATTTTCTAACGAAATTTTAATACAATATTACTAACATTCCACAAATATTTATAAAAATATTTTTGACTCGGTTTTACGAGATCAAGCTCCCGATAACTTGTCTTTACCTAATTTCTTCAATAATTTCTTTTTATTAACTAACTACTAATTCGGTAAAATTTTTCTATCAATATTTTCATACGATTTTCCTATCACAACAATATTCATGTAAAAAAAATATTAAAATAAATTTCTCTTTAAATCGGATTTGTGGTTACGAAACCACTGTTCCGATAACTTTGAATTTAGGCCATTACAATCTCAGCTTACCAAATCAATTTTTTTATTACTACAAGTGGACCCCCAAATGAATTGTCTGACTAAACTTTCAATCTCGTCACACAAACCTTTGGGAATTAGCATTGATTGCAGAAAGTAACTCGAGATAGATAATAAGACAGCTTGTGCAATAGTTATTCTGCCAGCTAGAGAAAGTTAACGAGCGTCCCAATTACAAAGTTTGCTCCGCACCTTATCCACCACAAAACAAAACGTAGCGTATTATTTGTAACATTCTCATGGAAAAGTGGGACCCCTAAATACGAACCGAGATTTTGCACTACTTGGAATCCAAAAAAACCACTAATACGCCTTTGAATGTCCTCATCTACACATTTAGAAAAAAGCATGTTTGACTTCTGTAAATTGACAATCTGACCCGAGACCCTATAAAAAGTATCTAAAACTTCCTTAATAACTCGTGCTTGCTTCACATCTGCCTGACCAAAAAGAATCAAATCACCAGCAAAAAAGAGGTGAGAGAGAGACGGACCTGATCTAGACAACTGAATAGGCGACCATCTTCCATCTACTATGGCTGCGTTGATACCATGTCCTAGCCACTCCATACACAGGATAAAAAGGTAAGGTGAAAGTGGGCATCCCTGACGAACTCTTCTTACCGGTTTAAACCTCTGGGAAGGCACTCTATTCCAAAGTACCTGCATCGTTGAACAAGAAATGACTGACATAATTACATTACGAAGAAAATCAGGAATACCTGCAGCTTGTAAAGAAGCGTCTATGAAATCTCAGTAAACACAGTCACAGGCCTTTTTGAGGTCAATTTTAATAGCCATCCATCTTTTGTTTTTTTTTTTTGCTTACTCCTCATAGAGTGAATGACTTCCTGTGTAATGATTATATTATCATTAATGTTCCTTCTTACCACAAATTCAGCTTGCTCAGGTCCTATAAGCTTTGGGAAGACCATTTTAAGCCTATTAGCAATGACCTTCTTCACAAGCTTGTACAAGACTGAGCAAAGACTGATAGGACAAAACTGCGAGAAACATTCTCGATGCTGCATTTTAGGAATAAGGACAATAAAGGAATTATTCAAGTCCGGATCAATGGTTCCACCAGAAATTTTTTTTGACCCAAGTACAAATCGAAGGGGCAACAAACTTCTATTGACTTTGATAAAAAATAACATGTAACCCATCGCTACCAGGAGCCTTTAAAGGAGCCATGTCGAAAAGAGCCTTTTTAATTTCTTCATCAGAAATGGCCATATTGAGGAATTGTATATCATCCGGCTCGAGAGGAGAAAAATCACCGTCTCTAAGACTGCCTATTTTCTGAGACTGCTCACCATAAATATTTTTATAGAAATTAACTGCTTCCTATTCCAAAACTTCTTCATCCATGACTCACTCCCCTGCTTGATTTTTTAGAGCTAGAATACGATTATGCTTCATTCTCTGCAAAGTTCTCTTATGAAAAAAATCTTGTTTTACGATCCCCAAAAACTAACCAATCGCACCTAGCCTTCTGCCTCCATAAAAGTTCCTCATGATGTAACACAGACTCAAGTTCTTCCTGAATTTCTAACTCCACCTGGTCTAAAAAAGCTAAGCTTCTTCGATCAATCGTCTTTTGAACATTATCCAGTTTTTTCTTCAAAAGATTCTTCAGCTGCATAATGTGTCCATAAACCTCCTTATTCTATTATCTCACTTGATTAGTAAAAATAGCATGAGTAATCGACATATCTCCCATAAACTTTCAATTCTCTTTGACAAACTTAGAAAATCCCGGGTGTTCAACCCAACCAGCCAAAAAACGAAAAGGTATCCTAGAAAAATGCTAAATTTTAGGCATAATAGATAATTTGAGCGGTCTATGGTTAGACTTAAGCTTCGGAAGACGAAGAGCTTTAGATAAAGGAAATTTCATAGTCCAAGCATCATTAAAAATCGCTCTATCCAATTTCTCGAAAATTCCTCTTTTATTTCAAGTAAAGCTAAGACCACTAAACCCCATATCATATAAACCCATGGAATCCATGAACTCACCAAAGAGAGCACATCTTTTTCCAATGACCTGACCACCAATTTTTTCACACGAATCTAAAATAGTATTAAAATCTCTAATCGCTAACCATGGAGTCTCATCTACCGACACCGTACACTTGAGAGCTTCCCATAACTGCTTCTGTTTCTGACTATTAGGACTATCATAAACAAAAGTGACCAACACCGGTTGCCGATAAAACTTGCCCGAAATTCTAAAAAGGATAAATTGGGAGTGGTTATCCAAAATATCAACAGAAATAGAATCCTTCCATCCTATCCAAATCCCTCTAGAGAAACCCACAGCTTCCACACGATGTGAAAACTCAAAACCAAGCTTAACAATAACTGAATCCGCTTTAGGACCATTTATCATTGTTTCTAAGAGGCCAACTATATGCTCTCTATTATATTTCCAAAAAATACGAGAAAATTTTAAACTAGTACAACCTTGACAATTCCAATAAAAAATAGTAAAATTCATGATAAAAAACAAAATGTAAAAAAAAAAGAAAAACCACCAAATATTGTAGATGTGGACCGAGGACCACATGTTTATCCCTCAGCACTACCTCCAATCATTTTTGTTCCAGACCCAACTTGCGAATTAACAAGATTAACCACGGAACTAATAGCTTCTGTCAAAAGAATTCGAGAAATTCCCACATTTTTCAATCTACCTCCCTTTTCCTTGAAAGAACGATTAAGAGACACTCTACCACGATTATTTCCACCTTTATTCACCGAACCACGTCCTCTGGACACAGAAAAAGGTTTATTAGTATTAACTAAAATATTTTTCTTATTACCTTTTTGTGTTTTAATAGCATTAATTTCATTAAAAATAACAGCAGAATGATGTGTTTGGTCCAAAATTGTAGCGTCTAAATTGACCACAGCTTCATTAGATCCTTCGAACATGGGGTTATTTAGAACCAAAATATTTTCCATAATTCTAGAAGAAATCAAAAGCAAATCAACATTTTCTTGTTCAAATAAAACATTAGACGAAACATTTTTTAAATACTGTTTATCTAAACTAGAATTTTACCTATTAAAAGATAAAGAAACATTTGGCCCAATTCTTTTTTCACTCGGCCCATCACGCTGAACCTCCATTAGCCCACTTGCATGCGTCTCACCTTCCTTCAAATTCGTGAATCCTGGAGACGGCTAAAGAGGAAATGAATTAGAGAAGGAAAAATTATTTAGCCGGTCATTGTCCTTGTGAGAAGTTTCATTAGACCCCACAGGCCTTTTGCCCAAAGCCTTAGAACTACTAGTTTCCTTCAAATGACTTGGCCCCCCTAAACTTGGGCCACTATCTTTCGGGCTCACAATATGTCCAGCCGACATACTAATTCCCCTCTCAGCTTCACGGCCCAATTCCCCTAAATGACCCAATCCACCTTTGGACATAACCCTAGCTCCTTTTTTTTTTTACCCACAGCTGCATGTTCATTCTTTTTCACTCAAACTCCCCCATCAGCTCTATTAACATCTCCCCCTAAGATACCATCCACTATTAACGGCGCAAACTTAGAATCTAACGGGTCCTTTCCATATTTTGTATCCTCGTTAACCCGAGAATCTCGTTTACCCCGCCGTGCCTTCCTCTCAACCAACATCCACGGCCCGTAATCGGTGTTCTTCCCAATGCTATCCTCACCGACGCCTTCGCCGGAAGTCACCATTTTCCTCAGTCGCTGGCCTCTCCAATGCCACTTTAACTCCCACCGACGGGCATAGTTCTTTAACATGTCCGTATTTACCACAGTTGAAGCATACGGTTGGAAGTGCCTCATATTCAACCCGTTGGATGACTCCATCTACCAACACCTTGGAGGTAAGTGGATTGTCAAGGTTAATGAACACAGCTAAACGGGCAAGCCATCCCCAGGTTCTATTGTCTGTTTGAAGATCTAATTTAACCTCTTTCCCGATTAATCTGCTAATTGCTTCGATGATTTGTCTCTTGTAGAGGTAACCCGGCAAACCTGGTAGGCGAATCCAGGCCATCACCACACTGGGATAGGGTTGATCTGGATCAAAACTTTTTGTCCATGGTTGCACAGTAAGGTATTGCCCGAATATAATCCAAGGCCCCTATGTTAAAACTTTATTGTAATCCTCCATTCCCTGAAATTTCACCAAAAAAAATCCATTAGTAATATCCATTAAATGAAAAAGTTTCGCTGGCTTCCATAGATTATGAATACGGTTATATAACACGTTATAACCAATATTACGCCCAAGTAGCTTAAGAATGATCATCGATTCCATTTCTTTGAACAAAATATCTTTGATGCTATCCGAAAAGGCGATTGCCGGGATTCCATTCACATGGACATGTCAACATCCCCCTCCTATAAATCAAGATCACACTCGTTATTTGTAGAATTCCCATCGGGAGCAGCCATACTTCCCCCCAAAAGTTTGTCTTTGAAAGACATTAAGCACTGTTGATCCGAATCAACAACCATAACATTTCAAAATTTTGATAGATAATAATTAATTAGTTTGTATTGATTAAATTAGGTTATAAAGAAAATTAACATTATTGAATTTGATTAGATTGGTAAGAGATTTATTAGGGTTTAAAGAAATTTCAAGAAAATCAAAAGTCTAATTATTTTTAATCAAATATTATTATAATTTATTCAGTTTAGTTGAGTTTTTTATTTCCAAATTAGAAAAAAAAAATTGACTATTATCATAATACAACGGAGTTGTATTTTTAATTAATTTATATTTTTATGTCGTTTTTAATAATGTTATTTTTAAAATTTAAATTTAAATTAAATTTATCTTTGGATAATTTAGTTTTTTTATGAATAGATATTTATATTTGAAACGGACAACCTGCCAAATTGTGAACTGGCTGTTTAGAAGCCAAGATTCTGCTTTTTTAAGTACAGATTGGTTCTCTGTTTCCACAAAATCATAACAAGCCTACAATACATCAGTGGACCTTTGACCACGAAACCAGAAAACCTTTTCCATGTTTTATAAACACAAAGTTAAAATGTAAATAATCACGAGTAAAATAATAAAAGAAATTATTTAATATTGAATATCTTTGGAGAATTATTATTATTATTATTATGATGATGATATTATCTGTTAAAAGAGAAATGCAATTGCAGGCAAATAATTGATTGAGGCAGCTATGTCTGCCAATTTGGTGAAAAGTGTGTTTGTAAAGGAACATCCTATCAAAGCAGCTGAAAGGAACTTTTAAACTGTACAACATCATCATTTAAGTGCGGAAAACAAGTAACCCCTTTTCTTTTTCCTTTTCAATCTAATGTGATCTTGTATTGAGGCTCGCGTTTAAAGCAGCCAAGTAAAATAAAATAATACCTTCAGTAAAATTCATTTATTTTTTAAATCCAATTTCGGGCTGAAATGAAATACAAAATTCTAGAAAAACTTGATATTTAGAGTCCAATTCTATTCTATTCTAGATTTAGTTGTAAATGCAAAAAGAAAAGAAGCTAAAGGGTATGATAAATTGAAATTTTTAATATTAAAAATTTAAGTACTTAATTTTAGCATTAATTTTATATTATAAAATTATTTGATATATTAATAAAAGGGGATGAATCTACTTACACCAGTAGTATAAAACTTAAGTGATTTTATATTTTTTCGTACTTTTCTATATGATTAATATTTTAATAATTTAACTGTTATATTTAATATTTTATTTATGTAAATCATACATGTTTAGCATAAATTAAAAAGTTGTAACTATTTATTTTACGTAAAAAAAATTCAACCATTAAATATATATTAATATATACAATATTTTAGATTGATATAAATTTAATGGTTGGATTGTTAAAATACTAATCATATAAAAAATTATAGAGGATGAAAAACCATTTAAATTTTACACCGGTATAAATAGATTATTTCATAGTTTTAATGCCTACTATTTTTCAAGTTAACTTATCATATTCACCACTTTTTTTAATAAGTATCCAACACAATTTAAAAAATTAAATATTAAAAATGAAAATTTTCCATAATTTATGAGATAGATACTAATTCTTGCTTCTTTATCCACTTTATAAATGCTTCTTTATTACGAAGTAATCAGTTTAGTCAAATAATCACGAAAATAAGAATAGGAACAGATAACTTCTTAATTAATTTTTAGTTTAACACTTGCTATCATTTAATTTGTTTATCAAATCTTAAAAAGAAACAATGTACTAATAAATTTTCTAAAAATATTATTGATTTTATCCAAGGAAATAAACGAATGGTTTTGATTTGAACTCAATCTTTACCAGACCAT
The DNA here is from genome assembly GCA_020496765.1 of Gossypium stocksii. NCBI lineage: Eukaryota > Viridiplantae > Streptophyta > Magnoliopsida > Malvales > Malvaceae > Gossypium > Gossypium stocksii. The sequence continues at coordinate 115,163,413 of CM035623.1, forward strand.
GAATATTAGTGCAATCACACAATTTAGACAAGAAAACGATAAGCTAACAACTAAATTAAGAAAGAAATGAAAACGGGAAAATTTTTTGAATACAATATTAATCAACACTGTCATCTATACAAAAAAAAAAAAAAGAGCTGTTTTTTTAATATCAATGGGTATTGATTGATAAAGCCCGTTTGATTTGATTTTGGGATTCATTCTTTCGTCAGATTTAAGAATTTTATTTTTCAATCATACTTTTACCGGAACAGACTTGGCTGCATCCAGATGGTTAAGCCGGCACGTCCCGAGAAGGTACTCCGGCAGCTCCTCTTTTGTATTTGCCTGTAGGTTTCCGCATGAAATACTTACAATTTTAGACATTAATGGAAGTGTAAGATCAAAGACACTGAAATTCCCTTTTATTTTTCCATTCATTGTTTTTGCTTAGTGTTTGTTGTTTCACCTGTATCAAAAATGCCATTTCAATAACCAGATTGTTGAGGTAACCAAGCACAAGACTGACTACACCTCTTGCCACTGTTGATGATCCGATGTCAATCCCAAGCTGAAAACAAACAATTACAAAGTTTCAGTATGCCGGCGTTTATCATGCTATTTATAATTGTCAAAATCCACTTTGAACACTGATTGTTTAAAAATGAGGCAATGTTATAAATTTACCTCCAAGTAGCTCTTCCCTTGGAAGTAATTTATTTCCAGAGCTTGGCCGATGAGGCAAGCTTTCTTTCCGACACTCTGCTTGACTATCCACGATCCCTAACAAAACAAAGTCATCTATCAAAACCCCTTTTTCTTTATACAATGCAAATTGTGAAATGAAGCTATATGCGGTATGAGTTTAAATCGGCTAATCTTCATGGTAAAGACTGCATGCAATTACTTTTCTTCATAGGTCATAAGGCCAGGGTAGGCTCAGTACAGAAACCTTAAGCTTAGGGACTTCTTACAATGCAAATCTTTGAAAGCAGTAGTAAGTACAAACTAAGTGACCTGTCAAAAAAGGTGCAGAGAATTTGGAAAACGTAGTTTCTCCTGTTCAATTTAAATGGAGTTAAATGTAAGTTCGATTGTTTGTTTCTCTTTGAGTTTATTACGTAACCCACTAGTGACAAGTGAGCTCACTAGAATAGAAAAGATTCCCGATCTCAACTGCAAAATGCTGCAAATACCAACCTTTGATATGTATGGAATGAGCTTAAACCGTGAATTTCTATATGCATCGTCTCCATTGATGAAGTTGTGTAGCAAGGGTGAATCTTCCACTGGACTACTCATCATATAATATAGTGCTAGACTATATGTTGTTGAACCTGGCACCTGCATTGCGGGAAATAGTTTGATTATTTTCAATGCTTAAGAACCGATGAAACATAGATGGAAGGCTAATACACTAAAAAAGCCCTTAAACTATTATACTTTGTTTAAACAAGCCCTTATACTATTTTTGTAGTTAAATAAGCCCTCAAACCATGATTTTTACCCATGAAAACCCTTAATTTTAATATTAAGTAAAACTATTTAAAAAATTTAAACTAATTTGCATTTTATGCTGATGTGAATTTGATGAGAATAGTTTATTAAATAAAAAATAAAATAAAATATTAAAATTTCTTGAAAGCGCTTAGATACATGACATAATTACTCTTTTGAAAATTTTAATTACTCTTTTAGATTTTATGTTGATGTTAAAGTGTATATAATTTTTATTGCATCAACAAGAAATTAAGATAAGAGCTTGAAATTCAAAATATATTTACTTTAATATTAAAATAAAGGGCTTTTATGAGTAAAAATCATAGGTTAAGGGCTTATTTAACTACAAAAATAGGTTAAGGGCTTGTTCAAACACGGTGTAGTAGTTTAAGGGCCTTTTTAATACATTAGCCTAGATGGAAATATAGCTTGGCGGAATTAAAAGCAAGCAAAAACTCGAATACCTGTATGTTTATAATGAAGAAGAACTCTGGCCCTCCCTGCTCAGCATATTTCTGCAAGACCAACAATTTTTATAACATTATTTTAACGTACAGGCAACATATTGCAAATGCAACTAGTTTTGCTTATAGGTGACTCACAAACAATGACCTCAAATCTCAATCTGAAAAATTAGTGATGACATATATTTAAAGAAAAAAGAAATGAAAAGAACCTGAACAATGCTCCCAGGACGTCCTCCTAGATCGTCTTCTCTTGTATCAGATCTTAGCCAATCTGCAGCAACCATTTGCATCAAAGTGCCCTTTGCCTTAAACTGAAAGCAAAGCAAATACATAATAATTTTAAACTGGAAGTTGAAATTTAATGCAGGAAAACTAAAATTGGAGCTATATAAAATGAAAGTCAAAGTGAATTCAATGGGGATATCCATGACTTCTAACTTCTAGAAGTTGATCACTATATGATATCTACAAAAGCAGACAATCGATTGTATCCAAACATGATACGCAAAATATGGAAGGACATGTATAGAGCCATCGACAGTATAGTCAGAGATCATCAGAGACAAAATGTCAGTTCATGGCATGATCATGCAATCACACGTACAATGAATGAATCATCATAGAACACACCAGCTGAATTTTTCTCATAGACTTCAACTTTGTCCTCACTTAAGCATTGTTCTTCATACCTTCTTACGGTCCTCTAGGTAATTCTCTCCGCGAATTAAAAATGTTGAGGGTTCTGCAGCTGTCCAACTACAAGGCAATGTACAAGTTGGATCCTTGGGAAGAGTGTTTCCATAGGAGCAACATATACCATCTTCCCTCGTCATGTCTTGTAAGTCCATGTAGCCTCGTTTTTGAACTGCAACATGGAAGAACTGTAAGTTATCAGCAATTTATCTTTCTACAACTTTCTTTGAGAAAAAAAATCTTCATTGCCACATTTAGAAGTTAAGGTGAAATACTGATCATCCAAAAGGGAACCACCTGCAAGACCATGTAACTTCTTCACAAAAACAGCAGCAGTTGATAACTTTGGATGGCGTGTATCCTACAAATTTCTCAGTCACATAGAAGTCAAGTGAGAAACTCATAGCAAAATAGTAAACGCAGAACTTGTAATAGCCTCATTTAATGCTAAGAGTAACAGCAATACAACCACAAGTTAACAGCAAATTCACTTTCATGTAAAAAACCAATTATTACTTTGATGTGCACCTGAGATATTTCAGGACCAAAGTCAGAAGTCCAACCATCTTCTGATTGCTCATAGTCTGTTGGTTCGGGAACATCAAAGAATTCATCAGCTGCATCATTAAGACCTAACAGACTTGAGTGTTCTGAAGGAGCCCTTTCCATTACTTCACTTGTAGTTCCCTTAGATTTCCCAGCCTCTATTTGTGTACACATATCAATTGCGCCATCCTCCACACTCTGGTGCAACCTAACTTTCCGTATCAACTCTCCAGAAGAAAGATCGTCCGAAGGATATTTTACTTGTTTTGCTCTGAATAATTCTCGTAATGCTGCAAGTACATGATATAAATGCCTAGAAATTTAATGGCTCAAATGATCACACAAAGTTATAAGACAGATGCACAAACCACAAACAAAATAATATGAACAAATAAATAAGATTATAACAGCAGTTGAAGCTTAGGATGACAAATCCCACAGAATTAAAACACAAATAAATGATTTACCAGCAACTCTCTCAAGCATCCTAATGGTAATAGGCCGAGCTGCTGAAGTTCGAAGATAAGATTTCCAGAATTTCCAATCAATTGCAAGCATGTGTTTTACAACAGACTGTTTTCCTTCATTCACAGGAGATATGACATATCCACCACCTGCAAATAAGCATCAAACTACAACGTTGTAGATTAAGTTTTGATTTTGCTGCTTTTAAAAATACATCTCCACATCGTTCCTTAACACACACAACACAAAAAAAAAAAAAAAAAAAAAAAAAAAAAAACGAATAGTGCATCATGTGTGCAGCGACCCACAAATTTCTATGTGGTATACAAGAACAATGGCGAAATTGATCAAATCAAAATAAAGCAATAGAATATGAGCCAATGAGCAGTATCCAAATTGAGAAGGCAAAGATGCTTCAAACACAAACCAGTAAATTGCATGTGATCATGCACACATGAGATACTAAGGAGACAAGGCTCTTGCATGCTAAATTTAAACCAAAACCAGCTCATGCAACTTATAATGTATTTAAGTATGTATAACAGAATAATACGGTGAACTCAGAAAATGCAGAAAAGTTATCGGTGAACTCAGAAAATGCAGAAAAGTTATCTTTTCTTATTATATATTTCAGGCATACATTACTTTTAAGGCAGGCACGGACATAGCTTTTCTGCGGGGGACAAGTCTTGTGAAACACTGAGTGGTAGAGGATAACTGTCATAATATCAACCAAAATAAGTTAGTTTGCAGTTTAACTTGATCTGTTCCAACTTTGAATACAAATGTTAAGAGTTCCCTCAGAACAATTAGTACCATATGTTCCATCATCTTCTCTTCTCCAATAGCGCCGCAACAAGAGATCCCTCCTTTTCATTGCCCTGCAAGTATAATGAGTTAGAGAAGACATATAAACAGAAATCTCCGACTTGCAAGATATAATGACTAAATCAGAAGTTTGGATCTGACCAAGGTAACCAATCACTATAGAGTTGCTTGTGAACAATATCAGTATGACCATCAAGATGTTCAACCACACAACCCTTGTAGAAACAGAAGTCCCATCTGCAAGGTAATTTGCAAAATTACCCTCGGTTTTAGAAAAAGAAACAGAAAGCATGCCAGATAAGACAAAAAAAATTGCTAGATGAATATTACTCTAATTTCGCACAACTTTGGGACATACAAGAGAGCATCAGTAAGTAATAACAAAAAAATATATATCCATTAAAACGGGCACCAAATACTGATGCTAAATCTTTGCATAGAGTCATCTTCAGAATATAGATTTCTTCTTACGGTTTTGTGTAGCTAAGAAACGTTTGTGGATTAAGAGTTTCTAAAGAGATTGGATTCATTTTAACAAGGGAAATAATAATTTGGTTTCTATTTCTATCATCCATCAAACTTAAGTTGACATTTCTTCTCTATTACAACAGAAGTGACACATGAGCTCTAACAGTGCATTTAAATATGGCCAGTAAGAATAGCAATCACAGTGCAGTCTGTTCCAACAAATCACAATGCTAGATCTACTACGATTGCTAATATGCATAGATCTAAAGTACCACTTGATATTGAAATTAAACCATGCCTCTTGCAAAAGAATATAAGAGCTTTATTTTAAGAAACTAAAGAGTAATTGGAAGCTTACTGTGATCTTGAGGGTCCAAGAGACATAAGTGTTTGAAAAATGGCTTCCGAAGTTCCATCTACAACGCCCACAGCCATGATTGCAGGATGGTCATCCCACTGCCAATGGAGGAAGGAGAGAAAAAAGTCAAATGCAATTGCACGAATATCCTTAACTAGGGAATCAAAAGCTACCAACCTTTCTATGAGAATCCCTTTCTTTAGCTTCTTTAAACAGTCTGAGACCTGCATTGCCTCATGGTTTTAGACAAATAACTCAATCTAAAAAATCACAAATATTTGATTTGTACTTACCATTTTGGCATCCAAAGATTGTCCAAGGTGATGGTGCTACAACATCAGATGTCACTCTGTCCATCTTCGTGGATGAATAAAGAGTCCAGTCAAGAGAATTATTGTGATGTTCATTATTTGAACCACTCGACCTGCATGCACAGAATCCTTATAAGAAACTGATATATAGTTATGGGGAACAAATATGAGAGAATACTTGATAAAAAAGAGCATCATGTCCTATCACACTCATCACTACTAACTATCCCGAACAATCCAACTTAAGTTATCCAAGCAATCTGCAAATCATTTGCCAGCATAGGTGAACAGACAAAAAAGAAAGGGGTAGAAGCTTATGCTTAATAGAAATGCTAGATGGTCACTTTATTATACCTGAAGGACTGCCATCTGCTCTTTGAATAAGCAGCATCATTTCCAGAGTATGGACCACCCTGCATATATACAATCAAGTCCAGTCTCATATCATCTAATGCCAGATAGTTAAGATGTGCATTAACAAGAGAAAGCAGTTCAGCACCTTTAAGGCTGCTTCCTGCAAGGATTGAATCCATCTTGCAGCTTCTTCAGGACTGCTAGCTCCTAGCTATAAAATTTAGGTTCCATATCTCATACATGAAGGTGAAAGTATGATATATATTGACAAAGAATCTTTGTATTTGCCTCACCTTAAGTTGATCATTGTGATTAGAACTATTGTAAAGGGTGAATATGAAGAACACCTATAAGTTGAACAAAGAACTGTAATTACAAGGGTCCGATAGCATGAACCAATCAGAAAACATAAACCAGAAAATTTACCACTGTCCCAGAGGGAAAAAAACCACATACTTTTCTGTGAATGCTTTCCCTCCCGTTGTCTGTCACTCGAATGGAAGAGTCAATGATTGCACTTCTACCAGGTTCCTAAAAGGAAAATCAGAGGTTTATCTTTTATGCTCAATAAAATTGTCATATCTGTAAAATAAATGGTATGCAAATGTGAAGCTACAAACAAAAAGAACAGTAACTCAATGAATTTGAGCCTAAATACTATCTTAGCATCCCCATTTATTGATTAATCAAATCATATACACAATACTTTCACAAAACTAAAAATGAACTACAACATCTAGAAACAGAGGCGCAAGATAGCTTGATCGTTGAGTATTCTTCGAGGCTGCTTAAGCCATTTCCCACTAAAGTGGCCTAATCATCATTGTATAATTATGCATAAACGTATTATTTTGGCTTATGATAATCATCAAATTAAATTAAGCCACTTCGCACTAAAACAAAGACCTGGCTTCATCACTTGTACAATTATGCATAGCCACTTATTAGCTTGGCTTAAAATTATCATCAAATCAACTCAACTTTCAAAAAGAAACTAAAGATTAAAGAACACAAGACTGACATATGTATGTTAAAGTAAAGTATTCCTGACACAAAGTTGACAGTACAATTCCCCAGATTTACCTGTACACAGTTATTTCTCTAACAAAAAGAAAAGAAAAAAAGGAGTAAATTTGAAAGTCAGCTCTATTGAAAGAAACTATTCAAAAAAAAAGTATCTAAAAAAGAAGTCACCAAATAATTTCAACCAGGTTAGTATAATATCGAAATACTCTCCCTCCTTATCAAAATACTCATACTATACCTAGTGAGAAACGCGTTTGTTATGAAATTATTAAGAATATTCAACTAATTCGTAAAAGCAACCAAAATCACTATTAAATGAACGAATAATACAACCAATAAATAAATATAAGAACCGTTACTTTAAAAATTCGTTATTCCATCATTATAGCAGCTAGATCGATTAATCAAAAAAGAAAAGAGAATCATATTAAAGTTAAATGCCATTATTTGTTCACAATATTCGTAAATGAGTAACGAAGCTTGCAATATAAGCTTCTTCACACACGCACAAAAAAAATACTAAAAAAGTAGAGAGGGGAGAAACCTGGAGATTGGAAATGGGCATGGATTTGAAGCTCTTAAGAAGATGATCTTCAAGAACAAAGTAACGTTTGCTTGAGTACTGTAATCCAATCCGATTCGAACGAATTATATGTAACCATCCTTCCATTTTTAAATCTCCGCCCTGCGAACCAGCCATTTTTCCTTTTCTTCTTTCTTTTTTCTTCAAAAACACAGAGGAGGAGAGCTCTTTGCCAGACAAACACAGAATTTTAAAAAAAAATCTATGGAAATGTAATGAAAATTTGATCCTCCGATCCCCAGAAATAAGGTGGCATAGAATCAAAATATGTTGCTTTTTTTTTCTTTGAAATTTCAAATACAAAGAAAATAACAGGAAAAAAAACGACTCGGTTTCGAAAATTTTCGCTTTTTTTCCCTGTTTTCTCTTTGTTTAAGAGAATTGAAAATTCTGAGATGGAGGAAAGCGTATATGAGACAAAGATTGGCAGGCGAATATTGAATTATTTAAATTTACTCTATTACCCTTTTCACCTTTCATTTGATTTGAAGTTTATTTAAAAAGTACGCGAGATTTATGCAACCAATCATGTACGTTCCCCCTTTTTCACTTTTTGTTTTTATTTATTTAATTATTAAAACAAGGGTTATTCATGAGAAAAAATTTTATGAAATCACAAGCGAAAAAAGACGAACAAAATTAATTTGTTTTGTTTTTTTCTTGCAAAATAAGCAGCAGCAAAATTCATAGCTGGTCGAAAAGCTTGCAGCTAAATTAACTTGAAAACAATCATTTCCCTCTTACGCCTGAGATGTCTTAAGATTTTTTTGTCCCTTACAAAAAGTGTTCTTCTGTACGAGAAAGAAAGATAGTGATGGGAATTTTTTTGTTAAGAGTTGTATTTGATTCCACTTTGAATTGTATTGAAATTCAAAATAATTATTGGATGTGTTAATATAGGTATCAGCAATTGAGGAGATAAAGAGCAGAAAGTGATGGTGCAAAGAAGATTAATTCATTTAAACATATATATAGAGCCAGAAAAATGCAAGGAGGTAAAGGAGGAGAAAAATGTTGTATGTTGAGGAAGATAAAGGACTAGGGCTAGTAAAAGAGTCAAGGATTCAATCATTTCTTCAAGGTTCTTCAAAGTTTTTATTCAAGGTATTTATAGGTGCGAGGGGGAGGGGGAGGTTCTATTTGTTCTCTTATGCCTTTCAGTTGCACATTTAATTGAAATTAGCTTTGTTAGCTAATAGAATAAAATTATGAGATGAATACAACATTTGTTATGTTTGTGGAGTCTTATTTGGAGAATAATTCACTATTAATATTTAATACAATATATAATTTAAATTTTACTAAATAAATATGTATCGGTTAGTCAAAACTACAACCAATGTGAACTTTATCTCCCTTTAATTTAGCTCGATTGGATCCTCGATATGGAATAAAATAAACATGTATCAATTTTATCCAATAAGAGCTAGCTTCCTTAATTCAAACGTAGAACCCTAAATAAAATTTTTGACTAGTTTCACTATTTCATCACACATGCCTTTTGGAATGAGAGCAAATTGTATAAAGTAGTAAGGAATTGATAAAAGGATCAATTTAGTAAGTGTCACTCTTCCTGCCATTGAAAGCCTCCTAACATCCCACCCATTAAAACGTGTTTGAATAGTATTTAGAACAAACTTATAAGTATCATTTATCACTCTCTTGTGAAATAAATGGATAAATACCAACCTAGATAGTACACCATATGAAAACCTAGTTTTGCACTAATAACTTGCCCTACGCTCTTCCTAGTATCCTTTGAAAAGAATATTTGAGTTTCTTAAACATTAACTTTGTGACTTGAGAAATAGTGGAAAGTGTTTAGCATATTGCTAATTACATCCATTTGCTCCATATCAACGCGGAAAAAAAAAACCAAGGCATTTGCCAAAAAAAAAAAAAAAAAAAAAAAGGGGTATGAGATTTTTAGCCCTCTTCTTGAAAGTTCAAAAGGAACTCAATTCTTGTTCTCAATTACTTTGTTAATATCGTGAGCTAATCTTTCCATGCTTCCCTTGACGAATCCCTTTAGAAGGTTTGAATTCCTCAATCATACCTTCATTTCATACAATTTGCGTAGTACAATTTGTGTAGTAAAATAACAAATTTAGTACAATGAATCATTTTATGCGAAAAACCTGTATGCAAAAGAGTTTTGAGAAATTCCTATATGATTTTGTCGTAAGCACTTCCAAGATCCACTTTAATATCTATCCATGCATTATGCCTTTTACAAGTATGCATAGTGTGGATAACTTTCTACGGCAATGATGATGGTATCTGTGATGGACTTACCTTCAATGAAGCTAACCTGATAATCTCTAGTAAAATCGGCCTTGATCTGTTAATAATGGTCTTTGTTAGGATTTTATAGATGACGAAACATAGGTTAATCAGATGGAATTAAGAGGTCGACTTTAGGCCAATAAACAATGGAAGTGCTATTGAGAGCAAAATCTCTCCTTGATAAATTCTCCAAATCATTTTGCAAATTGAAATGCCAACAATATCCCATTGACTCTTAAAGAACTTAGCATGTAACCCATCCCTTCTCGAAGCTTTTGAAAGGCAAAATCTCAAAAAAGTGCTTTAGTTTGTAACATCAAAATTGAGTAAATTACTAACATCAGAAATTTTCGAAAATTAGCTTTTAATCAGGAAATACCCATCACCCGCCTTGTCGTTTGTATATAGACTTGTAAAAAAGTTGACAGCTTCCCTTTTATGTCTCTCCTCATCAAAGCACCGACCTCCATCTTCTAGCCTAAAAGCCTCAATTCTATTAGTTCTTTTGGTCATCGTTCTGCTTTGGTAATATTTGGTGTTACGGTCCCCTTCCATTAACCATCCACATCTAACCTTCTGACGCCATAAGAGTTCTTCAAGACCCAATATTTCTTCGGGCTTCTCTCTGAGTTTAATATCAAGTTTCCTCAAATTATTAGAATTCAACCTGTCTAAAGCCTGTTGAACACCCTTAAGCCTTGCTATGATATGATTCTTGCGAATGAAGATGTTTCCAAAAGTCACCTGTTCCACTCTTGAGCTGATTTTATGAAACCCCCAAGTCTTGTCCATATTTCCCTTATCATTTCGGTTAGATTGCACTAAATCCTTAAGGGGTCTTGTAGCCAACTTGCAAAGAAACGGAAAGGCCTCACAGTGAGACGAATGTTCTCTTTAGAAGTTCTAAGTTGAAGGATATGTAAAAAAATGTTTTACTCCAACTCACTTTGTGTTTTCTCATGCTATTATAATGTACTCTCTAACTAAATGCAATCCAACTTCCTTTTATCTTAAAAGGAATAACAACTCTATTACATGATAAAGAAAATGTCCAAGACTAATTTAGTTTCAAGTTAATCTAATTGGTAGAAAATCTCATGGTAATTAAACATATAGAAAATTATATTATAGGTTAATCCAAATATTCACATGGTTTTAAATCTTATGTTAATGAATTTTCTTATTAAAACTTGTTTTTCATTATTGATGTCAATAAGATGTAAAATTAAAGATTGCTTGACCACAAAACAAAAAATTGACAACGTATTGATTTGCAAGTTTTCTTTCATGTTTTTTTAATGGTGGATAAGTGTTGATGAACTTATGTGGTTCTCATTCAATAGTGTTACGTCTAAATTAAATTATATAGCACAAAGTGCATGCCACCATTCAAAATCCTCCAATTACACCCAAACAATTTCACATAGCTTTGGCTTCATTAAAACATCTTGCTACTTGCTCCACTAAAATTTATAACTCTATTATCATATTTACGAAAATTCATATAAAATGAAAATGACCATTCTTTATTTATTTATTATATGCCCACTACTCTTCTACTCTTATGGAATAGTACTAGTTTTATCATTAATCACCATAAATCTTTATATTCATATATCATTAAATAATTAATTATCAATACGCGTTGAATTTAATAGTAAGACATATTGTATTCTTAAAAAGTGAATATAATTTTAAAACTTGAAAACGATTTTATTATGAAGAGTAGTTATGAATCTCAAATATAAACTACTAAAGTAACAAATTAAAATATACTTAAACAAACTCATTACTTAAATTTCAAAACTTAAAACAAAACCTTATCTACAAAATAATAATAATTTACATTCAAATAATATCGTTCCTTTTTTATTTTTCAGTTTTCGTTAACTCATGACTGTAACTTATTATTAATGGTATATACATGTCACAAATGATTTTTTTTATAAATAAATTCCTAACACATACGTGATATTTAAGAAAAGAGTATTAGTAAATTGATAAAAATAATTCATTAAATGTAAAATTATTTTATTAAATAAAAAACTAAGTAGCCCTTTCACATTTTTTTTCAAAATTGCTTTTTTTTTCTTATATAGTAGTAATAATAACATACAGAGATCGTCAAATATAAATAAAATAAAGATAAAGTATCCCATAAAGGAACGAGGATGGTTGGGTTAGGTGCGACCGTATAATCGTTTACGTAACGAAAGAAAGCTAGCTAATAATATAATTCGTTTTTGAATTTTGATTTTATGCTACGGTTAATCTAATTTTAATATTTAATTTAATATCCAATTTTTTTTTCTTAATTTGGTATTTAAATTTGATTTTAAAGTTTAATTTAACATTTAAGTCAAAAAATATTATGTAACTTAATTAAAATTTGACACATGTTCTCTAGTAAAAAAAAATAGATATTTAATTGGGACAAAAAAAATTCATGTATGAAATTGAACGTGAAAATTAAATTTAAATATTAAATTGAACTAAAAATTCTTTTAAGTATCATATTAAAAAAATTTAAGTGGTAAAGTAAGTTTTGAAGTCAAAATTAAGTATTATATTAGAAAAAAATTAAATTTAGATATCAAATAGGTGATAGTTATAGAGGTGATCATGGGCCGGGCCGGGCCGGGTTCGGGTCGGGCCCAAAAAATTTTTTGGCCCGTTTTCTAGGCCCGGGCCCGGCCCGGCCCGAAATATGGGCCTAAAATTTTGTCCAAGCCCGGCCCGGAATAAAAATGCTAGGCCCGAGCCCGGCCCGGCCCGGCCCGGCCCGGCCCATATTAATTTTTTTCCTTATTTTATTAAAAAATTTAAAAATATAATAAATTAAATAAATTAAAAAAATATAAAAACAAATATTAAAATAAGGAACAAAATAAAATTGAGATAAACAATTCTTAAAACAATACACAAACTAAAAAAAAAACTTAAAAATTATATATAATTAAAAAAATAAAAAAAATATTCGGGCCGGGCCGGGCCCGGCCCAAAAAAGATTGGCCCGAGGCCCGGCCCGTTTTCTAAACGGGCCTCGTATTTTTGCCCAAACCCATATTTCGGGCCTATATTTTTACCCAAACCCTCCCATTTTTCGGGCCGGCCTTCGGGCCGGGCCGGGCCGCCCAACCCATGATCACCTCTAGGTGATAGTGAAAACTTTCGGCACTATGGCTTGTCATGTGGGCGGCGCTGTCTCTCGCCGTTTCAGTTCTCTCACCAGTCATAAAATCATTTCTCTGGTTTCCTAAACTCATTTTCCTTTTGCTTTAATGTGCTTTTTGTTCTAATTGCTTGCTTCGGTTATTTACTTTCACTTGAAAATACTAATATTATTTGTTGTTTATTATAATATGTATTTTTAAAAATAGTTGTGAATTTATTTGTTGCGATAGTGATCTGGGCACTTATCAGTGTCGAGTTTAGTGTATCGATATCGATTTAAATTTTAAGTTTTTCACATCTTATTGAAATTAGGGTAATAATTATCAAATGATTAAATGTATTTTGATATTTATAGAAGGTTAGAGTAGAAAAAATTGATTTTGAATTGTGATATTTGGATAGCTTATAGAGTGGAAGTTAATAAATGACAGTTATTTAAATCGAATTGAATTTTATTTTTTATTTAATTTAGGTAGAATAACAAATTTAGTTCTTAATATTTTTTTTTTTTGTTAATTTGACTTTTATTTTTTAGCTAAAATTGGTCATTGACCTTTCAAAAATAGCCAAATTTCTCTCTCTCTTTTTTTTTAAAATGAAAATGTTGAGTAAAATATTAATTTTTAACTATGTTAGCTTGCAACCCGTTGTAATTCATGTGTACTTCATTCTGATTTGACACTTTTTGTCTTATATTCCACATCAACAATAATTTTAAAATATAAAAAGTATTCAAAAAATGAGATATAAAAAATTCATAAAAAATTAGCATGAAATATATGTGAATAGCCATGAGGGCCTCCATGTTTAAAAATTTAACGTTTTAATCATTTTTTGTTAAAAAAATATAATTCGACTCTTTTTAAAAAATTGATGATCAAATTTGACTCTTTTTAAAATGTTGAAGGCCAAATTTAGCTAAAAATGAATAAGGGCCAAATTAACAAAGATGTGAATATTAAAGGCTAAATTTATCATTATGCCTTTAATTTATAATAATTTTAAATTTTTATGAGGTAAAAAATAACATTTTCCTGTTTAAAATAATAAAAATAACTTAAAAAGTTCTATATAAAAATATTTTTCAAAAAGTATGATATAAAATTATTGATTTTTTTATTTATTTGAAAATTTGTATTTTAAAAATATTTATGAAAAATGTTTGAATCTTACTAAATAATATTCAAAAGGGGTGAATTATCCAAAAATGTTGATAATTTTAAAAAATTAGCGAATTAGGCCGATTAAGGAAAACATGTCATTTCTCCATTTAGGGGATTTTTAGGGTTAGGGTTTAGGGGTTTTTTTAAGGGTCACATGCAAAAATCTCGCATATTTCAAGTGTGGTTCGATTAAAGACAATGGAAGAGTGAATATACGTCTCCAAAATCCGATCTTCCGGTTAATTATAAAAAAAATACAAAATGTTAAATTTCAATATAACAACAAAATAATTAAATTAAATATAATAAAAAATTCTTACCATTTGCAATTAAACGATCGAAATGTTCTTGTCATCTAAACAAATTAGAGAATTTGCCATTACTAATTTAAATAAATACGAAAAAATCATAATACAAAATTAATTAAAAAAACTTCAATACAATTTTAATAAAAAAATGAGAGTTGAGAGAGGATTGAAAATTGAGTGAGAATTAAGAGAGAATTGAAAAAGTAAGAAATTAGGGCTTTAAATAGGAAAAGAAAGTTGTTTGGGGGGGGGGAGGGGAGCTATTGGAATTCAACCGTTTGGGGTAGCCGTTAGGGAAAACGTGTCCGGTAAATTTCAAAAAAATCGGCTTAATCTGGTAATTTTCCATAATTTTCAGTATTTTTAGGTAATTCACCCATTCAAAAGTCATAAAAACAAATTTTACTTTGTCGAAGTAAGTTTAAAAATTTAAAACCTAAAATTAAGATGGAAAAATCAAGAACCTAAACAAATTATGATGTGCAGTTCAAAAAATCCAAAAACATTAACAAAAATCGAACTCATATAGCCCCTACATTTACGGGTGTCGATTTTTTAATAAGTTACTTAAATTCAAATTGCAACAATAGAATTTAATTTTGTAATGAGATTAGATAATATTCAAATCAAATAGTGGTGAAGATGTTTGTTTTAAAATTTTTTAAAAAAATTATCAATAATTGTAACTATTTATTTGAAAAGTAAAGTGATTATTTCTATTGAAGATATGTGACTCAAATTCTTATTAAATAAAAATATAAGTGGCAAGATAGGGAAATTTATGAGGCGAAGGCTACAGCCCATCGTAGATCCCCAATAAACAAGATACTAGGCTGAGGTTGCAACTGGGGTGCAGAGGTCGAAGGCTCCCGCGGTACGATACAAGTTGCACAAATGAAATCCGTATAAAAATATGCTTCCTCTATTTGATGTTGATTAGAATAAGGTGTTTTAACCTTACTGCATTATTTTTATTTGACTTTGATTAGAATATGGTTTTACAAACCTATAAATAGACGTAGTCGTCTCTTCCCTTGTATCATTCGAATTCACTCTGTGTGTTCTATTTTTTCTCTCTCTTTTCTTGCCATTATCAACAATCTATTTTTACAATTTCAATTGAGATCAGTATATATGGATGTCAAGTTTCTTGAAGAAATCTTCATAAAACTCTAATATTAAATCTTATAAATAACCAATCTCAATTGGTATTTTTTTTCAAAGTAAACCCAAGACATTCTTTTCTACATTATATACCATTATATATCCATAAGTGTTTCTTAAATCAAAATTTTGATTTTTTCCATAATGGATGCCCCTTTATTGAGATCCAAAGAAGGGCATGTAGATTATAATGCAACAATAATAGAATATTCTCTAGTAGCTCAAACTCGTAGTTACGGTCTATTGCTACAAGCTTGCCACTGCTGGTGAACCCCTCACCAATTCTCACCTCATTGTTCGGATCCTACAAGGTCTTGGTCCCAAATACAAAAAACATCTTTGCAACCACCTGATCTAATGACACTCCCATCACTTATGAAGGGCTTTATAACAAGCTCCTCGATCATAAAATCTTTTTACTACATGAAGATAACAAAAAAGCCTCTAATAACGCCTATCACAACAAATATTGTCCACAGCTCATCATTCACTTCATCACGTTCCGGCAACAACACAAACAACCCTTGGCAAAACTCTAATAACAATCCCAACGGACTCAATAAACCTTGGTGTCCACTACGTAACACTCAGCAGGAACAACATTCCACATACATTGTGTACTGCCAACTTTGTAAACAACCTAACCATTTTGCACTTGTGTCGTTCGATATCTCATAATCATATGCAAGTAAGAGTCAATTTTTTTTGCTCGATCTCAAAATGCATGTGCACCTTGGATAATTGATATCGATGCAACTCATCACATGACCCTAGATGTTCATAGTATGACCACTACACAAGACTACCATGGTTCAGAAGAAATCATCATGGCAATGGTAACACTGTTCCAATTTTTCACACTAGTAATATCACTTTAAATGTCTCAGATAAAAAATTTAAACTTCACCAAGCTCTTTGCACTCCTACCATTAAAACTAATCTTATCTCTGTTTCTCATTTTTGTCTTTACAATAATACATCTATTGAAATTTTCCCTTATTCTTATCTTGTGAAGGATCTGACTATAGGGGTGCCACTGCTTCTCGGGCGGAATAGAGACGGACTATATGAATGGTTGTTGGGCAATATCTCTAATACTCCAAAGTGCAATGTTGCTGTCCCCTATCACCCGTGGCACCATCGCTTTGGTCTTCTTCATCACCATACTCTTAATAAGATTTTACATTTATTTTCAATTTCTATTTCTTATTCTTAGAAACAATTTATTTGTTACTCTTATCAATCTAATAAAAACCACAAACAACCATTTTCCAAAAAATTCTCTGCAAAGTTAAAAGCCTTTACAATTAATTTACAATGATTTATAGGGGACTCTCCCCTGTTCTATCTATTGACAAAAAAAAAAAAAAATACTATGTTTTATTTGTCGATCAATTTTTGAATTACATGTGGCTGTTCACTTTAAAAACCAAGATAGAGATTTAAACATCTTCAAAACATTGCACCCTTTACTAGAGCATCAATTTCACACAACTGATGGTGGTGGAGAATTTCAAAATCTTCAATTTTATCTTCACTCTTATGGTGTATAACATTTGCTATCACGTCTGTATACATCGCAAAGTGCAGCATAATTAAAAGACAGCATAGACGTATTCTTGAAACTGCTTACACATTGCTACATCAAATATAAACACGTTAGTGAACAAATATAAATATAAATATTTATATTAAATACAAGATCTAAATAAATAATATGAACAAATATTTATATTTATGTAAAAATACCATATCTAAACAAAATAAATTAAATAAATATTTATATTTAATTAAAATATCAAATCTAGAAAATAATTAAATAAACAAGATCTTGAAAAACCAGAAATCAAATAAGGGAATTGAGTTTTACTAGATGTTAAGGCCTGTTTTCACAGTTTTCTTAAGATAGATTCGGCTGCTCTTATGGTACTTGGAGAAATGTTGGTCGTATGTCTCCTATGATACAACAATAAAATGATCGCAATAGTAGTACTTTTGTAATGATCAACGAACATACTTTGCAGTCTTCAATCACCGGAACGTTTGAAAATTTGGAGAGAAAATAGAAAATAATTTTTTGAGAGTGAAAAAATTCGTTATGTGTCTTCTGCTCAATTTGAATAGATATATGTCCTTGCCCAACTGGTCTACACATTTCGTGTTGTCCACGCTGTGCGCACCTCAATCTCGATGAGTTTGGATCTGCACACCTCCTACACGCGAGGCAAAATTTCAAGCTTAGTAATTCAATAACCCTCAAGCGGGTTCTCATATATATATATATATATATATATATATATATCCCACACTTAGTATTTAACCAATGTAGGATCTAACCAATAGTGACACGGGCATGTGCCTTGGGCGTGTGATATCAATTTGTTCATGAGTTGTAAGTCAGAGAGTTACAAGGGTAAGGAACACGGGCGTGTGAAGCCACACAGCCTAGAACAGGGCATGTCATATAGTCGTGTGAACCACATGGCCTAACCACACGGACGTGTGACCCTTAGTTTTGAGAAAATTTTGGGATTTTGCGAAAAATTCCCTAAGATCTTGATTTGGTTCCAATTCGATCCTAATGCATGTTTTGGTCCTCGAAGGCCCATCTAAGGGACGTTACGAAAAATTTTAGAATATGAATAGTACTTGACTCGATTTAACTGTAAACGTTCTGCAAACTCTGATAATACCTCGTAACCCTGTTCGGGTAACGGACACGGGTTGGGGGTGTTACAACTTTCTATCATGCTAATCAAGTTAAAAATTTTACTTTCCTTTCATCTCTCATCTTTGCTTTGGTTAAACGATGAAAACCTAAAACTTATATGCTTCACTTTTCATGCGGTGAAGCAACAATAATATTAGAAAATGTAACATAATTAACGAGCCTTCTAGTGTATGAACATCTATTATTAAGAATTCTAAGTTTAATCTAGCATAGGTTCTTGCTGTAACGTTTAGAACAAGTACCAATTATACTTTGAGTGTTAGAGAGTAGGGGCGTAGCTAGGGGCTGGCAAGGCCTCGAGCCCCCCCAAGATGGAAAATTGTTCATTTAGGTCTTTTAGAAATTTTAAAATTTTAAATTAGTAAAGGTAAAATTGCACATTGCTCCCCCTAAAAATGATAAAATTTTGATTTAATGCTTTAAAAATTATAAAGATATGGGCTATTATAAATTACAATTTAATTTTGGCCCCCAAATTTTCTGGTTTCGCCCCTATCTACAACTATTTTTTGTAAGTGTCAGTTAAATTAAGCTTAAATTACTGGTAGTGAGAAATTATTTGGTGAATTATTTGTTTGAAAAAGTTGTGTGGACATAGTATTATATGCGAATTACATAAGCAATTATGATCTTATTGTGCTTTTACTAGTAAGCTTTGCATTACTGATGTAACAACCCGTTTTTAGCTAAATAGGAACAGTGGTTTTGGAACCACAAATCAGAGATCAAAAAATTATTTTATTATTATTTTAAGTGTTTACAGCATGATAACATGATTGTGTGAAAGTTCGCAAAGTAATTTTATTGTTTGAATGCTCAATTTGATAAAAAAAAGACTAAATCGTGTAAAGTAAGAAAGTGATGTTCTATTAGTAAAATACATTTAATAGCTATGAAATTGAAATGTGGAGGTCCTTAAATGGTAAATATACCATTGATAGTGATAGTGGACATTTATGGACATTATTAGGTGGAGTTTAAATGTTATAATAAAGGTTAATTTGGTAATTTGATTAATAAGTTAAAATAAATAAAACAAAAATAATTTTGGTCTTAATGTCATCTTCTCCACCGATTTTATACGAAGAAAGGAGCCATTTTTGAAGCAAAAAGGTTCGGCCATTGTAGTTTAAGCATGTAAGTGATTTTTTATCCGGTTTTTAGTGATTTTGATGTTTTTGAGTTCGTTGCAGGTCAATCTAGTTAGCCTGTATCTCTTATTTCAAAACTGTTAAAGATTTAGAGTGTTGCCATTGATAAATGTGTGTGTAATTTGATGTTACATGATGGATTATAAATGTTTGATGATAGATATACAAATTCTATAAAGTGATTTTGAGTAAAAATGCAACATAATGGTTAATTTGTGAAATGTGAAAAATGTGTAGTTAAATGTGTGAAAAATTGATAAATATGGGCTACTAGGGACTAAATAGTAATTCGGCTAAGTATGGGTGTTGTGAAAATTTCATGAATTTGTGATTTTGTAAAACAAAGACTAAATTGTAAAAATGTGAACTTTTAGGGGGCAAATGTGTAAAAGTGCTTAAATGTATATTTTGGATTAAATTGATTAAGTAGATGAATAAATAAACTGAATTTGATTTATATAGATCAAGAAAGGAAGAATTCAGACTTAAATTGGGGGAAAAATAAAATATCTGACTAGTTGATTCGTTTCATTGTTTTCTATACGAGGTAAGTTCGTATGCTAATAAATGTTGTTAAATTGTGTAATAAATGTATTATTATTGAATTGAACTGTGATAATGGCTAGAAATGAATTTACGGACATGATCAACAGAGATTCGACAGTGGAAAGTCTCGTTCAAACCTTAGGAATAGTTTACGATACGAATGTCATGACATTAGGGTTTACCGATGATGATGTAATCTGGGTGCTGGTCTTGTACGTTCTACTGGTGGCTGGGTTCTAGCATATGTTAAGGCTCTTGATAGCTTGTGTGAGCAGCACCGTGTAGCTACGTCTTGACTGACAGCTTGTGTGAGCAGGCCCATTGTTAACTCGAGAGCGAGCATATATGTGATATGAGATAGCTTTGGCTATATATGTGGAACTTAGGTGCGATGTGTTCTCGAGTATCCTATAGTAATTTCGAATGGTTTAACGGGCATAACTGAGATGTAAATAAGAGTAAGATCAATTTAAGTGGTACAGGTACGTACAGAATCCATACGAGAATCGAGTTGGAATTAGCTCGTGAAATTTATGTTTAATAGTAAATTGAACATGGAAAAGGTTTGTGATACAAAATGGTTGATACTTTGCTATGTTCATTTGATTGAATTTTGTTTAATTAATAAGTTAAGTTTATTATCATACGAGCTTACTAAGCTATAAAGCTTACTTCATTTTGTTTTTCTATATTTTATAGTGAAATTGAAGCTAGTTCGGATCCGAGGATCATCAGAGACTTCGTTTGTAACACCCCAACCCGTATTCGTCCCTGAAATAAGGTTACGAGGCATTACCAGAGTTTATGAAATATTTTCAAACAAACTGAGTTAATTACTATTCACTTTTCGAACTTAGTCATCATGTCCCTTAAATGGACCCTCGAGGCTCAAAACATACATTAGAAACGAGTCGGGACTAAATCGGGATCATAGGAAATTTGTAACGGCCCAAAATTTAAATTTTTATTTTTGTGAATGTGTGACACAAATATATGTCTGCTTTAGTGGCTAAGTGTTCTGGGTGAAAATTTTGGTACTTTTATGAATAAAGCCCTGTCTTTGGTTAGTAGGTTTTTATTTAAATATTTGTAAGCTTATATCAGAATGGGTCTGTTGGTCTAGTGGTTAAGTGGAGTGTGGGGGTGTTTGAGGTCTTCAGTTCGAATCCCTATTATGGTAAAGGGTAATATCTTTGCTCTAAACTGCGGCTAGAGTTGTGCTAAAATGGGAAACTGAGTGGTGGTTTGTTAGTAGAATTAGTGTGAGGAAAGTTAGGAAATTATTAGATTTTTTGAGCAGTTTCTTTTCCCAAAATTTCTCTTTGTTGAAAATACTGTTGTTCTTCTCCTCCCATAGCTGAATTTTTGCCTCTTCCTTTTTCCTTCTCCTCTTGTCATTTCTTTTTCTTCTCTTCGTTGCCATCTTTAATTTTTGATCATTTCTTCAATCGTCTCTCTTTTGGGCAATCTTCTTTCCCGTAAGGTGGATTTAGTTTTCATTTATTAACTTCTTATTTATGGGTACCGTTAATGTTGATTAGGGGAAGAATCGGGGACTGATATGCTCGCGATATTAAGTAATAAAATTTATAAAAACTGATCACACCAAAAACTAACTAATATCACGATTTTAAAGGCAAGCGCACCTATCGAACAGTAGTATAGTTTAGCGGCAAGACCGAGTTATCGTACCCAATGGAACCAAAAGTACTAATACTTACTTCCTTTCTATTATCTAGCCTAAAAATAAAAGAGGATTGATTGAAACTAATTCTAAAACTAACTAAAAGTGCACAAAAAGTAAATTGGGAAAAATTTAGGGAAAAGTTGATTGATATGAGCAATACTTAAGGGAGAATCCACCTAGACTTCACTTGCTATTAATTTCTTGAACTAGATGATTTCTTCACTTGACTTGATCCGTAGAGATCCCTAACTTATGTTAATACCTCCGTCGAGGATAAGAACAACTAATCCTAGGTGGTTGATTAAAGTTTCTTTATTAATTAACACCCCTAGGTTGCATTAATTCGATTTATGGATCCCCCTATTAGGTTTGACCCTAATCCGGCAGATTTATGTCGCCCTATGTCTAGGGTTGCATGCAACTCCGCTTAATTATGGTAGATCTACTCTTAAAACAGGGACTTTTACTCCTCTGCCTAAGCACATCAAGTTCTTGAAGTAATACCTAGGATTATTAAATCAAGAATGAAGAACACATAATTAAGAACAATTCAAGTATTTATCATATAATTCAAGAATAAATAATAACAAGATCTGTCTTAGGTTTCATCCCCCTCAAGTATTTGAGGGGTTTAGTTTATAACTAATAAAGAAAATATCTCAGAAGAAATAAGATAACAAAACATAAAGAACCCAAAAACCCCTGAAGGAATTTAGGGAGATCCTCTGTCTTGATGTAGAATTCTGGCTTCTAGGATGAATCAATCGACTTCCCTTGAAGTAATTCTTTGCTTTCACTCCATGTGTTGGCAGAAATATGGCACTCTTTCTTGAGAGAAAAGAGTATATCCTTAGAGTTGCCTCCTAGGGTCTTTATATAGAGCTTTGGGATGCCTTTCTTTGCCTCTAAGTATCCAAATCCGAGTGAAATTCCTCTTCCTCACGACAGGGACACGCCCGTGTGCCACGCCAAGAGGCCGTGTGAGAGTCTGTCGATGGAGGCACGGCCGTGTGGCCTGGCCGTGCTTGTTGGGGGCTGGACCGTGTGGTCTTCATGTGGCACGGCCGTGTGCCACGGCCATGTGGTGACTCCTTGGGCCGTGTCGTTTTCACATTTTGGCCCATTTTCCTCGTTTTTGGTCCATTTTCTGTTCTTTTCTCTTCTCTATGCTCTCCTGAGTACAAGATATGAAAAAGAAAGATTAAGAGCACCAATTCTCACAAAATTGATAATAATTCATCCAAAATATAGGCTAAACATAAGGTAAAATTTCAATTCTCAAAAATCTCACAAGAATTATGGCTTTTGATGTTGATCCTGAAAATTTCAAATCTCAAGATAATACTTAGAATTAAGGAAAATAACTTATGAAAAAAATGGGGTTCTCAAAAATTTCAACTTATCATGCTTGATTCCCTAATGTTTTAAAGTTTGAATAATCAAAGTACAAGCACCTATGTCTTAATTCTCGCATATCAATAAAAATCATAAATCAATCAGAATATATTCCTACTAGGAGATTGAAGATAATGCAAAGAGTGAAAGTGAGAATTTGAGAATAATGCAAAATGTTAGAAAAAGTTTAGGGATTTCAAAGAGAGTGTAAGGACTGAAAGTCGAGTGCATTTCCCCCCACACTTAAGATGTACATTGCCCTCAATGTACAAAGATAACATTAGTAGCAATAAAAGTACAAGATCATAAGATAGGGAAAGGGATGAAACTCCTTGAATTTTGGATGAATTTGTGAGATGGATATTGGAATTAGAAGAGCCGGCAGTTGTGGCAGGGTGTTCCCATTTTCGTAGAGATTTGAGCTGTAAAGCTTCTTTGAAACTGCGAGAGTATTTATCAGTCGTGGGAAATTTACATTAAGAGAGATTACTCGTTAGGGATTAGCCGATATGAAAGATAAAATAAATAATAGAAAAATAATAAACTAAGTTCTAAGAAAATAATACTGAAATAATGAAAAGGATAAAAATAAAAATTTAAAGTAAAAATGAAACTAAAGTTAGAAATAAAGAAAAAAATAAAAATCAAAGTGAAAAATAACTAAGATAAAAAATAAACATAAGAGGAATAGAAATGTCTAATCCTCGGATAGATCGCGTGGTGGTGGTGGTATGATGTGTAGATGCTGGCATATCTGCTGTAAAGTCGCGTCGATGTGATCGAGGCGATGGAAGCATTGCTGCTGGAATCTAGATAAGCGCTCAGATATGTCAGCATCGGTGGCTGCTGCACGAGATGGGCGGCGAGGTGGTGGTGGCTCGGCTGGTGTATCCTCTTTCGGTGGTGGGACATAATCAGGAATGTCCTCTGGATCCTCGCCCTCCTGTATGAGGCGGTATTGAAGGGGGTCGCCTCTAGGTCTGCTCTGGATCATCCTCATGTGTAGCATGGTCTGGATTCCCTGAGGGGACATCTGGCCTATCAATGTGTATAAGGATGTCTGGGCCGCGGTGTTGAGGAGCCCGAAGTGACGAGCCAAGCGTGTGATGTACGGGCCCATGGATATAACGCCCCGGCGGTGACACTCAATCTGGTGCTGCATAGCGTGCGCGATAAAGTAGGCAAGGTCGATGGGGTGCGCGTTTGCCATGCTCCATAAGAAATAGGCGTCGTCAGTGTTGACGACGCCTGTGCTTTCGCGTCTACCCGTCAAAGTATGTGCAAGAAGGGCGTGGATGTACCTCAAAGAGGGGGTGAGGGCGATCGCCTTGCTGCTACTGGGATTGTATGTAGCTCCTCCCAGAACTAGGGTTTGCCAACATTTGACTGGTGAGATGTGAATACGACGGGGGAGATCGAGAAAGTCTTCGTCGGCTATGAATTCGTCTGTATAGAGTCCCAACGTGACACTGAATTCGGCTATGCTTAATCATCGTACTAAACCACCAAGGCGAAATTGGATGGTACCTGGGTCATCGTGATTTATCGGGATCTGTAAATAAAATGTCGAGCAACATTCTAATGTTAGCTCCAGATAGGTGGGCTCGACAATATAGAAAAATTACTCCCAGGGCTCGGTGGTCAAGAGGGCCCGAACAGCATCTGCGAGTTGGACTCGTTCTAGAGCATCCCAATCAATACATCGCCCAGTTCCTAAAGAACGGGCTCGTAGGTGTTGGAATAACTCCTCTTGGGTTTTTTGGTGAAATGTAAGGAACGGATGGCGAGCCTTGGAGGTGGGCCTCGATGATGAGCCACTGGGTTCCTTCTGTTTCTTTGAGGCGGGGACGGCAACTTTTTACCTCGTGATGACATGTTACCTAGAATAGAGTTAGAATTATTAGTTCTAAAAATCGAATTTAAATTGCTAACTATAGTAAAATTAAATGTGTAAATTAAAATGACAATGAGCCTAAAAAAATAAAATAGGGACTAACCAAAATAGTATATATAATCCATCCTAAGTGGCAGTAAAAACAAACAATATGGGTCTAAATTTATGAGATAAATGGCAAGCAATTGAGCACTTAAATGGCATGGAATCCTAATATGTTCTCTAACATTCTAGATTATTCATCCTAATGTAACAAATTCAATGCTTGAAAATAAAATTTAACTGAATAAAAATGAAATATAAATAAATAAAATGAGGAAAATGAGAAAATAGAAACAAATATGGGGTTGCACGGTCGTGGGTTGAGGTCGAACGGTCATGGGGTGAGGTTACACGGGTGTGTGTCGGCTGTAGATGAGCGTGGTAGAGGTTTTAAGGTCAGCGGTGGCATTTATGGTGGTTGTGGAGTGGAGATTTTAGGGTTTGAGTGAAGAAGAGAATGAATAGTAGCTTCCTATTTATGGTTTTTGGGTCAAACGGGCATGTCATACGCCCGTGTAACTCGGGGGTTTCCTGTGCGATTTGAAATTGGGTGGTTTTGGTGCGCCTGGTTCGAAGTACACGCCCGTGTTGATGTTTCGCACGGCCGTGTGCAGTCGGTTCTTCGTCACTCACACGGTCGTGTGATGGGTTCCATGGCCGTGTGCGATCATGTTCGTTTTTCACATGGTCGTGTGATATGTTCCACGATAGTGTCTTAATTGACAGTGTTGGCCACGGTCTGGGGACACGGGCCTGGGGATTTGTGCAAGCCCGTGTGGATACTGCAGGGTTGCCACGGCCATGTCGCACGGCCGTGGGGATTTGTCGGTAGCCCGTGTTGAAGTTAGAAGGTTGCCACGGCCATATCGCACTGCCGTGGTTATTTATCAGTGGCCCGTGTTTTAGGAAAATTTTTGCTCTGGTTATACATGGCCTCGGTACATGACCATGTCTCTGTTTGAAGTGTTCACATGGCCTTGGACATGCCCGTGAGCATGGCTGTGTGGTCCTAAATCTCTGCATTTAAAAAGGGTTAGTTGATGAAAAATACTAAAATTTTAAAGAAAGAAAAGTTACTAAGTTAGTGCTCGGGTTGCCTCCCGAGAAGTGCTTATTTAAAGTCTAAGCTCGACTCTTCCTGGATGTGTCACGAAGGGATTTCGTGAAGCTGAAGCTCCTCCCTGTTATATATAAAATTCTCACCTTTATAAAATTTAAGCCGATGGCCGTTTACCTTGAAAGTACCGTGGATTGGGTAAGTTACCTCAATTGTGCCGTATGGAAAGACTTTCATTACCGTGAAGTAGGGTGTATCACTTGTATGTTCTTTTGAATTTGAGGTTCGAGGATTGTCTTCCCTTAAAATTACCTTATCTCCCACATTGAGTTGATCTGTTTGTCCCTAAGGGTCGTCTTGGTGATGCTCTTTTTTGGTGTGGCATATTTTGGGTTTTTCGTGAAAGTTCAGCCACTCATCTAGTTCCTCGATTTGGAGCATTCGCTTTTCTGGTTCATCTCCTGTAGGTGAATTTGCCAGTGTTTGTGTTGTATTTATGTGGAGTACGTCCTGCACAGAAGTTTGTGTGGTCAGTTCAGTGTTTTTAGAGGGACTCAAAACTCTATTCTCGTCCATAGTTTTAATTGAGTTGTGAGCTCGTAGGGTGACTATATCATCTCCTATTCGTAATTTGAGTTCACCTATTTCTAAATCAAATTTAGTTCTAGCAGTTGCTAAAAGGGTCGCCCTAGAATTAAGGGTACATTGCTAGCCTTATCAATGTCTAAAACAACAAAATCAACTGGGAATATAAATTTATCGATTTTGACAAGTACATCTTCAATTATTCCCTTAGGTGCCCTAATAGTTTTATCAGCTAGTTGAATGCTCATCTTGGTTTTCTTAGGGGTCCCAAGACCTAGTTGTTTAAACAGGTTATAAGGCATGACATTTATGCTTGCCCCTAAAGCAGCTAAAGTATTTTTTTCCTCTAGGCTACCAAGTAAACAAGGGATAGTGAAACTCCCTGGATCTTTTAGTTTGGTCGGTAGTCTATTTTGTAGAATAGCTGAGTAGACTGCATTTAATTCCACATGAGATTTCTCCTCCAGCTTCCGCTTGTTTGTCAAGAGTTCTTTTAAGAATTTAACCGCGTCTGGCATCTACAAAATTGCTTCAACAAATGGTAAGTTAATGTGTAAATTTTTTCAGAGTTTAAGAAACTTGCCGAATTGTTCATCTGTGCGGTATTTCTGTAGCGCTCTTGGGTATGGTCTACGAAGCTTGTGTTCGTTGAAGTCTGGCTTGTTGTTGCTTACCTCTACCTTACCTTTACTCACCTTAGGTTCCTTGCATAACTTTGGGCCTCCTCATCTGTTATATTTATGGCATGAAGTTGCTCTTTAGGATTGGTCTCAGTGTTACTTGGAAGTCCACCTTGTGGTCTTTCTGATATTAACTTGGCGAGTTGACCAATTTGATTCTCAAGGCCCTTGATTGATGCTTGCTGGTTCTTTAATGCCGTTTCAGTGTTCTGAAAGCGGGTTTCTAACATGGCCATAAATTTGGTGAACATCTCTTCAAGATTCGGCTTTTTCTCTTGTTGTGGTAGTGGTTGCTGAAATCCTAGAGGAGGCTGTCGTCTTTGATTTCCTTGTCCTTGCTATGAAAAATTGGGGTGATTTCTCCAACCTGCATTGTAAGTATTACTATAAGGATTATTTTGGGGTCTAGAATTGTTACTCATATAGTTGGCTTGTTCAGTTTCCATGCTATGTCCATAAGATGAGAAATCTAGATTGAACATGTTTACTAGAGTTGTATCACACTGCATCACTGGTTGTACCTGCGTAGAACCAATAAAATTATCAAACTTTTTATTTAAAAGTTCTACTTGGTTAGTAAGCATAGTGACAGCATCAATATTATAAACTCCTGTAGCCTTTGTCGGTTTTGTCCTCATGACTTGCCACTAATAGTTATTCAATGACATCTCTTCAATAAATTCATAAGCCGCTTCGGGTGTTTTATTGTTGATTGTTCCTCCTGCTGCTGCATCGATTATTTTCTTTGTTGAAGGGTTCAAACCGTTATGAAAGGTTTGAACTTGCAGCTATAGAGGTAGTCCATGATGAGGACACCTTCTCAAAAGATATTTGTATCTCTCCCATGCATCGTAAAGTGTTTCTAAATCCATCTGCACAAAAGAAGAAATATCGTTTCGTAATTTAGCTGTTTTAGTGGGAGGAAAATATTTGAGTAAAAATTTTTTGGTCATCTGTTCCCATGTGGTGATTGAGCCTCGTGGTAAAGAGTTTAGCCACTGTTTGGCTTTGTTTCTCAAAGAGAATGGAAATAGGCTTAGATGAATGGCATCATCAGAAACGCCATTAATTTTAAAGGTATCATAAAGTTCCAAAAAGTTGGCTATGTGTGAATTTGGATCTTCATCCTGTAAACCATCAAACTGCACCAATTGCTGTATCATTTGAATAGTGTTAGGCTTTAATTCAAAATTATTAGCAGCAATAGTAGGTCTAAGAATGCTAGTTTGGCTACCAGCCAAACTAGGTTTAGCATAATCATACATAGTGCGAGGGGCTTCTTCTTGATTTGCTGGTGGCGCGACTATTGCGGGAGGTGGTGGAATGTTTTGATTTGCTTCCATCTCTTCTGTAGGTTCTGGCCTTTGTTCTTGATCTTGTTCTGGATACTGTAGGGTTCGTCTGATCTCTCTGCGAGTTCTACGAACTGTTGCTTCTAAATCTTCATCAAAAAGTAATGGTCCTGCTGGGTTGTTTCTAGTCATAAACTAGAAATACCTAGAAGGAAAAAACAAAGAAAATTAAAATAGAATAAAATAAAAGAAAAGAATAATAATAAAAAAAACTAAAAATAGATAAATATAGTAATGGCTAAAGTAATAGAAATTGAGTTTTCTTAATATTTCAGTTCCTCGGCAACGGCGCCAAAAACTTGATATGCTCGCGATATTAAGTAATAAAATTTATAAAAACTGATCACACCAAAAACTAACTAATATCACGATTTTAAAGGCAAGCGCACCTATCGAACAGTAGTATAGTTTAGCGGCAAGACCGATTTATCGTACCCAAGGGAACCAAAAGTACTAATACTTACTTCCTTTCTATTATCTAGCCTAAAAATAAAAGAGAATTGATTGAAACTAATTCTAAAACTAACTAAAAGTGCACAAAAAGTAAATTGGGGAAAAATTTAGGGAAAAGTTGATTGATATGAGCAATACTTAAGGGAGAATCCACCTAGACTTCACTTGTTATTAATTTCTTGAAATAGATGATTTCTTTGCTTGACTTGATTCGTAGAGATCCCTAACTTATGTTAATACCTCCGTCGAGGATAGGAACAACTAATCCTAGGTGGTTGATTAAAGTTTCTTTATTAATTAACACCCCTAGGTTGCATTAATTCGATCTATGGATCCCCTTATTAGGTTTGACCCTAATCTGGCAGATTTATGTCGCCCTATGTCTAAGGTTGCATACAACTCTGCTTAATTATAGTAGATCTACTCTTAAAACAGGGACTTTTGCTCGCCTGCCTAAGCACATCAAGTTCTTGAAGAAATACCTAGGATTATTAAATCAAGAATGAAGAACACATAATTAAGAACAATTCAAGTATTTATCATATAATTCAAGAATAAATAATAACAAGATCTGTCTTAGGTTTCATCCCCCTCAAGTATTTGAGGGGTTTAGTTCATAACTAATAAAGAAAACATCTCAGAAGAAATAAGATAACAAAACATAAAGAACCCAAAAACCCCTAAAGGAATTTAGGGAGATCCTCTGTCTTGATGTAGAATTCTGGCTTCTGGGATGAATCAATTGGCTTCTCTTGGAGTAATCCTTTGCTTTCACTCCTTGTGTTGGCAGAAATATGGCTCTCTTTCTTGAGAGAAAGGAGTACATCCTTAGAGTTGCCTCCTAGGATCTTTATATAGAGCTTTAGGATGCCTTTCTTAGCCTCTAAGTATCCAAATCCGAGTGAAATTCCTCTTTCTCACGACAGGGACACGCCCGTGTACCACGCCAAGAGGCCGTGTGAGAGTCTATCAATCGAGGCACGACCGTGTAGCCTGGCCGTGCTTGTCGGGGGCTGGACCATGTGGTCTTCATGTGGCATGGCCATGTGGTAACTCTTTGGGCCGTGTCGTTTTCACATTTTGGCCCATTTTCCTCGTTTTTGGTCCATTTTCCGTTCTTTTCTCTTCCCTATGCTCTTTTGAGTATAAGATATAAAAAAGAAAGATTAAGAGCACTAATTCTACAAAATTGATAATAATTCATCCAAAATATAGGCTAAACATGAGGTAAAAATATGTATAATCTATCGTTTATCAGGGACTCATGGTCGCTGGTTCGAGATTTAGTGGCGTAGAACTGCTGTTGCTCGATTGAAGGTAATGTTTTAGGAGTTTTGGGTCTAATGTCTCGATTTGGTTTCATTTAAGTTTCATTGTAACAATGAATTTAGGCGTTGGAATATCAATTTTTAGGTTTTGGAGTGCTTGGGGTTACTTTAGCATCGATTTGATACTAGGTGTGTACTCGAAAATGTAGAAAATGGGGTTCAACGAAAAGCTAAAAAACCCCACTGTCGATGCCACAAGGGTGTGGTCGCTTTTGTGGTAAACCGTGTGCCCTAACATGGGCGTATGATCGACGAGGCTAGGCTGTACGCAAAGGGCACGACCATGTGATGGCCAAGCAGGCCGTGTGTGACACACGGGCTAGACCAAATTAGGCCGCGTGGGCCATATAGGCGTGATGGCCCACACGGGTAGTCCACACGGGTGTGTGGGATTTTTGGCTAGGCAGTGTGATCCACACGACCAAGGCCAATTTGGGCCGTGTGGGCCTACACGAGTAAGCCACATGGGCTTGTGAGCCCATTTTTACGAAATGGTTGTTAAGGTTGCACAGGTCGTCCAAGTCAACTATGAACCTTT
Organism: Gossypium stocksii; assembly: GCA_020496765.1. Classification (NCBI taxonomy): domain Eukaryota; kingdom Viridiplantae; phylum Streptophyta; class Magnoliopsida; order Malvales; family Malvaceae; genus Gossypium; species Gossypium stocksii. The sequence continues at coordinate 115,194,525 of CM035623.1, forward strand.
CGTAGGGTCGGTAAGCACCACTTAGACCCTTAATTGTGTGAAATTGATTATGTGAATAATGTACTAAGCATGTTATATATAAGCATGTATACTGAACTGTTTGTGTATCTGATAGACTTGTGATAGCATGAGATTTCATTGTATGTTGCATTGTATTAGGTTGGGTTGATATTATTTGGAGGAAGTGTACTGAAAGGCTCTTAAGCCTAATATCTGGCAGCTCAGCTGTAAATTACTGTTATGTTCCACATTCGGTACTACTTGAAGTGTAGGGATGGGTGGGTGATTTAATTCTCACATGGAGTGTAGGTTGGACGAAGATGGTGTGTAGAGGCTAGTTGGGTAGGACTTTGCCACTGAATATTGTATTACTGATACTGATACTGTGATGGGCTAAGACCCTACTTTATAATTGATGCTATACTGAGATGGGCTAAGGCCCAAACTGATACTGATACTGAAAAGGGCTTAGGCCCAAGACTGTTTGACTGTGCACTGTTATTATTGTTGTTTGATTTCTGCAGGACTACACACTGAGTTTACGAAAACTCACCCCCTTTTTATTTAATGTGCACAGGTAATCCCCAGACTTAGACGGATCGGTGCAGCGGAGGACTCAGCAGTGACCACAGTTATTGGACTTTTACAATTTTTAATTTATGATTTATGGTTTATTTATTATTGATTTATTGGGATGTAATTTGAGGACTCTCTAGGAAATTTACTTAAGTTTGGGTTTTATTTATTTACTTATTTTATAGATTTAAAATTGCTAGTCGTATGAGAATTCAGTTTTCAAAAGCTAAAGTTTTATTTTCTAATCTCACGATTACTTAAACTGTTTTTAAAGCTCCCGCAACGAGTTAAGTTTTTAATGATCGAATAATGGGTAAATCGAAGTTTTAGAATTAATAAAAGATTAAGAAAGGTTATAACATGAAAATGATTTTATCACAACAACTTAGATTTTAAACACACTATCATGTAACATTGTTAGATTCAGACATAACGTCTAGGCTGGGTTTGGGGTGTCATAAAATTATTCGCACAATTTCAAAATTTTTCTCACTTATAGAAGTCACATGCCCGTGTAGTAAGGGACACGCCCGTATGGTCAGGCCGTGTGGGTTCACACGCCCATGTCCTTAACCCATGTAACTCTTTGACTTGCAACCCATGAAGAAATTAATTTCACATGGCCAAGGCACATGCTCCTGTGCTAGGCCGTGTGGTTAATTCGAATTTTTGAAAAATAGGTGCAGGTTTCACACGGCCAAGAGACATGCCGTGTTCTAGGCCGTGTGCTTCACATGGCTGAGACACACGCCCGTGTCTCTACCCGTATCCTAAATTCTGAGCATTCTGTTTCTCAATTTTAGGATACAGGGGACATACGGCCTCAACACATGCCCTTGTACCTGACCATGTGTCACACACGGCCTAAACACACGCTGGTGTGTCTACCCGTGTGGACAAAATAAGACTATTTTCCAAGTGTAACACCCCCAACCCATATCAGTCGCCAAAATAGGGTTTTGAGGCATTACCAGAGTTTACAGAACATTTTCTGATAAATCAAGTTTTTTACTGTTCACTTTCCAAAATTTCCTATAAAGTCCCTTGGTTGGGCCCCCGAGGCCCAAAACATGTATTAGGATCAATCCAGAACTAAATCAGGATCATAGGAAATTTTTCACAAAATCCTAAAATTTTTCTAAATTTTAAAGGTCACACACCAGTGTGGTTCAAGGACAAGCTTGTGTAGTCGAGTCGTGTGGCTTACAAGGCCACATGACTTGCCCTTGCTCCAAGCTGTGTGGCTTCACACGCCCGTGTCCTTAGGCCGTGTAACTCTCTAACTTGCAGCTCATGACCAAATTCATCTCACACGGCCAAGGCACACGCCCGTATTGCTAGGCCATGTGGTTAATTTTAGTTTCAAATTTAGGTGCAAGTTTCACACGGCCGTATCACACGCCCGTGTATCTAGGCCATGTACTTCACATGGGTAAGGCACACGTTCGTGTTGAGCCCGTGTGTTCAATTTCAGGGCATTCTGTTTCTAAATATTTGGATATAGGGGATAGACGGCCTTGTCACACACCCATGTAACAGACTGTGTGTCACATACGACCTAGACACACGCCCGTGTGTCTACCCGTGTGGATAAAATAAAGCTAAATCCAAGCCTCATTTCTTACCCATTTTCATCCCATACCTGCACCAAACCATTAAAATACCAGCCAAGCAATTCATATATGATTTTCAACCAATTTCATCATACATTAAGCCATATTTTGACATGCATATTTGGTGCAAAACTTACCTCATAATCTTACATGTATAATCTATCAATTTGAACCATTTCATCAAATGTGCAAACTATAATTTACTTTATAAACATACCAAAATTAAGTTAACACTAGCAATACCAATGGCTAGGTTTACATCCATTCGTATCAACATACATATTGATATAATTAGCCTGTACATGCCATTATGCCAAAATAGAACATCTTTATGAGTTGATAGTGTGATGAGGCTATGATCTATCTCTGACTTTCTGAGCTTTCGAGAATTATAAAACAAGGAAAAATAAAATAGAGTAATGATAAACAATAAATTATACATATTTTTACCTCATGTTTAGCCTTTATTTTGGATGAATTATTATCAATTTAGTGAGAATTGGTGCTCTTAATCTTTCTTTTTTATATCTCACACTCAGGAGAGTATAGGGAAGAGAAAAGAACGGAAAATGGACCAAAAACGGAGAAAATGGGCCAAAATGTGTAATTGACATGGCCCAAGGATCATCACACGGCCGTGGCACACTACCGTTCCACACGAAGACCACACGGTCCAACCCCCGACAAGCACGGCCAGGCTACACGGCCGTGCCTCCATCGACAGACTCTCACATGGCCTCTTGTCGTGGCATACGGGCGTGGCACACGGGCGTGTTCTAGTCGTGAGGAAGAGGAATTTCACTCGGATTTGGATGCTTAGGGGCTAAGAAAGCCATTCTAAACTCTATATAAAGACCCTAGGAGGCAACTCTAAAGATATACTCTTTTCTCTCAGGAAAGAGCGCCATATTTCTACCAACACAAAGAGTGAAAGCAAGGGATTACTCCAAGGGAAGCCGATTGATTCATCCCAGAAGCCAGAATTTTACATCAAGACAGAGGATCTTCCTAAATTTCTTCAGGGGTTTTCGGGTTCTTTATGTTTTGTTATCTTAATTCTTCTGAGATGTTTTCTTTCTTTATTATGAACTAAACCCCTCAAATACTTGAGGGGGATGAAACCTAAGACAAATCTTGTTATTATTTATTCTTGAGTTATATGATAAATACTTGAGTTGTTCTTAATTATGTGTGCTTAATTCTTGTGTTAATAAGCCTAGGTATTAATTCAAGAAACGGATGTACTTAAAGTAGAGGAGCAAAAGTCCCTGTGATAAGAGTAGATCTACCATAATTAAGTGGAGTTGCATGCAACCCTAGACATAGGGCGACATAAATCTACCGGATTAGGGTCAAACCTAATATGGGGAACCATAGATCGAATTAATGCAACCTAGGGTGTTAATTAATAAAGAAACTTTAGTTAACAACTTAGGTCTAGTTGCTCTTCGCCTCGACAGAGGGTTTAGCATAAATTAGGGATCTCTACGGATCAAGTCAAGTGAATAAATCGTCTAGCTCAAGAACCAATAACAAGTGAAGTCTAGGTGGATTCTCCCTTAAGTATTGCTTATATCAATCAGCTTTTCCCTAAAGTTTTCCCCAATTTACTTTTTGTGCACTTTTAGTTAGTTTTAGAATTAGTTTCAACAAACCATTTTTATTTTTAGGCTAGATAATAGAAAGGAAGTAAGTATTAGTACTTTTAGTTCCATTGGGTACGATAACTCGGTCTTGTCGCTAAACTATACTACTGTTCGATAGGTGCACTTGCCTTTAAGGTCGTGATATTAGTTAGTTTTGGTGTGATCAGTTTTTATAAATTTTATTACTTAATATTGCGAGACGTATCAAGTAAGCACTTGGTGCTTAGTAAGTTCATGTAACAAGAATACAACTTACCATATATTCCATTTACTTAAATCAAATACACATGCATCCAAGCACTAGAATATTATCCTATCATACACAACCTTAACACTTTGAGTTAGTAAAATGATTTCATGTAATTTCAACACATAGATGAGCTCATCATTTCATGATTTCCATATACTTTCCATTTCCATGTCACTTATACTTTTCATGACAAAATCATTCATGCTCTATTAACCATTTCCGAGTTTATCCCGTTGAATTTATCGAAATTTCGATGGATACTCAGTAGTACACTTAAGGTGTACAATTTCATAATCCGTCAATTCATGTTTACTTTTACATAGAGCACACTCTCGAGTTATATTTCATATAGCGGGATTACCAGTCCAGGCTAAATCCCCTGTAACATATGCTCAAAGAGTTTTGTCAAGATTACCAGTCCAGGCTAAATCCTTTCAGTGACAAATACTTTATAGAGCTTAATCTGGATTACCCGTCCGGGCTAAATCCATTTCACATCATATACATTGGGAGGGCTTACATTAGGATTACCCATCAGGGCTAAATCCTTTTTACTACTCATGTAACATCCTTTTTCATTGATCCATCGAAACCTTTTTATTCAATCGGGACTTATTTCTCCTTACTCAAATATTATCAAACAATTTCATCATATTCCCATACAAGAAACATTCAATTGACATTCACATCATTTAACATGCATTTTCAAGCATTTCAAGAGTCAATTTTAAGTTACACGAACTTACCTTAACGATTATTCGTGTTTGTATTCCACTAATCCGATATCTTTTCTTTTCCTTGATCTAACTTTGAATTTGAGTTCTTTAGATCTATATAAATGAATTTAATTATCAATTTCATTCCATTCATATTCTATTGAGTTCAATTTACACTCTAGGCAAAATTACCATTTTGCCCTTAAACTTTTCATTAATTCCAATTTCGTCCCTAAGCTCGGAAAATGAAATTCATGCAATTCAATCCTCTATCCAAGCCTAGCCAAATTCTATATGTATCAATAACAGTCCATAGATTTCACAAAAATTAGAATTTTTCTTGGAATTTTACAAGTTTACAATTTAGCCCATTTTTTACAATTTCATCCAAAATCACTTTGTAAAAGTTGTTTATTTACTAACAACCTTTTATTTTCTACCATAAATTTTCAATTTCCAACATATTCATCCATGGCACAATTCCCATACTGAAATAGCTTTTCAATTTAATCCCCAAAATAGAGAGAACTAGTTATCCCGATCTAAAAATATAAAAATTACTAAAAACGGGATATGGGAACTTACCCAATTAAGCTTGGTTAGTGACCTTTCTCTCTCCTAGGGCTTCCATCAAATTTACAGAAGAAGATGATAAAAATAGAATGATAGTTTCTATTTAACTCATTATCATCCTTTAATATTTTCTATTTCCAATTTAATCATTTTCTTTTTCTCTAATTCTATGGATGAATGACTCTAGATATTTTCTCATCTTTTGATTGATGGTCTAATTACCATATAAGGACCTCTAGTTTTGAATTTCATAACTATTTAATCCTTTTAGCTTCTAGCACTTAACTTCTACATTTTATGCAATTAGGTTCTTTCTCTAATAATTCACTAAATCGGTAAAATTTTCCTATCGAAATTTTCGTATGACTTTCCTATCATATTACAAACTATGCAATAATATTAAAATATATTTTCTTTCTAGCTCAGATTTGTGGTCAGGAAACCACTGTTCTGATATCACTGATATTTAGGCCGTTACACTAAGCCCTATTTCTCACCCATTTTCATCCAATACTTGCACCAAACTTTTCCAATAACAACTAGCCAACTCAAGCAAGATTTTCAAGCCAATTTTAGGCATTAAACATCATGCACATGCTCACATCCTTACTTAATACCTTACCTTTCAATTACATGCTTATTTAATCCAACCAATGCAAACCATACCAAACATACATGTGACACCATAATTTACATTACAAGTATACCAAAAACCAAATCGTCACTTCACTAGCCATATCAATGGCTAGGTTATATTCGTCCATTTTAATATACATATTAATCTTAATAACCTATACATACCAAATAAATCAAAAGAAGTTTTACAAAATCTACTGTAGAAAGTTTGGATAGTGTGATCCTTTGTGCTGATCTGATCCTCTATTTTAACGTCAATCTACAAGAAACATTAAACACACAAATGTAAGCTTATAGAAGCTTAGTAAATTCATAGGCATTTAAAATAAATCTTACCAATCATGCCATAACAATTTACTAAACATGTAATTCACTATTTTTTTCTACCAGTCACAAATTCACATGATGAATCCACTTAATTGAGCTTAATGTTAACAAATACTTTTATTCCCTCATGATAATTACTTCTATCACTTATCACATCTCATCAAATTAGAGAACATCTTACGGAATTGAGTACTTTGCTTTCTCAATGCCATAGTCCAACTATGGTCTTACACATAATCACATATCGATGCCATAGCCCAGCTATGGTATTGCACGTAGTCACATAGTCACATACCGGTGCCATAACCCAGTTATGGTCTTATACGGAATCACATAATCACATACCGATGCCATAGCCCAGCTATGGTCTTATACGGGATCACATATCACATGTTGCCATGGTCCAACCATGTTCTTTTCCGTCAATTCATCTTTTATCACTGAACGATAGTACTCATTCCCGTGTTCTACCCAAGTTGAACTTTTATTCCAATTTGTCTTACTTTCATAACAATCAGAATTCAATCACAAATATATGAAAATAATACGTTATATTATTCATAAGACTAACAATAATCCTTTAATTTCAGCCATATGAACTTACCTAGGACAATTTGTAGAAATTATAACAATTCAGGAACTAATCTGTTATTTTCTCTTTTTCGCGTTTATCTTCAGATTCTTGATCTATAATGAAAAATTATTCATTTATCAGCATCTAATTCTATTCTAATGCACTTCACAATTTATGCCCCTCAATTTTTAAAATTGCACATTTACCCCAAATTTTACAATTTTTGCAATTTGGTCCTTGCTCAATCAACCCATTAATTCAACTTTTTTTTTCATAATCAACACTTTATCTAACCATTATAGACTATTTCTCAGCCTTTTAAATTCAGAATTTAAACGCAAAACCCTAATTTCAATATCTTTCACAATTAGGTTCTAAAATTCAATTTCTAATAAAATCACTTAATAAATCCATCATATAATAAAATTAAAACTTCAAATCCATGATAAATCATCATAAATTTCTAGAACTCATCCATGTCAACTTAAAAAATTACCCATGGAATTAAGAACTAATGAATTAAACGAATGGACCTAGTTGTAAAAGTCTCAAAAACACAAAAATTACAAGAAATAATCAAGAATTGAACTTACTTGATGCAAAAATTATGAAAACCCAGCTTAGAGCACCCTCCTATGGTGTTTTTTGATGGAGAAAAATGAAAAAAGATGAAGAAATGTCTACATTTCTAATTTGGTCCACTTTTACCTATTAATTTTTTTTATTCTTTTTCCCATTTTCCCCCTTGTTCACGTTGTTTCTTGAAATTTATATGTCCCAGCCATCCAGCCCATGTAATCTTTGGATCCAATTGCTTTTTAGGTCCTCCTTTATTCACTACTTTAGCTATTTACTTCCTTTCACAAGTTTTGCACATTTTTCAATTTAGTCCTTTTCATTTAATTAACTATTGAAATGTTAAAATTTTCAAACAAAATTTTAATACTAACTTATCAACACTCTTTAAGTATTTATAAAAATATTTATGGCTCGGTTTATGATACCGAGGTATCGGTACCTCATTTTCAACTCAATTTACCTAATAATTTCTTTTAAATCACAAAAATTCACTGATTTAAAAATATTTCTAAAATCCAAACTAGCTCATAACTATTAATCATTTAATTTTTCTAACTTACTTGTCAGATTTAGTGATTTTGAACCACTATTCCGACACCAGTAAAATTTGGGCTGTTACATCATCGCACTATTGGACATCTATTTTGGTACTTTTGAATTTGTGAATATAGTGATATGGTATGTATAGGCTATGTGATCTTTTGATATGTGATAGTATGAATTTTTGTCTTATGATTTGGCTTGTAAAAGATATAAGGTTTGATGTGTCTATAGCCATATAAGTTGGCTTATTTTATGTGCTAGGTAATGTGGTTATAATGAGCACTTGACCATTTTGATATGTGGTGTGTAATTTGGATTGGAAATGCTTGATTGTGGTTTGGTACTTGGATGTCAATTTGGTTGGCTATTTGGTTAGAATATGGGATATGTGAAGTATATGATTTATGGTTAGTAAAGCATGTTAGTTTGGTATGTGTTTTGAATAGGTAAATGGTATTGAATTGAGTATTGAAATGGTTAAAATAGTTATGGCATGATATGTGCATTGGATGATGATATTTGGCTGTCTATTTTGTCTTGAATTGGCGCAAATTGAGCTTGTGTAGGTTTGTGCAAATTGGGTGGCTAAATGGCTTTGTAAATAGACTATATTTGGTCCACACGGGCAGAGACACGGGTGTTGTGTCGGGTGTGTGTGTCAGCCGTGTGTGACACATGGTCATGGTACACGGCCGTGTGTACCCTGAAGCATTTAATAGAAATAAGTCAGTGAGTTACATGGCTTAGACACACGAGCGTGTGGTCGGCCGTGTGGCCCAAGTCAGAGAGTTACGTGGGGTAAGACATGATTTCGGACATGGCCATGTGATCCCATTTCGATTGTCCGCACGGCCTGTGACACGGGCATGTCTAGTGGCCGTGTGAGACACACAACCTTTTTACAGGGGCGTGTGTCCCCTGTTTTGAGAAATTTTATATGTTGTTCCAAAGTTTTCCTGAGTTATTAGTTTAGTCTCGAACCACTCCTATTGCATGTTTAGGGCCTCGTAGGCTCGTTTAAGGGACAATGTGATTTCGTTTGATTGAGATAAGTTTAGTAATACTGATATCGCATGATATGAAGTAATAAAGTTTATAAAGAACTTGATCACACCAAAACTAACTAATATCATGACGTTGAGGCAAGCGCACCTGTCGAAAAGTAGTATAGCTTAGTTGCAAGATCGAGTTATCGTACCCAAGGGAACCAAAAGTACCAGTACTCACTTTCTTTCTATTATCTAGTATAAAAGTAAAGAGAGTTGAATTAAACTAATTCTAAAATTAACTAAAAGTGCACAAAAAGTAAATTAAGGAAAACTTTTGGGAAAACTGATTGATATAAGCAATACTCAAGGGAGAATCCACCTAGACTTCACTTGTTATTGGTTCTTGAGCTAGACGATTTATTCACTTGACTTGATCCGTAGAGATCCCTAACCTATGCTAAACCCTCCGTCGAGGCGTAGAGCAACTAGGCCTAAGTTGTTAATTAAAGTTCCTTTATTAATTAACTCCCTAGGTTGCATTAATTCGATCTATGGTTTCCCATATTAGGTTTGACCCTAATCCGGCATATTTATGTTGCCCTATGTCTAGGGTTGCATGCAACTCCGCTTAATTATGGTAGATCTACTCTTATCGCAGGGACTTTTGCTCCTCTGCTCTAAGCATATCTGTTTCTTGAATTAATACCTAGGTTTATTAACACAAGAATTAAGCACACATAATTAAGAACAACTCAAGTATTTATCATATAACTTAAGAATAAATAATAACAAGATTCGTCTTAGGTTTTATCCCCCTCAAGTATTTGAGGGGTTTAGTTCATAATAAAGAAAGAAAACATCTCAGAAGATATAAAATAACAAAACATAAAAGAAACCAAAAACCCCTGAAGGAATTTAGGGAGATCCTCTATGTTGCTGCAGAATTCCGGCTTCTCGGATGAATCAATCGGCTTCCCTTGGAGTAATTCTTGGCTTTCACTCTTCGTGTCGGCAGAGAGATGACTCCCTACTTTAGGGAAAAGATTACCCTTGGCAGGGGGAAATCAAGTACACCCCATAGAGTTGCCTCCTAGGGTCTTTATATAGAGTTTTGGGGAGCCTTTCTTAGCCTCTAAGCATCCCAATTCGAGTGAAATTCCTATTCCTCACGACTAGAACACGCCCATGTGCCACGCCCGTGTACTTCGACAGGAGGCCGTGTGAGATTCTGTCAATTGGGGCACGGCCGTGTGGCCTGGCCGTACTTGTCGGGACTGGACCGTGTGACCCTTGTGTGGCACGGCCGTGTGCCACGGCCGTGTGGTGTCTCATTGGACCGTGTGTTATGTCATTTTTGGCCCATTTTCTCCGGTTTCGGTCCATTTTTCGTTCTTTCCTCTTCCCTATGCTCTCCTGAGTATAAGATATGAAAAAGAAAGATTAAGAGCACAAATTCTCACTAAATCATTAATAATTCATCCAAAATATAGGTTAAACATGGGGTAAAAATATGTATAATTTAGTGTTTATCAAATACCCCCACACTTAAACCTTTGCTTGTCCTCAAGAAAAATCTCAATCCCTAGAAGGAATCATTCTTCTCAAGCTATAATCTTTATCAATAATGTTTCAAACTAATCCACAGGTGATCATACAATGAAATATTCAATCAAAATAACATTAAAGACTCAATCACTTTAAGCTGAGAATTTTATCATTGAAACATAAGTTTTCTCCTTCCTCCTGAGTAATTATCTCTCCATCTTAATTAACAGAAGTTGACATCCTCACTAAAGGTTCACTCTATCCACTCGAAGTGTTTAGGGTTCAAGAATTAAGCACTCTCTAGTCAACCTGAGAAGTTATTGCCATAGGCTTGCAAGAAAATCACATCTCCACCACTATAGATTGACATGACATATCGATCAAAAGGTCTTGTAAGGGTTGTAACGGGGCTTGGTTAGGGGTGTTGTCACAGGCTGCAAAAGAAGGGTTAGGATCGAGATCGAATTGAAAAATTATCTTAGCTAGAAAAATCTCTATCACTGGAACATATTTCTCGAGCTAATTTTTATCGTTCATGCCTGGGTAGCTTTAAAATAGAAATATGCAAAAACTTTTGAACTATAACATATGACAACTGAATTTAACTGTAACCATTTTTTTTTAGGAGCAATTCATAATAATCTTGAATATTTACAACTTTACATGCTAGAAAAGAGAATAAAGCGAGATAATAATTTCAACTCAAATCTCGACAAAAATAGGGGTCAAAGTAATTGAATAAGATTCATCAAAAAATGAGTTATTGGTTAATAATTAGGGGGTGAGTCAAAGAATGGGGTTTTAGGCTCAACGGGGTTTACTAGGGGTTAATTTATGGAGGTAGGCTTTTTGTGGAGTAAGTAGGTTAAATCCTAAGTGCCTTTATCATTTCGGTATATCAAATCAATGTTGTGGTCTTGATGCATATAATCAAAGCAAGTTCTAGAATAACAAATCAGTGTTGACTCACTCAAAGCAATAATAAAAGTGAGCACGAAAGAATGTATGCTCAAAAGGCTCAAAATCTCACCAGAATTATGGCTTTTTGATGTCAATCCTGTGAATTTCAAATTTCAAGATAATACTTAGAATTAAAGAAATAACTTATGCAAAAATTAGGGTTCTCAAAAATTTCAACTTATCATGCTTGATTCCTTAATGTTTTAAAGTTTGAATAATCATAGTACAGGCACCTATATCTTAATTCTCAACATATCAATAAAATCATAAATCAATCAGAATTAATTCCTAATAGGAGACTGAGAATTATTTGAGAATAAAGCATGAAAAATTTCAGGGATTTCATAGATAATTATAGATTTAAAGTAACTTCCCCCCACACTTAAGATGTACATTGCCCTCAATGTACAAAGATATAGATAGTAAGAGAAGTATAATATCATAAGATGGGGAGAGGATTGAAACTCCCTGAATTTAGGATGAACTTGTGAGGAAGAGTCGGCAATTGTGGCAGGGTGTTCCTATTTTCGGTTGAATATGAGCTGTAGAGCTCCTTTTTGAAACTGCAAAAATATTAATTAGTCGTGAGACTTTAGGACTAATAGAGATTACTCATTAGGGATTGGCTTATATGAAAGATAGAAAATTAAATAACAGAAAAATAATAAACTAAGTTCTAAGAATACTAATACTGTAATAATTAAAAGGATTAAACATAAACATAAAATTGGAAATAAAAAAGGAAACTAATAAAAGAAAAATAAAAATGAAAAATGAGAAAAATAGAACCAAATGAGAGATTAGAGGCACACGCCCGTGTGGCTCGGGTTTAGCCCGTGTTGGCCATATTGCATGGCCGTGTGCGATCTTGTTTGTACTTCACACGGTCGTGTAGGATGTACCACGGCCATGTGTGATGAGGCTTCGCTACTCCCACGGTCGTGTGGAAGGGCACACGGCTGTGTTTAATTTGGCAGTGTTGGCCACGGTCTGGGGACACGGGTGTGTGGAGATTTGTGCGAGCCCGTATTGATAGTGCAGGGTTGCCACGGCCATGTCGCACAGCCGTGGGGATTTTTCGGTAGCCCGTGTTGAAGTCGAAAGGGTGCCACGGCCATGTCGCACGGTCGTGGGGATTTGTCGACCTCCCGTGCTTTTGGGAAACTTCTGCTCTGTTCCTACACGGCCTCGGTACACGACCATGTCTCTGCTTGGAGTGTTCACACGGCATTGGACATGCCCATGGGCATGGCCGTGTGGTCCTAAATTCCTGCATAAAAAGGTTAGTTGCTGTATAAAAAGATTACAAATTAAAATAGAAGAAAAGTGATTAAGTTAGTGCTCGGGTTGCCTCCCGAGAAGTGCTTATTTATAGTCTAAGCTCAACTTTGCTCGAGCTTGTACGTTCACGATGGTTTGAAAAGTTGATACTCTTCTATCCTGCTTACAATTTCATTATCAACGTAAGATTTGAGTCGAGTGTGATTTACCTTGAAAGTGCCGAATGACTAATGTTTTATCTCGACTGTACCATAGGGAAAGATTTTCATTATCATAAAGTAAGGTGTATCACTTGTATGCTCTTTTGAATTCAAGATTCGAGGATCATCTTCCCCTAAGATTACCTTATCCCCTGCCTTGAGTTGATTCGTTTGTACCTGAGGGTCGTCTTGGTGATGCTCTGGGTTGGTTTGGCATACTTTGGGCTTTTCATGATAGTTCAACCACTCATCTAGTTCCTCGATCTGAACCATTCGCTTTCCAAGTGCGTCTCCCTTGGATGGATTTGTCTGTGATTGAGTTGCCTTTATGTGGAGTGTATCTTACACAGAAGGTTGGATGGTGAGATTATTCTTTTTACAAGGATTCGTAACTATATTATTATCAACAATCTTAATTGAGTTTCGAGCTTGTAAGGTAACTTGGTCATCACCTACACGTAGTGTAAGTTCACCTGTTCCTAAATCAATTATTATTCTGGCAGTTGCTAAAAAGGGTCGCCCTAAAATTAGGGGTACATTGTTATCCTCATCAATGTCTAAAACAACAAAGTCAACTGGGAATATAAATTTATCAATTTTGACGAGCACATCTTCAACTATTCCCTTAGGAGACCTAATAGTTTTATCAGCCAGCTGAATGCTCATCTTAGTTTGCTTAGGTTTTCCAAGACCTAGTTGTTTAAACAATGTATAAGGCATGACATTTATACTAGCCCCTAAATCAGCTAAAGCATTTTTTGTGTCTAGGCTACCAAATAAACAAGGAATAGTAAAACTCCCTGGATCTTTTAGTTTGGTTGGTAGTCTATTTTGAAGAATAGCTGAGCAGACTGCATTTAATTCCACATGAGATTTCTCCTCTAGCTTCCGCTTGTTTGTCAAGAGTTATTTTAAGAATTTAACCGCGTCTGGCATCTGCAAAATTGCTTCAACAAATGGTAAGTTAATATGTAATTTTTTTAAGAGTTTAAGAAACTTACCGAATTGTTTATTTGTATGGTCTTTCTGAAACGCTCTTGGGTATGGGATACGAGGCTTGTGTTCGTTGATGTCTGGCTTGTTTCTGCTTACCTCTACCTTACCTTTATTCACCTCAGGCTCCTCGTTTGGGTTGTCTTTGATTAAAACCTCCTCATCTATTGTGCTTACGGCATGAATTTGCTCTTTTGGATTGGTCTCAGTGTTACTTGGAAGTCCACCTTGGGTCTTTCTGAGATTAGCTTGGCAAGCTGGCCTATTTGAGTTTCAAGTTCTTGAATAGATGCTTACTGGTTCCTTAGTGCCGTTTCGGTATTTTGGAAATGAGTTTTTGACATGGCCATAAATTTGGTGAACATCTCTTCCAAGTTTGGCTTTTTCTCCTGTTGTGGTGGTGGCTGCTGAAATCTCAGAGGAGGCGGTTGTCTTTGATTTCCTTGTCCTTCCCACAAAAAATTGCGGTGACTCCGCCAACCATGTTTATAAGAGGAGTAATCTGGATTGAACATATTTCCCTGGTTTGCGTCACACTGCATTACTGGATGTGCTTGCATAGAACCAACAAAATTATCAAACTTTTTATTTAAAAGTTCTACTTGGTTAGTAAGCATGGTGACAACATCAATATTATAAACTCCTGCAGCTTTTGTTGGCTTTGTCCTCATGACTTGCCACTGATAGTTATTCAGTGACATCTCTTCTATAAACTCATAAGCTGCTTCTGGTGTTTTATTGTTGATTGTTCCTCCGGCGGCCGCATCAATCATCTGCCTTGTTGATGGATTCAAACCGCTGTGAAATGTTTGAACTTGTAACCACAAAGGCAACCCATGGTGGGGGAACCTTCTCAAAGGATCTTTGTATCTCTCCCAGGCATCGTAAAGTGTCTCTAGATCCATCTGCACAAAAGAAGAGATATCGTTTCGCAATTTAGCTGTTTTAGCTGGAGGAAAATATTTAAGTAAAAATTTTTTGGTCATCTGTTCCCATGTGGTGATTAAGCCTCGTGGTAAAGAGTTTAACCACTGTTTGGCTTTGTTTCTCAAAGAGAATGGAAATAGCCTTAGACGAATGGCATCATCAGAAACGCCATTTATTTTGAATGTATCGCATATTTCCAAGAAATTATCTAGATGCGAGTTAGGATCCTCATCCTGCAAACCATCAAACTAAACAAATTACTGTATCATTTGAATAGTGTTAGGTTTCAGTTCAAAATTATTTGCAGCAATAGTAGGTCTAACAACGCTAGATTCAGTGCCTGCTAAATTAGGTCTAGCATAATCATATATAGTACGCGGAGCAAGATTTTGCTCAACAGGATTTGCGGCTACTACATGAAGTAACTGATTATCCTAATTTGCTTCCATCTCTTCAGTAGGTTCAGGTTCTTCTTCTTGTCCTTCTTCTGGATATTGCAAACTTCTTCTTATCTCTTGGCGAGTTCGACGAACTGTCGCTTCTAAATCGTCGTCGAAAAGTAATGGTCCTGCTGGGTTATTTCTAGTCATAAACTAGAAATACCTAGAAGAAAAAAATAGAATAAAATAAAAATAAATAAAATAATAAATAAAAAATAAAAGAAAAAGAAAAAGAAAAATAAATAAAAACTGAAAATATAGTAATGGCTAAAGTAATAGAAATCGAGTTTTCTTAATATTTCAGTTCCCCGACAACGGCGCCAAAAACTTGATATCGCGTGATATGAAGTAATAAAATTTATAAAGAACTTGATCACACTAAAACTAACTAATATCACGACGTTGAGGCAAGCGCACCTGTCGAACAGTAGTATAGCTTAGTGGCAAGACCGAGTTATCGTACCCAAGGGAACCAAAAGTACTAGTACTCACTTTCTTTCTATTATCTAGCCTAAAAGTAAAAAGAGTTGAATTAAACTAATTCTAAAATTAACTAAAAGTGCACAAAAAGTAAATTAAGGAAAACTTTTGGGAAAACTGATTGATATAAGCAATACTCAAGGGAGAATCCACCTAGACTTCACTTGTTATTGGTTCTTAAGCTAGACGATTTATTCACTTGACTTGATCCGTAGAGATCCCTAACCTATGCTAAACCCTCCGTCGAGGCATAGAGCAACTAGGCCTAAGTTGTTAATTAAAGTTCCTTTATTAATTAACTCCCTAGGTTGCATTAATTCGATCTATGGTTCCCCATATTAGGTTTGACCCTAATCCGATAGATTTATGTCGCCCTATGTCTAGGGTTGCATGCAACTTCGCTTAATTATGGTAGATCTACTCTTATCGCAGGGACTTTTGCTCCTCTGCTCTAAGCATATCTGTTTCTTGAATTAATACCTAGGTTTATTAACACAAGAATTAAGCACACATAATTAAGAACAACTCAAGTATTTATCATATAACTCAAGAATAAATAATAACAAGATTCGTCTTAGGTTTTATCCCCCTCAAGTATTTAAGGGGTTTAGTTCATAATAAAGAAAGAAACATCTCAGAAGATATAAAATAACAAAACATAAAAGAAACCAAAAACCCCTAAAGAAATTTAGGGAGATCATTTATGTTGCTGCAGAATTCCGGCTTCTGGGATGAATCAATCGGCTTCCCTTGGAGTAATTCCACTCTTCGTGTCGACAGAGAGACGACTCCCCACTTTAGGGAAAAGATTACCCTTGGCAGGGGGAAATCAAGTACACCCCATAGAGTTGCCTCCTAGGGTCTTTATATAGAGTTTTGGGGAGCCTTTCTTAGCCTCTAAGCATCCCAATTCGAGTGAAATTCCTCTTCCTCACGACTAGAACACGCCCGTGTGCCACGCTCGTGTACTTCAACAAGAGGCCGTGTAAGATTCTGTCAGTTGGGGCACGGCCGTGTGGCCTGGCCGTGCTTGTCGGGGCTGGACCGTGTGACCCTTGTGTGGCACGGCCGTGTGGTGTCTCCTTGGGCCGTGTGTTATGTTATTTTTGGCCCATTTTCTCCAGTTTTGGTCCATTTTTCATTCTTTCCTCTTCCCTATGCTCTCCTGAGTATAAGATATGAAAAAGAAAGATTAAGAGCACCAATTCTCACTAAATCATTAATAATTCATCCAAAATATAGGTTAAACATGGGGTAAAAATATGTATAATTTAGCGTTTATCAAATACCTCTTAATCTTGTTCCGGTGACGGATACGGGTTAAGGGTGTTACAACTCAACTATCGAAACAACTGCAACTATAGTGTAATATTAGAATGTAGAGTCTGTTGTTAAGAGTTGTTAAGTTGTTATCATTTTGTTACTTAAGTCTTGTATGTAGTTGTTAGGAGCAGTTGCTCTATGCATGTATAAATACCTACAATGCATTGATTCAAAGCATGAAAGATACTAAGTAATTCAGTAAATTCTGTTCTCTATTTTAGATCTTGCTTCTGTTTAAATAGTGTAGTAGTTAATATGGTATCAGTCGCCTAGTCCTGGTACTTGATTTTGCTTCTGTAACATGGCACCATCAATTGATTCCACCTCAGCTGATCATTCGAGTTTGACCTTCTCTAGCACACGTCTGATTTATTCTTTTTTGCGTCATGACATAGTGAAACTTGAGGAAGGAAATTGTGTCTAATGGCAGCACCATATCTAGCTTATCATAGAGGGTATGAGCTGTAAGGATTCCTAGAGGGTACGCTCTCTGCTCCGCCTCAGTTCGTTATGTCTCCTGAAGGTGCACTCACTCCAAATTTAGAGGCATCTGCGTTTAATTAAAAAGATAAGTTATTAGCTTCATGGCTCCTCTCTATGATAAGTTCATCTTTTTTGTCATGCTTTACTTTTGCTAAGTCTCTATGTGAAATATGGAGTACATCGAGTCGTCTTTTCGCTGCCTCTACTGGTGTGAAAATCTCTTGAATTAAACATGATCTTCACTCTACGAAGAAGGGTGATTTAAATGTTAAGGAATATATAGCAAAAATATAAAACATTTGTGTATTACTTGTAGCATTCGGATCAGAGGTGTTAGAGACCGAAAAAGTGGAAGTTGTTTTGGCTGGTCTCACGTCAGATTTTGACGTGGTTTTAACGTTGGCTTCATTCTCAATGGAGCTCCTTCCATTTCAGCGCTTGGTTGACGTCCTTCTACAGTTTGAAAGTCAACATATGCGAGCAATACGTGAGGTTCTGATCCAAGCCCATCTAGTCGAAACCTCTTTGGTTGCTAAGGTGGTCGACCCTGATTCACGCAATGTGTGTGATGGGTGATCTACAATGGGTTTGCATGGACGTGGATTCTAGCCATGAACATAGTGTTAGATATGCAGCCAATTCGATCATTTGGCGTAGCGTTGCTTCTATTGCTTCAACTACGACTATGGTGGTCTGAACGTCTCTACTACGGCGCGATTGTCATCTACAGCTGATGGACAAAGTGATGATCTCTCTGGCTGAACTGGTTTTTTCGATGGCTCTGGACTTGGTGGTTACTTGTGGGGAGGCTGGCCACCTTCTCAAAATCGTGGTCCTTATTAGCTGCATCCTAGAGTTGATCTGTTTGACTATTCTTACCCTAATGATATATGTGGAATGTGACTTACTGGTGGTTCCCATATTCTGTGGTTTGGGTCTGGTGGTGGCCCATTGGATAGGTGTGGTCTATATGATGACCATCATTTAGACGTGCCATGCCGCGTGAGTTGGGGCGTGATGTGGGCCAGCACCGTGTTGGGCCGTCTGCTGTGGTGTACAGGCCAAGTCCTACACGCCAATCATTTTGATAGACCAGTGAGCAGTGTGCTGGGCCGACTGCAGGCCAGTGTCTTGGGCCAAATGCAGGCTAGTTTTTTGGGTAGTATAGTAGGCAGACTTGTGGGCCGAATAATGGGCAGGTTAATGCTAGCTAGAAATTTGGGCCTAATGCTAATTATGTTGAAGGTTTTATGCAAAATAATGCTCCTAAAGTTCTGTGGCGAACTAAACCATGAGCCCGTGTATTTGATTTTGACTCCTCACAGTGTGTTGGGGTACCCCGAATTCCTGATTTTCATGCGTCAGATTTTTTAGATGCTACGCAATATGATTCCAACTTTGATAATTCTAACTCATATGTTCCTGTGCTAGTAGGAACCTCTTCATGGTATCCAAACTCAGGAGCCACTTATCATGTCTGTCAGAATGCATTTGGTTTAAATACTTCCACTCCGTATACAAGTACTTCTTCTCTTTTAATGGGCAATAGGGCTCCCACTAAAATTTCGTCCATTGGGAATATTTTTTTAACCAACAACGAAGAAGTTATTACATCTCTCTAATGTATTGTGCGTGATAAGCTTCTGGAAAAATCTTATATCTGTCTCTCAATTTGCTACTGACAATATATTTTTTGAATTTCACCCCTCTTATTGTGTTATTAAGGACATTCAGACACAAGAAATTTTACCGTGGGGATAAATTTGTGATGCTCTCTATTAATTTTCAGTAGACCTGTTTGTCTCTCCTACTCCAAATCCTTCTATTCACAACATCGGGATCCACGATTGTCCTTCGGATGATGATGTTTTTACACTATGGCATAAAAGGCTTGGTCATCCTTCTCCTGTAGTTGTTAAGAGTGTCCTTAATAAGTGTGGAATTGTTTCAAATAAAAATTATCTTGATAATGTTTGTGTTGCTTTTTAGAAAGGAAAATCACATAAATTGCCCTTTTTCACACTTTGCTACTGCATATATGGAATTATTTGAATTGGTTGTGTCTAATTTGTGGGGACCAGCTTCTGTGACCTGTAGGGAAATTTGTACTATGTTTCCTTCATTGACATGTGTAGTCAATTTACCTGAGTTTATTTGATTAAACAAAAATCTCAAGCAATTGATTGTTTTCTTCAATTCTAGAAGATGGTTGATATCGCGTGATATGAAGTAATAAAATTTATAAAGACTTGATTTCACCAAAACTAACTAATATCACGACGTTGAGGCAAGCGCATCTGTCGAATAGTAGTATAGTTTAGTGGCAAGACCGAGTTATCGTACCCAAGGGAACCAAAATTACTAGTACTTACTTCTTTTCTATTATATAGCCTAAGAAATAAAAGAGGGTTGTTTAAACTAATTCTAAATTTAACTAAGAAAGCGTAAAAAGTAAATTGGGAAAACTTTTTGGAAAAAGCTAATTAATATGGACAATACTCAAGGGAGAATCCACCTAGACTTCACTTGTTATTATTTTCTTGAACTATATGATTTCTTTACTTGACTTGATCCGTAGAGATCCCTAATTTATGCTAAACCCTCCGTCGAGGTGAAGAGCAACTAGGCTTAAGTTGTTAATTAAAATTCCCTTATTAATTAACTCTCTAGGTTGCATTAATTTGATCTATGGCTCTCCATATTAGGTTTGACCCTAATCTGGCAGATTTATGTCGCCCTATGTCTAGGGTTGCATGCAACTCCACTTAATTATGGTAGATCTACTCCTATCACAGGGACTTTTGCTCCTCTGCTCTAAGCACATCTAAGTCTTGAAATAATACCTAGGATTATCAAATCAAGAATGAAGAACACATAATTAAGAACAATTCAAGTATTTATCAAATAAATTAAGAATAATTAACAAGATCTGTCTTAAGTTTCATCCCCCTCAAGTATTTAAGAGGTTTAGTTCATCATAAAGAAGGAAAACATCTCAGAAGATGTAAAATAGCAAGACATAAAAGAAACCAAAAACCCCTGCAGGAATTTAGGGAGATCCTCTATGTTGTTGCAGAATTCTGGCTTCTTAGATGAATTAATCGGCTTCTCCTTTGGAGTAATCCCTCGCTTCTACCCTCAGTATGGCAGAAAAACGAGAGGAAAAATATATCTAAACACGTCCCTTTGCCTCTTCCTCATGAGGTCTTTATATAGAGAGCTTGTGGGGATCCTTTCTTAGCCTCTAAGCATCCCAATTTGAGTGAAATTCCCTTTTGTCACGACTAGAACACACCCGTGTGCCACGCCCGTGTGACTTCGACAGAGGCCGTGTAATATTCTGTTTATGGGGCACGGCCGTGTGGCCTGGCCGTGCTTGTCAGAAATGGACCGTGTGATCTTTATGTTACACGGTCGTGTGCCACGTCCGTGCAGTAAATCCTTGGGCCGTGCCTTGAGCTATTTTTGACCCATTTTCCTCATTTTTGGTCCATTTTTGGTTCTTTTCTCTTCCCCATGCTCTTCTGAGTATAAGATATGAAAAAAAAAGGTTAAGAGCACCAATTCTCACTAAATCATTAATAATTCATCCAAAATATAGGCAAAATATGAGGTAAAAATATGTATAATTTAGCGTTTATCAAATACCCCCACACTTAAGCCTTTGCTTGTCCTCAAGCAAAATCTCAATCCCTAATAAGAATCATTCTTCTCAACTTATAACCTTTATCAATAATGTTTCAAACTAATCCATAGGTAATCATACAATGAAAAATTCAATCAGGAGAACATTAAAGATTCAATCAATTTAAGTTGAGAATTTTGTCATTGAAAACATAAGTTTCATCCTTCTTTCTAAGTAGTTATCTCTCCATCTTAATTAACAGGAGTTGACATCCTCACTAAAGGTTCACTCTATCCACTCAAAGTGTTTAGGGTTTAAAATTTAAGCACTCTCTAGTCAACCCAGAAAGTTATTACCATAAGCTTGCAAGAGAATCAAATCTCCACCACTATAGTTTGATATGATACATCGATCAAAAAGGTCTTTTTATGGTTGTAACGGGGCTTGGTTACGGGTGTTGTCATAGGCTGCAAAAAGAGGGTTAGAATCGAGATTGAACTGAAAATTATCTTAGCTAGAAAAATCTCTATTACTGGAACATAATTTCAAAGCTTAATAGCATCAATTTGGTAGCTTTAAGAGAGAAATATGCAAAAACTTAATTTGAACAATTATACATTACAACTAAATTTGACTGTATATACACATGTTTTTTTTAAGAACAATTCAAGTAGTACAATGAATTGTGTAAAGATTTACATACTGGAAAAGAGAATAAAGCTTAGATAATAAATTCAACTCAAATCTCGACAAAAATAAGGATCAAAAGTAATTGAACGGAAAATTCAACAAAAATGGGTTATTGGTTAATAATTAGAGGGTAAATCAAGGAAAAGGTTGTTAGGCTCAATGGGGTTTACTAGGGGTTAGATTATGGAGGTAGGCTTTTGTGGAGTGAGTGGGTTAAGTCCTAGGTGCCTTTATCATTTCGGTATATCAAATCAATGATGTGGTCTTGACATGTATAATCAAAGCAAGTTTTAGAATAACAATTCAGTGTTAACTCACTCAAAGCAATAATAACAGTGAGCACGAAAGAATGTATGCTCAAAAAGGCTCAAGATCTCACCAGAATTATGGCTTTTGATGTCAATCCTGCGAATTTCAAATCTCAAGATAATACTTAAAATTAGGGAAGATAACTTATGCAAAAATTGGAGTTCTCAAAAATTTCAACTTATCATGCTTGATTCCTTAATGTTTTAAAGTTTGAATAATTAAAGTACAAGCACCTATATCTTAATTCTCAACATATCAATAAAAATTATAAATCAATCAGAATTAATTCCTAATAGTAGATTGAAGATCATGCTATTGAGGACAGTGTAATTAGTTAGAATAATTTTAGGGATTTCAAAGAGAATAAAATAAAATTTAAGGTACGTTCCCCCCCACACTTAAGATGTACATTGCCCTCAATGTGCAAGGATAATATTAGCAATAAAAGCATAATATCATAAGAGAGGGAAAGATATGAAACTCCCTGAAATGTGGATGGCTTTGTGAGACAGAGATGGGAAGAGTTGGCATATGTGGCATGGTGTTTCCATTTCCGTAGAGATTTGAGCTGTAAGGCTCCTTTGAAACTGTGAATGGATTTATTAGTCGTGGGAGGTTAAGATGAAGAGGGTTACTTCATTAGGAGATGGCCGAAGAAAATAAAATAAACAGAATAAATAAAAAATGAAAATTCAAATAAAGGAAAAAAATTGAAAAATAAACCTAAAAAGGAAAATAAAGTTAGAAGAAAAGGTGAAAATAAGGATCAGTGTTTAAGAGTTAGAATAAAGTAATAATAAAAGATAAAAGATAAAACAAAATAAAGATAAAAATAAAGATAAAATAGTATCTAGTCCTCTGATGGATCTTGTGGCGGTGGGGTGATGCCGAGGTGCTGACATATCTGCACTAAAGTGGCGTTGATGTAATCGAGGCACTGCTCAAATCAGTTCAGGCGCTCATGTATGTCAGCGTGTGGGGCTGCTGTCTAGGCGGGTCGTCTTGGGCGTGGTGGCTCGGCAGGCTCATCCTCTACTGGCTATAGCGGTGGGACATCATCAGCAATGTCCTTTGGGTCCTCGCCTTCCTGGACAATGCGAAAGTGAAAGTGGCCGCCACCTGGCCGTCGCTCTACCATCCTCATGGAGAGCATGCTCTGGATGCCCTGGGAGGACATCTGGCCAAGTAGGGTGTACGAGGATCTCTGGGCTACAGTGTTGAATAGGCCGAAGTAACGGCCTAGTCTCGTGATGTACGGGCCCATAGAAATGACACCTTTCCGGTGCCTCTCAGTCTGGTGTTGCATGGCCAACGCTATGAAGTAGGCGAGGTCGATGGGGTGGCCATTGGCCATGCACCAGAGGAAATAGACGTCGTGAGTGTTGACGACGCCTGTACTCTCCCGTCTACCTATTAAGGTGTGAGCAAGGAGGGCGTGAATATACCTGAGAGAAGGAGGGAGGGCGGTCGCCTTGCTGACGCTGGGGTTATAAACTTGCTGTCCTGGGGCGATCTCGTTCCAGCAGTCGAGGGACCGGATGTGGATGCGACGAGAGAGGGTGGGGAAGTCTTCTTCTGCTATGAACTACTCGGTATAGAGACCGAGAGTTGTGCCAAACTCTGGGACACTTAGTTGTCGCACAAGACCTCCTAATCGGAACTGAACCGTGCCGGGATCGTCGAATCTGTTCATGACGGTCTGGAGGTGGAATGTGGAGCAAAACTCGAGAGTGAGTTCTAGGTAGGTGGACTCCACAATCCTAAAGAACTGGTCCCATGGGTCAGTGGCTAGCAGGGCTCGGACATCGTCCACTAGGTTGATTTGCGCGAGGGCCTCCCAGTCAATGCATCGGCCCATCGAGATAGTGCGTGCTCGAAGTAACTGGTAGCGTTCCTCTTGGGAGTCCTACGGAAATGTGAGGAACGGGTGGCGTGTCTCAGAGGTGGGCCTCGATGAAGAACTTCTGGGTCTTTTTCGTTTTCTGGAAGCGGGGACATCAGCTTTTCTGGCACGTAAAGATGACGTAGTATCTGAAATAACAAAACACGAGTATTAGTTCTAAAAATTAAGATTAGAAATAATTTAAAATTGATATTTTTCCTAAAATTACAAATGAGAAGTAACCTGAATAGTAAAATCTAATCATATTAAAAACTTATAACAAAGAAAATTAGGAATTATGGGTATATATAGTGATTTTTATGAAAAAAATGGCATGCAAATATGTGTCCAAGTGGAAAAATAAAATGGAATCTAAATGGCAAGAAAAAATAAAATTAAGTGGCATGTAATCTTAATTGATTCTATATTATTCTAGAGTCTTCATCCTATATTTCCTAATTCCATGCTTAAATCAACAATTAGACTAAAGTAAAAATAAATGAAAACTTAAAGAAGTGAAATAAAACAAAATAAATGAGAAAAATGAGAAAATAGAACCAATTATGAGTTTGCACGATCGTGGGGGCTATTACACGGGCGTGGGGAGGATGAAATCTGGTATGGTGGCGTTTGGAGGGTTGTGGCGGCGTTTGTGGTGGTTTAGGGGGAGTTTGGGTGAGAAATGTTAGGGTTTGAGTGAAAATGGAGAGTGAAAAATGCATCCTATTTATACATTTTTGGTCACACAGGTATGTCACACGCCCGTGTGAGTCATATTCAGCCCGTGTTTTTTGAAAATCGGAGGTTTTAGCATGCTATGTCCCAATGAGCACGCTCGTGTGGTTGATTCGCATGGCTGTATGTGATCAGGCCTTCGTTACTCACACGGTCGTGTGATGGTATACACGGCCGTGTGCGATCGTGTTCGTGTATCGCATGGTCGTGTGATATGTGCCACGGGCGTGTGAAATTTGGTAGTGTCTTCCACGGGCTACGGACACGGGCGTGGGGATTTATGCAAGCCCGTGTTAATACTGCAGGGTTGCCACGGCCATTCCGCACGGCCGTGGGGGAAGTGTTGATAGCCCGTGTGGAATTCGTAAGGTCTCTACGGTCATATCTCACGGCTGTGTGGATTTATCGATGGCCCGTGTTTTGGGGAAATTTTGCTCTGTTTGTACACGGTCTGGGTGCATGACCGTGCCCCTGTTTCAAGTGCGCACACGGCCTAAGGCACGCCCGTGTGGTCCTAAATTTCTGCATTCAAAAAGTTAATTTATGCATGAAAAAATACTAAAAAGTTTAAAGAAAAGAAAGTTACTAAGTTAGTACTCAGGTTGCTTCCCGAGAAGCGCTTATTTAGTGTCTAAGCTCGACTTTACCTGGATGTGTCAAGAAGGGGTGTGATGGAGCCGAAGCTCCTCCCTGTTTTCTGCAAAATTCTCACCTCTATAATATTTAAGCCTATGGCCGTTTACCTTGAACGTACCGTGGTTAGGGTGAGTTACCTCAATGGTGCCGTATGGAAAGACATTTAGAACAGTGAAAGGACCTGGCAATCTTGACTTGAGTTTTCCAGGGAATAGTTTCAGCCTTGAGTTGTAGAGTAAGACGAGATTACCTGTTTTGAATTGCTTTGGTTTTAGCCTTTTGTCATGGCGTCGCTTCATGGTTTCCTTATATAGTCGCGAGTTCTTGTAAGCATTGAAGTGCCATTCATTAAGCTCATTCAACTGCATTAATCTCTTTTCTCCTGCCCTTTTAAAATCAAAGTTTAAAAACTTTATAGCCCAGAATGCTTTATGTTCAAGTTCAAATGGTAGATGACAGTTTTTTCCATAAACAAGTTTATAGGGAGATGTTCCTATGGGTGTTTTGAAAGCAGTTCTATAAGCCCATAATGCATCATCTAATTTTCTTGACCAGTCTTTCTTATTTGTTTCTATTGTCTTCTCTAGGATACATTTCAGCTCTCTATTTGTCACTTCGACTTGGCCACTGGTTTGTGGGTGGTAAGGGGTAGCTGTTCTATGGTGGACTCTATACCTTTTTCAAAACCTTTTCAAATTGAGTATTGCAAAAATGTGTACCCCTGTCACTAATGATTACCCTAGGTGTTCCAAATTGAGAAAAAAGTTTTTTCAAGAAGTGTACTACCACCCTAGCATCATTTGTAGGTAGAGCTTGGGCTTCTACCCATTTTGACATGTAATCTACTACTACTAGTATGTATTTATTCCCAAATGAATTAGGGAATGGACCCATGAAATCAATACCCCATACGCCAAATATTTCACATGAAAGTATATAGTTCTGAGGCATTTCATTTTGCTGAGAGATATTACCTGTTCGTTGGCATTTATCACAAGAGGTCACATACCTGTTGGCATCTCTGAAAAGTGTAGGCTAGTAAAAACCTGATTCGAGTACCTTATGAGCAGTTCTAGTTCCACTGTGATGTCCTCCTGTGGGTCCTGAGTGGCAGTGATTCAAAATTTGATATGTTTCTGTGTCATAAACGCATCTTCGTATAACCTGATTTGCACAAATTCGGAAAAGAAAAGGATCTTCCCAAAAGTAGTTTTTCATATCAGCGAAGAATCGCTTCTTTTGCTGATGGTTTAGCCCTTTTGGGGTTATGTTAGCCGCTAAAAAATTTGCAAAATCAGCAAACCAAGGAGGTGTCGTATCTGCTAAGGCTAAGAGTTGTTCCTCAGGAAACAAATCATTCATCTTGTCTAGATATTTGGGCTGTGCGGTCTCTAGCCTTGAGAGGTGATCTGCTGCTAAGTTTTCGGCTCCTTTCTTGTCCTTTATTTCCAAATCAAATTCCTGTAACAATAGAATCCATCTTATCAATCGATGTTTTGCATCAGTTTTAGTTAAGAGGTAGCGAAGAGCTGAATGATCAGTATAAACAATGACTTTTGACAAAATTAAATAAGATCTAAATTTGTCAAATGCAAAAATAACAGCTAGCAATTCTTTCTCTGTGGTCGTGTAATTTGCTTGAGCAGTTGTCAAGGTCCTACTAGCATAATAGATCGGCTGGAAGTGTTTGTCCCTTCGCTGTCCCAGAACTGCACCTACTGCAAAATCACTTGCATCGCACATTAGTTCAAAAGGTAGATTCCAATCAGGTGAAATCATAATCGGGGTGTTAACTAACTTTTCCTTGAGGTTGTTGAAAGATTCCAGACATTCTTGGTCAAAGTTGAAGGGTATGTCTTTTTCTAATAATTTAGTTAAAGGCTTAGCTATTTTAGAAAAGTCTTTAATGAATCTTCGATAAAAACCGGCGTGTCCTAAAAAGCTTATTATAGCCTTAACTGAATTAGGAGGAGGTAGTTTTTCAATAGTTTCAATTTTCACTTTATCTACCTCTATCCCTTTGCTAGAAATTTTATGTCCTAAAACAATACCCTCTTGAACCATAAAATGGCATTTTTCCCAGTTTAGCACTAAATTTGTCTCTTCACATCTGATCAAAACACGTTCTAGATTATTAAGACAAAGTTGGAAAGAATTACCAAAAACTGAGAAATCATCCATAAATACCTCCATGATGTCTTCCACGAATTCATTGAAAATAGCTAGCATGCATCGCTGAAAAGTAGCAGGAGCGTTACATAAACCAAAAAGCATTATGCGATAAGCAAACGTACCGTATGGGCATGTGAATGTAGTTTTCTCCTGATCTTCTGGAGCTATCGGGATCTGGAAGTAACCAGAGAGGCCATCTAGGAAACAATAATACATATGACCTGATAATCTTTCCAACATCTGATCAATAAAAGGCAATGGGAAATGATCTTTTCGAGTGGCGTCGTTCAGCTTCCTGTAGTCAATGCAAACTCTCCATCCTATGACTGTTCTTGTAGGTATTAACTCTTCCTTGTCATTAGACACCACGGTCAATCCTCCTTTCTTAGGAACAACCTACACAGGACTTACCCAAGAACTGTCAGAAATAGGATAGATAATACCTGCATCTAGAAGTTTAATTACCTCGGCTTTTACAAATTCTTTCATATTGGGATTCAATCGTCTCTGTGCTTGCACTGATGGTTTGAATTCGTCCTCCATTAAAATTTTGTGGGTGCAGAAAGAAGGATTAATCCCTTTGATATCTGAAATTTTCCAAGCTATAGCACGTCTGTGTTCTCTTAACACATGGAGTAGTTCCTCTTTCTCTGCAAGGCTTAAATCAGATGCAATAATGACTGGTAAATTTGATTCTTCCCCTAAAAAGGCATATTCTAAATGATCTGGCAATTGTTTTAGTTCTAATTTAGGGGGTTCAGTAATGGAAGGTTTCTGTCTCAATTCATCACTCATCTTTAAATTCTCATAACTTATGTGCCTAGCAATGATTTCATTAGAATCTAATTCTTTCCTTACTTCCTCGATTTCAGGGGTGGTTTCATCTTTCCCCCCACCTTGAACGAAACACAGTTCCAACGTGTCTATGAGAGAAAGTTCCTGGAGATTATCTTGAACAAAATAATCAATAATATCAATAAAATAACACGAATCATCTTGTTCTTTAGAGAATCTCATGGCATCATAAATTTTAAAGACAACTTCTTCCTCGCCAACTCTAAGTACTAATTTGCCATCCCCTACATTAATAACAGCTCTAGCAGTGGCTAAAAATGGTCGTCCCAAAATCAAAGGTACTTCAATATCGTCATCCATGTCAAGCACAACAAAATTAACAGGGAATATAAATTTATCTACCTTTACTAGCACATCTTCAATGATTCCCCTAGGATATTTAATAGATCTATCGGCTAATTGAATACTCATCCTAGTGGGCTTGGGTTCCCCGAGACCTAGTTGTTTGACATTTTGTAAGGCATGAGATTAATGCTAGCACCTAAATCAGCTAAAGCTTTATTAATAAGTAAACTACCAATTAGACAAGGGATAGAAAAACTCCCTGGATCTTTCAATTTTGCTGGCAATTTATTTTAGAGAATTGCTGAGCATTCCTCGTTGAGTTCTACCGTGGCCAATTCTTCCAATTTCCTTTTATTTGTCAGAAGTTCTTTAAGGAACTTCGCATACTTCGGCATCTGTGAAATTGCTTCAACAAAAGGTAAGTTAATGTGTAATTATTTGAAAAGTTCAAGGAACTTACCGAATTGAGCATCTGTATAGTCTTTCTTCAATTTTGCCGGATATGGGATGCGCGGTTTGTATTCCTTGAGTGGCGGTGGAGTGTTATCCTCGGGTTTCGCTGCCTTTTCTTCTGAAATTTCTGGGATAGTCTTCTTTTCGGGTTCGGCTAGGACCTTTCCATCTCTTAAAGTAATCGCTTTGACATGTTCTCTGGGATTTGGCTCAGTATTACTTGGTAATCCTCCTTGTGGTCTTTCTGAAATTAATTTTGCAAGTTGACCAATTTGGTTTTCAAGCCCTTGAATTGATGCTTGCTGATTTTTCAGTGCCGTTGAAAACGTGTCTCTGATGCGGCCATAAATTTGGTAAACATCTCCTCAAGATTCGGCTTCTTCTCATGTTGCGGTGATGGTTGCTGAAATCCTGGAGGAGGCTGTTGTCTTTGATTTCCTTGTCCTCCCCATGAAAAATTTGGGTGACTTCTCCAACCTGTATTATAAGTATTACTATAAGGGTTATTTTGAGATCTAGAATTGTTACCCATATAGTTGGCTTGTTCTGTTTCCATGCTGTGTCCATAAGATGCGAAATCTGGATTAAACGCGTTTCCCAGAGTCGTGTCGCATTGCATCACTGATTGTGCCTGCGTAGAACTAACAAAATTATCAAACTTTTTATTCAAAAGTTCTACTTGGTTAGTAAGCATGGCGACAGCATCAATATTATAAACTCTTGCGGCTTTTGTTGGCTTTGTCCTCATGACTTGCCACTGATAATTATTCAATGACATCTCTTCAATAAATTCATAAGCTGCTTCAGGTGTTTTATTATTGATCGTCCCTTCTGCGGCTACATCGATCATTTGTCTAGTTGACGGATTTAAACCGTTGTGGAAGGTTTGAACTTGTAGCCACAAAGGTAGACCATGATGAGGGCACCTCCTCAAAAGATCTTTGTATCTCTCTCATGCATCGTATAGTGTTTCTAAATCCATCTGTACAAAAGAAGAAATATCGTTTCGTAATTTGGCTGTTTTTGCTGGAGGAAAATATTTGAGTAAAAATTTTTCGGTCATCTGCTCCCATGTGGTAATTGAGCCTCGTGGTAAAGAATTTAACCACTGTTTGGCTTTATTTCTCAAAGAGAATGGAAATAGCCTCAATCAAATGGCATCATCAGAAACGCCATTTATTTTGAAGGTATCACAAAGTTCCAAAAAATTGGCTATGTGTGAGTTTGGATCTTCGTCCTGTAAACCATTAAACTGCACCAATTGCTGTATCATCTGAATTGTGTTAGGCTTTAACTCAAAATTATTAGCAGCAATAGTTGGTCTAAGAATGCTAGTTTGGGTACCAGCCAAACTAGGTTTTGCATAATCATACATAGTGCGAGGAGCTTCTTCTTGATTTGCTGGCGGCGTGACTATTGCGAGAGGTGGTAGAACATTTTGATTTGCTTCTATCTCGTCTATAGGTTCTGGCTCTTGCTCAGGTTCTTGTTTTGGATAATGTAGACTGCGTCTAATTTCCCTGCGATTTTTACGAACTGTCGCTTCTAGATCTTCATCGAAAAGTAGTGGTCCTGTTGGGTTGTTTCTAGTCATAAACTAAAAATACCTAAAAGAAAGAAAACTTAGAAATTTTAAAAGAAAAGAAAAAGAAAAAGAAAAATAAAAATAAATAAAAACTGAAAATAAAAATAAAAGAAAAATAAATAAATAAATATATATATTAATGGCTAAAGTAATAGAAATCGAGCTTTTGTAATATTTTAGTTCCCCGGCAACGGCGCTAAAAACTTGATATCGCGTGATATGAAGTAATAAAATTTATAAAGACTTGATTTCACCAAAACTAACTAATATCACGACGTTGAGGCAAGTGTACCTGTCGAACAGTAGTATAGTTTAGTGGCAAGACCGAGTTATCGTACCCAAGGGAACCAAAATTACTAGTACTTACTTCTTTTCTATTATATAGCCTAAGAAATAAAATAGGGTTGTTTAAACTAATTCTAAATCTAACTAAGAAAGCATAAAAAGTAAATTGGGAAAACTTTTTGGAAAAAGCTAATTAATATGGACAATACTCAAGGGAGAATCCACCTAGACTTCACTTGTTATTATTTTCTTGAACTATATGATTTCTTTACTTGACTTGATCCATAGAGATCCCTAATTTATGCTAAACCCTCCGTCGAGGTGAAGAGCAACTAGGCCTAAGTTTTTAATTAAAATTCCCTTATTAATTAACTCCCTAGGTTGCATTAATTTAATCTATGGCTCCCCATATTAGGTTTGGCCCTAATCCGGCAGATTTATGTCGCCCTATATCTAGGGTTGCATGCAACTCCGCTTAATTATGGTAGATCTACTCTTATCGCAGGGACTTTTGCTCCTATGCTCTAAGCACATCTAATTCTTGAAATAATACCTAGGATTATCAAATCAAGAATGAAGAACACATAATTAAGAACAATTCAAGTATTTATCAAATAAATCAAGAATAATTAACAAGATCTGTCTTAGGTTTCATCCCCCTCAAGTATTTGAGAGGTTTAGTTCATAATAAAGAAGGAAAACATCTCAGAAGATGTAAAATAGCAAGACATAAAAGAAACCAAAAACCCCTGCAGGAATTTAGGGAGATCCTCTATGTTGCTGCAGAATTCCGGCTTCTGAGATGAATTAATCGTCTTCTCCTTTGGAGTAATCCCTTGCTTCTACCCTCAGTATGGCAGAAAAACGAGAGGAAAAATATATCTAAACACGTCCCTTTGCCTCTGCCTCATGAGGTCTTTATATAGAGAGCTTGTGGGGAGCCTTTCTTAGCCTCTAAGCATCCCAATTTGAGTGAAATTCCCCTTTCTCACGACTAGAACACGCCCGTGTGCCACGCCCGTGTGACTTTGACAGAGGCCGTGTGATATTCTATTTATGGGGCACGGCCGTGTGGCCTGGCCGTGCTTGTCGGGAATGGACCGTGTGATCTTTATGTTACACGGCCGTGTGCCACGGCAGTGCGGTAAATCCTTGGGCCGTGCCTTGAGCTATTTTTGGCCCATTTTCCTCATTTTTGGTCCATTTTTGTTTTTTTTCTCTTCCCTATGCTCTTCTGAGTATAAGATATGAAAAAGAAAGGTTAAGAGCACCAATTCTCACTAAATCATTAATAATTCATCCAAAATATAGGCAAAATATGAGGTAAAAATATGTATAATTTAGCGTTTATCAATGGTCTTCACTTAGTTTGGGAAGAATATTAAAAAATTCCAGAACGATTGGGGAGGTGAGTTTCGTACTTTTGCATCAGTTCTCGCTAGTCAAGGAATTCTTCATCGTCTTACCTGCCTCTATACTTCTGAACAAAATGGTGTTGCTGAGCGTAAGCACAAACACATTGTGGTGATTGGTCTTACACTTTTGGCCCAGGCTAATTTACCTATGGAGTACTGGAGCTATGCATTTTGCAGTGGTATGCATCTTATTAATTGACTACCCACTTCGATCCTGAAAGGTCAGTCTTCGTACTAGTTTTTTTATAGGCATGAACCTACGTATGATCATCTCAAGGTGTTTGGTTGTTGTTGTTTTCCATATTTATGACCTTTTGTGAGACATAAGCTAGACTTTCTCTCACAACCATGTACATTTCTGGGATATAGCTCTCAACATAAGGGCCACAACTGTCTCACACCGGATGGTAAGGTCATTGTCTCTCATCATGTTATTTTTGATGAACGTCGATTCCTATTTCCCTTGCCTGTTGTGGACAATGTTTAGACACCTATGTGTATTCCCACGTATGTTACTATCATTCAGTCTTCGTCTTTTCGATCTACTATAGAGCCTAACAGAACCACTGTGTCTTTGTCTACAATACCTGTAGTCTACTACAGAATGTCTCAATTAATTTGTTGGCTGAATCAAGGTCTGGTCTAAAGGATCCGTATCTTTCTATTGAAGCTATTTTGTTACCTACTAAGACTGCCACTGCTCCTCCTATCTCTCCAAAGAATACTCATGCTATGATTACTCGGTCTAAGGCTGAAATTTTTAGACCCAAGGCTTTGTCAATAGATGCTGTAGATTTTGAACCAAACTCTGTTGACGAAGCTCTTGCCCATAAGGATTGGAAGTTAGTGGTTCAAGTTGAGTTTGAAGCTTTAATAACTAACTCTACTTGGGAGCTTGTTCCTCTACCTCCTGGTCGGAAGGCGATTAGGTGCAAATGGCTTTTTAAAGTCAAGAAGAATCCTTATGGGACAGTTGCTCAACGAAAGGCACAATTGGTGGCAAATGGATGTTAACAGGTTCCTGGGTGTGACTTCAAAGAAACATTTAGCCTGGTGGTCAAACCTACTACAATCCAAACCATTTTATCTATTGTTGTATCCAATGATTAGCAACTTTGTCAAGTTAATGTAAACAATGCCTTTTTAAATGGAGACTTGACTGGCGAAGTTTTCATGCAGCAACCTCTAGGTTATGTGCAATATGGTCATAATGGTGAGCAGTTGGTGTGTCATTTGACAAAGGCATTGTATGGCTTACGGCAAGCACCTCGTGCCTGGTTTGAAAAATTGAAGTAGTTTCTTATTTCTACTGGGTTTGTCTTATCTAGATCGGATGCTTCATTATTTTTCAAAGTTTTAACCAAGTTCACCATCTATGTCTTGGTCTACGTGGATGATATTATTATTACTGGAAGTTTGCCTGACGAAATAAACTATTTTGTTCAGCATTCCACAATGAATTTTCTCTAAAGGATATGGGTGATCTCCATTATTTTTTAGGGATTAAAGTCAGTAGATCATCTTCTGGAAATCTTCACTTGTGCCAGTGCAAATACATCCGGGACCTTTTTGACAGGAGTTCTCTAGCTAATGCAAAGAGTGTTCATACGCCTATGGTAAGTTCATCTACTTTGTCTAAGGATGAGGGTGATCGACTCGCTGATCTTATTGAATATCGAAGCCTTGCTGGTGCCCTTCAGTATGTGGTCTTAACTCGGCCAGACATTGCTTATGCTGTAAATCGTGTGTATCAGTTCATGCATGCCCCCATTACGACTCATATGGTAGTATGAAGTATCTTGAGGTATTTACATAGCACTATTACTCATGGTCTGGTTTTTCGATGATTTGACAGACTTTCTTAAGTCGGTTATGCTGATGCCAACTGGGGTCTTGATTTTGATGACCACTGTTCTACTATGGGCTATTGTGTTTACTTTGGTCATACACATGTTTCTTGGTGTTCTTAGAAACAATAAGTTGTTTCTAGATCCACGGCAGAGGCTGAATATTGAAGTTTAGCAGCAGCCACCAGTGACGTTGCCTAGTTGGTTTCTTTGTTGACAGAGTTAAAAATCAGTTATGATGATCCTCCTGCTGTTTGGTGTAATAATTCCAGTGCAATGGCTGTTGCAGCTAATTCGGTCTTATACTCCAAATTCAAACATGTTGAACTTGATCTGTTTTTTGTTCGAGAAAAGGTGGCTAATGGGTTTTTGGTTGTCGGCGAAGTACCAACCTATGACTAGGTTGTGGATATTCTCACTAAACCAGTGTCTGTCTCTACTTTCACTCGTTTTCGACATCTTCTTAAAGTCGTACCACTTGAGGAAGCTGGGTGAATATTAGAATATAGATTCTGTTGTTAAGAGTTGTTAAGTTGTTATCATTCTGCTACTTAAGTTTGGTATGCAGTTGTTAGGAGCAGTTGCTCTATTCATGTATAAAATACCTACAGTGTATTGATTCAAAGCAAGAAAGAATACTAAGCAATTCAGTAAATTATGTTCTCTATTTTAGATCTTGCTTCTGTTTAAATAGTGTAGTAGTTAATATGTAACAACTTTTTAGAACGGCTACAAACCAGTATCGTTTCAGTTTATTTAAAGAATCAAAGTCATTTGTGCTGGAAGGTACAAAACGTTTGAAATAACACCTTAACTTAATACACAAAATCTTTATAACAAAATCCTGTTTTGCTTTAGACAATGGAATTCTTGTCTGAACTTTTAACTTCATGGCCTTCTTTCTCGTGAGCCAGAAATGGTTTGTCTTCCTTATCTTTCATCTGTAAAACAACACATATAAAGAAATTGTCAACAACCCTTTCTCGAAAGATATAAAGACAAGAAAAGAAAGACATAGATATCTATGAGCATTCTGTTTGATGATTTCTCTATGACATACGTATATTTATACCTGACACTCCAATGGATCAGCTTGTTTCTTTTTGTTCTCTTGGGTGCAAAAATATGAATATAAACCCATGCCAAAAATGGCTATCAGGATTCCAAGGATGTTCCTGTCTGTAAAAGGGTCATGCAGCAGTGTATAGCCGAAGGCAAGAACCAGGCAAGTCTTGAGGTGACCAAGTACTTGATATGTAACTGGGGATGTTTTTCCAATAACCAGAAACGTACTAAAGTTGACAGATACAGAAATAATACAGGACAGTACGATAAATGCCTGCAAATCAATGTTCCAGAAAAAAAGCAATTAGTTATCTGAAATATCATTCATGATATCTGTTTTATTGATATGCCAAGGGAAGGGAGGGATTTGGTTCTTTTACCAGGACTATAGGGGAATATTTGTAAGCAAACACATTTTGCTTGGTGAGGAACTGATCTACCAAAGGGCCTGACACAAAAAGAATGGCTGCTTGAAATGGAGCTGATTGGTACAGCAGCTGGGTTGAAGACACATTGAGCCTCTTTTGTATGGTGTTTGTCAGCTATATTAATCAAAGTTAAGAAATAAAACATTTTAGTGATCATTTTCAAGAAACTTAAGCTTGAGAGTAAAAGGATACAATTTGGCCAACACAGGTGGTTGCAATGGCAAGGAGAGAAAGGATTGTCCCAACAAAATTGAGTTGGAGATCAGTAATGGAGGCAATGCCAACTCCAACAAGCAAAAGGAAGAGGGATAGCTTTATCTTTTGACTGCACACAGTAAAACAAAGGGTTACGGTCAGCTTTGAATCTCAAAAGTGCTCCAACTATTCACAACTTTAATGGCTTCAATTAAGAAAAAACCTGAATTGCTTTTTGAGGAAGACAGTTTCCAATAATACAGTGAATGGTATAATTGCAAGTTTGGTCATCTGTCAAAAGAGTCATCACCACAAAGAATAAGGGGTATATTGATTTTGATGAAGGTGTGAGATTATAATGTTTGCAACAACAACAAAAAGTGGAGTTCACCTGATAGAAACCAATGGAGTTAAATCCAAGGCTCAAGTTAAGAAATCCAATAGAAACACCATTGAGGATGCCAAACAGCATCACAGTCTTGATGTCAATTGATTTATTCTCAAACAGATTGAATCTTTGGGCAGCATGAAGGGTGCAAAATGTTACCATGAGATGCCAACTAGTGAGTGTGGTAGCTGCACCCAAGGATAAATGAATAATGAAAATTTTCTATTTCAAATAGAGGCAAAAAAAAAAAGTTACCAAAGGGGAAGCCAAGATTGCTCATCAAAGCTTTGTTGCATATGACAATAGAGACAGATGATGCAACAGAAAGAAACAGGGCCCCTATAACTCCCAATTGGAAGCTTGACATTTCTCCCATCTTTGCTGAAACAAAACAAACAAACATGTGTTGCAGAGATTTTTAGTGTTGCACTCTTATAAGATATTTATCAACCTTTTTCTGGCTTGCAATAAGTGGATAACTATGCAGAAAATGGAAAAAGATTCAAAAGAATGAACAAGGAGAGATACCTTTGAAAGAATATATAAATTGACAAGGTTATTTGACAGAGGGTTGCTAAAACTCCATAAAAACAACAGAAAGCAAGTCAAGTTACAACAAGCCAACACCGGGAAATTCAACAGTGAGAGTGCAGGAGAAAAGGGTTAGAGAGATTTTTGAGCTTTGGAGGGAAAAAAAAAAAAAACAAGAGAGATGATTTGTGGCTTGTTTGAGAATGTAGGCTTTTTATGTTGGATTGCTAGGGAGGTTGGTGTTTCACGCTGTTATAGTTTTAAGCACTACGTGTATTTGTTTTTATTCTTCCAGGAGGAGGAAGGTAAGGATTTATTTAAGCAATGAGTAACAGTCAAAATTTCTAAAAGAAATTAAAATAAAATAAAAAATCAGTATAAGGTGATAACTCTAATAAGGTTAATAAGCAAAATCCAGTAAAACAAAAAAATGGTAAATTTTACACCTTAAACTCTAAATGTGAATGTTAAATATACCCTTTAAAACTTCTTTTTTTTTGTTAAATTTAACTACATAACAAATTTGATACATAATTATATATATAAATTTTGATTTAATGCAATTATATATATAAAATTTTAATTGTGGTTCAAACATATACATAGAATTTTCTTTTTAATTCAATTATACACATTTAAATGAATACATCAAATTATTTTTATATTAGATAAATGTAATTATTTGTGTATGCAATATATAAACTTAAAATGATGCTTTATTAATAATTGTGGTAATAATTTGTGAGAATTGGATCAAATTAAAATTTCATATATAACATTATACATTAAATCAAAGTTTATGTATAGTTTTAAAATTTATATCAAAATATATAGGAATGTGGATTGATTTCTGTCATGTTTTAAGCATTCAAATTTGGTGGTTAAGAACAGTGTCACAGTCAAATGGGGTCTTGTAAATCTGAATTCTTAAGCATTTAAGGGAGATAAATATGAAAAAGAAACTTAGCCCACAAGGCAGGAAGGTAAGATGAACATTTTCTTATATTAAAAATTAGGTACCTGCCAATGCAAGTAAAAAGGGTTTGCCATCCAATTGGAGTTTGGTGAGAACAAAAAAAAAAAAACCTTCATTCTCACTCATGAGGGGAGGCCTTTCCTTGGCTTCCTCTAATACTCACCATCACCAACCAGGCAAATTGAGGGGAAAAAAAGAACTTTCTCATATTATTGAATTCTCCCTAATATCAGACACATTTATTTAATGATGGATTATTTTAACAATCATGATGGATAATGCAATACAATACAATACACTATATATGTCAGGCTAAATATGGTTTTTGGACATGTTGGTTATAACATTATGGCTCAAAATCCTTGAAAGATTTGTATAAAAGTGGTAGGAATTCATTCAGTTGATGCATCAATGCTTTGCTATGGTCATTCTTAACATTGTAAATGGAGGCACCATAGTCAAAGCTGAGATCATGCCCATCACAAGGACTTAGGTGTGAGTATTGAATTTGGATATGTATAAATTTTTTTAAGCTTTTTCGGTAAAAGTATCATGGAGGGCTTGTATTAGAAGTTAGATTGTATTTTGTTTTCTCTACTAAAAAAATCGGCAAGTTAGTCCCTATACGTTTGTTTAAAGAATAAATTGGTCATTAATATTAAAAATTTCATCCATTTGTATTATTAAAAACTGACGTGGTTGACGGAATAACTATGCTGAAATATGTGACGTGTCATGTGTACCTTATGCTGACATATAGGAATCAATTTCTAACAATAAAAATTGATAAAATTTTTAAGAGAAATACCATTTTACTCATTGACCTAACATATAAAAATTAATTAATTTATTTTTTAAATAAAGAGAAGAAAATATAACCTGATTTTTAATATAGGGAATTCTATAATTTTTTTAAGGAAGGTTTTAGGCAACTCAAACAGCATATCCTTGAATGCAAAGTATAAATGATGTTCAAATGTCAATGCAGCAGTGGACAAATCAATATTTAGCCGTAACACCACAATTGCGTCAAAAAAAAAAAAAAAAACCATTTTGCTTTATAATCTGAGTATGATGCAGAAATTAAGTATTGATGAAATCATTTGAAAGCTCCTCTTTGCCTTATTATTTCTGTGATTTTGCACTTCCGCTTTACAATTATTTTGTGTTAACGGATAACAATGATTTTCCTTTCTTTTTTTCCTCATAATTTAACTCAATATTTTGTTACAATATTTTTAAAGATTAAAGTACCAATAAGGCCTTCCCTTGTTGGCTATGGTGAGTCTTCAACTCAAGTTCAAGTAGAGGTGAGTATAGGCCGGGCCGCGCTGCTCAAAATGTGGGAGGGTTTTGATAAAATATAGGCCCGAAAAATGGGCTTGAATAAAAAATTAAGACCCGTTTAAAAAAAGGCCGGGCCTCGGGTAAGACATTTTTTGCCCGGGCCCGGCCCAGCCCGAATTCACTAAATTATAAAAAATATGATTTTTAATATTATTTTCTTGTTATTTTCTCTCTATTTTGTTACCATTTTACTATTATGCTACTATTATTTTGTTGTTATTGTTTAGATATTGTATAAAACTTATTTTATTGTTAAATTTGTTATTATTTTAAAGACATTTGTTAATTTTTTTTATTATTTTAGAGATATTTGCTTGTTAAGTTGCATCTATCTTAGTTTATTTAAGTGTACATATTTTTTAAAATTTATTTTCAATTTGTTGGGAAGTATTTATTTTGATATTTTTAGTATTTTTGATGTATAGTATATATTTTAAAATTATATAAAAATAATATAAAAATTAATATGGGTGGACAGAGTCGGGCCCGGGTTTTAACATTTTTATTTGGGTCGGGCTTGGGCAAAATTTTAGGCCCATTTTTTAGGCCGGGCCGGGCCTAGCAAACAGACCTGAATTTTGAGTTGGGCCCGGCCCGGCCCATGCGCACCTCTAAGGTCAAGTATTACCATATGCAATTGTGATATGTAAGTCTTTTTGGTTAGATTCGGTTATTTTTGGCTCTTTATCCATTGTGCTTTGTACTGAGTTGATTTTATGTATGCCATTGTAGCGTTTAATATTAGTAATTAACTTTTATCAAATCAACTCTAGAATCGAATTAAACATTAAAAAGTAACATTGTTATTTTCATGTACCAAAATTTGTAACTTTTATCAAATACATGTATCACACAGATACAACATTAGAAAAAATGTCAAACTCAAGTACCAAATTATGCATTAAGCTTTAAAATATTTTTGTTAAATTCATTGGTGTAATATTTTAAAATTAAAAAAATATATACTCACTTAGTGTCCATGTAACAAAATGATGACATTGTAAAGATATGAATTTAACAAAAAAATTTAACGATACTAACAATTGAATTTAAATTTTTAAATCTAAAAAATAAAGAAACTAAATTTCTTAAAATAAAAGTATACAAATTAAATTTAAAATATATAAAAGGTATAATAGCTTAAAGCATATTTTAACTTTTTAAAATTATTTAAAATATTTTATTAATTACATTTGAAAAATTATAACTAATTCAAAACTTATAATGAATTAGTTAGGTATATTATTAATTAAAATTTCCAATTAGCTAATAACCAAAAATTGTGAAATATATAACTATATCATTTTCTAAGCTAAAAAAATATTGAAAACCAAAAAAACTCAACATTAACATTAAGTAAGGCATGGACAAAAACCTTCAACACCATTAAACATCAAAATAAACGTATCACCTCATATATAAAACATAATGTATACATAATTTAGATTTAATCAAATTAATCGATGAAATCGAATTATTTTAGTTAATCGGTTAGTCAATGAATTTAATTCGATCAAAAATCAATTTTTTTAAATTTTTTATTAACAATTAATTCAATTTAAAACAAGATAATTAAAAAAATTAATTGGTTAACCAAAATTATTAGTAATAAAATATTATAGGTCAAATATATTAAATAAGTCAAATATATTATGTAAGCTCAAAACATAAAAATTAAAGTATGAACTTAAAATTAATTGGATTTATACAAATTATTGTAATGGGTTTAAAATATAAAAGATTTATATATTTTTAAACTAGAAAAATAAATAAAATAATAAAAGAAAGAAGATCATTGAGTTGTGGTATAACCGTTTGGAGATGGAATGTCGAGTAAAGCTCCAAGGTGAGCTTTAGGTATGTTGGCTTGACAATATCAAAGAAGCACCCCCATGGGTCTGCAGTGAGGAGGGCCCTAACTGTGTCTACGAGTTAGACCTACTTTAATGCGGCCCATCGATGCACCGTCCTACATCGAGGGGTCTCGCCTTAAGTATCTGAAAGAGCTCCTCTTGGAGTCCCGAAGGGAACTGTAGAAAAGTGTGGCGCACTTTGGTAGTCGCACTTGAGGATGTGGCACCGGGTCCCTTTCGTTTTTTGGAAGCTGGGACAGCAACTTTAGACTCGCCATGTGGAGGCGTCATTGTGTTCCTAAAGAGAAAAGAGTTGATTGAATAAGGGCTGTATGACTTGGTAGTGAACATAACGACAATTTCAAATAGTGTAAATAATTGTCAATGTGTATTAATTCCTAATCAAATATAGAGCATAAAGAAATATTAGCATAATATAACGAGAATGCCTAAGTGTAAGAGTCCTAATACTCCTAAATTGAATATGAAACTAAGCATGATAAAGAACAAATGAAACATGAAAATGAGAGTTACTAATTTTATTTCTTTACTAAGTGAATATGAAACAAAAATAATTGATCAGCAGTAAACAAAATAAAAATGTTAAAAAGCAAGATTATTGAAAGAAACAGAAAAGAAAATCAAGAAAATGGGGAAAAAAAAGTAAAACCGACGAGTAGAGGTTGGTGGCTGGATTTGGAACGGCAGCTGCGCAACAAAGGGTGGTTTAGAGAGAGAAGGAGGAGAAAGGAGAGTGGGAAGTGTGGTGCGAGGGACGGTGGTGTTGGACGACGGCGGCACTCGTGAGGGGTTCGAGAAAAGGGGTGGCTTAGGGGATTTGGGGTTGAAGGTGAAGGAATTTGTGTTTGTGGAGGAGAGGGGAAAGGAAAGGAGAGATTTGAGTGGGTTTTGGGTTGGCTGGAGGAGTGGATGGTGGCGGTGGCAGCTGGTAAGTCTGGTGGCTAGGGTTTGTTATGGGGGGAAGATGATGAACAGTGGGGTGGTTTAAATAGGGGTTGGACCACATGGCCGTGGCCCACGCCTGTGTGGCCTGGAATCAGCCTGTGCTTATCATGAATGTAAGTTTAGGTCATGAATATTCCTCGGCCCATGCTCGTGTTTCCTGGGTGTGTTGGTGCACATGGCCGTATCGCACGACCGTGTCCTGCTTCGTTCATTTCTCCCACGCCCGTGTATTAGGTCACACACCCGTGTTGCTTTATTAGTGTCGACCACGGTATATTGGCACGGGCGTGTCGTATGCCCGTATTCTTTCATCAGTATCGACCACGGTATTTATCCACGAGTGTGTGATTGGTTTGTATGCCCTTGTGCTTTTTTCAGGTCTGCGCACGGTTTTAAGGCATGCCCGTGGGAGAGATATTGTATCCTGTGTCTTAGCATGTTTGAAAATTCAAGGTCTAGTTTTAGCACAGTTTTGGCCATGCCCTTGTGTCCTACCCGTGGCGTCTTTCATGGCCACATCGCACGGCTATGTTTGGCAATGCTCGCTTCGCTCACGTTCGTGTAATGGCTACACACATGTGTGATTTAATTAGGTTCGTCCACGGCCATATCGCACGGCCGTGGGCTCTGTCCGTGGCGTTCGCACGCCCATGTCTCACGGCTGTGATGGATAAACAAGTTCGCCCCCAGCCATATCACACGGCCGTGGGGATTAGTCACATCCCGTGGGGTTTTTACACGGCCAAGACACGCCTATATCTTTATCTCATGGTGGGCACACGACCAGAGGCACGCCCGTGGGCGAGGCCGTGTGGGTTAGTGAAAACCTGCATTTTAGTAACTCAATTAGTGATTATTAAATGTTATAAATTGAAATTAAGAAATTTAATATGTTAGTGCTCGGGTTGCCTCCCGAGAAGCACTTATTTAGAGTCTAAGCTCGACTTACCTCGCTCGAAACTTTATTGGAGTTCGCGGAGCCGAAGCTCCTCTCTATCATTCTTAAAATCCTCACCATTATAAAGGTTAAGTCGATGACCATTGATAAATGCTAAATTATACATATTTTTACCTCATGTTTAGCCTATATTTTGGATGGATTCTTATCAATTTTGTGAGAATTGGTGCTCTTAATCCTTCCTTTTCATATCTTATACTTAGGAGAGCATAGGGAAGAAGCAAGAACGGAAAACGGGCCAAAACGATGAAAAATGGGCCAAAATGTACAAACAACACGGGCAAAGAAATGCCATATGGCCGTGCCACATGAAAATCACACGGTCAAGCCCCCGACAAGCACAGCCAGGTCACACGGTTGTGCCTCCACCGATAAAAGCACTCGGCCTCTGTCGAAGTCACACGGGCGTGGCATACGGGCGTGTTCTAGTCATGAGGAAGGGGAATTTCACTCGAATTGGGATGCTTAGAGGCTAAGAAAGGCTCCCCACAAGCTCTCTATATAAAGACCTCATCAGGCAAAAGCAGATATATGTTTTTTGAGATATTTTTCCTCTCTTTTTTCTACCACACTGAGGGTAGAAGCAAGGGATTACTCTAAGGGAGAAGGCTGATTAATTCATCTCAGAAGCCGGAATTCTGCAGCAACATAGAGGATCTCCCTAAATTCCTTCAG
The DNA here is from genome assembly GCA_020496765.1 of Gossypium stocksii. Classification (NCBI taxonomy): domain Eukaryota; kingdom Viridiplantae; phylum Streptophyta; class Magnoliopsida; order Malvales; family Malvaceae; genus Gossypium; species Gossypium stocksii. The sequence goes on from CM035623.1 coordinate 115,238,335, forward strand.
GGGTTTTTAGTTTCTTTTATGTTTTGTTATTTTATATCTTCTGAGATGTTTTCCTTCTTTATTATGAACTAAACCCCTCAAATACTTGAGGGGGATGAAACCTAAGATAGATCTTGTTATTTATTCTTGATTTATTTGATAAATACTTGAATTGTTCTTAATTATGCGTTCTTCATTCTTGATTTAATAATCCTAGGTATTAATTCAAGAATTAGATGTGCTTAGAGCAGAGGAGCAAAAGTTCCTGTGATAAGAGTAGATCTACCATAATTAAGCGGAGTTGTATACAACCCTAGACATAGGGCGACATAAATCTGCCGGATTAGGGTCAAACCTAATATGGGGAGCCATAGATCGAATTAATGCAACCTAGGGAGTTAATTAATAAGGGAACTTTAATTAACAACTTAGGCCTAGTTGCTCTACGCCTCAACAGAGGGTTTAGCATAAGTTAGGGATCTCTACGGATCAAGTCAAGTAAAGAAATCATATAGTTCAAGAAAATAATAACAAGTGAAGTCTAGGTGGATTCTCCCTTGAGTATTGTCTATATAAATCAGCTTTTCCCTAAAAGTTTTCCCAATTTACTCTTTACGCTTTCTTAGTTAGTTTTAAAATTAGTTTAAACAATCATCTTTTATTTCTTAGGCTAGATAATAGAAAAGAAGTAAGTACTAGTACTTTTGGTTCCCTTGGGTACGATAACTCGGTCTTGCCACTAAACTATACTACTGTTCGATAGGTGCGCTTGCCTTTAACATCGTGATATTAGTTAGTTTTGGTGTGATCAGTTTTTATAAATTTTATTACTTAATATCACGCGATATCAAGTTTTTGGCGCCGTTGTCGGGGAACTAAAATATTACGAAAGCTCGATTTCTATTACTTTAGCCATTACTATATATATATTTATTTTTTTCTTTTATTTTTAATTTCAGTTTTTATTTATTTTTATTTTTCTTTTAAATTATTTTTGAGTTTTCTTTGCTTTTTCTTTTTAGGTCTTTTTAGTTTATGACTAGAAACAACCCAACAGGACCACTACTTTTTGACGACGATCTAGAAGCAACAGTTCGCAAAAAACGCAGAGAAATTAGATGCAGTTTACATTATCCAGAACAAGAACCTGAGCAAGAGCCAAAACCTACAGATGAGATGGAGCAAATCAAAACATTCCACCACCTCCAGCACTACCAGCAGAACCAATAAACCAAGAAGAAGCTCCTCGCACTATGTATGATTATGCTAAACCTAGTTTGGCTGGTACCCAAACTAGCATTCTCAGACCTACTATTGCTGCTAATAATTTTGAGTTAAAGCCTAACACTATTCAGATGATGTAGCAATTAGTGCAGTTTGATGGTTTACAAGACGAAGATCCAAACTCACACATAGCCAATTTCTTAGAACTATGTGATACCTTCAAAATAAATGGCGTTTCTGATGATGCCATTCGATTGAGGCTATTTCCATTCTCTTTGAGAAATAAAGCCAAACAGTGGTTAAATTCTTTACCACGAGGCTCAATTACCACATGGGAGCAAATGACCAAAAATTTTTTACTCAAATATTTTCCTCCAGCTAAAACAGCCAAATTACGAAACGATATTTCTTCTTTTGTGCAGATGGATTTAGAAACACTATACGATGCATGGGAGAGATACAAAGATCTTTTGAGAAGGTGCCCTCATTATGGTCTACCTTTTTGGCTACAAGTTCAAACCTTCCACAACGGTTTAAACCCGTCAACTAGACAAATGATCGATGCAGCTGCAGGAGGGACGATCAATAATAAAACACCTAAAGCAGCTTATGAATTTATTGAAGAGATGTCATTGAATAATTATCAGTGGCAAGTCATGAGGACAAAGCCAACAAAAGCCGCAGGAGTTTATAATATTGATGCTGTCGCCATGCTTACTAACCAAGTAGAACTTTTAAATAAAAAGTTTGATAATTTTGTTAGTTCTACACAGGCAAAACCAGTGATGCAATGCGATGCGACTCAAGGAAACACGTTTAATCCAGATTTTGCATCTTATGGACGCAGCATGGAAACTGAACAAGCCAAATATATGGGTAACAATTCTAGATCTCAAAATAACCCTTATAGTAATATTTATAATTCAGGTTGGAGAAATCACCCAAATTTTTCATGGGGAGGACAAGGAAATCAAAGACAACAACCTCTTCCAGGATTTTAACAACTACCACTGCAACATGAGAAGAAGCCAAATCTTGAAGAGATGTTTACCAAATTTATGGCCGCATCAGAAACCCGTTTTTAAAGCAATGAAACGGCACTGAAAAATCAGCAAGCATCAATTCAAGGGCTTGAAAACCAAATTGGTCAACTTGCAAAATTAATTTCAGAAAGACTACAAGGAGGATTACCAAGTAACACTAAGCCAAATCCCAGAGAACATGTCAAAGCGATTACTTTAAGAGATGGAAAGGTCTTAACCGAACCAGAAAAGAAGACTATCCTAGAACTTTCAGAAGAAAAGGAAGTGGAACTCGAGGATAACACTCCACCGCCACTCAAGGAATACAAACCGCGCATCCCATATCTGGCAAAATTGAAGAAAGACCATATAGACGCTCAATTCGGTAAGTTCCTTGAACTTTTTAAACAATTACACATTAACTTACCTTTTGTTGAAGCAATTTCATAGATGCCGAAGTATGCGAAGTTCCTTAAAGAACTTCTGACAAATAAAAGGAAGTTGGAAGAATTGGCCACAGTAGAACTCAACGAGGAATGCTCAGCTATTCTCCAAATAAACTGCCATCAAAACTAAAAGATCCAGGGAGTTTTACTATCCCTTGTCTGATTGGTAGTTTACTTATTAATAAAGCTTTCGCTGATTTAGCTGCTAGCATTAATCTCATGCCTTACAAAATGTTCAAACAACTAGGTCTGAGGGAACCCAAGCCCACTAGGATGAGTATTCAATTAGCAGATAGATCTTTTAAATATCCTAGGGGAATCATTAAAGATGTGCTAGTGAAGGTAGATAAATTTATATTCCTTGTTGATTTTGTTGTGCTTGACATGGATGAGAATATTGAAGTGCCTTTAATTTTGGGATGACCATTTTTAGCCACTGCTAGAGCTGTTATTGATGTAGGGGATGGCAAATTAGTACTTAGAGTTGGCGAGGAAGAAGTTGTCTTTAAAATTTATGATGCCATGAGATTCTCTAAAGAACAAGATGATTCGTGTTATTTTGTTGGTATTATTGACTATTTTGTTCAGGATAATCTCCAGGAACTTGCTCTCACAGACATGTTGGAACTGTGTCTTGTTCAAGGTGGGGGGAAAGATGAAACCACCCCCGAAATTAACGAAGTAAGGAAAGAGTTGGATTCTAATGAAATCATCACTAGGCACATAAGTTATGAAAATTTAAAGATGAGTGATGAATTGAGACAGAAACCTTCCATTACTGAACCCCCTAAATTAGAACTAAAACAACTGCCAGATCATTTAGAATATGCCCTTTTAGAGGAAGAATCAACTTTACCTGTCATTATCGCATCCGATTTAAGCCTTGCAGAGAAAGAGGAACTACTCCATGTGTTAAGAGAACACAGACGTGCTATAGCTTGGAAAATTTCAGATATCAAGGGAATTAATCATTCTTTCTGCACCCACAAAATTTTAATGGAGGACGAATTCAAACCATCAGTGCAAGCCCAGAGACGATTGAATCCCAACATGAAAGAAGTTGTAAAAGCTGAGGTAATTAAACTTCTAGATGCAGGTATTATCTATCCTATTTCTGACAGTTCTTGGGTAAGCCCTGTGCAGGTTGTTCCTAAGAAAGGTGGATTGACCGTGGTGTCTAATGACAAGGAAGAGTTAATACCTACAAGAACAGTCACATGATGGATAGTTTGCATTGATTACAGGAAGCTGAATGACGCCACTCGGAAAGATCATTTCCCATTGCCTTTTATTGATCAGATGTTGGAAAGATTATTAGGTCATATGTATTACTGTTTCCTAGATGCCCTCTCTGGTTACTTCCAGATCCCGATAGCTCCAGAAGATCAGGAGAAAACAACGTTCACATGCCCATATGATACGTTTGCTTATCGCAGAATGCCTTTTGGTTTATGTAGCGCTCCTGCTACTTTTCAGCGATGCATGCTAGCTATCTTTAATGAATTCGTGGAAGACATCATGGAGGTATTTATGGATGATTTCTCAGTTTTTGGTAATTCTTTCCAACTTTGTCTTAATAATCTAGAACGTGTTTTGATCAGATGTGAAGAGACAAATTTAGTGCTAAACTGGGAAAAATGCCACTTTATGGTTCAAGAGGGTATTGTTTTAGGACATAAAATTTCTAGTAAAGGGATAGAGGTAGATAAAGCGAAAATTGAAACTTTTGAAAAACTACCTCCTCCTAATTCAGTTAAGGCTATAAGAAGCTTTTTAGGACATGCCGGTTTTTATCGAAGATTCATTAAAGACTTTTCTAAAATAGCTAAGCCTTTAACTAAATTACTAGAAAAAGACGTACCCTTCAACTTTGACCAAGAATGTCTGGAATCTTTCAACAACCTTAAGGAAAAGTTAGTTAACGCCCCGATTACGATTTCACCTGATTGGAATCTACCTTTTGAACTAATGTGCGATGTAAGTGATTTTGCAGTAGGTGCAGTTTTAGGACAGCGAAGGGACAAGCACTTCCAGCCGATCTATTATGCTAGCAGAACTTTGACAGCCGCTCAAGCAAATTACACTACCACAGAGAAAGAATTGCTAGCTGTTATTTTTGCATTTGACAAATTTAGATCTTATTTAATTTTGTCAAAAGTCATTGTTTATACTGATCATTCAGCTCTTCGCTACCTCTTAACTAAAATTGATGCAAAACTTCGATTGATAAGATGGATTCTATTGTTACAGGAGTTTGACTTGGAAATAAAGGACAAGAAAGGAACCGAAAACTTAGCAGCAGATCACCTCTCAAGGCTAGAGAATGCACAGCCCAAATATCTCGACAAGATGAACGATTTGTTCCCTGAGGAACAACTCCTAGCCTTAACAGATACGACACTTTCTTGGTTTGCTAATTTTGCGAATTATTTAGCAGCTAACATAACCCCAAAAGTGCTAACCTATCAGTAAAAGAAGCGATTCTTCACTGATGTGAAAAACTACTTTTGGGAAGATCCTTTCCTTTTCCGAATTTGTGCAGATCAGGTTATTCGAAGGTGCGTTGATGACACAGAAGCATATCAAATTTTGAATCACTGCCACTCAGGACCCACAGGAGGACATCACAGTGGAACTAGAACTGCTCATAAGGTACTCGAATCAGGCTTTTACCAGCCTACGCTTTTCAGAGATGCCAACAGGTATGTGACCTCTTGTGATAAATGCCAACGAACAGTTAATATCTCTCTGCATAATGAAATGCCTCAGAACTATATACTTTCATGTGAAATATTTGATGTATAGGGTATTGATTTCATGGGTCCGTTCCCTAATTCATTTGGGAATAAATACATACTAGTAGCAGTTGATTACATGTCAAAATGGGTAGAAGCCCAAGCTCTACCTACAAATGATGCTAGGGTGGTAGTATGCTTCTTGAAAAGACTTTTTTCTCGATTTGGAACACCTAGGATAATCATTAGTGATAGGGGTACACATTTTTGCAATACCCAATTTGAAAAAATCTTGAAAAGGTATAGAGTACACTATAGAACAGCCACCCCTTATCACCCACAAACTAGTGGCCAAGTTGAAGTAACAAATAGGGAACTAAAACGCATCTTAGAGAAAACAATAGAAACAAATAGGAAAGATTGGTTAAGAAAGGTAGACGATGCATTATAGGCTTATAGAACTGCTTTTAAAACACCCATAGGAACATCTCCCTATAAACTTGTTTATGGAAAAAATTTCCATCTACCATTTGAACTTGAACATAAAGCATTCTGGGCTATAAAATTTTTAAACCTTGATTTTAAAAGTGCAGGAGAGAAGAGATTAATGTAGTTGAATGAGCTAGATGAATGGCGCTTCAATGCTTACGAGAACTCGCGACTACATAAGGAAGCCATGAAACGACGTCATGACAAAAGGCTGAAACAACCCAAGCAGTTCAAAACAGGTGATCTCGTCTTACTTTACAACTGAAGGCTGAAACTATTCCCTGGAAAACTCAAGTCAAGGTTGTCAGGTCCATTCATTGTTCTAAATGTCTTTCCATATGGCACCATTGAGGTAACTCACCCTAACCACGGTACGTTCAAAGTAAACGGCCATAGGCTTAAACATTATAGAGGTGAGAATTTTACGAAAAACAGGGAGGAGCTTCGGCTCCACCACACCCTTTCTTGACACATCCAGGTAGAGTCGAGTTTAGACTCTAAATAAGCGCTTCTCAGGAGGCAACCCGAGCACTAACTTAGTAACTTTCTTTTCTTTAAAATTTTTAGTATTTTTTCATGCATAAACTAACTCTTTGAATGCAGAAATTTAAGACCACACGGCCAGGCACACGGGCATGCCTTAGGCCGTGTGCGCACTTAAAAACAGGGGCACGGTCGTGTACTCAGATCGTGCCCCAAAACACGGGCCATCGATAAATTTCCACGGCCGTGCGATATGGTCGTGGCGACCTTACGAATTCCACACGGGCTATCAATACCTCCCCATGGCAGTGCGACATGGCCGTGGCAACCTTGCAGTATCAACACGGGCTTGCACAAATCCCCACGCCCGTGGCCTTAGCTCGTGGAAGACACTGTCAAATTTCACACGCCCGTTGCACATATCACACGACTGTGTGATACACGAACATGATCGCACACGGCCGTGTATACCATCACACGACCGTGTGAGTAACGAAGACCTGATCTCCCACGACCGTGTGAACCAACCACACGGGCGTGCTCATCGAAACATGGCGCGCTAAAACCTCCAATTTTCGAAAAACACGGGCTGAATACGACTCACAGGGGCGTGCGACATGCCTGTGTGACCCAAAATGTATAAATAGGGGGCCATTTTTAAACCTTCCTTTTCACCTAAAACCCTAGAATCTCACACCCAAAACCTCCCCAACCTCCGTGAGCACCTCTGCCACCCTCAAAACCACCATAATACTCAAAAATAACCTCCCCACGCCCGTGTAACAGCCCCCCACGACCGTGCAAACTCATAATTGGTTCTATTTTCTCATTTTTCTCATTTATTTTTATTTTATTTCATTTATTTAATTTTTATTTCATTTTACTTTTGTGTAAATTGTTGATACAAGCATGGAACTAGGAAATATAGGATGAATAATCTAGACTAATATAGAATCAATTAGGATTACATGCCACTTAATTTTATTTTTGCTTGCCATTTAGATTTCATTTTATTTTGCCACTTGGACACATATTTGCATGCCATTTTTCTCATAAGTTAATATATACATGCCTATAGTTCTTAGTTTTTGTTATAAGTTTTTAATATGATCATATTTTACTATTCAGGTTACTCCTCAGTTGTTATTTTAGGAAAAATATCAATTTACATTTTAAATCATTTTTAATCTTAATATTTAGGACTAATACTTTTGTTTTTTCAAATACCATGTCATCATCGCGCGCCAGAAAGATTGCTGTCCCCGTCTCCAAGAAACGAAAGGGGCCAGGAAGTTCCTCAGCAAGGCTCACCTCTAAGACACACCACCCGTTCCTCATATTTCTGTAGGACTCCCAGGAGGAACGCTACCAGTTACTCCGAGCACGCGCTATCTCGATGGGCCGATACATTGACTGGGAGGCCTTCGCGCAAGTAAACCTGATAGACGATGTCCAAGCCCTGCTAGCTACCGACCCATGGGACCAGTTCTTTAGGATTGTGGAGCCCACCTATCTAGAACTCACTCTCGAGTTTTGCTCCACATTCCACCTCTAGATCGTCATGAACAGATTTGACGATCCCGGCACGGTCCAATTCTGATTAGGAGGTCTTGTGCGACAGCTGAGTGTCCCAGAGTTCGGCACGGCTCTCGGTCTCCTTACCAAGTAGTTCATGGCAGAAGAAGACTTCCCTACTCTTTCCAGGCGCATCCACATCCGACCCCTCGACTGCTGGAACGAGATTGCTCCAGGGCGATAGATCTATAATCCCAACGTCAGCAAGGCATCCGCCCTCCCTCCTTCTCTCAGGTATATTCACACCCTCCTTGCTCACACCTTGACAGGTAGATGGGAGAGTACAGGCGTCGTCAACACTCACGACGTCTATTTCCTCTGGTGCATGGCCAATGGCCACCCTATCGACCTTGCCTACTTCATAGCGTTGGCCATTCAACACCAGACTGAGAGGCACCACAAGGGAGTCGTATCTATGGGCTCGTACATCACACGACTAGGCCGCTACTTTGGCCTACTCAACACTGCAGCCCAGACATCCTTGTACACCCTACTTGGCCAGATGTCCTCCTAGGGCATCCAGAGCATGCTCTCCATGAGGATGGTAGAGCGACAGCCAGGTGGTGGCCACTTTCACTTCCACCTTGTCTAGGAAGGCGAGGACCCAGAGGACATTACTGATGATGTCCCACCGCTACCACCTGAGGAGGATGCACCCGCCGAGCCATCATACCCCAGACGACCTACCTAGACAGCAGTCCCACACGCTGACATACACGAGCGCCTAGACCGATTTGAGTAGCGCCTCGATTACATCGACGCCACTTTAGCGCACATATGTTAGCACCTTGGCATTTCCCCACCACCACGAGATCCATCAGAGGACTAGATCCTCTTTTTATCTTTATTTTGTTTTACTTTTATTTTTTCTTTTATCTTTTCTTATTACTTTATTCTAACTCTTAAACACTGATCCTTATTTTCACCTTTTCTTTTAACTTTATTTTCCTTTTTAGGTTTATTTTTCATTTTTTCTTTATTTGAATTTTCATTTTTTATTTATTCTGTTTATTTTATTTTCTTCAGCCATCTCCTAATGAAGTAACCCCTCTTCATCTTAACCTCCCACGACTAATAAATCCATTCACAGTTTGAAAGGAGCCTTACAGCTCAAATCTCTACAGAAATGGAAACACCGTGCCACATATGCCAACTCTTCCCATATCTGTCTCACAAAGCCATCCACATTTTAGGGAGTTTCTTATCTCTCCCTCTCTTATGATATTATGCTTTTATTGCTAATATTATCCTTGTACATTGAGGGCAATGTACATCTTAAGTGTGGGGGGGAACGTACTTTAAATTTTATTTCATTCTCTTTAAAATCCCTGAAATTGTTCTAACTAATTGCACTGTCCTCAATAACATGATCTTCAGTCTACTATTAGGAATTAATTTTGATTGATTTATAATTTTTATTGATATGTTGAGAATTAAAGAAATAGGTGATTGTACTTTAAATATTCAAACTTAAAAACATTAAGGAATCAAGCATGATAAGTTGAAATTTTTGAGAACTCTAATTTTTTGCATAAGTTATCTTCCCTAATTTTAAGTACTATCTTGAGATTTGAAATTCGCAGGATTGACATCAAAAGCCATAATTCTGGTGAGATTTTGAGCCTTTTGAGCATACATTCTTTCGTGCTCACTTTTGTTATTACTTTGAATGAGTTAACACTGAATTGTTATTCTAGAACTTGCTTTAATTATACATGTCAAGACCACATCATTGATTTGATATACCAAGATGATAAAGGCATTTAGGATTTAACCCACTTACTCCACAAAAGCCTACCTCCATAATCTAACCTCTAGTGAACCCCATTGAGCCTAACAACCTTTTCCTTGACTCACCCTCTAATTATTAACCAATAACCCATTTTTGTTGAATTTTCCATTCAATTACTTTTGATCCCTGTTTTTGTCGAGATTTGAGTTGAATTTATTATCTAAGCTTTATTCTCTTTTCCAGTATGTAAATCTTATCTAAGCTTTATTCTCTTTTCCAGTATGTAAATCTTTACTCAATTCATTGTATTACTTGAATTGTTCTTAATTAAAAAAAAACATGAGTACATACAGTCAAATTCAATTGTAATATGTAATAGTTCAAATTAATTTTTGGCATATTTCTCTCTTAAGGCTACCAAAATGATGTTATTAAGCTTTGAAAATATGTTCCAGTGATAGAGATTTTTCTAGCTAGATAAAATTTTTTTTTAGTTCAATGTCGATTCTAACCCTTTTTTGCAGCCTGTGACAATACCCCTAACCAAGCCCCGTTACAACCATGAAAAGACCTCTTGATCGATATATCATATCAAACTATAGTAGTGGAGATTTGATTTTCGTGCAAGCTTATGGTAATAACTTTTCAGGTTGACTAGAGAGTGCTTAAAATTTTGAACCCTAAACACTTCGAGTTAATAGAGTGAACCTTTAGTGAGGATGTCTACTCCTGTTAATTAAGATGGAGAGATAACTACTTAGAAGGAAGGAAAACTTATGTTTTCAATGATAAAATTCTCAACTTAGAGTAATTAAATCTTTAATATTCTTCTGATTGAATTTTTCATTGTATGATTACCTATGGATTAGTTTGAAATATTATTGATAAAGATTATAGGTTGAGAAGAATGATTCTTTTTAGGGATTGAGATTTTGCTTGAGGACAAGCAAAGGCTTAAATGTGGGGGTATTTGATAAACGCTAAATTATACATATTTTTACCTCATGTTTAGCCTATATTTTGGATGGATTCTTATCAATTTTGTGAGAATTGGTGCTTTTAATCCTTCCTTTTCATATCTTATACTTAGGAGAGCATAGGAAAGAAGAAAGAACAAAAAACGGGCCAAAAACGATGAAAAATGGGCCAAAATGTGCGAACAACACGGGCAAAGAAATGCCACACGGCCATGCCACACAGCCGTGCCACATGAAGATCACACGGTCAAGCCCTCGACAAGCACGGCCAAGTCAAACGGCCATGCCTCCACTGATAAAAGCACACGGCCTCTGTTGAAGTCACACGGGCGTGGCACACAGGCGTGTTCTAGTCGTGAGGAAGGGGAATTTCACTCGAATTGGGATGCTTAGAGGCTAAGAAAGGCTCCCCACAAGCTCTCTATATAAAGACCTCATGAGGCAAAAGTAGATATATGTTTTTTGAGATATTTTTCCTCTCATTTTTCTACCACACTAAAGGTAGAAGCAAGGGATTACTCCAAGGGAGAAGGCCGATTAATTCATCTCAGAAGCTGGAATTCTGCAGCAACATAGAGGATCTCCTTAAATTCCTTCAAAGGTTTTTGGTTTCTTTTATATTTTGTTATTTTATATCTTCTGAGATGTTTTCTTTCTTTATTATGAACTTAACCCCTCAAATACTTGAGGGGGATGAAACCTAAGACAGATCTTGTTATTTATTCTTGATTTATTTGATAAATACTTGAATTGTTCTTAATTGTGCGTTCTTCATTCTTGATTTAATAATCCTAGGTATTAATTCAAGAATTAGATGTGCTTAGAGCAAAGGAGTAAAAGTCCTTGTGATAAGAGTAGATCTACCATAATTAAGTGGAGTTGCATGCAACCCTAGACATAGGGCGATATAAATCTGCCGGATTAGGGTCAAACCTAATATGGGGAGCCATAGATCAAATTAATGCAACCTAGTGAGTTAATTAATAAGGGAACTTTAATTAACAACTTAGGCCTAGTTGCTCTACGCCTCGACGGAGGGTTTAGCATAAGTTAGGGATCTCTACGGATCAAGTCAAGTAAAGAAATCATATAGTTCAAGAAAATAATAACAAGTGAAGTCTAGGTGGATTCTCCCTTGAGTATTGTCCATATAAATCAGCTTTTCCCTAAAAGTTTTCCCAATTTACTCTTTACGCTTTCTTAGTTAGTTTTAAAATTAGTTTAAACAATCCTCTTTTATTTTTTAGGCTAGATAATAGAAAAGAAGTAAGTACTAGTACTTTTGGTTCCCTTGGGTACGATAACTCGGTCTTACCACTAAACTATACTACTGTTCGATAGGTGCGCTTGCCTTTAACATCGTGATATTAGTTAGTTTTGGTGTGATCAATTTTTATAAATTTTATTACTTAATATCACGTGATATCAACCATTTACCTTGAAAGTGCCATGGTTTGAATGTGTTACCTCTACTGTGCCGTATGGAAAGACGATTTTAACTATAAATGGGCCTGACCACCTTAATTTCAGCTTTCCAGGGAATAATTTGAGTCTTGAGTTATATAGCAAAACAAGATCACCAGTTTCAAACTACTTATGTTGTTTTAAACGAGCGTCATGGCGTTGCTTTGTTACTTCCTTGTATAATCATGAGTTCTCGTATGCATTACCGCGCTATTCATCAAACTCATTTAACTGCATAAGTCTCTTTTCATCTGCAAGTTTAAGATCAAAGTTAAGAAATTTTATAGCCCAAAATACCTTATGTTCTAGTTCAAACGGTAGATGACAACTTTTCCCATAAACAAGTTTATAAGGAGATGTTCCTATAGGGGTTTTAAAAGTGGTCCTATAGGCCCATAAAGCATCATCTAATTTTGTTACCCAATTCTTCCTATTTGACTCTACCATCTTTTCTAGGATTTGTTTAAGTTCTCTATTAGCTACTTCGACTTGGCCACTAGTTTATGGATAGTGAAGGGTAGCTACTCTGTTGTGCACTCCATATTTCTTTAAAACTCTATCAAATTGAGCATTAAAAAAATGAGTACCCCTATCGCTAATAATTGAACTAGGTATTCTAAATCGAGAAAAGAGTTTCTTAAGAAATCTCACTACCATTCTAGCATCATTAGTAGGTAAAGCTTGGGCTTCCACCCATTTTGACATGTAATCAACTGCTACTAAGATGTATTTATTCCCAAACGAAGTAGGAAATGGACCCATGAAATCAATACCCCATACATCGAATATTTCATATGAGAGCATATAGGTTTGAGGCATTTCATCACATTTTGAGATATTACCTGTCCTTTGGCATTTGTCACAAGTAGTAACATACATGTTGGCATCTTTAAACAGTATGGGCCAATAAAAACCTAATTTGAGTGCTTTATAAGCGGTTCTAGTCCCACTGTAATGTCCTCCGGTTGGTCTTGTATGGCAGTGTTCCAAGATCTTGTCTGCTTCTGACTTCGTAACGCATCTTCAAATGAATTGATCTGCACATATACGAAAAATAAAGGGATCTTCCCAAAAGTAGTTTTTTACATTAGCGAAGAATCGCTTCTTTTGCTGATGTATCAACACTTTTGGGGTTATGTTAGCAGCTAAATAATTCACAATGTCAGCAAACTAGGGTACCTCAGAATCAGATACAACTAAGAGTCGTTCTTCAGGAAACGAGTCATTTATTTTAGCTTCGTTGAATTCCTTGAGGTGTGGATTCTCAAGCCTGGAACGATGATCAGCCGCAAGGTTTTTAGCCCCTTTCTTATCTTGTATCTCCAAGTTGAATTCATACAATAATAAAATCCATCTTATTAATCAAGGTTTTGCATCAGACTTAGTTAGAAGGTAACGAAGAGCAGAATGATCAGTATAAATGACGACTTTAGACAAAATCAAATATGGTCTAAATTTGTCGAACGCAAAAACCACAGCTAGCAATTCCTTTTCCGTGGTAGTGTAATTCTCTTGTGCGGCTGTCAAAGTCTTGCTAGCATAATAAATTGGCTGAAAATGCTTGTCTCTTCACTGTCCTAGAATTGCACCTACTGCAAAATCACTCGCATCACACATTAGTTCAAAAGGTAAATTCCAATCAGGTGCAATTATAATCGGGGCATTAGTCAATTTATCTTTGAGAGTATTAAATGCGTCTAAACATTCCTGATCAAAACTGAAAGGCACATCTTTCTCTTGAAATTTCGTTAAAGGCTTAGCTATTTTAGAAAAATCTAATAGCCTTAACTGAATTAGGAAGAGGTACTTTTTCAATGGTTTCAATTTTTACTTTGTCAACCTCTATCCCTTTACTAGAAATTTTATGACCTAGTACAATACCTTCACGAACCATCATATTTCCTAGTTAAGAACAAGATTTGTTTCTTCACATCTTATTAAAACTCGTTCTAAATTTTTTTCTTCACATCTTATTAAAACTCGTTCTAAATTTTTAAGGCAAAGATGGAAGGAGTTACCAAATACTGAGAAGTCATCCATAAATACCTCCATAATGTCTTCCACGAGTTCAATAAAGATGGCTAACATGCAACGTTAAAAAGTGGCAGGAGTATTACGTAATCCAAAAGGCATTCTATGATAAGCAAACGTACCATATGGATAGGTAAATATCATGTAAATATCATTTTCTCTTGATCTTTAAGAGCTATCGGGATTTGGAAGTAGCCAGAGAGTCCATCCGGGAAACAGTAGTACATATGCCTTAATAGTCTTTCCAACATTTGATCAATGAAGGGAAAAGGAAAGTGGTCTTTTCTCGTGGCATCATTCAACTTCCTGTAATCAATGCAGACTCTCAAACCGATGACTGTTCTTGTAGGGATTAATTTGTTCTTTTCGTTGGCAACAACAATCATGCCTCCCTTCTTAGGAACAACCTGCACAAGACTTACCCAAGAACTGTCAGAAATAGGATAAATAACTCCAGCACCTAGAAGTTTAATTACCTTAGCCTTAACAACTTCCTTCATGTTAGGATTCAATCATCTTTGAGCTTGGATGCATGGTTTGTATTCGTCTTCCATCAAAATTTTATAGGTGCAAAAAGAGGGACTGATTCCTTTAATGTCAGAAATTTTCCAAGCTATGGCTTTTTTATGTTCTTTTAGTACTTGGAGTAATTCTTCTTTCTCCTTAGGTTGCAAGTCTGAAGCAATAATCACGGGCAATGTAGAGTTATCTCCCAAAAATGCATATTCTAAGTGATTGGGTAATTACTTCAATTCTAGTTTAGGGGGTTAGTCAATAGAAGGTTTCCGTCTCAGTTTGTCATTTATTTCTATACCCTCATAGTCAATTTGTCTTGGAGATGGTTCGTTAGAATTTAAATCAATTGTCACCTTCTCGATTTCAGTGGTGATTTCGTCTTCCTTCCCACTCTGAATGAGACATAGTTCCAATGTGTCCTTAAGAGCGATTTCCTGAAAAGAATCTTGAATAGAATAGTCAATAGAATCAATAAAATAACAGGAATCATCTTGTTCTCTAGAAAATCGTATGGCATCATAAATTTTGAAAATGATTTCTTCATCTCCCACCCTAAGCACAAGTTTACCATCTCCCACATCAATAACAGCTCTAGCAGTGGCTAAAAATAGGCATCCTAGAATTAAAGGTACTTCAACATCCTCATCCATGTCAAGCACAACAAAATCAACAGGGAATATAAATTTATCTACCTTTACTAGCACATCCTCAATGATACCCCTAAGATATTTAACAGATCTGTCAGCTAATTGAATGCTCATCCTAGTGGGTTTTGGTTCCCCAAGACCTAGTTGCTTGAACATTTTATAAGGCATCAAATTAATACTAGCACCTAACTCAGCTAACGCTTTTTCAATATTTAAACTACCAATTAAACAGGGAATAGTAAAACTTCCTAGATCTTTCAGTTTGGTTGGTAGTTTGTTCTGGAGGATAGCTGAACATTCCTCGTTGAGTTCCACTGTGGACAGTTCTTCCAACTTCCTCTTGTTTGTTAGAAGCTCCTTCAAAAAATTTGCATACGTGGGCATCTACGAAATAGCTTCAACAAAAGGTAAGTTAATATGTAACTGCTTAAAAAGTTCTAGAATCTTACTGAATTGTGCATCTATGCGGTCTTTCTTTAACTTTGCTGGGTATGGGATGGGTGGCTTATATTCTTTAAGCACCGGTGGGGAGTTCTCCTTAGGTTGAGTCTCCTCAACTTTCTCTTTGTTAGGCTCTTGTAGCAACTTTTTTTCAGGCTTAGCTAGCGTTGTTCCACTTCTTAATGTAACTGCTTTAACATGTTCCCTAGGATTAGGTTTAGTGTTACTCGGCAAACTACCTTGTGGCCTATCAGATATCATCTTAGTAAGTTGACCAATCTGATTTTCAAGTCCTTGAATTAAAGCTTGTTGGTTCTTAAATGCTGTTTCGGTATTCTGAAAATGAGTTTCTAACACCGATATGAATTTTTCCAACATCTCCTCAAGGTTTGGTTTCTTTTTCTATCGATAAGGGGGTTGCTGAAATCCCAGAGGGGGTGGCGATCTTTGATTTCCTTGACATCCCCATGAAAAATTTGGATGATTTCTCCAACCTGCATTGTAAATGTTACTATAAGGATTATTTTGAGGTTGAGGATTATTACCCATATAATTCATTTGCTCGTTTTCCATGCCATGTCTATAGGGAGAGTACTCTGGATTGCCCACACCACTTATATTCGCGTCGCAGTGCATAACTGATGTACCTGCATAGAACCAACTAAACCATCAATCTTTTTATTCAAAAGTTCTACCTGGCTAGAAACCATAGCGACTATGATTAACGATAGATTATACACGTTTTTACCTTATGCTTAGCCTAATTTTTGGATGAATTATCATTGAATTTGTGGAAATCGATGCTCTTAATCCTTTTATTTCATGTTTTGTACTCAGGTAAGCTTAGGGAAGAGAAAAGAGCAAGGAACGGGCTGAAAATAGAGAAAATGGGCCAAAGAATGAAAACAGCACAGCCTGGGCTTTGATCCACAGGGGCGTGGCACACGGGCGTGTCCCTATCGTGAGGAAGTTCAATTTCACTCGAAAAAGGCTACTTAGGGGCTAAGAAAGGCATTCCAAGAAGGGGGTACTTTTCTCCCCTCAAGAAGGTGCTTATTTCCCGCTAATACAGAGAATAGAAGCAAGGAATTACTCCAAGAAAAGTCGATTGATCCATCTCAGAAGCTGAATTCACCTTCAAAGACTGAAGATCTCCTTTCAAATTCCTACAGGGGTTTTTGGGTTCTTTATGTTTTATTATCATTATTCTTCTGAGATGTTTTCTTTTATAATTATGAACTAAATCCCCCAAATACTTGAGGGGGATGAAACCTAAGACAGATCTTGTTATTATTTCCTCTTGAATTATATGATAAATATTTGATTTGTTCTTAATTGTGTTTTTAACTCTTAAATTGATATTTCTGAGATATTGATTTAAGTCGAATGTGCTTATGTAGAAGAGAAAAAGTCCCTGCATAGGAGTAGAGCCAACACAATTAAGCGATGTTGATCGCAATCCTAGAATAGGACGACTAAAATCTACCGGATTAGGGTCAAACCTAATAAGAGAGTCCATAGAATGAGTTAAGGCAACACTAGGGGTTTTAATTAGAAAGAGATTTCAATTAATCAACCTAGGGTTAGTTGTTGTTAGTCTCGAGAGAGATATTAACATAAGTTAGGGATTTCTACGGATCAAGTCAAGTGAATAAATCGTCTAGTTCAAGAGTTGATAACAAGTGAAGTCTAGGTGGATTCTCCCTTGAGTATTGTCCAAATCAATCAGTTTTCACTAAGAGTTTTTCCCCAATTCACTTTTTGTGCATTCTTAGCTTAGTCTAATAATTAGTTTAGTTTAATATAAAAATTCCCTTTTATTTCTAGGTTAAATAATAGAAAGAAAGTTAGTACTAGTACTTTTGGTTCCCTTGGGTACAATATCTCGGTCTTGCCCTAACTATACTACTGTTTGATAGGTGCGCTTGCCTTAAATCGTGATAATAGTTAGTTTCTGGTATGATCATTTATTATAAATTTTATTGCTTCATATCACGCATATCAAGTTTTTGGCGCCGTTGTCGAGGAACTAAGATATTAAGAACACTCGATTTCTATTACTTTAGCCATGACTATTTTTATTTATTTTCAAACTTTACTTTTATTTATTTTACTCATTTTCATTTTCTTTCCTTTTTCCCTTTCTAGGTATCTCTAGTTTATGACTAGAAGAAACCCAGGAGGACCACTACTGTTTGACGAAGATTTAGGAGCCACAGTTTGCAAAAATCATAGAGAGATCAGACGAAGCCTACAGTATCTAGAGCAGGAACAAGAACCTAAGCATACCGAAAAGATGGAAGCAAATCAAGACAATCTACCACCTCCTGCGATAGCCACAGAACTGGTGAACCAAAATAATGCTCCTCGTATTATGTATGATTATGCTAAACTTAATTTGGCTGGTACTGAATCTAGTATTGTTAGACCTGCTATTGCTGCAAATAATTTTGAATTGAAACCTAACACTATTCAGATGATACAGCAATTTGTTCACTTTGATGGTTTACAGGATGAGGATCCAACTCTCACTTAGCCAATTTCTTGGAATTTTGTGACACTTTTAAAATCAATGGTGTTTCTGATGATGCCATTCGCCTCCGACTATTTCCTTTTTCCTTAAGGAATAAAGCCAAACAATGGTTAAATTCCCTACCACGATGCTCAATCACTACATGGGAACAGATGACCGAAAATTTTTTACTTAAGTATTTTCCTCCAGCGAAAATAGCTAAATTGCGGAATGATATCTCTTCTTTTGTACAGATGGATTTAGAGACACTTTACGATACATGGGAGAGATACAAAGACCTATTGAGAAGGTGCCCTCACCATGGGTTACCTCTATGGCTACAAGTTCAAACTTTCACAATGGTTTGAATCCCTCAACAAGGCAGATGATCGATGCAGCCGCTGGAGGAACAGTCAATAATAAAACACCAGAAGCAGCCTACGAATTTATAGAAGAGATGTCACTGAATAACTATCAGTGGCAAGTCATGCGGACAAAGCCGACAAAAGTAGCAGGAGTTTTTAATATTGATGTAGTCACAATGCTTTCTAATCAGGTAGAACTTTTAAATAAAAAGATTAATGGTTTTATTGGTTCTATGCAGGTACACCCAGTGATGCAGTGTGACGCAGTTCAAGGAACCATGCACAATCCAGATTACCCCTATGGACATGGCATGGAAACTGAGCAAGCCAACTATAAGGGTAACAATTCTAGATCTCAAAATAATTTTATAGTAACACTTACAATGCACGTTGGCAGAACCACCCCAATTTTTCATGGGGTGGATAAGAAAATCAAAGACAACCACCTCCTCCGGGATTTCAATAGCCACCACTCCAACAAGAGAAAAAGCCAAATCTTGAAGAGATGCTCACAAAATTTATTGCCATGTCAGAAAGACATTTCCAAAACACTAAAACGGTACTGAAGAACCAGCAAGCACCCATCCAGGGGCTCAAGAATCAAATTGGTCAACTCGCAAAGATGATATCTGATAGACCACAAGGTAGTTTGCCAAGTAATACTGAGCCAAATTCTAGAGAACATGTAAAAGCAGTTACTCTAAGGAATGGAAAAGTACTAGCTGGATTGGAAAAAAACCTGTTCAAGAATCTAAAAAGGACAAGGTAGAGGAAGAGGAACCTAAAGAACATGATCCACCAGCACTTAAAGAATATAAACCACCCATAGTATATCCAGCAAAGTTAAAGAAAGACCGCATGGATGCTCAATTTGGTAAATTTCTCGAACTTTTCAAATAATTACATATTAACTTACCTTTTGTTGAAGTAATTTCGCAGATGCCAAAGTACGCAAAATTTTTAAAGGAACTTCTCACAATAAAAGGAAGTTGGAAGAATTGTCCATAGTGGAACTCAACGAGGAATGCTCAGCTATTCTCCAAAATAAATTACCAACCAAACTGAAAGACCCAGGAAGTTTTACTATTCCCTTCTTAATTGGTAGTTTAACATTGAAAAAGCCTTAGCTGATTTAGGCGTTAGTATTAACCTAATGCCTTATAAAATGTTCAAGCAACTAGGTCTAGGGGAACCAAAACCTACTAAGATGAGTATTCAATTAGCTGATAGATCTGTTAAATATCCTAGGGGGATCATTGAAGATGTATTAGTAAAAGTAGATAAATTTATATTCCCTGTTGATTTTGTTGTGCTTGACATGGATGAAGATATTGAGGTACCCTTAATTTTAGGATGCCCATTCTTAGCTACTGCTTGAGCTGTTATTGACGTACGGGACGGTAAACTAGTGCTTAGGGTTGGTGAAGAAGAAGTTGTTTTTAAAATTTATGATGCAATGCAATTTTCTAGAGAGCAAGATGATTCTTATTATTTATTGATTCTATTGATTATTTTGTTCAAGACAATTTTTAGGAAATCACTCTTGAAGACATGTTGGAACTGTGTCTTGTTCAAGGTAGGGAGGAAAATGAAGCCACCACTGAAGTAAAGAAAGTAATAAAAGATTTAAACTCTAATGAACTTGTCACAAGGCACATAAGTTATGAGGGTGTTAAGATAAATGATGAACTGAGACAAAAACCCTCAATTGATGAACCTCCTAAATTGGAACTAAAATGATTGCCTGACCATTTGGAATATGCATTTTTAGGAGATGATTCTATATTACCAGTAATTATCGCATCAGATTTGAGTGCTGAAGAGAAAGAAGAATTACTTCAAGTACTAAGAGAAAATAAAAAGGCTATAGCTTGGAAGATTTCTGATATTAAAGGAATTAGCCCTTCTTTTTGCACCCACAAAATTTTAATGGAAGATAAATATAAGCCATATGTGCAAACTCAGAGACGGTTGAATCCCAACATGAAGGAAGTCGTAAAAGCCGAGGTTGTTCCTAAAAAGGGAGGCATGACTGTAGTATCTAATGACAAAAAGGAATCAATACCTACAAGAACAGTCATTGGATGAAGAGTTTGTATTGATTATAGAAAGTTGAATGAAGCAACCAGAAAAGACCATTTTCCTTTACCCTTCATCGATCAAATGTTGGAAAGACTGTTAGGACATATGTATTACTGCTTCTTAGATGGCCTCTCTGGTTACTTCCAAATCCCGATAGCTCTAGAAGATCAAGAAAAGACAACATTCACATGTTCATACGGTATGTTTGCTTATCGTAGAATGCCTTTTGGATTATGTAATGCCCCTGCTACTTTTCAGTGATGCATGTTAGCTATCTTTGACGAACTCGTGGAAGACATCATAGAGGTATTTATGGATGACTTTTCAGTTTTTGGTAATTCTTTTCAACTCTGTCTTAATAATTTAAAACGTGTTCTAATAAGATGTGAAGAGACGAATCTAGTGCTCAATTGGGAAAAATGTCACTTTATGGTTCAAGAAGGTATTGTATTAGGACATAAAATTTCTAGTAAAGGGATAGAGGTAGATAAAGCAAAAATTGAAACCATTGAAAAATTACCTCCCCCTAATTCGGTTAAGGCTATAAGAAGATTTTTAGGACATGCTAGTTTTTATCGAAGGTTTATTAAACACCTTTCTAAAATAGCTAAGCCTTTAACAAAATTACTAGAAAAAGATGTGCTTTTCAATTTTGACTAGGAATGTTTAGAATCTTTTAACACTCTCAAAGAAAAATTAGTTAATGCACCAATTATGATTTCACCTGATTGGAATCTACCTTTTGAACTAATGTGTGATGTGAGTGATTTTGCAGTAGGTGCAGTTCTAGGACAACGAAGAGACAAGCACTTTCAACCGATTTATTATGCTAGCAAAACTTTGACGATCACGCAAGCAAACTATACTACCACGGAAAAAGAATTACTAGCTGTTATTTTTGCTTTTGACAAATTTAGATCATATTTAATATTTTCTAAAGTCATCGTTTATACTGATCATTCCGCTCTTCATTATCTTTTAACTAAAACTGATGCAAAACCTCGATTAATAAGATGGATTCTATTGTTACAGGAATTCGACTTAGAGATACAAGATAAGAAAGGAGTTAAAAATTTGGCAGCGGATCATCTTTCAAGATTAGAAAATTCACACCCTGAGGACCTCGATAAAATAAACGACTTGTTCCTTGAAGAACAACTCCTAGTTATAACAGAAGCTGCAGTTCCTTGGTTTGCTGATTTTGCAAATTATTTAGCAGCTAACATAATCCCAAAAGATGAAGTCATTCGAAGATGCGTTACTATGACGGAAGAGTATAGAATTCTGGATTACTGCCATTCTGGACCAACAGGAGGACACCACAGTGGAACTAAAACTACTCACAAAGTACTCGAATCAGGTTTTTACTAGCCCACCCCTTTCAAGGATGCCAACAGGTATGTGACCACTTGTGATAAATGCCAAAGGACTGGTGAGAAACGTCTAAAGCAATTAAATGAGCTGGATGAATGGCGTTGCAATGCATACGAAAACTCACGATTATATAAGGAAGCTACAAAGTGACGCCATGACAATCGTTTAAGACAACTTAAGCAGTTTAAAACTGGCGATCTTGTCTTGCTATACAACTCAAGGCTCAAACTATTCCTTGGAAAACTTAAATCAAGATGGTGAGGCCTATTCACTGTTCAAACTGTCTTTCCATACGGCACAGTCGAGGTAACTCATCCAAACCATGGCACTTTCAAGGTAAACAATCATCGGCTTAAACATTATAAAGGTGAGAAATTTAAGAATAATAGGGAGGAGCTTCAGCTCCACGACCCCTCGCAATGACACACACAAGCAGAGTCGAGCTTAGACTCTAAATAAGTGCTTCTCGGGAGGCAACCTGAGCACTAACTTAGTACATTCTTTTATTTTGGCTTTCTAATACATCAACTAACCCTTTGAATGCATGTTTTTTGAGCCACACCGCCATGCCCACGGGCATGCCTAAGACTGTGTGGACACTACGAGTAGAGACACGAGCATGAGATATGGTCGTGTACAAGTGGGGTAAAATTTTTCTAACACATGGGCTTCAACAAATTACCACGGCCGTGCGATGTGGCCGTGGCATAACCTGTTGAATCAAACACGGGCTTCGACAAGTTACCACGCCCATGTCTCAAAACCGTGGCCAAGCCTATTGATTCAAACATGGGCGTGCGACATGCTCGTGTCCTAAGGCCGTGGTCGAACCTGCCAATTCTTACATGGGCGTGTGACCTACTACACCACCGTGGAAGAAGCGAACATTGAAGGACACGGCCATGCGATACGGTCGTGTGCCCCAATACGCCTTAGGAACATGGGCATGTGTTACGAAAGCGGCATGCCAAAACCCTCAATTTTGGAACCACACGGGCTAACCCCGAGCCACACGGGCATGTGTCAAGCCCGTGTAACCTAAAATCCTATATAAATAGCCCACTATTAATCTTCTTCTCCTAAACCCTAAAAATCTCTCAACCCAACTCCCATACCCACTATTTCTAGCGTCCCCGCCGTCATCAACAGTGCCACCACGCCCGTACAACGTCACCACGATCGTGCCCCGCCCCTATAGTCACCCATTCGGTTCTTTTTTCTTATTTATCTCTTAAATTTCTAATGTCTTTATCTATTTTTATGTTAATAATTTGCTTTATTTAGTTTTTGCATTATTTTTGAGCATGAACTTCATTGATTTCGCATGATTATTCTAGAATTTTCAACATGCCACTCAGAATCATCCTTGCGCTGCTATCTTTAGTTTTTTAGGCCATTAATCTTTAGTCTAAACTTCATGTTTAGATTAATTGAATTATTTTCTTTTCACTAGTTTTTGCATTCATTTAGGTACCAAGTATTCAACTAAATTATTTTGATTATCACTAAACTATCATTTAATTTATGCATAATGCCAATACATACTCATTTTCTTTCTCGTTTTGTTTTATTCCAGCAAACATGTCATCTTCACGTGGAAAGAAAGCTGTCGTCCCTACTTCGAAGAAGCGAAAGGGGCCCGGTGGTTCATCTTCCAGACCTACAGCCGAAGCTCACCATCCTTTTATTCAATTTCCGCAGAACTCCCAAGAGGAGTTATTCCAGATTCTGGGAGCATGACCTCTAGGAGCCGGAAGATGTATTGACTGGGCTGCCTTAGAGAAGGTCCACTTAGCGGACGAGGTCCGGGCCCTATTAATGACGGACCCATGAGAGCAGTTCTTTCAGATTGTAGAGCCCACTATCTCGAACTCACCCTTGAGTTCTGCTCCATATTTCACCTCCAGACAGTGATGAGCCGACACGATGATCCAGGAACGATACAATTTCAGCTAGAAGGCCTTGTTCGTCAGCTTAATGTACCGAAGTTCAGTACAGCACTCGGCCTATACACCGAATAGTTTTTAGAGGAGAAGAGCCTCTTCGAGCTCCATCGTCATATCCATCTATCACCATCTAAGTGTTGGGAGGCCCTAGTCCCTACATCGGCCACATACGACTGATATCGCGTGATATGAAGTAATAAAATTTATAAAGAACTTGTTCAGACCAAAACCAACTAATATCACGACGTTGAGGCAAGTGCACCTGTCGAACAGTAGTATAGCTTAGTGGCAAGACTGAGTTATCATACCCAAGGGAACCAAAAGTACTAGTACTTACTTCTTTCCTATTATCTAGCCTAAAAATAAAAGAGGATTGTTTAAACTAATTTAAAACTAACTAAGAAAGTATAAAAGTAAATTGGGAAAACTTTTAGGGAAAAGCTGATTTATATGGACAATACTCAAGGGAGAATCCACCTAGACTTCACTTGTTACTATTTTCTTGAACTATATGATTTCTTTACTTGACTTGATCCGTAGAGATCCCTAATTTATGCTAAACCCTCCGTCGAGGCGTTGAGCAACTAGGCCTAAGTTGTTAATTAAAGTTCCTTTATTAATTAACTCCCTAGGTTGCATTAATTCGATCTATGGTTCCCCATATTAGGTTTGACCCTAATCCAGCAGATTTATATTGCCCTATGTCTGGGGTTGCATGCAACTCCACTTAATTTTGGTAGATCTACTCTTATCATAGGGACTTTTGCTCTTCTGCTCTAAGCACATCTAATTCTTGAAATAATACCTAGGATTATTAAATCAAGAATGAAGAACGCATAATTAAGAACAATTCAAGTATTTATCAATTAAATCAAGAATAAATAAGAAGATGTGTCTTAAGTTTCATCCCCCTCAAGTATTTGAGGGGTTTAGTTCATAATAAAAAAAGAAAACATCTCAGAAGATATAAAATAATAAAACATAAAAGAAACCAAAAACCCCTGAAGGAATTTAGGGAGATCCTCTATGTTGCTGTAGAATTTCGGCTTCTAAGATGAATTAATCGGCTTTCTCCCTTGGAGTAATCCTTGCTTCTACCCTTAATGTGGCAGAAAAACGAGAAGAAAGATATTTAAAAAAACATATTTTGCTTCTACCTCATAAGGTCTTTATATAGAGAGCTTATGGGGAGCCTTTCTTAGCCTCTAAGCATCCCAATTCGAGTGAAATTCTCCTTCCTCACGACTAGAACACGCCCGTGTACCACGCCCGTGTGACTTTGACAGAGGCCATGTGCTTTTATTGGTGAAGGCATGGCCGTGTGACCTGGCCATGCTTGTCGGGGGCTTGACCGTATGATCTTCATGTGGCACGACCGTGTGGCACGGCCGTGTGGCATTTCTTTGGCCGTGTGGCATTTCTTTGTCCGTGTTGTTTGCACATTTTGGCCCATTTTTCATTATTTTTGGCTCGTTTTTCGTTCTTTCTTCTTCCCTATGCTCTCCTGAGTGTAAGATATAAAAAGGAAGGATTAAGAGCACCAATTCTCACAAATTGATAAGAATCCATCCAAAATATAGGCTAAACATGAGGTAAAAATATGTATAATTTAGTGTTTATCAAATACCCCCACACTTAAACCTTTACTTGTCCTCAAGCAAAATCTCAATCCCTAAAAAGAATCATTCTTCTCAACCTATAATCTTTATCAATAATGTTTCAAACTAATCCACAGGTAATCATACAATGCAAAATTCAATCAGAAGAACATTAAAGATTCAATTACTCTAAGTTGAGAATTTTATCATTGAAAACATAAGTCTTCCTTCCTTCTATGTAGTTATCTCTCTATCTTAATTAACAGGAGTTGACATCCTCACTGAAGGTTCACTCTATGCACTCGAAGTGTTTAGGGTTCACAATTTTAAGCACTCTCTAGTCAACCTGAAAAGTTATTACCATAAGCTTGCACGAAAATCAAATCTCCACCACTATAGTTTGATATGATATATCGATCAAGAGGTCTTTTCATGGTTGTAACGGGGCTTGGTTAGGGGTATTGTCATAGGATGCAAAAAGAGGGTTAGAATCGAGATTGAACTAAAAAATTATCTAGCTAAAAAAAATTTCTATCACTGGAACATATTTTCAAAGCTTAATAACATCAATTTGGTAGCCTTAAGAGAGAAATATGCAAAAACTTAGTTTGAACTATTACATATTACAACTGAATTTGACTGTATGTGCACAATTTTTTTTAAAAACAATTCAAGTAGTACAATGAATTGAGTAAAGATTTATATACTGGAAAAAAAATAAAGCTTAGATAAAAAATTCAACTCAAATCTCGACAAAAATAGGGATCAAAAAGTAATTGAATGGAAAATTCAACAGAAATGGGTTATTGGTTAATAATTAGAGGGTGAGTCAAGGAAAATGTTGTTAGGCTCAATGGGGTTCACTAGGGGTTAGATTATGGAGTTAGGTTTTTGTGGAGTGAGTGGGTTAAGTCCTAGGAGCCTTTATCATCTTGGTATATCAAATCAATGATGTGGTCTTGACATGTATAATCAAGGCAAGTTCTAGAATAACAATTCAGTGTTGACTCACTCAAAGCAATAATAACAGTGAGCACGAAAGAATGTATGCTCAAAAGGCTCAAGATCTCACCAGAATTATGGCTTTTGATGTCAATCCTGCGAATTTCAAATCTCAAGATAGTACTTAAAATTAGGGAAGATAACTTATGCAAAAATTGGAGTTCTCAAAAATTTCAACTTATCATGCTTGATTCCTTAATGTTTTAAAGTTTGAATAATCAAAGTATAAACACCTATATCTTAATTCTTAGCATATCAATGAAAATTATAAATCAATCAGAATTAATTCCTAATAGTAAACTGAAGATCATGCTATTGAGGACAGTGCACTTAGTTATAACAATTTCAGGGATTTCAAAGAGAATAAAATAAAATTTAAGGTACGTTCCCCCTCACACTTAAGATGTACATTGCCCTCAATGTACAAGGATAATATTAACAATAAAAGCATAATATCATAAGAGAGGGAGAGATATGAAACTCCCTGAAATATGGATGGCTTTGTGAGACAGAGATGGGAAGAGTTGGCATATGTGGCACGGTGTTTCCATTTCCGTAGAGATTTGAGCTGTAAGGCTCCTTTGAAACTGCAAATGGATTTATTAGTCGTGGAGAGGTTAAGATGAAGAGGGGTTACTTCATTAGGAGATGGCCGAAGAAAATAAAATAAACAGAATAAATAAAAAATGAGAATTCAAATAAAGAAAAAATGAAAAATAAACCTAAAAAGGAAAATAAAGTTAGGAGAAAAGGTGAAAATAAGGATCAGTGTTTAAGAGTTAGAATAAAGTAATAATAAAAGATAAAAGATAAAATAAAAGTAAAACAAAATAAAGATAAAAATAAATATAAAAGAGGATCTAGTCCTCTGATGGATCTCGTGGTGGTGGGGAAATGCCGAGGTGCTGACATATGTGTGCTAAAGTGACGTCGATGTAATCGAGGCACTGCTCAAATCTATCCAGGCGCTCGTGTATGTCAGCATGTGGGGTTGCTGTCTGGGTAGGTTGTTTGGGGCGTGATGGCTCGGCGGGTGCATCCTCCTTAGGTGGTGGTGGTGGGATATTATCAGCAACGTCCTTTGGGTCCTCGCCTTCCTAGACAAGGCGGAAGTGAAAGTGGCAGCCACCTGGCCATCGCTCTACCATCCTCATGGAGAGCATACTCTGGGTACCCTGGGAGGACATTTGGCCAAGTAGGGTGTACGAGGATGTCTGGACTGTGGTATTGAGTAGGCTGAAGTAGCGGCCTAGTCATGTGATGAAAGGACCCATGGATACGACTCCCTTGCGGTGCCTCTCAGTCTGGTGCTACATGGCAAACGCTATGAAGTAGGCAAGGTCGATGGGGTGGCCATTGGCCATGCACCAGAGGAAATAGACGTCGTGAGTGTTGACGACGCTTGTACTCTCCCGTCTACCTGTGAATGTGTGAGCAATGAGGGCGTGAATATACCTGAGAGAAGGAGGGAGGGCGGATGCTTTGCTGATGCTTGGATTATAGATCTGTCGTCCTGGAGCAATCTCATTCCAACAGTCGAGGGGTCAGATGTGGATGCGCCTGGAAAGAGTAGGGAAGTCTTCTTCTGCCATGAACTGCTTGGTGTAGAGACTGAGAGCCGTGCCGAACTCTGGGACACTCAGCTATCGCACAAGACCTCCTAATCGAAATTGGACCGTGTCGGGATTGACGAATCTGTTCATGACGGTCTAGAGGTGGAATTTGGAGCAGAACTCGAGAGTGAGTTCTAGGTAAGTGGGCTCCATAATCCTAAAGAACTGGTCCCATGGGTCGGTAGCTAGTAGGGCTCGGACATCGTCTACCAGGTTTACTTGCGCGAGGGCCTCCCAGTCAATGCATCGGCCCATCGAGATAGTGCGTGCTCAGAGTAACTGGTAACGTTCCTCTTGGGAGTCCTGCGAAAATATGAGGAATGGGTGGCGTGTCTCAGAGGTGGGCTTCGATAAAGAACTTCTTGGTCCTTTTCGTTTCTTAGAGACGGGGACATCAGCTTTTCTGGCGCACGATGATGACATGGTATCTGAAAAAAACAAAAGTATTAGTCCTAAATATTGAGATTAAAAAAAATGGTTTAAAATGTAAATTGGTATTTTTCCTAAAAAATAAGTGACGAGTAGCCTGAATAGTAAAATCTAAATCATATTAAAAACTTATAACAAAAACTAAGAACTACAGGCATGTATATATTAACTTATGAGAAAAATGGCATGCAAATATGTGTCCAAGTGGCAAAATAAAATGAAATCTAAATGGCAAGCAAAAATAAAATTAAGTGGCATGTAATCCTAATTGATTCTATATTAGTCTAGATTATTCATCCTATATTTCCTAGTTCCATGCTTGTATCAACAATTAGACCAAAATAAATAAAATAAAAATTAAATAAATGAAATAAAACAAAAATTAAATGAGAAAAAATGAGAAAATAGAACCAATTATGAGTTTGCACGGTCGTGGGGGCTGTTACACGGGCGTGGGAAGGATGAAATCGTATATGGTGGCGTTTGGAGGGCTGTGGCGACGTTTCTGGTGGCTTAAGGGGAAGTTTGGGTGAGAAATGTTAGGGTTTGAGTGAAAAGGGAAAGTGAAAAATGCCTCCTATTTATACATTTTGGGTCACACGGGCATGTCACACGCTCGTGTGAGTCGTGTTTAGCCCGTGTTTTTCAAAAATCAGTCTTTATAGCGCGTCTGGTTCCGATGAGCATGCCCGTGTGGTTGGTTCACACGGTCGTAGAAGATTAGGTTTTTGTTACTCACAGGGTCGTGTGATGGTATACACGGCCGTGTGCGATCGTGTTCGTGTATCACACGGTCGTGTGATATGTGCCACGGGCGTGTGAAATTTGGCAATGTCTTCCACGGGCTACGGACATTGGCGTGGGGATTTGTGCAAGCCCGTGTTGATACTGCAGGGTTGCCACGGCCATGCCGCACGGCCGTGGGGAGGTGCTGATAGCCCCTGTGGAATTCGTAAGGTCGCCACGGCCAAATCGCACGGCCGTGAGAATTTATCAATGGCCCGTATTTTGGGAAAATTTTTACTCTGTTTGTGCACGGTCTGGGTGCACAACCATGTCCCTGTTTTAAGTGTGCGCACGGCCTGAGGCACGCCCGTGTGCCTGGCCATGTGGTCCTAAATTTCTGCATTCAAAGAGTTAGTTTATGCATGAACACATACTAAAAATTTTAAAGAAAAGAAAGTTACTAAGTTAGTGCTCGGGTTGCCTCCCGAGAAGCGCTTATTTAGAGTCTAAGCTCTGGATGTATCAAGAGGGGGTGTGGTGGAGCCGAAGCTCCTCCCTGTTTTTCGCAAAATTCTCACCTCTATAATGTTTAAGCCTATGGCCGTTTACCTTGAACGTTGATAAACGCTAATTTATACATATTTTTACCTCATGTTTAGCCTATATTTTGGATGAATTATTATCAATTTAGTGAGAATTGGTGCTCTTAATCCTTATTTTTCATATCTTATACTCAGGAGAGCTTAGGGAAGAGAAAAGAATAGGAAATGGATTGAAAATGAGGAAAATGGGCCAAAAATGACAAATCACACGGCCCAAGGAATTACCACACGGCCATGCCACACGGCCGTGCCACACGGCCGTGCCACATGAAGATCACACGGTCCAGCTCTCGACAAGCACGTGTAGGCCACACGGTCGTACCAAATCACACGGCCTTTATCGAAGTCACACGGGCGTGGCACACGGGCGTGTTCTAGTCGTGAGGAAGAGGAATTTCACTCGAATTGGGATACTTGGAGGCTAAGAAAGGCTCCCCAAAGCTCTATATAAAGACCCTAGGAGGCAACTCTTAGGGTGTGCCTATTTCCCCCAAAAGGGAAGTATTCTTTGCTGCCAACACAAAGAGTGGAAGTAGGGATTACTCGCAAGGAAGCTGATTGATTCATCCCAGAAGCCGAAATTCTACAGCAATATAGAGGATCTCCCTAAATTCCTTCAGGGGTTTTCGGGTTCTTTTATGTTTTGTTATTTTATTTCTTCTGAGATGTTTTCTTTCTTTATTATGAGCTAAACCCCTCAAATACTTGAGGGGGATGAAACCTAAGACAGATCTTGTTATTATTTATTCTTGAGTTATATGATAAATACTTGAGTTGTTCTTAATTATGTGTTCTTCATTCTTGATTTAATAAACCTAGGTATTACTTCAAGAATTAGATGTGCTTAGAGCAGAGGAGCAAAAGTCCCTGTGATAACAGTAGATCTACCATAATTAAGCGGAGTTGCATGCAACCCTAGCCATAGGGCGACATAAATCTACCGGATTAGGGTCAAACCTAATATGGGGAACCATTGATCGAATTAATGCAACCTAAGAAGTTAATTGATAAAGGAACTTTAATTAACAACTTAGGCCTAGTTGCTCTTCACCTTGACGGAGGGTTTAGCATAATTTAGGGATCTCTACGGATCAAGTCAAGTGAATAAATCGTCTAGCTCAAGAACCAGTACAAGTGAAGTCTAGATGGATTCTCCCTTAAGTATTGTCCATATCAATCAGCTTTTCCCCTAAAAGTTTTCTCAATTTACTCTTTGTGTCTTCTTAGTTTAGTTTTAGAATTAGTTTAAACAAACCCCTCTTTTATTCTTAGGCTAGATAATAGAAAGAAAGTAAGTAATAGTACTTTTGGTTCCCTTGGGTACGATAACTCGGTCTTGCCACTAAGCTATACTACTGTTCGATAGGTGCGCTTGCCTTAAAGCGTCGCGATATTAGTTAGTTTTGGTGTGATCAAGTTCTTTATAAATTTTATTACTTAGTATCGCGAACGCGGATATCAAGTTTTTGGCGCCGTTGCTGGGGAACTAAAATATTACGAAAGCTCGATTTCTATTACTTTAGCCATATATTTATATTTATTTATTTTTCTTTTATTTTTATTTTCAATTTAATTTATTTTTATTTTTATTTTTCTTTTCTTTTAAATTTTTGAGTTTTCTTTGCTTTTTCTTTTTAGGTATTTTTAGTTTATGACTAGAAACAATCCAACAGGACCACTACTTTTCGACGAAGATCTAGAAGCAACAGTTTGCAGAAATCGCAGAGAAATTAGACGCAGTCTACATTATCCTGAACAAGAACCTGATCTAGAGCCAGAACCTACAGAAGAGATGGAAGCAAATCAAGATGTTCTACCACCTCCCGCAATAGTCGCGCCACCAGCAATTCAAGAAGAAGCTCCGCGCACTATGTATGATTATGGTAAACCTAGTTTGGCTGGTACCCAAACTAGCATTCTTAGACCAACTATTGCTGCTAATAATTTTGAGATAAAACCTAACACCATTCAGATGATACAACAATTGGTACAGTTTGATGGTTTACAGGATGAAGATCCAAACTCACACATAGCCAATTTTTTAGAACTTTGTGATACCTTCAAAATAAATGGCGTTTCTGATGATGCCATTCGATTGAGGCTATTTCCATTTTCTTTGAGAAATAAAGCCAAACAGTGGTTAAATTCTCTACCACGAGGCTCAATTACCACATGGGAGCAGATGACCGAAAAATTTTTACTCAAATATTTTCCTCCAGCTAAAACAGCCAAATTACAAAACGATATTTCTTCTTTTGTGCAGATGGATTTAGAAACACTTTACGATGCATGGGAGAGATACAAAGATCTTTTGAGAAGGTGTCCTCATCATGGATTACCTTTGTGGCTACAAGTTCAAACCTTCCACAACGGTTTAAATCCGTCAACCAGACAAATGATCGATGCAGCCACAGGCGGAACCATCAATAATAAAACACCTGACGCAGCTTACGAATTTATTGAGGAGATATCATTGAATAACTATCAGTGGCAAGTCATGAGGACAAAGCCGACGAAAGCCGCAGGAGTTTATAATATTGATGCTGTTACTATGCTCACTAACCAAGTAGAACTTTTAAATAAGAAATTTGATAATTTTGTTGGTTCTACGCAGGCTCAACCAGTGATGCAATGTGATGCAGCTCCAGGAAATACGTTTAATTCAGACCATCTACACAACATAGAAGCCGAACATGCCAATTATATGGGTAATAATTCTCGACCTCAAAATAATCCTTATAGTAACACTTATAATGCAGGTTGGAGAAATCACCCAAATTTTTCATGGGGAGGACAAGGAAATCAAAGACAACAGCCTCCGGTATTTCAGCAGCCACCACCACAACAGGAGAAAAAACTGAACTTGGAAAAGATGTTCACCAAATTTATTGCCATATCAGAAACTCGTTTCCAAAATACCAAAACGGCACTAAGGAACCAGCAAGCATCTATTCAAGGACTTGAAACTCAAATAGGCCAGCTTGCTAAGCTAATTTCGGAAAGACCACAAGGTGGATTTCCAAGTAACACTGAGACCAATCCAAAAGAACAAATTCATGCCGTGAGCACAATAGATGAGGAGGTTTTAATCAAAGACAACTCAAACAAGGAGCTTGAGGTGAATAAAGGTAAAGTAGGGGTAAGCAGGAACAAGCCAGACATCAACGAACACAAGCCTCGTATCCCATACCCAAGAGCGCTTCAGAAAGACCGCACAGATGAACAATTCGGTAAGTTTCTTAAACTCTTAAAAAAATTACATATTAACTTACCATTTGTTGAAGCAATTTTGCAGATGCCAGAAGCGGTTAAATTCTTAAAAGAACTCTTGACAAACAAGCGGAAGCTAGAGGAGAAATCTCATGTGGAATTAAATGCAATCTGCTCAGCTATTCTTCAAAATAAACTACCAACCAAACTAAAAGATCCAGGGAGTTTTACTATTCCTTGTTTATTTGGTAGCCTAGACACAAAAAATGCTTTAGCTGATTTAGGGGCTAGTATAAATGTCATGCCTTATACACTGTTTAAACAACTAGGTCTTGGAAAACCTAAGCAAACTAAGATGAGCATTCAACTGGCTGATAAAACTATTAGGTCTCCTAAAGGAATAGTTGAAGATGTGCTCGTCAAAATTGATAAATTTATATTCCCAGTTGACTTTGTTGTTTTAGACATTGTTGCGGATAGCAATGTACCCTTAATTCTAGGGCGACCCTTCTTAGTAACTGCAAGAACAATAATTGATTTAGGAACAGGTAAACTTACACTACGTGTGGGTGATGACCAAGTTACCTTACAAGCTCAAAACTCAATTACGATTGTTGATAATAATATAGTTACGAGTCCTTGTAAAAAGAATAATCTCACCACCCAACCTTCTGTGCAGGATACACTCTATATAAAGGCAACCTAATCACAAACAAGTCCATCCAAGGGAGATGCACCTGAAAAGCGAACGCTTCAGATCGAGGAACTAGATGAGTGGCTGAACTATTATGAAAAACCCAAAACAGGTCACACCAACCCAGAGCATCACCAAGACGACCCCCAGGTACAAACGAATCAACTCAAGGTAGGGGATAAGGTAATCTTAGGGGAAGACGATCCTCGAATCTTGAATTCAAAAGAGCATACAAGTGACACACCTTACTTCACGGTAATGAAAATCTTTCCGTATGGTACAGTCGAGATAAAACATGAGTCACTCGACACTTTTAAGGTAAATCACACTCGACTCAAATCTTACGTTGATAATGAAATTGTAAGTAGGATAGAAGAGTATCAACTCTTCAAACCATCGTGAACGTACAAGCTCGAGCAAAGTCGAGCTTAGACTATAAATAAGTGCTTCTCGGGAGGCAACCCGAGCACTAACATAGTAACTTTTCTTCTATTTTGTTTTCAGTCTCTTGATACAGCAACTAACACCTTTGATGCAGGAAATTAGGACCACACGGCCTGGAACACGGGCGTGCCTAAGGCCGTGTGACATCTTAAAACAGAGACACGGTCGTGCACTCAGACCGTGTACAAACAGAGTAAATTTTTCCCAAAAGCACGGGAGGTCGACAAATCCCCACGGTCGTGCAACATGGCCGTGGCAACCATGCAGTATCAACACGGGCTCGCACAACGCCACACGCCCGTGTCCCCAAGCCATGGCCAACACTGTCAAATCAGACACGGCCGTGTGACTACCTACACGACCGTGCGAAAAAGCGAACAAGTTCTTCACGGCCGTGCAATATAGCCAACACAGGCTAACCCCGAGCCACACGGGCGTGTGCCTCTATTCTCTCATACGATTCTATTTTTCTCATTTTTTTTATTTGTCTCTTTTTTATTTCAAATTTTATTTTTATTATACTTAATCCTTTTAATTCATTACAGTATTAGTATTTCTAGAACTTAGTTTATTATTTTTCTGTTATTTAAATTTCGATCTTTCATATCGGCCAAGCCCTAACGAGTAATCTCTATCAATCGAAAATTCCCATGATTAATTAATATTTTCGCAGTTTCAAAAAGGAGCTCTACAGCTCATATTCAAACGGAAATGGGAACACCCTGCCACAATTGCCGACTCTTCCTCATAAATTCATCTTAAATTCAGGAAGTTTCAATTCTCTCCCTATCTTATGATATTATACTTCTCTTGCTATTTATGTATCTTTGTACATTGAGGGCAATGTACATCTTAAGTGTGGGGGGGAAGCTTACTTGAAATCTTTACACTATCTGTGAAAATCCCTGAAATTGTACTTCATGCATTGTTCTTAACTAATTCTCAATCTCCTATTAGGAATTTATTCTGATTGATTTATGATTTCTATCGATATGTTGAGAATTAAGATATAGGTGCTTGTACTTTGATTATTCAAACTTTAAAACATTAGGGAATCAAGCATGATAAGTTGAAATTTTTGAGAACCCCCAATTTTTGCATAAGTTATTTTCCCTAATTCTAAGTATTATCTTGAGATTTGAAATTCACAGGATTGACATCAAAAGCCATAATTCTGGTGAGATCTTGAGCCCTTTTTGAGCATACATTCTTTCGTGCTCACTTTTATTATTGCTTTGAGTGAGTCAATACTGAATTGTTATTCTAGAACTTGTTCGATTATACATGTCGAGACCACATCATTGATTTGATATACCGAAATGATAAAGGCACCTAGGATTTAACCCACTTACTCCACAAAAAGCCTACCTCCATGAATTAACCCCTAGTAAACCCCATTGAGCCTAACAACCTTTTCCTTGACTCACCCTCTAATTATTAACCAATAACCCATTTTTGTTGAATGTCATTCAATTATTTTGATCCCTATTTTTGTCGAGATTTGAGTTGAATTTTTCATCTAGTTTTTTTTTCTCTTTTCCAGATTGTAAAGTTTTATTCAATTTATTGTATTACTTGAGTTGTTCTTAAAAAAAAAAAAAAGAGAAAAGAAAAGAAAAGAGTACATACAGTAAAATTCGATTGTAAATTGTAAATAGTTCGATAAATTTTTGCATATTTCTATTTTAAGGCTACCAAGGCAGAAATGATAGTATCATAAGAATTAGCTGAGAAATATGTTCCATTGATAGAGATTTTTTCTAGCTAGATAATTTTTCAGTTCAATCTCGATTCCAACCTTCTTTTTGCAGCCTGTGACAACACCCCTAACCAAGCCCCGTTACAACCATTAAAAGACCTTTTGATCAATGTATCATATCAAACTATAGTGGTGGAGATTTGATTTTCTTACAAGCTTATGGTAATAACTTTTCATGTTGATTAAGGAGTGCTTAAATTTTGAACCCTAAACACTTCGAGTGGATAGAGTAAACCTTTAGTGAGGATGTCAACTCCTGTTAATTAAGATGGAGAGATAACTACTTAGAAGGAAGGAAGAGACTTATGTTTTCAATGATAAAATTCTCAACTTAGAGTGATTGAGTCTTTAATGTTCTTCTGATTGAATTACTCATTGTATGATTACCTGTGGACTAGTTTGAAACATTATTGATAAAGATTGTAAGTTGAGAGGAATAATTCTTATTTAGGGATTGAGATTTTGCTTGAGGACAAGCAAAGGTTTAAGTGTGGGGGTATTTGATAAACGCTAATTTATACATATTTTTACCTCATGTTTAGCCTATATTTTGGATGAATTATTAATGATTTAGTGAGAATTGGTGCTCTTAATCCTTATTTTTCATATCTTATACTCAGGAGAGCATAGGGAAGAGAAAAGAATAGGAAATGGACTGAAAATGAGGAAAATGGGCCAAAAATGACAAATCACACGGCCCAAGGAATTACCACACGGCCGTGCCACACGGCCGTGCCACATGAAGATCACACGGTCCAGCTCTCGACAAGCACGGGTAGGCCACACGGCCGTGCCAAATCACACGGCCTTTGTCGAAGTCACACGGGCGTGGCACACGGGCGTGTTCTAGTCGTGAGGAAGAGGAATTTCACTCGAATTGGGATACTTGGAGGCTAAGAAAGGCTCCCCAAAGCTCTATATAAAGACCCTAGGAGGCACCTCTTAGGGTGTGCTTATTTCCCCCAAAAGGGAAGTATTCTTTGCTGCCAACACAGAGAGTGGAAGTAGGGATTACTCGCAGGGAAGCTGATTGATTCATCCCAGAAGCTGAAATTCTGCAGCAATATAGAGGATCTCCCTAAATTCCTTTAGGGGTTTTCGGGTTCTTTTATGTTTTGTTATTTTATTTCTTCTGAGATGTTTTCTTTCTTTATTATGAACTAAACCCCTCAAATACTTGAGGGGGATGAAACCTAAGACAGATCTTGTTATTATTTATTCTTGAGTTATATGATAAATACTTGAGTTGTTCTTAATTATGTGTTCTTCATTCTTGATTTAATAAACCTAGGTATTACTTCAAGAATTAGATGTGTTTAGAGCAGAGGAGCAAAAGTCCCTGTGATAACAGTAGATCTACCATAATTAAGCGGAGTTGCATGCAACCCTAGACATAGGGCGACATAAATCTGCCGGATTAGGGTCAAACCTAATATGGGGAACCATTGATCGAATTAATACAACCTAAGAAGTTAATTGATAAAGGAACTTTAATTAACAACTTAGGCCTAGTTGCTCTTCACCTCGACGGAGGGTTTAGCATAAATTAGGGATCTCTACGGATCAAGTCAAGTGAATAAATCGTCTAGCTCAAGAACCAGTACAAATGAAGTCTAGGTGGATTCTCCCTTAAGTATTGTCCATATCAATTAGCTTTTCCCCTAAAAGTTTTCTCAATTTACTCTTTGTGTCTTCTTAGTTTAGTTTTAGAATTAGTTTAAACAAACCCCTCTTTTATTCTTAGGTAGATAATAGAAAGAAAGTAAGTAATAGTACTTTTGGTTCCCTTGGGTACGATAACTCGGTCTTGCCACTAAGCTATACTACTGTTCGATAGGTGCGCTTGCCTTAAAGCATCGTGATATTAGTTAGTTTTGGTGTGATCAAGTTCTTTATAAATTTTATTACTTAGTATCGCGAATGCGGATATCAAACGTACTGTGGTTAGGGTGAGTTACCTCAATGGTGCCGTATGGAAAGACATTTAGAACAGTGAATGGACCTGACCACCTTGACTTGAGTTTTCCAGGGAATAGTTTCAGCTTTGAGTTGTAAAGTAAGACGAGATCACCTGTTTTGAATTACTTGGGTTGTTTCAGCCTTTTGTCATGACGTCGCTTCATGGCTTCCTTATATAGTCGCGAGTTCTCGTAAGCATTGAAGCGCCATTCATCAAGTTCATTCAACTACATTGATCTCTTCTCTCCTGCACTTTTAAAATCAAGGTTTAAAAATTTTATAGCCCAGAATGCTTTATGTTCAAGTTCAAACGGTAGATGGCAGTTTTTTCCATAAACGAGTTTATAGGGAGATGTTCCTATGGCTGTTTTAAAAGTAGTTCTATAAGCCCATAATGCATCGTCTACCTTTCTTGACCAATCTTTCCTATTTGTTTCTATTGTTTTCTCTAAGATGCGTTTTAGTTCCCTATTTGTTACTTCGACTTGGCCACTGGTTTGTGGGTGATAAGGGGTGGCTGTTCTATGGTGTACTCTATACTTTTTCAAGATTTTTTCAAATTGGGTGTTGCAAAAATGTGTACCCCTATCACTAATGATTATCCTAGGTGTTCCAAATCGAGAAAAAAGTTTTTTCAAAAAAAGCGTACTACCACCCTAGCATCATTTGTAGGTAAGGCTTGGGCTTCTACACATTTTGACATGTAGTCTACTGCTACTAGTATATATTTATTCCCAAATGAATTAGGGAACGAACCCATGAAATCAATACCCCATACATAAAATATTTCATATGAAAGTATATAATTCTGAAGCATTTCATTATGCTGAGAGATATTACCTGTTCGTTGGCATTTATCATAAGAGGTCACATACCTGTTGGCATCTCTGAAAAGTGTAGGCCAGTAAAAGCCTGATTCGAGTACCTTATGAGCAGTTCTAGTTCCGCTGTGATGTCCTCTTGCAGGTCCTGAGTGGTAGTGATTCAAAATTTGATATGCTTCGGTGTCATCAATGCATCTTCGTATAACTTGATCTGCAAAAATTCGAAAAAGAAAAGGATCTTCCCAAAAGTAGTTCTTCACATTAGCAAAGAATCGCTTCTTTTGCTGATGGGTTAGCCCTTTTGGGGTTATGCTAGCTGCTAAATAATTTGCAAAATTAGCAAACCAAGGAAGTGTCGTATCTGCTAAGGCTAGGAGTTATTCCTCAGGGAACAAATCGTTCATCTTGTCGAGATATTTGGGCTGTGCGTTTTCTAGCCTTGAGAGGTGATCTGCTGCCAATTTTTTGGCTCCTTTCTTGTCCTTTATTTCCAAGTTGAATTCCTGTAACAATAGAATCCATCTTATTAATCGAGGTTTTGCATCAGTTTTAGTTAAGAGGTAACAAAGAGCTGAATGATCAGTATAAACAATGATTTTTGACAAAATTAAATAAGATCTAAATTTGTCAAATGTAAAAATAACAGCTAGCAATTCTTTTTCTGTGGTCGTGTAATTTGCTTGAGCGGCTGTTAAAGTTCTGCTAGCATAATAGATCGGCTGGAAGTGTTTGTTCCTTCGCTGTCCTAAAACTGCACCTACTGCAAAATCATTTGCATCGTACATTAGTTCAAAAGGTAGATTCCAATTAGGTGAAATCATAATCGGGGCGTTAACTAACTTTTCCTTAAGGTTGTTGAAAGATTCCAGACATTCTTGGTCAAAGTTGAAGGGTGCGTCTTTTTCTAGTAATTTAGTTAAAGGCTTAGCTATTTTAGAAAAGTCTTTAATGAATCTTCGATAAAAACCGGCATGTCCTAAAAAGCTTCTTCTAGCCTTAACTGAATTAGGAGGAGGTAGTTTTTCAATAGTTGCAGTTTTCGCTTTATCTACCTCTATCCCTTTACTAGAAATTTTATGTCCCAAAACAATACCCTCTTGAACCATAAAGTGGCATTTTTCCCAGTTTAGCACTAAATTTGTCTCTTCACATCTGATCAAAACACGTTCTAGATTATTAAGACAAAGTTGGAAAGAATTACCGAAAATTGAACAATCATCCATAAATACCTCCATGATGTCTTCCACGAATTCATTGAAGATAGCTAGCATGTATTGCTGAAAAGTAGCAAGAGCGTTACATAAACCAAAAGGCATTCTGCGATAAGCAAACGTACCGTATGGGCATGTGAACGTTGTTTTCTTTTGATCTTCCAGAGCTATCAGGATCTGGAAGTAACCAGAGAGGCCATCTAGGAAACAATAATACATATGACCTGATAATCTTTCTAACATCTGATCAATAAAAGGCAATGGGAAATGATCTTTCCGAGTGGCGTCATTCAGCTTCCTATAATCAATGCAAACTCTCTATCCTGTGACTGTTCTTGTAGGTATTAACTCTTCCTTGTCATTAAACACCACGGTCAATCCACCTTTCTTAGGAATAACCTGCACAGGGTGTGACAGCCCTATTTCGACCCTAGTCGGGGAGTGGTTTCGGAACCACTAAACCGAGTCATAAAATTTATTTGATGTCATGATTTATATGTTTGATTTGAGAATTAGTATGTGCTAAAAATTTGTGTGGAAATTTGATCTTCAAAGTGACTAATTGCTTCAAGAGGGCTTAATTGTCGAACTTTAAAATTTTAATAGGCAAAAATCATAGTGGCTAAATAGTATAAATTACAAGGAAATGTCTTTGCATGTCAATTTACCCAATTCCACTCTTAAAACCTCAATAAGGTATGAAATTCATGATAGTTTTTCATGTTTTTGAGAAATTGGAATGTTTAGAACATCACATAGCTAGCCCACGTTTTGTTTTCTTTTGAATTTGAGGGTGTCTTGAGCATTCGGTAATGTAGAAAATTTGTGGACATGGTTGGATTTCACTTGTTATTTTTATTTGGGATTATGGAAAGGGTGTGGTTGTATGAAACCTTGTTAAAGGATGATTTTGAGATTTGTTTAGGCAATGACACAATTGCCGAATGTGAGGGTGTTTATAGTTGAAG
Organism: Gossypium stocksii; assembly: GCA_020496765.1. Taxonomy (NCBI): domain Eukaryota; kingdom Viridiplantae; phylum Streptophyta; class Magnoliopsida; order Malvales; family Malvaceae; genus Gossypium; species Gossypium stocksii. The sequence continues at coordinate 115,279,414 of CM035623.1, forward strand.
AGATTTAAGTGCTTGAGTATTAAATTTGATAAATTTTGAGTTAGAAAATAATTTAGATTTAGTTCAAGTGAATTATGGTATAAAATACTTTGAGTTATGTGTAGAATAGGGAGATTCTATTTCCAATGTGGTTTTAAATACCTACTTAAACAATTGTGCTTGTTAAGTCATTGAAAGAAGAAAATGTGGCCCTTCGTGTTGTGGGAAATTGAATTAGGAAATTGTAGGCCAAAAATTTAAGTAATTATACCTTATATTCCTTAATTGCATATTGGACATTCAGTTTTGTCCATAGCAAATGGACGAGTGAGATGATAATTTGTGATTGGATAGTAACTTAGTTAAGCTCGTTATAACAAGAATAGAAATGGATTATCTTAATACTAGAGTGCCGAATAGGAGCTAGAAATTATTTTATGATAGGAAATTGGAAATATATAGTTTATAGTATATTATTGCACTTATGTTCACATGAGGGTGCGCATACTAAGTGTTGTCATGAAACTTCAAAGATTGTCTCATGTGTTTGAACTTAACCGAATGTAAAATTTATTACACTTTTATCACGTACATAGTGACAATTGGACGTGTATGTGTGTATGCACTTGGAAATGTAAGAACTTGGGTATAATTGTTGAGATGTTGATGTTGTGGCATTGTGAATATGAGGTGAAGTGTTGAATTTATATGGATAAATGTTCCTTGTAGAAATAAATACTATAATAGCTGAAAAGATATTGAATTGGTTCATTTGTTGAACTTGCGCAAGATCACAAGGAGCAAAGCTCGGCCAAAGGAAAGGAAAAGGTGGTTGACTAGCTGATCGGAAATTTTTCCCTCTTGAAACAAGGTAAGTCATTAGACGATTTAATATATGGATAATCTAGCAATTAAACAATATAAAGAAAATATGAATATTACGGGTGCTTGCATAATTCTGAATTGAATTAGCACTATGTGTGCGTACATTCGTGAAACTCCAAATGGCACTATGTGTGCATATTTCTTAGAAATCGAATGGCACTATGTGTGCGCACATTCGTGAGCTTCAAATGGTATTAAGTGTGAGTAGGTTTCGAGCTCGAATGGCACTAGGTGTGCGTACATTCGATAGACGGTTATAACATTGCATATTTGAGAATGATGGAAAAATGTCCTTAAATCGGTGAGTAAATTATTTGCAAAGAATTCGACTCTATTCCTCCGGTTACATGAGTAAAGATGCTAATAAATTTGTGCTAAAGATGGTAATAGAGAGAGGTAGTTAAATTGGATAGAAGGTGGCATAAATTATGATTGTCGAATGAATGATAAGGAAGTGTTGTTATTAAAAGGGTTTGCTATTGAAATGACGTAAATTTGACTATGTGATTCATGGAGCTAGATGTTCCGTTTACGGTTAATTTGTATGCATATTGTTTGATTATTTTGTTAAATGTCCTATGACTTACTGAGTTAATAACTCACTACGTGTATTTATTTTTCCTTTGTGGATAGATCAAAGAATTGTTGGAAGCTCGGGGCCCTGCCTTTTGAAGTCATCACACCTATCAACTTTAGATTGGTACTTATAAAAGTTTATCGTCAAATATTATGGCATGTAATAGCTATTGACTGAATTTAACTAGACTAGTTGAACTCTTTTGATTTTACTAGGCCATGCGAAAATGGCTAAGTTGAAATTATTAATGTTTGCATCTTAATTATGAATTTAGATGTGGTTGGTATGAGTGATGGTGGAATGGTATTAAATACCGTTAATATAGTTATTTTAGTTTGATTCATGAAAATTAGACATGAATGATGGAAGTACATATATACGTATATTTTCTTATACCTGATAATTGAGATTATTGGATGAATTATTTATTGTATTAGATAGGTTACTTGGGTTTGAATCACATATTAGGCCATGGAATGTAATTGTTACTTTTACGAACAAGCTATGTTTTATGTGTATGTATAAGCTACATCGTATTGAGTTATAATAGCGAACTTACCAAATGAATAGTGGCTTTCTTCTATGATGTATGCAAATATAAATTAAAGGCATGCTGTTACTCGTATGTACACCATGGTGAGAAATTGTTTTGTGAAATTGTTTTTACATGGTATTTAATAGCTTATGATGTTGGGCTTTGACTATTTGTAAAGATTGATAAAATGATCATTCTATATTATATTTGGGTCGAAGGTATGATTTGTATTGGTCCATTCGAGTTTGATCAACTTTGTGACTGCTGAGTGTACTATTGACTGTTCGTATAAGAATTAGTTCAGTAATACCTCGTAACCCTTCCGGCGACGGGAACGGGTTAGGGGTGTTACACAGGGCTTACCCAAGAACTGTCAGAAATAGGATAGATAATACCTGCATCTAGGACTTTAATTACCTCGGCTTTTACAACTTCTTTCATGTTGGGATTCAATCGTCTCTGGGCTTGCACTGATGGTTTGAATTCGTCCTCCATTAAAATTTTGTGGGTGCAGAAAGAAGGATTAATTCCCTTGAAATTTGAAATTTTCCAAGCTATAGCACGTTTGTGTTCTCTTAACACATGGAGTAGTTCCTCTTTCTCTGCCAGGCTTAAATCGGATGCAATAATGACTGGTAAAGTTGATTCTTCCCCTAAAAAGGCATATTCTAAATGATCTGGCAGTTGTTTTAGTTCTAATTTAGGGGGTTCAGTAATGGATGGTTTCTGTCTAAATTAATCACTCATCTTTAAATTTTCATAACTTATGTGCCTAGTGATGATTTCATTAGAATCCAACTCTTTCCTTACTTCGTTAATTTCGGGGGTAGTTTCATCTTTCCCCCCACCTTGAACAAGACACAGTTCCAATGTGTCTGTGAGAGAAAGCTTCTGGAGATTATCTTGAACAAAATAGTCAATAATATCAACAAAATAACACGAATCATCTTGTTCTTTAGAGAATCTCAAGGCATCATAAATTTTAAAGACAACTTCTTCCTCGCCAACTCTAAGTACTAATTTGCCATCCCCTACATCAATAACAGCTCTAGCAGTGGCTAAAAATGGTCGTCCCAAAATTAAAGGTACTTCAATATCCTCATCCATGTCAAGCACAACAAAATCAATAGGGAATATCTACCTTTACTAACACATCTTTAATGATTCCCCTAGGATATTTAACAGATCTATCGGCTAATTGAATACTCAGCATAGTGGGTTTGGGTTCCCCGAGACCTAGTTGTTTGAACATTTTGTAAGGCATGAGATTAATGCTAGCACCTAAATCCGCTAAAGCTTTATTAATAAGTAAACTACCAATCAGACAAGGGATAGTAAAACTCCATGGATTATTCAACTTTGCTGGCAGTTTATTTTGGAGAATAGCTGAGCATTCCTCATTGAGTTCTACTGTAGCCAATTCTTCCAACTTCCTTTTATTTGTCAGAAGTTCTTTAAGGAACTTCGCATACTTCGGCATTTGTGAAATTACTTTAACAAAAGGTAAGTTAATGTGTAATTGTTTGAAAAGTTCAAGGAACTTACCGAATTGAGCGTCTGTATGGTCTTTCTTCAATTTTGCCGGATATGGGATGCGCAGTTTGTATTCCTTAAGTGGCGGTGGAGTGTTATCCTCAGGTTCCACTGCCTTTTCTTCTGAAATTTCTGGGATAGTCTTCTTTTCAGGTTCGGCTAGGACCTTTCCATCTCTTAAAGTAATCGCTTTGACATGTTCTCTGGGATTTGGCTTAGTATCACTTGGTAATCCTCCCTGTGGTCTTTCTGAAATTAATGTTGCAAGTTGACCAATTTGGTTTTCAAGCCCTTGAATTGATGCTTGCTGATTTTTCAGTGTCGTTTCAGTGTTTTGAAAACGGGTCTTTGATGCGGCCATAAATTTGGTAAACATCTCCTCAAGATTCGGCTTCTTCTCATGTTGCGGTAGTGGTTGCTGAAATCCTGGAGGAGGCTGTTGTCTTTGATTTCCTTGTCCTCCCCATGAAAAATTTGGGTGATTTCTCCAACCTGCATTATAAGTATTACTATAAGGGTTATTTTGAGATCTAGAATTGTTACCCATATAGTTGGCTTGTTCAATTTCCATGCTGTGTCCATAAGATGCGAAATCTGGATTAAACGTGTTTCCTTGAGTCGTGTCGCATTGCATCACTGGTTGTGCCTGCGTAGAACTAACAAAATTATCAAACTTTTTATTCAAAAGTTCTACTTGGTTAGTAAGCATGGCGATAGCATCAATATTATAAACTCCTACGGCTTTTGTTGGCTTTGTCCTCATGACTTGCCACTGATAATTATTCAATAACATCTCTTCAATAAATTCATAAGCTGCTTCAGGTGTTTTATTACTGATCGTCCCTCCTGCGGCTGCATCGATCATTTGTCTAGTTAACGGGTTTAAACCGTTGTGGAAGGTTTGAACTTGTAGCCATAAAGGTAGACCATGATGACGGCACCTTCTCAGAAGATCTTTATATCTCTCCCATGCATCGTATAGTGTTTCTAAATCCATCTGCACAAAAGAAGAAATATCGTTTCGTAATTTGGCTGTTTTAGCTGGAGGAAAATACTTGAGTAAAAATTTTTCGATCATCTGCTCCCATGTGGTAATTGAGCCTCGTGGTAAAGAATTTAAACACTATTTGGCTTTATTTCTCAAAGAGAATGGAAATAGCCTCAATCGAATGACATCATCAGTAACGCCATTTATTTTCAAGGTATCACAAAGTTCCAAAAAATTGGCTATGTGTGAGTTTGGATCTTCGTCCTGCAAACCATCAAACTGAACCAATTGCTGTATCATCTGAATAGTGTTAGGCTTTAACTCGAAATTATTAGCAGCAATAGTAGGTCTGAGAATGCTAGTTTGGGTACCAGCCAAACTAGGTTTAGCATAATCATACATAGTGCGAGGAGCTTCTTCTTGATTTGCTTGTGGCGCGACTATTGTGGGAGGTGGTGGAACATTTTGATTTGCTTCCATCTCTTCTGTAGGTTCTGGCTCTTGCTCAGGTTCTTGTTCTGGATAATGTAAACTGCGTCTAATTTCTCTGCGATTTCTGCGAACTATTGCTTCTAGATCGTCGTCAAAAAGTAGTGGTCCTGTTGGGTTGTTTCTAGTCATAAACTAAAAATACCTAAAAAGAAAAAGCAAAGAAAACTCAAAAATTTTAAAGAAAATAAAAATAAAAAAATAAATAAAAAGAAAATAAAAATAAATAAAAACTAAAAATAAAAATAAAAGAAAAATAAATAAATAAATATATGTATGTATATTGATGGCTAAAGTAATAGAAATCGAGCTTTCGTAATATTTTAGTTTCCCGGCAACGGCGCCAAAAACTTGATATCGCGTGATATGAAGTAATAAAATTTATAAAGAACTTGTTCAGACCAAAACCAACTAATATCACGACGTTGAGGCAAGCGCACCTGTCGAACAGTAGTATAGCTTAGTGGCAAGACCAAGTTATCGTACCCAAGGGAACCAAAAGTACTAGTACTTACTTCTTTCCTATTATCTAGCCTAAAAATAAAAGAGGATTGTTTAAACTAATTTAAAACTAACTAAGAAAGTATAAAAGTAAATTGGGAAAACTTTTAGGGAAAAGCTGATTTATATGGACAATACTCAAGGGGGAATCCACCTAGACTTCACTTGTTACTATTTTCTTGAACTATATGATTTCTTTACTTGACTTGATCCGTAGAGATCCCAAATTTATGCTAAACCCTCCGTCGAGGCGTAGAGCAATTAGTTCTAAGTTGTTAATTAAAGTTCCTTTATTAATTAACTCTCTAGGTTGCATTAATTCGATCTATGGTTCCCCATATTAGGTTTGACCCTAATCCGGCAGATTTATGTCGCCCTATGTCTAGGGTTGCATGCAACTCTGCTTAATTATGGTAGATCTACTTTTATCACAGGGACTTTTGCTTCTCTGCTCTAAGCACATCTAATTCTTGAAATAATACCTAGGATTATTAAATCAAGAATGAAGAACGCATAATTAAGAACAATTCAAGTATTTATCAATTAAATCAAGAATAAATAACAAGATCTGTCTTAGGTTTCATCCCCCTCAAGTATTTGAGGGGTTTAGTTCATAATAAAAAAAGAAAACATCTCAGAATATATAAAATAATAAAACATAAAAGAAACCAAAAACCCCTGAAGGAATTTAGGGAGATCCTCTATGTTGCTGCAGAATTCTGACTTCTGAGATGAATTAATAGGCTTTCTCCCTTGGAGTAATCCCTTGCTTCTACCCTTAATGTCCCAGAAAAACGAAAAGAAAGATATTTAAAAAAACATATTTTGCTTCTGCCTCATGAGGTCTTTATATAGAGAGCTTATAGGGAGCCTTTCTTAGCCTCTAAGCATCCCAATTCGAGTGAAATTCTCCTTCCTCACGACTAGAACACGCCCGTGTGCCATGCCCGTGTGACTTCGACAGAGGCCGTGTGCTTTTATCGATGGAGGCACGACCGTGTGACCTGGACGTGTTTGTCGGGGGCTTGACCATGTGATCTTCATGTGGCACGACCGTGTGGCACTGCCGTGTGGCATTTCTTTGCCCGTGTTGTTCGTACATTTTGGCCCATTTTTCATCGTTTTTAGCCCGTTTTCCGTTCTTTCTTCTTCCCTATGCTTTCCTGAGTATAAGATATAAAAAGGAAGGATTAAGAGCACCAATTCTCACCAATTCTCACAAAATTTAGCGTTTATCAACGACCCCAGTAGCTCCAAAGTGACCAATCTCGCCCCATCTCTGAGGTACATTCATGTCTTACTCGCACACCCATTGACGAGCAAACGAGAGAGCACATGTGTCGTCAACATCCACGATGCCTATTTTCTATAGAGCATGGCGAACGCACATGTCATCGACCTTACCTACTTCATCGCTCATGCCATCTAGCACCAGAACGAGAGGCATCGAAGAGGTGTAATCTTGATGGGCCCATACATCACTCGACTGGCCGATCACTTCGGCCTACTTAACACCGCGGCCCAGACATCCTCTTACACACTGATCGGCCAGATGTCCCCACAAGGCATCCAAACTATGTTACACATGAGGATAATCCAGCGCCGACATGGGACCAATCCTCTACAATACCATCTACTTCGAGATGCCGAGCAGGAAGACCCAGAGGACATTACTGATGATGTCCCACCAACAGAGGAGCCACCGACTGAGCCACCACCTCTTCGCCGCCCAGTTCATGCGGCAGCTTCATATGCTGACATATCTGAGTGCCTCACACGATTTGAGTAGCAGTGCTTTCAACGCTTCGATCAAATCGACACTACTCTTCAGCAGATATACCAGCATCTACACATCTCATCACCGCCCCCACTTCGTGGACCATCTGAGGATTAGAACTTTCTATTCCTCTTATCTTCTTTTTTTTATTTGCTTTCTTGATCTTTATTTTTACATTCTCTTGAACTTTATGTTTCTTTAGAATCTTTAGATTTTTCTTTATCTTTATTTCAATCTTTATGTTTATTGAATATTTTAATTTAATTTTCAATTTTATCATTTTATCGGCCATTTCCTAACGAGTAATTGTTCTAATCTTCGAATATCAAAAATCCCTTAAGTGTTATCGCAGTTTCAAAGGAGCTCTACAGCTTAAATCTAAAATCTAATGGGAACCTTAACCACCTAATGCCGACAAACATACCCTCTCGGCATAGCAGCTGTGGACAAACAATAGCTACCACCACCGGCGTATCTACCTCCGTACCTTCCTTTGTCCCAGACACTGTATAGCCACCACTACCTCAAGGAATTCATCCAATTTAAGGAGGCTCATTCCTTTCCCTATCTTACAATTTTATGCTTCTATTGCTACAATGTTTCTTTGTACATTGAAGGCAATGTCCATCTTAAGTCTGGGGGGGATTTCGAATTCTCACTTTCATTCTCTGCATTATCTTCAATCTCCTATTAGGAATTAATTCTAAGTTATTTATGATTTTTATTGATATGTTGAGAATTAAGACATAGGTCCTTATGCTTTGATTATTCAAACTTTAAGACATTAGGGAATGAAGCATAATAAGTTGAAATTTTTGAGAATTTAAATTTTTTCTAGGTTGTTTTCCCTAATTTTAAGTGTTATCTTGAGATTTGAAATTTATAGGATTGACATCAAAAAGCCATAATTCTGGTGAGATTTTTGAGCCTTTTGAGCATACATTCTTTTGTGCTCACTTTTATTGTTGCTTTGAGTGAGTCAATACTAATTTGTTATTCTAGAACTTGCTTCAATTATACATGTCAAGACCACATCATTAATTTGATATACCGAAATGATAAAGGCACCTAGGTATAACCCACTTACTCCATAAAAAGCCTACCTTCATAAATTAACCCCTAGTGAACCCCATTGAGCCTAACAACCTATTCTTTGACTCACCTCTAATGTTAACCTATAACTCGTTTTTGTTGAATTCCATTCAATTATTTTGATCCCTATTTTTGTCAAGATTTGAGTTTAATTATTATCTAGCTTTTTTCTCTTTTTCAGTTTGTAAAATTTGTAAATATTAAAAGTATGATATTTGATTTGTTCTTAAAAAAAAATATGTATATACAGTTAATTCAGTTGTAATCTGTAATAGTTCAATAGTTTTTGCATATTTCCACAAGCTTCCTAATCCAGAACGATGTCATCATAAGACTTAGCTCTAAGGAATATGTTCCAGTGATAGAGATTTTTCTAGCTAGATGATTTTTCAATTCAATCTCGATTCTAACCCTCTTTTTCAGCTTGTGACAACACCCCTAACCAAAGCCCCATTACAACCATTGAAAGACCTTTTGATCGATGTGTCATATCAATCTATAGTGGTGGAGATTTGATTTTCTTGCAAGCCTATGGTAATAACTTTTCAGGTTGACTAAGGAGTGCTTAATTCTTGAACCCTAAACAATTTGAGTGGATAGAGTGAATCTTTAGTGAGGATGTCAAATCTTGTTCATTTTGATTGAGAGGTGATTACTTAAGAGAAGGGAGGAAACCTATGTTTCTGTGATAAAGTTCTCAATTTAGAGTGTTTGAATCTTTAATGTTCTTCTGGTTGAATTTTTATTATATGATTACTTGTGGATTAGCTTGAAACATTATTGATAAGGGTTATAAGTTAAGAAGAATGTTTCTTAATTGTGAGTTGAGATTTTGCTTGAGGACAAGCAAAGGCTTAAGTGTGAGGGTATTTGATAAATGATAGATTATACACGTTTTTACCTTATGCTTAGCCTAATTTCTGGATGAATTATCATTGAATTTGTGGAAATTGATGCTCTTAATCCCTTTATTTCATGTTTTATACTCAAGTAAGCTTAGGGAAGAGAAAAGAGCAAGGAAAGGGCCAAAAACGAAGAAAATGGCTCAAAAAATGAAAACAGCACGGCCTGGAGGTTCGCCACACGGCCGTGTCACACGGTCGTGTCACCCTGGGCTCGAACACAGCCCAGCCCTGACAAGCACGGCCAGACCACACGGCTGTGCCACCTTAAATGGCCCGAGCACGGCTTGGGCTTTGATCCACACGGGCGTGGCACACGAACGTGTCCCTGTCGTGAGGAAGTTCAATTTCACTCAGAAAAGGCTACTTAGGGGCTAAGAAAGGCATTCCAAAACTCAATATAAAGACCCTAGGAGGCAACCATAAAGGGTGTGCTTATTTCCTATAAAGGGGGTACTTTTCTCCCCTCAAGAAGGTGCTTATTTCCCACAAAGGGGGTACTTTTCTCCCCTTAAGAAGGTGCTTATTTCCCGTCAACACAGAGAATAGAAGCAAGGAATTACTCCAAGGAAAGCCGATTGATCCATCTTAGAAGCCGAATTCTCCTTCAAAGACTAAAGATCTCCCTTCAAATTCCTACAGGGGTTTTTGGGTTCTTTATGTTTTATTATCATTATTCTTCTGAGATGTTTTCTTTTATAATTATGAACTAAATCCCCCAAATACTTGAGGGAGATGAAACCTAAGACGAATCTTGTTATTATTTTCTCTTGAATTATATAATAAATATTTGATTTGTTCTTAATTGTGTTTTTAACTCTTAAATTGATATTTCTGGGGTATTGATTTAAGTTAAATGTGCTTATGTAGAGCAGCAAAAGTCCCTGCATAGGAGTAGATCCAACACAATTAAGTGGAGTTGATAGTAATCCTAGCGATAAGACGACGAAAATCTACCGGATTAGGGTCAAACCTAATAAAGGAGTCCATAGAACGAGTTAAGGCAACACTAGGGGTTTTAATTAGAAAGAGATTTCAATTAATCAACCTAGGGTTAGTTGTTTTTAGTCTCGAGAGAGATATTAACATAAGTTAGGGATTTCTACGAATCAAGTCAGGTGAATAAATTGTCTAGTTCAAGAGTTGATAACAAGTGAAGTCTAGGTGGATTCTCCCTTGAGTATTGTCCAAATCAATCAGTTTTCACTAAGAGTTTCTCCCCAATTCGCTTTTTGTGCATTCTTAGCTTAGTCTAATAATTAGTTTAGTTTAATATAAAAATTCCCTTTCATTTCTAGGTTAAATAATAGAAAGAAAGTTAGTACTAGTACTTTTGGTTCCCTTGGGTATGATATCTCGGTCTTGCCCTAACTATACTATTGTTCGATAGGTGCGCTCGCCTTAAATCGTGATAATAGTTAGTTTCTGGTGTGATCATTTATTATAAGTTTTATTACTTCATATCACGCATATCAGACTGCATCAATATTGAAAACACCGGCGGTTTTTTATGGCTTTGTCCTCATGACTTGCCACTGATAGTTATTCAGTGACATCTCCTCTATAAACTCATAAGCCTCCTCAGGTGCTTTGTTATTTATTGTTCCACCAGTAGCTGCATCGATCATTTGCCTTGTTGAGGGGTTCAAACCATTGTAGAAAATCTGAACCTGTAGCCACAGAGGTAACCCATGGTGAGGGCACCTTTTTATTAAATCCTTGTATCTCTCCCATGCATCATAAAGATTTTCTAGATCCATTTGCACAAAAGAAGAGATGTCATTCCTCAACTTTGCCATTTTAGTCGGCAAAAAATATTTCAAAAGAAATTTTTTGATTGATCGTGATCTCGAGTGATGATGATAAAGTAATAAAATCTGATCGTACCTAGAAACTAACTAATATCACGATAGAAAGGCAAGTGCACCTATCGAATAGTAGTATAGTCAATGGCAAGACTGGAATATCGAATCCAAAGAATTATGAGTACTAGTAATAACTTTCTTCCTATTATCTAACCTAAAAATAAAAGGGGGTTTTGTTTCTAAATTAACTAATCTGAACTAAATTAAAAAGAAACGGCAAGAAGTAAAGAGAGAGATTGCTTTTGGGAAAACTGATTGATTAAGACAATACCTAAGGAAGAATCCACCTAGACTTCACTTGTTATCTAACTCTGAACCAAATGATTTCTTCATTTGATTTGATCCCTAAAGATCCCTAAATTATGTTAATACCTCCATCGAGGATAAGAACAACTAATCCTAGGTTGATTAACTTAAATCTCTTTCTAGTTAAAACCTCTAGTCTTGCATTAACTTGATCTATGGCTCCCCATATTAGATTTGACTCTAATCTGGTAGATTTTTGTTGTCTTATGTCTAGGATTACGATCAACTCCGTTTAATTGTGTTGGATCTACTCCTATGTAGGGACTTTTACTCCTCTACATAAGCACATTCGACTTAAATCAATATCCAGACATATCAATTTAAGAGTTAAAAAGGCAATTAAGAACATATCAAATAATTATCACACAGTTCAGATAACAATAACAAGTTTTGTTTTAGGTTTCATCCCCCTTAGATATTTGGGGTTTTAGTTCATAAATATAAAAGAAAACATCTCAGAAGAAATAAAATAGAAAACATAAGAAAACCCAAAACTCACTAAAGGATTGAAGGGAGATCCTCTATCTTGATGTAGATCCTGGCTTCTGAGATGGATCAATCGGCTTTCCTTTGAGTAATTCCCTACCTTTAACTCTCCGTCTTGGTGGGAAAATAATTATCCCCTTTGAAGTTGCCTCCTAGGGTCTTTATATAGAGTTTAGAATGATTTTCTTAGCCCCTAAGCAGCCTTTTTCGAGTGAAATTTCACTTCCTCACGACAGGGACACGCCCGTGTGCCACGCCCGTGTGGATCGACTACCAGGCCATGCTCGAGCCTGTTAAAATGGCACAAGTGTGTGACACGGCCGTGTGGCAAACCTCTAAGCCGTGTTGGTTACTAAATTGGGCCTAATTTGCCCGTTTTCGGCCCGTTCCATGCTCTTTTCCCTTCCTTATGCTCACCTAAGAATAAAACATGAAATAAAAGAATTAGGAGCACCAATTTCCACAAATTCAATGATAATTCATCCAGAACTTAGGCTAAGCATGAGGTAAAAGTATGTATAATTTACGGTTTATCATCGGTCATCTGTTCCGAAGTAGTGATAGACCCTTGTGGTAGAGAGTTCAACCACTGTTTAGCCTTATTCTTCAAAGAAAAGGGAAATAACTGAAGGCGAATGGTATCGTCAGAAACGCCATCAATCTTAAAAGTGTCACAGAGTTCCAAAAAGTTTGCTAAATGTGTGTTAGGATCCTCATCTTGCAAACTATCAAACTTAACAAACTGTTGAAGCATCTGTATAGTGTTAAGTTTTAGTTCAAAATTATTTGCAGCAATAACAGGCCTAACAATACTAGATTTAGTACTAGCTAAATTAGGCTTAGCATAATCATACATAGTACGAGGAGCAGGATTCTAATTCACAGGATTTACAGCTACCACAGGAGGTAGTGGATTATTCTGATTTGCTTCCATCTTTTCGGTAGTGTTGGTCACAACCTCGTGCTCTTCTTCTATGTACTATAGGCTTTGCCTTATTTCTCTTCGGTTTCTGTAAGCTGATGCTTCTATCTCACTATCAAAAAGCAAAAATCCTGACGGATTCCTTCTAGTCATAAACTAGAAACACCTGTCAGAGACAAATAAAAGAAAGAATTTAGCAAATAAAAATATAAATAAAAAGCAAATTGCAATAAAAGTAAAAATGGCTAAAGTAATAAAAATCAAGTGTTCCTAATCTTTTAGATTCCCCGGAAAAGATGCCAAAAACTTGATAAGTGATATTTATGATGGTCAAACTTGTAAAACCAAACTATTATCACGATAAAGGTAAGCGTACCTATCAAATAGTAGTATAGCTTATGGCAAGACCGGGATGTCGAACCCACAGGGACTAAAAGTACTAGTATTAACTTTCTTTTTATTATCTAGCCTAAAAATAAAGGGGATTTGTTTAAACTAATTAAACTAGACTAGTTAACTAAGAATGCGACAGAGAGTAAATTGGGGAAAATACTTTTTGGAAAATTGATTGATTAAGACAATACCCAAGGAAGAATCCATCTAGATTTCACTTGTTATTAGACTCTGAACTAGACGATTTATTCACTTGACTTGATCCGTAGAAATCCCTAAATTATGTTAATATCTCTTTCAAGACTAAGAACAACTAACCTTAGGTTGATTAATTGAAATTTCTTTCTAATTAAAATCCCTAGTGTTGCATTAACTCGATCTATGGATTCCCTTATTAGATTTGACTCTAATCCGGCAAATTTTTTTTGTCCTATGTCTAGGATTGCGATCAACTCCGCTTAATTGTGTTGGATCTACTCTTAAATAGGGACTTTTGCTTAATTGAATAAACACATTCAACTTGAATTAATATCCTAAAATATTAACACAAGAATTAATAACACAATTAAGAACAAATTCAAGTATTTATCATGTAATTTAGATAATTTAGTTCATAATTCTGAAAGAAAACATCTCAAAATAGGGAAAACAACAAAACATAAAGAACCCAAAACTTCGAGAGAAATTGAAGGGAGATCTTTAGTCTTGATGTAAATCATTGCTTTCGAGATGAATCGATCGGCTTTCTTTGAGTAATGCCTTGCTTTCTACTTTGTGTGTGTTCTTGCTCCTCCCCTTGGGTCTTTTTATAAGCTTTGGAACACCTTTCTTAGCCCAAAATTAGCCTTTTCCGAGTAAAACTAAAACAGGTCTCTATAGGGACATGCCCTTGTGACACGCCCGTGTGCGGTTGCTCAGGTCGTGTTCGATACTGTATATCACACACGGGCGTGTGGTTTACCCGTGTGCGGAGGTCTAGGCCATGTTGATTATTAAATTCGGCCCATTTTGTCCGTTTTTGTCCCGTTCCTTGCTCTTTTCTCTTCGTTATGCTCACCTAAGTATAAAACATGAAATCGAAGGATTAGGAGCATCATATTCCATAATTCTAATGATAATTTAACCATAAATGTGCCAAGCATGGGGTAAAAATATGTATATATTATGGTTTATCATGGAGGCTCTTAGTGCTAATTCGAATGTGATGAAAGAGGCCCTCAATGTTGCTAGGGGTGATCAAACAGAGCAAAATAAAATTCTCGAAGTCATGGTAACGACTTTGAAGGAACATGTTGCGGAGCTCTAGTGGGAGCTCACTATCTGTAAAGTTGCTCTAGATAATGGGATGTTGGCTTCAGTTCCTAAGTAGTGTAACATAGATGTTCCCAAACTGAAAGAGTTTAAAGGGATGAGTTTCATAATGGATATGACTATTTTCTCTGAGGGGTGGATACAGAGGATAATGCCACTAAGGTAAACACTGTTGTAGTTTATTTTTTTGATGTCGCTCTCATATGGTGGTATCATAGGTCCACAGATAAAAAAATAAAGTGGTACCATGATTAGGACTTGGGAGGAGTTATATAAAGAACTAAAAAAATAAGTTTTACCTGCAATATGCTGATGAGGAGGCTCAAGCTAAGTTGTGCCAACTTACACAACAAGGTACTGTTCGGGAGTATATTAGAGACTTTAGTGAGTTGATGCTTCAAATCTCCTACCTGAGTGAGAAAGAAGCATTCTACTGGTTTAAAGAGAGCTTAAAGCCTTGGGCAAAGCAAGATTTGTGTCGACAATGTATCACCAAGGTTACTGTAGCCATGGTCGAGATAGAGTCATTTGTTGAGCTTAGTCCAAGGAAAGACAAGTTCAAGTCTTCTAGCCCAAAGAGACGGGAAATAGTAGGGGAGATCATGAGGAAGATGAACAAGTTAAAGATGGCAATTGTAAGAATAGTGGCAATGAGAAACCACCTAACGAGAAGTGGAAACCCAACAACAAGCTAAAGGGGCCAGTAAAATGTTTCATTTGTGACGGTCTGCATATAGTGAGGGATTGTCCAAAGAAATTTACACTTTCTGTCGTTAAAGGGAATGATGAGCTAGGTAAAGCAATTATGAGACTTGGTTCAATCATGCATTCTATCAAAGCTAAGGAGGTTAGAGAGAATGAGAAAAAGTCAATAAAGTACTTATGTTGTGGTCCGCATAGGATGCAAGACTATTTAGAGCAATTTAAGATGTCCATTATCAATAAAGAAGATGAAGCAAAGCTTGTTGAAGATAAGGTATTGAAACTTGGATCAATGATACTCAATTCTACTAAGGCGAAGAGGGACCGTAAGCAGAAATGGTTGATGTATGTGGACATTAACATCGCGGGTTAAAAAAAGAGTGCTCTTGTTGATACGGAGGCATTAGACTTGTTCATATTGGAGAAAGTCGTAGGTAAACTTGGTCTCTCGATTAACAAATCAACCAAGCAGATCAATACCATAAATTTCAATAAGGTCTTAACTATAGGAGTAGTTTAAGGAATTAAGCTACAAATTGGTCAATGGAAAGGCAAGGAAAATTTTAAGGTAATTCACTTGGATGATTATGATTTTGTTCTTGGCTTGAATTCCCTAGATAATCTTAATGTTTTGTTGCTTCCTTTTGTTGATTGTTTATGCATCTTGGATACTTGACAATAATAATGCGTTGTGTCGGTGGTTCTAGACATAAGAGATGAAACTAAGATATTATCGACAATCCAGCTAGCTAAGGATGTTTCGTGTGGTGCTAATATTGACTTTGTAGACTAGAGTGTTACAAAACCCCCTTGAAAATGCTAGAGGGGAAAAATACTGATATGAAGCATGTTGATGTATCAGTAGCGCTACCACCTATGAGAGATGTGGGTTGTACATCAAATTTTATGGGAAAAGTAGTGATACAAACTAGGCAATTGAATCGAGTAAACGTTATGAGAAGGCACATCTCAAACACTTATCTAGTGCTTTACACTATGACATGTTGCTGGCTTGGCAAAAACACAGGGGCACTTTTAGAGTTCTAAAGCGGGTAAGTCGAGGGGCTTACAAACCAGAGTTAGCGGCAATACTCAAGGTTAACTAGGTGTTTAATATGGGTGTTCCATAACCTATTTGTGAGGATCAAGAAGATCCCGAGTGAGGCAAGTCACAATAGGGTAAGTAAGAGTAGTGACCTCTTGCGACCGAGATGTATAAGAGAAATACAATTTGAATTAGATGATAATGGAGACATAAGTCGATGCAAATGTTCTGAGGGGTAGAACTATCCAACAGAGAGGCTAGTTGGGTATCGACCGAGGGATTGAGAGAGTTCTAAGACGAGTTGAACTAGTGTCATTCCAAGAATGTGACGAAGACGTCGCAAGAATGGGTGGGGGAATATGTCACGGGCAATGGATCAAAACTTGTAACCATTACACAGAAAACGTCCCATGGAGGTCAACTGATTAAATAAGGCGCATTTGACCCACTTGAACTAGCTCAATTCATGAAACACATGGAGAAACCTATCTATTTGAAGCCTTGGTGGTCCAGTGAAATACTCTAGTAAAACTAGAGTTACCAAAATAATGATTGTAAGTCATAAGGGGTAAAGATGTATAGAGTTTAAATTCCTTATGACTCTGATTTTGTAGATATGCATAAATCTCAATCATTGATGTAACTCAATTTGTATATTGGATCTAGGGGAGCTCAACTATAAATAGAGGTCCCTCATTTTAGTTATATGAGACTTTTCTAATCTTTTAAGATTATATATACCAAATATATATAGTAATAAATGAAGGATCACAAAGGATCCTTAAAATAAAACTAACTCAATAACTAAAATGGCTGTCTATAGTGTTCCTTGCCATGTAATTAGCCACCATATCATCTTGAAGAGGGGGTATCAAAACAAAGAACTTGCATTATAAATGTCAGAAGAGTCGAGGAGCATATTAATATAGTTGGTTGTCAGTCTAAAATCACTAATATAAACTCAAACTCTTTAAGTCCCAAGCAATAGTGAGACCGTGTTAAATTGATAACACCAGCAATTATAGTTTTGTGATAGTTATATTATGTTTAAACTTAGTTTTTGGTTCAAGTAAAAGAAACCCAACAAAACAAAAAGGTGTTAGAAGCTGGATTACATGCAGCCCTTAGTGATTGAGTCAAGCATCTAGCAGAAGAAGCACATGCAGCTGTCATTTTGATATTTTGATGATGTCTTGATTTAGTTAGAACTGACCTAACTTTGTATGGGTTTATTGTAAGTTGGTGCTGATCAAAATTTGATAAATCTGCATAACAAAGTGTACAAGCAATGTTTTATTAGTTTCAAGACAATGTTAGTGGAGTTAGATGTGTTTAGGTGATTTTTTTACTGTAATCAACTTCACAATCACTTGATATATGTAATGTTTTACATTTCAGATATGAATGAATTATTTTCATCAAATTCTCTATTAGTTCTCTGCTTAAAATTTTGCTTTCATTTATTGTCCTTCAAGCCTAATTCTTCTTATTTGTTCAGCAAGTCAGTATTGCTTGTAGCTAAAAACTTTACTGTAAATTGCTTAACTTTATTTCCAAACTCTAACAATTTGTATCAAAGTTGATTTTTTAGTGGACCTTTCATTTTTCAATCCTTAAAACGATGTCTTCATCTAGTTTTTCTCCAGATCCACTACCAGTGTTCAATGGTGAAGGTTACCACATTTGGGTAGTGAAAACGAAGATCTACTTACAGGCATTTAACTTGTGGAAGGTTGTCAAATCAAATGCAGAACCACCATCTTTAAGAGCCAACCCCATGGTAGCTCAAATCAGGCAACACTCTGATGATAGAGTCAAGAGCAAACCAACCTCGAGCTCTTCTAGATATAAAGGGAAGAAGATTTGGTCAGACAAGCCTAGAAGAGATGAAGCAAGAAAAAGATATCCACCTTGCTCACATTGTAAAAAGCTTAGCCATCTAGAAGCAAACTGCTAGTTCAAACCTGATGTGCAGTACAAAATTTACAAACAGATGGGCCATGTTGAGAAGGTTTGTAGAAACAAAGGCAAGCAGAAGCAAAACTAGCCTCAACAGCCAAAAGTTAAAGCTTAAGTGGTAGAAGAAGGTTGTGATCAATAAGAGCAAGTCTTTATTGTCCCCAACTCAGCTGCTAAAAGAAAAACCACAAAAAGGTGGCTGATTGACAATGGTTGCTCAAACCATATGACACCAAATGATACTATTTTCAAAAGTATCGATAGATCCTTCAACACAAGAGTAAAAGTGGGTAATGGACACTACATTAAAGTAGAAAGCAAGAGAGATGTGCTAATTAACACTCCTACAAGTACCAAACTTATTTCTAATGTCCTGTTAGTACCTGAAATTGATAGAAATCTGCTTAGTATTGCTCAGTTACTTGAAAAAGGATACTCATTAGTGTTTAAAGGGAAAGAGTGTCAGATTAGTGATCCAAGTGGATCCAAGCTCATGTTAGTGACCATGACTGATAGAAGCTTTTTTATTGATTGGAACAAGAACTCGGGTTGTGCCTACACAACTGTCTTAGATGAGTTAAAATTGTGGCAAAAAAGATTAGGCCATGTCAACTACAAGTCTCTAGTTCAGTTGACCAAAAGGGACTTGGTTGAAAATTTCAAAAAATCAATTAAAGAGGAGGATGTTTGTGAAGTGTGTCAGTTAATAAAGCAAGCTAGACTGCCATTTCCTTTGAACAAGGCCTAGAGAGCCTCTAAAAAGTTACAATTAGCCCACATTGATGTGTGAGGCCCTATGAGAATTGAATCCTTGAATGGCAGCAGGTACTCCATCCTCTTCATTGATGATTATTCAAGATTCTGTTGGGGCTACTTTCTCAAGCACAAGTCAGAAGTGGGATCAATGTTTTGGAATTTTAAGGCTGAAGTAGAAACTCAGTCAAGATGCAAGCTCAAGACACTAAGGTCAAACAATGGGAAAAAATACACCTTGGCAGTGTTTCAGACCTTTTGTGAGGAATCAGGCATAAAACATCAGCTCACTAACATCTACACACCTCAGCAGAATGGTGTCAGTGAGAGAAAGAATAGAAGCTTGATGGATATGGCCAGATGCTTGATGTTTGAAAGGAATTTGCCTAAGAATTTTTGGGCTGAGGTAATTAATACTGCAATATATCTTCAAAATAGGCTACCAACTAAACCACTGCTTGGAAAAATGCCATTTGAAGCTCGGATTGAGTTCAAGCCATCACTTTCTCACCAGTGGGTGTTTGGATGCATATGTTATGCACATATTCCTGCAGTAAAAAGGGACAAGTTAGCTAAAAAGGCTCCGCCTAGCATTCTAGTGGGCTACAGTAGTGTCAAGAAAGGTTATAGAATTCTGGATCCTGCAACCAACAAAGTCTTTGTGAGTTGAGATGTTGTGTTTGATGAGAAGTCAAGCTGGAACTGGGACAAAAGTTACTAGAAACTACTGCTAATGATCTTATGACAGATCAAGTTAAAGTTAACCAAAATGATCCTATAATGGACATTGATGATGAGCCAATTAGGGGGACCAGACCATTAGCTGATATATATGAGAGGGCTAATATGACTGTTGTTGAACCAAGCTGTTTTGAAGAAGTTCAAGCTCAAGAAGGATGGAGGCAAGCCATGCTAGATGAAATGACCATGATTCGCCAGAATCAAACCTAGGAGTTAGTTGCAAGACCAGTTCACAAGAAGGTTATAGGAGCAAAATGGGTGTTTCGAGTCAAGCACAATGCTGATGGAAGTTTAAACAAGCTAAAAGCAAGACTGGTATTGAAAGGGTTTAGTTAGAAATATGGAATTGACTACCTTGAAACATTTGCACTAGTAGCAAGGATTGATACAATAAGACTACTGATAAACGATAAATTATACATATTTTTACCTCATGCTTAGCCTATATTTTGGATGAATTATCACTAAATTTGTGAGAATTGGTGCTATTAATCCTTCTATTTCATGTCTTATACTCAGGAGAGCATAGGGAAGAGAAAAGAACGAGAAACAGGCCAAAAACGAAGAAAATGGGCCAAAATGAGAAAACGACACTGCCCAAGGATTCACCACACTGCCGTGTGCCACGGCTGTGCCATATAAAGTCCAAGACGATACAACCCCGACAAGCACCGCCAGACCACACGGCCGTGCCACATCAACAGGCCTGCACACGGCCTCTTATCGATCCACACGGGCGTGGCACACGAGCGTGTCCCTATTGTGAGGAAGTTCAATTCTACTCGAAAAAGGATACTTAGGGGCTAAGAAAGCCATTCTAAACTCTATATAAAGACCCTAGGAGGCAACTTCAAGGGTGTGCTTATTTCCCACTAAGGGGATACTTTTCTCTCCTCAAGAGAGTGCCTTCTTTCTACCAACACAGAGAGTGGAAGCAAGGGATTACTCCAAGGGAAGCCGATTGATTCATCCCAGAAGCCGAATTCTACATCAAGATAAAGGATCTCCCTAAATTCCTTCAGGGGTTTTTGGGTTCTTTATGTTTTGTTATCTTATTTCTTCTGAGATGTTTTCTTTATTAATTATGAACTAAACCCCTCAAATACTTGAGGGGATGAAATTGATAAATGACAAATTATACATATTTTTACCTCATGTTTAGCCTATATTTTGGATGAATTATTATCAATTTTGCGAGAATTAGTTCTCTTAACCCTTCTATTTCATGTTGTATACTCAGGAGAGCACAGGGAAGAGAAAAGAATGAAAAACAGGCTGAAAATGAAGAAAATGGGCAAAGTGTGAAAACAACACGGCCCAAGGATTCACCACACGGCCGTGCCATACTCAACAGGCTCGTACATAGCCTCTTATCGAAACCACACGGGCGTGGCACACGGGCGTGTCCCTGTCATGAGGAAGTGCAATTTCACTCGGATTTGGATACTTATAGGCTAAGAAAGGCATCCCAAAGCTCTATATAAAGACCGTAGGAGACAACTCTAAGGGTGTACTCTTTTCTCCTAAAAGGAGTGCCATATTTCTGCCAACATAAGGAGTGAAAGCAAGGAATTACTCCAAGCGAAGCTGATTGATTCATCCCAGAAGCCGGAATTCTACATCAAGACAGAGGATCTCCCTAAATTCCTTCAGGGGTTTTTGGGTTCTTTATGTCTTGTTATCTTATTTCTTCTGAGATGTTTTCTTTATTAATTAAACCCCTCAAATACTTGAGGGGGATGAAACCTAAGACAGATCTTGTTATTATTCATTCTTGAATTATATGATAACTACTTGAATTGTTCTTAATTATGTGTTCTTAATTCTTGGTTTCATAATCCTAGGTATTAAGTCAAGAAGCTGATGTGCTTAGGCAGAGGAGCAAAAGCCCCTGTTTTAAGAGTAGATCTACCATAATTAAGCGGAGTTGCATGCAACCCTAGACATAGAGAGGCATAAATCTGCCGGATTAGGGTCAAACCTAATAGAAGGATCCATAGATCGAATTAATGCAACCTAAGAGTGTTAACTAGAAAGAAACCTTAGTTAAACAACCTAGGATTAGTTGTTCTTATCCTCGACGGAGGTATTAACATAGGTTAAGGATCTCTACGGATCAAGTCAAGTGAAGAAATCGTCTAGTTCAAGAAGTTAATAACAAGTGAAGTTTAGGTGGATTCTCCCTTGAGTATTGCCTATATCAATTAGCTTTCCCGAGAGTTTTTCCCCAATTTACTTTTTGTGCATTCTTAGCTTAGTTTTAGAATTAGTTTCATAAACCCCTTTTAATTTTAGGTTAGGTAATAGAAAAGAAGTAAGTACTAGTACTTTTGGTTCCCTTGGGTACGATAACTCGGTCTTGCCGCTAAACTATACTACTGTTCGATAGGTGCGCTTTACCTTAAAATCATGATATTAGTTAGCTTTTGGTGTGATTAGTTTTTATAAATTTTATTACTACATATCACGCGATATCAAGTTTTTGGCGCCGTTGCCAGGGAACTAAAATATTACGAAAACTCGATTTCTATTACTTTAGCCATTACTATATTTATTTATTTTTGGTTTTTATTTATTTTTATTTTTATTTATTTTTATTTTATTTTAATTTTCTTTGCTTTTTCCTTCTAGGTATTTCTAGCTTATGACTAGAAAAAACCCAGCAGGACCATTACTTTTTAACGAAGATTTGGAAGCGACAGTTCCCAGAACTCGTAGAGAGATCAGACGAAGCCCCAATTATCCATAACAAGACCAAGAACAAGAACCTGAACCTACGGAATAGATGGAAGCAAATCAAAACATTCCACCACCTCCCGCAATAGCCGCGCAACCAGTGAATCAAGATGATGCTCCTCGTACTATGTATGATTATGCTAAACCTAGTTTGGCTGGTACTCAAACTAGTATTATGAGACCTGCCATTGCTGCTAATAATTTTGAATTAAAACCTAACACCATTCAGATGATACAGGAATTTGTACAGTTTTATGTTTTACAGGATGAAGATCAAAATTTACACATAGCCAACTTTTTGGAATTATGCGATACTTTTAAAATTAATGGCATTTCTGATGATGCCATTCGTCTAAGGCTATTTCCATTCTCTTTGAGAAATAAAGCCAAACAGTGGATAAATTCTTTACCACGAGGTTTAATCACTACATGGGAACAGATGACAGAAAAATTTTTACTTAAATATTTTCCTCCAGCTAAAACAGCTAATTTACGAAACGATATTTCTTCTTTTGTGCAAATGGATTTAGAAACTCTTTACGATGCTTGGGAGAGATACAAAGATCTTTTGAGAAGATGCCCTCATCATGGATTACCCCTGTGGTTACAAGTTCAAACCTTTCACAATGGTTTGAACCCATCAACAAGGCAAATGATCGACACAGCCGCAGGAGGAACAATCAACAATAAAACACCTGAAGCAGCTTATGAATTTATTGAAGAGATGTCACTGAATAACTATTAGTGGCAAGTCATAAGAACAAAGCCGACACAAGCCGCAGGAGTTTATAATATTGATGCTATCACTATGCTTACAAACCAAGTAGAACTTCTAAATAAAAAGTTTGATAATTTTGTTGGTTCTACACAGGCACAACCAGTAATGCAGTGCGATGCAACTCCAGGAAATATGTTCAATCCAGACTACTCATCTTATGGACATAGCATAGAAACTGAGCAAGCCGACTATATGGGTAACAATTCTAGACCTCAAAATAACCCTTATAGTAATACTTACAGTGCAGGTTGGAGAAATCACCCCAATTTTTCATGGGGAAGACAAGGAAATCAAAGACAACAGCCTCCTCCGAGATTTCAACAGCCACCACCTCAACAAGAGAAAATCTGAATCTTGAAGAGATGTTCACCAAATTTATGGCCGCATCAGAAACTCGTTTTCAAAATACTGAAACTGCACTAAAAAACTAGCAAGCATCAATTCAAGGGCTTCAGAATCAAATCGGTCAACTTGCAAAATTAATTTTAGAGAGACCACAAGGTGGACTACCAAGTAACACTGAGCCAAATCCCAGAGAACATGTCAAAGCAATTACTTTAAAAGATGGGAAAGTACTGGCTGAACCAGAAAAGAAGCCTGTTCAAGAATCTCCAGGAGACAAGGTAGAGGAACCCAAGGAAAACACTCCACCAACACTCAAGGAATACAAACTGCCTATTCCATATCCAGCAAAGTTGAAGAAAGACCACGCAGACGTTCAATTCGGTAAATTTCTTGAACTTTTTAAACAATTACATATTAACTTACCTTTTGTTGAAGCAATTTCGCAGATACCGAAGTACGCGAAGTTTCTTAAATAACTTCTAACAAATAAAAGGAAGTTGGAAGAATTAGCCACAGTGGAACTTAACAAGGAATGCTCAGGTATTCTCCAAAATAAACTGCCGACAAAACTGAAAGATCCAGGGAGTTTTACTATTCCTTGTTTAATTGGCAGTTTAATTATTGATAAAGCCTTAGCTGATTTAGATGCTAGCATTAATCTAATGCCTTACAAAATGTTCAAGCAACTAGGTCTAGGGGAACCAAAGCCCACTAGGATGAGTATTCAACTAGCTGATAGATCTGCTAAATATCCTAGGGGAATCATCGAAGATGTGCTAGTAAAGGTAGATAAATTTATATTCCCTGTTGATTTTGTTGTGCTTGACATGGATGAGGATATTAAGGTGCCTTTAATTTTGGGACGTCCATTTTTAGCCACTGCTAGAGCTATTATTGATGCAGGAGATGGAAAATTAGTACTTAGAGTTGGTGAGGAAAAAGTCGTTTTGAACTTTCTCTCGCAGATACGTTAGAACTGTGTCTTATTCAAGGTGGGAGGGAAGATGAAGCCATCACTGAAATTGAAGAAGTAAGAAAGGAGTTAGATTCTAATGAAATTATCACGAGACACATAAGTTATGAAAGTATAAAGATGAATGATGAGTTGAGACAGAAACCTTCCATTGATGAACCCCCTAAATTAGAGTTAAAGCAACTGCCAGATCATTTAGAATATGCCTTTTTAGGGGAAGATTCAACTTTACCAGTTATTATCGCATCAGATTTGAGCATTGCAGAAAAAGAACTACTCCATGTGTTAAGGGAGCACAGGTAGGCTATAGCTTGGAAAATTTCAAATATTAAGGGAATTAATCCTTCTTTTTGCACCCATAAAATTTTAATGGAAGATGGATATAAACCATCAGTGCAAGCTCAGAGACGATTAAATCCCAACATGAAGGAAGTCATAAAAGCCGAGGTAATTAAACTTCTAGATGCAGGCATTATTTATCCTATTTCTGACAGTTCTTGGGTAAGTCCTGTGCAGGTTGTTCCTAAAAAGGGAGGCATGGCTGTGATGTCTAATGACAAAAAAGAGTCAATACCTATAAGAATAGTCACTGGATGGAGAGTTTGCATTGATTATAGAAAGCTAAATGATGCAACTCGAAAAGATCATTTTCCCTTACCTTTTATTGATCAAATGTTGGAAAGATTGTCAGGTCATGTGTATTATTGTTTCCTAGATAGCCTCTCTGGTTACTTCCAAATCCCGATAGCTTCAGAAGATCAGGAGAAAACAACATTCACATGCCCATACGTTTTCGTAGGAGCAGTTTTGGGACAGTGAAGAGACAAGCACTTTTAATTGATCTACTATGCTAGCAGAACTCTAACAGCTACCTAAGCAAATTACACTACCACAGAAAAAGAGTTACTAGCTGTTATTTTTACATTTGATAAATTTAGATCTTCTCTGATTTTGTCAAAAGTCATATAGTAACACATATAATCCATATAGTAACACATATAATGCTGGTTGGCGAAACCATCCCAATTTTTCTTGGAGAGGACAAGGGAATCAAAGACAATAACCCCCTCAGGGATTTCAGCAGCCACCGCCGCAACAGGAGAAAAAGCCCAACCTTGAAGAGATGTTTACCAAATTCATGGCCATGACAGAGACCCACTTTTAGAACACTGAAACGGCATTAAAGAACCAGCAAGCATCAATCAAAGGCCTTGAGAATCAAATTTGTCAACTCGCCAAGTTAATATCCGAAAGACCACAAGGTAGACTACCAAGTGATACTGAGCCAAATTCCAGAGAACATGTCAAAGCAATTACTCTAAGAGATGGGAAAGTCCTAGCTGAACCAGAAAAGAAATCTACTCCAGAATCATCAGGAGACAAGGCAGAGGAACCCAAGGAAAACACTCCACCAACACTCAAGGAATACCAACCGCCCATTCCGTATCCGGCAAAGTTGAAGAAAGACCGTACAGATGCCCAATTCGGTAAATTTCTTGAACTTTTTAAACAATTACACATTAACTTACCTTTTGTTGAAGCAATTTCGCAGATGCTGAAGTACGCGAAGTTCCTTAAAGAACTTCTGATAAATAAAAGGAAGTTGGAGGAATTAGCCACAATGGAACTCAACAAGGAATGCTCAACTATTCTCCAAAATAAACTGCCGGCAAAACTAAAAGATCCAGGGAGTTTTACTATTCCTTGTTTAATTGGTAGTTTACTCATTGATAAAGCCTTAACTAATTTAGGTGCTAGCATTAATCTCATGGCTTAAAAAATGTTCAAGCAACTAGGTCTAGGGGAACCAAAGCCCACTAGGATGAGTATTCAACTAGCTGATAGATCTGTTAAATATCCTAGGGGAATCATAGAAGACGTGCTAGTAAAGGTAGATAAATTCATATTCCCTGTTGATTTTGTTGTGCTTGATATGGATGAGGATATTATGGTACCTTTAATTTTGGGACGTCCATTCTTAGCCACTGCTAGAGCTGTTATTGATGTAGGAGATGGTAAATTAGTACTTAGAGTTGGTGAGGAAGAAGTCGTTTTTAAAATCTATGATGCTATGAAATTTTCTAAAGAATAAGATGATTCATGTTATTTTGTTGATACTATTGATCCCTTTGTTCAAGATAAGTTTCAGGAACTTTCTATGGCAGACATGTTGGAACTGTGTCTTATTCAGGGTGGAGGAGAAGACGAAGTCACCATTGAAATTGAGGAGTTAGATTCTAATGAAATCATCACAAGACACATAAGTTATGAAAGTATAAAAATGAATGATGGGTTAAGACAGAAACCTTCCATTGATGAACCCCCTAAATTAGAGTTGAAGCAACTACCAGATCATTTAGAATATGCCTTTTTAGGGGAAAATTCAACTTTACCAGTCATTATCGCATCAGATCTAAGCATTGCAGAAAAAGAGGAACTACTCCATGTGTTAAGGGAACACAAGCATGCTATAGCTTGGAAAATTTTAGATATTAAGAGAATTAATCCGTTGATAACGGCTCGCGATACTAAGTAATAAAATTTATAAAACAAATCACACCAAAACTAACTAATATCACGACCTTAAAGGCAAGCGCACCTGTCGAACAGTAGTATAGTTTAGTGGCAAGACCGAGTTATCATACCCAAGGGAACTAAAAGTACTAATACTTACTTCCTTTCTATTATCTAGCCTAAAAATAAAGAGAGTTGATTTAAACTAATTCTAAAACTAACTAAAAGTGCACAAAAAGTAAATTGGGGAAAACTTTAGGGAAAAGCTTATTGATATAAGCAATACTTAAGGGAGAATCCACCTAGACTTCACTTGTTATTGGTTCTTGAGCTAGACGATTTATTCACTTGACTTGATCCGTAGGGATCCCTAACCTATGTTAAACCCTCCGTCGAGGCGTAGAGCAACTAGGCCTAAGTTGTTAATTAAAGTTCCTTTATTAATTAACTCCCTAGGTTGCATTAATTCGATCTATGGCTCCCCATATTAGGTTTGACCCTAATCCGGCAGATTTATGTCGCCCTATGTCTAGGGTTGCATGCAACTCTACTTAATTATGGTAGATCTACTCTTAGCACATGGACTTTTGCTCCTCTGCTCTAAGCACATCTAATTCTTGAAGTAATACCTGGGATTATTAAATCAAGAATTAAGCACACATAATTAAGAACAACTCAAGTATTTATCATATAACTCAAGAATAAATAATAACAAGATCTGTCTTAGGCTTCATCCCCCTCAAGTATTTGAGGGGTTTAGTTCATAATTAAAGAAGAAAACATCTCAGAAGAAATAAAACAACAAAACATAGGAAACCAAAAACCCCTGAAGGAATTTAGGGAGATATTCTGTCTTGATACAGAATTCTGGCTCCTGGGATGAATCAATCGGCTTCCCTTGGAGTAATTCCTGGCTTCACTCTTCATGTCGGCAGAGAGACGACTCCCCACTTTAGGGAAAAGATTACCCTTGGTAAGGGGAAATCAAGTACACCCTTAGAGTTGCCTCTTAGGGTCTTTAAATAGAGTTTTGGGGAGCCTTTCTTAGCCTTTAAGTATTCAAATCTGAGTGAAATTCCTCTTCCTCACTACTAGAACACGCCTGTGTGCCACGCCCGTGTGACTTCGACAAGAGGCCGTGTGATTCTATCGGTGGAGGCACGACCGTGTGGCCTGGCCGTGCTTGTCGGGGGATGGCCCGTGTGATCTTCATGTGGCATGGCCGTGTGGTAATTCCTTGGGCCGTGCGTTTTTACATTTTGGCCTATTTTCTCTGGTTTTTGGTCTATTTTCTGTTCTTTTCTCTTCCTTATACTCTCCTGAGTGTAAGACATGAAAAAGAAAGATTAAGAGCACCAATTCTCACTAAATTGATAATAATTCATCCAAAATATAGGCTAAACATGAGGTAAAAATATGTATAATTTAGCGTTTATCAAATACCCCCACACTTAAGCCTTTGTTTGTCCTCAAGCAAAATCTCAATCTCTAATAAAGAATCACTCCTCTCAACTTACAATCTTTATCAATAATGTTTCGAACTAATCCATAGGTAATCATATAATGAAAATTCAATTAAAAGAACATTAAAGACTTAATCACTCTAAGCTGAAGAATTTTATCATTGAAACATAAGTTTTCTCCTTCCTCCTAAGTAATTATCTCTCCATCTTAATTAACAGAAGTTGACATCCTTACTAAAGGTTCACTCTATCCACTCGAAGTGTTTAGGGTTCAAGAATTAAGCACTCTCTAGTCAATATGAGAAGTTATTACCATAGGCTTGCAAGAAAATCACATCTCCACCACTATAGATTGACATGACATATCGATCAAAAGGTCTTGTAAGGGTTGTAATGGGGCTTGGTTAGGGGTGTTGTCACAGGCTGCAAAGAGGGTTAGAATCGAGATTGAATTGAAAAATTATTTAGCTAGAAAAATCTCTATTACTTGGAACATATTTCCAAGGCTAATTCTTATGATAATATCATTTATGCCTCGGTAGCCTTAAAATAAAAGTATGCAAAAATTTTTGAACTATTACATATTACAACTAAATTAACTGTATATACATTTTGTTGTTGTTGTTGTTGTTTTTTAAGAACAATTCAATACAATAACTTGAATATTTACATTCTGAAAAAGAGAATAAAGCTAGATGATAATTTCAACTCAAATCTCAACAAAAATAGGGGTCAAAGTAATTGAATAAGATTCATCAAAAAAATGGGTTATTAGTTAATAATTATGGGGTGAGTCAAAGAATGGGGTGTTAGGCTCAACGGGGTTTACTAGGGGTTAATTTATGGAGGTAGGCTTTTTGTGGAGTAAGTAGGTTAAATCCTAAGTGCCTTTATCATTTCGGTATATCAAATCAATGATGTGGTCTTGATGCGTATAGTCAAAGCAAGTTCTAGAATAACAAATCAGTATTGACTCACTCAAAGCAATAATAAAAGTGAGCACGAAAGAATGTATGCTCAAAAGGCTCAAAATCTCACCAGAATTATGGCTTTTTGATGTCAATCCTGTGAATTTCAAATTTCAAGATAATACTTAGAATTAAAGAAATAACTTATGCAAAAATTAGGGTTCTCAAAAATTTCAACTTATCATGCTTGATTCCCTAATGTTTTAAAGTTTGAATAATCAGAGTACAGGCACCTATATCTTAATTCTCAACATATCAATAAAATCATAAATCAATCAGAATTAATTACTAATAGGAGACTGAGAATTATTTGAGAACAAAACATGAAAAATTTCAGGGATTTCATAGATAATTATAGATTTAAAGTAACTTTTCCCCCCACACTTAAGATGTACATTGCCCTCAATGTACAAAGATATAGATAGCAAGAGAAGTATAATATCATAAGATAGGGAGAGGATTGAAACTCCCTGAATTTAGGATGAACTTGTGAGGAAGAGTCGGCAATTGTGGCAGGGTGTTCCCATTTTCGGTTGAATATGAGCTGTAGAGCTCCTTTTTGAAACTACGAAAATATTAATTAGTCGTGGGACTTTTGGATTAATAGAGATTGCTCATTAGGGGTTGGCCGATATGAAAGATAGAAAAATAAATAACAAAAAAATAATAAACTAAGTTCTAAAAATACTAATAATGTAATGATTAAAAGGAGTTAACATAATAAAAATAAGATTCGAAATAAAAATGAGACTAATAAAGGAAAAATAAAAGTGAAAAATGAGAAAAATAGAACTGAAAGAGAGAATAGAGGCACACGCCCGTGTGTCTCGAGTTTAGCCCGTGTTGGCCAGATTGCACGGCCGTTTGCGAACTTGTTCGCTCTTCACACGGTCATGTAAATGGTCTCACGGTCGTGTGCGATGATGCTTCGCTACTCCTACGGTCGTGTGGGAGGGCACACGGCTGTGTTTAATTTGGCAGTGTCTTCCACGGGCTGGGGACACGATCGTGTGGCATTGTGCAAGCCCGTGTCAAAATTGAAAGGTTGCCACGGCCATGTCGCACGGCCATGGCAATTTATCGATGGCCCATGTTTTGAGGATATTTTTGCTCTATTTATACACGGCCTTGGTACACGACCGTGTCTCTGTTTGAAGTGTTCACACGGCCTGGGGCACGCCCGTGGGACTGGTCGTGTGGTCCTAAATTTCTGCATTAAAAAGGGTTAGTTGATGTATGAAAAATACTAAAATCAAAATAGATGAAAAATTACAAAGTTAGTGCTCGGGTTACCTCCCGAAAAGCGCTTATTTATAGTCTAAGCTTGACTTTCCTCGAGCTTGTACGTTCACGGTGGTTTAAAGAGTTGATACTCTTCTATCCTGCTTACAATTTCATTATCAACGTAAGATTTGAGTCGAGTGTGATTTACCTTGAAAGTGCCGAGTGACTCATGTTTTATCTCGACTATACCATAGGGAAAGATTACTGTGAAGTAAGGTGTATCACTTGTATGCTCTTTTGAATTCAAGATTCGAGGATCATCTTTCCCTAAGATTACCTTATCCCCTACCTTAAGTTGAGTCGTTTGTACCTGAGGGTCGTCTTGGTGATGTTCTAGGTTGGTGTGGCATATTTTGGGCTTTTCATGATAGTTCAGCCACTCATCTAGTTCCTCGATCTAAAGCATTTTCTTTTCAGGTGCATCTTCCTTGGATGGACTTGTCTGTGATTGGGTTGTCTTTATGTGGAGCGTATCCTGCACAGAAGGTTGGGTGGTGAGTTTAGTGTTTTTACAAGGATTCGTAACTATATTATTATCAACAGTCTTAATCGAGTTTTGATCTTGTAAAGTAACTTTGTCATCACCTATGCGTAGTGTAAGCTCACCTGTTCCTACATCAATTATAGTTCTGGCAGTTGCTAAGAAGGGACGCCCTAAAATTAAAGGTACCTCAATATCTTCATCCATGTTAAGTACAACAAAATCAACAGGGAATATAAATTTATCTACCTTTACTAGCACATCTTCTATGATTCCCCTAGGATATTTAACAGATCTATCAGCTAGTTGAATACTCATCCTAGTGGGCTGTGGTTCCCCTAGACCTAGTTGCTTGAACATTTTGTAAGGCATGAGATTAATGCTAGCACCTAAATCAGCTAAGGCTTTATCAATAAGTAAACTACCAATTAAACAAGGAATAGTAAAACTCCCTGGGTCTTTCAGTTTTGTTGGCAGTTTATTTTGGAGAATAGCTGAACATTCTTCGTTGAGTTCCACTGTGGCTAATTCTTCCAACTTCCTTTTATTTGTCAGAAGTTCTTTAAGGAACTTCACGTATTTCGACATCTGCGAAATTGCTTCAACAAAAGGTAAGTTAATATGTAATTTCTTTAAGAGTTTAAGAAACTTACCGAATTGTTCGTCTAACTGGTCTTTCTTTAATGCGTTTGGGTATGGGATACGAGGCTTGTATTCTTTGATGTCTGGCGTATTGCTGCTTACCTCTACCTTACCTTTATTCAACTCAGGTTCCTCGCTTGATTCTGGATTGTCTTTGGTTAATGTCTCCTTTTCTATTGCACTGACAGCATGAATTTGCTCTCTTGGATTGGTCTCAGTGTTACTTGGGAGTCCACCTTGTGGTCTTTCTGAAATTAGCTTGGCGAGTTGACCAATTTGATTCTCAAGGCCTTTAATTGATGCTTGCTGGTTCTTTAGTGCCGTTTTAGTATTTTGAAAACGGGTTTCTGATACGGCCATAAATTTTGTGAACATCTCTTCAAAGTTCAGCTTTTTCTCTTGTTGTGGAGGTGGCTGTTGAAATCCCGGAGAAGGTGGTTGTCTTTGATTCCCTTGTCCTCCCCAAGAAAAATTGGGGTGGTTCTGCCAACCTATATTGTAAGTATTACTATAAGGGTTATTTTGAGATCTAGAATTGTTACCCATATAGTTGGTTTGCTCAGTTTCCATGCCATGTCCATAAGAGGAGTAATCTAGATTGAACAAATTTCCCTGGATTGCGTCACGCTACATCACTGGATGTGCCTGCGTAGAACCAATAAAATTATCAAACTTTTTTATTTAAAAGTTCTACCTAGTTAGTAAGCATGGTGACAGCATCAATATTATAAACTCCTGCAGCTTTTGTCGGCTTTGTCCTCATGACTTGCCACTGATAGTTATTTAATGATATCTCCTCAATAAATTCATAAGCCGCTTCGGGTGTTTTATTGTTGATTGTTCCTCCTACTGCGGCATCAATCATCTGTCTCGTTGAAGGGTTCAAACCATTGTGGAAGGATTGAACTTGCAGCCACAAAGGTAAACCATGATGAGGACACCTTCTCAAAAGATCTTTGTATCTCTCCCTTGCATCGTAAAGTGTTTCTAGATCCATCTTCATAAAAGAAGAGATATCGTTTTGCAATTTAGCTGTTTTAGCTGGAGGAAAATATTCAAGTAAAAATTTTTCGGTCATCTATTCCCATGTAGTAATTGAGTCTCGTGGTAGAGAATTTAACCACTATTTAGCCTTGTTTCTAAAAGAGAATGGGAATAGCCTAAGACGAATGGCATCATCAGAAACGCCATTTATTTTGAATGTATCGCATATTTTCAAGAAATTGGCTAGATGCGAGTTAGGATCCTCATCCTGCAAACCATCAAACTGAACAAATTGCTGTATCATTTGAATAGTGTTAGGTTTCAGTTCAAAATTATTTGCAGCAATAGTAGGTCTAACAATGCTAGATTCAGTGCCTGCTAAATTAGGTTTAGCATAATCATACATAGTACGCGGAGCAGGATTTTGCTCAACAGGATTTGCGGCTACTACAAGAAATAGCTGATTATCCTGGTTTGCTTCCATCTCTTTAGTAGGTTCAGGTTCTTCTTCTTGTCCTGGATAATGTAAACTGCGTCTAATTTCTCTGCGATTTCTGCGAACTATCGCTTCTAGATCTTCGTCAAAAAGTAGAAGTCTTGTTGGGTTGTTTCTAGTTATAAACTAAGAATACCTAAAAAGAAAAAGCAAAGAAAATTCAAAAATTTAAAAGAAAATAAAAATAAATAAATAAAAACTGAAAATAAAAATAAAAGAAAAATAAATATATATATATATATAAATATAGTAATGGCTAAAGTAATAGAAATCGAGTTTTCTTAATATTTTAGTTCCCCGGCAACGGCGCCAAAAACTTGATAACGGCTCGTGATATTAAGTAATAAAATTTATAAAACAAATCACACCAAAACTAACTAATATCACGACCTGAAAGGCAAGCGCACCTATCGAACAGTAGTATAGTTTAGTGGCAATACCGAGTTATCGTACCCAAGGGAACTAAAAGTACTGATACTTACTTCCTTTCTATTATCTAGCCTAAAAATAAAGAGAGTTGATTTAAACTAATTTTAAAACTAACTAAAAGTACACAAAAAGTAAATTGGGGAAAACTTTAGGGAAAAGCTGATTGATATAAGAAATACTTAAGGGAGAATCCACCTAGACTTCACTTGTTATTGGTTCTTGAGCTAGACGATTTATTCACTTGACTTGATCCGTAGGGATGCTAAACCCTCCGTCGAGGCGTAGAGCAACTAGGCCTAAGTTATTAATTAAAGTTCCTTTATTAATTAACTCCCTAGGTTGCATTAATTCGATCTATAGCTCCCCATATTAGGTTTGACCCTAATCCGGCAGATTTATGTCGCCCTATGTCTAGGGTTGCATGCAACTCCACTTAATTATGGTAGATCTACTCTTAGCACAGGGACTTTTGCTCCTCTGCTCTAAGCACATCTAATTCTTGAAGTAATACCTGGGATTATTAAATCAAGAATTAAGTACACATAATTAAGAACAACTCAAGTATTTATCATAAAACTTAAGAATAAATAATAACAAGATCTGTCTTAGGCTTCATCCCCCTCAAGTATTTGAGGGGTTTAGTTCATAATTAAAGAAGAAAACATCTCAGAAGAAATAAAACAACAAAACATAGGAAACCAAAAACCCCTGAAGGAATTTAGGGAGATATTCTGTCTTGATACAGAATTCCGGCTCCTAGGATGAATCAATTGGCTTCCCTTGGAGTAATTCCTGGCTTTCACTCTTTATGTCGGCAGAGAGACGACTCCCCACTTTAGGGAAAAGATTACCCTTGGTAGGGGGAAATCAAGTACACCCTTAGAGTTACCTCCTAGGGTTTTTATATAGAGTTTTGGGGAGCCTTTCTTAGCCTTTAAGTATTCAAATCTGAGTGAAATTCCTCTTCCTCACGACTAGAACACGCCTGTGTCCCACGCCTGTGTGATTTCAACAAGAGGCCGTGTGATTCTATCGGTAGAGGCACGACCGTGTGGCCTAGTCGTGCTTGTCGGGGGATGGCCCGTGTGATCTTCATGTGGCACGGCCGTGTGGTAATTCCTTGGGCCGTGCGTTTTCACATTTTGGCCTATTTTCTCCGATTTTTGGTCTATTTTTTGTTCTTTTCTCTTCCCTATGCTCTCCTGAGTGTAAGACATGAAAAAGAAAGATTAAGAGCACCAATTCTCACTAAATTGATAATAATTCATCCAAAATATAGGCTAAACATGATGTAAAAATATGTATAATTTAGCGTTTATCATCCGTCCTTTTGCACCCACAAAATTTTAATGGAAAATGAATACAAACCATCAGTGCAAGCTCAGAGACGATTGAATCCCAACATGAAGGAAGTCATAAAAACCGAGGAAATTAAACTCATAGATGCAGGCATTATTTATCCTATTTCTTACAGTTCTTGGGTAA
Organism: Gossypium stocksii; assembly: GCA_020496765.1. Classification (NCBI taxonomy): domain Eukaryota; kingdom Viridiplantae; phylum Streptophyta; class Magnoliopsida; order Malvales; family Malvaceae; genus Gossypium; species Gossypium stocksii. The sequence goes on from CM035623.1 coordinate 115,314,733, forward strand.
ATCCTGTGCAGGTTGTTCCTAAAAAAGGACGCATAACGGTGGTATCTAATGACCAAGAAGAGGTAATACCTACAAGAACAGTCACCGGATAGAGAGTTTGCATTGATTATAGGAAGCTGAATGACGCCACTCGAAAAGATCATTTTCCCTTACCTTTTATTGATCAGATGTTAGAAAGATTATCAGGTCACATGTATTATTGTTTCCTAGATGGCCTCTCTGGTTACTTCCAAATCCCGATAGCTCCAGAAGATCAGGAGAAAACCACATTTACATGCCCATACGGTACGTTTGCTTATTGTAGAATGCCTTTTGGTTTATGTAACGCTCCTGTTACTTTTCAGCGATTCATGCTAGCTATCTTCAATGAATTTGTGGAAGATATCATGGAGGTATTTATGGATGATTTTTCAGTTTTCAGTAATTCTTTCCAACTTTGTCTTAATAATCTAAAACGTGTTTTGATAAGATGTGAAGAGACAAATTTAGTGCTAAACTGGGAAAAATGCCACTTTATGGTTCAAGAGGGTATTGTTTTAGGACATAAAATTTCTAGTAAAGGGATAGAGGTAGATAAAGCAAAAATTGAAACCATTGAAAAATTACCTCCCCCTAACTCAGTTAAGGCTATAAGAAGCTTTTTAGGACATGCCGGTTTTTATCGCAAATTCATTAAAGATTTTTCTAAAATAGCTAAGCCTTTAACAAAGTTGCTAGAAAAAGACGTGCTTTTTAACTTTGACCAAAAATGTTTAGACTCTTTTAACACTCTTAAAGAAAAGTTAGTCAATGCCCCGATTATGATTTCACCTGATTGGAATCTACCTTTTGAACTAATATGCGATGCAAGTGATTTTGCAGTAGGTGCAGTTTTGGGACAACGAAGAGACAAGCACTTTCAACCAATCTATTATGCTAGTAGAACTTTGACAGCCGCTCAAGCAAAATATACTACCATAGAAAAAGAATTGCTAGCTGTTATTTTCGCATTTGATAAATTCAGATCTTATTTGATTTTGTCAAAAGTCATTGTTTATACTGACCATTCTACTCTTCATTACCTTTTAACTAAAACCGATGCAAAACCTCGATTAATAAGATGGATTCTATTGTTACAGGAGTTGGATTTAGAAATAAAGGATAAGAAAGGAGCTGAAAATTTGGCAGCAGATCACCTTTCGAGATTAGAACACACGCAACCCAAGTACCTCGACAAAATAAACGACTTGTTTCCTAAAAAATAACTCTTATCCTTAGCAGATGCAACGGTTCCTTGGTTTGCAGATCTTGCAAATTATTTAGCAGCTAATATAAACCCAAAAGGGCTGACCCATCACCAAAAGAAGCGATTCTTCGCTGATGTGAAAAACTACTTTTGGGAGGATCCCTTTCTTTTTCAAATTTGTGCAGATCAGGTTATTCGAAGATGCGTTACTGAAACAGAAGCATACCAGATTTTAAATCACTGCCATTCAGGACCCACAGGAGAACATCACAGTGGAGCTAGAACTGCTCATAAGGTACCTGAATCAGGCTTTTACTGGCCCACACTTTTCAAGGATGCAAACAGGTATGTGACCTCTTGTGATAAATGTCAGCGAACAGGTAATATTTCTCAACATAATGAAATACCTCAGAACTATATACTTTCATGTGAAATATTTGATGTATGGAGTATTGATTTCATGGGTCCATTCCCTACTTCATTTGGGAATAAGTACATCCTAGTAGCAGTAGATTATATGTCAAAATGGGTGGAAGCCCAAGCCTTACCTACTAATGATGCTAGAGTGGTAGTACGATTTTTGAAGAAACTTTTCTTTCGATTTGGAACACCTAGGATAATTATCAGTGACAGAGGCACACATTTTAGCAATGCCCAGTTTGAAAGAGTCTTGAAAAGGTATGGAGTACACCATAGAACAGCTACCCCTTATCACCTACAAACTAGTGGCCAAGTTGAAGTGACAAATAGGGAATTAAAACGCATCCTAGAGAAAACAATAGAAACAAATAGAAAGGATTGGTCAAGGAAAATAGACAATGCTTTATGGGCTTATAGAACTACTTTTAAAACACCCATAGGTACATCTCCTTATAAAGTTGTCTATGGAAAAAGTTGTCATTTGCCATTTGAACTTGAACATAAAGCATTCTGGGCTATTAAATTTTTAAACCTTGATTTTAAGCTTGCAGGTGAGAAGTGATTAATGCAGTTAAATGAACTTGATGAATGGCGTTGCAATGCCTACGAGAGCTCACGACTATATAAGGAAGCCATGAAGCGATGTCATGACAAAAGACTGAAACAACCTAAATAGTTCAAAACAGGTGATCTTGTCTTACTCTACAACTCGAGGCTGAAACTATTTCCTGGGAAACTCAAGTCAAGGTGGTCAGATCCATTCACTGTTCAAACAGTCTTTCCATGTGGCACAATTGAGGTAACTCACCCAACCCAGGGTACTTTCAAGGTAAATGGTCATAGGCTTAAACATTATAGAGGTGAGAATTTTAAAGATAAAAGAGAGGAGCTTCAGCTCCACGAAATCCCTCCATGATGCATCCAAGCAGAGTCGAGCTTAGACTCTAAATAAGTGCTTCTCGGGAGCCAACCCAAGCACTAACTTAGTAATTTTTCATTTATTTTGTTTTTAGTATTTTTCATGCATCACACTAACCCTTTTTAATGCAGAGATTTAGGACCACACGGCCAGTCCCACGGGCGTGCCCCAGGCCGTGTGAACACTTCAAACAAAGACACGGTCGTGTACCAAGGCTGTATAAAAACAGAGCACAAATTTTTCCAAAACACGGGCCACCGATATATAGCCACGGCCGTGCGATATGGCCGTGGCAACCTTTCGACTTCAACACGGGCTACCAACAACACCCCACGGCCGTGCGACATGGCAATGGCAACCCTGCAGGATCAACATGGGCTTGCACAAAGCCCCACGCTCGTGTCCCCAGCCCGTGGAAGACACTGTCAAATTTCACATGGCCGTAGAACATATCACACGACCATGTTAAACACGAACATGATCGCACACGGCTGTGTATACCATCACACGACCGTGTGAGTAACGAAGAACCGATCCCTCACGGCCGTGTAAAACATTTCCACGGGTGTGTACTTCGAACCAGGGACGCCAAAACCCCCGGATTTCAAAAGACACGGGCAAAACACGACTTACACGGGCGTGTGACATGCCCGTGTGACCCAAAAACTATAAATAGGGGCCACTATTCATTTCCTTCCTCACTCAAAACCCTCAAATCTCCCCTCACCAACCACTATAAGCGTCGCCACAGCCCTCAAAACACCACCACCCTCGAAATCAGCTGACCCACGCCCGTGCATACCTAACCCACAATCGTGCAACCTTATATTTGGTTCTATTTTCTCATTTTTCTTATTTATTTTTCAGTTATATTTCATTTTTTTCTATTTAGTTCAATTTTCCTTTATTCTAATTGTTAATTTAAGCATGGAATTAGTTATATTAGGATGAATAATCTAGAATAGTATAGAATATATTAGGATTGCATTGTATGCCACATAAATTCATATTTACATGCCATTTTTTCTCATACATTTAGTATAAATACATAACCATATTTCTTAATTTTGTTACAAGTTTCAAAATGATTAATTTTTAATATTCAGGTTAATCCTCATTTTATGTTTTCTTATGAACATTGTCATCGTAATTATTATCTATCTAGTTTAATTTCAATCTTTAGGACTAATGCTTATTATTTTATTTCAGATACTATGTCGTCATTACCCGGTCGGAAAACTACCGTCCCCGTCTCAAAGAAACGTAAGGGGCCAGGGAGTTCATCAGTGAGGCCCACCTCCGAGGCTCGACACCCATTCATTACATTTTCCCAAGCCTCGTAGGAGGAGCATTATCAACTACTTCGAGCCCGCCCCATATCCACGGGCCGCTGCATTGATTGGGCTGGCCTCGAGCAAATTCATTTAGTGGACGACATCCGGGCCCTCTTGATGACCGAGCCGTGGGAGCAATTCTTCCAGATTATCGAGCCCACCTACTTAGAACTCACCCTCGAGTTCTGCTCCACCTTCCACCTACAGATTGTGATGACTAGATTCGACGACCCAGGGACAGTCCAATTCTGTTTGGGAGGTCTCGTGTGACACCTTAGCGTGCCAGAGTTTGGCTCAGCACTTGGGCTCTACACAGAGCAATTTATGGCAGACGAGGACTTCCCCAACCTTTCCCGTCGCATCCACATCCGGCCCATCGATTGTTGGAACGACATAGCCCCAGGGCGACAGACATATAACCCCAGTGTCAGCAAGGCGACCACCCTCGTTCCTTCTCTAAGGTACATTCATGCTCTACTGGCTCACACTTTGACAGGTAGACGAGAGAGCACAGGCGTCGTCAACACTCACGACGTCTATTTCCTGTGATGCATGGCGAACGGACACATCATCGACTTAGCATACTTCATCGCGCACGCCATGCAGCATCAGACAGAGAGGCACCGTAGAGGCGTATTATCCATAGGCCCTACATCACACGTCTGGCTCGTCACTTTGGGCTCCTCAACACTTCAGCCCAGACATCCTCCTACACCCTGATCGATCAGATGTCTCCCCAAGGCATCGCGACTATGCTACACATAAGGATGATCGAGCGGAGGCCAGGAGGCACCCCCCTTCAGTTCTGACTTGTTCAGGAGGGTGAGGAGCCAGAGGACATTCCTGATGATGTTCCACCACCGGAGGAGGACACACCCACCGAGCCACCACCCCCTCGTCGCCCATCTCATGCAGCAGCCGCCCACGCTGACTTAACTGAGCGCTTCTCACAGTTCGAGCAACAATGCTTTCGGCGCCTCGATTATATCGACGCCACCTTAGAGCAGATATGCTAGCACCTCCGCATCACTCCACCGCCGCGTGATCCATCTGAGGATTAGAGACTTCTATTCCTCCTAACTTTATTTTTATCTTAATTTTTATCTTTATTTTTATTTTAACACTGATCTTTATTTTTACCTTTTCTTCTAACTTTATTTTCTTTTTTAGGTTTATTTTTATTTCTTTCATTTTCTCCTTTTCATTATTTGAATATTAATTTTTTTCGTATTTTATTTTATTTTATTTTCTTTCTTTTCATAACGGCCAACCCCTAACGAGTAATTTCTCTTGATCCAAATTCCCCACAACTAATAAATACTTTCGCAGTTTCAAAGGAGCTTTACAACTCAAATCTCTACGAAAAAGGGAACACCTTGCCACAACTGCCAACTCTTCCAATCTCCGCCTCACTAATCCATCCAAAGCAGGGAGTTTCATACCTCCCCCTATCTTATGATCTTGTGCTTTTATTGCTACTAATGCTATCTTTGTACATTGAGGGCAATGTACATCTTAAGTGTGGGGGGGGAATCTATTTTCAGTCTTTACACTCTCTTTGAAATCCCTGAACTTTTTCTAACATTCTGCATTGTTCTCAAAACTGCATTATCTTCAGTCTTCTATTAGGGATATATCCTAATTGATTTATGATTTTTATTGATATGTGAGAATTAAGACATAGGTGCTTGTACTTTGATTATTCAAACTTTAAAACATTAGGGAATCAAGCATGATAAGTTGAAATTTTTGAGAACCCCAATTTTTTTCATAAGTTCTTTTCCTTATTTCTAAGTGTTATCTTAAGATTTGAAATTCGCAGGATTGACATCAAAAAACCATAATTCTGGTGAGATTTTTGAGCCTTTTGAGTATACATTCTTTCGTGCTCACTTTTATTATTGCTTTGAGTAAGTCAATACTGATTTGTTATTCTAGAACTTGCTTTGATTATACATGTCGAGTCCACATCATTAATTTGATATACCGAGATGATAAAGGCACCCAGGATTTAACCCACTTACTCCATAAAGGTCTACCTCCATAAATTAACCCCTAGTGAACCCCATTGAGCCTAACAACCTTTTCTTTAACTTACCTCTAATATTAACCTATAACCCATTTTTGTTGAATTCCATTCAATTACTTTGATCCCTATTTTTTTGTCGAGATTTGAGTTGAAATTTTCATCTAGCTTTATTCTCTTTTCCAAAATGTAAAATTTTATCCAATTCATTGTATTATATTTGAGTTATTCTAAACCAAAAAAAACCCGTATGTACTAATTCAGTTGTAATTTGTAATAGTTCAAATAGTTTTTTCATATTTCTATTTTAAGGCTACCAAGGCAGAAATGATGTTATTACAAGAATTAGCTCAAGAAATATGTTCCAGTGATAGAGATTTTTCTAGCTAGATAATTTTTCAGTTCAATCTCGATTCTAGCCCTCTTTTGCAGCCTGTGACAACACCCCTAACCAATCCCCATTACAACCATTAAAAGACCTTTTGATCGATATATCATATCAATCTATACGACATGGACACGGGTATGTCCATAAGCCGTGCATGCAATCTTACCAAGTATTATACGAAAAACACGGGCTAGATTTAAGTTACACAGGCGTAGGCCACGACCGTGTGATCCAACACGAGCCTAGCACAACCGTGGCCCCTATTTAAAACCCCAAGCCCCTCTCACTATTCATCTCCTTCTTCAAACCCTCCCCACAAACCCTAACCACTGCGCCTACACCATCCCACCTACTCCGACCACTGTCCGGCCACTGCCCCTTACTCTTTCTCCTCACCAATACACTCACACCCACACCAACCCAAACCACACACCCCTCTCCTCCATCATCTCCCTTCTCCTTCCTTCTTTTCCCTTGCACAACCCTATACATCCATCAAACAAAACCAACTCCCCCACGGCCAACCAACTATCGTCCAACCACCACTAGTGTCGCCATAGTCGGGTATTCCTCCACTACTTTTAATTTCAATTTACTTGTTTATATTTTGATTACTTTAGTTCTGAAATTCTTGAAGAACTTTTGATGATATTACCTCCTGTTAATATAATAATTTGATTCCTATGCTTAGATACATATGTTATTTAGTTAACTTTTACATACTTGAATCTTTGAACATTGTTTTGGTTGAAATCTTGTCTGACATGAGGATTATTCCATTATTTTATTAAGATTCATTTAGGTTCATTGACTCAGTTTTTACTTATTCGCTCCTCTTACCATTTAGTGCTCTAGTATATTCATTCATGCTAATGACGCCACATGCATTATGACTGCTTCGATACTCACACATTTTATTGGACTTAGTGGTTAATTTATCCCGCATCAAAAAAGCGAAAGGATACGCCACCCTCTTTTACAGTTCCCACTAGGACCCCAGGAGGAGCTATTTCAGATTCTTCGAGCGAGACCACTTGGTACGGGTCGGTGTATTGATTGGGCTGCATTGGAATAGGTCCACCTTACTGACTCAGTTAGGGCTCTCCTAACTACAACACCATGGGACAGATTCTTCGACATCATCGAGCCGACGTATATGGAGATCACTTTGGAGCTTTCTCAACATTTTAGCTTCAGAAAGTCATGTCAGAGTTCGATGATCCAAACACAGTCCAATTCCGTCTTGGCGGCTTAGTACGCTAACTGAGTGTCCCAGAGTTCGGAGTCGCCTTGAGACTATACTGAAGAACTTATGGACGAAGACAACTTTCCTGATGTCAACCGCCACATCCATTGGCACCCTCCTCTTGTTGGGCAGACCTCATGCCTGCTAAGGCCGTCTATGACCCCGGTCGCTCTAAGGCATCAGCTATCTCTCCAGCATTACGATATCTCCACGCCTTCTTAGCTCACACTTTGACGGGACAGAGGGAGAACATTGGCGTCATCAATACTCATGACGCATATTTCTTATGGAGCATGGTAAGAGGACATGTTTTTAACTTAGCATATTTCATTGCCCTCGCCATTCGTCATCAAACTGAATGCCATCGAAAAGGAGACATCTGCATCGGTCTTTATGTGACGCGCCTAGCGAGACATTTTAGCCTCCTCAACACAGTGGCGCAGTCCTCATCACTCACACTCATCAGCCAGATGTCTCCACATGGCATCTCGAGTATGCTCCATATAAGGATGATAGAACGTCGATGTAGGTTCGATCCTCCTCAATATCGTTTATCTTGATCCACCAATTAAGAGGACCCCGAGGATATTACTGATGATATCCTTCCCTTTCACGAGGATCCACCACCGCCGCCACCTCAAAGTCACCAACATGTAACGTTAATCGACCTCTCTGAGCGGTTCACACGCTTCAAGCAGTATTGCACCCAACAGTTCGATAACACCGCTCACCGTTTTGATAGTATTGAGGCAACTCTGCAGCAGATTTGCCACCATTTCCACATTTTGCCTCCACCGTCACCTCCTCACGATCTATCTACCAATGAGGACATTTGAGTCCATTAATATTTGCTTTTGTTTTTAGTTTGATTTTTATCTTTATCTTCTTTCTTATTTTATCTTTACTTTTATTTTATGTTATCCAAAACTTATATTAGTATATTTTGAACTTTTTTTTCTAGCCGTTTCTTAATAAGTAACCATGCTAATCCCATTAATACACCTCTTTAAAACATTATTGATTACTCCGTAGTTTCAAAAGGTTCAAGGTGCTCGGTGCTACTCAAGACTATACAAACCATGATAATCCACGGGGAAAAGATACTCTACAACTGCCATGTCTTGCTCAACCATGACACCGAACACCACGAATATCTTCATTTGGCATCGTGATTGTAGAACCCCATCCTCTACCACCTCCGGAGTATCCTCCCCCACCTTCACCTTTGCCTAGTTCATCATGCACCTCATTAGCTTTCTCTTCAACTTCGCTCTCACTACTTCAAGGATTTCATCCTAAATTCAGAAAGTTTCACTTCTCTCCTTATCTTATGATATTATACCTGTCATCTTATAATCTATGTTCGTACATTGAGGATAATGTACATCTTAAGTGTAGGGAGGTTCTTAATTTTATTATCAAAAAATCCCTGAATTTTGTCTTGTTCTCAAGTAACTCTCACATCACTATTAGAATGAATTTTGTTTGATTTATGATTTTTATTAATATGTTTTGGATTAAATCATAGGTGTTTGTGCTTTGATTATTTAAACTTGAAGACATTAGAGAATCAAGTATGATAAGTTGAATTTTTTAGAATTAAAAATTTTTCTAGGTTGTTTCCCTAAATTTAGGTATTATCTTGAAGTTTGAAATTCGCAGGATTAACATCAAAAGCCATAAATTTTTGTGAGATATTGAGCCTCCAGAGCATATATTCTTTCTTGCTCACTTTTATTGTTGCTATGAGTGTGTCAATATTGATTTGTTATTCTAGAACTTGCTTCGATTATACATGTTGAGACCACACCATTGATTTGATATACCGAGATGATAAAGGCACTTAGGTTTAACCCACTTACTCCATAAAAGCCTACCTTCATAATTAACCCTTAGTGAACCCCCTTTGAGCGCAAAGCACCCTTTTTAATTCACCCTTAATATTAACCTATAACCCATTATTGTTGAAATCCCCTTAATTAATTTGATCCCTATTTTGTCGAGATTTGAATTGGATAATTATCTGGCTATGTTCTCCTTTTCAATTAGTAAAGTTTCATACTTGATTTGTTCTTAAAGAAAAACAGCTCAATTACGAATCTATGTAATGTTTGAACTTGAACGATGATATTTATGAGGAAAAGATCAATTCTAGGAATATGTGTTCAGTAATGTAATTTCTCATTTTTTAGTTATTTTCTAGTTAGGTAATTTTTCAGTTCAATCTCGATTCTAACCTCCTTTTTCAGCTTGTGTCCACACCCTTAACCAAAGCCCCATTACAATCCTCTAAAGACCTTTTGATCGATGTATCATCTCAATTCATAGTGGTGGAGATTTGATTTTCATGCAAGCCTATGGTAATAAATTTTCATGTTGACTAATAAGTGCTTAATTTCTGAACCTTAAATACTTTGAGTGATTTGAGTGAATCTTTAGTAAGACATCAACTCTTGTTAGTTTTGAATTGAAGGTGATTACTTAGATAAGGGGAGATACCTATGTTTTTGTGATAAAATGCTCAACTTGAATTGCTTGAGACTTTAATGTTCTTTTAGTTGAATTCTCAATATATGATTACTTGTGGATTAGTTCGTAATATTATCGATAAGGATTATAAGTTGAGAAGAACTAATTTTAATTGTAAGTTGAGGATTTTGCTTGAGGACAAGCAAAGGTTTAAGTGTGGGGATATTTGATAAACCATAATTGTAACATATTTTTATCCCATGCTTAGCATATTTTTGGATGATTTTCCTTATAATTTAATGAATTTGATGCTCCTAATCCTTTAATTTCATGTTTTATACTTAGGTGAGCATAGGAAAGTGAAAAGAGCGAGAAACGGGCCAAAAACAAACAAATTGGGCCAAAATCAGAATTCAACACGGCCTAGACACTTCCACACGGGTACACCACATGGCCGTGTGTGACACACAGGCTGATCATACGCCCATGTGTCACGGCCGTGTCGACCAAAAACCAAGTCAGTATTGCACACGGCCTGAGCACCTTCATACGGGCTGGTCACACGCCCGTGTCCCTGTCGAGCCCTGTTTTAATTTCACGTGGAGAAAGCTAATTTTTGGGTATTCTGGACATTCCAAAGTTTATTTAAACACCCTAGGAGAGGATTAAAGGGGACACACAGAGGAGAAAGCAAGGAATTACTCGAAGAACGCCGATTAATTCATCTTAGAAGCAAGATCTCCATGAGCTTTTGAGTTTCTTTATGTTTTGTTGTTTTCCTAATTTTGAGATGTTTTCTTTTATAAACATGAACTAAATCCCTAAATACCTGAAGGGATGAAATCTAGGACGAATCTTATTATTTTTTGAATTATATGACAAATACTTGATTTGCTCTTAATAATGTGTTCTTAATTCTTGTTTTAATATTTTAGAATATTGATTCAGGTATTGATGTGCTTACTCAGTGCAGCAAAAATCCCTGTTTAAGAGTAGATCCGACATAATTAAGCAGAGTTGATTGCAACCCTAGACATAGGGCGACATAAATCTGCCAGATTAGGGTCAAACCTAATAAGGGAATCCATTAATTGAGTTAATGCGACAATAGAGGTTTTAATTAGAAAGAGATTTCAATTAATCAACCTAGAGTCAGTTGTTTTTAGTCTTGAGAGAGATAATTACATAAATTAGGGATTTTTACGAATCAAGTTAATTGAATAAATCGTCTCATTCAAAGTTGAATAATAAGTGAAGTCTAGGTGGATTCTTCCTTAAGTATTGTCTTTATAAATCGGTTTTCTAAAAGTATTTTCCCCAATTCGTTCTTTGCTGCATTCTTAGTTAGTTAATTAGTTTAGTTTAATTAGTTTAAAACAAATTCTCTTTATTTTTAGGCTAGATAATAAAAAGAAGGTTAATACTAGTACTTTTAGTCCCTGTGGGTTCGACATTTCGATCTTGCCATAAGCTATACTACTGTTCGATAGGTGCGCTTGCCTTTATCGTGACAATAGTTTAGCTTTACAGGTACGATCATATAAATCATCACATCAGTAGCACCAACAAAAACCTTAAAATAGTTACTTGATACTCGCATTGAGATTTTTCCAATTGATCAGTTTTTTCTTAGACATCCAACACAAAGATCTTTGAAATCTAATGCAAAATATATGTTTCAAGGGTTTGGCTTCAAATCAGAAAGTCAGACCAGAGAGAATGAGAAAATGCAAAATTTACAACGTAGCCATTTTTTGCTTTCATTAATTTGCATAGAACATCAAAGTATAAAAGCAAACAAAAATATTCCATTTGATGAGTTTCGTTTTCTGATGAAAGAAATAAAGAATAACCAAAAACCAACTATTTCAATCATTGGAATTTCGAGCATTGCTGTGGCAGGCCGGTGATATGATTAACCGTCACAATCTCGGTGGCATTATCACATCGTAACACATCTTGGCCCAACTTGGCGCCTGCTGCCTTGAGTCCCTTCAATGAAACAGGTTGATTGAAAAGGTTAAGTGATGGCAACTTGGAGGCTGGTGGCATCTTTCCATTAGGCAATAGGGATCTAAAATCTTCCTTCAACAATGGGACTTGAAAATCTGCCTTGTCATGCCTAACAACATTGTCTTTTGCACTGATATGGGCCCCTGGTTCCATATGGTTGGTCGAAAAGCTAGCTTGGTTCGGAAAGTTGGGATAAAGGCTAACGTATCCTCTAAGGTACATCATGTCGATGAGAAACTTTTTCCATGAAGCTTGCCATCCATTTGTTCTAGACTTTGGGATTTGAACTGGATTTGATTTGGCATCTTCAGTGAACCTCATGTTCATATACACATAGAATTCTCTCCAATGTTTGGGGAAGAAAATAGCACCCCAACTACAAGGTAGCTGGTGAAGATACGGTGTGTTCGGGTGAATGCGTTTGAAGAAGTCGGTTGGATTCCATTTTGGCCTTTCTTTCACGACTTCAACTATTCGAGGAGTGTAAAGAGAGATCGATGAGAGCTCGGGAAGTGATATTTGAGGGTCATAATGGTAGGCTAAGAGAGCATATTTGATCCATAGATAATAGTAAGGAGAGACTTCGATATCGTCCTCGAGTAGCAAGCCATAGTCATCATCTGATGCTGGATACCAACTCTCACTAACTGCTCTAATGAGGCCCCCTTGAATGATTCTCCTTCTAAGGGTTTTAGGGCCATGAGGCCATTCAAATGATTCTACAAGTTTAATAGTTGCCTCATCCACTTTACTGTCCATGTTGAAGCTGAGAGGAATCTCATCTCCAATATAGTATGCATCACTCAGAGATTTAAGAAGCCTTGCTAAGGAAAAAGCACGGTTTTGAGTTATTATGTTGATGGAGACCCGCATCTGGTTCCAATCTGCAATTCACAATTGACCACTTAGATTATTGCTCATCAGGGACTATATACAGATATAGCTCTAAAGAAGAGAAGGTTGACATTCTTACTTGGCAATGCTGTTGATCTTAGATCAGCCATCCATAGAACCTTCGAGACCGAAGGCCTTGGTAAAAGTACGAGTGTAGTACCATTTACGTTCGTCTCGGTTGCCATCTTCAGAGCTTTCTTCACACTGGGATCAATGTCGGTCACAGTGATCACCACACTAGGGTTGTGAATTTTGATCAACCCTTTCATGCTAGAGTACACTGCTTGCACAACAGGGACCTCAGAGTTTGATATTCCTGAAAGTGCTCCGATTTGCAAATCAAAAATCTTAAATCTTCGCTCTCTACAAACCAACTTAGGCCAGTTCAATGCTGCAGCAGCATCTTCACAAGGACAGAAGCTGCCTCCAGGGACTACAATGTAAGCCTTCTTCCCGACAGTGGACCTGAACTTTTCGAGCAGCGGTGCAAGTGCCTTGACCTCATCGAGAGAGTGAGCGTATAAGAGAGCATCGATCTTTTGAGGGTACATTGCAGCCCACTGAGTTACATAACCAGCACTTAGTGCCCTCCACCATTGATCATCTCTAACTTGAACTATGTCCTTGAAGATCACCGTTGTTTCCGACACATAAGCCAGCCTATGTTCACTATCTCCCCATGTTTCTTTGTCAGTAGGGTCAACTGGAAGAACAAATGAGCCTGCATTTCTATATTTCTGAAGTTGATAACTGCACAAGTTTACCCCAAAAAAATATAACCATCAGCATCTTGAAAAAAAGAAGAAAAAAATTATCCAATCAAAGATTAATGATTATTTATGTGTAATTTGAAAGTATGTATATAATTTAGAACAGATAAATCAATGATGCAGAAATATCAATAGTGGAAACAGGATACAGAGCATCCATTTTTAACTGGAACTAGCATATAAATATGTATGCTTTTCTATAAAAGTGATTTACACTATCCAGAAAAGCTGACCAAATGGTATTAATATATTGTAGCATAAGCGTAGAAGATTCTTTCATAGAATTAAATAGAGAATTGGTACCTCAAATGCTTCCTGAGTCAACTTTCAACATCATCAACTTTTAGATCAGGTTAGTTGTATGGTCAACTTTCTATTGCATTGAGCCCTTTCTCTTACATAGTTCATCAGATATTTAAGAATCCCTCTTCTATAATTATTTTTCTCTTAAATGTAATTAAATTCTACTCGGTAATGACACATATATCATAGCGGATCCTAATATATCTGGTGTGGAACATCGATGTCTATATGCAAATAAAACAACCATGATGATTTCTGAGAGTTTCAGTTCTAGTAAACATACCTGAGGTGAAGATCTTCACCAGTCATGAATGTGAAAGGTGTCTCAATGAAAAGTGACTTGACAAGCTCGGAAGATAAAAACCAGGAGCTAGAGAGAAAATCGACCTGCACGATTTTATCGACTGTAATATCATAGGCAGGGTCAGGCAAGTAAAGCCCTGCCTCCTTCGATCGGAATTTCCGGTAGCTCGGGAATGTGAAATCCTTTTGTCTAAAAGGCAAGATCCTTCCTATGCTGCCCAAAACAGAGTTCTTGTACTTTTCAGTTCCAGCTACATGAGATAAAATCTGTAGCATTTTTTTACCAGGAATCATGTCATCGTCAAGGATATATACAAGATCAGCTTCAGTTTGTAAAGCCATTTGAAACCTGCCATAGTACTTGAAATCATAGCTTGAACTAATGAAGCTGATCCTAGAATCGTTGTAGGTCTCGACGATTCTCTTTAGAGATTGCTCATTTGGACTTCCAAATGAAATCACCCAAACATGATGGAATGGAAGTGTCTGGTGAAGCAATGAATCAAGCTGAGCACAAAGTGTTTTTCTCTTGAAATGGTTCAAGAGCACTGTCACTTTCGGTTTGTTCGGACTGCGAATATCCCATTTGGATTTCATTGCCATTAGCTGAGCTAGAGTTTCAGTGCCAATAGTTTTGCTTTGGAAATCCAGTATTTCATCATACAACTCTCTCTTCAACTTGATCATTTGAACATCATTGGACTTCTTCTGCATGAAATCGAGCTTCTCGGTCTCACAAATTGTGGATGGTGTAATCGGAGGGATTTCAGCTCGGATGAAAGAAGCGGCCTCTTGGTAGCGCCCTAGAACATGCGGTGGGATGATGAACTGTTTCATGTTTCTTGCAATCCTTGTGGCCCAAGCAAAATCCGGTTTGGTTCTTAAGTCTACTGCTGGACTCATGTAGTACAAAAGGAATGTTGCATACACTGCAAAGGCAAATTGCAGGCAGGTAAGAGCTGTCACAAGCCGAGACGAGGCATTTTTTGGAGCCTTGGCCTTTGCCTTTCCTCCAACATAATCGCTGAGCATTCCTTCCAACATATCCCCACTTCTCATATTCGGATTCCGCACAAGTCCCATTTCATAAATTCAGATGTCAAGATATTTATACCTGAAAAATTCACAATAACAAGGAATACCTGTCAGTTTTATCAGTCGAAATGTAGTTAAAACATCAACATTATTAGCACTACATTAAGCTTGACACTAACAAAAACCAAAGTTTCACAGCCGATATTTACGAATAACCCGTGCTGGCGGAGTCTCGAGGAAAATGGTTTGAAGAATTCAAGGTTGAAAGATCAGAGAAATGGAAGAGACAAATTGTAGTGTTGAACAAGGTAGTGGTGGCTAAGGAGCAATGGATCCCGTGCCATTGTATATATATATATGGAAAGGGTACTAAAAAAAAAAAAAAAAAAAGAAAAGTGAAGAGGAAGCACCTCCTGAGAAATGCAGCAAAGGGGTCACATGGGGCAAAACGTTTATATTAATAAAGGTAATCAACACAATATATTACGCGTTACCTTCACTACTTATCTTCTCTGATACATTTGCATTGAGACACTGGCACTTAAAAAAGCCGGTTTTAATGGCGTGGAAAAGGGCTACCCCATCGTTTTTGGCACTGCACGCCTACATAATCCCATATGCTTTTTTTTTAATCAATTATTTTCCTCTTTCTCTCTCTCAAAGATTTTAATACAAAAAAATCATATCTATGTGCATTTAAAACTTGATTTGTCAAAACTCAGTTCCCTAGAACAGGCTTACCTGTCCAATGAAGTTTACTACAAGTAATAATTAAGACAAGAAACATATAAGTTGATAATAAAGACAACATAGAAGTCGTGTCGTTACCTTGTTAAAAGTTAGATGAACGAGGCCAATTTTACAAGCAAAAAAGCTTTTCTTGATCAGCAAATGAGGCAAAAGAACCTTAGATTCAACAAAAAACTGTTGTCAATGGCTACAAAGTTGTCGGCAAGAAGGAATATTATGCTCAAGGGAAGATTGAGTATATATATATAAAACTAGGCAGGGTTGGTTGACTTTGCAT
Organism: Gossypium stocksii; assembly: GCA_020496765.1. Lineage (NCBI taxonomy): Eukaryota > Viridiplantae > Streptophyta > Magnoliopsida > Malvales > Malvaceae > Gossypium > Gossypium stocksii. The sequence continues at coordinate 115,331,105 of CM035623.1, forward strand.
GTAGAAACGTAAATGAAGATTGCAGCAAGCTCTATCTCTTTGTTAATGGCTTTTTGCCGAACTTATATGAACGTTGAACTGGATTTGCTTGCACAAGGGAGAAGAAAATATTCAAAACAGGTTTGCTCCCTTTCTTAAGATTAACAAAACCAACGGAATCTGAAGTCTCAAAGCTTGTCTTTTCTGTTATTTTTCTACTAAGTTAATGTAGGTCACAAAAAATTATTACAAACTTGTATACTTATTTAATGTTTTTTATACAGAACCTGTAAAGAATTTTGATTCAATCAGGGGATTTTTTCGATCTATTTTTATTTTTGTAAAATTAAGTGTTAATGTCAGATACAATTCAAAGCTAAAATGTGAGAAACCACAGATACATATACATACATAGGATACTATTGCATGGAAGGTTTCTTCACTGATATGAAACCGTTGAACAAACTAAATACCCTTCAGCTATATGTTACGTATATTAGAAGGCTACAATGAAAATGTTCATCAAATCAATTGATGAAAAGGCATGAAATTTGGCAAATGGTGTTCAGACTCCTAACGTTGAAGGTACATTGACATAAAATATATATATATATATAGAATTTATCCATTAAATTGTTATCTCCTCAACATTACCATTAAAATTAATAATTTTAGTAGTTGAGTAACCTAGTTCAAAGCTAGTTAAATTATTATATGTGTGACTTATTTATATGGTAAATTTCATAATTAAAAATAAATAATATATAATAACTAATATAAAAATAATTGATAAATGACATGATTGATAGCATAGAGATAAATTTTTATCATATATCATAACTTTTATAATATCAAAGTATAATTAGAGTTAAGCTTTGTAATATAATATTTAATAAGTTATCAAGTTGCATGCCTTTAAATTAAAATTTTCGACTTATGTGATTTTAGATGTTTAAAATTTTATTAAATAAAATTATTAGTAAAAAAAGTTAGATATTTAACAAACAATTAATAATATTAATTATTTTAAATATTAATAGTATTTGACATATAACATAGTAGTAAATGACAACGTTTTGTAAAACAATTAATAATATAAATTTAAAAGTTTATCAAAAACTTAAAAATAGTAATATAAATAATTTATAATACATGAGTAAAAAAAGTAAATGATATTAACATAAAAATAAATAACTGATAATAGTAAATTCTATAATTACAATTTAAAATTTTATATAACTGATTGACTAAATAATAAAAAATTATATATAAATACAAACTCCAATTCTTGGTCATAAAACTGCTGAAGTAATTACTGTAAAGAACATGCAAAATTAGATCTCATACACGTGCAAACGTGAAGAACGTCATTATTTTTAAGAAAATGAGAAAAACAAGTAAATGCTAAGAATTTCTTAATCCTTTTCCATTTTAATTTACTTTTATTTCTCCATTAGATCTCGTCCTTAAGTCAACACTCAACCCTCCCTTATTAGTCAAACCCCCAGGAAAAGTCAAACTTGAGTAACTGCAGCACCTGATGGCCGACTTTGACAGGCAGAAAAATAAATTATTAGACATTTTAAGTGGAAAGTCGCATAACACAAGCAACGGCCTAAGCACATTTTATTGCTATTATTATATTACCTAACCAAATATAGAGGAAATATCTTAGTATTCATTTGAATCGAAATTGTGCCTTCAGTCTCCATGTGCAGCTCCCCTTCCAATAACTCTAATATGCTGTGGGTTATTTTATATATTGTGGGTAATCAGGTTGAAGATTCTTGGTCTAACCGAGTGTGTTTAAATATTCTTTAAGTGGGATATTAAAAATAATTCAATGGCAATTTTGTAACGTAGTCTCTAAGAGTTTGATACAATTAGTTTGAGAATTTTTTTCATTAAGAGTGCATTTGGATTTGGATGAGCGATTAAGTACGGTGTGGTGCGTTTAGTTTACTTTTTGTCTCACCTTACAGTATCTAATCTCACTGCTACTACTATTTTTATACTAATCGCAGTTAAATGCACCGTTCATCCAAATCCATCCTAAATAAAAGAAAAAGAAAATGAATGAGCTGATAACATAGGTTGATCAGAATTCTTAGAAAATTTGGAAAAAAATAAAGATTTTTGAGTTTTTTAATTATATTTAATGTATTGATTACATAAAATTTTACAGAGATTTATAATTAAATATTTTGCTAGTTATTAAATTATGGGTAAGTTTTTGTTTTTGTTACTTAACGTAAAAAAATATAATTTAACCATTAAAGCTTTCAAAATCTTTTTTGTCACCCGACTATGAAGTGGCACATTTTTAGTTGATATAATAACAATTACAATCCTCAACTTTTATTCTTTTTTCAATTTGACCATGATTAGTTATAAAAATTAAAAAAGAAAACTCAAAATTATTTAAAAGTAGAAAATTCTATATAAAAATTCAAGAAAAATAAAATCTCAAAAATGTTGTTGTTAAAGAACTAAAATGTATGGAAAAAAAAAAAAAAAAAAACTTATCATTAAATAGAATCCAATAATAAATTAAGAATAGAACAAAACAAAACAAAAAGTTAAATCGTTTCATGCTTCATCAGTGTTTCTCCAAACCAAATTAGTAATAACTTGAAGTCAAGTTCCATGCCATATTTTAACAAAAAAAATTACAAAATATACCAAAATATTTTATTTTCCAGACTCAATTCAAATTTCCAAGTCATTTAACGTATTTTTTAAAACTTAAATTATAAAAACAAATTATATTCTAATTTTTATCTTTTCTTATAATGAAAAAAAAACTGTAACACCCCTAACTCTTATCCGTCGTTGAAATAGGGTTACGATGCATTATCGGGCTTTACATTTTAGAACTATCAAAAATTTTAGTACACTTAATTCATACCATCAATCACAGTAAAACCAATCAATGGCATACATATTGTCCCTTATACGAGCCATCGATGCCCTAAAAACACATTAGAAACAAATTGGGACTAAATCAAAAACATATAGAAATTTCAGGGAAAAGATGAAAATTTACAAACTGCAGGAGTCACACTGTCGTGTGGCCAGGCCGTGTGAGACACGTCCATGTCTTACGCCGTGTAGGCATTCAAAATAGGGACACAGAGCCGTGTCTCAGCCCATGTCCGTGCCCATGTAACTCACTAACTTAGGTCACATGGCCATGTACCCTTCAAAATAACCTCATACGCCCATGTGCTAGGCTGTGTAAAACATGACTTGCAACCTTTTGAAAACTACAGGGGACATGTAACACCTCTAACCCGTCTCCGTTGCCGGAACAGGGTTACAGAGTATTACTAGAGTTTGCAGAACAATTTCTGATTATTTAAGTCATTTCTTATTCATCTTCTGAATTTAATCATAACGTCACTTGGGCCCAAAACATGCATTTGAATCAAGTTGGGACTAAATCAGAATCATAGAAAATTTTTCGTAAAATTTCCAAATTTTTCTCACATAAAGGAGTCACACGCCCGTGTGGTAAGGGACACGCCCGTGTAGTCAGGCCGTGTGGCTTACACATTTGTGTTCCTAACCCGTGTAACTCACTGACTTGTAACCAATGAAGAAATTGAAGTCACACGGCCAAGTCACATGCCTGTGTACGTGTTAAGCCGTGTGGATAATTTAATTTTCACAATTTAGGTGCAGGTTACACACAGCCATATCACACACCCATGTTATAGGCCGTGTACCTCACACGGTTGAGATACACGCCCGTGTCTCTGCCCGTGTGTTCAATTCTAAGCATTTTGTTTCTCAAATTTAGGGTCCAAGGCACACACGACCAAAACACATGCCCATATACTAGGTCGTGTATCACACACGGCTAAGATACACGTCTGTGTGTCTACCCGTGTGGACGAAAATTAGCCATTTAAGGTCATTTTTCTCACCCATACACTACCAACCTGTACATAAACACATTTATATACCAATATATCCCAACCAATCAACTAAATCAAGCCAAAATATGCATTATATATGATCTAGCATATCCAACACATCAAGTTATAATACATACTTGATCATTCAAGACTTATCATTTCAATTCCAAACTATTTCATTATCAACCCAATCCTATACATGCCATATAAACCAAAAGATGTTTAACAAAATCTACCGGAAAAATTTGGATAGTGTTGCTCGATGTGTTGATCCGATCCTCAAATCTCACGGTTATCTACAAGAAACATTTAAAACACACAAGTAAGCTTATTGAAGCTTAGTAAGTTCATAGGCATTTAAAATAATTCTTACCGAACTAAACATAACTATTTACAACATATAATTCACTAACATATCCTGCCAAACACAACAGTCAGATGATAAAATCACTTAGTTGAGCTCAATTTCAGTATCTCTACAAATCAGTCACTTATCCCCATGTATTACTTACCAACATCATAAGATTAAAGAACGTCTTACGGAATTGAGTACTTCGCTTTCTCAATATCGATGTCATAGCCAAGCTATGGTCTTACACGTAGTCACATAGTCACATACTGATGCCATAGCCCAGCTATGGTCCTATACGGAATCACATATTCATATACCGATGCCATAGCCTCAACTATGGTCTTATACGGAATCACATATTCACATACCGATGCCATAACCCAGCTATGGTCTTATATGGAATCACATAATCACATATTTCCATGGTCCAACCATAGTCTTTTCCGTCAGTTCATCTTTTATCACTGAACGAAAAATACTCAATCCTGCGTTCTACTCAATTTGCACATTTAATTTGATTTTCATGTTTTTACAATATTCGCAATTCATTAACAAACATATGAAATAGTACATCATATCATTCATGAAATTTACAAATAATCATTAAAAATTTAGCCATATGAACTTACCTGGGCAAATATGCAGAAGTTGTAATAGTTCAGGAGCTATTCTACTATTTTCTCTTTTTCTCGATTGCTTTCGGGTTCTTGATCTATAATTATAGAATCATTTATTCATCAGTATCTAATCAATTCCAATCTACTTTATAATTTATGTCTTTTAATTTTTTAAATTACATATTTACCCTAAACTTTACAGTTTTTACAATTTAGTCCCTAATCAATTAGCCCATCAATTGAGCTAATTTTTCTTAATTAACACTTTATCTAACCATTATAGGTCATTTCTCAGCGTTTTACATTCAGAATTTCAACATAAAACCCTAACTCTTGACTCTTACACAATTAGGTCCTAATTATAAATTTCTATTAAAATCACTTGATAAAATCATCATATAATAACATTTAAGCTTCAAACCCATGCTAATTCATCATAAAATTCTATCACTCATCCATGGAAACTTTCAAAATTACCTATGAAATCAAAAACAATTAAAACATATAGTTGGACCTAGTTGTAAAAGTACCAAAATCACAAAAATTACAAGAAATAATCAAGAATTGAACTTACTTGTAGCAAAAATATGAAAAACCAGCTTAGAGAGACTCTTTAATGGTTGTTTTTGGCTGAAGAAATATGAAGATTTGTCTAGAATTTCAATTTAGTCATTATTTTATTTAGTTAATTTGCAAAATTTCTAATTTTGCCCTTATTTCACCCACTTTTTAGATTTTGGTCCTCCTTTACTCTTCAATTAAGCTATTTAATCACTTTTGGCAAGTTTTGCACCTTTTTCAATCTATTCCTTTTTTTTAATTAACTATCAAAACGTTAAAATTTTCTAACAAAACTTTAATACTAACTTATCAACACTTCGTAAATATTTATAAAAATACTTACAGCTCAATTTATAATATCGTGGTCTCGATACCTCGCTTTCGACCCAATTTACCTAATAATTTCTTTTAAATCAAAAAATTCACTAATTTAAAAATATTTCTAAAATCACACTCAACTCATAAATATTAATTTTATTTAATTTTCTAAACTCACTCGTCGGATTTAGTGATCTCAAATCACCACTTCCGACACCACCAAAAGTTGGGTTGTTACAGGACACATGGTCGTGCTACCTGGCCGTGTGTCACACACGACTGAGACACACGCCCTTGTCTCTACTCGTGTGGAAGAAAATAGGCTACTTTACAAGCCATTTTTCTCACCCTTTTCAACATGTACCTATAATTCCTTTTGCACATATACATAAGCGCTCAAAAGGCACCAAAATCATGCACAATCAAGCCAAACACATATGGTGTAATAACATCCAACCAATATGCCCAAAGGCACCTCAAATGACAACATTAGAACATGTATAACCATGTACTCAATTTGGCCAAAATAATTTATTAACTTCTAACTAAGTTTGCATCATTACACAACATGTAAATCACTTACCAAAACATACCATTTGGTACCAACTGTACCACATAATCATTAGCATCAAAATACATATATGTTTACTATGATAAAACACCAATACACAACAAGTTATATGCCGTATCTAATATGCACATTCAACTACTTTTCTATCTACCATTATTCAACCATAATAAGTCATATATCAACTATTACAAGGTTACTTATATACACTTTATATATATATATAATATATATATATATCATTTTACCAACACAAAGCCAAAATACAAACTAACCAAATGGTCATTTCCACAACCAAAACACATAGGCTAACCTTAGCCAAAATACTTATACATGCCATTATAACCTTAACCAAGATATCAAAATCTACCGATATTATCGCTGGATAGTGTGATAAATCTCCAACGAGCTTCTAACCCGATCGAGCTTCTGATAGTCTAAAAAGCAAAGAAAAATAACTACGTAAGCAATAAATGCTTAGATGCTCGTATAAACATTAATCAGATAAATCTATTTCAAATATGAAATTTATACATATTAAGAACAATCATATACTGATACCACACGATTCATTGAAACCAAATTCAACAACTCACAAATTGAATAATTCCACAACATCACTTATACATATCATCCTTAACCAAGTAGGATTTTAAACACTATAAACTCTTCCAAATTTCTTTATTGTCATTTTCATTTCATTACTTTCCACGCCCATTCCATATGCATAACACAAGACATAAGCCTATCATCAACCATAACCACAAGCTAGTGTATTTAAACATAGCTCTTTTGGAATTGATCACATGATAAACCATTTCATAAGAAATTACATAATTTAAACCTTACCACTCTTTTATAAACACAAGCATATTGCCATTTGGACACTCACTGTAACAATACATAACTTATAAATTAACATGACATGATCCAACTAAAGCTTGGTAAAAGCCTAAGCATTCACACCAAACATATTAGCATACATGATACAAATCATAAGCACATCAACATGAATAGCCATTTAATCTCAACATGTATCACTTGAATCTATTACTCATCTTAACTTACATAATTACCATGTAACACCATATCAAGGATATTCATATAGTTTCATGTCTTAATTCATATTGTTTTCTTTACTATTTCATTTGCAAAACATATAAGGCACAAACATAGCATCACTTAAATCATACTTTTCATAATCATGAATGTTCTTACTTGAATCATCAATACATCATACCTTTCTATAATTATCATAGTAAACTCAATCGAAACCCTTACTGGTTCATCCCTTTTTATACCCGTTGAACCACTTAGAATAATACTGGATATGCTAGAAAAGCTCACACAAAATGTGTTAAACATATAGTCATAGCTCGTACGAGCTGTAAAATGGGTCTACTCACACAAGCTGTTAGTTAAAATGTAAGCTACACGATACTGCTCACACAAGCTTTCGAGTATCCGCAACTAATGCCAGACTTCAGCCATCAGTAAGACATTTAAGACCAGCACCCAAAACATGGTAACCTGGGTCTACTCACACAAGCTGTCAGTCAGAACATAGCTATACGGTGCTACTCACACAAGCTATCAAGTAACCACAACATATGTCGAAAACTCAGCCACCGGTAGGACGTTCAAGACCAGCACCTGAATCACAGTAACTCTAATGATATGTCATTTGTATCCTATATATTCCTAAGGTTCAAACGAGACTAAATAGTTTTCATACATCGTTCAATTTCCCTCATTTTATTACAAGATAAATTGTATAATAACATACATATATCGATTCATTTTCAGTAAAATTCATATAATAACATTCAATTTAATCAACAATATACATAGTACATTTCATATGAACTTACTTGGCTAAATTACAGAAATACTAAAGTTCAGGGACATTTTGGTAATTTTTCATTTTCCTCGATTTTCCACCCAATCTTGATCTAAATTAATAATTTCATTCAATATATTAATTTAGACAATAAAACAGTTCATTTCATAAAATTTGGTCATTTTTGAAATTTTTATAAAATTGCCCCTAAAGTTTTACTTTTATTCAATTTAGTCACTAAGCCCAAAACATACAAATTAACCATTTTTACCCAGAATTGAGCTTATCTGAATGTTCATGGTATCCAAAACAGCCCATTTATGCAACGATTTCACATTAAATCCTTGTACTTTTATTAATTTAACAAATTAGTCCTTAATCAAAAAATTCATCAAAATCAGTTAACAAAATGCTTTTAAATATAAATCAACATTCCAAATTCATCATCTAATATAAAAAATCACAAGATTCATCAATGGAAACATCCAAAACCTTTAACAGTTTCAAAATCGAATGTACGGGTTAGCTGGACCTAGTTGCAACGATCTCAAAAAAACATAAAAACAATTAAAGAAATGGGTGAAAAATGGCTTACCATGCATGAATTGAAGCATGGAAAAACCTTCGTTCTTCTTGCCATGGTGTTTCGATGATGAAGATGCCAAAATGAAGAAGAAAACCTTTGTTTTCTTATTTTATTAACTTTTATTTCTTTATTTTATCTTTTTCATTTGATAATAATATTATAATATATAAATCACATATAAAATTAAAAGAACATAAAGCATTAATCATCCACCAACTTAAGAATGGGGAATTTACCCATTAAGGCCTTCCAATTATAATTATTTAATCAATTAACACATTTAAACTAATAGCGATTGAATTTTTCAACTTTTACGATTTAGTCTTTTTTGGTTATTTAACTATCGAAACGATAAAATTTTCCAAAAAAACTTTACTACCACCTTAATTACACTTCCTAAATATTTATAAAAATATTTACGACTCGATTTATAAAAATGAAGTCCCGATACCTAAATTTCTAAAACCACTTGACCTTAATAAATCGATTATAAAACAAAATCACTATATTAAAAACCCTTTTTTTTAAACCATGTTTGACTCGTAAATATTAAATATAATATTGCAGTTCTGAAGATCAGCTAGTTGATATCTTGACAAAGTGTCTTTGTGTGTCAAGGTTTAAGGATTTGATAGCCAAAATGGGAGTTTGCAGCATGCAAGCCAAGGAGGAGTGTTGAAGTTGGCCTCTATGCAGACCAAGAAGCAAGCCAAGCCGTCCGAGCCATGCAGTTGCAGTTGAAGCTTATGCTGCTTTTTTTTTTTTGTTACTTCAAGTTGATTTTTTGTTACTTAGTTAAATATAAACTAAGTTGTTAATGTACTTGATGTAATTAGGTGATGTTTGAGCTGATAAATCAGCTTTACCAAGTGTACAAGTTATGTTTTTCAAGTTACTAGGTTACTTAGTGGAGTTAGGTAGATGTTTAAGTGACATTGTCTCATTTTGACCAGTTGAATGCTTGGTATATGTAATGGCATTATGCCTCCATTAAAAGTAATGAAATCTTTCAGAAATTCTTCTTCATATTTGGTCTTTACTTAATGATAAACGTTAAATTATACATATGTTTACCCCATGTTTAACCTATATTTTGGATGGATTCTTATCAATTTTGTGAGAATTGGTGCTCTTAATCCTTCCTTTTCATATCTTATACTCAGGAGAGCATAGGGAAGAAGAAAGAACGGAAAATAGGCCAAAAACGATGACAAATGGGCCAAAATGTGCGAACAACACGGGCAAAGAAATGCCACACGGCCGTGCCACACGGGCGTGCCACATGAAGATCACACGGTCAAGCCTCCGAACAAGCACTGCCAGGCCACACGGCCTTGCCTCCACCGATAAAATCACACGGCCTTTGTCGAAGTCACACAGGCGTGGCACACGGGCGTGCTCTAGTCGTGAGGAAGGGGAATTTCACTCAAATTGGGATGCTTAGAGGCTAAGAAAGGCCTCCCAAAAGCTCTATATAAAGACCCCATGAGGCAACAACTTGGAGATACTTTTTAGATACGAATAGAAGCAAGGGATTACTTCAAAGGAGAAAGTCGATTGATTCATCTCAGAAGTTGGAATTCTGCAGCAACATAGAGGATCTCCCTAAACTCCTTCAGGGGTTTTTGGTTTCTTTTATGTTTTGTTATTTTATATCTTCTGTGATGTTTCTTTTCTTTATTATGAGCTAAACCTCTCAAATACTTGAGGGGGATGAAACCTAAGACAGATCTTGTTATTTATTCTTGATTTATTTGATAAATACTTGAATTGTTCTTAATTATGTGTTCTTCATTCTTGATTTAATAATCCTAGGTATTATTTCAAGAAATAGATGTGCTTAGAACAGAAGAGCAAAAGTCCCTGTGATGAGAGTAGATCTACCATAATTAATCGGAGTTGCAAGCAACCCTAGACATAGGGCGACATAAATCTGCCGGATTAGGGTCAAACCTAATATGGGGAGCCATAAATCGAATTAATGCAACCTAGGGAGTTAATTAATAAGGGAACTTTAATTAAAAACTTAGGCCTAGTTGCTCTACGCCTCGACGAAGGGTTTAGCATAAGTTAGGGATCTCTACAGATCAAGTCAAGTAAAGAAATCATATAGTTCAAGAAAATAATAACAAGTGAAGTCTAGGTGGATTCTCCCTTGAGTATTGCCCATATCAATCAGCTTTTCCCTAAAAGTTTTCCTAATTTACTCTTTACACTTTCTTAGTTAGTTTTAGAATTAGTTTAAACAACCTTCTTTTATTTTTAGGCTAGATAATAGAAAAGAAGTAAGTACTAGTACTTTTGGTTCCCTTGGGTACGATAACTCGGTCTTGCCACTAAGCTATACTACTGTTCGACAGGTGCGCTTGCCTCAACGTTGTGATATTAGTTAGTTTTGGTGTGATCAAGTTCTTTATAAAATTTATTACTTTATATCACGCATATCAAGTTTTTTGGCGCTGTTTCCTGGGATTGAAAATATTACGAAAGCTCGATTGCTATTACTTTAGCCATTACTATATATATATTTATTTTTCTTTTATTTTTATTTTCAGTTTTTATTTATTTATTTTCTTTTAAATTTTTGAGTTTTTCTTTGCTTTTTCTTTTCAGGTATTTTTAGTTTATGACTAGAAACAACCCAACAGGACCACTACTTTTTGACGAAGATCTAGAAGCGACAGTTCGCAGAAATCGCAGAGAAATTAGACGCAGTCTACATTATCCTGAACAAGAACCTGATCAGGAGCTAGAACCTACAGAAGAGATGGAAGCAAATCAAAACGTTCCACCACCTCCCGCAATAGTCGCGCCACCTGCAAATCAAGAAGAAACTCCTCGCACTATGTATGATTATGCTAAACCTAGTTTGGCTGGTACCCAAACTAGCATTCTTAGACCTACTATTACTGCTAATAATTTTGAGTTAAAGCCTAACACTATTCAGATGATACAGCAACTGGTGCAGTTTGATGGTTTACAGGACGAAGATCCAAACTCACACATAGCCAATTTCTTGGAACTTTGTGATACCTTCAAAATAAATGGCGTTTCTGATGATGCCATTCGATTAAGGCTATTTCCATTCTCTTTGAGAAATAAAGCCAAACAGTGGTTAAATTCTTTACCACGAGGCTCAATTACCACATGGGAGCAGATGATCGAAAAATTTTTACTCAAATATTTTCCTCCAGCTAAAACAGCCTAATTACGAAACGATATTTCTTCTTTTGTGCAGATGGATTTAGAAACACTATACGATGCATGGGAGAGATACAAAGATCTTTTGAGAAGGTGCCCTCATCATGGTCTACCTTTGTGGCTACAAGTTCAAACCTTCCACAACGGTTTAAACCCGTCAACCAGACAAATGATCGATGTAGCCGCAGGAGGGCAATAATAAAACACTTGAAGCAGCTTATGAATTTATTGAAGAGATGTCATTGAATAATTATCAGTGGCAAGTCATGAGGACAAAGCCAACAAAAGCTGCAGGAGTTTATAATATTGATGCTGTCGCCATGCTTACTAACCAAGTAGAACTTTTAAATAAAAAGTTTGATAATTTTGTTAATTCTACGTAGGCACAACCAGTGATGCAATGCGACGCGACTCAAGGAAATATGGTCAATCCAGATTTCGCATTAAATGTGTGGAAATTGGTGCTCTTAATCCTTCTATTTCATGATTGATACTCAGGAAAGCATAGGGAAGAGAAAAGAACGAGAAACGGGCCAAAACAGAGAAAATAGGCCAAAGTGTGAAAACAACACGGCCCGAAGATTCACCACACGGCCGTGTCACATGGCCGTGCCACATAAAGTCTAATACGGCCCCGCCCTGACAAGCACGTCCAAACTACAAGGCCGTACCACCATCAACAGGCCTGCACACGGCCTCTTGTCGATCCACATTGGCGTGTCCCTATCGTGAGAAAGTGTAATTTCACTCGGAAAAGGATGCTTAGAGGCTAAAAAAGACATTCCAAAGCTCTATATAAAGACCATAGGGGGCAACTACAAAGGTGTGCTTTTCTCTCCTCAAAATGGTGCTTTATTTCTGCCAAAACAGAGAGTGGAAGCAAGGAATTACTCTAAAGGAAGCCAATTGATTCATCCCAGAAGCCGAATTCTACATCAAGACAGAGGATCTCCCTTCAATCCTTCAGGGGTTTTTGGGTTCTTTATGTTTTGTTTTCTTTATTCTTCTGAGATATTTTCTTTATTAACTATGAACTAAATCCCCCAAATACTTGAGGGGGATGAAACCTAAGACAGATCTTATTATTATTTTATCTTGAGTTATATAATAAATACTTGAATTATTCTTAATTATGTGTTCTTAATTCTTGTTTTAATAATCTTATGTATTAATTCAAGTATTGATGTGCTTATTCAGAGGAGCAAAAGTCCCTGTTTAAGAGTAGATCTAGCACAATTAAGCGGAGTTGCATGCAACCCTAGACATAGGGCGACATAAATCTGCCGGATTAGGGTCAAACCTAATAAGGGGATCCATAGATCGAGTTAATACAAGACTAGGGGTTTTAACTAGAAAGAGATTTCAGTTAATCAACCTAGGATTAGTTGTTCTTATCTTTGACGGAGGTATTAACATAAGTTAGGGATCTCTACGGATCAAGTCAAGTGAATAGATCGTCTAGCTCAAGAATTGATAACAACTGAAGTCTAGGTTGATTCTCCCTTGAGTATTGCCCAAATCAATCAGTTTTTCCTAAAAGAGTTTTCCCCCAGTTTACTTTTTATGCATTCATAGTTAGTTTTAGAATTAGTTTAGTTTCATAAAAACCCCTTTTATTTTTTTAGGTTAAATAATAGAAAGGAAGTAAGTACTAGTACTTTTGGTTCCCTTGGGTACGATATCTTGGTCTTGCCGCTAAACTATACTACTGTTCGATAGGTGCGCTTGCCTTAAAGTCATGATAATAGTTAGTTTTTGGTGCGATCATTATTATAAATTTTATTACTTCATATCACGCATATCAAGTTTTTGGTGCCGTTGCCGGGGAACTAAAATATTAAGAAAACTCGATTTCTATTACTTTAGCCATTACTATTTTTTTTTTATTTTCAGCTTTTATTTTCATTTTTATTTAATTCGCTTTGCTTTTTCCTTTCTAGGTATCTCTAGTTTATGACTCGAAGAAACCCAGGAGTACGACTGCTATTCGACGAAGATTTGGAAGCGACAGTTCACAGAACCCGTAGAGAGATCAGACGAAGCCTACATTATCCCGAGCAAGACCAAGAACAAGAACCTGAACCTATTGAAGAGATGGAAGCAAATCAAGATAATCAACCACCTCCCGCGATAGCTGCGCAACCAGTGAACCAAGATTATGCCCCTCGCACTATGTATGATTATGCTAAACCGAATTTGGTTGGTACCCAATCTAGTATTATGAGACCTGCTATTGCTGCAAATAATTTTGAACTAAAGCCTAACACTATTCAGATGATTCAGCAATTTGTGCAGTTTGATGGTTTACAGGATAAGGTCCCAACTCACATTTAACCAATTTTTTGGAATTTTGTGATACTTTTAAAATCAATGGCGTTTTTTACGATGCCATTCGCCTTCGATTATTTCTTTTTTCCCTAAGGAATAAAGCTAAGCAATGGTTGAATTCTCTACCACGAGGCTCAATCACTACATGGGAACAGATGACTAAGAAATTTTTACTTAAATATTTTCCTCTAGCTAAAATAGCTAAATAACGAAACGATATCTCTTCTTTTGTGCAGATGGATTTAGAGACGATTTATGATGCTTGGGAGAGATACAAAGATCTATTGAGAAGGTGCCCTCACCGTGGGTTGCCTTTGTGGTTACAAGTTCAAACCTTTCACAATGGTTTGAATCCATCAACAAGGCAAATGATTGATGCAGCCGCAGGAGGAACAATCAACAACAAAACACCAGAAGCAGCTTATAAATTTATAGAAGAGATGTCACTGAACAACTATCAGTGGCAAGTCATGATGATAAAGCCGACGAAAGCTGCAGGAGTTTTCAATATTGATACTGTCACCATGCTTTCTAATCAGGTAGAACTTTTAAATAAAAAGTTTGATAATTTTTTTGGTTCTACGCAAGCACAACCAGTGATGCAATATGACACAACTCAAGGAAATATGCCCAATCCAGACTACTCCCCTTATGGACATGGCATGGAAACCGAGCAAGCCAATTATATGGGTAACAATCCTAGACCTCAAAATAACCCTTATAGTAATACTTACAATGCAAGTTGGCGAAATCACCCCAATTTTTCATGGGGAGGATAAGGAAATCAAAGACAACCGCCTCCTCCGGGATTTCAGTAGCCACTGCCACAACAGGAGAACAAGTCAAACCTCGAAGAGATGTTCACCAAATTTATGGTCGTGCCAAAAACCCGTTTCCAAAATACCGAAACGGCACTAAAGAACCAGCAAGCATCCATTCAAGGGCTTGAAAATCAGATTGGTCAACTTGCCAAATTAATATTAGAAAGACCACAAAGTAGATTACCAAGTAACACTAAGCCCAATCCCAAAGAACATGTCAAAGCAATTACTCTCAGAGATGGGAAAGTACTGGCTGAATCAGAAAAGAAGCCTATTCAAGAATCCACAAAAGACAAGGTAGAGGAAGAAGAACCAAAGGAAAACTGATATGCATGATATGAAGTAATAAAATTTATAATAATGATCGCACCAAAAACTAACTATTATCACGACTTTAAGGCAAGCGCACCTATCAAGCAGTAGTATAGTTTAGTGGCAAGACCAAGATATCATACCCAAGGGAACCAAAAGTACTAGTACTAACTTTCTTTCTATTATTTAACCTAGAAATAAAAGGGGTTTTTATGAAACTAAACTAATTCTAAAACTAAACTATGAATGCACAAAAAGTGAATTGGGGAAAAACTCTTAGGAAAAACTGATTGAATTGGGCAATACTCAAGGGAGAATCCACTTAGACTTCACTTGTTATCAATTCTTGAGTTAGACGATCTATTTACTTGACTTGATCCGTAGAGATCCCTAACTTATGTTAATACCTCCGTCGAGGATAAGAACAACTAATCCTAGGTTGATTAACTGAAATCTCTTTCTAGTTAAAACCCCTAGTCTTGCATTGACTCGATCTATAGATCCCCTTATTAGGTTTGACCCTAATCCGGCAGATTTATGTCGCCCTATGTCTAGGGTTGCATGCAACTCCACTAAATTATGCTAGATCTACTCTTAAACAGGGACTTTTGCTCCTCTGAATAAGTACATCAGTTTCTTGAATTAATACCTAGGATTATTAAAACAAGAATTAATAACACATAATTAAGAACAATTCAAGCATTTATCACATAACTCAAAATAATAACAAGATCTGTCTTAGGTTTCATCCCCCTCAAGTATTTGGGGGATTTAGTTCATAATTAATAAAGTAAACATCTCAGAAGAATAAAGATAACAAAACATAAAGAACCCAAAAACCCCTGAAGGATTGAAGGGAGATCCTCTATCTTGATGTAGAATTCGGCTTCTGGGATGAATCAACCAGCTTTCCTTGGAGTAATCCCTTGCTTCCACTCTCTGTGTTGGCAGAAAATAAAGCACCCTTTTGAGGAGAGAAAAGCACCCTCTTGGGGAGAGAAAAGTCTCTCCTTGGTGGGAGAAAAGTACACCCTTGTAGTTGCCTCCTAGGGTCTTTTTATAGAGTTTTAGAATGCCTTTCTTAGCCCCTAAGTACCCTTTTCCGAGTGGAATTGAACTTCTTCACGATAGGGACACGCCCATATGCCACGGCCGTGTGACTTCAACAATGGGCCCTGTTCGGGTCTGTTTGGTGTGGCACGGCCGTGTGAGTCGGGGTTGGGCTGTGTTTAAGCTTTAAGGTGGCACTGTAACGCCCTGATTTTCGGGATTTTTTCAGGTTTTGTGAATTTTAGTGAAGTTTTAAAATTTTGGTGTTCTAAAGGTTGAAAATGTATGTACATGTGTTAGTGGGCCTTTAGAAGGCCCAAGCTTAAGTTAAAACCCGATAAAATATTAAGTTGGATTTTCAAGTGAAAGGGGACTTGGTTAAGTGGGCCTTTAAGAAAAACCGTGTAAAATATGTCACAAGGGGAGCCTTGGTAGAGTGGAAAGGTGGCGCCACTAAGCTCCTAAAAAAGTGGCGCCTAAGTGGGTATTCAAGGACAAGGGTTCGAGTTGCAAGGTAAGCGTAGTGTTCCTTTTAATTTTTAAGCATGTGCCGGGCATGTGATTAATTTAAGAAGGAATTTCGGCAAGGGCTTTTAGGGACTTGGGCCGATTACTCAAGTGTTATATTAGGGTTATATCTTTTTTCTATTTTCTGTCATAAGAATTAGGGCTAGCCACCATAGGTATAATCTTCTCTTTTACTGTCAAAAAAGTCGAAACTTGCCTCCCTACAAAGCTTCTAGCCGATTTCTTCTTCTTCACCTCTACCATTATTTTCTTCACTTTTCTTTTTCCTCTTTGATCTCTTCCTTAGCCGAACACCCTTCTTACTCAGATCCACCCTTTCTTTTGCTCCCATCCCTCTCAAAAACACCTATAGCCGAATGTTCAAAGTGTCAGAATCCCGAAAGCTACTTCCTTTTGCCAAATCCTTCTAAGCCGAATTACCCCTGTTCCCTTCAGCTGTTGTGGCTGATTACTACATCCTCTTGAGCCACACCATTTTTGACACCATCACCCAAGTCTATAGCCCAAATCGTCATCTTCTTCACCTGTTGAAAAGCCGAAATCACCATAACGATAGGAGCTTTTGGCCGAATTCTTAGATCTCAGAGATTTGGTTTCTGTCTGCGTATAAGGGTTAGATCTATTCAGATCTGAGTTAGAATCAAGGTAAAAGCAGTGGTAAGTGGTTATCAACTCAGATCTTTAAGATATTTCATACTTTGGAAAAGCCGAAAGTCCCTAAAGTTAGGGAGGTTGTCGATCTAGTCTATTAGTGATTTAAAGTAGTATTTTGGTTTTTTTTGGGTGTTAGTTAGCAAGTAAGGTGATCAAGCAAGGAGTGGAAGGCATCGGCATCATCAGATCTAGATCTAGTGCATCTAAATCGACAGAGGTAAGTTTTCATGGCCATTAAGGGTGTGGCCGAATGTGGTAAGGGATTTTGGTTGTAGTTTTTCGTAGATCTACTGATTAATCACTTAGATAATGGATTGTAGGAACGGACGCATAGGAAATCTCGTCAGTGGAACTGCAAAGCAGGTGTGTGTTTCGAACACCCTTCAATGCTCAAATCGGCAAAAGTCGAAAAGCCGAAATGCCGAAGTTCCAGCATTTCGAGAGCTTGTGAGCGTGCGAACGCTCTCAAGTTGGTAGGAGAAGGTTGGTTGTGGAATCGGCACTGTCAGGCGGGTTGACCACGAAATTTTAGGCATTACGGTAAGTTGGGCCTCGGTGGGCCGAATATGGGCCCAATGGGCAATTTGGGCCCATTTGGGTAAAAATAGGTTTAAAGGCAATAATATGGATTATAGGCATAAAAACTGTTAAAACAAGATAATGGATTGGAAATTAAGGCTTAAATGGGCCTAATGGGCTAAAATGGCATGGTAGAGCCCATTAGGGGTTTTAGGGCCTAAGGACTAAAACTGATAAACTAAATTCAATGAGTTTCTGTAACAACCACTGTAATAGTAGAGGCTGTAATAATAATAAGAACTGTAATAAGAGAACAAAATTACTGAAATACCCTTAGGGTGAGAAATTACTAATTTACCCCTAAGTATAAAATTACCATTATACCCCTAGGGCTAAAATCGACTGTACTGCTTGATATGGCTGTTACTGTTACTGCATACTATGATATGTATCTGTTGCATGGGTTGGGTTTTATATTGGAGGAAGTGTGAGTGGCACTGCCACGTTACTGAAAGGGGCTTTGCCTCGTATACTGTTTATCTGAGCAGCCATGCTGCGACTGTGGTGTGTGGGCTGGGTGGGTCGAGTTATTCCCCACATGGTGTGTTGGCTGGTACGGGTGGTGTGTAGTGGTTGGTGGGTTGAGTAGTCTCCCCAATTGGGTTACATTCATACTGTTATACTGTATTGTACTCTTATGGGCCTATGGGCCAAACTGTTATCTGAATAGGGCTTCGGCCCAGTATCTGTTATAGGGCTTTGGCCCAGTATCTGTAATCTGGATAAGGCTTCGGCCCAGTATCTAACTGAGATTGGTTAGGGCTCAGGCTCAGTGGGCTCGAGCCGGTGTGGGCTTTGGATGGGTTCTGCACACACTGAGTTTTCCCAAACTCACCCTTCTCTTTCCATCCTCGCAGGTGAGCCCTAGATCGTAACTTGGTTGCTGGGAGGGATTCA
This sequence comes from Gossypium stocksii, assembly GCA_020496765.1. NCBI lineage: Eukaryota > Viridiplantae > Streptophyta > Magnoliopsida > Malvales > Malvaceae > Gossypium > Gossypium stocksii. The sequence goes on from CM035623.1 coordinate 115,350,216, forward strand.
GAGTGGCCACGAGGACTGAGCACGGTTTAAAATAAGTTTTACTACTTTATTTTTCCAATTATCGGTTTCTACTTTTAAATTTGTTTATGGGTTGTAATAAGGCCACTATGACTGTTTTTATTTGGGATTTTCAACTGTTTTATTTCAACCACAACTACACACCGTTTTCGAAAATTTAACAAATGTTTTCCTAACCAACTTGATAATACAAATGGCTAAGTAGGATAATAAGGTTAAAATGAATCGCTTATCAAATGGAATAGAGATTAAGTTGAATAATTATTAAAACAGGAACTTCCAAAAATCAAGCATTGCTTTTCAAAACTCACCATCGGACTTAGTAAATAGGGCGGCGTAGGATAGTCTAGGTGATGTAGCACACCGAACATGGCCATAACGTCTGGGCCGGGGTTCGGGGTGTTACAGGCACGGTCATGTGGCGAACTCTCAGGCCGTGTTGATTATTGAATTGGGCCTAAATTGCCCGTTTTTGGCCTGTTTCTCGCTCTTTTCTCTTCCCTATGCTCATCTGAGTATAAAACATGAAATTAAAGGTTTAAGAGCACCAATTTCCACAAATTCAATGATAATTCATCCATAAATTAGGCTAAGCATGAGGTAAAAACATGTATAATGTATCGTTTATAAAAAACACTCCACCAACACTTAAGGAATATAAACCACCCATACCATATCCGACAAAGTTGAAGAAAGACCGCACAGATGCTCAATTCGGTAAATCTCTTGAGCTTTTTAAACAGTTACATATTAACTTACGTTTTGTTGAAGTAATTTTGTAGATGCCGAAGTATGCAAAGTTTCTTAAAGAACTTCTCACAAATAAAAGGAAGTTGGAAGAATTAGCCACAATAGAACTCAACGAGGAATGCTCAGCTATTCTCCAAAATAAACTGCCGGCCAAACTAAAAGATCCAGGGAGTTTTACTATTCCTTGCTTAATTGGTAGTATAATCATTGATAAAGCCTTAGCTGATTTAGGTGCTAGTATTAATCTAATGCCCTACAAAATGTTCAAGCAACTAGGTCTAGGGGAACCAAAACCCACTAAGATGAGTATTTAATTAGCTGATAGATCTGTTAAATACCCTAGGGGAATTATTGAAGATGTGCTGGTAAAGGTAGATAAATTTATTTTCCCTGTTGATTTTGTTGTGCTTGATATGGATGAGGATATTGAGGTGCCTTTAATTTTGGGCTGCCCATTTTTAGCTACTGCTAGAGCCGTTATCGATGTAAGGGATGGTAAATTAGTGCTTAGAGTTGGTAAAGAAGAAGTCATTTTTAAAATCTATAATGCTATGAAATTTTCTAGAGAACAAGATGACTCCTGTTATTTTATTGATTTTATTGATTATTTTGTTCAAGATAAATTTCAGGAAATTTCTCTCGCAGACACGTTGGAACTGTGTCTTGTTCAATGTGGGGGGAAGATGAAGCCACTACTGAAGTTAGAGAAGTAATGAAGGAGTTAAACTCTAATGAATTTGTCACAAGGCACATAAGTTATGAAAGTATTAAGATGAATGACGAACTGAGACAAAAACCTTCAATTGATGAACCTCCTAAATTGAAATTAAAACAATTGTCTGACCACTTAGAATATGTATTTTTAGGAGATGATTCTACATTACCAGTAATTATTGCATCAGATTTGAGCGCTAAAAAGAAAGAGGAACTACTTCAAGTATTAAAAGAACACAAGAACGCTATAGCTTGGAAGATTTCTGACATTAAAGGAATTAGTCCTTCTTTTTGCACACACAAAATCCTAATGGAAGATGAATATAAACCATCGGTGCAAGCTCAGAGACAATTGAATCCCAACATGAAGGAAGTCGTAAAAGTCAAAGTAATTAAACTTCTAGATGCAGGCATTATTTATCCTATTTCTGACAGTTCTTGGGTAAGTCCTATGCAGGTTGTTCCTAAAAAGGGAGGCATGACCGTGATATCTAATGACAAAAAGGAGTCAATACCTACAAGAACAGTCATTGGATGGAGAGTTTGCATTGATTATAGAAAGCTGAATGACGCAGCTCGAAAAGATCATTTTCCCTTACCTTTTATCTATCAGATGTTGGAGAGATTATCAGGTCATAAGTATTATTGTTTCCTAAATGGCCTCTCGGGCTACTTTCAAATCTCGATAGCTCTAGAAGATCAAGAGAAAACGACATTCGCATGTCCATACGGTACGTTTGCTTATCATAGAATGCCTTTTGGATTATTTAATGCTCCTGCTACTTTTCAGCGATGCATGCTAGCTATCTTTGACGAATTCGTGGAAGACATCATGGAGGTATTTATGGATGATTTTTCGGTTTTTGTTAATTCTTTCTAACTTTGTCTTAATAATTTAAAACGCGTTCTGATAAGATATGAAGAGACAAATCTAGTACTTAATTGGGAAAAATGCCACTTTATGGTTCAAAAAGGCATTGTCCTAGGACATAAAATTTCTAGTAAAGGGATAAAGGTAGACAAAGCAAAAATTGAAACTATTGAAAAATTACCTCCCCCTAATTCGGTTAAGGCCATAAGAAGCTTTTTAGGACATACTGGTTTTTATCGCAGATTCATTAAAGATTTTTCTAAAATAGCTAAGCCTTTGACGAAATTACTAGATGTGCTTTTTAACTTTGACCAGGAATGCTTAGAGTCTTTTAACATTCTCAAAGAAAAGTTAGTTAATGCTCCGATTATGATTTCACCTGACTGGAATCTACCTTTTGAACTAATGTGTGATGCGAGTGATTTTGCAGTAGGTGCAGTTTTGGGACAGCGAAGAGACAAGCATTTCCAACTGATTTATTATGCTAGCAAAACTTTGACAGACTCACAAGTAAATTATACAACCACAGAAAAAGAATTGCTAGCTGTTATTTTTGCATTTGATAAATTCAGATCTTATCTCATATAGTCAAAAGTCATCGTTTATACTGACCATTCTACTCTTTATTATCTTCTAACTAAAACTGATGCAAAAGCGCGATTGATAAGATGGATTCTATTGTTACAGGAATTTGACTTAGAAATAAAAGACAAGAAAGGAGCTGAAAATTTGGCAGCAGATCATCTTTCAAGATTAGAAAATCCACATCCCAAGCACCTCGATAAAATAAACGACTTGTTTCCTGAAGAACAACTCTTCGCTATAGCAGACGCAGTAGTTCCTTGGTTTGCCTATTTTACAAATTATTTAGCAGCTAACATAATCCCAAAAGGGTTAACCCATCAGCAAAAGAAGCGATTCTTCGCTGATATGAAAAACTACTTTTGGGAAGATCCTTTTCTTTTTCGTATTTGTGCAGATCAGGTTATCCAAAGATGCATTACTAAAACAAAAGCATACCAAATTTTCGATCACTGCCATTCGGGACCAACAGGAGGACACCACAGTGGAGCTAGAACTACACACAAGGTACTCGAAACAGGTTTTTACTGGCCCACCCTTTTCAGAGATGCCAACAGGTATGTGACCTCTTGTGATAAATGCCAGAGAGTAGGTAATATATCTCAACATAATAAAATGCCTCAAAACTATACACTTGCATGTGAGATTTTGATGTATGGGGTATTGATTTCATGGGTCCGTTCCCTACTTCATTTGGGAATAAGTACATACTAGTAGTAGATTACATGTCAAAATGGGTGGAAGCCCAAGCTTTACCTACTAATGATGCTAGAATAGTAGTACACTTCCTAAAAAGACTTTTCTCTCGATTTGGAACACCTAGGATAATTATTAGTGATAGGGGTACTCATTTTTGCAATACCCAATTTGATAAAATTTTAAAAAGATATGGAGTGCACCATAGAATAGCTACCCCCTATCACCCACAAACTAGTGGTCAAGTTGAAGTGACAAATAGAGAATTAAAACACAACCGAGAGAAAACGGTAGAAATAAATAGAAAAGATTGGTCAAGAAAAGTAGATGATGCTTTATGGGCCTATAGAACTGCATTCAAAACACCCATAGGGACATCTTCTTATAAACTTGTCTATAGAAAAAGTTGCCATCTGCCATTTGAACTCGAACATAAAGCATTTTGGGCTATTAAATTTTTAAATCTTGATTTTAAGCTTGCAGGTGAGAAACGTCTAATGTAACTAAATGAGCTAGATGAATGGCGCTACAATGCCTACAAAAACTCACGATTATATAAGGAAGCCACAAAGCGACGCCATGACAATCGATTGAGACAACACAAGCAGTTCAAAATCAGTGATCTTGTCTTACTTTAAAACTCAAGGCTCAAACTATTTCCTGGAAAACTTAAATCAAGGTGGTCAGGTCCATTCACTGTTCAAACTGTCTTTCCATACAGCGCAGTTGAGGTAACTCACCCAAACCACCGTACTTTTAAGGTAAACGGCCATCGACTTAAACATTACAGAGGTGAGAATTTCAAAGATAATAGGGAGGAGCTTCAGCTCCACAAACTCCCTTCGTGATACATCCAGGTTGAGTCAAGCTTAGACTCTAAATAAGCGCTTCTCGGAAAGTAACCCGAACACTAACTTTGTAACTTTTTATTTCAGTCTCTTAATACATCGACTAACTCTTTTGAATGCAGGATTTTTGGACCACACGGCCATGCCCACGGGCGTGCCTAAGGCCATGTGGAGACTTGAAGCAGAGACACAGTCGTGCAATTTGGCCGTGTATAAGCAGGGTGAAAATTTTCCAGGTACACGGGCTACGATAAAGGGCCACGGCCGTGCGATGTGGCCGTGGCCAACACTGACAATTGAAACAAGGGCTTAGCCCACAAGGACACGACCGTGCGATACGGCCATGGGACTCAAACACGGGCATGCGACACTCCCGTGCCCCAAGAATGTGGTCGACACTGTCAATTCAAACACAGGCGAGTGACCTACTACACGATCGTGGGAGAAGTGAACATTATAGGACACGGCCGTACGATACGGCCGTGTGCCTCAACATACCCTAGGTACATGAGCGTGTGCCATGCCCGTGTGACCCAAAATCTATAAAAAGATGCTACTATTCATCATCTTCCTTCACTTACAACCCTAAATCCTTCCACCCAAACCTACCCCAAACCTCCTCAGTGCCGCTGCCAGCCTCCCAAGGCATCTCCACGACTGTACAACATCTCCACGACCGTGAAACGCCTCCACGCCCTTGCAACGCCTCCACGCCCGTGCAAACACCTCATTAATCACCCATTTGGTTCTATATTCTTTTTAGTTTTTAATGCTTTTATCTATTTTTATGTTCATAATATGTCTTATTTTATTTTTGCACTAGTTTTAGGGAATGAAATTCATAGATTTAGAATGAACCATCTAGAACAATATAGAGAATTTCGTGATATCATGCCATTTAGACTCATATTTTCTTACCACTTTTTCCTTTCTAAACTAACATGCATTTAGTATAAAATCATACCCATGCCTCCAAAATTTGATATCAAACTTAGGACACGTATAATGTATTACTTACGTTAGTAAATTAACACTATTCTTAATATGTTTCATTTTGTTTAAAGCTTAAGGAAATTTTACTATCTTCTTTTTAATTTTAGTTTCAAATTCTATTAGGACTAATGTATATCATTTTATTTTTAGGTACCATGTCATCATCCCGCGATAAGAAAACTGTCGTACCCGTTTTAAAGAAACATAAAGGGGCCGGTGGCTCATCCTCTAGACTTACGACAGAAGTCCGACATCCGTACCTCCAGTTTTCGCAAGATTCCCAAGAGGAGTTACTACAAATTTTAAGGGCGAGACCCCTTGGAGTAAAGAGATGTATCGACTGGCCCGCTTTAGAGCAAGTCCAACTAGCAGACGCGGTCTGGGCCCTTTTAATGACAGACTCATGGGAGCAATTCTTCCAAATTGTGGAGCCTACATACTTTGAAATCACCCTCGAGTTCTGCTCCACTTTCCACCTGCAAACCGTGATGTCCTAATATGATGATCCAAGGACAGTTCAGTTCTACCTCGGATGCCTTATTCGACAACTTAGAGTCCCTGAGTTCGGTACCATACTAGGGCTATACACGGAGCAATTTTTGGAAGAAGAAGACCTCTCTGAGCTCCACCGCCATATCCACTATTCACCCTCTAAGTGTTGGGAGGCCCTAGTCCCGGCAGCATCAACATACAACCTCAGTCGCTCCAAGACGACCGCCCCACCTCCATCATTGAGGTACCTTCATGCCCTTCTCGCACATACACTGACCGAAAGGTGCGAGAGCACCAACGTCGTCAACACTCACGACGCCTATTTTCTGTGGAGCATGGAACATGGCCATGTCTTCGACCTGACTTACTTCTTCGCTCTCACCATCCAACATCAGACGGTGAGGCATAGAAAGGGTGTGATCAGCATAGGCCCATACGTGACTCGCCTAGCCTGCTACTTCGGGCTATTCAATACCGCGGCCCAGACTTCCTCCTACACCCTCGTTAGTCAGATGTCCCCGCAGGGCATCTGATACTCGCGATATTAAGTAATAAAATTTATAAAAACTGATCACACCAAAAACTAACTAATATCACGATTTTAAAGGCAAGCGCACCTATCGAATAGTAGTATAGTTTAGCGGCAAGACCGAGTTATCGTACCCAAGGGAACCAAAAGTACTAATACTTACTTCTTTTTTATTATCTAGCCTAAAAATAAAAGAGGATTGGTTGAAACTAATTCTAAAACTAACTAAAAGTGCACAAAAAGTAAATTGGGAAAAACTTTCGGGAAAAGCTAATTGATATGAGCAATACTTAAGGGAGAATCCACCTAGACTTCACTTGTTATTAACTTCTTGAACTAGATGATTTCTTCACTTGACTTGATCCGTAGAGATCCCTAACCTATGTTAATACCTCCGTCGAGGATAAGAACAACTAATCTTAGGTGGTTAATTAAAGTTTCTTTATCAATTAACACCCCTAGGTTGCATTAATTCGATCTATGGATCCCCTTATTAGGTTTGACCCTAATCTGGTAGATTTATGTCGCCCTATGTCTAAGGTTGCATGCAACTCCACTTAATTATGGTAGATTTACTCTTAAAATAGGGACTTTTGCTCCTCTGCCTAAGCACATCAATTTCTTAAAGTAATACCTAGGACTATTAAATCAAGAATGAAGAACACATAATTAAGAGCAATTTAAGTATTTGTCATATAATTCAAGAATAAATAATAACAAGATCTGTCTTAGGTTTCATCCCCCTTAAGTATTTGAGGGGTTTAGTTCATAATTAATAAAGGAAACTTCTCAGAAGAAATAAGATAACAAAACATAAAGAACCCAAAAACCCTGAATGAATTTAGAGAAATCTTCTGTCTTGATGTAGAATTCTCGCTTCTGGGATGAATCAATCGGCTTCCCTTGGAGTAATTCCTTGCTTTCACTCCTTGTGTTGGCAGAAATATGGCGCTCCTTTCTGGGAGAAAAAGAGTATTCCCTTAGCGGGAAATAAGCACACATTTGAAGTTGCCTCCTAGGGTCTTTATATAGAGTTTAGAATGGCTTTTTTAGCCTCTAAGTATCCTTTTTCGAGTAGAATTGAACTTCCTCACGATAAGGACACGCCCGTGTGCCACGCCCGTGTGGACCGATAAGAGGCCGTGTGCGGGCCTGTTGATAGTGACACGGTCATGTGGTCTGGCCATGCTTGTCGGGGTTGGGCCGTGTTGGACCTTATGTGGCACGACCGTGTGCCACGGCCGTGTGGTGACTCCTTTGGCCATGTCGTTTTCACATTTTGGCCCATTTTCCTCGTTTTTGGTCCATTTTCTATTCTTTCCTCTTCCCTATGCTCTCCTGAGTATAAGATATGAAAAAGAAAGATTAAGAGCACCAATTCTCACAAAATTGAAAATAATTCATCCAAAATATAGGCTAAACATGAGGTAAAAATATGTATAATTTATCGCTTATCAAATACCCCCACACTTAAGCCTTTGCTTGTCCTCAAGCAAAATCTTAATCCCTAATAAAGAATCATTCTTCTCAACTTACAATCTTTATCAATAATGTTTCAAACCAATTCACAGGTAATCATACAATGAAATTTTAATCAAAAGAACATTAAAGACTCAATCACTCTAAGTTGAGAATTTTATCATTGAAACATAAGTTTTCTCCCTTCTCCTAAGTAATTATCTCTCTATCTTAATTAACAGGAGTTGACATCCTCACTAAAGATTTATTCTATCCACTCAAAGTGTTTAGGGTTCAAGAATTAAGCACTCTCTAGTCAACCTGAAAAGCTATTACCATAGGCTTGCAAGAAAATCACATCTCCACCACTATAGATTGACATGACATATCAATCAAAAGGTCTTGTAATGGTTGTAACGGGGCTTGGTTAGGGGTGTTATCACAGGCTGCAAAAGAGGGTTAGAATCAAGATTGAATTGAAAAATCATCTAGCTAGAGAAATCTCTATCACTGGAACATATTCCTAGAACTAAGCCTTATGATGACATCGTTCTGGATTTGGAGGCTTGTAGAAATATGCAAAATCTATTGAATTACTACAGATTACAACTGAATTAATTGTATATAATTTTTTTTTGTTTTTTTTTTAGAACAAATCAAATACAATACTTTGAATATTGACAAACTTTACAACTAAAAAAAAGAACAAAGCTAGATAATAATTTAACTCAAATCTCGACAAAAATAGGGATCAAAAAAATTGAATGGAATTCAACAAAAATGGGTTATGGGTTAATATTAGAGGTAAGTCAAAGAATGGGTTGTTAGGCTCAATGGGGTTTACTAGGGGTTAATTTATGGAGGTAAGCTTTTTATAGAGTAAGTGGGTTAAACCTAGGTGCCTTTATCATTTCAGTGTATCAAATTAATGATGTGGTCTTGACATGTATAATCGAAGCAAGTTCTAGAATAACAAATCAGTATTGACTCACTCAAAGCAATAATAAAAGTGAGCACGAAAGAATGTATGCTCAAAAGGCTCAAAAATCTCACCAGAATTATGGCTTTTGATGTCAATCCTGTGAATTTCAAATCTCAAGATAATACTTAAAATCAAGGAAAATTACTTATGCAAAAAATGGGATTCTCCAAAATTTCAACTTATCATCCTTGATTCCCTAATGTTTTAAAGTTTGAATAATCAAAGTACAAGCACCTATGTCTTAATTCTCAACTTATCAATAGAAATTATAAATCAATCAGAATTAATTCCTATTAGGAGACTGAAGATAATGCAGATTTGAGAACAATGCATAAAGTTAAAGAAAATTTCAGGGATTTCACAGATAAAATAAAGATTTAATGTAAGTTCCCCCCCCACAGTTAAGATGTACATTGCCCTCAATGTACAAATATACATAAATAGCAAGAGAAGCATAATATCATACGATAGGGAGAGAATTGAAACTCCCTGAATTTAGGATGAATTTGTGAGACAAAAATTGGAAAAGTCGGCAGTTGTGGCGGGATGTTCCCATTTCCATTTCAATATGAGCTGTAGAGCTCCTTTGCGAAAATATTAATTAGTCATGGGAATTTTGGATTAATAGAGATTACTCGTTAAGGATTGGCTGATATGAAAGATAGGAAAATTAAATAGTAGAAAAATAAAATAAGTAAACTAAAATAAATAAAGTTCTAAAATACTAATAATCAAATGATGAAAAACAAAAAGATAAAATGAACTAAAAATAAAAAGAAATGTAAAAAGGAAAATAAAGGAGAAAAAGTTAGAAGGTGAAAATAGAGATAGGAAGTCACACAGCCGTGTGCGATGAGGTTTCACTATGTACACGGTCGTGTAGGAAGTCACACGGCCGTGTCTAAATTGACAGTGTTGGCCACGGTTTGGGGACACAGGCGTGTGGCGTTGTGCAAGCCCGTGTCTAAACTGAAGGGTTGCCACGGCCATGTCGCACGACCGTGGGGATTTGTCGATGGCCCATGCTTTGGGAAAAGTTTTCTTCTGTTTGTACACGGCCTAGCTGTATGACCGTGTCTCTGCTTTAAATGTTCACACGGCCTTGGACACGCCCGTGGGCATGGTCGTGTGGTCCTAAATTTCTGCAAAAAAAAATGGGTTAGTTAATGTATTAAAAAAAACTACAATCAAAAATAAAAAAAAAAGTTACTAAGTTAGTGCTCGGGTTGCCTCCCGAGAAGCGTTTATTTAGAGTCTAAGCTTGACTATGCTCAAGCTTGGTCAGTCACGGTGGTTTGAAGAGTTGATACTCCTCTATCTTGTTTAAAACTTTATTTTCAATGTAAGATTTGAATCGAGTGTGGTTTACCTTGAAAGTGCCGAGTGACTCATGTTTTATCTCTACTGTACCATAGGGGAAGATTTTCATTACCGTGAAGTAAGGTGTATCACTTTTATGCTCTTTTGAATTCAAGATTCGAGGATCGTCTTCCCCTAAGATTACCTTATCCCCTACCTTGATTTGATTCGTTGTTACCTGGGGGTTGTCTTGGTGATGGTCTGGGTTGGTGTGGCCTATTTTGGGCTTTTCATGATAGTTCAGCCACTCACCCAGTTCCTCGATCTGAAGCATTCACTTTTCAGGTGCATCTCCCTTGGATGGACTTGCCTGTGATTGGGTTGCCTTTATGTGGAGTGTATCCTGCACAAAAGGTTGGATGGTGAGTTCAGTGTTTTTACAAGTACTCTTGACTATATTATTATTAACAGTCTTAATCGAGTTTCGAGCTTGTAAGGTAACTTGGTGATCACCTACATGTAGTGTAAGTTCACCTGTTCCTAAATCAATTATTGTTCTGGTAGTTGCTAAAAAGGGTCACCCTAGAATTAAGGGTACATTGCTATCCTCATCAATGTCTAAGACAACAAAGTCAACTGGGAATATGAATCTATCAATTTTGACAAGCACATCTTCAATTATTCCCTTAGGAAACCTAATAGTTTTATCAGCCAGTTGAATGCTCATCTTAGTTTGCTTAGGTTTTCCAAGACCTAGTTGTTTAAACAGTTTATAAGGCATGACATTTATACTAGCCCCTAAATCAGCTAAAGCATTTTTGGTGTCTAGGCTACCAAGTAAACAAGGAATAGTAAAACTCCCTGGATCTTTCAGTTTGGCTGGCAGTTTATTTTGGAGAATAGCTGAGCATTCCTCGTTGAGTTTCACTGTGGACAGTTCTTCTATCTTCGTTTTATTTGTGAGAAGTTCCTTTAAAAATTTTACGTATTCCGGCATCTGCGTAATTGCTTCAACAAATGGTAAGTTGATACGTAATTTCTTTAAGAGTTTAAGAAACTTACCGAATTGCTCATCTGTGCGGTCTCTCTTTAGCGCGGTTGGGTATGGGATACGAGGTTTATATTCTTTGACAATTTTATCTATGGAACTTACCTCATCCTTTCCTTTACTTACCACAGGCTCCTTGTATGGCTTTGGGTTGGTTTTGGTTAACCCTCCATCATCTATCGTATCCACGGTATTGAGTTGCTCCTTAGGTTAGTTTCAGTGTTGCTTGGTAACCCACCTTGCGGTCTTTCAGAGATTAGCTTGACGAGCTAGCCTATTTGAGTTTCAAGTCCTTGAATGGATGCTTGCTGGTTCCTCAGTGCCGTTTCAGTGTTTTGGAAACGTGTTTCTGATACGGCAATAAATTTTGTGAGCATCTCTTCAAGGTTCGGCTTTTTCTCTTGTTGGAATGGTGGCTGTTGAAATCCTAGAGGAGGCGGTTGTCTTTGATTTCCCTGTCCTTCCCATGAAAAATTGGGGTGACTCCGCCAACCTGCATTATAAGTATTACTATAAGGGTTATTTTGAAGTCTAGAATTGTTACCCATATAGTTGGCTTGCTCGGTTTCCATGCCATGTCCATAAGAGGAGTAATCTGGATTGAACATATTTCCCTGGTTTGCGTCACACTGCATCACTGGATGTGCCTGCGTAGAACCAACAAAATTATCAAATTTTTTATTTAAAAGTTCTACCTGGTTAGTAAGCATGGTGATAGCATCAATATTATAAACTCCTGCAGCTTTTGTTGGCTTTGTCCTCATGACTTGCCACTGATAAACTCATAAGCTGCTTCTGGTGTTTTATTGTTGATTGTTCCTCCGACGGTCGCATCGATCATCTGCCTTATTGATGGATTCAAACCGCTGTAAAAGGTTTGAACTTGTAACCATAAAGGCAACCCATGGTGAGGGCACCTTCTCAAAAGATCATTGTATCTCTCCCAGGCATCATAAAGTGTCTCTAGATCCATCTGCACAAAAGAAGAGATATCGTTTCGCAATTTAGCTATTTTAGCTAGAGGAAAATATTTAAGTAAAAAATTTTCGGTCATTTGTTCCCATGTAATGATTGAGCCTCGTGATATAGAATTTAACCACTGTTTAGCCTTGTTTCTCAAAGAGAATGGGAATAGCCTAAGACGGATGGCATCATCAGAAACGCTATTTATTTTGAATGTATCGCATATTTCCAAGAAATTGGCTAGATGCGAGTTAGGATCTTCATCCTGCAAACCATCAAACTGAACAAATTGCTGTATCATTTGAATAGTGTTAGGTTTTAGTTTAAAATTATTTGCAGCAATAGTAGGCCTAACAATACTAGATTCAGTGCCTGCTAAATTAGGTCTAGCATAATCATACATAGTACGCGGAGCAGGATTTTGCTCAACAGGATTTGCGGCTACTACAGGAACTAGCTGATTATCCTGATTTGCTTCCATCTTTTCAGTAGGTTCAGGTTCTTCTTCTTGTCCTTCTTTTGGATATTGCAAATTTCTTCTTATCTCTTGGCGAGTTGGACGAACTGTCGCTTCTAAATCGTTGTCGAAAAGTAATGGTCCTCCTGGGTTTCTTCTAGTCATAAACTAGAGATACCTAGAAAGGAAAAAGCAAAGAAAATTGAAATAAATAAAAATAAAAATAAAAGCTGAAATAAATAAAAATAGTAATGGCTAAAGTAATAGAAATCGAGTTTTCTTAATATTTCAGTTCCCCGGCAACGGTGCCAAAAACTTGATACTCGCGATATTAAGTAATAATATTTATAAAAACTGATCACACCAAAAACTAACTAATATCACGATTTTAAAGGTAAGCGCACCTATCGAACAGTAGTATAGTTTAGCGGCAAGACCGAGTTATCGTACCCAAGGGAACCAAAAGTACTAATACTTACTTCCTTTCCATTATCTAGCCTAAAAATAAAAGAGGATTGGTTGAAATTAATTCTAAAACTAACTAAAAGTACACAAAAAGTAAATTGGGAAAAACTTTCGGGAAAAGCTAATTGATATGAGCAATACTTAAGGGAGAATCCACCTAGACTTCACTTGTTATTAACTTCTTGAACTAGATGATTTCTTCACTTGACTTGATCCGTAGAGATCCCTAACCTATGTTAATACCTCCATCGAGGATAAGAACAACTAATCCTAGGTGGTTAATTAAAGTTTCTTTATCAATTAACACCCCTAGGTTGCATTAATCCGATCTATGGATCCCCTTATTAGGTTTGACCCTAATCCGGCAGATTTATGTCGCCCTGTGTCTAGGGTTGCATGCAACTCCACTTAATTATGGTAGATCTACTCTTAAAATAGGGACTTTTGCTCCTCTGCCTAAGCACATCAGGTTCTTGAAGTAATACCTAGGACTATTAAATCAAGAATGAAGAACACATAATTAAGAACAATTCAAGTATTTATCATATAATTCAAGAATAAATAATAACAAGATCTGTCTTAGGTTTCATCCCCCTCAAGTATTTGAGGGGTTTAATTCATAATTAATAAAGGAAACATCTCAGAAGAAATAAGATAACAAAACATAAAGAACCCAAAAACCCTGAATGAATTTAGGGAGATCTTCTGTCTTAATGTAGAATTCTGGCTTTTGGGATGAATCAATCGGCTTCCCTTGGAGTAATTCCTTGCTTTCACTCCTTGTGTTGGCAGAAATATGGCGCTCCTTTCTGGGAGAAAAAGAGTATTCCCTTAGCGGGAAATAAGCACACCTTTGAAGTTGCCTCCTAGGGTCTTTATATAGAGTTTAGAATGGTTTTCTTAGCCTCTAAGTATCATTTTTCGAGTAGAATTAAACTTTATCACGATAGGGACATGCCCGTGTGCCATGCCCGTATGGATCGATAAGAGGCCGTGTGCAAGCCTGCTGATGGTGACACGGCCGTGTGGTCTGGCCGTGCTTATCGGGGTTGGGCCGTGTTGGACCTTATGTGGCACGGCCGTGTGCCACGGCCGTGTGCCACGGCCATGTGGTGACTCCTTGGGCCATGTCGGTTTCACATTTTAGCCCATTTTCCTAGTTTTTGGTCCATTTTCTGTTCTTTTCACTTCCCTATGCTCTCCTAAGTATAAGATATGAAAAAGAAAGATTACGAGCACCAATTCTCACAAAATTGAAAATAATTCATCCAAAATATAGGCTAAACATGAGGTAAAAATATGTATAATTTATCGTTTATCAGCATCCAAACCATACTTCACATGAGGATAATCCAACGACGACAAGGGACTGATCCTCCACAGTACAGACTACTCCGAGACACAGAGCAGGAGGATCCCGAAGACATTACTGATGATGTCCTACCGCCGGAGGAGCACTCCACCAAGCCGCCACCACCTCGCCGCCCAGTTCATGCGGCAACTTCATACGCTGACATATCTGAGCGCCTAACACGCTTCGAGCAGCAGTGTTTCCAACGCTTTGATCATATAGATGCTACACTTCAGCAGATATGCCAGCACCTTCATATCACACCACCTTCCCCACCTCGCGACCCATCTGAGGATTAGACTTTCCTAATCCTCTTTTTTTCTCTTTTATTTTCTTTTTTATTTTTTATTTTATTTCATCTTATCTTTTTTATTATTTGAATTTTAGTATTATTAGAATTTAATTTCTGTTATTTCTTTATTTTAATTTCTTCATATCGACTTCCCCTTAACAGACATATTCTATTAATCCAAATTCCCTACGACTGATAAATACTTTCGCAGTTTCAAAGGAGCTCTACAGCTCATATCCATATGGAAATGGGAAAACCCTGCCACAACTGCCGGCTCTTCCAATTCTAATCTCCGTCTCACAAATTCATCCAAAATTCAGGGAGTTTCATGCCTTTCCCTATCTTATGATCTTATGCTTTTATTGCTACTAATGTATCTGTGTACATTGAGGGCAATGTACATCTTAAGTGTGGGGGGGGAACTTACTTTCAGTCATTACATTTTCTTTGAAACCCTTGAAAATTTTTACAACTAACATTTTGCATTGTTCTCAAAATTTCGAATTCTCACTTTCACTCTTTACATTATCTTTAATCTCCTATTAGGAATTAATTCTGATCGATTTATAATTTTTATTGATGTGTTGAGAATTAAGACATAGGCGTTTGTACTGTGATGATTCAAACTTTAAAACACTAGGGAATCAAGCATGATAAGTTGAAATTTTTGAGAATCTAATTTTTTTTCTTTCATAAGTTATTTTCCCTAATTTTAAGTGTTATCTTGAGATTTGAAATTCACAGGATTGACATCAAAAGCCATAATTCTGGTGAGATTTTTTAGCCTTTTGAGCATACGTTCTTTCGTGCTCACCTTTATTGTTGCTTTGAGTGAGTCAATACTGATTTGTTATTCTAAAACTTGCTTTGATTATACATGTCAAGACCACATCATTGATTTGATACACTGAGATGATAAAGGCACATAGGATTTAACCCACTTACTCCATAAAAGCCTACCTCCACAAATTAACCCCTAGTGAACCCCATTGAGCCTAACAACCCATTCTTTGACTTACCTCTAATATTAACCCATAACCTGTTTTTGTTGAATTCCATTCAATTGCTTTGATCCCTATTTTGTCGAGAGTTGAGTTGAATTATTATCTAGCTTTATTCTCTTTTCCAGATTGTAAGGTTTATGAATAAATTATACTTGAATTGTTCTTAAAAAAATAGTATTTACAGTTAATACAGTTGTAATTCATAGTTTAACATTTTTTTGCATATTTCTATTTTAAGGCTACCAAGGCTAGAATGATGTAATCATAAGACTTAGCTCTAGAAATATGTTCCAATGATAGAGATTTTTCTAGCTAGATAATTTTTCAGTTCAATCTCGATTTTAACCCTCTTTTTCAGCTTGTGAAAACATCCCTAACCAAAGCCCCGTTACAACCATTGAAAGACCTTTTGATCTATGCATCATATCAATCTATAGTGGTGGAGATTTTATTTTCTTGCAAGCGTATGGTAATAACTCTTCAGGTTGACTAGAGAGTACTTAATTCTGAAACCCTAAACACTTTGAGTGGATAGAGTGAATCCTTAGTGAGGATGTCAATTCTTGTTGATTTTGATTGAGAGATAATTACTTAAGAGAAGGGAGAAAACCTATTTTTCAATGATAAAATTCTCAACTTAGAGTAATTGAATCTTTAATGTCCTTCTGATTAAATCTTCATTGTATGAATACTTGTGAATTAGTTTGAAACATTATTGATAAAGATTGTAAATTGAGAAGAATGATTCTTAATTGTGAGTTGAGATTTTGCTTGAGGACAAGCAAAGGATTAAGTGTGGGGGTATTTGATAAACGATAATTTATACATATTTTTACCTCATGCTTAGCCTAATTTCTGGATGAATTATCATTAAATGTGTGAAAATTGGTGCTCTTAATCCTTCTATTTCATGTTTTATACTCAGGAGAGCATAGGGAAGAGAAAAGAACGAGAAAGGGGCCAAAAACGGAGAAAATGGGCCAAAGTGTGAAAACAACACGGCCCGAAGATTCACCACACGGCCGTGCCACATAAAGTCTAACACGGCCCAGCCCTGACAAGCACGGCCAGACCACACGGTCGTGCCACCATCAACGGGCCCACACACGGCCTCTTGCCGATCCACATGGGCGTGTCCCTATCATGAGAAAAATTTCACTCAGAAAAGGATGCTTAGAGGCTAAGAAAGGCATTCCAAAGCTCTATATAAAGACCCTAGGGGGCAACTACAAAGGTGTGCTTTTCTCTCCTCAAAGGGGTGCTTTATTTCTGCCAAAACAGAGAGTGGAAGCAAGGAATTACTCTAAAGGAAGCCGATTGATTCATCCCAGAAGTTGAATTCTACATCAAAATAGAGGATCTCCCTTCAATCCTTCAGGGGTTTTTGGTTTCTTTATGTTTTGTTATCTTTATTCTTCTGAGATGTTTTCTTTATTAACTATGAACTAAATCCCCCAAATACTTGAGGGGGATGAAACCTAAGACAGATCTTGTTATTATTTTATCTTGAGTTATATGATAAATACTTGAATTGTTCTTAATTATGTGTTCTTAATTCTTGTTTTAATAATTCTAGGTATTAATTCAAGTATTGATGTGCTTATTCAGAGGAGCAAAAGTCCCTGTTTAAGAGTAGATCTAGCATAATTAAGCGGAGTTGCATGCAACCCTAGACATAGGGCGACATAAATCTGTCGGATTAGGGTCAAACCTAATAAGAGGATCAATAGATCGAGTTAATATAAGACTAGGGGTTTTAACTAGAAAGAGATTTCAGTTAATCAACCTAGGATTAGTTGTTCTTATCCTCGACGGAGGTATTAACATAAGTTGGGGATCTCTACGGATCAAGTCAAGTGAATAGATTGTCTAGCTCAAGAATTGATAACAAGTGAAGTCTAGGTGGATTTTCCCTTGAGTATTGCCCAAATCAATCAGTTTTTCCTAAAAGAGTTTTCCCCCAGTTTACTTTTTATGCATTCATAGTTAGTTTTAAAATTAGTTTAGTTTCCTAAAAACCCCTTTTATTTTTTAGGTTAAATAATAGAAAGGAAATAAGTACTAGTACTTTTGGTTTCCTTGGGTACATATCTTGGTCTTGCCGCTAAACTATACTACTGTTCGATAGGTGCTCTTGCCTTAAAGTCATGATAATAGTTAGTTTTTGGTGCGATCATTATTATAAATTTTATTACTTCATATCACGCATATCAGCTACCAAGAGCAAGTCTTTGTTATCTCTTGCTCAGCTACCAGTAGAAAATCCACAAAAGGGTGGCTAATTGACAGTGGTTGTACAAACCACATGACATCAGATGATACTATTTTCAAAAGTATCGACAGATCCTTCAACACAAGAGTAAAAGTGGGCAATGGACACTACATTAAATTAGAAGGCAAGGGAGATGTGTTGATTGACACTCCTACAGGTACCAAACTTATTTCTAATGTCCTATTAGTACCTGAAATTGATAGAAATATGCTTAGTATAGCTCAGCTACTCGAAAAAGGATACTCAGTTGTGTTCAAAGGCAAAGAATGCCTAATCAGTGATCCAAGTGGATCCAAACTCATGTCAGAGACTATAACTGACAAAAGCTTTGTTGTGGACTGGAAAAAAAGTTCAAATAGTTCCTACACAACTATCTTAGATGAGTCTAAACTGTGGCATAAAAGATTAGGCCATGCTAACTACAAGTTTCTAGTTTAGTTGACCAAAAGGGACTTGGTTGAAAATTTCACAAAATCAGTTAAAGAGGAGGATGTTTGTGAAATGTGTTAGCTAGGAAAGTAAGCCAGATTGCCATTTCCTTCAAACAAAGCCTAGAGAGCTTCTAAAAAGCTACAATTAGTTCACACTGATGTGTGTGGCCCTATGAAGACATAGTCCTTGAATGGTAACAGGTACTTCATCCTTTTCATTGATGATTACTCAAGGTTCTGCTAGATTTACTTCTTAAAGCACAAGTTAGAAGTAGCTTCAATGTTTTGTAAATTTAAAGCTGCAGCAGAAACAGAATCATGTTGCAAGCTCAAGACACTAAGGTCAGACAATGGCACAGAGTACACTTCAGCAATGTTTCAAGGTTTTTGTGATAAAGCAGGTATTAAAAACTAGCTCACAAACACCTACACACCTCAGCAAAATGGTGTCAATGAGAGGAAAAATCAAACTTTGATGGATATGGCCAGATGCTTGATGTTTAAGAGAAATTTACCTAAAAATTTTTGGGCTGAGGCAGTTAACACTACAGTTTACCTTTAAAACAGGCTACCAACCAAGGCTTTATTTCAAAAAACTCCATTTGAAGCCTAGTTTAGGTTCAAGCCATTAGTTGCTCACCTGAAGATCTTTGGTTGCATTTTCTATGCTCACATTCCTACTGTCAAGAGGGACAAGCTGGCAAAGAAAGCTCAACCTAACATATTAGTAGGCTACAGCAGTGTGAAAAAGAGCTATAGGATTCTAGATCCTATAACTTACAGAGTTTTTATGAGCAGAGATATAGTGTTTGATGAAAGATCAAGCTGGAATTAGGACAAAAGTGAACCTGAAAGTACTGCTGAAGACTTAGTGATAGAGTAGACTGAAGTTGATCAAAATGATCCTGAAATGAACATTGATCATGAACCAGTTAGGAGAACTAGATCACTAATTGAAATATATGAGAGGGTAGATGTGGCTACTTTGAAACCAATATGTTTTGAAGAAGCTCAAGCTCAAGAAGGATAGAAGCAAGCCATGCTCGATGAAATGAGCATGATTGACAAAAACCAGACTGGGAGTTAGTTGCAAAGCTAGCCAACAGGAAGGTCATAGGAGTAAAATGGGTGTTCGAGCCAAACACAATGCTGATGGCACTTTAAACAAGCTGAAAGCAAGGTTAGTAGTGAAGGGATTCAGTCAGAAGTATGGGATTGACTACTTTGAGACATTTGCACCAATGATTAGGCTTGATACAATCAGACTATTGGTTGCATTAGCTACTCAAAAGCAGTGAAAAATACATTAGCTTGATGTAAAATCTACTTTCCTCAATGGCTTTCTTGATAAGGAGATATTTGTAGAACAACTAAAAGGTTTCAAGGTTGTTGGTGAAGAAGACAATGTATTCAAGCTAAGAAAAGCCTCGTATGGCTTAAAACAGGCACTAAGGGCCTGGTATGGCAGAACTGACACCTATCTAATAAGCTTGGGGTTTGAGAGAAGCATCAGTGAGCCAACCCTGTATGTGAAGAAGGAAGGTGGTGAAACACAGCTCATAATCTCCTTGTATGTGAATGACTTACTGGTAACTGGAAGTAACAATGATATGCTGACAGATTTCAAAGGCAAAATGGAGAGCATGTTTGAGATGTCTGATTTCAAATAACTTATTTACTTGGCATGGAAGTATCTTAGACTCAACAAGGGATTTTTCTAAGCCAAAAGGCTTTTGCCTTGAAAATTCTAAATAGGTTCTCCATGCTGAATTGTAAAGAAACCAGCACACCAGTTACTTTTTGAGAAAAGTTGACCAACCAAGGTGATTTCGAGAAGGTAGCTGAGTCAACATATAGGAGCTTAGTTGGATACCTGTTGTACTTGATAGCCACAAGACCAAACATTATGTTTGCAGTAAGTCTTCTATCCAGATTCATGCATTGTTGCAATGTGAGTCATTTTCAAGCTAGTAAGAGAGTTCTTAGGTACATCAAAGGTACTCTGAGCTTTGGGATGATGTTCACCAAGGTTGACAGCATGAAGCTCCTTGGTTTTGCTGACAGTGATTGGGCAGGATCATTAGATGATATGGAAAGCACTTCAGGGTATCTGCTTACCCTTGGTTCAACCATTTTTTGGTGGAGTTCAAAAAAGCAAAAAGTTGTTGCTCAATCAATAGCTGAGGGAGAGTATGTAGCAGCTGCAGAAGCTGTTAACCAAGCAATTTGGTTAAGGAATATCATAGCAGACATGAACTTGCATCAAAGAGAAGCAACAAAGATCAGATGTGATAACCAATTTGCTATTGCAATTGCAAAGAATTTAGTGTTTCATGGGAAAACAAAGCATTTCAAGATAAAGTTTTATTTTGTTAGGGAAATGGAACAATCTCAAGAAATCAAACTGATTCATTGTAGTTGTAATGACCCAAAATTCACAGGCACCGAAAAAGTGAGTTATCGGGCCTTCGTCTTAGTAAACCGAATTAGGAAACAGTTATTAGGAGTAATAATGAGTCTAGTAGTATGCTTAATTAGGTTTTAATTAGAAGAATTTAGCCTAATTAAGAGAAAATAGGAAAAAGGACTAGATTGAATAAGGGCTAAAAGTTGAATTACAAATTAAAAGAAATTATAAAGGACTAAAATGGCAATTATGCCAATTAGTAAAGATGAGGCGGCATAAGTTGTTAATATCTAATATTTTTCTTAGGAATTTGTCAATTAAATTAATTAGTTATTATTATTAATATTATTTTATTTTAGTTATAAATTATATTAATTAATTTAAGATGATTATATTAAATAGATTTTTATATGGTAAATAAAATAGGATTATCACAAGTGTTAGGTGATAAATATATAGTAATAATAATATTTATACAATTGTAATATTTTATTAAATTACTTCTTGTTTAAGTAAATAGATATTTATTATATATTATTAAATTTAATAGATATTTATTAACTAAATAATTATTATATAAGATTTTTATGTGATAATTAAATAAAATTATGATAAGTGTGTAGAGATGATAAAGCTAAGTGTATTAATAGAAATAAATACAATTGTAATACATGTATTATGCAAATATAAGATATTTATTATTTATTAAATATTAAATAAAAGATATTTATTAAATAATTAATTGAATTATAAGATTTTTAATGAGATAAACAAATTAAATGAAGACAAATATAAAATATATAATTATCCAATTGTAATATAAATATTTGTTATTAAATAGATTTTTATAATAACAATTATTATTACTATAAACTAATACATATATAACTAATAAAGAAACAAAAGAATAAAGAAAGAAACGGGAAGGAAAGAACAGACGAAAAAGAGAGAAAGAAAAGAAAGAAAGAAAATAAAAAGAGAAACTAAGCTTTAGATTTTAAAAGGTAAGTCAATCAAGTCCTTTTTACTTAATTTTGATGTTTTAGAAGTCTTAAAACAAGATTTTGATAGAATTAAGTTGATAGTTTGGACGTTCATAAGTTTTTAAGTATAGTTTATGTTGAACAAAAAGATGAATTAGGGATTTAATTGAATGAATTCTAAGTTAGAATTAGTAAAAGGATTAAATTGTAAAGTAAGCTATAAGTTTTGTGTTAGAATGACTAAATTGAAAGAAATTTTAAATTAGGGTTTTGTTATGAATATTAGATAATTAAGTTGAATATGGAAGGAATTTGAATAGAAACAAAGTATGAATTGAATTAAGAAAGTAAGTAAGCTTAGTTAGGATTAAATTAGAAATAAGGTAGAAATTGAATAGAAATTTAATTATTTATTGAAAATTAGTGCTGTAATTAATAGTGCAAATTATCTTAATTTTCGTAGCAAATAAAGAACCCGAGACGTCAACGCAAAAGGAGAAGGAAAAGATAGTCGGGGAGTAACTCGAGGAAATTTATGCTTTGTATTACTATAACTGAAACTAATATTTATTTAATGTTACATATGAATTATAAGGTCGGTAAGTAAATCATAAGGTAAGTATGTTATTAAATTGTATGAATTTAAATTGTAAGAAATTGAGTTATATGGTTATTAAAATATGTTGAAATTGAATTGTATATTGAGTTGAAAGTGAATTTGACATGAAAGTGAAATTGAAATGAGAAATTGAATACCCTATTAACTATTCGGGCTGAGCCGGATATAATTGGTATGCCATAGGATTTGAGGAGGAAGTTGGAGATACTATTATTATATTCTTCGGAATTATCCGAAGAGGCACTATGTGCTATACTAGTGTGTTTTGGGTGGATTATATTATTCTGGTGTGTTTGGGAGGACTATATTATTATGGTGTGTTTTGGAGGATTACATGATTATTCTGGTGTGTTTTGGTTGGATATTACCGATGTGTTTGGTTGGAATCTGTATAACTGTCAAAGTCCGAATTATGTTAATAAGGTGAATAAATTAATGAGTAAATTGAATGAATTTGATTATTTGAATGATTGGAAGTATAAGAAGGAGGTATAAGTTGAATTATGAATTATTGTGATATATGTGATATGATAATATGTAATTAAAGCTTATGAATTGATGGAAGAACATATTGTTAAAAATGTAATATTGTTGATAAAATGATATAAATGTTATAAGATATTAAATGGAAATTAATCTTTATGATTTATAATGTTTATGATTAATACAATATTAATTATTTGAATTATATAGTTTGAGTTTTGGTAACACCACTGAGTATAAAATACTCAGCATACGGTTGTTTCCGTGCGCAAGTTAATAGAAGATAAAGGTCCCGGTTCAGCATCCTGATCAATTCCGACCTCGACACAACTTTGGTGAAGTAATCTTACTTTTTGTTAAATTGGCATGTACTTGGTCATGTAAAGGTTTTAAAAGTTTATGTGCAAATAATGTTGAATTCAGTATGTATGTGTACATGCCAATTTTGGCCCGGGCATTAAACCAAGCCCAAATTTAAACCCAAATCCTAATAACCCATTACATCAAAAACCCACCATTGACCCAATACCCCATCCGACCCAATACAAAAACCCAAGACAAAATAGACCCAATACCAGCCCAAAACCCAACAGACCTAACCCGATTTGAAACCCAAATCTACCCAAGCCTAATCCCTAACCCTAAACTCAAAGCAGACCCGATCACCCCCACTTGCACTGGCCTCTGACACCACCACAGTCACATCCACCGCCCATGCCACCGCCTCTGCACCTGCAAGGAATTAAAAGGAAAGGACAGCAAGAATAAAATAATAAAAAAGAAACAGCATTGTAAAGGCTATATAAGCCAATTAAATACCATTTTGTAAGGGGATCCCCGATTCAAAAAAGTATAGAAGCTGGATTCGGCAGTTTTTCATTATTCTAAAAATACAAACATTGAATTTCAAAAACAAATACAAAAGTAGCAATCCCAGTAATATCGCAGCGAAGGGAATACCCCCGAATCATCAAAATCCCAAAATCAAAAACCCTAACATCGAAGGTAATTTCAAAAATTTTACGATTCTGTTTTTTTTATATTTTCTACACGTACAACATATCTAAATACATATATTTATATTTTAATAAAAATAAAAAAATAAAAAATATAGATTTTATATTTTTCGGCCACCGCCACGACGACGGCGGACCGGCGACCGGTCCGGTGGGCCGGAAATCGCTCCCCTCTCCCCTCTCTCTCTTTTTTTTCTCTCCAGCAGCTCAAATGAATGTTTTTTTTTGTAAAAAGGGCCTTTTATAGCCAACCCGATCCGACCCAACCCGTCCGGCCTAGGGTACGCGTGTTTTTAACGGAAGGGCTAATTGCGCGTTTAGCCCTTCCGCATTTTCACTATCTCACAATCAAGTTTCATATTATTTACAATTGAGTCCCATAATTTCTCGTGCTTTTCGATTTAATCCCTCCTGATGCGCTGCTTTTTAAAGGCACGGAAAAATTACTTTTTTGGTCTCCCTCGTTTCACGCGCGCTCTCATAAGCCCTTCCCTTCTGTTTTTTATTTCGAATTCGCCCCAAAAACCTCATTTTTAATGCAATTTCGTCCTTTTTTTACTTTTTCTCACTATTTTATTTTTACCTTAATATTATTTATGCTATTATGTCTTATTACTGTTACTATTAACTATATACTATTATTATTAGCTTATTTAATACATTAGTATTATTATTACATTTTATTTTGGTGTTATTATCGTTATTACCTTATTATTATTATTATTAATATTAATATTTTTATTTTCATTTATTCCTATCATTATTATTATCACCCTTTTTATTTTTAACTCATTGGTATTATCATTATTAATATACTATTACTATAGTTACTATTATTTTTCTATATATATATATTACGTGCATGTTTTCATGTATTTATTATCATTAGTTATTTTAATATCAATATTATCCTAATATGTATATATTATATTTTAATATTATATTATGTATATGTACTTTCAATATTATTTTTCTTTATATATATTATAGATATATTATATATATATATATATATATGTTTTAATGTCATAGTTCTACATTATTATATACCATCTTATATATATATATATATATATTTTTACTATTATATACGTATATTTTTGTATATTACATATATTTATTTTCAATATTATATCTTTATATATTACGTATGTATTATATTTTTATATATATTATACACATATTTTTCATTTTATTAGTCACATACTTTTTATATTATATCATATAAATATTCCAATATTATATTATGTGTACATTTTTATATACTATGCATGCATATCTTTAATATCACATTATTCACGTTTTTATTATCTCATGTATATATTTTGCTCTAACTATATTATATATGTATTTTTTAGCGTTATATTATGTATATTATTTTACTACTTATATACTCTTTTAAATACACTCTTTTTATATTACCTTTTACTATAAAAGATCATCGCTATTATCATTTTAATATGCTAATATTATGTTTTAATATTTTATTAATTGCATCATTGTTTTAAAAAATATATTTTTTATAATCAAAAAATGTTTTAAAAAGAAAATGAGGCAATATTTTTTGTGTTTAGGGATTCGGGAAATAGTGCCCTAACATGCTGGGTTGCGATTTCTCGTTTGTCTAAATACCTAAAATATCCTTCTAAACAAATTTTGCAAATCACGAGATGACTTTAGTTTCGAAGAGTTTAAGAACCTCGTGTCCAATCGTGCTGGATGCGATGTTTGAATTCTTTCGGAGTAAAGGAATCTCGATTTTTTTTAACTCAAATGTTTCTAATTTTAAAAAGGGATCATATTTTTAAATCTTTCCAAATTTTTTATCTAAGACAGAAAACTACTCAATTGGGTACCAATTTTGGGCGTTGCGGGGGTGCTAACCCTTCCCCGTGCGTAACCGACTCCCGAACCTGTTTTCTCGATTCTTCGTAGACCAAAGCGTTTTATAAGGTGATCCAATCACACCTAAAAAGGTTGGTGGCGACTCCCCCATTTTCGTTTTTAAAATAAGTCGACCCCGTTTTTTCAATCCCTCCTTTAAAAAATGGTTTCGACAGTATGCATTAAACTTGAGCTAGGAAATGAATAAAAATTATTAGTTGAAATTTAAGTTAATGTTGTGATGCTAATTGATTAAATTACTCAGATAATGATACAGATATGATTTAGGTATGTATAATTATATAAATATGTTGGTTGAAATACTGGAATTGGTATTGGTTGCTGTTTGAAAATATGCAGAGGAGGTTAGATGTTTATAAAGGAGATATATTGAGTAAAAAAAATTATGAAAAAATTTCGAAGTACTCAAACAAGTCCCATTCCTTTTCTATTATATAATTTGGGCCTCGATGGTCCATTAAAGAGACTTTATGATTTAATTTTAATATATATGTTTGTTATTTATTTATGAATTGTTCGTAAATTGATCGATATGTTCAGTAATGCCTCATAACCTTATTTCGACAACGATTTGGGGTTAAGGGGTGTTACAGCAGTTCTAAAGATCAGCTAGTTGATATCTTGACAAAGCCTCTTTGTGTGTCAAGGTTCAAGGATTTAAGAGCCAAAATGGGAGTTTGCAACATGCAAGCCAAGAAAGAGTGCTGAAGTTGGCTTCCATGCAGACCAAGAAGCAGGCCAAGCTGTCCGAGCCATGAAGTTGCAATTGAAGGTTATGCTACTTTTTTTTTTTTTTTTGTTACTTCAAGTGGATGTTTTGCTACTTAGTTAGATATAAACTAAGTTGTTAATGTACTTGATGTAATTAGGTGATGTTTGAGCTGATAAATCAGCTTTACCAAGTGTATAAATTATGTTTATCAAGTTACTAGATTACTTAGTGGAGTTAGGTAGATGTTTAAGTGATATTGTCTCATTTTGACCAGTTGAATGCTTGAAATATGTAATGACATTATGCCTCCATTAAAAGTAATGAAATCTTTCAGAAATTCTTCTTCATTTTTGGTCTTTACTTAAGCATTTCAGTTCACAAAACTCAAGCTGATTTTCTTGTTTATTCAGCAAGACAATGAAGCTTAAAGCTTAAGTTTCTATCAATTTTCCTTATTATGTTTTCTTAGTTCTAATAGAATAAAACCGTCGGCACAAAAATAGATGCAAGAAGCCCGGTCCATTTTGCGCAAGCTTAATCGGCCTCCATGCCCCATCATTCACTAATCTCTCTATACATAAGACAAAATATATAAGGAGAAAGAGGTCATCTTGTTGAATACCTCTTGTTGGCTTCAACTCTTCCATTAGATTGCCATTCCACAGAAGCCGCAGGGTCGAAGAGCTAATACAATGCATGATCACTTGGCGTAGTGATGAAGGTATGCCAATATCTCTCAAAGTGTCTTCAATAAATCCTCAATCAAGCCTATCATATGTTTAATACTATCTTTAATGCTACACCTCCAAACGAAACTTGACCGATTCAAAAGAACCCAGCTTGACAAAAACGGTTTCAATCTATGTACAATAACCATCGTTACAATCTTATATAACACTGTACAGAAGCTAATAGTTCGGAATCATCTTTCTTAGGAATTAATACTAATAAAGTCTGACCATCCAAATTACCACCCGCGGTAATATTCCGTACAAATTGTCACAAACTTTTTCCCACCACATCCCAGTTCTGCTGATAAAAGAAAGCGTGAAAACCATCTATTATTGGCGCCTTCAAAGGAATCATATCAAAAATAGCCTGTTTAATCTCCTCATCCGATACAGTAGTGCACAACCCCTCTAGATTTTCATGGGAGAAACGGTAAAATTGCCCATACACTGGATAC
The DNA here is from genome assembly GCA_020496765.1 of Gossypium stocksii. Taxonomy (NCBI): domain Eukaryota; kingdom Viridiplantae; phylum Streptophyta; class Magnoliopsida; order Malvales; family Malvaceae; genus Gossypium; species Gossypium stocksii. The sequence continues at coordinate 115,378,042 of CM035623.1, forward strand.
TGACAAATAGCATCCCGATCCTTTGTGAAGAGCCGGTAAAAAAAAAATCGATAGCATGTTGTTGTAAAAGCAATTGATCATCACACCACCGACCATCCTCTAACTTCAAAGCATTATCCTATTAAACCGTCTCCTGTTAATGGTAGGAAGATGAAAAAAAAAGGGGTGTTACAATCCCCATCAGTTAGCCATTTACTTCTGGACTTTGGGTACCATAAACTCTCTTCTTGCGCCAACACCTCCCCAAGTTCCATTTTTAATTGTTGGTACAACTGCAAAAGTAATTCATTGGATCTTTCATCAAGAGATTTCTCAATCCCATTAATCCGTGCCAAGAGGGTCTTCTTTCTATGAGCAATACTCCCAAAAACTTTGACATTCGAATCCTTAACCGCTTTCGTAAAATGGTCAATATTCGAACAGACATCCTTCTCATTAGACCACGCCTTCTTTAAGCACTCCCCAAACATGTGATGTTGTTGCCAAGTCGCCAGAAACCTAAAGGGTCGTTCTCCTTTACACTTATTGCCCTTAGAAGTTTCCAACAAGATCGGCCTATGATCCGAACCCAACCTTTCCAAGTGAGACACCGTAGTTTCTGGGAAATCTAAAACCCACTGTTGAAGATTGCCACGAGCCCAAGTAAAAGGAGATCCTGTGAAACCAAGGTCAAACATAAAATTATTAAAAGAATTACTAATCCCACACCTGTTAAGGGCTCCTCCTACACGCTCATTCTCAGAAAGAATAGAATTAAAGTCTCCACCTAACACCCCTGCCTTACTAGAATCAAGTACCAGCCTCGAGAGTTTAGGCCATAACAACTTTCGCTTCGAAGCATTGGGACTCGCATACACCACCGTTAGATAAGTGCTCTTCATAGAACCTTGCTCTTTACAATGCACGTGAATAAATTGATTAGATGCACATATAACATCAATTTGAATAGCTGCATCCCAAAGTAACATTATGCCGCCTGAAAAACCTCTCGTTTCAACTCGAAATGAGTGCTCAAAACCTGTACGCCGCACCACTCCATCTGCTTTGAGACCATTTACTCGAGTTTCTAACAACGCAACAACATTCGGTCTGTGCTTTTTTTCTAAAACAGACTTAAAATCCGCCCTAGCCCAGCACTAGCAGCACCTTGAGCATTCCAAATCATGTACTTCACTAAAACAAGCAGAAAGAGAAAAAAAAAAAAAAAAACTTTCACTGATCACTACTGATCCCCCGTCCCCGATTTCGGTTCACCCTCCATAACAGGAGCGATACCCTCGACCACCTGACTCTCCTTAGTACCGGAATAGTTGGCCGACTTTTGCACAGTTGCCTCCTCTAAATTAGCCGTCTCACGATTTACTTGCGAAGCCTGGACTTCCAGATGTCGAGTCATAGCATCCACCTAGTCAGCAAGCATAGGTCTAGCTGGACTTGCACTCTCCGATCTTTTACGCACCTTCACTTCCTTTTTTGTTATCTCTTTCATGCTATGCCACGAGTTCTGTTCTGGGGACTGAAATTTTGTCTTTCAATTTCCACGTGCCTATTTCCCATCATCTCCTCATCACTCTCAATTATATTCACAGCCCTATGATTGGGGTAAGGCAACCTTAACTAAGCGACCCAATGAATTCTTAGCTTTTGACCCTCCTGCTTTAAATTCCATAGGCCTAGGCATGGCCCCCACCACCGTTGATTCCTTACTGATATTAGAAACTGATCCATGCATAGGTTCTTTCCCCTTGTTAAAACTTACTTATTACGTGAATCATGCGTGGAAGCCACATTTTGTTAGTTCTTTTTTCTATTTTTGGTGATACTTTTCTGTTTTTGGGAAATTTGTTGCTTTGACTGTTAACTATTTCTGTGCTATGAACGAGAAGGGTGAAGAACTGAATTATTGAGGGTTTTTTATTTTCAATCAACATCTATACCTATATTTTAAAAGAATGTCCAAATACCCTTCCTGTGGCACACACCCAACCTTTTTTTTTCATTTTATAAAAAATATTAATTTTTAGTTTTATTTTTTTAATATGCTTTCTAACATAATTTTGTTTTTATATTTTTCTAATTTTATGAATTAGTTTAAATAATTAATATCATTAATTTTTTAACTAAATTATTATATGGTTATATATATTTAAAAACGAATTTTTAAATCTATAAAGTTGAGAGATTAAATTTTTAAAAATAAAAAATGGAAGAATAGATAATCAATTTCACCGTACTAATTTATCATTCATTTATATATTACTTTTATCGCTATTCTAATTGAAGCTTTTTTTTTATTTTTTTCTTTTTTGAAGCTTTGGTTAGGCAAGAAATGGGACACCAAGCAAATTGCATGGTCCATGTGGCATATCATGGAAAGAAAACATTAACACTTACATAGACGTGGCCTAAATACATGGCTGTGAACCTGTTGTTTACCATGTGGCTAACTATATTACGTATGCGACCGCACTCATGTGTTTGCCTCTTCGCTCAAGGTCCAGATGATCACTTATTATGGTAATTCATATTTTATAATATTAGGTCCAAATAGAACAATACATTTCAAATCGTAGGAGGAATTGTTAAATTTGTGATAAAATATATTGAAGTTATGAAAAATATTTGATATATTGTGAGTGAAGATTTTAAATTTCAGGATTAAGAGTCCATAAATATTTTATAAAAATATAATATTTTTAAGGTTATTTTTAGAAAAAAAATATATATTATGAATATATTAAATATTAATTTTACTATTATTAAAATATCGGTACTCTAATTAAATTTTTAAAAACGCTATATAAAATTATGTTAACATTATAAAATATATATATTAAAAACTTATAAAAATGTAAAATTTGTAAAAATGAGTAGTAAATTTTAATTTCTAAATAATTTACATAGTTTTTATATACTATTCTATAATTTATAATTTTTTTTAAACTTTTTATAGTATTTTTATAATTTATAAAATTTCAATAACCTTTTTATAACAAAATTATTATTTTTTTAAGATGTCCATAGATCAAATTGGATCGGGTTCAAGCCAAACTTAAGCGTGGCATCTCATACAAGCTCGACCATCATTATACTTCAAACTCAAACCGAAACTAAAGACTCCAAACTTCAAAATAATAAATATTTTCTATAAAAAAATTTATATTTATAATAATTTTATATATTTTTATCATTTTAATAATTTCATATAATTTTCTTGATTTTTTCTATAATTTCTAAAATTTTATACTATTTTTATAATTCTTTCAATTTTTCATAATATATTATAAATTTTGTAACTTTTTTATATTCTTTTTGTAATTTTCTTAATTTCTAAAATTTTATAATATTTTAGTTTTTTCATATTATATTAATAAATTTTTATAAGCTATATAATTTCTAATTAGTTTTTCTATAACATTTCTATATTTTATATTTGTTATAATATTAATAATGTTTAGGCTTTAATAACTAAAAATTAATTACTCTTTTAAAAAAATTAAAAATTTTAAATCATCCATGTCCGTTATCATGTTAGTTGCTATATCATCATTTTTCCTACATCAGCCACTACAATATCACTTGACAGCTCGTCGCTGCTTCAACGAACTCAATTAATTGTTAATTTTTAATTAACGGCTCAATTGATCGTAATTTTTCATTAAAATCTTAATTGATTTTTAATATTCTATAAGAAAAAAATTTTACATTTAAATCTTTTATTTCGTTTAAAATTTTGACTTTGTTCAAAATAAGGTGGAATGTTTTAAAAAAATAAAACTAAAGATGTAAAAATAAATTTTTTTACCATTTAAAATTTGTATTTATCAAAGAAAAATATTCTAAACAAATTTTATAACTCAAATTTAGCAATACAATTAAAATTTCAAGTTTTCAAACAACAACTTAAACTTGAAATAATTATGTCAAACTATTAGTTAATTTTTATTGATTTATCAAATGATTTTTTAATATAAATTTAATACTTAAAAAAAATCTTTCGATTTACATGTTTTATTGTCCAATGCCTGAAGATACAACAAAAGAGTAAATAACGAAAAGTATAATCATTTGATTGAGGATTTGAACTTAGGGGTTATCAACTTCCATATCATCAACAGGTTTGAAACTTGGGAATTGGGATAACAGAAACTTTATATTGAGCACATAATTTGGAATCAAAATGAATAACGTCAATGCCAAGTTCACCTAATAATCTCAAGAATTAACCAAACCCTATATGCTTGCTTTTGTTTTCCACCTAAATTTTCAACAGTACGACAAAAGTAGTGAAAAAAGAATCAAAAGCAGGATTATACCATTCCATTATCATATATTTAAATGAAGAATTCACCCCAAGTTTTCCACAATTACATGCCTATACCTTCTTTTACAATGCCCCCATTATCAACATATGTAAACACCTAACTCCTTTCTCTCACCTGCATTTTATCTCCTCTTAGATCAGACATTTCAATTACCTCCCGTTTTTATTAATTTACATCTCAGAACAACAAAATATACCCACCACTATCTCTTACTCCCCTTTTATACCTTACTACCCCATGCCATAAAAATGAAAAACAAAAAAGTTCACAAAAGCAATAAGATATTGAATGTAGGGTCGAGGGATGGTTTTTGAACATTTTGCTGATGATTTACCTTGCCTCTGGATGGGCTGGAAATGACTGAGTTTGTCGAAGCTTTCGTTGTGGAGGGTTGCCAAAGAACATGGTCTGAGAACGCGTCACCATGTCTGTCATTGTAGGGGTCTGATATGCTTGAACAAGGCTTGTACTGTTGGTGGAATCACCACGTGCAGTTGCTCTTTGCCAGGAATGCGAGCTCAAACCCGACAACACATAAGCCCTACCAGATGACTCGTAAACTCGACGGTTTGCCATCCTTTCTTGCATCTCCTTTAGTTCAGCACATAGTGCAATGCATAACCTGTCACCAGCTTGTGTAGAAATGGTTTCGGATAAAGCCCTGCGGCAACTCTCTAGTAGTGAGACAGCAGCAGTTAGATCACCATGTTCAGCAGCAGATCTAGCCTCAGCCATAGCCTCAGCAGCGCGGAGCCTGTTTCGCTGCCTGTCTACTTCCATTGACACTACTGTTTGCCCAATTATTGTGGGCCTCTGGATCTTTACTTCATTGGCTTCTTCCAAGGACACCATTTCTTTTGATATGGGGTCTCTGTAAATACATTGAACTTTCAGCAATGACATCTCATCACAGGATTCGTCAACTGGAACATTGACCGTCACCAAAAAATCTCTTTCTTCTTCAGCATACAAGTCTCCTGCATCAATAGAACCTGTTTTGGCATCAGCTGCCATGCTAGTTCGATAACTCCCTGCCTTTATCGAATTAATTACCAAATTTGGATGAGCGCACTGGACTTTAAGACACGCCTCCTGCACTACCACACTTAGAAGCCCTCCAATGCATTGTGCAAAAGCATCTTGGATCACAGCTTCAGCTTCAATAAAAGAAAATGTACCCCCAGATATATCAGAAATCGAATGCATTGAAGAAGCATCGTGATCAGCACCAAACCCAAAGGCATGCACAGGGATACAGGGACCTGCAGGGAGAAGTGATCTGTAATCTGTTCGGGAATGAGCTCCGCTAGGACTTGTAACAGTATAGGTATCCTGCCCATCAGATAACAAAATAATGCTTCCAACTGGGTTCTTCCACTTTCGGTCTCCTATTACCTTGGCAGCTTTCCTAAGCCCTTCAGCAATATTTGTCCCACCATTTGAAGTAAGAGAGTTAACAGCCTGCAACGCTTCCTGTCGGCCTGTTTCAGTCATCCGGCGAAGAGGAAAGAGGCGACGAGCTGTGGAGGAGAATGCAATAACAGAAAGCCGGTCAGAAGGCCCAAGATGCTGTATAACAAACCCCATAGCTCGTTTTAGTAACGCAATCTTGGTACCAGCCATGCTTCCACTAACATCAAGAACTGTGACAAGGTCAACCGGTGCCCGAGAATTTAGAGTTGTAGGGGAAAACATAGTTTCACTTCTTCCCCCACTTGGATGAGGAGCCTTCAGATGGATTAATATGGCAAAATTATTATGACAGGTTGCTCTTGGAATGGCAGAAACTTCAGGGTATGTTTGAACTTCTATTGCTCCAATAGAGTTGTTCTTAGTAGCATCATTGGCAAAGACATTTTCTTCAGTTGTCTCATGCTGCAGATCTAGTACTTCGTCATCATCAAAAGTACCTGGCTCAGAAGTATGAAAGAGTGAAGAAATCTGCCTAGTTGGATCCAAGCGAGGGGAAGGTAGCCGCTGTACCACAGTTGTCCACGCATCATCCCAGGGCCAGTCTGCTGGGTTGATTCTAGACCTGCCATTGGGAAGATCTGAAGCAGGACTCTGAAAGGGGATTTCCTTCCATTTTCCTCTGCAAACCGGACAAATCTGATTCCCATGTTTTACATTAGAAGTTATACAGTGGAAGTGGAAAGAATGGGAGCATTCTGCAGTGAAAATTGCAAGACCTTGGCCTGGTTTCATGGCTGTCAAGCATATCGAACAGGTTCTCTGCAGTTCCGGAGAACAGGCAAGTGAGAAAACAACACGACCAAGTCTGAAATACATTTCAGTAGCTAAAACAATTGCTATATTAAAATGACGGATACAACTTTAACACGTAAGCTCTTAATAACATTTAATTCACCATAACGTGTGTTAATCCTGGAAGCTGGATTAACAATCAAAAACTAAAGGAATAGTCAAAGATCAAATGTTGCCTCACATGAAACATAATCACAGCAGCAGCTGCAAGCAGTATATAAGAAAATCAAACATCTCTAGTATTCAAGCAGCTGCAAGCAGTATATAAGAAAATCAAACATCTCTAGTATTCAAGGTAAAATAAATCAAGTGCCTGACAGCACAAAGATGTTTGTGAATTTAGTATACAGGGTGCATCAAATTACAGAGAAAATGAAAAATTCCCAGGATAGCACTTCAAGTCCTTAACTAATAACCATAGGCACTCATCAAAAACAGAATTCTTATTCCCTGAAGTGCTAGACTGCAAGGAAAAGGACAAAAGAGAGCAAGTTGCAATTCAGAGGCATCAAAGTTGGCATACATTTTCCAGTTTTAAAAGGAATTTAATTTCTCTATTAGGGTTTAAATCCATATCACTTCCAAACTAGCATCTAACAATTAGTATTGCCATTGAATGGTATAATATATCTATTTTTTCCTGAAAAAAAATTAATTGTCAGTACAGTGCACATCACTAACTCTTTCTGTCATCATACAGCACTATTATTGAGATTGGAGCATGAGAAGAAGAAATATAATGCTACCTATCTACCTGATAAAGCCTACTTGATTTTACTGGGGGTAACTGCAATAAAATGGCTGAGAAACTAAAGACAAGAATTCACAAAAGTAGGTCAATGGTAAATGGTCAAAGCACTATAAAGGACAGTTTCACCAAAAACCAAAGAGCTGTCTTTTGAGAAACATGCAATTAATGAATAATTTTTCTTGAATTTAGTACAAATAATCTATTAAATCCAAAAGAAAGTTACTGCCAGTTAAGCAAGCTCAACGATCCCCTTAAACTAATGATGACCCTTTCAACAAAATAACCCAAAAAGAAAAAAAAAAATCCAAAGTTCATCAAAAGATGTGGAAATGATGGGGTTTGCCCCAAAATTTTCACTTTTAAATTTTTTATTTCCCACTAGTCTTTTTTTTTTTTTTTTCCTTGTTGAAGCTTAAATAGAGCAAAAGGTCAGAATTGAATTAATCCACTGCCTGCTTTCATTAACATGAAAAGGAGAGAAGGGAACGTTTTTTGTGGAGGAGTGCAGTTATGATGTTATGATGACCAGACAACGCACTTTCCTATCAAGGTGAAGGAGAAAGAAAAAGAAAGAGTACAGCTTACAGTAGGGTATTGTATTCACTTTTCTAATAAGCCAAAGGGCAATGGTCCTCAAAGAGACTAGTCCACTTTACCCCACATGGCCTCTATATGGACTTATGGGAGAGTTGAAAACAACACAACAACAAATACCCATCTTCAGCAATTTCAGAATCTTCACACTTTCAGACACTCCTCTCCCCCGCCCTTTCCCTACCACTCCAACCCCACATGATAACAAGCCTTGGAAGTTGAAACCAGGTAGATAGATTATAATTTTTTTAATATATATAGGTAAAAATCAAACATGTACAGTCTGTAAAAATAAATTGAAACTTGTCAACATAGATAGTAGTTCTTAATATTGTACATACTTTCATAGTTCATATATTGAATCCTATTATTCAAAGATCAAAATTAGATAATAAAAAAAAGGGAATACAACTGAGAATAGGACTAATTTCTGTATTAAAAAAAATGTAAGCACATAATCATTTCAAATAAATCCCACTACCAAGGATTAAAAAGGATGAAGTATTAAGATTAAGACCATCCAAGGAAAACCAAATAAGGTAATCACTAGCAACCAGAATATCCTCTAAGATCCATCCAGGGAAAAAAGCATTAAGACCAACCAAGTTAAGAAGATGGGAAAATTTGTAACTTTATCCTCATTCAGAAGTTTTTTTTTTTTTAAAAAAAGTCAAATTTAGTAAAAGGAATGTAAAAATGCAGACCTTGGAAGATTTTGGGCTGGATTTAGAAACCCGGAGGCCAGAAGAGGAAGGGGTGGGAGTTGTAGGGCGGCAATCGTTGCCTGAAGGAGAAACTGGAGATAGAGGAACAGCATCTGTAGAAAACCTTGAAGCAACATTAGCAATGGATGTTGAAGACGCAGATGATGATGACGATGGTAATGAATCTTCAAGCTTTTGATGAGGTACATATAAACACATGTTCATGCCAAGAGCCAACTTTGCTTTCCTCCATTTACTTCCCATGATATGAAGATTAAAAACCAAAAAAAAAAAAGAAAAAGGGTTTTGTTCTTGTTTTTAAGGCTCGGAAAACCCAGAGATATGGTTAAGAAGGCAAAAACAGCAATTTTTTTTTTTGGCTAAATTTGTAACAATGAACATAAAAGGAACATATATTTGAAACTGTGACTTGTGAGGTGTAAATAGATAAGGTTTGCGCTGAAGTACAACCAAGCTAACAGAGATGAGAGAGAAATCCCTTTCTTTTTCCTTGGGGGATGGAAGGGTTAGAAAATGAAGTATTATTTTGGGTTTTTTTTTTTTTTTTACTAAAGTTAAAAAAAATTGACATTTGTTTAATTAATCAATTTTGTTTTTTTAAATATCAATTAAATATACCTGGAGTTTTTTAACTATAATTAAGTTACCATCAAGAATCCTTTAATTAAATTAAAATTTTAAAAAATATTTACATTAATTAAAAATTAACATAGAAGCCATAGCAATTCTATAACCAGCATATAAAGTTTTTGTTTTCTCCTCTATAAAATAATTATATTTTAAATTGATAATTTTTTAAAAAATTTTAATATGTTAACCTATTTTATAAGAATGTATTTAGCAGTTATGATATTGGGTAAAAGTATTATAGATTGTATTTTATTTTTTCTATTTAAAAAGTGAGTAAATTAGTCTTTGTACAATAGATCAAAAAGTAAATTGATCCTCTTTATTAAAAATTTATTTGTCCTATGAATAACCATACAGTGACATATAACATGTCACATATATCTCATTGTGACATACAATTACTAATTTTTAATAATAGAAATTGGTGGAATTTTGAATAGAAAAACTAGTTTACTTTCTTATCTAATATATATAATTTGATTTACCCATTTTTTAAGTAGAAGGGAAAAATATAATTTAACTCCTAACATAGAGGCATTCATAATAATTTTACCTATCTTATTTTTATTAATTTTTTATATTATATAACTGTATCTGAACTACAGTGATATTCTTTAATTGGTCCAATAAGCAGTCATTTTCAAATAAAGAAGGAATGGTGTTTTACATCACTTACTCCAAAAGAATGCTGCTTTGTGTTTGGTTGAATTCAAGATTGAAGAGAGGTAGATGATTAGTCAAAACACTGAATATTCAATACACCATTACCATAAGTGTATTAGACCAATTCATTTTTTTTTTTAAGGAAGGGATGATAATATGGAAGTTTAAATATTAAACCTGTTGAGAATTCAGCATTTCCTTTTAGTTGGAAATTATTATATATAATTATGCAATCCTAATCTATAATTTAAATTGCAATAAATAAAAATGGAAGTAAATGCGAAAATTGAAGAAAGGAACCTAAATGCTTAGAAAAAGTTGATTTGAGTAGTCTTGAATGGGGAAGGAAAGGGTCATTATCATGAATGAATATCCCAAAGTATAATAATGGCCACTCATGGCATGGTATGGTAAGCAAATAGACTTTGGACCCTCACTCCAACTGCAAATCACAGGGCATGTATTTTCACTAACCCTGGGTTAGACATCAAGTTGCTATTTTCCAACTATATATATTTTTCTCAAATAAATTAGTATTAAAAAATTTCACTTTCAGCTAAAATATACCAACAGCTTAGCCAAAGAGATATGCCGACCCAGTAATATCTGAATTCTCATAATTACCATTATTGCCAATTTTTACAAGTTTAAGTAGGCAATTTCTTTTAAAGGTGAATATAATTAATTAAGAGGTTTAATACTCGCTATAAATATCAAGTTTATATATGAATTTTTATTTTAACGTGTAATTTAATATATAAATTTTAATTTTTAATTTAATTCTACATATTTCAATATATGAATATGTAATTTTTTTCATAATAGATTAATATAATAATTTGTGTATGCAATATTAATTTAATAATATTATTAGTGATTTCTAAAAATTTAATTAAATCAAAATTTCATGTATAAAATCACACAAAATCAAAGTTAATATATGACATTACATACTAGATCAATGTTGAATATATAATTTTTTATATTAATTCCAATATTTTAATATAAGAAAGTATGGTTGAATTTTATTTTCAAACGTTCTGTTGCAGCTTCAACCTTAACAAGTTGTTATGACAAACAAAGTATTTTATTGTATAGTCATCCAACTATTAGCGTGTTTCTGTTTTGGTCACTCAATTATAAAAATTTTCAACTTAGTCACTAATATTTTAGATCATTTCTGTTTTGGTCACTCACATTTTAGATCGTTTCTATTTTTGTCACTTTCCATTAAATGGTTAATGAGAGTGATGATGTGTTCTTTTTTTAACTGGTATAATAACACACTTAGTCCTCAATGCTTGCATATTCTATCAATTTGGTTATGATTCTAAACAATTCAATAAATTTAACCATCTGTATTTACAAATTTTATCAATTTAATCCTCACACACATATAATTAAATATAAATATAATTATATTTAAACAAATATATTTCATTCTCTAAGTGTGCATAGATTGGCTTAAATGAATAATTGTACTGGGAAGATTGTTTAGTGAATCCATTCTTTGAGCTAGGCTCGTATATATAGGATTGTTTTAATTCGAATTGTGTAAAAAAAATTTGGTCTCTCACTATCCTTAACTCTCTTAGCATATCACTTTAGTCAAATACTCTGTTACAACATTTGATTCGACAAAAAATTTTAATGAAGGTAAACCATGTGATTTTTTAATTGGTATCAAAGCAAACTTTAAACGCACTTAAAGAAGATCCTAAGCTCGGTTAGTATTACGAAAGCTATGAAGGGAGGTAGTTCAATCACTCGCGCATTGTTGCTAACTGGTTCGTCAAATTACACATATTGGAAGGTTAGTATGAAGGCTTTCATCATGCGTATAGGTGAAAGGACTTGGATTGTTGTATAAGAAGGGTGGACTCACCCAACTGTCACTACTACTATCGGTACTACACTTCCAAAAAATAAAACAAGAAAAGCAAAATGCAATATTCAATTGAGAGAATATTGAATAGTTTAAGATCATCTTTATATGTGAGTCAGCTAAAGAAGTTTGGACAATCTTTCAAAATGAAAGAAACATTGTTGTTTATATATGTTATACTATACAACAGTAATGGTAGTAAGAATGATCGCAAAGTAATAAGAAAAAAAATAAAAATACGTATATTTTACGGAGAAAATCCTTACTAGAAAAACCACAAATAAATGAGAAAAAATTCATTAATGTTGAAACACAACAATACAAAAGGTTTATGACTATACACAGTTTTTAAAGGGCTAAACAAGCCGTCTAATAGAAGAAGTATAGTTCTATACAGATTCAACTTGTGTGGCAAGGTCTGTATCGTAGGGGCAGACCCCCAATCGAGTTTAGTGGTGGATGGGGATCTATGGTGTGCTATGGCCTCAGACTTTCACCTCTACAGATTTTCAATTTTGCCTTACTATTTTATTTTTCTAACAAAAGAGTTGCACTTCAAACCTTTTAAACCAGATCAAACGAGGTTTAGATCACACAACTCTTAACACTTTCAAGTTTTGGAGGATAACTCCTTTTTACTTTCTTAGATGATCTTTTTTTTTCTTTTCTTTTGCTGGTAATTATCTTGAGATATGATGTGTTTTGCATACTGCGTTTTATACTTGGGCGATGGTTAACAAGCTTGAATATGTTTGGTGATTAATGATTCTAAGAGAAAGGGGGAGTATGATTAATCTAGTTTCCTTTACTTATTTGATTACGTATGGGTTTGAGTGTGCTCTCATTTACTGTAGAGTTTTGTCAAACTTTCTGTTATAACACAAAACTTAACAAGTTGTTATGACAGTCAAAGTATTTTATTGTGACTTGTAATTTTTTAAAGATGTTAATTAAAGGTCGAGTTACATATGGGAGTGGTGTCAAGTGGTAAGAACTAAGAGGGCTGCAGACAATTGTGGTCATAATATTTTTAATGATGGCTTTGGAGAGTGGGAGTGTCGATGAAGTAGATGAAAATGTCAGTGCTAATATTCTTGAGTGTTTGATAGTGACAGATTTTCCAATTGCTTCAATTATTGGACGGGGTGTTAATAAAAAGTTAAATCAATTGAGGAAATAGAATATCAAGTTTTGACTTCCAGGGAAAGAAATCAAAGAAAGGTGTTGTTTCTTATCACATAACCCAAAAAAACTAATAATTTATATGAATTATTTTAATTCAAAAACAATCATTTAAATAAGTTAATATATAAAGTAAAATTAAGTTATATGGATTAGATGGCAGGCACCTCTATTTTTCTTGTTAAAAAATAATTTTTGAGGTTTTGAACGCTAGATGATCAAAACTCATTTATTTTTTTAAAAATTTTTTTTGTATTGACACACTAATGGCCGACACTCATTTATCTGATTAAAAAAAATTTTGGATGTCAAGGTTCTAGGCAACAAAGGTTCAAACTCACCCAACAAAAGAAATGAGAATATTACAACATTAACCCCTCCTTGTTTTCCTTTTTTTTATTTCACAAATTTAATTACATATTTTATATTTTAAAATAATATTGTACTACAAGGAGGAGAATAAAAAAGATGGGAAAACAAGGAGGGGTTAATGTTGCAATATTTCCAACCCCTTTTGTTGCATGAGTTTGGGCCTTTGTTGGCCGGCATCGGATACCCTCAAAAAAATATTTTTTTAATTAGATAAAAGGGTGTCGGCTATTAGTGTGTCAATACTAAAAAAATTGAAAAAAAGATACATGTGTGCTGGTCATCTAATGTCCAAAACCCCAAAAATTATTTTTTAAAATAGAAAAATAGTGGTGCTAACCATTTAATTTTCATAACTCAATTTTACTGTTCATTTCAAGTTATTTAGGTAATTGTTTTTTAATAGGGTGATTAATATAATTAATTATTTTTTTGAGTTATTTGGAAAAAATAACCCATTGTGAACAAATCGTTAAAAAAATTGAAAAAAAGATACATGGATGCTGGTCATCTAATGTCCAAAACTCCAAAAATTATTTTTTAAAATAGAAAAATAGTGGCCATTTAATTCTCATAACTCAATTTTACTGTTCATTTCAAGTTATTTAGGTAATTATTTTTTAATAGGGTGATTTATATAATTAAATATTTTTTTGAGTTATTTGGATGAAATAACCCACTGTGAACAGATCGTTGACTGATTCTGACATAAGAAATAGGGAGAAAGTAATATTAAAAGAAGCGAAAAGAACATGGGAGTTAGGTCTTGGTGATGAAGATGAGGTAATTCAGGAAGCGGTAAGAATTGAAAAGGCACATCTTAAGGATAGTCGAGATGATTCATTCCAATATTCTGCTGTTTTTGAGTGTTTGGTGGAAGACGATTTTTTGGGTGGCTGTCTTTTTCTAAGACTTTGTTAAGGTTGTCACATAGGTTGTTCTTTCCTGATTACATGGTTTTGCTATTGATGTTGATAGAGACTTGTGGTTTGTGTGGTTATGAGTTATTTTTCTTCTTTTATCTGGCTAGGGACCTTGAGTGTGCAAGGTTGCTGGAATTTGGCAAGAGTGAATTTGATGGTGTTTTCATAGAGTACTCTTTCAAATTGGTGCCACCCTGGGTGATATGAGATAAAGTCATTGGCGGGTGGACATGGATTCCATGTTTTAAATGTGTTGGTTATGTTAATGAATATATTGTGATGTGTTTTGCGGATTGTTTATTTTCTGGTGTAGCTTTTCTGCTGCTTTTTTTTACTGTCATTGCTGTATTTGTCTATGCCAACTGATTTTATTTAAATAAAATCGCATGATGTCCAGCAAAAGAAAATTTGACAGAAAGGAAACCGTACGTGCTCTATTTTAGAAACAAATATTCTAGACTTTACTGTATAATGCAGAGCAATTTAATATCGAAAGCGAGTAAACGAAGATAAATTCAACATTAGGGGATTAAAATTAAGTTATATATTTTCTCTTTTTTGAGAGAGTCAAAGTATAATTTTATCATATATTAATTTAAAATTTTTAAAATAAAAGGACTAAAAGGGAAAATTCCCATTTTAAGGGTCAGCCCATACAAGCCTCCTTCACTCCGCCCTTTTGCAAAACAATGTTAACAATTTTTGTAAATAATTTATTAATTAGGTCATTAGCAATTTAGTCATTCTCAAAATAAACAAGGTATTTTAATCTTCAAACTAGAAAAAATAGCAAATAAGGATAATTGAATGTAGGGTTAACATGTTATTTGTAAAATTTAATTTAAGAGAAAGAAAAAAAAAAAAGAAAGAAAGAAGATAAATATAACAATGAAAACATGGACACATGTCAATCTCTAATTGGTTGAATTTTAAAAATTAAAAATGAAAAAATATTATATACTACCACAAAATTAATAATATTTTTACAAAATTAAAAATATTTAAAAATCTTAAAATATGATTTTTCTTTGATAGATTTTTTTTTGCGGTTTTTTAATTTTTACAAAATTTTTAATTTTTATAATTTTTTTACTTTTAGAGAATCTTTTATTAATATTAATTTTTTAAACTTTTAAAATTTGAGTTTATTAAATTTATTATTTAGAATTTTTTTAGTATTTTTTCTCGAAATTTAGATCTTTTATTTTTTTATATATTTTATATTTTTAATTTTTAATTTTTACTGATCATGGACTTACACTAAGGTTTAGTTTTTCATATTTTTCGTTGTTTTTAAAATTTTTAATTTAAGATTTAAGTGTTAAGTATTAATGTCAAAAAGTATTTTTGAAAAATAAAATGTTCACTTACACAAGGTATTATGAAGTAAAAATATACATTTAAATAATTTTTAAATTCGATAATATTATGATATTTTTAATAAAAATATAAAAAAGAATTTATTGTAACCTATTTGTAATATTTTGATATATGAAATATAAATTTTAAATATTTCTAAATAATTAATATTAATTATTTGTAAAATTAAATTTAAATATATAAAAATTATATTTAAATAATAAAATATAACAATTATTGTGATATATATTTTAAAAAATTTTTAATAGGGAAATAATTATATACCCAATATATATATAAATAATTAAAATAATGCTTATAAAAACACTTTTGAATTTAAAAATAGATTATTTAACATTGCCTATAACTTAAAAAATAGTTTTGAAAAATAATATAAAACAAAGCCTTACTATATTTTTCACAGCTCCATTTTTGTGAGATCAGCTTTTATTGAAGAAAATGATGAGCACCATCTTTGTTTGTATTTGCATATAAAATTTGTAATAGTATAGGGACTAGCTAGAGGTGTGCATGGGTCGGGCGGCCCGGCCCGGCCCGAAGGCCCTCCCGAAATGTGGGAGGGTTTGGACAAAAATATAGGCCCGAAATATGGGCTTGGATAAAAAAATAAGGCCCGTTTAAAAAATGGGCCGGGCTCGGGTAAGGCATTTTTGGCCCGTGCCCGACCCGACCCGGCCCGAATTCACTAAAGACAAAAAAGAAAATCTATTTTTTAATATTATTCTCTTATTATTTTCTCCCTATTTTGCTACCATTTTACTATTATGTTGCTACTATTTTGTTGTTATTGTTTAGATATTGTATAAAATTTATTTTATTGTTAATTTTGTTATTATTTTAAAGACATTTGTTAATTTTGTTATTATTTTAGAGGCATTTGCTTGTTAAGTTGCATCTATTTTATTGTTATTTAAATATACATATTTTTTAAAATTTATTTTTTATTTATTAAGAAATATTTATTTTGATGTTTTTAGTATTTTTGATAGTTTATATATATTTTAAAATTATATAAAAAATAATATAAAAATTAATATGGGCAGGCCGGGCCGGGTCTGAGTTTTAACATTTTTATTCGGGTCGGGCTTGGGCAAAATTTTAGGCCCATTTTTTGGGCCCGGCCCGGCCCGAGCCCGACAAGCGGGCTTAAATTTTTAGTTGAACCCGGCCCGACCCATACACACCTCTGGCCTCGTTTATTGTAAGAGAGAATAAAATGGTTACAAGGATCTTCTCAAACTTTTTTCTTTTAAGTTTTAACCCTAATAATAATATCACATGCTCAGTTTTGCCTCCCTTTTATTTCTCTCTCTTTGTAGCTTGCTTACCTTGTCAATAATATTTATTATTGTCAATTAACCATAAAACCAAGATTAGGGACAGCATTAGGGGCAGATGTTGTTCCCATGGAAAAGCTTGCTTTTGGGATATTGTTAAATTTGTTGACTTTGCCCCCTGAGAGAAAAACAAAGTGTAGTAAATTTAGGTCTACAAAAGAGAGTCCAAGACCCTACAAAAGCAGGCTCACTCACTCTTTACTGATACTGTAATTAAAATCCTCTCTTTCTACACGGGGAAAGAGTTGGACACATAAATGTGATGTCTTAAAAGGAGTCCACAAAAATAAATAAATAAAAGGGGGATGAACAGTGTGTGTTGGTGTTGGGTCCCTTCACCCTTGTGCATGTTCTGTTGTAGGGTGGGTGGAAGAACCTCTCTTAATTTTACACCCAAACATAGGCTACACCACTCCTTCTCTCTCTTTTGTTGAGGGCCCCTCAGAATTAACTTCAATTAATACATATACATATAGCAATCTATCATCTCCTGCTTGTTTTCTTATACATCCTTTACATAATTTTCATCTGTGGTTTTCCTACTTAATTTCATCATTCTTCTTGACTTTCTACTTCTTTATTAGGAGAGTTGTCGGTTTGACATTTTGACTTCGACCATAGGGATGAAATTAAAAAAAAAAATGTACAATTGAGGTTGAAATAAAATTTAAAAAAAAATTGAGGTGAAAGTAGAGGTGTGCATGGGCCGGGCCGGGCCGGGTTCGGGCCAGGCTCAACTAAAAATTTAGGCCCGCTTGTCGGGCTCGGGCCGGGCTGGGCCTGAAAAATGGGCCTAAAATTTTGCCCAAGCCCGACCCGAATAAAAATGTTAAAACCAGGGCCCGGCCTGGCCCGCCCATATTAATTTTTATATTATTTTTTATATAATTTTAAAATATATATAAACTATCAAAAATACTAAAAACATCAAAATAAATATTTCTCAATAAATAAAAAATAAATTTTAAAAAATATGTATATTTAAATAACAATAAAATAGATGCAACTTAACAAGCAAATGCCTCTAAAATAATAACAAAATTAACAAATGTCTTTAAAATAATAACAAAATTAACAATAAAATAAATTTTATACAATATCTAAACAATAACAACAAAATAGTAGCAACATAATAGTAAAATGGTAGTAAAATAGGGAGAAAATAATAAGAGAATAATATTAAAAAATAGATTTTCTTTTTTGTCTTTACTGAATTCGGGCCGGGCCGGGTCGGGCACGGGCCAAAAATGCCTTACCCGAGCCCGGCCCATTTTTTAAATGGGCCTTATTTTTTTATCCAAGCTCATATTTCGGGCCTATATTTTTGTCCAAACCCTCCCACATTTCAGGCGGGCCTTCGGGCCTGGCCGGGCCGCCCGGCCCATGCACACCTCTAGGTGAAAGTTTTAAAAAATAAACAAAGATAATTTGAATTCAACTTTTTAACTTTTGAAAGGACAAAAATGTATTTTTTATTTAATAAAGAGGCTAAAATTTATTTATAGATTGAAGTTACAACTGTATCATTTAATTAAAGTATCATGACTCTAATCGACTTTAATGACTTTAAATTTGGGATCATGTTAACATATGCTTAAGTTAGCTTCGAGACTTAGGCTTGAGATTTACACCACACCTATGCCTTGCTAACCCTGTTGCATGTTTAAGCTCGAGATTTATACTTTGTTGTGTATATTGATATAGATATTTAGATTCAAGGTTTACATCAACATACTAGACATATATCCTTTACTGCATCTTATTGTGTATATTGATTTTGAGTCCAAAATTGATTTAAGTTAATAAAATAAGTGACATGCATGTTAGCATTGTTGAATTTTTAATCTCAGTGATTAAATATAGCGATAAAATTATATAGTCAATTATGTTTGAAAATGGAAACATAGAATGAAGGGATATTCATATGATGTAAATAGAGGTGATAGATAAGGTTAGTTGAATTGTAGGTGAGGATGGATGGAACTTTGAAACATCAAAGACCAAACAATTTTAAGTGTAGGGAAATGGAAGAGGAAAAGCAAAATTTAGCAAAGGAATATTTGCCCAGAAGCTGACCAACATCAATAGCCTTCCTGATGAAGGCATCCATTGGTCCATAACCCTAGTGGATATGCAGTTGTCAAATTGATTGCTTTCATTTACAAACACAAAAAAATTAATAGTGAAGGCACCTAAGTCAATGGTATGACATCAATGAAAAAGATATCCAATGCCCACTTTTTTTGTCTTTTTTAGGGTAGAAAGAGATAATAAGAAATTTTGTATTGAGAGTCCATAAAATTTTGAGTGTATCAAAGTTAAAAGAACCTTAAATTAAATTGTTAATTTTTTTTAGAATGGCCAAAAATATAGTTTTATTTCACTAAGGGGCTAAAGGGCTTAAATTAAATTAATAATTTTTTGAGAAAGCTATAAAAGTGCAATTTGTTGATTTAGTTAAGGGGACTAAAGCCCTTGTCTGCCCTTAGCTTTATCCTTGGACCATTTGAAATTTCAACTTAATGAATATCACTTTTTATACATCATGTGATGCCAAAGTTGATAGATTTTAGTTGTAGTTCAAGTTGATTATATAAATAATATTGTGAGCTATCAACCTAATTGAAAATAATGTGCTAGTATATACAGCGTAACTAGTATACGAAATAAAAAGTAAAAACTTTAGCAAGTTCTCAAGGATTATTTAAGCAATTCAATGACATACTTACATCTATGAGCGTTTATCCAATGAAAAATTCATAAATAACAATGACTTAGATTAAATTTATCCAAAACCATGTATAATTGCAACATCACCTCATTCAACCTTTCCTATTGAAGGTCATTTCAACACTCTAACAAGTATTAAATTACAAAGAATGAAATTCTCAAAATGTTCTTGATTGAACAACATAAAAACTCTCAATTTCCTATCACACAAAGATGAATTATAAATGCGCTCAACAATAGTTCCTCACTATAATTACATGCATTTACTCAATTCCCTATTTTCTCTTGAAGGTAGGTCTCCGTAAATAAACTTAGAAGCATATTGATGTTGGTCAAGCTCAAAATTATGATGTTGGTTAAGCTCAAAATTATCTCTGCATAAAATGGGATAAATATGTTACTCAACATATTCGAACTCGAACAAGATATGTTTTTCTTTATCTTGATTTTTCAATAGCGGTACTTTAAACAAAGCTTTTTTTTTGTTACTCTAGCTCATATTATAGTCCGTGCTAAATGGAATGAGTTACTACCCATTCCAGTTAAGAAAATTACCTCAAGTTTATCTTCATCTTCAAATTTCATGTTTGGTTAAAATTCTTCAAAAGCTCTTGACAGTAGCTCAATTAAAAATTTTATTAATAATATAGATACACAAATATATAAAAATTTAGAACACTGGTATTTATTAAAGTTTCACATAAAAACTAAAAATTATTTTAGTTCAAGCAATAAATGAATAGAGTTTATGTTGCATGGTGTTCTTGGTCCAAATCTTATTATTGATATTTTTTTTATTGATTTATAAATATATATATATATATATATATATATATAAACAAAAACATCCACATAATCATATAACTTCCTTTACAAATAAAATTTTTTTTTTATAATTAACTAACTAAATTAAAACCAGTTAATGGGTGACTTCAACTCAATAAAATACTTAATCAATAGTATAGATAATAGTATATTATACATAAAAAGAAATGAATGATAATATAATATAATACTAAATTTCATAATTACAAATGTTAAATTTTATATAATTTATTAAGTACAAATTATAAATCTTTTTATAAATGTCTATAATACCTAATTGAAATATATATATCTATATTAAAAAACTGTAATTTTAAAAAATCAAGTTTAAATTAAAATTTCAATTATTGTTATTGAAATTACCACATCAAATTAATCAATATAAAATATTATTTATATAATTCAATATAAATACATATAGAAAAAATAAAATAAAAATATCTTATTCTGTTCATATTAAACTTTTGAATATTTACTTATATTTTGAATTTAAATTGAAAATAATATATATAATTAATACAATGAAAATTAATTATATTTTTATAAAAATTATTTGATTAATTTACTATATTATAATTGGATAAAATATAGTACACATAGCACGTCATTCATATCCCCACGAATAGCCTAGGCTAGAATTTCAGAAAGATTTGAAGACACGAGTAAATAGACGAAAAATATATATATATATATATTTCAAAGTTCAAAGAACTATCAACTACAAACAATGCTGGTTCATATACAACCAAGACAACTGCTAATTCCGCAGCAAAGTCGGGCCCTATTTTCCGACCTTGCACTGGTAATTTAGAACCCAGCCCCATTTTCAAGGGAGTTAGTCATCATCTGACAAGCAAACAATGTCAGTTGCTCCTCCGCTTTGTTGAGCTGGGTTCGACCGAATAGTTGGGGCCAAGCTTGAACTAACACCTGGCAGCAAGCTGCTTGGGGGATTGGGATTGGCACCGGATACTTGATTGTGCATTCCCATTAGAATATCCATTGAAGGTAAAGATGAGTTAGGTAGAGCTGCTAACCCTTCGGCAATTTCATGCCGGATCCTACCAGCTTGGCCAGTAGTTGATAGCTGCCTGTCTGCAAGGTTGTGTGACAGCTGACTTGACATTCCACGAGACTGCGATGGAACGCTGCTCAAGGAAATGGAAGCTGAAGGTCTATATGCATGTAAATGAGGGGCTGGAGCACGAATTTCACTGCCCATTTGAAAGTTTCCTATAAAGCGAGAGACGGAATTGATACAGGGAGGTCTAGTTGTAGTGCCTGAGAAAATTTCTAAAGGGTTAACAACCTGCAAAGATGGACGCAAGGTTTGTGCATTGACTGCAGGAGAAACAGTTCGCATGCTAGTACCTGAGCTAGTTGAAGGGAGACCAGAAGCACCGGAAGGCCACAAAGATGGACCCATGGTTTGTGTATTGACTACAGCTGGTGAAACAGTTTGCATGCTAGTGGCTGACCCAGTTGAAGGGTGACCAGAAGCAGTGGAAGGCTGTTGAACCATCCGTTGTGATGAAAGCTGAAGCAGCTGCTGCATGAAACTGGAATTTGCCTCTGTCAGAATGACAATGGTTAGGTGGTCAGTATAGTGAAACATTGCAAAAAGGAACGTCTTAGCTAAGTGAACGGGTACAAGCAAAATATATTATGGTTGTTGGGTTGGGTGTTAGCTTCTTTATGCACATACACATATTTATATGCCAGCAAGTTCACACAAACAGTTACCAAGCATACTCTTTCTTTAAACTTTCAACATAACAATTTGTGGTAACCCAAACAATCAATATAAACAAATTCTAAATTTTCGGTAGTCAAAAGGCTGACCGCAACAAATCTGGGATTCAGTAGGTAAACCCTAAACCCACCAATGCACATCAAGTAGACGAATCTAAGCATCACTCTGATTCTCTATTCTTTCATTTACCATGTTAAAATAACCAAGATTCACCTTGCTGTATTCCTGCTGAGCCAGATGCCCTACTATCCATACATTTAGACCTGAAGGCCTCAGCCAATATATTATTCAAGAGAACTTTGTTATAATTTACATCAAGCTCCTCCTTCCGGATCAGAAATTCTGTCTCTTTCTCCTGAAGTTTAACTTCGTACTTTCTACGAACCTGAGCCACAACTTCCTCAATTTCCTTGTCACACTCGTATTTCAGCTGCAGCTTCTGTTCAAAGAATAAGTCTTCAGCAGAAAGTAAACCATATATGATTGTTTACCAAGCAAACAAGAGGAAACTAACCGTATCTTCGTGAACCTTAATGGTCTGGTCTCTTTCTTGGGATATTCTTTCCATTTCATTTTTAAGGGGGTCAGGATATAACGGCAAAGGCATCCGGGATGATACAGGAGGTGCAGTCTGCAAGGGATGGCCTCTGGAAACAGAAGGAACTGAAGCTGTACTTGTTTCTGAAACCTGCCTCAAATGCCGACCAATGGTTCCATTGATGGGTGAATGAAAGGGTTGCAAAACATCTTGACTGGACAGCTCAATATGGTTGGTTATTGATTGCCTTTGAGCCTGAGAAATTAGGTTGGCATGTTGACCATCATTGCTTGGTTGATGTTCAGTTGCACTAACTGAAGGTAGATCAGGAGAGAGGTTCAAAATTGATTCTGTGGACCTCAACTGCTGTGTATCAGGATTGGACACATTGCAAGTCACATCAACAGCACCATTAGATGGTAAAGTTTCAGCTACCTGAGAAGCATTTCGCATTTCATTGTTTGCAACATCTCTAGTTTGTATTCCTGAGGAAGTATAAGAAAGAGAACCCACATTTGGGGATACCTGTCCATATAAGAATTGTAATCAAATTGTGAGCTGGCCAGTAGCAGAATATTGATAGCATAATCTCTCCAATTTTTACCACAAGGGTATATTAAATAAATCCACAATAGAGCAGCCAAAGCCATGCAATTATCTGCATTACCTTCTAATCTATGTTGTTACTACTTTGCTTTAGTTTTTAGGTGTGAAATATCAACATAAGAAATGTCTTAGCAGAAAAAAGTTTAATAGAAAAGACCAAAAAGAATCTTACATACCAAATCTGCCACAGCCTGTAATGAAGATGGATCTGCCAGAGACCGTTCTTGGAATTCAGGTTCTAAGTTCATAAAGCATGGTATGCCATCAAGCTGATCAATTTCGATGGCACATGTTCCATCATTTTCTCTATGAGCACTACCACCTTCGAGGAGTTCACTACAAGCAGTTTCAGGTTCAGCCAAAGAGATCTCTTCAGCAGGCATTGAAAGTGCAGCTGTATCAGGTATTTGCTCTTGTTCTTTAGATGTAGAGGGATTTGTGCAGACAGCATTATTCATGTCATCACTGGAACTTGCAATCTCTGATGAGATGTTTGGAACTTCTCCATCAAGCACATTTAGTGTGGCCCCACCAAGGATCTCTTTCTCAGATAAAGTGTTCGCAGAAATGATATTTCTCTGACAAACTTCAGATGCATTCAAGGCAAGCTCCCCTTCAACCATGGTTAATGTGGTCCCACAAGAAATTTTTTCAGATGAAGGTGCCACCGAAGATGGCAAATTCTCATGATCTTCCCTAGAACTGACAGTCTCAGCTGCTCTTAAATGAACCTCACCATCAAGATTGCTTAATGTGGTTCTAACAGGATTTTCTCCAGGTGATGGTGCTTCCAACAAGAGAACATTCTCCTGACCACCACTAGAATTGACAATCTTAGTTGTTCTCAAGCAGATATCCCTAACAGCCTTTCCTAATGCAGCTCCATCAGGAATTTTTTCAGAGGAAGGTGCTTCTGCTGAGACATGGGTTTCTTGACCTGCATTTAAATTGGCAACCAGAGGTTCTTTTAAGGGAACCTCCCCATCAACCTTTGTTAATTTATATATATCAGAATTAACTTCAGATGATGGTACTTGCACTGAGGCAAGATTATTCTGCCCTTCACAGATAATCACACTCTTAGCTGTTTTCAAGGGAACCTCCGTGTTAGGCTCGCTCGAAGTGGTTCCATTAGGAATTTCTTCACGTGAGCATGCTTCAATAGGAACAACATTCTCCAGAGCATCAATAGGAGAAACAGTCTCAGGATTACCATTTGACATTTTCAATTTATATTCATCAGAAATCTGGTCTTCATCCAACCGTCTAAGAGAAAGGACACTCTCGGTAACATCACCTGAACTGACAGTTGGCCGAACTTGAACCCCTACATTTGGAATTTCTCCTAAAGAAACCAGTTCTTTGGGACACGAATCTTTGTAGATGGCCTGTTCTTCACCAACACCCAAACAGACAGTTTTATTGCCCTCCTCAATTAATGCTACCTTAGAATTCTCCTTGCAGGGTCCAGCCATATAAATGGGATCAACTTTGTCAGGAAGAACTTCAGACAATCTTACCTCGCTTCCTTTGGCAGATTGAACAGAACTGGAAGAACTTCCTTTAGGAAGATTAGCCTTGCTAATAGGTGGCTTCACTAATTCAACCCTAGCCCAGGACTTAACTGCTTCCACCCAACGAGTCTTTCTCCCTAAAACATTGCTTCTTGCTGCCACCTGCGATGCCTCAAGATTCTTAAGGTCTATCTCCATCCTCTGTTTTAGTTCATCAAACTTTCTAGCATATTCAATATCCAAATTTTTTATCTTATTAGTCCTCATCAAGACATTACTGTGCAATCGGATAACAGCTGCTTCTGTTTGTTTCTTGTTCTCCAGCAGAGCTTTTTCTTCCTCATACTTCTTTTTAAGTTGCTTCATTTCCTCCTTTTGCTTCCCAGTTAGTTTTGTCAACTGCTTATCAAATTTTTTCTCACTTTCATTGATGCTTTTTACAAGATCTCTCTGTGCCAATTGAAATTCTCGGGACACTCCAGACTCTGCAATGACCTGTGCATCAGAAGCCTCTTGAAACCTCAATGAATCTTTATCCTCTGCGTTTCCATCAGCTTTACTTGATAATTCAGAATCTTTGGAAGGATTTGAAACCTTCAAACATCCTGTACGGTATACAAACATTCTCTTCAGACACCGCAGCAATGAATTAACATAGGCTGCCTCTTCTTTCTTGCAGGTAAAGCCAAGATGCTGCTTTGCAAGTGCAAGTGATTCTTTATGATCAATTTTCTGCTTCAACAAAGAAGCTGTACACCAACACTGAACGTACAGAAAACAAAAGATAAAGATGTTGAAGGACCATAACATAATTAATACCTGGTTAAATTCTTATAAACTACATGCAACAGAAGGTTTTAGAAATCTCAAATTTTCATAACATATACACAAAAATACAGCAGCTATACACCTTAATAGAATGTTCGAAGTTACCTGAATATTTTCATGGGTAAACTATACTTAAGGTCACTAAACTATTAGTAAATTTGCATTTTGGTCACTTAACTTCAGAAGGTTACAAAATGGTCACTAAACTATTCAAAAATTTTCATTCAAGTCACTAGGCTGTTAAAAGTTTCTTTTAAGAAAAGTCCGGCTAAAACGCTCCAAGCGTCGATTCAACAATTGGTACGGTGAATCAATACCTATCAACAAGTAGTAAAACATACATTAGATCCAAATCAATCTATCAATCAGTGTTGAAAATTCGTAACCTTCAAAGCTATTTCATGAAAAAAAACCAAACTATAGAAGAGGAAAAAGCTTCTAATTGGTGTCGACGGTGCAAACTGAGAAGGCCATACAGAAGTGATTTTAACTTTCATATAATTCAGTAAACAGTTTGTAACCTTTTGAAGTTGAGTGGCCAAAATGTAAATCTATTAATAGTTTAGTGACCTTGGTTGTAGTTTACCCTATTTTTATTCATCAAAGTAAAATACGTAGACAAATCAAAGCACATATATTAATAAATAAATCCAAAAAAGGGTTCATATCAAAGAACAACAAGAGGAGAATACAAACAAAAACAAAGATGGGCTCGTTTGACTATTTTCTAGACCTAAGAACTAGACATGACCTACTTAGTTCTTTACCACTCTCTCCATGCAAGAAGAGTAATTCTAGCTGAACTCAACCTTCACTTGCCTATAGATGAAAGACGTCTCTATATAAAACTACTCTACCTGATCAAGGTTGAAGGTTAAAGTTTCAACCCATTCCATCTAAATTAAATAATGTGTCCTACTGTATTGAGTGGACCATTAGAAAAATAGCTAACTTAAGCATCAAAAACTCAGTAGAATATTTTGAGTGAAAGCTCTAACAAAATACGACATGCAAATTTCCCAAAGTGATGGTAAGAGTTTTCACCTTTCACTCCTCACCATTTGGAACTAAGATTAAACATCAAAAACCTTTTCAACAATAAGTTGCAAACATTATAAAGAAAGAAACACAGCTTGACTATGCCAAGTACAAACTTATGAACAAAATATACCATCACAAGATTCGGCACACGGATCTAAAACTGATTGGAATACATATTGCCAAAAAAGAGATGAAATATAGCACAATTGGCACAAAAAGCTAGGCCTGAAAAGTGCAAGTTCCTGAGTCCTACCAAGGGGAATTCCATATAACATAATTTCCATCATATCCATTTGCTTACAAAGGCAAAATTGCAAATAATACAGCAGCTGTCTATGAGAAGGGGTAAAAGGAGTGGACATTTGATGTCAAATTTAACAGCATTTGAGAAGGAAGGTAAGTATAACAAAAGCCTAACTTCATTCTCTCAAACATAAAGGACTGACTAATGGATACAATCAGAGCATATGAAAGACATCCTAGTCCAATTGCATAATAAATTTAAGAAAATAAAAGCGAATAAAGGTCTAACCAGAGAAATCTGAAATGCCTGCAAAATGGTCTCTGGTTCCCTATTGACCAGATGGTTATTCATGACATATTCAAGAAACTTTCCAGCTAAATCCCTCACACCCTCCTACAACACAAACAAGAAGCACCAGAAAGTAAGCTGTTATAATACTAGGCTGATAGAATGGAAAGGCTTTGATGAAGAACCATTACAGAGAAAAGGAGATTTCAAGGCCCACCATTACAGAAAATACATGGAAAGTATATATAATAAAAAGCTCAAAACCCCCTATATTAGTAAATAGATGAAAAAGATCCTTCTTTTCCATCTTATCTCCAGAGAAAAATTTTCAGAAGTGAAATACAGGACAAACCAGGCAGCATTTCTACAAAACAAGATCCTAAACTGGCCCATTTTCAAAAACCCTATTGAAGCAACTTTTCCACTTTTAGTCATATTAACATAAAAATGATATAACTGAACTCCAGTAATCTGCAACAGCCAGCCAGAAATGGTTGCATAAGAAAATAATAGTCAATAAGAAGTGCAATTCAAGATTGGAGTGTTCTTGAGAACTATATTTATGAACCATATTTTTCCCTAATGAAGCAAAAAGCATTCTGAAATTTCTAATGAAGTTAAATATCCCCCTCCCACAAAATATTTTTCTATGGTATGTTTTTTATTTTAACAAAATTAAGAACTATAAGCAAAGCCCACACTGAGCACGTCTAATTTTAGTTCTTCCACTGGTGATTAAGGCACATACTGAGAGATGTAGAACTTCACATAGTTTTGCTATCTGTGGCCACAAAATAACATGGAGAGTCTTCTGAGAATCAAGCTGTTTTCTTCTTCTCTCCCATTCTACCATGTTGAGAGATGGTGTTTCTGAGATATCATTGGCCAGATCAATTGAGTTGTTTGCATGAATTTTATCACTCACAGGATCAGCCAATTTACTCAAAGGAGATACTGAGGTTCCTGAGCTTCCTGCAAATAGTAAGAGAGAGTATTCAGGAAAGACCAAAAGAGAGAACTATCTTCTACCAAAACTCAATTCATTGCATTTTAATAGCCCATTGCCTTGTCTGTCCTCTTGCAGCCCATGTTTTGGAGAGGGATGATCATTTCCATCATTGACCACCTTGCGTCTCTTTACAACTTCAGCACTTTCAACCTCAGATTTCTTTTGGATATCATCGAGGTATTGACCCCTTTTCCGGTTCCTCTGAAACGAAGAACAATACTTCCACCTCAGACTCTTTCCCTCCAAAAGTTTTGTCCAAAATATATGAGGTGGATCTTCATTCATCACTTGGATTTTTTGCTCGCCAAACAATGGCATTTCTGTCCTATACATTCCTTGATTTTGTTTGGCTTGTAAAATTAGGGATAATTTGCTTGCATCGTTGTCTATCCCAGTTTGACTCAGTAAAATAAAGAACTCTTGAATCACGTCTTTCAGAAGTGATTGCTCAGGCAAGTTACTTGCATCCAAGGCTGGGATACCATGAATTTTTTCCAACTGGCTGAGTAGGTACGGAGCCCCCCATTTAAGCAGCATGTGACTACTACTAGGGCCTATGTTCACTATGTTGCTATCAAGTGTCTTGTCTTGTTTTGAAAGCATCAAAATCTTTTCCTCCACGGTAAATGCTGAATATAAACGAAATACTTTTATTTCTTCAAAGTGAGAATCAAGTGTTATCTTCTGCAATGCTCTTAGATCATTCACTGGGCTCCAATCACTTCCAAATATTACGACAGTACTGACTGCAGATAATTTGATGCTGGAAAGACAAGCACGAGTTTCCAATAAGAAGACAAATCTCTTCCTCTCATTATTGAATTTATTCAAAGCAGACTGCTTCCTTGAAGGGGTGACACCACCATCTACGCGTTCATAAGAATCTGCACCAAATCTTTGGCGCAGAAAGTCATCCAAAATGTCTCCCATTAAATCCCTTCCAGAACCACCAGTGTACTGTCAATCAAACCATCTACATGAGAAACATAAAATAGCCAAAACCTTGTTTTGCAGGAGTAATTACTATTTAGAAGTTATATGCAAGCACATTCACAATAAAGAAGTAGTTACTATTTAGACAAGGGTTTGTTAAAGTAGTTCAAGACACAAAACAACAATATTCAAACGAGCAATAAAGGAACCATTGCATGTTGAATTTTAATCCCAAAATGCTACTTTAAGACATTGAAACATCAAAAGGCAGAGGCTAGACATTAATTGACACAACAACCTATTGAACTAGCCTATTCAAGTTAACCAACATTACTGTCATGTAACAACCAGTTCAGCATGGCTGGATTTTCCATCAGAAATCAGTTGAAAATGTAATTAGAACTTTTTAAAGAGCTCTCACCTAGAATTTATCAGAAATCAGTAATATATATTTTGTTCGTTACAAGTTCTCACAATATGTATCAACCAGTTTCTCATGGCAGCTTTTTGAAAGGTCAAGTTAGCATTTTCGACTTTAGCTCAACTTTTGCAAAAGTTGAAAGTTTCATGTAGAGACCCAATTGGTCAATTCAGCTTCTTGAGAAATAAAGCTGTCCCAAGAGCAAAACCAAACAGGTACTGAGCTACACATTCATTTTTACATTACAAGCACCAGAGCTTTTTTATTTCTGCCGCCAGTCAAAACATCAAAATGGCATATGGCAGGTAAAGTGCTTTAACAAAAGCATGGTAGAACCCCAGAAATGTAACTTTATTTGCTTGTAACAAACTCATAAACAATTATGTACAGGGGAAAATACGTACAAGCTTCTTATGTACATTAATCTCTTCAGCATCATCTGCTAAAGAATATCAATAACATAAAACGAGCATAATGCTATATACTGGTTCAGAACCCCTTGTCAAGACAAATGTACCTGGAAAAGAACAAGCACTTTTAACTCCCGTTTCTTGATCTCCAAAAGAATTGCATCAAGTAGTTGTAATTTGCCACTTGCTTTTATGCCAACATCCAAAAACTCAACATCTTTAAGGCCTTTAGTGAGCCGCATTTGAAGGGATTCATCCACAACATAAGGATGATCACAACACTGTCAACAATTACCATGAAACACAACATTAACTCATCATAAAAGTAAACTTTTACACATCCTCATTCTAATGCATATATCATGAAAAAAAAAATCAACTCAAATATATATATTATAATTATGATAATAATAAAAAAGATAAAACAGGGCATTTGGAAATCCAAAATAAATAAAAGGAATTCAAACAAGTGGGGGGTGATTTATTCAATCCTAAAGATATAAATAAATAAATTTGCATTTCAAGATTTTCTACAAGCACTATCAGCTTACTAAATCCAAATAGCAAAACTTATGATAATGCAACAGAAATTTTCGAACTTATCTTTGAAATGTAACCTAACCTTAATTTCTAAAGTCCATAAAGCAGGCTAACACACAACAACCATAAAATGGCTAGAATATTTTGATATATTAGATTATTTGAAAATAAAAAGGGGAGGAGGGAGACTCTAAACCATTTAGATGATGCAAAAAGTTCAGTAAACTCAACCTTTCTGCTGGTGATAAGAATGTTACGAAGAGCTCCTACAGGATCAGTCTTTGAAGGTGAACACAGTGAGAGAGAGTTTGAAAGTAGAGTAAAGCAATACTGGTCCAGCTGTGGATTGGATAAGAGTACAGGAACCCAGTACTCTACAAACCTAGATGATTCATAAGCGACGTACTTTGCCAACCTCTCCTTCAAAATAGCAATATTATCACTTGAAGTCATTTGCAAGCTGTAACTACCATTTGAATCGCTCTCAGAATCAAGCAGAGAAAGAAGATTAAGGTACTCAACCACATTATCCTGCAGAAACCATGTAGCATACATAAATCAACCTGCAGAAAACAATAACAAGTGAAAAGTAGAATTGCCAAACCTTCAGTTGACTGCTGATAATTAGAAGCCTCTTACTAGCAGTTAACATCTTAATTTGTTCAAAACATGAAGCAATTGTTGGACGTTGGCACTCATCGAGTATTATTACCTCCCATCCTATGCAATCAAGCACATTTAAGTCCTGCAGAACCACAATAAAATTAACAGGCAAACTAATATCAGGTGAATAAAAATGTGGCAATTTTTTCCTCAATTGATAATTGGATAGTTAATTCAAGAAAACTCATTAAACTAATAACAAATAGTGATGCAGCACTGCATCCTAATAACTTTGAAATCTGGAAACAAATTGATCAAAAGGTGCAGAGAAGTATAAATTCTCACACAAAACAAGTATACCTTATTTGATACTTGCACTTCTTGTCAAACTTAAACAGACAACAATTTTCAAACTATAATTTATCACAGGAGATGGCATATACCTCGCTGACAACTTCAGGTGAGGTTATGAGTACTTGAAACATTACACAACCTCCTTCTTCATAAAACTCCAGGTTCCTAATGCTATTCCGAATTTCTTTACAGCCACTGTAAACCACAACATCAGTAGCTGGTTCCAAACGCAAGAACTCCTCATCCCATAAATATAGTAAAGTGGAAGTTGAGATAATGAGAAAAGGCCTTGACTTGTCAGATGGAAAAGACATAATGAAAGAAATAACATTTGGAATCCTTTCCTGCAAAAAATAGAAACAATTCAGAACTATTACACACGAAGCTTTGCAGTTCACTACTGTAATGTAATGGTGTATGCAGGTAAGGTGTATATTATGGATCTTGTGCATATTGTATCTTTTTATAAGCTTACACATGTATGATTGCCAGTAGGTCAGCTTTCCGCATAGGCAAAATGAGAAAAAACAATTCATGGGCATCCATTGTGTTGTTTTTCACATATTATGCTACATCTGGCATTTCACAAGGTTAATGAGCATGGGTGCACGTACCCACATTTATGCAAGTAGACCCATGATTTAACTCAAAATGCTTGATCAGATCATCTTCAGATGCACTACAGACCCAAGTAACAACATATTTGATCAAGCGTACCTGATTATCAAAAATTACAGCATTCTGGCTCCTAGGCCAATGGTTGCTTAGTTTACTAACAGAATCAAGATTAGCATCTATTCCAGATGAAACACCAGCTGGTAATTGAGAAAACTTTAGAGATGTACCTGCTCTGTCCTGTGCAAGCTCCTAGTTAGTTAGAAACAAGCCCTTCAAATAAAAGGGGAATAGAACATGCATATCATAACCGTTAAATCGTGATAGTGGTGGCGTAACAGGTAAATGAAGCCCAAACCAAATCTTGCCAAACAAAAATGTCCACATAATTCATAAGGCTCAATAGTGGTACAACATAATGATTTAACAAATACAAATCCCATGGTTAACATCAAACCAAGTGGTGGTAGCTTTTAAAAATCACAAGTTCAAATATAAAAAGATATTAGGGCTTGAACCAATAGTTATTATTTGGGGTTTTAAACCTGAATGTTACATGTTCATGCAAGGGATCCGGAAAGGGTTGATGATGTGGCAGTGTTATACCCTCCTTGCGGCCTCCCAGAATAGCCAAGCAACAAATGTTATGCAAACCCTAGGTTATTTGTCCACTAGTCCAAGCATGTAAATACATATTAAACAAATTATAGATAGATGCATCTTAACCACAACGAAATATCAACATATTAAGTTGGACCAAATCTTGTTAGAATATAAAATATTTCACACTTTTCTTTAGGCACCTTAAATTTAGAAGATTTCTTTCCCTTCTTGAAACAAGTTTCATAATCTTGTATAAGGCTCTGGCCTTCTGGACAACGGAAAAAGGAAGCATTATCCAACTCCCATGAAGCATGCTCATAACCAAGACCACACCATTTCACAAGCCACTCAACACGACAACATAACTTATCATCATCATGCCCATTACCATGCCGATCACACTCCTTGGTAATCAACAATCTTTTCTGTAGCAAATGATGTGGCACTGCCCAGTGTTGCTTCCACACAGAACCCTGAACAATAAACATATCTGAATGACCATCTCGAGTAACATTTTACAAAATAATCCTCTACTGAAGGAATATGACTGTGAACCTGATTTTTTCTGTTATATTTAGCTACAAGTGATGGAGCTTCAAGCAACACCTGGTTCTCCGGTAACCAACAATTATGAACATGAGCAAGACCTTTGTATTTCACAAAATATTGCTTCCGTCCTCGCAATCCTAAAACCAAACACCAAATGCAAAGTATTATCAGTAACAGCTCATTCATCCTATATGTTATTGTTATGAAGTACAGCAATTATCAAACAAAACAAATCAAGATAGCATTACTAAAAACTTTGGCAACATAATCTACCAAAGCAGTCAGAAAACATCAATGGCACAATTATAGAAATATGTTGCAATGACGGGGAAAAAAAGCTATGGAAATAAGAAGATAATTGATTGTTCCCATACCATCCTCCAAAGCCTCCAGTTCTCTAGAATCCCAAATTGCTTCTATTCCCTCTGAAACCGAATGCACCCCTGATTCTAATTTTTTCCTCACACATGATAGACAGTACCAAACTCCAAGATGGAACTCCTCAAGGGGAGGTTCTAGACACGAAAGATGATAACTTCTTTGACAACCTTTTCCATGACAGCGTCTAAAATAGGATGACAAGAGTATAAGATAAAATACATCCAAAATTTACTCACAAAGTACTCATCAAATATAACTAAGAATATACTGAACAATCTAAAAAGATTAAAATTAACACAAAGTTATGTAGGACATGCTAAAGACCTGTGAAAGTCCTCAATTGTCCAAATGTCTCCTATCTAATTGACTGAAATTTCTTTTAAACATTAAGTCATAGAAAAATAAATTAAGTTAACATTACAAAATTATAACAGGGATGGTTATCAACTATGTTAATAGGACTCAGGACACGGATAAGGATCTAAGTGTCAGATTCGTTGTCGTCACAAATTTTTTTACACGGGACACCATCCAAATTTTGGACACGGATACTTAGTGTGGATTTTTTAAAATACCATTTTTAATTAAAAATATGAAATTAATGATTTTAATGTGGAATTTTTAAAATAAAAACTCTTTTTAATGGTTTTTAAAAAAAATAATGATATTATATCCCCTTTCCACTTTCCTTTTTTACCTTTTTTCCCTCTCAAACTCTCCACTTTCCCCAAAAATTGCGCCTGACATTATTTTTATATATTACTCTCTTATAAAGACAAAAATTCAATGCAAATATAGGGTATGACATTTATTATGCCCTATTTTTTTATCATTTATTTCAAACGTTTTTTTCTCCTTCTTTTATCATCGTCTTCCTTCTACCATGTCTATCTCTTCTCTTTCATCTCTGCAAATCAAAGTTCTCCCTTTTTCTCTTCTCAGTTATCACCCACAGCCATGTCCACCATTTTCTGCCAGAACTAACCCACTGACCCATATCCCGTGTCAGGATCCATGTTGGATCATGTCAACCCGGGTACGGCACCCCAAACAGACGAGTCCAGGTAACAAAGGTTATCAAGATACATAAAAAGGGCAACCCAAAATATTTATAAGAATAGTGAATCTAAATCTCTTATTAATCAAAGCATCTAATACAGAATAAAACTACTCATTAGCTCCACATATTAACCTATCAACCATATAAAATTATAATATATGTAAACCGATGAAAAAGGGTTACCCACAAGAGCTTCCCATCAAGTTTGCATACAATGCAAGTATTTTGATCATTGCATGTTTGAAGATCTGCAGAGGAGATGCATTGTTGCATATAACTACAAGGCTTTTCAGCATGTCCCGTGCTAATACCAACATCAGGTTCCCCTCTATCCTAATACAATGCAGCAAAACAAAGGAAACAGTTATGAAAAGGTCAAATAAAAATCAATTAAAATCATTAGATAAGAGTTAGAAAAAAATCATTATCATGAGACCTTAGTAGAAAACTAGATCCTTACTCCACTAATACAACAAACTAAGTAAGCATTTGCTACAAAAGTTACTAATCAGCCAAAAGATATCTACTGTTGGTTTCTTTGATTTTGACATCCATCTTTATTTCAACAAAAGATAATAAAAGACATACCACATAAGAGGCTAAGACAAACTCAGGCAACCAAAACCTTGTCTATCAAAGACATCACATTTTTAAACTTAGCAAACTTCCTTCGATAAAAATTAATAAATCAACAAAAAAGATTGAATTTCCCTTTTCTGCAACAGATGAAAAGTAAAAGGATTGAAAACCTGCTCGATACTATCCAATTAAGAAAAAATCAGAAAAGAAAAGGCATGCAAATCCCAATTAATTCGTATTTTATTTATAACCTTCCTCAGTTTTCTTTTAGTAAAGAGTATCTAGGGAAGTAAAAACAACCTTAATATCGGAGGATCAAAACACCCAACCTTCCTCAGCTTTCTTTTATTCATAAGTAAATATATATAGGAAAAGGGTTCAAAAGAAATGAAAGAAGAAAAACAACCTTAGTATTGGAGGATCCAAATAACTGGTTTGCATTAAAAGAGCAAGTCTCCTGCTTTTTTGAACCACAGTTGACCCTGCAAAATATGAATCCATATTTCTTTAAAAAAGAACAGAATATACTTCATCTGTTTCATGATAAGGCATTCCCAAAATTCGAAAAGAAAAGCTAAAACTGCTCATAAACAAAGGCTGTACCATTATTACAAATTCATTTATTTTTTATGATAACCACAGCCAGCATTGAGAGACAGTTCAATTTGTAACACAATAAAATTGTTGGTATCTCAATCCATAAATGTAACGTAGTGAGTGTGGTGAATTTAATTTTGTTGAATTAATTAACGATCTAATTTTGTTATAAGAAGCATTACTAAAATAGTAAAAATTCTTAGCAAAAGATTCAGTTTTAGTGAACTAGAACTGGGTCCAACAAATCATCCACTGGAGGTTTCACGAATATTCTCGTGGTTGGTGAGTCATGATATCTATTGAAATGCTAACATCATAAAACAACATACATCATAATCTAGTTTACTCTCCTATTTTTGTATTTAACAAAGGCCAAAAATGCACCCTGAGCAATTAGAACCTAAATAAGCATCCTAGCACTATTATTCTTAGTATGTCTACATGCACCCATCAAAAACACCAACAGCCCTGAATTACGCATTTACATAAATCATATTTCAACACCAAATATTCCCCTTTATCTTACAAACTAAACATAGAAACAGATGCAATCATTTCCCTCTTGCTCAGAAATAAGCCTCGCAATGAAAAAAACTCTAGCTTATATCCTCTCCAAGATGTACATCATGCCATCACATTCAAAATTAATCTCAAGCTTAAGGACCTCAACCTACATATTAAAAAAAAGAAGAAAAAAACTAGAATGACTAGCAAAAAGATCTAATTTGGTAGGACTTTAGGGGAATTTAAAAAAAAAAAGTATAATATCACGATCATGCCATCATGAGTAGCTTATATCCTCTCCAAGATGTACATCATGCCATCACATTCAAAATTAATCTCAAGCTTAAGGACCTCAACCTACATATTAAAAAAAAAAAAAGAAGAAAAAACCTAGAATGACTAGCAAAGATCTAATTTGGTTGGTAGGACTTTAGGGGAATTTAAAAAAAAAAAGTATAACATCACAATCAAGGACCAGCCCAAGCAGGATGGAAGTTACCAACTTTGGACTTCGCAGATTTTCCTGCATGGCCTTTCCAGCATCAACATTAACTTCTCCATCTACCAAATGATTCTTAACAATTTGTGGAACATTCTTCGTTAAAGACATGTCCTTGCAACTATCTTTTTGGCAAGTAGAAAATGATTTATGCTCGTCATTTTTTTCAAATGCTTCCTTTACAAATTGATTTGTACTTGCCACCACAGACCTTTCACGAGTTCTCTCGGTGAGTTTTTCTAAAAGTTCCACCTCCCTGTTTCCACAATCCGTTCTGTTCAGATCATCACAATGATCTACAACACAAGCAGGCAAGCATAAGAATAATATATTTAATCAAATAAAACTAAAACCACTGAAAAGAAGAGTAACACATATTTTAGATCAACATAATACGTCCAAGAAAAGGACGTTCATATACAGATGAAAGAAGCAAATCAGAGGTACACGCATAGACTGTCAGAGTTACACTTATGAGCAATTATAATCTGAAATATGAGGGAGGAAGAATGAAAAGAAGCTACCAGCTCTACCAACTTGCTGAGGTGTTTTCCTTAACAATGCTCTATAGGCACGAGCATCCATCCTCTTCTTCTGTGCCTCACCTTGCCCATCTTCTTGCTCATTCTGTTTAACTTCTACACTTCGCGTAGTCAATGGTTTCACACTGTTCTCTTCTTTCTCTTTCTTCCTTTTTCTATCCAAGGACCCAGGACTCTTATCAGACTTCTTTGATCCCAAAGAACCAGATGAGGAGAGCATCTTATCCCTCTCAGACCTCCTCAGAGGACTCAAATTCTTCTGCTTTTCAATTTGCTCAGATTTCCTCTTAACTGGGGAAGTCATTGAATTG
The DNA here is from genome assembly GCA_020496765.1 of Gossypium stocksii. Taxonomy (NCBI): domain Eukaryota; kingdom Viridiplantae; phylum Streptophyta; class Magnoliopsida; order Malvales; family Malvaceae; genus Gossypium; species Gossypium stocksii. The sequence goes on from CM035623.1 coordinate 115,415,948, forward strand.
AAATTTTTTATCTGCTTCTCAAATCGCCGACTTTCGAGTACTACAATTCACTGATGTTTTTCCACCAGTTTGACTTTGGAATCACCATCTTCACCACCCTTAGCTTTACTAGACCTAATAGCAAGCGTCGTGCCTTCAAAATGAACAAAAAGAATCTTAAAACAATGCATAGAGAACGCAATTAATTCACATCTAAAAAAGCCTAGTTGTGGACAAAATAAAGAGATGATTTATTGCTATAAATTATGATTCAATAATATCTGCATAAATTCTCATGAACAAGAAAGCAACCATATATGCAAACAGTGTCATAACATCACAATCTGCACAATGCCACAGCTCCAAACCCTAAAAAACCTAACTCAAGCCACCAATACAGACAATAAACATTGTTACCACCAGTTATACACAAGTTCAGTTATTTCAATATAATCGCATACGGTTCAAACTAAAACCCTGACTAACTTGAAAAAAAAAGTAAAAAAAAAAAAAGAATCATGACAGCATCGTGATTTCCATGCTTGAGTATGGACTTACCTTCATGCAAATCCGATGAATAAAATTTTTTCCCGTTTAAGATTCGATTACCTTTTTATTTCAAAGCTCAGTTATGTTTCCTAATAAAACAATCTTTGATTACCAAATGCGAGCAAACGTCCTTTCTTTTTTTTTCTACCCGAGAAAACGAGGGAAAATGAAGGAAAATTTTAGCTAGGTTTTTTGGAAACTCAACTTTTACACAGTTTTCAATTGAAACGTCTCTACACTTTTGTAGGTGCTAAAGATTTTATAGAACAACAAACACGAAATTACCGAAAAGGCCTTAACAAGGCTTACGATACTCCGTTCCCTTTGCGCGCGAATCTGGAAAAATTAATTGCGTTTTCCCTCTGTTGATTCCGTTGACCGTTCAAGACTTTTGAGTCCACCTATTATCAAACATCTCAATTCTCAAGCCCAACTAAAATTAAATGAAATTCTCAGCTATAAAATCAATTCAATTATATTTAGCATAATGATTTAATTAGTGTTGTAATTTTATTTTAAAAAATTATTTCATTTATATATTTAATTTTTTTCTCTTTTAATTTTTAAATTTTCATTATTTGTTAAATTACTCCAAAATAAAAGAAGAATTTAATGTTCATTAACTTTGTTGGCATGACATTCACGTTTATGTCATGTTAATAATTATTTTTTTATATTTTAAAAATATTAAAATATAGTATTATTTTAGAATTTTTTAAATTTTTTAATTAATTACCGACGTGACATACACGTGGATTATCATGTCAAAAAACTTAATAAACGTTAACTTTTCTATCCTTTTATGATAATTTGACAAAAAGTGCTAATTTAATGATTAAAAAAGACTGAAAAAATCAGTAACTATTAGGATATTATTATGGGATATAGTTTTTAGGAATAATATATATATATTTCCTATTCCTACGTAACTGTGCGATATAAATATTATGTAAACTCTTAAAATCTATCAATAAGATTAGAAGATATTACCCTATTCTTATCATAGTATCAAGAGCTTAGGTTCTCTTTTTATTTTTTTATTTTTCTTCTCCAATTTGTTTGTTTCTTATCTTTTGTTTTGCCGACGGCGCAGCAGTGTCAGTGTCAGCCTTTGAGTTGGCTATCACCTGCCTTTTAACACAATTTTTTTTCGTCATTCTCAATGAATGGCGACAATTCTACTTCTCCACCACCTAAAATTGAAACTTAACTCTCCGTTTTTATTGGGTCCTCAAGATTACCTGGTGATTTTATTACTCTTATTCGATTAAAACTTGACAATTTTTTATGATTGGGCTTATGCTATTTGTCATCTGTTTTTGTTAATTTCTTACCCTATTTGAGTAAAGGGGTTGTGGTGATAAATATGTTTTCTCGGTCTTCTGCTGAAGTTGAGTATAGGTATATGACTTCCGTCACTTCTGAGATCAAATGGTTGAAGGCCTTGTTATTGAGCTTAAGTGATCATCATCCTAAATATATTCATTTATTTTGTAATAGTCAATTTGCGTTGCATATTACACAAAACATTGTATTTTATGAGCATTCTAAACATATTGAAGTGGGTTGTCACTTTGTTAGTAATGCAATGCAGGATGGGTTAATTGCACCTTCTTATATTCTGACCTCCGTTCAATTGGCTAACATTTTTACAAAGGCCTTAGTAAACCACAATTTAAATACCTTCTCAGCAAGTTGGGCATTTATGATATGCATGCTCCAACTTGAAGGGGTGCTAGAATATTGTTATGGATACTATTTTTTAGGAATATATTATATATCTATCCTATTCCTACATGACTACTGCGGTATAAATATTATATATACTATTGGGCTTTATAATAAGATTGAAAGGGATTACCCTATTCTTGTTAATAATGAACTAAAATGATTGTTTTTTAAGTTGGAGGGGCAACTAAATCATAATACATTGATATTAAAAGCAATAAATGTTATATTAATTTTCAAATATAATTTTTTTAGAAAATAAATTTTTAAAATTTAAAATTACATTAATGTAAAAATATTTACTTTTTACTTTTAAATTTTATCATTTATGGCCTCGTCACATCATTTAAGTTAATGGGTATATGATCATTACATAGACTAGAATGGTGGGTAAACTATAAAAATAGTCACTTTTATTTGTCTCATATTACATTTTAGTTATTTATGTTTGACATGTTACGTTTTAGTCACTTATGTTATCATTTTGTTACAAAATGGTCACTCTATCGTTAAGCTCCGTCACTAAATATTTGTAACATTATAGGCTCTCTCTATGGCATTGGTGATGTCTTTGGCATAGGAGTATAACAATATTTCTAAGATGTAAGGGTAGAGTTTAAATTTTAAATTTTAGTACTAAAGATTTAAATTTTAAGATTCATAGTTTTGGATATAAAATCTAGGATTTAAGATCTAGTGGTTGAGGTTTAAATCCTAATCTCAATACACAAAAGTGGATATGGCTTGGTAGACGCTACGGACTTAATTAGATTGAGCTTTGGTATAGAAACCTACTAAGTGATAACTTTCAAATTCAAAAAAACCCTAGAATGAAAAATGAGTAATCCTAAGCCAAGTCCTATTATTTTATTATTTTACGAAAATAAACATGAACAAAAATTCAACAAGCAAGAATAATAAAAAAATGAAAGGATAGTTACAGAGACTCAATGGAAGCTATTCTAACAAATGGGATTAACTGTTGGTAAAGGAATTCTTATATCGAAACTCTAGAAAGGATGCAAGAGGATGAAAGCACGAGACAAACAGTGACATTAGCTTCCAAAAATAGTAAATGAACTATAGAATCTTATAAAATTTTATAAAATTACAAATTAAAATAATAATAAAATTATACTTTTAACTCTTTAAAAAATTATTATTCATTTCTAGCCCCTAAAATAATTTTCTAGATTCACCAAAACTCAATCCACAATTAAGGTCTAAAGTTAAAGGTGTAATGTGTTTTACATTTGCATTATACTAGGGTTAATGCCGGAGGGAAATTAATAATTTATTTTATTAAATAATAACTACTGTTTATAAAATTAATGTAGTAAATACATATTTAATAAAATGATTATCCAAATAGGTTAAAACAAATTATCTTGAACTTAACTTGGTCGGGCTTGCTCGAGTTTGATTAGAGTGAGTTTTGGGAAAAATGTTTTTTTCACGTATAGCATGGCTTGAATTCAAGTTAAATAATTTTTAAAATAATTAAAAAAACTTAATTATAAATACATATAAATATCAATATAATTTTATTATTTTTAAGCAATAATACATGCTTTTTAGAAGTGTGGGGCCCATTTAGTCAAGCTTGAATTTTTTAAAGTTTGATTTTTGATTTAACCCGACTCATACATATATTTACCATGAGTAAGCATAGAGATTATTATTTTTTAAATACATCATTTAATAAAAATACTAGTGTGTTCTCTATCCATGGCTTTCTAAATTCTCTCGTTTTTCTCTTTAGATTTCTGAAAAAGGGTTAATTTTATGAGTTATAAAAAGTTAAATAGAGTATGCTCTGTGCTTGACATATGCTTATGGATCCTGCACATCAGAAATATTTAATCTCTGACCAGTGATATCATTATATTGTTAAGGATTGCGGAAGTGTCATGAATTAAGCGCTTGTAGCTAAAAGGCAGTGCCTGTTTGAATGGCCGAGAGGAATGGCCTGTGTTTTGGCATAGCATACCTGCTACAAGTTCTTCTTTCATGAATCCCGGCCAATATCCTTACCTGTATTTGGTATCAGAGCCAGGTTACCCTTGCTTCAAACTCATAGATTTTCCTTTTGATCAGATAATCTAGAAAGGAAATATTATCATCATGTCGGAAAACCAGCTTTCAAAACCTTCTACTTCTTCAACTTCTGTTTCTTTACCTAGTTTTCCTTATAGGGCGCACTCTGCAAAAAAGATTTCATATTTGTATGAAATAGATTATATTAGTGAAGATAATAAGATCCAGCCTACCGATCTTCCTACTGTAAATCCTTATTCTACTTATAAAAAGACCTCTTTCTCTCCTATCAGGTCTATTAAAACTCTTATCCATTATACTCCTGGACATGCAAAAGAATATATTCAAGCCTCACGGTTTGACAGTCATCCCATTTCTGCTTCATCTCAAGAACAGTTTGTTACGCTTAAAATTCCACCAGAATTTCCCAAAGAATGGCAAAGGGCAGGTTACTCTCACATCCATTTTGGGGCTATCCGTCTTGCTCTGAATTATCATGGAGCTGAAGGAAAACCAGTTGTTGCCAGAATTACTTTATTGGATTCCAGATATTTGGAATACCAACATGCTTGTATTGCTACTGTTGAAGCAACTTTAAATTCTGGTCTTGTCATGGTTACTCTTTTTCCAAATTTTACAATGGCCTTAGCAGATCCAAATCTGCTCTCAGCCCTCCAAGTTCAAGTCCGGATTGTTGGAGCTCCTCAAGTGCCATCATCGATTGTGGCTACATTGCATTATCAGATAGTATACAGAATTCAAGACCATGCTTTTAATCTTTCTAAGCATGGATTAGGAGATTCTCTCCTAATCACTGTCAACACAAATGACCAACCTCATTGTGTTCATGTTCTGAGGCAGATTCCAATAAAAGAATTAATCAAACTTCTCCCTGAAAAGTGGGTGACTAACTATGAAAAGCTTCATGAGCATAGTCAGCCCATTCAGTCTACCAAAAGTCAGATATTATCCAAGGGAGACGGAACTACTGAAATCAAATTTGATCATGATCATCTTCATGATCCCAAAGGTCCTCCAATATTTCCCACACAATTAATGATGCAACCCTTGGGAAATCCAGCTGCCAGTCATGATAATGATGATCCAGAATGTTGCTGTGACCACTGTGACCCAGGTTCTGAAAGAAAATTGATACAAAGTTTTTCAGCTGATGGAAAACCTTTGTATATTTTCAAAGATGAAAAGACAGGCCACTATCCCTGGATTTAGATTGTTCATGTCAATCATGTGCCCGTGATAAGTTTGATGTATGGATTGATGGTATGGACAATTCAGCATCAAAGCCAGGAAAAAAGAAAAGCAAAAAGAAATCCACCCAGTCAGAATTTTATGAAAGGTGGATGAATAGTGACCCATCAATTGGTCCCCTTGGTGAAGACAATGGTAAATTTATCTATCTTGTTGATTATTCTGTTACTTTACCACCACCTGTTCTGATTTCTCCTCCAGAAACAAACAATTTTCCACCACCAAGTCAACCACCAGACAAAAACCCTCCGCAAAAGCCAAAATTGCACAAAAAACCAAAACCCTTTCCATAACCTTGTTACAAAAAGATCAGTAAATGGGTTCAGAAAAACCCTTTTCCTGAGCAAAACCCAATCTCTGCTGTATGTATGTTACAATCCTCTGAAAAAACATCGTATGACAGAGATTTTCCACCCCTTGATGAGTACATTGAGAAAAATTATACACATGCACCAAAAATCCCTTCCAAAATCCAAACAGACATTCCTGGTGCTCATTCGAAGATAAGTGCTGTAGAAGCCACTCTTAACTGGCAGACTGAAAATGCTTTGGCTCAAAACCATATTTTAAAGAAGATTGATTCAAAAATCTCAACAGTTGAAGCCATGGTAGATGATAACACAAAGATGGTGAAAGATCTTATTAGCCTAAGAGACTAGATGCTGTAGCAAAAGAACCAGCTGCACCTGGCCAATATTTCTTTTCTCATTTAAATCAAAGAGATAAAGAAATCCAAAATCTTAAAGAGCAGATTAAAGCACTTCAAGAAACAGGAAAATTTCCAGCACCATCTTCGAGATCAGATATAGTTGAGCTGTTTCCTTCAATCAGACAAAGAAATACTCTTCCAACAGAAGGAGTTCGTATTTCTTTCCCAAAATTTCCAGAAAGAACTAAACCAAGTACATATGAAGTTTTTCTGGAGATTAAAAACAAGAAGCGGAGAAAAAGAAGAAGCAAAAGGAAGCTGAGAAGACTGAAGAAGCTCATCTTGGCAAAAGACCAATTGTAGACAATTCACCACCAAGATTACCTCCTTCAAAACAAGCTTCAAAATCATTGATGATCCAGCAAAATCAAAATCCTTTAACAAAATTTTTAAAGGATTATAATAAAGCTATAATTCCAAAAATCTCAGCTTTGCAACTTCAAAGTCAACAATCAGATTCTGAGATGGATTGTTCAACTTCCACTTCATCGTCAGAATTATCCCCAGAATCAGGATCTGAAAATTCATCAGAAGAAGAAAATTCTTTGAAGGTATTACAAACTCATCCCAAAGTAAAATATTTAGATGACGAGGAAATGGAAGAGATACCAGAGTCATCCTCACAACAACGTTCTAAACCTAAACCCTCATTGGGAATAACCACTTTCACTCTTGATGATATTCCACAAAAGAAATGGCCAGACAGAATTCAAGAATTCCACTCATGGCTAGAGACCCGGAAGCTCACTGAAGACAGCAGTTACAACATTCTCATGGAATTTGTTTCCAGATTTACGGGTATGCTAAAAGATTGGTGGAATTTAATCTCTCAACATGATCAGATGCAATTCTTGGTTCTCCAAGATTTGGCTCAACCAATACGTATTATACATCACCATTTTGTGGGGAATCCAGATGATGTTTTGACTTTCAAAAAAAGAGAATTCCACAAAAGAAATTGTTGTTCTTATAACAAGAGGGATCTATCAAGGCATTTTAAAATAATGACTAAATTATTTTGTGCCTTAGGCCTCAATCCAAATTTGAAGCCAGTCATTTTATCATCTATTCCATATCCTCTCCAAGTTGCAGTTAATCAAGCACTTCAAAGGTAAAATAGGGACATACTCCAGTTAACAATTGAAGAAATCTAGCAAGAAGTCTTCATTGCCTTGGAAGATATCTGCAATAGAAGAAAGATATTTAAAGATTATCTCCATGGTGACAAGAGAATTGATCAAGCATGTGACAAGTCTCATTTGAAGCTCAAATGTCCAAAAGATAAGCTTTGTGATTGTCACTCAAAGAAAAAGAGGCGTTCCAAAAGATTTTATTATCTAAGGAATACAAAATGGAAAAAAAAAAGAAGCCTCAATGGAGATATCTTAGAAAAAAGAGAAGATCAACAACAAAGTCTGATTGGTGTTATATCTACAATCAAAATGGACATTTTTCAAAAGATTGTCTGAAGAATAAAAAGGGATCAAAGAAGATTGCACAAATGATCCAGCAAGCAGGAATCAAAATTCAAAGAGATGATGATATAGAGTTTGTTTACTCTATTGAAAGTGAACCCTCAGATAGAACTATTTGTGCTATTCCAGTAGATCATACTGAGATTTCAAATTCAGAATCAGACTATTCAGATGTTCAGATGATGCTTGCTCAAGAACATAATCAGAAGCATTGCAATAGTGCCATACCAGTTCCAGTCCCTAATATTCCAGTCAAGATCTATTTAGACAAATATAGTAAGCCCATTACTATAATTGCCTTTGTAGATACTAAGGCAGCAGAAACCATCATGAATCCAGATGTATTGCCTCAAGAATGGTGGAAGCCTCATGTCAGGTATTTTAATTCTGCTGCAGATCATCCTTTTGCTACTCATTTAATCAGTAAGCCCATCACTATTCAGTTCTTTCCAGGATGTTGTGTTAGAACTACAGTCTTGGGCTCAAAACTCCCAGGAAAAGATATCGTAGTAGGTTTTGACCTCTACACAAAAGCCCAATGCCTGAGAATTCTTCCTGATGGAGTCCGTTTCAAAAATTTCTTCCAACTCTTTGTTACTACACCCAAACTTTTTTCCATCCAATCACAGAAAATTCTTCAACTTACCCAAGAGTTGATAGAAAACTCCTGTGCAAATTCCCATTCAGAATTTCTTCTTAAATGCCAAAACCCTTTGTGGAAAAATTCTGAATTCTTTATTACACTTCCCTTCAAGAAAAATGAAGACATCAACCTACAAAAGCCAGTCACATGGGCATGAACCCAGATCACTTGCTCCTGGCAGAACAAGAATGTCAAGAACTTCAACAACAAGATCTGATTGAACCCTCAGATTCTTAATGGGCGTGTGAAGCATTTTATGTCAACAAAAGATCAGAACAAGTCAGAGGAAAATTAAGATTGGTTATAAATTATCAACCTCTTAATCATTTCCTCCAAGATGACAAATTTCCGTTGCCAAACCAAAAATTACTCTTTTCCAGTCTAGCCAAGGCTAGAATCTTCTCTAAGTTTGATCTCAAAGCAGGATTTTGGCAATTAGGAATTCATCCTGATGACAGAGCAAAAACAGGTTTCTGTATTCCTAACAAACATTTTCAATGGAAGGTCATGCCATTTGGATTAAAAACTGCTCCATCATTGTTCCAAAATGCGATGATAAGGATATTCCAACCTATCATGAAGAATGCTCTGATTTATATTGATGACATCTTGCTTTACAGTCCAGATGAAGAAGCGCATCTTTAACTTTTACAAGAATTCAAATCCCTTGTTCTTAAATATGGGATTATGCTCTCGGAAAAGAAGATGCAGATAAACAAGACAGAAATTGAGTTTTTGGGCATGGATTTAAAAGATGGAAAATATATTCCCGGCCCTCATATTTCTCAAGAACTTCTCAAGTTTCCAAAATAAAACCTGTCTCAAAAACAGGTCCAACAATTCTTAGGGATTATTAATTACTTTAGAGACTTTATCCCTAAAGTTTCTAAGTATATTAATCCTTTAAGAAAGATGCTAAAGAAAAACTCTTCAGCTTGGTCATCCAGCCAGACAAGAGCTTTGCAAAGGTTGAAAGAGATATCTCAGAATTTGCCTTCACTCCAAATTCCGTCAGATGGGAAAAGAATTTTACAAACAGATGCCAGTGATAAATATTGGGGAGCCATACTTTTTGAAGAAGATAAAGGGAAAAGACAACTCTGTGGATACAAAAGTGGAAGATTTTCCAATGCAGAGATCAATTATCATTCCACATTCAAAGAAATTCTCGAGGTCAAAAAAGGTATCTCAAAATTTGAATTTCATCTTAAAGGATACCATTTTCTTGTTGAAATGGACATGTCTTCTTTTTCCAAAATGCTCAAATTTAAACAAAAAACTCTACCACATCCCCAACTTCTCCGATGGGCTTAATGGTTTTCACAATTTTCTTTTGATGTCAAACATATCAAAAGAAAGGAAAATGTTTTTGCTGATTTCCTTTCTAGGCCCAATGATAAAATATTGACTTTCAAAAGAACATATTTTTGGCCCAGACCCATAATGATGTACAGACCATCTTCTTCATCATCACCATTTCCAACTTCTCATCCTGTTGCTCCTAACCTTAATCCAGAATTTCCACCAGAAGCCATGAATCTTGTTCAGCAAAAAACCTTCCATCAAAAAACCAAAGATATGATGTTTGAATATCAAATCCAGGTTTTTAAAAATTTTGGAGGTTTAATTCTCAAACCATGGGGTGTACATCCTGATTATCCGTTTATACATCCCATTAAATTTGAAATTGTTGAACAACCAGATGAAATAAAATGGTTTTTATGGTATCTTACTCATTAATACCATATTGCCATTCAGTTCTTTATCCCAGACCTCCATTATTATCTTTTAAAAGCTGTTCGAGGAAATGTTCAACCAGAACATCAAAATTTTTTCACTTTTATGAGTTGGTTTCATCCTCTGACACAATGGCTAGATATGGTGGAACAATATTCAAAAGATAAAGCAAAATGCCATATGGTAATTATCTTTTATAAACCTCAATATTTCATGCAATGTGGAAGATTAATTCAATTAGGATCTTTTCCTACTGCATGGATACACAAGGTTTATTTAGATGACATAAGGAATTCTGATATTGATTATCGACAAATCCAAAAATTCTTTTGTCAACTAAATAAGGTAATACCATTTGAGATATGGCCACCTCCAGAAATTGATGCTCCATGGGACACTTGGCCAATCCGATACAAGCCATATCACAAGGAAATTTTAAGAGCCATTAAAGAATATTGTGAAAGTATTCCGGATCCATCAGAATGGTCTCAAGATTATCCTTGGTTCTGTAGTCAAATCAATCTGAAAGAAGATGAAGATAAGATGGAATATGAAGAAAAAGAAGATGAGGATAAGATGGAATATGAAGAAGAAGACAATCACAGTGAAAGCTCAATGGATAGTGCACAATTCCCACACTCCAATGCTAAAAGTTAAATTTTTTTTTGAGTCACGATGTTATATATGTGTTGATATGTATTTGTTTTATTAGGAATATTTTGTAAACTAGTGTGTCAGGAATATTTACTATTCCTTAAGTCAATCATGTCGTGCAGAAGTAATTTTATGCCGTTGTATTGGAATATGTACTATTCCTTAGGTCAATTATGGTGTTCAGCTAAATTATTATGGTGTCATGTGTATTTTGGCAATATCCTATCTCCTTCCCCTATAAAAGGAGATGTTGTATCATGTAGAAGATCAAGAAAAGTTTCCACTTAATAAAAATACTAGTGTGTTCTCTATCCATGGCTTTCTAAATTCTCTCGTTTTTCTCTTTAGATTTCTGAAAAGGGGTTAATTTTATGAGTTACAAAGAGTTAAATAGAGTATGCTCTGTGCTTGCCATATGCTTATGGATCCTGCACATCAGAAATATTTAATCTCTGACCAGTGATATCATTATATTGTTAAGGATTGCGGAAGTGTCATGAATTAAGCGCTTGTAGCTAAAAGGCAGTGCCTGTTTGAATGGCCGAGAGGAATGGCCTGTGTTTTGGCATAGCATACTTGCTACAAGTTCTTCTTTCATGAATCCCGGCTTTGATTAAGCTTTTTATTTTTTAGTTTTAGGTTTTTAACATAGTCTACTATTTTAGGTAGTTTGGTTCGATATAAAAATATATTTAAAAATAAATAAGTAAAATATCCTGTAACGGAACTTGCAAGTAGTTTAGCATATCAAATCCTTTAAAATTAAATTTATATAATTATCTAAACAGATTTTTATTTTAAACATTTTACTTTAGATAATCATACATGAAACTTTAATTAATTTGTGAGTCTATAAATTAATCATTTTAAATATACATGAATCTTTGCTATTACACTATTATCTCCAATGGTTTTAACCCATCAAGTTGAGCTTCTCCAAGGGTATTGAAGTCCACATCATCTCAACCATTAAGACTTTTCTCCATTAAGTAGAATCGCCAAGTGTTCCTCAAGTAGTGAACTTGCTCATATCTAATCGATGAACTTGCTTGTAGCTTTTCCAATTTAGCCTATTTTATTGCATTTAACGAGTGAGGATCCCAATTGCTTCTTTTAGTGGAAGGTTTAACCCTGGCTAGAGGAAAAGGGAATTCCTCATAAGTTTGCTCAATTTTAATATATTTATCCATCGCTTGTTATTTACAACAACTTTTCTTCCATTTTGAATAGCGAACATTACAAACCCTTTTTAATTACTCTCACTAGTAAGGGTTACAATGTATATTCTTCTTAATACATTTATAGATGCCTCTTCTCCATGTAGTTGGCAATGTAATGAATATGCCATTAAATTTCACCACAAGGAACTCATTGATTGCCTAGTAGCCGCACCACATAAATTCAACAATTCTACAAAAAATAAATGTAGAGACAAATGAAACATTGCTTCAAAATGTAAAAGGGTAAAAGAAAGCAACGATTTTATCTTTTACGATTATTCATATCACTCAATCAATGTTTTTCCTTCAAAATATTAAATTTATATATGAAATTATTAAAACATGTAATTTCACTATATTCTAACATTTTCCACATCTCATTTACAGACGTTAAATACTCAAATTCCTTACTTTAAATAATAATGCTAGGCAATCTGGCGGCCGTGTTTTGCTAACAATAAAAACGAAAACCAAAGAACAATATAAGGAAATTAAAGTAATTGAAACCAAGAGAACTGAACTACACTAGGAACACAAACGAGAAAGGAATTGTAGAAACCCAAAGACTTAGAAAACAAATGGTAATAAGGCCAAAAAGCTTATCTCTATTATAAACAGGACGAAACCCTTCGACTATCACAAAACTTCTTAGGTAAGTTATCGTGCGCGAACTATTACCCATACGCAAAAAATCCATCCAACTAATGCACAAAACATGTATCTAAATATTAAAGACAAATATGGTTTTATTAGAAATCCAACCAACGTAATACATTGCACGTTTTGCAAACTTCATGATTAAACTCAAATTAACATGGATTAAAAACATCCCCCATAAATTTAATATGCTTAAAAGTTTTAATTATTCAAAATTTAAATTATAATTTCAAAATTACATATATTCATACTTAAAATGAGAATATTTATACAATATATAACACTTCATCATATATTTCAAGACACTTCCATGACAGACATTCGTGTTGCGAATTCTTCACCAGGTTCGCGAAGGTCACTTTATACCTTCACACGACTAGGGAGGCAATTATTATACCCCATATGGTAGACATCGTATAACGGACCTTGCAACTTACTAATGGTTAGTTCGTGAATCTCAACATGGCGAACTATGCATCTTTACCAATGCCAACGCTCTATGAGAACAACATGGAAACCCAGAGTAATTAATTGTTAATTACCTTAACATGTCATATTCTAGGACATCGCATCACCGTCACTGCCCAGAGTATCAAATTAGATTTCTACATCAACAATCTTAGGACATGTAGCCAAATTTGTCCTCAACTATAAAAGAGTCATGCAAATAGCTCATAGACTTGCGTACACAACCCACTTGATCTTCCATCTCTCCAGGAAGAATTGAGACTTCCTCTCAATCTCTGTTGCTTCCTTATCCATCGAAACTTTATTTGTTCCTCCTTTTTTTTTTTCCCTTTGTTCACCTCATTGGTTAACATAAACTAAAATAATGCTTTAAGAATTGTCAAATTGTACTTATTTATCTCATTGCCTAAAGTTCTAATTTTTTTTTCAATATTAAATTTTTAAATTTCAAAACATCAAAATCAATTAAATAAATTATTGAAGAAACTTTATCCATGGATAGTGTCAACCAATTTATTACTATAATATTGAAATTAATTAAATTAATTAATTTAACCTCCTTTTAAAATTTAAAATTTTACTTTATGTCAAATCAAAATCAACTCAAATAAATAATATTTAATAATTGCATATGAAACCCAAATTTCTTTTAATTATATGATCTTGAATTTTTCATACTAAGCTAAAAGAAAAAAAAACATTACAATTAATTAAATGAATTAATTTTATCTCCCATGCCAAACAAAACTCAGAAAATTTTTTTATCATTTTTTTACCTAAACAAAGAACAAACAATTAATTTATTAATTGCAATGATTTTTCTTTGCTTTTAGCTAAGTATGGAAGATTTGAGGTTATATAATCAAAAGAAATTTAAGTTTCACAAAAAAATATTAATTATGTGTTGCCGAGTTGATTTAATTAAAAATAATATGGATACATAAAATAAAAATTTAAAATTTAGAAGGAGATTAATTTGATTAACAATATTAAAATACCAAATCGATTAACATTATCAAGGGATAATTTTTTTTAACAAGTTATTTAATTGACTTTTATGTCTTGAAATTTAAAACTTCAATATTGAAAGAAAAAAAGAACTTAAACAATTACAATTTGACAATTTTTTTAATGCATTATTTTAGTTTTTACCGATTTTTCACTTTAATTCTTAATTTTTTTACCCCAACAAATACTTTAAAAATGATATTTTTTTAGGTGACCAAAATGAAAGTGACATTGAAGTTGGGTGATCAAAATGAAAGCATAAACATAATGTAACATGTATAGTTATCTGTCATTAAAGACTTAACGGTTGGGTAATTAAAATAAAAGTACCTTAAAAGTTAAGTGATCAACTAAATAATTTACTCTAAATTTAAACTTGAAATTAAAAAAAATATAATAAATCTTGTAAAAAAATATTTTCAAAATAAGCAAAAAAAAAATCCTCTCTATTTGCTAAAAATAAGTCACATAAATAATTAAATATTACTAACTGAATTAATTTATTACTAATCTATATACTAAAATAAGTCTAAAAAAAACACTCCTATAAAATATAGAATGAAATTTTTAATCAACAATTTCAGCAGGTCGACATTTTAGCCATCAAATTGCACTTTCCCATTTATTTATTTATTCATTTTTAAAAAAAATACATGCCACCAAAATTTAGTTAAAGAAAAAGGAGGGTGTTTGTGAGCTGATTGAGTGAGACATGAAAACATGGGCAAAAGGCAAGTTATAGATTAGTCAAAAGAAGAGATGGCAACAAAACAACGTGCTTATTTCACGGCTTTGTTCGTGAAAACTTTGACATTGCAAAAGGAGTGTCTACCTTATTTCTAAACAATGCTGCTTTGGAATTAATGTTTATAAGAAGGATGAGTGAGAATGGCTAAAGTCCTGCTTGAATAAGGTGCAATGCCGCCATCGAAACACCAAATATTTCCACTTGCCAGCCCGGTGCGAAGGACTTCAAATCAGATAATTCGAAGTTCAAAACAGACATAGTTAACGTTGATTACGACCATCCTTAAACTACGCTAATATCATTAAATTATTAGTAAGCAAATGTTTTGATCACTCAATTTCAAAATGTTATAAAATGATTGTTGAACCATTCAAAAATTTTCATTTAAGTTGTTAAACTATTCAAAAGATTTTATTTAAGTTACTAGGTTGTTAAGTTCTTTTTTAAAATTCGGCCAATGAACTTCAAGCGACAATTTGACGATTAGTACAGTGGATAATTACCCGTTGACAAGTAGAAGAACATTCCTTAGATCTAAGTTTATTTAATGGTTAGTGTCAGAGATCGGAGATGAAAGTTGTTTTGATTTTGGTTCGCAGATTAGTGACGTCCAAAACTATTTCATGAAAAACAAACAAATTATAGAAGAGAAGGAGAATGGAAACTTTCTAATGGTGCAGGCAATGCAAACATATAGGGTCTTGCAATAGCGATCTTAACGGCCTAATAGCTTAAATAAGAACTTTCGAATACTTCAATGATTATTTTATAACTTTTTAAAGTTGAATTGCCAAAAAATAAACTTACTAATAATTTAGTGACCTATATATATTATATGTCGATATTACAAATGTCTTTTGGAATGGGATGCATTAAACTAATAAAGTTGGCATGATCGGGTGGCATCAAATATGGTAGTCTTAGGCTTCCTTTAGATGGGCGGTGAGATTGTTCCTAATGAGGTTAAAAACAGTGGTGGTGATGAGATTAATTACTGCAGTAGCGAAATTCAAATCAACGATGAAGAAGCATTTGGATTTAAACGGAATTATGACAATGAGGTGGTAATAGAAAATTAGCATTAAGAACATTGAACTAAATATATATACATATATAGAAATAATGTGAGTTTTAAATTATTTGATATTTATAAAATTAAAAATAAAATTATATTCAAATAATAATCTCATTAATAAAATGATAATAATATATTATATGAATGTTTATATTTTATTTAATATTATTTACATTAATCTCATCCTGTAGTCATATATATGTATTGATAATATTTTTTTTTTGAACAATTGTTAATAATCTTCAACATTTAAATTTTTGTAATGTTATATAAATATTTTAATTAACTAATTGTTTTATAATTATTTATAATTATTCAGTTATAAATATAATTGAATGAAATGAGTAATTAACTTGTTTTAGTATTGAGAGGAGAGAGAGAACAAGCACTTCTGCAACTAAACCATAAAAAATATATACGCTATAATTATTTAAAGGATATTTTAGAGAAAAATGAAAAAGTGTAAGGGCATAAATGTCCAAGGGAGTCGTCAGTTCATTCACTGAAACTTCCAGCTCCAGCCAACTTTTGGTGCATCACTGAGTCAATCTCACCATAATGGTGTTATCCAATTCCAAACACCAACAAAATCACGATTGAAAGAGAAAAAAGCTTCCAGTTCAGTGAAATCCAAAGGAACCCTTAGGCTTATTGTGAAGAATAGAGCCTTTCTCGGTCAGGTCAGTTTAGCGATGCTTTTAAAAAGTACTTTTAAAAGGTGTCGTAAAAAGGTGCTTTTAAAAAATTTGGTTTAAAATTTAAATATTTAGCATTGTTGTCAAAAAGTATTTTTGAGAAATAAAATATACATTTTAGACATGTTATTATCAAGTAATAAATATGTATTTAAATAATATTTAAATTAATTAATATTATTATATTTTAGTAAAAATATAAAAAAATTATTATAACTTGTTGTTAATATTTTAATATATAAAATATAAATTTTAAATATTTTTAAGCAATAAATATTAATTATTTATAAAATTTAATTAGAATATAAAAATTATATTTTAAATATTTAAATATAACCATTAAATATTTGTAATTAGGATTTTAAAAAATATTTTTTTATTTTTAATTAATAATTTTAACACATTTGTAATTAAGCACTAAGAAAAAAAAAGAAAGTACTATGTTATTAGATGGGTGAAAAAATAATCAAGTACTAAAAATGCTTTTGGGAGAGGAAAAGCTAAAAATTTTAATTTCTCATTCTCAGAAGTGTTTTTCAAAAATACTTCTAAAAAGTTAAAAATTTCAGCCAAAAGCAACTTGTCCTGCACAGCTTTTTTTCTAAAAGTACTTTTGAAGTCAAAAATACTTTTTTTAGACATTAGAGAATAGACCCTCAATATGTCTGTAGGTACCAATGGGAATTTAGTGTCTAATAACAAACATTAAAATATGCATGGGCCACAATAACACCATCAATTTCTAGGTCAACAAATGGGCTGATGATTTCTCTCACAAACAGCTATTTCCTCAAATTTATGTTTTGGAATTTAAAGGTATCATGAAATTGATTCGAGTTTGAATTTGATAAGTTTGAGTTAGATTTAAAATTTAGAGATTGATATTTAGTTTAAGTTCAATTAAGTTTGAACTGAACTCGAAATACAATTGAGTTATTTGAACTAGAACTTGATTAGATTTGTTTATTCAATTTATATATCTAAGCTTAATTGAGTATGAGCTTATTTCATGTACATATTTTTTATTTAAATAATTAACATATCTTATAACAAAAAAATTATAGACAAAAAATTAGTGTTTGATAGTATAAAAAATATTTAAAATGAAATAGAGGTTTACAAGCAGAAAAAGGAAAAAGAAAATGGAGTGGATGCTGAAATTTGAGGAAAAAAAACTTTTTAACCAAAAAAGAAAAAAGAAAGAAAAAAAGAAAAGCATTTACCTGCCAATGGAAAAGAGAAAGTGGAATGGGTAAGAAAAGTAAACAACAAAAGTGGGAAGGAAATGAGGAAGATTAAAATAAATTAGGGTTAAACAAGTTGGATTAGGCTCGCTCGAGTTGCTTGAATCAAATATTAAAATATTTAAAATTAGCTAGTTTGATAGTTTGAGTACGAGCTTGATTAAAAATTTATCAAATCAAAAATTCGAGCTTTTTCAAGTTAAACTTGAAATTTACCAAATTCCAATATTTTTAGTACTACAATTGAAAATGAAGGTAGGAATGTAATTGAGCTAAACCAAGCTTGACTAGTGGTAAGCTCGAGCTTTCGCTCAATTCAAAACTTAAGGCTTGATATTCAGTTTGAGCTAAATAAAGTATAATTTTTTAAGCTCGAGATACAATCAAGCTACTGAAGTTCGACCTTGATTATGTTCGTTTATTCAAATTGTATATTCAAACTAGATTTTAGTAGTATCATGGACCCTTTCCCTTTCAAAGTATTGCTCCACCTTGGCCCACCAACCTTGAAAATTAGATCCATCAAACTTGGGACAATCCATCTTGAAAACATAAGGGCTGCCAACTACTATGCCCCCTTGAATCGAACTAGATCCCATCTCATCTAAAGGAATGAAAGAAATAGGAGCAATAGGACCAATAGGAGAAAACCCTAGTAAAGCATCCTAAGAATGCCTTTTCCCTTGTTTGGAGAACCTGGTTTCCCAAATATTGCTCAAAAAGAGCTTTCATCTTAATCTTAAGTTCTGCTTGAAAGTCTTCCTAGAAACTTGCCAAATGAGTTTCCAACTTTTTATCTAAGTCAGTTTGCAATTTAGAAATTTATTGTTGCGATTGACTGACCTATTTCTGAGAACGAGTGGTAACATCATCACCCATCATAGAGAATTGAGAGGCTCTGACGCCCTGGTTACAATACAAAGAATTAACAACGAAAGAAGGGGAAAATGAGAGAGAATAGAGAGAAGAAAGACCTGAGAATTTTCTGAATATTTCCTTAATTCCTATAGCCTTTTCTCAAGTTGGTCTAATAACCTAATGAAACACCTTGTTTCATTTAATCCATTTCATAACCAAAACTCACTATTTCATTATCTATTGTTAACAAATTTTAACTAACTTTTGATTCTACAACATCAATCACCAACCCCTTCCAACCCCCTCTATCTCTTTCTTTATTCTCCCTTCTTCCTTTTCAATCTCTTTTTCACTTCCGCCCATCCTCTTTCCCTTTCATTTTTCATTATTGTTTATTCCTTCTCCCCCTCCCTATTTCCCTTTCTTGGCTATTACTAGAGCTTGCTCTCTCCTTTGCTAGCCTTTCATCATTCTTTAACATAATGAGGTCCTTTATTTTTTTCAGAAAAATAAATCTTTCCTAAGTCAATATTGATTTAGTTGCCTCGGTTAGCGGAGACCCCTTTGTTAGAGCTTGTGGTAGCTCACTTTTGCCTACATCTAGTTTCATGATTTTTATCAATCTATGAGGCCTTGTTGGAGTCACGAATGGGAAGAACAAGGCATTATTACTGGATACAATGCATCGGTTTGGGGAGTTTTGATTTGGTGGTTGAAGCCTACTAAAGAGGCTTGTGTTTGTGATGTTCATGTTTTGGTTGCATTTCTTTTGTTCCAATGAGTTATTGTTAAGTGATTTTTCCTCGGTATGGCTTGACTTTTAGTCAAGTTATCATATTGTTTTTTTTATATGTATTGCTAAAGGGTTTTCCCAATGTACAAGACCTTTATGGTTCTCTATCTTTGATTGTAAGATCATATAAATAAAAAATCCTTGTGAACTAAAAAAAAAAGTTACATATAGTGGTACTATTTTCTTGGCTTCTTCAAAAAGAAAAAGAGTCCACCATATTTTCCCTAAATTGGTACACTTGCTTACTAGTAAAGGTGTTCCATATCTTTATAAGAGTTTATCATTTAATTAGTGGTCCAAGTTAACCATTTTGAAAAGTAAAAGAGATACATAGATATCTATAATGTTGTAAAAATTTCATGAGTGAATAACCAACCTCAGAATTTTAATAAGAATTGTTTTCACAAAGAGAGAAAGTTAGAGAACATGTTTAGTTTAAACCATAATCACCTAAATTGTCAAATCTTTGGCATTTTTGGTTTTGGATCAGTCAATCCCAATCATGGATTGCCGGTAATCCAAATTGATTGGCTGAGCATTTTAGTGAAGATTGAAGAGATCTAAAAATTTTGCAAATCAGAGAACACTAAAAAGACGAGGATGATGAAAAAAGACAATGAATAAAAGTTCTTTTGCTCTGGTAATTTTTTTTTATGACATTCCTCCACTTTTCATGTAACTTCAATTTTTTTAGTTATTTTAACTTTGTTTAAATAAAGTCTATTACTTTTTATTACTTTACCTTTTTAATAAAATGCGGGACATAAAAAATAGGTATTTTTTAAAAAATATTTAATTAATTAGATTTTATATTTAAAATTTAAAAAAACATACCATATTTTATCAATAAAAAATAAAATAAAATAAATTGTACAAAAAACATTTCATTGTTGATCCATGAATTTGTAGCATCATTAAAATATTATAATTTTAAATAATTATTTTATCATTACAATTTTAAAAAAGTAATTATTTTATTTAAAAATTTCTTTAATTTACATTTAATAAAATTATCTTTAAATTTTTAAAGCGAAATTATTTTATTTCTATTTTTGACTATTTTATTTAAAATATTATAATTTTTATAATTACATTCATAAAAATTAATTCTTTTATCTATACATTTATAAAATTTAATTATTTTATTTATAAATTGTATACATTTATATTACTAATTAAATGTAAATATATATTATAAATTATAAAAAAATATAAATCATATTTAGTCCCATTAAATAAACCAAAAAAAATCATATTTCAATACAAATTACTTAGGTTAGAAACAATTAATAATTTGTGTTCCCATATTCGTTCCTTGTACTTGTACTGAATGGAGCCGCATTTTAGGTAATTTTGGTTTGAAGGACCAAGTTGCAGGCATCGGCTTCTGGTGTGTTTGGTTTTGGTCCACCAATAAATATGGGTGATGGGTGACTATTTAATGCAAAAGGGCTATCAAACAGAAAACAATGGCAATGACAATGTGACATGTTTCCCCAACACCATCTCTGATCTTCCACATGGAAGTTTCGCAGATCAGCGGTTCCAGTTTTCAACTAATTCTGCAGACAAACCACTTGAAATTAGAACGTCCACAAGTGTCTTTTTCTTCCTTTTTGAAAAATAAATCATCAATCTTTGAATCTTTTTCTAATGAAGACAAAGATGGTGCTAAGAACCAATAACTTGAAGTAAGCTAGTTAGCTGATATAATCAAATCCCATAAAGAAACAAACCTTAAAAATCCCATTTCTCTCTCCTTTCTAGGGGCTCATCAGTCCAATATGGAAAAGTTGCTCCTTTGCATATAATCTGCAATCCCACAAGCAAAAATCCACAACGAAAATGTTAAAAATCAAAGATATGCAAACTAGAAGAATGGATCTAATTTGTTTAAATAACAGCAAGCAAAGATAAATACAATAAGAAGGTCAATAGTTTCTTTGTTACATTCAGGCAAAGTCTCTTCTCCATGAAAAAGTACCCATTTCCACTACAGAAGGATATTTGGTTCATAAGAATAACCATTGATCTGCAAGTCAAAGTCTTTGGCGTGTACCTTATGGTTACCTTACCACTGAAAAGTGCCAAACAGAAAAAAAATACCCTTTATAGAAGAATACGCCATGAAGTTAAGATAGATGTAAGAGTACATATACATACTAGAAACTTTAGATGGCAAACTACTTTGAAACCGAGAGAAAGAATCCATTTGTTTTCCGTTTCTTTTGTATAGTCGTTAATTTATTGCCGATGCAGCATCATCAAGATTCTCACTTTCAAGGAACTTTGGGAATGAAATTAGGAAGAGAAGAAAGGGGGGCGGGGGGTTGAAGAGAGTACGTTACTATAATCACCATTCACCACCGCGCATTTGCATGTGAATCTTGAAGATGCTACACCTGCAAACAACGACTGTCCATCTATCCTAATATCCACGAAATAGAAGAGAATATATTACATGTATAGGGTTTATATCAAAGGAGACTATATATAGACAGGAAAGGGAAAATGAAACATTGGAGTTTGGCCAAGTCATGAGAAACGTTCGGCAGAAAAAATGGAAAATGAATAGGTTTATTCTTTTATTGCAGGGTTATTATACTTTTCCACTTATGCTTAGTTAGCACTAAACCTTTTTCCTTTTTTTTCTTCTTTTTACTTCGGTTACTTGAATTTGGATTATGTTACGTATTTCTAAACTCCACAGTAATACCTTTAAAAACTGCTAACGTGACACTAGCAATAAATAGAAAGACGATACGTGTTATGATATGATATTATCATATGTATCTTTATATTAGTTGTCAGTGCCATGTCAACAAACTTTAATAGCATTACTTGGAGGTACTGAAGTATATAACGAAATTTAAGTTAATGTACCAGTTAAGTCCAAAAAAAATTTAGGTACCAAGTAGGTACAAGTGGACAAGTTTGGGGGCAAAATATATATTATCCCTTTATTTTAACATAGAGGAGCAATAGGACAAGCATGTGTCACTAAAAATATTTGTTTTATTTCAATCATTCTACGATAGATAAAGTTTTGAGATGGAATCCAGTGTTCCTGAATTCCTACAAGATGAAAGTAAACTATAGGATCACCAAACCTTATGCTGTGTGACACTTTCTAATGCTTTAATCAGTGTTCGATTTAAAGGCCTTTTTCTAAGTCTTTTGTTAAAGGTATTTTGATTGAGCATATGGGTCTTACCTTAGCCTCGGGCTTCTTTCTTACCTTATACATAGGGATGTGATCTAGGGCTTAGAGGGGACCTGTGGTCGTGTTTATGCCTGTTCCAATCCTTTGCCAGTATCTTTCTTCTAAGCTTGCTACTTGCCTTTTGTCAAAGTTGCATTGCCTTATTTTGTATTATGTGTGTTTGATATGGTTTTGGTCGTGTGACTCATTGATTACTTCCGGCCCTTATTTTCTTTGTTGGTATATATAACAATATACTTCTCTTGAAGGTGAGGAATTTTGAGTAAGTGTAAGGGCATGACTTGTTTTTGAAAAGAGTTGATTAAGTTGGCTGGGTGATTAAATTGTATTCTTGAGGGGTTTTGTGAACTATCCCTTGAGGGGTTTTAATGTATTATCTCCTTAGTCATGTTTATGAATTTTACCCTTAGAGATTTTCAGGTGTTATCTCTTGGGAGATTTTTATGTATCATCCCTCGACAAGTTGTAATGATTATCCCGTGAGATTTTTGTGAACTATTCTATAAGGCTTTGCTTGGTAGAGCAAAAATAAAATTGGAATGATGAAAAATTGAAGGGATAAAAGCTAGAAGGATGGAAATCATAATTTTTCTTTCCATAGGTGTGCTTGGTAGGAAATATAGAAAAATGAAAAGAAAAAGTAAATTTCTTTCCATACGTCGCTTGGTAGAGTTGAAAAATGAAAGGAAAGAAAATAAAACATTTGAAAAATACATAATTTTGAACTAACAAATCTCTCATTTTCTCTTTTCTCATCTTCCAATTTGGAAAGATTAGTTTTTATGCATTAGGATGAAAAATTATCATCTCTCCTATTTTTTTCTCTCACTTTTCTTCCCAACCAAGCACACTCAAAATTTATTTTCTTTCCACTTTTCCCCTCCCTTCTTCCATTCCTCCACTTTTTCACTCAACCAAACACACTCTAAGAAATTAAATTTGAAATGGGTATGGCAAATTTGAGCATCTTATTATGAACATATCTACTGATAAACTGGGGTAACATATGAGTTACTTTTTAGAGATAACTCACATGAAATGTTTAGCAAGTAGTGTGCAAAAAGTTTGCCCTGTAACGACCCAATTTCAGTAAAATCAGAACAATGGTTTTGGGATTACAAATATGAGCTAGAAAGAAAATTTATTTAAATATTATTGCATGGTCTATATTATGATAGGAAAGTCGTATGAAAATACTGATAGGAACATTTTACCGATTAAGTGATTAATTAGAGAAATGACCAAATTGCATAAAATGTAGAAGTTGAGTTCTAGAAGCTAGAAGGATTATTTGGTTATGGAATTCAAAACTTGAGGTCCTTATATGGTAATTAGACCATTAATTAAAAGTTAATAGATATTTATGGATGAATCATCCATGGAAATTAAGAAAAAAGAAAAGGACTAAATTGGAATTTAGAAAAATTAAAATATGATAATTAGTTAATTGGAAAATTTCATCTTATTTTCATCATCTTCATCCCTAAATTTTATGGAAACCCCAGGAGAGAGGGAGAAACTAATCAAGCTTAATTGGGTAAGTTATTAAATTTATGATAATTAGTTAATTGGGGATTTATTTGAAAAGTTATTAAATTATAAAAGTTCTGCCATAGATGAATATGCTGAAAATTTGAAATTTATGATAGAAAATGAAATGTTATTAACAAATAAACAACTTTTACAAAGTAAATTTTGATGAAAACATGATTTAGGGACTAAAGTGTAAACTTGTAAAATTCACGGAAAATTCTAAATTTTGTGAAACATAAGTGCTGTAAATGATATATAGAAATTTCAATTAGGCTTGGAACAATGATTAGATTGCATGAGTTTCATTTTCTGAGCCTAGGGACAAAATTGGAATTAATGGAAAGTTTAGGGGCAAAATAGTAATTTTGCCTAGGGAGTAAATTGAGTTCAATTGAATATGAATTGAATGAAATTGATGTTTAAATTTTATTATATAGATCCAGAAAACTCAAATACGAAGCTAGATCAAGGAAAGGAAAAGATTTCGGATCAGTAGATTTTCGTGTACAAACAAGCATCGAGGTAAGTTCGTGTAACTTAGATGAGTATGAAAATATGTTAATTTAAATGAGGTATTGAATTGAATGTGAAATATGAAATTGTATATGTAAAATGTATAAATGTTGCAAAATAAGAAATGAACACATGTTCGAAATTATTCAAAATGAGTTAAGTTTTGTTGAATATGAGATTTCGATGGATAAAGGTGATTTCCCTTATTAAATGAGGTCCTACATTTGTTGTTGACGGGATTTAGCTTGGACGAGTAATCCTATTGACCTCATTACAGATAGGATTTAACCCGGACAGGTAATCCAGATCAAGCTTTTTAGAGCATATGATATAGAAAGGATTTAGCCTAGACTGGCAATCCTGATTAAGCTCATGTGAGCATATGCTGGAGACAGGATTTAGCCTGGATTGGCAATCCTATTGTATGATATGTGGCTCGAGAGTGTGTTTTCTAATTATGTACCCTAATGAGTACCCTTGAACATGAATTGACAGATTTCTGAATTGTACACTTTGAGTGTACTACTTGAGTATCCATCGATAATTCAGTCATTCAATGGACAATACCCTAACATGAGAAATGATGAGATCAAAAGAAAAATGTATTGAATATACATGAAACATTTGAAAGATTTGGCATGATGAGCTCATCTATGTTAATGATGTTATACTTGACTAACTCTAACGGTTGAAGTCGAGTATGTTAGGTTGCTAATCAAGTGATTTGGATGTAATGTGCATGATTAATTTAATGAAAACTTATGGTAAGTTAAATTCTTGTTACATGAACTTACTAAGCATTTAATGCTTACTAGGTTTTATTTCTCTGTCTTATAGTGCTCGGAAGCTCGAGAAGGTTGAAGAACGGTCGGAGAATCATCACACTATCTACCGACTCATTTTGGGTATTCAAAGATACTTCATTTTGGTATAATGGCATGTATAGGCTATTAAGACCAATGTGGATGTTGATTTGGATGAATGTAAACTAGCCATTAGAATGGCTAGTAATTACTTGATTTTGGTATGTTTATAAAGTAAATAATGGATTTGCATGAATGTTAATATGGTTTGAGTTGGTAGATTAAACATATGAGTGTCAAATGAGCGAAGATTCGAGATAAATGAGTATGTGAAAATATATAACATATTGAATGATAATTTTGGTTGAATTTAAATGCTTAAATTGGTTGGTTAGTATTGGTATAGTTTTGTGCAGGTTTTGGATGAAAAAGGGTGAGGAATAAGGCTTTGAAAATAGCTTTATTTGGTCTACACGGATAGACACACGAGCGTGTGTCTAGGCCCTGTATGACACACGGTTTGGTACATGAGTGTGTAGCCTGGCCATGTGTCCCCTGTATCTTAAGAATTGAGAAACAGAATGCTCAGAATTGGGCACACGGGCAGAGACACGGGCATATGTCTTACCCGTGTGAAGTACACGGGCTAGAACACGGGCATGTCTTTTGGCTGTGTGAAACCTGCACCTAAATTTCAAAAATTAAATTAACCACACGGCCTAACACACAGGTGTGTGACTTGGCCGTGTGACTTAAATTTCTACATGAGGTACAAGTCAGAGAGTTACATGGGTTGGGAACACGGACATGTGAAAACACACGACCTAACCACACGGACGTGTCCCTTCCCACATGAGCGTGTGACTCTTGTATATAAGAAAATTTTTGAAATTTTGCAAAAAATTTCCTGAGATCCCAAATTAGTCCCGAATCAATTCTATTGAATGTTTTGGGCCTCGAGGGTCCATTTAAGGGACGTTATGATTAATTTTGGAAAATGAATAGTACTTGACTCGATTTAGTTATACATGATCTATAAACTCTAGTAATGCCTCGTAACCTTGTTCCGGTGACGGATCCGGGTTAGGGGTGTTACATGCCCCATGTATAAGATTAGATAGGTGATTGTAAAAGCGATTAACTATTGCTATGTGCAAGTTTTTAATTTTACAACTGTGTTGTGAGGTATGCGAGGGTACAAATTGTGGTTTATATATCATAAGTGCAGTCTTCTAACATTATATGGCTTTAAGTGTCTTCAATATACAAGTAATTTTCTTTTCAGAATTTTGATTAAGCATTTGCACCCGTTGTCTTCCTTTATTTTTAAGATTTCCCATCTTCCTTTGAATTTTTGTTAACTTGATTGTAATGGCTAGTGAATGGTCCATATATATTAAAAATGATGATGGCTAATTGATTCACTCAATTAGGATCTCATTTCTTTCCTAGTTAATATAAGCTAATGGTAGCCAAACATCAATCTAAATACTTATTAATTAACTAAATCAAATGTATTTTGTCATACCCCAACATCAACGGATCTGAGAAAAAAGGCAAGTAGGCATGCATGTTACTTGTATTGGCGCACTATGGTAGCATAGTCCACCATTTTATAGATTTTTGGCAAACTAAAGTTTGACGCATAAAGTATCTGCCTGTGGAAGTATCTAAGGATTTCATCTTGGGGTATTATTCATTTAAAGAAAGAGTACAACAAATGAAGAGTACACCTCAAAGCTTTGGCTAAGCATGAATTGCCTACTAAGTATATGAGAAAGCTGTAGGGGAATAATGTGTCTTTAAGACAACGCCACTTACGAATTATTGCCATGGGTATGATACGCTCGGTTTGCTCGAACATTGTGCAAGTGGATCCTGCAATGAGATCAGTTAAGAGCCAACTGAATGGACTTCACTAGTCAAATAATATCTGTATTCAAATTTCCTTCTTGTATTTTTCCTGATTTTAGTAGGGCATTCAATTTCAGTAAGCATTTGGCACTTGTCAAGATACAGTAAAAGGGATCTGAGTATATAAAGTAGGAAGGGAACATTTTAGATGATCTTTCTTTCCTTCTATTCAACGTTCTGGTTCTTACTAAACATAAACAATTTCTTCTTCTTCGTTAAGACCGGAAACTAAGATTTTTGGTTTAATGAATGAATGTTTCAATCTCCTGGTAAGTTCTATAACTCTAGATGTTGAAAATTTTAAAGAAAAAAGATGTTATAAGGCGTAAGAATAATAGAGTGTGAGTGAGAGGCCCTGTATGGGGTCGCATGAAATTTATATGTTGGTAAACTATCTGAAAATGGGGTTTTAATAAAAGTTCCATGATCTTTTAAGTAGTTGTTGTTGCTGGTTTGGGTAGGACTATCAGAATAGGAACCCTAAGCTGAAGTAAATGTGAGTTTTAGGTGAGTCTTTAACCTGACTCACGCATGTTAATTTACAATAGTTATTCGTATGTTGATGTCTTCTCAGATAATTGATGAGTGTATGTGTGTGTGAAGTATCATAAAGTTTCTACATGTT
The DNA here is from genome assembly GCA_020496765.1 of Gossypium stocksii. NCBI lineage: Eukaryota > Viridiplantae > Streptophyta > Magnoliopsida > Malvales > Malvaceae > Gossypium > Gossypium stocksii. The sequence goes on from CM035623.1 coordinate 115,444,105, forward strand.
TACAAATGAGGTATATGATATGTTGTATGAATAGTATGATGTGTGATATGTATGCATGTGAAATTAAATATTGGAAAGTATGAATCTGTCAGGAGTATGAATGATCTCTAAGTAAGTGTGTGTTGTGTTAAATGTGAAATACAAGACTAAGTTGTCGGAGAATAGAGGGTGTGAAGAAGTGTCAAGAAAATATGTGACATGATAATAGACATTATGGTGGTACTTGATGATGTCATTCAGGACAGTATACACGAGAAAAGGTGTAATATCCCGAAAGTTACTATAGTAAAAAAGTGAAATATTGTCATTGATATAATAAAATAAGGAAATAAAGTGAAAAAAAAGGGGAATTTTGAGTTATGTTAACAAAATCTATTTGGGAAGTATATTATGATTTATTAATTCAATAAATGACTAAATCGTAAAAGTGAGAAAAGTTTTATGGCCCAACAATAAATACTCAAAATTTAAGGGGTTAAAATATAAATATGAAAATTTTAAAGGACCAATAGTACAAATATTTTAAGGGTGGAATGATTTAGAAACTAAGAAAAATAGATGAATTAAGACCAAATTGAATAAGTGGAAAAAGTATAAGGGGTTAAATCATAATTTTACTAAAATGAGTAATGAGTTAATAAAGGAATTTTGAAGGATCATAAGGGGCAAAATGGTCATTTAGCAAGGAAGATAATTTTGAAGAGTAATAATGATGCTGGTGATATTTTAGATTAATTAATTAAATAAATATTAGCTTATTAATATTTGATTTGACATTTATTTATATTTTATTAATTTTTTATTTAGTATATAAGGAAAGAAAGATGAAGAATTCTCTTCATCTTTTCATGTTCTCAACGTGAAAAGAAGAAGAAAGAAAGAAAATTTTCTTTTCTATAAAACATGGGAAAGGAATGGGGTAAGCTATAGAGCTTAGTAAGTTCATATACAAATAATAAGCATCTTAAGCACAACTTAATCATGCAATTATATAATGAAAAATAACATAAATGTCATTTAAAATCTCATAGTTACAACTTGCTTAACCACAACCTTACTAAAAGTTCATCACCTATCGAGTTTGTTACTTATGAAATAAATTGCTATAAGGCTCACAATTATTACTTATTCGGTCACATTATATGCTCTATCAATTCGCAAGCATAATTTAACATGTCTTGACATTAGCCTATCAATCGTTATATTAGCCTATCGACCGTTATCTCTCCGTTATAGCAGGTTACCACATTCATTCAATCATTTCCAATCTCATAATAAACGTACACATTAATTATGAGTATACATTTCTCAAGCATATATTTTAACATCTTTCAATTGTTTAAGGCTCATATTTTCCCATAAGCATTTTTAATAGGCAATTATGCCAATATTTCCTTTTTCTTATATCTGATAAACTATAATTTGTGCGAATAAAACATGCTACATCATAATTCAGTTTGGCCCGAAAGCCAATTACACAATTGCCAATCAAATTTATCATGTATTTCATACATCACAAGCATAGACCAATAAACACAAGTTGTAACGCCCCTAACCCCAATCCGTTACCGGAATAGAGTTACGGAGCATTACCGGAGTTACCGATTTATTTATCAAATATTTTATTTCATCTAACATTTATATTTGAAACCAATTAAAATTAAACATATTGTCCCTCAAATGTATTTATTCTTATTCTCGACATGTTTTACTTGGATTTATTATTCGTCTCAACATACTTAATTTACTTGTATCAGTGTGTCAAAGATAATCACATACTTACACATCATAATTAATATCATTTCTTTTTCCACGTTCAAGTCTTGTATTTGAGTCATCCGGACCTTTATAAATAAATTTGATCATCATTTTCATTTATTTCATGTTCTAATACGTACAATTAATGTTCTTAAACAAAATTACCATTTTACCCCTAAACTTTTAATTAATGACAATTTCATCCTTAGGCTCAAATAAATAAATTTCTTGCAATCTAATCCTTATTTCCAGCTGTCATTCTCATACAAATTGATAACAACCCGTCAATTCTATAAAACATCAGAATTTTCCCTAATTTCAACACTTTTCAATTTAATCCGTAAAACATGTTTTTCCCCGATCTTGAACTAAAATAATAATTTCATTTAAATTTTGCAATTTAAATAATGAAATAATCCTTTTCATGTAATTTGATCATTTCTAGCATTTTTACAAAATTGCCCATAAAGTTTTACTTTTATTCAGTTTAGTCCCTGAGCCTAAAACATGCAAATTACCCATGCTAGCTGAATATTCATACATATTTTCCTCCTCCTCCTCTCCATTCCACATCCTTAATTTATATAATATGCTTATAAGTAACATTTTCAATAATTTCACTATTTACTTATATGTGAACATTCAAGCTGTCCACCTGCGTCATAGTCACTAAATTATTTATATCTTGAGCTACAGAGCTCCAAATTCAGATCCATAAATTTTCCTTGAAACTAGACTCATATATCTTCTTACCATAATTTTTCCAGAATTTTTGGTGCGGCCAATTAATACAGTTTATTAGTTAAAGTTTCCCCTGTTTCGCTACTCGACAACCCTGACCACTCTTCACTAAAATTCCAATTTCTCTTTATACAGATTTCAAAAGATATCCACGTTTGTTTCTAGTAAAAATAGACTCAATAAGGAATCCACCCATATAAATTATGTTCTATAAATATTTTTGTACAATTTTTAATAATTTTTACAATTCAGAACAGGGGATCTCGAAATCAATCTGAACCAGTCTCACAAAAATGTAAATATCTCAAGATACCAGATTCCTTTGCTTTCTTTGTTTCTTTTATATGAAAATAGACTCAACAAGCTTTAATTACATATCTTATTCAACTTCTAATTCAACTTCTACCATTTATGGTGATTTTTCAAAGTTAGACAATTGCTGCTGTCCAATACTGCTTTAGTGTGACATCTTGATTTCCAATTCGTCCCAATTTCCACAATTCTTACAATTCAGTCCTTGCTTAATTAACCCCTCCATTGAGCTAATTTTCTCATTTAATACTTTTCTATATCATTTTGAACTACTTCATAACTTTTAAAAATCAGAATTCTAACAATAGGCCCTTATTTCAACTATTTCACAATTAAGTCCTAAAATCAAATTTCCATCAATTTTACTTGATAAAACCATCATATAACAGAATTAAAGCTTCAATCCAATATTTATTCATCACATGCTTTCAAAAGTAATCCACATCAACTTTAAAAATTAGCCATGGAATCAAAAACTAATGAATTAATAAGTTGGACCCATTTGTAAAAGTCCAAAAACATAGAAATTTCAAGGAGAGAGCAAGAATTAAACTTACATGAAGCTAGAGTATGAAAAACCAGCTTGAAACCTCTTCCATGGCTGTTTCTCAGCTGAAAAGAATGAAGAAAAATGAAGAGAATTCTAGATATTCCCAATTTGGTCCCATTTTTATTTAATTAATTTTGGCAATTTTCCCATTTTGCCCTTATTTCATCCATTTTCTTATTTTTCTCAGCTATTGCCGCCCAAAATATCTCCTTTGGGCTTATTTTCACTTTAGGTCCTTCCTCTTTTGACAATTGAGCTATTTCATTTCTTTTCACAATTTTGCACTTTATTCAATTTAGTCATTTTTACTCAATTGACCACCAAAACCTTAAAATTTCTTAACGAAACTTTAATATTACCTTAGTGACAATCCTTTAATATTCATAAAAATATTTATAGCTCGGTTTATAACACCGAGATCTCGATACCTCTTTTTCTCGATATCTTGACCAAATAAATCTTTACAAACATAATTTTACTATTTCAAAAAATCTTTTAAAAACCACATTTGGCTTGTAAATATTAAATAATATTATCTACGAGTTCATGTGTCGAATTTGGTGGTCTTGAACCACAATTTCTGACATTACTGAAATTTGGGCTATTACACAAGTCTTATCTCATATTCATCATTTTACACACTTAACAATTCATTTATTGTAATAAAAACTTGCATAAATGTTATTAACCTCATAATCATAACTTACTCAATCACCATCTTATCAAGGTTGGACACATATCGATCTTATTTGTTATGAGGTTTACGTACATACCTGTACCAATTCATAACAAAGCCACATATTTTCACATCTTTGTTATTTTTCCCGTTAAACATTCGAAATATTAACGGATACTCAGAAAGCTTGCACATAAGTGCCGTATATGTACCTAAAGCTACCTCATATCTCAATTCACATATATACTCGTTCTCGAGCTAGTCACGGGTTTGCTTGCACAAACTGACGGTCGAAACGTAGCTACCCTATGCTGCTCACACAAGCTGACAGGTATTCGCAACATATGCAGGATTACCTAGCCACTGGTAGAACGTACTAGACCAACACTCGGATCACATACACGTTCACATACACATAGGTTCCTAGTGACATGTCACTCGTATCCTATTCTATTCCTAAAGTTTAACCGGGATATCTCACATACCGAAACTTTGTCAAATACATCCGAAGAGTCAATTACACAATTTATACAATAATTAAGCATACAAACATAAATTAAAAATGCATTATTTACATACAAACTTACCTCGGCATAAAAACAACAAAAAGGAACCAACCGTCAAATATTTGTTTTTCCCCAGTTCTAATTTCGAATCTTGTTTTTCTCGATCTATAACATCACATTTAACTTATTTAATCATTATCCTATTCAAAACAGCCTAAAATCATATTATGAAAAATATTACTTTTTGCCCCTAAAGTATCACATTTTACAATTTAGTCCCTAGGCTCGTAAAATGAAATGTGTTCATTTTTTTCAAAACCCAAGCCTAGCCGAATCTTATACATGCTTATAGCAGCCCACATTTTCCACTTAGTCACACTTTTACTACTCATTTTATAACTTTTTACAAATAGGTCCTTTTTAATATTTTCATCGAAAATCACTTAGCAAAAGTTATTTATCTTACGACTAACATGCATTTTCTACCATTAGACTTCAAAATACGTGCATGCCAAACATGGGTAAAATTTTAAACTTTGCTAATACTTCAAATTAATCATTGAAAAAGCTAGATTAGGTTATAAAGATTTAAAAAACATAAAAATCATTAAAAACGGGGCTAAAACGAACTTACAATCAAACTTGATAGCTTGAAAACCCTAGCCATGGTTTCCCCCTTGAGAATTTCGGCCATAGGAGGAAGATGGACAAAATTTGCTTTTAATTTGGCTTTTTAATTCATTTAATTGCCAAATTACTAAAATGCCCTTAATGAAAAACTTTAGAAACATACCAAACCATGTCCATTTTTGTCTACAAATTTAAAAAATGGTCTAATTGCCATTTAAGGACCTCCAAATTAAAATTTCATAACAATTTGACACCTTTAACCTATAGAACTCATATTTTGTACTTTTTTACAATTTAGTCATTCTAACTAAATTGAGTGCCCAAACGTCAAAATTTTCGAATGAAATTGTCACGAAATCATTTCGTAAAATCGTAGACCATAAAAATATATTAAAAATAAATTTCTTGGCATCGGATTTATGGTCCTGAAACCACTGTTCCGACTAGGCCCAAATTCAGGCTGTTACACTTCCATATCTGACTTTACATGCGTATATACCACACATTATCTTATTCACACAACAACTCATTTAGCTCAATTGTCATCATGTAGTAACCTTACGATACTTCTAAACACATACACTCATCAGCTATTAGAGTAAACATCAATATATGAATAACTATGTACAATTTAACACCCATGAGTCAGGTTAGAGACTCACCTGAAACTCACATTTACTTTAACTCTGATTTCCAAATTCGATCATCATTCTCGAACTAGTAGCATCAATTGCTTAATAAATCACAAACGACCTTCATGCAGGGCCTCTTATACATACCCTACTGTTAATATGCTTTTTAACAACTTTCCTCTTACAAAATCATAACATGCAGAGCTATTAGACTTATCAGGATGTTGAAACATCCACTTTTTAGCCCAAAAACCTTAGCTTCTAGTTGAACGAAGAAGAAGAGAATATTTGGGTTCAAAAGAAGAACCCAAATGTAGAATAGAAGGAAAAAAACCATCTGAATGTTCCATTCATACCATATATATATATATACTCAATTCCCCTTAGTGGATCTTGATAAGTGTTAACTGTATACAAAAATTGTCCATTTGAATAACCTATAAAAACATGGAGAAATATAAAAGAGAATCCTGTACAGATGCTATTTGACCAGCCAATTCATTTAGTTGACTCCTAACTATATCATGTTACAGAACCCACATTGAATAGTATTCAAGCAAACTGGATGTACTACCCCTCTGGCGGTAACTCTCATAATGCGTGTTCTTTGTTTTACGTACTCTTTCTTCATTTGAAGAATGTCCCAAATTGAAATTCTGATATACTTGTACGGTGGATACTTTATGCGCGAAACTTTAACTCGCTAGAAATCTATAAATTGGCGATTTACATTAGCATAGTGCACTAGAACAAAAAACATTCATATCTATTTGCCTTCTTCTTGGATCCGCCAAATTTGGGGTGTTACAAAATCATAATTTCAAATGAAAATTTTATGTTAAATTCTACAATTGGTCTCTATATTTTTTCATTTTGAGTAATTTTAATTTTTTTCTTTTACGTTCTTTTAACATTCCTTTTTTTTCTTATATTCCATTCTCTTCTACTTCTCCCTTTGTTTTTTTCCCTTCTTCATTTTTTAACGTAGGTTTTCTATGTTTTCCATGTAACACCTTTATACAGGTTCGACCCAAGAACCTGATATAGGAATATTACATTTGGTGCCAAAGTGATTTTGGCCAATCACTAATATATTTGAACATTAAAAATAAATTTTAATAATTTATATTTTAGTCCCTACTACTTGAAACACACTTGATTTTCCTAAGTACATGCCATTCTATTCCAAAATTTTGTAACATACCCTTTTGGAGCTTGGAGATGTGATGAGATGGATGCTCACAACTTCAATGACAGCTCTTTAAAATTACTGTACCTAATATGCGCATGGAAAATAAAACTGTACGCTGAGTAAAAACTTAGTGGTATTCCTATAATTTGAATATTTAAAAACAATATAATATAATATAATATAATAGGCAAAATTAAATTATAAAGACATATTTATGTTTAGTATCATAACTATCATTTTCATTTATTAAACAATATCCTAATTCACACAGTTACTATATAAATGATCATTCACATATCAAATCATATTTATTCGTATAATGGCATTAGTCATACAATACTCAATTCATGAATACAACATTATATACCATACTCAATTATCATATAAATCACAATTTCTCACACATTCATTTATAACTTATTCAATCTTTATCATTTGCTATCCCAGATAGCTTTTCACAATATGGACACAAATTAGTTGAACAATGGTAGCATCTATTCCGTATTCAATTCATGAGTATTTTACTCATATATTCCATGTATTTACAACACATATCACATTTTTTTTTTCAATTCACTATATCAATATCCATTTCATTCATTGCACCAATATTTATTTCACTCAACCATTGTTTCATACTTTTCATTTTCAAATCTCAATTCAATATCTCATTCCATTTCATATTCACAATCATTTAATATCATTCAATTTGTCAATTCATTTATTTACCATTATTAACATGACTCGAACTTAGATGGATACATGGATCCAACCAAACACACCAGTACGACACATTGTGCCTAATAAATATTGCTGAAGCAAACGGTACTCAGTACCTAATCAATATATCAAAAGCAATAATACAACACCCATGGTGCCTAATACGACACATATAGTGCCTAATCGACTCAAAGTCGAATATTCCTAAACACTTCCAATCCTATGGCATGCCAATTATATCCGACTCAGCCCGATTAGTTAATAGGGTATTCAAAACATTTTTCAATTTTAATTCCACTTTCAATTCAATTTCACAATTCAATTCAATTTCACTTTTTCACTTTCTAATCAATATATATATCTACCAATTCAATCCATTTCAATCAATTATCAAATATCAATTACTCACCTCAACACTTACCATATACATTAAATAAAAATTATAACAATTATTAACTAGATTCGGATTATAGAAATACAAACTGTAATTTCCGAGCTACTCCTCGTTAACTTTATGTTTTCCTTTCTTAGCCAAGGTCTCTGGTACCATGTTAGCTACGGAAATTAAACAATTAAAAACCATCAATATAACACAATTTTATATTGAATATTTCAATTTTTATTCAACTTTTGCCTAATTTCCAATTTAGTCTCTAAACCAAGACTAACTTTATTTCTTCACAATTAATCTTATATTCTCATACAAATTCTACCTTAAACTAAGTTTAACTTCCTAATTTCACTTAAATCCATAAATTTTGAAATTTTCACAATTACTCCAATTTTTACAATTTTTACAATTTAGTCTCTTAACTAGTTAATAAAATCAACTAATTTTTCTCAATTAATACTTTATCCAAATATTTTAGGCTATTATACAGCCCTTAATAAAACAAAAATTTAATACCAAACCCTAATTTTTAACTATTTTCACAATTTGATACTAACATTAATATTACTTTATAATATCATTAAAGCTCTAAACCCACTTGATATTAATAATTTCTTTCAATATATTAATTTAGATAATAAAATGATTCATTTCATACAATTTGGTCATTTATGACATTTTTATAAAATTAGCCCTAAAGTTCTACTTTTATTCAATTTAGTCCCTGGGTCTAAAACTTGCAAATTAGCCATTTTTTAATGTAACCCATGCTAGCTAAATATTCATATATAATTTCCTTCTCCTCCTCTCCATTCCACATCCTTAAAATATATACAATTCCACTATTTACTTATATGTTCATTCAAAGTTGTCCACTTGAATCATTATCACTAAATTATTTATATCTTGAGCTACAAAATTCCAATTTAAGATATGCTTGATATTTTGGAAACTAGACTCAAGTATATTTCTACCATAAAATTTTCAGAATTTATAGTTTAGCCAATAAGTACAGTAAAATATTCAAATTTATTCCTATTCGGCTGTTTGACAGCTTCGACCTTTCCTTACTAAAAAATATTTATCTCTTAGTAAGGAATTTGGATGATGTTTCCGTTTATTTTTCTTGAAAATAGACTCATTAAGGATTTAAACATATAAAATTAAGCCCCTAATTATTTTTTAAAAATTTTTGATGATTTTCCAAAGTCAGAACAAGGGAACCCGAAATCATTCTGATCTTGTCTCACAAAATTTATTATATCTCATGATTTACAATTCCATTGCTTACACCATTTCTTCCATTTGAAACTAGGCTCAATAAGCTTTTCATGTTTTATTCAACCTCTAATTCGATTTCCACAATTTTTGGTGATTTTTCAAATTTAGTCTATTGCTGCTGTCCAAAACTGTTTTAGTGCAAAGTGTTAATTATAAAGTTTATAACACCCTTATTTCCTTTCTCTACAATATTTCCCATCACTTTCTCTTATTTCTCTTCACTAATATATCAAGAACATAGACCCTTATATAAGAAAACTCTACTTTAACATCATTTCCATGCTTTTTCAATAATATCAAACTTAAAAATATATTGAAATCTTGATGTTCTTACCTTGTCTTATTGATTTCAATTTAACTTGATTTTCTCTCTCCTCTAGCTTTTATTTCTTGAATTTAATTTGATATTCTAGCTCCTCATAGTCTCCTTATTATTTCTCTCTCTTGGTAACCATGGAAATTCTTTTAATTTCTAAGTGAAAATGGTGAACTTTTGGTGGAAGGACTAAATTGTACAGAAAACAAAACTTTCTTTCTTTCTCTCTTCTTCTCACGTTGGTGCATGCATGGAAAGAAGAAGAATTCTTATCATCTTTCCTTCCTTATATACTAAATAAAAAAAAATATATCTTATTAAAATATTAGTAAAATAATATTTATCTAATTAATTAATTTAAAATATCATCAACATAATCATTACATTTTAGAATTCTCTCTCTTACTGATTGACCACATTGCCCTTTATGATTTTTTAAAATTTCATCCTTGAGTCATCACTTAATTTGGTAAAATTGTGATTTAGTCCCTCATAATTCTTCACCTATTCAAATTGGTCCTAATTCATCCATTTTCCTTAGTTTCTATATCATTCCACCCATAAAATATTTGCACCATTGGTCCTTCAAATTTTTCATATTTACACTTTAAACCCCTCAATTTTGAGTATTTACTCTTAGGCAACAAAACTTTTCTCACTTTTACGATTTAATCCTTTCATGAATTAATATGTCATAATATACTTCTCAATGTTGACATAACTCAAAATTTCCCTCTTTGTCACCTTATTTATTTATTTTACTATATCAAGATACTATCTTACTTTCTTACTGTAGAAAATTTCGGGGTACTACATTCCATTTGTTAAAACTAGTCCACAAGCTCGCATCGCTCGAAAAATTTAAATTGTTCAAAAAAATAAAAGTATAGAGATTAGTTTTAACAAATGGAAAACATAGAAAAAACTATATTAAAAGGAATAGAGAATTGAGGAAAACAGAGGGAGAAATAGAAGAAAATGGAAAATAAAGAAAAAAAAGGGAATGTTAAAAGAACATAAAAGAAAAATTAAATTACTTAAAACGAAAAAATATAGGGACTGATTGTATAAATTAATCTAAAATTTTGTTTGAAATGATGATTTAATGTGCTGTTAACTGTGATTAATGACTCAGTGACTAAAATTTTAAACATAAATAATTAAAATAAAACTAAAAGAAACAAAAATGACTATTTTAATTGTTTAAAAAAAATTCATAAATGATTTTTTTTTGTTCAAAATGTGTAGTTTATCCTTTATAAATTTTTATTAAAAACAAATTTCCTTTAAAAAAAAAAATTAAAATTGGATTCATACGAGTCATGCTACAAAATGATAAAAACGTTGAGAGAAGAGGGGCAATTAGGAAGCAAAAATTTATGAAAGTAAAACAAAGTAATAGTGATGGCGCATGGTCGTCTCGTGTCTTGTCTGGCAAAAGCTCCGCCCTGAATTTTGTTTCTGCCTCAAAAAATTTCTGCTTTTTAACTTCTTATATTTTGTTGAGATGGCATATCCTCTAAATTAAAAAGGTTAATTAATTCTTCTTTTCATTTATTTAGTATATAAACTTTATTATCGTTGATGCTTTTAATCAAACATATTTTTCATAGCAGATTCTTGTGGCGGATTCCCCTACCACTCTTATTTTGGCTTCTTCTCCAACTGTTGCCTATTTTTACCCCCTTTACTTTATTCTGGAAATTTTTCTTCTTCATAGGGTAAGCCACAAATCTTTCTTTGTATTAAATTTCTTTTTGTCTCTTAATTTTCAAACGTCGGTTGCTTTCTATTTCTCTTTCTTCAAGTCCCATCTTGTCCTTTTTTTGAGCTCAGGTTTCCAGTGAATCCTTGGGGTTTGAAATGTTTTTATTTAGGAGCTAAGTTTTTAACCTGTTGCATTTAATTTGATCTGGGTTTGCTTTTATTTTTGCAGCTAAGCTGGATGACAGTGGAAAAATATTCAATTATTTTTGGTTGAAGTTTGGTTTTTTTAAGGAAAAACTTGGGTGTTGAAAGCTGGAGTTTTGGTGATTGAAGGCGATTGGGCCTCTATCGAATCGGGTTAGTGTTAGTTAACAAATAATTCCCCTGATTTTATATTTCTCTTAGAGTTGGTCTGTAATTTCTGCAAGGATTTTGTTTATTCTTTTTAGCTTTGCATTGTTTGCTTTGAAGATATTTTATATGCTCTATGTTATGTTCACTCTTGTTATAAAGATTGGATATTGTAATGAATTTCAGCAGAATTCTGGGGATTTTATTGCCCATTATGTTATGGAATTGAATAGGACTGAGGGTTTTTGGCTGTTTCACACGATAGCCTCAGCTGACCTTTGTGATATAATAAATCTTCAATATAAAATTGCACGATCCTTCGGTTTATCACAGAGTTCTTCCCTCACAAACAACATTTTTTTCTAATGATTTTACGTGAGACGATTTTATTTATTGCTAAAAGAAAGATCTTTGAAATGTACGTAGACTTATTTGTGCCATTTTTTGTGGATCATTTCCACTTTAGAAGGCCTTATAGGCACATCTTTTCTGCATAAAGACAAGGGCAACAATTGATAGACAGGGATCTACCTATAGGAATTGAGGTATTAGTTTGCTGGTGAGTGTTAACTTGGCCCTGTAAAAAACATCTGAATGTCAGTTATAAGAACATTTTACCGAATAACAAGATTCTTCTGTGCGAGTGTTACCCTTGTTATTGACCTGTGGGCAAGCAAAATATGCTTTACTCCTACTTTCGAAATGTTGTTTCTTTGAATTTATCAGAAAATTTAAGATACTTGATTTTTATATCTACCTGCCAGATACGATTCATCCTCCTCCCTCCCTCCCCCACGTTGTTACAAAGTTGGAACTAGTGTGCTTATCTCATTTCTACTGGTCTTAATGAACTATGCCTTGTTTCTGTTTTCTATTTTCTCAGCAATATGTTTTGCAGCTGTCATCTGAGTTCACCTGCTCCATTCTTTTACAAGGTTGTCCAGCTTATTTTGCTGTCTTCTGCACTTGTTATTCATAATAGGTCATTTGTTGAGTGTTCTATTGATGTGTGGTTCGACTTATGTCTTCATTTATGGCCTGGCTTAACTACTAGTAATCTTTCTTCTTCATGAAGAAGGAAACCCAGGCTGATTGGTGCTCGTAGAATACTGGATTCTCAAATTTAGATGTTATGGCACTTGTTTAAGAATCCATCAATGCTAATTGTGGTTATCAGATCATGCACTATTTGTGTCTTGTACTTGGACTAGATGAAATTAAGGCAGAAGAGCTGCCTCATCTCTTATGTATTATTGTCTGCAAAGTGATGGGGCTTAATTGGCCTGTGGCAAAGTTTCGTCTAGACAGTAATGTTCTAGTTTTGAATGGGGCTTTGTTGAATTATGGTTTGATGATTGTTTTTTCTTTGTCAAATCCCAAGTGTGTGTATATTTCTTCAGTTGTTAATTTTACCTGTTGCTTTGTTAGACTTTGAAATACTTACAGTAGGAAATTGGCTTTGTTTCAGGCTTACTTGTGTTATGATTTAGGAACATTGGCTTTGTTTCAGGCTTACTTGTGTTATGATTTAGGCGAGTTACCCTCTCGTGTCATCTCTCAGTATGAACAACCAATACGGTGAAGATAAAGTAAGTCATTGAGTCTTGGTGATTCTCTAGACCATTAAAAAAATTGCATAGTTTTGAACTTGCAGTTTTTTGTACAGGATGAAGCAACTGTCATGGGGTTTGAAGTGCCAAGATCACCAGATTCAAGTTATAATAATGTATACCCTGGGAACGAAGATGAAGCACGTGACCCACCAGTTGTCCCTCCTCACCTGCATCGTACCTTGCTTAGGTACCCTGCTAGCATGAACACATCTGGGAATCTTCCCTTGCCTGAAAACGTGATTCTAAATCATCTTTACATTGAAAACCGAGAACCACCAAGATCTGTGGTGGCACTTGGGTTCACTCAACGCTTTCGTGCAAAATATGTTACTGTTGTGCTATACAAACCAGTTCCAAGAAGGGGAAGTAGCAATACTTAATGCGTGAATCAAGAGTAGACCTTCATTGGGTTGGTTGGTTTGCCTTTGTGATGCAATTAGTTGCAATAGATTCGAATACAGAAATAGCAGAAAGAAGTATTTATTGGTTTCGCAGCAATTGATGGCTTGGAGGTTTTCCATTGAACCTCAAGTCAACACTTATCGATTACATTTAGAGTTGTTCCATATATATATATAAAGCTCGCTTTATTCTTTTAGACTGGTATGTGTGGTGTCGTGAGCTTGTTTGCTGCCTAAGTAAGGTACTAAACTTAAAGCTCTTGTATTTGTCGGGCATTTAATCAAAGGATTCATTCATTTTGATGGGCATGCCTGCCGTAGTTGTCGAATTCACCAATTTAAATGTACTGAGACCAGATCTTATGGAGATTGAATAAAATAAAAGTAAAATACTTGATGACCAGAGCTGTCGTGGGTGAAGTCTTGCTCAAGATTTTTCAATCCTACGTAAAAAATGAAAAGGAATTCAGTTATTACAAAAATAATAAATAATAGAAAAGGGAGAAGATAAAAGTAATATTTCGAAATAATTTAGAATAAACTCAAGATGAGATTTTCAGTATTTTCAGCTTTAGATGTCTTAAATTGTCATTTTTGGTGCCGAAATGCGTCACGGATTGTACATTCTTTTTACTTGATGCTAAGTTGATTTAAATGATGGAATAACAATTTCAAACCACCAATTTTTTTTTGTTAGTAGTAAATTAATTGTAAAAATAATTTGATAATTAATCCTGACCAATTCAACAACTTCATTTAAAAAGACACGAGTCTATTTAATAAATTCAATAACATATCTCAACTGTTTTCTCAATTAAATTATGCTAACTTGTTGTAATTATTAGAATAAAAAAAAAAAAACAATTATGATTATTAGAAAGGCAATCACAAATCAATTTGCTATACTTAATTGTATATTTTTCTAAATACCGAAACACAGTTTCTTAGAATCACACTAGGAATACTACGTTTGCTGGAAATATTATTTTTTACACATGATTTGGTATATGAGTTAGCAATAAACTAATTTGATTAGTAATATTTAGTCACTCTCATGACTTACTTTTAACAATGAGAATGAAAATTTTCATTTATTTTGAAAAAGGTATTATTTTTTACAAGACTCGTTGTTGCTCATCTTTCTAATTTCAAGTTTAAATTTGTACTAACTATTCTTTTTTTTGTATAACTATTATAATACATACGTAATAAATAAGTTTTTTCATCATATTATTACAATAGTAATCAAATGAGGTATTTTCAAATCTCATAGTTGTAGAAAACGAAAATTTATCTACTCTTAACTAAAAAATTAAAATTAGCTACTTATATAGTAAAAAAAAAAATCTGAACTTTTACTGAAAGTCTCATCTTGAAAACATAAACTCTCGTGAAAGAAGAGTTGTATTCCAACTTACCTCTATAGAAGTATACAAAATATTAAATATAACAAAAATCCTAAAAGGACAAATAAAAGGTAGAGAAAGGATTGTATGAAAATTATAATTCCATGTCATTCCTATCCTTTTCTAATAGGAGAATAACAAATCATAATTTTCTTCCTGATTTTCAATATTTTTAGTTGGATTTGAATTTTTTTAGTAGGAAAAATCTGATTTGTCATTCTCCTATTGAGAATGGACGAGAATGATGTGCAATCACAATTTTAGATAATCTCTTCTCAGAAAAAATAAAATTAATTCTAAATTAATTAAATATGCTTAGAAGTTAGAAATACAAACTAGCTTTTAAATTAGAAATAGTATTGATCCAAAATTGCTCTTCTTGGCTTGTATTCTAAACACCAATTGTACTTGTCAAAAATAGATAAAAATCACCGAAATTAATGGTGGCCCCAAATTGTGATGAGCCCAATTATGTCATTAGTAATACCACACCAGCAATCGTTTGGTCAAAATATATTTATTTGTTAGTTGACGATACGCATTTGAGATGTACTTGGTGTACTAAAACCAAACAATGTTCCCACGTATATATTATTTGGGAAATGCATAAGTCAAATGACATCTCCGCATGATGTTATTATATTAATCATATACTTCATCCTTTGTGGCTCCTCGACAGAAACTTGAGCTGGATTCTCATCATCAACACCTTACTTGCAATGCCTAGCTAATTGATGAAATTACATCATTAAACCCGGATTCTAATTTGTTTTCCTTTAATGCGGCTATAATCCATGGTCTTGGTTTAAAGTGGATGTTCCAATCATCCTTGCTTGTAGCTAAATGTTTTTAACACATACTTAATTCAATGGAGCAATAAAGGAGTTGCGGATACCAATTCCGAATTCCACATAAAATTTTAGCCCATAAAACCTTCATTTATCTAAAAACTTGTAGGAATATTTCAGATTTATTAAATCTTTTCCAATAATGTGTATTAATATATGGATAGACAAAATCTAGCAACCTTTATCCATTTCCTACAAAGCAATCTGACACTCTTCAATTAAACATCATATAATGGAGCTTTTATTAATATAAACGCCACATTAATATCTTCCATCTTATCCTATTAAGCCATGATCAGCACAGAGTCTCAAATGTGTTGATTATTATTATTAAATTTATACCCTCTAATTTCAACTGCTAGAAGCCCTTAATTAAGCTATATTGTAGAATATTATTAAACACTAGTTCTTAAAGAAAAGATGCAAACAAAAACTTAAGTCATAAAATAATATTCCCCAAACAAACTCTTAGAGCCTGTGAAAGGGTAAACAATGAGCTATATCATAGACTTTCTGTCTGCATCGATAAACCATGAGGAGAAAAGAAAACTCCAGTTTATGCAATATTAAGAGCAAAAGAAATTAAAAAAACCAGTTGACCCAAGCACAAGTATGAGATCGTGGGCTTCTTTTAAAACGAAGAAACATTTTTTAACTTCTTTTTTGTCATTATATTTCCCTTAATAGCAAATGATTTGACTTCGGAGATTGAAATAAAAATTTTGTTCAAATTATTTGATATGCAAATAGCAAGGGGTTGAATTTTGCAGAAGCTAGGCAGCGTTACATAAAGCTACTTCATTGGGAAGCTAGGTCAAGTAATGTTGGACATGTATCCTTTCGCATTTGGATTAAAGCATTATTGTTCCTGTTTTGAGACTTTATTTACGTAATTATAACTTAGTCAAACATATTTATGTAGGATCTGCCGGGCTTCTCTCCCTTTGGTCAAATAATCATAAACAAATATGTTCCCTCGGGAGACTATGAGGTAAGCCTCTACTTCCACTTGTTCTGGGAAACAGCTTGGTTTGCTTAACGTCATCCCTTAAATTTGATCTCTAATTATAATATTGCATTAATACTTTAATTATTTAGAAATATATTTTATTAAATTATTCTTATAGAATTTTTTTTTTTACTATACAAGAGTTGAATATTAATAATTTTATTTTCTAGCAAATTAATTTCATGTATCTTCTCTCAAATAAATAATTTGGAATTGAGGAGTACTTTTTTTATCCGTTATTTATTATGGTTTAAGGGTAAATTTGATCAAAATAATTAAAAAAAGTAGATTATTATAAAAGAAATGTTTAGGGCTAAGTGTAATATAATAAATTAAATATTATTTTTCTTAATTTATAATAATAAATAAATATAGTTGGAATGTTATTTGAAGAAGTATCAAAGAGTTAGAGAATTTGATTCATTAGTTTTTATTACGGTTTCATTTTGATTTAGGTAAAATGAATTAAAGTCATTAAAAATAAGGACAAAGTTGTTAGAAGTGTCGCAGTATCAATGGAATATTTGATATCCGAACTGGGGAATCTTATGTCGAGATCTCAAATTACCTTAAAAAAAGGTTACAATTTTTAAAACTAAATACACTCAAACCCATCCCACCTCCCATCTACCCCAAACTCATCCCCCAATTTTTTTTAATATTTTTCCTCTAAAATTTTACTCCCTTATTACTTTCCCTCAAAGTTTTACTCCCAAAACTTTTTATTTTCCCCCTAAACTTTTACTTCTTACCATTTACTTCCAAATAAAAAAATCAAAATTATAACAAAAACCCATAAACATAAATAGTAATAAATTTATTTATATTATTAAATTAAATTTCACATTTTACATTATTTATATTATTGAATTGTTTAGTCATATTGAATATTTATATTAAAATTGAATTATTAATGATGCCATAAAATATTCGTGTTAAAATTTTATATTGGTATCAATTTCACATTTTATCTTTAAAATAACTTTTATTAAAAAATCACATTTTTACATTTAATATATTTTTTAATTCCAAAATACATAGTGACAAGAATCTGAAGATAATTGAAACAACTAAACAAGCAAAAAAGCTAACCCATATATAAAAGATTAATAAATAAATTATGAGGTGATGAAAGTGAATAAAAAAATTGATTATGGTGGAAAAAATTATTATGATAGGTGACAGTAGTTATAAGGACCCAAAATTATTTTTTAATATTTAAATCGAACAAATATATTCGATTCGATTCGATTCGATTCGAATTCCATTTCACTCGACTCGATTCGAGAAAATTTTAAATCAAATTAGGATGATAAAATACGATTCGTCAACTTGATTAACTCGAAATTTTTTCATTCGATTCGATCGAACGCTCACCCTAGAGGTAGGTAACAAGTGAACTAAAAAGCAAATAAGAAAACAATCAAACGTTTACATAATCATTTACATTTCCAGTCAAAAAAAATCTATTACCAAATCTCAATATAAAACAATGATTTAAGTTGGTAAAAATGAACATGTTGAATTTGATAAAAACTTCAACATGTTAAATCAATTAAAAAAAATCAATTTTCATGAGTATTTCGTAAATTTAAGTTTCGTATTATTCTCTTGTTTATAAGTTGGATAACATTTATGAATAATTTTTTAACTCAAAATTTCTTTAATTTCAAATCTTTACCTCTCCAAAGTGTAGTTCTATTTAACAAATAAATTGCATTAAATAACACTAAATGCAAATAGGTGAGACATTAGTTGCACTAACAAATTTAAACCAAAATTTTAGTTTTTTCGACTACTAAATTATATTTAAGAACCTCTATCAAAAAATACTGCAATGGCAAGATATTTTGGAAGTCAAAAGGTTTTGTGACTACCATTCTATTGTAATTTTCATTTTCTTCCTGTATTCAGCAAACTACAAGTTGATCATCATTCAGTTGATAAATATATTTTAACCAATAATATATCTTTGTGTTATATTCAAATATCTATGAAAAGAAATTAAAAATTAAAGAATCAAAAGTACTCAGATTCTTGCTTTAAACCATATATACAAAATGAAAAATTCCTTATATTAAGGTCAGAATCTTCCCAGTTTCCTAGTTTAAATTTCAGCAGGACCACAAATGACGAAACCACATCTTAATCAATTTGTATTCTATTTAGCAACTTTGCCCTTTCAGTCCAACGCACTCCATCTCTTCCAGGGTGAATGTTAATTATAATGTTCTGTAATGTCCTTTTCTCCACCATATAACAACTTGAAAATTGATGTAATCATCATTGATTATTGTTGATTAGCAGAGGTTAGTGTGGTAATTAAGCAACTGGTTAGCTCTTAATAATTGTCTAATTGATCCTTTGGCATATACGACGAGACTTTTCTATTGCTGATGCGGCGAAGAGGATTCTTAACTGTTGGGAATCTCCATTAGCTCTTTAAACAGCTCCTAAAATGTCAACGTCAATCATGTATAAATACCACCCAAGTTTCCTTTAATCCAAACAACAATTCCACGAAGGAGAACCAACTTTCTTTTCTAGACTTTCCCAAGAAAAAGGAAGAAGAAAATGAGTGACATTGAGGGATCCCCAGGAAGCTCCATGCATGGAGTTACTGGAAGAGAACCAACTTTTGCATTATCAGTAGCTTCACCTATGGTTCCAACTGATACAACAGCTAAATTCGATTTACCAGTGGATTCTGAGCACAAAGCTAAAGTGTTCAAGCTTTTCTCTTTTGCTAATCCCCACATGAGGACTTTTCACTTGTCCTGGATCTCCTTCTTCACTTGCTTCGTCTCCACTTTTGCTGCAGCACCCCTTGTTCCCATCATCCGTGATAATCTCAACTTAAAGAAACAAGATATTGGGAATGCTGGGGTTGCTTCTGTTTCGGGAAGTATATTTTCAAGGCTAGTAATGGGCGCCGTTTGTGACCTTTTGGGACCTCGTTACGGTTGCGCCTTTTTGATCATGTTATCGGCTCCAACCGTCTTTTGCATGTCGTTTGTTTCGGACGCCGGAGGTTATATCGCAGTTCGGTTTATGATCGGATTCTCCCTTGCTACATTCGTGTCTTGCCAATACTGGATGAGCACAATGTTTAACAGCAAGATTATAGGGCTGGTCAATGGAACAGCAGCGGGATGGGGTAACATGGGAGGAGGTGCAACTCAGCTTTTGATGCCCTTAGTTTATGATATCATTCGACGACTTGGATCTACACCATTCACTGCCTGGAGAATCGCTTTCTTCATTCCTGGATGCCTTCATATCATAATGGGGATCTTGGTCTTAACACTTGGCCAGGACTTGCCTGATGGAAACCTTAGTAGTCTGCAAAAGAAGGGTGATGTTGCAAAAGATAAATTCGGCAAAGTAAGTTTAATTATTATATATATATATATATATATTTCCAAATAAAGCCAATTTTCATCATGTCAATTCTTTGCTAAAGAATAGTATGCTTTCATTTCAGGTGCTATGGTATGCCGTCACAAATTACAGGACCTGGATCTTTGTTCTTCTCTATGGCTACTCCATGGGAGTTGAATTGTCAACTGATAATGTCATTGCTGAATACTTTTACGACAGGTAAGTCAAATACTACAACTGCAATATATATGCATCTATCTTTACAGAAAAAAATCAAACTAGAAGAGTAAAATTAATCGACTACAATGTCAATGAACAGGTTTAATCTCAAACTACACACAGCAGGGATAATTGCCGCCACCTTTGGCATGGCAAACCTTGTTGCTCGTCCCTTTGGTGGTTACGCTTCAGACAAAGCAGCCGAATTATTTGGCATGAGAGGCAGGCTTTGGGTCCTATGGATCTTACAAACTTTAGGAGGTGTCTTCTGTATCTGGCTAGGCCGTGCCAATTCTCTTCCCATTGCTATCCTAGCAATGATCCTCTTCTCCATCGGAGCTCAAGCCGCATGCGGCGCCACGTTCGGCATCATCCCCTTCATTTCACGACGATCTTTGGGAATCATTTCGGGTCTAACAGGTGCCGGTGGGAACTTCGGGTCTGGATTGACACAATTAATTTTCTTCTCAACATCGAGGTTTTCGACCGCATCTGGTCTTTCATGGATGGGAGCCATGATAGTGGCTTGCACTCTTCCAGTGACATTGGTGCATTTCCCTCAATGGGGCAGCATGTTCTTCCCACCATCCAAAGATGTCGTGAAATCCACCGAAGAACATTACTACTCTTCGGAGTGGAATGAGGACGAAAAGAAAAAGGGTATGCACTCGGCGAGTCTCAAGTTCGCCGAGAACAGCCGGTCGGAGCGTGGAAAGCGCGTGGCCTCAGCACCAACCCCGCCTAATACAACCCCTTCCCATGTTTAAGTAAAGTATAGTAAGTGTTTTCTGTTTTCTTGTTGAATAATAAGAAGGTTTTCACTTTTTTAACTCGAGCCTTAGATGAAAATGGAACCAGATATTATAATATCCAAAACAAAAAAAAAAGATTCCAAATGTTGATGTTGGCAATGAAGAAGCTAATCAAAATCGGAATTGTTTATGTTGATATATACTGAATTTTCAATGTAAGATCTCAGGATATTAAAATAGTTTATATTCCAACTGTCTTTGATTGTAAAACCTAACCTGAATTAAATCCTAAGTATACATAAATAATGAGTTAATTGTACCATCCATTCTTAAACTATAACTTTTATTTTAAATTGGTTCCATACTTTAAAACATTCTAATTATAACTTTAAACTATCAAAGTTACATCAATAAGATACTTTCACTCTTTTTTTTTTTTTTTAAATTTTACTTTATTCTTTTTATTTTTACTTTTAAAACTTAAACAGTAACAATGTACTTTTCAAAAATTTTATTTTAAAGTATGTTACATATGTAATTTAATAATTAAATTAACAATTTTAATAATTAAAAATTTTAATTAATATAATATTAATAATTTAAAAATATAATTAGAATATTTTACAGATGCGTATAATAATATAGATTTGAATAGATTACATTGGTAGATTGCATCAGCAAAAAGTCATGTTTGGAATTAGTATGACAGGCCCTGGCAGCATTATGATATCTTAGCTAGCTCCCAAAAATTCAAACAAATAAAAAATCTTTGCTTGGGAAACCTTTTTATGTTTTTTTTTTTAACATTATATTACAAAAATTACATTATAAAAGGTTTCCTTTTGATTAGAATATTGCAACTTGTTTGCACATCTTGACGATTTCATATAATTTTGTTATAATTAAAGACTATTTAAAATTAAAGGATGAAGCTAAGCATATTGAGTTGTTTCGATTTAAATAAAGCATGCTTGATGATCATCTATCACATTTACTCCTCCTATTTGAATCTCCAAAAAGAAAGTGGTAAGTAAATAATATGAATATGTCTCTAAATAATAGATGCATTAGCATTAATCCTCTAATTAAAAAGCATACTTAATATAGAGTTAATTCATTATTTTATAAGTTTTTTTAATAAAACAATCTTCATATAACACGTATTTTTGTTATTTATCAAAATAGGATTCCTTTATAAAAATAATATTAAAAATTAATTAATTATAAAAATAGAGCGAAAAATAAATTAATTATAAAAATGAAATACTATTTGTTACAGTAATTTTAGATGTCGCTTGATACATTGGCAACATCAATAAACTTTATTAAAAAAATTGACAGAAAAATGAAAAAAGTGGAAAAAAAATTGCAGTGTCATCTGATACATTGACGACATCAATAAATTTCAAAAAAAATATTCTGATACAAAAAAAAAATCAAAAAGTGAAAATAAAAAAGCTAATTTGTGATTCTAACACCAAACAATAGTTTTTTCTATGCATTTAATGTCTTAATGACTTTTCCAAACATTTAACGTTTTAATGTATTTCCCCTACATTTAATGTCTTTTCTTGCATTTAATCCCTAAAACAACAAATTTTTTTTATTGAAAAGGTGTCGTCTGACACATTAACTGCATCAATTAAAAAATTATTTTTTTATTTTTATTAGATTTTCTTAAAAAAATATTAATACTATCAATGTATAAGAAAATACTCAAAATTACTATAACAAACACTTTATTTTTATAATTAATTTATTTTTCATCCACTTTATTTTCGTAATTAATTTATTTTCCATCCTAATTTTATATAAAAAAAAAAAAACTTTCAACATTTTGACTCTAATCAAATCAAATGAAAGAGAGTTAAAATCATTTGGATAGTTGATGAAAGAGAAAAGTAAAATGGATTTTTGAGAAACTGATTTTCTAATTTGGATGCATGGATTATATAAACTGAAAAGAGAAATGCGTATAATTGTAAAAGAGTTGGCAACATTAGAAATATGTAATTTAATTGTCTAATATTTGTGAGTTAACTGATATAATTTTTAATTTTAATTAATGTTATCATAATGAAAATATTTGTTAATTTACAAAAACTTAAAAATTATACAAATTGACATTTTAATTATGAAATTTATAAATATTATCTTATCTATCATAATTTATTACTTTGTTATGAATTGTTAATTACTGTATTACCCATAATTTACAACAATATTATTAATGTGAGCATAAATTTTTCTGGTTAATAAATTAATAATTTACTAAATATTTTATCAATTTAAAACTATATATTACATTGGTTAAATGGTGAATTAATATATAAGTTGAAATACTTTGAAAAGCTTAAAAAGTATAATTAGAATATAATTCTACGAAAAAAATTATATTTGTAAATATGAAAGTTATTGTGTTTTTATTAATAGCTTTTATAATTAAGAAATTGAACATTACGGGTTAATCATTTAAAATATCTTGTGAACATTTTTTTAGTGATAATTTTGTTTTAATAAGGATATGTCAACTTAATTGTGAACTACCCCATAAGTTTTCATCATAGTTGTATTTTTTAAGGAAAATAGGTATTGCATTAAATACAATTTAAAAAAAAAATTCATTGTAAGAGGCATATTTCTAAATCAAATTGTTTTTGCGAGTAAATCTTTTAAACCACAAAATTAGGCAGCAAAAATAATCCAAATTTCGCCTGCTTGATGACGTCTTTGAGGTAAAAAATAGGGAATTAGGAAAGAGGGGAATGTGAATTAATTACGTTTCTAACTTAGCTATGCTATATGATCAAATGGTAATGAGGATAACACTTACCTTAATGTATTTTATTCACAAATTGATAATCAAACATGTTTACAGCTACCATCTAACAACAAACAGATTAGGACCGCTGTTTTAGTTATTTAAACAGAATCATGTGTCAAAACTGATCCTTTGGGATTAACGATAAGTCCTCCCAATAAGGGGTTACGCCCTGCTTTTCTTTATTCCAAACATCATTGAATGCATAATTATTTAATAATATAAAAATAAATTACTATTAGAATAGGATAATGAATTAATATTCACAAACATAAATAATTGGTGTGGCTTAACTAATCGGTAGTACCTCTTTCTTCTTTAAACTTTTTTTTAGGTGTAACCTGATTAATCGACGACATCCATATTTAAAACTTAAAATATAAGTTTTTTTAATAGTATACGCATAAAAATAAAAAAATATTTTTTATTAATGCTGCCAATGTGTTAAGCGGTACACTATTATTTTTAATAAAATATTTTTTAAATTGACAAAAAAGCACTAATAAAATTTTATTATGATAAAGTCAATGCTCACTATTCCTTCTCTGCTCTCACTACTCTTCTAGTTGTCAACTATCACGATAGGCTCTTGTTTAGCTACCGGTTCCAAAGTGAGAAGCCATGGATGGCTCAACTAGTTGCTGTTGCTCAGAGGCAAATTTAGGTGAGGTGGCAAGGGCCCCGACCCCCTAAAATGAAAAATTGTCATTCAGGTCATTTAAATTTTTTTTTAAATGTTAAATTAGTAAAGATAATATTACACTTTGGCCCCCTTAAAATTATAAAATTCAATTTAATTCTTTAAAAATTATAAATATATAGACAATAAAAAATTAAAATTTCATTCGTCTCTCTAAAAAATTGTTCTAGCTTCGCCCCTACTATTGCTTGTCTTTCTCTTGCAGCCAAAGTAGTGGAAACCCAAGTGCCTCTCCTACTGGATTTACAAGTACATATGTTTGTTTAATAGCAAAGTTTGTTGTCATTCTATTTGCTTGGTCTCATATATGTTGATCTGTTTAGGTTGAGGAGACCAGATGTGTGTTTGAGGCTAAAACTATCCAAAGAATGGAGATTTTGGTGCTCTCTTCCCTTCAATGGAAGATGAACCCAGTTACCCCATTTTCATTCCTTGATTACATTACAAGGAGGCTTGGATTAAAGGGCCATCTTTGCTAGGAATTTCTAGGATTAAACAAGAACCTATTGAGGTAGTTGACAGCTAGAAGACCAGTGAGAGCAGAGAAGGAATAATGAGCAATGATTTTATTATAATAAAATTTTATTATATTAGTTTTTTTTTCAGTTTAAAAAAATATTTTATTAAAAATAATAGGCTGTCGCCTTACAAATCAGAGAATCAATAAAAAATATTTTTTTCGTTTTTAGGCGTATACTGTTAAAAAAACACTCATATTTTGGGTTTTAAATACGGGTGCCGATGATTGGTCAGGCTGCACCCCAAAAAATTAAATTTTTTTTAAAGAGGAAAGCGATGTCACTGATTGGTCAGACGATATCAATTATTTACTGTTATCTTTGCCAAGTTTCGTGAATATTAATCCCTTTTCCTATTCTAGTACTTATTTATTTTATATTATTGATGTAAAAAACCCTTTATTTAGTCCTCCAACTTTTTGAAAAAAAATATTTTAGTCTTATATTTAATTTTTCACCTCTTTTAACCTTTGAACTTACACTTTTTTTTATCAAATCACCCAATGTGGATAGAAAAATTAACATATATTAACTTCATTGATGTGAACATGTACATGAATACCATATCAGCAATTAATTATTTTTTAAAGAAATTCAAAAAATTCCAAAACATACCGAAAGTTAGTAAATTTATTTAAAAATTTTGTAAAAATAAAAAATATTATAAATTTTTAAATAAATTTAAAAACATTAAAAATTAATTATTTGCTAATGTAGCATCGACGTGTATGTCCATGTTAGTAAAGTTAACATTTGTTAATTTTTTCATCCATTTTGTAGTGGTTTGATAAAAAAACGCAAATTTAAAGATTAAAAGAGGTGAATAATTAAACAAATGACTAAAATGATTTTTTTTTTAGAGTTAGAAGACTAAATAAGTTGTTATGTGAAAATTTAATATTAGTAAAATTTTGAGTTCAAATTTTATGAAAAAAAAATAATTCTAAAAGAATCCATTTAAAGATTAACTTGATTCCACTCGAAATTTCAATTGTCGGAATTCTCAAAAAGAAAAATGCTTGAGGACTTTTACTTTTTCAACAACCAATTGCATTATTAGGGTAAACATGAACCTACTATTATGATAAATAGTAGGGTAAATTACACAGTAGGTTACTTTAAAATAGCGTTGTTCTTATTTTGATTACTCTAAGTTTTTTCAATTTAGTCACTAAAATTAAGATAATTGCTCGAATTGATCACTATCGTTAAAAATTTCATTAATCCACTAACGAATTGTTGACGAGACATTTTTTTAACATTTTTTTAACATTTGACTAAAGCTAGTGAATTCTCTATAATTACTCCAAAATACTTTTTTTTTTTTTTGGTTTATTTGCAACATAAGACTAAAGCTTGTAAGTTTTTTTTTTTGCTTCTTGTTGTTGTTTGTTTGTCGAAAAAAGTAATAGAAAAAAAAATGAGGATAGTTTGGACTTATTTCTTTGACTGATAGGTTTCACAGTGAGTAGTATGTTCATAATGTTTATTTGTACTTGTTTGATTTTTGTTCGAATTCAACTACGTGCTTCTCAGAGATCCTTCGCAATTTCTTCAAGATCTGATCTCAGTATAGTAAGTTTTTCTTTTTTTTAAAGAAACGTTTATTTTTCCCCATAATTCTTAAATTTCCAGAATTAGGTTGTGTTCTATTTCTTTTTGTGTGTTCGGTGTCGAAACCTTTTTTTTTTTCAATCTGAAAAATGTAGGGATCGATTTAAAAACCAAAAACGGAGTCACCACCGACCTTTTTTGAGGTGGATCGGATCACCTTGAAATTGATCATAAAATGTTGATTTATTAAAATAATTTTTGGTCTACAAAACTCGAGAAAATGAGTTCGGGAGTCGATTACATACGAGGAAGGGTTAGCACCCTCGTGACGCCCAACATTGGTACCTAATTGATTACTTAACGTCCTAACATCGAACATTTGAAAAAAACTTTAAAATACAATCCTTTTATCTAAGAACATTTGCACAAATCAAAGTGAATACCGAGACACATTTATCTCAAAGAAATAAAATGCCGTACCCAGTAAGTTAGGATGCGACATTTCAATCCTTCAGGATTAAGCTTGTCTCTTTTATTTTAAAAAAGGTCATCCACTTAAATTCAATAGGATATTTAATTATTTGGATCAAATGAAAAATCGGAATCCAATAAGTTAGGGCTCAATTTTTGAAAATTCCAAACAAAGAATATTGCCTTTATTTTTTGAAATTCTTGTCTCGAGACGATAAACGTCATATCTAGTGAGTTAGGACGCAACCTCTCGAATTCTCGAGGATAAGCTTTTACTTAAAAATTTATGTGTTTTGATTTTAAAAAAGGATACTCGATGGCCTAGGTTTAATGAGAAAAATCGAAACCTAGTGAGTTAAGGCACGATTTTCTCAAAGTTCCTAAACACGAGTTTTAGTTTGAAAACCTTTGAATGAATTTTTTTTTTTTACTGAAATGATGTTAAGACACGATATTTTTAACAAACAAAATGGAATGGAGTGATAGTATGCGAGGCAAAATGGCAAATACATACACAAAGTATTACACTAATAAATTACGAATAATTAAAAGTTATAAATTAAGAATTATAACCCATACAATGACAATAACCACATAACACAATTCCAATATTAACTATCAAAGAAAATGGGGCAGAATAACACACAAAAACAAATAAAAAAACGAAAAGTAGTTAATATGTGAAAATTATTTAAAGGTAAAAGATATATGTGTAAAACGATTTAAAATAGCTAATTTAAAAACAATCCAATCAAACATACAAAAATTTAAGTTTGTTAATTTACAAAATAATTTAAAATAAAACAATATAAAAGTGATTTAAAATAATTGATCTATAAAACAACTTGAGTTCGTACATAAAATATTTAAATCAGATGACCCATAAAAAAAATTTAAAATGAATAATATGCATAAAATATGAAATAGTTTTACACATCCTCATAATAACTAATCATAAAACCATTTAAGATAAAGAATATATGTATTTAAAAAAAATTAACTTCATGAAATAGTTTAAACTAATAACATATTTATAGATTTAAGAGAAATAAGCACGTAAAAATTTAAAGTAAATGACATAATGAAAATAATTAAACTAAAGAATATATAAGTTTAGTATATGAAAATATTTAAAAGAATAAAATAAAATAATTAAAATAAGCTAAATGTGAATAGGTTTAAAATAAAATATTTTTTTTTGAAAGGTAAACAAATAAATAAATTAAAAATGGTAAAGGACGAAATTGAAATTAAGGCAAAATCCAAATCTTAGAATGAAAATAATAACAACAGGTTATTAAGGACCAGATTAGCATGCGTGCAAACTTGCGAGGGTTCTTTGGGAAACTATCTCGAATACCCGAAACGACGCCGTTCCAATACTAGTCCCTCAACAGCCTGAGGATTAAATCGAAACAATAAACAAAACACGGGGCTAAATTAAAAAAATGCAAGACTATGTTGCAAAATACTGCAAAAGCGGAGGGATCTGGTGTGCAAATATACCTTCACCGCGAAAACACGCGAATCCTGAGGGGTCGAATTGGGTCAGCCCGATCCAGTCGAAAACAACACCGTTTTGAGGTTATTATGGTTAACCTTAAACGATGTCATATGGGAACACCTATAAAATGGCCGAAAACTAAAAAAAACTCATTTGAAACTTTGTTTAAAAAAAAACCGAGCTTTCTCTAAAAAAATAGGCCCTCCGAGCTCCGACCTAGCCCTGGCCGAACTCCGGTCATCGGGCCGCCTTGTTCGGTCGTCCTCGCCACCGTATACGGTGGCCGGAGACTACGAAGAGGCTATTTTGGCCTTTTAAACTATCCCGAACTCGAATCTAAGCCTTAAAAGACCAAAACCCTCGCCAAAACTGAAAGAGAAAAGAAGAAACCGTCGGTTTTCGCCTTTAAAACGTCCCCCAAAGGTAAAAGTTTTTATTTTTATTATTTTTCTATATATATGTATAATATATTTGAAGCTAAAAGACTACAAAAGTTCGAATAATACCTCTATTTTTATATATTTTTGTATTCGAAAATCGTGAGTGTTTACAATGGTTTCTTCGGCCTTTATATAGCCGATTCAAAAATAAAATGAAAAATACAAAGTTCTTTTTGTTTTTGCTGTATTTGCTGTGACACTGCTACTGTTTATTTTGCTGCTTTCGGTTCTTTGTTTCCTTTCTTGTTCTGTTTCTGTTTTCTTCTATTCTTGCAGGCAAGGTCAACGTGGATGATTTTTGGCCATTTTGGTGCAAGGCCGAGCAAAAGAGGTCAGGCCTTGGGACGAGGCGCAGACAGTGCGCTCGAGGCACGTGGAGGAGCCAACGGCGCGGTGCGCATAGAAACCCTAGGTTTCTGAAAGCGCATAAGTTTTTTTGGGCCTTGGGCCTCTCTTGTATTTGGGTTTAAAAATTTTTTAATTTTGGGCTGTAATTTGTAAATTGGCTTGGACTGGACTTCAATTTCGGGCTGTAATTTTTAATTTTTGTTTCCTTAACTTATGCCCGGGCAAATTTAGGCTCTTACAACTGCCCTTCTTTGTTCATTATCGTATACCGAAAATGAAGCAAAGACTTTAAAGTGAGCCAAATTTGCCTGGTCTTGCAGGATCTCGATTTTTTGGTGCTTCTCTTCTTCAAGTAGCCTCGTCCCACTACATCTTCAGGGGTATAGGAAGTGTGGCTTCAATCCGCTCTAATATAATTTCAGGGAGAAGAGATTTGTAACCTCAATCTTCTCTGCTGAAACTTCAAAAAAAATATTGATCCTCTATGTAAACTCAATGAGAAGAGATTTGTAACCTCAATCTTCTTTGCTGAAACTTCAAAGAAATATTGATCCTCAATGTAAACTTAGGGAGAAGGGATTTGTAACCTCAACCTACTCCACCGGAACTTCGAGGAGGTGAAAATTTAGTGAGAAGAGATTTGTAACCTCAATCTTCTTTGCTGAAACTTCAAAGAAATATTGATCCTCAATGTAAACTCAAGGAGAAGGGATTTATAGCCTCAACCTACTCCACTGGAACTTCGAGGAGATAAGAATTCAGTGAGAAGAGATTTGTAACCTCAATCTTCTCTGCTGCAACTTCAAACAAATATTGATCCTCAATGTAAACTCAGGGAGAAGGGATTTGTAGGCTCAACCTACTCCACTGGAACTTCGAGGAGATAAGAATTTGGAGAGAAGAGATTCGTAACTTCAATCTTCTCTGCTGAAACTTCAAGGAAAATGTTTGATCCTCAGTGTAAACTCAGGGAGAAGGGATTTGTAGCCTCAACCTACTCCACTGGAACTTTAAGGAGAAAAAAATCTGAAATCTTTAGTCCGCTTCCTTGCTATCTTAGGAAGATAATACTACAATCTTCGATCTGCTTCTCTGCAAACTCAAGAAAACAAGATCTACAAATTCACCGATGTTACTACACCGTCCTCTGGGGGACTTGTCCTGTAGAATCAGTTTTATATGCTTATGCTTATGCAAAATGATTGGGATGCTATGATCAGAATGAATCAAATGCTTCTAACTGAATGTGTTATGAATGGTATATATGAAATGTTGCGAGAATGATCCTTTTTAATACTTAAGGCCTCATTGCTTATATCACGCTGTCTTCTTGCTTGGTTGGTATTTTACTCAAAACCCGAAGAAACAATCATATTTTGCTCCACTGGTTTGCCCCACTATAACTTCAGGGTCCGTTCCATAAAGCTTATACCATCCTAAATCCATCCCACTGCCATTAAGGAGTAAAGAATTTGTGCTATTTCCCAAAATGATCTGTTACGTCCTTCTCTAGGTGTCAAGTATGAATACAAAATTTCTTCTTTAAAAGAGATCTCCTTCTTGTTGCTCGTTTGTCAAAGCCTTATCTTTGCTGTTTTGTTTAAAAATTCAAAGAGATCCTCACTACTTAGATGCCTCTTTCTTAGACATTTCCAAACCTTAGATCTGGTGAGTTTTAAACAATAGTCCTATTTTAGGTTCTTGTATTATTTAAAAGCCTTTAGAGTAATATGCAGAACTTTTTCTATGAAAGTATTATCAGTCCATAATTCATTATTTTAATGCAACATGCTTGCGAAAGGTAATAACAATAGACGAGAATAAAATTGGTGTGAAGCAAAGCTCAAGGTAAATTATCCGAGAAAAAACGGAAATAGAAGAAATTAATTGAAAATGCATATCTTGAAAGGAAGAAAGTATTCAAAGATAGCCAATACAATATGAATAAGGACGAACACTAGGTGCCCTAGATATCACAGCCCGAGTTTCTCTATATGAGCTTCTGGGAGACTGCTTTGAGTTTGACATGTGTTTAGGAGATCTTGAGTACTTTGTCGATGCCCCAAGACGTAACATACCCCTTCCTCGTTAATTTAAGCCTAACAGGATCACCGTATATCACCATTTGAGACGTTCTTTTCAGGTTTTCCACTCAAATCCCCTTTGGCCTTAAGGCGCCCTTTGCGGGTTTTCGCCTTGGCCTCTCTGTATTTTCTCTCTTTTTTTTAAAGGTCTCAAAGCGCCCTTTGCGGGTTTTTACTTTGGCCTTTTTCTTCTTTACGCGTAGTACTTCTTAACTGAATCCAAATTTACAGGATTGGGTAAGCTTTTTTCATCCATTTCAGCCAAAATCAGTACTCATTCGGATAAAGCCTTCTTTACCACGTAAGGTTCTTCCCAGTTTGGCATCCATTTCCCTCTGAAATCTTTTTGTATAGGGAGGATCTTTTTCAGTACCAAGTCCCCCTCATGAAATTCCCTTGGGCGAACCTTTTTATCATAAGCTCGTATCATTCGCTTTTGATACATCTGACCGTGCTGGATAGCCCTTAGCCTCTTTTACTCAATCAAGGTCAATTGATCATATCAGGATTGGATCCATTCTGTTTCGTTTAATTTCAACTCTGACAAAACCCAAAGAGAAGGTATCTCTACTTCAATAGGTAGAACTGCCTCCATTCCGTAAACCAGCAAGAAAGGTGTTGCCCTAGTAGAAGTTCTGACAGATGTTCGGTAAGCGTAGAGAGCAAAGGGCAACTTCTCATGTCAATCTCTATAAGTTTCCGTCATCTTCCCCACAATCTTCTTAATGTTTTTATTGGCTGCTTCTACTACACCATTCATTTTCAGATGATATGGCGAAGAGGTGTGGTGTCTGATCTTGAACAGATTACAGACATCTGCTATCATGCTGTTGTTCAAATTGAGCGTATTGTCCGATATAATCTTCTCCAACATCCCATATCAGCATATGATTTCCTTTTTTAAGAATCTGCTAACTTCTGATTTAGTTACACTGGCGTATGAAGCAACCTCTGCCCACTTAGTGAAGTAATCGATGACCACGAAGATTAATCGATGTCTATTTGAAGCTTTTGGTGAGATCAGACCAATGACATCCATGCCTCACATAGAGAAAGGCCATGGGGAAGTCATAACATGCAATGGCAAAGGAGGCACATGAATCTTGTCCCCATAAATCTGGCATTTGTGACATCTCTTGGCATAGTTGATACATTCTCCTTCCATGGTAGACCAATAGTACCCGAATATCATAATTTGTCTGGCCATTGTAAAACCGTTGGTATGGGTTCCGCAAACACCCTCATGGACTTCTTCTAAAATTTTCTTAGCTTTAACAGCGTTCACACATCTCAATAAAACCTGATCCTTTCTTCTTTTGTACATGATCTCCCTATCTAAGACGTAATCACAGGCTAGTATTGTCAATGTCCTTTTGTCGTTCTTAGTCGCCTGATCAGGATATGCACAATTTTTCACATATCTCAATATATCCTGAAACCAAGGGTGATCATCTCTTTCATCTTCATCCACATTGCAACAATGGCCTGGGGCTTCGTAGATACTTATTTGAATAGGTTTTACGTCCTCTTGTCTGATTACTTTAATCATGGAGGCCAAAGTGGCCAAAGCATCTACCATCTGGTTTTCCTCTCGTGGGAGATAACTAAAGGTAATGTCATCAAACTCCTCAATTAACCCTGTAACTATCCTTCGGTAATTGATCAATTTAAGGACTCTTGTCTCCCATTCACCCTTTAGTTGGTAGATTACTAGTGCAGAATTTCCATATACTTCTAGCACTCTGATTTTATGCTCTATGGCCGCTCGGAGTCCCATGATACATGCTTCATACTCTGCCATATTATTTGTGCAATCAAAATCCAATTTGCAAGTGAATGGATAATGATCTCCATTTGGGGATACTAAGACTGCCCCAATTTCGATGCCGACAGCATTTGATGCTTCGTCGAAATTGAACTTCCAAAGATGATCCTTTAGGGTGTCTTCCTTCACAGCCGCTACATACATTAGATCCTCATTGGGGAAATCGAAATTCAATGACTCATAATCTTCTAAAGCTCTGCTAGCTAGAAAATCTGCTATTCCGCTCCCTTTCACAGCTTTTTGACTCACATAGACGATATCAAATTCTGAAAGCAGAATTTGCCATCTGGCCATCCTTCCATTTAAAGCAGTTGACTCCATCATATACTTTAGTGGATCCAACTTCGATATCAACCAAGTCATGTGTTACAACATGTATTGTCTCAACCTCCGAGTTGTCTAAATTAAGGCGCAACACAACTTCTCAATTGACGAGTATCTCATCTCACACTCAGTGAATTTTTTACTGAGGTAATATATTGCTTTTTCTTTCCGTCCTGACTCGTCATGCTGACCCAGCACACATCCCATGGAGTTATTAAACACTGTCAAATACAGTATTAATGGTCTATCTGGGTTTGGGGGTGATAACACTAGGGGACTTGATAAATATTGCTTAACCTTATCAAAAGCTTTTTGGCATTCATCATTCAACACGCCTGGGTTGTGTTTCTTCAGAAGACGAAATATAGGGTCACATTTCTCAGTTAATTTTCAGTTGAACCGAGGAATGTAATTTAGCCTTCCGAGGAAACCTCGAACTTCTTTTTGGCTGTGTGGCGGAGGCGATTCTTGTATAGCCCTGAATTTATCTGAGTCAATCTCAATTCCCCTTTTACTGACGACGAAGCCCAATAATTTTCTAGATCTAGCTCTGAAAGTACATTTTGCTGGATTGAGTTTTAACTGGTATTTTCTTAGTCTCAGGAACAGCTTCCTCAAAACTTGGATGTGTTCCACTTCTGTTCTAGACTTTGCAATCATATCATCCATATAAACTTCAATTTCCTTATGCATCATATCATGGAACAAAGCCACCATAGCCTTTTGGTATGTAGCTCTTGCGTTTTTCAACCCAAACGACATCACTTTATAACAGAACGTACCCCACAATGTTATGAAAGTTATCTTTCCCATGTTCTGAAGATGCATCTTTATCTGATTGTACCCCGAGAATCCATCCATGAATGAAAATAACGAGTAGCCTGCCGTATTACCCACCAGAGTATCAATGTGGGGTAAGGGAAAATTATCCTTTTTGTAACACCTCGAATTTTGGGCCTAGAAGTATTGGGCCTTAGTTAAGTTTTGGATCCTAGCTTAGTATTTTTAGGAGTTTAATTTTGGCCTTCTAGAAGGTTAGTAATGGCGTTGGTATGGACTCTGATAGAGAGTGATCAGAAGAGAAAATATAGGAAAAGGTTAGGAGAGCTTATCATGGAGAAAAATTAGAAGATGTGATGTGGATGAAGTGGAGCCAATTGGGACTTTAGGGGTTCGGCTTTGGGTATTTATCGGGGGTGTCGAATTCTTTTTGAAGAGTTTCCCTTGCTTTGCCAAACCGAATGCTTCATTCTTCTCTTTCTTTCTAGTTCTTTTTCCTCTTTTGCAAAAGCCGAATACCCATATCCCCTTTGTCGATTTCTTTTGCTTTCCTCTATCACAAATTTTTTTTGTTATTTACAACCTTTAATCAAGATTTTAAAAGCCGATCACACTCAGTAGATATTTAGGCCGTAAGATCAGAGACGAGTTTCGATAAGTGTCTTATTCTCAATTTTAGTTTCTTAGGGGGGTGGCTGAATATATGTGTAGCCATAAGGGTGACTCGTGTGGAAGACGATCACCTGATGTTGATAAAATATGTGTGTTGATGCAGATCTAGGAATATTCGAGACTATTCGCTAAGGAAAGGCTAGAAAAGCCGAAGGTTCACGGTAAGGCTACGGTAAGGCTTCAGGATTTGATAAAGTTTTAGTAAGGTTTGGAGTTGATTTGGAAGTGGTTTTGATTGTAGGTCAAGATTGGGGATAGTGTAGGTGCGAGTCGTCAATCAGGTGTGTACAAACACTACACACACGGTGAAACGGCAAAAGCTAAAATCCCAAAATCTCGTATGGGCCTGCCGAATTTGTGGGTCCAAATTGGAAAAATTGCGATATGAAATTCTATGATGAAATGATATGCATGGATTGTATGATTGAATTATGATTGGGCTTAATGGGTTTTATAAGCATGATTGGGTTTAATGGGCTTTATAAGCATGTTTGGACTTTGTGGGGTTATAGGAATGCATGCTAGGGTTTAATGGACTTTAGGCCTAGTTAAATGGACTCTCAAATTTTCATAAAACTTAACTAAGTAATAAACATGTCTGTGAACAAGTCAATAGACTAAGGTGTGGCAACCGACGTATGCATGTCTAGGATTGGATCTAGGAAGAGCTTGGTACTTAAGCGGTCCGATTGAACCACCTCCTCTTCTCTTGAATCCTACTTGGTGCATAGTGTCCGTTCATCTTAGCCGCGAGGACTTGTTGATGGGCCAAAATTCATAACTAAAATCTGTATCATTAGGAAATTATGAAAATACCCTTCTAGGATAGAATTACGAAAATACCCTTCTAAGGTAGAATTACGAAAATACCCTGTAAGGTAGAACTATTGAAACACCCTTGTAGGGTAGGAGTACCGTAATACCCCTATAGGGTAGATTTACGAAAATACCCCTGGATAGTGAGATGACTAAAATACCCCTAAGTGCTTAATATGTGAAAATGTGTGAAAATGAGTATGATGCATTCATGAATTGTATGTTGCACTTGGGTGGGTTTTGATGATACGGAGGAAGTGTTTTGAGGATCGCATAGTCGCTTGACTACCGTGGATCCACCGTAGGCTCTTAAGCAACCGAGTAGCTTTGCTACACCGTATTTATATAGCAGCCTTGCTGCAATATGAGTAGTGCCACAATCGGTGTTACCTCTAGAGTGTAGAGGACGGGTGGGTTGATGTAGACATCCCTACGGGTGTGTTGGGCTGGTACGGGTGGTGTGTAGCGGTTGGATTTGGGATGGGAACATGTGCATTCATGAAATTCTGATATGATATAAGGTCATTGTGGGCTAAGGCCTAGACCACCAAAATTATTAGGGCTTAAGCCCAATGTGATATGTGTATATTGAATTGATTTGATTGACAAGGGTCATACACACTGAGTTTCAAAACTTACGCCCTTATTATTAATATTTCAGGTAATCCACGGTAAATGGCTTGACGCGGGAGAGGACTCGGAGATAGCTACACTACAAGTTACTTAGGAATTTTTAATATAGATTTATTAAGTGTTTTATAATAATTACTTTCAAATCTCCACTGTGTTGTAATAAGGCTATGTATCTTCGATTTCATTATTTACTTGAGATTTTATTTAATTACTGCTATATTTAATAACCATATTTTTTTCTAATTATTCATTTAATTTAATTCTTTGAATTTTTAACTAAGTAAATTCCTATCAAGCAATTTCGTTTCGAATTAAGTTTTTAACTAAACCATTTTTTGAAAGTAACCCTTCAATGTGACATCGCCAGATTTGGGCCTAACTTCTAGGCCGGGTTTGGGGTGTTACACTTTGGGCTAGCCTTATTGAAGTCTCTATAATCTATACACATTCGCACTTTCTCATCTTTCATAGGGACTGGCATAATATTGGCTACCCATTCTAAATATTTGATCTCTTGCAAGAATCCAGCATCAAATTACTTTTTGACTTCCTCCTTTATTTTTAGCACAATATCCGGCCTCATCCTTCGGAGCTT
Organism: Gossypium stocksii; assembly: GCA_020496765.1. NCBI lineage: Eukaryota > Viridiplantae > Streptophyta > Magnoliopsida > Malvales > Malvaceae > Gossypium > Gossypium stocksii. Next base: position 115,481,582 of record CM035623.1, read on the forward strand.
TTGCTGAACTGGCCTGCAATCCTCTTTTATGGGAAGGCAGTATACTACAACGTCGGTGCTTAACCTAGGCATATCCTAATATGACCATACGAAGACGTCTTTGAATTCCTGTAGTAATTCAACGAGGTCCTGCTTCATTTTTTTTGTTATGCACGGTCTAATATTTACCACATTTCATTCTTCTAGCATCACAGTTTCCACTGTCTCCTTATGACGTAGAATTTATTTCTCCTCTTGCTCTACCATCCTCAACAAGTCTGGTGATAAGTCACAGTCTATGTCATTTCTAAAGTCCTCGGATCCCTCTAAACACGTATCCTGCTCAAAAGGAGATTCTGAGCTAATACCAGCATCATTCATGTCGTTGATATCTAGGGACCTATTGTAATTTAAAAAGAATATATAAAGAATGAATGAATTCAGGAGTAATTATTTGTATGGCATGATTATGAATAATTATGAAAGAACAATTTGAAGAGAATCAAAGAATCTAAAAGAGTGAAAGAATATTTGCTTTGAATAATAAGAAAGATGTACTTCATTGAAATAATGATATTTGAACATGAGCCTATTTCACAAAAGAAATCTTATTGCTTCTAGGCTTAAAGCAACAAGTGCATTTTGAACATTACTCTGAGTAAGCTCTAAATACTACAAGAATTTCTTCCGCGATCCAATTGTCTAGAACGCTTCCAGTTCGTAAGGTCAGATATCTGATAAGGTCCCTTCTTCAATTGCCTCATCGGATATGGTGTTAATGTAGATATTACCTAACATTGCTATCATGTCTTCTCCTTTTGGAGCCTCATGAATGACCCCTCCCGACACAAAGGTTTTGGATATGTGTGGGATTATCATGGGTTCCCACTTGATTTCTTCACCGCTCAAACGAGCCATTCTTCTTTCCTGCCTCTTTTTCAAATCTTTCTTTTTCTGCCTCAGATCTGGCCTGAATCCTAAGCCAAAACGATCTTGCTTTTCTTTCAGTACTGGGGCCACAATTCTACCCTGAAGGTGTTTTCCAAGCCATCTTCCTGGCACAGCTCATTTTCCTACCATCATATGTAATCCCATTCTTGTGGTTTTAGAGACTTTCGGCACCGGGATTCTATTTCCTTCTGGGATTCTCAAGTATTTGATAAACGATAAATTATACATATTTTTACCTCATGTTTAGCCTATATTTTGGATGAATTATTATCAATTATGTGAGAATTGATGCTCTTAATCTTTCTTTTTCATATCTTATTTTGTTAGTTCTACGTAGGCACATCCAGTGATGCAGTGTGACGCAATCCAGGGAAATATGTTCAATCCAGATTACTCCTCTTATGGACATGGCATGGAAACTGAGCAAACCAACTATATGGGTAACAATTCTAGACCTCAAAACAACCCTTATAGTAATACTTACAATACAGGTTGGCAGAACTACCCTAATTTTTCATGGGGAGGACAAGGAAATCAAAGACAACCACCTCCTCCTGGATTTCAACAGCCACCTCTACAACAAGAAAAAAAGCCGAACGTTGAAGAGATGTTCACAAAATTTATGACCGTATCAGAAACCCGTTTTCAAAATACCAAAATGGCACTGAGGAACCAGCAGGTATCCATTCAAGGACTTGAAACTCAAATAGGCCAGCTCGCCAAGCTAATCTCTGAAAGACCGCAATGTGGGTTACCAAGCAACACTGAGACTAATCCTAAGGAGCAACTCAATGCAATGGATACGATAGATGATGAGGGGATAACCAAAACCAACCCAGAGCCATGCAAGGGGCCTGTGGTAAGTAAAGGAAAGAATGAGGTAAGTTACAAAGATGAAATTACTAAAGAATTTAAACCTCGTATCCCATACCCAACTGCGCTAAAGAAGGACCGCACAGATGAGCAATTCGGTAAGTTTCTTAAACTCTTAAAGAAATTACATATCAACTTACCATTTGTTGAAGCAATTACGCAGATGTCGGAATACACAAAATTTTTAAAGGAACTTCTCACAAATAAAAGAAAGATAGAAGAACTGTCCACAGTGGAACTCAACGAGGAATGCTCAGCTATTCTCCAAAATAAACTGCCAACCAAACTGAAAGATCCAGGGAGTTTTACTATTCCTTGTTTATTTGGTAGCCTAGACACCAAAAATGCTTTAGCTGACTTAGGGGCTAGTATAAATGTCATGCCTTATAAATTGTTTAAACAACTAGGTCTTGGAAAACCTAAGCAAACTAAGATGAGCATTCAACTGGCTGATAAAACTATTAGGTCTCCTAAGGGAATAATTGAAGATGTGCTTGTCAAAATTGATAGATTCATATTCCCAGTTGACTATTTTTTTTTAGACATTGATGAGGATAGCAATGTACCCCTAATTTTAGGGCGACCTTTTTTAGCAACTGCCAGAACAATAATTGATTTAGGAACTGGTGAACTTACACTACGTGTAGGTGATGACAAAGTTACTTTACAAGCTCGAGACTCGAATAAGACTGTTGATAATAATATAGTCACGAGTCCTTGTAAGAAGAATAATCTCACCATCCAACCTTCTGTGCATGATACACTCCACATAAAGGCAACCCAATCACAGACAGGTCCATCCAAGGGAGATTCACCTGAAAAGCGAATGCTTCATATCGAGGAACTAGATGAGTGGCTGAACTATCATGAAAAGCCCAAAGTATGCCAAACCAACCTAGAGCATCACCAAGCCGACCCTCAGGTACAAACGAATCAACTCAAGGTAGGGGATAAGGTAATTTTAGGGGAAGACGATCCTCAAATCTTGAATTCAAAAGAGCATACAAGTGATACACCTTGCTTCACGGTAAAGAAAATCTTTCCTTATGGTATAGTCGAGATAAAACATGAGTCACTCGGCACTTTCAAGGTAAATCACACTCGACTCAAATCTTACGTTGATAATAAAATAGTAAGCAGGATAGAAGAGTATCAACTCTTCAAACCACAGTGAACGTACAAGCTCAAGCAAAGTCGAGCTTAGACTATAAATAAGCGCTTCTCGGGAGGCAACCCGAGTGCTAACTTACTAACTTTTCTTCTATTCTGTTTTCAATCTTTTTATACAGCAATTAACACACTTGATGCAGGAAATTAGGACCACACGGCCTGGCACACGGGTGTGCCTAAGGCCGTGTGACATCTTAAAATAGAGACACGGTCATGCACCCAGACCGTGTACAAACAGAGCAGAAGTTTCCTAAAAGCACGGGAGGCCGACAAATCCCCACGGCCGTGCGATATGGCTGTGGCAACCTTACGAATTCCACACGGGCTATCAACAATTTCCCACGGCCATGCGACATGGCCGTGGCAACCCTGCAGTATCAACACGGGTTCACACAGCGCCACACGCCCGTGTCCCCAAGCCGTGGCTAACATTTTCAAATTAGACACGGCCGTGTGACTACCTACACGACCGTGCGAAAAGTGAACAACACACGGCCGTGCAATATGGCCAACACGGGCTAAACCCGAGCCACACGGGCGTGCGCCTCTATTCTCCTATTCGGTTCTATTTTTCTCATTTTTTATTTTTATTTTTCCTTTATTAGTTTTCTTTTTATTTCACATTTTATTTTTATGTTTAATCCTTTTAATCATTACAGTATTAGTATTCTTAGAACTTAATTTCTTATTTTTTTCTTATTTAATTTTCTATCTTTCATATCGGCCAATCCCTAACGAGTAATCTCTATTAATCGGAAATTCCCACGACTAATTAATACTTTCGCAGTTTCAAAAAGGAGCTCTACAGCTCATATTCAAACGGAAATGGGAACACCTTGCCACAATTGCCGACTCTTCCTTACAATTTCATCCTAAATTCAGGAAGTTTCAATTCTGCCTACCTTATGATATTATACTTCTCTTGCTATTTATATATCTTTGCAGATTGAGGGCAATGTACATCTTAAGTGTGGGGGGGAAGCTTACTTGAAATCTTTACATTATCTGTGAAAATCCCTGAAATTGTACTTTACGCATTGTTCTTAACCAATTCTTAATCTCCTATTAGGAATTTATTCTGATTGATTTATGATTTCTATTGATATGTTGAGAATTAAGATATAGGTGCTTGTACTCTGATTATTCAAACTTTAAAACATTAGGGAATCAAGCATGATAAGTTGAAATTTTTGAGAACCCCAAATTTTTGCATAAGTCATTTTCTTTAATTCTAAGTATTATCTTGAAATTTGGAATTCACAGGATTGACATCAAAAAGCCATAATTCTGGTGAGATTTTGAGCCTTTTGAGCATACATTCTTTCGTGCTCACTTTTATTATTGCTTTGAGTGAGTCAACACTGATTTATTATTCTAGAACTTGCTTTGATTATACGCATCAAGACCACATCATTGATTTGATATACCAAAATGATAAAGGCACTTAGGATTTAACCTACTTACTTCACAAAAAGCCTACCTCCATAAATTAACCCCTAGTAAACCCCGTTGAGCCTAACACCCCATTCTTTGACTCACCCCCTAATTATTAACCAATAACCCATTTTTTTGATGAATCTTATTCAATTACTTTGACCCCTATTTTTGTCGAGATTTGAGTTGAAATTATCATCTAGCTTTATTCTCTTTTTCAGAATGTAAATATTCAAGTTATTGTATTGAATTGTTCTTAAAAAAACGTATGTATTGATTCAGTTGTAATCTATAGTAGTTCAAACGATTTTTGCTTATTTCTATTTTAAGGCTATTAAGGTAGAAATGATGTTATCAAAAGAATTAACTTGAGAAATATGTTCCAGTGACAGAGATTTTTCTAGCTAGATAATTTTTCAGTTCAGTCTCGATTCTAACCCTTTTTTACAGCTTGTGACAACACCTCTAACCAAGCCCTATTAAAACCCTTACAAGACCTTTTGATCGATATGTCATGTCATTCTATAGTGGTAGAGATGTGATTTTCTTACAAGCTTATAGTAATAACTTTTCAGGTTGACTAAGGAGTGCTTAAATTTTAAACCCTAAACACTTCGAGTGGATAGAGTGAACCTTTAGTGAGGATGTCAACTCCTGTTAATTAAGATGAAGAGATAACTACTTAGAAGGAAGGAAGAGACTCATGTTTTCAATGATAAAATTCTCAACTTAGAGTGATTGAGTCTGTAATGTTCTTCTGATTGAATTACTCATTGTATGATTACCTGTGGATTAGTTTGAAACATTATTGATAAAGATTGTAGGTTGAGAGGAATAATTCTTATTTAGGGATTGAGATTTTGCTTGAGGACAAGCAAAGGCTAAAGGCTTAAGTGTGGGGGTATTAAAAAACTTGATAACGACTCGCGATATTAAGTAATAAAATTCATAAAACTGATCACACCAAAACTAACTATTATCACGATGTTAAAGGCAAGTGCACCTATCGAACAATAGTATAGTTTAGTGACAAGACCGAGTTATCGTACCCAAGGAAACCAAAAGTACTAGTACTTACTTCCTTTCTATTATCTAGCCTAAAAATAAAGAGAGTTGATTTAAACTAATTCTAAAACTAACTAAAAATGCACAAAAAGTAAATTGAGGAAAAAATTTCGGGAAAACTGATTGATATAAGCAATACTTAAGGGAGAATCCACCTTGACTTCACTTGTTATTAGTTCTTGAGCTAGACAATTTATTCACTAGACTTGATCCGTAGAGATCCCTAATTTATGCTAAACCCTCCGTCGATGCGAAGAGCAACTAGCCTAGGTTGTTAACTAAAGTTCCTTTATTAATTAACACCCTAGGTTGCATTAATTCGATCTATGGTTCCCCATATTAGGTTTGACCCTAATTCGGTATATTTATGTCGCCCTATGTCTAAGGTTGCATGCAACTCCGCTTAATTATGATAGATCTACTCTTATCACAGGGACTTTTGCTCCTCTGCTTTAAGCACATCCGTTTCTTGAATTAATACCTAGGCTTATTAACACAAGAATTAAGCACACATAATTAAGAACAACTCAAGTATTTATCATATCACTTAAGAATAAATAATAATAAGATTCATCTTAGGTTTCATCCCCCTTAAGTATTTGAGGGGTTTAGTTCATAATAAAGAAAGAAAACATCTCAGAAGAATTAAGATAACAAAACATAAAGAACTTGAAAACCCTTGAAGAAATTTAGGGAGATCCTCTGTCTTGATGTAGAATTCTGGCTTCTGGGATGAATCAATCGGCTTCCCTTGGAGTAATCCCTTGCTTTCACTCTTTGTGTTGGCAGAAATATGGCGCTCTTTCCTGAGAGAAAAGAGTATTCCCTTAGCGGGAAATAATCACCCCCTTAGAGTTGCCTCATGGGGTCTTTATATAGAGCTTTGGGGGGCCTTTCTTAGCCTCTAAGCATCCCAATTCGAGTGAAATTCCTCTTCCTCACGATAAGAACATGCCCATGTGCCACGCCCGTGTGACTTCGACAAGTGGCCGTGTGATTCTATCAGTTGAGGCACGACCGTGTGGCCTAGCCGTGCTTGTCGGGGGCTAGACCGTGTGATCTTCATGTGGCACGGCCGTGTGCCACGGCCGTGTGGTGATTTCCTGGGCCGTGTCATTTTTGCATTTTGGCTAATTTTCCTTATTTTTGGTCCATTTTCCATTCTTTTCTCTTCCCTATGCTCTCCTGAATATAAGATATGAAAAAGAAAGATTAAGAGCATCAATTCTTACATAATTGATAATAATTCATCCAAAATATAGGCTAAACATGAGGTAAAAATATGTATAATTTATCGTTTATCAAATATTCAATTGCCTCGTCACTCGTCTCTAGATATGGCGCATCACTAGTCACAGCTACGATAATGTCCCCTTCGGCATTTATTATCACTAGCTGCCCTTCTGATATTAGCTTCAACTTCTGATGCAGGGATGAGGGTACTGTTCTTGCCGAATATATCCATGGTCTTCCTAGTAAGCAGTTATAGGAAGGCTTGATATCCATGACCAAGAAATCCACCTTATAAGTAGTTGGGCCAATTAATAAGGGTATCTCAATTCTCCCCATGACTCTTCTTTGCGTGCCATCAAACGCCTTCACTATGTTCTGGTATTTTTTCATATGTGAACTATCCACAGGTAATCTGTTTAACGTGGATAAGGGCAATACGTTTAGCGTCGACCCATTATCTATCAAGACCCCTGGTAGTATGTACCCATTACATCTAGTGGTAATATGTAAAGCCTTAGTGGATCCCCTGCCCCCTGGCGAAATTTCATCATCATTAAAGTAGACGAAGTTGTCAACACTTATATTGTTGACTAGCCGGTCTAGCTTATTAACAGAGATATCATTGGCCACATACATCTCATTCAAAACCTTCATTAGTGTATTTTTATGCACCTCTGAAGTTTGAAGCAAAGCTAATACCGATATGCGTGCTAGCCGTTTGTGCAGTTGTTCTACAATACTGTCTCACTATGTTTCAAAAATTTTAGGAACTCATTAGCTTCCTCTTCTTTCACTGGTTCATTGACAAGTAACTCAGGCTCAACTGATTTTTCCTTTTCTTATTCCACCATTGGAGCCTTCCCCTTTACCAAATCCTAGTGTCTCCCACTACGGGTGTGAGAACCTATATCTTGATCCTCCTTTGAAACAACTGGATTCTCCTTTCCCGGGATTGCCACATTACACTCGTAGTTCCAGGGAACCCTCCTACTATCTTGATAAGAAAAGGACGTGGGTTTCTGTATTATCACCTTAGGGGCCATTTGTACCCCAAATTCATTACTTTTGGGCCGCGAAAAGATGACCGCAGGATAATTGACTTTTGGAGCTTTTGTTGTTGACTCGGATGCACATATGCTTCCTCCATCTTCAATTTCTTCATAAAACTCTATCTCTTTGTTATCCATCAAACCTTGCACCAAGGCTTTGAATTCAGCATAATCTTGAATTCCATGTTTCTCCTCATTATGAAATTCACAGTATCCCTTTGTTTTTTCAAAACTTCCTTCCAGATCTGAGACGATTAGCTTCATTCTCACTATTTCCTCCCAGACACACCTTAGAGGAGTTTTTACTTCCGCGACGTTTGTTTTGATTCTTCTTCCCATACTCTCATCTACCGCATTTACCCTATTATCAGTATGATTGGGTAGCGGGTTTTCTGTATTAGGTGTATCATCCAACTTCACAATACCCATGCCAATGAACCTTTTCACCAACTTCTTGAAGGTGAGGCAATTTTCTATTGAATGTCCGGTGATCCCCGCATGGTACTCACATTGAGCGTTTGAGTCATACCATTTAGGGTATGGAGGCTGCATTGGTTTCAAATAGTGAGGGGACACGATGTGCGCGTCAAATAAGTTTTGATACAACTCATTGTACGTTATTGAGATTGGCGTAAATTAGAGTTTTTCAGTACTTTTCCTTGTGCCAGCTATTATTCACCTCGTTTTCCTTCCTCCTCGAGGCTAGCCTTTTGTTACTCTCTCCCGCATTCAGCCTTCCATTTCTTATTGCATTCTTGATCATTTCACCAGTCATTATCATGTTCGAAAAGCTTTTTGTAGCGTTCCTTAACATATGAGTGAGGAACGGGGCCTTTTGCACATTAATGAAGAGCATCGTGGTCTCTTTTTCCAAGAGTAGCGGCTGGACCTGTATAGCTACCTCCCTCCACCTTTGTGCGTACTGCCTGAAACTCTCATTCAGTTTCTTTTCTATATTCTGCAGGGTGATTTTATCAGGAGTCATGTTTGTTACATGACTTTACTGCTTTATGAATGCTTGAGCTAAATCTCTCCACGAACCGATCTTAGCTCGACTCAACTGATTATACCACTTGGCTGCAGCTCCCACCAAGCTATCTTGGAAACAGTGGATCAACAGCTGATCATTATTGATGTACCCAGTCATCCTCCTACAGAACATAGTAATATGAGCTTCAGGGCAGCTCGTTCCATTATATTTCTCAAATTCAAACATCTTAAACTTGTATGGGAGCACTAAATCTGGGACCAGGCTTAAGTCTTTGGCATCGATTCCATAACAGCTATCAGCATTTTCTATCGCCTTAAACTTCTCCTCTAGCCACTTACATCTATCTTCTAGCTATTTTGGTAATTCTGTCTTTGATTTCTCTCCCTCTGCCATTTCATCTAGATCGGGGACAGTAGGATGAGCTGGGTTATCCTTGGGGTTAGAACCTAACCCGGTTTGGAAGTTCATGGGTCCTGAGACACCCGCTTGAAATTGTTGGGGCCTGATCGTGACAGATTTTAGGTGTTCAACTTTACTCATGAAAAACAATGATTCCCCAAACAATGTTTTTTTTTTATATAAAATTTTTGTCATTTTTTTCTTTTTTTATAGTAATTATATTTTTGTTACTAGGTTGATAAGTCATAAAAGTAACATATTTTAATCTCATTCTTAATGCATTTTTGGATGATTAATGATATAAAATAGTGAATTTGATACTCCTAATTCTTTAAAGTCATGTTTCTATACGTAGTAGAGCATTTGAGAACGGAATGAGCAAAAAACTAGCCAAAATCGGACGAATAGAGCTACTTCCAGGATCCACATGGCCTAGGCATTTCCACACAGACTGGCGAGATGCTTGTGTGAGCTACATGAGCTATCCACACGCCCATGTGCCTGCCCGTGTCGATATTGCACCTTGTTTCTCGAACATACAGAAAAACCCAATTTTTAGGCTTTCTGAGCATTCTAAAGTCTATAAATATCAATTAGAAGAAGATTTAGGCGACACTCAAAGAAAATCAAAGAAAAGACTCGAAGAACACCACCAGAATCAACTTGAAGCGGATCTCTTTCAAGATTGAAGATTTCCATTTAATTTCCTTCAAAGTTTTATTGAGTTTCTTTATGTCTTGTTGTTATCCTAACTCTGAGATGTTTTTATTTAGGATTATGAACTAAATTCCCTAGATACCTAGGGAAGATGAAACCTATGATGAATCTTATTATTAAATTTCTATTTTTACGTAATAAATACTTGATTCTTGTTCTCAATTATGTATGCTTAATTCACGTTTTAATATTTTTAAGATATTAATTCATGTTTAATGTGCTTATTTCAGTGGAGCAAAAGTCCCTGTTTAAGAGTAGATCCAACATAATTGAGTGGAGTTGCATGCAATCCTAGAAATAGGACAATATAAATCTACCGAATTAGATGCAAATCTAATAGGGGAATCGATAGATCGAGTTAATGCGACAATAAGGGTTTTAATTAGAAAGAGATTTCAATAAATCAACCTAAAGTCAGTTGTTCTTAGTCTCGAAAGAGATATTAACATAATTTAGAGATTTCTACGGATCAAGGCGCAAGTGAATAAATCGCTCAATTCAGATTCATAATAATATGTGAAGTCTAGGTGGACTATTTCCTAGGTATTGTCTATCTCATTGGTCATATTTGATTATTTTCCTATTTCATTATCTGTTGCATTCTTAGTTAAATTAGTTTAGTAATTTTAGATTAAAAATGAATACTTCAATTTATTGGCTAAATAATAGAAAAATGGTAATTACTAGTACTTTTAGTCCTCGTAGATACGATATTCCTTACTCACTATAACTATACTATTGTTCAATAGGTGCACAAGCCTTTGTCGTAATTATAGTTAGTTTAGTGACCATCAAGTTTTTGGTGCCGTTGTCGGGGATTAAAATATGAGGAATACTTGATTTTTATTAATTTATCCATTTATTTTTATTTCATTTTATTTTTATTTTTAGTTTAATTGTTGTTTTTTAATTTTTGTTTTATTTGTTTTTGGCAGGTTCCTTTAGTTTATGACTAGAAGAAATCTGTTTGGACCACTATTATTTAACTGTGAGATTGAAAGTACAGCTCGCAGAAATCATAAAGAAGTAAGGCAGAGTCGACAGAGTATAGTAGACGAGCAAGATGACGTTATTATTATTACTGAGGAGATGGGTGATAATCAGAATAATGAGCTACCTCCTGTAGTTGCTGCAAACCCTGCAAATCCAAATCCTACTCCTCGTACTATGTATGATTATGCCGGGTGCACTCTAACTGGGGCTGAATCGAGTATTGTGAGACTCACCATTGCTGCAAATAATTTTGAACTGAAGCCGAATGCTATCCAGATGGTACAACAATTTGTTTAGTTTGATGGTTTGCAAGACGAAGATCCAAATACTCATTTGGCTAATTTTCTAGAAGTCTGTGATACTTTCAAGATTAATGGTGTTTCTGACGACGCCATTCGCCTACGGTTGTTCCCCTTCTCGTTAAAGAACAAAGCTAGATAATGGTTGAATTTCTTACCACAAGGTTCCATTACTACATGGGACCAAATGTCTGAAAAATTCCTACTGAAGTACTTTCCACCGGCTAATACGACAAAGTTAATGAATGGTATCTCTTCCTTCGTTCAAACCGACTTAGAAACCTTATATGATGCATATGAGAGGTATAAGGACCTTTCAAAACTCAACTTGCATTTTATTCATTCATTTCAAATTAAACACTTAACATACCATACTTCAACATATGTGTTTTATACTATATTTACATCCAAAATTTCAAAACACATATATGTGACCAAGACCAAAGCCTAATACATGCCATAATTACCCAAAGTTAGATTACATCACCAAAATGGAGCTGAGGTCGGGAGTGACTTGGATGCTGAGTCGTACTTTATTTTACCTAGCCTGTGCACGGGAAACAACCGTACGCTGAGTATTGAAATACTCAGTGATATTACCATAATTCAAATTATAATAACGATAAAATATTATAAACATTCATAGATAAATAGCAAATCATACATATAAGTATTATACTTTAATTTCTTAAATCAATTTCAATAATTTCATCAATTGACTTCATTATCAATAAAGATTTCAAACAATTCATAATTCTTTGGTTCACTTCTCAATCACATATAATATTTCAATTCAGATTTCAACTTCGAACACATCATGAACCTTTGATTCATGCATTCAATCTTATATCACAAATCTCATTTCACATTTCATTTCACAATTTCACTTACTCATTTCATTTATTTACCCTTATTAACAAGACTCAGATCTCGACGGATACACGGATCCAACCAAACACACCAGAATGACAACCAATGCCTCATCGGATAGTTCGAAGCAAATAAGTGACACACAGTGTCTCATCAACCTAGCCGAAGTAAAGTGGTACCCAGTACCTCATTGAATCTATCCGAAGTAAATAATGACACCCAGTGTCTCATCGACTCGAGGTCGAAGTATCCCTGAACTCTTCCTATCCTATGGCATGCCAACTATATCCGACTAAGCCTGACTAGTTAATAGGGTATCGGAATTACATATTAATTTCACTTTCACATTCTCTTTTATCACAATTCATTCAATTTCAATTCAATCTACTATTAATTCAATCACAACTCAAATACACTTTCTCAATTTCAAATCAATATACAATTCAATTTCACACACACACACACACACATATATATATATATATATATATTCATCAATTAAATCCAATTCACATTCAAGTCAAATAGCAATACTTACCTCAATTTCATTTTCTGTACACATATATTGAAATTAAACATTTAATAATAAACAACTTGAATTATGGTAAAACGAACCAAGATTTCTCGTGTTTACTCCTCGTTTATTTTCTCTTTGCCTTTCAATGTCGATGCTTCGGTTTCTTTGTTAGCTTCGAAAATAATAATAATTTATTCTATTAATTAAAGAAACAATTAATAATAATAGAATTTACATCCAATTTATATCTAATTTTCAATTTAATCTTAATTGACTTATTTACTTTTCTAACTCAATTCCTACTTTGTTTTTATTCAATTTCCTTCCATATTCCACTTAACTATCAAATATTCATGACAAAACCTTAATTTAAATTTTCTTTCAATTTAATCCCTATTTCATAAAACTTATGGTCTCTTTTACAATTTAATCCTTTAATCAATTCTAATCAATAATTCTATCAAATAAACCCCTAATTTAATCATTTGTCCAACATGAACTTTACTCAAAAACTTAAAAACTTCTAAAACCTCAACTTAGTTTCATCAAAACTTAGTTCTAAAGCTTTTAAAAGATCAAAATTAAAGAAAAAGAGCTTGATTGACTTGCCTATTTAAATTCCAAGCTTTAAATCTCTAATTTCTCCTTTTTTTTTTTCTTTCTTTCTGTTTTCTTTTTCTATTTCGTTTTTAAGCTTCTGTAACTTTCTTTGTTTTGTTTCCTTTTTACTTTGTTTTTAACTTTTTTAGCTCATTTCTTTTACTCTTCATTTGTTTTATTTATTTTATACTTAATTTAATTAATAATTATAAAATATCTATTTAATGAAAAATATAAATACAACAAGTGTGCACATTTTTATCCTTACATTTGTCCAATATCATTATCATCTAATATTTTAATTTATTTATTATACAAAAATCTTATAATATAAATATTTAATTAATAATGGTCTTTTACTTAAATTTTAAGTAAATACATATTTATATTACAAGTGTGTAAACACATATTTTACACATGTACATTTTAATCACCACACATTTGACATTATTTTAATTTTATCTCCTAATGTAAAAATATTTAATATAATTTATAATAAATAAAAAATAACTAATTAATTAACAAATAAATATCTAAGAAAATCTTAGATTTTTCAAGTCTTTGCCGCCTCATCTAATAAAAAATGGCATATTTTCCATTTTGGTCCTCATTTCTTTCTATTAATCTATAATTAAATTTTTACCCTTTATTCAATTTAATCCTTTTTCCTAATTACCCTTAATTAGACTAAATTCACCTAATCAAAGCTTAATTAAGCACACAACTAGACTCGCAAATATTCCTAATAATTATTTACTAACTCGGTTTACTAAGACAAATGCCCTATGACTCGTTTTTCCAGTACTCGTTAATTTTAGGTCATTACAGAAAAACTGTTAAGAGAAGATCAATTAAAGAAAAAAAAGAGTGATAAAGTTATTTGAGTAGGAAACTGGAATATGAGGTGTTTTGGACAAATCAAACAAACAAGTTAAAACTATCCTCATTTTCCTCAATTACTTTTCACGGGAAACAAATAACAGGAAGAAGGAAAAAGAGAAAACTTATGAGCTTTAGTCTTATGTTGTAAATAAACAAAAAAAAAAAAATTTTTGGACTAATTATAAAGCGGTCCCTAGCTTTAATCAAAAATAAAAAAATTGACATCAGCAATCCGTTAGTGGATTAACGAGATTTGTAACGGTAGTGATTAATTAGAGCAATTATCTTAATTAGAGTAATTAAATTGACAAAAAATATCAGAGTGACATGCGGTACAGTTTATCCTAAATAATATGATTATGGGTTTTGTATTTCAATGTACTAATTTAGACAATTTAGGAGTGAGTATTGGATTCAATCTAAGTCAAATCAAGTATAAAAATTTTGAGTTAAACGAGATAAGGAATCCTATTTTATCAATTAAACTCAGTTTGAAATTTATTTTTGAAACCGACTAAGCTAATATATTTTGTTAGTGTTAAAAAGCAGTTTTAACTTTCCAAACACAACTAAGTATTGTGCTCTTTCACCACCCACACCTATGCAATGAATGGCCGGCCAATGCAAGTTTCTTTAGAACGATACAACCAACCACACCTAATATTTAATGGGTAACATAAGTACATCCGACTTTTACCAACATATTCTTATGGTAATTACAGAGTATTTTATTTTTAATGTAGTTTTAAATTTATGTTGCTATAAGTTGGAATCTTGATGAGCATTTAATTGAAGGGCCACAAATTCTGGATGGGCTATTCAATATTTTATTGGCACCAAGCTTGAAGATGCATAGACAAAACGTGAAACTAATCCAGAATTTGCACCCTCGAAAATTACAGGACTGCTTCTGAAATTACTCCCCAAACCTAATGCATCTAAATAAATGCCAACATATTGCCAAACGTTAATGGTTTTAATTTTTTGCATTTATTTGTGAAACATAAATGTTGTTGTAAAGTTTGGAACCTTCCCAATCTGCCTCCATTCATCTTCTGAACCCAAACACTTTTATTATCATTGCAATCAACTCTGATGGTCAGGGATGTTTCTCCCATACAATCCATCCCCATTTCATGCTTCAACAATGCCCAATTTAAGGATATTTCCTTGTTACACCAATTGTTTTGCTAAACAAAGCTTCATTATGTGACTAATTACGAAGAAGGTTGAGCAAGAAATTTTCAAAAAATCGATTTGAAGTTTGGTGTTCAATTCGATTTTATTTGTTTGCTTTAGATTCAATTATATATTCAATTCATGGTTATTGAATTTTATTTAAATTAACAAAGTTAATTGATGGAATTTGATTTAATTTGAATAAATTATTTTTAATATTCGATTCGATTAAAAAAATCGTTATACTTTTGTTAATGTTGAATGCTGCTTTTCTCAAGATTAATATATGAAAAAAGATTAATAAAAGAGTTGTGAATTACTACATTTGATATAATCTATACTGTTATTTAAGTATTTAATTGAGTTGGTGTTACGAGTTAATCGAGTACCAATTCACTTAGAAAATAACTAATATATTCTATCTATTAAATCACTACTACTATTATTTTAATGACATTTTTGTCTTTTCATAATTTTATAAAAACTTTAAATAAAAGAACTAAAATTAATATATCCAAAAATTAAACACATTTTTAATAGATATATAGTAATATCATTGGTTGTATTGGTGTTATAAGTCAACTCAATATATAATTTATTATAATTAGATTTTTAATATTGAATATCATCTTCACCTGGATATGACTTTTTGACATGGTATGTAAAAATGACAATATCATGATAAATAATTAGAGTGCATTTAATGTTCTTAATATAATATATTTACCTATTTAAAATTTATTTTATTCACAAATTAAATTAATCTTTTATTTTAATTTCTTGTATTATTATTAATTTCAAGCTTTGTGAATGTTTTCTTTAAATGGACATTTACGTTTTAAATGCATAATTTTGAGGTGCATATGCATAGCAAATCTCTGTCGCTATTAAAAGCAATTGAATATTACTAGTAACCAGACGTTTGGTGAAGTCGATTTGCTTTTCATATATAAAGGAGACATAAATTCCCTAACAAAACAATATTACAAGAATTGGTATGTGTTAATGGATCGATATAATGCCACTTATCAACATCAATAAACGACAATCAATATTAGAAGCTAGGAAGGAAGATTGTCTTTACATCTCTAGCTACAATAATAAACAAAACCACTTCCTCATTCTCCTATTTCTTTGCTTAACTGAAGCTGAAATAAGAATTAATACAACTCTTGGTAAGATTTTCGGAATCCCATAATTAAATTAGATTTTGATTAAATTTAAAATTGAGTCGGGTTAGACTCATAAATTGGACAAAGATCTCTCTATATTATTTCCTTTTTAAATGTTTAAACCCAAAACTTCACTAACTTCTTATCACTCGATTTGACAAGCATTGATCACATCTTAACTAGTTATAATCATTTGCTAATTTCTTAAAATTTTTATTAAAGCTTTGCTTAATTGTAATTCTAAACAAGAATTAATACAACTCTTAACACAAAACCCATTATTTTCATGGGCTTAAGACCTTCTCGTATTTGGTAGTCATGTTAGGCTTTAACTAAAATCGAATAAGATTAGATTCTTAAGTAAGGGTAAAACTCTCTTTGTATTTTTTTCTTTATCTGTTAGGTTCAAGTCCAAAATTTTACTTAAAAATGTCAAGTTTCTTACGACTCAACTTAAAAAGCGTTCATGGTTTTCCTATTACTTATATTTATACAAAATAATTTCCCTCCATATTATTGAAACAGTGTTTGGGAAATTTGAATCAACATATTTGGTTTGATTGTTGTAATAAAAGAAGCTCACGGGCATCTCAATACCTAGAAAACTAATGCAATGCAACCACTACATCATATCTTCTTTATTTTCAGCTACTCACGGGCCTATTTAAGACCCCTTTTTGGCACTTTCCTTTGCCACCTTCCTTTAAAAACCCTCTCCCATTGTAAAACCCTTTCAAAACCCCTCTCCAATAGTCTCACAAGCAAAACCATATATTCTTTGGAAAAACAATGTCTGCCACAACATTTTACATAATTTTCATCTACCTCCTCTTGATATTTTCTTCATATTCTGACATCGCAATGGCCGGTCGCCCAATCCCGTCGAGTGTCCCGAGCACGATGATGCCTACAACGGTGGATTACGTGAAGACGAATCCTCAAGTACTGAACCACAACAAGCACCAGGTTTTCAATAAGAAGGAAATATTTAAAGGTTGCATGCCCAAAGGGTCTACGCATTCATCAGCACCAAGCCGATATGTTAATTATCAAACACTTGGTTCTTCTTGTGCTACTAATAAACCACACTCTAAAAGACCTTAATGGTCGAAATATATGTCATACTTTTTTGTGTGTGTGTCTGATTTGAGAAAAAAAAATTGTGAGTTGAACGTCATGTTCATGTATGTATAATCAGAGTTTGGATTATATGTTAATTCTTTTTTCGATCTCGAGAGGGTCCTTCAATATTATATTATATGTTTGGCAATTGCAATTGTGTTTTGGATTCCTTTTTCTCGGAACAAAAAAACAGATTAATAAAGAAAATTCACTGATGTTGGATATGGATGCTATTGAATCTATTTACGACTTGATTTTATATGATCTTATATGCTACATTATCAAAATTTGTTGAACAAATTTGGTAATTTAGAAGTCACGATATTTTTAGATAAAAAAGAAATCAAATTTGTAAAAAAAAATAATAATAATAATGCATATAAATTTCAAACATTTTAAAAGAATGGGTAAACTACCAAAATACTCACTTTTGTTTGCATTAGGTTACATTTTAGTCACTTATGTTTGAAATGTTATGTTTTAGTCACTTATCGCGTTGTAACATTTTAGTCACTAAGCCGTTAATTGCCATTAATAGTGTAATGGTAAGCTGATGTGGCACGTTAAATCATCATTTAAAACGAAAATTTTAGGTTAAATTCTACAATTGGTTCCTATATTTTTTCATTTTGGGCAATTTAATTTTTTCTTTTTTGTTCTTTTAACTTTCATTTTTTCCATCCTCTTCTGTTTTTCCCTCTGTTTTCCTCCCTTCTTCATTTCTTTTAGTGTAGTTTTTCTATATTTTCTTAACAAATTAGTCCACAAGCTCGTCTCACTCAAAAAAATTAAATTGTTCAAAAAAATAAAAGTATAGGGACTAGTTTTAATAAATGAAAAATATAAAAAAAACTACGTTAAAAAGAATGGAGAAGGAAGGAAAACAGAAGGAGAAATAAAATATAATGAAAAATAAAGAAAAAAAAGTAAAGGTAAAAAAGATAAAAGAAAAAAAATTAAATTGCTCAAAATGAACAAATAAGGGAACCGTTTGTATAAATTAACCTAAAGTTTTTGTTTGAAATAATTATTTAACGTGTCACGTCAGCTTACCATTACACCATTAATGGCAGCTAACGATTCAGTGACTAAAATGATACAACGCGATAACGTAAGTGACTAAAATGTAACATTTTAAACATAAGTGACTAAAATGTAACCAACGCGATAACGTAAGTGACTAAAATGTAACATTTTAAACATAAGTGACTAAAATGTAACTTGAATCAAATATAAGTGACTATTTTGATAGTTTGCCCTAAAAGAATTTATATGTTCCTCAAAAAGCATGTGAAAGTAAGCAATGTAGTAGGGCCTACATCCCGTTAGAAATTTAATGGGCTGAGAGATGGCGCCGATGGAATACTTGAATTTACCTTTCTTCTTTAACAAAATGCCCCTTTTCCCATCTCCAATTTTGTATTAAAAAGGGGTTAGCTCCAAATTATTATACAGTTTGCAAAAGTTATGGATTTAATTATGAAAATGGTTGGCCACAAAATATGTTCTATTATTCTAAATAAAAATTAAATTTCTAACCACATGATTAATGGATAAAGTGAACAACCACTACACCACCCTCGTAATTAGCTTTTGTTTTAATTTGATTATTGTTTAACTTCTTTCTTAGTCTAATTTTTCACGTTGGCATATATATGTCCAGAAACCTATCTACTACTTATTATGATTTGATCCACATCTGGCATTTAATATCTAAGTTAACTGTTTTGATAATGTAAGGATGTGATTAATATAACACCAATAATTTGAGTATGTAGTTAGACAAAAAGTTTTACAGTTTGAGGAGTAATTTAGAATCAGGGGCGAATCCAAAGGGAGCTGGCATGGGCCTTGGCCCCCATAAAATGTAAAATTGCTATTTCGGTCCTTAAGATTTTTTAAAAATTTCAAATTAGTAAAGGTAAAATTACACTTTGGCCCCCCTAAAATTATAAAAATTCAATTTAATTATTTAAAAATTATAAAAATATAGACTATAAAAAATTAAAATTTTATCCGACCCCCCTACAAAAGTATTCTGACTTCGCCCCTGTTTAGAATCAAAGACATAGCTTAGGGACGTTTTGTTTTGAATTAACCCTTAAAATAAAGGGTCAATTTTAAAGAAAAAGAGGCCTAGAAAGAAGATCCAAGAACTATCTAATCCCTCGATTGATCAATTAGACGATCCAATTATATGGCCCTTCTTCCGGATTAAGTTTGATGCTTAGGCGGTGGGCTAGTAAAAACACTGCTGGATCAACTAGGAATGGAAGAGATTCAAAACCCAAGAATCTTGGGGTGAAGTAGTTCGGTGGTGAGGTCAGTGGATGATCCAAATTTAAATGCTTCCATTTAGTAATAACGGATATGAAATGATTGTTCACATTGTTGTGGCAGAGGGTGATTCCTGGAAACATCATAGTTTGTCAACGAGGAACACGATTCCATCCCGGACACTATGTTGGGATTGGAAAAAGATCATACTCTCTATGCCCTCAAGGAAGGTTGTGTGAAATTTAAGACACATAAGTTCAGTGAGCGCAAATGGGTACATGTTGAACCTAAGGAAGGAAACGTCCTTTATCCTCTTTATGCTACTGAAGACAGTCACATAAGGTTTGCACAATGTTGTTTGTTTAGGCGGTTAAGTCTGCACTTCGTAGTTTGCCTTTTGAATTATGTTCTTGGATATTCAACTATCAATTGTACCAGAGAGGATCTTGAGAGATACAAATTAAAACAACCATGAGATTTGCCACCTCATGCTCTGCTTACCACATGTTGTTCTTGTTTTGATTTCTTTTTTGTTACTCATCTCTTCTGATTTTCCCTTGTTGCATAACATGGTGCATGCTTTGACAAGACGTCTAAGATAACTTTCTAGTAAAAAATGGTGGAATGTGTTTCTTTTCGGTATGATTTTTATTCTCTTTCGGCTTCGACTAGTAAGTAGTCTTTCTAGTTGATTGGCTCTTGATGCAGCTAAAATGAAGCAGTTTTCCTTGTCTAGGGCTTTTATGGACCGGAGTTACTGAAATGCAAGCGGTTTATGTTGAGAATTTATTGGGATGCCAAATGTTTGAATCACTAGATTTGGAATTCTCGTCAACATCTTGATGTCTTGCATTTCCATCGTTTCAGGGAAAATTTTCATTTGACAACCGTTTATGTGAAGATGAGTGTTCAATTCCCTCGAGTCTCCTCTACCTGCCTACATAAAATGACTAAAACCCTCTCTGTTTTGGTGGCCTGGGATGATGCCACTCTCTGGTTAGCTCTGTCGCCTACTACCAAAGAAGGCAGAACTCCAAGACCGCCTAAGACGATACTGTTCTTAGCCTTGAAGAACTGAAACTCTCCTCTCTTACTACTTCCAAAGGGTTTTACAATGGTTTAAGAATATGCTTCATTGAGGGTCGTTTAGAAGGCTTCGGGTTAAGGTGTGACCTTGCGACGATTGCCATGGCCCATTCCTCCTCCAATAGATCCTCATCTACAATCGAGGATGGATCCATGATCTCGGTCAAGCCACTTCTTTTTAGATGCATCTTCTGCCTTGCCAATACCAAGCTTGCCTGTTATAAGCTCATCTACAATCAAGGATGGATATCATCTTTATACATGTGAATGGTAACTGCTTTAAAATTGCAGTCAAATTTAACCAATTCAAGCAAGGATGTGATGTCAACTGCAGCCGTTGTAGGATAAGAATGGCAAATCAAAGAAATGAATGTGCACAGATTAGTGAACTACTAATATTAAGCCTAACATCTTAACCCATGGTAACATATAAAACTAAGGATGTCAACTAGCATGTAATCAAACTAATAATGAAATGTATAAATATTTTTTATATTTTATTTTGAGTAATGAAATTGATCATATAACCTAATTCAAATCGTGTTTGAGTTAAACCTTCCAAAAAAAAAAACACGGTATAGTGGATAAATTTCAATCTTGGCCCTTCATAGTATTTCTAGCTTTGTTGCTGATTCTGGAAATTCTTGTTCCAATAGACATATAATATATTGCGTACAATTTTACATTGATATATTGCATACACAAACAATGAAATTAATCCAATATAGAAATAATTATATGCATTCCTTTATTTAAGCGTGTATAATTAGATTAAAATCGAAGTTTCATGTATACATATGAACCACAATTCAATTTTCATGTGTATAATTACACCAAATCAATATTCATATATCAAATTTCAAGTATAGATTTTATATTTACCCAAAAATATTCGTATTTTTTGCATAAAATCTTTTGACTTTCCAGCTAATCGGGTGGAAGCAAATATTCTTAATCTTCCTTCAATATTTACTAGCAAATAATAAGATTAAATCTAATTAACAAAAGTTAACGATTTCTTGGACTAGTGACAAATGCATTATGGTGTAGGTATAAGAGTTTGAATTTGATCTCGAATAATATTATTCTCCTTCCCTAATTATTAAAAACAATTAATTTTGAAATAGTTTACTATAAAAAATTTAGTCCACTTTAGTATTAGCGTTTAGCCTATGTTATGATTAAATTTTGAGTTTATCAAATTTATCTTAAAAATAACTTTTTACACGTCTAATGTTACTTATTACTAATTACTCAATATGTTCATTTATTCTCACAATCTGTAAATCTCACAAAAATTTATTGAGCAATACCCATGAAGGGTGTGTGCTCAAAGATCTAGCTAATGCCTTAAATTTGGGGGGTTTGCTATTAATTTAAGGTGAGTTTGGATGAGCGGTACATTTATTTGTGTTTAGTAAAAAATAGTACTGACGGTGAAATTAAATACTATAACGATATTGTAATATGAGATAAAAATAAATTAAATATACAACATTGTATCCCACCGCACATCCAAATTTATGTCTAGTAAGGAATACTCACGAAGAGTGTGCTCAAAGAATTAATTAAGTGCCTTTAGGCTAACAATAATTCTCCTGTTAACTTAGCGAGCATTACCCATGAAAGGTGTGTGCTGAAAGAACTAGCCAAGTACTTTAAGAGGCTGCAAGCAGGGTGATTCAAAATTCTTTAAATATTAAATTTGAAATTAGACACATGGTGCAAAATTATTGGTGAGCTTGATAAAAACAAAGAGTGTGACTGAGAAACTTAAAAATATCACTTTAATTTATAGTTTCTAACTTTAAGTAGCAACTAAATACCAAATATAAACCAAATTCTTCTTATATATTAACCCTACAACCATTTCATAGAGACTTACCATGTTGTAGTTGACCAGCTCCAGTAGCTGTAGGGTTAATTTGAACCTTCCAGGCTTCCACTTTCATGTTTCCAATGATGTTCCTTTGACGGTAAGGTTGTGAAAATTCTACCAGACAGGGTGAGGCCACCCTAACATTAAATAATGTGACCTAACCCCTTTAACACGTCTTTTTTCCACATTACTTATTGACTTATCGTTCGTACTCTTTGCATTGACTTAGCTAAGTCCACACATTCATGCTTGCAATTCTCACATTCAATTATCCAAGGGTCCCAGAAAAATATTCACTTGATATACTATATGATAATGAAAAGATTAAGAAAATATGAGCATATAGAATCAATCAAGAATTTAACCCGATTATAAATATGGTACACATAATCATTAAACCCCTTGGCTTAAAAGCATGCACGTTTGGGATTAAAAATAATTGTTTTCAATCCTATCTTTTCAAACTTTGAACCACCAAAATTGATGTTAGGACTAAATTTCTTCAAGGCATAGAAAAGCAACTATAGGTAAAATGAAAATCACCCCAAAAGAAAAGTCTCTTTCAATCGCATTACTTTTCAAAACACCAAGTCCTTTGTTCATATGAACATCAAATCAATCTTACCACAATTATTCATCTTTTAATAATATGACAATTCCAATTATTATTAACTTATATATGAAAAAAAAAGAATTTATTTAAAAAACGAATAAAGGGTTTATAGAACATCTTTGTATTATACATTTTTTGGTGATTTAATTCTACTATGATTACTTCTAATCTTAGAAATGATAAATTACCAAATATAATTTTATCATTATTTCAATTTATAATTTCATAGAGACTATGTTTTTGGGGTCAAGACCTTTGCATCTACCCTCAAAAATTAAGTTTTGGGTATTACTAGAAATGTTCTTCTAAATCTCAATGTCGAAGCAAATCACCCTTAAATCATCATGACCAAAGGGTTCTCATGTAATAATACCAAATAAGTTTTCATCCTCCTCATTTAAAGCTTTATGCATATTCTGCCTTGGGAGTAAAGCACAAAATCCATGCAAAATAATAATAATATTATTATTAAAACAAAAAAATAATTGAAAATAGTATTCTCGAAATATTTTTTTTTGAAATCAACTTTTTAATTTAACAAAAAAAAATGGAAGTGTGATTGGATCACCTCAAAACTCATTTTAATAATAATTTTAATAAAATGTTAGACTTTTTAAAATGATACTTTTTGGTCTACAAAATCCAGGAAATAGGTTTGGGTGTCGGTTGCGCACGAGGAAGGGTTAGCATCCCGTGATGCCCAAAATTAGTACCTGGTTGATTATTTAAGGTCTTTGTGTCGAGAATTGAGAATTTGAAGAGAATTTAAAACATGATCCCTTTTTGTATCAAGATATTATTTAGATAAATTAAATTAAATGCAAAAGGGTCTTATTTCAAGTTGATCGAGGAGAAAGACCATGCCCCGTAAGTTAGGACATGATACTTCAAATTCTCGAAAACGAGAATAAACACCACTTGATCTTACTTAAATCTCGTTTATTTATTTATTTTAAATTAGACATTAGACTATCTCGATTTTAGGAAGAAACCACATTCCGTAAGTTAGGGACATGACTCTTCTAATTCCAAAATGATGAACATTGCTCCTTTTTATGTACTTTCCGTACGTTAAATAAAACGACTATATCTCTTTATGATATACATTTAATTTATTTAGGTATAGTGTAAAAATGAATATATGATGGCATGATAATCAATAAAATAAAGTAAGATAATGACGAGTAAAGTAAAACAGTATTAGAAAGATTAATAAATCGGTAAATGAAATAAAAACGAATGAAAGGTAAGATAAAAATGCCATGCCAACGAATGATAAATATGCAACTGATTTATAACAATAATGGAGATATTCATGTCATAACTATTATCATGACAGTAACATGCATAATAAAAATAATAATAATAATAAATAATAACAATGATAATAAAATGTAAAAATACATAAAAAAGGAATATAAATAAATTGAATTCTAAACATTTTAAAAAGGTAAAGAAAATAATAAAAGGTAAAAAAATAATAAAAAAATAAAGAATAAAGAGTTCACAAAGGAGTAAAATTATAGAGGCTAGAGACTGAATTAAAATTTAAGTGAAATTAAAGGTACAAATTGCATATAAAAATAAATTAATTAACTAATAAAAGACTAAATAAAATGCGCGAAAACATCCAGGGACCAAACAGGTAATTATCCCAAACCCTTGGGACATGTGCCATTCCCTAAAGGGTCAGCAAACTGAGGACTAAATTTAAACAAGCAAAAAGTTAAATGGTATTGTCGAAACCATTCTTTTAAAAAGAATTTTGGAAAGTGAAAAAAATGGGAGTCGCCACCAATGTTTTTAGGTGTGATTGGATCACCTTATAAAATATTTTGGTCTACAATTTTTAGAAAACAGATTCAGGAGTCGGTTACGTACGAAGAAGGATTAACACCCTTGTAACACCCAAAATTGGTACCAATTGATTAATTTTCTGTCCTAGTGTCGAAAATTTGAAAAGATTTGAAAGTATGATCCTTTTTTTTTAAAAAAATTTGAACAATTTAAGTTGAAAAAACTCGAGATTCTTTTGTTTCGAAAGAATACAAACATCACATCCAATACGTTAGGACACAATGTTTTAAATTCTCGTAACTAAAATCATCTCGTGATTTATAAAGTTTATTTAAAAGGATATTTTAGGTGTTTAGACAAACCGGAAATCGCAACCCAGTACGTTAGGGCACTACTTCCTGAATATCTAAACACAAAAACATTGCATTACCTTTAAAAATACTTTTGGCTTATATATATATTTTTAAAGAAAAAACAATGATGCAAGCAAAAATATGACATTAATATATGGCAAGATATAAATACTAAACAACATAAATTACATAATATATACACTAACATTTCATGCAAATTTAAACGATTTATAACAACATAAAATAATGGATTGTAAAAATAACTATGTTTAAACAAAAATAAACAAACACATAATTTGAGGAGATAAATAAAAAATATAAGTAAATTATAACATTTTTCAGAAAAAACGAAAGGTGTAAAACTTAAAAAGCTAAAAAAGGGTAAAATGCCAATAGAAGATGAATGAGGTATTTAAAAACAACAAATAGGTATTGTGATAAAAAAAAATAACAAATTTTTAGAAAGTTTAATATATATATATATATATATATATATATATATATAAAGATCAAATACATTTTTTAAAAGAATGATTTAAAACATATAATATACATATATTTATAAAATAAAGCTTTATATTTATAATAATTCATTTTAAAATATCGTACTATATATAAAAAATGTAAAATAATACATAATATTTAATAATAACACCAATTTTAAAACAATACATAATATTTAATAATACAAATTTAAAATAATATATGGTAATAATATACATATTTTAAAATAATACTTATAATATAATAAATAATATATGGAAATAATAATACAATAAAATATATATAATAAAAATAATTTTATATATAATAAGTAATATATAAAAATAATTGTATAAAATAATGTATAAAAAAAAAAGCAATTTCATGTATATAAAAGTTTAGTATGATATAAATGATATATATAAAATATTAAAACAAATAAATAATAATCTAAAATTATGTTTAATAAAAAAATGAAATTAAAAAAGATCATATCTATATTTTAATAAATTTCTGGGGTGATTTTGTAAAAAAAAAACTAAAGCCGATTTAGGGACCTATTTGAAGCGCGCTTTATACATGAGGGACTCACTGGGAAAATTTTTCCTATTCCCGAAATGGTGTCGTTCTAACATACACGTTTAAAAGGCTCAGGGACCAAATCAGGACAAAAACAAAGCTCTGGGGGCTAAATTAAAAATAAAAAAATTTAAATTGAACGAAATTATAAATAATGAAATTGCGGAAGGACCAAAGAGGCAAATTACCCCTTTTACAAAAACACGCGGATCCTACCCGGGTAATCTGGTCAACGCGCGGATCCTCAGCTCCTAAACGACGTCGTTTTGTGGCTTATTGGCTTAAGCAAAACGGCGTTGTTTTTATACCGTTATATAAGTCATTTTTATGCCAAAAAAAAAACATTTTAAACCTCATTTTAAAAAAAACTCCGGAAACTCTCTAAAAAAAAAAAGGAGCCCTCTGCCCTCTAAGCTCCGGCCTTAGTCCGGCCACGCTCCGATCATCGGGCACCTCACGCGCCCACGCGCCGTCATTAGCGCCGCCACCCATGGCGGTCGGAGGTAAATTTCTTCGCTTTTTTCAGCATAAAATGGGGAATTTATTGTTTCTATGTGTTTGCATGTATAAAAAAGAAGAAGAAATAGTAACAGAAAGACTTAGGCGGATCGAAATTGTGGAGAATCACCTCTCGGTTTTTTATTGATTAAATATGCGTGTATGCGTAGTTTTTACGTTGTTTCGATTCGGGCTTTTTATAGCCAATGTTTATTGTTACAAATTAGTAAAAAAAAATCCTTTCGATTTTTTGCTATGTTTCTCTGGCTTTTCTTTCCTTTTGCAGGTATACCCGAGGATCCGGTGGTGACAGACGCACTGGCGCGCTGATTACAGCGCGAAATGAGGGGTCTTCGATTGCTTGCCGACTTTGCAGTTTGGGTCTGGGCATGTGTATTTGGGTAGTGTTTAGGTTAGTGGACTTAACTCTAGTATTTGGGTCATGGGGTGTAATTTAATTTAGGTGTACGGTAATGTTTTGAGGGTGTAATCGGGTTTTTAATTTGGGCCCCGGTATATTTGGGTTGGTTGGGTAAAAAGGGTTTGATTTGTATTTGGTTTCATGTATCGGGCTTGTAATAAATTGGGTCATTTGTAAATGGGTCTATAAAGGGACTGTAAAAAACATTTTATTTTAGTTTATAATTTGATTTATTTTTGGACTAGGTTATGTGCCCGGGCAATAATGGGTTCTTACAGTTGCCCCTCTTTGCTCATTGTCGTGTAACGAGAATAGAGCAAAGACTATAAAAAGACCAATTTTGCCCGGTCTTGCCGAGTCTTGAGTTCTTGATTATCACCTTCTTCAAAGGTATCTTGATATCTCCAATCTGCTTCACTACAACTTCAGGAAGGCAATATCTGCTATCTTCAATCTGCTCTGCTGCTACTCAGCGAAGATAAGATCTGCTGTATTTAGCCTGCTCCACTCCTATTCAGTGAAGATAATGCCAGTGGCTGAAATCTACTCTATTGCCGATACATGGAGATAAGATTCACCAAAACTTGATCTATTCCACTCCTGCTCAGTGATGTAAGATTTGCTGAAATTTGATCTGCTTTGCTCCTGCTCAACGAAGATAAGATCTGCTGAATTTAGCCTACTCCATTCCTATTCAGTGGGCATAAAGCTAATGGCTAAGATCTGCTCCATTGTCGATACATGAAGATAAGATTCATCAAAATTTGATCTATTCCACTCCTGCTCAATGGTGTAAGATCTGCTAAAATTTGATCTACTCCGCTCCCGCTCAGCGAAGATAAGATCTGCTGAATTTAGCCTACTCCACTCCTATTCAGTGGGGATAAGGCTGGTGGCTAAAATATGCTTCCCTGCTACGTCAGAAAGATAAGATCTGCCAACATTAATCTGCCTCACTACTATCCTGAGGAGACAAGATTTGAAATCACCGATGTTGCTGTACCGCCCTCTGGGGACATGTCTTGTAGAATCGGTTTTATGTTTATGATTAGGATGCTATGATCGAAATGAGTCAAATACTTCCTAATTAAACATATTATGATGCAAAAATGTTATGAGAATAATTCCTATTTCAGGTGTCATCACTCATTCATTAATCAAGGTTTTATCTTCGTTCTTCTCGAAGTATGCTTTGAACCTGTTTCATCAATTTGGTCTATCGTACCATTCCCCGAATGTTATGACCCACTGCAGATGTTTATGTAATGATCCTTTCTTAGGATCAATATTTGCTCAACTCTTTAATTTGTCCAATCACCAAAAAGAGATAGTTTCAATTTCCTCGAGTACCTCCGACCCTTACTCATGGGACTTCTTTAAACAATTGTCCTATTTTAGTTTCTTGTATTATCCAGAACTTTCCAGAGTAATATGCAAAACTTTTTTTTGTGAAAATATTATTAGTTCATCGATCATTATTTCAATATAACATGCTTTTTAAATAATGGGCAACAAACAAACTGATCTTGAGGGTAATTAGAGTTTGAATAAATTATCAAGATACAAAGGAAATTAATTTGGGAATATATCTTTGAGAAGAAAAAGAATCCAAATATAGTAAATAGGACAACAACTAGGTGCCCTAGATATCGTAACTTGGCTCCTATATACAAGCTCCATGAAGACTACTTTAAGCTTAACATGTGTTTAGAAGATCCAAAGTACTTTGTTGATACCCCAGCATGTAACATACTTTGCTTCTTGTTGATTCAGATATAGCAAGATCACTGCATGCCTTTCAAAATTTGAGCCGCCCTTTCGGGTTTTCAACTCAAAACCCCTTTGGTCTCAATGCACCCTTTACAGGTTTTTACCTTGGCATCTCCGTTTTTTTTTAACCTTTCTCAAGGTGCCCTTTGCGGGTTTTCACATTGGCTTCTCCTTCTTTTCAGGCAAAATGCCTCTTAACAGAATTCGAATTCATAGGATTGGGTAAACTCTTCCTATCCATTTCGGTCAAAATTAGTGCATCACCAGAGAATGCCTTCTTCACTACATATGGCCCTTCCCAATTCGGCATCCATTTTCCTCTAAAATCCTTCTGTATGGGAAGGATCTTTTTCAGTACAAGGTCCTCTTCGTGAAATTCTCTTGGACGAACTTTTTTGTCATAGGCTCGTATTATTCGCTTCTAATACATTTGACCATGACGAATAGCCCTTAGTCTCTTTTATTCAATCAAGTTCAATTGATCATACCGTGATTGAATCCATTCTGCTTCATCCAATTTTATTTCTGACAAAATCCAAAGAAAAGGTATTTCTACTTCAATGGGTAGAACTGCCTCCATCCCATAAACCAACGAGAAGGGAGTTGCCCCAGTAGAGGTTCTGACAGACGTTCGATTGGCAAAGAGCGCAAATGGTAATTTCTCATGCCAATCTCTGTAAGTTTCAGTCATTTTCCCCACTATCTTCTTGATGTTTTTATTGGCCGCCTCCACTGCCCCATTCATTTTTGGGCGATATAGAGATGAGTTGTGATGTTTGATCTTGAATTGGCTGCAGACTTTCGCTATCGTGCTGTTATTCAAGTTCAGTGCATTGTCTAATATGATCCTCTCAGGCATTCCATATCAACAAATGATCTCATTTTTCAAGAATCGACTAACTGCTGACGTAGTAACATTTGCGTATAAAGCAGCTTCCACCCATTTCGTGAAGTAGTCGATAACCACAAAAATGAGACGATGCCCATTTGAAACTTTCAGTGAGATCGGCCCAATGACATCCATGCCCCACATAGAAAAAGGCCATGGAGAAGACATAACATGCAAATGTGAAGGTGGTACATGAATCTTATCCCCATAAATCTGGCATTTATGGCATCTCTTAGCATAGTCGATACAATCTCCTTCCATAGTAGACCAATAGTATCCAAACCTCATGATTTGTCTAGCCATCGTGAAACTGTTAGCATGTGTCCCACAAACACTTTCATGCACTTCTTCCAAAATTTTTCTGGCTTCTACAGCGTCAACACATCTCAAAAGCACTTGATCTTTCCTTCTCTTGTAGAGGATATCCCCATCCAAAACATAATCGCAGGCTAACCTCCTCAATGTTCTCTTGTCATTCTCAGTTGCCTGTTTAGGGTACTCACAATTTCTCACATATCGTAATATATCCTGATACCAAGGATGGTCATCCTTTTCCTCTTCTTCGATGTTACAACAATGAGCTGGAACTTCAAAAATACTCATCTGGATAGGTTTCATATCCTCCTCTCTATTTACTTTAATTATGGAAGCCAGAGTTGCCAGAGCATCTGCCATTTGGTTTTCATCCCGTGGGAGATAATTGAAAGTGATGTCATCAAACTCCTCAATTAGCCCTAAAACTATGCTTTGATAATTAATCAATTTAGGGTCTCTTATCTCTCACTCTCCTTTGAGCTGGTAGATCACTAACGCGGAGTCTCCATACACCTCTAGTGTTCTAATTTTGCGCTCTATAGCTGCTCAAATCCCCATGATGCATGCCTCGTACTCGGCCATATTGTTCGTACAATCAAAATCTAGCTTGCATGTAAATGGGTAATGATCTCCATTCGGGGATACCAAGACTGCCCCAATTCCATTTCCTACTGCATTTGAAGCTCCATCAAAGTTTAACTTCCACGGATACTCTTCAGTAGTTGCCATATACATTAGCTCTTCATTGGAAAAGTCAAAGCTCAAAGGTTCATAATCTTCTATAGCTCTGCTAGCCAGAAATTCTGCTATTGCACTTTCTTTTATAGCCTTTTGACTCACATAGATTATATCAAACTCAGAAAGCAGTATCTACCACCTTGCCATTCTTCCATTTAAGGCAGTTGACTCTATCATGTCCTTTAATGGGTCAAGTTTCGAAATTAGCCAGGTTGTATGATACAGCATATATTGCCTCAATCTTCGAGTTGTCCAAATCAAAGCTCAACACAGCTTTACAATCGGTGAATATCTCATCTCACACCAAGTGAATTTCTTACTGAGGTAATATATCGCCTTCTCTTTTCTTCCTGACTCGTCATGTTGACTGAGCACGCATCCCATAGAATTAGGGAACACTGACAAGTACAGTATTAAAGGTCTATCTGAACTGGGCGGAGATAGTACTAGAGTATTTGACAGATATTGCTTGACTTTATCAAAAACATTCTGGCATTCTTCATCCCAAGTACCTTGATTGTGTTTCTTAAGAAGGCGAAATATGAGATCACATTTCTCTGTTAATTGTGAAATAAACTGAGCAATGTAATTTAACCTCCCAAGAAAACCTCGCACTTCTTTCTGAGTACGTGGTGAAGGCAATTCTTGTATGGCTCTTATCTTGTCTGAGTCAACCTCTATTCCCTTTTCACTGGCTACAAAGCCCAATAGTTTTCCCGAC
Organism: Gossypium stocksii; assembly: GCA_020496765.1. Taxonomy (NCBI): domain Eukaryota; kingdom Viridiplantae; phylum Streptophyta; class Magnoliopsida; order Malvales; family Malvaceae; genus Gossypium; species Gossypium stocksii. The sequence goes on from CM035623.1 coordinate 115,513,496, forward strand.
CTAGCTCCAAAGGTACATTTTGCCAGATTGAGCTTTAACTGAAATTTCCTCAATCTCAGGAACAATTTCTTCAAGACTTCAATGTAGTCCTTCTCTGTTCGAGATTTGGCAATCATGTCGTCAACGTACACCTCAATTTCTTTGTGCATCATATCATGGAATAGGGTTACCATAGCCCTTTGTTATGTTGCTCCTGCATTTTTTAATCTGAATGGCATTACCTTATAATAAAAGGTACCCCACAATGTTAAGAAAGTGGTTTTATCCATGTCTTCCGGATGCATTTTTATTTGATTGTACCCTGAGAAGCCATCCATAAAGGAAAATAACGAGTATCCTGCCATATTGTCCACCAAAGTATCAATGCGCGGTAAGGAAAAATTATCCTTTGGGCTAGCTTTGTTCAAATCTCTGTAATCAACACACATTCATACCTTCTTGTCCTTCTTAGAGGCAGGTACAATGTTAGCTACCAATTCTAAGTACTTAACCTCCTGCAGGAATCTCGTATCAAACTGTTTCTTAACTTCATCTTTTATTTTCAATACAATACCAGGCCTCATCCTTCGCAGCTTTTATTGGACTGGCTTGCAATCTTCTCTTATGGAAAGACGGTATACCACAATGTCAGTATTCAGCCTAAGCATATCTTGGTATGACCATGCAAAGACATCTTTGAACTCTCGCAGCAACTCAGCAAGATCTTACCTTGTTTCTTTAGCAATGTGCGTCCCAATTTTCACTTCTTTCCCTTCCTCCAAGGTTTTGTTTTCTACTGCCTCTTTCTCATGGGGCAAAATTTGCTTCTCTTCTTACTTTACCATTCTTAACAGATCTGGAGACACGTCACAATCCCTATCATCTTTAAAATCCTGAGGTTCCTCTAAACACATGTCTTGCTCAAAAGAGAATTTAGGATTCGTAGTATTATTGCTCATGTCATTAATATCTAGGGACCTGTGGGGGTACGAAAGAATGTACAAAGAACGAATGAATTTAAGAATGACTATTCACATGTTATGAATAAAATGAAAATTTAGAAAGAAATTAAAGGTCAAAAGAATATTTATTGGTATAAAAGAATGAAAGAATATTTGCTCGAATTGATAAATGTGTATTTTATTGAAATAAAAATATCTGAACATGAGCCTATTTTACACATGAAATCTTATTACTCCTAGGCTTTAGAGCAATAAGAGTGTTCTGAAAATTACTCTGTAAAATTTCTAAAGACTACAGGAAGTTCTTCTGCAGTCCAGTTGTTTAATAAGCTTCCCGGTTTATAAGGACGAATGCCCCCAAGGTTTCTTTGTCCAGTCTCTTCATCATGTATGGCATTGACGTGATGACTTCCATTTTTAAGCAACCTTCTCTCAGGGTGAATTATCCCTCCTAATACAAAAATCTGGGATATGTGAGGGAATGTCATTAATACCCATTCGACTTCCTTTCCATTCAACCGCGCCCTTCTTCTTTCTTGACGCTTCTCTATTTCCTTTCTTCTTTGTCTGCGATCTGGCCTGAAACCCAAGCCAAAACGGTCTCTTTTCTCCTTTAATTCCGGCACCTGAATTCCTCCTTGAAGATATCTTCCCAATCATTTTCCTGGCAAGGCTCCTTTCCCCACTATCATCTATAAACCCATTCTTGTGGTTCTAGATATCCTGGGCACCGGTACCTTATTCCCCTCCAAAATGAATGTTGCGTTGACGAATTCTAAGGAGTGAAAAGAGCATTCAACGGCCTCCTCGTTTGCCTCTACATAGGGTGCATCACTGGTAACTGTTGCTATGATGTCTTCCTCCGTATTTATAGTAACCAACCGTCCATCTGCTACTAATTTTAATTTTTGGAGCAAAGATGAGGGCACCGCTCCTGCTGAATGTATCCAAGGCCTCCCCAACAAGCAATTATAGGAGTGCTTGATGTCCATCACTAGAAAATCCACTTCATATGTGTTTGGCCCAATTGACAAAGGTATGTCAATTCTTCCCATCACTTTTCTCCTCGTACCGTCAAATGCTCTCACTATGTTATGGCATGTTTTCATGTGAGAACTATTTATTGGCAATCTGTTCAATGTGGACCATGGCAGGACCTTCAAGGCTGACCCATTATCAATGAGCACACTAGGCGGCGTATATCCCTTGCAATGAGTAGTTATGTGCAAAGCCTTAGTCGATCCAATGCCACTAGGTGAAATTTCATCATCATCAAAATAGATGAAGTTGTCAGCGCTTATGTTACTAACCAGACGATCCGACTTAGTGACGGATATGTCGTTAGTAACATAGGCTTCATTGAGCACTTTCATTAATGTTTCACGATGGACTTCTGAACTTAGAAGCAAAGCTAGCACTGATATACGAGCCAGTTGTTTGTGCAGCTGCTCTACCACACTATATTCACTATGCTTTAGGAATTGTAGAAACTCTTTAGCCTCTTCTTCCTTCACCAGTTCGTTAATAAGTGCTTCTACCCATTTCTCTTGCTTCACTACCAAGGTCTTCACCTTTACCGGCTCAGTTCTAGCACTTCCCAAATCATACCGCCTTTCGCTACGCGTGTAAGATCCCTCATTCTGGACCTCTTTGGAAATACTAACTATGTTTTCAATTCCTGGTATTGTCACATTGCAATCGTAACTCCAATGAACCTTCTTATTATCCTTGTAAGGAAAGGATACAGGTTTTTGAATAATGAATTTCAGTACCATTTGGGTTCCAACCTCATTGTTCCTTGGTCGAGAAATGATAATCCTCGGATAGTTGGTTTTTGTCAGCTCTCCTTCTGACGCGCATACGCTTCTCTCATCTGAGCCCTCAAAAAACTCTATTTCTTTATTATCCATAAGATCCTGCACTAAGGCCATGAACTTAACGCAGTTCTGAATCTCGTGCCCTTCTATACCATAGAATTCACAGTAGTTCCCCATTTTTTCATATCCTTCTTCTGAAATGATTATCCCCCTTTTTACCATTTCTTTCCATACCCTTCTTAAAGGAGTTTTTACTTCTGCCAGGTCGTTTTAACTCTTCCCATGTCTTCACCTATCGCGCTTACCCCACTATCGATATGATTGGGTGGTAGGTTCTCCGCATTAGGCTTATCATCAAACTTTACAATGCCCATTTTGATGAATCTTTTGACCAATTTCTTGAAGGTAGTACAATTTTCTATGGAATGTCCCGTTGCCCCTGCATGGTACTCACATCGAGCGTTTGCATCATACCATTTGGGATATGGAGGTTGCATTGGTTTTAAGTAAAAGGGAGCTACTACGTGTGCGTTAAATAAACTCTGATAAAGTTCCCTATACGTCACCGGAATAGGTGTAAACTGAACCTTTTCAGAATTTTTTCTTGTACCAGATTCGTGCCTTTGCGAAACCTGTTGCCCAACTCTGTCTGGTTGACTAACAGTTAGCGATTTTGAGTACCCTTTACTGTAAGTATTGGCATTGTTTACCTTATTCTCTTTCCTTCTTAGGGCTGCCATTTTGGTGGTTTCACCTTCAATCCTACAACCTCTTATGGCATTTTCAATCATTTCACCCGCCATTACTATGTTTGCAAAGCTCTTAGTTGTCGATACCTTTTTTTTGTGAAAACAAAACGGACGTCGACTTAAAAATATGAATTGGAGTCGCCACCGATCTTTTTTTTAGGGTGCGATCGGTCACCTCGTAAAGGGGGTTATTTTTGATAAACTATTTGATTTATTAAAACAACGATTTTGGTCCGCATACCAGAAAAATAGATTCGGGAGTCAGTTACGCACGGGGAAGGATTAGCACCCCCGATACGCCCGGAAACCGGTACCTTGTTGATTAATTGATGTCTTTGAGGTCAATAATTTGAAAACTTGAAAAAATTTAATACACGATCCTTATTTGCTTTAAAATCACTTGGGTAAATTAAAATGTATATTAAAGGCTAATTCGCCCTAAAGTAAAATATCACATCCAATACGATAGGACACGACATTTCGTCCTTTGAGGCTAAACTTGCCTTTTATTTAGAAATCATGTATTTGAGAGGATTATTCGAATGCTCGAGATAAATGAAGAAAATCGAGACCCAATACGTTAGGGCACAATTTCTCGAATTCCCAAGTACAGAACATTGCCTCGATTTAGAAAGTCTCATCCCGAGATTATGAAATATCACGCCCAATGCCTTAGGACGCAATACCTCGGACTCTCGAGAACAAGTTTTGAAAAATTGTATTTTGATAGGCTATTCGGTTATTTAGATTTAAACGAAGAACCGCAACCCAATGCGTTAGGGCACGATTCCCGAATGTCTAAACACGGAATTTTTGCCTTTATGAAGAAAATTATTTTTGTATTAGGTAAAATGAGGTTTATAAGACATTTAGAATGACAATGAGAATACGCATAATAGAGTGAAATATGGTAATGAAATACGATATGGTGATAGTGTGCGAAAATGGAAAGTAATATATAGAGTTTTTGTTTTAACTTGTATTTTAAGAAGGATGTTCGAGTATTTGGAATTAGGCGAGAAAATCGAAACCCAATACGTTAGGGCACGGTTCTCGAATTTCTAAACACCGAACATTACCTTTACAAAAAAAATTTGTGACGGGTAAAAGAAATTTGGAATACATGGGATAAAGGTATAACAAAATGCCATACGGAAATGGAATACATAGAAACGATTAATGATATGCAAAAGTAATAGTATTTCATAAGCTTTTCATTTAAATTTATATTTTGAGAAGGTTATTCGAGCATTTAGATTTAGACGAGAAAACCGAAACCCAATACGTTAGGGCACGGTTTCTCGAATTTCTAAACACCGAACATTGCCTTTATAAAAAAAAAACCAATTTGATGTCAAAAAGGTATTTAAAATTTGTAATAAGAGAATTAAAATAATAATGATAGTAACAATATTTACATGAACGTAAGGATAGTAACAAGTTAATGATAAAGTCTTAATAGGTGCACGAAAGACGTATATATATATTAGTTAATGTTGAGAAATATGATAGTAATAATAGTAACAATATGACCATAAAAAATGATAGGTGATTATAGTGAAAGTAACTAATATAATACGAATATATAAGATGGGATATAAAATGTATCTATATAACATGCTATTTGAGTATATATTAAGATAATAATAATAATATTAAAACAACTATGAATATATACAAATTATATACATGGATATAAAAAGCAAATATGTAATAATACCAAAAATATGTACGTAAAATATGTTCACATATGTATTAGAAATAGTCAAAGTATTTATATAATACATAAGTATTTTATGATATTTGAAAAATAAATATATTATGTATATACATAAAATTTTAGTAAAATAATACTAACGTTGATAATATTGTTAAGTTAATAATAATAATAATAATGATAATAATAATAATAATAATAATAAATAAGAATTAAAGTCAAATAATCGAAAGAAATAGTAAAAAGGACGAAATTGCATTAAAGAAGGAAATTTTGGGGTGAATTCGTGAAGAAAATGGAGGAATGGTACTGATTTGAACACGCATGAGCAGTGGAAGGACTGAAATAGCAATTTTTCAGGCTCCTTAAAACGCAGCGTTTAAATCGGGGCCATATTAAAAGCGGGTATAAACTTCGGGGCCGAATTATAATTAAAAGAGAGTTGAATTACAACACATGGAAAAAGCGGAAGGGCTAAAAGTGAGATTAGCCCTTCCATAGAAAACACGCGGATCCCCTTAGCAGGTCGGGTCGGATCAGTCCGACCCAGGGCAAAACGACACCGTTTTGTACCCTGGGTCTTTATGCCCAAACGGCACCGTTTCTGTGGTGCTATAAAAGTTAAAACTTAGCCTTTTTTTTTATTTTCTGCTGCTGTTTCTTCAAAAATGAGAGAGGATTCTCTCTCTTTTTCTCTGGGCAAGCCCAGATTCCGACCAGGAGGGTCGCCGCACGCCGTCGCAGCTTCGTTGCCGGCCACCGCAAGCGGTGGCCGAAAATTCGAAAGGTATTTATTTTTATTTTTTTTAAAAATGTTATTTAATGATATATATATATATATATATATATATATAGATATAGGAGAGAACAGATTCAAAATAGAAGAGAAAAAAATATGATTACCTTAAAACTTCGGCTACTGTTTTGGTGTTAGATCTGTTCTTATATCTAAAATAGATTGCTAAATATTGAAAATGATTGAATCTATTGTTGTATTTGATAAAAAATGGTCTGAAAATCCCCTTTTTACAAATCTCAAAACCCTTTTTAGTTTTCCGAATCTCCCTCCTCCTCCCCCTTACATTGTTCTTGATTCGGCTCTTTATACACGTATATTGCTATTAATTCTGTCATTTCTCGTTCCTGTGTTGCGTGTTTTCTTCACTTGCAGGGCATGGGCAGTGTTTGAGAAGCAGCTGGAGTGGGCAGCTCTTGGCAGAGAGTGGTTGCGCAAGTGGGATGCCGAAAGTCAGGGGTGGTTGCGGCTAGGGTTTTTTTAGGTTTAGCTTTTTTTCTGTTTTGGGTTAAGGCTAAATGGGCCATTCGGGTTTGGGTTTTTTGATTTTGGTTTGTGGTTTAATTGGGTCAACCGGGTATTAATTGGGTTTGAGGGTTTAATGGTTGGGTGTTGTTGGGTAAATGGGTCTGTTGTATTACTTTGTTTTGGGCCCTGGGTTTGTTTGTAAATAGGCAAAATTGGGCTATAACATTAGTGGTACTTCCTATCATATGGGTTATGAATGGAGCCTTCAACATGTTGTTAAAGAGCATTGCAGTCTTCTTTTCTAAGAGCGGCGGCTGAACCTGCATGGCAATCTCCCTCCACCTTTGCGCATATTGTCTGAAGCTCTCATTTGGCTTTTTTTCCATATTCTGTAGAGTAATTCTATCTGGTGTCATGTCCGTCACATGGCTGTATTGCTGCATGAAAGCCTGCGCTAGGTCTCTCCATGAACTAATTATAGCATGGCTTAATTGGTTATACCACCTAGATGCTGTCTGATATGCTCACGATATTAAGTAATAAAATTTATAAAAATGATCGTACCAAAAACTAACTAATATCACGATTTTAAAGGTAAGCACACCTATCGAACAATAGTATAGTTTAGCGGCAAGACTGAGTTATCGTACCTAAGGGAACCAAAAGTACTAATACTTACTTCCATTCTATTATCTAGCCTAAAAATAAAAGAGAATTGGTTGAAACTAATTCTAAAACTAACTAAAAGTGCACAAAAAGTAAATTGGGGAAAACTTTAGGGAAAATCTGATTGATATGAGTAATACTTAAGGGAGAATCCACCTAGATTTCACTTGTTGTTAATTTCTTGAACTAGATGATTTCTTCACTTGACATGATCCGTAGAGATCCCTAACTTATGTTAATACCTCTTTCGAGGTTAAGAACAACTAATCCTAGGTGGTTAATTAAAGTTTTCTTATTAATTAACACCCCTAAGTTGTATTAATTCGATCTATGGATCCCCCTATTAGGTTTGACCCTAATCCGGCAGATTTATGTCACCCTATGTCTAGGGTTGCATGCAACTCCGCTTAATTATGGTAGATCTACTCTTAAAATATGGACTTTTACTCCTCTGTCTAAGCACATCAAGTTCTTGAAGTAATATCTAGGATTATTAAATCAAGAATGAAGAACACATAATTAAGAACAATTCAAGTATTTATCATATAATTCAAGAATAAATAATAGCAAGATCTGTCTTAGGTTTCATCCCCCTCAAGTATTTGAGGGGTTTAGTTCATAATAAAGAAAGAAAACATCTTAGAAGAAATAAGATAACAAAACATAAAGAACCCAAAAACCCCTGAAGGAATTTAGGGAGATCCTCTGTCTTAATGTAGAACTCTGGCTTCTGGGATGAGTCAATCGGCTTCCCTTGGAGTAATTCCTTACTTTCACTCCTTGTGTTGGCAGAAATATGGCGCTCTTTCTTGAGAGAAAAGAGTATATCTTTAGAGTTGCCTCCTAGGGTCTTTATATAGAGTTTAGAATAGCTTTCTTAGCCCCTAAGTATCCAAATCTGAGTGAAATTCCTCTTCCTTAAGACAGGGACACGCCCGTGTGCCATGCCCGTATGCCACGACAAGAGGCCATGTGAGAGTCTGTCGATAGAGGCATGGCCGTGTGGTCTGGCCGTACTTGTCGGGGACTGGACCGTGTGATCTTTATGTGGCACGACCGTGTGCCACGGCTGTGTGGTGACCTCTTGGGCCGTGTCAATTTCATATTTTGGCCCATTTTCATAGTTTTTAGCCCGTTTTCCGTTCTTTTCTCTTCCCTATACTCTCCTGAGTATAAGAGATGAAAAAAAAAGATTAAGAGCACCAATTCTCACAAAACTGATAATAATTCATCCAAAATATAGGCTAAACATGAGGTAAAAATATGTATAATTTATCGTTTATCATTGCCCCAACTAGACTGTCTTGGAGTTGATCATTGTTAACGTAGCCAGTCATCTGTCTACAGAATATGGTGATATGGGCTTCAGGGCAACTGGTCCCATTGTATTTCTCGAATTCTGGCATCTTGATCTTATAGGGAAGTACCAAATCTGGGACTAAGCTCAAGTCTTTAGCATCAATTTCATGATGCCTATCAGCACCTTCTAAAGCTTTGAACTTTTCTTCTAACCATTTACAGCGATCCTCCAACTGCCTTGAGGATTCAATTGCCATCATTTCCCTCTAAGCTATGTCGAGGTCAGGGGTGATAGGGTTGGCCGGGTTTTCTCCTGGGTTAGATCCTGATCCAACCTGGAAATTCATAGGTACCCCAGTATCAGCTTGGCCTTATTGAGGCCTAATTGTGACAGACGGCCTTTGAGGATGCGCCTCAGTTTGTGTTTGCACATGAGGTGGGGTAAAACCCATAGGATAATCCTTGTTATCCTCTCCAGTGATAGTCATGAGGCCATTTCCTTTATCTATTGCCCATGTCAGCAGTTGGGCCATTTGAGCCATCATATTCTTCTGAGCTTCCATCATTTGCTTTCTCATGTCCTGTTGCATTTTTGCCAATTGTTCTTGCAACTGGTCTTGCATGTCCTTTTGAAGCTGTTCGAATCTTTGATCTATATTCTTAGTTTTGGCACGTGTACCGTAACGGTGTGTAGTTTCTAGATTTTTCCTCTCTTCTGTAATAACTTCCACTAATTAGGGTCTTTCTATGGATTTAAATGCATATGATGTAATGTAATGCAAATGCATGAATGTAAAAAGATATCGATTCTGATCCAGTTTCATTTAGAAAACTTTATTTAGAAAATAAAAATCTTTACACAAAACGGATTACAAATACGCTTGTGCCCTTAGGCCCAAAGCTTTAACCCTATTAAATAACGAAGCTAACTCTCGACCCTTATCTGACTCTAACTCATACTTTACACTTAACATATCAGCCTGCGCTGCCAAAACTTGCAAATGATCAGCTACTTCTTGAATTTGGACTATGGCTTCACCCATGAGGTGGTCCCTACTTCTAACTTGATCTTGAGAATGGTGAAGCTCTCCCTTCCAATATTCTTCTCTTGCCTCAAGCTGCTTAATCTGAAATTCACAGTTTTGCAACGCCGACTCCAACCCTTCAATCTTACCCTTCAGTTCTTCAATCTTGTCTAAGCTTGACTTTAACTCGACTACAGTATTACGACTTCGGTGGAGATGAAGAGACCGTCTGAGCTCAGCCACTTTAACCTTTAATTCGTGCTTTTCCTTCTGTCTCTCTGCCAAACTCCTTTCTAGGGCTTGATTTTGTGCCTGCATTTCTTGAAACTTCCTCTCCCAATAATCAGCTTTGGCTCTTTCTTCTTGAACCTCTTGTTGCCACTGCTCATAAGTCTTCCCTAATTCGGCCCTTCTCTTCGACAGCTGTATCTTCTTATATTCTGCCTTCAAATCATCTCGGTCTTCTTCCACCTTCCTCTTCTATTTCCTTACTTTATCAACCTCGAGTTTCTAAACATCCACGTCCAAAATTAAATACATATTTTCTTCCTCGAGCTTCTCTATCTTCTTTCCAAACTCTAAACTTTTTCTTTCGAACTCTTGCTTCATAATTTCTATTTCTGACAGAACTACCCATAAGCACTCCTCCATCGATCGAGCACCCTCCAAACTTGGCCTAGGGATGTTATCATTAATCCTTCGACCAAACTACCCCTTGTACTCTAGGGATGTCATCGGACCCTCAGTCAGAACCTTCACACAGCAAGTACGCTTCCAAGTTTCAGAAATCTCTCGAATCTTCTTCTTATAATTATCTCCCTAATACGAGAATTCACATTGAGCTAATCCTTGTGTTATCGGTATATACTATTTCGCTTTATATTGCCTTAGTACAAGCAACAGTGCATATCCAACAACTCCCCAAACTCCAGGAAGAGGCACCCAATCAAAATTCCCGTACCGATATAGGACCGTGTCAGGAACCATCCAAGAGGCTTTCAACTCAATATCCTCCTCTAGGAGATTTTACAGAATTTCTATCCATCTTTCTTCTGATACATCATCTCTCCTTGTCATAGCTGCTGCATCCTTCAAAGGGGAATAATTTTCAAAGAATACTCGGCAAGGTACTTTGTCAATTTTCCAAAAGTGACTGTGGAACCAAACCATCAATAACTGCGCGCATCTAATGAACCTACTTTCACCTGCCTTCCGGCATACACTCAAGGATCTGAACGTCTCGGCTAAGATCGGAGGCACAAGCGTAACCTGTTTTCTGAGTCGGTCGAACAAATCAGTGACTGCCTCATTAATGTGCCTCAAAGCCTTGGGGAAGATTACCAAACCGTAAATACTTAGGGCTAAGACATCAACTTTCCTCTTCACATCTGGGAGTGCTAATATCAAATCCCTCAAACTGGCCCAAGGAATGCATTTACCATCACCCTTTTGTTGGATTCGAGCTGTGACCCACTGCTCACTCATCCTTATGATACTCATCAATTTCTTTACAAAGGTTAGGACGTTAGCAGACCTAAAGTAAGCTTTGCTACCTCGGATCCTCGAACAACAAAGCAAAGTCGTATACTCCTCCAAAGTAGGTACTAAATCTACTTCTCTGAAAGTAAAACAATTATAGGCAGGGTTCCAGAACTATACCATAGCTCGAAATACATGCTTATCCACCTTGACGTCAAGCAAGTAGGGTAGATCTCCGTAATTATGGTAGAACAGCTGCTTAGTCTCATCATCCCAATGAGCCCAAATATCTTTCAACTCCTGAAGCTCGTTTTGTGCCACACTTATACGAGTGAAGTCCCACAACTCTGACATATACCCCTCGGTGACATTATCTCCTTTCTCTAATTGGGTATTTTCGGACCATGCACGGACTGTAGCGTTGTCCTCCACTTTATCAAGATATTCATTCTCCATAACAAAACTTTCTAATTTAGAAATCGAACCGTGAATCAACACCTTTAAATGCTGAATGATATGCAATGACAACAAAATAAAATTGGTCAGTGACAAGTATATAAGACATAATTCAAAGAGAATAGAAAATAAACAAGCACCTATATGGGTAATTGCTATGGGTCAACATAGTTCTACCTAAGTCGAGCTCCTAGGGTTCACTATATGTGTTTTCGGTTCTTAAAAGAAAAGGGTACCTGAACCAGCAGATTCCTCGATCCTCACCCATTATAGGCTCATATAGACCAAGTTCAGTTCAGGGGGATACATTTCCCTATGGCCATGCGGAGATGAAAATCTCACAGAGACATAGGTACGAATGTATCCCGGAAGCGATCCACTAGCCTATGCGGAGGTGAAAACCTCACGAAGGCGTAGCTTCTCACTCCTACTTAAAGGTGTGACCACAACGGTCATGCAATGCAATGTGTGTAAGAAAAATAACAATCACATGCAACAAAAACATGTAAAAAGATCATAATTTTTCAAATCGAGTTTTCAAATTTCGACAAAAGGACAGAAATTAATCAATTTTATGGCTTGACTCTCTTATTGGTCCCCAGTGGAGTCGCCAAGCTGTCGAAACTATTTTTTAAAAAAGAATTTTGGAAAGTGAAAAAAATGGGAGTCACCACCAATATTTTTAGGTGTAATTGGATCACCTTATAAAACATTTTGGTCTACGATTTTTAGAAAACAGGTTCGGGAGTCGGTTACATACGAGGAAGGATTAACACCCTCGTAACGCCTAAAATTGGTACCAATTGATTAATTTTCTGTCCTAGTGTCGAAAATTTGAAAAGATTTGAAAGTATGATCCTTTTTTTAAAAAAAATTGAACAAATTGAGTTGAAAAAACTCGAGATTCTTTTGTTTCGAAAGAATACAAACATCACATCCAGTACGTTAGGACACGATGTTTTAAATTCTCGTAACTAAAATCATCTCGTGATTTATAAAATTTATTTAAAAGGATATTTTAGGTGTTTAGACAAACCGGAAATCGCAACCCAGCACGTTAGGGCACTACTTCCTGAATTTCTAAACACAAAAACATTGCCTTACCTTTAAAAATACTTTTGGATTATATATATATATTTAAAAAAAAACAATGATGCAAGCAAAAATATGACATTAATATATGGCAAGATATAAATACTAAACAACATAAATTACATAATATATACACTAACATTTCATGCAAATTTAAACGATTTATAACAACATAAAATAATGGATTGTAAAAATAACTATGTTTAAAAAAAAATAAATAAACACATAATTTGAGGAGATAAATAAAAAAATATAAGTAAATTATAACATTTTTCAGAAAAAACGAAAGGTATAAAACTTAAAAAGTTAAAAAAGGGTAAAATGTCAATAGAAGATGAATGAGGTATTTAAAAACAACAAATAGGTATTGTGATAAAAAAAATAACAAATTTTTAGAAAGTTTAATATATATATATATATATATATATATAAAGATCAAATACATTTTTTAAAAGAATGATTTATAACATATAATATACATATATTTATAAAATAAAGCTTTATATTTATAATAATTCATTTTAAAATATCGTACTATATATAAAAAATGTAAAATAATACATAATATTTAATAATAACACCAATTTTAAAACAATACATAATATTTAATAATACAAATTTAAAATAATATATGGTAATAATATACAGATTTTAAAATAATACTTATAATATAATAAATAATATATGGAAATAATAATACAATAAAATATATATAATAAAAATAATTTTATACATAATAAGTAATATATAAAAATAATTGTATAAAATAATGTATAAAAAAAAAGCAATTTCATGTATATAAAAGTTTAGTATGATATAAATGATATATATAAAATATTAAAACAAATAAATAATAATTTAAAATTATGTTTAATAAAAAAATGAAATTAAAAAAGATCATATCTATATTTTAATAAATTTCTGGGGTGATTTTGTAAAAAAAAAAAATAAAGCCGATTTAGGGACCTATTTGAAGCGCGCTTTATACATGAGGGACTCACTGGGAAAATTTTTCCTATTCCCGAAACGGTGTCGTTCGAACATACACGTTTAAGGGGCTCAGGGACCAAATCGGGACAAAAACAAAGCTCTGGGGGCTAAATTAAAATAAAAAAATTCAAATTGAACGAAATTATAAATAATGAAATTGCGGAAGGACCAAAGAGGCAAATTACCCCTTTTACAAAAACACGCGGATCCTACCCGGGTAATCTGGTCAACGCGTGGATCCTCAGCTCCTAAACGACGTTGTTTTGTGGCTTATTGGCTTAAGCAAAACGACGTCATTTTTATACCGTTATATAAGTCATTTTATACCAAAAAAACATTTTAAACCTCATTTTAAAAAAAAACTCCGAAAACTCTCTAAAAAAAAAGAACCCTCTGCCCTCTAAGCTCCAGCCTTAGTCCGGTCACGCTCCGATCATCGGGCACCTCACGCGCCCATGCACCGTCATCAGCGCCGCCACCCACAGCTGTCGGAGGTAAATTTCTTTGCTTTTTTCAGCATAAAATGGGGAATTTATTGTTTTTATGTGTTTGCATGTATAAAAAAGAAGAAGAAATAGTAACAGAAAGACTTAGGCAGATCAAAATTGTGGAAAATCAACTCTTGGTTTTTTATTGATTGAATATGTGTGTATGCATAGTTTTTACATTGTTTCGATTCGGGCTTTTTATAGCTACTGTTTATTGTTATAAATTAGTAAAAAAAAAAATCCCTTCGATTTCTTGCTATGTTTCTCTGGCCTTTTCTTTCCTTTTGCAGGTAGACCCGAGGATTCGGTGGTGACAGACGCACTGGCGCGTCGATTACGGTGCGAAATGAGGGGTCTTTGATTGCTTGTGACGCCTAGGGTTTCAGAAACCCTAGGCATTCTAACCTTGGTTAATCACCTGGGCCATTTGGGCCGGCTTTGCGGTTTGGGTCTGGGCATGTGTATTTGGGTAGTGTTTAGGTTAGTGGGCTTAACTCAAGTATTTGGGTCATAGGGTGTAATTTAATTTAGGTGTACGGTAATGTTTTGAGGGTGTAATCGAGTTTTTAATTTGGGCCTCGGTAAATTGGGCCATTTGTGAATGGGTCTATAAAGGGACTGTAAAAAACATTTTATTTTAGTTTATAATTTGATTTATTTTTGGACTATGTTATGTGCCCAGGCAATAATAGGTTCTTACAGGTATAATTTCAAAAAGGAAAAATAGTGGAATTAGGACCTAATTAAAATAACTCAAAAGGTGGAAGGACTAAAGTCGCAAATATCCCCTTTAAGAAACACGCGAATCTTAGGGCGATTCGGATCAAACAATTGGGTCGGCTTAAATGACACTGTTTCAGGCATCCGTCTCTTAAAATGATCCATGGACCAAAATGAAAGTAAAACTAAATTAAATGGCAAAATAGAAAAAATAAAAAAAAATAAAATAGGATTAAATTGAAACAAACCGCAAAAGCAGAAGGACCAAATGTGTAAATGGACCACTTTACAAAAACACGCGGATCCCAAGGGATCCGAGTCGGGTAATTGGGTTGTGCTTTGAAACGATGCCGTTTTGGGTTTATGGAACTAGGCTGAAAGGACATCGTTTCCACCCCTTATTTAAGTTAAAAATTTTCGAAAAATTTTCATTTTCAGCCCCAGTTTTTAAAAAACAAAGTTTAAAAACCCTTATTTTTCTATGAAATCTCCTTGCTCTGGCCATGAGTGCTGTCGCACGTCTACCGTGGCCGCCGATCATCGGCGATGGCGGCCGTCGCCTCTAGTGGTCGAAAAATGCCCTTTTTTAACCCTAGGAACTATATTTAGTGGCTAGTGCCTAAAATAAAAATAATAATAAAAAAAGAAAATCCTCGCGCATCGTGTTCATTGAACCCTCAGCAGATCCCTAATGGGTTCCGAGGTGTTCAAGACCAAAGGAGGTCCTTGACGATGGCGGAAGGTGGAGCGGCAGGTAAAAGAACCCTTCCCTTTTTTTTATATATTTATTATATCTTTTTAAACAATAAATAAATAAATAAATAAACTACCTTTGTTTTATTTTCAAAATCTTGTATTATTTCTTTTCTCTGATTTTTGTATCTGATTGCTTGCTATCCAAAAATACATTTTGAATCCGGCCTTTATAGCCGATTTACATATTTTCTACTATTATATCTACTGTTTTTACTACTGTTCATCTGCTTCTTGTCCTTTCATTCTTTCTATTTTTGCAGGTGGCGATGGAGTCAACGACGAGGAGAGAAGCAAACTCTTGCCATTTCGGTGCAACGGTGGCAAAAGAGGCGTCAGGCCTCGGGGCGTGAGCATGCTGACCTGGCAATGAGCTACGCGAGAGAAGGATTAGGGTTTCTTAGTTTTCTAAAATAATTTTAGGTCATGGGCATTAGGGGTTTTGTTTGTTTTGGGCCATTTGGGCCTATAAATTTGGGCTTGACATTTTTTTTGTAACTGAACTATTTTTAATTTGGACCTTATTACTTTTTTGTTTAAATTTTTTGTTTTATTTTTAGGCCCGACAAAATTTGGCTACTACAAGTATTATTACGTTATATTTGGTAGGAGTGATTTTTTTCACTGTATTTTAGTATATAAGTTAATAATAAACTCATTTCAATCAGTTATTTTTAATCATTCATGTAGGGCCCAAATTTTGCCCGGGCCTAGACCAAAATAAAAACTACCTAAACCCAACTAAATCCCAAAAACCCAAAAAGAAAAGCCCAGCCCAAATTACATAAAACAGCCCAAAAATACTAGCCCAAAATACAAGCCAAGTTGCAAATGGCCCAACAACAATAGGCCCAAATTTAGAAACCCTAGGGTTTCCATCTGTTTCGCGCCGCAGCAATGGCCACCCGCAGCCTCCATTCGTTCCACGTCGGCACGCCAAGCACGGCCCCGATACACGTTCGCACCTATGCCCACGTCCGGCTCTTTTTCACGTCCTCACGACCTGCAGTTTAAGCAAGAGAAACAGCTGGAAACCGTTTGTATTTTGACTATAAAGACTTCGATTTTTAATTGTAAAAAGGACGTTTTTTTATCCTTTTTTTTCTTTTCTTTTGAAGAGAAGCAGAAAACGAATCCTAATACAAAATATACACGAAGATCAGTAGAACGCAACCAAGAATACTTCAAGGGTGATTATTTGTTGCAATTTTATTATGTTTTTCTTTTTTTCATTCGACGCAAATTCGAGACATAAGAGAGAACGAGAGGCTTACCAGAGTTATATCGCGTTCACGCCGTCGGAGGGCCTTGCTCCGTTGGTCACGATCATATTTTGGGAGTGGTTGAGGGCTTGAAATGAGCCTTTCGGCTAGAGAGAGGGAGATAAAAGGATGTGCAAGGCATTTAAAGTTTTCTTTCTTTTAAAAAAACAAAAGTTAAAAAGTTTTCTTTAAAGCAATTTTTTAAAGCAGGTTTTAAGTAATAAAATGAAAAAGCATTTGGGTGGGGGGAAGAATTTGACCGCGTGTTTTGGCTATGAATGGGGGATTTGCGCAATTAGTTCCCCTCTTTTGCACTAGCATTCAATTTATTATTTTGCTATTAAATTAATTAATTTGAGTTTGGTATTTATTTTTATTATTATATTTAGTAATGGTAGTATTATATTAATTATCATCATTATTATTATTTTTATTATATTATTTTTATTACCGTTTTATCATTAAATTCAATTGTTTTTATTACTATATTATTGTTATTCGTATCATATGTTTTTTACTTTTTTTTTTACTTTTAAATACTATTATTATTAACTTATTATTCCTATTTATGTAGTATTATTTTCTTTACTATTTTTATTATTATTAATACGCATATTACTATTAGGGATAGTTATTTTCTTTTTTTTTATGCCTATTATCTTATGTTTTATATATATATATTTATAATTGTTCATATTTCTTTTGTTTTACACCATTATTAACATGTTATCACTACCATTTTACTATTTATTATTAAAACCTTTTTATTACTATATCTTTATTATTAATATATATTGTTAAGCTCATTATTGTACTATTATTTTCATGTTGCATGTCATTATTATGGTTTTCAATTTCAAATTTCTTTACTTCATTTATTCAACGGATTACCCACAATTATTTTTTAAAATAAAAAGGCAATATTTTCGTATTTAGAAGTTCGAAAGATCGTGCCCTAACGTACTGGGTTTCATTTTTTCGTTCGATCTAAATACTCGAATATCCTTTTCATTGATTTACTCTCAATCTTTTTCTAAAAACAAAGGCAATTTTCCATATTTGGAAGCTCAGAAAATTGTGCCCTAACGTACCGGGTTTCGATTTTTTGTTCAGTCTAAATATTCGAATATCTTTTTTATCGGTTCACCCTTAAAGTTTTTTAAAATAAAGGCAATATTCTGTATTTAAAATTCGAGAAATCATGCCCTAACGTACTGGGTTGCCTTTTTTTCATTTGATTTAAATATCTGAATACCCTTTTAAGAATAAAACGCACGATTTTTAAATAGAAGGTAAGCTCATGCTCAAGGGCCGAAATGTTGTGTTCTAACGTACTGGATATGACATTTTGCTTTGAGGCGAGATGGTCTTCAACACAAGTTTAATTTACCCAAATGTTTTAAAAATCAACAAAAAGGAGGATCGTGTTTTGAACTCTTTTTAAATATTCAATTTTCGACATTAAGACATAAATTAATCAATAAGGTACCAATTTTGGGCGTATTGAGGGTGCTAATCCTTCCTCCTACGTAACCGACTCCCGAACCTGTTTTCTTAAAATTCGTAGACCAAAATGTTTTATAAGATGGCCCAATTACACCTCAAAAAAGGATTGGTGGCGACTCCAAATTTTTGTTTTCAAAAGTCGATCCCAGTTTTTCAAAAAAATGGTTTCGACAGCTTGGCGACTCCGCTGGGGACCCAATAGGAGAGTCGAGCTGTAAATTGATTGTTTTCTATCTTCTTGTCGAAAATTGGAAATTTGGTTTTTAAAATCTTCAATCCTCTCATTACATTTTCTGTGTCTTGGACGGTTTTCATCATGTGGAATTTGCTGTATTTGACGAGTTTTTGATATATTCCTACATCATGATGCATGACCGTTGTGGTCGCACCTTTTAAGTGGGAGTGAAAAACTATGCCTTCGTGAGGTTTTCACCTCTGCATGGGCTAGGGGATCGCTTCTGGGATACATCCGTACCTATGCCTTCGTGAGGTTTTCACCTCCGCATGGCCATAGGGAAATGTATCTCCCTGAACTGAACTTGGTTCATATGAGCCTATAATGGGTGAGGATCGAGGAATCTGCTGGTTCTGGTACCCTTGATTTAGAACTGAAGCACATATAGTGAACCCTAGGAGCCTACCCTAGTTAGGGCTACGCCAAACCTTAATGGTCACCCAAATAGGTGTTCTAGGTTGTTTATTTTTCCTGTACTAATGTGTTTCGCTTTGTTTATGATTGCATCGCATCGCATCGCATTGCATTGCATTCATCTCATACATTTGTATTACATTGCATCATGTGCATTAAATTTCACAAAAGAACTCTATTAATTAGAGATCATATTGTAGTACCCTGGAACATCGCTACTACACTCGAAGAAAAACAAAAGTCATGGATCAAAGGTTGGAGAGGTTAGAATAGATGCAAAAGGAGATGCAGGAGCAACTGCAAGTTCAGATACAAGAACAGTTGGCCAAAATCCAACAAGATATGAGAGATCAGATGCAAGAATCCCAAAAGAATATGATAAACCAACTAACTCAATTGTTGATAGGATGGCCAGAGAAAGGAAAGAGTCCAATGATTAATGTTGGGGATGATACTGAAGATCCTATAGCAAATACCCTAGCACAACCGCAGATGGTATCTATCAATATTAGACCCTAGGGTTAGACTGGGGCATCGGCACCGATAAACTTTGCAATGGGTTCAAGTTCATACCCCGGAGATAATCCTGTAACCCTTGGTGTCCCCGCCTTCGATGATGCGGTAGAGGTAGAAAAGGTAAAGGCGGAGCTTTCGAAATAGTTCAAAGACTGATGCAAATGGTTAGAGGAGAATTTCAAAGCATTGGAAAACACTGATTACCAATACGGAGTGGATGCTAAAGAGTTAAGTTTGGTACCAGATTTGGTACTCCCTCCAAAATTCGAGATCCCGGAGTTTGAAAGATACAACGAGACTAGCTGCCCCGAGGCTTACGTTACAATGTTTTGCTGAAGAATGATGGGATATGTCAACGATAATCAGTTGTTGATTCACTGTTTTCAGGACAGTTTAATTGGAGCTGTGAAAAAATGGTACAATCAGTTGAGTCGTACCTAGGTCAAATCATGAAGGACTTAGCGCAGGCCTTCATGAAGCAGTATGGCCATGTAACGGATATAGTGCCTGACAGAATCACGTTACAGAACATGGAGAAGAAGTCGAGTGAAGGCTTCAGGCAGTACGCACAGAGGTAGAGGGAAGTAGCCACACAAGTACAACCACCTCTCTTAGAGAGGGAAACAGCGATGCTTTTCATCAATACTCTAAAAGCCCCGTTGATGTACCATATGTTGGGAAGCACTACCATGAGCTTCCCAGATATAATAATGTCCGGCGAGATGATAGAGAGCACGATAAGATGCGGGAAGATAGATACAGAAGTAAGCACGCAGAGGTCAACCCTAAAGAAAAATGAAAATGAAGTGAACAATGTGAGCAAAGGGTATTCTAAATTGGTCACCGTAGGCCAGCCGAGGGCCGTGACTACTAGCTTTCAAGGCCCTTCAAGGCAGGAATCCAGCTCAAAGCTGAACTCAGAAAAACTCCAGTTCACTCCCATCCCGATGACTTATAGGGAGTTATACCAAAATCTATTTGATGTGCATATGGTATCTCCGTTCTACTCGAAGCCCGTGCAACCTCCATACCCAAAGTGGTACAATGAAAATGCCCAATGCGAATACCACGCGGGAATCACGGGGCACTCGATAGAAAATTGCATCCCTTTTAAGAAGTTTGTCGAAAGGCTTGTTAAAATGAGCATTGTGAAGTTTGACAATCAGTCTGGTATAGAAAAATCCATTACCCAACCATGCTGATAAGGGGGTAAATGCGATAATTGAAGATGTGGGAAAGATAATTTAACAGGCATTCACCTTTGCATACTTGGGAGTGTTTTGAACAATGGGACGGTGGAAAAGATCCCTGTATTTTTTAGAGCTAATCTAGAGTCATATTCAAAACACACTTGTTACTTTAAGCCTAGAGGCAATAAGAATCCTTTTGTGAAATAGGCTTACGTCCAACGTCTTTATTTCAATAAAATGCATCTTTTATTTCTCATTTCAAGCAACTGTTCTTTTCATTTCATTCATGATCATACTACACAAGTAAATATTCTTGGTTTCTCTTATTCTTCAAATTTTCTTTCGTCCTTACAACAAGTCTCCAGATTTCAATGATATGAGCGACAATACTACTAACTTAGAATCTCATTTTAAGGGAGATATGTGTTTAGTGAGATCTCAGGACTTTGAAGATGACTAAGATTGTAGCTTATCTCCTGATCTGTTAATGACGATGAACAATGTGAGAAGCAAACCTCATGTTGCAAAGAATCAGTGGAACCCATAATCTTCTTCTATATGGGGCATGTATGTCGTCAGGCCGATTTCGCTAAAAGCCTCTGACGAATATCGATTCATCTTTTTATGGTCGTTAATTACGTTGCCAAGTGGACGGAAGCTGCTTCATATGCCAATGACGCGAGGTCAACAGCCAGCAGATTTTATGTCAGTATGGAATGCTAAAATGATCACATTTGACTACGTATTAAATTTAAATAGCAGTACCATATCAGAAGCATCCGATCTATTCAAGATCAAACATCATATCGCCTGAAAATAAACGGTGCAAAAAAAAAGCAAAAAGGATCGTGGGAGCCTCTATTAGAACCTCTATCGGGGCAACACTTTTCTCGTTGATTTATAGAATGAATGCGGTTTTATCCGTTGAAGTCAAGTTCTCTTCTCCACGAGTTTTGTCAGAGTTGAAGTCAGTTAAAGTAGAATAAATCCAATTCTGATGATGATCAAGTGAACCTGATTGAAGAAAGGAGGTCAGAAACTATCCGTTACGGTCAAATGTACCAAGATGATACGAAGTGATAACGAAAAGATCGTTTTAAAAAATTTCATCAAGGAAACTTAGTTTTGAGAAGGATCACTCCTATACAAAAGGATCTCAGAGAAAATGGATGTCAAATTGGGAATGACCTTATCCTTGGAGGGGCATTGATGTTGATTAAGGTAGATGGTAAGAACCGGCCTGACCCTGCGAATTTGTATTCAATCGAAGAATACTTCGCTTCTGGAAAAAGAAAAAGAAAGAAAAACAAAGAAAATGAAGAGAAAAACAAAAAGAAAAAAATGAAAAGAAAAGGAGAGGCTAAGGCGAAAACCCGCAAATGGCGCTTTGAAACCAAAGGGGATTTGAGTTGAAAACCTGAAAAAGGGCAGCTCAAATTTTGATCGAAAGTGGGGCATACGGTAGTCTTACTATGCTTAAGTTAACAATGAGGAAGTATCCTACATCTTGGGGCATTAACAAAATACTTCAGATTCTCTAAACACATATTGAGCTCAAAATGATCATCAAGAAGTTCGTACAGGGAAGCTCAGGCAGTGATATCTAGGGCACCCTATTTTTCATTTTACCTATTTTGAATTTGCTATCTTTGATTACTTTATTTGTTTCAAGATATGTCCCCAATAAATTTCCTTCTTTTTACACTTGCTATATTTGATTGACTTATTTGTTTCGAGCTATGCTCCTAATTAATTTACTTTCCTGTCCATGGTTATGATCTTTGTTGAGCATTTTGCGTTGAAATAATGATTAAAGGACTAATAATAATTTCACCAAAAAAGTTCTGCTTATTGCTCTAGAAGTTTCTAAATAATATGGGAACCTGAAACATGACTGTTGTTTAGAGCTTACCAAGCCTAAGGGTTGGAATTGTTTGAGAGACTACTTCTTAAGATTTTCTGTCAAAGATATCAGAGACAAGATATTGCGTCAATGAGGCAATCTTGACAAATAACAAACAATGTCAACCCAAGCTTTAAAAGGGGATCATTCTCAAGAGAAAAATGATATTCTGCATTCATGCAAATATCAGGCATATACATCTAGTCATGACACCCAAGGAATGGTGTAATAGACCAAATTAATAGAAGAAGAGTCAAATCCTATACCCTTAAATTGCAGGGGGAATGAATTGAAGAAGAATCAGATTATATTTCCTCTAAGTTGCAGTGGGAGGGTTTGAAGATGGTGGCAGCTTGATGTCCCAGAAGCACGATGGAATAGACCTTGAAGTTACAGTAGGGCAAACCAGTTGAACAAAATGGGATTGTTTCTGCGAGTTTTCTATCAGAAAATATCAGCTGAACAAGAACACCCGCTTAGTGAAGCGATAGCCTTAACAAACAACGAATAATGACAACCTAAAAAGGAATCATTTTCATGACATTCTGCATTCGTACAAATGTCATTCATAATACATTTAGTTAGGAGTATTTGATTCATGTTGAGCATGGCATCCTATTCATTTGACATAAGCATAAATCCCAAGGAATCAATTTTACAGATAGATTCCCCAGTGGACAGTGTAGCAAGATTAAAACTACAAATTTCGACGGATCTTATCTTCACTAAATAGGGGCGGAGCAGATTTAAGCCACAAGCCTTATCTCCACTGAACAGGAGTGGAGCAGGCTAGTAGCAGATCTTATCTTCACTGAGCAGGAGCGGAGCAGATCAAATTTTGGCAGATCTTATCTTCGCTGAGTAGAAGCGGAGCAGATTTAAGCCACACGCCTTATCTCCATTGAGCAGGAGTGGAGCAGGCAAAATATAGCAGATCTTATCTTTGTTGATCAAATTTTAGCAGATCTTATCTTCACTAAGTAGGAGCGGAGCAGATCAAATTTCGGCAGATCTTATCTTCGCTGAGTAGGAGCGGAGCAGATTTAAGCTATTAGCCTTAACCCCCTAAGCAGTAGGGCAATAGGCTGGAAAATTACAGATCTTATCTCCCTAAGCTGTAGTGGAGCAGATCGAAGACGACGAGCTTTAACCCCCTAAGCAGTAGGGCAATAAGCTGGAAAATTACAGATCTTATCTTCCTAAGCAGTACTAGAGCAAATTGAAGACGATGAGCCTTAACTCCCTAAGCAGTAGGGCAGTAGGCTAGAAAATTACAGATCTTATCTCCCTAAGCAGTAGTGGAGCAGAGTGAAGACGATGAGCCTTAACCCCCCTAAGCAGTAGGGCAACAGGCTGAAAAATGACAGACCACCCTATCTCCCTGTGCAGCAGCGGAACAAGCTGAAGATTACAAGCCTTATCTCCCTGAGCAGCAGTGGAGCAGGCTGAGGATAGCAGATCTTATTTCCATTGAATAGGATTGGAGCAGATTGAAATGCCAATTCCTATACCCCTAAAGATGCGATGGATTGGAACGTTCCTTGAAGAGAAGGAGCTCCAAATAGGTCGAGACTTGACAGGACCAGGCAAATTTGGGCCTTCTAAAGTCTTTGCTTCATTCCTGTTACACGACAACAAGCAAAGAGGGGCAGCTGTAGGGCCCAAATTTTACCCTGGCCCAAACCAAAATAAAAACTACCTAAACCCAACTAAATCCCAAAAACCCAAAAAGAAAAGCCCAGCCCAAATTACATAAAATAGTCCAAAAATACTGGCCCAAAATACAAGCCAAGTTGTAAATGGCCCAACAACAATAGGCCCAAATTTAGAAACCGTAGGGTTTCCATCTGTTTCGCCCCGCAGCAATGGCCACCCGCAGCCTCCATCCGTCCCACGTCGGTACTCCAAGCACGGCCCCGCTCCACGTTCGCACCCATGCCCACGTCCGGCTCTTTTTTGTGTCCTCATGACCTGCGGTTTAAGCAAGAGAAACAGCAGGAAAACGTTTGTATTTTGGCTATAAAGCCTTCGATTTTTAATTGTAAAAAGGACTTTTTTTACCCTTTTTTTCTTTTCTTTTCAAGAGAAACAGAAAACGAATCCTAATACAAAATATACACGAAGATTAGTAGAAAGCAACCAAGAATACTTCAAGGGTGATTATTTGTTGCAATTTTATTCTGTTTTTCTTTTTTTCATTCGACACAAATTCGAGACATAAGAGAGAACGAGAGGCTTACCGGAGTTATATCACGTTCACGCCGTCAGAGGGCCTTGCTCCGTTGGTCATGATCAGATTTTGGGAGTAGTTGAGGGCTTGAAATGAGCCTTTCAGCTAGAGAGAGGGAGATAAAAGGATGTGCAAGGCATTTAAGGTTTTCTTTCTTTTAAAAAAACAAAAGTTAAAAAGTTTTCTTTAAAGCAAATTTTTAAAGCAGGTTTTAAGTAATAAAATGAAATAGCATTTAGGGGTGGGGGAAAGAGTTTGACCGCGTGTTTTGGCTATGAATGGGGGATTTGCGCAATTAATCCCCTTTTTTCGCACTAACATTCAATTTAACCCCTTTTCGTTTTTTTGTTATTTTGCTATTAAATTAATTAATTTGATTTTGGTATTTATTTTTATTATTATATTTAGTAATGGTAGTATTATATTAATTATCATCATTATTATTATTTTTATTATACTATTTTTATTACTGTTTTATCATTAAATTCAATTGTTTTTATTACTATATTATTGTTATTCGTATCATATGTTGTCTACTTTTTTTTACTTTTAAATACTATTATTATTAACTTATTTTTCCTATTTATGTAGTATTATTTTCTTTACTATTTTTATTATTATTAATACGCATATTACTAGTAGGGATGGTTATTTTCTTTTTTTTTATGCCTATTATCTTTTGTTTTTTATATATATTTATAATTGTTCATATTTCTTTTGTTTTACACCGTTATTAACATGTTATCACTACCACTTTACTATTTATTATTAAAACCTTTTTGTTACTATATCTTTATTATTAATATATATTGTTAAGCTCATTATTGTACTATTATTTTCATGTTGCATAGTATTATTATGGTTTTCAATTTCAAATTTCTTTAATTCATTTATTTAACGGATTATCCACGATTGTTTTTTTAAAATAAAAAGGCAATATTTTCGTATTTAGAAGTTTGAAAAATTGTGCCCTAACATACTGGGTTTCGTTTTTTCGTTCGATCTAAATACTCGAATATCCTTTTCATTGATTTACTCTCAATCTTTTTCTAAAAACAAAGGCAATTTTCCATATTTAGAAGCTCAGAAAATCGTGCCCTAACGTACCGGGTTTCGATTTTTTGTTCAGTCTAAATATTCGAATATCTATTTTATCGGTTCACCCTTAAAATTTTTTAAAATAAAGGCAATATTCTGTATTTAAAATTCGAGAAATCATGCCCTAACGTACTGGGTTGCCTTTTTTTCGTTTGATTTAAATATCCGAGTACCCTTTTAAGAATAAAACGCACAATTTTTAAATAGAAGGCAAGCTCATGCTCAAGGGCCGAAATGTTGTGTTCTAACGTACTGGATATGACATTTTGCTTTGAGGCGAGATGGTCTTCAACACAAGTTTAATTTACCCAAATGTTTTAAAAATCAACAAAAAGGAGGATCGTGTTTTAAACTCTTTTTAAATCTTCAATTTTCGACATTAAGACATAAATTAATCAATAAGGTACCAATTTGGGCGTATTGAGGGTGCTAATCCTTCCTCCTACGTAACCGACTCCCGAACCTGTTTTCTTAAAATTCGTAGACCAAAATGTTTTATAAGGTGGCCCAATTACACCTCAAAAAAGGATTGGTGGCGACTCCAAATTTTCGTTTTCAAAAGTCGATCCCCGTTTTTCAAAAAAATGGTTTCAACAATTCACGTTACTTGTTTTTGAAAAAATGAATTTTTTTAATAATTTTAAAAATGTTTTATATTTTAAAGTTTTTTTTATTTACTTCATGTCGATTTTAAAACTCATTTTTATTTTATGTCTAATTATTATAATACATATTTATTAAACGAGGCGTTAATTTCTTTACCATCCCATAATCTCAACACAAAATATCAAAAAGAAATAACCTTTCAACACTTTGTTTTCATTTCTTTTTCTCTCATTTTCATAATTTCTTATATATATTAAGTACTTTTCATGCATGAAAAATGAATCCGTTTTTCTTTTCTTTAATGCTTTTACACACACATCAATACATACATGTATGTATTGTCTACTTCTAATCACATGGGATTGAGCTCAAGCAATCATCACGTCCTTAAAAAGTACTCAAAAAAACCCTTTTGATCACATGGATTTGGAATCTTATACTCCATATTAAAAGTCATTTTTTTTTTTACTCTTCAAATTACAAGGAAATTAATTAAGAACCCTTCCATTCATCCACGAAATGAAATCATTATTTCCTTTTTCTTTTTACAATCTCAAAGAATCTTAATCAGAAAGATGGAAGTAGACAAGTGTTGTTCATACACGAATCTCAGTTTTTTTTTCCAGTCAACTAAATTGTACTTTGTTTAATTTGAGTTGGGGTTTCTTGGTAGGTTTGTCTGAATATTCCTTCATTTTGTAAACCTTTAAACTCTTTTTTTCCCCTCCTTACTATTGAATTAACAGGCAGAAAATTTGGGGCTTGTTTGTGTTTTTTATTACTACCCTGTTTTCCCCTTGATTTCACAAATTAAAAGGGAAACAAAGGGAAATGGGGGGAAGCATGCCTTTGCTGCTATGTGCATGAATGCCACATTGAAGCATATCATCATGATGGATTCATCAGCTACATGCACATGAGGAATAAGGCTAAGTCTACATAAGACAGAATGACGAGTTTCATTGAAAAGGGAGTGGAAAGGAATTTAATGTAAAGGCAAAAGAATAGTATTCTTTATAGTCCAAAGACAAAAAAGCTAGATTTTGAACTAATAATTGACCCTTTTTTTCTTTCTTAAATACAGAAAATTACATGATTTTAATTTTTAAAAGTGACTCATGGAATGAAACTCAATTTAATTACTTCTAAATGATTAAGTTACAGATCATGAGGAAAAAGAAAAAGAAAAGAATATAAATCTGGAATATGTTTGATCATCATCAAACCAATCACAAGCATAACAAGAAAATTTTAAAAATAAATCAATAGGATTAAATATTAGAAAAAAAAATGAACAACTTGCTCGTCAATTATATAAGAATATAACACAATTGTATCAAAGCTGGCAGCATCCGACATGAAACATTGGCTTCTAGCACACTGCCATGGTGGCTGGGTGGGTGTCCTTTTTGGCCCGAGTACAAAGTGTAACTTCAGCACAGGTTCTGGGATAAAGCCTCTGCAAATCCCAGGAAAATGCTGCATTTTGCACATCATGTCTTTAATAACAAGACAAAAACACACACCCTTCTTTTTCCTATTTGGCATTTTGGATTTACTTTTACATCGGTGATGATAATTATAATTATTTCATGTCTTGGACAGCCATGAAATGGGTTTAAGCAATAGACACCCTAATAAGGACACAGCAAAAGTTAAGGCGTGTAAGGCAGGTTCAGTTGGCTAATTTTGTAGAATAATTTGGTAGGTCTAAAACCCCCTATGATTCAAACTGTTTTTTTTCTTCATGTTATTACAGCATAGGATCTGTAATTTCTATCTGTAGTGTCATCAAATTGCGGATGTTTTTCGAAAAAATAAATGGTTAATTATGAAAATATTTTTTTATTTTCATAAAAAAGGAATAACTCTTGTTTACATGATTGAATGATGATGTGAACAATTACCACACCACATGATTAGTGTCATCAGGCTTTGCCTATGAGAAAATCATACTAAGAAAAAAGTGCATATCTCACACTTGGTTGTTCAACACATTGAGGGGGTGTTGGTGGAGGGTAGCTGTGTAGTGAACCTAGTTTTTTTTTTTTTTTTTTTAATAACAAAGAAAACAAAAACAAAGAATCTTCCAGGTCATGCATGCATTAAAATATTTGTAATGATATTTATCGTGGAGGTTGTTTTTCTCTCTCCTTTCCTCCTTGTCCTTTGGGGTTACATAACAAATAGTGAAAATGACATGTGTGGCAATTTCCACATCTTTGTGCTATCAGCCAAGACCAGACCCACAACACCCATGGGTCATTTTTTTGCACATTTATTGAGTGGGCACCGGACTACGTTATTTCCTTTTGTCGTCTCACCCAAAGTTGATTTCCCACATCACCATATTAAGTTATAGTACTAGTTATACTAATGAACATATGTATGTATATAAATATGAACACATTGGCCACATAGTTTAATAACACTAATTATATTAAAAATGACAACAGTAAACTTTTTTAACAACAAATAACTAGATCAAAACCCTGGAATCCAACATATATAAGAAAAATTTCTTCTCCAAGTAAACTTTCTTGTCTATTTCCTATTTACACAATTTTCTTTTCCATTTTCCTTAACCTAAACCTATACCATGAACCCATTCCTCCTTACATGATAGCACAAGCATTGGTGTTCTCATCGTTAAACATCTGGTGAGGTGGATTAACATACACCGGGTAACCTGGCACATACCCGGGGTAACCATGCCCGTGTGGGTGCGGATATGGGTTTCCATACGCGTAAGCTGGGTGCCCGTATCCGGGATAACCCGGCATGTAACTAGGCATGTGTCCAAATTGGGGTGGAAGCATGAACTCCATTCGGTTCCCTGCCATCTTGCCACCATTAGCTTCGTTCCCACCATCTTCACCACCACCTTTGTTGTTCTTCTTCCCTCCGTCGCCGCCCTCCTTGTTGCCATCCTTCTCTTTCTTAGGAGCTACAATCTCAACATGCTTCTTCAGCTTGTCCTTCAAAGCCTCAGCCAATGCCTTAACATCCATAGTCCCCTTAACTGTGACCATCTCCTTCTGCCTGTCTACTTTCAACTCTTGGACACCTGCAACGCCGTTAAAAACAATATGTATCAAAAGTCAGAATCGAACGCAAGAATTTCAACGCCGTAAGAACAACGGAAAATCATAAAGGTCATCACCTTTGGTTTCAGAGACAATTTTGCGAATCCTATCAAAGCATCCATCACACTGGCATTTCAATTGCACCTTCAAATCCGCCGTCGTTACCGGGGCCTGAACAAAGATAATAAATAGCAAGCTTAAATTACATTATTTTTTTTAAAACTTAAACCTCAAGAAAGTAAGTAACAAAATTTTGAAATGATATAGAAAATATGGGATTTTGTACCTCTTTGGGTTTTTTGTCTGATTTATTTTCAGAATCCTGGTTTTTCTGTTGGTCAGGTTTTTTCTCTTTTTTGTCCTCTTTGTTATCATCTTTCTTTGGTTGAGAAGAAATGAGCTCAACTTTCTTCTTGGTTTTCTTGCCGAGTTTCTCTTTAATGGCAGTGGGATCCGCAGTTCCTATCACCGTCACTTTGTTTGAGCTTATCTCTGGTTTCACAGTCTCCACCCCTGCGACAAAAAAAAAAAAACAGAGGAAAACAGAGTAAATAACAAGAGCAGAATGAAGAAATGAAGAGGGAAAAGCCAGAAACAAGAATGGGAAATGAGCGTGGAAAGCGATTATACCTTCAAAGTGATTAATGCATTTGAGGATTTTGGAAGCACAACCATCACAGAGACACTCAAACTTGAAAACAGAGGTTGAAGAACCCTTTTCCTTCTTTTCCCCATCCCCTCCTCCTTGCTTGTTTCCATTCTTTTTCTGCAACGAACACGAAGAATAACCATAACACTAAATCATATTAATTATGAACCAGAAAACGAAATGAAAGATGATGAAAAGAGTAAAAAAGAGAGAGAAACGGGGCTAGGGAGTTTAGTGCTAACTCACCTCTCCCATTGTGAGTGTAAATGCGTTATGTGAATCGGGTTTAAGTGATGACTTGAAATATGAGAGGAAAAAAAGGAGGAGGAGTATTTATAGAGGGAATGGATGGTTCAAAACGCGTGGAATGAAGGGTGGCTGGCTAAGGGGTTAAGACTTAAGAGTGGGGGGTACTTCAAGGAAAAAGTGGTGGGCTTCAAAAGTGAAAAAAGGATTGGAGGTTCCTGGCTGTTTCTTTCTCTATGTGCATTTATGCAACAACAGTTCGGTTCCTACTACTCCCTCCCCCATCACCTGTTCACTCTTGCATTGCCTCTAGTTCCACCTGGATCACAGTGGTCTCCCCAATGCACTTACCCAAACCCACGTTTCAACTGCATTTTGTATTTTCTTTATTACTCTCACACTTTCATTTAAATTATCTCACACTTTCAATTCAACGGCATTAAGAATACAATGAACACCTTTAACCAATAAACTAAATGCTAAAATTCAAATCTAGAACATTTCTAGATTCATTCATGTCAACCTATGCAAATCTTCTCTATAAATTTTATTAATTATATAATCCAAATCTCATTAATTAATAATATTATTAATATAGTACTATTTTTAATACTTTAAATATACCAAAGTTCTCTATATATATTTTTTTTAAATTTTAAATTTAATTCTTACACTTTCTTTAATTTAGAAATCTTGATCCCTCCATCAATTTTGCTCTTAGAATTTATGATATGGCTTTTATAAAACGAAAAGGTAAACTAATTCTTTAAGCCTTCAACAGTTATAGTATTTTATTAATTTAGTCCTTACACTTTAAAATTACATAAAAGTTAGAAAAAAAATGTTTTAAAAATTAAAGCTTTTTCATATTTTCAATAGAAAATATGAAAAAATTGTGAAAAAATTACAAATGCAACCAAGGATCTTCTTTTGAATAAATTAAAAGCTTTTTCATATTTTCAATAAAAAATATAAAAAAATTGTGAAAAATTAAAATCTTTTTCATATCTTCAATAAAAAATTACAAATCGTGACCGGAGTTTGGTCTTTCTTTTGAATCGAATGAGTAAAATAATAATAAAATTAAAAAAAAGTGAGAAAATACATGTGAAAATGAATGCAAGCAAGGCAATGGCTGATAACATATTAATTTGTATATTTTTTGTGTTTAATTTAGTTTATTTCTGAATTAAACCCTATGAAATTAAGTGCTTTTATGTTTTAATCTTGTCAGGGACGCAATTGAGACACTAAGGGACAAAAGCGAGCAGAAAAGGACCAAATTGAAACACAATCAATAAAATAAGGCCGAATAAAAAACGTGGAGAAAGCCAAGGACTCATCAAATATTTTGACTTTGTAAAAGCCAAAAATAGAAAAAAATTTATTTTTTATTTTATATTAAATTAGTTTAGGCTATTTTTAGTAAACTCTCTATATATAAATAGGGCCTTAATGTTCTTAAGAAGGAAACATCCAATTCTACATTATGATTTCAATTTGGAATTGAATAGAATTATTTTTCTTTCTTTTTCTCTTTCA
Source organism: Gossypium stocksii (assembly GCA_020496765.1). Lineage (NCBI taxonomy): Eukaryota > Viridiplantae > Streptophyta > Magnoliopsida > Malvales > Malvaceae > Gossypium > Gossypium stocksii. The sequence continues at coordinate 115,545,435 of CM035623.1, forward strand.
ATTTGGCGTGAGAATAATGTTTATTTCATTTCAATTTCTTTGTTTTTTCTAAACTAGTTCAATTCCCTTCCAAGCCCTTTCATTCCCTAATTTATTCCACTATCATACAAATTCAATCACCTTCCACAATTTACAAGCATGATTAAATCCATGCTACACTAAATTCCATCTTAGCTTTAGGTCGGTGTTCTTTTCGGTCGGGAATCGTGAGATATGTATCCATGTCAAAAATCCTTCCAATCGGTATTCACAATTTTTCTAAGTATCGGGATGGACAAATCATCCCTTAAAGTTAAACTCAATTTCAAGTCAAAGTGCACGTTGGATTGGAGTCGTGTTCGCTGACAGTTGGAGAAATAAGTCGGCTGTGTTGTATTCGATTCTCCGAGAACAAATCAAGGAAGAAGTGATCGGGTTTAAACGACTCACGCGGTTAAGGGTGTTAATTCAAGTTGGGTTCTTCAAAATGCAAGGCTACCGGAATCTTGAATCGGGAACACATGTATCTCGGTTAGATAATCGGTAAAGGTTAGTTTGCAGGTCATATCGGGACCAGCTACTAGAGGAAGATTTGGTGGTTAGGACGTTCTTAACCGCTATAACTAGCTTATCGTTTGGAGGAGAAGATCAATTTTCGAGGATCGATTCTTAATCCAAAATCTACCGAGTCTAAGGCTAAGGCTTATTACCTTTGTTTACAAAAATCTAAATTTATATCCTGATTTAAATTTATTTCTAATTCCTTTAACTATTTATTTATTTATGTTGTTTTGATTATTTACTTTCTGAACATTTCCAAAACCCCTATTTTATTTCTTTATTTCTTTTGCAGGTCCGTTTGAAGTCGTGAGCACGAACGTTGTCATGACTTTCGACACAACAAACGTTCTGTATATCAGATAAATGCAAAAATTCATTATAACATCTAATTTCTGTGGACTCGACCCTACTACCACTCTTTACTACTATTTGAAGTTATTTAATAGGAATTATTTTTGATGATTTCGACGCCCATCAATGGGTAAAGAAGAAGAGGTGAGATTCAAGTTTTTGAGGACAAGGATCTTATACTGCAAAGGGGTATTGATGCGAGAAGGAATAATTTTGTTAATAAATATATGTTATTTCTATTAACAATAATTGACCATGAACCCAACTCAATGCTTTTTTTTTTTTTATGATTTTATTTTTAATTATTTTTTATTGTTGATAGGAGAATGGTTATATTTTATTTTTCAAAACTAAATTTACATAAAAATATTTTTATATATAATTAGTTTGATTTAAAATTTAAAAAAAGTTTTTCAAAATTGAATATGAACCGAACGAATATCTCAAAATTTAGAGACACCTTATTACTATTCATGACCTAGATAACATTTTTTTGAATTTTCAAAAAAATTTATATTTTTCATAGTTGTTTAGTTATCTAAAATGAATTTTATAATTTTTTTTAATTTTAAAGAGGTCTTAATTTTAAAAAAAAATTATATTCATTATTGAAAATATGAAAAAAGACTTTTAAATTTTAAAACATTTTTTTTTTGTAAATTTTATGTTCTTTTAAAGTGTAAAGACCAAAATAAAAAGATTATAAATGTTGAGGGCTAAATGTTGAGGGCTAAAAGAGTTATTTTACTTTTTTTTATAATAACCACATCATCAATACTAGTGGCAAAATTGATGAAGGGGCCAAGATTTTAAATAAAAAAAGTATAGGGACTCAATGTCTCAAAATTAAAGTATAATGGCTAAATTTTAAATTTCAAAAGAGTACAAGGACTTTTGACATATTTAAACCTTTTTTAATTTGAAAATTTTTTTAAAATCAAATATAATCTAAATTCTAAATGTCATAGGTGTATAATAATCAGATCTCTATAAAATTATGGTAGGCAAATGAGACTATTATAGAGATAAATGATTATACTAGGTTCTCTTATAAACCGTATCTTTCAATAGTTTTTTTCTCTTGAGGTTATTCAATATTTTATGGTACATTGAATTTTGATTCAATCTCAAATTAGATTCTAAACTAAGTGCACGTTGTTTTTTTCCATCATAAGACTCGAACTTAAAATCATACTTAAAACACACTGAGCTCTCAACTACTAAGTCTAACTAAAACTAGCGAAAAAGCGCAAGTAGGTTTGCTCACAGTCCAACTTGATGTCCCCATTGATGTTTGGATACAAGTTTGAACAGGACATTTTGACAGCAATTTATAAATGGAGAGAAAAGTAATGCGAGAAGTCAACACATGATATTTGTTAACACTGTTCAGATCAACAATCTTACTCTATTCGGATCACCTATTAGCTTAAACACAATTTACCCTTACACAAAAAGTAATTGTAGCCCCAACAATAACCCCAATTGTTATAAATCACTCACCCAAAACCTCACTTACAAATCAAAAAAACTCTCCAATAAAACAAATAACCAACCAAAAGCACTCTCACAAGTACACAAACATGTGTTGTTAGGTGTTAAAAGAAACATATTTTAATCTCACTCTTAATGCGTTTTTGGATGATTATTTGATATTAATTGTGAATTTTATGCTCTTAATCTTTTAAATTCATATTTTTATACTTAGGAGAGCATTTAGGAGCGAAAATCGAAAAATTGGAGCAAGGTACAAAGGCCACATGAGCTGGGCCCTCTCATACGGGCATGTTCCAGACCATGTGAAAATCACGAATTGCACTCCGAAAACACAGAAAGACATAATTTTTAGGTTTTTCAAGCATTCTAAGACCTATATACCAAATAAAAGTAGAGGGGAGAGGGTCGTTATAGAATACTCAAGAAAACGACTCGAAAAATACTATTGAAGCCGACTCTAAAGCAGATTTTCATCAAGATTGAAGATTTCTTTTTTATTTCTTTGAAGTTTATTATGAGTTTATTTGTTTCTTATGGTTATACTGTCTTTGGGATGTTTTTATTTGCGACTATAAACTAATTTTCTTTCTTCGGGATGTTTAAAAGTATATATAGCATAATTGAGTGGAATTGCATGCAATCCTAGAAATAAAACGATATAAATCTACCAAACTAGAGTCAAATCTAATAAAAGGATCCATAAATCGATTTAATGCGATAATAGGGGTTTTAATTAGAAAGAAATTTAAACTAACCAACCTAAAGTCATTTGCTCTTACACTCGAAAGAGATATCAGCATAATTTAGGGATTTCTACATATTAATATGCTAAGTAAAGAAATTGTTTAATTCAGATTAATATCTTTCCTAGGTATTATTTTGCTTCTTGGATGTTAATCGTTTGTTTTCTTGATTCGTTCTTTGTCGTGTTCTTTTGTTAATTAATTTAGTTAATTTTAGTTTTAATTAATCTCGCCAATTTACCGATTAAATAATAGAAAGACAGTAATTACTGGTACTTTTAGTCCTCGTGGGAACGATATCTTTGCTCACTGTAGCTATACTATTAATTGATAGGTGCACTTGTCTTGTCAGATTTTTAGTTGATTTACAATTGCAATTATATACAAGAACCAACAACTTTTATAGGCTGACACAAAATACTTTTAAGCAACATTTTGATAAGCTTAAAACTCTTAATAAAAAATAGAATTTATCTCTTAAAATATCTTCAATAATTATCTCATAATTTCATATCCAAATAAAATAGCGAACTCGATCTCCAAGTAAAAGGATAAGGTACGAGATGATGAAAACTGATCCTTTCTCCTCTTCCTCTTCAAATTCAATCAGCATAATTAAGAATAAAATAAAACATGGTGTAAAGATCATTTGCTGGTAATGTAACACGCCATAAAGGCCGTGCTTAACTATCTTGAAAGCATATCTAAACTATTGTCCAAATATCTATCCAGACAATTATTTGAACAAAGAATAAAACATGATTACATAACATACCATTTAAAGAGGAGAACAAGAAAGCTAAGCTTCCAACAACCAGTAAACTCTCGTATTTACTGGTAGGCACAAATTTCATTATTAGAGTTTTTTTTTTTTTTATAAACATTATTAGAGTTACTTGTGAAATTAGTAGTCTTTTTAGTGGATCGGGTTAAAAGGGACATGACACATAGACTATGACCAAGATGATTTGAGTGGTGGTACGACAGAATTGAATTTTGTGGAAACCCACCCAACGCTCAACGTGCACTGATATATGGACTCATTCTTACAGACCCAAACCATTATGAGTTGGTGGTGAATATAGATAGTATTTAGTTCATTCAACAACTCAAATAATAATTTTACCTTTCCGGTTGGCCCAATGCTATTATCTACATATATTTGTTAATCGTTTCAGTCTGTAATATATGGACTCCATATCCCCATCCACGAATTTTCATTGCATTCCATTCTCTGCTTCTTTTGCCTCTCTTTGTCAAACTATATTTTCAGAGAATTGTGGCAGATGATTTGGGTAGAATTCTCCTACAAGTCCATGCACTATACCCATGATTGTATTGTAGTCTCTCCACTTGAAAAAAAATAGAATACTAGTACTTTTTTGTTACTAAAATAGCAAAATAGTCCTTCCTTTAAAATTGTGTGGTTAAATGTTTGTTTTGTATATAAAGCCTAATGCCAAATTTTGTCCTCAACCTTTGCACTTTCTTTAATTTGGGCACTATTTATTTATTTGGAGTAAATTGGTACTTAAACTTTCGTTGATGAGATTGAGCTATTTTATCTTATATACTAAGTCAACATATAATTTGAGATTCACAAAAAATTAAAAATTTAGAAAAAAAATGATCAATTTTCAAAAATTATAAAAATAAATAAAAATAAAAAGAATTTAAAAATTATAAATATATATATATGTAGAAGTTTTCTCAATTTTTAATAAAAAATTCTATGAGATGCAAAGGAGTTTAACAAATAATAATAATTTTAAAAAGTTGTTAAAAAATTTCACGATTCTTAAAAAATGATATTAGAAACTTAAAAGATTAGTTTAATTGTCGTTTCAAAAAAAATTAGCTTAATTGTATAAGTAATAGTAAATTACATTATTGATACTTTATATATCTTTTCATATTTTTCAAATTGTACTACAGTTTAATTGAATAAATTTATTAAAAATGAAGAAAATATTAATTTGATTATCGTCTCAATCAATTTGGTTTTTTTTCTTTCAAATCGATACCTTAATTGGTTCTCAGTCCAATGATTCGATCAACCAGTCTAGTCCAATTTTGGAAACAATGACTTTTTTCATAATTTTTGACTTTTTCATTATTTAAAATTCTTTTGCATTTAAAAAATAGAATTTTTTTTTTATTGAGGCTTAGCTCGATTAGCATGGATATTGTTGTCAATGCATGAGGTCGTGGGTTCAAGTGCAATGAAGCTTATTAGCCGCCTATTTATGGGTTGAGGAAGGATTATGGGTAGTTCTAGGTATTTTGTTAAAAAGAGCAGATATGATCAAAATTTATAATGAGATTATTAAAAAATAATTTTTTATTGAAAATTAAAAAAATGTTTATATTTTTTGTTCTTTTACATTTTCTACTTTTTATTGCCACGAGAGTTGCTACTTTAGTGTCTCATGCAATTTCAAAGTAGGTGTTAGATTGTAATGGAATTTGTCCAATTTGACTCAAAATAAAAAAGAATAGAGATAAAATTGAATGTGTATATATATAAAGTCAAATTGAATAAAGATACTAAAGGTTAGAGGTTAATTTATTATAATGCCTTAAATATATATATACACAAAAAGAAAACCAAATAAGTAGTTAACGAAACAATTAATGAAGGGACTATTTTTTATTCTTTTTTATAACATACAAAAATTAGTAGGGATTGAAATGCAATTTAAGTATAATATGGCATTTTATTGATAATTTGCTTGGTTTATGAAAAAAAAGTGAACTTTTTTATTAATAAATATATTGAATGTAATGGTAAATTATATTATATTTAAAAAAAAGTTTTAAATATAAAATTTAAAAAGAGACTAGTATGAATGAAGTAATGTAAGAGAAAGCAAGTAGAAAGAAAAGGTGAGTGGTTGGGAAAGCAAGCATGAAGAAGAAGCATATATATTAAAGGATTACATGGACTAATAAATATTAAATAATTTGGGTTTAAGACTAAGTCTTGGTCAATAGGCAATAAATTATTTCACATTTAACTTTATTTGTTCATCCATCCAAATTATGATATGGACCCAAACCTCATTTTTTTTATTACCACTATTTCATTAACTAAACTAGTTGACAATATCACTCAACTACCTTCATACTTTATGTTTTTTTTAAGGATAATTTTATTTTTTTTAAATGATATAGTTTTTTTCTCTCATCCAGCTCCCATTTTGAAAATACTCAAAAAAAAAATATTTTTAATTTAATACTCAAAATTTTGATGACACAGAGAATTTTTTTTTTAAATACTATTATTTTGGTACATATCTTTTACTTTATATATTAAAGAGATACTTTTTATATATTAATATAATTCTTATATATAATTTTAAAAGAGGTAATTTTAATATATAAAAATTATCATTATAATTTAAATTATTTAAGAGATACTATATAAACTTTATGTATACTTTTTTTTAAAAAAATTAGCCTGTGCATCTTTTAAAAAAATAAACTGTAATAATTATTTAAAATTTCTAAAAAGAATATTAAAAATAAATAAATTTGAAAATAAAATTACAAAAGACATTTTTTTTTATCTTTTTAAGTTAATTTTCTTTTCATATTTTTTAAAACTTTTATATATTTATATTTTCTTACAGAAAATTTGTTTATCTAATCTTAAGATTTTAAATTTTATTTATTTAAAATTATATGAAAAATATAATAATTTAACATAAAAATTGTTCACGTATCATTAAAATATGTTATCCACATCAATTTTAGCCTTAAACCTAGTAATTTAAAATATATATACATATGGACTAGTCATCATTTTTTTAATTATTTATTAAAATAAAAAAAATTCAAAATTTGTAGTAATAGGTTGCACTTGAATATGAGTCTATTAAGTAGGTAAAGGTATCCCACAATCTTTTTGACCTTCACTACAAAAGACATCCCTGGATATGCTTTACAAAAGACATCCCCAGATATGCTTTCCATACAATATATATTGAAAAAAATAATAATATTGTTTGATGAATATGATACAAATATCGAATCGATTCAAAATTTTAAATGTATGGTTATATTTATAAATTCAATAATTTAATAGTTAAAAATTAATTATACGATAAATTATAAAAATATCTAAAATTAATTTATTTTTATACTAGTGTAAAAAATATATATTATTAAGTTTGAGGTGTATACTCAATTTTTATAACTAAAAAAAAAAATTAGAAATTAGCACAAAACAAGGCTGGATCTCATGGCACAGTGATGCAGCCTGACAGGGATCTTGTGATCATGCAATTTTTGGAGCTCTTAATTTGGACTTTTTCTAGTGAGGGTTACATTGCCAAAATATATTTCAATCCTTCTTGATTTCATGCATACAATATTTCCCATCATAAAGATTCATGCTAACCTTCATACTCACACGGTTTTTTTTTTTTTTTATTCAACAAGTTCTATATATTTTATTAGTTTTTTTTTCTCTTTATTTACCAGCTAAGATCAGTAGAGGTTGATGTTGAACAAGAAAATTTTCGATATATTTTAAAGGGTTTGGATTGGATTAAGTTTATGTTGCTGAATCAGACAACTGAAGTATCAACTACCAGCAAATTATAGGGAATTATAGAAAAGTGATGTACTGAGTGACAGCATCCATGCAAATAATTGATGTACAAGTTTCTTATAATCGAGGATTCTCGATTTTTTTATATTAATTTTTTTAAAATTTTTAAATTTATTTTAATAAAACGAGATTTATTATATGGTTTTTAAATATTATTTAATAATATTTTAAAATACTTTTATAAATATTTCTAAAAAATTATAACTTTTTAAGAACTTTTAAATTATTTTCACTATTTTAAATACAAAATCTTTATTTTTATATCACAAAAATTAAAAATAATTATAATTTGAATAAAAATATAATTTAATTCTGTTTAAGATAACCCCAATTTTTAAACTTGTATATTATAAATTGTCTAACAACCCGATCAATTTTTAATTTTTCTTGCTCAATCATGAAACGAAGCTTTTAAATATCCATAAAAAAGAAAAGAAGAAGATAATTTTAGTATATAACTGAGTATTTATTATATAAAACAATAAATAAAATGGATTGTATTGGAAAAAGAAAAATATTGAGTTTACAGGAATTTGGAGTTGAAAAAAGTGTTGTCAAGAATCCAGAATACTACCAACTGGAAAGTGTTGAATTTAGTTTGCAAATGGTGATTAATCAAAAGTACCAACTTTCAAACAAACATTTGAATTGTTTATTGATATCATAATACACAGAGTTGATGAGCTTTTTTTTTTTTTCAATTCATTAAAATAGCTGTACATATAATATAAATAATTAAAGTGGATTCCGTTAGGAAAACTGGGATTATGAAGAACTGTAAGTCATTTTTAAAGCATTGTTCTTCCATAAAATTCCAAAATCTCCACCCATCACAAACAAAAATGATGCTAAACAAGTCCACCTTTATGTCTGACTTAGTTGCATTGCATTTAATAATAATACTAAAGTCGGGACCTTTTCAATATTCTTGACAAAACAGTGCCAGCAGTGAGCCTGAAAAAAGATCCCAGTGTCATTCACTGGATGAACAGTGTATGTTTGGTTTATCTTTGACATCATGGATTCTTTAAATGATGATGATGATTAAGTGGTCTAGTTTTCATAAACATTGATTTCTGATTAGGGATTTCAGTGATTGAGAGGGTCAGTACAGCAATTACACCATCATCACACAAAATAAAAAAATTGCAGAAAATACAAAGCTTTTTACTATGTACTGTCAAAAGAAGAAATGTTTCATTTCATTAGAACACAAAGCTCCAGAAACTGAAACTCTACGCCATCCCCCCTCACCTTTGGGCCTTACCCCATCAAATCTTCTGATTTAACACCTGCAGTCAGTCCATCTCAGTAGTAATAATACATGACTTTCTCTTGACTCTTGCTTTCACCAATGAAGAAGTGGTTGTTGTTGTTGTTGTTGTTACAGCTATTATTACTGCTACTAGAGTCTATCAGTCGCTTAACATCTTCAAGATCATAGTCTAATGGCGTTTCTCCATGGTATCCACTTGGTTTCTCAGTCCATTGGTTTCGGTTGCCGTAACTTAACATGAATTTGTGATTATCTTCATACCCATTGGGTGCACAAAAGCCCTGAAAATTACTCATGTCTTCTTGCTTGATCTCTTTGCCATAGCTACTACCATCTGAGGAACTGCAGCTTGGTTCACTCCCAAACATCAGAAACTTTTCTTTTACCGGATAATAACTCACAAAAATGTCTTGGGTGGTGTGATTAAGAGAAGAATCGGTAGCCAAAAAAGTATTGTTATGGTTCAAAAGATCAGGTTGAACAGTTGATAAGGGTTCAAAGCCTGCAAAAGATCTAGTACTTGGAGTATAATAATACGAAGAGCAGTCTTTGTATGATGGAGGTATAGTTTGATGAGAAGATGGGATTGGTAGTGGTGGTGGTTTTCTCTGTGACTGAGAACTCAAAGCCATAAGCTTCTTCTTAAGCTTGGTGTTCCAGTAGTTCTTGATATCATTGTCAGTCCTGCCTGGTAACTGAGCAGCTATTATTGACCATCTGCAAGTTTCATAAAGAGTTCCATAAGAAGTAAATTCCTTGCCTCTTTCCGTAACAGTTTCTAGTAGGTGATGTTGTTGAATCTAAATTCACCTACTAGCATACATGCACAAGAATTATCCGGAAATAGCAGATTCTTGAATCTAAACCCTTTTCAGCAGATTCGTTAATATCTCTTCATCATGGCAGTATATAGATTTGGTAAAGTGGGAAGGTCCCATCAAAAGAATTAAAAGATGGAGAAAGTACCTGCTTCCAATGGTAGCAAAGAGGTTGCAGATAACCATATCTTCCTCCTCAGAGAATTCACCATGTTTAATGTTGGGCCTGAGATAGTTTAGCCATCTCAATCTACAGCTCTTTCCACATCTTTTCAGACCTGGATAATATAAAAGACAAGAAACAACAAATTAGCTAAGGAATCACCAATCAAAGAGAAAAAGAGAAGCATAAATCAAATATATTTACCAGCTTTGTGAGGGAGAGCAATCCAATTACCACCAGTTCCATATTTCTCAATGTAGTCCTTGAGCTTAGAGTCTTCTTCAGGAGACCAAGGTCCTTTCTTCACACTTGCCTTGTCACAGCAAGGAGCCCTCCCCATTTCTCTCTCCAACACAACTCTTGTGATCCCCTTAGATATCTCTGTTGACACCTCTTTTTACAAACCAAACCAACCCAAGCCAAACCTCTCTCTCCCTTTCTACTACTAATAAACTTCCTTGCTGACTGCTTCCTTTTAATAGGAAAGATTTGTGCTCACAAAAATACAAAAACAATTTTACTTTGGATTTTATTATTTTTTAACAGGTACAAATTATTTAATATGTATAGTTTCTAACTGTTACGTCTAATTTAGAAAAAATAATTTCACTTTGATTTCTTTTAGAAATTATAAAATATTATTATAATAATATACGTTTATATTTATTTAAATGGATAAAAATATTACCCATTATCAAAGATATCAAAAGTCCAACGTTAATTGTTTAATGGAAAACATAACTATATACAGAACCCTACAGTTTGAGACATTTTCCAAACAACAGCGACTATTCTCCAAGCAGATAAATTTTTTTACTTTTTTTTTTTGTAGACTCAATAATTTTATGGTAACCAATCAAGTCAGGTATTGTGTTTTCTTTTTCTTTCATTTCACTCTTCCTGTGATATGTTAAGAGTAGTAAAAATATCATTTGTATCGTTAAAAATTATATTGGTTAAAAGAATAATCAAATGATGATATTTGAGATATTACGAGTATCTCATACTGACATACAAAAATTAATTTTTAACAATAAAAATAAATAAAATTTTTAATAGAAGAATTAATTTATTTTTTAATCTAATATAGAAAAATTAATTTATCTATTTTTAATAAAAAAATAAAACATAATCTAACTTCTAATATAAAAATCTCTACATTACTTCTACCCATAGAAGGAGGATACCACTAATTGCTTGAAAAGGCAAAGCACATCAGCAATCAAATACACACAACTACATAAGATAAAAAAAAAAAAAAACCGAAGAAAACAAAGAAAAACGAAGGTCTCCGCGTATCAGTTACTTGGTGATCAGATCAGGTGTTTTCTCCCGACTGACTAATGAATGCGAAACTGTTGACGCATCATAGCCTACCATTATTATTATTATTATTACCACAGAAATAGGAAGTAGTGAAAAGTGGGCAAAAAATAGCTTATATATTGTGTCTGATACATTGTAACATTTCCATAATAACAAGGGCTTTCATTTTCGTTCAAGCGACACAAGAGAAAAGAGCTGTCCCTATATGCACCCCTTACCACTTGGGAATGAGTACCCTACTCTACTTGGTATGTTGTAATAAATAATTAAATCCAGGTTTGTTTACCTTCCCTAATTAGTCTTGCTATAATAGAATTCCCTGGATAGGTTTTTTCTTTTGGCATTTATATCAGCTTATAGCATATCTATGGCAGATAAAAGGCATGCTTTGCTTCCATGTTTATTCCACCCTCTATATGGTTACTTCCCAATACCCACATACTGAGACTATACACAGATAATTTATCATTTCCCTTTTTATGTTTATTTCAAATTGTATATAAATTTTGATTCGATATTTAAATTTCATACACTAATTTTGTATTGGTGTAATTTGCATATGTAAAACTTTAATGTTGATTCAATTTTCGCATAACAGTAATAATATTATTTGTGTGACACTATTTTTTCTTTTAACTTAGGTTAAATTTTATGATGTGACATTTTATTAAACTAAAAACAAAGGAGTAAATTTAAAATTTTCCACGTTGCTACAATGATAAAAAATATGTAATTTCAATTTATTTGAAAATAATTTAAAATTATTCATAACCAATTTGATTTAGTGAAGAGATCTAATAAGAAAAAGTATTCTCCTTGATTTATTGATTTAATAAATTTTTTGTTTTTAATAGCATGTCATATTATCAATTTTCACATGACATAATAGAAAATAATGTCATATAATTGGCTCCTCCATTAGATCATCCGCTCTTAGTAGCACACTCTCATCTTCGGGAGGGGGACCATTAAGGCTTAACAACCTTGAACTACTTCAACAAAGGAAATGTTAGAGTAGGCCCACACAAAATTATGCTTAACGACAACTAACATATAATGAACTTGCACTTGGTCGACCATACGGGCGATCCACCATCCTCACTGTTAGTAACATGGCACTATCAGGCAAGGGGACCTTCCCCCTATGAATACCTCAACCCACAATGAACAAAGGATCCTTCTTCTGTTTTACTCCCTTAAAAACCTTAATATTCCACAATCTCCTCTCCTTAGCTCCCTTCTCCTTTCTCCTTCTGTTCTACTCCTCCGACTCCGGCATTCTATTTGTAATAAGTGAACTGGCCTCCTTATCTTCACCACCATTTCCATACTACCTTTTTCTTGTTGAATACCAGTATCAACTAGGTTTAATAGTAAAAAAAAAAATACAAAGCAAAAAATTAAAATTTTAATTAACTCTTCATGAAAAATTTGCATCTAATTGAGTCATTAAAATTAAAAAGTTAATCAAACAAGTCTTTTGTTAACATTGACCAAATTTAACCATGACTTTTTACAAATGTGGCAGACAAAACAAGAAAATAGTGACACATGGCGTGCCACTTGTACCTAATGTTGATGTTCCATTTCACCAATAAACAAATATTTTTAAAAAAATTAAAAATCCTAAAAATAATTAAAATTTATTTAAAAATTAAAAATAGTTTCTCAATCAATTTTAAGATCTTGGAACTCTAACTTCACCTAATTTTGTTAATCAAGTATCTCTCGTTCAAGTGTTCAATCTATGTAATTACTAACCCAGGATTCAATGGCATTAACTAGACCCTTCCAGTATCTATCTAAGTTAATCCCCATCCCCACTAACTATATTCCTATGCTAGGCAAGTTGGGTAAAGTCACTACGACCAAACCTATTAGGTTGATAGGGTATCAAGTATATTCCTATCCTATCTACAAATTTAAGTTGTTTAATGATGCTACTAAAGTTAATCCTAATCTATTTAGTCTAGATTTAAACTTTAATTTTCTCTACCAAGACAAATCAAGACTACCAAATTATACAATTTGACGGTCAAACAAGCAGATTAAATAAGTACGGGACTGAATAAATAATTAAGAAGGATAGAAACAATTGAAGAAAATAAATTAATTAACTAAAAAATAAGATACATCATCATTCCAAGAAAAGAGTTTAGTTCATGCTAATTTGAGAAAGCATTACAAGAAGAAATTCAAAACAAACTTGCATTGAGAAAAACTAAAAAGAAACAATCTAGAGAGAAAAATAATTATTGAATTAGTGTCGAGCACTTCGGATCTCTTTTTCTTCTCCTCTTTTCAAGCTTAAAAGTTCCCTTGGTGTGAATGAGTTATTTCTTAACTTTCAAGTTGATTTTTCTCTCTTTTTCTCCTCATTTCCTTTTAAATGACACCACCCCTTATTGTTAAGGTTTTAATCGTTCCGCTCCACCAGACGTAGAATTGCGATGGAGTCGGTACTGCTTGTTGTTTGAAAATTCTCAATTGAAGATTGTGCTCCACTGGAGCAAAAGGCTCTTCTTCACTACTTTTTACTCTATGGTTCAAGCGTTCCATTCTTCATTCAAAGCCTACAATGTAGAGAGAAAAATAACAAGTAAAAGTGAGCTAACTCTAAAAATGATAAAATTAAACAAAACATGATTAAGCTAAAAATGCAATTTTAAAGAGGTCAAACTATAATTTTACTATTTATTTACTTAAAATTTTATAAATCTTCAAGAGCTAAAAGTACAATTTTCCGTTTAAGATGTAGGGCTCTTGCTTACCCTCTTTTTGTTCTTAATAATTAAAATGTTTTAAAGTTTAAGATTAACTTAAAAAACGAATCGAAAATATTTAGTAAATTTAACTCTTAATATTTAATTAAATTTAAATTGAGGTTTTATTTCAACTTTAATAACGTGTGAATCTTTTGAACTTTGTCTTGTATTCTGATAAATGAATCTTTTATTAAAATGTCAACTTTAACAATCAATTTAAAGGTATCCATTATTTGATATTAAGCTTTCACAATCTAGATAGCAAACAATAGTTAAATTAATCAAATCTATATATGATTGGATTAAATAAAAGAAAATTTACAAGTGTCGTCTTCTGCATTGACTCTTGTACAAAGAAAGAGAGACATCTTTCTCAACGGTTGGCCAACTAAGATTAGACAATTGTGCATGCTGTATCCACTTCATTATAATAATACTATTTAATGATTGAAAATTTGTTTAATATAATTAATGAACTTTAAAAAGTTGATTTACTTAAATGTTTGGGTATAAAATTATGCATTTTATTTTCGTATTATGAACCAAAAATAAAGAGTGGGCTATTTTTCAACTTTTCTTGCACCTTTGTTATCGCACAAATTTCTAAGTGCTTCTCAATTTTTGACATTTACCTTGCTATAGTCTTAAAGTAGCTTTGAATTTTATATGATTTACGTATTAGAGTTTGATTGTGTCTTCAGATTTACTTTTCTAAATTAATCATACTTTTACAAATCACATATATCTATTTTTAAACTAATCAGATTATAGCTTACCATGAGAAGGGATTCACTTTATTTAACTAGTTTTATATTTTTCGTAATTTTTTATATTATTAATATTTTAATAATTTAACCGTTATATTTTATATTTCATTCATATATATCATGTATATCAAGTTTGACATAAATTAAAATTTGTTAACTATCCTTTTTATGAAACAAAATTTAACCGTTAAATACATCAATATATATAATATTTTATATCGATAAGATAGAGATATTGGATCGATTCAAAATTTTACACAATGACAAGTATAAATATCTTAATAAGTTCAACAATTGAATCATTAAAATATTAATCGTACAAAGATATATATAAAGAGTATAAAGTAGCTTTACTATATATATTAACTAATGAGAGGAGTTTACTTATACTGGTGTAAAATTAAAGTAGTTTTATACTTTTTTTTATATTTTTTGTACGATTAATATTTTAACTATCTAACCATTAAATTTATCAATATATTTGTACTTATTGCGCACGTAACTTTTTAAACCAATCCAATAACTTCATCACACTAATCTAAAATATTGTATATATTAATATTTATTAAATGATTGAAATTTTTTTACACAAAATAAATAGTTAAAATTTTTTAAATTTATACCAAATTTTACATGGATAAATTATATTAATAAAATATAAAAATTAACGGTTGAACCTTTAAAACTTAATCATTCAAAAATATATAAAAAAAACTGAAAAACTGACTTGTAAGATACAAAAACTAAATTCCAACAAATTAAAGCAGAGAGATTAACTTTTCAATTATTGTAAAAGGATGTTATTAAGAATTAGACCTAATAAATAACACTGAATTTGTAGTTAATTCACATTTTAGAAGAATAAGATCAAATAGTACAAAATGAAATTTTAGAAGAATTAGGGAGCAAAGTGAAATTTGTGAAGAAAAGAGGGTCTTTCTTTCGAAAAGGAAACTTAACAAAACCTAACAGACAAAAGTCAAAGAGAAGTACAGTCTCAAGGCTTTAAATGAAAAAGTCTCCCCAAACTCGGATTCTGAGTGGGTAAAAGACACAGGCCCTTTCTCGCTAGCTGTCTCCAATGACGTAATACGTTGCGCACGCCACGTTACAAAGGCCGAAAATTTATATTATAATAAGAGAGTTTTCTTTTTTTTGGGTAATACATTATTGATGAAATCTTTAATAAAAGCAAAATTCAAAATATCACTGCATTTTAAAAAAAAAATGGTGAAGTATATTTCCATGCATTTTTTTCGTTTGGAGGATTATAGGTAGATGCAGGAATTATAGAAAAAATGATTTGCTAGAATAATTAAAAAATCAATTAATTAAATGTTAATAATTAATTAAGCTCTTAAATTATAGTCCTTTTATCGAAGTCTATGATGGGCTATTAAGTGAAAAAGATAATATTATGAAAAATTATGATGTAAAAAATGCTAATACTTGATTTTTTAAATTATTTTATAAGAGTTTAATTAATTTTTAAAATGTATAAAAATTAATTATAAAAAGAAGAGTTAATGCATTTCTTGGGCTTGAACTTGATCATTTTAAGAGTTAATGCACTTCTTGGGCTTGAACTTGATCATTTTTCTCACATTGGGGCTTGAATTCTTTTTTTTTTCTGTTTAAGTTAGTCATTGAGCTTGACAATTGTTCTACAATGAAGCCTAATTTTTTTATCCAAATTAGTCCATGATATTTCCTTAAAATAAGTTGGACAAAAAAAGTTCAAACCCTAATGTGGAACAATTGCCTACTTCAAATTCTAATGTGAGAACAATGGCCAAGTTCAAATATTAACTTGGACCAAAAAGGTGTTTTGACTTTAATATGTATATTCATCAAAAAAAAATAGAAAGTTCTTACCTTTTCCGGTGATTGGAGGGTCTTGGGAGCCGAAAGGTTAGCCTGACCTTTTTTTTTGTTTTTTTAAAGGCGTTTTGGGTATTTTAGTGTCAAAACGAGGTTGAGAAGGTTGAACGGTCGAAAAAAGCTCCTTTTTTAGGCTCCGACCGTTGCATACGGTGGCTACCAAGGCAGAGGCGTGGCAATCCGATGACCGGAGCAAGGTCGGGTCGATGGCCGAAAATTGGCGACGGAGAGAATCTGGGGGCTCTCGGATTTTTTTGGAAAAATGGAAAGGTGAAATGTTCTTTTTTTTTTTATTTTGGGTATTTATATCGGGTCCCAAACGGCGCCGTTTTGGATTTAAGCACCAGTGCAAAAACAGCGTTGTTTCGCTTGAGACCTGAAATCCGACTCGATCCGACTCGAAGGATCCCCGTGTTTTGACGAAAGGGCTAATTGCGCTTTTAGTCCTTCCGCTTTTTAAGTGTTTTGAAATTAAGTCCCTTTTCATATTTTTAATTTTTTACCCCGTGTTTTAATTCGATTACATTTTAGCCCTCACCTAAACGACGCCGTTTTGGAGGAGAAGGGAGAATTGCCCTTTTAGCCCCTCCATGTTATTCGTGTGTTCGGTTATGTCCTCTCCCTTTCTTTTTATTTCAGATTTACCCCGAATTTCTGTTTTAAATTCAAATTAGTCCCTTTTTGGTTATTTTGGTTATTTTATTATTAAATTAATTAATTTTATTATCACTATTATTATTATTATTACTATTACTATTATTACTATTATTATTTTCTAAATGGACATGTTTTACTTCTAATTATTATGTTGTTATCTATTTATTTATTCATTTATGTATATCTTTTCCTATACTTCCAAAAAACTTAGATTATTATCATTATCATTATCATTATCATTATCATTATCCTTATTATTATTATTTATTTAATACCGTATTTATTTACTTATCATTTTATTTTAAACTTTTTATTTTATTTTATTTATTTATTTACTTTTTAGTTTTTTATTTATTACTTTTCTTTTTATTAACTTGTGGATTTTATTTATTTTATTCAATTTTTGTTTTTATTATTGTCATCCATATTAATGCATTTATCGTTATCCTGATATGCATATTAACATCGAAATTTATTTCACTACCAATTCGTGTTACATCAATCTTTACCCAACACATTAATTTTTTAAATAAGCGATATTTCATGTTTTAAAATTCAAAAGGCCGTTTCTTAACTTACTGGGTTTCGACTTTCTCGATAAATCCGAACAAACAAATGTTTTAAAATTTTAAATAATCTTGGGAATCAAGAAAAATCGTGTTCTAACTTACGGAGTACGATTTCTTTCTAAAACCGAGAGGATCAAATGTCTTTCAATAAATAGATTTTTCGACGTTCATTCTCGTTCTCAGGGATTTAAGGCATCGTGCCCTAACTTACAAGATGTGATATTTTCTCTCGATTAACGTGAAATACGCCATTTTCTCAGAAAATTTTTAATTAAGCGATATTTTAACGAAGGATCGTATTTTAAAATCTTTTCAAAATATCAACTTCCGACACTAGCACTTTAATTAATCAACTAGGTACCAATTTTGGGCGTTACGAGGGTGCTAATCCTTCCGTGTACGTAATTGACTCCCGGACGCATTTTTTGAATTTCGTAAACCCAAATCGTTGTTTTGATAAATTAAATCGTTTATTAAAAACAACCGTTTTACGAGGTGACCCGATCACACCTCACCAAAAAGGATTGCTGGTGACTCCCTTTTTTTTTGTTTTCATTTTTAAAATAAAAGTCTACTCTCCTTTTTTAAAAAAATGGTTTCGACAAAAACAATTGTTAAGTTCATGCCCTAAACAATGCATTTAACCCTAAAAATAGTATAAAAAAGATATAAAAATTATATTGAAATATAAAAATGATAAAAAAATGTTAAAATTTATAATAGTAGTATTTTTAACTTTTTTATAATATTTAATATTTTTTCTATAATTTTCAATTTTTATAATTTTTTAAAAGGTTTATAATATTTTAATAGTTCTAATGACTTTTAAAAACTCTTTAATAAAAATTTACCACTCCTTTTTGTTTTCTTTCACGCATTGTCTTATACCATACCAGAGTTCATTCTTATCAATTTTCTTCATATAATCACTCCTCAACCAAAATCATTAATCATCGCTGACCCTAAGTTATTAAACACTAAATTAATTGTCGCTCAAATCCCTTACTCAGAACCCCATATATATATTCAATTATCATCCCACTTCAAGTTCCCATTTTTTTTTATTGTTGAAACCAAAGTCTTCAAACCTTCAAAATAACAAAAGTTTTCTATAAATTTTTAATACTTTTATAACTATTTAATATTTTTATAATACTTATAATTTTCATTTTAATACTTTTTATACAAATACCTAAGACTTTTTAATAGTTTTAATTTTTTAAAAATTCTATAAATTCTATAATTTTTATTATTCTTTCTTATTTTTCATAATATATTAATGGTTTTTATAATTTTTAATAATATTTTAATCATTTTATAATTATTAAAAATTTTATAATATTTTTCTATAATTTTTATAGTTTTCAAATTTTTTTATCATATTTTAATAATTGATAGGTTTTTATAATTTCTAAAAATCAATTAAGCTTTCGTAAAATACTTAAAAATTAATTTGTTATCACAGTTAGTTGTTTACCTCTTTGAAGAGCACATGCGACAAGGGGATAAATGAATGGTACCAGCAGTGGATACTCTGATTCTGACCAGAGAATAATTAAAAATCAATTAAGCCCTCCATGTTAGCACTTTTTCGGATCAAACGCCACATCTGACACCACAATATTATTTTTGGAACATTAGCCGCTAGGCTAACTGTCAAATCTTCACTTAAAAACCCATTAGAAGCTTCAATGGAAAACTATAAGTCAAGGGTTCAATTGATTGCTAATTTTAAATTAAGGATGCAGTTTTCAGTTAGGGGTTTAATTAATTTTTTAATTATTTCACAAGGTATTTTTAGAACTTAAGCATTTTCTTAATACCGATGGTGCTATTCAAATAACATCAGGAAGAGCAGCTACTGGAGGAGTAGTGCGGGATGGTTTTGGCAATTGGGTGATGGGTTATAATAGATTTCTAGGTAATTATTTGATTTTTGACTCAGAACTCTTGGACATACTGGGTGATTTAAAACTCATCCAACGCAAAGATCATAGCAATGTGATTATTCATTTAGATAGCTTGGAGGTAGTCAAAGTTATTAATGACAATATTTCGAAGAGTTCAACCTCTGCTCTGATCAGGAGAATACACCGGATTTTATCCCAAGAAAATCAATGGATCCTAAGATACATTCTCAAGGAGGAGAATCAATGTACAGACTATCTTGCCAAATTGGCTTTTGGAAGAGAGGAGGATTTACAACTGGTTGAGGTCCCCTAGATGAAGTGTTAGATTTCCTTAATTCTGATAAAGAGAGAATGTTTGTTCCTCTCAAATATTCCATATAACTTATTTTTGTTATGTCCTTTTTCACAAAAAAAAAATTATGAAATTTGCAGTTTTTTCTCTCAAAATGTTTTTAGATTAATTTTTTAATTATTTTTCACAAGGTATTTTTAGAACTTAAGCATTTTCTTAATATCGATGGTGCTATTCAAATAACATCAGGAAGAGCAGCTACTAGAGGAGTAGTGTGGGATGGTTTTGGCAAATGGGTGATGGGTTATAATAGATTTCTAGGTAATTGTACGATTTTTGATACAGAACTCTGGGACATACTGGATGGTTTAAAACTCATCCAACACAAAGATCATAGCAATATGATTATTCATTCAGATAGCTTGGAGGTTGATAAACGATAAATTATACATATTTTTACCTCATGCTTAGCCTAATTTATGAATGAATTATCATTAAATATGTGGAAATTGGTGCTCTTAATCCTTCTATTTCATGTTTTATACTCAGGAGAGCATAAGGAAGAGAAAAGAACGAGGAACGGGCCAAAAACGGAGAAAATGGGCCAAAGTGGTAAAACGATACGGCCCAGGGATTCACCACACGGCATTCCAAAACTCTATATAAAGACCCTAGGAGGCAACTTCAAGGGTGTGCTTATTTCCCGCTAAGGGAGTACTCTTTCTCCCAAAAAGGAGCGCATTATTTCTGCTAACACAGAGAGTGGAAGCAAGGGATTACTCCAAGGGAAGCCGATTGATTTATCCCAAAAGCCGATTTCTACATCAAGACAAAGGATCTCCCTAAATTCCTTCAGGGGTTTTTGGGTTCTTTATGTTTTGTTATCTTATTTCTTCTAAGATGTCTTCTTTATTAATTATGAACTAATTCCCCCAAATACTTGAGGGGGATGAAACCTAAGACAGATTTTGTTATTATTTTATCTTGAGTTATATGATAAATACTTGAATTGTTCTTAATTATGTGTTCTTAATTCTTGTTTTAATAATACTAGGTATTAATTCAAGAAACTGATGTGCTTATGCAGAGGAGCAAAAGTCCCTGTTTAAGAGTAGATCTAGCATAATTAAGCGGAGTTGCATGCAACCCTAGACATAGGACGACATAAATCTGTCGGATTAGGGTCAAACCTAATAAGGGGATCCATAGATCGAGTTAATGCAAGACTAGGTGTTTTAACTAGAAAGAGATTCCAGTTAATCAACCTAGGATTAGTCGTTCTTATCCTCGACGGAGGTATTGACATAAGTTAGGGATCTCTACGGATCAAGTCAAGTGAATAAATCATCTAGCTCAAGAATTGATAACAAGTGAAGTCTAGGTGGATTCTCCCTTGAGTATTGCCCAATCAATCAGTCTTTCCCAAAAAGCTTTTCCCCATTTTACTTTTTGTGCATTTTTTAGTTTAATTTTAGAATTAGTTTAAGTCTTCATAAAAACCCCTTTTATTTTAAGGCTAGATAATAGAAAAAAAGTTAGTACTAGTACTTTTGATTCCCTTGGGTACAATAACTCAGTCTTGCCACTAAGCTATACTACTGTTCGATAGGTGCGCTTACCTTCAAGTCGTGATAATAGTTAGTTTTTGGTTCGATCATTATTATAAATTTTATTACTTCTTATCATGCGATAATCAAAGGTAATCAAAGTTATTAATGACAATATTTCGAAGAGTTCAACCTCTGCTCTGATCAGGAGAATACACCGGATTTTATCCCAAGAAAATCAATGGATCCTAAGATACATTCCCAAGGAGGAGAATCAATGTACAGACTATCTTGCCAAATTGGCTTTTGGAAGAGAGGAGGATTTACAACTGGTTGAAGTCCCCCAGATGAAGTGTTAGATTTCCTTAATTCTGATAAAGAGAGGATGTTTGTTCCTCTCAAATATTCCATATAACTTATTTTTGTTATGTCCTTTTTCACAAAAAAAAATGAAATTTGCAGTTTTTTCTCTCAAAATGTTTTTAGATTAATTTTTAAATTATTTTT
Organism: Gossypium stocksii; assembly: GCA_020496765.1. Lineage (NCBI taxonomy): Eukaryota > Viridiplantae > Streptophyta > Magnoliopsida > Malvales > Malvaceae > Gossypium > Gossypium stocksii. Next base: position 115,567,659 of record CM035623.1, read on the forward strand.
CAATATTAAATAACTTAACATTCATGAAGATCGAAGTTTGTGTGAATATTTTTAGTCAAACCTCAACATCCTTGAACAATGAGGTTAAACTTCTTCTGCAAAACCTATGACAAAATCTAATTTTCTTGTTTGAGACATGATTGAAATAATATTGTAATTTCAACATTTATGAGTGCGAAGATTAAAAATTTTTTTTTTGTAAAGATTCATGATAAAATCTTCTACAAACTAACTTATACCTACTATCGTCAAGGTCTGGTTAGTTTAGCTTATAAATATACCACACCCAAACCCTTTTCGTAAACCCTAAAACTCTTATGAGGTCGAGGATTTCAAATTGCCTCTAATTTCAAACGAAGGAAACCCCAACTCTTTTGATTTCTATTGTTTGATTATTTTTGAAAAATCTATATTTATTCAAATATTCGTTACTACAATATTTTTTATTTCAACTAGTAGTATTATAATATTTAAAATTAAAAGTAAAATATTATATACATAAAATAACATTATCCACTATTAAAATTTTAAAATATTAATTTTTATTATAATATTATTTATATTGAAATAATTGTTATTAAATATTAATTTTCATTGAATATTTATATACACAACTTTCTAATCAAATAATGATTTGAAAAATTCGAGATAAATAAAAGAATTTTTTTTGTGAAATTGGTTTACAATCTCTGGATGACTTTTTGATTATTCTCTTAAATAGAGTTTCAATCCAAAACAGGTGTTTTCTAAGTGGATATTGAAGTGCTATCAGTAGTGGCTACTATTGCTAACATTTCGATAGATTTTGTTACTTGCCATATTTGAAATTGATAATTTTTGAATAAAACCTTTGAAGTTTAAATGATTCTGATATTGTAGAAATATGCAAGCTCGTCTTTAAAATTCAATCCATTTAAAGTAACGTATCTTGAAGATTGGATTGGATCGGATCAAGCAATCAAATTCCTTGGATTGTAGAGATTGGATCAAGATAGCTTTAAAGACATATATCCAACAATCTACGTTACATTTGTCTTTATTATTATATTGTATCTTGTTATTTTAGTTGTTGGTTAACAAGGGAATTGATTGTAATTAATATATATATGTTAGAAAGTTTTGAAACTCTTGTATATTTGAGAGACTTGCATAGGTTTTATAATGAGTATTGAGAGCATTTATTTGTTCACAGTGGAACATATTTTCGATAGTGCACTTAAGAGAGTAAACAAGTTGTGTTTACAGCTTAAGTTTTCAAGAGAAGTAACTACAATTTATTATATATAATAAAACTAACTTGCTCTTTAATTCTATTCTAGGTCGAAAACCTTTGTTCTTTAATGGCAACTTCCTTACGTTATCATTCCCCAAGCACTAATGCAAGGAAACTGTTATAATAAGCGTCGATAATGGCAGTAGAACGATCGCAAAATAATAAGAAAAAAAATAAGAACACATAAATTTTACGTGGAAAACCCTTTCTGGAAAAAACCATAGGCAAAGAGGAGAAATTCACTAATATTGAAAAATGAATGATATAAGAGAAGTTTTGACTACATCTATTTAAGGATTGAAAAACCCACAGATCCCCTTATTATGCCACTGTATTTATTTCTCCAACAAGTGACGGGATTTGGGTAGTACAATCTCTAATAGAAACAAATAATTTGAAAATAACTACAAATTTAAATAATAGCAAGAATAAATTATTTTTTTACCTTTAAATATTGCCGAACAAATGGGGGTGGGGGTGGTGTTCTATGATGAAGAACGATAGCATAGGATCTGATGGGTCGACGATGATGAATGACAGTAGGGGAGCTGTCAGCGATGTTGAATGTTGGCAAATGAGAAAAGAGCATTTGGTTTTTTTTCTTACTTTTTTTTATGGATGATGAACGATGACAGAAGAGTGGTCAATGATGATGAACGAAAAGAGGAAAGGTTTTGGCATTGATGAATGATAGCTAGGGAGTGGTCATCGATGATACATAGCTGTAGGGGAGGGTTCAACAATGATGAACAACGGTTGGGGAATAGTCATCGATGATGACTGGTGGCTAGGGAGGGGAGGGGATTTGTTTTTTTTTTTCTTTTAAATTTTTCAAGTTTAAGGTGAACGACAGTAGGGGAGGGCTCTCCAATGATGAACGATGATTAGGAAGGGCTCATTAATGATAAACAATAGTTGTGGAGGGGGGTTCTATTTTTTTTTCTTTGTTAGGGTTTCTTTTCGCTATAACCTCTTTGTCTCTTATGTATGGTAATCAAATAATATTAGTTTCCACAATTTTTCCCTCTTTCCTTTGTTTTAAATCCAACGGTTGGGGTTTAGGTTTCATTTAATCTAATGGCTCCAATGTTTTGGAGCTTTTCTTAAGCTTATATTAGTTTTTTTTAGAGGTCATGCTAGAATTGTTGGATCTAGTGCCCTAAATGTGGTATATTCGTTTTGTATACTTGTATTTTTCGAACAAATTGGTTTAATAAAAATATTTATTAATTACGTTAATATCATTTGTATATTGTCCTTGATATTTTTGCACAAAAAGCAAAATAAAAACAAATATTGACTCACTATTTATCTAATGTTTAAGTAATTTTAAGCAGTATTACATGGTCAGATAATAATATGAAAAAATAACTTCCATTAATAGATAAGCCTAAACATGTTCTTAGCCTAAATGGGAATGAACTAACCAATTAAAAGACTAATATGTTGTCTATCAAGTCCAATTGTAGAGATGTTTTATCTTGAACAGAATAGATCCTAAATTCGTTTATGGATTTATTCACTTGTGACTTTCATAATGAGACATATATTAATCCTGAGTGAATAATGAACTATGTATGTGTGACTCGCATACTTTTACGTAAGTAAAAGCCTAAGTTCAAATAGACAAGGAACCAAAAGCTGGTATGTTGAGTATATGACTTTTGTAGTATGTAGCATCATTCACAATAATGCAATTCATAGCTAAACTAATGGGTAAATGATATATTCTCATCGTCATTACACGACTTCTGTAATATGTAGCTTCATTCACAATTGTGAAATTCATAGCTAAACTAATGGGTAAATGATATCTTCTCATTGACATTACATGATAGATGAAAAACAAACGTAACCATGGGTTGTTTGTTTTTGTGATAATGACTTGATTATTATTTGATAGTAATTAATTTTTTATGAAGGAAGATGTAATGGTTACCATATTAGGACAACGAATTTATCCCCAAAAGATTAATGATATCCCTATGAGAGTAACACACTAATGACGAGGTCATTAGACGAGTACTTATTAAGTAGCTTTCGTAATGATATGTAATTAGGGAGAGCTCAATTATGATTCTATAGTGGAATGATTTTGTGACTATATAAATTTATAATTAATAAGCGAAAAGCTGAAACTTAAATATAAGTAATTTGAGCTTTAACTATATATGTCCAGTTGATCCTTTCGCTAACTTGTTGAAATCGAAAATGAATTGCATGTGATACAAATGAACAGAAATGATGAAGTTAGAGAAATAAGTCACATTCACAAATTATTACGTTTTCTCACTAAGTATAAAAATGACATGAGAATTAATTTAATATTTTTGAATTATTATTTAAATTAAATAATTGAAGTTCAAAAATGAAATTAAATTAATTAGTGATTATGAATCCGTTGAATAAGGAAATTAAATATATTTCCTCATAGATTTTTTACGGTAAAATTGTTATGATTTTAACGAAATTAGAATTAGATTGAAAAAATATTTATTTGAAAATTAATTAAATTAATAGAATAAAGAATATTTATTTTGGAAAATAGAAAACTATTATTGGGTTGGATAAAATTATAATGTTTTAGGTTAAAAATACTAAAAGCATATATAATTTAACTCAATACAAAAGAGACCCAAATCTTATTATACAATATGAGAGAGGTGGCAATCCTAGTAGTTTTTACTAGGGTGTGTCGTCCACCCCTACTCTAGTTGGAGTAGGAATGTGCTTTCTATTAAATAAATATTTTTGTGTAAGTGTAACAACCCATTTTTAGTGAAGTCGGAACAGTGGTTTCGGTACCACAAATTCGAGTCAAAAAGAAAATTTATTTTAATATTATTGCATGATCTACATCATGATAGGAAAGATGTGTAGCAGCCCAAATTTGACCGGGCTAAATTTGAATAAAATAAAGTGGATTAAATAAATAAATATTTATTTAACAGTCCATTAAAAAGTTCAATTTACAAACAGTGGAGCCCAAACACTACTGGCCCAAATACTTGAAACCTCAAACCCGATTAGACCCCTGACCCAAAATACTACCTAGCAGACCCAATACCTAAACCTACCAGACCTAACACCCTTGACCCCATTTTTGACCCAAAGTTCACAAATGCCCAAGAGGCCCAGAACTAAACAGTGTCCAGCTAGGGTTCCCAACCCTAGTTCATTTCCTCAGCGCCGCAACAGCTTCTAGAAGACTCAGGGAGCGTCTGTTCAATCCCCGAGATCGAGGCAGCCATTAATGAGCTGTCCTGAGAGCCTTCAATGCCCACCAGTGCCCCGGTCACCGGCCATCCGGCCTCAAATCGCGTCACAACCACCACCAGGATCTTCGCGGTTTACCTGCAAAATGAAAAGAAACAGCAGACACAAGGAAAAACAGAAAAGGAAACAAAGAAAATAGCAGATACGAAAAATAAAGCAAGAAAAAGGAAACTAAAGCGAAGAGAATCCCAGCAAATTACGGTCAAAGATACAGTAGACAATAAATGGAAAGAAATCAAAGATTTCTTTCCAGAATATGTAATAGCACACTGGCTATAAAGCCATCGTTTGTAACCCATAAATGGGGATCTTCTTTTTGAAATACACAGATACATTAAGAGAAAAAGCAAATACAGACAGTTTTCTTTTGAAAGGTGATTTTTTTAGTCTATTCTTTACTTTTGGTTCTGTTTCCTTACTGTTTTATTCGAATGCATATCAAACAGTTAGTTTTTTTCTAAATAAATAAGAAGAGGAAGAGAAAGTACTTGAGATTTAAAGCTTTTCAGCTTCCGACCACCGTGTGCGGTGGCGCGTGTGACGGCGCGTACGGAAGTCCGATGACCAGGGCCAGGACGACCGATGGTCGGAGCCCTGAGGACCTTCAGAGCTTTTTCGAAGGTTTTTTTTAAACCAAGCCTAAAAATAATTTTTTTCTCTGTTTTTTAACTTATATAGAACCCGGTTGCCTGACCCTAACCCTAAAAGATCTGCGTGTTAACCCGAAGGATCCGCGTGTTTTACCGTAAAATTGGGTTATTTGTTCATTTGACCCTCCTGTATTTTTAAGGTTTAAAATTAAATTTGTTTAGTCTTTTAATTTTGCCCACTATTTTTCTTTAAAATTTAATTTGGTCCCTAAATCTGTTTTAAGGTTTGTTTCTGGAGCGACGTCGTTTTGGGATTAGGGTTAATTACCCAGTGAGTCCCTGGACTTTTAACGCGCGTTCCATAAGGCCCAAAATTCGTGTTTTATTTTTAAATTAACTCCAAAGGTTTTATTTCGTTTTAATTTTAATCCTTTTTTATAACATATTTTTTTACTTTACTATAAAGATTATAAATTATATATTATTTTATCATTTATATAAATATTTTATCACTTAATATTATAATTTTATATATTATTTTTAAAATATTTATATTCTTTTTTTATTTTCATGTATATATTAGTATATTCTTTATTAATACCATATTATTTTAATTATTATATTATTTTTATACTCTATTATGTTATTATATTATGTTATATTTTGTATTTTTATATATTTTTTATATATTATAGTGTTTAATTTTAATTTATTATCAAATATTATGTTTTTATATATGCTATTGTATTTAAATTTTTATTTTATTATTTACTATACTACTTTATACTTTATATATTTTATTACATATATATTTATATTTTATATTATTATGTATAATTTGTGAATTTGTAAATTATTATTTATAAATTATTTTACATATTAAATATCTAATTTGCATGTTATAAAAACTCTTATAAAGCTTTGTTCCTATTGTATTTTATTATAAATTTTTTATTTATTATACTATGTAATATACTCTTATTAATCGATCTTTTTCAAAATGCTTTATTTTTATCTTTTCAATTTTTTTTTTTAAATTTGTTGATTTATTTTCGGTATATACTTTTTATTCATTTTATTCTCTTTATGTTATTTATTGGACATATATATTTGCATGAAAATTGATCATTTATGTTGTTATTTCCATGTTATACGTTGCATGAAATGTTGTTATATTATATTCGTATTGAAGTATGTGTTATAATTGTTTAAATTTTTGTTATCTCTTAATATATTGTCTTAATTGCATCATATTAAAATAAAATAAATATAAAAATGTTTTAAAACAAAGGCAATGTTTTTCGTATTTAGGAATTTGGGAAATAGTGCCCTAACATGCTGGGTTGCGATTTCCCGTTTGCCTAAATGCCTAAAATATCCTTCTAAATAATTTTATAAATTACGAGATGATTTTAGTCACAAAAGTTTTAGAATATCATGTCCTATCATGCTGGATGTGACATTCGTATTTCTTTTGAACAAAGGAATCTCGGTTTTAAACTCGAACCATTCTAATTCCAAAAGGAATCATATTTTCAAATATTTTCAAATTTTAGCATTAAAGACAGAAAATTATTTAATTTGGTACCAATTTTGGGCGTTACGAGGGTGCTAACCCTTCCTCGTACGTAACCGATTCCTGAACCCATTTTTTTGATTTCGTAGACCAAAACTAATGATTTTAAAACAAAAATGTTTTAAAGGTGATCCAATCACACCTAAAAAGATTGGTGGCGACTCCTATTTTTTACTTTTTAAAGTCGAAACCCCGTTTTTTACAAACTCGTTGAAAAAAATGGTTTTGGCAGGATGTATAAAAATTTTGATAAGAAAATTTTACCGATTTCATGTTTAATTACATAAAGGACTAAATTACATAAAGTGTAAAATTTAAATTCTAGTAGCTAGAAGGATTAAATAGCTATAGAATTCAAAATTTGAGGTCCTTAAATTGTAATTAGACCATTAAATGAAGTTAGTAGATATTTATGATGAATCATCCATGGAAAATTAGAAAAAGAAAAGGACTAAATTGGAATTTGAAATAAATAAAGATGATAATAGCCTAATATCATCTTATTTCATCTTCTTCTCTAAATATTTTCTATGGAAACCCTAGGAAAGAGAAAACAAGCTATCTTGGCTTAATTGGGTAAGTAATTTTGTCCCCTTTTTAGTAATTTTTTTATTTCCAAGATCGGAATAACTTAGGCTATCTATTTTAGAGATCAATTTGTAAAGTTATCAAAGTATTAAAGTTTTTCCATGGATGAATATAGTTTAATTATGAAGTTTTATGGTAGAAAGTGAAAGGTTTTTTTTATAGATAAACAACTTTTGTTAAATGAATTTTGATGAAATTGTAATTTAGGGACTAAATTGTAAAGTTGTAAAAATTCATGGAAAAATTCTAATTTTTGTGAAATTTATGGATTATTATTGTTATATATGAAAATTGGCTAGGCTTAGAATAATGGATAAATTGCATGAATTTCATTTTTTGAGCCTAGGGATGAAATCATCGTTAATTAAAAGTATAGGGGCAAAATGATACTTTTGCCTAAGATGTGAATTAGGTTGATTGAATTGAAATGTAATAAATTGATGATTAAATTCATTTATATAGATCTAGAAAGACCAAATATAGAATTGGATTGAGGAAAACAAAAAGTAACGGATTAATAGATTACAACTCACGAACATTGACGAGGTAAGTTCGTGTAACCAAATTGTGTATATTTATATCCTTATATTGAATGATGAATATGTAAATTGTATAATGTTATGTATGTATATATATAATTTATTTTATAATTGACAATCATTGATAAATAAATAAGTTCCGTTTGGATAATGAAACTCGATTGGATACAGGGTTCTGTTTCTTGAAATGGTAATGTTCCTGCATTTGTTGCGGACATGCCATAGCTCGAAAGAGCGTCCTGTTACAAGCCTTCTCAAGCTTCCTGTTATAGTGTTCTTGCGAGCTTCCCGTTAAATGTTCTTCCGAGCATTACCCACACTCTTATGAGCGTTCTGTTTATAGTCTCTTTGTGAATTTCCCGTTAAAGGCTCCTCAGAGCTTCCTGTTAGTACTCACTTGAACTTCACGTTATATGGCTATCCAGTGCTTTCTAATTAAGTGCTCTTTGGAGCTACCAGATATAGGCTCTTGGTGAGCTTCCCGTTATTAAGCCTGGATAAGCTTTCTGTTACATGGTTCAATAAGCTTCCCGTTATAGTGCTTGAGAGAGAGCTTCCCATTGTACAATTTATGTGTACTACCCTCGTATCCATCTAGATTTCAAATGATTCAACGGGCGAAATTCTGAGATGAAGACAAGTAAAAATAAAAATGAAATCAATATATGAAAAATACATGAAATACATGGAATTTGGTATTTGATGAGCTCATCTTTATTATTGATATTTACATGAAATGAATAACTAACATATTTGATGAGATTGTGTACTTAGACTATGACCAAGTTGTTTGGAATGCATGTGTACGTTTACTTATTGTACAAATGAGTAGTAAGTTAATTTCCTGTTATACGGACTTACTAAGCATAATATGCTTACTCTATTTTATTTCATCTGTTTTATAGTAATACAAAAGCTCATTGGATTGGACGCTTGGCGGAGATCACTCACACTATCCACCGGCACATTTTGGTACAAATATGATACTTATTATAGATATAATGGCATGTATAGGTTTTGGTTAGCCAATGTTGGCATACAAATATTTTGATTGTAAATAGCCATTCCAATGGCTTGTGGTGAATGTGTTTTGGTATATTAACATATGAGTTAATTTCATGTTTGATATAAGTGCTTAATTTGGTTTATGAATATTAGTATGATATTAAGTAAACATGGTCAAATAAATAAATTCATAAACATGAATTATGAAGTGATATGGTATGTATGACACTTGAGTTTTGCATGATTTAAATGTTCGGATTGACTTTTGGGATGTGTTAAAATGTTGGTGTAGGTGGAAGGCAAAATGGGTGAGAAATAAGGCTTAGAAATGACCTTATTTTGTCCACACGGGCATTTGTCTCGGCCGTGTGTCACACACGATTTGACACACGAGCATGTGTTCTGGCTGCGTGTCATCTGTATCTTAAAATTTAGAAGCAGAATGCTCAAAATTAACCATACGGCCTGGCACACGAGCGTGTGGCTTGGTCGTGTGACCCCTGTACTTAATTAAGTTGCAAGTCAGAGAGTTACACGGGGTAGGGACACAGACGTGTACCCTATTTTATATGCCACACGGCTTGAGACATGGGCATGTCACTTGGCCGTGTGGCTCACACGGCTTGACCATACGGGTATGTGACCCCTGTATTTAGGAAAAATTTTAAAATTTCACAAAAAAATTTGTGACTTTCTGGTTTAGTCCTAACTTGTTTCTAATGTATGTTTTGGGCTTCGATGGCCCATAAAAGGGACGATATGATTAATTTTTAATTAATTTCTGATATGATTGTGAAATAACATAACATATTTGAATATGATCTGTAAACTCCGGTAATGCTGCTAGGCCTTGTTCCGGTGATGGATACAGGTTAGAGGTATTACAGTAAGTCTTATTTAACCAGAGTTCTCCTATCTCTCCATATATATATATATATATATATATGAAACTAGTAGAGCTATTGACACACAAGTTTCATATATCATTATTCTGTCAGAAAGTAGTTAGAATTTATTTTTTTGTTACAAATTTTATTTTCTGAGAATTATGATTTTTATTTCTATTGAGAGTAGGGGTGTTCAATCGGTTAATCGACCCGAAATACCATTAACCGAATTAACCGACCTTTCAAAAATTTTAACCGTTAACCGAACCGAAATTTTTTCAAAAAATTAACCGAACCGAAATTTTTTCGGTTAATTCGGTCGATTAACCGAATTAACCGAAAATTATATATATATATATTTTATTTTTGGTTAAAATAAGTATAAAATTAACCGAATTACCCTAATTAACCGAATTACCCAAATTAACCAAATTACCCGAATTATCCGAATTAACTGAATTACCCGAATTAACTGAATTAATCAAATTATTTTTATTTTTATTTATTAAATTATTTGTAATTTTTATGATTGGGTTGGGTAATTGGGTTGGATAATTGGGTTGGGTAATTAGTTTTAGTTTGATTGGGTTTATGTTGGATTGGGTTTGAATGAATAGTGGGCTATTTATATATTATAATTTTATTTATTAATTTTTTCTGTTAAACCGAAAAAATTCGGTTAACCGACCAGTTTCGAACCGAATTAACCGTTAACTGAAAATTCAAAAAATTATTAACCGACCCCCAACCGAAAAAATTTGGTTAACCGACCGATTAACCGAATTCAGTCGGTTAATCGAATTTTTTCGATTTTACCCGAATTTTGCACACCCCCAATTGAGAGGATTACTTTTCTATTGAAAATAATAAAATTATTTTTTATTTTGTGTTTGATTCATGTTGCTCAAATCTACACTCGGCACAATTTGAGATATGAGGAAAATGGGAAATATCGTTAGGTTTAAAACAGAGAACGGTTTAAATCCACCTTGCACAATTTAATAAAAAATTATTGCTATAAAAATTGACTATTTAAAATTCTTTTAAATGTCCTTTATTATCCTATAATAATTTCCCTTCGATATCGGATATGGGATTCCACAATAAATGGTTGTCAAGCTCACGTCCATAAAAGAACATATTTCAAATAAATAAGTTTGAATTGTGCATATTTTAGGGAGAGAATGAGAAAAAAATAACATTTCAATAAAAATGGTGTAAAAATGAGAGGTTTTTTTTAAGGTACGAGATTTGTTAATTCGTGTTTAAAATGATAATCATTAAATTCGTTGAATTAAATTTTATTATTTTTAAAATTATATATAATAAATATATTATTATATGTGTAATATTATATTAATTTAGTTTTTTTATATAACACAGACAAAAAAAACATTTTATAATTCATGAATTTAAAGACTACTATTAATTTAAAACTGAATTTTTAAAATTTGTAAAACATAGTAACTAAGAAATGAATAAATTGAAAAACAAAACTAAATCCACAATTTACGTATAGCATAAGATTAATAATAGAATTAGATCTATTGAATATATTGTCTATTTCTTGTTTGAAAACTAAATTTTAAAGTTTGAAAAATATTAAGATAAAAATTGACTAAGTTAAATTATAAAAATAAATATACTACTGAATATAATACAAAAACTAATCTCAATTTAAACAAAATTAGTAGAAATATTTTAAAATTTTTGTTAAAGTCATGTTATTTAAATTAGATTGAATTGACTAATTAAAATAATTAAATTGAAAATAAGTTAAGATATCGGTTCGGAAAAAGTTTAAATAAATTAATTTATGAACCACTTAAAAGTAAATTAAAAATCAATTGAATTAGCAATTAAATTTATTTTTTTATTTTAAATAATTTTTAACTTCATAACTTCTATTAATTTTCAAAATTAAAATCAACTAATTAAATAAAAATTATGGCATTGATTAACAAAAATAACTGATTTTCTAAGATTCCTGCATTGTATGGCTCGAAACGTGTCCATTTCTGCATTGGCGTTCTTGTCTTGTTTTGTTCCTATCCTGGCTCCCACATGAGGGCGGCTTCACGCGCGCGTGCCTAACTTTTTATAGGACGCATATGCAAGGTTAGAGGTGAGCATGGGCCGGGCCGGGTCGGGTTCGGGCCGGGCTAAAAAAATTTTTTAGGCCAGACCCGGCTATGAAATATGGGCCTAAAAAATTGTCTAAGTCCGGCCCGACATTAAATTAGTAAGCTCGAGCCCGGCCTGGCCCGGCCCATATTAATTTTTTTTGCTTATTTTATTAAAAATAAAATATAATAAATCAAATACATTTAAAAAAATAAAAAATATTAAAACAAGAAATAAATAAAAAATAATACTAAAATAAAATACAAAAACTTTAAAATTTTTCTAGATTTTATTAAGAAATGGCAAATGAAAGTTAAAGTAAAATAAATGTAAAGTTAAAAATTAAAAGAAGGAATAAAAATAAAAAAAGTATTTAATATATATTTCGTGCCGGGCCGGGCCCGGGCCAAAAAATTCTTACTCGAGGCCCGGCTTATTTTTTAAACGGGCCTCAATTTTTGTCCAAGCCCATTTTTCGGGCCTATATTTTTATCTAAACCCTCCCATTTTTCGGGCGGGCCTTTGGGCTGGGCCGGGTCACCCGGCCCATGCTCAGCTCTACGCAAGGTTTAAGTGAAATTTTAAAAAATATGTTTTATGAACAGTTGATATCATATTATTTATGATCCCCTACAATTAAAAGAAAGATTTATTATTATTTATTTAAAAATTTAATTTAAATATACGTATAATAGAAAAAAGATAATATATGTTTTTTAATTAGACGGTAATAAAAAAAATTTCATAAAATAATTTATTGACGTGGGGGAGGGATAAAGCGAGTACGTGAGTTGATGAGGAAGTGTTAGAATGGGAATGATGTGGCTGGTAATAACCCATCAATCAATCAAATCATGCCTCGGACTTTTCTTTTTCATTTGCTAAAATGAAAACAGTTTAAATTTAAAAGATGTTTGGACTGTTGTCAAGTCTTTGGTTCTTACAAGATCTATGCGTTTGATTCGGTTGGTAAGAAAGTTTGTATTAAAATATGGAGTCCATATCTTCCAAAATAGAGGTAAGTCCTAGCACTAGGACTAGAGCTGAACTCATTTGACAGAAATAATCATCATTTTCACATATCACAATCCATAAAAAAGCAATTACCTACAATGCAAAATTATTTATGCATTTTAATCTCTTTATTTTAAATTAATTTTTTTTATAATTTTTTAAATTTCTATATATATATTTTTAAATAGCTTTTTAATAATTTATGAGATTATAATTTTTATTTACCATTTTTTATAATTTTTATTTTTATTACTTTTTAAATTATTTATCAATATAACATATATAATAAAATAGTGCCGCGTCAATAATAAAAGATTGAAAGCCAAATTGCTTCAAATAAAGCATTAGTGGTGAAGATGAAAAAAAAAATATAAGTCCAGGACTAAATTTGCATTATGGTTTATACATAAAGCAACACTAATTTTATCTCTTCCATTAGCATTTTAGGGTTAGGTTTGCTCATTTTTTTCAAAAGAAAGATCCAAATACAATTTGAACTACATTAACTATTGTGGTACTTTTGCCTTTATCTATAAGATAATTTTTTAAAAATAATAAAAAATCATAAATAAGTTTCAACAGTATTATAACAATTGTCAATAATGACAGTAGAACGATCACAAAGTAATAAGAAAAGAAAATAAGAACATATAGATTTTACGTGGAAAATTTTTTTGGGGAAAATTACAGACAAAGAAAGAGAAATTCACCAATGTTGAAAAACAAATGATACAATAGGAGTTTCGACTAAATTTATTTAAAGGTTGAAAAACCTTATTCTAATCAAAGTCAAATAGAAAAAGTATAGTTCTATACAGATTCAACTTGTTTTGCCCCTACAAATTTCCTTATTTTGCTTATATAATTATTTTTTAACAAGTGACAGTATTTGAATCATACAACCTGACAAACATCATACATATATGTTACACCTAACTAGTTCACTTAAAAGAATTCAATATTACTGAAATTAATCACTTTAATTAAATGACTCGTTAAAATTTTCACATATTTTTTAATTAGATTGTGGTAAGATGACATCAAAGTCGTTTTAAAAATTTGTTCAATCATATCTCATGAAATTCTTTGAGGATAGACTGACTCATATCTAATTACATTATAGCAGTAGTGGTAAGACTTCAGGACTCTATACGTTAATAAAAGTCTCATGCCAAGCTACTTATATATAACCCTTTTCATCTCTAATACGAGGCTAGGCACTCCCTAACTAGTAAAACTCTCTCAAATTTCTCCACCACCGTCCGACTTTCTCAATCCTCGACTAGAAGCTTTTCACACCACCTTGGAAACTGCACTTGAGCCCCATTTTCAAACCATTTATCAACACCATCATATGTAAGATATTGCTGCTTCTTTTTTTAAGTAAATTTTTATTCCACTTGATATTAATCATGAAATTAGCAACCATACATTGGGTACCTTTTTAATGTTAAGTATATGTTTGTTTTACTGAAAATTATTTTTAGAAAATATTTTTTAAAGAATGACTTATTTTTATGAAATAGTTAATATTTTTTAGTGTTTAAATGAATTTGTGTAAAATATTTTTTTTGTTTGGCAGATTAAAAATATTTTGTTAAATTTAGGTTCATTACAACGTCATTTTTTAGTTACATGATTACCAAGTGAGTATTTTTTATTTAAAAATGTGACATCAACAAAATTGACAAAAAAAAAATCAACGTCAACAATTGGACTTGATTTTTAAATCTAAAAAGTAGAAGGACTAAATTCTTAAAAATAAAAGTATAGATACTAAATTGTAAATTTGTGAAGAGTACATGGACTTTTATGAGACATTTTAACCTTTATACTATAAAACATTTATTATTTATATATTTATAATTATAATAAATATTTATTATTAAAATATTAATATTGATATTTTCAATAATATGTGAATAATATTATTTAAAATTATTATTTTTAAAATTTATTATTAAAATAGAATTGGAATATTAAATAATTTATTAAAATAATAAATTATATTAATTATATTAATAATTTATTATATGACTAAATATAAATAAATAATATTGAAAAATATAATATTTTATATTAATATTTTAAATATTTAAAAAATAAAATTTATTATTAGTATAATAATATTAAACTTGATTTAAGTTAATTTTTATATAAAAATAAAATTATTTATGGAAGAGCTCTTTTCTTGACTTACACTTTTTAAAAGAGTAAATCATTTTACAAGAAAAAATCTTATTTTACATTGACGTATAAGTAATTTTCCGTTGACTAAACTGTTTTTTGTGAAACAAACACAGGGAAATGTAAAAAATATTTTCCGTAAAATCTTTTACATGTAAACAAACGTACCCTAAAATTCAAATATAATCTACAATTAATTAAAATTTTTAAAAAAATTATTTTAACATGTTTGATTCACTTAAGAATGTAGTATTGATTTTTTTAAATTACCTTCATTAAATATATTAAAATTTTATTAATTTTAGTATTTCCAGTGATATTTATTATTATGTAAATAAAGAACATGCAAAATACATGAGGGAGAAATGTCAAAAGTGAATAAATTTGCATAAAATAGGGCTACCCCAACTATTAATTGCGAGGTCTTAATAGCACTCCTATTTATCCAATGAAAGGTTATATGCCAAAAGTGGGATTTTAATATATTATAATAAGCAACTAAAACTCCAACCTTTGAAAGATTAAGAAGAGAAGCAAGAGCATTAATGATTTCTAAACATTATGTCTCTACCATAACATTATTGATGCCATCGTCCATAAGCTAAGAGAGTGTCTCTCGAATGAACAATATGTGGTTCCAATATAACAAGTAAATGACCTGATAAAGCACGCATAAAATTGCCACGATCATCGCGTAATATAGTAGCAAAAATTGGTGGCCTGATTAGCCTCAGACGTTGCAGTATCAACATTACATTTCACCCATCCTGAGATTAGTTTAGACTAGGAAGCAGCGGTGACATCTTGTGATTAGGACTGAGACTGTACGCGACCAAAAGCCATCTTTGAAACTTGCCAATCTTGTAAGAACTGATTTGAGAAAGAAATAATATGTGACGGGGGAGCATCAGTAGCTTTCTAACAAAAAATTATGAAAATACCAGAGGCTCCAAAATATGACTGCTGCTTGTATAATAAGAACATCATTAGCAAATGATAATAAGGCAAGCAACCAATTATAAAGAGATTGATTTGAGTCAACTAGCCCAGCAGCTAAACCACACTTCCTTTCGCCTTTGGATAGCTGAGTGTAACATGATCCAAATCTTCAATACCACTACATCGGGAACAGTTTAGGTTTACATTACAACCCTCATCAGCATGCCATGGCAGCATGGAACAAAACTTCTTACGAATCTCCAAACAAAGTCTTCAACCTTGGGAGGTAGGCTTGAATTCCACAGTTTCGTCCAAGGTCCTTCAATAGCAAAGTCATGCAGATCGGTGTACATACTTAGTGCAGCTGTGTAAGCAGACTTGACGCTATCTAGGTGCATCTCAAAAATGGCCTTACGAAATTCAACAAGATGAAAAGGAGTAGTTAGAAAAGCATTATCCTGATCTCGAACCATAGCTTGCGTACCATCCAAGGCATCGGAATTCATCACAGTTTATTAAGGAAAAATATTATTAAAATAATCAACAACAATGTTACCCATATCGACCTTATCTAAACAAGGCCGCCCCTGTGTATCAAGCAAATATTGGGATGTGATTCGTTCTTCGTTTTAATGCTTGACCATGGAAATACTGTGATTTTGCCTCTCCGTAACTCATCCAAAAACCTTTAGATCTCTATCGCCAATACACTGCCTTTTGCGCAACAAGATTATTGATCGCGTTTCTTAAAACTATCATTGAAGTATCATTAACCCCACAAAATTGAGCCTCCTCAATTTTTCGCTTAGCCTCTTTCAGTCGAGATGCAAAATTACCACCCAAAGAAAACTACCAAATCACAAGTCAAGAACTACATGATTTTAGTTTGTCGAGAGTGTCATGCGACGGGCAAGCATGCCACCCCTCTTGCACGACATCAAAGAAGCCATCTTCAGCGAGCCAATGATTTTTGAACTTGAAACGTCTGGGTTTTTGTGAGGGGAAATATGAAGCAGACACCAACGTTAACGGGTTATGGTCGGAGTCGGAGGTATCACTCACCAAGTTATCGAGTTTATCATAAAGAAAAACATCTACCGACTGTTGATTGATAAAAGCACAATCAAGCTTCTCCATGACAAACGCATTGGACCCCCCTCTCTTGTTCCCAAGTATAGCTAAATCCAATAAAAGGCAACTCCATAAGATGGCAACCACCTACGCATTATCGAAAACCTTCCATCAAAGAAACCGGGTCGGTGACACCACCATATTTATCGTTTGGAGGCTTAAGGTTGTTGAAGTCACTGATGCAAACCCATGGAAGTTCATGTAACCAAGAAAGTAACTATAGAAGTGCTGAACTAGCTTGCTTTCAACTAGCTTGAGGGTGTCCTAATAAAAAAAAGAAGTTTTACCACTTGAATTCACCATTTAGAGTCAATAACTTTTTTCATAATGAAAGTACCAAAAATTTAAGTATCAATTTGGGAAAAAAGTTTAAATATCAACTTGCTTCCAATTAAAAAGTAATTTAGATATTGCCCATGACAAAAAAAAAAATTTAAATACTAAAGTGAGACAAAAAATTTAAAGTATTAAAATGAAAAAATTAAATATATTTTAAGAACTAAATCATGAATTAAATATTTCAATTATACGGTACTTTCCCAATTAAATTAGTGATGAGTTTTCATCATAAGCCGCCTTTTAAAATATTCCACTTAATTAAGGGTAAAATATTACAGAGTTATTTAGACAAAAGAAATTTACTAAGGAGTAGATTGTAGTGTGTGAGGCATGAGGTATATTCGATTTCTTAAAAAAAAATATTCTGTTTTTTCAAATAAAATAAAAATTTAGCATAATTTATTACTTATTTGTAAAGATAATTAGGTTTGGTTGAAAAGGAAGGGTGAAATTGATATAAAGCCCAATCCTTAGCAGAAAGCTTCGGTCCCTAGAGGCAGGCCTTTAGCTCATTACAATGTGGGAAAAGCAGATCAGACACTGATAGAGAGTTAGTTATGATACGGTTAGTCAGCTAGAGAGTTGTTAAGTCAAAAGCAGTTAGCAAAAGCCCCTAGTAGTTTCTATATATAGCAGACTAAATTGTACAGAAAGCTCAAGCTATTGAATATACAAAGTCAGTTCATATTGAGTACTTTCTATTGTTTACCTACGTTTCTAAGATGGTATCAGTCGCTCGGTTCTGATCCTGGGGTGCTATAAGGTTTGCTTGTGTGTGGCTGCTCCTCTCGTCTCTCTGTTTCGAGTTTCTCATGGATCCATCTCTTGAATCTCCGATTGGTGACTCGTCTAACTCTGTCTTTACTAGCTTGAATGTCATTCATAGTTTTTCTTGTCATGATACAGTCAAACTCGATGCAAAGAGTTTTGTTCAATGGCAGTACCAGATTCAGCTTATTACTGAAGGATATGGATTGTTCGAGTTCTTGGATGGTACGTGTTCTGCTCCTCCGCGATTTGTCACATCATCTAATGGTGAGCTTTGCTCAAATCCGGCAGCGAATGTGTTTGTTCAGCAAGATAAACTGTTTGCTTCTTGGTTGATTTCTACGGTAGATTTTTCTTTTCTCTCTTCATTTCTTCCTGCTAAAACGTCTTGTGAGATCTGGAATACAGCAAATCAATTGTTTGCTGCGTCGTCTAGTACGAAGGTCTCTCGCCTTCGATACGATCTTTATTCGACGAAGAAGGGTGATTCGACGGTTCACGAATATGTGGCGTCGATTCAGAATCTGTGTGCGTTACTTGCAGCGTCGGGTGTGGTGGTTTTTGATGCCGAGAGATCCGAGGTTCTTCTTAACGGTTTACCTGGAGATTTTGATTCAATTTTTATGATGGTTTCGGCTTCACCAGAAAAATTTTCGTTTCAGAAAAACGTCGATCTGTTATTAGAGTTCGAGCAGCGCCGGTTGCGAGCTGTTCGAGAGGTTCCTGTGGTTGCGTGTACTGTCGAACCTTCTCCGGCGGAGGTCTCCGATTTGCGTAGGGGTCGTGGTGGCCGATCGGTGATGCGTGGTGGTCGTGGCTACTTGCCTCGGGTGCAGTGCCAAATCTGTTATCGGTTTGGTCACTTAGCACAAAGGTGCTATTATAGATTCGATAGGGGTTATGGTGATGGTTCTGGATTTGACGATTCAATGGTGCAGAGGGATAATGGTGCGTGGGGCCGATGGTCTCAACCTAAGGACTTTGATGTTGACTTTTTAAAGCCTAATTGGAATAGACCAAATTTTGATTATAGTGATAAGGAGTTTGTCTGTGGTGCAGGCCACAAATTTAATGGGCCGTTTGTGAATAATGCCGGACGTGATAATGGGCCATTTGGTCGCTCAGCTTATGTGCGGCCTAATCGTGGTAATTTTGGGCTGTATGATGGATATGGTAATCGTGGTAATTTTAGTCAACGTTCTGAATTTGACGGATCTCGTGGTCAACCTAGTGGGCCGGCTTCTGCTCTTGGGTATGTGTCTCAAGATTCTCCTGGGTCTCCGGTTGCTAATTATGTGGGTGTTACTGCGCCTCCTTCTATGAACCCTTAGCGTACTAAACCCCGTGCTCGGGTGTTTACAGTTGAGTCGTCTCCATACGATTCCTCTCAGTTTGTTGGGTTACCTCCCAGAATTCTTGAATTGCATGCCTCTGACTATTCGGATGCTACGGCATATAAGTCAGATTTTCATGCTGCTAAGTCGGATACTCCGTTGCCTCGTCATGTAGTTGGGAACTCTTCGTGGTACCCAGATTCTGGGGCTTCGAACCATGTGTGTCAAAGTGCTGCTAATCTGAATGCTGTCGCTCCATATTCAGGTATGTCTGCTCTTTTAATGGGTAATGGGGCACCTACTAAAATAGCGTCTGTTGGGGACACGGTTATTCATACCAATTCGAAATTGCTGCATTTGACTAACGTGCTATGTGTTCTTAGTATTCGCAAGAATTTTATGTCTGTCTCGCAGTTTGCTCGTGACAATGATGTTTTCTTTGAGTTTCACCCATCCTTCTGTGTTGTTAAGGACATCAAGACACGGGAAATCTTGCTGCAGGACCGAGTTCGTGATGGCCTCTATTGTTTTTTGCCATTTACGTCTGTGTTGTCTTCTGCTGTTAATAATGTTCAAACTAGTTTGCCTCTGTCTGATGAGTTTACATTGTGGCACTATAGACTTGGTCACCCTTCGTCCAAGATAGTTAATGTTATGCCCAATAATTGTGGTATTAGTGTTAATAAGAAGTCTCTTGATAATGTCTATGTGGCTTGTCAGAAAGGGAAGTTTCACAAATTGCCCTTTTCTTCGTCTAATACAGAGTATGTGGATTCTTTTGAATTGGTTATTTCGAATTTATGGGGGCCAGCCTCAGTTGCTTGTGAGAATAATATGTACTATATTTCATTTGTGGACATGCATAGTCGGTTTACATGGGTTTATTTGATTAAGAATAAGTCTCAAGCTGTTCAGTGTTTTATTCAGTTTCAGAAAATGGTTACTAATGTGTTCGCGAAATGTATTAAGCAGTTTCAGAGTGATTGGAGTGGTGAGTTTCGTATGTTTGCACCGGTGTTAGCTAATTTGAGAATACTTCATCAGTTATCCTGTCCTCACACGTCTGAACAGAATGAGGTTGCTGAGAGAAAACATCGACAAATAGTGGAAACTGGACTTACACTTTTAGCTCAGGCTAACCTTCCTATGGAATATTGGGGATATGCGTTCTCCGCGGCAGTTCATCTTATCAACTGACTCCCTACTCCGGTGCTTAAAGGTTAGTCCCCGTATCAGGTTCTTTATGGTGTTGCGCCTTCTTATGATCATTTACGAGTGTTTGGCTGTTGCTGTTTTCCTTATTTACGGTTGTTCGGACAGCGAAAATTGGATTTTCATTCTCAACCCTGTACTTTCTTAGGGTATAGTTCTCAGCACAAGTGGTATTACTGTCTTCTTCAGGATAAAAAGGTTATAGTTTCTCGTCATGTTGTATTTGATAAAACTAGATTTCTATTTTTCTGGGTCACACACAGAGAACTGTCGGTCTGAAAATCGAAGTGTCACTTATGTACCTATTGTGTCATTACCTCGTGCTCCGACTCAGCGGGATTCATCTCCCTTGTTGTCATCTGCTTCGTCTCAGCCGAATTCATCCTCTTATTTGTCTGCAACGACACCTGGGACTGCTTCTCTTGATCTGGCTGCCTTATCGTCAGCCTCACCTTCCGCTAATCGGTCTTCACAAGTGGTTTCCCAGAGTTTTGCACCAGTGCCTAGTAATACTCATTCTATGGTCACTCGGTTAAAGGCTGAGATTTTTAAGCCCAAAATTTTATCTGTAGAGACTAGTGAGGTTGAGCCATGTTCTATCATGGAGGCCTTTGAGCGACCAGAATGGAAGACTGCTGTTCAAGCAGAATATGATGCGTTGATGTCCAATTCTACTTGGGAACTAGTGTCTTTACCTCCTGGCAGGTCAACTGTTTGGTGCAAATGGTTGTTTAAAATCAAGAAAAATCCTGATGGTTCTATTAATCGATGAAAGGTTCGGTTGATCGCTAAAGGTTGTTCTCAGGTACCAGGGTGCGATTTTAAGGAAACATTTAGCCCCGTGGTGAAGCCGGCGACTGTTCGGGTAATTTTGTCTATTGCTGTGTTACGAGGGTGGCAGCTTAGACAGGTAGATGTGAATAATATGTTTTTAAATAGAGATCTTGACACTGAATTGTTTATGCAGCAACCCCCTAGGTTTACTCAGTATGATTCTTTGGGAAACCCATTGGTCTGTCGCTTGAAGAAAGCTTTATATGGACTTCGACAAGCTCCGCGGGCTTGGTTTACTAAACTAAAGCAGTTCTTTCTCTCTACTGGGTTTGTTTTGTCTAAATCTGATGCTTCATTGTTTATTCGTCTTACGCCTGCTTCTATTGTATATGTGCTGGTTTATGTTGATGATATTATCATTACTGGTAGTGATTCTAGTGTTCTCACTAACCTTATTAAGCAGTTGAATGCTGAATTTTCACTCAAAGATATGGGTGATCTGCATTATTTTCTTGGCATTGAGGTTGTACGGTCCTCATCTGGCTTTCTTCATCTTTGTCAAGCTAAGTATGTTCGAGATATCCTTGCTCGTGCGTCTATGACTAATACAAAGAATGTTCACACCCCGATGCTTAGCTCGTCTTCTCTTTCTAAACTAGATGGTGATCCGTTGGCAGATCCTACAGAGTACAGGAGTCTTGCTGGAGCACTTCAGTATGTTGTTATTACTCGGCCTGATATTGCCTATGCTGTTAATAGATTATGTCAATTTATGCATTGTCCTACAACAGTTCATTTGACTGCCTTGAAACGTGTCTTGCGATACTTATGTGAGACCGTTTTGTTTGGTGTTGTTATTCGCCCGTCTGTTCGTCTCTCCTTAGTTGCGTATGCTGATGCTAACTGGGGGTTGGATCCTGATGATCGTCGTTCCACTTCAGGGTTTTGTGTTTATTTTGGTTGCACGCCTGTGTCTTGGTGTTCCAAGAAACAGCAAGTCGTATCTCGTTCTACAGCAGAGGCTGAATACAGGAGTCTTGCAGCTGCTACTAGTGAGGTTATTTGGTTGCTTTCATTACTTCAGGAGTTACAGGTTAAGTCTGATGATATTCCGCATATTTGGTGTGATAGTTCTAGTACAGTTGCTGTTGCCGCAAATCTAGTGCTGCATTCTAAGTTCAAGCATGTAGAGCTTGATCTGTTTTTTGTTCGCGAACGTGTTGCAGATGGGTCTATTTTGGTTGGTGAAGTGCCTGCCTGTGATCAAGTGGCCGATGTTCTTACTAAGCCACTTTCCGTCACCAGTTTTACTCGGTTTCGACAATTTCTTCGGGTCTTGTCAGTGGAAGAGATGGATGCATGATAGAGAGTTAGTTATGATACGGTTAGTTAGCTAGAGAGTTGTTAAGTCAAAAGCAGTTAGCAAAAGCCCCTAGTAGTTTCTATATATAGCAAGCTAAATTGTACAGAAAGCTCAAGCTATTGAATATACAAAGTCAGTTCATATTGAGTACTTTCTATTGTTTACCTACGTTTCTAAGAGACACCATAATCAGTCCACTACAAAGTTACTTTTCCATCCAGGTTCTTCGGCTTTCTCAAACACTAATCTCTGTAGATCATCTACTACTTTTTTTCTTACAAATTTTAAATTGAGTGAGAGGATGATTTTGCATAGATGCTCAAGCCAGTTTTTTCTTCTTTGTAACATTAAAATATCATTTCGCTACACACTCGAGTCACAAGAAGAAAGAAGCATAAACAAGCAAAGGTTCACAAGACCAAGGCCGACAATCAATCCATCGGGCAAGACAAAGCAAAGCAAACCAAAACAAAGCCCAAGATCGATACATAGAAAAAACAAGACGGATCAAACATTAAGAGGCAAAATGGGGGCCAACCCCTGAACTATGAATCGGCATTAAGCTCTTTTAAGGCAGAATGATTTTACAAGTTTTCCAGGACCGTGTGGACTGCAATCAAAGCTTGAAGTGACATTGTTTTGCAGGATCAGCCATCATTGACTCACTGATGCTTTGACAGTGTTTTGATATACTCATCCAATAGATGAAACACCATGTATAACACCGTGAAGAAAATAATGGATCAATAAAACTGGATGTTCCTTTCCAAATAAGAACAATTGAGCTCATACATTGCTATGGAGGACAAAGAGCCAATGTAAAGGCAAACGACAAAACAGTGTAGGTTGATGCTGCCCCCTAACTCAGTAACAACGATGAATGATAATTCTCGGAGTTATTTTTAATATAGTTTTTATAATATTTTAACAGCTAATTTTAGCATTTAAGTTAGTTTTTATTGTATTTTATAATTTTTTAAATTAATTATATTTTATTTGAATTTTGTTTGTTTTTCTTATTTTTAGAGTTAGTTCGGGTTTACTTGTTATTTTCTTTCTATGGGTGGATTTCGGATGAAGAATAGAAGACTTAGAGCATAGAGTAAAAAGTGGTAAAGTGAAGTCTTCTGTTCCACCGAATTTAATTCAATTGCGGACTTGTAGTGGAGTAATGATTAAAAACCCTAAAAACAACTGTGATAAGATTTAAGAAAAAAAGAGGAAAATGTGCAAGGAATCACTTGGAGGCTAAAGAACAACTCTTGGGTTTTTTTACCCAAATATTACAAAAAATTAAAAAAATTATCAAAATAATACTATATTTTTTTATTTACTAAAATAATACAAACATTTTTTTATTTACCAAAATATTACAAACACAAAAAAAATACTGAAAACAAAAAAAAAAGATAGACAGCAGATGAGGCCCACAGGCGGCACCAAAGGTGCCTATGGCAGAGGCAGCACCAATGGTGCCACTGCCACAGGCGGCACCAAAGGTGCCACTCCCATAGGCGGCACCAACACAACATTTTCCCCGTATAAATTTCCACTCTCACTTTCAGATCTACATCTACACGAAGGAGAAGAAAAAAAAAAGAAAGAAGAAGAATAAGAAGAAGAAGGAGAGGGCACTGGAAAAAGAAAGAAAAAAGAGAGAAAGAGAAGAAAAAAAAGAAAAAAAAAGGTAATTTTTAAAAAAATAATAAATTATATTGTTATTATGTTTTTTGTATATTTTTTATTGTTTGTTGTTATTAGGTTAGTTAATATTGTTAGTTATTAAAATTAGTAAAAACCCTAATTATTATTTTAGCTTTTACACTATATTATTGTTAGTTATTATTTTTAGTAAAACCCTAATTATTATTGTTAGTTAGTATTATTTTTAGTAAAAAACTATTATTATTATTATTATTATTATTATTATTAGGTTAGTTATTAGGATTAGTAAAAACCCTAATTATTATTATTATTATTAGTTATTAATATTGTTCGTAAAAAAACTATTATTATTATTGTTGTTGTTGTTAACTATTATTGTTAGTAAAACCGTAAATATTATTTTAGTCAGTATTATTAATATTGTTAGTAAAAAACCCTAGTTATTTAGTATTATTAATATTGTTAGTAAAAAACCCTAATTATTGAGAATTTTGTTTTAAAGTTATTTAGTTTGTTTATTTTGATTTGTTAGTAAGTTTTGTGTTTAGATTAATTATGTGTTTATTGTACATGTTATGTTTTAAATTTTTTTAATATATTTGAAAGTTTTTCTGTTAGTAAAACTATTATAAAGTAATTGTTCATTAGTGATAAAAATTGAAAATATTTATGCTATAGATATTGTTAGAAATGTGAACATATTTGGTACTGCCTGATGAGATAATAACTTCAACACAAAGGAAGAAAGTTGATAAGATGATGAGAGAAGTGCAAAATTACAGAATGAAACCAGAAGAAGACATTGTTCAACACCTTATTACCGTAAATAAAAAGATGCAAGAAATGTTGTGGAATGGTCATGAAATGATTAGAAAGAATAAAGTGCAATACTTAACCCTTAGAGGGACATTAATAGAACGGGACTATCAAATCATTTTGGACAAACTTTGGAAGACATTGGTACCACGAACCTATTGGAATCTAGTTATATGCTTTGTGAAGTTTATAATCTCTTATGGAGCTAGGAAAACAGTGAGGCAAAGTATAGGCTCACAAAAGCTGACTAGGAAGTAATGTGTATTTAACATGCCATGGATGGATAAATTAGATGTTAGGAAATTACCAAGAGAATTACTATTTTCTTTTTTTTTATTTCCTTTCGTATTTTAATTTTTCATAATTTTTTTCGGTTTTTTATTTTTAATAATATTTTTGTAAACAAATCTCATTACAAAATACTAAATAAATTTTATAAAAATTATATCTAATCAAAATAAAATACACTTACCAAATAATTTACATAAAATAATAAAACATAGAATGTACATAACATAAATAATAAAACATAAATAATAACATAAATAATAAAATAATAATGTACTAACATAATAAACATAGAATAAACATAACATAAAAATTAAAATTAAATTATGACTGAATGAAAATATAGATAAATATAAACATACATTAATATCTCTTTCTAATCAAATAATAATACCTTGCAAAAAATAAATTTAAAATTAAATTTCAATTAAATCAAAACCAATCACATTATAATAATAACAACAAAAATAAAAAAAATCCTTTATACCATTACTTACTCTATTAAAAAAAATACCTTTCTTTATTTTTTTTATTTCTATTTCCTTCCCTCCCTCTTCTTCTTCTCCTTCTATTCTTCTTCTTTTTTCTACCCTCTGGTGCGCCCCCTGATAACGACTCGCGATATTAAGTAATAAAATTTATAAGACTGATCACACCAAAACTAACTAATATCACGTCCTTAAAGGCAAGTGCACCTATCGAACAGTAGTATAGTTTAGTGGCAAGACCGAGTTATCGTACCCAAGGAAACCAAAAGTACTATTACTTGCTTCCTTTTTATTATCTAGCCTAAGAATAAAAAAGGGTTTGTTTAAACTAATTCTAAACTAAACTAAGAAAGCACAAAGAGTAAACTGGGAAAACTTTTGGAGAAAAGCTGATTGATATGGACAATACTCAAGGGAGAATCCACCTAGACGTCACTTGTTATTGTTTCCTTGAACTATATGATCTATTTACTTGACTTGATCCGTAGAGATCCCTAACCTATGCTAAACCCTCTGTCGAGGCGTAGAGCAACTAGGCCTAAGTTGTTAATTAAAGTTCCTTTATTAATTAACTCCCTAGGTTGCATTAATTCGATCTATGGCTCCCCATATTAGGTTTGACCCTAATCTGGCAGATTTATGTCGCCCTATGTCTAGGGTTGCATGCAACTCTGCTTAATTATGGTAGATCTACTCTTATCACAGGGACTTTTGCTCCTCTGCTCTAAGCACATCTAATTCTTGAAGTAATGCTTAGGATTATTAAATCAAGAATGAAGAACATATAATTAAGAACAATTCAAGTATTTATCAAATAAATCAAGAATAAATAACAAGATCTGTCTTAGGTTTCATCCCCCTTAAGTATTTGAGGGGTTTAGTTCATAATAAAGAAAGAAAACATTTCAGAAGATATAAAATAGCAAAACATAAAAGAAACCAAAAACCCCTGAAGGAATTTAGAGAGATCCTCTATGTTGCTGTAGAATTCCGGCTTCCGAGATGAATCAGTTGGCTTCTCCTCTGGAGTAATCCCTTGCTTCTACCCTCTGTGTGGCAGAAAGACGAAAAGAAATCTAAATATTCTGTATCTAAAGGTGTATAAAGTGTGTTTTTCCTATTGCCTCATGGGGTCTTTATATAGAGCCTTCTGGAGGGTATTTCTTAGCCTCTAAGCATCCCAATTCGAGTGAAATTCCCCTTCCTCATGACTAGAACACGTCTGTGTGCCACGTCCGTGTGAGTTCGACAAAGGCTGTGTGGAACTATTGGTGGGGGCACGGCCGTGTGGCCTGGCCGTGCTTGTCGAGGGCTGGACCGTGAGATCTTCATGTGGCACGACCGTGTGACGACTCTTTGGGCCGCATGTTATGTCATTTTTGGCCCATTTTCCTTATTTTCGATCTATTTTCTATTCTTTTCTCTTCCCTATGCTCTCCTGAGTATAAGATACTTAAAAGAAAGGTTAAGAGCACCAATTCTCACAAAATTGATAATAATTCATCCAAAATATAGGCTAAACATGAGGTAAAAATATGTATAATTTAGCGTTTATCAAATACCCCCACACTTAAGCCTTTGTTTGTTCTCAAGCAAAATCTCAATCCCTAAATAAGAATCATTCTTCTCAACCTACAATCTCTATCAATAATGTTTCAAACTAATCCATAGCTAATCACACAATGAAATATTCAATCAGAAGAACATTAAAGATTCAATTATTCTAAGTTGAGAATTTTATCATTGAAAAAACAAGTCTCTTCCTTTCTTCTAAGTAGTTATCTCTCCATAATTAACAGAAGTTGACATCCTTACTAAAGATTTACTCTATTCACTCGAAGTGTTTAGGGTTCAAATTTAAGCACTCTCTAGTCAACCTGAAAAGTTATTACCATAAGCTTGCAAGAAAATCAAATCTCCACCACTATAATTTAATATGATACATCGATCAAAAGGTCTTTTAATGGTTGTAATGGGGCTTGGTTAGGGGTGTTGTCACAGGCTGCAAAAGAGGGTTAAAATCGAGATTGAACTGAAAAAATTATCTAGCTAGAAAAATCTCTATCACTGGAACATATTTCTAAAGCTTAATAACATCGTTTCTTCCTTGGTAGCCTTGAAATAGAAGTATGTAAAAACTATTTGAACTATTACAAATTACAACTGAATTTCAGTGTATATATATATATATGGTTTTTTTTTTAGGAACAATTCATAATAACTTGAATATTTACAACTTTACATGCTGGAAAAGAGAATAAAGCTAGATAATAATTTCAACTCAAATCTCGACAAAAATATGGATCAAAATAATTGAATGGAAATTAAAAAAAACGAGTTAATAGTTATTAATTAGAAGGTAAGTCAAAGAATAGGTTGTTAAGCTCAACGGGGTTCACTAAGGGTTAATTCAAGGAGATAGGCCTTTGTGGAGTAAGTGGGGTAAGTCCTAGGTGCCTTTATCATTTCGGTATATCAAATCAATGATGTGGTCTTAACGTGTATAATCGAAGCAAGTTCTAGAATAACAAATTAGTATTGACTCAATCAAAGCAATAATAAAAGTGAGCACGAAAGAATGTATGCTCAAAAGGCTCAAAATCTCACCAGAATTATGGCTTTTGATGTTAATCCTGTGAATTTCAAATCTCAAGATAATACTTAAAATTAGGGAAGATAACTTATGCAAAAAAAATGGGGTTCTCAAAAATTTTAACTTATCATGCTTGATTCCCTAATGTTTTTAAAGTTTGAATAATCAAAGTACAATTGCCTATCTCTTAATTCTCAACATATTAATAAAAATCATAAATCAATCAGAATTAATTCCTAATAGGAAACTGAAGAAAATGCAGAGAACAATGTATAAAGTACAAATTCAGGGAGTTTCATGAAAGATATACTGAATTAAAGTATGTTTCCCCCCCACACTTAAGATGTACATTACCCTCAATGTACAAAGATATAAAAATAGCAATAAAAGTATAATATCATAAGATAGAGAGAGAATCGAAACTCCTTGAATTTTGGATGAATTTTGTGAGGAAGAGTTGGCAATTGTGGTAGGGTGCTCCCTTTTGCATAGAAGTTTGAGCTGTAGAGCTCCTTTGAAACTACGAAGGGATTTATTAGTCGTGGGATATTAAAATGAAGAGGGGTTACTTCGTTAGGAGATGGCCAAAGAAAATAAAATAAACAGAATATAAAAAAAAGAAAATTCAAATAAAGAAAAAGCTAAAATGAAAAAATTAAAAATAAACCTAAAAAAGAAAATAAAGTTAGAAGAAAAAGTGAAAATAAAGATCAGTGTTTAAGAGTTAGAATAAAGTAATAATAAAAAATAAAAGATAAAATAAAAGAAAAACAAAATAAAGATAAAAATAAAAATAAAAATAAAAATAAAAGAGGATCTAGTCCTCTGATAGATCTCGTGGCGGTGGGGTAATGTCGAGGTGCTGACATATGTGTGCTAAAGTGGCGTCGATGTAATCAAGGCGTTACTCAAATCTGTCCAGGTGCTCGTGTATGTCAGCATGTGGGGTTGCTGTCTGGATGGGTCGTCTGGGGCGTAGTGGCTCGGCGGGTTCATCCTCTGCTAGCGGTGGGACATCGTCAGGAATGTCCTCTGGCTCCTCGCCTTCTTGGACAAGGCGGAAGTGGAAGTGTCCGCCACCTGGTCGTCGCTCTATCATCCTCATGTGTAACATGCTCTAGATGCTCTGCGAGGACATCTGGCCGAGGAAAGTATAGGAGGATGTTTGGGCTGTAGTGTTGAATAGGCCGAAGTAGCGGCCTAGTCTCGTGATGTAAGGGCCCATGGATATGACGCCTTTCCGGTGCCACTCAGTCTGATGCTGCATGGCAAGCGCGATGAAGTATGCGAGGTCGATAGCGTGGCTATTAGCCATGCACCAGAGGAAGTAGACGTCGTGAGTATTGACGACGCCTGTACTCTCTCGCCTACCTGTCAGAGTGTGAGCGAGAATAGCATGAATGTACCTCAAGGAAGGAGCGAGGGCGGTCGCCTTACTAACGCTGGGGTTATAAACTTGTCGCCCCGGAGCGATCTCTTTCCAACATTCGAGGGGTCGGATGTGGATACGACGAGAGAGGGTGGGGAAGTCCTCCTCTGCCATGAACTGCTCAGTGTAAAGCCCAAGTGCTACTCTGAACTCCGGTACGCTGAGTTGTCGTACGAGCCCTCCCAAACGGAATTAGACCGTCACTGGATCGTCAAATCTGGTCATTACGGTCTGGAGGTGGAATGTTGAGCAGAATTCGAGGGTGAGCTCTAGGTAAGTAGGCTCCACAATCCTAAAGAACTGGTCTCATGGTCAGTCGCTAACAGGGCTCAGACATCGTCCACCAGGTTTACTTGCGTGAGGGCCTCTCAGTCAATACACCGGCCCATAGAGATAGTGCATACCCGGAGTAGCTGATAGCGTTCCTCCTGGGAGTCTTGGGTGAAAGTGATGAACGGGTGGCGTGCCTCAGAGGTGGGCCATGAAGAGGAACTTCTGGGTCCCTTTCATTTTTGGAGGCGGGGACAGCAGCTTTTCTGGCGCGTGAAGATGACAGTATCTAATAACAAAAGCATTAGTCCTAAATAAAAAAATTGGATTCCAACTAGATAGGTAATAATATAAAATGACAATGTTCCTAAAATAACAAATGCGGACTAACCTAAATAGTAGAATCTAATCATGTTAAAACCTTGTAAGAAAACTAAGAACTATTGGTGTAAATATAGTGAAATTATGATAAAGATGGCATGCAAATATGTGTCCAAGTGGCAAAATAAAATGAAATCTAAATGGCAAGCAAAAATAAAATTAAGTGGCATGCAATCCTAATTGATTCTATATTATTCTAGAATATTCATCCTATATTTCCTAGTTCCATGCTTGAATCAACAATTAGACTAAAGTAAAAATAAATAAATATTTAAAGAAATAAAATAAGACAAAAATAAATGAGAAAAATGAGAAAATAGAACTAATTGTGGGCTTGCACGGTCGTGGGATGCTATTACACGGGCGTGTGATGGTTATTTTTGAGTTTGATGGTGGTTTTAAGGGTGGTGACGGTGCTCACGAGGGTTGGAGAGATTTTGGGTGAGAAACTTTAGGGTTTGAATGAAAGGGAAAGTTAAAAATGACCCCCTATTTATACATTTTGGGTCACATGGGCATGTCGCACGCCCGTGTGAGTCGTGTTTAGCCCGTGCTTTTCAAGAATCGGTCGTTATAGCGTGCCTGGTGTCGATGAGCACGCCCGTGGGAATGGTGCGCATGCCTATGGAAGATCGGTTCTTCGTTAATCACACGGTCGTGTGATGGTAGACACGGGCGTGGGAGATTGCATTCGTTCGTCACACGGTCGTGTGTTTCTGGGCCACGGGCATGTTCCAATTGACAGTGTCTTCCACGGGCTGGAGGTAGGGGCGTGTGTCCTTGTGTGTGCCCGTGTTGATACTGCAGGGTTGCCACGGCCATATCGCACGACCGTGGGCATGTGTTGGTAGCCCGTGTGGAATTCATAAGGTCACCACGGTCATGGGACACGGCCATGAGGTCTTGTCGACCACCCGTATTTTGGGGAAGTGTGCTCTATTTATACACGGTCGGGGTGTATGACCGTGTCCCTGTTTTAAGTATGCGCACGGCCTTAGGCACCCCAGTGTGCCTGGCCGTGTGGTCCTAAATTTCTGCATGCAAAAAGTTAGTTTATGCATAAAAAACACTAAAATCATAAAGAAAAGAAAATTTACTAAGTTAATGCTCGGGTTGCCTCTCGAGAAGCGCTTATTTAGAGTCTAAGCTTGACTCTACCTGAATGTGTCAAGAAAGGATGTGGTGGAGCCGAATCTCCTCCCTGTTTTTCGCAAACTTCTCACTTCTGTAATGTTTAAGCCTATGACCATTTACCTTGAAAGTACCGTGGTCAGGGTAAGTTACCTCAATGGTGCCGTATGGAAAGACATTTAGAAAAGTGAATGGACCTGACCACCTTGACTTGAGTCTTCCAGGGAATAATTTCAGCCTTGAGTTGTAGAGTAAGACGAGATCACCTGTTTTAAACTGCTTAGGTTGTTTTAGCCTTTTGTCATGACGTCGCTTCATGGCTTCCTTATATAGTCGTGAGTTCTCATAAGCACTATAGCGCAATTCATCTAGTTCATTCAACTGCTTTAATCTCTTCTCACCTGCACTTTTAAAATCAGGTTTAGAAATTTTATAGCGCAGAATGCTTTATGTTCAAGTTCAAATGGTAGATGGCAGTTTTTTCCATAAACAAGTCTATAGGGAGATATTCTTATGGGTGTTTTAAAAACAGTTCTATAAGTCCATAATGCATCATCTAACTTTCTTGACCAGTCTTTCCTATTTGTTTCTATTGTTTTCTCTAGAATGCATTTTAGCTCCCTATTGGTCACTTGGACTTGACCACTGGTTTGTGGATGATAAGGGGTGGCTGTTCTATGATGTACTCCATACCTTTTCAAGACCTTTTCAAATTGGGTATTGCAAAAATGTGTGCCCCTATCACTAATGATTATCCTAGGTGTTCCAAATCGAGAGAAAAGTTTTTTCAAAAAGTGTACTACCACTCTAACATCATTCGTAGGTAAGGCTTGGGCTTCTACCCATTTTGACATATAATCTGCTGCTACTAATATGTATTTATTCCCAAATGAATTAGGGAATGAACCCATAAAATCGATACCCCATACATTAAATATTTCACATGAAAGTATATAGTTTTGAGGTATTTCATTATGCTGAGAGATATTACCTGTTCGTTGGCATTTATCACAAGAGGTCACATACCTGTTGGCATTTTTGAAAAGTGTAGGCCAGTAAAAGCCTGATTCGAGTACCTTATGAGCAGTTCTAGTTCCGCTGTGATGTCCTCTTGTGGGTCCTGAGTGGCAGTGATTCAAAATTTGATATGCTTCTGTGTCATCAACGCATCTTCGGATAACCTGATCTACACAAATTCGAAAAAGAAAAGGATCTTTCCAAAAGTAGTTCTTCACATTAGCAAAGAATCGCTTCTTTTGCTGATGGGTTAGCCCTTTTAGGGTTATGTGAGCTGCTAAATAATTTGCAAAATCAGCAAACCAATGAACTGTCGTACTTGCTAAGGCTAGGAGTTGTTCCTCAGGGAATAGATCGTTTATCTTGTCAAGGTACTTGGGCTGTGTGTTTTCTAATCTTGAGAGGTGATCTGCTGCCAAGTTTTCAGCTCCTTTCTTGTCCTTTATTTCCAAGTCGAATTCCTGTAACAATAGAATCCATCTTATTAATCGAGGTTTTGCATCAGTTTTAGTTAAGAGGTAGTGAAGAGCCGAATGATCAGTATAAACAATGACTTTTGACAAAATTAAGTAAGATCTAAATTTGTCAAATGCAAAAATAATAGCTAGCAATTCTTTCTCTGTGGTAGTGTAATTTGCTTGAGAGGCTGTCAAGGTCCTGCTAGCATAATAGATCGGCTGGAAATGCTTGTCCCTTCGCTGTCCTAAAACTGCACCCACTGTAAAATCACTTGCATCGCACATTAGTTCAAAAGGTAGATTCCAATCAGGTGAGATCATAATCGGGGCGTTGACTAACTTTTCCTTAAGGGTCTTGAAAGATTCTAGACATTCTTGGTCAAAGTTGAAGGGTACGTCTTTTTTTAGTAATTTAGTTAAAGGCTTAGCTATTTTAGAAAAGTCGTTAATAAATCTACGATAAAAACCGGCATGATCTAAAAAGCTTCTTATAGCCTTAACTGAGTTAGGCGGAGGTAATTTTTCAATAGTTTCAATCTTTGCTTTATCTACCTCTATCTTTTTACTAGAAATTTTATGTCCTAAAACAATACCCTCTTGAACCATAAAGTGACATTTTTCCCAATTAAGCACTAGATTTGTCTCTTCGCATCTTATCAAAACATGCTTTAAATTGTTTAGATAGTGTTGGAAAGAATTACCGAAAACTGAGAAATCATCTATAAATACCTCCATGATGTCTTCCACAAATTCATTGAAGATAGCTATCATGCATCGCTGAAAAGTAGCAGGAGCGTTAAATAAACCAAAAGGCATTCTACAATAAGCAAACGTACCGTATGGACATGTGAACATCGTTTTCTCTTGATCTTCTGGAGCTATTGGGATTTGGAAGTAACCAGAGAGGCCATCTAGGAAACAATAATACATGTGACCTGATAATCTTTCTAACATCTGATCAATAAAGGGCAAAGGGAAATGATCTTTTCAAGTGGTGTCATTCAGCTTCCTGTAATCAATGCAAACTCTCTATCCTGTAACTGTTCTTGTAGGTATCAATTCTTCTTTGTCATTAGTTACCACGGTCAATCCACTTTTCTTAGGAACAACCTGCACAGGGCTTACCCAAGAACTGTCAGAAATAGGATAAATAATACCTGCATCTAGAAGCTTAATTACCTCAGTTTTTACAACTTCCTTCATGTTGGGATTCAACCGTCTCTAGGCTTGTATCGCTGGTTTATACTCATCTTCCATCAAAATTTTGTGGGTGTAAAAGGAAGGGTTTATTCCTTTGATATCTGAAATTTTCCATGCTATGGCCTGCTTGTGCTTTCTTAATACTTGGAGAAGTTCTTCTTTTTCTTTAGTGCTCAAATTTGATGCGATAATAACCGGTAAAGTTGAATCTTCCCCTAAAAAGGCATATTCTAAGTGATCTGGTAGTTGTTTTAATTCTAATTTAGGGGGTTCATCAATGGAAGGTTTCTGTCTCAGCTCATCATTCATCTTTATACTCTCATAACTTAAGTGTCTAATGATGATTTCACTATAATCTAATTCTTTTCTTACTTCCTCAATTTCAGTGGTGGCCTCATCTTCCCCCTTACCTTGAACAAGACACAGTTCCAACGTGTCTGTGAGAGAAAGTTCCTAAAAATTATCTTGAACAAAGTAATCAATTGTATCAACAAAATAACAAGAATCATCTTGTTCTTTAGAAAATTTTATGGCATCATA
The DNA here is from genome assembly GCA_020496765.1 of Gossypium stocksii. Taxonomy (NCBI): domain Eukaryota; kingdom Viridiplantae; phylum Streptophyta; class Magnoliopsida; order Malvales; family Malvaceae; genus Gossypium; species Gossypium stocksii. Next base: position 115,602,854 of record CM035623.1, read on the forward strand.
GATTTTAAAAATGACTTCTTCCTCACCAACTTTAAGAACTAATTTACCATCCCCTACATCAATAACAGCTCTAGCAGTGGATAAGAATGGGTGTCCTAAAATCAAAGGTATTTCAATGTCCTCATCCATGTCAAGCACAATAAAATCAACAGGGAATATAAATTTATCTACCTTTACTAGCACATCTTCAATGATTCCTCTAGAATATTTAACAGATCTGTCGGCTAATTGAATACTCATCCTAGTGGGCTTGGGTTCCCCTAGACCTAGTTGTTTGAACATTTTGTAAGGCATGAGATTAATGCTAGCACCTAAATCAGCCAATGCTTTATTAATAAGTAAACTACCAATCAAACAAGGAATAGTAAAACTCCCTAGATCTTTCAGTTTTGCCGGCAGTTTATTTTGGAGAATAGCTGAGCATTCCTCATTGAGTTCCACTGTGGCCAATTCTTCCAACTTCCTTTTGTTTGTCAAAAGTTCTTTAAGGAACTTTGCGTACTTCGGCATCTGCGAAATTGCTTCAACAAAAGGTAAGTTAATGTGTAATTGTTTGAAGAGTTCAAGAAACTTACCGAATTAAGCGTCTGTTTGGTCTTTCTTCAACCTTGCCTGATATGGAATACGTGGCTTGTATTCTTTGAGTGTTGGAGGAGTGTTTTCCTTGGGTTTTTCTACTTTATTTCTTAGAGGTTCTTGAGTATTTTCCTTTTCTGGTTCTGCTAGTACCTTCCCATCTCGTAAGGTAATTGCTTTAACCTGTTCTCTGGGATTTGGCTCAGTGTTGCTTGGTAGCCCACCTTGTGGTCTTTCTGAAATTAATTTCGCAAGTTGACCAATTTGGTTCTCAAGCCCTTGAATCGATGCTTGTTGATTCTTTAATGCTGTTTCAGTATTTTAGAAACGGATTTCTGATACGGCCATAAATTTGGTAAACATCTCTTCAAGATTCGGCTTCTTTTCTTGTTGCGGTGGTAGCTGCTGAAATCCTGGAGGAGGCTGTTGTCTTTGATTTCCTTGTCCTCCCCATGAAAAATTTGGGTGATTTCTCCAACATGCATTGTAAGTATTACTATAAGGGTTATTTTGAGATCTAGAATTGTTACCCATATAGTTGGCTTGTTCAGTTTCCATGCTATGTCCATAGGATGCGAAATCTGGATTGAACGTGTTTCCTTGAGTCGCGTCGTCTTGCATCACCGGTTGTGTCTGCGTAGAACGAACAAAATTATCAAACTTTTTATTTAGAAGTTCTACTTGGTTAGTAAGCATAGTAACAGCATCAATATTATAGACTCCTGCAGCTTTCGTCAGCTTTGTCCTCATAACTTGCCATTGATAATTATTCAATGACATCTCTTCAATAAATTCATGAGCTGCTTCAAGTATTTTATTATTGATCGTCCCTTCTGCGGCTGCATCGATCATTTGTCTAGTTGACGGATTTAAACCGTTGTGGAAGGTTTGAACTTGTAGCCACAAAGGTAAACCATGATGAGGATACCTTCTCAAAAGATCTTTGTATCTCTCCCATGCATCGTAAAGTGTTTCTAAATCCATCTGCACAAAAGAAGAAATATCGTTTCGTAATTTGGCTGTTTTAGCTGGAGGAAAATATTTGAGTAAAATTTTTCGGTCATTTGTTCCAAACGTAGTGATTGAGCCTCGTGGTAAGGAATTTAACCACTGTTTGGCTTTATTTCTCAAAGAGAATAGAAATAGCCTCAAGCGAATGGCATCGTCAGAAACACCATTTATTTTAAAAGTATCACAAAATTCCAAGAAATTCGCTAAATGTGAATTTAGATCTTCGTCCTGCAAACCATCAAACTGCACAAACTGCTGAATCATCTGAATAGTGTTAGGTTTTAATTCAAAATTATTAGCAGCAATAGCAGGTCGAATAATGCTAGTTTGGGTACCAATCAAACTAGGTTTAGCATAATCATACTTAGTGCGAGGAGCTGCATCCTGGTTTACTGGTTCTGCTGCTAGTGCTGGAGGTGGTGGAACGTTTTGATTGGCGTCCATCTCTTCTGTAGGTTCTGGCTCTTGCTCAGGTTCTTGTTCTGGATAATGTAAACTGCGTCTAATTTCTCTGTGATTTCTGCAAACTGTCGCTTTTAGATCTTCATCAAAAAGTAGTGGTCTTGTTGGGTTGTTTCTAGTCATAAACTAAAAACACCTAAAAAGAAAAAGCAAAGAAAATTCAAAAATTTAAAAGAAAATAAAAAAAATATAGTAATGGCTAAAGTAATAGAAATCAAGTTTTCGTAATATTTTAATTCCCCGGCAACGGCGCCAAAAACTTGATAACGACTCGCGATATTAAGTAATAAAATTTATAAGACTGATCACACTAAAACTAACTAATATCACGTCCTTAAAGGCAAGCGCACCTGTCGAACAGTAGTATAGTTTAGTGGCAAGACCGAGTTATCGTACCCAAGGGAACCAAAAGTACTATTACTTACTTCCTTTCTATTATCTAGCCTAAGAATAAAAGAGGGTTTGTTTAAACTAATTCTAAACTAAACTAAGAAAGCACAAAGAGTAAACTGGGAAAACTTTTGGGGAAAAGCTGATTGATATGGACAATACTCAAGGGAGAATCCACCTAAACGTCACTTGTTATTGTTTCCTTGAACTATATGATTTATTTATTTAACTTGATCCGTCGAGATCCCTAACCTATGCTAAACCCTCCGTCGAGGCGTAGAGCAACTAGGCCTAAGTTGTTAATTAAAGTTCCTTTATTAATTAACTCCTTAGGTTGCATTAATTTGATCTATGGCTCCCCATATTAGGTTTGACCCTAATCCGGTAGATTTATATCGCCCTATGTCTAGGGTTGCATGCAACTCCGCTTAATTATGGTAGATCTACTCTTATCACAAGGACTTTTGCTCCTCTGCTCTAAGCACATCTAATTCTTGAAGTAATGCCTAGGATTATTAAATCAAGAATGAAGAACACATAATTAAGAACAATTTAAGTATTTATCAAATAAATCAAGAATAAATAATAAAATCTGTCTTAGGTTTCATCCCCCTCAAGTATTTGAGGGGTTTAGTTCATAATAAAGAAAGAAAACATCTCAGAAGATATAAAATAGCAAAACATAAAAGAAACCAAAAACCCCTGAAGGAATTTAGGGAGATCCTCTATGTTGCTGCAGAATTCTGGCTTCTGAGATGAATCAGTCGGCTTCTCCTCTGGAGTAATCCCTTGCTTCTACCCTCTGTGTGGCAGAAAGACGAGAAGAAATCTAAATATTCTGTATTTAAAGATGTATAAAGTGTGTTTTGCCTATTGCCTCATGGGGTCTTTATATAGAGCCTTCTGGAGGGTCTTTCTTAGTCTTTAAGCATCCCAATTCGAGTGAAATTCCCCTTCTTCACGACTAGAACACGCCCGTGTGCACACCCGTGTGAGTTCGACAAAGGCCGTGTGGAACTATCGGTGGGGGCATGGTCGTGTGGCCTGGCCGTGCTTGTCGAGGGCTGGACAGTGTGATCTTCATGTGGCACGACCGTGTGGCACGGCCGTGTGGCGACTCTTTGGGCCGTGTGTTATGTCATTTTTAGCCTATTTTCCTCATTTTCGGTCCATTTTCTATTCTTTTCTCTTCCCTATGCTCTCTTGAGTATAAGATACTTAAAAGAAGGGTTAAGAGCACCAATTCTCACAAAATTGATAATAATTCATCCAAAATATAGGTTAAACATGAGGTAAAAATATGTATAATTTAGCGTTTATCACCCCCTTCCCCATCTTCTTCTTCTCTTCTTTTCTTTTTCTCTTCTTCTTTCCCTCACTTCATTTTCAACTACCTTGGGGACCATTATAATGGTCCCAAATACGAACAAAGACAAAAAAATACGGCCTGAGTAGTCCCATCTAGGTGCCGCCTCTGCCACAGGCACCTTTGGTGCCGCCTGTGGGCCCCACCTGCTATCTGTCTTTTTTTTTTCGTTTTCAGTGTTTTTTTTCTATTTGTAATATTTTGGTAAATAAAAAAATATTTGTATTATTTTGGTAAATAAAAAAATATAGAATTATTTTGGTAATTTTTTAATTTTTTTGTAATATTTGGGTAAAAAACCCACAACTCTCTCATACCAAGAAAAACTTCAAACTTGCAAAGATAAGAAGAAAAAGATATTCGAAGAGTGAGTTTGGTATTAATTCCTTAACTATTTTCTCTTTAGATTATATTTTTTTTACTTTTTTATTGATGCAAGTTTATTTTGAATACTTTTTTGTGTTGTTTTCTCACCTTAATATGAACTAAACTCTTTTTTTTTTTGAACATTGAGGAACCTTATTTTTTAGTTAATTTATTTTTATTTCAATTGTTCCAATTATTGTTAATTATTTATTCAGACATGTGCTTATTTAATTTGTTTGTCTGCTCACAAATTTGTATTAATTTGATAATATTGATTTGTCTCGAAAGAAAATTAACGTTTAGATTTAGACTGAATAAATTAAAATTAACTTTAGTAGCTCTAAGAAACGAACTAATTTGCATCTAGAATAGGAAAATACCTGATGCCTAATCAACCCATATGTTTGTTCTTAACGATTTCACCCAACTTGCCTATAGATATTGGAAGGGTCTAGTTAATGCGATTAAATCATGGATTAATAATTATATAGATTCAACAATTGAATTAAAGATAATTAATTAACTAGATTAGATGAAGTTAGAGTTCAAGTATTTAAAATTGATTGCAAAATTAAAAAAAAAATTCAATTATTTTAGTTTAACATAAAAAAACTCCTTAGTTAGCTTAGTTTAATTTCAATAGTAATTAGAATTTATTTTATTGATATGAATAAGATAAAAAATTGAATAATTGATATTTAGCAGCTTAGAATTTGATCCTCTTGAAAACAATATTTTTTTTATTACTTTACTATTAATTAATAGTTTAATAAAAACGTTACTTGTTTGTGAATATTCTCATCCAACTTTGAAAATAAGTCTTTTCGTCCACACATGTGATTGCTGGCACAATTATCAAGATATCAAATATTTTTATTTAATTTTTCACTTTTGTTAAAATTGAGGAATATACTAGATTCCACATTTTTTTTTCTTCTTTAGCTGTTGCTACATGACTTCTCTCTTCCACCTTGAGAGTTGATATACACTCATAACTAAAATGACCATATTTATTGCAACTATAACATTGTATCTAATATTTATTTTCTTGTTGAAATCTACCTCTACCTCTACCTAGACCTCGACCACGAACTTCTCGTTCACGACTTGACATCTAATACTCTTCACTTGTTTGGCCTCTTCCATATAATTGATTGTGTAATGGCCTAAATTCAAGGTTATCGGAACAGTGGTTTCGTAACCACAAATCCGATTTAAAGAGAAATTTATTTTAATATTTTTACATGAATATTGTTATGATAGGAAAATCGTATGAAAATATTGATAGAAAAAAATTTTATCGATTTAGTTGTTAGTTAAGAAAAAGAAATTATTGACGAAATTAGGTAAAGACAAGTTATCGAGACCTCGATCTCGTAAAACCGAGTCAAAAATATTTTTATAAATATTTGTGAAATGTTAGTAATATTGTATTAAAATTTCGTTAGAAAATTTTAACGTTTGGGTAGTCAATTAAATGAAAAGGACTAAATTGGAAAAGGAGTAAAAGTTGTTAGGATGATTAAATAGCTTAAGTGTTTAATTAGAAAGGATTTAAAAAGCAAATAGACCCAAAATTTATTTGGGTTGGACGGCAAGGGCATAAAATTAGCAGAAAAGTGGATGAATTAAGGGTAAAATTGGAATATTGCATTATTAACTAAATAAAACTAGGACTAATATGGAAATATCTAGATTCCTTGAGATTTCTCTTCATTCTCATCAGAAAAAACGCCATAGGAGGGGTTCTATAAGCTGGTTTTTCATAATTTTTGCACCAAGTGAGTTAATCCTTGCCTTTTTCTTGTAATTTTTGTGTTTTTAAGACTTTTACAACTAGGTCCTACTATTAAATTCATTAGTTTTTGATTTTATGGATGAAATTGAAAGTCACCATGGTTGAGTACTGTAATTATATGAATATTTAGCATGGAATTTAAGCTTTAATCTTATTATATGATGATTTTATGGAATAAAATGTAAAGAAAGTGGATATTTAGGACCTATTTGTAAAAGAGTGTGAAATTGAAGTTTAGTTCTGAAATTCTTATTCCCAAAGGTTATAAGGTAGTTTAAAATGATAGAATAAAGTGTTAATTGAGAAAAATCATCTCAATTGAGAGGTTAATTGAGTAGGGACGAAACTATCACTTATTAAAAGCTTGGGGGAAAAATGGTAATAAACCTCTTGCACTAAAACAGTTTTGGACAGCAGCAGTAGTCCAACTTTGAAAAATCACCATAAATTGTAGGAATCGAATTAGATGGTGAAAAAAATATGGAATTAAAGCTTATTGAGTCTAGTTTCTCATAGAAGAAACGGTGTAAGCAATAAAATTGTAAATCTTGAGATATAGTGCATTTTGTGAGACAAGGTCAGAATGATTTCGGGTTCCCCTGTTTTGACTTTGGAAAATCACCAAAATTTGTATAAAAATAATTAGGGACTTAAATTCATATGTTTAAAATCCTTAATGAGTCTATTTTCAAGAGAAACAAGCAGGAACATCATCCGAGTTCCGTATGAGGAGATAATTAATTTTTAGTGAAGAGAGGTCAGAACTGTCATATAGCAGAACAGGGGTAACTTTAAAGAATAAACTGTACTAAATGGCTAAACCAAAAATTCTGAAAATTTTATGGTTAGAATATATGTGAGTCTAGTTTCAGGGAAAATTTACGGATCTTAATTTGGAGTCCTGTAGCTCAAGATAAAAATAATTTAGTGACTACAACTCAAGTAGACAGCTTTGAATGAACTATAAATAATAGTAGAATGGTAGAGAATGATACATATGGACATGAAATGTTAAATTGATGATTAAATTTATTTATTTAGATCCGGAAGACTCAAACACGAAGCTAGATCGAGGAAAGGAAAAAGTTTGGGATTAGTAGATTTTTATATACAAACAAGTATCGAGGTAAGTTCGTGTAACTTGAATTATATTCTTAAATGCTTGAAATGTATGTTATGGATGTGAACATGAATTGAATGTCATTGTATGAAAATTTATGGAAAATTGATATATTTAGTGAAAAGTGGAAGAAATCCCGGTTGAATGGAAGGAAAATTCGATGGATCTCTGAAAAGGAATTGATGGTAAAAATGGATCTAGCCCGGACGGGTGATCCTATCCTGATATAGCCCTCCCGAAGAATACGTGGAAAATGGATTTAGCCCGGACGGGTAATCCAAATTAGGGTCTGAATTTAGCCTGGACTGGTAATTCAGATCCAAGCTCATTAGAGTAATTGTCGTTGCAGGGGATTTAGCCTGGACTGGTGATCCCGACAATACTCTATGAGTTTATATTACAGGGGATTTAGCCTGGACTGGTAATCCCGCTGTAAGGATGAGGTTCGCGGGAGTGTGCTCTCTGAGATGAAAATGTGCGCACATGAATATGAATTGACGGACCCAGATTTGTACACTAAAGTGTACCCCTGGAAATCCATCGAAATTCCGATAAATTCAACGGGATAAATATGGAAAAATAATAATGAAGTGGAAATCATGGTATTGATGAGCTCATCAATCTAAGTATATATTATTGATACATTGAAATTGTTGTACTAACTTGAATGTTGAGTTTGTGCATGTTAAGGTAACAATGCATTGAATGGATGTATGGATGTTTATTGCATTGCATTGAAAATGTTAGGTAAGTATAATTCTTGTTACATGAGCTTACTAAGCACAATGTGCTTACCCTGTTTTCTTTTTCCCTGTTTTGTAGTATTAAGAGCTCGGAGGTCGGATTCGGTCGGGGATACATCACACTATCAACCTCAATATTTTGGTATATCTAGAAACTTTATTTTGGAAATCAATGGCATGTATAAGTTAATAAAGTAAATGCTGAAGCGAAATGAATGTAAAATTAGCCATTGGCATGGCTAACAAACCTTAGTTTGGTATATGATGTGATTATCTTATGAATGTGCATGAATCTATTTTAAAAAAATATGCTGATTTGGATTGGTCTCGGTTTAAGTTTTGCAGGAAATGTTACATGTTTATAAAGGGGATATATTGAGTTTTTTTAAAAAAAAAAAAACTATTGCTCGGTAAACTTCGGTAATGCCGACGAATACTGGTAGGGGGTGTTACAGATTGCACCGTTCACATGTTCCCTATCCACTTCTATTTTTTCCTCTATATCCTCCATGATTGCTTGTACCTTGTCCAAACTTATCGCTAGCTCTCTTTTCATTGAAGGACAGCTTGCTTTGCAAGACTTGCTTCAAATTTCCAGTATCATCATTTTGCTTGATTTTATGGTCATGAGCTCAGAGGGAACCCACATGTTCGTTGATAGATATTTGTGATTACATCTGAAATTTTTTCAAAGGTTGATTTATCAACACCTTGAAAAATAAAGAACAACACTCTCTTATCCTTTTTACGAACTTCTTTCAATACTCCTTTTTCTTCGTTTGTTAAAGCCGCTTCAGCAGTTGCATTTTTGGGCTCGACATATCCTTCTTCGATAACGTTTTGGTAATATTGAGAACCGAGCAAAACCTTCATTTGGATGCTCCAATTGTCATAATTTGTCGTTGTTAATTTTGAGACCTGTGGTTGATTCATGTTTGCCATTATGACGTCGGCACGAACCTAGCTCAGATAATGAAAATGTAATAAACACTCAAAATCAAAGTAATTTTATTACATACAAATATTACACAATACAAATACAAACTTTTCTTTCTTTCTATAATAGTTGCTGCTAGATTTCTATCTCTCACACTTTTTTTTTCTCACTTTCAACACACACATTAATATACGAAATATACATACATATATATATATATATATATATACATAGTATACTGCCTTAGTGATTATTTATCCTTTTAAGTATATCATGAAACTTCCAGTAAGCATGTATTGATTATGTTCATCCTTTGTGAGTTGCAGGTCACTTTGCAATCAATTTCAAATCCACGTTTTGTAAAGTTGCTGGTCAATTTGAATAGCAACTCTTGGCTTCAATTTTCTGTCAACTTTGAAAGTCGGTTTGACTTCAACAATTTCTACAAGTGATTTACAGTACCGGATTGTTATTATGCATTGCTTGAAAGTCCAGAAAAAAAGTTGAAAAACTCTTTTCTCATGGACCAAGCGATCGCGATAATATGCAAGTTTCGTTTGTAGATTGGTTACAAAGCTTGATATATACCGTTTTAGTACCTGACTCCATTGCCACAAATTATTATAAGATTTCTCCCATCCGCTATGCATATTCTCTAATGCCTTCTGTTTTGCCAACCATGTCTTGTGATATAACACAGTGTAATCATACTCGCTATAGATGTGTGCAATCAAAATCAGGATCAGAATCCTAATACTCACTCTCACCAGAGGTAATATAAAGTCGAATATCATATCTGAATCCAATTTCGGAACTATTTGACATGCTTGCAAAAACTCATTTATCTCACTATTCATAATACAATGCCGAATAAAGGTTAGAATGGGAATCAATGGTGTTACTCATGGCACATACTTACAACAACACATGTATGTGGAGCGGTATACTTCCTGGTTGTTCAGAACTCTGACTTCCACCTCACAGATGCCATGATTTTCCATGGACATCTTGTTCCAAGCATTGCACACTTCGCCTCATGCTTCTCGGGTTGAGATTTTGTAACGTGGAAGTTTACCCCATGCTTTATGCTATATTGCTTCATTGCAGCAACCAAAGCGTGTTTGGAGGAAAACTCCATCCTAACCTCTAAGCCGCCGAAATTTATTGACGAACTCCATCTCAACCTCCTGTAAGGCGCATTTTCATTTTCTTTCTCCAAAAATGACCTATATTAATAAATATAAAAAAACCTAATTTCTTAAATTTTATAAAGATATATCAATAATTAAACCCTTCATTTTAATAGGGCACAAGTACATGACCTCCCCAATATCCTTCGTTTTCTTTATGGTAGACTTTCACAACCCACCGTGAGACGTATGTATCCGCACCAAATGAAGTTTTCCGCACCATAACCACTTTGTAAATCATCATACTGATCCTTATCGAATTTTTCTTTATTCATCGTCGTAATGGCAGGTTGTAAATTTAACATTCACAGCCCAAAAGTAATTTTGAAAAGGAAAAAAACAACTCAAAAACTAATAATATCCACTACCACCAAAGGGGTCATTCCTTTAAGATCAAGTGATAATCCATCACTGACCAGGCTAATTTACTTCATAACACGTGCCAATTGTAATTTTCAGCGCCAACAACCCCTGCAGTCCTTTCGCTTCATCGTTGGTCAAAACTTAGAAGTCTGACAAAACTTGAAGTAAGATGATGCCCACCATTGAAATTTGAATCCTTACAATTTAGAACTGAGCAGAAGCAGAACAAGAATCGATGCAGACCACTTAGATTCCTTTTTCCATTTTCAATACTGTTCTAATTCTAAAGACACCCACTTTCAGGTATCCTCCCCTCTCCTGTCTTTCACCATCACCAAAGCCAGCTGCAACACCATCAAAATGCCTAATCCATCCTTCAATTCTAGACAACCCATTTCTGTACACGCTTTACCAATCTTTGTCAGCCTGTTTTTCTCCGCCATTCCCCATTCTGCCCTCAAAATACCACCCCCTTTGCCCATTTTACCCCTCCCTTCGGCTTCTCAGCTCCAATGGCAACTCTCTTCCATGGCACTCTTTCTCCACTTTGGACCCAACACCTTCACTGACTCAGAGTGGGGAACAGGTCATGCCAGCCCCTCTGTGTTCAACCCCACCCTACTAAATGCTTCTCAGTGGGTACATGTAGCCAAGGAAGCTGGGTTTTCAAGGGTGATCCTTACTGCCAAGCATCATGATGGCTTCTGCTTGTGGCCAAGTGAATACACGGATTATTCCGTGAAGGCGAGTCCATGGAGAAATGGGAAGGGCGATGTTGTTGCTGAGTTGGCTGCGGCAGCTAAGGAAGCTGGTATTGCTTTGGGGCTTTATTTGTCTCCATGGGATAGGCATGAAAGTTGCTATGGGAAGACCCTGGAATACAATGAATTCTATATCGGACAGATGACTGAGCTGTTGACTAGGTAATTCATTGTTTCGTTCGCCCTTTTTGAGCTTTCTCTTGTTTGCTATCTTTATTTTGTTTATAAATTTTGATATGTTTTTCTCATTTATGTTCTTGTTGTTATTGTTCATTTCTGATTTAGTACTTAGTTAATCTTTTATGTTATGCATTGGCTGTCTCTTTGGGTCTTTGTTTTTTTTTTTAAAGGAATTTATCCTCTGAATTTGTTCGTTGATTTATGTTCATAGGAATTGTGTTTGCTTATGCAACTGAGTGGTTTTGTAATTATTGTATTGCCTTCTCTTTGAGCTTCTTTGCTTGAACTGTATTGATTTTGATCATTTCTTGTTGATTTTAGGCACTCCATTGATTATGGTATTGAGTGACTCCTTTCTTCATAGTTTTGTTCCATTTTAGGTTTTCTGAATTGGGAAGTACAGAGTGTTAAATTTCCCTTTTCGAATTTAAGCAGATATGGAGATATCAAGGAAGTATGGTTGGATGGTGCCAAAGGGGAGGGGGAAAAGGATATGGAGTATTACTTCGATGCTTGGTTTAGTCTCATTCATCAGCTCCAACCAGATGCCGTCATCTTTTCCGATGCAGGTCCTGACACAAGGTGGATCGGCGATGAGGCTGGTGTTGCCGGTTCTACTTGTTGGTCTCTTTTCAATCGAAGTAATGCCGTAATTGGTGGAACCAATCCTCAGTAAGCATCTATTCCTATTTTATAATTTAGGCCTTTTTGCTCAAAATTACCTGATGATTATGCCGTTGCTTACAGCAAATTCTCCATGAAATCTTTGAAGTTAGGACCTGCTTGCTTTGAACCATCAACAAACCATTTTCTTTTGTGCTTTTTGGATTTGGAACGAGACTAGTACCCGTAATGTTATGACATTATTTATGAATTATCTAACAGATACTCCCAAGGAGGAGACCCTCATGGTCATGACTGGGTACCTGCCGAGTGTGATGTCTCAATCAGGCCGGGTTGGTTTTGGCATGCATCTCAAGTGCCAAAGTCAGCATTGGAACTTCTTGATATATACTACAAATCAGCTGGTCGTAATTGTCTTTTGTTGCTAAATGTGCCCCCAAATTCTTCCGGTCTTATTTCAGATGAAGATATACAAGCACTCCAAGAATTCAAGGAACTTCGGAGGTCTATATTCTCAAATAATTTGGCCGAGAAAGGTATCCCAACTGCTAGCAGTATTCGAGGAGGCAATGATAATTATCAGTTCAGTCCATATAATGTCTTTGAAGAAAGTATTTACACCTACTGGGCTCCTGAAGAGGATCAATGTGATTGGATCTTACATTTAGACCTTCAAGAATCAGTATCTTTTAACGTTTTGCAAGTTCAAGAGCCGATTCACATGGGACAACGCATCGTCAAGTTCCATCTTGAGATCCTGAGTGGAGGTAGATGGAATAATGTGATTAGTGGCACAACAGTGGGATACAAAAGGTTGCTGCGATTTCCAACAGTTCAATCTCAGTACTTAAAGCTTGTCATTGACATGTCTCGAGCTGATCCTCTTATTTCTTATATGGGGCTCCATATGGATCAATTTTCCATTCTGAGCCATGCATCTAATACAACCTCACAGATACATGTTAATGGTAGTCAAGTCCTTAGGCAAGTTCCATACAAACATTCTCAAACTGCCACAGTTTAGTACATGTAATTTCAAGCTGCAATTATTGTACTGGTGAGTGTTAAAAACTCTTTCTAAAATTTATTTTTACATAACTGGGGGCATCTTCTAATGCCTAATGTACAAATAAGTTGATAGTATTGCATGTGTGCGTGATTATTAATTTGATCTTATAGGCAAGATAGTCTCTTGAGCGTCGAATCTCGACCATTATGCTGAACTAAATTATAGCTGCAAGGGTCTGTTACTACATTTCTAAAAGGTGAATGAAACTGTCAGACCATCATAGAAACATTGTACTAGTCATCTAGAAACAAATCTGTTTCTGGTGCTTCATAATCGAGTTTTGGGATTTTTAGCTCATTAAGGGTTAAGTACATTGAAAGGCTTTCCTTTTTTTGTCTTCTTACATAGCAATGTGTATAAATAAAAGGGGAATGAAAAAGAGTTGGATCCATTTGCTTAACCACTGTATAAGACACAATGGGGGTACACTATTGATAACAATGAAGCATTTAGAAAATCTCAATTTATGTTCAGAATGTGCATGAGCAAATTGTGTCACAACCAGTGGGGTTAATTTATTGGGGAGCAAGTCTCTCTGCTGTCTTGGATGATGCTAGCTTTCCCTGCATCCAGTTCTGCAGCATTTGTAATGAAGCTTTTGGTTGATCCATTGGAACCATGTGACCAGCATTATGCACCTGCATTTTTGCATTTTGTTTTTTGGTTTTAAATATGAACAATGGATAAGCATAAAAAAATGGAAAAAGAAGCATGCAGATGCATTGTGTTTGAACCTTAAGGAAAGCAAGAGGGCCATGGCTTTTCAGTTGTCCAGCTTCTACATCATCAACCATAAATGAAACTGTGGGAGCTGCCCCAAACCCTTTCTGTCCTGACCATTTCATGGCATGAACCCAGTTTGAATTTCCTGCCTCAAGTGAAAAAATCACATTAGTATAGCAGAGTGAATCATCTATAACATTTCTTCAAAATCTCTTTTTCAATTAACAAAATCAAGAAGAGTTGAAGAGTCTCACCCAGCCAGTTGCATATAAGATCATACTCTCCAGCATATATAAGTACCTTTATACCATCCTCTAGAAGGGCAGGAATGCCAACTTCTAAGTTCCTCATCCAGTCTGTAATCATGGCATCGTATACTTCGGTGCTGCATGACACAAAGTCAATGTTACCGACCCCTAAGGCATCCCGAACTGTTTTCTGATTGAGGAACGTCTCCACTGCCGAGAAATCGTAGCACAATTCTCCTTCGCATTCCTTTCTAATATCATAGTACTGTGCATTAAAGATGCCAGAGTTCAGAATCGTGATTTCTATTTTTGCTTCCTTCTGAATAGAAATCACTTTTGTAATTATATAATGATAGATATTGGGCTTATCTTACATTTATATTACCAGCGATGCTCAGAATCTGATCAAATAAAGCGTTGCAGGTATCAAAAGAATCCACACAAGCATCTCCACCTTTAGAGCCTGCAATGGTAGTTCAACGTTAACAATAAATCACAAAAGAAACCATACTGATTTTGATTTTAATCTTTTAGAGCTGAGAGGAAGCAATTACCACATCTTTTGATTGCTTGCACGCATGAAGGGACCAACTTTTTGATATCGACATAATCAGATTGTGTAATTATACTTGTGTTCAAAGCATAATCTGGGTATGCTTGATACTGGATTTCAGGATCTGTTAGTCCATTCCCGATTGCAAAACCCTGTTCGAATATTAGAGTTAAATCTTAACCCGAAACATCAAAACGAAAGTCCATATTCAAATGGTATAAAGGGAGATGAAGAAATACGTACCTTGAGATTAACATGAATTCCCTCTTTTGCCTTGTTTCCCTGGTGAACTCGAACAGCGAAAGCTGGAATATAGTGCCCGGCATAAGATTCTCCGGTTATGTAGAAGTCATTCTCAACATACTCAGGATGCTGCTTGAAAAATTCCTGAAAGTACAGAAGACAGTTAAGTCAATTTTTGAATGCTTCTGTTGTATGGAAGGAATGTTAGAACACAACAAACCTGCAAGAAGTCATACAAATCGTTGCTGACACCAGTTTCATTATGGCGAAGGTCATTTTCGTCTGAAGTATAACTGAAACCGGTTCCAGTGGGCTGATCTACGAACAAAATGTTCGATGCCTGCCAACGGACAATAAAATGTGGATTGATAAGCAGTGAGGGATTAAGTGTATCAGAGAAAAAATTGGAATTCTATCAGATACCTTGTCCCAACCATAGTCATTCCATACAAGCGACAAGTTTTTGGTAAGATGGAAAGGACCATTTTCATAAAACAATGCCAATTCACTGCTGCACCCTGGACCTCCAGTCAACCAAATCACTACAGGGTCTTTCTTGCTGTTCCGTGATTCGAAGAAAAGGTAAAACATCCTGTTAAAATTACATAAGGAGATAAAGAATCCTCAATCAGTATTATTGTCAGCATTAAAGTATATTACGGCTCTGAATCATACCTAGAAAACTAGACAAACCACTGCATGATTTGGACTAGGCCTACAAAATAAACTAAGTCTGGCACTATGGTTTATATAATAGCATGTTCTTCATATAGCAGATAAGCATTAAATTCTGCTTTACTTACACCATCAGGGATTTTGGAATCTGTATTGGCTCTTATGTTACTTGGAAATATATTCAATACTCACTGCACATACAATCTGATTCTAAATTTATATCATTTGACATAGCATGTATATAAGATTTAGAACTCATGGCTTACCTTGCAGATACAGCATGTGGAAGTTTATAGTACCCAGCATGGTGACCAAACTCCTGAATGGAAGGCCCAGGTTCCCCAAGCATTGGAAACCTGAATTGCTTTTCAACAATCTTGGAGGTCTCAACTGCGGGGGCATTGTCACCAGCATTAATAGCATCTTTAGGGAACAAATTAAGTCCTCTTATGAGCTTTTCAGCCTGTAACTTTGCCTGGCTAGAACTTGGAGATTGGTTCTTCCAATGGGAAATAGGCTTAGCCGAGAAAACTGAAAAGAGCACAAAAAGAGAAAGCAAAAAGAGAATTTGACAGAAAGTAGAGGCCATTTTTGTGGGGTTTATCTTGGTCGATGAATGCAAGGTCCTGTTTGATTTGTATAGAGTTTGATCATAAAGCCCCCACTTTGAATAGAGACAAAGTCCAAATACAAAGCAAAAAAAGAAGGAAAAAAGAAAATTAACGGTCACCACTTGGCACCAGCTTTTCCCATCTAACCCGCCGTCTGAAAACTACTGATAAACATTGAACCCTCGACTCTTTTTTCATTATTATTTTTTTGAATGCTTAATTATCTCCATTAGTGATTTAGACAGCTGCATCAACTTTGCTTTCAAACCCAACTTTTTTATTTAGCAAATTAAGTGGAAATAAATATCACTATTGAAATTTTTGCACAAATGAATCTTGCCTCTTTAAAAACAAAATTAAATCTTCAATTTGAACTTAAAAGGAATGTGAAAATGTCTGTCTCCATCATCTTATTATTAAATTTTCTATAAAATTATATACAAATAATTTACATGGCTTGCCTTGTCATACAAGGATCTCCATTGTTTTTTTCATTTAGGGTTTATTATATAGCATTCACATCACAATTATCTGGATTATTCTGTTATTTAGAGAAATTTAATGAACGAGACAGCTGGTAACATATTTGTTTGTGTACAAGATTCATGTTTTGTTCTTCAATATATATTTATATATATATAAGAATTATTGTTTGATGAACCTAGTTATAACAGGCTTTCCTTTCGTCATTTGTTTTTTTAATCATCTTTTTTCCTATTCAAGAATAATAAAAAGAAGGGGGGCTTTGAAGGCAAGGCTAGAAACAAGATTAATGTTGCGTACAAGACATCAAAAACCCACACTCAAAACATGACAAAACAATAACTTGACTTCACTCAATGTTATAGAAATTGAAGAATGAAGTGAAAGGAACATGGGATCTTCCTATAGACAATACTGTGATTTCATCATTTCATGCCTGCTAACTGAAATGCCATCAGATGGATTGGTTCTGTCTACCTTTTAGATGTCACACCAATGTTAGTCTAATTGAGTAGTTTTGAGTTTCAGCCTTAGTCATGGACTAAAGAATTTTACGAGTATAATTACGAAATATTAAAAAAGTTAAAAAAAAAAAGGTCACATTTTTCTTATGAATATTAACTTACTTTTTGAGTAAATTAACTTTAGGCATTGATATGATGAATTATTTGGTTGTAGCAAGATTGAAACCGTCATTAAAATCATTTTTTGATCAATAAGAGATTAAAAAAAAATGTGATGAAGATGATGAGTAGTGTAAATATGGGAGGATATTCTTAACATACATCATCAAAGAATGTAAGCTAAGAAATTAAATCAATAAAATCATTAGTAAGAGGTGTCTTATATTAAGAGCTAAATTGCGTTTGATCTTTTTTACTAAAAAAAAAGAGAGACAAATTAGTTATTTTTTGTTAGATCAAAAACAAACTGATCCTTTCTATTAAAAATTTCACTCATTATTATTATTATTATTAAAAACTAGTATAGTTGACAAAATAAGCAAACAATTACACGTGGTGTGCTATGTGTACCTGATTTTGAAGTATAAGGACAATTTTAAAAGTAGAAATGGATGAAATTTTTAACAGAAGGATCATTTAGCTCTTTGCTCTAACAAACACGACTAATTTACCTTTTTTTATTATAAAAATAAAATGTAATCCAACTTTTACTACAAAGGTCATGAAGCATAAAAATACTTATTTTAACATGTAGACCATTTTGCCCACTAGTTCGAGCCAATCATCTGTCTGGCACAATGAACATATAATTTTTTTTATCTATTTAAGATTGAAATATGACTTTTTCATTTGGAAAAAAATTATATTGTAAATCAGTTGAATATTGAAATTCGTCATTATATTTTATTTTGATTGATATTTATCATTATATTTTTAGAATATGAATAAATTCATTACTTTACTTTTATATTAAACTTTGCTATTACATTTTAAATTTTATTAAAATTTGTCACCAACTTTAATTTTTTAATTAAAACTTACCAATTGATTTGATTTTGATGGTCTAAAAGAATGAAAAAAAATATTAATAAATATTTTATTTGAATATTTAACAATAAATTAATTTATAAAAAAAATAAAAATTAATAAATTAACTTGAGGTGTTCTTTTTGTAATGATGAGATTCTCTATTACAAAATTTCTTTTGGGTTAGTATAATTAGGGGCAATGGGACAGCCCAGTTTCTGCCTAGATAACATTTAAGCGACCTTCTATTTTTGGGCCCAAAAATAGCCCAATATTTTTGGGTTGTATCATTAACATCTGAGAGTCCACTTCCAAAACCTGATAATGTCCAGTGGTGTAAAAGATAATTTACTATTCTTAAAAGGTTTAAAAACTTTGACAAATTTGTGGGCTTGTGGATCGGATTGGGGATAAGGAAAAGAGAGGGTGGGAAGGAAGATAATTATCTAACCTTCTTAACTACATGCTTAATCATTGTCCATTTATCATATCGCTCCATCTCCTTCAGATTCGATCTTAGAATGATTAAGTGTTTCATCGTACACTTATAAATGTTATAACTAACATGTCACATTTACCGCCAAAGTCTCTTTTAAATCTCTATATTTTATACTAATTCTCTACTTAATGTTTGTATACTAATGTGTGGTCAAGTGTCATGTGTGAGCCATGTAAGGGAAAGCTCAATACAAAATAGATTATAGAAATTTCAGGTGTTCTGCGAATGTATGTAGAAAATCCAATACTTGGCTTTTAACATTTGTCCTTCCTTTTCTTTTTCTTATTTACTTTAATCTTTAACATTAATTAATTTTTATATTTTTACAATATCATTAGTTAATTCAAATATTTATTATCGTTAATTATTCAATTAAAATATTGACGTGATTTTTTTATAAAAATATTATTCTAACAAAGAAAATTATATTTCCACATAGTTAGATTATGCGTTCTAAAAAATTACATATCAACTATTGAAATCATCCACAGTGATAATTATTTGGACTAACTAATGAAATTATAATAACAGAGGAGACAAATTAGATAAAATAAAAACACACAAATTATAAGACAAAAAAATAACATAATAATTAGAAATTATATACATGGAATAATTTTAATAATTTTATATTTCAAAAAATAATATAATAATTATATATTTTAAAAAATAGTTTTAATAATTTTAAAATCATTTGCTGACATGATATATAAGACAAAATAGTGTCACATCAACATTTAATTATATTTAGACTGTTATGTCAGCGATTAATGTTAATCGTTAGTCAATTAATAGCCACATCAGCATATCCGTTAAAAATAGATCAATTTGACAAAAAAAAGTTAAAGGTTAAAGTGCTTAAAAAAAAATAAAGAGCCAAATGAACAAAGAGTCAAACATTAAGGGCTATCTTTGACATTATGCCAATTAATTACAAAGATAATGAAACAATTAAGGAAAGGTAATAGTAATATAAAACTTTGAGATAACTAAATAATTTTGACTTGTACGTTGTTGTGGTTAAAATTTGTCAGATACCCCGTTTGATATGCGTGATCCTTATTTTCCACTGAAAAATATAGTGAATTACATAACAATTAATTAAAACTTAAAATAATACAATCAATAAAATAATAAAATAATTAAATAATTGTTTTGGGTTTGGATAACCGATTAAAGCTTTTGGTTTATGGGTAACCATAGGCTACCACAGACAGGACATTTTTGTCACCTTCTTCATCGTATTGTAGGCTAATAAAGGCATCACAATGGTATTCGTGTCCACAAAATTAATAGATAAACCAAATTAGTCCATCCAATTTATTGAAATATAGGGTTACACTTTCATGCTGATTTTGAATGATGTAAAGACCTTACCAAACTATTCATTCTTGGAAAATTATTAGTACTTAGGATCCTCTTTCCTATGGAAAAAATCCAGTATCAATATTCTATTATCTGGTTATTAATCACTTTCCTCAAATTTAAAACTACTGTTTTTTAGGCCAAATTAATACATTGTTTTATACCCATACTACCTTTGACTTCTTTAATATTAAACCTAAGAATAGTACAATTACTCGAGGTTGCCTCTTAACTCATACGTAGCTAAGCAAGTTTGAATGCCGACAACTTTGCACCCCTATGCCTCCTCAAATTCCACGTGTTTGAGAGTTGTTTTTAGGATTTAAATAATTTATGATTAAATTTTAACTGTTTGTTTATTATTTATAACATTATTTAGTTACGAAGTCATTCTACCAAAGTAACATGATTGAACTCTCTCATATTATATATTATTATGAAAATCTACTTAATAAATGCTCTTCTAATGACCTTTTTATAAGTGTGTTACCCTCACAATATTCTTAATCTATTTTGGTTAAATTTGTTCTTCCAATATGATCTTATTTTATCTCATGGTAATTGTAGCGACGTAAAATTTTTAGCTTTGCAGCTTGGGGTCGCTAAATGTGGCGATTTATGGAATTTTGAAATCTGAATTTTTATTTTATTAATACAAGGGAGTCGCCACCGATCTTTTCTTCTTGGTGTGATCGGACACCTAATAAAACATTTATTTTCGAGTAAAGAAGGCCGAGTTTAGGTCCGCGTTGAAATTCAGAGAAAAATAGGGTCCGGGAGTCGGTTACGCGCAGGGAAGGTATTAGCACCCCCGCGGCGCCCAAAATTGGTATCTTTCAAACATGTGTTGTCTTAATTTTCAAAAATGCAAGTCCAATTTAAACATTTAATCGCGATCCGGCTAAAATCGAGAATTTTAAACTTTTTGACTTCTTAGAAGGATGTCCCGTTTTTAACAAGAGCCAATCGTGATTCACCCAACATAGCGATGAAATCACATGCTTAATGTTAAAATCGGCACATTGCCTTATTTTTAAAAAACATAAAAACATATTTCAAAAAAGAATTTGTATCAACATTGTAATGAAATGCAATTTAAACATGTATTTAATTCAGAATGTGCAAACAGTAAAAAGTCGTGAATGTATGGGACAGATAATGAACACAATGATTATAAAACATTAGCAATAAGCAAAATAATGATAATATTAAAGTATATACGTGAGACATAAAAATATGCATAAACAATATAATATTAAAAGTATATATACGTAACATATAAAAATATATATTTAATGCAACAATAAAAAATACATGTAATATGTACATGTTAGAACTAATAACAATATTAAAAAAAAAACAACTACTAATAATAATACGTAAAAATATATACATATTATATCGAAATATACGTAATAGTATGATAGAGTTATGTAAAAAAAATATGAAATAATGAAAACATACGAATAATATGACATTACAAATATATACAAAATATCTATAAAAATATAATATCAAAAATATATAGCTAAGATAATATATAAGAATACATATGCAGATGGTAATAATATTAAAAACAAATAATAATAGTGAACATAATGTGTATAACAAATATAATAACATATCAAAATAGGTATGAAACATAAATATATAATGTAGTATTTAAACATATGAACTTAATATATATATATATGTATATATTGGGAAAAAATAACAATATAAAAAAAACAACTATAAGTATATACAAATACATACGTGTATATCAAAAACAAGTACATAATAATAATATCAGAAGCATGTACATAAAATCTATACATATATATACGAATTAATAATGATAATAATAAAGTAATAATACTAGCAAAATAGTAAAATAGGAAAAGTAAATATACAAAGTAATATTAAAAATAAAGTAAATATGATATAATAATAATATAAAATAATAATGATAAAAGTAATAATAATACTAATGTTAGAAATAAATATGATAATAATAATAAATAGATATAATAATAATGTGGTCATAACATAGTATTAAAATATATAATATAGTATCAAAATATTTACATAATAACATAATAGGAAAATAATAATAATGTTAAAACATATATTAATAATAATATTACTTAAATACATGCATAAATATTGAAGACAACAAAATATATATTTAATATTAACAACAATAATACGAATAATATAAATAATAATAACAATAATAATATTAAAATTAAAATAAGATAATAATAAAAAACAAATCGGGACGAATTTGAACTAAAAACGGAATCTTTGGGGCGAATTCGTGATGAAAACGGAATAATAGGGCTCATTTGAACACGGGTTAAAACAAAAAGGACCAATACTGCAATTAGCCCACCTCTGTAAAACGACATCGTGGCAGAGAGGACTAAATCGGAACTCAGGACAAATTTCTGGGCCTGATTGCAAAGAAATAAGGCTTGATTGAAAATTAATAAAAATGCGGAAGGACCGATCGCGCAATAAACCCCTCTGACGTCAGAGCACGCGGATCCCAGGCGGATCTGGGTCGGGTCGACCTGACCTAGGTCGGTTACTATAAAAAGGCCAATTTTTGGTTTTTGGCTCATTTCTCACCCGGGGAAGAAAAAAAGAGAGAAGAGGGAGAGAGGAGAGGGAAGGAGGAGAGGGGGGAGCTCCGGGCTCCGGTCGCCGGACCAGTCAACGTCCGGTCACCGGCCGGTCGCCGGCCGATGATCGGACCACCGTGCGCCGCCATTCGCCATCGTTCCGGCCACCGGAACGGTTGCCGGAAAAAGGTAATTTTTAAAGTTTTTCTTCTTTTTTTTTTAAAAAATATATATTTTAGTTCTATTATTACTGTTTTCCAATATTTGCGTATGAACTAGAGGAAATTACCTTGTTTCGGATCTGTTTTCCGATCTTTCTTCCGATTGGGGGGTTTCCCTTTGCTGAATATTGTTAGAACTCTTATTTACTGCTTGGAATTTGCTGTCTTTTTTTTGGAGAATAGGAATTTCCGTATATTGCTTCTATTTCGATAGAAATCCGAACCTCTTACATTGTGATTTGAATCGGCTTATATAGCCATACAAGTTATTTTTTACTATTACTTTCTGTCTCTTCGATCTTAATATCTTGCAGGTACAGTGGGCGGTGCTGCAGACCTGGAAGGTGCTGATGGGACAGAGGCGGTGGAGCTGTTGAGTCAGAGGCGGCAGAGGCATCAAGCGGTCAGTGGCATGGGCGGCAGTAGCTTAGTTCCTAGGGTTTTCTAATTTTGGGTTTTTTTGTAGTGGATTAGGGTTAATTTGGGCCATCCAGGTATTAGGTTAGAAACAGGTCTGGGCTTAGTGGGTTAATAATGCATCGGGTTAGGGATGTTCATTAGGTTGGTTTGTGTAAATGGGTTTTGATTTTGGGTTCAAAAGTTGTAAAATGGACATTTTTTTATTATTTGGTTCAATTTGTTCATATGGGCCAAAATTGGCCATTACAGCTGCCCCTCTTTTCTCATTATCGTGTAACGAGAATAGAGCAAAGACATAAAAAAAAGGCCAATTTTGCCTAGTCTTGCCGAACATTGACTTCCCTGGTACTCTGGTTCAGGTAGTCTCTTTCCAGTCCACCGCATCTTGTACTTTTGGTTCAACCCACTGTAATTTCAGAGATCTGCCTTGTAGCCTCGATCTATCTCCTCTTCAGGGATATAGAATTCATCGTGATCTACTCTTCTGCAACTTCAGAGAGATCTGGTATCTTCAATCTGCTCTGCTACAACTTCAAGAAGATGAAACTTGTGACTTCAATCTGCGTCTCTGCGACTTCACTGGGGATGCAAAGTCTATATCTTTGATTAGCTCCCTTGCAACTTTCAAGAGACAAAATCTGATATCTCCAATCGGCTCCAATCTTTATCCTTTATCGAGACGAAGTCAAAAATTGCTCGACCTGCGCATTCTCGCAATATGGGTTAGTTCTTTCGGATCATACATTGAAAGTTCCTTAGTGTGTGACTTAAGACTCAACTCATCTCTCGCAATATGAGTTGAATAAACAGAAATTGAAAAGTAGAAATTAAAAAATATCAACTCACCTCTCGCAGAAATTAAAAAGCAGAAAAAAAAAATCAACTCACCTCTCGCAATATGAGTTGAATAAGCAGAAATTGAAAAAGATCAACTCACCTTTCGCAATATGAGTTGAATAAACAGAATTTGAAAAAAACCAACTCACCTCTCGCAATATGAGTTGAATGAACAGAAATTAAAAAGCAGAAATTAAAAAGATCAACTCACCTCTCGCAATATGAGTTGATTGAACAGAAATTAAAAACTGAAATTAAAAGAGTTCAACTCACCTCTCGCAATATGAGTTGATTTTGAAAAAGAAACTAAAAGTACCTCAACGTGTCTTGAGGCTCAGCTCACCTCTCGCAATATGAGCTAATTTTTGAAACAAAAATTAAAAGTACCTCAACGTGTCTTGAGGCTCAGCTCACCTCTCGCAATATGAGCTGATTTTTGAAACATAAATTAAAAGCTGAAATTAAACGAGCTCAACTCACCTCTCGCAATATGAGTTGATTTTGAAAAAGAAACTAAAAGTACCTCAACGTGTCTTGAGGCTCAGCTCACCTCTCGCAATATGAGCTGATTTTTGAAACATAAATTAAAAGTACCTCAACGTGTCTTGAGGCTCAGCTCACCTCTCGCAATATGAGCTAAGCAAGTTTGAATGTGTAACACCTCAACCCGTATCCATCATTGGAATAGGGTCACGAGGTATTACCGGAGTTTATAGAACTTTTTTTTTTTATCACATGATAACTTATTTTATAAGAAATTGTACAACTTAAATTTTACCATTCTTCCATAAACACATGTATATTTTCATTTGATCATTTACCCTTTCGATGTATCAAATAATAAACATATTACCATTTAACCAATAGCTTGGCACTTGTCTAAGCGTCAACAACAACAGTCATTGGTATACTTGAATATATTTCATATAATTTTAGAATCGATAAACTCATTGTATCAACATATCAAACTTGAGATTATTACTTATTACGGCTTACCCAATTTCCATGTATCAGCACATTAAAGATTGCCACATATTCATATAATATGATACATATTATTCTCTTGCCATTTCTTCAAAAACATAAATCATTCATTATACCAAAATTTCATATATCATTGTTTTCACGGATTTTGTATATATTTATTCCAGGACAATTCATAATCTTGAACATGCATAATTATCAGGTAAGTTTCATATATTTGTATTTTCCATGTCATATTTTTAAAATATCGAATAAATATCATTTTCGTGTATTTCAAGTTCAATTTCGTGATTATTGTTTCGTGCTCAAATTATTTCCATGTCAGGGCTTTATTCATTAAGTCATTCGAAATTTTATCGTCATACAATTAATATTATTATTAAAGTATATGAATCTATAATCATAGATGCATATATTCATCAATAAATTCCATGTACAAATATCATCATCTTATATTTCCATATATCCAGTATCACTGTCATTTTTTTTCATGTACTTCAGGAATATATGTACAAATCTTTTTATATGCATATTTCTTTTTCTGGTCAAGATTCTTACTTACTGAATTTATCGGAATATCGATAGTTAAAATCATATAATATACTTAAAATATGCAAGTCCGTAATCAATCAATTCACATTTACCCTTTTTAACTATGTGTTTACCATCTTCTATATTTATCCCGTTGAATTTCTCAGAATTTCGATGGATTTCCGATAGTACACTCCTGGTGTACAATCTTATTAACCGTCAATTCATACAGGAGTACACTTTTAGTGTACAATTCCGGGTCCGTCAATTCATATGCATGTGTTGCCATGGTATCTTTCAACCATGGTCTTATTCATTTTCTCAATTTGTTGCCATGGTATCTTTCAACCATGGTCTTATTCGTTGCCATGGTATCTTTCAACCATGGTCTTCTTCATTTCCTCAATTTGTTGCCATGGTATCTTTCAACCATGGTCTTATTCATTGCCATGGTATCTTTCAACCATGGTCTTATTCATTGCCATGGTATCTTTCAACCATGGTCTTACACATTGCATTTCAGTAAGCACATTCCCGCGAACCTCACTCTCCCGCGAACCTCAATTCTTGGCACACTTCCGCGAACCTCAGCTCCCATGTATTTTTCGGAAGGGCCTATACACATGTATTCTTCGGGAGAGCCACCAGCACACTCCCGCGAACCTCATTTCCCATATATTCTTCGGGAGGGCTGATATTAGGATTACCCTTTCGGGCTTAATCCTTTTTCCTGTATTCTTCGGGAGGGCTACATCAGGATAAGATCACCCGTCTGGGCTAGATCCTTTTTACCGTCAATTCATTTTCCAATGATCCATCGAAATCCATTCCATTCAACCGGGATTTACTTTCTTTTTATATCGAGTATTGTCAATATTTCATCAATTATTATGCATTGATCATTCAAATCATATTTCATCACATAGCCACATATTTCAAGTGTTTAAAAAATACAATTCAAGTTACACGAACTTACCTCGTTGCTTGTTCGTATTTATAAATTTATTAATCCGATATCTTTTCTTTTTCGCGTTCGAGTCTCGCATTTGAGTCGTTGGGATCTTTATAAATAAATTTAACCATTGTTTTCATTCATTCCATATTCTAATACATTCAATTAATGATCTAGGCGAAATTACCATTTGGCCCCCAAACTTTTAATTAATGATGATTTTACCCTTAGGCTCAGAAAAATAAATTCTTGCAATTTAATCCTTATTTCCAGCTGTTATCATCATACATATTAATAACATTCCATAAATTCTATAAAATATCAAAATTTTCCATAATTTCAACACTTTTCAATTTAATCCTTAAAACATATTTTCCCCCGATCTTGAACTAAATTAACAATTTTCATTTAAAATTTTCAATTTAAATAATAAAATAATCCATTTCATGTAATTTGATCATTTCTAACATTTTTACAAAATTACCCATAAAGTTTTACTTTTATTCGATTTAGTCCTTGGGCTTAAAACATACAAATTAGTCATGCTAACTGATTATTCATACATATTTTCCTCCTCCTCCTCTCCATTCCACATCCTTAATTTATATAATATGCTTATAAGTAACATTATCAATAATTTTACTATTTACTTATATGTGAACGTTCAAGCTGTCCACCTGCGTCATAGTCACTTAATTATTTATATCTTGAGCTACAGAAATTAAAATTAAGATCCGTTAATTTTCCCTGAAACTATACTCACATATCTTCTTACCATAAAAATTTTAGAATTTTTGGCTCAGCCAATAAGTACAGTTTATTCTTTAAAGTTACCCCTGTTCTGCTGTATAACTGTTCCGACCTTTCTTCATTAAAATTTAATTATCTCATTGTACGGGACTCAGATGATGTTACCACTTATTTCTCTTGAAAATAGACTCATTAAAGATTCTAACCATATAACTTATGTCCCATAATTATTTTTATACAATTTTTAATGATTTTTCCAAGTCAGAACAGAGGATCCCGAAATCATTCTGAACCAGTCTCACAAAAATATAAATATCTCAGAACACAGAATTCATTTACTTGTTTTGTTTCTTTTATATGAAAATAGACTCAACAAGCTTTAATTCCATATCTTACTCAACTCCTAATTCAGTTTCTACCATTTTTGGTGATTTTTCAAATTTAGCTTACTGCTGCTGTTCAAAACTATTTTAGTGCAAGATATTAATTACTAAGTTTATATCACCCTTATTTTCTTTCTCTACACCATTTCCCATCACTTTATCTTATTTTCTCTTCACTACCATATCAAGAACATAGAATCATATATAAGAAAACTCTACATTAACATCATTTACATGCTTTTTCAATAATATTAAACTTAAAAATACATGGAAATCTTGATGTTCTTACCTTGTTTTAATGTTTCCAAACTTTAACTTCATTTTCTCTCTCCTCCAGCTTCTATTTCTTGAATCCAACTTGATGTTCTAGCTCCTCATAGTCTCCTTAACATTTTTCTCCTTCGGTAGCTATGGAAATTCTTCTGATTTCTAGGTGAAAATGGTGAATTTTTGGTGAAAGGACCAAATTGTAAAGAAAGTAAAACTTTCTTTCTTTCTCTCTTCCTCTCACGTTGGTGCATGGAAATGGTGGGTTCCTTCCTCTCTCTTTTTTCCACACACACACACACACACATAAATATATATACTAAATAAAATAATAAAATAATAAAATAATAAAATATCTTATTAAAATATTAATAAAGTAATATTTATCTTATTAAATAATTATAAAATATCATCACACCATCATTACCTTCTAGATTTCTCTCTCCTTCTAATTGACCATTTTGCCCTTCATGATCTTTTAAAATTCCATCCTTGAGCCATCACCTAATTTGGTAAAATTACGATTTAGTCCCTCATAATTCTTTCTCCTATTCAATTTGGTCCTAATTCATCCATTTTCCTTAGTTTCTAGATTAGTCCATCCTTAAAATATTTGCACTATTGGTCCTTCAACTTTTCCATATTTACACTTTAACCCCTTAAATTTTAAGTATTTACTCTTGGGCCACAAAACTTTTCTCACTTTTACGATTTAGTCCTTTCTTGGATTAATACATCATAATCACTTCCTACATAGATTTTGTTGATAGAGCTCAAAATTTCTCTTTTTATTTCTTTATTTCTTTATTTTACTGTATCAATGGTAGAAATTTTCGGGATATTACAGAATGCCGACAACTTTGCACCCCTATGCCTCCTCAAATTCCACGTGTTTGAGAGTTGTTTTTAGGATTTAAATAATTTATGATTAAATTTTAACTGTTTGTTTATTATTTATAACATTATTTAGTTACGAAATCATTCTACCAAAGTAACATGATTGAACTCTCTCATATTATATATTATTATGAAAATCTACTTAATAAATACTCTTCTAATGACCTTTTTATAAGTGTGTTACCCTCACAATATTCTTAA
This sequence comes from Gossypium stocksii, assembly GCA_020496765.1. Lineage (NCBI taxonomy): Eukaryota > Viridiplantae > Streptophyta > Magnoliopsida > Malvales > Malvaceae > Gossypium > Gossypium stocksii. The sequence continues at coordinate 115,631,749 of CM035623.1, forward strand.
TCTATTTTGGTTAAATTTGTTCTTCCACTATGATCTTATTTTATCTCATGGTAATCATTACATCTTTTTTCATGAAAAGTCAATTGTTATCAAATAATAATTAAATCATTTATCACTAAGACATTCATCTATCATGTAATGTTAATAAGAGGATATCATTTATCATTTATTGGTGTAGGAATTCTACTGTTGTGGAATGATGCTATATCATGCAAAAGTCGTATACCAAACGTATCAGCTTTTAGTTCCTTATCTATTTGAACTCAAGCTTTCATTTATATCAAAATATACGAGCCACACATACATAGTTCATCATCTACTCAAGATTAATGTGTGTCAAACTATGAATGCCACAAGTGAATAAATCCGTAAACAGATCTAGGATTTATTTTACTTAGGTCCCACTCGATATACTGTCAGTCTAGTTAATCACATTTATGTCTCTATCTTCTGAGAATCATTCACTTCGATACCTAAGATAAAGTATCTCACTAATTAGATTTGATAGACAGCATATTAGTTTTTCAATCAATTTGCTCAATTTTTATTAGACTAAGGATGTGTTTAAATTATCTATTAATATAAGCTATCTTTTCGTATTACAATTCGACCATATAAAATCGCTTTGTATTAGTTAAGCGTTAGATAATCAGTGAATCAATATTTACTTTCATTTTTCTTTGCGTGCAAAAATCATTAAAGACAATATATAAAGATATTGATGAGTATTTTATTAAATCAATTTATTCAAAAAAATTATAAGTACATATAGACGAAATCACTATACTAAGAGCACTAGATCTCAATAGTCTCCCACTTGCCTTAATGAAGTAAATGAGTCATATTTTTCATTTTCATACCCTCTATATGTTTCTCAAAATTACTGCCTCCCTATCTCAAGGTTGTCCTCCAATATGACTTTAACTACATCCACTATCCCATATATTACTACCTCCTTTATGATATGATATTTTCTATTAACATATTTTATCCTCTTGTGGTTTCTAGTTTCTTTAGTGTTAGCTATTGTTACACTATAATCATTAGGGGTGAGCAAAACTCGATTTAATTCGAAAAAAATAAAAAAATTGAATTCTAAGTTAACCGAATCGAGTCAACTCGAATAACTAATTCGAATTTCGATCTCGAGTTAAGTTGAATTTTACAATTTGAATAATTCGAATAACAGATTGGTATAAATTTTCTTGTGGTCCTTATGTAATTATGAAAATGAGCAAATTGGTCTCTCTCAACAAAAATTACAAAAAAAATCAAAATATTTTTCAAAAGTTCAAAATATTTATAAAAATTTCAAAATTTATATATATTTTAAAAATTATGATAAATTTTAAAAAATTCTAAAGAATATATAAAAAAGTTAAAATTTTAAAAAATAATAATTTTGTTAATGATTCAATTTTATTATACTAAAGTATCTTTTTTTTCTTCTTATTTTGCTTTGAAAATGTTTTCAAATATATATGGTTTTAAATTTATGTGCTCTAACATGGAATTAGTTATATTGCAACAAGATTTTAATTTGGCATATTTAATTTTTTAATTTAACTCAATTTGAATTTTTTTGAATCGAATTAGAATGATAAAATAGGACTCGCCAACTAGATTAATTTGAAATTCTTTCACTCGATTAACTCGAAATTCTTTCACTCGATTCAACTCCATTCTATCGAATGTTCACCCCTAATTTTCATAATACAATGTGATAGTCTTTTTTCCATATTAGGAACGACTTTAAGATCCATAAGGAACATTTGAAGCCATATATCGCTTCTTTTGTTGCCTCAGAAGTTGTCACATATTCGACCTCCATAGTATAGTCAACAATGTAACCCTACTTGACATTTCTCCACACTATGGACTCATTGCCTGGGACAAAGACAGTTCAATGTTAATTTTCTTGAATTCCAACATGTTTGAAAGTCAAAATCTATATAACTAATAGGAGCAAGATCTCCCATGGAATACACAATCTTATAATCCATCGTTCTACGTAAATACTTGAGTATATAGTTAAATACTTGCCACTATGTAGGATTGGGATTTGTCTAATATCGACTCACCAATCCTATTGCGAAACAAATATTTAAACGTGTGCATAATATAGCATATACGAGACATCCTACTAACGAAGCATAAGGAACCTTTCTCGTATATTCTCTTTCTTTCGTTGTTTTAGGACAAGCCTTGAAAAAAAGATGAAAGCCCGATACAAAAATTGAGTTACCTTCTTTGAATTGTTCAGTGCAAAATGTTCCAACATTTTATCTATGTTTGAAATTGTAATAAAATTATCACTTTATTTTTTCGATCCAGAATTCTAATACTTAAACATAATTAATTTCTTCCAAATTTTTGGTACTAAATTGATGCATTAAACTTTGGTTTAATGGAAAACAAATATCCCTACATTATTCCCAATGGATAAAATGCAATCGACATAAAAAACGAAAAAATACTTTCTTTTCTTATTATAAATACAAAATTCATCTCAAATCCAAAAGCTTTTATCTAAAAAAAGCTTTCATCACCGTTTCATCTTTTACTTCTCAAAGTGGACTAACCAAAATAGCAAGTTTGATACCATAAAGCAGTGAAACTATATATATATGTCAATTGTCACATCAACCATCTTTCCTCATATTTATAATAAGATTTTCAAGGTTTTGTCGGCATGCACAGCTACCCCCATCAGCCAATATTTCACCGTATATATGGTGGGCCTTCAATCTCCTTATTTATACCAAGTGTATTGCCACACTCTTCCATGCACAAGCCAATTTTCATAACCTTCTTCAATATTTGGTCCCAATATGCATTTAATCATTTAGTCCTTTTTGTTTCTCTACTGATAGTCTGTTCTTCTTTGCCTTCTCTTTTCTGTCTCCAGTTTATGGCTCCAATTTTCTCTCTGTTTCTTTCTATCGTCATGCTTTCATGGAGCATTGCTCAGGGACAGGGTCCACCGTCCCCAGGATACTCTCCCTCCACCAGTGTTCGTACTGTGAAATTTGATCAAGTTTTTAGAAATCTATGGGGTCCTCAGCATCAGAGAGCCGATCAGGATTCAATAACTATCTGGCTTGATAAAACCTCAGGTTCTTTCCCATTTCTTTTCTTTTCCATGATGTTTCTTCTCATAGACCTTCCTTGAGATGATCACTTTGCATTCATGATGAAAACAGGAAGTGGTTTCAAGTCAATTCAGCCATACCAATCTGGTTACTTTGGTGCTGCCATGAAACTCCAACCTGGTTATACAGCAGGAGTCATTACATCTTTCTACGTAAGATTAATGTTTAGTTTAGATACACAAAGTTAAAAATAAAAATGTCACTGAATTTGACGCAAATTCTGACAGCTTTCAAACAACGAAGATCACCCTGGAAACCATGATGAAATTGATATTGAGTTCCTCGGAACAACACCAGATGAGCTCTACACTTTGCAGACTAATGTGTATATTAAAGGAAGTGGCGATGGAAATATAATTGGAAGGGAAATGAAATTTCATCTATGGTTTGATCCTACGCAAGACTTCCATAACTATGCTGCACTGTGGACCCCTAGTGAGATTATGTAAGTAGTATTTAAAACTTTAACTTCAGCTTTTCTTCGCTTTAATCATGCTTGACTACATCCATTTCATGCATGCATACTTTATTTTCCATGCTTTGGGGTCGAATAATTCAACTAATTATTCCGCTTCTGGATTTTTTTCACTGATAATAACGGTTTATATATATATATATGTATAATATTTATGTTGTAAATATAACAGTTTACAATCAATTCGATGTAATCTCATTTTCTTTCTCAATTATTAAAAAAAAATTATAGTAGTGGTGTGGTCGTGGGTCAAATCATATTAATTGGGAGAAGACATAAAAATTAAAATACATAATAAATAAAATTTTAAAAGGTTATATTAATAATTTAATTTTTATAAAAGGTATTCTTTTAATTATTACCCCCATTCTTTCTATTTTACTCTTTTAGAATGTAATTGATAAATTATTGGGAATTTTTTATTTTATTTAATTGAAAATAAAAATATTTAATATTTTAAATATGTCTCATAATTATTTTAATTTTTTACTATAAAATTTCAAACGAAAAAGTATTGGATAAAATATATAGGTAGATAGCTATTTATCACGTAAAAAATATTAAGTTGATTTTTTATTAAAAATTGAAATAAATTGTTTTTAAAAAATAGGATATTTAAATTAACATATTTATTTTTATTTAAAACTATCTAAAATAATATAAAATATTATATTAATAAAATTAAAATTAAAAATGATTAATCTTTTAAAATTAATATTTATTTTTATCAAACAACTTAATTATATTCAGTACTTACATTTACTAATTTATCAAACAACTTTCTAATATCTATTCAACACTTATGAAATTTGGTGGCAATTATAGTGAGAACTTTTAGAATAAGAATCAAAATAATCCTAGACATTAGATCAAAAAAAATGGTTTTAAGCCTTAGATTTTGTATTTATCCTACATTATTAAAATAAAACCAACAACACTCAATCTTTTCCTTCTATTTTTCTTTGCAATACTGAAGCCTTAGGGTGAAAAAAATAGGATAATTCATAACTTTCAAATTTAATTATTTTTGAAAGATTTGGACATGGATTTTTATTTATTATAGTTATACACATTAAACTTGTATTGTAATTTATATGTATACATAAAAACTAAACTTTAATTTAATTGTAATACATTTAAAAAAAATGAATGTTTACATTTATTTTCATATTCAATAATGTTGTTAATGATTTGTAAAACTTAAACTAAATAAAAAATTTATGTATAAATCTCACAAAATCAAAATTCATAACATTGCACTTTAAATCAAAATTCATGTTAAATTTTATATATTAAATCAAAATTTATATATAACATTACACATTAGATCAAAATTCATGTAAAATTTTGATATTTATAGTTATTCTAATATACACAAATCAGTATGCATATAATGTACGAATTATCATGTCCACTCATATTTTGAGACGTGGATTGGTAATGGGGTCACAACTTTTATTTTGATGTGTTTATTATTTGCTTTTGTTAGTGCAGTCGTACGATTACGGAAAGCGATATATGTGCACATTATATTTTTTGTCGCTTCCCCTGATAAAAATCTACCCTAATAAAGTAACCCACTCTTCCCAAACTCAGATTCTAAACTCGTTAAATTTGGGTATAATATATGATTCAATCAACAGATTTTTCGTAGACGATGTGCCAATTAGGAGGTACACTAGGAAGAGTGAAGCCACATTTCCAACAAGACCGATGTGGGTGTATGGATCAATATGGGATGCATCAACTTGGGCCACCGATAATGGGAGATACAAAGCTAATTATAACTACCAACCCTTTGTTGGAAAGTATACAAACTTCAAAATCAGTGGCTGTATAGCCGGTGGCCCTGCCTCATGCCGCCCGCCCTCGGTCTCTCCATCCGACACTGGTAGCCTTAGTCAACAACAACTCACGGCCATGAATTGGGTCCAAAGGAACTATTTGGTGTATGACTATTGCCAGGACCCTAAGAGGGATCATGGTCAGATACCCGAGTGCTAAATTAAGAACTGGCTATTTAAAATTTTTTTTATAAAGATGCAAAATTGTGATCATTGTTAAATTGGATGCTGAGATGGATCCTTGCCAAGAACAGGTGCAAGAGTGATGAAGCGTCCAAAGTCTTCGAAGATTTACACGTTGTTTGTTGTTTTTGTCAATTTGTGCCGGTTTTGGTGTTAGTGTTTTGGACTGTGGGTTGGAATAAAAATATGATTGTGAAAGTGCTGCTTTTTTTTTTTTCTAAAGAAAGAAAAGCACGAAGGAGAATTTGACACGAGACATCATAAGAAAGAGAAATGGCCAAAGGGGCCTTTAAGTGTATGCAAGTATGTATTATATTTTGTCACTATTAATGGAAAGAGAAAGAGGTGGTGTGTTTCTGTTTTGTTTTGGTAATAATGAATTTGGTTGCGAGAGAGAGAAGAAACAACGATGAAAGTCAAGACGCTGGTGTAATCAACACTTCATTCGACTTTAAACAGAGATCTCTATTAAATCGAGTTGAATTAATAAAAAAATATACACTTAATTGAAATTTTTTTAAATTGATTAAAGTGAAATATGAAATTTTAGTCGAATAAAATAAATTTATTCTAATTAAACTAAAAAAATTAAATTAGCCATATTGAATAATATCAGCAACTTAATAAATATGCTCATCTAATCATATGAACTTATAATAAATCCAAATGGTAACAGTTAAATTCATTAACTAAAATCATGTGATATTTTTGTGAGTATTATGTGAAAATAATGAATTGACCTGATATTACACATGTAATAATATGTTTATCGTATAAGATTTTAGAAGTATCAAAATATAACAAATTTAACATCCACCGTTTAGTTCATGATTAAAATTTCAAATTTCTAAAAGCACATAACTTAAAATTGACCAAATTAGATACACTCAATTAAAATTTAAATACACAACTTATACTAATACAAGGACTTGTTGAAACCATTTTCTTGAAAACGGGGATCGACTTTGGATTTTGAAAATGGAAACGGAAAACGGGAGTCGCCACCGATCCTTTTTTACTGAGGTGTGACCGGGTCACCTCAAAAAGTGGTTGTTTTTAATAAACAGTTTAATTGATCAAAACAACTATTTTGGTCTACGAAATCCAGAAAACAGGTTCGAGAGTCGGTTACGCACGAAGAAGGATTAGCACCCTCGATACGCCCAAAATTGGTACCTAGTTGATTAATTAGTGTCTTAATATCGGATATTTAACAGTTTGGAAGAATTTTAAAATACGATCCCTTTTATTTAAAAACGTTTGAATAAATTGAAATGAAATGTTAAAGCCCCTCTCGTCTTGAAGCAATAAAATGTCGAGTTCAGTAAGTTAGGATACGACATTTAGAACTTTTAAGAACGAGCGTGCTTTTTATTTAAAATTCAAAAAGGATATTCGGTTATTTAGGTTAAACGAGAAAAAATCAAAACCCAGTAAGTTAGGGTACGTTTTCACGGATTTCCAAACACCGAATATTATTTTTTATCTGTAGAAGATCTTATCTCGAGACAACAATACGTCATATTCAGTAAGTTAGAACATAACATCTTGAGTCTCCGAGAATAAGTTTTTATTTCTAAACTCGTATTGCGATTTTAAAAGGATTTTTCGCTATTTAGATTAAATGAGAAAAACCGGAACCCAGTAAGTTAGGGCGTGATTTTCTCGAATCTCTAAGTACACAATATCGATTATTTAAAACTTGATGTATCGGGTAAAGGTTAATGTGATGAGTAGCGGAATGTAAAAATACGATGTTACATGCGTGACAGGATAGATGCATTAATAAAATAAAAATGTGAGATTGAGAATAAAATGAACAAAATATGTACATAATAGAATAATATATCAATATGCATAATAGGATATGTTAGTAGAATAATAAATAATAAATGTAATAATAGAGTAAGTATATACAAAAAGAAAAATATAACGCAATAATAATAATAATATAAAATTAGTTAGTCTAATAATATAGTAATAATAGTAGTAATAGTAATATTAGTAAAAAGAAATAATAATAAAATAAAGATAAAAATAAAAATAATGGAGACATATAATAATAATGATGAAATAATAATAATAATAATAATAATAATAATAATAATAATAATAATAATGGTAACACGTAAAAGTATATAAATATATAAAGAAAGGAACTTAAATTATTAAAAAGAGTCGAGGGAATAAATAAATAAATATAGTATAATGTAAATTAAAATCATAATATCAATATTAATGAAGATGATGTTAATAATATAATAGAAGTCTAAAGTTTTAAATCTATGTAGAAGGATACGAATAAATAAATAATGAAATAGTGAAATGAAATAAATGTTTTAAAATAATTGATAAATGAAGACGAAAAGAAAATACAATAGTAATAGTAACAGCAATATGAAGTTAATAATATGATAATAATACAATAATGATAAATATAAAAGAAAATATAATTATAGCAATAATAACACTAAATTAATTAATAAAATAGCAAAAATAACAAAAGGGGTTTAATTTGAATTTTAAAACAGAGATTTTAGGGTAAATTAGAAATAAAATAAAAGGGAAGGGTTAAATTGCAATGCGCACATACAAGGAGGGATTAAATGGGCAATATTCCCTACCTTGCGAAACGTGCAAATCTGATATGGGCCAACATGAAATAAACGCGAAAGTTATGGGGCAAAATTACAAAACCAAAAGCAATGGATAGCATTTAATTGAAAAAGAATGAAAAAGCGGAGGGACTCATCACATAAATAACCCAAAAATTGAGGATACATGAATCCCCATCCCCACCAACGGCGCCGTTTTACACATTTTAGCCATATCAAAATTCCCTTTCTTTTCCATTCAACCCCATTATTTATTTTTTAAAAGAAAAAAAGAAAAGAACCAGAGGCTTCTTCTTTCTCTCCTCTCCACCGACGGTTGGGCCTCTTAGTGGCCACCATACCACCATACTCGGTGGTCATCGGCATGCGAAGAGGGGCTTTTAGCCCCGTTTTCAAACGAGTACGAAGGCCGAGCCTTCTTATTTCGAAGAGAGCAGAAAGAAGCTTCCTTTATCATCCCTTTTGGATTCGGTTTTAACACCGGATGAGAGATCTCCGGCGACGATACCTCGGGGCGAGTCAGGTAACCTCCTTTCCCTTTTTTATCTTTTTTTATTTTTGTAATAGAAAAAAAATAAGAACAAAAATGAAGAAACAGATAGAAAATTAAAAAAAACAAAAGTCACCTTTTGAAACTGTTTTTCTCTTTTCTTTGTATTTTAAAAATCGTCCACATTACATTTCATTTTTTGGGCTTTAATAGTCGAAATACATTGTTGAATTTTACTCTTTGTTCGTATTGCTTGCGTGCGCTCTGCTCTGTTGTTTCTCTTCTTTGCAGGTGCTGGCAAGGTCGACTAAGCTGAAATTTCGCCGTTAATCTCGCTGACCCATCATGTGGAAGCAGGGACGCACCAGAAAACCTTAGGGTTAGGGCATCCTCCGAATTTTTTAGCACCTTGGGTCATTGGGCCTTGTTTTAGTTTGGGCTGCTGTAATTTGTGCTTCGGGTTTATTTTAATTGGGTTTGAAACGGGCCGGGCAAAAATGGGTGTGTACAGGACTAATAGCAGAATTTTATAAAAAAAACAAACACTTTTTTCTACATCAACAAAAATGAAGTCAGTACTTAGTTACTAACAAGCAACCCAAACTATTGGTATCCGATAAAAACAGCAATAACATTGACTTTGTAACATTATGAACTAATTTTTTCAATCTCAAATTTGGAAATTTCTTTTGTTATATAAATCCATCGATAATCTCTCATTATGCTCCCATCTTCCAAAAAAGAAAAAAAGGAATTAAAGATAAAAAGAGTTCAAAAATGGCTACAATACTATTAAGGTGCTTAACATAGGCTCTTTTCATGGTCTTTCTAATGGCAAGTCTTAGTTCAAGTTTGGCTAATATGAATGTAATCGATAAATGTTGGAGAGGTAACCTTTCTTGGCAAATGCTCTGTCAGCTTCGTCAGCAAAATGATCAACAACATTGACAAAAATGTCGTGAAATACAAGGTCACCGATCCTTCTGATGACCCTTTAAATCCTAAATCAGGGACCCTTCGTTACGGAACCATAATGATCAAAGGCAAAGTATAGATCACATTCAAAAATAGCATGACCGTTACACTCCAAAGACCACTTCTCTTAAGAAGCTTCACCGCCATCGACGGTCGTGGTATCAACATCCACATAACCTGCGTTGAGTGCCTGCTAGTGTACCAAGCGACTGATATTATCATCTATAGGCTTCGCATATACCATTGTAAGGCCCAATTACCTAGCACCGTGATGGGTCCAAATGCGAAGGTGATCCCTTTAGGACAAATGGACAGAGACGCTATAAGATTGGTCACTGCAAATAAAGTGTGGATCAATCATAACACATTATATGAGTGCCAAGACGGTCTTTTAGACGTCACTCGTGGTTCTACAGACATCACCGTATCGAACAACTGGTTCAGGAACCAAGACAAAGTCATGCTCCTTGGGCACGACGACGGTCATTTGAGAGACAGAAACATGAAGGTCACTGTCATTTTCAATCATTTCGGACCTAACTGCAACCAAAGAATGTCAAGGTAAATAATGATGATGGACCAGTGAGCTCCATATTTTACTGAATATATATTTACATCAATAATTTGACATTTTTATATATTAACTATGTTGTAGAGTTCGCCATGGATAAGCCCATGTAGCTAACAATTGTTACCAAGGGTGGGAGCAATATGCCATATGTGGAAGCATGAGCCCTAGAATCATGAGCGAAGCCAATTTTTTTGTTGCTTCGAATGATGCTGGGAACAAAGAGGTAACATAGAGAAAATGGGAAAAGGTTTATGGAAATTTTATTCGGTAAGGGATGTTTTCAAAAATGAAGCATCTTTCAGTAAGCAAACAGATGTAGGTGGGGCGAAGCCTAACTATAACCGAGAACAGGATTTTAAAGTTGTCGATGTTAAATTTATTAAAGAATTGACAAGTGAATCTGGTGTTTTAAGATGCTCTAGGAGTTTAACATGCTAAAGGTTGCTGTTTGTACTAGCACTTTGAGATTTAAGGTTTGAGTCCGGGTATTAATTCCTTCTCTAAATTGTAATATAAACTTTGATTAAAAAAAATGCTAAAAGCCTATGTGAAAATAAAATTAATAATTACTTGTCTTTGATTATTTGGCTCAAATGAACAAAGAGATGCTTTGCTTATATTTTGTTTGATGTAAAAACATGGTGGATGTTTGTACAAGAGATCAACTTTTATTTTACAAGAGAAAATGTATCCAAAAAAATTGGATTTGTTATAAAATAAAGAGAGATAGAGAGAATAAAGAACAAAGAAAATATGAAAGTAATAGAGAATATACTTTATTGATCAAAGGGGATGGTTACAATACTTCATCAGAGTCTCTGTTTATAGGCATAAAAAGTATAAAAGAAGTAGAGATCTAATTCTAATAACTATTAGAATTTAAATTGATCATGATAGACATCCACTTAATAAGATATTCATAACACTCCCCTTTGGATGTCCATTGGTAGATAATGTGTCTCATTAAAACCTTATTAGAAAAAACCATGTGGGATAAAAACCTAACGAGGGAAAAAGAGTACACAATCTATAATATACATAATATGTTGCCTCATTAAAAACCTTACCAGGAAAACCCAATGGGACAAAACCTCGGTTAAGGAAAAAAGAGTACAACGCGTATTTACTCCCCCTCATGAAAACATCACATACTTTCTCATATTCTACGTATTCAATCTTGAATACTAGTTTTTCAAATGACTATTTGAATGCATTTGCTAAGCATTTATATTATCATTCTTTTAAAAGTTATGAGTGAGGAAAATTTGGGGAAATATATTTTGATCTTTTCAAGAGATTTAACAATAATCATAGCAAACTTTAATCATGATTCTTATATAAAAACACAGATAGGTATTTTGGATCATTTTATAATCCTCCTTCAACTACTCAAATTTACCACATATGTTCAAATTATTTTAGTTCATATAAATGAATAATTTCCCGAGAATTTCAATATGCTTCTAGTATTCTAAATCCTTCAAGGATTTTAATATAAACTTTACTATATAGTGATTTATAAAGGTTGTAACAACAACCATTAGACGCAAGTTAAATCTTTTATGAATTGTCAATTTAATAATATATCTAAAGGCTATTGCATCCACCACAAAAGAATATTATATCTTTTCATAATCAATACCAGTACTTAGCAAAAAACTTTATATTTTTATTCCGCTTTTGCAAAACTACTTCATTTGCATCCTCTTTGGCTTTATACCTTTAGATATTTGGACTACTGGTCCAAAAACTCCACGAATTTAATTGTACTTGAGTTGTGTCTTTCTATTTGATCAATTTATTCCCTATCTATATTTCTTAATAGATTTTTTTAAGATCCTCCTTTTATTTTATTATTTCAATAATAATATTGCATGCAAAATCATTTTTGACCACTTTTATTATTTGGTTCCACATATTCTCGAATTGACATAACTTATCGAGATCTCTTATTTTTATTATTTTAAAATTCAATTTCAGGTGCCTAAATCTCTTCTGAAGTTTTACTTATTAGTTATGTCTTGGGTCTCTTCTGGAGTACCCGCCTCCACTATGTGACCATCTAGAATAATTTTTATCTTTGGAACCGATCAATCTATTATATATTCTAACTGATTATCCTACTGGGACTTTGATTCAAATTAAAATATTAGATGTTATATAATACTTGGTTATTCTCATTAAGGTTGTAAACACATCTAACAATTAACTTGTAATGAGTTATCCTTATCGAACTTCTGGTTCGACTACTCTCCCTCTAACTCATTATAAGTTATTGTTTCTATCCCCCTAATGTTGGAAAAATTGACAACTCATGTCACAATTCGAATTAATTGCTCAAAAATATTATAAAGAGACTCGTGTAAATATACATTCCCAATCTCTTATTATGACTTGTGCGTTGTGGTGGAGTAGTTGAAACATATACCATAGATCCAAAAATTGTAAGATGGGAAATATTTGGCTCTTGACCAAAAATCAATTGTAATGGAGAGTATTTATAATTTATTGGCTTGATACATACGTGTAAATCAATACAAGCATGAATCTCATGCTAAAATAGAAAGTTTTGTTCTTATAAGTAATGATTTAGCTATTAGTTGGAGGCATTTGATAAACAATTCAACTAAATCATTTTGTGTGTGAACATGAGTTACAGGATTTCAACTTTTATCCCAATTGACATGCAATAATCATTGAAAACTTGGGATGTAACCTCACCAACATTAGCAAGATGAATTATTTTAATTGCATAATCTGAAATTAATCATTTCAACAAGCAATGTAATGACCCAAAATTCACGGGCATCGAAATGTACATTATTGGGCCTCCGTCTTAGTAAATCGAGTTCGAAAATAATTATTAGAAATATTTATGAGTCTAGTGATGTGTTTAATTAGGTTTAAATTAGGTGAATTCAGCTTAATTTAGAGTAATTAGTAAAAAAGACTAAATTGAATAAAGGATAAAGGTTGAATTATAGATCAATAGAAAATAAAAAGGACCAAAATGGAAATATGCCATTGAGCATAAGTTGAGGCGGCATATAAAGTAAAAATCTAAGATTTTTACTTAGATTTTAATTATAAAATATATAAATTAGTAATAAATTATATTAAATTAATTTAAAGTAACAATATTATAAAATTTTCATATGACAAGCAAATTACATGGTGACAAGTCTAAGGTGATGATGAATCCAAGTGTACTAAATAAAATATATACATTTGTAATTTATATATGTATTTACTTAATATTAAAGTAAATAGATATTTATTATCTTTATTAAATTAAAAAGATATTTATTAATAAAATAATTATATTATAAGATTTTTTTTGTTAATAAATAAATAAAAGAAGATAAATGGATGGTTATGATATTATACAAGTGTAAAAATATTTGTATGTGCAATTGTAAAATACACATTTGTTATTAAATAAATATTATATAACTATTAATTAATTAAATACAAACTAAATAAAGTAAATAGCAATAAAAAAAAGAGAAATAAAGAATAAAAACAAAGACAAAAGAAACAAAAGGGTAAAAGAATAGACAAGTTTTCGAAACAGAGCAGCGAAAGAAAGAAAGAAGAAAAAGAAAGAAAAAGGGGAATAGGGAATTTGAAACTTGGAGTTTAATTGGTAAGCTTAATTAAGTCCTTTTCTCTTAATTTTGATGTTTTAGAAGTCTTAAAACAAGGTTTTGATAAAATTAAGTTAATAGTTTAGAAGATTATAGATTTTCAAGTATAATTTATGTTGAACAAAAAGATGAATTAGGGATTTAATTGATAGAATTCTTAGTTAGAATTGATAAAGGGATCAAATTGTAAAAGAAACTATAAGTTTTATGTTGTGGGGACTAAATTGAGGAAAATTCGAAATTAGTGAAATAAGCTGAAATTTTAGTAGTTAAATTTGAGTTTGGATGAAATTTTAATAGAAGTAGAGTGTGAATTAAATTAGAAAAGTAGATAAATCTAGTTAGGACTAAATTGAAATTAAAGTATAAATTGGATAGAAATTCAATTATTATTATAAATTAATGTTGTAATTAATAGTGTAATTTATTATTATTTTCGTAGCTAACAAGGAACTCGAGCCATCGGCACACAAAAGAAAGGAAAAAGTCATCGAGGAGTAGTCGAACAAATTCAAGTTTGTATTACTATAATTCAAATTATTTTTTTATTTATTAAATGTTAAATTAATTTATGTAAATGGTAAGTAAATAATAAGGTAAGTGACTTTATTGAATTGAATTTGGAAAATTGAAATGAATGAGAAATAAGTGTTAGTATTGAATTATATTTTGATTGGTGATTAGAAAAGTGTAATTGATATTGAAATTGAACTTGTTATGAAAATGAAAATGAAATTGAGAATTGAAATACCCTATTAACTAGTAGGGCTGAGTCGGATATAGTTGGCATGCCATAGGATTTGGAAGAGTACGAGATATATCGGCTTTGTCGATCAGGCACTTTATGTGTCGTATATCAGGTACTTTATGTGTTGTATTTTAGGCACCTCGTGTGTCGTTTCAGGCACTTTATGTGTCATATACTGATCAGGTACTATGTACCGTTTTAGGCATAATGTGTCGTACTGGTGTGTTTGGGTTGGAATCCACGTATCTTTCAAAGTCCGAATTGTTAATAGGGTAGATAATTGAAATAAGAAAATCAAATGAATTTGATAGATTGTACTATTGAATATGAGAAAATTGAAATTGTGGATTGAAATTGAGATTGGAAATGAAAGACATAAACTTAATGTTCATGTAGTGATTGAAGTTGATACATGTGATATGTGGTTGAAATTGAAGAATAGCTAAAGTTTGTATTGTTATTGTGTAATACTCCTAACTTGTATCCGTCGTTGGACTAGGGTTAAAGGCATTACCGGACCGATCTAAACTTTTACATACATTATACAATCATTCATCACAAAACATAAACAAACATAATCATATAGTCCCTTATGAAGATCTTTGAGACCTTAAACATGCATTAGAAGGAGGTCGGGACTAAACCGAACACTTAGAAAATTTTTCAAAACTTCTGCATAGGTCACACACCCGTGTAACCAGGCCGTGTGCCTCACACGGCTACCAGACACACCCATGTGTTTAGGTTGTGGCAAAATAGGGCATACATACTGACTTGTTCACATTGCCACGAGATACGCCCGTGTACTCGGCCGTGTGAAAATTAAGGAGGCTACTGACTTGCACACACGGCCACAAGGCACGCCGTGTGCTTTAGCCATGTGGCACAAAATGAGCTTGGTTTAAGCTATATTTTCTCATCCAATTGCCAAGTACCTACAATACAACTTGTATGACATTCAAGATACAATAATGGTCAACCATTTCTGCCAATTACCAAACCAAATCACAGCTCAATTCATCATCCTTCAAAATAAATCATACTAAAGTCTCAAACACTGTAACATACCAAATGTACACTTACCTTCACCTATTAGCATCATATTCAATCATTTATTAAACATGCCAAAAATCAAAACATTTCTCATACCAAAATGACCATTACTCAAGACCATATTTGCATCACATAACTTACCAAAACAAGCATATTCATAACCATTTGTTTGCCACATCTCATGGCATAACTTATAAACATTTCAAAACATAACCTAAAACCATCTAGCCTATACATGCCATAATTCAACTTATTCACTTACTAAATATACCAAATAAAGATTGATAGTGTGGTGATGATCCTTGACGATCCCCGAGCTTTCGATAGCTTCGATATCTATAAAACAAAGTAAATAAATACAAAGTAAGCTACAAGTAGCTTAGTAAGTCATATACAAATAAATCTATAACAAATAACAATTTTAAACCATTTTAAAATACATGATTTATGGCATAACATAATCACAGGCCATATTTCTCATAGATCTCAACTAATCAAATTCAATTACTCCAATTCACATATACATACCTCTTATTCTTCAAATTTCTTATACATTCATACGTACCAGAGTTCAAGCGCGCATTTGTATACTCATTCACTTTCTCATTGTGCCCGTTGAACCAATAGCAATTAACTAGGATACGTGGATAGCTCAGAAAACTCATATAATGCTGATGTCCTAGACGTGGTCTTACATGTAATCGTACATCGATGCCACTATTCTAGACAGGGTCTTACTCGAATCAATACGATGCCAATGTCCCAGACATGGTCTTACACGTTAATCTCATATCAATGCCAACGTCCCAGACGTGGTCTTTCACAAAAACACATATCGGATCCTATGTCATGACATATATATCCTAACTATTCCTAAGGTTCGAATAGGGCTTTTCGGACTTGATCACACACTCAAAATTTATTTCGGATTTCACATATTCAGCTCTCATAACCATATAATACAATTCAATAAACATAATAGCAAATATAATTCAATTTAGTGCATTTATTTGTATATTGACTTTCCTCGTACGGATTCAGATGTTTACGATCGGCTAATCAACTACTTTCGACTTTCCCCAATGTAATTTCGTTCTCTTAGGTTCTTGATCTATATAAGTTCAAATTAAGCTATTTAATTCATCAATTCACCCAATTCAATCCAAAAATACATAATTAAGGCATTTTACAAATTAGCCCTTACATTTGCACATTTTGACAATTTAGTCCCTAATTTACAAAATCATCAAATTTATCACATTTAAGCGTAGTCGAAAATTCAATGCTATTCAATTAGGCCCATATAACAAATTTATTTCACAAATTAGTCCTCTAAAATATTATTTTCACAATTTAACCCAATTTACTCAATTTCATAAAAATTAAAAAACATAAAATGATAACCCAACACATATCTCTCATATATCACCAAAAATCATTACAGAACTCAAATTATCAACAATGACATTTCATGAAATCTTCAACATAAACAGAAATTGAGACATGTGCTTTGTCGTATACGAAGCAACGATCACAAAAACATAAAAATCATAAAAAATGGACGAAAACTCATAACTTAATCAAGCAAGATTATAGCCGAAACCTAGCAATCCCTTTTCTTTTCTTTTTCTATGTATTTCCGGCAATGGATAAGCATTATGGCTAAATTTTCATGCTTTTGTTTTATTAATTAACACCTAATTTACAAATTACCTATATACCATTAATGAAACATTAAAAATCAACATGAAATTCATGGTCATAAATGTCCATTAACATTTTAATGGCATAATAGCCTTATAAGGACTTTCAACATTTCAAATCATAGCTATTTAATTCATAAATATAAAGAATGCCACTTTTACTCATTCTGTGATTTAGTCCTTTTTCAAATTAAACACTCAAACAGACAAATTAACTCACAAAAATTTCACAGAAGTTAATTCACATAATACAGACACAGAAAATAATATTAAAATATTTTTCACACTTGGATATGTAGTCTCGAAACCACTATTCTGACGAGGGTCTAAATCGGGTTGTTACATATTGTTAATTAATGAAAGTTTAAGAATGAATTGTTATTTGAGAAATTGGATAGTTACATGCTTGGTAATTATAATTATTTATTGCTATTATAATTTGAATTATGATAATACCACTGAGTATGGAATACTCAGCATACGTTTGCTTCTGTACGCAGGTTAAAAAGGAGTTCAGAGCCCTGGTCCAGCATCCAGAACGATCCTGACTCCAATATAAATTTTGGTGATGCTTTCTTCCTTAATTGAAAGTGGCATGTACTAATTGTTGTATGGGTTACATAGATATGCTTGTAATGTTGGTCGTAAAAATGGTATACCATATTTTGATATTAGTTTAACAAAATGGTAAATAATATATTATATAATTTGGCATTGAGTTAAAATAGAAAATGAATGAGGTTATTAGTTAATTTTGAATGATATTATGAATGTTTAGTTATTAAATTACTAAGTTGATGAATTGGTCATGATTTAAGTGTATTTGAGTTTAAATTATTTTTTGTTGTGCTATTGGTTTTGGATTGGTTGTTTGAAAAATTGCAGGGAGTGTTAAATATTTATAAAAGGGTTATATTGATTTTTTTTATAAAAAAAATTATATGAACTTATGATTCTATTATAATATTATGTTTGTTATTTATTTAAGAATTATTTGTAAATTGTCCGATATGTTCGGTAATGCCTCGTAACCTTGTTTCGACGACGGTTTGGGGTTAGGGGGTGTTACAAGCACTCTCGCAAACTACTGATTGCGAGTTGATAACGCATGTGATTATTCTGTACATGCATCTATCAAAATCATCTAATATCAAAACCATCCACATGGTGGATGAATGTGCCCATATTCATTTTAGAAATGCAAGATATTAAATCTCAAATTTAGCTAGTGAGTTTCTAAGAACTAATTTTTATTGAGAACAAGCAACAAATGAGAATTCTTTACATTAAAGAATCTTCTGGTTCTTTAATGAATGTCCATATGAATTCTCAATTAATTTTCGCATCATATACGATCTAGGATAGTCTAACTGGTCACGTCAAGTAGTAAATGTATTTGTATTAGTAAACTTCTGGTTTACTTTAACATTATTTAAATTGTACTAAATTGTAAAAAATTGATAATTTTTATTATCATTCCTTTTAATTTGTATCTATATATAAGCACTATTTTGACATTTACTACTGAAAATGTCTAAATCAATGTGAAGTCTATAATGCCACCAAGTTAATAAATATAATTTCCAAATAATTATATACAATATTCGCTTTAGGGAATATGCCAAAATCTCAAATGCCTAAAAATCTATTAATAGCAAACTTTGAGAGTGGATCTTATTTTCCATGTGTATAACAGGTACATAACCAATGACTTTTCATACATAAGTTTTCTCTCCTGCAAGTTCTCATTAGTAACATTTTACCACGTAATTTTAATTGAGAACTTATTCTGAATACTGTAGAGTTATACTTACAGTTTTTAAAAAATACTTGCAACTTTATGTGCATCCAATCGTAATATGTTTTAGATAGAATTATCATATTTTATTGCTCATGAGTAGAGCTTTCAAAGTCAAATATTTTACTTTCAATCATTTAATAGGGATGATGATAAAAGAATATTATAAAGATTATAAATTAATAACTCAATCCCCTTTTTTTATTAATATAAAATATAATATTTTCCTTATTCACAATCTCAATATGAGATTCATTACAAAAAACTTTTAAAAGTAATGCATTAACCATCACAAATTTTGTGCTTTTTAGATAGTGATTTATTAGCTCTTCTGGAGCTATTAACCATCATATTGATAACATAAGTTATCTTTACCCTTTGAAAAGTAATCTTGAGAACTCTCATTGTTCTTTTATTTATTACTATGTTTCCACTTTTAGTGGCCCATGAGTATATCTTTTACTTTCTTTATGTTTACATTCACTTCGGGGAATACAACAAATCTAGTAAGACGGACTTATAAACATCCCAATAGATTCTTTATTTCATAATCACCATCGCAAACATGCGTGAGATTTCAAATCAAAATCTATCTATGCATCATGTCATGATTAGTCTCCAATTATAATAAACAATAAATAAAACATAGTAAAATATACCTGAAAATCTTTAACATCATCGTCATCACTAGAAGGTATGAGATAGTTTGAAAATATTGTTTGAAAATATTTTTGATTTCATATAGATAAGCGGATCAAATCTTTCACCATGATTAAGAACAAAAAGTAAAATAAGTGAATCAAAATAATGATAACATATAATGAAAGAAGAATGAAAAATAATAATCAGATATGAAACATTAAATAAAAGAAACTTCCTGTAAAAACTTTGCATCTTGCCTTCAAAGAAATTGAAAATTATGGAGGATAAATTTGATCGTCGATAAAAGGAACTATCACTTTGAGCAAGATTATGCTGATAACGTATTATAAAATAAAGAAAGATGGAGAGTATAAAGAACAAAGAAAATATGAAAGTAATAGAGAATGTACTTTATTGATCAAAGGGAATGATTACAATGCTTCATCAGAGTCTCTATTTATAGGCATAAGAAGTATAAAAAAAAAATAGAGATCTAATTCTGATAACTATTAGAATTTAAAGTATACCAAAACTTTATCTTAATCATGATGGACATCCACTTAATAAAATATTCATAACAGGATTATATTTGATGCACCGTCAATCTATGAATTTTATATATTATCAATAAATTATAACTCATTTGCAAATACGGGAGCTCTTGTCACCAGTGTCAAGAACTTCCCTGAAAGTAGGGGTTCAATGATAGGTTTATTGAAGGGTTATACTGGGTTAAGTGGAGCTATCATGACACAAATTTACTTGGCTGTCTATGGAAATGCTTCGAAGTCTCTAATCCTTCTTATTGCACGGCTGCCGGCTGCAATTTCAATACTATTTGTGTACACAATTCGGGATGTAAAACCTATTAAACACCCCAATGAGCTTAATGTGTTTTACCATTTCCTCACCATCTCAATTGTACTGGCAGTTTTTCTCATGGCATTGAATTTATTAGAGAAAATTATAGCTTTCTCAAAAGGAGGATATATTGCATCTGCCATATTGGTTTCTTTCCTTGCAATTCTCCCTCTCGTTATTTCCATTAGAGAAGAATTACTCATTTGGAGCGTCAAAAAATAAGCCATCGATCCTCCGACCGGGATAACGGTTGAGAGGCCGAAACCCAAAGCTGTTTCTCCAAAACAGGGCGTTGAAAAGTCTAGTTTGGAGTTTGGACGCCATTTTTTATAAGCCCGAGAGAGGAGACGACTACACAGTTTTGCAAGCACTGCAAGCATAGACATGTGGGTTCTGTTTCTTGCAACATTTTGTGGACTTGGATCAAGCTTAACGGCCATAGACAATTTGGGGCAGATCGTTGAGTCGCTTAGCTATCCCAACAAGACAGTTACCTCCTTTGTGTCGCTTGTTAGTATCTGGAATTTCTTTGGAAGGGTGTGTGCTGGATTTGTGTCTGAAATCATGGTTGTTAAATACAGGCTTCCACGACCACTCATGATGACGATGGTCCTTCTTCTAGCATGTGTTGGCTACCTCTTGGTTGCCTTTCCATTCCCAGGTTCACTCTATATAGCATCAATTGTAACTGGATTCTCATTTGGTGCACAACTGCCAATGAACCTCACCATAGTTTCCGAGCTTTTTGGTCTAAAATACTACTCGGTATTGTTCAATTTTGTACAATTGGCTAATCCTCTGGGATCATTTGTATTCACTGTGAAGACCACTGGGACTCTATACGACAGAGCGGCAATGAAGGATCTTACAAAAAAAGGTCTAAGAAGGTCTTCAGTGAAAGATTTGACCTGCATTGGCACTCATTGTTATACGCTACCGTTTATAGTTTTGGGTTCTGTTAAATTTTTTGGAGCCTTGAGTTCTCTTATTTTGGTGATACGAACCCGAAACTTGTATAGTAGCGATATATACAAAAAGTTTAAAGAAAATACAGAGAAATAATTGAAGACACAGAAATGGTTGATTGGGTGTTGGGATTAGCCAATTTGAAAATGCTATGACTTACTCCGGTTATGTTCTTTTTTCATATCTAATTTGCAAATTACTGTTTTCATGTACATGATAGATTGATATTGCAATATATTATATGTTAGAAGTGAGGATATTTTAATTTAATCTTTTTAAAAATTGTAAAATTATAAATTAATATAATGATAAAATTATATTTGAATTCCATAAAAAAGATTTCGACCTCTAGAAAAAATTTCTACTTTTAACCCTAACACTTCAAATCAAATGGGCTTAAACAGATTCAAATAATATTAAAATTTTATAAATTTAAATATTTTTATTTTGAATGTGAAAATTAATTTTACTTTCATACTATCAACCTCTTTATAATAATATTATTTGTCTACTAAATTTTTTGTTGTTATAAAGAGACCATCATACATTAATAACAACATTTGAGATATAAAAAACAATGACTTAATTTTTTTTACCTAACTTTTCAATATATAGAAAATAAAACAATATTTAAATTAAAATATTAAAATGTTTCCATATTTTATTAATGAAATATTAAATGAAACTATCTATAAAAAAATCCACAACTCATGCATACATATTATAGCATAATATTTAATGCATCCAACTTAAATAATTTATTGAAGTGATACTTTTAATAAAAAGGAATAAGACAAATTTTCTCATTGAATTTTAATAAATATTTTAATATAATATCTATAAGTTTAATTTGTCAAATGTATTTTTGTTCTATCTATCATTTGATACTCCAATCTGAGGATGTTAATTTCTACAAAAAAATCGACACGTAAATTTTTAAAAAATTGTCAAGAGGAGAAAAAAAAAAAAACTAAACAATCATATATTTGCATTAAATTTCCTTTACTTTTCAAGATCAAAATTAATAAATAAAAATTTTTTATTGCAATTTTAATTTCCTTTTTTATTTTCCCTATCTTTTTCAGCCTAATAGAAAACCCATATTTTTATCTCTCATGAGATTGGCTTATAAAAATTTTATAATCTTCATTTGCTGGGTTTCTTCTTTTTTCCTTTGTAAATTAATCCTTTCGCCCGACCTTGAGTGGTGGTTCCACGGCCCTCGACCCATTGGGTATTTATGTGCCTCCTAAGTGAAGCTTCATTGAGGTCAACCCTCTTTCATTCACCACCAGCATTGTCGAAGGCTATGATCACAACCATTGAATCTGTAATTTTATGGTTGTAATTTTACATTTATTGTTGTATTTTGAGCAATAAATTTATGGGCGAAACCCATAATTTCAAAACTCATTTTCATTTTAAAATAACCCGAACAAGGGAGCGTATATTTACACCAAATCCTTTTTAAATTAGTTTTCAAAAAAATTTTAAACCAAAAACCACATGCAAACCTAATCTTGAAATTTCTCACCAACAATGTTTTTGACTTGAATCAAATCACCACGAAAAAGAAACAGCAAAAAAATAAAAATAAACCTTTTTTGATACATATTTCCTTTTAGAAAAAAAGAACCTACAATATCATAATATTTTTGCCAACTTTTCTTCGTCTTTTTTGTTTGACAGACACTCACATCATTCTTGCTTAAAACATCCATTGGTCTTACTTGAGAAGAAGAAAAAGTAAGGATTAGATGAGCTTTTAATAAATTATTATTGGGTCAAATTTTACGACGTAAAGATAGGATATGTTAAAAGATGAGACATATCCAGGTCTGTGGATAGGCAAATGGTGTTTAACCTTCATATAAAACAGTTACTCGTACATATGATTGTGCTCTAATAATTATAATTATATATATATATATATATATGTTCACACATATGATAGTGCTCCATTGAATTTTCAATTATGTCGGCCTCCTGATCGTTATCCGTCTATAGAAAATGACTGCATAATTTATGCAGTCCAAGAATTTGTAGTAATAAACAAAAGATTGTCAGAAACACTGAAGAAACCTCATCTTATCTTTACTGCCTCATAAATACCTTTTTTTTTTCGCCCTCATAGATATAATAATCAAATCGCCCAAATAAAATACTAATACTTAATTTTTGTAATTATTCTGTGAGTTTAGTTTTAATAGTAACCACTTATATTGGGTTGATCTTCAAATATATAGCCTTCAGGTACAATAAAATAATACCACATTATCAATTTTTAAAAACATATAAATATTGTTCTACACTCAAGCACATAT
Organism: Gossypium stocksii; assembly: GCA_020496765.1. Lineage (NCBI taxonomy): Eukaryota > Viridiplantae > Streptophyta > Magnoliopsida > Malvales > Malvaceae > Gossypium > Gossypium stocksii. The sequence continues at coordinate 115,655,796 of CM035623.1, forward strand.
AATATCATCTATTGTAATAGAACTTTAATTAAAAAAAAGAATTATTTTAATTCAATCTTCTCTTGCCTACTAAAATTCTATATTTGTTACATCAACTAAACTAATCACACAATATTCACAATTTTTTTATCTCTTTTGTGCGGTTTAGGATACAGTAACCGATTCCATAGATCTATATAGTTCCAAAAAATAATTTATTTATCTTATTATTAATCAAAGATTTCATATTTTGTAAGAATGACCCTCACAAATTGCGACTACTAATTTATTAAGAATTAATGGAATTGAAGCTATAATGTCATCATTTGTTGGAATCAAAATATCTACGTACGAGATCAGGATCACTATTTGTATCGATTAAACAAATTGTTGGAATTCCCAAAGTGATACATTCTTGAAGAGTCGTATATTTTTCTTGCTGATCAACAATGGTTATAATATCTGGTAATCTCGTCATATATTCAATCATGCCCAGATATGTTTAATTTAATTTACCATTAATTAAAATAAGTTAAAATTTTGGGGGAATGTTGAAATTTTATGCCGGAAAAAAATATAACAAAAAATAAATAAAATTTAAAAAATGCTTAAATCAATAATTAAAAATTAAAAAATTGATAAAATTCATAAGCACAAATGAAAAAAAATAAACCATTAAAAATCTGGAAAAAAAAACGCTAGTAAAAAAAATCATATTTTGAAAAATTATAACCACCATTGTTGGTTTCTTCAAATTCTGAAATTTGATTAAAAATTAAAAATTAAAAAAAATCAAAATCAAAATTTAAAGAAAAAAATACTTATCTACAAATTAAAAGAATTAAAAAAAATTGACTCCATAGAACATGATTTGAAAGCAAAGAAATAAAAAATTTTAAATTTTAAAAAAAATTAAAATGATTTAAAATTATAAAAGAAGAAAACATTTTTTTATTTATCAAAAAATTTAATTTGTGAAGTAATTTAATTAAAGTTAAATTAAATTAGAGAAAATATTAAATATGGATGAATGTATAATAAGACACTTACATTTTTAAAAGTTGATGAAGTGACATTTTATTATTAGTGCTTAAAAACTATATAATGTAGGATCACCTTAATATAATTTATTCCCTTTATAATATATTAATTTAATATGTTTTAGTTTGGATATAAGCCAAATTTACACTATTACACTTAATATAAGACTAATGGCAAAATTTAACCTATTATATTTAATTGTTAATATTTTAATTAAGGCTATAATTTAAAATTCCAAAAGTAAAGGTAAAATATATCAAATGTTTATGTACTCCTTTAAATTTTAAAATTTTACTTCTTATATTGTTATTTTGGTTACCATTATAAAAAAGGTAAAATAATTTTTTAGTCTTCAACATTTACAATTTTTTTTGTTATTTTAATCTTTATCCTTTAAAAGTAAATTAAAAATTATTTTTTTTCCATATTTTAAATGAAAACATAAAAATTAAATAAAACTCTTTAAAATTTAAAAAATAAAAAAATTGTTTTAAATATATAAAAAATCTAAAATCTAGTGTTGTCTAAATTAGACCAGATCAAATCAGTTGAATTGGGAATAAGATGTGATATCAATTTGGTGAAAGGTAAAAACCGATTGACCTGCGAACCGGTACAGACTATTGAATTGAGCTAAAGACCAGTTGAACTGATTTTTATAATTTTTAAATATTTTTATTTTTATTTTTGATATTTTTTTTGCTTTGAACCAGATGGATTGTTTGAAATGAGAATTGATTTGTCCTACTTATTCAACTACTAGTGTTGTTTGAAAAACATCGCCAAAAAAAAAAAAAGTGTTAATTACTCCTTGGATGAAAATAAAAGTTGTTTATGGGTCATGTCACGTAGTCAATCTAATCGACACATTTTAAATATAAGTAATTTAAAAAATAATATAAATTATTTTATATCTAAATTTAATTATAACATTAATATTAATTTATATAAATATTAATATAAACTTTTTAAGTTTTATCATTATAAATATTAAAACAGGCCAAGTTGGGCCAGCCCAAGAGTTCTTAATTGAAGCATTCAATCAGTTTAAAGTAAATAAATTATTAAAAAAATAAAATATTAAAATATTTTAAAAAATTATAAAAAAATTAGTTCAACAATTAGTTCAATTGATTTTTAGTTCGATTCAACTAATTTTTACCCATTTTTGAGTCAATTAATTTTTTACATCTCACCAAACCCAATTTTATTAGTCGATATGGTCCAATTTAGACAGCATTGAGATTTGGAATTTTTTATTTTTTGAATTTTAAATAGTTTTTAGTTTTCATAAGTTTAGAAATTTTTAAAAATATTATTTTAAATATTTATGTTTTTGTTTAAAATATAAAAAATAAATTTTAAAATTCCTCAAATTGAAAAAAGAACAAACATTGAGGGGCTAAAAAAAGAATTTTAACTTTTCTTTAATATCTCAAATTTAAAGTATATTTTAAAAGAGGAACGAAACATGTGAGATATGAGTAAAGAGATTAAAAAGAGTTAGAGAGTGAAAAAGATATAAAGTTGAGTGGATGAAATAATAGTTTGCGTTTTGTTGAATAGAAAAAAGAGTAAAAGATGTGAAGAAATTAAAATAGAACAGGCTGACGAAGGTCACGAAACTTTCTCAACTAATTATCGGAATACTTCAGCAATAATATTAAGATTAAAATTAAAATCACGCTAATAACAAAAATTAAGCTATAAATTTGATAGTTTCGAAATTGCATCAAGTTTCTCTGCTCCCCACTAATCACGATTCACGCCCATAAATCAATCTTCCATATATAAGTAGATTTGGTATTAAAACAAATCGGCTTAAAATCAAATTTAATTTCATTATAGTTCAACAACACCAATTAAATCTGCTTCAAAATAATAAAATCAATTTTTATATGTTTGGTGTCCATCAATTTTAATAATAATAATAATAAAAGACTTAAGACAGCTAATGCTTTAAAGTTGTGTGGGTAAATTAATATTTTCTTTTTCTTTTAGAAAAAAAAAAAAAAAAAGACCATACAAGTCATCTTAAAACACAACAGGCTGACCAAACTTAATTATCAGAATTACTTACAACTTGTTTGCAATTTACAAATTATAATACAAGCGGATTCTTCTACAGTTTATTTTTGTGTCAAAGATAAAACTATTATTTTTGGACTAAGCTGAATCCAAGGCCGAGGAATCCCTGCAAGTAAAAACTTCACTCCTGTAAATTTTCTATAACCTGGCCTACCTACCAAAACTTTAGTCATTCTGAATTATTGTCTTATTTATTAAGTTCACAGATCCCCTTTCATCCTCCTTCAATTCTCTCTTTTCCATCTTCTTCACAGACTCAGATAATAGAGTCATTTGCAAGGGCAGTGTGACGATGGGAAGAGGGCTCAAAGGCAATGAACTGTTGCCTTTCACGGTACAGTTCCTGAGAGGAAGATGGTTTGCACTTTTTGCATCCTTTCTAATCATGGCTGGAGCTGGTGCCACATATCTATTTGGAACCTACTCCAAAGAGATCAAAGCTACACTGGATTATGATCAGACAACGCTCAATCTCTTAGGCTTCTCAAAGGATCTTGGTGCTAACGTTGGGGTTTTTTCCGGTCTTATTGCTGAGGTAACTCCCACTTGGTTCGTTCTTCTAGTTGGTGCTGCATTAAACTTCGGAGGGTATTTCATGATATGGTTAGCTGTGACTGGTAGAATAGCCAAGCCAAAGGTTTGGCAAATGTGCATTTACATCTGCATAGGAGCCAATTCTCAGAATTTTGCCAACACTGGAGCTCTTGTCACCAGTGTCAAGAACTTCCCTGAAAGCAGGGGTTCAATGTTAGGACTGTTGAAGGGCTATACAGGGCTCAGTGGAGCTGTAATGACACAAATTTACTTAGCTGTATATGGAAATGATTCCAAATCTCTTATTCTTCTTATCGGATGGCTTCCTGCTGCAATTTCCGTAATATTTGTATATACAATTCGGACAATGAAGCCAGTTAGACACCCGAATGAGATTAGAGTGTTTTACCAGTTCCTTAGCGCCTCCATTTTGCTAGCAGTTTTTCTCATGCTAATAACTTTGACAGAGAAACTAGTTACTTTCTCGAAAGCAGCATATGCTGGGGCTGCCACAGTGGTTTGTTTCCTCGTCTTTTCCCCTCTCTTTATTTCCGTTAGAGAAGAATTGCTCATTTGGAACATGCAGAAACACCCAATTGATTCTCCAATGGAGATAACAGTAGACAAGTCAACCCCTGAAATAGTTGAATCCAAACAAGTGGTTTCCATGCCTGGTTCTCCAAAACAGGGTGATGAAAAGGTAGAAAAGTCTTGTTTCTTAACCATTTGTGACAGGCCTGAGAGAGGAGAAGACTACACAATTTTCCAAGCACTGACAAGCCTTGACATGTGGATTCTGTTTCTTGCAACATTCTGTGGACTTGGAGCAAGCTTAACAGCAGTAGACAACTTGGGGCAGATTGGTGAATCCCTTGGCTACCCCAACAAGACAGTTACTTCCTTTGTGTCCCTTGTTAGCATCTGGAATTTCTTCGGAAGGGTGTTTTCTGGATTTGTCTCTGAAACACTAATTGTAAAATACAAGGTTCCACGGCCACTCATGATGACCTTGGTCCTTCTACTTGCCTGCATTGGATACCTCCTGGTTGCGTTTCCAATGCCAGGTTCACTCTATGTAGCATCCATCATAATTGGATTCTCATTTGGTGCACAACTGCCGCTGATTTTCGCCATCATTTCCGAGCTTTTCGGCCTTAAGTACTACTCCACATTGTTCAATTGTGGACAGTTGGCTAGTCCTCTCGGCTCATACATATTTAACGTGAAGCTTACTGGGTTTCTATACGATCGAGAGGCAATGAAGGATCTTGCAAAGAAAGGTCTAACACGATCCTCAGTGAAAGCATTGACCTGCATTGGCAGTCACTGTTACAGGCTACCGTTTATAATCTTGACTTTTGTTACCTTCTTTGGAGCCTTGACGTCTCTAATTTTGGTGGTGAGAACCCGAAATTACTACAGAAGCGATATATACAAGAAGTTTAGAGAAAATGCTGAGAGTTTATGAGACAACAAAATGATCATTTGGGATTAGCATTGACAAAATAACAGTATTATTTCTACCATATTATCCCATGTTATTATCTGTATACTATTTTTTATGTATTATTTACTGCTTCCTACCTCATAATTGAAAGTTACTTACACAATATCCAAATTTGTCGATGAGCTTCAGAAAAGCATACGATAGTGCTCACCGGGAAGTGATTTGCCCACACTACTTTGTTGGGATTACCACCCTCTCTCCCCAAATCAAATGTCTTTTTTCTGTCGTTTTGTGCTAGATTCTGTGATTCACGGGTGGGCAAGTCACAACTTGTGATCTCTAAATCATTTGTTTATGGAATTTAGGAGCTGTAATTTCAGGACAGTTTTCCTTGAATTCGGCCCAAGTTGTAGGACACTCACTTCACGTGGGGGGATTTTCATGCGTTGATTGGTCAACCAAAGCCGATCCCCAAACGTTAGTGCCTCTTGCTCCATTTCCCACTACCCTTTCCCACCCACATACATTTACACTAATTTATATATAATGGCTCCTACCATATGTATTATATCTCAATCCGGAACAGATAAATATTCGTTTGAGTAAATTCAAACCTATATTTAATTAAATTAGATTTTAATCGGTATATTAATAATAATTAATAAATTAATTTTTTTTTCTGAAACATACTAAAACTACATAATTAGTATATGATAATATCGAAAATTTTAAAGATATTTTTTAAATAGGTGTCGCCATTGATATTCATTTAACAATTTAATCTGTATTATATTAAAATAAATAACAATAACTCAAAAAATAAACTTATTGCTTGAAAAATTGAGAAAGAGAACTCACGAAAGTGGTGTGGTTTTTTGGAGTTGGTGAGTGGTCATTATTTCAATTTTTTTTTAATTGGAATAATTCCAACCTTTATCCTCCCGTTTTACAAAATCGAGAAGTTGAAATTTTTATCAAAATAATATAAAATAAAAAATTTATTTTCTAAAATAATATGGGTGAGGGATTATTTACCAAATTGATGAGTTTAAAATTTTTTTTAAAATTAGTCATAATATAATTTATTTTTATCATATCATTAAATTTACATTTAAAAAATTGATGTATAATAAAAATTGTGATAATTCTACATTTAAAATAATTATAACCTATCAGAAATTGAAGTTATAAGGATCACACATTTAAAATTAATCATAATTTAATTTAATATTATTAGTTAAAAATTTTGTGTACATTTTTAAATAGATTTATTATTTAAATAAAAATTTAATCATAAAATATAGAAAAAGAAAGTTAAATATAAATATATTTATAATTATTAGTTAAAAATTTTGACCTAAAAAAGAAGTGTTAATTTTATTGTATAAATCTTCATGGGCTAGGTTGGGTCGAACCTAAGCTTGATATCAATAAACTTATGCTTATCCAAACCCAACCTAGGTCAGAATATCGGCCTAAATATTTGTCTAAGCCTACCAATATTTTTAAATGGCTATCACAAAACTCATTTTAGGCTCACCCCATATTAATTTTTATAAATTTTAAAATATTTATTTTAATTTAATAGTTAATACTTTTATATATTTTTTATTTATTATAATTTTATATATAGTTATCTTAATATTTTTTAATGTTTACATTATAGTAGTATTATATATTATTATAAATTTAATTTTTATGTCTTATAAATTACATAATATATAGAAATATCATAACATAAAGTATTACAAACTTTAAAAAAAAAACTGGGTTTGGGCTTTGGTCAAAGCTCGAGCCCTGGCCATATTTTAAATGGGCTTAATATTTTTCTCAATATTTAGATTAAGGCACAATATTAATAGAGTTAGTATTTAGTACATTGGTAGTGTACTTTTTATTTTATTTTACAAGCAGTCTTAAAATTTGACATATATTTGTTTCTCTTAAATATTTCTTTTTTTAATATTTTACTATATTATTATAGAACACTTGTCAACCCCTTAACCCTACTTATGAAGTCAAAAAATTAAATTGACAATGTATCAAATATTTTTCTGTATCAATAATAATATAATTTGACTAACTTTTTAATTGTGTTCATTGGTTTCAAACTATTAAATGGCTTTCATATCAGTTGAAATAGAAAAAAAAATATCAAAATCAAGATGTTTATCTTTAATAACAATAATTAATTTTTTATGACAGATGTAGTTGACTATAAAATATGGTTCATATCAAGAATTTGAACCTAATTTGAACCTAAAATTTAGTCCAAATTTAACAAGGCCATAAACCTAGAAAGTCTTCTTAATGTCAACCGACTTTTGTTTTCTGGATTATTGCAGCTTGAATGCAAGGATAATGCTTCACAAATAAAGCACAGAAACTGTAATTCTTACTTTTCGTCACTAGAATAATGTTACAATGCACATTATTACTTGCCAAAACTAGAAAACTACACTCGTTTGCAGCTACTAGAATTAGAAGAGATTCTCAAACATGGACTGTGTAACGCCCTGAATTTTGGGCCTAGATGAATTGAGCTTTAGGCTTTGGGTCTCATATTTTTTTTAGTAAGCAAGAAAATAACAAATGACATGTTGGCTTTAAGGGTTTAATAAATTTGGAGTGTCTAGGGGTGTTGGAGAAGTTCTGGGTTCGAACTTTGAGGAGAAGAAATTTTTAATTAATTATTAAAGGAACCAGGGCGGTGAGTAGTTGGGCTTTTAAATAAAAATAGGGAAAAATGGCATCAGAGAGCCTTGTGGTGGAGTGGCTAAGTGACGCCACTTAGGGTATAGGAAAGTAGCGTTATGGGCTAGCAAGGAGATCTTAGGTTCGAATCCTAGCTTAGTATTTTTTTAAGAGTTTCATTTTGGTCTTCTAAAAGGTTGGAAGTGGTGTGATGATGGACTCTAAGGAGAGTGATCAGAAGAGAAAATTTAGGAAATGGATTGGGGAGTTATCAGTGAGAAAAACGAGGAGATGAGATGGGAAAGAGTTGGAGCCGATTGGGACTTTGGGGGTAGGTAGAGTTTTGGTTTTGTGTATAAATAGGGGGTGCCGAATTCCTTTGAAAGGTTCTTTGGTTTTCCATTGCTTTTCTTCTTCTTCCCTTCATTCTATTTCTTCCATTGCCGAATAACCATCATTCCTTTTTGTCGAAATCCCTATTGGTGTTGTGTTCTTCTTCTTTCTCTAAAAGCTGAATACTCCCTTATAATCAAATAGTCCTATCTTTTTGCCGATTCCTTGTTGTTTCCCTCCATCACAAATCGGTTGCTGTTATATACTCTTAATCAAGTTTTAAAAGCCAAATCTCGTTCAGTAGCTACCTAGGCCGCAGGATCAAAGGTTAGATTCGGTAAGTACTTAGTCAAACATCCTTAGTGTGTTTTGGTAAAAGCCGGAGGGCTATCTAACTTTCTATTGTCGTTAACCTGTATTAACAAGGGTAGGGTTCAAATATCACAAACGTGATAGGGATCTACAAGTCTCTACCGAAAAACTATCTATTCGTTTCGACTTTTGGGTAAGTGTTCTTGATTTTTGGATATGTTGGCCGAATAGTTTATAGTAAGAGAAAATGTGACTTAAGTGGAAACAAGTCACCTATGATTTCGTCTTTAATGATTAAGATTAATGCAGATCTAAGGATATTCATGAATAGTAGCTAAGGAGGGGCTATAAGAACTTGTGGCACATGGTAAGGCCATGGTAAGGCTTCGGTTTTTGGTAAATGTTGTGGTTATGTGTGATTGATTTGAGGATTGGTATTGGTTGTAGGTTCAAGATTGAGGATAGTGTAATAAGTCTCATTAACCAGGTGTGTACATACATTTCACACACGACAAATCAGCAAAAGCTAAAATCCCGAAAAGCCGGAATGTCGAAAAGTTGAAAAGTCGAAAGGTTGGCGCCGGCAACCACACAAGCGTGCGAATATTCGTGTAGAAACACTGATACGACTACCGAGGTCAAGAGAGCAATCTCATGGTCTCGGGCCACTATTGGCCAACCGGGCTAGAAGAGGGCTAAATGGGCCCAACGGGCTCATAGGCCCAAATCGACAAAAGTTGATAAGTGATATTAAAGGATGAGTTGGTATTGATGGTTAAATGATTTGAACAAGATCGGGCCTGGTGGGCCATATATTTGTGAATGGGCCTAATGGGCCATATGGACATGATTGGGTTTGATGGGTCATATGTGATTTTAGGAAAAGCTTGGTACTTAAGCGGTCCTAGTGACCCACCTCCTCTTCTCTTGAATCCTACCTAGTGCATAGTATCTGTTTACTTTAGCCGCGAGGACTTGTTAATGGGCCAAAGTTCGTAATTAAAACTCGTACTATTAAGAAATTACGAAAATACCCCTGTAGGGTAGAACTACTAAAACACCCTTGTAGGGTAGAATTATTGAAATGCCCTTGTAAGGTAGAATTACCAAAATACCCCTAGGTAGTGAAATGGCTAAAATACCCCTAGGTGCTTAATGTGTGGAAATGTGAATGTTGCATTCATGATATGTATGTTGCATATGGGTGGGATTGATGAAACGGAGGAAGAATTTGAGGATCGCATGGTTGCTTGACGACCATAGATCCGCCGATGGCTTTTTAAGCCCAATATATGATTAGCAGCTTTGCTGCAATGATAGGTAGTACCGCAACCGGCACTACCATTGGTGTATATAGGATGGGTGGGTCGATATTTATATCCCCACATGGTGTGTAGGGTTAGACGGAGATGGTGTGTAGAGGTTAGATGGGTGGGATTTTTACACTTGATTGCTTTAATACTGTTCTGCTATTGGATTAGGCTCAGGCCCAAGATGACTTGTGTTGTATGATATATATATATATATATATATATATTTTATTGTTGAGGGTTGTACACACTGAATTTCAAAACTCACTCCCTCCTTTATTTTTCTCAGGTAACCCTTAGTAGACGGTTCGACGGATGGAATGACTCAGAGATGGCCAACTAGCAAGACGATTTGGACTTGTTTTTCTCATGAATTTCTAGTTTTTTTTATTTTACTTTATTTCAGCTCAGATTGTAATTAGGCCTTTTCTCTGGTTATTACTTATTATTATGCTTAGGGATGGAATATGGATTTATTCCTTTTAAATACTTTTCAAATTATTTTAAAACCACTTGTTTGTTTTAAAATTAAGCTTCCGCGGTTAAAGAAAAAATTTTTCCAAAGTGACTTTCAACATGTAATAATTAAAAAGGATTTGTAATGCACCTCGTTACAAAAGCAAGTACTGCCTGGGTTTTTACTTGAAATTTCTTTTAGAAGGGTTTTCAATGAAAATAAGGTTTTTGCTAAAACACTTCAATGTGACACGCCGGACTCGGGCCTAACTTCTAAGCTGAGTCTGCGGTGTTATATTTAGTGGTATCAGAGCCCAGTTACAAAGCTCGGGCTGTGATGTGGGCCTTATTGTTTGAGTTTAAAAACTATTTTTGAGTAGATCAAAATATTTTAAAATTCTTACTGGGTGGCACACCAAGTCTCCGACGTCGAACCAAGTAAGTTCTTCTGATACTAAATTTATTTTGAATTGTTATACTGTAGATAGTGGGCTACTTTTAGAACTAAAGCCCACAAGGAACTAAAACTGTAGAGGATTTACGACTGCGAAAACAATACTCTACTTAATACTTCCATAAAACATCGGTGTAAATACTAAAACTAACTAAAACTTCATAAAACTTTTAATACAGATAATGAGCGCTAGAAGAGGTACAAGGGGTTGTGGCCGAGGTCGCGGAAGTGTTAGGGCTGAATCGTCGGCATCGGGCCATATGTTCAATGTTGAAGTAGGAGAGGCTCCGGCCTCACCTGTAGCTGAGACTAGGCCGTATGATCGGGCCGCTGGAGAAGAAGCATTGTCACAAGTAATGCTGAGGATTTTGGATAGGATCGTAGGGCCCACTAATGGTACGAGAAATCGATAGTCAATTCTGGAGCGACTCCGATCTAATGGGGCTGAGATTTTTAAGGGCGTTATTGGTGTGGCTCCTAACGTGGCTAAATACTGGTTGGAGGCCACTGAAAGGATAATAGAGGACTTAGACTGCTCACCTGAGCAGAAGTTGAAAGGGGCAGTGTCACTGCTTAGGGAGGAAGCCTACCAGTGGTGGTTGATAGTGAAAGAGGGCACCCAACCTGAGCGGGTCACTTGGGAGTTTTTCAAAACCGCGTTTCAGGATGTGGGTGCCAACTATGTGGATACTAGGAGGAAGGAGTTCTTGAACCTAACCCAGGGGAACAAATCTGTGGCTAAGTATGACGCCTTAGTAGGTATGCAAGGGTTATGGTGGCAACGGACTATGAACGTTGTGTTAGGTTTGAGGATGGTCTGAGAGATAGTTTTAAAGTATTGATAGCTCTCCAGAGGGAACGAGTTTTCTCGGAACTAATGGAGAAAGCAAAGATAACAGAAGAGGTGAAGCGCACTGAGTGCCTAAATCGGGAAAAAAAAAGGGGTAAGAATAAAAGGAAGGCTAAGACTTCTGGTGTTGAATAGAGGCCTAGGGCTAGGGCTAGGGCCAGGGCCAGAGTTAATGGGCCAGTTAGAGCTGGGCCCCCTACTGCTAATCTAAGGGTGCCACTTTGTGCTGACTATGGGAGAGGTTATGCAGGCGAGTGTTGGAGGAAGAAATAAGCTTGTCTAGCTTGCGGATCTATGGAGCATAGGACCAGGGATTGCCCTAGAAGGCCGGGTTTGGTGCAAGCCGTGGACCGGGATAATGTTCAGCCACCAAGGGGTGGTCAAGAGCCATCAAGAGGCCGTTGGTAGGCCAGGGGTGGAAACAGTCTGGGTTGTGGGGCACCAGGTAGAGATGCTGACTATGCTAAGGCGAGGCAGCCAACTTTAGTTTATGCAGCACGTCGCCAAGAAGACGAAAACACTCCAGATACGAATACTGGTACGTACCCTACCATAGTGTACTGAGTGTTTATTTTGGCTTTAGAATAGGAGTGCGCAGCGAAAGTATAGTGGTGTGACTTGGGTAGTACGATTAATAGTTAATTCGAAATTTCAAGAACGAAATTTCTTTATGGGGGTAGAGTTGTAACGTTCCGAATTTTGGGCCTAGATGAATTGAGCTTTAGGCTTTGGGTCTCATAATTTTTTTAGTAAGCAAGAAAATGACAAATGACATGTTGGCTTTAAGGGTTAATAAATTTGGAGTGTCTTGGGGTGTTGGAGAAGTTCTGGGTTCGAACTTTGAGAAGGAATTTTTAATTAATTATTAAAGGAACTAGGGCACTGCGTAGTTGGGCTTTTAAATAAAAATAGGGAAAATGGCATCAAAGAGCCTTGTGGTGGAGTGGCTAAGTGACGCCACTTAGGGTATAAGAAGATAGCGTTATGGGCTAGCAAGGAGATCCTAGGTTCAAATCCTAGCTTAGTATTTTTTTTAAGAGTTTCATTTTGGTCTTCTAGAAGGTTGGAAGTGGTGTGATAATGGACTCTAAGGAGAGTGATTAGAAGAGAAAATTTAGGAAATGGATTGGAGAGTTATCAGGGAGAAAAACAAGGAGATGAGATGGGGAAGAGTTGGAGCTGATTGGGACTTTGGGGGGTAGGCAAAGTTTCAGTTTTGTGTATAAATAGTGGGTACCGAATTCCTTTGAAAGGTTCTTTGGTTTTCCATTACTTTTCTTCTTCTCCCACTCATTCTGTTTCTTCCATTGCCGAATAACCATCATTCCTTTTTGTCGAAATCCCTATTGGTGTTGTATTCTTCTTCTTTCTTTAAAATCTGAATACTCCTTTATAATCGAATAGTCCTATCTTTTTGTCGATTCCTTGTTGTTTCCCTGCATCACAAATCGATTGCTGTTATCTACTCTTAATTAAGTTTTAAAAGCTGGATCTCGTTCAGTAGCTACTTAGGCCGCAGGATCAAAGGTTAGATTCGGTAAGTGCTTAGTCAAACATCCTTAGTATGTTTTGGTAAAAGCCAGAGGGCTATCTAACTCTCTATTGTCGTTAACCTGTATTAACAAGGGTAGGGCTACAAGTCTCTGCCGAAAAACTATCCATTCGTTTCGACTTTTGGGTAAGTGTTCTTGATTTTGGGATATGTTGGTCGAATAGTCAATAGTAAGAGAAAGGGTGACTTAAGTGGAAACAAGTCACCTATGATTTCATCTTTAACGATTAAGATTAATGCAGATCTAAGGATATTCGTGAATAGTAGCTAAGGAGGGGCTATAAGAACTGGTGCACACGGTAAGGTTATGGTAAGGCTTCGGTTTTTGGTAAATATTGTGGTTAAGTGTAAGATTGATTTGAGGATTGGTATTGGTTGTAGGTTCAAGATGAGGATAGTGTAACATGTCTCATTAACCAAATGTGTACATACACTTCACACACGACAAATCGAAAAAAGCTAAAATCCCGAAAAGCCGGAATGTCGAAAAGTCGAAAAGTCGAAAAGTCGAAAAGTCGAAAGGTTGACGCCGGTAACCACACAAGCATGTGAACATTCGTGTGGAAACACTGATATGACTACCGAGGCCAAGAGAGCGATATTATGGTCTCGGGCCACTGTTGGCCAACCGGGCCAGAAGGGGGTTAAATGGGCCCAACGGGCGCGTGGGCCTAAATCGATAAAAGTTGATAAGTGATATTAAAGGATGAGTTGGTATTGATGGTTGAATGATTTGAACAAGATCGTGCCTGGTAGGCCATATATTTATGAATGGGCCTAATCGGCCATATGGACATGATTGGGTTTGATGGACCACATGTGATTTTAGAGAAGCATGTAGACTGCTAGGGTTTTATGGTGGACTCTAGGCTTAGATTTAATGTACTCTCAAGCAACATAAAACTTAATTAGTTAATCAAACATGTCTGTGGACAAGTTGCAAGGTTAGAGTGTGGCAATGGATGTATGCATGTCTAGGATTGGATCTAGGAAAAGCTTGGTACTTAAGCGGTCCTAGTGACCCACCTCCTCTTCTCTTGAATCCTACTTGGTGCATAGTGTCTGTTCACTTTAGCCGCGAGGACTTGTTGATGGGCCAAAGTTCGTAATTAAAACTCTACTATTAAGAAATTACAAAAATACCCCTATAGGGTAGAATTACGAAAATACCCCTGTAGGGTAGAACTACTAAAACACCCTTGTAGGGTAGAATTACTGAAATGCCCTTGTAAGGTAGAATTACCAAAATACCCCTAGGTAGTGAAATGGCTAAAATACCCCTAGGTGCTTAATGTGTGGAAATGTGTATGTTGCATTCATGAGATGTATGTTGCATATGGGTGGGATTGATGAAACGAAGGAAGAATTTGAGGATCGCATGGTTACTTGTCGACCATAGATCTGCCGATGGCTTTTTAAGCCCAATATATGATTAGCAGCTATGCTGCAACGATAGGTAGTACCGCAACCGGCACTACCATTGGTGTGTATAGGATGGGTAGGTCGATATTTATATCCTCACATGGTGTGTAGGATTGGACGGAGATGGTGTGTAGAGGTTAGATGGGTATGATTTTTGTACTTGATTGCTTTAGTACTATTCTGCTATTGGATTGGGCTTAGGCCCAAGATGACTTGTGTTGCATGATATATATATACATTGTTGTTGAGGGTTGTACACACTGAGTTTCGAAACTCACTCCCTCCTTTATTTTTCTCAGGCAACCCTCAGTAGGCGGTTCGACGGATGGAGGGACTCAAAGGTGGCCAACTAGCAAGACGATTTGGATTTGTTTTTCTCCTGAATTTCTAGTTTTTTTATTTTACTTTATTTCAGTTCGAATTGTAATAAGGCCTTTTCTCTGGTTATTACTTATTATTATGCTTAAGGATGGAACATGGATTTATTCCTTTTAAATACTTTTCAAGTTATTTTAAAACCACTTGTTGCTTTTAAAATTAAGCTTCAACAGTTAAAGAACATTTTTCCAAAGTGACTTTCAACATGTAATAATTAAAAAGGATTTTTAATACACCTCGTTCCAAAAGCAAGTACTGCAAAAGCAAGTACTGCCTGGGTTTTTACTTAAAATTTCTTTTAGAAGAGTTTTCAATGAAAATAAGGTTTTCGCTAAAACACTTCAATGTGACACGCCGAATTTGGGCCTAACTTCTAGGCTGGGTTTGGGGTGTTACAGACTGTTATGTATCCATTTCATCATCTTTGATCCCTAAAATTTTAGATGATTTGCTTGTATTTACTAGATTATTGTAGGGTGTGTCTCGCATTTTCTTCGCAATGTTGTGAAGAGAAGATTGGTGACGTTGTAATAATGCAAAGAAATTTGAAACAGAGATAAAACAGAAATGACATCTCGACGGTACAACCCATGACATTGCGATGATGCGACAGTTTGCCAAGTCAAAGCAGTTGCGTAATTAAACTTTCAGTAGGTTATTTTTTCCTATTAAACTCTAATTATTTGAAAGATATTTTAATCAGATTAGAACTCTAATTTTAGCCTATAAAAAGGGCTTTAGTAACGCTAGAAAAATAATCATCATAATATCAGAAGTTTAGAAAACTTTAATGAAATTTTGTATTTTTAGCCAGATAGCTTTATATTAAGGGTTAGGATTTATTTCGAATATTTTTCATCTTGTACTCTTTATTTATTTTCTCATTAATGAAATTTCTTTTGTTAATACTATTTTATCCTTTTGACTACAGAGCCTTTCTAATCAAAATAATACTAATTATATGGCATGATGGTTCTAGTACTATTACAAATAATAATAAGCTATTGTAATGGAGTCTTAATTTTAAACTAAATCTAAAAGATTCAAAAAGAAGATAGAAGATGGAGATGTAATTTGTAAATATAATATTAAATATGCTAATTTATTTTTTAATTTAATATTAAATTTAATATTTTTTTTCATTTCAATTAAAAATAACATGCATGATAATAGAATTGTTAAGATTTTTTTTAAAGGGAGTAATAAATTGGGATAATTTATGTAATGAATAATAATTTAGATATCACTTTTAATAAAAAAATTGAAATACCTAAATAGGAAAAATATTATAATTTGAAAACTGATTTTTCATTTAATCCAAAACTTAAATACAAAATAGATAATAATTAACATGAATGATGCGAATAATAATTATAAAAAATCATACCAACAATAATTAAACATTAATGCTTAATAACAACACCGAGAAAATCATATATCATAATTTTTATTTATAATGAAAAAAACATATATATATTTATGAAAGAAATCAAACACTACAATTAAATTTAAAACAAGTGAAATTCAAATAAAATAATAATAAAAGCCTGGAGGAATTAATATGGTAATTTAAAAGGTGGAATTTCAAAATTTTAAAGAAATGTAAGAATAGGACTAAAATTGCAATTTTAAAATGCAAAATGAATAAACTAGTCTATAATTGCAAGAAAACTTGAGCAATGCTAAGAGAAATATCAACTACAAAAGAATAAAGATAAACAACTATCTTTCAGCCGCACTTTAATTTCTCTATATCTGTGGGGTCTTGTCCTGAGAGATAATCAATTATATTTCAACTTTGTACAACTAGTTTAAGTCCTAACACTCGCCAATTTAGCAATCTTATTATCACACCTAAAGATCTAGATCTCTCTTTTTAAGTTTTCCTCCTCAAAACTTATTAAAACTTATTATGTGCCAAAGCTCTTTGTATAAAACTTACACAAGTCTCGAGATATATATGCTTTTCGACTTACTAACATACTACATCAATTACAATCAATTCTCTCATTAAATTAGCAAAATAAACAAATAATGTTTTAATAAAATTTAAATTATTATGGAGATATTCAAGATAAGTCTTCAAATCAATTTCATCCAATTACATAATTGATGTAAATCTAATCTTTTAAGAAACGATGCACCAAATGAATCAACCTTCAAAAATGAATTACCAATCATTCCAACAAATAAATAAACAAAAGCCTAATCGTTTTGATTAAAAAGTTTGTCAATTCAAATAAAGCAAGTTTACGTAACTAGCACAACCTCAATACAAAACAACATTTAAAAAAGTTAAAAATTGCAAAGGAGTTTGTGTTGCAAACATTCCCTCCACTTTTCCTTTTAAATGCCAAAAATTTATTCCATTAATTTTTGTCAAAATTATCTTAAAAAGTGAAAATTTCTCTAAAAATATTTTTCTTTTCCCTCCATTCTTTTTTGTTTTACTGTTGACTTTTTGAAGTCCATCACCTAAAACTTCATAATTAGATAGAAAACTCATAACATTTTCATTTTTTTTTTCAAAATTCTTTATCTAAAAATACATTAGAATTTGATTCAATATTGAGGCAATTTTTGGGTAGTGTCGAGAACTAGTACCAATTGGTATCTGGCACTATTTTGCCCGGAAAAATTGTCAAGTTGCAATTGGTAAATTTTAACAACAAAAATCTTTGGATTTTGATTGTAGCTGATACGGACAGTCAATTCACCTTTGATAACCAAACTATACATAACATATCTTGGAGACTAATTTGGATTTAGATCAATGCAATTGACTTCCAAAGTTTGATGAATTAGATCGAATTAGACAAAATTTAGAAGTATATCTTGGAGATTCAAGGCCTACCCTAAGCTAATTGAAGATATTATTTATGTTTATTGTACATGTTTCAGAGGAAGATTGATTGCAATTGATATAGTATGTTAGCAAGTCTCGATTTCTTGTAAATTGAGAAGACTTATATAGGTGATGTAATCGACAAAGAGCACTTATTCTTATTCATTGAGGAACGTTTCTTTTGAGTGCATTGAGTGAAAAATCAAGTGTGTTACTTAACTAATGTCCTAAGTTTTCAGGAGATAAAGTCAGAGGAGAGTTGTCTAAATCTTAGGTACAAAAGTGAGGAGTTTAATTTGATGAGTGTTAGAGGTTGTAATCACTTGTTGTATGAGTTGCTAAAATATTGGATTATATTTCTAGGCAAGACGTTGCAAACATAGAGAAATCGAATTGCATAAACATATTTGAGTGTTTATTGTTTCTCTATCTTGTTCATACTCAGTATCTGAAACACTTGGCACTAGGCACTAACCCTGCTTGATTTCTGCTTGTAGATATTGATTTGAAATTAACAAATACCTAATAGGTTGTTTGATGAGAAGCTGAAGGGACAAAGATTGAAAACAAAAGTTGAGCTAACAAATCTAACGCATGCAAAACAGTTTTAGTTGTATCAATACACTTGGTAACTTGCTAATTACACCACCAAAAACTAATTTAAGTGTTCATCATATTCTTGTCACGTTAGATTTTGAAGCACTACATGATTTTGTAATAAAAATGAAATGTTAATTGTTTGATATTTGAATGGAGACGATAAAATCGGAGACTTATATGGGAATAAATAGTATACTTCGAGGCGCGGATGACACTCTCCAAAGAGAACTATTTGCCCTCACACAAAGTTGCTAGAGGGTTAAGACAAAGCTCCTCCTGGGATACAACAAAGTTTTGAATTTCCTTTTATTAGCAAAATCGAGGAATTCCCTAATTCTTACTCTATGTTCTAAAAATAAAATTGATTGTAATTATATATTTGTGAGCACCATAATGCCTCTATTTATATGCATTCAAATAATACAATTTGAAGAGCCACAACCCTTCATATTAGACATACTCCTTGGGAGAAACATGTCCCATAGAAATGTATTTATTGGATGATAAATCATCACTTTTAATTTGAATAATGCTTATGAATAATTAAATTTGTAAGATGATAAATTGTAATGACCCAAAATTCACGGGTATCAGAAAAGTGTATTATCAGGCCTCCGTCTTAATAAACCGAATTCGTAATAATTATTAAAAATATTTATGAGTCCAGTATTGTGTTTAATTAGGCTTTAATTAGGTGAATTTAGCTTAATTAGGAGAAATTAGAAAAAAAGACTAAATTGAATAAAAAGTAAAAATTTAATTATAGATTAAAATAAAATAAAGGGGATTAAATAGGAAATTATGCCTATTTCATTAGGTGAGGCGGCAAATGGGAAGAAAAAGATTTTTCTTCGATTATATATTATATATATAAATATTATTATGATTTTATATTAAAATTATTATTATTAAATAAATTAAAATAGTGACAAATGTATGGTAATGATAATAAATATGTGTAAAATACATGAAAATATACTTGTAATATATTTGTATATTTTCTTAAATAATAAGTAAAATATATCTATTAATTATTATTATATTATGAAATAAAATAAATAAAGACAAGTGTAAAATGATGATAAAATACAAGTGTGTTAATTAAAATATGTACATTTGTAATATATGCATTTAATTTACTTATTATTTAAGTAATAGATATTTGTTATAATTAGATTAATAAACAAATATAATACAAAGAAAGTAAAAAAGACTAAAAGGGAAATTAAACCAAAAGCATAAGTTGAGGAGGTTAATCCTTAAAAATCTGAGATTTTTAAGTTTAATATTTATATATTATATTATTAAATAATAAAAATATTTATTATATTTTATTATATATTATATATTATATTATTATTATATTATATATATATGTAGTTATTATATTATTATATTTTATATATATGTGTAGTAAAGTAAAGAAAGAAAACAAAGGAATTAAAACAACAGAATAGCAAGGACGAAATAGAAAGAAATAAGGAAAGAAAAGAAAAGAAAAAGGAAAAGGAAAAATTAGGGTTTTAAGGTTTGGAGATTTAATAGCCAATATAGCATTCGAGGCATTCGCGAAGAAAGGAAAAGAAAAAATAGACAAGGAGTAAAAACGAGATATCACGGTTTGTATTACTATATTTTTAAGTTACTTTTTATTAAATGTTTTGTATAAATTTTACATTTAATAAATGAGTATAAGGTAAGTATTAATATTTGAGTTGAATGGGAATTGGATTGGATGGTGAATGTGTATGTATAATTGAATTGTATATTGATTTGAATGTGAAATTGAAATTGAATAGTGATATTAAGTTTGGTATGAAAGTGAAAATTTAATTGAGAATTGGAATACCCTATTAACTAGCCGGGTTAAGTCGGATATAGTTGGCATGCCATTGGATTTGGAAAAGTACGGGATTTATCAGCTTTGCCGATCAGTCACTTTATGTGTCGTATTTCAGGCACCTCGCAGGCACTTATGTGTCGTATACTGATCAGGTACTATGTACCGTTTTAGGCACAATGTGTCATACTGGTGTGTTTGGGTTGGAATCTATGTATCCGTCAAAGTCAGGGTTTGTTAATAGGGTGAATAATTGAAATGAGAAAATTAAATAAATTTGATTGATCGTACTATTAAAAATATGAGAAAGAAATTATAAGTTAAATTGTGAATTGAATTGAAACATGAGATTTGAAGCATGAATTTAAGGTTCATGAATTTGTTAAAATATCGACTTGTTGATATTGAAATCAGTTGAATAAATGAAATGAGAAAATCGAATGAATTTGATCGATTGAACTATTGAAAGAATGAGAAAGTGAAATTATGAATTGAAATATGAATTGAAATTGAGATGTCAAAATAAGAAGTGAAAATAGAATGAATTGGAAATAATGAAATAGTGTATGAGTTAATTGAATATAACCTTATGAATTAATTGTAATTATTTTTATTAAAAAAATGTTGGTTTAAATAATTATTGAAAGGCTAATGTTGTAAGGTTTTAGATATGAAATAGAATAAGTTATTGAATTGAGATATAGAAATGAAATATATGAAATAATGATTTTATGAAATGGTTATTGATGAAATGCATGAAATGGATATTGATACAGTAAGAAGATATATAAATTAAAATGAAGAAAAGCTATTTAAGATACATATTATTAAGATAATTTAAAGTTTTAAATGCATGAATGATTTATTGAAAAGTAAAATAGTGGTAAGATTAATTGTGCATATTTATTATTTTTACTTTAAGAATTTGAATTATAGTAATACTACTGGTGTATACTCAGTGTACAGTTTGTTTCCGTGTGCAGATTAGGTATAGAAATTTTGAAGAGTTGTGTTTGAGATTACGAGCTTTCATCTCATCATATCTTCAAGCAACAAGAGGGTACGTTTTAAAATTTTGAAAAGAATGGCATGTACTCAGGAAAAATCAAGTATGTTCCAAGTAGTAGTAAGGACTAGATTATAAATTATTTAAATTTATTATTTGTCCGTTTTTATGTTATAATATATTAGTGATTAGCCAATAATTACTTTGGCACCAAATGTAATATTCCTATATCAGGTTCCTTGAGTCGAACATGGTATAAGGGTGTTATATAAATCATCACTTTTGAATAGTACTCATATTAATTTGCAATCTATACTTTCCATCAATCCCCCACTAGATTTCTAATTCCAAAAAATAAGTACACAACAATTATGCATAAAGAAGGGTGTCCACAGATTGAACCTTCTTTTAGTACAAACTCTTAGAGTATCAACAAAGTGAATGGTGGCTAGTCGCTTGAACCATCACTCTTAAAGTTAATACCAAAAAAATTTCACACATAATTGTAAAGTATTAGAGTAAGAATTTAATTTGCTTTAGCACCGTTATGGCCATGTGCTCATACCATTTCATGAACATGTACGAGAGAAAATCATGAAGAAAATCTCGTTGAAGCGGCACCACTTCATGTCCATATAGGTGGATTTTATGACAATTAATGTCCATCCATTAAGAGTAAAACTCATCCTCCTAAAATATAAACACTAAATCCTGATTCTTAGTGTACGTTGTCATTCAATAACTTGTTATTGCCCTTTAAACCTTGAAACTAACTTTTGGCTAAAACAAGGTAGGGTTTCCATTATCAATGATGTGATTAGAATGATTTTAATCCCATCTTAGCGGTGGTACTCTTAACCAAATCCCTTGACAAACCTTTTGTTAATGGGTCTGCTAAATTGTCAACTGGCTTAACATAGGTAACAATTATCACACCGTCCTAAATCAATTGTCTCATATACTCATGTTTCAAACTTATATATCTAGACTTTCCATTATACACCTTATTGTACGCTCAAGACATGGTAGATTCACTATCACAATATACGGAAATGGCAAACTTACATTGTGGCCATAACTTTATATCTAGCAAAAGTTCTCTTAGCCATTTCGCTTCTTTGCCGGTAGTCGCTAAGGCTATAAATTTAGCCTCCATAGTTGAATGAGATACGCAAGTTTGTTTCTTGGAGGCCCAAATAGTAGCTCCACCTCTAATTGTAAAAATCCATCCTGATGTGGACTTATTGTCACTTAGACTTGTAATCCAACTTGCATCCAAGTAACCTTCTAGTACTGTGGGATAATCACTATAGAATAATCTCAAATTTTTTGTTTTCTTAAGATAGCCAAAAATTTTACAAATTCCTTTCCAATGATCAGTACTAGGAAAATTTTTAAATATCGCCAATTTGCATACAGCAAATGTGATATCGGGTTTAGTGTAATGCATTGCATACATTAGACTTCCGATTGCGCTGGCGTACTCAAGTTGCGCTATAGCCCTGCCATTATTCTCATTTAACTTGAAGTTTGAATCGTATGGAGGGTTTGAATCCTTGATATTCAAGTGTTTAAACTTTTCCAATACTTTCTTAATGTAGTGAGATTGACTTAGTGCAAAGCCATTTTCATGCTTTTTCACCTTTATTCCTAGAATTGTATCTACCTCATTGAAATCCTTTATTTTAAATGTCGAAACCAATTTTTTGTTTTGAAAAACAGGGATCGACTTTAAAAAAAATATGGAGTCGCCACCGATCCTTTTTGTTTAGGTGTGATTGGATCACCTGATAAAACATTTTGCCCTATTAAAACATTAACTTTGGTCTACGAATTTCAAGAAAATGAGTTTGGAAGTTGGTTACGTACGAGGAAGGGTTAGCACCCTCGTACACCCAAAATTGGTACCAAATCGATTAAATGATGTCCTAATGCTGGAAACTTGAAAAGTTTTGAATATACAATTCCTTTGAAAAATGTTTGAATAACTCGAGTTGGAATTTAAGATCCACTTGTCCCGAAGAAATAAAATGCCACATCCTGTACGTTGGGATACGACATTTTAAACTCTCAAAACCGAGATCATCTTATGATTTCCAAAACATGCAATTAAAAGGATATTTAGTTATTTGGTCGAACGAAAAACCAAAACCCAACACGTTAGGGCACAATTTATTGAATTTCTAAATACAAAACATTGCCTTATTTTGAGAAGTTTGCAAATAAGCAATTTTAAAACTAACCCGAAATGCATTTATATAATTTGTTTGGGATAAAAAAATGAAACAACTAAAATCGGCCCGAATACATTGGAATTACAACATTATACAAACAGATGACAAGAATAACAATATGAACATACGATAACGATAATCTCACAATCCTATTCGAAAAACTAACGTTAATAATAAAAAATTAATGAAATCTTAAGAATATAACTAAAAATGCGACAAGCCTTCAAATACGAATAAAAATTAAAATAAAACTGTGAAGGTAAACAAATTTGAAATCAACACAATATAAGAACGATTTTAAATAAGTAAAAGAAAATGTATAAAAACTTAAAATAAGCCATACATGAGGGAGTTTGAAACAGATTATATAAAGAAATAAAAATAAACATAATAATACATAAATGATTTTTTTTTAAATAGATATTACGCAAGAGAAAATTTGAAATGAATAATATACAAAATAATTTGAAACTAAATATATCGATTTGAAATTGATAATGTACATGAAATGAATGACTTAATTTAAATAATGTATGTACAAGTCATAATATATAAAAGTGTTTGAAACAAGCAAAAATATATAATAAAATGGGGTCTTTAAAAGAAATAAATTATATACATAAATAGATTTTAAAGAAAACATATATGTATAAATAGATTTAAAAGATAATATATACATAAAATAGTATGAAACCAATAACATATATATATAGAATAAAAATAATTTTAATATAAATTATGTACGTAGGTATAAAATAATAATATAAGAGTATTTAAATTTAATATAATACAAATCTTTCAAACAAGGTGATATAAAAGAGAATTTTAAAATAAAAAGCTATATAATTAAACAAATAAAAAATATAAAAATCAAAGTAAAATAACAAAGTAAAACAATGAAAAATTAGTAAAATAATTCAAAATAATATATTAATATAATTTTTAAAAAATGAATAATGAATAAATTAAAGAAATAAAGAATTATACATATTAAAATAAGAAAACAAAACTTAATTGAAGTAAAACTAAACTAAAAGGGATAATTTATAAATAAATAAACCTATTGAAAACCGAATTGCAGACTAAAATACAGTGCACATGAACGAAAGGGACTAAAGACGCAAATGTTCCAAATTCCCAAAACACAGTGTTTAAACGCGGACCGGTTTGAAATGGCACACAAATTCCAGGAGAAAATTAAAAAAATACAAAGAAATAGAAGTAAGATTTAATCGACTGCCAGCGCAAAATAGAGGGACTAAGCGCGGAAATATCCCTTCACTGCAAACACACGCGGATCCTGAGGGCAACGGGTCGGATCGAATAGAATCGGGTCACCTTATACGACACTGTTTTGGAGCCAATGAAACACACCCTAAACGGTGTCGTTTCATGTACTTTATAAAAACAAAGAAAAAATCCTAAAATTAAAATTCTTGGCCATCTTCTTAAAAACAAAATAAAAAAATATAACACTCATTTTGCTCATATTCGGCCGAACCAAAGATAAAGCCAAAATAGGTCGTCCGACCACTATTTCGCCACCGCAATGATTGGGTAACACCAAATGGAGGCTCAATACCATACTGATAAACCATAATTTATACATAATTTTACCCCATGTTTAGCTCATTTATGGATGATTTATCATTAGAATTGTGGAATTTGATGCTCCTAATCCTTTAATTTCATGTTTTATACTTAGGTGAGTATAGGAAAGTGAAAAGAACGAGAAATGGGCCAAAAACGGGCCAAATGGGCCAAAATTAGGATGCAACGCGGCCTAACCCCCTGCACATGGGTAGATCACAAGCCTGTGTGTGATTTACAGACTTGAACACAGCCTAAGCCGAGTCACACGGGCGTGCCCCTATTGTGACTTGTTCTAATTTCACGCGGGAACGGCTACTTAGTGGCTAAGAAATGTATTCTAGAATCTATATAAACACCTTAGGAGAGGACTAAAGGGGGGACAGAGAGTAGAAGGCAGGGCATTACTCAAGGAAAGCCTATCAATCCATCTCGGAAGTAAGGATCTACATCAAGACTAAATATCTTCCTAAATTTCTCTCAGGAGTTTTGGGTTTTCTTTATGTTTTGTTGTTTTCCTTACTTTGAGATGTTTTCCTTTATTATTATGAACTAAATCCCCTAAATACCTGAGGGGGATGAAACCTAAGACAAATCTTGTTATTGTTATCTGAACTATATGATAAATATTTGATTTGTTCTTAATTGTGTTTTTAATTCTTGAGTTAATATTTCAGGATATTGATTCAAGTCGAATGTGCTTATTCAGTGGAGCAAAAGTCCCTGTTTAAGAGTAGATCCTCCGCCATTAAGCGGAGTTGATCGCAATCCTAGACATAGGACGACGAAAATCTGCCGGATTAGAGTCAAATCTAATAGGGGGATCCATAGATCGAGTTAATACAACACTAAGGGTTTTAATTAGAAAGAAATTTCAATTAACCAACCTAAGGTTAGTTGTTCTTAGTCTCGAGAGAGATATTAACATAATTTAGGGATTTCTACGGATCAAGTCGAATGAATAAATCGTCTAGTTCAGAGTTAAATAACAAGTGAAGTCTAGGTGGATTCTTCCTTGGGTATTGCCTTAATCGATTAGTTTTTCCCAAAGTATTTCCCCAATTTATTCTTTTTCGCGTCTTTAGTTTAGTTAAATGTTAGTTTAAACCAACTCCCTTTTATTTTCTAGGCTAGATAATAGAGAGAAAGTTATTACTAGTACTTTTAGTTCCTTTGGGTTCAACATTCCGGTCTTGCCACTAAACTATACTACTGTTCGATAGATGCGCTTGCCTTTATTGTGACAATAGTTAGTGTCTAGGTACGATCATAAAATTTAAAACTTCTCACGCACATCACCTACTTGGGACTATCATTCAAAAAGGTTTTGTCATTTAAAACTTGAAATCCCCATCTAACTCCGACTTCGAGGAGAAAACGAGGACTTTGATGGCGCACATAAAGGTAAAACCCCTATTCCCTATTTATTTTACATGCAAAAGAAGTAGAATGAAAAACGAAAGAAAAAACGATCATAAAAAGAAAATCTGAGATCACCTTTCAATAATTTTTTATTGCCTTTGATTTCGTATGTGTGTGTAAAAATTTACACTGTTTGCACTAGGCTTTTTATAGAAAAATCTGATAAAATTTGAAAAACCAAATACATGTTTTTCATTTCTGCTCTGCTGTATTCTGTTATTTTCTTCTCGCAGGTTCGAATGACATGGACGTACAGAGGTGTACGGCAGTAAGGAGAAATCGTTCGTGGGAAGCAGTCGCTTGTGGGAGCTGCGGCTTGGGGGGGAACCTAGGGTTTCCAGTAGCTTCCATTTACCCGGGCCATTTGGGCCAACTTTGAAACTAATATTCGGGTTTGGGCTAATATTGGGTTTAAGGGTTTTTTTTTTTGTTTTATATTCGGGTTTGTAACAAATTAAGCCAATCAGGCTTTGTTTATTTAGGTTTAATTCGGGCTTTGTGTTTAATTTGGGCCTTAATGTTTGTAAAAAAATGGACATTGGACATTGGCCTATAAATTTGGTGTAACACCCCAACCCTATACCGTCGCCGAAACAGGGTTACAAGATATTACCGAACATATCGATCAATTTACAAACAATTCATAAATAAATAACAAACATATTAAAATTAAAGCATAAGTCCCTTTAATAGACCCCCGAGGCCCAAATCACATATTAGAAATAAACCGAAATCTATTTGAGTACTCTAAATTTTTTTATTTATTTATCTACTTATTATTTTTTAAAAAAAAACTCAATATAACCCCTTTATAAACTTTTAACACTCCCTGCAAATTTCCAAATTTCAACCATTTCAACATAAACAACAACTCAGTAAATAAAACCTTCAGTCAAAATACATTCATTTCATAACAATATCATCGATCCTTATTTTATCTAATATTATATTCATTCATATTCTCAAGTAGTATTTAAATATCTTAATTAAATTTCCGTTCATGTCATATTCCAAACTTATATTAACTTAACTAACATATTCAAGGGTTAATGCTAATCATAGTCATATAGGTTCCTATACATTCCATATAAATTGTTTAAAGTATTTATAACAAAATCTACCAGAAAATCGAGATAGTGTGACTTGAGCATGATGATCCGATCCTCTGACCCTCCAGTTAATCTATTAAAAAAAGCAATAAACATTACAAGTAAGCTGACTATAACTTAGTAAGTTCGTCGGCTTTAACTATAAATCTTACTGAATATTAATATTCTAGAATTCAAATCATAGGAATATTTCAAGTAAATTGCTTTCATTCTGTAAACCATAGTCTCATTTAATAAAATTATTTAATTGAGCTCAATAATAACAATGATAACATTACTCACATTTTTTTCCACATGTTACACTTACTACTTACCAATTTGTCTATTCAAGGAACGACTTATGGAATTGAATACATCGTGATCTAGAGCTCGAGGTCAGACTGAAGCACATAAGTGCTGAACGGAAGCCCGAAGGCTAACTGAAGCACATAAGTGCTAAACTGAAACCCTAAAAAGCGTTAACTGAAACTCATATGAGTTAATGGAAGCTTGTAAGAGCTAAACAGAAAGCAAACACGAGAATTCACAACAAATGCAGATTCTCGGTTTACTTGGGTAATTCACTGTGAATTCATCTTTTTCACTGAACGATCGTACTCATTTCCTGCGTTCCGTTCCTCCGAAATACTCAATTCCGTTTTGTAACTTTTGTATATTATTCTCTTATTTTTCAACAATTAATATAAATGAATACTAATTAATATTCATAAAATAATATAGAACATTTATAATTTAACCGTACGAACTTACCCGGAACAATTTGCAGTAGTTGCAGAGATTTCGAAAACTATTCTGAAATTTTCTCTTTTCCTCGTTTATCCTTGATTTCTTGATCTATAATGCAAAATTTTCCATTCACTCATTAGCATTTATTTAAACTCTACTCTAATTTACAGCTTATACACTTTAATTTTTGAAATTTCACTTTTACCCCAAATTTTGCAGTTTTTATAATTTAGTCCCTACTCAATTAACCCCCCAATTGAATAAATTTTTCTAAATTAACACTTTATTATATTACTTTAAACTACTTCACACCATTTTTAAATGAAAAAATTCAGCACTAGTCTTTAATTTCAAACTTTTTCACAATTAGGTCCTAAAAATCAATTTCTACTGAAATTACCTAATAAAATCATCTCATAAACAAATTAAAGCTTCAAATTCATGCTATTTCATCATAAACTTATATAACTTATCCATGGAAACTTTAAATTTCACTCATAGAATCAAAAACTAATGAATTCTATAAGCGGACCTAGTTGTAAAAATCATAAAAACATAAAAATTACTAAGAAAAAGCAAGAATTAAACTAACATGATGTAAAAATATGAAAAACCAGCTTTCTCCAAACCTCCTATGGCATTTTTTCTGAGAAAATATGAAGATATCTCTAGATTTATCAATTTTGTCCTTATTTTATATGTTAAAATTGTAAAATTTCTAATTTTGCTCTTATTTCCCTTATTTTTCTACTGATTTTCTTGCCCTTGCCGTCCAACCTATTTAATTTTAGGCTTAATTTCCCTTTAAATCCCCTTTCTTTTAACACTTGAGCTATTTAATCCTTCTAGCAAATTTTGCATTTGTTACAATTTAGTCCTTTTTATTTAATTAACCACCCAAACGATAAGATTTTCTAACGAAATTTTAACACGGCATTACTAAATTTTAACACGGCATTAGCTCGATTTTACGAGATCGAGGTCTCGATACCTCATTTTTGACTTAATTTATTTAATAATTTCTCTTTAAATTTTAATTTAACCTATTAAAATATTTCTAATATTTCATTTACTTCTAAATATTATTTTATTTTAATTTCCTAATCGTACTTGTTAGATTTAGTGATCTCGAATCACTATTCCGACACCACTGAAATTTTAGGCTGTTACATTTAGGTACATTTATTGGTTTTTTTATTTGTTTATTTATTTTATGTATAATTTATGGGCCTGGGCAAAATGGGCCTTCTACATTAAATTTTGAGGCTAGATACTCTTTGTTCTCACGAACACCTTCCATGTTCGTTCCAAAAATCAATAAATCTTCTACATGGAGACAAATAATTACACCATATCTATCGGTGAATTTAGTGTAAATACATTTATCCACACTATTATGTACAAAACCATTTGACAAGATAACCGAGTCAAAATTTTCATGCCACTGTTTAGGTGTTTGTTTTAAACCATATAATGACTTGATCAATTTGCACACATTATATTTATTTCCAGTAAGCATAAAACCTTCTAGTTGCTCCATATAGACTTTCTTTTCGAGATCACAATTTAAAAAAACTGCCTTAACATCCATTTGATGTACATGTAACTTATGGATAGATGCAAATGCTATAAGAATTCGAATGGAGGTCATCCTAGTCACTGGTGCATAGGTGTCAAAATAATCTAGTCCTTTTTTTTTTTTGCCTAAATCCTTTAGCCACCAACCTAGCCTTAAAGATTGGAGAACCCCCTGTTGGAGTATTCTTCATTTTAAACACCCATTTACACCCAATTGGCTTCGATCCTTGAGGAAGATCAACTAGAATCCAAGTATTGTTGGATAATATTGAATCAATTTCATCATTGATCGCCTCTTTCCAAAATGCTGCATCCCTAGAAGTCATGGCTTCACCATAGGATTGTAGATCACCATCCACATTAAACATTATGAGGATCTTCCTAATTACGGATTCTCTATTTCCCTCAACAGGGAATGCTAGAAATTGCGAGGAAATAAAATCAAAACCAAAGTCCTTTACTTTTCTCACTTTTTGACTTTTCCTTGGCTCTGTATCCTTATTATCACAAAGACTTCTTTTGGTTTGATCACTTGAGATTGTTGGTTGATATTTTTTTCCGAATTTGTTAAATCATTGAAAACCTTATTTTCAATGAATACAACAGCTCTTGTTTCAATTATCGTATTTGACACTAAGTCAAGAACACGATAAGCCTTAGAGTGTTGAGCATATCCAACGAATGCACCCTTGACAGCTCTTGGACCTAACTTTGTTCTCTGTTAGTCGGGAACTCAATAGTAAGCCAAACACCCCCACACTTTGAAATGATCTAAGTTTGGCATTCGACCATTCCATAACTTATATGGAGATACTTTGAATTTTCTTGATGGTATTCTATTAAGAATATAACACGCAATCAATAATGTTTCACCCCATAGATTATATGGAAGTTTAGCATTTAACAACATCGAGTTAACCATATCTACTAAAGTACGATTCTTTCTTTCTGCCAAACTATTTTGTTGCGGAGTTTAAGGTGCGGAACACTCATGTATCACACCTTGTTCCTCACAAAATATATTAAATTCATTTGAAAAATATTCACCACTTCTATCACTACAAAGCACTTTGATTTTCTTACTAAACAAATTCTCAACCTCGTTTTTAAAATGTTTAAACATATCAAAAGCCTCGTATTTACTTTTCATGAGATACACATAAGTAAATCTAGAGAAGTCGTCTATAAAAGTGATAAAATATCATTTTCCACTTCTTGTTACTGTTCTATTTAATTCATAAACATCCGAATGAATTAAATCTAACACTTGTGAATTTTTTTCACACTTATTAGGAAACGGCTTTTTGGTAATTTTTGATTGAATAAAAATTTCACATTTATCCTCAAACTCATCATTACTTAGACTTATATAACCATTATTTTGCATATATTGTAAAGTTTTAAAATTAAAATGTGCTAAACGTACATGCCACAAAGGTTAAGATTCAACAATATAAGCAGAAGAATTAACTTTATTCATATCAATGCTCAACTTGAACGTACCTTCGTTACAATATCCTTTTCCTACATACATATCACCCTTAAGCAAGACAAACTTATAGGACTCCAAGATAATCTTGAACCCCTTATTACATAGAATACTTGCAGAC
Organism: Gossypium stocksii; assembly: GCA_020496765.1. Classification (NCBI taxonomy): domain Eukaryota; kingdom Viridiplantae; phylum Streptophyta; class Magnoliopsida; order Malvales; family Malvaceae; genus Gossypium; species Gossypium stocksii. Next base: position 115,687,206 of record CM035623.1, read on the forward strand.
ACTAAATTCTTTCTCACATCGGGAACATGCAACACATTAATCAAAGTCAATTTCTTCCTAGATGTAAAGTTGAGTTCCACTATCATTTGACCGAGCACCTTAACCGATTGATAATTGCCCATAAGCACTTCACGGTTTGCCATTAGTTCATAACTTTTGAATTATTGTCGGTCATTACACACATGGGCAGTAGCTCCAGAGTTGAGCCACCAATTACAGGACTTATCAGTCATGGCTATGTTGAGTTCAGTAATCATACCATTCTCCAAATTTTTTATCCCTTCCGTAACCATAGCCACTAAGTCCATGCCCTCCACTATATTGGCTTTGGAAGTTATGACATATTGCTTCTTTTTTAAAAGTCTGCAATTCTTAATATAGTGTCCTTTCTTATTACAATTATAACAATTAAGATTTTTTTCTTCTTGTCTTGCACGTCATTGGTCTTGGATGTGGCCTTTCACTTACCATTTTGAGAGTTCTTTGACTAGCTCAAATGGTTTACTTTAGAACTTTAGGGAAGATACACTGCATCACGCTTCAGAGTTTCCTCTTCAGTACGCAAATGCCTAAGTATTTTCTCCACAGTGAAGTCCTCTGCCATATGCAGAAGTTTCTTCCGATAATTGTTCCAAGACGAGGGCAACTTCGAAATGATAGCCCCAGCTTGTAACAATTCCGGAATAATAACTTTCAAGTCACAAAGCCTGCTTAAAAGGACTTGTAATTCATGGACTTGATCCATGATCGGGATACTATCGAGCATTTTGAATTCAAAAAACTTCATCATTAAAAATTTATTAGTACATTGTCGCTTGGTGTTGTATTTCTCTTCAAGAGCTTTCCATATTTCCACCGGGGATTGCATCGACATGTAATGATCATACAATCGATCAGACAATGTGTTGAGGATGTGTCCTCGACATGTGAAATTACCTTCTTCGCGCTTCTTCTTGAGTTCAGCCACTTTTGCAATTTCCTCGGAATTTGTATTAGGGGCGGGATCCTCCACGGTTTGTAGGTTTGGATCCAGAATGTATGCCACATTTAAGACAGTAAAAAGGAACAACATCTTGTCTTTCCAGCGATTGAAATTTGAACCATCAAACCGATCAAGTTTCACAAACTCGTGGTTCATCACTTTGAATGTGGTGTTAGCCTCCGTCGCCATCTTCAAAATAGTTCTCTTTGATTGTTGGATATTTGAGCGGAGACAATAGAATTAGAGATTTATATGGAAATAAACAGTATACTTCGAGGCGCAGATGACGCTTTCCAAAGAAAACTATTTACCCTCACACAAAGTTGCTAGAGGGTTAAGACAAAGGGCCTCCCGAGATATAACGAAGTTTTGAATTTTTTTTTATTAGCAAAATTGAGGAATTCCCTAATTCTTACTCTATCTTCTAAAAATAAAATTGATTGTAATTATTTATTTGTGAGCACCATAATGCCTCTATTTATATGCATTTAAAGAATACAATTTGAAGAGCCACAACCCTTCATATTAGACATACTCTTTAAAAAAAAACATGTTCCATAAAAATATATTTATTGAATGATAAATCATCACTTTTAATTTAAATAATACTTATAAATAATTAAATTTATAAAATGATAAACCATCCCTTATAAATAGTGCTCCTATTAATTTATGATCTATACTTTCCATCACTAATTTGGTGTCATGTTATATATCCATTGTTGTTTGTCGACCTTTAACATATATGAAAGGACAGGATTGCTCATTATTTATGGTTCAATATTTATTGCTTTTGCGGCCAAACGTCTAATCAGAATGAAATGCATGCATTTCATGGCTACTGACATTTGAAATTTACACTGTGAGAATCCTGTCAAGATGGAATTTTTATTTAGACAGCTTATTGCAAACAACTGGTTTTGTTCTATTTAACTGCTGAATGATTGTAATAGAAGAAGACAAAAAGCATGGACGAAAAGAAAATCTTTGCATTCTTACAAGCTTTAGATTTTGCTCCTGTCTGGGCCAGCTGGGAACCATGGTAATGCCAGTTGAGGGAAGGGAAAGGACCCCAATATATGAGATCTTTATACTCGTTTGTTTCCCAGTGAATTGGATTTGCCATTTGATTTTAAAACTTTGATGTTGATTTGCTCTTGCACGTGTGTTCTTGAAGCATATCATTAATTATTTATGCATAAAAATATTTATTCTCGAATTCAATAATTATTAGCAAATTAATTACATGGATTTTTAATCTCTCAGAATGAGTTACATGGATAGTATTTCAATATAAGATTTCAGATTTTTTATCCCTTAAATAAGAAGATAATGTGTTTTAGCGCACTTAAACTCACGTCTGCTTGTACTAACAACAATGTCAATGCCAACTGAGTTAAGACTCTGTCAGCTAAAATATTGTTAATGTACATCCTATGATACATCATCTCTATATAAAATAATATATAATACACATGATTAAAGTCTCAAATATAAATCCAATTATTTTTTTTTTTGTCACCAGTTGTTAAATCACTAACGAGAGATAATTTGGTAGCTTTTTAAATTGGCATAATAGTTATTTTAACCCTCATAATTTATACATTGTATCAATTTAGTATTGATTCCAAAAAATTTAACTCTTAACATTTACATATCATGTAATTTGGCCTTTTCTAGAGTTTCACTTTTACTTGTGACACTTTTAACCTAAAAAGCTAAAAAGAATATTAGCTAATTTTGATCGAATATATATATGTAAATAGAAATTCCAAAAAATTCAAGATAATAATTATCATCTTTTCTCATTTTTTTTAAATTAACCCTCAATGACATAAAAATAAAATAAAACTACAAAAAAGACCAAATTACACAATGTTGAGAGTTAATTTTTTTTAAAATCAAGACTAAATTAACAAAATATATACATTTTAAGGATTAAAATTGCTATTAAGTGACGAAAAATTATTTTTTACTTATAAGTGAGTAACTAACAATGTAGTTTACCATTAATTAATTTTAAGTATGATATCTAAAAGGGATCTCCCATCCATGGTTGGTGGCTTATTAGCCCACATAGAAATAGTGGGCTTTGGATTTTTCTTTGTACATTTCTCTATGGAAGAAAAAGTTTGACATTTGGAAAGAAATCATCCCATTATGAACCATGAAGTGAAGTTGAACCAACCCCATGTCCCAAATGCAATTAGTGAAAGACAATTTGTCAGATCTATCTTTTTAGATTTTATAACATCATCAAACAAGTTATATATGTACCACTAATGATATATAAAATAAAACGGAATGCATTATCAATTTAACTAGTTTGATAGGATTTATATTCTAATCTACAGTTGACATTAATTTCGAGTTCTATTTTTAAATAATTTATACCCTCTATTTTTTATAAAAAGAAAATAAAAAGGGTTTGTATTTAGTACACCAACATTAATTCATTAAAATATTAAATAATTAAATTAATAAAAAAAATTCATGTTTGCTCTAATTTTCTACTTTAAAGAATTAAGATGTTTGAGAAATTTGCATAAAAAGATTCAAAGAAAAAAGGGAAAACAAGACATCCCAAAGCAAAATGCTTTTTGAAAAATGGTACTACTTGCACTACTAAAATTGTTCGTAAGCAGGGACACTTAGTGGGCAGTTACCAAAATTTTGAAACAAGTCGGCAACACAGTCCTCTATGAACTTTAGATCACCAAATTCTTCCTTACAACTAAAACTTCTTACAATTATCACAAAACCGTGTGGGACAACCCTTTCTTAATACCATCAACAATTAATTATAGGATAAACTATATTATTAGTCATTAAATTATGGGTAAGTTTTCGTTTTGGTCATTTAACTATTCTAAAATTTTCATTTAAGTCACTGAGTTGTTAAAAACTATGCTATATGACTTTCTCTATTTGCACTGTCTGCACCAATTGAAAACTCTCTTTTTCCTTCTCTTCTATAGTTCAATTATTTTTTCATGAAACAACTTTTGACATAACGAATTTGTGACTCAAAATTCAAATAGTTTTTTTTCTCCAATCTCTGACATTGATTATCAAATCAACTTGGATCTATGGTATGTTTTTCTACTCATCGATGGGTACTAATCTACTATACCGATCATTGAATCGTCGCTTAGAACTTGTAGGCAGAACTTAAAAAAAAAAAAAATAGCCCAATGACTTAAATAAAAATACTTTTGAATGATTTAGTGACTTAAATGAAAACTTTTGAATAATTTAATAATAAAATTGTAACATTTTTTAATTAAGTTATCAAAATAAAAATTTACTTATAATTTAATGACTAATAATATAGTTTACCTTTAATTGTATAATATGCATTCAAAGTTGTATTTTAGGAATGAAAAAAATTAAAATTTGTTGAAGATTTATGTCCCCTCTTAATAATAATTGTAATTAAATTATTTATTTTTATAAAAGATGGGATTGTCTAAAGTTCAAATCATAAAATTTGTCTCAACTAAAATTTTTTAACTTATATTCAAATTTAAAATGATTGATTGTACGAACTAACTTATTTAAGATTATAAACCTGAATTCTTATACTACATATTATATAGTTAATGAAATGGAACTTTAATCTTTAGATTAATGGCCAAATGTGTCCATTAAGAAGATATCAACATAATAATAATAATAATAATTGGATTTAAGTCTCCTCGTGAACTTTAACACATGAGTCAGCCTGCCACATACATTGTTTTGCATGCTAGTTTCACTTTTCACTGTAAATCAATTTGTGAAAGTATATCCAATAATTTAATATGAATATATTTTCATATCCAAATCCATTTCCACTTCTAAAGTCAAAACTAACGTTACATAAAGAAAACACAGTTGAAAAGATTTTGTAATATAATTGTAAATTTAGATTTGTAGTGTATATGGATAAGGTCGGATTCATGCTGGGTCTAATAATATTTAAGACTCATTTATTAAGTTTGAGTTTAGTTCAATTTGAAAAATTAATTTAAAATTTTTTTTAACTCTATATTTTTATTTTGAGTAAATTTTTAAGTTGGACATAAATAATTCTAGTTTAAATATAACACACAAATAAAAATATGTAAGCATGAAATTAAGCAAAGGGGTTACAAGCATATTCTATAAAATATATAACCACATAAAGAGAAAAAAGGAACATATTTCTAAATTCAAAGGTAATGAGAAACTAAGAATATAAAATAGCAATAGAAAATGGAAAGCACATTGATTACATTAGGCATAATAATTATATAACCCAAACTTAGGTTAGACTTGGAGGGGGGCTTTAGCTTTTGCATAACGACCGCTTGGGATTCCAAAGATCCAAAAACAATATGATATGATTTGACGACCCACCTAAAGACTAAAGTGGTTAAATCCCTATTTTATTTTATTTTTTGTTTTTGTGATTGGACCAAATAAAAAAAAGAAAAGGTTGGCAACCATGATTTTCCCAACCGACAGGTATTAGCCATTGGGACCCCACTTTGGTACAACTTTGAACTTGGTTCTTCCATTACAAAAACTCAAATATCTAGGTATTTATAGGTATATTTCATCCTTTTGATTTAACCCTAAAGGAAAAAAGATTTGTTTGGGAAATTTTGTTTCGGTGCAAAATAATATTTTACGTAATTTTATGTAGTAATGATATTATAAAATTATGCATTTCAAATGATATATAGAGTTGATTTGATAGTAAAAAAATTCTATAGGTGATATGTTAAATCGGAGCTTTGCCGTCATATCTTCAAAAAATTTTGTTTTCGTGTATATTTTTTAGGCAGGAACAAAATCTAGTGTCACATGCAGACAGCATAGTATCAACAAAGATATAGCAAAATGGATTTGGTTGTTGAAACCCTAACTGTTGGCATACATTAGTCGACTCACTTCCTTACTAGCATTTTCATAAATCTAAAACCGCTTTATTAAAAAACTAATAATTAGGAAATATATTTTTAAAATACTGATATTTTTACTTGTAGCGACGTAAAAATTTTAGCTTGGTCGCTAATTGTGGCAATTTGTTGGAAACTTGAAAAAAGAAAACCAAAATTTGATTTTATTTAAAAAAGGAGTCGCCACCGATCTTTTTTTCTTAGGTGTGATCGGACACCTAATAAATCCTTTTTTTCAAAGAAAAATTTATTTTTGGATAACAAAAAGGCCGAGTTTAGGTCTACATCAAAATTCAGAGAGAAATAGGGCTCGGGAGTCGGTTACGCACGAGGAAGGTATTAGCAGCCTCGTAACGCCCAAAATTGGCATCTTATTAAATACGTGTTGTCTAAATTTTCAAAAATACGAGTTCAATTTGATATTTAACCGTGATCCCGTTGAAAGAAATGAGAAATCTTATGTTTTTGGTTTTTTAGAAAGACGTCCCATTTTTAACGCGAGCCGACGAATTTCACCCAACATAGCGATGAAATCGATGACTTAATCTTAAATCGGAACGTTGCCTCGTGTATCGAAAAGAATTACAAGAGTAAGATTTTGAGATAATATAAAGCAAATTAATATGAAGTAAAAATAAATAAAAGATTAGACATACATCAAGGCCAATAATGAATACGATAATAACAAAAACGACAACAATGTATACGATATTAAACGTGATAATAATCAAGCATGAAATAAAAAATTACGAATGTACATATATACACGCATGAACATAGAATAATAGAACACAAGGTGACAAAGACACAACATAAAAAAAACATAAATAATATCACTTATATATATACATATTAAAATACATACATAATGAATCTATTTAAAAGTATATAATAGTATTGAAAATATGTACTTGATATGGCATTAGAAAGACATGCGTAATGTAGTTATTAAAATACGTATACAAGATAGTATGAAAATATCATTAAAACATATATGCATGAGACAATATAACATAAAATGTGTAATTGATAGTATGAAAATACGTGTGTCGAAACCATTCTTTTTTGAAAATAGGGAAATCGATTTTGGGTGTTGAAAATGGAAATTAAAACATGGAGTCGCCAAAATGTACCGATTTTAAAGATAATAATGTACATGAAATGGAGGCCTTAATATAAATAATATGTATATAAGTAGTATAAAAGTATGCAATATAATAGAGTCTTGAGGAGAAATAGATTATATATATATAATAGATTTTAAAAACATATAAACATATATATATATATATATATAAATAAATTTGAAAGTAAAGCATATATACAGAATAACAAGAAGTCTATAATATATAATATATGCATAAGATAGAAAATAATTTAATATAGACTATATGTATACGTATATAAAAAAAATAAAATATAAGAATATTTAAACTAAATATCATACGAATATACAAGTCATGAAAATGTATAAAAGAAAATTTCAAGTTATGAATAAACAATAAGAAATATAAAATGACAGTATATAAGCAAACTAAAACAATGTACAATTAACGAACTACCCAAAATATTATGCTAAAAAACGATTTCCAAAGGTGAATAATAAAGAACAAAAGAATTAATTGAAATTTAAGAGAAACTCAATTGAAATGAAAAACAAAATTGAAAGAGTAATTATGAATTTACGAAATCATTTAGACAACATTAAGGATGAAAATATGAGGTGCACAAACGAATAGGGACCAAAAATGTAAATGTCCTGATTCCCTAAACGCAATGCTCAGATACGGACGAAATCGAAGTGACTCGCAAATTTCAGGGAATAATTAATAAAAATGAAGAAGATTAAACAGGACTTAATTAAATAGAAATGCAACGAGGAGGGACTGAACGCATAAATACTCCCTCACAGCCGAAACACGCGGATCCCGGGGCTGATGGATCGGGTCGGGTCGGTTTGCCTTATACGGCACCGTTTTGTTAATACAAAAATCCTAAAACTTTTGTTTACCAGACCATTTGAATCAAAACTAAAAAAAATAAAAGAGGTTTTTATTGTTTCCCTGCTAGGGCGAAAGGGGAGATCTAGGACCGCCCTTGATCCACCGTGAACTCACCAACAGTGGCGGCCGGAGAGGTCAGGTATTTCTTATCTCTTTTCCTTCCAAAAAAAGGGACTTCCAACCCTATTTTATCTTGGAAAATAAAAGAAAAATTCGTAAAAAGAAAGGGGTTTCGGCTTTCCTTTGCCTCTCGCCTGAACCTCACATTTTCAAGGTGCTCAGACCCTCATCGGCGGCCACACCAAACCCAGGTAACCCCTTTTTATTTTCTTCCTCTTGAAACTTAAAAACAAGATCGAATAAAAAAGAAATTTGAAACAAAAAGGCAACCTCTTTGATTGTAGAAATTGCTTTTGTTTTTATTGATATTATATATCCCGAATCCCCCCCAGTTTACATTGATTTTCGATGGCTATATAGCCCATTTACAAGTCTCTATTTTGGCTACTGTTTATGTTGTTCTGTTTTGCTTTCTATCACTGTTTCTGTCTCTTTCTGTCCTCTTTTACTTGATTGTAGGTCAGGAGAGTCAACATCACCGGCGTTGAACGCGCTGACGACTCACGTGAAGTACGGCACGAACGGCGCCTAGGGTTTTTGCTTCCCCATTTTGCCAAAAATTTGTTTAGATCTTGGGCCGATCGGGCCATTAGGGTTTGATTTGTAATTTGGGTTGTATGTTAAATTTGGGCCAGTTGTAACATGGGTTTAATGGGTTGGTTGTTGGGCTTTGATTTATTGTAAATAGACTGGGACTTTTTTAATTTTGGTTTCTGTTTTTATTTTTTTGGTTTATTTCTGTTTGGTTTACAATAGATGCAAAATTGGGCTACAACAGCTGCCCCTCTTTGCTCATTATCGTGTAACGGGAATAGAGCAAAGACCTTCAGGAAAGACCAATTTTGCCCGGGCTTGCTAAGTCCTGATCTCTTCAAAGCTCTTTTCGCTCAGCTACCCTCTTTCTGCTCGCATCTTCAGGGATATGAAATTCATTGTCTTTGATCTGCTTCACTGCAACTTCAAGAAGGTAAAATCTGATATCCTCAATCAGTTCCACTGTAACTTTAGGGAGACAAAATCTGGTATCTTCAATCAGCTCTAATCTTTATTCTTTACTCGGCATGTAACCCTGAGCTCAACTCACCTTTCGCAATATGAGTCGATTTTTGAAACATAAATTGAAAAACAAAAATTGAAAATAACTTAGCATGTGACCTGAGGCTCAATTCACCTCTCGCAATATGAGTTGAAGTTTGAAACATAAACTTAGAAATACAGAAATTGAAAGTACCTCAGCGTGTGAGCTAAGGCTCAACTCACCTCTCCCAATATGAGTTGATTTTTGAATAAATTGAAAATACCTTAGCGTGTGAGCTAAGGCTCAACTCACCTCTCGCAACATGGGTTGATTTTAAAAAATATAAATTGAAAAAACAGAAATTAAAAATACCTCAACGTGTGACCCGAGGCTCAACTCACCTATCGTAATATGAGTTGATTTTTTTGAAAAACAGAACTGGAAAACAGGATTTAAGAATACCTCAGAGTGACCTGAGGCTTGACTCACTTCTCGCAATATGAGTCAAATTTTGAAACATAAATTGGAAAACAGAAATTGAAAATACCTCGGCCTGCGACCTGATGCTCAACTCACCTCTCGCAATATGAGTTGATTTCTTGAAAAACAGAAATTAAAAATACCTCAACGTGTCTTGAGGCTCAACTCACCTCTCGCAATATGAGTTGACTTTTTGAAAAACAGAAATTAAAAAACAGAGTTGAAAATACCTCAACGTGTCTTGAGGCTAAACTCACCTCTCGCAATATGAGTTGATTTTTGGACGCATAAATTGAAAAACATAAATTGAAAATACCTCAACGTGTCTTGAGGCTCAACTCACCTCTCGCAATATGAGCCAATTTTTCAAAAACGTAAATTGAAAATACCTCAGTGTGTGAACTGAGGCTCAACTCACTTCTCGTAATATGAGCTGATTTTTGAAAATCATAAGTTGAAAAACGGAAATTGAAAATAGCTCAACGTGCCTTGAGGCTCAACTCACCTCTCGCAATATGAGTTGGTTTTGAAGAATAAATTGAAAAATAGAAATTGAAAATACCTCTGCGTGTCTTGAGGCTCAACTCACCTCTCGCAATATGAGTTGATTTTTAAAAAATATAAATTTAAAGTACCTCAGCGTGTGACCTGAGACTCAACTCGCTTCTCGCAGTACGAGTTGACTTTTGAAACATAAACAGAATACCAAAACATACCAACTGGTAGAATTCAAGTGCTTTCTTCCCTCATTTAGTACAATTTATAACGCATCCTCTTGCTCTGCTGGAATATCTGTATATGTCATGCATGAAGTTATCATGATATGCATATGCTTGTCTTAAATGTCTTTATGCCTATATGATCTACATTCTTTGCTTCGATTCTTGACTCTCTTTTCACGCTTTGTTTCCTTCTTTAAGCTCTATGAGTGATCTGCGTTTCTCAGATATCACCCTTTTTGCCCCCTGTTGAACTTTGTTCTTGCTTTGGGGCTCTTGTACTTATCAAATTCTCATCCAGGTAATACTTAAGGTGTCATCACTCATTGTTCATCAGGGCTCTATCACTAACGTAGCACGCTGCCCTATTGCTCGGCTGGTATTTCGACCCAAAACCCAAGGAAATAATTGCGTTTTGCTCAACCAGCTTGCCCCACCGTAACTCAAAGGTATAGGATCTGTAACTTGTTCCATCAACTGACCACTCCCCGCACGACTTGACCAGATGTTTATGCGTGATATTTGCATGGATGCAGAATATCATTTTTTCTCGAGAATGATCCCCGTTTTACGCTTAGGTTGACATTGCTTGTTTTCGTCGAGATTACATCACTGATGCGATATCTTATTTCTGTTCAACTAATATCTTTGATAGAAAATCTGAAGAGATAAACTCAATTGAAGCTCTAATATTTCCAACTCTTACACTTGGTGAGCTCTTAAACAACAGTCCTGTTTCAGGTTCCTGTACTATTTAGAAGCTTTTAGAGTAATATGCGAAACTCCTTTTATAAAAGTATGATTAGTCCATTAATCATTATTTCAATGTGAAATGCTTGAAAAGGATCATATTAATGGACAAGAAGAAAATTGATTAAGAGCATGGCTCGAAACAAACAAGTTAAACAATGAGAGAAAATACAAGTTTATTGGAAGCGTATTTTGAAAAGAATAAGATAATTAAAGATAAATTCAAAAATGGGTAAAATGGAAAGCTAGGTGCCCCAGATATTGCAACCTGAGCTTCTCTGTACAAACTCCTTTGAGACCATTTTAAGCTCAACATGTGTTTTATGGGATTCGGAGTACTTTGTCGATGCCCCAAGACATAGCATACTTTTTCATTGTCAATTCAAGTATAGCAAGACTACTATGTGTCCCGTTTTATCAAAATTTGTACAGCCCTTTTTTGGGTTTTCAACTCAAAACCTCTTTGGTCTCAAGGGGCCCTTTGCGGGTTTTCACCTTAGCCTCTCCATTTTCTTTTCTTTCCTTTTTTCTTTCTTTCTTTTTTTTTTGTTTTTGAATTAATGAAAGTCTCAAAGTGCCCTTTGCGGGTTTTCACCTTGGCCTCTCCTTTTTTAGGTATCCCTGGACTGAATCCGAATTTAGGATTGGATCAGTGCTCCTCCGGGAAAGCCTCCTTTTCATGAAGTTCTTAAGCATTCCTTTTCCTTTAAAATCCTTTTGTACAGAAAGGATCTTCTGTCATAACTCATTTTTCGCACACATGAATACTTTCAAACCTTTTCTGCAGTCAAGTTTGTCGAAGACATTTTACTTCATCCAATTCTTGATTCAATCGAAGCTTGGAGAAAAAGAATCCTAATTTTTATGGGCCGAACCACCTCTAATGCCCCAGTGAAGGTCCTGGTCAACTTTAATAAGCACAAAGAGTTAAAAGGTAGCTTCTTATGCCCATATTTACAAGTCTTGGTCACCTTTCATAACCTTTTTGTATTTTTTCTTTTGGGCAGCCTTTGTTGCATTGTGATATGGCGCCTAATCTTTGAACTAACTATAATCTTTTGACATTGTACAGTTGCGTATTATAAAACATGATTCTTTCTGGCATTTGGTCTCTTTTTTTTTTTTATGACTATCGACTTTATAATATTAGCATATGAAGCAACATTCACTTTCTTAGCGAAATAATTGACGACCACGACAATGATGTCAACTAGAAGCTTTTGACGAGATCATCCCCAGAACATCTATGCCCCATGTATTGAAAAGTTTACGGAAAAATAAGTGATGTCATTCCCTTCCCTTGATGGACCAACAATATCCGATCTTCATGATTAGCCTGGCTATTGTAGAGCCATTGTCATGTTTTCTTTAGACAACCTTATGGACCTCTTTCAAGATGTTCCTAAGTGCATCTTAATATGATCGTGCGAAAACATCCTTAAACTCTTGGAAATAATTTGATAGTTTTACCTATTTTTGCGGTGAGCTAGGTTTCGATCTTCATCTTTTCCCAAGCTCGCAATGTCAATTGACCCTTTGTAAGTTAAGATTTGTCTTTCATCTCATTCTACCATCCTTAACGAATCAGAAGATAGGTACAATCTCTGTCATCTTCGAAGTCCTGAGATCCCTCTAGACATATCTCACTCCAAAGGGAGTCAGTAACAATATCGCTCATGACATTGATATTTGGGGACCTATTGTGGGCACGAAGGCATATTCCAAAGAATAAATGATTCTTAAGATGATTATTTGCATGGTATGATCATGAATGAAGAGTGTAAAAATATTTGAATAAAAGTTCAAAGAATAAAGGAATAAAAGAATATCTGCTCAAATAGATACATTTTATTGAAATAAAAATCTTAGACCCAATCTTATTTCACAAAAGGAGACTTATCGCCTCTAGGCTTAAGGCCATAAGTATGTTTTGAATATTACTCTAAATTAGCTTTAGAAGTACACGGATCTCTTCCACAGTCCCATTGTGTAAAACACTCCCAAATATGTGAAGTTTGGAGGTGGGTGATATCGAGGTCGTGGCTGAATTGGGTACGAATTAAAAGTATAGTGGCTTCCTGTTCCCACCATATGGGTTTCTGGCTCTTTTTTCTTCATAAGTGCTGCCCCTTTTTAGCTCTCGGGGACTTCCATCCTTCCATTTTTTATGGCATTCTCAATAAGTTCCCCAGATACCACGATATCTGCAAAGTCCTTCGTGGCACTCCCTACCAACTTGTCATAAAATGGCGCTTTTAACGTGTTGATAAAAAGAACTGCTATTTCAGTTTTGGTTAAAGGGGGTTCTTCTTGTGCCGAGGTATCCCTCCATCTCTGCGCGTACTGCCTAAAAGTTTCTGTCGGCTTCTTTTCCATCATCTGCAGAGTCAACCGAACAGGCCCCATGTCAGACACGTGCTTGTACTGTTCACAGAATGCTAACGCTAAGTCTTTCTATGATCGGATCCTTTCTCTGCTAAGCTGATTATACCATCGAAGAGCTGATCCGACTAGGCTATCTTGAAAACAGTGTATTAGCAATTTTTCCTCATTCACATAACCAGCCATCTTCCAGCAAAACATGATAAGATGCCCCTTTGGACAACTCGTTCCATCATATTTTTCAAAGCCTGGCACTTTAAACTTTGAAGGTAGAACCAGATCAGGCACCAAACTAAGCTCTTTGGCACTCAATGCAGAGAAGACTTCAGTACCTTCTATTGCCCTGAGCCTTTCTTCCAAACTCTTATACTTATCATAATCGTCTATTTTCAATTTGGCTATTTCCATTGGATCATCTAAATCTGGAACAAGAGGATTGGCAGGAGTAGCTCTGGGATTCGACACAAATATACCTTGCCCCGGGTGAGCAGGTGGTACAGGTCGTTGCTCTAGGCCTGTAGATTCCCCTTGAGTGTACCCTCTTTGTGTTGCATGGGCGTGCGGTGGAGTGAATCCTAGGGGATAAAGCGGATCCTGATCGTGATTAACTCTCAACGGAGGTTCCATAACTTCAGGGCTCTGCATAGGTCCTTTTCCTTTGAACAAAGCTGACATCATTTCCATCATTTTGGCCATTTGATCTTTTCGCTCAAGTGATTCCTCTCGAGATCTCACCCTTAGATCCCTTGTTTCTTGCTGAGACTTAGCCAATTGCTCTTGTAATTCCCTTTGGGCTCTTTCCATCCTTTCGATTCTTTCATTAAATGCAGCTTCCATTACTCTAGCCTGCCGGCGCGTCCTATACGAATGGTGTGATTCCAGCCTTGTATTGTCGCAACTGCGAATTGTATGATTTTAACCTTAGTGAATGATTATGAAATGTGAAATGGATGAATGAATGAATAAATGTCAAATGAATGTTAGTCATGAATGAATGTGCAAGAATTTGATGTTGATTTTAAGATAGCCCCTATTTAGGCATTTCATTCATCAAAAGAGTTTATTACAAACGTTTCGGTCACTTGTGTAATTGACTCCTCCATCAGAAACCCGTTTTTGGCAACCAATCTCTAATCAACACCTTCCTAATAAGATGCCTATAATGCATGATGGAAAATAGAAAATAAAAAATAAAGACAAACAACATTGGTTAGTACAACAAATATGAACAGAGGAAAACTGTGGAAAATCTAACAAATTGAGCTATTTGGTCCAATGGACCCGATTCCTTTGCATAACAAGTGTAAATGTAAAAGAAACAAGAGGTATGAGGTGTTTCTCTTTACTTATTTTGGTGACTATTAAACGGACGAAGGTTCGGCATGGCTCTAATTAGGTGGCTCGTATAGTTCATTATATGCGGTTTTGGTTCTAGATAGGTTCTCGAATTGTCCGTACTGTCATCTACTAAGATTAGTACAGAGCCTCGGTCATGGCCTATCATAGGCTTACGAGTCCAATTCGAGGGATTACATGTACTTATGCCTATGCGGATGGACAAGTTAACTCACGAAAGCATAAGTCATATGTAACCCGAAAGTATTCACTAGCCTGTGCGGAGGGACGAGTTAACTCACGAAGGCATAGCGTTTACTTTCACTTAAACGGACGGAGGCCGGGTATGGCGCTCATGTTATGCAAAATGCACGTGAACGGTGTGTGGGGAGAAACTCACAAACCTTTAGTTTTATTTAAAAACTAAAATCGTACAAACTTAGAGCTTAAAAACAACATAATAAAGCGAATTAGCAAAATATTTACAACAGACGCAAATGCATGATTTTTCAAAAAAAATTTCAGGATCACGATTAAATATCAAATTGAACAAGGAATTTTGAAAATTTTGACAACACACGTTTATTTCTAGACTCGACTCTCAAAAACTGGGTCCCCAGCGGAGTCGCCAGCTGTAGCGACGTAAAAATTTTAGCTTGGTCGCTAATTGTGGCGATTTGTTGGAAACTTGAAAAAAGAAAACCAAAATTTGATTTTATTTGAAAAAGGAGTCGCCACCGATCTTTTTTTTCTTAGGTGTGATCGGACACCTAATAAATCCTCTTTTTCAAAGAAAAATTTATTTTTGGATAACAAAAAGGCCGAGTTTAGGTCTACGTCAAAATTCAGAGAGAAATAGGGCTCGGGAGTCGGTTACGCACGAGGAAGGTATTAGCACCCTCGTGATGCCCAAAATTGGCATCTTATTAAATACGTGTTGTCTAAATTTTTAAAAATACGAGTTCAATTTGATATTAACCGTGATCCGGTTGAAAGAAATGAAAAATCTTATGTTTTTGGTTTTTTAGAAAGACGTCCCATTTTTAACGCGAGCCGACGAATTTCACCCAACATAGCGATGAAATCGATGACTTAATCTTAAATCGGAACGTTGCCTCGTGTATCGAAAAGAATTACAAGAGTAAGATTTTGAGATAACATAAAGCAAATTAATATGAAGTAAAAATAAATAAAAGATTAGACATACATCAAGGCCAATAATGAATATGATAATAACAAAAAAACAACAATGTATACGATATTAAACGTGATAATAATCAAGCATGAAATAAAAAATTACGAATGTACATATATACACGCATGAACATAGAATAATAGAACACAAGGTGACAAAGACACAACATAAAAAAAAAACACAAATAATATCACTTATATATATACATATTAAAATACATACATAATGAATCTATTTAAAAGTATATAATAGTATTAAAAATATGTACATGATATGGCATTAGAAAGACATGCGTAATGTAGTTATTAAAATACGTATACAAGATAGTATGAAAATATCATTAAAACATATATGCATGAGACAATATAACATAAAATGTGTAATTGATAGTATGAAAATAGTGTGTCGAAACCATTCTTTTTTGAAAATAGGGAAATCGATTTTGGGTGTTGAAAATGGAAATTAAAACATGGAGTCGCCAAAATGTACCGATTTTAAAGATAATAATGTACATGAAATGGAGGCCTTAATATAAATAATATGTATATAAGTAGTATAAAAATATGCAATATAATAGAGTCTTGAGGAGAAATAGATTATATATATATAATAGATTTTAAAAACATATAAACATATATATATATATATATATATATAAATTTGAAAGTAAAGCATATATACAGAATAACAAGAAGTCTATAATATATAATATATGCATAAGATAGAAAATAATTTAATATAGACTATATGTATACGTATATAAAAAAATAAAATATAAGAATATTTAAACTAAATATCATACGAATATACAAGTCATGAAAATGTATAAAAGAAAATTTCAAGTTATGAATAAACAATAAGAAATATAAAATGACAGTATATAAGCAAACTAAAACAATGTACAATTAACGAACTACCCAAAATATTATGCTAAAAAACAATTTCCAAAGGTGAATAATAAAGAACAAAAGAATTAATTGAAATTTAAGAGAAACCCAATTGAAATGAAAAACAAAATTGAAAGAGTAATTATGAATTTACGAAATCATTTAGACAACATTAAGGATGAAAATATGAGGTGCACAAACGAATAGGGACCAAAAATGTAAATGTCCTGATTCCCTAAACGCAATGCTCAGATACGGACGAAATCGAAGCGACTCGCAAATTCCAGGGAATAATTAATAAAAATGAAGAAGATTAAACAGGACTTAATTAAATAGAAATGCAACGAGGAGGGACTGAACGCATAAATACTCCCTCACCGCCGAAACACGCGGATCCCGGTACTGATGGATCGGGTCGAGTCGGTTTGCCTTATACGGCACCGTTTTGTTAATACAAAAATCCTAAAACTTTTGTTTACCAGACCATTTGAATCAAAACTAAAAAAAATAAAAGGGGTTTTTATTGTTTCTCTGCTAGGGCGAAAGGGGAGATCTAGGACCGCCCTTGATTCACCGTGAACTCAGCAGCAGTGGCGGCCGGAGAGGTCAGGTATTTCTTATCTCTTTTCCTTCCAAAAAAAAGGGACTTCCAACCCTATTTTATCTTGGAAAATAAAAGAAAAATTCGAAAAAAGAAAGGGGTTTCGGCTTTCCTTTGCCTCTCGTCTGAACCTCACATTTTCAAGGTGCTCAGACCCTCATCGGCGGCCACACCAAACCCAGGTAACCCCTTTTTATTTTCTTCCTCTTGAAACTTAAAAACAAGATCGAATAAAAAAGAAATTCGAAACAAAAAGGCAACCTCTTTGATTGTAGAAATTGCTTCTGTTTTTATTGATATTATCTATCCCGAATCCCCCCCAGTTTACATTGATTCTCGGTGGCTATATAGCCCATTTACAAGTCTCTATTTTGGCTATTGTTTATGCTGTTCTGTTTTGCTTTCTATCACTGTTTCTGTCTCTTTCTATCCTCTTTTGCTTGTTTGCAGGTCGGGAGAGTCAACATCACCGGCGTTGAATGCGCTGACGACCCACATGAAGTACGGCACGAACAGCGCCTAGGGTTTTTGCTTCCCCACTTTGCCGAAAATTTGTTTAGATCTTGGGCCGATCGGGCCATTAGGGTTTGATTTGTAATTTGGGTTGTATGTTAAATTTGGGCCAGTTGTAACATGGGTTTAATGGGTTGGTTGTTGGGCTTTGATTTATTGTAAATGGACTGGGACTTTTTTAATTTTGGTTTCTGTTTTTGTTTTTTTGGTTTATTTCTGTTTGGTTTACAATAGATGCAAAATTGGGCTACAACACTATTAATACGCTCTTCATAACCTTACTTATAAAATAAAATTTGAAGCTTAATCTATTTGGTTTGTACAATCAACTGTAAAATATGGTATATATTGTACTGTTGTCAAAATTGGTCCGATTGAAAAAAAATTGATTGTCCAACAAATCCATTACCATAAAAATCTAGGTTAGCATACTAAAACTTCCACATTGTGGGATGATGTGTAGTTAAGCAGTTATGCCACTCTCTTTTATTATTTATTTGAGTTTAAAGTTTTATCATTTGTAATTTTTAGAGTTTGTGGTAATTTGAATCACGTCACTTATTGAAGAAATAAATACAGTGATGAAATAAGGAGATTTGTGAAGGCGAGAGGCCAAGGGCCGTAGAACTACATTTCTT
Organism: Gossypium stocksii; assembly: GCA_020496765.1. Taxonomy (NCBI): domain Eukaryota; kingdom Viridiplantae; phylum Streptophyta; class Magnoliopsida; order Malvales; family Malvaceae; genus Gossypium; species Gossypium stocksii. The sequence goes on from CM035623.1 coordinate 115,705,754, forward strand.
CTATTTGATTTTAATTAGAATAGGGTTTTTCAACTCTTAAACAGATGTAGTCAAAATTCTACTTATATCATTTGTTTTTCAACATTAATAAATTTCTTCTCCTCTACCTATAATTTTTTTCCTAAAGAGATTTCCACGTAAAATCTATATATTTTTATTTTTTAATTTTACGATTACTTTATTACCATTATCCACGTAAAATTTACATTCAAAAGTGAAAAGTGAAAACAATATAATTAACTTTTTTGTTAATAGTCAAAGGAATAACGTATATTAACAAGTTGCTGTCCAACTTTTCATAGAATTGATTCCGTTAACCGTCTCAAAAGAAATTAGTTAACCCCTTTTTTTCATTCAATTAAAAATCAATCTACCTTGTGTTAATTATAACTTTGTGGTCATCTTGATTAATTAGTAAAATGCACGTTTTGATTCCAACCAATTTATGTAATATTTAGTTACCACACCACACATGGTGGTGAAATCACTAAATAATATTAATAATATACAATTTTGTAGGAAGAATATTCGATGTATTATTGGTACATAAATTTTGTGTACCATAAATTAATTATAAGATGACACATTATTATTGATGTAAAATAATAAATTTTAAAGGGTTTAAAAATAAATATAGAATAAAATTATTTATATTTATTAAACATAAATAAATACAAAAAAATTAAATTTGAGACTCAAAACTCAAAACTCAACGAAATCCAAAATTCAAAACTTAAATCTCAAAAAATAAAAAGAGAAACAAAATAATTCCAATTACTATTTAATTTTATTTAAATAAAGTTAATTGTATTTATTTTCAAGTTTTTCTATATTTATTATTTTATATCAGTGGTCATATTATTATTAATTAATGGTACATGAGACCTTTACAGCGACGATACATTAAATATTAATCCTTATTTTATCATGATCAATAAACCACACATCACCTAAAAATTTTTAAATTAACCATGCATAAAATTATACATTAACAATAAATCAAATATAAATCATAAAAAATATACAATTGATTATTACCCTAATTTTTTGGCCGACCAAATATTTTGTAAAGCCGAAGCACACTAAATTATTAATTTCGAATGGATAAACCAAGGTTTGTTTTCTTTCCATAGTTTGGATTTAGGCAAGCAAATGGCGATGCCATATAATTTGTAGCCTTGTTTAGGGTCCAAACTCATTTCCTTAACCACTTCTTTCTCATTTAGAATTGTGCTGTGGCCAACCAGATCATGGTTTAGGCACTACAACAAAATACGATAATTGTGGGGGGCATGGTGTAAAAAATATGGGTGATGGGTCCCTCCAAAATTCCATATGTTTGATTATGTATATGTTACCTTTTTTTGGTATGAAAATTATTGGTTTAAAGCATGGTATTATGTTGGTAAAGGTGATCCTATAATAATAAATCCCTGTCTCCTGTTTGTGTAGTTGAGGATGGCCTTTTTCTACATATCCTAGAAGGATCATGTACATAGGGATCTAGGGTTTATATATACAAGGGATCTGCCTTTAAATTATATGTTCGGTTTATTAAAAAGACAATAATTGCAATTGTTATGACCATCATGATTATTATTATCTCATAACAAAACACATGCCTTAGGCAAATGATCTTTGGAAGATATTCATTGCAATGGTGGGAGATGAAAGTATGTTTGGAGGCAGGTTTCTTTTCCATAACGAATCATCACAAGATCACCTGCAGTTTCAACTCTACTTGATTATATTATCTTAAAAGCTAAATTCATCATCTGAAACCCACTAAACATTGTTGAGGTTCGCATGAAATTATACCAGAAACCGCTTAGTGATATAAGAATTGACTCCAACACTAAAATGTTTTGAATTTGATTGTTAGATTTGTAAAATAAATCTAAAATAAAACTGAATAAACCAATATTTATCATATCAAATCATCAAGGATAAATAAAAAATAAAACTAAATGCGGAAGCGTACCTGAATCTATGAATTCCTTGAAGTTTTACCGAATTTTGGGGATTTGATCTTTCAAATTAGCACACAAGAAAATTCAGAGAATATCTGCTCTTCTCTTCCCTAATGATGGGATATTATAAAAGATATCTTGTGTATAATTTGGAGACCATAACCCTAATATTTATAACATTGGCATATTAGTTCTAATCAAATTCTAATTAGCCCATCATTAATTAGAATTTTGATTAGAACTCAATTACTAGAGTATCTATACATATTTAACCCATACTTTATTTAATAATTAAAACCCAATAAAATTCTAACAAATTAGATCACTTTTAATTTGGACTAACCTATCATGATAGTAAATAATAACATGTAATTACCTTTATTATATATGTGATGTCCATATTTTCTGTAACACCCTTATCCCGTAACCGTCGCTGGAATAGGTATGGGGCGTTACTGGACTTGTAACTCAGAACAGAACAGTAAAACTTTAAACTTTTATCAAACATCAATCCACTTCAGCAACATCAATAATATATAAACATATCATGCTTAAGACAAACATATAAGGCTTCAATCATACATCAGGGACTAATTTGATAACATATAAAAGATATGAGAAAATTAAGAAAATTTTTGGAATAGGGTCACACGGCCGTGTGCCAAGGCCGTGTGTCTCACACGATCGCTAGACACGCTCATGTGTCCAGGCCGTGGCAAAACAAGGCATACATACTGACTTGTGCACACGGCCACAAGACACGTCCGTGTGTCTTGGCCGTGTGAAAATTATAAAGCTACTGACTTGCACTCACAGGTACAAGACATGCCCGTGTGCCTATGCCGTGTGGCATCTTGACCAAAATAACTAAGGTGCAAGGATCACACGGTCTAGTCACACGCCCGTGTGCTTTGGTCGTGTGGCACGAAATAGGCTTGGTACAAGCCATTTTCACACTCCAAATGATCATGTACCTACAAGCATCAATTCACAACAATTTCATATGCCAAAAGAGCAACCAATTCAGCCAATTCAACATCAAATAAACCATTTCATAACAACTATTTCAATGTCATATAATTGACTCAAACAAAAATACGTTTCAAGAACCCATTTACTAGACAATACCTACATGTCATATTCCAATCTCATTCATTTTTAAACATTACCAAACTCACAAGTAAACATATACCAATATGACCATTTCATATCCATTCCAAACTTACCTATTCAACCAAAATAAAATTTATCAATAAACCATATTCAATCATCACATAAGCTATATACCAAATATCAAATTTCCATTATCAATACATACATATAACATATAAAAGACATATCATATAAGTCCTTATACCAAAACATTCATTTCAAAATCAAGCCATATCACATAGCCTGATTAGGTGCCAAAATCATACCACATTCATCAACACAAAGATAACCATAAATATTAACTTATAAAGTAGCCTATACATGCCATATTTATAACATTAACAAAGATTCAAAAGAACCGAGAGTTTCTTGGATAGTGCGATTGTAATCTCCGAATTTGTCCAAAATCGAGCTAGCTTCCAAATCTATAAAACACGGGAAAAATAAACAGAGTAAACTTTAAAAGCTTAGTAAGCTCGTATAATATAGAACTTAAGTTACCGAATTTAAGTTACCGAATCAACATTTAAAATGTAAAAACATTATCAAACCAAGTCATAAGTCCCCAATGCCTATTCAACAATCATATACACATGTTAGTCATGTAACAACCATGTATTTATCCAATCTAAAGATGAAACAAATATACAACATCCATGTAATCACAATTTATATATCAACCCATTCATTTACCTTATACTCATATAGCATACAATCATATAACCATGTAACAATTCATCTATACCTATCATATATATCGTATAACATATATCTTGTAAACATATTCTTGTAACATGTAATACATGTAAACATATACTTATACTTATAATTCATACCATTCATGTAGTCTATATCTCAAATACCATGTAATCATATAATTCTTGTATCAAATAATCATATACATCTTGTGTCATTTATAACTTGTATTCATTTTAATATAATGCCTGTTGAACCTTTGAAAACATCGAGGGATACTCAGGTGATACACACACAGTGTATATATGTAAACCTATAAATCCGTCAATTCATCATGTATGCTCTTTCGAGCCATGTATGGTATGCTCCTCCTCAGCCAGTAACGATAAGCCCGAAGGCTGAACATGTAAGCCCGAAGGCTGAACATGTAAGCTCATGAGCTGTGGTGAGTCCACAACAAATGCAGGAGCTCAACCAACCTGTAGCCCTAGTGACATGTCACTTGTATCCTACGACTTTCTACACTTCAATCGGGACTCGAAAATCACTTTACATATACAATCAATAGGCATTTAAATTCATTATTTCATACATATTTATACATTATGAATTTCAAACATTTCAATTATAAACATAGATTAAATTCTAATTATACGAACTTACCTCGATTTAGCTCGTATACTCGATATCTACTCGTTTATCTTTTGTTTCCCTCGATCAAGTTCCGGGATTTGTTTATCTTGATCTATATTAATTCAAAATTAACTCAATTATTCAAAAATACATTCAATTTAGTCCAAATACATGTATTTTAGCCATTTTTCAAAATAGCCCTTGTATTTTCATAACTTGACATTTTAGTCCTTTATTCACAAAATAGCAAATTACACAATTTTAGTCACAATTCATCATAGCCGAATATTCCTATGTTCCAAACAAGAATATATCTTTCATTTATTCACATTTTTACCCTCAACATTTCTATATTTTTCAATTTAATCCCAAATACTCAATTTTATCAAACATCACTTTATAAAACTTGTATATTTATAAACAACCATCAATAATTTAGCAAGAAACATCAATATAAACATATATTCAACAATGGCATAACTCAAAAACATCATCAATTTCAGAAATCAGGGTACGGGCATGATAGTACACAAAACAACAATCTCAAAAAATCATCAAAAACCGAAGCAAAACATACATTTAATCAAGATAGATAGTAGCCGAATGCTTTAAAACTAAATCCCTAATTTCTTTCTGTTGTTTTTCGGCAAAGATGATGAATATAAGACAAATTCTTACGCTTTTGTTTTACTAAACACATAATAATAATCCGTTTACTATATTACCCTTTATTAAACCATTTGAAAATCATGCATTTTATGGACATAAATGTCCACTAACTTAAACAAAGGAATAATATCCATTTAAGGACTCCCATTGATAAAACCATGGTCACTTAAGTCATTTATGCAATAGAACACATATTTATCACTTTATGTGATTTAGTCCTTTTTACCGAATTAGCTAATTAAACGGTAAAATTTCTATATGAAACTTTTACACCAAAATACTATCATGCTGTAAACATTAATAAAATAATAAAAATAATATTTTAACTTGGTTAAGTGGTCCCGAAACCACTAGTTCGGATTACGGTCTAAACCGGGCTATTACATTTTCCAACATCGATCACTATTGTACCGATAGATGTATAATTTTTGTTGGTTTTAGTTTTATCTTTTAGTTACAATGTGAGTTACAATTTGAGGTATAATTGGAAATTACCCAAGCTTTATGAACCTATGTTTGATGGATCTCGATAAGTGATTATGACCCATTTTTTATGAAAAGACGAATTAGAAAAGAATGAAGCAAGGATCATATTAAAAGAATTTTAATATAATTCAAGTTTTCTTTATTTAAAAAGATTGAATCATGATGAGTGTTTAATGTCGAGGAGATCTCAGTCATTATGAAGATAATTGAAAACCTTTATATGTAGCTATTTATGTAGAAAAGTGATTGTAAATTGATTGTAACTTAACAAGTCATACAATTATTGTATATATGCACAACTTGTTTAGGTTAGTTTATGCATTGAGAGAGCACTTTATTTGTTCAAATAGGAATTGCTATTTTGAGTGCAATATTGTAAGTAAACTAATGTGAGTCACTTAATTTACATCTAAGCTTTCAAGGGAAAAGTCTTAAAGGAAGAGTGATCTTGTTTGGAGTATAAGATTGAGGTTTCTATTTGGTGAATGAGTGAGACTTAAACCACAACTTATACTTGTCAAAATATAGCAAATTAACTCTATAAGTCAAGGTCCAACAAACATGGGAAGTTCAAACTGTGTGAACTACGTTTTGGTATCCATTTCTATTTTTCCTGCAATAGTCACTTAGACCAATTATAACTTACCTTATATCTGCTAAGCAAAAATCAATTACCTTTTAATTGGTATCAGAGTTTTACACTTGATGCACAAAGTGGTGATCCTACTATTGGTTTTTACTTGAGATGGAAGGCCTTTTAGTGACTAGATCCCTCATGCTAGACAACTCCAACTATGCTTATTGGAAAACTAGAATGAGGGGGTCTCATTGAGTTCATTAATCAGAAAGTGTGGCACTCAATTTTGACAGGATCGGAACCTCCAACTACATGTGTTGTTGGTGTCAAGACTCCTAAATTTCAACTCAACAATATTAATGGAAAAATAAACAGAGTTAGTGATTAGACTAACATTTTCAAATCCAAAAAAGAATAGGGCTCAATGTTTCAAAATTAAAGTATAAAAATTAAATTTTAAATTTCAAAATAGTACAGAGACATTGATCATATTTAAACTTAAAAGATATGACAGATTAGATTTTTAATGTGGTGTGAAAAAAACAAGCCATTTAAATCTTTTAAAAGATACTAAATTTTAATTATTTTTTCACTGCCATTTTAATATCTAACATTTTTTGGCAATAAGGCCTTGGCACCATTGATAAAAGTTAAAGGTTCAAATTTTGAAAGCCCAGTTTCGAGTCCCATTAACTACAATTATGATGTGTGAATTTTTTTCTCAACTTGTAAGTATGCTTTATAAGAAGTTTATTCGATTTTTTTAAATTTTTATTTGATTATACAATTTGCTGATTGAATTATACATTCTTATTAGTCATATATAAATATATATATATATATATATATATATATACTTATCTTACAATCGTATTATCTTTATATTAGTCAAACTTTAAAAAAAATGTCATAATTATTTTAACATTACCGGGAAATTTTCAAGTTTAGAAATTGAGGTGGGGAAATTAGGAGGCAAGGGTGGGGGATGAGTGAAATGAGTGAGTGTGACTGGATGCTTGAGATTGCCGTTTCCTAATCTACTAATACGTAGGCAGGTTGGTTTTGATAAAAAGTTAAATTAAAGAAATGATTCATCATAATCACTCACCTTTGGATGGGACATAAAGCTACCCTCAGCCCCCATTTCCAATATACTCCTCCCGGCATTGCTAAAAAATACTACTCCTCCAACCCTCAAACATTAACCATTTTCAGGTTGCATTATTTTGGACTTTCTACCCAACACGTGTTCTAAATTAAGAGTGGTTTTTGGAACTCATAATTGAATTATTATTTCCACTACATTTTTTAATTTTAACAAAGGTTGCCATAGTTTTGATAAAAATCTAATTAAATAATTAATTTAATGCTAATTAAGCAGAATAAATCTAAAATAATTATACATTTACATAAAATAAAATAAAAATAAATTTGTGTTTCGTCCTCTAAATTTTTTTATTTAATTTGTTTTATAAGGTTTATAATTTTTAATGATACATTAGTTTAATTTAGTATAATATAATGTAGTATTTGAATATTAATTTGATAAAATAAAGTTTAATAATTATAATATCTAAGTATAAATAATATTTAAATATTAATTGTGTAAAAAATAAAATTTAATAATTATAATATTTAATACAAATTAAACATTTAACTTATTTTTTTTAAAATTTTAGTGATTAAGATTATCTAAAATTTAAAAATATATTGTTGAAAGTAGGCCCGATATATATATATATATATATAATATAAATATCTCAACCCCTTATCAACAAATTTAACTTCGCCCTCGCTTATAATTTTTAAACCTCATTAGTGGAGTCTAAACTATTAGTGTACCAAACCCCTAATAATAATTAAATTGATTAAGCTTTGTTTTTATAGCAAAGGGTCTTAATTTAGTCTAATGGAAGCCTTTAACTTTCCTACATTGAGGACTTTATTTTTTATTTTTTTCAAAATTGGGTCCATTAGCTTTCTTTGGGCAAAATATTGGTGGGAAAGTTTGGTTACCAGCTCCTTTTTTAGACCAATGAAACAATGAACCATTGACCCTCCCCCAACATATGAACATGATTGAGAGACAAAGACACACAAAGAAAACAGAAGGTTTTGGTCTGGGAATTGTTTACATCGTAGGGTTCTAAAATATTATAATCTATTCCCATGAAGAAATAATAATTTTGCACATGCAAACATTCCTTAAGTCAACAACGAGTTCCATTCAGTTGTAAATTTGATTGTGTTTGTTTCCCACATTTTTTTTTTCTTTTGTTTGTCAAAAATGGCATGCTGATTTTTCTTTCCTAAATTCAGAAAAAGAAATATGAAAGAAAATCTTAAATGCCAAAAAAAAAATTGTAGGACAAAGTAAAAACCAATCAAAACGCTTGAGGATAGTATTAAAAAGGGTTAATATCTAGTTTGCCTGTTGAACTTATTTAAAAATATTTATGTGGTACTTAAATTTGTACTTTGTCATTTAGGTTAATGTCTTCGTATTAACACTGTTAATTTATACTGACATGATATTAATTGTCAATCTTATAGTAACGTGGCATTGACGAAATAATTACAAATAAAGCTGATTGTATTTATATATATAATGTATTACTATATTTTAAATTAAGAGTAATGTATTAAAAGTAAAAATAAATTCCTAAAATTATAATAAAATAATTCTTAACTTATTTTTTTTATTTTAACTTGTAACTATAAATATCAATCAATGGGATTCTTAAGAAAATTGTGCTAAAAATATATAACTTCTCTAATTATTTGTGATATCTCTCCCATTGAATTATATTATTTATGTTCTCAATTATATTATTTATATTTATAATTTATTTATTATTAATTTAGAGAATAATTAGAGAAAAATGAATTTAAATTTTATTTTTAGCAAGTTTTTGTGTATTAGACTTTTTAAGATAGTGCAACTTCAATATTTCGGTAACTTAAGCTACAGGCTTTCATTTTGGGGTCATAATATATTGATTCGGAGGAAATTGAAAGATCTAACTAAATTTATTTCGTGAACCAAGCCCAAAAACATCACGAAGGCACCCAAATGGCCTAGAAATTTGATGCGAAAATTGTCAAAATATATTAAAAAATTCTACTTTATATGTAATTAATGACACTTTTGTATTTTCTCTATTATATTATTTTTGCACAATAAATAGATATTATTAGGTTAATATTAAAGGAGGAGACAAATACATAGCTATTCTTAGTTTTATTTTGTTTTGCATTTTCTTTTCTTTAGAAGTTTCTAAACTCTTTTTTTTAGTCAAAGCTTTTATCGAAGTTTGATTTAATAAATTTGTGTGAGACTTTTTACGTTTTAATTCTTTTTTGTTTATTGGCATTTATGCATCTTCTGTTTTAATTATAATGGTTTAGGTTTATTAAATATTCGACCGATATTTCAAAATTACCTTTTCAATTAGAATAATTAAACCTATAATTATTTAATTCGTTCTAATGATAGTGATGAACTATATAACTTATTTATGTTGTAGTTTGTGATTAGGTGGTGTGGATGTATGATCTAACTTAAATGAATCCCGTTAAGATGAGCTTGTTGGTTAGAATTAGGTCTCTCTAATTTGTAATGCTATAAGTAAGTTAAATCTTGAGCGTTAAGTTACAAGATTATTTATTGGTTAGGGAATTAATTTCAAACAGTTACCTATTGATTACCGAATAAGTAGTGTTGAGTCAATAACTAGAATTAATATATTAAAGGTATTCAGATTATATTTGCGTCAATTATCAAATCTATAAATCAAACGGATATTTTACCTTTGGTTAGAACTTTTTGTCATCAATTTTCTGACACTTTTAATTGTTGTTTTCTTTATTTTAATTTTTAATTTGAATTTAGTGTTTCCTTTAAAAAAACTTTTTTATTGAAAAAATAAATTTATTATTAATATATGTGGATACAATTATACTTATTTTTATGTAATAAATTATAGTTTCAAATAAAATTTTATTTTTGTAAGTGTAGATTATTTTTTGGTAGCAAGTACCTCCACCTCAAAAGGGAGGTCAAGGAATTATTCCACAAACAAAAGACAAGCTAATAAACATATGTAGAAGAGTTAGTGGGATGAAAAGATAATGTTAGAGCCCCAAAAAAACAAAAATTCCTTTCCAATTTCCAAGTGAAAGTTGAAGGGTACTTTACATTTACTACGACTTAGGGCTACAATATGTATATAAAAAAACCAACATATGATTGAAAACATTGTCTTGTTCGAGATTATTGGGCATTGACTGTTTAGACAGACAGAGCCCTTGCATTTGCTATATGATTGCAAAATATTAAGCAAAGGGCCATTGGCATCTTAATTGCAATTCTTTTTCATCAGTTCTTTTTTTTTTGGATTGATGCTTTAGCCATGCGGTTGTCTTGGGCTAGCATACAAAGTTGAAAAATCAAACTTTATGGTGAGAGAAAATGAGAGGGGAAAAAAAGACAACACGGTTTCAATTTATTCAGCAAGGCAGCCTAGCCATGGAAAAATATTGCTGATTACTGATGTTTTATGGACAAATTTCAAGAAGAAAATTTTGATTGAATTGTATTTGGTTGGTCTCGAAATATTATTTATGTTTATTTTTTTAACTTGATAAATAAAAACTAAACAATTCTAATTTACAGTTATATATACCCTAAGTAAAAAATTGAACAGCACTGGATAGAGGAAGGAAAACAAAAGTCTTTCACCAGCAAGACAAAACACTGAATCTGCCATTGGCATGAAACTGATTTGTGAAAATCAAGGTCCAAATGTAAAGATAGGTAAATAAACAAGTGTCGTTTTATTTTGCAGAGGTTGCTTTCTTTACATATTTTAAGGAAACATTCATGTATATAGGTGTCTAAAAGATGCGAAAAGGTACATTACAAATGGCCATAGGACCAAAGAACTAGAAGATCAGTGGTATAAGGTTTCAGTAAAAAAATAAGAGAAAAGGACTGGTTGTTTCTTACTCCCGCTTTTTGCGCTGGTATCTGATTCTTCACACTGCTTGGTGTTGGCCATGGACTCACTCAACCCAACCCTGGATATTATTAGATGTGCCCAATTGGCTAGGCTTTTGGCCTTTTGTGCTTTTGTCCAACCCCCCAGCTTGAAAAAAAAAAAAGGGGGGGAAATAGTAAGCTGCTGTAGCAGTGGCTGCCCCTTCTTATAAGACTCGGAAGAATCCACTCATAAACCCCACCTTTGTTTATCTTCTCTTTTTCTGTCTCTCATTTTCACATTTTAACAGGAAAAAGAAAATTTCACTTTCAAGTTCAGTTTAGTTTAGTTTAGTTCTTTTGAGTGTTGCAATTCTATGGATACTCAGAGAGGTCCTCTTTTAAGCTTGGCATACTTCTGTCAAGGAAAGGTAACACAACACACATTTTAATTGTTTCGTCTTTTGATTTGGTTTTAGTTTGAACTTTTTTCTGAATTTTTGAGTGTTGTGATGAAGCAGACAATAGAAGAGTTAAGGCAGCATCTTTTGTATACTACTGTGGAGCTGGAGCAGACAAGAATGGCAGTTGAGGAGGAGCTGAGAAGGAGAGATGACCAATTGATTCAACTCAAATCCTTGCTGAGCAAGGCAATGAAGGAGAGGGATGAAGCACTGGAGAAATGTCAGAAGCTTTTCCTTGAGAAGCTTCTTCTTCACCAACGGCAACAGCAAGTTGCTGCTGCCGCTGCTGCTGCTGCTCCCCTCTCCGGAGTTTCCAGCATTGAAGATGAACCAAGGAGAGGAATCGATTCCAACAATGGCTTCTCATCTTCTGATTGTGAGGAAAGCATCGTTTCATCCCCTATCCTTGACCCAATGCCGCCGCCACCACCACCAGCAACCATGGAGGTAGTGCCTGAAAAGCCGTTACCTGAGAAAGGGAAGCTTTTACAAGCAGTAATGAAAGCTGGTCCACTCTTGCAAACCCTTCTCTTAGCAGGACCGCTGCCTCAATGGAGACACCCACCACCACCATTGGAGTCATTTGAGATCCCACCTGTAACCATCCCTTCAGCAGCAGCAGCACCACCGCAACTCCTCCACCAGGACTCCTTGATCAACATTAACACCTTAAACAACTGTGGGAAAGTTAACAGGAAAAGGGGTCTGAATGAATATGATGGCTGTGGTTCTCCTACAGAGACCAAGTACCAAAGATTACTTCTCCCCTGACCGCTGCTACTGTAACAAAAGAAGCGTAGCCTAAAAACTAGTATTGATTTTTATAAAACTTACCGGTTTTCAGTATTAAACTTATAGAGTAGTTTAGGGTGAAAATTTAGGATGGGAATCAGCCTATCAGGTTATGGAGACTGATCTAGCATTATTGTACAGGGGTTTGCTAGTGAGAGTAAGAAAGAGAGAGAGGTTTAATTTTGTTGGCATTTTGCCAATGTTTTTCGGTGAAGATTTTTTGTCCTTATTTCACCCTTTTTCTTTTTCCTGCTATCTTTCTTTGCTCCATGATGTGAAAGGGGAGGTTTGATTTCTCCAAAATTGTTGTGGCTGCCATGCAAAATTAGTATCATAACTTAAGCTTTGTTTTTTTGTATGCAAGTCTTATAGTTTATTAAGAGTGTTTGAAAATGAGAAAATTACAATAAAAAAAAAAGTAGAAAAAGAAGGGTAGGAAATTAGGAATGGGGGAGGGGGGTTGTTAAAAGGGTCAAGGCCAACAACCAACAAGATGGGTCTGTCGGATTAATGGATCCCACAAATCACAGCCAGGATTTGTTACTGAGAGAGAGACTGTGATGTATGATTATATTTTGGTTAAGGGAATTGGAGGGAACTATGATAAGTATTATTAATTTATATATGTAGGTCGTCTTGTCTAATCTTTTGTGTTTCTGGAAATCAAGCTTTTCCCTCTTCTCGGTTTACTGTTAGTATTAATATCTGCTCCCACTTTAACTACAAAAGTAAACTAAAGCAAAAAGTAATGCTGGGATTTTCTTTCCTTTTACAAAACAAGGGGATCTGGGAAAACATTTTCTATTTGCTTTTAAATGTTAGAAGAGGGTGTTTTCTGCTGGGCCTTACATTCAGGATAGGATATGAGCCTCAACCCAACTGAATCTGCAATCAACTTGTTATGGTGTATCCTTCCATATTTATTCATAGTTTTTTAAATATTTCTCATGCAAATATACTTATACACATTTAATTTGTTTGCCCCAAACTGTTCTTTATGCAGTATAAATAGGGTTAGAGAATTGAGGCCCAACATGTTCCAAGCTAATAGGAACTCAAAGGAAGAATTTATAAGGCTGGCTAATACGTATGTATGAACATTGAGACAAATTAAAGTCTAAAGCAATGAAAAATTTGACAGCTTTTAGCTTTAAGAAATTTCCCCTTCACCCTTGAAAAACACTCAGATATGTAGTCGAATTCCTGGCTCGTCCTCACAATCATCTTTCTCCGCAATTTCATTGTTGTTCTGATCATTATACATTAGAGCAATCTGCAAATATTCAAGAAAACCAATTAAGAGAGAGGAAATTAAGCCATATGTGGATAGTTGCTCTTCCTTTTTTGATAATGTGAATAATTTGCATCTATTCATTTTCCCGGTATGCAGACAAATCATGGACGAGCTGTAAATAAAACCTAAAAAAATTTGCCGCGCATCCACTATGGTAATGTGTCTTCATAAAAATGTGACTGAATGAATTATCAGACAGCTCAATTGTTCTTCACCTGCTCAGTTGATGTAGCTTGCTCCGGAGTCTTATCTTCTCGAATACGAACTATACGTGCAAATCGGTACCAAGCATGCAGAGGAATTAGATGAGTCATTTTCAATTGATAGAGAAACAACAGTTGCAGTATCCAAACTAAAGTCACCCACAGAATTGAGTCAGCATGCAATACTTTTGTGGAATAAAAGGGAACTGGAAAAGGGAGAATTGAAGGGGAAAACAAAACAAAACAGAAAGAATTCAACATGAAAAAACTTGTCCCACCTTATCAGGATCCACAACCCAATTGCTGCATGGTACTTAGGGCTAATGGTCAAGCATGCACCTTTTACCTCCCAGATCTGCAAGAATTAAACAATATGTGTATATTCATAAATATACATTGAACTCCTGAAAACATTATTAGGAATAGCCTAAAGCTAAACTCATCGCATTATTGAATGTGAAGAGATGAGCTGCCCTAGGACCTTCTAACTACAGCTATCACAACTCTAAACAGAGATTGGAATTCACAATCCTTGTAAGATCCAACAAATGGCTTATAATTTTTGTAGGATGCAACAACAAGTATATCCATTCAGTCCTAGGAACCATTTAAATGTTTGGTTGTGAGACGAAAACAGCTGATATACTTTATATAAAATTCGGCAACCCAGATTTCAACAAACAGTAGCAAGCACACAGTGAGAAGAGCATATATACAATCACTATAATTTAGTTAATCCTCAAATGGATAAGGTAGGCGAAAAGGGGCATACTGTGTAAAATCCCATCAGAGTCAGACAGCGGACATAGACAGATAAGATTGTGATTCTGATCAAAAGAAATTCTGATCAAAAGAACAGAGAATTCATTATCACTTTTTGTATCATATCACCTGTAAAGGAACGGTGCTTTTCCCTATCATGGTGGAGAGTAGGGGCACATACATCCCAGCCCACCTTATTATGGAAGAAGCTCGATAGCCTTCTAACTAGAGTCATGGCAAGCTGACAACCAAACCATTCCTCACTTGATTACATGCACCACAAAAGTTTACTCTTTCAACTAAATAACGTTGTCCGCTTTGGAAATATAGACATCAAGAGACAAGCAATTAAAAAATTCACAATCACCCAAAGATAGATTTCTGAAAGCAGTGTAAAGGTTTTAGAAAGCAGTGTAATTTTACCTCAGCAGCCTCAAACCATACATCTGGCATTTCCCCTGTGTAGTGATAGTATTACTGCTATTAACAAGAACATTAGAATTTGTATGTTATAATGAATTGACCCTATTTGCTCACAATTTTCTTTTCTCCTACAGAAGATAATATCAAGAGACAAACCTTTGGTTCAGGAATCACTTTAGACTGGAGACTGGCTGAACATTCTTCGCAAGCTGCTTCAGTAAAACCTACACCTATTGAGCATCAAAGAGAGAAGGAAAAGGGACGGGAGGTCAGCAGATAGTAAACAGGCAAGACAAGCAATGTGTCGATCATTAGCAACTCAAATTTAACAAACCTATTTTACAGATACCCTGGTATTCTTCGTTGTTGTCATCATAACAAGCCAAGAGAAAGGAACCACATACTCCTAAGAATGAACATTATTGCACCATTGGCACATTTTAGGCATCAGTTAAGGACAGAATCCTGTAAGCACTAAGTTGAGAACTGAAACAACCAACACATAATAAACTCTACATGAACTCTTGTTATCTGATACGCTAAATAAACAGAAATGGTTCTTACCTGTCCGTTTCCCATGGAAAGCAGCAACAGGTATCTAATTTATCTCCAATCTGAGTATAACAAGGATCACAAGAAGTTACACATGAGAAAAATAGCAACTGACCGTAATTCGCACAGATAAGTAAACATTTCTTAGTCATTAACTTTCCAAGTAGTCTTTCTTCAATTTTAGCCAGTTAAGTGATAGCTTTGATGGATCATATTTAGCATTTCTATCCAATGTCTTGATAATTAAGCCCTCGCAACTGAAAATTTAAGACGTATTATTATCATCACAGAAATCCGAAGCACTTTGTGCAAAGTTTAATTATTTCCCAGAATTTATTTCCGATCCTCTTTCGGCTCATTCTAGCTACCTGCAAAAGATTACTGGAAGAATTACCTTGAAGAAACAGCAGAATTAAGGAATGATTGTATTTCCTCAAGATCATTTGATGTTAAAGCTGTCGCAAACTGAAAATACCCAGTTTCTTCTTCAAATGAGTCATAAAGCCTCTGCAAATGCCAAGTCCCTAGTGAATTAAATAGGGCATATCATATGTCGCGCACAAGATAAACACTTACTCGATTCAACAGAAATAACTCTCCAAATCAATTAATTAACCATGCACACTAACAGCATCTCCTTATAATTAACATAACATAAATCTTCATTTTTTAATTCTATTACTACTGATACTAATTACATTTTGCATTTTACATTAAAAAAATAATGAAGCAAGTTGCATATCAAAGACGTACATTCTCAGACAAAACCACTTAATAATTCCTGACAAAAATAAAATTTATTACTAAAAATTCCACAACAGTGTGTCACAGAATTAGGGATACCTCTTTACGAATTTCCAGTGAAGTGCTTGCTCATTAAGATACAGGATGTCAAATGCAAATATGCACACATCAACTTTGATGTCACTCAACAAAACATTTTTTCGAGCTCTTGTACTAAGGATCTGCATAAATCAACTAAGAGAACATGTCATCAACAAGAGCAACTTAAGAAAGCTTGGACTCGTACTACTTCAGAATGCATCTTCTATAACACCCAAAAAGGAATCAGTCAATTATTAACCATGACAAATATACGACCATTTCATAATATAAAACAAATGCAAACATTTCAGAAATTTGATAATACTGAAATTCTTGATAGGATTGAATTCCTCTTGGTTTGTACAAGATAATTTTTTATTGTTGAGTGATCAGCCAACTAATACATAAAGAATGACATTTTCAAAGATGAACAATTTTCAACATGAAATAGAACCTAGCTTTGCACCGTAAATTGTAATGTAAAGCTGCAAAACGATACCTGAAAGGATAAAATTTTCTATTGAACCCGATCATAAACTACAAGCTCACAATTCAAAACAAATGATTTTACAGAGGACTTCTTGAATCCGTACAAGAAAGAATATTTTAGTAAAAAAAATCAACAAATGCAGAAGCAGCAACCTGCCATGCTTAAAGAAATAATGGCTGAAGCTTGTAAAAGGTTGTAAGGGCTAGTTGTCCATAATTGTCGCGGTTTAAAAGTGTATTTGAAAAGTGTGGTAAAAAAGGGTTGTGTAAAAGTGTGTTTGTTAGTTTTTAGTGTTCTCCATTGCTGCTTAAAATTGTAGTTAGAAGTTAAAATATTATTTTTAGACGTAATAGTAGAAACTAAAAAAATTAGTTAAAGTATATAATATTTAAATAATTTAAAATATATACATGAAACATAAATTTAAAATACCTTTTAAATAATTAATATAAATTATTTGTAAAATTGATGATATATAAAATATTGTTAAAAATTTAAATATAATAAATAATATTTAAATAATTTAACATAATAATATATAAATATAAATAATCTAATTTTTTATGTACATTTTAAATAGTTAATATAAATAAGAATATTTTAATCATTTTCACTTCCAAAACTAAAAGCACTTAAATCCCAACTTTTACATTTTGGTTTTGAAACAGTTTTCGCACTTTTGACTTCAAAGCCAAGTGTTTTTTATTACTTTTGCGGTGAAAAAGCGCTTTTAACCAAAGTATTTTTAAACCACAACAGAGAATGCACCCTAAAAATATTAGCAACCAACAAACACCCACAAGAGAGACTTCTAAGGACTATAAACGTATGAGTGTTCTAAAATCTCCATTTCAAAGATCCAGCACCTTAAAGGAATTCTTAGCATATAATCCCTATATCTAAGTTTTCACATATAACTCAACACAAGTCATTTAAGTTTTCACGAGGCTTTCTCTAGATAACTAGCAGGCTATGATGTTTTGCAGAAAAGAAGGAATGGGACTTGGACTAGTAGATAACACGGAAAACACGAATCATTTAAAAGTTAAAACTAATACATGAATGTCGAAACGCCATCTAGCACTACCTTGACAATAACAGAGGGAACAAATGGCTACAACTTAACCATTACTACAACTTTTGACTACCAACATGTATTGACCAGTTAAGCCCGGATATAAGATGAGGAAACAAACTTAATGGTGATTGCTACAATATTAAGTGGATCTCTATTAACTACAAGTTTATTTGATGTGCATTGTAAGAAAACGCTCTGAAGAGAAAGTTTTACCAACATACTCTATTAGGTGGGGGAGATGAAGAATCGTTTATTCAACACACGCACACATAGAATAAATAAATAGAGCACATCAACAAAACAAGTCAACATGATAATTGAAGCCTACCTAGAAATTGCAGCAACAACATCCGGAAACTTTCCAGTGTTCCGCTCAGCATTTCGACTTTATATCTAGACTGAACCATTCTCCAAATAATGTATCTATATCATGCAAATGGATATTTTTTTGGTTTTGCATAATAAATTGCTAATAACAGGAACAAAAGAAACCAGAAATAGCATAATATATTCTATAATTACCTGTGCACGCTCGCCATCATATTTATATTCACAAACAAAGTCGGTATCCTGGAATTTATTCACAATTTTGGCAGCAGAATTGGTTGATTTTGCTTTCATAGGTTCAACAGGGACAGCCACCGTAAAGCTACAAGTCTTTGGAAGATTCCATATACCATTAGTCAAAAGAGCAGGAACCACTTTATCATAGACTGGAAGGACAGAAAGAACTTGCTTGACAATCTTAGCAGCCTACATGAGAGTTATCAAAAATCAATACCAGTACATTAGCTAAAGGTCAATGTGGGAGAGGAAAAGGTCATTTCTCAACATGCGGTCATACAAGATATAAGCTATCAAGCAGCAATTTAAGGTAAAGACCAAAAAGAACAATTTCTGAGCAATGAAAACCCAAATTTCAATATGTCAACCATTCAAAGGCCATTCTAGATGTTGGCTGTTGACCTCTTCAACATTCACTTTCCCTTGCCCCTTCACCATTATCCATCTACAAAGGTCTTATTAGATGTTATCTGTAGATCTAGCAAGCCTCAACAAACAACAGCTCACATCCAAACACCAGTGATGGAATATCAGCTCAATACAAGCTGCCAAACTCTAGGTACCAATGGTATGTCATTCCATGCACATCTAAGGCACATGCTTTCAATGGCCTTGTGGATTCTTAAAACGTGCTTCTGATGCATAATCAACCAGAAATTAAAGGTTAACAAAAATAAAACTATATATCGCTAACTGACTCTTAATATGTGGTTCACTCCTCCCATATGCCTCTGCCAGGAACTTGATAATCGAGGCTTCTCCAATTCCCAGCTCTAACCCCTCATGCATCGGAGCAAGCTTATTTGCTAAGTAAGCCATGGCCAGCATGTCATCCTGTGTTGGTATAAATAACAGTCTTCAACATATTACAACCGATACCGGTTATTAGAATCTGACTTGTCTCGTTTGAAATTAAATCAGATGCCAAACAAAGAAACAAAAACGGAACCCTCTCTCCTTTCTCCCAACACGCCACCGTTTTAGGATCAAAATCCGCCGGCTTCTTTTTCAAAAACCCAATTTTCGCCTTCAGTTCAGCAGTTCTCTCAGAGATGCCAACCACCTTTGTTTTCTTCGAATCCGGGGGTTTCTGCGTCTCATTCGAATTGGGTTTTGGGGAATCTTCAAAGGAATTTTCAAGTCCGTCAATAGCGTTCCCTTGGTATTTGGCCAGCGGCGGCGAGGATAAGAGGGACTTCCGCTTCTTGGTGGGAGAGGGAGCGGAAGGGTTGTTCTTGGCGGCTAAGAGGCGTGCATTTGACATGAGAGCATCGAAGGCGGAGGGCCGAGAAGTCATGTTGGACAAAGTTCCCGCCAAAGGATCGTTAGCGGTTGCAGTCGAACAAGTGCTTTTTAAAAAGCTAGGGTATTTTATTTTTATATGAAAAAAAAGGTTAAGTTCTACTGCATTTTTTTTTAAACTAAATTCTACTGTTAGTCTTTGTTTAACCTAAAATTTTTTTGTTAATATAATATATATTAGGAAATTAAAATATTTAAATTAATCAATAAAATATAAATCTTAAATCTTTTTTAATGTAATTAATATAAATGGTAAATATTTTAACCATATATTCCAGCTTTTATTTTTCTTTTTCAAATTTCATATTAGCATGATAATGCAAACGCAGACTCAACTAAGATTTCTAATTTTTCATTAAAGATCCACTATTTGATGGTCTAAGCATTGAAATCCAACACAATTGTACCAAAATAAATTAGATACGAACAATAAAATAAATTGTACCAAAATAATGCCCAAAACTTTTTTTGTGAAATAGAATTTTACAAAAAGGTCCTTCAATTTTTACAATTTTGTATTTTAGTCCTTGAAACCCTTCACATGTTGATTAGGTCAGTGTCACACATCCCCTACCTCTGCCATGGCCACTCCCTCACTGCCACCAGCCACCCTATGCCACCACCATCAACCCTCATCTCTTTCACACGACCCCTCCCATGAATCAGAAAACACACACAGGCAAGGTATATTCTTCTCTTCTATAATTTATTTTTTTTATTGAAATGGTAAACGTCACAAATCTACGAACTAAAATATAAATAACTTTCTTCTTTGATCTTTGATATTGACCATCAGATCAACTTAAATCTAAAGTACATTCTTCTACTTGTCGAGGGATACTAATTCACTATACTAGTCATCGAATTGTCACTTAGAGCTTGCTCGCTGGATTTTTTTTAAAAAATTTAATAACCTAATGGCTTAAATAAAAACTTTCGAATAGTTCAATGACTTGAATTAAAATTTTTGAATAGTTCAATGACCATTTTGTAACTTTTTGAAGTTAAGTGACTAAAATGTAAACTTATTAGTAGTTTAGGGATCTTTGATGGAATTTACCCTTTTAGTTAATATGTTATAATTTGTAATTTCAATATTAGCGGGGTGCATTTTCGCTCTCTTTTTCTCTGGAACCAATCAGTCCATTAGCTTTAGGCATTAATTAGCAGCATTCTCTTGTGTCGCTTTTTACCTCAGAAAAAGTAAAAAAATAGAAAGAAAGAGTTTCCCTGGGTTCCTTATTTTAAGAAAATCAACTCCACCTTTCATTATCCATGAACTCACGTTCTCTTTTCTCTCCGTTTTTCAGTTACCAACCGTTTGTCTTTCTCTCTTCCTTTGTTTTTTCCTTTGGAAGCTTCACAGATCTGATTTACTTCGTAAAAGAACAAACCTCCATGATATTCATTGATTTACGAGTTTTTCAGCTGTTTGGCTAGAGCTTTCAACTGAAGTTGGGATCGGAAATGGAGATGAGAATGAAGAAATATAGCCAGGTGAGTCCTGAGAGAGCTAAAGTTTGGACCGAGAAATCCCCCAAGTATCATCAGCATAACCGGAGAGTTCCGGTTGTTTATTATCTTTGTAGAAATCGCCAGCTTGAACATCCTCATTTCATCGAAGTCCCACTCTCTTCTCCTGATGGTCTCTATTTGAGAGGTATTATTTATTATTAATTACTCTTTATAAATCTTCTTCGATAATTTTTTTTATTGATTTTTTTAGAATTTTTCTTGCTGTGTAGATGTAATTGAGCGGCTTAATATTCTGAGAGGCAGAGGAATGGCTTCCTCGTATTCTTGGTCTTGCAAGAGGTAAAACATTTTCCTCTTTGTTTAATATTATTCTTAAGTGCTGTTTGGTAGCTGAGAAACTAAAGGAAATTCGTTTTTTTTTTCCTTTTGTTGGAACCTTACTTTTCGGAGTATTAATTATTGCAGAAGCTATAGGAATGGATTTGTTTGGCATGATCTTTCTGAAGATGATTTAATTCTTCCCGCCCATGGAAATGAATACGTTCTCAAAGGCTCCGAATTATTTGAAGAATCCTCTCCAGGTTAATATTACCATATAATACACCACTAGTTGATTTCACCGGGGGAGAAAAAAAGGAAATATAGTACTGAAGTTTAATGATGGTATCCTTTTTTTGTGTTCAGATCGTTTTAGTCCTGCTGGAACTAGCATTAGATTTCAAAATCTGAAGCAGTTACCTGAACCACCATCTTCCTCTAGAAGTCAAGATGATTCTTCCCAGTCTTCCAGTTTGAATGGAAATAGAACAAAGCGTTCTCAGGATGATGAACTCTCTTCTCCAGCTAATCGTCCGACTCCTGGCTCCTCTGGTGAGTCGCCGGAGTCACTTAGTTTGACGGAGTATAAGGTTTATAACGGTGAAGGGTTAGCAGATGCTTCGACACAGACCGAAGAAAACACAAGCCGACTGAAGACACGGGAAACTTGTACAAGGGGCGTTTCAACTGATGATGGGTCATTAGAACCGGAATGCAATGCTAATTTCCAAAACCAGGTCCCTAATGTGAAAGATTGTTCTGAGATATGCAGGAATTTAGGTTCTCCTCCGTCCACTTCTAGTGCATCATCTTCAGGAGGGAAAACTGAAACGTTGGAATCTCTAATTCGCGCTGATGCAAGTAAAATCAACAGTTTTAGGATCCTTGAAGAGGAAGAAATTCGAACACCAACCAATCCGAGACTCAAGGCAACAAACATGTTGATGCAATTGATCTCATGTGGATCAATATCTGTGAAAGGCCATAGTTTCGGCCTTGTTCCATCCTACAAGCCTAGGTTTTCACATTCAAAGAATTCAGTGCCATTGTTCTCTACTTCAATCATGCTGGGTGAGCTTGATTGCTTATCAGAGAATCCAAAACTGATTGGCCTGAGGTTGGAAGACAAAGAATGTTTCAGTGGTAGCTTGATTGAAACAAAAATGCTCAAAGAAGGACATGGACATACCACTCTGAAACGTTCTTCTTCCTACAGTGCTGATAGGTAAGTTTGTTTTTTTTGGATCTTTTTTCTTATTGGATTATTGGTTTGCTTTTGTTTTTTTGGATCTTTTTTCTTATTGGATTATTGGTATGCTCTTTGAATTAAACAAATAAACTGTCTTGATACTGAATAGAAAGGCATTTAACTGTCAAAAGTGCAGATTACACATTATTAGTTGCATAGCAAAGAATTCCAAAATGTGCTCGTATTTTGTTACACTTGTGACCACACCAGGCGTAGAGTAGGGGAATGTGAACTTAGTTAAAAATGAATATGAGCAAATTCAAGCCATTGCTTCAGGTTAGATCCTTTTTTATATTGGAGAGTCTAGAATGCCTGAGTTTGGCAAAGATTCATTACTATAATTGTTTTTTTCTTTTAGTTATTTGGTGATATTTCTCATGGAAACTGGTTCTTTGTGTTTTATATAGGATTCCTCATATATATAAAGATCTTCCTTTATGTGATATTTGAAAGCATAAAGAACCTGCACATTCACCAACATCAAAAGCATTTCTTAGTGGGGGTCATAATGATGGCTAGAGTAGAGCCTCTTAGATTGATAGACTTCTTTTCAAAATGAAGCGTGTTATCTTTAGTTTTTAATATTTATCAGAGTAATGTAACTTCTTCAGCTGAATTTGTTTTGTATCTCATGCTAAATCTATGAAACTAAGTGGAATTGCAGGACTTGTAAGGAGCTAGCTTCAACTGAAGAGAAAGAAGAGCTGAATTCAGGACGTACAAAATGCATCCTCCGCTCTGTTAAGGCTTCACTAAGCAATCAACCAAGAAGTGAGTCTATGAGATCCCCTGTTTCTGAAAACCCAGGAAACTCCTCTGATGGTGATAGTAGCATATGAAGTGGTGATAGTAGAAGAACCACAGAGTCCAGTTGTAGAAAAAAGCAATCAAAAACATTGGATTCATTAAGAGAAGACGAGAAGTTGATCAAAATTGAAGAAAGTTGAGTGTAAACTCCTGCATTAGCACTTTCAAGATAGATGGAAAAAAAAATATTGTTGCTTATGATATTATATTCTTTCATGTTCATTGACGAATTGATGTGGTTTCCCTCTGCAGGCTTGCTTCAGGAGCTCGGGTTATAATCCAATCCAAGGCATCTTGTGATACCATTGTGAGTTGCTCCTAGTTCTAGGGAAGCATGTTAAAGGTAAGCTCAGGCAAATGATACCTTCTCGGATTCTTTTGGGAAAGTTTGTTCAATGTAAAACTTCTTGTTTTTCAAATCTGGTTTGAATTTCAAATGAATGTTTGGATCTACTGGCGGGTCCAATGTGATGATTATGTAAATCTGGAAAGCTAAAAGGGGGAACAAAAAGAGAAAGATAGATATCACATTCACAGCTCCTGATGCTTGGAGTTGAGTAGTTTTGGTTTCAGCTTTCTTATACATTGACATTCTGCTTTTCATGTAAACTACAGTTGCAATATCATCCTTTTTTGCTTTCTTTTTTATTTTGTACCCCTAAAACAGTTTCATGCTTCCTTGAAAAACAAGTCATCTACAATTGGCAATGTTAGCTAGGATTAGTCGGGCTAACTTAACTTTTTAATTACCGTAATTAGTTTCTAAATTTTTATAATATGAATATGAGATAGAGATATGGTAAAAATTGTATTTGGATCGATAGTTTTATATGAACAATTAAAAATACAAAAAAAAATGCTGACATATACTATTAAAATTATAAAGTCATTATGTTTAAGCAAAATGTAACAGTTATAACAACATTCGTTGATGAAAATGTGCCACTATTGTAAGTGGGAGGAGACAGGCAAGACAATGTGGGTAACATGACACTAATTGTCCAAAGAAAAAAGAAACACTAGCTGACACTTTTCTTTTTTTACCTTTTTTTTTCTTTAAATTTTAAAATCCGACAGATTGGATTCTGTTTAGAACAAAGTGAGCATGGAAGGTGGGGGGGCCTGCCCCATGAGCACGAAGGTTAACCTCATATCATAGGGAGAGAGACAAGAAAGGAAAATGGGGGGTGGCCATTAATGAGTTGTCTCGAAAGCAAAAAGCTTTTTCCTTTCTTCTTCAGATGTTGTAGCTGTAATTACTTTACTCTTTCTTTTTTTCTTTTTTTTTTTTTGATAGGAGTGAGGGAAAGAAAAAGCATTGGGGACTGAGACTGTTGCTTCTTTTGGTTGGATATAATAATGCATGCATGCATTGAAATACAATCTGATTCTTTGTGCTTTACTCAAAGCCCTAAAAGACAAATACATACCTTAGACTACACTATTTCTACGAAGTGTTCTTCATAATGTGGGCATCACATTGTTATCGAGTATGGTACAGCTACTATTAATGGTCCAATTATTGTACTACCACCTGTAAAGTAAGTATTGGACTTTGAATTATTTAGACTTTAGAGGAAGCTGGCACTTAAAATCATAATACCAACATTTATAAACAAATCCCATTGCTAAAGAAATGGTGCTATAGTAAATTAAAGTTTTTGACACTATATCTATAGTCATTGTGAGAATCAAGAATTTTTTTATATTTGATTGGATGCAATTTTTTTTAGTTTCATGCTGAAAATGGTACTGTGCCAAGCTTAACTAGAGGTGAGAAGATTGTTTACGGATAAATAAATAGCATCAACGAAGGTGATTAACAAGGGAAAGACTTTAGAAGTTTAGAAAAGGGCGGTGTCAGAGGTATGAGTTGCCTGATGACTCTAATCATCAATGCTTGTTGGAAAAATCTATCTGACAACGTAATAGTAACAATGTAAAATAAAATAGAAATCTCCAACCCAGAACGAAGACAGAGACACTTGATCGTCAATATTATTTGTAACAAAAGCTGGTCATAGTTTGTTTTGTATTGGTTTAATGATGCAAGAGAATTTGTTTGTTTGTTTCTTGCTTGCATTGTTTCCTTTGTTTTTGTATACCCTAATGGGTTGGAGGTGGAAGTTGAGTTGAGCAGAGGGGGCATAGGCTAGCGTGCCTTTCTTTTACTAGTTTCAGTAAAAAATAGTGACAATAAACAGAAGGCAGGTCAAACAATATAAGCAAACAAAACAATTCCCTTTGATTCTTCATAATTGGATACTTAATTAGTTAATTATTGAAAGTTTAAAAACAAAATTTCTATAAAATCTATAGTGGGGTTGCAATACCCTGATACTCGACTTGATTATCAGGTTCAGGTTATAAGGTATCATATTCATTTCTAGAGTAATTATGATTAACTATATTCAATTTATACCATTAAATCATTAATTTCAACCCAATCATGCATATAATACAATATACAACTGTTTTCGGGTTTTATACGAGCTTACGAAAGCTCTAAAACTAACCCAAGGTTGAAATAGGAACAAATTGTAAAAATTTCAAAACATCGAATTGATGTCGCGATGTCAGGGGGTTCCTCGTCGCGATACAACATACTGAGGAGGCCTCGTCACAACATTCAATACTTGGGGTCATGTCGTGGCATAGCAACTTAGTCTCGTCGCGATGACAAACGTTTAATGTCGCAATGTGACATACTATTTGTGCAAATTTTCTAAATGAAACATCAATCTGCAATTTTGAATCAACCAATGTACATATTTATACCATACTTATAACTAAATTATGCAAATAATATGAATCATAATACCTTAATCAACTATACACCAATATCAAATTACCTATAAGTTGACTAACTAGTCCAATTCATTCAAGATCTCAAACATACATACTTAACCACCAGTACCATATACATATTTATACCATACTTATAGCCAAATTATGTAAATAATATGAATCATAATACCTTAATCAACTATACACCAATGTCAAATTACAACATAAATTTCACTCCTTATTTTAACTTCTAAGAAAATTTTAAGATGAATAATTGGAGGTTAGATTCTATTACATCCTAATAAAGAAGTCTATTTCAATTCTTTAATCGATTAGTGGCCCAATGGCCAATGGCCCATTTCCCTACACTTGTCAATCGAATCTGGGCTAGGCGATCAACCCAATAAATAAAAAACCCATCCCATTGAGGTCAGTTTGGTAATTTCCCCTCCAAGTGTCGCAATTAGGGTTTCAACCCTGCTGTTATATATTTCCATCATAACTTCTTACTCTCAATCCAACTCACCGCACCCCTGCCTGTAGCCTTTCAATCTCTGGGTATTGTCTTTGTAAATATTTAGGGTTTCAGGTTCATTCAAACAAAAGGCAAAAGCTCTGTATTGTTTTTGATGAGCAAATCTGTGTGTGTTTATTGAATAGAGATTGAAGCTTCGCAATCTGGTCAGTGCGGATAGAATCCGTTCCCACATGACTCGTTCCCTTGAAGCGACATTCATTGTGTTGCTTTGGTCTTCTCTCTCCCTAATCATTTTCTCTTTGATTCTTTAGGGAGAACACTTGGGCAACTATATTTTCTTTATTTCTTTCTTTTTATAAAGATCTGACTCTTTTTTGAGGAAGAACGGTGATGAGTTATCAACAGACCTGTAATGAATTGCGGATATGATCGCAGTTTATTATGAACATCTAAGGGACTGAGTTCTTCTATCATCCCCTCAATTTCTAGTTTCCATTTCTACTTATTTAATTAATTCGTGTGGCTTCGTTAATTTATCTTTTGAAAATCCGAAAATTTTAATAAAATATTTTCGTGATGGAAAGAAGCCTAAACAGAATTGTTCTCCTCGCTATCCGGTGCTTCAAATTTTATGTGGCATTTGGACGTCGGGGAACTACATCTCTTCTTTTTCCTCTTAAAATGATTGATTTTACCAATTTTGAAAGCCTTGTGTAATCAAATAAAAGAGAATCATGAAGCTGAAAAATCAAATCCTACATACATTGGAGACTGGATAAGAACAGTCACTACACTGACTAACACTACAAACTTCGATCTTATTCCAAATTTGAATTGAATTTTATTTTATGTAATCATAATTAATTTTAATTTTAATTTTAAAAATTCTTATTTTTAAAGATATTATTAAGTAAGAGTTATATTCTATTTATTTGATTTATAAAAATCTTTGTAAACCAAATTAAAATTTATCTAATTATGTTTTAAAATGATATAAATATTATTTAAATAAAATAAGTTTAAAATTCGTAATTCATACCTATTATCAACAATTTGAATATTTTTCAAAAAGAAAAGGTTGATTTATTTTTTTGATAACATTCATAATGGGATTTATTAATATGAAAAAAATGACTTAATTTAGAGTTTTAAATTTTAATTTTATAGATGAGATTTTTTTTAATTGATTAAATTTTCATAAATTATTAATATAATTATTGATATAAATTTTATTTTATATTTATATGTTACACTCATATATAAGACTGTTATGAGTTAATAGTCAACCATTAAATTAAATGGTTAAAAGGATTAATTGAAGAGTTTTAGAAAAGCTCAATTAGATACAAAAATATTTGAAGGCCTTCGTAGATTTTGTAGGAACATTTTGAGGAGTTTCTTATACCATTAAGTTGTATTACAAATTTTAACAGTAAAATTTGTATTATGTTATTGTTGTTATACCATAATCCCTACAGTAAAATTTGTTAATTCAAGTGAATTATACTTTATTACTCTCTAAACATAGAGATCTTTGTACATAAAGACTAGAATCCTGTCTTCCAAATTCTCCCAGTGAATTTAGGTAGTAAACATTAGATAATGTTTACAATTTAGTTTGTACTCTCTCACAAAAACAATTAGTCAATAAACATATTAGAATGCACCAATAAACTCTAATATAAAGTAACTCCTTGAAAGAGGTTATTACAATCTTAATTATCAAAATACAATTAATCAAATATATGATTTCCAAAATTAGCAATAGTCCACATTTTAAGAATTTAATTGATTCATACGAATCTAATACAATCTTGAAATGCCAAAGATTGGTTTCCATAGATAGACCAAAGTATCTTCAATAACACAACGCGTTAATAAGTGCAAAAATTTTCTTCATTAAATTATCAAAACAAATAAGACAAGTATTTAATCATTTCAGTGGCAATCTGTCATAGTACCACTTAACAATTTTAAGCTTATCTTGTCTCAATAATTACAATTATATAAAATTAAAATTAATTTTTACATTAGAAATAAAAACATTTAAAACTAATAAAACATTGAAATTATTTGAATTTATCTAAATTCAATTGATCCAAATATGAGAATATGAATTTGAAAAAAAATTCAAATGTAAATTCAAGCTAAACCAAACTGAAATAATTGACAAGCTAATTTAAATCCGCTGGAAGGAGCCTGTTTACCACCTCCAATTATGATTTTGCTTGCATTTTATTCCTGTTATGTATTAATTAATTAAATTTGCGTGTTAGGTTTTAAGTGATTTTGATGTAATAGCCTAAATTTTAGTGATGTCGGAAATAGTGGTTCGAGACCACCAAATCCGACAAATGAACTCGTAAATTATATTATTTAATATTTATAAGTCAAATGTAGTTTTTAAAAGATTTTTGAAATAGTAATTTGTGTTTTATAAAGATTTATTTATTCAAGAAATCGAGAAAGAGAGGTATCAAGATCTCGGTATTATAAATCGAGCCATAAATATTTTTATGAATATTTACGGAGTGTTAGTAAGGTAATGTTAAATTTTCGTTAGAAAATTTTAACGTTTGGGTGGTTAATTAAATAAAAAGAACTAAATTGAAAAGGGCGTAAAAGTTGCTAGAAGGATTAAATAGCTCAATTTTCAAATGAGGAAGGACCTAAAGTGAAAATAATCCCAAAGGAGATATTTTGGGCGGCAATAGCTGAGAAAAATCAGGGAATGGGTGAAATATGGGTAAAATTGGAAAATTGCCAAAATTAGTTAAATAAAAAAGGGACCAAATTGGAATATTTAGAATTCTCTTCATTTTTCCTTTAATTCCATCAGATAAAAACGTCTAAAGGGGTTCTTCAAGCTGGTATTTTATAATTTTTACATCAAGTAAGTTAATCCTTTCCTTTTTCTTGCATTTTTTGTGCTTTTAAGGCTTTTACAACTAGGTCCTACTATTAAATTCATTAGTTTTTCATTTCAAGGATGATATTGAAAGTCACTATGGTTGAGTGCTGTAATTTTATGATGAAATATTATTAATTTGAATCTTTTATTTGTTTATGATATGATTTTATTAGGTAATTTTAATATAAATTGATTTTTAGGACCTAATTGTGAAAAGTTTAGAATTAAAGTCTAATGCGAAATTTATGATTTTTAAGGGTTATGAAATATCTTAAAATGATATAATAAAGTATTAATTGAGAAAAAATATCTCAATTGAGGGATTAATTGAGCAAGGACTGAATTGTATTAATTGTGAAATTTGGGGCAAAATGGAGATCAACATGTTGCACTAAAACAGTTTTGGACAACAGCAGTAGACCAAATTTGAAAAATCACCAAAAATTGTAGAAATTTAATTAGAGGATGAATAAAATATGAAATTAAAGCTTATTGAGTCTATTTTCATATAAAAGAAACATAGCAAGTAAAGGAGTTCTTTATTATGAGATATTTGTATTTTTGTGAGACTGGTTCAGAATGATTTTGAGATCTTCTGTTTTGATTTAAAAAAATCATTAAAAATTGTAAAAAAATAATTATGGGACATAATTTATATGTTTAGATTCCTTAATGAGTCTATTTTTAGAAGAAATAAACAAGAATATCATCCAAATATTGTACGAGGAGATAATTAATTTTTAGTGAAGAAGGGTCGGAACTGTCAGATAGCAGAACAGGGGTAACTTTAAAGAATAAACTGTACTTGTTGGCTAAACCAAAAATTCTAAAAATTTTATGATAAGAAGATATGTGAGTCTAGTTTTAGGAAAAATTAGCGGATCTTAATTTGGAGTACTGTAGCTCAAGATAAAAATACTTTAGCGACCATGACACGGATAGACAGCTTGAATATTCACATAAGTAAATAGTGAAAATTATAAATAATGTTATTTACAAGTTTGTTGTTTATACTAAGGATGTGGATGGAGAGGAGGAGGATAAAAAAATATATATGAATGACTTGTTTATAAATTGATCACATGCCCGATTACAATCGCTAAATGTTGAATCAGAAGTGATATAATGTATTATTTGGCATATTTATTATGAAATTATGATTATGGTTATAATATAAAAATCGAATTTGTAAGTTTATATGGCTAAATTTTAGTAATAATTTGTTAATCTTATGAATTTCCTAATGTGTTATTTCATATGTATTGATGATAAAATCATGAATAATGTAAAAAGCATGAAAATTGAATAAATGATCAAATTGAGCACTTTAGTTCAGTGAAAAGTGATAAATTGACGGAAAAGACCATGGTTAAGCCATGGCGAAGAGTAGATGTAAGACCATAGTTGGGCTATGGCGTTCAAAAGCGAGAAATTGATGGTGAATTACCCAAGTAAACCGAGATTCAACATTTGTTGCGAATACTCGTGTTTGCTTTTAGTTTAGCTCTTTTGAGCTTCAGTTTAACCTTCGAGTTTCAATTTAGCTCTTCTGAGCTTTAGTTCAACCATTATGGGTTTCCGTTTAGCACTTATGTGCTTCAGTTAGCATTTAGGCTTCAGACCATGATGTACTCAAATTCGTAAGCCGTTCCCCGCATGGACAAGATAGTAAGTAGAAAGTGGAATATGTGTGAAAAAAATGTGGACAGTATTATCATGGTTATTATTGAACTCATTCACGTGAATTTCTCATTTGA
The DNA here is from genome assembly GCA_020496765.1 of Gossypium stocksii. NCBI lineage: Eukaryota > Viridiplantae > Streptophyta > Magnoliopsida > Malvales > Malvaceae > Gossypium > Gossypium stocksii. The sequence continues at coordinate 115,737,447 of CM035623.1, forward strand.
AATTGTGATAAACAAGAAGAAATAGTGAATTGTATGCCTATGTATGGTTATATGTATTTATCTGAAATACAAGAAAATGATGGTTATTGATATATGGAGACATGAGACTGTGATATATGGATATGGAATATGTTTGATAAATGTGTTTATACGTATTTATGGAATTATGAACCTCATGTGTATTATACACATAAAGATGATATTTCAAATACTTTGATGAGTAAAGCTTAAATATGAAATAGTATGAAATCAAGACAAGTTGTTATGAAAATGTGTTTAAATTACATAGATATGGTTGTTATATGTTGTATGATTACATAATGTGAATTTGTGTATATATATGAGAAATTTAATAAGAATTGAGCCCATACATGTTTATTGAAATTTATATGAAACATTCGACTAACACTGGTGATGAGGATATGAGTTAGGGCTTGTGATCAAATTGATTAAATGTACTTTGCATGTTTATTTTAAATATAAATGAATAGTACTTGTTTCGGTTTAAATAAAAAAATGATTCTGTAAACTCCGATAATACCTCGTACCCTATTCCGGCAACCGATACGGGTAGAGGGTGTTACATTCTGTTTTGTAATTGTTAATTGAGCTTATAATGATTTGAATGTTTGAAATTGTGAATAAAAAATCCGTATGATTGTACGAATAAAGAAAAAAATATGAATAAAAGTGGATTACAAAGAATAAATTGAGATATTCATGGTGGTAGAGAGCAAACAAAAGAATTAGATATATGTAAAAAAAAAAAAAAAAGGTAATTTCTAGAGGTGATAATGGGTTGGGCGCCCGGCCCGGCCCGAAGGCCCGCACGAAAATGGGAGTGTTCGGGTAAAAATATAGGTCTAAAATATGGGTTTGGACAAAAATACGAGGCCCATTTAGAAAACGGGCTGGGCTCGGGCCAAAAAACTGCCCGGCCCGAATTATTTAAATATATATATTTTTTTATTTTTTAACCATATTTTTAGTTCTAACTTGTTTCAATTTTAATATAACCACTTTTTATTATATTTTTAATTTATGTATTGTTTTAAGAATTGTTTGTCTCATTTTTATTTTGTTTCTTGTTTTAATATTTGTTTTTATGTTTTTAAATATATTTAATTTATTATATTTTTAAATTTTTTTAATAAAATAAGCAAAAAAATTAATATGGCCAGGCCATGCCAAGCTTGGGCCTAGCATTTTTATTCTGGGCCGGGCCTGTATAAATTTTCAAGCCCATATTTCGGGCCGGGCTGGGCCCAGGCCTAGAAAACGGGCTGAAATTTTTTCTGGGCCCGGCCCGGCCCATGATCACCTTTAGTAATTTCTATACCTAATATATGTTTTGATGTTCCATATGTTAAAATTTTCTAAAATATCAAGAAGTAGATTTCATCATTGTTACATACAAAATATCCTCTAAGTAATCGACTGTATTGGTTTAGATAGGAATTGGGTATGGTTCACGGACAGGGGCGCAACTCCTATTTTGAATACCTACAAACATCATTTTCTAAGTGGTATCATGATTGCAAGGTAAATGTTACATATACTTTGGTTGGTGGTTTAAATCTTCGCGCATGCATTCTCCATGTTTATTATTGTGCATAATACTAATGCTTCTCCCTTGAACTCTTGTAGGTCGTATCTCCACCAAGACATTCTCTCTCCATGAATTATACAACGGCTTTTTGCGAAAGTCAGGGGCAAAACTTAAACAATGAGACATGACCTTCGTTGTTAAGGGTAACAACGACGAACAATACTTTGAAGACTTCTATTGAATGAGTCAATCCTCCTCAACACCACTTTATATATTTTATTTTTATAATTAAATTAGTACTATAACTAATTAAGATATATTAGTTTTTTGTATTTGTTTATAAACAGTTAAAATGAAAAAAAATAGAATAAAAAAAATTTTAATTGGAATTGGGGCATGTTCGCAATGTTTGATTGTGAATTGTTGGGATTTTACCAGGATGGGAGGAGGCGGGGGAATGGATGGTTGTGGCCTTGTGGGTACCAAACTGAAGAAAATCTAACCAGTGCCAATTGGGAGTTAAATTGGAAGAGCCATGGACATAGTCCTCAACTTGTAAAGCAATTCCTCTGGTTGTTGCACCTATTAACAAATGGGGAAGGATGTCGGATGTTGCGGAATGTAAGCTCTACAATCCGCGACGGTTGTTTTGTGAAATCGAGTTGACCGCTTAATGGTGAGGTAAAATTCTTTTCTCTTCCACTAGAGGATTGGTTTCCTACAAATTTGCAAACTCCATCGAGAATGTTACGGCATTGTAGATGGAATAAAGCGATGCAATGTTAGATCTGATGGGTGAGTTAGGGATGGGGGCATGGCATGGCAGTTGCTGGCGAGGATGAGGGGAGATGCAACGTGAGGCTTGAACGCATGATGGGATTTGGGATTATAAGAAAGTGGAAGCTCAAAGCCCCAACTTGATGCTCATTAAGCTACTGCATAATCAGCATGAGACAGGAATGCAGCACATTCATATGGTTTGCTCAAAACAATGGGAAGCTAGGTTGTAGCATTTCAATGGAGACCAGAGTCCAACAAACTTGCAGCTTTTATGGCAAGCATTATATTACTTGATACACCTGCTCTTCCACTATTCAAACATCCACCACAAGTGATGCGGTTGAACAAGAGAGTTTGTAATCCGTGGACAATCTTGTCGCGAGAAGAGTAATGAAGAAGGGGAGAAAGTATTAATAAAATATAAATTATAAAAGAATTGGTTTTCAAAATAGGAGCGAAGCCTTAAGGGGCCAAAATTAAATATTATTTTTTTATAATAATAAAAATATAATTTTATTATTTTTAAGGGAAATAAAAACATTTAAATTTAAAGAGTCCTAACGAAAATTTTTTATTTTAAAGGCGGGGCCTGCTAGCTTCAACTGTTTAAAAATATTAAAATATTAATTTAATTACACCACATATTATATTAGTTGTAGAAAGATGAGGTAAGCAGTTAGCAGTAGGAGAAGCAACGGTCGTTAGTGGACTGTCAATGCAACGGTAACCTTAGATAGATGGCTCCAAAGCAAAACAAAACGGTCACAGTGGGGGGGGACCCACCTTTTAATTCCAATCTTATCAGCTAAGTGGGAGACAAAAGAGTCAAACATAAACTTGTAGCTGTGTTCCAATAATGTTGATGTACGTATGGTTAGAGCTACTTACGTGTTTGACCTTTTTCCATTAACTTCATTCATTGGGCACTCTTTCCGTCGGCTACTCGGTTCTATATTCCCCCACTCCTTTTCCTCTTTTGCCTACTACCCCTACTTTCTCTTCCTTTCGATGCAGCCTACCTCAGTTAATTTTGCCTTCTTTGCTAATTATGTTAATAAATGAGAATGATTCAAACCTTTGGATTTATTTTCATATTTATTAGTATCCCAATCAATAATTCAAGTATGTTAATTCCTTTTTTAATGAATTTCGTTAATGGAGTTAGAATAAAAACCACTATTTTGTAATTATTAATGCATACTATTTTCTCATTCTTACATCTAAATGGTTTAATTACACTAATCTCTTCAATTTACTTTCACTAAAAATTTTTCTTTTAGATTCCACAATGTCGTATGAAATATCAAAGGCGTTGAAAAAAATCACATAAGAAAAACCTTTTTTTTTTTAATTCTAATTTCACAAAATTAACAAAAAAATAAATACCAATTTTGCGTAGAAGATGAAGATGAGGGGTAACTTTGACATTCCACCACACAAGGAGTGCCCCAAAAGCTAAAAGTCAGTGGTCAACATCTCCAAACTATAACCACTCCGCCATTAACACGCAAAGCAAAGACCAGCTTCCCTTCCCCTTTTATTTATATATATTCTCCACTCTCTCTCTCTCTTACCCCAAGGAAGAAAACAAAGAAAACCCTAATTTGAACGTTGATAAAAAGAAAAAAACAAGCGAAGAACAAAAAATCAAGCGAAAATCTCAACAGAAAAATAAAGGAAAGAAGAAGGAGAACGCGATGTCGTGTTCGGTCGCTGTATGTAACTCCCCTGTGTTTTCTCCGTCGTCGTCTCTTTTCTGTAGCAAAACTTCGATCATCTCTCAGTCGCCGGAAGCGTTGAACTTGTCGTTAACTCACCTCAAGCCTTCCTCTTCTTCTCCTGCCTCTCCGTCTCCTTCCTCGCCGTCTTCGCCTTTTCGGCTTCGGCTACAAAAGCCCACGTCTGGGTCTCTTTTGTCAACGCCATCGTCTTCTTCGGTTTCGGGCTCGACGATATTGAAGAGGAAGAGGCCATCCAGGCTGGATATACCGGTGTCCACGACGGCTTTGTGTTTTGGGGTTCCGGCGACTCCCTGTGAAGTGGCGAGAGAGGTAGAGAGAGAAGGAGATGGTTACTCTGTTTATTGTAAAAGAGGGAGGAGAGAAGCTATGGAAGATAGGTTTTCAGCTTCTGTTGAACTCCAAGGAGATTCAAAGCAGGTAATTATATTTTCTTCCCTTATGATTTTGTTTGATAGCACGTTAATATAGGATTTTAGAAAGAACAAAAGTATGCTTCTGTAGAACTCTGAAATTCTGCAGAAAACTTAGTCTTTGACTAGAATTAGAGGGAAAAAGGGCATCTTTTGAGGGGGGGGAGAATAGTTCTTTAAGAGGAAGAAGGAAAAGATTTGTCATGTTTGTTAATTCTTCTAGGTTCCATTAGAATTAGATGTTATTGAACTGAACAGGTAGTGGAGATAGATAGTTTAATTGATTTTGGATCAAGCAATGATTTGGCATGGAATCATGAATTTTATGTTGGTGAGGCTCATGGTTTGATGTGATGATTGCAGGCATTTTTTGGGGTTTTTGATGGACATGGAGGTGCTAAAGCTGCAGAGTTTGCAGCACAAAAGTTGGAGAAGAACATCATAGATGAAGTAGTTAGAAGAGGAGACAGGAGTGGAGTAAAGGAAGCTGTTAAAGATGGTTATTTGAAAACAGATGCTGAGTTTCTTAAGGAAGACGTCTCTGGCGGCACATGTTGTGTGACAGCTTTGATCCAGAATGGGAACCTTATTGTATCCAATGCGGGTGATTGTCGTGCTGTTATGAGCAGAGGTGGTGTCGCTGAACCTCTTACCTCTGATCACCGACCTTCAAGGGAGGATGAAAAGAGCAGAATCGAGACTTCGGTAAGCAGTTTCTCGATAAATCAATGACCTTTGCATTTGTTCACAATCGGTAATTCATGTGTGCATCTCGGAACAAACTTGATCTGATGTGTTGTGTGAAATTTGTTTTCTGCAGGGTGGCTATGTGGACTTATGCCGCGGTGTTTGGAGAATTCAGGGTTCTCTTGCTGTCTCCAGAGGGATTGGAGATCAGCACCTTAAACAGTGGGTAATATCCGAGCCGGAGACAAAGATAATTGGCATCAAACCTGAATGCGAGTTCTTGATATTAGCTTCAGATGGCTTATGGGATAAGGTATGGTATTGAAGATTTATTTATTTTCTTGCAAATTATTTCATATCTTTACTATCTTTACAGCATATGATTTTGCATATTAATCTAGATTGTTTGTTGTCCAGGTTTCTAACCAAGAAGCAGTTGACATTGCTCGTCCATCATGTCTAGGCATCAATAAAGTGAATCCATTGGGTGCCTGTAAAAAGCTTGTTGAGCTTTCAGTTTCACGAGGCTCGTCGGACGATGTTAGTGTGATGCTGATTCAACTGGGGCGCTATATTTAATTCCCTAATTTATAAAAAAAAAGAAGAAGTGGGCAGCCAATTAACTCATAGGGGAAGATAGAATCCTTATACAATAAACCATTTAGAGAGCTAGTTGGTGGAAATTGGTCTGGTTTATTTTGGTAGGCAGCAGGATTTAGTATTTATTGACCATTCTTTGTGGGGAATATTATACCCACGGCTGAACCAGAGACTCAGTTGTAAACTTGTTTATATATTTGACATTCATTCTTTAACCTTATGAGCTGTAAATCAGGATATATTCTTTTTATAGAAGCCATTTTCGGATCATTCTTTTCAATGAATAAGAACTAGTTCATTAGTTTGTATGATTCTGCATAAACCAGATTTATGGGAAATTTGAGCGTTTCAGAGAGATTCAAGCATTTATGAATCATGCACTCTGTTCTATATGCATTCCCTGATAAGCCTTAGGGATACTATGCATATTGAAATTGGATATTCAGTTCTATGTCAAAGAGTTTCAGCAGCAGTGATTTTGGTTCTAAACCTTTGAAAGAGGTTAAACAAGTACAATTTTTTTTTTGGAAGTGGTCAAATAAGAACCAATTAGGACCAAGTTTTATTGTAATTATGTTGTATTTTTAGCTATAATGGTGTCAAAAAATAACCATGCCGTATGCATTGAGAACACACGGGGCTTGGCTAAACCTTTTCAAGTCTGATAGCCGCCTGGCTAGACTTACTGCTTTCTAAGAGGCATATCAAAATTTCAAGCTTAAAAGAAGGTTGATGGTCAAGCTTGCAGCCATTAAGGCAAGACCGTACTTCCTAAGCCGGGACTCTACTTCTTGTCCTTGTTCATGCTTGTGATTTCATCTTCAATAATTATTATTATTATTATTATTATTATTATTATTATTATTATTACCGAGTCACATGTAAACATTGGGAGTACGGTGAAGTAGAGGGAACCATTGTCCTCAATGGATGACATGGTCCATCGATCCTTTTTCTTCAGCCCCATGGAAATCTCAACACTTTGCAAACTCGTGTCGGAATGCCTTTGTAGGTGTTCAACATTTGAGCTATTGATAGCTTGTTTATGGCGATGTTGAACCATCACAATTGAAGCTAATCTTTAGGAAGAGGTACATTGTAACACTCCCAACCCATATCCCTCCCCAGAACCGAGTTACGGAGTATTACCGGATTTTACAGATCAATCAAATAGAAATTTCAAACATTTCATATCAACAAAACAAGTCATCAAATCATTTTAATCCAAATTATAAACATATCAAATCCAAATCAATTTTGCTTAGTTCATGAGCACTTAAATATAGAATTAGATTCACATGCACCTATCTTTAGTTCAATTTATCATGCCATAATATGGCTTCAAAAACAAACACATATTTATATGTATAAAACCAACCAAAATTAAACTTATAACCTCATTTACAATCAATCCATATAATACTTAACGTTTAGACACCCTAGGTACATGCTAACACAAAGGATAAACATCACCACATTTGAGTTCGGGATCGGCGTTGGCTGCTGAATTGATGATCAACTTTTAAGTACCTAACTTGCCACGGAAACAAACCGTACGCTGAGCATGAACTCAGTAGTATCTCTGTAATCCGAATATTTTAAAATAAAATATATAAACATATACATTAAATTATTCAAAACTTTAATCATACGACTAATCAATTTATAAGCAAACATTCATAATTCATTCAATTCTTATCAATTGCTATCCCAGATAGCTGTTCACAATATCAACACATATTACTTGAACCATAATATTGATCATTCATATTCAATACACAAATACTCGATTCATGTGTTTCTATCCATATCTCATTTCACCATTCAATATCAACCATAACACTCTTTCTTTCAATAATCCCTATTAACATGACTCGAACTCGGATGGATACACGAATCCAACCAAAACACACTAGTTTGACACCCAGTGTCTCATCAGATAATTCGAAGTAATAATTTGACACTTAGTGTCTCATTGGCTAAACCGAAGTAAATTGACACCCAGTGCCTCATCGAATATATCCAAAGTAATAAATTGACACCCAGTATCTCATCGACTTGAAGTCGAGGAATCCTTGAACTCTTCCAATCCTATGGTATGCCATTTATATCTTACTCAGCCCGATACAATTAATAGGGTTTCAATTCACATTTCAGATATGATTAATATACAATTCAATTCAAATAATCAATATATATTCACTATATAAATATATATTAATTCAATCAATATAATTTCATTAAATATCACATGCTAATTCAATCTATTTCAATTGTAAAACACAATAATTCTTACCTCATCACTTACCATATACATTAAATTAAATTATAACAATTAACAACTAAATTTGGATTATAAAAATACAAACTAGAAATTCCGAGCTATTCCTCGTCAAATTTATCTTTCCCCTTTTTAGTTGAGGATTTGTAATAGCCCAAATTTCAGTAATGTCAGAAATTGTGGTTCAAGACCACCAAATTCGACACATGAACTCGTAGATAATATTATTTAATATTTACAAGCCAAATGTGGTTTTTAAAAGATTTTTGAAATAGTAAAATTATGTTTGTAAAGATTTATTTGGTCAAGATATCGAGAAAAAGAGGTATCAAGATCTCGGTGTTATAAACCGAGCTATAAATATTTTTATGAATATTAAAGGATTGTCACTAAGGTAATATTAAAGTTTCGTTAAGAAATTTTAAGGTTTTGGTGGTCAATTGAGTAAAAAGGACTAAATTGAATAAAGTGCAAAATTGTGAAAAGTAATGAAATAGCTCAATTGTCAAAAGAGGAAGGACCTAAAGTGAAAATAAGCCCAAAGGAGATATTTTGGGCGGCAATAGCTGAGAAAAATAAGAAAATGGATGAAATAAGGGCAAAATGGGAAAATTGCCAAAATTAATTAAATAAAAATGGGACCAAATTGGGAATAACTAGAATTCTCTTCATTTTTCTTCATTCTTTTCAGCTGAGAAACAGCCATGGAAGAGGTTTCAAGCTGGTTTTTCATACTCTAGCTTCATGTAAGTTTAATTCTTGCTCTCTCCTTGAAATTTCTATGTTTTTGGACTTTTACAAATGGGTCCAACTTATTAATTCATTAGTTTTTGATTCCAAGGCTAATTTTTAAAGTTGATGTGGATTACTTTTGAAAGCATGTGATGAATAAATATTGGATTGAAGCTTTAATTCTGTTATATGATGGTTTTATCAAGTAAAATTGATGGAAATTTGATTTTAGGACTTAATTGTGAAATAGTTGAAATAAGGGCCTATTGTTAGAATTCTGATTTTCAAAAGTTATGAAGTAGTTCAAAATGATATAGAAAAGTATTAAATGAGAAAATTATCTCAATGGAGGGGTTAATTAAGCAAGGACTGAATTGTAAGAATTGTGGAAATTGGGACGAATTGGAAATCAAGATGTCACACTAAAGCAGTATTGGACAGCAGCAATTGTCTAACTTTGAAAAATCACCATAAATGGTAGAAATTGAATTAGAAGTTGAATAAGATATGTAATTAAAGCTTGTTGAGTCTATTTTCATATAAAAGAAACAAAGAAAGCAAAGGAATTTGGTATCTTGAGATATTTACATTTTTGTGAGACTGGTTCAGATTGATTTCGAGATCCCCTGTTCTGAATTGTAAAAATCATTAAAAATTGTACAAAAATATTTATAGAACATAATTTATATGGGTGGATTCCTTATTGAGTCTATTTTTACTAGAAACAAACGTGGATATCTTTTGAAATCTGTATAAAGGGAAATTGGAATTTTAGTGAAGAGTGGTCAGGGTTGTCGAGTAGCGAAACAGGGGAAACTTTAACTAATAAACTGTATTAATTGGCCACACCAAAAATTCTGGAAAAATTATGGTAAGAAGATATATGAGTCTAGTTTCAAGGAAAATTTATGGATCTGAATTTGGAGCTCTGTAGCTCAAGATATAAATAATTTAGTGACTATGACGCAGGTGGACAGCTTGAATGTTCACATATAAGTAAATAGTGAAATTATTGAAAATGTTACTTATAAGCATATTATATAAATTAAGGATGTGGAATGGAGAGGAGGAGGAGGAAAATATGTATGAATATTCAGCTAGCATGGGTAATTTGCATGTTTTAGGCTCAGGGACTAAATTGAATAAAAGTAAAACTTTATGGGTAATTTTGTAAAAATGCTAGAAATGATCAAATTACATGAAAAGGATTATTTCATTATTTAAATTGCAAAATTTAAATGAAATTATTATTTTAGTTCAAGATCGGGGAAAAACATGTTTTACGGATTAAATTGAAAAGTGTTGAAATTAGGGAAAATTCTGATGTTTTATAGAATTGACGGGTTGTTATCAATTTGTATGAGAATGACAGCTGGAAATAAGGATTAGATTGCAAGAAATTTATTTATTTGAGCCTAAGGATGAAATTGTCATTAATTAAAAGTTTAGGGGTAAAATGGTAATTTTGTTTAAGAACATTAATTGTATGTATTAGAACATGAAATAAATGAAAATGATGATCAAATTTATTTATAAAGGTCCGGATGACTCAAATACAAGACTTGAACGTGGAAAAAGAAATGAAATTAATTATGATGTGTAAGTATGTGATTATCTTTGACACACTGATACAAGTAAATTAAGTATGTTGAGACGAATAATAAATTCAAGTAAAACATGTCGAGAATAAGAATAAATACATTTGAGGGACAATATGTTTAATTTTAATTGGTTTCAAATATAAATGTTAGATGAAATAAAATATTTGATAAATAAATCGGTAACTCCGGTAATGCTCCGTAACTCTATTCCGGTAACGAATTGGGGTTAGGGGCGTTACAGGATTCCTGTACGATGTTAGCTACAGAATTAAAATAATTAAAAATCATCAACACAACACAATTTCACATTGAATATTTCAAGTTTATTCAACTTTTGCCTAATTTCCAATTTAGTCCCTAAACCGAGACTAACCGAGACTAACTTTATTTCTTTAAAACTAATTCCATATTTCCATTCAATTTCTACTTTAGACTAAATTCAACTCTCTAATTTCACCTAAATCTCTAAATTTTGAAATTTCTCAATTTAGTCCCTAATATTCAAAACATATAATTTATCTTTCAATTCAATCATTTTTTCATATCTAACTTAAAATTCTATTAATTTAATCCCAAATACTTAAATTTTTCAACATTAACAACATCTAAAAATTCAATATTTTCTAAAATTTCAACAGGGGTTAAGTAGTATTTAATACTAAGATTCTAAAAACATAAAAATTACAAAAAAAGGACTAAATTAACTTACCAATTTGAGCTTGAACCCTTGAACTCTAATTTTCTCCTTCTTTTTCTTTCTCCCTTTTCTTCTCTATTCGTTTCAATTCTTTTTGTTTCATTCTATTTAATTTCTTTTATTTATTTACTTTATGTTTTAATTATAATAATATAATATAATATAATAATATTTACTTAAATAATAAGTATATAATATAATTTAATATATGTATTTTATTTTGACACATGTCATCACCATCACCATACAATTGTCAACTTTTGGCTTAATTACTTATTTAGTTCCTCACTTTTCTCTATTCTATATTTTAATTACTCTTAATTCAAGCCAATTCACCTAAACAGAGCCTAATTAACTACACAACTAACTTCTTAAATATTTTTAATAAATATTTATGAGTTCGTTTTATGAAAATAGAGACCCAAAAACACATTTTCCGATACCCATGACTATCGAGTCGTTACATACATAGTATATGTATGGTAAACATGAATTTCAAGTTTAATCCTCCATTATCTTTAGTAAGCTCAAATGTTGTTTATAGACGTATAACAATCACCTCTCCATAACACGTAAAATCTTAGTAGATAAATGAGGCTATTATAGCGAGAATTAATTGTATATGACGATGTTAGCAGTTGTAGAGAAATATTAAAAGAGAGAAAAACTTAGAGAGAAAACGAGAAAAGTTGTAAAATGACTTGCTAACTTTTAACGCTTAAATTGTTTTACATAAAAATGCCACCCTTTTCTATTGACCAACTCAACATTTTATATTGACCAAGCTTTTTTTCCTCAACCAAACACATACAAAATAATAATAATAATAATGAAAATATTTTCCAGAATAAAAAATGTGAATCAAAATAGTCCCACCATTAAAAATGCACTCATTTTAAAATAATAAATTTACTATTATTAGTAAAACCCAAATAAATCAATTTACAAATTAGAATAAATTGTTAAATAATTACGCATGTGAAATTTTGTACGTTAAAGTTGAAGGTAATATATTTTATATTTTTTTCACATTTGAGAAATTAAGATAATGAAAATTTATCAATTAAAAAATTCATTAAATATTAAATATGTAAAATCAAATGTAACACATCTTATATTAGAAATTAGTATCGATATCTGACTCAATGTCTCAAAATTAAAATACGGAAATTATATTTTAAATTTCTAACTTTTTGTCTTTATAATGATTTATTTCAAGCCTAAAATTGTGATGTGTGTGCTTACCATCATGGTAATATCAGAGAATGGTGAGAGATTGTAAAACTTAGTATAATTATAGGACAGCCCTTTAACATGAAAACTCTAGAACATGGTTTGGTTTTAACAAAGAGTAATCGATATCCATGTTGAATAAAATGGAAGGTTCTTAATCAAGTTCAACAGCATAATGAGATTGCCACGACCGTTGACCCGAACACATGTGAAATGAAGTTATCGAGTCGTTGGTCAGCTCATAATACCGGTGGTTGACAACAATGACCACCCAGTTGATTGTGGCGTGGGACAAGTAGCAGGCCCGCGCCCACAAATAAGCAGTAGAACAATTAATATAAAACGTCATAGCTTACGAAGATTTGCGAGATGAATCTACATGGATATGGGTTCAGTGAACAATACCCTTTTTACCTGACGACAACTATGTATATTCATTTTGACAATTGCTTTTCCCTTCATTAATTAGCATTTAAGATTAAAGATGGAACTTTCAAATACAAACAGGACAGCACCCACACTTGGCAAATTCCCCCAAATATTTCAACCACAAAGGCTGTCTTTCTTTGCGAGCCAAGTGGAAATGTTCTCTCCTTTCTCTTTTTCCATAAAAGCACTTCCATTCCTTCGTTTTAGCCCATTCAAGGTTTAGTGGACAACAATATGTTTCGTTTCTTTTTCCCATCTTTCCCTTGTAGTAAGGAAATTGTTGTAGCTTATCCAATTCCAAGACCTTGTTAAGGTGATTATAGTGGGAATATTGCTTTGCTGCTCCCTTTGTATTTTGATAAGCAAAAGCATTGCATTCGGGCATATCCTTAGGCCCACTCACTTCCACAATCCTCATCCATGATTTGTAATGGTCTTTCAAATATAAATCAATACCTGCATGGCCTTTCACAAACGTGGAAAAGTGAGCAAAACAATATTAACATTTGGAAGGGACAGAGGTTATGATTGTACCAGTCAAGCAGGGTGTGAAAGGGGCTATACCCCTGTATTTAGTCCTAAGAGACCATGTGTCTAACCATGATTAGCCTTCACTTTTAGTTACAAATACTTGAAATTTAATGGGAAATCATAAAATCTTATCCTAATCCAACTTGAAACTTGATCAATCCAAGAAATAAAACCAAGTAGCTACGGTCCAAAAAGCTCTCATCGACTTCAGGGACCCCCTCTTATTAAAATGCTGCAATTTGTAATTTAAGGAAGTTAGGGAGTGTCAAACATCGGTACTCTTTGAGTACATGGAAGGGTGTCCACCAAAATACGTATCTTTCACAAGATTCCAATGGATGTTGCCTCCATACATAAAGTTGTCATTACAATCATTTTTTAAATTTATTTTTATAATTAATTGTTATTTAAAGGGAGGGTGGTGGTGCACGTCAACAAACTTTCAAACTCAAAAACTCTTCACTGCCAAGGCCAGGCAAACACAACACACAAGCAACGTGGGGTGAGAGATTTAGACAGCTGTAGATGGGATCGGATCTGTCTTGCCAAAACACAGCCTTAAGCTCTTTGGTCTTTGCGACGTGGACCTACCATTTCCCGCCAGGTATGCTATTAATAAAGGTTACGCCCCGGATTGAAACACCAGTCTCCAAACCGAACTCAACCCTCTTGTCCTTTTGTTTGACTCCATCTTAATCTAGTGGACTTAGCCTTTAGGCCACCAACTTGGCACCTCTTCACTATTTTTTAATCCCATACTTCACAACCACGTGTTGCCTCATCCATCCTCTTTAATCATTTTGGGACTAATGTGATCATGGGAGATCGTCAGCTTTGTGCTTACTAAACTCTACTTTTTTTCCATACAATTTTCATTTTGGCTTTTAATGTTTTTTTTTTATCGCTTTGGTTTCAATTACTTTTTATTACTTTGGTTACCTATTTTTAAATTTTAATCAAATTGGTTTTTTTAATAGTTTATCAACATTAATCTGACAAACGTTTTATATGTTCTTTATAAAAAATACATAAAGATAAGATCATAAAAAAAGTTTAAAATTTTCATAATTTAAAAAAAAAAAATCATGTCTAGAGGTGAATCCAACGAGGGCAACACTCTTATATTCTACATTATAAAATTTTCAGTATTAACAATGTTGGCAATTTTCTTTTGCCAAAACAATGTCGGCAATTTAATCACGTATCTTAACATTATGAATTAACAAAGAATCAGATTTTGTATAAATATGAAATAATTCATAACATTATTTTCCGTATCTTATTTCATATCATGTGATTAATCAACTACAAATATTTTAAATCTAAGAAAATCCCTTTTAATTTAAGATACTCAATAACAGATGTCTAAAGGTAATATTCTAGAAGTAGAGATACGAGGGGAGAGGGAGGGAACTATTTGGGACACGTTCTAGTGAATGAGTGGTTTTGGAAATATTCTATTTAGCTCACCAAAATTTTTGCTTTTCCACGACCCCTCTAGGCTATTACCATGACATGTCAACCACATGTTTCATAACACCAAACTAACATCAACCAATCAATGCCCAGAACAAACCTTGCAAGTAACATACCCTATATCAACGGCTGCCATCTATTCCACATGGCCTCTCCCATATAAAATCACCCTCCCTCCTGCCTCCACCTTCCCAATCCCTTTTACGTCAATAAAAAAATAAAAATAAAACTCGTGACATAATTATTAAACCGTTTTCCGTATTATCCATTTCTAAATTCCACGTAATATTAAATATAATTATTAAAATATATACCTTCTTACGCATCTTTAAATACCCATTTGGGCCCTCGAAAAACACACACCTAAAAACATACAGGAAAAAGAAAAACAGTTTTTTTTTTTCAAGTTTCAGAGATGGAGAAACAGAGCAACTCCAAGAAACCTTCTTGGGTTAGGGGGAAGTGCTTAGGCAAA
Source organism: Gossypium stocksii (assembly GCA_020496765.1). Taxonomy (NCBI): domain Eukaryota; kingdom Viridiplantae; phylum Streptophyta; class Magnoliopsida; order Malvales; family Malvaceae; genus Gossypium; species Gossypium stocksii. Next base: position 115,752,670 of record CM035623.1, read on the forward strand.
GGTGCCTTTGGTACTGTGAGCTTGGCGATCCACCAATCAGATGGTGCTGTTTTCGCTGTTAAGTCTGTGGATTTAGCAACGGGTGTTCCCAGCCAATTGGAGGCTTTGGAGAATGAAATTAGAATCCTCCGTTCCTTTTCCTCTCCTTACGTTGTTGAGTATCTCGGCGATGATGTGACGAAGAATGAATCCTTGGTGGCGTCTTTCCGGAATCTTCACATGGAGTACATGCAAGGTGGCACCGTTTCTGACGTGGCGATCGTCAAACAACGGTTGGCTGACTTGGACGAGAGGATTTTGCGGTGGCACACGCGGTGCTTGTTATCGGCTCTGAAGTACATGCACGGCCAAGGCATTGTACACTGCGATGTGAAAGGGAAAAATGTTTTGGTTGGACAGGATTTCAGCTCCGTAAAGCTCGCGGATTTCGGCTCGGCCATTGAAATTGCAAAGGAAAGCAGGGGTGACAGGTGTGGGACCGTGATCACGCCACGTGGAAGTCCTCTCTGGATGGCTCCGGAGGTGATTCGCGGTGAGTATCAAGGGCCGGAGAGTGATGTTTGGTCCCTAGGCTGCACCGTCATCGAGATGGTAACCGGAAAGCCAGCTTGGGAGGATCAGGGTCTCAAGTCATTGACTCGAATCGCCAACTCGGACGAATTGCCTCGGTTACCGGCTGAGTTATCAGAACTCGGTAAGGATTTCGTTGAGAAGTGTTTGATAAGGGATCGAACACAAAGATGGAGCTGCGATCAGCTGCTACAACATCCATTTGTAGCATCGGCTTCAGCACCGAGTGAAATCGGAGAATCATCTCCACGTTGCGTGCTCGATTTCAGCAGCTCGGATTTCGAAGAGGATGAAAATACGGGGAATTTCGAAACTTGGGCGAGGGAGAGGATAAGTAAATTAGCTACAGAAGAAGGGGTAGTTTGGGAATCGGATGGATGGGTGGCGGTAAGAAGTTACGCGCGTGAATCAGGTGTGAATTGTGAGGAAGGGACAAGTACGGAATATCCAGAGTTTATGAGAATAATGAAGGAAATGATTGAAGGGACAAATTTGGAAACTGCCGATTGCTCTGATGGCACTCATTCAGTGGAGTGGCAGTGTTGTAATTACAAGCAATCGAAAAGGTCAAAATGGTCAAGTGGTGAGTTACGGTGCGGTGGGTGGAGATGCGAGTGCTCGACTGGTTCGAGCTGTCTGTATGGGTCACAAAAGATGGAGTTAGCGGTGGGGAAAGGACAGTTGAGAATCTACATGTTTTGTAATTTATTATTACAACTATTTTTCTGTAATTTAAGAATATTCAAATATATTTTATTGGTGTTTTTCAATTACTCTTTTTTATTTACTATATTCTTTACCTTTTCTTCTCAGCCTCAAAATTTCCCCCGTCATCACAAGAATATACTTGGTTATTAATGAAACATTCTGGAAATTTAAAAAAGTCACTAAGTTCAATTTTTTAAGATATTGATGGAACTAAAAATTTGTGTTAAAAAATAAATAAAAAGTTAAAATTTAAGGACTTAGCTGTTTGCCACTAACGTGAATAATGGCACCAACTTTTTGAGCAATTTAAAGGGTGGCGCAAACAGTTGGTTTAATAGGGTGGAAAAATGCAGTTGAACACACAAATTGCGTTGCGGGATGATCTTTCTATTTATCAAAGTGCAAAATCAGCTTAAATATCATTTCCATTTTACACGCTAAGATTTGGTTCACAGGAAACCATTCTAATAATATATGGTTGAAATTAACAAAAAGCAGAGGAAACAGCCAGCAGTAGTTGGAAATTGAACACGAGGGTGATGATTGTCTCGTAAATTCCAGGTGGATAGCTACCAAGTCATTGCAGCAGTTTCTGGAAGTTAAAGATGTTTGGTCTCTTAGAACATCATGCTTTTGTCAACAAATGTAATGGAAAACTTCAAACAAGAAATGCCAACAAATTCATGTCTCCATTGTAAAGTACGATGTTAGATTTGGTTCGCTGTCCATTTTTGAAGCTTCCCACGAATTTGCTGCTCTGTGACTTTCCTTTGGCCGCGTGGTCCAGTATTGGAAGCTTCAGTGTGGTTGTAAAGTTTAAAAAAGGGGCACATTCACATTACGTCTTTGTTTACAAGCATTTGGATGAAGAAAAATGGCAATAAGATGCTACAACTGTTTTCCATGTGAAGAAGAAAGTGGTAACATTTTGTGACAAATAAGTGTATGAACTAAGGAACCTTCTTAAATAGTCGGATGTGGTTGTCTAAGTTTACCACATTCATGTTGAGATGAACATTACTTCCAATGACTATGTTCTCCACAAACATTCAATTTGACCTTATCCTAGGGTTGAGTTGTATATTTTATATTTAATGGATGACAATTTGGGGTGGAGAAAGTCTAATCAATTTGACTTCTTTGATTCATCAAATTAGTTACGATAGTTATGAAATTAAGTCTTCATCAATTATATTGTATGTTATTTTTAATTTCTTTAATTATATTTATAATATTTATATATAATATAAAATTAATATAAAAACTTAAATCAACAAACATAGTCATAATTGAAATGACAAAATTATTATATATTCACACAAAAGATCAACGTTTTAAGTCCTAGTGATCCCTTTTTCAAATTTGTGATAAAAAATATACATTTATATTATATTTCTCATATTTAAAAAATAAAATAAAATCGTATCTCGAAGGAAAATAAAAAAAAAGAATTAATGTAATTTTTTGTTAATAACTAACAAATTTGTTAAATATTTAAGCTCAAAGGCCGAAGTAATAACAATTGTGACAAGAAGAGAAAGATTATAGGCTTTTTTACTAAACTAACCCAAAAAAATAAATTAATTATCAAAATAACCCACCTTTTTAATTAAATACAAAAATGACCCGTTTTCTACAGTAAAAAGTGGTGGAGCCATATCATATGGCGCCACCACAGTGCCACGTCAGCAAAGGGGTTTAAAAAATTATTTTTTGGTGGAGCCATATTGAATGGCGCCACCTGTATAAAATATAAGGGAAATACTTAGAGTTCTGGAAAAACGGGGGACTTAAGAAAAATTAACCATTTTTGGGTGGAGCCATTCTAAATGGCGCCACCACTTTTCTGACACCCCCAGCCCTTTTTTTTTTTCCTTTTATTTTCATATTTATTTTTTACTTTTTTATTTTGTTCATTAATAAATTTTATTTTTTATTTTTTTACTTTTTTGATTTTTTTCTTATTTTATTTTGTTTTATTTTTTATTATTAATTTTAAAAAATTTGTAATGTATATTTAAAATATTTTATAATATATTTTTTAAAATTTTAATTATTATTTTTAAAAATGTATTTTAAAAATAAAATAAGAAAAAAACATAAAATTTCAAAAAAGTAAAAAAAAGGAAAAAGAAAAAATTTAAAAAAATTTAAAATATTATGATTTCTTATATTATTAAAAAATTATGATTTTTTAAATGTATTAAAAATTTGTATTTAAAATTTTAAAAAATAATCTCAAAATACATATCTAAAATTTACAAATATTATAAAATTGATAATTTCAAAACTAATTTGGAAAATATACATTTAACATTTATAAAAAAATAATTTCACAAATATATATATATATCTATAGTTAAAAAAATAATTTAAAAAATATATTATAAAACATTTCAAATATATATTACAAATTTTTTAAAATTAATAATATAAATTAAATAAACAAAATACAATAAGAAAATAATATAAAACTTAAAAAATAAAAAAATTAAGAAAAAGACAAAATTTAAGAAAAAATAAAAAAAAAATAGTGGCGGTACTGGTGGCGCCATTTGAAATGGCTCCACCAGGAAAATGAATAATTGCAATTAAGGTCCCCCAAATTTTTCAAAAGTTTAAAAAAGGTTAAAAATGTAAAAAGAAATTACAGAAATTGTATTTATAAATTTTAAAAAGTTAAATGTTTTTATATTACTAAAAATATGATTAATATTTAAAAAATATATTTATATTTTTAAAAAATTAATTTGAAAAATACATTTTTAAAATTTATAAAAAATTAATTTCACAAATATATATCTAAAGCTAAAAAAAATATTTTTAAAAATAATAATTAAAATTTTAAAAAATATATTATAAAATATTTTAAATATACATTACAATTTTTTAAAATTAATAATAAAAAATAAAACAAAATAAAATAAGAAAAAAATCAAAAAAGTAAAAAAATAAAAAATAAAATTTATTAATGAACAAAATAAAAAAGTAAAAAATAAATATGAAAATAAAAGGAAAAAAAAAAGGGCTGGGGGTGTCAGAAAAGTGGTGGCGCCATTTAGAATGGCTCCACCCAAAAATGGTTAATTTTTTTTAAGTCCCCCGTTTTTCCAGAACTCTAAGTATTTCCCTGGTATTTTATACAGGTGGCGCCATTCAATATGGCTCCACCAAAAAATAATTTTTTAAACCCCTTTGCTGACGTGGCACTGTGGTGGCGCCATATGATATGGCTCCACCACTTTTTACTGTAGAAAACGGGTCATTTTTGTATTTAATTAAAAAGGTGGGTTATTTTGATAATTAATTTATTTTTTTGGGGTTAGTTTAGTAAAAAAACCAAGATTATATGAAACTAAGATATCAAGTCAGCTTGTATCATTTATCAATCATTTAATGCCATTTCATCTTTTTTTTTCATGTCATCGACACATCATTTTATTGAAATTTTTAATATAAAATTTGTATAATTAACTAAAATTTGCCCGCCACATCCCAATCCTAATTGAAAATTGTGTATCTTATTCAAAACTAATCACCAAGACTACAATTCACTCCAATGGTAGGATTCTCTAAATTTACATGAAAAAAAAAAAGATGAGACGGTATTTATGATTTGTAAGGGATATGAGCTGATTTGGTATCCTAGTTTCATATAATCTAAAAAGTTGGTTTGTCACTGTAACACCCCCTAACCCCAAATCGTCGCCAAAATAAGGTTACGGAGCATTACTGAACCTTTCAGTCAATTTACAAACATTACATAAATAATTCACTAATGTCGAAACCCTTTTTCTATTTTGAAAAACGTGGATCGACTTTAAAAGTTATGGAGTCACCACCAACCCTTTTTCGAGGTGTGATTGGATCACCTTATAAAACATTTTAGTCTACGAATTTCAAGAAAAAACAGGTTCAAGAGTCGGTTACGTACGAGGAAGGATTAGCACCCTCGTAGGGCCCAAAAATTGGTACCAAATTGATTAATCATTGTCCTATTGTCGAAAATTTAAAGAGATTTTAAAATACGATTCTTTTAGAAAATGTTTAAATGACTCGTTTTGGAATATTAAGACTCATTTGTTCCAAAAGGATAAAATATCACAACCAATACGTTAGGATGCAACATTTTAACCCTTGAAACTAAAATCGTCCCTTAATCCTCCAAAACATGGAATTAAAAGGATATTAGACATTTAGATGAACGAGAAACCGCAACCCAGCACGTTAGGGCACGATTTTTCGAACTTCCAAACACGAAACATTGCCTTATTTTTTAAAAAAAAATTTTATGAATTGATTGAAGGTTAATGTAATGTAATTTGAAAAAAAAGAATTACGGTACTAAGATGCATAACAGAATAATATTGAATGCGATAATATAAATAACAATTATATGAGCAAAAATAAAAAAAATATAATAAAAAAACAAACCATTCAGATATATATATAAATAATAAGTAAGTAAACAAATAAAAACTAATTTAAAATGTAATAGTGAAAAAATAAATAAATAAGGAATATTAGGTAAAAAAAGTTTAATAATAATAATAATAATAATAATAATAATAATAATAATAATAATAATAGAAGAAATAAATGAAAAGATAAAAAAAGAAAATGTAAAATATATATATAGAATATACGATAATTAAAAAAACAATCTTAAATATAAAAGCACCAAAAAAAAAACTATGTACCTAAATGGATAAATAAAAATAATAAAAAATTTATAAAATAAAACATATATAAGGAAAATAATCTAGTAAAAGCCAAAAATATTTAATAGGGACTGAAATGAAACTTAAATAAAATTTTAGGAGAGAAATCGAGGTAAAAACAGAACATAGGACTAAAATGCGACACGCGAGGGAAACGGAGGGGCCAGAAGGGTAATTATCCCCTCCCTTCAGTTTTACCTCGTATGTAAAAACAAAATAAAATTGAAAGATAAAATAAAATAAACAAAAAACTTAAAACGAGAATAGATGAAAAAAAACCTCTTTTGCTTAGATTTTTGATTAATTTCGTGTATCTCTTGTATTGAAAGTCTCTCTTTTCCTTGTAATTGAATCTCTCTTTTTTCTCCAAAAAAAAAACCCCCCTCTACAATGGTTTTGAATGGCTTTTATAGCCAAATTTTAAACTTGTTTTGCAAGCAAGTGGGGTGATGGAGTTAGTGGTCGGTTTAGTGGGGTGATAGAGTTAATGGGGTGTAGTGGTTAGTGGTTGGTTTAGTGGTCGATTTAGTGGGGTGTAGTGGGTTTAATTTTAGGTTTTTAATTTGGGCTGGTTTGATTGGGCCCTGGCAAAAATTGGGTCTCACAGCTGCCCCTCTTTGCTCGTTGTTGTGTAACGAGAATGAAGTAAAGACTTTAGAAGGGACAATTTTGCCCGGACCTATCGAGTCTTGACTTCTTGACCCCTCATTTCTTCAAGTAGCCTCGCTCTACCCCACTGCATTTTTAGGGAAATAAAGCTTGTGGCTTAAATCTGCTCCATTGCCGATACATGGAGATAAGATTCGTTGTCTTTGATCTGCTCCACTACTTTTTCAAGGAGATAAGATCTACAATTTTCAATCTACTCCATTGCCGATACATGGAGATAAGACTTGTAATTTCAGCCTGCTCCCTTGCTACATCAAGAAGATAAGGCTAGTGGCTAAAATCTGCTCCATTGCCGATACATAGAGATAAGATTTGCCGTCTTCGATCTGCTCTACTTCTGCTTAGTGAAGATAAGATTTGCTATATTTAGCCTGCTCCACTCCTGCTCAGCGGAGATAAGGCTTGCTGGAATTTGATCTGCTCCACTCCTACTCAGTGAAGATAAGATCTGCCGAAATTTGATCTACTCCGCTCCTGCTCAGCGAAGATAAGATCTGCTATATCTAGCCTGCTCCACTCTTGCTCAGTGGAGATAAGGCTTGTGGCTTAAATCTGCTTCGCTCCTGCTTAGCGAAGATAAGATCTGCCAAAATTTGATCTGCTCTGCTCCTGCTCAGCGAAGATAAGATCTGCCAAAATTTGATATGTTCCACTTGTAATATCTCGAAAATTTCTATCCTTGATATAGTAAAATAAAAAAATAAAGAAATAAAAAGAGAAATTTTGGGCTATATCAACAAAATCTATGTAGGAAGTGATTATGGTGTATTAATCCAAGAAAGGACTAAATCGTAAAAGTGAGAAAAGTTTTATGGCCCAAGAGTAAATACTTAAAATTTGAGGGGTTAAAGTGTAAATATGGAAAAATTGAAGGACCAATAGTGCAAATATTTTAAGGATGGAATAATCTAGAAACTAAGGAAAATGGATGAATTAGGACCAAATTGAATAGGAGAAAGAATTATGAGGGACTAAATCGCAATTTTACCAAATTAAGTGATGACTCAAGGATGGAATTTTAAAAGATCATGAAGGGCAAAATGGTCAATTAGAAGGAGAGAGAAATCTAGAAGGTAATGATGGTGTGATGATATTTTATAATTATTTAATAAGATAAATATTACTTAATTAATATTTTAATAAGATATTTTATTATTTTATTATTTTATTTAGTATATATATATGTGTGTGTGTGTGTGGAAAAGAAAGGAACAACATACCATCCACCTTCCATGCACCCAACGTATGGAGAAAAAAAAAGGAAGAAAGAAACTTTCATTTCTTTACAATTTGGTCCTTCCACCAAAAATTCACCATTTTCACCTAGAAATCAAAAGAATTTCCATAGCTACCGAAGGAGAAAAATGTTAAGGAGGCTATGAGGAGTTAGAATATCAAGTTGGATTCAAGAAATAGAAGCTGGAGGAGAGAGAAAGTGAAGTTAAAGTTTGGAAACAATAAAACAAGGTAAGAATATCAAGATTTCCATGTATTTTTAAGTTTAATATTATTGAAAAAGTATGTAAATGATGTTAATGTAGAGTTTCCTTATATATGATTCTATGTTCTTGATATGGTAGTGAAGAGAAAATAAGATAAAGTGATGGGGAATGGTGTAGAGAAAGAAAATAAGGGTGATATAAACTTAATAACTAATATCTTGCACTAAAATAGTTTTGGACAGCAGCAGTAAGCTAAATTTGAAAAATCACCAAAAATGGTAGAAACTGAATTAGAAGTTGAGTAAGATATGGAATTAAAGCTTGTTGAGTCTATTTTCATATAAAAGAAACAGAACAAGAAATGAATTCTGTATTCTGAGATATTTATATTTTTGTAAGACTGGTTCAGAATGATTTCGGGATCCTCTGTTTTGATTTTGGAAAATCACCAAAAATTGTATAAAAATAATTAGGGACTTAAATTTATGTGTTTAAGATCCTTAATGAGTCTATTTTCAAGAGAAATAAGCGGGAACATCATCCGAGTCCCGTATGAGGAGATAATTAAATTTTAATGAAGAAAGTTCGGAACAATTATACAGCAGAACAGGGGTAACTTTAAAGAATAAACTGTACTTATTGGCTAAACCAAAAATTCTGAAAATTTTATGGTAATAATATATGTGAGTCTAGTTTCAGGGAAAATTAACAGATCTTAATTTGGATTTCTGTAGCTCAAGATATAAATAATTTAGTGACTATGACGCAAGTGGACAGCTTGAATGTTCACATATAAGTAAATAGTAAAATTATTGATAATGTTACTTATAAGCATAATATATAAATTAAGGATGTGGAATGGAGAGGAGGAGGATGAAAATATGTATGAATATTCAGTTAGCATGGCTAATTTGTATGTTTTAGGCTCAGGGACTAAATTGAATAAAAGTAAAACTTTATGGGTAATTTTGTAAAAATGTTAGAAATGATTAAATTACAAGAAATGGATTATTATATTATTTAAATTGAAAATTTTAAATGAAAACTGCTAATTTAGTTCGAGATCGAGGGAAAACATGTTTTAAGGATTAAATTGAAAAGTGTTGAAATTATGGAAAATTTTGATATTTTATAGAATTTATGGGCTCTCATTAATATGTATGATGACAACGGCTGGAAATAAGGATTAAATCGCAAGAATTTATTTTTCTGAGCCTAAGGGTAAAATCGTCATTAATTAAAAGTTTGGAGGCCAAATGGTAATTTTGCCTAGAGCATTAATTGAATGTATTAGAATATGAAATGAATGAAAACAATGGTCAAATTTATTTATAAAGATCCCAACGACTCAAATGCGAGACTCGAACGTGAAAAAGAAAAGATATCGGATTAATAAATTTATAAACACGAACAAGCAACGAGGTAAGTTCGTGTAACTTGAATTGTATTTTTAAACACTTGAAATATGTGGTTATGTGATGAAATATGATTTGAATGATCAATGCATAATAATTGATGAAATATTAATAATACTCGATATAAAAAGAAAGTAAATCCCGGTTGAATGGAATGGATTTAGATGGATCATTGGAAAAGGAATTGACGGTAAAAAGGATCTAGCCCGGACGGGTGACCCTATCCTGATGTAGCCCTCCCGAAGAATACAGGAAAAAGGATTAAGCCCGAAAGGGTAATCCTAATATCAGCCCTCCCGAAGAATATATGGGGAATAAGGTTCGCGGGAGTGTGCTGGTGGCTCTCCCGAAGAATATATGTGTATAGGCCCTTCCGAAGAATACATGGGAGTTGAGGTTCGCGGAAGTGTGCCAAGAATTAAGGTTCGCGGGAGAGTGAGGTTCACGGGAGTGTGCTCACTGAAATGTAATGTGTAAGACCATGGTTGAAAGATACCATGGCAACAAATTGAGAAAATGAATAAGACCATGGTTGAAAGATACCATGGCAATGAATAAGACCATGGTTGAAAGATACCATGGCAACACATGCATATGAATTGACGGACCCGAAATTGTACACTAAAAGTGTACTCCTGTATGAATTGACGGTTAATGAGATTGTACACCAGGAGTGTACTATTGGATATCCATCGAAATTCCGAGAAATTCAACGGGATAAATATAGAAGATGGTAAACACATAGCTAAAAAGGGTAAATGTGAATTGATGGATTACGGATTCGCATATTTTAAGTATACTATATGATTTTAACTATCGATATTCCGATAAATCCAGTAGATAAGAATCCTGACCAGAAAAGGAAATATGTATATAAAAAGATTTGTACATATATTCCTGAAGTACATGAAAAAAAATGAATGAAAAATGACAATGATACTGGATATATGGAAATATAAGATGATGATATTTGTAAATTGGATTTTATTGATGAATATATGCACCATGATTATAGATTCGTATACTTTAATAATATTAATTGTATGACGATGAAATTTCAAATAACTTAATGAATAAAGCCCTGACATGGAAATAATTTAAGCACGAAACAATAATCACGAAATTGAACTTGAAATACACGAAAACGATATTTATTCGATATTTTAAAAATATGACATGGAAAATACATGTATATGAAACTTACCTGATAATTATGCATGTTCAAGATTATGAATTGTCCCGGAATAAATATATACAAAATTCATGAAAACAATGATACATGAAATTTTGGTATAATGAATGATTTATGTTTTGAAGAAATGGCAAGAGAATAGTATGTATCATATTATATGAATATGTGGCTATCTTTAATATGCTGATACATGGAAATTGGGTAAGCCGTAATAAGTAATAATCTCAAGTATGACATGTTGATACAATGAGTTTATCGATTCTAAAATTATATGAAGTATATTCAAGTATACTAATGACTGTTGTTGTTGACGCTTAGACAAGTGCCAAGCTATTGGTTAAATGGTAATATGTTTATTATCTGATACGTCGAAAGGGTAAATGATCAAATGAAAATATACATGTATTTATAGAAGAGTGGTAAAATTTAAGTTGTACAATTTCTTATAAAATGAGTTATCATGTGATAAAAAAAAGTTCTATAAACTCCGGTAATACCTCGTAACCCTATTCCAATGATGGATACGGGTTGGGGTGTTACACCACTCCTACCCAGTGGGATAAGATCTGCTATCTTTAGCCTGTTCCACTCCTACTCAGTGGAGATAAGGCTAGTGGCTTAAATCTACTCCATTGCCGATATATGGAGATAAGATTCGCCGAAATTGATCTGCTCCGCTCCTACTCAGCAGAGATAAGATCTGCCAAAATTTGATCTGTTCCACTCCTGCTCAGTAGGATAAGATCTACTATATGTAACTTGCTCCACTCCTGCTCAGTGGAGATAAGGCTAGTGGCTTAAATCTGCTCCATTACCGATACATGGAAATAAGATTCGCCAAAATTTGATCTGCTCCGCTCCTACTCAGCGGAGATACGATCTGCCAAAATTTGATCTGTTCCACTACCGCTCAGTGGGATAAGATCTGCTATCTTTAACCTGCTCCACTCTTGCTTAGTGGAGATAAGGCTAGTAACTTAAATCTGCTCCATTGCCGATACATGAAGATAAGATTCGCCAAAATTTGATTTACTCCGCTCTTACTCAGTGGAGATAAGATCTACCGAAATTTAATATGTTCCACTCCTACTTAGTGGGATAAGATCTGCTATATCTAGCCTGCTCCACTCCTGCTCAGTGGAGATAATGCTAGTGGCTTAAATCCGCTCTATTACCGATAGATGGAGATAAGATTTGCCGAAATTTGATTTGTTCCACTCCTGCTCAGTGGGATGAGATCTGCTATCTTTAACCTGCACCACTCCTGCTCAGTGGAGATAAGGGTAGTGGCTTAAATATGCTCTATTACCGATACACAGAGATAAGATTTGCCAAAATTTAATCTGTTCCACTCCTGCTCAGTGGGATGAGACCTGCTATCTTTAACCTACTCCACTCCTGCTCAGTAGAGATAAAGCTAGTGGCTTAAATCTACTCCATTGCCGATACATGGAGATAAGATTCATCAAAATTTAATCTGCTTCACTCCTGCTCAGTGGGATAAGATCTGCTATCTTTAACCTACTCCATTCTTGCTCAGTGGAGATAAGGCTTGCCGAAATTTGTAGTTTCAATCTTGCTATACTGTCCACTGGGGAATCTATCTGTAAAATTGATTTTCTGGGGTCTATGCTTATGCCAAAATGATTAGGGTGTCATGATCGGAATGAGTTAAATGCCCCTAACTAAATGTATTATGAATGACATTTGTATGAATGCAGAATGTCATGAAAATGATCCCATTTTTAATGCTTAGGCTACTATTATTCACTGTTTGTTAAGGTTATCGCTTCACTGACGTGGGTCTTCTTGTTCAGTTGATATTTTTTGATAGAAAACTCATAGAAATATTCCTATTTTGTTTAACCGGTTTGCCTCACTATAACTTTAAGGTCCAGTCCATTGTACTTTTAGGACAAAAGGCTTGCACCATCTTCAAACCCTCCCACTGCAACTCAGGGGAATATGATCTGATTCTTATCCAATCCATTCTCATCGTAATTCAAGGGTATATGATTTGACTCCTCTTCCATCAATTTGGTCTGTTACATCATTATTTGGGTGTCATGACCAGATATGTATGCCTGATATTTGCATGAATGCAAAATATCATTTTTCTCTCGAGAATGATCCCATTTTAAAGCTTGGGTTGACATTGCTCGTTATTTGTCAAGATTGTATCATCAACGTAATATTTGTCTTTGATATCTTTGACAGAAAATCTTAAGAGGTAGTCTCTTAGACAATTCTAACCCTTAGGCTTCGTAACTTCTAAACAACAGTCCTGTTTCAGGTTCCCATATTATTTAGAAATTTCTAGAGTAACAAGCAGAACTTCTTTTGTGAAAGTATTATTAGTCCTTTAATCATTATTTCAATGCAAAATGCTCGACAAAAATCATAACCATGTACAGGAAAGTAAATTAATTGGGAGCACAGCTCGAAAAAAATAAGTCAATCAAATATAGCAAGTGTATAAAGAAAGAAATTTATTGGGAATATAACCTGAAACAAATAAGGTAATCAAAGATAGCAAATCCAAAATGGGAAAAAACGAAAAATTAGGTGCCCCAGATATCGTAGCCTGAGCTTCTCTGTACGAACTTCCTAATAACCATTTCGAGTTCAATATGTGTTTAGGGGATCCGAAGTACTTTGTCAATGCCCCAAGATGTAGCATATTTCCTCATTGTCAATTCAGGTATAGTAAGACTACCGCATGCCTCACTTTTGATCAAAATTTGAGCTGCCCTTTTCGGGTTTTCAACTCAAATCCCCTTTGGTCTCAAGGCGCATTTTGTGGGTTTTCGCCTTGGCCTCTCATTTTTTTTATTTTTCTCTTTATTTTCTTTATTTTTCTTTCTTTTTCTTTTTCCAGAAGCGAAATATTCTTCGATTGAATCCAAATTCGCAAGGTCAGGTCGGTTCTTACCATCTACCTTGATCAACATCAATGGCCCTCTAGGGATAAGGTCCTTCCCAATTCGACATCCATTTTCTCTGATCCTTTTGTATGGGAAAGATCTTTCTCAAAACTAAGTTTCATTGATAAAATTTTCTGGAACGATCTTTTCGTCATCACTTCATATCATCTTGGTATATTTGACCGTAACGAATAGTTTCTGACCTCCTTTCTTCAATCAGGTTCGCTTAATCATCAGAATTAGATTTATTCTCCTTTAACCGACTTCAACTTTGACAAAACCCGTGGAGAAGAGAACTCGACTTCAACGGACAAAACCGCATTCATTCCATAAATCAACGAGAAAAGCGTTGCCCCGGTAGAGGTTCTGATAGAGGCTCTCACGATCCTTTTTTGCTTTTTTGCACCATTTATTTTCGGGCGATATGGTGTTTAATCTTGAACAGACCGGATGCTTATGATATCGTGCTGCTATTTAAATTTAGTACATCGTCAGATGTGATCCTTTTGGCATTCCATATTGACATAGAATCTGCTGGCAGTTGACCTCATGTCATTGGCATATGAAGCAGCTTCCGTCCACTTGGCAACGTAATCAACGACCACAAAAAGATGAATCGATACTCATCAGAGGCTTTTGTCGAAATCAGCCTGACGACATACATGCCCCACATAGAAGAATATTATGGGTTCCACTGATTCTTTGTAACATGAGGTTTGCTTCTCATCCTGTTCACTGTCGTTAACATATTAGGAGATAAGCTACAGTCTCAGTCATCTTTCAAAGTCCTGATGTCCCACTAAACACATATCTCGCTTAGAAGGAGATTCTAAGTTAGTAGTAGTGTCACTTATATCATTGATATTTGGAGACCTGTTATAAGGGCGAAGTAAGATCCGAAAAATAAAAAAATCTAAGAATATTTACTTGTGTGTTATAATCATGAAGGAAATAACAATAAAAGAATAGTTGTCTGAAATGAGCAATGAAAATGTATTTTATTGAAATAAAGACGCTGGATATAAGCCTATTTCACAAAAGGATTCTTATTGCCTCTAGGCTTGAAGCAACAAGTGTGTTTTGAATATTACTCTAGATTAGCCCTAAAAAATATAGGTATTTCTTCCACCGTCCCATTGTTCAAAGCACTCCTAAGTATGCAAAGGTGAATGCCTGTTAAATTTTCTTTCCTTCATTCTCGATTATCGCATTTACCCCCTTATCAGCATGGTTGGGTAACTGATTTTCTATACCAGACTTATTGTCAAACTTTACAATGCCCATTTTAACAAGCCTTTCGACTAACTTCTTAAAATGGATACAATTTTCTATCGAGTGCCCCGTGATTCCCGCGTGGTATTCGCATTGGGCATTTTCATTGTACCACTTAGGGTATGAGGGTTGTACAGGTTTTGAGTAGAACGGAGATACCACATGCGCATCAAACAGATTTTGGTATAACTCCCTATAATTCATCGAGATGGGAGTGAATTGGAGTTTTTCTGAGTTCAGCCTCGAACCGGATTCCTGCCTTGAGGGGCCTTAAAAGCAAGTAGTCGCGGCCCTCGGCTGGTCTACGGTGACTAATTTATAATACCCTTTGCTCACACTGTTCATTTCATTTTTCTTTGGGGTTGACCTTTGGATGCTTACTCCTGTATCTATCTTCCCGCATCTTACCGCGTTCTCTATCATCTCGCCGGAATTATTATATCTGAGAAGCTCATGATAGTACTTCCCAACATATGGTTAATAAATGGGGCTTTTAGAGTGTTGATAAAAAGCATTATTGTTTCCCTCTTTAAAAGATGTGGTTGTACTTGTGTGGCTATTTCCCTCCACCTTTGTGCATACTGCCTGAAGCTTTCGTTCGACTTCTTCTCCATGTTCTGTAACATGATCTCTTCAGGCGCTATATCTGTTACATGGTCATACTGCTTCATGAAGGCCTGCGCTAAGTCCTTCCATGATTTGACTTAAGTACGACTCAGCTGATTGTACTATTTGGCCGCAGCCCCAGTCAAACTATCCTGGAATCAGTGAATCAACAATTGGTTGTTGTTGACATATCTCGTCATTCTTCAATAGTACATTATGATATGGGCCTCAGGACAACTATTCCTGTTATACCTTTTGAACTCTGGCATCTTAAACTTTGAAGGGAGTACCAGATCTGGGACCAAACTCAACTCCTTAGCATCCACTTCGCATTGGTAATCAGCGCTTTCCAATGCTTTGAACTTCTCATCTAACCATTTGCATCGATCTTCGAACTATTTTAAGAGCTCAACCCTTACTTTTTCCTCTTCTACTGTATCGTCGAAATCGGGGACCGTTGCTTTTGCCAAATTATCATCGGGGTTAGAGCTCGAACCTGTTGGGAAGTTTGCCGGTGCCAAAGTACCATATTAATATTAGGGTTTGATATTAACGGGCACTCTTGGTGGTTGAACTTGAGAATTTGCTAGGGCAAAGTCTGGAGGATAATCAGAGTCCTCATAGTCGTTTTCGATATCGACTATAGGGCTTTTTCCTTTATCAGGCCCTCAGCTAACAACTGTGTTAACTGGCTCATCATGCTTCTTTGGGATTCCAGCATCTGATCCCTCATATCCTGTTGGATCTTAGCTAGTTGTTCTTGCATCTGAATTTGCAATTGGTCTTGTATCTCCTTCTGTATCCGTTCTAACTTTTCTAACCTTTGATCCATGGCTTTTGTTTTTCTTCGAGTATAGTAGCGATGTTCCAGGGTAACTATAATATGATCTCTAATTAATAGGGTTCTTTTGTGAATTTTAATGCACATGATGCAATGTAATGCAAATGCATGATATGAACGCAAAAGGAAATAGAGGCGTTGATTCTGAATTCAATTTCATTAGAATAACTTTTCTAGAAAACAAACTTCATTACATAAAACGAATAGATATACGGCCTTGCCTTCATATTCTAGGCGAAAACATCAATCTCTTTCTTTATATCCGGATATAAGGTCAAATCTCGTGAACTTTCCAAAGGATGCCCCTTCTAGCTCCTTTTGCTTGATCAGGGCCACAACTCATCACTCACCTATCCTCGCGATGCTCGTTAGCTTCTTTAAAAAAGGTCGAGACATGACGGCTCTCGCACAGTCTTTGTCAGTTTGAAACCTCGGGCAGAATTTTATATTCTTTCGCGGATTATCAACCTTCTTCTGTTGTGTTTACTTAGACTATATTCGGACGACAGTATTATAATCCACCTTATCAAGAAATCCGTTCCCTCATGACAAGCTATTCTATTTAGCAATCGAATATGAATCAACACCTCATTTCTAAAATAATGCAATGTAATGCGATGCGATGCAATCATAAACAAAATGAAACACGTTAGTATAGGAAAAATAAACAACCTAAAACAACTATTTGGGTGACCACTAAGGTTTAGCGTAGTTCTACTTATGGCGGGCTCTTAGGGTTCACTACATGTGGCTTAGTTCTAAAGAAAGGGTACCTGAACCAGCAGATTCCTCAATGCTCACGCATTATAGGCTCATATGGATCGAGTTCAGTTCAAGGGAATACATTTCCCTATGGCCATACGGAGGTGAAAACCTCACGAAGACATAGGTACAGATGTATCCCGGAAGCAGTCCACTAGCCCATGCGGAGGTGAAAACCTCACGAAGGCATAGCTTCTCACTCCCATTTAAAGGTGTAACCACAACGGTCATGCAATGTAATGTGTAGAAAAATACAAAAATTACAACAAATATAAGCCATGTGATGAGGATCATAAAATAGACGGGTGAAATACAACAAAATGACTGCTATAATAAAATGTAATTTGGTCTAAACAAGAGCCAATGCTATAGCACAGAAGAAATAAACAAAATAGAGCACCTATTCGGGTGACTACTAGGGTTCGGCGTGGCTCTACCTAGGGTAGGCTCTCAGGTTTTTGTACATGTAATTTGGTTCTAAAATTGAGGTACCCGAACCAGCAAATTCCTCGATCCTTACCCGTTATAGGCTCATACGGACCAAGTTCAGTTCAGGGGAATACATTTCCCTATGGCTACACGGAGATGAAAATCTCACGAAGACATAGGTACGGATGTATCCCGGAAGCGATCCACTATCCCGTACAGAGGTGAAAACCTCACGAAGGAAATAACTTCTCACTCCCACTTAGAAGGTGTGACCATAATGGTCATGTAATATGATGTAGGAATATCCTACAAGACTCTAACCACGACAAACATATGACCGAAACAAACGCGACAAAAGAATCTTAATTTTTAAATCAAAATTTCATTTTCGACAAAAGGACATAAATTAATCAATTTTACGGCTTGACTCTCTTATGGTCCCCAGTGGAGTCGCCAAGTTGTCGAAACCCTTTTCTATTTTGAAAAATGTGGATCGACTTTAAAAGTTATGGATTCGCCACCAACCTTTTTTTGAAATATGATTGGATCACCTTATAAAACATTTTAGTCTACGAATTTCAAGAAAAACAGGTTCGAGAGTCGGTTACGTACGAGGAAGGATTAGCACCTTCGTAGCGCCTAAAAATTGGTACCAAATTGATTAATCATTGCCCTATTGTCGAAAATTTAAAGAGATTTTAAAATACGATTCTTTTAGAAAATGTTTGAATGACTCGTTTTGGAATATTAAGACTCATTTGTTCCAAAAGGATAAAATATCACACCCAGTACGTTAGGATGCAACATTTTAACCCTTGAAACCAAAATCGTCCCTTAATCCTCTAAAACATGGAATTAAAAGGATATTAGACATTTGGATGAACGAGAAACTGCAACCCAGCACGTTAGGGCACGATTTTTCGAACTTCTAAACACGAAACATTGCCTTGTTTTTTAAAACAAAATTTTATGAATTGATTAAAGGTTAATGTAATGTAATTTGAAAAAAAAGAATTACGGTACTAAGATGCATAACAGAATAATATTGAATGCGATAATATAAATAACAATTATATGAGCAAAAATAAAAATAAAATAAATAATAATAAAACAAACCATTCAAATATATATATAAATAATAAGTAAATAAACAAATAAAAACTAATTTAAAATATAATAGTGAAAAAATAAATAAATAAAAAATTTTAGGTAAAAAAAGTTTAATAATAATAATAATAATAATAATAATAATAATAATAATAATAATAATAGAGGAAATAAATGAAAAGATAAAAAAATGAAAATGTAAAATATATATATATAAAATATACGATAATTAAAAAAACAATCTTAAATATAAAAGCACCAAAAAAACTTATGTACCTAAATGGATAAATAAAAATAATAAAAATTTATAAAATAAAACATATATAAGAAAAATAATCTAGTAAAAGCCAAAAATATTTAATAGGGACTAAAATGAAACTTAAATAAAATTTTAGGGGAGAAATCGGGGTAAAAACAGAACATAGGACTAAAATGCAACACGCGAGGGAAACGGAGGGGCCAGAAGGGTAATTCTCCCCTCCCTTCATTTTTACCTCGTATGTAAAAACAAAATAAAATTGAAAGATAAAATAAAATAAACAAAGAACTTAAAGCAAGAATAGATGAAAAAAACCTCTTTTGCTTAGATTTTTGATTAATTTCGTGTATCTGTTGTATTGAAAGTCTCTATTTTCCTTGTATTTGAATCTCTTTTTTTTCTAAAACCCTTCTCTACAATGGTTTTGAATGGCTTTTATAGCCAAATTTTAAACTTATTTTTGCAAGCAAGTGGGGTGATGGAGTTAGTGGTCGGTTTAGTGCGGTGATAGAGTTAATGGGGTGTAGTGGTTAGTGGTTGGTTTAGTGGTCGGTTTAGTGGGGTGTAGTGGGTTTAATTTTGGGTGCTTAATTTGGGCTGATTTGATTGGGCCCGGGTAGAAATTGGGTCTCACAACTAACATACTATAAATTAACTAGATTGTCCCTTTTATGGACCCTTGTGGCCCAAAATATATGTTAGAAGTGAATCGGGACTAATTCGAGTGCTCGAGAAATTTTTTGTGAAATTCTAAAATTTTTCCTAAGTGCAGGGCTCACACGCCAGTGTGGATCAAAGCACGCCCGTGTGGATCAGAGCACGCCAGTGTCCCTAACCCGTGTAACTCTCTAACTTGCTAACTAAGAAGAAATTGAAGTCACACGGCCAAGACACACGTCTGTGTACTAGGCCGTGTGCTTCACACGACTGAGACACACACCCGTGTACCTAAACCTGGGCATTCAATTTTGAATTTTTAAGGTGCAGGGGACACACGCCCAGTTCACACGCTCATGTGCTAGTAATGTGTCTCACACGGTCTGGTCACACGCCCGTGTGTCAGGCCGTGTGGACTCTATATAAGTCTTTATTATCAAGTTAACCAACACTGTAAATTTAAACTGCAATCAATCCAATACTAATAACACAACCAATCCAATTTATATACAAATACACCTAGATCGCATTAAAATCATTAACCTATTAACTTGCTTAATATATAAACAAAAGCATTTTATAGTATCATCCAAATTAGCTTAATAAGCTTCATTCAATCACATTTCAAAGTTTAGTACCAAATGTGCCATATTAATTCCTTATCATTTTATATAATCATTCAAAACATCATATATCATCTTTTACAACCAAAACCACAATGACACAACACATAGCCTAGGTACATGCCATCTTACCAAAAAGAAATTTACATCACCAAGTTCTGAGGTCGGGATAGACTTCGGAAGCTAGACTGGAACTTTTGACTTCTGCTAATCTGCTCACGGAAAACAACCGTACGCTGAGTATGGGTATACTCAGTGGTATTACCATAATTCAAATTATAAATAAAATAATAACATATACACAATCAACCATATAACAATTTAATTTTAAGTACTAATTTATATGTTAGCTTTTTCTTTCTATCAATAGCAACTCATTTAAATTATTCATCATTTCAATATCATATATCAGCTCATCAATTCATTTATCACATTATGAACCTTTTGTTCATGTATTTCAAATTTTCATTTCACAATCCAATTTCTCAATTTCTTTCGATAACATGATCAATCAAATTCATTCGAATGGCCATTTCATTTATTTTTCCCTATTAACATTACTCGGACCTTGGCAGATACACGGATCCAATCAAACACTTCAGTATGGCACCGAGTGCCTCATCGGATAGTTCGAAGCAATATTTGACACCCAGTGTTTCATCGGCCAAGCTGAAGTATGTTGGTTCCCAGTACCTTATCAAATCTATCCAAAGTAATATAATGACACCTAGTGTCTCATCGACTCGAGGTCGAAGTATCCTTGAACACTTCCAATCCTATGGCATGCCAACTATATCCGACTTAGCCCGACTAGTTAATAGGATATCCAAATCATATATAAATCTCAATTCAGTCATAACACTTACCTCGTAATTCACTTACCATTCACATAAATGAAACTTAACATTGATAATAAATAACTTGAATTATAGTAATACAAACTAGAATTTTTCCGAGTTACTCCTCAGTAATTTTTCCTTCCCTTTCTAAGCCAATGTCTCTGGTTCGATGTTAGCTATGAAAATTAAAATAATTTACAATTATTAATACAACAATTATTCATATCAAATACTTGAATTTCCTACTTAACTTTGACTTTAATTCCAATTTAGTCCTAACTATATTCATCTATTTTTCCATCCCAATTCATACATTATTTCTACTTAAATTCCAACTAAACTTAGATTTAACTATCTAATTTTCATCATAAAACCCTAATTTTAAATTTCTTTCAATTTAGTCCCTATTACATAAAACTTATAACCTAGTTTACAATTTAATCCTTTAAACAATTCCAATTAGAAATTCTATCAATTAAATCCCTAATTCAACAATTTGTTCAACATGAACCATATCCAAAAATCTAATAACTTTCAAAATTTCAGCATATACTTAGTAGCATTTTGTTCTAGGACTCCAAAAACTCAAAAATTACAAGAAAATGGACTAAATTGACTTACCAAATTAACTTGGAACCTCAAATCCTTAGTTTTTCCTTTCTTTCTTTTTCTTTCTTTCTTTCCCCAATTGCGTTCTGCTCATTCTCTCTTTTTGTTTCATTTATTTTTATTTTATGTTTTATTAGTTAATAATAATATTATAATAATATAATATAATATAGAATATATAAATATCTTTTACTTATAATATAAGAAAATACATATATATTACAAATGTATACATATATTTATTGCACATGTATTTAATTATTACCACACACATGTCAAATTTTTGGTTTATTTATTTAGTCCCTTGACTTTTCTCTATTCTATAATTAAGTTTTTACACTCTATTCAATTTAGTTCTTTTTCCTAATAACCTTTAATTAAGACAAATTCTTTTAACCAAAATCTAATTAACTATGTAACTAACTTCGTAAATTTTTTTAATAAATATTTACGAATCTATTTCACTAAAACGAAAGCCTGATAATATATTTTTCCGATGCCGTGAATTTTGGGTCATTATAGTCACCCTCAACCAATTAGATATTAACACATGTTATATATAATGTTTATTTTTTCCTATGTGGAAATATTGAAAATTATATTGCTTTTCTCAAATATCAAATGAATAAATATCAAAACTACATATGAACTTTGATTTGTTGTGTAACACTTTACATGAAATTTTACTTTGATTTAATTTTTACAAACCTCTAGAAACATTATCTATGTAGCACTAGTTTATATTTATATGTTACGCGCACAAACAATTATATTAATCCACTATGAAAAAAAGTAGATATATTTATTTTTTAAAATGTGTACAACTGAACCAAAATCAAAGTTTAATGAGTACATTTGAACCAAAAGTAAAGTTTCATGTATATAATTACACCAAATTAAAGTTTATATGTCGAATTACACATTAAAAACAAAATTCATTTGTAATTTTGATATTCATCCCTCTATAATATTAGCTTTAAGGACTTAAAAATTCTTCAAACTTTTTCAAAAAAAATCAATTTACCATTTTTTCACCTATTGCACCATTCACTTGGAAAATTACAATCAAATCCCTTTAACTATTAACGATAATAGTTGACTTTTTTTGTTGGTTGTTTTTTAAATTGCACCACGTGGCATTATAATATTTTTCTCTTTAAATTCCTTGTTAAAAAAAGTTATTAGAATGTAATAAAATTATCAAACATTATTAAATTTTAATAATTTTTATAACTTTGTAATATTTTTTACAATTCTTATAAAATTTTGTTATTTTTTAAAAAAAATTTTAAAAGAAAACAATATCATATATGTCACCTCGCATAATTCTAACCTAACACATGAAAAAAAACCAACAAAAAATCAATGAAAAGGTAAGTGAGGTGTATTTTCCATAGGTTAAAAGGTGCAATTAAGCATAAAATAGAGTAAAGAAATAATTGAAATTTCGAAAAGGTTTCAATTAAATTAAGTGCGATTTAAGTTTGAATTGCGCTAATTACGTTGCTGTTAGAATTTTATCTTTTCTTGTAATTAAAAAAAAAAAACATTTTAAGATGCATGTGTTCTACTAAATCGCTTGTGCATATCAAAACAGAGAGAGAAATTTAGGTATAAGTTGTAAAAGGAACTGTTTACGGGAATTCACAAATGTTATTGGACCCAATTATTTTAATTCATCAGTCTAAAAATTGGGCTAATTGCAAGCCTTTAGACCCAGAAAAGGCTTTCATTGATAAGACTAAAAAATTGGGCCATTTGCCTTAGGGTTGAGATTTTCACTTTTAAAATTAGGGCTCCACTAATTTAACCCAAGCCCAATTTCTCAAAAGAAACTAAAAACCAGCCTACACATGACAGTTACTACTACCGTAAACCTCGACTCTGCTCTGCGTAAACCTCACGCCTCCTCCCTCATTGTATAAGAAAACCCTAAACCCCAATACATCTTCCCCTGCCGAACCATCCAAACGCCTCACTATCCACAAATCAAATATGGCAAGCAAAGAGCCCGATCACGAGCACAGAGAAGACGATGACGCCCCCGCCGCCGATGATGAAGACACCGGTGCTCAAGTTGCCCCTATCGTCAGGCTTGAGGAAGTCGCCGTTACCACCGGCGAGGAAGAAGAAGATGCCATTCTCGATCTGTATGTATATTTTTTCTTGTTTATTTTCCCCATTTATTTTCTTTTTCTATTTTGGAATAATCTTGGAATTCGAATGGTTTGAATTGTATATTAAATTTTTATCAGGAAGTCGAAACTGTACCGATTTGATAAAGACGGGAATCAATGGAAAGAGAGAGGCGCTGGTACTGTGAAGCTGTTGAAGCACAAAAAGACTGGAAAAGTTCGCCTTGTTATGAGGCAATCTAAGACTCTCAAGATCTGCGCCAATCATTATGGTTCGTTATCTTCTTTCTTTTTCTCATCCTCATTTCTGTTTTTTTTTTTTAATTCGTGATTTTATGAAAGTAAACAATATTCTGCAGTGTTGGCAACGATGACGGTGCAGGAGCACGCAGGGAACGACAAATCATGCCTATGGCACGCTTCTGACTTTGCTGATGATGAACTGAAAGATGAACTTTTCTGCATTCGTTTTGCATCAGTGGAAAGTAAGTAAAAATTTTTTTAATTAACTTTTCTGTCATGTATCTGCTAAATTGAAATTGGATCAATGTTGTTTCAATTCTTTATTTAGACTAAGATCTGGACCTGCACATTAGGGTTTAATAATTCAATTAACATAATGTTATAGAGTTGAGCTTTGAGCTTTTCTATTAGCAGTTTCATTTTGACTTCTAATTTTTTACCTAATTTTTGTTTTGTTCTTAACTGTGTTAATGCTTGATTGAACACAGTTCAAGGGTTTATGGTTTAATTCTAAGCTATTGGGATCAAAATTGTGATCATTCTACTTGACCTTGTATCGGTTTAAAATAAGCATTTACTGTAAAAAAAAAGACTGCATTACGAATTTCTGGTAAGAATTGGCATACTGCTTTCACCTTTTATTAAGACAGTCAAAACATATGAGGCAGATTGTTTTTGATTTTGCATCTAATAACGCCATGCATCTGTGTTAGGAACTTATGATATTTAAAAGAAGCTGTTGTATATGGTTTTTTTGTGCTTATTAATGGCTGCAATAATTTATTGAAATTTACCTTTTGTTTCTTTATGAGCACTTCTCCGTCTTTAGGGGTTAGTGGAAAAAGTGCAGTTGATAGAATATGCGGAGAAGTAAGAAATTCCAGTAATAATAAGATAACTTTACACCTATATGTAGAGTAATGTTATAGGCCTGTTTCTTAAAGTTTAAGTGAACTTCAGTTTTTCACCTTTTGCTGAGGTGGCTGAAGTTGACTTGAATTATACCTTAAAAGGAATTTTTGGATTGAGTTAGTAGTATCTTTGTGTGTGTATGATATTTCTTTACTTGGGAACTAATAAGATGGTGCGACATTGCATTCTTTTTTAATGATTTTAAGGTGTCATTTAAATAAGATAGGTTCCCTTGGATTTCTAGTTGATGAACTTCAAAATTAACTGTTGATGCTTGTTTAAAAGAAATGTGCTGATTATAAGGTGTCATTTAAATAAGATAAGTTCCCTTGGATCTCCAGTTAATGAACTTCAAAATTAACTGTTGATGCTTGTGTAAAAGAAATGTGCTCTAATTATTTGTTGTTTTAATTTCTATTCCTGAGTACTTTGTTTATTCATGAATATTTGTTTCCTTGAGCTGATTCTTAAGTCATTTAGACAGAGGTTATAGAAATGGTTACATGTATGATTTGAGATCTGGATATAATAGCCATACTTGAGAGCTTGATATGTGGTGATAAATGTTTAGAGAAGCGTAGTTGGCTTTATTATTTCTTCCCTTTTAGCAACAATAAAAATGTGTTTTACGAGAGTAACAGGAACAGTTTAACTTATAGATTGGTTTGGGTTGTAGTTGGCTGCATTTGTTTGTTATTTCCCTTTATTGACAATTCTTGCGTCTTTGGTAACAAGATCCTTTTGGTCCTTACTGAATTTTTTTGTTTTCATTCTTAAATTTAGATTGCAAAAGCTTCATGGAAACGTTCCGAGAAGTTGCTGAATCACAAAAATCAACAGAGGAAAATAAAGAGGCATCTGCTGCAGCTGGTCTTCTTGAGAAGTTGAGTGTTGAGGAAAAGGAAGCCAAGGATAAAGTGGAAGAGAAGGATGTTAAAGCAAAGGAAGAAACGGAAACGAAGGAGGATACAAAAAAAGTAGATGATAGTGAGAAGAAAGATGGGGAGCCAGCATCAACTTAAAAAAGGGGTTGGGTTGTGTTTGTTTTCTGTGCCATATGCTTTTTGGGATATATGGTGAGATTAGTCACCTCCCATGTCTTGCATATTCATCTCCT
Source organism: Gossypium stocksii (assembly GCA_020496765.1). Classification (NCBI taxonomy): domain Eukaryota; kingdom Viridiplantae; phylum Streptophyta; class Magnoliopsida; order Malvales; family Malvaceae; genus Gossypium; species Gossypium stocksii. Next base: position 115,778,722 of record CM035623.1, read on the forward strand.
GCAGAGGAAATTAGATGGGTCAGTATGTTTATAAGCTGGAATGGTTTGAGGTCCTTTGCGTGTCATTAGGTACGAGTGTTTGTGAGTGTTGAGGTTTGTTCAAACACCTAGTCATGTTTACATACACTGCATGTTGTTGAGAGTTCTTTTTTTTTCGCGGTTTTGAGTATTGTGAGGGAGGGTTGCATTCAACCGGGTTTTTCCCAGTATTATTATTATCTCCAAACTGTCTAAATTGCTTATTATTGATAGACAAGTTTTTCTTTACTTTTTAAACTTAGATTTCTTTATATGAAATTCGTAACCTTGTTTGTGCTCAAGAAATTTGGATTGCCTGACCCAGAAAGAATTGTCTAAAAGTCGGATGCTAGTTTAGGTGACCCGTTTACTACGATGGGATCTTTTACGCTGAGTGTGATCCTTCTGGCTCTATATCTGGTCTAGTAAGTATTAAGTCATAAATATTTTACATATTGACGGAGTGGCAATATATTATTCACTAGTTTCGAGTTCACCCTTCGGTTGATACTACTTTCTACCCCACATCTAACGTATTTTGTGTAAATTGTAGATTTAATATTTATATTTTAATTTGATCCTTTTGTCTTTGTACTTTTCATATTTTGAAATTTCACTGTTGATCCAATGCTAAAATTTAAATCTTTTTGATTAAATTATGTCATTAGTTATGAATTATGTGTAAAGTTATAGATTTAGATCATGTTTACCAATTAAATCATTTTTAATAGTTATATTTTTTGAATTTTAAAATTTTAGTTTTAATGTGAATGATAGTTGTTAAATTTATTAATTGATTTTTTGTGAATAACAAATAGACATAGCATTACAGATATGATAATATATTAACATATTAAATTTTCAATATCTAAAAATACAGGGTTGAAAATAAACAAACCAAAGTATAGATACTAAATCCATCAACTTATGAAAATTACATGGTCTACTACAAGAATTTGACCATATATATAGCCAGCTGCGTTGTTTAGCGCTTGAAGTTTGATTGTACAGGATTTTTGGTACGGGCATTGGCAATGGTCAGACCTAAACCCAAATTCTTTGATGGCAAAAAAAAAAAAGAGAGGGCCCAAACCCATAATCGTATTGGAAATTGGGAATGGGTGTGGAGTTTTCTTAAAGAAATGAGGGGGGGGGGGACAAAAAATGAAGGAGCTAGGTCACATTAAATGAGTGATATGGACGTCAGACCAAACACATCTATTTTTATCCTCTCTCCCTCACATACCAACATCTCCTGCTATTCTACCTTATAAAATTCCAATTTCTCCTCCCCTCGTGCAATGTACTAAAACTGAACTTCACAATCATTCATTGTACGGCGGGTGCTGGACTTGGTCTTGGGTAATATAATTTTATATTCTGTGCTGGATATGTAGCAATAGAATCAAAGGGTAGAATGATTTGGTTGTTAAGGTTGATAAACCATACACACAATATCTATCTTAGTCCTTTAGTCATCCAATTTTCTAATTTTTCTTGTCCTTGTGCCTCAGCTACTATTTTCAAAACCAATCATTTTAATGTTTTAGTGTAAGCTAGTGATTTTCATGAGAATGGAAAGATGGGCGATTTGGCTGTTGTGATGGATGTATCTAATATCTTAGTTCCTAACTAATAATGCAGCTGTTGGTGGGAATCATTATCCAATTATTTCGCCCATCATGGAAATGGAAACTTTAACAAAGCTATGACCTTTGGCTTTGGCAAGAAAGAAAGAGAAAAACAAGTGTTATGATAAGTCATATACATGGTCATCGTGTACTCAATCAGCAGCCTATGGTCTTATCAGTTTGCAACTTGTTTGAAACTTGCTCTCTCATAAAATCATAATTGAACCACCAAAACAGGGAGGTCGGCCATTGAATTCCCTCCTCCAACTCACCAACTTTTATACCATTTTCTCTTCAATCAACCCATGTGTTTTTTCTCTTCACATACAAAAAACACTCCCACTTTGGGTTCACTCCCATCCCATTAGTTGATAAAGAATGTTTAAAATTAGTGGTGTTTTGGCATCTTGCAGAAAATGCAAAGGATGCCCAAATAGCTTTTGTGTCAGTTTGAGATGGCCTTTCAATTTCTAAACACTAAATGCAGAAACTAAAGGGAAAGAAAAAAAAGACAAATTATCTCAGTTTTGAAGGGGAAAGGAAACATCGTGTTTGTGTCTAGAAAGATTCAAAGTGACCCAAGGGTAAGAGGGGACCCCATAAGCTAAAGCAAACAAACAAATACTCTCAATAGTCCTGTAACATTCACTACACTCGATCAATTTAATAGATAGCAGCTCATATTTCCTCAACTATTTGATTACTTTTTTTAATGTTCTTCTGTATCCTATAGTTACATTAAATCTCGATTTAAATTCAGAATTAAATCAAGTTACACTTCTAAACAAAAGACAAAGTTCTGTTATTACTATTTTCTTTATCCACAATATTTGAACTTGAAACTTCAATTAAAAGATAATTAATTTCTTACTATTTCACTTAACATTTGATTGTTGAAAAAAATATCGCCTGCCCTCTAGTCAGAATCAAATCAGCTGGCTATTTTGTCAATAAACATAGCCATAGGGGACAGTTTTGATGGTTACTTCACCATGTTTATAATCTTTGGATTCTGACATCCGATTAGCATTTGCACCTGCAATTCCAGGTGCCCCTTTGTTTTAATTACTACGTAAAACAAACAAAAAATTTCCCATTGGTCTATCTATCATTTTATTTATATGTACTTATTTTTTTTTCATTGGCCAAATTGACAAGACTGAAGAAACACTGTTATGGATAATTGGAATCAGCATTTTTTTCTGATCATGACACAATCAAGTTCTTTCCTTAGCCAACTCTTCCACTGTTGTGCAGTTTTCAGATTTTTGAACCTAAAATAATATTTGTTAAAATATTCAGAAGTTTCTTAAGGTTTGACTTGAGTGACCTTTTAGCTTTAACATGCTTAACCTATTCTTAACCAAAATTAAATCCAGTAGCAAGCAATATGTTTATGTCCATCGTTTTAGTTTAACTGGAGGCTAATATCTGATACATGAAAATTTCATGACAACTTGACTAGGTACTTTATTAGGTTATGATGCCAGAGTATAAGATTTTATGCTTATCTAAGGGTCATGCTATTCCAAAAAGATGCCGAAACTGAACATGTGAAAGGAAAAAAAAAAACAGATAAAAAAAGAATATCATGATTTTTTTTCCCATTCTGGGAATTTGATTACTTAGTTTAAACAATATATTATATCCTCGTGAACAAAGAGATGGTGTTAAACATGCTATTTAAGGTCTAATTATATTCTATCATTTATTGGTCGACCACAAAATTTAAAACCAAATTTGGGAGCAGTAAATTTTCACTTTTTTCTCTCTAATGGTTCCTTTTACTTATGATTGGTTGGTGTTGGAGACAGCTTTGAAATAAATGAAGCCAGTTATCAGCATGAACAAAGAATCTTGTACTAAAAAAACATTACTTGTTTATTCTATAAATTTCATGTTGGGGGGTGATTTCTTGATTGTTTAAAAAGTTAAAACTACGCCAAAAAGAATTTAGCCAAACAGTAAATTGATGAGATAGTAAGGAAAAAAAAATTGCAGGAAACTGTCAATGATTCCCTGTAAAATATATAGGGAGTCTGATATTATCTCTTAAGATTCTGGTATATAATTGTATATATTATATATTATTTTTTATGATTATTATTAGTACAAATTTCAAAGCTTAGACTGCAACTAGTAGTCCTATAAAATAGTGAGATAAAAGAGCATTGAATGCATTTTGCAACTTCTTTGGACGCACACAGCACTTGCCTCTTTCATTACTTACTGCTTACTTCCTACATTCTCTCTAATTCTCTTCCTCTTTAAATTCTCTCTTTCTCAAAGGGTTTGCTTCTCTTCCAATTCCCATTTTCTTCTCCTCTTCACTCACTTAATCTTACCATAGTCATGAATCCTTCAGAAGAGTTTTTGGAACAAGGAATATCTCAACAGGTAGAACCTTCTTGCTTTGCACCATGGCGCACTACCATTCATAGTTCACCCTTAAGTCTTTTTCTTATCCAATATGGATAAGGAAATGTGATGCAGTCATTTTCTATTCAGTTTCTTGTGCTCTCTCCCTGTGTTCTGCTGTTAATTTCTAATGGATGAGATTTTTTAAAATTTCCTTTTGTTGATGAGTAAAATGTTTATTATAAGATAAGTGTGGGTTTTGAAATTAGGATATGTAATGGAAGAACAACGGTTTTTTACCCATTAACAGGCTCTTTAATGGTTTCTGGTCAAAATTTGTCCCTAAGCTTTGAGTGAAATTTTGGTTTTCAAGCAGAGACTTGAGTAGCTCTCTGGGATGTTTTATGTCAGCCTTCCAATCAAATGAGAACAGGGAAGAGTGAACTTTGTCCTGAAATTTATGCATTTAGCATTCAGCTTCATAGATTGAATATGGTGGATACAAGGTAGAGAAACTTAACCTCAAAAAAGATTGCTATTGATTATTTAACTAAGCTGCTTAGGTAGAATAAAGTTTTGAACTTTATAGAGTCCCCCAGTTTCAATAACCCTGCTTATCTCACTTTGTCTTTTCTACTCATTTTGGTGCGTTATTATCACCATTAAATATGTTGAAACATTGATACATAGTTTTGGTTTTGTGGGTCAGAACTTGAGGAAGGCATCTTGCATGACGGTGGCAACTTTAGCTTATCAAAGTCTTGGGGTTGTATATGGTGACCTCAGCACCTCTCCTCTCTATGTTTACAAGACCACCTTCTCAGGGAAGCTGAGCCTTCATGAGAATGATGAGGAGATTTATGGCGTCTTTTCCTTCATCTTCTGGACTTTTACTCTTATTGCTCTCTTTAAATATACTTTGATTGTCATGTCAGCTGATGATAATGGTGAAGGTCAGCTTTCTTCTTTCTTTCAATTTGAATAATTGATTACCAATGGAAATGATTGAGTTTTGTCCCTCAAGTTTCCCAAGTGATAATATAGATTCCATGTAGATTTTAATGCTACCTAAAGTATGCTACAGATGCATTTTACCCCATTAGAAACAACAAAAGTAAGGCAGCTATCATATTTTCAAGGTTTCATTTGATACTTAGGTGGTACATTTGCGTTGTATTCTCTGCTGTGCCGACATGCGAGCCTAAGCATTCTACCTAATCAACAAGCCACAGATGAAAAGTTGTCTGCATATGCAACACATGGATCCGTGGAGACATGCCAGAGCTCTGCTCTCAAGTCATGCTTTGAGAAACACCCTAGATTTCGTACTGGCTTGTTCATTTTGGTTCTTCTTGGGACCTGTATGGCAATAGGCGATGGAGTACTTACACCTACAATATCAGGTAGCCGAGGTGTTGTTTAGCCACTTTATCTCAATTATAAATCTACTTCATCAGTCTTGCACCTTCTAAAACCTGAATCTGTGATTCCAACTTCTGCAGCAGCATACTGTATTCTACCAAATTATTTGAAATTTCACTCTTATCATTTCTTACTTCTTATATGGATACTCTTACATGGATTTGTTTGCATTCCTTCTTTCAGTTCTTTCAGCAGTTTCAGGAGTCAGACTTAAGATCACAGCACTGCATGAGAGTACGTCCGGCCTCTTACTTTGTTTAAAAGTTTTTTATTTTGTAAAAACGATTACAATCTCTTAATGTTCATGTTATTCGCTTTTCTTCCAGATTATGTTGTTTTGATCTCATGCGTCATCATTGTGGGGCTGTTCTCACTTCAGCATCACGGAACGAACAGAGTTGCTTTCATGTTTGCTCCGATTGTCGCAGCATGGCTTCTGTGCATTAGCAGTATTGGTATATATAACATATTTAGATGGAATCCAGACATATTTCATGCACTTTCTCCAGTTTACATGTTGAAGTTCCTTAAGAGGACAGGCATAGAAGGATGGATCTCATTAGGAGGAGTAGTTCTCTCAATCACAGGTAATTACTATGGTTTACTTACTTCAAAACCGAATCCTTGAAAGCTGTAACAAACATCTATTCGAGTTGGCTCAGGTGTGGAGACAATGTTTGCTGATTTGGGCCATTTCTCTTCACTGTCAATAAGGGTAAACTTTAAACTTTTAGTTGATAAACCAGGCTCCAACTGTTAGTTAATCAGCATTCCTTGTTCTAGCTTCCTTCAAACTTAATCTAATGAGATCTAGCACCTATATAATTAACATCCCAGGTAGCTTTCTCATTTTTGGTATATCCCTGCTTGGTTCTTGCATATATGGGAGAGGCTGCTTTCCTCTCTAAACACCATGAAGATATCCAGAGAAGCTTTTATAAAGCCATACCAGGCAAGAGCTAAGACAAGTATGCAATTGAGACCATCATGCTTTGCTTGCCATAATAATGTCTTTTAATTCTACTTTCCATGCAGAAGCTGTTTTTTGGCCAGTGTTCATTGTGGCAACTTTTGCTGCTGTTGTTGGAAGTCAAGCTGTAATATCAGCTACGTTCTCCATTATAAGCCAGTGTTGTGCATTAAATTGCTTCCCCTTTGTGAAAATCATTCATACTTCGAGTAAAATATATGGGCAGATATATATCCCAGAGGTCAATTGGATATTAATGTGTCTTTGTTTAGCTGTGACAATAGGATTGAGAGACACCAACATGATGGGTCATGCATATGGTATTCACAGATTATATGCATACAATATTGTTCATTCATCTTAGATCATTGTGCACAAATGAACTTGGATTGTTTTGATCGGTGTGTAGGTCTGGCAGTCACTACAGTTATGTTTGTGACAACCTGCTTGATGGCATTGGTGTTGATAATCGTTTGGAAGCAAAGGATAGCTATTGCAGTTGCATTCTTAGTGATTTTTGGATCGATGGAACTGCTTTACATCTCGGCATCTGTTTACAAGATCCCGGAAGGGGGTTGGATTCCTCTAGCACTCTCTTTCATTTTTATGGCTATAATGTATATATGGAACTATGGAACGACAAAGAAGCACGAATTTGATGTGGAGAACAAGGTATCGATGAATAGGATCGTGTGTTTAGGCCCTAGCCTTGGCATGGTAAGGGTCCCTGGGATCGGTCTTATTTACACTAATCTGGTATCCGGGGTCCCTGCAGTTTTTGGACACTTTGTCACAAACTTACCTGCATTCCATCAGGTGCTGGTTTTTGTTTGTGTCAAATCTATACAAGTTCCATTCATTAGCGAAAAAGACCGGTTGATGATTAGTAGGGTAGGTCCAAAGGAGTACTGCATGTTCCGGTGCATCGTCAGGTACGGTTACAAAGATCTGCAGCAAGAAAACTACGATTTTGAGAACCGATTGGTGTCGGGAATAGTACAGTTTGTGGAAGCAGAAGAAGATACTACTTTGAAAACAACTTTTATATCATCATGTGCAAGAGAGGTAGGGAACATGGATATTGAAAAATTTGATGCACAAAACCAGGATCATAGTTTCACAAATTCAAAGTCAAGTGATATTTTGGAGACAAAAATCAGGAAGGGGCATGGAGGAGGGGCTCCCCTTAAAGATGAGTCACTGCAGATACTGAGAGCCAAAGAATCAGGGGTTGCATTTATACTAGGCCATTCATATGCAAAGGCAAAGAAATCATCTTCCATAGTGAAGAAATTTGCCATAAATGTGGTATACTCTTTCCTGAGCAAGAATTGCAGGGAACCTGATGTGGTATTGAATGTGCCTCATACTTCTTTGCTAGAAGTAGGTATGATCTATCATGTCTAACTCTAACTCCAATTATCTCAATCATAAGAGAAATGTAAATTATACAAAGGGAAGGAGGGTCCCTTAAATTTACATATGATGTGTATACAAAGAGACGGGGCACAAAATAACTTCTAATTCTAACAGGAGGCTGTCTTACACGTTAAGAACCACTTGACATGAAAATCCCTTCAATGGTTGTTTACTTTCTTGCTATGTTAGCAATAATCTGATATCATCATATTCCAAATCAAAATCACAAGGTGAATATGTGTGTATATATATATACATGACTACTAGTTTCGGTGTGAAGTGTTTCTTGTTGGATTTTAATATAATATAAATATTAATAAATACTAAAAGACAAATAAACAACAAAATACTAATAAAAAATAAATGGATTGTTGTCCTATACCCTATAAGTGGAATAAAAAAAAACTAAGTGATATAATAAAATAATTAAAAAAGAGATTTGATGTAATCTTTAGAGTTGGGTAATTTATATGACTTCTATAAAAAAATTTAATAATTTTAAAAATTAATCTCACAATTCAAATTTCCTGGTGGTTAGAGAATAGCCCTTCTACTGAATTTGTTAAAACTTTGTGGAAGCCGCAGGGTAATTTATAGAGAAAAACAAGTTGGAAGGGATGGTGAAAGACTGGAATTTATCAGAATATTGTGGTTTGAATAAAGGAAATTAAGAGCAAGGGATTCAAGCTGCTGCATTGGAGAGCAACTGAGAATCTTATTTAACAAGTTGTGGAAACAAAAATCCAATTCAAGGGGATCTGTATTAGAAACTGTCCAGAATATAGGACTGGGACCGGGAAAGCGTAAATATAAGTTGGTCCCGGCGAGGCTCGAACTCGCGACCTTCGGCTCATAAGACCAACGCTCTAACCAACTGAGCTACGGGACCTCACGCTTAAAGGTTCCTATTAATTTTATCTCTAAAGTTAAATAAGAAAAAGTGTGTAGAATAATAACGTTTAAGAAAATGAGAGTGGTTTCGCGGAAACTTCTAATGAAATGATAGATTTTAACAAAAATCAATTTGAAGTTTAATCTTGAATAATTTCCCCTTTTTATAAAAAAAAACATATATATAAATATCCTAAAATATGAAAAAAGAAAACAAGTGAATTGATTTAAAATTTATGAAATGTATGACATCATATTCTAAACTTGTAGGATTGGAATGGAATTTTATATTTGCATTACCTTGGAAAAAAACAAATCATTAAAATTTGTTAAATGGTTAGAAAATTGAAGAAATCTCTGTTCATGCATGAATTGAGTTACACCCTCGTCCATTTTCTCACCTATGACATCTTCACTTTACTTAATGGAATCATGGCTAGGCTCGCATATCAAACAAAGTTATGCAAATGTGCATTTTGGATTACATTTACACGTCTCTCCCCCCACCTTTTAACACCCATTCTCACCATCCATTTCATATGGAGTTTTAACTTTGAATTGATTGATATATATATCTATATATATATATATATATATATATGTACACATACACGCACGCACACTGAGGTATTTACACGATTACAAATCGCACTGTCTCTCTCTCTATCATATATATTTATGGTTGTCGAAAACTTGTAACTTGATTATTAAGTAACAATATATATATGATATTCAACTACTGATTAATCTACTCCATGCCATTGCCATATTTGATGAAATGAAATTTGTAATCGTTTTAATTTTCAAGCCCAAATTGCAAGGATAGACATAGAGGTGGAGCCAAGAGCAAGGGCAATGAATGAACCCTTTTTCAACCACGTATGGGAACCCATCAACTTGTTATGGAAGAAATCGGCAGCAATGAGATCGACCAAAGCCATATAGATGAGAATACCCGACGACAATGAACCCAATATACCTTCCATTATCAATGCATTAGGGCTACTGTCATCGTACCCCGTCACCGAAAACACCATCATTCCCAACAATATTCCCATCGGGGTCGTCGCCGAAAACATTAAGCTCATGTACGCCACTGTCCCCATTCTGAAACCCGCCTGAAAAATCATTCACAAACCACATTCCTCATCACTTCATCCAATTCGAATTAATATTCATATACTCTGTAATCTTAAAAGAAAGATAGGACAGGGAAACTCACTAAGTAAGTACAAGTATCAGAAACTGCATGATAAAGGGTTTTGTCAATTAATGCTTTAAAGTTTAACTCATAACAATGTCATTTATAGTAGTAGTTATTGTACTCATAATAGATGTTAGGCACAAAAGATCAGTATGAAAGTAACACTTAACAGTTAGCTCTAAGGCCAGCAATCTACTGAAAATATTTGTCTTAAACATAAGTTTGAAGTAAATTTAAGTTGAAGAGTTGGTATTGAAAAAAAATTAAGAATTAAATTGAATTTTATAAAACAGGAGAAAGGGATGGGTCTAAATCAAAACAGCTAGATTTCTGGTCCACTGCATCAAAAATTAAAATCAAACATTAAATTAATTGAAGTGATACCTGTGCAATGCAGCCACCGAGGCCCATGCCTTCGAAGATCTGATGAAAGGCGAGAGCGGCGACTAGAGGTCGGATGGTACACTGATTTTGTGACATCCCCATCGTCACCCCGATTATCACCGAATGGAAAATTATCCCAATCTCCAAAACCTGGGAAACCAATCTCTGCTTAAGCTTCACTAATTCCTCGTTTGACAAATCACTATTGGTGTTGCCCACTTTTTTTCCCACCGTTACATCATGCGTTCCCACCGGTAAATAGTCTCCACTGGGTTTATGACCGTGCTCCACATGTGAGCTAGCCGTTAAGTCCACAAAAAGAGCGAGCAGAGCCCCGATTAGAGTGACAAGGCCGGCGAAGGGGAAATCTTTCCAGGGATGGCGAGAAGCGACCTGGCAGTCGGATAGGGCGGCGAAGGCGTCGGGAAGGACGTGGACTAAGGAGGTTGAAAGGATGACTCCGGCAGCGAAGCACTTGATTATTAGAATTGCCTTGTCGTACACGGGTTTTCCTTGGAAATAACGGGCCAGGAGGACCGGGGTAGTTATGCCGATGACGCTGGTGAAGAAGATTACGAAAAGAGAGATGAACTTGAGGTGCGTGGCGGCTGCACCGTCCCTACAGCCGAGGGCTCGAGCCGTGTCGCTCACGCACGATGCCATGGTTGCACCCTCGAAGAAATTAAGAAGAAAGAGAGAGCAACGGGGAAAGGAAGGGAAGGGGGATTGATAGTGTCTGGCGGGGAATTCAATAATGAAAATTTGATAACTTAATTAGAGGGTGGAATTTAACGACTCACGTTTTCTTCTTGTTTCTTGTCAACTATGAACACTTACACTTTGGACTAATAATGGTTATGGAAAAGAAAAAGAGGTTTATGACAGGAAATTATTACATATTATTATATTTAGCAAAATAAAGTTAATAATTTTTTATCTAATTAAACAGTGGAAATAAAATTTTTTTGAATATAGTTATTTTTATTATAATTTTTATAATATAAATTATATAAAAGATGACTAGGGTAATAAATATATCTCATATCTTAAAATTTTGATCACTTAATTTTTCCTATTTTTAAAAAATTTGCATATAACAAGTGGGCTGATAACCTTAACCGTCATTTCTAATGTCAAAAGGACTAAACTGGTGAAAGACAAAAAGTTTGAGGTCTTAATCAACCAAAAAAACCCTTTAAAAATCAAAGTCGAAAAAACTGTAAAGAATAAATAAATGATGCATTAAGGCTTTTTATTTTTTACTTTAATTTTTTAAAATTTTCTTGTAAGAATTTCACCTATATATATTAATTATGACTTACATTTTAAATTCATCTCTAAACTTAAAAATTATATTAATTAAATCATCAAAATATCCATGTCGTATTAATCAAATCATTCCATCAGTTTAGCTATTAGTTTTGGTTTTCAATGTCCCTCAAATATGATGATATGATGTAGAGTATGTTCAAAGTGTGCAGATCAAGTGATAAACATGTATGTATCTATTACAATCAACTCTCTTTGTAACAACATATTTATCTATCAAAATTTTAGATATTATAAAGATGTGATTGTTATACATCTATATCAACATTTGAGATTTAGATTATATTTATATTTTACTTTTCAAATTAAATAATCATATATTAATAAGATTAATTAGTGAGATTTAGTTTATGTCTGTAATAAAATTTATAAACGTAATTTTATTTATTAAAGATTATTTATGTTTGATAAAATGCGATTAATAGGTCTGTATATAAAATTATAACATTTAGGAATATAATTTATTCTTATTTCACTTACGAATATAATTAATTTTACAAAATTTTTAGAACTAATTTAATAAAAAGTGTACTCCATATTTTATAGTTATTGTTGTTATAGATGAAAATTGTCATAGATAGTAAACATAAAATATAAAAAAAATCATTTCTACAACAAACTTGGATTTAAGTCGATTGTATGCAGATGACTTGGATTTGATTTATTAAAAAAAATAACCATCTTAAAACTTTTTAGTAGTTTTTTTTTTTTTTTAACTTAAGATTTAAGTCCTTCATCCAATAAGCACACATAAGGGAGACGTTAGGGGCAAGCGTGGCCTTTGGTCTCCTTTCTCAAAAGCTAAATTTTCACTTTTAGTTCCTTTAAAAATAATAAATTTATAAGTTAATACAATAGTAAAATTGTACTTTGACCTCTTAAAAGAATTATAATTCTATTCTAACCCCTTAAAAAAAATTTTGGTTTTGCATACATAATTACAATTTAATTTACGTATTTTAACTATACTATAAAAAAAGTTATTATATTTTACAAGACAGTTATTGTAAGGTAACTATAAATTGTTTTAATTACAGTAGTTTTGAGCATAAAAGTTTTATATATGAATAAATACAATTTCTATAATTTCAAAAACTTATAATTAAGATATCTCAATTTCCTCTAGAAATATAGCGCAAGTGTTTTTATGTTATTATGTAATACTTCTGTATATAGCAAACATGTGTACTCTAATCGGAGGAAGAGGCCAATCAGCCTTTTTGGGCCCTTTGCTTCTTCAAATTCTCACATCTTTATACTAAGAATATATATATATATATATATATATATTAATTTAAAAAAAATTTAAAATTTGATGGGTTTTTCTTATTATGCTTGTACGTTGTTTTTATGACGTGCTTACCTTGCTCTCCTTGTGATGGAGTTACTCCTGTGTTAAGGATTCTTTCATGTTTTGTAAGTTTATTAAGAGGTGGATATTGATCACAAATTTTAAAATAGTTTCATATTTAAATAAAAATTAAATTTTTTAAAGATAATTTTGCATAGATTATTAATGAAGTTATTCCATCAAATGAGTTCAATTAAATTAATAAAAAAACCAATAAAAATATAAAATTGAATAAAGATAATTATGGTGTTTACTTTTAAAAGAGAGTCTTTATATTCACAGGGTGTTTCCTTTAATGTTTTGGCTTATTGGTGAAAAGGAAAACTGGGTGTTTGATGAGTGTGATTTGCATATTGCAGTTGTAAAAGATTAGTGAGAAAAGTTAGGTTGAAAGCATGCATTATTGTGGAAGTGGAGTCGTCTTTTCCCTTTTATTGCATTGCCTCGACTCATAACACTTGCTTCAAACCATTATATTTGTCTAACAATTAATTACTTTTTATACTTATATTAGAATTTTAAAGATTTATTCTTATAAAAAAAATTAAGATATATAATCAACAAAGCCATGAAACCACAAATAGAATGTGAAAGGACTTGTATTTAAATGAACCATAACATAAAAAAAAAAAAAACACCCAATAACATCCCTACTCCATGTCACCATCCTCCAATTACACAATGTACTAAAAAAATAAAAATCATATAATAAGTTAGTAACTTAATATTGTAGGATAATAAGTTACTGCACAATAAATCTATTAGCATTTACTGGGAAATAAATAACAAAATATGAAATTAGAAATTTATTACGTCGTGGTAAATTCACTGTCTTAGAAATGAATTTGTCATGATCAGTGCAATCGTATAGTGGGCGTTGTCCTCTAAGGTTAATATAGTGCTTCGATATTCATACACCCGTGTCGAAACTATTTTTAATTTTGAAAAAACGTGGATCGACTTTTAAAAAAACATGGATGGACTCGCCACCAATCCTTTTTGAGGTGTAATTGGGCCACCTTATAAAGCATTTTGGTCTACGAATTTTAAGAAAACGGGTTCGGGAGTCGGTTACGTGCGAGGAAGGATTAGCACCCTCGTAACGCCCAAAATTGGTTCCAAATTGATTAACAAATGTCCTTATTGTCGAAAATTTGAAGAGATTTCAAAATATGATTCTTTTAGAAAATATTTGGGTAAATTAAACTTGTGTTGAAGACCATCTCGCCTCAAAGCAAAATGTCATATTCAGTACGTTAGAACACAACACTTCGGCCCTTGAGCATGAGCTTGCCTTCTATTTAAAAAATGTGTTTTATTCTTAAAAGGATATTCGGATATTTAAATCAAACGGAAAAACGCAACCCAGTACGTTAGGGCATGATTTCTCTAATTTTAAATACAGAATATTACCTTTATTTTAAAAAACTTTAAGGGTGAGCTGATAAAAAGGATATTTGAATATTTAGACCGAACAAAAAATCGAAACCCAGTACGTTAGGGCACGATTTTTCGAGCTTCCAAATACAGAAAATTGCGTTTGTTTTTAGAAAAAGATTGAGAGTAAATCGATGAAAAGGATATTCGAGTATTTAGATCAAACGAAAAAAACGAAACCCAGTACGTTAAAGCACGATTTTTCTGAACTTCCAAATACAGAAAGTTGCCTTTTTTAAAAAACAATCGTGAGTAAATCGATAAATGAATGAATAAAAAAACAAATTTTATACAATAATAATGATACACAACATAAAAATAATAATACATCTATAGTGCCAACAATATGTTGATAATGAAACATAGTAATAAGAAAGTTTAATAATACTAATAAATAGTAATAACAGTAGTAAGAAATATAATCAATACAATGAGAAAAGTAATAGCGATATCAACGATAATAAAAAAAAGGGGTAATAACAGTAATATGTTAATGACAATACTAAATATAGTGATATTATTAAAATCAAAATAATAACAATGCTAAATTATTAATGGTGATGGACAATAAATAATTATAATATAATATAATATATGAAAAATATTGAGTGACTTAGTAATAAATAATAATAGTAAAAATTGCAGCAGTGATTAGTAAAAATAGTAGGAATAATATAATAAATATAATAATAAGTATAATAATAACCATATTGAAAATAACTAGTTTAAAAAAATAAAAAATAATAATATAATGAATATAATAATGATAATAATTAATAAAATACTAATATAATTATCGAAAACAACTAATTTGAAAACAAATAACAAAAATACGAAAAGGGACTAAATTCGAAAAGAAATAAAATTAGAAGTAAAAATCAAAGGCATATGCGCATAGGGCCGAATTGAATTTAAAATGGGAATTTGAGTCAAAATTCGTAGGATTAAAAGAGGAGAAGGATTAAATTGGGAACGTGCGCACAACCCAAGGGATCAAAATGGATAAATACCCCCTTTCCAACATGGCACCGTTCACCAGTTGCACTTAAACTCTGCCCTTTTTCCCAAAACATGCCAGGCCATTTCCCTTGAAAAACACAAAACCATAGCCCCTTTCAAATCTTTTTCTTTAGCCGAAAACAACAAAGCCAAGACCCAAGGCCTCCGCCCATCCCAACCTTTTGCTTGAACGCTATTACTTCACCGGAAACAGCGATTAACGACGCGCAAAGGTTAGGTTTAAAACCAAGGTTTGAAGATTAGATCCATTTTAATACTGAAATCCCCTCCAAAAACTCCGATTGCGACGAAGGAGGAGGAAATTCTAGTGATATGCTCACCAAGATATCTAACCCTTTCCTTTTCTTATCTTTACATGCAATCAAAAATAAATGAAGAATCAAGAAGAAACCAAGATATCACCTTTCAAAAACTGATTTTAATTCCCTTTTCTTCTCCCCCTCTATGATTGCGTATACTCCTATTTATATACATCGGATTTACTAAAAATAGTCTAACTAATTTAATAATAAAATAAAATAAAATAAAATCTTTCTATTTTTAGCCTTTTACCAAGTCAACAAAATTTGATAACCCCTTGGTTTTCTCTATCATTCTGATTTGGCCACAATTTAATGATTGTCTTTTAATTTGGCCCCTTTTTGGCTTCGGTTATTATTTTTTCGAGCCCTGGCCAAAATTGGCCTATTACAACCCGGATATGAAATATGGAACTCAATTGTTGCTGCTCTTCTCAAGAAATCACAGTAGGATCAATTTTCAAAAAAGTTTGGAGGGGTCACAATCGATCTCGCTTAAACCTAAACTCCTAGACAAAATTTTTCACTAAAGTAATTTGAGAAAAATTAATAAAGTTTATAAGGAAAATAAAAAGGAAAACAAAGGAGAAAAATATTTTTTGGAGAGAGTTGTGTTTTTAGTTCTGTGTATAAAATGAGGAAATCAATCTTCTATTTATACTAGTAACAGAATGACAAAACAATAATTAGATAGGGGCAAAAGAGTAAAAAAACCACACTGAAATTGTCCCATTATTTTCACGCCCAATGGTAAAAAATATCAAATTTTTTGAAACAATAAACTGAAAAAAGTAAAATTGCTAAAGATATTATTTTTAAAAAAAATAATAAAACTTTTATCCAAAAAGATATACACTGGGCAATGACAGTGCCCACGTGTGATAAGTCTATAGTCCAATTATTCAATGAGAACAAGAAGTAAAACTATATAAAAATTCTCTTGAAAACTTGTACTTAAACAAGGTAGGATATACTCACTAATATTAACCATTTACATTACCAATAAATATTATTTATGAAATTTAAAACTCATAATATATATATATAACAAATATTTTTATATACAAAATATATATTTAAAGTTTGAGGTTAAATTTGGTTCATCCACGTAACTGTTTTTAGAAAGCAAGATTCAGTATGGGCTAATAAGATTACATGGGCCACGCATGGTTCGCCATGAATGAGGAACAGAGGGTTTGATACAGTTGTTTTTTTAAGAACACAAGTAAAATTTCCAGGTTCATTTATTAAATCAATCGATTACTACTAATGTATGTCCAACTCATTTATATTCAATCACAATTTCGTTTATATTTGTTAAAAGCTTTTTTATTTTAAATTATTATATAATTAACAATATTTTTGTTTATGTTTAATTTTATATATAATATAATTATTAACAATTATGTTGATTATTTTATATTTAAAAAATACAAAATATGTTTATTTATAATTATTTTTTATTATTCATTATTATTATTATACCTTCATTAATATTTATATTTAAATTACCCAACATTTACATTTAAAAATAAAACATCGTAAAATTTAATCTTATTAACTCGCTTATAATTCAATCTTAATTTTACCTCGTAAAATACCACATCACATAAAATGAGCCCATACAATCTCCATATATGTCAGCTCCAATCAATATATCACCTCCCTCGATTTGATCACACTTCGTTTAATCATTTTACATCAACTCTAGTAACGCTACTAACCCTTTTCTTTTCAGTTTTTGTTCTTCAAAGATAAATTGTCAAATTCCAATTCCAATCCTTCTACTATAGTTATTATTGGGATTTAATCCTCATATTTAATTTCATTTAATTTGCTCCACTACTTTTACGATCTACATAGCTATATAAAAGAACTTGCCTTTTGTTGATATATGTACGATTCTTTCCTTTTTTTCTTTCTTTACATTACATGAAAATGTTAAATTTTATTTTTAGTTCCTCTTTTATACCTTAATTTAAAATTTAATCATTATATTTTAATTTTTAACATAATTTGGTCTCTTTATTTTTATAATTTTATTAGCTAATCCAAATAATTAATATCGTTAATTTTTTCTTTAAAATGTTATATGGTTATATATAATTTGAATACCCTTAAAGTCTTAGAGAGAGACTAACACATCTTTTGGGTTTGCCTTTCTTTCTTTTTTTTCCTTTATAAGATGATAGTTAAATTTCAATTTTAGCCCTTATCTTATGTTGAAACTTGGATTGAATCCTTATACTTTAATTTTTGACATAATTTGGGTCCTCTATTTTTGTAATCTCATTAGTTAATTTAAATAGATAATATTGTTAACTATTTCAATTACAATGCTTATGTCATTTTTTTTTTCTTTAAGAATACTATTCCAACAAAAAAATTATTTTATCAAGTTTGAAGTGATGTTTTTAAGAAAAAATTCACATGAGAATTTTCAATGTAAATTTTTTGTTACATCTCTATCAAGTGATTTTTTTAAAACTTTAAAATGTTACACCCGTGAATTTAACAAAAGAATTTTAACAACGGTAACAATTGAACTCGAATTTTTTAATTTAAAAAGAAGAGTGACTAAATTCCTGAAAATAAAAGTAGAGAGACTAGAACGAAGTGTATAGAGACTTAGAGTATATTTTTTAACCTTTCAATTTTTATTCTATAATTTAGTATAAACAAATAATTAACTCAATGCAAAACATGAGGAATCATACTAGTTTTTATAAATAGAAAGCTAGGGAGTTAGAGAGAGGACTATATAAATTTAAAACTTATTAAATTTGTATAAATCAAATAGCTATAACTAATTAATGGTTCAATTAAAGGGGGAAATAGGGTTAATTTCCAAAAACAATAAAGATCAAGGGTTAAACTTGTGATTATGCTTAATTTTTAAACAGAATTAACAAAAAAAAATTACCCGAATAACTAAAAAATAGCAATTTGAAAAGTAAAAAGACCAAACTTGAGCTAATAAAAATAGAGATTAAATCTTCACAAATCAATATGGACCATCTTTAGAATTTAACAAAAGATAAACAAAAGTTTGTTGGATTCATTTACTTCTATACTTCTATATATAATAGGAATGCCCTAAGTCCTCTACGTGACACCTATGAAGAGGCTTTCTTTAGTTATTATAACAAAATGGTTAAATTGCAGTTTTGGCCCTTTACTATGCTTATATTGAGGATTTTGTTTTATATTTTAAATTTGACAAAAATCTATTTTGGCATAATTTATAATGGATATTTCTAAGAAAAGAATTTCCACCTCAACATTTTAACCAAAATATTAAGGGTGTTGACTGTTTTGACTAACTAATAATATTATAAAAGTGAAGAAACTAAAATATGTCAAATTAAAGTACGTATATATACTAAATCCAAAGTTTAAACGTAGTAGAGGGACCATTGCCACAATTTGACCTAAAATTTATTTGATTTAATAAAAAATTGATTTAAAAAAATATTTTTAACTAAATTTTATTAATTAGTAAAGAGGTAATTTTAGAAATTATAATTATTCTACTTTATACTTAAATTTTAAATAAACATCTAATAATTCACAATATTTATAAAGGGAATGATTGAGTTTGGTGCCATTTGACTTAGTGATATTAATTCTTTGATGAAATTACTAAAAAAATATTATAATCCATCTATCAAATAAAGATAAAATTTATCATTTATTCGTCTTTAAAAAACTAAGTCATTAATATATATTCTTTTTATCTATAATGAGATTTTGTCACATCCACGATATGGATGAAAGAAAATATTATATGTTAATTTTTTAATTATTCAATAATAAATATAAGTGGAGTGGTAATGAATTTGCATTTTAATGCTATTGAAGATGTGTTCGATTTTTGAGTTTGTAATTTTTAATTTTTTTATTGAAATATGATATAAAATATTAAAAGACAAAAGTTCTATCAGAATAATATTATTGAAAGAAGATGTATTCCTATAATTTCATTATTGAGTTGGTGACTCGATTAAGGATGATACTAACTTAATAAATTCTCAATTATAGTACTAGAAATTCTATCACCACGTATTTAGAATACAAATGTATGTTTGAAAATAACATAAAATAAATAATAAAATGTATGGTTTGAAACTAATTAATAATTACATGTGAAATATGTACGATATTAAAATAAAAAATAAATTAAATTGTGAGTAAAATGAAATTTAAAATAATAATGTAGATATATATACAATTGAGATGTAAATATTATATTAAATATTAAGATGTAGATATATATACAATTGAGATGTAAATAGAGTCTGCATCATACAATTAAGATGTAAATATTATATTAAAATTTCATCATATGCATATTTTTATTGGTTTAGTGGTAAAGTTAAAGTTTTATTGATACCAATAGCGTCAGTTCAAATCCCATCATAAACATATTTTTATTGGTTTTTGTTAAAATGAAAAAATTACAATACCCTCAAATAATAAAACTTATTTAATTATGGAAGAACATTTCTACAATATCTCTAATCGTGTTGGTCCTCAATTGACTCGTAACATCAACTCAGCCAGGAACTTAAATACTAGTATAGATATACAACTGGTGAAGATAATAAACCATGCATATTAAAATAAAAACATATACAAATATTAAAATGAAGCTTCGGTTGAGCTGTAATTTTAAGGTTTTACCAATTCAATTGGCGTGGATTCAAATTTTATTTTATGCATATCTTTGTTGATTTTTGTTAAAATAAAAAGATTAAAGTACCTTCAAATAATATAAATTATTTTAATTACGAAAGAATATTTCCATAATTTCCTTAACTAAGTTAGTATTTGGTTAACTCGTGACATCAACTCAACTAAATACATAAATAATAGTGTATATAAATAATAAATAACTAACATTAAATTTACTTAAGAGTAAAACTATGCTTTGTGTCAAAAACTACCATAAAATTTATCATTCAAGTAATTTATTTTATTTTATTGTTCTTTTAAAATAAAAATTATTTTTAGTGAATACTGTTATTCGGAAAACTGTTTTTCACTCGCAGAATGGGAGGTAAAAATTATAGTAGATACAATATAATTAAAATAATATAAAAATAATTGAAGTTTTTTTATAGTGATTGATTGAATTTTAATTTAGTTGATATTATTATTATTATTGTAAAAATTAAAAATATTTTTAAATTTAAAGATTAAAATAAGTTACAGCCAAAAATAGGCATTTAATCTCTACTATTTACCTGTTTGACCAGCAAAAGGAATTTGATCACAGCTATCAAAAATTGAAAGGGTAGGTTAAAATTTTTTGAATAATTTTATTATAGTTTTTGATTATATCTGTTTTTTTATATAATATTTAGAATTATTTATAGCTCTCTAACCCATAAATAGAAGGATAATATACTTTAACGCATTCAAATTTATGTTTTCTTACATTGATAATAATACATATATCAATCGAACTAAGACTTAAACAACGGATCAGGAATGAATTTGAACGGGCAATTTTCTTCAACTCTAATAATAATACATTATTATTATTATTATTATTATTATTATTATTAAGTCTTCTTCCTTGACTGGCTGACTGTCGTATTGAAAAAGTAGAAACTGTGGAGCGGAGATGCCGGCTTTTTATGCTTCTTAATCTTCCAACACAACACGTTCATCCACTAAGGTTATCGGGAATTCTGGCTTTTTTTAAATTTGGCCATTCAGTGAACAAATATATTCATACATTACCTATGCAATGTTTCAAATGATTTTTGGACCTGTTATCAATCTCATATGGCCCAAATTAAACCACATGGCCCAAACAGTGAAACCCACTAAGTTTCTCTCCTTCAAATTTACAACAATGGCATCAACTTGAGGAAATTAATCTACATTTCTCATTGAAACAAAAATTTGTTAGTAAATTAAGCTACCTGAGATGAAGAAGATCTTAAACAAAAAAAAAATGGCTCTTTTTGTGTGTGTGTGTGTTTGGTTCATCTCAAACTACAGATTTTGGTAAAAAAAAAAAAGAAAAAAGAAACAACACATACTAACTAGAAAAGGCATAGAAGACAAGGAAGGGAAAAAACAAATTATGGAGATGACCCAGATATATAGTGACAAATGCAGAGGAGTGGGTCACCCCATTCATCTTCTTCAAACAACCAGATAATTAGCAAAAGCCCAAGGCTTCTTCCAATCAAAACTAGATATGGACAACCTCCGGAACAAGATAATGACTAAGACCAACCCCCTATCGCTTTCCTCCCTTCTGTGCGGTGCACGGGCTGACTTCAATTCACTTCAGTCCACCTTTCATTCCTTTTTAATAATTCAATTCCATTTGAGATTTTATTTTAACCAAAATTGAGTTTTGTTCTCAAGTATATATAATTTTTGAAAAATTTAAAATTAATTATAAATTAAATAAAAATATAATTAAGTTCGATTCGGGTAATCATAGTTTCTTAACTTATGAACTAAAACTCATTAAACGTCGTGATCTGGATCAATTTTTATTTATATTTTTTACTTAGCCCTAATAAATATGTCTAAGAGACATGCTATTAGTCAAAGTCCAACGACTTAGTTGATATTTAAGAAAATTTGAATAAAAATATTAATTTTAAAAAATAAACTTTGATAAAAAGAATTAGCTTGTTTAAATTATGAATTGAGATTAAACTTAATATTTAAAGCCGAATCTCGATACTATCATCCTATTTTTTTTATTTTACGATATGTATTTATATATTACGTCAAAGCTTTTGGACAATTATATTAGATATTAATATCAGGATTGAGTTTCACCAATAAAAAATAAGAATAAAAGGTTAGAAGAGGATTGGAGACAAACCGGACTCGTGCAAATCCAAACCAAACTTTGTTGTAGTACTAATAATTGCACACCCTTTTTACTTAAAAGCCATAGGTCTTTATTCATGCACGGCTCTAATTGATGAGACAAATTGAGGAAACATCGGCAAAGCAAAGCGACACCAAACAAAGTGCCCCTTATCTCTTTCGTTAATTTCACTGTTTTAGATTGCAACCCAACGCAGGCAAAGGGCTCTATTAGTATTAGCTTACTTCACCCTCAATGCCTCCATCGTATGAGTTCTCACCATGTATATCGTCTCACCTTTACTTCCACTCTCTACTGTGAGATGGAACTGTTTAACTAATCATTCTTTTCTTTTCTTTTCCTTTTCAATATCATTTATGGAATGAAATCTAAGTCAAGATTTGCATGTCTCTTAGTCCAATGCTAATTAAATCAGACCAGCAATCAACATTAGAAACAATTTCCTCTTCGGTTAAGCAGCTTCTATCTAACTTTTCATTTATGTGGGATAACTTATTTCCATTGTCAATGTCAAGTTTCTATGATGTTGTCTGCTCGTATAGTTATTAGCATATATAATTTACTAATTTCTAACTATATCCTTTTATCATATATATATATATATTATGTTTAGAAACTTTTTTTTAAGAATAGAACAACGTTTCAAAACTTTGATTCAATATGTAATTTGATACATGAATTTTGATTTACTATAATTATAAACATGAAAATTGAATTGTAGTTTGTATGTATACACCAAATTTTAATTTTGATTCACTTGTTCATATTTAAAGAAATCAATACATATATTTATTTTCATATTAGATTAATATAATTATTTGTGTATATAATATATGAAAGTAAACTAGTACTAATTTGATGATGTTGTTAGTAATTTATAAAAAATTGAATTAAATTAAAAATTCATACATAAAATCACATATTAAAATTCATTTATAATTTTATATGTTATTGCCATTCCTGTGGTTGCCATGGCTTAAATATTTTGAAACCTTTAATATAGTATTATATCCGTCTAGATACAACGTAAGTAGTTCAATGATCGGCCAATATATATATATATATATAATTTTATCAAATGAGGATCAAATCATCGTGGGAATGAAGACAGTAATGATATCACACTATTTGGCCTACCGTAAGATTACCGATAATGTTTGATTTGGATTCTTAATAAAACTTTGACTAATGTTTTGAACTTTGAACTTAACAGTGGGAATTGACAATAGGCTTCCATTTTTGGTAGGAAAGAATAGATGGGTAGCCTAGTATGCTGCTTTGTCTAAATACAGTCTCATGGACCTGACAAGTGACCTAAAACCCTACCCAACCTTGTTCCTTGTGCATGTATAAAGTAGGGTTACTGAAAATGGAAGATATACCCGAATTGAAATGGTGAGCTTAACATCTTCTCGGCCAGCTCGAAAATGCTACGACATAAACAAAGAAAAGAAATGGGCGCCGAAATCTTTGAGTAGGAAAGCTTTTGCTTGAAACGTGTATAGTATTTTTACTTTCATGATAATGGCGAATCCCCTCGATATATTTTACCTAAGGAGGAACGAAGGTTTGGACCACTGAGGTGCAAAAGAAAAAAGAGTTACAACTTATAACACCGAGGGTGGCACCTAATTAAGGAAATCTTGTGAGATTTAGTGTGAGCGATGTGAAAGGAACAAGAGAAAGCCCCCACCATAGACATGGATTGGATTTGTCAAAGAATACATGAGGTGGGGTTTTGATTTTAGCTCTCACCTTGGTCAGGGTTTTTGCTTTTGTTTCAGACCTCTCTTGGGTCAACAAAAAGAGCTCTTGTTGGTGGGGTTTTTGTCAATTCATGGAGGCTATTCTTCTTTTCATTTTTTAAGGCTTTTATGCACCACAAATCTTCTGGACATGACAGTGACTTCCGGTGCGGGATGTGAAGTCTCGATGTGTCGCTACCTCCTACTTCTGTAACGATAACCTTACAATCCTTGGACTTTGAAGCCATGTTATGCACGAATCGGCACAGGGTCCGCACCAGCTTGCCTGACAATGGACCTTCACGGTACACTCCATATATGAAGTAGAACCCGAATGGACGAAATAAATCGGGTATGCATGGCAGCTTAACGCAAGGTACAAGCTTTTCGATCAACCGTGAGATCTTGGTGTACATCAAACAAGATAAGGGTGCATTCCCTAACCTCAACTTGAAAAGCTCCCCACTGTTCCATACACTAAGCATTGCCCAACTACTAGGAACTCCACCCCATGATTCACCTCTAGGATATGCAGCCCAGGTTCCCAAGCTTAGCTTGTTCCTCAGTATGTTGCCTATATCAATCGGGAAGAATTCCGTCGACGACATGAATTTACGGTATATAGCTTCAGCTTCTTCAACCTTGAGCTTTGCTAATTCAGCACTGGATGATATCCGGGACATCCGATGGCTGACAGGGTTTACGAGAATGGTTGGTGTCTGGAACTTGACATAACTGAGCCTGTCTACGAACAGCTTGGCCGAGGCCTTGTTATCTTTCTCTGTCGCCATGTATGCGTAATCAACGTCATTTGCAATGAACCATTCTTCCAAATTGATAACCAGGCTCGAACCAATCCCTCGTCTACGATAAAGGGATGAAACCCTTAAACCCAAGATATAGCCCACCTTGGCTAGATCATTAGGAGGTTTATGAACTGTTACAAGCTTTATAGAGCCCTGGATGACACCAACCAACTGGTTGCCCAGCTCGGCTACCTAGCATGAAAAAAAATGAAAATGATCAATCAATATGACAAGTAATAAGAAAGGAAAATAGTATGGTACGTACCAGCATTTTGTAAATGGGACTGTTTCGGATCCTACAAATGGGATCACCCAAAGTGTCAGTGAAGAGAAACACTCTCTTAGCTGGGCCTACCTCACATTTTCTCTCGAAATCTTCAACTCGAGTTCTATCATATTGGGGGTCGTAGCTTCGTATAATAAGCTCTCCATATCCCATTCTATATGATAAGACTTCAATGAACGCAACAGCAAGTGTTTCATATATATATATAAGCAAGGAAAGGAGCAGGAAGAGAGACTAAAAACATGGGTGATGAGTTGAACTTGATTGGTCCATCACCTGACCTGATACCAATCAATAAAATCTAAAGTTACAAATCCAAAGGTTTATGATTGATATGGATAGGCAGCACCCGTAGTGGAAGTAGAAGGCTTGGAAATTCATGCTCAAAGTGATGATTTTTATAAGGGGAGAGAGGGTGGGGAAATGTGGAATGTTTCTCTGTCATCAATATCAACATCACCCTAGGCCTTCAATATATAATAATAATAATAATAATAATAACAATAACAATAATAAGTACTAGACAAAGATGAGTAATAATAGCTAGGAGATGTGTTTTTTGTCCTTTGTCTTTTGCCATTTTTATTTAAGCCACCCCACGTTTGGATTTGGGATCATAAGCTCAGCCTCACGCCATTTTGCACTCTTAAGCTCTTATTTCTTGCACAACCAAATTCATTCAATCACCTAATTATTATTTATCTTGTACCTAAATTAAATTTTTTAAAAGATAATTTATACCAAAAATTATAAAGAGAGTATTTCATTATTAACAATTAATATATATTTTTTTACAATTTATAAGAATATATCACTAACACACATTACAAGTAAATAATCTTTACGACTCAAACTCATGATATGGATGGTGAGATGAACACTCATTATCAATATATCAAACTTTTGTTTGACAATTAATAGCTCTTTATTAAAATTACATATTAGAAGTGTTTGGCTCAAGGTCAACAACTTATATGACATAGGTCATGAGGTTGAGTGAAATCATGTGCAAATTCTTCAATTTCTGCATAATTTCCACTTATTCAAGCACTTTGAGATTTTCAATAGAGTTGGGAGATATAATTTTGAAAAAAAACAATATTAAATTTATTCCTTTTCATACAAAACCTATTTTTACTTGTAAATCTCAAATTTTTAAATCGAAAAAAATACACAAATTAAATATTCTCAAACTAACATTTTTCTAATTATTACAACAAAAATTACTAATGTATTAATATATCCTAAAATTTGTAAACCTGTTAAACTCTAGGCAAAAGCAAGAAATTTCTGTATCAAACTACACCTTCCAAACTTACCAAACTCATGAATATAAAAAAACATGCCGTACAGTCGGCAGGGAAAAGAAATCTTGGAGTCCAATAATACAGTTCAAGGTTAGTAAACTATCATCATATTAGTAATTGCATTAAAAAAAATCATATTATTAATTAATTAAGTCCAATAAAAAACATATTTATTAATTAATGATGGGGGAAGATGCGGTTGTGCAGAATTTGTGGGGGGGCTGTAAGGGTTACGTGTACGCCGTGTAGTGCATGGCTATCAGCCATCAACCAATAATTAAGTGTGAAAAAGTAGGTTAGACAAAAATAATAGGATTAAACTAAAAGGGTTTTGGCATATATTAATTTGATAATATGGGAACTTTTTCTTCTTCTTCTTTTCACATATATTATATTAAGGTGGAGAAGAGAAGTCGTTTTCTATTGACACTAAACTTTTTTGTAAGTGCAGTAATTGATGATATTTATGGGGAAAATGAGTGTGGGTTTTGGGTGGTCCATCTTCTCTTTTGGGCACTTGATCGAGATTCGAAAGTGAAAAGTAAAAGTGAATCTCTCCCCACTAAATTAATAATGCTTACCTTTCTGCTTGTCAACTAATTATTATTTGTGGATTTATGATAATTATGCAGGCCGACGTGCCTTTGGCGCATTTATATGCTTCAGCCTGTAGTTTTTAACATCAAATGTGACAGAACTAATTACATTATCATCAAAATAGGAAAATAATTGTCTTTTTAATTTTTTTTACATATAATATCTTTATAAACATCATTTATTCTTGAAAACAATATGTTACCAGCGCATGGACATTAGGAGTAAACTATTAATCCCAAAAATATCTTAGAATTAACTATTTTTTTGAGTTTAAAATTATCACAGAATAAGATAGAATATGTCGAATCGACCAACATAATAATTCATATGATAAAGAAAATCTAAACTTTAAATTTGATATCTATAGACTTTTTTAGGAAAAATTTTAAACTATGGTTTTTGTGGGAATTATAACCAAATTTCTCTTCTAAAATGGGGCAAATAGAATTTACGGCAGGCAATGACCCATATCTCGTTACCTCTAAAGGGAAAGAGAAGAAAGATCAGTACCCACTTCATTATGTCATATTATTACTGCTGAAAACTTTAATAAAACAGCATTTGAGAATTCTATTTATTGGCAACAGTTGAGTCGAATGATCTTTTAATAAAGTGTCTGACTATTAATTTCAATCTCAAATATATATTTGTAGAACAGTTGGGACCATGATACTATTATGCAAGTAATGGCAAATGAGAAAACTCCAAATGGTATTGGCCTTGTCTCTTTTTTCCTTCTTCAACTTTTATTGCCCTACATATGTATAAATATGCACATGTGCCCTAGCTCTCCCCTCTTCCTATAATTCTGGTCTATAGGGAAATTAAATGAGTTGATTAATGTTAAAACACTTTCCCATCTCTGCCAAACCTCTACGAAAAAATTAAAACAAGATTGTGGTTTTAATTATTGGACTCAATTGATGAAATAAAATACATCACCAACATCCTTTTTATTCTACTTTTAGGTGAATAATGATGATAATCATCAAACCCCTGCCCATTATTAATAATGGAAAAGACAGGTAAAAACCAATTGCAAACTACACACGTGTAGAAAAGCTGATTCAGAGGAGCCAGTAAAATTGCAAAACAGGGGGGGTTTTTCCCCGCCCACTAAAAATACTAATACTATATTATCCCACCAAAAAGGCAGTGAGATGATCTTAGCCTAAAAACTAAAAGAAAAATAAATGGTCCCCTTTCCTAGCATTGCATTGGCCCTCAACTCATGATTTAACCCTCCACAAAGAAAGTGAACAATCTGTCTTCTTTGTGCTTTTCTTTGCATGAATTATTTTGTCTGCATCCTTTTTCTTTAATGGGTACTTTGGAGGAGCATTTACAAATGGGGGTCCTACTACCCTTAATTAACTTCACTTGGAAGTTTCCCATTGGCTTCTAATGGCTTGCATGCTTCCAAGATTTGGTGCTCTTCCTTCTTTTAACTACTTAATATAATTAAGATGTTACGATAATTAATGTAGGTTCTCTTCAACGTGTCCTAAACCCTAATCCAAGCTGAGCCAGTGGTTAAGAAGATAGTAAAGCATGCATACCTATCTATCTGAGAATATATAGAACTAAGTTGTTTTAAATTAATTGAGGACATCATTAATTAATTCTTGGGCAACAAAACAAAATATATAGCAATATTTATTTAGTTGAGTGGTAAAAAAATTCTTTACCTTATGCATGCAAGTTATAGTGAATGGAAAAACAAGTTAAGAGTTCGGCCCAGCTCTACTCTGTATTTATCTAAAGTTCAATGTAACTGTTGAATACAGAAGAGTCATATAAAAAAGATGAAATGGATACACAGCCGTGTATGTGTATATGTATATGCATGTTATCATATTGAGAGAGAAAACAAAACAGATAATAAGGCCAAGTGCCCAAGTGGGGAGAGATCAGATCATCTAGAATCCTAGATGTTAAACTTTTCCTAATTGCCAAACAATCTTATCATGGAAACATCACATTCAATACTGCATAAATGGGGGCAATTGTGGTGTGGGTTTTCGCTGCACTAACGCAATCTTCTCTCTGCTTTCTGGATTTTGGTCTATTTTTCCTTGTAACAGTATTCATATTTGTACATATGCTACTAGTATTTTATAGGGTTGCAGTCTCAACTACATTATCTATTTGTATTGCTACCCTAATCCCCCATCCCTTGAACGGCATCTGAAACAAGTTACAAAAGAATGGAAAAAGAAAAATCAAACAATGACGCTAAAGTAGCTTTCGTTATTTTAAAAGCAACAACAAAAGAAATCAATACCCAATATAAAATGACTATACAAAGCTTAACAGAAACTATAAATATCCCAAAACTCCATGAAAATTTTTTCCATATACTACCAATGGAACTTCATGAAAACACATATCTTTTTAGTTCTGCTGGTGGTGGAGTTCAAAATTTTTAAGCAAACTTTATGATGATATGAAACGAATGGTAACACTAAGTCATAAATGGTATATAAAAAATTAGAATTATTAAATCTAAACCGCTCACGGAATATCATATTTACGCGTTATTTCCGAATACGATAACACCTTCCATTTATCTTCAAAACTCAAAGGATAAATGGTATGTCTCCCTAAACTGAATCCATTCAAGTTAAATCATAAGCAGCATTCTCAACAAACATATTTGCATTCGCAATTCTGCTTTTATTATTATTATTATCAAGAAATACCTTCACTTTACTGGTATTGAGACGAGATTAAATTTCCACATGCAGCAGCCTGAACTGGCAATGGAACTTCTGTATCCAACTAAACTTCTGTAAAACTCTTGTTCTTGTTTAAGCTTTGCAGCCGAATTTGTTAGTATGCATTATTCATAAGGATGACAAAATCCGAACCGTCCTATGAATTTCGAACCAATCCACTATAAATGTAGTGGGTATTTTTATTTGAAAAGTGGATGCGAGGGGGACGAGTGGATTTTTTTTTCTTTTTTGACTAGTGGTTATAGTAATTGTTTTCCCCGCTCCAACTTACTCCACTATATACACTTATAGTTTTATTCTTATATATATAAATTATTAAAAAATAAAAATGTAATAACATAAAATAAAAAAAATCATATATTTTATTTTAAAATATTTTTGAAGAATTATATTTAAATATTTACTATTAAAAAATTTAAAATAAGTAGTAACAATTAAATTAAAGCAGAACAAAATGGAAATGGATGCATCCAAGTAACAATAGTGGAGCAGAGTAACAATATCCATCCCATTACCATCCTAATCCTTCACTTCAAGCAAAGCCTGAAAAAACAAGTAAAATTATTATTAATAAGAAATAACTAAATCACCTAAATTAGCTTAAATATATTTAAGAAGTTATACCTAAACCCATTAAATATAAAATAAAATACTATATGATTTAGTCCTTCAACAAGCAAATATATTTGTCCACTCCGTCACATTGGCAAATGAAAATGATTACCATTTTGGGATATACATGTTCGCCTTCAAATGAGTTGATTGGAGATCGTGAGACCATGCAACTTCTTCTCCTTATCGGTAGAAACTAATCATAAGAAAAACGAATTTCCAGTGACTGCAAATCCCACCAATATCATTTGAGTATATAAATTATTGTTGTGCCCAAAAAATGAGTTTTCACTGCAATCATTAGCATAAATAATCAAATTACTTTGTTGTTCCAATCAAATATTTAAATGAAATAATTTCAGATAAACTTCTGGGAAAAGAAAAAAGCAAGACTGTAGGTTATTCAAAATACCATCAGCAAGAACTAAGGAAGAATGACTTCAACCCAATTTCAAGCCCTGCTCTGTTCAGAGAAGTGAGGTGCTCGCCAAATGGTATTATGAGATCCTTCATAACCTCATATTCCTCCATACTTATCTGGGCACCATCAAGCACCTATGCAACCATCAAAGAGCAGTAAGCATCACAAAAATGAAGTTTTTACCATCAAATTTAGGGAATCAAATCTAGAAACCGTTTCTAGCTAATGAAAAGAAACGATCAACTCATTTTTTATGCTTTACAAAGTATTCTCTCAATGATCTATTGAATATATGCAGCAATAGCAGTTTGTTAAATCTATGAACTAAAGCATCAAAGGAGACACAATAAGTTAGAGAAGACCATTTTCTGGCAACATATATATAGAATAATAAGAAGTTACACAAATACTTCAAGTTGATAAGTTTGCAAGCAAAGTGAGTCATGCCTGATACAAATGCAAAAGACTTGGCTGAAGATGCTAATCAGCCTAAATGCAGATTACCACAGCAAACAAAGATTGTAAATCTAGAGAAGATTTCATATTTGTAATGGGAATTTACTTCTCATGTGTCAACACATAGCATAACATCGAGCTTTAGCTAACACAAGGCTGATTTTTTCAAGAATTCCACTTATAATTTTATACTGAAAACTATCAATAGGCTGCATTTACAATCTAAGCACCTCACCTTTGAAGAAGCATCCTCCCATTAGTCAAGAGTGGAGTGAGAGAAGGTACTCTACAAACTGAAAGAGCACCAATAAACAGAAGCACAATTACTTGCCACTGTTTCATTCTGAATGCTGGAAGTGCTTACACAAAAGACATTGTATCTAGTAGGCGCCCCTGTAAAAAAGCACTTTTAAAGAACATTCAGAAACAACTCAAGGCTATTCAAACTGCAAGCAAACGCTGCAAGTAAGAAAACAAATATCTGTTAAACAAAATAAGACCAAGTTTTTCTATAAATAATTTGAATAATCCCCCGGGGGGGGGGGGGAACTAACCTCCAGTTTTGCTGTTCTTAGAAGGTGAAGGGGTGAAGGCTTAGAAACCAAAACTCTTTGTGGAACATAACCTTCAATAGCATTGGAAGGACCCACCAAAGATACTTCCCCGGGCTTTTATCTCCTCATTTTCTTTAATCCTCAAATTTGAAAACCGACAGATCAACGTTCATCTCCAAACCCTCGTGGGCCAAATCCACATCATCAAACAAACTCAAAATCACATTAAGTTTTGCATGATTCAAAAAGGAACACCTCTCCTCTTGTAAACTCCCAGCAAAAGCTCGGCTATTAATCAGGCAATCGGCAGACCAGAACCCGTTGGTTTCTTGTAAATCATAAACCCTATGCTCTTTCAAAGAGCTTTGATAACGGCCTCTTCGACGTGGCTCAGAAGGTAAGGGGTTTCGGCATAGAGGGTAACTGCAAATGTTGGAAATCGACCTCTCAGTTACAACATCCTTGTAGCCGCTTTGAGAAATTAAGGAACCGGAGGAGATAAGTTGTCTCTCATCTCGGATTCCGTCGAGGAGGTGAAGTTGAATCTCGTGTACGGCTTCTAAACCAGAGATTGACTGATCTTTCGCCATTGATAATGAACCTTTTTCTGTTTTAGAGAATTTTAAACTCCGTTCCCCCCCCCCCCCCCGGTCTGAGAAGTTATCTATAGTGAATAAAATGTTTCGGAGTGAGGTATTAGAGCTGCATTCGGTTTTCGCCTTCTCGTTGAACTTTGAGTAAACAAGGGCAAGGAATAATTGGTTTTAGTAAGGTTGTTTGTGACATTCGATAGTTGTTTAGTTAAGCCCTTTAATGAAACTAGAAATTGGCATGAGTGTGTAAAATACAAAACACAAATACAGTGGCTACTCACTACTTCCGAATAAACTCGTCAAATTAAAACAGCAAAATCTACCTCACAGCTCTTGCTCTTTTCTCCCACACTAACCCCTTTCTGTTTCTCATATGCCTTCATGCTTCATTCTTTTGATATAAACTACGTCTAACTGGTGAGCTAAGTAAGAAAACAATTCCAAAAACCCTAAACCAACAAATTAATCATGCGCAAGCCTTTAGGCAGAAAAAAAGGAAACCGTCGACGAGCCAATAAAAAAGGAAAGACGAAATTATCTTCAAACTCACCAGAAACATGTAACTGAAGATGAAATTACAGCTAAAAGAAGATCCTCAAAGCCGTTGAAGCTGCTAAAATAAACTGATTTCCTCTTTTTCTTTTTCTTTTTTTACCAACATAAATACAAAAACGCGCGGTTGAAATTGAATTTTAAAATTTAAAAAATAAAGGCACTAAATTTTTAAAATCTAAAAACAATGAATAAATTACTAATTTTCAAAAAGTACAACTAGATATATTTTATCTAAAAATAAAATCCGGAGTTTTATTTATTTATTTTAATATTATTTTTTTCTTAAATAAGATATTTCAAAATTATTTAATAATTTTTTACCTCATTTGTCATTTATTTTTATTTTTTTGGATTTTTGTATTTTAGAATATAAAAGGATGTACAGAAAGGATTTTGACATTCGCGGTCCTATTATGATTCAAGCTTCTTAATTATTTGAATTAATTTATTTGACACCCAAAGATACACTAAACTCTAAACACTAGAAAAGTTACTACCAAATACAAAAAAAAAAAAAAAAAATATAAACAACAAATCATAACAATATATTATATTATAATATATTAAATCACATTTTATTTTACTAACTCAACCCCAAATTTTAAGACCTAAGCTCCAAATAAAAATATTTAATAAAAACCCTCCCAACAGTGAGGGAGAATTGAATATTGAATTTGAACCCAACAAATCAACTTGCAGAGACGAAATTGAGGACTGACAAAGGTATTAACTCTCTTCAAATGAAATTTTTTTCATTTAAAATTTTTAAAATTTTAAATTAATAAAAATAAAATTATATTTTAACCTTTCTTAAAATTATAAAAATTAATTTAATCTTTTAAAATTATAAAAATATAAACTATTAAAATTTTATCATCTTAAAAATTATAATTTAATTTTAAATCTTAAAAGATTTTTTTAGTTTTGCCCTGACAACCAGTTGCAGAATCTTATGTATAGATGATGAGTTATTGGTGTAAGGAATGTCTAATACCCTTTAAAATTGGATGGATGTGAGTCTGTGGGCCTCAGCATTTTAAAGATTTTAGTATAAATTTTTTGTGATTAGAAAGGGATTTTTTACAAATCTAATATAAAAAAAATTATTATATACGAAAATAGGTTGTCAAATAGATTATTTACCGAAATAGATTATTTTTTTTAGTCGCACCTACCTAACAGGCGCGACATATTATTTTATTAATAATTTTTTTAATATTTTATTATTATTATTATTATATTTTTTAAAAAAAATAGAGTCAAACGCCACATGTGGCGCCTGCTGCAGGGGCGCCACACCCTGCAGCATCAATCTCTTCATGTCCCTTCCCACAGCCACTTGTCATGTCTGGGGAGGTTAAAATTTTGTTAAAAATAAATTTTGAAACCCCCCCCCCCACAATGTTTCCTGCGTTAGAAGCAGGAGCAAAGAAGAGCAAAGGTAGAAAAAAAAAAGAGAAGAAGAAGAAGAAAGAAGAAGAAATAAAAAAAAGGTCAGTTAAATTTTTATAATTATTTTAAAATAAAATTATTTGTAATTTAGAATTATTTGATAAATTTTTGTGTTAGTAATTAATTTAAAATTAATTTATTATTAATTTAAGATTATATTTTAAATTATTTTGTTTAGTTTAATAATGAGAAATTTATTTTGTTAAATATGTTGTTATAAATAATTTGTAACTATAAAGAAAATAATTTAGAATTTTTTAGAAGTTTAGAGACTAGAAAATCGAAAGTAAAAGAGATTGAGAAAAAAATAGAAAAGACGGACGGAATTGAATGGTTTTTGTAAATGATAAGAAATTATAAAATTAATTTTTAAAATGTATTAGTGTATTGTGCTTTTTTGATAATGTATTTTAGTGATTTTTCTGTATTATGATTTTTTTAGAAATATATTTTTTTAAGAAAATAATTTTATAGTTGTTTTGTATTAGTAATTAATAATTATAAGTTGTTAGTGTTTATAGTTTAGTGTTTTATGATTTTTTAATGTAATTTTTATATAATGTAAATTTAATTTATTGAATTATTTATTTGATAATTTTTATTGATTGATTAAAATTTTGATTAAATTTGTTGTTATATAATTTTATAGGTTACGTGAAAGAAACTACTTAGGAATGTTTCAATTTCAATTATTTTTAATTCATATGTTATTTAATCTTTAGATAATTTATATTTATTTTTTATTGTATATAAATGATGGGGAATTATAAAATTAATTTTTAAAATGGTTGTGCAATAAAATTATTTTTTAGTAGTGTATTAGTGTATTGTGATATTTTTGATAATGTATTTTAAAAAAATGATTAGGTTATATAAATTTATTTAATTATTTATTTGATAATTTTTATTGATTGATTAAAATTTTGATTAAATTTATTGTTATATAATTTTAATTGCAGATTTGTGGCAAATGGATTCATTGATTGATAATACTAATCACATTTCAAGTAGCATTAATGAGATGGTAATGAAATTTTTATTTGATATTCACATTACATTATTTGTTGAATGAAATTATATTGTATTAACTATTTCGTTAATATAATAATGTCAGGTCGAGTACCGCGCATTGAAGGCCCGTATTCATAGTGTAGGGTTTCAACCGGATGAACTTCTAATACCGTTCTTAGAGTTAGCCGGGTTCGGATCAACAGCATTGATCCGGACTTTTAGTCTAAGATATGACTTGATTTCTGCCTTAGTCGAGCGATGGCGTCCGGAGACCCACACATTTCATTTGCCGTGTGGGGAGTGCACCATCACTCTAGAGGATGTTGTACTACAGCTGGGGCTCCCCATCGATGGGAACGCGGTAACGGGCGTAAGTTTGATCTCCAGGCCGGCTCACCTTTACTATGACTTACTTGGACGCTCGCCAAGTGAGGGAAAATTTCAAACCTTGAGGTTTTCATGGCTAAAGGCCAATTTCGAATATTTGCCTAGTACTGCCACTGAATTGGAGGTTATGCAGGCAGCGCGAGCTTATATTATGCACCTTATAGGAGGTGTACTCATGCCGGATACACACGGCAGTGAAGTCCACTTGATGTACTTACCGCTGCTATCAAATCTGCATAACACACGTTCATACAGTTGGGGTCCGCAGTGTTAGCCGTTTTGTACCGCGAACTTTGTCGGATGACAGATGCCTCTGCGGTTGACATAGGTGGATGCCTTATACTGTTACAGTCGTGGGCGCTTTATCGGATGCCATTCTTGGCATCCATTAGTCACCAAACATATGTATTTCCACTCGTTAACAGGTGATGAATCTTTAAGCGTTACAGCAATTAATTGTGTCTTTTTCGGATTATATTGTTCTAACAATTTATTTTCATAGATGGAGCACGAATCCGGGTATCGGGAGGTCATACACGGTTTCGATATACCGTCTGATGATCGAGAATCATTCTGGAGAGGGAGTAAGTTTTTCTAATATTATTTTTATTTTATTATTTTATCTCACTTAACCCGCGTTAATATAAAATGTTATGAACTGTGCAGTTCATTTGGATGTCATATTCTGTTCCTGAAGTTACAGCTGTTATTCCATCGTATGCCCACGTCCACTCACACCTATGGTGCATTAGCGCACCCCTTATCCAGTTTCAAACGGTGGAGTGGTACCATGGCGATCGAGTACTCCAGCAGTTCGGTTGTATACAATATATCCCGACACAGCCAGTAAGATTGAATGAACGGCTACATTGCATGACTAGGAGGGGGAGACATGGAACTGATTGGGGAGATGAGCATTTAGAATATATTACGATGTGGAACAACCGGTTTAGTAAGGTACCTCAGATACATCGTTATTTAGATCTGCGGCCCTCGCCACAGTACTTACAGTGGTACTATGAGAAGGGGAAACCATTTTTATTTAGTGGGCGGTCGATAGTAGTCCCCCCTCATATGATACGGATTAGGCAACATCTTCCAGATCCATATCATGCACCAGCGCCGGAGGCAGACCCAGAGCCGGAGCCGGAGCCGGAGCCGGAGCTACACTCCGGGAGTAGCTCTTATTATCCAGATTTTGAGGGTAATGACTATTTCTCGGGCTCTTCAGCCCACAGACATTATTCAGATTTTGATATCTTCAGCCCCCTACCACATCAGTACTCTACTACTTCTAGCTCCTATCCACCACCGTACTCCGCTCCTTCCGGTTCCTATCCACCACAGTACTCCGCTCCTTCCGGCTCATATCCACCACCGTACTCTGCTCCTGCTGGCTCATATCCACCGTCGTACTCTGCTCCTCCAGAGCCGTATCTGTCGCCGTTCTCTTCTACCCCTGACCCATATACAGCGTCGTTCTCTACTCCCCCCGGCCCATATCCAGCGCCGTTCTCTACTCCCCCCGGCTCGAGTTCATCAGTGGCATTTGAGTCGTTCTCTACACCCATACATATGGATGAAGAAAACGTTGATCATCGTAGTCGCCCACAACGTGAACGTCGAGCTCCACAAAGATATACCCCTAGAACCACACCATCAAACCATCAATTTTAAAGGGTTTTGTATTGTAAATTACTTTATTTTTTATGTAAATTACTTTGTTTTTATGTAAATTATTTTTTGCATTATATTTATCAATTTTTTTATTTGGCATTTTATTATCGAATTTGAGTGCGAATTCTGGATATTGCTTAGTTGAAAAACATAATACGAATTAAAAAGGCAATAATTTTTCTTTCAACATACAATAAGCAACATGTAATGAATAACATCTTAATTTTTATCCGATCGCGATGATTGTCCAGTTTGGTAATTTCGGAGTGGGTAGTTACTCCGATTGTGACCAGCTAATCTGCATACTCCACACAGCTTCCCGTCCGATTTCTCTCTAATGTCCATTTCGTTACGGATTCTTGATGATTGCGGACGACCTCTCGGGTTCCTATGCAAGCCTTTGTCTGGAATAAGCTCAAAGGTTGTCTGAGGAACCTCTCAAGTAGATAGGTCAGGAAGCACGGGAAACTCATTCTCCCATACACGCAACGTGCGTTCAAATGTGTACACTTCATCGATAAATTGATCTACATTGAGCGAGACCTTAGCACAAGCTGCCACAACATGTGCACAAGGATAATGAAGTGTTTGGAACCTCCTACAATCGCACCGTCTATTTCGGAGATCAACCCCATATGACCTAGGTGGAATACCAGGTCGACGATCGATGGTCTCTATAACGCGAAACGTTTCATTACGTCGTGAATTACTTCTACGTTCATCGACCTCGCCATCCGACGGTTTGCAACCATTGCATCCCTGACATGTTCGACAAATACATGTCCTGCCTCCATCTGGTTGACTTGTTGCTGACCCATTCTTGGCATCAATGTAGCCAACCTATAGAATGTAGCTGAGAAGACAGATGAAATCGGAAGATGTCGCGTTTTCAACAACACAGCGTTAATCCCCTCAACCAAGTTTGTCGTCATTTGACCGTAACGAAAGCCTTCGTCAAAACTTTGAGCCCATTGTCATGGCTCCATGCTACCCAACCATTGTCGGAAGGATGTGTTCGTCTGACCTTCCATGTCACTCTCAAGCCGAGTCATCCTCTGCCGAAAAATGTGTGGTTCTAACTCGTAAGCTGTGTATGTATTAAGACGATATAAGTTAAGTTACAGTCTCGCCATAAAAAAATGTATGTTATATATTGAAATGATAAGGTTGTTCTTTACCCATTTTCACAACTTGTCTCTTCCAATCTGCATTCTTATAATCTCGATGAAAGTTAGCTGCAATTTGCCGTATGCAGTAAACGGATCTCCATGGCACACTAGAACGTCTAATGGCGGCAATTAATCCTTTCCCTCTATCGGAGATGATACAAATATTATCATTACTAATTACATACCTTCGCAGATTTGTAAGAAAGAATTCCCACGACTCCATGTTTTCTTTATCTACGATGGCAAACGCAATCGGTAGCACGTTCTTGTTCCCGTCTTGAGCAATCGCAATAAGTAAGATTTGTGTATATTTACCATATAGCCATGTCCCATCCACTTGTACAAATGGCTTACAGTGGGGAAATGCACGCACACATGGATCAAATGTCCAAAACATCCGTTGGAAAATTCTTTTACCCAGTTGTCGTTGCTCATCCGGGCCATAATAAGGTCATGTCTGCAACTCAATGACAGTCTCCGGTATGTACTCCTTCATTGCTGCAATCCATCCCTGTAACTCATTGTACGATGCATCAAAATTTCCGTACAATTGCTCAATTGCCATTTGTTTAGCTATCCAAGCCTTTCGGTATGATACTTGATACTGGAATCGTGCCTGCATTTCGGCAATTAATACCGAAACTTTAATGGTCGGCATGTCTTCAACCATTGGCATGATGCATGTACAGATAGTTTTTGAATCAAGTTTTCGATGATCTTCTGTCATTCATGTTGAAGTACATGTGTGAGGCCGAACAAATTTTCGTATCTCCCATATCTGAGACTTTTGGATAAATGCAGCTCGTATCCGCCACTTGCAGCCTTCTGCCGACTTCCAACACTCTCCAATATATAATGTCAGTTTAAACTCGACGACTTTGTAGTCTACTGATATATTTATACTATACCGCTTAATGGCAAATACGCACTCTTCTTTACTTTCGAATCTCTGGCCCACGAACAACTCCTCAGGATCAGAATATATGGCCATCTGGTGGGCAGGTAGTATCTCAGGGTACTCCGGGAACTCGGCTGCATGCGCCGCATCGGGGTCTATCCGAGACATGTGTGCCCCAGGATTATTGTGTATCACAATACGACGGATCTGGTTCCTGACTAAAGACGCATTAATGTTTCCATCCTCGTTCACGCCTTCATCGTCAATATCATCTGGGACATCATCCACGTCGGGATCATTATCAATATCGACTTCATAATCAGAAGGATCACTACTTCGGTATACATCATCACCACCCACATCAGTATCGGGTGTAGCATTAAGATCAATGTCGATCCCATGTGTAGTGGATTGACTACCAACGTATGATATCGGAACCACCATACACGGCTCTTGAGGTCTATCTTCTTCACCTAATGGAGTTGGATCTTCTGTTGACTCCACAATAGCTAACTCAGCAAATAAGTGAATCGGTGCATTTTGGTTGCTATGGCAGTAAAGAGCGACCATTGTCTCCACATCTTCATCGTCTACAAGTTCCATTTCGGTGAATTTTATGGGATCTATCGAAACTGGAAACTTGTAGAAAATTTTCGAGATCCTTCTTCCACAACGTCTATAAATTTTTTCACTAATTTTTTCCTTCATATCATCAAACGAGATATTTCTATTATATCTCATTGCTACTTGTTTGCGGCATTCAAATATACATCCGACGCTTGTTGTCAAAATTTCTCCATCGAAATAAACGCATACGAAAAATTTGTTCTCCATCTTTAATACTAGATCTGTTAAAAAAAGTTCGAAATTATCACAATTTTCAAAATTTTTGATGCAAAATTTTTCATTCAGAACCTAGCAAACAAAATTATTTATCTAACAAAATAAAATTAAATAATAAAATTTCTAACAAAATAACATTAAATAATAAAATTTCTAACAAAATAACATTAAATAATAAAATTTCTAACAAATTTATACATTCTATTTAAAAATAAATAAATTAAAATACCTTGTTTTTCTTCTTCTTTTCCTTTCTTCCCTTCTTCTTTCTCTCTTTTCACATCTACTAATTTTTTTACTACTTTTTTTGCTCATGCTTTCCCGGAGAGGGGGTATATATAGGGGAAATGGGTTGCGCCTAACGAGGAGGCACATGTTGCCCCTACCTGATAGGCGTGACATGTTGAGCTTGTCAGGTAGGCGCGACATGTGGTGCCTTCTCAGGAGGCTCAACCCGTATTTTATTAAAATATATTTTCGTATATAATAAAATTTTATACCAAATAGGTAAAAAAACCAATAAAACCACTATATAAACTAATCATAAATTACTAATAAAATAGCTATAAAAATACTTTTTAAAAATACATTATCAAAAAAATCACAATACAATAATACACTACTAAAAAATACCATTTTTGAAATTAATTTTATTGCACCAACATTTACAAATTTTATTGCCCTCAAACTCTAATACTACTTTCACCAATATCATATTTTTCCATTCAATTTCGTCCGTCTTTTCTAATTTTTATTCTCAATCTCTTTTACTTTCAATTTTCTAGTCTCTTGACTTCTAAAAAATTCTAAATTATTTTCTTTACAGTTACAAATTAATTATAGCAAAATATTTAACAAAAAAAATTTAACATTATTAAACTAAACAAAATAATTTAGAATATATAATTTTAAATTATTAATAATTTAATTTTAAAATAATTACAAACATAAAAATTTATATAATAATTCTACATTTGTACGGTTTCCTCATTCATAAGAGTAAAACCTCGATTATACGAAATTAAATTATATATTTTTACAATAATAAAAATATAATTTCATCAGTTAATATTTTATTATTTTTATATGATTAAATTGGATTTTTATTATTTTTTTAAAGAGTTAAAGTATAATTTCAAGATTGATATATTGATTTTTATTTTTTTCCATCTAAGTTAAACAATTATTGATAAAAAAATTATGTAATTATTTAATATCAAAAGATATAAGATGCAAATATTTTAAAATTGCTTTTATTATAATAAAAAAAATTGAGTTTCTAAAATAGTAATGAATTATAACAATTGAAGACACACTATACCTATACTTTTTCTGCCATATAATGCTGTTCACGGCAGTGATTTGGCACACCCCTGTTTGAGTAATCAACCAAAAACAAAGAAGAAAAAATAAAGAAGAAAGGACCAAAAATAAAGAAGAAAGGACAGTGCTGCAGGGTGTGGCGCCCCTGCAGCAAGCGCCACATGTGGCGCCTCTGGGTCACGAGTGACCCGTTTTCAACCCGATTTTTTTAAAAATATAATAATAATAATATTAATAATAAAATATTAAAAAAAATTTATTAATAAAATAATATATCGCGCCTGTTAGGTAGGCGCGACTAAAAAATCCAACCCATTTCCGTAAATAATTTATCTGACAACCTATTTTCGTATATAATAATTTTTTTTATACCAGATTCGTAAAAAACCCATTAGAAAGTCTTCCTGTGCTCAATCTTCTACATGATGCTTACACGTCTTTCCCGTATTTTTAAAATTAATCTTATTTTTTAAACATTATATTTTTATTATATTAATATTTGAAAAACATATCCTTCATAAATTCATGGCAACTCTTACTTTGAATTTCAAAACTCTACAAACCAAATAATATTTTAATATTTTAATTAATTCTCTAAATTATTTTCAATTCCTTAAATTCAGATAAAAATTATTATAAATAAATTTACTAAAATCTTATACAAATAAAATTTTTATTAACATAATACAATTCAAAACCTTTTTAGTTTATCATATATTAGGCGTAAATCTCACAATTAGTGAGTTTTATATACAAATAAATATATATATATATATATATATATATATATATATATAAACTTAAACACCTTGATAATAATATAACTAAGTTTGAATGTAGAAAGATATTTTAATAATTTCTTAATTAAGTTGATATTCAAATGACTTATGACATCAACTTAATTAAAAACTTAAATATAATACTAAGATTACGATACATACCGCCTACGTAAGTAAAAAAAAAGATGAAATTTGAAAAAAGAAGACTATTTTAATTATATTTTAATTAAGTTAGTGCCCATTAACTTGTAACCTTAGCTCAATTAAAAACTTAAATGTAATACTAGATTATGACAAATAATTTATGATTAGTATATAATTATTTGACAAAAATAAATATTTTAATGGATTTGGAGTTGGAGATTAGAATGAAATCACCTTTTAAGTAAATTAGAATGGTTCCACCCACACTTTTCATTCAACTATTTGTTTATTTTTATTAGTTGTATATTTGAAATTTAATATTTATACTTTTATTTTTGAGAATTCAATCCTTCTATTTTTTGGATTTAAAAATTTAGGTTCATTTGTAAACATCGTTAAATTTTTTTTGTTAAATTTGTTATTATGACATTTTAAAATTAGGAAAAAAAATACTCACTTGATATCCATGTAATAAAGAAATGATATTGTAATTAACCTCAATTTTGTAGAGAATTTTGAAGATGTTAATAATTTTTAAATTTTATAAAAGCATTTTAATCAAAATAAAATATTTAGACTAACTATTAACATTATAAAAGTTGAATTACTAAATTATATAAAAATTAAATTATATAGATTAAATCTCAAATTTGAGTGAAATATAGGGATCAAAATTGAAGTTCAAACATAAAAAATTAGAAGGGATTAAGATTGAAATTTAGCCATTATCTTGTCATGTAAAAGAAAGAGAAAATATATGTCATGTAGGGAAGGCCTTACCGCTATAGATTTGAGTGAAAAATAGGGATCAATATTGAAATTTTATCATAAAAATTAGAGGGATTGGAATTGAAATTTAGCCTTTATTCTTCTCACGTGAAAAAAAAACACATTGGACATGGACATGTAAGGCTTTCCTTTTATATACAGTTGTATAGATTAGGCACAATTCTTTATTATTTTTGTTATCAATGAAGTATTTGAATAATGGTGCCCTCCAGTCTATTAGTTTTCTTGGTAAAGAGATAAACGGTCCATGTTTTATGTCCTTATCATGTAAGGTTTATTTTAGTTGCTTTTATAAAAAAAAATTTCAAAGTAAATTTTATACATAAAAAAATTATTCAAATAATAATATCTTTCTAATAATTTGAATAAAATATATCATACTGAATTAATTTATTTATAACCCAATCCAACTCATAAAAAATCCAACCACCCGTCCCCCTAAAAAAAATCTGTATATCTTTGAACTATCCTATGGTCGATACAAACTTAACAAATATTTTCAACCTCACAATAATTTAAAGATAAATGGATTTTTGGGGAATACTTGGGTGTCTTTATAGGTCAACTTGAGTCATGAATAAATCAATTGTGCATGAAATATTTTGTTCAAATTATAGTAACTTAATGATAAATTTTAACAGTGCCACGGTTTGAATAAAAATTTAATATTCAAGGATTAATTTGAAGTAATTTTTAATAGAGGGATTAAATGAACTTTATATAGTAATATAGAGACTCCTAATATTAGAGATAAAAATGAGGAATTCACATACATGATCGAATTCAATTTCAAACAAACCTCAATTCTTAATATATATAAAAAAGTATTTTATATGTGAATCATGTCTTAATTTAATAGTAAAGAAAAGTTTTCAAGAAATTTGAGACCTTGAGTTCAATTATTTTTATAAGTTAATTTAAATTGAGTTAGTCACTAAGTTAATTATTATTAATATAATATATAAATTTCTTAATAAAAGTCTTTAATATGATTTTTCTTGTAACAAATATTGTGTGTGTATATATATATATATTAATGAAGGCTTGACTTGAGGGTCAAAGGCAT
This sequence comes from Gossypium stocksii, assembly GCA_020496765.1. Classification (NCBI taxonomy): domain Eukaryota; kingdom Viridiplantae; phylum Streptophyta; class Magnoliopsida; order Malvales; family Malvaceae; genus Gossypium; species Gossypium stocksii. The sequence continues at coordinate 115,823,531 of CM035623.1, forward strand.
TATATTATGAACTAAGTTGTCACCGATATTATCATATGGGAGCAATGAGGTTTTCATCAAATTAGTGCTTTGGTCCATTCCTACTTATGTCTTATTATGTTGTTTACTTCCTTTATTTGCTAATGATGCCACTGTTTTAGCCATTAGATAGTATTGCTGGAGAGGTAAAGTAGAGACAAAGGGTGGGTTATGTTAAACTGAGATACCATCCAAAAATTGAAAGGCTTCAGAAATTTTCGACTGTTCAACCTTTCTCCAATGGGCAAACTAGTTTAGAGATTCGTGCATCATAAGTACTTTTTATGTTATAAAGTTTTTCAGGCTAACTACTTTTCTAGGGGTAATACTTTTGAGGCCAAGATGATGGATAAGCCTTCATATGCCAGTATTTCACATACTGTTAAGGCTCTTTCCCCGAACTATTTTTGGAGATTGGGCAAGGGAAATCATATGAAGCCCTTTTTTTTTTTTGGGGGGGGGGGGGGGGAGGTGCCTTATGTTGGATAGAGCTTTTTAAGTTTTTGATAACTTTTATATTTAGAGTTATTTTAATATAGTTTTTATAATATTTTAGAAGATAATTTTAGTATTTAAAATAATTTTAAGTGTATTTTATAGTTTTTTGAATTAATTGTGATTTGTTTTATTATTATTATCATTTTTAGAGTTAATTTAAATTTACTTGCTATTTTTCTCTGTACATTATAAGTTTTGAGTGAAGAATGAGAGGCTTAGAACATATAGTAAAAAGTAGTAAAGAGAAGTCTTCCACTCTATTAAATTTTAGTGTCGTGGGGCTCAATTTTTAATTTAGAATTTTTAAACAGCAAGCAATTTGCTCCACCACAATAGTGAAGCAAAATGATTAAAACATCAAAAATAAGGGGTGACATGATTTAAGACGAAAATGATAGAAAAAGACATAGGGATGAACTTGGAGGCTAAGACTTGTTTCTCACACCAAGGGAACTTTCAAGCTTGCAAATACGAGAAGAAAAAGAGATCTAGAGCACTCGACATTAGTTTGATAATTGTTTCTCTCTAGATTTTTTTTTTACTTCTCTCAAAGCAAGCTTATTTTGAATTTCATGTAATGTTTTGAACTTTGTTTTCTTGAAAAAATAATGGATTCTATTTCTTTGTTAATTAATTAGTTTCTCTTCAATTATTTTAATTTCTATTAATTTTTATTCTGCCCTGTGCTTATTTAATTTGCTTGCGTAATCACCGAGTTGCATTAGTTTGATAAATTTGATTTTTTTTTGGAAGAGAAAATTAAGGTTTAGATCTAGACTAAATAAATTAAGATTAACTTTAGTAGCCCTAACAACGAGTTAATTTGCAGCTAGGATAGGAATATACCTAATGCCCTAATCAATCCAATAGGTTTGATTGTAGTGACTTCACCCAACTTGCCTAGCATAGGAATATAGCTAATGGGGAAGGGGGATTAACTTAACTAAATACTGAAAGGGTCTAGTTAATGCCATTGAATCCTGGGTTAGTAATTACATAGATTGAACACTTGAATGAGAGATAATTGATTAATTGGAATAGGTGAAATTAGAATTTCAGGATCTTAAAATTTATTGAGAAACTTATAGATTTTCATTATTTTAGTTTAATAGAATTTTCTTAATTTTCTTAATTTAATTTTAGTAATAATTGTAATTGATTTTATTGATCCGAATTAGATAAAATTAAATAGTTGGTACTTAACAACTTAATATTTAATTCTCGTAAGAACTATATCTTCTTATCACTTTATTACTTAATTGGATATTTATACTTGGTAACAAATTTTTCACACATCAGTTGCCATAATCATAAAATGGCTATGGATGTGAGGGTTAGTGATTTGGTGGACGATAGTTCAACTTCTTGGGATAGAGGCATGGCGCGCTGCTTATTTATTGACATGTGTACTGATATGCATGATATGAAGTAATAAAATTTATAAACTATGATGGTACCCAAAACTAACTATTATCACTAATTAAGGCAAGCGTACTTATCGAACAGTAGTATAACTTAGTGGCAAGGCCGGAATGTCGAACCCAAAGGAACTAAAAGTACTAGTACTAACTTTCTTTCTATTATTTAACCTGAGAATAAAATGGGATTTTATTAAACTAAACTAATTATTAGACTAAGCTAAGAATGCACAAAAAGTAAATTGGGGAAAGACTCTTAGGAAAAACTGATTGATCTGGCAATACTCAAGGGAGAATCCACCTAGACTTCACTTGTTATCAACTATTGAACTAGACGATTTATTCACTTGACTTGATCCGTAGAAATCCCTAACCTATGTTAATATCTCTCTCGAGACTAAAAACAACTAACTCTAGGTTGATTAATTGAAATCTCTTTCTAATTAAAACCCCTATTGTTGCATTAACTTGATCTATGGATTCCCTTATTAGGTTTGACCCTAATCCGGCAGATTTTCATCGTCCTATCTCTAGGATTACGATCAACTCCGCTTAATTGTGTTGGATCTACTCCTATGCAGGGACTTTTGCTCCTCTACATAAGTACATTCGACTTAAATCAATATCTCGGAAATATCAATTTAAGAATTAAAAACACAATTAAGAACAATTCAAGTATTTATCATATAGTTCAAGAGAAAATAATAACAAGATCTGTCTTAGGTTTCATCCCCCTTAAATATTTGGGCGATTTAGTTCCTGAATAGAAAATGGAACATCTCAGAAGATATGAAATAACAAAGCATAAAGAACCCAAAAACCCTTGAAGGATTTGAAGGGAGATCCCCTACCTTGATGTAGAATTCGGCTTCTGGGATGAATCAATCGGCTTCCTTTGGAGTAATCCCTTGCTTCTACTCTCTATGTTGGCAGAAATAAGGCACTCTTTTGTGGGAAAAAAAGTACACCCTTAGAGTTGCCTCTTAGGGTCTTTATATAGAGCTTTGGAATGCCTTTCTTAGCCTCTAAGCATCCTTTTTCGAGTGAAATTGCACTACCTCACGACAGGGACACGCCCGTGTGCCACGTCCGTGTAGATCGAGGCACAGGCCGTGGTCGGGCCTGTTGATGGTGGCACGGCCGTGTGGTCTGGCCGTGCTTGTCTGGGTTGAGCCGTGTTTGGACTTTAGGTGGCACGACCGTGTGGCACAGTCGTGTGGTGAATCTCTGAGCAGTGTTGTTTTCACACTTTAGCCCATTTTCTCTATTTTTGGTCCGTTTCTCGTTCTTTTCTCTTCCTTAAGCTTACCTGGGTATAGAACATGAAATAGAAGGATTAAGAGCACAAATTTCCACAATTTCAATGATAATTCATCTAGAAATTAAGCTAAGCATGAGGTAAAAACATGTATAGATTGTCGTTTATCATGCACGTTGTCCTATAGCTGTCAATGCCTATAGTGTAATAGCCCATTCTTTATAGAAATTGGAACAATGGTTTCGGGACCACAAATTTGATTCCGAAAGGGAAATTATTTTAATATTATTTTATGATCTACAACAAGATAATAATGTCATATGAAAATTTCGTAAAGAAATTTACCGATTACATGTTTAATTTGATAAAGGACCAAATTGCACAAAGTGTAAAAGTTGAGTTCTAATAGCTAAAAGGATTAAATAGCTATAGAACTTTAAAGTAGAGGTCCTTATATGGTAAATAGACCATTTAAAAATGCTTAGTGGTTAAGAATGATGATTCATCCATGGAAAATAAAATAAAGAAAAGGACAAAATTGGAAAGATGAAAAATAAAGATGATAAATAAATAAATAAAACAAAAGAAAATATCATCATTTTATGTCATCTTCTTCCCCAAAATACATGAAAACCCTAGGAAAGAGAAAGCAAGCTTTCTTAACTTAATTGGGTAAGTAATCTTGTCCCGTTTTTAGTAATTTTTATATTTTTATGATCGGGATAACTTAATCCATCTATTTTGGGGGTTAATTTGTAAAGTTATCAAATTATGAAAAATTTTCCATGGATGAATATGCTGAAATTTTGAAATTTATGGTAAAATATGAAATGTTGTTGACAGATAAACAACTTTTACAAAGTGAATTTTGATGAAAACATGATTTAGGGGCTACATTGAAAAGTTGTAAAATTCATGGAAAATTTTGAATTTTATGAAATACATGGACTGTAAATGTTACATGTAAGAATTAGCTAGGCTTGGAATAAAGATTAAATTGCATGAATTTTATTTTTCGAATCTACGGATGAAATCGTCATTAATTAAAACTTTAGCGGCAAAATAATAATTTTGCCTAAGATGTGAATTGGATTGAAATGAGTTTAAATTGTATTAAATTGATGTTAAATTTACTCGTATAGATCCGAATAGACCAAATTTGGAGTTAGGACGAAGAAAAGAGAAAAATGTCGAATTAGTAGATTTTATGTACATGAATATTTGTCGAGGTAAGTTCGTATAACTAAATTGTGTATATTTATATGTTTGAATTAAATGTTGTGTATGTAAATTGTATAAAAATTATATATATGACATTGAAAACATATCCGATAAAGCCTGAATGATAAATGATAAAAATGCTACTTTTATGCTTGAAATAAATGTGGAATGTGTTTATTTGAATTATATAAATATTGTAAATGTATGAAATAATCACATGCCTGATAATACCTGAAAAATGTTAAATCCCGTTTGAATAAATGAAAGTCGATGGATACGTGATTTTCCATAATGAATATAGTTCTGCATATGTTGCAGATAGGATTTAGCTTGGACGAGTAATCCTGATATAGCCCTCTCGAACATCCTGTTATATAGTTCCTATGAGCATCCTAATCGGTAGTGATTTAGCATGTGTTGCGCACTACCACAGCGCTGTGTGAGCGTCCTGTTACATGACTCTATCGGTTGTGATCCAACATATAATGCGAACACAAACGCAACTCTATGTAAGCGTCCTGATATAGACTCTTATGAGCTTCCTAACATGGCTTGCTTGAACTCCCTATTACCTTATCCAGTGCTCTCTGATATTATCTCTTCGGAGATATCTGATAAGCTCTATGAGCTTTCTGAGTAAAACTCTTATGAGTTTCCTGATTAGCCCGGATAAGTGTCCTGTTACATGGTTACGTGACTCATCTGAGCATCTTCATATATGGCTCGAGGGTGTGCTCTCTGGTTATGTGCCCTAACGGGTACCCCTGAATATGAATTGATGGTTTCTGATTTATACACTTCAAGTGTAATAACTGTGTATCCATCGATGTTTTCAACAATTTAACGGGAAAAATTCTGACATGAGAAAATATGAACATGAAATGAATTATTACATGTATTTGCCTGAAATACATGATATTACGTGATATGTAGTAATAAAATTTGTAAAAATTGATCACACCTAAAACTAACTAATATCACGATTTTAAGGTAAGCGCACCTATCGAACAGTAGTATAGTTTAGCGGCAAGACCGAGTTATCGTACCCAAGGGAACCAAAAGTACTAGTACTTACTTCCTTTTTATTATCTAACCTAAAAGTAAAAGAGGTTTGTATGAAACTAATTCTAAAACTAAACTAAGAATGCACAAAAAGTAAATTAGGGAAAAACTCTCGAGAAAAGCTAATTGATATGGGCAATACTCAAGGGAGAATCCACCTAGACTTCACTTTTTATTAACTTCTTGAACTAGACGATTTCTTCACTTGACTTGATCTGTAGAGATCCCTAACTTATGTTAATACCTCCTTCGAGGATAAGAACAACTAATCTTAGGTTGATTATTAAAAATCCCTTTCTAGTTAAAACCCCTAGTCTTGTATTAACTCGATCTATGGATCCCTCTATTAGGTTTGACCCTAATTCGGCAGATTTATGTCGCCCTATGTCTAGGGTTGCATGCAACTCCGTTTAATTATGGTAAATCTACTCTTAAAACAGGGACTTTCACTCCTCTGCCTGAGCACATCAGTTTCTTGACTTAATACCTAGGATTATTAAACCAAGAATTAAGAACACATAACTAAGAACAATTCAAGTATTTATCATATAATTTAAGAATGAATAATAACAAAGTCTGTCTTAGGTTTCATCTGCCTCAAGTATTTGAGGGGTTTAGTTCATAATTAATAAAGAAAACATCTCAGAAGAAATAAGATAACAAAACATAAAGAACCCAAAAACCCTTGAAGGAATTTAGGGAGATCCTTTGTCTTGATGTAGAATTCGGCTTCTGGGATGAATCAATCGGCTTCCCTTAGAGTAATCCCTTGCTTCCACTCTCTGTGTTGGCAGAAAGAAGGCACTCTCTTGAGGAGAGAAAAGTATCCCCTTAGCGGGAAGTAAGCACACCCTTGAAGTTGCCTCCTAGGGTCTTTATATAGAGTTTAGAATGACTTTCTTAGCCCCTAAGTATCATTTTTCGAGTAGAATTGAACTTCCTCACGATAGGGACACGCCCGTGTGCCACGCCCGTGTAGATCGATAAGAGGCTGTGTGCGGGCCGTGTGGTCTGGCCGTGCTTGTCGAGGTTGGGCCGTGTTGGACTTTATGTGGCACGGCCATGTGCCACGGCCATGTGGTGAATCCCTAGGCCGTGTCGTTTTCTCATTTTGGCACATTTTCTTCGTTTTTGGCCCGTTTCTCGTTCTTTTCTCTTCCCTATGCTCTCCTGAGTATAAGACATGAAATAGAAGGATTAAGAGCACTAATTCTCACAAATTTAGTGATAATTCATCCAAAATATAGGCTAAGCATGAGGTAAAAATATGTATAATTTATCGTTTATCAATACATGAAAATGATGATACATGATATATGGAAGTATGAGATGGTGATATAGGAATATGGAACTTGTTTGATGAATATGTTTATCTAAGACTATAGATTTGTACACTTAGAGTGTATTGTAATAGCCTGAATTTTAGTGATGTTAGAAATAGTGGTCCAAGACCACTAAATTTGGAAAATGAACTCGTAAATTATATTATTTAATATTTACGAGCCAAATGTAACTTTTAAAAGATTTTTGAAATAGTAAATTGTGTTTTATAAAGATTTATTAGGTCAAGTAATTGAGAAAAAGAGGTATTGAGATCTTGGTATTATAAACCGAGCCATAAATATTTTTATAAATATTTACAGAGTGTCAATAAGGTATTATCAAAGTTTCATTAGAAAATTTTAACGTTTCGATAGTTAATTAAATAAAAAGAACTAAGTTGAAAAAGGTGTAAAACTTGCTAAAGTAATTAAATAGCTTAACAATTAAATAAGGAAGGAATAAAAGGGCAAATGGACCATTTTAAATGGCTGAGGCAGCATAGCGTGAAAAATATTAAGGATTTTTATGTGCTAAAGATAAAATTGGAATTAAAACAAAAGTTACATGGCCAAAATTGATTTTAATAGTTTCTAGACCATTTCTTCTTCAATTTTCTGTCCAAAAACACCCTGGAAGAGCTCTCAAGGATGGTTTTCCTATTCTAGCTTCATGTAAGTTTATTCTTGCTTTTTTCCTTGAAATTTTTATGTTTTTGAACTTTTACAATTAGGTCTAACTTACTATTTCATTAGTTTTTGATTTTGTTGAAAGTTTTGAAAGATATCATTGATAAGTTCATATGATTTTAGTTATTTGATGATGAAATTGAGATGTTAATGGATGTTTAAAGGTATTTTATTAAAGAATTTTGGATAAAATCATGTTTTAGGGATTAAATTGAAAAGTGTTGAATTTATGGAAAATTCTGAAATTTCATAGAACTCATGGGCTGTTATTGATATGTATGAGAATAATTAGGCTTGGAACAAGGATTAAATTGCAGGAATTTCATTTTCCGAGCCTAGGGACGACATTGTCATTTGTTAAAAGTTTAGGGGTAAAATGGTAATTTTACCTAAAATGTGAGTTGGACTGAATTGAGTGTGAATTATATTAAATTTATGTTAAATTCACTCGTATAGATTCGAATAGATCAAATTCGGGGTTAGAGCGAGGAAAAGAGGAAATGTTGAATTAGTAGATTACACATATACGAACATTTATTGAGGTAAGTTCGTGTAACTAAATTGAGTATATTTTATGCTTAGAATAAATGTTGTATGTGTGAATTGTATGAATGTCTTGTGTATGAATTGATCACATGCCTAACTATACTCGATAAATGTTAAATCTCGTTAAAATGAAAATATTATAAATTCATGTTTGAATTTAAGTGTTATATATATATATATATATATATATATATATGAAATGTATAATTGTTAGGTACAAGAAATAATTTGAATATCTGATATTGCCTGATAAATGAATATCTGATATTGCCTGATAAATGTTAAGCAATTCTATAAATGTTATAAATTGGACAGAGCGCAGAATTGGGTACAATCTTTTAGTGAAAAGTGATGAATTGATGAAAAAGACCATGGTTGGACCATGAAATAGTGAAGATGTAAGACAATAGTTGGGCTATGGCATTCTAGTGAAAAGACCATAGCTGGGCTATGGCATCAGTGAACATCAGTGAACATTAGTGAACCTCAGTAAAATTAGTGAACGTAAGACCATGGTTGGACCATGGCAGTAAGTGAATAGGTATAAGACCATAGCTGGGCTATGGCATCCTTATGATAAGACCATAACTGGGTTATGGCAACACGAATGTAAGACTATGGTTGGGCCATGGCAACATATGTGTAAGACCATAGTTAGACAATAGCATCAAGGAAAAACGATGTACTCACTTCTGTATGACGTTCTCTAATTCGATCCAAATGTGTAAGTGTTACATGGTTTAATATGTTTAAATTCGAATAGTTATTGATACTGAACTCAATTAAGTGAATTTTATTAATTGATGTTGTGATTGGCAGACAATGTTAGTGAAATGTTCTATTTAATCTCTATTTATAGAATTGTACACCTCAAATGTTCTACTCGTGTGATAATGATAATATAAATAATTTTGTGGGTAAAGTTTTGACATGAAATAATTAGTACTCGAGACAAATTATTATGAAAATGTACTTGAAATACAGAGCTATGATTCATATATCTTATAATATTACATGATGTGGAAAGTATATTGATATGCTCGCGATATTAAATAATAAAATTTATAAAACTGATCACACCAAAACTAACTAATATCACGATATTAAAGGCAAGCGCACCTATCGAACAGTAGTATAGTTTAGTGACAAGACCGAGTTATCGTACCCAAGGGAACCAAAAGTACTAATACTTACTTCCTTTCTTTTATCTAGCCTAAAAATAAAAGAGGATTGATTGAAACTAATTTTAAAACTAACTAAAAGTGCACAAAAAGTAAATTGGAGAAAACTTTAGGGAAAAGCTGATTGATATGGGCAATACTTAAGGGAGAATCCACCTAGACTTCACTTGTTATTAGTTCTTGAGTTAGACGATTTATTCACTTGACTTGATCCGTAGAGATCCCTAATTTATGCTAAACCCTCTGTCGAGGCGAAGAGTAACTAGGTCTAGGCTGTTAACTAAAGTTTCTTTATTAATTAACACCCTAGGTTGCATTAATTCGATCTATGGATCCCCTTATTAGGTTTGACCCTAATCCGGCAGATTTATGTCGCCCTATGTCTAGGGTTACATGCAACTCCGCTTAATTATGGTAGATCTACTCTTATCACAGGGACTTTTGCTCCTCTGCTTTAAGCACATCCGTTTCTTAAATTAATACCTAGGCTTATTAAAACAAGATTTAAGCACACATAATTAAGAACAACTCAAGTATTTATCATATAACTCAAGAATAAATAATAACAAGATTCGTCTTAGGTTTCATCCCCCTCAAGTGTTTGAGGGGTTTAGTTCATAATAAAGAAAGAAAACATATAAGAAGAATTAAGATAACAAAACATAAAGAACCCGAAAACCCCCTGAAGGAATTTAAGGAGATCCTCTGTCTTGATGTAGAATTCTGGCTTCTGGGATAAATCAATCGGCTTCCCTTGGAGTAATCCCTTACTTTCACTCCTTGTGTTGGCAGAATTGTGGCGCTCTTTCCTGAGAGAAAAGAGTATTGCCTTAGCGGGAAATAAGCACACCCTTGAAGTTGCCTCCTAGGGTCTTTATATAGAGTTTAGAATGGCTTTCTTAGCCCCTAAGTATCCAAATCCGAGTGAAATTCCTCTTCCTCACGACTAGAACACGCCCGTGTGCTACGCCCGTGTGCTACGCCCGTGTGGTTTTGACAAGAGGCCGTGTTCGGGACTGTTGAGGTGGCACGATCGTGTGGCCTGGCCGTGCTTGTCGGGGGCTGCACCATGTGGTCTTCGTGTGGCACGGCATTGTGATGACTTCTTGGGCCGTGTCGATTACACATTTTGGCCCATTTTCTCCGTTTTTAGTCCATTTTCCGTTCTTTTCTCTTCCCTATGCTCTCCTGAGTGTAAGGTATGAAAAAGAAAGATTAAGAGCACCAATTCTCACTAAATTGATAATAATTCATCCAAAATATAGGCTAAACATGAGGTAAAAATATGTATAATTTAGCGTTTATCAAATACCCCCACACTTAAGCCTTTGCTTGTCCTCAAGCAAAATCTCAATCCCTAATTAAGAAACATTCCTCTCAACTTATAATCTTTATCAATAATATTTCAAACTAATCCATAGGTAATCATACGATGAAAATTCAATCAAAAGAACATTAAAGACTCAATCACTTTAAGTTGAGAATTTTATCATTGAAACATAAGTTTTCTCCCTTCTCCTAAGTAATTATCTCTTAATCTTAATTAACAGAAGTTGACATCCTCACTAAAGATTCACTCTATCCACTCGAAGTGTTTAGGGTTCAAAAATTAAGCACTCTCTAGTCAACCTAAAAAGTTATTACCATAGGCTTGCTAGAAAATCAGATCTCCACCACTGTAGATTGATATGATACATTGATCAAAAGGTCTTTCAATGGTTGTAATGGGGCTTGGTTAGGGGTGTTGTCAAAGGCTGCAAAAGAGGGTTAGAATCGAGATTGAATTGAGAAATTATATAGCTAGAAAAATCTCTATTACCTTGGACCATATTTCTAAGGCTAATTCTTAAGATAATATTGTTTCTGCCTTCATAGCCTGAAAATAGAAATATGCAAAAACTTATTGAACAATTACAAATTACAATTGAATTAACTGTATGTACACAAAATTTTTTTTAAGAACAATTCAATACAATAACTTGAATATTTACATTTTGAAAAAGAGAATAAAGCTAGATGATAATTTCAACTCAAATCTTGACAAAAATAGGGGTCAAAGTAATTGAATGAGATTCATCAAAAAATGGGTTATTGGTTAATAATTAGGGGGTGAGTCAAAGAATGGGGTGTTAGGCTCAACGTAGTTTACTAGGGGTTAATTTATGGAGGTAGGCTTTTTGTGGAGTAAGTAGGTTAAATCCTAAGTGCCTTTATCATTTCGGTATATCAAATCAGCGGTATGGTCTTGATGCGTATAATCAGAGCAAGTTCTAGAATAACAAATCAGTGTTGACTCACTCAAAGCAATAATAAAAGTGAGCACGAAAGAATGTATGCTCAAAAGGCTCAAAATCTCACCAGAATTATGGCTTTTTGATGTCAATCCTGTGAATTTCAAATTTCAAGATAATACTTAGAATTAAAGAAATAACTTATGCAAAAATTGGGGTTCTTAAAAATTTCAACTTATCATGCTTGATTCCCTAATGTTGTAAAGTTTGAATAATTAGAGTACAGTCACCTATATCTTAATTCTCAACATATCAATAAAATCATAAATCAATCAGAATTAATTCCTAATAGGAGACTGAGAATTATTTGAGAACAAAGCATGAAAAATTTCAGGGATTTCATGGATAATTATAAATTTAAAGTAACTTCCCCCTACACTTAAGATGTACATTGCCCTCAATGTACAAAAAAACATAAATAGCAAGAGAAGCATAATATCATAAGATAGGGAGAGAATTGAAGCTCCCTGAATTTAGGATGAATTTGTAAGACAGAATTTGGAAGAGTCGGCAGTTGTGGCGGGGTGTTCCCATTTTCATTTGAATATGAGCTGTAGAGCTTCTTTTTGAAACTGTGAAAATTAGTCGTGGGGATTTTTGATAGAGATTACTCGTTAGGGGTTAGCCGATATAAAATAACTGAAATAACATAAACTAATTTTGAGAAAGAAAAAAAAATTTAAAATAAAAAAGATAAAAGAAAATAAAATAAAATGGAAAAACAAAAATCCCAGGGATTTTGGCGCGCCCTGGCTTGATGCACACGTCCGTGTATCGAGGGCGTGTTGAGGCACACGGCCATGTCGCGCGGCTGTGGGAGATCAGTTCTTCGTCACTCACACGGTCGTGTGATGGTATACACGGCCGTGTGCGATCATGTTCGTGTTTCACACGGTCGTGTGGTATGTTCCACGGCCTGTGAAATTTGGCAGTGTCTTCCACGGGCTTGGGACACTGGTGTGGGGATTTGTGCAAGCTCGTGTTGAAGTCGAAAAGTCGCCACGGCCATGTCGCACGGCCGTGGCTATTTATCGGTGGCCCGTGTTTTGGGAAAATTTGTGCTCTGTTTATACACGGCCTTGGTACACGACCGTGTCTCTGTTTAAAGTGTTCACACAGCCTGGGGCACGCCCGTGGGACTGGCCGTGTGGTCCTAAATTTCTGCATTAAAAAAGGTTAGTTGATGGGTTTTTTACGAATCTGGTATAAAAAAAATTATTATATACGAAAATAGGTTGTCAGATAAATTATTTACGGAAATGGGTTGGATTTTTTAGTCGCGCCTACCTAACAGGCGCGACATATTATTTTATTAATAATTTTTTTAATATTTTATTATTAATATTATTATTATAATATTTTAAAAAAAATCGGGTTGAAAACGGGTCGCTCGTGACCCAGAGGCGCCACATGTGGCGCCTGCTACAGGGGCGCCACACCCTGCAGCACTGTCCTTTCTTCTTTATTTTTTGTCCTTTCTTCTTTATTTTTTCTTCTTTGTTTTTGGTTGATTACTCAAACAGGGGTGTGCCAAATCACTACCGTGAACAGCATTATATGGCAGAAAAATTATAGGTATAGTGTGTCTTCAATTGTTATAATTCATTACTATTTTAGAAACTCAATTTTTTTTTATTATAATAAAAGCAATTTTAAAATATTTGCATCTTATATCTTTTGATATTAAATAATTACATAATTTTTTTATCAATAATTGTTTAACTTAGATGGAAAAAAATAAAAATCAATATATCAATCTTGAAATTATACTTTAACTCTTTAAAAAAATAATAAAAATCCAATTTAATCATATAAAAATAATAAAATATTAACTGATGAAATTATATTTTTATTATTGTAAAAATATATAATTTAATTTCGTATAATCGAGGTTTTACTCTTATGAATGAGGAAACCGTACAAATGTAGAATTATTATATAAATTTTTATGTTTGTAATTATTTTAAAATTAAATTATTAATAATTTAAAATTATATATTCTAAATTATTTTGTTTAGTTTAATAATGTTAAATTTTTTTTGTTAAATATTTTGCTATAATTAATTTGTAACTGTACAGAAAATAATTTAGAATTTTTTAGAAGTCAAGAGACTAGAAAATTGAAAGTAAAAGAGATTGAGAATAAAAATTAGAAAAGACGGACGAAATTGAATGGAAAAATATGATATTGGTGAAAGTAGTATTAGAGTTTGAGGGCAATAAAATTTGTAAAAGTTGGTGCAATAAAATTAATTTCAAAAATGGTATTTTTTAGTAGTGTATTATTGTATTGTGATTTTTTTGATAATGTATTTTTAAAAAGAATTTTTATAGCTATTTTATTAGTAATTTATGATTAGTTTATATAGTGGTTTTATTTGTTTTTTACCTATTTGGTATAAAATTTTATTATATACGAAAATATATTTTAATAAAATACGGGTTGAGCCTCCTGAGAAGGCACCACATGTCGCGCCTACCTGACAAGCTCAACATGTCGCGCCTATCAGGTAGGGGCAACATGTGCCTCCTCGTTAGGCGCAACCCATTTCCCCTATATATACCCCCTCCCCGGGAAAGCATGAGCAAAAAAAGTAGTAAAAAAATTAGTAGATGTGAAAAGAGAGAAAGAAGAAGGGAAGAAAGGAAAAGAAGAAGAAAAACAAGGTATTTTAATTTATTTATTTTTAAATAGAATGTAGAAATTTGTTAGAAATTTTATTATTTAATGTTATTTTGTTAGAAATTTTATTATTTAATGTTATTTTGTTAGAAATTTTATTATTTAATTTTATTTTGTTAGAAATTTTATTATTTAATTTTATTTTGTTAGATAAATAATTTTGTTTGCTAGGTTCTGAATGAAAAATTTTGCATCAAAAATTTTGAAAATTGTGATAATTTCGAACTTTTTTTAACAGATCTAGTATTAAAGATGGAGAGCAAATTTTTCGTATGCGTTTATTTCGATGGAGAAATTTTGACAACAAGCGTCGGATGTATATTTGAATGCCGCAAACAAGTAGCAATGAGATTTAATAGAAATATCTCGTTTGATGATATGAAGGAAAAAATTAGTGAAAAAATTTATAGACGTTGTGGAAGAAGGATCTCGAAAATTTTCTACAAGTTTCCAGTTTCGATAGATCCCATAAAATTCACCGAAATGGAACTTGTAGATGATGAAGATGTGGAGACAATGGTCGCTCTTTACTGCCATAGCAACCAAAATGCACCGATTCACTTATTTGCTGAGTTAGCTATTGTGGAGTCAACAGAAGATCCAACTCCATTAGGTGAAGAAGATGGACCTCAAGAGCCGTGTATGGTGGTTCCGATATCATACGTTGGTAGTCAATCAACTACACATGGGATCGACATTGATCTTAATGCTACACCCGATACTGATGTGGGTGGTGATGATGTATACCGAAGTAGTGATCCTTCTGATTATGAAGTCGATATTGATAGTGATCCCGACGTGGATGATGTCCCAGATGATATTGACGATGAAGGCGTGAACGAGGATGGAAACATTAATGCGTCTTTAGTCAGGAACCAGATCCGTTGTATTGTGATACACAATAATCCTGGGGCACACATGTCTCGGATAGACCCCGATGCGGCGCATGCGGCCGAGTTCCCGGAGTACCCTGAGATACTACCTGCCCACCAGATGGCCATATATTCTGATCCTGAGGAGTTGTTCGTGGGCCAGAGATTCGAAAGTAAAGAAGAGTGCGTATTTGCCATTAAGCGGTATAGTATAAATATATCAGTAGACTACAAAGTCGTCGAGTCTAAACCGACATTATATATTGGAGAGTGTTGGAAGTCGGCAGAAGGCTGCAAGTGGCGGATACGAGCTGCAATTATCCAAAAGTCTCAGATGTGGGAGATACGAAAATTTGTTCGGCCTCACACATGTACTTCAACACGAATGACAGAAGATCATCGAAAACTTGAGTCAAAAACTATCTGTACATGCATCATGCCAATGGTTGAAGACATGCCGACCATTAAAGTTTCGGTATTAATTGCCGAAATGTAGGCACGATTCCAGTATCGAGTATCATACCGAAAGGCTTGGATAGCTAAACAAATGGCAATGGAGCAATTGTACGGAAATTTTGATGCATCGTACAATGAGTTACAGGGATGGATTGCAGCAATGAGGGAGTACATACTGGGAACTGTCATTGAGTTGCAGACACGACCTTATTATGGCCCGGATGAGCAACGACAACTGGGTAAAAGAATTTTCCAACGGATATTTTAGACATTTGATCCATGTGTGCGTGCATTTCCCCACTGTAAGCCATTTGTGCAAGTGGATGGGACATGGCTATATGGTAAATATACATAAATCTTACTTATTGCGATTGCTCAAGACAGGAACAGGAACGTGCTACCGATTGCGTTTGCCACCGTAGATAAAGAAAACATGGAGTCGTGGGAATTCTTTCTTACAAATTTGCGAATATATGTAATTAGTAATGATAATATTTGTATCATCTCCGATATAGGGAAAGGATTAATTGCCGCCATTAGACGTTCTGGTGTGCCATGGAGATCCGTTTACTGCATACGGCACATTGCAGCTAACTTTCATCGAGATTATAAGAATGCAGATTGGAAGAGACAAGTTGTGAAAATGGGTAAAGAACAACCTTATCATTTCAATATATAACATACATTTTTTTATGGCGAGACTGTAACTTAACTTATATCGTCTTAATACATACACAGCTTACGAGTTAGAACCACACATTTTTCGGCAGAGGATGACTCGGCTTGAGAGTGACATGGAAGGTCAGACGAACACATCCTTCCGACAATGGTTGGGTAGCATGGAGCCATGGCAATGGGCTCAAAGTTTTGACGAGGGCTTTCGTTACGGTCAAATGACGACAAACTTGGTTGAGGGGATTAACGCTGTGTTGTTGAAAACGCGACATCTTCCGATTTCATCTGTCTTCTCAGCTACATTCTATAGGTTGGCTACATTGATGCCAAGAATGGGTCAGCAACAAGTCAACCAGATGGAGGCAGGACATGTATTTGTCGAACATGTCAGGATGCAATGGTTGCAAACCGTCGGATGGCGAGGTCGATGAACGTAGAAGTATATTCACGACGTAATGAAACGTTTCGCGTTACAGAGACCATCGGTCGTCGACCTGGTATTCCACCTAGGTCATACGGGGTTGATCTCCGAAATAGACGGTGCAATTGTATGAGGTTTCAAACAATTCATTATCCTTGTGCACATGTTGTGGCAGCTTGTGCTAAGGTCTCACTCAATGTAGATCAATTTATCGATGAAGTGTACACACTTGAACGCACGTTGCGTGTATGGGAGAATGAGTTTCCCGTGCTTCCTGACCTATCTACTTGGGAGGTTCCTCAGACGACTTTTGAGCTTATTCCAGACAAAGGCTTGCGTAGGAACCCGAGAGGTCGTCCGCAATCATCAAGAATCCGTAACGAAATGGACATTAGAGAGAAATCGGACGGGAAGCTGTGTGGAGTATGCAGATTAACTGGTCACAATCGGAGTAACTGCCCACTCCAAAATTACCAAACTGGACAATCATCGCGATCGGATAGAAATTAAGATGTTATTCATTACATGTTGCTTATTGTATGTTGAAAGAAAAATTATTGCCTTTTTAATTCGTATTATGTTTTTCAACTAAGCAATATCCAGAATTCGCACTCAAATTCGATAATAAAATGCCAAATAAAAAAATTGATAAATATAATACAAAACATAATTTACATAAAAACAAAGTAATTTACATAAAAAATAAAGTAATTTACAATACAAAACCCCTTAAAATTGATGGTTTGATGGTGTGGTTCTAGGGGTATATCTTTGTGGAGCTCGACGTTCACGTTGTGGGCGACTACGATGATTAACGTTCTCTTCATCCATATGTATGGGTGTAGAGAACGACTCAAATGCCACTAATGAACTCGAGCCGGGGGGAGTAGAGAACGGCGCTGGATATGGGCCGGGGGGAGTAGAGAACGACGCTGTATATGGGCCAGGGGTAGAAGAGAACGGCGACAGATACGGCTCTAGAGGAGCAGAATACGACGGTGGATATGAGCCAGCAGGAGCAGAGTACGGTGGTGGATATGAGCCGGAAGGAGCGGAGTACGGTGGTGGATAGGAACCGGAAGGAGCGGAGTACGGTGGTGGATAGGAGCTAGAAGTAGTAGAGTACTGATGTGGTAGGGGGCTGAAGATATCAAAATCTGAATAATGTCCGTGGGCTGAAGAGCCCGAGAAATAGTCATTGCCCCCAAAATCTGGATAATAAGAGCTACTCCCGGAGTGTAGCTCCGGCTCCGGCTCTGGGTCTGCCTCCGGCGCTGGTGCATGATATGGATCTGGAAGATGTTGCCCAATCCGTGTCGTATGAGGGGGGACTACTATCGACTGCCCACCAAATAAAAATGGTTTCCCCTTCTCATAGTACCAATGTAAGTACTGTGGCGAGGGCCGCAGATCCAAACAACGATGCATCTGAGGTACCCTACTAAACCGGTTGTTCCACATCGTAATATATTCTGAATGCTCATCTCCCCAATCAGTTCCATGCCTCCCCCTCCTAGTCATGCAATGTAGCCGTTCATTCAATCTTACTGGCTGTGTCGGGATATATTGTATACAACCGAACTGCCGGAGTACTCGATCGCCATGGTACCACTCCACCGTTTGAAACTGGATAAGGGGTGCGCTAATGCACCATAGGTGTGAGTGGACGTGGGCATACGATGGAATAACAGCTGTAACTTCAGGAACAGAATATGGCATCCAAATGAACTGCACAGTTCATAACATTTTTATATTAAAGCGGGTTAAGTGAGATAAAATAATAAAATAAAAATAATATTAGAAAAACTTACTCCCTCTCCAGAATGATTCTCGATCATCAGACGGTATATCGGAACCGTGTGTGAGCTCCCGATACCCGGATTCGTGCTCCATCTATGAAAATAAATTGTTAGAACAATATAATCCGAAAAAGACATAATTAATTGCTGTAACGCTTAAAGATTCATCACCTGTTAACGAGTGGAAATACATATGTTTGGTGACTAATGGATGCCAAGAATGGCATCCGATAAAGCTCCCACGACTGTAACAGTATAAGGCATCCACCTATGTCAACCGCAGAGGCATCTGTCGTCCGACAAAGTTCGCAGTACAAAACGGCTAACACTGCAGACCCCCAACTGTATGAACGTGTGTTATGCAGATTTGATAGCAGCGGTAAGTACATCAAGTGGACTTCACTGCCGTGTGTATCCGGCATGAGTACACCTCCTATAAGGTGCATAATATAAGCTCGCGCTGCCTGCATAACCTCCAATTCAGTGGCAGTACTAGGCAAATATTCGAAATTGGCCTTTAGCCATGAAAACCTCAAGGTTTGAAATTTTCCCTCACTTGGCGAGCGTCCAAGTAAGTCATAGCAAAGGCGAGCCGGCCTGGAGATCAAACTTACGCCCGTTACCGCGTTCCCATCGATAGGGAGCCCCAGCTGTAGTGCAACATCCTCTAGAGTGATGGCGCACTCCCCACACGGCAAATGAAATGTGTGGGTCTCCGGACGCCATCGCTCGACTAAGGCAGAAATCAAGTCATATCGTAGACTAAAAGTTCGGATCAATGCTGCTGATCCGAACCCGGCTAACTCTAAGAACGGTATTAAACGTTCATCCGGTTGAAACCCTACACTATGAATACGAGCCTTCAATGCGCGGTACTCGACCTGACATTATTATATTAACGAAATAGTTAATACAATATAATTTCATTCAACAAATAATGTAATGTGAATATCAAATAAAAATTTCATTACCATCTCATTAATGCTACTTGAAATGTGATTAGTATTATCAATCAATGAATCCATTTGCCACAAATCTGCAATTAAAATTATATAACAACAAATTTAATCAAAATTTTAATCAATCAATAAAAATTATCAAATAAATAATTAAATAAATTTATATAACCTAATCATTTTTTTAAAATACATTATCAAAAATATCACAATACACTAATACACTACTAAAAAATAATTTTATTGCACAACCATTTTAAAAATTAATTTTATAATTCCCCATCATTTATATACAATAAAAAATAAATATAAATTATCTAAAGATTAAAAAACATATGAATTAAAAATAATTGAAATTGAAACATTTCTAAGTAGTTTCTTTCACGTAACCTATAAAATTATATAACAACAAATTTAATCAAAATTTTAATCAATCAATAAAAATTATCAAATAAATAATTCAATAAATTAAATTTACATTATATAAAAATTACATTAAAAAATCATAAAACACTAAACTATAAACACTAACAACTTATAATTATTAATTACTAATACAAAACAACTATAAAATTATTTTCTTAAAAAAATATATTTCTAAAAAAATCATAATACAGAAAAATCACTAAAATACATTATCAAAAAAGCACAATACACTAATACATTTTAAAAATTAATTTTATAATTTCTTATCATTTACAAAAACCATTCAATTCCGTCCGTCTTTTCTATTTTTTTCTCAATCTCTTTTATTTTCGATTTTCTAGTCTCTAAACTTCTAAAAAATTCTAAATTATTTTCTTTATAGTTACAAATTATTTATAACAATATATTTAACAAAATAAATTTCTCATTATTAAACTAAACAAAATAATTTAAAATATAATCTTAAATTACTAATAAATTAATTTTAAATTAATTACTAACACAAAAATTTATCAAATAATTCTAAATTACAAATAATTTAATTTTAAAATAATTATAAAAATTTAACTAACCTTTTTTTTATTTCTTCTTCTTTCTTCTTCTTCTTCTCTTTTTTTTTTTCTACCTTTGCTCTTCTTTGCTCCTGCTTCTAACGCAGGAAACATTGTGGGGGGGGGACCTTATATGGGGTTTCAAAATTTATTTTTAACAAAATTTTAACCTCCCCAGACATGACAAGTGACTGTGGGAAGGGACATGAAGGGATTGATGCTGCAGGGTGTGGCGCCCCTGCAGCAGGCGCCACATGTGGCGCCTCCGGGTCACGGGCGACCCGTTTTTGACCCGATTTTTTTTAAAAATATAATAATAAAAATAATAATAATAAAATATTAAAAAAATTATTAATAAAATAATATGTCGCGCCTGTTAGGTAGGCGCGACTAAAAAAAAAAACCTATTTCGGTAAATAATCTATCTGACAACCTATTTTCGTATATAATAATTTTTTTTATATTAGATTTGTAAAAAACCCGTTAGTTGATGCATAAAAATACTAAAATCAGAAATAAAATAAAAGAAAAGTTACTAAGTTAGTGCTCGGGTTGCCTCCCGACAAGTGCTTATTTATAGTCTAAGCTCGACTTTGCTCGAGCTTGTACGTTCATGGTGGTTTGAAGAGTTGATACTCTTCTATCCTACGTACAATTTCATTATTAACGCAAGATTTGAGTCGAGCGTAATTTACCTTGAAAGTGCCGAGTGACTCATGTTTTATCTCGACTGTACCATAGGAAAAGATTTTCATTACTGTGAAGTAAGGTGTATCACTTGTATGCTCTTTTGAATTCAAGATTCGAGAATCGTCTTCCCCTAAGATTACCTTATTCCCTACCTTGAGTTGATTCGTTTGTACCTGAAGGTCGTCTTGGTGATGCTCTGGGTTGGTTTGGCATACTTTGGGCTTTTCATAATAGTTCAGTCACTCATCTAGTTCCTCGATCTGAAGCATTCGCTTTTCAGGTGCATCTCCCTTGGATGGACTTGTCTGTGATTGGGTTGCCTTTATGTGGAGTGTATCCTGTACAAAAGGTTAGGTGGTGAGTTCAGTGTTTTTACAAGGACTTGTGACTATATTATTATCAACAGTCTTATTCGAGCTTTGAACTTGTAGAGTAACTTTGTCATCACCTACACGTAGTGTAAGTTCACCTGTTCCTAAATCAATTATTGTTCTAGCAGTTGCTAAAAAGGGTCGTCCTAGAATTAAGGGTACATTGCTATCCTCCTCAATGTCTAAAACAACAAAGTCAACTGGGAATATAAATTTATCAATTTTGACGAGCACATTTTCAATTATTCCCTTAGAAGACCTAATAGTTTTATCAGCCAGTTGAATGCTCATCTTAGTTTGCTTAGGTTTTCCAAGACCTAGTTGTTTAAACAATTTATAAGGCATGACATTTATACTAGCCCCTAAATCAGCTAAAGCATTTTTGGTGTCTAGGCTACCAAATAAACAAGGAATAGTAAAACTCCCTAGATCTTTCAGTTTGGTTGGCAGTTTATTTTGGAGAATAGCTGAGAATTCCTCGTTGAGTTCCACTGTGAACAGTTCTTCCAACTTCCTTTTATTTATGAGAAGTTCTTTTAAAAAATTTGCGTACCTTGGCATCTGCGAAATTGCTTCAACAAACGGTAAGTTGATATGTAATTTCTTTAAGAGTTTAAGAAACTTACGGAATTGCTCATCTGTACGGTCTTTCTTTAGCGCGTTTGGGTATGGGATACAAGGTTTAAATTCTTTGGTAATTTCATCTTTGTAACTTACCTTATTCTTTCATTTACTTACCACAGGCTCATTGCATAGCTTTGGGTTGGTTTTGGTTAACCCCCTATCATCTATCATATCCACAGCATTGAGTTGCTTCTTAGGGTTAGTCTCAATGTTACTTGGTAACCCACCTTACGGTCTTTCAGAGATTAGCTTGGCAAGCTGGCCTATTTGAGTTTCAAGTCCTTGAATAGATGCTTGCTGGTTCCTTAGTGCCGTTTCGGTATTTTGGAAACGGGTTTTTGACATAGCCATAAATTTGGTAAACACCTCTTCTAGGTTCGGCTTTTTCTCCTGTTATGGTGGTGGCTGCTGAAATCCCTGAGGGGGTTGTTGTCTTTGATTCCCTTGTCCTCCCCAAGAAAAATTGGAATGGTTTCGCCAACCTGCATTATATGTGTTACTATATGGATTATTTTGAGATCTAAAATTGTTACCATATAATTGGCCTGCTCGGTTTCTGTGCCATTGGCAGAAGGTGAGTAGTCTGGAGTGAACATATTTGCCTTAGTTGTGTCACACTGCATTACTGCTTGTGCCTGCGTAGAACCAACAAAATGATCAAACTTTTTATTTAAAAGTTCTACTTGGTTAGAAAGCATAACGACAACATCAATATTATAAACTCCTGCAGCTTTCGTCGGCTTTGTCCTCATGACTTGCCACTGATAGTTATTCAGTGACATCTTTTCAATAAACTCATAAGCTACTTCAGGTGTTTTGTTAATGATCGTTCCTCCTGCGGCTGCATCAATTATTTGCCTTGTTGAAGGGTTCAAACCGTTGTGAAAGGTTTGAACTTGTAGCTATTAAGGTAGGCCATGATGATGGCATCTTCTCAAAAGATCTTTGTATCTCTTCCAGGCATCATATAGTGTTTCTAAATCCATCTGTACAAAAGAAGAGATATCGTTTCGTAATTTAACTGTTTTAACTGTTTGGCTTTGTTTCTCAAAGAGAATAGAAATAGCCTTAGACGAATGGCATCATCAGAAACGCCATTAATTTTAAAGGTACCACAAAGTTCCAAAAAATTGGCTATGTGTGAATTTGGATCTTCATCCTATAAACCATCAAACTGCACCAATTACTGTATCATCTGAATAGTGTTATGCTTTAATTCAAAATTATTGGCAGCAATAGTAGGTCTAAGAATGCTATTTTGGGTACCAGCCAAACTAGGTTTAGCATAATCATACTTAGTGCGAGGAGCTTCTTCTTGAATTGCTGGTGGCGCGACTATTGCGGGAGGTGATGGTATGTTTTGATTTGCTTCCATCTCTTCTATAGGTTCTGGCCTTTGTTCTTGATCTTGTTCTGGATACTGTAGGCTTTGTCTGATTTCTCTACGATTTCTGTGAACTGTTGCCTCTAAATCTTTGTCAAAAAGTAATGGTCCTACTGGGTTGTTTCTAGTCATAAACTAGAAATACCTAAAAGGAAAAAGCAAAGAAAAATAGAATAAAATAAAAATAAATAAAATAAAAATAAAAATAAAAATAAAAATAAATAAAAACTAAAAATAAATAAATATAGTAATGGCTGAAGTAATAGAAATTGAGTTTTTTTAATATTTTAGTTCCCCGGCAACGGCGCCAAAAACTTGATATGCTCGCGATATTGAGTAATAAAATTTATAAAACTGATCACACCAAAACTAACTAATATCACGATATTAAAGGCAAGCGCACCTATCGAACAGTAGTATAGTTTAGTGGCAAGACCGAGTTATCGTACCCAAGGGAACCAAAAGTACTAATACTTACTTCCTTTCTATTATCTAGCCTAAAAAAAAAGAGGATTGATTGAAACTAATTCTAAAACTAACTAAAAGTGCACAAAAAGTAAATTGGGGAAAACTTTAGGGAAAAGCTGATTGATATGGGCAATACTTAAGGGAGAATCCACCTAGACTTCACTTGTTATTGGTTCTTGAGTTAGACGATTTATTCACTTGACTTGATCCGTAGAGATCCCTAATTTATGCTAAACCCTCCGTCAAGGCGAAGAGTAATTAGGCATAGGCTGTTAACTAAAGTTTCTTTATTAATTAACACCCTAGGTTGCATTAATTAGATTTATGGATCCCCCTATTAGGTTTGACCCTAATCCGGCAGATTTATGTCACCCTATGTCTAAGGTTGCATGCAACTTCGCTTAATTATGGTAGATCTACTCTTATCACAGGGACTTTTGCTCCTCTGTTTTAAGCACATCCGTTTCTTGAATTAATACCTAGGCTTATTAACACAAGATTTAAGCACACATAATTAAGAACAACTCAAGTATTTATCATATAACTCAAGAATAAATAATAACAAAATTCGTTTTAGGTTTCATCCCCCTCAAGTATTTGAGGGGTTTAGTTCATAATAAAGAAAGAAAACATCTCAGAAGAATTAAGATAACAAAACATAAAGAACCCGAAAACCCCCTGAAGGAATTTAGGGAGATCCTCTGTCTTAATGTAGAATTCTGGCTTCTGGGATGAATCAATCGGCTTCCCTTGGAGTAATCCCTTGCTTTCACTTCTTGTGTTGGCAGAATTGTGGCACTCTTTCCTGAGAGAAAAGAGTATTCCCTTAGCGGAAAATAAGCACACCCTTGAAGTTGCCTCCTAAGGTCTTTATATAGAGTTTAGAATGGCTTTCTTAGCCCCTAAGTATCTAAATCCGAGTGAAATTCCTCTTCTTCACGACTAGAACACGCCCGTGTGCCACGCCCGTGTGGTTTCGACAAGAGGCCGTGTTTGGGACTGTTGAGGTGGCACGACCGTGTGGCCTGGCCGTGCTTGTCGGGGGCTAGACCGTGTGGTCTTCGTGTGGCACGGCCGTGTGGTGACTTCTTGGGCCGTGTCGATTACACATTTTGGCCCATTTTCTCCGTTTTTGGTCAATTTTTCGTTCTTTTCTCTTCCCTATGCTCTCCTGAGTGTAAATTATGAAAAAGAAAGATTAAGAGCACCAACTCTCACTAAATTGATAATAATTCATCCAAAATATAGGCTAAACATGAGGTAAAAATATGTATAATTTAGCGTTTATCATATATTTATATGGAAATTTGGTAAGTGTTGAGTCCATATATGTTTCTTGATATTTATGTGAATTATATGACTAACAAAGATGATGAGGATGTGTGTTAGGGCTCGTGATCAAGATGATTAAATGTGCCTCGTATATTTATAATTGAATATAAATGAGTGGTAAGTTAATTACCAAGTTATACGAACTTACTAAGCATTACATCTTACTCTGTTTTATTTTCCCCTATTTAGTAGTGATTCAGAATCTTGTTAGATTGGAAGCTTGGCGGAGATCTCTCACACTATCCATCAGCCCATTTTATTATATACAGTAAATTAATTATGGTTATAATGACATATATAGATTGAAAGTCAGTGTTGGCTTATAAATGTTCTAATTGTAACTAGCCATTGGTATAACTCGTATTTGGCATTGTTTTTGAGTTACACATAATTATAGTTTTAATATGTTTGATATGTGTTTGAAATGAATAAATGATGAAATGGTATAGTCATAAGGATGATAGTTAAGGATGTTATAAAACTTATGAATTTGCTTATATGTGTATAAATGGTTGATTGGTAAGTTTGGATTCATAATCATATGAATTGTTAAATTATATACAAGGCTTAGTTAATGCTTGGTTAAAATGTCTTAAATTGATTCTTAATTGTGTTTTAAGCGTTAGTTTAAATGAAAAACTAAATAGGTGAGAAATAAGGCTTGGAAAATGGCTTTATTTTGTCCACATAGGTAAACACACGAGCGTGTGTCTTGACCGTGTGTGACACACGGCCTGGCACATGGGTGTGTAGCCTGGCCATGTGTCCCATACATCTTAAAAATTAGGAACAGAATGCCCAAAATTGAGCACACGGCAGAGACACAAGCGTGTATCTCAGCCGTGTAATGTTCACAGTCTAGCACACGGGCATGTGACTTGGCCGTGTGATTTCAATTTCTTCATGGGTTATAAGTTAGAGAGTTACACAAGTTGGGGAGACGGGCGTGTCCCTTACCACACGGGCATGTGACTCCTTTATGTAAGAAAAATTTTTAAATTTTGTGACAATTTTCTTAAGACCCCGAATAGGTCCTGACTCGATTCTAATGCATATTTTGGGCCTCAAGGGTCCATTTAAGGGATGTTATGATTATTCTCGGAATATGAATAATAATATGACTCGAATTATCTGAAAATATTTTGTAAATCTCGGTAATGCCTCGTAACCCTATTCTAGTAACGAATATGGGTTAGGGGTATTACATGTATTTTCCCGGGTTTCTATTGATATTTTAATTGATTTAATGAGCAAATTCTTGACATGAAATAATCCGAACTTGAGACAAAATATTATGAAAATGTACTTGAACTACATGGGTATGATTTGTATATGTTATTTGAATTCATGATGTGGAAAGTATATGTATATGGAAATTTGGTTATTATTGAGCTCATACATGTTTTTTTGATGTTTATATGAGATAATATGACTTAGAAACAAACTATTACCCTTATATACATGAAGTACATGGAAATGACATTACTTGATATAATGATGTATAAATTGGTTGTTACATGAATGTGGATCATGCTTGATGACTTTGTTCATCCATGATTAATGATTACTATCTGTGATTACTTGGCTAACATGATGATGATATGTATTTAGGGCTTGTGACCAAATTGGTTGATAGTGCCTTGCATTTTTGTTTTAAACATAAATATACGGTAAGTTATTTACCATGTTACACGAACTTAGTAAGCATTATATGCTTATTCTGTTTTATTTTTCCCTGTTCTATAGTAATTCTAAAGCTCGTTGGATTGGAAGCTTGGCGGAGATCACTCGCACTATCCATCGGCCCATTTAGGTATATATGGTAAATCAATTACGGTTATAATGGCATGTATAGGTTATTTAGCCAATAATGACATATAAATGTTTTGAATGAAACTAGCCATTGGAATGACTTGTGTTGACATATTTTGACATGTTTATAAGTGGATTTATCATGTTTGAATAATGAATGTGATAATTCATGTATGTATTTGGTAACTAGGCAAGTATGAATGATAGTTTAACATGATAATAAATTGTCATCTGAGGTATCTAAAATATATTGGTCGTATGTTATAATATGTCATGTTAAAAACATGATATTAAACTTGATTTACATGCTTTGATATGGTTTGTGAATGTGTTTAAGTGTTGGTGTAGGAGGAAGACTGGTTGGGTGAAAAATATGGCTTGAAAAATAGCCTATTTTTGTCCACACAGGCAGAGGCACGAGTGTGTGACACATGGCCTAGTACATGGGTATATGACCTAGCCGTGTGTCCCTTGCATCTTAAATTTTCAAAACAGAATACTCAGAATTGATCACACAGCCTGGCACATGGGCGTGTAGCTTGGCTGTATGACCTATGCACTTTAATGTATTGCAAGTCAGAGAGTTACATGGGCTGGGGACACGGCCGTGTGCCTCATATCGAATGCCCACACGGCCAAGGACATATATCGGACTTTATGTCTAATTTCTGACATGAATACTGTATAAAATGAATTATCTGTTTACTTGATCTGTAAATTTCGGTAACGCTTCGTAATCCTGTTCCGACGACGGATACGAGTTAGGAGTGTTACATATAGTGCCTTATAAGGATGTCATGATCTGGGATCATGCAGGTTCAAGGGTTTACACCATATGATTTGGTTGTAATTGGTTGTTGCTTAATGAGTTGGGTGTTAGTCCATATAGGCAGTTCTTGTAGCTCATTTAGAAGTTCAAGACTCTCCCAAAAATTAAACTATTTGGGTGGAGAATTGGCCATAGTATTCTTTCTACAACAACTAAGTTTGCTTCTGCTCTTATGTTGGATGACCTCATTTTGCAAAAGATGTGAGAATTCTTGTGAGAATATCTTATATGCACTTAGGGATTGTGCAAGGAGGTCCTTACTTTTGGAAGATTGAATGAGAGTTTTTTTTTTTTTTTTTTTTTTGTTTTACGACTATTATATTCATTGCATCTATTGGCCCGAAAATAATATGCTTTTTATGGATATTCATAATTTTTCCAGTTTTATTGTATTTATTATGGCAGATTTGGAACATTCATAATAAGTTTGTGATCCAGGGAAAGACTACTCCTTACAAAGCGAGTTCAAGTGGGCTTGATCTTTGCATGTTAATTTTTACTTGCACAACTTCACTCGTGATCCAGTTCTCCCCAAGAGGTTGAGGCAAGTTAGATGAGTTTCTCCACTTGGTCTTGCTGATAAGATCAATTTGGATGGTGCCTACTTCGAGAGAGATCATAGTAGTGGAGTGGGCATAATAGCAAGAGATTCTGAGGACTTCGTTCTTGCGGAACCACTCAAAGACACTTATTTAATAGACCTAATAGAGACAAGGCTTTCATCATGGCTCTCATATTTTTTAGGGGCAAATATTATTGTGAGGTTGTGATCTAAGCCGATTCCATGATTGCGACCAACAACACCATTTCAAAGGCACAAACTAATCCTTGCTTGGTGTACACCTTTTGGAGGCTTATGGTATTATTAAATAATACTAAAAATCTATTTCTTTTATATATGTTAACCGCATTGGTAATTAGTTGCGCTCCATTTAACTAGTTGTACCCGTAATAATGTGAATTTGCATCTTGATTTTAATTATCTTAATGTTAACCATTACTTTATAATATTGATGCTATGAATATTTAAAGCATTGTTTTTTTAAAACATCACCGATGTTATTATAGGCTCATAAACATTGTGGTTTTAGAAAAACTTAAGACAAGTTGCTCATATCGTTGGTGAGATGTGAAGGGTGGTTTATATATATATTGTCCGTCATAATCAAAGGGTAAAATCTTATAATTACAGCCTTTTTCGCACTCCAAAAATGATAGGAATATCTTAGTCTTTAGATAGATTTGGGTTTTGGGGTCTAAAAGACTCAGCCTATTCGTCACTTTCCGATTCTCTGTATCAAAGACTTTAACTTCAACCATACCAATCAAGGACCCCCTGAACTCTGAAGTGTAATATCATGTGATAAACCTTTTTTTCCTGAAACGTGGGCCGTTAGATCCTATCATTCTCATCATATGGACCCCTGATATGTCAAATTTAGGCTCCGTGATTAGGGATTTCTCATTTCACCAACATCATGATATTGTTATGATCTTAATTTCTCTGATCTTGTACCCTCCGGAAACAAATTTTTCTTTGATCAAATCATGCTATTATATGCATCATTCGTGTATGTAATAAGCAATAACACAAGACGCTTGCACACAGGAATTTGAAGCTGGCCAACAGCTAACTCTAGGAGAAAAGTTTTGTTGGAAAGTCTTTGTCTGAAAGTCTTCTCCTTTTTTTTTTTTTTTGTTTGCGTACTCAATTCTCATCAGTTTAGCCTTAGCCATTGCAGTTAGCTCAAACTCACACTTCTCTCTCAACCAACTTCACCTTTTTTTTTTCTTTTTTATGGTTACTGAGTATTTGTTATCTGACCATGAAAAGATTCTCATCTTCAAAAAGGGCAGTAGACAACGTGGTTAAAGGGGAGATAAAGTGGGAGCTTAGGCCTGGTGGCATGCTTGTTCAAAAGAGGGACAGGGTGGATGCTTCTTCTGGACCTATGATCAAGATCAAAGTCTCTCATGGCTCTTATCACCATGATATTACTGTGCCTGCTCAATCCACTTTCGGTAATAAACCACTTCTTTGCTTTTGTTCCTCTCTTCTCTGTTGTGGCAGAATGTTGGTTTTCTTGGTTTTTACTTTGAAAAGGTTAGTCGTTTATACCAGCCAGTGCATGGTAGTACTTCAACTTGTCTCTTTTTACCAACTTTGTGTTTCCATTTTTGGGCATTAGATTAAAGTTGATTATTGTCATCTCCATCCACTCCAATGTGTCGGTTTCTCGAAACTTGTGTCCTTTGTTGTTAATTAGTCTGTGAATTTGAGGTAAGTTTTACATGGCTTCAACTGGCTCTGCTGACATTGTTGTACGGTATGAGAGGCTAAGTTACTGAATTTGGCTCAAATTGAAGGGGATCTGAAAAAGGTTCTTGTACAAGAAACTGGTTTGGAACCCAAGGAGCAGAGACTATTGTTCCAAGGAAAAGAAAAGGATGGTGAGGAATGTTTGCATATGGTGGGAGTCAAAGACATGTCAAAGGTGGTACTTCTAGAGGACCCAGCTAGCAAAGAGAGGAAGCTTGAAGAGATGAAGAGAAACCAAAGCGTGTTAAAAGCTTGTGAAGAGGTTGCTAAAGTCAGAGCAGAGGTTGTTCAACTCTCTGACAAGGTTAACTAGCATATTAGTTTTTCATGTTACTTACAACATGGAAACTTTTTTGAGGGTTTTTCTTTCTTTGTTTCTTCTAAAGGTTAATGCTTTGGAGGGAATTGTTCATGGGGGTACAAAGGTTGATGAAAAGGAACTCCTTGGCTTGACAGAGCTGCTTATGGTGCAATTGCTGCAACTAGATACAATTGAGGCTAATGGAGAAGCCAAAGTCCAGAGGCGGGCTGAGGTTAGTGACTAGCTTCACCCACATATTGTACATAATTGAGGTACTTAGAGTAATAAAGTTAGAAATTTTCTGTTGGCTAAAAAGAGAAAGGGGTTTGCATTGTCGGTACTTACAATAATAATCAAGTTAGCTACTGTAGTTTTCAAGTTCAATACCAACACAATGTTGCTGGAAAGTGAAAGGCTTTTTTGTTTGAAAATGCTGAGAGTTTTACACGTAATATGAATTGGAGCCCACACCAGCAATCAGTGACTTGAAAAGTTCTCTCACCATACATGACATGAGGTCTTTGAATCTTGATCGGTTGTTCCTTGCTCTAATTATACCCCTCCCAACTTTTTGGTACAAATAATTGTGCTTGTTGGTAATCACTATGGCAGCCTTTTTTCTTTTTATATATTTAGCTAAGCTGTCCTCGGCATAGGTATTTGTTCATTTTGGAGTTAAAAATGAGAACCCATTTTGCAGCTTTTAGCATTGAGTTAGCACCACTTTGATTGAGAAACATTCGGTTTTGAAATTTGGTGCACAGGTTCGTCGAGTCCAACGGCTTGTGGATACCTTGGACAATATGAAGGCTAGAAACTCTAATCCCTTCAGCAGTAGTGGCAAATCGGAGGCATTTGAATGTGCCTCACCCCCTTTTCCATCCTCAACAAGAATCACGCATGATTGGGAAGTTTTTGATTAAACTTTTGTAATTTATCAATCAGTCCATAAACAAATTATGAAACAAAACTTGTATCGTTTTGGTTGTGGTATGCGAGTAGCTGTTGATTATAAGTACAAAAACCAACGGCAAGGCTTCTTATTGGCAAGTTTCCCATATTCTAGAATCGGTGAATTACCTGTGTGTGATGATGAGCTAATACATCACCAATTGTTTTGAAATACACAAGGAAATGCACACCACCATTGCAACATCGTTTAACAGATTGAATGGGAAGTTTAGGAACGGGTAGAACAGTCAAGAATCTCGTGAAGTAGGAGTAGGAGCCATTGCCAACAAGTACAAACTATAACTTTGGTTACTTGAGTAGCTGGGAAAAGCTGGCTGAAGAGGTTACCTGCACCCTGAAAATTGTAGCAGTTTGCTTTCGGTAAAGAACTGTAGAAGGACATTGTTCCATGGATACCTGTGAGTAAATTGAATTGAGACGCATTGAGAAATTTGGTTTTTTCACGGGCTTATACCCATTTTCTCACTGTCATATCTTTCTTTCTTTTTTTTTTTTTTCCAAATTTGGTATTAAATTAGGTCAAAGTTTTTTTACCCACTTGACATGTTGCAGTAAATACATGACATTCTTTTATAAAATATAACATTTTCTTTTATAGAAAATATATAAACTATTAAAATTATAAATAAAATATAAAAAATTCAGAAAAGAATATAAATAATCTAATATATATGTCAATTTTAAGAAATTATAAAAATATATAAATAATCTAATAAACATAAAAAATCTAAATACATTCTAAATATATGTCAAGCCGCACTTTTTCATTAGTAAAACTATTCATTTTTTTCTAACATGTGTTAAATGAGTGGCAAAAAAAACATAACTTTTGGCATACTTAAAGTGACAAAAAAAGTTTAAATAACCGAAATAAAAAATAAATATATTTTAAAGATGAAATCATAAATTAAATATTTTATTTGAATATAGTAGAAAAAAAATTAAGTGTTAAATTAGATATCCGTAACCTTTGAATTATGTTAAAGAGAGGAGAAATTAAAGGAAACTATTGGTTTGATTTTCGTTGATTTTAAAAAATGTAGTGAAAACTTGGTTATGAAAAATATTTTTGAAAAATTTGATTTAAATTTTAGTATTTAAGTATTACTGTCAAAAAGTATGTTTAAGAAATAAAAATGTTAATTTTAGACATAATATTGTAAAGTAAAAATATACATTTAAGTAATATTCAAATTTGTTAATATTATTATATATTAGAAAGAATAATATTAAAAAAATTATCGTAATTCATTATTAATATTTTGATATATGAAACATAAATTTTAAATATTTTTAAATAATTAATATTAATTATTTGTAAATTTAAATTTAAATTTATAAACTATATTTTAAATATTAAAATATAACTATTACAATTTTATAATTTTAAATATATAATGTTATATATTTAAAATAAGTTTCAATAAGAAAATAATTATATACCCAATATAAATATTACATAAAATACATTGGATTATGAATAAAAGTTAAAATGTTATTTGATTCTAAACGTGTTTTTCCTAAACACAAAAGTACTCAAAAAGTATTTTGTTTAACATTGTTTATGATTTTAAAAACACTTTCGACACCAAAAACACTTTTAGACCCTAAATTTAAAGTTTTTTTTTTTTTTTTTTTGAGTTATAAGCAATTCTAAACATATAACTTTTGAAGCCAAAAGGGCTTTTGAAGTCTTAAGCAATTATAAATAAACCGTTTTCGAAGTCAAAATTGCTTTTTTAAGAAATACTTTTGAACCTAAAAGCAAAAGCAATTTTTTTTAGCTTTTGCTTACATATATTTAAAATTTATATTTCATATATTAAAATATTTGTAATGAGTTACAATAAATTATTTTTTATATTCTTATTAAAATATCATAATATTAACGAATTTGAACATTATTTAAATATATATTTTTACTTCACAATATCATATTTAAAAATGGACATTTTATTTCTTAAAAACACATTTTTGACAATAATATTAAACTCTTAAATTTTAAACCAAACTTTTTTACAGTATTTTTCAAAAGTACTTTCTAAAAATAATGAAAAACAGGCCTCAAAGAACATGCTTAATTGAGTGGAAAAGTGAAAAGAATGAATGAGAGAATGAAAAAGAAAGAAAATAATTTTCTAGTGTACTTGTTAGGGAAAAGAACTAAGAAAAGAAAATAGGAGCGATAACAATTTCTTATCCTAATGCATAACGATAATTTCAAATTACTATTTTCGTTCAAAAGTTGATGGAATGAAAATTAGTTAGTATATGTTAATTCAAAAGTTCCATTTTTTTCTTTTAATTTTTTAATTCTACCAAGTAGTTGATAGAATGAAAATTATTTTTTGTTCAACTTTTCTACATTTGCTACTAAATACACATATAAAAAATAATTATATTTTTTTATCTTTCTATTTTTCTACCTCTCAATTTTTCATCTTTCTTATTTTCTTTTTACTCTGCAAAGTAAAGCATAATGGAAAAGAAGAACCTCTTTCTTGTTTGAACAGACTTTTTCATTTAAAGGAAAATTAGAAAATGAAGTCCAAAATTTCTTTTAAGAGGCAAAGTATACTTCTTTTATCATTTTCATCTTTTATATAGATTATTTTAAAAAATTTATAATTGTAAAATCATAATTATTTGGTATACTCCACAAATTTTTAAATTTTTTTTTTTTAATTTCACAAGTAAATTTGAGATTTTACCACGTGTATTATTCTTTTATTTTTAATTTTTTAAATATAATTTAAAGACGCATAATAAAATCTTAATTTTATTGTGGAGTTAAAAAAAATTTATTGCGTGTACCATTAATCATTTCCTTTCTATTTTTTAACCAAACAAAAATTAATCAAACTAATTCTCTTTATTAAATTTAACAATTGGGGATGACAAAATTACTTAAATCCGGCGAATTTTGATTTGATTCAGTAAAATATCTATTTACTCTCCCAATTTCTTTGTCATTTACTCTCTCTTTTTTATCTTTATTTCATAATACTATTATATTTTAAATTTAATATTTAACAATTGTATGTATCTTTCATATATTAAAGTTTTATATGTAACTTAAACATTTTTTATTATGTTTACATTGTAGTATTATATATTCTTATAGATTTAATTTTTATGTGTTGTAAATTACATAATATTTAAAAGTAATATATTATAATATATTACAAACTTAGAAAATTTGCCAGGCTAGGCTGGGGCTTTGAATGCTTGAGCCCATACTTTAAATAAACTTTTTTTTTAAGTTTAATATTTTTGTCTTAATCTTCTTAAATTTCGGATGAGTCTTTAAACTTACACGAATAGTTAAACACTTTGAGAAGCATACCTGTAATATCCTAAACTCGGCCTAGACGTTATGGGCGAATCTGACGATATCACATGGAATGGGGTTTGAAATTGAAGTTGTCAAGTTAAAACCATTTTAGTTTATTAACTTTTATCTATCCCGAGAAAATGTTTACTAGTTGATTTACCTTAAAATGTGTCTGTCAAAACCATTTTTTTTTTTAAAACGGGGTCAACTTTTTATTAAAAACGAATAGGGGAGTCGCCACCAATCTTTTTTTTTTATGAGGTGTGATCGGGTCACTTTGTAATTGATCGTTTTAATAAAACGTTTTGATTTACTAAAACAATAAGTTTGGTCTACGAGATTTGAGGAAGCGTGTTTGGGAGTCTGTTACGTACGAGAAAGGATTAGCACCCTCATAATGCCCAAAATTGGTACCTAATTGATTAATTAATGTCTTAACGTCGATAGTTGAATACTCGAAAAGAATTTAAAATACGATCCTTTCCTTTTTTTATTAATGTTAAAAACGCTTGAACTAAAACGAATCAAACATCAAAGGCCCACTCGTCCCGTGATAACAATATGCCACATCCCATAAGTTAGGATGCGACATTTGAATCATCGAGAATAAGTTGGCCTGTAATTTATATTTAAGACTTAGGCATTTTAAATTTAGAAGGATGTTCCGTTGTTTAGATTTAACGAGAAAATTGAAACCCTGTAAGTTAGGGTATGACTTCCCAAATTTCCAAAAAAATGAAACATTGCCTTACTTTTAAACTTTTGAATAATAGCGATTACAAAACCGAAATGATACATACTATTTAGTTGAAATATAATAAAATGACATGTCATGGATAAAGGAAAAAGAATTAAACGTGACCTTTGAAGTGGTTTTAATGAAATATGATGGAATGATAATATACAACATGGAGTAATAATTCACGAATAAAATGTTACAATAATAAAATCACGATGACATGAAAATGCAAGTAAACGAATTATAATATACATAATGGCAATAATCACAACACACGTTATTTTAATATCAATATTAATAATCAAAGAAAACGAAACAAAATAATATATAAAACAATTTGAAGTAAGTAATATATAAAAAACTTGAAACAAATAATATGAAAAAAAATTAAATAAATAACACAAAAAAGGTTCAAAATAAACAATAAATAAAAAATTAACATAAATAAAATACAAAACAATTTGAAATAAATAATCTAAAGTAATTTAAAATAAATAATATATAAAGCCCTTTTTTTAAAAGAAATAATATGTAAAAAAAAATCTAAAACAAATAATATATATGAAACAGTTTTAAAGTAAAATAATGTATAATGCAGCTCAAAATAAATAATGTATGAATCGATTTAAAATAGATAATATCTAAAATAATTTAAAATAAATAATATAAAATAGTTTAATATAAATAATATATAAAAAAATTAAAATAAATAATATATATATAAAACTTTTAAAACGAATAATAAAAAAATAAATGACAATTTAAAAAAGGGATTACAAATAGATTAGGGATTAAATTAGAATAGAAATGAGATTTAAAAGTAAAAATTATAACAAAATAAACGAATGAGGACTAAAATAAAAAAAAAACGCGAAAAGGCAAAGGACTGAATAGGCAAAATAACCAATTCCTGGACATGTGTCTATTTTTCAAAGCACCAGTGGGTCACGGACTCGATTGAAATGCGTGAAAAATATGTGGCCAAATTTAATAAAATAAAAGAGTGAATAAATGGACCTGATTGAAAAAATCATAAAAAGCGGAAGGGCTAAAGCACAATAGCCCATTTAAACAGAACACGCGGATCCCAAGGTTAAGGGTCGGGTAATCAGGTCGAGCCCCCCAAAACGACACTGTTTTGGGCGTTTGGGGGGCTGATCAAAACGACGCCGTTTTGATACTGCTATTTAAGCCCAAAATTTTTCAAAACCTTTCATTTTAACCCCTCTCTAAAAAAAATCAGAAATTTTGCTCTCCCCTTTTTCTTTCTCAGCCCCATGTCCAGCCATGGCTCTGGCGAATCGTCGCCGTGCCGATCGCCGGCCACCTACGATGGCACCGCCGTTCGCGGTGGCTGGAAAAACCCAAAAAAAACCATTCTTGCTCTTTTTTTGAGTAGAACCCAAATCCGGGGTTATTTTTAGAAACAATGGCCAAAAATGGCCAAAAGAGGAGAATACTCTTCGTTGTTTTAGGTTTTTAAAAGGCTTTCAATAGAAAGTCACCGTTCATCGACGGTGACAACCTCAGTCGCTTACTAGTCAGAAAACCGACCACCAGGTACCTCTTCTCCTTCCCCCCTTTTTTTATTTTCATAGGTATGAAGAAATAAAAAGAAATAAAAGCAACAGAAACTTAAGAGCAGAAAAAAAAAGGTAATCACTTTTGAAAGCTTTTATTTAATTTTTTTTATTTCTCTCTTCTGTGTTTATAAAAAAAAAATTACATTGGTTTTTATGGCTTTTTTATAGTCGAATGAAAAAAAATCAATACAAAAATTTCATTTTTTCTCCTTTTTTCTTCTTTGTGCTGTTGTTTGTTTGTCTTCTTTACAGGTACGGAGGCCACAGGCCAGCTGTGTACAGAGCCTGATACGGCGTGCGGCGGTTGAGGCTGTTAGGGTTTGCTGAAAATGTTATTTAAGTTTTGGGCCCTTCGGGCCTATGTTTTTTTTTAATTATTTTGGGCTTGTATTTGGTTTGTAATTGGGTTTTGGTTTGGGTTTATAATTGAGTTTTGGGCCTGAACATTGTAAATAGACTGTGGACATTTTATTTTAGTTTAAATTTGGTTTGTTATTTCTGGTTTGGGTCCCGGGAAAAATAGGCTCATTACAGCGTGTCTTTTTAGCGAAAGCTTTAGAAAACATTTTTATTTAAGGAAAACCGTCCGTTTTTAATAAATCCGATTTTTCGTTGAGTTTTGCAGGTTAAAAGTCCATAAAAATAGTTATAATCCGAAATAAAAATCAACAATCCAAAAGTCCCAAATTACATAAAAAATACCCCAAAATGAAAGAGAAAAAATAAAATAAAATCAAAAACATAAATAAAGCAGTTCGAAATAGTAGTGGTCACCGTCGAGTCCTCCGCTGTACCAATCTGTCTATGACTGGGGATTACCTGTAACACCCCTATCCCGTAACCGTCGTCGAAATAAGTAAGAGGCATTACCGGACTTGTAACTTAGATCAGAAAAATGTAACATCAAACATATAACATATAACATATATCATCATAATCCAATAGCTTTCAAGCATTCATAATCAAATCATGTTTTAATCAAACTTAAAAAAGACTCTAATCATATCATAAAGACTAATTTGAGATCATATTAAAGTTGTAGGAAAACTTATGAATATTTTCAAATTAGGGTCACACGGCCGTGTACCCAGGCTGTGTGCCTCACACAGGCACCAGACACACCCATGTGTCCAAGCCGTGTTAAAATAGGGCATACTTACTGACTTGGCCACACGGTTACTAGACACGCCCGTGTCTTCAACCCGTGCACCAACCTGATTCAGCTACATGGTCACCAGACACGCCCGTGTGTCCGGCCTGTATGCTATCCTGACTTAACTATCCACAAAACAGAGGTCACATGGTCGAGACACATGCCCATGTGCTCTGATCGTGTGGCACGAAATAAGCTTGGTTTAAGCCATTTTCACACCTCATTTTGGTCAAGTACCTATAAATACAAATTTCACAACAATTATGTATCAAATAAGCAACCAAAACAACCATTTCAAATCACATATAGACTATTCATAATCAACCAAAATTCATGCCAACTTCTATCACCAAACATGTACCAATATGGACCAATTCACTACCTATTTCAACTTACCTATTTCAACTTACCAAATCATTCACAAATGGAACCTATTAACTTTACCACATTTACACTTCCTTTATACCATAAACCATTCAACAAAACTACCATATAAAATGACATAACATATAGGGCATTCATAAAAAACCAACCATTGCAAATCAAGCCACCTCACGTAGCTTGAACAAGTGCCAAAATTCATACCATAATCTCGAGCATAAGTGACCAAAAGATTCAACTTTAGACTAGCCTATACATGCCATATTTACATCCTTTACAAAAGTTCCAAAAGTACCAAAAGATGCTTGGATAGTGCATTTGCAATCTCCGACCTTATCCGAGTCGAACTAGCTTCCAAAATCTATAAAACACGGAAAAGTAAACAAAGCTTTTAAAGCTTAGTAAGCCCGTATAATATAGAATTTAAACTTACCAATATGACATTAAACATTTAAAGCAATATAAAACCAAATCATTTGCCCAAATGCCTATTCATCACATTCATCCAAAGGTTAGTACTTATCCAAATCGTATACATCCATGTATAAGGAAGAAGTCAACATATCTTTCATGTAATACTTCAAAACATATCATATATCTTATAAATCATATAAACCATGTAATCCATATAATTCATATACCATTTTATTCATTTCTCATATATTCTTATAACATGTAATCAATGAAATCATAAACTTCTTATATCATATGAATCATGTACATCATGTGGCATTTATACTCTTGTACCATATAATTCTTTAAAACCATTTAACATATATCATGTAATCATGTACTTGTAACATATCACTCATGTAGTTCATGTAATCCATGTACATTTTGTATCTTTATAACATGTATTCATTATTTTTTCATATCGGTATAATACCCATTGAACCTTTGGAAATATCGAGGGATACTCGAGTGATACACACTAAGTGTATATAATTTGTAAACCGTCAATTCATCATATATGCTCTTTTTAGCCATGTACGGTATGCTCCTCCTGAGTCGGTAACTGTAAGCTCAATAAGCTGAAACGGTAAGCCCAAAGGCTGAAACGGTAAGCCCGAAGGCTAACGGTAAGCCTGAAGGCTGAACGGTAAGCCCGAAGGTTGAAATGGTAAGTCCAAAGGCTGAGCGGTAAGCTTATGAGCTATGGTCAGTCCGCAACGAAGCAAGAGCTGGACCAAACGGTAGCGTGCCCTAGTGACATGTCACTTGTATCCTACGACTTTCTATGGTTCAAACAGGATTCGATACTTAATCAGAGCATATAACCAATAGGCATTTCAATTCATTAATTCATATACACTATTGTACTAAATGCAATTCAATCATTTCAATTTCAAACATAAATTAGATTCTAATTATACGAACTTACCTCGTATTAGCTTGTAAATTCGATATCTACTCGTCTACCTTCCGTTTTCTCCGATTAAGTTCCGATATTTATTTATCTTGATCTATATGAATTCAAATTTAACCATTCATTCACCAAATCATTTAATTTAATCCATATACATGTATTTTGACTTTTTTACAAAATAGCCCTTGTATTTTCATTTTTAACACTTTAGTCCTTAATACTCAAAATAACAAATTACACATTTTTAACCAAAAATCACTATAGCTGAATTTCATATGACTTCTATTAAGCCCATATTTTCAATTATTTCACATTTCTAACAATAAAATTTCTATCATTTTCAATTTAATCTCTATTGCTCAAATTTCTCAAAAATCACTTTATAAAACTTGTATATCTATAAGCAACCATCAATAATCAAGCATAAAACTTCAAATTACACATATATTCAACAATGGAACATTTTAAAATCACCATAAATTTCTGAAATTAAGGCATGGGCATGATAGATTACTAAGCAACGATATCAAAAACGTAAAAATCATCAAAAATCGAAATAAAACATACCTTCAATCAAGAAAAATGATAGCCGAATACTTTAAAGCTCAAGCCGTAGCTTCTTTCTTTTGTTTTTGGGCAAGAATGGTTATTATGAAGCCAATTTTCAATTTTGTTTTATTAATTAATAACATTTTAAGCATTTTACAAATCTAACCTTATTTAAACAATATAAAAATCATATATAATATGGACAGAAATGTCCACTTACCTTAACAAAGGTATATTATCCACATAAGGACTTCCATTTATAAAGCCATATTCATTTAAGCCATTTTACTAATAGAATTCATATTTTACCTGTTATGCGCTTTAGTCCTTTTTACCGAATTAACTATTTAAACAATAAAATCTCTTTACGAAATTTTCACACGGTAATACTATCATGTTGTAAACATTATTAAAATAATAAAAATAAAATTTTGACTCGGTTAAGTGGTCCTGAAACCACCTGTTCTGATCAGAATCAAAAATAGGTTGTTACATTACCTGTACAGAATAAACAAAAAAGGGTGAGTTTCCATAAACTCAGTGTGTAATCCCCATAGAAAAACATGCATACAGTCAAAACAATAGTTATCAGTCAAATGCAATTTGGGGCCTAATCCCATTACAGGTTCAAATACAGTTTGGGCCTTAGCCATTTACAGTTTCAATTATAATTGCATGTTCGGGCATTAGCCCATGCCAGAAATAGATACAGTCAAATAATCAGAACAGTAATCAGATCCTGCCCCCAGCATCTACATATCATCTCCGACCATCCCTACACACCATGTGGGGTTTAAAACACCCACCCATCCCTACATACTAGGCTGTACCAAAATGTGGCACATATCAGTAATATTGCAGTTGAGCTACTAGGTAATAGGCTTAAAAGCCTTTCAGTACACTTCCTTCAATAATCAATCATCCCACTTCAATATAGATGCAACTAATCATGCTCAATGTAGACATACAGAAAAACATGCTTACATGCTAAAATTCAGTTATCAGCCACACATACAAATTAGTAGACATGCATAAATTTAGAATGCTCAATACATCTATTATTTATTCAGATCACACGATTTAAGGTCTAAGTAGTGCTTATCGACCCAACAGTAGGTTCACAGTCGACTTGGACGACCCGTGCAACCCTAATAAACATTTAAGTTAAATGGGCCTACACGTTCATGTGGCTTGTCCGTGTGGACCCACACGCCCGTGTGGACTATCTGTATGGACCCATACGCCCGTGTGGACTACCTGTGTAGACCCACACGCCCGTGTGGCCCACACGGCTTACCTGGCCATCACATGGCTATGTCTAACGCACGGCTTAGCTTTCATCGATCACACGATCGTTTTCTTCACATACGGCCTACCACACGGGCGACCACACGCCCATGTGGCGTCGACAGTTTGCATTTTTGACTTTTGTCGAATCCCGCTTTCTGCATTTTGGGGTACATGCCTGATATTGATTGAATCTAAAACAATTCCCGAGCCTTTCAGAACCTATATTCGACCAATATATCACTCCATTAATCACTTAATTCAATTTTTAATCAACCACAATCGGAAGGAACGCTTCTATAGGTCTAACAAAACCCTTACCTCGTACGAGTAACAACGATTTTGCATAATCAAAGCGTCGATTAGGAACCTTTTACCCCTTGATCTACTCTTAAACATAATACGACCCCATAAACCAAAGATTTGTTGAATAAAACAAAATTATCACTTACCAAACTTACAGTTAACGCCCAAAAGCACTAATTAACGAATCGCAGAAACTTGAAAGTAGAAGGGGAAATGAAAAATGAAAATGGCAACAAAGAAGAAGGGGAAAACGGTAGAGAGTAGGGG
Source organism: Gossypium stocksii (assembly GCA_020496765.1). Lineage (NCBI taxonomy): Eukaryota > Viridiplantae > Streptophyta > Magnoliopsida > Malvales > Malvaceae > Gossypium > Gossypium stocksii. The sequence goes on from CM035623.1 coordinate 115,865,940, forward strand.
AGAAAAGGAGAGGGAGCCAAAATTGCAAAAAGAAAATTAAAGTGATCACATTCTGATCACCCCTATCCCAACTTCCCTTAATTTCCTCCACCAAACTCTCCACTATTCAGACATCTAACCCAACTCAAACTCTTTCTTAGAACCGAACAAAAATATTACCTTTACAAGGATTCAAACACAAGACCTTCAACAGACTAACACTCTTCTTAACCATCGGACTAGTAAGCCCATTCTGATATATATTTACAACCAATTAAATAAAAACCTACTGGTAAGAGATAGGGGTTAAGTCAGAAAAATATTAAAATTTTCCAAAGACATGGCTTGAACTTGGAACCTCACACACACACCCAGAACACTTAACTACTGAAGTAGACAGATATTTGTCACAAATTCACAAAAACAAAAATACCAACTTTGGGGCATTACAGTACCCATCTCTAAAACTAAATCTAAAAGTTAACTTGATTCTTAAAATAAAAAAACCCCAAAAATCAAAGTTGAAAATTGAAAGAAAAATGATGTTGCGTTGAGGCTGGGTTGATCAGTCGTGAATAATATATACAAATTATAGTTCAAATATAGATATTTAATATTAAGGGTCAGCGTTCAATCGAATTGAATGAAAAATTTTTGAGTTAATCGAGTTGACGAATTCTATTTTATCATCCTAACTCAATTTGAAATTTTCTCGAATCGAGTCAAGTGAGATGAAATTCGAATCGAATCGAATCAAATCGAATATATTCGTTCGAATTAAATTAAAAAAATAATTTTGGGTTCTTATAATCACTGTCACCCACCGTAATCAAATTTGCCCACCGTAATCAAATTTGTTATTAACTTTCATCCACTCATAATTTATATATTAATATTTTATATATGTGTTAGCTTCTTTACTTGCTTTGTTACTTCAATTTTCTTTTGATTCTTGTCACTATGTATTTGGAAATTTGAAATTGATACCGACATAAAATTTTAACGTAAATATTTTTTTGGATGATTTTAATTTTTGATTTGTGTGTAAAATGTGAAAAGTAAAAGTTTAGGAGACAAATGAAAAGTCTTGGGGGTTGAGGGAGTAAAAGTTTAGGGGGAAGTAAATGAGGAAGTAAGATTTGGGGGGAAATATTTAAAAAATTGGGGGGGAGGGGGAGGGGGAGGGGGAGGGGAATGGGTTTGTGGTAGAAGGGGGCGGGATGGGAGGGGAGTAAAAGTTTTGGGAGAAAGTAAATATGTTTGGAAGTTTGGAGTAAAAATGTAAAATATTATACTTTGGTATTTGGTTTATTCGAATTATTTGAATTATTCAAATTTGAAAACCAAACTCGTTTCGAATTCAAAAATTGAGTTGACTCGAATAATTTGATTAATTTGAATAACTCGATTCGTTTAACTCAAAATTCAAATTTTTTGAGTCGAATTAAGTTTTGTTCACCCCTATTTAATAAAACCTTAAAAAAGTGTTTACTATTCACTCGATAACTACAAGTGCATTGTATGGTATAGTTAAGTAATAATTATAACTATTCATTAGGAAGTATTTTAAGAATTGAATCCATATGAAAGTATGTAGCTGACTTTAACTACCTAACTTGACTCGAAAAGTACTAACTTTCTAATACAAGTCAACAATTAATAAAACAAACATATATACAGAGTGCACGAAAAGAACACAAATAAGATGATGGAACTATACAAACTAATCTCGATTCATAAATAGAGTGGTTCATAATCTCCTTCAATCAATGACAATGAATAATCTATATCGAATTAATGACACGGATGTGTCTCGAAAGCACAAGTGTCGTTGTCCACTTTCTTCGCCGTCTTCAAGTGATATACTACAGTTAACAGCTTCACCCTTGATTGTTAAGGTCTTTAATTGGAGGTGGTTACCGGGAACCAGAAAAATCTCTTTATTAGATTGCTAAGGAAAAATTAAGGAGGTACTTAATTTCCAAAATAATTATGTGAAAAAAATCACTGAGAAGATTATTAACATGTTTTCAAATGATACTAAAATATTCAACAGTCTCAACAAAGTCGTGGATGATACAAATAATAACTATCCAAAAGAATTATTGAATACACTTCTACCAAATGGTTTTTTTCGTATAGATTGGTTTTAAAAGTCAATTATCCAATTACACTTTTAAGAAATTTGGATCTATCAAATAGTTTGTGCAATAAAACAAGAATGGTCTGCAAAAGCTTCGATAATAATGTAACACATACTGAGATAATAGTTGGTCAACATGTTGGAAAGCATGTCCTTTTACCAATAATTTCACTCTCATCTGCCGAAAATGAATGATATTCTTTTCAATTTAAACGAAAGGAATTTTCAATGTCTTTTTGCTGTAACTATTGATAAAGCACAAGGCCGAATAACACCAATAGTAGGAGTGTGTTTGTTGCAACATGTTTTCTCTCATGGATAATTATATGTTCTATTATTAATGTCTTCATCAAAAGTTTTAGTTAAATCGAACAAAAAAAAAAAAAAAAACACGAAAAAAATAACGAAAAATCTGGTATATAAAGAGATGTTATTGTAAGAAAAATATTTATACAGCATCTATTTTATAACTGAAAATAACATTATTATTATGTGGATTTATAATACAACTAATTATTTGAATGAGAGTGAAGGTGAGGGAGAGGGAGCTGTTAAGGTTGAGGGAGATTGGAAATGGTAGATGATGATTGTGATGGTGATGGGGGGAGAGAGAGATAGAGAAAGAAGGGTTTGATTGGAAAATGATAAAAGAATCTAATTAAAATAAATAAATTTTTATTTGTTGTTTAAAAATATTGTTTATTATACCCAAATAATATGTACAAATATGAATCGTTTTCTATTTTTGAGGTTGTTTGACATTTGCACTAAAAATATTAATGGAGGTAAAATTCAAGTATTAATATAGGAAAAATAAGTTTAAAGCTTTTGTAATTAATTGGATAATTAACTTTAGTTTATTATTATTAGGAATCTTATGTTTTTTTATTGGATAACAGAAAATTTTAAATTTCAAAATTTGTTTGTATATTAAATAACTTGATTTATAATAATGAGATTCATTTTTTTATTTGTTGCTTTATATATTTCATTATAATTTGTTGGTGTAGTTGCTAAATCTGCGCAACTTCCTCTTAATGTATGGTCAGTTGATGTCATGGAGGGGCCTACTTCTATTTCGACTCTTATAAATGTTGCCACTATTGTAGCTACGGGTATTTTTCTTATAACCCGCCTTCTTTCTCTTTTTATAGTTATACCTTATATAATGAATTTAATATCTTTGATAGCTATAATAACGATATTATTAAAAGCTACTTTAGCGTCAAAATGTGGGAAAAACATGTATATTTTTGAAAGATTATCCACAAAACATAGTGAAAGAATCACCAAAGGTACTAGCACTTCAGAGGCCATTTTGAATTGAAAGTTAATCCCAAAAATAAACAATACACCGGCGTTGGCTTAATCATTTTTTGTGGTAAAGCATGTTGATAAAATAACCATCCATTTTTTTACAGTGACCATACATGGATATATTTCCAGGATTTTTTTTCCAGAGTGTTTGACCATATAAGGTATCTTTTATCAGGATATTAAAAAAAAACATTGCCATAATTAGTTTGACCATATAAGGAAAATCAAACAAATACATGAATTTGGACAATGCATTAGCATTTTAGACTTAAAACCCCCCATAGTTGTTGCCCCACTGGTTTAATTATATAAAAAGGAACGCTAGCTCCTAGGGTTGTTTCACCCACCGCAATCATTTCTTGTTTTTGGCAAAGGTAAATCCGTAGTGCTAGCAAGCCACTAACTCTTACAGTCAATTAAGGTTGTACAATTTCTTAACTTAAGCTTGTTTCTTTGGTGGGTTATAGACTTGATTGAAGTAATGGCAGGAATTAATAATAGAGATGTTAATGAAGAAACACTAAATATTACTCCATTTCCCAACTTACCATCCAATGGAAGTTGCAATGCTAATAATGAGAGAGTTCCTCAATCAACCAATGGAAATCAGGTCCCCCATGATGAAGGACAAGGAGTTGACACTAACATGGCGATGGACCCTAAAACGCTCAAAAGGTGAAAAAAATACATGGCATTTGCAATATATTATGTTTGGAAAATATTTTAGTCTATTATTATCTTATACACTTAAAAAGGTTTTAGTTTTGTTTCTCAAAAAGGTTGATGTATGTGATATCTTTGTGGTTTGTGTTAGGGCTGCCGCAAACCGTCTATATTCGCAAAGGTATCGACTCAAACAGATCAACTACATTGCACAACTGGAAGCAAAAGCAAGGGCTCTCGAGGTAAACAAAATGGCTCATATATATTGCTCCATTTTGTGTTTAATCATTAGATCTATTTTTGATGATGAAGATTTAAGATTTAAAATTTATGTGAAAATATTAAAATTTAATAATAAAAGAGTTAATTGTCCATAAATAGACTTATACCCTAATAATATTTAAATAAAAGAAAATATTTAATACACTGTTAATGAAATTTAAAAATTCCACAAATAAAATTGGGGTAGCCACGGGTGTATATAGAATATATTAAAACATTTAAAAAAAATTAAATATATAGAATAATTAGGACAGAGATAAAAACATTAAAAAAATGATTAGTTGTTTATGTAAATATATTATGTAATTTATGTAAACATTAAAAATGAGTTTAAGTTAACCGTTTATAAATATAGTCAAATCAAATTTAAGTAACTATTATAATATTGATACCATACATAGGCCTGGTTAAATTTATCTTATTCCATGAACACTTTAACATGAAAATGAATATATTCAATATCGGGGCCTTTGGGGCATAGGGGTGTCCCCCAAAAATTTTGAAAAAACTTGATTTTTCTGTTAAAATTTTTAGAAAATTTTAATTAGCCCTCAAAAAATTTTAAATGATTTCTTTTTTCTTTCTTGAAGTTTTTAGAAAATTTCAATTAAGCACCTTCAATTTTTGAAAAATTTTAATTAGACCTTCAATTTTTTTAAGTCTCTTTAAAATCCTAAAATTTTTAAAAATTTTAGTAGAGCCAAAACTTAATTCTAGGATTCTCCACGGACTATCTTTATATAAAAACATAATTCTTTTTTTTACAGAAAGCACAATAATTCTTTTATCATTTGCAAACAACTTATTTAAATTTTATGATTACAATTATAATTTTTTTTTATCAGCCAAAGTTTTTAGTTCCCAAGAAACCTGAAGGATGTGATAAAGATGAACATATCATATACATCCAATCAATTATTACTTAAAAAGTCTTAAACATAATTCTGTTTTGATCACCTTAGAAAAGATGCTAGAGAAACAAAATATGAAAAATCTCAATGCTAAACCTCCAAAATACAGTCACTAAATGTAACTGTTCTCATCCTACCAATGCTTTATTGTAACACCAATTCTACCATTAAAAAAATTATGACTTATTGGTATCATCAAAACCTGACATTGACTCCATATCAATACCTGTCGTCATATCCTCAACTTTCCCTCTCATACGCACATCCAAAAAAATTTCCCAAACTGTTGCACGACATATTTCATCATCACATTGCTATATGATTGATTCATCAATCCTTGATTTGTCATTATCATAATCGAACCCAAACAAAATTCCTAATAACACCTCATGTTAAATGAACCCAGACATAATTCAGTAATTGCAATATAAGAATTTATACTTCCATGGTACGGCTAAATGAAAATCTCATATTAAATTAGTAGGGAAATATTCATGCACTTTAAATTTCTTTTGGTGCTAAACCCTAACATTATCTTTATATATGCACAGGCAGAAGTGGGGGCTGCCTATCCCAAGATCAGAGATGCTGATGCTCAGAACTCATTGCTGAGAGCGGAGAATGGTTCCATGCAGGAAAAGCTGTCAGTCCTCTCTGGAGAGATTATGTTGAAAGAAGGTTTTCCTTATTATATATATACCCCTCACCCTCACCCTCTCTCTTAATTTCTTTCTTTATTTCTAATGAGCCAAAACCTGATGTTGGAATAATGTTTTCCAAAGCCAAATATCATGAGCTAAAGAAGGAGAAGGACGCGTTGAAGCAACTGTCTTTGATGCATCTATCACCCGCATTTGCAGAATCCTCCCAACCAAATCATTACGGCTACCCACCGGTGAATAATATGGCCATGGAACAACCAGGATTCAATCAGTTTGTGGGAGCAGTAGCTCCGCCGCCAATGATGCAGAATCAAAATACTGAGAACGAGTTTGGGTTTGATGTCAACTTTGGAGACAACTATTGTCGTAACCATTTTTTTTTGGCATAGAAAAAAGACGGAAGTCGACTTAAAAAATGAAAAAGAGGAGTCGCCACCAATCTTTTTAGGTGTGATTGGATCACCTTATAAAACTCTTTGGTCTACGAAAAATTAGAGAAAACGGGCTCGGGAGTCGGTTACGCGCGGGGAAGGATTAGCACCCCCGCGACGCCCAAAATTGGTACCAAATTGAGCAATTTTCTGTCTTGAGTCGAAATTTGGAAAGTTCTGAAAATAGGATTCTTTTTTGAAACAGGAATAACTTGGGTAGGAAATTCGGGATTCCTTCGTCTCAGGAGAATACAAATACCACATCCAGCACGATTGGACACGAGATTCGTGAAATCTTTGAAACTAGAGATATCTCACGAGTTGCAAAACTTAGGAGGGTATTTTAGGTATATAGACGAGAGAGAAATCGCAACCCAGCATGTTAGGGCACTATTTCCCGGATCACTAAATACAAAAATATTGCCTCATTTTAAAGACATTTTTGAATTAAGACGAGACGATTTTAAAAAGACCGAGATTCTTTCGTTCCGGAGGAATATGAACGTCACATCCAGCACAATTGGACACGAAGTTCTTAGGTTCCACGAAACTAAAGTTATCTCGCACGTTGCAAAACTTAGGAGGGTATTTTAGGTATTTAGACGGGCGAGAAATCGCAACCCAGCACGTTAGGGCACTATTTCCCGAATCTCTAAACACAAAAAATATTGCCTCGTTTTTGAAATCTTCGGATAATAACGCGATTGGGCTAAAAACGACATATAGAGGATTTGTGAAATGTATTGAAGTCGTATATGTTTGTGATAGTATCGAAAATGTAGGGCATTGTAATGTAAAAATAGTTATTAATAATAAACATGTAGCTCTATGCGTATATATATGTATATATTAAAAAATGTACGTAGAATATGAAAGTATAGCATAAAAAATTTTATATACATATGTGATATATACACATACAAAGAATATATTGAAGGAATATATATATGACGTATAGGTTAAACTAAAACATATGTACAATGTATATTTATATTAATAGTATTTATATTTAAATAGGATTAATAATGGCATAAAGTACGTGCATGGGATGATATACGGGTATAAACATGCTTAACATGCATAAAACATAAGTTGATATGAAGTATATAATTAGCAAGATTAAAATATGTAGATAAATATAAAATAATATGAAGATACATAAGAATATTTACAAAATATGTAGGTTAAAAAAAAATATAAAAGATATTAGAAATGATAAAAATGTGAAATATATACGTGTAAAATACTTATATGCTATAGGAAGGATGCATAAAATATATATACGTAATATATTAATGTTATTGAAATATAAAGATATAGCTTTACATAATATGCATGCAATATTGATATTAATATATATAAAGAGTATATAAAGGGAGGATAGGTATATAACATATAGGTTGAAATATATATATGTATAATGTATGTAATATAATATAAAATGGTAGTTAACAAAATATATACACTTAATATAGAAATATATATATGAATTAAGTAAAATATGAAATGTTAGTAAATAATAACAATAATAATAATAATAATAATAATAATAAAAATAATAATAATAATAATAATAATAATAATAATGGAACTCATTGAAACTTAAAAAAAATGAAAAAGGACTAAATCGGATTAAAAACGAAGGTTTTGGGCAAATTTAAAATCAAAAATGGGTAGGGAGGACCTATACGAACGCGGGTCAAAATAGAAAGGACCACAATGGTAATTTACGCGGGTCCCTAAAACGCTACCGTAGCAGGATGGACTGAATTGCAACACGGGGAAAACTATTGGGCTAATTTGAAAACATTGAAAGACCTAATTATGCAGGCCTGAAAAAGCGGAAGGGCTGATCGCGCAAATAGCCCTTCCGCTACAAAAACACGCGGATCCTTGCTGGAGCGGGTCGGAGTCCGGGTCGGGCCCTCAAAACGACGTCGTTTTGGGGTTAAAACGCAGCCCCCAAAACGGCATCGTTTTGAAGGGCTATATAAGGCACTCTTTAGCCAAAAAATTCATTTGGTGAAGGGAAAAGAAAAAAAAGAGAGAGAGAAGGGGAGAGGGGTGCCCGGGGGCGATTTCCGGTGGTCGGTCCGACCACCGGCCGGTCACCGTCCGGTCACCGGACCGCCGTCCGTCGCCGGCGCCGGCCACCGCACGCGGTGGCCGGAAAAGGTAAGATTTTCAAAATTTTTTTTATTTTTTTTTATTTTTTTAATGTTTTTATAATATTTTTATTTTATTATTTGCATGTGTATATGCTGGTAAATAGGAAAGAAAAAGGAAAACAGGTCCTAGAATATCACCTTGTTTCTGATTTTTTGGATCTCGGGGTTTCTCTGACCGTACTTGTGTTTCTATCTCTGCTCTAATGTTTTTTTGAATATTCAGAACTTATTTTCGTGTTTAAATCTTATGTATTGATGAAAAAAAAGCCCTTTTTACAAGAATGTGATTCGGCTTTTATAGCCTTCTGCCTTGAATTTTTAATTCTTGCTGTCTTTTCTTTCTGCTTCTTTGCAGGAGCAAGTGGGCACAAGTGGAGGGCGGTGAAATGGCGGTCGATGGGACTTGGGGCGGTGCGGCAGAGGTGTCAGAGGCAAGTGGGTAACCATTCGGGGCTAGGGTTTCTAAGTGTAAACGGGCTTGGGTAGGTTAGTGGGTAGTGGGTTTTCTGATTTGATGGGTATTGGGCTGAAGGTGATTTGGGCTAGGTTTAGTGGGTCAATTTTTGTATCGGGTTTTAATTTAAGGGCAGTGTAAACGGGTTTGGGCCGTAATTGGGTTAGGACTTTAATGTAAATGGACATTGAATTCAATCCATTTTGGTTTTATTTGGGTCATTATTGGACCCCGGGCAAAATTGCCCTATTACAGCTGCCCCTCTTTGCTCATCGTCGTGTAACGGGGATAGAGCAAAGACGTTAAAAGGGCCAATTTTGCCCGATCTTGCCGAGTCTTGACTTCTTCGGTACTTTTCTTGTTCGGGTAGTCTCTTTAGCTCACCGCCTCTTGTAGCCTTGGTTCAATCCACTGTGATTTCAAAGGTATGTCTTGTAGCTTCAATCTGCTCATATCTTCAAGGATATAATAATTTAGCGAGAAGGGATCTGCAACTTCGATCTTTTCTGCTAAATAATACAAAGATTTTCAAATCTGCCTTCTTCGATCTGCTTTCTGCCAGAACAGAGAGATAATATCTGCCGAAGCTTGATCTTGTTACCCTACTGCTTAGGGGGTTAAGATCCGTTAACTTTGCCTACTACCCTACTGCTTAGAGATTTAAGGCGGGCGACTAGAATCTGCTCCGTTGCTGACGTATGATGAGAAAATTCGATCTGTTACCCTACTGCTTAGGGCGTTAAGACCCGATAGAATGCGATCTGCTCCGCTCCTGATCAACGAAGATAAGATCTGCTTTGTTTTGCCTGTTACCCTACTGCTTAGGGAGTTAAGGCGAGTGGCTGAAATCTATCCCAACACCGCTGTATGGAGATAAGATTCGCCAGAATTCGATCTGTTACCCTACTGCTTAGGGAGTTAAGATCTGTTGGAATGTGATCTGCTCCGCTCCAGCTCAGCGAAGATAAGATCTGCTTTGTTTTGCCCGTTACCCTACTGCTTAGGGAGTTAAAGCGAGTGGCTGAAATCTGATCCATCACTGCTGTATGGAGGTAAGATTCGCCAAAATCCGATCTGTTACCCTACTGCTTAGGGAGTTAAGATCTGTTGGAAAGTGATCTGCTTCGCTCCAGCTCAGCGAAGATAAGATCTGCTTTGTTTTGCCCGTTACCCTACTGCTTAGGGAGTTAAGGCGAGTGGCTGAAATCTGATCCATCACTGCTGTATGGAGGTAAGATTCGCCAAAATTCGATCCGTTACCCTACTGCTTAGGGGGTTGAGATCTGTTGGAATTTGCTGTTTCCATCAATCTGGGTACATCGTCCACTGGGGAGTTTATCTGTAAAATAGATTTCCTGGGTTTTATGCTTATGCAAATCATTAGGATGTCATGATTGAAATGAGTCAAATGCTTCCTAATTGTGCGTACTATGATGCAAAAATGCTATGAGAATGATCCTACTTCGACTATCACTTGCTCATTCATCCAAGTTTCACTCGAGGTGTCATTCACACTCTGTTCGTATGCCTCAGATCAAGTTGGTCTGGTTATGACCTGCTAAAATCCTCGGATCAAATTGTTTACGTTTTCTAATCATCACTTCGAACTGAAAATGAAATTTCCTTTGGGCATCCCCAATCTTTACAAAAAGGGGGTTCTTTAAACAATCGTTCTGTTTTGGTTTCTTGCATTATCAGGAGATTTTACAGAGTAACATGCAGAACTTTCATTTGTAAAAATATTCTAGTTCATCGATCTTTATTTCAATGTAACACATTTTGTGCATAGTGGAAGGAAAAGTTTGAAGATAGTCAGATTCGAACAAAGTTATCAAAATACAAAGGAAATTAATCTGACAACATATCTTTGAGAGGATCAAAAGATAGTGAACAAGACAGTCAGATGCCCTAGATATCGCAGCTTGAGCTTCTGTACACAGGTTCCATGAAGACTGCTTTGGGTTTGACGTGTGTTTAGAAGACCCAAAGTACTTTGCTGACGCCTCGGTATGTAATGTATTCCTGCTTTTCGTCAGGTCAAGTACAGTGAGGTGCGTGTCGTTTGAAATTTGAGCCGCCCTTTCGGGTTTTCAACTCAAAACCCCTTTAGTCTCAAGGCGCCCTTTGCGGGTTTTCACCTTGGCTTCTCCATCATTCATCATCATCATCATTTTTTTTTTTTTTTTTTTTAGACATTTTTTTTTTGAATAGAAGTCTCAAAGCGCCCTTGCGGGTTTTCACCTTGGCTTCTCTCCTTTTAGACAAAATACTTCTTGACTGAGTCCGAATTCACCGGATTGGGTAAGCTTTTCCCATCCATTTCTGTCAAAATTAACGCACCGCCAGAGAAAGCCTTTTTCACGACATACGGCCCCTCCCAGTTTGGCATCCACTTTCCTCTGAAGTCTTTTTGTATGGGAAGGATCTTTTTCAATACAAGGTCCCCCTCGTAAAATTCTCTTGGACGAACCTTTTTATCGTAAGCTCGCATCATTCGCTTCTGATACATCTGACCGTGACGAATTGCCTTTAACCTTTTTTCCTCAATCAGATTCAATTGATCGTATCGTGATTGAATCCATTCTGCCTCATCCAGCTTTATTTCCGACAAGATTCGCAGGGAAGGTATTTCCACTTCGATGGGTAACACTGCCTCCATCCCATAAACTAGCGAGAATGGAGTTGCCCCGGTAGAGGTTCTAACAGATGTTCGATAGGCAAATAGTGCAAATGGCAGTTTCTCGTGCCAATCTCGGTAAGTCTCAGTCATCTTTCCCACTATCTTTTTGATGTTTTTGTTGGCCGCTTCCACTGCCCCGTTCATCTTTGGGCGGTAAGGAGACGAGTTATGATGTTTGATCTTGAATTGACTGCAGACTTCTGCTATCGTGCTGTTATTCAAGTTCAGTGCATTGTCTGATATGATTCTCTCAGGCATTCCATATCGACAGATGATCTCTTTCTTCAAAAATCGACTCACTGCCGCTTTGGTGACGTTAGCATATGAAGCAGCCTCCACCCATTTCGTAAAGTAATCGATGACCACAAAGATGAAACGATGCCCGTTCGAGGCCTTAGGTGAAATTGGCCCAATGACGTCCATGCCCCACATGGAAAAGGGCCATGGAGAAGTCATAACATGTAAGGGCGACGGTGGAACATGAATCTTATCTCCATAAATCTGGCATTTATGACATTTCTTGGCATAGCTGATGCAATCCCCTTCCATAGTGGACCAATGGTATCCAAATCTCATAATTTGTCTTGCCATTGTGAAGCCATTGGCATGTGTCCCACACACACCTTCATGCACTTCTTCTAAGATTTTCCTAGCTTCTACAGCGTCGACGCACCTTAAAAGCACCTGATCTTTCCCTCTTTTATAAAGGATATCTCCATCCAACACATAGTCGCAGGCTAACCTTCTCAAGGTTCTTTTCTCATTCTCCGTTGCCTGTTCAGGGTATTCACGATTCTTCACATATCGTAATATATCCTGGTACCAAGGGTGGTCATCCTTTTCTTCTTCTTCGATGCTACAGCAGTGAGCTGGGGCTTCGAAGATGCTCATTTGAATAGGCTTCATATCCTCCTCTTTGTTTACTTTAATCATGGATGCCAGAGTTGCCAGAGCATCTGCCATCTGGTTTTCATCTCGTGGGAGGTAATTAAAAGTAATATCGTCGAACTCCTCAAGTAGTCCTAAAACTACCCTCCGGTAATTGATCAATTTGGGGTCTCTTGTCTCCCATTCACCTTTGAGTTGATAAATCACCAACGCCGAATCTCCGTACACTTCCAACGTCCTAACCTTTCGTTCTATGGCTGCCCGAATCCCCATGATGCAAGCCTCGTATTCCGCCATATTGTTTGTACAGTCGAAGTCTAATTTGCATGTGAACGGATAATGATCTCCCTCTGGGGATATTAAGACTGCTCCGATCCCATTTCCTATTGCATTAGATGCCCCATCAAAGTTCAACTTCCATGGATTTTTCTCGACCGCTGCCGCATACATCAATTCTTCGTTTGGAAAGTCAAAGCTTAATGGTTCGTACTCTTCCGAAGCCCTACTAGCCAAAAATTCTGCTATTGCGCTTCCCTTTATGGCTTTTTGATTCACATATACTATATCAAACTCAGAAAGTAGTATCTGCCATCTTGCCATTCTCCCATTCAGGGCTGCTGACTCCATCATGTACTTTAATGGATCCATTTTCGAAATTAGCCACGTTGTGTGATACAACATATATTGCCTCAACCTTCGGGTCGTCCAAATCAAGGCACAACACAACTTTTCGATCGGTGGGTATCTCATTTCACAATCAGTAAATTTCTTACTGAGGTAATATATCGCCCTCTCCTTCCTTCTTGACTCGTCATGTTGACCTAGTACACATCCCATAGAGTTGCTGAACACCGACAAGTACAGTATCAGCGGTCTATCTGGACTAGGTGGAGATAGTACTGGAGCGTTTGACAAATATTGCTTGACCTTATCAAAGGCATTCTGACATTCTTCATCCCAGGTACCCTGGTTGTGTTTCCTAAGAAGGCGAAATATGGGATCACATTTCTCGGTCAATTGTGAAATGAACCGAGCAATGTAATTCAACCTTCCAAGAAAACCTCGCACTTCCTTCTGAGTATGCGGTGGCGGCAGCTCTTGTATGGCCCTGACTTTGTCTGAGTCAACCTCTATTCCTTTTCCACTGACTACAAAGCCCAATAGTTTCCCTGACCTGACTCCAAATGTACACTTTGCTGGATTGAGTTTCAACTGAAACCTTCTCAATCTCAAGAATAATTTCCTCAAGGCTTCGATATGTTCCTTTTCAGTTCGAGATTTGGCAATCATGTCGTCCACGTACACCTCGATTTCCTTGTGCATCATATCGTGGAATAAAGTCACCATAGCCCTTTGGTATGTTGCGCCTGCATTCTTTAGGCCGAATGGCATTACCTTGTAGCAGAAGGTGCCCCATAATGTTATGAAAGTGGTCTTATCCATGTCCTCAGGATGCATCTTTATTTGATTGTATCCCGAGAAGCCGTCCATGAAGGAAAACAATAAATAACCCGCCGTATTATCTACCAGGGTGTCAATGTGTGGCAAGGGAAAGTTGTCTTTTGGGCTAGCTTTGTTCAAATCTCTGTAATCGACGCACATTCGTACCTTCCCATCCTTCTTAGGAACAGGCACAATGTTAGCTACCCATTCTGAGTACTTGACCTCCTGCAGGAATCCAGCATCAAACTGCTTTTTGACTTCCTCTTTGATCTTCAGCACGACGTCAGGCCTCATTCGTCGTAATTTTTGCTGAACTGGTTTGCAATCTTGTTTGATAGGGAGACGATGCACCACGATATTTGTATTCAGCCCCGGCATGTCCTGATACGACCATGCAAATACATCTTTAAATTCTCTCAGTAGCTCGACAAGATCTTGCCTTGTTTCCTTGGTAATGTGCGTCCCTATTTTCACCTCCTTCCCTTCTTCCAGCGTTATGTTCTCCGTTGCCTCTTTTTCGTGGGGCAGAATTTGCTTTTCTTCCTGCTTCACCATTCTCAATAGATCTGGAGATACATCACAATCCCTGTCATCTTCAAAATCCTGAGGTTCCTCTGAACGCAAGTCTTGCTCAAAGGAGACTTCAGGGTTTGCAGTATCGTCGCTCATATCATTGATATCTAGGGACCTGCGGGGTATGAGAGAATGTGCGAAGAATGAATGAATTTAAGAATGATTATTTTTATGTTATGAATGAGTAAAAAAAAGAATGAAATTAGAAGGTCAAAAGAATGTTTATAGAAGAATGAAAGAAGTTTGCTCGATTTGACAAAAGTGTTCTTTATTGAAACTAAAATATCTGAACATAAGCCTATTTCACGAACGAAATCTTATTACTCCTAGGCTTTAGAGCAATAAGAGTGTTCTGGAAAATTACTCTGTAAAGTTCCTAAAGGTTACAGGAAGTTCTTCAGCAGTCCAATTGTTTAAAGAGCTCCCCGGTTCGTAAGGACGGATATCCCCCAAGATCCTTGGTTCAGTCTCCCTATCATGTATGGCGTTGATGTGATAGCTTCCTTTCTCGAGTGCCCCCACCTCAGGGTGAATTATCCCTCCTGACACAAAGGTCTGAGATATGTGAGGGAACGTCATTGGTTCCCACTCGAGTTCTCTTCTACTCAGACGTGCCTTTCTTCTTTCCTGTTGCTTCTCTATCTCCTTCTTCCTCTGTTTGTAGTCTGGCCTAAATCCTAGGCCAAAGCGATCTCTTTTCTCCCTTATCTCGGGGACTCGGGTTCCACCTTGGAGGTATTTGCCTAACCCTTTTCCAGGCACAGCTCCTTTTCCTACTGTCATTTGCAAACCCATCTTTGTGGTCTTGGACATTTTGGGCACTGGTATTTCATTTCCCTCCGAAATGAAGGTTGCATTGACAAATTCTAAAGAGCGAAAAGAGCATTCAATTGACTCTTCATCTGCCTCCACATAAGGCGCGTTACCAGTAACTGCTGCTATGATGTCTTCTTCCGCGTTTATGGTTACCAATCGTCCATCTGTCACCAATTTCAGTTTTTGATGTAGAGATGAGGGCACCGCTCCTGCTGAGTGTATCCAGGGCCTCCCTAGCAGGCAATTATAAGAGGGCTTGATGTCCATTACCAGAAAATCCACCTCATATGTGTTTGGCCCGATCATTAAAGGGACGTCGATTCTTCCCATCACCTTTCTCTCCGTGCCATCAAATGCTCTTACTATGTTATGGCATGCTTTCATGTGGGAACTATCTATCGGCAACCTGTTTAATGTAGATAATGGCAGGACGTTCAAGGCTGACCCATTATCGATCAGTACACTTGGCAGCGTATACCCTTTGCAACGAGTGGTGATGTGTAGAGCTTTAGTCGATCCCATGCCACCCGGTGGGATTTCATCATCATTGAAATAGATGAAATTGTCAGCACTTATGTTATTAACAAGGCGATCCAGCTTATTGACAGATATGTCCTTAGTGACATAGGTTTCATTAAGCACTTTCATCAATGCCTCACGGTGTGCTTCTGAACTCAGGAGCAATGCTAATACTGATATCCGGGCCGGTTGTTTGCGGAGCTGTTCAACTACACTATACTCGCTATGTTTCAGGAATTTTAGGAATTCCTTAGCCTCTTCCTCCTTCACTGGTTCATTGATAAGTGCTTCAGCCTCTTTGTCTTTCTCGAACGCTAAGGCTTTTGCCTTTACAGACTCGATCCTGATTCCTCCCGCGTCATAACGCTTTCCACTACGCGTGAAAGAACCTTCTGCCTGGGTTTCTTTGGAAGCATTAGCTATTTTTTCTTCTTCCGGCATCGTCACACTGCAGTCATAGTTCCAGGGCACCCTCTTGTTATCCTTATAAGAAAAGGAAACGGGTTTGCGAATAATGATCTTCGGTGTTGTTTGCGCTCCCGCATCGTCATACTTAGGTAGGGAAATAATGATCCTTGGCCGGTTGGTTCCTCGATTCGACGATTCTCCCTCCAAGGCGCATATGTGTCTTGCATCCGAGCCCTCTTCATAAAATTCCAGCTCCTTATTATCCATGAGGCTTTGTATCAGAATTCTAAATTCAGCACACTCTTGGATCTCGTGCCCTTCGACTTGATGGAACTCACAGTAGTTCCCCGCTTTTTCACTTCTTTCTTTGGCGACCAACATTCCTCTTTTCATCATTTCTCCCCAAATCACCTTTAACGGTGTCCTTACTTCAGAAATGTCTTCTTTGACCCTTCTCGTATCGGTTTCTCCGATTGCGTTCGCCCCTTGATCGCTGTGGTTCGGCAATGGGTTTTCTGTACTAGGGGTGTCGTCAAATTTCACGATCCCCATTTTGATAAGTCTTTCCACGGCCTTTTTGAAGCTGACGCAATTTTCAATTGAGTGTCCCTGAGCTCCAGCATGGTATTCACACTTGGCATTGGCATCATACCACTTGGGGTATGGGGGCTGCAGAGGTTTCAGGTAATAGGGAGCTATCGCGTGTGTGTTATATAAACTTTGGTAAAGTTCTTTATATGTCACCGGGATGGGCGTGAATTGGATCTTTTCAGTGTTCTGTCTTGCATTAGATTCCTGCCTTTGGGAACCCTGTTGCCCTCCCGTGGTCGTTCTCGGTTGGCTAACCACAATCGCCTTCGGGCTATGACTGCTCGCGTTGTTCACTTCATTATCTTTCCTTCTTGGGGCCGGCCTTTTAGTGGTTTCTCCTTCTATCTTACCAACCCTTATGGCGTTTTCAATCATTTCTCCTGCCATAACTATATCGGCGAAGCTCTTAGTGGTGCTTCCGATCATGTGAGTAAGGAATGGGGCCTTCAGGGTATTTATGAATAGTACAGTAGTTTCTTTCTCCAATAGTGGCGGCTGAACTTGCATGGCGACCTCTCTCCACCTTTGTGCATATTGTCGGAAGCTTTCATTATGCTTCTTTTCCATATTCTGTAGGGTCATTCGATCGGGCGTCAAGTCAGCCACATGGCTGTACTGTTGCATGAAAGCGTGTGCCAAGTCTCTCCAGGAATTGATCCTATCGCGAGTTAATTGGTTATACCATTTAGCCGCGGCGCCGACTAAACTGTCTTGAAAACAATGAATCAGAAGTTGATCATTGTTCACGTGCCCTGTCATTCTCCTACAGAACATAGTAAGGTGGGCTTCAGGACAGCTAGTCCCATTGTATTTTTCAAATTCTGGCATTTTGAATTTATGGGGGAGGACTAAGTCTGGGACCAAGCTAAATTCCTTAGCGTCCATCCCTTGTCGGCCATCAGCACCTTCTAGAGCCCTAAACTTTTCTTCCAACCATCTGCAACGTTCTTCCAATTGTCTTGAGGATTCGGTCCTTTCCCTTTCCTTCTCAGCCAAATCCAAATCAGGGGTGAGTGAATTGATAGGATTTTCTAACGGGTTAGACCCCGAACCGTCTTGTAGGTTCACAGGCATTCCAATATCAATTTGCCCCTGTTGAGGCCTAATGGTGACAGACGGCCTTCGTAGGGTAGCCTCCGTCTGTGTTTGAGTACGGGGTGGTGTGAAGCCCGGAGGATAATCATCATTATCTTCCGCGGTAGCAGCCATAGGGGCCTTTCCCTTATCCATTGCTCCTTTCAGCAGCTGAGCCATTTCGGCCACCATACTCCTCTGAGCCTCCATCATCTGTTCACGCATATCGTTTTGTATTTTTGCCAGTTGTTCTTGCAATTGTTCCTGCATTTCTTTTTGCAGTTGCTCGAATCTCTGATCCATATTCTTGGTTTTAGCACGCGTACCGTAGGGATGTGGATTTTCCAGATTCTTTCCTTCTGTAACAACTTTTACTCATCAGGGTCTTTTCAGTTTTAATGCATATGATGTAATGCAATGCGAATGCATGAATGCAAAAGATATCGATCCCGATTCAGTTTCAATTTAGAAAACGTTGTTTAAGGAACAAAAATCCTTACACAAAACGAATTACAGACACTTTCATCGTTAGGTATAGAGTTTCAACCCATTTTTCTTTAATAACAGGAACAAAAGTTTTTTTACAACAAGCTGATTACAGATATGCCTTTGCTTTTAGGCCTAGAGTCTTGATTTTCTTAAGCAATGCCGCCAATTCTCGACCTCGGTCTGATTCTTGCTCGTATCTGACACCTAACACATCGGCTTGCACTGCCAGGTCTTGCAGATGGTCGGCGACTTCTCGGATCTGGACAATGGCCTCTCCCATAAGGTAATCTCTATCTCTGACTTGATTCTGGAAATGGTGAAGCTCTCCCTTCCAGTGTTCCTCTCGCGCTTCAAGCTGCTCGATACGAAGCCCGCCGTCTTGTAGTGCTGTCTCTAGCCCTTCTATCTGATGTTTCATCTCTTCAATTTTATCTTGGCTTGCTTTCAACTCGGCCGCGGAGTTACGACTTCGGTGGAGATGAAGGGACCGTCCGAGTTCAGTTACCTTAGCCCTTAATCCTTGACTTTCCTTTCGATTATCTGCTAAGTTCCTTTCCAAAGCTTGATTCTGTGCCTGCATTTCTTGGAACCTTTTCTCCCAATGGTTTGCTTTGGTTTTCTCTTCCCGAACCTCTAGCTGCCATTGTTCAGAAGTCTTTCCTAATCCGGCTCTCTTTTTTGACAGTTGCATTTTCCTATACCGTTCTTTCAGGTCATCTCGGTCTTCTTCTATTTTCCTCTTTTCTTTCTTCACCTTTTCGACCTCTGTTTTCTGTACATCAACGTCTAGGCTCAGGTACATCTTCTCTTCTTCTAACTTCTCTATTCGTTTTGCGAGTTCTAGATTTTTCCTTTCAAATTCTAACTTTACGAGTTCTAGTTCTGAAGGAATCACCCGTAAGCTTTCCTCCATTGATTGAGCAGTCTCCCAACTTGGCCTCGGGATGTTGTCATTGGTTCTCTTGTTAAACCATTCTTTGTACTCAGGGGTCACCGTCGGGCCATCAGTCAGAACCTTCATGCAGTAGATCTTCTTCCAGGCGTCAGAAATCTCTCGTATCTTCTTTTTATAATTGTCGCCTTTGTATGAGAATTCACTTTGGGCCAGGCCATATGTTACCGGTATAAACTGTTCCGCCTTGTATTGCCTCAAAACGAGCAATGGCGCATAACCGACAACTCCCCAAATTCCAGGGAGAGGTACCCAATCAAAGGTTCCACAACGATAAATGATTCCTCTAGGAGCCATCCAAGGAGCTTTCCATACAACATCTTCTTTTCGGAGATTTCGCAGTATCTCTATCCATCTCTCCTCTGTGATGTCATCTCTTCTTGAGGTAGTCGCTGCTTCTCTTAAGGGAGAATAGTCCTGTAAGAATACTCGGCAAGGACCTCTATCGACCTTCCAGAAGTGACTATGGAACCACACTAACAATAACTGTGCACAACCGATGAATCTACCTTCACCAGTTCTCCTACATGCATTCAAGGACCGAAATGTTTCTGCTAGGATTGCCGGTACAGGTGTGACTTGTTTGTCGAGCCGATCGAATAAATCTGTGACTGCCTCGTCTATATGCCCCATAGCCTTCGGAAAAATTACCAACCCGTAAATACTCAAAGCTAAGACATCCACCTTCCTCTTCGTGTCAGGGTGCGTCAGTATCAAATCCCTTAGGCTGGCCCATGAAATACATTTGCTATCACCTTTTTGTTGGATCCGAGCTGTGGCCCACTGTTCACTCATTCCCGTGATGATCATTAATTTCTTCACGAAAGTTGGAAGATTGACAGCCCTAACATAAGCCTTGTTATCTTGAATTCTCGGACAGCGGAGCAAGACGGTATATTCTTCCACAGTGGGTGTCAAATCTACCTCACCGAATGTAAAACAGCTATAAGCGGGGTTCCAAAACTGTACCATAGCCCGAAACAGACGCTTATCCACCTTAATGTCTAACAAATAGGGAAGATCTCCGTAATTCTGATAGAACAACTGTTTAGTCTCATCATCCCATTGGGCCCAAATGTCTCTCAATTCTTGAAGCTCGTTCTGTGCCGAACTGATACGGGTGAAGTCCCACAGCTCCGACGTATACCCCTCGGCAATACTATCTCCTTTTTCTAACTGGGCTTTCTCTGACCATGTCCGTATGTTAGCGTTGTCTTCCACTTTGTCAAGATATTCATTCCCCATTACAAAACTTTCTAACTTAGAAATAGAACCGTGAATCGATACCTTTAGAGGCTGGATGACATGCAATGATGACAAAACAGAAAACGTTAGTGTCACATATAACAGATGTAATCCAAAGAAAAACAAACAAGCACCTACATAGGTAGTCACTAAAGGTCATCTCCGTACTACTTAGGGCAAGCACTTAAGGCGCACTATATGCGTTTTGGTTCTAAAGAGAAAGGGTACCTGAACCAGCAGATTCCTCGATCCTCCCCCATTATAGGTTCATATGGACCAAGTTCGGTTCAGGGGGACACATTTCCCTACTGCCAAGCGGAGATGAAAATCTCACGAAGCACATAGGTACGGATGTATCCCGGAAGTGATTCACCAGCCCATGCGGAGGTGAAAACCTCACGAAGGCGTAGTTCCTCACTCCCACTTAGGGGTGTGACCACAACGGTCATGCAAATGCAATGTGTGCGAGGAAAGGTAACAAACATATACAACAAACGCACGTAAGATATTGTATTAAAAATGTTCCAAATCTCTAACATTAAGACAGAAAATGTTCAATTTTTGGCTTGACTCACTTAACGGTTCCCCAGCGGAGTCGCCAAGCTGTCGTAACCATTTTTTTTTGGCATAGAAAAAAGACGGAAGTCGACTTAAAAAATGAAAAAGAGGAGTCGCCACCAATCTTTTTAGGTGTGATTGGATCACCTTATAAAACTCTTTGGTCTACGAAAAATTAGAGAAAACGGGCTCGGGAGTCGGTTACGCGCGGGGAAGGATTAGCACCCCCGCGACGCCCAAAATTGGTACCAAATTGAGCAATTTTCTGTCTTGAGTCGAAATTTGGAAAGTTCTGAAAATAGGATTCTTTTTTGAAACAGGAATAACTTGGGTAGGAAATTCGGGATTCCTTCGTCTCAGGAGAATACAAATACCACATCCAGCACGATTGGACACGAGATTCGTGAAATCTTTGAAACTAGAGATATCTCACGAGTTGCAAAACTTAGGAGGGTATTTTAGGTATATAGACGAGAGAGAAATCGCAACCCAGCATGTTAGGGCACTATTTCCCGGATCACTAAATACAAAAATATTGCCTCATTTTAAAGACATTTTTGAATTAAGACGAGACGATTTTAAAAAGACCGAGATTCTTTCGTTCCGGAGGAATATGAACGTCACATCCAGCACAATTGGACACGAAGTTCTTAGGTTCCACGAAACTAAAGTTATCTCGCACGTTGCAAAACTTAGGAGGGTATTTTAGGTATTTAGACGGGCGAGAAATCGCAACCCAGCACGTTAGGGCACTATTTCCCGAATCTCTAAACACAAAAAATATTGCCTCGTTTTTGAAATCTTCGGATAATAACGCGATTGGGCTAAAAACGACATATAGAGGATTTGTGAAATGTATTGAAGTCGTATATGTTTGTGATAGTATCGAAAATGTAGGGCATTGTAATGTAAAAATAGTTATTAATAATAAACATGTAGCTCTATGCGTATATATATGTATATATTAAAAAATGTACGTAGAATATGAAAGTATAGCATAAAAAATTTTATATACATATGTGATATATACACATACAAAGAATATATTGAAGGAATATATATATGACGTATAGGTTAAACTAAAACATATGTACAATGTATATTTATATTAATAGTATTTATATTTAAATAGGATTAATAATGGCATAAAGTACGTGCATGGGATGATATACGGGTATAAACATGCTTAACATGCATAAAACATAAGTTGATATGAAGTATATAATTAGCAAGATTAAAATATGTAGATAAATATAAAATAATATGAAGATACATAAGAATATTTACAAAATATGTAGGTTAAAAAAAAATATAAAAGATATTAGAAATGATAAAAATGTGAAATATATACGTGTAAAATACTTATATGCTATAGGAAGGATGCATAAAATATATATACGTAATATATTAATGTTATTGAAATATAAAGATATAGCTTTACATAATATGCATGCAATATTGATATTAATATATATAAAGAGTATATAAAGGGAGGATAGGTATATAACATATAGGTTGAAATATATATATGTATAATGTATGTAATATAATATAAAATGGTAGTTAACAAAATATATACACTTAATATAGAAATATATATATGAATTAAGTAAAATATGAAATGTTAGTAAATAATAACAATAATAATAATAATAATAATAATAATAAAAATAATAATAATAATAATAATAATAATAATAATGGAACTCATTGAAACTTAAAAAAAATGAAAAAGGACTAAATCGGATTAAAAACGAAGGTTTTGGGCAAATTTAAAATCAAAAATGGGTAGGGAGGACCTATACGAACGCGGGTCAAAATAGAAAGGACCACAATGGTAATTTACGCGGGTCCCTAAAACGCTACCGTAGCAGGATGGACTGAATTGCAACACGGGGAAAACTATTGGGCTAATTTGAAAACATTGAAAGACCTAATTATGCAGGCCTGAAAAAGCGGAAGGGCTGATCGCGCAAATAGCCCTTCCGCTACAAAAACACGCGGATCCTTGCTGGAGCGGGTCGGAGTCCGGGTCGGGCCCTCAAAACGACGTCGTTTTGGGGTTAAAACGCAGCCCCCAAAACGGCATCGTTTTGAAGGGCTATATAAGGCACTCTTTAGCCAAAAAATTCATTTGGTGAAGGGAAAAGAAAAAAAAGAGAGAGAGAAGGGGAGAGGGGTGCCCGGGGGCGATTTCCGGTGGTCGGTCCGACCACCGGCCGGTCACCGTCCGGTCACCGGACCGCCGTCCGTCGCCGGCGCCGGCCACCGCACGCGGTGGCCGGAAAAGGTAAGATTTTCAAAATTTTTTTTATTTATTTTTATTTTTTTAATGTTTTTATAATATTTTTATTTTATTATTTGCATGTGTATATGCTGGTAAATAGGAAAGAAAAAGGAAAACAGGTCCTAGAATATCACCTTGTTTCTGATTTTTTGGATCTCGGGGTTTCTCTGACCGTACTTGTGTTTCTATCTCTGCTCTAATGTTTTTTTGAATATTCAGAACTTATTTTCGTGTTTAAATCTTATGTATTGATGAAAAAAAAGCCCTTTTTACAAGAATGTGATTCGGCTTTTATAGCCTTCTGCCTTGAATTTTTAATTCTTGCTGTCTTTTCTTTCTGCTTCTTTGCAGGAGCAAGTGGGCACAAGTGGAGGGCGGTGAAATGGCGGTCGATGGGACTTGGGGCGGTGCGGCAGAGGTGTCAGAGGCAAGTGGGTAACCATTCGGGGCTAGGGTTTCTAAGTGTAAACGGGCTTGGGTAGGTTAGTGGGTAGTGGGTTTTCTGATTTGATGGGTATTGGGCTGAAGGTGATTTGGGCTAGGTTTAGTGGGTCAATTTTTGTATCGGGTTTTAATTTAAGGGCAGTGTAAACGGGTTTGGGCCGTAATTGGGTTAGGACTTTAATGTAAATGGACATTGAATTCAATCCATTTTGGTTTTATTTGGGTCATTATTGGACCCCGGGCAAAATTGCCCTATTACAGCTATAATCCGATGTGAACTTCCAGCTTTTGGCCAAGACTGAGAATATCACCTCGTTTGAATCTTATCTTGCAGTGCTTTTTAGTTGGCTTGCTGGCTTTGTTTGTTTTAGTTAAATTTGCATGGACTTTGCAGTACTTTTTAAAGTATTTTTCTCAGCCATAAGCTGAAAACTAGGGATATAATAAAATGGAGAAACAATTTCTGAAGAGTACTTGATTGAGTTTCCATAAGTTTCATTTACAATTGGATGATTCCTAGAATCATATCACAACTTATCTTTGTATTGGGTTGAGTTTGTTGATAATAACCATTAGGCATAATGATAAATTCTACCCTTAACTTTACATATGTTTTCAATTTGGGCCTTATTCGTTTTTTTAGTTGAATTTGACCATTAATCTTTTAAAAAGAGTCAAATTATTTTTTTAGCGAAAATGTTGACTAAATCATTAATTTTTAACGATGTCTGCATGACAATCTGTATGACAATACATACGTGCTTCATCACAAGCACTATTTGTCTTATATGTTATGTCAACAAATAATTTAAAATTTATAAAATATTCAAAAATAAAAAAATTAAAATATACAATATAAAAATTTTATAAAAATTCAGAAAAAAAAGACATGAAGTATATGCGAATTATCATATGAGTTGCTATATTTAAAAATTTATTGTTTTAATTAGTATTTCCATTAAAAAATAATAATTCGACTCTTTTTGGAAGGTTGATGGTCAAATTCAACCATTTTTAAAATAATGAGGGCTAAGCTTAACTTAAAAGAAGAATAAAGATTAAATTGATAAAACATGTCAATAGTAAATGTTAAATTTATCATTATGCCTAACCATTAATATCACCTTTGGTTGTCGTTGTTGTGAGGTGCAACTATGGTTACAACTGTAGTTGTTTTGCAACTTGAGGCATAGATAG
This sequence comes from Gossypium stocksii, assembly GCA_020496765.1. NCBI lineage: Eukaryota > Viridiplantae > Streptophyta > Magnoliopsida > Malvales > Malvaceae > Gossypium > Gossypium stocksii. The sequence continues at coordinate 115,891,114 of CM035623.1, forward strand.
ATTAAACCATAACTTGCCTTACTTATTTGAGATAGGTCGGTTAACCACTATTATTTTACATTAATTGTCGTGACATGTTAGACTCAAGACCTAATAAGCTAGACACGAAAATTTAAAAGAGTAGAGTCATCACTAACTAATTTAAGATAGGTAGGTTAACCACTTATTATTTAAAATTTTAACACTTATCCTAAAACTAACTTAAAAAAATCTTAAGAACTAAGACTCAAACTCATCACTAAAATTTGAAGTTGAGAGGGAAGATTGCAACACCCCTATAATGTCTATATAATGAAAATCCTACAAGGTTTGGTAATTAAGATTTCTAACTTAAAAGCTTTGAATGTTGACTCCAATCTAAACTTAAAAATCTACGATTATCATTATAGTGCATGAAAAATTTCGAATCCAAATAAATGATTAAATCAAAACACTGCTAGATCATTTTCCATTCTAAAACACTGCCTAAATTAAATCAAAATCTAAAACACAAGGAGCGTCGTCATGAAAAACCTCAACTAGAACAAAACCCTAGAAAACTTGCTAGATTAGTAGACCAAAGACGTTCTAGAAATCTTAAAAATCTAAACAATAATGCATGAAAAATTAACATCGAACTGGATCTTAAAGTTGTAAATAAAAATTCAAATTCAAATCAAACAATTAACAATATTAGAATTAAAGTCAAATAAAAAGAAAATAACAAGAAAGGCCTAATTTTAAAATTTAAATAATTTTAAAATTTAATAAAATGTAGAAGTAAATGGACTATTTTTTTTTTTTTGCTCAGTCAATTGAATACAAGAAAAGGCGTTGGGAACACCCAACCCAAACCAAATCAACAAGAAACCAACAGCAACAAAAAAAATGCCAAAATAGAACACAACAACAAACCCCAAGAAAAAAAGTTACCTATATTCTCAAAATGAGGTATACCTCAACAAAACTTGCTAAAACCAAGACACCCGCCATTCCATTCTTACCACGACATGTGACTTCAAATTGAACCTCAGCCATTTGCCATAAACATCCTTCCAAAATCACGAACCACCATGGCCGAAGACGACAATATTTCAACCAATCCAAAACAGTAGTTGAATTGCATACCCAAATTAAAAAGACCAGCTCCTTCCAAAACAACACAAAAACCAACACAACAGCCTCTTAATTGCCAATAGAACAACCCATTCCTACTCCTCCATTGTAAATCAGCCAGAAAATAAAGCCAAAATCAATCCCTTATCGTCCCAGAACACTCCACCACAAACCATAATCACATTCAAAGCAACCCCTACAGCATTGAATTGGACCCAACCCATAGGAGGAGGCTCCCAAACAAAACCAATCATTCCTCCAGCTACACAACATTTCACCGACTAACTCCACCAACCAAACCAACTCAAACCACGTATACACACCCTCACACAAACATAAAACAAACATTAGTAGGAGTCCAACAAAAACAAAGCATCAAGATTGAATAAATAGGAACAATCCTACTCCTGTTCAGACATATTCATAAAAAAAATCTCCAACAAACAAAACAGCACCATAACAAACAATTTACTTATAAAGAATCCCACTTTAATTCACAACAACCCCCATTTCTTGTCATCAAACACACACTTCCTAATTCAATTATTGCCAATCAAAAAAGCCATGTGGAACCAACAACAAAATAACGATTACCATACCATGAAATTTCCTAAACCAGTCTCAAAAGCTCTGGACCATTCCATGAAGCTGATCAATCATCCATAACATTTTTCAATAATTCTCTCCAAAACTATCGACATTTCTTTGGAGTTTTCAGTCTTGAATCTCCATTGTTGCAGCAAATCCAGAACATCTCCTGAATCGCCTTCCTTCACCTACACCAAATACTAGTCGAAATCTTCATTTCCCGAAATTTACCTCTGTAGCCTGATCACCTCTCTCACAAGAGTTCGACATTTAGTTACTACATCTCCGCTCTCATAATTTCTTCGATTACATCTTCTTCATCACCATGTACACTAAACCCCAATTTCTTTCTGATTGCCCAAGTGTTATTTGCTTCCCTAAGAATCACCCTCATTCTGTTGCTAATATCTGAATCAGAAAGGGATTAGTTTACAATCCTCTCATCTTCCTTACGAGACTCCCTTCCTTTTTCCTTATGTAGGGCTCTGTCCCTCTTCTTTCTCTCCTTTGACTTTAAAATGCTACTTTGGATTTCATACATAGACCGAATCTTCTAATTTAATCCTTTTTTTTCTTGCAAAGAAGCACCCGGTTCAATTCTTCTTCAACTTCCAGAGTTGATTCCCAACCGTCACCTATAAAGCAATTTATTTGCTCAAAATTTCGAAAATTAAAAGATATTTAAAATCCTAAGGACCCAATCTGTAATTACAAAAGGTGGAAGCCCTGAAAACAAGTTTAAAAACACAAAGGAATTAAATAAGAAATTTTCCACATTCCCTATTATTTAAACTCCAAAACCCCAAATAGTCTTTCCATTTTTTTCTCAATTTTTACAATTTCAGTTTCAAAAAACCCTCTCCTCTCTGTTCAAGTTCAATATACGGCGAGCTCCGTCGTCGGAGAACCCAAATGGTCTTATACTTTTTTCCATCATTATTGAAAACCATGTTTAGTCTTGCTTGATTTGTGTAATTGGCTACAACATGACTAGAATGGCTTTAAACAAACCTAGGCTTAGACTATAAAATAAAGGTAAACTATACAAGTGATTACCCAATTATGTTGTAATAATTTTATCTTAGTTATTCAATTTTAAAAAATTTCAATTTGGGCATTAAACTTTGTATTTGTTTTTATTTTGGTCACCCACTGTTAAATTAATCATGAAAATAATAGTGTAACTTTTTTTTAACTGGTACAATGACACATCCGGTCCTCAATACTTACATATACCTATAAATTTGAGCCTAATTCTAAATAATTTAATAAATTTAACCCTTCACATTTATAAATTCTATCAATTTGATCTTCAAATTTCTTAACCAAAATTTTTAACTTTTAAAATAGACACATTCTATATTTGTAAATTTGTAAACCCAAAAAAAAAAAACTTCTCCAATTCTGCCATATATGTTAATAAAAAAACATTCTTTTAATTGAAGGATTATCATCAATAGTGAAAGTTTGAATTTTTTAAGTGAGGTTTAAAAAATATTGCATGTTTAATTTACTTTTTACTTTTTTTATTTTATTAAATATATTTATATAAAAAAATTTAATTTACTTATGGAAATACTAAACTTAATAATAATCTTTTATTTAATATATATACTTTTTTTTATCTCAAATCTAATATCCAAAAATCATAAATAAAAATAAATTTTATAACAAGTTGACATTTACACAAAATTCAAATTAAGATTAATTTCATTGAAATAGAAAACTTGATTATCTTAATTTTATGTTTTGTGTAGTGGAAACATTATAACTTGCTTTTTATGATTTATTGATATATGTTTATTATTATAATTTTCTCTTGAATAGTTTTAGATTAGAAAATCTTAATGGATAAAAATATGCATATGCATGCATTCGCAAGAATTCTTCATTAATAGGAGATATTATTGAAAAGCTAGTGAAGGAGAAATGAACATGGTATTATTTGATGCCAAATATTTATATTAAAAGTATGCTATATTTGCATTATTGGAGAAGGTTTTTTTTTCTTTTTCGGGTTTTACAAATTTATAGATGTGGAACATCTCTGTTTTAAAAGTTGAAAGCTTTGGTTAGAAAGTTTGAAAATTAAAAAAGTTGAAAGTTTTGGTTAGAAAGTTTAAAATTTTAACTGATAGAATTTGTAAATGTAAAAAGTTAAATTTATCGAAGTCTTTAGAATAAGGATCAAATTCATAGAATATGAAAGTATTGAGGATTAAATGTGCTATTATATTAGTTAGAGAGATTTTTATTATCAATTTAATGATGGGTGACCAAAATAGGAACAAATACAAAGTTTATTACCTAAATTAAAAATTTAAAGTTTGATGAATAAAACAAAAATACAGACATGATCATTTGTATAATTTATCCTTAAAATAATTTAAACTTGTACACGAATTGAGAAAAAAACTTATCTTAGATAACTTTCAATTGTGCCAAAATTAATACATAAAATAAAACTAAAATTTATTTCACAATTTAATTTTATTCCAAAATTGAGCATCAAATCCTTCACCAAAATATTTAATTAAATAAAACTTATTTCAATTTTCTACTATTCCAAATTTATTGTGATCAGAAAAATTCAAGTGAAGTTTAATTTAGTTTCCATTTTAAAACAAACTTTTGATGTTAATTTTAAAATAAAAATTTAATTTAATTATAAAATTACATTGAATTGTTGGTTTAGCCTATTTTTAAAAAACCAAAAGTTTATAAAGTCAAAAAGTGAAGTGTGCTGACAAAATTAGGTGCTACAATTGCCCCTCTTTGTGCGTTGTTTGTACAATAAAGAACGAGCAAATGTCACGGGGTTAGACTTTTTGTCCTGTAATTCGTACGACTTTTAGTGGCTTCTTCGCTTCAAATGCGTCCAAGTCAGCCTAACTCTCGTAAAGTGATAATTCTTGATAGAAATTCTCTTAAGGCACTGAAAATATGGCGGAAGCGACTCGAAACGAAAAGAGCAACAAAAGTGATGAAAAGCCACAAGAAAGCGCTGCACACTAAGTGTTTGAGTAAATGCACTCAATATATTCTTAATTCAAGAATAAGTTAATACAATGGGATGAATACCAATGAAGAAGGAGGCCTCTATTTATGGTTAAGCTCTCCCAAAATAAAAGGTACAGATTGAGTTCCCATTTACAACGAATAACTTTTTTTACTCTTAGGAAGCTTTACTAGGTTCTATGTTCTATTCTTATGGAGTGATTTCATCTTTTCTTACATAACAATCATCTTCCTGAATCTTCACAGATAACTGCCTTAGAATAAGTAGATGACTCTTGATTTGCATCTATATTTTCAGCCACATTTAAGGCATAAGTTATAAACGATAAATTATACATATTTTTACCTCATGCTTAGCCTATATTTTGGATGAATTATCACTAAATTTGTGCGAATTGGTGCTCTTAATCCTTCTATTTCATGTCTTATACTCAGGAGAGCATAGGGAAGAGAAAAGAACGAGAAACGGGCTAAAAACAGAGAAATAGGCTAAAATGAGAAAACGACATGGCCCAGGAATTCACCACATGACCGTGGCACACGGTCGTGCCATATAAAGTCCAATACGGCCTAACCCCGACAAGCACGGCCAGCCCATACGGCCGTGCCACCATTAACAGGCCCGCACACGGCCTCTTATCGATCCACATGGGCGTGGCACACGGGCGTGTCCCTATCATGAAGAAGTTCAATTCTACTCAAAAAAGGATACTTAGGGGCTAAGAAAGCCATTCTAAACTCTATATAAAGACCTTAGGAGGCAACTTCAAGGGTGTGCTTATTTCCCGCTAAGGGAATACTCTTTTCTCCCAAAAGGAGCGCCTTCTTTCTGCCAAACAAGGAGTGGAAGCAAGGGATTACTCCAAGGGAAGCTGATTGATTCATCCCAGAAGCCGAAATTCTACATCAAGACAAATGATCTCCCTAAATTCCTTCAGGGGTTTTTGGGTTCTTTATGTTTTGTTATCTTATTTCTTCTGAGATGTTTTCTTTATTAATTATGAACTAAACCCCTCAAATACTTGAGGGGGATGAAACCTAAGACAGACCTTATTATTATTCATTCTTGAATTATATGATAAATACTTGAATTGTTCTTAATTATGTGTCATTAATTCTTGGTTTAATAATCCTAGGTATTAAGTCAAGAAACCAATGTGCTTAGGTAGAGGAGCAAAAGTCTCTGTTTTAAGAGTAGATCTACCATAATTAAGCGGAGTTGCATGCAACCTAGACATAGGGCGAAATAAATCTGCCGGATTATGGTCAAACCTAATAGGGGGATCCATAGATCGAGTTAATGCAAGACTAGGGGTTTTAACTAAAAAGAGATTTTAGTTAATCAACCTAGGATTAGTTGTTCTTATCCTCGACGGAGGTATTAACATAAGTTAGGGATCTCTACAGATCAAGTCAAGTGAAGAAATCGTCTAATTCAAGAAGTTAATAACAAGTGAAGTCTAGGTGGATTCTCCTTTGAGTATTGCCCATATCAATTAGCTTTTCCCGAGAGTTTTTCCCCAATTTACTTTTTGTGCATTCTTAGTTTAGTTTTAGAATTAGTTTCATACAAACCTCTTTTACTTTTAGGTTAGATAATAGAAAGGAAGTAAGTACTAGTACTTTTGGTTCCCTTGGGTACGATAACTCGGTCTTGCCGCTAAACTATACTACTGTTCGATAAGTGCGTTTGCATTAAAATCGTGATATTAGTTAGTTTTTGGTGTGATCAGTTTTTATAAATTTTATTACTACATATCACGCGATATCAATAAGCAACTAGATTAGCCTTAATGAACTTCTTTGGAGGTTTAATTTCTCTTCAAGGTTTGTTCTTGGCAATAGAATATTATGGAGCTAATTGTGGTGAAGAAGTAACTCTACTCTGAGTTTCTGTATTAACCTTAGGAGTAGGCTATTTGTTGGTCCTTATTGAAAAGATCTTTAATAGGTAAGTTATGCAGTATAATAGTCTCATAAAAAATAACATCTCTGCTAATTACAACTTTCTTAGTTTTAGGACACCATAACTTATAGCCTTTAACACTAGCCTTAAACCCAAGAAAAATGCACTTAATAAATCTAGGTTCCAATTTACCATTATCAACATGAACATATGCAGCACACCCAAAAATCTTTAATTCTGAATAATCAGCAAGAGTACCAAACCATACCTCTTGTGGAGTCTTTTTTCTCAATGGCAATGGACGGAGACCGATTAATAAAAAAGCATACAAAAGAGGTCGTTTCAGCCCAAAACAACTTCGGTAAACAAGCATTCGATAACATACATCGAACTTTTTCTATGAGTGTTCTATTCATTTGTTCTGTAACACCGTTTTGCTATGGAGTATGGCGAACTGTCAAATGCCTCACGATCCCTTCTGATTTGCATAATTCATTAAATTTATCAGAACAAAATACCAAGCCATTATCTGTGCGAAGGTGTTTTATCTATTTTCCTGTCTGCTTCTCGATCATAGCCTTCCAATACTTAAACGTGAGCAACACATCACTTTTCTACATTAAGAAGAATGCCCAAACTTTTCTCGAAAAATCATCAGTAATCGTCAACATATAATTAGCATCACCCCTAGAAAGCACTTTAAATGGTCCCTAGAGATTAGAATGAATATAATCTAGTGTTCTACTCGTGTTATGAATTCCTCTAGTAAATCGAGCTCTCTTTTGCTTCCAAAAAATGCAGTGCTCACAAAATTTCAGTTTGATAATAACTTGTCTATCAAGAAGTCCTCTTTTGCTTACTTCTGTCATGTCGTTCTCACTCATATTCCCCAGGCGCATATGTCAAAGTCCAGTAACATCATCATCTGACAATTAAAAGGAAGCAACGGCTGCATCACCAATAATAGTTGAACCCTGCAAAACATGTAACTTGACAGTCTTTCTTTGCCCTTTAATCACAACAAGGAAAACCTTACTAATATTTAGAACCCCAACTTAAGTTGTGTACCTTTTGAATCAAGAGTACTCAATAAATCAGATTTCTCTTTAATTCTAGTACAGTTCGTACATCACTAAGTGTTCTGACAATTCCATCGTCAGATTTCTCTTCCTTTCGCCCCTACAGATCCCTTTATTTTGCCACTGTATTTATTTCTTGAACAAGTAACGAGATTTGGGTCACACAATCTCTAACATATCACTGAACAAGAATCCTATAAAGATTACCTATGTTGGAAACGTTAACAATAGAAGGGATAACTACATTGCTTGCCACTACAAACAAAATATTTGCATCTTCAAATGACTCTATTTTTTATGGAATCATTGAGTTTGATGAATGTCCTCCATTCGTTACCCAAAGCATTAAAGAAACTTACATGCTAGAAAGACACTTCTTTTAACACCACCTAAACAGAACACTTGTTGTGTTCTTTGTCAAAGTTAAATAGATAAAAGGATTCAAACCAAGTAAAAAAAAAAAGAGCTTATTCTAATCCTCCAAAGTTTTTGCCATTTCTTTCTTACTATTAAAACTAATAATGGTTAACAAGCCTCTCCAAGGACACAACTTACAAACCAACCCATTTGCCAATAAAGCTTGTGCGCCAAATTTCTGGCTATACATACTTTTTAATTTTCCAACAAAAGTGAATCCAATTCATAGCTAGCCATGGAGACTTGAATAACAAAACCATCAATCCTTCTACCATTAGCTTACACCATCGTTTTCCGTAGCTCTAAGTCATATCTAAACCTCATAAAAGTAAAGGTGTGACTACTATAAAACCTCTTTCGATTCTTATACGCATATAAACATCAATGACATTACCATATTGGTTGAATGCCTCTCTAAGAACAGAAATAGAAACTCTTTTGCTCATGTTATCCACAAAAGCCGTGCAAGATTATTGGTTTTGATGTGATATTTATGTGATCGTACCTATAAAACTAAACTATTATCACAATAAAGGCAAGCGCACCTATCGAACAGTAGTATAGCTTATGGCAAGACCGGAATGTCAAACCCACAATGACTAAAAGTGCTAGTATTAACTTTCTTTTAATTATCTAGCCTAAAAATAATTGGGATTTTTTTAAACTAAAAATTAACTAAACTAAGAACGCGACAGAGAGTAAATCAAGAAAATACTTTTGGAAAACTGATTGATTAAGGCAATACCCAAGGAAGAATTCACCTAGACTTCACTTGTTATTCGACTCTAAACTATACGATTTATTCACTTGACCTGATCTGTAGAAATCCCTAATTTATGTTATTATCTCTTTCAAGACTAAAAACAGCTAACTCTAGGTTGATTAATTGAAATTTCTTTCTAATTAAAACCCCTATTGTTACATTAACTCGATCTATGGATTTCCTTATTAGATTTGACTCTAATCCAGCAGATTTTTGTCGTTCTATGTCTAGGATTGCAATCAATTCCGCTTAATTATGTTGGATATTAATCGTGATGAGATGAAGTAATAAAAATCGATCGTACCTGGAAACTAACTATTATCACGATAAAAAGTCAAGTGCACCTATTGAATAATAGTATAGCTAGTGGCAAGACCGGAATATCGAATCCAAGGAACTAAAAGTACTAGTAATGACTTCCTTCCTATTATCTAACCTAAGAAATAAAAAGGGTTTTGGTTGTAAACTAATTAACTTTAAATTAACTAAGGATGCGACAAAGAGTAAATTGGGAAATTGCTTTCGGGAAAACTGATTGATGAAGGCAATACCTAAGGAAGAATCCACTTAGACTTCGCTTGTTATCTAACTCTGAGCCAGATGATTTCTTCATTTGATTTGATCCGTAAAGATTCCTAAATTATGTTAATACCTCCGTCGAGGATAAGAACAACTAATCCTAGGTTGATTAATTGAAATCTCTTTCTAATTAAAACCTCTAGTCTTGCATTAACTCGGTCCCTGACTCCCTATATTAGATTTGACTCTAATCCGACAGATTTTCGTCGTCCTATCTCTAGGATTGCGATCAACTCCGCTTAATTGTGTTGGATCTACTCCTATGCAAGGACTTTTGTTCCTTTACATAATCACATTCGACTTAAATCAATATCCCAAAAATATCAATTTAAGAATTAAAAACACAATTAAGAATAAATCAAATATTTATCACACAGTTCAGATAACAATAACAAGATCTGTCTTAGGTTTCATCCCTCTTAGATATTTGGGGTTTTAGTTTATAAATGTAAAAAGAAACATCTCAGAATAAATAAAATAACAAAACATAAGAAAACCCAAAACTCCTAAAAGGATAGAAAGGAGATCCTCTGTCTTGATGTAGATCCTAGTTTCTGAGATGGATCAATTGGCTTTCCTTCGAGTAATTCCCTGCCTTTAACTCCCCGTATGGCGGAAATAATGTATCACTTTGTAGTTGCCTCCTAGGGTATTTATATAGAGTTTAGAATGTCTTTCTTAGCCCCTAAGTAGCCTTTTTCGAGTGAAATTGAACTTCCTCACGACAGGGACACACCCGTGTGAGTCAACTTCCAGGCCGTGTTCGAGCCTGTTAATGTGGCACGGACGTGTGACACGCCCATGTGACGAACTTTCAGGCCGTTTTGATTATTAATTTGGGCCTAATTTGCCCGTTTTTGGCCCGTTCCTTGCTCTTGTCTCTTCCTTATGCTCACCTAAGTATAAAATATGAAATAAAAGGATTAGGAGCACCAAATTCCACAAATCCAATGATAATTCATCCATAAATGTACTAAATATGATATAGAAAATATGTATAATTTACAGTTTATCAAATACCCTCACACTTAAGCCTTTGCTTGTACTCAAGCAAAATCTCAACTCACAATTAAAAATTATTCTTCTCAACTTATAATCCTTATCAATAATATTTCAAACTAATCCACAAGTAATCATACAATGAAAATTCAACCAAAAGAGAATTAAAGTTTCAAACACTTTAAGTTGAGAATCTTATCACAGAAACATAGGTTTTCTCCCCTCTCCTAAGTAATTACCTTGAACTCAAAATCAACAAGAGTTGACGACCTCACTAAAGATTCACTTTATCCACTCGAAGTGTTAAGGGTTCAAAAATTAAGCACTCATTAGTTAACCTGAAAAGTTATTACCATAAGCTTGCAGGAAAATCAAATCTCCACCACTATATATTGATATGACACATCGATCAAAAGGTCTTTCAATGGTTGTAATGAGGCTTTGGTTAGAGGTGTTATCACAAGCTGAAAAAGAGGGTTAGAATTAAGATTGAACTGAAAAATCATCTAGATAGAAAAATCTCTATCACTGAAACATATTCCTAGAGCTAAGCCTTTTTGATGACATCATTTTGGATTCGGAAGCTTATAATAGAAATATGCAAAAATATTGAATTACAACAGAAATATGAATTACAACTGAATTAACTGTATATACACTTCTTCTTCTTCTTCTTTTTAAGAACAAATCAAATAACAACAAATTGAATATTTATAAACTTTACAAACTGAAAAAGAGAGCAAAGCTAGACAATTATTCAACTCAAATCTCGACAAAAATAGTGATTAAAATAATTGAAGGGAATTTAACAAAAAAAGGGGTTATAGGTTAATATTGAAGGTAAGTCAATGAATAGGTTGTTAGGCTCAATGGGGTTCACTAGGGGTTAATTTATGAGGGTAGGCTTTTGTGGAGTAAGTGGGTTAAACCTAGCTGCCTTTATCATTTCGGTATATCAAATCAATGATGTGGTCTTCACATGTATAATCGAAGCAAGTTCTAGAATAACAAATCAATATTGACTCACTCAAAGCAACAATAAAAGTGAGCACGAAAGGATGTATGCTCAAAAGGCTCAAAAATCTTACCAGAATTATGGCTTTTGATGTCAAACCTGCGAATTTCAAATCTCAAGATAACACTTAAAATTAGGGAAAACAACCTAGAAAAATTTAAATTCTCAAAAATTTTAACTTATCATGCTTGATTCCCTAATGTCTTAAAGTTTGAATAATCAAAGCATAAGTACCTATATCTTAATTCTCAACATATCAATAAAAATCATAAATCAATCAGAATTCATCTTAATAGGGGATTGAGAATAATGCAGAGAGTGAAAGTGAGAATTTGAGAACAATGCAACAAGTTAGTGATAAAAATTTTCAGAGGTTTCAAAGATAATACAAAGAATGAAATTGAGTTCCCCCCCACACTTAAGATATACATTACCCTCAATGTACAAAGATACATTAGTAGCAATAGAAGCATAAAATCGTAAGATAGAGAGAGAAGTGAAACTCCCTAAATATTGGATAAATTCCTTGAGTTAGAGGTGTGAAGATTTGTGGGAAAGGACTACTTGAAGTTCACGATTGTGGGTGATTGAAGAGAATAAGCACAACTATGTAAAATTCAAGTATTACTTGATAAGAATTTCAGTGCAAAATAAAAGGAAAAAGAGAAATATATGACAAACGATAAATTATACATGTTTTTACCTCATGCTTAGCCTAATTTCTGGATGATTTATCATTGAATTTGTGTAAATTGATGCTCTTAAACCTTTAATTTCATGTTTTATACTCAGGTGAGCATAGGGAAGTGAAAAGAATGAGAAACGGGCCGAAAACGGAGAAAATGAGCTAAAGAATGAAAACAACACGGCTTGGAGGTTCGCCACACGGTCGTGCCACCTTAAGCTCAAACACGGCCCAACCCTGACGAGCACGGCCATATCACACGGCCGTGCCACCTTAACAGGCCCGAGCATGGCTTGTGCCTTGATCCACACCGGCGTGGCACACGGGCGTGTCCCTGTCTTGAGGAAGTTTAATTTCACTCGGAAAAGGATGCTTAGAGGCTAAGAAAGGCATTCCAAAGCTCTATATAAAGACCCTAGGAGGCAACTTCAAAGGTGGGCTTTTTCTCCCTCAGAGAGGAACTTTTCTCCCCTCAAGAAGATGCTTATTTTCCCACAAAGGGTGTGCTTTTTCTCCCTCAAAAGGGTACTTTTCTCCCCTCAAGAAGGTGCTTATTTCCTGCCAACACAGAGAGTAGAAAGAAGGAATTACTCTGAGGGAAGCCAATTGATCTATCTCAGAAGCCAAATTCTTCCTTAAGGCTAAAGATTTCCCTTCAATTTCCTACAGGGGTTTTTGGGTTCTTTATGTTTTGTTATTTTATTTCTTCTGAGATATTTTCTTTTATAATTATGAACTAAATCCCCCAAATACTTGAGGGGGATGAAACCTAAGATAGATCTTGTTATTATTTTCTCTAGAATTATATGATAAATATTTGATTTGTTCTTAATTGTGTTTTTAACTCTTAAATTTATATTTTCGGGATATTGGTTTAAGTCGAATGTGCTTATGTAGAGGAGCAAAAGTCCCTGCATAGGAGTAGATCCAACGCAATTAAGCGGAGTTGATTTCAATCCTATAGATAGGATGACGAAAATCTGCCGGATTAGGGTCAAACCCAATAAAGGAATCTATAGATTGAGTTAAGGTAACACTGGGGGTTTTAATTAGAAAGAGATTTCAATTAATCAACCTAGGGTTAGTTGTTTTTAGTCTCGAGAGAGATATTAACATAAGTTAGGGATTTCTACGAATCAAGTCAAGTGAATAAATCGTCTAGTTCAAGAGTCGATAGCAAGTGAAGTCTAGGTGGATTCTCCCTTGAGTATTGTCCAAATCATTCAGTTTTCCTAAGAGTTTTTCCCCAATTCACTTTTTGTGCATTCTTAGCTTAGTCTAATAATTAGTTTAGTTTAATAAAAATCCCCTTTTATTTCTAGGTTAAATAATAGAAAGAAAGTTAGTACTAGTACTTTTGGTTCCCTTAGGTACGATATCTCGGTCTTGCCTTAACTATACTACTGTTCGATAGGAGCGCTTGCCTTAAATTGTGATAATAGTTTGTTTCTGGTGTGATAATTTGTTATAAATTTTATTACTTCATATCACGAATATCAATATAAAATAAAGAAAATGAAAAGTAAAATTAAAAATTAAGTAACAGTGATTTGGCCCCATGGCCGTGACGCACGCCCGTGTGGTGTTTGGTTAGCCCGTGTGTTTCATGGTCTTATCGGTGCGATCATGGTTGGTCGGCACGGGCGTATCCTGTAGCGACGTAAAATTTTAGCTTTTAGCTTTGTCGCTAATTGTGGCGATTTAAAATCTTGAAAACGAATTTTGATTTTTATTAAAGCAAAGGAGTCGCCACCGATCCTTTTTCCTAGGTGTGATCGGACACCTAATAAAACCTCTTTCTGGCAGAAAAATTCGTTTTTGCGTAAAAGGAAGGCTTAGTTTAGGTCTACATTGAAATTCAGAGAGAAATAGGGTTCGGGAGTCGGTTACACGCGGGGAAGGTATTAGCACCCCCGCGACGCCCAAAAATTGGTATCTTTGCAAACGCGAATTGTCTAAATTTTCAAAAAATACGAGTTCAATTTAAAATTTAGTTGTGATCCGATCAAAATACGAGCATTTAAGGTTTTTTTTTGAAAAGGATATCCCGCTTTTAACACAAGCCATTCGTGATTCACCCAACATAGCGATGAAATCACCGGCATAATGTTAAAATCGGCACGTTACCTTATTTTTAAAAACATGAAAAGGTTGATTAATATCGATGAAGAAATCGAAATGTGAATTAACATGCTAAATTAGAAGCAAATAATGATAAAAGGTGGAGAATATACGAGACAAAACATATAAAATATTAACGACGCATGCATGGTTATAATAATTAAAATAATGCATATAGTATTTAACATGATAATAATAATGTAAACACGAGGTGATGAATATAAAACATAGAATACTAGACTTATGGAATACTTATAATGATATTTAAACACCTATACATAATATATTAGGAAGGGAATTGTAAAATATGAGGCACTAAAATATACAAATAATACGACATTACAAATACATGCAAAATATATATATATATATATATAACGTACCTAAGATAATATACATAGGTAGATAATAATAATACAAAAAAATAAATAATAATAATGAAAGTCGCAAATATAATACGTTATTAGAACTTATATATATAATATGTATGAATATTAAAAAATAAATAATACAAATATTAACAATAGCAAAATCTTAGTGAACAATTTAATAATAGTAATGAAAATAATAAAACGTAATAGTTATAAAATATACATATGACACAATACAGAATGTATAAATAATAAATGTTAAAATACATACAAAATATTTAAATAATACAATATTAAAATATACACCCAATGATGTAATCAGGAAATGATAAAAAAGCATATCTATATATTTATTAATATTAAAAATAAAAATTAAAAATAATAATGATGAGAATAATAAATAGAATAATAAGTATAACAATATATGAAAAAACAAGTGTGAAGTATATATATATATATATATATATATATATATATATATACGAATATAATAATAATAATAATAATAATAATAACATAACACTAAGTAAAATACTATACATATGTACATAGATATAATAATAATAATAATAATAATAATAATAAAGATAATATGATATTAAAAAAACAAATTAATAGTAATAATAAAAAATAATGATAATAGTGAATAAAGAGTATATATATAAATAATATATACATAATAATATATAATAAAATAATAAGTAATAACAATAAGTGGAATAATATTAAAATTAAAATGAAATAATGAATAGAAGTAAAAGGGACAAAATCGAAAACGGAAGCAAATATTCGGGCCAGATTTTAAAATACAAACATGCAGATGGGACCTATTAGAGCACGCCAGAAAGCTAAAGGGACCAGAAGTGCAATTTTTCCAGATGTCTTAAAACGCACAGCAGCAAGGGGATCACATTGGAACACGGGACAACTTCCAGGGCCAAATTGCAAAGGAAATAAGACCTGATTACACAGCCCCTAAAAAGCGGAAGGACTGGGGTTGAAAATACCCCCAGTGACGTCATAGCACGCGGACCCTGAGGCGGGTCCGGGTCGGATCGGGTCGGGTCGGGTTTTAGTATAAAAGTAAAAAAATTTTGTTTTTGGTCATTTGAAACGGGGGAAGGAAAAAAAAGAAAAAAAAGAGAAAGGGAAGGAGAGAAGAGGGGAGAGGGAAGGTCCGGCCCCGGGGCCGGTCACCGGCCTGTCGCCGGAGCTTCACCGGCCACCGTCGTCGCCGCCGCCGGCCACCGTCCACGGTGGCCGGAAAGGTAAAATTTTTAATTTTTTTCTCTTTTTTTATTTAATTTTATACGTATATATTTATATATTGTTTTTAGGAGAAAAATGAAGAAACAGATTATAAGTTTTTAGGGTTTACCTTCTGTTTCGCGGTTTTTTGGTTTCTTTTGATCTCTGCTTTGGCGCTTTGAAACTATTGGTATATTTTGGTATTGGCTTCGATTTTAATATTTGAGAAATATTGAGTATGTAAAACTGTCGAACCTGGTTTCTGTTTTCTGGAATCGGGGGATCCCTTCGTTGTTATGCTAAAATACTGCTATCTTTAATTTCCCTCTGTGTGTATTGATTTTTGGGGCCAAAATCCGACCCTTACATTGTGAAATCTCTCGGCTTTTATAGCCATTTACAATGTTTTCTATCATCATTGTTGCTGTCCATTCGTTTTTAATGATTTGCAGGTACACTTGAGGCACAAGGGCGGTGGACTTGACCTTGGGGCGGTGCTGCAGCTGCTGTCAGAGGGGCAGAGCAAGTGGGGCGGCAACTCGGGAGTTGATTCGATTAGGGATAGGGCTAATTAGGGTTTTGGGTAATGTATTCGGGTTGAAATTTGGGCCCCGAGTGGGATTTGGGGTTTGAGGGTTAATTTAGGTAGATAATTTTTGTACTTTGGGCCTGGACATTTGTAAAAAGGGGACATTGGTTTTATTTTTGTTTAATTTATTTAATTTGGGCCAAAATTGGCCACTACATATCCTATGCCCATGTTAATTTCTCAGTGCCGCCCACGGCTTATTGGCACGGGCGTGTTGGGATACACGGCCATATAGTACGGTCGTGTCTTTTGGTGTTCGCTTCTCCCACGGTCGTGTTTGGAATCATACGTCCATGTATGAATTGATAGGTTTGGCCACAGCAGTATTGCACGGCCGTGTTTCTAACAGTAGGGTGTCCACGGCCTTAGGCACGCCCTTGTGTCTGGTCGTGTGGTCCTGGGGGATCTGTATTTTAAGGAATTAGTTATGAATCTAAGGAAATCAAACTTGTTAGTGCTCGGGTTGCCTCTCGAGAAACTCTTGTTTATAGTCTAAGCTCGACTTTCCTCAAACTTTCATGGTCATGGTGGTTTGAAGAGTTGAAACTCTTCTATCCTGCTTTCAATTTTATTATCAGCATAAGGTTTGAGTTGAGTATGATTTACCTTGAAAGTGCCGAATGTCTTATGTGTTGTCTCGACCGTACTATAAGGAAAAATTTTCATTACCGTGAAGGGAGGTGTGTCACTTGTATGAAGTTTTGCATTCGAAATTCGAGGATCTTCCTCCTCTAAGAATACCTTATCCCCTACCTTAAATTGATTCATTTTTATATGAGGGTCGTCTTGGTGATGCTCTGGGTTGGTGTGGCATATTTTGGGCTTTTCTTATTAATAGTTTAGCCACTCATCTAGTTCCTCAATCTGGAGCATTCGTTTTTCATGTACGTTTCCCTTGGATGGACTCATCTGCGGTTGGGTCGCCCTTATGTGAAGTGTATCCTGCAAAGAAGGTTGGATGGTGAGATCATTCTTATTACAAGGACTCGAAATAATATTTTTATCATCACAATCTTAATCGAGTTTCGGGCTTGTAAAGTAACTTTGTCATCACCTACACGAAGTACAAGCTCGTCTGTTCCTACATCAATTATGGTTTTAGCAGTTGCTAAAAAGGGTCGCCCTAGAATTAAGGGTACATTGCTATCATCATCAATGTCTAGAACAACAAAGTCGACTGGGAATATAAATTTATCAATTTTGACAAGCATATTTTCAATTATGCCCTTTGGAAATCTAATGGTTTTATCAGCCAATTGGATGCTCATCTTAGTTTGTTTATGTTTCCCAAAACCTAGTTGTTTAAACAATTTATAAGGCATTACATTAATACTAGCCCTTAAATCAGCTAAAGCATTTTTGACGTCTAAACTACCAAGTAAACAGGGAATTGTAAAACTCCCTGGATCTTTTAGTTTGTTGGGTAGCTTATTTTGTAAAATTGCTGAGCACACTACATTAATGCTTTCATTTATTCGTCAGTAGCTCTCTTAAAAATTTAACGGCATTTGGTATCTACGAAAGAGCTTCAATAAACGGTAAGTTAATATGTAATTTCTTTAAGAGTTTAAGGAATTTACCGAATTGTTCATCTGTGTGGTCTTTCCTTAGCGCAGTTGGGTATGAGATACGAGGCTTATACTGTTTGACAATTGCTTCTTTGGAACTTACCTCATCCTTACCTTTACTTACCACAGTCTCCTTACATGGCTCTGGGTTCGTTTTGGCTAACCCTTCCTCATCTATTGTATCCACGGCATTAAGTTGCTCCTTAGGGTTTGTCTCGGTGTTGCTTGGTAACCCACCTTGTGGTCTTTCAGAAATTAGCTTAGGGAGTTGGCCTATTTGAGTTTCGAGTCCTTGAATAGATGCTTGCTGGTTCTTAAGTGTTGTTTCAGTGTTCTGGAACGGGTTTCTAACACGGTGATAAATTTTGTGAGCATCTCTTCAAGGTTCGGCTTTTTCTCTTATTGGAATGGTGGTTGTTGAAATCCCGGAGGGGGTGGCTGCCTTTGATTTCCTTGTCCTCCTCATGAGAAAATTGGATGGTTCCTCCAGCCTGCATTGGAAGTATTACTATAAGGGTTATTTTGGGATCTAGAATTATTACCCATATAGTTGGCTTGCTCAGTTTCCATGCCATATCCATAGGAGGAGTAATCGGGATTGTACATGTTTCCTTGGTTTGAGTCGCATTGCATCACTAGGTGTACCTGCGTAGAACCAACAAAATTATCAATCTTTTTATTAATGAGTTCTACCTGATTAGAAAGCATAGTGACTGCATCAATATTGAGAACTCCGGCAGCTTTCTGTGGCTTTGTTCTTATGACTTGCCACTGATAGTTATTCAGTGACATCTCTTCTATAAACTCATAGGCTGCTTCTGGTGTTTTGTTGTTGATTGTTCCACCAACGGCTGCATCGGTCGTTTGTCTCGTCGAAGGATTCAAACCGTTGTGAAAGGTTTGAACCTGTAACCACAGAGGTAACCCATGGTGAGGGCACCTTCTCAATAAGTCCTTGTATCTCTCCCAAGCATCGTAAAGTGTTTCTAAATCCATCTGCACAAAAGAAGAGATATCATTCCTTAATTTAGCCGTTGTAGCCGGCGGAAAATATTTGAGCAAAAATTTTTCTGTCATTTGTTCTCATGTAGTGATAGACCCTCGTGGTAAAGAATTTAACCACTGTTTAGCTTTATTTCTCAAGGAGAATGGGAATAACCGAAGACGAATGGCATCATCAGAAACGCCATTTATTTTAAATATGTCGCAAAATTCTAAGAAATTGGCTAAATGAGCGTTAGGATCCTCATCCTGCAACCCATCAAACTGAACAAACTGTTGTATCATCTGAATAGTGTTAGGTTTCAGTTCAAAATTATTTGCAGCAATAGTAGGCCTAACAATACTAGATTCAGTACCAACCAAATTAGGTTTAGCATAATCATACATAGTACGCGGAGCAAGATTTTGCTCAACAGGATTCGCAGCTACTAGAAGAGGTAGTTGATTATCGTGATTTGCCTCCATCTCTTCAGTAGGTTTAGGTTCTTCTTCTTGACTTTGTTCTGGATATTGCAAGCTTTTTCTTATCTCTCTGTGAGTTCGACGGACTGTAGCTTCTAAGTCGTCGTCAAACAATAATGGTCCTCCTGGGTTTCTTCTAGTCATAAACTAGAGGCATCTAAAAGGGAAAAAAAAAAGACAAGCACACCTATCGTAATGTTCCTAATAAAACCTAAAATAAAAATAAAAGTAGGAAATAAATTGCAATAAAAATAAAAAAATGGCTAAAGTAATAGAAATCGAGTGTTCCTAATATCTCAGTTCCCCGGCAACGGTGCCAAAAACTTGATCGTGATGAGATGAAGTAATAAAAATCGATCGTACCTGGAAACTAACTATTATCACGATAAAAAGACAAGCACACCTATCAAATAATAGTATAGCTAGTGGCAAGACCGGAATATCGAATCCAAGGAACTAAAAGTACTAGTAATTACTTCTTTCCTATTATCTAGCCTAAGAAATAAAAGGGTTTTGGTTGTAAACTAATTAACTCTAAATTAACTAAGGATGCGACAAAGAGTAAATTGGGAAATTGCTTTTGGGAAAACTGATTGATGAGGGCAATACCTAAGGAAGAATCCACCTAGACTTCACTTGTTATCTAACTCTGAACTAGATGATTTCTTCATTTGATTTGATCCATAGAGATCCCTAATTATGTTAATACCTCCGTCGAGGATAAGAACAACTAATCCTAGGTTGATTAATTGAAATCTCTTTCTAATTAAAATCCCTAGTCTTGCATTAACTCGATCTATGGCTCCCCATATTAGATTTGACTCTAATCCGGCATATTTTCATCATCCTATCTCTAGGATTGCGATCAACTCCGCTTAATTATGTTGGATCTACTCCTATACAGGGACTTTTGCTCCTCTACATAAGCATATTCAACTTAAATCAATATCCTGGAAATATCAATTTAAGAATTAAAAACACAATTAAGAACAAATCAAATATTTATCACACAGTTCAGATAACAATAACAAGATCTGTCTTAGGTTTTATCCCCCTTAGATATTTGGGGTTTTAGTTCATAAATGTAAAAAGAAACATCTCAGAATAAATAAAATAACAAAACATAAGAAAACTCAAAAGTCCTAAAATGATAGAAGGAAGATCCTCGGTCTTGATGTAGATCCTGGCTTCTGAGATGGATCAATCGGCTTTCCTTCGAGTAATTCCCTGCCTTTAACTCCCCGTATTGGCGGGAATAATGTGTCACCTTGTAGTTGCCTCCTAGGGTCTTTATATAGAGTTTAGAATGTCTTTCTTAGCCCCTAAGTAGCCTTTTCCGAGTGAAATTGAACTTCCTCACGACATGGACACGCCCGTGTGCCACGCCCGTGTGAGTCGACTTCCAGGCCGTGTTCGAGCCTGTTAATGTGGCACGACCGTGTGACACGCCTGTGTGACGAACTTCCAAGCTGTGTTGATTATTGATTTGGCCTAATTTGCCCGTTTTTGGCCCGTTCCTTGCTCTTTCTCTTCCTTATACTCACCTAAGTATAAAATATGAAATAAAAGGATTAGGAGCACCAAATTCCACAAATCTAATGATAATTCATCCATAAATGTGCTAAATGTGGGATAAAAAATATGTATAATTTACAATTTATCAGATCTACTCTTAGACATGGACTTTTGCTCCACTGAATAAGGTCATTCGACTTGAATTAATATCCTAAAATATTAACACAAGAATTATTAACACAATTAAGAATAAATCAAGTATTTATCATATAATTTAGAAAATAATAACAAGATCCGTTTTAGGTTTCATCTCCCTTAGGTATTTAGGGGCTTTAGTTCATATTTAAGAAAGAAAACATCTCAATATTGGAAAATAACAAAAGAAAACCCAAAAACTCCGAGGAAATTAAAGGGAGATCTTTAGTCTTGAAGGAGATTCCTGCTTCTGAGATGAACCAATCGGCGTTCTTTGAGTAATTCTTTGCTTTCTACTCTGTGTCTCCTTTTAATCCTCTCGTAGGGTGTTTAAATAGACTTTGGAATGCCCAAAATACCTAAAAATTAACCTTTTCTGAGTAGAATTGAAATAGGGCTCGACAGGGACACGGGCGTGTGATCCGCCCGTGTGAAGGTACCTAGGCCGTGTGCAATACTGACTTGGTTAATCGTCGACATGGCCGTGACACACGGGCATGTGGCCTACCCATGTGTCACACACGGGCGTGTGGTGTACCTGTGTACGAAGGTCCAGGCCGTGTTAAATTCTGATTTTGGCCCATTTTGTCCGTTTTTGGCCCGTTTCTTGCTCTTTTCACTTTCCTATGCTCACCTAAGTATAAAACATGAAATTAAAGGATTAGGAGCATCAAATTCATTAAATTATAAAATAATTCATCCAAAAATATGCTAAGTATGAGTTTAAAATATGTTTCTTTTACGGTTTATCAGGTTCCTACCCCATGTGCTCATAGTATCACCCGCTAGGAAAGGAAATACATGTTAATTAAATAACCGTCCATATTTTGGTCAAATTCTATTAGGAGTACTGTTATACTATTATTTAAAGTTTATTTTAGCCCATTTACTAAAAAATACTTTCAATTAGTCCTTATACATTAAAATTTTATTCAAATCATGTCACTACTAAAATTTTCCGTTAAACTGCTTATAAATTCAACCACATAATAGTTCAAACCTACATGGATTTTTTTGGGGGGATAGTTGGGTTTCTTTATGGGTCAGGTTGGGCCGTGGGAAAATCAATTGGGTATAATATGTTATGTTCAAATTATAAGTAACTTAACAACAAATTTTAATGGTGTCATGATTTGAATAATTTTTTGATGCACAATTACTAATTTGAAACAATTTTTAGTAAATGAACTTTACATAGGGCCAGTTCTGCATTGCTTTTCAAAAGCACTTCTGGCTCCAAAAGCACTTCTGGAAGAAAAGCTGTGCAGAACAAGCTGCTTTTGGCTGAAATTTTTAGCTTTTCAGAAGTGCTTTTGAAAAGCACTTCTGAAAAGGAAAAGTTAAAATTTTTAGCTTTTCCTCTCCCAAAAGCACTTTTAGTGCTTAATTACTTTTTTACCCCTCCAATAACATAATACTTTCTCTCTTTTTTTCTTGATACTTAATTACAAATGTATTTGTCGAAACCATTATTTTGAAAATGCGGGAATCGACTTTCAAAAATAAAAATGGAGTCGCCACCGACCTTTTCGAGGTGCGATCGGGTCACCTTAAATTATTTTAATAAACTTTTGGGGTTATCAAAACAATTAATTTTGGTCTACGAAAATCAAAGAATAGGTTCGGGAGTCGGTTACGCACGAGGAAGGGTTAGCACCCTCGTAACGCCCATAATTGGTACCTAATTAATTACGTAATGTCCTATCATCGAATGATTGAAGAGATTTTAAAAATACGATCCTTCGTTTAAAAGGGTTTTTGGTTATTGAAATGAGAATCGAGGTTCACTTACTTCGAAGAAATAAGGATGCTATACCTAGTAAGTTAAGGTATAGCATATTAGTTTCTCGAAATTAAGTTTGCCTTCTTTCTAAAGCTTGTATATTCAAATCAAGAAGGAATATTTAATTATTTTGGATCGCACGAAGAAAAAGAAACCCAGTAAGTTAGGGCCCAATTTATCGAGGTTCCAAAACATAAGATATTACCTTAGTTTAGAAATTCCTATCTCGAGACATTGAATGCCACATTCAATAAGTTAGTATGTAGCATTTTGAGGTTTCAAAGATAGGCTTTATTGGAAAACTTATGTGTTTTAATTTCGAAATTGATACTCGATAGTTAGGATTTAATGAGGAAAATCGGAACCTAGTAAGTTAAGGCTCGATCTCTTCGATGCATCTAAACACGAGTTATACGTTTGAAAGCCTTTGAGTAAAAATGAATTTGATAAAATGATGTGCGATTACCCTTCTTTATACAACACGAGCATAGGATAAGAACATGCAAAATAGAGAAATGATTCCTAAACATTATACCATATCTATGAATTAATACAAAGTGATACCCGTAGTAGTAATAATCATAACATAGCAATTTATGTAAATAATAATATTAACTTACTTCTAAAGTCTAAGAATGAATTCAAAAGAACAATAAAGATAAGACCTTAATAGTAATTAATGATTATGGGGAAAGGTTCAAGATTATGAAAATTTAAACAATGCTAAAAAGTAAGGATTTTAAAAGATAAGTAAAGTAGTTGTGTATTTATAAAATAGACATATACATGTGTGATAAAGTATTCAAAATATTTGTGTAGTATAACATAAAAAGAATATGTAAAAGAATGGCAAATACATACTATGAAAAATATAATGTACAAAAAATATTGAAATATATATATACGTAATATACGGAAGTATTTATACATAACAGTATTAAAGTGTATACATGAAATAGTGGAAAAATATGAGAATAACATGATATTAAAATACACATATAATATATAGAATATAATGTTTTAAAAAAAAAATATGCATACATAGTATAAAAATACATATACATAATGTAGTATTAAAATATGTATGTAAGTATATGAACAAATAATAATGGTAAAAACTTAAAACACGTTATTAAAAATATATACATATAATGGTATTGAAACATAACTAATAATGTTTAACATATGTACATAATGTGTATGTTTTAAAAAAATTTATATATGTATACACATGATGTATAAAATGATATGATACAAAAATAATATTTGTAATGATAATAGAAAATAGCATATGTATAGAATATACATGTTGATAATTATGAAAAGAAAATAGTGGTAGATTACTACTAATACCACAGTAATAATAATATATTAATAACAATAATAAGAAGTAATAATCTTGAAATAATACTAAATATGATAGCAATAATAAAATAGAAAATAATATGTTAGTGTGAAAAACAACAATATAATAATAGATATAATAGGAAATATAATAGTATTAGTTTAATAAATAAGGAACATATTAAAAGTAATAATCATAATAATAATAATAATAATAATAATAATAACAATAATAATAATAATAATGATAATAATGGTAATAAAAAATAATAATAATGATGAAAATGTAATAAAATAAAGACTATAACAAAAGTCGAAAAGTAAATAGAACATTTTGAGGGTACTAAGACAAAATAATAAACATAATGGTTGATGCTAACATGATTTAAGAAAATTATGTAAATCAAAATAATTAATCTAATAACGAAGGAGTGAAAATAAATAAAGAAGGACAAAAATCGAAATAAAAGAGGAGTTCTGGGTTTAAATCGGAAACAAAAATAAAAAAGAGGCCTGAACAGAATGCGCCTAAATTTGCAGGGACCAAAAGGGGCATTATCCCCAACCTTGAACGCTGCGCATTAGGTTCCATGGGTCGAAGGATTTATTTGAAAGTCCCGCGAAATTTGATGGCTAAATTATAAAACAGAAAGGGCATCCATTGAACGACATCACAAACCGGGGAGGCCCTATTGCGCAAATATCCCATCAGTTGGGATTTGCGCGGATCCTGGGGCTTTAAAGGCGGGCCAAAGTCGGGTCTGGGCATCCTTTACATGGAGTCATGCCGTTTTGCCTTTAGAAGGCTAAAGGATTAATTTCCTTTCAGCCGAATCTCAGGGGGAATAGAAGCAGATGCTTCTTCTTTTCATTTTCCCTTCTTTTCGTTAGGGTCTTAAGATCCCTATTCATGCCGCCGTTCAAACAAATTTTTGATGGCCAAGGAGCTCTTGAACAGGCGAAGCGCGGGGCTTTCAGTCTTATTCGGAAGCCTCCCACCGAAGATCGGGCGTCCATGATGATGAAGGTATGGTTTCGTTCCTTTTTTTGTTTTCAAACTAAAATCTCTAAAATACTCACTACAAAAGGGAAATAAACCTCTATTGAGAAGGTCATTATTTGTTGCTTCTCCTACCCTCGTCCAAACCCGAAAGGTTTCATGATGTCTGGGGTCATCGGAGCCGTACCGACGCGACCAAACCAGTCAAAGATGAGTTCTTTTTTATGTATATATATATATTTTAAAAAAAAAAAGATAACAGATAGAATAAAAATGAAGATTTAAGGCCGAAAGTTCTTTTTACCTTTGAAGACTTTTTCTATTCCAAAAATCTGATCATTTTTACATTGCTTTGTTTCGGTTTATATAGCCGAATAATACAATATTATACATTATATTTGCCTTTTAGCTACTGTTTTGCTGTTTCTGCTTGCGTTTAGTCTGCTTGCTGCTTCTTTCTTCTTTTGTGTTTCCTTTGCAGACATAGAATGGGTCAACGGTGAAGGGGAGAGCCATTCTTTCCTTTCTGGTGTAACGGGGTAGACCTCGGGGCGAACATGCCTCGGGACGAGGTTCGGGCTACTCAACCGAGGCATAACGGCGCCAGAAGAAGATGGGAACCCTAGGGTTCCCAAAAATTTTAAATCTCTTAGGCCATTTGGGCTTTTTGTATTGGGTTTTGGTTGTTTTGTTTTTATTTTTAAAATCATTTGGTAACTTTGGGCCTGTTCGGTCAAATTTGGCCCGTAACAGTATTAAAATCATTAATTAAAAATAAAAAATATTTTTTAAAATACTAATTACAAATATTTAATAGTTATATTTAAATATTTAAAATATAGTTTATATATTCTAATTAAATTTTATAAATAATTAATATTTATTGCTTAAAAATATTTGAAATTTATATTTTATATATTAAAATATTAATAAGAAGTTATAATAATTTTTTTATATTTTTACTAAAATATAATAAATTAACTAATTTAAATATTATTTAAATGCATATTTGTTACTTGATAATAACATGTCTAAAATGGACATTTTATTTCTCAAAAGCACTTTTTCACAGCAATGCTAAACACTCAAAATTTTCATAGCACTTTTTAAAAGCACTTCTCAAAAGTACTTTTCAAAAGCACTTTTCAAAAGCACTTCTCAAAAGCATTGCCAAACTAGCCCATAGTAGTATAGAGAATCCTTGTAGACTTTGACCTCCATTTTTTACCATTACCATATGGATATATTTCTTAGGGTTCCAAATATGAAAGCATGACTTGGTGTTTCCAGGTTTTTATTTTCTTTGGCCAGAGTGTTTCCAGGTCAAGAAACATCATGGAACATTTGATTTTCCAAAGTGGAAAAACTGTTCAATTATTCAATTTTGATACCCTGGTAAAAGATAACTTTATAAGGTAACATTAATAAGGAAAAAAAATCTATATATTTTAATGACAGATTAAATACCAAATTATAACAGGACAAAGTTCATTAGCATTTTAGATTAATGCATGCATTCCACTATGCATTACCATTTTAGAACGGAAAAACATTGCCATAATAGTTTGACCATATAAGGAAAATAAAACAAATACATGTATTTGCACTATGCATTAGCATTTTAGACTTAAAAACCGCCATAGTAGTTGCCCCACTGGTTTATCTATATAAAAAGGATCGCTCCTAGGATTGTTTCACCCACCGCAATCATTTCTTGTTTTTGGCAAAGGTAAATCCATAGTGCTAGCAAGCCACTAACTCTTACAAGGTCAATTAAGGTTGTACAATTTCTTAACTTAAGCTTGTTTCTTTGGTAGGTTATAGACTTGATTGAAGTAATGGCGGGAATTAATAATAGAGATGTTAATGAAGAAACACTCAATGCTCCATTGCCGGAGTTACCATCCAATAGAAGTGGCAATGCTAATAATGAGAGAGTTCCTCAATCAACCAATGGAAATCAGGTCCCCCACGGTGAAGGACCAAGACTTGACATTAACATGGTGATGGACCCTAAAAAGCTCAAAAGGTGAAACATGCATAGCATTTGCAAGATATTATGTTTGGAAAATATTTTAAAATCTATCATTATCTTATACCCTTAAAAAGTTTGAGATTTGTTAATCAAAAGGTCGATGAATGTGTTTTCTTGGGGGTTTTGTGTTAGGGTTGCCGCAAGCCGTGAGTACTCACAAAGGTATCGACTCAAACAACTGCAATACATAGCACAACTGGAAGCAGGAGTAAAGGCTCTCGAGGTAAACAAAATCACTCCTATATATTGCTCTATTTTGTGTTTATGATCTTTGATATATATAACCCCCAAATGAAAAATTATGTACCCAAAAAACCGAGAGTTAAAATATTAAGAAAAAAAGTAAAAGTACAACGAAATTCATTCTGAATTTACTTTCTACGACAATTAAAATTGACGAAAAATCTTATAAAAAATAGAGATCAATAAAATCCAAAGAAAGCTTCTAGACAATCTTGCTATATGTTTATATATATATATATATATATCCTTAAATATCAAGTTTGTAAATGATCCGACTAGTAGTACGTAACAACCCGTGCATTGCATGGAAAGAATAAAATATGTAATTAATTTAAGGCTTACATTTATAATTATATAAATTTATATGATAGTAATTAATTATACAATGACATCACATCATTAATTATATAACGAGGTATTTTAAAAACTTTTAGGATGTGTTTAAACGAAATTTAAAATTTTTGAGTTTTTTTAAATTTTAATATTTTAAAATTCATCGATAATTTTAAAATACTAGAATTTGTAGTTGTTTTGATTTAGGTTATTGAAATTTTATAAATAAAAATTTTATTATCAAATAAGAATAATTATATTTAAAATAAATAATATAAGAAAATATTGAATATGAATATAAAAATTATAAAATAAAATTTAAAATATATATTATAATTAAACCTTCTCAATCAAATCATTGCTTAAAGTCTTAAACACAAAATATGTTTTGATCAGCTTAGCAAAGATGGTATAGAAACAAAAAATGAAAAATCTCAATGTTAAACCTCCAAAATACAACCTCTAATGGTACATGAGTGTGTGCCTTCCTAGCTTTATTGTAACTCCAATTCCAACGTTAGAAAATTTCAAAATTTGTCAAATCATCATCAAGTCCACAAATCTCTGCTCGTGCCCAAGGGGTAACAATTTACTCCTAAGCAGTAATTTATGAAACCCTTAAATGATATGTTTCATCACCACATTGCAATATGATTGTTGCTTACATCCTTGATTTGTCATTATCATAATCGAAGCCAGATCAAATTCCTAATAACACCTTATGTTAAATAAACCGGGACAAATTTCAATATTTGCAATATGAATAGACATCTCATGTTAAATCTGTAGGGAAATATTCATGTACTTTAAATTTCTTTTGGTGTCAAATCCTAACATTGTCTTGATATATGCACAGGAAGAAGTGGCGAATGCCTTTCCCAGGATCAGATATGTTGATGCTCAGAACTCAATGCTGCGAGCGGAGAATGGTTCCATGAAGGAAAAGTTGTCTACCCTCTCTGGAGAGCTTATGTTGAAGGAAGGTTTTCCCTCTCTCTTATTTTCTTTTTTTGCCCTTTCATTTTAATGAGCTAAAACCTGATGTTGGGATAATGTTTTCCAAAGCCGAATATCATGAGCTAAAGAATGAGAAGGAGGTGTTGAAGCAAATGTCTTTGATGTGTCGCGCACCTGCATTTGCAGAATCCTCCCAAACAAATCATTACGGCTACCAACCGGTGAATAATATAGCCATGGATCAACCAAGATTCAATCAGTTTGTGGAACCAACAACTCCGCAGGCAATGATGCAGAATCAAAACCCCGAGAACCAGTTTGGGTTTGATGTCAACATTAGGGACAACCATAATCTGATGTAAACTTCTAGTTTTTAGCTGCTCCCCATTTAAATCTTTATCTTGTAGTGCTTTTTAGTTTGTTTGTTGTTTAGTTTTTTGCAGCACTTCTTTTTGAGTCATTTTCTCGGCCATAAGCTAGAAACTGAGGATCTAATAAAATGGAGAAACAATTGTGATAAGCTGATTCATCTTAATTAACTTTCATTTACAATTGGATAATGGGCGCATATATTTTTTCCCCATTAACTTTCTCTGTAATGCACAAAATGTTTGGTTTCGCAATTAGTATACTATATCAAAAATCAAGCTAAATACGATCAGTGAATTAAGTGTTATTTATTATTAATTAATTTTTTTTATTAAGCGTGTGATGCACGGATTTATTGTATTTAATAATTAAAATATATAAAATTAATTCGTATTATTTTTTATATTTAAAAACTAAAATACTATTTTTCATTTTATTTTTTATATTTAATAAATTTTAAACAACATTTAAATATTTTTTAAATATTGGTTTACATTTTTAATTTAGTTTTATAATTTTTTAACGGTATTTATTTATTTTTTTAAATGTTGTATAATTTTTTTATAAAAAATTGATAATTTTTTAACATTATTTTAAAAATATATTAAACTTCGTATAAATGGTTAATTTTTAAATTTATTTTTGAATTTATTATAATTCAATATTTGAATTTTTATAATTTAAAAGTAATAACAATTAACATTTTATTACCTCTCATATAATTTGGATGATATATTCAAATTAGATATATTTAAGGTAAAATATAAGAAAATAAATAATTTAAATTAATGATTTGATTGTCCAAAATTTGATAGGAAATTAAAATACAAATGAGTTGAATTAAAAATATGAAAAATAAAATTTTTTTAAGTAACAATTTCGATGTAAATAAATATAATTTATTATATAAATATTTTTAAAGAGTCATGAATTTGAGTGTATATCCATATTTGAGAATGTCTTTTTATTTAAAAATTAACTTTTATGTATTTAATTAGTTATAGTTACTTAATAAATGTTTATCAATTTAAGTAATATGTTGTTGTTAGAATAGGATTCAACCGACAAATTAAACATGTTGAATTGAAGATCGATCGTCTAATCTATTCAATCAAAATGATAAAATTATAAAAGGAAAATCGATATAACACTCCAAACACAGCTTAGACGTTATGGCCGTATCTGACGATGTCACATGGAATGGGAATTGAAAGCAAAGTTATCAAGTTAAAACCGTTTCAGTTTATTAATTTTTATTTAACTCAGAAAAACGCATGTTATTTGATTTGTCTTAAAACATATCTTTTTAGCGGAAGCTTTAGAACCCATTTCATTTAGGAAAAACCGTTTATATTTAGGAAAAACTTTAGTTTTTAGTAAAAATCCGCATTTTGTTCAGTTTAGCAGTATAAAATCATAAAAATAGTTAAAATCTAAAATAAAAGCAAAAACAGTCCATAAGTCCAATTTACATAAAATACCCCCAAAAATGGAATAAATTAAATGAAACTATGATAATAAAAAAAGACCAATTTAATCAGGTGGTCACCGTCGAGTCCTCCGCTGCACCGAACCGTCAAGTCTGGGGATTACCTGTACAGATTAAACAGAAGGGGTGAGTTTACGTAAACTCAGTGTGTAATCCCCACAGAACAGACAAGCACACAATTAGAGTATCAGTATTTAGTTACAATCTCGGGCCTAAGCCCAAATGCAGATGCAAATAAATATGCTCAGTGCAGGCATACAGAATAACATGCTTACATGCTATCATATGATTATCAGTCATACATACAGATCAGTAAATATGCGTATAACTATCATGCTCAGTACATACATTAGATATTCAGATCATGCAATTTAGGGTCTATGTAGCTCTTACCGACCCTACAGTAGGTTCACAGTCGATTATGATAACCCGTGCAACCCTAAGAAACATTTCAGACAAATGAGCCCACATGCCCATGTGGCTTGCCTGTGTGGGCCCACACGCCTAGCTTGGCCTTGGCCCGTGTGGATCACACGGCCTGGCTCAAAAATCCACACACCCGTGCGGATTACCTGTAACACCCCCTAACCCCAAACTGTCACCGAAATAGGGTTACAGAGCATTATCGGACATAATGGATAACTTATAACTAATTCACAAATAATTAACAAACATTTGATATTTTATTCAATTTCAATAATCAAATTCACCTTCAATATCAACATTACCACGTCCAATACTTATTTCATTTACTTACCATGCATATTAATAAGCAATTGCAACAATTGATAATAATTAAATTAAATTTGAATTACAGTAATACAAACCGTAATTTCCTCAAGTCACTCCTCGTCCACTTTTTTCCTTTCCTTTCTTGATCGATGACTCTGGTAAGAAATTAGCTATGTAATTAAACAATTAAAAATCATTAATACACAATTTCTCTCTAATTATTACTAATTGTACATAAGGTTTACATTAGTTCCCAATTTAATCCTTAAATCAATACGAATTTTATTCTCCCAATTTAACTCCATATTTTCATTTAATTTCTTTCAGTATATTAATTTAGACAATAAAATGATTCATTTCATGTAATTTGGTCATTTTTAACATTTTTACAGAATTATCCCTAAAGTTTTACTTTTATTCAATTTAGTCCCTGAGCATAAAACTTGCAAATTAGCTATTTTTAATGTAACCCATGCTAGCTAAATATTCATATATTTTTGTACTCTTCCTCTCCATTCCACATCCTTAATGTATATATATAATTCTACTATTTACTTATATGTTCTTTCAAGGCTGTCTACCTGATCATTGTCACTAAATTATTTTTATATTAGGTTACAGAATTTCAAATTAAGATCCACTTGATGTTTTTGAAACTAGACTCAAGTATCTTTCTACCATAAAATTTTCAGAATTTATAGTTTAGCCAATAAGTACAGTAAAATCTTCAAACTTACCCCTATTCTGCTGTTTAATAGCTTCGACCTTTCCTTATTAAAAATTATTTATCTCTTAGTACGGATTTTGGATAATGTTTCTGTTTATTTCTCTTGAAAATAGACTCATTAAGTATTTAAACATATAAATTTAAGCCCCTAATTATTTTTCTCCAATTTTTGATGATTTTCCAAAGTCAGAATAGGGGATCCTGAAATCATTTTGACATTGTCTCACAAAACTTATTATAACTTATAATTTACAATTCCATTGCTTATACTGCTTCTTCTATGAAAAACTAGGCTCGATAAGCTTTAATTTCATATTTTTTTCATCCTCTAATTCGATTTCCACAATTTTTGGTGAATTTTCAAAATTAACCTATTGCTGTTGTCCAAAACTGTTTTAGTGTATTTCCCTTTCTCCATGAAACCCTAATTTTGAAATTATTTCAATTTAGTCTCTATTGCACAAAACTTATAACTTATTTTAGAATTTAATCCTTGAATTTACCATTTCCATAATTAACCAAATATACATATAATTTATTAACAATCCCTAAATTCTTAAATATTATAACTTAACATTATGCTAATTTAATTTATAGCATTAAACTCCTTGAAAGCTAATACTAACAAAACTCATGGTACAAAATATTTTAATTACTCAATAAACTTAGTAATTCAACTCAAATTTCCAGCACAAAGAATAATTCACCGAAATAGTCCCTAGACTCCACAAAATTAACAATCTAACCTCCAATTTTATCAAAACAACCACTAATTCTTTCATTTATTCAACATAATTAATGTCTAGAAATCTAATAACTTCCAAAATTTCAACATAAACCATGAAATATTTTGTTCTAGGTTTCCAAAAAATCAAAAATTTCAAGAAAAGAGATTAAATTGACTTACCAATTTAAATTAGAACCTTTGAATCTCAATTTTCCTTTTTCTTTCCTTTCTCCCTTCCTTTCTCTCTTTTTCATTTCCCTTTTCTGTTCTGTTTCTTATGTTTCTTTTTATTTTATGTTTATTATAATAATATAATTTAATAATATTTCCTTATAATATAAGTAATTATAAACTTATTACAAATGTATGTCTTTTATTTATTACACATGTATAATATTATTACCACACAATTGTCTCAATATGATTTATTTATTATTATATTTATTATTATTTTAAGTTATATAATAATATAATAAAATATATTAATATATAATATATTCTAAAAAAAAATCTTAGATTTTTTTTTCATTATTCCGCCTCATTTATGAGGATTGGTATATTTTCTAAGTTAGTCCTTTTATTTCCCTTAATTTACAATTAAACTTTCACGCTTTATTCAATTTAATCCTTTTTACTAATTACTTCTAATTAAGCTAAATTTACTTAATTAAAACATAATTAAACACACTACTAGACTCATAACTACTCCTAATAATTTCTTTTAAATCACAAAATTCACTAATTCAAAAAATATTTCTAAAATCACGCTTAATTTATAATTATTAATTAATAATTTTTTCTAACTTTTTCTTCAGATTTAGTGATCTTGAATCACTGTTCCGAAACTACTGAAAATTAGGCTGTTACATTACCCGTGTGGACCCACACGCCTGTGTGGACCCACACGGCCCAATTTGGTCTAGCTCGTATGTCGCACACGGCCAACCCGGCCACCACACGGCTGTGTCTAACGCACAGCCCGGCCTTCGTCAGACACATGATCGTGTCATTCACACACAGCCTACAACACAGGCGACCACACGCCCGTGTGGCGTCGACAGTGAGGTTTTTGGCTTTTGCCGAAACCTCATTTTCTGCATTTTCAGGTACACACCTGGTACTGTTTCACTACAAAAGCAATCCTGAATCCTCCAAAACCTATAACCGATTGAAAAAACTCTAATTTCAGTCACTTAAACTGATACCAAACCAACCTATTATGAATAGACAATCCTAAAGACCACCAACAACCCTTACCTTTGAACGAACAATGGCGAAAACGCACTTCCACAGCACCGATTGAAATCCCACAGTTGCTTAATTAATGGTCTTCTAAACATGAAACAACTTCATTGTTCATCGATTCAACAACCAAAAGAAAACCGAACTTACCAAAACTTACTGATAGTGCCCAAAGGTACAGAGATGTCGAGTCGCAAAACTTGATAGAGCTAGGGTAAATCAAAAACAAATCGGTAGCAAGTATGAACAGAAGAGGCGACGGCAAAAGGAGAAAAGCAAGAAAGAGAAAAAAAAGAGAAGGGAAGTAGCAAGGAGTAGAAGGAACGTCAGTTTTCTGAATAGAGAATTTTGGGGAAATTGATCTACTCAAATCCCACTACCCACTCTATCATAACCACCCACAAACTTGCGATAGGACTTGAACTCACAACCTCCAGCTAACTAACACTCCACTTAATCACCAGACTCATTCTAATATGATCTTACACTTAATTAAACTTAAGCCTACTAAGTAAGGGTGAGGCATAATTTAGAAAAATTCTAAAATTTACCCAAGGTAAGGCTTAAACTTGGGACCTACCACACACACACCTAGAACACTTAACCATTGAAGCAGATACAAATATTTGTGTCAAAGTTTACAAATACCAAAATTAAAAATTTAGGGCATAACAAATGTAATGATTTTGATTTTAAAAAAGTCTAATTGAAATGGTTATTTTTGCTTTAAAAAGCAAATAAAGAATGTTCATTTTTGTGCATATATTTGTTTAAAAATAAGTAAGGATGAATGGGCTCAATTGAAAATTTCTCGTGGCAATATTGATTTTTGTAGATTCATGGTCAAGATGTTTTTTTAGATTTACTTTGGACTTTTGAGGTAAAAGTGAAAATGAGATAATGGAGGCTACTCAAATCTTGCCACCCTATTGTGACAAATAGAGTAATTTTTGAGCAAGTATGATCAGATATGTTATTCCACATATCTCATTTCTAATTAGCTATTGAAAAAAATTGTCAATCTCAATGTTTTTTGTTTTGAAAGTTTTAGCTCAACAAGCTTTTACAAACCACCGTTCACTAAATATTATAATTAGAGAGTTTAACTGCCTAGTCTTCTATTTGTACCTAAATCAACTAAAACAAATTCAAAATTCTATTTACCAAAAACCTCTGATATTTATTTTCCCTTAAAAACGTACATGCCTTAAATGGTGTTTAAAAATGGTACATGGATTTTAATAAATAAATAAATATATATATATATATATATATATATTGTAATTTATGATTTTCATATTTAAACACTACTGCCAAATATTTGAGAAGTACAACGATTTCTAATTTGAAAATTTGAAGATAATAAAAAAATGAATTGTACTGTCTCTCCCTTGTCTTTGAAGGTTATGTGCTTCTGCGTTTACTTTGAAGATTGAAAATTCCAGAGTTAGTATTTTCAAGAAAAAATATAATCCTAAATTGAAGATAAAAATATATATTATGATAACATCCATGAGTGTTTTAATTTAATAACTTTTAATCTAAATTATAATTTTTAATATAATTTCATTATAATATTATAGCGGACCTAAATAATAAAATTTTTAGTTTAAATTAAGCATTATTATAATATTATATATTATTTTAAATTTATATAAAAATGAAAATTAATGGATTAAATATTTTCAAAATTATTAAGAACATAATGGATTAAAAATATATCTATAACAAATAATTGTTATGCTCAACCAATAACACATGATACCATAAAAATATTTTAATATCAATTAAAGAAGAGAAAATGTATTAACATTCAAATATATAAATAGTATCATAAAAAAAAAATTCAATTATGATAAGCAAATAATATTTTGATTGTTTTGTTAAACAATTTACAAAATTAATTAATATAATTCATGGAGAAAGAATATAATTTAAATATTCAAAATACAATGCTCATAAAAATGATAGTTAATTAATACATATTTAGTATTACCGATAATTTGATACAAATTAATAACCTTTTGATTCAATGGTAAAAGCAGAATGTTTAAGTTTGATATCAAGCAACTTCATTTTCTAACATGATTTTACAAGTTTCTCGTAGCTTTTCCTCTCATGGATCATGATTACCTTCATTCCACTAATTCCTCCATCTCTGACTTAGTAGTGAAAGATTTCTTCTTCTTTTCAAATGTGTTAGCACACTTTGCATGGATATGCCTATACCCTTCAATTCATGCCATCGGATCGTTTTTTGCCTGTCGTGTTATTTTTCTTCTACCAACTTTGCTTTGCCTTTCTCCTGGTTGTTGATCGACCTGCATCATTCTACAATTTTCTTTTTTGAATGCTTTTGCAAGGCTTTGTTGAAGTTTTCAGTGAAGACTGCAAGTTTTTCTTTCGGTTCTTCAAAAGATGGAATGGAATTGCCAACATCTTCAATAATGTCTTTAACTTTGAAAGCAACATTTTTATTTGCTTTGTATCTCACTTTTATTCTCTTCCAAATTCATTTCGAAAGCTCAATGAACCCAATCAACACATTGATATCTTTAGCTTTTTCAATTATTTTGACTTTGAATGCAAACTTTTCAAGTAGTGATCTTAGCACCTTCCTAAACAATTAAGCCTCAGAAAAGTTTTCACCAAAAGCAAAGGCTTTGTCAGCTATATCACATAATTGTTCATTAACCAAAGAAATCGTTTTATCATTAGACATTTATAGATTTCCAAACCTGGTAGTAGACATTTGAAGCTTTTACAATCTAACTATTGGAATTCCTTAATAGGAAATTTGCAGAGTAAGCAATGCATCTCCAGCATATTCGCAGGTGAAGATAAATTTGAAATGACTAACATCAACTCTGTTAACTGGTGGAAACCAGCCAATCATGACACCACACAATGCTTTTTTAATTGATGGCCTTGATGGATGCTCTCGTATTAGTTTTCTAATATAGCAGTGGTGGTCAAGAGACAAATCCTCCTTTCAATCAAGATAACAACAAAATGGTTTGATGACCTACTCTGACACTTGTTGAAAGATTTGGTTGAGTAGGTGTTGTAATTTTTATTTTATGCGATAATTATTTGAATTGAAGTTATTTTTAAAGAAAATAAATACTCGCTCAATAAATCATAATTTAGACTTTTTAAAAGGCCATGCCTACGTGAATTGATCCACTACTCAAAATTAACAACAGCAGAACCACTAATTAAAACTTAATTAGTAAGCTAGGACCTCCTAGAATTGCGGCAATCTCGATGTTGTACACCTTCATGGATATCTCCTTGCACTAAACCTCTTGAAAGTTGTAAAAACTCTTTATCTCAAATAATCAACTAATCTTCAAAACACATCAATGGAAAAATGTTCCTTTTCGAATAGATTTAATGCTCAAAGTGCATACTTTCCTCGGAGGTTTATAGACCGTCCATGATGAGCTAGTAAACTAGTCGAAGTTTTATTCCCCTTGTATCAAGGTTGAGTTGCTAAAAGTTCATCCCTTAAATCAGGACAACTCTCTCACTAAACGACTTGATCTTTAACCCAAATAAGAAAAGATCAAAACAGACAAACTTGGGCTTTGAGCATAAACCTCCAAGGACTATTTAACTTTTGCACTTAGCATGAAAAGGGGAAAATTAAGAACAAAACTGAGGGACCATAAATCATGATGGCCTCGAAGTAAGCACTTGAAGATTTATTGCAATTAAAACATGCACTTGAGAACGGAAAATCGACAGCAAAGTTAGACCATGACAAATTTTGCCATATCCTCTTAGTGTAGGGCACCAACCTATGATAATAACTTTTGTTATTTTCTTGTACAAGTACCAACGAGATCTCACTAGAATTCTCTCTAATTCATATAGTCAGATCGAGGGTACTCGCCAATTTAAGATAATGAAAGAGATAAACTGCTTTTCGCCGCTCCTTCTTCATTGGATGTCTTTCTCCTCAACTTTGTGCTCAGTGATAGGCTCAAATCAAGGTCTTCGTCAAGCGGTTTTCTTTTGGACATTCCCTGCCTTTCTGCTCCTTTCCCAAGCCATTTGTTTGGAAAAGAGGGATGCAAATGCATTAGCATTGGCTGTATTTGTGCTCCGTTGCTTTCACAATCATCTACCATTTCATTAACAGGTTGCTGACTGAAGATGAAGTTATTATTCATATTGTACAGAATCTCATTCCTTGCGTTTGAACAAGCTTTCCTTCTACTATTTATGAAATTAGTCAGGTACGGCTTACAAAAGAACCAAAAGCTAAATCTGTGTTGAAGTTGAAGCAAATATATTCAGGCTGTTTTATCAATCTATACCTGATAACTCTTTGATGATCATGAAGCGTGGACTGATGCCAAAGATTTTGAGGAAGGTAATCATCTACACTTCCCAAAAGATATCATTGTAAGAGATTTAGAAAATTATTAACCCTAAATATACAATTAAGGATCTTTTTTTTTTTATATGATTCGAGAGTTGTACCTTTACCCTGATCATTGATTTTCTTGCTCCGATACATCTGTATGCTCAAAAACAAA
Source organism: Gossypium stocksii (assembly GCA_020496765.1). NCBI lineage: Eukaryota > Viridiplantae > Streptophyta > Magnoliopsida > Malvales > Malvaceae > Gossypium > Gossypium stocksii. Next base: position 115,929,857 of record CM035623.1, read on the forward strand.
ACTGAAATTAGAACAATTATTTGTGTGTTGTTATCTTCCTTCTAAGACTGCAATTCTTGATATTTTATCAAATACCTGCAAATGGCTCTTCACATGAGCAATGCTAAGACCCTTGATGTTCATTAGTTGCAAGACAAGCTTTGGAGTTGCTCCTATACACCAAAGAGCATATCGTTTTAATTGGATATGTAACCTGTATGAAAAGGCTGTAAATGTAGTAGAGAAATTTAAAGGATCTTACTCTCCTGACCGCCAAGTCTCTCCACGGCTCGAACAAAAGAAAGATGAAGTTCAGGGGTCCATCGTAGCCTTGGCATCTTTGATCTTATATAGTGCCGCACCCCATTTGGACTTGCCTTCTTCTCACATTCTTCAACGATGCTGTTGCTTGAACTTGCACCATCTCTGGCCTTAGTTCCATCATCACCTTCCTCATCTTCATCATATAAGTTCAATGGATTCTTCTTCATCATAAGCATTCAAGCGAGTTAGATTCAAATAAATTCAAGTAGAAGTGATTAAACAGGCTTTAGTATTTCTCCAATAAACTGTGAGAAAGAAGATTCCATAGCTTGGAAAGAGTACTGCAGAGCTGGTTTTCCTAATCTAGTCCAAATGGAAAGTACAAACCCTAACAGTACTCAATCCTTGGTGGAAATAATATTTTTCTTCATACAAAGAGAACACAGATCTTATTCTGTGAATGATGATAATGCTGACAGATAGATATACATGTCATGCCATGCATATACATGGGATGTAGTCATATATAGTTACTACTTAGTAAGGTAATGACAGGGCATACTAACTAGATGCCATATTTGGGGCAGCAAAAGTTTAAAATATATAAGACAAAGTTATTATGAAGTAGTAATGTTTTCTACCGTCTTAAATATGAATATTACCATATATTCTAAGAGTACAGTAGTTATTTTAATAGAAAAATTTATGTTCTAGAGAGCTCGGAAGTAACAAAGAGATAAAATATAAAGTAGCCCTAGAAACTTGAAAGAGTATGGGTGTTTGAGGAAGACTGTGCGGTTGATTCTTGCTGTCGGTGATCACGGATTTGTCTTCGTCTCTTATTACTCATATGACCGCTCCTAATAACGACAGAGCTTATATTTTTAGGGCTACAGTCCCAAGATTCCTCTGCCTCATCTCCCAGAAGATGTTAAATATATAATTATATGAAATTTGATGGTTTCTCAAACTATATTGGACTGAATTCACAGCTTCCATGATCGTGATTATCTGAGCACGAAGATTTATGCTGGTTTTTATGTGATTATGGAGTGTTTGTCTTCCATGAAAAATGCTGAATATTTTATACTTGCTGTAAAGTTCTCACATGGCATATATATATATATTGGCCAACATGTAAATGGATGAGACAGACAAGATAAGCGGGTGCATGCAGCTGTTGATGAGTAAATATAACTCATCAATACCAAGTATCAACTATTGCAATTTTATATTCTTATCGTTTATATGTATATGTGAACTACATGAAACAAGTTTATGTCATTGAAATTTGGATTTTTGATGAATATAAAAAAAGCCCTTAAACTATAAGTATTGGAAGTGTTTTTTTGAAAATTTAGGTTGTTCAACTTGAGTCTTAAGAATCGTGCCTATTTATCAAACATAAAGTGCATATTTTTGGTGAAAGCTTTGCTAGACCTGTTGCGTGCATGTGAAGAACATTAAAACAGGAGAGGAAGAACTCTTTGTTTGATGTGCTTATGGAGACCTGAGAAGCTTTAGCCAGCCAGCCACCAGCCAGGGTCAACTCCTATCAATCTCTGCCCCACTGTTTTAAGGTTTTTTTTTTTTTTTTTTTTATTCTTTAACCCAAGGCAGGATGTCATCTAAACATATATATAATAATATTTAATATAGTTGCATGAGAATACGTAGCCCTTTTTATGCGGATCGAACCAATATTCCAGAATGAGTATGTTTGTCTTTTCTCTAACCATCACATTCCCATCTCCATTCTTGGTATTAATATATCATACATGAATGCATACATATCATGCCTACATCATGCCATGGTGAATGGGTGATAATATATATGCATAAAATTTTCTCGGGCTACATCCAGCAAACTAAAAGCTGGTCCAGGCTCTAGATTTCTTTCAAAATGGAAAAGGCATTAAAAGACCGGAAATTCGAGTATGAGGTTCAGTCGATTTGGGTTGGGTTGGGGAGAACATATTAGGAAAGAGCTGATTATGGCCTGTGTTTGTTTATATATGGATTTTGAAACAATTTTCACATCTTTATCCAAATCGAATCCACATAAAGCAAGAGCTAATCCATAACAAAATTAAGATGCTATGCTCTATTATCTATGTCTTTAATTGGGGTTTTTCATTTCTCACAACATAATAATATTACCATTAGATTAAAAGATTATTAGCATGAGAAGTAAAGATCTAATTCTAATAATTATTAGAATTTAAAGTAAACCAAAATTTTATCTTGATCATGATGGACACCCACTTAATAAGATATTCATAACACTTCCCATTGGATGTCTATTGGTAGATAGGAAAAACCCTGTGAAATAAAAAAACTAATGAAGGAAAAAGAGTACACGATCTATATTACGCATAATATGCTGCCTCATTAAAAACTTTACCAGGAAAACCAAATGGGACAAAATCTCAGTTAAGGGAAAAGAAGCGCAACGCGTATTTACTCCCCCTCATGAAAACATCACATATTTTCTCATATTCAACATATTCAATCTTGAATACTAGTTTTTCAAATGACTATTTGAATGTATTTGATAAGCATTTATATTACCATTTTTTTAAAAGTCATGAGTGAGGGAAATTTGGGGAAAATATATTTTGATCTCTTCAGGAGATTCAACAATAATCATAACAAATTTTAATCATGATTCTTTTATAAAAACACAAATAGGTATTTTGGATCATTTTATAATCTTCCTTCAACTACTATTCACTAAGTCAATTTTACCACATATGTTTAAATTATTTCAATTCATATAAATGAATAATTTCTCAAGAATTTCAATATGCTTCTAGCATCCTAAATACTTCAAGGATTTTAGTATAAACTTTACTATATAGTGATTTATAAAAGGTTGTAACAATAACCATTAAACGCAAGTTAAAATTTTTATTAATTATCAATTTAATAATATATCTAAAAATTATTGCATTCACCACAAAAGAATATTATATCTTTTCATAATCAATTCTAAGACTTAGCGGAAAACTTCATATTTTTATTTCGCTTTTGCAAAACTACTTCAATTGCACCATCACTGGCTTTATACTTTTAGATATTTGGACTATTGGTCCAAAAACTCCACGAATTTAACTGTACTTGAGTTGTGTCTTTCTATTTTGATCAATTTATTCCATATTTATATTTCTCAATAGATTTATTCAAGATCCTCCTTTTATTTCATTATTTCAATAATAATATTGCATGCAAAATCATTCTCGACCATTTTTGTTATTCGGTTCCACATTTTTTTGAATTGACCTAACTTATTGAGATCTCTTGTTTTCATTATTTTACAATTCAATTTCAGGTACTTGAATCTTTTCTGGAGTTTTACTTATTAGTTATGTGTTGGGTCTCTTCTGAAGCACCCGCCTCCACTATATGACCGTTCTAGAAAAATATTCATCTTTGGAACCGATCAATCTATTATTTATTCTAACTGATTGTCCTACTGGGACTTTGATTCAAATTAAAATATTACATGGTATATAACACTTGGTTATTCTCATTAAGCTTGTAAATACATCTAACAGTTAACTTGTAATAAGTTATCCTTATTAAACTTCTGGTTCAAATTACTCTCCCCTAAATCATTACAAGTTATTATTTCTCTCTCCCGAATGTCGAGAAAACTATCAAATTAAAATTGCAATCACAAGTCATGTCATAATTGGAATATATACGCACATACAAAAATTCAAATATGAGAAATATTTAGCTCTTGATCAAAAACCAATTGTAATGTGGGGAGTATTTTAACTTACTGGCTTGATGCGTACAACATATAAATCAACATAACTCATTCTGAAATAGGAAGTTTAGTTCTCATAAGTAATGGTTTAGACATTAATCAGAGGTGTTCAATCAATAATTTCTCTAAACCATTATAAGCAAACTTTTACAAAAGTTTTTCAAACTCAATCAATAAAAGATTGAGATATAAACTCATTAGTATTAGCAAGATGAATTGTCTTAATTGCATGATCTGAAATTAATTATTTAAACAAGCAATCTTGGAAACGACAGGTTGCAAATTGATAACACATATGTGATTATTTTGTAGATGCATCTACCAAAATCATATAATATCAAAACTATCCACATGGTGAATGAATGTGCCCATATTCGTTTTAGAAATGTAAGACATTATATCTCAATTTTAGCTATTGAGTTTCTAATAATCAATTTCATTGAGAACAAGCAACATATGAGAATTCTTTTAAATTAAAGAATCTTCTGGTTATTTAATGAATGTCCATATGAATTCTTAATTAATTTTCGTATCATATATGATCCAAAATGGTCAACTGATCACGCCAAGTAGTAAATGTATTTGTATCAGTAAACTTCTGATTTACTTTAACATGTGTTTCAATTGTACTAAATTGTAACAAATTAATAATTTTACTATCATTCCTCTTACTTTGTATCTACATATAAGTGCTATTGTGATTTTTACTACTGAAAATGTCTAAATCAATGTGAATATTATAATGTCACTAAGTCAATAAAATAAATATAATTTCCAAATAATTATATGCAATATTCACTTCAAGGAATATGTCAAAATCTTCAAATATCTAAAAAAAAATTTGTAACTTTAGGTGCATCCAACCACAACAAATTTTAGATAGAATTATTATATTTTATTACTTATAAATAGATCTTTCACAGTCAAATATTTTACTTTCAACCCCTTAATGGGGATGATGACAAAAGAAGATCACAAAGATTATAATATAAATTAATAACTCAATCCTCTCTTTTTCATCTTTTCAAAATAAATATTTATAGCAGTAGATTCATATGAAATAAAATATTTTCCTCATTCACAATTTCAATATAAGATACATTATAAATATATTTTAAAACCAATGATTAACCATCATAAGATATTAATATATTAGCTCTTCTAGAGCTTTCAACTAGTTTTGTATTATCAAATATTGGAATAATATTTGTTTGTTTTAGTACTAAATAAGATAAATACTTTCTATCTATAATGATATAATTTATTATTACATTTTCATATAATTCCTCAAAGAATATTAACAAAAACAAAATATTTAGAGATATGCCACATATGTGGCCAATAACCTTTCATATCACATTAATAACATAAGTTATATTTACCCTCTGAAGAGTTATCTTAAGAACTCTCACTATCCTCTTATTTATTACTATATTCCCACTTTTAGTGGTCCATGATTATATCTTTTGTTTTCTTTATATTTGCATTCACTTTAGGGAATGCAATAAATCTAGTAGGATAGACTTCTAAACGCCTCCATTAATTCTTTATTTCATAATCACCATCGCAAAACATGTTGGATTTCAAATCAAAATTTATTTATTCATGTTGTTATGATTAGTCTCTATTCACATCCTCAATTCCAACAACTATCATGATCTCTATATTTTCATTTTTCATAATTGTTATGTACTGTTACATTCATTTCAAGGAATGAAGCAAAACTAGTGGGAAGAATTTCATAGTTTTTCATTTGGTAACTTATTATTTTGCTTAGCCACTAGAAGGTATGAGATCGTTTTAAAAATATTGTTAAAGTCATTTTCACAATATTACTACTGCAAGAGCACTGATAAACTGTAATTTATACATTTTTTACCCCATGCTTAGCATAATTTTGGATGAATTATCCCTTAAATTATGGAAGTTAATGCTCCTAATCCTTTAATTTCATGTTTTATACTTAGAAGAGCATAGGAAGGTGAAAAGAACGAGAAACGGGCCAAAAACGGAGAAAATGAGCCAGAGTGAGAAATCAAAAGTTCCTCACACGGGTGAACCACATGCCCGTGCCACATTAGCAGACTTGAACATGACCTGGGCTCGATTCACATGGGCGTGTCCCTATCGTGACGAATTTCAATTTCACGCGGAAAAAGCTACTTAGAGGCTAAGAAAGGTATTCTGGAGTCTATATAAACACCCTAGGAGAGGACTTAAAGTGTAACACCCTCAAACCCCAAACCGTCGCCGCAACAGGATTACAAGGCATTACCAAACTCATACACTAGTAAATGAACAAAATCGGGATATAAATTTAAGTTTCAATCTAAAATCTTCTAATTTCCATCAAAAAGTCTTTAATATGGGCCTACGGGGCCAAAAATAGGCTTAGGAAGTGATTTGGGATTAAACCAAGAACTTTTAAAACTTTTCTTTGAAAATAGGGGCACATGCCCGTGTGGCCTGCCCGTGGGGCTCCCATGGTCTTGGGGCCAAGCCGTGGGCAGATCTGACTTGTTACACACGGCCGTGGGACTAGCCCGTGGGCAAGTCTGACTTTGCCACATGGCCTGGGCACACGCCCATGTGTCTTGGCCGTGTGAAAACATCATTTTACATCATTTTTAAGCCACTTTCACCTGCTAAATATACCTAATTCATGCCCAACTCATTTACTTATAAATCTTGATCAAATACCATTCATTTCATTTTCAAACTTAGCAAATATTCATTCATTCATACCAAAAACTTCTAAAGGTTTATAAACCATATTTACATTCAAAACATAAGTAATTACAAGTGGAACCTAGTACATGCCACCTTTCCAAAAGATAGATTCATCACCAAAAAATTGAGTTGAGATCGGGATTGACTTGGATACTTGACTGAACTTCAACTTTACCTAACCTGCGCACGGGAAACAACCGTAAGCTGAGTATTGAAAATACTCAGTGGTATTATCATAATTCAAATTATAACAATAATAAAATATCCAATCATAAACAAATCATAACAAATCATAAATATAATTTGATACTAATCTATCATAATTCCATTGTAACTCTTCAAATATTTGATTCAATATCTCATCAATACAATTACCAACAATTTATAAATCTTTGGATTATTTCTCAATCACACATATAATATTTCAAATCACACTTCAACTTTGAATATTTCATGAATCTTTGATTCATGCCTTCAATCACATATCACACATCTCATTTCAATACCTCCATCATATTTATTCAAAATTTATCATTTCACTTATTTTCCCCTATTAACTTGACTCGGACTTTGGCGGATACACGGATCTAACCAAACACACTAGAATGGCGACCAACGCCTCATCGGATAGTTCGAAGTACATCTATGACACACCAAGTATCTCATCAGCTGAGCCGAAGCAAAGTGGCGACCAACGCCTCATCGAAACTATCCGAAGCAAATTTATGACACACCAAGTGTCTCATCGACTCGAGGTCGAAGAATCCCTGAACTCTTCCAATCCTATGGCATGCCAATTATATCCACCCTAGCCCAACTAGTTAATAGGGTATCGATATCACATAGTAATTTCACTTTCAATATCAAATTCACATCAACTACCACTTTGGTCACATTTCTCACATCTTTTTCATTTCAAACACAAATTGTTTTCAATTCACATCATCATACATTTTCACTTTGATACACATATAATTCATAAAACAATTTCACACATATAAATGTACATATTCATCAATCGTATCCGATCACATTCAAATCAAATATCACTGCTTGCCTCAATTTCAATTTCATGCATATATATAATAAAATTAAACACATAATAATAAATAACATGAATTATGATAATACAAATCGATATTTCTCGAGCTACTCCTCGATCACTTTTTCCTTCTCCTTCGTATTAGACGTCTCGGTTTCCTTGTTTGCTACGAAAATTAGCATAATTATAATTAATTAATAACATACATATTTTATACAAAATAATAACTTTCCATCTAAACTTTTATCATAATACCAAATTTATCCTAACCACATTCATCTTCTTCCTTTTAACAATTCACATCATTTCCTTTTTCAATTTCCATCAAAACTTCAATATAACTATCAAATGTTCATATTAGAACCCTAATGCAAGCTTTCTTTCAACTTAGTCCCTCAAACACAAAACTTATAGCCTCTTTTACGATTTAATCCCTTAACCACTTCTAATCAATAATTCTATCAATTAAGCCCTTAATTCAACCATTTATTCAACATAGACTTTACTCAAAAACTTAAAAACCTCTATAACTTCCACTTAGTTTCAACAAAACTCAATTCTAAAGCTTCTAAAACATTTGAATTAAAGAATAAGGGCTTAATTGACTTACCTTTCAAACTTTTAAGCTTCAATTCTCCAATTTCTCCTTTTTCTTTTATTTCTTCTTTTCTTTCCCAAATTTTCGTTACTTCTCTGTAACTTTCTTTGTTCTTCTTCTTTTGTTTTCTTTATTTTATTTACTTTATTTTTTTTCTAATTTAATTATTATAATAATATTATTATTAAATATCTTATTTATAACAAATAGATTTATTACATGTGTATTTATACACACATATACACATGTATGGTTTATTATCATACATTTGGCACCATTTTAATTAAATAAATAATATATAATATGACATAAAATAAATAAATAAATATATAAATATCTTTTACTTATTAATTAAGTAAATATATATATATTATACATTGGTACTAATAATTTAAATACACATGTATTCATTCTCTAACATACATATGTCACTAATTTGGTTTAATTACTAATTTAATCCTTTAACATTTCTCTATTCTATACTTAAACTTTTATGCTCTATTCAATTTATTCCTTTCTACTAATTATTCCTAATTAAACTAAATTCACTTATCAAAAATCTAATTCAACTCATAATTAACTTCATAAATATTTTTAATAAATATTTATGGACTCATTTTCCCAAGATAGAGGCCCCAAACTTACTTTTTCGGTGCACATGAAATTTTTGGTCATTACATAAAGGGAGGAGCCAGACACACAGAACAGAAGGCAAGGAATTACTCGAAGAAAGCCGATTGATCCATCTTAGAAGTAAGGACGTACATCAAGACTGAAGATCTCCCTTCAATTCTTTCAGGAGATTTGAGTTTTCTTTATGTTTTGTTGTTTTTTTTTTTTTGAGATGTTTTTCCTTTTTATTATGAACTAAACCCCCAAATACCTAAGGGGGATGAAATTTAAGATGAATCTTGTTGTTATTATCTAAATTATATGATAAATATTCGATTTATTCTTAATTGTGTTTTTAATTCTTGAGTTGATATTTCAGGATATTAATTCAAGTCGAATGTGCTTATTCAGAGGAGCAAAAGTCCATGTCTAAGAGTAGATCCAACACAATTAAGCAGAGTTGATCTCAATCCTAGACATAGGACGACGAAAATTTGTCAGATTAGAGTCAAATCTAATAGGGGGTTTTAATTAGAAAGAGATTTCAATTAATCAACCTAGGGTTAGTTGTTCTTATTCTCGACGGAGATATTAACATAATTTAGGGATCTCTAAGGATCAAGTCAAATGAAGAAATCGTCTAATTCAGAGTTAAATAACAAGTGAAGCCTAGGTGAATTCTTCCTTGGGTATTGCCTTTATCATTCAGTTTTCCCAAAGTAATTCCCCAATTTACTCTTTACCGCGTCCTTAATCTAGTTTAGAATTAATTAGTTTAAACAAACCCCCCTTTTTATTTCCAAGCTAGATTATAGAAAGAAAGTTATTACTAGTACTTTTAGTTCATTTGGGTTCGACATTTCGGTCTTGCCACTAACTATACTACTATTCAATAAGTGCGCTTGCTTTTCATCGTGATAATAGTTAGTTTCTAAGTATGATCATTATTATTACTTCATCAAAATCACGATCAAGCACATTAGATATTTCAATTATATAGTATAATATATTCATTCGGGGAATATATATAATACAAATACATGAGTATCTCATGTTATTTATATGTATGGTTTTAATGTAAAACACTTAAATGTTTTATTCAACATATATCTTCTTGATCTGAAAATAATATTATATTTTACAAAATTTTGCATCACAAGGAGCTAAAATATAAGCTTTTAAAGAGTTTTTTACAGTTTGATGTAATATTAGCTCTTCAAGAGTATATAATTATTTTATTGTATAACCTTAATGAATGCTTGATTTAAATAAAATTTTATTTATTCATATAAAAATAAAATGAATAGGTATAAATAAAACATATATTAAACGTAACAAATAATAAATTTATGCTACTAATAAATCATTGTGGTTAGATAATATATATTATATATCATTCCACAAAAAAATACAAAATATTATAATGTCAAATTAAAACAACTTTACAACTATAAAAGTTTAAACATAAACATTTTCTAACCTCAACCTCTTATGACATAATTTCATCTCAAATTTTACAATGATATGAAATTATCACAAACAAGGTGAAAATTCCAAAATTCATGACAAGTATTTTTACTCACATTCCGCAATAATCATATATCTTAATCAAAATCAAAATTAAACCAATCAATTCTATTAAAAATGAAAAAATATTTATCTCTACATAAAAATCTCAATAACTAGATGCGTGAAGGGTTTTATAAATTCATAGAGATATGAATAGTGAATTATATAAATTGAACTTTTTAATAGAAATCAAATCAAATTTCAAAAGAAGTTAATTAAATTGACTTACGGTACCATGGATGAGAAGTAGTGATTATAAACATCCTTTGTAATGAAGAAAAAGAGATAATCTCCAAGTAAATATCAAAAAGTAAACTTTGAGTCGATTTCATATAGATAACGATATCAAATCTTTCACCATCCTTAAAAACAAAAAGTACAATAAGTTAACCAAAACAATAATAACATATAATGAGATAAGAATAAAAAATAATAATCAGATACGAAACATTAAATAAAAGCAACTTCCTGTAAAAACTTTGCATCTTGTTGTCAAATATATTGAAAATCATGAATGATAAATTTGATTGGCAAACTATCACTTTGAGCAAGATCGTGCTGATAACGTGTTTTAAAATGAAGAGATATGGAGAGAATAAAGAACCAAGAAAATATAAAATCAATAGAGAATGTACTTTATTGATAAAAAATGATGATTACGATGCTTCATCAGAGTCTCTGTTTATAGGCATAAGAAGTATAAAAGAAGTAGAGATCTAATTCTAATAACTCTGAGAATTTAAAGTATACCAAAATTTTATTTTAATTACATCAACTTAATAAGATATTCATAACAATTTTGACTTTTTTTATCCACATCATGAGTGTGTCATAAAGCTGTCTATGAGCCAAGTTTGCAACCTAATTCTGAAAATATATTATTAATATTTATATATTTTTACAATTAAATTTAAAATATTTTTATTTAAATTGGATTTGGTCGAACTGAAACAAGACATGAAAATTCGTATCTAAGCTCAAGTCGAGCCAAGTGGCCACTTGGCCCATGACAACCATGATTTAGCTATTGTTAAAGTTTCTAAATAAGTTAGGGTCTGACACTAACTTAATTTGTGAATGAAAAAAAAAGTTTTTTGTTAAACCTCGGTGGATTAGATTTTATCAAGAGGAGTAAATTGGTAATTTTAAAAAAAAATTGCTAAGGTGGTAGAAATGATGGAAAAATCAAACACAATGATTTGTATTGCTTCAACCTCAATTGTCTACTTTCACTACTTTAGCCTCGCCTACCAAATATTTCCCAATTCAATAACTTGAATTGATACCTTTCAAGAGTAATGTATAGCTTCTATGATCTTTATCTTTTAAGGATTTTTTTTACGATATTTATAACTTTTTAAATATTTTTTTATAATTTTTATTGATTTTTATTTTTTATAATTTTTATTGATTTTTATTTTTATAATTTTTTTCCACATGTCACGCTGTGGTTGTGATACATGATAACTTTAACTAAATAAAATTAGGGACAGTTAATTTTAATGGTCAATTGTTAAAGTTAACGTTCAAAGGGCATTTTTGATACAATTTTGACAGTTCAAGTACCTAATTGAATGTAAAAAAAATAATAATTTAATTTTTTTTTCTTTTAAAAAGTTTGAAGGCTTTTTACACATTTACGCCAAAAAAGAAAATATATATATTTCTTTGGATTTAGAAATAAAATGGTAAAATTGTTACCATGCTCCTAGGTTTGACTTGACTGACTTTCTCTGCCAAAAAAAAATAATCACGCGGCTGTATTATAACTGTCCATGTGTAATGCCACCTCATACTTTAATGCCGTTAGAGCTGGTACCTTTTTGGAAAATGGAAGCAAATTATAGGGGCATATTGGATATTTAGAAATTTTAGTTACCATATTGAAAGTTATTACTGAAGTACATGGGGTAAACATGACATTATCCCTATAATATTTGATGCACTGTTGACAAATAAATCTTATATCTCATCAATGAATAATAATATGAGATCTCACCATTATGTAAAATAAAAAAATTATGAAAAATTTATAAATAAATATTAATAATTTTATTTAAACATAATTAAATATTAATTATAACTATTATAAATAAATATTAATAACTTTAATTTTTAGATTAAGATTTAGACTTTAGAGTCTTGTTTAATAATAACATAATTTTTACTAATTTTTATTTTATTTAATGATAAAGTTTTATATATCATTCATTAATGATACATGATATTTATGCAATCAAAGATAGAGAATACTCGTATATATTCTCACATATTATATACATGCAAATGTACATTAATAAATATATTTATATGCTTCATTCGAAGAAATATTTATATACAATTACAAATATTAAAATCATAAATAAAATTTAAAAAATTAATTTGGTGATTATATTTTATTTTTAAATATAAATATAAAAAATAAAAAAATTAAAATATTTAGTATCAAATTATTCAAAATTGTAAATCAAAAGAGAAAAATAATATATATTGGTGAATGCAAGCGATATCAATGCAGTCTCAATGACTATTAAATGCTATGTGACGCACTGTTTGCTATTATTAAATACTAAGTGACGCTATGTTAGATTGTATAAAACTATGATTCTATGTCTATCTTTATTTTTTTTTAACAGGAGGATGACAAATCAATTTTTTTTTCTGATTTTCAACTTTTTTTCTCTTCAAAAAAATTAAACCTAACTAAAAAATTAAAAAAAAAAGAAAAATCTTATTTATCATTTCTTTTTGAAAAATGATAGAGATGATATTAAATCACAGTTTTATATAATCATTCCTCGATACTCCGTTAAATTACATGAAACTGTAATTTCAATTATTAATTATTATGTTTCACAACCCTAAATCAGTAGTAAGACAAGGATTACGTTGATGGATAAGGATTGGGCTAATTATTCAAAATTTTTGTCTGGGTAAATGATAAGCACCAAACTTCATAAATTTGGAGTGAAACTGCCATTCAATTTTGAAAATACCACGACACCTTCATTTATCTAACACATAAACAATTTTCTTTTGTTCAAAATTCAAACCTTACAAAACTTTCTCCTTATCCTAACTTTGATTCTACCCAAACAAATTTACCATCATTCATACATCATAAATTTACCAATGAATTATAGAACTTTTACTTAGTTTGGCATCTTAAAAGTTAAGGTGATTAAGCTACCTTTGCTTAGCCTATTGTTAGCCCAATTTTAATCCTTTCCTAATGTTAATTAATCAGCAATTAAAACTTAAGTTATCTTAGAATAAATCAAACTCATGTTGTATTCTCTTATTGTTAATTAAAGGTCACTGGTTAATATTAATTTCGATAAAAGTACTATAAAGGCTCTTATATTAGTTGTTAAATTATATTTTACTTTTATTATTAAAAAAATGAGCATATTAGCCACTTATATTAAATCAAAGAGTAAAATAATTATTTTTGTTAAAAAATCTATTAATTTCTACTATTTAAACCGACATAATTGACAAAATAACTAAAAAGTTACATTATCCTTCTGACATATAAAGATTAATTTTTAACGGTAAAAATAGATAAATTTTTTAACAAATTAAACTAATATATAAAGACTAATTTATTCATTATTTGAATAGATAAGACAAAATACATTTTACCCCAATTTCATCCTCATCCAATGCTTACTTGGCAAAAATAATCCCGTGGGTAGGGTAGTCCCTCCACACTGTATTGTTCAGCATTGGCGTGTGTTAGCCGCCAAATTAACCCATTTTTGTTTGAGGTAACAAACTGTATGGGTAACACCAACTCAAAACCGCCAAAAGTTTCATAATACTAATAAAAGAGCTCACTGTTTGTCCCCATCAGAAAGAAAGCTATAGGAATCTATCACATGAAAGAGAAAGCAAAATCAAATACTATCTCTTTCTGTTGGCTTACTTCTTTTCATTTTATTTCAAAAAAAAAGGAAAAAGATGCAAAATTTTGTTTCTTTAAGTTTCTGCCCTCTCTCTATTCTTGGTCATTGGAGCAAAGAAATAAGGTAAACAACAACTTGCTTAAAATCTCTCCTCTTTCTGTTTAATTAGTTGATTTTTGAGTTAAAGGCACAACCTTTTTATGTCAATACAAGATAGTATATTCGTTTGAAGAAGTAAAGAAAAAAAAACACTACCTACCATATGGTGTATTTTGTTAAGAAACTGCTTAGTCTTAAGCTAAAAGGAACATTCAAAAGCACTCAAGTTCATGCATCGAGTCCACCAAATACCACAATTGTTAACACTATTGGCTCTTCTTCCATAGCTAGTAAGCTTAAAAAAAAACAAAGAGTGAGGCTCATAGGATCAAAACTCAAAGCCAGTAAGGTCTGCTGTCTCAGGAGCTAAAACCATGCTTCCTTTTGGACTTCCTAAAACTGACCACCTCGAACCAACCATAGAACCTCACTTAAAACCAATTCAGTTGGTAGAAAACTTAGCTGACCTTTACCGCCGCCTTGGGACTTGTTTAGAATCAGAGAAATCATTGATATGCATTGAGCAGTACTCGATTTTGAGTAGCCTTGGCGATCCTAAGTTATTGAGAAGGTGCCTCCGTGCTGCAAGGCAACATGCCTTTGATGTGCACTCCAAGGTGGTTTTATCAGCTTGGTTAAGGTATGAGAGGAGAGAAGATGAACATGATGGTGTATCACCAATGGATTGCAGTAGTTTCATTCTTGAATGTCCTAAGGCTACTCTGGAATCTGGGTGTGATCTGAATTCAATTTATGACCACTGCAAGTGTTATCAAGAGTGTAATAACTCCGCTGATGCGCAAATTTCCAAGGAGGATGAGCTTTTGACGTTGGATGAAGATAGTGATATCTCCTTTTGTATTGGCAATGAGGAGATTGATTGTGTTCGATCTAAAATTGCTGCACTTTCAACTCCTTTTAAGGCAATGCTATGTGGAAGTTTCATTGAGTCAAAAAGATCTAAAATTGATTTTTCACAAAATGGTATCTCTGTTGAGCTAATGAAAGCTGTGGATTTGTACAGTAGGACTAAGAGGGTGGACATGTTTTCTCCTAAGATTGTTCTGGAGCTCTTATCTTTTGCAGAAAGGTTCTGTTGTGAGGAAATGAAGTCGGCTTGCGATATTCATTTGGCAACCTTTGTCAACTGTATGGAGGATGTTTTGGTCCTTATTGAATATGGGTTAGAGGACAGGGCAAATGTTCTAGTAGCTTCATGTTTGCAGGTGCTGCTAAGAGAGCTCCCAAGTTCTCTTCATAGCCCCAAAGTGATGAGGATATTTTGTAGCCCTAAGGCAAGGGAGAGATTGGCATCAGCTGGGCATGCTTCTTTCTTGCTGTATTATTTCCTAAGTCAGGTGGCTATGGAAGAGGATATGGTGTCAAATACAACAGTGATGCTGTTAGAAAGGTTGAAAGAATGTGCCACATTAAAGTGGCAGAAGGCTCTAGCTTTGCATCAATTGGGTTGCGTGTGGCTCGAGAGACTAGAGTACAAAAGTGCTCAATGTTATTTTGAAGCAGCTACTGAGGCAGGTCATGTTTATTCATTAGCTGGTATTGCAAGATCTAGGTACAAGCAAGGGCAACAGCATTCAGCCTACAAGTTGATGAACACACTTATCTCCGAGTATAAAGCGGTCGGGTGGATGTATCAAGAACGATCTTTGTATAATACTGGGGAGGATAAGATTGCTGATTTGAACAGTGCAACTGAATTGGATCCCACCCTATCCTTCCCATATAAATATAGAGCAGTCTCAAAGGCAGAGAAGAAACAAACTAAGGATGCTATTTCAGAGATTGACAGAATCATTCAATTCAAGCTTGCACCAGACTGCCTTGAATTACGAGCTTGGTTCTTCATAGCGATTGAGGATTATGGAAGTGCTTTGAGAGATATCAGAGCAATGTTAACTTTGGAGCCAAGTTACAAGATGTTCAAGGTGCGGTTAAGTGGGGATGATTTGATAGATCTCCTGAACCATAAGGTTCAGCAAGCAAGTCAAGCTGACTGCTGGCTGCAACTTTATGATCAATGGTCTTCCATTGATGATATTGGCTCTCTGGCTATAATTCACCAGATGCTTGTTAATGATCCTTGGAAAAGTCTCCTTAGATTTCGGCAATCTCTTCTTCTTTTAAGGTTAGCTTTCTATTTTAAAGTTTCCATATAGTTTTCTTGAACTGCAATTCTTATAGTGTCTATGATTTTTAATAAGTTGTTGCTTTTCTATGATTTTAGCAATAACTGCAGCATTGGTTCTGTTTAAAATCTCCTGTTCTGGAATATGATTGTTCTCAGCCTTGATCCTCTATATTTGATCAAATGAAGAATACTGGATATGCATTAACATTGCAGGCTAAACTGTAAGAAGGCTGCTATGCGATGTTTGCAATTAGCTTGTAACCTTTCAAGTTCTGAGCACGAAAAGTTAATTTATGAAGGATGGATTTTATATGACACCGGCCATCGTGAAGAAGCTCTGGCTAAGGCTGAGAAGTCCATTTTGATTCAAAGGTCGTTTGAAGCATTTTTCCTGAAAGCTTACACATTGTCAGATTCAAATCTGGATCCTGAGTCTTCTTCTTATGTCATTGAACTTTTGGAGGAAGCAATTAGATGCCCTTCGGATGGTCTTCGGAAAGGACAAGTGAGTAAATCTATGCTTGGACTCTGTCATTTGACCATCATTGTTCCTATTTGATTGTTTATGGTGATATTTTGCAGGCACTCAACAATTTAGGCAGTAAGTATGTGGATTCTGGTAAACTGGATCAAGCTGCAAACTGCTATATGAATGCCCTTGAAATCAAACATACAAAAGCTCATCAAGGTTTAGCACGCGTATACTCTTTAAGAAATCAGCAAAAAGCTGCTTATGCTGAGCTGTCCAAACTGATAGAGAAGGCACATAATAATGCCTCAGCATATGAGAACCGGTCGGAGTATTGTGACGGTGAGATGGCAAAGAATGATCTCAACATGGCAACAGAATTGGATCCACTGAGAACATACCCATATAGCTACAGGGCAGCTGGTAATTTTCTAATGTCCTTTCTCAGTTTTTGATATTTGATTCTGGTTACCGACACGTATTTTTGCTCTTTAGCATGCATGACTCATGGTTTACAAAGACCAGTTGCAAATCTGAGAAATAGATCATTGGAACTGTTTAGATTTAGTAGGAGTTCTTCCCTTAAAGTTCTATTTCTATACATGTCCACTTTCCTCTATTCTCCATTAGCATTAGAAAGGACATGAAGTTCTTATCTAGATATAATGCAAAGATGGAGGAAAATAAAATTGATTAAATGTCAAGCATCACCTCTTTTAGAAGCCTGGTTTTCCTTCATCCAAGAAAGAATAATCTTCTTCCAATTTTCTTTTTTGATAAATTTCAGGAGGGATAACTTCTCTATGATCATATGTTTCTATGAATCTTATTTCTTACTGTTTTGTTACTTCAGTAAATATATTATTATCTGAGAAATTTAATCAGTACTCGCATCCTACATTACTTGGGGTAGTGCTAATGGATGACCAAAAAGAAACTGAAGCAATTGAAGAACTTTCAAAAGCCATAGCTTTCAAGCCTGACCTACAAATGCTTCACCTTCGAGCTGCATTTTACGAGTCAACTGGTAATCTCAATTCAGCTCTCTGTGATTGTGAAGCAGCTCTCTGCTTAGAACCGGACCATATAGACACGCTTGATCTGTATAATAGAGCACGGGACCAAGCTATCCACCCTCAACAAATTTAAGAGGCACTCTTGTTATATTTATCATATACTTGAGGAGAGAGTTGTCATTGGCAAGGAAATGAATCATGGAGTCTTTCACAAAATGTTGCTTCCCTACTGAAATGATGTGGTTGCTAGAATTTATCTGCAGATGGCCATGAAAAATGAAAGACGAGAATTGCATGTAAATATGAGGGGTGACATAGAGCAAGTAGCCTATCCAGCCTATTCCTGGATGTTGGTTTCATGCGACAGATTTAGGTCTACAAGGAAGTTCCAAAGGTTTAACCATGCAGGTTAAAGGGTTTAACTCTGTTGTATTCATTCCTTATAGAAAGAAACTGTATATATTGTACAAATATCATTGGTTGGAAGACTTCTCATCTAAGTTTACTTGTACTGTAGTACATGGACAATGTTAAAATAGGTTTAAATCTCTCTTTTAACTGTAATTTTTTGGGTCATGATATTCTTCCTCCATGTCTCAATATCTCCCCCTCTCATCAAATTCAGTCTATTTCCAGCTGCTCTCTAATGCCATTTGATTTCATGCTTAATAGAGGTGGTGAGAGAAGTGGAA
This sequence comes from Gossypium stocksii, assembly GCA_020496765.1. Taxonomy (NCBI): domain Eukaryota; kingdom Viridiplantae; phylum Streptophyta; class Magnoliopsida; order Malvales; family Malvaceae; genus Gossypium; species Gossypium stocksii. The sequence goes on from CM035623.1 coordinate 115,948,759, forward strand.
GAGTTGTGATATGAATGGTCTTATTCAGATGGTGTGGAAGGTATTGGTACAGGATAAATGGAAAAGCAAAGAGAATAAGCATATATTCATTTCCCAAGTTGCTGTACTAGAATTTATACAATCCACTTTAGAATCAGAATGAACAAATGAGGAAAAGGAAAGGAAACAAAAGCAAGCAAAGAATGGAGAAGCAGCAGCAAATCAAGGCTCACATCATATATTTTTCTCTATGAATTATATACAAAGATTCATTTCTCTTTCCAAGCTTTCGATTAAAGAAAGCAGAATCTACTTGGAACTCCGCTGCTTCGGAGCCCAACAATAGAAACAGGGAAAACAGAATGCAAATTTATTAGCGTTAAATTTCAATTTCACTGATTAACTTGGTTCAGTAGACAATATTTCAAGCTCAGCCCACCAAAGGGGAGAGAGTTTTGGAGTTGCCCCATCAGGTCCCATTGCTGTGATCTCTTTTAACTTGGCTGTAACTTCTCTCATTGTTGGTCTCTTTTTTGGTTCAGGATTAACACAAGTTTTAACCACTTCAAACAATTTTTCCAGATCATCTTCTTGGAAAAATTTAAGAGTTGGATCCACCATTTCTTTCAAGGGTTGGTCCCTTTTCAAGTAGTCTGAGGCCCAGTCTGCAAGTGAGCCATTGTCTATCGAATACGGGATCCTACCAGTTATCATTTCAAACAATATTACCCCGAAGCTGTAAACATTGCTCTCTGCATCTGCTGATGGACATTCTAAGAGCTCCATGGTAGCTGATCCCACCTTGGCTGCGGTAGCATTATTCAAGAAGCTGAAATCAGATATTTTTGCAGCATAGTCTTCAGTCAGATATACAGAGCAAGACCGCAAGTTTCTATGGGCTATAGGGGGAGTAAGCTGATGCATATGCTCAAGGCAGTACGCTATTCCCATGGCTATCCTTAGGCGCATTCCCCAGTCCAAGTGCTCAGCTTCTTGTACTGCAAGAAATCCAGAATTTGCACCGCCTAAGCCGTATATTATGTGGCATCTATCAATAAACACTCTTCTAATGTTACAGATTAAAATGTAACCAAAGACTTACTATGTAGATGCTCAAAGAGTGATCCATTTGGAACATACTCAAAAACCATCATTCTTGTGAAAGGCGTATTTTCTTCACAATAACCTATGAGGTTCACGAAATTCTTGTGGTTCACTTTAGACAACGAGTCTATCTGAAAGAAAGAATAAATTGATACTCATGTAAAGGCCTAAAAAGTGTTTTAAGACTATAGTTAAGAATAATGTTGCAGTACCTTGTTTCTAAATTGTGTCTCTAAATTCTTTGACCAGTCTTCACGAGATGAAATCGCAGTTGATGTCACTGCTATTTCGACCCCACTTGATAAAGTCCCCTTGTAGACTGTTCCATCAGAAAAGGTACCAATTACATTGCTGAAATCCTCACAAGCTGCTTCAAGTTCTGATCGCTTGAGCTTTGGTACACCTGAAATGCAGATATCAGCATAAGAGAGTGCAAATCTGTAGACTCACAGAGAGAGGTTGAAAGACTCCCATCTTTGTTTCACCAAGGAAAAACTTCAATCCGAAATTGAGCCAAAAGGCCAATATAGAATAGTATTTTGGTAGAAGATTCCAATATAAATTCCCCGAAAGAATGCTTGTTGGGTTCCACAATTTTTCAGCAAATTTTACTGGGTCTGCATACACTTAGAAATTTGCAGGACGTGTTTTGTAACAAGGGAAACATACCACTTACAAATGCCTTCTGCAGCTGCCCACTTAATCCCGTGGCCCAAGGTTTGACAGAAACCACCTTACTATTTCGGAAGAGGATAATGCTAAGGACTGAAACCAAAACAATCAAGGAACCTCCAATACTTGCAATCAAAATTGGAAAAATATGATGTTTTGAATCAGAATTCTCATTTGATATTTGCCTTGGAGTTGAAGCAGGGGAATTTGCTGGGGCATTGTGTGATTGGGGTGGTTCAGAGATAGATACTGGTGGATCTACAGGAGGTTGTAAAGCTGGAGCCGGTGCTAATTCAGGTGAAGGTGAAGGTGAAGGTGAAAGTGAAGGTGAAGGTGAAGGTGCAGGAGTCAAAAAGATACTGGAGGGGGATTCTGAAGGAGACAACGATGAAGGTGAAGGTGACATTGAAGGTGAAAATGAGGATTCTGATGGCGAAGGTGATGGTGACAGTTGGGAAACTCTTTCATTGGCTGTCTTAGAGGGTACAAACACCTGCTGCAGCCGCCTCCCATAAGCTATATCTCCTGGCTGGGCAATGTTCCTAACAATGAGAAGACATCATGAAGCAAGTAGTTAATACTCTATATAACAAACTTGACAGCATAAACCAAAAACTTCCTCAGTATAGAAGGATGTGAGAGCTTGCTATAACTTCTCAATTGGAACCACTAAAGTTATATATTAAGTAACATAGGCAGACACATCCTATAAGCCTCAGAACTCTGGGCTTCTTTCTCTGCATATGGTTCCTTGAGCTTTCTGCTCAGCTTTTTTCTTTCTTTTTTGGCCCATGGCTGACAGAATGAGGCAAGTCTAGAATTTTTATATGGACAACTTCTTTTTCTTCTTAAGATGGATGCATCAAAAAAGTACTCAAAGGAAGTTGATATATTGCATCAACTTTAATTGCTTACCAGGGGAAACCACTGCTTTTACAAGATGGTATAGTAGCAGCATCGGTTAGCTGATTCTCATCTACTTGAAATTCAGAAAGCATCTTAACCTCGTATATTTCAGGTGCTAGATTTCCAAGAAACTCATTGTTGTCAAGTAAACTGCATTAAGAAGAAATTCGAATAAAATAAGGTAAGGGACTAAATAATAGCTAGAAATAAAATAAAAACTGAAATATAAACAACTTGAAAAGAGGATCATACAGTGTTGTCAAGGAGAGATTGTTGCCAAAATCAGATGGAAATGGTCCACTAAAGTTATTGAATCCTAAATCCAACACCTCCAGCTCCTTCAATTCCCCAATTTCTTGAGGAATGCTTCCAGAGAAAGAGTTGTTGCGCAATATACTGCAGCAGTATATAAAGCAGAACTAAGAGAAAGAGTGACATAAAGGAGATTTGTCTAATTATTGACCGAGGATGATAAACTTACATAGATTTTAAATTCTCCAGCTTCCCAAATTCAGGTCCCAGGTTCCCAACAAGGCAAAGATCTTTCAAATTTCTGCAAGAAGCATGGCTCTGAATTCAGGGTTACCTTCTAATTAACTATACAGTGAAAAACATGGCACATATACAGGCAAAAACCACAGGGTAGAGAGCCAGTTAACATCAACAAAATCTAAAATAAGAACATTACATGGAGCATTAAAACTTGGTTGTCTTGTTTGTGTCAAGTTTTATTTATGTCAAATTCAGTTCTTCATAAACAACTTAAACATCAAACAACATCCAAAACAGGTCCATATCCCTTTAGAGGAAAATCACTTTGAGAAAACAAAAAGAGGCTTTTTTAGTATCAAGCGCCAAAAGTAGAAATTGACTCTGCAGTCTTCAACCCTTAAAAATTATTAAGCAAAGAATAGAACCTAACATGTTCAGCTATCTACCATATGCAAAGGGGATTCCAAATATTTTCATATACTTCAACAATCTCCCTGTAAAACAAATTAAAAAGAACGCAATAAAATGTGCAAAAAGAGACAAAACTCACAAAATTACAACTTTTTCATCAGAGCATTCGACCCCGAACCAAGAACACGGATCAATCTCTCCATCAATTTCCTTCCAGTTCGATAAAGCACCAAAAGGGTCACTCACCACTCTCTGTTTGAACCTCAACAAAGCCAAACCTGCACCATTTTTTTGCCACAGAGGCATATAATTTCTCGTAAGAACATATATAATATACAAAGAAACTCTTGTTGAGGCCTGAATAAATACCTTCACTGTTCAAAGGCGAGGAGAAGCTCATATTCTGCTCAAACAATGATAAAACCAGCATTAACAGGATGACCACCATCATCCTGAGCTTCAACCGCTCGAATCCCCAGAGTCCATACATGTCCAAAAGAAGAAGAATTTTTTCTAGCTTTTCTCTATCAACCTTTGAGAACAATGTCAAAAAGAGTCGAAAATGTATTAATAGAATAAACACAAAAGAAAATGTAAGAGAGCTTCTTGGAGGCTGCTAAATGCCATAGGCAGCTAAGTGCTAGCAAATTTAGACAAGACGAGAAGAAAGCGCGTGTGGTAGCGGCGCCACTGCCGGTGATCATTTACTTTTTTTTTAATAAAAAGGAAACTTTTTCGCAAGTTAAAGTCGACATTAGATAATTAAGGGGGGAGAAGAGAAGGCCAAGATACAAGACAGAGCTTACGGTTTTAACAAATCAAGAATGTAATACTGGGTTTTGGTCTGAATCTGAGTTTGGTCTTCTTCGTCGATCAGCTGTCGCTGGTGTCCTGAATTTGTCGACTTGTTGGTGGACTCACTCTCTCCATTCTTTCCTATATTTATAGCGCCGCCCCTATGAAATCTGCCCCCACGTGCTTCTCACATGCTGAATATTCTCCCTTTCATTAAATTTTAAGGGTTAATTTCATCAAATGTCCTCAAACTACCACTTAAAATTTAAATTAGTCCCCATATATTCTAGCTAAGTTATCAAATATAAATTGCTCCAATTAGGTTCTTTGGTCAGCCTAGATGTTAATTTTTGTGTTAGTTCATACATGAAATGGTGTACATATCACGTGAATTAAATTGTAAACATATATGTATTTATCACATAGATACTTTAGATATGATGTGTTAAAAATAACTCTTAAATTTTATGGGCAATGTTTATTTTTTACATGTCAAATCTAAGTCATCCATATGACAATTATATATGTATTTACAATTTGATTCATGTATTTCAAATTTGCTACATGTAAGACTTGATTGATATAATAGCAACACATTAAGAACCCAGATAAAATGTTTTAAAGTGACCAAATTAAAGTTTAAGACGTAATTTGAGAATCTTTGATATAATTGCCCCAAATTTTAATTTTTCTGAAAAATAAAACTTACTGAAACATTTTTGAATATTACAAAAGCAAACTGGTAAAAGAATGTTGTAGTTCTTTTTTTTTTTAAATCCGGCAACTCAACTCTGGCATGAATCCAATGGCTTGTGTTACATCCGCACATGTGAGGTTTGTTTACTTCATATATATATATATATTGGCATGGCATAGATGTGGTGTGGTGCACATGTTTATTGCTTTTTTCTTTTCCTATGATTGAACAATAACTATGACTTTTCGTTTTTGAGTCGAGACTATTCAATCATAAAATGTATACAAGAGTAATATTTCAATTTATATCGATATTGTATATAACAGTTATACATTATAGTTTCATTAATGAAATGAATAAAAATTTCAATTTTATTGTATAATTCGAGAGCAAAGTGAAATGATAAAGATTTTTTTTACTTTAATTAGTGATTGAAAATTTAATCATTTACTTCTTAACGTGATTACAAAATATGAAAGATTAAGTACTGAATTCAAAAAGTTATTAACACCTTCTACTGAGCTTTAATATAAAATACAATGGTTTTGAGACGACCCAACAATCCTTAAATTAATCTAAGAATCAGCCGTCATTTGTTTTTCTTACCATATATAACATTAATTTATGCCACATGTCTTTAACTTGTAAGTCGGCTATACGAGAAAGGTCCCAACATAAACAGTACAAACTCATTCGCATGTTATTTCTTGCCGTTTTCTGACCAAGTTTTTTGGTGTCTGAATTTTTTAAAAAGAAAATTTCAAAACCAAAATATTGGGAAATTTAGAGCTGATTTGACCCTCACTTGAATATTTCTTTTTGGTTTTTTGTTGGAAACTTCAACTACATTTCCAACGTGGCTGTCAGCTATTGAAATGTTCATTTTCATCACAATCCCAAAAAGAAAACACCAGTTCAATTCTGCCTGCAAAGGACAAGCCATTAATTACAATATATCAGGATCAATAATTCAACAAAAGTTTGCTCAAATATTACAAGGTGGTGGGTCACCAAATAATAATATATAGTGTGTATACTATTTTACACCCTGCTTTGTATTGTGTATATGTTGCCAGGTAGATCAAATAAAGCAATCAACTCATAAAGTAGATAAAAAGGAGTAAACAGTAAGATACCTAGATATTTATATTTTTTTAATTCTACCTGATGGAGTTGTGATAGGAGTATGGAGAACATGGCTTTGAAGGTAAGTTCCAAAGGTTGGGAAAGTGGTATAATTTTTATATTAGTATATATGGAAAGATGAGAGACAGAAAAAGATGTCTAAGCTTCTATGAATATGATTTGAAGGCTCAGTGTTACTTTGTAATTCTTTTTTTCTCTCCAAATCAAATTTTTCCTGGAAAAAAAAAAGGTCAGAGGTACTTGTGTTTATAGTGGGCAGACCCTTTACGTGAAGTAAAATGTTGGAAAAGTTAAAGAAAACCAAGTACAAGATTCAATAATTAAGGTGATTAGGAAATATGATAAGAAGCCATTTGGAGCACGCACTGTGGGTGACGCTTAAATGTGCCAGAAAATCGACAGTCCACCCGTACAAAGCCAAGAGTAATGGCTCTGTATTTTTAACTTATGGTTACAAGTGGAGGGGCTGTTAGTACAAAACTCCGGTGAGGAAAATTTCGAAAATACTAACGAAACTTGAACAGAAGAATAAATAGGATAAGGCTCTAAGGCGTGTATTAAACCACTATCTTTAAGGTTATATTCGCCCCCACCTATCTTCGGTGTGCAAACGAGTTCCAAGCAAATTAACCTCGAGGATACAATGAAGCCAACGACTATTTGTGTTTTGCACTGACGAGAATAGCCCACTACACACTGAGCAATGTTATGACAAGAAATTCAATTTCTATAAAGGATTTCTGCAGTAAAACTTTATAGAATATCTAATGATATTAGAAAATGAAGGAAGGAAAGAAAGAATGTTAGAATTGTTGGAATGATTTCAAAATGAAATCTCATTCCTATTTATAGGAATTTTCATGTCTCTTCACGGAGGCATCTTTCATCAATAGGTATCTTTTTGAAAAATAACATCTTTAAAATAAATACATAACTATTCAACTAATATAATTGAAATAGTTATAATTCTTTACATAATTATTCATTTAATTATAACTATTCAAATAATATTATTTAAATAGTTATAATTCTTTTCAAAAAATTAAATAATATAATTTTTTGATTAATTATACCTATTCATTTATAGTTTTAACACTATAAATATTTGAAAATGTTCCAACAGGGGCTGGGTGACTGGACCCATGACCGGACCATCATCACACTGAGACTAACCAGGAGGGTTGCAAAGCCTTGTGGGCGTGGTCCGGTTGGAGTCATGGCCTGAAGTGGGCTCCGTTTTGGTTACCTTCCAAATGAGACATGACAACTTCCCCTACCCCTACCCCTACGCAAAGTGGTACGATACAACCTTTTTCAAGCTAATCACTTTGTTTCACTTCCATGTGAAGATAGATTAAACTACTAGGCAAATCTAAATTAGGTTAAAACACCTCTTCACTCCCTCTCAATTTTAATATTGGCTAAATTAGTCTTTTTTAAAAAATCGAAACAATTTAATCCTTGTCAAGTTTAAAAGTGAGCAATTTAGGATAATTAATCATAATATTAATGATTTCCATTAATTGTACATAATTTTAATTGGTATAATAATAAATTTAGCCCTTAAAATTTACACATTCTATCAATTTGCTCTTGATTAGTAAATTTAGCTTACAACATTTTGTTTAAATGTGTAAATGTGTAAATGTTGATTCTAAGTTTGTTGAATTTTTTTTAGAACGAAGGCCAAATTGACAAAATACGTAATCATCGAGAGCTAAATTTATTATTATACTAATAAAAATTATATACAATTAATGAAAGATATTAACTTTGTAATTAATTGTCCTTAGTTGTTTACTTTCAAGTTGACGGTGATTAAATTACTTTGATTTTTTAGAGAGATTAATTTACTTAATTTCAAAATTGAAAAGAGTTGGAGAGTTTTTTTACCTCTAAATTGCACACATAAATGAGGAATTTAATTTTGAAACAAAGATGTAAGAAAAACTATAAACAATGACTATTAACATTTTCTTAATGCGAAGATGAGCCGGAGATTGTTTTGGGGTTTGTGAGGACTTTTGGCCTACAAGAGAAAAGAATAATTATGGGGCATTTAAGGTTTTGGTCTAATATGTTTTCCGTTAGTTAAGTCAATAAAAAAAAATGTGATGAGGATAGAAGGCATGTTTTAGTAGAGTATCGGCGGTGACGACGATGATGATGATACCGGCAACGATGAAAATTCCCAATATTTATCTTGATGGACACTTTAACTAAACTTGATTATAGGTTGGGTTCGAGTCAAGTCAAAATAAAATTTTAAAGGCTTGTTTTTTAAGTTTTTGTTTAAGTTCGTTTTAGATTTAAAATACTAAACTCAAGTTTAATTTTTAGATTATTTTTTTATATAATATATTAAATATACAAAAAATATTAAAATAAATATTTTTCAATAAATTAAAAATATATTAAAGAAGTTTTTATACTTAAATAACATTAAGATAGTTGAAATTTAATAAGTACATGTCTTTAAAATAGTAGCAAAATTAGCAATAAAATAAGAATTATATAATATTCAAATAATAACAACAAAATAATAGTAATATAATAGTGAAATGGTATCAAAATAATAACAAAACATCAGCAAAATAACAACAAAATGGTAATAAAACGACAAGGAAAAAAAATTCAAGCTTATTTAGGTTCTACCTGAAATCCAATCAGTTTGGAAAACGGATTTCATTTTTTTCCCAAACTCATTTTTTGAGTCTATAAGATTGATGTTTATAATTTCAGCTATTAAACATTGATTTTTAATTTAAAAAGTTTAATTTACTCCCTAACTTAAAATACAAGATCCGCCAAATAATAACCTGTGAGAATGATATGTTGATGTGATGACATTCAGATCCATTGCTTGCTAAGTTCAGAGGTGCTCTTCGGCTGCTATAAGCCTGAATAACATACAAAGAATGGACTGTGTCGTAACCTTGCCTTACATTGCAGATCTAAATTGGGCTTTTTTCTTGGATAGGAGGTAACCCATAACACAATGCTCATACTATATCTATTTATGGTCGAAGTATTCATCCAGACTCGAAAATTTGTCTAAAATATGAAAAAATTTAGATAAAAATATTAGACTCAAAAAATGGACATGGACAAAAAATTAGGCTTGTTTAAAATATGATTCAGATTCAAGCCTGGACATAACCATTTTTAAGTTTATAATACTTTATATTATGTTATTTTTATATATTATGTAATTTAGAATACATTAAAAAATAGACCTACACTAAATGTATAATACTACTCTAATGTAAACATTAAAATAATGTTAAGATGAATATATAAAAATTTTCAATAATGTATAAAATTATTAAATATTAAAATAATATAATATAAATATTATTTTTTAAAAAATTTTAAAAAAATAATATGGGCGGGTCTAAAATAGGATTGAGTTAGTCTTTTGCAAATATGGATGAATTTGGACAAAATTTTAAATCCGTATTTCGAGTTGAGTCAAGCGTAAATAAATATAAAGTATATTAATATTATATTTAAGCCCGATCCAAATTGTAATGACTCAAATTTTCACGAGCACCGAAAAAGTGAGTTTAGGGCCTCCGTCTTAGGAAAACGAGCCCATAAATATTTATTAAAAATATTTACGAAGTTAGTTATGAGTTGAATTAGATTTTTGATAAGTGAATTTAGTTTAATTAGAAATAATTAATAGAAAGGACTAAATTGAATAGAGCATAAAAGTTTAATTATAGAATAGAGAAAGGTTAAGGGATTAAATTACCAATTAAACCAAATCAGTGACATGTGTAAGATAGAGAATAAGTACATGTGCATTTAAATTATTAATACAAATGTATGTTATATATATTTATTTATAAATTAAGTAAAAGATATTTACTTATTATTTATAATTATTATTATTATATCATATTATAATTTATTTAATAAATAAATGGTGACAATTGTATGGTGATAAATTAACACATGTGTACATGTGTGTATAAATATACATGTATTATTTTTATTTGTTATTATATAGATATTTTATAATTAAATATTAATTAAGATATAAAGTAATAAATAAAAGAAATAAAACATAAAAGAAAGAAAAAGAATAGAAAGTTACAGAGAAAGCAACGAAAATTGGGAAAGAAAAGAAAGAAGAAAGGGAAAATTAGGGTTTAGAAGCTTGAAGATTATTTCGTAAGTTTAATTAAGTCATTTTCATGTGATTTTGATGTTTTTGAAGTTCTAAAGTTGAATATTTTTGAATTTGTGTGGAAATATTGAAGGTTGATAGATATTTGAGTAAGGTACATGTTGAACAAATGATGGAATTAGGGATTTATTTGATAAAATTATTGATTAAAATTGATTAAATGACTAATTTGTAAACTAGGTCATAAGTTTTGTGTTGTAGGGGTTAAATTGAAAAAAATTTAAAATTATGAAAAAATGATGGAAATTTGATAGTTGAATTAAAGTTTTGATGGACTTTGAATAAGAAAATGATATGAATTGTAAAAAGGAAGAAGATGAAAATGGTTAGGACAAATTTGGGATTTAGGTAAAAGTTGCATGGAAAGTTGTTATTTTATATAAAATATGTGTGTTATTAATTAATTATAATTATGCTAATTTTCGTAGCAAACAATGAAATCGAGACGTTGAATACGAAGGGAAAGGAAAAAGTGATCGAGGAGTAGCTCGAGAAAATATCAGTTTGTATTATCATAATTCAAGTTATTTATTATTATATGTTCAATTTCATTATGTATAAATGCATGGAAATGAAATTGAGGTAAGTAGTAATATTTGAATTGAATGTGATTGGATGTGATTATTTGAAATGTATATGGATTGAAAGTATGAGAAAGTGATAGAGTTGAAATGTCAATTGAAGTAAAAATATGTGATTATGTGAATTTGTTAGAAACGTGAAAGTGTATCTGAGATTGAAAAAGTGATTTGGAAATCCTATTAACTAGTCGGGCTTAATCGGATATAGTTGACATATCATAGGATTGGAAGAGTTCAGGGATTCTTAAACCTCGAGTCAATGAGACACTTGGTGTGTCATAGATTTGCTTCGGATAGTTTCGATGAGGCGTTGGTCGCCACTTTGCTTTGGCTCAGCCAATGAGACACTTGGTGTGTCATAGATGTACTTCGAACTATTCGATGAGGCGTTGGTCGCCATTTTACTTCGGTTAGGCCGATGAGGCATTGGTCATCATTCTGGTGTATTTGGTTGGATCCGTGTATCCGCCAAAGTCCGAGTGATGTTAATAGGGACAATTAAGTGAAATGAGAAAATCAATCGAATTTGATAACTTGAACTATTGAATGAACAGTGAAAGGGATATTGTGAAATGAAATGAGAAGTAAAATTTGTGCTATAAGATTGAGGGCATGAATCAAAGGTTGATAAAAGGGTTCATAATGAAATGTGAATTGAATATTTATATGTAATTGAGAGATGAACCAAAGGTTCATGATTAGTTGGAAATCCTATTGATGAGATATTGATTCAAATATTAGAAATGATGCAATGGAAATATGATAACTTAATATGAAATTATATGTATGATTTGTAATTATCTATGCATGTTTATGTTATTTGATTGTTGTTATAATTTGAATTATGATAATAACACTGAGAAGTTCCAATACTCAGCGTACGGTTTGTTTTCGTGCGCAAGTTAGATCAAGTTAAAGTTTGGCCCAGCATCTGAATTAATCCCGACTTCAGCTCAATTTCTAGTGATGAATCTATCTTTTGGAAATGTGGCATGTATTAGGTTTTGTTTTAATCACTTGTATATTTTATGATTTGGGTGTAATGTGATTTGCAACTTTTAAGAAGTATTTGATATGAATAAATGAATAGTTTCTAAGTTTGAATGGAGAAATGAATGTTATTTGATCAAGATTTATAAGTTAATGTTTTGGGCATGAGTTAGGTGTGTTTTGTAGGTGAAAGTAGCTTAAAAATGATGAAAAATCAAGTTTTCACACGGCCAAGTCACACGGGCGTGTGCCTAGGCCGTGTGGCAAAGTCAGAATTGTCTACAGGCTAGTCCCACGGCCTTATGTAGCAAGTCAGATCTGCCCACGGGCTAGCCCCACGGGTAGGCTACACGGGCATGTCCCAGGCCACACGGGTGTGTGCCCCTATTTTGAAGGAAAAATTTCCAAAGTTTTCGGTTTAATCCCAAATCACTTCCTAAACATATTTTGGGCCTCGTAGGCCCATATTAAGGACTTTTTGATGGAAATTAGAAGGTTTTAGATTAAAACTCAAATTTATGACTCGATTTTATTCGTTTACTAGTGTATAAGTCCGGTAATGCCTTGTAACCCTGTTCCAGCAACGGTTTGGGGTTAGAAGGTGTTGCACAAACCCAATCTTGCCAATGAACACCTGATATTTTTAACTACTTGTCTTAACTTCAAAAAATAAGTTACAAGATTACAATTAATTTATAGCAAAAAAAAAAAAAAAGAGAGAGAGAGAAAGTAAGAAATATGTTCAATAAACCTTTTAAGAAATTAAATACATTTTTTTTATTAAGGTAAAAGGTATAAGGGAAGGGATTGTTGAGATTTAAATCGAGACTTAATGTTAATAGTCTTAAGCAATATAAGTCAATCATTAATTAAAAATTTAAGGTTTACGGGTGTAAAAAATCCTCAAACTTTAAAAAAAATAATTAAGTTATTTTTTTTTTACTCAATTGAGCACTTGAACTTTCAAAATGTATCAAAAAGACCCTCAAACTTCTTAAAAAAAATTAAGCCCTTACTTTTTTTTCATTGAATTGGGTACTTGAACTTTCAAAATGTATAAAAAAGACACTCAAATTTTTTCAAAAAAGCAATTAAGCCCATGCTCTTATTAAAAATTATTAGATTTTAATAAAAATATGAAAAATTTAAAATTTATTAAAAATTAAAATTTTTTAAATCATAATAAAATAAAAAAATTGTAAAATTTTATAAAAATAATAAAAAAATAACCCCTAGTTTTTTTTTTTTCAATTAAAGTCATCATGTGTCGCAACACAGAGTGATATGTGGCGAAAAATGATAAAAAAATAAAAATCAATAAAAGTTATAGAAAAATTATAAAATGCTCCTTTTGGTACGATAATTTTTATAAAAAAATTTATGAAATTTATATTTCTTTATATTTTGTATAATTTTCTTATGATTTTATAAAATTTTATTTTTTATATTTCTATATATTTTATAATTTTTTACAATTTTTTTATATTTTTTTATGATTTCTATATTTTTTTCTAATTTTTAATAAAAGCAGGGGCCTAATTGCTTTTCTTGAAAAAGTTTGAGGGTCTTTTTTATGCATTTTGAAAGTTTAAGTACCCAATTGAGTGTAAAAAAAGTAGGGGCTTAATTGCTTTTTTTTTAAAAGATTTGAGGGCCTTTTTGCAGCCTTAAGTCAAAATTCAATTATACTCTTAATTGTAAAAATTATAAGAGAAATAGGCATTGACAAGAATTTGAGACCTTAACAAAAAGAAAGGTCAAACTTTGCTATTATACAAGTCGTGGATTTAATTTATATACTTTAATTTGGTTAATTTAAGGATATGTGCTTTTTAAATTAATTAATTTTTATTTTTATTTATTTTTTAAAATTTTGAAATTTTAATTTTAACCGTAAACAATAATTTTCAAAATTTTCTATTTGTTTTGTACTATACATAAATTTGTAGATTTAATTCATGTTCTCCAATTGAATTATTTTTAGTCCCTATATTTTTCGAATTTCAAATTTTCAATCTTAATACAAACGACAACTATTAAATCCATTAAATAACTTTGTTGTGATAAATATTTGAAAATAGAAAGGTGACATATTATTACACATGTGACAATATATTTATTGCATTAGATTTAAAAAATAACACAAATTAATAAATTCAACTGTTACCATTTGGTTGAGATCGAAATTTATAAATTTAAAAATATAGAAGATAAAAATTATCAAATTAAAATACTACCATTTTAACTAAAAAATAAATGAGAAGCAGACTCCAATAAATATTAGAAGACAAAGAAAACCGATCTTTGCGAGAGTGAGGCGAACAATTTCTTTAGAATTAGATTCAAGGGTATGGTAGCTCCTGCTTTATGTTCCTATCGTGAAGGGATTTGTTGCTGATGTGTGGGTCTTTTCGTTTGTCTTCATTCAGGCATGAATAAGGCTTACTAGACTAGAATTTGAAGTCACTGTCAAGGTGTCCTCCATCTCTATAATTACCAGCATTATTACCATATTTTATTCTCTAAATCATTCATTCAAAACCAAAATCACTTTCCAGAAAGGTTATAATAATAATAATAATAATAATTGGCTTGTTGTGAATATTAATAGGAGTTCATTTTCCCTCCCCAAATTACCTACTCCCTACTGTTAAAAATATTCTCTAAAATAATTATCTGTCTATCCCCAAGGCTGATATAAATTCACAGCCTCTTCTCTGCAGGTAAGTTAGTATATACCATATGGTGCAATATTGTATGGTTTAGCAGATTGTGCGGTCTCAAAAGATATTCAGGTTTAAACTGATCATTGAATTTTATTCCCCAGCCTATGGAATTTAACTTCAATCTGTCAGTAACCATGAACATGGCAACTTTAATATACATCAATAAACTTCTTTTATTTTCTGTACTTTTCTGCACAATGTTTTTAAAACAATAGTGATTAGTTTGTCACTGGAAAAGAATTGAGTACTGCACTACGTGATGTATACCATGCAAGTGTTGTGATTGTTACACTATGTCCAGCTAGACACTCTGACAAGGGGAGCTCCCATGTAACCCAACACCATTTCATTGTTATTCTCTCCTTCTGTTTTCACCCAACATGAACCCTCCGCTTGTCTCACCAGCTCCTCTGCTTCCAAATAGTTTTCCCAGCTCATCCTCCGAGGTTCCAACCCGAGTTTCGTAAGGGAACACCCTGTACTGCAAGTTTCTTTCCATTGTTGAGAATTAACAAGGGAACAAAGATGAGGTACCACAAACAAACATTCCATAGCTATTCTTGCCTCTAGGAATTGAAATTGCTCCATGGACTCAAGCAAGGCCTGGAAGTAGACCAACTGTGCTTCGAAGAATGAATCGAAACTCGTATAGTCTGTCCATTTTTTGATACCAACTCCATCTCCCAAAGTAATGATGCCTTTACTTGTATCACTCCTAAGCAATGCCTTTGCTGTTGTAAGAAATTCCTCCACATGCTTAACACTCCTCTGTTTTTCCATGTGAGGTAACCCAACCATACAATTGAATGCTAACCACTCGTTATCCATTTTAACCTTGCTCATTAAACCTTCTATATCCATCTCCTCTACCTCCATTCTAAGCCCAAAAGTCTTTGCATGTTTACACAGCTGCTTCTTCGTCTCCTCGAAGCTAGTTGTAGCATTGCAACTGCCGTCCTCTTCCTCCCATTTTTTTGTGGTCAGCCGCAACGTTCTTAACCCTTGCCTTCCAAGTGTTTCGATCAAAGCAGGCCACTGTATGCCTTTACCAATATCGAAATCCACAATATGTAGTACCGTAGCATAGGCAGGGACGGATTCCAGTATGGCCGAATTAGCAGTGAAATGAGCAAACCTACTATAGGGGAAGATCTGATACAAGGCACTGAAGGCTGCATCGTAATTTTTGCTTGCTTCTTGCATTAAGTAGTTAGCTTGCTTGTCCAATGATAGTGTCAAATAAAATGCAAGTCGTTCGATGCTTTTGCCGGTCGGAGAGGCCTTTTCGTTTAGTCTCCTAATGATTTCTTGTGCTAGCTCCATCTGTTTGCTCCCCATGGCATCCCCACAAGCTTTCAATAGATGAAGAATCGATGTTTGGTTATCAATTTCCATGCTTTCATCAGGCAGAACCAAGTAAGCTTGAGCCAGTGGGATGACATCCATGGAAACTTCACCCGACGTTGGTGAGAGATTCTGGCAGCTGACATCTTCCATAAACATCTGTTCCGAACTGTAGTTTTCAACACCATCAAGACTAAACTGGTCATTTCGAGTATCACCCTCATTAACCCATTGTGAGATGCCTGGCAAATGAGTGCTTAAGAAGTGGGAACTATAGGCTTCATCGCCATATGGAGTTGAAGAAGAAATGTCTGAGAAATCTTCAATGGAAACAGATGAAGTGGAAAACTTAAAACTGTTAAATAGGGCATCCATGTCTGCCAAGCAAAACCCTTCATCTTCACTTGGTAAACCTATTGGATTGTAAGTTGGCCAAGAAGCGTGGAACTCCATTTGCATCTTCTTGGATATCAAATGTAAAATGAGATTGGTGTTCTGTTCCTTACACAAAGAAGCTCTGCTATATATAGCCATGAAAAGAAAATTCATAAAAATTCTGCACATTGTTTTTTTATAGGTAGGCACTTTCTCAAGACTTCATCCTATTGAAGTTCCCTTTAAATTCCTCCCACTTCTTTGGCAGCTACTGAGGAAGAGTAGCGTTGTGTGTTTAATCTAATCCCCATTCAGAATATTGTGATGGAATATAGTCTCTGTCAAATGTTGTTCAGCTCAAGTCAAAATGAAAATTGAATTTTTAATGAAGTCCTGTGATACAAGCTACATTATATCATCCTTTTCAAAACTCCCCTCTAATAATAATTAAATAATGGGATTAGTTTATCCTTTTACATCCAAATCCCTTTCAAAGAAATTATATCAATTATGACCTTAACATTGACGTGTTTGAAATCATGCAATCCTATCCCATTTACAGATTATAGTAATTAATGAATGATGGTGAATTCTTTTTTTTTTTTTAATTCACGTCATAATCAATTGTTATAAGTGTTGGGATGGGAGGATGAAATAAAGTTATATGAGAAATTAATGTATATTTCAAGATGTGTATCGATGTCAATTTTTTTCAAGATTCTATTTATTTTGTATTGACAAAAACAGTTCACTGACAGAGTAAATTTATCAATTTCTATAAATAATTTATGCAATATTCCATTATTAAATAATGTATGTTTTTGGGTGTATTATACAAATTAAACATCATAAGAAATCCCATGTCTTTTTATAAGGATATAACTACTCAAATGGATAGTGCAATAAATATAATTATTTAATAGATATCAGGCTCGTGGTATTGACGTGAGGGGGTAGGGATGGCTATATTTTTTAGAGTGAACTCTAGGCGAATATGAAACGAATGAATACAAGTTATACTTTAGAATGAAAAACAATTCCGAACCGACTTTGTCTACGAACAAAGCAACTATGAATCTCATGAAAAGTTCGATCCTGGCTCAGGATGAACGCTGACGGCATGCGTAACACATGCAAGTTGGACGGGAAGTGGTGTTTTTAATGGCGGACTGGTGAATAATTCGTAAGAACCTATCCTTAAAAGGAGAATATCAGCTGAAAACAGCAAATAATTATAACCATTTGTTAATAACCAATTAATATAATTTTTGGTTAACTTTTTCATTTGATACTATTAACTATTATATATATTTTAAAAATATTCCAAATATTGAACTGAATAAAGGTTCCAAAGCCTTGGCTCTTTCCTGTCAAGTATATGGTAACTTTGACTCTAGTTTTTTAATCTTGCCAGGTATATCCTATGAATTTTTATTTTGGATTATGAAGAAATGATCAAACATTAAGAAACATTAAACAATTTTCCACGATTTATGTTCAGAAATTTCTTTAGGTAACAGGATAATTGCCTACCTACCATCCCTTTTTGTCATGACAGATACAGAAGCAATAATTTGCAGGTATCAATGTTTGTCTTATGTTATGGGTATGGGTTCCTACAAGTTTTCCGAAAATTTTCACTTCCATGGCCATGGGGTGTTGCATGGTCAAACAGCGTTGAAGATGAGTTACCTACGCATCTTCTAACCCACATTTGGCTGCAATTCTGGCCTCTACTTGCTGTCGTTTATGTTATTCTTTTTACCTAATGGCCGATGTTTTAATGCAGAGTTGATGTTAACCTGCATAAAAAAACCACCATTTTATTTCACTTCCATAAGCAAAAAAGCAATTAAATCCGAAACCACCTTGCCATGCTTTGGAAAAAAAGGACCAGTTTTCATCTCTTCACTGTCAAGCATCCAAAATTTGGTTTCTTTTTACCAGAGTCAAGAACATGGGAAAGGTTGTTGGGTGTTCGGTTCAGGCAATGGAATGACAAGAATCTGCCGACTGACAACAAAAATCCATACACCAATGGTCGAAATCAGTTGTAAACGAAAGTTTTAAAGTAGGAGGAACTTACAAGTTTAGTGAACAAGCTATATCCATAAACACTATCAACACCAAATACGACAGAAAAGTGCAAATACAATTACAATCCTACTATTCTCCATTTCTATGTTAAAGCTACAAAATTTATAAGAAAAATTACAAAAAAAAAAAAAGGTCATCTCTTGCAATCTTAAGCAACAACTCCATTGCTTGGGCGAAAAAAGAAAGCTATTTAATTAACCCAAAATTTTTCCATTTATGTTAAAAAGAAATTTATAGGTGTGCAAAAAAGTAATACCATCATAATTAAATTATGAAACGCTCACAACGTAATAACATTTATTAAAAAATTGATATAAAAATAAACTATGATATTAGTAGAAATGTTAAAATTGAGATAACGAAGATGGTAGTATCTTAGGTTGAAATTATGTATACGTATTTTATAAAATTTTATATAAAAAATTAAAATACTCTCAAAATAATATTTATTGTTTTGTGAAAATAATAATTTCAACTTACTTTGCTTCTCTAAAACAATATTAAAGAATCTTACACCTTAGTTTCCAAATCAAATATCTTACCATCCCGAACTCAACATTTTTATTTACTTCTTTGTGCATCTACACGTATAATGTAAGAGGGGCTATATGTTTAAATCCTTTTATTTTAAAAATGTCATATAATCTGGGATGGTGTTATCAATTGAATTTCAATTATTATGTCAAAAGAGTAGAGGGACTAAATTTATAAGATTAAAAGTATAGTGACCAATTTTTAAATGTATAAAAAGTAGAGGGTCCGAAAGCATAATTAGACCAACTTTTATATAATAATTGAATAATGGGATTAGTTTTTCTTTTTACATCAAAATTTCTTTCAAAGAAATTATCAATTATGATGTTGACATTTACGTGTTTGAAACAGATATAGTGATTAATGAATGATGGTGAATGATTATTTGTATTATCTCACACAAATCCAAATCAAAGTTTCTATCAAATAATGATCAAGTATATTATATTCTAGCTTTGATTCTTGTTCTATAATCTTGCTATTTATATCCTATGATTTATTTTCCGATTACGAAGAAATGATTAAACATTAATAAATATGTTATATATAATTATAATAAAAATAATTCGACTCGAAATCCGATCTGATTAACCCTCTTACCTAACAAAATTTTAAAGATTCTATGGGAGAGGGCATTCCAAACACGACTGAATTATCTTTTCCTTCCCCACTTCTTCACAAGAACACCAACCACCTTCTTTTTTATTTCTGTTGACACTACGTATCAACAAAGCACCAAATAATTTTCAATGCATATATTTATTTTGGAATTATGAATAATAATAAGAAGTAGAAGAATTGAATAAAAAAAATTACCTACCCCTTCGTGTATTACTCCACGTTTCCAAGTTTTCTGAAAATTTTTACTTCCCTCGTCTGTTACGTGGTTAAGCAACGTTGAAGAGGAGTTACGTACGCATCTCCTAACCCTCATTTGGCTCCAATTCTGGCCTCTACTTGCTGTCGTTTATGTTATGTTTTTCTTCATCACCGATACTTTAATGGCACCATTTCTTTTTATAAGAGACTGGGTAGGAAACTTACCTATAATTCATTCAATTAATGCACCACAATTGATACGAAGGGAACTCTAAATTTTGTTTTAGTTTTGAACTTTCCTCTCGTAATTGCTTAATAATTTAGTAGGGTAAACTATATCTAATGTCGCTGAATTATTAGTAACTTTATATTTTGGTCACTCAACTTCAAAAATTTACAAAATGATTATTGAACTATTCGAAAGTTCACACTTTGTTCACTAGATTGTTAAATCTTTAACGTACAGCTAATGTAATTGTAAAATAATTGTTTATCATTGTTATGCCTCCCCCATGAGTGAGAAAATGTGGCAGATCGGAAGGCCACTTGAGACATGTACTCCACCTGCTACAGGCTGGAAGGTCGCTAGAAGCTTTACCCCTTGTCTTAGCCATCCAAGCAAGCAAAAGGTAACCGTTCGAGGAAACTAACCATCCGTTCCTCTAGGCACCTGACTTTCTGTTAAGAATGTGATCCTTTTTATCATCAAATCTAATGTGAGCTCAACTATTTTGTACCCCAAATCACAACAAATGACAAGATATGTCCCCATCTGAGCAGACAAAATGTAGCCATTTGAGGAAACTAACCATCCATTCGAAGAAACTAACCATCTATTCCTCTAGGCACCAGACTTTCTGTTAAGAACTTGATCCTTTTAGTCACTAAATCCCATGAGGGCTCAACTGCTCCCGTACTCCAAATTAAAACGAATGACAACATATGTCCCATCATAGATATCATTATCCCATCAAAGACATTTGCCCTATGTCTCCTGCATTTATGACTTGATTGCAGATCTAACACGTGAAAGTCATCCTACATAGGACTTTACCTATAAATAGTCCCCAATACAATGAAGAGGGGATCGGCTCTCCAAGATACTTGCCTACACTCTACCAACTTACCTCAACACTCAACACTCAACCTTCATACTTTCTCCACTTCCACTCTTTGTAATTTTCAGCTCTTTATCTCGATTAGATGAACCGACCTTCATCAACACCACCACATCCTTCTCTATATCTCCTCGTTATTGTACACTTTATACCAACAATCATATATAATAAAATATCTATTAGTTACATAATTTCCATGTCACTTAAAAAAAGTGTTTTAGATGCCTTTTTATCTTTTAATGAATTAAACTAAACCTATTTTCCGTAAAAGTAGATTTAAGGATTTTCCTAAAAAGACCTAAAACTAGGTTAGATTAATTCATTAAATTATAAAAAAAAAATCAAAACATTTTTTAAAAGTCACTTGAAACGTATGCAGCTAATATATATATATGATAAAAAGTTATTTAATGGTTAAATTAGTAGTATATTAAAGATTTAAGAGTACAATGATTTTAAATAAATTTTTTTAAATAATTTAATAATTATTTAATAATTATTTAAAATTAAATAATTAAAATATAAATTTTAGAATAGTTGACTAACTATTTTTATAAATTTTTAAGTCAACAATTCTAATCAGTGTAGTAATAACAGAAGGTGGTGTAATGAATTGATGAGGACTTAGCGCAAAACATTTTCTTGTAAAATGACTGTTGATTACTACATTTGTATGGTTTCTAACATCCAAAGTTCCGTTTCTCATACCAGGATCAACATCGGTTGTTGCATGTTCAGTTCACAAAATGTAATCTTCATAAACCAAGTAGAAATCAGTGGTAAACCAAAGTTTTAAAGCAGAAACTTACTATTTTAGTAAACTAACTATATCCATCAATCACGACACCAAATAACCTCAACCAATTACATGTTCATCATCATAAGAAAAAGGAAAAAAGAAAAAAAAAAAAAACTCTACTCATTAACTGTAAATACAATTACAATCCTACTATTCTTATGTTCCTTACTTTTTAAATCTACAAAATTTAAAAGAAAAATTACAGGAAAAAAAGGTCAGCTCTTAGCTCTTACAATCTTAAGCAATGAATCCATTGTTTGGACTTTGGACAAATAATAATAATAATAATAACTACATTAACTAACCCAAAATTTTTGCTTTTATGTTAACAAAAAAAAAAAAAAAAAGAAAAGAAATTATAGGTGTGCACAAGAGCAAGAAGGGCACCTGATTAGGCCATTTTCATTACAGGCCGTACAAGTCTTGAACCCGGATTTTTGAGTGTACAATTTATGGCTACCGTTACATTCGTTGCACAAGAGGAATCTGTAACCGCCGCAGAAGACACAAGTGCCAGGTTCAGCTGCGGGCAGTCTTTCGACGATCTTCTTGAGCTCGCCGATCTCGTGGAGCTGTTTGATCTCCTCTGCCCCTCCCATGTATCTGCCGCCAATGAAAACCCGCGGCAAAGTCAAGTTGCTTTGACCCAGGATCCCACGCAATTCGTTTAAGAACCTGGAGTCCATCGACAGGTCCCTCTCGTCGATCGAGACTCGGAATCCATGGAGGATCGACCGCACGGTCTTGCAATCCTCGAATGTCGACCGAACCACCCGAAGGCTCGTGAAATAGACCACAACCCGCTTCTCGGCGCCCGGGATGGAAATGGAAGGACCCGAAACCGAATCCATGATTTTCCCGGTGCGGGCGGGGCCCCATGAACGGAGGAGGCAGTTGACGATTCGCACGCGGTGGAAGACATTGGCGTTTCTTTTGGAGGAGGCGGAAGAATCCTGTGTGCAAAGGTGTTGGATATTTTTGAAAGAAGAGCAGGAGAAAGGAGATGAAGTATCATGAATCCGCAATGGCATTTTCTTGTTGCCCCACGGCCACCACATTTGAAAAGAGGTTGAAAGATGAGATTTTCTTTTTTGCTCTTCAAAAGCTGAATGTAGAAAATAGCATGAGAGCAACAAATAGTCAAACAAATGAAGTTGCTTTGTCTTGTTTTGTTTTGTTTATGGAGGGTTTGGGAGAGTGGGGTTTTTTCACTCTTTCTGGTTTGGCTTTGCTTTGGTATTGGGGGAGGCAGACAAGAGGGATGGCCAGTTGGTTTACTAGTTATGGTAGTTGAGAGTGTATGGGTTTGGTTTATTAATTAAGCAGCTTTAGAAGGATGATACTTTAAAAATTTTTTTATCCCATTTTAATATTTGATTTATTGTTTACTTACATATTTTCACCCTTAAATTTTTAAAAAAATACAAATACAAATACATCAATTTTATCTGCGTAATCTTGTTACATCTCTAAATATTTACACTTTAAATGTCTTGTTAGAAGTCATCTTGATTACCCAGCCGGTTCATCTTCTTTGAAACATGTTTAATACTCCATTGTCCATATTCCACAGAATCTGATTTATCCTTCTCAATAATCTTAAGGAAAAATCTGCCAAATGTCTATCTTGAACAACATTAATTACCTCTAAACTGTCATAACCTTTTAAAATTGTTAAAAAAACTCATCAACCAATCAAAACATGTCGAGTGGCAAATGTTGACCGTAATGTGGTCGTTAAATTTGACTATGTTGACTAATCAAAAACTGAGGTTGATTGAATAAAAATTTATTTAAAAATACTTAAAATTTCGTAAAAAAAATTTTAAAATGTAAAAAATTTATAAAAAAAATTAAAAACAAAATTAAGTTGTCAAAACTATAGAAACTGTAAAAAAAAAATATTTTAAAAATGTATAATTTCTTACATTTTGTCTCAAACTCTCAATCATTCTCATATTCTTTTCTCAACCAATACTCCCTCACTCAAGCATTTCTCTCGACCCGAGTGAAAGATTTTTAGAAATAATTTGTTTGAAGAAATAGAAATATGTATCGGATTTCTACCTGTAATTGTCTACTGGGATTGGATGAAATCCATACAAGCTGGATTGTTCATAAAATAGATGAAATATTGATACAATCCAGTCCCACATCTAAAATCCATACTAAAACCCACAAATTGAAAAATAAAAAGCCCACCATTAGATCAACAAGCTAGATCTGACGAAGGGCTTGGAAGAGATGACAGTGTTGAGGCTGGATTTTAACTATGAATAGGCAATGACGGAATTTGAAACCAGAAAGAGGAGGTTGTTGATGTGGTCGAAGGTCATTGTAAGCTATCATCAATGGCGACAAAAAATGGACTTTTGAATTAACTAATTATATTGAAATTTTTAGTTAAATAACTTTGTATTTTTAACTTTGATTTAATTTTTGTAATTCTTTTAAGAGTTTCTAATATATATTTATTTTTTTTACAAATTTTAAATATTTTAAATATTTTTTTTTATAGTTTTTTGAATTTTTTTGACAAATCAACGGGGACATCAGTAGTCTTAACATTTGCCATATGATGTGTTTTGACTGGTTGGCAATGATTTTTAACATGTTAGTTTCAAGTATAAGGGAGCAATAGTTTAAGTATAATATGAGAAATTTGATATAATTTAAAGGTGAAATAGAGAATAAAGCCTAAAAATTGTTAACAAAAAGCAGAAATGAAAGCAATTTTGAGGCTTTTTCAGTATTCTTACCTCTCTTTCTTTTTGTACAGAAAGAAGGTGATTTTTCTGATGCCTTAAATTTCACTCCACCAGCTTAACAGCTAAAGCTTGGTTTTTACTTACCACAACTTGTTTCAGCCATTAAACTCATTAATGAAACATGGACATTTGTCCCGTCACCATCAAATGAAATGCTAGTAAAACTTGTATTAATAAGCCTAACACCTCTTTGCCATCGATTTTAATTAAGATATGAAAAGAGAAAGTAATAAATTAAAAGGAGATGGATCCCAACATGTGGAGATTGGGACCATAGATAAGGCAGCCAAGTGCCATAATTCCTGAACAGACAGACAAGCGTGTTTGGAAGGACAGAATGAATTGTTTCCAAAAGTTAAAAAGGTTAGAGATGAGAAAAGCAACATCCCAAATTGGAGGACTCTGAAAAGTTTCACCATTTCACATGGTTTGGATACAAAGTGAAAGAGGATAACAATACAACATTATCCGCATGCACATGCTCATCAATGAAGTTAATATAGTTATGTTCCATTTTTGTTTGGTCATTGCTATAACACCAGAATAGAAGAATGCCAATGTCATCCTAAAATCACAGCCTCATTTATCAGGTGGATTGAATAAAACACCTCAACGATAGTATATGGAGATCTGAGGAATGTCGATGTCATTGTCTTCATCATCCTCACATGCCACTACCACATCCAAGTGGGATCGGTAGGGAGGCAAGTCTTCCTTGGCGATTTCCTGAACCACATCTGCCACCTTCTTATCCAATCGCTCTTTATGTCTCGGAAACATGTTGTTGAAGAGCATGCAATTTCCATAAGATATGCTGTAAGCATTCAAGCCCTTATCTTTGAGCCACTGGATGAGTTCCCTCAGTGTGGGATTACCTCTCAAGATCCATCTGTCCCACACAGTCCAGCTCATGTCTCGGTGCTTAATGACCTTGGGTGGGACTGGCTCAGCCATAGAGAACAAAGGCAGTGCTAAGTTTGCAAATGTATTTCGATAGTCCTCCACTTTATGTGTTCCATCAAGAACCTTGTATAGTTCAAGGCAAACAAGGCCAGTAGCCATAGCTGTTGAAGTGGCAATTGCTGGAATGATTCTTCCAGCAATAAACTTTGCCTTTAGCTTATCCACCTCGGGAATACTATAGTTCCTTGCCCTCATGTTGGCAAGCCCAGCTATAAGATCCATGTGATAGTTTGTATCATCATCCTGGAATTCATGAGATTACATTAGCATTAACATCCATCAAAAGTTGATTATAAGGTTTCTAGAGAAAAATAAGGATAGCACAAAAGGATATCGTTACAAATCAAACCTTTTCAAATTGAATTGGTTTCATCCTGAATCCTGTAGGCAAATTGTTCCTACAATGCTCTAACTTGAAGAGTAACTCATTAATAACGGCTGCATCATCCACAGAACCAGGGGAAAGACTAGTAGCCTTCTCATCTGTCTCAAATTTGACTCCTTCCTTCGGCTGGAAATCTGGGACTATTACCTTCTCAACTGCCTTGGCCAACATCTTAGTATTTTTGACCCAGTCAGGGACTGGGATCCCAAATGTTTCAGCTCTAAGTATAGATGCAGCCATAATAAATTGAAGATGGCTAGGATCAGTAGTTGAAAATTGAAGAGGACGTGGGAATCGCTTTGGAGCAGACCAGAAGGGAGCCCCACTACTGGTTGTGGCATCTTCAGGAAATGTAAATGTTAACTGCTTCACCCGGTTAACAAAATAGTCTTCAAATCTAAGTTCAAAAGTAACATGATATCAATCAAAAGGTCCTACAAGAAAATGATGCAAACAAAGAATTCTAATACTACCTTAGGCGAGCCCAAGTAACACAATCCTGGAATGTCTCACATTTTTCCTGCTCAAGGCACTGAAGGATGCGCTCTAAGTTATCCTTAGCTTGAGCATCAGCAGCATTTCTCATTGCGGTGGCATATTCAGATGGATTGGAAAGATAAGCATTCACTTCAGCAGGAGTTTTCTCAAGCAAGCCCTCAAACTCAGATCGAGCCCAAGTCAAGCAATGGTCAATGTTGTGTGGAAATGAGTGCACCGTGCACATTGGAGCCTGTTTCTCGGGTGGGTCTCTTGAGGCTCCATAGTTCTCAGTTAGATGAGGAATCACCACCTGGGTGTTGCATTTAGCACCAAGAGTTCCTGACTCAAGAAGTGGTTTCTGGAAATACAAGCACCTCTTATCAACATACAACCTAGCATTGACATTATCCAATGCATTGATGACCACTGTTAGGTTCTCCCAGAAGTCGTCATTAAACACACACTCAGTTTCAGGACCCACACGATTTTGCAAAGCTTCAATTTTAAGCTGAGGATTTATAGATACAGCAGCAGAAGCAGCAACAGTAGATTTAGCTTGCCCGATGTTCCAATCACGGAACAAAAACTGCCTGCTAAGGTTGCTCTTCTCAATTACATCATCATCAGTGATTGTTAACTTGCCCTGACTACCACATGAAACACCCATCAATGCCACATTTTTCAGGAACTCACAGCCTAAGGCTCCAGATCCAACTATAAACACTTTTGCGTCCTCCAGATTCTTTTGAAGTTTGGAGCCAAATACTGATATCTGTGCATCATAACGGCTATTCAATGGTTTAAAATCAATGGGGTCCAAAGGTTCAACAGGGAGAGACTCCACTGAGTCAAAATAGAAGAACTGTTGAAAACAAATGATTTATGGTTAAATTTCGACTAAAAATCAAGTTCAAAAGCAACTAGAATTATATATCAGTTGTGAAAGTATCACAACTTAAGTTGCACAAACTACCACCTATTTAACAAAGTCTCCTAATTCTTACAAAAACAAAATTGCTTAGTTTGACAGATTGATTTAGTTAAGAATTGCCTAAAAGTTCAAATGAGTTCATGAATTTGATACTAATAGAAATAAAGTCCCAATAGCATAATTAGAAGGTGTTAACTATCTAAGCATTGGCATCCCTAGATGCATGTGTAGATAGATACCATCTAACATACATACTTGACTTTGAGAAAAACATATGGAAGAGAGTAGTTCTGGCCAACCTGAAAAAGTGGATGAAATTTTCCAGAACATGCTTTCACTACCTCTTGTCCCACAATTCCTCCAAACATAGCAGCCATGGGATTCAGTACTGCTTTGGCACCAAAGGCAAAATGCGTCAGAAGTTTTGGGTTGATATCTTCCACTTTACCCTCCCCAAGGCATTCATTGATGTTACCAGCAATAGATATAAACTTCTGTGCATCTTCTTCCGATCTAGCAACAGGAAAGCGGCCAAATTCACAAATAAACCTATCCAGTGCTTGGAACGCAATGTGCAGGAGAGGAGGGCGGTCAAACTTTGAGAAATCACTCAGAAGAAAATCGCCAGGGTCTTTAAGAGCTGCTCTCAATGGCTTAAAATTCAACACCTTGGGTTGTTTCACCTGAGTGACAATGCCACCTTTAACATATGTACCAAAATTTGTGGTGTCCTCCTCAAGAGTAAATGAGTATGGCCTCACACTTTTAATCTTCCGTGGCTTTCCATCATTGAGTTCTTCCATACCCTGAATTTCAGAGAACACAACAAGATCCCCATCCTCAAACTCAAGCCTTTCATCATCGACACATGATACTAGGGCAGGGTTGTCATTGCTGATGGATGCAATTATACCCGTGTGTGGTTCCTCTCCATCAACATCAAAAACAGTAAACTTAGGACCAAAGTCGCAAAAGACAGTACCAAAAAGGCCTCTAACTTCAGTCTTGATAAAGGAAATTGGAGGCTGATGATTATGGCAATAGTCATTATACTTGAGGGATTTTTCAAGACTTATATCAGTGAATACAACAGCCTGCGCCAGTTAGAAAAAAAAGAAAAAAAAAAAAAAACCAACAGAACACAAGATGACATATGTGCTGAAAAAAATAAAGAAATTAAAAACATAATATGAGAGAAAGTAAAGTAAACTTAAGATGAGGGATTTAATTTTTTTAAGTTTGAGGGCTTTTTGCTCCCTTAACCTTTTTTTTTTTTGGATATAGTAAATGTAACTGATTGAGTTTCTACAATTGAATCAAATTCTAGCAAGGGAAGTCAGTGTTGAACTCAAGAAAAACCATGAAAGTTGAAGACAAATAATAGTGTGATGATGAAGCAGCATTTCGGACTATTTGCTAAGTTTCTGAAACTCGTTAGTTATAGTGGTTTCTGGAGGAACAAGATGTGCTTCAATGTTTCAAGACCCACACACTTTTTCCTAGGAAGCAGCATTTCTGAATCTTAGCTAGTTTTTGAGTTTTCTACTTGGTTCTATGCTAACCAATAATCAACAAAAATATTTGACTATGCTTCACCTAAGAAACGAAAAATAGTTTTTACCACCACTATAGTTGAAAGTAGCATCACCACAGATGATATTGAAGTTTCAAATAAGCTGCAACAAGTTCCTAAGGCTAAAACCCAGGGGTTATTGGAGATTAGCTGGATGTTAAATAAGTTTAGGCTTAGAAGGTAATCAATATACGAGATTTTGGTGAAACTACCTGGATTGCAGAAGAAGAGCCGCAAATAATTGATCACAAAATTTATGCCCGACTGGTGAAAGTCTCCTTGTTTTCAAAGCAAAGGAGAATGACGCAAGACCTTTCCTATTTTACTATTACGTTATTTTATTTTTATTTATTAATTAGGGTAAACTACCAAAATAGTTACTTTTATTTACCTTATGTTACATTTTAGTCGCTTTTGTTTAAAATGTTACGTTTTAATCACTTATGTAATTACTTTGTAACATTTTAGTCACTGAGCTATTAATTGTTGTTAATGGTGTAACGGTAAACTGACGCGACACGTTAAATCATCATTTTAAACAAAAATTTTAAGTTAATTTATACAATCAGTCCCCATATTTTTTCGTTTTGAGCAATTTAATTTTTTATGTTTTTTAACTTTCCTTTTTTTTATTTTTTTTCATTCTCTTATGCTTCTCCTTCTGTTTTCCTCCCTTCACCAATTCTTTTAACGTAGTTTTTCTATGTTTTCCATTTGTCAAAATTAGTCCCTATACTTTTTTTGAACAATTTATTTTTTTTGAGTGAGGTGAGCTTGTGGACTTGTTTTATCAAATGGAAAATATAGGAAAACTAAATTAAAATAATGAAGAAGGGAGAAAAATAGAGAAATAAGCAGAAGAGAATGAAAAATTAAAAAAAAAAAAGGAAAAACAACATAAAAAAATTATATTGCTTAAAATAAAAAAATATAGGGACCAAAACGTGCCATGTCAACTTACCGCTACACCGTCAATAAGAATTAATGGCCTAGTGACTAAAATGTTAGAACACGATAACGTAAATGACTAAAGTGTAACATTTAAAACATAAGTGACTAAAATGTAATCTGAGGCAAACAAAAGGGACTATTTTAGTAGTTTACCCTATTAACTATTAGACATGGATAGAATTAGGTTAAAGGGTATTAAAGCTCCGGGAAGTTTCAAAAAAGAAAAATCAATTAAACCTTTGATTATTATTTTTTTACTCAAATGAGCCCTTCAACGGTAGAAATACAATTTAAACAAAAAACCTAAACATGGGCAAAGAATTAGATAAATGAGTAAATAAATTGAAGTACCTGGAAATCAGAAAGTTTTTGCTTGGTCAAAGTGGTAGTGAAGGTGGAAATGACGACAGCATTGTTTAGCTCCTGCAACTTTTGAAGCGAAGCAAGTGCTCTATTCTTACCCACATCATTCTCAGAGAAAACAAAACTACTGGACAAATCCCACATCTCCACCACTCCTTCATCATGCAAGGTCACGGACTTAACACCAGCAAGTATTAGATTCTTTGCTACAGAATGCCAAAATGAAATTGGAAATCATTAGCTTCACACGACATTCAAGTCAAATTAAGTATAGTCCTGCACTGAAGATTATAAACTCCTCACACATTGTGACATGTTCATTCAACACCAGATATGTACTCTTTATTCATAAATAGATGGATGCATATCAATTCACTCCTGTTGTTTAACACACCACTACTAATGTATAATATAATATGAATGTTAAATAAGGGAACTGAATTGATTCTCGACAAACAGTGATAAAATTAACTTTAAACAACAATAACACACAGCATAACGCAGCATTAATGTAGTCGTTCATCGTGCAGCAGCACAAAGGGCATCGTCAGGGCGAAGCCAGAAAAATTTTTTAGGGGCCGACTGAAATTTTAAATTTTTATAATTTATATCTTTATAATTTATAAAAGATTAAATCGAATTTTTATAATTTTAGAGGGGGCTAAAGTATAATTTTTATAATTTGTAAGGACTTTAAAAATAATTTTATATTTTAAGAGAGGCCGTGCCATACCATTCCCCCCCGGGCATCATTAAAGAATGCCAAAATACAAAACATATGATATTTGAAACAAAGAAAAACACAAAATAATAACAAAACTAAATTACAAAAATAATCAATAATATTATTAATTTATAACATTTTGGTCATTGTCTCGTTAACCACCGTTAAAAATATTACGGAACACATAAATTTTGCCTTTATGTGATATATATTTTAATTTTTAACGCTTTTTAAAATTTTCTTTTACTTTATTTTCTTTTTATTCTTTTTTATTCTTCCTTTCTTTTTCACGTTTCTTATTCTTTCCGTTCTTTTTTCTTTATCCGTTCCTTCATCACCATCTTCATCTCACCCATGAACTTTGGCCCTTATCCTCTTCAACTCACGAACCAAATACCCCAAACCGCTGAAAACAAAACCCAAACGTTAACAGCAACAAACCCCCAAACCCATGAATTTGGATAGTGGAGAGGAAAAGCCTGATGAGGCTTTGGTGCTCCATTCGCAGATCCCAATGGTGAAATTGAAGCTTAAGAATAGATAAACAACATATAGAAAACGGAAGCTGATCCGACGATCGGGGAGAGAGATCGGAAAAAGCTAGGCCACAACTTTGGTTTTATATCTACGAAAATTGATGATAATTTTGTAGAAACGGAAGATAAATTCGGAAAGAGCATGAGAAAACGAATTTGGAAGTAAAGTTTGCGCTCCACCGGCCACCGGCGCTGACAACCAGCGCCGTGACCCGACACCAGGGTTGGCCGGATTTTGGAGAGTTGATAGAAGATTTGAATTGGGGAGGGAAGAAAGGAAGAAAGTAAAAATATATTATATGTATATTATCTTAATATTAAATTAAAAATGACATGGGTGATTAAATATATATATGAATAATTTGTGCTGCGTCAAATATTCGTGACATTTTTAAAGTTAGATAATAGTACCGTACTCGAAATGTTATAAACCGGTTAGTAATTAATAATTATTTTGAAATTATTAAAATTTAGTGATTAAAATTAATAGATTTTTTGTAATAATAATGATAAAAATAAATAACGCAACAAAAATGGATACCAATTTCAGCACCGAGGCCTTGCATCCCCGAGATGAGGATATTAGAGGCAAAAAGGCGTCGCATTGTCTCGCGGCCATACACAGCAAGTTGTCGGCTGTGCAGATCCTCATCTATATCAATGTGATTGGCATCTCTGGGAGCCATGACCGATGGCTCAACCACGCAAGTGTTACTGTAGTTACTGCTATTGTCCCCTGTGGTTACGATTTTGTTATCAGCAGTCAAATCGGCGGCATCAGTGGTGGAAATGCGACGCTTCTTGATTGGCGGTGAGACAGTGACGTCGTTTATGTTGTTATTATTATTTTCAGACTCTTCTTCTACAACCTCTCTTTCACCTGCTCTCTTTCTAGGAAGCATATAGTGCATTAAACTGCCGAAAATGCCATAAAACCCAAGAAAAACGATCGTCAATGCCGCAAATGTAGTCAAATTCATGTTATCATCCATCCCACACATCTCACTTTTATCAAAAACAACAACAACAACAAAGATGGGTAAATCGAACCTTAGTCTTATCATGATTGTTATTAAATATTCTTTTATTCTTATTTAAGCATTTAAAAGAGAAAAAAAAATTAAAAGGAAAAACGTACCGGTTAGGGCTCTGATTAAGAGGAGAAAAGAATCCGAGGAAGGAAGGAAAATCCTTTTCCTTTAGAGTATAATTTAATTTTGTTGGTGAGTTTGTTTATGCTTCAAGTTCAGTGAGGAAATGAGAATGAAAAAGAACCTTTCCTTTTCCTGATTTAGGGTTTGAACAGTTATAAATTTGATTCGGTTTGGTTGTTAATTTTTTATATTAATTTTGGGTTCGAGTTCTTACATTTGTTTTAATAATAATAAATTTTTATTTACGGCTTTGGGTAATATAGGATTAAGTTTTAAATTTTTTTATAAATATTTTTAAAAAAATAATGATTATTTAAATAAATAAATAATAATTTATATAGTATTTTCAAAAATATATAATATTATTATTTTAAATATAAAATATTTATTTTTACAATATAAAATTTTAAAGGAAAGAAAAATGAAATCAACTCGGTAAGATTACTCACAATTTTTTAAGATGACTATGTAAGTTTATTTACAATATTTGTTAATTGGTGCCTTTTGATATTTCGATTAATTAACATCTTATATATATATATATATATATAGGCTAATGTTGTATTTATTCTATAGAAAAATATATATATATATATTAATGTTATATTTATAATAATATGTTCTAATATTAATGTTCTATTTGATAAAGATTTTATAATAATTATAAATTAAATGAAAATAAAATTATATTCTGTTCTATTCGAAGAATCATAATTTTAAATTTTCTTTTCATAAAGAATCCACACACTTCTATTCGAATTGATTTCCTCTCAATTTTGTTGCTCTAACCCTAATCAAGTTCGATTTATTCTTTTCCTTTTCGTGTATGAAATTACTTTTGAATTAGTACTAATAAAACTTGTAAAAAGAGTAAATGTTGGTATCTTATCCATTACGCTACCTCACATCATTTATGCCTCCTACATATCATTCTTGTTTCATTGAAAAAACAAATACCATTCTCATTTCTCAGGCAATTTATTTTGTTTTTCTTCAAAATAAAATATTTATTTTTCTGAATTTTTTTCATGTTGAGTTAAATCGAGTTTAATAATAATAAATTCAAATTTAATCAATATTTATTTTAAAATTTAGATTTGTTTCGAGATAAAATTGAGCTACTCAAATTTGCACTCAAGCTTGAATTCGATCTTGATCAAGGCCGTATGTATTTAAGTCTGAGATCGAGCTTGACTTGATAATTAAGATTAAGTTAATAATATATATTATGAGTTAGTATTTGGTACACTAGAAGTACTTTTTTTTTTTATTCTACAAGCAACCTTAAAAATTTTTCACTATAAGACACTTGTCAACCCCTAACTTTGCTTGTGGAGTGTACCAAATATTTTCTCATATATTAAAGACAAAAATATAATTTAATAATATAAAATATTTAAAATATATATTAAAATAAAAAAATAAGGCTCGTGAGCTATTCGAGTCAAATATTACTAAACTTGAATTCAGCTTGACTAGTCGCTTTAAGCTACTTGAACTTGAAATTAAATCGACAATTATTGAATTGACTTAAACTCGAATTTAAGTCTTTTGCTAGCATCGATGTCTTATTTACACATTTAAGTGTGTGAACAATGACAAAAGCCCATAACCAACAAGGCTCCAATTTGCTGTTGGGCCACAGCTCACATTTTCAACGAAGCCAGGCCTAAAAAAGAGAGATGAATGAGCTTGGGTTTTTTGCTTTCTTCTAACCAAAATTTCCGACGCTCAAACTTGTGTTTCCAATCAACCATATCATGCTTATGTCACCATCTTTAACCACATAGGAGAAGTTTTAGTATGGATTAAAATTGAATTATAAAATTTTAAAGGAGTGAAAGTGTAATTTTTTTATTTTATTAATTTAAGATTACATAATTTCTTCAAAACGTACCTTAGTTCAATCCCTAACCACCTATAGATAAAAAAAAAATCCACATATGGACAAATTGTCTGGCAGTGATTACGTAAAAATAGATTTTGAGTTGACTGATTTAAGGTTTAGATCCTATTTTTTCTACATTTTTTATATGAATTATTAATATTATATACTCATGGTGTTTAGAGTTCATAGTTATATTTTTCAATAATATTATTTTTAAAGGTTGAATTTGGGCATTCCCTTAAAAAGTGCAATGTACTTTTTTTTTGTACTAGTGATTATAAACTAATGAAATTCCTAAGTAGTAGTAAGGGATAATGCATCTAAATCTCTATGTAGCAGCACTAAAATTGAATTTGGGGATTCTTCAAATCTCTATAAATTATTAAGATTACGACCTGTTAATTTAATCATGTAGTTAGCAACTTTATTATAATCTCTAAGAATACGTCGAATTTACATACTCCACTTGTTAATTTTATATTAATGTTTTTGGTTTTATAATAATGTTTAAAAAATTACAATAATCATATAAATTTATCATATTCAAGCATTCATGTAATATTTATATCAATCTTACTTTATTATTTACAATATTTATATGATATAATAGTAATTATTATGTTATTTAATTGTAATGAGAATATCCATCATTCACAAAAATGTTTAATTCTACTGCTACAAATGTTGTTCGAAGAAATAAATGAGACATCGAATCGTTATTTTTTGTTCTTTTAAAGATCAAACATATAGACTTTCACATTTTTGAGTCAACATGAAGACCAGACCCCACAGTAGAATGGGAACAGAGGATGGTGGGTGGGTATAATAAATAAAACAAAACAAAGGCCACTGTCCCACACTTTAAATAGGAGATACTCTCATAAAGTCATAATGTACAACCATCAATGCTAGCATGAACCACTCATGTCATGCTACGGCCACCATTATTTATAGTCTATTTCTCCCCTCTTCTATTTTAAAAATATTGTATTCCTATTTTTTAAGGGTGAGTTTAGATGTACAGTGAATATTTATCTGTTGTTAGTGTATAAGTAAAAATGGTATTAAGATTAGATATTATAATGACATTATAATGTAAGATAAAAAGTAAATTAAACGTACTTCACCATTCATTTAAACTTACCCTTTGTATTTTTAAATTTAAACTAAATACAATTTTGTCAATTTCAATGCATATGATGGAGTTCCTAATAATAAAAAGGATAAAATTGCCTAAGTCCTTGTACTTTTTTATGATTTTGAAATTTAGTCTTTATACTATTATTTATAAAAAAGTTATTTTTTTTATTTTCTAGACTTTAAAATTTATGTCCAAATGTTAATATTGTTAATATTATTTTGTTAAATTCAAATTCATTATAGCAACATTTTAAATTACATTACTACCAAGTGAGTATTTTTTTATTGTAAAATGTCACACCAACAAATTTAATAAAAAAATAAAATTTGTGAAGTAAGGGAACTAAATTCTTGAAAATAAAAATACAAAGATTAAATTTCAAATTTATAAAAAGTATAAGGACTTATACTTATAAAATATTTTAACTTAATAAAAATAAAAATTCAGCTAAAAATAGATAGCGCTAACATGCTAGCTATATTAGTTAGTGGTGTTATTTTCTATTTGATTTTCTTTTGTGAGAACAAAAAAAGCATTGGATGCCTTTTCATTGTTGTATAATAAAGAGTTGAATTTTAAAATTATATTTTCAAAAAGGTTGCCCATACGATTTAGTCATTGTATTCCTTTACGCTACTTTAATATATATATGTCATAGGCCAATTTTGGCCCATTTTTTTACAATTTGCACCAACCCAAATTAACCACAAACCAAAAATCTATCAACCCATACCCGTACCTAACCCAAACCCTTATACTACCCAAAACCCCTAACCTATTACAACAATTACAACCCAGACCACTAGCCTAATGACCCATTAACCCAACCAAATTTCAACTAGCCCAATTCCCAACTAATCTAAAGCAATCCAAAACAACATATCCCTTAACCCCTTAACCCAATGTGACCCGAATGGCCCAACAGACTAACTCCAGCCCAAACTCGATGGCCCATGTCCCAAGTCTGACTAGGGTTTCAGACTTTCTGAAACCCTAGCCACCTGCTTTCCCACTTGCGCCACACTAACCGGTCAACTCCTCATGCCTGCAGCACGCCACCGCCATTGACGTTGCCCATATCCTGAAACAAAACAGTAGCAAACACAGTGGAGATAAAGGCAGTATAACACGCAAGCAAAACAGAGAAAATCAGAAGGCAATACCTTGTAAATGGCTATAAAAAGCCTTCAAAATCGATTGTAACGGGGATTTTTTTTTTCGGCCATTTTTGATAATAAAAGGAAATTTTCCAGATATCAGAAAGAAAAAAATTTTGAACAAAAAGCAAAACCAAATAAAACAACCACAATACAGAAATCAAAAGTCAGATTTGGAAACCCGAAGGTAACTTTCCTTTTGTTCTTTCCTATTTCGAATTTTCCCTTCTTCTCGGTTTTGCTAAACATAATATATATAACACGTTTATTATACTTGAAACTCGGTAAAAAATAAAAAAAATAAAAAAAAACCTACCTTTTTGCGATTTCCGGCCACCGCGCGCGGTGGCCGGTGACGGCTGAGAACGGAAGATCGCGACGGCGCCGATGGCCTCTCCCTGGCCTCGTTCTGGATTCACCAGAGAGAGGAGAATTCCTCTCTTATTTTTCTTGAACAGCTGAAGAAATGAAGGAAGGAAAGAAATTTTAATTTTTAAATGACCCGTTTTGACCCGACCCTATACCCAGAGATCCGCGTGTTTTTTTCTATGGAGGGGCTATTTGCGAATTTAGCCCCTCCGTTCTTTCATGCTTCTACAATTGAACTCCTGTGTCTTTTAATTTGGGCCCTGGTATCTTATTTCGTTTTCACTTGAGTCCCTTGTCCTACTGTGCGCTCTGCAAAAGAGGGACATTATCTATTTCAGTCCTTCCATTGCTCATGCGTGTTCAAATCAGTACCATTCCTCCATTTTCTTCACGAATTCACCCCAAAATTTCCTTCTTTAATGCAATTTCGTCCTTTTTACTATTTCCTTCGATTATTTGACTTTAATTCTTATTTATTATTATTATTATCATTATTATTATTATTATTAACTTAACAATATTACCAACGTTAGTATTATTTTACTAAAATTTTATGTATATACATATTATATTTATTTTTCAAATATCATAAAATACTTATGTATTATATAAATACTTTGACTATTTCTAATACATATGCGAACATATTTTACGTACATATTTTTGGTATTATTACATATTTGCTTTTTATATACATGTATATAATTTGTATATATTCATAGTTGTTTTAATATTATTATTATTATCTTAATATATACTCAAATAGCATGTTATATATATACATTTTATATCCCATCTTATATATTTGTATTATATTAGTTATTTTCACTATAATCACCTATCATTTTTTATGGTCATATTGTTACTATTATTACTGTCATATTTCTCAACATTAACTAATATATATATACGTCTTTCGTGCACCTATTAAGACTTTATCATTAACTTGTTACTATCCTTACGTTCATGTAAATATTGTTACTATCATTATTATTTTAATTCTCTTATTACAAATTTTAAATACCTTTTTGACATCAAATTGGTTTTTTTTATAAAGGCAATGTTCGGTGTTGAGAAATTCGAGAAACCGTGCCCTAACGTATTGGGTTTCGGTTTTCTCGTCTAAATCTAAATGCTCGAATAACCTTCTCAAAATATAAATTTAAATGAAAAGCTTATGAAATACTATTACTTTTGCATATCATTAATCGTTTCTATGTATTCCATTTCCGTATTGCATTTTGTTATACCTTTATCCCATGTATTCCAAATTTCTTTTACCCGTCACAAATTTTTTTGTAAAGGTAATGTTCGGTGTTTAGAAATTCGAGAACCGTGCCCTAACGTATTGGGTTTCGATTTTCTCGCCTAATTCTAAATACTCGAACATCCTTCTTAAAATACAAGTTAAAACAAAAACTCTATATATTACTTTCCATTTTCGCACACTATCACCATATCGTATTTCATTACCATATTTCACTCTATTATGCGTATTCTCATTGTCATTCTAAATGTCTTATAAACCTCATTTTACCTAATACGAAAATAATTTTCTTCATAAAGGCAAAAATTCCGTGTTTAGACATTCGGGAATCGTGCCCTAACGCATTGGGTTGCGGTTCTTCGTTTAAATCTAAATAACCGAATAGCCTATCAAAATATAATTTTTCAAAACTTGTTCTCGAGAGTCCGAGGTATTGCGTCCTAAGGCATTGGGCGTGATATTTCATAATCTCGGGATGAGACTTTCTAAATCGAGGCAATGTTCTGTACTTGGGAATTCGAGAAATTGTGCCCTAACGTATTGGGTCTCGATTTTCTTCATCTGTCCTCGAGTATTCGAATATCCTCTCAAAATAAATATCCAAATTTGAAATAAAAGGCAAGTTTGACCTCAAAGGCCGAAATGTTATGTCCTACCGTATTGGATGTGATGTTTTACCTTAAGGCGAACCAGCCTTCGATTTACACTTTCAACTTACACAAACAATTTCAAAGCAAATAAGGATCGTATTTAAAATTCTTTCAAGTTTTCAAATTATCGACCTCAAAGACATCAATTAATCAACAAGGTACCGGTTTCCGGGCGTATCGGGGGTGCTAATCCTTCCCCGTGCGTAACTGATTCCCGAACCTATT
Organism: Gossypium stocksii; assembly: GCA_020496765.1. Classification (NCBI taxonomy): domain Eukaryota; kingdom Viridiplantae; phylum Streptophyta; class Magnoliopsida; order Malvales; family Malvaceae; genus Gossypium; species Gossypium stocksii. The sequence goes on from CM035623.1 coordinate 115,988,064, forward strand.
TCTCTGGCATGCGGACCAAAACCGTTGTTTTAATAAATCAAATGGTTTATCAAAAACAACCCCTTTTTTGAGGTGACCGATCACACCCTAAAAAAAAAAAAGATCGGTGGCGACTCCAATTCAATTTTCTTTTTTAAGTCGACGTCTGTTTTGGTTTTCACAAAAAAATGGTATCGACAGCTTGGCGACTCCACTGGGGACGCTAGAATGAGAGTCGAACCACAAGTTGATTAATTTTTATCCTTTCGTCGAAATTTAAAAATTTTCTTTTAATGTACGATCCTTCCATTACACTTTATCAATTTTATAGCATGATTTCCATTATTATTTTTGTATTTTACTGCAAGCTTTTTATATCCCTGCACATTTCCTTTGCATGACCATCGGGGTCGCACCTTTTAAGTGGGAGTGAGAAACTATGCCTTCGTGAGGTTTTCACCTCCGCACGGGCTAGTGAACTGCTTCCGGGATACATCCGTACCTATGTCTTCGTGAGGTTTTCACCTCCGCATGGCCATAGGGAAATGGATCCCCCTGAATCGAACTCGATCCATATGAGCCTATAATGGGTGAAGATCGAGGAATTCGCTGGTTCAGGTACCCTTCACTCTAGAACCGAACCTCATATAGTAAACCTTAAGAGCCCACCTTAGGGAAAGTTCCGCCAAACCCTAGCAAAACACCTGAATATTTGCTTTATTATTGTTATTTTTGTTGATACTGACATGTTTTATTCTGTTTTATGCATGATTGCATTGCATGGTATCATCATAGAAAAGAGGCGTCAATTCGAGTTCGGTTGCTAAATAGAGCACGGATCATGGAAAAGGGGTTTCTTGATAGTGTGGAAGAAAATGCGACCGTCCGGAAGTGGTCCGAGGAAACATGGCAAGAAAAAGGAGATAGTTTGGTTGAGGGATACACATCGGAGCTGTGGGACTTCACCAGCATCAGTGTTTTGAGAGAAATATGGGCCAATTGGGACGACGAGGCCAAGCAGCTATTTCATTATAATTATGGTGATCTACCTTACCTACTCGACATTAAGGTAGATAAGCATTTGTTTCGAGCCATAACTCAATTTTGGAACTCAGCATATAGTTGCTTTACTTTCGGAAATGTGGATCTAGTTCCCACTGTAGAAGAATACACCACGTTACTTCGTTGTCCGAGGGTACAAACTGACAAAGCCTATGTTAGGGTGGTTAATGTTCCAAGTTTTGTGAAGAAACTAATGAATATTACCGGGATGAGTGAACAGTGGGTTGTGGCCCGAATTCAGCAAAAAGGGGAAGGCAAGTGCATCCCCTGGAAAAGTTTGAAGGATTTGGTTTTGGCACACCCCGAAACGAAGATAAGAGTCGACGTGTTCGCCTTGGGCATTTATGGATTGATGATTTTTCCTAAAGCCTTGAGACACATTGATGAAGCAGTCACTGATTTGTTCGATCGACTAAACAAAAGGATAAATCCGGTCCCTGCAATCCTGGCGGAAACTTTCAGATCATTGAATGCATGCCGGAGGGCCGGTGAGGGAAGGTTCATAGGATGTGCACAACTCCTGCTAGCTTGGTTTCATGGCCATTTTTGGAAAGTGGAAAAGCCGTCCTACCGAGCTTGTTATGAGAACTACTCTCCATTAAAAGAAATAGCATCAACACCAAGACGGGACGACATTTCAGAAGAAAAATGGATGGAAATTCTTCAGAACTTACAAACTGAAGACATCGAGTGGAAGGCTTCGTGGATGACCCCTGATGAAATCTTATATCGTTGTGGTGATTTTGATTGGGTTCCTCTGCTGGGGATATGGGGAGCCGTCGGATACGCTCCATTGCTTGTATTAAGGCAATATCGATCGAGACAGTTTGTGCCGGCTACTCAAGGATTAGCCCAAAGCGAGTTCATATACAAGGGCGAAAACTATAAGCAGAAAATTCGTGAGATCTCGAAAGCTTGGAGTCAAACCCATAGAATGAAGAGATTTGCTGCAAATCCGATGTCAACCCCTGAATACGATCAATGGAGGATTAGAAGAGTCAACGACAATGTTCTCTCGCCAAATCAAGAAAACGCTCAGCCTTTAGAAGAACACTTACGAGTAATCCCATCAGAATTAGAAATCATCAAAAAAGACTTTGAAGAAAAGAATCGAGAATTAGAAAAAAAGATAGAGAAGCTCGAAGAGGAAAAGATGCAATTGGGATTAGATGTTGATATCCACAAGCTGGAGGCCGAGAAGCTAAGAAAGGGGAAGAGTAGGGTCGAAGAAGACCTAGACGATTTGAAGACGCGATACAAGAAAATCTGTAGGGCCAGAAGGACTGCTGGTTTGGGTAAAACATCAGAACAGTGGAGACAAGAAGTCAAAGAGGAACAAACTAAGGCTAGTCGCTGGGAAAGGCAATTTCAGGAAACCCAGACACGAGAGGATGCTTTGAAAAGGAGCTTGCTAGAGAATCAGAATGAAAAGGACAGGTTGCGAGCTCGAATAGCGGACTTGGAAAAGTCCCTGCATCATCATCGCAATCGTAACTCCGTGATTGAGCTAAAGGCTAGTTTAAGCAAAATTGAAGAGTTAAAGGTAAAGATAGGGGAGACGGAAATGGCACTACAAAATGCTGAATTACGAATTGAACTCCTTGAAGCAAACAATGAACACTGGAAAGAACAGCTCCATTCCTCACAGCGTCAGGTTAGAGACCGGGATCATGTCATGGGCGAAGCCTTGGTCCAAATTCGAGAAGTGGCCGAACATCTGCAAATCCTAGCAACAGAAGCTGACATATTAAGCTTAAAGTTTGAGTCTGTATCAGATCGTGGCCGAGACTTAGCTTGGCTTCTCAAAAAAGTTAAGACCCTAGGAAACAGGGCCAAGTCGTATATGTAATCATCTACATTATGTAAAGAAGTTCGTTTTCTAGAAAAGTGATCTAATAGAATCGAATCAAGAATTAACGCCTCTCTCTTTGCATTCATTTCATTCATGTGCATGCATTAATTCCCATTGAAAAGGGGTCTGATTAATTAAAAATTATGACAGAGACACTCACGCATATAAAATAGGCCTTCAAAGGGAAATGCAACCTGGCTCTTTTGATCAAGAAAATGCCTGAAATAGAGGCTATCTTAAAATCAACATCAAATTTTTGCATACACATTCGTAGCTAGCATTCATATGGCATTCATGCATTCATTTCATATCTCATAATCGTTCACTAAGGTTAGAATCCTATAAATCGCAGAGTTGCAACGATATAAGGCTGGAATCTCGACATTCATACAGAACACGACGACAAACTAGAGCAATGGAAGCAGAGTTTAATGAAAGAATTGAGAGAATGGAAAGGGCTCAAAAAGAATTACAAGAGCAGTTAGCCAAATCACAACAAGAAACGAGAGATCTAATGATAAGGTCTCGAGAGGAATCATTGGAACAAAGGGACCAAATGGCAAAAATGATGGAAATGATGTCAGCCTTGGTAAAAGGAAAGGGACCCGTGCAGAACCCAGAGGTTGTTAACCTTGATCAAGATCCACTTTACCCACCTGGATTCACCCCGCCCCATATAACGCAAAGAGTGCACACCCAAGCGGAATCCGCTGGGTTAGAACAACGACCTGCGCCGGCTACGCACCTAGGACAGGGGATATTTGTATCAGCTCCTGCTAACCCGTACGTCCCAGATTTAGATGATCCGGTAGAAATCGCCAGGTTGAGAGTGGAGGATCATGAGGTTCAAGAAAAATACAAGAGCTTAGAAGAAAGACTAAAAGCGATAGAAGGCACTGAGGTCTTCTCCGCCCTAAGCGCCAAAGAGCTTAGTTTAGTGCCCGATCTAGTTCTACCACCCAAGTTTAAAGCACCTGATTTCGAGAAGTATGATGGGACAAGGTGCCCGAAGGCACACTTGGTCATGTTTTGTCGGAAAATGACCGGCTTTGTAAATGAAGATAAATTACTCATACATTGCTTTCAAGATAGCCTTGTCGGGTCAGCTCTTCGCTGGTACAATCAGCTAAGCAGAGAAAAGATCCGAACATGGAAGGACTTAGCGTCGGCATTTTGCGAACAGTATAAGCACGTGTCTGACATGGTGCCCGATCGTATGACGCTGCAGATGATGGAGAAGAACCCGTCAGAAACCTTTAGACAGTATGCGCAAAGGTGGAGGGACGTCTCCGCCCAAGTAGAACCTCCGTTGACCAAAACTGAGATAACTGTCCTCTTCATTAACACCTTGAAAGCACCATTTTATGACAAATTAGTGGGAAGCGCTACGAAAGACTTTGTAGATATTGTCATATCCGGCGAGCTTATTGAGAATGCTATAAAAAGCGGTAGAATGGAGGGGCAAGAAAGCTCGAGGAGGGCAATGCCCATAAAGAAGAAAGACCCAGAAACCCACATGGTGGGAACAGGAAGCCGTTATGCCTCCAACTCGTATCCGAGCCAACCTCGACCACGAAACTACCCACCTCCAAATTTCTACTATCCGCCTCAAACCCCTTACTACCAAGCGCCACCTCCATACCCTTCCTACCCCGTGTATACCACAAACGGCCCAAGACTAACTACCACATTCCCACAAAACACAACGCCCGTCCAAACCCAACCTAAAAACGAACCAAGGCCCGCGAGACCTAATCCGGAAAGACAACAATTCACCCCTGTCCCCGTGCCGTACGGAGAACTATATCAAAAACTCTTGGAAAAACAGTTGATATCTCCACATTACATGGCACCCTTGAAACCTCCGTACCCGAAATGGTACGATCCTAACGCCAGCTGCGCTTATCATGCTGGGAATCAGGGTCATTCTACGGAAAACTGCCTCGCCTTCAAAAGAAGAGTTCAAGGACTCATTGATGCGGGTATTTTGAGATTTGATGGTTCAGGCAGTGCAACTGGGAACCCATTCCCAAATCACGCTGAAGGGAATGTGAGTGTAATTGAAGAAGAAAACAAACGGCAGGTTAGGAAATGGGTTTCTGAAATAAAAGTACCTCTGCAGAAAATCTGGGAGATATTGGCCGAAAATGGGTTACTCTGTTATCCTAGCAGAGTATTTGAAGAAAGTAGGCATGATCTTTGCAGTTTCCATGGTAATAAAGAGCACGATATCCAGTCTTGCGAAGAATTTAGGGAAGTACTCCAAGACATGATGGATAGTAAAAAGATTGAGATCTTCAAAAAAGGGGAAAAGTTGGATGAAGGAGAAGTGTGCGCCTCCGACAATCAATCACCAGGTTGCCCATATAGCGCTAACCGACCATTGATAATCTACTATGATGCCAAGAAAGAGCTCGTGAAACCAAAAATGATAATAGAAGTGCCATCTCCTTTTCCCTATAAGGATGATAAAGCTGTGCCCTGGAAATATGACGTCAACATTGTCACACCAGAAAGTAAAAAATCTGAGGTTACAACTAAGAGCGTTGGAGAAGTGGGTCATTTTACTCGTAGCGGGAGATGTTACTCCAAGGAGGTAGAGCCAATAAAGAAAATCAATGATTTGAAACAGAAAGGGAAGGCGCCAGCGCACGAGATTGAAGATGAACATGAAATTTTGCCTGAACCAGGAATTAAGAAGGCCGTGGATGAAGAGGAGGCGCAAGAATTTCTGAAGTTTATTAAGCACAGCGAGTACAACGTAGTGGAACAACTAAGCAAGCAGCCGGCAAAAATTTCGGTACTATCCCTACTACTAAATTCAGAGTCACACCGGAACGTATTGTTGAAAGTATTAAACCAAGCTTACGTAGCAAACAACATATCCGTGGAAAAACTTGACAAATGGGTAAACAATCTGAATGCGGTCAATTTTATATCCTTCAGCGATGATGAAATACCGCCCGGTGGTAGGGGCTTGGTGAAAGCGCTGCATATTACAACCCGCTGCAAGGGTTACATCGTACCTAATGTGCTCATTGATAATGGATCAGCACTCAATGTCATGCCATTGGCTACACTATCTCGAATCCCAATAGATTTGTCCTACCTAAGGCCCTGCCATTCCACGGTAAGGGCCTTCGATGGGACGAGGCGTGAAGTAATGGGAAAGATCGAGATCCCTTTAGAAGTAGGCCCCTACGTCTACGAGGTGGAATTTCAAGTCATGGATATCACACCATCGTACAACTGCCTCCTGGGAAGGCCCTGGATACATTCTGCGGGTGCAGTTCCATCGTCTCTTCATCAAAAAGTGAAATTCATCATGGACGACTGTCTGGTTACAGTTGAGGGCGAAGAAGATATTGTCGCATCCATCTCTGCCGATGCACCTTATGTCGAAGTAAGCCAAGATGCATTGGAGTGCTCCTTCCGATCCCTTGAGTTCGTCAATGCCACGTTTGTTGCAGAGGGAAACAAAATCCCTGTACCTAAGTTATCAAAGAACACGAAGATGGGGATTAAGTTGACGGTAGGAAAAGGAGCTAGAGCAAGGAAAGGTCTAGGGAAATTTCAGCAAGGAATAGTCAGGGCCCTGAAGCCAGTCCCTCACAAGGCTCGGTTCGGTCTGGGATTCCAGCCGAAGGCGTGTCACTTGAAGAAACAATGGAAAAAGGACCAAGAAAGAAGGATCGCAAGAACCTTGGGTCGAGAACCAGAATGGGAGCCCATCGAGTATCCTCCTTTGTCAAGAACATTTACGTCTGCGGGAAAGATATACCCTGGACAAAATAGCTCGCGAAATGTGCAGCTATCAATCGAAAATGGTTATCGAAATGTCAGCATAAATGTTATCGACAAAGAAGTTGATATTGCTGTAGGCAAAGACGTCTCAAGAATACGCCCTTGCCCTCCTGGTTTCAAACTAAACAATTGGACTGCTGAGGAACTTCTTGTAGTTTTTAAGTCTTCAGAGTAATGCTCAACATTAACCCTCTATTGTGTCTTTAGATATAATAGAATTCTTTTGTAAGAGCTTGCATTCGCTCTTTGTCATTCAAATGAACATCAATGAAGATGTATTTTGTCATGATCTTTTGCATTATCACCAAATTCTTAATTATTTTCTCATTTCACAGCTTCCTTACATTTACCTTATACCATATCATGGCATGTTGTTTGTCGATTCCAACATTTGTATGCCCTTCTATAGTTTTCTTTTTTCATTTAATTTTCAGGTGCTCGGATATCAATAACATGAACAAACCCGTTCCAAATCTTGAAATCGATTTTGAAAAAGCTGTTTGCTTAGGAGAATTTGAAGCAGAAGAAAATGTCGAAGACTATGCACCGTCTCCCGACTTGCTGAGGATGGTGGAACAAGAGGATAAACAGGTCTTACCACACCAAGAAGCTGTCGAAACAGTGAATTTGGGAAATGAAGAGAGGAAACAAGAAGTGAAAATCGGGACTTCCATTTCAGTGGACACTAGACATAACTTGATTGCTCTGCTGCGTGAGTATAAAGACGTATTCGCCTGGTCATATCAGGACATGCCAGGATTGGATGAGGATATAGTGGTCCACAAACTCCCATTGAAACCAGAATGTAAACCCATTCAGCAAAAACTAAGGCGGATGAGACCCGAAATGTTGTTGAAGATAAAAGAAGAGGTCAAAAAGCAATTCAATGCGGGTTTCTTACAAGCTTCCAAATACCCTGAATGGGTGGCCAACATTGTCCCGGTACCAAAAAAGGATGGCAAAGTACGAATGTGCGTGGATTATCGTGACTTGAATCGGGCAAGTCCAAAAGACAATTTTCCTTTACCGCACATCGATACATTAGTGGATAATACGGCAAAACATTCGTTATTTTCCTTCATGGATGGATTTTCAGGGTATAATCAGATCAAAATGGCTCCTGAAGATATGGAAAAGACTACCTTTACGACGATGTGGGGGACGTTCTGCTACAAAGTAATGCCGTTCGGATTAAAGAATGCAGGGGCAACATATCAGAGGGCCATGGTAACGTTGTTCCATGACATGATGCACAAAGAGATAGAAGTCTATGTCGATGACATGATTGCTAAGTCCCGAGGAGAAGAAGAGCATGTGGTAAACCTCAAAAAGTTATTCGAAAGACTGAGGAAGTTTCAGCTAAAACTTAACCCAGCCAAATGTACATTTGGAGTTACCTCGGGGAAGCTGTTAGGCTTCATTGTCAGTGAAAAGGGTATCGAGGTGGACCCAGATAAAATAAAAGCTATTCAAGAGTTGCCACCTCCGCGCACGCAAAAAGAAGTCAGAGGATTTTTAGGGAGGTTAAACTATATCGCCCGATTCATCTCTCAACTTACCAATCAATGCGATCCAATTTTTCGGCTTCTTCGAAAACATAACCCGGGAAAATGGGATGAGGAATGTCAGGTGGCCTTCGATAAAATAAAACAGTATTTGTCAAGTCCTCCAGTGCTAGTGCCGCCTATTCCGGGAAGACCATTGATATTGTACTTAGCTGTATTTGAAAATTCAATGGGTTGCGTGCTGGGGCAACACGACGAGTCAGGAAGGAAAGAAAAGGCGATTTACTACCTCAGCAAAAAGTTCACAGAATGCGAGGTAAAGTATTCGTCCATTGAGAAATACTGCTGCGCTTTGGTATGGACAGCTCGAAGACTCAGGCAATACATGTTGTATCACACGACGTGGTTGATTTCAAAGCTAGACCCGATAAAATATATGATGGAATCACCCGCACTCTCGGGGAGAATGGCCCGATGGCAGATCCTGTTATCAGAATATGATATCAGCTATGTAAACCAAAAGTCGGTGAAAGGGAGTGCAATAGCTGATTTCTTGGCGGCTCGAACAACAGAAGAATATGAGCCCCTGAGATTTGATTTCCCGGATGAGGACTTAATGTGCATCACAGAGAAAAAATGTGAGTCATCAAAAGGGACGCCCTGGAAGATGAGCTTTGATGGTGCATCAAATGCCCTAGGGCACGGGATTGGGGCAGTCTTGGTATCACCGGAAGGAGATCATTATCCTTTCACTGCTAGACTCAATTTTTTCTGCACCAACAACATAGCAGAATACGAGGCTTGTATCATGGGACTACGGGCAGCCATTGAACGAAACATCGAGATCCTAGAGGTATACGGGGATTCAGCTTTAGTGATCTACCAAATCCGTGGAGATTGGGAAGTAAGGGACTCAAAGTTGATTAAGTACAGCTATCTGGTAGCTGAATTGATCAAAGATTTCAAAGAAATAACTTTTAATTACCTCCCACGAGAAGATAACCAATTGGCTGACGCATTGGCCACCTTAGCCTCAATGTTCAAAGCAAATAAAGAAGTAGAGATAATGCCCCTCAAGATGAGCATATACGAGGTCCCTGCACATTGTTATAACATTGAGAAAGAGGCTGATGAACGACCATGGTACCATGATATCTTAAAGTACGTCAAGAATCAAACGTATCCTGAGCAAGCAAACGAGAATGACAAAAGGACAATCAGAAGAATGTCAGCGGGATTTGTTCTTGATGAGGACACCTTGTACAAGAAGGGTAAAGATCAGGTGCTTCTGAGATGTGTAGATACTACTGAAGCCAAGAAAATACTTGAAGAAGTTCACGAAGGAATATGTGGGACCCACTCCAACGGCTTCACTATGTCCAGAAAAATTATGAGACTCGGGTATTACTGGTCAACGATGGAAAGGGATTGCATTAGCTACGCAAGAAAGTGCCACAAATGTCAAATTTATGGCGACAAAATTCATGTAGCTCCTTCTCCCCTTCACGTTATGACATCTCCATGGCCCTTTTCAATGTGGGGCATGGACGTTATAGGGCCGATTTCTCCCAAAGCTTCTAATGGGCACCGATTCATTTTCGTGGTCATCGACTATTTTACAAAATGGGTAGAAGCTGCCTCATTTGCTAATGTGACGAGGACCGCCGTCTGTAGATTCTTAAAAAAAGAAATCATTTGTCGATATGGTTTGCCTGAAAGAATCATCTCAGATAACGCCTTGAATTTGAACAATAAAATGATGGCAGAAGTGTGCAAGCAATTTCAAATAAAGCATCATAATTCTTCGCCTTATCGCCCGAAGATGAACGGAGCTGTTGAAGCAGCTAACAAGAACATAAAGAAGATCATTGGCAAAATGACAGAGACCTACAAGGACTGGCACGAAAAGCTGCCGTTCGCTCTGTTCGCATACCGCACATCTGTGAGGACGTCCACAGGGGCAACTCCTTTCTCTCTAGTCTACGGGATGGAAGCCGTGCTACCTATTGAAGTTGAGATACCGTCCCTACGAGTCTTAATGGAATCGAAACTCGAGGAGGCCGAATGGGTTCGAGCTCGATATGATCAGTTGAATCTCATCGAAGAAAAACGTTTGAAGGCAATTTGCCAGGGACAGATGTACCAGAAACGGATGATTGCGGCCCATAACAAGAAGGTACGGCCAAGAGAATTCCACGAAGGAGAACTCGTTTTGAGAAAGATCCTCCCAATACAAAGAGATTTGCGAGGGAAATGGGCACCTAATTGGGAGGGACCATACGTCGTGAAGAAAGCATTCTCTGGTGGGGCTTTGATTCTCACAGAAATGGATGGGAAGGAGTTACCAAATCCAGTAAACTCCGATGTTGTGAAGAAATACTACACTTAAAAAAAAAAAAAAAAATTTTGGAGATCAAGGTGAAAACCCGAAAAGGGCGCCTTGGTCAAACACAGAACATTAGGATGAAAACCCGAAAGGGCGTCCTAATGAAGCAAATCTGGCCCAAGGGGCAGAAGTAATTTTGAACAGTGGGCCAAGTGACCAGGCTATAGTTGAGGCATTTCTGAAAGCTCGAAATCTTCTACGCAAGAAGCCAGGCTCGAAAGGATTCTTGATTAAGAAACGAGGAAGAGTTCATGCGTTGAATATTTAGAGCATTTGTATCCATTGAATATAACTCCCTTTCATTTCATGACACTTTTAACTATTCTTGATCAACTTTCTTTGTTTATTACTTCTGAAATAAAATATATGTGAAGTTCCTTTTCTTACCTATCTAACCATCTTTCATGCATCTCGTTGTGTGTTTCATTTAGATAATAAATAGTAGAATAACATGCTCCTAACAAAAGAAATGTTAAGCATTACTTGGATGAAATTTTGAAAAGTACAAGAGCTTCAAAGCAGGGACAAAGTTCAAACAGGGGCAAAAGAGTGATATTAGAGAACTGTAGATTGCTCAGAGGGCTTGAAGACAGGTACAAAGCCTGAAGAGAACCAAGAGTCGAAACACTGAACACAGATATTCAAAAATCATGACGAAAGGGCACATATGACCAGCATACCTTAAACTCATGGCATAATCATGTAGGCATAGCGGCATTTAAGGCCAACATATGCATATCACGATAATATCATGCATGACATATGCAGGTACTCCAGTAAAGCAAGAAGTTTTGATAAGGACACCTGAGTCCCACCAGATGATATGTTTTGCTATTCTGATTTGTTTTAATTTCTTTTTCAAAAATCAACTCATATTGCGAGAGGTGAGTTGAACCTCAAGACACGTTGAGGTATTTTCAATTTATGATTTCAAAAATCAACTCATATTGTGAGAGGTGAGTTGAACCTCAAGACACGTTGAGGTATTTTCAATTTATGATTTCAAAAATCAGCTCATATTGCGAGAGGTGAGCTGAACCTCAAGACACGTTGAGGTACTTCTAGTTTCTGTTATTGACTCATATTGCGAGAGGAGAGTCAAATCTTGAGTCATGGCAAGATGTTTTCAGCATCTGTTTTTAATTTTCAAAATTAGCTCATATTGCGAGAGGTGAGCTGAGCCTCGAAACACGTTGAGGTACTTTTAATTTCTGTTTCTCAAAATCAACTCATATTGCGAGAAGTGAGTTGAACTCTTTTTAGTTCTTTTTAATTTCAGTTTTAGATCAACTCATATTGCGAGAGGTGAGTTGAGCTCTTGTTAGTTCTTTTATTTATGTTTTAAGGCCAACCCATATTACGAGAGGTGAGTTGAGCTCCTTTAGTTTCAGTTCTCAGTGTAGGTTTCAAGGACAATTCATATCGCGAGAAGCGAGTTGAGTTCTTTTAATTTCAGTTTTAATTTGTGCTCCAAAATCAACTCATATTGCGAGAAATGAGTTGATTTCTTCTTAATTTACGTTTTCAATCAACTCATATTGCGAGAGATGAATTGAGTTTTTAATTCGTGTTTTTAAATTGCTCATATCACGAGAAGTGAGTTGAGCCTCAATTTGCACACTGAGGCATTTGTGATTTATATTTCAAAAATTTGACCCATATTGCGAGAATACGCAGGGCGAGCAATTTTTGACTTCGTCTCAATAAAGGATAAAGAATTGGAGCCGATTAAAGCCATCAGATTTTGTCTTTTTAAAGCTGCAATAGAGCCAGTTGAAGATACAAATTGTGCCTCTTTGTAAGATATGGACCTTGCATTCCCAGTGAAGTCGCAGAGGTGCAGATTGAAGTCACAAGTTCCATCTTCCTGAAGTTGTAGCAGAGCGGACTGAAGATACCAGATCCCATCTCTGAAGTTGTAGTGGATCGAACCAAAATTACAAGATGCGGTGGATTGGAAAGAGATTACTTGAAGAAAAAAGCGCCAGAACAAGTCAAGATTTGGCGGGACAAGGCAAAATTGGCCTTTCTTTGTGTCTTTGCTCTATTACCGTTACACGACAATGAGCAAAGAGGGGCAGCTGTCATAGGCCAATTTTGGCCCATTTTTTTACAATTTGCACCAACCCAAATTAACCACAAACCAAAAATCTATCAACCCATACCCGTACCTAACCCAAACCCTTATACTACCCAAAACCCCTAACCTATTACAACAATTACAACCCAGACCACTAGCCTAATGACCCATTAACCCAACCAAATTTCAACTAGCCCAATTCCCAACTAATCTAAAGCAATCCAAAACAACATATCCCTTAACCCCTTAACCCAATGTGACCCGAATGGCCCAACAGACTAACTCCAGCCCAAACTCGATGGCCCATGTCCCAAGTCTGACTAGGGTTTCAGACTTTCTGAAACCCTAGCCACCTGCTTTCCCACTTGCGCCACACTAACCGGTCAACTCCTCATGCCTGCAGCACGCCACCGCCATTGACGTTGCCCATATCCTGAAACAAAACAGTAGCAAACACAGTGGAGATAAAGGCAGTATAACACGCAAGCAAAACAGAGAAAATCAGAAGGCAATACCTTGTAAATGGCTATAAAAAGCCTTCAAAATCGATTGTAACGGGGATTTTTTTTTTTCGGCCATTTTTGATAATAAAAGGAAATTTTCCAGATATCAGAAAGAAAAAAATTTTGAACAAAAAGCAAAACCAAATAAAACAACCACAATACAGAAATCAAAAGTCAGATTTGGAAACCCGAAGGTAACTTTCCTTTTGTTCTTTCCTATTTCGAATTTTCCCTTCTTCTCGGTTTTGCTAAACATAATATATATAACACGTTTATTATACTTGAAACTCGGTAAAAAATAAAAAAAATAAAAAAAACCTACCTTTTTGCGATTTCCGGCCACCGCGCGCGGTGGCCGGTGACGGCTGAGAACGGAAGATCGCGACGGCGCCGATGGCCTCTCCCTGGCCTCGTTCTGGATTCACCAGAGAGAGGAGAATTCCTCTCTTATTTTTCTTGAACAGCTGAAGAAATGAAGGAAGGAAAGAAATTTTAATTTTTAAATGACCCGTTTTGACCCGACCCTATACCCAGAGATCCGCGTGTTTTTTTCTATGGAGGGGCTATTTGCGAATTTAGCCCCTCCGTTCTTTCATGCTTCTACAATTGAACTCCTGTGTCTTTTAATTTGGGCCCTGGTATCTTATTTCGTTTTCACTTGAGTCCCTTGTCCTACTGTGCGCTCTGCAAAAGAGGGACATTATCTATTTCAGTCCTTCCATTGCTCATGCGTGTTCAAATCAGTACCATTCCTCCATTTTCTTCACGAATTCACCCCAAAATTTCCTTCTTTAATGCAATTTCGTCCTTTTTACTATTTCCTTCGATTATTTGACTTTAATTCTTATTTATTATTATTATTATCATTATTATTATTATTATTAACTTAACAATATTACCAACGTTAGTATTATTTTACTAAAATTTTATGTATATACATATTATATTTATTTTTCAAATATCATAAAATACTTATGTATTATATAAATACTTTGACTATTTCTAATACATATGCGAACATATTTTACGTACATATTTTTGGTATTATTACATATTTGCTTTTTATATACATGTATATAATTTGTATATATTCATAGTTGTTTTAATATTATTATTATTATCTTAATATATACTCAAATAGCATGTTATATATATACATTTTATATCCCATCTTATATATTTGTATTATATTAGTTATTTTCACTATAATCACCTATCATTTTTTATGGTCATATTGTTACTATTATTACTGTCATATTTCTCAACATTAACTAATATATATATACGTCTTTCGTGCACCTATTAAGACTTTATCATTAACTTGTTACTATCCTTACGTTCATGTAAATATTGTTACTATCATTATTATTTTAATTCTCTTATTACAAATTTTAAATACCTTTTTGACATCAAATTGGTTTTTTTTATAAAGGCAATGTTCGGTGTTGAGAAATTCGAGAAACCGTGCCCTAACGTATTGGGTTTCGGTTTTCTCGTCTAAATCTAAATGCTCGAATAACCTTCTCAAAATATAAATTTAAATGAAAAGCTTATGAAATACTATTACTTTTGCATATCATTAATCGTTTCTATGTATTCCATTTCCGTATTGCATTTTGTTATACCTTTATCCCATGTATTCCAAATTTCTTTTACCCGTCACAAATTTTTTTGTAAAGGTAATGTTCGGTGTTTAGAAATTCGAGAACCGTGCCCTAACGTATTGGGTTTCGATTTTCTCGCCTAATTCTAAATACTCGAACATCCTTCTTAAAATACAAGTTAAAACAAAAACTCTATATATTACTTTCCATTTTCGCACACTATCACCATATCGTATTTCATTACCATATTTCACTCTATTATGCGTATTCTCATTGTCATTCTAAATGTCTTATAAACCTCATTTTACCTAATACGAAAATAATTTTCTTCATAAAGGCAAAAATTCCGTGTTTAGACATTCGGGAATCGTGCCCTAACGCATTGAGTTGCGGTTCTTCGTTTAAATCTAAATAACCGAATAGCCTATCAAAATATAATTTTTCAAAACTTGTTCTCGAGAGTCCGAGGTATTGCGTCCTAAGGCATTGGGCGTGATATTTCATAATCTCGGGATGAGACTTTCTAAATCGAGGCAATGTTCTGTACTTGGGAATTCGAGAAATTGTGCCCTAACGTATTGGGTCTCGATTTTCTTCATCTGTCCTCGAGTATTCGAATATCCTCTCAAAATAAATATCCAAATTTGAAATAAAAGGCAAGTTTGACCTCAAAGGCCGAAATGTTATGTCCTACCGTATTGGATGTGATGTTTTACCTTAAGGCGAACCAGCCTTCGATTTACACTTTCAACTTACACAAACAATTTCAAAGCAAATAAGGATCGTATTTAAAATTCTTTCAAGTTTTCAAATTATCGACCTCAAAGACATCAATTAATCAACAAGGTACCGGTTTCCGGGCGTATCGGGGGTGCTAATCCTTCCCCGTGCGTAACTGATTCCCGAACCTATTTCTCTGGCATGCGGACCAAAACCGTTGTTTTAATAAATCAAATGGTTTATCAAAAACAACCCCTTTTTTGAGGTGACCGATCACACCCTAAAAAAAAAAAAAGATCGGTGGCGACTCCAATTCAATTTTCTTTTTTAAGTCGACGTCTGTTTTGGTTTTCACAAAAAAATGGTATCGACAATATATATATATATATATATATATAAAACCTTTTTGTCATGGCCATGAATCATGAGTCGAGTTAAATTTAAGGAGAATAAAGTTCACATTAATTGTAGTTTTAACAAGTCAGTACATGTCCAATTACTTATTTATTATTTTATGTACAATATATATTTTTTTGCTGTAAAATCAACTTTGATTCAACTGACTCGATTCTGTTTTATGTACAAGATTGAAAGCACTTATCTTATTCTTTGTGAGAAAACTTATTTTAGTGCATAATTATTGTAACTAAATTGTTGTCATTGTTCAGTTTGTAGTTAAGCTTTTAAAGGAAAATATTTAGTGTACTACATATTGATAGTAGATTGTTCTTTAAATAAGATCATATAGACGTAAAAAGCTTCTAAACTACGTAATCAATTTTCTATGCCCATTTTAAAATCAACTCTTAGAAAGAATTTAACTTAATTATATTTATATAACAATGTTAATTATATTTATATAACAATGAAAAGTGTTGAGGTTGAAGTCTCAACGCGTCAGATATGATTTCAAATAGGGGTTTTCCTTCCCGACTTTATCGAGAGCTCGAGCTTTGTTGAGAATTAGACTCTTGACATGTCGGGTATTATCTTACATAGGGAATTTTGTCTTCCAACAACGTTGAGGGCTCGAGCATGTTCACAAAGTAACTATGCCAAGAGTTTGAATGCTTAAAAAAGTGGTTTGAAGAGGCAGTGTTTCGAGTTAGACCATGCAAAATACGTACAATTCACCTTTTCAAGCATTCAATGAATGCTCGATCTATAAGAAAAAATTGAAAGACAGAACCCAATTAAAAACAATATTGTTGTAAACAAAAAGATATTTTGAAAGAAAAACCTATCCCACATCACTTAAATGAACTTTAGCTTTTTGTTTATAAACTGTAATGATCTATAAATCTCGAAAGAGTCAAATGAGAGGATGGACTCATGTACACAAGAATTCGACTCAAATGTTTAGTTTAGTGCAAATCATTGGATTTTTTCTAATGCTTGATCATTGATTGATTTCCCTTTATTTTCTCAAATTCTCTCTTAATATACCTATTTCCTCTTTTGTAACATATAATTTAAGATTTTATATTAGTTCAATATTAAATTATAACTTGAATTTGAATTGCAATTATAAAAAAAAAATCTTATATTATTCATAGTCAACAAACCAGGTACAGTGGTGAAATTAACGGTATATGGTTGCACTTACAGATCATAATTGACCTGTATTCAGTAATTAAAGCAAGGAAAAAAATGGAATATCATCTTGATATTCCCTTGTGTAGTTCGTTGCGAGTCAAATAATGTAGGGAATTTTAATGGGGATGGTCCATGGAGTAAGGCAAAATGGAGCAGAGGTTTTATGAGTTTCACACGTTATCATTCCCTTCTCCGGTTATTCGAAGAAGGGCTAAGGCTATTCCCGGTCCCTAGCACATTCACCCCATCAATCTGTGCTAGATTTGTATTGACATTTAGAATCCCACTGCCACCCTCATTACTCATTCTCCCATTGGGGCTCCTATTAGTCAATCATCACAAACTACGAAACCCACTGAATTGGTTTGCACGAGTTATGGTTCAAATTATTTTACATTTTTATTATAAAATAAAAGAAATCATTTTGCATCAATGACTAAATTTATTAATCAAAATTGAGATTTTACTTTGACTAAATTCTCATTATAGATGAGAATTATTCGAGGAAAAATTGAAATTAAGCAAAAGATTAACTTTATCCTACCTTTTTTTGATGCCCTCTATTCGACATCGTAGAGGAATTAGTGAAAGTATTTTGTTTCAAATAAAAAGATCAACGAAAAGAACAATACAACAGGCTACAAAACAAAATGAAGAAATAGAAGAAAATGAAAAAGAAGAAGCTATTGTACAATTCAAAACCTCTATTTATAACCATTGGGGTGGGAAAAGTTAATGAAGAAAATTGACCCACCAATTTTTGAAATAAACATAATGAACAATCATAATAAATACGTCACAAAGCCCACTAATCAAATAATGATGTGTAAGATGCAAGCAAAAAATAATGATGACACACGAGTGAAAAACGAGAAGCTATCATGAAAAAAATAGTAAAATCAAAATCCAACCATTGTTGCACCTCACTTCTCGCCAAGCACACTTGTCGTAACAACCTTGCTGTCATTAGCTTTGGGGCAAGCCACTTTATGGCTTCCCCCTTGGTTTTGGGGTAGGGGTAGTAGGGGTGGCAAGGGGAGTGTTGCACCGACGTAAAATACTCCCTAAAAGACCTAGCTTGCTAAGTAAATTCCACTTTGCATGACCACTTCGCCTAGAGAATCTACTAGAAAAAGAGCTACCAAATCCTAAAGGGAATCATTTGGAAGACCATCCTATCACTCCATCACTTCTCAATACAAACTCATAAGAGGATTTTCTTTATCAAAACAAAACCAAAAAAAAATCCAAAATAAAACACTCCCACGAGATTTTCCAAAACTGAACAAATTTTGAAGGAGAGGGAAAATTGGTTTTCCCAAATCAATTTCAACATTTCCCAATAATTTCACAAATCCTAGAAGAATTTTTCTAAAAAAAAACAAAATATGATAGGTGATCATCAATAGTCAACAAGTCAAGTCAAGTATCAATTAATATCAATCTACTGTATAAATCAAAAAAAATTTTTATTTTGGAACATATTATGGAGTGTTTTATTTTTAATTTTTTTTGAAATTATTTTATTTTGATAAAATAAATCCTCCCTAAAACAAAGTCTTACTTTGATTGATTACATCAAGTCAACTCCAATATCTCTTGACCTACCACTCTATTCTTTGAAGCTAGTTAGGTGATAAGATCTATATTTGATGAGACTTAAATAAGCTCTAAGCCCGCTATAAAATAATTTTCTTTATTAAAAAGCTCAAGTAGTTTATTACTCGATGGAGCTCGTAGTAAATTAGACTTGCTCATAGTGTCTTGACACGAAGGCTCGCTCAAAAAGTGAGAGGATTTGGGAAAAATAGGCCCAAAAAAGGGCTTTGGCAAAAAAATAAGACTCGTTTAAAAAATGAGTTGGGTCTCGAGTAAGGCATTTTTAGACCGGGTCCGGCCAGAAAATGACAAAAAAATCTATTATTTTTTATTGTTTTAATGCTATTTTCTTATTTTTTTCTCTATATTTTGTTACCATTTTACTATTATGTTACTACTTCACTTGTTAAGTTGCATCTATCTTAGTATTATTTAAATATACATATTTTTTAAAATTTATTTTCAATTTATTGGATTATATATATTTAAAAATTATATAAAAATAATCGGGTTTGAACAAAATTTTAGAGCCATTTTTCGAGTTGGGCCTAACAAACAAGTCTAATTTTTTTATTAGGATTTGGCCTAAACCCAACCCGACTCATGAATACCTCTATAGTAAATTCTATACCTTTTATAAAACATTCCTCTTCACCAAGACATTAACGACTCTCAGCATTAGGGTGCAAATCTCATCCAACCTTCTTGAAAAATCACCATTAATAAACCTTCATAGAGCAATCATATATGCTATAGCTGTGATAACTGTCATCTAAAATAATTAGTTTTATATAATTAAAACCAAAATATTCTCAGGAAAACTTACCAAAATAAACGTGATATATTGTCAAAATCATTCTATTAATTTGGTTTATTATTCACCTATGAATTCACATGGCTCAATCATGTTTCTTCCCTTTCATTGACATCTGAAAAGAGTGTTACCAGAACAGGAATTTGAAAAATATATATCAAGTAAAAGAAAATTGTGTTAAGTGGGTATTGTGAACACTTCATTGAGATAGCATAATGAAAACGCTAATGATACAAACAATCTTTTCTTTTCCAAATCTCTTTCCTTCCACCTTAAGGTTTAAACTTTGAGTAAACTTTTGTTCAAGCAAAACAAAACAATACCATTTCACCAAATTCCCTTATAATAATAGTAAATAATGACTAAAACAATGCAACATTGTTGATATTATTATATTAGATCCACTGTCTCTTAAAAGGGTTAGGCAACTTTTCGTTTTTGTTTTTGGATAATTGCAACCTTTGCGAGTTTTTTTTTTCTTTTGATCAAAATAACGATTAAAGTTAATTCTATTACGTTTAAGTTATTTGTTTGCTTAAAATGAAATTTGTAGTGAAAGTACTAGATTGCAGTGGCCACTGCAACTTGGCATTGTGAAAATTGTGCAAACAAAATAAGAAATAACACAATCTCGATTGGTCCTGCATGTTCCAAGGCTTGAATTGATTTACTCGTATCCAATCCAATCTTCAATAGCCAAGCATTGGTTTCTAAAGATGGACCATAATATCTTCAATATAACAACACATTAATAGGTCAGAAAATTATCTTCATAAATTGCCAATCCAAATAAGGCAAGAATCAAACTACATCAGTGGCAGTCTGTAGTTGGCACTATCAAGTGCCACTCAACAACAATCAGCTCATTTGCCTCGACAATTAATTTTATATTTCGATTGCAAACAAAATCTTAACTTGGGATCAAAATCTCAACAACAATAGTTAGTGTTTCTTTTAAGAGTACACATCCTTGTAACACCCCTCACCCGATCCGGTCACTGGACTTGAGCTATAGGATGCTACAATAGTTAACGGAATAAATCACATACAATTTTGACTTTAAAATTCAATTAAACAATAAAAATATTTCATAATCCATGCATAATATGATTTACAAACTAATCCAAGTCTCAATTGAGCTTACAAAAACTCTTAAGTTGACCCGAGCACAAATAAGGACCAAATTGAAATATTTTTAAAAAGTAGGAAAATTTTACAAAATAGAGGTCACATGGTCGTGTGATTGAGCCGTGTAACAAACTGAGACCGTGTGAAAACTAAATGACCAAATCTACAGTACTCACACGAGCTTGTGGCCAGCCCGTATGACAATTGAGAGCCATGTGCTTCTAATTCTTCTTATTATCAAGTAGACACAGGGTCAAGGCTGTATGATGCAAAATATGCCATTAATGCCTACTTCATACCAAACTAAATCAATAACCTATTTAATGACCCAATGCACATTAAAACCAACTCAAAACCTGCATCAAGTTAATAAAAAAGATATCAATTTATCACATTCTAAACACATTCAAGTATTAAAAAATATGAAAATTCATAATTTATTTTTTTGCAGTTATTAAAATTTAAAATATTCATAAAATTATAAAAAAATAAAAAATTTTAAAAATGATTATTTTTCTATTAGCTATTACAATTTATTTGTAATTGAGAAATGTTTGCAAATATCACATCACCATCATTTTTTCCCCTTTTGATGCACTTTGCATTATTAATTGACAAAATACAAATATTTAATTCTTTACTATGGATCTATATGATGATATGAAATCACAGAATTCATTAGAAAAGAACAAAGATCATCAAATTAGACATATAAATTAAATTAGTTTTTTCCTTTCAGATAACAACCTTTGAATTAATTGGCAATTCTAGAGATTCTGCATTTCTCCTTTAAATTAATGCATTCTTCCAATGTAAGTGAGTTCTCAATTAGTCTTTGCTTAGAAAGTCACTTAACACTTTGATTTACATCTCATCCCTTATTCCTTCAGCGGTTCTTTATTTAGCTGCCTAATCTTCAAGTCTATTCTGAACAAGAGGGAGATTCAACTGAAAACTACTAAGATATTCTTTCTTAAACAAGAAAAGGTGAATGATGATCCATTAAGCACAACAATAGAAACTGTTGTCTTACCATCATCACCCTCTTCTACTTACTTCCCAAATGAGGACCATAAAAAAAGATCAAGTGAAGAGAAAGAAAAGACAATTCAGTGAAAGGTTGTACAGTCCAACAATGGGATTTTAGGCATTTGAAAAAAATTATGAATTTTCCATTTTTTAGAATTTTCTAATAATTTTAGATTTTTTTTATTTACCCTTAAAAAAATTCTAAAAGTAACAAATTAATATTTTAGTTATAGTTTAGGGGCTAAATTAGCTATTAAGTCTAGGAGTGTTTAAACGGTTAACCGAACCGAACTAGTATTAACCAAATAAACTGAACTTTTTAATCCTTTAACTGTTAACAGAACCGAAATTTTTTCAAAAAAATTAACCGAACCAAAATATTTTGGTTAACCGAAATTTATATATTTTTGTTTTTTTTTTTGTTAAAATAAGTATAAAACATATCAAAAAAATGAATTGATAATGTTCATTTGACTGAATTAATCTAATTATCCGAACTAAAACTACATATAATTTGTATTATTAATTATTAAGTTCGGTTAATTTGGCTAATTTCCTGATTTCAAACCAAATTAACCTCGATAACCAGACTTCTAAAAAATCATTAACCGACCTTGATCGAATTAGATAGTTAATCAACCGATTAACTGAACTAGATCAATTCGGTTGATTAATTCGGTTTTAATCTGAATTTGAAAACTCTTAATTAAACCTATTAGTTAATATGTTATGTTATCAGTTCGTTAGTGATCATTTTGTAGCTTTCAAACTTAATATTAATTGGATGATTAACGATGTAACTTATCCAAATATATTTATGGAACAATGACTTAACAATCATGTTGATGTTTATCAATAAGTTAATGAAGGATTGACCTAATTATAACTTTTTATAATTAAATAACCAAAATACAAATTTACTATAATTGTAGGAGAGTAAATATAGTTTACCCTTCTTGTTGGCGAAGTACGTACTGAGTATTAATTAGTTAGTTTAAACACTTGTTTAGAATTTATGGGTCACCAAACTAATTAATCGATATTAATAGTTTAATTTAAATTCCATGTACGTATTTTCATTGATAAAATGTGAAGAGAGATAAGATTGATTTGAGAAAGGGAGTCAACATCTGAAATTTGATGGAGTTTTTGAAGGTAGAAAATGGATGGTAGAGTCACATCTGAAAATTATTGATTGAGCATTGAAAGAAAAAGAAAAGGGATGCATGGTAAACATTGGCTACGACTGATACGTAGCTATTTATATTGTCCTATTCACGTCTAGATAAAGTGGATACATACATGGTACTAATACTCTGCTTGCATGATGATATATATATATATATATATATATTACTTTTTCTCCTACAACTTATCATCATAAATTCATTATATGCTTTTGTACAACCCAAGTGTCATGTCACATTTTTTCTCTCTCTCACACACACATACATATGTATGACTATGAGGTATAATCTTTAAAATGTAATTTTTCATTTTTATTTCAAATAATCTTTTTAAAATGTAATTTTTCATTTTTATTTCAAATAATCTCTCATTTTCTAATAGATTAAAGAGTAAAGTTTCAACCCATTAACCATTCAAAGACACTTATATATATATATACGTATCATTAATGTGAAGGTGTTGGAGATTCGCTTAAGGTTGATTTGATATAGTTTGTGAGAAGAATAGAATGTTGGGTGAGTTTAAAAGTATCTTTTAAATTATCTGATCACGGAAGAGAGTTTCTTTATATTTGTGGGTTATTTCAATATCTATGTTTTTATTATATTTGCATTTAAGATGTGTTTTTTTCCTGAAATTTGACTTAATACAACATCTTTCCTATAAATTGATTTATTCTTTTAAAAGAAATAAGTTATTTTCCAAAAAAAAACTCAGGAATAATTTTATTTTTATATAAAAATTATCTTTAATAAATTCTAATATTTTTATGTTAATAATAATAATCTTTATTTTAAACTTTAAAATTATTAAATGTAAAATATTATTAAATAACATATTTAATTACTTACCTTTAATAATATAATAAATTATTAATGTATTTAATATACATTATTGTTTTAATAAATTATCTAATATTAAAATTTTATTTTAATAATAATTTTAGGCAATGGCAAATCTAGAAATTCTTTTAGGAGGGATTAGAAATTAATTATAAATTATTGAGAGGTCGAAACATAATTTTATCATTTATCAATTTATAATTTCATTTTTAAGGTATTAAAAAGATTTTTTTTCATTTTTGGAGGGATTAAAATGCAATTTTATCATATATTAATTCATAAGCTTATTATTTACAAGGGGACTAAAATAGCAATTTTTTTAATTTTGGTGGCTAAGCCCCTACCTTCCCCATAACTACGCCTCTAATTTGAGAGTTTAGGGTTAAATTTTAAATAATATTTTTAATATATTATTGAAAAATATTTATATTAATATTTTAATGATAAATATATTACAATTTATAAATATATAATAATAAATGTTTTACAGTATAAAATATGAATAATTTAATTATATAAATAAGAGTATTAGTTTAACTCATGCTTAATTTTATTTATCCCTTCAAACTCTAATGTGTCATTATCAACTCTCATATATATAATATACTTAATTTCATTTAATTTTCAATTAGACATTGCTATTATTAAGTTTAGGTATGATATTAGTTATTATAAAATAACTTCTGATTGCCAAAAGAAAATTATGTTATTGTAATATTCTGTAATAAATATATTTATATTGTGTTTGTTTCACTAAAAACAATTTTTAAAAAATAATTTTAAAAAAAATTATCAAAAAATAAAATATTTTAAACGAAATCATTCAAACAAAAAAAATCAATTTATATTTTAAAAATCATTTTCCGAAACCTGAATTTGTTTTCCATTTTTTAATATCATTACTTTAAGTGAGGGGAGTTTATTAGTGTTATATGTACTTCACATTTATAGATTGGGAACCTAGATTTATTGTAGTTTGAACCTTATGCAAAATATATAAATTCCTCAACGGTGGTCCTTTTGTAGGGCTTCTAAAATAAGTAAATGATTTTAAAAATTATGAAAAAGAAGACTTGTATGGCTGTAGCATTTATTGCTTATTGTATTGGTGGTATGGTTTTTTGTTAACTCCCCAAATAAATAAATAAATAAATTATAATATGGTTTTTAAGAAAATCTAATTTATCAGTGAATAAGTAATTATTTATAAATTACAGAATAATTAGTTATAAGAGAGAGAGGGGAAATAGAGCAAATCATTTGTATTTGAATAGGGTGAGCAGAGTGCACGTGGCTATTCAGAACTAAAGATGCACCCAAAACATTTTACACCATCATGTGGAAGACACAGTCAAACCACCTTAATCCGGCAACTACCATGCTATTAATAAGTAGTGCTAAACAAAATTCGAAAAAATAAATTATTTAAATAATTTAATTTTTCGAGTCAATTTGAATAAGTAATTTGAGTTTTGAGTTTTGAATTTGAGTCGAATTAAATTTTATAATTCAAATAAGAAATTGGTGTAAATACCCCTTTACTTCTTGTTAATTTTGAAAATGAACAAATTGATCTCTCTCAACAAAAAAAATTCAAAACTCAAAATATTTATAAAAATTTCAAAATTTATATTTTTAAAAAATTTAAAAATATATAAAGAAAATTAAAATTTTAAAATTTTTCTAAAATGATAATCTTGAGACCTAAATTAGTTAATTAACGATTTAAGTTTATAATATTAAAACATATTTTTTCTTCTTATTTTGCTTTGAAAAAGTGTTCAAATATATATGTTTTAACTTGAAATTAATTATATTATAACAAAATTTTAATTTGGTATATTTAAAATTTTAATTTAACTCGATTTCACTCAATTCGACTTGAATTTAATTTTATTCGGCTCAATTCAAAAAATCTCAAAAAATTAATATAATAAAATAAAACTCATCAACTTGATTAACTTAATTTCACTCGATTCAACTAAATTTAAATTTAATTTTATTCAACTCAATTTTAAAAAATTTAAATCAAATTAAAATAATAAAATAAAATTCATTAATTTGATTAACTTAAAATTTTTGGATTCGTTTCGATTTAAGGTCTAGCATATTACCCTAACTCAGGTACCCATTAAGTGGAGCGCATCCAGCCCGCATTCTCATACTCCCCAACGTGTTGAACACGCTCCCCTTACGTTTTGACACTTAAGGGAGAAGGACAGGATGTAAGTAAGCAGGAGAGTGATTGGCAAGAGAGGGGGGAGAATGGAAGGGCCGCCGGGGAAGGGGGGGATGAATACGAACCATGTCATGTCCATTCCCATTGGGGCCACCATGTGATCTTATAAAAATTCGTTACATTTATTTTTCAATACTTGTGATGTTTATAAAATAGTAGGAAGTGAGAAATGAAATTGATCGTCCCATCATATTCAACATCCAACATCCACCCTACTTATTTGTTTTTCTTTTTATCTTTCTCTCTCTGCGCCTATCTTTTTCAATTGAATTTTCTTTTCTTTCATTGAAAATTAAATCATCTTATCCCTCACGAATAAAGAAGAAAAAAAATTAAACACAAGCAAATCTTTCCCGTGAAAGGATCCCATGGAGCACTACTTCTTTCAATGAACCCTAAACACCCTCAATTATCATAGTCTTATTTGACTGACCTAATCAAACAGAAGCAGCTAATAAGGGTTTGTGAATTGTGAGTGATTGATACATAGCTTGGATTTTGGAATCTCTCCCAACGCTTGGATTTCAGATAAAAACAAAATCCCAGGTGGGAAAATTCATCACAGCCCATCAACAGTTCATCACCAAAACCCCAACAGTTTCCTTCTTTTTTTTTTTTTTTTCATTTTGTTTCGAAGTCAATGGATTCTGCCTCCGGAGGGAGTGACAATAGCATCAAAGAGGCTATACCAACAACAGAGTCAGCCCTGCTGCCCGCGGCTTCACAACAAGGAGGAGGAGGTGGTAGTGAGTCGTCTCCTTCCCCAGCTCCACCGAGTAGGTACGAGTCACAAAAACGTCGAGACTGGAACACTTTCTTGCAGTACTTGACCAACCATAAACCCCCATTAACACTAGCTCGTTGCAGTGGCGCACACGTAATTGAGTTCTTGAAATACCTTGACCAGTTCGGCAAGACTAAGGTTCACATAACGGATTGTCCTTATTTCGGACATGTAAACCCACCTGCTCCCTGCGCTTGCCCACTGAAGCAAGCGTGGGGTAGCCTCGACGCGCTGATCGGACGGCTCAGAGCTGCTTATGAAGAAAACGGTGGACGTCCAGAATCCAACCCTTTTGGCGCAAGGGCTGTGAGGATTTATTTGAGGGAAGTGAGAGAAGGGCAGGCTAAAGCTAGAGGGATTCCTTATGAGAAGAAGAAGCGAAAAAGGCCCACCGTCACAACTACGGCTGTCGGGGTCAATGTGTCCAGGACTTCCACTGAACCAGTTGATGGCGGTGGGGGTCGCCGCGGCATTGGTGGTGGAGATGATAGTGTTGGTGCTAAAACTGGGGCAAATGTTGGTAGTGCCACCGCAGTTGCTGCTGCTACCACTAATAGCGTATAGTTCTTTTTCCCTATTAACGGGTTCTTTTCCTCCTTTTTTGCCTTTAACAGCTGTTTTAAATGTGATTACGAGTTATATATATCTGGTGGTTCTGTCGGAAAATTGGATTGACATCCCATGAACCAAATTTAGAATTTAGGTAGAATTCTAGTTTTAATCTCTTTCAATCAATCTCACCTATTTTCCCTTTCTCTACTTTCTTCATCATTTCTTGCTATGCATGTACTTGAAAAAGGAATATGAGGAGTTTTAATCTTTTTTCCCTTTCTATTCCTTCTTGTACGTTATGTGTGAATGGTTTGATGGGTAGAACTAGGAAAAAACAACCCCAAGTATTTAAATGTAATATTTATCATTATTTTTATAAAAATCATATCACAATTTTATCATTTTTGATGTTTAAAATATAATTTTATCATATGTTAATGTATAGCGAGTGACATTTAAAGAAGACAATATCATGTTTTTGCTTCTAACTATTAATCCATCAATCTTTTTCTCCTTCGTCTTCCCCATTCCTAGACAAGGAGCAAAATTTCATCCTCATTCCTCTGCAAGGAACAAATGGGTCACTTCAGATTTGGGTTTCTATCATGCCAAGGAAACTTGGCTTCTTGTCATTATTGATATCCCTAATAGGTTTCCCTTTCATTCCTTGTTTTGAGTTTTTGACCTGGTTCCGGTTGGTAAGCTCCAATCAGATGCATGCATATGTATGGAATTCATTATTTATGGAGAAGAAATCTATTTTAGTTGGAAAAAAGTTGAAGAAATTAGTTACACTAATTTCCTTTCCTTCCCCATAGGGCGGCCATACATCATAATGTACAAGGAAGGGACCATTAAATCTTGAACAATTTCATATAGATATAAATTTCCATTTTCTAGTTTTGTTTTACACTATGGTGTGTGAGTGTAGGGTCAAGATTTGTTTGAAACTATATCTAAGACAAACTTAGGCTGGTTGGGAATGAAAGAGGGCAAAATCTAGCCAAACGTTTTCTAGTTTTATTACAACAACAGCACTTTACACTTCTCAGCTGTGCATCTGGTCCCGGGGCTCCCCCGCAAAGGGCAATACTAATTCTGCTTTGCTTTGATTTATGTGTCTCTCTCTATATATGCACACGTGCGCCTCTCTGAATTCACACATCTTGCTCATTCACGTTCAGGTGTTTTCTGCTTTATATCTTCATCATCTACAATTTGAGTTAAAAGGATATTAACTTACTTCCATCTCACCCTCTCTTTATTCTCTGCATGAGCTTTAATAATTCTCTTTCTTATGCTATGAGCGAGAAAAATTGAAAAAAACTAAGACTGCCTCTAAATCTGAATATTTTGAACGTTTATAAAATACAAATTAAAAAAATTGTTGTTATTAATAATTTTTATTTTTATTTAATTTACAATTAATTTAATTTTTATTAGAGACAAATAAATTTTTTTATTTACTATAGTCAAAATTCAAATCTCTTAACGACTCTAACTTACAAACTATTTACCTGGTGTTCATCTCATTGTTTTTCAAACCGGATTAGTGGTTAAATCGATTAGGTCACCGATTTATCAATCCAATTGGTCTAATTAAAAAAATTATTAAAAATTTAAAACATGATTCAACCGTCGGTTCAATCGGTTGTATCAATTTCCTATCTAACCGGGTCAAAGTCACTCTCTGAACCGGTTCTTGATCCAATCCAATTCAAATAATACCGGTTCACTTTTCCTAGGAATAACTTGAGTTGAAATCACCGTTGTACCAAAAAAATAGTAAAAATGACTTAAAAACATCAAATAAGATTTATTTTTAAAAGTACTATATAGAACATTTTGATTATTTTATTTTCTTGAAATCTTGAAAAAAATTTAAGAAATTTAAAAAAAATTATCAAATAATATTTAAAATCTGTTCTAATGAACTCAACTCACTGCTACCTATGACATGAAAGCAACGTTTCTTTCAGTGATGACAACAAACGAAAATTATGAGGGCCGCTGGGTGCAAGCAAGTATCAATGAATATTTAAAAACAATCCTTGTCAATGCTGCCCTTATTTTATTTGAGAAATTTCACCACCTCAGTATGAAAAGGACCAATAGCCAACCTTTTCTTCGCCTCTCTATATATTGCATATTATTATCAGCATCATCATCTCACACCCTATATCCATATAATATTCTGTTCTAGACCACAAGTCACTCCACAACAAAACCCCATTTCTGATTTTCAATTTGTAGACCCCTATCCAATTAAATATTGCTATATTTATTTCTATCTTCGCTTCGGGACCATCATATAAATCTTAAATTTTAATTTCTAGGTAGTGTTGGCCTTTTGTTCTTGTCGATTAAAGGGATAAAAGAAGAAGCATTTCTTTTCTTTATAATTTCGGCAAACATTCTTCTTTCTTTTCATGCATGTATGGTTTAAGCTATTTCGTTGTTTGTCACTTGGTATAAATAAATCTCATTATCAGGATAACTTTTCTTTTCTTTATATATTAACCCTGTTATTTCTTGATTGATTTTACAAAAAAATTCCAAAAGTAGGAGCTAGTAGATCACATTTGTCTTTAGATTATAACACCCCTAATCCGTATTTACCGCTGGAACAGGGTTTCGGAGTATTACTAGAATTTACAGATCATTTGACAAAAAATTTCACTTAAATACTTACCAATTCAATACATCATATAAATAAATATATTACCATTCAATCAATCGCTTGGCACTTGCCTAAGCATCAAACAACAACACTTGTTAGTGTACTTGCACATATTTCATATAAATTCAACATTCATATACTTATTTTCTCAACATGTCACACTTGAGTTTAATACTCGTTTTAACTTACATAATTTCCTTACATCAACATATTAAAGATAATCATATATATACATGTCATGACACATATCATTCTCTTACCGTTTCTTTAATAACATATATCATTCATTTCATTATATCAATATTTCATGTACCATATACTTTCCACACCATATGTTTATGTACAGATCATTATATATATACATATATATTTCCGGCATATACGGTGATAATTCATTTCGTATTCATATTGTTTCATATTATATGCATGTACTAATATTTCACATTCAATCCAATACATCATACAATTTAACATATTTTCGTGCTCAAATAAGTTACACAAACTTACTTGACTAAATTGCAGAAATACTAAGATTAAGGGGCATTTTGGTAATTTTTTATTTTCCCCGATTTTCACCTGATCTTGATCTAAAGTAATAATTTCATTCAATTTACTAATTTAGACAATAAATCAATTCATTTTCCTTCAATTTGGTCATTTTTGACATTTTTACAAAATTGCCCCTAAAGATTTACTTTTATTCAATTTAGTCCCTGAGCCTAAAACATGCAAATTAGCCATTTTTAATGTAAACCCATACTAGCTGAATATTTTTATATTTTCCTCCTCCTCCTCTCCATTCTACATCCTTAATGTATATATAATTCCACTATTTACTTATACGTTCGTACCAAGCTATCCACTTGAGTCATAGTCATTAAATTATTTATATCTTGAGCTACAGAATTCTAAATTAAGATCCGCTTGATGTTTTTGAAACTAGACTCAAATATATTTCTACCATAAAATTTTCAGTATTTATAGTTTAGCCAATAAGTATAGTAACATCTTCAAATTTATCTCTGTTCTGCTGTTTAACAACTTCGACCTTTCTTTACTAAAAATTAATTATCTCTTAGTACGTGATTTGGATGATACCTCTGTTTGTTTCTCTTGAAAATAGACTCCTTAAGGATTTAAGCATATAAATTTAAGCCCATAATTATTTTTTACAATTTTTTATGATTTTCCAAAGTAAGAACAGGGGAACCCGAAATCATTCTGACATTGTCTCACAAAATTTATTATATCTAATGATTTATAATTCCATTGCTTATACAGTTTCTTCTCTGAGAAGCTAGACTCCATAAGATTTAATTTCATATTTTATTCATCCTCTAATTCAATTTTCACAATTTTTGGTGATTTTTCAAAATTACCCTACTCCTGCTGTCCAAAACTATTTTAATGCAAAGTAATTAATTACAAAGTTTATAATACCCTTATTTCCTTTCTCCACAATATTTCCCATCACTTTCTCTTATTTCTCTCCACTAAAATTGTAACACCTTCTAACCCCAAACCGTTCCCGGAATAGGGTTACAAGGCATTACCAGACAAATCGGACCATTTACAGATAATTCTTAATAAATAAACAAACAATAAATTTTTTTTTTGACAATAAATTATAGTATAATCATAAATGTATATAAATTATCTTTTACTTTACTAATTGATTTCATTCATAAATTTTATTTTTTTATAAAAATTTCAGCAGCATTTTTGCTTATTTTTGCATAAGCCTCCTGCAAGTTCAAACCAGAAATAAACCATTCCAATTCACCTCCACATAACATATAACTATATACCATTCATTCATACGTAAAACTCTTTAAAGTTGATACACCATCTTTTACATTCAAAACATTAAATATGTACAAGTGACAACCTAAAACTTAGTACATGCCACATTATCAGAAGATAAGATTTTCACCACAAAATGAGCTGGAGTCGGAGATGATTTGAATGCTGAACCGAACTCTACTTTACCTAACCTGCGCACGGAGAACAACCGTACGCTGAGTATTGGAAATACTCAGTGGTATTATCATAATTCAATTCATAACATCAAATCAAGTTCAAAGCATAAATGCACAAGTAGTCATTTGAATATGCCAACTCATATCACATTAATGTCATTCAAATGATTATAAAATTTTCGCCAACATGTAAACACTTAATTCATAACACAATTTCTTTTCACATTTTGTATCATCATTTTCTTTCACCTTTCATTCGATAGTTTAGATAATCAGATTCAGATAATTTTGCTCATTTCACTTATAGGCCCTATTAACCTGACTCGGACCAAGGTGGATACACGGATCCAACCAAACACACCAGAGTGGCGACCAACGCCTCATCGGATAGTTCGAAGTAAATCAGATCTATGGCACACCAAGTACCTCATCGGCCAAGCCGAAGCAATGTGGCTACCAAAGCCTCATCGAAACTATCCGAAGTAAATCTATGGCACACCTAGTGCCTCATCGACTCGAGGTCGAAGAATCCCTGAACACTTCCAATCCTATGGCATGCCAATTATATCCACTAAGCCCGACTAGTTAATAGGGTTTCGATCACATTTCCATTTCCGAAACATTTCCACATTTCAATCAATTCTCTTATATTTCTCAATGTAATCACAAATAATCAACAATTTACATTCAAGTCATTTTCATGCACATTCATATATATATATAAAACAATTAAATATGCAATAATAAATATTTTGAATTATGATAATACAAACCGGTTTCTCTGAGCTATTCCTCGACTATTTTCTCTTTTCCCTTCGTGTTGGATACCTCGGTTTCCTTGTTTGCTACAAAAATTAGCATAGTTGTAATTAATTAATATAATACAATTCAATTTAATTCATAAGTCTAAACATGCAAATTTGGCCATTAAGCATAAGCTGTCTATTTGAGTCATTGTTGCTAAATTATTTATATCTTGAGCTACGAAACTCAAAATTAATATCCGTAAATTTTCCTTGAAACTAGACTCATTTATCTTCTTACCATAAAATTTTCATAATTTTTGGTCTAGCCAATTAATACAGTTTATTCATTAAATACTCCCCTGTTACTCCATTCGACAGTTCTGACCTCTCTCTACTAAAAATCAATTATCTCATTGTACAGAGCTTGAATAAGGTTCTTGTTTATTTCTTTTGAAACTATATTCATTAAGGAGTTCACACATATAAATTACACTCCATAATAATTTGTTTACAATTTTTAATGATTTTCCAAAGTCAAAACAGAGTATCTCGAAATCACCCTGAACCAGTCTTACAAAATTTCAAATATCTCTTGATTCATAAATTCATTGCTCACATTGGTTCTACTATAAGAAACTAGACTCAATAAGCTTTAATTTCATATCTTATTCATCCTCTAATTCAATTCCTACAATTTTTAGTGAATTTTCAAAGTCAGACCATTGCTACTTCCCAAAACTGTTTTGATGTAAAATACTAATAACCAAATTTATAACATCAATTCACACCTTATTTCTATTCAATTTCCATCAAAATATTCATATAACTATCAAATTTTCATCATTTTTCCATAATTCCGAATTTCTTTCAATTTAATCCCTAAAACTCAAAACTTATGGCTTGTTTTACAATTAAGTCCCTAATTCAATTCAAATTCATAATTCTATCAAATTAATCCCTAATTTCATCATTTCTTCAACATAAACCCTCATCAAACCTCCATTAATTTTCAATATTTTCTCATGAATTCAAGAAAATCTTTCTCTAAAGCTTTAAAAACATCAAAATTACAAAGAAATGGACTTAATTAACTTACCAAATTAATCTTCAAGCCTTAATCCTTCAATTTCCCCTTTTTTTCTTCTTTCTTTCTTTCTTTCTTTCCTTTTCACGTTTTCTTCTCTGTACTCTTTTGTTCTTTCTTTTCTTTTCTTCTTTTTGTTATTTGTTTTATTACTAAATTACTTAATTATTAAAATATCTTTTTAATTACCAATTAAAGTTAATACACATGTGCCATTAAAATTTCCACACTTGTTTTAATCCTTACCATACACTTGTCATTATCACACAATTTAATAAAATAATATTTACACAATTAATAATAATTACAACAAATAAATAATTAAAATTACTTAAATTCTAAGTAAATACACACATAAAATACAATTGGACCAATAATACACATACACATGTATTTATTCATCATTAAACACATGTCACTTTTATGGTTTAATTCCTAATTTAATCCCTTAATAATTTTTCTATTCTATAATTAAACTTTTGCACTTTATTCAATTTAGTCTTATCTACTAATTGTTTCTAATTAAATTAGATTCACTTAATCAAAATCTAATTTAATTCATAATTATCCTCATAAATATTTTTAATAAATATTTACGGACTTAATTTCCTAAGACGGAGGCCTTACGACTCGTTTTTCCGGTGCCCGGGAATTTGGGTCATTACATTTCTCTCCCCCTTAAAAAATTTCGTCCTCGAAATTTACCTGAGAATAGGTGAGGGTACTGAGTTCTCATAGTTTCTTCCGGTTCCCATGTTGCTTCTTCTATTTTATGACTTCTCCAAAGTACTTTTACTAAAGAAACTCTTTTATTTCTTAATTCCTTTACCTCTCGGGCTAAAATCTCAACTGGTTCTTCTTCGTATGATAAATCCGGTCGAAGCTCAATATCTTCAGTAGTTAAGACATGAGAAGGATCCGATCGATATCTTCGGAGCATTGAAACATGAAAAACATCGTGTATTTTCTGTAACTCTGGAGGTAAAGCCAACCGATAAGCCACTGGTCCAATTCTCTCTACTATCTCATACGGTCCAATGAAATGAGGACTCAATTTACCTTTTCTGCCAAATCTCAACACTTTCTTCCAAGGAGAGACTTTAAGAAATACTTTATCGCCAACCGAATACTCAATGTCTCGTCGTTTTAAATCGGCATAAGACTTTTGTCTGTCAAAAGCTGCTTTTAATCTCTCCTGTATCTTCTTGACTGTTTCTTCAGTTTCTTGGATTAATTCTGGCCCAATCACTTTTCTTTCATTCAGCTCTGTCCAACACACGGGTGATCTACATCTTCGTCCATACAATGCTTCATACGGAGCCATCTGAATACTAGATTGGAAACTATTACTATAAACAAATTCAGCTAAAGGCAAATAACGTTCCCAACCTGATTCAAACTCAATAATACAAGCTCGAAGCATATCTTCTAAAATCTGAATTACCTGTTCAGACTGTCCGTCAGTTTGCGGATGAAATGCTGTACTAAAATTGAGCCGTGTACCCAAAGATTCATGTAATTGCCTCCAAAATCTTGATGTAAACCGAGGATCTCGATCTGAAATTATTGATTCCGGAATACCGTGTAACCTAACAATTTCTCGGATATATACCTCAGCAAGTCTCTGTAACGACCATTCTGTTCTGACTGCTATGAAATGTGCTGACTTAGTAAGTCTATCAACTATCACCCAAATAGCATTCTTTTTACTCGCTGACAACGGTAACCCCGTAACAAAATCCATCGTGATACGATCCCATTTCCATTCAGGAATATTAATAGGCTGAAGTAAACCAGTCGGTACCTGATGTTCTGCCTTTACCCGTTGACATGTAAGACATTTACCAACATATTCAACTATGTCTCTTTTCATTCCGGGCCACCAGTACAAATCTCGTAAATTACGATACATTTTTGTACCTCCAGGGTGTAGAGCAAATGAGCCATCATGTGCTTCTCGAAGTATTAGTTCTTTCAATTCAGAGTTATCTGGAATACAAACTCGATTTCGGTACCTTAGACATCCATGTGCATCAATACTGAAGTTCTCTACCGTACCACTCTGTACCATCTCTCTTTTCTTCACCAACTTATCATCTCCCAACTGAGCTGCTTTAATCTGCTCAAATATTACCGGTTTTACTTTCAACTCGGCTAACAGATTTCCATCATCAGTGATACTGAGCTGTGCAAACATGGCTCTCAACTCAATTGCAGCTTTTCTACTCAATGCATCCGCTACTATATTTGCTTTTCCCGGATGGTATTCTATAACACAATCATAGTCTTTCAAGAGCTCGATCCACCGCCTCTGTCTCAAATTTAATTCTTTCTGGGAAAGGAGATACTTTAGACTTTTATGATCAGTAAATATGTAGCATTTTTCACCATAAAGATAATGCCTCCAAATCTTCAAAGCAAAAATCACAGCTGCTAACTCCAGGTCATGTGTCGGATAATTACACTCGTGTGGTTTCAACTGACGAGATGCATAAGCAATAACCTTTCCGTCTTGCATCAGTACACAACCCAAACCACTTAAAGAAGCATCACTGTACACAATAAAATCCTTTCCTGATTCGGGTAATGTTAAAACTGGTGCTTCGGTTAACATTTGCTTCAATGTCTCAAAACTCTTCTGACATTGGTCATCCCATATAAAAGAAACATTCTTTTGTAGCAACTTAGTCATCGGCATGGCTATTTTCGAGAATCCATTTACAAATCTTCTATAATATCCGGCCAAACCAAGAAAACTACGTACCTCAGACACATTCCTCGGAGCTTTCCATTGAACTATGGCTTCAATTTTCTTCGGATCAACTCTGATTCCTTCCGCTGATACTACATGTCTCAGAAATACAACCTCTGATAACCAGAACTCACATTTACTTAATTTCCCATACAATTGCTTTTCCCGCAAAATCTGTAACACTGTTCTGAGATGCTGGTCATGTTCTGTTTCTGTCTTAGAATAGACAAGTATATCATCAATGAAGACCACAACAAATTGATCCAAATACGGCTAAAATATACGGTTCATCAGATCCATGAAAGCAGCTGGAGCATTAGTCAATCCAAATGGCATTACTAAAAATTCATAATGACCATACCTCGTACAGAAAGCTGTCTTCGGTACATCACATTCTTTTACTTTTAGTTGGTAGTAACCCGATCTCAAGTCTATCTTTGAAAATACAGAAGCTCCTTTCAGCTGATCAAATAAATCATCAATACGAGGGAGTGGATATTTGTTCTTGATTGTTACTTTATTCAACTGTCTATAATCAATACAAAGTCTCATCGAACCATCTTTCTTTCTAACAAATAATACCGGAGCTCCCCACGGTGAAATACTCGGTCGAATAAAGCCACGATCTAACAAGTCTTGTAACTGTATCTTTAACTCCTTCAATTCAGTTGGTGCCATACGATAAGGGGGTATAGAAATCGGAGCAGTACCTGGATAAACCTCTATAGCAAATTCAACTTCTCTGTCAGGTGGTAAACCCGGTAATTCCTCTGGAAAAACATCTGAAAATTCGCAAACCGTTCGGATCTTACTGCATTGACTACCCACTGTATCTGAATTAATAACATAAGCCAAGTATGCTGTACAACCCTGCTGTAACATCTTACTAGCTTTTATTGCTGAGACAACACGTGTTGGTCCACTATTTCGAATACCCTTTACCTCAATATTGTTTCCATCATCAGCCTGAATACTGAACTTCTTTTCATAGCAGTCTAAAATTACACCGTGCTCGGACAACCAATCCATACCCAGTATTACATCAAAGTCTCCAAATGCCATAATTAATAGATTAACTGGAAAAATTTTATTTTGTATAACCAACGGGCATCTCGGACAAACTTGATTCACTAATACCATCTGTCCTAACGGACTTGACACTTCTATTGCTACACTAGACATCTCAAATTCTAATTTTCCCAATTCAACCAATTTTGAATTTACATATGAATGCGAAGACCCAGGGTCAATTAAAACATAAACAGGTTCGGAATACAATAAGAATATACCTGTTACAACATCATGTGCATCCCCCTCTTCTCGAGTTCTGACCACATAAGCTCTAGCTGGAACTCTGGCCTCTGACTGCTGTGTAACAACATCACTACTCCCTCTAGCACTACCTCCTCGAGATACAAAACCACCTCTGCCTGATCCTCTGCCTCTGGCACTAGATACTGATCTCTGTGATGTCGCAGGTGCAGTATTATCAGCTTTCGGGCAGTCTTTAATAAAATGTTCTGTAGATCCACATCTGAAACATCCTCTAGTCAATCGCCAACATTCACCTCTGTGTCTTCTCCCACAGTGCTCACATTCTGGAATAGTAGTATCTCGAGATGGACCTCTTACACTACCAGTAGAGACTGTAGTTTGCTTCCCCTGACTTTTTCCTCCTCTATCTGATCTGAAGTTAGATCTCCAACCACTTTTAGAATCTCGGAATCTTTTCGGTAATGGATTCGAACTTGTAGTTCCCATACGTTTCCCAACCGATTTAGAAGGTTCAGTCTTTTTATCAAGCCCCAGAACTTGTTCTATCATCTTAGCCCGTTCAATCAGATCAACAAATTCAGTAATTCGCTGAGATATCAGTAATACTTTTATTTCTTCTCTTAATCCCCGTAAGAATCTTTTACAACTGTCGGCTTCAGTCAGTATAAACTCTGATGCATATCTGCCAAGTCTTGAAAATTCCCGATCATAATCTATTACTGTCATTTCACCTTGTTTCAAAGTCAGAAATTCTTGCTTCTTGTCTTCAATGTATAGTTCACCGATATATTTCTTCTGAAACTCTTTCTGAAATAAATTCCATGATACCTGGTCAGTCGGCAAGTGTCGGATAACAGATTCCCACCATAAATATGCCTCACCCTGTAATAAAGATACGGCACACAACAGACTTTCTCGAGGAGTACACTCTAACTGTTGTAAAATTCTTTTTGTCGCTTCTATCCAATTCTCAGCTATTGATGGATCAACACCTTTCAGACCCGAAAATTCCGTAGCACCGTATTTTCTCAATTCTTTAATCGGGGCCCGTCTAGGAACAGGTACAGATGTGGTAGCAGGTACAGTTCCCGCTACTCGCTGGAGAGCATCAACTAAAACTCTTAACATATCAGGTTCATTTCTATATTTTTCATCTCTCTCCCTAATGTTTTCTTCTTCTACTTCGGGAGGTTGGTCTATAAACGGGTTCATACTAGGTGTGGCTGATTCACTTTCATTTAAATCAATTGATCGATCATCTGACATCTTTAATCTCTATAAAACAGAAACAATTAAATAGGTTAGCATTCAAAAATCCCGACTCAATTCCAACTCAAATGTGGCATGTACTTCTAGACTCACTTACGAATTCAATTTTAATCCGAGAATCGGCTAAACCTATAGCTCTGATACCACTAAATGTAACACCTTCTAACCCCAAACCGTTCCCGGAATAGGGTTACAAGGCATTACCAGACAAATCGGACCATTTACAGATAATTCTTAATAAATAAACAAACAATAAATTTTTTTTTTTGACAATAAATTATAGTATAATCATAAATGGATATAAATTATCTTTTACTTTACTAATTGATTTCATTCATAAATTTTATTTTTTTATAAAAATTTCAGCAGCATTTTTGCTTATTTTTGCATAAGCCTCCTGCAAGTTCAAACCAGAAATAAACCATTCCAATTCACCTCCACATAACATATAACTATATACCATTCATTCATACGTAAAACTCTTTAAAGTTGATACACCATCTTTTACATTCAAAACATTAAATATGTACAAGTGACAACCTAAAACTTAGTACATGCCACATTATCAGAAGATAAGATTTTCACCACAAAATGAGCTGGAGTCGGAGATGATTTGAATGCTGAACCGAACTCTACTTTACCTAACCTGCGCACGGAGAACAACCGTACGCTGAGTATTGGAAATACTCAGTGGTATTATCATAATTCAATTCATAACATCAAATCAAGTTCAAAGCATAAATGCACAAGTAGTCATTTGAATATGCCAACTCATATCACATTAATGTCATTCAAATGATTATAAAATTTTCGCCAACATGTAAACACTTAATTCATAACACAATTTCTTTTCACATTTTGTATCATCATTTTCTTTCACCTTTCATTCGATAGTTTAGATAATCAGATTCAGATAATTTTGCTCATTTCACTTATAGGCCCTATTAACCTGACTCGGACCAAGGTGGATACACGGATCCAACCAAACACACCAGAGTGGCGACCAACGCCTCATCGGATAGTTCGAAGTAAATCAGATCTATGGCACACCAAGTACCTCATCGGCCAAGCCGAAGCAATGTGGCTACCAAAGCCTCATCGAAACTATCCGAAGTAAATCTATGGCACACCTAGTGCCTCATCGACTCGAGGTCGAAGAATCCCTGAACACTTCCAATCCTATGGCATGCCAATTATATCCACTAAGCCCGACTAGTTAATAGGGTTTCGATCACATTTCCATTTCCGAAACATTTCCACATTTCAATCAATTCTCTTATATTTCTCAATGTAATCACAAATAATCAACAATTTACATTCAAGTCATTTTCATGCACATTCATATATATATATAAAACAATTAAATATGCAATAATAAATATTTTGAATTATGATAATACAAACCGGTTTCTCTGAGCTATTCCTCGACTATTTTCTCTTTTCCCTTCGTGTTGGATACCTCGGTTTCCTTGTTTGCTACAAAAATTAGCATAGTTGTAATTAATTAATATAATACAATTCAATTTAATTCATAAGTCTAAACATGCAAATTTGGCCATTAAGCATAAGCTGTCTATTTGAGTCATTGTTGCTAAATTATTTATATCTTGAGCTACGAAACTCAAAATTAATATCCGTAAATTTTCCTTGAAACTAGACTCATTTATCTTCTTACCATAAAATTTTCATAATTTTTGGTCTAGCCAATTAATACAGTTTATTCATTAAATACTCCCCTGTTACTCCATTCGACAGTTCTGACCTCTCTCTACTAAAAATCAATTATCTCATTGTACAGAGCTTGAATAAGGTTCTTGTTTATTTCTTTTGAAACTATATTCATTAAGGAGTTCACACATATAAATTACACTCCATAATAATTTGTTTACAATTTTTAATGATTTTCCAAAGTCAAAACAGAGTATCTCGAAATCACCCTGAACCAGTCTTACAAAATTTCAAATATCTCTTGATTCATAAATTCATTGCTCACATTGGTTCTACTATAAGAAACTAGACTCAATAAGCTTTAATTTCATATCTTATTCATCCTCTAATTCAATTCCTACAATTTTTAGTGAATTTTCAAAGTCAGACCATTGCTACTTCCCAAAACTGTTTTGATGTAAAATACTAATAACCAAATTTATAACATCAATTCACACCTTATTTCTATTCAATTTCCATCAAAATATTCATATAACTATCAAATTTTCATCATTTTTCCATAATTCCGAATTTCTTTCAATTTAATCCCTAAAACTCAAAACTTATGGCTTGTTTTACAATTAAGTCCCTAATTCAATTCAAATTCATAATTCTATCAAATTAATCCCTAATTTCATCATTTCTTCAACATAAACCCTCATCAAACCTCCATTAATTTTCAATATTTTCTCATGAATTCAAGAAAATCTTTCTCTAAAGCTTTAAAAACATCAAAATTACAAAGAAATGGACTTAATTAACTTACCAAATTAATCTTCAAGCCTTAATCCTTCAATTTCCCCTTTTTTTCTTCTTTCTTTCTTTCTTTCTTTCTTTCCTTTTCACGTTTTCTTCTCTGTACTCTTTTGTTCTTTCTTTTCTTTTCTTCTTTTTGTTATTTGTTTTATTACTAAATTACTTAATTATTAAAATATCTTTTTAATTACCAATTAAAGTTAATACACATGTGCCATTAAAATTTCCACACTTGTTTTAATCCTTACCATACACTTGTCATTATCACACAATTTAATAAAATAATATTTACACAATTAATAATAATTACAACAAATAAATAATTAAAATTACTTAAATTCTAAGTAAATACACACATAAAATACAATTGGACCAATAATACACATACACATGTATTTATTCATCATTAAACACATGTCACTTTTATGGTTTAATTCCTAATTTAATCCCTTAATAATTTTTCTATTCTATAATTAAACTTTTGCACTTTATTCAATTTAGTCTTATCTACTAATTGTTTCTAATTAAATTAGATTCACTTAATCAAAATCTAATTTAATTCATAATTATCCTCATAAATATTTTTAATAAATATTTACGGACTTAATTTCCTAAGACGGAGGCCTTACGACTCGTTTTTCCGGTGCCCGGGAATTTGGGTCATTACAAAAATATCAAGAACATAGAACCTTATATAAGAAAACTATACATTAACATCATTTCCATGCTTTTTCAATAATATCAAACTTAAAAATATATTAAAATCTTGATGTTCTTACCTTGTCATATTGATTTCAAACTTTGACTTGATTTTCTCTCTACTTCAGCTTTTATTTCTTGAATCTAACTTGATATTCTAGCTACCCAAAGTCTCCTTATTATTTTTCTCTCTTGGTAACCATGGAAATTCTTTTGACTTCTAAGTGTAAATGGTGAATTTTTTGTGAAAGGACCAAATTGTAAAGAAAGTAAAACTTTCTTTCTTTCTCTCTTCTTCTCAAGTTGG
The DNA here is from genome assembly GCA_020496765.1 of Gossypium stocksii. Classification (NCBI taxonomy): domain Eukaryota; kingdom Viridiplantae; phylum Streptophyta; class Magnoliopsida; order Malvales; family Malvaceae; genus Gossypium; species Gossypium stocksii. The sequence goes on from CM035623.1 coordinate 116,030,584, forward strand.
TGCATGCATGGAAAGATGAAGAGAATTCTCCATCTTTCCTTCCTTATTGATAAACCATGATATATACATATTTTCGTTCACATACTTGGCATATTTATAGACGAATTATCATTAGATTTATGGAATTTGATGCTCCTAAACCGTTAATTTCATGTTTTATACTTAGGCGAGTATAAGGAAGAGAAAAAAGTAAGGAACGGGCCAAAAACGGATAAAATGAGCCAATTTCAATAATCAACATGGCCTAAACATCCACACACAGGTAAATCACACGCTCATGTGTGACACGCAGAATCGAACACGGCCTGAGCAGCCTCACACGGGCGTGTCCCTGTCGAGCCCAGTTTCAATTCTACGCGGAAAAGGCTAATTTTTAGGTATTTTGGGTATTCTAAAGTCTATAAAAACACCCAAAGGGATGAACAAAGGGACACACATAGTAGAAAGCAATGAATTACTCGAGGAATGCCGATCGATTCATCTCGGAAGTAAGGATCTCCATCAAGGCTGAAGATCTCCCTTCAATTTCCTTCAAGGGTTTTTGGGTTTTCTTTATGTTTTGTTATTTTCCAATTGTGAGATGTTTTCTTTTACAATTATAAACTAAATCTCCTAAATACCTGAGGGGGATGAAACCTAAGACGGATCTTGTTATTATCTTCTGAATTATTTTGATAAATACTTGATTTGTTCTTAATTGTGTTATTTATTCTTATGTTAATATTTCAAGATATTAATACAAGTTAAATGTGCTTATTCAGTGGAGCAAAAGTCCCTGTTTAAGAGTAGATCCACACAATTAAGCAGAGTTAATCGCAATCCTAGACATAGGACGAAAATTTGCCGGATTAGAGTCAAATCTAATAAGGGTATCTGATATTCGCGATATGAAGTAATAAAATTTATAATAAATGATCAGACCAGAAACTAACTATTATCACGATTTAAGGCAAGCGCACCTATCGAACAGTAGTATAGTTAGGGCAAGACCGAGATATCGTACCTAAGGGAACCAAAAGTACTAGTACTAACTTTCTTTCTATTATTTAACCTAGAAATAAAAATGGATTTTTATTAAACTAAACTAATTATTGGACTAAACTAAGAATGCACAAAAAGTGAATTGGGGAAAAAAAACTCTTGGGAAAACTAATTGATTTAGACAATACTCAAGGGAGAATCCACCTAGACTTCACTTGTTATCAACTCTTGAACTAGACGATTTATTCACTTGACTTGATCCCTAGAAATCCCTAAATTATGTTAATATCTCTTTCGAGACTAAAAATAACTAACCCTAGGTTAATTAATTGAAATCTCTTTCTAATTAAAACCCTTAGTGTTGCATTAACTCGATCTATGGACTCTCTTATTAGGTTTGATCCTAATCCGGTAGATTTTCGTCGTCCTATCTCTGGGATTGCAATCAAATCCGCTTAATTGTGTTAGATCTACTCCTATGCAGGGACTTTTGCTCTTCTACATAAGCACATTCAACTTAAATCAATATCCCGAAAATATCAATTTAAGAATTAAAAACACAATTAAGAACAAAACAAATATTTATCATATAATTCAAGAGAAAATAAGAACAACATCTGTCTTAGGTTTCATCCCCCTCAAGTATTTGGGGGATTTAGTTCATGATTATAAAAGAAAACATCTCAGAACAAATAAAATAACAAGACATAAAGAACCCGAAAATCCCTGTAGGTAATTAAAGAGATATCTTTAGTCCTAAGGGTGAATTCAGCTTCTGAGATGGATCAATCGGCTTCCCTTGGAGTAATGCCTTACTTCTACTCTCTGTATTGGCAGAAATTAAGCACCCTATTGAGGGAAAAATCAGCCTCTTGTGAGAGAAAAAAGTCTCTCTTTGAAGTTACCTCCTAGGGCATTTATATAGAGTTTTGGAATGTCTTTCTTAGCCTCTAAGCATCCTTTTCCGAGTGAAATTGCACTTCCTCACGATAGGGACACGCCTGTGTGCCATGCCCATGTGAATTGAAGCCCAGGCCGTGCTCGGGCCTGTTAAGGTGGCACGGTCGTGTGGTCGGGCCGTGTGAGTCGGGGTTAGGCTGTGTTCGAGCCCAGGGTGGCACGGCCATATGACACGGCCATGTGGCGATCTTCCAGGCCGTGTTGTTTTCATGCTTTGGCCCATTTCTCGTTCTTTTCACTTCCCTATGCTCTCTTGAGTATAAAACATGAAATAAAGGGATTAAGAGCACCAATTTCCATAAATTTAATGATAATTCATCCAGAAATTAGGCTAAGCATGAGGTAAAAACATGTATAATTTATCGGTTATCAGAATCCATAGATTGAGTTAATGCAACACTAGAGGTTTTAGTTAGAAAGAAATTTCAATTAATCAACCTAGGGTTAGTTGTTCTTAGTCTTGAAAGAGATATTAACATAATTTAGGGATTTCTACGGATCAACTCAAGGGAATAAATCATTTAGTTCAGAGTCGAATAACAAGTGAAGTTTAGGTGGATTCTTCCTTGGGTATTGTCTTAATCAATTAGTTTTCTAAAAGCAATTTTCCCAATTTACTCTCTGTCGTGTTCTTAGTTTAGTTAATAATTAGTTAAAACAAATCCCCTTTTATTTTTAGGCTAGATAATAAAAGGAAAGTTAATACTGGTACTTTTAGTCTCTGTGGGTTCGACATCCCAGTCTTGCCATAAACTATACTACTGTTCGATAGGTGCGCTTGCCTTTATCGTGATAATAGTTTAGTTTTACAGGTACGATCATCAAAAATATCACTATCACTTATATATTAAATAAATAATAAATATCTTATTAATATATTAATAAAATAATATTTATCTAATTAATTAATTTAAAATATCATCAACACAATCATTACATTTTAGATTTCTCTCTCTTACTAATTGATCATTTTTTCCTTTATGATCTTTTAAAATTTCATCCTTAAGTCATCACTTAATTTGGTAAAATTACGATTTAATCCCTCATAATTCTTTACCTATTCAATTTGGTCCAAATTCATTCATTTTCCTTAGTTTCTAGATCATTCCACCCATAAAATATTTGCACTATTGGTCCTTCACTTTTTCATATTTACATTTTAACCCCTCAAATTTTGAGTATTTACTCTTAGGCAACAAAACTTTTCTCACTTTTACAATTTAGTCCTTTCTTGAATTAATATATCATAATATGCTTCCCAATGTTGACATAACAAAAATTTCCCTTTTTGTCACTTTATTTCCTTACTTTATTATATCAAGGATAATATCTTTCTTTCCTACTATAGTAATTTTTGGGGTATTACATCTAATCGTCTGTAGATAATGTGTTTGGTCGATTTTGATCCTACATGTTAGCATTGTAGTAGGGGCCAGAGAGTATCTAGCGAGTGAAAGGAGCACATGGTTCATTAAGAAAGGGATACCCAACTAATTCACTTCACTTATTTCTTTTGTTTCCATTCTCTAACCAAGGCTAAGGCTAAGGGGTTTCATACACTAGTTTTTCTCGTTTGGGCTTGATGTATTCAATATATTTTTTTTTGCTTAATTCCTATCATCATTAGATAAAAAAAAATTAAAGAAAATGTTGAAAACTTTGACTGGAGCAATCAAAGTTTTGGGCGTGGCCATATTTGACTTTTTAATGGTTTATGCTTTAATATTAGTTAACAACAAATGATATAAAGAAATTCATGGTAAATTATAATATTATCATCATCCATTTTATTAGTCTTGAAGAGGGAGGAGAAGAGTTTGACCTTTGGTGGATACTTATTTCTATCATTATCCTTATCTTTCAGAATATTTGAAACTATTGGGAAGCTTATTCATAAAGGTTTTTATGTGATAAATACTTAAGATAATTGTTAGAGTTGTGTGATCCGAATCCTTATTAACAAATCCTTATTAAAGAAATAAAATACAGTAGCAAGATAAGAGGATCTGTGTAGGGCTTAAGGTTGAAGGCATGCTGCACAAGTAGAATATATATAGAAATGCACTTCTTCAATTTGACATTGATTAGAATAAAGTTTTTCAACCTTTAAATAGATGTAGCTGAAACTTTCTTTGTATCATTTAGTTTTCAACATTAGCGTACTTCTTCTCCTCTACTCGTGGTTTTTTCCCAAAAGGGTTTCCACCTTAAATATGTGTGTTTTTATTTTTCTTTTCTTATTACTTTGCGATTGTTCGATGTTGTCATTATCAACGTTTAGTTTTAACAATAATTAATGAGAGGAAATCAATTTTTAAATGAGTGTTTCAAGCTTATCACAACATTGTTGGTTGATCACTTGAAGAGGCCTATAAATAGGTTGTTTGAGCTGCACACTTTTGTGTAGTTTTTTAGTGTCTTTTCAACAGCTTTGTTGTGTTTTCTTATGGTTGTTTTGTGATACTCTTTTAGATATTCTTTGGAAAGTTTTATTGATTGTAAAGTGAGGGATTTGGGATGGTGGCTTGTAACGATTTGAGTTCGACTTTAGGGCTACAAATATCTGTGTGTGTAATAGGTAGTTTGGACTTTAGCCAATCGTTGTACTGGACATATTGTTGAGGAAAATTATTCTTTGAGCGAGGTATTGCAGAATAAGATCGATGAACCTGAACTACACTAACAAAATTGCATGTTATCTCTCCTTACTTTGCTCATTGTTTTATTTTACATTTAATAAGTTTTGTTCAATTATGTTCCAACCTCTGTTAGAACAAAATTGTTTTACAACAAACCAAGTTATTTCTTTGAACAATAGTTGAAACGTAGTGCAGACCGAAGACTTTTTCAGAAAATAGAGTATTTTCATTTTTATCTAGCTATATTGTTTGATAACACGGTCCACTCACCTGTTGCTTTTTTTTCCTTTTGAAGATTTTTCAGTAAAACACTTTTTGTTAGAAGTGGTTTTTCATTTTTATATAGTTAGAATCACTATGTAAAGATATCAACAAGTCATATGGAGAGACATTTTGTAAGCACCTTTGGTTTCAATTTCGATATACTGATGAATATGCTTCAAATTCCTATGTAGAGTGGTTTGAACATAAGCTTGTTGATGGTGAATAATGTTGACCCGATCTCATAAATTGTTGAAGCAACATCCAACCGTGTACTTTATTTGGAAATTAGGGTGCTTTTAAGAATCAAGTATAATTGGGGGCATGATGAGTTGATAGATCTTACTTATAATCTACAAATATAAATATTTTTAATTAAAATAGATTATATTTGTTGTCAACATAATTGGAAGTGTAACGGGTCACACACAATGAAGTAATCTAGAAATTAAAACGAGAGGGACTAAATTAAATAGTTCAATAAGTCTCTACGATTTATGTTGTAATTAACCAAAAGTTGGTTAAAACCCTAGCCTATTTATTTCTCATTTGGTCGTAGGAGAATTAAGGGGTTAATTATTTCTTATATTCATTTCTCTAGCTGCATATTACAAGAAAGATTTGGAAAATTCATTCTTCTGGCTTTGAGATTGAAAATCTAGATAGTATGAATTTAAGTGATTAGATTGCTTGCAGTACCTTGACAAAGCGGAACTCAAACTTACAAGGTTTTCCAAATTCCTAGTAGGGATCACCTTGAAAGGAGGAACGTTTGGACGATGTGGGTTTTCAACAACCAAACTCGATGTTTGTACAAAATCGGAGAAAAAATCAAACGAAGATGCTGACCAGTCTTATTCTAGGTATTAATTCTTCTACCGTTTCTGTGTTTTAGATGTAATAAAAATGCCCAAATTAATCCTTGAAGGAATTCAATCCAATGTATGTTTTATTTTTCCATTATGCTATGATTTGATGCATGTTTGATTTATTTAATTTTTCAGACTTGCAATCAAATTCCAACATGTGTATAAGTATAAAACTATACTTATAGTCGTACAATTTGATATGTTTGTCTGCCAATTTCCATTGAGCTTTCATGCCACTAGAAAGTAGCAAAACATATTAGTGGCAAATTAATTTGTCGAGTATTCAAGTTTATCTTAAATTCCTCGAGGATGCATTGTTGTATTTCATGATTTATATGCAACATCCATTCAAACTACAAAATTTCTTTACATTTTATTAGGAATTTGAAACTTATTAATGAGCAATATTTTCATTATTCTTATGGAACTAATGAGAACACTTTATCTTTACTTCTACTTTATAACACCCTGTTACCCGACCCGATCATCGGGTCTAAGTTACAAGGTACCATATTTATTGTCGAAACAACTATGATTAAATTACATTCAATTACAAATAGTTAAACGTTCAAGTATAACCAAGACGTGTATAAAATGATACATAATCATTTTCGGGTTTTGTATGAGTTTACAAAAACTCTTTTACTAACTTGGGGTAGAAATAGGACCAAATTCTAAAGATTTCAAAATTTTTGGGTTGACATCGCGACATTGGGGGTTCCTCGTAGCAACGTAACTCTTTTTGTTACGCTCATCGTGACCTCAGAGCAATGGCATCGCCACGAGAATTCTACCCTGTTCCTCGTCGCGACACCAAGGGTTCATTGTTGCGACATGACAACCTGTTACTTCCATAATCAACCTAATATAAGTTTTGACTTAAAAACCTTTATATATATTGCTATGCTATCAAATAGTAAGACTTTCATAGATATCAAGTCCAAATTGTGCCTAAAATGGTAATCTCTAAACATTGATTTCAAGGCTAAATTTCGAACTTTATATGTCTAAAAACCATCAAAATTCTATACCAAGCATAACCTTTAACTTAGAACTCAAAGCAACTAGATGAGCACATGCAAACACAATCTTTAAACATTAACATAATGCCACATCACATACAACCCAACTATTTAGAAGCATTTAACCAAAAGTCCCCAGGTACATGCCATAAAACTAAAATGAAACACAATTTACAAACTTTATTGAGTTGTAAACTGTAGTCTGGATGTTGACTTCAAGTCTCGAGGCTTTGAGAAACACTTGGACCTGCGCATAAAGAAAATGAAACACTATGCTGAGTGATCAAGCTCAGGGGTACCTTCACAATTCAAGATAACATAAACATTTACAGTGATCATGCATAACACCATTACACAATTTAACCAAGTTATAATCTACCAATCTAACAATGTCACATCTTAAATGCGAGGGAGTATATGAATATGGAAAATAATTAATGCATTCGTCAATATTTGCAAGGTAAATAATCTATACATATCATTTGACAATTATCATTTTTCATACCTTATTAGCTAACACTATCAAACATATACCACACATCTCTATATATAGTTAACATTATACTATTCATGTTCCATGGCATTCATATTATTTATCTTGTTTCCTTACCATCTAAACTTGTTTTTGTAGTCTATCAACTCATTTATATTTATTTCGACATCATATTCTATTGTCAATCTATTTCTTTACATATTCAAGTTTTTCCAATCCTAATTAGGATGTTATTCTCTATGGAACCCTATTAAAATGGACACGGAAACATGGGTAAACTACACCACACACTTAAATTACAACACACCATGGCACCAAAGTGCAAGCTTGAAGGCATCAAATGCATTTTCATATGCTAATACATCCCTCCACCACACCATATTATACTCGATGATCTGCAACAAATGTTGGATCCTGGTATAACCTGTAATGATCTCCGTACAAACACATATCTCACACAAGTGCGCATACGACCCTATTGGCATTCTAATCATATCTTAACCTTTTACTAAGTTCACATGGGCATCAATTATATATGTAAATATTTTCATACCTTTAATCATCTTGTTTGCATATTCATTCCCTGTATTAAGTCACATGCATTTCATACTCTATGTATTGTTATATCGCATAACAATTATTTTGCAATTTAGTACATATATTGTTTTTCGGTCAAGCTCACAATCACAACCTCATTTCATCATCAAACACACATATTACATATTATAAGATATATTTCAATATAATTTTCATATCACATATCATAATTTAAGTATTTCATATTATTTCCCATTTTAGTCATCTATCTCGATGTTCCATATCAAATTTAATCAAAACATTTCATAGTATCATAATAGACTCACCTCAATGATTTAACAATGTAAAAACATGCATATAAAATCAAACATTCCTATCACGAATCATAAAAGTACAAATCGAGGTTTTCTATCCCTACCAACAATTCATGACCATTTTGCATTTTATTCAATTTAGTCCCTAATGTACAAAACTAACAATTAAGCTTTACAATTTAGTCTGTTTCATATACTAAGCTTAATTTGTATCAATTTCACACCTAATTCTTCAAGAAATCAACAATGACAACTTTCTAAAATTTTAACAGTTTTACAAATTGGTACATGTGCTAACTAAATCAAGCTCCCATGACCGCAAATCTATAAAAAAAATTACAACAAAATGACTTGAATTTCATACCAAATCAAGTAGTCGAATTTTGAAAAATCCAAAACAATTTTTCTTTAGCTTCAAAAATGGAAGATAGTGAGTTGAGGAAGAAAGTGGTGGTTTTTCTTAGCTCGATTGACATCAGCATTGTTGTCAGTGTAAGAGGACGTTAGTTCGAGTGCATTAAAGCGCATTATCCCTATTTGAGGGTTGGGGAGGGGTTATAGGTAGTTTTAAGCATTATATTAAAAAAAGCAAATATGATAAGAACATATAATGAAATTAATGTTAAAAAAAAAACCTTAAAATGTGACGTGAAAAATAAAATAAACACCAGATAAAAACCATCAATATTTGAAATAAACATGATACCAATTATTAACTTAAAAATAACACAAAATTAATGTTTATCATTTTTTTTTTCCTTTTCCTTCACATTCTTCTTATTTTTCTTCTTTATCAACCCCCATTTCTCGCTCTTTGTAAAAAGAATACCACTTGTGAAAGCCTCAAACCCCAACGCCTACGGTATGTTCATGTATTTACTTTTTATAGCAAATATAGCTTTTTCCTCATTTATTTTGAAATTCGTATTTATATATAATTATTACGTGAATGAAAATAAAATTTTAAAAAATACATGACAATTTTCTAATTTTACTTGTAAAATTTAAATTTACTATGGCTAAAATGTGCTTTAAGAATCTATATTGTTTGTAGATTTAAAATTCAATCTCCTTATTTTTATTTCAAAGAATTTATTCCTTTTATTTTATGGATTTAAAAATACAAATCTAATTGTTGTTAAACTGTTAATTTTATTTATTAAATTCAAGCTTATTATAAATGTATTTTCTTGTTACATGATTATCAAAGGCGAATTTAGGGGGGGCTGGCCTGGCCCCGGTCCCCCCTAAAATGGAAAATTTATCATTTTGGCCCTTTAAATTTTAAAATTTTTAAATTAGTAAAGATAAAATTATACTTTAACCCCCTTAAAAATGATAAAATTTTGATTTAAATCTTTAAAAATTATAAAAATATGGACAATTTAATTTCGGCCCCTAAAATTTTTTCATAGCGTCGCCTCTAATGATTATTAAGGTTTTTTTTTTAAATCTAAAAAGAAGAAATACTAAATTCCTAAAACTAAAACTAAAAAAAAAAAATACAAATATTTAATCATATTTTAACCTTATACTATCAATCTACCATATAAGAAGGGTACAAGAGAAATTTATTACAGATTAAGATTAGACCACTTCCATGATATTTTATCCTTAAACTTTTGTCGGTAGAAAAGCCAAGTAATTATTAAGAAGGCTTAGCTTAGGTGTTCACATTACATTAAACGATTGATGACTCCTATGGTTTTGATTTTAAATCAAAGTTGTGCATCTGGCTTTTCGCAAGCAAACAAGACCATTAATATGATTAATGAGAATGATATTAAAAGAAAATAAAAACAATAAAGCAACATTTAATTTTTAATTTAATTATTTTGATTTATATGATGACATTAATTCTAAAATTATATTACATTTATCACCTAAAAATTATATAAAATATTTAATAAACTAAAATTAAGATTTAAAGGAAGTTGCCAATATCATCCTTATGGAATGCTTAAGTTTTGTAATTGTGATCCCTCTTTTACTCATAATATGTAAAGAAAATTAAGAGAAATTGCTTAAAACAGAATATGAATTAATATTATATAATCATATATTATCAATGGATTAGATAACTACATATCATTTATACTTTTTTTGTTTTACCACCCATTGATAAGGACATATGATACAACATGAAATAATTTATAGGTAATTTTTCACTAGGAACAACCCACATGCAATCTTCTATTAGAGATTATAGTGACCCTTCGCTTAGGACAGTTTGTAGGTAATTTCTTGTGCATTTTGTCTAAACCAACTTCGAAATAACTTGATACATACCTTTCGTAAGAACTACTTGTTGCACACCTTTTGTAGGGATCACTAAGGTGTAACAGATTAGTATAGCTTCAGGGATAAAAATATCACAGCAAGACCACACAATCATGCCAATCTTCCCTCTACTATCAACTATGTGGCACTACAAGACAAAAGGTGATCGCTCTATATAAACCCCAAAACATAAGGGACTAAGAATCTCTCGTTTCATAGAAAAACCCTAAGTATCACCAAACTCTCTCCCGTTCTCCTTAACCTTCTCTTTCTCCTCCTCCTTTCCCCTTAGTTCCTTTAGCTCTGACTCTTCGTCTATCATAGGTGAATCGACACTCTTCCATACCATCTTCTTCTCCTTATAATTCCCGCTTGTTAGTTACTTGTATCAACACTTTCAAAAATAAATTTTCTTAATTTTAGATAATATTTAATCATTTAATTCACTAATAAAATAACAAAATATATATACATTAGAATCAAATATAAATTGATATTATTATTATTGCTTTCTGAAAGCAACCTCTATCTTTAAGGTAGACAAGATAAATACGTGACTTTAGAGACCCAGCGCTGGAACTGTTTTATATTTTCAGCTTCTTTTTGTCATTTTGTGTTACAATGTCAATATTACATTTCCCACAGTTTGGTGCAAGTTTTGAATGACATTTAATGCCAGAGAAACCCCCACAAAAGGAAAAAAGAAAACCAAATTAATTTCCAAGAGATGGTTAATTATATATGAAAAGCAAAAAGCAATCTCTTCGACAACAAGAAGAATGTATATAGGGTGAATTAGGCACATGGGGGGTTGTTGTTTGGAGAAGAAGAAAGAATGAGAAATAGGCAAAGGAATTTGATTAGCAATAAGGAGAAACAAACAAGTGAGTGAGTTATGAAGGTGGACCCTTGGCTTGGCAGTTGGCAGCAGAAAGAAAAATTCTAAGGGGTGTCCCCTCCCCTCCCCTGTTGAAAAACTGTAGTTTTGGTCGCCGACACCATATCAGGCACCTACACTACATACACTGCATTTCATTTATCTGACAAATAAGCACTGCATGTTCTTCCCAATTTATCTTCAAATGCCGACTTCTTAATTTGGCTTTGCCTTTGCTTTTAGTCTGCTATTTTCAACACAAAGATGCTGTGGAAAAAAGCAAACGAGTGGTTGGACATGGAAATATTGGAAAAAGCAAGGAGTATTCGGTCTGCGGAACTTTTGACTAAATGTATACTAGCTAGGAAAAATATGTATATATACAAGTTGCTACTACACCAATAACTTGTTGGCATATGGGTTCTTGTTGCTGGTATCCCCTTTAATTACTTGATTGGTGCTGGTATCCACTGCAAGCCTTGGGCAGAGCATTTACCTTTTATAAGCCTTGCATAGTTTTGAAATAACACTGTATGTTTTCCGCATGAAATCAACCACGTCTCTCGTTTTTAAATTTATACTCTTCCCAACTTTAAAATTTAATCCATATGCTTTCATTTTTAAGAATTTAGTCTTCACTTTTTAGATTTCAAAATTTAAAATTAATTATTATCATTATTATTTTCTTAAAAAATTATTGGTGTAATATTTTAAAATAATAAATAAATACTCATTTAATAACAATATAATTAAAAAATAATATTATAATAAACTTGTATTTAACAAAATAATTTTAACAACAATTGAACTTAAATTTTAAAATTTAAAAAATAAAGAAACTAAATTCCTAAAATTAAAAATAAAAAATAAATTTTAAAACATTGTATACTACTTATAATATATTATCAATTCATTTTTACACTTTTTTGTTTGAAAGAGAATTTTTTTCAAGAAGTTTACAAATCAAATAAGATTAAAACTTGAAATGAAAAAAAAAAATTATGGATTTGAGTTTTTTTTCTTCTAGGTGATGGAAATTGGGGATATGGAAAAGAGATTTTCTTTTTAAAAAAATTAGGGTTAAACCTTATTTATATTAAAATATTAGAGATTAAAATGATAATTTTTTATTCTACTTAAATTATGTGAAAAATCAAAATTTTAGAAATAATTTCACTTAGGCTTTTGTTAAAATTTTTAACGAAGAGTAACCAAAATGAATCCTAGAGCGAAGTCAGAACAATTTTTTAAAGAGAGCCGAATGAAATTTTAATTTTTTATAGAGTCTATATCTTTATAATTTTTAAAGGATTAAATCAAATTTTTATAATTTTAAAGGGGCCAAAGTATAATTTTACCTTTACTAATTTAAAATTTTAGAATTTTTTTAAAGGGCCTAAATAACATTTTTCCATTTTAAGGGAGCCAAGGACCCTGTCAGCCCCCTTAGATCAGCCTCTGAATGAATCTACCATATAACATGAGTGTCTAAATTGTAGTTTTTTTTTTTATTTTGAGTGCCTAAAATGAAAATTTTTATAGCCAAGTGACTATCTATATAGTTTACCCTTTAGATAATTAATATATTAAGAAAAATAAAACCTAATTATGCTAAAAGTGTTCATTTTGTTAAAATTATGTACATATAATTTTTTTAAAATATAAAGTTTAATATTTATATATATTGGTTAATAATCTTCCCATGGTTTAAAACTAGTGTAAACTAATTCGGAAATTAGAATAAGATCTAGGAGCACTAATAGTGTGTCCAATCCTACCATTATTGATAATTTTGTACAGAACTTAAAAGCAGGTGCTTGTGAAGTTGTACAATAAACATACGCACAGTGATAATTGCTTTAATCTAATTGTAAGTTTCAATCACTGTTTTTAACTTAGCAATGAGCCCCCTTTCAAGATATACGTTTCAGAATTTTCTTAATTATGGAGCAGAAGCTTAATTCATATGACCCCTTTTTTTCTTAATTCCTCTTAGCCACACGTGATTTCACTGTAACCAAAAAAAGAAGGAAGATAAAAATCAGATTTTCAGGGAGATTAGGTGTCCAACTATCTTTTTTATCAAATATAAAGTATAGTTTTTTCTCACTTCTCTCCCCTGAAATTATTCATACATGCCCTTTACTTATCGGTTCGTTGGCACACTCATCGGCTATACAGCACAGCTTTTAGTGTAGAAGACACATTCATGAAATAGCGCCCTTACTTTTTAAACTCCCAACCGCATCTCTGATTATCTGCTCCATGGGAATAAATTCCAACCCCAAGTCCATCAGCTTTTTACCTCCATTCTTAGCCCTTAACAGTCCAGGTTGCGTATCCCTTGGCAAACTATGCATATAAATTACGATTTAGAGTTAATTTTGACAGTAGAAAGTGTTGCACCTCTATTAACAATTGAAAAAAAAAAAAAAAAAAGAGAGGAAAAGAAAGATGATATTTGAAGGCAAATAGCATGAGAGTTTAAAAAGATACCAAAGTGCATTAATTTTATGGGTGCATAAAGCATGAACTTATTACCTGGGAATATTATATTCAGGGTAAAGTTCAGCAACCTTGGCCACGAAGTCACCATAGTGAGATAGAGCTTCAACGCACATGTGCCTTCCGGTTGCTGATGCGTTCTCATATACCAAAATGTGTGCTAACGCAACATCTTTGAAATGGACGGATCCAATGAAAAAGTCCTGATATGTCTCTGTGCAGCCTGCAACAAGAGACGCTTAATAAATTCAGGCTTCCGGGAATATCAGAGAAAAGAGACTACTTAAATACAAAGCACACAACTCAAATCTTTATGATTGATATCCAATGACAAACTCATGATTATTCAATGTAAACATATTCATTTCAGGGTTTGGTTCCCCTCCATTACACCTTTAGGCATTAATATCCAATACATGTTTAATTACCATTCAAATTTTTATTTTCATATTCAATGGATGGGTCTTTCAAAATTGAATGTTCACCTTAAACCTTCCCACGCTCATTTGAAGCGTGATAAGTACAACAAGCTAATTCTCTCAAAAAAAAAATTTAAATTACATCTCGTGCTAGTGACTCTTTTTTCATTTACATCTCAAGTTAGCATGTTTAATTCCCATTTCTAAGCAAAAAATTTCTTCAATACTTGACTATGAATGTTCCAGGATTAAGGTATAAACAAATTTCTTACATGTACATAACAGAACTAACATGGATTTTGTTGAAATGGATTAGCAAGCAAAGAGGACAAAATTCCATACATCCAGAGAGATGAAATTTAGGTAAACCAAATGCAACACATAGATGATAGAGCTACAGAATCATACTCAAAATCTACCCATTTCAACAAAAAATTCCAACAAAAAATATTTGAGAAGAATATTACCTTGCAGAAGGCGTAACAACATTACCATGCTAGCATTAAGGTTTGGAGGAATATTAGGACCCATCACGGTGCCCGGATTCACAACCACCACATCCAGACCTTTCTCCTTGGAAAATTCCCATGCAGCCTTCTCAGCTAGTGTTTTGGAAATTGGATACCATAACTAGCGCAATCCACAATGATCAAAACCCACAATTTATTAGCTAATATGGTTCATTTTAACATAGCCATTAGAGGAAAACATATATAAAAATAATATTTACTTCATTTTGCTTGCAATACTCAATATCAGTCCAGCAATCCTCTGTTCTGATTTTATCAGCTGGCCAGTTTGGGCAGGGCCACATGGAGGAGATTGAAGACGTAACCACCACACGTTTAACACCAAGCTCTTTGGCAGCTGTCAGTACATTAAGTGTTCCTTTAATCGCAGGATCCAAAAGCTCCTTCTGTGAAAATAAACATCTTGGGAATAGTATAATCCACTCTTAAAATTGGAAATAACAGTAGTAATTGTATTAAGAGAGGCCGCGCATACCTGAGGATCGTGAACTTGATCGACGCTGCATGGAGAAGCGAGGTGGAAAACACCAGCACAGCCATTGATTGCGGCGGCGAGTGAATCATAATCGAGGAGATCGATCTGGAAGAGGCGGAGACGTGAGTCTGCCCCTTCTAGAGCTTCTAGATGCTTCGTTTCTTTCTCGTCCTCTGCCACAATTGAACAGTAGAGAAGATGGAATTAGCATCAAAATTGAAGCCACTGTGAAATGAAAGAAAAAAAAACAAACAAAAAGGCAAAAGAAGTAACTGAGATTTCTGACGGTCCCGTGGACGGTGTAGCCGCGAGCAAGGAGGAGTTTGACAACCCAAGACCCAATGCTGCCGCTGGCACCGGTTACGCAGACCACTTCTCCTTGCTTAGACATATCTCAACTGATTCTCTTCACTGCTCTGCCACTACACCAATATCAGTGAGCAACTGTCTTTTTCTTTTTTCTTTTTTTAAATTAATCAGTGAGTGACTGTGGAGTGTTGAAGCTCGGGATTTTTTTCCCCCTTTGTTTGGTTTACACTTTTCGGGTTTAGTGAGTGGTGGTGGGCGGCTTTCTTGTATTAGTAGGCTTTTCCTGCAATCTGGGCCGAGGCCCGTTCTGTGTTGATAAGGCATTGATTTGATGGATCATAATTTATAGGACATGTGTTTGTACCATATTGATATGGTAACTTATGTCGTTTTAAATCTTTTCATACACACCTTAACCTCTATGAATAAGGCATTAGAGATTTTATTACAACTTTTATGCCATTTTTACTAAGAGATTTACGATTTTTAAGGAAGGTTTGGAAGAAAGCTTTTATTGCTAAAGATCGCGCTCGAGTGTTTGTCTTTGATTTTCCTTTACGAAAGATTTTAGGCTCTTTTAACAAAGATTTTAAGGAATAACAACTTTAGGCTTTATATTGGGAATACTATGTACAGTGTGGAGAGTTGCTTAGAAGGAGGGAGGAGCACGAATTATGGGAGCACAAAATTGAATAAACTTTCGTGAGGCTAAATATTAGTACTTACTTACATCAAGCCTTAGCACATGTTTAATGTTGATTTTATCATGGTTGATATAGACTAAGCAAGACTCTATGCATGATGCATGCATAGAATGATCTAACATTTGTCCCTAGAGAAGTAGATCAATGTGATCCATGTGCCATATATATAAATATATATATATATGTGTGTTTACAAGGTCCATAAATGGTGAAATGTTATCTGTAAGCAAAATTGTAGCCAATGAGATTGAGGCTGGGTAAGTTGAGGTCTGGGTGGCTAAGCCCACTCTGGTGAAGTACTAATAACAATTGTCTAATGGCTCAAGTGGTAGCATAATTGCCTATAAGTACCCTATATGTTATAAGGTATAACTTCAAACCATACCGAGCACAAATGACTACATTTTCTTGGTAGGTGGTGGTACCTCACGTA
Source organism: Gossypium stocksii (assembly GCA_020496765.1). Taxonomy (NCBI): domain Eukaryota; kingdom Viridiplantae; phylum Streptophyta; class Magnoliopsida; order Malvales; family Malvaceae; genus Gossypium; species Gossypium stocksii. Next base: position 116,047,192 of record CM035623.1, read on the forward strand.
CTATCCTTCTCAACGAAGTGTTCTCACTTTGTTTGTTAAAACTAACGTTGATAATTGCAATAGAATGATTGCAAAGTAATAAGAACGAAAACACACATACACACACACACAGATTTTTACATGGAAACCTTTTCGAGAAAAAATCATGAGCAAAAGAGAAGAAAATTCACTAATGTCAAATACGAATGACATATAAGGATTCATATACGAAAGAAATGTTGAAAAACTTTATTCTAATCAATGTCAAATAAAAAGAGAGAAATTCTATACGGATTCTACTTGTACAATCAATATCAAATAGAAGAAATACATATATGAATCATTCTCCAAAAGAATACTTAAGTCTTATGTAGGGATGGGTTTTTTTTACTATGGGTATTATTTATTTGAAAAGGATGGTAAAATTCTACTTGTCTCTTCCAAAGTTTTTAACATTTTAAAAATTATCCTTGTATCATCATTTAAAAAATAATAATTTTGGTCCCTCCACCAAATTTTAATTTAGTCTTAGTAGCATTTTTACTTTAATGCAATAAATTATAAATCATTTATTAGTTTTAACTTAGTTTTATTTAATTTTTAATTAATCAAATGGATATTTTTTACATTAATTATGTTGTTTAGTAATATTTTTCGTTTTATGCTCATAATTAAAAAAAATCACTATACTTAGCACGGATTAATTATTACTTATTTTACTTGTTATACATTAATATAATTTTATGTTTTTATTTATAATATGAAATAATTTTTTACATATTTTAATTTCTTAGGAATTAAAATTTTAATAATTAAATAATTTTTTTCTTAACTCATTCTAGTCCACTTGACATCTAAAGATATTTTTAATTAAAATTAAATAAAAAATTAAATTAATAAAATAAATTTAAGTTTATATAAATTTTTCAAAAATAAATTTATACGGACCGAAATTTTCTTGTTTAAAACTATATATATAATGGATATATATATTGGCACCATAATAATCTTAAAATTGCTCTTACTCTGTCCTTAAATAAAATTTATGACTCTAATTAATTTTTTTATCAAAAATTATTATTATTAATATAAGTTTTTAATTGAAGTAATGTCACTAGCTAATCAAATATCACTCTAATTAAGAATTAAAACACCATTTCATGTTAAAAAGTACAAAATAATACTATGAGGATGTTATTAATTTTTTATGTTTTTATATAAAATATGAAGAAAATATTTTAAATCTAAAATAAATTAGAAAAAAAAAAAATACTCACAACTTTAACCTACAAATATGAAGTTACCGAAAATCTCACCTATACCAATTGAATGAAGTTTTAAAAGATTGGACATTGCACCATATTCCAAGTTTCTTAATGAAGAATGTTATTTAATTTTACAATTTTTGTATTGTATGCATTAGTTAGTCATTAGTCGTTACTTCTCCAAGGCTTAGAATTAGGGGCGAAGTTAGAATAAATTTTTAGGGGTCAAATAAAATTTTATAGTCTATATCTTTATAATTTTTAAAGGATTAAATTGAATTTTTATAATTTTGGAGGGGTAAAGTGTAATTTTACCTTTACTAATTTAAAATTTTTTAAAAATCTCAAAAACTTAAATAACAATTTTACATTTTAGGAGTGCCAGCCCTTAGATTCCCCACTGCTTAGAATACAACATTTTTCTTAATGTAATATTCAGATTTCGTCATTGCTAAAAAGAGTTCAAGAGATAGCTTAATTAGCATCTTAGAAATTCAAAATAAATAAATAGACGGTTGTATTTTGAAGCTTAATCTTAGTGCCTTAATTGAATTTACCAAAGTTGTTTTTAAGTCTAACTTGTAATGCATTTTGTACGGGATTTCTACATTTTTTTAGTTATCTTTTTATGTTTCTTAATTTCACAACACATTTTAAAATACATTAATTCAAATTTTAAAACTTAAGTTATGATTATTTTAATGAAAATTTTACATCAAAAAATTTTAATACAAGTTAAATACAAATTTTTGGACAACTTAAAATCCTACATTACGAGGCAAATTCAACCTTATTTAACCCAAAGAATAGCAGCCCATAAGAGGGTTACCTGATCAAGAAGAAAGCAAAGCATATAAGGATGATTAAACTTGAGACTTTCGTAGTTGGTCACATGGAGGAGTTTTTACTCCATTTAAACACTTCATTTTTTATGTATTATTTATATCTATCTTCAATTTTTATTGACACATCATTGAAGTGTTTAGAATTTTTTTTTATTCAAGAGTTTTATTTATATAATAATTAGTTTATTTTAATTATGAGTATTTTAAATTTTGTAATTTTGATTACGACCTTATGTCATCTTTTTAATGATTAATTAATAAAGAATAAATTATTAAAATAGTTGTCTTTGTTTGTTTTATATTACATTTTAATTATTTATGTTTAAAATATTACATTTTAGTCACTTACGTTATCGTGTTGTAATATTTTAGTCATTAAGGCGTTAATTGTTGTCAATAGTGTAACAGTAAGCTAAAGTGGCATGTTAAATCATCATTTCAAATGAAAATTTTAGGTTAAATTATTCAATTGGTCCCTTATTTTTTTGTTTTGAGCAATTTAAATTTTTTTCTTTTATGTTCTTTTAACTTTTCTTATTTTTTTTTTCATTCTCTTTTGCTTATCATTCTGTTTTCCTCCCTTTAATTATTTATATCAACAACTGGCAATGACTGGTTAGTTCAGAAAAAAAAATGAACAATGATATAAAGCAACTTAAGATAGCATACTCAGGTGCATAATAGACTAAGGTTCCCAAAACACTAGTAGAATGAAGACGAGCAACCATGTTAGGAGCTTGGTTTAAGAGATTAAAATCTGCAATCTTCATTTTAAAGTCTTCAAAAAGGACATTGTTAGAACTAATATCTCTGTGGATAATCGAAGGTTGAACCTTCTGGTGCAAATATTCCAAACCCTTTGCCGCATCAATCGCGATTCTTACCCTCTGCATCTAGTCAAGAATCAAACCCGATTGTGCCCCTTGAACTCCCTTCCTTTCTTTGATTCCCAAAAGCAAGAAACAAAAGAGTTTAACCTATATGCACAGATGTTTTAACAAATGGAAAATATAGAAAAATTACGTTAAGAGAAATGAAGAAGGGAGAAAAACAGAAGGAAAAATAAAAGAGGATGGAAAATAAAGAAAAAAATAAAATGAAAGTTAAAAGAACATAAAAGAAAAAATTAAATTGCTCAAAACAAAAAAAAAATATAGGGACCAATTGTATAATTTAACTTAAAATTTTTGTTTGAATATTTTTTCGTATGTATGTCAGAAAAAGATTGATTTTTTTATTGATATTTTTTGGAGTACTGATTTAGTTTCAAATCTTCCGGAATTGCTAATCTTCAAGCTTGGTAAGATTTTTTTTTTAAGGTTTTCATCCAGATTTAAATATGATGATTAATAATTTTAGATACGAATTATCCAAATATTTCATCCTTTCTTATTAATTTTAATTTCATTATAAATTATTTGTTTTATTTGAATCTAACTACTTGATTTCCACATTCAATTGAAATCCTTAAATTCAACCTTGCTTAAGTACTCAAATTTAAAGATTCAATTCTCTTCTTTCTTTTCGAATCGATTCTTCTCTTTCAATATTTAATTTATTTCTTGATTATAAAATCTGATTTCATAGTTTTTTTTTTTTTTTTAAATATGAGTCTTGGAGTTTCAGTACATTTTGAATCCATCACATATAAGTTTGCGTTGGAAATCCAACACCACACTCTGTTCAAGCAATTGATGAAATTTCTTAGGTCAGTCATTGCTGCTACTATCCACCCTTTGTTTTCTTCGTGATATACTGGAAACTATATATATATATAATACACAGATATTGAAGAACCGAATCTTCCAAATCACCATGTTCATTTAATGTCCGCATCGAAGCTTTCATGTTCCATTGGCCTCTAAGATTGTGAAAAGATGTCTGTTTTTTCCTCTATTCCATCACATTAAAATTATTACAGGAAAACATGGTTTACAATGTTCTGTCCGTCTAGAGTCTAGAGCTAAGCATCGGGGTTTCCCTCCTTTCCCTAGGGCTTAGAGTTTGAAACTTTGAAAAAACAGATACTTAGCCCCAAAATTAATTAATACTATTTGTATGTTTGTTAGGTTAAGGCTATATATATTTAAAAAAATGGTTCATTTAGATTGATAAGTATTTTTTTAAGTAAAATCTTGATGAAATTCGTAGGTAGAAAATGATTAAATACTCTCAAAATATCTCGTTGATACATATTATTAAAATTATAAATCATACTATATGCGTATACATGTATAAATAATATATTTACAAAAGGTATGTTTGAAAAGAATATACAATAAATAATAGAACGTATAGTTTGAAACTATTCAATAATAACACATGAAATATGTATATAATAAAAGTAAAATACAAAAATAAAGAAAATAAGATATTAGTTGAGTGGTAAGTTTAATATTTTTTGTAATGTAATTGGCAAAAATTCTAAACTCATTATGTGCATTTTTTTTAAAAAACAAATTAAAGCACCTTCAAATAATTAAAAAACTTTTTTTTTTTAAATTCTTAATCAAATTAGTACTCAAATGACTTATGAAACTAACTCAATTAAAAAATTTATTAATAAGTTAAGATAATAGTTGTAAGTTATAACAAATTGTACATAGATATGCCATGACAACTAGGGAAGGAGAGTCGTTTTTTCCTAGACATAGAAGATTAGAAGGGCTTGGAATCATGTGGAAGACATTAAATGCAATCGTCCGAAATAGGTCATAGGGTTTCTGGTTTTTTTGACCACAAAAAGAAAAAAAAAGATGTGCAGTTTTTGGTTTCAATCTCTCTCGAAACGGGTTTCATTTTTTTAAATAATCCTTAAACTTCAGCTTCCTGTCGGATCTCATAACTAGTTGAAATTAATTGCTTGTACAATTACGACTAAATTATGACATTTATATATATTCTATAAAGATGATAAGAATATTATTAAGAGGAAACCTCAAATTTTGAAAGAATTAATTTTTATATATTATAAAATAGATAAAAAAAAATATCTTAGTTTTGTTGTTGATGTTAACTCTTCGCAAAATGGTGATTACAGAGTCTTTTGGTTTGATTTTGTAATATTATATGATGTTGCTTTTAGAACTGGAATTATAAATATGATTGTAGATTGCAAGAAGAAAGGAAAGTTGGGGGCAACCTGCAACATTTGATAATATATGTGTGGGAATAGAATAATAAGTATACGATAATGACTACATTGTAATTCGAGAGGTTAATATATGAAAAGATGCATGCATGAGAGAGGATCATGTTTCCATGCATGTGAATGTCCGCCAACAAACATTCACGTTGGAACCTAATTCTCATGGAATCCCGGTTTGAGGTTAGGGTTTTAATTTCTCCTCATCAATTCTCACCTCTATGATGCGACCAGTACCTAGAAACTTTAATTATTATTTCTATTAACCATTACTGTTGGAGATATAATTTTGAAAATTATATGGAATTTAATTCAATATGTATGGGATTCAAGCTATAATAAATTTAGACAGAGCACAAGCATGATTTTATATAAGATGTAGTTCAAATTGGAAACTTGAAAGACTGAAGCTTAAGCTTTAAAATAATAATCTTGATTTAATATTATATTGAAGAGTAGCATCATTTTATATTTATTCATTGCATGCATAAATAAATAATTTATTCATCTAATATGAAAATAATTTAGTTTTTTTTTAATTTTTAATATATACCATTCATCAAGATCAAATTTTTACATATAATTTTTTTTAAGAATTTTCATATATAATTAAATTGAAATTGAAATTTTATTCATTTGTTTTATTCCACGTAGAGCCAAAATCAATTTATAATTTTAAGATTTAAGGTTGGAAGACTCAAACAAGAATATGGAAACTACATAACTCCACGGCATGCATGACAATCTATCATGCGCCAAGGTGGTGTCAACTCAATCCCGTAAAAGATGTTCTATTTTTTCATGATCCACTTTGCTGCCGTTGAAAAGACATAAGAATAACAAAATTAGTATGGTTATTGAACTACGTTTCATGTAGGGTTGATACTTTGCTTTTGTTAAATTACAGAGTAAAAATTTTAAAGTTAAAATATGCTCTAGGTCTCTATACATTTTGGATGGTGAAAATTTAGTCTCTTTACATTTATATTCAGAAATTTAATGCCTCTAATTTTTAAATTAAAAAAAAATTCAGGCCCAATTATTATTACAATTAAAATTATTCTATTAAATTTTCTGGTGTAACATTTTAAAATTAAAAACACAAACTTAATAGTCGTGTAACAATAAAAATAACATTGAAAATACTAATTAAGATTTAAAAAAAATATTTATTCAAACTCATCAATATCAAATAATTATTTTATGTTGGAATAGTGTTTTTAAGAGAAATTAACATCATCATTTTGATTGAAATAGTTAATTAACAGTAGTAACTATTTAGACTAACTGATAACATTATAAAAGTAAAGAGGTCAAATTATGTTAAAAAGTAAAGTATATAGATTAAATCTCAAGTTTCAACATAGTCAAAGGGCCCAAAATTGAAATTTGACAATTGTTGTAAAAAAATACAATGCAAACCTAAAAGAAATAGAAAATTATGTGTTAATCTCTAAGACTCTTTTGATCTAAAAGATTAATTATTTGGGTTAAGTAGTAATATAAAAATTAATAATTATAAATTAAAGTATAGAAGTTGAATCTTAAATTTAGATATAATAAAGGGATCAAAACTATCATTCCCTAAAAAATGTTAAATTATAATTTTCTTTCTTCAAATATATTCATGAAATTAAGTTCCCTAAAAAAAAGGAAGCTAAAAACTGTTTTCGAGCAGTCTCTTTTAAATTTAAAGTAGCAGTATTTGAAGTGAATGTTCCTACGCAGTAATTATTTATCCTGATTCTGCATATTCATCATTTTGAATTAAAAGAAAATTTTTTATTGGAATAATCATTTAATGTATAATATGTCCGTTTCGTATAATATAAAAAAGTAGGATACTCATGACTATATGAGTATAGGATGAACCAAATCCTCATTGAATTTGATTTTTTTTATTAAAAAGAGTTCATATACGTTCTGCAATATCATTTATTAAAGAATATTATAGTGTAAGTATAAGAGTTTGAATTCGATTTCAAGTAGCCCATTTCCCACCTTCAATTATAAAAAGAATTAAAAGAAAATTTTATATTTTGATAACTGCTGATTTTACATTTTAAATAATATGAAAATTTTAAGTTTTTATTTTTATTCAATTCACATCAACCAATTTATGAATTTTTAAAGATTTATGAAGGTAATTTTTATATAAAATGAATAAAAAATTTATATAAAATAATATTTCAACATAACCTATTATAATTTTAATTTTTCCGATCCAACCAAAACTTTTTTTTTATATATACACACTTTTAATAATATATTTTTACATTTAAAGCGTGTTTGTACAGTAGTTATCCACTAATCTTGGGCCTCCTAATTAGTCAATTCCATCCAAATTTAATCAAGAAACATAGGTGGAATGAATGCCCAGTCTTCACCCCCTGCCTTTATAAATACCCATTTTAATCACCATTTTCTTCAGCACTAGGCTTTGTTGTTTTGGAATCATATATTGAGTTCTCTTCTTTGGCTACTATCAGGAGATCATCAGAGAGGTAGAGAAAATGGGAGGTTCTTCACCATGCGCCTCGTGCAAACTCTTGAGGCGTCGCTGCGCAAAGGATTGCGTCTTTGCTCCTTACTTCCCTTCTGATGACCCTCACAAGTTTGCTATTGTTCACAGAGTCTTTGGTGCTAGCAATGTCAGCAAAATGTTGCAGGTTTCTTTCTAAATTCCTACGCTATATATTATCATTTACTTAGAAATGCATGCTTGGTATATGTAGTTCCAAAAGTGTTGTCTTTTGTTTTGGTTTGGTTGAATTATACAGTGTATATGTTGTTGTAAATCTGACTTACATGCAGGAGCTGCCGGTTCAGCAGAGAGCGGATGCTGTAAGTAGCTTAGTTTATGAAGCAAATGCAAGAGTGAGGGACCCTGTATATGGATGCGTGGGAGCCATATCCTACCTTGAAAATCAAGTATCACAGTTGCAAATGCAGCTGGCGGTGGCTCAGACGGAGATGCTTTGCATTCGGATGCAACAGGAATCGGCCTTGCCAATGCCTATGCCAACTCAAATGCAACAAGATGACAAGTCCTTCCTTGCAGCCACTAATAACTTGGATAACATATCCCAATACCTCAACTTCGCTTCTTCTTCTTCCAGCAATGTAATCCAAGATCCATCGGCTCTCAAGAGAGAGTCTCTTTGGACCTAAAACTCTAATTAGCTTCTCTTCCCTTTGTTCAAATGAACTAGTACGTTTTTTTCCCCGCATTTTTCTTGGATATATTTGTATAGCAATACAAAGAAAATAATCCTCCATGGCTAATTGAAGTACGAGAAAATCATATTAAGTATTAGCACACCCACAGCATGTAAGAAATATATAAAAGTTAAATGATTTTAAACTTTAGAAATTAAGGTGTCACACTATAATAATATTTTATATAAAAATATAAAAAACCAAAATATTTTCATATAAATATTTGTTACTTTGTAAAATTCTAATTTTTTTTTATTTTTTAATTAAGTTGATGTCATTTTAACTTGGGTGATAATTGGAATATGAATCTAAAACTTAAAGTTGAATGTAAAAAGTATGTATATTAATTTTTTGAACGAGATATTAAATATAAATTTATAAAAAAAACAAAGAATAAAGTATATTAATATTACTATTTCTTAATTTATTCTAAAACGATTTAAAAAAAATTAACCATTCAAAGGTTAGAAGAAAATTCTTATTCAATTTAAATCAATTTTTTATAATAATATTTTAAATTAATTTGTTTCTTATATATATAATATACCAAATAGAGGAAAATTGATTTTCTTTCACCTCGTTTATTTTTTTATTATAATATTAGTGGTCCTCAGATAAGGAATGGGGTCATTGTGGGCATTTTGTAATGGCCCATTTGATTCTCTTTCGGCCCATAACTTAGAAGGTTCATGGCGGTCTTAGACTTAATCCATGTTGAATATTAATCAGGCTAAATGAGAAAAAAATTTAAAAAAATCAATTAATTCCTTCAAGTTAAATTTTTATTCCATTGAACCTTTATGGAGAATAATTTAATCAATTTGGTCTTTTCATCATAAATTCTTATTGCTCGATTTTATCAGACTGTTTATTCAGACTAAATGATAAAAGATTTGAAAAAAAAAATCAATTAAATCTTTTCAAATTAATTTTTATTCAATCCAACCCTTATAGACAATAATTTAATTAATTTAGTCTCTCCATCAACAGAAATATTTACTAATAAATTTAAACAGTCTATTTATTTATGTAAAAATATAATAAAAAAAGGTTACAATGAAAAATGAAAAAAAAATTAAATTAAATCTTTTAATAAGGAGGATGATTAAAATTGTAATTTGAAAATAAGAGAAGAGAAAAGATTAATCATAAGATGAAGATAAGAGGTAATTAAAATAACAGAGATTGAGAGAACAGAGAAGTGAAAGATTGTTTCTCCTTAAAACAAGATGTTTCACCGAAGACAATTATGTAGGAGAATGGCAAACAATCCTTCAAGTTTAAAAAATTGAAATTTCTTCTGAAGAGGACAAGACAAGAGTTTTCGCAATAAAAGGAACTTTATGGTATTTTCACAAACAAAATAAATTTCACAATGAATCCAAATTAAAGAGGTTGACGATATTTACATGCACTTAAACTATACAATTCAAGCTACCTCAAACTCTTTTAGGTAAATGTAAAATTCATGGACAAGAGTTTAAAGTACATCCTAACTCTTTATCCATTAGAATTTAAACATAAAATAGAGACTACTAACTCATACTAATTTTAACATAATGGACTAATTTTTGTGATTATTTATCATTTAAATAATGCTAAAAAGTAGCCTAAAATAATATTAAGTGGGCCTATCAACAAAATTAGGCTATAAATAAATTATTTTAACTCAAATGAGCTAAATGAAGCTCTCAATTAAAACAATTCAAATGAACAATCTAAATAAACTTAAACAACCCAAATGACTTCATTCTCCATTAAATGTGTGCGAGGCTCATCTCTTCACATTTGGGTCTCTTGTAGGCTTATTAAAAACGTCCATTTAACCTCACTACTTGAACTTACATCCTTGTAACAACATGAAACACAATCTTGAATTTTTAACGCTTCCAATCTCTTCTTTTGAAAGCCTTTTGATACTCATTCTTGTATCATCACACTGAGTTGAGCTTTTAACTGCTTAGTTTTGGATTGAGTTATTAGGCCTTGTGGTAAACTAAGTCCATCACATTCATAGGCTTAAGAATAATTTTTGATATTCATATCACCTTTCAAAAATTATTATCAGATAATAATACTAATAAATTATTATTCTAATATCAATTTAGTAACATAATTAATAAAAAACAATATTCTCATCAGTTTAAAAATATTTTCAAACTTATAAACTTGTGCTTCTATAAAAATTTTCAAACTTATAAACTTGTGCTTCTATATATAAGAAGCTCACATTCTAGAAAGGAGCTAAAAGTGAGTACGTCTAATTATGAATTATTTTATTAATTGTTTCGATGGTTAAGGTAACTCAAGTAAATGTTTGTTTGGGGGGCTCTTAGAGAATAAATCTACCATACAATATTTTTCTAACCAGCCCAATTTACTCCAAGCTTACTTTACCAAGATGTACATCTTGTATGCAGTCACTTTCACTCAAACCCTTCTCACACAAGGCTAATAACCACAAGCACCAAGTAGTTCCTCAATTCCTCATAGTAGAATTCTTTTGCGACTACATGAAGGAGGATTCCAAAGACTTTTATAGGTAAAACCTTGAAGTAGCTTCAATTCATCTATACTTTTTTAAACATATCCTCTAATTAAATACCAAATATTATCTTCTTATAAAAATCTTTTATCCCTTCTATCTCATCTTGTTAGATAGATTCTTATTAAGTCTTCAAAGTTGATCAAGATTTTTCTAGATTAAAACTCTAATCATAAAGCATGTGACCAACTTTCCTAATCCAAGGACTCTTTAAGAGATAAACTAGTTTTATTTTTACATATTGATCCTATATTTGTTGCATAACCACGATTTTAGCCTAAATAACAAAATTATAATAAGTCAAAGTTTACAACTCAAGCAAGTAATACGATTGTCACGAAGCACTGTCCAAACTAGTATTGCAACACTGCTCAAACAGTCCAAGTTTAGAGGTTTGGAAGTCTTGAATATTACACTTGGCAATATACTTCCTTTTTTGCTTGACTAAATGGGATGAGAATTGTGTTGGGCCATATCCTGATATCCAAACTCAAAGGTAGAGCATTGATCAGAGCCATAAGGTGCATAGCTTGGAATCCCTACAATCATTATCTTTAGAAAGAAAAAGATTAGTAGGCAATTCAAAACATGGAGATTCAAGCGCGCTGGTTACTTGAGAATGACGAGGAAACAATAGCTTTTAAGGTTGCATGATCTTGGCAAAGTTAAAGCAGACACTATTAATCTTCCAGTGAATGCTTGAAAGCTTAATTAGGTTCTGTTTGCTTAGTTTATTTGATGTAATTCTAAGGGGGTGCTTGGTCCAAAATCCAAATCATATTACATTGTTATTGGTAATCTTACATTTTGGCATAATATTTCAAGTTTGGTTCATAAATATTTTGAGCCGATAATCTTAATACCAAAATTATGGAATATGATGGTATTTTAATACCATCTATCCCTTTAAGTAATGTAGTAATATTCACTTACTTTTAACTATGATGTTAATCAGATAACTAATTTTGGATCTTGTTATACATGTTGTCCCTTATGGCTAACAGTGTTAAATTTTAAAGTTGGAGCAAATCAAAATAAGAAATGTGTTGTTTGGGATATTATTTTAGATAATTTTTTAATTTTATTTTTAAATAAATTTCATAAAAATATTAAAATTTTAAATTATCAAATTTCAATAATTAATATTTCCCAATCTAGTTACACCTATTGGAAAAAATTATTTGTTTAAGCAACATCTAGATATGTCATTAAATAAGGAAAAAGTATGAGAATTTCATGTGCTTATAATATATATATAAGATTTCTCAAAACTCTTTCCTTTTTTCTTTTTATTTTTCGTCATTTTCTTCTTCACCAAACAGGTAACAAAAGATCTTGCTCATTTTTTTGCATGGAAGTGAATTTATCCAAAATTTTTTTTAAAGAACTTGAATTAAATTCTAAACAATTTTCATGAAGTTTCAAGAAGAAATAGATTGAACTACACAATAAATTGAGAATCAAAATCTGATACGAGCTAAAATTCTATGTATAGGTTAGATTGTAAATACGAGGGTCATTAAGAGAAAAATTGGGATGCGAATGTAAGGCCATTACTGATACAAATAAGAACGTAAGGTTGTTATTGCTAGATGAAATGATAAAACCATTGCTCACAATTAAATTGTACTTCACTCAAGGCAGTGGGCATTTCTTTAACCATCAAATAAAAACAATAAAAAATTAAAACATAAGAATGTTGTTTCGGTTTTTTACCTCTGCGGAATCTAGTTTAGTAAGAAATATCTTGTAATATCGCAAGTATCCTTTAAGTCGAGAATGATATTAAAATTGGGAGCATATGTGTGTGAATAGGCGAAGGTAATAAAATAGAAATTACAAGTGTTTAAAGTGAAGGTTAAGTGATACTGAAGGTAATTGAAAATACTTGTGTTTTGAGAGAAATACATCTGGGGTATATTCCACAACTTAGAAGCAAGAAATTAGTAGACAGAAGTGAAGAAAATTAGAAGAAAAGAGAAGGATAGTGATGAAGTTGAGAAAGAAATGGAAGTGAAGCAAAAGAGAATAAATTCTTGTCAAAAGAGGTAAGCTTTCATATTAACTTTACTTATATCTCAATGAGTTAAGTTAAATATTTTATGAATGAAATGCATGCATGATATGTAAATTTTAATTGAAATAGTAGAGATAGAATGTATTTGGAGAAGTATGATTTGTAGAAACACCGAGTTTCAAGTGAAACAGAGAAATATGAATTGTATTATGAGAAGTTTGAAGGTAAAGAAATGAATATGATATCAACATATAAATATAAATGACTAAATTGAATAGTAATTAAAAGCATAATGATTATATAACGACCCGATAGTCACGGGTGTCGAAAAGTATATTTTCACGACTCCGTTTTCATAAATTAGACTCATAAGTATTTATTAGAAATATTTACAAAGTTAGTTGTGTAGTTAATTAAGTAAAATGACTAAATTATATAAAGGGTAAAAGTTGAATTATAGATTAAAAAAAATTAAAGGGACTAAAAAAATAATTATGTCATTGTCTTAAAATGCCGCGGTATAAGGTGAATATTATTATAAAAAATTTAATATTAAATCTTAATTATTAAGTATATATATTATATTATAATAATAAAATAAGTAATAAAAAGAAATGAAGTAAGAAAGATAGAAACGAAAAAAAAAGCAAGAAAGCAAGAAAAAGAAAAAGGGACAGAAAGACAAGGTTAGGGGTTTCAAAGTTTTCAAGTTTAATTGGTTAGTCAATTTAGTCCCTTTTTCTTGTAATTTTTATGATTTTTGGAATTTCAGTGTCAAATACTACCCGACCCATGCCAAAATTTTAGAAATTATTGAATTTTTAAGTGTTGTTAATGTTGAATAATTTTAGTATTAGAGATTAAATTGATAGATTTTTAAGTTAGAAATGAAAAAGGATTGAATTGTAGAATAGATTGTAAATTTTGAGTAATAGGGGCTCAATTGTAAAAATTTAAAATTTAGGAATTTAAGTGAAGATAGGGAGTTAAATTTAGTCTAAAGTGGAATTTGCATGAAAATAAAGAATTAAATGTGAAGAATAAAAATTAGTCTCGGTTTAGAGACTAAATTGGAATTTAGGCAAACATTGGGTAGCAATTGAAATATTCAATATAAAATTTAATTGTGTTGTATTGATGAATTTTAATTGTTTTAATTTCATAGCTGACATCGTATCGGAATCTTCGACTAAAAAGGGAAAAGATAAAGTCGACGAGGTATAGCTTAGAATTTTTGGTTTGTATTTTTATAATTGGAACTTAGTTATTAATTGTTATTTTTTTTATTTAATGTACATGGTAAGTATTGAGGTGAGTATTTGACACTTTGTCATTGAATTGAATTTAAGTTGATTGAATGGATTGAATTGGTATGTATATATTTTGAATATATTGATTATTTGAATTGAAATAAATATTGGTTGTATTTGAAAAGTAAATTGAAACCCTATTAACTATATCAGGCTGAGTCGGATATAGATGGCATGCCATAAGATTGGAAGAGTTTAGAGATTTCTTAGACTTCGAGTCGATGAGACACTGGGTGTCAATTTATTACTTCAGATTTATTCGATGAGGCACTGGGTGCCAATTTACTTCGGTTTAACCGATGAGACACTGGGTGCCAATTTACTACTTCGAATTATCTGATGAGGCACTGGGTGCCAAACTGATGTGTTTTGGTTGGATTTGTGTATCCGTCCGAGTCCAAGTCATGTTAATAGGGATAATTGAATAAAACAATATTATGATTGATATAGTATGTGAATTGAAAATGAGATAGTGAATTGAAATATGCAAATGAAATACATGAATTATGTATTCATGAATTGGATATGAAATGAGTAATGTTATTGTTAAATGATATATGGATCAATTTGTGAAAAGCTATTATGTAGCAACTGATGAAAATTAAGTAGAGTATAAAATAATGTAATCATGATTTGAGTATTGAATGGTTAATGCTATTGTATAAATAAATGTGGTTTTAAATATGTAATTATGTTTAACATTTAATTGTGTATGTTATATTGTTTTGTTTTTAAATATTCGGATTATAGAAACACTACTGAGTTTTACTCAGTGTACGGTTTTGTTTTCCTTGTGCAGGTTAGGTACTTAATTTTGATCGCCGATTCAGCAACCAACAACGGTCCCGATCTCAAACGTGGTGATGTTTATCCTTTTATGTCGGTACATACCTAGGGTGTCTAACTATTAGATATTTTGTGAATTAATTGTAATGAGATTATAAGTTTAATATTGGTTGGTTACAAACATATAAATATGTGTTTGTGTTAAAGCTATATTATGGCACGTTTAATTGGTGTTTAAATATTCATAAACTAGGCAAATGGATTGAATTAGATATGTCTATAATTTGGATTTGAATGATGTTTTGATGATATGAATTAATGATATAATTGTGGTACCAATGAGGGTACATTGGTTAGGCACCTAGGATGATTGATTTGACATGTTTTGAATCTGTTTGATTGTGATCTGAAATAGTTAAGCGAATAATTTTTGAGTCGCTTAGTGTGCAAGCTTGCAGGGAATGGCAAACTTGTTGTTTAATGTACATTTTGAGTCCACACGGCCAGACACACAGGCGTGTAACTGGGCCGTGTTAGACACACGGCTAGCATACGGGCTTGCGAGGCCATTTCAAAAGGGCACATGGTCTGGCACACGGGCGTATGGCTTGGTCATGTGACCCAAGTCAGAGAGTTACATGGGTACAGACACAGGCTAGAGCACGATTGTGTGTCCCTATTTCGAATGCCCACACAGCCGGAGACGCAGCCTGACCATACAGCTGTGTGAACCTTGTAGCTTTGAAAATTTTTATTATTTTTTGAAAAATTCTCTGAGTTTTCAAATTAGTCATGATTTGTTTCAAACATATATTTTGTGCTTCGAGGGCTTAAATAAGGGATAATATGTATGAGTTTAATTGGTTTTTAACCTAAATATAATATGATAAGAAATGTTTGGAATTTATGTCTGTTTGATCGATAAGCTTCGGTAATACTCTGAAACCCTATTCCGGCGACGAATGTGGGTTAGGGGTGATAATGCTCTAGAATAACGTATTTTATTGTATTAATTATGTGATTATTCTAAGTATGTTCCTGCTAATTTGTGCTATTTATAATCTTTTATCTCATAGGGACTAAATTGGAGGCGAAAGTAAAATTAAGTGGATAAAAGTGCGAATTTGGAGACAAAATGGGCTGATACGAGACACAAGAAAAAGATTGTGCCAAAAGTGCGAACATGGAAGACATAATGACTAAAAAGTAAATAGAAGAGATTTTATTTTAGAAGACTCTATTTTATTTTATTTATATTAGGATAATTAATGTTAGGATAATTATTGGAATTATTTTAGGATTTTATTTTAATTATTTTTTTTTAAATGTATTTATCTTTAAAGAATTTAAGTTAAGTTAGACTATCTCTCTAGCACTATAAATAAGGGGTGAAGTGACTCTAATTGTGTTTATCTTTTTCTGTAAACACTCTCCCCCAAAAATTTAGGCTTTTGTTCTTTCATATTTCCTTTCAATAAAATTTATTTTTCCATATTTTTATTTATTTTCTTTCCCACCATTATCATGAGCCACTAAAATCCATCTAGCTGAAAGTTATCAATATTTCCTAAAAGGGTTCTTGAGGCTTAGAATCCGAACTTAGCCTGTTCCACCAAGTATTCATCGTCTCTCCGCATTACGAGCTGACGCTTCCGTCCATGGCCCTTAAAAAGTAAGCTTTTCAACGTATGCAAAGGCGGCCGCTTTGTGTGTTTTGGAAGGGTTGCACCATCGGTTCATCAACTTACTGCGTCAGAGGTTAGCGAGCCAAAGAGACAAAATGGCGTGGGATTCGCCATTGAAAGGCGTTGATCTAGCATAGGATGCTGGCTAGAGTCAGGTTCCTTAAAATCGTAAGTATAAATTCTTGGAGCTGGTGGTCGTTGGCGTCCTATTCCACTATAACTGGCTTACTTGGTTTGAGAAGGGTCATCCAAAAGCTAAGGATTGAACACAAGGCGGAATGAGTCAACTGGAGGCTGGAACTTTCCCATAAGAATTTCTTTATCTCAACTCTATTTTCTATTTTTAATTTTCGCAATTTCAATTCGACTTATTAATTCTGTTTTGTTTTATTTTCATTTCCAGATCAAAACTTTTAATTCTGTTATTTTTAATTTTTTCCAGGAACGCAGGTTTCTTGGGCATGATTTCGGCCAGGATATCGAAAAATAAGCGTTTGTCTAATCCGGTCTCTGAGGATTTCGACCCTACTTCCCTTTTACTGTTATTTTTATTATTTTATAGGGAATAGGTTAATTTGGTGTTTTCAACGACTGCATCAAATTTTGGCACCGTTGTCGGGGACTGGCAACATATTAATCTTGTTTTTTTTCTATGACCAGATCTGCTCTAGGCACTCTTGCGTTCGACCCAGAGATCGAAAAGACTGCAAAAGCTAATCGAAAGGAAACAAAGCTATGGAAGAAGCAGTCAGCGGTGGTTGGAACTCAAAGTAATCCACCGCCAGAAATTAGAATCGACGACGAAGTAGAGTGTAGGGTTAACGAAAACCCTACTCGAACATTTGAAAGTAAAGAAGAAGAAGTTGATTCACCTGAAGAGGTTCTTGACGCCAGGGTTAACGAAAACCCTAATCAGGAGCAGCAACAGATGGCTTAAACAATTTGGCAACTGGCCGAAGCCCTAACGGAACAACCACCATTATGCATAGCGTATCCTAATATGGATACTGATTTTGAATTAAAGTCTGGTTTAATTCAATTACTTCCAACTTTTAGAGGGCTACAAAAATGAAAACCCCTATAAGCACTTAAAGGAATTTCACATGGTTTGTCTTAGTATGAAACCTCAGGGGGTAACTGAGGATCAAATTAAATTGCGTGCTTTTCCTTTTTCCGTAGCAGATTCAGCCAGTAAATGGTTATTTTATTTACCCCCTAGATCTATTACTATATGGGCTGATTTATCTCATTTATTTCTCAACAGGTTTTTTCCAGCATCTCGAGCA
The DNA here is from genome assembly GCA_020496765.1 of Gossypium stocksii. Taxonomy (NCBI): domain Eukaryota; kingdom Viridiplantae; phylum Streptophyta; class Magnoliopsida; order Malvales; family Malvaceae; genus Gossypium; species Gossypium stocksii. The sequence continues at coordinate 116,065,274 of CM035623.1, forward strand.
GCTGAGTTAAGGAGGGAGATCCTTGGAATAAGGCAAAAAGAAGCTGAATCTCTTTACGACTATTGGGAACGGTTTAAGAAGTTGTGTGCAAGCTGCCCACAACACGGTATAACAGAGCAATCTCTTCTCCAATATTTTTATGAAGGTTTGAAGCCTATAGAGATGAATATGGTGGATGCTGCTAGTGGATGAGCATTGGTCAACATGACTCCCCAACAAGCGAGAGACTTGATCTCCACAATGGCTGCAAAATCTCAGCAGTTTCGAGTCAACCATAAACCCCCTAGAAGGGTTCACCAGCTAAGTAATTCTACTATTGAGGATAGACTTGATAAACTTACTAATATTATAAATTCTCTTGTTGACAGGGTAAAACCAGCTCGAGTGTGCGGAATATGTGCTACACCTGAACATACCACAGATACATGCCCTAGTTTGCATGATGACACTATGGCCCATTTGGATGCTGTGGGAAACTTTCCTAGGCCGCCACAAAGGCGATATGACCCCTATGCTAAAACATACAATCCAGGATGGAGAGACCACCCTAACTTGAGTTATAGGGCCAATCCACGAAACAACCAAGCGTACCAAAACTGATTTCCGCAACAACCCCAAGGTTCAAGTAATTCTCTTGAGACTTTGGTCAATAAATTAGCAGCTTACGTCCTTGAATTTCAACAGCAAACTCTTAGTTTCCAAAGAGAGACGAAGGATTCCATAAAGGAGTTGACCACCTCAATTGAAAAATTGAATTCTCAAGAGAAACTGCCGTCACAAATAGAACCAAACCCGAGGTAAAATGTGAATGCAGTGACGTTACGAAGCGGAAAGATACTGGAACCAATTCCCGACAGGAATCTTGGCCAAGAAAACGCCCAAGAAAAATCAGAAAAAGACGAACAGGTCCGACCGAAACCACCATTGCCTAATATTCCACTTCTATTCCCATAACGATTCAATCAGTGTCGAAAAGGTAAGGAGGATAAGAAGATCCTTGAAACATTTAGGAATGTTGAGATCAACATACCCCTGTTAGACGCCATCAGGCAAATTCCAAGGTATGCTAAATTTCTTAAAGAACTTTGCACCAACAAACGAAAGTTAACAGGTAATGAAAGGGTAAATGTTGGTGAGAATGTATCTGCAGTATTACAGCGAAAAATGCTGGCAAAGTGTAAGGATAGGGGCATGTTTGCAATACATTGTAAAATTGGCCATTTGGAAATTAAAAAGGCTATGTGTGATCTAGGAGCCTCAATAAATATAATGCCATATTCTATTTATGAATCACTTAACGCAGGTTTGTTGACAAAAACAGGTGTTATAATTCAATTGGCAGATAGGTCCGTTGTGCACCCAGAAAGAGTCCTTGAGGACGTGTTGGTAAAAGTTAACGAATTCATTTTTCCTGCAGATTTTTATGTGATTAAAATGAAGGAGGATAGCACCCCTGGATCCTCAGATCTCTTATTAGGACGACCTTTCCTTAGTACAACTAGTACTAAAATTGATGTTCGAAGTGGAATTCTCATGATGGAGTTTGATGGAGAGATCGTGAAGTTTAAGGTGTACGACGCCATTAGCCATCCAAGCGAAATCTTGAGTGTAAATCGTATCGACATAATTGACTCTCTAGTGGAGGAGAATTCTGAGTCAATTCATGGAGATAATTCTGAACTTAGTAAATTTGAATTTATGAATGAATTATTATCTCCGAATACTAAACTTTTACCCTCTATTGTACAGGCACCAGAGTTGGAGTTGAAACCGCTTCCTGAACATATGAAATATGCATTTTTGGGTAAAGATAATACCCTACCGGTCATAGTTGCTAATAACCTCTCTATGCAGGAAAAAGAAAGTTTGGTTCGTGTGTTAAAAAGTCATAAGGAGGCGATTGGCTGAACCATTGTAGGCTTAAAAGGGATAAGCACTTTGACGTGCACACACAGGATCTACTTGGAGGAAAACACAAAACCGAGGCGAGAGGCACAACGACGACTAAATCCGAATATGATGGAGGTGGTAAAAAAAGGAAATAATCAAGCTTCTGGACGCTGACGTAATTTACCCCATTTCTGACAGTAGATAGGTAAGTCCGGTATAAGTCGTGCCCAAGAAAACGGGCGTGACAGTAAAGGAAAATGCTGAATGAGGCTTGGTACCTACCCGAGTACAAAATAGGTGGCGCGTTTGTATTTATTACAAGAAGTTAAACTCATACACTAGAAAAGATCATTTCCCTCTTCCTTTTATTGATCAGATGCTTGAAAGATTAGCTGGAAAATCTCACTTCTGTTGTCTTGATGGTTATTCAGGTTTCTTTCAAATCCCAGTAGCACCAGAAGACCAGGAAAAGACCACTTTCACATGCCCGTTTGGAACATTCGCATACAGAAGCATGTCATTTGGTCTTTGTAACGCGCCAGCCACCTTCCAGAGATGCATGATGAGTATATTTTCTAAATATGTGGAAAAAGTTATCAGTTTTTATGGATGATTTTACTGTTTATGGGAATTGTTTTGATGAATGCCTTAAAAACCTAACGATAATTTTGAGTAGATGCATAGAATTTAATCTCGTCTTGAACTATGAAAAATGTCACTTTATGGTAGACAAGGGTTTAATTCTAGGACATATTATGTCATCTAAGGGAATTGAGGTCGATAAGGCCAAAATTCAAATTATAAACTCTTTGCCTTATCCCTCTATTGTGAGGGAAATTCGTTCTTTCCTTGGTCATACAGGGTTCTACAGGCGCTTCATAAAGAACTTCTCGAAGATAGCTGAACCACTGTGTGAATTGTTGCAGAAGGATAAGAAGTTTGAGTTTGGCCCAGAGTGTAAGGAGGCTTTTGACACGCTTAAGCAAAAATTGGTCTCCGCTCCTATAGTGTAACCGCCAGATTAGAAATTTCCATTTAAAGTTATGTGCGATGCCAGTGAACGTAGTGTAGGAGCCGTGTTGGGGCAAAGGATAAACAAGGAACCACATGTCATTTGTTATGCCTCGAAAACCCTAGATGCTCCACAGGGCAACTACACCACGATAGAAAAAGAACTCTTAGCCATTGTATTTACTTTAGATAAATTTCGACCTTATTTATTGGGATCCAAAGTAATTGTTTTTTCTGATCATGCAGCCCTCAAGTACTTGATCTCAAAGAAGGAAGCAAAACCAAGGCTCATCAGGTGGATTCTATTACTCCAAGAGTTTGACATCGAGATTCGAGACAAAAGAGGATGTGAAAACTTAGTGGCTGACCACCTGAGCAGAATAAAGGTACCTTTTGATGACATCCCCATCAAAGAGGAATTCCCTGATGAAAGCTTATTCTCGACAGAGGCACATCTCCCATGGTATACAGATATGGTAAATTTCTTAGCCACAGGATCGTTACCCACTGAGTTAACACGTTCCGCAAGGAATAAGCTCAAACCCGACGCTCGATATTACATTTGGGATGACCCGTACTTGTGAGAATACTATTCAGACCAGATAATACGACGATATGTTCCAGACACTGAGGTAACTTCTATACTTAATTTTTGTCATGCTGAAGCTTGCGGAGGGTATTTTGGGCCAAGCGAATGGCTCATAAGGTGTTAGAATGTGGGTTATATTGGCCTACAATTTTTCGAAATGCATATAACTTCTGTAAGTCTTGCGATAGGTGCCAACATACAGGTAACATCACTAAACGAAATCAAATGCCCCTATCCCTGATTCATGTATGCGAAATCTTTGATGTTTGGGGCATCGATTTCATGGGCTCGCTTATTTCTTCATTTAGCAATATATATATAATTCTCGCGGTGGATTATGTTTCTAAATGGATAGAAGCAAAGCCTACTCGCAACGATAATGCCAAAACTATTGTGGAATTTCTGAAACAAATTATTTTTTCTAGGTTTGGCACCCCTCGAGCCTTAATCAGTGATCGTGGCACCCACTTTTGCAACAAGGTCATGGAGGCACTATTGTCAAAATATGGAGTCCATCACCGTATAGCCACGGCTTACCACCCTCAGACGAATGGACAAGCCGAGGTTTCAAATAGGGAAATAAAGACTATTTTAGAGAAAACGGTGCGGCCCAACCGAAAAGATTGGAGTCTTTGGCTCAATGACGCACTTTGGGCCTATCGGACAGCATATAAAGGACCAATTGGAATGACCCCGTATCGACTTGTTTTTGGCAAAGCTTGCCATCTTCTGGTAGAATTAGAGCATAAAGCCTATTAGACGGTTCGACAATGTAACATGGAGTTAGACCCTGCAGGAAAGGCTAGGAAGTTAGATATCTAGGAATTGGAAGAGATCCGCAACGATGCTTATGAGAATGCTCGTATTTATAAAGACAAGACCAAGTTGTTTCATGAAATGAAAATCGCTCAGAAGTATTTTTCGGTAGGACAAAGAATTTTGCTTTATAACTCTATGTTGAAATTATTTCCAGGTAAGCTTCGATCACGATGGCAAGGACCTTTTGTCATTACTGAAGTATTCCCTCATGGTGCGGTTGAAATAAAAAGTGAAGAATCGAGGAAATGGTTCAAAGTCAATCGCTAGAGATTAAAGCCATTTTACGAAAATTTTCAGGCCCACACGGTCGAAAGAATTCAGTTAGAGCCACCATAGAACAGTTCAAGGCGTCGAGCTAACGACGTTAAACAAGCGCTTGTTGGGAGGCAACCCAATCTTTATTTTTTTATCTTTATTTTTATTTTTTATTTTTATTTTTTATTATTTTTTGTTTATTATTTATTATTTATTATTATTTATTATTTTGTTTTTATTTGTTTTTCTTTTAAATAAATTTCTCTTCTTTCATCCAGGTCAAACGGAGCGAAAATACGAAGAACAAAAGACAAAAAAGGGTGCACCAAATAGCCCTATCCTTGGTACCAAACAACCTCTGTTCTAGCCCTATTCCAGCCCTAGAATAACTTATCCCTGCAGCCAAACACCCATTTTCAACAACTTAAAACCCCCAATCTTTCATAAATTTTTTTCTTTCTCAAACTTTTCTTCCCCCATTGTCGTCGCATCTCTTCTTCTCCACCTACACTGCCAGTCACCGTTCACCATGGTCAGAACTTAGCCGCGCCGCCGCCGAACCCTCCTCCATGGTGAACCAACGACGACACCGTTTCTCTGCCCCTCAAGCCATCGATTTAACTAGCGATGCGTCTTCCTTGGCTTCATCTCCTCCACGCATCTCCGTCTCCTCGTCGTCTCCCTCCTCCTCACCGTCGCAATCCGTTGAGCCCACGTCGTCTTCTTCATCGAACGACACCACCACCGGGCCACCTATCACGATGTCATCCCCTTTTCGCGACTCATCTTCTCTTCCACACGTGCCTTTGATGAACATGCCGTCTCCCGTCCCTTCTCCACTTCGCGCATCACCGGCACCCGTTCTCTCTCTGCTGCGAGTCGAGTCGTCGTCTGCTTCCTTGCACGAAACCATCCTTCTCATTCCTCTACCATCGCGCCCCACGCATACCCAAGCACCACCGCGCACAACCGTGCCACCGTCGAACGCACCACCTACCTAAATGGGGACCCAAGTCGCGGAGTTCGAGTCCGCACATCATCCATCTCGAAGATGGTCGTCCCGAACGTTGGCTCACCCTCCGCCAACCTCCGCAGCACCTATCTCTGACACAAAGCCTTCACGACGTTCGACCTCGTAGACAGAAGCTTTCGCGGAGGCATCTACGAGTTCTTCATCTTACCACACTGTTGACTCCTTTAACACGGCTACCGAGCAGCACCCCATACCCTCTCGTGGTCGCACCTACCGTTCTCGCATCAACAACCTACCACTGGAGGCCCGTTTGCACGGTAACCTTATTTTTACTTTCGATATTGATCGACACAGGTATTACCCTCTTCGACATAAATCGATTATACCTCGTAAATGCCTGTCAATACCTGTCTTGGCTGCTTTGCGTATTGAGAATGATATTACAGGTTATTTTAAGAATATTGGATGGGTTGGAAATTCTGATATTGCTTACTGTGCATATTACGAGTTAGTTTTAGAATTTTATTCCACATTTCGTTTTGAGCAACGTAATCAAATGTCGTTAGATACACCTGGTACAGTCAAGTTTCGGTTACTTGGCACTATGCATAGCTTGTCTCTGCTTGAATTTAATCTTGCTTTATCTTTCGTAACTGAAGAATATGCTATGTCTCCTACTTTTTAAAACAGTTTGTATACATTTCCTACTGATTTTCGAGCCGTCGAGGCCTTTTCTTTGCTAACTGATAATGCCTGATAAACGATAAATTATACATATTTTTACCTCATGTTTAGCCTAATTTCTGGATGAATTATCATTAATTTTGTGAGAATTGGTACTCTTAATCCTTTTTTTTCATGTCTTATACTCAGGAGAGCATAGGGAAGAGAAAAGAACGAAAAACGGGCCAAAAACGAGGAAAATGGGCCAAAATGTGAAAATGACACTGCCCAAGGAGTCACCACACGGCCGTGGCACACGGTCGTGCCACACAAGGTCCAACAAGCCTTGACAAGCACGGCCAGGCCACACACCGTGCCACCTCAACAGGCCCGAACACAGCCCTTATTGAAACCACACGGGCGTGGCACACGGGCGTGTCCCTGTCGTGAGGAAGTATAATTGCACTCGGTTTTGGATACTTAGAGGCTAAGAAAGGCATCCCAAAGCTCTATATAAAGACCCTAGGAGGCAACTCTTAGGGTGTACTCTTTTTTCCCAAAAAGGAGCGCCATATTTCTGCCAACACAATGAGTGAAAGTAAGGAATTACTCCAAGGGAAGCTGATTGATTCATCCCAGAAGCCAGAATTCTACATCAAGGCAGAGGATCTCCCTAAATTCCTTCAGAGGTTTTTGGGTTCTTTATTTTTTGTTATCTTATTTCTTCTGAGATGTTTTCTTTATTAATTATGAACTAAACCTCTCAAATACTTGAGGGGGATGAAACCTAAGACAGATCTTGTTATTATTTATTCTTGAATTATTTGATAAATACTTGAATTGTTCTTAATTATGTATTCTTCATTCTTGATTTAATAATCCTAGGGATTACTTCAAGAAACTGATGTGCTTAGGCAGAGGAGTAAAAGTCCCTGTTTTAATAGTAGATCTACCATAATTAAACGGAGTTGCATGCAACCCTAGACATAAGGCGACATAAATCTGCCGGATTAGGGTCAAACCTAATAAGAGGATCCATAGATCGAATTAATGCAACCTAGGGGTGTTAATTGATAAAGAAACTTTAATTAACCACCTAGGATTAGTTGTTCTTATCCTCGACAAAGGTATTAACATAGGTTAGGGATCTCTACGGATCAAGTCAAGTGAAGAAATCATCTAGTTCAAGAAGTTAATAACAAGTGAAGTCTAGGTGGATTCTCCCTTAAGTATTGCTTATATCAATCAGCTTTTCCCTAAATGTTTTCCCCAATTTACTTTTTGTGCAGTTTTAGTTAGTTTTAGAATTAGTTTCAACCAATCCTCTTTTATTTTCAGGCTAGATAGTAGAAAGGAAGTAAGTATTAGTATTTTTGGTTCCCTTGGGTACGATAACTCGATCTTGCCACTAAACTATACAACTGTTCGATGGTACGCTTGCCTTGAAAATCGTGATATTAGTTAGTTTTTGGTGTGATCAGTTTTTATAAATTTTATTACTTAATATCGCGAGTATCAAGTTTTTGGCGCCGTTGCCGGGGAACTAAAATATTAAGAAAACTCGATTTCTATTATTTTAACCATTACTATATTTTCAATTTTTATTTATTTTTATTTTTCTTTTTCTTTTATTTTTTATTTTTATTTTTTTCTATTTTAATTTTCTTTACTTTTTCCTTCTAGGTATTTCTAGTTTATGACTAGAAACAACCCAGCGGGACTATTGCTTTTTGACGAAGATTTAGAAGCGACAGTTCGCAGAACTCGCAGAGAGATCAGATGAAGCCTACATTATATAGAACAAGATCAAGAACAAAGGCCAGAACATACAGAAGAGATGGAAGCAAACCAAAACATTCCGCCACCTCCCGTAATAGTCGCGCCACCAACAAATCAAGAAGAAGCTCCTCGCACTATGTATGATTATGCTAAACCCAGTTTGGCTGGTACCCAAACTAGCATTATTAGACCTACTATTGCTGCTAATAATTTTGAATTAAAACCTAACACTATTTAGATGATACAACAATTGGTGCAGTTTGATGGTTTACAGGATGAAGATCCAAATTCACACATAGCCAATTTTTTAGAACTATGTGAAACTTTTAAAATTAATGGCGTTTCTGATGATGCCATTCGTCTAAGGCTATTTCTATTCTCTTTGAAAAATAATGCCAAACAGTAGTTAAACTCTTTACCACGAGGCTCAATCACTACATGGGAACAGATGACCGAAAATTTTTTACTTAAATATTTTCCTCCAGCTAAAAGAGCTAAATTATGAAACGATATCTCTTCTTTTGTGCAGATGGATTTAGAAACACTTTACGATGCCTGGGAGAGATACAAGGATCTTTTGAGAGGATGCCCTCATCATGGTTTACCTTTGTGGCTACAAGTTCAAACCTTTCACAACGGTTTGAGCCCTTCAACAAGGCAAATGATCGATGCAGCTGCAGGAGGAACAATCAATAATAAAACACCCGAAGTAGCTTATGAATTTATTGAAGAGATGTCACTGAATAATTATCAGTGGCAAGTCATGAGGACAAAGCCGACAAAAGCTGCAGGAGTTTATAATATTGATGCTATCACTATGCTTACTAACCAAGTAGAACTTTTAAATAAAAAGTTTGATAATTTTGTTGGTTCTACGCAGGCACAGCCAGTGATGCAATGTGACACAACTCCAGTAAATATGTTTAATCCAGACTACTCATCCTATGGACACAGCATGGAAACTGAGCAAGCCAACTATATGGGTAACAATTCTAGACCTCAAAATAACCCTTATAGTAATACTTACAATGCAGGTTGGAGAAATCATCCCAATTTTTCATGGGAAGGATAAGGAAATCAAGGACAACAGCCTCCTCCGGGATTTCAGCAGCCACCACCACAACAAGAGAAAAAGTCGAATCTTGAAGAGATGTTCACCAAATTTATGGCCGCATCAGAAACCCATTTCCAAAATACTGAAACAGCACTAAAAACTAGCAAGCATCAATTCAAGGGCTTAAAAATCAAATCAGTCAACTTGCAAAATTAATTTCAGAGAAACCACAAGGTGGACTACCAAGTAATACTGAGCCAAATCCTAGAGAACATGTCAAAGCAATTACTCTAAGAGATAGGAAAATACTAGCTGAACCAGAAAAGAAATCTGCTGCAGAATCTTTAAGAGACAAGGCAGAGGACCTCAAGGAAAACACTCCACCAATACTCAAGGAATACAAACCGCCCATTCCATATTCGGTAAAGTTGAAGAAAGACCGTACAGACGCTCAATTCGGTAAATTTCTTGAACTTTTTAAACAATTACACATTAACTTACCTTTTGTTGAAGTAATTTCGCAGATGCCGTAGTATGCGAAGTTCTTTAAAGAACTTCTGACAAATAAAAGGAAGTTGGAAGAATTAGCCACAGTGGAACTCAACGAAGAATGCTCAGCTATTCTCCAAAATAAATTACCGGCAAAACTGAAAGATCCAGAAAGTTTTACTATTCCTTGTTTAATTGGTAGTTTACTTATTGATGAAGCCTTAGCTGATTTAGGTGCTAGCATTAATCTCATGCCTTACAAAATGTTCAAGCAATTAGGTCTAGAGGAACCAAAGCCCACTAGGATGAGTATTCAACTAGCTGATAGATCTCTTAAATATCCTAGGGGAATCATTGAAGATGTGCTAGTAAAGGTAGATAAATTTATATTCCCTATTGATTTTGTTGTGCTTGATATGGATGATGATATTGAGGTACCTTTAATTTTGGAACGTCCATTCTTAGCCACTGCTAGAGCTGTTATTGATGTAGGGGATGGTAAATTAGTACTTGAAGTTGGTGAGGAAGAAGTCGTTTTTAAAATCTATGATGCTATGAAATTTTCTAAAGAACAAGATGATTCTTGTTATTTTATTGATATTATTGATTACTTTGTTCAAGATAATTTTCAGGAACTTTCTATCGCAGACACGTTGGAACTGTGTCTTGTTCAAGGTGGGGGGAAAGATGAAACCACCACTGAAATTGAGGAATTAAGAAAGGAGTTAGATTCTAATAAAATCATCACAAGATACATAAGTTATGAAAGTATAAAGATGAATGATGAATTGAGACAGGAACCTTCCATTGATGAACTCCCTAAATTAGAGTTAAAATCACTGCCAGATCATCTAGAATATGCCTTTTTAGGGGAAGATTCAACTTTACCAGTTATTATCGCATCAGATTTGAGCATTGCAGAAAAAGAGGAACTACTCCATGTGTTAAGGGAACACAAGCATGCTATAGCTTGGAAAGTTTCAGATATTAAGGGAATTAATCCTTCCTTCTGCACCCATAAAATTTTAATGGAGGATGAATTTAAACCATCGGTGCAAGATCAGAGACGATTGAATCCTAACATGAAGGAAATTGTAAAAGCCGAGGTAATTAAACTTCTAGATGCAGGCATTATTTATCCTATTTCTGATAGTTCTTGGGTAAGTCCTGTGTAGGTTGTTCCTAAAATGGGAGGTTTGACCGTGGTGTCTAATGACAAAAAAGAGTCAATACCTACAAGAACAGTTACTAGATGGAGAGTTTGCATTGATTATAGAAAGCTGAATGACGCCATTCGAAAAGATCATTTTCCCTAACCTTTTATTGATCAGATGTTGGAAAGATTATCAGGTCACATGTATTATTATTTCTTAGATGGCCTCTCTGGATACTTTCAAATCCCGATAGCTCCAGAAGATCAGGAGAAAACGAGATTCACATATCCATACGGTATGTTTGCTTATCGTAGAATGCCTTTTGGTTTATGTAACGCTCCTGCTACTTTTCAGCGATGCATGCTAGCTATCTTCAATGAATTTGTGGAAGACATCATGGAGGTATTTATGGATGATTTTTCAATCTTCGGTAATTCTTTCCAACTTTGTGTTAATAATCTAAAACGTGTTTTGATGAGATATGAAGAGACAAATTTAGTGCTAAACTGAGAAAAATGCCACTTTATGGTTCAAGAGGGTATTGTATTAGGACATAAAATTTCCAGTAAAGGGATAGAGGTAGATAAAGCAAAAATTGAAACCATTGAAAAATTACCTCCCCCTAATTCAGTTAAGGCTATAAGAAGCTTTTTAGGACATGTCAGTTTTTATCGCAGGTTTATTAAAAAATTTTCTAAAATAGCTAAGCCTTTAACAAAGACGTTAGAAAAAGACGTGCTTTTCAACTTTGGTCAAGAATGTTTAGAATCTTTTAACACTCTTAAGGAAAAGTTAGTCAATGCCCCGATTATGATTTCACCTGATTGGAATCTACCTTTTGAACTAATGTGCGATACAAGTGATTTTGTAGTAGGTGCAGTTTTGGGACAGCGAAGAGACAAGCACTTTCAACCAATCTATTATGCTAGCAGAACTCTAACAGCTACTCAAGCAAATTATACTACCACAGAAAAAGATTTGCTAGTCGTTATTTTTGCATTTGACAAATTCAGATCTTATTTAATTTTGTCAAAAGTCATTATTTATACTGACCATTCTGCTCTTCGCTACCTTTTAACTAAAACTGATGCAAAACTTCGACTAATAAGATGGATTCTCGTAACGACCTCAAAAGTACGATATCGAAAAATAAATTATCGGGCTTCCATTTCTAGTAAAATGAACTCGTAAATATTTATTAAAAATATTTATAAAGTTAATTATGTGTTTAATTAGGCTTTAGTTAGGTAAATTTAGTTTAATTTAGAAAAATTAGTGAAAAATACTAAATTGAATGAGAGATAAAAGTTAAATTATAGATTAGTAGAATAAAAGAGGGACCAAAGTGGCAAATATGCCATTCCTCAAAGTTGGGGCGGCATAATATAAAAATCTAAGATTTTTATACTTAATTAATAAATTAAATTATTATTATGGTTGTTTATTAAATATTATTATGAATTAAAATAAGACAAATGTATGTTGATGATTGGTACATGTGTAATAATGTGTGATGGAACTTGAGGAGCTCCAACAATCTGGACTTGAACTTGGAGGGCTGAGAGCAGATTTGGATCTGCTAAGGCCATTGTAAAATTTGGAAAAAGAGTAACCATGACAAGACCAGAATTTAAAGTTGCTTCAACAGTAGCAATACAAGAAGCGGAGAAAAAGAAGTAGCAAAAGGAAGCTGAGAAGCCTGAAGAAGGTCATCTTGGCAAAAGACCAATTGTAGACAATTCACCACCAAGATCACCTCCTTCAAAACAAGCTTCAAAATCATTGATGATCCAGCAAAATCAAAATCCTTTAACAAAATTTTTAAAGGATTATAATGAAGCTATAATTCCAAAAATCTCAGCTTTGCAACTTCAAAGTCGACAATCAGATTCTGAGATGGATTGTTCAACTTCCACTTCATCGTCAGAATTATCCCCAGAATCAGGATCTGAAAATTCATCAGAAGAAGAAAATTTTTTAATCTCCAGAAAAACTTCATATGTACTTGGTTTAGTTCTTTCTGGAAATTTTGGGAAAGAAATACGAACTCCTTCTGTTGGAAGAGTATTTCTTTGTCTGATTGAAGGAAACAGCTCAACTGTATTTGATCTTGAAGATGGTGCTGGAAATTTTCCTGTTTCTTGGAGTGCTTTAATCTGCTCTTTAAGATTTTGGATTTCTTTATCTCTTTGATTCAAGTGAGAAAAGAAATCTTGACCAGGTGCAGCTGGTTCTTTTGCCACAGCATCTAGTATCTTTTTTAGGAGGCTAATGAGATCTTTCACCACTGTTGTGTTATCATCTACTTTGGCTTCGACTGCTGAAATATTTGAGTCGATTTTCTTTAAAACATGGTTTGAGCCAAAGCATTTTTAGTTTGCCAGTTGAGAGTGGCTTTTGCAGCACTTATCTTTTTGTTTAAATTTGAGCATTTTGGGAAAAGAAGACATGTCCATTTCAACAAGAAAATGGTATCCTTTAAGATGAAATTCAAATTTTGAGATACCTTTTTTGACCGCGAGAATTTCTTTGAATGTGGAATGATAATTGATCTCTGCATTGGAAAATCTTCCACTTTTGTATCCACAGAGTTGTCTTTTCCCTTTTGATGTCAAACATATCAAAGGAAAGGAAAATGTTTTTGCTGATTTCCTTTCTAGGCCCAATGAAAAAATATTGACTTTCAAAAGAACATATTTTTGGCCCAGACCCATAATGATGTACAGACCATCTTCATCATCATCACCATTTCTAACTTCTCACCCTGTTGCTCCTAACCTTAATCCAGAATTTCCACCAGAAGTCATGAATCTTGTTCAGCAAAAAACCTTTCATCAAAAAACCAAAGATATGATGTTTGAATATCAAATCCAGGTTTTTAAAAATTTTGGAGGTCTAATTCTCAAACCATGGGGTGTATATCCTGATTATCCATTTATACATCCCATTAAATTTGAATTTGTTGAACAACCAGATGAAATAAAATGGTTTTTATGGTATCTTACTCATTTATACCATATTGCCATTCAGTTCTTTATCCCAGACCTCCATTATTATCTTTTAAAAACTGTTCGAGGAAATGTTCAACCAGAACATCAAAATTTTTTCACTTTTATGAGTTGGTTTCATCCTCTGACACAATGGCTAAATATGGTGGAACAATATTCAAAAGATAAAGCAAAATGCCATATGGTAATTATCTTTTATAAACATCAATATTTCATGCAATGTGGAAGATCAATCCAATTAGGATCTTTCCCTACTGCATGGATACACAAGGTTTATTTAGATGACATAAGGAATTCTGATATTGATTATCGGAAAAATCCAAAAATTCTTTTGTCAACTAAATAAGGTAATACCATTTGAGATATGGCCACCTCTAGAAATTGATGCTCCATGGGACACTTGGCCAATCCGATACAAGCCATATCACAAGGAAATCTTAAAAGCCATTAAAGAATATTGTGAAAGTATTCCAGATCCATCAGAATGGTCTCAAGATTATCCTTGGTTCTGTAGTCAAATCAATCTGAAAGAAGATGAAGATAAGATGGAATATGAAGAAAAAGATAAGATGGAATATGAAGGAAAAGAAGATGAAGATAAGATGGAGATCTTTATCATCGCCTTCTGGAATAATGATGGAGCAGTTTTTAATCCAAATGGCATGACCTTCCATTGAAAATGTCTGTTAGGAATACAGAAACATGTTTTTGCTCTGTCGTTAGGATGAATTCCTAATTGCCAAAATCCTGCTTTGAGATCAAACTTAGAGAAGATTCTAGCATTGGCTAGACTAGAAAAGAGTAATTTTTGGTTTGGCAATGGGAATTTGTCATCTTGGAGGAAATGATTAAGAGGTTGATAATTAATAACCAATCTTAATTTTCCTCTGACTTGTTCTGATCTTTTATTGACATAAAATGCTTCACATGCCCATTGAGAATCTGAGGGTTCAATCAGATCTTGTTGTTGAAGTTCTTGACATTCTTGTTCTGCCAGGAGCAAGTGTTCTGGATTCATGCCCATGTGACTGGCTTTTGTAGGGTTGATGTCTTCATTCTTCTTGAAGGGAAGTGTAATAAAGAATTAAGAATTTTTCCATAAAGGGTTTTGGCATTTAAGAAGAAATTCTGAATGGGAATTTGCACAGGAGTTCTCTATCAACTCTTGGGTAAGTTGAAGAATTTTCTGTGATTGGATGGAAAAAAGTTTGGGTGTAGTAACAAAAGGTTGGAAGAAATTTTTGAAACAGACTCCATCAGGAAGAATTCTTAGGCGTTGAGCTTTTGTGTAGAGGTCAAAACCTACTACGATATCTTTTCCTGGGAGTTTGGAGCCCAAGACTGTAGTTCTAACACAACAGCCTGGAAAGAACTGAATAGTGATGGGCTTACTGATTAAATGAGTAGCAAAAGGATGGTCTGCAGCAGAATTAAAATACCTAACATGAGGCTTCCACCATTCTTGAGGCAATACATCTGGATTTATGATTGTTTCTACTGCCCCAGTATCTATAAAGGCAATTATAGTAACGGGCTTACTATATTTGTCTAAATAGATTTTCACTGGAATATTAGGGATTAGGACTGATATGGCATTATTGTAAAGCTTCTTATTATGTTCTTAAGCAAGCATCATCTGAACATCTGAATAGTCTGATTCTGAATTTGAAATCTCAGTATGATCTACTGGAATAGCACAAATAGTTCTATCTGAGGGTTCACTTTCAATAGAGCAAACAGACTCTATATCATCATCTCTTTGAATTTTGATTCCTGCTTGCTGGATCATCTGTGCAATCTTTTTTGATCCTTTTTTGTTCTTCAGACAATCTTTCGAAAAATGTCCTTTTTGGTTGCAGATATAACACCGGTCAGACTTTGTTGTTGATCTTCTTTTGAATGGCCGAGAGGAATGGCCTGTGTTTTGGCATAGCATATCTGCTACAAGTTCTTCTTTCTTGAATCCCGGCCAATATCCTTACCTCTATTTTGGTATCCGAGCCAGGTTTCCCTTGCTTCAAACTCTTAAATTTTCCTTTTCATCAGATAATCTAGAGAGGAAATACTATTATCATATCTGAAAACTAGCTTTCAAAACCTTCTACTTCTTCAACTTCTGTTTCTTTACCTAGTTTTCCTTATAGATCGCACTCTGCAAAAAAGATTTCATCTTTGTATGAAATAGATTATATTAGTGAAGATAATAAGATCCAGCCTACCGATCTTCCTACTGTAAATCCTTATTCTACTTATAAAAAGACCTCCTTCTCTCCCATCAAGTCTATTAAAACCCTTATCCATCATACTCCTAAGCATGCAAAAGAATATATTCAAGCCTCACGGTTTGATAGTCATCCCATTTCAGCTTCATCTCAAGAACAGTTTGTTACGCTTGAGATTCCACTAGAATTTCCCAAAGAATGGCAAAGGGCAGGATAATCTCACATCCATTTTGGGGCCATCCGTCTTGCTTTGAATTATCATGGAGCTGAAGGAAAACCAGTTGTTGCCAGAATTACTTTATTGGATTCCAGATATTTGGAATACCAACATGCTTGTATTGCTACTGTTGAAGCAACTTTAAATTCTGGTCTTGTCATGGTTACTCTTTTTCCAAATTTTACAATGGCCTTAGCAAATCCAAATCTGCTCTCAGCCCTACAAGTTCAAGTCCAGATTGTTGGAGCTCCTCAAGTTCCATCATCGATTGTGGCTACGTTGCATTATCAGATAGTATATAGAATTCAGGACCATGCTTTTAATCTTTCTAAGCATGGATTAGGAGATTCTCTCCTAATCACTGTCAACACAAATGACCAACATCATTGTGTTCATGTTCCGAGGCAGATTTCAAGAAAGGAATTGATCAAGTTTCTCCCTGAAAAGTGGGTGACTAACTATGAAAGGCTTCATGAGCATAGTCAGTCCATTCAGTCCACCAAAAGTCAGATACTATCCAAGGGAGATGGAACTACTGAAATCAAATTTGATCATGATCATCTTCATGATCCCAAAGGCCCTCCAATATTTCCCACACAATTAATGATGCAACCTTTGGGAAATCCAGCTGCCAGTCATGATAATGATGATCCAGAATGTTGCTGCGATCTCTGTGACCCAGGTTCTGAAAGAAAATTGATACAAAATTTTTCAGCTGATGGAAAACCTTTGTATATTTTCAAAGATGAAAAGACAGGTCACTGTCCCTGGGATTTAGACTGTTCACGTCAATCATGTGCCCGTGATAAGTTTGATGCATGGATTGATGGTATGGACAATTCAGCATCAAAGCCAGGCAAAAAGAAAAGCAAAAAGAAATCCACCCAGTCAGAATTTTATGAAAGGTGGATGAATGGTGACCCATCAATTGGTCCCCTTGGTGAAGACAATGGTAAATTTATTTACCTTGTTGATTATTCTGCTGCTTTACCACCACCTGTCCAGATTTCTCCTCCAGAAACAAACAATTTTCCATCACCAAGTCAACCACCAGACAAAAACCCTCCGCAAAAGCCAAAATTTCACAAAAAACCAAAACCCTTTCCACAACCTTGTTACAAAAAGATTAGTAAATGGGTTCAGAAAAACCATTTCCCTGTGCAAAACCCAATCTCTGCTGTATGTATGTTACAATCTTTTGAAAAAACATCGTATGACAGAGATTTTCCACCCCTTGATGAGTATATTGAGAAAAATTATACACATGCACCAAAAATCCCTTCCAAAATCCAGACAGACATTCATGGTGCTCCTTCAAAGATAAGTGCTGCAGAAGGCACTCTCAACTGGCAAACTGAAAATGCTTTGGCTCAAAACCATGTTTTAAAGAAAATCGACTCAAAGATTTCAGCAGTCGAAGCCAAAGTAGATGATAACACAACGATGGTGAAAGATCTCATTAGCCTCCTAAAAAAGAGACTAGATGCTGTGGCAAAAGAACCAGCTGCACCTGGTCAAGATTTCTTTTCTCACTTGAATCAAAGAGATAAAGAAATCCAAAATCTTAAAGAGCAGATTAAAGCACTCCAAGAAACAGGAAAATTTCTAGCACCATCTTCAAGATCAGATACAGTTGAGCTGTTTCATTCAATCAGACAAAGAAATACTCTTCCAACAGAAGGAGTTCGTATTTCTTTCCCAAAATTTCCAGAAAGAACTAAACCAAGTACATATGAAGTTTTTCTGGAGATTAAAAAATAAGAAGCGGAGAAAAAGAAGAAGCAAAAGGAAGCTGAGAAGCCTGAAGAAGCTCATCTTGGCAAAAGACCAATTGTAGACAATTCACCGCCAAGATCACCTCCTTCAAAACAAGCTTCAAAATCATTGATGATCCAGCAAAATCAAAATCCTTTAACAAAATTTTTAAAGGATTATAATGAAGCTATAATTCCAAAAATCTCAGCTTTGCAACTTCAAAGTCGACAATCAGATTCTTAGATGGATTGTTCAACTTCCACTTCATCGTCAGAATTATCCCCAGAATCAGGATCTGAAAATTCATCAGAAGAAGAAAATTCTTTGAAGGTATTACAAACTCATCCCAAAGTAGAACATTTAGATGACGAGGAAATGGAAGAGATACCAGAGTGATCCTCACAACAACGTTCTATACATAGACCCTCCTTGGGAAGAACCACTTTCACTCTTGATAATATTCCACAAAAGAAATGGCCAGACAGAATTCAAGAATTCCACTTATGGTTAGAGACCCGGAAGCTCACTGAAGACAGCAGTTACAACATTCTCATGGAATTTGTTTCTAGATTCACGGGTATGCTAAAAGATTGGTGGAATTCAATCTCTCAACATGATCAGATGCAATTTTTGGTTCTCCAAGATTTGGCCCAACCAATACGTATTCTACATCACTATTTTGTGGGAAATCCAGATGATGTTTTGACTTTCAAAAGAAGAGAATTCCACAAAAGAAAGTGCTGCTCTTATGACAAAAGGGATCTATCAAGGCATTTCAAAATAATGACTAAATTATTTTGTGCCTTAGGTCTCAATCCAAATTTGAAGCCAGTCATTTTATCATCCATTCCAGATCCTCTCTAAGTTGCAGTTAACTTACAAAATGGAAAAAGAAAAAGAAGCCTCAATGGAGATATCTTAGAAAAAAGAGAAGATCAACAACAAAGTCTGACCGGTGTTATATCTGCAATCAAGAAGGACATTTTTCAAAAGATTGTCCGAAGAACAAAAAAGGATCAAAAAAGATTGCACAGATGATCCAGCAAGTAGGAATCAAAATTAAAAGAGATGATGATATAGAGTCTGTTTGCTCTATTAAAAGTGAACCCTCAGATAGAACTATTTGTGCTATTCCAGTAGATCATACTGAGATTTCAAATTCAGAATCAGACTATTCAGATGTTCAGATGACGCTTGCTCAAGAACATAATCAGAAGCTTTGCAATAATACCATATCAGTCCCAGTCCCTAATATTCCAATCAAAATCTATTTAGACAAATATAGTAAGCCCATTACTATAATTGCCTTTATAGATACTGGGGCAGCAGAAACCATCATGAATCCAGATGTATTGCCTCAAGAATGGTGGAAGCCTCATGTCAGGTATTTTAATTCTGCTGCAGACCATCCTTTTGCTACTCATTTAATCAGTAAGCCCATCACTATTCAGTTCTTTCCAGGCTGTTGTGTTAGAACTACTGTCTTGGGCTCAAAACTCCCAGGAAAAGATATCGTAGTAGGTTTTGACCTCTACACAAAAGCTCAACGCCTGAGAATTCTTCCTGATGGAGTCCGTTTCAAAAATTTCTTCCAACATTTTGTTACTACACCCAAACTTTTTTCCATCCAATCACAGAAAATTCTTTAACTTACCCAAGAGTTGATAGAGAACTCCTGTGCAAATTCCCATTCAGAATTTCTTCTTAAATGCCAAAACCTTTTATGGAAAAATTCTGAATTCTTTATTACACTTCCCTTCAAGAAGAATGAAGACATCAACCCTACAAAAGCCAGTCACATGGGCATGAATCCAGAACACTTGCTCTTGGCAGAACAAGAATGTCAAGAACTTCAACAACAAGATCTGATTGAACCTTCAGATTCTCAATGGGCATGTGAAGCATTTTATGTCAATAAAAGATCAGAACAAGTCAGAGGAAAATTAAGATTGGTTATTAATTATCAAACTCTTAATCATTTCCTCTAAGATGACAAATTCCTGTTGCCAAACCAAAAATTACTATTTTCTAGTCTAGCCAATGCTAGAATCTTCTCTAAGTTTAATCTCAAAGCAGGATTTTGGCAATTAGGAATTCATCCTGACGACAGAGCAAAAACAGGTTTCTGTATTCCTAACAGACATTTTCAATGGAAGGTCATGCCATTTGGATTAAAAACTGCTCCATCATTATTCCAGAAGGCGATGATAAGGATCTTCCAACCTATCATGAAGAATGCTCTGATTTATATTGATGACATCTTACTTTACAGTCCAGATGAAGAAGCGCATCTTCAACTTTTACAAGAATTCAAATCCCTTGTTCTTAAATATGGGATTATGCTCTCAGAAAAGAAGATGCAGATAAACAAGACAGAAATTGAGTTTCTGGGCATGAATTTAAAAGATGGAAAATATATTCCCGGCCCTTATATTTCTCAGGAACTTCTCAAGTTTCCAAAAGAAAACCTGTCTCAAAAACAGGTCCAACAATTCTTAGGGATTATTAATTACTTTAGAGACTTTATCCCTAAAGTTTCTAAGTATATTAATCCTTTAAGAAAGATGCTAAAGAAAAACTCTCCAGCTTGGTCATCCAGCCAGAATAGAGCCTTGCAAAAGTTGAAAGAGATATCTCAGAATTTGCCTTCACTCCAAATTCCGTCAGATGGGAAAAGAATTTTACAAACAGATGCCAGTGATAAATATTGGGGAGCCATACTTTTTGAAGAAGATAAAGGGAAAAGACAACTCTGTGGATACAAAAGTGGAAGATTTTCCAATGCAGAGATCAATTATCATTCCACATTCAAAGAAATTCTCGCGGTCAAAAAAGGTATCTCAAAATTTGAATTTCATCTTAAAGGATACCATTTTCTTGTTGAAATGGACATGTCTTCTTTTCCCAAAATGCTCAAATTTAAACAAAAAACTCTACCACATCCCCAACTTCTCCGATGGGCTCAATGGTTTTCACAATTTTCTTTTAATGTCAAACATATCAAAGGAAAGGAAAATGTTTTTGCTGATTTCCTTTCTAGGCCCAATGAAAAAATATTGACTTTCAAAAGAACATATTTTTGGCCCAGACCCATAATGATGTACAGACCATCTTCTTCATCATCACCATTTCCAACTTCTCATCTTGTTGCTCCTAACCTTAATCCAGAATTTCCACCAGAAGTCATGAATCTTGTTCAGCAAAAAACCTTCCATCAAAAAACCAAAGATATGATGTTTGAATATCAAATCCAGGTTTTTAAAAATTTTGGAGGTCTAATTCTCAAACCATGGGGTGTACATCCTGATTATCCATTTATACATCCCATTAAATTTGAATTTGTTGAACAACCAGATGAAATAAAATGGTTTTTATGGTATCTTACTCATTTATACCATATTGCCATTCAGTTCTTTATCCCAGACCTCCATTATTATCTTTTAAAAGCTGTTCGAGGAAATGTTCAACCAGAACATCAAAATTTTTTCACTTTTATGAGTTGGTTTCATCCTCTGACACAATGGCTAAATATGGTGGAACAATATTCAAAAGATAAAGCAAAATGCCATATGGTAATTATCTTTTATAAACCTCAATATTTCATGCAATGTGGAAGATCAATCCAATTAGGATCTTTCCCTACTGCATGGATACACAAGGTTTATTTAGATGACATAAGGAAGCCTATATATTGAGATATTTAAATTTTTGTAAGACTGGTTTAGAATGACTCTGAAATCCTCTGTTTTGTTTTGACAAAATCATTAAAAATTTTAAAAAAATATTTATGAGTTGTAATTTATATGTCTAGAATCCTCAGTGAGTCTAGTTTCAAGAGAAATAGACGAGAACATTATCCGAGTCCTGAGCTATGAGATAATTGAATTTTAGTACAGGAGGGTCGGAACTATCAGACAGTGAATCAGGGGTAACTTTGAGGAATAAACTGTGTTAATTGGAAAAACTAAAAATTCTGAAAATTTTATGGTAGAAAGGTACATGAGTCTAGTTTCAGGGAAAATTAATGGAACTTGATTTAGAGTTTCGTAGCTCCAGATATAAACAATTTAGTGACTGTTGTGCAGGAAGACAGCTTTAAAAGAATATATGAGTAAATGATAGAATTGGGTATAAAGAATGTAGAATGAAGAGGAAGAGTAGAAATTGAATAAAAATTCAATTATTTAAATTTTAATGCTGTAATTAATAATGTAAATTATTATTATTTTCGTAGCAAGTAAAGAACTCTAGACATCGAGCAAGGAGGGAAAAGAGAAAATAAATGAGGAGTAAAAATGAGAAATCCAGGTTAGTATTACCATAATTCGAATTTGATTATTAATTGTTAAGTTGCAAATTAAAATATATATGATAAGCAAAATGAGGTAAGTATTAAGATTGAATTGAATGATAAATACATATTGAAATTGAATTTATTATTAGTATTTGTTGATTTTTGAATAATATTGTAACACCCCCTACCCGTATTCGTCGCTGAACTAGGGTACGAGGCATTACCGAAGTTTACCGAACAATAGTTTTTTTTTTTTTTAAACTCAATATATCCCCTTATAACCATGTAACCTTCCCTGTAAAACTTAAACCGAGACCAATCCAAATCAATCAATTCTATTCAACATATTTTTAAAATAGATTCATTTACATTCATAAGATAATCTCATCATATACCAAGCCAAGGTTTGTTAGCCATACCAATGGCTAACTTTACATTCATTTCGCATCAACATTTACTTTATTAACTTATACATGCCATTGATTTCCAAAATAAAGTTTCTAGATATACCAAAATATTGAGGTTGATAGTGTGATGTATCCCCGACCGAATCCGACCTCCGAGCTCTTAATACTACAAAATAGGGAAAAAGAAAACAGGGTAAGCACATTGTGCTTAGTAAGCTCATGTAACAAGAATTATACTTACCTAATATTTTCAACGCAATACAATAAACATACATACATCCATTTAATGCATTGTTACCATAACATGCACAAACTCAACATTCAAGTTAGTACAATAATTTCAATGTATCAATAATATATACTGAGATTGATGAGCTCATCAATACCGTGATTTCCGTTCCATTATTATTTTCCCATATTTATCCCGTTGAATTTCTCGGAATTTCGATGGATTTTCAGGGGTACACTTTAGTGTACAAATTCGGGTCCATCAATTCATATTCATGTGCGCACATTTCCATTTCAGAGAGCACACTCCCGCGAACCTCATCCTTACAGCGGGATTACCAGTCCAGGCTAAATCCCCTGTAATATAAACTCATAGAGTATTGTCGGGATTACCAGTCCAGGCTAAATCCCCTGCAACGACAATTACTCTAATGAGCTTGGATCTGAATTACCAGTCCAGGCTAAATTCAGACCCTAATTTGGATTACCCGTCCGGGCTAAATCCATTTTCCACATATTCTTCGGGAGGGCTATATCAGGATAGGATCACCCGTCTGGGATAGATCCCCTTTTACCGTCAACTCCTTTTCAGAGATCCATCGAATTTTCCTTCCATTCAACCGGGATTTCTTCCCATTTTTATCAAATATATCAATGTTTCATCAATTTTCATATAATGAACATTCAATTCATATTCACATCAATAACATACGTTTCAAGCATTTAAGAATATAATTCAAGTTACACGAACTTACCTCGATACTTGTTTGTATATAAAAATCTACAAATCCCAAACTTTTTCCTTTCCTCGATCTAGCTTCGTGTTTGAGTCTTCAGGATCTAAATAAATAAATTTATTCATCAAATTAACATTTCATGTTCATATGTACCATTTTCTACAATTCCACTACTATTTATAGTTCATCCAAGGCTGTCTACTTGCGTCATAGTCACTAAATTATTTTTATCTTGAGCTACGGGACTCCAAATTAAGATCCGTAAATTTTCTCTGAAACTAAACTCACATATATTCTAACCATAAAATTTTCAGAATTTTTGGGTTAGCCATTTAGTACAGTTTATTCTTTAAAGTTACCCCTGTTCTGCTATGTGATAGTTTCGACCTTTCTTCACTAAAAATTAATTATCTCCTCATACGGAACTCGGATGATGTTCCTGCTTATTTTTATTGAAAATAGACTCATTAAGGATTTTAAACATATAAATTTAAGTCCCTAATTATTTTTATACAATTTTTTGTGATTTTCCAAAGTCAAAACAGGGGAACCCGAAATCATTCTGACCTTGTCTCACAAAATGCATTATATCTTAAGATTTACAATTCTATTGCTTACCCTGTTTCTTCTATGAGAAACTAGACTCAATAAGCTTTAATTCTATATTTTTTTCACCCTCTAATTCGATTTAGAGAATTTATGGTGATTTTTCAAAGTTGGACTACTGCTGCTGTCCAAAACTGTTTTAGTGCAAGAGGTTTATTACCATTTTTCCCCCAAGCTTTTAATAAGTGATAGCTTCGTCCCTACTCAATTAACCTCTCAATTGAGCTGATTTTTCTCAATTAATACTTTATTCTATCATTTTAAACTACCTTATAACCTTTGGGAATAAGAATTTCAGAGCCAAACTTCAATTTCACACTCTTTTACAAATAGGTCTTAAATATCCACTTTCTTTACATTTTATTCCATAAAATCATCATATAATAAGATTAAAGCTTAAATTCCATGCTAAATATTCATATACTTACAGCACTCAACCATGGTGACTTTCAATTTCATCCATAAAATCAAAAACTAATGAATTTAATAGTAGGACCTAGTTGTAAAAGTCTTAAAAACACAAAAATTACAAGAAAAAGGCAAGGATTAACTCACTTGGTGCAAAAATTATGAACAACCAGCTTAAAGAACCCCTCCTATGGCGTTTTTGCTGATGAGAATGAAGAGAAATCTCAAGAAATCTAGATATTTCCATATTAGTCCTAGTTTTATTTAGTTAATAATGCAATATTCCAATTTTACCCTTAATTCATCCATTTTTCTGCTGATTTTATGCCCTTGCCGTCCAGCCCAAATAAATTTTGGGTCTATTTACTTTTTAAATCCTTTCTAATTAAACACTTAAGCTATTTAATCATCCTAACAACTTTTACTCTTTTTCTAATTTAGTCCTTTTCATTTAATTGACTGCCCAAACGTTAAAATTTTCTAACGAAATTTTAATACAATATTACTAACATTTCACAAATATTTATAAAATTATTTTTGACTCGGTTTTACGAGATCGAGATCTCGATAACTTATCTTTACCTAATTTCTTCAATAATTTCTTTTTCTTAACTAACCACTAACTCGGTAAATTTTTTTTATCGATATTTTCATACAAATTTTCCTATCATATCAATATTTATGCAAAAATATTAAAATAAATTTCTCTTTAAATCGGATTTGTGGTTACGAAACCACTGTTCCAATAACCTTGAATTTAGGCCATTACAAATATTGTATGTAAATTGAATGGAAGTTACTAGTGATATGATTTGAATTATTGAATTATGATAGTATTAAAATTATGAATATAAGCGAGCATTTAAAATAAAAATTAATTAAAAAAGTGAAACAAATAGAATATATTAGAAATAATTATTGGAATGGTTTTGAGTTGATAATATTGAAATGAATGGAATTGGATGTAAAAAAAATGATTGGAATTGAATTAAAAGAATTGATGTGGTATTGAAATGCATATTGGATGGGGAAATTGATTTGAATTATGAATATGAAAAAATTGTGAATTGGATGGAATTGAAATAAAGCATGAATGTGTATGAATATTTGATTGCATATGTGTTGAAATGGAATTATTGAATTCGAAATTGGAATAGTAAAATAATACCCTATTAACTTGTCGGACTGGATTGGATACAAATGGCATGCCATAGGATTATGATGTGATGCGGAGATTGTAGCTCGGCCGAGAAGATGATTCTGTTATTATATACTTCGGTTTATCCGAAGAGGCATTTAATGCCTTATTGGTGTGTTTGGGAGGATATGATATACCGGTGTGTTTGGGAGGCTATATTATACTGGTGTGTTATGGAGGATTTATATTATTCTGGGTGTGTTTGGGTTGGATATTCTGGTGTGTTTGGGTGGAATCCGCGTATCTGTCAGAGTCCGAGCCTTGTTAATAGGGTGTATAATTGAAATGAGAAATTTATATGAGTTTGATTGATTAATTGTTCTATTGAATTCTGAAATTAATGAGAAATTAAAATGTGAATTGAAATTGTGATTGGAAATAGAAAACATGAACTAAATGTTTAGGTAGTAAATGTAATTGATGTTATGACATATAGATAAAATTGATACATAATTAAAGTATGATAATATTGTTAAGATAATTTAAGCAGAAATGTATAAGAAATTCAATTGTTCTACGGTCATTAATAAAACTTAAATAAATATGATTAATTGAACTATGAAAGAAATGAGAAGTAAAATTGTGAATTGATATGGCATTTGAGAATATGAACCTAAGGTTCACAATTTGATTAAGTTTGAATTTTTGATATATGATATTAGTGGTTACAAGTTGCTATAGAAATGATATTGAATAGAGTGATAAATTGCATGAATTGTATATAAAATGAAATGAATTATTGGAATAAAATGTGAAAAATCTAAAGAAATTGAGTTAATGAAGTAAGATATGAATACAATTAAATACAAGTTTTGAAATATTGCTTATTGTTAGTATTGATCTAGTTAGTTTGAAGTATGGGATAATTAATGAATAATTATAAGCATAATTTGATTGTATATAATTTATCGATTAATGTAATAATTTTGAATTATGGTAATACCACTGAGTATAACTATACTCAGCATACGGTTGTTTCCGTGCGCAGGTTAGAGAAAGCTAGTGTCCGATACAGCATCCAGATCAACCCTGACTTCAAAGAAATTTTAGTAATGTACCTTTCTTTTGGTAAATGTGGCATGTTCCTAAATGTTGTATAGGTTAAGTATAAGAGTCTTGTGATTAAGGTTGTTAAATGATGGTTAAATTGGTTATAAGTATGAAATGGAACTAATGTGACATATTTGATACAAGTATGTAATGGAAATGAATCAAGTGTATTAGTATGAATTTGTAACGCCCTCTTACCCGAGACCGTCGCCGGAGTCGAGTTTGAGGTGTTACCAAACTTGTTTCATCACTTTTTGAATTTTATAACAACCAATATAATTTTCGTAGCAAACTGTTTTTCTGCGTCATGGTCGCTTTAAAAATCATATCTCGAGTTACGAAACTCGAAATCAAGATCCATAAATTTTCCTTGAAACTAGACTCATATTTCTATCTACTAATTTTTTTCTAGAATTTTTGGCTAGGCCAATTAGTACAATTTATTAGTTAAAGTTACCCCTGTTTCAGATCTCGACTGGACTGACCTCTACTTGCTTCAAACCACTTTTCTCTCTGAAAAAAATTCACATGAATATGATGTTTGTTTCTCTTAAAACTAGACTGAATAAGGATTCTAAACATATAAATTTCACCTCCTAATTATTTTTTTACAATTTATGGTGAATTTTCAAATTTGGAACAGGGGATCCAGAGATCGCTCTGGCCCTGTTTCACTAAAACTCAAATATCTCATAACATATAACTTCTTTACCTGTTTTGCTTCTTTCCTATGAAAGTAGACACAATAAACTTCCATTCCATATTTAATTCATCACCTAATTCGGTTTCTATTATTTTTAGTGATTTTTCAAACTCACATCACTGCTGTTACAACATTCTGCTTTATGTCAAATTTTCACTTTTCTATGAAAATTTATAAACTATTATCACTTTGAACATACATGGTCTCATACATGATCTAAATTAACCATTCCAAGGACTAATCATTATCAGGCATTTTCTCAACCCAACCACAACCATATCACAAGATTAATTACATAAAATGAGTATATTACTATACATGCCATATAAACCAAAAGATAATAACCCAAGAACTACCGGAATAAATCAAGATAGTGTGATTCCTCGTGATGATCCGATCCTCCAAACTCACGTTAATCTACAACACATGTCAAACACATTCAAGTAAGCTTATGAAAGCTTAGTAAGTTCATAGGCTTGGGAAGTAAACTTACCAAATTAATAAATCATTCACAGTCTACATTTCACTACTATCTCCTATCATTCATAAATCAAATCAATTTTACTTAGTATTATTCAATAATATCCATACTCGAAATTCATCCTTTTGGGCCCGTTTACCATTTATCACTTCTTCACAAATTAGGAACTATACGGAATTGAGTACATTGCCTTCTTTATACCATAGTAGAACTATGGATTTACACATAATCACATTTCCTTTTCCGAAGCCATAGCCCAGCCATGGTCTTACACGGATCACGTATCATACCGAGGCCATATCCCTGATATGGTCTTACACGGGTCACATATCACTTTTCTCTGATGCCATAGCCCAGCTACGGTCTTATACGAAAATCACTTGGCACACTTTACCGATGCCATAGCCCAGCTATGGTCTTATACGGGAATCGCTTATCATTTATTTCCGATGCCATAGTCCAGCTATGGTCTTATACGAAAATCACTTATCATTTGTTGCCATGGTCCAACCATGGTCTTTTTCCGTCAATTCGTCACGTATCATGAGACAAAAGTACTCAATCCGATAGTTTCCTACAATTTCATGCTTTTACATTGTTTATAATCTTATCACATAATTTTGTCACATACACATCATATAACACATTACAAAATTCATAATACTAACAATGATCATTAAAATTTAGCCACATGAACTTACCTGGGCTAATTAACAAAAGTTGTAGAAATTCGGGAATGATTCGGTTATTTTCTCCTTTCCGCGACTTGCTTCGATTTCTTGGTCTATAAATGCAAAATATTTTTACTCATTAGCATTTATTTTATTTCTATTTCACTTCACAATTTATGCTGTTCAACTTTTGAAATTGCACTTTTACCCTAAAATTTATAGTTTTTACAATTTAGTCCCTGCTCAATTCACCCATCAATTGAACTAATTTTTCTCAATTAACACTTTATTTTATCATTATAAACTATTTCACAACCTTTGATATTCTGAATTTCAACACCAACCTCTAATTCACAACTTTTTCACAATTAGGTCCTAAATACCATTCTCTATCAAAATCACTTAATAAAGCCACCTTAATATGAAATTAGAACTTAAATTTCATAATAATTCATCATAAACTTCCCTTAATCAGCTAGGGTAACTTCCAATTTCACCCACCAAATCAAAAACTAATGAATTCTATAAGTGGACCTAGTTGTAAAAGTCATAAAAACATAAAAATTATCAAGAAAAAGCAAGAATCAAACTCACATGATGTAAAAATATGAAAAACCAGCTTTCTCCAGACCTCCTATGGCATTTTGGCTGAGAAATATGAAGAGATCTCTAGATTTCTCAATTTTGTCCTTATTTTATATGTTAAAATTATAAAATTTCCAATTTTGCCCTTACTTCCCTTATTTTTCTGCTGATTTTCTTGCCCTTGCCGTCCAACCTATTCACTTTTAGGCTTAATTTCCCTTTAAATCCTCTTTCTTTTAACACTTAAGCAATTTAATCCTTCTAGCAAATTTTGCATTTATTACAATTTAGTCCTTTTTATTTAATCAACCACCCAAACGATAAAATTTTCTAACGAGATTTTAACACCACATTACTAACACTCTATAAATATTTATAAAAATATTTTCGGCTCGTTTTAATATCCCGAGGTCTCGATACCTCGTTTTCACTTCTCAATTATTTAATATTTATTTCTAAAATACTATTCACTATTTCAATTATTTCCCTAACTTCACATTTAACTTATACTCATTAAATTAATAATATTTTATACTAATTTGTCGGATTTAGTGATCTCGAATCACTGTTCCGACACCACTGATATTTGGGCTGTTACAGAATTTATATTGTATTATGTATGTTCATTGAATAAAATAGATAAGTCATATGTTTAGGCATGATCGGGTCTGTTTAATTGTGGAAACGTATTAGTTGCTACATAGATTACAAATTGTTTTTGGTTTGAATTTGCAGGGGGTTTATGTAAAAAAATTAAGTAGAAATGCTGTCGAAATTTTTATAAAAAAAAAGTCCGAAGTACTCAAACTAGTATCGTTCCACTTCTAACTACATGTTTTAGGCTTCGAGAGTCCAATATAGGGACTTAATTATTAAATTATCCTATGAATGTTATTTTATAATTGAATTATTCGTAAGTTGTCTGATATATCCGGTAATACCTCGTAACCCTGTTCCGGCGACGGTTTAGGGTTAGGGGGTGTTACAATTCTATTGTTACAGAAATTCGATTTAGAAATAAAGGACAAGAAAGGAGCTGAAAACTTGGCAGCAGATCACCTTTCAAGATTAGAAAACACGCAACCCAAGTACCTCGATAAAATAAACGACTTGTTTCCTGAAGAACAACTCCTAGCCTTAGCAGATGCAGCAGTTTCTTGGTTTGCTGATTTTGCAAATTATTTAACAGCTAACATCACCCCAAAAGGCCTGACCCATCAACAAAAGAAGCGATTCTTCGCTAATGTAAAAAACTACTTTTGGGAGGATCCTTTTCTTTTTCGAATTTGTGCAGATCAGGTTATTCGAAGATGCGTTACTGAAACAGAAGCATACCAGATTTTAAATCACTGCCATTCGGGATCCACAGGAGGACATCATAGTGGAGCTAGAACTACTCATAAAGTACTCGAATCAGACTTTTACTGGCCTACACTTTTCAGGGATGTCAACAGGTATGTGACCTCTTGTGATAAATGTCAACGAACAGGTAATATTTCTCAACATAATGAAATGCCTCAGAGCTATATACTTTCATGCGAAATATTTGATGTATGAGGTATTGATGTCATGGGTCCATTCCCTACTTCATTTGGGAATAAGTACATCCTAGTAGCGGTAGATTATATGTCAAAATGGGTGGAAGCCCAAGCCTTACCTACTAATGATGCTAGAATGGTAGTACGATTTTTGAAGAAACTTTTCTCTCAATTTGGAACATCCAGGATAATTATCAGTGATAGGGGTATCCATTTTTGCAATGCCCAATTTGAAAAAATTTTAAAAAGGTATGGAGTACACCATAGAACAGCTACCCCTTATCATCCACAAACCAGTGGCCAAGTCGAAGTAACAAATAGGGAACTAAAACACATCCTAGAGAAAACAATAGAAACAAATAGAAAAGATTGGTCAAGAAAAATAGACGATGCTTTATGGGCTTATAGAACTGCTTTTAAAACACCCATAGGTACATCTCCCTAGAAGCTTGTCTACGAAAAAAGTTGTCATCTGCCATTTGAACTTGAACATAAAGCATTTTGGGCTATCAAATTTTTAAACCTTGATTTCAAACTTGCAGGTGAGAAAAGATTAATGCAATTAAATGAACTAGATGAATGGCATTGCAATGCCTACAAGAGCTCACGACTATATAAGGAAGCCATGAAGTGACGTCATGACAAACGACTGAAACAACCTAAGCAGTTTAAAACAGGTGATCTTGTCTTACTCTACAACTCAAGGCTGAGACTATTTCCTGGAAAACTCAAGTCAAGGTGGTCAGGTCCATTTACTGTTCAAACTGTCTTTCCATACGGCACAATTGAGGTAACTCACCCCAACCACGGTACGTTCAAGGTAAACGGCCATAGGCTTAAACATTATAGAGATGAGAATTTTAAAGATAACAGGGAGGAGCTTCAGCTCCACGAAATCCCTTCGTGATACATCCAGGTAGAGTCGAGCTTAGACTCTAAATAAGCACTTCTCAGGAGGCAACTCGAGCACTAACTTAGTAACTTTTCTTTCTTTAAAATTTTAGTTTTTC
Organism: Gossypium stocksii; assembly: GCA_020496765.1. NCBI lineage: Eukaryota > Viridiplantae > Streptophyta > Magnoliopsida > Malvales > Malvaceae > Gossypium > Gossypium stocksii. The sequence continues at coordinate 116,097,068 of CM035623.1, forward strand.
ATGCATCAACTAACCCTTTTTAAATGCAGAAATTTAGGACTACACGGCCTTGCACACGGGCGTGCCTCAGGCCGTGTGAACATTTAAAATAGAGACACGGTCGTGCACTTAGGCCGTGTATAAACAGAGTGAAAATTTTTCCCAAAACACGGGCTGTCGATAAAACCCCACGGCCGTGCAACATGGCCGTGGCAACCCTTCAACTTAAACATGGGCTTGCACAAATCCCCACGCTCGTGTCCCTAGACCGTGGCCAATACTGCCAATTTGGACACGGCCGGGTACCCTTCTACACGGCTGTGTGAAGAACGAAACCTATATCGCAAACGGTCGTGTGACCTACCCTACGATCGTGGAAAAAGCGAACACAATCGCACACGACCCTGTGAAATGGCCAACACGGGCGTGCTTTTCAAACCAGGCACGCCAATTTCGAAACACACGGGTAAAACCTGAGTCACACGGGCGTGTGACATACCCGTGTGACCCAAAAACTATAAATAGGAAGCCACTATTCATTCTCTTCTTCACTCAAACCCTAAAATCTACTCTCCACAACCACCATAAACATCGTCGCTGACCTTAAAACCACCACCACGCTCATATACAGCTGACACACACCCGTGTAACCTCACCCCACGACCGTTCGACCTCAACCCACGACCGTGCAACCCTATATTTGGTTCTCTTTTCTCATTTTTCTCATTTTATTTATTCATATTTCATTTTTATTATTTATTTAGTTAATTTTACTTTATTCTAGATATCAATTCAAGCATGGAATTAGTTACACTAGGATGAATAATCTAGAATGTTAGAGATCATATTAGGATTGCATGCCATTTAAGTGCACAATTGCTTGCCATTTATCTCATAAATTTAGTATAAATACATACCCATATTGTTTGTTTTTGCTACCATTTAGAATGGATTATATATACTATTTTGGTTAGTCCCTATTTTATTTTTTTATTTTTTTAAGCACATTGTCATTTTAATCTACACATTTAATTTTATTATAGTTTACAATTTAACTTCGATTTTTAGAACTAATAATTTTAACTTTATTTTAGGTAACATGTCATCGCGCGGTAAGAAAGCTGCCGTCCCCGCCTCGAAGAAACGAAAGGGACCAGGTGATTCTTCCTCGAGACCCACCTCCGAAGTTCGCCACTCGTCCATTACATTCTCTTAAACCTCGCAAGAGGAATTATTTCAAATTCTATGGGAACGCCCATTGAGCGCTGGCCGATGCATAGATTGGGCAGCACTAGAACGAGTAAACCTCGCTGATTCAGTCCGAGCCCTACTCATGACGGACCCTTGAGAGTAGTTCTTCTAGATCATCAAGCCTACATACATGGAGCTCACCCTCGAGTTCTGTTCCACATTCCACCTCTAGACCGTCATGAACCGGTTTGATGATCCTGGAACGGTCCAGTTCCGCTTAGGAGGTCGAGTACGCCACCTGAGCGTACCAGAGTTTAGCTTAGCACTCAGGCTCTACACGGAGCAATTCATGGAAGAAGAAGACTTCCCCAACCTCTCCCGTCGCATCCATCTCAGGCCAGTCGACTGTTGGTGCGAGATCGCCCCGGGGCGTCAGATATATAACCCCAGTAGCAGTAAGGCGACCGCCCTCGCCCCCTCTTTGAGGTACATCCATGCCCTCCTTGCACATACTCTGATAGGCAGACGCGAAAGCACAGGCGTCGTCAACACTCACGACGCCTATTTCCTATGGTGCATGGCGAACGCGCACCCCATCGATTTCGCCTACTTCATCGCGCACGCCATGCAGCACCAGACTGAGCGTCACCGACGAGGCGTTATATCCATGGGCCCGTACATCACACGCTTGGCCCGTCACTTTGGGCTCCTCAACACCGCGGCCCAGACATCCTTATACACATTGATAGGCCGGATGTCCCCTCAGGGCATCCAGACCATACTACACATGAGGATGATCCAGCGCAGACCTGGAGGCGACCCTATTCAATACCGCCTTGTTCAGGAGGGTGAGGAGCCAGAGGACATTCCTGACGATGTCCCACTACTGGAGGAGGATGCACCAGCCGAGCCACCACCACCTCGCCACCCATATCGTGCAGCAGCCACCGATACTGACATATCTAAGCTCTTATCTAGATTCGAGTAGCAATGCTTCCAGCGCCTCGATCACATCGACGCGACTTTACAGCAGATATGCCAGCATCTACATATCACACCACCACTACCGCGCGATCCATCTGAGGATTAGATATTTCTATTCCTCTTATGTTTATATTTTTTTTTATCTTAGTTTTTTTTATTATTTTTCACTTTGATTTTTATTTTTCCTTTATTTCTAACTTTAGTTTCATTTTTACTTTGAATTTTATTTTTATTTTTATCCTTTTCATTATTTCAGTATTATTTTCTTAGAACTTAGTCTATTATTTTTCTTTTCTATCTTTCATATTGGCCAACCCCTAACGAGTAATCTCTCTTAATCCAAATTTCCCTCGACTAATAAATACTTTCGCAGTTTCAAAGGAGCTTTACAGCTCAAATCTCTACGAAAATGGGAACACTCTGCCACAACTGCCAACTCTTCCGATCTCCGTCTCACTAATCCATCCAAAGCAGGGAGTTTCATACCTTTCCCTATCTTATGATCTTGTGCTTTTATTGCTACTAATGTTATCTTTATACATTGAGGGCAATGTACATTTTAAGTGTGGGGGGGAATCTATTTTCAGTCTTTATACTCTCTTTGAAATCCCTAAACTTTTTTACTAACATTTTGCATTGTTCTCAAATTCTCACTTTCACTCTTTGCATTATCTTCAATCTCCTATTAGGAATATATTCTGATTGAATTATGATTTTTATTGATATGTGAGAATTAAGACATAGGTGCTTGTACTTTGATTATTCAAACTTTAAAACACTAAGGAATCAAGCATGATAAGTTGAAATTTTTGAGAATCCCAATTTTTGCATAAGTTAATTTTTTGAATTTTAAGTATTATCTTTAGATTTGAAATTCGCAAGATTGACATCAAAAGCCGTAATTCTGGTGAGATTTTTGAGCCTTTTGAGCATACATTCTTTCATGCTCACTTTTATTATTGCTTTGAGTGAGTCAATACTGATTTGTTATTCTAGAACTTGCTTTGATTATACATGTCAAGACCACATCATTGATCTGATATACCGAGATGATAAAGGCACTTAGGATTTAACCCACTTACTCCATAAAAGCCTACCGCCATAAATTAACCCCTAGTGAACCCCATTGAGCCTAACAACCTATTCTTTGTCTCATCCATGATATTACCTATAACTCATTTTTGTTGAATTCCATTCCATTACTTTGATCCCTATTTTTGTCGAGATTTGAGTTGAACTTATTATCTAGCTTTATTCTCTTTTCCATATTGTAAAGTTGTAAATATTCAATTTAATGTATTATACTTGAAATGTTCTAAAAAAATGTATGTATTAATTCAGTTGTAATCTGTAATAGTTTAAATGGTTTTTGCATATTTCTATTTTAAGGCTACCAAGTCGGAAATGATGTTATTATAAGAATTAGCTCGAGAAATATGTTCTAGTGATAGAGATTTTTCTAGATAGATAATTTTTCAATTCAATCTCGATTCTAACCCTCTTTTGCAGCCTGTGACAACACCCCTAACCAAGCTCCGTTACAACCATGTTATTATAAGGACCTTTTGATTGATGTGTCATGTCAATTTATAGTGGTGTAGATGTGATTTTCTTACAAGCCTATGGTAATAGCTTTTCAGGTTGACTAGAGAGTGCTTAATTCTTGAACCTTAAACACTTCAAGTGAATAGAGTGAATCTTTAGTGAGGATGTCAACTCCTGTTAATTAAGATGCAGAGATAATTAATTAGGAGAAGGGAGAAAACTTATGTTTCAATGATAAAATTCTCAACTTAGAGTGATTGAGTCTTTAATATTCTTTTGATTGAATTATCATTGTATGATTACCTCTGTGGATTAGTTTGAAACATTATTGATAAAGATTGTAAGTTGAGAAGAATGATTCTTAATTAGGGATTGTGATTTTGCTTGAGGACAAGCAAAGGCTTAAGTATGGGGATATTTGATAAACGATAAATTATACATATTTTTACCTCATGTTTAGCCTAATTTCTGGATGAATTATCATTAATTTTATGAGAATTGGTACTCTTAATCCTTCTTTTTCATGTCTTATACTCAGGAGAGCATAGGGAAGAGAAAAGAACGAGAAATGGGCTAAAAACTAGGAAAATAGGCCAAAGTATGAAAACGACACGGCCCAAGGAGTCACCACACGGCCGTGGCACACGGCCGTGCCACACAAGGTCCAACATGGCCCAACCCCGACAAGCACGGCCAGGCCACACGACCGTGCCACCTCAACAGGCCCGAACACGGCCCTTATTGAAACCACACGAGCGTGGCATACGGACGTGTCCCTGTCGTGATGAAGTACAATTTCACTCGGATTTGGATACTTAGAGGCTAAGAAAGGCATCCCAAAGCTATATATAAAGACCCTAGGAAGCAACTCTAAGGGTGTACTCTTTTCTCCCAAAAAGGAGCGACATATTTTTGCCAACACAAGGAGTGAAATCAAGGAATTACTCCAAGGGAAGCCGATTGATTCATCCCAGAAGCCAGAATTCTACATCAAGACAGAGGATCTCCCTAAATTTCTTCAGGGGTTTTTGGGTTCTTTATGTTTTGTTATCTTATTTCTTCTGAGATGTTTTCTTTATTAATTATGAACTAAACCTCTCAAATATTTAGGGGGATGAAACCTAAGACAGATCTTGTTATTATTTATTCTTAAATTATTTGATAAATACTTGAATTGTTCTTAATTATGTGTTCTTCATTCTTGATTTAATAATCCTAGATATTACTTCAAGAAATTGATGTGCTTAGGCAGAGGAGCAAAAGTCCTTGTTTTAAGAGTAGATCTACCATAATTAAGCGGAGTTGCATGCAACCCTAGATATAGGGCGACATAAATCTGCCGGATTAGGGTCAAACCTAATAAGGGGATCCATAGATCGAATTAATGCAACCTAGGTGTTAATTGATAAAGAAACTTTAATTAACCACCTAGGATTAGTTATTCTTATCCTCAACGGAGGTATTAACATAGGTTAGGGATCTCTACGGATCAAGTTAAGTGAAGAAATCATCTAGTTCAAGAAGTTAATAACAAGTGAAGTTTAAGCGGATTCTCCCTTAAGTATTGCTCATATCAATCAGCTTTTCCCTAAAAGTTTTCCCCAATTTACTTTTTGTGCACTTTTAGTTAGTTTTAGAATTAGTTTCAACCAATCCTCTTTTATTTTCAAGCTAGATAATAGAAAAGAAGTAAGTATTAGTACTTTTGGCTCTCTTGGGTACGACAACTCGGTCTTGCCACTAAACTATACTACTGTTCGATAGGTGCGCTTGCCTTTAAAATCGTGATATTAGTTAGTTTTTGGTGTGCTCAGTTTTTATAAATTTTATTACTTAATATCGCGAGTATCAATGCCGAATCCATGTATAGCCTGAAAACATTAAAGGATTTATGGTTTCGAGACCTTGCCTTATGTTTCATACACCGTTATCTTGCTTACAATTTTTCAGGTCGTTGAGATGCTCCAGCCGCTGTCTCAAAGGCAGAATTATTCTTTTTATAGTGTATGTATACCGGTCGTCCAGTTAATTTGGGTTATTGGTTTGCACTTCAATTTGAGCATGTTATCAAAGCTAAGCGCCCTCTAATTTTAGGATCTCTTATTACACAGCTGTTATTTTCTTTATATGGTTCTAACGTTTTCGTTTCAGACTTACATGTTGCTTGTCAGGCTGATCCTTTAGATGCTAGATGCCTCGACTCAATGGGGCTACTTCTTAGCACTCCGTCATCCTTCCGTTTCGTCCCTCTTGGTGTTTGTTCCACTCCCTCCGAACGGGTCTTTCGACGACAAAATCAAAATGACGCACCAGCACTCGCCTAAGCTCAACCGACATTAACTGCTGAGCAACGATTAGAGCGCATTGAGGCTCGACTTGACACTTTTGGCCAGCAAATCACCGAACTCCTTGCCATCATGCGCGATTGTTGGTAGACTACACGGGGAGTATTCCTAAACCTTTGTACCTATTTACTTCTTTTTGTCAACATTGAGGACAATGTCTTTTAAGTAGGGGGAAGGAAGTCCTTGTTATTACTATCAGTTTCTGCTGGAATTTTGGTTGTGTTGTCCTGTTTTTGTTTAATGTTGTTGTTTGAGGCCCCATTTTGTCCATATTTATTTTTTTTAAGAATACCTTGCCTCTTTTCATGCCCAAGATTTTGACTAGGAATTGCCTACTGTTTGCCCCACAAGCATGATTTTTACTGTCTAAGAAAGTTATGATTTTTCCCATAATTGATGCCATCTCCACTGTTTTATTTTTATTAGGCTAAAAATAATTGTGATCAATAAAGTTACCTCTATCTTGCTTTTCGTAAAATTGATTAAGTTTAATATAAAGTAAACACTTAAAATGATTGCATGCTTAATTGATGTTCATGTCTATTAGGTGATTATTGAAACTTATTTTTGACACTTAAATAATTGTTTTTTTCCTGAGTTATCAAAAATTTTAAATTTTGTTTAATTCTTAATAAATGTTTTCCATGGTTAAGAGTACAGCTTAGAACGTGACTGACTGAGTAACTGGGGTAGGGTGCTTGGGTTGTCATTCTACTTCGCGCCAAAAGGTTGTGTGACGTGACAAGTAAAACTCCACTAGCCGAGGTTATGAGTATAGCTCAGAACGTAACTGACTAAGTAACCAAGGTAGGGTGCTTGGGTTGTCATTCTACTTTACGTCAAAAGGTTGTGTGACGTGATGAGTAAGACTCCGCTAACCGAAAATAAATAATTTTAGGAGTATGTTGGGCTGAGTAACCGGGGTAGGGTGCTTGGGTTGTCATCTCTCTTTGCGTCAAAAGGTTCAATTTATTCCTAAGTAAATAAATAATAACAAACAAACAAAAAAAGAAAAAAAAAGAAAAAAAGAAAAAAAAGAAAAAAAGTACTAATAAAGTTGCAGTTGGGGACTAAATGAGCAAATAATTATGGTGTCTTGGTAGGTTTGGTAATTTACCTAAATAGCATGAAATAACTCAAGTCGATCTTAATTTTCGTGTGAGTTAATTAGAATACTTTTTCTGTTTTACTAAAAGCAAGTTTAGAGTTCTATTTATTTTTCATATGCATTTTTAACTAATTTTTTATGAAACTTTGGAGTTGTATTTCTCTTATGGCAGAATCTAGCTTTCACAAGTCGATAGAAACCATACTTGAGGGCAAGCATGGGCTAAGTAGGGGGAATTTGATAATACCCTAGAATAATGTATTTTATTGTATTAATTATGTGATTATTCTGAGTATGTTCCTGCTAGTTTGTGCTATTTATAATCTTTTATCTCATAAGCACTAAATTGGAGGCGAAAGTAAAATTAAGGGGACAAAAGTGCGAATTTGGAGACAAAATGGGCTGATACGCGACACAGGAAAAAGATTGTGCCAAAAGTGCGAACATGGAATACATAATGACTAAAAAGCAAATAGAAGAGATTTTATTTTAGAACACTCTATTTTATTTTATTTATATTAGGATAATTAATGTTAGGATAATTATTGGAATTATTTTAGGATTTTATTTTAATTATTTTTATTTAAATGTATTTAACTTTAAAGAATTTAAGTTAAGTTAGACTATCTCTCTAGCACTATAAATAGGGGGTGAAGTGACTCTAATTGTGTTCATCTTTTTCTGTAAACACTCTCCCCCAAAAGTCTAGGCTTTTGTTCTTTCATATTTCCTTTCAATAAAATTTATTTTTCCATATTTTTATTTATTTTCTTTCTCATCATTATCATGAGCCACTAAAATCCATCTAGCCAAAAGTTGTCAATATTTCCCAAAAGGGTTCTTGAGGCTTAGAATCCGAACTTAGCCTTTTCCACCAAGTATTCATCGTCTCTCCGCATTACGGGCTGAAGCTTCCGTCCATGGCCCTTAAAAAGTAAGCTTTTCAACGTATGCAAAGGCGGCCGCTTTGTGTGTTTTGAAAGGGTTGCACCGTCGGTTCATCAACTTACTGCGTTAGAGGTTGGCGAGCCAAAGAGACAAAATGGCATGGGATTCGCCATTGAGAGGCATTGATCTAGCATAGGATGCTGGCTAGAGTCAGGTTCCCTAAAATCGTAAGTATAAATTCTTGGAGCTGGTGGTCATAGGCGTCCTCTTCCACTATAACTGGCTTACTTGGTTCGAGAAGGGTTATCCAAAAGCGAAGGATTGAACCCAAGGCGGAATGAGACAACTGGAGGTTGAAACTTTCACATAAGAATTTCTTTATCTCAACTCTATTTTCTATTTTTAATTTTCACAATTTCAATTCGACTTATTAATTCTGTTTTCTTTTTATTTTCGTTTCCAGATCAAAACTTTTAATTCTGTTATTTTGAATTTTTTCCATGAACGCAGGTTTCTTGGGCACGATTTCGGCCAGGATATCGAAAAACAAGCGTGTGTCTAATCAGGTCCCTGAGGATTTCGACCCTACTTCCCCTTTACTGTTATTTTTATTATTTTACAGGGAATAGGTTAATTTGGTGTTTTCAACGACCGCATCAAGGGGTGTTACAGATTATGTTTGTTTAAATGAAAGTTAATGCAAAGAACCAAGAAAAATTAAATATTATCACTAAAACAGTTTCTAGACAGCACTAGTAGCTTTAACTTAAAATTCACCAAAAACTTTAGAAGATGAGTTAAATGATGAACCAAGTATGAAATTAAATTTTAATGAATTTAGTTTTGTACGGAAGAAACGATGTAAACATTGGGATTGTGTTGAATGAGATATATGCATTTTACTAAGATAATGTTAGATGAATTTTGGGATCCGCTATTCTGACTTTGAAAAATCATTAAAATTCATAAAAAAATATTTAGGAGATGAACTTTATATGTATAAAAATCTTAATGAGTCTAACTTCAAAAGAAATAAATGAAAATGTTATATGAATTATGTACAAAAGATAAATAATATTAAGTTGTGAATTGTCAAAGTTGTTTAGTAGCAGAATAGGGGAAGATTTGAAAAAAATAAACTTGGAATTAATTTACTTTGAACTAAATTTTGAAATTTTTATGATAAAACATTAATTGAGTCTAGTTTCAAAACAATAATGGGATCTTAATTTCAATTTTTTAGGTCAATATATAAATAATTTCGTGACTGCTATTCAGACAAACAACCTTGTTAAGGGAATGTGTGCAATTAGTGAAAAAAAATTTACTTGCATGCTATACTAAAGCCAAATGTTTACATACATATATATATATATATATATGTATATATTCATGTACATATAGGATGTGGAATAGAAATGAGAAGGAAGAATATAGAAGAGTTGTAATGCTAAGAAGTTGATACAAAAGATGAAATTGCTAATATGTATGAAAAGTTAAAATGAAGTTGTGAATATTAGATTGACCTTTAGTGAAGTTTTAAGCTTAAAAAAAGCCCAACAATGGATGAAAACAAAATAAGGATGTTTAGATATTGTTTCTAAAATGTTTACAACTTGATTTATGGATCCCTTGTTTCAGGTCTCGAGACATAAGAGCCAAAGTGTCGAGATAGTCCAATTTCAAATCTAAAATACTATAGTCCGAAAATGTGACAAGTCAATTTAAATAACCTTAGATAGGGCTGAATGATGAGTAGAACATGAATGAATAATTTAAACTTTGTCGATGTGATTGACTCGAAAATGTGACATTCTTTGCTCAGGTTTAATTACAAGCTCTAGTTGGTTAGTAAACTTTTAGTAAGTTTATAAGTTTACATTTTGGTCACTTAATATTTACACCATTATTCCATAACTTGATAATCCAAACAATATCAATGACAACTCAAGCCCAAACTCTAATAAAGCTATTGTTGTCCCCATGTCTCTCTTCTGACTCAATCAACTCTAACAACCTTTCATACTTAATCCATTCATCACTTTTTCTTCACCCAAACTCATAATCCAAGAAAATATATAATCAAGCTATTCATACACCTTACCTCAAACCAACAATCAAAGCAAATTCAAATACAAAAAAATAAAAAGAAAAAGTCTCATGTTTTAGCCAATGCTAAAGAGAACCTAAGGAGAAAGTTTGTTCAGAAGATGAACATATTAAAGTCAAGCAGTTATTAGATGACAGTGGAAAGAGATCAAAGAGTTTCTCTTTTAAAGTTTCAAATTTAAATCTACGAAGTTTCAGGTCATTTTAAGAAAAAACTAAATCATAAAATTAAAAAAAGAGAAAAAAAGCTTTAATTCTATATGTTTTTTTATTAGAGGAGAAGGCTAGATTGTGTTAAGATTATTAGAATATAACTGTGAAGATTATCTCAAAATCTCATTACATAACTTCCATATAGTTAAATCATCAACTTATAATTTTTAAAAATTTAATTCTTAAAATATAAATTTACTAAACATTTAATGTAACTTAGGAAAATAATGAATAGTGGAGCGAATAAGTTAATGGAATAAATTTATAATTTTGTAAAATGGAGTGATTAAAGTATATACAAGGGGCATTAAATTGATCTCCAATGAGAGGAAGCAGGGGTAGGACCCAGGATCCCAAAACAGGCCAAAAAGGATGTAAGGTAGATTTGACTTGTTGTGTCAGAGTCGGACTAGGGAGGCAGATGAAGAAGTGTAAGAAACGGAATAAAAAGGAGAAATATGACGAAAAAGACCAGGTTTTGGTTTTTCCGAGTGGAGAAAAAACATATTATTAAAGAAAAACAGGGGATTTAATTGAATTGCTGAGAGCATTCATGTTGGTGTCCCCAAATTTTAATTAATGAAATCCAGAACTAGAAGAGGAAAGAAAGAGACAAATTAAGGCCCAAGGCAAAGGTAAAGGCCCCCTTCCTCGAAGCTGGAGAAGCCCAGCTGGGGTCCTGAGACTCTGTCACCTTCTTTCTACACACTGTACCGAAACACACAAAACGAGAAAAATAATAAAAGAGTATATTATAATGGCGAAATAAGAGGCTATCGCTATAGGGACTTAAAAGTCCACACACAAACCCCTAATGTAACAGAAACAGGTCTGGGAAAAGGGGTATTGATTGTTGAAATGCATGGTGCAAGTGCCGAGGCATCCATCCATCCCCCTCTGACTCAGAAGAATGACTAGGCCCCACTTATCTTTCTTACACCCACCTGTCAGCTTTGCTCCTCACCCTCACCCTCACCCCACTCATTTCACACCTCTCTTTTTGGGCATCACTCATTCTCTCTTTCAAATCCCACTTATTATTTTATTTATTCTCTCAACATTTTTATTAATTATTTTATTTTTTATGATCATCTTACTATTAACTCTATTTCATGAAGCATGCATACTGATGCCGAAACCCTTACCATATAACCATAGACAATTAACAATGCTTCAAATGCTTATAATCATGAACAGTAATTTAGAGCATTTGGTTAAATTCAAATAAATACACACCATTATAAGAGGTATTTGGTTAATGGTAAAATTATTATAATAGTACTGTTTTCCAGTACAATGTAATTGAAAATTTGTAATATAGATTAAATTCCAAAAATAGAATAATAAAATTTTATGAGAGTTTTACTTTTGAAGTAATAAATATTGAAATAAATATTTTACTTTTTTGAGTTTTATATTTTAATAAATCTTTTCTTTTAAATTTTTAAAAATATTAAATATAGATGGCATGAAAGATGATTGTTGGATGGGAAAAACTCAAGGTTATTCTTGTATCCAATACATATTCTCTGAACATTAAGGACTTAAAATGAGATATCGTATTTTCGTATCCTTACCCCATTTTCCTTGTCTTTTTGTGTGTCGGACCTGACATACTTATAAAGCTTTTAATTTTGTGTCTGCCTTCTTCAATAATTGGTCCCATCCCATGCTGCCTACTCCCCTTTTTATTCAATTTTCAATTAACTTTTCTTTTTTTCTCTTAATTTAAAATTTTTTCTTTTAACTTTTACTTATTAAATAAATTTATTTTTTTAATTGAGTTTTACCTCAATTAGTATTAGTATTGTTATTAATACAAGAGGACATGAGTTTAAAAAGCGTTGAAACATATTATCTTTTTAAATATTGTGTCAAAAAAATTGTAATAAAAATCTATAATAAATTGTTCAAAAAAATAAATTCACTTTTTTCTAAATTTGAAATTAAAAAGAAAATTCAATTAGCATTTTGGATAAAATTTGAATTGAAATAGTATTTTTGATGATTAAATAAATAACAGTCCAACTAAAAACATTGTAATAAGTTCGATCAAGAAAGTTTTGAACTATATATTTTTAAAAGTTAATTTTGAATTTTATTATTTTAGAACCAAAATATGCATTTCATACCAACAAAATAAACGGTCTAATTAAAAAAAAAAAGCTAACAATATTAATGGTAAAATGACCTCTTGATTTTAGTAAACTTTTGGTTAAATTATGTTTCAATTTTTTATTCTTTATCCATTTAAAATTTAGTTTCTTTATTTTTATTTTTAGTAATTTATTCCCTTCATTATAATGTTAAAATTTTCGTCTATTATAACATTTTTTTTGTTATATGGGTACAGAGTAAATTTTTTAATTTAAAATGTTACAATAATGAATTTAACTAAATAATTTTAACTAGGGGTGAGCGTTTGATTGAATCGAGTGAAAATCTTTCGAGTTAATTGAGTTGACGAGTCTTATGTTATCATCCTAACTCGGTTTGAAATTTTTTCGAATAGAGTCAAGTGAAATGAAATTTGAGTCAAGTTGAATCAAGTGAAATTATTTGAGTTAAATTAGAAAAAATTAAACATGTTAAATTAAAATCTTATTACAATATAACTAATTCCATACTGGAGCACATAAATTTAAAATCATATATATTTGAAAACTTTTTCAGAGTAAAAAAATAAAAAAATAAGATACTTTAGTATGATAAACTTGAATCATTAATTAACTTATTTAGGTCCCAAAGTTATTATTTTAGAAAACTTTTAAAATTTTTAACTTTCTTTATATATTCTTTAGATTATTTTTAACTTTCTTTATATATTCTTTAGAAAATTTTGTAATTTTTGTTGAAAGAGACCAATTTACTTAGTTTCAAAATTAACAAGGACAAAAGGGGTATTTACACCAATATGTTATTCAAATTATTTGAGTTATTTGAATTGTAAAATTCAACTCAGCTCGAATAAATCGAATAACTCGATTCAATTAACTCAAAAAATGATATTTTTTTAATCAAATTGAGTTTTACTCGCCCCTAATTTTAACGATGTTAAGAATTGAACTTGAACTTAAATCCAAAAATTAAAATAAAAATTAAATTATAAATGTACAAGTCTCCAAATATATATATGCAATTTTTAACATAATATTTCTATACTTGATTATAGATATTTATTAATTTACAAAAATGAGTTTTGGTAGATGAAGAAGGTAAGTCCACTACTTTACATAATGATGATAGATTGATTCTAATTTATTGATAGAGTATTCACTTTCTCTAATAATAGTCTGAGTTAAAATCATAGCTGTACAAAAATAATAATGATAAATTTATATTTCTAGAAGTAATATTATAATTAAAAGAGTTTTCACATCTTATAATGAAAAGAGTTTATTTAACTCAATTATAAATTTACTATAAAAAAATTCAATTAGTAGAATTATTTAAAACTTTTAAACGATATTTAATTAACAATGTTATATATTTTATCTACACTATTATTAAACTTTTGGTTAATTTAGTGTGTCGAGTTAACTAAGTTTTAACTTAATCAAAGTTAGTGTGTCGAGTTAACTGAGTATTAACTTAATCAAGAAAAGACTTTAAAATTATATTTTAAATAACAATAACTATTATATTATAATAGCATTTTTATCTTCCAATACTTTTATTATTTTATAAAAAATATCTATATTATTATTTAAATTCTGTGTTGGCGTCACAAGTCAGCTGAACACCAATTTACTTAGAAATTATTATATTACTCTTACATATTTGAAATAAGTTATATACTTACAATGGTATTGTTGTCTTTTTACATTTTTTTTAATGAAATCAATATAAAATTTATATATGTTGGTATTTGAACCCATGCGACCAACATCTATAAAATATTTTTCTTATCATTTCAACCAAAGCTTATGACTATTTTTAATGTTGAATTTTTCTTTCACCAACATGATAACATTTTGACAACATGTTAAATAATATTACCTAACATGACAACATTTTAACTAACTATAGAAAATTGACAATACGATCTAGAAAGTAATTGGAATGTATTTAATATTCTTGATCATATGTGTTATTATTATTTTCAAACCTTACATTTTATTATTATTTGTATGCTATTTTTTAACACCCAAGTATTCTATATACGTAATTTCTAGTTTTATATGCATGTGATAGAACTTTTAGCTTAAATGAAGTAGCAAAAAAATTAATTGAACGACTAAGAATCAATCTCAATATTGGTGAAAATTTAAATACAAATATTTTACCATACCACTTATGATTTATTCAATGAATAAAATTTACATAAATATATATCTTACGTGACATAATCTAATAAATAATTATGTTGTCTAATAAAAATATATATAAATATATATTTATTTTGAAGTTGTAATAGTTATAATACAATCATTTATTACAAGCATAAAATTGAATAAATAATTCAACAATGAATTGACTAATTAAATTAAAAAGAATCCACATAATTACTTAATGTGAGACTCGAATTTAAAACCTCAAACCCTCTAACTTCCTACATTCTTTGTTTTTGCAATATGAATATGTTCTCTCTCATGAGTAGAACCTCCAATGGAGCTTGAATGGCTCTTGTTTGGCCATCTTTTAAATCTTTTTCTTGTGGGTCTTATTACCATCTTCCTTTCTTTCTTTGTCCTACACATTTCTATTTCAACAACTCACATCTCGCCTGACTGGCGGTAGTTGTGAGAAATTAGGTTAAATTCAATGTTGATAAATTAGACCTCCTCATATTTCTCAAGAAACTGGAATTCTACGCCGTGTTAATTATTTTGAAAAATATTTAACTTCTTTTTTGAAGTATGGGAAATATTTATTAAAAACAATTGTTAATTGGATTATAACTAAGGATACTTGTAGACTTTACTTGAAAATAGCCAACCAAGTGACACACCATATGTTCTTGAGGTGACGTGACACCAAAGAAAAGAGAACATGCACTACCTTGTGTAGTTATGGAGTTTGAATCTCTTGATGATGCATATTGATCACAATCATGCGCCAACTCCATCTAGTGCTCGATTTTATAGATCGCACAAAAAATTGGATGATGAGATAAAAAAGGAATTACAGCTACATTGTGATGCTGGAATTAGACCAAGCAAATCATTTCATTCAATTGTCGTAGAGGCCGGAGGTTATCATTTGATGAAAGAGATGCCCTGAATTATATTGGAAAATACAAGCGATTGAAACTTGAGGGAGGAGATGCACAAGCTTTATATAATGAGTTCTCCAAGATGCAGCTGAAAGATTCAAACTTTTATTATGTGACACATGGGCAGATGCAAGGTCAAGAGCTACTTATCATTGTTTTGGAGATGTAGTGACTTTTGATTCAACATATTTGACAAATATATATAACATGCCTTGGAGTAAATCATTACAGCCAATCTATTTTGTTAGGATGTGGGCTACTTGCAAATGAAAGAACAAAATCATTTATTTGGTTGTTCAAGACATTGCTTGATTGTATGTCAGGTTCTTATCCTTCTGCCATCATAACTGATCAATGCAAAGCGATTGAAAATGCAATTATTGAAGTTTTTCCTAAATCATATCACAGGCTTTGCTTATGGCACATAATGGATAAGCTTCCTCAAAAATTGAGTGGACATCATCAATATGAGTCAATTAAATTGGCACTAGAGGCAACGATGAAAATTCTTGGATATGAGATGCTTCAAATTTATGGCCTTGGTGGAAACCAATGGCTCTAGTCATTGTATGAATTGCGACAAAAGTAGCTGCCTGCATACTTAAAAGGCATATTTTTTGCTGGTATGTCCACTACCCAGAGAAGTGAGAGCATGAATGCATTTTTTTTTTTATGGTTATCTGCATAGACAAACAACTTTGAGTGATTTTGTTAGTAAATACCAGTTTGCACTACAGGATAAGCATAAACAAGAGGCAAGAGCAGGTTTTGATTCTAGACATGCAGAACCAGTGATAAAAACGAGATGCTGCTATGAGAATCAAATGTCTAAATTATACACAGTTGCTATTCAAGAAATTTCACGTAGAAGTGGAGGAAATGTTTTCATGCTTTAATACAAGAGAAGTGTGCAGTAATGGATCCATCAAAACTTTTTTGGTGAAAGCACGCTGATGGAGTGACATATAATATGTTTTTTTGGTGAAAGTAGGAATTTGAAGTATTTTAGAATTGTGTTAAAACAGAAGTGCATTGCATATGTAATATGTTCAATTTCAAAGGCTATTTGTGTAGGCATGCATTATCAGTTCTTCATGTTGAAATACCGAACCAATATATTTTGTCACGTTGGAGAAAGGATTTCTAGCGTGTAACTTGTCTCTCGAATGTTATGAATTTGGACAATCCTACAGAACAGTGTGATTATTTATACAAGCAGGCTGTTCAAGTTATTGAAGAATTAGGGCTTTTGTCTGAAAAACACTTTTGAGGCGACGTCACATGCACTAAAAAGATCACTTGATAAAGTTTTGCTTGTGTTAAGGTAATGATTATATTTTAAAAACTTTACGTCTATTTTGCATTGCGTAATGTTGAATTTTTAATTCTAACAATGGATTAATATTTTTGTCCATTTATGAGGCATTTTTCAACTGTATTTATTTTAAAAGTTGTAAAGAAATTTCTACCTAATAATTTAAATTGTGTTTTGAGTTTGGATTAATCCAAAATGAAATTAAGTGATATTATATTATTTCATATGAAATTAAAGTATTATTATATAAAATTTGAATTATATTTTTACGTGTTTATTTTGATGTCTTTCCCATAAAATTTTAATTAATAATTTCAAATTTAATTATAGTTTTTATTAGATGAATAATATGCATACTCATAATATAAACAATTATACGTAGAAGTACGGAGCGTGAGGGAATAGTTCTCCAATTTGGCGTTGAATGAGAGTGGCTCTCTCCCTTATATAAATACGTGCTGCCAACCCCATCTTCTTTCCTTCCTTATCATGTGAGAGCTTTGAGGTATCTATATCACGGTCTCTAGAGACGTATTGACAAGTGGTGGTAGCTTTACCAAGCTCTTCTTTGGACGTTACAAACCGAGTATGGGAGAATCTGTAAAGCTCAGGAGGGATAGCGCCTAAGCTATTTCTTTCTTTCTTTCTTTCTTTTTTGCAGAAATATCATCTGCGGCGCTATCTATCCTGAGTTTCATGGGTTCTTCCTGCTATATGTAAATATCTGGTATAGTAGCTTCAAGAATGATCAAAGTTGGTATGTATGTATGTATGTATGTATCTCCTTATTCTGGATTCTATTATGCCATATCTTGGGTTCTGCATGGATTATAACTCTCTGACTCTTTCTTTTATTTTCTTTTGAATAAGAAAGGATGTGACTATGTGAGTGATCTTTGGAGGTATCTCATCTGCAAAGTCCAAAGCAGATAATGATTTTTTTTGTTCTAGATTTATCCTTGTTTCTCTAAGAAATTGTTGTGAGAGATGATGGATTTTTGCTTTATTCAAAAGGCTGCCTCTTGTTTTCTTTTTAACAGCATCTGGAGGGTTTGTACCATGCTGCTATGTCTTGTTTCTAGGTTACATCATCAAGTCTTTATAAAAGGACAAAAATCATCTCAAACCAAACCCAACACATAAGAGTTTCTGGGACATGAATATCCGAATATGCATTATATCAAAATGTATATGTTTTAGAAAAATAATTACTATTGGTATATATCTAGATATTTACAAAGCATCAATCATGCATGCATGTTTGTTAAATAAATAATCATGGGTAGATAATTAGTAAAAGTGTGTGTCGTTGTCCAGTCTTCATCTTGGTCCTCGTCCTTACCCTTTCCACTTATTGCTTTGATTATTTATATTTGCCATTAACCAAGTTATTTCATGGACAACAGACAGGAGCAGTGATTGAGCTGGGGTTTTCTTACCAATATTCAAACCAAAACTGTGTTTTGTGACAGATGTTGGTGGCTAGGGTTTTGTAATTTGAGTAAAATGGCTTACAGGCTTTTAGTTTCAGTGGACGTTGACTCCTTTCACACTTCGTCCACACCACGGACTCGTCGCTTTCTTTACTGTTTCAAAACATCAAATCTCTCTCTAGCTAAAGCAAATGGTGCAATTAATAATTATAAATTGCAGTTTTCATGCAAATGCATATATATAAATAATCAGTAATTTTCTTTTATATTATTTTATATTGTGTGTATTATATATGATGGTGAGGTTCCATTTTTTTATGAATTTAATTAATTAATGTACATATCCGGTTTCTTTTGAGATTTAATAGTTAGCCAAGTGCAGGGTTGGGCTGAATTCAATTTTGAGTTGAGTGCCATTGTTAAGCAATTTGATCCCAGTTAGGGATACTGGGTGCAACTGTATAGAATCAACCAACGGGATCATCTTTATACTCTTTCTCCAGTAAAAGCATTATCAACACATATTATTTAAAAAATAGTAAATAAATATTTATTTAAATTGATCATTTTTATTAAAGAATTTATCCGCAAAATTAGAAATATTTATAAGGGAAGCCGAGATATTTATATAAAGTAAATATGTTCAAAGGATGCTTAATCTATACTTTGAATAAGGTATTTTTAAATTGGAGTTAATTTTGATCACCTAAATTAACATTTAAAAAAACAAGATATGTTAAATGTTAAATTTGTATTATATATTGTAATTATTTAAGTTTATTTTTATCAAATTAATATTTAAATACTATTTCATATTTAGATACTGTAATTATTTAACATTATTTTTATCAAATTAATATTTAAATACTACTTTGTATTAATTTATCAAAATAAAATAAATATTATCAAATTAATATAAAAAATTATAAATTATATAAAAATCAAGCTAAAAAACGTTTGAGGGGCCAAACACAAATTGTCAAAATAAAAGTTTAAAAAATTTTAAGGGATTTAAGGGGTTGGCCAGCCTCTAAATTCGTCTTTGTTTCTATTATAAAAACGAGCATAATTCCCGGAATAATCAAATAATTATACATGTGATGTGTATACTTCATGCTGATGTTCATAGATTAAACCATAAAAATAGATGAAATTTTTTAATTTACTTTTTAATTTAAAACATAATAACTAATTTATCTGTTTAAAAAAAAAAAAAATCTTTCATAAACCATTTACTCTCTCACCATATATGTTTGAATGTCAAATCCGTCAACTACTTTATTCATATTAAAAATAGCATATGGAAGCAGGACATAGAAATAAAGAAGTGGATATATGGTGGTAGTAATATTTGAAAGGGCAGAGAGTTAAGATTAAAGACGGGGTGGAGGTAGGTTTAAAAGTATAGTAGGGCCGGAGAACGTGGCAGTGTCAGAGGCAGGACTTGAATATCCTTGCCTTAGCACTGGACCAACCTACCTCATATATACATCCAGAAGATGGTTAATAATTTCGAGGGGCTATGCAACTATAGGGATGAATTTAATGTCCCGTTTATTTCACTGTCTGATCACCAACCACCATCACCACCTTACAGGAATATATGTCCACTTGCTCAGAATGATTTTGCCCCTTCAATTTAAATTAATACCTACACTATGATGACAACCGTATATTGATATATCAAGCTACCACAAACTCAGGCCGGAGATGGGCTTTGCTCCATGTGTTAGGGAGGGCAATGGGCAGAGGCGGAGCCTCTAAGCAGCTACGGACTTCGGCCCCAACAATTTTATATTTCATATATTAGTTTAATTTAATTTAGTTTAGTCTCTTAAAATAAATTTTATATTTTGTTTATTATCTAGTTTCACGTTTTATGGAAGCTAAAACTGCAAATTACTAAAGTTACAACTAATTAATTAACTCAATACTTCTAATATTACAAACATTAAATTTAATAACTTAATTCAGATCTAATTAATTAACTAAACTTGAGTACTAATTGGCCCACACACAATTTTCACAAAGTGACATCCAAGGACACAAAACTTCAACTTTTGTCAATATAGGCAAAGTTGGGATAAAAGTAAAGCAATAAGTAAAGTAAGGAGATAATTAACACATAATATTTGTTAATGCAGTTAGGATTCACCAATCTAACTTTCTGAAGTCACTCTTAGAGAATAACTTTATTTCACAATTTGTCCGGATTAACTATTAACTAAAACCTAGACTACCCTTACACCAATGGGTAATTGCAGTCTTAGTATTGAATCCAAATTGTTACAAATAATTATACTGAAAATAGCTCAGAATACCATCAATAAAACTCTCCAATAAATATTAAAAAGAGTACCACAAGAATTATCAAAACAAAGCACAATAAATATTAAAAATTGTCTCTCAAGGACGCAACCTATTGTCTATTTATAGACTCCTTCAATTATTCATCCAGTCGATTATGATAAGCATTTAAACTCTCATCTAAAAATTAGATTTATCACTTGAAACATCTTGAGTAATTATTTCTTAACCATTTTCATAAACAAGCTCCTCAACAGCTTCAAATACTTTAAAAAATAAGGATAATGATAGAGATGGATATCCACACAAGTTCAAACTCCTCTCTTCCCTCTCCAAGGTAGTCAATTTTGTAGCACGAAATTATCTCCTCATTTGCTGCTCCATAAGATTAAATCATAAGTCATATCATTAAAAAGTCAAATATATCAACTTAAAAACTTCGATTACACCAAAATTATTATTCTATCGATTGTTCAAACATAAAGTGAAACAAAAGAAACAATAAAAATTCCAACAATTATTTTTAAATCTTTCAAATGAATTATTTTCTTCAAATTAATTATCATTCATATCAAGTTACGTTATAATAAGATGAATCAATGACCATGCATGCATTTCTTCATCCTCAGCTTTGTACTAGTTTCACAAGTCGGTTATTTTTTCATCTATTATCATTTGGTACAAATTTAATAAACATTTTCATGGATCAATCTTGCATATATAAATACTAATGATTTGTGTTGATAAATAATAAACAATAGATTGGATCAAAACCCGACAAGTGGAGGCTTACATACTTTTTAAGATGTTATAGTTAAACCATGTTAAGTGCTCTCAATTAGTCCACATAATAAGCATAATATTTTTTTAAGTGTTGGATAGAATGATAAAATATATTATATTTATAAGAGATAATACATATTTAAATTTTATAAATGACATTATTGATAGAGAAAGTTAAAAAAAAAAAACCTTAAAATAGACATGATATTCAATAATAGAAAAGAATTAAAGTTGATATTATTTCATTTAACCAATGGAATTAAGACAACCTTATTATTTCTAGTGCTAATTTTGTGGGTCTTCTGTATCAACTAATATTTATTGCTTCAACGTAGTTGGGCATTATCTAATATGTTATGGGCAATATAACTTTGTGGTTTTAAAAAGCTATATATATCTTCTTCTCCAATAAAATTTAGTTCCATCATAATGTTTTCATTGTTAATGAGCGGAGGAGGTTTGAGATGAGCTCTCATTTATTAACTAGTGAAATTAAATGGAGATCGAGTTGTACGGATGGATTTTATGTATAAAATGAAGAAACTTGGTTTGTTTACAAATATAATAATCTGATATCCCCTGGTGTAATCTTAGAAGTAATACATAGATCATATAAAATCATTTCCTTAATTGTGGAATTGAGGACGTATAACATTCATATAAACACAAGCTAAGAATCATTCAAACCAACTGCAGGTAATGTATTCAAAGGAAGTGAGCATGCAGCCAGAAACTAGCCGAACACTTCACACTAATAGATGTTTGATATTGGCTCTAACATTGGGGTAGATCGAGTGGTGGTGGCTGTACAGTCTGCAATTTTCCAACTCCGTTTTCAACTAGCAAAGCTGTTGCCAAGCCCCAAGGGAGATGGGTGTCTATATGGCAATGGAGCAGCCAGATTCCTGCTTTGGACAAGTTAGCAATTAACAGACATCAAAACATGGAAGCTGTTTAATTTGGAAAGTATTAAAGGACTTATATGTTACCTGGATTGTCGGCCACAAACCGGATGGCTACCCATCCACCAGGAGGTGTTCCAATGGTGTTTCTTCGTGGTGGATCAACAAGGTTGAATTTGGCTGGATCATTTTTGGGATCAAAGTTACCAAAACCACTCCCAACAACATAGAAGTCGTATCCATGAATATGCATAGGATGATCCTCAACTGTGACAATACTTGTATCCTGGAACACAATTTGTACCTTGGACCCAAACTTTAGTTTAACGAGCTTTGTTCCCTTAACAGGTTGCCAGAGGCCTCTGCTCACATTGCCTGTATAATCAAATTGTATGGGAGGAACAGGTGGAAAGTCTGTTGTGAAAACACCAGGTTGACCTTGGTAGTAGGCCTGCATTAAGGAGGTACTTCTTGGGAACACAAAGGACACATTGTTGATACTGGCAGCAAAGCGAGTTCCGTTGGGGCCTTGGCATCGTGGGCTATTCGGATTTTTACAGTTGATTAGTCCTAACCCCACAGTGAAAAACAGGCTTTCATCAATCTCAATGGGAACTTTGACCTTGCAAGGACTCCTTAGCTGGGCAGTGAATGCAGTTGCAGTGGCGGTGTCGTTGAACCCGGGTAGCTGTGGGAAGATCGGTTTCAAAGATTTTCCTCCTTTTGCGGAGTAGTGAGCAGATTCATATTCAAGGATTGCTGTGGTGGTGGTATTGTCAAAGGCTGCATTGGCGGTGTTGTAGGCATGTGCAGCCATGTAGTAACGAGCTGGAGGCTGATCAGCAGTGAGAAGGACATCGGTTGTCTGACCAGGAGCAATCATGATGACATTTGTTGTGAAAGGTTTGGTGTAGCTAGCATCAACAGCAACAACAGTTAGTTTGTGATTGGCCACCCCGAAATACAGCTCCTGATTCAGTGCAGAGTTGATGATCCTCAGAAGAATCGTCTCACCCGCCTCCACTGGATATATGGCAGTTTCTGCATTTTTGTAATATCGATCAGGCTTTATGATATTAATACTTCTTATGATCGGCAAGGTGAGTAGTTGAAGTGGCTGAAGCTGAATGGTAAAAGCATACCTTTGCTAGAGCATCTATACAAGTCGCCTGGTTGACCATTAATTGTATATGCATCTGATACATTTGGAGCACCTCCAGTGAAAAGTGCTAGCTTTAGAACATCCATCGGATTCCTATCCCACCATTCTCCTGTTTATCATCATTATAGTTCCTTTGAGTTATGATGCCATATAAACCGAAAACATAGCCCTGTGAGATGTACAAAGATGGGAATTACCAAGAATAACAGGCATTTCTCTCTTGGGCATGGGGAAGGGGTATGGGGAACCCAACTTAGGATATATTATGAGAGCTCCATGCACTGTCGCTCTAAGCCATTTGCTATGAGCATGCCACCATAAAGTCCCCTCCTGGTTTTGGATGGTGAATTGGTATGTGTAAGACCTCCCTGGTTGGATAGGACACTGCGTCACATATTCGGGTCCATCTGCCCATGGATTTCGCAATTGTTGTACTCCATGCCTGATCAAAGCCAGAAGAAATACAAGTTACAAGCACCAGTAAAGTAATGTTGTCTAGTTTATAAATTGGTTTATGATATACAGTTTATTGTATAAAGATTACCAGTGGAGGGTGACATTGTATCTGGCCTTATTTATAGCTTTAATGACCAGAGTATCGCCATCTCGCACTTCCAACGTTGGCCCTGGATATTGCCCATTTACTGTAATTGTACTATGAGTTCTGCACAGCCTCTTCACTGGCTTTGCTTCAATCTGTTTAAAAGAAAATGTTTTAATAAAAAAGGAAAGAAGGTATGACACTTGAATAATACAAGATTAACATGACGTTATGAATTAAGACATACAACAAATTCATGGTAGTGAATGGCTGCACTTGCAAAGGATGCTAGGAAAGCAAAGATTAAAAGAATGCAAGAGAATGAGTAAAAGGTGCATGGTTTGGCTCTGAGTTTGTGAGGCTCCATTGCACTCAGGCTTTGGTTGATTTGTGATTGTGAGGTTGGACACAAAGGGAGAGCAGCGATATTTATCCTAGGAAAAGTGGGTGTTAAATGACAATTTGTTTCCAAAAGAATAATGATTAGGCAAAATTAGGTTTAGGGTCAACGTGTACGACATTAGTATTACTATAAATTAGTTAGTGTAACCATAAGGAGGATTTGGTGCACCCACTAGGCACTACCCGCATTCTTCTTTCAGTATTTAACAAAGGTACATTGTCTCCACCACACTTAATTCTCAAATGGATGGGGCAGTTGATATCTTTCCATAATTACTAACTCAATATCTTTCATTCTTGCATGTAATTTAGTGCCCATCAAGAGAACCAATTATTTTCATTCTTGCTTAAATATTTATTAATACATGAAGCATGTTTGAGTTTTGAATGAAAAAAAAAAAACACATATTGCATAACTATTCCATACATGGGATAAAATAAATGAAAATTTTGTTAAAGTGTTATTAATTAAGGTGGCGAAAGGATTGATTTGGTTGATGCAAAAATGCAGTCACTCATCTTCAAAATTTATAAAACTTAACACAAAATTATTAAATGTTGATCTTCTCTAAGAAAGCTTTCAATTATAGGAAGATTCATTTACATTCACACCCATTTCTCGATTTAATCTAATCAGTGAAACCAAAAATATAAATTGTGTGATAAGTTTTTGATGGAGAGAAAGAAATCAGATTTCACCGTTCTCCTTTTAATTTTAATTACCATAATATTCGTTTTTTACTCTTCAGACTTCAATCATTAATTTGATAAAGCTTTTAGTCACTTTTGTTTCTTTCTTAGAGAAGATAAAAGATGCTGAGGAGGATAATAAAGTGACTAAACAGGAAACGTTAAACATCCAACTTCCGTTGTTATTAAAATTGATTGTTCATTATTGGAGGTGGCACACATAGGAACACAAACAGAGGCAGAGGATTTTTGTTCTGATGTATTGTGCTAATTTAGGAGCAACTTATGTTTTTGCCTGCCAATCCCCTTTTTCATTTCAAAATGAAGCATATAGAAGTTTAGCAGGAGCTTCTAAATGATGACTTGCAGGGAGTAAATTACGCCTTTTAGACTTTCTGCTTAGTCTTTGTTTTTTCTATCAAAACAAAATTGAAATAAAAAATAAATCTCCAAATTGAATCTAATCCTGAGACAAATATCATAAAGATTAAGATAGTGTAAACATTGGATCAAAGAAACCTATCAATGCAGCAAACACAAGTATTTTAAGTTAAAAAGTAGCTTGAGTTAGTTGTTTACAAATATAGACGAGTTTGGATAAAATTTTATGTCTTTATTTGGGTTGGACCGAACTTGGACAAACATAAAATTTATTAATATCATACTTAGTAGACCTATCTAAAGGCTGAGTAGCTCATCTAAACTATTGTGTCGGGCTTGGACAAGAATTTTCGCACTTACTGATGTTAACATTTAAATCACTAATAAAACATAAAATTATATATTGTTCCTCTCTATATTAAGATAAAAAGTCACTTAACCAGGGATTACATGATAAAACATTAAATTCCGACATCAATCGATAAACGAAGAGAGCCGTACAACACCGTAACCTAACAATAAAAGCACATAAGGAACAGAGCAGAAAGCATAGCAAAAACCATCATATCAGATCATAGCACCAGCCATTCGTCATTAGAAATCATATTGATGTACTGAATTGATCACCATCTCAACTGAAATAAAAGCATTCAGCAAAAGCAAGCATCAATGCTTACGACCTCCTTAAATCCTAGCTTGAAAAACAATAACATTATTACTCCAAAATCATTAGCACTTGGGTACCATACCACATTCTGCTGTTTACAAACCCGCCCAAGCATCTGATAATCCAAGGCAAAATACTCCTGAAGAAAACCTATCCTCAATAACATGAAACACATCTTTTCCTTAGCTTGCCCCTCTTTTCTCTCTTGATTTCACCAATAATAATATCAATTTTTTTTATTAGTTTGCAATCCTAGTTCTTTACTGAGAGCCCACGCTTCAGTTTCTTCCTTTTTGATATAGCATTTCTTCTGTTGTTAAAATATGTATTAGACAGTGATTAACTGGCAACTCGATTGTCAACCAAACCAATTGTCGACTCCTTAGGTTTCTGCCCATTTTTCCTTTCCTTTTGATTTTCTCCCACTTTTTTGTTTCTTCAGCTTACGCACAAAGTCAAACATGTTCTCACTTTTCTTATCTTCACAGCTTTACATTCTAGTGGCACCAAATTTTCAGTCTCGGATTCGTATTCACATTTGCATTAAACCTACAGTTCTGCTCCTCTAGAACTTCCTTAGGCTCAATCTATAAAGGGGCGAACCTCGCATCATACTTGCAAAACCAAAGAAAAAAATAAAGCTGAGCACAGGACGAAGGCACTGCAGCGCCTGCATCTACTAATTAAGGAGGTCAATTTTAGCTTGATTTTGGCTCTTTTCGATCCAGTGCTACTAAGTATGAGTTATAACCCTATGAAAGCAATGTAAACACCCGTGGCCGATGTGGGACTTGTAAAATTTAAAAAAAAAAAATTGTAGTTACTTAATGAGATTTTTAAAAAATTAGGGTTTAATTAATTTTTTTAAATTAATGAAATTTTTTAAGAAATTTAAGAGAGCTTAATTATTTAGAAATTAAAAAATATAATGAATATTTTCAAAATTTTAAGTCATCTAATTAAAATTTTCTAAAATTTTCAAAAGAAAAAAAATTTCCCGAGTGTCCGTTGCCACTATAACGGTCTCCCTCTGTAAACACTTATAAATACAACATTTTATTTTGGAGTAAGAGTGTAGACGAGAGTTTTGACAGTTTTCTATTTTTCTTGCATGTTGCTTAGACTTTAGTTATTTTCTTTTACTTTTGAGAGTGATTGTATCAAAGATTTACTTGTGGACTCAATCAACTTCTGAGTCAGATTATTGAAGATTTGTTCTTCAATCAAACAATATTTCTTTTCACTTTTTCTTTTTTATATATTTTACCTTAATTTAAATTTTCCTATGAATTAATTGTTTTAAGTGGTGAAGAAATTGAATGTTAACGGATTAATACGGATCAAGATTGTGATTAGATTAATTATTTAATTTGTTCTTTATAACTAATTTAGGTAACAAGTAAATTAAGAAATATACTAGCGGGAGAGTGCAACAAGATGTCGGTTAATCTTAGTGAATTAAATAAGTAGTTATCCAACTCACTAAGATATACAACAACGGTAAGGTTACTTATAAGATATACAGTAACTTAGGTAGTGGGATTAATTTTCATAAACTATATACCAAGTTGGGAATTCTCTAACTGCATGTAAGCTATACACCAACTTAAGATGTTGAAATTCTCGTATTTAAAGTTATTTTTAGTATAATTTACATAGCATTTTAAAAGGTAATTTTAGCATTTAGGTTAGTTTTTATTATAATTTTTAGTTTTTGGATAAATTATATTTTATTTGAATTTTGCTTAATTTTTATATCTTTAAACTTAGTTCGAGTTTATTTGCTATTTATATTTTTATATTGTAGGTGTTAGATGAAGAATAAAAAATTTAGAAGCATAAAACAAGAAGTGATGATAGAAAAATTTTGGCTTCACCAAGATTAATTTAGTGTGATGGAACATATTCTTCAATTCAAAAATTTTAGTAGCAATCATCTCATATTCCAATTCACATTTAGTTAGTGATTCAAAGTTATAATTATAATTACTTTAATGAAGTAATGTAATTTTTGAAATTGCAATTAGGATTTAAACATGTCAACTCATAAATCAAGGAGCTAGATAAAAATGAAAATAAAGTATTATAAAAACGACAAGTTGTACTTCATACAATTATGAATATAATGAATCCTGGGATTAGAAAAATAAAATAAAGGAGAATCCATGAATCAACCAATCAATCAATGAATCCATGTATGAAAATGCTCAGACGCGCGAAACAATAACAGGGGCGGCGGCGTTGGCAGCAGCAGACGAGGCAGCCGCACTTACAAAAGAGAACAACCCCAAACCAAAGGGCTCTTGTTCATCAAGAAATAGATCCTCCGACATCCTGAACGCACCGTGCGCACAAACAATAGCTATCCCCATCATGATCCCGGATATCAACAGGGATCCCACGCTGGTAAAAAAGATCACCACAACCGTTAATCCCACCAATATCGCTAGCTTTTCTATATCCGAGTACGTTCGGCCCCATATGACCAGCGGCAGTTCCGAGGGGCGCAGTGCGTAGAGGAAAAGCCAAGCCGCTATGAGTGACAGAAGAATTATGAGAGAGAAAGGGTGGGTGATTAGTGAGAAGGCGAGTACAGCCGTGAGTATGGTGAGGTAGTTGGCTCGGAAGTAGGAGAAATTCTTGCGAAGTCGGGAGGTGGCATCGGAGAAGGAGGCTGGTTTAGCAAAGGCAGTACGGTCGATGAAGTCGGTCCAAGGACGGCAGTGAGAGAGGGCCAGGCGGAGAGAAGTGGAGAGGCGCGTGAGAAGAGTCTGGGCTGTGATAAGAGGTTTAGAATCGGCGTTGGGCTCCAACTTGGAGACTGAGACAGGGAGCATTGGAGCGGAATTTTGGGGATCAAATAAAAAGAGAAACTGAAACAAATCTGGAAAACGTTGTTGGGAGAGGAAAGCCTGGAAAGATGAAAGTTGAAATGAGTGAGATTTGGGAGGCCATGTGCTGTGTGTCTTATTGCATATGCAAGGTTTTCACTTTAAGTAAAACGAACTTTAAATGTTAGTAAGATCACAGTCCACGTGACAATCTACTAGTAATTCTTACTGATGTGCATATTTTTTAAACAACAACAATGATAATTGCAATTGCAAGTAACCTGAGTAGTGCTTAAGAGCGGTGCCAATAGATTCAAGCGTTGGTGAAGAGCATAGAAAAAAAAATTAATATATTCACCCAATTCAGTTTTTCTATGTATACGAGATATTATTTAGAGAAATAATTCATTATCTTAATATTTTATACAACGAGTAATTACAAGCACTAACACTTATTAAATTAGCAACTTCACTTTTTAAATTTTTAGAAGAAGTTTTTCCTTGAAAACTTTATAAAATATACTGTAAAAATAAATTCACACCCTTTTACTTCTACAAACCTTTCAATATAAAAGTTTAATGATTGTTAAAATAAAACCAATTACAATAAATCTTCCAATCAAAACAGTAAGTTAATCGACATGAATAATATCTTCAATATGATCAAGATAAATTTTTAAATCTTTAATATATGTTATCAAGTTACCCAATCCAATGCAATCTCCTTAAAATATAGAAGTCGATGTGCTTGATCTAATTCAAACTAATCTTCAAGATATGTTCCTATAACAAGTTTAGATATTATAGAAGTACATATTCAAAATATCACCAAATATATTGCCCAATGATTTTGTTATCAAAATTACCATTACCATATATGACAAGTTGTGAGGTTGAGCAATACCAAACACTAGTGGACACTACTTAAGGCACTCCTCAAAATTACCTCAACAATTTTTTTTAAATAATAATTTTTGTATTTTTTTAAAAAAGTATTTGAATTAAACGTGTCGAAACTATTTTTAAATTTGAAAAAACGTGGATCGACTTTAAAATATATGGAGTCGTCACCAATCCTTTTTTGAGGTGTAATTGGGACACCTTATAAAATATTTTGGTCTATGAATTTTTAAGAAAACAGGTTCGGGAGTCGGTTACGCTCGAGGAAGGGCCAGCACCCTCGCAACGCCCAAAATTGGTACCGCCTTGATCAATTATTTTCCTAATGTCGAAAATTTGAAAAAGTTTTTGAAATTCAATTCCTTTAAAAATATTTAGATAACTTGAATTGGATGTCGAGATTCTCTCGTTCAGAAGGAACAAAATATCATGTCCAGCACGATTGGATACATTATTTCAAACCCTCAATACAAGATCATTTCGTAATTTCCAAAACTCATGCATTTGAAACTTCAAAAGGATATTTGGTTATTTGGCCAAACGGTAAATCGCAGCCCAGCATGATTGGGTACGGTTTATCGAATTTCCAAATACGAAATATTGCCTCGTTTTAATTTAAGAAAACTTGGATGAAATGCCAAAAGGATATTCCGTATCTTAGTCGAATGAAAAATCGAAACCCAACACGATTGGGCACGATCTCTCAAACTCCCCAAATACAAAATATCGCACAATTGATATCAACTGAATATGAGAATTGGAAACACGATACAATAACAAGGGATAAAAATATAATTACATGCATGAAATAACAATAGGTGGTTATAATATGAAAACCAAAGGTGACACATAATACACAAAACCATATGGAAACTAGAAACTAGAAACTAATATGGCACAAAATAATTTAAAAACTTTAAAAAAGAAGAACATGCCAAGGAATAACACACTCGAAATAGTTTATATGTACGTAAAAACTGATAATATATGAACGGTTATTTAAAACATATAATTGGCAAGAAGAAATTCAAAAATAAATGATATCTAGCATAATCTCAAATAAAACCAATTGATTTGACCAACGATGTATATATGACAATGGAAAATAAGGTAGATAATGCATATACTGAAATTCTAATATACGAAAGTATTTAAAATAAACAAAATATGCAATTAAAAGTAGGATCCTAAAAAACAAATTATGCATAAATAAATTTAAAAGAATATATATATATATAAAATAAATATAAAATATAATGTGAAAATAATAATGTATATAGAACAGAGCTAATTTCATCATAATTATACACATATAATAATAAGTAAGAGTACTTAAATGAGATATCATATAAAATTTTAAAACAGTCACTACGTCAAAAATACCCTATTGCGACACTTTTTTTGACCTAAAACGACGCAAAAAAGGTTGGCATAGGCTTCGTGACGCTTCTCCCGACGCTTCCAAAAAGGTTGTATATAATGCAGTTGGTATAGGCTTCGCGACATTTTTGAAAAAGCGTCGGTATAAGTCAACATAAGCCGACACTTATTAAAGAGTTGTGAAAGGCTTAGTCAATACCGACCTTTAACAAGGGTTGGGATAGACCTAGTCAGGGCCAACCTTTAAAAAAAGTTATGATAAACCTATTTAAGCAACCTTAAAAAGGTTGGTATAATTCTTGTCTAAGGCAACTTTTAAAAACGGTTGAGATAGATCCGTCTAAGACAACCTTAAAAAGGTTGGGATAGACCTTGTCTAAGACAACCTATAAAAAAAAAAGGTTGGGATAAACTTATCTAAGATAACTTTAAATAAATTGGGATAGACCATATCTAAGGCAACCTTTAAAAAAGGTTGGGATAGACCCGTCTAAGACAACCTTAAAAAGGTTGCGATAGACATTGTCTAAAGCAACTTTTAAAAAAGGTTGAAATAGACCTATTTAAAGTAATCTTGTCTAATGTAATTTTTTTCTATTTTTTATTATTTCAATATTAATATATTTTTATAAATATTTACAGTGAATAATAATAAGAATTGTGCTTTAAATGCAACTAAAAATATAAAATTAAAATTAAAATAAAGATTGAATATTCATTACAAAAATCAATCCAACAATTAAAATGCACTAACATTTTGCTAAAATGTATACCACTAAAATTCAACTCAATGTACAAAAGTAAACAAATAAAAAAGTACCTAAGATGATGGACATTGATATTGATTTTGTACTACATAAAAGCTAATATAGTTTGAAACTGTAACTTCAATTCCAAGAAACTCTGTTGATTTCTTATTTCTACAAAGGTAGCCCCAAGAAACTTCAATTCCTTTCGTTAAGTTTTTCCTTCTCATAATCCTGTTCTGCAGCCTGCATTAAAGTAATAATAAGTTAGACATTGTATGAAGATAAATGAACGAACATTGACGCCTTTAAAGATAAATCAAAGTTCAGAACTTCAAATGCAGACCATTTGCAGATATCAAAAAACATTCAATAATGTTAACCAAGACCTCCAAATAAGAGTGCAACAGCAAGTCATTCAAAACTTGGCTAACCATTATAAAATAAATAGAGCAGCATAGTAAGGTTCAAGGTGGTAATGGTTACTTTTCTAATCCTACAAGGAGTAATAATTAGAACAATGAACAAACATGACAAGATCTATTATTTGTAGCCTGTAACAGAATTTTTTTTAAAAAAATTGTTATTGTATGCAAGTTTTCTCATCTAGATTAATGAACTGTTAGATGACTACAAAACATTATCATGGAGAATATAAACACGACAGAGAACTAAATGGCAATTTTGTAACAAATTGAATAAATAAAGCAAGTAAGCTGACATTATTCCTTAAATGAAGGTAAATATTGATAGAATTAGAACTGATGGTAACCCACAAATGGTTAGAAACAACCAAAAGGCACCATGGATATCAAAGCACTAAGCGGTGTAATAGCTATTGCCATTCAGCTATGAAATATAAAATGCAAGCCTAAAGTCAATAGTGAGATCCATAAAATATGGAGAGAGAAACAATACAGAACAAATAAAATGACAAGAATATGGAAATGAGAGACCCTTTGCTTGGAATCTAGAAAGGAATTGTAATCACCGGTGACAAATAGTACAACATCTGCTATCAACTCACCACCATGATCTGTAATAACTTTTATGCCATTATCTGTTTTAACCAACTGAATTCACATATGCTAGAACAACTTTATTCCCCTTCCTTTTAGATTTCTTGCAACCACTGCCCTCATTTCATCATCAAATCCTCTGTAGCATAGACACATAAATTTAGTTAGCCCTAAACTCCTAGTTTAGGTCACAGACCTATTTGATAATAGCTTATTTGATAGCAACCACTAAAGTCTATGTCATCCTATTTGATAACAGCCTGGTAATCTTCTCATAAGTATTTTTAAATACTTGAAAAATAACCAAATACCAATAACAGATTGAGATAATGTAAATTTCCAAACTAAACACCAGAACAAACATCAGAGATATGTATAAAGTATGAAGCAGAAAATTTCAGATATCATAAATTAACTTAAGATCATATAGGAATTCTTATGCAATACTATAAAAATCCAGCAATGATGTATAAAACTAGACTAAATAGTAACCTCAAAAGAAGTTCCTTTCGGTAAAAGAGATCCACAATAGCACCTAAGTCTTGCCATATTGATGCAAACTTAATAGCAATGTACCTGGGCACAAAAGTACATATCATCTATAGGCATTAGTAAACTAAGAAGATAAAAAGTACAAACAAGTGAATCACAAGTATAATAAATAAAACATAAATAAGAGATAGTTTGAGTTTTGATTAAAATTTTATATATCATAAATAAAACACAAATAGGAGATAGTTTGAGTTTTAATTTAAAGCAACCAATCTCAAGATCATTCATTAAACAAAATTTTTTATTTTAGAAAGGTATAATTGGAGCAATGTAAATATAATATGCTTTTCCTTCCTACTACTTAACCAAACAAATGTTTTTAACTTTCCACTCTTTTCTTTCTCTTACTTAATTTAGTTATCTGACAAAAGGAATGAAATATCTTTTCCTGTCCTTTCCTTTAGAACCTCTATTTCTTTTTCTATACTAACTTCGTCCAAAACATAAGATTAGAAAAAGAAAGCAGGGCAAGTACTTTATACCTTTGCCCAGTATGAATTATCTTCAAGCCTGCTATCAACACACTCTACCTAATCCACATTCACTCTTTGAAATGGTTTCTTTGGCTACAATAACACAAGATTCAAAATTAAAACTTTTATGAATCAAAGATTAATTTTATTTCAATTATTATCATTACTTTAGAACCTTGAAAAAAACTATTGCTGTAATAAGAACCATTCAAGAGAACCAAAAATTGATTCTCCCTCAATTCTAAACACCACTCTCTAAAGTGAGAAATAGAGCACAGGAAAGATGTCAAATAAACAGAAATTACCACAAAAAAGCCAAACGCTAAAACTCACGCAGTATAGGAGAAAAAAAGAGGGTCACAACACCTTATTGAAGCTACATTGCTTCGATTCTTCATTTTCTTAAAGTACCCATGTCCAACACCCATGTTCAACATATTTTAGAACATTAGTATTGAGTATAGACCTTCCAAATACATGGAAAAGCATATAAAATATTGAAAATACCCTTGTCAAATGGATACATGCATCATTTGTTAGGTGTGAGTGTCCGGTACGGGTATGTATCCGACATGGGTGTGGTTAGTCTTTTTTAAGTTACTAATCCCACTATCCACTGCAAAGCTCTCCTCATCTAATCCTAGGTATTGCAAAGCTCTCCTCCCGCTATCCACTACCGTTACTGCACAAATCCAAAACCAAACCCCCATTCAATTCAAATCCAAACTAATTAATTAAAAAAAAAGTTGAAGAAAAAGAAGGGAATCTGGATGAACAAACCTTTACAAGAGGAAATTCTGAGCAAGCGTTAAAAGACTTTCCGATCAACGAGGCTATCATCAACGGCAAGAACATGAACTTCTTCGGTATCATCAACGGCAAGAACACGAACTCCTTGGATATTAAAATATAAAATTTCTCTCTCAAATTAAATCTATCTCAAACTAAGAGATGCAGAGGGCTGCTGATTTGGGGAAATTGGGGGGGAAAAAAAGAAGAGATTTTAGGTTGCGGGGAACCAATACTGGGAAAAAGAAGGGGAAAAAAGAAGGTGAAATTTTGGGATTTTGCGGGGGAAAAGATTTTGGGAAATAGACTAAGGGATTTTGGGTAACAAAACGATGCCGGTTCATATAAATTTTAAATAAATAATTTTTAAAATAATTAGATAAAATTATAATTTTTATATAATTTTTATGTAAAAAAACAAAAAAAAATTTCAAAATATAAAAATATAAAAATATAAAAAAAAGCTTTAAAAAAATTTCTCTTTTGTAATTATATATTTTTTCAATATTTTAGGAAATTAAATTAAAATTTTCAATTTACTAATTAATTTTATTTCTTTAGAGATACATGAGTTAGCAATTTTTTTAATTTTAATATATATAAAGTTTATCTATTATCTTTTAAATAATTTAAATTAAAATGATAATTTTAATATATTAAAATTAATATTATCTCTTTTACAATTATATAAAGAAGTTATTTAATATATAAATTAAAAAACAATCAGTCATATACCAAAAAAACTTTAAAATTATTTTAAATAATAATAATTTAATTTTTTTTCATTTTTAACATATATTTTTTTATGTTCTTACTTTCAAATTTTGTCTACGTGTCGAAAAGAATACATGATAGACACTTGGATGATGGGTGAGAATGCCGGGAGCAAAACAACGTCGTTTAATTAAAAATAAAATGATTTTCAAAACCCTAAGCCTTAAACCATAACCTTAAATCTCAAGACCATGAAATCTTAAACCCTAAAACCATAGACCCTAAACTCTTAAACCATAAACCATAAAACCCTAAACCGTAGTCATAAATATAGAAGCTAAACCGAAACCTTAAAGTTAAATTATATCGCAATACAGTTCATATTAAAAAAATCAAGATTAATCGCAAACCCATAATCACAAAACCCCAAACACATAATCACAAAACCCTACAATTTTAAACCCTAAACCCATAAACATGAAACCCTAAAACCTTAAACTATATAAACTATAATCCCTAAACCATAAACTTTAAGCACTAAACCTTAAACCCTAAACTAAATTGATTTTTTGCGGTATTTTTATTAAAAACCTTATTCACACTTGAAGCTATTAAGTTAGCTTTAATTTGAATATATATAATTATTCACAAACTGATGATGTAAAATTTTAAGAATATTCATATTTTAAACCCAAATTTTTGGTGCTACACATTCAAAAAAAGCCGGAATTAAGGAAATTTGGGACGTTACACCTTTATACAAAGAGTTGGCCAGAGCATAAACAAGTCTATCCCAACACTTTGGAAAGTGTCGCCCCAAACTGTTGTCTTAGGACTAGACAAAAGCCAACTCTTATTCAAGTGTTGTCTTAGGCATACATATCCCAACCCTTATACAAAGAGTTGGCCAAAACGTAGTCTATCCCAACACTTAGGAAAGTGTCGCCACAAAAGTGTCATCTTAGGACTACACAAAAGCCAACTCTTATTCAAGTGTTGCTTAAGGCATACATATCCCAACCTTTATACAAAGAGTTGGCCAAAACATAGTCTATCCCAACACTTAGGAAAGTGTCGCCACAAAAGTGTCGTCTTAGAACAACACAAAAGCCAACTCTTATTCAAACGTTATCTTAGGCATACATATCCCAACCCTTAAACAAAGAGTTGCCCAAAGCATAGGCTATCCCAACACTTAGGAAAGTGTCGCCACAAAAGTGTCGTCTTAGGACAACACAAAAGCCAACTCTTATTCAAGCGTTGCTTTAGGCATGCATATCTCAACCCTTATACAAAGAGTTGGCTAAAGCCCAATCTATCCCAACACTTGCCCCAAAAGTGTCATCTTAGGACTAGACTTTTGGCAACTCTTATAAAAGCGTTGCTTTAGGCTTGCATATCTCAACACTTATGAAAGAGTTGCCTAAAGCGTATTTTGGCCAGTCTATCCCAACACTTAGGAAAATGTTGCCCCATAACTGTCGTATTAGGGTATTTTTGTTGTAGTGAGTATTATATATGTCGAAACCATTTTTTTGAAAAACGAGAATCGACTTTTGAAAACAAAAATTCAGAGTCGCCACCAATCTTTTTTTATGGTGTGATTGGGCCACCTTATAAAACATTTTGGTCTACGAATTTTGAGAAAATAGGCTCGGGAGTCAGTTACGTATGAGGAAGGATTAGCACCCTCAATACGCTCAAAATCGGTACCTTATTGATTAATTTATGTCTTAATGTTGAAAATTGAAGATTTGAAAAGATTTTAAAATACGATCTTCCTTTTTGAAACATTTGAATAGATTAACCATGAATTAAAGACCATCTCGCTTCAAGGTAAAACGTCACATCCAGTACGGTAGGACACAACATTTTTTAACCCCCGATTATGAGCTTGTCTTTATTTTTTAAAAAAACATGCACTTTATTTAAAAAAAAGGGTATTCAGATATTTAAATCAAACGTAAAACCACAACCCAATACGGTAGGGCATGATTTTTCGATTTTTTTTAAATATAGAATATTGCCTTCACTTTCCAAAACTTTGAAAAAAAATCCGATAAGAAAAATATTTGAATATTTGGATTGAACAAAAATCGAAACCCAATATGGTAGGGCACAATTTTCCGAGCTTCCAAATATCGAAAATTACCTTTGTTTTAGGAGAAATTCGGAGAATAAATCGATAAAAAGGATATTCGAATACTTAAATCGAATAAAAACGAACCCAATGCGGTAGGGCACATTTTTAAAACGACTAGGTATAGGAAATTGCCTTTATTTAAAAAAACAATTTGAGAATAAAATGTAGAATAAAATACTTGAATCGGATAAAAAACAAACCCAATACGGTAGGGCCCATTTCTTTGAAACGACTAAGTATAAAGAATTACTTTTATTAAAAACGATTTTTAAATACATTGTAAAAAAAAAAGAACTAAAACAATTTAAATTTGGAAAAGGAAAAAAAATGATATGCAACATAATAATAATACAATCACTAACTCAATCAATATAAATATAAAAAAATAATAAATATAAAGAAAATTAGCAATAGCAATAATAATGATAAAAATATAATAATATGATAAATATAGCAATAATAATATTAATAGTAAAATAAAAAAATATAATAACGAAATAATATATATTAATGATGATATTAAATATAATGGTAAAAGTGAAAATTAAAATAATAACTATACTAAAATAAAATAATAATATAGTATATAAAAACAATTTGATAATTTTAAAAGAAATAATAGATATAATAAATATAATAATAAGTTAAAAAATAATCATATGAAAAATAATTAACCTTTAATAAAAAATATAATGAATATATAATATTAAATAATTAATATAATAATATGAAACC
Source organism: Gossypium stocksii (assembly GCA_020496765.1). NCBI lineage: Eukaryota > Viridiplantae > Streptophyta > Magnoliopsida > Malvales > Malvaceae > Gossypium > Gossypium stocksii. The sequence continues at coordinate 116,135,510 of CM035623.1, forward strand.
AAAACTCAAATTAATTGGTTTAATAGAAAAGTAGTAAAAAAAAAAATAATATGCTTATAAAGAGAAATATTAAATAACTAATAAAGAGATAGTAAAAATAAATAGTAAAATAATAGAAATAATAATAATATAACAAAACAATTAAATTTGATGACAAAACAGTAAGGACATGTTAGTAAAGAAAATAATAATAATTAATCCTACTAAAAAAACTCATACTAACTAATTTAAAAGAGAAATAATAAAAAAAAGGAAAAAATGAATATAATAATAATTAATAAAATAGTATAGTTATTGAAAGCAATAAAAATTTAAAAAAAATGCAAAATGGGACCAAATTGATTTGAAAACAAGAATTTTGGGGTAAAATTAGAAATAAACGAAGGCAAAATGACCAAATTGTAATACGCGCATGAAATAAAGGGACTACGGAAGTAAATATCTCACCCCACAAAAACGCACAATATCAAGATGGACTAAATTGGAACCAAGACAAAATCATAGGGCCAAATTTAAAAGGAAAAAAAACTAATTTTAAACTATCAACAAAGCAGAAGGACTAAAATTGAAATTAGTCCTTCCAAAAGAGAGCACGCGGATCCTACATATGCGGGTCGGGTCGACCCGTTCGGCTCAAAATGACGCCGTTTTGGCGTCAAAATTTGAACACCAAAACGACGTCGTTTTGGTGTTACTATATAAGTAAAAAAACTCTTCAAAAAAAACACATTTCTCTTCATTTTCACAAAAAAAAAAAACATAAGAGAGCCTTCAAACTCTCTCAACTCTCTCTTCCTTCCGGCCATCGGAACGTATTCCTGCCACCGTCCACCGCCGAACGCCGGACGCCGCCAGCCACCGTCCACGGTGGCCGGAATTCAGAAAAGGTTAGTTTTTTTTTCTGCTTTTACTTTATAAACACATATATATCTATATAAATTAAAATCGGGAAAGAAAAATAAGGAAAAAAAATAAAATAAAAACGAAATCAAAAAAAAGAAGAAGAAATACCCTCTGTTACTTCCTAAATCAGTTTTTCTTTCGATTCTGCTTTGAGATACTGTTGTTGATTTTTGAATATTTGAATCTATTTCCTTTTGTATTTAAAAATCCGAACCCTTTCTTTGTTACAAAATTTGGCTTTTATAGCCTACTTTTACAGGTACAAAACAAGGTCATGGCAAACGTGTAGCCATTGGAGTCATCATGGGCGAGAGGCGACGTGGGGAGAACCGACGTGAGTTGCGCGAACGTGCATTAATGTGGTCGTGGGAAGCTTGTGCCTGCTGCAAAAGAAAAATTAGGGTTTTTTCTTTTGATTTTAGGGTCAGACACTTGGTTTGGGTTAGGGTTAAGTATTTTAGCTTCAAAATTGGGTTATTTTTTAATTTTTGTTTTTTAATTTGATTTTTGGGTTTAAAAAAATGGGCCGGGCAAAAATTGGTACCCACAGCTGCCTCTCTTTGCTCGTTGTTTGTGTAACGAGAACGAAGCAAAGACTTTAAAAAGGCCAATTTTGCCTGGTTTTGTTGAATCCTGACTCCTTGTTGCTTATCCTGCTCAAGTAGCCATATTCCATCCCACTGCATCTTCAGGGGTATAGGAATTAACATGTCGATCTACTCCAATAAGTTTCAGAGAGAAGAGATTTGTAGCTTCAATCTACTCTACTGGCACTTGAAGGAGATAATAACTGGTAACTTCAACCTGTTCCACTACTGCTTAGGGACACAAGGTTTGTATCTTCAACTTGCTCTCTACAACTTCAGAGAAATAAGGTTTGGTATCTTCGATCTGCTCCACTACTGCTTAGGGAGATAAGATCTGCTATCTTCAGTCTACTCCGCTGCGACTTCAGGGAGATAAGACTTGTAACGTCAACCTGCTCTCTGCAACTTCAGGGAGATAAGGTTTACTATTTTCGATCTGCTCCACTACTGCTTAGGGAGATAAGATCTGTAATCTTCAGCCTGTTACCCTACTGCTTAGGGAGTTAAAGCTTGCTCATCATTTTTAATCTGCTCCACTACTACTGAGGGAGATAAGATCTGTATTTTTTAGCCTGTTACCCTACTGCTTAGGGGGTTAAGGCTAGTGACTTGAATCTGCTCCGCTCCTGCTCGGCGAAGATAAGATTTGCCGAAAATTGATCTACTCTGCTTCTGCTGAGCAAAAATAAGATCTGCCGAAATTTGATCTACTCCGCTCCTGCTCAGCGAAGATAAGATCTGCTCAAATTTGTAATTCCAATCTTGTTATATTGACCACTGGGGAATCTCCCTGTAGAGTTGATTTCCTGAGGTTTATGCTTATGTCAAATGATTAAGATGCCATGATTAATCAAATGCTCTTGATTAAATCTATCATGAATGACATTTGTATGAATGCAGAATGTCATGAAAATGATCTCTTTTTGGGTTATCACTATTCATCATTTATCAAGATTTTCATCACTGTCATGTAATCCTGTCCTCTTTATCCAACTGGTAACATTGACAGAGAATCCTCTTCTTAAATCCATTCCACTACGACTCAGGGGTATAGGATTTGTACCATCTTTCCAATCAAATGGTTCAATACAACCCTCTCTGAATAATATGACCAAATGCAAAATCCTAATCTCTTTTCCAAGCATGATTTCCCTTTTAATACTTGAGTGGACATTGCTTGCTATTCGCCGAGGTATTTCTGACCAATAAAATCTTTGAGAGGTGTACTAACTTAGACCCCTCTTTTCAACATCTCTCGCCCTTAGGCTTAGGGAGTTCTGAACAATAGTCCTGTTTCCGATTTTCGCAACATTAGAAGTTTCCAAAGTAATATGCAAAACCTCTTTTTTGAAAGTATTATTAGTCTATTAATCAACATTTTAATGCAAAAATGCTCGAAAGAGAAAATAATAGGCTAACAGAAAATTATTTAGAAACATAACTAAAAAACGTTAATCAAAGATGGCAAATATCATAAGAAAAAAATTTATTGAGACCATAGCTCGGAACAAATAGAATAACAAAAATAAATACAATAGGGGTGAGATGTGAATTAGGTGCCCCAGATATCACAATCTGAGCTTCTCTTTACGAACACCTTGAGGCTCATTTTGAACTCAAAATGCATATAGGAGATCTAGAGTACTTTGTTGATGCCCCAAAACACAGCATATCTCCTCACTGTCAATTCAGGCATAGCAAGAATGCCGTCTGCCCTTACCTTCGATCAAAATTTGAATTGTCCTTTTCGGGTTTTCAATTCAAAACCCCTTTGGTCACAAGGTGCCCTTTGCGGGTTTTCACATTGGCCTCTCCTTTTTTTTTTTCAAGCGAAGTACTTCTTGACTGAATCTGCATTGACTGGGTTAGGTAAGTTCCCGCCATCCATCTCAGCTAATATCAACACTCCTCCAGAAAAAGCCTTTTTTACCACATACAGTCCTTCCCAGTTTGGCATCCATTTTCCTCTAAAATCCTTTTGTATAGGAAGGATCTTCTTTAATACCAAGTCCCCCTCATGGAACATTCTGGGGCGAACCTTCTTATTGTAAGCTCGCATCATTCGTTTCTGATACATTTGTCCATGATGTATGGCTTTTAGCCTCTTTTCCTCGATCAAATTCAACTGATCATATCTGGATTGAACCCATTCTGCTTCATCCAATTTTAATTCCGACAACACTCGGAGGGAGGGAATTTCAACTTCAATAGGCAAAACTGCCTCCATTCCATAAACCAATGAAAAAGGCGTTGCCCCAGTAGAAGTTCTAACAGATGTACGATAAGCAAAAAGAGCAAATGGTAATTTTTCATGCCAATCCCGGTAAGTCTCAACCATTTTTCCCACAATCTTCTTTATATTTTTATTAGCTGCCTCAACTGCACCGTTCATATTCGGGCGATATGGCGATGAGTTATGATGCTTAATTCTGAACTGACTGCAGACCCCTGCTATCATGCTATTGTTCAAATTCAACGCGTTGTCTGATATGATCCTCTCTGGCATGCCATATCGACATATAATCTCTTTCTTTAAGAACCTGCTGACCGCTGACTTTGTGACATTGACGTATGAAGCAGCCTCTACCTATTTGGTAAAATAATCAATGACCACAAAAATGAACCGATGACCATTAAAAGATTTTGGCGAGATCGGTCCAATGACATCCATGCCCCACATTGAAAAAGGCCATGGGGAAGTCATAACATGAAGAGGGGAAGGAGGAACATAGATCTTATCCCCATAAATTTGGCACTTGTGGCACTTCCTGGCGTAATTGATGCAATCTCCCTCCATCGTAGACCAGTAATACCCAAATCTCATAATCTGCCTGGCCATTGTAAACCCATTGGCGTGCGTTCCACAAACACCTTTACGGACTTCTTCCAGGATTTTCTTTGCTTCCACAGCGTCAACGCATCTTAACAGTATCTGATCCTTTCTCTTTTTATACAGGATCTCTCCATTTAAAATATAATCATTAGCAAGCCTTCTCAACGTTCTCTTGTCATTTTCAGTCGCTTGATCAAGGTATTCACGAGTTTTCACATATTGCAGAATGTCATGATACCAAGGATGGTTATCTCTCTCCTCTTCTTCGTCTATATTGTAGCAATGAGCTGGAGCATCACAAATACTCATCTAAATTGGCTTCATATCTCCTTGTTCATTTATTCTGATCATAGAAGCTAATGTAGCCAGGGCATCGGCCATCTAATTTTCTCACGCGGGAGATAAAAGAAAGTGACGTCATCAAACTGTTCAATTAATTCCAGAACTAACTTTCCATAACTGATCAATTTGGGATCTCTCGTCTCCCACTCACCTTTGAGCTGATAGATCACCAATGTAGAGTCTCCATATACCTCTAACACCTTAACTTTTCGATCTATGGCCGCACGGATTCCCAAGATGCATGCCTCATACTCTGCCATATTGTTTGTGCAGTCAAAATCCAACTTACAAGTAAATGGATAATGATCTCTATTCGGGGATATCAAAACTGCCCCAATTTCATTACCAACGGCATTTGATGCTCCATCAAAATTCAGTTTCCAAGAAGAATTTTCGGACGTATCTTCCTCGGTAGTTGCCACATACATTAAATCTTCATTGGAAAAATCAAAGTTCAGAGGCTCATAATCTTTTAAGGCTCTACTGGCCAGAAAAACTGCTATGGCACTTCCTTTAATGGCTTTCTAGTTCACGTAGACTATGTCAAACTCGGAAAGAAGAATTTGCCATCGAGCCATCCTTCCACTCAACGCAATTGATTCCATCATGTATTTTAAAGGATCTAACTTCGAAATTAACCATGTCGTATGGTACAACATGTACTGCCTCAATCTCCGAGTGGTCCAAACCAAAGCATAACATAATTTTTCAATTGACGAATATCTCATTTCACACTCAGTGAATTTTTTACTAAGGTAATAAATTGCCTTTCCTTCTTTCTAGTCTCATCATGTTGGCCCAGCACACATCCCATTGAATTGTCAAACACTGTTAAATACAATATCAGTGGCCTATCAGGACTAGGCGGCATCAGCACTGGAGGATTGGACAAATAATGTTTAACCTTGTCGAAAGCTTTTTGGCACTCATCATCCCATACACATGGATTGTGTTTCTTAATGAGACGAAATATGGGGTCACATTTCTCTGTTAGTTGTGAAATGAACCGGGAAATATAATTTAATCTTCCTAGGAAACCACGAACTTCTTTTTGAGTGCAGGGTGGAGGCAGTTCCTGTATTGCTCTGACTTTATCCGAGTCAACTATAATTCCTTTTTCACTGACAACGAAACCTAGTAATTTTCCTGACCTGGCTCCAAAAGTACATTTCATCGGATTGAGTTTAAGCTGAAATTTCCTCAACCTCAAAAATAACCTCTTTAAAACTTGCAAGTGCTCAATTTCTGTTCGAGATTTTGCAATCATGTCGTCAACGTAAACCTCGATTTCTTTATGCATCATGTCATGAAAAAGGGTTACCATAGCCCTTTGATACGTTGCTCCCGCGTTCTTTAAACCAAATGGCATTACCTTATAGCAAAACATTTCCCATAGGGTTATGAACGTAGTCTTTTCCATGTCTTCAGGATGCATCTTAATCTGATTATATCCCGAGAACCCATCCATAAAAGAAAACAGTGAGTAGCCCGCCGTATTATCTACTAGGGTATCAATGTGAGGCAATGGGAAATTGTCCTTTGGACTAGCTTTATTTAGATCTCTGTAATCCACACACATCCGTACTTTTCTATCTTTTTTAGGGACAGGAGCAACATTAGCTACCCATTCTGGGTAATTAACTACTTGTAAGAAGCCAGCATCAAATTGCTTCCTGACCTCTTCCCTTATTTTCACTGCCACATTGGGTCTCATCCTTCGGAGCTTCTGCTGTACCAGCTTGCACTTCTCCTTTGTGGGAACACGGTGTACCGCAATATTGGGGTTTAAACCTAGTATATCTTGATACGTCCATGCAAAGACATCCTTGAACTCTCGCAATAATTCAATAAGGTCCTTTCCTTCCTCGAGAGCCACGTTCTCAATTGTCTCCTGGTGAGGCAGAATCTGTTTCTCCTCCTGCTCTACCATCCTTAACAAGTCCGGAGATAAACTATAATCTTCGTCATCTTCAAAATCCTGAGATCCTTCTAAACACAAATCTTGCTCAAAAGGAGATTCAGGGTCCATATCAGTCCTACTCGTATCATTGATATTTGGGGACCTGTTGCAAATATGAAAGAATGTCCAAAAATGAATCTAAGAATAGCTTATTTGTAACATGACAATGAATGAAAATAGAACAAAATATTTGCTCGAAGAGTGATGAAAATGTATTTCTTTATTGAAATAACGATATTTAAACATGAGCCTATTTCACAAAATATTCTTATTGTTCTAGGCTGAAAACAATAAGTATGTTCTGAACATTACTTCGAATTTGCTCTAAAAATTACAGGAATCTCTTCTGCAGTCCAGTTGTTCAGCACACTTTCAGGCTCGAAAGGGCGAATACCCGATAAGTTTCTTTCTTCCACTCCTTCTCCAAGTACAGCATTAATGCTCAAGCTATCAAGCATGTCTTCAAAACATTCTTTCTTTGTCATCCCGGTCTCAAGATGAATGATTCCCCCCGACACGAAAGTTTTGGATATGTGGGGAAAGCTCATCGGCTCCCATTTAACTTCTGCCCCACTTAACCGTGCTCTTCGTCTCTCTTGTCTCTTTTCTACTTCATTCCTCCTTTGCTTTGCATCCGGCTTATATCCCAAGCCAAAATAATCCCGCTTATCTGTTAAGACTGGTACCTCCACCCGTCCATGCAAATACTTTCCGAGTCCCTTTCCAGGCAATGCTCCGCTTCCAACCATCAGTTGTAAACCCATTTTCGTAGCACTGGACACTTTGGGAATCAGGATCTTACTTCCATCCATAACAAAAGTAGCATTTACAAATTCCAACGAACGAAAAGAACACTCCAGCGCTTCATCATCCTTCTCAATGTATGGTGCATCACTGGTAACAGATGCAATAATATCCTCTTCCATGTTTATCGTTATCAGTCGACCTTCCGTTATCAATTTTAACTTTTGATGCAGCGATGACGGTACTGCCCCTGCCGCATGAATCCAAGGCCTCCCTAAGAGGCAATTATAAGAGGGCTTAATGTCCATCACTAGGAAATCTACCTCATATGTATTTGAACCGATTAGAAAAGTACTTCGATCCTCCCCATCACATTTCTTTCAGTCCCGTCAAACGCTCTCACCATGTTCTGGCACGTCTTCATGTGAGAGCTGTCTATAGGTAGCCTATTTAATGTAGATAAGGGCAAAACATTCAGCGCTGACCCATTATCAATTAGAACCCCAGGCACAATATACCCCTTACAGCGGGTAGTGATGTGTAAGGCTTTAGTAGATCCCCTACCCCCTGATGGTATTTTATCGTCGCTGAAGGAGATGAAATTATCTGCACTTATGTTACTGATAAGGCGGTCTAGTTTGCTTACTGTGATGTCATTCGCGACATAGGTCTCGTTTAACACTTTTATTAACGCGTTGCGGTGTATCTCCGAGCTTAAAAGTAGGGTTAGTACCGAGATGCGAGCCGGCTGTTTGTATAGCTGCTCCACGACACTATATTCACTGTGCTTTAGGAATTTCAAAAATTCCTTTGCCTCGTTCTCAGCTATTGGCTCCTTAACAGATAACTCTAGTTTCTCCTCTCCTTGCTTCATTAAAGATTTCCCCTTTACTGAATCGACTTTTGTATGGAAACCTACATCCTGGGCTTCCCCTTGCGTGCTGACCGAGTTCTTCCCTCCTGGGATTGTCACATTACAATTATAGCTCCAAGGTATCCTCTTGCTATCCTTATAAGGGAAAGCAATGGGTTTCTGTATGACAATTCTTGGTGCTATTTTCAATCCAGCTTCATTAATTTTTGGCTGTGAAATAATTACCCTTGGGCGATTGATCTCACAGCCTTTTCCTGACGACCCTCCTTCCGAGGTACATACATCTTCCTCTTTTACATATTCAAAGAACTCTAGCTCTTTGTTGTCCATTAGTCCCTGTACTAGGGCCCTAAATTCATCACATTCTTGGATCTCATGGTCCTCCTCATTATGGAACTCACAATAGCTCCTTATTTTCTAGGGTCTATTCCCCAAACTCTGCGTGATCAACCCTCTCTTCATTGTTTCCTTCCAAACCTCTCTCAATGGTGTTCTTACTTCTTCCACAGTCATTCTAACTCTCTTCCCAGTATTTTTAATAACTGCATTTACCTCTTTACCGGCATGATTGGGTAACGAATTTTCCCCACCAGATGACTCATCGAAATTTATGATGCCCATTTCAAGGAGCTTTTCAACTAGCCTCTTAAATGCGGTGCAATTTTCTATCGCATGTCCTGTAATTTCCGCATGGTATTCACATTGGACATTTTCATTGTACTACTTGGGATACGGAGGCTGCATTGGTTTCAGGTAAACCGGGGATACAACATGCTCTTTAAATAAAGTTTGATATAACTCCTTATACGTCACTGGAATGGGCGTAAACTGGAGTTTCTCCGTATTCTGCTTTGTATCAGACTCTTGCTTTGATGAGGCTTGCTGGCTCGCGTTTATTACCCTTGGTTGATTCATAGTAATCGGTTTTGCATAACCCTTACTCACATTATTTACTTCATTTTCTCTCTTCCGCGGGGCCGACTTCTTGGTGCTTTCTCCAGCTTCTATCTTTCCACACCTTATCGCATTTTTTATCATCTCCCCGGACATCACTATATTCGAGAAGCTTTTGGTTGCTCCTCCTAGCAAGTGATTAATGAAAGGTACTTTCAGGGTATTGATAAACAACATGGTCGTTTCCTTCTCAAGTAGTGGCGGTTGAACCTACGTAGCGATTTCTCTCCATCTCTGGGCATATTGCCTGAAACTCTCACTCGGCTTCTTCTCCATATTTTGTAAAGTAATTTTATTAGGCGCTATATCTGTCACGTGGCCATATTGCTTCATAAAAGCTTGTGCCAAGTCCTTCCATGAACTAATTTGGCCCCGATTCAATTGGTTATACCATTTAGCTGCTACCCCAGTCAGGCTATCTTGGAAGCAGTGGATTAATAATTGATCATTATTGATATATCCTGTCATCCTTCGACAGAACATTGTGATGTGAGCCTCAGGACAACTGGTCCCGTTGTATTTCTCAAACTCTAGCATTTTAAACTTTGGAGGAAGTACTAGGTCTGGGACCAGGCTTAGATCCTTAGCATCAATCCCACCGTGATAATCAGCATTCTCCAACGCTTTGAACTTCTCCTCAAGCCATTTGCAACGATCCTCTAGCTATTTTGGAATCTCCATTCTCGCCTTTTCCACATCTACTACCTCATCGAAATCAGGGACCCTGGGATTCGCCAAATTATCCTCGGGGTTAGAGCTTGATCCCATTGGGAAATTTATCGGGGCTGAAGTACCGGTTTGAGATAGAGGTTTAATGTTAACAGATACCCTTGGTTGTGGCATTTGAATGCCCACTGGGGTAAAGCCTGGGGGCATAGAGGAGTCGTCATCCTCATTTCTGGTACCAATCATAGGACTCTTTCCTTTATCCGAAGCTCCAGCCAACATTTGTGCAAATTGATTTATCATGTTTTTCTGGGATTCTAACATCTGATCCCTCATGTCCTGTTGTATTTTGGCCAACTGCTCCTGTATCTGTAAATGCAATTGCTCTTGTATTTCCTTTTGCATCTGTTCCAATTTCTCTAATCTCTCGTCCATGGCTCTTGTTTTTCTTCGCGTACTATAGTGGTGCTTAATCGGTGAACTTTTACTAGTTTCCAGATTAACTAAAATAAATTTTAATCAATTAGGGATCTTTTTATGAAATTTAATGTATATGATATGATATAAATGCAAATGTATGAGATGAATGCAAAAGAAGACGTCGATTTTGATTCAATTCCATTTAGAAAACTTTACTTAAAAAACAAAATCCCTTACATAAAACGGATTACATATATGGCTTAGCCCTAATGCTCAAAGCCTTTACTTTCCTAAGAAGGGAGGCAGATACTAACTCATATTTGGTACTCAGCACATCTACCTGAACTGCCAGAGTCTGTAAGTAATCAGCCACTTCTCGTATTTGGGTTATAGCTTCGCCCATGAGGTAATCTCTATCCCGAACCTGATTTTGAGATTGATGAAGTTGCTCGCTTAACTGACCGTTATTTGCTTCCAGTCGTTCAAATCGGAGCTCACAATTCTGGAGTGTAGACTCAAGTTCTTCTACTTTTCTTTTCAAATCTTTGATCTTGCTTAGGCTGGCCTTTAATTCAATCACCGAGTTTCGACTCCGATGCTGGTGTAGTGCCTTCTCTAATTCAGCTACCCGGGCCCTCAACATCTCATTTTTATTTTAACTATCATCCAAGCTCTTCTCTAACCCAACCTCTCGTGCCTTAGTATCATGGAACTTCTTCTTCCACTGATCAGTTTTAGCCTTTTCTTCTTGAATTTCTTGCCTCCACTGTTCAGATGTTTTACCTAAACCAGCATTTTTTACCGAAGTTCGATACTTCTTGTAATATTCCTTCAAGCCAGCAAGGTCTTCCTCAACCTTCCTCTTTCCCTTTCTTAGATTCTCAGCCTCCGACTTTTGAACATCAACATCTAGCTTCAAGTACACCTTTTCCTCCTCCAACCGTTCTATTTTCTTTTCTAACTCCGAACTTTTCTTTTCGAAGTCTTGCTTTATAATTTCCAATTCAGAGGGAACCACTCGTAGATATTCCTCTATCGGTCTAGCATCTTCTAGGTTTGGCCTCAAAATGTTATCATTAACCCTTTTTCTCCGCCACTCGTTATACCCAAGGGTCACCATCGGGTTTACAGCAACTCCTTCCATCCGGTAGGTTTGGTTCCAAGCGCTACAAATCTCCCTAACCTTCTTCTTGTAATTATCCCATTTATAAGAAAACTCGCTTTGAGCCAGCCCTTGTGTTGCAGGTATGAATTACCTCGACCTGTATTGCCTTGATACAAGGAAAGGGGCGTATCCAATGCCTCCCCAAATTCCTAACAAAGGTACCCAATCATAGTCTCCACACCGGAAAAGAATCCTACCGGGAACCATCCAAGGGGCTCTCCACTCGATATTATCCTCTTGGAGATTTTGAAGTATCGCCATCCATCTCTCCTCTGATATATCGTCCCTCCTCGACGTAGCCGCTATTTCTTTCAAAGGAGAGAAATTTCAAAGGAAGGGTTGGTAAGTGACCTTATCCGTCTTCCAGAATTGACTATGGAACCACACTAATAAAAGCTGTGCACATCCAATAAATCTGCCTTCGCCTGCCCTTTGGCATGCATTCAAAGATCTGAAAGTCTTAGCTAATATTGCAGGAACAGGTGTGATCCCTTTACCAAGTTGGTCAAATAAATTGGTAACTGCTTCGTCTACATGCCTTAAAGCCTTAGGGAAAACCACCAACCCATAAACACTCAAAGCAAAAACGTCGACTCTTCTCTTTATATCAGGATGCGTCAGAATCAGCTCTCTCAAACTCACCCAAGGAATGCACTTCCTATCACCTTTCTGCTAGACTCGAGGCACAACCCACTGCTCACTCATCCCGGTAATATTTATCAATCTTTTGACGAAAGTTGGGACATTAACGATTCTAGAATATATCTTGTCGATCTGAAACTTTGGACATCTAAGCAAAGCCGTATATTCTTCTATAGTAGGCGTTAAATCCACATTTTCGAAAGTAAAACAGCTGTGAGCAGAATTCCAGAATTGCGCCATGGCTCGAAACAAGTGCTTATCTACCTTAACATCGAGAAGATAAGACAAATCACCATAATTATAATAGAATGACTATTTCATCTCACTATCCCAATGACTCCATATCTCTTTCAGCTCCCTAAGATCATTTTGTGCCACACTAATACGGGTAAAGTCCCATAACTCAGATGTATACCCCTCCGCCAAACTGTCACCCTTCTCTAATTGTGTATTCTCTGACCATTTTTGGGTAAACGCATTATATTCCACTTTATTAGAGAATTCGCTCTTCATTGCAAAACTTTCTATTAGTAACCGAATCGTAAATCGACACCTTCTTTTATGAAGAAAATGATATGCAATTACTATTTAAGAAAGAAAGAAAAAATAAGAAACAAGTCAGAATCATGTATACAAAATAAAAACTAAACAAACAAGCACCAATTTTGGCAACCACTAAGTCTTGGTATAGTTCTACCTAAGGCAGGCTCTTAAGGCATACTATATGTGGGTTGGTTCTAGAGTAAAGGTACCTGAACCCGCAGATTCCTTGATCCTCACCCATTATAGGCTTATATGGACCAAGTTTAGTTCAGGGGAATACATTTCCCTATGACCATGCGAAGGTGAAAACCTCACGAAGACATAGGTACGAATGTATTCCGGAAGCGATCCCCTAGCCCATGCGGAGGTGAAAACCTCACGAAAGCATAGCTTTTCACTCCCACTTAAGAGGTGCGACCCCAACGGTCATGCAATATGATGCGAAAACATATCAAAAGTAAATTCAACAAGGACACAGAATATGCAATGCGAAGATCGTGGATTTTTAGGAAAATAAACTTCAAATTTCGATTTTCGACAAGAAGACAGAAAATAATCAATTTACAGCTCGACTCTCTTATTGGTTCCTAATGGAGTCGCCAAGCTGTCGAAACCATTTTTTTGAAAAACGAGAATCGACTTTTGAAAACAAAAATTCAGAGTCGCCACCAATCTTTTTTTGTGGTGTGATTGGGCCACCTTATAAAACATTTTGGTCTACGAATTTTGAGAAAATAGGCTCGGGAGTCAGTTACGTATGAGGAAGGATTAGCACCCTCAATACGCCCAAAATCGGTACCTTATTGATTAATTTATGTCTTAATGTTGAAAATTGAAGATTGGAAAAGATTTTAAAATACGATCTTCCTTTTTGAAACATTTGAATAGATTAACCATGAATTAAGGACCATCTCGCTTCAAGGTAAAACGTCACATCCAGTACGGTAGGACACAACGTTTTTAACCCCCGATTATGAGCTTGTCTTTATTTTTTTAAAAAACGTGCACTTTATTTTAAAAAAAGGGTATTCAGATATTTAAATCAAACGTAAAACCACAACCCAATACGGTAGGGCATGATTTTTCGATTTTTTTAAATATAGAATATTGCCTTCACTTTCCAAAACTTTGAAAAAAAATCCGATAAGAAAAATATTTGAATATTTGGATTGAACAAAAATCGAAACCAAATACAGTAGGGCACAATTTTCCAAGCTTCCAAATATCGAAAATTACCTTTGTTTTAGGAGAAATTCGGAGAATAAATCGATAAAAAGGATATTCGAATACTTAAATCGAATAAAAACGAACCCAATGCGGTAGGGCACATTTTTAAAATGACTAGGTATAGGAAATTGCCTTTATTTAAAAAAACAATTTGAGAATAAAATGTTGAATAAAATACTTGAATCGGATAAAAAAACGAACCCAATACGGTAGGGCCCGTTTCTTTGAAACGACTAAGTATAAAGAATTACTTTTATTAAAAAAGATTTTTAAATACATTGTAAAAAAAAAGAACTAAAACAATTTAAATTTGGAAAAGGAAAAAAAATGATATGCAACATAATAATAATACAATCACTAACTCAATCAATATAAATATAAAAAAATAATAAATATAAAGAAAATTAGCAATAGCAATAATAATGATAAAAATATAATAATATGATAAATATAGCAATAATAATATTAATAGTAAAATAAAAAAATATAATAACGAAATAATATATATTAATGATGATATTAAATATAATGGTAAAAGTGAAAATTAAAATAATAACTATACTAAAATAAAATGATAATATAGTATATAAAAACAATTTGATAATTTTAAAAGAAATAATAGATATAATAAATATAATAATAAGTTAAAAAAATAATCATATGAAAAATAATTAACCTTTAATAAAAAATATAATGAATATATAATATTAAATAATTAATATAATAATATGAAACCAAAACTCAAATTAATTGGTTTAATAGAAAAGTAGTAAAAATAATAATAATAATATGCTTATAAAGAGAAATATTAAATAACTAATAAAGAGATAGTAAAAATAAATAGTAAAATAATAGAAATAATAATAATATAACAAAACAATTAAATTTGATGACAAAACAGTAAGGACATGTTAGTAAAGAAATTAATAATAATTAATCCTACTAAAAAAAACTCATACTAACTAATTTAAAAGAGAAATAATAAAAAAAAGGAAAAAATGAATATAATAATAATTAATAAAATAGTATAGTTATTGAAAGCAATAAAAATTTTAAAAAAATGCAAAATGGGACCAAATTGATTTGAAAACAAGAATTTTCGGGTAAAATTAGAAATAAACGAAGGCAAAAGGACCAAATTGTAATACGTGCATGAAATAAAGGGACTATGGAAGTAAATATCCCACCCACAAAAACGCACAATATCAAGATGGACTAAATTGGAACTAAGACAAAATCATAGGGCCAAATTTAAAAGGAAAAAAAAAACTAATTTTAAACTATCAACAAAGCAGAAGGACTAAAATCGAAATTAGTCCTTCCAAAAGAGAACACGCGGATCCTGCATATGCGGGTCGGGTCGACCCGTTTGGCTCAAAACGACGCCGTTTTGGCGTCAAAATTTGAACACCAAAACGACGTCGTTTTGATGTTACTATATAAGTAAAAAAACTCTTCAAAAAAATACATTTCTCTTCATTTTCACAAAAAAAAAAAAAAACATAAGAGAGCCTTCAAACTCTCTCAACTCCCTATTCCCTCCGGCCATCGGACCCTATTCCGGCCACCGTCCACCACCGAACGCCGGCCGCCGCCGGCCACCGTCCACGGTGGCCGGAATTCAGAAAATGTTAGTTTTTTTCTGCTTTTATTTTATAAACACATATATATCTATATAAATTAAAATCGGGAAAGAAAAATAAGGAAAAAAAATAAAATAAAAACGAAATAAAAAAAAAAGAAGAAATACCCTCTGTTACTTCCTAAATCAGTTTTTCTTTCGATTCTGCTTTGAGATGCTGTTGTTGATTTTTGAATATTTGAATCTATTTCCTTTTGTATTTAAAAATCCGAACCCTTTCTTTGTTACAAAATTTGGCTTTTATAGCCTACTTTTACAGGTACAAAACAAGGTCATGGCAAACGTGTAGCCATTGGAGTCATCATTAATGTGATCATGAGAAGCTTGTGGCGGCTGCAAAAGAAAAATTAGGGTTTTTTCTTTTGATTTTAGGGTTAGACACTTGGTTTGGGTTAGGGTTAAGTATTTGGGCTTCAAAATTGGGTTATTTTTTAATTTTTGTTTTTTAATTTGATTTTTGGGTTTAAAAAAATGGGCCGGGCAAAAATTGGTACCCACAATATAAAAAGAATTTTTAGAAATAATAATTTTATAATAAAAATGAAAATAAAGGAACAACGACGTATTCATCCACGAAATTCCAAAATGTATGTATAAAAGAAAATTAAAAGATGGATGCCAAATGAATTTAAAGAAATAATGAATTTTACAAATTAAAATGACTTAATTGAAATAAAAGCAAAATAAGATAGACAATCCCTCTTTATTTCTAGGCTAGATAATAGAATGAAAGTTATTACTAGTACTTTTAGTTCCTATGGGTTCGACATTCCGATTTTGCTACTAAACTATACTACTATTCGATAGGTGCACTTACCTTTATTGTGATAATAGTTACGATCATATTACTTGACCATCATAAATATCACGCAATCAGTAAATTACACCAACAGTCACTCAACTTTGGGGTAGTTGATAAAATAGTCACCTAGGTTTCATTTCAGTCACTCAACTTCCAAAAAGTGACAAAACAATCACTAACATTAAAAAGAAGTGACAAAATAGTCACTAATTAGCAGTTTTCGTTAGTGTGCTAACGGGACTGCTGATGTGGCAAGTGAACTTGCCACGTTGGTGAAGCAGCTGATGGGTCTTGGTTTGGGACGATTTTAGGGAAAAATTGAAGGGTTATGTTGGTTTAGGGTAAAAAATTAGAAACAAGTTTTGATTAAGGAGATTTGGGAAAAAAATAAAATCAGTCGATTTGAGAAAAAGTTGATTGTGATTTGGGTTGGTTTGGGTTTAAAAATGATTCGAGAATCGATTAAGAATGTTGGTTTAGGGTTAAAAATTGATTTAATAATTGATTAACAAGGTATAGGGTTAGAAAATGATTAGTTTTTTTCATTTGGGGAGAAAAAAAGACGAAACCAAAAACCATTTAGTGTTTTTGATTCTTAGCGACAATGGTCAATAGAAGATAAGCTGTCAATGTTGTTACATCCACTTTAACATGTAAGTTTTTGCATTTAGTTTTTTATTTTTTAGATTTAGGGTTATTTCGATTTAGGGTTATTTTGAGTTATTTCAATTTCAATTTTGATTTCAATTCTAATTTTGATTTTGATTTCGATTTAGGGTTATTTTGATTTCAATTTTGATTTTGATTCTGGTTTTGATTTCAATTTCAATTTCAATTTTGATTTTGATTTTGATTTTGATTTTGATTTTGATTTTTATTTCGATTTAGGGTTATTTTTATTTTGGTTTTATTTGTTATTAATGTGTATGGTATGCCATGTGCATGATGTTTATTGTTTGTATCAAATTGATGTTTATTGTTTGTATCTGCCATTGTATGAATGCCATTATCAAACTGCTGTTTATTGTTTATATCTGCCATTGTTTGTATTTGTCATTGTTTGTATCCTAACTGTTATATTGTATGTGGCAATATCAAATTTGTTATTTACCTGCATGACAGAAATGGTTGTGTTTGTATAAAATTATTTTTGTATTGATTACTATCTGCCATGTGCATGATAGAAATGGTTGTGTTTGTATTAAATTATTTTGTATTGGTTATTATCTGGTAGAAATGGTTAAAGTGTTTGCCTATGTTGTCTACCTTTATTGATGAGTAATTTGTTTGGCAGGTTTAATTGATGACAATTTTAATAAGAATGAATAATAAATGTCTGGAAGTGATGTGTCTAGTAGTGATGCATCTGAAAGTGATGTATCTAATAGGATAAGATTAATTTAGATGGTTTAAACATGGATGGTATAGAAGTAGGTGAACTGTGTGATAGTGATAATTCTAGGAGGTTAGATAGTGTACATGAATCTGACTCAGATAGCCAAAATTGGCCTAAGTTCAACCTAGAGAATGATATGAGTAATCTTAGACTTAAGGTTGGAATGTTATTTAAGTCTAAAGACAATCTAAAAGAAGCTGCCAAGTAGTACGGTAGGTTGAATAGTTATTTTATTAAGTTTCCCAAAAATGATTTAAAAAGGTTAAAGGCAGTTTGCAGTGAAAAATGTTCTTGGTTCATATGGGCCTCTAGACTGAACCCTAATGACCAGACTTGGCAAATTAGGAGTTCAAACCCTAACCATACTTATTCTAAAGTCTATAAAAATAAGAATGTAACCTCAGCTTGGATAAGTGAACATTATAAAGAAAAATTCATTGATGATCTTGATTATTCTCTGAAATCATTACAACAAGATGTCAAAAGAGATTTATGTTGCATAGTCTCACTAACCTATTGTAAGAGGGCTAAACTTAGGGCACTGAAATTAATTGAAGAAGCTCATAAGGCTCAATATGAGAAGATTTATGAGTATTTATTGGATGTTAGGACCCAAAATAAGGGAACAACAACAATCTATTGTCTGGATAACAGGTTGTTTCAAAGGATGTATGTTTATCTACAGACATACAAAGATGGCAATAGGGCAGGTTGTAGGAGGATAATAGCTTTAAATAGATGTTTCTTGAAGGGCTACTATGGTGGCTACTTACTTGCAGCTGTTAGGATAGATGCAAATAATGGCATTTATCATCTTGCATATGCTGTTGTCGAAAGTGAAAACCAAGCATCATGGCTTTGGTTCTTGGAGTTGCTCGCAATAGGCTTGGAAATTGTGAGCTCATACCAGATATCTTTCATATTTGACAAACAAAAGGTAAAACTCCATTTATTTATTTGTTTATTTTATGTTGTTTCTATTTAAGGTTTAAGGTTTTGTCAATGAATTAAACTGTATTTGTTCTAATTGTAAGGACTTTTAGAAGCAATATGTATGTTGTTTCGTAATGCAGAAACAAGACACTGTGTTAGACACCTACATGCCAATTTCAAGAAGGCTGATTTTTGGATAAAGGAATTGAAATATTTGCTTTGGAAAATTGCCAGGGCAAGCATTACAAGGGATTTTGAGGATGCCATGGATGAACTAAAGAAAACCAATCAGCATACTTATGATTGGTTGAAGAAAAAGAACTCTACTCACTGGTCAAAATCTCATTTCTCAATTAGGAGTCATTCTGACATGTTGGTGAATAATCTTTCTAAATCCTTTAACAAGGTAGACCACTATTTTTTATGTTTCTTACTAATTATTAGCAATTCGCAAATCCTTTATGTTGTTTACTGGTAGATGATACTGGAAGTAAGAGGGAAACCTATTTGACCATGATGGAAACAGTAAGGACTAAGATTATGTTGCTTATTGTCAAGAAAAAAGAAGCTAACAAATGGAAAGAAACGTTGTGTCCAAAGATCAGGAAAAAACTGGATGTAAATATCAAAAATTTATTGAGGTAAAGTGATAAACGATAAATTATACATGTTTTTACCTCATGTTTAGCCTAAATTCTGGATGAATTATCATTGAATTTGTGGAAATTGGTGCTCCTAATCCTTTTATTTCATGTCTTATACTCAGGAGAGCATAGGGAAGTGAAAAGAACGAGAAACGGGCCGAAAATAGAGAAAATGGGCCAAAGTATGAAAACAACACGGCCTAGAGGTTCGCCACACGGTCATTTCACACGGCTGTGTCACCTTAAGCTCAAACACGGCCCAACCCTAACTCGCACGGCCAGACCACACGGCCGTGCCACCTTAACAGGCCCGAGCATAGCCTGGGCCTTGATCCACACGGGCGTGGCATACGAGCGTGTCGCTATCGTAAGGAAGTTAAATTTCACTCGGAAAAGGCTACTTAGGGGCTAAGAAAGGCATTCCAAAACTCTATATAAAGACCCTAGGAGGCAACTACAAAATTGTGCTTTGTTCCTGCCAACACAGAGAGTAGAAGCAAGGAATTTCTCTAATTAAAGCCGATTGGTCCATCTCAGAAGTCGAATTCTTCCTCAAGACTGAAAATCTCCCTTCAATTACTTCCAGGGGTTTTAGGGTTTTTTATGTTTTGTTATCATTATTCTTCTAATGATGTTTTCTTTTACAATTATGAACTAAATCCCCCAAATACTTGAGGAGGATGAAACCTAAGACAGATCTTGTTATTATTTTCTCTTGAATTATGTGATAAATACTCGATTTGTTCTTAATTATGTGCTCTTAATTCTTGCTTTAATATTCCAGGATATTGATTCAAGTATTGATGTGCTTATTCAGTGGAGCAAAACTCCTAGTTTAATAGTAGATCTAGCATAATTAAGCGGAGCTGATTGCAACCCTAGACATAGGGTGACATAAATCTGCAGGATTAGGGTCAAACCTAATAAGGGAATCCATAAATCGAGTTAATGCAACACTAGGGGTTTTAATTTGGAAGAGATTTCAATTAATCAACCTAGAGTTACTTGTTTTTAGTCTCGAGCGAGATATTAACATAAGTTAGGGATTCCTACGGATCAAGTCAATAAATCATCTAGTTCAAGAGTTGATAACAAGTGAAGTCTAGGTGGATTCTCCCTTGAGTATTGTCCAAATCAATCAGTTTTCCTAAAAGTTTTTCCCCAATTCACTCTTTTGTGCATTCTTAGCTTAGTCTAATAATTAGTTTAGTTAACAAAAATCCCTTTTTTTATTTCTAGGTTAAATAATAGAAAGAAAGTTTGTAACACCCTATACCCGAGACCGTCGCCGGAATCAAGTACAGAGCATTACCGGAACTATCGGAACAATTTACAAATAATATACAAGTAAATTCATGTTAATAAAATTTTTTTTTTTTCATTTTTATTTCATATCATTCATATCAAATATATCATATTAGTTCTCTTTTTATACTTATAACCAATTTAAAACATTATTTTACAACCATAATTACAAGACTCATATACTCAACCTATTCATTACCTAGATACATGCCACCACTACCAAAAGAAGAGTACATTATTTAAAATTTTGTCTAAGGTCGGGATTACTCTGAATGCTGGACCGGACACCAACTTCCAATTAATCCTGCGCACGGAAACAACCGTACGCTGAGTATAAATATACTCAGTAGTATTCCCATAATTCAAATTTAAAACCTTAATCAATAAATTATAACATTTAATTTATGCCTACAATTATTCATAAATATCTCATACTTCCAAATAACTTAATCATTAATAACAGTAAACCATATTTCTAACTCTTGTTTTTAATTAAATTTATAACTTATTTCACTATCTTAATTTCATTAAAATTCTCACATCTCATTTCATTAGCTCGTTTCATATCATATACAATTTACTAAATTTTATCACTTTATTCAATAATAATCCTATTGCAATTTGTACTTACTAACGTTGTATTTCAACAATAACAATTTCAACTAATTAATTTCATATATCACTTACTTTAATCATTTCTTACACCTTTAGTTCATATTTTAAAATCACATATCTCAATTTTATTTTTACATATCAAATTCACATTCAATTTATATAATTCAATTATGTTATTCTTTTCAATTAAATTCTCATATTATTATATGATTTCAAATAATTTGTGAACTTTATTTTCATTTCTCAATCTTACATAATATTTCAATTCACAATCCAATCATGAACCTTTGGTTCTTGCATTCAATCTCTTATTACCAATTTCATATCATAATTTATTTCACAAATTCACTTTCTTATTTCTTTCAATACCTCAATCACATTTATTCAGAATTTATCATTTCACATATTTACCCCTATTAACTTGACTCGGACCTTGGTGGATATACGGATCCAACCAAACACACCAGTACGGCACATGGTGCCTAAAACGGTACATAGTACCTGATCAGTATACGACACATAAGTGCCTGAAACGACACACGAGGTGCCTGATACGACACACGAGGTGCCTGAAATACGACACATAAAGTGCCTGATCGGTAAAGCCGGCAAATCCCATACACTTTCAAATCCTATGGCATGCCAACTATATCCACCCTAGCCCGACTAGTTAATAGGGTATCGAAATCACATATTCATATTGCTTTCACTTTCAATTTCAATTGATCATAACCATTTGGATTCAATTCAATCACAATAACAATTCAATCACATTTTCAAATTCACATAATCACATAATTTCACTTCAAGCCACATTTTAACTCGATCTCTTCCTCATACTTTCAATTCATATACATTTCAAATAATCACATTCAATTCAATTTGATTCAAATCCAATCACTTTTCACATTTCCATTCTATACATTTTGATACATTTCATCAATTCAATGCATTTTCCACTTTTCAGTCAATATTTCATCAAATGCTCATACATCTTCAAACTTTATTTCAATTTCATTCAACTCACAATTTAATTCAATTTTATTTAATTCAATATCAATATTAACCTTAATTTGCTTATTTTATATATATATATATATATATAAATATTAATTTAGAATTTAACAATAATCAAATTCGAATTATAGTAATACTAACCTGGATTTCTCGTTTTTACTCCTCATTTGTTTTCTCTTTTCTTTCCTCGCCCGATGTCTCGAATACTTGTTTACTACGGAAATAAAAATTTACATTATTAATTGCAGCATTAAAATTTAAATAATTGAATTTTTATTCAAGTCCTATTCTTCTTCTTCATTCTACTTTCTTTTTACACAATCCTATTATATAATCTTTTAAAGCTGTCTAACCGCGCGACAATCACTAAATTGTTTATATCTGGAGCTACGAAGCTCCAAATCAAGTTCCGTTAATTTTCCATAAAACTAGACTCATGTACCTTTCTACCATAAAATTTCCAGAATTTTTAGTTTTACCAATTAATACAGTTTATTCCTCAAAATTACCCCTGATTCACTGTCTGACAGTTCCGACCCTCCTGTACTAAAGTTCAATTTTCTCATAGCTCAGGACTCGGATAATGTTCTCGTTTATTTCTATTGAAACTAGACTCACTGAGGATTCTGAACATATAAATTACAACTCATAACTATTTTTGTACAATTTTTAATGATTTTCTAAACTTAAAACAGAGTATCTCGAAATCTTTCTGAACTAATCTTACCAAAATTTAAATATCTCAATTTATAGACTTCCTTTGCTTGTTATGTTTCTTTTATATAAAAATAGACTCAATAAGCTTTAATTTCATATCTTATTCACCCTTTAATTCAGTTCCTACAATTTTTAGTGATTTTTCAAAGCTATACTTATGTTGCTGCCCAAAACTGTTTGCTTGTAGCCTATTTTGCAATTAAATCCTAACTAAGTTTACTTTCTTTTACAACTCAATTCATTCTTCATTTTTATTCAAACTTTGTCCAAACTCATTCTTAACTACTAAATTTCCAGCATATTTCCCTAATTTCGAAATTTCATCAATTTAGTCCCTACAATGTTGAAACTTATGAATTACTTTACAATTCAATCCTTATTTCATTTCTAACTTGAGTTCTTATCAATTTAACCCCTAATTCATCTTTTTACTCAACATAAACATTATCTAGAAATCTAATAACTTTCAAAATATTCATTTAATTTCCTCAAAATCTTGTTCCAAAGCTTCTAAAGCATCAAAATTAAGTAAAAAGGACTTAATTGACTTACCAATTTTAGCTTCAAGCATCAAACCCCCAATTTTTCCTTTCTTCTTTCTTTCTTTCTTTCTTTTTCTTCCCCTTCTCACGTTTGGTTCTCTGTTTCTTTTCTTCTTTTCATTCTTTTATTTCCTTTTTAATTTCTTTTATTACTTATTTAATTAATTATTACAAAATATCTTTTTATCAACCAATTAAATACATACACTTATACCATTAAAATACATACACTTGTTTTAATCCTTGCCACCCACTTGTCATCATCTCAACAATTTAATAAAATAAAATTTACCCAAATAATAATAATTATAACAAATAAATTAATAATATTTACTTAATAATTAAGTAAATATACATAACATACATTTGTACCAATAAAATTGATACACATTTATTTTATCCATAATACACACATGTCAATTTCTATGGTCTAATTACTAATTTAATCCTTTATTATTTCTTTTTCCTAAAATCAAACCTTTGCATTCTATTCAATTTAGTCCTTTCTACTAGTTATTTCTTATTAAACTAAATTTACTTAATTAAACTTTAATTAACCACTCATCTAACTTTATAATTATTTTTAATAATTATTTATGAACCCATTTTTTTTATAAACGAAGACCCGAAAATAAACTTTTCCGATAACCGAAAAATTCGGGTCGTTACAAAGTTAGTACTAGTACTTTTGGTTCCTTTGGGTACGATATCTCGGTCTTGCCATAACTATACTACTGTTCGATAGGTGCGCTTGCCTTAAATCTTGACAATAGTTAGTTTCTGGTGTGATCATTTGTTATAAATTTTATTACTTCATATCGTGAATATCAAGTTTTTGGCGCCGTTGCCGGGAACTGAGATATTAGGAGCACTTGATTTCTATTACTTTAGCCATTACTATTTTTTTCTATTTTTAGCCTTTATTTTTATTTTTATTTACTAAAATTTTCTTTTCCTTTTCCCTTCCAGGTATCTCTAGTTTATGACTAGAAGAAATTTGGGAGGACCACTGCTTTTTGACGATGATTTAGAAGCCACAGTTCGTAAAACTCATAGAGAGATCAGACGAAGCTTACAGTATCCAGAGTAAGAAGAAGAGCCTGAGCCTACTGAAGAAATGGAAGCAAATCAGGACAATTTACCACCTCCTGCGATAGCCGCAGAACCGGTGAACCAAAATAATGCTCCTCTTACTATATATGATTATGCTAAACCTAATTTGGCTGGTACTGAATCTAGTATTGTTAGGTCTACTATTGCTGCAAATAATTTTGAATTAAAACCTAACACTATTAAGATGATTTAGCAATTTGTGCAGTTTGATGGTTTACAGGATGAAGACCCCAATTCGCATCTAGCCAACTTTCTAGAACTTTGCGATACATTTAAAATAAATGGCGTTTCTGATGATACCATTCGTCTTAGGCTATTCCCGTTCTCCTTGAGAAACAAAGCTAAACAGTGGTTAAATTCTTTACCACGAGGGTCCATCACTACATGGGAACAGATGACTGAAAAATTCTTACTCAAATATTTCTCGCCGGCTAAAACGGCAAAATTAAGGAATGATATTTCTTTTTTTGTGCAGATGGATTTAGAGACACTCTACGACGCATGGGAGAGATACAAAGATCTCTTGAGAAGGTGCCCTCATCATGGATTACCTCTGTGGCTACAAGTTCAAACCTTTCACAACGGTTTGAATCCTTCGACAAGGCAAATGATCGACGCAGCCACCGGTGGAACAATCAACAACAAAACACCCGAAGCAGCTTACGAGTTTATAGAAGAAATGTCATTGAATAACTATCAGTGGCAAGTCATAAAGACAAAGCCGACAAAAGCAACAAGAGTTTTTAATATTGATGCAGTCACAATGCTTTTTACTTAGGTAGAACTTTTAAATAAAAAGATTGATGGTTTTATTGGTTCTACACAGGTACATCCAGTCATGCAGTATGACTCAAACCTAGGAGGAGTGAGCAACCCAGAGTACCACCCCTATGGACATAGCACAAAAAACGAATAAATGAATTATATGGGTAATAATTCTCGACCTCAAAATAATCCTTACAGCAATACTTACAATGCAGGTTGGAGGAATCAACCTAATTTCTCATGGGGCAGTCAAGGCAATCAAATACCACCAATACCCCATTCGGGATTTCAACAACCACCGTATCAGCAAGAAAAGAAACCAAACCTTGAGGAAATGTTGGAAAAGTTCATATCGATTTTTGAAACTCGTTTTTAAAACACCGAAACAGTACTTAAGAACCAACAAGCTTCTATTCAAGGGCTCGAAAATCAGATTGGTCAACTCGCAAAGATAATATCTGATAGACCACAGGGTAGTTTGCCGAGTAATACTGAGCCAAATCCTAGAGAACATGTAAAAGTAGTTACTCTAAGGAATGGAAAAGTACTAGCTGAACTTGAAAAGAAGCCTGTTCAAGAATCTAAAAAGGAAAAGGTAGAGGAAGAGGAACCTAAAGAAAGTACTCCTCCAGCACTTAAAGAATATAAACCACCCATACCATATCCAGCGAAGTTAAAGAAAGACCGCATGGATGCTCAATTTGGTAAATTTCTTGAACTTTTTAAACAGCTACATATTAACTTACCTTTTGTTGAAGCAATTTCGCAGATGCCGAAGTACGCAAAATTTTTAAAGGAACTTCTCACAAATAAAAGGAAGTTGGAAGAACTATCCACAGTGGAACTCAACGAAGAATGTTTAGCTATCCTCCAAAACAAACTGCCTACCAAACTGAAGGATCCAAGAAGTTTTACTATTCCTTGCTTAATTGGTAGTTTAAACATTGAAAAAGCCTTAGCTGATTTAGGCGCTAGTATTAACCTAATGTATTACAAAATGTTCAAGCAACTAAGTCTAGGGAAACTAAAACCTACTAGGATGAGTATACAATTAGCTGATAGATCTGTTAAATATCCTAGGGGAATCATTGCAGATGTATTAGTAAAAGTAGAAAATTTTATATTCCCTGTTGATTTTGTTGTGCTTGACATGGATGAAGATATTGAGGTACCTTTAATTTTAAGACACCCATTCTTAGCTATTGTTAGAGTTGTTATTGACGTAGGGGATGGAAAACTAGTGCTTAGGGTTGGTGAGGAAGAAGTTGTCTTTAAAATTTATGATGCTATGCGATTTTCTAGAGAACAAGATGATTCCTGTTATTTTATTGATTCTATTGACTATTTTGTTCAATACTCATTTCAGGAAATCATTCTTGAAGACACGTTGGAACTGTGTCTTGTCCAAGGTGGGGAGAAAGATAAAGCCACCACTGAAGTAAAGAAAGTAATAAAGAATTTTAACTCTAATGAACTTGCCAAAAGGCACATAAGTTATGAGGGTATTATGATAAATGACGAACTGAGACAAAAACCCTCGATTGATGAACCTCCTAAATTGGATCTAAAACAATTGCCTGATCACTTGGAATATGTATTTTTGGGAGACGATTCTACATTACCAGTAATTATCGCATCAGATTTAAGCGCTGAAGAGAAAGAGAAATTACTTCAAGTATTAAGAGAACACAAAAAGGCTATAGCTTAGAAGATTTCTGACATTAAAGGAATTAGCCCTTATTTTTGCACCCACAAAATTTTAATGGAAGATGAATATAAGCAATGTGTGTAAACTTACAGACGATTGAATCCCAACATGAAGGAAGTCGTAAAAGCCGAGGTAATTAAACTTCTAGATGCAGGAATTATTTATCCTATTTCTGACAGCTCTTAGGTAAGTCCTATGCAGGTTATTCCTAAAAAGGGAGGCATGACTGTGGTGTCTAATGAAAAAAAGGAATTAATTCCTACAAGAACAGTCACAGGATAGAGAGTTTGTATTGATTATAGAAAGTTGAATGATACAACTAGAAAAGACTATTTTCCCTTACCTTTTATCGATCAAATATTGGAAAGACTATCAGGACATATGTATTACTGCTTCTTGAATGGCCTCCCTGAAGATCAAGAAAAGACAACATTTACATGTCCATACGGTACGTTTGCTTATCATAGAATGCCTTTTGGATTATGTAATGCCCTTGCTACTTTTCAGTAATGCATGTTAGCTATCTTTGACGAACTCGTGGAAGACATCATGGAGGAATTCGACTTAGAGATACAAGACAAAAGAGAAGCTAAAAATTTGGTAGCAGATCACCTTTCAAGATTGGAAAATCCACACCCCAAGAACCTCGATAAAATAAACGACTTGTCTCCTAAAGAATAACTCCTAGCCATAATAGAATCTGCAGTTTCTTGGTTTGCCGATTTCGTAAATTATTTAGCAGCTAACATAACCCCAAAAGGTTTGACACATCAGCAAAAGAAGTGATTCTTTGCTGATGTGAAAAATTACTTTTGTGAAGTCCCTTTTCTTTTTCGTATTTGTGCAGATCAAGTCATTCGAAGATGCGTTACTAAGACGGAAGCATATAAAATTCTGGATCACTGCCATTCTAGACCAACAGGAGGACACCACAGTGGAACTAGAACTGCTCACAAAGTACTCGAATCAGGTTTTTACTAGCCCACCCTTTTCAAGGATGCCAACAGGTATGTGACCTCTTGTGATAAATGCTAGAGGACAGGTAATATCTCTTAGCATAATGAAATGACTCAAACGTATATACTCTATGTGAAATATTTGATGTATGGGGTATTGATTTCATGGGTCCCTTCCCTACTTCGTTTGGGAATAAATACATACTAGTAGCAGTAGATTACATGTCAAAATGGGTGGAAGCCCAAGCTTTACCTACTAATGATGCTAGAATGGTGGTACGTTTTCTAAAAACACTTTTCTCTCGATTTGGAACACCTAGGACAATTATCAGTGATAGGGGTACTCATTTTTGCAATGCTCAATTTGATAAAGTTTTAAAAAAAATATGGAATGCACCATAAAACAGCTACCCCTTATCATCCACAAACCAGTGGACAAGTTGAAGTAACAAATAGAGAATTAAAACGCATACTAGCGAAAATGGTAGAAACAAACAGGAAAGATTGGTCAAGAAAAGTAGATGACGCTTTATGGGCCTATAGAACTGCATTTAAAACTCCTACAGAAACATCTCCTTATAGACTTATTTACGGAAAAAGTTGTCATCTACCATTTGAACTTGAACATAAAGCATTTTGGGCTATCAAATTCCTAAATCTTGATGTTAAACTTGCAGGTGAGAAACGTCTAATGCAATTAAATGAGCTGGATGAGTGACGTTGCAATACATACGAAAACTCATGATTATACAAGGAAGCCACAAAGCGACGCCATGACAATCGTTTAAGACAACCTAAGCAGTTTAAAACTGGTGATCTTGTCTTGCTATACAACTTAAGGCTTAAACTATTCCCTGGAAAACTTAAATCAAGATGGTTAGGCCCATTCACTGTTCAAACTGTCTACCCATACGGCACAATCGAGGTAACTCATCCAAACCACGGCACTTTCAAGGTAAACGGTCATCGGCTTAAACACTATAAAGGTGAGGATTTTAAGAATAATAGGGAGGAGCTTCAGCTCCACGAACCCTCGTAATGACACACACAAGCAGAGTCGAGCTTAGACTCTAAATAAGCACTTCTCAGGAGGCAACCTGAGTACTGACTTAAGTTCAATTCTTTTATTCTCTAATTCATCAACTAACCTTCTGAATGTAGGATTTTCAACCCACACGGGCACCAACACGGGCGTGCCAAAGACCGTGTGACATCATGAACAGAGACACAGGCTGTGACACCAAGCCACGGCCGTGCGATATGGCTGTGGCCAAGCCTGAGAAATCGACACAGGCATGCAACACGCCCGTGTCCTAAAATCGTGGCCAAACCTGTTAATTCAACACGAGCGTGCGACACGCCCATGCCTCAAGGTCGTGGTCGAACCTGCCAATACAGACACAGGCGTGTGACCATCTACACAGTCGTAGGAGAAGCAAACATCGAAGGACACGGCCATACGACACATCCGTCTACCCCAACACGCCCTAGGAACACGAGCGTGTGACACGAATCCGGCGTGCCAAAACCCTCAATTTTCGAACCACACGGGCTGACATGCCCGTGTGACCTAAAATCCTATAAAAACAGCCCACTATTCACCTTCTTCCTCATCTAAACCCTAAAAACCTCCCATACCACAATCCCTAGCACCGCCACCGGCTTCAACAGCACGACCATGCCCGTGTAACCTCGCCACGACCGTGCTCCGCCTCCATAACCACCCATTCGGTTCCCTTTTCTCGCTTTTTCTCTTTATTTTTAATATCTTTTATCTATTTATTGGTTTATAATCTTATTTATTTAGTTAATTGCTTTATTATTGTTAGGAAATTCATTAATTTAGCATGATCATTCTAGAAAAGATTCATTATGCCATTTGGACTCCCCTTTGGCTGCCACTTTTACCTATCTAGAGTAGTTGTCACTTAGTATAAAATGATACACATGCCCCCATCATTTGATACCATGCTTAGAATGAATTGATTATATTAGCTAGGTCAGTGAAATCAACATTTCAATACGATATATTTTTGTTTGGTTTAAATTTCCGTTTAGCCTATTAACTTATTCTTTTTAGGAATGATAGGTATCAATCTTATTATCTTTTTGTATAGGTACAATATCGTCTTCTCGCGGAAAGAAAGCTACCACCCCTACTTCCAAAAAGCGCAAGGGACCCGGTGGCTCCTATTCTAGACCCACTGCTGAAGTCCGACACCCATTCCTTCAATTCCTGCAGAACTCCCGAGAGGAGCTATTTCAGATATTACGGGTACGACTTCTCAGAGTTGGAAGGTGTATCGACTAGGCCGCACTAGAGCAGGTCCAGCTAGCTGACGAGGTCTGGGCTCTATTAACAACGAACCCATAGGAGCAGTTCTTTCAGATCGGGGAGCCTACCTATCTCGAACTCACCCTCGAGTTTTACTCCACATTTCACCTTCAGACAGTGATGAGCCAACACGATGATCCAGGGACAATCCAATTTCGTTTAGGAGGCCTCGTTCGTCATCTCAGTGTACCAAAATTTGATACAGCTCTAGGCCTCTACACTGAGAAGTTTGTGGAGGAAGAGGACCTTTCTGAGCTCCATCGACACATCCACCTCTCACCTTCTAAGTGTTGGCAAGCCCTGGTCCCAGCCTCATCCATATACGACCCCAGTCGCTCCAAAGTGACCAATCTCGCCCCATCTTTAAGGTACATTCATGCCCTACTCGCACACATACTGAGGGGTAGACGCGAGAGTACCGGCGTCGTCAACACTCACGACGCCTACTTTTTATGGAGCATGGTGCACATTCATATGATCGATCTCGCCTACTTCATCGCCCATGCTATCCAGCACCAAATAGAGTGACACCACATGGGCGCGATCTCTATGGGGCTGTACATCACTCGACTGGTCCGTCACTTTGGCCTACTTAACACCGTAGCCCAGACATCCTCTTATACGCTGATCGGCTAGATGTCCCCACAGGGTATCCAAACTATGCTATATATGAGAATGATTCAGCATCGACGTGGGACCAATCCTCCACAATACCTTCTACTTCGAGATGCCGAGCAGGAGGACCCCGAGGACATTACTGATGATGTCCCACCACCGTAGAAGGCAACTACTGAGCCACCACCCCCTCGCCGCCCAGTTCATGCGGTAGCTTCATATGCTGACATATCCAAACGCCTCACACGATTTGAGCAGCAGTACTTTCAACGCTTCGATCACATCGACGCTATTCTGCAGTAGATATGCCAGCACTAACACATCTCATCGCCGCCCCCACCTCGCGGACCGTCTGAGGATTAGAACTTTCTATTCCTCTTATCTTCTTTTTTATTTTCCTTTTTTTTTCCGTTTTATTTTATTTTATCTTTTTCATTATTTGAATTTTAGTGTTGTTAGAACATAGTTTCCTTTATTTTAATTTTTTTTCATATCGGTTATTCCATAACAAACACATTCTAATAATCCAAATTCCCCAAAACTGATAAATGCTTTTGCAGTTTCAAATGAGCTCTACAGCTCAAATCTAAAATCTAATGGGAACCTTAGCCACCTAATACCAACAAACATACCCTCTCAGCATAGCAGCTGTGGACAAACAACTACTACCACCACCGGAGTATTCACTTCAACCTTTTCTTTGTCCCAGACACTCTGCAGCCACAACCACCTCACAGAATTCATCCAATTGATATGTTGAGAATTAAAACATAGGCATTTATGCTTTGATTATTCGAACTTTAAGACATTAGGGAATCAAGCATAATATGTTGAAATTTTTGAGAATTTATATTTTTCTAGGCTATCTTCACTAATTTTAAGTATTATCTTGAGATTTGAAATTCGCTGGATTGACATCAAAAAGCCATAATTCTGGTGAGATTTTTGAGCCTTTTGAGCATACATCCTTTCGTGCTCACTTTTATTGTTACTTTGAGTGAGTCAATACTGATTGTGTTATTTGATACTCACAATATTAAGTAATAAAATTTATAAAAACTGATCACACCAAAAACTAACTAATATCACGATTTTAAAGGTAAGCGCACCTATCGAACAGTAGTATAGTTTAGCGGCAAGACCGAGTTATAGTACGCAAGGGAATCAAAAGTACTAATACTTACTTCCTTTCTATTATCTAGCCTAAAAATAAAAGAGGATTATTTGAAACTAATTCTAAAACTAACTAAAAGTGCACAAAAAGTAAATTGGGGAAAACTTTAGGGAAAAGCTGATTGATATGGGCAATACTTAAGGGAGAATCCACCTAGACTTCACTTGTTATTAACTTCTTGAACTAGACGATTTCTTCACTTGACTTGATCCGTAGAGATCCCTAACCTATGTTAATACCTCCGTCGAGGATAAGAACAACTAATCCTAGGTGGTTAATTAAAGTTTCTTTATTAATTAACACTCCTAGGTTGCATTAATTTGATCTATGGATCCCCTTATTGGGTTTGACCTTAATCTGGCAGATTTATGTCGCCCTATGTCTAGGGTTGCATGCAACTCCGCTTAATTATGGTAGATCTACTATTAAAACAGGGACTTTTGCTCCTCTGCCTAAGCATATCAGTTTTGTTGAAGTAATACCTAGCATTATTAAATCAAGAATGAAGAACACATAATTAAAAACAATTCAAGTATTTATCATATAATTCAAGAATAAATAATAATAAGATCTGTCTTAGGTTTCATCCCCCTCAAGTATTTGAGAGGTTTAGTTCATAATTAATAAAGAAAACATCTCAGAAGAAATAAGATAACAAAACATAAAGAACCCAAAACCCCTGAAGGAATTTAGAGAGATCTTCTATCTTGATGTAGAATTCTGGCTTCTGGGATGAATCAATCGGCTTCCCTTGTGTTGGTAGAAATATGACACTCCTTTTTGGGAGAAAAGAGTACGTTCCCTTAGAGTTGCCTCCTACGGTCTTTATATAGAGCTTTAGGATGCCTTTCTTAGCCTCTAAGTATCCAAATTCGAGTGAAATTGCACTTCCTCATGACAGGGACACGCCCGTGTGCCACGCCCGTATGGTTTCGATAAGGGCCGTGTTCGGGTCTGTTGAGGTGGCACGGTCGTGTGGCCTGGCCTTACTTGTCGAGGCTGGGCCGTGTTGGACCTCGTGTGGCACGGCCGTGTACCACAGCCGTGTGGCGACTTCTTGGGCCGTGTCGTTTTTACACTTTGGCCCATTTTCTTCATTTTCGGTCTGTTTTTCTTTCTTTTCTCTTCCCTATGCTCTCCTGAGTATATAACATGAAATAGAAGGGTTAAGAGCACCAATTCTCACAAAATTAATAATAATTCATCCAAAAATTAGGCTAAACATGAGGTAAAAATATGTATAATTTATCGTTTATCTAATACCTCCACACTTAAGCCTTTGCTTGTCCTCAAGCAAAATCTCAATTCCTAATTAAGAATCATTCCTCTTAACTTACAATCGTTATTAATAATGTTTCAAACTAATCCACAGGTAATCATATAATGATAATTCAATTAAAAGAACATTAAAGACTCAATCGCTCTAAGTTGAGAATTTTATCATTGAAACATAAGTTTTCTCCCTTTCTCCTAAGTAATTATCTCTCTATCTTAATTAACAGGAGTTGGCATCCTCACTAAAGATTCACTCTATCCACTCAAGGTGTTTAGGGTTCAAGAATTTAATATTCTCTAGTTAACCTGAAAAGTTATTACCATAGGCTTGCTAGAGAATCAGATCTCCACCACTGTAGATTGATATGATACATCGATCAAAAGGTCTTTCAATGGTTGTAACGGGGCTTGGTTAGGGGTGTTGTCACAGGCTTCAAAAGAAGGTTAGAATCGCAATTGAATTGAAAAATTATCTAGCTAGAAAAATCTTTATCACTGGAACATATTTCTCGAGCTAATTCTTATAATAACATCATTTCCGCCTTGGTAGCCTTAAAATAGAAATATGCAAAAACCATTTGAACTATTACAAATTACAACTGAATTAATATATACGTTTTTTTTAAGAACAATTCAAATACAAAAATATCTAAAAACGACGCTTGAAATGACATTCTGTTCATAAGTGAACAAAAAAATTGATTACAGATCCAATCCCTGTGGATTTGACCTTACTAACACTCTTACTACGGTTTAGAATTATTTAGTAGGAATTAATTTTGGTGGATTCGACGCCCATCAAATTTTGGCGCTTTGATCTGTAATCAATTTTTTTGTTCACTTATGAACAGAATGTCGTTTCAAGCGTCGTGGCTAGAGTCGTACCCACGACTCCAAACGTACCTAGAAAAATAAAACAAATACGTAAAGCTGAGGGTTTAAAAATGTTTAAGGCAGTAAATAATATAAAATGAACAATTGATTAATGTAAAAAAACGAAAATAAATTTAGAATTTTATAAACAGAATTGGTAAGCCTTAGCCTTAGTCTCTGTAAATTCCGTGTTAAGAATCGATCCTCAAAAATTGATCTTTTCCTTTAAACGATAAGCTGGTTATAGTGATTAAGAACGTCCTAATCACTAATTCTTCCTCTCGTAGCTGGTCCCGGTA
Source organism: Gossypium stocksii (assembly GCA_020496765.1). NCBI lineage: Eukaryota > Viridiplantae > Streptophyta > Magnoliopsida > Malvales > Malvaceae > Gossypium > Gossypium stocksii. The sequence continues at coordinate 116,170,096 of CM035623.1, forward strand.
CGTCCTACAAACCAACCCTTACCGATTATCTAATCGAGATACACATGTTCCTGGTTGAAGATTCTGGTAGCCTTGCGTTCTGAAGAACCTAACTCGAATTAATGGCCTCATCCGCGTGGCTTGTTTAAACCCGATCACCCCTTCCTCGATTTGTTCTCGGAGATCCGAATACAGCACGGCCGATTCGTTTCTCCAGCTGTCAGCAAACACGACTCCAACCCAATGAGCTCTTTTTTACTTGAAATTGAATTAACCTTAAGGGATGAGTTGTCAATCCCGATACTTAGGAAAAAGGCGAATACTAAATGAAAGGATATTTAGCACGAATGCATATCTCACAATTCCCAATCGGAAGGAATACCGGCCTAAGACTAAGATAAAATTTAGTTAAGCATGAAATTGTTCATGTTTGGTGAAAGAGAATTGATGATTATGGTGAAGGAATGAAATAAAAAAGGACTTGCAGGGCAATTGACCCAATTTATAAAAAGCAAGCCAAAAGCTAATGGAAATAGCAATGGCTCACGTCAAATTGCAAGGGAAAAAAAATGGTATTCCAACACCAATTGAAGAAGGAAAAAAAAACAAAGAGTATAATGGATTTCCAAAATGAAATAGGAAAGCTTAATTAATGGATGATTTTCAAATAGGCAAACACCCCTATTTATATACATAAATTTACTAAAAATAGCCTAACTAAATTAATAAAATAAAATAAAATAAATAAAATTAAAATTAAAACTAAAATAAAATATCTTCCTATTTTTAGTCTTTTTACAAAGTCAAAATTGATATTGAGTCCTTGACTTGCTCCATCTTTTTACTTTGGCCCCATTCCAATAATTTGTCTTACGATTTGGCCCCTTTTTGCCTATTTTCGTCCAATTACATCACTGACAAATATTAAATCATAAAAACACTTAATTAGCAGGGTTCAATTCAATAGTAAGCCAAATTAAATACAAAAAATATGCATTATAACATGTTTATCAGTCACAAATAGACATACTTTCTAAAGTTTTTGCAAACAGTCACAAAAAGTCATCTTTCTTGTAGTGCTTTGACATCCCCTTAGTGGCTTGATTATCGCAATCCTTAATAAGACCAACTTAGGAAATAGATATGAATGGCAAAAACTGAACCAATAATAGATTTCAAATTGATGTGCTTCAAATAGAGCATTTAAAAAAGAAAGTGGATGTAAGTGAGGTGGGGTTTATTACTTTATTTCTTTTGAATAGTGGATATGGAGTAATTATTGTAATTACTTGCCCCACGTCCACTATGTAAAATCATCATTTTACCTTTGAATAGATAAAACTATTAAAAGGTAAAAATGTAATAATGTGTTATGGAAAAACTTATATGTTTTATATTTAATTCTTTTAAAGAATTATGTTTAAATATTTACTTGTCTTTAAAAAGATCGAAAATATTAAAAATAAGTAACAAAAATTAAATTGAAGTAGAAACGAGTGAGGTGGGGATGGATCCATCCAACACCCATGAAGGTGGTATTGGCTTTTAAGGTTATATATCCATAGTGGAACGGAGCGAGTGATGGAGCAAAGCATGCCAACTATGAAGTGGTGATGGATTTAGCTTCATTACTATACCTAGTAGTAGATGCCCAAATTGATGCCAATCTCATTCACCATCAGCTCAAACCATAGAGAATATTGAAAAAAAAAAAAGTCAATGGAATACCAGTAAGATTCATATGAATTGATTCCAACGATTCAATATCATCAACCTACCAATCCTTCCAAAAGTCTACAAGCTTTCCATGGTCAATATTCCATACGATGTCACTCCAAGTTCACTCGAAATTCGACTAAGACCTTGCCACAAGTGGGAACAATTGCAATGTTGAAAAGCGGTAGGCAACTATCCTTGTCAATTGTACTTCATTCTCAAGAATAGCACCCAAAAATAGTCCCTTTTCAACAGACGATTAAACCTAATCTTCATAAGGAAGGTCTCGTTTTAAAAATCCAACTTCTTAAATCTAAGGCCACCTACATCCAGTGACTTGCACATGTCATCCCATTTCACCAAATAGAAACTCTTTTCTATAAGGAATGACCCTAGACAAACTACCTTATAATTTTCTACATCTCCAAGTAGACTCTTTTCAGAAGAAGTGTTGATGGCATAATGTACACCAGTAGTTCCAAAAAGACTGACTTGGCAAGTGTAATCCTTCCAACAAGTGATAAATACTTGACTTTCCATCTTGATACTCATTATCACATTTTTTAAAATGATAAATTGGAAAGTTGCCTTAGTAACCTATTCATGAAACAACGTGACTCCCAAATACCTCCCCAAATTAGCAACCTAGACAAACCCAAAGCTCTCGCCAATCTCCCTCTTCAGTTGTGATAGATAATTCTTGGAAAATTAAATTTTGATTTTAATCGTTCTCACATTATGGCCTGAGCTTTTGGCAAAAGGTATCCAAAAGTCTCAAAATTGACATAATTTGATCATTATTTCAATCTTGACTATGACAATATATAATTATCTTTGAGCCCAACTTCTATTCTTGAATAATGAAAATATCATTGGCAAATACTTTTGTAGATTTTTGTTTTTCAAAATCTAAGAATTTCAACTCTGGATATAAAACATGAATGCCTCCTTGTATCCCTATTAATAATTACTTTAATCCCAAAGGCCAACACAATAGGATGGAAATCCTAAAATATTATCTCATGCTAATGTATACACGAGGTATTCAAAGGACAAATTAGGTTGAGACAGGCGTATATATGATTTTAACACACTTCAATCATAATGTTTACATTTACATTATAGTATTAGATATTATTATAAATTTAAATTTTATGCGACCAAGTTGCATCATATATAAAATAAAATAATATATTACATCACATAATTAGAAAACGAGTTGAGTTAGTTTGAATCGAATTTGAATTTTAAATATTGAAGTCCAAACTTGATCGGTTAAATTTTTTTTTATTTAAACCTATAACCTAATTTTTTATTCTCACCCTATCAAAGATTAAGCCCCAACCATAATATATACAAATATTGTTGAAGGGAATCCTCTTTGTATCTTTACTCACACCATGAGATAGATTCTTGTTAGACCAGACCAACCAATATATGATTCAGACGGTGCACAAAATCCTTTAAGCACTTCGTTACGTCTGTGTATGATATGTACACTTTTTTTCTGGGTTTCATTCATTGATTTATTGGCATTCAATTCCTTCTTCAATTATAGTTGAACTAGAAAACGATTTTGAACTGATCATCTCATGTTGGTTTAAAGAAAAAAAAGATCGCAGTAAACCATTTCTGTGTATAATATTTTATTAAACTGTGAATTCTACAATATTTGATTTGTTAGCACAATCCGTCAACTATATATCTTGATGTGATGTGTTGTAACGAAAGTGGGGAAGATGATATCGTAGGAAGGTAGAAAGATATTGCAGGTGAAAAATTAGCATAGGAGAGACCCACGTTTATTAGATTGAATGAAAATGCATGGTAACGAAAATATATATATATTATGAAAATGCATGGTAGAAAGATATTCTACAATGCTTTAAGAACTTTGCCTCCTGCTTAAAGATGCACGGATATAATATATATATTAGAGGATGGTGAGCTTTAGGTCTGGATCTTAAACAATGGATGATATTGGAGTTGGGTATAGGGAATTATTATATATTTGTATGGGTGCACTAATTATGGTTCAGTGAACCATATTGAAGATAGCGAAATGCCAGCTAACTGAAGGCAAATCCAAGGCAAGAGAGAGAAGATTCCCGATGTAAGAGAAAAATAAAAAGTACCACGGTCCATGAAGTTAAGTTGCAATTAACTTGTTCATTAATCACGCTGTATTTACATTATATAATGAATCAAACTGACATCAATTAATTGAGGTTTCCACCTTGGCTTTAGCGTGAAGACTGACTCCATTCACGTATTTCAATAATGAATATGTAATAAGATATAGAGTTCCCTCTATTTTTGTTAGATTCAATCGTAATTTAGGAATCTTTGTGTAGTAAGCAGAAGCGGGGGTTGTGCATGTGTAGCTACCATCTTTCCAGTTTAAAATATTTTTAGTCAGTCAGTTGAAAAACCTTAATTAAGCTATTAATTCCAAGGCCATGGTCGGTGTGCTTGATGCTCCAAACCTTCGTCCCACGAAGCTTCCTTCCTAATATTATTGTTACAATTATTGTGTCAGCAGAGTGAGTTTATGGATTCGTTGTGATTAATTAGGTAAACAGACAAAAATAGTAATCAAACCTTAATATTCCATTTCATTTTTTTCCAACTTTCCGCGTATAATCAAACCCTAATTAACCAATTTCACTTACATCCTAATGATTTGATTGGGATCTGGGAGGTACAAAAACCTCATTATTAGAGATGAACATAGATAATGTGAATTTGGATATGCCTACATATTTAATTTGTTTTTTCTACTAACCTCATCATTCAAGAGTGATCTAATATAATTTTACAGTAACTTTTTACTCCATGAGTAAATCACTTCCACACAAACCTTTAATTAATGGGTCCGATGGTAAAATGTTTGAGCCATATACATTACAATTCCAATAAACCTACCAAAATGTTAGATATTAATTTGACATGTATTTTAGCGGAGTAGGGCAAAGAGAGAAATACTCCTTGGGTCGAGAAAAACAAAATTTTGATGCTCAAAATATCATCTTACAAAATGATTTGTGGTCATTATTTTTCACGTGTATCTATTATGGTAAGTATATCAAATAATTGGTTACAAGTACTGTACTTGCTTTTTTTGTTATCTCAAAAAAAAAAGAGTTCATCACTGATCGTTGTAGTAGTTCCAATCAATAAGTAGCTGGCCAGCCAAGTCCACCGGGGTCCGTAACAACTCTCAATGGCCCATGTGTTCTTGGCCAGACTGGTGCAATAATTCATGGCATTGGCAGCGATCAATGACCACCCCCTAATGTTCCTATATTTTTTATATATAACGTTTACTCTTCAAATTAATAATCACTTTAATTATCTCCAAAGTTGTCATGGGGCACTGTTGTTGTAGGACCCATCTTTTGCCCTTAATTACTACTTAATCTTCAAATTCTTCCTTCCCCCAATGAACCCCTTTTGGTAATTATTTAAACAATTTTTTCAAAAAAAAAAAAAACTATTATAAACATTTAATCGTTTTTGTCATTTAGTGTTTTTTTTTTATAATTATAAAATAAGAAGAATATTTGATGTAGTATGGATGTATAGGTTTCATGCATCACCAGTTAATAATAAAATGACATATCATCGATTATTATTAATAAAAAATGAAAAATAGTGAAGGGTTTAAAAACAATATTAAATATAGATAAATACAAAAATATCAAATTTAAAATTCAAAACTGAAAACCCTAAATTTATACTTAAAACCCAAATCCAAAAGATGTATGATAATAGAAGGAAATGGGGATATTGTTTTTTTTTTGAAGTTACTTAAATTGGCATACATTATTTATGGTTTAATGATTAATGAAGTGAAGTAACTTAGTTTATACAAAAGACTGAGGATTGATTAACCGATCTTGAGTCTTTCAATAAGGATTTGGAATCATATTTATTTATTTTTGAAAAGTGAAAATCTGAATCATAGATTTACCCTAAATTTTTATTATTTTTTACTATGGGGTTTGTATCTTATGATTCGATCGAGTTGAGCAATATTGCTAGTATTTGTTTATTGATTAGAACACACAAACTTGCAATAACTAGAGTTAGATTTATTAGAGAAAAAGCCATGAGCATAACATGCATGCATGTAGTTTTATATAAAATATTTCTTCATAAATTTACAAGTAAGAGACTTCTTTATCCATTTTAATTAGTTTTGTGAAGATAATTTTCCTAATAAGATCAATATGCCGCCAAGTGTTTTTTAGATTTTGACTGCCAAACTTCTAAGCAACATTATTTAAAGTCGTGGGGAATAATCCCCTTTGGGTTTGCCTTTTTCTTACAACATGATACAAATAAGAGCCTAACGTGCAGTTTCCTTTTTCTTACAGTTACAGCACAAGGCGGCTTAAGCTAATTAAATTTACAAGGCAATTAAAAGGAAGACCCAACTTCAAAGATAAAATTATACATAAGGTCTAATTATGCCCCTACTCCTTTTATCTTTTGGATTTTTAAAAATTTAATTCTATGCTTTTTACTTTCAAGAATTTAATCCCTCTACTTATTTAATTTAATAATATTGTTAACTGATAAAAGTTTACGAGTACATGCTTTGGGGTTAAAGGATTGGGACATATTTAAACCTATATTAATCAATAAACAAATACCTAGCCATATAATTATAAGAGTAGGAGTAGGGCATTTTGGTAACTTTGGATATGCCATAAAATATAGTAATATTTTAAACATTAGTTCATATGAGTACGGTGTGCTTGCTATATTAACATGACATTGTCCTCCCTTACTCACACTTCATTCCAAGAAAGAGAAAAAGGAAATAGGAGGAGAGGAGAGGAAAGTGGAGTTTTAAAATTTGAGAGAAAGGGGAGAGTTAATAATTTCCAAAGACATGGGGAACAGTTTAAGATGTTGTTTGGCTTGTGTTCTTCCCTGTGGTGCTCTAGACTTGATCCGTATAGTCCATTTGAATGGGTACGTAGAAGAGCTTACAGGTCCTATCACAGCTGCTGAGATCCTCAAAGCCAACCCTAATCATGTCCTAAGCAAACCAACCTCTCAAGGTGTTTTACGTAAAATCTTGATCCTCTCTCCCGATTCCGAGCTCAAAAGAGGCAACATCTACTTCTTGATCCCATCCCCACCGTCGCTGCCGCAGAAGAAAAAGACCGGTGTGCACCACAAGAAATCTTCCACCAAAAAGCAAAGCAACAGTAGTGATGTTGCTTCGGATTGTGATCGTCCCGAGAAGAAACATTGCTCACGAAAGGATCGCCGGCGTGGTCATTCCGGAGTATGGCAACCTCATCTGGAAACCATCTCCGAAGACTGACAACCTTTTTTTTTTTTTGATTCCGTGCCGGGATCTCATTACATCTCCATCAATAATCACAAATGGACAATCATGCAATGGGGACGTGTTTTTTTTTTCTTTTCTTATTATTATATTATTATAATATGTGGGGTATTGGCTTTGTGGATATGAAGTTACTTTGAATCCTTTTGCTTTTGTTTTTTGTTTTGGGTCTGTCGCCTATAATGACAGATTCAGAATTCCACAATGTGTGTTGCTCCATGGTGGAAACTAAATGAGAATGAGAGTGAATATATTTGTATTAATGAAATTGTAGTTACAGTTTACACCCTCAAGATGTAAGTAAAAACTGCTTCTCTTTTATAATTGTCTTCTTCTGCTGCTGCTCTTTATTTGTCAGTCATGATGCTGATGGTGATATTAGAACCCTAATTCAATTGCCAAAGGGTAGACTCTTTTTCTTTTTAAAATGGCAACAACAAGCTTAAAATTATTGATGCCAATTAATATTTGATCCAACTTCATTAAATTAGAAAGTAATACATAGATTAAAGTTTAAGGTTAATGATTATTCTTTTAATAAGCTGGGGAAGAGAGTTATATGCTTGAATTCATTACCACTGCTAACATGGTGCTTGTCTGTTGCAGTAATGAAGAATTAGGGTTAATTATTTTGATATTGATCTACATGGAAAGTTGGCATATACTTATTTAATTATATCAAGTATAATGATAAGAAACCAAAAGTTGATAAATGGCGACATCTACACGCTACACATAATAATAAAATAATATTAGAAAAACAAGCTGGCAAAGTTTAAAGCCTTTTCAACATTTATGACTTGTCTTATAATGCAGTTCGCACATGGAATTAGACAAAACTCTCTCAAACTCTACACTTTTTTATTAAAATGTTTTGGACCACACAAAGACTTCCCTGGGTTTAGTTTTCTTGTGGATCATATAAATTATAAACTATATCTGCTTCTTAACGACTGCACTCTTCTATTAATATTCTACGTTTATGATTTTTTTATATAAAAACAAATTTAACAATATAATGCATCAAATACACTAAAAATATTAAATAATTTAATATTTTTTAACGAATTGAAAATACATTAAAAAAGTCTTTATACTTAAATAACACTAAAATAGTTACAACTTAATAAGCAAATGCTTCTAAAATAGTAGCAAAATTAGCAATCAAATAAGAGTGATATAATACCCAATTAATACCAACAAAATAGTAATAATATAATAGTGAAATGACAACAAAACAAAAGCGAAATGATAACAAAATAACAACAAAATGGTGATTCAGGTTGGGGCAAGCCGAGCCTGAGTCAAAAAGATCCTACTCGAGGCTCGACTCGTTTAGAAAACAGACTTTATTTTTTATCCAACCCCATTTTCAAGCTGCTATTTTCATTGTTTTTGTTGCTGTATTGTCATTGTTTTGGTGTCGTTTCTCTATTATATTGCTACTACTTTGTTATTAATGTTTGTATATTTTATAACTCTTGTTTTATTGTTAATTTTACTATTATTTTAAAGGTATTTGCTTACTATGTTGCACCTATCTTACTGTTGTTTAAGTATAATTAAATTTTTTAATTTATTTTCAATTTGTTGAGAAACAATTATTTTAATGTTTTTTAGTGTATCTGATGTATTATATTTTTTATATTTGTTTTTATATAAAAAAATAATAAAATAATATGGATGAGTCGAATTTGGTCAAAATTTTAGGCCCATTTTTCGGGCCTAGAAAACGGGCCTAAAATTTTATTAAGGCTCGGTCCGATCTATGGTTACCTCTAGTTACAGGTATGTCACAAGATGAATGATCGCACGTATTCTTGTCTTTCAACGACACTAGAAGAGTTGTCGATATAATTGAAATTGTCTTCTAACCATTTCATCTCTATCCGGTTACCACTAAATTTGTCCATCACATTGCCTAATAGTTGCTCACAAATTGCGCTTCAATCGCCAACGCCGACTACCATTGTAACGACTACCCCATCAACTGGTAAACCGAATTGTAATGTTACATCCTCAAGTGTAATTGTACACTCACCACATGAAAGAGAATGTGTGTCTCGGGTCTCCATCTTTCCACCAAAGCGCTAATAAGTGTTGGATCCAATTTAGTCTCTTGAGCATAAAGACACATACAAGAATCCTACCTCTTGCAAGTGTTGTTCAATAACACGCAATGCCCTCGCACTTTTGTATGTATGTCTCGATAATCTAATATTCGATCCGATTATATAAACATAAAAAATTATAAAATTAATAATGTTAACAACTTAATAGCTAAATTAATTAAAGTTACAAAATTTAATAATATTTTTTACTATTTACAATTGAACACTGGAAATGTGTTTCTCATTTAAACGTATAAGTAACATTGACATTTTTTAAATTATAAAAATTAAATAAAAATAACATTGACATTTTTTAAATTATAAAAATCAAATAAAATTAAAGAAATTACGAAATATAAAATTTAAACAACAAGAATTTAAGAGAAGTTGAATGAAGAATTGAGGATAAAATAGTTTATTAAAATTTAAAAGTGGGAATTGGCTTTTTGCTAATTTACCCGGAAAAGTTGCTTTGTTTTAGTTTTCAAAAACAGAGCACCGTTTGTTCTCTCTATTTTAGACTTTTTTTTTTACCATCTTTTAATTACTTTTGTAATATGTCTGTCTCTGTGATGTTTGAAAATTGAAATTAGACACTTGGACAAGGAAATGCTTAAATTTTGACATTTGGGCTTGGTTTTGTATATTAAATAATAAATTATTAGATTTAAGCAATATTCAGTAATTTGAAGTTACAAAATTTATCTTATTAATTATTATATATTAATTTTTTTCACATATTACACTATTATATATATGTGCACCTTATTTTAATTAGGTGAGTGTTTTCTTTTTCTCTAGTACCTCGGGCTATATAGAGTGTTAGCATTTAGGGTCAGTTTTGTATCACCTTTCACAATTATTTTTAAGTTAAAAAATATTTTTAAATAAAAGTTAAAATTTTCTGCTTTTATTTTTTTATAAAAATATTTTTTTAAAGTATTTTTTATTTTAAAAATAGTTTTGAAAAGTTTAAAAATATCTTATTTACTAAACAAGATGTTTTTTGTCTCAAAAGTGTTTCTGAGAAATAATGCTAAATTGGTATGTCTAGGGCCACAACATCGTTAAATGGTTTTGATTTTCATTTGGATTATTTTGTTACATACTACAGTTGTTTCACATGACAAATTTGTTATTTCCTTTATAAATTTGTTAAAAATATTTAAAAATAAAATATTAATAAGAACATAAACAATTAAGGATAAATTATTAAAATAGTCATTTTTGTTTACCTCAAATTATATTTTAATCACTTATGTTTGAAATGTTACGTTTTAGTCACTTACTTTATCGCATTGTAACATTTTAGTCACTGAGCCATTAATTGTCATTAACGGTGTAACGGTAAACTAACGTGGCACATTAAATCATCATTTCAAACAAAAATTTTAGGTTAATTTATACAATCATCCCCATATTTTTTCGTTTTGAACAATTTAGTTTTTTTTCTTTTATGTTCTTTTAATTAACTTTCCTTTTTTTTTCTTCATTTTCCATTCTCTTTTGCTTCTCCCTCTGTTTTCCTCCCTTATTCATTTCTTTTAACGTAGTTTTTCTATGTTTGTCATTTGTTAAAACTAGTCACTATACTTTTATTTCTTTTGAACAATTTAATTTTTTTCGAGTGAGGCAAGCTTGTGGGCTAATTTTAACAAATGAAAAACATAAAAAAAAAAACTATGTTAAAAGAAATGAAGAAGGGAGGAAAATAGAGGAAGAAGCAGATGAGAATGAAAAATAAAGAAAAAATTAAAAGAACATAAAATAAAAAAATAAATTGCTCAAAATGAAAAAAAAAAATATATGGACAAATTGTAGAATTTAACCTAAAATTTTCATTTGAAATGATGATGTAACATGCCACATCAACTTACCGTTATACTGTTAACAGTAATTAATGACTTAGTGACTAAAATGTTATAATACGATAATATAAGCGACTAAAACGTAATATTTCAAACATAAGTGACTAAAATGTAACATGAGACAAACAAAATTGACTATTTCGATAGGTTACCCAAAAGTTAATATAAATGAAACTATAAAAAAATAAAAAAATATTTTTTAATTATATAAAATAATATAAATTATTATAAATTAATAATAATCATAAAAAATTACAGGCCGAACCCTATATAATATGGGAAAGTTTGGGCCTGGCCCAATCCAGCCAGTCCAAAAGTTAATTTTTTAAATGAAAATGAAAATGCAATTGCAATTTTATTTATTAGTAAAACCACAAATTTGATAATCCATTCCATATTAGAAAAACAATTCACATAAACTTGATCTGGAATGATAGATTAGGATATCAATCAATGTTGAATTTAATGTAGTTGTTACAGAAGAGCTCCAACCACTAGAGCCTTGAAAACCCCTTTTTTTGCAGTCATGTTTAAGCTCTAGCTTCTGCAATCGAAACCTTTTTTTTTTTTTTTTTTAAATCAATGTTTTATTTAAAAAAACTATCAATCTTTATTTAAAAAAACTACCAATCTTTTTTTATTAGGTGGGATCGGATCACTTCGTAATTTAATCTTTTTAGTGAAAGTTTAGATTTACTAAAACGATGATTTTTGGTCTACAAGATCTAAGAAATGGGTTCGGGAGTCAGTTACGCACGAGGAAGGATTAACACCCTCGTAACATCTAAAATTGGTACCTAGTTAATTAATTAGTGTCTTAGTGTTGAAAGTTAAAATTTCAAAATTTTAAATATGATACCTTTTTGCATGGTTTTTTTTATTATTAAAATCACTTAGTTAAGTTAAAACTTATATAAGAAGCCTTCTTATTTTGAGACAACCAAAACGAAAAGGTCATATCCCGTAAGTCAGGACACGGCATCCCGAATTCTCGAAAATAAAATTGCTCCTTATTTAATTATTGTTTAAATCTCATGTATTTTTAGTTTTAAAAGGATATTCGGTTATTTAGGTTCAAAGAGAAAATTAAACCCCGTAAGTTAGGGCATAATTTCTCAAATCTCTAAATAAGAACGTTACCTTGATTTTGAAATTCTCCTTTTATGCATCAAATAAAAATTAATGTAATACTTAAAATAATGTATACTTAATTTACTCGGGCATAGTAAAGAAAAATGATAAATACATTGCAATATAACCTATGTGATGATGATAGCAAAGTAAAATGAAATAGTCGTGTGGATGAGAATTGAAATGATGATATTAATGTAATAAGCAAAAAAAACAAATGAAATAAAACAAAATAAATGTAAAATAAAAATAAAAAATAAAACATATTGGTAAATATTAATACAACTAGGATAATAATAAAAATGTCGATTTATAAAAATAATAACGATATTCACATCGTAACTACTATCATACTAATAATACAAGTAGATAAAATAATAATAACGAGGATAGCATAAAAATAAAATATATAAATGAAAGGAAATATGAATAACATAAATTTTAAATACTAAAATAAATAATATAGTAAATAAAGAGGCAAAATTAATCAAATAAGGGATTAAATTGAAATTTAAATGGAAATTAAACCATAAATTGCAAAATAATTAAAGAGATGGGAAATAAAGGACTAAATTGATAGTCCAATAAAATCTAATGCCTAAGTTAAAAAAAATAAAAAGGGCCAAATTAAAATGTGGTGCAAAAGTCTAGGAACACTAAAGACAATTAATCCAAAATAATGCACATGTCATTCCCTGAGGGGTTAACGGTATAAGGACTAAATTGAAAATGAATTAAAATAAGAAGGTATAATCTAAAAAGAAAAAAGCGAAAATAGGACCGAATTAAAAAAGAATCCAAAAGCGAAAGAACTAAGAACGCAAATAGACCCTTTCACGAAAACACACGAATCTTGTTGAACGAATGGGTTGGATATTCGGGTTGCGTCAAAACGACGTTGTTTTGGCGTCTAAAAATTAAGCCCAAAACGATGTCGTATAGAACCCTATATAAAAGTATAAAATTAGACAAAAAAAATCATTTTAAGCCTTGTTTAAAAAAAATCCCTTCCCTTGTTTGTTTTTCTCTCAAAACCCTCTCATTTTCCGGCCACAAGGTCGTCGTTTGTTCGCCATGGCCACCGGTCATCGGCGACAGCGACGACTGCCTCTGGTGGTCCGAAAAAACCAAAATGCCCTTTTCACTTATTTCTTTGCATAGAACTTCGATTTGGAGTTGAAACTACCAAAACTAAAGCCAAATTTCCAAAAAAAAGAATACCTTTTGGTTTTCTTCTTTCCGATGCAACCTTTAACGAATCTTTTAGGAATTCAAAAGTCCTTCGCATCGGAGCCTACCCATGACTGTAGAAGGTCGAGCGTCATGTAAGTTTTCTTTTTTCTTTCCTTTTTTATTTTATATATATATATATATATATATATATATATAACAGATTCAAAAAGAAGAAGGAAGAATAAATAAAAAAAGGGATCACCTTTGAAGTTTTTATCGATTCTGTATTTTGATTGCCTCTTTTTTTTCTTTTTTTTTTTTACATATTTTTTCTGGCTTTTATAGATGAATATATTACACTAATTTCTACTGTTATTTCCTGTCATTGCATTTTTGTTTCTGTTTTTTGCGCGTTTGTTTATGTCCTTTTCTTTTTATTTTGTAGGTGTCATTGGCCGGCAGTGGGGAGAGGCGCTCCTAAGGCGTCAAACCTCAGGCATCGTTCGTACTGACATGGCGAAGGCATAGGAGTGGCGGCGACTAGAGGCTTAGGAATTAGGGTTTCTGTTTTACTTAAAATGAGTTTAGGTTGTAGGCCTGTAATTGGGTCTTAGGGTCTTTTTTTTAATTCGGGCTTGTAATTTGGGTAGTGGGTTTTTTTAAAAATTGAGCTTGTATTTTGGGCTGAAATGTTTTGTAATTGGACTATTTTTCATTGAACTTTAATTTTTTTTTGGTTTAATTTTTTTATTTGTTTGTAATCTGGGCCCGGGCAAAATTGGGCTATTATAATTTGTATGTTAATAATATTTAGGTTTGGGTTGGTTTTACTATTAAAATTATGTAACATATATCTAACACCCCTAACCCGTATCCATCGCCGAAATAGGGTTACGGAACATTACCGAACTTATCACAAAATTAATCATACATTTCACATTAAATTCACATATCCAAATATAATTCATTCAAATACATTCATATAGTCCCTAATACGATGCCTTCGAAGGCCAAAACAAACATTAAAATCAATTCAGGACTAACTCGATAACTCATGAAAATTTTAAGAAAACATTAAAAATTTTCAAATACAGGGGACACACGCCCATGTGGCCAGGCCGTGTGTCTCACACAGCCAAAAGACACGCCCGTGTCACAGGCCATGTGGACATTCGAAATGGGATCACATTGCCGTGTCCCAGACCGTGTCCTACCCCGTGTAACTCTCTGACTTGTGTCACATGGCTGTGTCACCCCATGTCTTTGCCCGTGTGGACGAAAATAGGCTAGGTTCTAAGCCACATTTCTCACCCCATTTTGGTACCAACCTACACACTTTTAAGGCATATAATCACAATTTAAATAGGCCTTTAAACCAACCAAAATCAAGCCTAAAACATGCCATTTTAATACCAACAATCACAACACTCATAAGCATCACAATTAGCGATTCAAAAGTATACCAATTACTTCCAAAAGTTACCTAAATGATCTAAGACGTTTATGCACCTTAATGCCCAACATAACATATAAACCACTTCAATAATTCATCCAATAGATGCCAAATTACCAATTCACAAATAAAGTAATTTCCAAATCAACCATTAGGCATATTTAAGGCAATTATAAACAGACAAGATAAACCAACTACTCATATGTATACATATCAACATATATACCAAATTAAACCAAATCACATGGCTAATTACATCTCAAAATATATAGGCTTCATTAGCCAATAGACCTATACATGCCATATAACCAAAATACATTGAGTCCAAAAGTACCAAAATAATAGTTGGATAGTGTGATGAGATCTCTAATGACTTCTAATCCGAGCGAGCTTCCGAATCACTATAAGACATGGAAAAGAAAACCAAGTAAGCTATGAGGCTTAGTAAGCTCATATGGCTAATAAGTATATCATATCATTCATTCACAAATTTAAAGAAACATAAGTAAGTTTCATTCAAATATAAGACTTGCATAATAACTCAATTATATTAATCACATATATGAATTCATTAAATATCACTTACTTGTCATATGGATTTATTAACTATCACTTACTTATCGAACTTACCACGAGTACCTGAACTGATCTATATCATCTCTTATACCTTCGTACTATCATCTTTGCCCGTTGAACCATTCGTAATAATATTAGATACTTCGTTATCTCGCACACTAAGTGCCATATACGTGGTTAAACCACCTCTATCACATATCTCAAATAATGCTCACTCTCGAGCCATCGCTAGGTCTGCTCACACAAGTTACGGTCAAGATATAGCTACATGGTGCTACTCACACAAGCTGTCGAGTAACCGCAACACATGCTGAAAAACTCAACCACCAATAGAATGTACAGGACCAGCACCCAAATCACATAATCACGATAACCCCTAATGAAATGTCATTTTGTATCCTATTTATTCCTGAAGTTCAAACCGGATCTATTCTTTGTTGATGCCTCGTCGATAATTTCCGCAATTTCGTTTTATCACAATTACATGATCTAACATTTAAACAAATAAAACTTAAAGCTTGTTAAACATACGAACTTACCTCGAATTAATACGGGAGAAATTGATCGATTAATCCACCACTTTATCTTTTCCCCGATTTAAGTCCGAAAGTTGCTTTTATTGATTTATATAATCAAATTTAACTATTTTAAGTATCATTCTATTCAATACAATCCAATTTCACATTTTGGTAAAATTACTATTTTACCCCTAAACCTTTAACTTCTTTACAATTTAGTCCTTATCTCATAAAAATACAAATTCATACAATTTAACCTTAATTCATGCTAGCGGAATTTCTTCTACGCTTATAACAGCCCATATATTTCATTTATTCACACGTTTTACCACACAATTTTACTTTTGTCAATTTAATCCATAGTTGACAAATTCATCAAAAATCACTTAACAAATGTTGTTTATCTAACAACAAGAATTCATTTTCTATCATCAAAGATCAAAATACATACATATTCAACAATGGAAAAACCCTAACTCTTTAATAGTTTTGCAAATTAGTCTCTGGGCTAGCTAGATTAAGTTACAACGACATCAAAAACATAAAAATCATTAAAAACTGAGCAAGAATGCACTTACATGCACTAGGAAGAGTTGGCTGAATATTGAAGCTTAAAAATGGTGAAGTTTCTTCCTTAGAAATTCGGCTAGAAGAAGATGAACAAATGAATTTGGTTTTGTTTTACCTATTTTAATTATTTAGTTATTAAATTACTTATATAACCTTACTTAGTCACGTTAATAATGTCTAACTTGTCCACTACTTTAATGAATGGTCTATTTATCACGTAAGGACCTCCACTTTAAGGTTCTATAGTTATTTGACACGTTTAGCTTATAGAACTCAAGTTTTACATTTTTCGCGATTTAGTCTTTTTTCACAAATTAAGCATACAAATGATAAAATTTCTTAACGAATTTTTTATGCAATCATACTATTATACTTTAGACCTTGATATAATATTAAAATAAATATTTTGACCTCAAATTTATGGTTTCGAAACTACTGTTCTGATTTCACTAAAAACGGGCTGTTACAATATATATTTGTATTTAAAGTCATGTCTTTTATTATAAAATTGGGAGCCATTTATAGAGGGCTCATGCCTCTTTACACTATATTTTTTTTCACTGGAGAATTCAATCCCTTACACTATTACAAAGACTGCATAATAGCTTTTCAGATTATTATTATTATAACTTGCAGAGAATATATTCTCTTATTACAACATTTCTGTAGAGAATCTAACTTATCATTCTTGGTTGCTTTTGGTAGGGCTTTACTTTGCAAGAAACTTCACTATTCATTCTTGTCTTTGCAAAATTGTCATCATTTTTTCTTGATTATGGTGATAATTACAAAGGTGGTATCTTTTGCAGGATCCACTGTTTTGATTGAAGACGTTGATGATGTCTTGTCTTCTAATCTGAAATCCATTGAACTGAGCATTTCAGTCATTAGTTTTTTATATTTCTTCTTGGTCAAATATTTTAAGAATATATATAGCTTAGTTTTGCCAGCTTAAGCTTCAAAAACTATATCCAAAGCTTGACACATAGAAAAGTTGAGTTTTGTCTGTTTTTTCAAACCCTCTAATATTTTGGATGGATAAAAAAATCAATTTTAGATCGGTGAAATTCTGCATTTTAATTTATTACCATTAGTACTTGTTTCTAATTAAGACTCTGATAACACCATTAAACCTTGTGAGCTATATCTAGAACCGTGACCTATTGCACAAGTTTATTGTTGCAAAAACCATCATCGTGACGTGACATCCGGAGTCTAATGACCACGAATCCAGCATGTGCCATCCTAAAGTCGTTCGTAATGAGCTTGACTAGTTCTTTGCTTGGTGCTGCCTTCTCTTTTCTTCTTATGATGCTTATGTTGGGTATCGTTCCATGCTCATGACGTGCGTGTGGTGATGCAACCCGATCATTAGGGCCTTCAATAGTGATCATTCCAATGTCATAGTATGAACTCGAAACTGATGGTGGAACTTGTGGCCAAATGGCAAGACTAGTGCAAGCTCCATCGTGGTCAAATGGCTGTGAACAAGTTTACAACATGTTGAATGAAACAATCTTGTATATGCTTGAAACACAAATTCTCTGAACATGCATTTAGGATATAGCAGAAAAGAAAAAGAAAAACACGATGAAAAAGAGAACCATTTACAGAATGTACGATTACCGATGATCACCGCCATTGATGTACAAGAACCCCTCTAGCTCTCAAAGAAGTAAACAAGTCCAAGCATTGGCGATATGTGTTGTGATACTTGGGGCTTCTCTGTCCAGGACAACATTTCTGCCATCTATCATAATGACACTCCAAAAACACCTCATCGATCAAATAGATTGCTCCGGTCTCAATCAACCTAGGCATCAAATGAAACTCGGTGCCCTCCACATCCATTTTCATCACCACAAAGTCTCTCTCGCCCACCACACTCTTCAACCACTCTGCTAAATCAAACCCTTGAATCTTATCCACATCATCCACGTAGCTAGCTGATGACTGAACCGGGTGTATCCTCCCCATCCCTCTACCTCGCTGCATTCCCATACTCTTCCTTTTGGGATCCCTGGTTATCTCGAAAAACAATGTCTCGTTCCTAATCCACGCCGCGTAAGGCAATAGCTTCACACTTTTCTTCGCCTTGTACTCTTCATGAAATGCCTTATCGGCTTCAATGGCGTATATTTCGAAGTTTTTGTTCTGTTTCGGGTATTGTTTCTTGAACCAGTTGCCAATGCTTGATGCGTAGCTCCTTGCTCCTACGTCTATGTAGACGTACTTGCGTTTGAAACTAATGTCCACCATTGAAGTCAAGTATTTGATGTTTTGGATGTTTCTTTTCAGTGTGATCCATGGTTTTAAGGGTTCTTGTTCGATCAAAGGCTCCGCATTTCGGATTATTTTGCGTCTCAACTCTGGATTGTTGTTGTTACCTAGAGATGATTGTTTCTGCCTCTCTTTCTTCATCACAATCTCCTGGATTTTGGTAGAAGGATCAGGGCCGTCGGTTTCACGAGACCTGATCAATCTCAAGCAATCAAACAGATCAAGAAATGATTGAAAACTGTAGGCATCGTTAGCCGCCAAGTGAACCACTAAGAACCCGCCTGGTTTTAGCGTCCGGCAAATCTCCGAACCCAACTCCACCGGGAAACGATAACCCTCCAAACCGCTTGAGAACTCGAAGTCAAAGGTGTTGCCTTTGAAGGGAAGTTTCCGTGATGCTCTTTTGGGAATCCCGACGGAATCTAAAACGCCGATTCTTTTCAAGGCTTGGACTTCCTCTCCGGTCGGGGTTTCAATGCAAAGAGACTTCGAGTTGGGAGAAAGATACCCATAGGCGATCAAGTCTTGGAAAACAGAGGCGTAATAATGGATGTATCTTTTATCAGATTGGACGGCAACGGAAGACGTGTGGCGGACGTTGAAGAGGCAGAAGTCATCGCCAACGGAGCAGGATTGGCCCCTGATGGCGACTAAGAAAGAAAAACGGACGGCGAAGATGAGGACGCCGAAGGAAAGGAAGCGTACGAGGATGTTCTTGAGGAGGCTAGGTTTCAGTGAAGCAGGGTCCATTGACGGTTGGATATTGGCTCGGAACTGGGAGAGAATTGAAAAGACTGGTTTGGCGCCAAGTAAAAAATTAAGGAATTGAAGGGTAAAGTGGGAATCTCACGTGTCTCTTCTTCTTCTTCTATGGGAAGGTTTTATTGGGTTGAATAAGCTATGGTTTGGGCTGTAAATCTAAATGTTAACAAATTTAGCCCAAATTAAAAGTTGGGCTCTGGTAGATAAAAAACTGGGTTCATGTAATTATGCTTTTTTCCCTTCTCTTCTCCAAAACCTAAAACCCCCGGACTCTTACCCTGAGAAAGGGGAAGGAAGACACAGAAGAATTTACTGATAAAGCAGCTAAGAAACGAAGAAATGTTGAGGTCCATTGCAAAACGAGCCACGCTCTTAAAGCCACGAGCTGATTCACCTATAATCCCTCCCCTCATCTCTTCCCAATCCAAGCTCTATTCTTCCAAGAACGCAAAGGCCTCCCACGGGAAATCCAAGAAAGGCGATCCCAAGTCCAAGACCAAGTCCAAGACCGGCGGTTCCTCTTCCTCCGTTGCCTCCTCCACTGGTGATGATTTCGATTCTGCCGGCGCCGACGACTTCGAGGCTGCTCGAGCCCGCCGCCTGGTCGAGGACGAGAATGACCCTTCTCTAGATGTGGGTCCCAATGGACGTCCCTTGTTCACTTCCACTCCCTCACTTTCCCTGCTCACTCGGAAAGACTGTTGCTCGTACATGAAGTTCAGTGAGAAGGGATTGAGCCAAGTGTTGACGGAGGGTTTGCCGACGGGAATGGTGACGGAGTTCAAGGAGTCGATGAGGCCGGCACTCCTTGTTCGACAGAGTTTCTTGGATCTTCGTGATAATTTTAGACGCATTGTAGATCCTCCAATGTGGTCTTCTAATGCTAAAGGTGCATCTTTTTCATCTTCTCTATTTCAAAGATACAATGTCAATGTTCTTTTTCCCTGCTATTAGAAGGTGGTGTTGCTAATAGATTGCATTTATGGTGTGAATTTATTCCGATATTTACATTTTCAGCTCCTAAAGCGAGAAAGCAAATTGTATTGGACGGTCCGGTTAGCTGCGGGAAGAGTATTGCGCTTGCAATGCTTGTGCATTGGGCTCGTGATGAGGGTTGGCTTGTTCTCTATGCTCCTAGAGGTCGTGAATGGACGCATGGAGGATGTTTCTATAAAAATTCCGAAACAGGTTTTTGGGACACACCTGTACAGGCCGAAAATGTCCTCAAGGCAAGAACCTTTTTTCTATGTCAATTCAAACTGTTTTCATGCTCATGTCCTTTCCACAGTAGAAAGAAGGAAAATAAGTCTGCTTGGTTTGATGCTATGAAGTTGTATACCGTGTTCTTAGTGGTTTATGGTTATACAGGATTTTCTGACATACAATGAATCACGCTTGCAACAATTGCCATGCCAAATTTTTGATCCTATTCGATTGGGAGAAGGTGCTGGTGTTGGATTTATGAAAGGAGTCGAATCCATGGCCCTCCCTGAAGGGGCAACATTGTATGACCTGGTTCAAATGGGAATCAAGTACACACACGCAGCTGTTGGAGTTGTAGTTCGGTTGAGGAAAGAATTATCACTCGTTAAAGATGTCCCTGTGCTTATAGCAATTGACCAGGTTGGCACCACATTTCCATTCTTATAGTCCCTAGCTACATGATTGAACTTTATTCTAACTTTTTGTTGTTGTAAATAGTTGGCATATTTTTAATGATTTATCTTGTTATGTCTTCAGTATAATAATTGGTTTACCTTCAGTGAGTATGAGGAGCCAGTGACTGTCCGTTCTTGTCGACCAATACACGCTAGAGAACTTGCAATGGTTGGTATATCGACTCCTTTGTTTCATTTATGTTGCTTGGTGGATTATGTTCTTAACATAGAAATCTAGGTATTAACTTTCTTTTGTGTGTTTCTCTGTTGAAATGAGTGGAATCTGGATCTAACAGTAGGTCTCGCATCCATCATCACTATCTTTTTATCATCTTAAGATTTTATACTTGTTTGTTTGCAGGTGAATGCCTTTAGGTCCATGATGCATGAGGACATGATGGTTGGTGCTTTCTCTCATTCAACTGCTGTGGGAAAACTTCGTTTAGATTTGCCAGATGTACCTGTTGGTGCCCGTGTTAACATGCCTCGTTACAGTCCTGATGAGGCAGCAACTGTTTGCCATTACTACGTCAGGTTTGCATACGTCGATTTTTCTCTTGTAGATTACATGTGAGCCTTTAGTAGAGTTACATGGTTTGTTGTTAACCTCCTACATACGTTGCAGGCAAAGGCTTGTAAGAAGGGAAGCATTCTCAGAGGAAAGCTGGAAAAAAGTGTACTACTTATCCAACGGAAACGGAGCAGAAATGAGATGGTTACTTCCTTTGATGCGGTAAAATAAGATAGATAGAGAACATAAAATCGCCTCTACAAGTTTTAAAGACCTGCATTGATAGACTAGCTTGTTCGGTCATGGTGTCTTTTCTCAAAAAAATCTGGTGAGATATTTGGTTGAAGCTGTCGTTTTATATTCCCAGATAATGTAGTCGACTAGTGCTCTCATCTTTAAGAAATTATTGTTTATTTTTCATTGCAATTGATAATTTTTTTCATTAAGAAACGGATTGATTGCATTGCTTAGATGCTCAAAACATTTTGAGAATCTAAAGGAAATAAATTGTTGCCACACTCAGGCTGAATTTTAACATTATGTATGTGGCTTTTTCTTTCATAAATAATTGAATTGAAAAGAATACACAATCTCGAAAGAATATAACAATACAATGCCTGTGAATGTAATAGGTATCTAACCACCCTCTGCTTTCAGTTTATGGGTTTTTATAATCATATCGATACTGGTAATTTATCCAAAATTTTGGACTTTTTGGGACCATTAACCAAGAATATCACCACGACTGCAACAATCAAAGCAGGATCAACAAAGCTAGGAAACATGGTTAGTTGAAATTTCCTTCTACTAACATAAGTCTGCCGAAGCTTGTGCATGAGAGTGGTCTGCATGAATGAAAGTATACAATTATAATCTCAAAATGTGCACAAGAAGTATGGTATAAGAGATTAGGAGGTAGGATCCAGTAACACATTCAACTAAACTGAGGTCTGTAACAAGAACCGCCAATTGCATCACATTTTATGTTTGCGCTATGATCAGATTACTTCAGTAAATCTCTATGATCTCTCACGTTAGTATAGCTGTTTGACATTTGGACATTGATCAATGCGGTAGGAAAGGCAAGCTATTTAGAGTGGTGAAGGGACATAACAACAATAGCCCAAGGGCATATTGGGAGACAAACGAGCATCTCATTCTCATTACCCATGTTTGCAGGAACAAAGTAGAGCTAATATTGGTCATAATAGTGCCTATTACGGCTCATCGAGGCCTTGGTGGATTGTAAATAGGAATGCTTTTTTATATAGAGATTTTATACCTACCTGAGCCACAATAGAATCGCCTTTGTAGATGGTACAAGATCTTTGGAAATGACAGCCTTTGACCTTGAAATCACAAGTTAGCTCTCCCTGGTGGTTTTCAGCAACAAGAAATACCTCCAACTCAGTTCTAGCGAATTTATTGGATACCCTCAGCACTTGGAATATCAAATCCTTCTGCCCATCATCACCCTGAAAACCTTGCCAAGACCCATCCTTCAACCAGGAAACACGTGCATTTACTTCTAGGGAACTCCAAATAAAATAAAGTTGAACAGCAATGACAAGAACCAATAATTTAAGGGGTTTCTACTTTCTAATCAACCAAGTTTAAACAGATAGCAATACACAGCATGTAAGAAAAGATATAGGGAGAAACTAACATGGTGGCGGTAGATAGAGATGAGAGGGTTTCCGGCAGAATCGAGGAGTCGAAGCGTCTTTTTGGGGTGATGAGATAGAGAGTTGAGGCGGAAAAGGATGTTGCCGGAAGAATCAGCAAATGCTAGGAGGCCACGCGGGAGAGAAGGGTGCTTCTTGGATACGAACAGATCGACGGGAATGGGCCAATGCGCCATTGCCAAATTCTCTGCATCCTCTACCTCAGCTTCCAGCATTCAAAGAAAAAGGGGTGGAGAAGGAAGAAATCAAAGCTAAGAAAATAATAATACAGGAGTTTGTTTGGTTATTGAAGCGTGTTTGGAGAAAATAAGTAATAAGAACGGAGGAGGAGTTCAAAAAAGGACGGCGAGCCTACCCATTTTCCAACTTTGATAACAACATTAACGCGGAAGGAATCAGGATTCAGGAGTCAAAGAACTGAAAGCCCACTGAATTTTACTAATGGGCCTGCGCTGGGCTCTAATCCAACTTCTTTTCCTTTTAGGGTTACTTTAAAACAGTGTTGACCACAACACTCAAATAGAACAATAACTACATACTACTATCGCAATGCTTTACTAAAAAAAATAGAAAATTGCTAATGGCAGAAAAATCACTTTTTTTTTGGCTTAAAATAATATAAATAATATTCACTTTTACTTTTGGTATAATTCAATAGAAAACTTTACATGGATATAAACATATATTTTTAGTAGACCTAATGTATTCTCCATCTCCGTTGTTTTACAGTTCATACAGACTTACTATAAAATCCTATTGTTCTAAGGGAGCCTCATCCTTGAAGGAACCAATTACAATTTCTGATAATGAAGAAACTCTAGAGTTCCTAGCCTAATTGTGATTAGGTGCGTAATCGAATTGAGTCGGACTTGAATACGCGGCTTGACTTGATTCGAATATTAATGTTTAAGTTCAACAATTTATTCGTATTTCTAGCGTATCCAATTTATTGTCATTGATTTTGTAAGGGGTATTATTTCCTTTTGCTACCAGATTTTGTCAAAAATGTTAAAAGAAGAAATTATTAGTGCATCTGATTGATTGCGCAGTTGTTGTTTGTTCGATTACAACTAACATTGCCACTATCTTCATATCATTGTATTTTTAAGTTTGTTGTTTTTGATGTTCTGTTAATATTATTAATGCAGCAATATTAGGATATTGACTAGTACAATTCATTAAAAGAAAGTAAATTCTATTAGAGTCTAAAATTTTCAAGGATGAACTTTCCTTATATATATATATATATATACATGGAGATGTATGCTTTCAAATGGATGGAGATATATTATTAAAGAGAATGAATGTGTGGTGTGGTGTTGTGATTGTTTACTTTATCTTTTAATCATGTGACAGAAGGTTCGATCCGTTCATGAGAATAGAGTATATTTCTTAATTAATCATTTACCTTTTTCGAGATAAATAAATACTCACAAGAAAAAAAATAAAAGCCCTAAATAAAAAAAGAAAGAGAGTAATTATTCGAGGTTGGTGAGATCACATCAACTCGTTTTCTAGATGCGTTGTCCAGGAAAATATTTGGTATTGCTATCACTACTCTCTATGTTGTTGTATTTTTCTACATTGGAATTTTATATATGTTGTTGTGATAAACATCAAGTCTTCTTCAAAGTACAAATGATTAATTTTTTTAAAAAAATATTTTCAATTATTGACTCACGTGATGTTTTTCTCACCGTCACTTTTGCCTAAGCTTTTTGTTCCTAACTCACATTTTTATTTAATTCCATATCATTATTCTACCTTTTTTTTCTACTTTTTGTATTACTTGTAACATACATGTTCAATATATATGTTCCTGCATGGCCTTTTTTTTCTCTCCTATTTATCAACTATTATTATCACGAATTAATTCTTTTTTTGTTAAATTAATATTTGAAATTTAATTCTATTTTTATTTTGTTATTTTTCGTACATCTGTTAAATTCATTGTCGTAACATTTTGACATTTTAAAAAATGATATTACAATGGGCTTGAATTAACAAATAATTTTAATAATATTTGCACCTTTTAAAAGCTATAATAACATTTTAATCAAAATAATGTAATTGGGCTAATTAATCAATGATATTGTAAAAGGCGAAATATATGGTTTAAAACTAATACTAACAAAATATATGTAGAGTGTACGAAAATAAAATAAAATAATTTAAATTGGGAGTGAAAATAAATTTAAATAGGTAAATATATGTAATTAAAAATATTAAATGCGCTCCAATGACTTTCTAACCCACATTGTTATTTTTCTATATATAGTACATTAAAATGTCATCATGTTAGGTAGGGCTGAAATAATTTATATAGTAGTATTAAAATGTCTAAAAAAAATTAAAATAAAGCTTTGATTGAAGTGATAAAGTTACTGGTGATATGAGTTTAAATATCTTTTTATACAATTTTTATTATTTTTTTAAAGTATAAAATAAATAAAAAATATTATAATAATATAATTTATTTTAAATATGTAACACCAAATTTAATAAAAGAGGATTCTCAATTATTGCAAATAAATAAGTGGACTTCAATAACAAAGAATCATATTATATATTAGAATTTGGCTGAGTAATCTTGAGCTTAGTCCAGCATTTAGAAGACATTAACATGGGTGAAACTTTCAACTTCTTATTTGGAGACAAAACTAATCGAATTTTGTAAGAACAAATACAACCACATAATTGGTAGCAACAACAAAAATAATTGATTATTTAGTTTAGTAATCACTTACGAGAAGTTTTGTTCAGAGAAATAATTTATTATGTTTAGGGGTGAAGTCAGAACAATTTTGTAGGGGATTGAATGAAATTTTAATTTTTTATAGTCTATATCTTTCTAATTTTTAAAGTTTTAAATTGAATTTTTATAATTTTAAGGGGGTCAAAATATAATTTATCTTTACCAATTTAAAATTTTTAAAAAATTTCAAGAGCCTAAATAGTAATTTTATATTTTAGGGGGGGCTGGGCCCCTACCAGCCCCTAGATTCACTCCTGATTATCTTTAACCTTATACAAATAATAATTTAACTTCTACTATTCACCATGTAGCAACCTCACTTTTACATTTAAGATCTAGATTTCTCTCTACTAAATTTTCCCCTAAATACTTAATTTGTAAAATAAAGTGATTCACTTATTTCACTTACAAAATGTAATCTTAAAAATAATTTCCAATGATCCAAGTAAGTGCTAAAATTCTCTATCACATTCATCTAGATAAGTCTCACGTATAAGAATACTTTAGACTTATCAATATACAAATCAAATACAATCATAAATTAAATCTCCACCCAAGAAGCAACAAAGTAGCATTAAAAACATCTTAATAAAATTTAGAATAATTTAAAGATATTTAAGACAAGTCTTCAGATTATTCGATCTAATCTCCTGAAATTAAGAGATATAATTTACTTAATTCAATTTTGTTCCTCGAAACAATTCATCTTAAAAAGGAAATTTGTCCGACACACTTGCACAAAATCATCATGGTCATGCCCAATTGTTTCGCTTCAAATGATTGCGAATTTCATTTGACTACTCTATCCAAACCTTAAAAAAAATCAAGTTTTATTCGTCATTATTATTTTAAAAATTAAAATCTTAATCGGTGGGAAATGGTTTCTGAAAATATTAGAAAATAGTTTTCATTTCTATTTTCTAAAAATAAAAAAAAAACGAAACAAAAATATGTTATTTGGTAATTATTTTTCTATAATAGAAATATAAAAAATTATATTTATATGGTTTTGAATTAAGGTACCAAATTTAATATTTAAAAAACTGTAATATCTTTTTTATATAGGTTTAAATTAGGATTAATTCATTTAAAGTTAAAACCTTAATTTTCATTATTTTCACTTTTACAAAATATTGTTAGTGAAAACAATGAAAATAATTTTTTATTATTTTTTAATTTTCACATTTTTTAAATAAAATGTTTTTTAAAATTTTCAACCAAATATATATATTTTTCTATATTTTTTATTCTAAGAAAACGAAATAAAAATGAGGATTACTTTTTGAACTCAAATAGCATTACATTTGTAATATTTTAACTTAAATCAAAGGAAAGAATAGAGCAAACAAAAGATGGGGGGGGGGGGGGAGAGAAATTTAGACAAAACTTTATGTCAAAGTAAGTCTAAATTAAATTAAATTAGAGGCTAAATTTGCATGTTAGGGTTAGGGACATGGATGGGGCAGGGAAATGTGTAATAGATTTGTTTGGTTGTGATCATTACAAAATGGGGTCTCTCGTGTGGAATAGAGGATGCAGAGAATCTCCGAGGAAGCCCACTCGACCGATTACACATGAATTAGCAGTGGTATACCCCTCATTTATTTAAACTAATCAATCTTAATTATTCCAAAAATCAGAATAACAATTAATTAAAGATGGACCGACACGTTTCGAAAAATATATGGAAGAGCCTATGCATGTAGGACATTGAGCAATATATATTAAAAGCATATTAGACCTCGTTGATTTGGCGCTTGTTTCGCATGGCTCTTGATTCGAGGGACTTGGGGCTGCATATCAGGGACTGATGTTTCTTTGTGGCCATGATGAAATCAGATTGACGACCAAAACTAGAATGCATGTATGATCTAGACGCAACACGAATTTAAGGGGAAAACAAACCAAAAATACTTTATGAATAACTTTAGCGATGATTACGGTGGGAATTATTCAGATGACAATAAGCTGAACTGTTGGATCAAAAGTAAAAAGAAGTAATAAGAGACAATTATGGATCATGTTATCTGGGAAAATTTGAGAAAACTGTTGTTCACCTTCAACTCTTTCAATTGGTTACCACTTGAAGAAGAAAGTAGAATGAACTAATATATTTTTCTTCATATTCTTTATTAAAAAAATAGAGGTTTATTATCTCTTCCTCTTTGATTGGAAGGTTGTGGAATATCTTATTTATTTTGGTTTTTTTTATAATATTTTATATTTTTGTTCTTTTTTAGTGTATTGAATTCTGAATAAATTTAGTAAGGGATCTTAAATTTTTCGGATCGATCATGATTTGACCCAATTCATGAACACTTTCATGCAAAATGTTATTTCATGAATATAATAAATTTATTTGTTTTGTATATAGTCAACCTGCTTGGATATAAAAATTATTTACTCAAATTTTAGTAATTTAATAAATAAAAAATTTAATGTATATTAAATAATTTTAGATTTATTAGTAAAAATGGTTTGATAAAGTAATTTACTTGTATTAATTATTTGAATATATATAAATTTTTAATTCTTGAAAGTTAACATTTTCATAAATATTATTAAAATTATTTATAATATTTTCATTGACATATTAATTGTTTAAGTAAAGTATTATTAACTATATATTTTATCCTTCACATGTGTAAGATAAAACTAGTGCATGTAACTTTATGATTTAATTATGAATTTCATCTTTCTATTTCATAAAAGATGAGCAGTTAGTCTTTTTACGTTAGATTATCAAAATTTGATATTCATATTTTACAAAAATTAACAAGTTAGCTTTGTTGTTAGTAAATATATGAACTTGAGCTATTTTTTATTATTACTAATTTGTTGTATATAAATTACATGATCACTGATTTTTATTAATTTCATTGATATAAGTTATTGAATTGTTAATTTTTAGGTCAGTGATTTAATATGGTAAGGTTTAACAGTGTTATTCAATTGGATTAATTTCTCAATTTTTTATAAAACACGAGATCAAATTACGGTAAAGTAAAGTGAAATGATTAATTTATCAATTTTTTAAAAAATATAAGGATGGAAAGAAGAAATACAACTAGATTGATTAACTGTTGTTATCATTTTAGGGAATTGAGATCATGAATTCATTTTGAAATTCGCCATTCTTGGAAAGTAAACCAAAAACAAGGGTGGAAAAGGAAGTGTAATGCAAAAATAGATAGGGTAGTAGAATGGGAAGTGGAGAGAGGAGTGGAGATTTTATAAAGAGAGAGAATTATCCTCCCCGTGAGGGAAACTTGGAGGCATTCACAATATCCCCCCCCCCCCCCCCCCCCTTTTCCCCCCCTCCAGCTTGGAACATGCATGTTATGTTTTGACGCTACCCTTCCAACTTTCGATATTGGTGTCGCAATCACGAGTAGATTCCTTCCCTGTCGTCCTTTCATCTTAACCCCACCACACTCACCCACCATTCCCTTACTTTACATACATACATACATACATACACACATACCTATTGATTGCCATGTATGTATGTGTGTACATGCATGTACATCCATGATCGACTTCCAGTCCATCAACATGCAAAACATAGTTTTCCTCTTCCAATACTGATATAAACTTGAAGACCATCATCCCATAAAATATAAGAACCTTTTGAGTTATAATTTGGTCCCCCCACATCTATTTTGCTCAGAGAATTGAAGTCCACTCTTATTGGATATGGAAAGGAACAAAATTTAGGAAAGCAAATAATAAACATTCCTAGCTACAAATAAATTGGGTTGGTTAACTTCTTATTCTTCAAATCTGGATATCACTTTCTTCCAACATAGATACAAACATCCTAGATACAAACATCATAATATATAGTCACCAATTTCATTGGATAAAAAAAAGTATTCAATTGGTAAAAGGAAGTGAACCTGAACCATATAGGAGCAGAGATGAAGTTGTGAATGATTTGATCGCCGGTGGAGAATTTGATAAAGGTGATTTGCATTGATTTTTGTATTTGCTGATGATGTTGGCTTACTATATATAGGCATAGCCAACTTTAAATTCGTGTTTTGGAATGTGGAGGAGGAAATTAATCATGTACTATTTATTTATATTTTATATGATCAAATTTATTTATATTTTATGTGATCAAATAATAAAGTGGCATCTCAATTCATGGGGGTCACATAAAACTGGCATGGGGCTGGCTGGCTCTTCACCCTCCTATTTAAACAGCCACCTCTATCAAATTAACGGGAGAGGAAGAGAGAAGTTAAAAGAGAAAGAAAGAGATGAAGAAGGTGGTTTCTAGGGAGCGCAAGATGGCTGCTGCTACCTATAAGAAGATGCGAACCCTTCGTTCCATCACTAACTCCCATGCGGTAATATATATGCATACATATATTTACTTCTCTTCTCTATGCCTGCAATCACCACCAAAATATTGGCTTCCATGGTTTTCCACTACTTTTGAAATCCTTTTCCATGTTTACCTCTGCAGCACAGTAAAACCTCCATCATATTGGATGCAACAAAATACATAGATGAACTGAAGCATAGGGTTGAAAGAATTTATCAAGAAATTGCAATGGCACAAAACTCCACTTGCCAGAAGAGTTGTCCTGTGGTAATTAAAGTTTAGGTTAAACTTGATTTTGTATACATGTTCTCAATCATATTCTGATTTCTCTTTTGGTGTATCAGCAACTAAGGGTTGAAGCTCAAGATAAAGGTTTTCTCATCAAGGTGTTCAGCGAAAGATGCTGTGGAGGCCTGCTTGTATTCTTATTGGAAGCCTTTGAAGAGCTGGGTCTTGATGTCTTCCAAGCTAGGGTTTCCTGTTCTGAAGGTTTTCTTTTTGAAGCTGTTGGAGTAAAAGTAAGAAACCAATATTTATTTGACACAAATGTATATGTTAATTGAGTCGTTCACAAGCGCACGCATGCATCTCTTTCTTTATTCATAATATATATTTGTGTGTGTGGCACCCCAGCAATGCACTCAGTCATACTCATACAATAAGTTTCCATACCAGGCATTAAAATTAAATTTAAGCCCAATGATTGAGTTTGTATTTGAACATTTCAGGATGACCAAGGATCATCAGAGTGCTTAAATGTTCAAGATGTTAAACGAGGGATATGGAAAGCTATCCAAAACTGGAGTAATCAAGTTGAGAGAACATGATGAAGGCAACGTTTACGTACCATCCTTGGTTCTTTTATCTTAGAGATCTATTAGGGTAGCTAGCTTGATAAGTTTCAAATTTCTTGCCAGCAATTTGTTATCAGTCTATCAGTAGAGTTGGGCATATATATGTCGTCAAGGGTACACCATGTGATACCTGATGATCGCCAATTTGGCCGAGAGAATACAAAGACTAAAGACTTTGAAATGTCGAATATGTAAACATGTGATTTGCGTCTGTTTTTATGTGGCAAGACAAATAATGGGACCAATTTTAATTCTATTTTATTCATGGCTCATGATCCCCTCCTTGGTTCCCCTACAGATAGCTAACCTGGTATATATTAGGTGCACAACATAACTTGGTTTTTCACCATCCAATAAAATCAAGCACTCCATTTAAATTTTCAACCCCATTCTTTCGAGGGAGATTTAGCAGGGTCCAACAGTTTTGAAACTCGTGGCATATAGTTTACAGAACTTGTATAGTGCCTTGAGGATTTCGTATGATTCAACCATAGTCAGCATGTCAGGCATCTTTCTCAGTATGAATGTAATTCCCCTCAAACTACAACTTGTGATGGAGCAAGGGTAGGACCATCAACCAGAACTTGGCTAACCTTGCACTTCACTGCCTACCAACCTCTCTTTTGAATAATATTCTTACAAAACATCAACCACAATAGTCCTTCAAGAAACATCCTGTCATGTTTCTTGTCTCATGTTATGCTGCTTTGTATTTCAAGCTATGCACCAGGGAAACAGACATGCAAATATATGTACAAAAATAGAATACAGTAGTACAATTGACTACTACATTTAAAAAATGCCTTTTATATTTTTATGGAAAAATTTTTAATGCAAATTAAATTATCGATACTGTTCATTAGTTTAAGTTGGACTAAAGTCTTGTAATTAATTAAAATCCAAATAAAATTTACATCTAACCAAAGTTAAAATGTTGATTAATTAAAACCCAATTGTCATTTAGTTCTGGCCAAAAAAATTGCATATCAAGCCATCAAATAAGTTTTCATCAAAGAATATCCAAGTACGAAAGCTGTTATCTGCTCGTGCTGCCCCAAGCCTAGCTAACATCACCGCAAACATGGAATCAATATGTAAAATAAAATATAAAAAGAAAACACGCATTAATACTGTCGAAACCATTTTTTGATGAAAAACGGATGTCGACTTAAAAAATGAAAATGGGAGTCGCCACCAACCTTTTTAGGTGCGATTGGATTACCTTATAAAACGTTTTGGTCTACGAAAAGTCGAGAAAAAGGTTCGGGAGTCGGTTACGCGCGGGGAAGGATTAGCACCCCCGCGACGCCCAAAATTGGTACCAAATTGAGCAATTTTCTGTCTTAAGTCGAAATTTAGAAATATTTGAAAATACCATTCTTTTTTTGAAACAGGAAGAATTTGAGTAGGAAAGCCGAGATTCCTTCGCCTCGGTAGAATACGAACATCACATCCAGCACAATTGGACACGAGATTCGAGAATTCTTTGAAACTAGAGATATCTCGCAAGTCACAAAATTTTGTTTAGAAGGATGTTTTAAGTATTTAGGCGAACGAGAAATCGCAACCCAGCTCGTTAGGGCACCATTCCCCGAATCTCTAAATACCAAAAACATTGCCTCATTTTTAAGACATTTTTGAATTAAAATTTGAGGTGATTTGGGTTGAAAAATCGAGATTCTTTCGCTTCGGAAGAATACGAACATCACATCCAGCACGATTGGACACGAAGTTCTTAAGTTCCTCGAAACTAAAGTTATCTCGCATGTTGCAAATGTTTAGGAGGGTATTTTAGGTATTTAGATAAGCGTGAAATCGCGACCCAGCACGTTAGGGCACTATTTCCCGTATCTCTAAACACAAAAATATTGCCTCGTTTTTGTATGATTTTTTGGATAAAAATATACTTTAAAACGATGATGTAAGAATATAATATTAATAGCTCGTGTGATATCGATGCTTAAGGCACGCAAGTCCTAAAATAAAATACTAACGGTGCATGTGATGTGATAATAATAGTATTAATCACAAAATGAAACAATGAAAACAATTAAGTAAGGTAATGAAAAACAAATCCTACTACGTATACACAACATATAACATGTATATAATATAAACGAAGATGCAAAATTAACAGACATAGACAAAAATGATATGCATGAAAATACATACGATATATATATTTCGAAAAGGTGAAAGGGTATATGAATAACGGGGTATTAAAATACATAATATAGTTAAGAGATATGTACATGGGATAATAAAATATATGGGTAAGAATATATACGTATACATAATACATATAGAAAATATAATATTAAAAAAAAATATATATATATATATAATATGTATATAATGTGGTGTTAGGAATATATATCTAAGATAGTATAAAGTATATAATTAATAATATTAAAAAAAAATATATATATATATACAAATATAATATGATAAAAAATACATATACATCATATAGAATTTAATATATATGAACATAAGAAAATATGCATAGGTTTAAAATATATACGATATATTAGATACAATAAGAATAGTACATGCATAATAGGATATTGAAATATATACATAATGTGGTAAAACATGCATGAGATAATAAAAATATAAGTAAAAATATATAAAATATAATATTAAAACATATATTCATAGTATATATATATATATATATATATATAATATGTAAGTAAAACCATGAAACTCATACGGATAATTTTAAAGGATGCACGTAGTATGTGAACAGTATATATAAAAATATATGCGCATTATAGTATCGAAATGAATATAGAACGTATCTAAGAATATATACATGATAAAAAGAAAGATAATATATATATGTACAAAAATATACTATTAGAAAAATATATATATGTATATAACTTACAAGAATATAAATTCATAATGGTATGAGTAATTGTCATATGGTATATACGTATTTATAATTAATAATGATTTTAAAAGAACCTACTAATAAGCATATATTAAAGATAAAACATATATATTAACATTTAAAATACATATGATAGTAGTAAGACAAATATAATGATAGTAAATAATATAATAATGATAATACATATATATAATAAGATGTATGTAACAAATAATAATAATAATAATAGCATAATATTAATATAAGAATTAAATATCGAAACAAAAGTAAAAGGGGATGAAATTGAAATGAAAAGAAAATAT
Organism: Gossypium stocksii; assembly: GCA_020496765.1. NCBI lineage: Eukaryota > Viridiplantae > Streptophyta > Magnoliopsida > Malvales > Malvaceae > Gossypium > Gossypium stocksii. Next base: position 116,204,595 of record CM035623.1, read on the forward strand.
TGGGGCAAATTCGAAGGAAAAAACAGAAGGATGGGGTCGATATGGACACGGGTGTAACGTACGGGGACCAGGACAGCAATTTCCCCGTGCCCTTGAAACGACGTCGTGGCCAGAGGGACCAATTCACAAAACAAAACAGATTGTCGGGCCGATTTAGTAAATAATTAAAAGCTTAATTGCACAGGTCTGAAAAAGCGGAAGGGCTGATCGCGCAAATAGCCCTTCCGCTATAAAAACGCGCGGATCCTTGCTGGAGCGGGTCGGAGTTCGGGTCGGGCTCTCAAAACGACGTCGTTTTGGGGTTAAAATGCAGCCCCCAAAACGACGTCGTTTTAGGGGGCTATAAATAGGCCTATTTTGTGACAAAAATTCATTTGGTGAGGGGAAAGGAAAAAAAAAAGGGAGAGAAGGAGAGGGAAAGAGACCGGAGCGATTTCCGGTGAGCCCTCCGGTCACCGTCCGGTCGTCGGACCGCCGCGCCGTCGCCGGCGCTGGCCACCGCACGCGGTGGCCGGAAAGGTAAAAATTTTTCCCCTTTTTATTTATTTATTTTATTATTACTATTTTAAATATATGCATAAAAAATCAAAAAAAAAAAGAATATTACAACGAAGTCACCTTTAAGTTTCGGTTTTGGATTCTCGATTCTTAGACTGTAATGATTCGGGGGTATTCCCTTAGCTGCGATATCACTGCTTACTGTCCTTTTTTATCTCGATTTTGAAATTTATGTTTGTATATGCTAAAACCGTAGAATCTATTTTCTATTTTTTGAATCGGGAGATCCTCTCTTTTACAAAATCTGATTCGGGTTTTATAACCCTTACAAAATTATTATTTTATGTTACTGTTGCTGTCTTTTCCTTTTGAATGTTTGCAGGTGCCATTTGAGGGCGGTGGGACATGACCGTGGCGATGGAGCAGGTCCTGCAGAGGCGGTCAGTGCAAGTGGGCATTTGGGGGGCTAGGGTTTCGGGTGAGGGTGAGTGAGGTCTGTTGGGTTTTGGTTGGTTTGGGCTTGTAACCGGGTTTGGGTATTGGGCTTAGTTTTAGGTGTTGCTGTTGGGTTTGGTAAATGGGTAGTGGGTCTGTGCAAATAGGTTTTGGGCTTAGTGGGTCTGTTGGGTTTTTTGTAAACAGGCCCGGGCAAAATGGGCCTTGTACAAATACATTCGTCAATTTCCATGGCCAGCCTTCTTTATTTCTAATCCATTGTCAACCGAATTGACACTGTCCCTAAATGTATGAGAGTAGAGTTTGAGATTGGGTTGACTTAATTGTGAGCCAGTAGGTAAGTAATTTGGAGAAGTGTGAGTGCAATTATCCTAAAGATATGTTGAGTAGATTCAGCTTGTATAATTATTCTATTCAGAAATTATTTAGTGGATTCATTATTTGATTATAGTTTTATAGATGTAAGATTGTTTAACTTTAACTTTGTTAATTTTTTAGTTTTTTTTATTTATTATTGAGAGGAGGTTGGACATTCTCTCTAGAGAAATTTTCAAAATGTTGTTTGTTTGGAAATTGACAAACCTTTCAGCGGAAGGTATTGTCTTTAGTCTTTATGGAGAGTTGATGTACGGTTCAAAGAGGGTGGCCACCTCGATTGATGGAGATGGCTACCTCTCGACGTAAGGTATTGTCTCTAGTCTGGATTGTTAGAACAAATTTTTAGTAATTTTTGTATTCAAGAGCCTAATGTCTCGAGATATATCTATATAGTCCCGAGACAATTGTTCATAAGTCTCAAGGCAGATGGCATTGTCTTGAGACAGAAGTACATCGAAACTAAAATAGATTTTGTCCACTCTAGATCTCAAGACAGAAACTCTTTGTATTGATACATTCAAACATTGAAGCAAAAATAGGAAAACATGAGAGTTTGGTCTCGAGATACAACATGTAGTGTCTTGAGACATGTTAACTTCGAAATTAAAAATTCCAAAATAATTTATGACCTGTCTTGAGACATAATTTAAAATTTGAGATTTGAGTCTAAATTCAAGTCCTAAGTTTGATATTCATTCGTTATAACCCTATAATTAGTTGAGATAGATTCTTATTTCTTACAAATCTATGTGTTGATTATAATAAGTGGGTTTATTGTTCTGAATGAAGAATATGAATTTAGATTTTGCGAATTTATGTCAAGTTAGTCTCAGTTGCTTTGGTGACTTAAAGTGATGTCATACATTTGGATCTGACTACCGGATCCGCTGTTAGGGTGTCATAGGCTTTCCCCTAAAAAGTTTAGATGTAAACCGACTTAATATTCTATTTAAAAGAACTTGAAAGTTTAATTTCATCCTTACTTGGCTTAATATTTGTGCATAAAGTAATGATTGCCAACAATCTTTAAGGTTGGATAAATAAAGGACCAAATTAAATAAGGCAAATTATAATGTGTTTCCAGCTTTTTCACAGATTGCAACTGACATTGTGGCTAATAGCAATGATAATTATGAGGTTTTGCTTAATAAATTAATCAAACCAAGAGTGATTCAAGTTCAATTTTTTCTTCGGATTTACAACCTAGGAAATCCATGTCCATTATCAATGGTGAATAGGTCGGAAACCCAAAAAAGAAAATAATTACAAGGAGCTCCATCGCTTGGGAAATTAAAAAAGGAAAATCCAAACCTGGATATCACGAAACCAATGTAATTTGATTTTTTTTTGAATATTTTAATATATTTTTTTTCATATTTTGAATATTATATAGAATTTTCTATAACCTTTTAAAAGTTTTTAATTTTTTTAATATTATTTTATTACATGTCCGCATTTTATGCTTCTTGTTTGTTACGTCATCCGTCGCTAAAAATCAAATTGATCCATTACGATTTTGATTAATAGAAAAATAAATTGATTTAATTTTACTTAGAGCTCATTATAGACACAAATTTTCACCAAAATCTTAATCGATTTCCGGAATTGTTTTCTTTTCTTTTTTTCCCAAAGTACCAACGAATGCATTCTTTGTTGCTCTAGCCTTGTTGCAAATTAATTAGGCTGTAGAGAACTGAATTAAATCTGGTCATGGGTTAAGTTATTTGTTCAGATTTGAAGTTCATTTGCTTGAAATTTAGGAAGATTTGGATAAAAATATTAGATCCGAAAAATGAGCTTGGGTAAAATAATTAGGCCCGTTTAAAATATGAGTCGGGCTCGGGCTTGAACATTTAAGGCTTGTTTTTATGTTTATAATACTTAATATTATGTTGTTTTTATATATTATGTAATTTAGAACACATTAAAAAAAATAAATTGATACAAAATATATAATCCTACTCTAATGTAAACATTAAAATAATATTAAGATAACTATATAAAAATTTCAATAAATAAAAAAAAGCATAAAACTAGTAAATATTAAAATAATATAATATAACTATTTTAAAAAATAATATGGATGGACTTAAAATGACTTGATTTAGTCATTTACAAATATAGAAGGATTTGTGTAAAATTTTATGTATGAGAAAACTTAGACATATATAAAATATATTAATAATATATTTAGACTCGACCCACCCTGATTCATTAACACTTCTAAACTAAATTTACAGCCCCGTGAAAAGTTACGAGCATCAAACTTGTAAATATTAATTTTCTCCCTTTTCTTTTCTTTTCTTTTCTTCTCTCTAATCTCTTTTATATTCCTTTCCTGCTGCTTCCTCAACATTGGCTAAATAAGTCACAAAGTTCATCCAAATTGCCTTTTCCCTTGTATTTGACTTTTTGACCACTCACTGCCAAACTATTAATTCTCAGAAGTCGCTAATTAATAAGATTTTAATCATACGGAGGGAATTCCCTTTTTTACAATAAGCTCAATTTATATGAAGAGGTTTTTTCTTTTCCTCCCCAACATAATGAAAGTTTGGGATTTTTATCTAAATAATACAAAAAAAATTAAAAATTACTAAAATAATACACTAAATTTTTTATTTACTAAAATAATACAAAAAAAATTTTATTTACCAAAATAATACAAACAGTAAAAATAAAATTGAAAATGAAAAAAAAAGACAACAGGTGGGGCCCACAAGCGGCACCAATGGTGCCTCTCCCCTAGGCGGCACCAATGGTGTCTCTCCCATAGGCACCACCCAAAACTCGTGTTTATTTTGGTCATTTGTTCGTATTTTTTCTTATTTTTGGATTAAAATCACTTCCAAAATAAATATTATTTTCGTATTTTATTATTTTTCCAAAATAAATACAATAATATAAAATAATAAAATACGAAAATAATATTTATTTTGGAAGTGATTTTAATCCGAAAATAAGAAAAAATACGAATAAATGACCAAAATAATGGTTTTTTACTAAACTTATATAAAAAATATTAAAATAATACATTTGAAACATTATGTACTGAAATAATATAAAATAATAAAATGCTAAAATAGTATTTATTTTGCAAGTGATTTTAATCCGAAAATAAGAAAAAATACTAACAAATGACCAAAATAATGATTTTTTATTAAACTTATATAAAAAATATTAAAATAATAAATTTAAAAAGTTATGTACTAAAATAATATAAAAATAATAAAATATGAAAATATTTGGGTAAAAAACCTTCTTATAAAGGATAAAATACTATTTTCGTATTTTATTATTTTATATTATTTTAGTACATAATGTTTCAAATGTATTATTTTAATATTTTTTTATATAAGTTTAGTAAAAAAACCATTATTTTTGGTCATTTGTTCGTATTTTTTCTTATTTTCGGATTAAAATCACTTTCAAAATAAATATTATTTTCGTATTTTATTATTTTTCAAAATAAATACAATAATATAAAATAATAATATACGAAAATAGTATTTATATAAGTTTAGTAAAAAAAATTTTATTTTGGTCATTTGTTTGTATTTTTTCTTATTTTCGGATTAAAATCAACTTTCAAAATAAATACTATTTTAGTATTTTATTATTTTATATTATTTTAGTACATAATGTTTCAAATGTATTATTTCAATATTTTTTATATAAGTTTAGCAAAAAACCATTATTTTGGTCATTTGTTCGTATTTTTTCTTATTTTCGGATTAAAATCACTTCCAAAATAAATACTATTTTCGTATTTTATTATTTTATATTATTGTATTTATTTTGGAAAAATAATAAAATACGAAAATAATATTTATTTTGAAAGTGATTTTAATCCAAAATAAGAAAAATACGAACAAATGACCAAAATAAACACGAGTTTTGGGTGGTGCCTATGGGAGAGGCAACATTGGTGCCGCCTATGGGAGAGGCACCATTGGTGCCGCTTGTGGGCCCCACCTGTTGTCTTTTTTTTTCATTTTCAATTTTTTTTACTGTTTGTATTATTTTGGTAAATAAAATTTTTTTTTGTATTATTTTGGTAAATAAAAAATTTAGTGTATTATTTTGGTAATTTTTAATTTTTTTTGTATTATTTAGGTAAAAATCCCTGAAAGTTTCCATTATATTCAAAGAAATTGGGAGAGGGATAAAATTTTACTAATACCTTATTGACATGTTAAGATTTTAGACTTCATCATGTATTCTTTAATTAATTTCTTTGGGAGTGATTATTGTTATATTTTGACAAATTAACCCAAACCCTCTCTATCACAAAGACTTGGGAGTCCAATTAGCTGTGGAAGATTCTCAAGTTTGGGGCATTTGCAAATCCCACATTTAACGATATATATATATCCAACTAACTCATTAACATAAGCTTCTGCCTTACTAGTTGACTTACGAGTTCATAGATTCCTGATTAACATTTTGTTCACACTTGCACTCACCCCAGCCATTCTCTAAATTTGGTCCAACAACAACCAAGAATGGAAAAATAATTTCCAAGGACCTGTCAATGCAAATGCAGATTAGATTAGAGTAGACTAATTAGAGAAATAATTATATTATTACTAACTAGATATTAGCTAGCGTATCATTTTGGTATCGTATTCGTGTATGCTGCCCTGCCCTCTCAACGTCTACGTATTTTATTTTGTATTCATCACCATATACATATACATTATACATGTGCATATGTTTATGTTTGATCGATCGATTGAGGAGGTGAGATATCCACTTTCCAAGAGCATGCACTTTTTGAGCTGTCTCTCGTTTACTAATGTTCTCTACTTTTTTGACATTGGAATCGGATGGTAAAATATTTGACATTCTTGCAAACTGCATCTCTATATATATTCAGCTTAATTTGCATACAAAACAGTATCCTTCACAAATACAAAGGCTCCCTGCGCTTCCATTACTCAATTGGTTTTTGTGATTATGGCGTTTCGGTCTCATTATTTTAACTTGTGCTGCTTCTTTGTGATGATAATCCTCTTTGGGTCGTGCTCTGCACAATTATCATCGTATTATTATGCCAAAACATGCCCAAAAGCTCTCTATATTATCAAAACTGCAGTATTGGGAGCAGTGGCCAAAGAGTCTCGCATGGGAGCTTCTTTGCTCCGTCTTCATTTCCACGATTGTTTTGTTAATGCATGTTCTGCCTTCCTTTCCTCTCTCGATTCTTCATGCACGCACACATTTCGATTATAATTAAACATGTTGATTTTCTTTTGATGCTGGATATATATTATGTAAAAACATATATAGATTACAACTAAAGTGAACATGGGATAAAAAGATGAGTTGAGAGATGAAACTTAAATTTACATTTGGGTCATATAATTCTTAGTTTAGATATAATAAACAATATGCATGCATGCATGTAGAAGCAGAAAGGTGAATTGATGTGAGCGTGGAACAGGGTTGTGATGCTTCTGTACTACTCGACGATGATGACGCTTCAAATTTTACCGGGGAGAAGAGCGCAGCCCCGAATGCAAATTCAGTAAGAGGCCTTGAAGTGATTGATTCTATTAAATCTAAGCTGGAAACTGCCTGCCCTGGTGTTGTTTCTTGTGCAGATATTCTGGCAGTCGCTGCCCGTGATTCTGTCGCTACTGTAAGTTGTTAATACATATATATATGGTCAAATCTGTATCTTTCCTAAGTATTTTAACCAATGACTTTATGGGGTGTGTGTGTGTTTATTTCACCAGTTAGGCGGTCCAACTTGGACAGTTGAATTAGGTAGAAGAGACTCGACCACAGCAAGTTTCAGCAATGCCAATACCGACCTTCCTTCCCCACTAATGAACCTCGATGAACTTATATCCGTCTTCTCCAAAAAGGGTTTCACTGAAAAAGAAATGGTTGCTCTCTCTGGTAAAAACTACTTGTTCAACTCTCAAAAAACTATATAATTTTGTCATAATTGTGCGAAAAACCGATAATTAATTACTTTGAAATTGATCAGGAAGTCATACCACTGGCAAAGCCAGGTGTTTACTGTTTCGAAACCGGATCTACAATGAGACGAATATAGATTCAGAGTTCGCAAAATCAATTCAATCAAATTGTCCAAGCTCAGGAGGCGGTGACAACCTTTCTCCGCTAGATGATGGCAGCCCCGTCATTTTCGACAATTCTTATTTCAAGAATTTGGTTAATAACAAGGGCCTACTTCATTCAGACCAAGCACTCTTCAATGGGGGCTCCATGGATTCTCAGGTTACTACGTACAGCGAAAATCCTATCACTTTTTATGTGGATTTTGCGAATGCTATGGTGAAAATGGGGAACCTTAGCGTATTGACAGGAACCGACGGTGAAATTCGCACTAATTGCAGGAAAGTGAACTGATTTGAACTATTCAGTTAGTGTCAGCAACAAGTTAATCCAGCCAATAATACTAGCTACCCCGTACTATATTATTAATTGATAGCTTGTAATTTCCTTCTCTCTTCTTTTTTCCCCCTGTATTTCCTTTTATATGACCGGTTAAAGCTGGCTATGCTTGTCTCTCATGTAAGCCTTATAAATCAATTCATAATAATAATAATAATAATAATAATAATAATAATAATAATAAATTTCTCTTCTCAAATCTTATTATTAGTTTTTTTTTTTTATTGATTTTATATATCAACATAAAAAGACAAAAAAGACCCTCTAATTTTTTTAATAATTATTTAATTGAATTGGTACTCAATTCACACATAAAATCTAACACGTATAATTAACCTATAGTAATATAGTATAGGTGACACTAAAAGGCCAAAAATTTCTCTTAATTACCTGAACAATTTTTCTCACTTCCTTCATTAGACTGCCGTTAAAGGGAGAAAACCATCACTGTGGCATGAGCGACCATCCGGCCTCATGGCTGGTGCCACTCACTTGCCACTGGTCACTCTCCATGGCGTTTGGACTGATGCTCCATTTCTTCTTTATTGTTTGTTGGAATTTGGTAAGAGTGTAAATATACAAAATATTCGATGAACTGTTCGTGAGCCGTTGATACAACTTTTGTTTATATTCATTTATTAAGCCAAATAAACAAGTATGAATAAAATTTTTATGTTCATTTTGTAGCGACATAAAAATTTTAACTTCGGTCGCTAATTGAGGTGATTATTGAAAATTTGAAAATCGAAATTCGGTTTTATTGGAAAGGGAGTCGCCACCGATCCTTTTTCCTAGGTGTGATCGGACACCTAATAAAACCTTTTTTTAACAGAAAAATTTGTTTTTGGGTAAAAAGAAGGCCGGGTTTAGGTCTACGTCAAAATTCAGAGAAAAATAGGGTTCGGGAGTCAGTTACGTGCGGGGAAGGTATTAGCACCCCCTCAACGCCCAAAATTGGTATCTTATTACATACGCGTTACCTTGACTTCCAAAAATACAAGTTCAATGTAACGTTTAATCGTGATCCGATTGAAAAGACGAGAATTTTTAAATTTTTGATTTTTTAGAAGGACATCCCAATTTCAACACGAGCCGACGTGATTCACCCAACATAGCGATGAAATTGACGACTTAGTGTTAAATCGGGACGTTGCCTCGTATATTGAAATTAATTAAAAAACAAGAATGAGACTTTGAGACAACGAAAAGCAAATTTACATGAAGTAAAAATGAATAAAAGGTTAGAAATACATCAAAGCAAATAATAAATATGATAATAATATTAAAAACAATAACGATATATACGATGTTAAACGTAATAAGAATTAAACATGAAATAAAAATTATGAATGTACATATATACACATAATGATAAGTAAGGTGACGGAAATATAATAAAAATGAATCATACTACACACATATACACAACGTATAATACTAGTATTGAAAAATATATAAAAAGATATAATATTGAAAAGATGCGTGTACATAATATAGGGTTAAAAAAAATACATAATGTATAAAGAATACATACATAACGATAATATTTAAGAAAAAAAAATATAATAATAATATTGAAAATATGTACATGATATGATGTTAAAAATACATATATAATATAGTTGTTAGAAAGATGTATAAGATAATATAAGAATGACATTTAAACATATATACATATATACCCAATATATGGTATTTAAAATACATATATAGCATGGTATTAAAAATATATACGTATTTAGAAAGGACATAACATTAAAAATGTATGCGTATATAAAAAGGTTACAAAGTATATGCATAGTATAGTGTTTAAATATATATATAATATATATATAAATGGGAATAAAAAAAAATTTATTAACAATACTATATAAACATATATATACACACATGATAATAAAACATATACTAATATTAATAATAATAATAATAGTAATAGTATAAATAACAGTAAATATACTAATATTAAAAAATATATTAAAAATAATTATCTTAATAATAAAGAAATAAATCAAAAGGGCTGAAAGAGAATAAAAGACAGAGTTCTAGGGCTAATTTAAAATAAAAACATAAAACAGGGACCTATTTGGACACGCGTGCGGGGAACAGGGATTAAAAGGGCAATTACCCCCGCCCGTTCAAAACAGCACGGTTCGCATACTGGTCAGTCACCAGCGCAAGGACTAAATTGAAACGATAAACAAATTACAGGGCTAAATTAAAAAAAAGGGACACAGGGCTCCATTGAAACATGCTACGAAAACGGAGGGACTCAGGGCGCAAATATACCTTCACCGCTAAAACACACGAATCCTGAGGGTTCAAATCGGGTCGAATCGACCCGGCTCAAAACGACGCCGTTTTGAAGCTATTAAACTCAGCCTCAAACGACGTCGTACCAAGGAGCCTTTAAAAGCGAAATTTTTTTTTTTTAAAAATTCATTTCTCCTGTGTTTCAAAAAAAACAAGGGGTTTTCTCTGGATTGAAACCCAGAATCCGGTGAAGCTCCGGTGAGCACCCACCGTAGGCCCGCCATACCCACCATCGTATACGGTGGTCGGGAGCCGCGAAAATAGGCTATTTCAGCCTTTTAAAACCCCTGAGCCCAAATATAAGTTCAAAACCCACAAAAACTCCCCCTAGAACGAGATACTAGCCCTAGACGATTCGGGTTCCGGATCCTACTCCTTCAAACAGGTAAAAGTTTCGATCATTTTATTGTATTTCTATATGCGTAGTATGATAAAAACTGAAGAAAATACCTTTTCTTTCTGATTTTTTTAATATTCAAAGCGTAAATTTTTTACAGTGGTTTTATTCGGCTTTATATAGCCGATTGAAAGTGAAAAAAAATACAAATCTTTCGTTGCTGTGTTCTGTTGCATTTTGATTGCGTGTTGGGTCGTTTTTGCTTCCTTTTTTGCTCTGTTTTGCAGGTCGGGGGGGAAGGTCAACGGGAGGGCCTTCCGTTTTAGTGCAACGTGACAAGGAGAGCCGAACCTCGGGCGCTGAGTGCTCCGTTGAAGCACGCGGGTGGCAGAGGGGAGGCACGGCATAGGTCAACCCTAGGGTTTCAGCTTGGCTGAGATTAGTTTAGGTAGTGGGCCTATCGGGCCCCCTAGGGTTTTTTAAAATTTTGGGCTAACTGGGCTACCGTTTTGGGTTGTAATTTGGACCCTTAATTCGTAAATGGACTTGCAATTTTGGACTTTGGTTTAAGTTTTAGTTTTCTAGTGGGCCGGGCAAATTTAGGCCCGTATAGCTGCCTCTCTTTGCTCATTATCGTGTAACGAGAATAAAGCAAATACTTTAAAAGGGCCAGATTTGCCTGGACCAGCTGAGTCTCGACTCCTCTTGGTACTTCTTTTTCCAAGTAGTCTCGTTCTCGTCCATCGCATCTGGTTTGCTTTGATTCAATCCATCGTACTTCAGAGGAATAGGACTTGTAGATTCAATTTGCTCGCATCTTCAGGGGTATGAGGTTCATAACTTCGATCTGCTTCACTGCTCTTTCAAGGAGGTAAGATCTGATATCCTTAATCAACTCCACAGCAACTTTAGAGAGGCGAAATCTGGTGTCTTCAATCAGCTCCAATTTTTATTTGTTTACTCGGCATGTGACTCTGGGCTCAACTCATTTTCGCAATACGAGTTGACTTTTGAAACATAAATTAAAAAATAAAATTTGAAAGTACCTCAGCGTATGACCTGAGGCTCAACTCGTTTCTCGCAATGCGAGTTGACTTTTAAAACATAAATTGAAAAATAGAAATTGAAAGTACCTCAGCGTGTGACTTGAGGCTCAACTCGCTTCTCGCAATACGAGTTGACTTTTGAAACATAAACAGAAATTGAAAGTACCTCAGCGTGTGACCTTAGGCTAAACTCTTTTCTCGTAATACAAGTTGACTTTTAAAACATAAATTGAAAGTACCTCAGCGTGTGACCTGAGGCTCAACTCGCTTCTCGCAACACGAGTTGACTTTTAAAACATAAACAGAAATTAAAAGTACCTCAGCGTGTGACCTGAGGCTCAACTCACTTCTCGCAATACGAGTTGACTTTTGAAACATAAACAGAAATTGAAAGTACCTCAGTGTGTGACCTGAGGCTCAACTCGCTTCTCACAATACGAGTTGACTTTTGAAACATAAATTGAAAGTACCTCAGCGTGTGACCTGAGGCTCAAATCACTTCTCGCAATACGAGTTGACTTTTGAAACATAAACAGAAATTGAAAGTACCTCAGTGTGTGACCTGAGGCTCAACTCGCTTCTCGCTACACGAGTTGACTTTTGAAACATAAATTGAAAAACTGAAATTGAAAGTACCTCAGCATGTGAGCTGAGGCTCAACTCGCTTCTCACAATACGAGTTGATTTTCGAGACATAAATTGAGAAACAGAATACCAAAACATATCATCTGGTGGGATTCAGGTATCTTTTTCCTTGATTCAGTACAGCTAATATCGTATCCTCTTGCTCTGTTGGAGTACCTGTATAGGTCATGCATGATGTTATCGTGATATGCACATGTTTGTCTTAAATGTCTTTATGCCTATATGATTATGCTATGCGCCTTTAACTTATTCATCATGATTTTTCTGATGATCTGCATTCTTTGCTTCGATTCTTGACTTTCTTTTCATGCTTCGTACTCGTCTTTAAGCTTTACGAGTGATCTGCGTTTCTCAGATATCACCCTTTTGACCCCTGTTGAACTTTGTCCTTGCTTTGGAGACTTTTGTACTTATCAAATTCTCATTCGGGTAATACTCAACATTACTTTTGTTTGGGGTATGTCATTTCACTATTTATCATTCAAATAATCCATACAAAGAGATGCATGAAAATAGTCAAAATAGGTACAAAAAGGATGCCCCACACTTATATTTATCTCAAAAGTAACAAACAAAGAAAATTGACCAAAAAGGTTAAAAGAGTCATAAAGCAAGAAAAAAGGAATTGCTTTTAGTGGATACAAAGGTTCTAGATATTCAACGTATGAACTTTTCCACGTTTCTTAATCAAGGATCTTTTCGAGCATGGCTTCTTGTGCAGAAGATTTCGAGCTGTTGAAAATGCTTCAAATACTGTAGTCTTACTGTTTGACTCACTGCTTGAATCGTTTTACTCCTTGGGCCCAAATCTGCTTCATTAGGATGCCCTTTCGGGTTTGATAACAGCTATCGCGATATTAAGTAATAAAATTTACAAAACTGATCACACCAAAACTAGCTAACATCACGACCTTAGAGGCAAGCACACTTGTCGAACAATAGTATAGTTTAGTGGCAAGACCGAGTTCTCGTACCCAAGGGAACCAAAAGTACTAGTACTTACTTCCTTTCTATTATCTAGCCTAAAAATAAAGAGAGTTGATTTAAACTAATTCTAAAACTAACTAAAAGTGCACAAAAAGTAAATTGGGGAAAACTTTAGGGAAAAGCTTATTGATATGAGCAATACTTAAGGGAGAATCCACCTAGACTTCACTTGTTATTGACTTCTTGAACTATATAATTGATTACTTGTTTGATCCGTAGAGATCCCTAACTTATGCTAAACCCTCCGTCGTGGCATAGAGCAACTAGGCCTAAGTTATTAATTAAAGTTCCTTTATTAATTAACTCCCTAGGTTGCATTAATTCGATTTATAGATCCTCATATTAAGTTTGACCCTAATCCGGCAGATTTATGTCGCTCTATGTCTAGGGTTGCATGCAACGTGACAAGGAGAGCCAAACCTCGGGCGCTGAGTGCGCCGTTGAAGCACGTGGGTAGCAAAGGGGAGGCACGGCGCAAGTCAACCCTAGGGTTTCAGCTTAGCTAAGATTAGTTTAGGTAGTGGGCCTATCGGGCCCTCTAGGGTTTTTTAAAATTTTGGGCTAACTGGGCTACCGTTTTGGGTTGTAATTTGGACCCTTAATTCGTAAATGGACTTGCAATTTTAGACTTTGGTTTAAGTTTTGGTTTTCTAGTGGGCCGGGCAAATTTAGGCCCGTACACATTTAATAAACAAAGGCTCGTTTATGTTCATGAACAGAGGTGTGTTCGATTCGTTTATATTCACGAACAAGCTCATTTAAAAGCTTGTTTATTGGCTTCTTTATAAGCTTGTTTATTGTTCCATTAGTATACGTTAATAAAATTATCTTGGTTTGTATTTTTTTCATTTATAATATAATTATTAATAGTTATATTTTACTATTTTATATCTAAACAATATGTGTGTGTTTATGTATTTATTTATTATTTGTTTGTTTATTATTTATTAACATTGCTCGTGAATATGTTCAATTCTATGTTCATGAACATATTCATTTAATGTTCATGAACATGTTTGTACGGGCCTAAATTTGCCCGGGGCTCGATTAACCCAATAGAACCCAAACAAACCAACAACAAAAATGAACCCAAAACTCTATCCCAACCTAAACAGGCCCACAATCTAAAAAACTTTCGGCAAAGGCCAGAAACCCTAGGGCTTCTAGCGCTGTTGCCCTCAGCCACGTCAGCATGCTCATCCCGAGGCTCCTCGTCCCGAGTCTGTCGCCCTTTCACCAGAGAAGCAAAAGGGTAGCCTTCCCTCTATCGTTGACTCTCCAAAAGACCTGCAAATGAGACAAAAGAAGGGAAACGGCAGAAATAGACACAAAACAGTAGCAGAAATATAAAAAATAATGCATATTTTCGGCTATAAAGCCACCAAAGCAAAACGATGTAAAGAACCTTTTTTGAATAGAAGTTACAAGCATTTTTTATAGAGATATTAAGAAAATTAAAAAAACAAAAGCAATAGAAGCAAAAGAAAAGGTTGATTATTCTCTTTTTTGTTTTGTCTTTCGATTTACGGCTTTCTTCTTCTATTTTCATTTTCAAATCTACTTTTAAAAATAATAAATAAAAAGAAAAAGGGAAGAAAGACTTACCCGAACGCCCTGTGGTCGAGTCATCGGAGGTTTCCTCCGTCGTCGAGGAAGGCTAGAACCGAGGGGTTCTTTTGCTTTTTAAGTCTCTTTTTTCTTTCTCTTTCCTTTTTTTAGGTTTTAAATGTCGGGTTAGGGTATAAATATAACGAAAAAGGGATTTTGGTTAACGCCGGCCACCGTATACGGAGGCGTAACAACGGCGGCGACAATGATGGGTGCTAAACCCTAGTAGAGAAAAGAAGAGGAAATGGGGTGCCCTCTCCTGATTCTTTTTTAAAAAGGGGGAAGCAAATGAAATAAAAGTTTTTTTTTGCTTAAATAAAGGCACAAAATGGTGCCGTTTGGGGACCAAAGGCCTCAACACCGAAACGACGTCGTTTATGGTATGCCCGTGCGTGACCCGACTCGTACCCGGGAGGATCCGCGTGTTTCCAAGAAACGGAAAAATTTCCCTTTCAGTCCTCCCACGTTTTCTCCCCTTTCGATTTCGTCCTATTTTGTTTTCCCTTTTTAAAAAAAAATTTGCCCCTTTATTTTATTTCTATTTTGATTTAGTCCGTGGCACGGCCAGTGAAACGTGGCACATAAAGGCTTGGGGTATTCCCCCATTTAGTCCTCACAGTTTCATGCACCTTTCGTTTTGGTCCCTGGCGCCCTTTTATTATTTACTCTTTATACCCCATGTTTTGCTGTAGTTCCAATTCAATCCCCGACCCTTGCATTTTTAAACTCTTTTAATATATGATACATCTTAAGCTATTCTATGAATATTATTCATTTTTACGTTGCTTTATTTACTTATTTTTAAACTTTTGTATATGGTATTTATTTTAAGGTATATACACATGTTATTTAGTTAAACTATTTTTCATATCATACCTTGAAATTTGCTTATCTTTAAACTGTTGTAATTTTTTTTATCTATACTAAACTTTTTATATGTTATATCAAATTGTTCTATAAACCATCAATTTAAAGTTACTTCATACATTTGTCTGTTTTTAAATTGTTTTATATTATTTATTTTAACTTGCTTTTTATAATAGTTATTTCGAACATTTTTGTGTCTTTTTTATTTAAAATTGTCTTATTAATTGTTTTATATTATTTATCTTTTTTTATTTCATTGATGTTACCATTTAAATGATGTATGTTGTTTGATTATTTTTGTTGAATGCATTATGATTCATTTATTCATAATTTCATATTATTTGACGTTCATCACATTTGTATTTTATTGCCCAAACAAATTAAATAGCACGTATCATTTCGGTTTTGGAAATCGTTATTATTCAAAAGTTTTCAAAATAAGGCAATATTTTGCGTTTAGGAAATTTGAGAAATCGTATCCTAATTTACTGGGTTTCGATTTTTCTCGTTTAACCTCAATAGCCAAATATCCTTTTAAATGCATGAAATCTCAATAAAAATTTAAAGACGAATTTTTTCTCGAGGATTTAAAATGTCGTGTCCTAACTTATTGGATGTGACATTTTACCACCTTGAAACGAGAATGTCTTTAGCATCCATTTCGATTTAGTCAAGCATCTTTTGGTAAAATTAAGATTAATAAAAAATGATTGTATTTTTTAAAATTTGTTCAAATTTTCAACTTTCGACATTAAGACATTAATTAATCAATTAGGTATCAATTTTGGGCGTGACGAAGGTGCTAATCCTTCCTCGCACGTAACTGACTCCCGAACCCGATTTCTCAAATTTCGTAAATCAAAATCGTCATTTTAGCAAAACAAAACATTTTATCAAAATGATCAAACTTTACGAGGTGACCCGATCACACCTCATAAAAAAGATTGGTGGTGACTCCCATTTTAGTTTTTGTTTTAAAAACCAAAGTCAACCCCGTTTTCAAAAAAATGGTTTCGACAATGTTCATTTAATGTTCGTGAACATGTTTGATTAAGCTAAATGAACATGTTTGTGAACATTAAACAAATGAACATGGGCACACATAATTTTATATAAATGAACATGAACAAAAATTTGAAATTATTAACAAACACAAACTAAACACGACTAAATTTAAAAATAAACAAACAAACATGATGAGAGATTTATTCGTTCAATCTCAATTTATTTATAGCCCTAAGATTTGGTTGGGATGTCGGATTAGGTCGATTCAGCTGACCCTTCTGACGGCTTGAAAGAAGGTGATAGCCACCTAAAGAAGCCTTTACCCTAATCGTTAGCTTTTTCTCTTTGACCACCACTCTCCTTATCGTTTCTTTGATAGGGCTTTGTCTATCTTTATAGCTTAACATTTATGATATCTATGTTCTTTAATTTTCCTTGGTTGTGTACATTTTTTGTATGTTCTTAAAGTGCAACGGACTTCTATTGCTAAGATGTACGGTGCTAGTCTCTGTTTTGGTTTTTGTTTTTCTAATTAAGGTAAGTTTGGATGAGTAGTGCGTTTACCTACTATTAGTATAAAAATAGTGGTGACGGTGAGATTAGATACTATAACGATATTATAGCATGAGACAAAAAGATAAATGCATCGTATTGCCCATCCAAACCTACACTTAGATAAAAATAAACTTATAAAAAATTAACCAAATGTTTCAAGGTGTGTATTCGCTTACACCTATATTTTTAAAATGCAAAAGTGTTATAAACAAATAAAACTCAAGGATATAATAAAACTCAATAATTGTCTACATTTTGTACTGATGAAAATAGTTCACTAAGCACTAAGTGTAGTCATTGGTGGATATAAGAAAGGGCAGGTGGGGGCCACTGCCCCCTAACTTTTTAAAAATTTATATAGCACCCTATTTAAGATAAACTTTATTACATTAAACCTCCTAAAAATTTAAATTTTGCCCCCCATCCAAAAAAAAAACACCAACCTATTTTAAAGTTTAAAAGATATATATAAATATATATTTATCTATTATGAAATAACTTTTTTTAAAATTTTAAAAATTTAAAACTTTCAAAGAAAGCTATAATAAAAAAAATAAATCATCGATTTTTAAAAAAATATATATAACAACTAAAGAAAAAAACTTACCCATAAAACTGAAAAAAAAAAAAAAAACAGCCTAGAACAAAGTAAAAAAAAAAGAAAAAGAGGAGTAGTGGAATAAAGCAATTAACAAATTATAAGTTTGTCTTCCTAAGTCGTATTTCTAGATCTGTTTCTGAGTGTAGCGTAGCAAGAGTATCAAGTTCTATGAAAAAAAAAAAAACTTTTAAAACAATTCTTTATAAAACCGTATTTGGATATTAGGATATGGAGGAGAATAAGTAAAATTTTGTTTATGAATTTTTTGTGTGTCATGCAAATGAAGTTCCACACCTATTAAATAGGAGTTTTGAGATATAACTATTCAATATGTATCTTTGAAATAAATATTTTTTTAAATAGACATAACCATTCAATTAAGTGACATAACTTTTGATATTAAAATACAACTTATCACCATGAAATGTGATAATTTTTTTATTAATAATCAAGTGATATAACTTTTGCATCACCTGTAATATTTTAATTATAACTAATGAATCATTATATATATTTTGAAAATGTTCCAACAATTCATGCTTGTGTCACATATATTGGTTTCAATCTTCAAACGTGAGCAAGAGAGAATAACACAATAGAGAGAACGACTTTCAAACTAATGGTAACTGCCCACTCGTTCGGGTTTTGATATATCCCATGTTTTCATGGTGAAACAAAGGCCTATTTACAAAGACCTCTATTGGCTCTGGGGTTTTCGTTGTTTTGGCATGGTCATGTTTATGGCACTCATACCTTTTCGGGCCAGTTTTGCATTATTTTTTAAAAGCACTTTTGGCTCCAAAAACACTTTTAGAAGAAAAGCTGCGCAGAACAAGCTGCTTTTGGCTGAAATTTTTAGCTTTTCAAAAGTACTTTTCAAAAGTACTTCTGAAAAGGAGAAGCTAAAATTTTTAGCTTTTCCTCTCCCAAAAGCACTTTTAGTACTTAATTACTTTTTCACATCTCCAATAACATAGTACTTTCTCTTTTTTTTTCTTGGTACTTAATTACAAATGTATTAAAATCATTAATTAAAAATAAAAAAATATTTTTTAAAATACTAATTACAAATATTTAATAGTTATATTTAAATATTTAAAATATAGTTTATATATTCTAATTAAATTTTATAAATAATTAATATTTATTGCTTAAAAATATTTGAAATTTATATTTTATATATTAAAATATTAACAAGAAGTTATAATAATTTTTTTATATTCTTACTAAAATATAATAATATTAACTAATTTAAATATTATTTAAATACATATTTGTTACTTGATAATAACATGTCTAAAATAGACATTTTATTTCTCAAAAGTATTTTTTGACAGCAATACTAAACAATCAAATTTTAAACTAAACTTTTCAAAAGCACTTCTCAAAAGCGCTTTTTCACAACACTTTTCAAAAGCATTGTCAAACTAGCCCTTCGTCAAGTCGTGTTTAGGCCTGTGTGCCTTGACTTTTTTGTTCGGTCTCTGGCTTGATGGGATGTTGTACACAATGACCCTTGTAATGTTTCTAAGATAGGAAGTGGACTCTCGAGCTATGCGTACAAACAAAAAAAATCAATCGATAGCTTGAACTGAATTCCCCGCATTACATGCAACTCTAGTGCCGAACACGTAACTAGATATATATTTCTCAATCATCATGTTGGAGTCTTGGCGAAGACAAAAGACATCATTTCAACTTTTTCAATCTCTTCGGATTAAATCTAGTCTATTTCTAATTTCCTGTTCTCTTGGACCAAACCTCACTCTCTCTGCTCTTCCACATATTATTATTATAATATACTTGGCACCACCAACTTACAGAGGAGCCAGGACAAGATGGAGGAACTATTAACTATTGATACATTTGGAATTGTATAAATAAAATAGAATGGGAATAAGCCTTCATTTCTTCAAAATTGTAGAATGTTTCTAATTAAACAGAATTGTAACTGCATGCACAAGGCATGCTTGGTAAAAGATTGTACTAAAGAATTTAACAAAGCCAAGTTCGGGTATGCTTTCCACTCCCACGTCTAAGCCTGATAATACAACCATCAGCCAAAATTGATACTGTCATTACGCATTTGCCTTCCTTCCACTCTCCAACGCTAACATTCTATACAAAGTTGTCATTGCCGTCATCTCCGAAATAACCCGAACTTTTACTACCACTGCTGCAAAACTTGCGATACTAATGTTTCATCTACCAAAATTGAATACAATTTTTTAAGATCTGGAAGATTTTATGCATCTAGATCCCTTTTCAAATTCCATGCAGGAGCCTTTTGATCAGATTCACTCATGATCTCACTTCCTTTATCTGCAATTATCAATGGATCAGATTCACTTTCTTTAACCTGCATTATTCAAGAATAAGGATATATATATAGGTGGTCAGTGTATATACCAAGATATCAGGAAAGAAAAAGGATAGCGTATGACAGTTTAGCGATGAACTACCTGAGGCAATTGTGCTGATGATTCACTAGCCTTCTGCTGCTGGCTTTCAACAGTGCAGTAATATGAGTATAGGACCATTCCAACTACAGCAATCAAAATGCCCATAATGTTACGCCAGCTAAATTGATCGTGAAGTAGACCATAACCAAAGGCCAAAACAAGGCATGTTTTCAGGTGTCCTAGGACTTGGTAGGTGACCGGGGATGTCTTTCCAATTACCAGAAATGTACTAAAGTTGACAGTGACAGATATCAGGCAGGACAGAACAATGAAGAACTGCAACAAAGTTTTCACAAGGAAACAATTAGAAGCATCAAAAGGGTGGAGTTTGTCGACAACGATTCCAATCTTACCAGCACTTGAGGGGTATACTTGAAAGCGAAAACATTCAGGTTAGTCAAAAGCCCATCCAAGAATGGACCAACGATGAACAAAGTTATAGACTGATAAGGGCAAGACTGGTAGAGAAGTTGTGTTGAAGATACTTTAAACTTCTTCTGAATGGTATTAGTCATCTAAGAAGAATCAGTCAAGGAGCTTTACCAACTTAAGAGAAACATGGAAACAAATGACAGAGTAAAAATGAGATGAACTAGAAAGAGAAAAAACACTCCAGCTAAGGATACGATTTGAGCTACACATGTCGTAATAACTGCCAGCAAAGAAAGGATAGAACCCAGGAGATTGAGCTGCAGATCAGTCACAGTTGCAATTCCAACACCTAGAAGGAGAATGGCCAATGAAAGCTGGATATTCCTACTGCAAATAGCATATAAATGTATCAAACTACAATTGTAAGCAACCAGTATTCTAAGAACATCTGAGACGTACAAAAAACAAGCATGCTCATAACTAACCTGAATTTCTTCCTAAAGAAAAGCGTCTCCAAAAGAACAGTGCAGGGGATAATTGCCAATTTTGTCATCTAAAATACAAAAAACAAACATTCACAAACTGGTGCTCCTAATATGCTTGTAGAATATAAAAAAAAAAAAAAAAAGGGAAGAAGGGCTAAACTTTGAGCTGGATATACATAGCACTAAAACTTCCATATCCCAAGAAGCAGTAAGCACAAGATTTCTTCAGTACGAACTATGCTGGGATGAGGCAAAAACTGGAAAATAGAACTTTACCTGGTAGAAACCAACAGAATTGAAACCCAAACTAAGATTCAAAAGCCCAATGGATATCCCATTCAAAATACCAAATCCCATGACAGCTGTGGCATCGAAAGGCTTGTGCTCAAACAAGTTCATCCACAAGGCCACATGAAGAGAACAAAACGTGACCAGGAGATGCCAACTTGTCAAAGTTGTGGCTGCGGAACCCAATCCATAAAATTAGTATAAACAATTCAACAAACAAGCAAGTAAAGATGAGAAATTCTAATGATGTGTTTCAAGTTAACCACATACGATTACAACAAACTATAACTCATATTATATTATAAGTTATATATCCACCAACTACCAAAAATCACTTGTCAAGGATGTTCGACACTCCGGAGCAAATGGTAGAACTTATTTGGGGAGCTCCTTTGGATGTAATATATGCATGTGTGGTGTGAATACATCCCTATCGTGTGTAAGCGTCCTAACCTCTAATTGTACACTAACAATAAAAAATCATTCGTCACAAATGAAACATGGATAGAAGCTAACTCATCTGTTTCTCATAATCATTTACGAGTTCATTTGATTACATAATCAGGAAATTGTAGGATCACACCGACCTGATTAATTTGAGCACGTAACTGATGCTTAGAAATAATAATGATAGTAATACCTTATCAAATTATTTTCATATATACCCACACAGATTGTGACTCTAATCAATTACCATTACAATATTTATCTTGCACCTTATTTTTTCAGGTTGAAATTCATCAAAAAACCATTTTTAGTTATAGTGATCGGATCGATTTGTTGAGAGCATAATAAATCAAACAGGAAAGATATATATATATATATATATATATATATAACGACATTTTAAATCCAAATTAGAAAAGGGGTGAATATGGAGGTATTCAATTCTAATGAAAAGCAATACAAGACATCGTGGACTCTATATATAAGAAGAAAAATGAATATAGAAATCAATGAGGGGAGAATAAATTATGATGAAACTGACCAAATGTGAAACCAAGAGTGCTGATAAGAGCCTTATTGCATATAACAATGGAAACAGAGGAGACAACCGATAAACTCAAAGCACCAATTGTCCCCAGTTGGAACTTATGGTTTTCGGTCATTTTGGTTGAGAAATAAGGTATGTAATGGAATTAGATCTGCTTAGTATAGTGGGGTATCTGGGTATTTGAATGGTGGAGCTACCTCATTGTCGCTTCGAATAGGCGAGAACAAGTGATGAAAATTGGAAAAAAAAAATCTGCTTGTTTAAAGGAATAATAACAATACTAATTAGGAGAAATCATACAACAATCAAATCTTATATATATAATATATCTATACTACAAGGCCCTAAAGCGTTCCTTACTTCACACTTGTTCATTTTCATTTTCTTTTACCTTCTAAATTTCAATTCTAGTTTTTTTATATATTTTTAATTATATAAGACTAATTAATTTTTAATTATTAACACTCTTAAAATTCTGTATTAAATTTAAGTTTATTATTATGTTATTTTTTACATGAATATCAAGTGAATATTATTTTTTAAAATTTCAAACTATCACATCAACAAACTTTAACAAATGAATGTTAGCAGTGTTAACAAATAACATATTTTTAAACTCAAAAAATAAAGAGATTAAATGACCGAAAATAAAAAATATAAAAACTAAATTTCAAATATATAAATAATACAAGAATTTAGAGCATATTACAATGTTTAAATTTTTACTCTATAGTAAAAAATAAATAAATATTTAACCCAACTACGAACTATATTGTAGTTATATATAAAAGAGAGAACCAAAGGACGACCTTCCTTCTGCTACCACGCAACAAGCTCATTGCTTTTCTTTTTTCAATTTAAGAAAATGGTAAATATCAAATTTAATCCCTCTAATATGCTTATTATCTATAAGGTGAAGGTTTAAAGGACCTTTCTTCTCATGCTTCCTTTCTTCTTTCTTTTTTTCATTTTATAGAAAAGGTTAAATTTCACCCCTGCTAATATGCTTAAATTTAATATTTAATATATATTTTAATTTTTAACATAATTCAATTCCTATATTTTTATCATATTATTAATTAGTCCAAATAGTTAATATTATTAACTTTCCTGTTAAAACATTATATAGTGATATATAATCTAAATATCTTAAAACTCTTAGACACTGACACATATGTCTTCCCATTTCTTTTAGGTTTACACCAGTGCTTAGCTTTTTTTTTTCTCTTTTTGCAATTTTAGAAAAATAGTTAAATTTCAATTTTGGTCTCACTATTATGCCTAAATTTGAGATTTAGTTGCTACACTTTAATTTCTAGTAGAATAATGATATATAAAACCTGTGTACAAATGACTATCAATGTCATCTATTTATAGGGAGGGATAGAAAAATCTTGGTTGAATAAGGATTACACAAATAATATTTATTTAATTGAAAACACCTTCCTAGTCTAACTAGAAAAGTGATGGGCGGCACACCCTCGTAAATATTACTAGGGCTCTCGTTGCTTGCTTATTATATGATGGGGATTGGGTCTCGCATGTATTGGGTCATATTATATGTGTTTCTTGAACTTTTAACACAACAATTTATAAATTAATCCAACCTAATATTTGTTTTTTGTTTTCCAGAATAAATATTAATTAATTAATATTTATTTTTTCAACTCAATACTAATTTCACTAAAGTCATGACAACTTTACTGTAAAAGCATATGAGGAAATATATTTAATTTTCATATTCAATGAATTAAAAATGATTAATTAATTTAATTCCATTTTTGAACTTAAATTATTTAATTATAATTAATTACAAATAATTCAAAAACCTTAAATTAATTCTCAAATAATTTTTATACTTAGATGAGAAAACAAATTCATTTATGAATGCGACTTATTTTTCTAACTTCATCATTTCCATTCATTTTTATTCATTATTTTTTACTTGCAATTCATTTCTAGTTTTAACGAGCTAGCGAATGGACCAATTGGACATATATAATTAGGGCTCAAATAATTTATAATTAAGTTACAACTTTTCGCCTATTAATTATAAATTTATTTAGTAACGAAATCGTTACACTATAGTACCATGACTAAGCTCTCCCTAATTATAAACCATTACGAAAGCTACTTAATCAGTACTTGTCCAATCACTACAGCAAAACAGGTTTTTAGCGGCGTTTTTAGCGGCGCTTGGATAAAAAAACGCCGCTATAGATCAAGCATTAGCGGTGCTTTTGAAAAACGCAGCTATAGGTCAACCATTAGCAATGTTTTTTGAAAAACGCCATAAAAAATTAAGCATAGTTGTGCTTTAGTGGCACTAGCGACGCTTTTTGAAAAATGCCGCTATAAATCGAGCATTAGCAGCACTTTTTGAAAAACATAGCTATAGGTCAACTATTAGCAGTGCTTTTTGGAAAACGCTGCAAAAAAATTAAGCACAACTTCGTCTTATGTTTAGCTTTAGTGGCATTAGGGGCGCTTTTTAAAAAATGCCACTATAGATCGAGCATTAGCGGCGCTTTTTAGAAAACGCCGCAGAAAAATTCAGCAAGATGCCCTCGTTTTATGTTGAGCTTTAGTTACTATTTTAAGGTTTATGAATTATGGGTATAGGGATTATGGTTTATGATTTATGGTTTAAGGTTTAAGAGTTGTGGTTTAAGGTTTAGGGGTTAATGGTTAGGGGTTTAAGGGTTTATGGTTTATGGTTTAAAGTTTAAGGGATAGGGGTTAGGGGTTTAGGGTTTAGATTAATTGGTGTTTTTTAATTTATATATTAAATAATTTCTTATATAATTGTAAAAGAGATAATATTAATTTTAATATATTAAATTATAATTTTAGTTTAAATTATTTAATAGATAATAGATAAACTTTATATATATTAAATGGTTTAGGATTTAAGACTTATTTGAGATTTGTTAAATGATGAAATTTTATACAACCAATAAATACTTTTATATTTAAAAATATTTAATCTAAACCATTTGATATATTTAAATATTAGGTTTAAAAAAATTGATAAATAAATAAATAACAGATTGATATGGATAGATAACTATCTATTTTGGATAAGACCAAATTATAACAAATAAAAATGAAATACAAAAACTAAAATCATTCCACATTGAACATCTAGCAAAATAGTTATATTTTAGTTAGAAAGAAATATCTCTAATGAAATGGAGATTAGATCGGAAAAGAATAATATAAAATCATTATTAACGTCTCAATCTTTAATAGAAATTTCATACGTGAGAGATTGATTGCTTACATTGGATTATTCTAGCTTAATAATTAATTACAGCCATTTAATCATTTGTTTTCTTATTAAAATATACGATATTTATTTTGAAAGTACTTGGTTTTCTCTTTTTTATAAAAATATAATTTATAAAAAATAGTAATAATAAATGCTTACATTTGAAAGTACAAGTGTTATTGTTTAAGTCCGATAATACCTCCAACCCTGTCCCTGCGTCGAATACAGGTAAGGGGTGTTACAGGATGGGTGAGATTGAGAGTGTTTTGAGGATATCGATTTTAGTGGAAAAAGATAGGGGTTTCAGGGGGAAAATTTGGGGATAAAACAGCGTGGTTTTTTTAAAAGTAAAATGGTTTTTTACGGCGTTTTTATAAAAAAAACCGACTATTGCTTACCCAATTGAACCATAAAAATTTCATTTCGATTTAAAACTTTTCGTTCATTCACAACTCATCCCTATTACAGGCCTACTAAGTCTTAAACATACGTTAGAGGTGGTTCAGGACTAAACCAAGGCCTTTCGTGTACATAGAAAATTTTTACTCAAAATAGGGTCACACGCCCGTGTGACATAGGACACGTCCGTGTGGGCAGGCCGTGTGGTCACACACGCCCATGTCCCTAGCCCGTGTGGGATTTATTTTCATTTCGAACCTACAGGGGTTTTCACACGGCCTGGCACACGCCCGTGTCTATAGCTCGTGTCCCTCACACAGCCATGACACACTCGTGTGTGAAAACTTGGGTATTTTGTTTATGACGTCAGCAAGCATTTAGGGGGCACACGGCAAGTCACACGCCCGTGTGCTAGACCGTGCCCTTCACACGGCTAAGGCACACGGCCGTGTCTCTGCCCGTATGTTTATTACTGGACATTCTGTTTTAGCTAACTTTGGGTGCAGGGGACACACGGCCTGACTTCACGCCCATGGGACGGGCCGTGTGTGAGACACATGCCCGTGTGTCTACCAAATATAGGGCTATTTTCTAAGCAATTTGCCACTCTGAAACGCAAGCAAACATAAACCAATCTTGCAATATACAAAACCATGGCATAATTACTCATTCATACATCTATGAGCATGACATTTATACTCAATTTCGTTTCACATTCACCATGCATACTCATCATATCACATTTCATACAAATAGACAAGCTTGCACTTGGGTGAATTCCATCACATTGATTAAGCATAAATATCCATTATTGGCTCATTTCAAATGGCCATACACAAAATGACTACCAACCACATTTAGCCAACATTTTTTACCATAACAACTATGACACATAACAAAATGAATAGACCACCTATACATGTCATAATCCTAAGTCTTTAAATTAAAATACCAAAATAATTGTTGATAGTGTTAATGGATTCTCGTTGATCACTGAACCTCGATCTTGTTTGACGAACCTATATGGGAAGGGAAAGAAAAAGGGGTAAGCTAAAAAGCTTAGTAAGTCTATATGCAAATAATGAACATCCAAGTCTCATAATACTATAATAACAAGAACAAATACATATAACCAAAATGTGAGAGTGAACATTTATCACTTACTCATTTAACCTTACCAAATGATTCATCACACATACTTAGCACATAGCACATATGAATATCTCTTATACCTACACATACATCATCTCAACACACTGCCATTATCACTTTCTATTACACACTATCATATTATTTTGTTTTATCACCCGTTGAACCATGTGGAATTTTAAAGGATACACGGAAAGATTGCACAAAGTGCCACACTTATTTGTAGTCAAAGCTACCACTTATCACATTTCACATAGATGCTCACATTGAGCTATTCAATGGCCTGCTAACACAAGCTGACTGTCAAGCCGATATTGCCCAGTGCTGCTCACACAAGCTGACAGGTATTCGTAACAAATGCAGGATTACCTAGCCAATGGTATTCAAGCTGGACCAGAACCTGGAATCACATATACACTAATACACTTATACGATAGATTTCCTAGTGACATGTCACTCGTATCCTAATTGATTCCTAGGGTTCAAATGGGTTTTTCACACTTGTCAATATTTTTCAACATACACATTCAATAATTTACCACAATATTATAATTACTAAAATAAATAATCATAAATTCAAAATTACACATTATTCACATATAAACTTACCTTGGTACAAAATGCAAATATTTACGAGCTATTCCATAACCTTGCCTTTCCTCCTATCAAGGCCAATTTCCCGTCTTTCTTGATCTATAATACCAAATTGAGCTTATTTAATTACCATATTAACTAAAACAGTCCATAATTCACACTTTGGAAAAATTATAATTTTGCCCTTAAATTTTCACATATTTGCAAAATGGTCCCTAGGCTCGTATAATGAAATGTATTAAATTCCTTAATTACCCAAGCCTAGCTGAACCTATAATGCTCTCATAATAGCCCACATTTCCCATCAAACCAAACTTTTACTACCACTTTTACAATACTTACAATTTAGTCCTTTTTATGAATCTTTGTAGAAAATCACTTAGAGAAAGATGTTTATTACTCATCTAACTTTCATATTCTTTCATTAAACAACAAAATACATGCATGTCATGCATAAGTATGTTTTTGAACATGAACCCTAGCTTAAAATAGTGGTAGAAATAGCTAGGTCAAGTTACGAACATTTCAAAAATACGAAGAACATGAAAAACGGGACTAAATTTACTTACTTGTGAACTTGAAAAGTGAAACAAAATGCTAGCTATGGTGTTTGCAAATTTCGGTAGCCCCTTGAAGAAGATGGACAAAATTTTGATTCATTTTCCCTTTTTATTTCATTAATTTACCTAATTACCAAAATGCCCTTAATGGCCTTCTTTGAAAATTTTTCCTTTCATGGGTATTTTTGTCCATCATGCTATAAAATGGTCTAATTGCTAAATAAGGATCTCTAATTTATGAATTCATCTCGATTTAACACTCAATGTTTTTAGAATACACATTGAATTTTTTGCAATTTAGTTCTAGTAATTCAATTGAATACTTTATCGATAAAATTTATTTACCAAATTTTTGCACATCTATTCAATCCCATATTAGAACTCAAAAATTTATTGGAATAAATTTTTCCACTTTGGTTTCGTGGTTTTGAAACCACAATTCTGTTTAGGCCTTAAACCGAGCTGTTACACCTCCATTGCTCTTTTCTATCAAGAAACTCTCCAGTAGCGTCTCCAAGCTCTTATCGAAGGTACCCACGAGTGTTGGACTTACACTATTTTTTGGCAGTCCTCCTATGATCACTTTGGCTCCGCTTTGCTTAGATAGGGCGATGGGTATTACAAGGGCGAAAAAGATAAAGGGAAAAGAAAGTTGAAAACTTCGTCTGTAGTTGTGGAGCAAGAGCACCGTAAAAAAGTGCTTAGAAAGCTTAACTCTTTGATTTTTGATGATGCTGTTGACGAAGAAGTCACCGATACCGAGTGGTTCTTTTTAGTTTCGATGACGCAATCTTTCGTCAACGGCAGCGAGCTGCCGGGACAAGCTCTTTTCAATTCTACTCCAATTTGGGTTGTTGGGTCGAAGCGATTAGTTAGTTTGACGTGCGAGTGAGTGAGGCAATGGCAGGTTTTTGGTTTGCAAACCATGGTCTGCATACCGTTTGCAAACGGGGTGGTTGAACTAGGCTCAACAGAACTTATCATGCAAAGTTTAGGTCTGATGAATAAGGTTCGGGTTTTATTTAATTTCAATAACGGAATTGAAGCTGGTTATTTGTCTATGTGTAATAATATTACTGGTTAAGGTGAAAATGATCCATCTTCGCTTTGGATTAATGATCCAAATAACGGGGTCGAATATAACGAAAGCCATAACTATAATCAAAACCAGCAGACTGAAAAGTCAATTCAGTTCCATGACAATCCGAGTTCCAGTAGTTTAACCGAGAATCTCAGCTCTATTTAACAGCAGCAGAGTTAGAACTTCGGCTTGAATTTCTCCTATTATGGTTTTGATGGGAGTAACAGTGTGAGGAATGGGAATTCTTCTCACCTGTTCAAACCAGAATCCGATGAGACACTGAATTTTAGTGAGAGTACCTAGCTTAAGTGAAACCATTTACATATTTAATCTTTGCTTAATCATATATCAGCATTCTTTGATTTGGAGTACCTTTATTTCAACCATTTACATATTTAATCCTTGCTTAATCATATGCCCTTTGATAATCGACTCGCGTGATATTAAGTAATAAAATTTATAAAAACTGATCACACCAAAACTAACTAATATCACGATGTTAAAGGCAAGTGCACCTATCGAACAGTAGTATAGTTTAGTGGCAAGACCGAGTTATCGTATCCAAGGGAACCAAAAGTACTAGTATTTACTTCTTTTCTATTATCTAGCCTAAAAAATAAAAGAGGATTGTTTAAACTAATTTTAAAACAAACTAAAAGTGCACAAAAAGTAAATTGGGGAAAACTTTAGGGAAAAGCTGATTGATATAAGCAATACTTAAAGGAGAATCCACCTAGACTTCACTTGTTATTGGTTCTTGAGCTAGACGATTTATTCACTTGACTTGATCCGTAGGGATCCCTAACCTATGCTAAATCCTCCGTCGAGGCGTAGAGCAACTAGGCCTAAGTTGTTAATTAAAGTTCCTTTATTAATTAACTTCCTAGGTTGCATTAATTCGATCTATGGCTCCCCATATTAGGTTTGACCCTAATCCAGTAGATTTATGTCGCCCTATGTCTAAGGTTGCATGCAACTCCGCTTAATTATGGTAGATCTACTCTTATCACAGGGACTTTTGCTCCTCTGCTCTAAGCACATCTAATTCTTAAAGTAATACCTAGGATTATTAAATCAAGAATTAAGCACACATAATTAAGAACAACTCAAGTATTTATCATATAACTCAAGATAAATAATAACAAGATCTGTCTTAGGCTTCATCCCCCTCAAGTATTTAAGGGGTTTAGTTCATAATTAAAGAAGAAAACATCTCAGAAGAAATAAAACAACAAAACATAAGAAACTAAAAAAACCCCTGAAGGAATTTAGGGAGATCTTCTATGTTGCTGCAGAATTCCGGCTTCTGAGATGAATTAATCGGCTTTCTCCCTTGAAGTAATCCCTTGCTTCTACCCTCAGTGTGGCAGAAAAACGAGAGGAAAAATATCTAAAAACATGTGTTTATGCTTCTGCCTCATGAGGTCTTTATATAGAGAGCTTATGGAAAGCCTTTCTTAGCCTCTAAGCATCCCAATTCGAATGAAATTCCCTTCCTCACGACTAGAACACGCCCGTGTGCCACGCCCGTGTGACTTTGACAGAGGCCGTGTGCTTTTATCGGTGGAGGCACGGTCGTGTGACCTGGCCGTGCTTGTCGGGGGCTTGACCGTTTGATCTTCATGTGGCACGGTCGTGTGACATTTCTTTGCCCGTGTTGTTAGCACATTTTGGCCCATTTTTCATCGTTTTTGGCCCGTTTTCCGTTCTTTCTTCTTCCCTATGCTCTCCTGAGTATAAGATATAAAAAGGAATGATTAAGAGCACCAATTCTCACAAAATTGATAAGAATCCATCCAAAATATAGGCTAAACATGAGGTAAAAATATGTATAATTTAGCGTTTATCAAATACCCCCATACTTAAGCCTTTGCTTGTCCCCAAGCAAAATCTCAATCCCTAAAAGAAATCATTCTTTTCAACCTATAATCTTTATCAATAATGTTTCAAACTAATCCACAGGTAATCATACAATGAAAAATTCAATAAGAAGAACATTAAAGATTCAATTACTCTAAGTTGAGAATTTTATCATTGAAAACATAAGTCTTCCTTCCTTCTAAGTAGTTATTTCTCCATCTTAATTAATAGGAGTTGACATCCTCACTAGAGGTTCACTCTATTCACTCAAAGTGTTTAGGGTTCAAAATTTTAAGCACTCTTTAGTCAACCTGAAAAGTTATTACCATAAGCTTGCACGAAAATCAAATCTCCACCACTATAGTTTGATATGATATATCGATCAAGAGGTCTTTTCATGGTTGTAACGGGGCTTGGTTAGGGGTATTGTCACGGCTGCAAAAAGAGGGTTAGAATCGAGATTGAACTGAAAAAATTATCTAGCTAGAAAAATCTCTATCACTGGAACATATTTTCAAAGCTTAATAACATCATTTTGGTAGCTTTAAGAGAGAAATATGCAAAAACTTAATTTGAACTATTACATATTACAACTGAATTTGACTGTATGTACACATGTTTTTTTTAAGAACAATTCAAGTAATACAATAAATTGAGTAAAGATTTACATACTGGAAAAGAGAATAAAGCTTAGATAGTAAATTCAACTCAAATCTCGACAAAAATAGGGATCAAAAGTAATTGAATGGAAAATTCAACAAAAACGGGTTATTGGTTAATAATTCAGAGGGTGAGTCAAGGAAAAGGTTGTTAGGCTCAATGGGGTTCACTAGGGGTTAGATTATGGAGGTAGGCTTTTATGGAGTAAGTGGGTTAAATCCTAGGTG
Source organism: Gossypium stocksii (assembly GCA_020496765.1). Taxonomy (NCBI): domain Eukaryota; kingdom Viridiplantae; phylum Streptophyta; class Magnoliopsida; order Malvales; family Malvaceae; genus Gossypium; species Gossypium stocksii. The sequence continues at coordinate 116,236,722 of CM035623.1, forward strand.
CCTTTATCATCTCGGTATATCAAATCAATGATGTGGTCTTGACATGTATAATCAAAGCAAGTTCTAGAATAACAATTCAGTGTTGACTCACTCAAAGCAATAATAAAAGTGAGCACGAAAGAATGTATGCTCAAAAAGGCTCAAGATCTCACCAGAATTACGGCTTTTGATGTCAATCCTGCGAATTTTAAATCTCAAGATAGTACTTAAAATTAAGGAAGATAACTTATGCAAAAATTGGAGTTCTCAAAAATTTCAACTTATCATGCTTGATTCCTTAATGTTTTTAAGTTTGGATATTTAAAGTACAATCACATATTTCTTTAATTCTCAACATATCAATAAAAATTATAAATCAATCAGAATTAATTCCTAATAGTAGACTGAAGATCATGCTATTGAGGACAATGCAATTAGTTAGAACAATTTCAGGGATTTCAAAGAGAATGAAATAAAATTTAAAGTACGTTCCCCCCCACACTTAAGATGTACATTGCCCTCAATATACAAAGATAGCATTAGTAGCAATAGAAGCATAATATCATAAGATAGGGAGAGGTATGAAACTCCCTGAAATGTGGATGGATTTGTGAGACGGAAGTTGTGGCACGGTGTTCCCTTTTCCGTAGAGATTTGAGTTATAGAGCTCCTTTGAAACTGTGAAGGGATTTATTAGTCGTGGGATGTTAAAATGAAGAGGGGTTGCTTCATTAGGAGATGGCCGAAGGAAATAAAATAAGATAAACAGAATATATATAAAAAAATGAAAATTCAAATAAAGAAAAAGCTAAACTGAAAAAAATTAAAAATAAACCTAAAAAGGAAAATAAAGTTAGAAAAAGGTGAAAATAAGGATCAGTGTTTAAGAGTTAGGATAAAGTAAAAATAAAAGATAAATGATAAAAATAAAAATAAAAAAACATAAAACAAAAATAAAAGATAACAGAGGATCTAATCCTCTGATAGGTCTCGTGGCGGTGGGGTGATGCCAAGGTGCTGACATATGTGCGCTAAGGTGGCGTTGATGTAATCGAGGCGCTGCTCAAATCGGTCTAGGCACTCGTGTATGTCAACGTGTGGGACTACTGTCTGGGTAGGTCGTCTAGGGCGTGATGGCTCGGCGGGTGCATCCTCCTCAGGTGGTGGCGGTGGGACATCATCAGTAATGTCCTCTGGATCCTCGCCTTCCTAGACAATGAGGAAGTGAAAGTGGCCGCCACCTGGCCGTCGCTCTACCATCCTCATGGAGAGCATGCTCTAGATGCCCTAGGAGGACATCTGGCCAAGTAGGGTGTACGAGGATGTCTGGGCTACGGTGTTGAGTAGGCCGAAGTAGCGGCCTAGTCGTGTGATGTACGGGCCCATGGATACGACTTCCTTGCGGTGCCTCTCAGTCTGGTGCTGCATGGCCAACGCTATGAAGTAGGCAAGGTCGATGGGGTAGCCATTGGCCATCCACCAGAGGAAATAGACGTCATGAGTGTTGACGACGCCTGTACTCTCCCGTCTACCTGTTAAGGTGTGAGCAAGGAAGGCGTGAATATACCTGAGAGAAGGAGGGAGTGCGGATGCCTTGCTGACGCTGGGATTATAGATCTGTCACCCTAGAGCAATCTCGTTCCAGCAGTCGAGGGGTCGGATGTGGATGCGCCTGGAAAGAGTAGGGAAGTCTTCTTCTGCCATGAACTGCTCGGTATAGAGACCGAGAGCCGTGCCGAACTCTGGGACACTCAGCTGTCGCACAAGACCTCCTAATCTGAATTAGACCGTGCCGAGATCGTCGAATTTGTTCATGACGGTCTGGAGGTGGAATGTAGAGCAGAACTCGAGAGTGAGTTCTAGGTAGGTGGGCTCCACAATCCTAAAGAACTGGTTCCATGGGTCGGTAGCTAGCAGAGCTCGGACATCGTCTACCAGGTTTACTTGCGCGAGGGCTTCCAGTCAATGCATTGGCCCATCGAGATAGTGCGTGCTCGGAGTAACTGGTAGCGTTCCTCCTGGGAGTCCTGTGGAAATGTGAGGAACGGGTGGCGTGTCTCAGAGGTGGGTCTTGCTGAGGAACTTCCTGGCCCCTTTCGTTTCTTGGAGACGGGGATAGCAGTCTTTCTGGCGCGCGATGATGACATGGTATCTGAAAAAAACAAAAGTATTAGTCCTAAATATTGAGATTAAAAATGATATAAGATGTAAATTGATATTTTTCCTAAAATAACAACTGATGAGTAACCTGAATAGTAAAATCTAATCATATTAAAAACTTATAACAAAAACTAAGAACTATAAGCATGTATATATTAACTTATGAGAAAAATGGCATGCAAATATGTGTCCAAGTGGCAAAATAAAATGAAATCTAAATGGCAAGCAAAAATAAAATTAAGTGGCATGTAATCCTAATTGATTCTATATTAGTCTAGATTATTCATCCTATATTTCCTAGTTCCATGCTTGTATCAACAATTTAGACAAAAGTAAAATGAAATAAAAATTAAATAAATGAAATAAAACAAAAATAAATAAGAAAAATGAGAAAATAGAACCAATTATGAGTTTGCACAGTCGTGGGGGGCTGTTACACAGGTGTGGAGAGGTTATTTTTTAGTATTATGGTGGTTTTGGTGGTGGTAGAGGTGCTCACGGAGGTTGGGGAGGTTTTGGGTGTGAGATTCTAGGGTTTTAGGTGAAAATAAAGGTTTAAAAATGGCCCCCTATTTATACATTTTGGGTCACACGGGCATGTCGCACGCCCGTGTGGTTGGTTCACACGGCCGTGGGAGATCAGGTCTTCGTTACTCACATGGTCATGTGATGGTATACACGGTCGTTTGCGATCGTGTTCATGTTGCACACGGTCATGTGTTCTGTGCCACGGGCGTGTGAATTTTGACAGTATCTTCCACGGGCTAAGAACACGGGTGTGGGGATTTGTGCAAGGCCCGTGTTGATACTGCAGGGTTGCCACGGCCATGTCGCACGGCCGTGGGGCGGTGTTGATAGCCCGTGTAGAATTCGTAAGGTCGCCACGGCCATATCGCACGGCCGTAGGAATTTATCAATGGCTCATGTTTTGGAAAAATTTTACTCTATTTGTACACGGTCTGGGTGCACGACCGTGCACACGGCCTAAGGCACGCCCGTGTGCCTGGCCGTGTGGTCCTAAATTTCTGCATTCAAAGAGTTAGTTTATGCGTGAAAAAATACTAAAAATTTTAAAGAAAAGAAAGTCACTAAGTTAGTGCTCAGGTTGCCTCCCAAGAAGCGCTTATTTAGAGTCTAAGCTCGACTCTACCTGGATGTGTCAAGAAGGGGTGTGGTGGAGCCGAAGCTCCTCCCTGTTTTCTGTAAAATTCTCACCTCTATAATGTTTAAGCCGATGGCCATTTACCTTGAACGTACCGTGGTTAGGGTGAGTTACCTCAATAGTGCCATATAGAAAGACATTTAGAACAGTGAATGGACTTAACCACCTTGACTTGAGTTTTCCAGGGAATAGTTTCAGCCTTGAGTTGTAAAGTAAGACGAGATCACCTGTTTTGAACTGCTTGGGTTGTTTCAGCCTTTTGTCATGACGTCGCTTCATGGCTTCCTTATATAGTCGCAAGTTCTCGTAAGCATTGAAACGCCATTCATCTAGCTCATTCAACTGCATTAATCTCTTCTTTCCTGCACTTTTAAAATCAAGGTTTAAAAATTTTATAGCCCAGAATGCTTTATGTTCAAGTTCAAATGGTAGATGACAGTTTTTTCCATAAACAAGTTTATAGGGAAATATTCCTATGGGTGTTTTAAAAGCAGTTCTATAAGCCCATAATGCATCGTCTACCTTTCTTAACCAATCTTTCCTATTTGTTTCTATTGTTTTCTCTAAGATGCGTTTTAGTTCCCTATTTGTTACTTCGACTTGGCCACTGGTTTGTGGGTGATAAGGGGTGGCTGTTCTATGGTGTACTACATACCTTTTTAAGATTTTTTCAAATTGGGTATTGTAAAAATGTGTACCCCTATCACTAATGATTATCCTAGATGTTCCAAATCGAGAAAAAAGTCTTTTCAAGAAGCGTACTACCACCCTAGCATCATTTGTAGGTAGAGCTTGGGCTTCTACCTATTTTGACATGTAATCTACTGCTACTAGTATGTATTTATTCCCAAATGAATTAGGGAACGGACCCATGAAATCAATACTCCATACATCAAATATTTCACATGAAAGTATATAGTTCTAAGGCATTTCATTATGCTGAGAGATATTACCTGTTCGTTGGCATTTATCACAAGAGGTTACATACCTGTTGGCATCTCTGAAAAGTGTAGGCCAGTAAAAGCCTGATTCGAGTACCTTATGAGCAGTTCTAGTTCCATTGTGATGTCCTCCTGTGGGTCCTGAGTGGCAGTGATTCAAAATTTGATATGCTTCTGTGTCATCAACGCATCTTCATATAACCTGATCTACACAAATTCGGAAAAGGAAAGGATCTTCCCAAAAGTAGTTTTTCACATCAGCAAAGAATCGCTTCTTATGCTGATGGTTTAGCCCTTTTGGGGTTATGTTAGCTGCTAAATAATTCGCAAAATCAGCAAACCAAGGAAGTGTCGTATCTGCTAAGGCTAGGAGTTGTTCCTCAGGGAATAAATCGTTCATCTTGTCGAGATATTTGGGCTGTGCGTTCTCTAGCCTTGAGAGGTGATCTGCTGCCAAGTTTTCGGCTCATTTCTTGTCCTTTATTTCCAAGTCGAATTCCTATAACAATAGAATCCATCTTAACAATCGAGGTTTTGCATCAGTTTTAGTTAAGAGGTAGCGAAGAGCTAAATGATCAATATAAACAATGACTTTTGACAAAATTAAATTAGATCTAAATTTGTCAAATGCAAAAATAATAGCTAGCAATTCTTTCTCTGTGGTAGTGTAATTTGCTTGAGCGGCTATCAAAGTTCTGCTAGCATAATAGATCGGCTGGAAGTGCTTGTCCCTTCGCTGTCCTAAAACTGCACCTACTGCAAAATCACTTGCATCGCATATTAGTTCAAAAGGTAGATTCTAATCAGGTGAAATCATAATCGGGGCGTTAATTAACTTTTCCTTAAGATTGTTGAAAGATTCCAGACATTCTTGGCCAAAGTTGAAGGGTACGTCTTTTTCTAGTAATTTAGTTAAAGGCTTAGCTATTTTAGAAAAGTCTTTAATAAATCTTCGATAAAAACCGGCGTGTCCTAAAATGCTTCTTATAGCCTTAACTGAATTAGGAGGAGGTAGTTTTTCAATAGTTTCAATTTTCACTTTATCTACCTCTATCCCTTTATTAGAAATTTTATGTCCTAAAATAATACCCTCTTGAACCATAAAGTGGCATTTTTCCCAGTTTAGCACTAAATTTGTCTCTTCACATCTGACCAAAACACGTTCTAGATTATTAAGACAAAGTTGGAAAGAATTACCAAAAACTGAGAAATCATCCATAAATACCTCCATGATGTCTTCCACGAATTCATTGAAGATAGCTAGCATGCATCGCGGAAAAGTAGCAGGAGCGTTACATAGACCAAAAGGCATTCTGCGATAAGTAAACGTACCGTATGGGCATGTGAACGTTGTTTTCTCCTGATCTTCTGGAGCTATCGGGATCTGGAAGTAACCAGAGAGGCCATCTAGGAAACAATAATACATATGACCTGATAATCTTTCCAACATCTGATCAATAAAAGGCAATGGGAAATGATCTTTCTGAGTGGCGTCATTTAGCTTCCTATAATCAATGCAAACTCTCCATCCTGTGACTGTTCTTGTAGGTATTAACTCTTCCTTGTCATTAGACACCATGGTCAATCCACCTTTCTTAGGAACAACCTGCACAGGGCTTACCCAAGAACTGTCAGAAATAGGATAGATAATACCTGCATCTAGAAGTTTAATTACCTCGGCTTTTACAACTTCTTTCATGTTGGGATTCAATCGTCTCTGGGCTTGCACTGATGGTTTGAATTCGTCCTCCATTAAAATTTTGTGGGTGTAGAAAGAAGGATTAATTCCCTTGATATCTGAAATTTTCTAAGCTATAGCATGTCTGTGTTCTCTTAACACATGGAGTAGTTCCTCTTTCTCTGCAAGGCTTAAATCGGATACGATAATGATTGGTAAAGTTGATTCTTCCCCTAAAAAGGTATATTCTAAATGATCTGGCAGTTGTTTTAGTTCTAATTTAGGGGGTTCAGTAATGGAAGGTTTCTGTCTCAATTCATCACTCATCTTTAAATTTTCATAACTTATGTGCCTAGTGATGATTTCATTAGAATCCAACTCTTTCCTTACTTCGTTAATTTCGGGGGTGGTTTCATCTTTCCCCCCACCTTGAACAAGACACAGTTCTAACGTATTGTGAGAGCAAGTTCCTGGAGATTATCTTGAACAAAATAGTCAATAATATCAACAAAATAACACGAATCATCTTGTTCTTTAGAGAATCTCATGGCATCATAAATTTTAAAGACAACTTCTTCCTCGTCAACTCTGAGTACTAATTTGCCATCCCCTACATTAATAACAGCTCTAGCAGTGGCTAAAAATGGTCGTCCCAAAATTAAAGGTACTTCAATATCCTCATCCATGTCAAGCACAACAAAATCAACAGGGAATATAAATTTATCTACCTTCACTAGCACATCTTCAATGATTCCCCTAGGATATTTAACAGATCTATCGGCTAATTGAATACTCATCCTAGTGGGCTTAGGTTCCTCGAGACCTAGTTGTTTGAACATTTTGTAAGGCATGAGATTAATGCTAGCACCTAAATCAGCTAAAGCTTTATTAATAAGTAAACTACCGATCAGACAAGGGATAGTAAAACTCTCTGGATCTTTCAGTTTTGCTGGCAGTTTATTTTGGAGAATAGCTGAGCATTCCTCGTTGAGTTCTACTGTGGCCAATTCTTCCAACTTCCTTTTATTTGTCAGAAGTTCTTTAAGGAACTTCGCATATTTCGGCATCTGTGAAATTGCTTCAACAAAAGGTAAGTTAATGTGTAATTGTTTAAAAACTTCAAGGAACTTACCGAATTGAGCGTCTGTGTGGTCTTTCTTCAATTTTGCCAGATATGGGATGTGCGATTTGTATTCCTTGAGTGGCGATGGAGTGTTATCCTCGGGTTCTGCTGCCTTTTCTTTTGAGAGTTCTGGGATAGTTTTCTTTTCTGGTTCGGCTAGGACCTTTCCATCTCTTAAAGTAATCACTTTGACATGTTCTCTGGGATTTGGCTCAGTGTTACTTGGTAATCCTCCTTGTGGTCTTTCTGAAATTAATTTTGCAAGTTGACCAATTTGGTTTTCAAGCCCTTGAATTGATGCTTGCTGATTTTTCAGTGCCGTTTCAGTACTTTGAAAACGGGTTTCTGATGAGGCCATAAATTTGGTAAACATCTCTTCAAGATTCGGCTTCTTCTCGTGTTGCGGTGGTGGTTGCTGAAATCCTAGAGGAGGTTGTTGTCTTTGATTTCCTTGTCCTCCCCATGAAAAATTTGGGTGATTTCTCCAACCTGCATTATAAGTATTACTATAAGGGTTATTTTGAGATCTAAAATTGTTACCCATATAGTTGGCTTGTTCAGTTTCCATGCTGCATCCATAAGATGCGAAATCTGGATTAAACGTGTTTCCTTGAGTCGCATCGCATTGCATCACTGGTTGTGCCTGTGTAGAACTAACAAAATTATCAAACTTTTTATTTAAAAGTTCTACTTGGTTAGTAAGCATGGCGACAGCATCAATATTATAAACTCCTGCGGCTTTTGTTGGCTTTGTCCTCATGACTTTCCATTGATAATTATTCAATGACATCTCTTCAATAAATTCATAAGCTGCTTCAGGTGTTTTATTATTGATCATCCCTCCTGCGGCTGCATCGATCATTTGTCTAGTTGACGGGTTTAAACCGTTGTGGAAGGTTTGAACTTGTAGCCACAAAGGTAGACCATGATGAGGGCACCTTCTCAAAAGATCTTTGTATCTCTCCCATGCATCGTATAGTATTTCTAAATCCATCTGCACAAAAGAAGAAATATCGTTTCGTAATTTGGCTGTTTTAGCTAGAGGAAAATATTTGAGTAAAAATTTTTCGGTCATTTGCTCCCATGTGGTAATTAAGCCTCGTGGTAAAGAATTTAACCACTGTTTGGCTTTATTTCTCAAAGAGAATGGAAATAGCCTCAATCGAATGGCATCATCAGAAATGCCATTTATTTTGAAGGTATCACATAGTTCCAAGAAATTGGCTATGTGTGAGTTTGGATCTTCGTCCTGTAAACCATCAAACTGCACCAATTACTGTATCATCTGAATAGTGTTAGGCTTTAACTAAAAATGATTAGCAGCAATAGTAGGTCTAAGAATGCTAGTTTGGGTACCAGCCAAACTAGGTTTAGCATAATCATACATAGTGCGATGAGCTTCTTCTTGGTTTATTGGTTCTGCTGGTAGTGCTGGAGGTGGTGGAACATTTTGATTTGCTTCCATCTCGTCTGTAGGTTTTGGCTCTTGCTCAGGTTCTTGTTCTGGATAATGTAAACTGCGTCTAATTTCTCTGCGATTTCTGCGAACTGTTACTTCTAGATCGTCGTCAAAAAGTAGTGGTCTTGTTGGGTTGTTTCTAGTCATAAACTAAAAAGACCTAAAAAGAAAAAGCAAATAAAACTTAAAAATAATTTAAAAAAATAAAAATAAATAAAAACTAAAAATAAAAATAAAATAAAAAATAAATAAATATATATAGTAATGGCTAAAGTAATAGAAATCGAACTTTCATAATATTTTAGTTCCCCGGCAACGGCGCCAAAAACTTGATAATCGACTCGCGTGATATTAAGTAATAAAATTTATAAAAACTGATCACACCAAAACTAACTAATATCACGATGTTAAAGGCAAGTGCACCTATCGAACAGTAGTATAGTTTAGTAGCAAGACCGAGTTATCGTACCCAAGGGAACTAAAAGTACTAGTACTTACTTCTTTTCTATTATCTAGCCTAAAAAATAAAAGAGGATTGTTTAAACTAATTTTAAAACTAACTAAAAGTGCACAAAAAGTAAATTGGGGAAAACTTTAGGGAAAAGTTGATTGATATAAGCAATACTTAAGGGAGAATCCACCTAGACTTCACTTGTTATTGGTTCTTGAGCTAGACGATTTATTCACTTGACTTGATCCTTAGGGATCCCTAACCTATGCTAAACCCTCCGTCGAGGTGTAGAGCAACTAGGCCTAAGTTGTTAATTAAAGTTCCTTTATTAATTAACTTCCTAGGTTGCATTAATTCGATCTATGGCTCCCCATATTAGGTTTGACCCTAATCGAGCAGATTTATGTCGCCCTATGTCTAGGGCTGCATGCAACTCCGCTTAATTATGGTAGATCTACTCTTATCACAGGGACTTTTGCTCTTCTGCTCTAAGCACATCTAATTCTTGAAGTAATACCTAGGATTATTAAATCAAGAATTAAGCACACATAATTAAGAACAACTCAAGTATTTATCATATAACTCAAGAATAAATAATAACAAGATCTGTCTTAGGCTTCATCCTCCTCAAGTATTTGAGGGGTTTAGTTCATAATTAAAGAAGAAAACATCTCAGAAGAAATAAAACAACAAAACATAAGAAACCAAAAAAACCCTGAAGGAATTTAGGGAGATCTTCTATGTTGCTGCAGAATTCCGGCTTCTGAGATGAATTAATCGGCTTTCTCCCTTGGAGTAATCCCTTGCTTCTACCCTCAGTGTGGCAGAAAAACGAGAGGAAAAATATCTAAAAACATGTGTTTATGCTTCTGCCTCATGAGGTCTTTATATAGAGAGCTTGTGGGGAGCCTTTCTTAGCCTCTAAGCATCCTAATTCGAGTGAAATTCCCCTTCCTCACGACTAGAACACGCCCGTGTGCCATGCCCGTGTGACTTCGACAGAGGCCGTGTGCTTTTATCGGTGGAGGCACGGCCGTGTGACCTGGCCGTGCTTGTCGGGGGCTTGACCGTATGATCTTCATGTGGCACGACCGTGTGGCATTTCTTTGCCCGTGTTGTTCACACATTTTGGCCCATTTTTCATCGTTTTTGGCTCGTTTTCCGTTCTTTCTTCTTCCCTATGCTCTTCTGAGTATAAGATATAAAAAGGAAGGATTAAGAACACCAATTCTCACAAAATTGATAAGAATCCATCCAAAATATAGGCTAAACATGAGGTAAAAATATGTATAATTTAGCGTTTATTACCCTTAAAGAGGTTCATAAGTCTGTTTCTAAATGTCTAATGTGAATTGAATATGTTGATGTTACATATGTTGAATGATCCTATCCTTTTTTCTTGATAGGCACTTGCAAAGTTGTATGTTATTAATGGGCAGTATGAGAAAGCTTTTTCACTGTATGCTGATGTAAGTATTTTAAGTATTTGTGCTCATACTAATTTATTTTTTCAACCTTAAAATTATGTATGATATTAATTGCTTATGGAAAATAGGTTTTCATCCATTCTCTAATTGGACATTTTTTTTCTTCTTTGTTGATGTAACTTGTTTGTGATTTCAGCTCATGAAGCCAAATGTATAAACATTTTCATTCTCTGTTTGGTTCTCTTGTAAAATGAATATAAACATTGAAAGAATTGTCAATTTCTTTTAATTTTTTGCGTGTGTTCCTTGAGCAGCAATTCAGACGAGGTTACAAATGGCAATAGAGGTTAGAGACAGTCTTGAGATAGTTCACACTGCGGAGTACTTAAATTTCCTCAAATGTTATTTCTGAGCCTTCTCAGTCGTATATACTTTCTTTGAATTTTTCTTTTTTCTTTTACTATGAATTTTCTTTTCTATTTTCTTTCCTCTTTAATTGCTACTGCCTAGTAATATTCTCCTAAACCCCATCTACAATTATCTATTCTTCTTTTGCTTTTTTGTTCGTTTGGTTAACTATATTTACGTATTATGATTAATGAAATTTTATTTCTTCTTTTTTATCTTCTTTAAAGCTGCTTCAATTAAAATTTTTTTGATGTACTTGTTTTGCAGGCATTAATGTACAAAGTGGAGAAGAAGTGGTTATTAAGCTAGTAATCTTCATTATTATTATTATTATTATTATTATTATTATTATTATTATTATTAATTTGGTGTTTTACTGTTTTTCCCCACAAATGTATTTAGGGATGGGGAAAGGGTTTTCCTTTTTTTTTGTGTGTTTTCTTTTCTATAGTGTATTGGTGGTTGATCACTATATATATATATATATATATATATGTATATATATATACTAAAATAAATGGTTGATTTAGTTGATGATTGTTGCACTTGTATCTAATGTTATTCTTTGATATATTTCTTTATGGTTCATTTGGATACCTAGTATTTCATATAGAGGTGTACATGGGCCGGGCAGCTCGGCCCGACCCGAAGGCCCGCCCGAAATGTGGGAGGGTTTGGGCAAAAATATAGGCCCGAAAAATGGGCTTTGACAAAAAAATAAGGCCCGTTTAAAAAATGGGCCGGGCTCGAGTAAGGCATTTTTGGCCCGAGCCCGGCCCGGCCCGAATTTACTAAAGGACAAAAAATATTATTTTTTAAAATATTATTTTCTTATTGTTTTTCTTCCTATTTTGCTACCATTTTACTATTATGTTGTTATTATTTTGTTGTTATTGTTTAGATATTGTATAAAACTTATTTTATTATTAATTTTGTTATTATTTTAAAGACATTTGTTAATTTTGTTATTATTTTAGAGGCATTTGCTTGTTAAGTTACATCTATTTTAGTGTTATTTAAGTCTACATATTTTTTAAAATTTATTTTCAATTTATTGAAAAATATTTATTTTGATTTTTTTTAGTATTTTTGATGTATTATATATATTTAAAATTATATAAAATAATATAAAAAATTAATACGGGCGGGGCGGGGCGGGCCGGGCTCGGGTTTTAGCATTTTTATATGAGCCGGGTTTGGACAAAATTTTGGGCCCATTTTTTGGGCCCAGCCCGGCCCGAGCACAATGAACGGGCCTAAATTTTTAGTTGGACCCGGCCCGAATCCGGCCCGGCCCGGCCCATGTACACCTCTAATTTCATATTGTAGCGACGTAAAATTTGCTTCGGTCGCTAATTGTGGCGATTTATGGAAAACTTGAAAAACGAATTTTAATTTTATTACGAAAAGGATTTTATTACGAAAAGGGGAGTCGCCACCGATCTTTCTTCCTTGGTGTGATCGGACACCTAATGAAACCTTTTTTAACTAAGATTTATTTTCGGGTAAAATAAGGCCGAGTTTAGGTCCACGTCTAAATTCAGAGAAAAATAGGGTCCGGGAGTCAGTTACGCGCGGGGAAGGTATTAGCACCCCCGCGACGCCCAAAATTGGTATCTTGTTAAACACGTGTTGTCTTGATTTTCAAAAATACGAGTTCGATTTAATATTTAATTGTGATCCGTTCAAAACACGAGAATTTCAAGATTTTTTTTTATTTTTTAGAAGGATGTCTCGTTTTAACACGAACCAACGTGATTCATCCAACATAGCGATGAAACCACAGACTTGATATTAAGATCGGTACATTGCCTTATTTATTTAAAATATAGAAAATGTTTTAAAATAATTATAAAGACCAATAGTAAAAATAATCGTGATGAGTAGTTATGAATAAACGATGATGCAAATACTTAATGAAAAAATTAAAACATAATGTTAGAATAATAATAATAATACTTACAGAAGAAAATAATGGACAAAATAATGTGTCAGTAGTATAGAAAAATAGAGAATGAAAAAAATATGAACGTAAAAAAATGTATACACAATAATAGAAAAATAAGAGTAAAGAAAAGATCAAGTGTAATATGATAATAGATATAAAATAGCGGTAATAAAAATAAAAATAAAATAAAGAAGTCGTTAAAAACAATTTTGAAAATAATCATATATTGCTACGAAAATATACACATATATAAATAGTATAGTAAAAAATATATACATCTTGCAAAACATATTAAAATAGCATTAGAAAATACATACATAATAACATTGGAAATATAAATACATAGCAAAATATTAAAAACATGTACGTTCTATAATATTACAAAAATGCATAAAATAATACATATATATAAAAATACATGTTTATAATATAATAATAAAAAAATACATAACGTATAAGAAATATACTTAATAGTATCAAGAATATGTACACAATAAATAAAATATACACATAACGTAGTATTAAAAATTTTTATAAATGTAATAGTATAAAAATATGTACAAAATAATGTGATAACAAAATTATGTATTTACAACAATAATATAAAAGTAACGATATGTATAAACAAAAATATATATGTATGTTGATAATAATGACAACAATAATAATGCTAATAATCAAACAAGTATGCTGAAATATTGATATTAAAAAAAATAAATGAATAATAATAGATACAATAACGTTAAAAAAAACTATACGTATAATAACAAAACATAATACAAATAATAATATAATAATAATGTGTAAGGACAATGAAAATAATGATAATATGTATGGAAGTTGACATAACATGAAAATATTGAAAATAATAATTTAATACTATCTAAAACGTATATATATATATATATATATATATATATATGAGAATTAATTAAAACAAATATTAAGACTAATAATAGTAATAATGAAAATGACAACACTAAGATAATTAATTTAAATAGTAAAATATCTTAAAAGGATTAAATTAAACTAAAAGCTAAATATTTGGGGCGAAATTAAAAATAACAGGAAGCTAATGGGTTAATTTGAACGCGCGAGAAACAGTGGAGGACTGAAGCAGAAATTTCCCACAGCTTTTAAAACGACATTGCAGTGAGGGGGACGGATTCGAAAGCCAACTAAAATTACGGGGCTAATTTTTAAAATGTAAAAACTTTAATTGCAGAAACATGGAAAAGCGGAAGGGTTAAACGCGCAAATAACCCTTCCGCTAAAAAACACGCGGATCTGGTCTCCCACGGGTCGGGTCGGAACGGGTCATATAAATGCCAAAATTTTTATTTTTTTTCATTTGTTCATCAATTCAAAAAAGTGGAAGAGAGAAATTCTCTCTTCTCTCTGGGTTCTCTCCAGAACAGGACCAGGGGAAGGCCACCGACGATCGTCAATCGGGCCACCGTGCGCCGCCGTCGCCGGCCACCGTGGACGGTGGTCGAACTTAAAAAAGGTAATATTTTTTCTTTTTTTTGTATTTTTTTAATCTATATGTGTATGTGTGTAGTGAGATAAAAAAGAAAAAAAAAGGAAACAGAGATTCGAAACAAAATGAAATAAAAGCATAAAAAAAACAAAGAGGAAATCACCTCTGTTTCAGTCTTTCAATTTTTTATTCAAAATCGGGAAGGGATTTTTGATAATCTTCTTTCTCTTTTTGTAAAAGTCCCTCCCTTTTTTACATCTCTTTTCATTCGGCTTTAATAGCCATTTTACATGTATTTTTTATTGTTTTCTGTCACTTCTTCTTTCTTTTGCAGGTGTAGAGGCGTGGTGGTGCAGAGGGCAGGTGACCGGTGCAGGTGGGCTGACGTCGGTGGTGTCAGAGGGGTGGTTGCCGCAAGCTAGGGAAGGTGGCTAGGGTTTTTCTTTTTTGTTTTTTTCTGATTTTGGGTTGTGTTGTAGTGGGCTAGGGATTTTTGGGTTGAAATGTTATTGGGTTTAATGGTTATTTGTAATGGGTTAGTGGGTAATTAAAATGTAATGGGTTAAAAGGGTTAAAGGCAAATTTTGGGCTTCTACAGCTGCCCCTCTTTGCTCATTGTCGTGCAACGAGAATAGAGCAAAGACTTTCAAGGAAGACCAAATTTTGCCCAACCTTGTTAAGTCTTGACTTGCTTTGGTGCTTTTCTTGTTCAGCTCTCTTTCCAGTCCACCGCATCTTGTAACTTTGGTTCAATCCATCGACTTCAGAGATGACTTGTAACTTCAATCTACTCGCATCCATTGGGATATACAATTCATCCTGATCTAGTCTTCTGCAACTTCGGAGAGATGGAAGCTGGTATCTTCAATTTGCTCTACTGCAACTTCAGGAAGGCAAAATATGATTCTTCGATCAGCTCCAACCTTTATTGAAAAACAAACATCAAAAACAGTTCGGCCAGCGAACTCTCGCAATATGGGTTAATTTTGGATCATAAATTGAAAGTATCTCAGTGTGTGACTTGAGACTCAACTCACCTCTCGCAGTATGAGTTGGTCTTTTTGAAAAACAGAAATTAAAAGGCTTAACTCACCTCTCGCAATATGAGTTAATTTTTTGAAAAACAGGAGGGAAAAGGCTCAACTCACCTCTCGCAATATGAGTTGATTTTTGAAAAGCAGAAAAGAAATTGAAAACAGAAATTGAAAAAGCTCAACTCACCTCTGTAATATGAGTTGACTTTGAGAAACATAAATTGAAAGACTGAAATTGAAAATACCTCTGCATGTGAGCCGAGGCTCAACTCACCTCTGTAATATGAGTTGATTTTTGAAACAGAAATTGAAAATACCTCAACGTGTGAGCCGAGGCTCAACTCACCTCTGTAATATGAGTTGATTTTTGAAACAGAAAATGAAAAGCTGAAATTGAAAATACCTCAACGTGTGAGCCGAGGCTCAACTCACCTCTGTAATATGAGTTGATTTTTGAAACAGAAAATGAAAAGCTGAAATTGAAAATACCTCAACGTGTGAGCCGAGGCTCAACTCACCTCTGTAATATGAGTTGATTTTTGAAAAGCAGAAAAGAAATTGAAAACAGAAATTGAAAAAGCTCAACTCACCTCTGTAATATGAGTTGACTTTGAGAAACATAAATTAAAAGACTGAAATTGAAAATACCTCTGCATGTGAGCCGAGGCTCAACTCACCTCTGTAATATGAGTTGATTTCTTGAAAAAGAAATTGAGAACAAGAAAATACCTCAACATGTCTTGAGGCTTAACTCATTTCTGTAATATGAGTTGATTTTTTGAAAAAGAAATTGAAAAGCTGAAATTGAAAATACCTCAACGTGTGAGCCGAGGCTCAACTCACCTCTGTAATATGGTTGATTTTTGAAAAGCAGAAAAGAAATTGAAAACAGAAATTGAAAAAGCTCAACTCACCTCTGTAATATGAGTTGACTTTGAGAAACAAAAATTGAAAGACTGAAATTGAAAATACCTCTGCATGTGAGCCGAGGCTCAACTCACCTCTGTAATATGAGTTGATTTCTTGAAAAATAAATTGAGAACAAGAAAATACCTCAACGTGTCTTGAGGCTCAACTCATTTCTGTAATATGAGTTAATTTTTTGAAAAAGAAATTGAAAAGAAATTGAAAATACCTCAACGTGTCTTGAGGCTCAACTCACCTCTGTAATATGAGTTGATTTTTGAAAAACAGAAAAGAAATTGAAAACAAAAATTGAAAAAGCTCAACTCACCTCTGTAATATGAGTTGACTTTGAGAAACGTAAATTGAAAGACTGAAATTGAAAATAACTCTCCATGTGAGCTGAGGCTCAACTCACTTCTGTAATATGAGTTGATTTTGAAAAAGAGAAAATGAAAAGCAGAAATTGAAAAAGCTCAACTCACTTCTGTAATATGAGTTGACTTTGAGAAATAAATTAAAAACTGAAATTGAAAAAGCTCAACTCACCTTTGTAATATGAGTTGTCTTTGAGAAACAGGAATAAAAAGACAGAAATTGAAAAAGCTCAACTCACCTCTGTAATATGAGTTGACCTCGAGGGACTGAAATTAAAAATAGAAATTGAAAAAGCTCAACTCACCTCTGTAACATGAGTTGACTTTTGAACAACAGGGATTGAAAATACCTCAGCGAGTCCTGAGGCTCAACTCACCTCTCGTGATATGAGTTGATTTTTTGGAAACATAAATTAAAGGTACCTCCGAGTACCAAAACACATCATCTGGTGGAACTCAGGTGTCCTTTCCTTGATTTGGTGCAGTTATCTTTGAAACCCCTTGTTCCGCTGAAGTATCTATACATGTCATGCATGATGTCATCATGATATGCATATGTTTGTCTTAAATGCCTGTATGCCTACATGATTATGCTATACGCCTGTGTCTCTTTTTTCATGATTATTGTGATGATCTGCATTCATTGCTTTGATTCTTGATCTTCTCTTCAGGCTTTGTACCCATCCTCAAACTTTACGAGTACTCTGTGTTTCTCAGATATCACTATTTTGCCTCCGGTTGAACTTTTGTCCTTGCTTTGAGGCTCTTGTACTTGTTAAATTCTCATCTAGGTAATGTTCAACATTTCTTTTGTTTGGAGTATGTCATCTCAAAATGCTTTAAATCTTCAATGCATGAACTCTTCCATATTTCTTAATCAAGAATCTTTTCGAGCATGGCTTCTTGCGTAGAAGGTTTCAAACTGCTGGAAATGCTTCAAACACTGTAGTCTTGCTGTTTGACTCACTGCTCAAATCGTCTTACTCCTTGGGCCCAGATCTATTTGATTAGGACGCCCTTTCAGGTTTTTTTATCCTAATTTGCTTACCAAGATGCCCTTTTTAGGTTTTCATTTTGATCTTCTTCTCTTTTTTCAACTTGGGACGCCCTATTATTTGGTTGGTATTTCGACCCAAAACTCGAGGAAATGTTTTGCTCAACCAGCTTGCCCCACTGTGACTTTGACAGAAAATCCAAAGAGATAAACTCAATTTGAGCTCAAATATCTCCCACTCTTATACCTGGTGAGTTTTTAAACAACAGTTCTGTTTCAGGTTCCTGTACTATTCAGAAGCTTTTCAGAGTAATACGCGAAACTCCTTTTATAAAAACATTATTGGTCCACTAATCGTTATTTCAACCTGATGTGTTTGAGAAAAAATCATACCTAATGGACAAGAGTGAAATTGATTGGAAGCGTAACTCGAAACAAACAAGTCAACATGGATAACAAATAAAATCAAGAATGGCATTTTTTTTGAAACGAATAAGATAAACAGATTCAAAATGGGTAGGATGGAAACTAGGTGCCCCAGATATCGCAGTCTGAGCTTCTCTGTTCGAACTTCTTGAGGACCATTTTGACCTCAATATGTGTTTAGGGGATTCGGAGTACTCCGTTGATGCCCTAAGACGTAGCATACTTTTCCATTGTCAATTCAAGCATGGCAAGACTACTGTGTCCCGTTTTATCAAAATTTAAGCAGCCCTTTTCTGGGTTTTCAACTCAAAACCCCTTTGGTCTCAAGGCGCCCTTTACGGGTTTTCACCTTGGCCTTTCCATTTTCTTTTCTTTCTTTCTCTTTTTTTTTTTCTCTCTTTTCTTTCCCTTTTTTTTTTTTTTTTGTTTTTAAAGGTCTCAAAGCACCCTTTACCTTGGCCTCTCCTTTTTGGCATCTTTGAACTGAATCTGAATTTAGGATTGGGTTAATGCTCCTCCGGGGAAAGCTTCCTTTATCTCATAAAGTTCTTAGGCATTCATTTTCCTTTGAAATCCTTTTGTACAGAAATGATCTTCTGTCGTGACTTGCCATTATCCATTTCTCGCACATTTGACTATGATGAACGCTTTCAGACCTTTTTCTGCAGTCAAGTTTACTGAAGACATTTTATTTCATCCGACTCTTGATTTGATCAAAGCTTGGAGGAAAAGAATCTTAATTTCCATGGGCAGAATCACCTCTAATGCCCCAGCAAAGGTACTTGTCAACTTTAAAAAGCATAAAAAAGTAAAAGGTAGCTTCTTATGCCAATATTTACAAGTCTCGATCACCTTTTATAACTATTTTTCTTTTTTTTTGTATTTTTTTCTTTTGGTAGCCTTTGTTGTATTGTGATAGGGCGCCTAATCTTTGAACTGTAATCTTTTGACATTGTACAATCGCGCACTATAAAACATGATTCTTTTTTGCATTTGATCTTCTTTTTCTTTCTTTTCTTTTTTTTTTATTTTTATTTTTTTGATGACTGTCGACTTTATAATATTGGCATGTGAAGCAACATTCACTTTTCTAACGAAGCAAATGCCGACCATGACGATGATGTCAACTAGAAACTTTTGACAAGATCATCCCCAGAACACCCATGCCCTACGCACTGAAAAGTTTGTGGAGAAATAACTGATGTCATTCCCTTCCTTTGATGGACCAACAATATCCGATCTTCATGATTAACCTGGTTATTGTAGAACCATTGTCATGTGTTCTTTTCTTTTAAGATGTTCCTAAGTGCATCTTAATATGATCGTGCGAGAACATCCTTGAATTCTTGGAAATAACTCAATAGTCTTGCCTTATTTTTGCGGTGAGCTAGGTTTCGATCTTCCTCTCTTTTTCCCAAGCTTGCAATGTCAACTGACCCTTTGTAAGTTAGGGATTTGTCTTTCATCTTATTTTGCCATCTTTAACAAATCGGAAGATAGGCATAATCTCTGTCATCTTTGAAGTCTCAAAATCCCTCTAGACACATACCTCACTCCAAAGGGAGTCAGTAGCAGCATCGCTCATGACATTGATATCTGGGCACCTATTGTAGGTACGAGGCAAATTTCAAAGAATAAATGGTTCAAAAAGATCATTTACATGGTATGATCATGAATGTAAAATAAAAGAATGAAAGTCCAAATAAAAGAATCTGTAAATAGAAGAAAATTCACTCAAAAGGATGCATTTCATAAAGATCTTGGACCCAAGCCTATTTCACAAAAGGAAACTTATCGCCTCTAGGCTTAAGGCAATAAGTATGTTTTGAATATTACTCTAGATTAGCTTTAAAAGTGCACGGATCTCTTCCACAGTTCTACTGTTCAAAATACTCCCAAGCATGTGAAGTTTAGAGGTGGGTGATATCGTGGCCGTGGTTGAATTGGGTATGAATTAGAAGTATAGTAGCTTTCTGTTCCCACTATACGGGTTTCTGGCTCTTCTTTTTTTCTTCATGGGCGTTGCACCCCTTTTTAACTCTTGAGGACTTCCATCCTTCCACTTTTGATGGCATTCTCAATCAGTTCCCCAGATACCACGATATCCGCAAAGTCCTTTGTGGCGCTCCCGACCAACTTGTCATAAAATGGCGCTTTCAACGTGTTGATGAAAAGAATCACTATTTCAGTTTTGGTTAAAGGTGGTTCTACTTGTGCCGAGATATCCCTCCATCTCTGCGCGTATTGCCTAAAAGTTTCCGTCGGCTTCTTTTCCATCATCTGTAGAGTCAACCGATCAGGTACCATGTCAGACATGTGCTTGTACTGTTCCCAAAACGCTGATGCTAGGTCTTTCCATGATTGGATCCTTTCTCTGCTAAGTTGATTATACCATCGAAGAGCTGATCCAACCAAGCTGTCTTGGAAACAGTGTATGAGCAGCTTATCATCATTTAAATAACCAGTCATCCTTCGGCAAAACATGATAAGATGCCCCTTTGGACAACTCGTTCTATCATATTTTTCAAAGTCTGGCACTTTAAACTTCGGAGGCAGAACCAGATCGGGTACCAAACTGAGCTCTTTGGCACTCAATGCCGAGAAGACTTCAGTACCTTCTATTGCCCTGAGCCTTTCTTCCAAACTTTTATACTTATCATGATCGTCTAATTTCAATTTGGCTATTCCCATTGGATCATTCAGAACAAAAGGATCGGAAAGAGTAGCTCCGGGATTCGACACAAATATACCTTGCCCTAATTGAGCAGATGGTGCAGGTCGTTTCTCTAGGCCTACGGATTCCCCTAGAGTGTACCCCCTCGTGTTGCATGGGCGTGCGGTGGAGTGAATCCTGAGGGATAGGGCGGATACTGATTTGTTCTTGATTGGGGTTCTATGATTTCAGGGCCTTGTAAAGGTTTTTTCTCTTTAACCAAAACCGACATCATCTCTATCATTTTGGCCATTCGATCTTTTCGTTCAAGTGATTCCTCTCGAGACCTCATCATTAGATCCCTATTTTCTTGCTGTGACTTGGCCAGTTGCTCTTGTAATTCCTTTTGGACTCTTTCCATCCTTTCGATTCTTTCATTGAGTTCAACCTCCATTACTCTAGTTTTCCGGCGCGTTCTATTCGAATGATGTGATTCCAGCCTTGTATTGTTGCCACTGCGAATTGTACGATTCTAACCTTAGTGGATGAGTATGGGATATGTATATGCAATGAATGAATGAAAAAAATGTCAAATGAACGAAAAAATGTCAAATGAACGTTAGTCATGAATGCAAAAATTTGGTGTCGATTTCAAGATAGCCCCTATTTAGGCATTTCATTAATCAAAGAGTTTATTACAAAAAGTTTCGATCACTTGTGTAATTGACTCCTCCATCAGAAACCCGTTTTACCAGTCTCTAATCAACACCTTCCTAGCAAGATGCCTACAATGGATAATGAAAAATTGAAATACAGATAAACAGCCTCGGTCAGTACAACAAAAATGAACAGAGGAAAATTTGTGGAAAATCTAGCAAATCAGGCTGCTTGAACCAATGGACCCGATTCCTATAACAAGCGTGGATGTAAAAGAAAACAGAAGGTAAGAGGTATTCCTCCTGTGTACTTATTTCGGTGACTAGTAAATGGACGGAGGTTCAAAATGGCTCTAGTTGCGTGGCTCGTACAGTTCACTACATGTGGTTTTGGTTCTAAATAGGTACTCGAATTGTCCGTACCATCATCTACTAAGATTAGTACAGAGCCTCGGTCACGGCCTATCACAGGCTTACGAGTTCAATTCGAGGGATTACATGTACTTATGCCTATGCGGAGGGACGAGTTAACTCACGAAAGCATAAGTCGTATGTAACTCGAAAGTATTCACTAGCCTGTGCGGAGGGACGAGTTAACTCACGAAGGCGTAGCGTTTACTTTCACTTAAAAGGACAGAGCCCGGGTATGGCGCTCATGTTATGCAAAATGCTCGTGAACGGTTTGTGGGGAGAAACTCACAAACCTTATGTTTTATTTCAAAACTAAGCTAAAAACCAAAATCATAAAAACTCAGAGCTGAAAAAAACAATAAGATAAAACGAGTTAGAGAAGTATTTACGACATGATGCAAATGCATGATTTTTCAAAATTTCAGGATCACGACTAAACATTTACTTGAACAAGGGATTTCAAAAATTTCGACAACGCGCGATTAATTCGACTCGACTCTCAAAAAGGCGTCCCCAGCGGAGTCGCCAGCTGTAGCGACGTAAAATTTGCTTCGGTCGCTAATTGTGGCGATTTATGGAAAACTTGAAAAACGAATTTTAATTTTATTACGAAAAGGATTTTATTACGAAAAGGGGAGTCGCCACCGATCTTTCTTCCTTGGTGTGATCGGACACCTAATGAAACCTTTTTTAACTAAGATTTATTTTCGGGTAAAATAAGGCCGAGTTTAGGTCCACGTCTAAATTCAGAGAAAAATAGGGTCCGGGAGTCAGTTACGCGCGGGGAAGGTATTAGCACCCCCGCGACGCCCAAAATTGGTATCTTGTTAAACACGTGTTGTCTTGATTTTCAAAAATACGAGTTCGATTTAATATTTAATTGTGATCCGTTCAAAACACGAGAATTTCAAGATTTTTTTTGATTTTTTAGAAGGATGTCTCGTTTTAACACGAACCAACGTGATTCATCCAACATAGCGATGAAACCACAGACTTGATATTAAGATTGGTACATTGCCTTATTTATTTAAAATATAGAAAATGTTTTAAAATAATTATAAAGACTAATAGTAAAAATAATCGTGATGAGTAGTTATGAATAAACGATGATGCAAATACTTAATGAAAAAATTAAAACATAATGTTAGAATAATAATAATAATACTTACAGAAGAAAATAATGGACAAAATAATGTGTCAGTAGTATAGAAAAATAGAGAATGAAAAAAATATGAACGTAAAAAAATGTATACACAATAATAGAAAAATAAGAGTAAAGAAAAGATCAAGTGTAATATGATAATAGATATAAAATAGCGGTAATAAAAATAAAAATAAAATAAAGAAGTCGTTAAAAACAATTTTGAAAATAATCATATATTGCTACGAAAATATACACATATATAAATAGTATAGTAAAAAATATATACATCTTGCAAAACATATTAAAATAGCATTAGAAAATACATACATAATAACATTGGAAATATAAATACATAGCAAAATATTAAAAACATGTACGTTCTATAATATTACAAAAATGCATAAGATAATACATATATATATAAAAATACATGTTTATAATATAATAATAAAAAAAATACATAACGTATAAGAAATATACTTAATAGTATCAAGAATATGTACACAATAAATAAAATATACACATAACGTAGTATTAAAAATTTTTATAAATGTAATAGTATAAAAATATGTACAAAATAATGTGATAACAAAATTATGTATTTACAACAATAATATAAAAGTAACGATATGTATAAACAAAAATATATATGTATGTTGATAATAATGACAACAATAATAATGCTAATAATCAAACAAGTATGCTGAAATATTGATATTAAAAAAAATAAATGAATAATAATAGATACAATAACGTTAAAAAAAACTATATGTATAATAACAAAACATAATACAAATAATAATATAATAATAATGTATAAGGACAATGAAAATAATGATAATTGTATGGAAGTTGACATAACATGAAAATATTGAAAATAATAATTTAATACTATCTAAAACGTGTATATATATATATATATATATGAGAATTAATTAAAACAAATATTAAGACTAATAATAGTAATAATGAAAATGACAACACTAAGATAATTAATTTAAATAGTAAAATATCTTAAAAGGATTAAATTAAACTAAAAGCTAAATATTTGGGGCGAAATTAAAAATAACAGGAAGCTAATGGGTTAATTTGAACGCGCGAGAAACAGTGGAGGACTGAAGCAGAAATTTCCCACAGCTTTTAAAACGACATTGCAGTGAGGGGGACGGATTCGAAAGCCAACCAAAATTACGGGGCTAATTTTTAAAATGTAAAAACTTTAATTGCAGAAACATGGAAAAGCGGAAGGGTTAAACGCGCAAATAACCCTTCCGCTAAAAAACACGCGGATCTGGTCTCCCACGGGTCGGGTCGGAACGGGTCATATAAATGCCAAAATTTTTATTTTTTTTCATTTGTTCATCAATTCAAAAAAGTGGAAGAGAGAAATTCTCTCTTCTCTCTGGGTTCTCTCCAGAACAGGACCAGGGGAAGGCCACCGGCGATCGTCAATCGGGCCACCGTGCGCCGCCGTCGCCGGCCACCGTGGACGGTGGTCGAACTTAAAAAAGGTAATATTTTTTCTTTTTTTTTGTATTTTTTAATCTATATGTGTATGTGTGTAGTGAGATAAAAAAGAAAAAAAAAAAGGAAACAGAGATTCGAAACAAAATGAAATAAAAGCATAAAAAAACAAAGAGGAAATCACCTCTGTTTCAGTCTTTCAATTTTTTATTCAAAATCGGGAAGGGATTTTTGATAATCTTCTTTCTCTTTTTGTAAAAGTCCCCCCCTTTTTTACATCTCTTTTCATTCGGCTTTAATAGCCATTTTACATGTATTTTTTATTGTTTTCTGTCACTTCTTCTTTCTTTTGCAGGTGTAGAGGCGTGGTGGTGCAGAGAGCAGGTGACCGGTGCAGGTGGGCTGACGTCGGTGGTGTCAGAGGGGTGGTTGCCGCAAGCTAGGGAAGGTGGCTAGGGTTTTTCTTTTTTGTTTTTTTCTGATTTTGGGTTGTGTTGTAGTGGGCTAGGGATTTTTGGGTTGAAATGTTATTGGGTTTAATGGTTATTTGTAATGGGTTAGTGGGTAATTAAAATGTAATGGGTTAAAAGGGTTAAAGGCAAATTTTGGGCTTCTACACATATCATTGATCTGCTTTTTGGGTGTTGTAAAAACCAGTTTATTAGCTGATTTATATGCATATGCCACTATGGAGATTCTAGATTTAATGTTGTAGAGCTATGTTGTGAATGTTTAAGCCCAAAGCAGCTATTTTATGCCTATTAAGCTCGAAGAAAATCAACCAGTGATGTTTGTTCTTCTTTTAAGTAGTTCACTTAGTTAGAGTAGAGATATCTGCAAACTGCAATTAGCTCAAGATTGCTCTGGATATAGTACATGACAAGCTATGAAGGCATTGTTGGAGAGTTTATATATATGTTTACTTTTATAATGATATAAAGGAGTTAGGGGGTAAAAGTTTGTTTGACTATGACTTACTTTGAGCATTTTTAAAGTTGCACCATGGGGCATTGTATTTTAGCTAATAGATTTCCATGATTTGCGAAGGTGCTTTAAATAATTTGGGTAGAAGTTTAATTTTTAGGTTGTAGTTACACTTCTATTCTTTGTTTGCCATTTGATACTTCAATTGAAATGTCACATATTGCCAATGTTCGAAGTTTTGTATCTGTTTCTGATATGTACACCTTGTGTTTTGCAAGAATTTGTCAAGACTAAGAATCCACAGCTTCATTATGAGTCAAAGTTGTATATATTTCTACAAGGGGGAAGTAAGTTTAGTTTCTCTCTCAATCTATTTATTACTGTCAATTGTAGTTAGGGAGTAGTTTTCTTACTTTCTTTTATGTGTGCAGCGGGTATTCCACATTTAAAATGGTTTGGAGTTGAGGGTGAGTACAATGTTATGGTTATTGATCTTCTTGGACCAAGCTTAAAAGACTTGTTCAACTCTTGCAATCGGAAGTTCTCTTTAAAAACTGTTTTGATGCTTGCAGAAGTATGCCATCTATTTCGGAAACTTTTATTCTAGTAAATTCTGATTCTTGCTTTATAGTGGCATTATTAAAAATTTATCTTTCCATATCATAATTCAAAGAGATCAGTTAATGCGTTTTGACATATGTGGCTTTGAGGGTCGTATAAGTGATTTCCTTACTGGCCTGAAATGCCAGTACATTGCTGTTTCAACTTGCAGTCGGTATTGTGGAGACTTTTTGGTGGTGCTTGGAAGTTTTATCAGTTCCTTTATATTGCAAAAAAAAATGTATTTGCAAAGTTGATATGGGACATTTTAAGGTATTTATAATATTACTTGGACAAAGACTGGGAATACTGATATGAAGAATGGAAATGGATAGAAGGGGCAAATGGATGTGAAAAGAAAGCATCCATGGGGTTGGGGGTATTGACCAGGAGGCAGGAGACGACAATTATTATTGTGCCAACTTTGCAACTTGTAAAGTTGTATTAACCATTTAGCTGTGAGGAAGCAATAAACGTCGGGCCCCTCCCCTCTTCACTTCTGTCCTTCATAGATCTAAATTGTGGACTGGATTCAACCGTGGCTTCCTTTTACTTTCAATAATGTCATGCTCACCCATAATTTCTCATTATCAACATTTTTTTTATTTCAATAATATTCTTTTGTGATATTATTAATAATGGTTTTTTACTGTGTCGTGATATTTAATATTTTTGTTATAATAAATATTTGTAATTTACGAAGCATTTTTAAGGAAAATTTCAAAATTAGTGACTTTTGAGTTTAGAGATTTATCAAATTATTATGGGAGTCCTTGTAAAGGAGGCCATCAAAAGTATTCCCTAAAATATATTTAAAGGTGTTATCATAAAAAAGGAAACCTAGAAAAGGAAAAAGAGAGGGATCTAGTGCTATAAGTGTCATAGAGTGATGATGATCCCACCAACAACTTTGGGTCGGATGAAGATCATCTTAGTAACTATATGACATTCACAACAAATGCTAGAAAACAAAGTCATGCTAGAAAAATGGAAACAAGTGTGTGATGTGAATGCTAAACTATTAAAATAAAATGCTAAGTTGATGAAGCCAAAGAATTATTACTTAAAAGAATAATTAATCAACCTGTAGAAACTCAGAAAGAATTACATAAAACCAAGCACATGCTGGAGGAGCTTAATTCAAGTGGTGAAAAATTGGATGAAATCCTTGGCACTAGCAGGAGAGATAAAATAAAATAAAATAAAAAAGGAGTCTTGGATATGTGGATGAAAAGAAGGTTGTTATGAATAATTTTACGCAATGCATTGCTTTGTACATGTAGGTTCAAATCTATCAAGATGCACCTGCAAGTGGCAAAATCTTTAGGAATCTTTTAAGTAGTACAATTTCAGATTATGTATCACGTATTAGGTCTTAGCTTTAAAAAAAATTGCTTTTATATCACAACCCAACCCATCGTCAAACCATGTTTCAGAAACTCAAATTATCATTTTTGGAGCTCAAAGTTTTATTTGCACATGTGCCTTAACAAATTTAGACTCAAAACTTCACAGTACAGATTAAAATAGGTGTGATGTTTCATCATTGAATATCATAGAATCCAGTTGGTGAGTGTTAGGATAACAGTTAACTCTATTAATCTGTTAAGTCAGTCAGTTAGCTGTTAGCTTTTGGTTAACTGTTAGTTAATCTGTTAACTAGCAGTTGTAGTTAGTATGCTTTACTATATATAAGCATGAACAGCATCTACACGATATATAGTTTTTCCAACAATGAATTCTTCTTGACTAATACAGTTTTTCTTCAGTTTATCTTCTTTTTTTTATAAGTTTAACAGTGAGGAGAATGATCGATAACGCTTTCATTTTTACATATCTAGTGGTAATATCATCAAATTGCAAGTCAAAGCTTTAAAAGGCGCATTAGAAATATATTGAGTACCAACAGTAGTAATACATAAGATTTTGAACATCGAAGGTTATGAAGTTGAGTGGATGGATGAAATAAAAAAGAAGCAGCAGCTGGTAACTTTCCCTTTTCCCTGGACTATTCTGCTCACAATGAGTTTTTATAATTAAGAAATTTGGATCGTTTTATCACAAATATAGAAATCAAACAATATATGTAAACATCAAGCATCACAAACAAACAAACAAACAAACAAGCTAGCTAGCTGCGGTATCAAGAGATTGAAAACCTTCTCCTCCTAGGCTTGGCAACGTCCACTCCAAGGTTATCATCGATATGGGAAGTGTCCTTGGAGCCATGTCGGAAGGGATTTAGCTTGCCTAGAGTCTTGGACATGGAAGAGAAGAAGGTAGGCTTTCTGGTCCCAATGCTCTTTGAACTAGTTCCAGTTTGATTGTTCTTCTGCATGTCCGATATGTACATCTTCATCTTCAAAAGCTCCGTTCGCAATGCCTCATTCTCCTTTACCAGCGACACGTCTGCCTGCAACTGATTCCTGGTGGTCACAGCATCTGGCTGGTTGCGGTCATCCGCCCCCCCACTCCTTAGCTTTAGCTGATCATAGTACAAAGCGTGCAAAACAATCTGCACAGGCAAGCGCTTGTTTTGGGATGCATGCACTCGAGCTTCATAGGACAGCTTCAGGGGGTCCATGGAGCTACATACCTTCTCCCTCTCTATCTCGTCCAGATTTGGATGAGACTGTATGCATGCATTAATTCATTCATTAGCAAATTAACTCGCAATTTATATGATTTGTTGATAAATTATTCAACTTTTAGATTAATTAAAAGATTCAAAATTAACCTTGAGGTAGATGTCAATGGCCCGGTAGAGATCATCCTCCACCTTTCTGGCTCCTTTAGGGACGAGATTGGCGATGCCGTTGAACTTGGAGATGGAGAGTTCAACTACAGTTGCTATCTCCGCCAGGTATGCGTCTACAGTCTTAGCAACTCTCTGCATCGCAGAGGAACTTACCTCCCTAAAATCGCCGCCATTGAAAACAGCCATGCTCTTCTCCTTCTCCACAAACCCGGAGATGATCCTCCTCACGCTGTCCAGATCGAAGAGCTTCTCCCCATCATATGTGAAAGACAGGACCAAAAAATCATCAACCGTAACATGCTCCAATATGAGCGAGATCCGTTTCTCCACCTCGTTCCTGCAAGCACTGGAGGCTTTCAGAAAAATTGCACAGCGGAGAAGGCAACACAAGAAGTGGATCGGAAAGGCAGCTTTCTCCGCCGGTAGCAGTTGCACTATGGACTCTAAAAGCTCACGCTGCTGGATCCGAAGATCAGAGTCAATGGGCTCCGAACACTTGATGCCGTTGCCCGAGTGATCTCGTACTAGATCTCGGAGCCATCTCTCCGCGTAAGTTATGAGAGCGGTAGCGATGGTTAGGGGTTTTGCACCCCTTTGTTTCATTGCGCCAATGATTCTACCAAACAACTCAACGTCCAGGATCGATAGCTCTTCCGTCCACCAGTTTGGAGGCGTACGGCAAGGGAAACTCGCCTCGTTACAAGCCTGCAGGCACCAATCCAGTTCATATTTAATATTCATGGTATATAACATAATTAAATCGATTCGCATAAAAAATACACGCACCCTAGCACTGGCTACATCAATGCATCTTTGAACAATCTTGAGCTCCTCAGCCATGGGAAGCAAATCCTCGCATGATTTGAGAACGACGACGGCGCCAGAAAGGCTAGACAGGGCAACCTGTGAGAGGAAATCTTCGGTGCGCCCCGCCAGGTTGTTGTCGCAGTATTTATCCGTCATTTGGAGATACTCGGCAGCACATCGGAGAGCCGCCACGTTATGCACAGTAATCTCGAAATTAACGCCGTAGCAGAACTTGGCTGCTTTCTCGAAGATCTCAGGGCCTCCGGGGATTTCAGACAGGTTGATTCTTGTCAAATCCGCTTCAGTTGTTTCCATTATCAACTTCCTTATGTAATTGCTCTTTGCCACCAGCATGAACTGCATTCATGACCATATGCCCTGTTGGATTATACCCAGAATTTGCCACTAAATATTAAACATAAAACGCAAAGGAATTTTACCTTGTGGAGATTGAAATTGGCTTCACCAACTTCGACAATAACATCAGTAGGAATCTCTTGGGAGAAAACCCTGAAATTAACCATAAATAATGATAACTAATAAAGAATCGCACTAGGGTAATACAAGTGAGTAAGCATAGTTAAGTAATTGAATCTACCACTGGCCGGTCCTCTCCATGGCAGTGGACAGCCTGCTGTTGCTCCTTAGGGGAGTAGCCATAGATAGGCGAGCTGGTTTGGCAAGGGAAAAGAAGAACGTACGGAAACTGAGGAGAAATGGAGCTGTTTCTATTATGAGAAGAAGTATAGTTTTTTTTATAGAGATTCAATTAATCTCATTGGCTCCTTTGATTTTGCCTTTCATGCTTGTGATCTTATCCGCTGTGAGCTGTGACTAACTTTTGAGTATGGACCATTATACCCCGATACTGCTTCACGACAAACCGTACTTTTCCTTTGGCTATTACATTGGATTTAAATATCATGGAGGAAAAAAAAAAAAAGCAAAGCTTTTACGCTTTATGTTCAAAGTAAAAGAAGTATCATGGAACACCTAATAAAAAATCATAAGTAATTAATTGAAGAAAAAATATTTAAGAATCAAAATAAAAATAAAAATAAAAATAAAAATTAAACACTTAATTTAAACAGGAAAAACTCAATTATCATTTGAGAATTTTGTTGATGTGATCCCATCGAAACAATGGATTTATATTAATCCAAAATAGTAATATGGATTACATCATTACATCATTGTCTACACGAGATGACATCCAAATCCTTACTGGTACTCTCCCAACGACAAGAAGACATGATCTAAAAACTAATTTTTCTTTTGCTGATTTTAAATTTTAAATTTTTTTGGACAATATTTTCTCCACGTCTTATCAACCCATTATAGTGGAGATTAAGAATCTAATTTTGGTAATTAATGATTGTGTTTGCAGGGATTATACTAAAAAGGGGATCAAATGGAAATGTTACATTATTATTAATAATGGCTGAAGAATAAAAAAACAAAAAGAATAGAGGAAAGAAATGTATATGCATGTGGTTACTATTATTATATATATTTGCATGTAGTTTTTAAATTATCAAAAAGGTTTAAAATTTTAATATATATATATATATATATTAGTAAAAAATTGAACCCATTGTTAAATAATTATAAATTCTATTGTAAACATAAATTATAAAATATCCAAGTTTATTACAATCATAATTTAAAAATAATTATAAATTGTATTAGAAAAGAACTTTGACGTGTCGTTGAATTTGAAGGGTTAACAAAGAAGAGAAGCAGATGGTTTTAGTAGATATGCAATTTTTGGATTCAGTTTTGTTTGTATTGTCCTTTAGAGCCAATTGTGATTTTTAATTAATTAGAAGGTAGGGAATGAGAATAATTGTTGGCCCCTCATCCCCATTTCACACCACATTTCATACTTTTAATAATTTATTCTTTTCATTTAGGTTGTACAAGTTAGTATGTAAGGTATTTTTTATTTTATTTCATTAGACTCACCCACTAATTTTATAAAAAAATCATTTTAACCCTCATTTAATTTTTTTTAATGTTTTTAACTCTTAAATTTATTTTTTTGTCAAATCATCTTAAAATAGATGAGAATGTTAATATTTTTTAACTTTGCTAACTGGATGACATGTCAGTATTTAATTAATTTTTAAATTTTTAAAAATTATTTTTAAAAATTAGAAATCATTAAAATTATTAAAACGATATAAAAATTATAAATTTTTAATATTTCAAAAAATTAATTGAATGTTGACATGTCATCCACATGGCAATTCATGTGTATGCCACATCAGCAAAGTTTACAAATGCTAACTTTTCCATCCATTTTGGGGTGATTTGATAAAAAAAATACAATTTCAAAGACAAAAAAATTTTAAATAAAAGGCTAAAATAATTTTTTTGTAAAGTTAGAAAGTAAAAAAAATTATTATGCCTAAATTAAATTTAGTATAAACACTTATATATCTAGTCCGACTTTAATATTATAATCAATGTGAAATTTATTAATTTTCTTTGAATATGTCAGATAAAAATTTATTAATCTAATGATTAAACTACAAAAAAAGTGATTATGAATACCATGACATGTATTTAATTCCATATATTTAGTTAAACATCTTAAACCTTATAACTACACTTATAATAGAGTAAATTATATTTAATGTCAATCACTGACTAGTAAGTTTATGTTTTGAGCACTCAATTGAAAAAGTAACAAGTTTATCATTGAACTATTCAAGCATTATTATTTAAGTCAGTGAACTCGAACATTATCCTTTACTTTACTAGCCCATTAACTTGATAACAAACATTTAATCTAGCCATTAAGTCACACTATTCATCATAGGGTAAACTACACCAAAGTTTACTCAACTTGTAAGGGCCTAAATCTGCCCGGCCCGTATTATAACCAAAAAACCAAAAGTAAAAATAAAATAATGTCCAAAGTCCATTACAAATTAACAGCCCAGTTTTCACTACCCAAACCCCACAAAACCCTTAAACCCAACACCCCAGCAGACCCACCTAAGCCCATACCCGAATGAGCCCACCAGAAACCTACCCAAATTAGACCTACCCAACGGACCCAAGCCCAATAACTAGACCCAAATCCTAATCAACCCTAGCCCAAAACATTAACATCTCAACAGTCAAACCCTAGTCCCTAAGCGTCGTTTGCCCATGTGCCTCCGTTGGCGCGCACATCACCCGAGGTTCGGCCTCTCTTCCATCCCTTGCACCAAAATGGCCAAAACTCCTCCCCGTTGACCCCCTAGGCCTGCAAAACAGAAACAGAAAAGAAAATAAAGGAGCAGAAACAACAGCAGAGAAACAACAGTAGCAAACATAACCAAACAGTGGCGATATAATTTTAAAAACTCATTGTATTCGGCTATAAAAAGAAAAGCCATAAATCGATTGTAACACTTACGCTTTGAATATACAAAAAAATCATAAAAAAGGTATATTTCTGGTCTTGTTCTTCTGTTTTGCACATCCTTTAGCATCGACATACAAAAAAACAAAATAAAAATGTAAACTTTTTACCTTTGTGACGGTCGGGGTCCCGAATACGAAAGGTTTTCACTCTTTTCTTGGGTTCCAGGGAGATTTTGGTTATATAAGGTTTAGATTTTAGGTTTAAGGGTTGTTTTAGGTTTGAAATCGGCTTTTGGGGTCCGCCGGCCACCGTATACGGTGATGAACATGGCGGACGGTGGTGGCTCGATGACGGAGTAAGGCACGATTCTGGCCAGTACTCCGAGAGCCTCTTCAGAGGTTTCTTCCCTTTTTTTTTTAAGGAGGGTTAAGAAATGAATTTTTTTGTTTAAAATATGGTATTTAAAGCCGAGGTAAACGATGTCGTTTTGGAGTGGGTTACTAAGACCCAAAACGGCACCGTTTCATGGCCAGATCCACGCGAGTGAGCCGACCCGGGGAAGGATCCGCGTGTTTTTAAGTATTGGGCTATTTGTGCCATAAGCCCCTCCGCTCTTATGGTGCATTTCATTGGAGTCCCTATGTCCTTTTTAATTTTGCCCCGTAGTTCGTTTATTGTTTCAATTTAGTCCTTGGACTGTTGAGTGACCGATATTCAAAAGGCGCCATTTTGAATGGACGGGATAATTTCCCTTTTAATCCCTGTCCCCTACGTGCGTTTTCAATCGGGTCCCTTTGCTTATTCTATTCAGTTTTTTTTCTTTCCTAGACTGCAAATTTTGTTTCGATGTTAATTTCGTCCTTTTTCGTCTTTTTTTCTCTTTATTTTATTTTGATTTTAATATTATTTGTGTTGTTATATTTTGTTACTAATATTATCATATTTATTATCTATTGGTATATCACCATTATTAATTTATTATCATTTTATACTTTATATGTATATATATATATATCCTTTTTAATATTTACTTACATCACTTTCATTATTTTACTGTTTCATTTACTATTATATATATTTAATGTTATTATTATATCACATTACTTTCTGTATTTTATCATTATTATTACTAATATTATTATTATTTACATATATTTACATAGTATTATTAATAATAATTTTGAAACTATTCTCATTTTTAACATATATATTATGCAAGTACTATATTACATATATATCTTTATCTATTGTGTATATTTTTAATGCTATTATATATACTTTTAAATATTTGTTATATATATTTTTGACGTATATACATATATATTATGTCTCCATTTCTATACTATATAATATATTTATCCTTTTGATACTATATTATATATTTTCAACGTTATATTATATAGATATTTTTTAATATTATATTTTGTATATATTATGTATATTGTTTTTTTAACTCTATATTGCATATATTACATTTCCGTATATTATGTATATACTTTGCATGTTACTAGTTATATATCTTTTATATTATCGCTATGTATATATTCTTTATACATTATGTATATATTTTTAACCCTATGTTATGTACACACATCTTTTTAATATTATATATTTTTATATATTTTTCAATACTAGTATTATACGTTGTTTATATGTGTGTAGTACGATTCATTTTTATTATATTTTCGTCACCTTACTTATTATACGTTGTGTATATGTGTGTAGTACGATTCATTTTTATTATATTTCAGTCACCTTACTTATCATTATGTGTTTATGTATGTATTCATTGTTTTTATTTCATGTTTAATTCTATTGTTGCGTTTAAAATCGCATGCATCGATATCATTTTTGATATTATTGTCATATTTATTATTTACTTTGATGTAGTTATAACTCTTCCTTTTATTTATTTTTATATCAATTTGCTTTTCATTACAACAAAAATCCTATTCTCGTTTTCTAATTAATTTCAATGCATAAGGCAACGTACCGAGTTAACACTAAGTCGTCGATTTCATCGCTATGTTGGGTGAATCATGTCGGCTCGTATTGAAAACGGGACGTCCTTCTAAAAAATCAAAAACTTAAAACTCTCGTATTTTCAATCGGATCACAATTAAATGTTAAAGTGAACTCGTATTTTTGAGAACCAAGACAGCGCACGTTTAATAAGATACCAATTTTGGGCGTTGTGGGGGTGCTAATACCTTCTCTGCACGTAACCGACTCCCAAACCCTATTTTTCTTTGAATTTTCACGTAAACCTAAATCCAGCCTTCTTTTTATCAAAAATAAGCTTGTTTTTGTTAAAACGGGGATTTATTAGGTGTCCGATCACATCTAGGAAAAACATCGGTGGCGACTCCTTTTTTTTATAACATTCGGTTTTCAAGTTTTCATAAATCGCCTCAATTAGTGACCAAAGCTAAAATTTTTACGTAGCTACACAACTATTTGTAAGTTTCCCCTTTGGTCAATCGATCTTTATACCACTACCCTTTAACCCAATAATTCAAATCATATCAGCAACTCAAACCTAACAAAGCCATTGTCAAACACATGCCTAACCTAACCAACTTACCAACTTTCCATACTTAAACTGCTTTCTATTTCTCGTTTGGCCAAAATCATAACCCAAGAATCCACAATCAAGTTATTCACACATACTTCCCTTGAACCAACAACCAAATATCGCTACAATCACAATCAAAACAAACAAACAAAAAATCTCCCATTTCAACTAGCACTAAATAAGGCCTAGGGATGCAATAAAATTAGAGAAAATATAATCAATATAGTACTAGATTCAGTCAATAGTTAGTTGGAGAGTTCCAAACAACAGTGACTCAGTCAATAGTTAGTTGGAGAGTTCCAAACAATAGAGACTTGGTCAATAGTTAGTTGGAGAGTTCCAAACAACAGAGACTCAATCCAGGGTGTAACAACTTGTTTTCAGTGAAATCAAAACTGTGGTTTCATGACCACAAATTCGAGTCCGAAAAGAAAATTGTTTTAATATTATTTTATGGTCTACATTTTGATAGAAATATTGTATGAAAATTTCATAAAATAATTTTATTGATTTCATGTTTAATTTAGTGGAAAGGACCAAATTGCACAAAGTACAAAAGTTGAATTCTAGGAGCTAAAAGGATCAAATAACTATGGAATTCAAAGTTTGAGGTCCTTGTATGGCAAATAGACCATTAAGAGAAGTTAGTAGATAAGAATGATGATTCATCCATGGAAAATTGATTAAAGAAAAGGACTAAATTGGAAAGTAAAAATTAATAAAAGATGATAAGTAATTAAATAGTGAAAATATCATCTTTTTCATCATCTTTCCCAAATAAAAAACATGGAAACCTTAGCTAAGAGAAAAGAATTTAAGCAAGCTTATGTGGCTTAATTAGGTAAGTAGTCTTGTCCCGTTTTTAGTAATTTTTATATTTTCGAGATTGTAATAACCTAATCTAGCTATCTCAAGGATTAATTTGCAAAGTTATTAAAGTATTAAAGTTTTTCCATGGATGAGTCTGCATGAATTATGAAGTTTTATGGTAGAAAATGAAAAATTGCATGAATTTCATTTTCCGAGCCTAAGGACAAAATCATCATTAATTAAAAGTATAAGGGCAAAATAGTAATTTTCCTAAGATGTGAATTAGATTGAATTGAATATGAATTGTATTAAATTGAGCTAAATTTACTTGTATAGATTTGGATAGACCAAATACAGAGTTAGATCGAGGAAAAGAAAAAGTATCGGATTAGTAAATTACAATTCACGAACAATTATCAAGGTAAGTTCGTGTAACTAAATTTTGTATATTTATATGTTTGAATTGTTTGAATGGAATGTTGTATGTGTGAATTGTGTAAATGCCATGTATATATGAAATTGATTACATATCCGATAATGTTCGATAAATGTTAAAGTCTCATTTGAATAAATGAAATTCGATGGATATAGGGTTCCTAAATTGGTTGTGGTTTTGCATAGGTTACGGATACACCATAGCTCGAAAGAGCATCCCGTTACTAGCTCACATGAGCATCCCAGTATATGGCCCTCTCGAGCTTTCCGTTATATGGTTCTTGCGAGTTTCCTGTTAATAGCTCTTCGGAGCATCCCGATCGGTTGTGATCCTGCATGTGTTGTGGGCATACCGTAGCTCTTATGAGCGTTCCGTTATATGGCTCTTCGTGAGTTTCCCAATCAAAGGTTCTTTGTGAGCTTCCCGATATAGCTCATTTGAACTTCCCGATATATAGCTATCCAGAGCTTCCTAATTAATGGCTATTTAGAGCTACCCGTTATTGGCTCACATGAGCTTCCTAAATATGGCTCTTATGAGCTTCCCGTTATACAGTCCGGATAAGCTTCCCGTTACATGGCTCGTATGAGCTTCCTATTATATAACTTGAGAGAGGGCTTCCCGATTATGTGCTCTAATGAGCACCCCCGAATATGAATTGACGGAACTTAGATTTGTACACTTTAAGTGTACTACCAGTGTATCCATCGATATTTCTAATAAATTCAACGGGTAAAGTCCTGACATGGGATAATTTGAATTTGAAATGAATTACTATGAGAAATATTTGAAGTACAAAGATATGATATGTACATGTTCATGGACACTTGAAGTAATAAAACATGTATGTGGAAATTAAATATTGATGAGCTCATATATATAACTATTGATATTCATGTGAAATAAATGACTAACATACTTGATGAGGATATGTGTTTTGGTAATTGGTTACATTGGTTTGAGCAAGTTTAATTAGCTTACCTTAAATATGAAATAAATGGTAAGTTAATTTCTTGTTATACAACTTACTAAGTAATAAATGCTTACTCTGTTTTATTTCCTCTATTTTATAGTATTTCGGAAGCTCGTTGGGTTGAAAGCTTGGCGGAGATTGATACGGCTATCGCGATATTAAGTAATAAAATTTATAAAACTGATCACACCAAAACTAACTAATATCATGACCTTAAAGGCAAGCGCACATATCAAACAATAGTATAGTTTAGTGGCAAAACTGAGTTATCGTACCCAAGGGAACCAAAAGTACTAGTACTTACTTCCTTTCTATTATCTAGCCTAAAAATAAAGAGAGTTGATTTAAACTAATTCTAAAACTAACTAAAAGTGCACAAAATGTAAATTAAGGAAAAAATTTTGGGAAAACTGATTGATATGAGCAATACTCAAGGGAGAATCCACCTAGACTTCACTTGTTATTATTTTCTTGAACTATATGATTTCCTTGCTTGACTTGATCCATAGAGATCCCTAATTTATGCTAAACCCTCCGTCGAGGTGAAGAGAAACTAGGCCTAAGCTGTTAATTAAAGTTCCCTTATTAATTAACTCCCTAGGTTGTATTAATTTGATCTATGGCTCCCCATATTAGGTTTGACCCTAATCCGGTAGATTTATGTCGCCCTATGTCTAGGGTTGCATGCAACTCTGCTTAATTATGGTAGATCTACTCTTATCACAGGGACTTTTGCTCCTCTGCTCTAAGCACATCAATTTCTTGAAGTAATACCTAGGATTATTAAATCAAGAATGAAGAACGCATAATTAAGAACAATTCAAGCAATTATCATATAACTCAATAATTGATAACAAGATCTGTCTTAGGTTTCATCCCCCTCAAGTATTTGAGGGGTTTAGTTCATAATTAAGAAAAGAAACATCTCAGAAGATAATAAATAACAAAACATAAAGAAACCAAAAACCCTTGAAAAAATTTAGGGAGATCTTCTGTCTTGATGTATGATTCCGGCTTCTAGGACGAATCAATCGGCTTCCCTTAGAGTAATTCCTTGCTTCTACTCCTTGTGTTGGCTGAAAGATGGCGCTCCTTTTTGGGAGAAAAGAGTACACCCTTAGAGTTGTCTCCTAGGGTCTTTATATAGAGCTTTGGGAAGCCTTTCTTAGCCTCTAAGCATCTAAATCCGAATGAAATTCCTCTTCCTCACGACTAGAACACGCCCGTGTGCCACGCCCGTGTACTTCGACAAGAGGCCGTGTGGGATTCTGTCGATTGGGGCACGACCGTGTGGCCTGGCAGTGCTTGTCGAGGCTGGACCGTGTGATCTTTGTGTGGCACGGCCGTGTGCCACGGCCATGTGGTGACTTCTTGGGCCGTGCGTTTTCACATTTTAGCCAATTTTCTCCGGTTTTTGGTCTATTTTCTGTTCTTTTCTCTTCCCTATGCTCTCCTGAGTATAAGATATGAAAAAGAGAGATTAAGAGCACCAATTCTCACTAAATTGATAATAATTCATCCAAAATATAGGCTAAACATGAGGTAAAAATATGTATAATTTAGCGTTTATCAGAGATATCATCACACTATCCATTAGCTCATTTCGGTATATATATAGTAATTACATTTTGGTTATAATGGCATGTATAGACGTAAAGTGGTCATGGATGATATGTATGTGTTTGGTTGAAATTAGCCATTTGGTATGGCTTGTAATTGGTATGTTTTGATAAGTAAAAAGTGGTCTTAATATGTTGATGATTGTTTTGT
The DNA here is from genome assembly GCA_020496765.1 of Gossypium stocksii. Taxonomy (NCBI): domain Eukaryota; kingdom Viridiplantae; phylum Streptophyta; class Magnoliopsida; order Malvales; family Malvaceae; genus Gossypium; species Gossypium stocksii. Next base: position 116,276,011 of record CM035623.1, read on the forward strand.
GATAGTATAAATTTGGTAAATATGCTCATAGGTATGTATGATTGTTTTGGTAAGTTTGGATAATTGAACATATGAGTTGATATGTCATGTATTGGACTTAGTTTTGGCATGATTTGAATGTTTTATATTGGTTTGTGAAAGTGTTAAAGTGTTGATGTAGGTGAAAGACAAGTTTGGGTGAGAAATATGGCTAGGAAATGACCTTATTTTGTTCACAAGGGCAGAGACACGGGTATGTGTCTCAGCCATGTGTGACACGGCCTAACACATGGGCTTGTATTTTAGCCGTATGTCCCATGCATCATTAAAATTCAAAACATAATGCTCAGATATTTTCACACGGCCTGGCACACGAGCGTGTGGCTTGGCAGTGTGACCTCTGCACCTATACACTTCCTAGCACACGGGCATGTAACTTGGCCGTGTGACCTAAGCAGAGAGTTACACAAGTACAGACATGAGCTAGGTCACAGCCGTGTACCTCATTTTAAATACCCACAGGCCTGAGATACGGGCGTGTCACTTGGCTGTGTGAGCCACGCGGCTTGACCACACGGGCGTGTGTACCTGCACTTAAATTTTTTTTTGAAATTTCGCGAAAAGTTCTTTGAGTACTCGATTTAGTCCGACTTGTTTCTAATACATGTTTTGGGCCTCGAGGGCTCATATAAGGGATTTTATAAATAAATTATGACATGAATGTTAAATAATATAAATTGTCTATATTTGACATATATATTCCAGTAATACTCTGTAATCCTGTTTTGACGATAGATACGGGTTAAGGTTGTTACATAGGGGCGATGTGTTAGAATTGTTAATAAGGGGGGTTGAGATATTTATATAAAATATACATGTTGAAAGTATGCCTAACCCACAATATATTTCAAAATTCGGGATATTCTTGATCACCAAAATTTAGAAAAAAACCAAAATACGTTAAATGCTCAATTTGTATTAGATATCATAATTACATAAGTTTATCTTTTTACCTAATTAATATTTAGATACTATTCATACTTAGATATTGCAATTATTAAACTTTATTTTTACCAAATTAATATTTAGATACTACCTTGTATTAGTTTACCAAATTAAACTAAAAATGTTACTAAATTTACCATTAAAAAATTATAAATTCTATAAAAGAAATCAAATTACAAAAACTTTGGGGTGGCCAAACACAAAATTGTTCTTTTTTTAACACTAATTATAATATCAAAATAAAAATTTTAAATGTAAAAGGACCTAAAAAGAATTTTACCAAAGTTTAGGGGTTGGGCCCCGGCTAGCCCCCCAACTAAATTCGTCTTTGACTCAATCCACACGATCAAGGAGAAAGTCTCTTTGAGAAGAGGAACATATTGGAGTTAAGCGACCAATATCCAACTATGGTGGACAAAGATAAAAAAAAAAAGCTTCTCCCTTAGGGCTTCAAGTTTAAATTAATGATGTTGCAGGCCATTTCAAAGAAAAATTAAATTGTAAAGTTGAAAGATGTGGGAAAAGCTTTTGTTTGGTGTGTTTCTTCTCCGAAGGAGGTCGAACAATGACTAGAATACAATTGTGAATGATGTCCCAAAATCCCATTGCATAACTTTCAAATGGTCTAATGACCAACACTTATTGAAATTGACTGACTAAAGTGTAAATATGCTAATAGTTGAATGGCATTAAGTGTAATTTACCCTATGATGAATAGTAACTTAACGGTCGCATCAAATGTTTGTTACCAAGTTAATCGACTAGTGGCTTAAATGATAACATCAAAACAGTGCAATACTCAATTTGTAATTCTTTGAAATTAAGTGACTAAAGTATAAACTTATGAATAGTTGAGAGACCTTGAGTGCTATAATATAAAAGTTTTAATTTAAAATTTAATAGTATTTAATGATATTAAGTTCGGCAATTCCACTTTTCCAAAGAAATTTAATAAAGTATTTAATAAAAATGAAATAAAAGCCAAAAAGTTTATAAGGGAATCATGATCCATTAAAATATCTTACCTAAAATATCATTATATCTATTTATATATCATTAAAATATCATTAGTTATAATTTTATTATAAAATCTTTAAATAATTTTTATTATACTTTAAATCATAAAACTTGAAACATTTTGGTTGTGCCTTGGTTATTCAATAAATTGTGAGTTAACAAAAGAAAAATAAATATAAACTTTAATTCCTTTATTCAACAAGATTGGAATTATGTTATTATTATCAAATAAATTAATCTAACCAAAGTCTTAGCTCCTGCTAACAATTAATTTAAGTTTTTTTAGCCATTAAATTAATGAAAATTTTGCATCTTTCACTCTTAAAAAAATAATAATTTAATTTAAACATTTTGATAAAATATTTTAATTTTGTGCCCCCCCAAGGCTCTAACCTCTAAAAAAATGTTTACCTTTCATTCTTGTATATATATTCACGTTTTACATTCATTTTTATCATATTTTGAAATAAATATAATATTAACATGTTATATAATTATAATCTGACCTAAAATCCGATTTAGAATCTAATTCGGTTTAATAAAAGTTTCTCTCTCTGCTTCTAAAGAATTTAACTATTCAATCTTATCTCTTTTCACAACCGTTAATCAAGTGCATCAACATAATTAAATTATAGTACACTCAATACTTGAATTTAATTAATTATATGTAAAAAAAGTTATTAAAAAGAAATCCAAGTCATAGATACTTGTAACAGTGATGTGTATACATACGATTTATTACTCATTTTCAATATGATTGTAAGTAATTGCAGAGTTGATATGGGACACATTAAGGTATTTATAATATTAGTTGGACAAAGACTGGGAATATTGAAGAATGGAATTGGATAAAAGTAAAAGGGGCGAATGAATGCATCCATGGGGTTGGGGATAATGCCTGCATAAATGGGGGACCAGCCGGCAGGAGAGCCATTTAGCCTATGAGGAAGCAATAAATGTCGGGTCCCTCCCCTCTTCACTTCTGTCCTTCTTAGATCTAATTTGTGGACTGAATTCAACCGTAGCTTTCTTTTGCTTTCAATAATGTCTAATGTCTTGCTCGCTTGCTTTCCTTCTTTGAATAATGTCATGGTGACCCGCAATTTCGCATTATCAACATCTTTTCTTTTTATTTCAATAATTTTGGGTAATTATTTGACAACTTAATCATGCATGATAAAATCTCTATCATGCGAACAACATCTTCCAAACCATGCCATCAATATGGTAAAATTTCTAACTTAAATTTTTAATTTTGTAAATTTTTCAAACATATATGTAACATATTGCAAAAATAAAATATTAATTTATTGTCTAACCAAAAAAATATTAAGTCATTGTTATTTTCTTAATAGCAAGATGAGCAAATTATTTAAATCTAACATAATATAAATTTTCTGAGGTCGATGCATGTATCAAAGGGTGATTGAAGGTAGTTAAAAAAAGTCTTGTTCTATTTATGTAGGAACAGAAGCTGAGACAGTATTTATAGATTTTGCCTAATAAATCTGAAATAGTAAGTGAGTCAAATAGATAATAAAGAGAGAATCAATACATGACATTTGTTAATACAGTTTGCACTCTCCAATCCTACTTTGAAGAGCCTCGTTCAGAAAATGATTTTATTCAACAATTAATCGGGTACAACTCTTGGTTCAAGCCCAATCTACCATTTCCCTAACATAACCATGACCCTAAAGTCAAACTCAAATTGTTACAAATCACTCCCCCTAAATACCTTTCAATACATACAGTACCTCTGCATAAAAATCTCTAAACAAAAAGTGTCTAAAACACCCCCAAACAGCTAAAGAACAAAGTCGCTATCAACCTATTTATATAGGCTCTTCTTCAATGTTGATCAGTAGCCAAGAGATGAATTTTTATCACTAGTTTAAATGTAGATAATTGTCTTCATAACTTAGCTTGAAAAATATTCAAATAAATCTCTTTATAGAATAACTTTCCATCAACTTCAAAATTTTTAAGAGATAATGATAAGGATAAACCTAAGCATATTTAACACCTCAAACTTCTCTCTTTTCCTCCAAGTCAATCAAATGTATAAACATGATATTTTGGTATGAAATGCTTCTTCATTTGCTGCACTAACAAGATTAAATCAAAAGTAAAGCATGCCAACACAAAGATTTTGACTACACCAACATGAAGTAAGAGAAGCAACCAAAGTTCCAAAAATTATGACATCGGAGTTGCTTGCCGCCTTGTTTGAAACGTGGAGGCCAAAAACACATACATTCTATTTTCTATGCGAAGAGGCGACCATAACACAAGAAAATGTTGCTTTAGTAATTGGCCTTTCAATCGACAGGCATGTGGTAATTGGAGCTAGTAACATTGATATGGCATACAAGTGTTATTGGTTTTTAGGTTCGTCCAATCTAAAGATAAGCCAAATAAGGAATTAGATGAGAATAGGGTGAAATGTACATGATTAGAGAGGTTGATTCAATCAGCCCTCCACCACATGTAACTGTAGAGGAAATGGATCGATATACTAGAGATTGGATGCTATGGATGCTATGCTAGTAGATTCAACTAGGGCTCTACGACTAGTGTAGCCATACAAGATGCTATGCAAGGCGAAGCAAGAACTGATCAACAAATTAAATGATTGTTGGTTGCATTTGCAAACATGGGAATGGATACAGATGCCATGGTTAGTGCCAATCCCTTTGCAAGAATAGGAATTCCCTCTTAACAAAAGGTAAAAAATAAAATTATGTACAATATCTTAAAATATCTTCAACTACTAGTATTTACAATCCTTTATTGCATTGAATATTTGAACATATTTAGAGGCCACTTGGATCATATGTGTTATAGAAAGTACTTGAATTGATTGCAATAAGAAATCAGTCGATGAGACGATGAAGAGGTAAGTTGATGTTGTATTTGCATTCTATTAAATTCAGTATTGCTATTAATGTTATAATTGTATTGGTATATATATATTTGCAATTTCAATAGATGTCATACTTGTACTTAGACAATGCTATATTTGCCATCATATTGGAGATAGCTTTCAAGCAGTATACACTATTCAAGGTGTGGTTGCCCCTCATTTGTTTCTACATCATGGATTGGAAGCATCTTGACCAGGTGGAATGATGATTTGAAGGGGCAAGATAAACTTTGATCGACTTAGCATACACTATGCGTTTAGCTTGGAGACCAGCGAGCTCAATAGTGCAAATATGAAGAAATGATTCTAGATGGTAATTTCTGACTCTCTGAGGCGAATATGCAATGATTTAGACAAGAGGGCCATAGTTAATTTTATCTATTAGATAAATATCCGGTAGTAAGAGAATTCTAGAACATTCTCTAAACCATGTTCTAACATGGCTATGTTCAATGTGCATGTTCTCGTAAAATGCATCCACATGTTATCCTTATTTATATTGTACTTCAGCATACGAGAGCAATTGCATTTGTCATATGAATAGAGGCTTAACACATGTCAATCTTTGAACATTATCAATATCATGATTCATAATCCATTAGACGATTTGAATTTTGTCCTCCTTATATATAACTAAAGTTTTATCTCTTTTAGGTTCTCCAAATTCTAAAACTTAGCCGAAGATTCTACCTTCCTCTCGCTTCCATCACATAGCACCATAATTGCTCTACCCATATGCACGCACGGCTGTTAAGATTTTGTTATTGATAATGATATGACCTATACCATATACGTGCACTTAAACATTGAACCTCGTAAGTTGATCTGTTGAATAGTGATATTCTGCCTTCTTTTTGTTCCCAATTGCTGTAACAATGTGCATGACTGTTTCGATTTTGCTATTAATAGATAAGGATACGAGCTATCTATACAAGATGTGTGCTGAGTAAAGCCAAAAAAAAAAAAAAGAGAGAGAAGCAAATGAACATTGATCATGATAGGTTTGATCTGTTGAATAGTGATATTTCATATTAGAGTTGAACATGTCTTCATCACATAATTTTTGTACATCTTTTCTCTTACCCTAATCCGAATTAAATATAAATAGTTGATTCACTAATTTTTAGGTTAAAGATACTTCCAACAGTTCTACGATATTTTAATTAGGGCTTTACGTGTTCATCCCTCGAATTTTGTGGGTGTTAGTTTGGCTTTGACTTTACAGCCAAGCTAGCATTTGATAAAAGTTATAGCATGCTTGGTTATGAATAAGTTCCAACAATGCACAACAACGACATGGTGACCAAGATAGCGCTTCTTCGTGGTCTGGTCTTGGACCATTCGTACGTTATGCATCTAAATAATTAGATTGTAACTCAAAACGGTTAAATTTTAATTCATTGTTGCTTAAGGAAATGTTACTTGCGAAGAGAAAATTTAATGTTTTATGTATTATGCTATTTTACCTTTATGGTGAAATATGTTTTAAAAAATTATATTCCTAATTTTTGTATTTATATAGCTTTATGATATTAACAATGATCTGAATCCATATTAGTACTATGGTAGTAGGCTTACCTTTTTTCTCCTTATAACAATGATTTGAATTCAAATTATTCTTAAATAAATAAATATTGAATCAATAGGTCAAAATTTGGATTCCGTAATTATTAGGAAATAATAATGTTGAAAATATTTAAATTTTTATTTAGTTAAGTAGCTCTTCTTTAACCTTTTTTACTCTTTAAATTTGAAAGAACTCATACTCTGTGTTGGATAAGGTTAAACGAAAAGAAAATTGTTAAAAATTGATCCAAACCAAATTTTATTTTTTATTTAATTTATAATTATTTTAATGTTTTATAATATAAAAATAACTTAAAATTATTATATAAAAACTATTTTTCAAAAATATTTATAATTTTTTTATTTACTTGAAAATTAACTTGTTTAGAAAATTGAAAATTTATAAAACAATGTAAAAAAGCTTATTTTTTAAAAAAGAAAAATTAAAATCTCAAAATTAATTTGAAAATCAAATGATTAGGAAGGTGGGGAAAACTCAAAAAACCCCAAACAAAGGGAAGTAACAGTGTTGGGAGCATTGTTGTGGGTAGTTGTAAAATAAATGAAGAGAAAGAGTGTGTAGGCATTCAGTTGGACCACAAAACTAAGGCCCAACCCATCTATCTTCCACTCTCAGAGCCCATCTTAAACCTTTGCATGTCTTAACATAACACTCACAACTTCACAATCAACCAACACTTTTCTACTAATTTTTGACTTCTCATCCTAAGATATTTCTACAATTTTGGATTCTTTGTGTCTTGAATTACATTTAATTTTATAGAATTTGGTAGTTCTATTAAGAAGTTAGTCCAATTTTTATAAACGATTTTTTTTGTTATTTTATTACATATAAATGGTTGAAATATTGATATTTATTAATTTCTTGTATATTAAATATTTAATTATATGTTTTCAAGTCAGCAATTTAATAATAAGGTTTAGTAATTCGGATTAACTTTTCAATTTTCACTAAGTATGAGGACCAAATTATAATAAATTAAATTAAAAAAATTAATTTCTCAATTTTCATAAAGTGAATGGATGAAATTCATAATTAAACCCTAAAATAACCATAACTTTCCTTAATTAGCGTCTAGGTTTGGGAATAAACAAGTATTGTCTTCTCCCTGCCCCGCTGGGGTTTTTCGAATTTTTTGATTCATTTTTTAATATTAGAACTTAATTTTTAAAATAAATTTTTCAATAAATCTTAATTACTTTTTTAAATCATAATTCATAATTATTTAAAAAACTATTTGTAAAAATTAAATTTGTTATTTATTTAAGATTATATACAGATTTTAAAATTAACCAGTAAATTTTCACCTAAAGCAATCATTTTAAATTTATTATTTAAAAATAAAATAAATATTTTTTTAACAAAATGGGAATACTTAACATTTTTTAATCCATCTAATTTAAATAGATTATTTAAAAATAGACAAATAAATTTACAAATAAATCGAGTACAAATCCTAAATGACTAGATTTATCGTTTTAAATATATACTTTTAACATAAAATAAAATAAATTATTTAAATTAGTTTCTTTTTTAACTTTTTTTTATAATTGGTCTATTGTAAATTTTGAAACAATTCCCGTGTTTAAAAATAAAATAAAATAAAATAAATAAAATAATAAATTGTTTTTATTTAAATATAACAAATAATTTAAATATTTTTTCTATTGAAATTCAATATAAAAATGAAATAAAAATAATATTAATATAAAAAAAACTATTAATATATAAATAGAATCCCACACATTTTATTTATGACTTTCTCTCTTCCCATTTCTTTCTTTTCCCTCTCTCCCCACCCCCTTTTTTTTCCCAAATATTTTCTTCTCTTTACTCTGTCTTTTTCTTTCTCTATTTCCTTTCTTCCCCCAATCCCAAAACCATAAAAGTAAAAAATAAAAAGCTAACTCTCAAATATTGAGGACCAAACATCTACACTACCCTCAATGTATTTTACTTTATACATATAAATTAATCTAATTAAGAATATTTACATTTATATTTATTGATAAATAGACTTGCTCACGACTAGATCATCCGCTCAGGCCCGAAAGCTCGTTTGAAAAATGAGAGAGTTTAAACAAAAATATAATATCCGAAAAATAGATTTGGATAAAATTTAAAGTTCATTTTGTATATGGGTCGAACTTTGGGCAAATTTTGTTGGCTCGAGTCCAGATCAGTCCGACCCGAATATATTATGTTATAAAAAAATAATTATATTTATATTGAGTTACTAACCCAATAATAATTAAACTCATTATCCGAAACCTAAAAAGAAAAAAACTTTACCCAACTAAATAACCCAACCCAAAATATAAAATTTTAAAAATTATAGGTAATACAATAAAACATTTATTATATTTATTTGTGTTTTTTTAATGTAATAAAATATTTATTATATTTATGATAGTGTTTTTTAATATAAATATTTTTTAATGTGTTAGGAAGTTTTTATTTTAACGTTTTTAGTGCATTTAGTGTATTATATTTTTTAAAAAAATTATTTCTAAATGAAAAGTAATCTAAAAAATCAAATATAAGCGGATGGGTTAGGCCCGGGTGTACCTTTCTTAAATTGAGTTGGGCTTGGACAAAAAAAGAAGCCTATTTTTCAGTTTCTGTCGAGCCTGAGCTTGAAAAATTAGTCTAGATACCCTATATAAACCCAACTCAACTCAGTCCATGAACACCTCTATTGAAAAACAATAATGTTTAGCAATACCTCTATTGAAAAACAATAATTTTTAGCAATACCTGATGGCCTTTAAAATATTGTAAAGTGAGATCACTTTAAAATTGTTTTACCCTAGTAATAGCAACACCTTTTGTCGAACTGCCCTTCAACTATATTTTAAGAGTTAACACGACTAACTTTAACCTTGTGGCTTCATCAGAAGAATAATTCATACAATTCTCAAAAGATATATGAGAAAGAATTTTTGTCACCAATCAATTCATCACATTTCAAAGCCTGACAACGTATGTCATTTCATATAGTTCCTTCACATCAACTCCAATAATATTTCTAAGTTGACCTAGATCGCTCTATCTTCTACAAAGTGCTTAATGGTTGTGACTCACAACCAAATCAATTAACCTCTATAAATGCCCTCTCCAGCGCCAAAGTAAGAGATAACAATAACAAGAACAACCAGAGATCAAGACACAAGATTAACTTCCCTACACTTTGCTCAAACACCCTCTCAATTTAAACCAACCAACATACTTAATGACTCTCGATACCATCTACGGTATTAACCACCACTTTTATCCACCCAACATCTTATTTAGCTTAATTTTAATAACAAAAAAATCCTTTCCATAAGGAGTCTATTAGTAGAATTTGATCCTTTCACCAAATACTGACTAGATGGTGAAATGTCTACACATGCAACCAATGCATTATAGTTCTTGCAGTTCACTGATACACATAAATAATGGGTCACTCAGACCCCTGGAGCAGCATGCACTTGCAGGGTCTTGTTCAATTTGTTTTACTTATCTTGTTGAAACATAAATATTGATACTGAAACGGAAGAAAGGAAGTTTCTAAGTAATTTCTGGGGTCTATCATATTCAGGCAGAAGCTAGCTTCTGTGTAATTTCCTGGAATTTGTTCTCATCTAATCTTTCCGTAATGATTGTACTTATATGTTTAATTGCACGACGATATGTAATTTTCATCGCTCGTGGAGTGCACCTTCCATTAAAGCCTGGTACGAGTTAAAAATCTTCGGAACAAGTTAATTAGAAAATGCAAGCACTAATTGTAACAATATAATGTGATATATATTAGTATTTGTTACATAAGCACGAGAGTATACACGCGCTAACAACTTTTGGCATGCAGACAAAGCAAGAGCCAACAGGAACACTTGGCTACTCCTAGATAAGATTGAAGGAGGGTCACTGCACACTCGCTTAGTGATCGTTTGAATAGAACTAGTTAGAGGAGTAAGCAATGAATGCATAGTGTTTGTCTTCTCACTCGCTCATGCTTTTGAAGCTTGCCATCTCAACCGCACCCACAGCAGCCACCATCTTTAAAGCTGTTCTTAGCAAAGGTAATATAATATAAATGCATGTGTGTGTGTCTTTTGTTGATATTAAGCAGAATTAAATGACGAGAGCAGCTTCCCTTTTCATATATAGGTGAATGCAAGCTAGTTTTCACTTCTATGACTACCAATCATTGGCAGTCGCGAGCATGACCCTTCAATTGACTCTCTCCTTCTCTCTCTGTCATGTGTCAGGAGTTTCACTAAACATGGCGCACAAACTTGTTCAAGTGACTTTGTGTTTGTGGGTTTTTACAAGCTTACTTCTCCCCTCTCCCACCGCTGGCCTATACCGGGTTAGTTTGAAGAAACAGAGATTGAATCTTAATAGATTTAAGGCTGCTAGAATTGCAATGAGTGGATGGGGTATGCTTCATAACTATGGAAGTTCAGATGGAGAAGTAATACCTCTAAAAAACTACATGGATGCCCAATATTATGGAGTGATAGCAATTGGCTCACCTCCACAAAACTTCACCGTCTTATTTGACACTGGCAGTTCCAATCTGTGGGTTCCTTCTTCCAAGTGCTACTTCTCTGTAAGTTTCTTCTCAATTATATAACTCTTGTTGCTGAACTATCAATATTATGCTAGAATTACTAATCTTTCCTGTTAATCATATCTATATGCAGATTGCTTGCTATTTCCATTCAAAGTACAAGTCTAGCCGGTCAAATACATACACAAAGATTGGTAATTTTTCTATTCTATGGCATGATGCCTGCAAAATGCTTGTTGTTAGAACTTATAAACAAAAGCACATTATATAATAACTTATATTGTTTGGTGTGATTCAGGAAAACCTTGTGAAATAAACTATGGGTCTGGATCAATATCTGGCTTCTTCAGTCAAGACAATGTTGAAGTTGGGGGTGTTGTCGTCAGGGATCAAGTGAGTTTCATCAGCTTTTTGAGTTTCTTTTAGTACTTGCCATTTGTTTACTGAATTTCTTTTTTTTTTCAATCTTGAGGTTTTCGTTGAGGCCACCAGAGAAGGAAGTTTCCCCACATTTGTTTTGGCAAAGTTTGATGGAATCCTTGGGCTTGGATTCCAGGAGATTTCAGTGGGGAATGCTACCCCAGTGTGGTATGGTATTTGTTGCTTGGTACTAAATTCTCATGTACACACAATTTTCTTAGTACATACACTAATTAATTAAAGCATGACAAGAGTACAGGTACAATATGTTGAACCAAGATGTTGTAAGAGAGGACGTGTTTTCATTCTGGCTCAACAGGGATCCCTCGGCCAATGAGGGAGGAGAACTTGTTTTTGGCGGTGTTGACCCTAAACACTATAAGGGCAAGCATACTTATGTTTCTGTTACTCGAAAAGGCTACTGGCAGGTGAGTCGGAGTTACTGCTGCCTAATTTAGTATTGCTGTTGCCGTTGAAAAATAAACAATTAATTATCCTGTTGTTCTTAGTACTTTTTTGTGGAAGGGAACTTATTCTTAGTGTCTTAAAAAAAAAATTGCTTGCAGTTTGATATGGGGGACTTTCTCATTGGAAACAATTCCACAGGTGATGTAATACAAAGATTAGAATTAATGCTTGGTTTGGAGTTCTTACTACAAAGATAGGTCTGAATCTAACAAATTCTGCTTACCCAGGTGTTTGTGAGGGAGGTTGTGCTGCTATTGTGGATTCTGGAACATCCTTACTAGCTGGCCCCACGGTATGACCTCCTACATTATATATGTATGTATACTTGGTGTTTGGGTTTAATATGCAATTAATAATATGTGGTAAGTGCAGGCAGTTGTTACTGAAATCAATCATGCCATTGGAGCTGAAGGTGTGGTTAGTGCTGAATGTAAAGAAGTTGTCTCTCAATATGGGGACCTAATATGGCAGCTCTTAGTATCAGGGGTGCGTTTATTTTATTTTATTGCTTGCTTTCATCGTCTTCTCAATATCTGCAAACTTAATTACCTGCTGCACTTCTGCAGGTACAACCAGACAAAGTCTGTACTCAGATTGGCTTATGTGTTTTAAATGGGACTCGCTATATGAGGTTTCTCTTTCTCCTCCTACTTTATATGTTTCTAAAGAAGATAATTTCGATTTATGTATCATAGCTAGACGAGTTAAAATGTGACACAAAAGAAGGCACTTTTATGATATTGGTGTCGAAAATAGTTCATTTCTAATCTTATATGGTAATAGATAATTAAACATAATTTTATGATATTGATTAGTTTTATTAGTGATTCGCTGCACCTTGAGAAGCTTGCCTTGTGTTTGACTGATGTTTGGTTCACCTTGTGAGCAGCAGTGGAATTAAAACAGTGGTTGAGAAGGAAAACATGGAGGAGTTGTCAGCTGGGGACCAACTCTTGTGCACCACCTGTCAGATGACTGTTTTTTGGATTCAGAGTCAGCTTAAACAAAAGGGCACAAAAGACACAGTTCTCAACTACGTGAATGAGGTAGGTTATGTTGAAACTAACCCCTAATTTTGTTAAGAGAAGCAGACAATTAATCCATGTGAATTAATGAGGACCTTGACAATGACAGCTATGCCAGAGCCTACCAAGTCCAATGGGAGAATCAGTAATTGACTGTGCTAGGATTTCATTGATGCCAGATATTACATTCATAATAGGAGACAAACCTTTTAAGCTCACTCCGGACCAGGTTTTACATTTTGATTTCGTTTGAATTTATCAGTTAAACTAAGAGACTGAGTTTAAAGATTGAATTATTTTTAATTGTGCAGTATATTGTGAAGATGGGAGAAGGTCTTACCACAGTGTGTGTGAGTGGATTTATGGCTCTGGATGTCTCCCCACCAAGAGGTCCTCTATGGTAAGTAGTAGTACTGGTAACTCTGCACTGTTTCTGTTATCCGGTACCACATATATATATGGATGCTGAAATTAACTAGATGGATGCTGAAATTAACTATGTAGATGCATGCAAATTTGCAGGATTCTTGGAGATGTATTCATGGGGGTATATCATACCGTATTTGACTATGGTAATCTTGAAATTGGTTTTGCAGAAGCTGCTTAGTTTCCCGTTATTCTGATTCTGTGTGTTACCATTTATACATGGTGATAACCGTTGCTTCTGTTCTGTGGCAGCAAACAATATATATAGAATGTATTTTTTGCTCTTAACCTATGCAAGCTTGTAGTACTACTCTATATGTTTTACCTTGTTGGTTTTATGTCATGCTTGTGGGCTGTGGCTCCAGTTCCAATATATATACCCTCTATTGCGCTTCAAGTTTAACTCATTCAAGTCGGTTACCACATAATCTCCCTCTCTGTCGCAAAAAAGAAGCCAAAAAGTAAAAAGGTAAAAACAAGTTCAGGTGTTATCCCATTCAAGATTGCGGTTCAGCGGTAGGAGCCAACATCATCTGCATAAGGCTCCCGCTAGAAATCCTGACCATTATGGTATGAATGTCATATAAGCTATTCTATTACCAATAGTCCCTGCAAGAACAGATGCCATCCTTAAAATGATGGAATCTATTAGCATCTCTCAAAATGATCTCTCTCTCGGTTACTTTTGCTATTAATTTGATTGCAGTGTGGCAATCTCCACAAACACGAAGATTTTTCATGACACGAATAGGTATCTCCTTAGGAACCTTCAACAACCCATATGCCACAGCCAATTTCTCGCTGTGGTACCTCAAGCTATACAACTTTTCTTCCTCATCCACATCATGCAACACAAAATTTCCATCAGGATTATACCCAGCTTCTCGCAACAACACGTCTAATTTTTCCAACATCTTCATGATCATTGAATGCGCTGGATGTGCCCTGATATCACCTGTTGTGAACATATGTACTCTTTTCTCAACCTCAATCCAGCTAGAACCGGGTGATTTCTTCACACTTCTTGCCCTCATATTTTTTCTCAGCTCTGCCACGTCATTCCATTTACCTTGTGATGCATATATATTTGACAACAGGATGTAGGGGCCAGCATTTTCAGGTTCAATCACAAGAAGCTTCTTTGCCGCAACTTCAGCTAGGTCCAACTTTGCATGTGTTCTACAGGCCCCTAACAGAGAACCCCAAACAGCAGCATCTGCCTCCATGGGCATTTTTTCAATTATATTCACTGCCTCATTTATCTTGCCTGCTCGACCAAGCAAATCCACCATGCATGCATAATGCTCAGTTTTTGGCTCCACCATATATTTGGATTTCATCGACTCAAAGATATCTAGCCCTTCTTTAACTTTGCCCGTGTAATTACAAGCCGTAAGAACTCCAACAAAGGTAACATCATCTGGTACCATTCCTGTGGAGAACATTGATTGGAAAATCTCCAAGGCCTCCTCACCTAAACCATGCTGGGCATAACCACTGATCATAGAATTCCACATAACACTATCCTTTGAAGAAAACTTATCAAAAACTAACTTTGCTTTTGGAAGATCGCCACATTTAATATACATTGTAAGCAAAACAGAGGAAACATATACAGCTTCATCAAACCGAGACCTCACCAACTGGGCATGAACCTGCCTACCATGATCCAGACTTGCCAAACTGGCACAAACAGAAAGAATAGTAATCAAAGATGGAAATTTCGGCCTAATGCCCTCTTTTTGCATTAATATGAACAAATCAAGTGCTTTCAATTCAAATCCTTTCCTCTCATATACCTTAATCATTGCACTCCATGTCGCATCATCCTTAACCTTCATTCGATCAAATACCCTCCTTGCTTTCGCCGCTTCTCCATTTTGGCCGAATCCAAGAATCAACGCATTGCCTGTGACGACTGATTTCACAGGCATTGCCTCGAAAAGTTCCAAAGCTGCTTCTATCCTTCCACACTGTGTATAACCCATCAACATAGCTGTCCATGACACCTCATTTTTCACGGGCATCACTTCAAAAAGCTTCCTAGCAACATCCACACGATTATTCTGCACATAACCCGTAATCATAGTAGTCCAAGCTACCACGTTTCTCCATGGCATCTCATCAAAAATCTCTCTTGCGTCACTCAAACGTCCTTCTTTACAATATCCCGCTATCATATTAGTCCTAGCAACCACATCCTTTTCGGGCATCATATCATACAGCCTACGCGCCTCATCAATCCGACCTTCTTGAATGAGTCCACCTAACATCACTGTCCATGAAACCACGTTCTTTTCGGGCATTAACCAAAACAGGGACACTGCCTCCCCCATCATACCCTCTTGAACATACCCCCGAATCATGGCAGTCCATGAAACTACATTGCGTTCCGGCATTTTATCAAACACTTCCCTAGCTTCAGTAACCATTCCATTTTTTATATACCCAGAAATTAAACCATTCCAAGAAACGATGTTTTTCTCCGGCATTTTGTTGAATAGAAGCAGGGCCTCATCAGGTTGGTTGTTCTGAAAGTAGCCAGCAATGATAGAGTTCCAGGAATCGACTGTTTTGTTGGGTAATTCATCGAACACTTGACGGGCACTCTCGATTTGACCCACACGACCAAGTTGGGCTATCCGATATCTGGGTACGACCGAAAAACTCGTAGAATACGCTCTACATGTGTTTAAGAGAAACCGCATAGATGAGTAAGAAAGCTTTGGCTTTTTCCAGATGCTGAAATTAAATTAAAGCTTTTTGGCACAGAAATTATAAAACAAATCACGACTGGAAGGTGCTACGTTTGCATTGGCAGAGCAGTTTAAGTAAATTTTGCTTGATAGACGAGACTTCAGTCACACAGATTCAGACCCAAAAAACATATTCTATATCTAACAGTGTCGCCCGAAGTTCCTAAAGTTAAAGGAAACCTAACCGCATCATTGGAATTCTCTCTCCTCTCCCATTGTTTTCTTTATGAAACATTTACATAAGTCCACAAGCAACAATATCAATATAAAATTAATCTTAATATTACATCATTATTAAATTTTAGATAATTTTGTTTTTTTTAATTTTTATTTTATCCAAATAGTGAAATTTTAGTGCTTTTTTAATTGGTTGTAATTAAAATGATTAAAAATATTAAAAGAATTAAACTTACTTAAAAATAAATAAATTCTATAACAGGAACATTTTAATAAAATAAACTTTGTAGACAATATTATATTGGTCGACTAAACATTAAAACTTTAAACTTTAAACCAAATGAATCAAATAAATTAATATAACATAATTAGTAAGTGATTTTAGATAATATTATATTCCATCGACCAAATATCAAAATCTTACATTCTAATTAAATAAATAAAATAAGTTAATATAACATATCTAATAATATACAAAGAAGTCTTACATTTCAAAATCCTATTATCTGAAGTAATCTTACATATTAAGCAAAAGCTTATTAACATTAGATAACAAGTGCATATGAATAATTCTATCATAATAATTTAAATTCCAAAAATGTTGGGTGAGCTCAAAACTTGTAAGGCGTGTTTCGTACCATTAAACAAAGGCTTAATAAACATATTTAGTAGAAGAGTTAGCTTGATGCTGAAAGGCAAAAGAACAAATCATGGGTAAAATCAAGAGGTCCAAACAACACAAATGCTACAGGGAAAGGTTGTTCTGGGTCCTGTATACTACCATCGATTCCCATAATTGAAGAAAGCATTGAATTTTCATAACATTCTTAGAAAACTAACAGTGCGTTTGGTTCACTGTAATGGAATAGGGCTGTAATTAAATAGAGGTGTAATTGAATAGAGCTGTAATGGAATAGAGCTGTAATAAGTAATTCAACTGTTTGGTTGAATGGAATGGAATAGAACTGTAATAGTATTCTTGTGTTTGGTTGAATGGAATGATGTTGTAATAGGATAAGGAAAAAGACTTAAATGACCAGAATATCCTTATTATTGTTATTAAATTTTAATAAGATTATTATTAAAAATAATTTAATAAAAATAATAAATAGTTTAACCATATTTTAACATAATTATTATTAAATATAATTTAATAACATTCTTAATATAATTATTATTATATGAATTACAAAATCAAAATATATAATACTATAAAAAAAATATAATCTACTTTATTATTTTTAAACTGCAATACATATTTAATATGCTAAAATATCATTACTGAAACAAATAATTTAATTATTTCACAATAAAAAATTAAATATTAGAAGTAATAAATAACTCATTGCTAAAAAAATAATAAATAATTTGAGAATTATATTTTACATCCAAGCATAATATTTATATATTAACCAAAAGTTATATGATTTCTAAAAAATGATTTACTTTTCTAGAAATAATTTACTTTTCTGGTGTTTGGATGAAATTGTGTAAAATATTTCCTTTTATTTGGCAGATTTCCTTAAAATAGTTTCCGAAAAAACTGTTTTACATATATATTAATAAATTTATATATATATACATTAATAAGTTTATATTTTAAATTGTTTTTACATATATTGCAATGATTTATTTATAAATTAATTAATCAAATTAAATATATAATAATACTCAATTATTTATAATAATACTCAATTATTAAACTAGAATATTAATAGAAAATAAATTGAAACTAACCAAAGTCAAATAAAAAAATTGAAAGCAACCAAAGTCAAATAAATTATTTGTAATTGTGTTATAAAAGCAACTATCATTCTCATAAGTCAAGCAGTATCAGTTACCAATATGTATATCAATGATATGAAACCAACATAAAACTTTCTCTATTATCAATGACCAGCTGCACCCATCCCATCCCTAATGCCCCATACACCATTTATCCTTACCCACACCCGGATATGCAAAGATTATTGAATTACATAAGAATCTATGGGAGATGTATTTGTGTTGCTAATATTGCATCAAGTTATTTGATCAAGATTTTCCATTAGTACATAGTCACCATACTTTGGAGTTTTCATATAATTGTGCCATCTACGAGCACCATTTGGACGAAGCTCATCCTGAACACGTGCAGCTTCTTTCCCATTCCCATAAGTCAAGAATTAGTTTGGGTTAACACGAGTTGCTTCTCTATACAAGCCAAAATATGTTTCCTTTGGAAGATGGTCATAGTTCTTCTTGAACATTGACACCTGTTTGCATGGATACAAAACTAAGCCAAGTGCCAAACTCCATTCAGTCAGTCATCAATTTATTGAACTAAAAAAAAGCAAGGAAAAAAGGACTAGTGAAATTTTACCTCATCGAAAGGATCCTTTATATCATCTCGTTCAACACTGCTCTCCTAATCAAAGGGGAGAAAAATTCCACTATCAAACATAACAAGAATGGATTCCAAATGAATAAAAGTATATACAATTATAACCAAGAATTCTAAGTTTCCTTTCTTACTAATGAATATAATGCCACTCACATAATTTGGAAATACAACCAAATCAACATCGCTAGGCAAATCAAGTAGCAATTGCCTCAAAGAATATTCACTTGCACCTACTGGGTATTAATTCATCAGTATCAAGATGAATTATCCAGTCCATTCCAGCAAAGTATGAATGGGACTTGTCTCTAAAGAACCAGAAAAGCAACAGATGATGGATATTTGCATGTGCACAAATATAATGAAAGAAAGCATGAAATAAATGCAAAATAAAGACAATTTATCACTGGTAGACTTCACATTCAGCAAAAGTATTAGTTAAAAAAAATAGTAGGAAGAAACATTGAGAACAACCTTGCTTTCAGCTATGGGACTGATCAATAATCGCACGAGGATGGATGTATAAATTATTCAAATATTTATTGCAAATAGGTATTCTCTACACCTATTCTTAATCCCTAATTTCTCCTTTATTCTTTTCCTGTCCTCCTATTTTTCCTCCTCTGTTTCTCTGGCCCTTACATTTTCTGCTTACTTCTCCTCTATCTTCTCGTTTCTTGTCAGTTTTCCATCCAAAGACTTGTTCAAAATCAGATAATCATTGGTATCCATATTTGGTCCATTCAAAGAAGTATAAGAGAATTAAGGAGTTAGTTTTATTGAATCTGAGGTCACTGCCCCTGAAGAAAAACAATGACTAACCAAACCTAAGTTGCCACATAACCTTTAGTAAAAATAGCATGTTGCAAATAAACAATCTGAAGTACCTGTTGCAATTCAGTAAGGTATTCTCGCGCAAAGTTTACTGCTTCTGGCCATGCAGTCAACTCTTTAAATCTAAAAATTGGCCAGAGAAATTGTTTTATTCCACTATTTTTAATTCCTTGTAACAAATGATTGTTCAGAATATAGTTTCCACAAAAAAGAGAACTTAATCCAAAGAAATACAGTGATACCGGAAAAATATTGGGTCAGTGGCAGCTTTTAACAAATTTAGTCATTCTTGAAACTCTGTAGCAGTTGCATCTTCACCATCAGTTGGGTTATTCATCAGTTGGCCAGAGAAATAGTTGGTTGTTGAAACGGACAGTTTGGAGGCTATGGGACTGATCAATATTCGCACGAGGATGGATGTATCGAGGCTAGTAGTAATGGTCTGGGAAATGATGGACAGAGATTGGGGGGTGACAGTGCAGTTTTCACCTAGCATAATGAATATGGCTGCTGACTTTAGGGCCAGTATGTCCAAGAATTTATCAATTGGGTTATTCATCTTTGAAGAACCACCACATGAGATGGCTGCAACTTTGCTCCAAGATTGCCTGGGTCTTAGAGTGTTACCTGCAGAATGCTATGGCTAGTTCTACCTACCTTCGTTTCTTATTTATCAAAAAGAGACAATTAAACTAGTACTAATTACAGATCGCTAATTGAAACAAGAAAGACAAAAAAATCATCAATAAATTACTATTCCTTTTCATTCCGAGAAAGTCAATTACAGATCGCTAATATTGAAACAAGAAAGACAAAAAAAAAATCATCAATTAAACTAGTGCAAATTGGGCATTGTTAAATCAACCTCTAGAGAGAAATTTATGCTCTAAGGATCATTTTTAAGCAGATCCCTTTCCACTTCCAAATAATGCATCATTTTGAAATGATATGCCTATTCATATATCTAACTTTACCCTCATCTTGAGTTTTATCATTTTCATCATTTGGATGATCATTTTCATATTTTAATCTCAAACCCAGAAAAAAATTAAAAATAAAGAAACAACGAAAGGCATAAAAACCAAACCAACGCTGCTTCATTTTGAGATAAAACCCACAACTAATTCAACACAAAAAACAAACGGGTATTCAACAGTATAAAAATACAGAACCAAAATGATGGCATACCTTAAGCAGTTTTTCAAGAACAAGAAGAAACGAAAATGATGAAGATGCCATACCTTAAAGCCAAGACCCTACGAAGAGGAAGATTTGAGCGAAACGAAACAGCAGCGTCTAATTTGTCTGAGAAGTAGAAGTAAGAAAATTACTTGGACGAAGAAGAAGGGATGAAGAACAGAAGGAAGAAGGAGAAAGCTACGTGGTGAGAGTTGGAAAATGTCTTGGTATGCTTGATTTGGGGATAAATGTTGAAAGAAATCTGGAACAGAATTTTTGAGAGAAGAAAGCAGGAATTTTGGAGAGAAGAAAGCAGGCTATTTTGGGGAGAAGAAAACGAAAATGTATTCGGCGTGAGCGTTGAATAGCAATTCAGAGCCCCCACCCCTGAATGCCTATTACAACAGATGAGCGAATATGGGTGTAATAGCAAACTGTGGAATCACCTAAACGGTGAACCAAACTTCTGAATTACTGTAGCGCATGGAATAGGGAAGGAATGGAATAGCAATTCCATCCAACCAAACATGCTGTAAAGTTTTTTTTTTTTTTTGTTATTTTGCTTAACAAGAAGATTTCATAAAATATAATTTATATATCATAATTTTACGGATAAAATAAAATATATCTTGAATGATTTAAATCTTGAAATTTCGAATATTATAATTTATAATCATAAAATTTAGGTCTTCAAACACAAGAAAAATGATATATGTACATAAACAAGTGTTGTTCATATTATAACATAACGTAAGATTACAGACAGAAGTTAATGTTAACAATCAAACCAAATAAATTTAACAGCATCATAAAATCTGTCCATTTTAAAAAGCAAGGACAGAAAAAAGAAAAAGACACAACTTTAAGCAGCAGAGGGGGCGTTAATATATTGAACAACGCAAGCATCTGACATAGCTGCCAAAAATGGTTCTAGCCCTGTTTCTTCATCTTCTGCTTCACCGTAACCCACAGCATTTGCGTAGTCAAGCGACTTGTCATTGTAAATGTCCCACCATTTTGTTACCAGCGTCTTAATGTCTTCCCTGTCCATGTTATCTTCTTTACCAGTAAATCTCCAGGGCTTGGACCCAGCGGCACAGTAGTGAACAACCTTCACTTTTTCTAGCTCAATGTTCTCTGGGTGGCGCCATAGCATGGCCATCACCAAGTTGTAAATTGGTGGAATGGGTCTGTATATGTCCCTGAAATACATGTTCAGATAATCCTGCACACATTGATCAGGAATGATCAGTTAGACACAGGAAATTAATTACTTAATATAAAATGACTTAATTAGTAAAAAAAAAAAATTACCTGCTCAGCAAAAGGGGTAGGAGGGGTAACTTCGAGTGTAGTCAAGAGGTCGTCATAGACAGAAAGGTTTGGTTCATATACGAACATTCCAGCATTGAAGTAAAGAGGAGGCTTAGGACCCAACCGAGGAGGCCACTGAACCTTATCAGGGCACTGCTGGCAATAGCCAATCTTGTACTGTGGGGTGTGGCTCCATGTTTTCTCACAGAAGCAATCCATCACAGCATAAAAGTAGCCATCTTCCATGTCAAACAGGTGATCTATATTATCAAACACTTGGATGTCTCCGTCCAAATATATCATCTTGGAATACTCCACAAACTGCAATTTCAAGTTGTATATTAAAATGCACACGTGGCAAAATCCCCATAAAAACAAAAGAAAAAAAGTTACGTGTAAAATAGTATCACATGCAAAACTACATACCTCCCAGATACGTAGCTTGGAATAGTTGATGACATAGTAGGCCATGGCAAACTGGGTCTGGTTCTCAGGTGGGTAAACAGGGTCGATCTCCTTGACTATGCACCCCTGATCCACTAGGATCTTCTTGTGGTCATCTGGAACGTCAGGTAAGACCGCCACCACAAGTGGGTACTTGCTCTTAACCTTCCTCAGCCCCTTGGCTAACCCAACCACGCCCTTAACGTAGTCCCCGTTCCCTGCCAAGAATGTAACAAAAGCCCTTTTGGGAGAGCTTGGGCGAACAGTCTTGGCGGTGGCAACAACTTCCATGATTGAAATAGGAAAAAGAGGGTATGGGTGTTGTTTTTAGTGATTACAAAGTGTTCTGAAAGTGCAAGAGAAACTCCTTTTTTTGCCTTTGAGTGAGAGTAAGAATGGTATTGCTTGCTTGATGGGGAATCCGTGAAGGAGAGGGGGTGTTTATATAGGAATCAGATTTGTTTACTGTATTCAAAAAGAGAAAAGAAAATATATAATATAATAAAGTTAAAAGAAATGGAGTCTCCTTCTATCCATTGAAAGCAAAGTTTGACCGTGAGGTGTGACTAATGAGTTAGGGTAGTGAATACATTAATTGTCTGACCACCAGCTTTAAGAGTAAGAGAGAAGGCGTGTTTTGCTAATTAGATTAGAGATTAATTTTATGGAAAATGGACGGTGCACGAAAGTGGTAGGAAGGAAACGTCGAATTTATTAAATTATTTTTATTTAAACTTAATTAATTAATATTATTTATAAATTTCAATAAAAAATAAATTGATTAAAAAATATTTTCCCATGCAAAATTTAATATATATTTTAAAAATCTAACCATAGACTGAGAAAGGGCACATGTATAAAATATGTTTAAGAAAAAATAATGCATCAGTCATAAAAAGAATCACAACATAACAATTAGATAAAAAAACAAAAATTTAAGAAATTAGAAAACAAAAAAAAAATTAGACCGAACAAATTAATACTTTAAACAAAAATAAAAAAAAGGAAAATTTTGTTTTAGTAATTTACTTTTAATTTCTTGGAAAAATACACCTTTTATCATGAAATTTACATCCCAACAAAATAGATATTTGGGAATTGAGAACTTTGCACCGTACCAAACGGGGCTCTATGTTTAAGGTATGATTATATTAGAATATATCTAATTTATAATTTAATTCAATAATAATTAAAATAATTTTTATAATATTAGATTTATTATTTTTAATTAAAAATTACTGAATAAAAAATGAAAATAACATATAATAACAAAGGAATTAAAAAATATAACTATATATTTTTATTTAAAAAGATCCATTTATTTTTTATCCAGCCTCAATAAAATAACTAAATATCTTTTAAATATGTTAATTTTTAATAAGTGAGAAGAATTTGGATTCTTTTTCCCTAAATATATACTATAGCGAAGTTACAACATTCATTTTCACATTTTTCTAAACACATAGTACACTCTGTTTGAAGCATTTATTTTCAAATTAGATAAATTATTTTTTTAGTCCTTGTCTTTTAATTTTTAAGTTATTTCATGTTTTCTATTTAAAACTTTTTTTATAATTTTTATATGTTAAATATAATATCGATTTTAAACAAATTATCTCTTTATTTTGATATTTTACTTAATTGAATTAATTTTTTATTTTATAATATTAAAAATATTAGATATTAAATTTTTAAGCTTAAAATATAGTTAAAAAAAGCATATATTAATAATATTTATCAAATTAAATTTATACTTTTTCAAATATAATAAGAGTTAATTCATTCATTCATTAAAGTAAAACAAAGATAAATATAAAAATACAAAAAAAAAAAAAAACAAATTTTAACAATTTTAACATTAAAAAAATTAGTTTGACACTATATATAATAAATAACATGTAAGAAATTATTAATAATATTATTTAAATTTGTAATTTATTAATATCAATATTCAAACCATGATATTTTGTATTATTTTAATATTAAATATTTTTAAAATTAATATAACTCATTCTAAATTTATTAAATACTTTTAAAAATATTTTGTAATTACGTTACTTTTTCAATTTATTAACGATTTTTTTTAAGAGATTCATTAATTTTTTTAAAAAAATATTAATATTATAAAAAAATTATAAATTTAATATACACAACTGATCTATATATCGCACGACTATCAATTTAATTGAATAGTATTAATTAACAACAAACCCAAATTATCCCTATAAAAAATAAACACCCAATCAACATGTCACAACTTAGTATTCAACCCTATTAATTTATTGGAATATTATTAATTAACACCTCAATAATGTTATAGAAGTACAAGAATGATTCTACTTGAGTCAATATATGCAGGATTATATTTCATTGAGGGTCTCTTTAGATTCTATTGAAGCTGTATTTTACAGCTTTCAGTATAAAACCTCACCCAATTGAAAGTACTATATGGTATTGAGGTGAAATTCTTCAAAAATACAGATGATTTTCAGTTGGAGCTGAATGGTTCAGTGGAGCAAAAGCTCTCCCAATGAAAATCTTTTTCTACTTTAACCTTTTCATTGCAATTTAAAACAAGTTTAGAATGAAAATGTGGATGTAAGTGATCATCATCAAAACATGAGTTTTATACAAATTAAATATATATTACATAATATAAATATAAATTTATATAATAATCAAGCCAATACATAAATCTTATTATCATAAATATAATTTAATTATCATTCGATAATTAATTTTTAATATTAATATTATCTTAATTATTATTTAACAAAAGTTTTATGTCAATAAAGTAAATATATTTCTATTATTTATTATATTATAAATACATTTTATTCTAATATTTAAAATAGTACTCGTGTTTTATCAATATGTTTATTCTCACTACTATAATATTTAATCTATTGTCATTATAATAACTAATAATCTAATCTAATTATCGGTATTGCTTTTTATACAATACTTGAAACTATTCATTATCTCATTCAACCTTTAACTAGTAAGATAAACACGTTTAAATATATTCGAATCTACGTTCTTTTACA
The DNA here is from genome assembly GCA_020496765.1 of Gossypium stocksii. Lineage (NCBI taxonomy): Eukaryota > Viridiplantae > Streptophyta > Magnoliopsida > Malvales > Malvaceae > Gossypium > Gossypium stocksii. Next base: position 116,301,557 of record CM035623.1, read on the forward strand.
CCGATAAAAATGTTGATACTAATATAATTAAACTCAGTCAGCTTATCATTATTGTTTTTAATATCACCGATTTTCCAAAAAAAATTAAATAAAGAAAGAAATTAAAGAAAAAGTGAGGGTTTTAATAAAATAATCGGAAGAGGATGATAAAATTTTATTGTTATTTACAGGTTAACTACTCCAACTCCAAACTCCACCAGCAACGGAGAGAGAACACCAGTGTGATATGGCCACGTAATAAGTTGAGAGCTTTTGGCATGCATCATTAGGGTCCACAATATCTATCGGGTGGAAACCGTGTGGGGTTATTACATCGCCATATGGCACAATCAAATCTGGATGTCGGTGTTTGCCTCGTGGCCAAATGGGTATTTGCCATCCATTTGCCCTCTCCTTCAGTTTCTAGTCAAGTTAGTTACTCCAACTATGCCCAACTGTTTCAACTTCCTGGATAATGAAATGTTTTTACTTTAAGCTTTTGGGATAATGTTGTTTTAATGATTTTGGACCAACCGACCAAATTTCTAGGATTTTCTTTTTCTTTTCTCTTAAGATAATCCTTGGACTTAAAGACTTTTAAAGACGATTTTTTTTTCTTTTTGAATAAATTAACTACCATATTTTACATTCAAAATTTGGATTTTTAACATTACCTTTTGATATGTTCAAAGTATAAACGAAATTACTAAAACTAAAAGGATAAACAAAGGTTCCCAAGATTTCTGGGGATTTGTTTTCCATTCCTCAATTTAGCCACTTATGTCGGCCACCGCGTTTATTACGTAGGAGTAGTTTATATTTACATGATACCAAGTTTATTACGTAGAATTAATTCATTTCTTTCCAAACATGGAATATTCTAAGAATATTTTTCTTGCTCCTTATCCCTACTTTGCTTGTAACTTGTAAACTACTCCCCCTATCCCTATCTACATTTATTTGGTGGGCTAAAATGTCAAGACCCCCCATTCACTAATGACATTGTCAAATCCTTGGTTTCCAATTGTTTGTTGGTGTTGGAATTTGGATGGCAATCTTTCGGCCTTGGAATTAGAAGAGGGTGCCGTTTAACAACAAACCAATAGCACCCCACCAAGTTCGCCAATGGCTTGATGGATCAGGTCCAAACGTATCTATGAGCAAAAAGTCCGTTTCAGTTCCAGGCATGTTGTGGAAATTTATACTGAACATCATTCAAACTTTGAAGTTGGGCCAAAGAATATGGGCACTACGTAGTACTTCTATTCCTTGGACTTTAATCTCTTCTGATTCATGTATTCTTAATGATTCAGTAGACCAGTGGTTAGAAACTAACTTACGTATCCACACCACAAGTAACACGCTCACTGTTAACTGACTGTCTAAATGCAATATGGGGTCCTTCCAAGTTCGATCTAGTCTCTAATGAAGCAGGTACTATTTTTGAGTGCAGATATTCAAATGCAAATTGATGGTTGCTGTTGTCTATGTCTCACTGAATTTGAAACTAGAACTCATCTACTTTTAGAGTGTAGATATTGGAAGACAGTCTGGAATGAAGTGCTTAAACTTGGTCCATTGCAAAAATCCACTGGATAGTGGAATTTTGAGCTACAATAGGTGATATTTGATAAGGAAGCTAAAGGGAAAAGCCTGGATTGCAATCGCTATATCTATTGGATCTGGAGGGAAAGGAATTGCAGATTAATACTATTTAATAATACTCAATTTTTTATGTGCTAGTCGGAATGAAGTTGGTTGGTGCTAGAATAGAAGATGACTTTGTTAATAATAGCTTACAAATACACGAAATCGTTACCAAATAATAAACTACAACGAAATAATCTCATTAAAAGGAAGTATTTAGATGGTTGAACCCATTGAGAAAAAGTGGCTACTGATTAAACAACCTGAATATTATTCTACTCACTAAAATAGCCGAATAACTTGTTTACACCCTTTTTAGGAAGTAGTTGGGCTTGGACAATTATGGACGGGATCTCATAGAAGAGTTCTTGCAAAGACGAGGTAGGCTATGGGGCATAAGAGCTTTTGCACTGAGACGTCCTCTGATGCTTAAATAAAAGAAACAAATGTGACTCTTCGGAATAGTAAAAGTTATAAACAGATAAAACGAATCCTTGAAGACAATTATCGTCCTTTTATTGCCAAACCTGACCTTTACTTCTCGTGAATTGTGACCTACGTATCCATTGCGCTGTGATGTCATATCATATCTTGGGCATGGCATGGCCCCCTTGGGACGGAATTTACCTGGGAATTTAAGCTCTTTTACAACACCAACAGCAGTGCAGCAGCTGTATGAGGAAGACAAAGCAGGCTTGTGTTGTAGTTCGACAAACAGTGATGTTATTATTGTTCAGGCTTTTGTAAGCCTCTTTTATTCAACAACAACGACAAAAGTATCCGTTGATACATACAACACCTTATTCCATGTGCATTGTAAGCTCCCTGTTTTATTAATCTTTTATGAACATGTGATGCTGGTTTTGGCTTCCATACCTTTCTTTTGTACAACAAACAGATCTTTCCCCAACATCTAAAAGCTTGCTCCAAACCCCTGTGAATACCAATTGGGCGGTGTATGTTTTATCAAGTGATGACTTATAATATATACGATGTTGTATTATATAAAACTCAAAAGGATGGTACCTCCATATCTAATTCTAATGCTTTAAAGGAATCCCATGCAGAAAAAGATTGTTAACAATCAATCATCATTCAGCTGCAAAGCTACTTTTTAGTGGTGTGCATAATGATTTAAATATTTCTTCCCTGCCATGAGATGCTTCTTTAATGATTTCGACTCCTTTTTTACTTGTCATACGTTTCCTTGGTATCATAGAGAGAGTTCATTAGAATTTACATTTTCCATTTTCTGTCTGTCTCTTTAATATCATATTAAATCATATGATTGAATGCTTTCAATTCAACAATCTATGAACGTTTGCTGATTCGGAAACTGTTGTATTGATGTCAAAGAGGTGTTATAGCTGGATAATACAACTTCTAATATTATTATTATCCCATTTTAAAGGCTGATCAAACCAAAGATCTGCTGCTGGATTGCTAAGATTATACCTTACGGTGAACAAGAGGGTGAAGCTACTTGCCTAAACTCTTTTTTTAAGGTTTGCTTGAATTTTAGAATCGTTTGGGCCAAAAAATATTATATCTGAAAAATAGATTTAAGTAAAAATATTAAATTATGTTATTTTTATATATTATATAATTTATAACAGTAAAAAAAAAACTAAACACATAGTGATATATAATATTGTAATGTAAAATTTTAAAAACTGTTATCTTTATATAAAATTTTAGTAAATAAAAAATTATTAAATATTAAATTAAAAATAATATCAATATTTTAAAAAATAAAAAGATTATGAATCGACTTTAAATGCACTTGAGTTAACTATTTAAAAAATATGAATAGACTTGGATAAAATTTTAAGTCTATATTTTAGGTTGGATCGAAATTATACAAATATAAAATGTATTAATCATACTTAAATCTGATGTAAACTCAACCTGACTCCACCCATTATTGCAAATAAACTACATCACAAAATATCATTATATTGAATCATTTTCATTTCAAAATAATAAAAACCTAATTAGTTATAAAACTATTTTATTGTTAAATTACAATATATTCTAATATATTCGCATGTTAAACATTGTGTGTTTTTTAATTAATATATGTAATTTTTTGTTGAAAATTATAAATACATTTACAATTACAAATACAAAGAGTAAGTTTAAAAAATTATAATCAGAATTAATCATTATAAAAACACAATTGCTTTAATAATCATAATATATCTGGAATTAGACTAGAATAAATCAATACATGGCCCACATTAAAGGTGATAATGGACCGAGGCCTGATTCTAAAATATTCCCAACCTAAGCTTTACTTACACAAAAGCCCATTTTATTTATTAAAATTTAATAAACATATTTTTAAAATTATTATAAGAATAAAATATTAATGTAACTTTTTTTTTTTTTTTACTTTTTATTATTTGTAAACAATAAAGTGGGTTGAATTTACCTTGAGATTGAAAAATATAAATCTAAATTCAATCAAAAGTGGGTTGGGCCAACTGGCCCATGAACACTTTTAACTCACATGTAATATGACATACGCTAGGATAAAAATGGACTAAGAACTTACATATTGTTTACATATTATTTAACTTTATCATTAAGTTAAAGGTCTTATGAGCCATAAGTTTATTTTTTTAAAAACGATATGATATTAATAATAATTATGTTTATAAAATTATTTAATATATTTTTCAGTGGAGTTTTTTAATTAGATTTTAAAAATAAGTTAAGGGTTTGACAAATGTATTATAAGATGTAATAAAAAAATAAAAATATATATAAAAAATATAACACTTATCACACTCTTAATTAGCTTGTGGAGTTTGAAAAACTTCATTAAAATGTATCAAATAATAACCATCATATTTTGGCTTTTGTCTTTTCTTTTTTACCTTTTTGTTTTTTTAAATATTGTCGTAAAACCTTTTAAATAATAACTAATTAATTTTATATAAAAATATTTTAATCAATTCATTTCAAAGTTAATATATAACTGAATATGTTTAGTATAAATTATTTTTTATTTCATGAATAATTTTAAAAACTTATCATGTATTTTTTTAAATATTTATTTTAGTCTAAGGTATTTTTTATTTCATAAATAATTTTTAAAAATTATCATATATTTATTTTTCTAAATATTTTATTATAAATTAAAAATATTTAATCTAAAGTGAATTTAATATATTTTTAATGAAAGAAATTGATTTTATTTTGTTCGATGATCTTATAACACTTCAAGATATAATTAAAATTAAAGAAAAGAATAAATTAAATAGAAAATACATAGATATATGTTGATTTTTTTATTATAATTTACTTAATAAATAGATAAAAATAAGTTATTTTTTTAATTTTATTCACATTGTTTTTCTTATAATATAATTATTAGATTTAATAATTGGTGATATCAAACTCAATTTAGAACTTTAAATCAGATATTAAAATAGATAGTGGGTGATAAAGTAGGTAACGTATATTAATTATTTTCTTCTGGCCATTAATAATACGTGTAAACTGAATTGATGTATGCGTTTTGTATCCACAAATGGGGGGCGGGGGATCGAATGACAAGTGTACCGCATCGGAAGGATGAGACGTGAAAACTTTGGCAGCCAATTGTTTATGTAGAGAAAGGTATAGTTGTGGACACACACTACACCACAGCCACGTATGCAATGTGTGGTTTTTGTGTGAGCTTTCTAGTGTGTATACAAAAACTGTTTGGGGTTATTTAATTATATTTGTATTTTATTTTCATCATTAAATTTTAAAAATTTTCAATTTAATCACTATATAAACAAATGATTTCATTATCCAAGAAAGCATGTGACTGCTATGCATTACAGCAATAAACAACTTAGCGAAAATTCCTTAAGTTTTAGGTTCCAAACATTACATAGATCATGATTGACTAAATCAAGCTTTACCATACTAAGGTTCTGCAACCATCGAACCACCACGTTTTGGATCATCTCAAGCCTATGATGAATGGCCATGTTTGGGAATATAGGGCTTGATGGAATTTTCTCCCTTCTCGGTCTTAACATACTACAAACTGCCGCCACTGAATATTTACTTCCCACAATAGGCCAAGAACCATCACCACTCACCACTTGACCAGCAACATGTCTAAGCTGCAAGAGTTTCCGCCAACCTCAGCTACTACCACACTAGATCAAAACATTAAGTAACACTAGTATAAGCAGCAAGACTAGCAAAAAAGCATGATGATCAGCAAACCTGCAAACATACAAATAACTATGCTAAAAGAATAAAGGAAACCACCTGTTGTAGATACATAGACAACTCTGTAAATGCCAGCTTTTGTCAATGAATCAGTCCAGCAATTCATCACTCGTGGAACACGACAATAGAAAAAAAAATTATCTGAGGACAACTCTCACAATCCCTCCAAATTAGGGTTTACCTATTTTAAAAAGAATATGGAAGAAATTTATGGAAAAAGGAAATTGAAATCAAAATCATGTCAATGTGTAATAAAGCAAAGCAAGCACCCTCTAGTTTTTTGGGTTTTTTTTTTTTTTTTTTTTTTATGTTTTTTTAAATTTCTAGGTCTTAAAGCTACCATTACAATGTGTAATACAGTATCATCTTTTGTCAAAACTTAATATAAACTAAATTTTAAATTAACAATACGAAAATTTATTCCACATTAATAATTAGGTAAACTACAATTATCTTAAAATTCACTTTAAATTTTTTTGTCATTAAAAAAATTAACTAAAATGGTCACTCAATTATTAAATCTTCAACGAATTGTTGATTGATTTAAAAAAAAATTATTCTTTTAATCTCTTTAAAAATTATAAAAAAATTAAATTAATTCTTTAAATTCTCAAGACAAAACCCATATTAAACAACATCAAAAAATGCTAAATTCAATCTCCCATATATGCTTCCTCCACCGTCTTCCCCCACCATCTCCTCTGTTTTCCCCTCCGATCACAACACCAAATTGATTTTCTTAATTAACCATGTTTTCCCATTTATTTATTTTCCAATTAAATAATTTGGTTGCACCAATTTTTTTCAAATGCATTATGAATTAGGAAAAGATGATAACTCTTCACACAAATTATTTTTTCAAATTATTTTAAATTTATTGAAAAATATTTATTTTAATGTTTTTAGTAATTTTTTATGTATTATATATATATTTAAAATTATATAAAATTAATAATATGAGCAGGCCAGACTCAATTTTTACTATATTTATCCAGGCTGAGTTTGGACAAAATTTCAGGCCCATTTTTTTGGGCTGAATCGGGTCCGTGTCTAGCAAATATGCTTGAATTTTTAGTTGAGTTTAATCTGACCCAACCCATGAACACCTCTAAATGAGAATTATTATCTAGTTTTTGATTTAGATAAATTGTAATTTAGTTCTTATTACTTTTTTTTTCCTATTTATTTTAAGTCTTTATTTTATTGGAGTAATTTTATCTTAAGTTTATTTATTTACGTTTAAGCACCTAAATCCTTATGTACGATTTATTTAAATTTGAACTCAATCTACTTTTGTTTTGTTTTTAAGTCCTCTGTATTTTTTTTTTAAATTTGATCTCCAATTCACATTCTTAATTTATTCAACTTATTTGATTTTTATAATTAGGACTTTATTACTTAGATTTTAATTTCTACAAGTTCATTACTTTAATTTATTTTTTAACAAAATAATTTATTTTTCGTATAATTATTATTTATTAATATTTTACATGTGCAGCATATCATAATAACTATAATGTATTGTTTCATTATAAACTAATTATAAAGAAGTGTAGAACAACGTTGAAATTAATAAATTTGACAATGATGGTTTAATTTTATTATTTAATTTTTAAATATATTATTTTCAAATGTTACAGTTTTTAAATATATTTTAAATAAATATTTTAATATATTTTCTATAGAAAAAATAATAAATCCGTGCGATATATAAAATAATTAAATATTATATTATTCCATCAAAATTGATACAAAATTCATAAAACCAAAAGTTGATAGCAAAAATGTTGAAAATTAACAAAAGAATAAAAAAGTTATTTCAAGCATGATGGTTGGAATTTGATCAATTAATCGAATTTATTGAATTAAAAAAGTCAATATATTAATTCGGACAAATAATTGAGCCAAAATTTAAGTAAAATAACAACTCAACTAAATATTAAAAGAAATTCTACTTTCTTAATAAGGCTAAACTGTCAAAATAATTAATTTTATTTTTAAGTTACATTTTAGTCATTTATGTTTGAAATGTTACGTTTTAGTCACTTACCTTATCGTGTTGTAATATTTTAGTCATTGAATGTTAATTGCCGTTAATAGTATAACGATAAGTTGACATGACACGTTAAATCATCATTTCAAACGAAAATTTTAAGTTAAATTATACAATTGGTCCCTATATTTTTTTCGTTTTGAGTAATTTAATTTTTTTACGTTAAAAGAGATGGAGAATGGAGAATGGAGAAAAATAGAGGGAGAAGTAGAATAGAATGGAAAATAAAGAAAAAAAAAGAAAGTTAAAAGAACATAAAAGAAAATAAATTGCTCAAAACGAAAAAATATGAGGGGACCAATTGTATAATTTAACTTAAAATTTTCGTTTGAAATGATAATTTAAATACCACGTCAACTTACCTTTACACTATTAATAGGAATTAACGGCTCAGTAACTAAAATATTATAACACGTGAACCTAAGTTACTAAAACGTAACATTTTAAATATAAATGACTAAAATATAAAAAAGAAATAAAAGTGACTATTTTAATAGTTTAACTATTTAATCATTTACTTAATTAAAACGTAAATCAGTGTAAAACTCGAACTGATCATAATCTGACCGGTTAGACATATTATTGGATTTTTAAAACCTAGCCGAATTTTCATTTTTTCTTTATTTAAAACCTATTTAAGAAGCGCTTTCTAAGAATCAGTGTGGTTTCATCCATCGGTTGGCCTCTATTTCCAAGACTCTGGACGCCATTTCCCCGTCAAAGGACAACAATCTCTCTGTTAAAACCTCTTATTATCCCAGGACAATACCCATTAAAAGGAGAGCCCCTCTTTTTTCTCAATCTCCTTATTCAACTCGCACAACCAAAGGGGACGAAAAGAAACGATTTCATGTTGTATTCTTCTCTATCTCCATATCTTTGTTTTCGGTTATGAGCGTCATGAATTTTATCCGCAATTCCCCTATGAAGCTTCCTTCAAGGGTCCTCAACCTCAGAAACTCATCGTTTTTCGGGTTCAGACATTGGTTTCATCATCCCTTTCCTTGTGAGCAAAAGCTTTTCTGCAAGACCAATGCTTTTCTTCCGAATTTCAGTTACAACTCTCAATTCCACGCCTACCCTTCTCGATTCTTACCCTTTAGACGCGTTATCAATAATACGAAGAAGCCGAATTGGTCAACAAGTTTGGATCTCTCTCAATCCGGGTCAGTTTCTAGGCCTTACGGTGTCTCTATTGATGCCAGGGTAGCATCAAGGGTGAGAGATCTCTCAACATCGGTTGAAACCCGCGTAAAAGACCGGAATTTGGACAAATTTTACTTGCAAAACGGCATCAATGTGAATCCGTTTGCTGTTGAAAGGATTGAAAAGGATGAGAACGTTTTAGGAGGAGAAGTTCCTGTAGCTGAAGATGTAAACAACGTGAAGAACATCGGGGAGGCTTTGGAGGGAAGGAAGAGTGGAATTAAAGTTGAGAGCGACATTGAAAAGGAGGCATGGAAGTTGTTGAGAGGTGCAGTTGTGACGTATTGTGGATCCCCTGTTGGTACAGTGGCTGCAAACGATCCAGGTGACAAGCAGCCGTTGAATTATGATCAGGTTTTCATTCGCGATTTTGTGCCTTCGGCTTTGGCTTTCTTGCTTAAAGGTGAAGGAGAGATTGTCAAGAATTTTCTCCTCCATACCTTGCAGTTGCAGGTATATATATTCACTTATTTACCTTGTTGAATAATATTGTAGCTACATAACTCTGCATTTCCTTTTCCATCATTGATTGTTTGGTGTTTGTGTACATTTAAGTGTTGTTTAACATTCATAATTTCAGATAGCTGCAAAACTTGCATGTTAAAATGTTTAGAAAAGTCAATGCTAGGAAAATTCATCGTAGGATTCATTTCAGTGGTTCTTTCCAACTGTCCTTTAAGCAATTCGAGGCTCCCTTAGAGATAGCTGGGATTTTTCTTGTTCGTTTCTAAAGTACTTAGTGCATGTTTCTCACATACCATTAAGTTTTTCTTGTCCACGTGTAAAACAAATTCAATGCACATATTCCCCATAAAGTTGCTATATTGTGCTTTTTAGATGCCTGTTAATCATTGAAGAACTTTGAGCATTTTTTACTCATGTAGTCTTATTTTTTCAACATGTATTCATAAATGAGTTAACAATAAATTAATTTCATTTGGAAATTTTTAGCTACTCACATGACTTGTTTTGAGCTAAGGAAGGGAATTTCTTTACTTATTTTGGAGAGGTCTTAATTTTTTACTAGATTTTACTTGTCCAGACCATTTAATGCTTATGTAATGATTAAACTTTTACTTGTGTTAATACATTAAATAACCAAATGAGCCATTAATGTAATCAATTTTATAACTCTTTTGCTTGTGCTGGGGCCTTGAAACACATCCACTAGCAAGGCTATGGAGGTTAACCATTTCCCAATAAGTTTTACCAAAGTAATAATTTGGAACTTAACAACTTTTTTGTTGTTTTTGATCTAGAGTTGGGAGAAAACTGTGGACTGCTATAGTCCTGGACAGGGTTTGATGCCAGCTAGTTTTAAGGTCAGAACTGTACCTCTTGATGGTAATAAGTTTGAGGAAGTACTGGATCCAGATTTTGGAGAATCAGCTATTGGTCGTGTTGCCCCAGTGGACTCTGGTTAGTATACTATATTGCAACTGTAAATACCATTTAGTACAAGAACTTGCTAGCTAGTCTAAAAATGAGGATGTTGATCTGTTCATCTTCAACAATCATAGTTATTTTGCACTCGTAAACTGATTTCTTCTTTTCCAAGTTATTGCTCAGTAAGAAAGTGATTGAGTTTATTGAACTGACTTTGTTGATAGGATTGTGGTGGATTATATTGCTGAGGGCATATGGGAAGATCACTGGTGATTGTACGTTGCAAGAGAGAGTGGATGTTCAAACAGGAATAAAACTGATCCTCAACTTGTGTTTAGCTGATGGATTTGATATGTTTCCTTCTCTGTTAGTCACTGATGGATCCTGCATGATAGACAGAAGGATGGGCATTCATGGTCATCCCCTTGAGATCCAAGTGAGTTAATTTGTTTCAAGTATTTTTAAGTTTTCTTTCCTCTTCTTATCTTCAGTTCTCCTAACTGTCATATGTTTGATCTAACAGGCTTTGTTTTATGCTGCTCTACGTTCTTCTCTTGAGATGCTCACTGCAAATGAAAGTTCCAAGAATTTGATAAGAGCTATCAATAATCGACTGAGTGCACTATCATTCCACATTAGAGAATACTACTGGGTTGACATGAAAAAGATTAATGAGATTTACCGATATAAGACAGAAGAGTATTCCATGGATGCTACCAACAAATTTAATATTTATCCCGAGCAAATTCCTTCATGGCTTATGGATTGGATACCTGAAGAAGGTGGGTATCTAATTGGCAATCTACAGCCAGCTCACATGGATTTTAGGTTCTTCACGCTTGGGAATCTCTGGTCCATTGTTTCATCACTGGGCACTCCAAAGCAGAATGAAGCTATTCTCAACTTAATTGAAGCCAAATGGGGTGATATTGTGGGACATATGCCTCTCAAGATATTATATCCTGCAGTGGAGAATGAAGAGTGGCGCATAATAACTGGCAGTGATCCAAAGAATACGTGAGTTCCTTGCCCTTTACATGAAGTCTCTCTCTCTGTCTCTCTATATATACACATATATGCATGCATGCATGCATTATATACTGACACGAGTGTATTGTGCAGCCCTTGGTCCTATCATAATGGTGGATCTTGGCCAACACTTCTCTGGCAGGTAAAAGCTTGAATTTTCTTTGGACTTAATCGTTCTATGATTCTTCTTTAAAAGGTACTTTGAACCATTTCATGCAATGATACTCATTCAAATCTTACATCACTCTTTCAGTTCACTTTGGCTTGCATCAAGATGCGCAGATTAGAACTAGCTGAGAAGGCAGTTGCTTTGGCAGAGAAGAGGCTTTCAATTGATCATTGGCCTGAATATTATGACACCCGAAATGGAAAGTTTATTGGAAAGCAATCCCGACTTTACCAAACATGGAGTATTGCCGGTTTCCTGACCTCTAAAATGATGTTGGAGAATCCAGAGACGGCTTCTTTGTTATTCTGGGATGAGGACTACAATCTTCTAGAGATCTGTGTTTGTGGTCTTAGCAAAAGCGGCCGGAAGAAATGTTCTCGTGGTGCTGCCAGATCTCAGATACTCATATAAGTGAACTGCATTCTTTGCAACGCAGAGAGCCTCTCTTTCCACTGTACAGCCACAAGTTTAAGGGGATCAAAGAGCAATTTTCAACCCTTAAAAGTTCTACATACAGGTTTGTATTACAAGATAGTGTAGAATAGCCACACACACATTGTTTTTCCAATCAATGATCCAAGTTATTTGCAATGGCATTGAATGTAAAAGTGAGTGGGATGAGCAGACTCTCAAACTTACATTGTGACTCCTCCCAAGGCTCTTGAACTGTGTATATATTGTTTAGCAAATTTCTTTATAAGAAAGCAGTAACTATCAGAATAGCTGGATATTGGTTTTGATTCCCTATGTTGAAGCAATTTAAAGCATGTCTTGCTGTCTATATTGTTTGTGGTTGTGCGTTTTCATTGAGAGAATTCAAGAGTGGTGGTATTCCATAAATTCATATTCCAGCAATGGGGAGCTTTAAAAAGGATTGTAATTTCATTGGGCGAGTATAAAGCATGAGCTAGTGTAGTGCATGCATTGCAATTGAATGGAGGAAGCATATATATATCACATGCTCGGTTTTTGATGATATGAAAGAGAAAAATATGGTTATCACATGGAATGCTACACTCAAGAGACGATGTCTATGCAATTGCTATGCTATGGTGGACTTCAAGATATGGTTTGTATCTTTATTTAAAAATTAAATAAGTTTTTAAATAACAGGAATAATTTCACTTGATTATATATAATTCAGAATTTGCATTATTATTAAAAATTATTTTATACTAATATGTCATATACTTTATAATTAAATTTACATAATTTTTTTAATAATATAATTAATCTGATTTAAAATAAAAAAAATTGTCCAAATTTAATTTAATATGGAGATAACAAATAGTTCAAAGTTTAGAGATATTTTATTACCATTCATGGAGTAAATAACACATTTTTTGAATTTTCATATCTTTCATATTTTTTAAAATCATTTAAAATGAAATTTTTGAAAAAAAAATTTATTTTTAAAGAGTTTTTAAAATTTTTACATTTTTATTGGAAAAAGAATTTAGTTTTTAAAACATTTTTAAATTGTTCATGTACTTTTGAAGAGTAAGGACTAAATTAATAAAAAAAAATGAACATTGAGGGATAAAAGAGTTATTTTTACCTTTCTTACAAGAGTCACGTCACCAAATCTAAGAGCAAGACCGAGATTTTTAAATAGAAAAAATATAAGGATTTTATGTCTCAAAATTAAAGTATAGAAAATAAATTTTAAATTTTAGAAGAGTAAAAGGATCTTTCTCAAATTTAAACCATGATTAAAATTGTAATTGGACCTAAATTTAATAGGGCAAACCACTCTTTTGGTCAATAAACTATGAATAAATTTTCGTTTTGGTCATTTAACTAGAAAAGTTATAATTTGATCACTAAATTTTTCGAAATTATTTTTTTGGTCACTCGACTATTAAGTAGCACTTTTTTAGTTGATATCATAACAATTTAAATCTTCAAGTTTTATACAATGTCAATTTGGGAGAAAAAGATACTTTCTATCAATTTGACATTGATTATATATAAAATGTTAAAAATTTAAAATTCTTTTTAAAAATGCAGAAAATTCTAAAAAATAAAGTTAAAGTATATAAAAATTTCAAAAATAAATAAAAATAAGTGAAAATTATGGTTAAACCCTCCAAAATTTCTTTTTATATTATCTGTATAGAAATATCCTGTACTCATTATTTTAAAAACATAGAAAAAATAATATCATTAAGCAAAAAGTATTGGTCTTTTGTTTTCTACCTCTTTTGTTCTTTACTTAACATTTTCGTTATAAGACAAGAAATTCGATTTTTTTTTTTATAATTTGGTTTTAAAAAATAATTTAAATTAATTAAAAGTAATAAAATCGATTACACAATCCTCTGTGATATTCTTCAGGCACATGGAGCTGGACTTGAATATAAAGAAACATGTAACAGTCTAGTCTTTTTTTCTTTTTTTTACTTTTAACTTGTTATTGCATTTTATTGAATGATAATTTTTCATTTCCCATACATATAAAATTTTCAACAATAATATTTTCTAAGATTTTATTTTCTAGAGTTTTTATATAAATTTTTCTACTTTTAAATTAATTTTGAGTTTTTTTATCATTTTATATAGAATTAATGTCAAATTAATAGAAAATATAAAAACAAAGAATTAAAATTATTATGGTTCCAACTAAAAAAATTTGACAAATATAGTTTTGAAAACTTTAATCACTAAATTTTTTTAGTTAAATTACCTATATTACCCGATTTAAAATCTTAGGGTAAAGATGGAAAATAAACCTTGCCAATAAATAAACACCTTCTTCTAAAACCCTAGCTGGTAGCATCCTTAAGCCCTTAACGCACCTTTCGAAAAAAGGAGAAGCCGGAGCATAAAAAAGCCGGCGGGTATATTACGCGGTCGTCAAGAGTTCGTCACTTAAGAGGTTTCAACTTTCTGCTGGTTTTAATTATAATTTCAATCCCAATTTCATTTAAAAAGAATGAAGTAAAACTAGTTCAATTTTGATTATCTGCTACAGAGTGTTTGCTGAAATGGGAGAGAAGGGCAAAAAAAGTAAAACAATGTCAAAATCTCCAAGTGCTGCTAAAGAACATAAAGAGCAGCTTGAAAGGCTCCAGAAAAAGGTTTCTTCTTTCGTTTCTATGTGTGTGTGTGTGTGTGTGTGTGTATGTGTATATATATATTCTCTTCTGGTTTTCTGAATTTTTATCTTAAATTATTTCCCCTTTTTCTTTTATGTATTTTACTAGCTCATCGGGGATATATATACACACATAAACATATATTTATCGGTTTTGTAGGATCCAGAGTTCTACCAGTATTTGCAACAATACGGCAAAGACCTTCTTACGTTTGATGATGAAGATGAAGATTTTGATGTAAGTTGGGCAAATTATGTTCAACTTTATATTTTTACAAATGGCTTTCATTGCATACAACAAGATGCAGGTTCACCTGCTTCAATCATGTCTTTTGTAGGATGATGCTGAAGTTGACATGGAAGATGCAGAAACCCAGTTGGATGATGAGACTTATCAGCATGATATCCCTGAGGAAGAGGAGAAACCATCCAAAAACGTTTTAACTACTGAAATGGTTAATTCTTGGTGTAAGGCAATCCGAGAGGATGAGAAACTAAGTGCAGTTCATTCTCTTATGAAGGCTTTCAGGTCTGCTTGTCACTACGGTGATGATACTGGGACCGACTCTTCAGCTAAGTTTGCTGTCATGTCAAGCAGTGTATTTAACAAAATAATGTTGTTTACACTATCTGAAATGGATAGAATACTCCGCAAATTGTTGAAACTTCCTGCTTCTGGCGGAAAGAAAGAGACCATAATTGAGCTAATGAACACAAAACAATGGAAGAACTATAACCACTTAGTGAAGTCGTATCTTGGAAATGCCTTACACGTTTTGAACCAAATGACTGACACGAAAATGATATCATTCACTTTAAGGCGTCTCCAGTATTCGTCTGTGTTTTTGGCTGCTTTTCCAAGCCTTCTCAGGAAATTCATCAAGGTATGCAGAAAGGGTAAATCTATAAGGGATTTTTATTCAAATGCAATGATTTCTTTGCTGTTACGCTTTGTTTCCTGATCTGCTTGTGTATGTGATAGTCATATATCTATTATGATAATTTGAGGTCTAATCTATTCCTCTGTGGACGATATTGTTTTAAACGTTTAAGGAATATTCATAGATCTGCTTGTGTTTAATCTATTCATCTTTCTTCAGGTAGCACTTCACTTTTGGGGTACAGGAGGCGATGCTCTGCCTGTTGTCTCCTTTTTATTTCTTAGAGATCTTTGTGTTCGCCTAGGATCAGATTGTTTAGATGAATGTTTCAGAGGGATCTACAAAGCCTATGTTTTGAACTGCCACTTCGTTAATGCGTCTAAATTACAGCATATCCAATTTCTTGCCAATTGTGTCATAGAACTTATTCGAGTGGACCTTCCAACGGCATATCAACATGCATTTGTTTTTATCAGACAATTAGCAATGCTTCTCCGGGATGCACTTAACATGAAAACTAAGGTATCATTTACACATTTTTTCTTAGACAAGTGTTGTAGTTAGCCGTTGTCTCCTGAGAATGCTATTAGTAGAAGATCATCTACTACCCTTTTTTTTTTTGCAATCTTCTGGCATTTGTTCCCTTTTTTGTTTTGCCTAAGCAATGCTCCATGTCCCACCATTCTTCACAGGAAGCCTACCGCAAGGTTTATGAATGGAAGTTTATTAACTGTCTTGAACTTTGGACTGGAGCTATCTGTACCTATAGCTCAGAAGCTGATTTTAGGCCGCTTGCTTATCCATTGACCCAAATTATTTCTGGGGTTGCCCGTCTAGTTCCAACTGCTCGATATTTTCCGCTTAGATTGAGGTGTGTTAAAATGCTGAACCGCATTTCTGCAGCTACTGGTACATTTATTCCTGTTTCTATGCTTCTTTTGGACATGCTGGAGATGAAAGAGTTAAATAGACCTCCCACTGGAGGTGTTGGCAAAGCTGTTGATTTACGTACAACACTCAAGGTATTCTTGAAATCTATTGTGTTGTACTCCAATTGATATAAGCATTTTTGTTCCTATCTAAATTTGGTCAAACTTATTTTCCAGGCAAGCAAGCCCATTCTAAAGACACGAGCCTTTCAGGAGGCATGTGTGATTTCTGTGGTTGAAGAGCTCACTGAACATTTAGCTCAATGGAGCTATTCTGTTGCTTTCTTTGAATTGTCTTTTATTCCAGCTGCGAGGTTGCGTTCCTTCTGCAAATGTACTAAAGTTGAAAGATTCCGAAAAGAAATGAGGCATCTTATTCGTAAGGTACATCCTTTGGATTGATTATCATGTCTTCCTTCTCAAAGTTGGATTTATGGAAAAACATTCCCTGTTAAGTATATTAACCTGTTATTCATAAGCATGTTCCCTTTACACTTTGCAAACTTTTGGCTGCACGCTATTGATTGCTTCATTGTCTTCACATCAGATTGAGGCGAATGATAAGTTTACTAATGAAAGGCGTGCATCAGTTACATTTCTACCAAATGATAATGCAGCAACTTCTTTTCTTGAGGTCCGTACCAATATTGTATGTTAGAATTTTCCATCAGATGCTCCTGCTGTTGTCATGTTTGAGCACTTGATTTGGTATCAAATGAAGTTACTAAGCTTTTTTGTTGCTCATAGGATGAGAAGAAGATGGGGACTAGTCCTCTCTCACAGTATGTTACAACACTGCGTCAAAGAGCACAACAGAGAAATGATTCAATGATGGAATCCAGGTCTATGATCTTTCTCTGTGATTGGTTTCATCCTGTCTATATTATAATTGTGTTAATACAGCTAATTTAAGTAGCATGCATGTAAATTTTCAGTGTTGTTGTTGGCGAAAAGTCTGCTGTCTTTGGTAAAAAGCTTGATCAGATCCCTGATAGTGACGAAGAAGATGATATCAGGAATGACGATGGTGCTTCAGTTTTCAGTTCCTCCTGGTTACCTGGAGGTGATTCCAGGTATGTCTTTTCATGTCATATTTGCCCCTCTCTCATGTGCACCGTGCAGATACACATGTAGTACGCTAATAGCTCATGTTTTCATTCTTGTATACAAGTTTTTGCTGTCTATAAGCTGTTAGATTGCCAAAAAAGCATTACATATTACGCTATCTATCATGTTCGATCAGGGCCAATCTTCCAAAGGAGGAGGAGAAGAAAAAGAAGAAGAAGAAGAAGAAGAAAGTGATGGAACAAGATGAAGGGGTTGGTGACGATGAAGATGTTGTGGAAGACTTGATACTTAGTTCGGATGAAGATGAAGATGAAGATGAAGAAGATACTGCCGAGGAAGATGGCAATAAAGAGCAGCTAGGTGGTAGCAGACAGCAGAACAAGAAGCAAAAACCTAAGAATTTATCAAACAAGAATGTAAGATCTCATCATCACGCAAAAAATAATAAATCAAAGAAGAGAAAAAGAGCTAAGCTAAATTAACTGAATCTTGAAACTCATCATCAGCTGGAGCTGCTCTTTTGTTTATGTTTTTTTCAAAGAAAAAAATAGATAATGGCATTTCAACTTATTTGAGATTTTGTTGTGTCTGTCAGGCAGACCATCTAATTTAATTAATATGAGCTATTGTATTATTTATAAAATATCAAAAGAAATCATAAAAAAAATGTAAATGCGAATTCCTTGAGGCAAATATTAGAAGTTCAAATAACCGGACTAGGGAGTAAGTTCCAACTTATTCATGACTGCAAATTTATGAGAGAATCTTATATTCGCTTGTTCTATTTATAATGTGATACTTGTATTTTGAAAATATCTAATGTGGTGGTATCTAAACTATTAATATGTGGTTTATTATGGTATTTGTATTTTTATAAAATATATAATGCTTATCGTATAATTTGAAAATGTCTAATTTGATACCTAAATTATCAATATGTGTTTTATTATGATACTTTATTTTAATAATGTTAGTGAATTCTTAAACCAACTAATGAAAATTTAATATGTAGATTTTTTTTTCTAAATCATCAAGTCTACATTGGCAACATAACATTATGTGAAAAAAAAATTAAATAAAATAATATTATAAAAAACTTCAAAGTACCATATTAGACATTTTCAAACTATTGAATAAAAAAAATTAAGCTATTTTATTAAACAAATGTCAAATAAAGTAATAAATGTATTTCTTATTTTTAGATTTAAAAGGTAGAACTTATGCAAAAATACAAATGAAGTTATTTATGGTAACAAGCAAAAAGATTATATATCCTCACTGTGGAATGATGGTATAACCAACATATCGACTTTCTATTCCTTATCTATTTGAATTCAAATTTTATTTACATAAAAATATATGAGGCACACATTCATAGCTCATCACCCACTCAGGACTAAGGAATGTCACATTATGAACGTCACAAGTAAATAAATTCACACAAACGGATTTAAGATTTATTCTACTTGGATCATGTTTGATGTAATGTATTGCAAGTCCAGTCAATTACATATGTGTCTCTATCTCCTGGAAGTAATTTGCTCCAATACCTAAAGCAAAGTATCTCTTTTTGCAAGTCCAATCAGTCACATATATATCTCTATATCTTGAGAGTTATCTACTCCAATACCCAAGGCAATATATCTCCTTATAGGACTTGATAGCCAATATATTAATCTTTCGATCAATTTGTTCATTTTCAATTAAACTTGTAATAGGGCAATTTTGCCCGGGCCATGCAGGCCAAATAACACCAAAATTTGACTAAAATTAAATGTCCATTTACATCAAAACCCAATAACCCAATTCAACCACTACCCAAAACCACTACCCAAACTACACAGACCTTAGCCCAATACCCAGTGGCCCAATTAGCTGACCCAAACCCTTAATCAGTTTAGGGTTTCAAAACCCTAATCCCTAGCTTTCTGCCCTCCAGCGCCGCATGCTAGGCTTACCCACTGGTCACTTCTGTCCTGCTTCACCAACTACTGGCCACCATCATCACCTGCAAGAAATTAAAAAGGAAAAGACAGGAGCAGATGGCAAGAAAAAAGTGAAGGCAACAATAGCAAAAACAAAAAAACTTTCATATTCGGCTATAAAGCCGAAAATAAAAGCAAATGTAAGGGGGGTCTTTCGATATTCAAAAACAGTGTAACAGGGGGGATTTTTGGAGATATTGAGAGAGAAGGGTAATGGTGTAATCCCCGTCTTCTTGTACAAACATTTATCAGAAATCAAGAAAAAAAGGTCGATTGGAGATTACTTTCTTTCTCCTGCCGATTTTCTCTTTGTCTTCAGTTTCATTTTTTTTTCTTCTTCTTTCCGTTTGTTTTCGATTTAATCAAAAATAAAGAATTGATAAGAGAAAGGAAAAGGAATCTTACCTTTAGTTTCCTTCTGATCGGAGAAGAGAGGACCGAATCTTTGAGAACGGTCTGAGGATCTCTCCGGGGATGGATCATTTACGTTTTTCTTTCTTCGCTTTCTTTACTATTTCTTTTCTCTGCTTTTTGGTTGTAAACAAGGGGCGAAGGTACTCGTATAGCCCACTGTTGGCCACCGGAGGTGCCGGTAGTGTAGTGGCTTACTGAAGGAGCCACGAACGGCGCCGAAAGGGAGGATGTCGGGAACCCGAGCAAGAGGGAGATGAGAGGGATTGGGGGCTGCTGTTTTTGCTTTGTTTTTTTTAAGGGCGGCTGTTGTTTTGAAAAGGGAAAAAGAGGTGAACGGTGGAATGAAAAAGAAGAAAGAAACTAGGGTTAGTATAATAGATAAAACGACGCCGTATGAGCCTAGTACCCATATGTCGACCCGACCCAGTGGCCAGACCCGCGTGTTTCTGTGCTAAAAGGGGAATTTGTGTGATTAGTCCCTCTTTTTGCAATACCCATCAATTAAATCATTTTCTGTTCTTGTAATTTGGCCCCAAAATTCATGCTGGTTTTCAATTCGATCCTTATGCTGCTGAATATTTTGGGACGAGGGGTTAATGCCCGGTTTAGCCCCTCCGATTATTTACGCGCGTCAAATTGGTCCCTTTCCCTTTCTTTATTTTCGGATTCGGCCTGGATTTTCTGTTTCATGTTTAAATTAGTCCCTTTTTCATTATTTTTGGGTTCTTTGTTACTCATATTATTATTATTATTATTATTGTTATTATTATTACTATTATTATTTATTACCGTATTATTATATCCCCTTTCTTTATCTACCATTTTTTTAATATTATTGGTATATCCCACTTACTCTTTTTTACTTTATTATTAATATTATCATACATGGTATTATTTTCATACATTTATTTTAATTTTAATATTATATTAACTGTTATATTTTACTATTACCATTTCAATATTTTATTAGTACATCACTGTTACTTTCTTTTGCCATTTTTAGTATACGTATACAAATATATATTTCCCGTATGTACATATTAGTTCCTATTACTATTATTATTATTACATCATTATTATTTTCTGTTATTATTATTATCATTATACTTATTGCCTTTGCATATATCAAAGTTTTATTTATATCACGTTTTACTATTCCATGTATATTATCATTATTATTATCATCTCATATTATCTTCTTCTCATTGATGTTAATATTTTTATATGTATTATTAATTTCCATTACTATTATAAATTTTTTTATTTCTTATTATTACATTATTAGTGCGTTGTTTTTATTATTCTCCATTTAATGAAAATATTATTGTTATTATTATCATAATACTCTAATACTATATTATTATTATTGTTATTATTGTTATTATTATTATTAGTACTTTTTTATTTTACTCTTCGTTATCTTTGATGTGTAATTATTTCGTGTGCTTGCTAATTCTTGTTATTCTTGTCTTTCATTTTATCTTACATTAGTGCACATATTATGTTCGCATACATTATTTTCGCATCTTATTACAAATGCATGTTATTTTAGCCGTTTTCTGATTCAAAATAAATTCTTTTTTAAAATTAACATTTTACGTTTTGGAACGTCGGCAAATCGAGCCCTAACTTACTGGGTTCTGATTTTTTCGTTCGACTCAAAATAATTAAATATCCTTTCTTAATTTAAATACAAAAGCCTTTTAAGCAAAAAAGGCAAACTTAATCCCAAGAAATCGATATGTTGCACCCTAACTTACTGAGTACGGCATTCTTATTTCTTTGAGATAAGTGAGATTCGATTTTTTTACTCCGATATATTTAAATGTTTTTAATAAAAGGGATCGTATTTTAAATTTATCCAAATTTTCAAATATTCGACACCAAGACACTAATTAATCCATTAGGTACCAATTTTGGGCGTTACGAGGGTGCTAACCCTTCCTCGTGCGTAACCGACTCCCGAGCCCATTCTTTGATTTTCGTAGACCAAAATTAATTGTTTTAATAACTCAAAATGTTTTATTAAAATAATTTAAGGTGACCCGATCGCACCTCAAAAAAGGGTCGGTGGCGACTCCATTTTCAAATTTTAAAGTCGATTCCCCTTTTTTCAAAAAAAATGGTTTCGACAAAACTAATGACATGTTTAGATTATCTATAAATATAAGTTGTCTTTTTGTATTATAATTTGACTACTTAACATTAGTTAAATATTAGATAATTAATGAATCAATATTTGCTTCCATTTTACTTTGCTATCATTGATGCAATATATAAAAGATATTAATATAATTAATCAAATATTTTATTCAAACAACAATTACTCCATAGAATGTGCCATATGGGATATATACAATGAAACCAACTTTGACATTGCAAAGAGTGATCAACTCATTGGTTTTCTTCGACAAGCCTAACTTCCTTTTTTGAAACCAGCTCTTATAGCACTTTCATTGGCAATCCAAACAAGCTTAACTTTCTTTCTTTGCAGTGTCATGCAAGGGTGTAGCCCCAAATCTATAACTCCCTAAAGGGCTAAAAATGTTGCATCTAATACTCTCAAAGACAACTCCATTTCAATTTCACCTCTAAAAGATTTAAAATATAGAGAAAGCAACCCCATATTAGATGTAGAACCTTTGAAAATCGCTTATCGGGGAACCTTATGTCAACTGTAACCTTTGAGCTGCCATTAAATGAATGTCTTGAAAGCTAATGAACTGAACCTAGGTAGTGTTGCACCTCACATGGTTTCCCTTGATATGAGATTTTCAAAGGTTTTACATCTAATATAGGACTTCCATATTTGAATTTTAGATCCTTTGGTAGTGCAAATAAGATAGAAAATGTCTTGTGGGAGTATTAGATGCACCAAGTTTAGACCTTTAGAGGATTATATGAGCCTGTGTTGCACGCTTTCTAACACGTGGGTAGCAACGTAGCCAAAAATTGTATGACACCACAAACAAAGAAGGTGAAGCTTGCATGCATTGCAAATGATAGTGGTAGAGGAACTAGTCTCAGGTTAAGAGTACTATTGAAGAAATTTAGTGAGCTTACCAATCTTCGTAGCATCAAATTCGATTTTATCATTTATAGCAGGATGGCAATGAGTCGGTGGTGTGGTCATCACACGCAATGGTGCAACGACTATAATAATTGTATGACACCATGAATGAAGAAGGTGAAACTAGCATGAATTAGCAATGAAAGTATTAGAAGAACCGAACTCAAGAACAAGAGGTTAGGGTTATTGAAGAAACTTAGTTGAGTATTTAGTGTAGTGTCAAAGATGGTGTTACTGTTGAAGTTGGCCTCCATGCAGCACATGCAGCCAAGGTGCAGAGAAACCGCCCGAGCCATGATTGTAGCAGCTGAAGCACATTGCTGCTGTTGTATTTCATTTTGTTTTGTTACTTAAGTGTTATTTTGTAACTTGGTCAGATTAGAACTAAGTAACATATTTGATGTAATTAGGTGAAGCTTGAGCTGATAAATCAGCTTTGCAAAGTGTACAAGTAATGTTTAACAAGTTTCAATGTAACTTAGTGGTAGTAGGTGATGATTAGGTGAATTTGTTTTCATTTTTTAACTAGATTATATCTAGTATATGTATTGGCGTTATGCCATCTTTCAAAGTTAATGAAAGTTCATTTGAATTCATCATAAAACTCCCTCTTTTCTTTGCTTTTCATTTTTGTTCTTCAAGCCCAATTCTGTTTGTTTGTTTAGCAAGCATCGAGCCTTGTTGCTCAAGCTTCTATCTAACCTTACTTCATCTTTGTTCTTAGTTCGAACAGTTACCGTATATAGCTTGGACGATAATGAGCCAATGGTGTGGCCATCGCATTACAAGGTACAATGACTACAAGAATTTTCACTGGCTATTTATGTTAGAACAAAGAGGCAATTACCTATGATGGTAATTAGCTTTGTCTAAAACAATAGCATTGAAAACAATAAAACAAAGCTCTGAGAAGAATAATAGCAAGAGAAAACCGAAGCAAAATTTTTTTGGAGAGGAGAAAAAGAAATACAAAGGAATTTGAATCTGAAAATTACCATATTTCATTGATTAACATCAAAATATATGTGAGTTACAAAATGACTATGACAGTTACCTAATAATGTAACTGCTCTCACTAATTAGTCAAATATAAACTTGAATTACACACAAAAGAAAGAAAGCTGACATATCAGCTTTTACATCAAGTTCAAATCAAGATCAAATCCTAAAGATTTCAAATACAAGTTACTAAGAAACTAGACTTAGTTACATGTCATCAAAATGATTCAAAATGAACAATTCATGCTGCTGCCCGTTGCTCTACTGTTTCAATGTTTTGCTGGTGTGTTACTGCTGTCTTGCCATTGGTTACATGTTGCATTGCAGGCCAATGCTCAACACTCCTCCTTGGTCTGTATGCAACATACACCAATCTTGCTTCTTAAAACTTTGAACTTTGTAACACCAAGTGGCTTAGTTAAAATGTCAGCTAATTGATCTTGTGAGCTGCAATGAACAAGTCTGATTTCCTCCAATTGCTCAGCCTCTCGAACAAAATGATACTTTATCTTAAAATGTTTAGTTCTCCCATGGAAAACTGGATTTTTAGCAATGGCGACGGCTGATTGGTTGTCAACTCTGATTTCAGTAGATTTAGATTGCTCCTCATTTAGATCACTTAGCAGCTTTCTAAGCCAAATGGCTTGATTTACTGCTGCAGCAGCTGCAATGTACTCTGCTTCAGCTGTAGATTGAGTAACAGTTTGTTGCTTCTTCGAGCTTCAACAGAAAACTCCAGATCCAAGAGTAAAGAAGTAGCCAGAGGTGCTCTTCATATCATCAACTGAACCTGCCCAGTCACTATCTGAATAACCTGTTAACTTGAGCTCACTTCCTTTCTCAAACATGACTCCAAAATTCAGAGTTCCTTTAATATACCTAAGGATTCTTTTAGCTGCTTTTAAATGTGTTACATTACAGCAGTGCATAAATCTTGACAAAAGACTTGCACCAAACATAACATCAGGCCTGGTTGCTGTTAGATAAAGCAGGCAACCAACTAGGCTTCGATACTCCTTTTCATCAACTCTTGCTACATTCTCATTGCTTGATAACTTCTCCCCTTGTGCTACTGGTGTACTTACTGATTTACAGTTTGTCATGCAAAATCTGTCAAGGATTCTTGATGCAAAAGCATGTTGATTGATGAAAATGCCTTGATCAGTCTGATTTATCTCCATACCAAGGAAATATGTCATGATTCCTAGGTCTGTCATTTCAAAAACTTCCAGCATTTGTTCTTTAAATTCATCAATGAGTTCATTTTTGCTACCTGTCACAAGTAGATCATCCACATAGATTGACACAATCAATAAGGTTTTACCTTCTAGTTTCTTCACATAAAGTGTAGCTTCACTAACACTCTTTTCAAATCCAAGCTTGAGCAGATAAGTGTTGATCCGGTCATACCAGGCTCTAGGTGCCTGTTTAAGACCATACAAGGCCTTTTTTAGTTTGCAAACCTTGTCTTCTTGTCCTTGAACTTTAAATCCTTCTGGCTGCTTTATGTAAATCTCTTCCTTGAGAAATCCATTTAAGAAAGCCGATTTGACATCAAGTTGATGAATCTTCCAGCATTTTTGTGCAGCCAAGGTAAACAAAAGCTTGATTGTGTCAAGCCTAGCCACTGGAGCAAATGTCTCCACAAAATCAGTGCCATATTGCTGACTATATCCTTTCACCACCAACCTTGCTTTATGTTTGTTCAAAGAACCATCAGAGTTGAACTTGGCTCTAAAAACCCACTTGACACCTATGACTTTCTTATGATCTGGCTTATCAACCAAGTCCCATGTCTCATTCTTCCTAATCATCTCGAGCTCAGCATCCATTGCCTTCTTCCAGCATCTGTCCCTTGCAGCTTCTTCATAGCTTGTAGGCTCAACTATTGCTGCATTGCATCTGTGGTAGATGTCAGCAATGGTTCTAGTTCCTCTCACAGGAGGATCATCAATATCAGTAACTTCAGGTTCATTTTCTTCTGATTCTGGGCTGAAGTCAAGTTGATCTTTATCAATCTGCCTTGATTCTAAGTCATTCCAGCTCCAAAGTTTCTCCTCATCAAATTTGATATCCCTGCTCACCAATATCTTGTTTGTTGAGGGATCATACACTCTATAACCTTTCTTATTGCTGCTGTAGCCTACAAATATAGCTGGGGTTGACCTTCCTTCAAGTTTAGTTCTTTTTTCAGCTGGAATAAGCACATAGCACACACAACCAAACACTTTCAAATGAGAAACAAAAGGTTTGTGTCCATACCAGGCTTCAAAAGGTGTTTTGTTTTTGACTGCTCGAGTTGGAAGCTTGTTCAATAGGTAAACAGAGGTGTTGACTGCTTCTGCCCAAAATTTACTTGGAAGCTTGCTTTGAAATAGCAAACATCTAGCCATCTCCATAACTGTTCTGTTCTTCCTTTCACAAACTCCATTTTGCTGTGGAGTATAGACAGTGGTCATCTGGTGGTGAATCCCTGCTTCTTCACAAAGCTTTTGAAACCTTTCTGACAAATATTCGGACCCATTATCTGTTCTCAAAGCTTTAATCTTGCATCCTGTTTGATTCTCTGTCAGAGCCTTAAATTTACTGAAGGCTTCATACACTTCAGACTTTTGCTTCAAAAAATAGATCCAACAAAACCTTGTCAAATCATCAATAAACAACACAAAATACCTGCTATCATTCAGAAAAGAAGTCTTCATTGGTCCACATATATCAGAATGCACCAATTCAAGTCTTTCTTGAGCTCTCCATGCCTGATTCACTGGAAATGGCAGTCTGGCTTGTTTTCCAAGTTGACAGGCTTCACAAATACTATCATATGGCTCGATCTTGAACATATCATGCACCAAGTTCTGTTTGTGCAGTAAATCAAGTGATCTGTAATTTGCATGGCCTAGTCTTTTATGCCAAAGACTAGCATTATCAACTGAGCTAGCATAGACTTTCTTCTCGAGTTGATTAACATCGAGCATGAAGCATTTGTCTACCATGCCTACTGTAATCAATTCTTGACCATGAAGGTCCTTTATAATGCAAGAACCCCTTTTGAAAACCAGTGAATACCCTTTTTCAACTAACTGACCAACACTCAGCAGATTCAAATCAATCTTAGGTACAAATAGCACATCTGAAATGATTCTATTACCTGAGCAAGTGTTTATTGAAACACTGCCTCTGCCTTTGGCTTCAATCAGTTCACCATTCCCTATTCTGATTTTTGAGCCATAGCTTCTGTCTAAATCCTTGAACAGATTCTCATCATGTGCCATATGGTGTGAGCAGCCACTATCAAGCAGCCAATTGTTACCAGCTCTGCTTGAAGATACAAGACAGGAGGCTGTGAACACATGCTCCTCTTGAGACTGAAGGTCCTCAGCAGCTTGAGCTTGAATTTGCTGCTGTGTTGAAGCCTTTGCTTTATTTTTACAAACTTTCTCAACATGGCCAAATTGCTTACAGCTCCTACATTGAATGTCAGGCCTAAACCAGCAAAATTTTTCAGAATGAGTGGTTTTCTTGCAGTGAACGCATGGTGGGAACCTTCTCTTGCCTGATTCTTTCTTCTGTTTGTCTCTTCTGTTAAGCCAAGGCTTCTTGTCTTTCTGACTTGTGTAGGAGCTTTCTTTGGCCCTTGCTTGAAAGGCTCCTTCAGGATGGTTTTCCTGCCTGTTGGCCCTTCTCTGCTCCAAGGCATAAAGGGAATTCACCAACTCAGACAAAGAGATTGTTGTTAAATCCCTTGAGTCTTCAAGTGATGATATCTTGGACTCAAATCTTTCAGGGAGTGTCGTGATGACTTTCTCAACTACCCTACTGTCACTGAAATCTTCACCAAGCAGCCTTATGCTGTTAACAGTGACCATGATCCTATCTGAGTATTGCTTTATGCTCTCAGACTCTTTCATTTTCAGGTTTTCAAAGTCCCTTCTCAAATTTATCACTTGTTGCTGCCTTGTCTTGTCCGAGCCTACAAACTCCTCCTTCAACCTTTCCCATGCTTCCTTAGGCGTTCTGCAGGCCATGATTCGAGTGAATATGACATCAGACACTCCATTCTGCAAGCAAGCCATGGCTTTTGGCTTCTTGGCAGAATCCTCAGCATGTTGCCTTATCTGAGCAATAGTGGGATTGGCCCTCAATGGAGGTGGCTCAGCATCATTTTCCACTACATTCCACAAGTCATGCGCCTGAAGATAAGTCTTCATTTTGACTGCCCAGATGTTGTAGTTTTCACCAACAAAAACCGGAGGTGGAGGTGGTGTGAAGCTCATCCTGGTGCAACAAGTTTAGCAGCTTCAAACTTTGCTTTCTCGTGCTTTGTTTTCTCAAACGAAAATAACCAACAATCAGAGGCCCTTAAAGACTTAGGCTCTGAATACCATTTGTTAGAACAAAGAGGCAATTACCTATGATGGTAATTAGCTTTGTCTAAAACAATAGCATTGAAAACAATAAAACAAAGCTCTGAGAAGAATAATAGCAAGAGAAAACCGAAGCAAAATTTTTTTGGAGAGGAGAAAAAGAAATACAAAGGAATTTGAATCTGAAAATTACCACATTTCATTGATTAACATCAAAATATATGTGAGTTACAAAATGACTATGACAGTTACCTAATAATGTAACTGCTCTCACTAATTAGTCAAATATAAACTTGAATTACACACAAAAGAAAGAAAGCTGACATATCAGCTTTTACATCAAGTTCAAATCAAGATCAAATCCTAAAGATTTCAAATACAAGTTACTAAGAAACTAGACTTAGTTACATGTCATCAAAATGATTCAAAATGAACAATTCATGCTGCTGCCCGTTGCTCTACTGTTTCAATGTTTTGCTGGTGTGTTACTGCTGTCTTGCCATTGGTTACATGTTGCATTGCAGGCCAATGCTCAACAATTTATGCATGCTTAGCTCTCTTTGATTGTCATGGTTTCCGGTTGGCAACCCATCCTTCTCGCGTTTATACTTCTATATTTGATAGGGGTTGAAGAAGAGAGTTCAGATTGCTTTAGTGAATTAGCCAATGAGTCGTTTATATACCGAGGGAGATAAAGACAAGGCATTGAATGGTTAAGCTGGAAAACGAAGTATTTCATGGCTGGCTTGAAGATTTATAAAATTAATTTAAGTAATTATAAGTTAAAAACTCATTTGTTAAAATTCTACAGATAAATGAATGGTTTTTTCACTCATTATGGTAAGATTAGTCACCATTATTGAATGCTCATTATTATAACATTTCTTAATATGAACTAGTTTACAAGGCAATATTTTGTTTCTAATAATTGGAATTGTTGATGGTGGTAAGAAAGACAGTGGGATCAAGAGGAAGAGGAATGCACAATGTTTTTCATTCAAATAATATAAAATAAATAGTTATGGATTATTTTTATAAATAAAATATAAAATTTGATGATTAGATTGTTAAAATATTAAACCTACAATTAATTGTTGCATACATGTTAGAAAAATATCAGTCTAGATATTTCATATTGGTTCACATATATAAACATATTTCACACTTGATATCTAACCAATGTGAGACTAAGCTTTTTATTTTCCCCAACATAATTCACAAGTGGCTTACTTTGAGTATCAATTTATCATTCATCACTCAATTATTTTGAGTATATGATATACCATTGTAAATATCTCATAGAGTAGAATATAAAACCATAGTTTTATTATTCAAATCTCCACGTTTCCTAATCGAAAATATGCCTCAAAGCTTCCGAAAACTCTATTTTTCCAACATTAATTACTCATGGTAGATCTCGAACCTATGTACTCAAGACTTACGACTTCCACCTTAAACAAGTAAATTATTAAATATGGCAATTCAGATTGCAAATTTAGATATCTGATCCAAAATTTGCGAATTTGAATAATATTTAGATTCGGATGTTAAAATTACTATCCGTTGCGGATTTGGATAGACTCCCTCGGATATCCATTATCAAAGTCAACCTTCAACTCTATTTAATATTTACACAAACTAATAAATAACATATAAATATCAATAAAAATATTTTTAAATTAAAATATTTAATTAATAATAAATTTAATAAATTTAAATATGTTTAAAAATATCAGAAAAATATAACAGTATCAGTTAATTTAAAAAAAAAAAACATCTTATTCTCTTAAATATAATGTAGCTTCTCTTAAATGTTATTTTTTTTTATCCATAAACTTAACCGAACAATGAGATGAAATTATCAAGATTTTTAGATTTGTGATTATCCCTTTTATTTTTTGATCAACTCAATTAGTTAAATTATTTTAAACAAAAAATTAACTAATATTTCTATAATTAAAATAAATATTATAATATAAATTTATTTTGTAATGTGACATAATTATCTTTAGTATATATTATATTATAAAAATAGTATGCATACACTTTTAAGAACATATAATATATCTATCAATTGTTATATAATTAAATTGTAAATGTATTATAATTATTATAACATTATGATATTATAATATGCATTCTTCTATTATTGGTATGCAACCTAAACCTTAAACATAAAATTAATTTTATGATATACTATAATATATTAACATTATATAATTAAGATAGATTAGTTATGTATATTATAATAACATAATTGTATGTAAGGTTATGTATCAAATTCGACTTGTCATATTTGGGTAGAAATAACATCGTCATATGTCAAATTCTATCGAATTGGCCAAAGAACTTTCTCGAGGATCCCCTTCACTAATAAAGAAGTCAAGCAAAGAGAAATAAACAAGAGTGTTGTATTTGAAATTAAGATTGGCCGGTAAAAAGAAATTATTTTCGGTAGGAGTGTTTATATACAATTAGTTACATGTTTAAGTTTTAGGTTACACATCATTAATAGAAGAATGCACATTACAATATCATAATGTTATAATATTTATTTTACCTTCATAATTTAATTATATAAAAATTATATATTATATGTTCTTAAAAAATATATATATATATACTATTTTTTATAATATAATATGTATTGAATATAAGTATTTCACGTTACAAAATAAATTCATATCATAAAATTTATTTTAATTATATAAATATAAATTTATTTTTTTTAAAAATTAACTAATTGAATTTATTAAATAATAAAATAGATAATAAAAAATTTAGAAATCCTAATGACTCAATCTTATTTTTCATATAGGTTTAGAAATATAAAATAAATAAGTTTTAAAAGAAGTTATATCAGAGAATAAGATGTTAAATAAGATATATTTTTTATAATTTTTTTAAACATATTTAAATTTATTATTAATTATTATATTTAAATTTATTATTAATTATTCTATTTAATTTTAGAAAATATTTTTATTGGTATCTATACGTTATCTATTAGTTTGTATAATTTTTTATCAAAGTTGAAGACTAGTATTAAAGGTTAAAGCATAAATTTAGTTCTTAAAAAGAATTTATCATATTTGAATTATTCCTATAAATTATTCCATTAAGTTTATCATATTTTCTTATTTTGTTTTTAAAAAATTTTAAATATGTATGGTATTTATGTTCTTCAACTTAGAATTTAGTCACATTGTCAACAAAATTTTAATATGTTTGGTTTAAATTTTTTAATTTAATTCGAATAAATTTATTTAATAGACTCAATTCAACTTGATTTGAACAAAATTTAAATCGAGTTAAAATGATAAAATTATCAATTCGATTAACTCAAAACGCTTGCCCTTAGACTTTTGAATTTTTTTTCTAATACAAATACATCTGAACTACTCATAGTTCCTCTCAACCCTCAAATAATAAAATAAATACGTTTTAACGCATCCAATAATATCAATACAAACTGTGTTAGTTTGTACTCAATCAGTCACTATTTCGGAATTTTAAATTGCCCCTGAATTTAATTTTATTATATAATACAGATTCAGTTTCCAAAAATATATATTATATGACCGTTCTCTTTTCACGTTTTGCATTCATCTTTCTCTGTTTCTGTCTCCCGCCAAAAAGCCCTGCTCCGTCTACCATTTTCCTGAATCCCCCAAAGAACAAGGAGTATGGCTCCAAAACGCAGCTCACACAATGCGTTGCGCCGTTCTTCACGAACTGAAGTCCCTCCACACCTGCAACCGGGTTCCCTAGTTGAGATCAGTAACAGCGGGGCTGGGTTCAGAGGTTCTTGGTAGACCGCCACCTATCATCAAGCTCGCTACTCCAAAAAGCGCCAACAAATACATTGCCGAATACACTCACCTCTTCGAAGATGAGGCCGGGGAAAAGGCCTTCAGGGAGACCTTCCACGCTTTCGATATAGGTCCTCCCGCCCCTCGAGAAACAACAAGAAAGTTCAAATTCGGTGAAGAGGTGGACGCTTTTCACAATGATGGTTGGTGGGAAGGGGCGATTGCTAAAGAACTGGAGAACGGGAACTTTCATGTTTACTTTAAAAGGTCAAAGGAGCAGTTAGAGTTTAGAGAAGATAAATTGAGGCTTCATAGAGAGTGGCTTAATGGGTCTTGGTTACCGCCATTGGAGGAAGCCGAGCAAGGACAAGAGGTAAACTCTATTGTTTCTTTGGGTTTCTTTTAAAGTGCAAGAAATTGGATCATGATTCGTTCTTGTATGTGTTATCATGCGAGTTCTATTTTAATTATGCCTTTTCTTGGTTGTTAAGTGGAGCAGCCGCAGTAATACTAATGTGGTTGATCATTGCGAAGCATGAAGCAGGTGTGTGATCATTGGAGGGTTTCTTTTTATGCTTTTTGGCTAGTATTACAACTTGTGCTGGTGACTACTTCGGTTAGTAATCATAGGCAGTGTTTTTCGACTGTAATTACCTTATAAGCAACTTGAACTCATTAGAACATTCCTAAAATATCATTAATATGGATGACCCTACATTTACCAGAATAGTTAACTAGCCTAAACTTTTCTGTGAAGGACTAGTGATACATTACTTACGATTTTCTCATACAAATTTGTGTCGCATTTATGTTTGTTCCATGATGTATTTGAAAATTTACTTTTTATGGCAGCCATCGTTGCAAATTGCAATGGACTCAAAGTAATCATTTAGTTAGGTGTTGAAAGCATTAAAATAGAGTTATCTATCTACGATCATACAAATAACTGAATAAGTGAGTATTGTTCTGGATTTATAATTGATACTTTGTCATTGTATAAATTTATATAGTGATAACCAATCAAATGCTACCAATTCATTAAAAAACCTCAAAAAAAACAGGAAATTAAACTCTTTAACCCTTCAACTAAAATTGGCAATGCACTATTCCTATACATTAACAATGAATTAAATATAAATCTTATTATTGTTATTATCACCTTTAATATTATGTTCTATCGTTGTTGGAGTCAGAGCCTTGAGGCCCCTACCTGCATGTTCTCCTTTGGCCTGGGCTGATGTTTGTTAAGCAATTAAGGCATCCATTTAAGGCGGTGAGTGAGTATCACGTTTTAGCCTTTCCTGTTCATGCCTTCATGGTGCTGTCGCTTTCACCAAATAATATTACATGAGCCTCACATTGTTTGATTTATGGATTCCAATAGCAAAGGTTAATATCTTAAGAAGTCCAGGAATTGCAGCAATAGTAGTAGTCAATTATTTATTCTCTTTGATTTAACTCATAAAGAGGAAACACAGTGCTAACAAGTATAGATATCTCAGTCTCAGGCAAGGTCGTACCTGAAAATATAATATGGTCCATGCAATTTGACTTGCAATGCGATGCAACATTAGTGTTCTGAATGTAAACTAACATGCTGTTATTTTTTATTGATTGCTGCTATTGATGATATTAATAGAAGAGGCTAGTTAAAAGATAGCAAATCCAAAAACAACCCCACAGATGGATGGAATTTGGAAATTTAATTCTAGTCTCACTACTCTAGACCTCTTTCACTGCTTCCACAGCAGCAGGCTTCACATTATCCCTTTCTTCTTTCTTGTCCTTAACAGCACCCTTAACTTCACCTTCAATCTCAAACGCTGATACAGGGAAAGTTCTGAACAGCCCAGCAGGTGTCTTGAAAGTGATATTCCCAGTTGGTGGATCATCAACATAGATATCACTGAGTGTGATCCAAACCAGAAGCTCCTTGGTCTTCACCCCAGTGAGCTTCTTGATCTTGTTTTTCTCAACCACAGCTGTGACCTCAGTTGCATAGGAAACAAGCCTACCAATCTTGTCAAACTTGTGGGTCATGCTCTTCTTTTGTTTCAGCCACACGAAACCAGTGTCCTTCACATACCCACATTCTTCAATGTCTTTGAGGGGCAAAAGTCCTCTGGGCATACCCATTTCCTCCAGCAGAAACTTTGATTTCTCTTGACATATCTCATCTCCATGGTAAATTTCTGAAGCGCTGGCTTTGATCTCTTCAGTCACTAGAGACATCTTTTTTTTTTTTTTCTAAAACTTGGAATTGATGCTGAGGCCCAAGGAGAGTGGCGTTGATATAGTAGCGAAGCTATTTATCCACCCTTGTGGGAGGGGAAATATTTCCATAATGCCATTGTAGCATGCACATGCACATGCCAAGGCTGGGGTTTGGGTGTAGCCAGCCTGCTTTTAGGTGAATTAACAACACAACAGGTAGGCGAGTAACTTGGTGAAGAGACCGGGGCATGAGATTGCACCTAGCCACCTTTATTAGCATTTATGATACAGTTGGACGTTTATTGTAGGGTGATGATAAGGGTAAGGGAGCGGTGGGCGTGTTTTAAAAGAAAAAAGGTGTTGACAAAATGCCATTGTGGCAGTAGTTTAGGTGGGAGGGGGAATCCATTTATTGATGTGATAGACAGATGAACCACAAACAGGTGGGATTTTTATACTTCATTAACTTAATTTTTGGTTTCTTGCTCTCTTTCTTCTTTTATACTTGAAACATAGAGTCCAATACTGATTGCTAAAAGTAAAAAATGAAACGAGAGACTACATATCATCATCCTACAAACACTTGAAAGCAGATCACTGTATCTAGTTTCTATAACTAATTTACTACCTCTGAATTAGGGGAAGGAGCAGCCTTTATATTTTGCTGGCCTGCCACTGGGAGTCAGAGCCTACTAGTTATGGGAATGCAATGCATGGTGGCCAGTGATGGGAGGTCCACCAGGGACCCCTTGCCTGTCCTTGCTTTGTACAAAACAGGTCATTGTATTGAATACAAAGAGTAAGGTCGGTTTCATCTTCACCCGAATCCCCGCAAGTGTATTTCCATGTCATCTTTACCCAAATGACAAACGGCCTATCCTCCCTTTACATTGAGTCTGCAGTCATCAACTGGTCGGAGTTTGCAGCTTTTATATTGATATTATGGCCCATTTCACAGCTGTAACGGTTTTGGACAGGATTCATCATGCTTGATCTCTTTTGGCATTGGTCATGAAAGAAGCAGTAGTTCCCATTCCATAAGGAAAAAAAAGGGTAAAATCATAACGGAGGTACCTATATTAAGAGTTAGATTATATTTTGCTCCCTTTATTTAAAAAATAGGTAAAAATTTGTCTTTTTATATTAGATCAAAAAACAAACGGATACTGTTACGATCCATTTTTATTATTAAAAATTTGGTCTCCCTACACCAGTATAAGGTATATGTGACACAGACATGTGTTCCTATCTGGTTATTGCATCAATATATAAAAATTAATTTATTTATTTTAAATAAAAAAAGATAAAAATATAATTTAACTTTTAGTACAAAAACTTATATAACAGATTCACGGCAAAAATGCATTACTCACCGCTAGACATGTTCATAGGTCGCCGCAAAAATATGTAACTCATAATGTAAATTTGATTTGATCTCAAAGTTTGTTTTAAGATACATCATAATTTTATTTTCTTATTATTACCAACAGGGACGAAGATAGAGGCAAAAAGTGGTCTTATCTTTCCTAAAATGAAAAATTATGTTTTTAACTCTAGAAAATTTATAAAATTTTATGTTAATAAATGGTAAAATTAAAATTTAGCTCTCGTTAAATGATAAAATTTTAATTTTATCATTTTAAAAATTAAAAATTATATAATAAAATTATATTTTAATTCTCATAAAAATATGTTACTTAATCTCGACAAAAAAACTTTAATTTCGCCCTTGATTACCAATAGAAGTTGAACTAGTTGCCTATTTTTGGTACTTGATTACCAATATATAAATACTAGTAATATTGGACGGCTATGCGGCGCTGAAATTTTTAACTTTTTATAAGTAAAATTGATATAATTAATAAATGGACGTGAAAGTTTTTATATTAGAATTAAACTATATAGATGGAATATTAATGTACTCTAATTATATTTTGCGCGTGTAAAAAGTTTTCAATTTTTTAAAAATTAATTAAATTTCTATATTTTATTCATTTAGAGATTTAAATTTTTAAAATGTATCAAAAAGATCCTTAAATCTTTTAAAAAAAGAAATTAAGCCTCTACTTCTCATTTGCACTCAATTGGATATTTAAACTTTCAAAATCCATCAAAAAAACTTTTAAATTTTTTCAAAAAAGCAATTAAGCTCCTACTTTTATTAAAAATTAGAAAAAAATTATAAAAAAATTGAAAAACTATAAATATTATTAAATTTTAATAAAAAAATTCAAATATTAAAATTTAGAAAAAAATATATAAAAATCATAAAAATATATATAAAATTGTAAAATTTTATAAAAATCATAAAAAATTATAAAATATACAGAAATATAAAAAAATTATAAAATTTTATAAAGTCATAGAAAAATTATAAAATGCTTCTTTTGGTATGATAATTTTTATAATTTTTTTTATAAAATTTATATTTCTTTACCTTTTATATAATTTTATTACGACTTTATAAACTTGTATAATTTTTTTAGATTTCTATATATTTTATAATTTTTTATAATTTTTATAAAATTTTATAATTATATATATATATATATAAAATGTAAAGAAATATAAATTTCGTAAAAAAGAAATTTATAAAAATTATCATACCAAAAGAAATATTTTATAATTTTTCTATAATTTTTATTGATTTTTATTTTTTATCATTTTTCACCATGTCACATTGTGTTGCAATTATAGGTGAGCATGGGTCGACTGGGCCGGGCCCGACCAAAAATTTAGGCCCATTTGCTAGGCCCGGCCCGAAAAATGGGCCTAAAATTTTGCCCAAGCCCGATCAGGATAAAAATGGTAAAACCCAGGCTCGACTCGACCTGCCCATATTAATTTTTTTATTTTTTATATAATTTTAAAATATATATAATACATCAAAAATATTTAAAATATCAAAATAAATGCTTCCCAACAAATTGAAAATAAATTTTAAAAAATATGTATACTTGAATAAAGTAAGACAGATGCAATTTAACAAGTAAATGTCTTTAAAATAATAACAAAATTAATAATAAAATAAGTTTTATACAATATCCAAACAATAACAACAAAATAGTAGCAACATAATAGTAAAATGATAGCAAAAAAGGGAGAAAATAACAAGAAAATAATATTAAAAAATCAT
This sequence comes from Gossypium stocksii, assembly GCA_020496765.1. Classification (NCBI taxonomy): domain Eukaryota; kingdom Viridiplantae; phylum Streptophyta; class Magnoliopsida; order Malvales; family Malvaceae; genus Gossypium; species Gossypium stocksii. The sequence continues at coordinate 116,339,234 of CM035623.1, forward strand.
ATTTTTTGTCAAAAGTGTCTTACCCGAGGCCCGGCCCATTTTTTAAACAGGCCTTGTTTTTTTGTCCAAGCCCATTTTTCGGGCCTATATTTTTGTCCAAATCCTCCCACATTTCGGGCAGGCCTTCGGGCAGGGCCAGGTGGCTCGACCCATGCTCACCTCTAGTTGCAATAAGTGATGGCTTTAATTGAAAAAATTAGGCGTCGTTAATTTTTTTTATGATTTTTATAATTTTTTAATAAAATTTAAAATTTTTATATTTTTATTAAAATTTAATATTTTTTCTAAAATTTAATATTTTTTTTATATTTTTTCTAATTTTTAATAAGAGCATGGCCTTATTTGCTTTTTTGAAAAATTTTGATGGTCTTTTTTATGCATTTTGAAAGTTCAAGTACGCAATTGAGTGACAAAAAAAAGTAGAGGTTTAATTGCTTTTTTTTTTGAAGAAAAGTTTGAAGGCCTTTTTTTTATACATTTTGAAAGTTCAAGTATTGAATGGAGTGCAAAAAAAAAAGGGACTTAATTACTTATTTTTAAAAAGTTTGAAGGCTTTTTACAACCTTAAGTCTTATATTTTGAGATTTAGTTTGAAACTTGAAAGTAAATATTTAGAGTATAAAAATATAAGTAGTTGAAAATTTTAGAGTGAAATGTGGAATATAATTAATTGGGCATTGACTTATTGCATACCATCATCAAAATTTATCATATTTATAAAGAAAAAAATTAATAACTTTTTTATAGAATTATTATTGTGTAATGAAGAACAAAAATTCACAAACATGTTTTGAGTATATCTATTTACTTATCAAAATTAAAATTTAAAAAACGTGCTGACAAGAAAAAATATAAATTTATGTATTGAGAGTCAATATTAATTATTTGTAAGATTTGTTGATGAGATGTCATTTTATGGTAGATTTGGATAGAGACGCCACAAATGAACTGAAATACTTAATACCTAATATTTATATATAAAAAAAAAAAAGGAATGAATTGTCTGAATAAATTTCCTTTGGAAGAATGGGGTATGACATTCTTAATATAAATTGATATTTCAAAAGAAAGTATATCCATAAATGACTTTGATTGCAGTATGCTTTTAAATGACTTTGTATATACATTAACTTACCAAATAAATTGACCTATAAAATCTATTTAAGACCTCTAAAAATAATTCTAAATAAAAAATTATGGTTAAAAATATAGATTATTGAGGGGGCAATAAATAGGAATCATATACATTGGATATCTTTTACATTCCAAGTATAGACTTGCCCCCCTCAGTGCCATTTGGTATATAAGACAACCATCAACGCTACTTCCAGATTTGACCACAACCACAAGGAATATTTTTCCTATAGAAATACAAATCAAAGTTTAAACCCTTTCAACACATTCCAAAATAAACCAAAACCAGACACAGCAAAAGCCTATGCGCCAGAACAAAAACCCTGACCCCTTGCCACCCACCCACCCACCAAATTGCAAAAACATAAAAACAGTCTTTTAAAAATTTCATTGCGACCAATGTAGTAGACCTACAAAACTAGGGTCCCAATTCCCAAACTAAGACACTTCAACCAAATTTGAAGCCACCAGGTGGAACACTTGGCTGCTGGTTCACTCCAAAATTAAAGCCTTGCTCATTTTCATTCCCACCATCTTGAATATTCTGTTCATCTTCTTCCTCTTCAGCCCAGTATCTCTCCAAGATCTTCACAGCCTTCTCGTATATCTCATGGTTGTCATGAGTTTGCAGGTTTTCAATTTTATCCAACCCATCGCACTCATCTATCATTTGTGCATATAGATTGATTCCACCGTTCATTCCCATTTCCTTATCAGCCTCACCAACCTTCAGAATGTTCTCAAGCCCCTCCAGGCACACCGTCACAATTCGTGGATCCGGACAGATTAGTAGGTCACAAAGTGGCTTAATGCAACCTTGGCTCACAAGGAATCTGCAAAATAACACATCATATGAGGTTTCCCGCATTCAAGGCACATTCTGTCTCACATGCATATGATTCAAGCAATATGGTTAAGAACCATTATCATGTGAGGTTACTCAAATGAGGACCGGATTTTCAGTGCATATTACCACAACAGCATGACCAAAACCTAATATGTGATGGAAGAAACTGGAAGAAAGAATAAAGACAATGGCTGCATTCATTACCCTGTTAACTAACTAATTTAGTTGAGTATGCTGACAACTCCTGTACCCATTGATATCTGAGTACATGTGTGCACCATGATGCCGGTATTGCATTTGGACAATATCAGCATATATTCTCAAGTGATTCCATGCATGAAGGTTTGCAATGCATGATTATCAGATCCAAAGAGGAAAAACTGAAATGTAAGCAGAAAAGGCAGAGGACATACTGAATCTGCTCATGAGATCCTCCAGAGGTGGCATTCGAGATGGCCCATGCAGCCTCCTTCTTAATGTCAAACTCCGCAAGTTGAAGAAGGTGTACAAGAGGAAGAATAATATTGGCCTCAATAACTGCCTGTGTCACAGAAAATCAACAAAAGTATCAATAACACCACCAGTGCCTATAATATGTTAATGCCCCGAAACTAGTATCAACTTAAGTCACAGTCAAAATAAGCAGTGCTTCAGTTGCTTGTCAACTAAAATTTATTGACACCTCAGAATTATCAGCAACACATGACACCGCCATCTTAGGCAGCCAAACAAGATGATTGAATTATTATACCTTTCAGGCCACTGCACAAATTGAGCCAATAAATCTTCATAAAAAGGGGGCAGATAGAGAAACTATACCTGTATTTGAGCTCTATTCCCAGCTGTTATATTGGAGATTGTCCAGCAGGCTTCTTTCTTGATACTTTTTTTGTGATTTTGTACAAGAAGTTGATAGAGATGAGGGAGCACCTTGTTGTCAATCACAAACTGAAAAATATACCTAGAGTTATTGAAGCTTTTAAAGGAAAGAAAGAAACAACTTCACAACAATTCTTTTGTATAATACAACAAAAGAGCTATGAATAACTGATTCTATTTAAAAGAATATATAGTTAGTTTACTATATCCTTACACTCACAACAAAGTTGATTGATGGCAATCCAAATGCAACAAGAATGTGAGTGCAATAAACAACATAAACGATGCCAAGACTGCTGTGAACATGAATAAATGCACTTTATACCTGAGTCTGATTGTCATCACCAGTGACAATGTTTCCCACAGTCCGAAGAGCAGGTATAAGAACTGTCGGCGATGGATGACTGGCATGATTGAATTTTGGTCAGCACCGGTAGTCAAAATATTAGAACAAGAATAATCCACAAAGTATACAGAGATAAAAACCCTGTGATAAAAGTGAAAACTATTGGCGGTAGCTGAAATGGAGAGGGTGCATGAGATCCACACTAAAAAAGTACTTAGAAAAGGATTGCAACCTAAGGTTGTTAACATTCCAGTATTTCTAGAGTACTCATAAGCTTACCCAAGAAGTTCCACCAGTCGTGGGCAGACCCCAGCTTCAATGACAGCCTGGATTTTGTCATTTGGGCCATCTGAAAGATAAGATAGTGCCCAGCAAGCATCTGTGAGAACTTCTTCATCATTTAAGTAAATAAGTTCCCGTAGAACTGGTAAAGCAGGCTTCACCTGAAAAGAACACAAGATTGTTGTCATAACCCATAAGCTCTATAAGTTACCAAAATAAATTGCTAAAAACAATAATAAGCTAACTGTGAAAACTTCTATTATTATGATATCCACAGAAGCCTCTACAATCTTTACCTGCTCAAATGGTGTCGGCGGCTTGCCACGGCAGAAATTAGATAATGTCCAAGTAGCATTCCTCAGCATGGATAATTTGGAGCGCTCATTTAACTGAGCCAACAATGGCATAAGTGCACCATTACCAAGAACTAGATCTCTACAACTTGGTGAATCTCCAGCAACATTACCCAAAGCCCATACAGCCTAAACAGAATGTATAGGAAACGAGGATAGGAAGCACATCAGTTGCTGGTGCTAAAAATGACTATCAGAACATGTGCACATAGATCAAAGGTAAAATATACTGCTCTGGTGGGTAAAGCACATGCAGAAAATGTAATAGTTAAAACTAAAACATTAATGATATAAGTTACTTGGGAAGTAAGAGATTTTTGTTATTCTAACAGGTACAGCAGATAAAAATGAGTTATTGAAACAAAAATGGACCTGCTCGCGAACATCATCACTAGCAGAGCTAAGCAGCTGAACAAACATTGGAACAGCACCATGTTCAATAACAACCCGTGTGTGCTCAGATGTACCAGAGGCAACATTGGTCAAAGCCCAGGCAGCCTCAAACTAAAATCAAAGGGAAGTAGTCTCAGTAATGATAAGATCTCTTACACAAATTATTTCAATTTAAACAAAAGACACACAGGACATCATACTTGCAATTGAGGTACATCTTGTCTTCCAAGAAACTCCACAAATCGAGGGACAACTCCAGCTTTGATTACTTCATCAATTGGAGGACTGCGCTCTACAAGTAGAGCAGATGAAAGTCAACAACGTAGATGGACATATTACTTAATAAAAGATCTGTTAAGAATATGAATTAGAAAATGGAACTTACCTATAGATAACAGCTTCCTAAACTGAGTTGTGGCTTCTAATTGTGAGGCAGGATCTTCCGACCACACCCCTTGTACCATCAAAGGGATACTTTCCAACTGTTAGATATCATCACAAGTAATATGTTCAGGATCCAAATAATGAAAAGCCTAAACTGGGAGGATCAACACAATAACAAAATCCTCTCCCGCACTTTCTATACATTCGGGCAGACCTGATGGTTAGATAACCTAACTCAAGAACAGTATGTCAAAACACATTTAACCTTTACCAAATCTCAACTCTGCCTGTTGAAAACACTAAAATTTCCCCTCAACCACATTCATTTTATCAAGCAACAAAACCAATCAGCAAACGGTTATTGGAACAAAACACTCCTGCCATAGAAAAGCTAATAGATCATAGAAAATTAGAATTTGTAATCCTAAATAAACAACCCTAAACCTCCACTTTTCCCTTTTCTGTCAATTAAAACAAACATGTATTTCATCAAACCCTTCACTCAAAAGACTAAATCTCAAATACTTGAAATAAGAGGCAAAATTTGCACAGACATAAAAGAAGGTTTTTTTTTTTGGCTTATTTTAAATAAAAAAGCCCCTTCCTTTATCAAAATACTTGTACCGCAGAAAAATATTAGGAAGGAAGAAAAACAAACCAAGTGAGTTTAAAGATCTCCATTGAGTTAAGAACCCAAATCTTGATGAAATCTTCTTCATTTTTCTAACATAAGTTAATAATGGAATATCCTTCCTTTCCGATCGTAAGAATAAACAATTGCAATCGAATAATAACAGCAATGATAACAAAAGCTAAGTGACAAGCAACAACTCAGTAGCATCAAGATCCCAAAATTCCCCATAAACAAATCCAATCCAATCCAAACCCATCAATCGGAACACCCAAAAGAAAAAGAAAAAAGGTACCCTTTTCTCAATAGCGGCAGCATTTTGGACAGCATCGAGCAAAGGCTGCTGAGACTGAAGAAGAAGGCCTTCTCTACGCTTTTTAAGGAGATTGTCTTCGCGCTTGTTCTTCCTGATCTCAACCAAATTGTCCTCTCTCCTCCGCCTGGCTTCGTCCGCGTCCACCCCCGTCTTGTAACTCTTCTTCCGCACCTCAGTTCGGCTACCTGGTCGAAGCGACATTCTCTTCTTTTCTGAATCCCTGTCTTGATGTGTTTGTAGAATAAATGAAAAGGGGATCGATTCGTGGGTGAAGGTACAGAGGGTAGACACAGATTGTGAAGTAGAAAATCGATTGCTACTTTTCTCTTTTTATATATACTACATTTTATGCACTAATACTCTTAACTTCATTTTGACAAACTCAGCGACTCACTGAGCTGAGTCGACCAACAAAATACTAACTTTAAAAAGGTTAAAATGTTTTATAAGTCCCTGTACTTTTTTAAAATTTTAGAATTTAGTTCCTATACTTTTATTTCCATGAATTTAGTCCCTCTACTTTTCATATTTCAAAATTCAGGTCTAATTGTTAACATTGTTATTTATTTTGTTAAATCTGTTAGTGTGACATTTTGAAATTAAAAAAAAAAACTCATTAACAACTATGTAATTAAAAAAAAGTAACATTGTAATAAACTTGAATTCAACAAAAAAATTAACACGGTTAATAGTTAGACTTAAATTTTGAAATCTAAAAAGTAGAGTACTAAATTCTTAAAAATAAAATTATATGAACTAAATTTTAAATTTTTGAAGAATATAGGAACTTATAGCATATTTTAACCTTTAAAAAATTGTTATGTGAGTGATATGGACCATTCTTTTTAAGTTAAAATATTCCATAAGTCCATGTACCCTTCTTAAATTTGAAATTTAATCCCTATACTTATATTTATAGAAATTTAGTCCCTCTACTTTTTTAGATTTCAAACTTAAGTCCAAACGTTAACACTTTTAAAATTATTTTGTTAAATTTAAGCTCATTACAGCGTCATTTTTCAAGTCAAATTGCTATCAAGTGCGTGCTTTTTTATTTTAAAATATTACACCAGCCAATTTAAAAAAAAATTAAGAGGGTTAACAATTGGACATGAACTTTAAATTTTAAAAAGTAGAAAAATTAAATTCTTAAAAAATATATAAATTAAATTCTAAATTTATTAAGAGTATAAGGATATATAGGATATTTTAACTATCTTTTCAAAAGGAAAAATAACATACTATATATTTAGCCCAAATAAAAAAGAACCTCCAGGTTCAGGGTTCATAATTATCAAAGACGGCCCAAAATATATGGAGTACGTAAAAGCTTCAAAGTTTAATGTTTACCTTCACAATTTCACGCCCACCAACCCTAACTTAATAATTTCTTTTCATGTACCCTTTATTTTTTTTATTAAAAAATTAGATAAATTTGTCTAAAACATTGTATTAAAGAGTATATTGATATTTTTATTAAAAAATTCATCTATTTATACTGTTAAAAATTTGTCTCTATATACCGATATGAGATATATATAGTATGTCACATATTACTATCCAATCCGTCAACAATACCAATTTTTAATAATATAAATGAATGAAATTTTAATAGAAAAAATAATTTACTTTAATTTGATGTAGAAATTATTTTATCTATTTTTTTAAGTAAATAAAGTAAAATATAATCTAATTTTTAGTACAAAAACTTCTATCATACTTTTACTAACTCAAATTGAGTCAGACATTAGCGTGGGTGAGAACATAAGCTGCTGACAAGAGTATGAGCAAAAGAAAAGGGTTTATTACAATGCTGAAGCTCGTGCTCAAATGTGGGGTGGGGTGACTTGCTCCCCATTACATCACTTAATCAACCGGTCCATGTTGATCCTAGCCTAAAATATCTAGTCTAAGACGATTTGTATATAGTATGTAAGTTACGAACTCTCCTAGGTTCTTCCAAAAGCTTCCAGGGGCATCAAGATATATGCCTCCCAAACCTTCTGAACTATGACCTTGTTTGGTACTCGGTTGTGCCGCATGTGGGTCGGACAATCCTCTTATCCCTGTTGCGCCAATCCAGCCCAAAGTGATGATCGAATTGGACCCTCATGTGCGAGAACCTCGAGAAATTGGGATGATCATGTGATCTAATGGTGGTGGGCTAATATGTAAATACCTTTTAATCCGTGAATAATTCATGTTAAATAGATTTTGAGACATCCATTTAGTATATGGTGTTGATGTTAATTTTTATGTTAAAAAATGTGTAATATGTTAATTATTTATTTAATTTAAATACTCGAATTTATGTTCTTTTACATTGATAACAATGCTAATATCAATTAAGTTAAAATTTAGTCGATAAATTTATATTATTAATATTTTTATAACAACATTTTCTTGTTTAACATCATCAATGAATTTAATAATGTTATTTAAAATGTTTTAAAAATATATAAACGAAATTGGAATCTTTAAAATATTTAAAATTAAGACAATACAAACAATTATCACGATTATTATAATTTAAATAATATTATTAATAATTTTTATAGGTTATTTTTATATATTTTTTGTTAAATTAGTTTGTTTTAATGTAAAATTTGTTAATATTCGATTTTTTATAATATTATATTTATCTTTCCTATGCTTTAAACTATGAATGTAAGCTAAATAACGTTACATAATAAAATCGTAATTTATATGGAAATATGTGTAGTCTATAATTATCTTGAGTTAAAATTTTTTTTCTTTTTCTTTTTTTAACCTTTTATTTTAATAAATATTGTAGTCTTTGATTACAATTGACCGAATCTTTCTATTTCAATTTTGAAATCTATTAAGATTTTTTAAATGAAATTTATTAATTATCGTTGTCACCATATTAATGCGTCAAATGGAAGCATATAAACTGTACCACATAAACTCTATTTTTTTCTCTATATAATCTCATATTACTATAGTAATATAAGGTTAATTAATTATTTTATTTGATAAAAATAATGTCCCAAATTGTTTTAATATTGTAATATACAATTTCCTAAATTAGACATAAAAAAAAAAAAAAGTGTTCATGGAATCCATTAATTTAATATTTATGAAATTTATTTATAATAAATGTTTTAAATGTTTCAAAAAAGTTTTTAATTTTTTTTAAACTTAAACCTATAAACAATCATTAATACAATAAAATATAATTAGTATAAAAATCCTTATAATTAAAAAATCTAATTAGTATAAATTATAACATAATAAAGTTACTTTTTTTCTTTGTTTTTAAAAATAATATTTTCAAATTTGATGTTATAATTTTAAATGAGTAAAAAGATAGTTTTAAATTTTTATATGAAATTGGCTAGGTATATTTTAAGTTTTAAAATAATTTTTTTAAATTTTAAATTTGAAATATATTTTTTTAAATTAAAATTAAAATTAAATATATTAAAAATATTTAAAGGTTTAATAAAGAGATGAGATTTTATTTTTAAATAAGTCAACAGATCATTTTAAAAGTTGAAATAAAATTGGTTAGGTATATTTTGATTTTTTTAATATAATTTTTTTAATTTTAAATTCAAAATACATTTTTTAAAATTGAAATTGAAATTAAATATATTAAATTTATTTAAACGTTAAATAAAGAGTAGATATTTTAAATGTAAATTTATATATATATATATATATATATATATATTAAATTCAAAATACATATTTTTAAAACTAAAATTAAAAATAAATATATTGAAAGTATTTAAAAGTTAAATAAAGAATCGAGATTTTAAAACATAAAATTTACTGTATAATTTATTTTTTTTAAAATACTTTCTTCTTCTAATAAAAATATTTTTAAATTTAAAATTCTTATCCTACATGTCATTTAAATCGTTAAATAAATAATAATTTTAGACGATCCTGAATTTTGAACCTAAAAGAACTTGACATTTTCAAATGTAAAACTTTGGGGTTATAATCTAAATAACACTTTATGAATAACTAAAAATTATAGAAATTATTTTAAAAAAATTATAAAAATTAAATAGTAAAAATAAAAATATGTCATTATCACAATATTATGCATTTATACCTTATTCTATTATAATATTATTTTGTATATTCGTGTAATGCACTTCAGTTATTTATATAAACATTTCAAAATATTTAATGCTACAATAAACATTTTAAAAAAAAATTCAATATGATTTTCGCTTATTTAAATATGTTTCCCATTTAACATTCAATATATTTAATATAAATACAAAATGATAAATTATTGTTTAATCAAAATATAAGAAATAAATATAATTTTGAATTAGTTTAAAATAATTTAAAAGAAATTTAATTTAATGATCAAAATAAATTTAAATCTCAAATCATTAGATATATTTAAATTTTAAATAATCATTAGAAAACTATTTTTTTAAAGATGTGTTGCAAGAATATTCAAATTATTAAAAAAATTATTAGATACATGTCTATATTAAGAAATTTATTTTTTAACAAAATTACTTTCATTTCCGTAAAGAAACACTAATATCATATTTATAATTGTAATTTTTTACCTCTGCAATGCTAATTAAAATTATGCAAATGCGTTTTTCAAAAAAAATGTGTAAAATAATTCAAGTTTAAAACCTATTTAAAATAAATAAATAAATGAAAAGCATATGTTTTTTTTTAAATATATATTTAATGTGATTTTAAATTATAAAAATTAAAACATATGTTTTATTTAAATATTTTTAAATTATAAAAATTAAAACATATGTTTTATTTAAAAATATTTTTAAATAAATAAATTTTTCATTTAAATATTTTTAAATTATAAAAATTAAAACATATGTTTTATTTAAAAATATATATTTAATGTGATTTTAATAAGATTTGAAAAATAATTTATTTTTAAAAATATTGAGTATTATTTGGTGTCATTTGCAAAATTGTAAGTTGCAAGAAATTAGAATACAATTAAATCTAATCAATTGTCTTAACAATGATTATTTGTAAATCACAGTCTTCTTACCAAAATAAACATTAATAATATAAACTCAATTGAATAATAAAAATAATTTATAAACTCGAGTCAACATGCATACAAAATTCAATATCATCCAATTAATTAAAACCATTTCAAGCAATAAACACATTAATAGAGCTATGGCTAATTAAATACAGGTATTCATGTTATTGTAAAAAATATAGACTTATAACTAGTTTGTATTCTCGTGCAATGCACGGATATGTGGTGTATATTAAATTTATAATATTTTTATGATATTAGTTTTTGTTTAAATTTTTTAATGAATTTCTTCAAAAAAGTCATTCATAAATTAAAAAAGTAATGTAATTAATACATATTTTTAAAAACATTTAACTTATTTAGAATTAGTTATATTAAGGTTATTTAATTTTAAAAATATTTAATATTAAAATAATATAAAAATTTACCATGTTTTAAATATTAACATCAATATATTATAATTTAAATAATAATATTATTAATAAATTATTATAGATTATTTATTTATATATTGTTAAATTAATTTATTAATATTAAAATTGTTAATATTCAATTTTTTATTATTAATATCCATGTTATTGTCACTTATAATTCATTAATTAAAATAATCAACGATTTAACACAATTTAATATTAAATAACAGCAAGCAAGAGTATTTGAATATTTGATTTAAAGGCGCATACATACACTAATACACGTCCAGAGATGAATTCTGATTCTGCTTGGGACTTTAAGCCCCCAAATCTGCTTGTAAAACTTAGACATAGTGGTATGATGTAAAACATTTCCTTCTGTTGCAATTTTCTGAAAGTATCCACTTTTTGCTGTATAAACCCCTATCTTATCTCCCCTCCAGACCAGAATATCCGGGGACTCCCTATTCGTTAATGGAATCGAAATTATCTTCTCCATTTGTTCCTCCCCAAACAGTGCTCGAATGTCTCCATGTTTCCAGGTAACATCATCGTGATTAATCAAATCTGAAACCTTAGAATACCGAATGTCGATTTGCTGACATTGAATTCTACCATTTCCAGCACCCGGTACCCATGCATCATTCCAGATGTTGACATTCATTCCGTTCCCAATCCTCCAGCCTAGCCGCTCTTCCAATAGACTTCGAGCTTCCCAAATGCTGCGTCAGGTAAATGATGGGTAAGAGCCAATTCATGTACCCATAAAATCTCCCTTCGGATAATACTTCGCCTTCATTACACGTGTGAATAGACAATTAGGCTGCGTAAGAAGCTTCCATCCCTGTTTCGCCAATAAAGCCATATTAAATGTTGACAAATTCCTAAAGCCAGCCCACCATCCGCTTTGGGCACACACAAAGCCTCCCATTTACACCAATGTATCCCTTTTTGACTTCTAAAATTTTGCCACCAGAATTTGCCCATGATATTTTCTAACTCATGATAAAAAGAAATCGGGAATTTAAAGCATTGCATCGCATATATTGGTATAGCCTGAAGAATAGACTTAATGAACACCTCTTTGCCCCCAGCCGATAATACCTTGACACTCCAATTATTTGTCAGCTTGTTGAATCGATCTTTTAGCTCACTAAAAGCCTGTTTCTTCCTTCGGCCTACCATAGTGGGAAGACCCAAATACTTCTCTGGGTTAGTCGATATACGAACCCCCAATAAATTACCCACATGTTCTTGAATTTCAAGGCCAACATTTCCACTAAAATAGATCAACGATTTTTCAAAGTTGACCTTTTGCCCTGATAAAGCTTCGTACTCATTTATTATGCCTCGCATCTTATTAGCACCATCAGTCGATGTCTCTCCAAACAACATATTGTCATCCGCAAAAAATAGATGTGTTATGGAAAAGTTGCTTCGCCCAACCTTTGCCCCAAGAATTCTCCCCTCCCTCTAGGCCTTATCCAGCAACCTCGAAAACCGTTCGGCACAAATAAGAAATAAATATGGGCTTAACAGATCCCCCTACCGTAGTCCCCTTGTTGGCCGGATCTCTTCCCCGTTGGTCCCTGTCATAGGCCAATTTTGGCCTGTTAAATTAAACCCAAATTACCCTTTTACAAAAATAAACCATAACCTATTAAACCCCAAAATTAACCCAAAACCCCATTTACAAATCCAAACCCATTCAACCCAATACCCGATCAGCCCACTTACCAAACCCAAAATTAACCCAAAACACTACCCGATTACCCAAACCCCACAAGACTCAATACCAGCCCAATACCCCAAATCCAATTGCACCTAACCCTAACCCAAACCTTCTGCCCACTTGCTCTGCTCCACCGCCACTGTCAGAGCAGCCACCGCCCTCCACTTGCGCCATTTGCATCTGCAAAAACATTAAAAGAGACGCGACAGAAACAATAGAAAAAGAAAACAAGTTGTAAAGAAAAGGCTATAAAAAGCCGATTAGAACTCAATGTAAGGGGATCCCCCGATTTTCAAGAGAAACAAGCGCAATAGATTTTAACCATTTTTTCGAATATAAATCAGATATTCAAACAAATCAGTGACAGCAATACAAAAATTGGAGGAACGATACCAAATCAGAGGTTCTAAATACCAAGATCAAAGAGCAAAAATCAAAGGTGACTTTAACAGAGGAGATCGAATCCTTTTTAATTTTTTTATTTTCTTTTTCTACTTTCAAGCCTACATAGATACATATATTTTAAAAACAAAAAAAAAAAAACAAAAAAAATCATAAAATTTCTTACCTTTCCGGCCACCGTTACACGGTGGCCGACGGCGGCGGCGAACGGCGGTCTGATCACCGACCGCTGACCGGACGGCGACCGATCCGGTGACCGGACCCTTCCCCGGTTCCTCATTTCTCTCTTCCCTCTCCCCTCTCTTCTTTCCTTTCTCTTTTTTTTTCTTTCCCGTGAACAAATGAACCCCCACAAAAAAATTTTAACTTTTATACCATTAGAACCCGGGTCGGGTCGATCCGGCTCGACCCAAGAGGGTCCACGTGTTTTTAAACCCAAATGGGTTTATTGCGCGATCGGTCCTTCCTCATTTTTATATTTCACAATTAACTCTTTCTTTCTTTTAAATCGGCCCCATAAATTTGTCGTGATTTGCGATTTAATCCCACTGATACGCAGCGTTTTGGAAAGGAGGAAAATTTCTGTTTTTGGTCCCTTTCAGTTGTCCGCGTATTCGATTTGGTTCCTTTTTTCATTATTTATTCCTAAATTGGCCCCGAAATTCTGTTTTATGCTCAATTTAGCCCATTTTCGTGGGTTTGGACTTTTATTTTTAAATTAGTTCGTCCTTTCTTATTATTATTATTATTATTACCATTATTATTATTCTCATTATTAACTTATATATATATATATATATATACGCATATGCATTTTTCATGTACATATTATTATTTTATGTTATTATTACCATTTTTTATTTTATCTCATACTTATATGTAAATACCACATATTTGTTTTATACTATGTATTTCATGCATCCTTAATAACTATGTTCATATATAATATACATATATATATATATATTATGCACATACTTTAATAGTACTAGGTATTCATTTTTTATGTAATATTATAAGCTGTTTTTAATATTAATATGATTTCTAGTATATATATATGATATATATTTTAATACTATATTATGTATATAACTTTTAATTCTTTTTACATATATATTACGTACACCTATTTTATATTATATTACACATATTTTTGTTATCTTGTATATATATATTTTTTCGATAACTATATTATGTACATATTATGTTTTTTATATACCATATTTTTAATGAACTTTTCATCCATATTATTATGTATATATTTTAACGTATATATATATATATATATATAAATACATAGCATTATTAGTATTTTAATATTATGTTTTCATCGTACTTTTTATTACATGTTTATATATATATACTCATTTTTATTTCATGTTTAATACTATTGTCATATTTATTATTTGTTTCGATGTATTTCTAACTCTTATTTTTCGTTTCTTGCTATTTTGGCATTCACTGTTTTAAAAAATAAACTTGTCGCTTCTCTATTTCAATAAATAAGGCAACGTACCGATTTAGCATTAAGTCGTTGATTTCATCGCTATGTTGGGTGAACATCAATCGGCTCGTGTTAAAAACGGGACGTCCTTCAAAAAAAAACTGAAAACTTAAAAATTCTTGTTTTTCCATTGGATCACGATTAAATGTCAAATTGAATTCGTATTCTTGAAAATTAAGACAACGTGTGTTTAATAAGATACCAATTTTGGGCGTCGCGGGGTGCTAATACCTTCTCCGCGCGTAACTGACTCCCGGACCCTATTTTTCTCTGAATTTTAATGCGGACCTAAACTTGGCCTTATTTTATCCGAAAATAAATCTTTGTTAAAAAAAGAGGTTTTATTAGGTGTCCGATCACACCTAGAAAAAAGATCGGTGGCGACTCCCTTGTTTTAATAAAATCAAAATTCAGATTTCGAATTTTCAATAAATCGCCACAATTAGCGACCAAAGCTACTAAAGCAAAATTTTACGTCGCTACAGCTGGCGACTCCACTGGGGACCCAGTTTTTGAGAGTCGAGTCTAGAAATAAACGCGTGTTGTCAAAATTTTCAAAATTTCTTGTTCAATTTGATATTTAGTCGTGATCCTCAAATTTTGGTTTTCGAAAAGTCATGCATTTGCATCATGTTGATATTTTTCTAACCTATTTTGTCTTTTTGCTTTTCAGCTCTAAGTTTTACGATTTTAATTTTTAGTTTTTTTTCTAGTTTAATAAAGATGAAAAGGTTTGCGAGTTTCTCCCCACACACCGTGCACTTGCATTTTTGCATAACATGAGCTCTCTACCCGGGGGCTCTGTCCGTTTAAGTGAAAGTAAATGCTACGCCTTCGTGAGTTAACTCGTCCCTCCGCACAGGCTAGTGAATACTTTCGGGTTACATATGACTTATGCTTTCGTGAGTTAACTTGTCCCTCCGCATAGGCATAAGTAAATGTAATCCCTCGAATTGAACTCGTGAGCCTGTGATGGGCTACGACCGAGGCTTCGTACTAGTCTTAGTAGACGATAGTACGAACAATTCGAGTACCTATCTAGAACCAAAACCGCATATAGTAAACTATATGAGCCACCTAACTAGAGCTATGCCGAACCTCCGTCTGTTAATAGTCACCGAAATAAGTACACGAGAGAGACGCCTCTTACCCTTTTTACACTTTCGCTTTTTATGCAAGTGGATCGGGTTTGTTTAATAAATTGGATCAAGTAGCTTGATTTGTTAGATTTTCCCAATTTTCCTCTGTTCATATTTGTCGTACTAATCAAAGGTTGTTTGTTTGTATTCCTGTCTTTCATCATGCATCATAGGCATCCTGTTAGAAAGATGTTGATTAGAGATTGGTTGCCAAAAACGGGTTTCTGATGGAGGAGTCAATTACACAAGTGACCAAAACGTTGTGTAATAGACTCTTTTGATAAATGAAATGCCTAAATAGGGGCTATCTTGAAATCAACACCAAATTATTGTATATTCTTTCTTGACTAACGTTCATTGGACATTTATTCATTCATTCATTCATTCATTTATTCCTCGCATATCCCATAACCATTCGCTAAGGTCAAAATCACACGATTCGCAGTTACAACAATATAAAGGCTGGAACTACATCATTCGTATAGAACGCGCCGACAAGTTAGAACAATGGAAGCTGCATTTAATGAAAGAATCGAAAGAATCGAAAGAGTTCAAAGGGAACTACAAGAGCAACTGGCCAAATCACAGCAAGAAACGAGGGATCTAATGGTGAGATCCCGGGAGGAGTCATTGGAACAAAAAGACTAAATGGTTAAGATGATGGAGATGATGTCAGCCCTGGTAAAAGGGAAATGACCCATGCAGAACCCTGAGGTTGTTAACCTTGATCAAGATCCACTTTACCCACCGGGATTCACTCCGCCTCATATGACACAAAGAGTATACATTCAAGGGGAATCCGCTGGCTTGGAACAGCGACCTGTGCCAGCTGTTCACCCAGGGCAGGGAATATCTGCGTCCACTCCTGCTAATCCGTCTGTTCCTGATCTAGACGATCCGGTGGAAATCGCCAAGTTGAGGGCGGACGATCACGAAGCTCAAGAAAAGTACAGGAGCTTAGAGGAAAGACTTAAATCGATAGAAGGCACTGAGGTCTTCTACGCACTAAGTGCTAAGGAGCTTAGTTTAGTACCTGATCTAGTTCTACCGCCAAAATTTAAAGCGCCTGATTTTGAGAAGTATGATGGGACAAGATGTCCGAAGGCACACTTGGTCATGTTTTGCTGAAAAATGACTGGCTATGTAAATGAAGATAAACTGCTTATACACTATTTTCAAGACAGCCTTGTTTGATCAGCTCTTCGCTGGTACAATCAGCTTAGCAGAGAGAAGATCCGAATATGGAAAGACCTAGCGTCAGCATTTTGCGAGCAGTATAAGTACGTGTCAGACATGGTACTCGATCGTATGACGTTACAGATGATGGAGAAAAAATCCTCGGAAACCTTTAGACAGTATGCGCAGAGATGGAGGGACATCTCAGCTTAAGTGGAACCCCCATTAACAAAAACAGAGATAACCGTCCTCTTCATTAACACCTTGAAAGCACCATTTTATGACAAATTGGTGGGAAGCGCTACAAAAGACTTTGCGGATATTGTCATATCCGGCGAGCTTATTGAGAATGTCGTTAAGCGCGGTAGAATAGAGGGGCAGGAAAGTCCAAAAAGGGTAGTACCCATGAGGAGGAAAGACCCAGAGACCCACATGGTGGGAACAGGAAACCGTTATGCCCCCAACCCATATCCGAGCCAACCCCGACCACGAAATTATCCACCTCTAAATTTCTATTATCCTCCTCAAACCCCATACTACCAAACACCACCTCCTTACCTTTCCTATCCCATCTACGCCACAAGTCATCAAAGACCGGTTGCCACATTCCCGCAGAATACCACACTCGTCCATGGCCAACCCCAAAACGAACAAAGGCCTGCAAGATCCAACCCCGAGAAACTACAATTTACTCCTATCCCTGTGCCGTATGGGGAACTGTACCCAAAGCTTCTCGAGAAACAGTTGATATCTCCACACTATATGGCACCCTTGAAACCTCCATACCCGAAGTGGTACGACCCAAACGCTAGCTGTGCATACCATGCTGGAAATCAAGGGCATTCCATAGAAAACTGCCTTGCCTTTAAAAAGCAGGTCTAAGGACTCATTGATGCGGGCATTCTGCGATTTGATAATGCTAGCAATGCGATCGAGAACCCATTCCCTGACAATGCTAAAGGGAATGTGAAAGCAGTGACGGAGGAATAAAATGTTCCAGGCATTTGCCCTTACATACTTGGGAGTATTTTTGAACAATGGGACTATGGAAGAGACTTATATGTTAGAACTTACTCAGAGTAATGCTCAGAACCTGCTTATTGCCTCAGGCCTAGGGGCAATAAGGGCTCTTTTGTGAAATAGGCATCTGTCCAGAATTTTTATTTCAATGAAATGCATCTTTTGGAACAAATATTCTCTTATTCTGTTTATGTATAGGTTCCTTTGTTCTTGGACTGTCATTCATATATCCTTTCATTCTTTATTTACTATCATACCATGTAAGTAATTTTCTTAGAATAACTTATCCCTCAAAGTTTGCCTTCGTACCTACAATAGGTGCCCAGATATTAATGTCACGAGCAATGCTGTTACTAACTCCCTTTTTAGTTAGATATATGTTCAGAGGGATCTCAAGACTTCGAAGATGACAGAGATTGTACTTAGCGTCCGATTTGTTGAGTATGGTAGAATAAAATGAAAAGACACATCCTAACTTACAAGGGGTTAGTCGACATTGTGAGCTTGCGAAAAATATCAGAACCTAGCTCGCCGCAGAAATAAGACAAGACGTATATGCCTCCTTTGTTTCTTCACGGACTCTCTATGTAAGGCATGATTGTTATAGGGGCAATATCACCGACAAGGGGGTAAGGTCACTTCGTATGCCAAAGTTACAAGGTACACAGTCATCAAATTCAAATTCAAAGGCAAATCCAAATTCAAATTCGAATACAGATCCAGATCCAAATCCAAACTTAAATCCAGATCCAAATTCAAATCCAAATCCAAGTTTAAATTTGAAATCCAAATTCAAATCTGAATCTAAAAATGGCAATTTACGGTCTATTCAAAGATCGGACACAATATCAGTGCAACAAAGGCAACCCAAAAGCCATTCAAAAGGATTTTGAAAGATGACTGAGACTTGTAATAGTTGGCATGGAGAAGTTATCATTTACCCTTTCTACTTATCAAATGTTGGCCAAGACATTTGCCGGGGCAACACATTAGTCCTGCCTATTGAAGTTGAGATTCTTTCCTCAGAGCTAAAGTGGAAAAATGCAGAATGGATCTAATAAGAAGAAAAGTTAATAGCAATCTCTCACGATCAGATAAGGCAAGTTTACAATGAAAAGGTTCGCCTAAGGGAATTTCATGATGGGAGCTGATATTGAAGAAGATCATTCATATACAAAAGGAGCTTTAGAGGAAAAAGGGCACCTTGAGACCAAAAATCAAAAAATAAAAAAAAAATCAAACAGAAAAGGAAAAGGAAAAGGAGAGGCCAAGGCGAAAACCCGCAAAGGGCGCTTTGAGACCAAAGGGGATTTGAGTTGAAAACTCGAAAAGGGCGGCTCAAATTTTGATTGAAAGTGGGACATACAGTAGTCTTGCCATGCTTGAATTGACAATGGAGAAGTATGCTACGTCTTGGGGCATCAACGAAGTAATTCGGATCCCCTAAACACATATTGAGCTCAAAATGGTCCTCAAGAAGTTCGAACAGAAAAGCTCAGGCTGCGATATCTGGGGCACCTAGTTTTCTTCCTACCCATTTTGAATCTGTTTCCTTTGATTATCTTGTTTGTTCCAAAAAATGTCATTCTTGATCCCTGTTTGTTTCGAGTTATGCTTCCAAGTAATCTCTTTATTGTCCATTAGGTATGATTCTTCTTTCAAGCATATCATATTGAAATAACGATTAGTGGACTAATAATACTTTCATAAAAGGAGTTTCGTGTATTACTCTGGAAAGCTTCTGAATAGTACAGGAACCTGAAACAGGACTGTTGTTTAAGAGCTCACCAAGTGTAAAAATTGGGAAAATTTGAGCTTAAATTGAGTTTATCTCTTCGGATTTTTTGTTAAAGAGGTTAGTTGAACAAAAACAAGATATCGCGTTGGTGATAATCTCGATGAAAATAAGCAATGTCAACCTAAGCATAAAAGAGAATCATTCTCGAGAAAATGATACTCTGCACCCATAAACATCTGATCAGGTCACCCAAAGAGGGGTCAACTGATGAAACAAGTTACAAACCCTATACTTTTGAGTTACAATGGAAGGGATCCTGAAGTGTAACACCCTATACCCGAGACCGTCGCCAGAATCAAGAATAGAGCGTTACCGGACTTAACGGACCTTTTACAGAATTTATTCGGCAACAATTAAGAAATTTCATTAAACGTTTTTATGAGATGTTTTCGGATTAAAAGTATACATCTCGGATGGTTAGGATTCGAATCCCAACAAGTCGTGACTTAGAAAATTTTTCATGAAAAAGCATTATCACACACGCCCGTGTGACTTTTAGTACGGCCGTGTTGTTAAACCATGTGGCTTTCACACGCCCGTGTTAAGCAACCGTGGAACATTCTGACTTACTTGACACGGCCACAAGTTATTTCACACGCCCGTGTAATGAGGCCGTGTTCTTCCCACGGCTAAGGCACGCCCATGTGCTCAACCCGTGGAAAAATCTGTCGAATCCTACACGGTCTGGTCACACGCCCGTGTAACCAGCCAGCCAGGCCGTGTGAGGCTATATACCAAGCCTTGGCCTCCCTGAAATACTAAAATACAAATTTGCATCTAGTACTAATATTCAACCAATTAAATCTACAAGCCATTAATCAAGTGAGCTATATCTTATAGCCAAAACAATTGCTAAATACACAAAACACCAAATCCCTATACATGCCATAGACTTACGAAATTTATTATTATCTTTACCTCTCATAAAAGTATGATAGTGTGATGACATCTCCAACGATCTCCAACCCGAGCTAATATTCAACCCTAAGGAGATGGAAAGAAAGGAGAGTAAGTTTCAAAGCTTAGTAAATTTATATGCAATTAATAATAAGCAAGTAATAACTCATTTGAATTAATTCTTAAAATTTTGTTTTCAAAGTGATATAATCACCATTTTGCTTAAATACACTTTTTATCTATGTTCCCATTGAGCTATCTTTTGGAGTCACTGTCACTAAATTATTTATTTCTTGAGCTACAGAGCTCCGAGTTAAGTTCCGTAAATTTTCACTGAAACTAGACTCATATATCTTATTACCATAAAATTTTCAGAATTTTTGGTCTATCCAATTAGTACAGTTTATTCGTTAAAGATTCCCCTGTTACTCAGCCTGACAGTTCTGACCTTTCACTACTAAAAATCAATTATCTCATTGCGCAGAACTCGGATAAGGTTCATGTTTATTTCTTTTGAACCTAGGCTCACTAAGGAGTTCATACATATAAATTACACTCCATAATCATTTTTACACAATTTTTAGTGATTTTCCAAAGTTAGAATAGGGGATCTCGAAGTTCATTCTGACCCTGTCACAGAAAACTTTAAATATATCCTATTCTGTAATTCTTTCACCTACAGCATTTCTTTCATGTGAAAATAGACTCAATAAGCTTTAATTACACATATCATTCAGCTTCTAATTCAATTTACACCATTTTTAATGATTTTTCAAAGTCACACGTCTGCTGTTGGTCAAAACTGTCTTATAGCTAATTTTACTCTTTCATATTTACTATGCAATATTTTCATTTATACTCATATAACACCCAACATGTCCATAGCCAACCATCTCAATATATACTTAATATCAAATATTTACAATATTAATAATAGCACTTACTCCATATCATCCTTACCACAAATTCGATCATACATTGATCAAGAGCATATTTTCGTAAACCTACACACATATATACCTGCACTCATTTATCACGTAAGAAAACTCATCCAATAAAGTTTCACATATATGCTTGTGCTCAGTTGTACACTTAATCACATGCTTTCTCATCTTATTTATTCATCTATTTACCCGTTGAACCATTTGGAATACTAAAGGATACACAGAAATTTGCACATAAGTGCCACACTGAATTGTAGCCGAAGCCACCACTGATATGTAGCCGAAGCTACCACTGAAATGTAGCCGAAGCTACCACTGATATGTAGCCGAAGCTACCACTGAAATGTAGCCGAAGCTACCACTGATCATGATCACTAAAGTATTCCTAAGGTTCAACGGGATTTTACTTATATATTCAATATCACTTTCTCATTTCATTTGTTTACTTATTTTAACCAAAATTCATTCAATTTCCTCATTTCTTCTATTTACCCCTATTAACATGATTCGGACCAAGGTGGATACACGGATCCAACCAAACACACCAGAGTGGCGACCAACGCCTCATCGGATAGTTCGAAGTAAATCAGATTTATGGCACACCAAGTACCTCATCGGCCAAGCCGAAGCAATGTGGCTACCAAAGCCTCACCGAAACTATCCGAAGTAAATCTATGGCACACCTAGTGCCTCATCGACTCGAGGTCGAAGAATCCCTGAACACTTCCAATCCTATGGCATGCCAACTATATCCACTAAGCCCGACTAGTTAATAGGGTATTAAAATCACTTAGTAATTTCACTTCTACTTTAAAATTCACTTGTCAGTTAACACTTTGGTCACATTTATCACATCTTTCTCATTTCAAACATAAATTGCTTCCAATTCACATAGTCATACATTTCCACATATATATAAATAAACATATTCAACAATTAAATCTCGATCATATTCAATTCAATTCATATACCATTATTTTCTAAATTTCATTTCCAAATAGGTAAATCTTTTCTATCACACTTTCGGTTCAAACCAAATATACTTTCTCATTTTCAGATCAATAAATATCACATATAATAATTTAAAAATACATAAATTTACTTAAGCATAAGTGCATTATTTACATATAAACTTACCTGGTCAATTTACAGGAGTTGTAGGAAATTTGGGAATTTATTAGCTATTTTCTCTTTTCCACGGCTTCCTTGAGCTCTTAATCTATAATATAGAATTCCATTCGTTAGTTTTTTATTTAATTATAATTTATGCCTTTCAATTTTTTGAAATTACACTTTTATCCTAAACTTTATAGTTTTTACAATTTAGTCCCTGATCAATTAACCCATCAATTGAACTTATTTCCCTCAATTAACACATTATTCTATCATTATAAACTAATATGTACTCTTTAGCATTCATAATTTTACAACAACCTTCAATTCTAAACCTTTTTCACAATTGGGTCCTAAAATCAATTTCTATTAAAAATCTCTTAATAACTCCATCATATAATGAATTTGAAGCTTCAAACCTATAATAATTTACCATAAACATACAGCACTCATCCATGGTAACTTTCAATATTACCCATAAAATCAAAAACTAATGAATTCAATAGGTGGACCTAGTTGTAAAAGACACAAAAACATAAAAATTACAAAGAAAAAGCAAAGATTGAACTCACATGGTGCAAAATGTGAAAAACCAGCTTATAACATTCTTCTCTGGCGTTTTTGGCTGGAAAGAATGAAGAATCCACTAGAAAACTTAATTAGGAAAGATATTTATTCATTAACTTTACAAAATTTCCAATTTTGCCCTTAGTTCACACTACCTCTTTACTAATTTTTTTATAACTCTACCGTCCAGCCTTTTGCCCATATGCCAATTTGCCCATTTGGTCCTCCTTTAATTATTACTTAAGCAATTTAATCACATTTCACAATTTTGCACTTAATTCAATTTAGTCCTTTTTACCCAATTGACTAACGAAACCTTAAAATTTCTTAACGAAACTTTAATACTAACTTATTAACACTCCATAAATATTTATAAAAATATTTATGACTCGGTTTATAATTTCGAGGCATCAATTCTCTATTTTCAAAACTAATTATTTTAATAATTCTTCTAAAACACAAAATTCACTAATTCAAAAATATTTCAAAATTCATACTTAACTCATAAATTCTAATTAATAAGTTTTTCAAACTTAATTGCCGGATTTAATGATCTTAAATCACTATTTCCGACACTATTGAAAATTGGGCTGTTACAACTCTCCCCCCTTTGGGATTTTCGTCCCCGAAAATCTTATCAGAAGCAATCAATTTTAAATCTGAGAGACATTTTCACAAACTTCTCGGAATCAT
This sequence comes from Gossypium stocksii, assembly GCA_020496765.1. NCBI lineage: Eukaryota > Viridiplantae > Streptophyta > Magnoliopsida > Malvales > Malvaceae > Gossypium > Gossypium stocksii. The sequence goes on from CM035623.1 coordinate 116,363,217, forward strand.
GTTTCTCAATTCACTAACAGGCTGAAATTTCTGTTTACTCTAACGAATCATATCACGAACACTTTAATCATTTATTAAACAAACCCTTTTTCACACCAATCCAATGATACAGATCTTTTCCTATCAGAAGATTTATCATAATCTCATGATATATATATATATATATATATATATATTTTATATATATATATATATATTTTTTTTTTTTCAAAGTCAATAACAATTTCTCATTTTAATTCGGACAGAAATTCTATCTCATATCATTTTCCCTAACCACTGATCGCTTTTGTTCCAACAGACTTAACTTCCAATTTCATCAGATATCAACTTGTCATCTGAGTATCGATCCAAAATGAAATACAGTATATATTCAATCACCTTCTCACCTAGTCCAAGTATCTGAACATCTTATTAAACTCAGATAAATAACATTTCACATATAAAGATCGGATGGAAAAAATTTTTCGCGTAAACTTTAAACTTACCGGAACACATATCTCGAATCGAAACAATAACAATATTAATAGAAACCTTAATCAAATCATACTGTCTTACATTTTAATCTCCTCTGTAGCATTCAATCTTGATCAATCTAAATCAGAAAGTACACCACACAATTCGAACTCGCGTTTTTACCATAAACCTTTCTCAAGAGTCAGAGAAATCCAGAAGAAAACCATAATTAATAATCTTAAGTCTTCTTTCAGAATCGCGAAGTAAATCTCCGATTTCTAACAAACACAACTGACAGAGATACCCCGTGCAACCTCATAATATCAGAAATGTAGAACTTGACCAATTATTGAGTACAAAATCAGATTATACTGGAATATTATGGATTTCTCTCATCAACCTATCACTTCAATTCATGTAGAATCTTTCTTCCTCAGAAAATAAAGGCAATCTAAAACAAAATCCACAATTACTCAATTCCACTTTCGTTCAAAATCATAAAAAATTTAATTCTGAGCTTCTCAGAATATAAAACCTATCTCTGAACTGCAGTCGATCATAACATTTACTCGAATCTCAAAATCAGAATCAGAATCACCCCGATTTCATTTGTTAGCAATAAGCATTTTAGTTCCTTGCATACAGTTCTAATTACACAGAATAACCAGATATTTTCTGAAATCTCTTTCATCAAAGCACACTTCAAACTAAACATTGTTGCACAACTGAAATTCACAAATCCTTTACTCAACTCAAATTGAACCAGAACTAACACTTTGGTTAAAAGTATCTTCATGCAAAAGGAAACCTTAATAGTCTGACAAATTGAGATTACTACAACATCAATAGTGCATTCCAAAATAGAATAAGAAATCCAAGAATAGTCTCAATAATAACCAGTGCAATAATACAACTTCTATAATCCGAGATCTATATCACCGAACTCTTACGATCATATTAGGATTTATAACAGTAATAAATATATTTTCCTTCGACCAATGAATACCCTTTTACAGATGAATCATAATTGATAATTCACGAAATAAGAATAATAGGAAAACCGAGATATGGAAGCCCAAGATACGATACCATACCAGAAATTCCAAATATAAGACCATACGGGAAATCTGAGAATACTACCCATAAGAACTAATAGAGATTCCTGATGATTCTTCCAAGAAATCCAGAAGAAAAGAAAACACTACTTATATACTCTGAAATCAGCTATGACCGAGAGGATATAATTTCCAACGGAACCAGTATAAATAGGATGGTAGTCTCAAGTAAATCGCATCATTAACTTTGATCTCAAATGGAACGAAATAAAATACCAAAGGAAGATAGAAAAATACCAATCGTAAATCAATTGGGCTAACAAAGCTTTTGTCTGATATTACAGTTATCTAACATTTTCATATAATAATAATTTCATCAGAAAACGAGCAATCATATATGCCTTTGAGAAAATATGAACACATAAAATATCCATAAGAGATAGTCATAATTACCTAACTGTATCTATCACACACAAACATCTTCACAACTCAATGTCATTCCTCTAACTAAATCTGTCGTCATGAACCCCATATTATTCCGTTCATTAACGAAAACCAATTTGGGAGAATTTCTAATAAATACATACTTTAGATACCCTGCTTGATTAAGTCGATTTACCAAAATCAACCTTTCCTTTAACCATGACATTATTCAATCTGGTTATCTTCGGACAATTTGATATCCTTTTCAACCTCAATTCATTTGTCAAAAACCATTCTTAACTCTATCTGCATATCATTCATCCCACTACCAAACTCCTTAGTCTCTCATTTGCGAACTTATTCAACTTAAGTCCCGTGAAATTTCCATTCCAAAACGGCACATTGTTAAGGGGGTGAGGTCGTAAAGCCTCTAACTCAATTCTCATGTACACATACATGTAACACATATTTTATCAACATACTATCATCATAATTATACAATTTACTTCAGGCAGATTAACACACACATATTTATATTACACTAACTTTCCAATTGTCTCATTTAAACAAATACACTCATACATACATTCCATAAATTTTAAGTAGATCTACTTACCACACTCATCTAACCAAACAAGTTAGGCATACAATATCATGAAAATGTCAAACAAACATGGATAAATTTATCACGATATAAACTTTTATTTCATTTCACTTTTCTATATTTCTCAACTTGTTTCTATTTCATTTCATAACTAATCACATATATATCATAAACTTTATTCTTACCTTTCTGAGTTTTATCTCATCACAAACACATTTTTACACATCTTAACATTACTATCAACTTTACCAAAAGTAGCTCGGTTGGAAAACATTTTTTTATCTCAATAGAACAATTTCGTCAGGATCGGGAGGCATCACACTATCACAAACAATAATATGGCATGTATAGCTAGACTCACTTATGTTATGTTAGTCCGAGAATCGACTAAACCTTAGCTCTGATACCACTAAATGTAACACCCTATACCCGAGACCGTCGCCAGAATCAAGTACAGAGCGTTACCGGACTTAACGGACCTTTTACAGAATTTATTCGGCAACAATTAAGAAATTTCATTAAACGTTTTTATGAGATGTTTTCGGATTAAAAGTATACATCTCGGATGGTTAGGATTCGAATCCCAACAAGTCGTGACTTAGAAAATTTTTCATGAAAAAGCATTATCACACACGCCCGTGTGACTTTTAGTACGGCCGTGTTGTTAAACCATGTGGCTTTCACACGCCCGTGTTAAGCAACCGTGGAACATTCTGACTTACTTGACACGGCCACAAGTTATTTCACACGCCCGTGTAATGAGGCCGTGTTCTTCCCACGGCTAAGGCACGCCCATGTGCTCAACCCGTGGAAAAATCTGTCGAATCCTACACGGTCTGGTCACACGCCCGTGTAACCAGCCAGCCAGGCCGTGTGAGGCTATATACCAAGCCTTGGCCTCCCTGAAATACTAAAATACAAATTTGCATCTAGTACTAATATTCAACCAATTAAATCTACAAGCCATTAATCAAGTGAGCTATATCTTATAGCCAAAACAATTGCTAAATACACAAAACACCAAATCCCTATACATGCAATAGACTTACGAAATTTATTATTATCTTTACCTCTCATAAAAGTATGATAGTGTGATGACATCTCCAACGATCTCCAACCCGAGCTAACATTCAACCCTAAGGAGATGGAAAGAAAGGAGAGTAAGTTTCAAAGCTTAGTAAATTTATATGCAATTAATAATAAGCAAGTAATAACTCATTTGAATTAATTCTTAAAATTTTGTTTTCAAAGTGATATAATCACCATTTTGCTTAAAAACACTTTTTATCTATGTTCCCATTGAGCTGTCTTTTGGAGTCACTGTCACTAAATTATTTATTTCTTGAGCTACAGAGCTCCGAGTTAAGTTCCGTAAATTTTCACTGAAACTAGACTCATATATCTTATTACCATAAAATTTCCAGAATTTTTGGTCTATCCAATTAGTACAGTTTATTCGTTAAAGATTCCCCTGTTACTCAGCCTGACAGTTCTGACCTTTTACTACTAAAAATCAATTATCTCATTGTGCAGAACTCGGATAAGGTTCATGTTTATTTCTTTTGAACCTAGGCTCACTAAGGAGTTCATACATATAAATTACACTCCATAATCATTTTTACACAATTTTTAGTGATTTTCCAAAGTTAGAATAGGGGATCTCGAAGTTCATTCTGACCCTGTCACAGAAAACTTTAAATATATCCTATTCTGTAATTCTTTCACCTACAGCATTTCTTTCATGTGAAAATAGACTCAATAAGCTTTAATTACACATATCATTCAGCTTCTAATTCAATTTACACCATTTTTAATGATTTTTCAAAGTCACACGTCTGCTGTTGGTCAAAACTGTCTTATAGCTAATTTTACTCTTTCATATTTGCTATGCAATATTTTCATTTATACTCATATAACACCCAACATGTCCATAGCCAACCATCTCAATATATACTTAATATCAAATATTTACAATATTAATAATAGCACTTACTCCATATCATCCTTACCACAAATTCGATCATACATTGATCAAGAGCATATTTTCGTAAACCTACACACATATATACCTGCACTCATTTATCACGTAAGAAAACTCATCCAATAAAGTTTCACATATATGCTTGTGCTCAGTTGTACACTTAATCACATGCTTTCTCATCTTATTTATTCATCTATTTACCCGTTGAACCATTTGGAATACTAAAGGATACACAGAAATTTGCACATAAGTGCCACACTGAATTGTAGCCGAAGCCACCACTGATATGTAGCCGAAGCTACCACTGAAATGTAGCCGAAGCTACCACTGATATGTAGCCGAAGCTACCACTGAAATGTAGCCGAAGCTACCACTGATCATGATCACTAAAGTATTCCTAAGGTTCAACGGGATTTTACTTATATATTCAATATCACTTTCTCATTTCATTTGTTTACTTATTTTAACCAAAATTCATTCAATTTCCTCATTTCTTCTATTTACCCCTATTAACATGATTCGGACCAAGGTGGATACACGGATCCAACCAAACACACCAGAGTGGCGACCAACGCCTCATCGGATAGTTCGAAGTAAATCAGATTTATGGCACACCAAGTACCTCATCGGCCAAGCCGAAGCAATGTGGCTACCAAAGCCTCACCGAAACTATCCGAAGTAAATCTATGGCACACCTAGTGCCTCATCGACTCGAGGTCGAAGAATCCCTGAACACTTCCAATCCTATGGCATGCCAACTATATCCACTAAGCCCGACTAGTTAATAGGGTATTAAAATCACTTAGTAATTTCACTTCTACTTTAAAATTCACTTGTCAGTTAACACTTTGGTCACATTTATCACATCTTTCTCATTTCAAACATAAATTGCTTCCAATTCACATAGTCATACATTTCCACATATATATAAATAAACATATTCAACAATTAAATCTCGATCATATTCAATTCAATTCATATACCATTATTTTCTAAATTTCATTTCCAAATAGGTAAATCTTTTCTATCACACTTTCGGTTCAAACCAAATATACTTTCTCATTTTCAGATCAATAAATATCACATATAATAATTTAAAAATACATAAATTTACTTAAGCATAAGTGCATTATTTACATATAAACTTACCTGGTCAATTTACAGGAGTTGTAGGAAATTTGGGAATTTATTAGCTATTTTCTCTTTTCCACGGCTTCCTTGAGCTCTTAATCTATAATATAGAATTCCATTCGTTAGTTTTTTATTTAATTATAATTTATGCCTTTCAATTTTTTGAAATTACACTTTTATCCTAAACTTTATAGTTTTTACAATTTAGTCCCTGATCAATTAACCCATCAATTGAACTTATTTCCCTCAATTAACACATTATTCTATCATTATAAACTAATATGTACTCTTTAGCATTCATAATTTCACAACAACCTTCAATTCTAAACCTTTTTCACAATTGGGTCCTAAAATCAATTTCTATTAAAAATCTCTTAATAACTCCATCATATAATGAATTTGAAGCTTCAAACCTATAATAATTTACCATAAACATACAGCACTCATCCATGGTAACTTTCAATATTACCCATAAAATCAAAAACTAATGAATTCAATAGGTGGACCTAGTTGTAAAAGACACAAAAACATAAAAATTACAAAGAAAAAGCAAAGATTGAACTCACATGGTGCAAAATGTGAAAAACCAGCTTATAACATTCTTCTCTGGCGTTTTTGGCTGGAAAGAATGAAGAATCCACTAGAAAACTTAATTAGGAAAGATATTTATTCATTAACTTTACAAAATTTCCAATTTTGCCCTTAGTTCACACTACCTCTTTACTAATTTTTTTATAACTCTACCGTCCAGCCTTTTGCCCATATGCCAATTTGCCCATTTGGTCCTCCTTTAATTATTACTTAAGCAATTTAATCACATTTCACAATTTTGCACTTAATTCAATTTAGTCCTTTTTACCCAATTGACTAACGAAACCTTAAAATTTCTTAACGAAACTTTAATACTAACTTATTAACACTCCATAAATATTTATAAAAATATTTATGACTCGGTTTATAATTTCGAGGCATCAATTCTCTATTTTCAAAACTAATTATTTTAATAATTCTTCTAAAACACAAAATTCACTAATTCAAAAATATTTCAAAATTCATACTTAACTCATAAATTCTAATTAATAAGTTTTTCAAACTTAATTGCCGAATTTAATGATCTTAAATCACTATTTCCGACACTATTGAAAATTGGGCTGTTACAACTCTCCCCCCTTTGGGATTTTCGTCCCCGAAAATCTTATCAGAAGCAATCAATTTTAAATCTGAGAGACATTTTCACAAACTTCTCGGAATCATGTTTCTCAATTCACTAACAGGCTGAAATTTCTGTTTACTCTAACGAATCATATCACGAACACTTTAATCATTTATTAAACAAACCCTTTTTCACACCAATCCAATGATACAGATCTTTTCCTATCAGAAGATTTATCATAATCTCATGATATATATATATATATATATATATATTTTATATATATATATATATTTTTTTTTTTTTTCAAAGTCAATAACAATTTCTCATTTTAATTCGGACAGAAATTCTATCTCATATCCTTTTCCCTAACCACTGATCGCTTTTGTTCCAACAAACTTAACTTCCAATTTCATCAGATATCAACTTGTCATCTGAGTATCGATCCAAAATGAAATACAGTATATATTCAATCACCTTCTCACCTAGTCCAAGTATCTGAACATCTTATTAAACTCAGATAAATAACATTTCACATATAAAGATCGGATGGAAAAAATTTTTCGCGTAAACTTTAAACTTACCGGAACACATATCTCGAATCGAAACAATAACAATATTAATAGAAACCTTAATCAAATCATACTGTCTTACATTTTAATCTCCTCTGTAGCATTCAATCTTGATCAATCTAAATTAGAAAGTACACCACACAATTCGAACTCGCGTTTTTACCATAAACCTTTCTCAAGAGTCAGAGAAATCCAGAAGAAAACCATAATTAATAATCTTAAGTCTTCTTTCAGAATCGCGAAGTAAATCTCCGATTTCTAACAAACACAACTGACAGAGATACCCCGTGCAACCTCATAATATCAGAAATGTAGAACTTGACCAATTATTGAGTACAAAATCAGATTATACTGGAATATTATGGATTTCTCTCATCAACCTATCACTTCAATTCATGTAGAATCTTTCTTCCTCAGAAAATAAAGGCAATCTAAAACAAAATCCACAATTACTCAATTCCACTTTCGTTCAAAATCATAAAAAATTTAATTCTGAGCTTCTCAGAATATAAAACCTATCTCTGAACTGCAGTCGATCATAACATTTACTCGAATCTCAAAATCAGAATCAGAATCACCCCGATTTCATTTGTTAGCAATAAGCATTTTAGTTCCTTGCATACAGTTCTAATTACACAGAATAACCAGATATTTTCTGAAATCTCTTTCATCAAAGCACACTTCAAACTAAACATTGTTGCACAACTGAAATTCACAAATCCTTTACTCAACTCAAATTAAACCAGAACTAACACTTTGGTTAAAAGTATCTTCATGCAAAAGGAAACCTTAATAGTCTGACAAATTGAGATTACTACAACATCAATAGTGCATTCCAAAATAGAATAAGAAATCCAAGAATAGTCTCAATAATAACCAGTGCAATAATACAACTTCTATAATCCGAGATCTATATCACCGAACTCTTACGATCATATTAGGATTTATAACAGTAATAAATATATTTTCCTTCAACCAATGAATACCCTTTTACAGATGAATCATAATTGATAATTCACGAAATAAGAATAATAGGAAAACCGAGATATGGAAGCCCAAGATACGATACCATACCAGAAATTCCAAATATAAGACCATACGGGAAATCTGAGAATACTACCCATAAGAACTAATAGAGATTCCTGATGATTCTTCCAAGAAATCCAGAAGAAAAGAAAACACTACTTATATACTCTGAAATCAGCTATGACCGAGAGGATATAATTTCCAACGGAACCAGTATAAATAGGATGGTAGTCTCAAGTAAATCGCATCATTAACTTTGATCTCAAATGGAACGAAATAAAATACCAAAGGAAGATAGAAAAATACCAATCGTAAATCAATTGGGCTAACAAAGCTTTTGTCTGATATTACAGTTATCTAACATTTTCATATAATAATAATTTCATCAGAAAACGAGCAATCATATATGCCTTTGAGAAAATATGAACACATAAAATATCCATAAGAGATAGTCATAATTACCTAACTGTATCTATCACACACAAACATCTTCACAACTCAATGTCATTCCTCTAACCAAATCTGTCGTCATGAACCCCATATTATTCCGTTCATTAACGAAAACCAATTTGGGAGAATTTCTAATAAATACATACTTTAGATACCCTGCTTGATTAAGTCGATTTACCAAAATCAACCTTTCCTTTAACCATGACATTATTCAATCTGGTTATCTTCGGACAATTTGATATCCTTTTCAACCTCAATTCATTTGTCAAAAACCATTCTTAACTCTATCTGCATATCATTCATCCCACTACCAAACTCCTTAGTCTCTCATTTGCGAACTTATTCAACTTAAGTCCCGTGAAATTTCCATTCCAAAACGGCACATTGTTAAGGGGGTGAGGTCGTAAAGCCTCTAACTCAATTCTCATGTACACATACATGTAACACATATTTTATCAACATACTATCATCATAATTATACAATTTACTTCAGGCAGATTAACACACACATATTTATATTACACTAACTTTCCAATTGTCTCATTTAAACAAATACACTCATACATACATTCCATAAATTTTAAGTAGATCTACTTACCACACTCATCTAACCAAACAAGTTAGGCATACAATATCATGAAAATGTCAAACAAACATGGATAAATTTATCACGATATAAACTTTTATTTCATTTCACTTTTCTATATTTCTCAACTTGTTTCTATTTCATTTCATAACTAATCACATATATATCATAAACTTTATTCTTACCTTTCTGAGTTTTATCTCATCACAAACACATTTTTACACATCTTAACATTACTATCAACTTTACCAAAAGTAGCTCGGTTGGAAAATATTTTTTTATCTCAATAGAACAATTTCGTCAGGATCGGGAGGCATCACACTATCACAAACAATAATATGGCATGTATAGCTAGACTCACTTATGTTATGTTAGTCCGAGAATCGACTAAACCTTAGCTCTGATACCACTAAATGTAACACCCTATACCCGAGACCGTCGCCAGAATCAAGTACAGAGCGTTACCGGACTTAACGGACCTTTTACAGAATTTATTCGGCAACAATTAAGAAATTTCATTAAACGTTTTTATGAGATGTTTTCGGATTAAAAGTATACATCTCGGATGGTTAGGATTCGAATCCCAACAAGTCGTGACTTAGAAAATTTTTCATGAAAAAGCATTATCACACACGCCCGTGTGACTTTTAGTACGGCCGTGTTGTTAAACCATGTGGCTTTCACACGCCCGTGTTAAGCAACCGTGGAACATTCTGACTTACTTGACACGGCCACAAGTTATTTCACACGCCCGTGTAATGAGGCCGTGTTCTTCCCACGGCTAAGGCACGCCCATGTGCTCAACCCGTGGAAAAATCTGTCGAATCCTACACGGTCTGGTCACACGCCCGTGTAACCAGCCAGCCAGGCCGTGTGAGGCTATATACCAAGCCTTGGCCTCCCTGAAATACTAAAATACAAATTTGCATCTAGTACTAATATTCAACCAATTAAATCTACAAGCCATTAATCAAGTGAGCTATATCTTATAGCCAAAACAATTGCTAAATACACAAAACACCAAATCCCTATACATGCCATAGACTTACGAAATTTATTATTATCTTTACCTCTCATAAAAGTATGATAGTGTGATGACATCTCCAACGATCTCCAACCCGAGCTAACATTCAACCCTAAGGAGATGGAAAGAAAGGAGAGTAAGTTTCAAAGCTTAGTAAATTTATATGCAATTAATAATAAGCAAGTAATAACTCATTTGAATTAATTCTTAAAATTTTGTTTTCAAAGTGATATAATCACCATTTTGCTTAAAAACACTTTTTATCTATGTTCCCATTGAGCTGTCTTTTGGAGTCACTGTCACTAAATTATTTATTTCTTGAGCTACAGAGCTCCGAGTTAAGTTCCGTAAATTTTCACTGAAACTAGACTCATATATCTTATTACCATAAAATTTCCAGAATTTTTGGTCTATCCAATTAGTACAGTTTATTCGTTAAAGATTCCCCTGTTACTCAGCCTGACAGTTCTGACCTTTTACTACTAAAAATCAATTATCTCATTGTGCAGAACTCGGATAAGGTTCATGTTTATTTCTTTTGAACCTAGGCTCACTAAGGAGTTCATACATATAAATTACACTCCATAATCATTTTTACACAATTTTTAGTGATTTTCCAAAGTTAGAATAGGGGATCTCGAAGTTCATTCTGACCCTGTCACAGAAAACTTTAAATATATCCTATTCTGTAATTCTTTCACCTACAGCATTTCTTTCATGTGAAAATAGACTCAATAAGCTTTAATTACACATATCATTCAGCTTCTAATTCAATTTACACCATTTTTAATGATTTTTCAAAGTCACACGTCTGCTGTTGGTCAAAACTGTCTTATAGCTAATTTTACTCTTTCATATTTGCTATGCAATATTTTCATTTATACTCATATAACACCCAACATGTCCATAGCCAACCATCTCAATATATACTTAATATCAAATATTTACAATATTAATAATAGCACTTACTCCATATCATCCTTACCACAAATTCGATCATACATTGATCAAGAGCATATTTTCGTAAACCTACACACATATATACCTGCACTCATTTATCACGTAAGAAAACTCATCCAATAAAGTTTCACATATATGCTTGTGCTCAGTTGTACACTTAATCACATGCTTTCTCATCTTATTTATTCATCTATTTACCCGTTGAACCATTTGGAATACTAAAGGATACACAGAAATTTGCACATAAGTGCCACACTGAATTGTAGCCGAAGCCACCACTGATATGTAGCCGAAGCTACCACTGAAATGTAGCCGAAGCTACCACTAATATGTAGCCGAAGCTACCACTGAAATGTAGCCGAAGCTACCACTGATCATGATCACTAAAGTATTCCTAAGGTTCAACGGGATTTTACTTATATATTCAATATCACTTTCTCATTTCATTTGTTTACTTATTTTAACCAAAATTCATTCAATTTCCTCATTTCTTCTATTTACCCCTATTAACATGATTCGGACCAAGGTGGATACACGGATCCAACCAAACACACCAGAGTGGCGACCAACGCCTCATCGGATAGTTCGAAGTAAATCAGATCTATGGCACACCAAGTACCTCATCGGCCAAGCTGAAGCAATGTGGCTACCAAAGCCTCATCGAAACTATCCGAAGTAAATCTATGGCACACCTAGTGCCTCATCGACTCGAGGTCGAAGAATCCCTGAACACTTCCAATCCTATGGCATGCCAACTATATCCACTAAGCTCGACTAGTTAATAGGGTATTAAAATCACTTAGTAATTTCACTTCTACTTTAAAATTCACTTGTCAATTAACACTTTGGTCACATTTATCACATCTTTCTCATTTCAAACATAAATTGCTTCCAATTCACATAGTCATACATTTCCACATATATATAAATAAACATATTCAACAATTAAATCTCGATCATATTCAATTCAATTCATATACCATTATTTTCTAAATTTCATTTCCAAATAGGTAAATCTTTTCTATCACACTTTCGGTTCAAACCAAATATACTTTCTCATTTTCAGATCAATAAATATCACGTATAATAATTTAAAAATACATAAATTTACTTAAGCATAAGTGCATTATTTATATATAAACTTACCTGGTCAATTTACAGGAGTTGTAGGAAATTTGGGAATTTATTAGCTATTTTCTCTTTTCCACGGCTTCCTTGAGCTCTTAATCTATAATATAGAATTCCATTCGTTAGTTTTTTATTTAATTATCAATTTTTTGAAATTACACTTTTACCCTAAACTTTATAGTTTTTACAATTTAGTCCCTAATCAATTAACCCATCAATTGAACTTATTTCCCTCAATTAACACATTATTCTATCATTATAAACTAATATGTACTCTTTAGCGTTCATAATTTCAGCAACAACCTTCAATTCTAAACCTTTTTCACAATTGGGTCCTAAAATCAATTTCTATTAAAAATCTCTTAATAACTCCATCATATAATGAATTTGAAGCTTCAAACCTATAATAATTTACCATAAACATACAGCACTCATCCATGGTAACTTTCAATATTACCCATAAAATCAAAAACTAATGAATTCAATAGGTGGACCTAGTTGTAAAAGACACAAAAACATAAAAATTACAAAGAAAAAGCAAAGATTGAACTCACATGGTGCAAAATGTGAAAAACCAGCTTATAACATTCTTCTCTGGCGTTTTTGGCTGGAAAGAATGAAGAATCCACTAGAAAACTTAATTAGGAAAGATATTTATTCATTAACTTTACAAAATTTCCAATTTTGCCCTTAGTTCACACTACCTCTTTACTAATTTTTTTATAACTCTACCGTCCAGCCTTTTGCCCATATGCCAATTTGCCCATTTGGTCCTCCTTTAAATATTACTTAAGCAATTTAATCACATTTCACAATTTTGCACTTAATTCAATTTAGTCCTTTTTACCCAATTGACTAACGAAACCTTAAAATTTCTTAACGAAACTTTAATACTAACTTATTAACACTCCATAAATATTTATAAAAATATTTATGACTTGGTTTATAATTTCGAGGCATCAATTCTCTATTTTCAAAACTAATTATTTTAATAATTCTTCTAAAACACAAAATTCACTAATTCAAAAATATTTCAAAATTCATACTTAACTCATAAATTCTAATTAATAAGTTTTTCAAACTTAATTGCCGGATTTAATGATCTTAAATCACTATTTTCGACACTATTGAAAATTGGGCTGTTACATGAAGTCACAGTGGGGCAAGCTGGTTGAGCAAAACACAATTGTTTCCTCAAATTTTGGGTCGAAGTACCAGCCAGGTAACAAGGCGTCCCAAGATGAAAAGGGAGAAGAAGATCAAAATGAAAACCTGAAAAGGGCATCTTGATAAACGAAATATTAGGATAAAAACCCGAAAAGGCGTCCTAATGAAATAGATCTGGGCCCAAGGAGTAAGACGATTTGAGCAATGAGTCAAACAACAAGACTACAGTGTTTAAAGCATTTTCAGCAGTTCGGAACCTTCTACACAAGAAGCCATGCTCGAAAAGATTCTTGATTAAGAAATGAGGAAAAGTTCATGCGTTGAAGATTTAGAACATTTCGAGATGACATACTCCAAACAAAAGAAATATTGAGCATTATCTGGATGAGAATTCGGCAAGTACAAGAGCCTCAAAGCAAGGACAAACCTTCAACCAGGGGCAAAAGAGTGATATCAGAGAAATGTAGAGTACTCGTAAAGCTTGAGGACGGGTACAAGCCCCAAAGAGAACCAAGAGTCGAAATAATGAACACAGATCTTCAAAATCGTGACGAAAAGAAACATATGACAAACATGCCTAGGGCGCATAGCATAATCATGTAGGTATACAGGCATTTAAGACAAACATGTGCATATCATGATAACATCATACATGACATATACAGGTATTCTAGCAGAGCAAGAAGTTGTGATGATAGTGATATTGGATCAAGAAAAGACACCCGAATTCCACCAGATGTTTCGGTATTCTGTCTTTCATCTTCTGTTTTCAAAAATTAACTCATATTACAGAGGTGAGTTGAGCCTCAAGGCACGTTGAGGTATTTTCAATTTCTTTTTCAAAAATCAACTCATATTACAGAGGTGAGTTGGGCCTCAAGACACGTTGAGGTATTTTCAATTTCAGTTTTTAATTTATGTTTCAAAAAAATCAACTCATATTGCGAGAGGTGAGTTGAGCCTCAGGACACGCTGAGGTATTTTCAATTCCTGTTTTTCAAAAGCCAACTCATATTACAGAGGTGAGTTGAGCTTTTTCAATTCCAGTTTTTTCATTTTCTGCTTTTCAGAGCCAACTCATGTTACAGAGGTGTGTTGAGCTTTTTCAATTTCTGCTTTTAATTTCTGTTTCTCAAAGCCAGCTCATGTTACAGAGGCGAGTTGAGCTTTTTCAATTTCTGCTTTTAATTTCTATTTCTCAAAGTCAACTCATGTTACAGAGGTGAGTTGAGCTTTTTCAAATTCTGTTTTTAATTTCTGTTTCTCAAAGCCAGCTCATGTTACAGAGGCGAGTTGAGCTTTTTCAATTTCTGCTTTTAATTTCTATTTCTCAAAGTCAACTCATGTTACAGAGGTGAGTTGAGCTTTTTCAATTTCTGCTTTTAATTTCTGTTTCCCAAAGCCAGCTCATGTTACAGAGGTGAGTTCAGCTTTTTCAATTTCTGCTTTTAATTTCTATTTTTCAAAGTCAACTCATGTTACAGAGGTGAGTTGAGCTTTTTCAATTTCTGCTTTTAATTTCTGTTCCTCAAAGCCAGCTCATGTTGCAGAGATGAGTTGAGCTTTTTCAATTTCTGTTCTTAATTTATGTTTCTCAGAGCCAACTCATATTACAGAGGTGAGTTGAGCTTTTTCAATTTCTGTCTTTTAGTTCCTGTTTCTCAAAGCCAACTCATATTACAGAGGTGAGTTGATCTTTTTCAATTCCTACTTTTTAATTTCTGTTTATTCAACTCATATTGCGAGAGGTGAGTTGATCCTTTTTCAATTCCTGCTTTTCAATTTCTGTTTATTCAACTCATATTGCGAGAGGTGAGTTGATCCTTTTTCAATTCTTGCTTTTCAATTTCTGTTTGTTCAACTCATATTGTGAGAGGTGAGTTGATCTTTTTCAATTTCTGCTTTTTAATTTTTGTTTATTCAACTCATATTACAGAGGTGAGTTGAGCTTTTTCAATTTCAGTTTTTATGTTTCTCAAAGCCAACTCATATTACAGAGGTGAATTGAGCTTTTTCAATTTCAATTTTTCATGAATTGAGCTTTTTTAATTTCAATTTTTCATTTTCTGCTTTTCAAGAGCCAACTCATATTACAGAGGTGAGTTGAGCTTTTTCAATTTCAGTTTTTTTCATTTTCTACTTTTCAAGAGCCAACTCATATTACAAAGGTGAGTTGAGCTTTCTCAATTTCTGTTTTTAATTTATGTTTCTCAAAGCCAACTCATATTACAGAGGTGAGTTGAGCTTTTTCAATTTCTGTCTTTTCATTTTCTGCTTTTCAAAAGTCAACTCATATTACAGAGGTGAGTTGAGCTTCTTCAATTCCAGTTTTTAATTTATGTTTCAAAAATCAACTCATATTACAGAGATGAGTTGGGCCTCAAGGCACGTTGAGGTATTTTCAATTTCAGTTTTTAATTTCTGTTTTTCAAAAAGACCCGCTCATATTGCGAGAGGTGAGTTGAGTCTCAAGTCACACACTGGGGCACTTTTAATTTATGATCCAAAAATTAACCCATCTTGCGAGAATTCGCAGGCTGAGCTAGTTTCGATGTTTGTTTCTCAATAAAGAATAAAGATTAGAGCTGATCGAAGAATCAGATTTTGTCTCCCTGAAGTTGCAGTGGAGTAGTTACAAGTTTCACATTCTTGAAGTTATAGCAGAGCAGATTGAAGATACCAATATCTCATCCCTGAAGTTGCGGTGGAGCAGAAGACCAGATCACGACGAATTTTATATCCCTGAAGAGGCGATGGATCGAGGCTACAAGTCATAGCTTCGAAGCCACGATGGATTGAACCAAAACTACAAGAGGCAGTGGACTGGAATGAAGCTACCTAAAGAGGAGGAGTGTCAAAAAGGTCGAGAGTTGGCAAGACCAGACAAAATTGGCCTTTCTCTATGTCTTTGCTCTATTACCGTTACACGACAATGAGCAAAGAGGGGCAGCTGTCATAGGCCAATTTTGGCCTGTTAAATTAAACCCAAATTACCCTTTTACAAAAATAAACCATAACCTATTAAACCCCAAAATTAACCCAAAACCCCATTTACAAATCCAAACCCATTTAACCCAATACTCGATCAGCCCACTTACCAAACCCAAAATTAACCCAAAACACTACCCGATTACCCAAACCCCACAAGACTCAAACTAGCCCAATACCCTAAATCCAATTGCACCTAACCCTAACCCGAACCTTCTGCCCACTTGCTCTGCTCCACCGCCACTGTCAGAGCAGCCACCGCCCTCCACTTGCGCCATTTGCATCTGCAAAAACATTAAAAGAGACGCGACAGAAACAATAGAAAAAGAAAACAAGTTGTAAAGAAAAGGCTATAAAAAGCCGATTAGAACTCAATGTAAGGGGATCCCCCGATTTTCAAGAGAAACAAGCGCAATAGATTTTAACCATTTTTTCGAATATAAATCAGATATTCAAACAAATCAGTGACAGCAATACAAAAATCGGAGGAACGATACCAAATCAGAGGTTCTAAATACCAAGATCAAAGAGCAAAAATCAAAGGTGACTTTAACAGAGGAGATCGAATCCTTTTTAATTTTTTTATTTTCTTTTTCTACTTTCAAGCCTACATAGATACATATATTTTAAAAACAAAAAAAAAAACAAAAAAATCATAAAATTTCTTACCTTTCCGGCCACCGTTACACGGTGGCCGACGGCGGCGGCGAACGGCGATCTAATCACCGACCGCTGACTGGAAGGCGATCGGTCCGGTGACCGAACCCTTCCCTGGTTCCTCCTTTCTCTCTTCCCTCTCCCCTCTATTCTTTCCTTTCTCTTTTTTTTTTCTTTCCCGTGAACAAATGAACCCCCACAAAAAAATTTTAACTTTTATACCATTAGAACCGGGTCGGGTCGATCTGACTCGACCCAAGAGGGTCCACGTGTTTTTAAACCCAAATGGGTTTATTGCGCGATCGGTCCTTCCGCATTTTTATATTTCACAATTAACTCTTCCTTTCTTTTAAATCGGCCCCATAAATTTGTCGTGATTTGCGATTTAATCCCACTGATACGCAGCGTTTTGGAAAGGAGGAAAATTTCTGTTTTTGGTCCCTTTCAGTTGTCCGCGTATTCGATTTGGTTCCTCTTTTCATTATTTATTCCCAAATTGGCCCCGAAATTTTGTTTTATGCTCAATTTAGCCCATTTTCGTGGGTTTGGACTTTTATTTTTAAATTAGTTCGTCTTTTCTTATTATTATTATTATTACCATTATTATTATTCTCATTATTAACTTATATATATATACGCATATGCATTTTTCATATACATATTATTATTTTATATTATTATTACCATTTTTTATTTTATCTCATACTTATATGTAAATACCACATATTTGTTTTATACTATGTATTTCATGCATCCTTAATAACTATGTTCATATATAATATATATATATATATATATATTATGCACATACTTTAATAGTACTAGGTATTCACTTTTTATGTAATATTATAAGTTGTTTTTAATATTAATATGATTTCTAGTATATATATATGATATATATTTTAATACTATATTATGTATATACCTTTTAATTCTTTTTAAATATATATTACGTACACCTATTTTATATTATATTACACATATTTTTGTTATCTCGTATATATATATTTTTTTGATAACTATATTATGTACATATTATGTTTTTTATATACCATATTTTTAATGAACTTTTCATCCATATTATTATGTATATATTTTAACGTATATATATATATATATATATATATATATATAAATACATAGCATTATTAGTATTTTAATATTATGTTTTCATCGTACTTTTTATTACATGTTTATATATATACTCATTTTTATTTCATGTTTAATACTATTGTCATATTTATTATTTGTTTCGATGTATTTCTAACTCTTATTTTTCATTTCTTGCTATTTTGGCATTCACTATTTAAAAAAATAAACTTGTCACTTCTCTATTTCAATAAATAAGGCAACGTACCGATTTAGCATTAAGTCGTTGATTTCATTGCTATGTTGGGTGAACATCAATCGGCTCGTGTTAAAAAAGGGACGTCCTTCTAAAAAAAACTGAAAACTTAAAAATTATTGTTTTTCCATCGGATCACGATTAAATGTCAAATTGAATTCGTATTCTTGAAAATTAAGACAACGTGTGTTTAATAAGATACCAATTTTGGGCGTCGCGGGGGTGCTAATACCTTCTTCGCGCGTAACCGACTCCCGGACCCTATTTTTCTCTGAATTTTAACGCGGACCTAAGCTTGGCCTTATTTTATCCGAAAATAAATCTTTGTTAAAAAAAGAGGTTTTATTAGGTGTCCGATCACACCTAGAAAAAAGATCGGTGGCGACTCCCTTGTTTTAATAAAATCAAAATTCAGATTTCGAATTTTCAATAAATCGCCACAATTAGCCACCAAAGCTACTAAAGCAAAATTTTACGTCGCTACAATCCCATTTGTCACCACCGTATACTTAATATTGGAAATACACCTCATTATCAGTGTAACCCATCGTTCACAGAAACCCAATCTGTAACACCCTCTAACCCCACACCGTCGCCGGAACAGGGTTACAAGGTATTACCAAACTTATACACTAACATACGAATAAAAACGAGACATAAATTTGAGTTTCTGTCTAAAATCATCTAATTTCCATCAAATAATTCTTAATATAGGCCTACGGGGCCCAAAATAGGTTTAGAAAATGATTTGGAATGAAATCGGGAACTTTAAAAATTTTTCTTGGAAAACAGGGGCACATGGCCGTGCGGCTTAGGGCATGCCCTTGTGGACAGCCCGTGTGGCTCACATGGCCGTGGGGCCAGGACGTGGGCAGTTTTGACTTGCCACACACGGCCGTGCGACTAGCTCGTGGGAGAATCTGACTTCCCCCACACAGCCTGGGCACACGCCCATGTGTTTTGGCTGTGTGAAAACTGCATGTTTCATCATTTTAAAGCTATTTTTACCCACTAAACATACCATGCCCAACTCATTGACTTAAAAATAACAATCAAATACCATTCAATTCAATTTCAAACTTAGCAAAAACTCATTCATTCACTCATAAAACTTCTTAAGGTTTATATACCATATTTACATCCAAAATATTAAACATTTACAAGTGACTAAAATCTAACCTAGTACATGCCACATTATCAAAAGATAGATACATCACCAAAATTTAAGCTGAAGCCGGGATCGATTCGGATGCTGAGCTTGACCTTATCTTTACCTAACCTGCACACGGAAACAACCGTACGCTGAGTATTGGAAATACTCAGTAGTATTATCATAATTCAAACTATAGCAACAATACAATATCATAACATGTATGAATAACTAATAAATCATACATATAAATTCATACTAAGTCAGCACAATTTAAATAAAGGGTTCCTTCCATAACCACATATAATTATCCAAATTCACATTTCAAATATCACACTTCATGAACCTTTGGTTCATGTCTCATTCTCATTGCACAATCTCATTTCATATTTCATATCACAACATCTCTTTCACTTTTCATTCACTGATTCAAATAATCAAATTCATATAACTTACTCGTTTCATTTGTTTACCCCTATTAACATGACTCGGACTCTGGCAGATACACGGATCTAATTACACATATCAGAATGGTGACCAACGCCTCATCGGCATAGCCGAAGTAAAGTGGCTACCAAAGCCTCATCGGATAGTTCGAAGTAAATCTATGACACACCACGTGTCTCATCAGCTGAGCCGAAGCAAAGTGGCTACCAAAGCCTCATCGAAACTATCCAAAGCAAATCTATGGCACACCAAGTGCCTCATCGACTCGAGGTCGAAGAAACTCTGAACTGTTCCAATCCTATGACATGCCAATTATATCCACTAAGCCCGACTAGTTAATAGGGTATCGAAATTACTTATTCATTTCACTTACACTTTCAATTAAATGAAATCATACAAACTTAATTATTATAATAACATTTCAATCTCAATTTGCTTCACAATCACAAAAATATACACAATGATCACATTTTCTTACATCGTTTTTCCATAACAACCATAATCTATTTCCAATTCACATAATCACACATTCACCAATCCATTCCAAATCAATTCACATAATCATACATTCACCAATCAATTCCAAATCATTTCACATAATCATACATTCACCAATCAATTCCAAATCATATTTAATTCAAATATTACTACTTACCTTAATTTCATTTCCATGCATTTATACCTAATGAAATTAAACACATACTAATAAATAAGTTGAATTATGATAATACAAACCGATTTCTCGAGCTATTCCTCGGCTACTTTCTCTTTCCCCTTCGTATTGGACACCTCGATTTCTTTGTTTGCTACGAAAATTAACAAATTTACAATTAATTAATAATGCACATATTTTATATCATTTTCAATTTTTCTATACAACTTTTATAATATTCCCACTGATGTCCTAAACTTTGTCATCTTCTCTCCTTTATCAATTTACCTCATTTTCTTATTCAATTTCCATCAAAATATTCATATAACTATCAAATTTTCATCATTTTTCCATTATTCCGAATTTCTTTCAATTTAATCCTTAAAACTCAAAACTTATAGCTTATTTTACAAATTAGTCCTCAATTCAATTCTAATCAATAACTTTATCAAATTAATCCTCAATTTCATCATTTGTTCAACATGAACCCTACTCAAATACCTATCAACTTTCACTATCTCCACATAGATTCAAGAGTATTCAACTCTAAAGCTTCAAAAACATTTAAATCAAAGAATAAGGGCTTAATTAACTTACCAAATTAAGCTTGAGACTCAAAATCTTAAATTTTCCTTTTTCCTTTCTTTTTCTTCTTTCTTTCTTCTTTCCCTGCTATTTTCGTTTGCTTTGTTCTCCTTTTTCTATCTTTTTCTTTTGTTTTCTTTATTTTATTTACTTATTTACTTTAATTAATTATTTAATAAAAATATCTATTTATATCTAATTATATACATACATTTGTATACATACACATATACACACATGTACCAATTATTATCACACACTTGTCATTATCACAACTAATTAATAATAATAATTATAATAAATAAATAAATATCTTTTACTTAATTAATAAGTAAATACACACACATAATACAATTGTACCAATAGTATAAATACACATGTATTTATTTTATAATACACACATGTCACTTTTATGGTCTAATAATTAATTTAATCCCTTAATATTTTTATATTCTATAATTAAACTTTTATTCTCTATTCAATTTAGTCCTTTCTACTAATTATTTCTAATTAAACTAAATTTACATACTCAAAGCGTAATTAATCA
This sequence comes from Gossypium stocksii, assembly GCA_020496765.1. Lineage (NCBI taxonomy): Eukaryota > Viridiplantae > Streptophyta > Magnoliopsida > Malvales > Malvaceae > Gossypium > Gossypium stocksii. The sequence continues at coordinate 116,385,301 of CM035623.1, forward strand.
CACAACTAAACATTCAAATATTTCTAATAATTATTTACTAACTCAATTCACTAAGACAAAGGCCCTACGACTCGTTTTTCTAAGACGGAGGCCCTAAACTCACTTTTCCGGTGCCCGTGGAATTTTGGGTCGTTACACAATCTCTGCATCATTTTCTACACAAAACCTCATTCGACCCTATCATATGCCTTACTCATGTCCAGTTTTAACGCAAAACTTTTATTCAAACCCCCTCTTCTTTTCTTCATTGAGTGAAGGATTTCATAAGCCACAATGATATTATCTGTAATCTGTCGACCTGGAACAAATGCTCCTTGACTGTCATCTATACAGTAGTGTAACACCAGCCGAAACCGATTGACAATCACCTTCGAGATGATTTTATACACCACATTACAGAGACTAATTGGGTGAAATTCCTTCATACTCTTCGGTGAATTTACTTTTAAAATGAGAACGATATTCGTATAATTAACCTCTTCCATGTTTCTTTGACCATTGAGAACTTGCAAACAATATTTTGTCATCTCCTCCCCTACGATATGCAAATATTTCTGAAAAAAGATTGCCGGATAACCATCCTTCCCCGAAGCCTTGAGAGGGGCAATCGATTTAACTGCCTCTAAAACCTCAGCCGCTTCAAAATCCCGTACCAGCCTATCATTAATCTCCCTTGGGATGCACCTCATAATCAATGAGTCAAGCCTCCCCCCACTACTCGTTCCTTGTACAGTAAATAATTCCTTAAAATAATCAGTTGCTACTTTGGAAATTCCCTCCGGTTCAGACACCCAACAACCATTTTCATCCATCAAACCTTTAATCCTATTTTTCTTCCGACGAAACGAAGCCCATCTATGAAAAAATGTTGTGTTTCTATCACCCATGTGCAACCAATTAACTCTTGCTCTCTGTTCCCAAAAAAGTTCCTCCATATCTGCTTCCAAATTCATCTGCAATTTAATATCTGTCATCTCCGCTAATACCACCTCACTAATATCCGCATCACACAATTCTAACATTCTAGAATTTAAATCCTTAGTTTGACGATCCCTACCCCTTTTCTCATCCCTCGCCCATTTACTGAAACGCTCCCCCAACTTACTGAGCTTCATTAAAGGATCCTCATCTATACCCACTCAACCCCGCATCACATGCTCTTCGAACCCCGCATTCAGCATCCATTCAGCATTAAATCGAAATTGTTTTTGTCTATTAGCACCCTGTGCCCCCTCAGCCCCTCGCAACTCCACCAACACCGGACAATGATCAGAAAATCCATGTGGCAAATGCACAACCGAATACTCATTAAATAACTCCCACCATTCTTTGTTAGCCACTCCCCTATCCAGTCTCTCCCGAATATTATTACCCACCAGCCTCCCTCTTTCCCAAGTATACCACTACCCTGAATACCTCAAATTACACAACTCACAATCCACAAGCAACTCTTTAAAAGTAGACATTTGCCGTTCATCTCTTATTCGCCCCCTTGTTTTTCATGAGAATACAGAATTTCATTGAAATCCCCAACTACTAACTAAGGCTTCTCATTTCTATTCTTGAGATAACGTAAAAAGTCCCACGATTCCTTCCGATCTTTCTCAACGGGCGCACAATAGAAACCCGTAAATCTCCATATTCTTGAATCTACCTCCTCCACCACATCCACATCAATATGCATCTTGGAATAGCTTTTCAAAGTTAAATTCATTCCTTCTTTCCAACCTAACGATAACCCTCCCATTGTACCTTCCGCACCAACATCAATACCATATTCAAAACCACACTTCCTTCTTATCTTTTCCATACATCTTGCACTGACCTTCGTTTCAATTAGAAACAAGATCTGGGGCTGAACACGTCTCAATTTATTTTTGAGCCGATTAACTGTTCGCGACTGCCCCAAGCCACGAACATTCCAACTTACGATTTTCATTGTGCCCGGTCGGCCTGCTTAACAGCGGCCGCCGATACTGTAATAGATGAAACATTCTCCAACACCTCCGAATTGTTACCAATATTCACTCTTTCCACGCTGAATCTTTGCCTTTTCTTTCCTTCTGCCAATTCCATCGGCTCATCCTCCATACCCGTAGAACTCATCATGACCCCGTCCATCCCCTCACCACCATGTTATCCTACTTAATTAGAAATTTCAACACCAAACCTCCTCGCCCTAACTTCCTTCTCTACCGCCCTCTCTGACCAATTATCATCATCAGCAGCCTCCCTTAACCATTTACTCATTGCTTGCCCTCCCCTTCTAGGTATTGCTCTTAGTGATAAATCCCACCCAAACGCCACCTGTTGATCTCTGAGAGTAAGCCGCACTGGGCAAAAACTCTCCCCATGCCCCAGGCGACCACATAGAAAACAAAATAATGGTAATTTCTCATACGGGAATAAAGCATATACAGATTGATTCCTCGCCATACTTATCAGCTTCTTCCTCTTAATTGGATTTCGCACATCCAAATTGACCCGTATTCGCAAAAATTGATGCCACCCTTTTGCTAAAGACAAAGCATCATACTCTAAAAATTCCCCAATAAAATTCCCTAATTGTCGAGCCATCAACTCAGTAAAACAGCCCACCAGTAAATTGTGGATCTGAACCCAGAACGCCGTAGTCCACAACTCTACCAAAGACGGGTCTTCCCCCTTATCAATCTATGCAACACAACTAGATGACGATTAAAGAACCAAGGCATTCCTTCCAACACCTTGTTCAAATCCACTTCACTGAAAAACCGAAATAAAATACGTTTATTTGCTTCCTCCTTAATCGTAACCCCCATTAACGGATGCCACAAATCTGCTAACGTATTCTTCAATGCTGTAAAATTAACTACACTATCTATCAACACCCTTCCAACCAAACAAAAATCATAATCGGAATTCCCAGAAAAATCCCCACCTTCCGCCAATAGTGGCTCATCCTCCTCGTCCATGATCCTCAGATTCTCCAGATCTGTCCGAACCCCCTGCGAAACAGCCATCCACAACCCTCTCCTGATTACTAAGAAACCCTTATCTCCAACCCTAAAACTCCCTCAACACCAAACTCGTGCCACAAGGCAGACAACCCTAATTCGTGCCAAAAGGCAGACTTTTTTTCTTTATTAAAAATTTACCATGTTTTAAATATTAACATCAATATATTATAATTTAAATAATATTATTATTAATAAATTATTATAGATTATTTATTTATATATTGTTAAATTAATTTATTAATATTAAAATTGTTAGTATTCAATTTTTTATTATTAATATCCATGTATTGTCACTTATAAATCATTAATTAAAATAATCAACTATTTAACACAATTTAATATTAAATAACAGCAAGCAAGAGTATTTGAATATTTGATTTAAAGGCACATACATACACTAATACACGTTCATATATTGAATCTATAGCTCAAACAAAAGTCTTATTATTTGTGAAATTTTTAGATGAATTCTTAAGTCACTTAAAATTTTATTGAATTTTTTTAATAAAATTTATATTCATTTTAAACTGAAAAGATTTATAAGTAAACTTTTTTATTACTTGACCCAATAAATTTTTAAATAAATTTATTGAAAAATTTAATTTTTTTCCAATAATTTTTACGTTTTATTTATTTTTTGATGTTGGGTTTTATTTAAATTTAGATTTTTGAGGTTTTTTTTATTACCTATTTGAGTCTTATTTGATGTTGGGTTTTATTTAAATTTAGATTTTAATTTAAATTTAGATTTTTGAGGTTTTTTTATTTCCTATTTGAGTCTTATTTGATAGGTTTGGGCTAATAAATTTAAACAAATTGATTGAATTGATTTTTTAAACTAGTTCAATTAGTTTGATTTCATGTTTTAGTGATTCGCTCAAAACTTAATTTAATGTCATTGTTCAAATAGGTATACCTACCAATTCTTAGTTCATCTGATTGAATTGATTTATCTAATTTGATTTCAACAATATTGATATAAAACTATTTTATTTATATAATGAAAAAAATTAAAATATGTTGTTAGTCCCGGAAAATTTGAGATTTAGTCATGTATTTTAAAAGTTAAAAATTTAATTCTTTTAATTTTTTATTTAAAAATTCTAGTCAAATCATTATAATTATTGATAATTTATGTCAAAACGTGTCAAATGTATCATGTTTATACAATCTAATCAAAATTCTATTTTTGAAAGAAAAATACTTAAAATTTTTAATAATTAGATTAATTTTTTTTAAATTAGAAAACACAACTTCAAAATTTATGGCATACAGAAATTAACAACATATTTTAAGGTAAAAGAAAATGAATTGCGAGATATATAAAACATGGCAATCACATTTCCAAAGATGATTTTTATTTAGTATTTTATTTTTCAACGTGTGGAAAATAGGGTGTAAAGATTTGGGTAGAAAAAGCTAGAGTTTCATTTTCTAATTTCTAAATCCATAATTATGAGAATTAGTTGGTGATGGAATTCCATTACACCATATTAGTTTATACTTGATAGACACCGGCTGTCTTAGGTCAAAATAAGATCGCTTGTCACTACCGATATTCTTTAGTCCATTATAATTATTATAAAAGTACTCCATTTTATATTGATTTTCTTCCAAATAAATCACGTACCAAAACCTTAATTACCTAATTAAGACGTCTATGACTTTTCTTTGTTTTAGGTACATATTAGTTGTTTTTGGTAGATAATAGTTTTGTTAAGTTACGGCAATTCAATCATTATAGTTTTAACTAAAATTAATCAAAATAATTTTAAAAAGGAAAATCATTCATTTATATAGTCTACGATTTGAACTCAGCTTTAAAAACATTAACTTTACTATTAAATTATACATTTTTACCATCGTAAAAATATAATTTTATTATTTAATAATTTATATTTTTATAATTTTAAAAAATTAAATTAAATTTTTATCATTTTTAAAAAGTTTAAAGTACAATTTTATCATTATTAATTTTAAAATTTTATAAATTACAAGAGAAATTAAAAAAAATATTTTAAGGAGAGTCGGGCTACTGTCAACCCTTCGAATGTTATATAATTATAGTGGGTTCAAATATTTTATGTCTTATGTTATATAATAATTTTTTTATCTAAATTCTCTTATTTTTTTTGCTTTTTTTTTAAAAATTACTAAATTAAAATTTAAATTATGAGTATGCCTAGTTGAAATATATGATTCACTTTTAATTAAAATATTCAACCCCCAATTTATAAGTAGGGAAAGAGAACCAAATGCTATCTCCCATTTCATGCAAAAGCAGCAAAACATCGTATCGGTAATCATCCACATTGCTATTTATTTAACAGGCTTGATAAATTTATATTCATGGCTTTTTGTTTAATCTGATATTTATATTTTGATAAAAATTATATATAATGGTATTTAAAAGTAATAGTTTTAATTTTTTTAGTATTTAAATTTCATTCCCACCTTAATATTGTATAAAAAAATATCATTTTAAAATTATAATAGTTCAATAAAAATATATATTTTATTATTTATTAAAATAATATAAATTAAAACAAAAAAATAAAGAAAATTCGTTCACGGGTAATAAAATCTAGTTTGACTAAAGAAAAAAGTATTGTAATTGGGTAGGTAAAGGAAAGGGGAAGCAGTTACGTATAAAAACTAAAAACACTGACTGAGATGCGAAATACCTTGACCACCTCATCCTTTCATGTTTCAACAATCCTTTCACATGCATGCACTGCACGCCATTTCTTGATGAAATCCAATCTTTGTTTGCTGATTGCTTAACCATCCATTTCATGATTTATGTGAAAATGGATATATGTAAAAAAAAAAAAAAAAGGAAATCCCATAATTAATACTGTCAAAATTAAGAAAGATGAACTGTGGCTTTAGCTTCATGAATGGCTGATGGCTGATGTCAAAATTAAGAAAGATGAACCGTAGCTTTAAGTCTTTGGTAGTCGGAATTAATTTGAGGGGTTAGACATAATTATAGACTTGGACCCTGTCCATGTCTCTTAACATCTGATTGAGAAATATCATCTAGACTAATCCTGGTGTCATTTCTGATTTCGCCACTTGTGAGCCTCTTTTACTTTCAAATTAATCTAGCCTAATCTCATTTGTATGTATAAGTCTTCATTGTTGAAAAATTTTGTCAAAAACTATGGCCGGAAAACCGTACAACTTCAAATTTTTTCTCTTCATGCAAAAAGTCCTGTTCACCAGAACTTGGAATAAAATATACATTCAGAGAAAAGCTAGCAGCAGCCCCCATGCATCCCAACCCCATTTCAACAAATACCCTTTCCTTGGAAAAGGACAAGGAACACTTTTAAACAAAGCATTGATGTTTCATATGGAGGGGGCACTGTTGAAATCTGCTTCAGTCTTCCCTTACTTCTTGCTCGTAGCCTTTGAAGCTGGAGGGCCATTAAGAGCTTTCACCCTGCTTCTTTTGTACCCTATCGTTTGTTTGGTCGGTAAAGAATGGGGGCTAAAGATTATGGTGTTTGTTTGCTTTGTGGGATTGAAGGAAGCAAGTTTTAGTGTTGGGAGAACGGTGTTGCCCAAGTTCTTGTTAGAGGATGTTGGGAATGAAGGCTTTGACATGGTGATGAAATGCGGTGGCACAAAAATAGCAGTCACCGATATGCCTAGAGTTATGGTGGATTGCTTCTTGAAAGATTATTTGAGGATTGAATATGTTATAGGCAGAGAGTTGAAGGTGACTTGTGGGCATTTTATAGGCTTGATGGAGGACAAAAAGACAAGCAGTGGTTCCATGGAACTTAAGGTTCCTAGGGAAGGGAAAATGGATTCACCTGTTATTGGCATAAGTTGCTTCAACAACTCCCTTCATCACCAACTCTTTTCTTGTTGTGAGGTTTGCCATTAATTTTGCTTGTTTTTGCTACCCTTTTTTTCTAACAACAAAAAGTAATTATGTTATTGTTGGTATCATTCAGGTTGTTTACATGGTAAGTGAAGCTGACAAGAAGAATTGGCAAACGCTTCCTAGGGAGAAATATCCAAGACCATTGATTTTCCATGATGGAAGACTAGCTTTAAGGCCAACACCTATTGCTTCTTTGTTCATGTTCATGTGGATTCCCTTTGGGATTTTTCTACTCCTTGTTAGAGCCACAGTCTTCTTCCTGTTACCATACAAGTTGTCTATACTACTCTTACACTTCACAGGTTTGAGAGGCACCTTAATTATCCCCGACGACGGCCGTGTCTCAAATGAGCTAAAACAATTAAGTAAAGAAGGTGGCCTGCTCTATGTATGCAACCACAGAACTCTGCTCGATCCGGTCTACCTTTCAATGGGTCTAGTTCAAGTTCGACCTCCGAGTCTCAGCCTAGCTGCAGTCACATACAGTTTAAGTCGGGTTACGGAGCTGTTTGCGCCGATTAGGACAGTTCGATTAACAAGAAACAGGGAGAAAGACTCAAAGATGATAGGAAAACAACTACAACAAGGTGATCTAGTTATTTGTCCTGAAGGAACCACTTGCAGGGAACCATATTTACTGAGGTTTAGTCCTTTATTCGCAGAGAAAACCGACCACATAGTTCCGGTTGCCATAGATTTCCATGTGAGCATGTTCTACGGAACAACGGCCGGCGGGTATAAATCCTTAGACCCCGTGTTCTTGCTCATGAACCCAACATCTCACTGCTCTGCTACTATTCTAGAGAAGCTACCAAAATCATACACATGTAAAGGAGGGAAATCAAAGTTTGAGGTAGCCAATCATGTGCAGGCACTGATTGGGAAAGCCTTGAATTTTGAGTGTACATCTTTAACAAGAAAGGATAAGTACATGATATTGGCAGGTAATGAAGGAATAGTGTAGCTCTAGTATATACGATCAGGCCATGAATATACCATTGCCATAAACTCAAAACAAAAGTTTGCTACTTCATTAGTGTTTTTTTTTTTTTTTTTTGTGTGTGTGTGTTTTGTAGGGAAGAGACATGGGAGCATTGGGGTAGTTGGGGAATTTAATAATAGCTGATGATCTGTAATTTGGTTTTGTGTCTATTACGGAAAGATGATTGTGATAAATATAAAAAAAATAATTCTAAACCATGAATTGAATTGAATTGAACTTGTTGATTTTAGTGTCAGTTTGGCCTACTGCAAAATGGATAGAGGAAGCGTCATTGGCCTTGTGGAAGGTTTCAGATTACTTTTGTCGGTCATAAAGGAACTTGGTAATTAATGTCAAATTTTAACATATGCTGTAAAAAAGTAATAAATCATCTTAACATATGCAATCTGGATAGCTTCCATAAATGAGTTTTAAATGTGTTTAATGATTGATAAAAGGGTGAATAAATTGCATTTCCATGTACATGCTCTTCCAAAGCTAATAGGGTTGGTTATGGATATAATAGAATATGCCATCTATCTTATCATGTCGGGTGGGACTGGGAAGGAGTTAATTGAGCAACACAGGTTTTCAAAAGGAATAATGCAAAAGAAGAGGTTGCAGCAAAATAAAAATAAAAAAAATCAACCACTACATTGACTTTGGATTTAATGAACTAAACAGGCTAGGCTACCAAATCAAGCTTGTTGAATCTTAAGTTAATCCATGACCTAAACAGTTGTTAAGTACACCAAATAGGGTATGAACAAAAGTTTGACCACAATAAAATAAGCAACAATAAAATTGTTTATACTGTTAAGTTTTACCACATTTGTGGAGTATAATTTATTATATTTCAACTCAATACAATTAAGTAATTTTAGTTCCAATACATTTTATTGAAGAATCTTCACTATTGTATTCAAAGATTAGACCTTTCACCACCCATGGTGGTTGATTCTACACAGGCTTTGATGGTACAGGTTGGTGCGTACCATTTCGATGCTAAATTGGAACAACCAACACCCCTTTTTGCACTAGTGAAAATTTTGATTTGTACGGTCACATTGGCTTGTTTCAATCAGTTTTGGTCACACTAGTCGGTGTGCACCGTTCTAGTACTAAATCGAAACAACCAACACCCTTTTCTGCAACGGTGAAAATTCCGATCCTTACCAATTGTATCAACTCGGTTTGGTCAATTCTGGTCATACGGGCCAAAACATGGTCATAAAATTAATAATTGTTTACTATTATGTTAAAAACTTAATTGGAATGTGACCAATTAAAAAAATACTTTTTTATACTTTCACATTTAAAATATAATAAAAAACGCATTCACAATCTCCACTCACCTATCTACTTCTTTTATAAAAAAAAAGAGTATATTCAACCCAAACCAATAAATTCAGGTAAATAAATTATTTTTCATATTATTCTTGAAAAAAAACCGATTTACTTTTTAAATAATAAAAAAATTAAAATTATCAATTTAATATGTCTTTCAAATTATTTAGTAGTATGAAAAGGATAGCGAGATATCAATAATCGTGATGTGATTTAAGTTAATATGAGGTTTTCACAATTAAAATTTAGGAAAATGGAAAAATCGAGATATCAATAATCGTGATGTGATTTAAGTTAATATGAGACTTTCACAATTGAAAATTTAGAAAAATAGTAAAATTGAACAATTTTGCCATTTTCCTAAATTTCAAAACTGCATGTTGCCTTCAATCATAGTCGATTTAATTAATATGTTTCACTATTTTATTTAAGAAAAACACTAAATCTATTTTTTCATAAATTTATTTCTCTCCGCTACCAAAAATCTACTTTTTGATAAATAATCTAAAAGGGTCAAAATCTATGTGTTGACAAATAATAAAAAAGGAGTGTTAGATCGATAAAATTTTTATGTTATATTTGAAAAAAAAAAAAAAACCTCTGAAAACTATGTATATAAAAGAAATTAATAAAATTAAATTGTATATTTTGAATTTAAGTAATTTTGGAGTAAATTTCACTCAACTACCTTGAACCGTGACTTATATTTTAAATTAATCCCTAAACTTTAAAATATTCAAATTAAATCCCTTAATTTTGGAGGTTATATCAATCAAGTCCTTCTGTTACTAAAACAATTAATTTCACCTTAAGTGACACTTTAGATCTTATTTGACATAATTTAAAATTGAAAAAGAAAAAACCTTAAAAAAATGTTAAAAGTAAAAAAAATAGAAAACCTTGCATCGAGTAAATTGCACCAAAGTTTTGCTGTTTTGCCTTTTTTTCTTCTTCTAAGTTCTTTTTTTTTTTGTTAACTTTAAGGTTTAATTTTTGTTTAATTTTAAATTATGCCATATAGGATATGATGTGTCACTTAGTAGTGAAATTAATTGTTTTAGAACAGAAAGGACTTGATTGATGTAACCTCCAAAGTTTGGGGATGTAATTGGAATATTTGAAAGTTTAGAGACCAATTTATAATGTGATTCATAGTTTGGGGATGTTTGGTGCAATTTACTCTTAAATTTTATAGTTTTTCCTAAATAATTAAATTTTATGTTAAATATGATCCAAGTCTATATAATCTTCATAATTTGAAATTTAATCCCTCTACTATTATTTTCAGGGATTTAATTTTCTTTTTAAATTTTAAAATTCAGATCTAATTATTTACTCCAATTAAAATTTTTTATTAAATTTGTTGATTTGATATTTTAAAATAAAAGAAATACTCATCACAATTGAATTTGTATTTTTAAAATAAAAAATAGAAGGATTAAATTAATTAAAATAAAATTAGAACTGTACAAAGATTACAAGGACTTGGAGCACATTTTAACCTAAATTTTATAATTCGCCTAAAGAAAACCTAACAGCTTAATCAACCCCAACAATTTGTTCGCTGCTAGACAGAAAACCTAACAGGTGAGCCTTTTGTCTGCAAAATCAATCCTAAGGATGGCATTGATGCAATTTCTGAACCACACAAGAACGATTCCTATTTCAAATCCATATGGATTCTCGAGATTCTTCTCCAAGTCCAGTCCTTTTATTGGTAAGATCTTCTCTTTATATCGTAAACCTTGCAAGAACATTAACAATGAAACATTCCCATGCTTCTGTTTGTTTCCTGAGAAAGTTATATAATAAATTTCTGTGTTTAACCTGTTAGTTTTATGGGTTTGCTTCTCTTGGCGTTTTTTCTTTGGCTGCTTGGTTAATTGTTGAGAGGAAGTTTTTATTTTTCAGGATTCACTGAACTTGGATGAATAGCTAAGTGATGCTAATTTTAATTGGTTTGTTCTTTTTAATCCTTTTACTGTCAAGAAAATGCGTGAAAAGAACGATAAAAGAGAGGAATATGGGCCTTTTAATTCATTTTCTTTAGGTTGTCATTAGGATCCTCAAGTTATGTTAGTTTAAAATAGCTACTACATAGACCTTAATATGAACTCTTTCCATTTTCAACTCTACAAAGGTTTTTGCTTCCTACTGTTATAAGGAAAATTTGCCAACAGTAATTCTATTTTAGTTGTCATTTCTTTTTTATATTTGTAATCCTAAATTGGTGAAAAATGGATTTGAGAAGTGATCTTATTATATTGCAGTGAAAGTTGGAATTCCAGAATTTCTGAATGGAGTAGGGCATGGGGTTGAAACTCACGTAGCAAAGCTCGAATCTGAGATTGGTGACTTTCAGAAACTGCTCGTCACCCGCACTCTTAAGCTCAAGAAGATTGGAATTCCCTGCAAACATGTAATAATTCCTCTAAACACAAATTTTCTTTGATAAGCATGCCAATTTCAAGCAACTGCTTGAACCCCATTCATTGTACGTTTATGCAGTTATTATTTGATTATCCAGTTATGCAGTATCATTAATAGAATAATAGCTGATGTACATGTTTCTGTTACTCCTCCGACAATCTCCTAAACTATAGTATCCTGGCATGGTGCTTATCAAACTGGAGATTGCAGCTAGCCAAACTGTTAATGATACTGTTCTTCCATTGCAGCTAGCCAAACCAGTTTGGGCAGTTTGTTTGCATGCACCACCTTACGATCTAACAAAGCTTTTGCTGAAAGATACAGACTCTTACGAATAGTTTGAAATATTAGGATAGAATAGAACGGAAATAAAGTTGTCAGAATGGTTTGGCATCAGTAAATCCTCATCTCTTCCAGCAATCATTGTCGGATAGCAATTTCTTTTAATTTTGTATCATAAAGTTTGAGAAGTTTCCTGCTTCTTTGTTTTAAAAAGGGGGGGGGGCCTTTTAATGGGATTTAGAGAAGATGCTCTTAGTGGTAGTTTTTGATAATGTGCTGGTTTATCATGAACTTTGAAAAGGTTAGATTCTATACTTATGATTGCTCATTGTTACATCAAGAGCAGAATGTTGGCATATATCATTTGACATTTGGTGAGATAATCTTATTTTCATGTGCAATTTTATTGCCATATTTTGGCAGCTTCATTCATATTGCATACTAAACTTTGATACCCTCACTAAGCTTATTTTATTATGGAAGCTTTGTTTTTTTGGGTGTAAAACCCTTTGCTATTATCATTTAGTTTTTACAAGGACTGAGTGAGTCATTGATTGGTTTTTGATTTTGGTGTGGCAGAGGAAGCTGATACTAAAATATGCCCACAAATATAGGCTGGGTTTGTGGAGGCCGAGAGCTGAGCCAGTGAAGGTGTGATAAATAAGTATCCTTTGGGAGCTATGCTAAGATGGTGATGTTATTGTACCAGAGAATGGCTTTAGGCCTCTATTTGCAATCACTGGTCACCTTACTCCTTGTTTCAGTGGACATGAATTTAGTGGTTTAGGTTCAAAAAAGGGGGAAAAAGGATATCCAATGGATTGCACATCGAATTTAGTGAAGCAAAATGGACTTGCTTGATGTGTAGTCATTTTATTTCTTGTTTTACCATACACCCGCAATTAGCGTTTTCATATTTTCTTGATCGTATTAATATTCAACCCTTCACCTCTCATTGCTGATTCATTTTGAAATCCATCGGCATCATCTTCGATGCTTGGTGTCACCACTTTCCATATCAACAACTAAATCCTCTTCTCCTTCAATCTTATATTCCATCTATATTAGCGTACCAAATCGTTTTATGAAACTCGATCCACTTGTCTAACATTGTCTCCTGTTGAACATAGCATGCCTTCGAATCAAGGAATTTAGCTCCCAAATGTACCCATCATCCAACGAAGCCTTAGCGTTAAGGGTCACAACTCGCAATTTAAGCCACCAAAGATCCACGTCAACAGAGCTGCAAGAGATTTTTGAGAGTTGCGGGTCAAACTCTTCTGTGACAAGGAATCTTAATTAGTCCCCAAGCCAAGAATGAGGCCAAAGATTTCACTTCACATGTGGACAAACTGCAAAGAAACTGTTTAACATGTACATATATGTGTGTATATATATCCTTTAGCTAAGTTTTAGGGGCCTCAACCCTGTGTCCCTTTTGACAAACTCAGAACCGATTCGTTTGCTGCTTTCTTGTTTCCAAGATTAAGTCGATATTAAGCAAAGGATTTGGATAAAGCATGCAAATTGTGTTTGAAGACAAATTAAAGCCTGAAGTGAGCACAATGGATGAAAGAAAGCTACTCATGACTCAACCAAAAGAAACTGGTAAAGCCTTGTTTATCTTAAACTATAGAGTAATATGTTAATGGGTAAACTACATTAGCAATCACCAATTATGGATTATTTTTTCTTTTTTAGTTACCTAACTATGAAAAGTTATAAAAGTGGTCACTCAATTATTCAATTTTATCTTTTTTGGTTACCCAATTATCTTGGACTTTAAGTGTTTTCATTTTTACGTTGGTTAGTTGGTGACAAAAAAAGGCAATTTTAAATAGTTGAGTAATCATTTTGTAATTTTTCATAGTTGGGTGATAAAAAATAAAAAGTCTCATAGTTGGGTGACCTCTATTGTAATTTGCCTATATTAATTTATGTAAGGAAAGGAGCCGAGGTGGACAGAATTGATTAATTATAATATCCAAGGCCTCAAAAGGAGGCAACGTGGAACAGTTCAGACTTCTCATAATTGACAAGTCGACCAGAAAAGAGAAAAATTCACCCTCACTTTAATGGCTCGAGAAGAGTGGACATTCAAGGAAAAAATTCATTCGTAAATAGCAGGTGATTAATGGATGTAGCGCCTCGGGCGATCTTAATTCCTTTTATTGTCCCATCCTTGTCTGCTTTGGAAAGCATTGCAGAGAAGACACTCTGACAGAGAACAAACAAATAAAGAGAAATTCGATCTCCTAGTCTTAATCCACGACATGGTTTTAAATGCTTTATTAGGTTACCATTAATCAAAACATGATAAAAGACCATCGAAATGCATTGCATGATAAGTGAGGTCAATATTCAGTGCTGCCAAAGAGCCTTACCCTCTTTTCTTACCTTTAATGGGTTTTAGTAGTTTCCCCGCCAACAGGATGTTGTTCGTTATCAGCCTGCCTTGAACAAAAGCATTTTAAAATTGAGAAATAATATCAATTAGGACTTCCTTGAGTCTGTTGACCAATTTTTGTTGGAAATGATGTTATAAGCAACATTACAATGACTAATGGGACAAATGTTTTCAGCCTTAATGTGAGGATTCCCTTTCGAAACAAGTGAAATGATCGTCTTGTTTAGCTTCTTTAACAGGTGTCCTGAGTTAAAAAAGAACAGCGTGGCCTCCATAGTTAGGGACCAACAATGTCCCAGAATGCCTAACAGAATCTTTCTTCACCTCACTCCAACATAAAGGTCTCAACCTAATCTTAAGACAGTCTAGGGAGGTTAAGAACGTTGAGCCTATCTTTGATTGGAACAATGTTGGCAAAGTCCTCCTTACAATAAATATCTTGCACATGCTGAAGAAATATTTGTTTGATCTATGTTATTGTTGGAGTCACACAACCTCTAGATCCTATTCCATTTCCTTTTCCTTCGAGTGGCAATGTGGAAGAATTTTGTATCGCAACCCTTTCAATGTTCCATAGAATTTTGTATATGTTTTTACTACTCAAGGCTTCTCAATTCCTCCGTTGTAAGTTTTTCTCTATTATAGTCCTCTGTCTTCATATATTGCTTCAAGTTGGTGTTTAGGAAGTGACGATCCCAAATGTTGGTGAGCCTTAATTCTGAGCACTCAAGCTTCATTGATAACATCCTTGTATTGAGGGTGAGTGATTACTATTCGTCGAAACAACTAGAAGCTTGGCTAGTGGTTGTCCATGTGTAATACGGTCCCTTTGTTGGTATTTTAACTAGATCACATTCATGGATGCACTTAATGAGATTCTTTGCACATTGTATATCCTTATTTGAAAAGGAAAATTTGCCTGTGTCAAAGTCCCCAACCATCATCTCCCACAAATTCTGTAACAAATGTTAGATTTGTACAATAAATCTAAAATAAAACTGAATAAATCAGGATCTATCATGTCAAATCATCAAGAATAAATCAAGAATAAAACTAAATGAGGAAGTATACCTGAATCCATGAATCCTTGAAGTTTTACCGGATCTTGGGGATTTGATCTTCTAAATTAGCACGCAAGAAATTCAGAGAATATCTGCTCTCTTTTTCCTAATGATGGGATATTAGAAAAGATATCTTGTGTATAATTTGGGGACCATAACCCTAATATTTATAACATTGGCATATTAGTTCTAATCAAATTCTAATTAGCCCATCATTAATTAGAATTTGATTAGAAGAGGATCTACACATATTTGACCCATACTTTATTTAATAATTAAAGCCCAATAAAATTCTAACCAAATTAGATCACTTTTAATTTGGGCTAACCTATCATGATAGTAAATAATAACATGTAATTATCCTTATTATATATAAGATGTCCATATTTTCCAACAATCTCCCACTTGGACCACATATATACTAATTATTCTATAATTATATGTCATTATATAACCTTATGACTTTCGTTATTAATTATGTTAACATAGAACCAATGTGACTTTCGTTACATATATCGTAACTAAATCCATGATCACGTATATTAACATAACCAAATGACATAGATCAAATATGGATGTGTAGCATGGAAATTATATGCAATATGATCTAAACATGTCTATTGCCAACTGGCCCTCTTTAAACTTAAGTGAGGTCAGTTTCAAAACAACAAACAGAGTGAATAAACTAAATACTTCATTTTTGATCAGAAAATAAACAAATACATAAATGTCTGAAAACAAATAAAATATAAATTCCCACTAAATCATGATATCCTCAAACAATGTAACACCCATGTAAGCAGTGTGCTTATGAAAGACCTTAGGTGGTAAACCTTTTGTGAGCGGATCCGCTATCATAGAATTTGTCCCAATGTGCTTTATGAATATTTGACCATTTTGCACTCTTTCTTTAACAACTAGGAACTTTATGTCAATATGCTTTGACTTAGATGAACTCCTAATGTTATTGGAATACAACACTGCTGACTTATTGTCACAAAATAATTTAAGTGGTCTTTCTGCATTCTCCAAAATGCTCAATCCTGTGACAAAGTTTTGCAACCATATTCCATGGTTTGATGCCTCATAGCATGCTACAAATTCTGCTGCCATAGTGGACGAAGCTACAAGTGTTTGTTTGACACTTTTCCAAGATATAGCTCCTCCAGCTAACACGTAAATATAGCCTGATGTAGATTTCCTACTATCTTGGCATCTAACGAAATCAGAATCAGAATACCCAATGACCTCCAAAATATTTGATCTCTTATAAGTAAGCATATAATCTTTTGTTCTCTGAAGATATCTCATAACCCTTTTGGCTGCTATCTAATGGTCTATACTAGGGTTGCTTAAATATCTGTCTAACATCCCAACAATGTACGTAATGTCCGGACGCGTAAAAACTTGAACATACATTAAACTCCCAACAGCTGATGCATAGGGAATCATTTGCATTTCCTGAACTTCAAGGTTACTTTTAGGGTATTGAGTAAGACTAAATTTGTCTCCTTTTGCGATAAGGGTGTCACCTGGTCTACAACTCTGCATGCCAAACCTTTTGAGTACTTTATCAATATAGCTCTTTTGTGATAATCCAAGAATACCTCGAGGTCGATCTTGATGTATCTAAATTCCTACAACAAAAGAGGCATCCCCAAGATCTTTCATCTTAAAATGCTTAAATAAAAACCTCTTGGTTTCGTGCAATAAGCCTATATCATTACCGACAAACAAAATGTCATCAACATATAGAATCAGAAATATGTACTTACTCATATTAAATTTGTGATACATACAATCATCAACAATATTCATCTCAAAACCAAACGAAACAATTATTTAATGAAACTTATGGTACCATTGACAGGAAGCTTGTTTGAGTCCATAGATGGATTTTGTCAATTTGCAAACCATATTCTTTGAGTCTTCCGACTCAAAATTTTCTGGTTGCACCATATAAATTGTTTCTTTAATGTCACCATTAAAAAACGCAGTCTTAACATCTATTTGATGTAACTCAAGATCAAAATGAGCAACAAGCTCCATGATTATCCTAAATGAGTCTTTCAATGAAATTGGAGAGAAAGTTTCTGTAAAATCAATACCTTCTTTCTGAGTATATCCTTTAGTTACAAGACGCACTTTATATCTCTCCACATTACCATTTGTATCCCTCTTAGTTATAAATATCCATTTACAACCAATTGGTTTTGCACCTTCAGGTAATGGGACAAGTTCTCAAACTTTATTGTCTTACATAGATTTATACTCATCTTTTATGGCATCAATCCACTTTTAAGAATTAGAACTTTTCATGGCCTGGTGAAAGTTAATTGGATCATCTTCCATCATTCCATTATCATTCTCATGTTCTTGGAGAAATATAATATAATCATCTGGAATAGCATTTCTCTTTCTCTTGTGGACCTCTGATAAACTATAATATATACATATTTTTATCCCACATTTGATATATTTATGGATGAATTATCATTGAATTTATGGAATTTGATGCCCTTAATCCTTTAATTTCATGTTTTATACTTAGGTGAGCATAAGGAAGAGAAAAGAGCAAGGAACGAGCCAAAAACGAAAAAAATGGGCCAAAGTGAGAAATCAACACGGCCTGGAAGTTCATCACACGGGTATACCACACGCCCGTGCCAAATTAGCAGACCTGAACACGGCCTGTGCTCGGTTCACACGGGCATGTCCCTGTCGTGACGAGTTTTAATTTCACGCATAAAAAGCTACTTAGGGGCTAAGAAGGTATTCCAAAGTCTATATAAACACCCTAGGAGAGGACTTAAAGGACACATAGAGTAGAGAGCAAGAAATTACTTGAAGAAAGCCAATTGATCCATCTTGGAAGTAAGGATCCACATCAAGACTGAAGATCTTCCTAAATTTCTCTCAGGAGTTTTGGGTTTTCTTTATGTTTTGTTGTTCTCCTTATTTTGAGATGTTTTCCTTTATTATTATGAACTAAATCCCTTAAATACCTGAGGGAGATGAAACCTAAGACGGATCTTGTTATTGTTATCTGCACTATATGATAAATATTTGATTTGTTCTTAATTGTGTTTTTAATTCTTGAGTTAATATTTCAGGATATTGATTCAAGTCGAATGTGCTTATTCAATAGAGCAAAAGTCTCTGTTTAAGAGTAGATCCAACGAATTAAGCGGAGTTGCTCGTAATCCTAGACATAAGACGACGAAAATCTACCGAATTAGAGTCAAATCTAATAAGGGGATCCATAGATCGAGTTAATACAACACTAAGAGTTTTAATTAGAAAGAGATTTTAATTAATCAACCTAGGGTTAGCTGTTCTTAGTCTCAACAGAGATATTAACATAATTTAGGGATATCTACGGATCAAGTTGAATGAATAAATCATCTAGTTTAGAGTTAAATAACAAATGAAGTCTAGGTGGATTCTTCCTTGTGTATTGCCTTAATCAATTAGTTTCCCCAAAGTATTTTCTCAATCTATTCTTTATCGCGTCTTTAGTTTAGTTAGATTTTAGATTAAAAACAACTCCCCTTTATTTTTAGGCTAGATAATAGGAAGAAAGTTACTACTTGTAACAGTCCAAACCCGACCTAGAAGTTAGGCCCGAGTCCAGCGTGTCACATTGAAGTGTTTTAGCGAAAACCTTGTTTTCATTGAAAACCCTTCTAAGAGAAATTTCAAGTAAAATCCCAATTTGTATTTGCTTTTAAAACGAGGTGTATTCAAAAGATAATTCTTTGTTATATATATTAATAGTCACTAAAAAAAATTCCCTTTAACACGTAGTTTTAGAAAAACTTGAGATGTGTTTAACAATGAATAAACCCAAGTTCCGTTTCTAAAATATAAAGCATAGTAATAATAATGGAATAATAATAACTAAAGGGGAGGCCTCATTATAATCCAACTAAAAATCATTTAAAATACTAAGAATTAAATAAAAGACTAAGTCAAAAACTTCTTGCTAAGTGGCCACCTCCAAGTCCCTCCATCCGTCGAACCGCCTACTAAGAATCACCTAAAAAAATGTAAAAGGAGGGGGGTGAGTTTACGAAAACTCAGTGTGTACGACCCTAATCCAATGAATAGCATACAAACATTCAACTGGGCCTAAGCCCTTATCACATAACAGTGGCCTTTGGGCCTTAGCCCATAGTGGCCTCGGTTGGGTCTAAACCCATCTCATTGTAACATAATAATATCATGCATGCAATTGTGTGAAAACCCTCCTAAATAGTCCATCCGCTACACAACATCTCCATCTAACCAAAACACATCTATGGGGATATCTAAATCGACCCACTCATCCGCTACACAGCAATGATAGCCCAGTTGTGGTACTACCTAACGTTGCAGCAAAGCTGCTAATCAAATATTGGGCTTAAAATTCCATCGGTGAATCCACGGTCGTCAAGCAACCATGCGATCCTCATATACTTCCTCTGTTCCATAATTTCAAACCTATATGCAATCTAAACAGAATATCATATGAATGCAGCAATCATACATGTAACATAAATCCTACATTTAACACATAGGGGTATTCTAGTCATTTCACAAATCAATGGTATTTCGGTAATTCTTAACAGTATGGATCTTAATTACAAACTTTGGCTCATCAACAAGTCCTCGTTTGGCTAAAGTGAACAGACACTATGCACCAGGTAAGATTCCAGAAAATAGGAGGTGGGTCATTAAGACTGCTTAAGTACCAAGCTCTCCCTAGATCCAATCCTAGACATGCATATACCCATTGCCACACTTCAACCCTATGACTTGTCTATAGTCACACTTAATTGATTAATTAAGTTTTATGCACACTTAAGGATTTATCAGAAATTAGGCCTAAAAGTCTATTATAGAACCCTAGCAAGTCTACATGCTTCCTTACTTTCATATAGCCCATCAGGCTCAATCACATTTATACGGCCCATTACGCTCATTCACACTTATATGGCCCATCAGACTCAAATCCATACCAAATCATTCCACATACTTAATCAGCTCATCACATATTACCAATTTATCAACTTTTGCTTATTGGGCCCACGTGCCCGTCGGGCCCATTTGGCCCATTCTGGCCCAGTTGGCCAAAAAGTGACCCAAGTCCATGAGATCGCTCATGGGGTCTCTGTTATCATATCGATTACCTTCATATAAGTGTTCGCGCACTCGCATGACTACCGTAGCCAAACTTTCGGTATTTCAGCTTTTCGACATTTCGGGATTTACTGATTTATCGTGTGTGAAGTGTGTGTACACACCTTCGGCTTTATCAAACTATCGAATCATAGGGTAGAAGTACACACCTTATTACGAAGAGTACCAAATATTCATAATCTTCAGAACCTATATTCAAACATCACACTTCATTAGTCACTACCCATTAATTCAAAATAAAACCACTACGCTTACTTACTGAAGGACAAACTACACTTGCCTTGATCTACTGCGATTTGCCTATTTAATCCGTGGTCCGTTGTAGCCCTTTTCTGCATCCAGGCGGAAAGTCCCGAACTGCTGACACTTTGCGTTGCTTAAACTTAGGAATAGTGGTTACGTGTTCAAATCCCGTTGTCACATTCACCATCTCCTTACCACTAAAGAGAACCCAATAGAGCAAGATTGAAACCAAAAATCGGTTTGGCCATCGGGATTGGGCCTTGAATCTTACGTACAAGATTGCTTATGAAAGATTCAACTAAAGAGAACCCAAGAGAGCAAGATTGAAACCAAAAATGGTTTGGTCAAGGCTTGAAGGATTAATGACGGCACAATAAGAATTTCGGCAAAAAGGAGGGTGAAATTATTCGACTTTAGAGGGTTTGGAAAAGGTAACAAGAAGAAAAGAAAAAGATCAAATGTACTTATGTGAGGGTAACTACAGGATATTCGGTAAAGAAAAGAAGGACTGATCTATTTGCAAAGCTCTCCAAATACCAAAAACCACAGTGAAAATTCGTAATACACCCTAAAAGACCCAAAAACGGCACTCATTTACCCTCTTAAGCCAAATTTATACACTCTCTACTTCCCAAAACGGCACCAACTCTTCACACTTCTCAGCTCTTAACTTTTCTCACTGATAACTCCCCAATCTTATCCTAAATTTTCTCTAAGATAAGCTACTTTATCCCTTCCTTAATTTTCTCTTATGAACACTTCCTTCAGAGTTCACATCCAATGCCACTACTAAACATCTAGAAGACAAAATTAAAATTCCTAAAAATATCAAACCAACACTCGAACCTAGGATCTTTTTGCTTGCCACTAACGCTACCTCCCTGCACCCTAAGTGGCATCACTTATCCACTACACCACAGCCTTGCTTGTATCCTATTTTATCTCCATTTATTTAAAAGCCAAGCTACTTGCCATCAAGGTTCCTTTAATTATTAAATTAAAATTCCTTCACCTCAAAGTTTGAACCCAAAACTTCTCCAACACCCCTAAATACTCCAAATTTATTAAACCCTTAAAGTCAGCATGTCATTTGTCATTTTCTTGCTTACTTAAAAAAAATTT
This sequence comes from Gossypium stocksii, assembly GCA_020496765.1. NCBI lineage: Eukaryota > Viridiplantae > Streptophyta > Magnoliopsida > Malvales > Malvaceae > Gossypium > Gossypium stocksii. The sequence continues at coordinate 116,407,253 of CM035623.1, forward strand.
ATGAGACCCAAAGCCCAAAGCCTAATTCATCTAGGCCTAAATTTTGAGGCGTTACATTACTAATACTTTTAGTTCCTTTGAGTTCGACATTCTGGTCTTGCCACTAAACTATACTACTGTTCGATAGGTGCGCTTACCTTATTCGTGGTAATAGTTAGTTTCTGGGTACGAATATAAAAATTTAAAACTTATCACGACATACATCAACCTCATTAATGGCACTTGTTCTTGAGATTGTTGAATTTGTTCTTCTGGAACAATTACCTCATTTTGAATGAGAAGTTTTTCAACATTGTCTTGTAGAGGTTCTGGATTCACTTCTTGATCAATGATAGGTATAAGAACCTGAACATTGTCAAAAGTGATAGTAGGAACTGAGTTAGAATCTAATTCCTCCTCAAAAGCAATGTTTCTAACCTTATTTGTCCTCCCAAACTCAACATCCTAAAAAAAAGTTGCAGTTCCTATCTAAAAAATATTCCTTATTATGGGATCATAAAATTTATAACACCTAGATCGCTCAGAATAACCAAAAAAGTAGTTGTTTACTGCTTTGGAGTCTAATTTCTTTTCATGTGGCCTATAAGGCCTTGCCTCAGCTGGACATCCCCAAATGTGAAAGTGCTTTAGACTAGGCTTCTGACCTATTCAAAGCTCATAAGGTGTTTTTACAACTGCTTTATTGGGTACTCTATTCAGAATGTAAGTTGCTGTCTTTAATGCTTCTCCCCAAAGGGACTTAGGTAAGGTAGAATGAGCAATCATGCTCCTTACCATATCCTTAAGAGTTATGTTTCGTCTTTTAGCTACACCATTCACACTAGATGATCCTGGCATGGTGTACTGTGGGACAATATCGCATTCCTCTAGGAATTTTACAAATGGTCCTGGACATTATTCACCTAAGCCATCATATCTACCTTAGTACTCACCATCACGATCAGATCTGATGTTTTTAATCCTTTTGTTGAGTTGATTCTCAACTTCAACTTTATAAGCTTTGAACACGTCCAAAGATTGAGATTTCTCATGAATAAGATATAGGTACCCATACCGTAAGTAATCGTCTATGAATATTATGAAATATTGTTCACCTTCCAGGATACCGTAGGGAATAGCCCACAAATATCTGTATGAATTAATTCTAAGATGTCTGAAGATCTGTTGGCACTCAATCTCTTGGTTTTGGTTTATTTTCCCTTAATACAATCGACATAGACATCAAAGTCTATGAAGGCAAAGGACTCTAAAATACCATTAGACACAAGGCGTTCAACTCTAACTTTTGAGATATGACCTAAGCGTCTATGCCATAATGATGCTGAATTTTTTTTATTTAATTTACGTTTAATACCACGTGATTCCACATGCAAAGTTTCATTATAGGGTGCAACTATTTCTAGTAAATAAATGTTGTCATAAGTATTTAAATAACCAGTACCAATAACATTTGAATTTAAAGACAAATTAAATAGATTGTTTCTGAATGAACAATAATATCCAAATTTGTCCAACGAAGAAACAAAAACTAAATTTCGTCTAAATGACGATACAATAAAAGTGTCTTTTAAATCCAAATAAAAACAAGTTCCTAATAACAACCTAAAATGCTCAATCGCTTCCACTTCTATCGATTTTCCATCGCCCACAAAGATGTGTCTTTCACCATTACTTAGCTTTCTATAACTCAAGCAACCCTGCATAGAAACACTTATGTGAGTTGTAGCACCAGAATCTATCCACCAAGTGTTTCTAGGTACTGAGGCTAAATTAATCTCATAACAGACCAAATTAAGAATTATACATTTCTTTAGCATGATATTTGGTACAATCTTTCTTTACGTGTCTAGACTTGTTACAAAAGAAACAACTCTTTATAGCTTGTTGTTGTTTCTTTTGGGCTGGACCCTTAGCAGCTTCATTCTGATATTTTCTTTTCTTACCCTTGACTCTAGGGGCATTAGCCAAATGAGCACTTTCAAACTTATCACGCTTCAACCTTTCTTCCTCTTGCACACAATGAGAAATGAGCCTATTTAGGGTCCATTTCTCCTTTTAACAGTTATAACTAATTTTAAATTGATTAAACTGTGCAGGAAGCGATACCAAAACCATAAGAACAAGCAATTCCTTAGAAAGCTCGATCTTAAGTGCCTTAAGTCTTAAAACAGTATGGAACATCTCCATAATGTACTCTGATATGTGTGATATGAAGTAATAAAATTTATAAACTATGATCATACCCAAAACTAACTATTATCACGATTTAAGGCAAGCGCACTTATCGAACAGTAGTATAGCTTAGTGGCAAGATCGAGATATCGTACCAAAGGAAACCAAAAGTACTAGTACTAGCTTTCTTCCTATTATTTAACTTGAGAATAAAAGGGGATTTTATTAAACTAAACTAATTATTAGACTAAGCTAAGAATGCACAAAAAGTGAATTGGGGAAATCTCATAGGAAAACTGGTTGACTTGGACAATACTCAAGGAAGAATCCACTTAGACTTCACTTGTTATCAACTCTTGAACTAGACGATTTATTCCCTTAACTTGATCCGTAAAAATCCCTAACTTATGTTAATATCTCTCTCGAGACTAAAAACAACTAACCCTAGGTTGGTTAATTGAAATCTCTTTCTAATTAAAACCCCTAGTGTTGCCTTAACTCGTTTTATGGACTCCCTTATTAGGTTTGACCCTAATCCGGTAGATTTTTGTCGTCCTATCTCTAAGATTGCGATCAACTCTGCTTAATTGTGTTGGATCTACGTCTATACAGAGACTTTTACTCCTCTACATAAGCACATTCGACTTAAATCAATATCCCGGAAATATCAATTTAAGAGTTAAAAACACAATTAAGAACAAATCAAATATTTATCATATAATTCAAGAGAAAATAATAACAAGATCTGTCTTAAGTTTCATCCCCCTCAAGTATTTGGGGGATTTAGTTCATAATTATAAAAGAAAACATCTCAGAAGAATAATGATAACAAAACATAAAGAACCCGAAAACCCCTGTAGGAATTTGAAGGGAGATCTTTAGTCTTGAAGGAGAATTTGGCTTCTGAGATGGATCAATCGGCTTTCTTTGGAGTAGTTCCTTGCTTCTACTCTCTGTGTTGGTAGGAAAATAGCACCCTTAGTGGGGTATTAAGCACCCTTTAGTAGTTGCCTCCTAGGGTCTTTATATAGAGCTTTAAAATGCCTTTCTTAGCCCTTAAGTAGCCTTTTCTGAGTGAAATTGAACTTCCTCACGACAGGGACACGTCCGTGTGCCACACCCGTATGGATCAAAGCGCAGGTCGTGCTCAGGCCTGTTAAGGTGGCACGGTCGTGTGGTCTGGTCGTGCGAGTCGGGGTTGGGCTGTGTTCGAACTCAAGGTGGCACGGTCATGTGACACGGTCGTGTGGCAAACCTCCAGGCCGTGTTGTTTTCATTCTTTGGCCCATTTTCTCTGTTTTCGGTCCGTTTCTCATTCTTTTCACTTCACTATGCTCACATGAGTATAAAACATGAAATTAAAGGTTTACGAGCACCGATTTACACAATTCAAATGGTAATTCATCCAGAAATTGGGCTAATCATGGGGAAAAATATGTATAATTTATCGCTTCTCAAATACCCCTACACTTAAGCCTTTGCTTGTCCTCAAGCAAAATCTCAACTCACAGTTAAGAATCATTCTTCTCAACTTATAATTCGTATCAATAATGTTTCAAACTAATCCACAAGTAATCATACAATGAGAATTCAACCAGAAGAACATTAGAGTTTCAAACACTCTAAGTTGAGAATTTTATCGCAGGAACATAGGTTTTCTCCCTTCTCCTAAGTAATTACCTTTCAATCGAAATCAACAAGAGTTGACATCCTCACTAAAGATTCACTCTATCTACTCAAAGTGTTTAGGGTTCAGAAATTAAGCATTCTTTAGTCAATCTGAAAAGTTATTACCATAGGCTTGCAAGAAAATCAAATTTCCACCACTATAGATTGATATGACACATCGATCAAAAGGTCTTTCAATGGTTGTAATGGTTCTTTGGTTAGGGGTGTTGTCATAGGCTGAAAAAGAAGGTTAGAATCGAGATTGAATTGAAAAATCACCTAGCTAGAAAAATCTCTATCGCTAGAACATATTCCTCGAGCTAAGCCTTATGATGACATTGTTCTGGATTCGATAGCTTATAGTAGAAATATGCAAAAAAATATTAAAATATAACTGAAACATGAATTACAACTGTATTAACTGTATATACCATTTTTTTAAGAACAAATCAAATACAATACTTTGAATGTTTACAAACTTTATAAACTAAACAAGAAAACAACGCTAGATAATAATTTCAACTCAAATCTCGACAAAAAATAGGGATCAAAATAATTGAATGGAATTCAACAAAAAATGGGTTATAGGTTAATATTAGAGGTAAGTCAAAGAATGAGTTGTTAGGCTCAATGGGGTTCACTAGGGGTTAATTTATGAAGGTAGGCTTTTATGGAGTAAGTGGGTTAAACCTAGGTGCCTTTATCATCTGAGTATATCAAATCAATGATATGGTCTTGACATGTATAATCGAAGCAAGTTCTAGAATAACAAATCAGTATTGATTCACTCAAAGCAACAATAAAAGTGAGCAAGAAAGAGTGTATGCTCAAAAGGCTCAAAAATCTCACCAGAATTATGGCCTTTTGATGTCAATCCCGCGAATTTCAAATCTCAAGATAACACTTAATATTAGGGAAAATAACCTAGAAAAAATTTAAATTCTCAAAAATTTCAACTTATTATGCTTGATTCCCTAATGTCTTAAAGTTTGAATAATCAAAGCATAAGTACATATGTCTTAATTCTCAACATAACAATAAAAATCATAAATCAAATAGAATTAATTCCTAATAGGAGATTGAGATAATGCAGAGAGTGAAAGTGAGAATTCGAAATTTTAAGAACAATGCAAAATGTTAGTTGTAAAAATTTTCAGGGGTTTCAAAGAGAATGCAATTACTGAAAGTAAGTTCCCTACCCCCACACTTAAGATGTACATTACCCTCAATGTACAAAGATAAATTAGTAGCAATAGAAGCATAATATCAAAAGATAGAGAAAGAAGTAAAACTCCCTGAATTGGATGAATTCATTGAGGTGGTGGTGGCTATAGAGTGTCTGGGACAAAGGAAGGTGCGGAGGTAGATATTCCAGTAGTGGTAGTGGTTGTTTGTCCATAGCTGCTATGCCGAGAGGGTATGTTTGTCGGTATTAAGTGGCTAAGGTTCCTATTAGATTTTGGATTTGAGCTGTAGAGCTCATTTGAAACTGCGAAAGCATTTATCAGTTTTAGGGAATTTGGATTAGCAAAGTGTACTCGTTAGGAAATGGCCAATATGAAAAAATGTAAATAAAGAAAAAAAAGTAAACTAAGTTCTTAAAATACGAAAATCCAAATAATGAAAAGGATAAGATGAAAGAAAAGAAAAAGGAAAAATAAAAATAAAAATAAAGGAGAAGAAAAAAGGATTCAAAAGTCCTAATCCTCAAATGGTCTGCTAGGTGGGGGCGGTGATGAGATGTGTAGATGCTGGCATATCTGCTGAAGAGTAGCGTCGATGTGGTCGAAGCATTGAAAGCACTACTGCTCAAATCGTGTGAGGCGCTCGGATATGTCAGCATATGAAGTTGCCGTATGAACTGGGTGGCGAGAGGGTGGTGGTTCAGTCGGTGGCTCCTCTGTTGGTGGGATATCATCAGTAATGTCCTCGGGGTCCTCCTACTCGGCATCTCTAAGTAGACAGTATTGTGGAGGATCGGTCCCACGTCGGCACTGAATTATCCTCATATATAGCATAGTTTAGATGCCCTGTAGGGATATCTGGCCGATCAGTGTGTAAGAGGATGTCTGGGCCACAGTGTTAAGTAAGCCGAAGTGACGGGCCAGTCGAGTGATGTATGGGCCCATGGAGATTACGCCTCTGTGGTGTCGCTCCGTCTAATGCTAGATGGCATAGGCAATGAAGTATGCAAGATCGATTACATGTATGTGTGCCATGCTCCATAAAAAGTAAGCATCGTGGGTGTTGGTGATGCCGGTGCTCTCTCGATGACCCGTCAATGTGTGCACGAGTAAGGAGTGAAGGTACCTCAGAGATGGGGCAAAATTGGTCGCTTTGGAGTGACTGGGGTCGTATGTGGCCGGTGTAGGGACTAGGGCCTCTCAACACTTAGATGGTGATAGGTGGATCTGGTACACTAAGCTGAGGAACGAGGCCTCCTAGCTGAAATTGTATCGTTCTTAGATCATCGTGTCTGCTCATCACTGTCTGGAGGTGAAATGTGGAGCAAAACTCAAGGGTGAGTTCGAGATAGGTGGGCTCCACAATCTGAAAGAACTACTCCCATGGGTCCGTCGTTGATAAGGCCCGGACCTCATCCGCTAGGTGGACCTGTTCTAAAGCGGTCCAGTCAATGCACCTTCCAACTCTGAGAGATCGTGCCCGTAATATCTAAAATAACTCCTCCTGCGAATTCTGCAGTAATTGGAAGAATGGGTGTCGGACTTCGGCAGTAAGTCTAGAAGAGGAACTACCGGGTCCCTTGCGCTTTTTGGAGGTAGGGACGACAGCTTTCTTTCCGCAAGAAGATGACATTGTACCTAAAATATAAAACGGAAAAAAGTATGCATTAGTCCTAAAAAAAAATTGAAACTAAAAATATGAATATTAATAAGTTCTTAAGGTTAAACGACAAATTAAACAAAGCAAAACATTATTAAGTATAGTATTGAAATTTTGATTTCACTAACCTACTAATATAATCAATTCATCCTAAGCATGGTATCAAATGATGGATGCATAGATATCATTTTATACTAAATGACAACTACTCTAGATAGGTAAAAGTGATAGCCAAAGAAGAGGTCTAAATGGCATAATGAATTTTTCTAGAATGATCTTGCTAAATGAATGAATTTTCTATCAACAATAAAGCAAATAACTAAATAAATGAGATAATAAACAAATAAATAGATAAAGGATATAAAAAATAAAGAGAAAAGTGAGAAAAGGGGAACCGAATGGGTGATTATGGGGCAAAACATGGTCGTGGCAAGGTTGCACGGGCGTGGATGTGCTGTTGAGGCCGGCGATGGCGCTAGAAATGGTGGGTATGGGAGTTGGGTTGAGAGGTTTTTAGGGTTTAAGTGAATAAGAAGATGAATAATGAGAGTTTAAATAGGATTTTGGGTCACACGGGCGTGTCACATGCCCGTGTGAGTCGGGTTTTACCCGTGCAGTTCAAAATTTAGAGATTTTAGTACACCTGGTTCGAGACACACACCCGTGTTCCTAGGGCGTGTTGGGGTACATGGCCGTGTCGCACGGTTGTATCCTTCGATGTTCGCTTCTCCCACGATCGTGTAAATGGTCACACGCCCATGTCTTGAATGGCAGGTTCGACCACGCCCTTGTGGCACGGGTGTGTCGAATGCCTATGTTGAATTAACAGGTTTGGCCACGGTTGTGGGACACGAGGGTGTTGCGTGCCCGTGTCGATTTGTCAAGCTTGGCCACGGCCATATCGCACGGTCGTGGTGTGGTGTCGCAGCCCGTGTCTCTGTTTATGATGTCACACGATCTTTGGCACGGCCGTGTCGATGTCCGTGTGAGTTGAAAATCCTACATTCAGAGGGTTAGTTGATGAATTAGAGAATAAAAGAATTGAACTTAAGTCAGTGCTCGGGTTGCCTCCCAAGAAGCGCTTATTTAGAGTCTAAGCTCGACTCTACTTGCATGTGTCATTGCAAAGGTTTGTGGAGCTGAAGCTCCTCCCTATTATTCTTAAAATCCTCACCTTTATAATGTTTGAACCGATAACCGTTTACCTTGAAAGTGCCTTGGTTTGGATGAGTTACCTCGACTGTGCCGTATGGGAAGACAGTTTAAACAGTAAATGGGCCTGACCATCTTGATTTAAGTTTTCCAGGGAATAGTTTAAGCCTTGAGTTGTATAGCAAGACAAGATTGCTAGTTTTAAACTGCTTAGGTTGTCTTAAACAATTGTCATGGCATCGCTTTGTAGCTTCCTTATATAATCGTGAGTTTTCGTATGCATTGCAGTGCCATTCATCTAGCTCATTTAATTGCATTAGACGTTTCTCACCTGTAAGTTTAAAATCAAGATTTAGGAATTTGATAGCCCAAAATGCTTTATGTTTAAGTTCAAATGGTAGATGACAACTTTTTCTGTAAACAAGTCTATAAGGAGATGTTCCTATGGGAGTTTTGAATGCAGTTCTATAAGCCCATAAAGCGTCATCTACTTTTCTTGACCAATCTTTCCTGTTTGTTTCTACCGTTTTCTCTAGTATGCGTTTTAATTCTCTATTTGTTACTTCAACTTGTCCACTAGTTTGTGGATGATAAGGGGTAGCTGTTCTATGGTGCACTCCACATCTTTTTAACACTTTATCAAATTGAGCATTGCAAAAATGAGTACCCCTATCACTGATAATTATCCTAGGTGTTCTAAATCGGGAGAAAAGTTTTTTTAGAAAACGTACCACCATTCTAGCATCATTAGTAGGTAAAACTTGGGCTTCCATCCATTTTGACATGTATTCTATTGCTACTGGTAGGTATTTATTCCCAAACAAAGTAGGGAAGGGACCCATGAAATCAATACCCTATACATCAAATATTTCACATGAGAGTATATACATTTGAGGTGTTTCATTAAGCTGAGAGATATTACCTATCCTCTGGCATTTATCACTAGAGGTCACATACCTGTTGGCATCCTTGAAAAGGGTGGGCCAGTAAAAACCTGATTCGAGTACTTTGTGAGCAGTTCTACTTCCACTGTGGTGTCCTCTTGTTGGTCCAGAATAGCAGTGATCCATAATTTTATATGCTTCCGTCTTAGTGACGCATCTTTGAATGACTTGATCTACACAAATACGAAAAAGGAAAGGATCCATCCAAAAGTAATTTTTCACATCAGCAAAGAATCGCTTATTTTCCTGATGGGCCAAACCTTTTGGGGTTATGTTAGCTGCTAAATAATTTGCGAAATCGGCAAACCAGGGGTCTTCAAATTCTATTACGACTAGGAGTTATTCTTTAGGAAACGAGTCATTTATTTCGGCTTTGTCGAAGTCCTTGACGTGTGGATTTTCCAATCTTGAAAGGTGATCTGCTGCCAAATTTTCAGCTCCTCTCTTGTCTTGTATCTCTAAGTCGAATTCCTGTAACAATAGAATCCATCTTATTAATTGAGGTTTTGCATCAGTTTTAGTTAAAAGATAACGAAAAGCAAAATGATCAGTATAAACGATGACTTTAGATAGTATTAAATATGATCTAAATTTGTCAAACACAAAAATAACAGCTAGCAATTCTTTTTCCGTGGTGGTATAGTTTTCTTGCGCGGCCGTCAAAGTTTTACTAGGATAATAAATCGGTTGGAAGTGCTTGTCTTTTCGTTGTCTTAGAACTGCACCTACTGCAAAATCACTAGCATCACACATTAGTTCAAAATGTAAATTCCAATCAGGTGCAATTATAATTAGGGCATTAACTAATTTTTCTTTGAGAGTGTTAAAAGCTTCTAAACATTCTTGATCAAAATTGAAAAGCACATCTTTTTCTAGTAATTTTGTTAAAGGCTTGGCTATTTTAGAAAAGTCTTTAATAAATCTTCGATAACAGTCAGCATGTCCTAAAAAGCTTCTTATAGCCTTAACCGAATTAAGGGGAGGTAATTTTTCAATAGATTCAACTTTTGCTTTATCGACCTCTTTCCCTTTACTAGAAACTTTATGCCCTAATACAATACCTTCCTGAACCATAAAGTGACATTTTTTCCAATTAAGCACAAGATTCGTTTCCTCACATCTTATTAGAACACGTTTTAAATTATTAAGGCAAAGTTGGAAGGAGTTACCGAAAACCAAAAAGTCATCCATAAATACCTCCGTGATGTCTTCCACGAGTTCGTCAAAGATAGCTAACATGCATCAGTGAAAAGTAGCAGGGGCATTACATAATCCAAAAGGCATTCTACGATAAGTGATATCGCGTGATATGAAGTAATAAAATTTATAAAGAACTTGTTCAGACCAAAACCAACTAATATCACGACGTTGAGGCAAGCGCACCTGTCGAACAGTAGTATAGCTTAGTGGCAAGACCGAGTTATCGTACACAAGGGAACCAAAAGTACTAGTACTTACTTCCTTTCTATTATCTAACCTAAAAATAAAAGAGGATTGTTTAAACTAATTTTAAAACTAACTAAGAAAGCGTCAAGAGTAAATTGGGAAAACTTTTAGGGAAAAGCTAATTTAAATGGACAATACTCAAGGGAGAATCCACCTAGACTTCACTTGTTATTATTTTCTTGAACTATATGATTTCTTTACTTGACTTGATCCATAGAGATCCCTAATTTATGCTAAACCCTTCGTCGAGGCGTAGAACAACTAGGCCTAAGTTGTTAATTAAAGTTCCTTTATTAATTAACTCTCTATGTTGCATTAATTCGATCTATGGTTCCCCATATTAGGTTTGACCCTAATCCGGCAAATTTATGTCGCCCTATGTCTAGGGTTGCATGCAACTCCGCTTAATTATGGTAGATCTACTCTTATCACAGGGACTTTTGCTCCTCTGCTTTAAGCACATCTAATTCTTGAAATAATACCTAAGATTATTAAATCAAGAATGAAGAATGCATAATTAAGAACAATTCAAGTATTTATCAAATAAATCAAGAATAAATAACAAGATCTGTCTTAGGTTTCATCCCCTTCAAGTATTTGAGGGGTTTAGTTCATAATAAAAAAAGAAAACATCTCAGAAGATATAAAATAACAAAACATAAAAGAAACCAAAAACCCCTGAAGGAATTTAGGGAGATCCTCTATGTTACTGCAGAATTCTGGCTTCTGAGATGAATTAATCGGCTTTCTCCCTTGGAGTAATCCCTTGCTTCTACCCTTAGTGTGGCAGAAGAACGAGAAGAAAGATATCTAAAAACATATAGTACTTCTGCCTCATGGGGTCTTTATATAGAAGCTTATGGGGAGCCTTTCTTAGCCTCTAAGCATCCCAATTCGAGTGAAATTCCTCTTTCTCACAACTAGAACACGCACGTGTGCCACACCCGTGTGACTTCGACAGAGGCCGTGTGCTTTTATCTGTAGAGGCACGACTGTGTGACCTGGCCGTGCTTGTCGGGGGCTTGATCATGTGATCTTCATGTGGCACGACCATGTGGCACGGCCTTGTGACATTTCCTTGCCAGTGTTATTCGCACATTTTGGCCTATTTTTCATCATTTTTGGCCCGTTTTCCATTCTTTCTTCTTCCCTATGCTCTCCTGAGTATAAGATATAAAAAGGAAGGATTAAGAGTACCAATTCTCACAAAATTGATAAGAATCCATCCAAAATATAGGCTAAACATGAGGTAAAAATATGTATAATTTAGCGTTTATCAAATACCCCCACACTTAAGCCTTTGCTTGTCCTCAAGAAAAATCTCAATCCCTAAAAAGAATCATTCTTCTCAACCTATAATCTTTATCAATAATGTCTCAAACTAATCCACAGGTAATCATACAATGAAAAATTCAATCAGAAGAACATTAAAGATTCAATCAATTTAAGTTGAGAATTTTGTCATTGAAAACATAAGTCTCTTCCTTCTTTCTAAGTAGTTATCTCTCCATCTTAATTAACAGGAGTTGACATCCTCACTAGAGGTTCACTCTATTTACTCGAAGTGTTTAGGGTTCAAAATTTTAAGCACTCTTTAGTCAACCAGAAAAGTTATTACCATAAGCTTGCACAAAAATCAAATCTCCACCACTATAGTTTGATATGATATATCGATCAAGAGGTCTTTTCATGGTTGTAACGGGGCTTGGTTAGGGGTATTGTCACAGGCTGCAAAAAGAGGGTTAGAATCAAGATTGAACTGAAAAATTATCTAGCTAAAAAAATCTCTATCACTGGAACATATTTTCAAAGCTTAATAACATCAATTTGGTAGCCTTATGAGAGAAATATGCAAAAACTTAATTTGAACTATTACATATTACAACTGAATTTGACTGTATGTACAATTTTTTTTTAAAGAACAAATAATGAATTGAGTAAAGATTTACATACTGGAAAAGAGAATAGAGCTTAGATAAAAATTCAACTCAAATCTCGAAAAAAATAGGGATCAAAAAGTAATTGAATGGAAAATTCAACAAAAATGGGTTATTGGTTAATAATTAGAGGGTGAGTCAAGGAAAAGGTTGTTAGGATCAATAGGGTTCACTAGGGGTTAGATTATAGAGGTAGGCTTTTGTGGAGTGAGTGGGTTAAGTCCTAGGTGCCTTTATCATTTCGGTATATCAAATCAATGATGTGGTCTTGACATGTATAACCAAAGCAAGTTCTAGAATAACAATTCAATGTTTGACTCACTCAAAGCAATAATAACAGTGAGCACGAAAGAATGTATGCTCAAAAGGCTCAAGATCTTACCAGAATTATGGCTTTTGATGTCAATCCAGCGAATTTCAAATCTCAAGATAGTACTTAAAATTAGGGAAGATAACTTATGCAAAAATTGGAGTTCTCAAAAATTTCAACTTATCATGCTTGATTCCTTAATGTTTTAAAGTTTGAATAATCAAAGTACAAGCACCTATATCTTAATTCTCAGCATATCAATAAAAATTATAAATCAATCAGAATTAATTCCTAATAGTAGACTGAAGATTATGCTATTGAGGACAGTGTAATTAGTTAGAACAATTTCAGGGATTTCAAAGAGAATAAAATAAAATTTAAGGTACGTTCCCCCCCACACTTAATATGTACATTGCCCTCAATGTACAAGGATAATATTAGCAATAAAAGCATAATATCATAAGAGAGGGAGAGATATGAAACTCCCTGAAATATGGATGGCTTTGTGAGACAGATATGGGAAGAGTTGGCATATGTGGAACGGTGTTTCCATTTTCATAGAGATTTGAGCTGTAAGGCTCCTTTGAAACTGCAAATGGATTTATTAGTCATGGGAGGTTAAGATGAAGAGGGGTTACTTCATTAGGAGATGGCCGAAGAAAATAAAATAAACAGAATAAATAAAAAATGAGAATTCAAATAAAGAAAAAAATAAAAAATAAACCTAAAAAGGAAAAATAAAGTTAGGAGAAAAGGTGAAAATAAGGATCAGTGTTTAAGAGTTAGAATAAAGTAATAATAAAAGATAAAAGATAAAATAAAAATAAAACAAAACAAAGATAAAAATAAATATAAAAGAGGATCTAGTCCTCTGATGGATCGCGTGGTGGTGGGGAAATGCCGAGGTGCTGACATATGTGCACTAAAGTGGCGTCGATGTAATCGAGGCACTGCTCAAATTGATCCAGGCGCTCGTGTATGTCAGCATGTGGGGCTGCTGTCTGGGTAGGTCGTCTGGGGAGTGATGGCTCGGCGGGTGCATCCTCCTCAGGTGGTGGCGGTGGGATATTATCAGCAACGTCATCTGGGTCCTCGCCTTCCTGGACAATGCGGAAGTGAAAGTGGCCGCCACCTGGCCGTCGCTCTACAATCCTCATGGAGAGCATGCTCTGGATGCCCTGGGAGGACATCTGGTCAAGTAGGGTGTACGAGGATGTTTGGGCTGCGGTGTTGAGTAGGCCAAAGTAACGGCCTAGTCGTGTGATGAACGGACCCATGGATATGACTCCCTTGCGGTGCCTCTCAGTCTGGTGCTGCATAGCCAACACTATGAAGTAGGCAAGGTCGATGGAGTGGCCATTGGCCATGCACCAGAGGAAATAGACGTCGTGAGTGTTGACGACGCCTGTACTCTCCCGTCTACCTGTCAAAGTGTGAGCAAGGAGGGCGTGAATATACCTGAGAGAAGGAGGTAGGGCGGATGCTTTGCTGACGCTAGGATTATAGATCTGTCGTCCTGGAGCAATCTCGTTCCAGCAGTCGAGGGGTCGGATGTGGATGCGCCTGGAAAGAGTAGGGAAGTCTTCTTCTGCCATGAACTACTCGGTGTAGAGACCGAGAGCCGTGTCGAACTCTGGGACACTCAGCTGTCGCACAAGACCTCCTAATCGAAATTGGACCGTGCCGAGATCGTCGAATCTATTCATGACGGTCTGGAGGTGGAATGTGGAGCAGAACTCGAGAGTGAGTTCTAGGTAGGTGGGCTCCACAATCCTAAAGAACTGGTCCCATGGGTCGGTAGCTAGCAGGGCTCGGACATCATCCACCAGGTTTACTTGAGCGAGGGCCTCCCAGTTAATGCATAGGCCCATCGAGATAGTGCGTGCTCGGAGTAACTGGTAGCGTTCCTCCTGGGAGTCCTGCGAAAATGTGAGGAACGGGTGGCGTGTCTCAGAGGTGGGCCTCAATGAAGAGCTTCCTAGTCCCTTTCGTTTCTTAGAGGCGGGGACAGCAGCTTTTCTGGCGCGCGATGATGACATGGTATCTAAAAAAAACAAAAGTATTAGTCCTAAATATTGAGATTAAAAAAATGATTTAAAATGTAAATTGATATTTTTCCTTAAAAAAAACAAATGAGGAGTAACCTGAATAGTAAAATCTAATCATATTAAAAACTTATAACAAAAACTAAGAACTAAAGGCATGTATATATTAACTTATGAGAAAAATGGCATGCAAATATGTGTCCAAGTGGTAAAATAAAATGAAATCTAAATAGCAAGCAAAAAATAAAATTAAGTGGAATGTAATCCTAATTGATTCTATATTAGTCTTGATTATTCATCCTATATTTCCTAGTTCCATGCTTGTATCAACAATTAGACCAAAATAAATAAAATAAAAATTAAATAAATGAAATAAAATAAAAATAAATGAGAAAAATGAGAAAATAGAACCAATTATGAGTTTGCATGGTCGTGGGGGCTGTTACACAGGCGTGGGAAGGATGAAATAGTATATGGTGGCGTTTGGAGGGCTGGGCGGCGTTTGTGGTGGCTTAGGGGGGAGTTTGGGTGAGAAATGTTAGGGTTTGAGTGAAAAGGGAAAGTGAAAAATGCCTCCTATTTATACATTTTGGGTCACACGGGCATGTCACACGCCCGTGTGAGTCGTGTTTAGCCCGTGTTTTTTAAAAATTGATCTTTATAGTACGTTTGGTTCTGATGAGCAAGCCCGTGTGGTTGGTTCATACGGCCGTGGGAGATCAGGTCTTTGTTACTCACACAGTCGTGTGATGGTATACACGGCTGTGTGCAATCGTGTTCGTGTATCACACGGTCGTGTAATATGTGCCACAGGCGTGTGAAATTTGACAGTGTCTTCCACGGGCTACGGCCACAGGCGTGGGGATTTGTGCAAGCCCATGTTGATACTGCAGGGTTGCCACGGCCATGCCGCACGGCCGTGGGGTGGTGTTGATAGCCCGAGTGGAATTCGTAAGGTCGCCACGGCCAAATCGCACGGCCGTGGGCATTTATTGATGGCCCGTGTTTTAGGGAAATTTTTACTCTGTTTGTGTACGGTCTGGGTGCACGACCGTGTCCCTGTTTTAAGTGTGCGCACGGCCTGAAGCACGCCCATGTGCTTGGCCATGTGGTCTTAAATTTTTGCATTCAAAGAGTTATTTTATGCATGAACAAATACTAAAGATTTTAAAGAAAAGGAAATTACTAAGTTAGTACTCGGGTTACCTCCCGAGAAGCGCTTATTTAGAGTTTAAGCTCGATTCTACCTGGATGTGTCAAGAGGGGATGTGGTGGAGCCGAAGCTCCTCCTTGTTTTCCGCAAAATTCTCACCTCTATAATGTTTAAGCCTATGGCCGTTTACCTTGAACGTACCGTGGTTAGGGTGAGTTACCTCAATGGTGCCGTATAGGAAGACATTTAGAATAGTGAATGGACCTGACCACCTTGACTTGAGTTTTCCAGGGAATAGTTTCAGCCTTAAGTTGTAAAGTAAGACGAGATCACCTGTTTTGAATTGCTTGGGTTGTTTCAGCCTTTTGTCATAACGTCGCTTCATGGCTTCCTTATATAGTCACGAGTTGTCGTAAGCATTGAAGCGCCATTCATCAAGTTCATTCAACTGCATTAATCTCTTCTCTCCTGCACTTTTAAAATCAAGGTTTAAAAATTTTATAGCCCAGAATGCTTTATGTTCAAGTTCAAACGGTAGATGACAGTTTTTATCATAAACGAGTTTATAGGGAGATGTTCCTATGGGTGTTTTAAAAGCAGTTCTATAAGCCCATAATGCATCGTCTACCTTTCTTGACCAATCTTTCCTATTTGTTTCTATTGTTTCTCTAGGATGCGTTTTAGTTCCCTATTTGTTACTTCGACTTGGCCACTGGTTTGTGAGTGATAAGGGGTGGCTGTTCTATGGTGTACTCCATACTTTTTCAAGATTTTTTCAAATTGGGTGTTGCAAAAATGTGTACCCTATCACTAATGATTATCCTAGGTGTTCCAAATCGAGAAAAAAGTTTTTTCAAAAAGCGTACTACCACCCTAGCATCATTCGTAGGTAAGGCTTGGGCTTCTACCCATTTTGACATGTAGTCTACTGCTAGTAGTATGTATTTATTTCCAAATGAATTAGGGAACGGACCCATGAAATCAATACCCTATACATCAAATATTTCACATGAAAGTATATAATTCTGAGGCATTTCATTATGCTGAGAGATATTACTTGTTCGTTGGCATTTATCACAAGAGGTCACATACCTGTTGGCATCTTTGAAAAGTGTAGGCCAGTAAAAACCTGATTCGAGTACCTTATGAGCAGTTCTAGTTCCGCTGTGATGTCCTCCTGTGGGTCCTGAGTGGCAGTGATTCAAAATTTAATATGCTTCGGTGTCATCAACGCATCTTCGTATAACCTGATCTGTACAAATTCGAAAAAGAAAAGGATCTTCCCAAAAGTAGTTCTTCACATTAGCAAAGAATCGCTTCTTTTGCTGATGGGTTAGCCCTTTTGGGGTTATGCTAGCTGCTAAATAATTTGCAAAATCAGCAAACCAAGGAAGTGTCGTATCTGCTAAGGCTAGGAGTTGTTCCTCAGGGAACAAATCGTTCATCTTATCGAGATATTTGGGCTGTGCATTCTCTAGCCTTGAGAGGTGATCTGCTGCTAAGTTTTCGGCTCCTTTCTTGTCCTTTATTTCCAAGTCGAATTCCTGTAACAATAGAATCTATCTTGTTAATCGAGGTTTTGCATCAGTTTTAGTTAAGAGGTAGCGAAGAGCTGAATGATCAGTATAAACAATAACTTTTGACAAAATTAAATAAGATCTAAATTTGTCAAATACAAAAATAACAGCTAGCAATTCTTTCTCCGTGGCCTTGTAATTTGCTTGAGCGGCAGTTAAAGTTCTGCTAGCATAATAGATCGACTGAAGTGTTTGTTCCTTCGCTGTCCCAAAACTGCACCTACTGCAAAATCACTTGCATCGCACAATAATTCAAAAGGTAGATTCCAATCAGGTGAAATCATAATTGGGGCGTTAACCAACTTTTCCTTAAGATTGTTGAAAGATTCCAGACATTCTTGGTCAAAGTTGAAGGGTGTGTCTTTTTCTAGTAATTTAGTTAAAGGCTTAGCTATTTTAGAAAAGTCTTTAATGAATCTTCGATAAAAACCAGCGTGTCCTAAAAAGCTTCTTATAGCCTTAACTAAATTAGGAGGAGGTAGTTTTTCAATAGTTTCAATTTTCACTTTATCTACTTCTATCCCTTTACTAGAAATTTTATGTCCTAAAACAATACCCTCTTGAACCATAAAGTGGCATTTTTCCCAGTTTAGCTCTAAATTTGACTCTTCACATCTGATCAAAACACGTTCTAGATTATTAAAACAAAGTTGGAAAGAATTATCGAAAACTGAAAAATCATCCATAAATACCTCCATGATGTCTTCCACGAATTCACTGAAGATAGCTAACATGCATCGCTGAAAAGTAGTAGGAGCGTTACATAAACCAAAAGGCATTCTGCGATAAGCAAACGTACCGTATGGGCATGTGAATGTTGTTTTCTCTTGATCTTCCGGAGCTATCGGGATCTAGAAGTAACCAGAGAGGTCATCTAAGAAACAATAATACATATGACCTAATAATCTTTCCAACATCTGATCAATAAAAGGCAATGGGAAATGATCTTTCCGAGTGGCATCATTCAGCTTCCTATAATCAATGCAAACTCTTCATCCTGTGACTGTTCTTGTAGGTATTAACTCTTCCTTGTCATTAGACACCACGGTCAATCCACCTTTCTTAGGAACAACCTGCACCGGGCTTACTCAAGAACTGTCAGAAATAGGATAGATAATACCTGCATCAAGAAGTTTAATTACCTTAGCTTTTACAACTTCTTTCATGTTGGGATTTAATCGTCTCTGGGCTTACACTGATGGTTTGAATTCGTCCTCCATTAAAATTTTGTGGGTACAGAAAGAAGGATTAATTCCCTTGATATCTGAAATTTTCCAAGCTATAGCACGTTTGTGTTCTCTTAACACATGGAGTAGTTCTTCTTTCTCTGCAAGGCTTAAATCGAATGCGATAATGACTGGTAAAGTTAATTCTTCCCCTAAAAAGGTATATTCTAAATGATCTGGCAATTGTTTTAGTTCTAATTTAGGGGGTTCAGTAATGGAAGGTTTCTGTCTCAATTTATCACTCATCTTTAAATTTTCATAACTTATGTGCCTAGTGATGATTTCATTAGAATCCAACTCTTTCCTTACTTCGTTAATTTCGGCGGTAGTTTCATCTTTGGGGGTAGTTTCATCTTTCCCCCCACCTTGAACAAGACACAGTTCCAACGTGTCTGTGAAAGAAAGCTCCTGGAGATTATCTTGAACAAAATAGTCAATAATATCAACAAAATAACACGAATCATCTTGTTCTTTAGAGAATCTCATAGCATCATAAATTTTAAAGACAACTTCTTCCTCGCCAACTCTAAGTACTAATTTGCCATCCCCTACATCAATAACAGCTCTAGTAGTGGCTAAAAATGGTCGTCCCAAAATTAAAGGTACTTCAATATCTTCATCCATGTCAAGTACAACAAAATCAACAGGGAATATAAATTTATCTACCTTTACTAACACATCTTCAATGATTCCCCTAGGATACTTAACAGATCTATCGGCTAATTGAATACTCATCCTAGTGGGTTTGGGTTCCCTGAGATCTAGTTGTTTGAACATTTTGTAAGGCATGAGATTAATGCTAGCACCTAAATCAGCTAAAGCTTTATTAATAAGTAAACTACCAATCAGACAAGGGATAGTAAAACTCTCTGGATCTTTCAATTTTGCTGGCAGTTTATTTTAGAGAATAGCTGAGCATTCCTCATTGAGTTCTACTGTGGCCAATTCTTCCAACTTCCTTTTATTTGTCAGAAGTTCTTTAAGGAACTTCGCATACTTCGGCATCTGTGAAATTGCTTCAACAAAAGGTAAGTTAATGTGTAATTGTTTAAAAAGTTCAAGGAACTTACCAAATTGAACGTCTGTATGGTCTTTCTTCAATTTTTCCAGATATGGGATGCGCGGTTTGTATTCCTTGAGTGTCGGTAGAGTGTTATCCTCAGGTTCCGCTGCCTTTTCTTCTGAAAGTTCTGGGATAGTCCTCTTTTCTGGTTCGGCTAGGACCTTTCCATCTCTTAAAGTAATCGCTTTAACATGTTCTCTGGGATTTGGCTCAGTGTTACTCGGCAATCCTCCTTGTAGTCTTTCTGAGATTAATTTTGCAAGTTGACCAATTTGGTTTTCAAGCCCTTGAATTGATGCTTGCTGATTTTTCAGTGCCATTTCAGTGCTTTGAAAACGGGTTTCCGATGCGACCATGAATTTGGTAAACATCTCTTCAAGATTCAGCTTCTTCTCATGTTACGGTGGTGGTTGCTGAAATCCTGGAGAAGGTTGTTGTCTTTGATTTCCTTGTCCTCCCCATGAAAAATTTGGGTGATTTCTCCAACCTACATTATAAGTATTACTATATGGGTTATTTTGAGGTCTAGAGTTGTTACCTATATAGTTGGCTTGTTCAGTTTTCGTGCTGCGTCCATAAGATGCGAAATCTGGATTAAACGTGTTTCCTTGAGTCGCATCACATTGCATCACTGGTTGTGCCTGCGTAGAACTAACAAAATTATCAAACTTTTTATTTAAAAGTTCTACTTGGTTAGTAAGCATGGCGACAGCATCAATATTATAAACTCCTGCAGTTTTTTGCCACTGATAATTATTCAATGACATCTCTTCAATAAATTCATAAGCTGCTTCAGGTGTTTTATTATTGATCATCCCTCCTGCGGCTGCATCGATCATTTTTCTAGTTGGCGGGTTTAAACCGTTGTGGAAGGTTTGAACTTGTAGCCACAAAGGTAGACCATGATGAGGGCACCTTCTCAGAAGATCTTTATATCTTTCTCATGCATCGTATAGTGTTTCTAAATCCATCTGCACAAAAGAAGAAATATCGTTTCGTAATTTGGCTATTTTAGCTGGAGGAAAATATTTGAGTAAAAATTTTTCGGTCATCTGCTCCCATGTGGTAATTGAGCCTCGTGGTAAAGAATTTAACCACTGTTTGGCTTTATTTCTCAAAGAGAATGGAAATAGCCTCAATCGAATGGCATAATCAGAAACGCCATTTATTTTGAAGGTATCACAAAGTTTCAAAAAATTGGCTATGTGTGAGTTTGGATCTTCGTCCTGTAAACCATCAAACTGAACTAATTGCTGTATCATCTGAATAGTGTTAGGCTTTAACTCGAAATTATTAGCAGCAATAGTAGGTCTAAGAATGCTAGTTTAGGTACCAGCCAAACTAGGTTTAGCATAATCATATATAGTGTGAGGAGCTTCTTCTTGATTTGCTTGCGGCGCGACTATTACGGGAGGTGGTGGAACGTTTTGATTTGCTTCCATCTCTTCTGTAGGTTCTGGCTCTTGCTCAGGTTCTTGTTCTGGATAATGTAAGCTGCGTCTAATTTTTCTGCGATTTCTGCGAACTGTTGCTTCTAGATCGTCGTAAAAAGTAGTGGTCCTGTTGGGTTGTTTCTAGTCATAAACTAAAAATACCTAAAAAGAGAAAGCAAAGAAAACTCAAAAATTTTAAAGAAAATTTTAAAAGAAAATAAAAAATAAAAATAAATAAAAAACTGAAAAATAAAAATAAAAGAAAAATAAATAAATAAATATATGTATATATATTGATGGCTAAAGTAATAGAAATCGAGCTTTCGTAATATTTTAGTTCCCCAGTAACGGCGCCAAAAACTTGATATCGCGTGATATGAAGTAATAAAATTTATAAAGAACTTGTTCAGACCAAAACCAACTAATATCACGACGTTGAGGCAACCGCACCTGTTGAACAGTAGTATAGCTTAGTGGCAAGACCGAGTTATCGTACCTAAGGGAACCAAAAGTACTAGTACTTACTTCCTTTCTATTATCTAACCTAAAAATAAAAGAGGATTGTTTAAACTAATTTTACAACTAACTAAGAAAGCGTCAAGAGTAAATTGGGAAAACTTTTAAGGAAAAGCTGATTTAAATGGACAATACTCAAGGGAGAATCCACCTAGACTTCACCTGTTATTATTTTCTTGAACTATATGATTTCTTTACTTGACTTGATCCATAGAGATCCCTAACTTATGCTAAACCCTCCGTCGAGGCGTAGAGCAACTAGGCCTAAGTTGTTAATCAAAGTTCCTTTATTCATTAACTCCCTAGGTTGTATTAATTCGATCTATGGTTCCCCATATTAGGTTTGACCCTAATCCGGCAGATTTATGTCGCCCTATGTCTAGGGTTGCATGCAACTCCGCTTAATTATGGTAAATCTACTCTTATCACAGGGACTTTTGCTCCTCTGCTTTAAGCACATCTAATTCTTGAAATAATACCTAGGATTATTAAATCAAGAATGAAGAACGTATAATTAAGAACAATTCAAGTATTTATCAAATAAATCAAGAATAAATAACAAGATCTGTCTTAGGTTTCATCCCCCTCAAGTATTTGAGGGGTTTAGTTCATAATTAAAAAAAACATCTCAGAAGATATAAAATAACAAAACATAAAAGAAACCAAAAACCCCTGAAGGAATTTAGGGAAATCCTCTATGTTGCTGCAGAATTCCGGCTTTTGAGATGAATTAATCGGCTTTCTCCCTTGTAGTAATCCCTTGCTTCTACCCTTAGTATGGCAGAAGAACGAGAAGAAAGATATCTAAAAACATATAGTGCTTCTGCCTCATGAGGTCTTTATATAGAGAGCTTATGGGGAGCCTTTCTTAGCCTCTAAGCATCCGAATTCGAGTGAAATTCCTCTTTCTCACGACTAGAACACGCCCGTGTGCCACGCTCGTGTGACTTCGACAGAGGCCATGTGCTTTTATCAGTGGAGGCACGGCCGTGTGACCTGGCCGTGCTTGTCGGGGGCTTGATCGTGTGATTTTCATGTGGCACGGCCATGTGACATTTCTTTGCCCGTGTTGTTCTCACATTTTGGCCCATTTTTCATCGTTTTTTGCCCCGTTTTCCGTTCTTTCTTCTTCCCTATGCCACAAAATTGATAAGAATCCATCCAAAATATAGGCTAAACATGAGGTAAAAATATGTATAATTTAGCGTTTATCAATAAACAAACGTACCATATGGGCATGTGAACGTTGTCTTTTCTTGATCTTCTGGAGCTATAGAGATTTGGAAGTAACCAGAGAGGTCATCCAAGAAGCAATAATACATATGTCCTGACAGTATTTCCAACATTTGATCGATAAATGGTAAGGGAAAATAATCTTTTCTAGTTTCAGAATTCAACTTTCTATAATCAATACAAACTCTCCATCCAATGACTGTTCTTGTAGGTATTGATTTCTTTTTCATTAGTTACCACAGTTATGCCTCTCTTTTTAGGAACAACTTGTACAGGACTTACCCAAGAACTGTCAGAAATAGGATAAATAATTCATGCATCTAGAAGTTTAATTACCTTGGCTTTTACGACTTCCTTCATGTTGGGATTCAATCGTCTCTGAGTTTGCACATATAGCTTATATTCATTCTCCATTAAAATTTTGTGGGTGCAAAAAGAAGGGGTAATTCCTTTAATGTCAGAAATCTTCCAAGCTATATCTTTTTTGTGTTCTCTTAATACTTGAAGTAATTCTTCTTTCTCCTCAGCGCTCAAATCCAATCCGATAATTACTGGTAGTGTAGAATCATCTCCCAAAAATGTATATTCCAAGTGATCAGGCAATTGTTTTAGTTCCAATTTAGGAGGTTCATCAATCGAGGGTTTTTGTCTCAGTTCGTCATTTATCTTAATACCCTCATAACTTATGTGCCTTGTGGCAAGTTCATTAGAGTTCAAGTCCTTTATTACTTTCTTTACTTCAGTGGTGGCTTCACCTTCCTCCCCACCTTAGACAAGACACAGTTTCAACGTGTCTTCAAGAGTGATTTCCTAAAAAGAGTCTTGAATAAAATAATCAATAGAATCAATAAAATTCTCTAGATAATCGCATAGCATCATAAATTTTAAAAACAACTTCTTCCTCACCAACCCTAAGTACTAGTTTACCATCCCCTACGTCAATAACAGCTCTAGCACTAGCTAAGAATGGGAGTCCTAAAATTAAAGGTACCTCAATATCTTCATCCATGTCAAGCACAACAAAATCAACATGGAATATAAATTTATCTACTTTTACTAATACATCTTCAATGATTCCCCTAGGATATTTAACAGATCTATCAGCTAATTGTATACTCATCCTAGTAGGTTTCGGTTCCCCTAGACCTAGTTGCTTGAACATTTTGTAAGGCATTAGGTTAATACTAGCGCCTAAATCAGCTAAGGCTTTTTTAATGTTTAAACTGCCAATTAAGCAAGGAATAGTAAAACTTCCTGGATCTTTCAGTTTGGTTGGCAGCTTATTTTGGAGAATAGCTGAGCATTTCTCGTTGAGTTCCACTGTGGAAAGTTCTTCCAACTTCCTTTTATTTGTGAGAAGTTTCTTTAAAAATTTTGCATACTTCGGTATCTGCGAAATTGCTTCAACAAAAGGTAAGTTAATATGTAACTGTTTAAAAAGTTCAAGAAATTTACCGAATTGAGCATCCATGCGGTCTTTCTTTAACTTTGCTGGATATGGTATGGGTGGTTTATACTCTTTAAGTGATGGTGGAGCACGTTCTTTAGGTTCTGCTTCCTCTACCTTTTTCTTTTCAGATTCTTGAACGGGCTTCTTTTCAGGTTCAGCTAGTATTTTTCAATCCCTTAAGGTAACTGCTTTCACATATTCTCTAGGATTAGGTTCAGTATTACTCGGCAAACTACCTTGTGGTCTATCAGATATCATCTTTGCGAGTTGACCAATCTGATTTTCGAGCCCTTGAATAGAAGCTTGTTGGTTCTTAAGTGCTGTTTCAGTGTTTTGAAAATGAGTTTCAGAAACCAATATGAACTTTTCCACTATTTCCTCGAGGTTTGGTTTCTTTTCTTGCTGATACGGTGGTTGTTAAAATCTCGGAAGTGGTGGTGGTGGTCTTTGATTGCCTTGACCGCCCCATGAAAAATTAGGGTGATTCTTCCAACCTGCATTGTAAGTATTACTGTAAGGATTATTTTGAGGTCAAAAATTATTACCTACGTAATTCATTTGTTCGTTTTCTGTGCTATGTCCATAGGGATGGTACTCTGGGTTGCTCACTCCTCCTAGGTGCGAGTCACACTCCATGACTGGATGTACCTTCGTAGAACCAATAAAACCATCAATCTTTTTATTTAAAAGTTCTACCTGAGTGGAAAGCATTGTGACTGCATCAATATTAAAAACTCCTGCAGCTTTTTGTGGCTTTGTTCTCATGACTTGCCACTGATAGTTATTCAGTGACATCTCTTTTATAAACTCGTAAGCTGCTTCGGGTGTTTTGTTGTTGATTATTCCTCCGGCGGCTGCATTGATCATCTGCCTTGTTGAAGGATTCAAACCGTTATGAAAAGTTTGAACTTGTAGCCACAAAGGTAACCTATGGTGAGGGCACCTCCTCAAAAAATCCTTGTATCTCTTCCAGGCATCGTAAAGTGTCTCCAAATCCATCTGCACAAAAGAAGAGATATTATTCCTTAATTTTGTCGTTTTAGCTGGAGGAAAATACTTAAGTAAAAAATTTTCGGTCATATGTTCCCATGTAGTGATTGACCCTCATGGTAAAGAATTTAACCACTGTTTAGCTTTGTTTCTCAAGAAGAACGGGAATAGCCTAAGATGAATGGCATTGTCAGGAACGCCATTTATTTTGAATGTATCGTATAATTCCAAAAAGTTGGCTAGATGCGAATTAGGATCCTTATCCTGCAAACCATCAAACTGAACAAATTGCTGTATCATTTGAATAGTGTTAGGTTTCAGTTCAAAATTATTTGCAGTAATAGTAGGCCTAACAATGCTATATTCAGTGCCGTTAAATTAGGTCTAGCATAATCATACATAGTACGCGGGGCAGGATTTTGGTTCACTGGTTCTGCGGCTATCGCGGGAGGTGGTAAATTGTCTTGATTTGCTTCCATCTCTTCAGTAGGTTCAGGTTCTTCTTCTTGTCCTTCTTCTGGATATTACAAGCTTCTTCTTATCTCTCGGCGAGTTCGACGAACTGTCGCTTCTAAATCATCGTAAAAAAGCAGTGGTCCTCCCGGGTTTCTTCTAGTCATAAACTAGAGATACCTAGAGGGAAGAAAATTTTAGGAAAATAAATAAAAAAATAAAAGCAAAAATAAAAACTGAAAATAAATAAAAGTAATAATGGCTAAAGTAATAGAAATAGAGTGTTCCTAATATCTTAGTTCTCCGACAACGGCGCCAAAAATTTGATATGCGTGATATGAAGTAATAAAATTTATAAACTATGATCGTACCCAAAACTAACTATTATCACGATTTAAGGTAAGCGCACTTATCGAACAATAGTATAGCTTAGTGGCAAGACCGAGATATCGTACCCAAGGGAACCAAAAATACTAGTACTAAATTTCTTTCTATTATTTAACCTAAGAATAAAAGGGGATTTTATTAAACTAAACTAATTATTAAACTAAGCTAAGAATGCACAAAAAGTGAATTGGGGAAAAACTCTTAGGAAAACTGATTGACTTGGACAATACTCAAGGAAGAATCCACCTAGACTTTACTTGTTATCAACTCTTGAACTATTTATTCACTTGACTTGATCTGTAAAAATCCTTAACTTATGTTAATATCTCTCTCGAGACTAAAAACAACTAACCCTAGGTTGATTAATTGAAATCTCTTTCTAATTAAAGCCCCTAGTGTTGCCTTAACTCGTTTTATGGACTCCCTTATTAGGTTTGACCCTAATCTGGCAGATTTTCGTCGTCCTAGCTCTAAGATTGCAATCAACTCCGCTTAATTGTGTTGGATCTACTACCATGCAGGGACTTTTGCTCCTCTACATAAGCACATTCGACTTAAATCAATATCCCGAAAATATCAATTTAAGAGTTAAAAACACAATTAAGAACAAATCAAATATTTATCATATAATTCAAGAGAAAATAATAACAAGATCTGTCTTAGGTTTTATCCCCCTCAAGTATTTGGGGGATTTAGTTCATAATTATAAAAGAAAACATCTTAGAAGAATAATGATAACAAAACATAAAGAACCCGAAAACCCCTGTAGGAATTTGAAGGGAGATCTTTAGTCTTGAAGGAGAATTCGGCTTCTGAGATGGATCAATCGGCTTTCTTTGGAGTAGTTCCTTGCTTCTACTCTCTGTGTTGGTAGGAAAATAGCACCCTTAGTGGGGAATTAAGCACCCTTTAGTAGTTGCCTCCTAGAGTCTTTATATAGAGCTTTAAAATGTCTTTCTTAGCCCATAAGTAGCCTTTTTCGAGTGAAATTGAACTTTCTCATGACAGGGACACGCCCGTGTGCCACGCCCGTATGGATCAAGGCCCAGGCCGTGCTCGGGCCTGTTAAAGTGGCACGGTCATGTGGTCTGGCAGTACAAGTCGGGGTTGGGCCGTGTTTAAGCTCAAGGTGGCACGGCCATATAACACGGCCGTGTGGCAAACCTCCAGGCCGTGTTATTTTCATTCTTTGGCCATTTTCTCCGTTTTCGGCCCGTTTCTCGTTCTTTTCACTTTCCTATGCTCACCTAAGTATAAAACATGAAATTAAAGGTTTAAGAGCATCGATTTACACAATTTAAAGGTAATTCATCCAAAAATTGGGCTAATCATGGGGTAAAAATATGTATAATTTATCGCTTATCATACTCCATTACATTTCCTTGACCCTTATACTTCATAGAAATCAAAGAAGTCAGAAGTGATGTCATCTCAACCTTATCGTTTTTAGCAAAACGTTTCTCAATTTCATCAAGGAAACCCTTAGCATGAGTAATTTCTTCAGATTATGTGCCCCTAAAGGCTTCTAGAATGCTATGTTTCATGATTATTAGACTCATTCGATTTGAACGATCCCACCTCTCAAAATCCCTCTAAACATCAGAGGTGTTTTCCGCAGTGAGAGGTGCAGGTTATTCTTCCCTTAGTGCAAGGTCTATGTCCATGGAGCCAAGTACTATAAGTAAGTGCCTTTTCCATTCCTTAAAATTAGTCCCATTAAGCATGGGTATAGAATTGATATTAGTACATATTATGGCAGCAGAAAATGAATTAGTCGAATATAGAACAAAAACAAGCTTAAATCAATCTTCATAAGTAAATAATAAATTCAGGATAATGGCTAATCCCATTTCAATATACCAAACACAACATTAATATCAAGTCTTTGGACAATAATATTAACAGTAAGTGGTACTCTTGTTGTAGCAATCAAATATTGACAATAAATTATGTCAAACAATGAATTAATCTTTGAATTAACTTATTGCTCACATAGAATACCTTATAATTGTCACACATTTATCACCACAGATGTCGTTAAAATTCTGCCAAATATTAACTTACCTTTGGGTCAATTAATAAACGCATGAATCACAAAAACATATAATCATCTTAATATTTAAATAAACTAATCTACACAAAAAAGGTCAGTTTTGCGGCATTTTGTTTCAACTAATTTATTTAAAATATCAGACATCCTTAATTAAAAGATAAAATCTGAATTTATTTGTTTCAAAATATTTACCTTAATTTTATCTTTCAATCAAATTAAAAGATAATCATATATATTTATATAATTTTCCAAAACAACATGCATTAAACCAATCAAGGCATGCATATATTATATATTTATATATATAAACGAAACATATATATATGAATCAATTTCTATAGTTTTTTTTAATTCTCAATTAAAACTGTAAATCTTTCCACGAAAAATTAAAACCTTAAAACTTTATTAAAAACCTTAAAATTTTATTTAAAGAATCAAAACTCAAAAATTTATCAAAAATCTAAAAGATTCAACATAATATATAATTAAAATACCAAATCCATAAGATTTGAAAAATGAATCAATCCAAAAATAATAGAGAATCAATTCATTCCAAAAAGAATAGAAATTTAATCAATTCCCAATAATTCAACATGACGAGGCTTTGATACCACTTGTTAGATTTGTAAAGTAAATCTAAAATAAAACTGAATAAACCAGAATCTATCATGTCAAATCATCAAGAATAAAACTAAATGCGAAAACGTACCTGAATCCATAAATTCCTTGAAGTTTTACCAGATCTTGGGGATTTGATCTTCCAAATTAGCATACAAGAAATTCAGAGAATATCTGCTCTCTCTTTCCTAATGATGAGATATTAGAAAAGATATTTTGTGTATAATTTGGGGACCATAACCTTAATATTTATAACATCTAATCAAATTCTAATAAGCCAATCATTAATTAGAATTTGTTAATTAGAATTTGATTAGAAGAGTATCTGCACATATTTGATCCATACTTTATTTAATAATTGAAGCCCAATAAAATTCTAACCAAATTAAATCACTTTTAATTTGGACTAACATATTATGATAGAAAATAATAACATGTAATTATCCTTATTATATATGTGATATCCATATTTTCCAACAGCTAACTCATATAATATCTCTCATACTATATCTTTCACTAGTAATCCAAAGGATTTATCAAGATCCTGAACGTAGGCAAATAAAATATTATTATTCATTATAGAAGAAAAACCCCACTTCGTTGCCAACTTCTCACTAGCTTCAGCTTCAACTATATGGAGATCACCATTAGACAAATCTTGTGACGCTTCATTGACGCTTCAGCTTCAACTATTTTTATATTTAAGAATAGATAAAATATTACTAGAGAAAAATATGTATCTACATTCTATCTCTGTTTTATTTTTATATTGTTTAATTAAGATATGGGGAAAGTTGGAAAAAATAAAAATAAAATTGTAACTATAAGATAGTCTTAGAATTGACATTCAAACATAAAATGTATAAGTTATTTCTTTATTTCCAAACAAGATTGATGAAAGTGGGGCATGATTGCATTCAAAATTCACATTGTTGTTTAATGAAGGTACATGGATGGATTTGAAAACAATGGTGAATTAGGCAAAAAGCAAGAGCCAATTGAAAGCACATAAATAGAAGGACAAAAAATCTGAGAAAAGAACAGAGGCATGGTGGTCCTTGAATTTTAGTCACCTTACTATATGACCAAATTGCAAAAAAAATAGAGACTCCCCTCCACAAGGCCAAATACTAGTGTTGATGATAGGGATGCCACTTGGGTATCCCACTTCTCAAATCCCTAAATCAGACAACTTGGTTCATGTGAGAACACGTGTTAGCCCTTAAGAGTTAGATTTGGACAAAAGTGATTGACTCCTAAGATTGATCTTTTGTTTCTTCTTCCCCATTGGTGGGTATGGTAACCCTTTTTTATTTCATTCAATTCAAACCTCGTTAATTGTGGTTTCTGGCTGTAATTCAATTTCAATTCTAAAAGCCAAACCTTTCTTTTCTTTTCTTTTCTTTTTTTTTTTTCTAGCTTTTGGGAAAGAATGGGAAAAGTTAAATTTCAAGGGGTTTATTTCCAGATTTTGTTTTAAACTTTCCTTTTGGGTGTGAGGGCACATGCAAGGCATTTGAGAGGTGGGTGCGTTTGAAAAATGTAGGGCCATGGAGGCACATGGTGGTGAGAAGGGCTGCTTCATCGAGGGCACCTTCTGTGACTCTGTTTTGCTCATGAACACCCCTCAATTCAAACTTTTTTTTTTCTATTTTTCACGTTCATTTTATAGTTTATAAAGATTTATTTTTTGAGATTTTTTATTATCCCTCTCGACAATGTTATCTTCACGATTCAAACCCGTATTCTCCCTTTGAAATGTAATGTATATTACTATTACACCTAACGTTTATTGAAACAATATTAGATTACCAAGATATACATTCTCCTTATCACATTTGTGCCGACACAAATTGATTTTATTTTTAGTTTCTTTCAATTTCAAATAAAAAACAATTGACAAAAGATGTAATTAATTAGTTAAATTAGGAATACTTAAAGTGTGTATGATAATAATTTTAATTTTTTTAATATAAAAATTTTCAAAAAAATATTAAATAAGATACGTAGGTAAGTAGTTACTTTTCACTTCATGTAGAAAATATTCAAATTACCTAATATAAAATATTATATTAATAATATTAAAATTAAAAATAAATAATCTTTTAAAAATTAATATTTACTTTTATTAAACAACATAATTACATTCAATATTTAAATCTACTAATTTATCAAATAATTTTTTAATAAAAATTCGACCCTTATAAAATTTAACAGTAAAAATTTAATATTTAATTTTTTAACACTTAAAATTTTATTTTATCGAATAGCCTGAAAATTACTTGATTCTTTCTCTGGTTTACAAAACCAAACAAATCCGCATACCACAGATTGCATGCTAAATATTGATAAACTTACGAAGGTTATGAATTTGCAAAACCAAATGAATTAGCCAACTGCGGAATTAAAAGGTAAAAAATTCTCAATTTTTTAATCAAAGTAATTTAATTTTTATAAATTTTGAAAATAATTATTTAAAAATAATTAATCACAATATTAATGTTTTCTATTAATTTTAGACAATATGATTAGTATAACAGAAAACGTAGCCTTTGAAGTTTACGTATTTTATCTATTTTTATATTTATTTTTGAAGTACACTTAATAACATACGTAGGCATTTATGATTTAATTTGTTATTAAATCAACTAAAATTATGTATAATGAATAAAAAATATTAATTATCCTTAATTACTCTCAAGTGTAAGGATTATATTGCTTTATTTAAAAAAATTAATTTAATTAATATTAAAATTAAGAGAAATTGAAAAGATATTTTTAATAAAATAAAAATATTTTTGAAATTTATTTAATTAAAAATTTAATATTACAGATTAAATTAAAGTTGTATTTGATAATTATACTTAAAAATTCAAAAACAAAACAAATTTAATATCAATTACTATTGATATTTATTTACATGGTAAACTCTCAAACTTTTAAATTAAAACAAAGTAAGTTTTAAACATATTTGAACTTACATTTTTTTTATTGATGTAACAAAAATAATATCAATTAAATTAAAATTTTGTCTGATAAAAATAATAAAAAAATTCGATCCAGTTGAATTTCAATTGTAATGTGGTATAAAAATACTTCTTGGAATTTTGTTACATATATTTAATTAATTGATTTAATCAATTAAATAAATGATGCTTGACAAAAGCAAAATAAAAAGAAGAAAATTACACCACTAAAAATCATAATAGAGTAGTTGTAATAAACACCTTTTCACATGTTGCCAATAGAACCGAGTCGATCAGTTGGCGCCTGAGCCTCACCGCGGGCAAGAAACTCGGTGATAGCCGTCATGGCTCGAACTTGCATCTCTAAAGCCGCTATGTAATCGCTCGTTTCTTCTAGAAGGTTGTTGCAAGATAGTTTCCGGCAACCTGGAACAAGACGTCTCAAAGCCTTCAACTTCCTCTCAACGACCGGCAGTTTTCTCTTCTCTCTGTTAACCACCGGCTTCCTCAACCTTGTATGGACGGTGACCTTGGCTTTCTTATGTTCCTTCATACTGGTACCAGCAGTGAGTGGAGCGGCGAGAATCGCTCTGCTCCAACGCGTGGTTCCCTTGGCTGTTATGGCAAGAACTCTGTCGGCCGTTTGATGGAGTTCCTTGGCGGAAGTGGAAGAGGAGGTCCGACGAGAACGACAGAGAGCTTGGAAGAGCTTGGAGGAGTAGATCTGATGCTCTCGTTTCGTTCTCCATCGCTTCATTGTTTGGTTGGCTTGTATACGATGGACAGAAACTGGGTCTCCTTCCGTTTTCCTCTGTTTAAACACAGGGCTGGGTTCGAGGTTTGGTATCAAAGAAGCAAAGTAATTGCAGAAAAGGGAATGGGAGGAAAGAAAGAAAAAACTTTCAATACTAATTTTCTTGGTTTGGTGGCCGATTCTTATAAT
Source organism: Gossypium stocksii (assembly GCA_020496765.1). Lineage (NCBI taxonomy): Eukaryota > Viridiplantae > Streptophyta > Magnoliopsida > Malvales > Malvaceae > Gossypium > Gossypium stocksii. Next base: position 116,439,832 of record CM035623.1, read on the forward strand.
TAAAAAAAAAAAAAAAAAAACATTTTTGTCCTAAATAAATAAATAAAAGCGATTCACGGGAATCAACACGCGGCATGCCTTAATCACATTTATTCCATTCATACAACAATAATAATAATAATAAAAGTCATTGAATCCAACTTAATTTTATTTAATTTATAATTAGTTTTTAATCTATAAATTTAGAATAATATAGAAATTATTTTATAAATAAATTAGTGAAACTAATTATAAAAAAAAGCATATAAAAGATATTAGGAGATTAATGTAATCCTATTTTAGAAAAAGTCATAATTGTAAAATTAAAACGTCAGTCTATTGTAGCTTCTTAATACATATATTCCATCACATTACTCACGTGTCTTACAAGTATGTCCTTGGGTTGCTATTCAGACAAGTTGGATGATAATCCCAAGACACCAGCTGAGTCAAGAAATATAAATGACATTACATTGATCCATGGAGAATTTACGAACGCAAGTGGACGACAAATTCATGAACCAGACCAAGATCTTTTGGATTTCCCTCATCTGAAATAAAAGAAAATTCTACCACTATATTTGTACCAATTAGCTGTCGGCCGCCATTTATCGTGCTTCATATTATTGGGTTACCAAACTTTTTCCCCTCTTCCTTTTTACCTTGAATTTTTTTCCAAGTTAAATCTTAAATCTCTCTCGATATTGTTTTTTCTATTTATAAGAAAACTTATTAAATATCAAACCCCTCAACACTTATTCGAAAAACGTGAGATTGTTGGTGCATTGTATTTTTTCTTCATTCCTTTGTTCTTTACGTAGCTGTTGACTTGTAATAATACAAATCTTGACTCAATTCTTTTTACCATTGAAGTGGTCAAATGTTTGGTTGAAATATACGACTTTTTTGGTTGAAATATACGACTTTTTTCATTCTTTTTTTTTTTTTGTAAAATTCCAACAAAATAAGGGTTTTTAATTTAATTTAAATATACTCTTTTAAAATTCAAAATTTAATCTCTATATTTTCATTTTGAGATATTGAGTCCTTATGCTTTTTTATTTAAAAATCTTGATCTCTTTCTTTTAATTTTTCATTAAAATTAATAGTATCAAAAGTAAAATATTTTTTTAGCTCTCAATATTTATAATTTTTTTTGAATTGGTCCTTAATATAATTTTTAATTTTTAAAAAATTAATTTTTATATTTTAATTAAAAATTATATTTTTCAAAAGATAAAAAAATTATGAAAAAAATTAAAAACTCTTTAAATTTTAAAAAAATTCCAAAATTCATTATTATCCTTCACTATGTGTAGACACCACAATAGAAATTAAGCAAGGAAATATTATTCAAAGTTGAAGGCGTAAAATCCAAAGGATTATCCCATTGCACCAATCGTTCATTCAATCATCTCATATTTACATTCTCAACATCTAAATCATCATAATGTCCCATGATAATCCATGTTGTGCTGTGATTCATGAGTCCCTAATATCTCGGTTGATAGTCAACCAATCCCTTCATGAATTTTGTCCATCGTTTGTATGTTAATTTAATGTTGATAAATCTTAAGTTGCTTAATAATCTACTTTTATAACCTTATAAGAAGATATCAATTTTGGAAATTGGGGAGATGTGTACAAAGTTCAAGTTGGAGATAAAACCTTCTAATGAATCCAAGTGTTTTAGGTAAGTGGTGACATAAATCGGCATTGCCCTCCCCCTTCATAAGACCTTAGCCGGTTCTCAATCCAACTACTTTGATTTAGAAAACAATGAATTTTGAGATTTTTTATAATTTTAAAATTTTTTTTTAGTTTTAAAGTTTTTTCATAATTTTTAATTATTTAACTTATATTTTTTTATGTTTTTATTTAAATTTTAAAAAAATAAATTTTAAACATTTTCAAAAAATTTTAATATACTTTTAAATGGTAAGAACCAAATTGACAAAGTCCTGTAAATTTTGAAGGCTAGAGATGTTATTTTACCTTTGACACCATTAACTTCAACAACAAAAGTAGATTGAGGGATCAAGATTTTTAAATAAAAAAGTACAATGACTCAATGTTTCAAAATTTAAATATAAAGGCTAAATTTTAAATTTTGAAAGAATATAGGGACCTTTAACATATTTAAACTTAATTTTAAATGAATTGACTTTAGTTCAAATACATGTAAACACAAAAGTATTTTTTTTTTTTTTTGCAGTAATTTTCCTAATATCGAATCTGATATCCTAATTCAAATTCATATAATTGTAGATTTTATTTTATTTCTCATGTTGTTATTAAAAAGAAAACATATACTAAACATGCTTTCAATTTTTAAAAAATAAAAAATGAAAATAGAAAATATTTTCGAAAACCAAATGCATGACTAAAAACTGGTTTTATTTGCAAGAAAAATTTAAGGCTTAAACGAAATAAAAAAATTAAAAAAAAAAAGCAAAAAAATCTTCCATTCAACTTGATGCCCCGTTAGATTTACGTTTAATATGAGAAAGGCGGAGGCAGAGAAACAAGGATAGAGGAGTGGTAGGCACGCAGAAAGGAAGTTTAATACGGAGGCTGTATAATGATATTGACTTTTGAAGATCTATGGAGGCTAAAGAGGGAGGTTAACAACAATTTCTTCCTTTTTAAGTTTGTATCAGTAAAAGACAACAAAATGGCGGTCCATGGATTAGAATCTATGGGCTAGCAATGGGATACCACATGCCTACGCTATCTGCAGAAAATAAGAGTCGAGTAGTGTGGAAAATGGAATGAGACTGAATGCAGAAGGGCAACGAAGGAAGGAGGTGTGCAACAATGCGGCTCTTGGCTCTCAGAGCATCCAACCCCAGCGTTTCTTTTATTTTCTATTCATCTTCAATTTATAATCCCATGATCAAATCATTCAAAAGACTCACCCAAAAATTTATAATTTACCTCATTCCACATTTTACAAACTTCAAAAAAAAAAACTATTTTTTTATTAAAAAAGTTTCATTTTCTAACATTTTTCAATGTAAAACCTTTTTGTATTCAACATACAATAACAAAATTGAAGAGAACTTTTTTTTTTTACTTCAGAAATTTAAAAATAATAATTTTAATGAATATTTGTTGAAAAAGAAAATGAACAAACATGCCAAAATCATTAGTACTCTAAAAAAGAAAACGTGATAGTTGTGTTTTGCTTTTAATGGACATTGAATTGGTATTTAATAATTTTGTGTAATTTAAATGTAGTTTATAGAATCAATTCTTCCTGTAGACTTATTTATATAATAATTTATTAAAAATTAAGAAAATTTATTCTGAACTATCACTTGCTTTATTTATTATATAAACTTTATAAAAATTATCTGCAGAAATGATATATGTAAGGGTTTTTTTTTAATTTTTTAAATGAAAATGGTTTTTAATTGAGGAAAAAAAATATATATATATATATATATATATTTATGCATGTTTAAATTTGACTATATTTGTACATAAACTCATGTTGGAACAATATAAATTATGACATTTAGTGTTAAATAAATTAAATGTTGGAAATCAATCAGTTACCTTGTGAAAATTAAATTGAATTTAACAATTACAACTCATGATTATGGAAGATCCTTTGAAATTGCATTGAGTATTACATTGAAGTTTGAATCTCCATCAGATTTACTAGACTTTATTAGTATATTAATTTTGCTATTTTATAGTTGCTGATTTTAAGTGAATGCATTGTATTCAATCTCCAATAAATTAGCAAGTCTAGAAACATATATATTACAAGGTTTGTATAGGTTATTAATGAAAGTATGTTGAGAGCACTTTATTTGCTCATTGAGAAATTTATTGTGTAAGTGCAATTAAGTGTAAACAATATTGTGTTTATGGTCTAAATTCTTAAAGGGAAAATTTAGATGTGAACGTTCTAGTCTTTAAATGCAACTTTAGGTTCCAACAACATGATGATAACATTCATATAAACAATTCAAAAACATTTAACTTAATCAATGGCAACACATAATAGATCAAATCAACATGCTTTTTTCATAACTTTATGATCTTAAACCTTACAAACCATAACATATACACATATTCATTCATTTCATATACCACATGGGCCCATACAATTAAAATTAATGATTTGATAAATCAATATACATAATAAAGATCAGTTTATACATTTGTCCCAATTAACCAAACATGAAATCGTAACTAGATACACGAATATCCATCCAAGTCTTCGAGAAGTGCATAAAGTGCAACATTAAGGTACATAATAACAAATCTCCAATGTGTGTAAAACATGATTTAACTAATAGTTCTACAGAATGTGCAAAGCGCTACAAAACAAATCTTATAGATGTATTAGGCTAACCCGTATAATCAAAATCTTTAAAAAGCTCTACATATCCTATGACGTGCCAACTATACTCGAGAACTATCCAAGATTGCTAAATATGGTTGTGAAGATTTTTCACATAAATTATCAATGTAACGGCCCAAATTTCAGTGGTATCGGATTTAGTGATCTAAATGTAACACCCTCTATGTAACGACCCAAATTCTACGGGCACCGAAAAAGTGAGTTTAGGGCCTCCGTCTTAGGAAAAACGAGTCGTAGGGCCTTCGTCTTAGTAAATCGAGTTAGTAAATAATTATTAAAAATATTTGAGTGTTTAGTTGCGTGTTTAATTAAGCTTTGAATAAGTGAATTTAGTTTAATTAGAAATAATTAGTAGAAAGGACTAAATTGAATAGAGAATAAAAGTTTAATTATGGAATATAAAAATATTAAAGGATTAAATTAGTAATTAAACCAAATTAGTGACATGTGTAAGGTAGTGAATAAATACTGTTTTTAAATTATTGGTACAAATGTATAATATATATATATATATGTATTTACTTAATTATTAAGTAAAAGATATTTATTTATTATTATTATTAGATATTTATTTATTATTATTATTATTATTATTAATTATGTAATATTATATTTTCATTAATTAGTTGTGATAATGGCAAGTGTATGGCAATGATGAATGAAATGTGTCATAATGTATGTATATACAAATGTATGCTTATTATTGGTTATTAATTAGATATTTTATAATAATAATTAATTAAGTAAATAATAAAGAAAACAAAAGAAAAAGAACAAAGAAAGTTACAGAGAAAGTCACGAATTTGGGTAAGAAAGAAAGAAGAAAAGAAAAAGGAAAATTTGGAGAATTGAAGCTTGAGAATTAATTGGTAAGTTTAATTAAGCCCTTTTCTTGTAATTTTGATGTTTTTGGAGTCTTAGAGTTCAATATTTTTGAGTTTATGTGGAGATATTGAAAGTTAATAGGTACTTGAGTAAAGCTCATGTTGAACAAATGATGAAATTAGGGATTAATTTGATTAAATTATTGATTTGAATTGATTAAAGGACTTAATTATAAATTAGACTATAAGTTTTATGTTTTAGGGATTAAATTGAAAGAAATTCGAAATTGTGGAAAAATGGTAAAAAAATTGATAGTTATATAGGAGTTTTGACGGAAATTGAATAAGGAAATGATATGAATTGTTAAAAGGAAGAAGATGATAATGGTTAGGACAAATTTGGTATTATGGTAAAAGTTGCATGGAAAGTTAGAAATTTATAGAAAATATAAATTTATTAATTAATTGTAATTATGTTAATTTTCGTAGCAAACATGGAAACTGAGGCGATAAATACGAAAGGGAAGGAAAAAGTGATCGAGGAGTAAATACGACAAATTCGGGTTTGTATTACCTTAATTCAAGTTATTATTTGTTATGTGTTTAAATTTAATATAGGTGTGTAGAGAATGAAATTAAGGTAAGTAGTGGTATTTGAATTAAATATGATTTGGAATTGATAGGTGAATGTATGATTGTGTGAATTGATTTGGAATTGATTGGTGAATGTATGATTATGTGAATTGATTTGGAATTGATTGATGAATGTGTGATTATGTGATTTTGAAGCAAATTGATATGCTATTATGATTGAATTTTAATGATTTCATTCAATTAAAAGTGGAAGTGAAATGAATAAGTGATTCCGATACCCTATTAACTAGTCGGGCTTAGTGGATATAGTTGGCATGCCATAGGATCGAGACAGTTCAGAGATTCTTCGACTTCGAGTCGATGAGGCACTTGGTGTGCCATAGATTTGCTTCGGGTAGTTTCGATGAGGCTTTGGTAGCCACTTTGCTTCGGCTCAGCTGATGAGACACTTGGTGTGTCATAGATTTACTTCGAACTATCCGATGAGGCTTTGGTAGCCACTTTACTTCGGCTATGCCGATGAGGCATTGGTCGCCATTCTGATTTGTTTAATTGGATCCGTGTATCCACCAAGGTCCGTGTCAAGTTAATAGGGGAAAATAAGTGAAGTGGTAAATTCCAAATGAATGTGATTGAGTTATTGATATGAGATTTGTGATATGTGATTGAATACATGAATCAAAGATTCATGAAAAATTTAAGTTGAAATATGATTTGAGATATTGTAAATGCTTGAGAAATGATCAAAAGTTTGTGAATTATTGAAATCTATATTGATGATAATATGGTATGAACTTATATGTATGATTCGATAGTTGTTTATGTTAGTGTATAAGTCCGATAATGCTTTGTATCCCTGTTCCGACGACGATTTAGGGTTAGAGGGTGTTACATTTAGTGGTATCAGAGCTATAGGTTTAGCCGATTCTCGGACTAAATCGAGTTCGTAAGTGAGTCTAGAAGTACATGCCACAGTCAAGTCAAAGTTGAGTCAGGATTATTGGATGCTGACCTATCTAATTGTTTTTGTTTTATAGATTAAAGATATCTGATGAACACCTTGATGATATAGATGAAGAAATGAATGAAGAATCATATGATTTAGACAAAAGTGAATCGGCTACATCTAGCGTGAATCCAATTAGAAACCAACCTCCCAATGTAGAAAGAGAGAACGTTAGGGAGAGAGAAGAAAAATGTAGAAATGATTCTGATATATTAAGAGTTTTAGCTGATGCTCTCCAGCGAGTAGCGGAGACTGTACCTGCTACCACATCTGTACTTGTTCCTAGACGGGCCCCTATTAAAGAATTAAGGAAATATGGTGCCACGGAATTTTCGGGTCTGAAAGGTGTTGATTCGTCCATAGCTGAAAACTGGATGGAAGCAACAAAAAGAATTTTACAACAATTAGAGTGTACTCCACATGAAAGCTTGTTGTGTGATGTATCTTTATTACAGGGTGAAGCACTATGGTGGGAATCTGTGATCCGACACTTGCCTATTGATCAAGTAACTTGGAACTTGTTCTAGAAAGAATTTCAAAAGAAGTACATCGGGGAAATATACATTGAAGATAAGAAACAAGAATTTTTTACTCTGAAACAATGTGAAATGACAGTAGTGGATTATAAACGGGAGTTTTCACGACTGGGTAGATATGCATCATAGTTCATACCAATCGAAGCTGACAGTTGTAAAAGATTCTTACGGGGATTAAGAGATGAAATAAGGGTGTTATTAGTATCTCATCGAATCACTGAATTTGTTGACTTGATTGAACGGGCTAAGATGATAGAACAAGTCTTGGGGCTTGATAAAAAGTCTGAACCTTCTAAATCAGTTAGGAAACGTATGGGGACTACAAGCTCGAATCATTTACCGAAAAGATCTAGAGAATCTAGAGGTGGATGGAGATCAAATTTCAGATCAGATAGAGGAGGAAAGAGTCAGTGGAAACAAACTACAGTGTCGACCGGTAGTGTAAGAGGTCCATCCCGAGATATTGCTATTCCAGATTGTGAACATTGTGGGAGGAAACATAGACGTGAATGTTGGTGATTGACTAGAGGGTGTTTCAAATGTGGTTCCACTGATCACTTTATTAAAGATTGCCCAAAAGTTGACAGTACTACACCTGTGACATCACAGAGATCAGCACCTACTACTAGAGGTAGAGGAGCAGGTAGAGGTGGTCCGGTATCTCGAGGAGGTGGTACTAAAAGAAATAGTGATGTTGTTACACAACAGTCGGAGGCCAGAGTTTCGGCTAGAGCATATGTAGTCCGAACCCGAGAAGAGGGTGATGCACATGATGTTGTAACAGGTATATTCTTATTATATTCTGAACCTGTTTATGCTTTAATTGACCCTGGATCTTCACATTCATATGTTAATTCAAAACTAGTTGAGCTGGGAAAATTGAAACATGAAATGTCTAGAATGTCAATAGAGGTGTCAAGTCCGTTAGGACAGACGATGTTAGTGAATCAAGTTTGTCCGAGATGCCCGTTGAAAATTCAGAATAAGACTTTTCTGGTTAATTTGTTGATTATGCCATTTGGAGATTTTGATGTAATATTGGGTATGGATTCGTTGTCTGAACATAGTGTAATTTTGGTCTGCTATAAAAAGAAGTTTAGTATTCAGGTTGAAAATGGAAGCACTATTGAGGTAAAAGGTATTCGAAATAATGGGCCGACACGTGTTATTTCAGCAATGAAGGTTAATAAGTTGATACAGCAGGGTTGCACAGCATACTTGGCTTATATTATTAATTCAGATTCGGTTGGAAGTCAATGCAGTAAAATCCGAACAGTTTGCGAATTTCCTGATGTTTTTCCTGAGGAATTACCGAGTTTGCCACTAGACAGATAAGTTGATTTTGCTATAGAGGTTTACCCGGGTACTGCTCCAATTTCTATTCCTCCATATCGGATGTCACCTACAGAATTGAAGGAGTTAAAGGTACAGTTGCAAGATTTGTTAGACCGTGGTTTTATTCGGCCGAGTATTTCACCATGGGGAGCTCCAGTATTATTTGTTAAAAAGAAATATGGTTCGATGCGACTTTGTATTGATTATAGACAATTAAATAAGATGACAATCAAGAACAAATATCCCCTTCCTCGCATTGATGATTTATTTGATCAGTTGAAAGGAGCTTCAGTGTTTTCAAAGATTGACTTAAGGTCAGGCTACTATCAGTTGAAAGTAAAAGAGTGTGATGTGCCCAAGACAGCTTTCCGTACAAGGTATGGCCATTATGAATTTTTAGTAATGCCATTCGGTTTGACTAATGCCCCAGCTGCTTTCATGGATCTGATGAACCGCATATTTTAGCCATATTTAGATCAGTTTTTTGTGGTTTTCATTGATGATATATTAGTTTATTCGAAGACAGAGGTAGAACATGATCAGCATATCAGAATAGTGCTACGGATTTTGCGGGAAAAACGATTATATGGGAAATTGAGTAAATGTGAATTCTGGTTGTCCGAGGTCGTATTTTTAGGACATGTAGTATCGGCAGATAGAATTAGAGTTGATCCGAAAAAAGATAGAAGCCATAGTTCAGTGGAAAGCTCCGAAGAATGTATCTGAGGTACGTAGTTTTCTTGGTTTGGCTGGATATTATAGAAGATTTGTGAATGGATTTTCAAAAATAGCATTGCCTATGACTAAGCTGCTACAGAAGAATATTTCTTTTATTTGGGATGATCAATGTCAGAAAAGTTTTGTGATGTTGAAGCAAATGTTAATAGAAGCACCAGTTTTGACTTTACCAGAGTCGGGAAAAGATTTTATTGTATACAGTGATGCTTCATTAAGTGGTTTAGGTTGTCTACTTATGCAAGATGGAAAAGTCATTGCATATGCATCTCGCCAATTGAAACCACATGAACGTAACTATCCGACTCATGATTTGGAGCTTGCAGCCGTGATTTTTGCTCTGAAAATTTGGAGACATTATCTTTATGGAGAAAAATGCTACATTTATACAGATCATAAGAGTCTGAAGTATCTTCTTTCCCAAAAAGAATTAAATTTGAGACAGAGACGGTGGATCGAACTTTTGAAAGACTATGATTGTGTTATAGACTATCATCCGGGAAAAGCTAATGTTGTAGCTGATGCATTAAGTAGAAAAGCTGCAATTGAGTTGAGATCAGTGTTTGCACAGCTCAGTATTAGTGACGATGGGAGTCTGTTGGCCGAATTGAGAGTAAAGCCAGTGATGTTTGATCAAATTAGAGCAGCTCAGTTGGAAGATGATAAGCTGATGAAGAAAAGTGAGATGATACAGAATGGTACAGTAGAAAATTTTAGCATTGATGCACATGGATGTTTAAGGTATCGAGATAGAGTATGTGTTCCAGCTAAATCTGAATTGAAAGAGTTAATACTCCGAGAGGCACACGATAGTTCATTTGCTTTACACCCGGGAGGTACAAAAATGTATCGTAATTTACGAGATTTGTATTGGAGACCCGGAATGAAAAGAGACATAGTTGAATATGTTGGTAAATGTCTTACATGTCAACGAGTGAAGGCGGAACATCAGGTACCTACAGGTTTACTTCAACCTATTAATATTCTTGAATGGAAATGGGATCGTATTACAATGGATTTTGTTTCGGGATTACCGTTGTCAGCAAGTAAAAAGAATGCTATTTGGGTGATAGTTGATAGACTTACCAAGTCAGCTCACTTTATAGCAGTCAGAACAGATTGGTCGTTGTAAAAACTTGCTGAGGTATACATTCAAGAAATTGTTAGATTACATGGTGTTCCGGCATCGATAATTTTAGATTGAGGTCCTCGGTTCACATCGAGATTTTGGAGACAGTTACATGAGTCGTTGGGTACACGGCTTAATTTCAGCACTGCATTTCATCCACAAACAGACGAACAGTCCGAACGAGTAATTCAGACATGCTTCGGGCTTGCATCATCAAATTTGAATCAGGTTGGGAACGTTATTTGCCTTTAGCGGAATTTGTATATAATAATAGTTTCCAATCAAGTATTCAGATGGCTCCGTATGAAGCGTTGTATGGTCGAAGATGTAAATCACCTGTGTGTTGGACAGAGTTGAATGAAAGAAAAGTACTTGGACCGGAGTTGATTCAAGAAACAGAAGAGACAGTTAAGAAGATTCAAGGAAGATTAAAAGCAGCTTTTGATAGACAGAAATCATATGCCGATTTGAAACGACGGGATATTGAGTATTCGGTTGGGGACAAAGTATTTCTTAAAGTTTCTCCATGGAAGAAAGTATTGAGATTTGGCCGGAAAGGTAAATTAAGTCCTCGTTATATTGGGCCATATGAAATAGTGGAGAGAATTGGATCGGCAGCTTATCGGTTGGCTTTACCTCCGGAATTACAAAAGATACACGATGTTTTTCATGTTTCAATGCTTCGAAGGTATAGATCAGATCCTTCTCATGTTATTTCTACTGAAGATATTGAAATCCGACCGGATTTATCTTATGAAGAAGAACCAATTAAGATTCTAGCACGAGAAGTAAAAAAAAGTTGAGAAATAAACAAGTTTCTCTAGTGAAAGTGCTGTGGAGAAGTCATAAAGTGGAAGAAGCAACATGGGAATCGGAAGAAACTATGAGAGCTCAGCACCCCCGTCTATTTTCAGGTAAATTTCGAGGACGAAATTTTTTTAAGGGGGAAGAAATGTAACGAGCCAAATTCCACGGGCACCGGAAAAATGAGTTTAGGGCCTCCGTCTTAGGAAAAAAGAGTCGTAGGGCCTTCGTCTTAGTAAATCGAGTTAGTAAATAATTATTAAAAATATTTGAGTGTTTAGTTGCGTGTTAATTAAGCTTTGAATAAGTGAATTTAGTTTAATTAGAAATAATTAGTAGAAAGGACTAAATTGAATAGAGAATAAAAGTTTAATTATGGAATATAAGAATATTAAATGATTAAATTAGTAATTAAACCAAATTAGTGACATGTGTAAGGTAGTGAATAAATACATGTGTTTTTAAATTATTGGTACAAATTTATAATATATATGTATTTACTTAATTATTAAGTAAAAGATATTTATTTATTATTATTATTATTATTAATTATGTAATATTATATTTTCATTAATTAGTTGTGATAATGGCAAGTGTATGGCAATGATGAATGAAATGTGTCATAATGTGTGTATATACAAATGTATGTTTATTATTAGTTATTAATTAGATATTTTATAATAATAATTAATTAAGTAAATAATAAAGAAAACAAAAGAAAAAGAACAAAGAAAGTTACAGAGAAAGTCACGAATTTGGGAAAGAAAGAAAGAAAAGAAAAGAAAAAGGAAAAATTGGAGAATTGAAGCTTGAGAATTAATTGGTAAGTTTAATTAAGCCCTTTTCTTGTAATTTTGATGTTTTTGGAGTCTTAGAGTTCAATATTTTTGAGTTTATGTGGAGATATTGAAAGTTAATAGTACTTGAGTAAAGCTCATGTTGAACAAATGATGAAATTAGGGATTAATTTGATTAAATTATTGATTTGAATTGATTAAAGGACTTAATTGTAAATTAGACTATACATTTTGTGTTTTAGGGATTAAATTGAAAGAAATTCAAAATTATGGAAAAATGGTGAAAAATTTGATAGTTATAAAGGAGTTTTGACAGAAATTGAATAAGGAAATGATATGAATTGTTAAAAGGAAGAAGATGATAATGGTTAGGACAAATTTGGTATTATGGTAAAAGTTGCATGGAAAGTTAGAAATTTATATAAAATATAAATTTATTAATTAATTGTAATTATGTTAATTTTCGTAGCAAATATGGAAATCGAGGTGATAAATACAAAAGGAAAAGAAAAAGTGATCGAGGAGTAAATACGACAAATTCGGGTTTGTATTATCTTAATTCAAGTTATTATTTGTTATGTGTTTAAATTTAATATAGGCGTGTAGAGAATGAAATTAAGGTAAGTAGTGGTATTTGAATTAAATATGATTTGGAATTGATAGGTGAATGTATGATTGTGTGAATTGATTTGGAATTGATTGGTGAATGTATGATTATGTGAATTGATTTGGAATTGATTGGTGAATGTGTGATTATGTGATTTTGAAGCAAATTGAGATGCTATTATGATTGAATTTGAATGATTTCATTCAATTAAAAGTGGAAGTGAAATGAATAAGTGATTCCGATACCCTATTAACTAGTCGGGCTTAGTGGATATAGTTGGCATGCCATAGGATCGAGACAGTTCAGAGATTCTTCGACTTCGAGTCGATGACGCACTTGGTTGTCCATAGATTTGCTTCGGGTAGTTTCGATGAGGCTTTGGTAGCCACTTTGCTTCGGCTCAGCCGATGAGACACTTGGTGTGTCATAGATTTACTTCGAACTATCCGATGAGGCTTTGGTAGCCACTTTACTTCGGCTATGCCGATGAGGCGTTGGCTGCCATTCTGATTTGTTTAATTGGATCCGTGTATCCGCCAAGGTCCGTGTCAAGTTAATAGGGGAAAATAAGTGAAGTGGTAAATTCCGAATGAATGTGATTGAGTTATTGATATGAGATTTGTGATATGTGATTGAATACATGAATCAAAGATTCATGAAAAGTTTAAGTTGAAATGTGATTTGAGATATTGTAAATGCTTGAGAAATGATCAAAAGTTTGTGAATTATTGAAATCTATATTGATGATAATATGGTATGAACTTATATGTATGATTCGATAGTTGTTTATGTTAGTGTATAAGTTCGGTAATGCCTTGTAACCCTGTTCCGGCGACGGTTTAGGGTTAGAGGGTGTTACACTCTAACCCTAAATCGTCGCCAGAACAGGGTTACAAGGCATTACCGGACTTATACACTAATAAACGAACAAAATCAAATCATAAATCTGAGTTTTAATCTAAAACTTCCTAAATTCCATCAAAAAGTCCTTAATATGGGCCTACGAGGACCAAAATATGCTTAGGAAGTGATTTGGAACTAAACCGGGGACTTTGGGAACTTCTCTTTGAAAATAGAGGCACACGCTCGTGTGGCCTGCCCGTAGGGCTCCCATGGCTGTGGGGCCAGGCCGTGGAGCCAGGCCGTGGGCAGATCTGACTTGTTTCACACGGCCGTGGGACTAGTCCGTGGGCAAGTCTGACTTTGCCACATGGCCTGGGCACACGCCCATGTGCCTTGGCCGTGTGAAAACATGATTTTTCATCGTTTTAAAGCTACTTTCACCCATCAAACATACCTAATTCATGCCCAAATCATTGACTTATAAATCTTGATCAAATAACATTCATTTCATCTATCAAACTTAGCAAATATTCATCTATTCACATCAAATACTTCATAAGTGTTACATATCACATTATACCCAAAACATAATACATACATACACATGTGACTTAAACAAAACCTAGTACATGCCACATTTATATTGATAATTTGATCTTTTAACCATCAAACTAAATTTTATACACATATGCATTCCATCACTTTTCATATAATATAACCATCAATAACTTTATCTAACCAAACATTTTATACATGCCATATAAATCAAAAGATAATAACCCAAAAACTACCGGAGAATATTAGGATAGTGTGATTCTTTGAGATGATCCGATCCTCCAAACTCACGTTAATCTACAAAAACATGTCAAACACATTCAAGTAAGCTTATGAAAGCTTAGTAAATTCATAGGCTTGGAAAGTAAACTTACCAAATATTGTAACACATTCATATAACATACATATATACTAATTTCTCCTGTAAATCGCAAATCAAAGTTAAGCTCGTTTAATACTGCTTATTGTCATTCATAATAAAAATTTCACTTTCTTGGGCCCTTTTTCCACTTACCACTTTTATTCGAATTAGGGGACTATACGGAATTGAGTATGTCATCTTCAATTTGCCATCGTAGGACTATGGGCTTACACATAATATCGTTTTACTTTCTGAAGCCATGGCCTAACCATGGTCTTACATGGGTCATATATCATACCGATGTCATATCCCAGATATGGTCTTACACAGAAGTACTTATCACTTTTCTCCGATGCCATAGCCCAGCTATGGTCTTATACGGATCACTTGTATCACTTTAATCCGAAGCCATAGCCCAGCTATGGTTTTACACGGAAATCACTTGGCACACCTCACCGATGCCATAGCCCAACTATGGTCTTATACGGGAGTCACTTATCACTTGTTGTCATGGTCCAATCATGGTCTTTTCCGTCTATTCATCTTGTTACCAAACGAAAATACTCAATTCCGATATTTCCCTTAACTTGAATTTTTACTCATTTATTCATTTCTTTAATTCTTCTATAATTTCACAATATTCACATATACTATCATATACCACGACATTTACGTAGTTCGAGAACAAATTATCAAATTTAACCACATGAACTTACCTAGGCTAATTCACAAAAGTTGTAGAAGTTCGGGAATTATTCGACTATTTTCTCCTTTCCTCGATTTACTTCTATTTCTTGATCTATAAATGCAAAACCATTCATTTATCAGCGTTTATTTCAATTGTATTACATTCCAAAATTTGTATCTTTTTATTCCTGAAATTACACTTTTACCTCAAATTTTGTAGTTTTCACAATTTGGTCCTTGACCAATTAACTCATCAATAGAACCTTTTCTCCTCAATTAACACTTTATCTAAATCTTATAATCTATTTTGTAACCATTAGAATTCAAAATTTCCAGATAAAACCCTAATTTCATATTCTTTTACAAATAGGTCCTTAAATATTCACTTTCTATTCAATTCTTTCAATAAAATCAACATATAAACAAATTAAAGCTTTAATTCCATGCTAAATCATCACATACTTCCAGCACATATTCATAGCAACTTCCGAAATCAACCATGAAATCAAAAACTATTGGATTAGACAAGAGGACCTAGTTGTAAAAGTCATAAAAATACAAAAATTTCAAGAGATAATCAAGATTTGAACTTACTTGCAGTAAAAATAAGAAAAAAATAGCTTTTAGAAACCCTCCTATGGTGTTTTTTCTGGAGAAGATGAAAGAAAATGAAAAATCTAGATATTTCTTCTAATTTAGTCCATATAACACTATTAGATTTCTACTTATTTACAAAATTGCCATTAGTTCACACTAGATTTCAGCTAATTTTCAACCCATCCGTCCAGCCCATTTAATTTTGGGCTTAATTACACTTTAAGTCCCTCCTATTAATTAACTAAGCTATTTAGTCACTTTCCATAATTTTACACTTTATTTAATTTAGTCCTTTTTACTCAATTGACCACCAAAACCTTAAAATTTCTTAACGAAACTTTAATTATAACTTATTAACACTTCATAAATATTTATAAAAATATTTATGGCTCGGTTTAATATCCCGAGGTCTCGATACTTCGTTTTCACTTCTAAATTATTTAGTATTTATTTCTAAAATACTATTCGCTATTTCAATTATTTTTCCTAACTTCACATTTAATTTATACTCATTAAATTAATAATATTTTCTACTAATTTTTCGTATTTAGTGATCTCGAATCACTGTTTCGACACCACTGAAATTTGGGCCTTTACAATCAACATTCTTCAACAATTTAACACAACATTTAGCTCAAATAATAGCTAAATTCACTTTATTAATCAAAATTTACCATTAATGTAACACCTCAAAAGTTGCTACAGTTTTGAAAGTAGTGAAAATTTGAGCTCCTGCCCTCGATAAAGTGAAATAAAGGAAAAATAATGAAATAAAAGTGATAAAAAGGAGAAGTTGAGTTGTCAATTAAAATTTTGATTAAGAAGCATATTATGATGTATTGATTCAAGTAAGGGCTAAATTGTCAATGCGAGAAAAGTTTTGTGGCTCAAGAGTAAATACTCATAATTTGAGGGGTTAAAGTGTAAATATGAAAATTTGAAGGGTGAATAGTGTAAATATTTTAAGGGTGTAAGAATCTAGAAATTAAGAAAAAGGGATGGATTAGGGCCAAATTGAATAAGTGGAAAAGGTATGAGGGGTTAAATTGCGATTTTACTAAAATGAGTAATGATTCAATGGAAAACTTTGGAGGATCATAAGGGGAAAACTGGTCATTAGCAAGAAAGATAATTTGGAGAGTAATGATGATGTTGGTGATATTTTTAATTAATTAATTAGATAAATGTTATTTAAATAATATTTTATTAAGATTTTTAGTAATATTTCATTATTAAATTATTAATATAAAAGGGAGGAAAAATGAAGAATTCTTCTTCATCTTTCCATTCTTCCAACGTGTGAAGAAGAAGAAAGAAAGAAATTTTCTTTTCTTTACAATTTGGCCATTTCACCAAAAATCTATCATTTTCACTTAGAAATCAAAAGAATTCCCATAACCACCAAGACAGAAAAATGATAAGGAGACTATAAGGAGCTAGAATATCAAGTTAGATTCAAGAAAATAGAAGTTAGAGGAGACAGAAAGTCAAGTTAAAGTTTGGTTTCAAGAGAATAAGGTATGGATGTTAAGGGTTTATGTTATTTTCAAGTTTAGTAGTGATAGAAAAGCATAAATATGTTGTTAAAGTAAAGATTTCTCATGAGGAAATATTGTGTTTTTGACATGTTGATGAAGAGAGAAGTTGAGAAAAAGAGAAAAATAAGAGATTTTGATAGAAAAGAGGCAATTACCAATGAACTTCCTTGTTATTTAAGAATTAAAATGTGAAATTGTAAACTAAGTGGTTATTATGTAAAATATAGAGAATAATAATTTAGTATGTAAAGTAGAAATTTATTATAAAAGGATAATAGTTGAGTTATATGATAGTGAAAAATACACAAAGTATTGAATAAGTGAAATTATGGAAAAATATAAAATTTTATAGAAAATAGACTAAATTGAAAGACTTGAGAAAAATATGTGGGGGAAAAAAATTACAAATGAAATACATAGAAATTTGATGTTTAAACAAGATAGTAGAATTAATTATGTGAATTGAGTGAGATGAGAAAGAAAAATTATTTAATAGTGAATAAAGGACTTTTATGTAAAAAAATGATTAAACTGGAAAGTTGTAAAAAATTACAAGAAAATATTGAAAAATAAAGAATATAGTGAAAAATATAAGAATATATGAATATTGTAGTCCAAACTTCAATTATTTTATAAGTTGTGAGAATTAGAGGCTATATCGTGAATTTGAGAAATTTATGTTAGAAACAGTAAAAGTGAAGTACATAACACTTAATAAGTGAAAATAGATATTGTGGTGAATTATGGATGTCGAAACCATTTTTATATTTTGAAAAGTGGGGTCGACTTTGATTTTTTAAAAAATAAAAAAGGGAGCCGTCACCAATCTTTTTTCGAGGTGTGATTGGGCCACCTTGAAATTGATCATTTAAATAAAAACATTTTTTATTTATTAAAACAATGATTTTGGTCTACGAAATTTGAGAAAACGGGTTCGGGAGTCGGTTACGTACAAGGAAGGATTAGCACCTTTGCAACGCCCAAAAATTGGTACCTAATTGGTTATTTAATGTCCTTATGTCGAAAATTCGAAAAATGTTTTAAAATGCGATCCTTTTGATTTTAAAATTTATCTCTTAAAAAGATATTCAATTATTTGGATTTCAAAAGCAAAATCGAAACCCAGTAAGTAGAGCACAATTTTTCAAACTTCCAAATCATCAAATATCCTTTGCTTTTTAGAAATCCTTTTCTCGAGATAACATAATGTCATATCCAATAAGTTAGGACACAACATCTCGATTTTCTGAGAATAAGCTTTTATTTAAAACTTATAAATTTTGATTTCAAAAGGGTACTTGATTACTTAAATTCGATGAGAAAGATCGAAGCCCAGTAAGTTAGGGCACAATTCTCTCAAAGCTCCCAAATACCGAGTTTTGCTTTATTTTAAAAAAAAACTTTTTGAATAAAATGGAGCAAGATTTTAGTAAAACATGAAATGAATTACAATGCTAATATGCATAATAGGATAATAATTGCTATAATACAAATAACAACAACGAGAGCAAAAAGAATAAACAATATGAGTAAAATAAAAAGCTAATAATAAATAAAAACAATAAATAAGTGAAAACTGATAAAAGTTTAAATAATAATTCAAAAGGAAAAATATTAAAAAAACAAAATGAAAATTAAAATAATAATGATGATAATAATAACAATTATAAAATAATCATGACAATAATTATAATATAATCCCAAGGCTAACATAAAAATAAAAAAAAAAGTGATAAAATAACGAGGTTTCAATCTTTAAAAACATAAAGTAAATAACGATTAAAAAATATATACATAAAATAAAAATTAGTAAAAAAAAATCAGACTTTATATAAAAGAAATTGAATATATATAAAATAAATAAATAAAGTATATAAAATTAATGATATATAAAAAATAGATAGCGAGCAAAACAATATAAAAAAAATGATGAAGTTTACGATGGAATATATATATATATATAAAAGATAAAAACATATAAAAAAAACTTGAATGGATAGTAAAACAATTTTTTTAAAAAAACAAAAATAATGTGGCAAAGCTTAAAAGAGTAATATATATATATATATATATATATATATGATAAAATGAATAACATATATTTTAAATAAATAAAATGTAAAAACTTTTGCTCAATAATAAAATAGTTTAAAACAAGACACAGCAAAGTTTTAAATTAGATTTAAGAAAATAAAACTAAATAGTACGTATAAAAATAATATATGATAAATGAAATAATATATATTTATAATAAAAATAAACCTAATGTAAATAATAAAAAAAAACAAAACGATTTAAAAAATATATATATGTGAAATTAAAGTAAATATAAAAAAGGTTTGAAATAAAGAATATATAAAGTATTAAAATAAATAGAAAAAACAACATAATTTAAAATAAAGAATATATAAAATATTAAAGTAGATAAATAAATAATAAATTAAAAAAGGTAAGACTCAAAGAATTAAGGATTAAATCAGAACACAAAATAAAATCCAGGGTTAAAAACATAAAGGAATAAACATAGCGAGGTCAAATTATAACACGCGCAAAGAACAGGGGACTAAGCTGGGAAATAGCCCAAGTCACAATGTACTGCTCTTAAAGGGTAGGGCTAAAATATAATGTGCGTAAAACATAGGGGATCAATTGGGAAATTAATCCTTTACTCCCAAAACGCAGCGTTTGATTCGGGACCAATATGGAACATAAACAAAATTAAAAGGAAAAATTAAAAATATGAAAAAAAAAAACTAAAATAAATAAATAAAAACATGAAAGAGGCTAACGCGCAAATAGACCGTTTAGTCTAAAATGCGCAGTCACCTGGTATTGCAACAAAACGACATCGTTTGGTTAATTAACTAAAACCCCAAAAAAAAATTGCTAAAACTCATTTTTACTGCTGTTTCAAACAAAACCCAGAAAAATAGAAAGGTTTCCCCTCCCCTTTCTTTCGGCTAGGGTTTTGAATCCCAAATCTCACAACATTGCCGGACCACCACCATGAACGGCGACCAGCATGCTCGAGCTTTGTGGTTGTTTTTTTAGCTTTGAGATCCCCTTTCAACCTCTATTTCAACGAAGCAAAAGGAACCCCACAGCTTATTTGTAAGGTAAATATTCCATTTTTATTTTCAAATGCTTTAAAATTCTAATATATAAAAAAATAAAAGAAATATAATCAAAAGGAAAGCATAAAATCAAGAAGAGTTGAATCTCAAATCACCCTCTTTTAGAATCGATTTTGGATTGCTTTATTTGCTTTATATATATTTTTTACAATTTGTGTGTATACCAAAAAATCAAAAGATCCCATTACATTCATTTTTATAGTCGAAATGAATGAAATCTTGATTCTGATTCTGCCTATTTTGCTATTGCCGATTTATCTGCTGTTTCCCTTTTTTGCAGGTGGATATACGGCAGCGATAAGGGCGAGATTTACGCACTAACAGCGGCGTGATGCCCGGTAGTGAGGGTTGGGGGCTGCAGCGGCCAAGAGGGTAGCTAGGGTTCTTCCAAAAATTTTAAGTATTTTGGGCTATGGGCCTTTGTAATTTGGGTTAGGGTTAGTTTAGACTCTTTTTTTTTGCATTTTAATTTGGATAGTGGGCTAAGATTTGTAAAATTTAGTGTTTGGGTTTGTAATGATAGACATTTGGACAATTATTTATTTTTTTGGGTTTTTATTATTGACATGGGCCCGGGAAAAAATGGGCCATTACAATGGAAATGTTAATAAGTATTGAAATATGCTATATGTGTTATTAAAAGGAAAAGATATTGTTACATGAAATATTGTGATGATGACTAAATTGTAAAGTATATAAAAGTGTTATGTGAAATGTGTAATAAGAATTATTAGTGAGTTATGATTGATTATTAAGTATGGAGACAAGTTACATGTATTATTGAAAGTGAAAGATATAATTATACTAAATATTGTTACAAGGAATGAATTGTAAAAAGTGTAAAAGTAATATTTGTGAATGATATAATTTGCCCAAGTAGACGAGATTAGAACTATTGGGATATAGATGGCATGCCATGAAGGAAATTTTAGCGCACTTATCGTCTTTCACTTTAACGTTTACTGCTTCGCACTTCGGTGCTTAGTGATTTGCACTTTGGTGCATACTGTTCAATTAGTGCTCTTTAGTGCACTTCTATATCAGTTCCGTATATCCTAAGTGTTTTGTTTAATCTACTAGGCCTCTGTTAAAAAGGTAAATGATTTTCATTATAAGGTAAAATTTCATCTCTGACTATTGATCGAAATATTTAATCAGAAAAGTGAAACACAAGTAAATTTAATGTATTTGAGGGAGTATAAGAAAGAAAAGGACTAGTAAGTATAAGAAAGAAAAGGACTAGTAAGTTAAATGTGTAAAGATAAATTGTGAATGAAATGATAAGGATTAGTGATGAAATTATGAAAATTACATGTATTAAAAAGAGTAGTAAATTCTATGGGTTGAATTGAGGACTTAAGAACTAAATTGTAAAATAAGCAAAAAGTGGCAAATGAGTACGATAATAAGAAATTGAGATGTAAAATGATAAATAAACAAAGAAATGGAATGTTAGGAATTAAGGAATTTAATAGATTTTAAATATCATGGGTACTTAGTATGTAACATCCCTAACCCGTATCCGTCACCGAAATAGGGTTTCAAGGCATTAACAGAGTTTATAAAACATTTAAAATTATTCCGAGTCAATGTACTATTCATATCTCGAGATTTTTTTCACAATGTCCCTTTGATGGGCCCTCGAGGCCCAAAACATAAATTAGAACCAATTTGGGACTAAATCGGGGTCTCGAGAAATTTTTCGTAAAATCTCAAAATTTTTCTTAAAACAAAGGGTCACACACTTGTGTGGTATGGGACATGCCCATGTCCCTTACTCGTGTAACTCTCTGACTTGCAACTCATGAAAAAATTAATATCATACGGCTAAGGTACATGCCTGTGTCACTAGGTCATGTGGCTAATTTCAATCTTCGAATTTAGGTGCAGGTTTCACACGTCTATATCAGACACTCATGTATCCAGGCCATGTAACTCACTCGGCTGAGGCACACGCTCGTGTGAGCTCGTGTACTCGATATAGGACATTCTGTTTCTCAAATTTTTGGATGCAGGGGACAACGGCCAGGCTACACGCCTATATTTCAGACCGTGTGTCACACACGGCCTAGACACACGCCTGTGTGTCTACCTGTATGGACAAAATAAGGCTATTTTCCAATACCTATTTCTCACCCAAATCTATCCAAAACCTGCACAAAACATTTACAATACCAACCAACCAATTTTAAACATAATTTCCAACCAATTTCATCATTCAATGTCATATTTTCACATGCACACTTAGTATAATTCTTACCTCTTTAATCTTGCATGCTTAGTCTCAACAATTCAATCTATATCAAGCATACATGTAAACTATAATTTGCTTTATATCATACCAATAATATAATTTAACACTAGCCATACCAATGACTAGGTTTACATTCATCCCTTTCAATACACATTTTAACCTTAATAGCCTATACATGCCATTATATCAAAATGAGATCCATATTTATACCAAAATGAGCTGGTGGATAGTGTGATGTTACTCCAACCTCTACGAGCTTCCGAGCACTATAAAACTGGGAAAATAAAACAGGCTAGACACTTAGTGCTTAGTAAGTTCATGTAACAAGAGTATAACTTACCACATGTTTCCATTTAATTAAATCAAACACATATGCATCCAGCATTAGAATATTACTATAACAACCTAAAAAGTATGGGCATCGGAAAATAAATTATTGAGTTTCCGTTTTAGTAAAACAGATTTGTAAATATTTATTAAAAATACTTACGAAGTTATTTACGTGGCCAATTAGGTTTTAGTTAAGTGAATTTAGTTGAATTAAGGTTAATTAAGTATTAGGACTAAATTGAATTAAATGTGAAAGCTTAATTATAGAATAGAGAAAATTTAAGGGACTAAATAAGTAATTAAACTAAATTATCGAAATATGTGTGGTAAAAACAATATACATGTGTAATAAATACATGTATACATTTGTAATACATATATACATATTCTTATTAATTAAGTACAAGATATTTATTAATTATATTATTATATTATATTACTATTATAATTAAATAAAAGAAAAAAATGGATGAAAAAGAACAGAGAAGCTCACGAAATAGGGAGAAAGAAAGAAGAAAAGAAAAAAAAAGGAAAAATAGGGTTTTAAGGTTTCAAGCTTAAATTGGTAGGTCAATTTAGTCCCTTTTTCTTGTGATTTTTGAGTTTTTGGAATCCTAGAACAAAGTATTATTAGATTTGTGTTGAAAATTTGAAAGATAGTAGATTTTTAGACATGGTTCATGATGGGTAAATTGATGAATTAGGGATTGAATTTTTAGAAATTCAAGTTAGAAGTTAGTAAAGGATTGAATTGTAAAAAAATATAAGTTTTGAATAGTAGGGACTAAATTGAAAAAAATTAAAAATTTGGGATTTATGGTGAAATTGAAGAGTTAAAATGAGTTTATAGTAGAAATTAAATGAGAATATGGAGTTAAATTGGGAAAATAAAAATAGTATTGATTTAAGGATTAAATCGGGAGCTTAAGTAAAACTTATGTATAATTAGTAATAATTAGAGAGAAATTGAGTATTAATGATTTTTAATTGTTTAATTACGTAGGTAATATCGTACCAGAGTCATCGACCAAGAAAGGAAAGGAAAAGGTGGACGAGGAGTGACTCGAGGAAATTTCGGTGTGTATTACCATAATTTGAATTTAATTATTATTAATTGTTGAATTTTAAGTTAATATGCATGGTAAGCAAATTGAGGTAAGTATTAGTACTGAATTGAATGAAATTAAATTAAATTAAGTTGTAAATATATGTGAGCAATTGAAATGCATATTGAATTGAGAAAGTGAAATTGAAATGTGATTATTGATTGAAAATTGAAGTGGTTTGAATTAATTATTGAATTATTATGGTATTGAATTGGAATATGGAATTTGTGATTTATATGAATTTTATTGAAATTGAATTGAGAAATATGAATTGAATACCCTGTTAACTAGTTGGGCTAAGTCGGATATAGTTGGCATGCCATAGGATTGGAAGTGTTAAGGAATATTTCGACCTTGAGTCGACTAGGCACTATATGTGTCGTATTAGGCACCATGTGTGTCATATTTTTACTTCTGATAAATCTGATTAGGTACTGAGTATCGTATTACTTCAACAATGCTGATTACGCACAACGTGCCGTACTGGTGTGTTTGGTTGGATCCATATATCCGCCAATGTCTGATTTATGTTAATAGAGGTAAAAGAACAAATTAGCAATAGAATTGATATTGAATGAAATGATAAATTGAATGATTTGTTTATGAAATGGAATGAGTTATTGGAATGAGATGCAGAAATCAAATGAAATTGAGATAGTGAAATAATGTATGAATTCAATTAAATACAAGATTTGAAATAATGATTATTGTTATTAGTAAATAAGTTGATTTAAAGTATGAAATAGTTATTGAATAATTGGAAACATGAATTGAATATACATAATTTACTATATGATGTTATAAATTTGAATTATGGTAATACCACTGAGTATACATACTCAGCGTACGGTTTGTTTCCGTGCGCATGTTAAGTAAAGATAGAAGTTCCGGTCCAGCATCCAAGATAATCCCGAACTCAAACAAAGTGCTGATGTATAGTTCTTTTTGGCAAATGGCATGTACCTAGGACAAGTGTTTTGGTCATTTTGTTAGTTGATTGTAAATAGTGTTATAACATAAACTTGAATGCTTATATATGTAACGCCCCAAAATTCTTGATTTTGGCTTTTTATGAATTTGTAGTGTAAAAATTCATAAATATATGTTCTGCATTAATTTGGCACAATTATTTGTCTGCTTCAGTGGTTAAGTGTTCCGGGTGTGTTTGGGGAGGTCCTAAGTTCAAGTCACAACTTGGGTAAATTTGGGCTTTTTATGAATAAAGCCCACTCTTGGGTAATGAGGCTTATGAGAATTTATGTGTAAAAGTATATCAGAATGGGCCTGCTGGTCTAATGATTAAGTGGAGTGTTGGTTTGCTGGGGGTCCTGTGTTCGAAACCTTGAATGAATAATGGATTAATTTTTGGTGCTCGTGTCGAGTGAGAGTTTGAAATAATTGGGTTTCTGAGTAGTGGAATTGAGTGGGCAAGTGGGGGAGTGATTTGGGGATTTGGTAGTTATCGGGATTTTGTTGTTGTTTCCCCTTTTATTGAAAATTCCCTCTCCCTAAAAATCTCTATTGTCTTCTGTGTTTTTCCCACTTTGGCTGCCGAAATTCTCTAACTACATTCATTCTTTTTGTTTTTGTTCGTTCTCGTTTCCAATCTGTTTATGTCATGCTTCGTTTGCTCTTCTCTGCCTATAAGCTTTAGTCGTCACTAAATTTTAACGCATTACCGTTTATCGATTAAGGAAGGGATTTTTTTGGTTGTATAGAAACTAATCAGGGGGCTGGTTAGTGTTTTCAAACAGCGAATTAGACGCGTAAATTCTGCGTTTCAATCGAAGGTAAGAATTCCATGGTTTTGGGATAGACGCTCCATTGCGATTTTGTTTAATTTTCGATTGTGTAACTGATTTTAGGCTTTAATCTGTAAAATATTAGGTTCGAGAGTGTTCGTGGTCGGTTTAGGCTTTAATCAAAACCAGGTGTGCACTTTGATTGCACAAAAAACGGATTTTGACGAAAGCCGAAAAGCTTGCTGTCGACACCATATGGGTGTGTGGACTGCCCGTATAGAGGCCGTGTGGCGAGACACGACTATGTGATCGACGAGCCAGGCCATGCGCACGTGAACGGGTGTGACAGACACAACCGTGTAAGGCCGGCGAGGCCATATGTAAGACACGGGCTCGGCTAATTGGGCCGTGTGGGCCACATGGGTAGGCCACATGGGTGTGTGAGCCCATTTTTCTGATTTGAACTGTAAGGTTGCACAGGTCGTCCAAGTCACTGTGACCTGATGTAGGGTCAGTAAGGAAATCTTAAACCCCTATCCTATGATATGATATTGAGATATATGTGTTAACATGTTATACGTAGCATGTGATTCGATACTGTACTGGATATAAATGTATGTATGTTATTCTGCATATTAGCATGCCATGATATTATGTTGCATTGCATTGGGGTGAGATTATTGATAAAGTGAAGGAAGTATCTAAAAGACTTCTAGTCTGTTATCTGGCAGCTATGTTGCATATATCTGTTATGTGCCATTTTACGGTACCTTATAGTATGTAGGGTTGGATGGGTTGATTTTATCCCCATACTTGGTGTGTAGGGCTGGGTGGGTCGATTTTATCCCCACATGGTGTGTAGGGTTGGACGGAGATGGTGTGCAGGGTTGGTGGGCATGTTTTTGTTCTGATCTGATATGCATGCGTTATCTGTATGGGCTAAGGCCCGATTATATCTGATCCTGTTCTGAGTGGCTAAGGCCCACACCGATTCTATAAGGGGCTCAAGCCCGAATTATGTCTGTAATCTGATTGTATGCATGTTGTACTGTAGGGATGTACACACTGAGTTTACGAAAACTCACCCCTTTATTTGTTTGTCTGTTAAGTAATCTCCAGCAGTAAATGGATCAGTGCAGTGGAGGGCTTGACGGTGATTACTGCTATACTTACTGCGGTTTAAGACTTTAATACCCTTACCGTTTTATTAATTATTTTGGGATTATTTTTGTATTATGGACTTGGACTTTTGATTTAATTTGGGAACTAAAAATCGTTATCAATGATTTATTGCGACACAACAAATGCATTTTTCCTAAAACTAAATTAAAGGTTTTTGTATGCATGAATGTTTTCAAAAGCTTCCACAAAAGAGATAAATGTTTTTAAGCAAAACAAACTGTACATGTTTTCTCGCGAAACAAATGGTACACGTTTTCCCAGACTAAGTAAAGATAATAAACTGAAACGATTTTATGGACAATACGTTTTCCAAAAACACTCTCGTGTGACATCACTAGATTCGGCCATAATGTCTATACCGGGTTTGGAGTGCTACAATATAAATGAAAAGTTAAGTTTGTGGAAATGGTATATTTTGGTACAAAACTTGAAATGGATTGAATGTGTTAAATTTAGGTTGAATTGGATATTAATATGAAATGATTGTGATTATATCAAGGATATGTATTTAGGATAAGGTTTTTGATAAGATTTAGATGAATTTGAACATTTTTTGATTTGGTTGAAATATTGAAATTTGGATTGCTAGTGGTTAAAGTATTGCAGTGTGGTAAATTTGAAGTTTAAGGCTCATTTTTAAGTCCACACGGCTAGTACATAGACGTGTGAAATGGCTGTGTGTCCCCTGCACCTTAAATTTAAGAAATAGAATGCTCATGTTTTAGCACATGGGCAGAGACACGGGCGTGCATCTTAGCCGTGTAAAATACACGGCCTAACACACGGGCATGTGACTTGGCCGTATGACTATGTGTTATAAAGAAAAACAAGTCAGAGAGTTACACGGGTAAAGGACAAGGGCGTGTGCTGCCACATGTCCTAGGACATGGGCATGTCACTCACACGGCCTAACCACATGAGTGTGTCACATAGACACACGAGCGTGTCCCTAACTCACATGGACGTGTGAGCCCTGCACCTAGGGAAAAATTTTAGATTTTCACGAAAAATTCCCAGAGCACTCGAACAAGTCCCGATTTGTTTCCAACGCATAATTTGGGTTTCAATAACCCATAAAAGGGAAAATATAATTAATTTATAATATTTTCATAATTGACTGTATAATGTTTGAAATTGATCGAAAATGACTGGTAATGTTCTGTAACCCCGTTCCGGCGACGATTTAGGGTTAGGGGGTGTTACAATTACCCTACCAGACACAATCTCAACATTTAAGTTAGTCAAGATAATTTCATGCGATACTAATTCATAGATGAATGATGAGCTCATCTTTCCATGATTTACATATACTTATTAATTCCATATCGTTTATACCTTTCATGAGTTTATCCCATCGAATTTATCGAAATTTTGATGGGTACTCGGTAGTACACTTTTAGTGTAAGAATCCATAATTCGTCAATTCATATTCACCCTTATCAGAGAGCACACTCTCGAGCCCCTTTTCATACAGCGGGATTACCAGTCCAGGCTAAATCCCCTATAACATATGCTCAAAGAGTTTTGTTAGGATTACCAGTCCAGGCTAAATCCTTTAAGTGACAAATACTCTATAGAGCTTAATCTGGATTACCCATCTGGGCTAAATCCATTACATAACATATACATCAGGAGGGCCTGTATCAGGATTACCCGTCCGGGTTAAATCCTATTTATATCACATGCAGTACCCCTTTTTCATTGATCCATCGAATTCCTTTTATTTAACCGAGATTTTTTCCTTTTTCTCAAGTAATGTCACATATTTCATCATATTTATACATTGAACATTCAATCAACATTCACATCATATAACATGCAATTCAAGCATTTCAAGATTTAATAGTGAGTTACACGAACTTACCCCGATACGTGTTCGTTAGTATCCGAGATTTTTTTCTTACCTCGATCTAATCTCGTATTTGAGCGTTATGAATCTATATAAATGAATTTAACCATCAATTTCATTCAATTCATATTCCATTACATTCAATTTATGTTTTAGGCAAAATTACTAATTTGCCCCTATACCTTTCATAAATTCTAATTTCGTCCCTAAGCTCGGAAAATGAAATTCATGCAATTCAATCTTCTATCCAAGCCTAGCCGAATTCTATATACATCATTTAAAGCACTTATTTTTCACAAAAAATTAGAATTTTTCCATGAATTTCACAAGTTCACAATTTAGTCCATATTTCACAATTTCATCCAAAATCACATTGTAAAAGTTGTTTATTTACTAACAACCTTTCATTTTCTTCCATAAATTTTCAATTTCTAGCATATTCCTCCATGGCACAATTTCCATACTTTGATAACTTTTCAAATAAATCCCCAAAATAGAGAGAACTAGTTATGCCGATCTCAAAAATATAAAAATTATTAAAAACCGGACATGAGAACTTACCAATTTATGCCAAGAAAGTTTCTTTTCTCTCTCCTAAGGTTTCCATGTATTTGGGGAAGAAGATGATACAAAAATGATGATAATTTTAATTTAATTCATTATCATCCTTTTATTTTTCCCAATTCCAATTTAGTCCTTTTCTTTTTCTCAAATTCTATGGATGAATCAACAAAGATGTTTTCCATATTTTGATTGATGGTCTAATTACCATATAAGGACCTTAAGTTTTGAATTTTATAGCTATTTAACCCTTCTAGCTTCTCGCACTCAACTTTCACATTTTATGCAATTAGGTTCTTTCTCTAATTAATCACTAAATCAGTAAAATTTTCCTATCGAAATTTTCATCCAACTTTTCTATCATATCATAAATCATGCAATAATATTAAAATGAATTTTCTCTCTGACTCGAATTTGTGGTTACGAAACCACGTTCCGATTTCACTGAAATTGGGCTGTTACATAGTAAGTTTTCATAGACTTAACGCGTTGTTTTTTCACGCGTAGGTATAAAATAGATAGTAAGCGTTGGATTGAAAAATCGACCTCAGTACATCTCGTCACATCCATCAAGGTCGTAAAAGAGTAAGATGCAATTATTTTGGTTTAGATGTGGCATGTACATAGGCTTAATAAGCTACAAATGAAGTTAAGTGCTGAAAGAACTAGAATGTAAGATTTTACAAATTCTATTGGTTCCGTGAACTTATTATATATTAAAGCATACTTAAGCTAAGCTAGATAAAGACTTATGTTCAAGTTAATTGATATACTTAAGTGATGAATTTTAATGAGTTTGAGGTGAATTGAACTGGTTTTGAAGCGTTGGACTATTTTTGGCATCGATAACATTTCCAGTATCAATAGTGAAGACAATGTATCGATACCTCAAGTTTTAGTATCAATACTTTACCTCTCTACTGATCAAAAATCATATTTAATTCATTTCTAAGCATACTCAGTTAACCAATAATGTCCTTAAACTTCTAAAATAATATTATCAGATTGATTAAATGAAAATTTCATCTTTTAATGTTCAAACTACCTAGTGATTAGTCAAGATAGCTTTGACACCAAATGTAATATTTCTATATCGGGTATAGAGATGTTACAATTAAACAAACAACCGATCTCACCACTATTTAACATATTCGATCAACAACCATACCATTATTAAACAAATTAAAAGGCTACTCTAACATACCAACCCTAAACAATTAATTTAGGCAAATTTGTAGAGTATATTAAAAATAGAGAAAACAAATTGAAATCGGATCACTTCCCTAACATTTTCTCATTCCCTTTGGCCTTTGAACTCTCGACCAATTCTATATCTTTAATTTCACAATCAAAACAATAAAAAAAGTTAGAATAACAAGAATCAACAATCAAAACTTTTAAATCATATCAATGAAGGGCAAACCAACTTCTCTTTTTTAGAACTTATTTAGAATTCTAATCTCTCCTAAATTAAAATCTAATAATTTTGATTATAATCTATAACTTAAAAACATCCAATCACCCACCTAAGCAAAATCAACCAAGAAACTAAAAAAATCTCAACTCTCATTCTTTTTAGAATCTAACTCAAACCTTCCAAGACCTCATTCTAATCTTTGCTGAATCTGAACTTTATTGATTTGATGTTGTTTTATACTTTAAAACACTCAAATCCTTACTCAAAAACATCAAGAAAACTCAGAACTTGAGATTAATGAGAATGGAAGAAAATGAAGGAAAACTGATGAAAAATCTTGAATTAAAATTCTTAATTGAAGAAGAAATCAATTGAAAATGTACATACCAAACTTATCTTGATGGAATTGGTTCAAGATTCGAAAAAGAATTGAAGAATGGATTGAGAGAGTTTGAAAGAAAATTGTTTCGATAAATTTTGCTTCTCCCTCGAAATGCAAATTCCCAACATTCAATTTTATCAAATGGTCTATGTGCTATTGGGCACTTGGTCTAATTACCTGATAAACTTCTCACATGGCTCTAATTATAAGATCTGCCCTTTAGGCATTTAGCCACCTAATTTTAACTTTCTTACAAAATAATCCATACCTCAAATTTCATTTAAAGAAATTCAATTATACCGAGTTATAAAAATAACCCGACACCAGCTCTCGAAAAATCTCTTTATTTTCTTGAAAAAAAAGAAAAAATGTTTTTTTTAACAATCTCATTATATATTCTGATCATATATGCTTTTTTGATAAGTTATTCATAGCCCCTCCTCAACTCATAGGTTGGAGAATAATACGCTTTAACGCACTCAAACCCATATCTTACTAAGAAAAAAAATTACTTTAGATAATCGCTACTTAAGTTAAAAGATTAAGGTGTTTGAAATATGAAATTTTGTTTTTTAATAATTATTTTAAAACAATTAGTCAAACAAATAAATAAATGGTTTTTAAAATGTGCCAACTTAACCTGCCACATGATACTCACCTTATCCCAATAATGGCAGGTAACTTTGGGATGATCTTTTTGCAACAACTCTAAAACGTTTGTGATGATTTTGTAAGTTTCAAAAGATTAGTGATCAAAATGTAAATTTAAACAAGATTAAGGGATTGTTGGTACAGTTTACCCAAAATAAAATATAAGATGAAATTTCAGATAATGATAGTTTTTAGTAAATTATGAAAATACTTGATAAGATTTGTTTTTATTTGATTTAAAAGTTTTGCTTTGCTAGTAATATGTGGAAATTCAAATGGAGACTTGGCAAAATGCAAGTGGTGAACCAAAGCTTCTAGTGGACCCACGTCCATAGGCGTGGCGCCACCCATCAAAAATCTAATAGCCACACGATATCTCCCTTTTAGGCTTTTAGACCTCTCCGCCCACCGGCGGATTCTTGCACAATAAACCATTACCTGGATGGAATTGGATAAGCCTCCTGTTTCATCAATCCCCACCCAATTTTTTGTTTCAACCAAAACCCACATTGTTTTTACACACCACAAATCCGAAGCGTCCTCCTTTTCTTTAAGAAGAAGAAGAGGAAAAAAAAAAAAAATCTTTTTTGATTCATTTGAAGCTAAACCCAGAGAGCAAAACCGACTTCCAAGTTCCAATTTTTGTTTCTTTTTAAAATTTTTTGAAGCTAAACCCATATACCATTTGGTGTCAGAGAAACTAACCCAACAGTGGAAACTATTCTTTTTTATTCAAATTGCTTATTCAAGTCTGCATGAGTTTGGAAGATTTCGAAAGTGATTATCGGTGCTTAAAATTTGGGCACTTGAAGAATAATAATAAATTAAATAACCAACATCAAACATTAGGATGGCAATGGTCGCAATTACAAACCCTCAGCTCTCTTTCAATATCTTCAACTGCTCTGTTACTGGAAGAGAAGCCTCTATATCGAGACAAACTGCTTCTAGAATTCGCTATCGCTTCTCTTCTAGCCGATGGTTGAGTTTCAACTCCTCTTCTGCTACTAACCGTAGGTAATGCTTTAATTTGTTGCACTTAAATTGAATATGACATGAAAAAAAATTGTAATTTTGATGCAGTATCTTGTGGCATTTAGGACTGATAGTTCATAGTTCAAACTTCGAAGTTATATTAGTTTGGAATTTGTTCTGAAAAAAAAAAACAGTTTTTTTGTATAACGAGAGAACTGCCTGAATGAGGCAGCTAAGCATGTCTTGTTTTTTTTCTCTGTCAGGTACAGTTTTGACAGCTTTAAATCTAGGTGTTCTATAGCAAATACTGATGTACACTTAAACCATGTGGCTGTGGAAGATGAGGATATATCTGCAGTGGATATTGGTTGTCGTACAACCCCAATTGTTCAGCTCAAATCTGATGTTCTTGAGACTGAATCTTTGAGTATACTCACCGGGGATACTTATGTTGATAGTCTTTTGACAACACTGCCTGTATGTTCCTCTTTGCATTCATAGTAATTTGTTTTCACCTCGAGTTCAATAGCTTCTTAGATTTTCCTACTGTTCGGTTCCTTTTATTGTTTTAGGTATTAACGGAGGAGGAGCAGAAAACCCTTGCAGCAACGCCTGCACACCCAGAGGGATTGTATGGTAGGACTTCCCATTTTCATGTAGTCAAAGCACACTAGGATAGATGTAATACCCTTAGAGACTTGAGCTGATTTAAGCTCTATGTATATAACAAAGTTGTTTGAAGATTAGCTGTTGTATCGCTCTGCCAGGATTCAGTTTCTATAAGTTGTCACTTTGAGCAGAAACCTAGTTAAAATAATATGCCTAATTTTGTATTAAGAGTTTCCGGTTCTATACAGTTGTCAGACTCTACCTTGGATTACATTCTTTTGAATGCAGCCCTATTGGTTTTTAATTTTGTATCATTTCCAGTTGTTTTACTGAAATTATGGTCTTATTGGTTGCTATCTTTGGCTGTATTCATATTTCAGCATTTTATGCAAGTTGCCTGGCTGGGAATTTAGTGGAACAGCTTTGGAATTTTGCTTGGCCTTCTGCAATTGCATTGCTTCATCCAAGCCTTCTACCAGTGGCAGTCATGGGATTCTTGACCAAGGTATATATTTGCCTAACAAGATATCACTGTATCAAACAAGAGACAATAGAATACTTTCTAACAGAATTTAGGTTAACAGCTTGTTATAATCATTGGAGGCCCATTGGTTGGCAAACTTATGGATCATTCTCCAAGAGTACCTTCATATATCTTTTTGAATGTTGTGCAGGTAATTGTAAAAACATCTTCTTCTTTTTTATGAAGTTAAATGTAAAATCAGTACTGTTTTAATTTGTTTTCTAATTTGTTTGCATCTGCCAGGCTTCTGCTCAGTTGCTGTCAGCAGCAATGATAATTCATGCCCATACAGTCTCCCCAGCTTCTACTTCATCAATTCTTCTCCGTCCTTGGTTTGCTGTGCTAGTGTTAGCAGGTGCTATTGAGAGACTGTCTGGAGTGGCTCTGGGGGTTGCTATGGAGCGCGACTGGGTTGTGCTGGTAGTACCCTATCCCGTGTATTTTTGTTGTTTTCTTCACAGGTAATATTGGCTATCTATCTATTGGAAAGGGAAGTGCAAATTAAACTAGAGTTGCATTTGCAGTTAGCCGGAATAAATAGACCAATTGCACTGGCACAGGCAAATGCTGTTCTCAATCGAATTGATCTGCTCTGTGAGGTATTCTTTAAATCTTTTACATTTTTGAAACTTCGGTTTGTGTAATTTTCTTGTTATTTCAAGTCATTGCAGTTCTTTGTTTACTTTATAATCCATTGAGCATGAATCCTAAAACAAATGCTGGAAAATTTACTAACTTCAGTTATCAAAGATGTTTTTCATGTCATTGCCAAAATTTTTCAATGAAATTAATGACCATCTATAATTACAGATAGCCGGCACATCATTGTTTGGAATTCTTCTCTCGAGATATGATCCGGTAACATGCTTAAAGTTAGCTGCTAGCTTGATGGTGTGGTCGTTACCAATTATGGTAATTGCTTTTATGATTATTATTGTTATTATTTTTTATAAACTAATTTCATTTGTCCAAAGATAAGCAGTAATCACTGCTGCAACCATACAACGAGCTTAAGGAGCTACTTATAGCTATTTACAATTTCAAATGAAATGTATAAAATTACTTAGCTCCCAAGTTGAGTATAAGTCCCTATTTACAGTATCTTGTGCTGTACCCTTCATACCTGCAATCTAAATCTAACTTCCAAACAAAGCGGTCTACTTTCTCTTCAAAATTCTCTCACTTTTCCCCAGATTTCTCTGACATGGTTAACAAACAAGCTTTCTACTGGAGTTCTTGACCGCGCTAAATGTTGTCAAGCCAGTCGCAGAACATCTGATGAGGGGCCTCTGCCAGATGCTCAGAACTTTGGTAAAACTTGATCATCTGATTACTTTTGGAATCCTAATTTTCTTCTTGCTTTATATAGTGTATTACATCCTTTCCAAAGGTTGATATTTGCTTGATATAATTAGTGATTGCCGTTTTTGGATTGCCAGTTAATACAGGTTTGGAAGCCATCAAGCATGGATGGAGAGAATACATACAGCAGCCAGTACTTCCTGCAAGCCTAGCATACGTGCTCCTCTACTTCAATGTCGTTCTTACTCCAGGCAGTTTAATGACTGCATTTTTAACTCAGCGTGGTATTTTTCTATCTATTATGACCTATTTTAAATGCAGTTCTCTTTATTATCTACAGTTCGAACCAAGTTTTGAGGAGAACTTCCTTCTATAGATTGAAAGAAGTTTCAGTCAACAATCTCTAGCTATAGAAGTTACTTTTACCAGGAAAAATAAGAAAAGCAAATACTGGTTACCGAGAAGAGGGGCTTATTGTCATCATCATTTGGAAGGCATTAGCAGTGTCTTGGTCTAATATTGATCTCTTAAAGCACTGTATGCCCTGATATGCCTCAAGTCATTTCATGTATATAGTTTATTGTAAACTGCAATCATTTTTTATCTCCATGTATTGGATGACTCCCGATTAATTGAACAGATTAGATTCTATATTTAAGTTGAGAATTAAACCTTGTACCTTAGCAAAAATTCAGTTCTGACTTGAAGTGCTTGTGGGTTTGTTTAACAGGCCTAAATCCATCTGTTATTGGAGGGTTTAGTGGATTATGTGCTTTTATGGGTGTTGCAGCAACCTTCTTATCTGCATCCTTGGTTAGGAGATTTGGTATTTTAAAGGTTGGCTCTTGTCTCTCCCTCTTATTTTTGTTTTTGGCTACAACATTCAAGTTTGGTACTGGTTCTAATGGTCATATTTTCTTTCAAACAGGCTGGAGCAGTTGGCTTAACTTTTCAGGCTTCACTTCTCACCATAGCTGTTGCTGTTTACCAAAGTGGAACTCTTTCCCAGAGGAGTCCCCTTCTTTTATTCCTATGTTTGATTGTAAGTACAATTTTCTTTAACTTCCATGTTTCTTCTTGGACTATATTGACTTTAAGTTGAAACCAAATTGCCTTGGGTAATTAGGAATCTAGGAAGGCTTGAGTCAATAGCCTTATGTATTATTTATCTGCTAATAGGACTGGAAAAGGTAAATAGATTCTCTGAATGTCTATATGACTATTGATCAGTGGAGCCTTCCTGATCCTTGTTGATGCCTTGAACAGATTTGGCTACTATAGCTAAAGGCCAGGAATTATGAAATTGTCATGTAAAATATGAAAGAGAGAAGAAAATACACCAACCAGTCTTAAGATCAGCATAATGCTTGAAATATCCTCTCATCCTGTATGCAGGTATTATCAAGGTTGGGACATATGTCATATGATATTGTTGGGGCCCAGATACTTCAAACAGGAATCCCATCATCCAAAGCAAACCTTATTGGGACAACAGAGATATCTGTCGCGAGTTTAGCTGAGTCTTTAATGTTGGGAGTTGTAATACTTGCAAATGATGTTTCACATTTTGGATTTCTAGCAATGCTATCCGTTTTATCAGTAGTCGGAGCTGCATGGATGTTCTGCCGGTGGTTGTTGAATCCTACAGAGGAACAAAGAAGCCTTTTCTCCTTTGATCCTCAATTGTAGTTATAATGTAAGTCCTTTTTTGGTTTAGTTAGTAGCTAAATTTTTTCTTTTTTTTTTTTTTGAATTACTATCATTATTAGCAGTGTTCTGCTTATATTGTTCATATGATGGTCTTCCCTCACTTCTTTTCTTCAATTGTCAACAGCTGCTGTAATTTCTTCAGTGCAAAGGCAGTCAGTCTGAAAGTAATGTATGAGCTATATCCTATTGTATATTTTCCTTGTCTTCAACACTTCCCACATCCACTTAGAAGATGTTGGGGTAATTAGATTGATCTCACATTGGTTGCTCAATGTTTTTTTATTGTTGTGAAGTGTCTTAAAGTAAAAGAGAAGAGCAGCTGATTTTGAAATTTTATATCCTCAACAATGGCGCCCAATCTGTATAAATTTGTAAAGCATTCATCAGTTCAAATATATATTTTCCTGTTGGGGTTAATGTGCATGTAATGTAACTAACATTCCTGAGAGGAGGTAAAGGGGACACGTAAATGAAGCTAGAAGTTCGACTTCATTCTTCTTTTATACTCTAAATATTGAAATTGCTGTAATAATAGTGGTGGAGACTCAAATGTCGAAGACACAAGTGCATTGATTGAGGTTTTGAGACACGTAAATGTGCTTTGAATTAAAAATGGTTGAACATAACATAGTATCTTGATTGTGCTTACCAAGAAGTGCCGTAGCTGAAGGGGTGTTGTTGCTATTGGGTTTCGCATGTTAGAGGGTCAACGGCATGTACCCATCACGCAGGCATACAACGGTAATGACCCCTCCAATTCCAAGACTTTTTGATTCACACACAGTATCTAAGACTCATCTACATGGCTCCCTTCCCTACCCATAGTCCTAAACAAACGTTAAACTTTGCTTTCCAGGTTTGATTCTCACACAGTATCTGTCTCTGTATAAATAGTTGATTGGGTATTTATCAGCATTTGATCTATAAGTATCATTTTTAATCTTTTATGAAAACCCTGTACCAGAGCAATCTCTTGGTTTAATATATTTTATGATAACAAAAACAGTAAGTATTTTTATTAGTCATTCTCGAAAGGATACAAGTCTCCCACCTCTTTTGTTATTTCAAGAAAAAGAGAAGAAAGCTAGTCCTATAGCTACAGTAGAAAGTAGTAGTTTCACATTTTACAAATTTGTACACAAGTTACAATGATATATTTCTCACGTGAATCAAGGTAGGCAACTAAAACTTCCACCATTACCTCAAAAACACTCCCGTGTTTGTCGCCTGTCGCTTACTCTTTCATCTCTTATCTTCCTTCCATCACCATCGCCATCAGCATCAATGTTATTTATATGTTTATGTTTTCATTTTCTTGTCAGATTTTTTTGTTTCTCACAATATATATATATATATATTATACTCATATTATTCACTATCTTCTCAACTAGAGGACGACAGAGAGCCTTGGTTAAAAATAGGTAGACTGATGCTGTTAAATCATAAGAAGTTGATTTGATGATGATTGATGGCTTGCCTGTCTTATATTTCCCTTTTTAATATAACGTAGAAAAAATTAAGCTGCCATTTCATTTTCATGGCTGATTCAGAAATTTTTTTTGTATTGATAAACATAAACCTTCTTGCCCTTCAAAAATCTGCTACTACTTGTCAATAGATTGTGTTATAAGACATGTGGGTCTATGTATAATATATGGTTCCAAATTTTAATTAATTTTTTTGAAGAGGTCGATAATGGTAATTAAGAACAGTGAAGCAGAAATCTGGTGCATGGTCTCTCATGTTTTATTATCCCCACAGAAGGATCCTCTCATTGAAAAAACAAAAACCTTTTCAATAGCTTGGGTGTGGGGGAACAGTAACAACACCACCACTCCATTTCCCAAAACTAAAAAGAATTCCCCACAACACAAAGTCCCATACCCCAACACCCCTTGAGAGGAAGATACAATTTCTAGTCTTTAGATCATCAATAAACCCACCTTGAAACTTGGGTTTAATTTCAACAGAGAAAAGATAGGCAATAGAGCTTCTCATTTCATCCACCAATCCCAATATCATGCTAACAAAAACCATTGATAAATAAAAAAGAGAAAGAAAGGAAGAAAGAAAGAAACTCCATAACACCTTCACAGTCATTTTCCACAACACCTCAGAGTACAGTAACCCCACACTCCATCATTTTCAGTTAGACAAATGTGAAAAAGTATAGAAACAAATTTTTAAAAATAAATGGGGTCGTTCAAATTACAAAGATAAAAAAGATAAAGAATGCCCCCTCTCAACTCTCAACAGTCACAGGCAGTCCCATGATTTTACATCACTTGTTTATAATCATCAAGACATATTCACCCATGTTTACATAAATGGTTATCTTTTTTATTTTGAAGATAAACTATACGTTTTATAGAAGGGGGGGGGGATGTTTTCACCATAAGCTTGTGTGGCAGTTGGTTGCCACAGTGATTGAAAGCGCCCATCTTTTCATGTCTATTGACATTGATAGTTGATATATCACTTGGCTTGTTCATGTCCTCTTTTGACTCTCTGTTTCTCTCCTCTGCTTGCTTCATCATTGTCAAGCACTGTGTTGAAGTAGAACTAAAGCAAGACCAAAGACAAATACTACCCCTGAAAGAGAGAAGAAAACACACCAATCTAAAAAACAATGGGGTCTCTTGGAGCTGAAACTGCAAAGAAGAAAGCAATGTGGCTCTATCCTAAAGCTTCAGGTTTTAATCCTTCTGAGAGATGGGGGCACTCTGCTTGTTTCTCTAAAGGGGTTGTTTATGTTTTTGGGGTATGTTTAAATTTACTTAAATTCTTCCATTGGTGTAATTTTGCCTTTTATCAATGCTACCAGTATAACAAACAATGTAGAAATTTTCTTTTTCCCAGTATATGTTTTGTAACTACATTTTCACTCGTAATTTTATTTATACTTTGTACTACCATCATTTTTTTTTGCTTTCTTTATGCAATCTGGCTATCTTTAGTTAAGGGAACATACAACTTTCTTCATATATTTTAATTCTTACTACTTTCTCTCATGCTTCTTCTGGTTAGTATATTACCTGAAGTTTGTCCTTCAGGTTTCATATTCTCTAATTAGTAAAGACTATATTTAGGATGAATACTAAACTCTCTTTCTATAAGATAACCAAAAAAGAATAACTCCTTTTATATAATACTAGAAAGCAGCAATCTCATTCTCCATTTCTCTTTTTTCTCTTGATTTCCTCCTTTCTTCCCTTTCCCTTGTTCATCTTTCTCTTCTTTTTTTTTGTGGACAATTAGTATTCTTTTGCAAGTCTGTAATTGTTAAAATTTTGGCTTGTAATCAGTCATGTATAGCAAGTTCTTCTAAGTACCCGGTAGAAGGGTTTTTATTTTTATTTTTATTTCATTGTTAATTTTTTCACAAGATTGTATTAGCTGTCAGGTGCATGCTGCTCAACCTTTATGAAGGAAATTGTGCTAGGATGGAAAACTGTGTAACATGGAGGAGTTTCTTGATCCTTTGCTTTAAAACAGTGTGTGAACATTAGGCTTGTTTACTCTCTCTGGTCCCATATGATGTCAAAATGGAAGCGACTCATTAAATTTCTTGTTTTTCACTTGGCCTTAATCTCTCTTTAACCTTTATTTTTTTGCTTATTATTGAGCCATAGGACTACTGAATTTTGTAAATTTTGATGCTTGTTTCTATCAAAAGGAGAGAAACCATATGAAGGAAAAGATCAAGAAATTGTTTCCGAGGAATATAAAGATGCTTTCCCTTTAAGTTCTGCATGTTGATGAGCCTGTTTTTACACATTACAGGGGTGTTGTGGAGGTCTACATTTCTGTGATGTTCTCATGCTAAATCTCAACACAATGGTATGGAAAACTCTCGAAACCACAGGCCAGGGACCTGGCCCTAGAGATAGCCACAGTGCTGTTCTTGTAGGGACTAAAATGATGGTATTTGGGGGCACTAATGGTTCCAAGAAGGTAAATGATCTTCATGTACTGGACCTTGCATCGAAAGAGTGGATACAAGCGGAATGTAATGGTGTTGCACCTTCTCCTCGTGAAAGTCATACTGCCACACTTGTTGGTGAAGATAAGGTAGTGATTTTCGGAGGTAGTGGTGAAGGTGAAGCAGTTTACTTGAATGATTTACATGTTCTGGACCTTAGGACTATGAGATGGACTTCTCCTACTGTGCGAGGTCATATCCCCGTCCCTAGAGACAGTCACAGTGCTGTTGCAATCGGGAACAAGCTCGTCGTGTATGGAGGGGATCGTGGTGATCGATATCATGGAGATGTCGATGTGTTTGACATGGACAATTCTACTTGGTCAAGGGTATTGGTTTTACTTTCCCAGTCTCACAGATTCAGTTTATAGGAAAAAAAAAAAAGAAATAACTTAAATTAAATTGTTTCACTGATTTATGAATCATAATACTTTTTTTTTATATTATTTTTCATTAAAGTTGGCTGTTCAAGGCTCTTTACCAGGTGTTAGAGCAGGTCATGCTGCTGTGAGTATTGGAACAAAGGTAGCTTTTGTTACCGAGTTACCATTGTTAATGATACTACTTCATTTGGGATATGATGACTTGGAAAAGGTTTACAACTAGATAAATTTTTTATTTTGAAGGTTTTCATTATTGGAGGGGTTGGAGATAAACACTACTACAATGATGTTTGGGTCCTAGACGTGAGTGCTCGTTGTTGGGCGCAACTAGATATATGCGGCCAGCAGCCTCAAGGGAGGTTTTCACATACTGCTGTCTTCACAGAGTCAGACATTGCTATCTATGGAGGGTAAGTTCTTTTGATTACATGATTGCTTTACATCCCAGTCTCCCTTGTCCCTAGACATTGTGTTCGCATGGTTATTTCATAGACCTTTCCTTAATGCATGTAGGTGTGGGGAGGATGAACATCCCATCAAAGAGTTGCTGGTTTTGCAACTTGGAACACAGCATCCTAATGGTCGTTATAACATGTGTACAATTTTTGGAAGCCATTGGAATCAAGAAAAGAGAAGATTACTCAGAGGAGCACAAAACAACTTGGTAACGAACATGCTGT
This sequence comes from Gossypium stocksii, assembly GCA_020496765.1. NCBI lineage: Eukaryota > Viridiplantae > Streptophyta > Magnoliopsida > Malvales > Malvaceae > Gossypium > Gossypium stocksii. The sequence goes on from CM035623.1 coordinate 116,481,909, forward strand.
ATAAACTGCAAAATTTCTATCCCCATTTAGTTGTTATGATGTTATGTAATAAGAAAGAGATGCTTGTTTTATTTTGAAGCAGAGAACTATGTATTTGGGGGATAATGAAGTATCAAAACAGGAAGCTCATGAAGCAGAACAAGAAGCAAAGCGCTCTTTTCGGTCCAGTTCAGGTTTGTTTGGAATCAAAATTCATTGCCATAGAGGTGGATGTTTCAAATATGTTAAAGTTTCATCTTTTCATTACTCTCAGATCCATCAAATTCAAAGAGGAAAAGAAGTGCCAATCCAAAGACAAGTGAGGTTGAATCGGAACAAGAAGAACATTCCCTTTCTCTCTCGCAGCATTCATCGCCCTCACAATCTGATCAAGAACAAGCCCCACCACCAAAGCCTACGAATTCCGCAGCGTCTCATGGACTTAACCTGTTTAACCCGTTGCATCATATACCAAGCAATTGTCAGCTTAACAGTGTTCCAAATAACCATAAGGAAACCAGATATATGGTCCACAACACTAGGCAAGAGCTGCAGTTTATAAGAGAACACCAAAACCTTCAGAAACCAGAACAAAATCAACATTTTGTTCAAACTGGCAGAACAGGATCGCAGTACTCAGCTGCGGAACATAAACGGATGGAGGCAGGGCCCATTCACAACCTGGTAAAACATTGGTCTTTGTTGAAGCCTCTGTCTATTGACTGCAAATTATGTTGTTTATTTATCTAAAATTCTCGGCAATGAATATGTATGACTCCATTAGCATTGTTCATTTTCTTACTGGGAGTTTATGCTTTATTCATTTTCACTTGTTCATGCTTCTCATGATTGAGTGTTTTTCTCCTTAGCTTGGTGCTGAAGTTCGCGGCAAAGTCGACGGAGCCTTCGACTCGGGTTTCCTGATGACAGCAACTGTTAATGGGAAGATATTGAGAGGGGTCTTATTTTCACCTGTAACTAAGCTTTTTCTTGAATTACTTAATGGAACTTTCTAATTCATTTGTTCAAATACATCTTATTATCATTTCATTATTTTATTTTATCAACTTTAGGGACAGGGCTTGATCTGGAGAGAGCCAATGCTTGCTAAAACACCTGCATCAACAAGCCATATTGCTGCGACTCAGCCATTTCTAAACTCAAGCAATTCAGAGCCGGTGAAGGCTTCCCAGTCCCACCCACCAACAATGCGTATACTGCCAGAACCGAGTCACAGTCCTCGGAAAGCTTTAGTAAATGGACTGCATTCGGCAACTAAAGCTTCTTCTCCATCGAAGCTAAGACGTGATCTTGGAGATGTGGTTCTAACACTAGGAGGACCTGGAAGTGGCCATGCCTGACATTTTTATGCAAAATAGTTAAAAACCAGCTTGTGGTTGCGGGCATAAAATAAAATGATAGCCGTTTGCTTTCTTATGTAAATGGTGATCCCTCCTAAAAGATGCCTGTAATTTAGGCTTTTGTGTTTGAGCATCAGCTTTTATCACCCTTTTTGCATGTAGGCTTGGCAATATAAGAGTGTTTTGTTTTGTTTTCTCCTTATCATTTCAAGGACTCCATTAACTTATTTTTCGCAAAGGGTCTTGAAAGCATTTTAAGATAAAAGTGTTGACCACCCTTGGGCTTCATTAATTCATGACCAAGTCTCAAAAATCATTGAATCCAAATAAAATTAAATTCTTAAGGGAGCATTTCTTTAAATCCAATTTTAACATCAAATCTTGACAACCCTTGAAGCGACCAACACTCATCCAAGATTAAATTAAGACGATCATTGAATCAAAACTCTATTGAAGAGAAGAATCAAAGAATTAACTCAGATTAAATTAAGATGATCATGTGATTTTATGTTGATTTTAAGTTTGAAAATGGTGAATCTCGTATTATTAAGTTAAAAGTACTGTTTCAAAGCTATTTTCAACTTAATTTGATCCTATTAGAAGGTTTTTAATCTTAATTTAACAAATCTTTTTCAAAGATTTGAATGACCTTTTCACTTTAAAGTTAATTTGACTTGATTTTTTGGGAAAAATGAGATCTATGTAATTGGACAAAATTGAAGGTTTAAATATGTAATTAGATGATTTTTAAGAAGATTAGGATCGAAATTTAGGTTTAGAAACAAGATTTGAGTGGTGAAATCGTATTTTCATCTAGAGGCTTTGATCTGTGATCTTAGAATGAATTAATCTTGTTTACTGTTGTTTGTAATGCTTTTGTAATGTGTTTAATGTGTATGTAAAATGCCAATTCATTTGGTAGCTTCTACAAGTAAGGACAAAGGTAAACAAAAGCTAACTTAAGCTTTGTTGTAGAAGCTAGTTGCTAAGGTGAGTGATCTTATGTGCTATAATTAATGCACAATACAATGAGTTAATGGGAGCTTAGGTGATCAAAATCATCAAATTTAAATCTTAGAAGTAAGTGTTTTTACTTGAGTTTTGATTATTTGATCAACAAGATTATATGTGTTGTGAAAGGCTAAGTGTGTGATGTGATTATATATGTTGATTATGTGATTGAATATGCCTTGTGGATAGCTAGATTGATGCACAAACATCTGGTATGAAAGTGAGTTTGGCTCAATAAGCAAAATGTTAGCACTTGTAGTGCATTATATGAAAGTGATAAGTGTGAGTGTGAAAAAACCAGGAAATTATTGTGTGAATAGATATATTGGCCTTGTGAACATTTGAAAATATTGGATATAGTTGGCATGCCATAAAATTTGAATACTCATCTATATGTTTTGTTATTGGGACATGTGGAGGGATAAGGGAATCTAGAGCATTGCTCCATTCATAGGACATGGTGTGTTGGAGAGTGTTAGTTTCATGCTACACTTACTTGGGACATTTAGACTCTTTTAAGTCATGGTGTAATGTGTGTTGGAGAGTGTTAGTTTCATGCTACACTTGCTTGAGACATTTAGACTATTTTGAATCATGGTGCAATGGAGATCCGTGTATCAAATGAGAGCCTTTGATATGCATTTTCATCCTCACAAGTTGCCAATGTATCAGTATGATATGATGGTTGATGATGCTATATGTTAAGTGTATTTAGCATGCTTGTTTTTAACTCTTGTGTTTGTGATTTATTGTAGCATCTTGAGTACTCGCTGAGCTTGGTTAAGATCACGATCTTTTGTGTCTATTTTTACACAAGTATAGCTTGTGTGGAGTGACAAAGTGAGCAAGTTGGTGATCCAAAGGCAAATGCACTTTGATTGTGCATATAAGATGGTTTTTATTTCATAAGGGATGGCAATGTGGGTTTAAATTTGAGGGGATAGACTCTACTTTTGTTTTGGATTTGTAAATGGGCTTTCCATGGATTGTTTAAGGAATTTTATATTCGTTTTGTGGATGTTTTAATTGCTTGGATGATTGCGTGAAGTATGCTTGCTGAATGCTTAGACTATATATTGAATAGCATGATTGTGCCATAGTGATTTGTGATTAAAAGTTGCTTAAATAATGTGTTAAAGGCTTGGACAGATGCAAAATGACCAAATGGTAAGATATGTACTTATAATGCACTTTAAATTGCCATATATGCAAGTTTGATATGTTGAGTACCTTGATTTGAGACTTTAGAAAAGCATGAAGCATAGGTGACTAATTTGGATGTCAAAGCACATTAATGAATGATTTTCTGTATTTAAGTATGATTGACATGTTTTAGTAAGTTATATGACATGTTAAAATAGGGAAAATAACATGAAATCTCGATTTAGTATGTGTACTTGAGTGTCAAAATGCCTAGTGCAAATGCTGCAAACTTTTCTGCAATTTTTCTAGTCAATGTCGTGACAAACCATATAGGATGTTGTGAAAAGGGCTCGATGTCGTGACATAGGAACTGCGTGGTCGTGACACGATGTTGAAAGAGTTTTGGGCATGTTTTGAATTTGTTGTAAATAAGTCATAATTTTTACACCATAAAATTAGAGGCCTTAAACACCACAAAATGCTTTAAAAATTTATATGACATGGATTTAAACATTGAATTTCAATATGTTAGTTTCAATTTCTTAAAAAAAATTATTTGGATATTCAATAAAATTTACGATTTAGTCCTTAAACTTTATTTTGAAATTAAATTAGTTTTAGATGTCGTTTTAAGCTAAAATTTTCACAAATGGTTTAAAATAAAACGCCCAAGACACTGAATGAACCAAATTTCATGAATTACGAGTTTTTATTCTAATGTGTAAAATAACATTTTACCCTTATTTTTAAATTGCTAATTTGGGTTAATTGAAGCATGATTTAGGCTTGCATGACTACAAATACTTGATTAAGCATGGTTTGATGGTGTAATAGTTGGTTTTATGGTGTGATTGGATGATCGGTAAGGAGAGTCATAAAAATGGCTAATGTGATGTTCTGGATTTGGGTCAGTCTGTTTCGACCAAGTTTGGGGCGCCACAATATAAAACCAAAACTTAATCCTAAGTCTCATGCCACTATTCAAAATAAAATAATACAATCTCCGAGTAATAAAAATATATCAAATAATAAGTCTAAAATATTTTAATAAGCTAAACCGAGCTGAGATCCTCCAGATGTCGTGCCCGTGTCCTAACTTGGTGGGTTATCTGTAAAGATGGAAATAAAATAGGAGTGAGTTATGACGCTCAGTATGAATTCCATTACAAGTAAATTGGTGCCAAACAATAATCCAAGCAAATGTAATAATAGTTTTCAATACATTAGTAATCATATAACATAGTAGAAATTGACAGTTCATCAAGCATGTTAATGCGTGATGTTGTAGTGTAATTAACTATTTCAGTTTAATAGTGTAAATAGGTCCTACCCACGCTACATTCCACAGTAAGAATACCCTAGAATTATTATATCTCAGACAATCTAGTTTGTGGATAAACCACCAACGTTGCAGGTAATACGCTGCCAGTAGTTGTGAATACACAACGAGTTTGAAGATAATAGCTGCCAGTAGTTGTGAATACACAACGAGTTTGAAGATAATAGCTGCCAGTGTAAGTTGTGGATGAACCACGAGTGCTTCTAGGTTAATACACTGCCATTAGTTGTGAATACATAACGGTTTTGCAGATGAAAGCTGCTAGTAATTTGTCGATAAACCACTAGTGTTTACAGTTTAAAACTGCCAGTACTTCCTCCTTTCAAAGCATCCCACCCCATGCAATGTAATATGACATTCGAGCATCAGTACAATACAGAAATAATAAACATGTTTAACATGCTTTTATTTCAATGGTAACAATAAACATGGCTGTCATGCATTCAGTTTAATGGTATAGTAAGCATGTGATTCATGCAATCAATAATTCGGTTATATGAGTAACAATAATAATTTATTGGTAATTCAATCATAGAAGGCATGTATAATTCTCATAGCATACTTCTATAGTGATAATCTAATCAATCAATCATGGAATCTAACATTAATCCTAAAATCGGGGACTCAATTGAATAAAAATAAATCACTAAAAATAGTTCAGGAACCATTCAAGGACTAATCTACATAAATCATAAAATTTTAGGCAAAACTACAATTTTTTAAGAGTAGGGGACACACAGTCATGTGACTGGACCGTGTGGAGGGGGTACACCGCCGTATGAGAGACTGTAGCCGTGTGGTGTTTGAAATATCAATCTACAAGGGAGACATGACCGCGTAGAGAGGTTCAATGTAACAGCCTAAAATTTCAGTGGTGTCGGAACGGTGATTCGAGATCACTAAATCCGACAAGTACGATTAGGAAATTAAAATAAAGTAATATTTAGAAGTGAATGAAATATTAGAAATACTTTAATAGGTTAAATTAAAATTTAAAAGAGACATTATTAAATGAATTAAGTTGAAAATGAGGTATCGAGGCTCGATCTCTAAAATCGAGCCAAAAATATTTTTATAAATATTTATAGAGTGTTAGTAATGTGGTGTTAAAATTTCGTTAGAAAATTTTATCGTTTGGGTGGTTGATTAAATAAAAAGGACTAAATTGTAATAAATGCAAAATTTGCTAGAAGCATTAAATAGCTTAAGTGTTAAAAGAAAGAGGATTTAAATGGCAATTAAGCCTAAAAGTGAATAGGTTGGACTACAAGGGCAAGAAAATCAACAGAAAAATAAGGGAAATAAGGGCAAAATTGGAAATTTTATAATTTTAACATATAAAATAAGGACAAAATTGATAAATCTAGAGATCTCTTCATATTTCTTAGCCAAAACGCCATAGAAGGTCTGGAGAAAGCTGGTTTTTCATATTTTTACATCATGTGAGTTTAATTCTTGCTTTTTCTTGGTTTTTCATATTTTTACATCATGTGAGTTTAATTCTTGCTTTTTCTTGATGATTTTTATGTTTTTATGACTTTTACAACTAGGTCCACTTATAGAATTCATTAGTTTTTGATTTGGTGGGTGAAAGTGGAAGTTACCCTAGCTGATTAAGGGAAGTTTATGATGAATTATTATGAAATTTAAGTTCTAATTTCATATTAAGGTGGTTTTCTTAAATGATTTTGATAGAAAATGGTATTTAGGACCTAATTGTGAAAAAGTTGTGAATTAGAGGTTGCTGTTGAAATTCAGAATATCAAAGCTTGTGAAATAGTTTATAATGATAAAATAAAGTGTTAATTGAGAAAAATTAGTTCAATTGATGGGTGAATTGAGCAGGGACTAAATTATAAAAATTGTAAATTTTGGGGTAAAAGTGTAATTTTGAAAGTTGAACAGCATAAATTGTGAAGTGAAATAGAAATAAAATAAATGCTAATGAGTGAAAATATTTTACATTATAGATCAAGAATCCAAAGAAGAACGAGGAAAAGAAAAAGTTACGGAATAGTCCCTGAATTTCAATATCTTCTACAAATCAGCCGGGTAAGTTCATATGGTTGAATGTTCATGCTTAATTGTGAATGATTGAATGATGTAATGTGTTATTAAATATGAATTTGTCGTGGAATTGTGGAAATTGTGATAAAATGGAATAACAAAGGCGGTAATCCAAATTAGGAAAAACGCAGGAATTGAGTACGTTCGTATCGTGATATGTGATGAATTGACGGATAAGACCATGATTGTTCCATGGAAAAGTGTGAAATTTAGGTATGGTATCATCCATACTGAGTTGCGAAATGTAGGTATGGTATTATCAAATCCATACTGAGTTAAGAAATGTAGGTATGGCATTTCCCATGCCGAGTTGTAAAATGTAGGTATGGTATTTCAATGAGGAAAACCATACTGAGTTATGAATCGTGGCACTGAACAACGACGTACTCAATTTCATAAGCCGTTTCCTAATTTGATATTAAGAAATACAAGAGAAGTGAACTAAATGAAAGAGATTGAGTAGTTGTTAATGTTGAGCTCAACTATGTAAAGTATTATAACAATAGTTGTGAATGGCAAGAAACTTTAGTAAATGTTTTGGTATTGTTTGGAATTATTATATTTGGTAAGCATTACTTTTAAACCTATGAACTTACAAAGCTTCAATAAGCTTACTTGTGTGTGGTTGACATTGTTATGTAGATTGAACTGAAGTGAAGTTGGTAGATCGGATCAACACAACAAGGCACACTATCCAGATCAATTTCGGTAGCTTTTGTTTTATGGTTATAGATATATATGGCATGTATAGAGTTTAAATGAAATGAAGCAAGGATGTTATAAACTAGTTAGCAATATTATGTACTAAAATAGTTTTTGGTTAGTAGCAGTAGTTCAACTTTGAAAATTCACTATAAATTATGAGAATCAATTTAGAGGTTGGATAAGATATGGAATTAAATCTCATTGAATCTAGTTTCACATAGAAGAAACGGTGTAAGCAAAAGACTTTATATTAGGAGATATTTAAATTTATGTGAGACAAGGTCAGAGTGATTTCGAGCTCCCCTGTTCTGACTTTAGAAATTTACTAAAAACTGTAAAAAAATAATTAGGAGCCATGCTACATATGTACAGATTCCTTATTGAGTCTAGTTTTAAGGAAAACAAACAGCATAGTCATTTAAATTCTGTACAGAGAGAAAAGTGATTCGTAAGGGACAGAGGTCAAAGCAGTTGAACACTGAAATAGGGGAGACTTTAACTAATAAACTGTACTAATTGACCCAACAAAAAATACTGGAAAAAAATTAGTAGATAGATATATGAGTCTAGTTTCTGGGAAAATTTATGGATTTCAATTTCGAGTTTTTTAACTCAAGATATGAATTTTTTAGTGACTGTAACGCAGATAAACAGCTTATTCCGAAAGGTAAAGTAAATGGTTTGAAAATTGTTTAAGTGATAAATTAAGTTTATTAACACCTCAAACTCGACTCCGGCGACGGTCTCGGGTATGGGGGCGTTACATTTATTGGTATCAGAGCTTGGTTTAGTCGATTCTCGAAACGAATGTGATGTGTAAAGTGTTTAGAAATACATATCATATAAATCTGTGATAGTGTGATGTGAATGATCCGATCTAACTACTAATTTTTGTTATAGATTGTAAAGATGTCTGATAGACCCGAGGGTGCTGGTCAAGAAGAGGAAGTTAATAGTAGAATACAGACTTCTGAGCAGGGAACAAGTGGTAATATTTGATTTCTTTGATGAGAGAGGCAGAACTTAAAAATATGATTTACGGGTTAATGAATCAGTGGTATAGTGAAACAATACAAGGAAGAAGTTAGGCACAACCACCACCTCCTCCCCCTACTGTATCACCAGTTACAGCCCCGGTTGCTCCTCCTTTAATGGATGAATCTAGCAAAAGAACACCGATTGGGAAACTCAGAAAGTTCGGAGCTGAAGAATTTCGAGGGAGATCGGACGATGATCCAGTTAAAGCAGAGTATTGGTTAAAGAGTTTGGAGAGAGTTTTTAAACAGATGATGTGTTCTCCGGAGGACTATCTGAGGTGTGCAGTTTCATTATTGAAAGAAGAAGCGTATAATTGGTGGGAAACCATTGAGGCAGTGGTATCTGCAGATAAACTTACCTTGGAATTCTTCCAAACTGAGTTTAAAAAGAAGTATGTGGGAAAGAGATATTTAGATAAGAAGATGAGGGAATTTCTTGATCTTCGATAAGGGAATAAAACAGTAGCTGAATATGAAAGAGAATTTGTGTATCTCAGTAGATATACTCGGGATGTTGTACCGACAGAGGAAGAAATGTGCATTAGATTTGAAGAAGGGCTTAATGATGAAATCAGAATGATGATTAGAGGCACAGAGATTCGAGAATTTGTGGTTCTGTCTGATCGAGCTCAAAAGATGGAGGAAGTGTATAATAGAAAGATACAAAGAGAAAGAAGAGGTAAAGAGGTATCCAAAAGAAGTTTTTCTAGACCAACTCCAACTTTTTCGGCTAAAAAGTTCAGAGATGATTCTAGTCGACCTGTTACAAATCCGGAACGATCAAATAAAAGTAAAACAACTTAACGAGATCTTGGAGTAACTAATAAACCAGCAGCTAGTGCTAGTAGTGTGCAAAATATTCCGAGACTTAGATGCAAAAATTGTGGTAGATTTCATATTGGTGAATGTTGGGGAAGAACCGGAGCTTGTTATAAATGTGGTGGAACTGACCATTTTATTCGGGATTGTCCTCAATTGTTAAGAGAAGATAAAGAACAAGGTGAGAAGCAAGCAAATACTCGTCAGAAAAGTAGACGTTCGGGTCAAAGCAGTGTTGCTGGGACTACTCGTTCGGGAATGAAAGATACCGCAGCTCGATCTAAAACAATGGCACCTGCACGTACATATGCTATCCGGGCAAGGGAAGAAGCTTCTGCTCCAGATGTGATAGCTGGTATTTTCTATCTTTTTGATGATTCTGTGTATGCTTTAATTGATCCTGGATCTACGCATTCATATATTTGCACTGCATTAGTGTTAGAAAAGAAAATGACTGTTGAGTCCACTGACTTTGATGTGCAAGTTTTAATATGTCGGAATTTTCCACTGAAAATACAAGGCTGTGAATTCTCTGCTGATTTAATGTTGTTACCTTTCCGAGAATTTGATGTTATTCTTGGAATGGATTGGTTGACTAAACACGATGCCATAGTAAATTGTAGGGAAAAACGGATTAATTTAAAATGTCAAACAGGGGAAATAGTTTCAGCTGAGTTTGGAGCTAAGAAGAATAATGTCAGAATTATTTCAGCCTTTACAGCTCGAAAATTGATCCGGAAGGGTAATGAAGTATTTTTAGCTTATATACTTGATACTCGGGGTTCTGAATTGAAGTTGGAACAACTGCCAGTTGTTAATGAGTTTACTGATGTATTTCCTGAGGAATTACCTGGTTTACCCCCAGATCGTGAGGTTGAATTCGTAATTGATGTGATTCCGGGTACAGCTCCGATATCAATAACACCATATAGAATGGCACCAGCTGAATTAAAAGAGTTGAAGGCACAGTTGCAGGAGTTGCTAGACAAAGGATTTATTGGACCGAGTATGTCACCTTGGGGTGCACCAGTCTTGTTTGTGAAAAAGAAAGACGGATCTCTAAGGCTTTGTATAGACTACAGACAGCTGAACAGGGTTACGATTAAAAACAAATATCCTCTGCCTCGTATTGATAATTTGTTCAATCAGTTGAAAGGTGCTGTCGTGTTCTCGAAGATAGATCTCCGGTCTGGGTATTATCAGCTGAAAGTTAAAGATTGTGATGTACCAAAAACTGCCTTTAGAACTCGGTATGGTCATTACGAGTTTCTGGTAATGCCTTTTGGTTTAACTAATGCCCCTGCTGCATTTATGGACTTGATGAATCGGATTTTTTAGCCTTATTTAGATAGATTTGTGGTTGTGTTTATTGATGATATACTGATCTATTCAAAATCAGAATCGGAGCATGCTCAGCACTTAAGAATTGTGCTACAGATTTTGCGAGAAAAACAGTTGTATGCAAAGTTCAGCAAATGTGAATTCTGGCTCCACGAGGTTGGATTTTTGGGTCATATAATTTCAGCTGAAGGGATTCGGGTGGATCCGAGTAAAGTATCTACAGTGGTGAATTGGAAAACTCCAAAAAATGTAATTGAAGTGCGAAGTTTCCTGGGTTTAGCAGGATATTACCGCCGATTTGTTAAGAATTTCTCGATGATTGCTTCGCCTATGACACGACTGCTACAGAAGAATGTTGAATTTGTGTGGTTTGATGAATGTCAGCAGAGTTTTGATCAATTGAAGAAAATGTTAACGAAGCCCCAGTGTTAACTCAACCAGAATCAGGTGTACCGTATGTTATATACAGTGATGCATCTCAGAATGGTTTGGGTTGTGTTTTAATGCAGTTGGGGAAAGTAGTGACTTATGTTTCTCGGCAGTTAAAATCCCATGAGAAAAATTATCCCACACATAATTTGGAGTTAGCTGTAATTGTTTTTGCTTTGAAAATCTAGAGACACTATTTATATGGTGAAAAATGTTATGTGTATACTGATCATAAAAGTTTGAAGTATTTGATGACTCAAAAAGAATTGAATCTGAGACAGAGAAGATGGCTTGAATTATTAAAAGATTATGACCTTGTTATCGATTACCATTCGGGGAAGGCTAATGTAGTTGCTTACGCACTTAGTCAGAAATCATCTTTGTTTGCACTCCGGTCAATGAATGCCCTTTTGTTCATTAATGAAGACGGATCGGTAATAGCGGAATTGAAACCCAAGCCTATATTCCTCCAACGAATCTAGAAATTGCAAGATGATGATCTGAAGTTAGTGTTAAAGAAACAAGAAGCACTAGACAAGTCAGAATCAGAGTATAGCATCGATGAAAGCGGTATGTTGTACTATCGTAATAGAATCTATATTCCGAATAATTCAGACTTGAAAAATGATATTCTTTCTGAGGCTCACAGTAGTAGATATTCTATTCATCCCGGTAGTACAAAGATGTATTGTGATTTGAAAAGGATGTATTGGTGGCCTGGTATGAAAAGGGAAATTTGTGAATTTGTGGCAAAATGTCTGATATGTCAACAGGTGAAAGCAGAACATCAGGTGCCAACGGGTTTGTTACAACCTATTATGATTCCAGAATGAAAATGGGAACATGTTACGATGGATTTTGTATCCGGGTTACCTGTAACTCCGAAGAAGAAAGATTCCATCTGGGTAATTATCGATAGATTGACAAAATCAACACATTTTATCCCAATCAGAGCGGACTTTCCACTGGAGAAGCTGGCAGAACTGTATATTTTCGAGATTGTGCGATTACATGGGGTTCCAACATTTATTATTTCGGATCGAGATCCGAGATTTACATCAAGGTTTTAGAGTAAGCTACAGAGAGCTTTGGGTACAAAACTAAATTTCAGCACCGCTTTTCATCCTCAAACTGATGGGCAGTCAGAGCGAGTAATTCAAATTTTGGAAGATATGTTGAGGTGCTGTATACTTGAGTTTGGCGGTAGCTGGGAAAGATATTTACCTCTAGCCGAATTTGCTTATAATAATAACTATCAATCCAGCATAAAAATGGCACCATTTGAAGCTCTATATGGAAGAAAATGTAAGACTCCATTGTATTGGTCAGAATTGAGTGAATCCAAGTTAGTGGGGGTCGATTTAATTCGAGAAACTGAAGAGAAGGTTCGAATTATTCGAGATTGTTTGAAAGCTGCTTCCGATCGTCAGAAGTCATATGCCGACTTGAAAAGAAGAGAAGTAGAGTTTAACATTGGTGATCGAGTATTTTTAAAAGTTTCACCATGGAAGAAAGTATTACGATTCGGAAGAAAAGGAAAATTAAGTCGAAGATTTATTGGACCATACGAGATCACTGAAAGAATCGGCCCTGTAGCATATCGACTAGCTCTGCCTCCTGAACTGGAAAAGATTCATAACGTGTTCCATGTATCTATGTTGAGACGTTATAGATCAGACCCTTCCCACGTGATTTCGCACACCGAAATAAAGCTTCAACCAGATATGACTTATTCAGAAGAGCCAGTGAAGATTTTAGCTCGAGAGGTTAAAGAATTACGAAATAAACGTGTGCCATTAGTTAATGTGTTATGGCATCGACATGGGTAGGCAACCTGGGAAATCGAAAAATCAATGAGATCACAATATCCAAATCTATTCTCAGGTAAGAAATTTCGAGGACGAAATTTCCAAAAGGGGGGAGAACTGTAACAGCCTAAAATTTCAGTGGTGTCGGAACAGTGATTCGAGATCACTAAATCCGACAAGTACGTTTAGAAAATTAAAATAAAGTAATATTTAGAAGTGAATGAAATAATAGAAATACTTTAATAGGTTAAATTAAAATTTAAAAGAGAAATTATTAAATGAATTAAGTTGAAAATGAGGTATCGAGGCTCGATCTCTAAAATCGAGCCGAAAATATTTTTATAAATATTTATGGAGTGTTAGTAATGTGGTGTTAAAGTTTCGTTAGAAAATTTTATCGTTTGGGTGGTTGATTAAATAAAAAGGACTAAATTGTAATAAATACAAAATTTGCTAGAAGCATTAAATAGCTTAAGTGTTAAAAGAAAGAGGATTTAAAGGGCAATTAAGCCTAAAAGTGAATAGGTTGGACGGCAAGGGCAAGAAAATCAGCAGAAAAATAAGGGAAATAAGGGCAAAATTGGAAATTTTATAATTTTAACATATAAAATAAGGACAAAATTGAGAAATCTAGAGATCTCTTCATATTTCTCAGCCAAAACGCCATAGAAGGTCTGTATAAAGCTGGTTTTTCATATTTTTACATCATGTGAGTTTAATTCTTGCTTTTTCTTGATAATTTTTATGTTTTTATGACTTTTACAACTAGGTCCACTTATAGAATTCATTAGTTTTTGATTTGGTGGGTGAAATTGGAAGTTACCCTAGCTGATTAAGGGAATTTTATGATGAATTATTATGAAATTTAAGTTCTAATTTCATATTAAGGTGGTTTTATTAAGTGATTTTGATAGAAAATGGTATTTGGGACCTAATTGTGAAAAAGTTGTGAATTAGAGGTTGGTGTTGAAATTCAGAATATCAAAGGTTGTGAAATAGTTTATAATGATAAAATAAAGTGTTAATTGAGAAAAATTAGTTCAATTGATGGGTGAATTGAGCAGGGACTAAATTGTAAAAACTGTAAATTTTGGGGTAAAAGTGCAATTTCGAAAGTTGAACAGCAAAAATTGTGAAGTGAAATAGAAATAAAATAAATGCTAATGAGTGAAAATATTTTACATTATAGATCAAGAATCCAAAAAAGAACGAGGAAAAGAAAAAGTTATGGCATAGTCCCTGAATTTCAATATCTTCTATAAATCAGCCGGGTAAGTTCATATGGTTGAATGTTCATGCTTAATTGTGAATGATTGAATGATGTAATGTGTTATTAAATATGAATTTGTCGTGGAATTGTGGAAATTGTGATAAAATGGAATAACAAAGGCGGTAATCCAAATTAGGAAAAACGCAGGAATTGAGTACGTTCGTATCGTGATATGTGATGAATTGACGGATAAGACCATGATTGTTCCATGGAAAAGTGTGAAATTTAGGTATGGTATCATCCATACTGAGTTGCGAAATGTAGGTATGGTATTATCAAATCCATACTGAGTTAAGAAATGTAGGTATGGCATTTCCCATGCCGAGTTGTAAAATGTAAGTATGGTATTTCAATGAGGAAAACCATACTGAGTTATGAATCATGGCACTGAACAACGACGTACTCAATTTCATAAGCCGTTTCCTAATTTGATATTAAGAAATACAAGAGAAGTGAACCGAATGAAAGAGATTGAGTAGTTGTTAATGTTGAGCTCAACTATGTAAAGTATTATAACAATAGTTGTGAATGGCAGGAAACTTTAGTAAATGTTTTGGTATTGTTTGGAATTATTTTATTTGGTAAGCATTACTTTTAAACCTATGAACTTACTAAGCTTCAATAAGCTTACTTGTGTGTGGTTGACATTGTTATGTAGATTGAACTGAAGTGAAGTTGGTAGATCGGATCAACACAACAAGGCACACTATCCAGATCAATTCCGGTAGCTTTTGTTTTGTGGTTATAGATATATATGGCATGTATAGAGTTTAAACGAAATGAAGTAAGGATGTTATAAACTAGTTAGCAATATTATGTACTAAAATAGTTTTTGGTTAGTAGCAGTAGTTCAACTTTGAAAATTCACTATAAATTATGAGAATCGAATTAGAGGTTGGTAAGATATGGAATTAAATCCCATTGAATCTAGTTTCACATAGAAGAAATGGTGTAAGTAAAAGACTTTTATATTAGGAGATATTTGAATTTATGTGAGGCAAGGTCAGAGTGATTTCGAGCTCCCCTGTTCTGACTTTAGAAATTTACTAAAAACTGTACAAAAATAATTAGGATCCATGCTACATATGTACAGATTCCTTATTGAGTCTAGTTTTAAGGAAAACAAACGGCATAGTCATTTGAATTCTGTACAGAGAGACAAGTGATTCGTAAGGGACAGAGGTCAAAGCAGTCGAGCACTAAAACAGGGGAGACTTTAACTAATAAACTGTACTAATTGGCCCAACCAAAAATTCTGGAAAAAAATTAGTAGATAAATATATGAGTCTAGTTTCTAGGAAAATTTACGGGTTTCAATTTCGAGTTTTGTAACTCAAGATATGAATTTTTTAGTGACTATGATGCAGACAAATAGCTTATTCCGAATGGTAAAGTAAATGGTTTGAAAATTGTTTAAGTGATAAATTAAATTTATTAACACCTCAAACTCAACTCCGGTGACGGTCTCGGGTATGGGGGCGTTACATTCAAGCAGTGTGAGAAGCGAAATTCCTAGGTTTTTAAGGGAACATGGTCGTATGGTCCACATGGGTGGCCCATACGCCCGTGTGGTCTATTTTTGGCTCAATTTTGCCTTGATTTTACCATAAAAGAACACACACTTGTTACCAAAAGACGAGCGACGTCCCTTTCATACAAATATGGTTGGAGATACCTGAATCAGGTCATTAAACGACAATTACATGAGAATTAACAACGAATTTGAAGATTTATCCAAGATTGTCAAGATTTTCAGTAAAGATTCATAAAGATCCCTTAATTTAGATGAAAGATTAACATTGAATGTAATTACTACGAGAATTTAGGATTAACTCTCGGAATTTAATTGAAACTTGCCAATCTTGGAAAGATTAGAGACGAAATTGACGGTGTTACGCTAAATTGATGGGAAGAACGGTTGGACAAGGAGTGATTTCGGATTCAGGATAAAAATTAAATTTCAGCAATGGAGACCAAAAATAGAAATAGGGTAGAAGAGAGAAAATTTCAATTTTTATTTGGAAAAAAAAACTAGTTTTCAAGTACAATTAGGAAAAAGAGTTGAATCTTTAGGGCTTCAAAACTCTAAGGGGCTGCTAGGTAAATTCCCCTAGCTGTCAAAAATAAAAGAAATGGAAAGGAAAATGATGTGATTTGAGCTTGGGTGGTAAAGGAGATAATTACTTAACCATTTGCATTGTTACCCACACTTAATATGCTTTAGATATATATATATATATATATATATATATCCTAGTTTGGTTTTGGTCATAAGTTGCTGAAAAAAAGAAAAGAAAAATAGGAGAAGTGTGGTTTGAACCTTTGACTCCTAAAGAAATATATTAACTACATAACCATCAAACATCACTCTCTTTTTTGCATTGGTAAAAATATAGGCATGTAGTAATCATATCATTTCATTACGCCCAATTTTGATCATATTGTCTACAACAATGTGCATTAGTTGTTGCAAGAAAAGGGTTGAAAAAGAAAAAGTTTAAAACTATTTTTTTTACCACTTTAACTTTACTTTAAATTTTTTTTCTTTTTTTTTCTAAGTTGTTTGCTTCTTATCCTTTGTTTTGCTTAGCGGCGTTTGCTAGTATTTGAGCTAGTTATCACCCGCATTTTTCCTATCCCATCAACCCTTTCTTTATTCTCTCATTCACTACACATTTTCTCTTTTTTCAATTTGCAGATCTATTTTGTAGGTATCTTTATTGTCTTTATAAGTTGTGATGAACAAATGACAGTGCTTGTCGTTCGCTAAAACTCTACTAGCCACTAGTAGTTTTTCTTGGAAAGTCGGTGACTTTTCGTCAACTTCTTAATCTGTTTTTGTTTTGAGAGTATTTTAGAATAATAAATTATTTTACGTGTCAATTTAGCCCTATGTTGTCTTAAGTTTTATATATTTTTTGTTTGTTTTAAGTTTTATATATTTTTTGTTTGTTTTTCCACTGTTTAATAAGTCTTCTGTTTTAGAAGTTTTTGTCTGCTCTTCTAGCATGTTTTTTAGTATTGCTTTACAAGTGATTTTAGAGATGATTTTATTGTCATCCTCTCTAGTTTGGTGAATGCTCGATTCTTTTGTTGGCTTTTGTTCATTGCTTTGGGCCATCCGGGGTTGATTTCCTTATCGTATTAAGTGCTTGCAATCACTCAAGATATGTCGTGCTTGAGTTGTGACAAAGTCAATTGACAACGTGTCATGTTCTATTGATGCTGATGTTAAAGCATTTGTTATGTTGATAGAGCTTGTCATTCACCATCTATAACGACTATTTGCTATTTTTCTATCTAAATTGTATGGTTCCATTCATTGAATAAATTAAATTACCTTTAAAAAAACTTTACTTTAAACTTTAATATATGAAAATTAATAAATAAAAAAAATTATCTGACAAACAAAAAATATTTTATATATTTGATCAGGATCACTAATCAAAAGCACTATAACAAAACAGACCAAATATAAAAACATACCAATTCTAATAAAAAAACAATATGTTTACCGATACAACATTTGCTCTAAACTTAAAAATCGTTAGCTCTAAAGCTTTAAAATTTTAATTCTAAACCCTAAATTTAACATTAACCCTAAACCTAATTAATGTGGTTATTAGTTAATTTTTATTTAATTATTAATAAAAAATTAGAAGAATTAAAGTAAAATATTGTTAAGGAAATTAATCTACTTGCTACAATCATGTACAAATCCGGTGCAGTTGTGAGAAAAAAGGGTAAGACTTAATTTTGCTATAATTGCAGGAATCATGTGGTAGTTGTAGTACAAACTTCTTACAATTAATAATTATTGCAAATACCATGTTGAAAAAGAAGGGTGTAAAACAATAATTTTAAAAGTAAAAAGGGACCCAAAGAACAGAACAAAAGAGAACAGAGAAAATCTAGGAGAAGGTGGAGGTCGGAGTTGGCGAAAGCACCCGCGCATCTCGCGCGATACTATCCCCCTTTCTTTCTCATTTCTAATCGCATCATTATCTGATGATTAAAAACACCATTAATTCACGTAAAATAAAAAAACTTAATTTTGTTACCTTGAAATATATGTTTTCCAATGCCCATTAAATCTTTTATTTTTTTTTTAAAATCACTTTGTCAGTAATGGTATATACTATAAACTTTTTTTAAAAATACTTAAAAATATTAATAATTATACCTGAATTTTGAAATATAAAAAATAGATTAACTAAATTCTTGAAAATAAAAAAAATATGTGCTAAATTCTAAAACTTGAAAAGTATAGGGATCTATAACATATTTTAACCAAATATTTTTTCACCACACTTTTTAAAAATACTATTCAATTTCAATGGTAAATTAACACTAATTTCAGTTCGTCGCCTTCAGCCTGTGGATTATATTAATTCTTAATCGATTCATACTATAATGGTTTGATTCTACTTTGTAATTACTCAAATAATTTGTTTGTGTTGTAACAATTTGATATTTGTATTCACTTGAATATATATATATATATATATATATATATTTATAATTTAATGGTAATGTAGCTGTAACACTTTAGAAAAAAAAAGCTTAATTCATGATTTAACCCCTGAAGTATACCTATTTTCTCACTTTGGTATCTAAAGTATCAATTCCACTATTTGTGGTTTTTTTTTATAATGGACGTTAAAAAAATTGTTAGGCAACTTTGGACAATGAAAAAGTGCCATGTGGTATGTTTTAACTTTTAAAATCAAATTTAAATTTTAAAAATTAAAAAATTATAATATTAAATATTTAAATATTAAAAAGCATCTTTGACTATGACAAATCGTTGATTGGCATTGACCAATATTGATCAGCCATTAATCGACTGTTGACTGGCATTGATCGTCTGTGTGGCACTATTAGGACAGGCCATGTATTGTGTTTTAAAATTTTTTTAGTATTATATATTATATTAATAAAAATTGTAAAAAAAATTATATATGATACATAAAAACATTTTTAAAAAAGTTTTAAAATAAATTTTTATAACATTATAAATTATATAATTATAAAATTAAAATGTAATTAATATATAAAAATTAGAAAAATTAGAAAAGGCATTTGAATTTCAAGTAATTGAAAAAAAACTTAAAATTTAAAATCCTTTTTAGAATTTTATAAAAAATTATTTTTGAACCTTTTAAATTTTTTTCTTTTTTTTTATAGTTTTTACAATTTTTTAAACATTATTATTAATTTCAACTAGTTTCTTTTCTATTATCGTATTATTTTGTAAATTTTATTTATATAATTTTTTTATAATTCATATGTTTTTTTAGATTTTATATATATTCTTCTGATTTTATATTTTTTTTATTTTTTATTTTTTAATATTAATATATAATTTTTTTATATAAAAATATTATGTGGGGTGTTGAGATTCGCTACAAGAATTTTTTTAACATTAATAAAAAAACGGAAGGATACTTTAGATGTGAAATTAAAATTTTAAATGGGACAAAAAAATTTAGATAAAAAAATAGGTATACTTTGAAAGCTAAATAAAAAAAAATTAAGCGTTTTTTTTCCTATGAATTATTATAATAATAAAGAAAAAAACATTAGGTGAAGAAGGTGAAGTTGAAAAAGGATGGATGGGTCATTTCGAGAATGACGATCATCTAATCAGTTTTTCAACTTCATTTCTCATATCATATCATAGGAAGTGGAGCGAAATGAAATGGGACTGAGTGACTTGACCTCACCTCCTTTGCCTTTCTAATCTTTGCGTCATCTTTCCCTCTCTTTCTTTACTGTTGCACATTGTTGTTGTTGAGTTTCACCCACTTGCTTCGCATTTTGGATTTGGATCACCCCAAAGCCCCATCCAATTCTTATGATTATTGGGCTTCAATCTTCAGAGTGGTTGGCGATAGTCTGCACATTCCCCAACTCTTCTCTTTTCCCCCCACTTCAACATAGATAATGGATAGTATGAAATTGTGATTCCACGTCATCTTTATCCCTTCTTAATAGAAAATGATAAATTAGATTTTTTTTATAAAAAATTCAAATTCAACTAAAAATTCTAAAACTTAGAAGGAAAAATCTGATTTTTCATTTTTCCTCTTCTCATATATACTTATGTGGATTTTATTCAAATAATACAAAAAAATTTTTATCAAAATAATTTAGGGTTTAGAATTATTTACTAAAATATTATAGTTTGAACAGTTGCCTATATTATTTGACACTAAGTTGCCATTTGAAATGACCCTCTATCAATATATGTGTGTTAAATATGCGCATATATTGTAACGGTTTGATTTCTAATGATACTAGAAAATATGGTTTTGGAATTTCATTTTATAAATCGAGTTTGTAAATATTAAATATGAATATTTAGGAAGATAATATAAAAATATATTAAAGATTTTTTGTCGAAATAATAGTTAATTAAGGCTTAGAAACTAAATTGTAAAGTTCAATCGCTATAAAATTTTAATTGACCAAAATCCTAGGGACTTAAATAAAAAATAACCAAAGGTCTTAAATGATAATTAAACTATTTTCCAATAGGAATAATTGGAGAGTGATGCCATTTTCCACTATTGGATGATTATGAAATAATAATTGATTAAGTCATGATTAACTTAATTAAAACATGTTAATTAGTATATAATCATGGTATAAAACCTTAAGTTAGAGGAGAAAAATGCATCTGTAACAGCCCGAATTAGGGCTTAAACGAAACGGTGGTTTTGGGACCACGAATCCGACATAGAAAAATTTATTTCGATAAAGTTTTTAGATTTAGTATGTGATTGATTGCATGAGTAAAAATTTAGTAAATAAATTTTACTGCTAAAGTACCCGATTGAGCGGTAGGACTAAATTGCAAGAAATTCAAAATATGGGTTCTAGAAGAATTTAGTGTGTAATTGAATTGCATTCATAAATTAGAAGTACTTATGTAGCAATTAAACCATTTTATGGCATGATAGACAAAAATGCCCATGGAAGAAAAAATTTACAAAGAAGGCCATTAAGGGCATTTTGGTCATTAAAGTATTAAATGAAATAAAAAGGGAAAAATAAGCCAAAATTTTGTCCATCTTTCTCCTACCTGGGCTAAATTTCTCAACAACACCATAGCTAGGGTTTTCAACTTTTTCAAACTTCAAGTAAGTGCAATTTAGTCTCGTTTTTAATTTTCTTTACGTTTTTGGAATCCTTGAAGCTTAGACTACCTATTTCTACCATTATTTGGCATTAGGGTTCATGTTTAAAAATTTACTCATATGTGATATGAAACCATTTTGATGTTTAATGGTAGAAAATGAAGGTTTGATGTGTAGTAAACAACATATACTAAGTGATTTTCCATGAAAATGCATTTAAGGACTCAAATGAAAATGTTGTAAAATGTGTGCATAAACTATGAAATGTTGAGAATTGTGGGCCGCTATGAAGGGGATATATATATTCGGCTAGGCTTGGGAATGTAGATAAGTTGATACATTTTATTTTTTACGAGCCTAGGGACTAAGTTGTAAAAATTGGCAAAGTTAGGGGTAAAATGGTAAAATTTCTCATAAGACGGTTTTGTGTCCAAATGAGTAATGTAGACTTTGAATGAGCTAAATTTGATGCTATAGATCAAGAACGACGCGAAATCGATCTTGACCGTGGAAAAGGAAGGTACCGAACTAAATCGAAAATAATTGCATTTTGGCCCAAGGTAAGTCACATATGCAAATAATAAGTTAATATGATTATGGTGTTTAATCATTTTTTTATTATTTTTTAAATGACTTGAATGACTTGAACTTTTGAAATCTATATGAAAATATTGAATGTGAAATGTAACAAAATTGTTAGGTAAAGAAAAGTCCCGGTTGAACCTTAGGAATTATTGGGATACTAGTGACATGTCACTAGGATTCTATTGTCAGTGATCGATTGTGTATATGAGTGATTCCGGGTGCTAGTCTAGTTCGAGTACTAGTGGCTAGAAAATCCTACATTTTTTACTGATACCTGTCAGCATGTGTGAGCAGCACTGAGTAGTATCGGCTACACCGTCAGCTTGTGTGAGCAGACCCAAGAATAGCTCATTACTGAGCCTTGATGTGCTATGTGTTATGTAGTAGCTTTGGCTACAATCTATCAGTAGCTTCGGCTACATTATATGTTTGGCACTTGTGCCTTATTCCGAGTATCCTTTAGTATTCCACGTGGTTCAACGGGTCAATTGTATCGATATGACATTATACGATTGTATGAGAAATGTTTGATTGCGTGTTTAAGATTGTGCATGTGCAGGTCATATGAAAAATATTGTAAGTACTAAGTGTCTATTTCATGTGATGTGTTATGTGGTAAGGCTAAAGAGTAAGTGATATTCAAATCTAATGTGACCATTGTAATGTTCACCCTACTATGTGAATTATTGTTTTAAATACTCATTATCTTTGCATATAGGCTTACTAAGCTTAATAGCTTACCCCTTCTCTTATAGGTTCGTCAAGCTCATCTGAGGTTTGGTGATCAACAGGATTCCGTCGACACTATCAACAAACTCATTTTGGTATTTTGATTATAGACTTTGAAAGTTATGGCATGTATAGATAGTCTAGTGGTTGAGCATTAAGTTATGGCCTTATGGGTCTAACATTGTTGGAAATGTTTTGGGGCATTTGGCCATTTGAAATGAGCCAAAAAATTATTATGTTATATTTTGCTAAAGTATTGTAAGGTGTTAGTGCAAATTTGTTAAGTATACGTAGAATGTAGCATGGATGAATATGCATGCTTGTGGTATGTAGAAATGGTTGAGCGATGGCTATATTATATATGTTTGAATGTGTTAATGTGCCATGTTGATCAATTGAAAAAATCGGTTGGAATTGGTTTGTGTTTCAGGGTGGCAATTGGCTTGGAAAATAGCCTATAATTGTCCACACGACACACAAGCGTGTGTCTAGGCCATGTGTGGCACACGGCCAGCCCACAGGCGTGTTGATAGGTCGTGTATCCCCTGCACCTGAATTTATGAAAATTTAATGTTTTGTAGTAAACACACGGGTTGGAGACACGGTCGTGTATCTCGACTGTGTGGTTGACACGGCCAGCCCACGGGCGTGTGGCTTGGCCGTGTGACGAAGTTTTCGCGATAACGTCATAAACAGAATGTAACACCCTCTAACCCCAAACCGTCACCGGAACAGGGTTACAAGGTATTACTGGACTTATACACTAGCAGACGAATAAAAACGAGACATAAATTTGAGTTTCAATCTAAAACCATCTAATTTCTATCAAATAGTTCTTAATATAGGCCTACGGGGCCCAAAATAGGTTTAGAAAATGATTTGGGATTAAACCGGGAACTTTGAAAATTTTTCTTTGAAGATAGGGGCACATGCCCGTGTAGCCTGGGACACCCCGGTGTGGCCAGCCTATGTGGCTCCCCATGGCCGTGGGGCCAGGCTGTGGGCAGATCTGACTTGCCACACACGGCCGTGTAACTAGCCCGTGGGCAAGTCTGACTTCCCCACATGGCCTAGGCACACGCCCATGTGTCTTGGCCGTGTGAAAACATGATTTTTCACCATTTTTAAGCTACTTTCACCCACTAAACATACCCAATTCATGCCTAAATCATTAGCTTGTAAATCTTCATCAAATACCATTCATTTCATTTCCAAACTTAACAAAAACTCATTCAATCATTCCAACAACTTTTTAAGGTTTATAAGTCATATTTACATTCAAAGTATTAAACATTTACAACTGACAAACACTAAACCTAGTACATGCCACGTTACTAAAAGATAGATACATCACCACAAATTGGAGCTGAGATCGGGATTGACTTGTATGCTTGACTAAACCTCAATTTAACCTAACCTGCGCACGGAAAACAACCGTACGCTGAGTATTGGAAATACTCAGTGGTATTACCATAATTCAAATTACAAAAACAATAAATATCATATCCTTACAAAAACAACTATCGAATCATACATATAAGTTCATACCATATTATCATCAATATAGATTTCAACAATTCACAACTTTAGATCATCTCTCAAGCATTTACAATATCTCAAATCACATTTCAACTTAAACTTTTCATGAATCTTTGATTCATGTATTCATACTCATCATACAAATCTCACATCAGAAATTTCATTTCACATTCTACATCAAAAGATGTTTTTCACTTTTCATCCAATATTTCAAACAATCAATTCAGATAACTTACTCATTTCACTTAAACACCCTTATTAACCTGACTCAGACTTCAGCAGATACACGGACCCAATTAAACATATTAGAATGGCGACCAACGCCTCATCGGCTTAACTGAAGTAAAGTGGCTACCAAAGCCTCATCGGATAGTCCGAAGTACATCTATGACACACCAAGTGTCTCATCGGCTGAGCCGAAGCAAAGTGGCTACCAAAGCCTCATCGAAACTATCCGAAGTAAATCTATGGCACACCAAGTGCCTCATCGACTCGAGGTCGAAGAATCTCTGAACTGTTCCGATCCTATGGTATGCCAGTTATATCCACTAAGCCCGACTAGTTAATAGGGTATCGAAATCACTTATTCATTTCACTTCCACTTTCAATTGAATGAAATCATTCAAATTCAATCATAATAGCATTTCAATCTCAATTTGCTTCCAAATCACATAATCACATATTCACCAATCAATTCCAAATCAATTCACATAATCATACATTCACCAATCAATTCCAAATTATATTAAATTCAAATATTACTACTTACCTTAATTTCATTCTCTTTACTCATATATTGAATTTAAACACATAACAAATAATAACTTGAATTAAGGTAATACAAACTCGAATTTGTCGTATTTACTCCTCGATCACTTTGTCCTTCCCTTTCGTATTTAACGCCTAGGTTTCCTTGGTTGCTACGAAAATTAACATAATTACAAGTAATTAATAACACACATATTTTATATAAATTACTAACTTTCCATGCAACTTTTTGCCATAATACCAAATTTGTCCAAAACACATTCATCTTCTTCCTTTTTACAATTCACATCATTTCCTTATTCAATTTGCATCAAAACTTCAATATAACTATCAAATTTTCATCATTTTTCTATCATTTTGAATTTCTTTCAATTTAGCCCCTAAAACTTAAAACTTATAACCTATTCTACAATTTAGTCCCTAAATCAATTCAAATCAATAATTTTATCAAATTAATCCCTAATTCCATCATTTTCTCAACATAAACCCTATTCAAAAGTCTATCAACTTTAAATATTTCCACACAAATTCAAGAGTATTCAACTCTAAAGCTTCAAAAACATTAAAATCACAAGAAAAGGGTTTAAATTAAACTTACCAAATTAAGCTTAAGACTCAAAACCTTAAATTTTCCTTTTTTCCTTTCTTTTTCTTCTTTCTTTCTTCTTTCCTTGCTATTTCGTCTGCTTGTTCTCTTTTTCTTTTTGTTTTTGTTTTATTTTTTTACTATTATTTACTTAATTAATAATTAATTATAAAATATCTAATTATAACTAATAATAAACATACATTTGTATATACACACATTATGACACATGTAATTCATCATCACCATCCAATTGTCAAAATTCAACTTATCACATAAAAATATTTTCATAACTATAAATAATAAAAAATTAATTAATTATATATATATATTTTTTTTCTTAATTTCTAAGTAAATAAACATATTATGTACATTTGTACTAATGATTTTAGTACACATGGATTTATTCATTACCACACACATGTCACTAATTTGGTTTAATAACTAATTTAATCCCTTAATATTTTTATATTCTATAATTAAACTTTTATTCTCTATTCAATTTAGTCCTTTCTACTAATTATTTCTAATTAAACTAAATTCACTTAATCAAAATCTAATTCAACTCGTAACTAACTTCGTAAATATTTTTAGTAAATATTTATGAACTCATTTTTCCTAAGACGGAGGCCCTAAGACTCGTCTTTCCAGTGTCCGTGAAATTTGGGTCGTTACACAGAATGTCCCAATTTTGCACACGGGGAGAGGACACGTGTGTGTTGAGGCCGTGTGAAGGGCACGGGCGTGTGCCCAGCCGTGTGAAAACCCCTGTAGGTTTGAAATGAAAATTTATTTTGCACGGGCTAGGGACATAGGCGTGTGCAGCCACACAGCCTGCCCAAACATGCGTGTCCTTGTCCCATATGGGCGTGTGCCTTGTTTAAATGTGAAATTTTTTTTAGTACTCAAAAGGTTCTGGTTTGGTTCCGGATCGTACCCAATGACCCTCTTGGGCTTCGTAAGCCCATAGTAAGAGTATTTTGAATAAGATCGAAAAAGTTTCAAATTTTTGTGAAAGTTGTGAGTCGAGATCGAGTGATTGAGTGTTCGTAAGTTCGACAATGCCTTGTACCCAGTCCCGGCATCAGATCTGGGTGAGGGGTGTTACAGCATCATCTTTCTCCCCTTCATCGTCCACCACTGTTCAAAATAAAAGAAAAATCCTTCCAAGCATTCAAGCTTTCGACCTAGGAGAAATTAAGGTAATTAGGTCCTTTTTCATGTAATTTTTCTAGATTTATGGTCATGGGAGCTTGATTTAGCTAGTCCATGTACCAATTTATGAAACTATTAAAGTTTTAGGAAGTTTTCGTTGTTAATTTTTGGAAGAATTGGGCTTGAAATTGATAGATTTTAAGCTTAGATTATGAAAAGGACTAGATTGTAAAATTAATTTAGCTTATTGTTAATATAACGACCTGAAAGTTAATGGTTTTAGAAAATTCAATTCTGGGAACTGAAAGTTAATTTAGCTTATTTTAGAAGTGAACTGAATTTTAGATAAGTAATTTTATTAAATTAGTGATTAATCTAGGTATAGAGACTAAATTATAATAGGGGTAAAAGTTCAATTGCTAAAGAATCTTTAATTAGACCATGAAAAAGGGATTTAAGTGGTAGTTATACCACTTAAATACTTAGTGGGTGGTAGCCTTGTAGAAAAAAAGAAAATGCATAAAGAAATTAGGTGATGAAACATGAAATAAAGAAAAAGAATAAAAATAAAACTTCATAATAAAATATAATAGTGGAGAGTAAGTGGAAATAAACAAACACATTCTCCAACTTGTCTCATGAAAAACCAAAGCAATAAGGAGAATAAGAGAAGTGTTAAGTGTCTAGGAATTCTACTTTCAATTTTAAAATTGGTTAGTGCAATTTAGTCCATTTCTTGTAATTTTTATGTTTTTGAAATAAAGAAAAAGAATAAAAATAAAACTTCATAATAAAATATAATAGTGGAGAGTAAGTGGAAATAAACAAACACATTTTCCAACTTATCTCATGAAAAACCGAAGCAATAAGGAGAATAAGAGAAGTGTTAAGTGTCTAGGAATTTCTACTTTCAATTTTAAAACTGGTTAGTGCAATTTAGTCCCTTTCTTGTAATTTTTATGTTTTTGAAATCGCAAGAGCTTATCTAGCTAACTCGTGTGTTATTTTTTGATACTTTTAAAGTTTTGGAAAGATGCCATTGATGAATCTATAAAGTTTTAGGTACTAAATTGATAGATTTTAAGCTTAGAAGTGAAAAAAGACTAAATTGTGAAATTGATTTATAGTTTTATACAATAGGGACTAAAATGCACAAATTTATAAATTAGGGGTACAAATATGAAATAAGAGGTCTTAATTAGATTATAGTAAAATCGGATTGAAAAATGAGTTCTAGATTGAAAGTCATGTTAGTCCCTATTTTAGGGACTAAATTGAATAAAATGTAAAACTTATATAAATTTGCAATTGAGTGTGAATTTTATTGTGTATTGATGAATTTTTGTGATGTTAATTCGTAGCTAATGTCGACCTGGATTCCTCATAAAGGAAGAGTAAAGATAAAGCTGTAGATGTATAGCTCGAAGTTTACGATTTGTATTTCTATAATCCGAACTACTTCAATTTGTTGTGTTATGATTTTTCTTTTGCCTGGTACGATCATAAGGTGAGTTGGTATTGATAAAACGAGCCAAATTAATTCGATTTGGATTGGTTGTTTGTGATAAGGACTAAATTGAATATATTTAAAAAATGGTATATTGTTATAAATGTGAAATTAAATCTATATTGTGATGAATCATGCTGTCACGTATATGAAATGATGAATCGTTGATGATATTATGGTATGGATATTGAGAGATTGGCTTATAAATGAAATTGGGAAATGGTTAACCTATTAATTGTCCGGGCATAGTCGAATATAATTGGCATGTCATAGGATGGAAAGAGTTTAGGGTTATTACAACTACGAGTCAAATGAGTGTTGGGCACACCTACTTTTCGGTTATATTGACTAGCGCTTGGCGTAAATTACTATTTTAGATTTATCCGATAGGCAGTGGGTGCCAAACTGGTGTGATTGGTTGGATCCGTGTATCCTTTTAAGTCTGAGTCAGGTTAATAGGGAATTAAAATGTAAAATGAGATAACCATATGAGAAATAAATTGATATAATGATTGATGATGTTCATTAATATAGACAGCTCAAAAATTGGAATAGAAATGTGACAACTAAGAGTTGAGATATCAAATTCGATATTAATTGAGTTATGATATTTTTTTGTAAGTAAATATGATTAAATGACATGAATTTTTATGTGAATAACATATGAACCTTATGGTCTTCGATTTATGTGTTTTTAGTAACTTATATTATGTTATAATGTTCAGATTATGAAAATATCACTGAGTTTGTACTCAACGTACGATTTTGTTTTCCGTGCACAAGTTAGATTTGGTCGTGAACGTCTAGCGATATCAACATTCAGCAGTAACCTCGGACTCAACAAATTGTGATTTTTCTTATATTTTAATGACATGTACTTAAAGGAGTCTTATGTTTATATAATGCTATGCTTAATGGAAGATTATGTATTTTAATACGTTTTATGTATATATTAATGATAGATGATAATGGTTTGAATATTGTGAATATAAATATGTGTGATGTGCTTAAAGGTGAAATGGATATAAAGCAAACTAGTAAGTAGATAAAATAAACTGAATGATATTTAGTAGTGAAATGATTGAGAAATGCATGTGAAATGGATAAGCAAATAGCATGCCAGTGTTTTCATGAATTGGTAAGAAAAATGTTTGATTATATGTTAGTTTATGAAAGATAGGTTAGTAGATTTGAAGTGAACTTATAATATGATATGGTATATGATTTAACATTTGAGTAGAGTACGAAATAAGAAAATGAGAATTCACAAGAGAAATTCTCTAAGACACCAAAATAAAGAGGAAGCAAACTCTTAAACAAAAAAGTAAAAATTGAACAGAAAAGCAACAAAAAAAAAAAAAAACTAAGCACATCAACTGGTTAAGTAAATGCTCTCAAAGTATATTTAATAACTCTGCATGAGATGAATGTGATTATTACAAATGAAAGGCAATGACTCTATTTATAGTTGAGCTCCCCTAGATTAAACAATACAAATCAAATTACATCAATAGTTAAGATTAGTTTCTATCTACAAAATGAAAGTACTAAAGATTTAAACTCCATGCATCTTCATCCCTTATGATTTACAATAATTACCCAAGTAATTATACTTTTACGAAGTGTTCAATTAGGTCACCAAGGCCTTAAATAGATGGAGTTTTCTATGAGTTTCACGAATCGAGTCAATTTAAGTGGGTCAAATGAGCTCTATTTAATCAATTGATCTTCATGAGACGTTCTGTGTGCATTCGTCATGGGCTTTGATCCGTGACTCGTGACACTTGGGTGTAGTTTACCTTATTATTGACCTTTAATTAAATTAATTAATGATGAGATAAATCAAGAAGTTAAATCCTTTTACAACTCTTTTAGAAAGAAAGCATATTGTTTAATGATTATTTTATCTCTAATTAATTTAAACTAATATGAGATAAATAATAAATAAAAGAATTTAATCTTTATTTATTTCTCAATTGAAAAGTTTATATTCTATAAGAAGTCTCTTTTACTTGATTATTCACACTATAAAAGGGGAACAACTCCAAGCAATTCAAAACAAGTTCTAAAAGTTTAAAAATTGAAGTCTAAAGAGAAGATTTTGAATATTAAAAGTTCTCTTCAAAACGCAAAAAAATCTCTGAAGAAATTGAATAACTAAAAGGAATTATAAAGAATGCCACATCAATTTTGAAAAAATGTGGCTCTTATTCAATCAACAGAAAAGTGACTAGATTTGTTTTTCAAGAAAACTCTTGGGTTTAAACTCTTTTTAAACTAATTTTCAAGACCAAGTCTCGATGACTTTTGAAGTGAATTTCATTGATTCAAGATTAAGTCTTGAAGAACTTTGAATCCAAATCAATCAAATTATCAAGCAAGCATATTTTCTAACATGTTTTCAAGTTCAAGTCTAGATGACCCTTGAAGCCAATTACATCGATTCAAGATCAAGTCACGAAGATCCTTTGATCTCAATTAAATCATATTATGAAGTAAATATCTCTTTAAACTCAATTTTAAGATCAAGTCTTAATAATTAATCAATAATGATATATTATATTAGTTGCATTTTTAAGTATTTTATACATTGTGATTATCGTATGATGTTCAATACCCATGTTGATTAATGATGACATTTTTTAATAAGTAATTATAATTTTAATATGTGATTTCATATATTATCAATAAAGTAAATATAATTATTATTGATTGATAAGTTGTTTCATGTGTTAATACGAGACCTACTTTAAATATAACTAAAAAAGGAAACATTTTGAAATTTAGAGAACTAATATAGAACTCAATACTTTTCATATATGCTCCTATGCCTTCTTTTATACTTGCGTTGATTAATGGAAACATTTTTAAAAAAGTAATTATAATGTCAATATACGATTTCATATATTATCAATAAAACAAATATAATTATTATCGATTGATATGTCGTTTCATGTGTTAATAATATATCATCAATAAAGTAAATATAATTATCGATTTAAAATCGATATATTTAAACGTTTCATTAATGCAATTATACACCATCATTAAAAATTATAAACAAATTCTAGTTAAAAATGATATAAAATCATATTTAAAACTTAATTATAAAAATGAGACTCACTTTAAATATAACAAAACATTTTGAAACTCAAAAGAGCTAATCTAGAACTCAATGTTTCCATATATTTTCTTGTACCTTCTTTTATATTATTTATATCTATATTTATATTTATATATATATATATATATATATATATATATGACTTCTTTTGTTTGCTCCAAATTTTATGGATCTTATTTTTGAATCAAAATTTATTTATACACTCTCATTGATTTTTTATATAAATTTTTTGTAAATATAATTTTTACATGATTTTTTTATCTATTTTAGAAGGGTAAATGTATTTAAAAGTTCCCTCTATTATAAAAACCTGATCAAATTAGTCTTTCTACTATTAAATGAATCAATTTAGTTCTTGTATTATAAAAAAAATCAAATAAGGTCAAATTGGAATAAATTTAAAACTTATTGTTTAATAATGTTAATGTTTTTAAAGTTTTTATAATTTTGTAAATAAGATTTTTTGTTTAAAATTGAACTCCGGTAAAAAAAATTATCTTTAAAATATTTTTAATATAAAAACTAAATTAATTTATTTAATAATAAATAACTAATTTAATTCATTCCTAGAGGACCTCCCTAGAGGTGATCATGGGTTGGGCGGCCCGGCTCGGCCCGAAGGCCCGCTAAAAAAATGGGAAGATTTGGGTAAAAATATAGGCCCGAAATATGGGTTTGGGCAAAAATACGAGGCCCGTTTAGAAAACAAGCCGGGCCTCGGGCCGACCTTTTTTGGCCCGGACCCGGCTTGAATTATATAAATAATTTTTTTATTTTTTTATTTTTTATTTTTTTAAGCATATGTAATTTTTAACTTTGTTTTTTTTAATTTGTGTATTATTTTAAGAATTGTTTATCTTAATTTTATTTTGTTTCTTGTTTTAATATTTGTTTTTATGTTTTTAAATTTATTTAATTTATTATATTTTTAAAACTTTTAATGAAATAAACAAAAAAAAGGGCCGGGTTGGGCCGAGCTTGGGCCTAGCATTTTTGTTTCGGGCCAGACCTAGACAAAATTTCAGGCCCATATTTTAGACCAGGCCAGGCCTGGGCATAAAAAATGGGCCGAGATTTTTTTGAGCCCAGCCCTAACCCGGCTCGACCCGACCCATAATCACCTCTAGAACTCCCAAAACAATATTATAAATATGTTATAATCTCTAAATAATTAAAGTTGTGTGAAAAGCGAGTACAAAAGGTAGGCACCTGACACAAAATACTGTACATGAACAGCAGTAATCCGCCTCCCTTGTCTCTTAAGGGGACCTACTTTCCTCAGTAAGACAACCACTGAGGTTGTGAAACCCGACCCAGTCTCATGTTACACAGTGAAAAGATTATTATAATAATACTTATTTTTAAAATATATAATTATGAAATTAATAATGTATCTTAAATATAATTACGGTAAATTACATCTGTAGTTGTTAAATTATGGGTGAGTTTTTGTTTTAGTCACTGAATTAAAAAAATTACAATTTAGTTATTAAACTATTTAAAAATTTTCATTTAAGTCCCTAGGTTGTTAAAAGAGATGCTATATAATTTTTTCGGTTCGCACTGCATGTACCAATCAAAAGTTCTCTTTCTCTATTCTCTTTTACAATTTAATTTTTTTTATGAAACAACTTTGAATGTCACGAATTTACGAATAAAAATTTAAACAGCTTTTGTCTCTGATTTTCGACAATGATTGTCAGATCAACTTGGATCTAAGGTATGTTCTTCTACTCGTCAATGAGTACTGATCTACTCTAACGATCATCGAATTGTCGTTTGGAGCTCAGTGGCGAAACTTAAAAAAATATAATATTTTAATGACTTAAATAAAAATTTTAATAATTCAGTGACGAAATTATATTTTTTTTAGTTAAATGATCAAAACAAAAATTTACTCATAATTTAATGAGTAAAATGTAGTTTACTCACAATTATTAATAATATATAAAATACAAAACCTTCTATTAAAATGCATCAAACAATGCGTAAATGAAAACAAAATCTGAACTACTACTTTTAGGCATTGACACATCCACATCCAAATGCTTCCACCTTCATCAACATATATGTATATATCTATCTAACTACTGTTGCAGAGCGTGTAAAAACGTGTAGTTAAGAGCCCCCCCCTCCGGACCTCCCCTCTCATTTTTAGCTGCCTGCCTCTCTTCCTCTCTCTCTCTCACTCTGCGCAAACGTGTAAAAAAGCAATCCGCACCCAACATATTCTCTCTTTATTTCTCACTCAGGTTACTACCTATCATGTCTTGGAAAAGAAACCCATCCTCTGGTCTTTTTCATTACATGAAACTTCAACCAACATGTGTGAAAAAAAACCACTTTTGCTAAGCTATTTCAGTCGGATGTTTTTGCTTCCCAGCTTTGCCTTCCCAAAGCTTTTCTTAGAAGGCTTGCATGTTTAGTGTTGGTCTTGGTGTAAGGTCATTATTAGATTTTCTAGCTAGGGCATGTTTGAGATCTTTACAGTGATAAAACCCAAGTTGCCTCATCTCTCAAAGGAGCTCGATTTAGGTTTTGTTATATATGGAGGACTTATACAGGCTTGATGATCGTACAGTCTCTTCTTCAAATGATAGTGCAAGGGTTAATAATAACTTAGCTGCAACTGTTACCACCACTGGTTTTCACAGTCCAGTCCATCATTTACTTCAATTTGATCATCAAGCAGCTGATACAGATATGTGTGATGTGATCAAGACCCAGATCGCCAATCACCCTCGTTATCCAGACCTAGTATCTGCTCACATAGAATGCCGAAAGGTGGTTTTTGTGTTTTATAATTTTTCTCGTTCACTTTTGCTCATAGTTTAGTACTAACAAGCTTATATATAGGTTGGAGCACCGCCTGAGATGGCTTCTCTTCTTGAAGAAATTGGCCGAGAGAACCACCACCCCATAAGTGGTTGCAGTGAAATAGGAGCTGATCCAGAACTTGACGACTTCATGGTACTTCAAAAGTCAAAAGATTCCTTTTTTTTCTTTTCTGGAAAACACAAGTCCTCTTAATGTAATATTTTAATTAATTTTTGGTTGAAATTTGAAGGAATCATATTGTGAGGTTCTTCATAAGTACAAAGAAGAGTTATCAAAGCCGTTTGATGAAGTGACAACGTTCCTCAGCAACATTGAATCACAGCTAAGTAATCTCTGTAAAGGAGCACTGACAAAAACTTCGGATCATGGCTCTGGTAAAGATTTTAAACTGCGGATTTTATTATCTCAAACTACTGTATATTAACAATCGGTAAAAAGGGTAAAGATGTTATTCTGCAAATTATAAATATTATTTTCAATGAATGTGAAGAACTCTCTCTCTCTCCAGTCATTTACTCTCCTCCTACTGTGCTGTGCTTGTAAATTAATACATGTATGTGTAATGAAATGTTGAAACTTTATCCTTAGGCCACATTTGGTTGAGCTAATTTCATATGTCTGGGATAACATAAACGTTAAGTCGGTAATTTTACATTCTTAATAGTTTAAATTTCCAAAATATATATTTTCCGAAAATTTTACATTCTTATGAATGTCGAATTTCAAAATATAAAGCTAAACTCAATATCAGTTTTTTATGTAATCTTACAATACTGTCAAGCCTTTCATAATTTTACTCTCATTTTTAATCACTTTGATTTATTTTATTTAAATCAAAACTAAATAATAATAAGCTATATGTTTCTCAATACATTTATTATTATTAATCGAAAAAAGTAACATTTTGTCTACTATATTACATTTAATTTGAAATGTTACAATTATAACACATTTATCTTTTTTTTTATTAAATTTGAGGTTAAACTATAACAAATAAAATGTTTTTATTAAAAATATATATTGTTCCTTTTCTCTTTTTTTTTTTTTTTCTTTTTTATCATTTTGATCGAAAGAGAAGTCTTAGTTAAGAAATGCCTTAATTTATTAGTAAATTAAAATACTATCAGCTCCAACCTTTAATAGCTAAGAATAATAATAAATAAATTTTATAAGAAGAGTTTAGTAAGTTATGTTTTTAAGTAATTCTATATTTTATTAATTAAATAACAAAATTCTTTATTACAACCAAATAAATTAATGTAACATATTCATACTAATTAATTTTACATTTTAATTTTCATGAACCAAAGTTAAGTTACTATTTATATAATTTTATTTTGTCCAGTTACCTATTACTTACTATGCTCGAATTTATTTGTGTTTTATAAATCAAGCTTTGCAGATGAGGACCGGATGTAAGATTAATCTGGGTGTTTTTAAGAAGACATTATTGTTTGTTTTAATTATAGCTGTATAATTTTTATTATTAATTAATATTTAATTAAATGATTGAACCATGTGTATTGGTTTGATAGTTAAGGTGTTCACCGTTCTAGATGTTCACCGTTCTAGGTGTTGTTTAGGTTCAAATTACGCTAATCGTATTGTTATTAGGACTTTACTCTTTTCTTATAACTTATAAAAAAATTCAATTAAATGATTCATTGTATTTAGCTTAGCTTAAATTGAAGCTCCTCAAATAAACATAATAACATTCAAATATTTAATTAATATATAGTTTATTAATGTTTAATTTTGGTTAACGTACGTAATTTAGTTAGTAGTAGATTATATTAGGTGAATGTATTTGAAAGGTCTTTTATTATAAGGATTAAATTAGTTTCTTTATTATTAAAAGTGAAATAGAGTTAGTATTTTTAAAGTTTTTATAATACTGCAAATGAAATTTTTTTGTTACGATTTGAACTTATTTAATTCTTTTTAATGGTATAACGAAAAAAATTAATTCATTTAATAATAAAAAGATTAATTTGACTCAGTTCCTTGGAACTCCTAGGTAATTTAACCCACTATATTATATATTTGACCTTCGAAATAGTTGAGTTAGTGTTATATGTTATTGATTTTCAGATGAAGCCTGTGAGTCAAGTGGTTGGGAAGCGGAAGCTTATGAAAGTGGGCAGGAGGACATCAAAGGAATGCTGATGCGCAAATACAGTGGCTATCTCTGCAATTTGAGAAAAGAATTCTTGAAGAAGAGAAAGAAGGGAAAGCTACCAAAAGATGCTAGGATGGTACTTCTACATTGGTGGAACAATCATTATAGATGGCCATATCCTACGGTAAATCACAATGCTTCACTTTGCAATTGCTTGTTTGCTCTCATTAGGGTTAGGTGTTCACTGAACCTGATGTTGTTGCATCATTTACTATATATGGCATCATGCATTGCCCTTGAACCCTATTTGGCTGGAAAGTATTGGTTTATAATGATTAGGAAGGGTGGTGTGTGGATATTTGCAGGAGGAGGAAAAGTTGAAGCTATCAGAGATAACAGGTCTAGACCAGAAGCAAATCAACAATTGGTTCATCAACCAAAGGAAGCGCCATTGGAAACCATCAGAAGATATGAAATTTGCTCTTATGGAGGGTTTTGCTGGAAACATTAATGGAGGACCTACTTAAAAAAGATCACTACACTTGAAACTGGAAGTGATGATCAAGCAACTGGGTTTCTAAGGCATCCCTTTTCCATATTTAAATGTTCTTTTCAATCTTTTACATATATAGAATAGTCTTTATGCATTGAATGGGATTGGTGTTTCGAAATGAGTCGAGTAAAGTCCCTATTGTGTGTTGGATTTATAATTTCAGTGGAGGTAGCATGCAATTGAAGCTCCTGAAATTATTGTTGCAATAAAGACAGAACCAGAGGGTCGCATTGAATGTGAAACTAAGTTTCTTTTAGGCTTATATAACATTTGGTACATGAATTTACACTTTTACTTAATTTAATATCTAAATTTTTTTTGCTCAATTTAATAATTAAGCTTTTTTTTTACAAGCATAAAATATATTAATATCATGCTTAGACCCGGCCCGAACCCAACACGACCTGGCCTGACTCGGCCCATGAGCACCTCTACTGTTATGTATCCATAGCTAATGGTTGATTCCAATTGCAAGTGTTGTTGTACAATCTACAGCCAAAAAGCAAGTTTCATCTATAACAGCCCATTTTCAGTGAAATTAAAATAGTAGTTTTGGGACCACAAATCCGAAGTTAGAAAATTTTTATTTTTATTATTATATAGTCTACAATATGATAGAAATACTGTATAAAAATTTCGTTAAGAAATTTTATCGTTTATATGCCTAATTTGATGAAAATGACTAAATTGTATTAAGTGCAAAAGTTGAGTTCTAATAGCTAAAGGTATTAAATAGCTATAGGATTTTAAATTGGAGGTACTTATATAGTAATAAGACCATTAAAATGCTCAGTGGATAAGCATGAATAATCATCATAGGAATTTCATGAATTATTAAGGTTAATTTTAGAAATTAATGATTAAAGTTAAAATAAATTAATAAAATAAACAAATATCATCTATTATCATCATCTTTCATCAAAAAAAAAAAAACCTAGCTATGGAAGCTTGGAATATTAACAAACTTATTTTGCTTAATTAGGTATGTGTTCTTGTCCCGTTTTTAATGATTTCTATGTTTCCGAGATCATAATAGCTTAATCTAGCTAGCTCAGGGATTAATTTGCAAAACCGTTAAAGTATAAGGGTTTTGCCATGGATGAGTATGCTTGAATTTTGAAGTTATAGAAAATGAAAGTTTGTTGTTAGATAAACAACTTTTATAAAGAGAACTTTGATGAAATTATCAATTAGGGATTAAATTGAAAAGATGATAAATTTATGGTGAAATTGTGAAATTTTGAATTATGTGGGCTGCTATTAATATTTATAAAAATTGACTAGGCTTGAATAAGGATTAAATTGCATGAAAGTCATTTTCCAAGCCTAGGGACTAAATTGTAATAAATTAAAAGTATAGGGGTAAAATAGTAATTTTTCTAAAAATATGTGCTAGACTAAAGTGAATATGAATTATATTGAATTGAGTTAAATTAATTTGTATAGATTCGGTTAGACCTAGTACGAAGTTAGATCAAGGGAAAAGAAAAATATCGGATTAGTCGCATTCGTATCTACGTACAATTGTCGAGGTAAGTTCGTATGATTAAATTGTGCATTTATATGTGTTCAATTGAATTATTGTTTGTGAATCGTATAATTTCCATGAATAAACACCGGTTATATATTCGACAATTATCGAATCATGTTTGAACCGTAAGAATTCGTAAGATACAAATGACATGTCATTAGGGTTACCAATTTGGTTGGGGTCCTGCATGTGTTGCGGACACACCACAGCTCTTATGAGCTTCTCGATACTCAGCTCACATGAGCTTCCTGTTATTCAGCTCGCAGGAGCTTCCCGTTTACTGCTTGTATGAGCATATATGAATATGAATTGACGGATTTTTGTTTAGTACACTTCGTGTGTACCACCCATGTATCCCACGATATTTTAAATGGTTCAACAAGCACAGTTCTGTTATGAAATATTATGAGTTTGATATGAACTATTACCGGTATATACGTAAAGTACATGAAGTATGATTATTTGATGAATTCAACTATGTGTGTTAGATTTTATATATGTGATTTTCATGGCTAACATGTTGTGATCATGTGTTTAGGCTTTTGGCCAAATTGATTGATATATACTATGTTTACTTACCTATGTTATGGAAATATGGTAAGTTAAAGTTTGTATTATACGAACTTACTAAGCTTAAATGCTTACTCTGTGTTATTTTCCATGTTTTATAGTAAATCGGAAGCTTGTTCGGGTTAGAAGCTGGTCGAAGCTATTTCACACTATCCATCTGCTCTTTTGGTACTTTTAGTAAATTAATCCCAGTTATAATGGCACGTATAGGATATTTTGGCCAATGATGGCATACAAATGTTTTGTTGAGACTAGCCATTTGAATGGCTTGTGTTTGGTATGTTTTGATGTATATATATAAGTGGCCTTATCATATTGATGTGTGGTTGATATGGTACAATGAAAGAAAATAAAATATGGTTTGAATATGCATATATGAACTTGGACAAATAGGTAAATTGAGATACTTGGTTGACATGTCTTTAAATTGTCATTTGAGGTGCTTAAGGGCACATTGGCTGTATGTGGTTATATTTCATATTTAAGACTTGATTTTAGCTTGTTTTGAATGCCTTGTTGTGGCTTGTTGATGTGCAAAACTGTTGAGTTAGGTTGATGTTAAATTGGGTGAGAAGTGTGGCTTGAAAAATGACCTATTTTTGTCCACACAGCCGTGTGTCCCTTGCAGCTTTGAAAAATTTCAATAATTTCCGAAAAATTCTATGAGTATCCGATCTAGTCTCGACTTGTTTCTAATGTATATTTTGGGCCTCGAGGACTCGTATAAGGGACAATATGTATGATTTTGATTGGTTACTGACATGAATGCTATATGATATGAAATGTTTATATTTTCTGTCTGTTTAAATTGTAAACTCCGGTAATACTCCGTAACGTTGTTCTAGCGACAGATTCGGATTAGAGGTGTTACATCATTTGCAAAACTTTTTGCTGTGAATCCACAACCAAAGGCAAATCCCAACTGCAGGGACTTGCTGTGTATCCACAGACAAATGACAGTTATTATCTACAAACCTATAGTGGTTTATCCACAACCCAGTGTGTTGGAGAAAGGAGTTCTGGGGAACTCCCATTATGGTGTGCAGTGGTGGGGTAAGATCTATTCTATTAAAACTTGAAACTACTTGACATCTTTAAAATCGTACCCATATAAATTTGGAACTTTTGTTATGATATAAATATGCATGAGAATTGTATATTGAGGAGAAAATCTAAAATTTAGATTGTTCTGATATCTGGTATTATGAGTTCCAATATATGCTAATGATGGTTGCATTAGAAAAAAAAACCTGAATTGATTGTCTAAATATGATCATATTATGTGATATTATTTAATGTGTCTTATCAATTGTTTGCACTGATTTCTGTGTGAATGGACTCATAGTGATCGTCATAGCTCACTCCCCCTTTAAATTTCCATCATTACAGAGAACCAATCAGGATAGGATGCGAACGTGGTATCTGTAAGGTTTCAGCTCGGAAGAATTTATTTATTTTTAAAGCATTATAAGATTATTATTTTTATTCATATACTGTAATATTTTTATTTTGAACCATAGTATAGACTTAAGATTTGGGCTTGAATTATTTTGCATGACATTTAATATAAATTATTAGGATATTACATTATGTTTATTGATTAGTATGCATGAACCCGTTTTTTTACTAAAATTAAACAAATCAATTGTTAGCTATAAATATAGAGTTTAAAACTTAGAGGAATAATAGAACATTTATTAATTAAATTGCTACTAAATTCAATAAATGTTTTAAAGATGATTGTTTTCAAAACTCTGGTAATCTTGTTAGGCTATCTTGGTAGCTGATGTAATTTTCTAAATTTGGGTCTAACGTCTAGGTTGGATTGGAAAGGTTATAAAATTTTTTAAATGCTATACAAATTACGTAAAATACTGTGTTAAAAATTTTTTTTTGTTATGCTACAAAAATATTGTCAGTATTAGAGAGAAATATATGTTAAAAAAAAATAGGTATTGAGCTATGCTTAACGAATTAATATTAAATAATAAAAATATTTTTAAAACTCCAAATTAAAAGAAATTCATTATTTTCAATTAATAAAATAAATAAAGCTAAAAGTAATTGAACGTATAAAATACAAAAAATATTATATCATCTGTCACATGTCGATTATACATTGATTATTTTTGCTACCTCATAAAAAACATTTGTAATATATTGGAGTAATTTATAAAATATTTAACAAGTACCAAATCGAACAAAAAAAATTAGGTACCAAATTAGGAAAAAGTGTCAAACTCAAGTATCAAATTGAACCTCCAAAAAAGGTTAAGTGCCAAATTAAAAAAAGTGTCAAGTTTAAATACTAAATTAGAAAAAAAAAAGAGTTTAAATACCAAAATAAAAAAAAATGTCAAATTAAAATACCAAATATTATATTAAGTTTTTCTTTTACAATAGTGAATAGCGATGGATTAGCATCGAAGTGGCTGTAAGCAACTCAAGGGTCAGCTTTTATTTAGTGTTCTTTTCAAGTGTGTAGTCTTGTAATAAGTAGAACTGTAGAAATATTTGTAAGGCACTCTTATATTCTGTAAAGTCATGTCTGCTTTAGCTAAAAGCGGTTCTTTTTATGGTACACTTTTTTGAACTTTTATTTGCTATGCCTTTTTTTTTGTTCACTAATCTTGTATTTTTATAGGAAATATTTTGGATTTTTTTTAAAATTAATTTTCTAGTCATGAGTGTTTTTTTAAATGGTAAATTGTTGTCATAAAATGTATTTCATTTTTATAAGTGGAGTTAAAATCTTCAATAATATAATTAAAGAGTGAAGTAAACAACTACTACATTATATTTTATGGTTGGAAGTAATCACACATTTTTAATTATACTAATATTTGGTAATACAAGGTAATCTCATCCTCACCTCTTTTGTAAGTTATGAAGAGATTAACAAAAGCGTAGATAAAACTGAAACTTGAATTTCACTATTTTAAATGAATCTTGAATGACTAACTTGTTTAATTCATTTACACAGCCCTTTATATAGAGTCTAATAGCTAACTGCATTGGTTAACTGACTAACCGATTTCCATCACCCTCATCTAACTGCTTCTTATTATATTCTATCAAAACAGAAACTAAAAATACTCAATTGAAATAAAAATAAAATTAAGAGGACAATCTATAAATAAACAAATTATTAAAACAGAGCTAAGGATCAAAATAAAATGCGCACAAATAATCAGGGCCTTAACGAGAAATATCTCCAGTCGCCCAAAACGCAGCGCATAGATATGGACTAAATTGAAATGGCACCCAAATTATAAGGAAAGAATTAAAAAAACGAAAGAATGCAAACAGAACCCAATCGAACGTCAGCGCAAAATGGAGAGACCAAGCGTGGAATTGTCCCTTCTCCGCGAAAACGCGCGGATCCTGAGGGCTTTGGATCGGGTCGGATCGGGCAATAGCTATACGACGTCGTTTTAAGGCCACTGAAACAGAACAAAAGAACCTCCCTTCGCCCCATTATTCGGCCGAACCACAGAGAGTTCCATCCGACCACCATTTCGCCATTGTAATCGGCGAATGGCATCGTGCAAAGGGCCCGATTTAACCTAATTTACCACCATATCCAAGGGCCTTGCCCTTTCAAACTCGAAAGCCCCATCTAACTCCGACTTTGGCGAAGAAAATGAGGGCTCCGATGGCGCAATTTGTAAAGGTAATCTCCTATTTCCCTTCTTTATTTTCACATACAACAGCATCAAAGATCAGAGAATAGAAAAGAATCGAAAAAAATGTTGAGAATCACCTTCTGCAAATTCTGTTTTTGATTGCTCTAAATTTCAAGTGTGCGTAAGTAAAAATTTGCAGTGCCTTTCTTTGGCTTTTATAGCCAAATCTATTAAAACAAAAAGTGAAATACACGTTTTTGCTCTGCTGTATTCTGTTTTTTCTTTTTCTCGCAGGTTCTAGTGCCGTTTGGAGGCTGCGTACGTGGCCATGCTGCGCTGGAGGTCATTGCTGGGGAGGCTGCAGCGCCAGGCTGTTCGTGAGGCTGCGACGTGAGGGTTTCCAGAAACCTTACCCTATTTGGGCCAACCTTGGGATTGGGCTTAGGTTATTAGGTTTTGAGGTTTGGATCATAAGTGTATTTGAGCTAGTATAAGTTTAGGTTTATTTTTGGGCTTGTTGAGTTGTAATATTTTGGGTTTGTAATTTGGACTATAAACTGGACATTTGGACTTTATTTTTTTATTTTGGTTATTATTATTTTTTGGTTTATTGGTTGGTTTTGGTTTTTGTATGGACCCGGGCAAATTGGGCTATTTACAGTTATATTTAGATAATTTTACCTTTAATTTTATAATTTTATGAAATGAAATCAAGAAATTAGTTTAATTAAAATTAGTAAAACTTTTTTTTCAAAATAAATCCACTTCAATTATATTGTTAGTGTCGATTATATGGACTAAATGTAACTCCAGTTTCAACTTAGTGTGTAAGTTAGACTTAAATCATGTAGTGTATTTGTTGATTAGTAGTAGATTACTCTTTCAGAAAGGCACAATAGAAGTAAAAAGTTTTCGAACTGTACAACCAAATCTAGAGGTGAGCATTCGATCAAGTCGAATCAAATTAAGTAAAAAAATTTCGAGTTAGTTGAGTTGACAAATCCTATTTTAGCAACCGAACTTAATTTGAATTTTGTTTTTAATCGAGTAAAAAAATTTCGAGTTGAGTCAAGTTGCATTTACATTGACCGATTATTTAACTAGTAGATGAAGTATAAGATTATTTAAATATACAAATAATATAATTTACTTAATAATTTATATGTGAAGAACTATTTTATGCATACAAAGTAAGTATACATAACGCTGCAAGATGATGATTGTG
The DNA here is from genome assembly GCA_020496765.1 of Gossypium stocksii. NCBI lineage: Eukaryota > Viridiplantae > Streptophyta > Magnoliopsida > Malvales > Malvaceae > Gossypium > Gossypium stocksii. The sequence goes on from CM035623.1 coordinate 116,525,815, forward strand.
GTTAAATTTAAGTCAATTACATATGAACTATTACACACGTATAGTCACATTTACCGTAGGGGCGTGAGGGAAGGAATCGAAGTTAAAAATCAACTTACACAAAAACTTTTTTGAATTAATATTTTTTGGATTTGACTGACTTCAACCACACAAAACTTTACCCCAGATTTCACATTTTAATAGGTATAGTTTTACATTTGAATTAACACTTACATATACTTATCATAAAAATTTTAAAAAGATTCATAAGTACGATTACCTTTTTTAAGGAAAAAATGTTAAATTTTAAATATATTTTGAGATATATATATATTATTAATTTTATTGTAAATTTTAAAATTTTATCAATGGCTAAAGAAATAATTTGTATGTTAATAACATCTAAAATTGTTTCAACTTTTTTACTTGTACATGTTAACAAAAAGAAAAAAAATTCTTTTATTAATTATAATTTAATAAAATGTTATTTTAGACAATCTCACCATCTATCAATCAAACAACAAAATCTTACATTCTAATCAAATAAATCAAATAGCATATTGTTACATACCCAATAATGTGCTAACCAAATGCCCCTCAAAGTATAAGGTGTGTGTAAATATTCATTTACGAAATGAATTTTTTATTATATATGGATTATTATTAAGTATACCAGTAGTGGAATTAAAAAAATTTATAAATGAGTAGATTAAGTCTTAACTCAAATGGTATGGGCATTGTTATTGTTATGATTAAGTCTTAGCTCGATTGGTATGGGCATTGTTGTTGTTATAATAAATGTTGATAATGGCGGTAAAACAATTACAAAGCGATAAGAAAAAAGAAAAATAAAAACACATAGATTTTACATGGAAACTCTTTCGGGAAAAAACCACGGACAGAGGAGGAGAAATTCATTGACGTTGAAAAATGAATGATTCAAGAAGACTTTCGACTACATCTATTTAAGAGTTGAAAAACCCTGTTCTAATCAAAGTTAAATAGAAGAAGAATAGTTTTATATAGATTCAACTTGTATTGTATGGTCTGTACGGCTCGAGGCCATAGCCCGCCACAGATCCCCTGATTTTGTCACTATATCTATTTCTTCAACAAGTGAAGGGATTCGGGTCACACAATCTCTAACAATCTTTACCTTGACAAGAATTCTCAACGAACAAGTTCTCCACCTCTTCTACAAAACCCCACAATGGGTATTCTTCAACAATGAACACCAACCAAGTTCAAGTAATTCGCAAAGTTGGTTATAGGAAGTGACTTAATTATCATATATGCTAAATTATCATCAATACTAACTTATGGTAAACAGGGTCTTACTATTGCTATCAAAAAGTGTTTTCGAAAAGATAAAATGTCTATTTTAAACATGATGTTGTAAAATAAAAAATATGTATTTAAATGTTATTTAAATATTATGATATATGGAATAAATAAACTTAAACTATAGTATTATAAACTATTAAAAATAATTTATTAAGCAATTAAATTATGATGTAAGTAATAAATGAAATATATAAATTCAAATTCTTTAATATTATGATATATGGAATATATAAATTGTAATTGTAATTGATTATAATAAAAAAATTATAATTGACTCAAACCCTAAACCCTAAAATATATTTATTTTCACGTGTTATTATTACCATAATGTGAAGCTAGGGTTTTTTACCCAAATATTACAAAAAAAAAATTAAAAATTACCAAAATAATACAACATTTTTTTATTTACCAAAATATTACAAACAGTAAAAAAAACTGAAAATGAATAAAAAAATACGATAGGTGGGACCCACAAGCGGCACCAAAGGTGCCTGTGGCAGAGGCGGCACCAAGATTGGACTAGTCAGTTCGTAATTTTTTGTTTTTTTTTTTGTGTTGGGGACCATTATAATGGTCCCCAAGTAGAAGAGATTGAAGCTGCGGGGAAGAAGAAGAAGAAGAGAAAAAAAAAAGAAGAGAAGAAGAAGGGGAAGGGGGCGCACCAGAGGGAAGAAAAAAGGAGAAGAAGAAGAGAAGGAGGAGAAGAAGAAGAAGAGAAGGAGAAGAAGAAGAAGAAGAGGGAGGGAAGGAAAAAGAAATAAAAAAATAAAGAAATGTAATTTTTTTTAATAGAGTAAGTAATGGTATAAATGATATTTTTTTTATTTTTATTGTTATTATTATAATGTGATTGGTTTTGATTTAATTGAGATTTAATTTTAAATTTATTTTTTGCAAGGTATTATTATTTTATTAGAAAGAGATATTAAGGTATGTTTATATTTATCTATATTTTCATTCAGTCATAATTTAATTTTAATATTTATGTTATGTTTATTCTATGTTTTATTATTTATGTTATGTACATTCTATGTTTTACTATTTTATGTAAATTATTTAGTAAGTGTATTTTATGTTGATTAGATATAATTTTTATGAAATTTATTTAGTATTTTGTAATGAGATTTGTTTACAAAAATATTATTAAAAACAAAAAACAAAAAATAATTTATAAAAAAATAAAATACAAAAAGAAATAAAAAAAGAAAATAGTATATTTTTTGAAAGTAATAAATTCCGAAAAAAAGAAAAATACGAATAAAGGGCCCAACTAATGGTTTTTTACTAAATTTATATAAAAAAACACTAAAATAATACATTTCAAATATTATGTACTAAAATAATAGAAAATAATGAAACACGAAAATAGTATATTTTTTAAAAAATAATAAAATTCGAAAATAAGAAAAAAACGAAAAAAGGGCCAAAGTAACAATTTTTTACTAAAATAATACATTTCAAACATTATATACGAAAATAATATAAAATAATAAAAAACAAAAATAGTATTTTTTTTAAGTAATAAATTCCAAAAATAAGAAAAATACGAACAAATGGGCAAAGTAACGGTTTTTTACCAAATTTATATAAAAAACACAAAAACAATACATTTGAAACATTATGTACTAAAAAAATATAAAATAATAAAATACAAAAATAGTATTTATTTTGGAAGTGATTTTAATCTGAAAATAAGAAAAAATACGAACAAATGACCAAAATAATGGTTTTTTACTAAACTTATATAAAAAAATATTAAAATAATTCATTTGAAACATTATGTACTAAAATAATATAAAATAATAAAATACAAAAATAGTATTTATTTTGGAAGTGATTTTAATCCGAAAATAAGAAAAAATATGAACAAATGACCAAAATAATGTTTGTTACTAAACTTATATAAAAAAATTATTAAAATAATACATTTGAAACATTATGTACTAAAATAATATAAAATAATAAAATACTAAAATAGTATATTTTTTGAAAGTAATAAAATACGAAAATAAGAAAAATACTAGTAAAGGGCCAAAGTAACGGTTTTTTACCAAATTTATATAAAAAACACAAAAACAATACATTTAAAACATTATGTACTAAAATAATATAAAATAATAAAATACGAAAAGAGTATTTATTTTGGAAGTGATTTAATTCGAAAATAAGAAAAATACGAACAAATGGCCAAAATAACGGTTTTTTACTAAATTTATATAAAAAAACACAAAAACAGAACATTAGAAACATTATGTACTAATATAATATAAAATAATAAAATACGAAAATAGCATATTTTTTGAAAGTAATAAAATCCGGAAGTAAGAAAAATACGAACAAAGGGCCAAAGTAACGGTTTTTTACTAAATTTATATTAAAAAAACACTAAAATAATAAAACATTGAAATTAAAAACATAAATTTGTTTTGAAGTTGCAGGTTTCGGAATGGCTCAATTGCTTAAAGACGATCCTCATATATCTGATGCGGCTAAAAATATGGTAATATATTATTATTTGTTAATCACGGGTTCTATTAAATAAATATATACTTAATATACAGAAATAAATCATATTATCCTAATATTTATTTTCTGTAATTTAACATTATCAGGATTCGTCCCGCATATTAAGGGGCCGGGTGAACGGTATAGGATATCCCCTGGATAAACGATTGATGCCGTACTTAGAGCAAGCTGGATTCAGGTCAGCGACATTTGACTTACGGTACGATTTATTATCTGCACTAGTGGAGCAGTGGCGCCTGGAGATCCACACTTTTCATTTTCCGTGTGGGGAGTGCACAGTGACTTTAGAGGACGTTACACTGCAGTTTAGGCTCCCAATCGACGGGAGTCCCGTAACGGGAGTAAGTGCATTTGCTGAGCCGGCTACATTATGTTATAGCCTACTAGGAGAATCGCCCGAGCCCGACGATGAGGAGTCAACTTTTTCGGGCCTGAAATTTACGTGGTTGAGAGAGAAATTTGGACAGTTATCAACTAATGCGACAGAAGGAGAGTTGATGTGCACTGCTCGAGCGTACATCATGCATCTTATAATGGGAGTACTGATGCCCGATTCAAACAACAATAGGGTTCATATCATGTACTTACCCCTATTAGCTGATTTGTCTAATGTTCGGTCATATAGTTGGGGCTCGATAGTTCTAGCAGTGCTGTATCGGGAGCTTTGTCGGTCAACAAAGCCTGCTGTCGTAGACATTGGCGGATGTCTTACACTGTTGTAGTCCTGGGCACTTTATCGGATGCCATTCTTGGCATCAGTTAGCCACCAGCCATATGTATATCCACGGGTTAACAGGTGATAAAATATAACTTCTCATTAATTAACAATTTTTTTACGATACTATTGTAACGACACTATCTTGACTTGAAATTTGTTTTCGTAGGTGGAGTATTTATCTGGGTATCGGGAGGTCGTACACTGTCCCGATATACTGTCCGATGATCGTACAGCATGCCGGGGAAAGGGTAAGATATTCTAATATTTGTGACATGTTACTTTCTATATTTAGTCACACCGTGTTAAATTATAACTATGTTATTAATCATACAGTTTATATGGATGCCATATCGTAGACCCGAAATTGCAGTTATTATACCATCCTCTGTCTACGTTGATTCTCATATGTGGTGCACTAATGCACCAATTATAAGTTTCAATGTAGTAGAGTGGTATCATGGCGATCGTGTGCTACGACAATTCAGTTGCGTCCAATATATCCCGGATCCGCCATGCAAGGTAGGGCCGCGAATTCACGGCATGAATAGGAGAGGGAGACCGCAGAACAATTGGGGGGTTAAGCACCGGAAATTTGTTGCGCTATGGAATAATCGAATGTCTCGGATACCTCAGATGATTATGGCTTCTGATTTGCATCCATCAATAGTGTACATACAATGGTACTCTAGTTTCGGAAAGCCATATATACTTGGAGCCCAGTCGACTATAGTCCCCTCGCATATGCAGCGACATGGTGCATACGAGCCAGTGGCGGAGCTTGATCCCCAGCCTGATCTAGTGCCGGAGCCCGAGTCGGAGCCCAACCAATCACATTCACATTCGGATTCACATTCGTATCATCCAGATTTGGCATGTATTAATTATTTCCCGAGCTCATCAGGGGGCGGATACGAGTTTAATATGTTTGGTTGTGCCCACCGCAGTACAACACTTACGGCCCGTTTCAACAGCATCATGGCACTCCTTCCGGCTCAAGTTCATCGATGCCATTCAAGTCAAATGATTTTTCTTCCATGTTTACCACACCCCTACCTACGCCTCAAGAGGATGTTGGTCGTTGCGATCACCCAGAACGTGAACGTCAACCTCTGCAGAGATATACCCTTAGTACCACACCATCGAACCATCAATTTTAGTGGTTTCTTGCGGTTTTGATATTACTATAGTTAGTATTTTTTTTTTAGATTACAAACTTTATACTTTTTGACTATAAATTGGAACTTTAACAAAATTTGACCATAACGCAAAGTAGATTAATTACAACATTATACCGTTGTATGTACACCATTACACATAACAAAATTTTAGAAATTTTAACAAAATTTATATTACACCATTACACCATGACAACATTACACATAACAACTTAACAATATTTTTTTTATAAATTAAAAACACTACAGCATAAGCTCAATTCCGACCTGATCGTGACGATTGTCCAACATGATAGTTTCACTGTGGGCATTTATTCCGACTATGACTAGCTAACCTGCATATTCCACAACGCTTACCGTCGAATTTCTCCGTAATGTCCATTTCATTACGGATTCTGGATGATTGCGGACGACCTCTTAGATTCCTGTGTAGCCCTCTGTTTGGGACAAGCTCGAAAGCCGTCGGAGGCACCTCCCACGTACAGAGGTCAGGTAGGATGGGGAACTCATTTTCCCAGACACGCAATGTGCGCTCCAGCATGTACATATCATCGATAAATTGCTCAACATTAAGGTTCACTTTAGCACACGCTGCCACGACATGCGCACATGGATAATGAAGTGTTTCGAACCTCCTACATTCGCACCGTCTGTTCCGGAGATTAACTCCATATGACCTAGGTGGTATATCGGGTCGATGACCGATGGTCTCCGTAACTCGAAATGTTTCCAGGCGTCATGAATATAATTCTACATTCATCGACCTCGCCATCCAACGGTTTGTAACCATTGCATCCTTGACATCTTTGACAAACACATGTCCCGCCTCCATCTGGTCAACTTGTTGTTGACCCATTATTGGGATCAAGATAGCCAACCTGTAGAATGTAGCCGAGAAGACAGATGCAATCGAAAGATGTCATGTTTTCAATAACACAGCGTTGACTCCCTTCACTAAGTTTGTGGTCATTTGACCATAACGAAAGCCCTTATCAAAACTTTGAGCCCATTGCCACGGCTCCATTGTACCCAACCACTGTCGGAAAGATATGTTTGTTTGACCCTCCATGTCACTCTCAAGTCGAATCATTCCTTGACGAAAAATATGTGGCTCTAACTCGTACGCTGTATACGTATTAAGAAAATATAACTTCCAGTAACTCAATAACATAAAACATTACAACTTATATTGAAAAGATAAGGTTATCATTTACCCATTGCCACTACTTGTCTCTTCTAGTCCACATTTTTATAATCTCGATGGAAGTTAGCCGCAATGTGACAAACGCAATAAAAGGATCTCCATGGCACATCGGAACGCCTAATTGCGGCAATTAAACATTTCCATCTATCAGAGATGATGCAAATATTATCGTTGCTAATAACATACCTCCGCAGATTGGTAAGGAATAATTCCCAAGATTCCAAGTTCTCCTTATCAACGATGGCAAATGCTATTGCGAGCACGTTCCTATTGCCGTCTTGAGCAACCGCAAGAAGTAGGATCTGTGTATATTTTTCATATAGCCAGGTTCCATCCACCTGCACAAACGGCTTGCAGTAGGGAAATGCCCGCACACATGGATCAAACGTCCAGAACATCCAATGGAAAATTCTTTTCCCAGGCTGTAAATTGTCGTCTGGGCCGTAATAAGGTCTTGTTTGTAACTTAATCACAGTCCCCGGTACGTACTCCTGCATAGTAGCTATCCATCCCTGTAGCTCGTTAGACGAGGAATCGTAATCCCCATACAATTGCTCTATGGCCATCTGTTTAGCTATCCACGCCTTCCGATATGATACTCGATATTGGAATCGTGCTTGCATTTCGACAATCAGTACCGAAACTTTAATGGTTGGCATGTCCTTCACCATTCGAATCAAGTTTTCGGTGATCTTCTGTCATACGTGTTAATGTGCATGTGTGAGGCCTTACCAAATTTTCATATCTCCCACATCTGCGAATTTGAATGAATGTAGCTCGTATCCGCCAACTGCAGCCTTCCGCTGCCTTCCAACATTCCCCAATATATTTTGTCGATGTAGACACCGAGACTTTATAATCCACTGATATATTCATGTTATACCGTTTAATAGCAAATACGCACTCTTCTTTACTTTCAAATCTCTGGCCTACGAATAACTCCGCATAATCGGAATTTACGGCCAGCCGATGAGCAGGAAGTATTTTAGGGTACTCCGGGAGCTCAGCTACACGCGCTGCGTTGGGGTCTATGAGCGACATGTACGACCCAGGATTATTGTGTATCATAATACCTCGCATCTGGTTCCTGACCAAAGACGCGTTAATGTTTCCACCGTCATTCACACCTTCATCGTCAATATCATCAGGTACATCGTCCACATCGGGATCACTCTTAATATCAACCTCTTGATCACAATGATCGCTACCGTCGTATCCATCATCACCAACCACATCAATTTCGGGTGTAATATTAAGATCTATATTGATCCCACCTATAGTCGATTCACTATCAACGTACGATATTGGAGCTACCATGCACGGTTCTTGAGCTCCATGTTCTTCACTATATGCATTGACATCTTCATTTTCCTCTATATCGGCTAACTCGGCAAATAAGTGAATCGGTGTATTTTTGTTACTCCCATTCCTACAGTAAAGATCGATCATTGTCTCCACGTCTTCGTCGTTTACAAGTTCCATTTCGGTGAATTTAATCGGATCTGTCGAAACTGGAAACTTGTAGAAAATTTTTGATATCCTTCACCCACAACGTCTAACAATTTTTGCATTAATCCTTTCCTTCATATCATCCAACTAGATATTTCTATTAAATCTCATTGCTATTTGTTGTCGACATTCAAATTTGCATCCAACAGTTGTTGTCAAGATGATTCTATCGAAATAAACACATACGAAAAACTTATCATCCATCTTCAATATTCAATCCGTTAAAAAATAAACAAAATTTCAAAATATAATTTCGAACAGTAAATAAATTACTTAAATAAAAAAATAATGTTTCAATATGCAATTTTTTCATTTATAAGCTCATACTAAACCCTAAAAACTAACAATAATAATACTAACTAAAAAAATAATTAGGGTTTTTACTAATGCTAATAACTAACAATAATAACTAAACTAATAACAAAAAACAAAAAAAAATACAAAAAATATAATAACAATATAATCTATTGTTTTTTAAAAAAATACCTTTTTTTTCTTTTTTTTTCTTCTCTTTCTTTCTCTTTTCTTCTCTTTTTTCTTTCTTTTTCCGGTGCCCTCTCCTTCTTCTTCTTCTTCTTTCCTTTTTTTTCTTCTCTTTCGTGTTTGAAACTGAAACAGAGATTGGATCCGAGGGGTATAAAAACGGGAGTTTGGGTGGTGCCTATGGGAGTGGCACCTTTGGTGCCGCCTATGGGAGAGGCACCTTTGGTGCCGCCTATGGGCCCCACCCTGCATCTGTCTTTTTTTTTGTTTTCAGTGTTTTTTTTACTGTTTGTATTATTTTGGTAAATAAAAAAATATTTGTATTATTTTGATAAATAAAAAAATATAGTATTATTTTGGTAAAATTTTTTTTTTTTAATATTTAGATAAAAAACCCTGTGAAGCTATTACTATTTTGGTATTAACAAATATTCAATTTAAATTATAACACAAATATAATAAAATAATTTATGGCAATGTGATATATAAAATATAAATTTTAAATACATTTTTTAAACAATTAATATAAATTGTTTGTAAAATTTAATTTGAATATATAATAATAATTATATTTTATAGTTAATATAAATGAAAGGCAAATATATAATTTGTCACCCATACTGGCTTCTAGCTTTTGACTTTTCAAAAGCTCGTTTGAAAGTTAGTTTGGTTTGAAAAACTATTTGTTTATCATTATTTTTTATTTGAAAAATTGGTTTAACTTCAAAAGCATTTTTGAAACGTAATGGTAAACAAAGCATAAGTAATTTTGACTAACTTTACGAGAATTATGCATAAATCAAATTTATAAGAAAACAAATTAATTTAGACTTAAAAGTAAACTTCCTAATTAAGCCATTAACAGATTAGATAAAAATAAATAAAGCAATTAAGTCTTCAAGATCCAAATAAGCTTCAAATTGGTTGAACTTTTAAGAAAGTTTACATTTGGACTGCTCACTTCAATACTTTAACTCATCCTAGATTAAAAATATATTTCAATCATGTTTAACTTATAGGCTTCCATTCCTCAAAATAGTCTTAAGCCCTCAAAACTACTTTCTCAAAAGTTTCTTATCATGAACTCTTTTAACCAATACATTCAATTGGACTCTAACCTATTTGGACTTATAGCGAGTAATTGGACCTCAAAGAAAATTAAATCTATGACATTCACGCATCTAAAATTAGGCATTGATACTCGTATCACAAGTGGTCTAGCCAACTTGATAAGCTTAGTCCAACTCAAAGTTAAATTAAATATTTTAAAAATATTTTTATTTAAATTTAGTTATAAAAATATATTTTATTATTTTTAAAATAGTAAAATACGCTACTAAACTATGTATTTGTTTTTAATAGTTGATCTTTCTTATTATAAGAAACTAAAAATTATGAAATTTAAAACATTTTAAAAATAAAAATTTAAGTATAACGCAGAGATGTAAAGCTAGTTAATTTATTTTTCTTTAAATATAAATTAAATTCGGTTATTATTAAAATTGGGTCTCACCAGTTGGAAATTATTTGATTCTAATTTGGTTCAGTATAACAACTATATATGCTTATGCTTTCAATTTTAGTGAGTAGCAACTGAAATAATGTATTTCCTAACTTTGAATCATGGTGCCAACACAAATATTTTGGGATGCAACAATTGTCATTCCCAGCAGTGCAACGATATGAACGAAAACCAGGAAAACATACAACCGTAATTGTCTTAAAGAACAAGGAAGTGTGTGAGATGTGTTAGATCAACCTCCACCTCACCGGGCTGTCTTGATGAGGTATTGTTCGCTGCAGAAGTGAACATCATCCACATGGTTAGGAATTTCTTTTCCATTATTCAGTTGAATATTAGCTTTCTATCAACATGAACAATGGGTATGAATTATTTAGATGCCTACAGATGCCGTGTTCAAATGGATAATAGTACGCAACTTCCCTACTCATAACAAAGTAGAGTAATCATCACAATTAGACTTTTTACGGACAGTATATGTCACAATTGCTCACACAGGTTGCAAACTGAACCACAACCTCTTTCCCAAACTTAAAACAGATGGAGAAAAACATGGAAGTTAAGGATTGTTATTCATTACATGATTTTGGCTACTATCATCATATCTTGTCCTATTCCATAATTGGTTGGCATAGGCAAAAAACAAGAGAAGAAAATGGACACCTTCAATTTTCTGACTATTTTATTATTTTATTGGCCAAAACAACAAAATTCAATGATCCCCTATTCCTAGACACTGCACAAAGTCCTATGCTCTTATTGATGTGAACTAGGAATCATATTTTGCTCCTAAGTTGATCCAAAATAACCATTTCCCTTGATCATACCAGTAATTCATAAATACTGTAAACGGTAGACTTTTTTTCTTTTTTTGATCCCCTAACTGTTGAGGTAAGAAAATATTGAAGTCAATAGATAAATTGTGCAAGCAACTGCTGTACTTTTCGTAAGCACAAGTAGAATTCTCACAAACAAATTTTTATATATGCAGTAAATGAAGGTGAATAGAAATACTTGCTTGCATGCTCTATGTACATACCGCCATATAACATGGCAAACAAAGCAGAAAAGATCATTCACCTTGATAACATGTCTTGAACCTGATCAGGCTAAACTGGATATCCTACTTTATTGAGACTTAAGGTGCAACGGCAGAGAACCGATACATGTTGCAAGTAGATAACTTGTTAGACAAGCAGAACCCATATAGCTAAAAGTAGTTGGAATGAGGGATCTCAAGAGAGTTGTTCCTGAATATCAAGTTCCTCCAACAGGTTGACATGGTTGAGGGGATTGAACATTTCAATGTCAAAACACTTGTTGGGAAGCTTTGTTGGGGCAAGAGGGTACTCAACGGAGCATTGTTTAGTGATTGGAATTTTACGTGCAATGACCACAGAGTTAATGACTTCATCAGTGGGATGGAATATGGAGAGGACCTCAAATCCGCGTAGATCACATGGATCAACAACTGGATAAAGGAAAGCCCTAGCACCATGAGCACTCCTCAGCATCAAAAGAGCCCCAGGGGCCATGTACTCAGCCAAATGATCGATGATACGAATTTTTGTTTCCTTGTCCATCCCCACAAGAGCCGCCAAGAACACAACATCATAGTCCTTCAAATCATTTGTAATATCCATTATATCTGAAGTGTGAAAGAACATCCTTTGAGATAAATCAGGGTCAGATGAAACCAGTTGAAGAGCCATGGAATTGGCTGAAGGGTCGATATCATAGTTGTGGAAAGAGGTGGTGGTAAGATGGAAAGAAGCCAACACAATTGAGGTGAGGGGAAGAGGACCGGAACCCACAAAGGCAACTTTGGTAGGGAGATTAGAGCAGTGTTTGGTAAGGATATTGAATTCAAGTTGGCTAAGCTTAAGATAGTTAGAATAGTAAGGGAAAATGTTAAGATGATGAAGAGGGTTATCATAGGATCCCAAGATGGTTGAGAAATGGCTCTCCAAGTGTCCCTCAGCTTCTCCACATAGTCGAATCAACTTACATCTGATGTCTTGAATTGATTTGCAAAGCTTGGTAACATCGATAGGGCTGGGTGGCATGCATGTGACAACAAGTTGTGTGAAGAGCATGTTGACATCTTTGCAAGGTTTGAGACTCTCGAGGCTTGAGATTTGCTCATACAACTCGCAGACCTTTTGTACCAAGGGATCTTTCTCGCAAACCATGTCGACACTATGAGGTTATGGAAAGAAAACTGATAATTAAAAAAAAAAGAAAAGAAATAAACTTGTTTGAAGAGGTAGAGACAATCTCAAAACCTCCAATGGAGTCATTATTTATGGGCAATTGTGGGGACCACAACATGCTGAGCCTTGTTTCGCTTTATTAACAGTAGGAGTTGGTTTTGATATTTACAACTTCAAGTTTTTTACCCTTTTTCTTGGAATATTTACTAGGTTTTCTTTTGTCCTAAGTGCTGAAAGCAAACTTTGGAGAGCTAAGAGTATAATTCGATCTCTTCAAGGTTTAGCAGATCCATGGGGTAATATTTTGCGCGCGCACACACTCGTGTGTATATATATATATACACACACACATAACAGGTACTTGTAGTAATAACAAATATTTGGCCGAACTCTTTTAATTTCATAATTTATATTGTAGACTAATAATTTTCTCATCCACAATTTCATAATCCCAAAGATTTATAGCCATTAAAAGAGTTAAAATTCATAGATAACAGGCTTATTCAAAAAAACTAATCTTAATTTTTTTATTATTCATAAATTCTTATGAAACTTAATGATACAAGACTGGGATGACAATAGCTAGAGACATTTTATTCGGTGCATAGGGAGTTGTAAAATGCATCATGAGTGCTAGAGAGAAAGAAAGATAGCTGAGAGATGTTGGTTGAGAGAGGAAGAGAGAAGAGAGAGATCCTAATTCCTTGGCCCTACGAGATCTTATAAAAGGCACCATTAGTCTTTTTTAAGGTATTACATTTCATTCTCTTGATGATTCTATATTTCTTGAAACTCAATCGAGCTATTAATGTTACTTAGTCTTAAGAGTATGAACGACAAGTATGACGCCTTTGCTAAAGGTATTGTCCTCAAAGTGTGTGCTCACCTTGCCATGGGTTTACAAAGTAAAGAGTCCTTAGCTTTCAGGTAGTAAGATTTTGTTCTTACAGTTGACCTTAACTCACAAAGCAATGAATAATGTCGGTATGTAACAAAATGAACTCACGAGCTATAGGCATAACAAAACTATAGTGATAAAAGTAAAACATTTCATTGTCTCAATGCTAAGGTCTAATTTATATGCTTCATCGTACATAACATACTTGTCTTTGTTCAGTGTTTATTGGAGTTTGCTAAGTTGCTTAGCTTAGTTAGTTAAAGTTAGTAGAATGTTCTGTTAGTATAGAATGCAACTTCATGTAATCTTATTTTCAATTGAATCTGAATGCACAATTCATCCATTACCTCTCTACCTTATCAGCTAATTTTCGATCACCATTATCATCTTAACAGTTTTTTTTTTTTTTTAATTTTCTATTAATTTATTCAATTCCCAAATGTGTTGGTTAATTTGTATTAAGAATAATATTTTAAAATATCGACATTTCTTATTTTGAAACTTAGCATTTGCCTTATTAGTTATTGGTGTTCACCCTATAACTCATGCTGTGGGATTGAGCTATAAGAATTCTCTGCTTGTGATGTGTGTGAGATAATAAATTATATATATATATATAAGGAAATATTTTTTTATTTCAATTTTTAGCCCCAATATTAATCAATAATAGAATCTTTTACCTTTTAAGGTGTTTAGATAATCTTTGTAATTAGTGGGTCTCATTGAATCCAAAATGAATTGAGTGCAATTGAAGCAATCCAAGAGGAAGGGTAAGAATTGCAATAATTACACGGGTAATTATAAATAATTATATTCAAACCCAACAACCTATTACTTTCTAAACATGTTTGTACATTTTTTAAGTTTAAAAAATTAGTTTATATAATAATTGTATTTAAATTTTAGGATATATAAAACATAATTATATGTTATTTTATTAATCTCATTTAAATAATTTAAAATTTTTATTGATGGGAGATAATTTTTATGTTTTTTGACATATTAAATAATTAACTAAATTACATAGTATTTATTATAAATTTTTATACTTAGATCAAGGATCAATCGATGATAACAATGATTATATGTTTAATGTTAAAAAGAGAATAACTCAATAAACATGAAGTTTATTAGTAATTAGATAAAATTACATAGGATTTTTATTTTTCTTGTTAAGTTTATTAGTAACTGTATTATTAAATACTTTTTGGATAAACTACATCTATGATCACTCTAAAATAGTTTTTGTCCTATTTTAGTTAATCCAATTTTTTTTTCAATTTAGTCACCTAAATAAAATAATTGTGCGAATTAGTCACTGTTTTTAAAGTTTTTATTTTCTTTTAACAGATTACTGATGTGACACTAAATGGCTAACATATGTTTGACTAAAATTTATGGACCTCTCTATAATTAATCCAAAATCTTTTTCCCCTCTTTCCCCATTCAAAGACGATGGCCGAAAGAACCACCATCCCACTGCTCACCCCAAATGAAGAATCTGATGATTACTCCAAAGTAGACCTTATCCACACTTCCTTTAACGTTTCTATTCCTAAGCTCATCCACAACATGAGGGAGATCGTTTACCCTTGCAACTCGAACCTCGCAGCCCTTCTCGAGTACATGCTTCGTTCCCTACCAAATCTGCTTGAACGAAGAAGGAAGGAGGCCTAATTTACCCGTGATCATGGTGTAATTTATCCTAATATATTACATACGATGGTTTGATTTATATGTTTTGCTATTTGTTTAGAGAATTTTTTTCTCTCAAGTATTCTTGATTATTTTTATAATAATTAGCATTTTTTAAAAATTTATATTTATGTAATTATGCAAGTATAATTCATACTGCCAAACATGAGATAGAGAATTACAACTAATTACACTTAATGAATTATATCCAAAAAAATTAACTATTATCTAATAATTACATTTTCATCTAAAAATTTTATGATATACACAAGAAAATGATTTGGCTCTATATTTCAACTACTTCTCATGTTTCAGCTTTAATACTATTGAAGTCCCCCAAGATACCTTGCCTCTATGCTTTCACACTATCATAAATAAGAACCAATAAACTATAATGAATTAATAACGTTTCTTCTACGTATAAGAAAGAAAAAAGTGAAGGAATATTGTTCACCAATCACTCCATCCACACTTGGAATGCCTTGATGAAATATGTTGGTATTTTGACCTTAGGTTTAATTCAAATTATTTAAATATTATTTTAAAATAATATGTGATTTATAATCTCTAATTCTAATTTTAAAAATCGAATGGATGAATAAATGATAAAATTTAAAAAGATTACATTAATTAATAAAATTTTGATGAAATACACAACCAAAAATCGAATTACTCTAAAAGATTCGTATTCACTTAAACTAAATTATCATCTAACAGCATAATTATGTTTCTCCTTTCTCACATTTCTCACTTTTTTTCTTGTGATAGTTCAACTATCTAAAAGACAAGATGCCCCTACATAAATTGGATGGTCACCTTTGAAACTTCAATATATATGTGTTGACATTCCCAAGCTTTGAAAGCAACATATTAAATTTTTGCAAAATGATTGAGATAACATATAGTAATAATAGTGCCAATTCCTTGTCTAAATATTATATATGTTTCTTTTATTCAATTTCAATGGTGAATATTAGAGATCATCAATCTCTTAAAGTTAGTGCTAGGTCTAGCTAGTGCTGCCCTAGCCGTTTTGGCTTAGGTCTTCTCTCCTTTGTTTTCAGCTCCATGTCTAGAGAGTACGTTTGAAGATGCATGAAAAGCTTCTGATGTAGGAAAATATTAATCAGTAAAAATAATATTAAATATACAAAGAATAACACATGAAAATATTTAATGGAGAAATAAATTAACAATACAAGCTTCATTTTGAAAATGAAGATTCTTTACTTGCTTCTTTGAAGGTTTAAACTTGATTGAGTTTTATCACTTCAAGATTCATTGGTCACTAGATCAATCACAAGAATTTCATTTTAAAAATTATTTTCTTAATAAATTTCAAAATAATAAATCTTTTATTAATAAATAAATTTTAAAAGAAAATATCTTTTCTTAATAATTTTGTTTGACACTTTTTTTTTATTTCCCAAAGTATCTATCGGAGCGAGCCTAGTAATTAATCATTTGCATTCTGTAGGTCCATTAAAGGAATAAATGCTGACCACGAGTTTTAAAGCTACTCCATACCCAAAACAAGGATCGAATCCTCGACCACTAGTGAAATAGGAAAGACCCTTGTCATCTCGCGTAACTCTCATGATTTGTTCATAACTATCATTTGAATTTTTTTTAATTGGGTGCCAAATCTTATTTTATTACTTTGCATCATAACATGTACGTTTTTTTGTCATTTGCATTTTCGTTCATACAAAAAACAAAAAAACTAGGTTAAATGCATATATTGAAGTCCCCTAAGAATTTGTATCCAATGATGAACTTTATTATATAATATCTTTTTTTCCTAACGCATTGAAATTAGCATATCACAGAAACAATATATCTATATATGAATTATTGAATTAATCTTAAAAGGTATATTATGTGCAGATATTTTGGAAGAATGCATGTAGAAAACCCACAAACTTCATTATCATTTTTAGCCAATAAAAATGGGCTTTACAAAAGAAGGGTGGCAAGTGGCAAGAATTTCATTCCAAAATGAATAGTGAAAGCACAAAATATATATTTGTATATTATGATTGCGGTGAAAGAAAGAGAGAAGAAAAGCCAAATCAAATTCCAAATGGTTGGATGAATGAATAAATAAAGGCAGCTTTGGCTTTTCGAACAATGTGATGATGATTGATTCTACTTTATTACCCCAATTTGGCCACTTTCTAAGTCGTTTAAACCGACCAATTCATAGGCCTAGCAAGCAGCCGCGACTACTCGACGTCGAATTTGCCCATGCTTTTTCATGGGGCCGCTCAGCTTTTTAAAGGCTGCTATAGCTAGGGTTTGGTTGACACACACTCCAACACTCTTCCACAAATTGCTTCAAATCTAATGGAACCCAAATTCAAGATCTGCTCTCTTTTTTTCCTTTTTCCTAAAGAAAATTCGTTAAATACCGATAAATTAGTCAAAAGTAGAAACAACTGTTATAAATAGAATGTCAATGGAGCGGAAGGAATTCTTTATTAAATTCATCACCACCTCATACCTAACATTTAATATAGTTTGTTGTACCATTTCTTTAATTTTATTATACATATATAACCTTAAAATTTATTATCACTTTTACGAAGGTTTGATGCATTTATATTCTTATCTCATCTCATACATCTTGTTTCGTTTCAATTTAATTTAATTTTTTTACTTATCTTTAATAGTTTTAATCTTTTTAAGATTAAATAAATATTTAAATATAACTCTTCAAAAATATTTAAACATAAAATATATGAATTTTTACTATATATTATTATATTTTTATCCTTTTAATAGTTATATATATACAAGGGTAAAATAATAATTTTATATAGTGAAGCAAGGTGGGACAAGGCAAGCAATTATCATATTGGTTCTATACCAATTCTCCAAAAGAAAAAAAAAAACGTATCCCATCCTACTCTGCATCCAAAAAAATCACTCTATTTGAAGTAAATTGATTCAGAATCCATCAACGATTCAAGTTTTCCATCCCTAAAAAAACAAAAAAAAAAAACAAAATAATGAGGCCAAACAGGAAAACCTTACAAACAAGCGAAAAAAGAAAACAAAATCCAACAAATGCATGAAGCTCGACCACTATGCAAAACAATCCTTCATGCTCAACCATTATCACCTTGGTTTAAAATCTTGTTTCATCTTGAGCCCCTTCACCAAAAACCACATGGGGCATCGGCAATGCAAAAGCTTGAGGGGTGAGAAAATGAGGAAGCTAATTGTGAAAATGAAGTGTGTTGATTCCTTCTAAAAAGACATAAAGATATAGCATTTATCACATCAGAAGTAGGTATAATCCCCTGCTTGAAGGGATAGTACCAGGTCCCACCCTAGGAAAGAGGTGAGGCCATACGTCATTCCAAGGATAAGAGAGAGCTTATTGACAAGCAAAATCACTGAGGAGGAGGAGATAAGTTTTGATCCCTTGTACATAACTTAGTAGAAAAAAAAAAGGCTTTCCTCTCCTCATCAGTTTTGACATTAGTAACTTCAGTAACAGTGTCGCTTTTTTCCACCTCTTTTGCTTTCTCGACGTGGTTACTTTCCATTAAAACTTTCTCCCTTTCCCTAGGCATAGAATCGGTTCAAGCAAATTAGAAATGGATTTTATAATGAGTTTCTAGAAAAGGGAGATGTTAATCATACACAAAATTTGCATAAATAATGTACAGAATTGGTCTTATAGCTAATGAATTCTCTAATTTATCTTTGTAATAGTTCAAAATTCAATTTTGTAAGCAATCTCCTCTCACCAAAACATACCTAACCCTCCACTCATTGGCTAATTGTCTCCATCTTTTCTAGAAACCTAACCATATTAGATTTATTTAATTAAAATAGTGCATGATAGTTTTCTCATATGATTTCCTTTTTATATTTACAACGTTTTTAGCTCATTCGAATTCACATATTTTTGTATTAATAATAATATCTATACCAATTAAACTAATACCCAATTGATTATTTTATTTGATTTTTTAAATATAGAGTTTCTTAATTAAGTCAAAATATATGCATTTCTTGCATTATGGTAAGTGTAATACGCCATTTTTGCCTGGGTCCAAGACCAAACAAATAAACCAAAAATTAAATAAGTTCAAAAATTACAAACCCAAAAGACAAATTATTACAAGCCCAAAAGACAAACATAGCCCAACAATAATAAACCCTAACCTAAATTCAAGCCCACAACATTAAGAAAACCAAAACACTAGGGCAAGCTTCAAGCGCCGTACCCTCCTCATACCACAGCCTCTCCACGCCACATGCCACGTCAATGCCTTCGGCCAAAAACAATTGGTCTTCATACCTGCAAAAAAGGACAAACACAATAGAAAGACATAGAGAGAAAAAAATTGTATTTTGATTTTTGATTTTTGATTTTTGATTTTTTCTTTTTCTTTCGGCTATAAAGAGGCCAAAGAACAAATGTGTTTTTTTTTCTTCTAGAGACGATACTATATCAATACAAAAACAGAGACTTTTAGTCTAAAAAATGAACGAATTTTTAGAAGGTGATTTTTATTCTTGTTTTAAATTTCTGTTTGATTTTATTTTTTTTTCATTTTTTTTTCACATACGAAATAATAAAAAGGGGAAGGAAAAGGGCTCACCGGAGTTACCTGTGATCACATCGTCACTCTGTGGTCCCGTCGTCGGAGGTCTCTCCTTTGTGGCCGGATCAGACCAAAAGGGGTAAAAGGGGGCTTTTTTCTTTTGGTTTCGTGGGCCTGGAGGGTTTCGCCTTCGGACCTATTCGAAACGGGGCTGAAAAGCCCATCTTTTGTGCATCAGCTGCCACCAGATACGGTGGTGGTGCGGCGAACGGTGGCCCTTCTCTGCTAGAGAAAGAGAGGGCGAGAGGTTTTAAGAGTTTTTTTTAGTTTTTTTTTTAAATGAAGGGCTGAAGTGAGAAAGGTAAAAAAAATTTGGGCTTAAATACTCCCCTCAAAACAGCAGCGTTTTATGTGGCCTCCCTAGACGCAAAACAGTGTCGTTTTAGGGAGACCGACTCGCGACTCGACCCGCCTGGGGGGAAGACCTGCATGTTTTCTGAAAGTGGGAAAATATCCCTTTCAATCCTTCCGCATTTTCTGTATTCTTATTTTAGCTCCATTTTGTTTTTTCTCCTTTTTTATATTTGCCCAAATAATTTTGTTTTTGTTACATTTCAGTCCCCTTTTGAACCGGCGCATTTTGAAGATTGGGAATATTTTCCCATTGGGCCCTCGCGCCTTTGCGCATGTTTCAATCCGGCCCTATTTTCTTTTTCCTTTTTGTTATTTTGGCCACTCGATTTTATTTGGTTTTCAAATCGATCCCTCGAGCTGCTAGGTTAGACAGTGTGCAGGGAACTTAGGGAATATTTGCACATTCAGACCTCCCTACTTTCGCACCCTTCAGTTTTAGCCCTTGTTAATTTACTTTATCATCATTTTTACTTTTAATTTCACTTTTGTTCTGATTTGATCCCTAATATGCCTAATTTCACCCATTTTGCAAATTTGTATTTTATTTATTTATTTCAAGTTTTTATGTAGTATTTATTTCAAATAGTTTTACTTTATTATTTTTAATTACTTATTTTAAATGGTTTTCTTATGATTAAGTTTTTTTTATATTATTACTTTAAACTATCTTATATATTATTTGTTTTAAATTATTTTATATAGTGTTTATTTTAAACTGTTTTATTTTACATCATTTTAAATTATTTCGGATATTATCTATTTTAAGTTTTTTTATATATTGTTTATTTTAAACTTATATATATTATCTATTAAAACTTTTCACATATCATTTAGTTTAAACCGTTTTATATGTTACTCATTTTAAATTTTTTTTTAATAATTCACATATCATTTAGTTTAAACCGTTTTATATGTTACTCATTTTAAAATTTTTTTTAATATTATTTATTTTAAGTTGTTTCATTTAAATTTTGTATATATTATTTATGTGAAACAGTTCTTTATTATTCATTTTGAATTGTTTTTTTATAAATTATTTATTTTAAACTACTATTTACTTTAAATTGCTTTATAAATTATTTATTTTAGAATTGTTTTTATGTATTATTTATTTAAAATTGGTTTAATTACTTATTTTAAATTGTTTTATGTATCATTTTTAGCATTTCACCAATTTCCACCTAAAGTCATAAAAAAAGATTTTTTAATAAAGATAATATTCTGTGTTTAGAAATTTGAGAGATCGTGCCCTAACATATTGGGTTTCGATTTTTCTCGTTTGACCCAAATGATCGAATATCCTTTTAAGATTAAAATGCATAAGTTTTGAAAATCAAAAGACAAATTTATTCTCGAGGGTTTAAAATGTCGTGTCCTAACGTACTGGATGTGACATTTTATTACTTCGGGACAAGAAGGTCTTTAGCATCCCTTCGATTTATCCAAGTATTTTTTTTGTAAAATTAACATTAATAAAAAGGAGGATCGTATTTTTAAATTTTTTATGGATTTTCAACTTTCGACATTAAGACATTAATTAATCAATTAGGTACCAATTTTGGGGGTAACGAGAGTGCTAATCCTTCCTCGTACTTAACTGACTCCCGAATCTGTTTTCTCGAATTTTGTGGACCAAAATCGTTGTGTTAGTAAAACAAAACATTTTATTAAAACAATCAAATTACGAGGTAATCCAATCACACCTAAACAAAAAAAGATTAATGGCGACTTCCAGTTTCATTTTCAAAATAAAAAAGTCAATCCCTCTATTACAAAAATACGGTTTCGGCAATAAGCTTTTAATATTCACAAAATTAATTTTGGATCTTATAATATTACATGTGTTTAAGTCACATGAAATTTTCTTTCTATACGTTAAATTATACAGTTAAGTTCCGTATCTAATAGCTCTAATTGTCACTCATAATCCAGTTATCTCATGTAACTATCATTAAGATATAATATTCGTATACATAATTACAACATTTTATTAATGGAAAAAGAATCATATATAATACATTCATGTTATATGTTTGACTAGTCTCCAAATTGTTTGACTAAATCCTAAACCTTTAGTATTTATTTTTAATTACAATTTATATACATATATATTGGAAATTAGATAACTTAAAATTAAATTATAAATAAAATCATATTAAATATTTATGACATAATTAAAATTTAAAACTAATTTGATTTAGAAGTTAATAATTTTACACAAACTCAATAATTAAAGTACAAATAAAATCATATTAAATATTCACCCTCTAGAGTTACTACTTGTGGTGGTTTTGGTCCTTCCTTGGAAGAGGAAGTTTAGGGGTCTAAGATCTTCTTTAGTACAGATGGGGTAGTGTGATTGGATACTGGAACTACATCTGTTGGGGGGGTTGCGAGAGATAGGAATAGACAGTGGCTCTTTGGTTTTAAACGATATATTGGAAAGTGCTCGATTTTCGAAGCTGAACTTTGGGGCATTTTTGAATGACTTAATCCTATCAGACAGTCTAGATGTTGTTCGGGCCATTCAAGGGAGTTGTCCAGCCACGTCGAATTCCACTTTGATTAGGCGTATTCAGAGCATCTTATCTTAGGAGAACTTTTGGTTATTACGGTATATTCCTAGGGAGCAAAATGCAGTAGCAGATTGTTCGGCAAAAGGAGCTCTATCTTCTACTGTTGATTTATAATACTTTGATATCCCCTTCTATGGTTCAGAATTTTTTAGATATTGACCAGTCTAAAGGTTTTTTCTCTGATCATATAGATATAATTAATTAGATGATTTCTTTGTTTTGTTCCAAAAAAAAAAAAAGTACAAACAATTTATGCAACAAAAAAATAGACCTAATTAACAAATCATGAATAAGCTCATACACGCAAATTGTAATAATTAAGGGTTCTCGCTTTATGTTCGAAACTTCGAACTAGAGGAATGTCGTCTGTTTTCATCTTTTTAACTAAAAAATCATACGCATACTTCATGATCATACGAATACACAGTAGCTAATATGAACAGTTAATTATATGTGTACATATATTATACGAGTCTCAAGACCTAATTTTAAATTTATAGATGTGATGGGCTTATACTACTTCAAGACCCAACAATAAGATTAAAGGCCAATCAAATCAAATTAAGATTTGATTAAAGTTAGTATGTGAGAATGAATCTTTTCGAGGAAACGAGGAATGATGCATGCACGGAATGGGTGAAATGTATTAAAGTCAATTCAACAATGCTGTTAATTGTTAAGCCGAAAAGATTAGTCAACTTATGATAAATTTTTGGATGGGTTCTAGGTATTTTTGGATTAATATGTCTCACAGGTTCGAAGATCTATCTTTTAACTTCGAAACGCACTTTAAATCACTCAATTTCGAGTTCGGGAACTAAAGTTATGACCATTTTTGTAAAGATTGCGCAAACAGAAATTTTGGACGGGATTATTATAAAAATTACGAGTTTTGGGCTTTTACTTCGAGTTTAAATCATATTGGGTTCGAGGTGTAAACTTAATTTTTATTATATATAAGCCTAATATTGTATTTATCAGCTCTTACTATTTTATTTATTTTTAAACTTTTATAATTAGTAAGTATTTTAAGTTATTTAGGAGTTTTATGGTTACAAAAAAGTTTAATTTAAAACTGCTTCTTATTTAGGTTAATTAGAATTTTAGTATAGTTAAAGTTTTATTTAGATTGAAAATTAGAGTCGCTTAAAGCGGTTGTGGATTTTTTTTGTTTCCAAGTCTCCTTACGTCTTCTACATGACACGTATCATATTTTCCATTTATCATCTTTATTTTCTTATTTATTATTTTAATATTTGATTTATTGTTTTATTTTAGGTATTTATTTAATCGATTCTTTAATTTTTTAATTTGACTTGGTTTTATTTACCTTTTAGATTGTGCCAAAATACAAATTTTTTTCCGAATGTCTAGAGTTCTAAATCAAAATTGCGACTTAGACAAATTTACGATCCTGTTTTTACTATTATCCGTATCATTTGATATTTGACTTTGAATCACTAGATTGTTTGAAAAATTAAATTTAATATTTGACACTGTACTATACACAAATTCTCAATTTACTGCCTCAATAAATATTTTATCACTTTGGGCATTCTACGCTTCTTTCATCTACCACGTTACGCCGTTTACTTTGGCCATTGTACGTTACTTTCATCTACCACCTTAGTCCTTACGCCATTTACAATTTTTCCTGAAAAAAATCCCTTCAACCAACCAAACGGTACCACATGTAAAAATAGCCAAAATTCCTTATTTTTTTTAAAAGATTAAAAAAATCATAAAAATTGAAAAAAACCCCTT
Organism: Gossypium stocksii; assembly: GCA_020496765.1. Classification (NCBI taxonomy): domain Eukaryota; kingdom Viridiplantae; phylum Streptophyta; class Magnoliopsida; order Malvales; family Malvaceae; genus Gossypium; species Gossypium stocksii. Next base: position 116,550,397 of record CM035623.1, read on the forward strand.
TAAAAATATTATAATTTAAAAAAACCCATAAATTTCTAAACTTTTCTTTAGAAAACCAAAAATTTTAAAATAAACCTAAAAAATTGAGATTTAATTTTTTTTAAGTTTAAAAAAAATTAAGAATTCATTTTAGTCCAATATTTTCTCATCAAATTATAAAAAAAGTATTGAAAAGGCACAGAAAAAAGAAAAAGAAATAGAGGGAGAGGGTGGTGGAGCCCATCCATGTTGTCGGAGCATCAAAGAAGTCGAATAAAGAGTGGGCTCTCTAGTCATGGGCCTCTTCTCCAAAAATTGCTCCCTTTTTTTAAGTTACTGCTTCACCTCTTCACTCAATTTTTTTTCTTCAGATTTTGCTTTGACTTTCCCATCTCATTTCTTTCTTATACATTACATGCAATGCCAATAAACCCTTTTATGTACCTGACCCATGGACAGATTCTTCTTTCCTTGTATTTTGGCCTGTGTTTTGCCCGTTAAGCCCATAAAAGCAACCCTTAATCTCATTATGGTTGCCACTTGCCATTGGCAATAAAAGAATTCCAAAGGATCAAACCCTTCTCTAACATCTCTTTAATAAGTCCATTTGCAGTCTCCTAGTTTGCCTTTCTTACATAATCTCTTTACCAAGACATTGTATGTCACAACAAAATCCCCGGCCTTCTTAGCCTTCTTAATCAGAAATTAAACAGTTCTCTAGGTTATAACAGTGGTATCAATGCCCTTATTTATAACATCATCAAACAAATTGTAACCAAGTTCCAATAAATGGGAGAGGCTGAACTCTCTCTTTCACCGTATAAAGTAACTATAAGATATCAGTAACAATATGTAAAGGTACCATTGAGGCCCCTATATAATAAGTTAGATTGAATTTTGTTTTATTTATTAAAAATAACCAAAATAGTCATTGTATGTCAGATTAAAGAGCAGACTACTTCTTTTGTTAAAAGTTTCATCTATTTCTATTATTAAAAATTGGTCATTGTATGTTAGCATGAAGTACACGTGGCATGACACATGTCACTAACTAGTTATTTCATTAGCCAAATCAATTTTTAATAATACAAATAGACGAATTTTTTAATAGAAAGAACTAATTTACTTTTTGATCTAATGTATAATAATTAATTTACCTATTATTAATAGAAAGAGCAAATGTTATCTGACTCTCAATACAAAGATCTCATATCTCATAGTACTTTTATTGTAACAAACAAGTTAACAAAAAGAAAAAACAAGGTTTTTTTTTTTTTTGAAAATATCTTAGAATGAGGTCTAGGTCATTCTTAGAATCAAGCAGTTGTTGCAAAAGTATGATAGGTTAATCTATTTGGAGATGATTATTAAGGCTCTTCCAGTGTTGCTTCGATAATGAGTTCCACAAGACATGCTTGTTTCAAGGGAAAATGTTGCTGAGTCTAAATTTCTCATGTAACACCTCTCGCCCGTATTCAACGCCGGAACAGGGTTCGAGGTGCTACCGGACTTAAACTTAACCAATCATGTAAAATCGGGCCATAAAATTTCTTTCAAAACAATTATGCTACGCACCACATAACAAGAGATAATAACATACAAGCATAAGAATAATTATATAGGTCCATAACCTTATTAGCCGACATAGGCCAATTTATAAGAATACATACTACCTTAAACACAAGCCAATGCCTTTGGCTAAATCATAATATTACTTACTCATCTTTACAACCCTATACATGTCATAGACTCAGAAACATTTGGATTTACTTTCGCTGATATCGTAAACTTGCCAGTGTGATAATATCTCTGACGGCCCCCAACCTGAGCTAACCTGACAACCTAGGGAATATGGGAAAGAAAGAGGGAGTAAGCTTTACGCTTAGTAAGTTCATAAGAAAACAATAAACAACTCATTAACAAGTTTACCCAAATTTACAACATAATCACAAATTCACTACAAGCTGTCTTCCTGAGTAACGGTCACTAAATTATTTATATCTGGAGCTACGAAACTCCAAATCAAGTTCCGTAAATTTTCCCTGAAACTAGACTCATGATCCTTTCTACCATAAAATTTCTATAATTTTTGACTTGGCCAATTGATACAGTTTATTCCTCAAAGTTACCCTTGATTCACTGTCGAATAGTTCTAACCCTTCTGTACTAAAGTTCAATTATCTCATAGTTCAGGACTCGGATAATGTTCTCGTCTATTTCTCTTGAAAATAGACTCATTAAGGATTCTAAGCATATAAATTTCATCTCATGGATATTTTTTTACAATTTACAATGATTTTCTAAAAACAGAATAGGGGATTTCGAAGTCATTCTGACCCCATCTCACCCAACTTCAAATATCTCATTTTAGGTATTTCTTTTGCTTTCACGGCTTCCTTTATAAGAAACTAGATTCATTAGGCTTTAATTACATATTTTATTCAGCCTATAACTCATCTCCACTATTTATAGTGTATTTTCAAAGTTACACCACTGCTGTAACCCAAAGTTGTCCAAGCTAAATTTACTCATTTGCAATTATTGCTTACTAAATCAATACCATTAAATCCATTTCAATGTTATATCATTTCTTCAAATCTCGAAGTCACATAATCACAACATCTACATGCCTCAATGTAATTCTTTGATTCGACTTAATATGGCTAATACAAAGCACCACATTCACATATGATTTCAATATTCATAGTCACATATAACACATACTTTCATATATTAAATTTCACAATGGCCAAATATAGATACACAAAACCACATTCAATATTCTAGGTATATTGCCATTTGGCCGAATATACACAAACACATAATGCACGTTTAACAGATTACTTTCACTTGAATTCGAACTCATATAACATAGGTAAATCAATATCTTCACTTAACTTCACACATTGGCCGAATGTATCATTATCATATGGATAACCCTAATACTTATTCACATATATACATCATATTACACACTTGTGATTCAATCCAAATCAAACTCAATTATAAGTACAAGCTACATATCTGACCAACTTAAGGTATTGAACGATTTCAACTGTCGTTTTATCGCGAAGTCTCAAAATCTTAGACTTTTATCAAATCATCGGCAATTAGCCTACTATATTCTAAACCCGAATTCATCATCAGCATGAAGCCTGCTAGACTTTCAGTCTGAACTCATTCACTAGCATTTCGCCTGCTAGGCTCGAAGCCCGATATCATCTCACTGGCATTATAGCCTGCTAGGCTCGAAGCCCGATATCATCTCACCGGCATTATAGCCTGCTAGGCCCGAAGCCCGATATCATCTCACCGGCATTATAGCCTGCTAGGCTCGAAGCCCGATATCATCTCACTGGCATTATACCTACTAGGCTCGAAGCCCGATATCATCTCACCGGCATTATAGCCTGCTAGGCCCGAAGCTCGATATCATCTCACCGGCATTATAGCTTGCTAGGTTTATAACCTGAATCACATCACTGGTATATTGCCTGCTAGGTTTATAACCTGAATCACATCACTGGCATATTGCCTTGAATCATTTCGCACACTTAGTGCCCCAACAACCGATCTCGCACACATAGTGCTCGGTTAAAGAATTCGCACACACAGTGCCTCTATTCATTCCAACACATAGTACTCGTATTCATTCGCACACATAGTGCTCATTTCCACTTGTTATTACCCATCAAAATGACTTAACGAAGTCTATAAAACATTATATGTATATAACATTATCAACGCATACTACCATCTGGCCGAATTTACGAAATTTCATGTAAACACCTATAACAGGTCATCTAATTAACTTCGAATTCATGTAGTTATGCACATTTTAATATTTCAATTTCCAACTCAAATTCACCCAAAATGAACTAGAATAAAATACCATTTCTCATACATTCGATTCACATCAATCATCAAATTCATTTAATTCTCATGTACATAATTAGGTTATACTTACCTGAATAATATAATTTACGGAACGAATCCACATATCATATTAGCACATAATCTTATAGTACCATACTTTTAATAGTTCACCATTTTAACGCTTGCTAGGCCAAGGCCCGAATGTCACATTACAATAACCAAACACTTATCATTTCGTACCCTATTAATCTGCATTTCACATTTGTATATATATATTTATATATATATATATACATAGCCGAATGTATAATTATACACAAAGGTTCCCATCCTTCTAATATATCACATACAGTATAGTTCACTCTTCAAAATTTATCTTTAAACACATTGTATCATTACGTCCATTTCAAATTAGATCTACTAGTCACATTCGACTTATAGCCTTAAATCAATACTCATTCAGCATATTGATTATATAAGATTAACAGTATCTTTGGCATATTCATTAAATTCATAAGCATACAAAAGAATTAAACTTAATCACTTAAGAACTTACCTTGGATTTTATCGAATAACTATGGATTGACTAATCGACTAGTTTCGCTTTCCCTTTATCCAAAATTGGCTCCTTATGCTCTTGAGCTTGAATTAAACAAATTTAACTTATTGTTAATCAACTAGTCAAGCATTGTATCATGAGTATATTCGGCTTTCACACATATTGAACATAGTAATAATCATGCACATTATAATCAAAGTGTAATTAATCCCATACACAAAAATATACGACACTTCATTTCCATCTACTTATATACACGTACCACACAAGACCCTTTTCATACTTTCTATCACCTAAATAAACAACAAATTCCCCAGTTAATTTCTTAAGTCCACATCCGGCATCTATATCCACATAAACACATTAGCTGATTACTATAATTCATCTAATTCAAACTTTCAATAATCTCACTTTGCAAACAATCACTCATTTCATTCACCAAAATGTCATTCGGCAATTATGCAAACAAAGATTATCATTTTTCACCTAAATCACATATACATATCATGCTAGCACATAACACCATGACCGAATGCTCTCATCTTTTATTTATTCATTCAATTAAACCATTCCTTGACCAAATATCACATTTGACCATGGAATAAGCTAATTTAACAAATAAACACATACTTCCAACAATTAACAAGAATTTTTACAACTTAACACCAATACCCAAATAACATTTTAAACACTTATTCAATTCATTAACTAACTATTAGTAAAATTTCATTTACACATTCGACATTTTGCTTCAATTTCTCAATTTTACTCATAATGTCCGAACATCATTATTCATTAAAGCCATATATATATTTCTATCAAAATTAACAGCTCCACAACTCATACACAACCATTTCTACTTCAAAACACTAAAACACTACCCATTTTTATACTTGTCCTCTATAGCCGAATGTCCTCTTAATTGTTTGAATCACACAAAGCACCATTTTCACACTTTCAAACATCTCAAATGACACATAATTAATCGATTCTTCCACAAGAGATCATTCGGCCAACATATTAGCATAGGTTAATACTTAGGCATTATTTTCTAATTTATTTTTACAAAACCTTATAAAAGACTACATTAGCCGAATGCAAAAATTCATTCAAACCACAAAAACCAAGTTTTACTAGTTCAATGATCATCTTACATCTAATATCAAAGTAAAACACCAAAACATTCAAGAATCCATTCCTTTCATTCATGGCCGATTGTACAACTTGCTACAAAAATCAAAATTTCCTCATGGGCTAAGTGAAGGACTAAGCAACTAGCTCAATTTCACAAAAATTTAAGGAAAAACACATGAAAACATGCCTTAATTTATCACCAACATGGCCGAACCACTTGACTACTTCTCTTTTTCTTTTACTCAATGTTTCGGCAAAAATGAAATAAAGGATGGATGAAACTTTGTTTTTATCACCCATTTACTATTATAAATTTCACTATTTCACAATATAAAACCATTAAATTTTTATAATGCTTATATTTTAATATATAACTTCACCACCCTAAATAAAATATACAAACAAAATGGTTGCATGCATGAGTTGGTCGGCCATAATTTCTAATATGGTCAATTTGACATGTAAGTACCTCATATTAATAAACCATACAATATTTGGCCACTACAAATTTACCTATCACATTTTCAAGGTTTCTCGAACAAGTCCTTTTTAACTAATTCCACATCCAATTGACACAATCAAAACACGATATTTTCACACATGAAATTTTACAGATAAAAAACATAGAATATAGTATTTAATTATTTTTGTGACTCGGTTTTGTAGTCCCGAAACCACTTTCTGACTAGGGTCAAATTAGGGCTGTCACATCCCATGTACAAGGATGAGGAGGACATGCAATAGACAGAGCTTAAAGTGACAGTAAAATGTTATTTGAGATTTTGATTCTCTCTTGTGCAGAGTAAAATTTTCTCGCCTCAGTTTCTAGTAATGCTCGAGTGTCTATTTTTATGTATTCGATAGTTTCTATGAAAAATTAGAATCAGTAGAATAAAACAAATTTGAATTGATACCTCATGTTTAGACAATCATGGTAGATTTAGAACAAGAGTTGCTTCATCTAATTATAAATGAAATGAGTTACCGCTTTTTGTTTTCACTTTATACTTTATTGAGTTTTTTTTATTTCATTGTATAATTTTTCATTACTTTTCTCATCCCTAAACCCAATAGTACTTTCTAGGAGTCTAGACATATTGGTACTTGGTCCCAAAGAAAAGGGCAAAAGGGTAAACTCAACAAAATCCAAGGGTTTATGAAGGGTTTTAGCTCCACCTCCATACCCCCTAATAACCCCCATTTTCCCCTTGAATCTTCCCCTCCAATGGACTATCCCTTGCTGCCATTTTAACGAACCACTTCCTCATAAGATTCCTTTTCTACCCCTCGACTGCTTCTAAATCCCTTCCAATGCTGAAACTCCTATCTTCCACTTCTTCTCGTGTCCACTGCCTCACAACACCGACTCCGAGCCTCCGAATCAAGCAGGAGCCCAATTCGTTGTTCTATGCATTGGGTCGACTTACCGGGTTGACTCAGAGGAGCCCTAGGAATTCGTTCTTCAGGGCTTGCTTCTGTTCTGATTCCAGCGATGGGTCTGGGTCGGGTTCTGGGTCCCAACCAGCGGTCGAGGTCGACGAAAAGGGAGCTGAGTCACAGTCCGGGTCTGACTCGAAAGCATCGTCCGCGATTGTGTCTACTTACCCCAAGCCAGAAGATTATTTGACGGTTGGTTTCGGAAATTATGAATCTTTTTTCGGTCGGAGTTTGTTTAGTAGCACAGTTTCAGGAAAAAAGTTTTTTTTTCCCTATATTTTTTTCTAAAATTTGTTGCTGTTAAAAATTATGAATTTTTCTGAATGTTCATTGGTTTTTGCTCTTCCAGGCTACTGTTCAGGTAAAATGGGCTCTTTTCATAACATTTATGGTGTAAATTTTTGTTGGACTTGAATAAAAAAAAGTTTAGTATTGTGACATTGATCGGATTTGATGAAATGAGTGGAAATTAGTGAATTTACAAGTCCATATTTTGTACTACTTTATTCTCCCTTGAACATAGTCAAACAAATTGTAAAGTTTTTTACTAAAAAGGTATGTCTTGAAATTATGAACTGCATTTCCAAATAAAGCTCGGTATTTGTTCTCTATCACATTTGTTTATTGAATTGTTTATGTTATTTGTTGCAGGTTTTGGCGTTACCTTTACCTCATAGACCCCTTTTCCCTGGATTCTATATGCCAATTTATGTCAAGGTATGACATGCTGTCCACTTACATGGACTATGTAATTTTCCCATACGTTTTTTCCTTAGGGCAGTGATAATTTATGAAGTATGTAGTATGAGCTACATTGTTGAACTCTATGTTCTCTTATGGTATTACAGTTTATGGCTTGCAAAAATACAACATAAGTCGGTTATATGCACGTATAAAGTGTTCAATGATATTAATCAAATTCAAACTCTAGTTGGATTATTTCTTATGAATTTGATTGTAGATCTTATCTTGATCAACATGTATCTATGGCATTGCGGAGTTAATATGATGAACCTTGAAGTGGAATGTTTCATATATTAGATTTTTTAGAGCAAAATTGTTGTTTTATAACTCAAGAAATCTCCACTTGGTGCTCTGTATTCTTCTACTTAACTTTGGTGATAATATCCTGTTGAGTTTGTAGCTTGCACCATTAGTTAGGACTTGCAGTCAATGGATTTGCTTAGCATGATGCTTTCTTGTGCAGGATCCTAAGTTGTTAGCAGCTTTGCAAGAAAGCCGAAAGAGGCAAGCTCCATATGCTGGTGCTTTCCTTCTTAAAGATGAACCAGGGACTGAGTCTAGCACTAGTTCTGAAACAGAGAAAAGTGTATATGATATTAAGGGAAAGGAGTTGTTTAATCGACTCCATGAAGTTGGCACCCTTGCCCAGGTATGTAATTTTATTTTATTTTATTGCTATTCTTTTAAGTAAAATAAGGTCCTTCTATATCTTGTTTGGTGTTGAGTGCAATAAATTTAATGGCAGTTAGAGATGTATACAACCACAAAACATGTCCCTTGATGCATATATTTATAATGTGATCTTTTCAGATCTCAAGCATCCAAGGAGACCAGGTTATCCTTATTGGTCACAGGCGGCTTCGAATTACAGAAATGGTGTGTGGGAACAATCCTGGATTCATTTTTTCACCTTCCAAAATTTGATATTTGTTTAAAATTATCTATGTCCTACATAAGTGGAATCTTTGTTAAATGCAAAACATTCTGAACTTAACAATATGGTTTCTGAACAGGTCAGCGAAGATCCCCTTACAGTCAAAGTTGATCATCTCAAGGTACATTTTCTATATGTTATCATTTCTACAATTCTATGCTCAAGTTTGAAACATAGAGCTGATGGTTCCTAGCATGCAATCAATAGTTTATTGATGTATCAGTTCACCTAGTTGTCTTTATGATCCAGGAAAAACCTTATAACAAGGATGATGATGTCATAAAGGCAACATCATTTGAGGTTATATCAACCCTAAGAGATGTTTTGAAAACTAGTTCACTTTGGAGGGATCATGTTCAAACGTATAGTCAGGTGTGTTCTTTCTTCCAAAATTTTTATCTTCTCTTCATTTCTAGAGCTCCTAACTTCTCTTTGCACTTGTACTTTGCCTAAATTATTCCCTCAAAGTAGGTAGGTCCTCCTTTGCATTTCACATTATATGGTCATCTTATATTTGCTGAGATACTTAAGCAAACATTCTACAATTAAGTTTATTGTTACAATGAGTTAGTCTTATATCATGCCAATTGCTTGTGATAGAAATGGTTATATGTACATATTTATTTCAAAATGTACTAGTTGTTCTGATCAGTTAGCTTTCATGAGCTACCTGTGATACCTTTATTCTTCTTTCTCAATGTATGCAGCATATAGGTGATTTCAATTTTCCAAGATTGGCAGATTTTGGAGCTGCAATATCTGGTGCAAACAAATTGCAATGCCAACAAGTTCTTGAAGAGTTGGATGTAAGTTGCTTGGATATATATGTTACTGTTGGTCACTAATATTTGAGGGCCAGTTCTGGTTCTGTTTGTACTGTATCTGAGGATACAGTTCACACGCTTCTATCATGTGAACTATGTTGTCCTGCTGTCTTCACCTTATGGAATTTGTAACCTATTTGTTTGTTTTTATACATTCAGAGACTGGAGTAGTTATCTTCCTCATCTCTTTAAACTGTGCTATACTGTTAATAGGTGCATAAGCGTTTACAACTTACGCTGGAATTAGTAAAAAAGGAAATGGAAATAAGCAAGATTCAGGTACTTCATAGAAGCTCTACATTGACCAAGCATTTTTGTTGTCATTTGATTTGGAGTGCTTCTAAATCATTTGGAGGTTATTTTTAGGAATCAATTGCAAAAGCAATTGAGGAAAAGATTAGTGGTGAACAACGCCGATACTTGTTGAATGAGCAGCTTAAGGCAATAAAGAAGGTATCTGATTCCTCTGAAATGTTCTTTGTGTATTTCTTTGGCGGTAATGCTTTTACCAAATTATCTTTATAAATTATGGTCAAATGTGTGTGTTTAAACTTTCTGTGCATTCAAGTCTATATTCTCAATTCCAATGTCTCTTAGAAATTAGAATTAAATTCATTTGTTCTGGTGCAGGAACTTGGTTTGGAAACGGATGACAAAACCGCACTTTCAGGTTAGTTCTGTTTCATGATATATTTTGCAGAAAAGGAAGATGCTATTTAGCCACCTGCTTTTCCTCTTTTATTCTCCCCTCTGTCTTTCTTTTATAAATGATGATTTGCAATCATGGATGCTTCTTTTGAACCAACTTGTTGAAATTAGTGTATTTGCAAGCAAACTCTTCTAAAAAACGAGGTCCATAAATCTGTTTTTGAATTGCCTGTTAAAATGAGTTTGTGTCATTAGGGGTTATTTGGAAGTCCAAAACTTCTGTACTTTTGAAACTATAGAATTTTTAGTTTTTTATTTTGAATCATTTATGTGTCCTTTGATATATGGTTACTTTCTTTCATTGCAGCAAAGTTCAAGGAAAGACTTGAACCAAATAGAGAAAAATGCCCACCTCATGTGTTGCAAGTTATAGAAGAGGAGCTAACAAAGCTGCAGCTGTTGGAGGCCAGTTCGAGTGAATTTAACGTAACTCGGAACTATCTGGATTGGTTAACGGTACTCCCTTGGGGAAATTACAGGTTCGGTTACTTCTGAAAAGGGACACTTGTTAAGATTTGGATTATGCAAGTCTCTGTATGATTCACCAATGAAAGCATATAAATATATATGTTAAATGAGTCCTGATTTTCAAATACAAGTGATTGTGATATCATGATCCGATAGCAGGTTTTGTTCACCCTGGCACAAGTAGTTCCATATATTAATATATAATTTTTTAATGGTTATGCATGAAAGTGTGAGCAAAATAGAAAAGGTCAACTTAGCAGACTTTAAGAATTCCATCTGTTTGCTTAACTCAATGTCCTTCATTTCTCTATGCAGTGATGAAAATTTTGATGTTATTCGGGCACAAACAATTCTTGATGAAGATCATTATGGATTAACTGATGTTAAGGAAAGAATATTGGAATTTATAGCTGTTGGAAAACTCAGAGGAACTTCACAAGGTCAGTCTAGTTCTTTTCAATATAGAAAATGCTGTTGAATGGATGTTCGATGTTTTTCTGTCTCAGTGGGTTTCATCTGGTAGTCATCTGCAATACTGTATCATTGAAACTGTTAATTTATTCTCCTTTGATTACAGTCATAATAGCTAAAATTGCTTGAGGAAGTGCAGTCTTGTTCATGTGAAGTACATTGGGAGAGCTTGAACATAAACGAGAGGGGGAGAAAATGTCCTGGCAAGAATTAAATAAAGACAACTTACTAGGCCTTTAGGATGAGTCATATTCGTTTAAAAGTTTTTCTTTAAAGAAAATTAGCCACAATTGACCTTTTCTACTTGCATTCCGTTGTAGTGAAGTAGCATTGATCAATCTCCACTTTGTACCTGAATATTCTAAACAACAGATTGCAGTGTGAGGAAAATTCAAACTAATTGCAGTAATAAATATATTTGGCTGCTCTGATATATAAAATAATGTATGACATAGTAAACCAATTGTTTGTGTATGGTTGCTCAAATGTCTCACAGTTTTCTGTTAAGTAACTTCCATTTATTCTTCTGCCTGTGGAATTGACATGGTTTTTGGCTTCTGTTTGATGAATCAAAGTCTGAAGAAACCAAACCTTTTTTATTCTTTCCTTTAATATAAATATGTTCTTGTAAGGAATAGCATTGATATAGCCATCTCCTACGAGTTTGATTTTGATGTTGTGTAGTCTCCTAACATGGTTTTATTAAATTAATCTTGTCGAGTCCAATCATCATAGATGTGTGAAGGTTGAGGCTGTATAAATTGGCTGTCTATTTTTAATTTCAACATAACAGCATAGAATGATTCATGATCTTTTGTTGGTGCAGGTAAAATTATCTGTCTCTCTGGCCCACCTGGAGTGGGCAAAACCAGTATTGGTCGTTCCATTGCCCGTGCTTTGAACCGTAAGTTCTTCCGGTTCTCTGTTGGAGGACTGTCTGATGTTGCTGAAATCAAGGTTGTTACCTTTCTGTGCTCTGATTAAGAATGTAAACATCTCAAACATCATTCTATTGATCCCTTCTGTTGTATCCTAATTTATATCCAGGGGCATCGTCGAACCTATATTGGTGCTATGCCAGGAAAGATGGTTCAGTGCCTGAAAAATGTGGGGACAGCAAACCCTCTTGTTCTAATTGATGAGATAGACAAGGTATCTTAATAGCTAATGCTTGAAAACTTCGAATTTATATTTTGTTTTTGGGTTAATGATTCACTCGTGCAATTCCTTGGATATGGGCTTTCTGCCCTTCAGTCTTCTTGAATTTGATAATGGTTGACCATTTGAATTCTAACATAATGGCAGCTGGGGAGGGGACATGCTGGCGATCCAGCAAGTGCGTTGCTTGAACTCCTTGATCCTGAGCAAAATGCTAACTTTTTGGACCACTATCTTGATGTGCCAATTGACCTATCAAAGGTGATGGTTGATTTAGAGGATCTATTTTGGCTTACTTCGCCTTTTAATAAATTTCAAGTTGTTGTGTAATATTTATGAGGGAAACTTGATGCCTCACACATCATGAGCATTTGGTTGCAGGTTTTGTTTGTTTGTACTGCTAATGTTGTGGACAACATACCAAACCCTCTCTTGGACAGAATGGAGGTCATTGCTATTGCTGGTTACATCGCTGATGAGAAAATGCACATTGCTAGAGATTACCTTGAGAAAACTGCACAAGAAACATGTGGTGTCAAACCTGAACAGGTCCTTTTGTTATTAGTTTTACCATGATGATAGTTCTGTTTCTGATGGATATATTTTGTAAAATGAAAAAAGGAGAGTGTTTTGACTTCTCTTCAAACTGTTCCTTCCAGGTTGAGGTAACTGATGAAGCTCTTCTTGGCTTAATAGAAAATTACTGCCGAGAAGCAGGAGTTAGGAACCTTCAAAAGCACATAGAGAAGATCTATCGTAAGGTTTTGCTCAACTGCCCATCTTATGATGATGAAACACATTTTGCAATGCTTACTTGATTTCAATCATAAAGCATTACATTAAACTGTCACATGGGTTCACATGCACATTACACACACACTATCTAGTCTATCAGATGAATTGTATGGAATCTGGGACTTAGATTAAAAACTATGTTGGTGTATGGCAGATTGCTCTTCGACTTGTGAGAGAAGGATCATCAAATGAATCTGTCATTAGTGGAGAGGTAGTCCAACCTGCTGAAGCCAAAGCAGAAGTTGATGAAACTGATCAGCATGCAGCTGCAAATGAGACTGCTGCTGAAGTTGAATCAGTAGGGAATAGCAGTCATGAGCTTAAATCTGAATCCTCAGTCCAGACAAGTATCCAGCCCAAGGATCCAAAGGTATTTTTAAAGTCACCACATGATAAAAAAGGTTTGGGAATTGAGAAAGCTTCCAATAATTGTAGCAGAAAACAATTATGGCACCTTCAATAGTTTGTGCTAATTGTTAGGATATGATGCCCTTCTTGCTTTAGTTTGAGAGAATGTGATCCTATTGCTTATTGCTCTAATTGGTCATTCAAAAATCTTTTCCTGCAGGATGCTACAGAAACTGAGAAACTTAAGGAAACTGAAACAACCAAGGCAGTTGAGAAAGTGTTGGTTGATGCCTCAAATCTTGCCGATTTTGTTGGGAAACCAGTTTTCCATGCGGAGCGCATCTATGATCAGACTCCTGTTGGAGTTGTGATGGGTCTAGCTTGGACTGCCATGGGTGGTTCCACCTTGTACATTGAAACTACTGAAGTTGAGCAAGGAGAAGGGAAAGGTGCCCTTCATGTCACTGGTCAACTCGGAGATGTTATGAAAGAAAGTGCGCAAATTGCTCACACACTTGCCAGAACCATTTTGCTGGAGAAAGAACCGGATAACCCCTTCTTTGCCAATTCCAAGCTCCATCTCCATGTTCCTGCTGGGGCCACCCCAAAAGATGGGCCCAGTGCTGGTTGCACCATGATCACTTCCATGCTATCCCTTGCCATGAAGATGCCTGTTAGGAAGGATCTAGCAATGACTGGGGAAGTGACTCTAACTGGGAAGATTCTTCCGATTGGAGGGGTAAGCTTAAACAAACCTTTTTTCGGGTTATATAATCTTATTACTATATTGAAGTCCATTCATTCTCTACATTGGAATTCAATGGTTAAATACTTAATCAGGTCTCTAACTGAAATAGAGTTTTATGATTATCTCTACATAAATATACTTGGTCTTTTCTCCTTCATATTCATCTTTAAACTTACAGAAGTGAATTTCGAAATCATCAGGTGAAGGAGAAAACAATAGCAGCAAGGAGGAGCGAAGTGAAGACCATCATATTCCCATCTGCTAACAAACGTGATTATGATGAGCTTGCACCAAATGTACGAGAAGGTCTTGATGTGCACTTTGTAGATGACTACAGTCAGATATTCAATTTAGCATTTGATAATAACACAGGAAATTAGTTTCTTATGGTTTTGTTTCCTGGGTTTCTGCCTGAATATTCCGTGTAATTGATTTGGGAACGAAAACCCAATTTTGTATTTTGGTACACCAACATTTTAAATCAAGAAATTACAGAGTAGAGCGCAAATTTGTGATCAGATAATCAGAAATGAGAAATGAAGAGGCAAAACATTCCAGTTTCCAGTTGTTAACGTCGTCATTTATTCTAAATTGACTCATAAAAGCCATGGTAAGCCCATTTTCGAAGCCGAAACAAACTTATTAAGACACTTGTGAGTATTAGTTTCTCACTTTCTCTTCCCTTTCAATCAATGATGTCGAAACCATTTTTTTGGAGAAAAACGGAAGGTCGACTTAAAAAATGAAAATGGGGAGTCGCCACCAATCCTTTTTAGGTGTGATTGGGTCACCATATAAATGTTTTGGTCTACGAAAAATTAGAGAATGGATTCGGGAGTCGGTTACGCGCGGGGAAGGATTAGCACCCCCGCGACGCCCAAAATTGGTACCAAATTGAGTAATTTTCTGTCTTAAGTCGAAATTTGGGAAGATTTAAATATAGGATTCTCTTTTAGAAACAGGAATGGTTTAAGTTGAAAAGATCGGGATTCCTTTGCTTCGGTAGAATACGAACATCACATCCAGCACGATTGGACACGAGATTCGTGAATTCCTCGAAACTAGAGATATCTCGCAAGTTGTAAAATTTAGGAAGGTATTTTAGGTACTTAGACGAATGAGAAATTGCAACCCAGCACGTTAGGGCACTATTTCCCGAATCTCCAAATACAAAAACATTGCCTCGTTTTTTAGACGTTTTTGAATTAAAAAGAGATGATTTGAAAAATCGAGGTTCCTTCGCTTCGGAAGAATACGAACATCACATCCAGCACGATTGGACACGAAGCCCTCAAATTCCACGAAACTAAAGTTATCTCGCGAGTTGCAAGATTTAGGAAGGTATTTTTAGGTATTTAGACGAGCGAGAAATCGCAACCCAGCACGTTAGGGCACTATTTCCCGGATCTCTAAACACGAAAAAATATTGCCCCGTTTTGAAAATCTTTTTGGATTGAATGGAATAATGTATTTTGGGGATGATAGTGAAATTAATAGAACTATTAAAGCACAATATTTAAAACGATAATGGTAATAATATTTAAACACGAAATAAAACAATGAATAAGTATCTAATGAGCAAGGTAACGGAAACGTAATAAGGCGGATCATACTATGTATATATATGTATGTAACATGTAAGATTAGTATTAAAAGTCGTAGATACATAAAAGGATACGATGTTTAAAAGATATATACATACGCAAAAAGGTATACGATACATATGAAATGATAAAAGGTGTATGGATAATAGGAGGTTAAAATATATGTAACATGAAAAAGAAATAATGTATATATGAGATAATAAATATATGGGAATAAAATATATATATATTTATATATGGAAAATACAATATTAAAACATACTCATAATACATATATATATATATATATATAATACATAATGTAGTGTGAGGGATACATATTGAAGATAATATAATGTATTAAAACATAGTACGATATTAGAATACATATATATACTATAGAATTAAATATATATATATGAACAGAAGTATATTTACAATACATTAGATATAATAAAAATGGTACATGCATAATAGAATATTAAAATATACACGTAATAATGTATAAAAATTTATATATATATATAAATGCCTAAAATAGGAATATAAAAAGAATATGTACGTACGGTTCAAAATGTATATGTATATTTATATATATAAAAGATATATATATACGTAAAATATATATATATATATATATATATATGTATATGTATATATAATGGTGAGAAACACATAGCATGAAAGTAACATACGTAATATTAATATGTATATGCACATGTTAAAAGAATATATATGTATATATATCATACGAACATATTAGTAATTGTATTAAAAGCTAATAGCAACACTATGTAACATATATAAGTATAAGTAAAAGTAACGATAATGAAATGCTAATATAATAATATTAATGGTAATGAAATATAATATTAATAATAATAAAATATAATAGTATGATTAATATTAATATTAAAACGAAATAATGAAAGGAGGGACGAAATCAGATTAAAAGGAAAAGTTTCGGGCAAATTTAAAATGAAAAATAGAGGGAAAGAGCTTAAATGAACACGGGGAAAACATGAAGGGACCAGAAGAGTAATTCTACCGCACCCTTAAAACGGTGCCATGGCAGAAAGGACCAAATTGGGAAATGGGATAAATTACTGGGCCAATTAAAAAGCCCTAAAAACCTGATTGTATAGCTTTGCAAAAGCGGAAGGGCTAAACGCGCAAATAACCCTTCCGTTAAAAAAACACGCGGATCCTAGGCGGGTTAGGGTCGGGTCGATCCGACCCAGGGCAAAACGATGTCGTTTTAGCCCTGGGTTTTGACACCAAAACGGTGTCGTTTTCGACCAGTATAAAAGGACCGTTTCTCTAAAAAAAACTCATTTGGCACGGGAAGAGAAAAAGAAAAAAAAAAGGAGAGGGAGCGAGAGAGAGGGGGGCACGGGCGATTTCCGGTGAGCCCTCCGGTCACCGGTCCGGTCGTCGGCCGGCCACCGGCCACGGCTCCGGCTACCGTCCACGGTGGCCGGAAAAGGTAAACCTTCCTATTTTTTTTCCCTTTTTTTTTAGAATATATGTATTTATGTGCTTTATATATATATGCTTATAAATGGAAGGAAAGAAGGAAACAGATTCGAAAAAAAAATAAAACCTTCGTTTCTGGCTTTGATGTATGCTTTTGAATTCTCTGATCTGGAATGGTTTGGGGTGTCCTCGTGATTTTTGTTTTTGGAATCAATATTGTGCTTTTTGATTTCAAGTTTTGTGCTTTTTTGTATATTCGAAAAACCGACCTCTTTCCAATCGCTTACAATCGGCTTTTATAGCCTTTTACAAGTCATTTTCTTATTATTTTTGTCTTGTCTCTTTAATGTCTTTGCAGGTACAAGTTGATCTGTTATGGACGGTGGACGGTGCTGGAATGACGCGACAGAGGCGGTGGAACAGTGCGGGGGGGTAGGTGGCTGTGGCAGAATCAAGTGGGAAGGCTAGGGTTAGGGTTAGATAGGTTAGGGATTTGGTAGTGGTTTGGGCTTGTATTGGGCCCTCCGGGTATTGGGTTAAGTTTTGGGTCTTGTACCCGGGTCTGTTTTGGATTTAGTGGGCTGCTGGGTTATTTTTGTGGTGGGTTTAATTTGGTTTTATTTTTTGGTGGGGTTATTTGCTCCGGGCCAAAATTGGCCATTACAGCTGCCCCTCTTTGCTCATTGTCGTGAAACGGAAATGGAGCAAAGACTTCAAAAGGGCCAATTTTGCCCGGTCTTGCCGAGTCCTGACTTCTTCGGTGCTATTCTTGCTCGGGTAGTCTCTTTAGCCCACCGCCTCTTGTAGCTTTGGTCCAATCCACTACTACTTCAGGGATATGTCTTGTAGCTCTCGTCTGCTTGCGTCTTCAGATATGTAGTTATTCAGAGAGAAGAGATTTACGACTTCAATCTTTTTCTGCTAAACAATACAAGGATTGTCAAATCTGCTTTTCTGATCTGCTATCTGCTAGTACAGCGGGATAAGATCTGCCAAAGCTTGATCTGTTACCCTGCTGCTTAGGAGGTTAAGATTTGCTAGAATTTCGCCTATTACCCTACTGCTTAGGGAGTTAAGGCGAGCGACTAGAATCTGCTCCATTGCTGATGTATGATGAGAAAGTTCGATCTGTTGCCCTACTGCTTAGGGAGTTAAGATCTACTAGAATGTGATCTGCTCCGCTCCTGCTCAGCGAAGATAAGATCTGTTGTGATTTGCCTGTTACCCTACTACTTAGGGGGTTAAGGCGAGTGGCTAAAATCTGCCCCAACACTGTTGTATGGAGATGAGATCCACCAGCATTTGATCTGTTACCCTACTGCTTAGGGGGTTAAGATCTGATAGAATGCGATCTGCTCCGCTCCTGATCAACGAAGATAAGATCTATTGTGTTTTGCCTGTTATCCTACTGCTTAGGGAGTTAAGGTGAGTGGCTGAAATCTGCTCCAACGCTGCTGTATGGAGATAGGATCCGCCAAAATTTGATCTATTACCCTACTGCTTAGGGGGTTAAGATCTGTTGGAATGCGATCTGCTCCGCTCCTGATCAACGAAGATAAGATCTGTTGTGTTTTGCCTGTTACCCTACTGCTTAGGGAGTTAAGGTGAGTGGCTGAAATCTGCTCCAACGCTGCTGTATGGAGATAGGATCCGCCAAAATTTGATCTATTACCCTACTGCTTAGGGGGTTAAGATCCGTTGGGATGTGATCCGCTCCGCTCCTGCTCAGCGAAGATAAGATCTGCTTTATTTTGCCCGTTACCCTACTGCTTAGGGAGTTAAGGCGAGTGGCTGAAATCTGCTCCAATACTGCTGTATGGAGATGTGATCCGCCAAAATTCGATCTGTTACCCTACTGCTTAGGGAGTTAAGATCTGCTGGAATTTGTTGTTTCCGTCAATCTTGCTACATTGTCCACTGGGGAATCTATCTGTAGAATTGATTTTCTGAGGTTTATGCTTATGCAAGTGATTAGGATGCCATGATCAAAATGAGTAGTCAAATGCTTCCCGATTGTGCGTGTTATGATGCAAAAATATTATGAGAATGATTTCTATTTCGGCCATCACTATTCGTTCATACAAGTTTCATTCGAGGTGTCATTCACACTTTGTTTGCATGCCCCAAATCAAATTGGCTCCATCATAACCTGCCGGTAATAATCCTCTCTTAGGATCGAATTGCTTGAATTTTCTAATCATCACTTGAACTGAAGAGGAAGTTTTCTTTGAGTATCCCCAACCTTTACACATGGGGGTTCTTTAACAATCGTTCTGTTTTAGTTTCTTGCATTATTAGGAAATTTTACAGAGTAACATGCAGAACTTCATTTGTAAAGATATTTTAGTTCATCAATCGTTATTTCAATGTAACACTTTTGTGTATAGTGAAAGGCAAAACCTTGGGGGATAGTCAGATTCAAACAAAATCATCAAAGGTACAAAGGAAATTAATCTGACAACATATCTTTGAGAAGATCAAAAGATAGTGAACAAGACAAAAGTCAGGCGCCCTAGATATCGCAGCTTGAGCTTCTATTTGCAGATTCCATGAAGACTGCTTCAGGCTTGACGTGTGTTCAGAAGATCTAAAGTACTTTGTTGATGCCCCGATATGTAATGTACTCCACTTCTCATCAGGTTAAGTATAGTGAGATGCGTGTCATTCGAAATTTGAGCCGCCCTTTCGGGTTTTCGACTCAAAACCCCTTTAGTCTCAAGGCGCCATTTGCGGGTTTTCACCTTGGCTTCTCCATTTTTTTTTTTTTTGGTTCTTGGGATAGAAGTCTCAAAGCGCCTTTCGCGGGTTTTCACCTTGGCTTCTCTACTTTTAGACAAAGTACTTCTTGACTGAGTCTGAATTTACTGGATTGGGCAAACTTTTCCCATCCATTTCCGCCAAAATCAACGCACCACCAGAGAAAGCCTTCTTCACAACATACGGCCCTTCCCAATTTGGCATCCACTTTCCTCTGAAGTCCTTCTGTATGGGAAGGATCTTTTTCAATACAAGGTCCCCCTCGTAAAATTCTCTTAGTCGGATCTTTTTGTCATAAGCTCGCATCATTCGCTTCTGATACATCTGGCCATGACGAATTGCCTTCAGCCTTTTCTCTTCAATCAGGTTCAATTGATCGTATCGTGATTGAATCCATTCTGCCTCATCCAACTTTATTTCTGACAAGATTCGAAGGGAAGGTATCTCTACTTCAATGGGTAACACTGCCTCCATCCTATAAACCAGCGAGAATGGAGTTGCCCCCGTAGAAGTTCTAACAGATGTTCGATAGGCAAATAGTGCAAATGGTAGCTTCTCGTGCCAATCTCTATAAGTTTCAGTCATCTTTCCAACAATCTTTTTAATGTTTTTGTTGGCCGCTTCCACTGCCCCATTCATTTTTGGGCGGTACGGAGATGAATTGTGATGCCTGATCTTGAACTGGCTGCAGACTTCTGCTATCGTGCTGTTATTCAAGTTCAGTGCATTGTCTGATATGATTCTCTTAGGCATTCCATATCGACAGATGATTTCTTTCTTCAAAAATCGACTCACTGCCGACTTGGTAACGTTAGCATATGAGGCAGCCTCCACCCATTTCGTGAAGTAATCGATGACCACGAAGATGAAGCGATGCCCGTTTGAAGCTTTTGGCGAAATTGGGCCAATTACATCCATGCCCCACATGGAAAAGGGCCATGGAGAAGTCATAACGTGCAGAGGTGAAGGTGGTACATGAATCTTATCCCCATAGATCTGGCATTTATGACACTTCTTGGCATAGCTGATACAATCTCCCTCCATAGTAGACCAATAGTATCCGAATCTCATGATTTGTCTTGCCACCGTGAAGCCGTTAGCGTGGGTTCCACAGACACCCTCATGTACTTCTTCTAAGATTTTTCTAGCTTCCACAGCGTCGACGCACCTTAAAAGCACCTGATCTTTCCCTCTTCTATAAAGGATATCTCCATCCAATACGTAGTCGCAAGCTAACCTTCTCAAGGTTCTTTTCTCATTCTCTGTCGCCTGTTCAGGGTATTCCCGATTCTTCACGTATCGTAATATATCTTGATACCAAGGGTGGTCATCCCTTTCTTGACCTTCAATGTTACAACAGTAAGCTGGAGCTTCAAAAATGCTCATTTGAATAGGCTTCATATCCTCTTCTTTGTTTACTTTAATCATGGATGCCAAGGTTGCTAAAGCGTCGGCCATTTGATTTTCATCTCGTGAGAGATAATTGAAAGTGATGTCATCAAATTCCTCAAGTAGTCCTAGAACTACCCTCCGGTAATTGATCAATTTTGGGTCTCTTGTCTCCCATTCTCCTTTGAGCTGGTAGATCACCAATGCTGAATCTCTGTACACTTCCAATGTTCTAACCTTCCGTTCTACGGCAGCTCGAATTCCCATGATGCATGCTTCATACTCTGCCATATTGTTTGTGCAGTCAAAGTCTAATTTGCATGTGAACGGATAATGATCTCCATCCGGGGATATTAAGACTGCCCCAATTCCATTTCCTACTGCGTTAGATGCTCCGTCAAAGTTCATTTTCCATGGACACCTCTCGGCAGTTGCTACGTACATCAACTCCTCGTTAGGAAAATCAAAGCTCAATGGTTCGTACTCTTCCAGAGCCCTACTGGCCAGAAATTTCGCTATCGCATTTCCTTTTATGGCCTTTTGACTCACATAAACTATATCAAACTCAGAAAGTAGTATCTGCCATCTTGCCATTCTTCCATTTAGGGCTGCTGACTCCATCATGTACTTTAATGGATCCATTTTCGAAATTAGCCACGTTGTATGATACAACATATATTGCCTCAACCTTCAGGTCGTCCAAATCAAGGCACAACACAACTTCTCAATCGGTGGGTATCTCATTTCACAATCAGTAAATTTCTTACTGAGGTAATATATCGCCCTCTCTTTTCTTCCTGACTCGTCATGTTGACCTAGCACACATCCCATAGAGTTGCTGAACACCGACAAGTACAGTATCAGCGGTCTATCTGGACTAGGCGGAGATAGTACTGGAGCGTTTGACAAATATTGCTTGACCTTATCAAAGGCATTCTGACATTCTCCATCCCAGGTACCCTGGTTGTGTTTCCTAAGAAGGCGAAATATGGGATCACATTTCTCGGTCAATTGTGAAATGAACCGAGCAATGTAATTCAACCTCCCAAGAAAACCTCGCACTTCCTTCTGAGTATGCGGTGGCGGTAGCTCTTGTATGGCCCTGACTTTGTCTGAGTCAACTTCTATTCCTTTTTCACTGACTACAAAGCCCAATAGTTTCCCTGACCTGACTCCAAAGGTACACTTTGTTGGATTGAGTTTCAACTGAAACCTTCTCAATCTCAAGAATAATTTCCTCAAGGCTTCGATATGTTCCTTTTCAGTTCGAGATTTGGCAATCACGTCGTCCACGTACACCTCGATTTCCCTGTGCATCATATCGTGGAATAAAGTCACCATGGCCCTTTGGTATGTCGCACCTGCGTTCTTTAGGCCGAATGGCATTACCTTGTAGCAAAAGGTGCCCCACAATGTTATGAAAGTGGTCTTATCCATGTCCTCAGGATGCATCTTTATTTGGTTGTACCCCGAGAAGCCGTCCATGAAGGAAAACAATGAATAACCCGCTATATTATCTACCAGGGTGTCAATGTGTGGCAAGGGAAAGTTGTCTTTTGGGCTAGCTTTGTTCAAATCTCTGTAATCGACGCACATTCGTACCTTCCCATCTTTCTTAGGAACAGGCACAATGTTGGCTACCCATTCTGAGTACTTGACCTCTTGCAGGAATCCAGCATCAAACTGCTTTTTGACTTCCTCTTTGATCTTCAGCACGACGTCAGGCCTCATTCGTCGTAATTTTTGCTGGACTGGTTTGCAATCTTGTTTTATAGGAAGACGATGCACCACGATATTTGTATTCAGCCCCGGCATATCCTGATACGACCATGCAAATACATCTTTAAATTCTCTCAGTAGCTCGACAAGATCTTGCCTTGTTTCCTTGGTAATGTGCGTCCCTATTTTCACCTCCTTCCCTTCTTCCAACGTTATGTTCTCCGTTGCCTCTTTCTCGTGGGGCAGAATTTACTTTTCTTCTTGTTTCACCATTCTCAATAGATCTGGAGATACATCACAATTCCTGTCATCTTCAAAATCCTGAGGTTCCTCTGAACACAAGTCTTGCTCAAAGGAGACTTCAGGGTCTGCAGTATCGTCGCTCATATCATTGATATCTAGGGACCTGCGGGGTATGAGAGAATGTGCGAAGAATGAATGAATTTAAGAATGATTATTTTTATGTTATGAATGAATTGAAAAATTGGAATGAGATTAGAAGGTCTAAAGAATATTTATCGATAGAGGGGGGTTTGCTTGATTTGACAAAAGCGTTCTTTATTGAAACAAAATATCCGAACATAAGCCTATTTCACAAACGAAATCTCATTACTCCTAGGCTTTAGAGCAACAAGAGTGTTCTGGAAAATTACTCTGTAAAATTCCTGAAAGTTACAGGAAGTTCTTCAGCAGTCCAATTGTTTAAAGAGCTTCCCGGCTCGTAAGGACAGATGCCATCCAAAACCCTCTGTTCAGCTTCTCCATCATGTATGGCGTTGATGTGATAGCTTCCTTCCTCGAGCGACCCCACCTCGGGGTAAATTATCCCTCCTGACACAAAAGTATGGGATATGTGAGGGAATGTCATCGGTTCCCACTCAAATTCTCTTCCGTTCAGACGCGCTTTCCTTCTTTCTTGACGCTTTTCTATCTCCTTCTTTCTCTGTCTGTGGTCTGGCCTAAAACCTAGGCCAAAACGGTCTCTTTTCTCGCTTAATTCAGGGACTCGAATCCCACCTTGGAGGTATCGGCCTAAACCTTTTCCGGGCAAAGCTCCTTTTCCCACCGTCATCCGCAAGCCCATTCTGGTAGTTTTGGATATCTTGGGTAATGGCATTTTATTTCCTTCCGCAATAAAGGTTGCATTGACAAATTCTAAGGAGCGGAAAGAACACTCAATAGACTCTTCATCTGCCTCCACATAAGGTGCGTTACTGGTGACTGTTGCTATGATGTCTTCTTCCGCATTTACGGTCACCAGTCGTCCGTCAGTCACTAATTTCAATTTCTGATGTAAAGAGGAAGGCACCGCTCCCGCCGAATGTATCCAGGGCCTCCCAACAAGTAATTATAAGAAGGCTTGATGTCCATAACCAGAAAATCCACTTCATATGTGTTCGGCCCGATCATTAAAGGGATATCAATCCTTCCCATAACCTTTCTCTCCGTGCCATCAAATGCTCTCACTATATTGTGGCATGCTTTCATGTGAGAACTGTCTATTGGCAGTCTATTTAACGTGGATAATGGTAAGACATTCAGGGCTGACCCATTGTCGATAAGCACACTTGGCAACGTATACCCTTTGCAGCGAGTGGTAATGTGTAGAGCCTTAGTTGACCCCATGCCACCCGGTGGGATTTCGTCATCGTTGAAGTAGATGAAATTGTCGGCACTTATGTTGCTAACAAGACGATCCAACTTGTTGACGGATATATCTTTAGTAACATATGTCTCATTAAGCACTTTCATCAATGCCTCACGATGTACCTCTGAACTTAAGAGCAATGCTAACACTGATATGCGGGCCGGTTGCTTACGCAACTGTTCAACCACGCTATACTCACTGTGTTTTAAGAATTTCAGAAACTCTTTAGCCTCTTCCTCCTTTACTGATTCATTAATGAGTGCTTTAGCATCCTGTTCTTTTTCCTGGTCTAGGGCTTTTGCTTTCGTGGGTGCGACCCTGATGCCTCCCGCGTCATAACGCTTTCCATTGCGTGTGTAAGAACCTTCAGCTTGGATCTCCTTGGAAGCGCTAGCTATTTCCTCTTCTTTTGGCATCGTTATGTTGCAGCCGTAATTCCAGGGTACCCTTTTACTGTCCGTATATGGAAAGGAAATAGGCTTGCGGATAATGACCTTTGGTGTTATCAGTGTCTCAATCTCATTATTTTTCGGTAGAGAGATGATGATTCTCGGCCGGTTGGTCCCTTGACTTGTTGGAGTTCCTTCTAATACGCATACGTGCCCCTCATTCAAGCTACCTTCGTAAAATTCTAGCTCCTTGTTATCCATGAGGCTTTGTACCAGAGCCTTAAACTCGCCACATTCCTGAATCTCGTGGCCTTCTTCTTGGTGGAACTCACAATAGTCCCTCGCTTTTTTATCTTTCTCTTTGGAGATCAACACTCATCTTTTTATCATTTCTCTCCAAATGACCTTCAGTGGTGTCCTTACTTCAGCGATGTCCTTTTTTACCCTTCTTGCATCGATTTCCCCGATCGCGTTCACCTCTTGATTGCCGTGGTTTGGCAGCGGGTTTTTCGTACTGGGGGTATCGTCAAATTTCACGACCCCCATTTTAATAAGCATTTCCATGGCTTTTTTGAAACTAACGCAATTTTCGATCGAATGTCCCTGTACTCCGGCATGGTAATCACACTTGGCATTAGCATCATACCACTTGGGGTATGGGGGCTGCAAAGGTTTCAAGTGATAGGGAGCTATTGCGTGGGCATTATATAAGCTCTGATAAAGCTCCCCATACGTTACCGGGATAGGTGTGAATTGGATCTTTTCAGTATTCTGTCTTGAACTAGATTCCTGCTTTTGGGACCCCTGTTGCCCACCTGTAGCCGCTCTCGGTTGGCTAACCGTAATTACCTTCGAGTTGTAACTACTCGCGTTGTTTACTTCGTTGTCCTTCCTTCTTGGTGCTGGCCTTTTGGCGGTTTCTCCCTCTATTTTACCACCTCTGATGGCGTTTTCAATCATTTCCCCCGCCATAACCATGTCCGCAAAGCTTTTAGTGGTACTTCTGATCATGTGAGTAAGGAATGGGGCTTTCAAGGTATTTATGAATAGCATGGTAGTTTCCTTCTCTAGTAGTGGTGGTTGAACTTGCATGGCAACCTCTCTCCACCTCTGTGCGTATTGTCGGAAGCTTTCATTATGCTTCTTTTCCATGTTCTGTAGAGTGATTCGATCGGGTGTCAAATCGGCCACATGGCTATACTGTTGCATGAAAGCGTGTGCTAGGTCTCTCCAGGAGCCAATCCTATCGCGACTCAGTTGATTATACCATTTAGCCGCGGCCCCGACTAGACTGTCTTGGAAACAATGAATTAGCAGTTGATCATTGTTCACGTACCCTGTCATTCGCCTACAGAACATAGTGAGGTGGGCTTCGGGACAGCTAGTCCCATTGTATTTTTCAAACTCTGGCATTTTAAATTTATGGGGGAGGACTAAGTCTGGGACCAAACTGAATTCTTTGGCGTCTATCCCTTGTCGCCCATCAGTACCTTCTAAAGCTCTAAACTTTTCTTCCAGCCACCTGCAGCGCTCCTCCAATTGTCTTGAGGATTCAATCCTTTCCCTCTCCTTCTCAGCCAAGTCCAAATCAGGGGTGAGTGAGTTGATGGGATTATCCAATGGGTTAGACCCCGAACCGTCTTGTAAGTTCACAGGCATCCCAATATCAATTTGCCCCTGTTGAGGCCTAATGGTAATAGACGGCCTTCGCAGGGGAGCCTCCGTCTGCGTTTGAGTACGGGGTGGTGTGAAACCTGGCGGATAATCTTCATTATCTTCCGCGGTGGTAGCCATAGGGGCCTTTCCCTTATCCATTGCCCCTTTTAGCAGCTGAGCCATCTCAGCCACCATGCTTCTCTGAGCTTCCATCATCTGTTCACGCATATCGTTTTGCATTTTTACCAATTGTTCTTGCAATTGCTCCTGCATTTCCTTTTGGAGTTGCTCGAATCTTTGATCCATATTCTTGGTTTTAGCACGTGTACCGTAGGGATGTGGAGTTTCCAGATTCTTTTCTTCTCTGTAATAACTTTCACTAATCAGGGTTTTTTCGGTTTAAATGCATGTGATGTGATGCAATGCGAATGCATGAATGCAAAAGATATCGACCCCGATTCAGTTTCAATTTAGAAAACGTTGTTTAAGGAACAAAAATCCTTACACAAAACGGATTACAGACACTTTCATCGTTAGGTCCAGAGTTTCAACCCTTTTAGATAACAGGAACAAAAGTTTTTACAACAAGCTGATTACAGATATGCCTTTGCCTTTAAGCCTAGAGTCTTAATTTTCCTAAGCAACGCGGCCAATTCTCGACCTCGGTCTGATTCCAGCTCGTATTTGACGCTTAACAAATCGGCCTGTACTGCCAAGTCTTGCAGATGATCGGCGACTTCTCGAATCTGGACTATGGCCTCCCCCATAAGGTAATCTCTATCTCTGACTTGATTTTGGAAATGGCGAAGCTCTCCCTTCCGGTGCTCCTTTCGCGCTTCGAGCTGCTCAATCTGGAGTCCACAATCCTGTAATGCTGTCTCTAGCCCCTCGATCTGATGTTTCATTTCCTCAATTTTGTCTTGACTTGCCTTCAACTCGGCTACGGAGTTACGACTTCGGTGAAGATGAAGGGCCCGTCCGAGTTCAGTTACCTTAGCTTTTAGTGCTTGGTTCTCTTTCTGGTTTTCTACTAAGTTCTTTTCTAGAGCTTGGTTCTGTGTTCGCATTTCTTGGAACTTCTTCTCCCAACGGTCAGCTTTGGCTTTTTCTTCTCGGACCTCTAGTTGCCACTGTTCGGAAGTCTTTCCCAACCCAGCTCTTTTCCTTGACAATTGCATTCTCTTATATCGTTCTTTCAAGTCGTCACGGTCTTCCTCTATTTTCCTCTTTTCTTTCTTCACCTTTTCGACCTCAGTTTTCTGTACACCAACGTCTAGACTCAGGTACATCTTTTCTTCTTCTAACTTTTCTATCCTCTTAGCAAGCTCCAGACTCTTTTTCTCAAATTCTAACTTTACGAGTTCTAATTCTGAAGGAACCACCCGTAAGCTTTCCTCCATTGATCGAGCAGTCTCCCAACTTGGCCTTGGAATGTTGTCATTGGTCCTCTTGCTAAACCAGTCCTTGTACTCAGGGGTCGTCGTCGGGCCATCGGTCAAAGCCTTCATGGAGCAACTCTTTTTTCAGGCGTCGGAAATCTCTCGTATCTTCTTTTTATAATGATCGCCCTTGTATGAGAAATCACTTTGGGCCAAGCCACGCGTTACCGGTATAAACTGTTGCGCTTTGTATTGCCTCAAAACGAGTAATGGCGCATAACCGACCACTCCCCAAATTCCAGGAAGAGGTACCCAATCAAAAGTCCCGCAACGATAAATGATTTCTTTAGGGGCCATCCAAGGAGCTTTCCATACAACATCTTCTTCTCGGTGATTCCGAAGTATCTCTATCCATCTTTCTTCCGTGATGTCGTCCCTTCTTGTTGTAGTTGCTGCTTCTTTTAAGGGGGAATAGTCCTGAAAGAATACTCGACAAGGACCCCTATCGACCCTCCAGAAGTGACTGTGAAACCAAGCTAACAACAACTGTGCACAACCGATAAATCTGCCTTCACCCGCTCTCCGACACGCACTCAATGACTGAAATGTTTCTGCCAGGATTGCAGGCACGGGTGTGACTTGTTTGTTGAGCCGATCGAATAAATCTATGACCGCCTCGTCTATGTGCCCCATAGCCTTCGGGAAAATCACCAACCCATAGATACTTAAGGCCAAGAGATCCACCTTCCTCTTCGTGTCGGGGTGCGTTAATACCAAATCCCTTAGACTCGCCCACGGAATACATTTGCTATCACCTTTTTGTTGGATTCGAGCCACGGCCCATTGCTCACTCATTCCCGTAATAGTCATTAATTTTTTCACGAAAGTTGGGAGATTTACAGCCCTAACATAAGCTTTGTTGTCTTGGATTCTTGGACAGCGGAGTAGGACGGTATATTCTTCCAAAGTGGGTACTAAGTCTACCTCACCGAGTGTAAAGCAGCTATAAGCGGGGTTCCAAAACTGTACCATAGCCCGAAACAGATGCTTATCCACTTTAATGTCTAGCAAATAGGGCAGATCTCCGTAATTCTGATAGAACAGCTGTTTAGTTTCATCATCCCATTGGGTCCAAATGTCCCTCAATTCCTGAAGCTCGTTCTGTGCCGAACTGATACGAGTAAAGTCCCATAGCTCCGACGTATACCCCTCGGCGACACTGTCTCCTTTTTCTAACTGGGCTTTCTCTGACCATGTCCGTATGTTAGCGTTGTCTTCCACTTTATCAAGATATTCATTCCTCATCACAAAACTTTCTAACTTAGAAATAGAACCGTAAATCGATACCTTTAAATGCTGGATGACATGCAATGATGACAAGACAGAAAGGGTCAGTATCACATATAACAGGTATAATTCCAAAGAAAATAAACAAGCACCTACATGGGTAGTCACTAAAGATTATCTCCGTGCTACCTAGGGCAGGCACCTAAGGCGCACTATATGTGTTTCGGTTCTAGAGAGAAAGGGTACCCGAACCAGCAGATTCCTCGATCCTCACCCATTATAGGCTCATATGGACCAAGTTCAGTTCAGGGGGACACATTTCCCTACTGCTATGCGGAGATGAAAATCTCACGAAGCACATAGGTACGGATGTATCCCGGAAGCGATTCGCCAGCCCATGCGGAGGTGAAAACCTCACGAAAGCGTAGCTCCTCACTCCCACTTAAGGGTGTGACCACAACGGTCATGCAAATGCAATGCGTGCGAGGAAAGAAAACAAACGCAGGTAAAAGATTCTATAAAAGATTTCAAAATTTGTAACATTAAGACAGAAAATGATCAATTTTCGGCTTGACTCACTTAACGTCCCCAGTGGAGTCGCCAAGCTGTCGAAACCATTTTTTTGGAGAAAAACGGAAGGTCGACTTAAAAAATGAAAATGGGGAGTCGCCACCAATCCTTTTTAGGTGTGATTGGGTCACCATATAAATGTTTTGGTCTACGAAAAATTAGAGAATGGATTCGGGAGTCGGTTACGCGCGGGGAAGGATTAGCACCCCCGCGACGCCCAAAATTGGTACCAAATTGAGTAATTTTCTGTCTTAAGTCGAAATTTGGGAAGATTTAAAAATAGGATTCTCTTTTAGAAACTGGAATGGTTTAAGTTGAAAAGATCGGGATTCCTTTGCTTCGGTAGAATACGAACATCACATCTAGCACGATTGGACACGAGATTCGTGAATTCCTCGAAACTAGAGATATCTCGCAAGTTGTAAAATTTAGGAAGGTATTTTAGGTACTTAGACGAATGAGAAATTGCAACCCAGCACGTTAGGGCACTATTTCCCGAATCTCCAAATACAAAAACATTGCCTCGTTTTTTAGACGTTTTTGAATTAAAAAGAGATGATTTGAAAAATCGAGGTTCCTTCGCTTCGGAAGAATACGAACATCACATCCAGCACGATTGGACACGAAGCCCTCAAATTCCACGAAACTAAAGTTATCTCGCGAGTTGCAAGATTTAGGAAGGTATTTTTAAGTATTTAGAAGAGCGAGAAATCGCAACCCAGCACGTTAGGGCACTATTTCCCGGATCTCTAAACACGAAAAAATATTGCCCCGTTTTGAAAATCTTTTTGGATTGAATGGAATAATGTATTTTGGGGATGATAGTGAAATTAATAGAACTATTAAAGCACAATATTTAAAACGATAATGATAATAATATTTAAACACGAAATAAAACAATGAATAAGTATCTAATGAGCAAGGTAACGGAAACGTAATAAGGCGGATCATACTATGTATATATATGTATGTAACATGTAAGATTAGTATTAAAAGTCGTAGATACATAAAAGGATACGATGTTTAAAAGATATATACATACGCAAAAAGGTATACGATACATATGAAATGATAAAAGGTGTATGGATAATAGGAGGTTAAAATATATGTAACATGAAAAAGAAATAATGTATATATGAGATAATAAATATATGGGAATAAAATATATATATATTTATATATGGAAAATACAATATTAAAACATACTCATAATACATATATATATATATATATATATAATACATAATGTAGTGTGTGGGATACATATTGAAGATAATATAATGTATTAAAACATAGTACGATATTAGAATACATATATATACTATAGAATTAAATATATATATGAACAGAAGTATATTTACAATACATTAGATATAATAAAAATGGTACATGCATAATAGAATATTAAAATATGCACGTAATAATGTATAAAAATTTATATATATATATATAAATGCCTAAAATAGGAATATAAAAAGAATATGTACGTACGGTTCAAAATGTATATGTATATTTATATATATAAAAGATATATATATACGTAAAATATATATATATATATATATGTATATGTATATATAATGGTGAGAAACACATAGCATGAAAGTAACATACGTAATATTAATATGTATATGCACATGTTAAAAGAATATATATGTATATATATCATACGAACATATTAGTAATTGTATTAAAAGCTAATAGCAACACTATGTAACATATATATAAGTATAAGTAAAAGTAACGATAATGAAATGCTAATATAATAATATTAATGGTAATGAAATATAATATTAATAATAATAAAATATAATAGTATGATTAACATTAATATTAAAACGAAATAATGAAAGGAGGGACGAAATCAGATTAAAAGGAAAAGTTTCGGGCAAATTTAAAATGAAAAATAGAGGGAAAGAGCTTAAATGAACACGGGGAAAACATGAAGGGACCAGAAGAGTAATTCTACCGCACCCTTGAAACGGTGCCATGGCAGAAAGGACCAAATTGGGAAATGGGATAAATTACTGGGCCAATTAAAAAGCCCTAAAAACCTGATTGTATAGCTTTGCAAAAGCGGAAGGGCTAAACGCGCAAATAACCCTTCCGTTAAAAAAACACGCGGATCCTAGGCGGGTTAGGGTCGGGTCGATCCGACCCAGGGCAAAACGACGTCGTTTTAGCCCTGGGTTTTGACACCAAAACGGTGTCGTTTTCGACCAATATAAAAGGACCGTTTCTCTAAAAAAAAACTCATTTGGCACGGGAAGAGAAAAAGAAAAAAAAAAGGAGAGGGAGCGAGAGAGAGGGGGGCACGGGCGATTTCCGGTGAGCCCTCCGGTCACCGGTCCGGTCGTCGGCCGGCCACCGGCCACGGCTCCGGCCACCGTCCACGGTGGCCGGAAAAGGTAAACCTTCCTATTTTTTTTCCCTTTTTTTTTAGAATATATGTATTTATGTGCTTTATATATATATGCTTATAAATGGAAGGAAAGAAGGAAACAGATTCGAAAAAAAAATAAAACCTTCGTTTCTGGCTTTGATGTATGCTTTTGAATTCTCTGATCTGGAATGGTTTGGGGTGTCCTCGTGATTTTTGTTTTTGGAATCAATATTGTGCTTTTTGATTTCAAGTTTTGTGCTTTTTTGTATATTCGAAAAACCGACCTCTTTCCAATCGCTTACAATCGGCTTTTATAGCCTTTTACAAGTCATTTTCTTATTATTTTTGTCTTGTCTCTTTAATGTCTTTGCAGGTACAAGTTGATCTGTCATGGACGGTGGACGGTGCTGGAATGACGCGACAGAGGCGGTGGAACAGTGCGGGGGGGTAGGTGGCTGTGGCAGAATCAAGTGGGAAGGCTAGGGTTAGGGTTAGATAGGTTAGGGATTTGGTAGTGGTTTGGGCTTGTATTGGGCCCTCCGGGTATTGGGTTAAGTTTTGGGTCTTGTACCCGGGTCTGTTTTGGATTTAGTGGGCTGCTGGGTTATTTTTGTGGTGGGTTTAATTTGGTTTTATTTTTTGGTGGGGTTATTTGCTCCGGGCCAAAATTGGCCATTACAAATGAAATATGTGGTTGGAGACATAGTTAGATTTTGTCAGGTTCAAATTTATTCATTTTCATTCCTTCTCTGTATTGATAAAAAAATGAAAAAGAAAAGAATGAAACATGTTCTTTGAATTAAACATAATCACTCTTTAGCCTTATTCTTAGAACTTAGAAGATTTGTTGTTAGGTTATTTATTCAAGCTCACTCGAAATTTGAGGAGGTTTGAATAAAAATATTATATCTGAGCAATTAACTTAAGACAAATTTATATCTGAAAAATTATTTTAAGTAAAAAATGGTCTGTTTAAAATATGATTCGAGTTTAAGTTTCAATATTCAAAACTCGGACATGATTTTTTTGTCAAAATAATTAATTTAATATTCATAAAATTATTATTTTTATTTCAGTATTGATATATATAATTAATTTTAAAGTCACCAGATAATTTAGAGAAAAAAAATCAATTATTGATTTTGATGATTAAGCCTAAGTGATTACCTAGTTCTCAAATTATTTTTAATTATAATTAACTATATTAAACTTAATTTGAAAAAGTCACCAATTCTACCTAGCATAGGAGTGGAGGGGCAATAAAAAAAAGCTGATGTGAGAAAAAGAGCCACTAGACGGGTGATGCGAATGCAGATTTGGCAGCGGGGGAACGTGTATCCTTCCAAGGTAAGTTGTCACAATCTTTCAGATCATTTAGCTTGGTGGATGAAGGCATGGAGGAAGAGGACCTTGATCGACAAGATGAGGATGTTATTACGGATTACATTGATGAAATTTTTAGATCGAATTCATCATCTAATTGAGCAAAGTGTGGTGAAAGTCGGGATCATAAAATTACTACGTAGGAGGACCGGTTTTAGTAGTTTTATAGCAAAGATTCCAAGCTCATGGAAGCTGTAACTAAATGGCAATTGAACTTGGAGAACAACTATTATTTAGTCAAATTCCATTTCATTGAGGATTATGCTAAAGTTCTTTCAAAGGGTTCATAACTTTTCTTAAACGAAATTGACAATTTTTGTTAACAAATATTTGGGCTCTGATAGCAAATTAACTTAATTGGATTGGATTAGGCAACTTAATAACATATCTTAAAGATTTGAGAACTTATCTTAAACTTTGATAGCATATCCAGAAGACTCAAGATCTTATCTCGAACTTATTGAAGATATTTTATATATTGATTATCTTACAATTTTGATGAAAAGGTTGATCGTAATTGACTTTTAGTTTAACAAGTATTGGACTCTTATATATTGAAAGGTTTGTGTATGTAAAAAGGTGAAGAATTTTAGCACTTATTCAGTTACAAGGTTTGTGTATGTAAAAGGGTGGAAAATTTTAGCACTTACTCTATTATTTAGAATTTGTTTTCCAAAGTATATTTTGTAAGTAATCAAGTGAGTTACTTGATTTACAAACTAAACTTTTAGGAGGGAAATTTAGAGAAGAGTGATTTAGATGTTATTTTTTACTAATCTAGTAAGTGCTGCTGTTTGTAATCATATATACGAAGCCTTAAGATAATATATTATCTTTAGGTCCGTAAACGTAGAAAAGTCAAACTACATAAACATAAACATATTAAGTGTTTATTGTTTTTTTTTTTTGTTACCTGTGCTTGAAGAAGCATTGTTTAGTTTACTTGCAATTATTATTTTTATTCTTTCAGACTCTGTGACTAAGGAGCAGTTAAAGATGTTTGAAGTCAGATAGTGTTGATTGCTTCGCGAAACATGATTTTCACTTTCAATCTTAGTGGATTATTGATAATATTTGATGTGCTATTAACCTGTTGTAAACGGGAGCAATTTTGAGACATTGTTTTTGGCTTGGTCTGCTGGAATATTTGGCGACAACGAAATTCAGTTCTTTTTGGTTTAGAGAACCAAAAATCTTATGAGATTATAAGCGACAGTGTGGCATCGCAAGGCACATCACCAGTG
Organism: Gossypium stocksii; assembly: GCA_020496765.1. Classification (NCBI taxonomy): domain Eukaryota; kingdom Viridiplantae; phylum Streptophyta; class Magnoliopsida; order Malvales; family Malvaceae; genus Gossypium; species Gossypium stocksii. The sequence goes on from CM035623.1 coordinate 116,585,443, forward strand.
CCATCACAAAAAATATTAAAAGAACACTACAATAATCTAAACATCAGGTGTGAAATTGTCCAGAACGGGTGGATAAGCTTCAACACTGATGATGCAGTTTTGAGTAACTCAGCTTCAGCCTCTACTCGGGGCTTTTCGAGATTGCAAACGATCTTGGGCGTTGGGGTCTAGCAAACAACTGTGACACTGTAATGTTCTACATGCAGAGCTATGTGCCATTTTTGAAATTGGTGTGGGATCATGGAGTTCAAAGTAACAATTTGAGTGCCATTCCAATATTCTCTGAGACCTTTGAAAATAGCTGAGACTTAACTTTGATATGAAGTGTACAAGCCAATTTTGGCCCGGGGCAAACAAAGCCCCAAAAAACCCAAATACCCGTGACCCACTACCCTAAACCCAAAACCAACCCAATTTCAACCCGTTACAAGCCCAATAACCCAGACCCGTTTACTAATCCCACAACCCAATTACCCGATCCAAATTTACCCAATTGCCCACTAAACAGAAACCCTAATCCCCACTTGCACCCACTTGGTTCTGCCACAGCCACCTACCCCCCGCACTGTTCCACCGCCTCTGTCGCGTCATTCCAGCACCATCCACCGCCCATGACAGACCAACTTGTACCTGCAAAACATTTAAATCGAAAGGACAAAAAGCAAGAAGGAGAAGACAACTTGTAAAAATTTTGGGCTATATAAGCCGATTTAGAAACGATGTACGGGACCTTTTTTTTTCCCCTTCTTTTTTCGAAAGCAATACAAAACTATAATCTCAAAATATATCAAAATAGCAAAAGCAATAATCTCAATAATAGCACAACGAAGGGAATACCCCCGAATCAAAAGAGAAATACCAGAGATTCGAACAGAAAGCTCACGAGGTGACCTTTTCTATTTTTACAGTTTGTAAAATCTATCCTTATGCATGTATATTTTTAAAATAATACTAAAAAACTAAAAAAAATAAAAAAATAGAAAAAAGGGATTTTTTTACCTTTCCGGCCACCGCACGCGGTGGCCGGCACCGGCGCCGGTGACCGGCCGGTGGTCGGACCGACCACCGGAAATCGCTTCGGAGCTCTCCCCTCTCCCTTCTCTCCTTTTTTTCTTCTGCCCAGGTGAAAATGATTTTTTTTCACGGGTTTGGCCTATTTATAGCCCTCCAGAACGACGTCGTTTTGGGGACTGCATTTCAACCCCAAAACGACGTCGTTTTGAGGACCCGACCCGAACTCCGACCCGAACCCGCCTAGGATCCGCGTGTTTTTAAACGGAAGGGCTATTTGCGTGTTTAGCCCTTCCGCTTTTTCAAGGCTATGCAATCGAGTTCCGGTTATTTCAAAATTGGCCCAATAGTTTTTCCCGTGTTGCGATTTAGTCCTCCATACTACGCTGCGTTTTAAACGTGCGGAAGAATTGCTCTCCTGGCCCCTGCACGTTTCACCCGTGCTCACATAGGTCCCTTATTTTTGTTTTTCTTTCGAAATTACCCCGAAACCTCATTTTCACCTCTAATTTCGTCCCTTTTTCGTTTTTTATTATTTTTCTTTAATTTTAAAATTAGTTATATTATTATACTATTATTATTACTATTATTATTATACTATATTTAGTATTGTTATTTTAAATATTACGTTTTTACTATGTTCACTACTATTATTTATTTTTTATATATTCACTAGTGTAATTATTATTATTATCATTTTGTTATATTTATTATTGATATTATTAACATTAATTTTAGTTATAATTAATATTTTAATATATTCATATATACATATATATTTGTCATTATTATTAGTTATATTTTAGGATTAGTATTTCTAATATATATATGGTATATTTTCATTTACGTATTATGTATATACACTTTCTTTTAATATGTCTTGTATATATATATATATATATATATATATATTTAATCTTGTATTATGTATATGTATTTTAATATCATATTATGTTTCTATATACATATATTTCTAATGTCATTAATTATGTACTTTATACTATCCTAGATACCTAGTATTATATTATGTACGTATTATATATATTTTAAATATTATATTGTATATACGTATTATGGACATATATTTTGGTCCCTATATTTTATTATCCTATGTATATATTTCTTAACTATTATGTATTTTAATATCCCAATTTTCATGTCCCTTTTTCGCATTTTCAAAATACTTATTGTATGTATTTTCATGCGTGTCATTCTTATCTATGTTTTCTTAATATTGCATCTTTGTATATATTATATATACGCGTTATATGTTGTATACACGTAACAGGATTTCTTTTTAAATTACGCTCTCATCACCTTGCTTGATGGTTTGTATTGTTTTATTTTGTATTAAATATTATTATTATCACGTCAAATATCACATGCATTATTGGTGTTATATTTCATTTTATCATACGAATTGCGTATTTTAGCATTGTTATCTTTGTAACCTGCTAATATAATATCCATGCATCATTGTTTTAAAAATATGTTATTAAATCCAAAAAAATTTTTAAACAAGGTAATATTTTAGTGTTTAGAGATCCGGGAAATAGTGCCCTAACGTGCTGGGTTGCGATTTCTCGCTCGTCTAAACACCTAAAATACCTTCCTAGATTTTGCAACTCACGAGATAACTTTAGTTTCGAGGAATTTAAGAACTTCGTGTCCAATCGTGCTGGATGTGACGTTCCTATTCTTTCGAAGCGAAGGAATCTCGATTTTGCAACCCAAATCATCCCAATTTCATTCAAAAAAAATGTTTCAAAAACGAGGTAATGTTTTTTGTGTTTAGAGATACGGGAAATAGTGCCCTAACGTGCTAGGTTGCGATTTCTCGCTCATCTGAATACCTAAAATACCCTCCTAAGTAAAACTTTATAACTCGCGAGATAACTTTAGTTTCGTGGAATTTGAGAGCTCGTGTCCAATCGCGCTGGATGTGATGTTCGTATTCTACCGAAGCAAAGGAATCCCGATCTTTTCAACTTAAACCATTCCAATTTCTAAAAAAGAATCCTATTTTTAAATCTTCCCAAATTTCGACTTAAGACAGAAAATTGCTCAATTTGGTACCAATTTTGGGCGTCGCGGGGGTGCTAATCCTTCCCCGCGCGTAACCGACTCCCGAATCCATTCTCTAATTTTTCGTAGACCAAAACATTTATATGGTGACCCAATCACACCTAAAAAGGATTGGTGGCGACTCCCTATTTTCATTTTTTAAGTCGACTTCCGTTTTTTTTTATTTTTCAAAAAAATAGTTACGACATGAAGAATTTAGGAGATTTGGAAAAGGCTACACAAAATCACGTTTGCTCATATTCCTCGATGGACTATATTGTTGCTGATTGGATGGCATAATTGGCCTATGGGAAATCAAGTTTGCTCATGTTCCTTAAACGTCATATGACAAAAGATAAAGCATTCTTGCTGTGCACTGTATAATTTCCCATAAAAAAAAAGTTGATATTTAATACCCTGATATAATTTTTTTATTTCACTCTTACAATTGACACATATCTTTTTTTTTAAAGACACTTGTCAATCTCTTATGTGAAATCTAAAAATTTAACTACAGTGTATCAAATATTTTTCCACAAATAATCAATAACTTTTATATGGTATTTTAAAAAATATATTTTTACATAAAGCTTTTAAATTATTTTCTCTATTTTAAATATGAAATATTTTAATCTTATATCATAAAAAATTAAAATTAATTATAAAACAAATAAAAAATAAAATTAATTCAATTTCGGATAATCACAAAATTTTTAACTTACATTCTATAATCTATTCAATTTTTTTATTTTTTTAAAAATTTTTTTTGCTCAACCTTGTAATGGTTATAATCTTGTGTTTTTTTTTATATACACTATCAAAATTGTGTGAGCCGAATCCTGTTTGATCTAGTTTGAAAAGTTTGACGTGCAACTCATTTGTTAAAGAAATAAAATAAAGAGACAAAATTGAGATCTGTGAGACCAAGGTCCAAGGGCCAAAACGTGTGTACGTAGTTAAAAATATCTTGTATTGTTATTTTTCAATATTAATAAATTTCTCCTCCTCTGTCTATTATTTTTCCTGATAAAGAATTTCTACATAAAATCTACATATTCTTATTTTTTATTACTTTACAATCAATCCTACTATCAAAACAAAGCAAATTATAAATCGCGCGTGCTTACGCGCTGATGTCCTTAAACTACACTGTATTAATGCATTTTATGTTGTTTAAATTTAATATTATATTTTTATTATTTGTCAAGTCATAATCATATTATTTAAATATATTTGGGAATGACGACTGTGGAGTGCTAATTGCTTTGCTTTATTTGTAAGATGGCTGCACCATCCAATTTCAATCATGTAAGTCGTCAAACTCAGCCGTTTTCTTTTCTCTTTTGTTTTTGGGTTGGAACTTGGGAATGTGGCCAAATATTTCATTATATTTATAACCATAAATCCATAATTTATGATATATATATATATATATATTTATATTTCAATAAAAACTTATTATTAAGAGTGTATTTACACAAAACAAAGTAATTAATAATTACCCATCTACTTAATTTACTTACAAATTTTATTTTATTTTATTCTTTTAACTATACTATAATAACAGAATTAAAAAATCACTTGAAAATTAAAAAAAAAGTAAATAGAAGGTTAATTATATTATTCATCCACTTGTTCTTACACAATGCCATTTAATAGGATTTAGATAAAAATCGAAAAAACTAAGTAATGTTAAATACTTAATTTTTTTTATTAGATTAGGTTTGACTTTAACACTTGTAATAAATTAAAAAATATATTTTTTGTAAAAGAATATATTTGATCCAGTTTCATTTTGATTCATAAGTTAAAGAATAATTTTAATTAGTTTTTAATATTTTACAAAAAAAATATTTTGTTTCTAAAGTAAAAAAAAAAAAACTTTAAAATTTTATATAAACATATTGTTAATTTTAAAAACAACTCGAACTAATAAAATTAGGTTTGGATCAATATAATTATTTATGACATTTTATTTGTTTTCCAAAAAATAAAAATAAAAAATTAATTACGAGAATTGAGTGAAATGATCAAAATTTCTCTTACTTGAATCAGTGATTAAGGGTTTAATCCTTATTCTAAGTACGAAAGAATTTTAAAATCGTGACAAACGTCTATTCCAGTAATTAATCACTTGGTACAATTCCTACCCAAAACTTTATATATTAAAAGATAATTAAGAATAAATAAGTGGATAAACAAAACGTAGTTTACGTAGGCGTAGGAGGAGGAATCGTTGTGTATAAAACCAAATTCCCGGTAGCTAGTTCTCTCTCTCTGAAATCTGTTTGAATATTTTCCTTTCCATTCGGCACTTTTTTTCATCTTGTGTCCGCTATAATTCCTCAAACAGCTCAAACTTTAATAGATTTCCGTATCTTCTTCTTCCTCCCCTACTCTCCTGTTTGTTTGATTGAAGACTATATATATATGGAGTCTGGCGTTTTTGTTCCGGATGATAATATGAATATTCCTATGAACGTTGATCTTCTCTTTGGAAGCTGCTCACAGTCCACTCCTCCACAGGTTTTCCTTTTCTCTTTTATTTTGCAATATTTTCTAACCTTTTCCTTTTCTTGTTTTGAAGTTGCACCCAGGAGAGGAGTTTACTGCATTTTTTTTTCTTGATTGATAGCTTTAAGCATGAGGCTAATGTGGTGTAATGCATATTTTCATGGTTTATACTTAATAATAATGATTAAATGATAGATTCATGGTGAAGACTTTGATGTAACCATTTTGCAAACTATTTTGATCCTTAATTTAAGTATAATTCATTTTTTGTTTAATTATTGTCACAGGTTAACTCATATGATCAGGAGGCTCTTCAAATGTTACCTGTTCTTGGTTTAAAACTTTCAAAAACACCAGATTTCCTGGAAAAGATACAGAAACTAACCCAACAACAATTACAAAAATCCAATGTCAGGCAGCAACCAAATTCTAACGTTGGTCGTGGTTCTATCTCAGCTACACCAAACACAAAGGATGTTTTCCTACAACAAACAATTAATAAGATCAAAGCTGAAAACTTCCCAATTTCTTTGCTTAAGATTGGCTCATGGCAGGTATAAATTCATTCATTTCTATACATGTAAGTGAAACCAGTCCCGAGTTCAATCCTTACACTTTTCTCAAATAAATGGTGGTTGCAGAGGGTATCAAGAAATGAAGGTGACCTGGTTGGAAAGTGCTATTTTTCCAAAAAGAAGCTGGTTTGGGAATTCTTGGAAAATGGTTTGAAAAGCAAGATCGAAATTCAGTGGACTGATATCACCTCCATGAAGGTTTCCATGCCAGAAAATCAACCTGCAGTTCTTGAAATTGAGTTAAATCAACCACCTACATTTCATCATGAGATTGACCCACAACCAAGGAAGCACACTCAATGGAGACTTGTTCCAGACTTCACCGGCGGACAAGCTCTTACTTACAGGTTAATATTATGCGCATGTGATGTAAAATATTATTGGTTCATTTAATTCTCTTCGTTAATTTCCAACATATGTGTGTTTTATTAGGAGACACCACCTTAGATGTCCTCCAGGATTACTTAACAAGCCCCTTGAGAAGCTTTTGAATAGTGACAGTCGATTGCTTCAACTGATTCAACAAGGTTTTCCAACAAAGTCACCATACTTTAAATACTCTTTAGACTTTGGTGGAAAAGGATATATCAATTTTGAACATCAACAACAACAGCAGCAACCGTTTTCATTCATATCCAATATGAATGATACGCATTCACCTCTACCAGGTATTTTACATACTTAATTTCAATCCATATATATAAACTTGCAAACTAACACATTTCCATGTATAATACTAGTTGTGCCAGTCTGGGATCAATGGATGAGCAGTACTGATCAAATCTGCAATCAAATGCAAATGCCACTCTGGGGTCAAGAAGCTATGAATGATCAACTTGCAGGACTTCAAACACTAAATGATCATCAAAACATGTCGTTGGTCGATTTCGATGATGGGATTGACATGGTGTACAAAAATGACCAGAATGTGATTGATAATAATGTTATAGCTATGAGCAACGATTGCTCAAGCTGCACTGGCAGTGGTAGCTTCAGTTATCTGCAAGCTAATAATTGGCTGTTACAGTTTCAAATTCTTGATGAGAATATGAACATGGTAAATGGCAATAACTTGTATTTGTCTGCAAATTCTGAGCCAGCCATGCGTTACTTTTCCAATAGTCAATGACTGAGATTGGACCTGCTGTGTTTTGAAGATAGGAAAGTATCACTATCATGCATGCTGTAAATCATGAGATGATACAGGAAGATTGTTTTATTTTTTTTTTGGTTTCTGTATTTAGTTTGTTTCTTCAGTTGAGTTCTAAATTTTCATTATCAATATACCTACTTCTCTAGATACGTGGCACACACAGACTAACTCTCTCTTTTTTTTTTTTTATAAAAATGGTTTATTTTCAATTTTAATTCTTCTAATATACTTAAATTTGATATTTAATCATTATATTGTAATTTCTAACATAATTTGGTCTCTATATTTTTATAATTTTTTTAACTAGTTCAAATTAATAGTTAATATTTTAACTCTTCAATTAAAATATTACGTGATTATAAATAATTTGAAAGCAAATTTTTAAATCCATAAAGTAAAGAGATTAAATTCTTGAAAATAAAAGTTGGATGACTAAATTTTAAATGTATAAAGTGTAGAAAGTTAGAGTAATAGTTGTTTGAACTGGACCGAACTGATTGAGTATCGATCTGAAGAGAGGAATCAAATCGATTGACCCGAGAACCTGTATGAGTAGGTTGAACCAAGCTAAAAAAGTAATTGAACTAATTTTTTTAATATAGATGATTCATTTAATCAAACCGTATGAATCAGTGACTTAATCAATCTGATCATCAGTTTAATTTAGAAAATTTTATTTAAAATATATTTAATTTTTAAAAATTTAAGCTATAATTTAATACAAATAAATAATTAAGGTGTAGATGGAGTATCCTATAATGATTGAGTTCAGCAGGAAATATAGGTAAGGTGGTGTGAAGGGAGAAAAATGAAGTTGTAAGTAAGGTGAGTCGTCTTGCCGTCTTGAATTTAAAAAATGAGTCCACAACGTAAGGCAAAGGTCAAAGATAACTCTTAAAAATGATGATTATGATGACACGACGGCTTGTTAATTAAATATATAAACAAGAAACCGAGTGAATCACAAGTCAAAACCCTATTTCATATGGCTGCTTTGCATTAACAGAGCAAGTAATGGAACATTATTTAGTAGGTTTTTTTATATATATAATATAACGAATTATCATTAGAAACTTCAACGTGTTTCCCAATCAAGGATGGTTTTTCAGGTTAATATTCCATATGATCATATATTCTTCCATACGTTCATGTATTTTGGACGCACATCAAAGCAAATGCATCGTTGGGTTTTTTTGTTTTTTTCTTTTTTAATAAAACAAATGAAGCGTAGTTATTACACATATTTTGGTGAATTATAAAAACAATGTGAAAATAGGTTTTCATTAATAATAATAATCTTTATGGATTTTGGTTAGGGAGGTGCGGCGGCTGCCGTGAGTAGGGCCACAAAGAAAGTGCAATGACGGGAGGATGAATCTTCGGATGGGGGAGCTACAGGGATGGAGAAGGATTTGGAAACCCTAGTGTCTTCCAAAGACAAATTCCTTTGTGGAAGTTCGAGGGCTAAAGAGAGGGATGATTTTGAGGATGATGATTTTATTAGAAAATTGGGTTCGGAAAATGTAGCGGAAAATAGGTTTAAGGAAAAATTAATGATTTAAATTTTTTTTAAATAAGAATTTTGTTGTGTTATTTAAAATAATAAACACTTAATTAAAATCATACATTTATGATTCATCTAGGATGAACGCTTCGACTGTTTAATCTTCTTCACTATCCTTAAGCTTACATCTGTCGAGTGTGGGTTCACTTTGAATTAGAAAATTTATGAATAATTTTATGCTTTCTTTATATATAAAGAGTTTAGAGAGAGTTCAATTACGATTAAAATTAATCAAATTAATACTAAATTAATAAAATATTATCTAAATAAATATTAAATTAAATTTAATATTAAATTCATTAAAACAACATTATCTTTGGAAAAGTTAATTTGAAATCAATTTACTCATAAAGTCCCACTAGGAGTCTAATTTTTTCACTGCTCTACCAACAAAGAACCGCCATCGCCAACCATCTGACGAATCGTCACCGTCGTAGTCGTCGTGCTTGACAGTGCCATTGTCGGCGCGACTCCCTCGACACCCCAAACTGTCGTTGATTTGCTCAAACGGGCCTGCCGACTCGACACCTCCTCTTGAGGTCATCGATTTTGTGGTTAGGGTGGGGTTGGTCATTCGAATAGTTGGCCCTATGCAACCTACCCCTCTTCTCTGATCGAAACCCTCGACTAGGGATTCGCACGCCTGCCCCGATGTTGCTGATGGGGTTGGCCGAAACCCTCAACAAGTTGTTCAAACAACTTGCTACCATGGTCAAGGCACCATCAGCCAAGCATTCGCGTGCCGAACTGGGGCGACAACCGATTCGATTAGACCAACATTTAGGAATGCTACTATGTATGCTATTGTAACCTTGGATGGGAAATGGAACTAGGTTATGTTTGCTAGTGATTTACGGTAGGATGTCTTGCATGTTTTAGCTAGAATATGTCCTTCTCATGTGGATGCTATGGTAACCATGTCACTTTATTACGGTTTTATCCGTCACCACCGTATATTTTGGTGTGCAAAAGAATTACAAACAAACCCAATGATTGTGTGCGTTTTAAACTGACAAAAATAATCCATTAAACATTGAACATTGAACATTGTATAACAAGATAAATATCAATTTCTATAGACAATTTTGGCAACAATTTATTATAAAATAATCTTTGAATATTAAAGACTTGGGAGAACAAAAAGAAGCTTTGTTTCTATGCTTTTCTTGTTGTGCCTTGCAAATGAAATTTAAATCCTATTTATAGGAGTTTTAATGCCTCTTTATAAAGACATAGCTGTTTAAGTAATATTTTTTGAATAGTTATTTTTATTTAGGAGATGTTCTCCTAAATAAAAATAACTATTCAAAAAATATTACTTAAATAGTCATAATTCTTTGTTAAAATCAAGCGATAAATTTTGATATTTATTTGATATAACTCATTATTATAAATAGTGATATTTTTTTACTGATAACCAAATATTATAATTATTGGTTATTTACAATTTTTCAAGTATAATTATTGAAATAGTATAAATATTTTCAAACTATTCCAAAATACACCACCAAAATAAAGTTTCAAGAGTCTAAGTAATATTTATAATGTTTTGAAAATATTTCAACATAACTATTAGAGGGGATAATGAAGAAGAAGAAAAATAGAGTGAGATTTTCAACGAAATTATTAAGTTTTTTAATTTATTTTCATATTTTTTTTGTTATTTTCATTTAATTAATTTAATTTTGAAAATATTTCAACATAAGAGAGAGATAAATAAATTATTAATTTTTTTGTTTTTATTTATTTTCATCAAATCATTAAAAAAAATTAGTAATTAAATTTAGGTGTACTTCTATAATTACACAAAAATGACATGTTTGAGTAACCATTGTAACAGGTGGGTTTTATCGAATTGAGTGTAATTTGATACATTCCAAATACACTTTCTAATTCTTAGGAGAAGGGTGAGAATTTGAGTAATTACACTCAAATCCAATTTAAAAAAAATATTTTTATACAAGTTATAAAAATCATATTATAAGCATGAAATGTATAAGTGTTTGAGATAGTTATGACATAAAATTTCTTATATTATAAATACTAAAAATTTCTATTATAAAAATCATTTACGTATTTTATAAAGTTATAAAAAATCATTTAAATCCTAAAAATATTTAAAGTTATGATAAAAAAATTTTATTATAAAAAATAATTTACATGTTATAAAAGTGTTATAAAATATTTATTTATAAAAATTTGTGGTCAAGAAATATGAATATAACTTATTTATGTGTCCATACTATATATTATAAAAATAATATACTTATTCATAAAAGAATGTTATAGCTTTTTTTTTAATCATAACTAATTTATAAAAGATAGTTTTTTAAAATTATGATAAAAAAATATTATTTATAATAAGTGTTATAAAAGTTATCGAACAATTTATAAAATCTTATTTATAAAGGTTATATATTATAAATTTATACCATTTTTACTTAATTTATGTATTATAAAAAGATATATAAACATAGCATAATTTTTTTTCTCCAAATTAAGTTTATATAAGTTTTTATAATTAAAGTTATTATTATTTGGAATGTGAACCCAAATATTATAAGTCGATGCTAATTACAAATACGAAATGTTCGCTTGTACTATATCGTGGGGTATGATATCGTTTGAGAAAATGGTGTTAGACAAAAGCACCATAGATAACTCACCAAGTTTTTAATTTGAGACATTTAATGCGTCAAAATATGATTAAGAAGACATTTGCTGCTCTGAAAATATATTTTCCATATTAACATCACCTTAGTATAGCATAAAAAAAAGGTTGGATTGTAGCATGTTGCATATTTCATAACTGTAATTATAGGTGGAATTGATATGATCCATACTTCGAAGAGTATATGGAAGAATGGGATCTTGATAATCTTAATTATGCAAATTATAATTCAAATGATGATGAACTTGATCAATGGTCAACAGATGATGATGATAAGAAGTATATATTAAATATTAAAGGGGGAATAACCAAACAAATATATACTAGAACAATTACATAAAATTACATATGATGTTTATTTTTCTTGTTATTTTCATTTCTAATTGTATTATCAATTACTTTTTTAGACTAAAATAATACAAATAATGATTTGATTTTAATTTTTGTTATAGAGATTATTCTTATTATACTAATAATCTTTTGTAGTAATTAATATTTTCAAAAAATATAAATTATATAATTGTATAATTACAATTTGTACTATCAAATATGACATAGAGAATTAAGATGTAATTACACTTTGTTAGCCAAACATTATCCTTCCACTATCTGCGTCATTAGATAAGCTAATTCCAGTTAAAAGAACTTCTTGTCGCAGTTAAAACATAATAAGTCACTACAACAGTGAAATTGGCCTACAAAAGCATTAAATTCTGTCACTAAACTCACAGTCACTACCATAAAAATTAACTCCACTTCCACCGTTATATTTAATGACACTAATACACATTTAAATAGGGTCTAAAAACATGCTATCATCAAGATTTTTAGAATGCGGTCAGTGTTGGAATTGATTTGTCTGTTTAATTTAAATAAATTATTAAAATCATAAAATTTTAAAAATAAAGAAAATTGATTTAACCAATTTTTTAAATCTCATCCATCATGTTCATATCAATTTACGAGTCAATTAATCCAATCCTTTATTTCCATTGATTCTCAGATCTAATTACAGTTTTAAAAACAATAGTTATTACATATTTCAAATTATTTAACGAATTTGGGCCAATAGTTTTCTAACTTATTGTCACCCTCAAAAAGTTGAGATATCGAGACTGCCATATTCGTTAGGGAATTGAAATTGTCAAAGTCCTATGATTATTTCAGACACGTAGCATTTACTGCTTCTGTTCAAAGACTAAGGTGTATTTGATTCAAATCACAAGGGGAAGGGAAGCAATAATTGCGGTTCATCACTCCAACTTAATTTGATAATGTAAATGGCTGTGAAACAAACTTGTTTGCCTCGTTAGTGTGTTGGTTTCTGAAGACTTGTTCACACTGATGCAACCAAATCAATGGATCATTCAACCCATCAAAATTAGCAAATTTTAATTTCGTGTACCTCAAGGCAACTTTTTCAACTCTCCTGGCAAAGGCATTTAGTCTACCCAGGTTGTATTATTGCTTGTAAAATCGCAATGAATAAACCTGGAAAATAAATCAACTTAAATAAAATTATAATTTAAAACCATATGCCTTAATTAAAGAACCGAAACTAGTGACCTTTCCTAGTTCGGCCACAAAAGCATCTACAATAAATATATTGAACTACAAATTATATGGCTCCATCACATGTTAGTATATTCCTTATTTCAAAAAAAAAAAAAAAAAAGTTACTATTCTCCTTTAGTCCTTGTAATGAATATACAATACACAAAGGTCCAATGACTCTGTAGAATCAGCTATTACATCATATCTTAGATGTGAAAATGCGAAGCAGTGCATGATTGTGTTGCCACATCTGCCTACTACCTTGCAAGCCATGCGTAGATGTAATATTCCGACAAGATCTTTTGCATTGCAGCTAATCTTATTGTTCACCTTCACCTTTGTCCAATGAAGCAGATAAATAGCTCAAGATGAAGCTGTCTAGATCTCCCTCTAGCACAGAATCGGGATCGGAGATCTCATAATTGGTCCTCAGATCCTTCACCAAGCGATAAGGCTGCATCAACAGATAGCAAACCGAAGTTTAGTGTGAACGAATTTGTTTCTTGTCAGAAGGGAACTCACAGTGCAAGTTTCATGGCAGCAGAGCATTTACATGAAGGACGTAAGTACGTATCTGGTTGCCCCAACTTATCTCGGTAAGAGATTGTGTGTGCTGGGAATTCATCTGTGCTTGCCGAGCCATCTCAAGCTGGTCTAATCGAGACTGAAGCACAGCCATTGCTGAGGCCTTATTCTGATGTTGTGATCTGTGTGTTTACAACTAAATTATGAGCTTGGATTAAAGAGAAAACAAGAGTAATCGGGCTCCATTATTAGCAAAAACAAAACAGGAAAACTGCGGTGGTTTTGACAACCAGCACACTACTCATACCTTTCATTTTGACATGTAGCAGTTACTCCCGTGGGAATGTGGACAATTCTCACAGCACTCTCAGTCGTGTTAACATGCTGACCACCGGCTCCCCCAGCACGAAACCGTTCAATACGAAGGTCAGATTCATTAATTTGTACTCGAGAAGATCCATCACCTAGGATTGGAATTACAGCAACAGCAGCAAATGAAGTATGCCGGCGTTTTCCACTGTCAAAAGGTGAGATGCGAACTAACCTATGAACTCCTACTTCTGCTTTGGCATATCCAAAAGCGTATTCACCATCAACTTTTATAGTTGCCCGCTGAAAGAATAAACATCAGGTCAAAGACTTATAGCCTCCTTCCAAGGAATTAATCAAAACAGAGTCAAAAGAATCTTAACTAAAACCTAAAAGTAGACAGTTTAATGGACTTCATGCTTAGCACTCAACTGGCATTAAAGTTCCCAGATATTGTTGAATATGTGTTATTCTATGCATGCTTAGTTTCCCTCTATACCAAATTAGGTAATAAAAGTCGATATTAATGCAGCTTAAATGAAGGATGAACAGGGATAAGATATGAACCTTGATGCCTGCAATTTCACCCGGCATTTCATCCACTACTGTTACTCCATAGCCATGCCGTTGGGCCCAGGTTTTATACATTTGCATAACCATTGCTGCCCAATCCATGCTCTCAGTTCCTCCAGCTCCAGCTTGTACCTACACCATAAACCAAAAGATCAAGGTTGAGATTGTGACCGGGAGCAAAAAAAGCAGAAGGTTTCATTATCCATTGGGACAATGGAATATAAGAAAAGAAACCCTTAACTTCAAGGCATTACATTTTTCTTTCATATGCATTGAACACAGTCAAAGAAGTAGATAAGTGAAACCTCTATATAACAAGAGCAAGAATCGTGCTCTCCAGCTAACAAAGCTTCAAGCTCCTTGTCCTTTGAATCTCTTCTCATCCTCAGCAATGCTTTCATTGATTCCTGCAGAGGAAAAATTCACTAAGTAAGAATTGGCCACTAGAGGAAGATGCTTAGTAAAATATAAGTGAGGTTTCTCATAGATACAAAGGAAGATATTAACGGCAAAAATGTCCCTACAAGAGACAAGTTAAACCACCATATCAGTGTCATTTCATCAAATCTTGCTAAATCACCTTTTGATCACGAAAGTAAATAACATCTTTCGATCACCAAAAATACGCATTAATGATATGTATAATTAATCTAAAGAAACTAAAAGAAGTAATTGCATTATCATCTACAAACCTATGAGAAACAAACCCTTAATCATAAAACATAAGAATGAAGACATGCCTAGATAAGAAGTAAGAGCCCACCGATTCCAACTCAGTGTCATCCTCTTCCCTTGCAAGTTTTATCATATCTATATGTTCAAGCAATTCTTGCTCAAACGCCTTCACTTCTTTCATTTTACCCATTAGTGAGCCGTGTTCACGGCTTATCTTACCAGCATGGACAGGATCATTCCAAAGGTCATGCTTATTCAGCTCTGCAGATAACAAATCCAATCTAACCATCAATTTCTTCCACTGCATCCAAAAAGACAATGAAGAGTTTAACAAACATGTTCTTATGGAAAGTCCACTGAGAGAAAGATTTTAGTTGAAAGTAAATTCAAATATATAAAAGCAGAAACTGAAATCACAATTTCATCAACCATTTGTCTTCACATGTATAAATTCCCACTAAAGAACCATGAGAGTTTACAAAAGGAAAGAACAAAATAGCTGCAGAACTCCAATCTCAAATATTAATTTAATACCATTAAGATAAAATATAACCCTGAAAAGCATGAACTTTCATCTCACACTGGATATAAGGATTGACTAAATGCTAATAAAACTAATACCTGAAGGCGTCTCTTGATAACTTGAATGGACTGAGCAATTGCAGCAGCATGGCTCTTCCAATCACTTTCACTCTCATCAAGAATTGTCCACTTACTGCTAGCAATCCCATCTACTGTGAGTCCATCAGACGTACATGGTTCAATAGCAGCCTGGGAACCAAATTCTCTTGCCCAGATCCAGCCTTTTCGATTTAAACGCAAGGAATGTTGATTTTGTGAACCCAAAAGGCATGAACTTGGAAGGAAAGAAAATGACCCAAACGGCTTTTTCAGTGAGTTATGCAAAATCGAAGAACACCCACGATAAAAAACCTTGGAGTTCTGATTGGAATCTAGAAAATTGTCAAGAGGCTGTAAGGAAGAAAAAGCTCTGGTTTTGGTTCTAATGTATTGAAATATGCAAAAGGATCCATTACTCGATCTCTTGAAAATAAAATAAGACATATTTAGAAGGGAAAAAAAGAATCTTCTTTTACCCCAAAAGATTGGTTTTTTGGGGGTTTAAGAGGAACAATATGTCAATTTTCTTTTTCTCAAGGGTTTATGGCCATTGGAAAGGCGGGACCCTGAAACGACGCAGTTTTCGGTATTGGAGAATGCTGGATAAATTGAAAGATCCAATTTACCAACTGCCATAACGTGACACAAATGCCCTTCTTTTCCCTTCACCAAGCCGAACAATGCTTCTTCCTTTACAGTCCAAAACCCTTGTCTAAATTTCCCAGAGCCAGAACCCTGTTCTTCCTCTGCTCAAAAATGTCTTCAAATTCCAATTCCCTCCAAAATTACCCAACACCACTATCCCCTCCCTTGCCATCAATCTCGAAAGACATAGAGCTTGCCAGAGCCATGACAGCTTCTTCAAAATCAAGCCTTTTTGGACTCTCAAGAAATGATATTTTATATGAAGACGAGTGGCTCATTGCTGTCAACAAGCCTCAGGGGATTTATTGTGATACCATTCTGGCCTCAGTTCCTCGCTTTCTATCTGACTCGGCCCCGTCAGATCGGCTATGTGAAGGTCTTTCTACCTTTTCTTGGTTTATTCAGCGATTTTTTTTTCTTCTTTTTTAATTTAGTTTATGGCTTCTGCCCATTTCTATATATGTGTATGTATATATATATATATATATATATATATATATATTATACTTTGTGGCTAATTGTGAAATATAGATTTCTGGGTTGACTTGCATATTCTCATAAGCAAAGTATTCAACTCTTGCCATGGTAAAGTTTGTTTCTAGCTGAAATAAGCTGATCTTAGATGTACTTCCCTGAAATTGGACTTTTTTTTTTTTATGTAAAAGGAATTCATTCATTCATAATTGAATAGCATCATTCATAAGTGAATAGTATTCAACTCCTTGCCATGATTGGCTTGGCAAGCACTGAAATTCCTCATTAAGCCTCTACAAAATAAACTATAGGGCCAATGAGGGATAAATCCTCATCCGTTCCATTTAGAGCCTTTATCACTGCAAAGCATTGCCTTCCAAATTGATGCGTTGGAACCCCATTTTGGCATCAAATTCAAGGGCTTTAAATGCAGCCAAAGCTTCAACTATAAAGGCATTCGTAGCTTTGTTGACTCTGGAAGCCACAACCCCCATAACGAAGCCTTAGTGATCCTTGACCATCACAACAACACTGCCCTTTAGATCATCTTCAATAAAGGAGCTATCAAGGTTCACTTTCAGTTTATTAGCACTTGGGGCTTTCCAGCGTGTAATGCCTGATTGCACATAGGTGGGGTTGTGATCATCCTTTTGAACTTCTTTGTAGGCTAAAGCTCATATAAACTGCTATCAAAGTCATCCTTGGTAGGTATCTTGCCCCCTCTTCTAACCAATCGACCACTCAAGCAATACTTGACAACATGATTCTATGGGAGAAGCCGCTAAGTTTGAGCATCTCCTTGGATAGTGGGCAGCTCCTTAGCATGAGTATCCCATCCTCTTCTTCCCCTTGACATCGCTCACATTCTGTTTCAATGTCCAGCAACCTTTTGGCCAAATTTCTTTAATTGGTAAAACCTCCTGGCAGCATTGTCAATAGAATAACCTAATGTACAAGGTATGTTCAGTGAAAGCTCCTTCAGATTTTTCATCTAGGTCTGTGTCCCATTTTGAAGGAGAGTTGACTAAATACTTGCTTCTAACACTATACCGGCCATTCTTCACATTGTGTCACAAGTTTGTCTTGTGTGCCTGGTTTATTCAGGCAAACCCCACTAATC
Organism: Gossypium stocksii; assembly: GCA_020496765.1. NCBI lineage: Eukaryota > Viridiplantae > Streptophyta > Magnoliopsida > Malvales > Malvaceae > Gossypium > Gossypium stocksii. The sequence continues at coordinate 116,603,491 of CM035623.1, forward strand.
TAGTCAACCTCATCATGGTTGAAAATTTTCCTAACTAGTCCTTCCTTATATTTGAGCTGCTCCAAATTGATGAGAGCAGAAACAGTTGCATCACTTGGAAGTGAGCTTGTGGCATGTGGATTTAGAAGTTATCATTATTAGGATCCATCTATCTTCCCAGATCTTAATAGAAGAACCATCTCCAATCCTCCTTTGGGTGTTACTCCCCAGCACATCTTTTGGTTGCCTAAGGCTTCCCGAGCTATAGAAGGGCTTGGAATTGAGGGGCACATTCTAGAGGGAGCCATTCAGGAAATATCTTGATAGGAGGACTCTAAAGAAAAAGGAGTCTATGTTTTGGGAGAAGTCGCCTAGATATATTAAAGAGGAGAAGGTCTTGGAATCCCACGCCTCCCATGCTTTTGGGTTCACAAACATTATCCCATTTTAGCCAACAAATCCCACTACCATTGAGTTTGTTTCTCTATCCATATTTCCGGATAACTGCTGTCAATTCCTTACAAAGGATGACTAGAAATAAGAAGACATTCATGGCATAGGTAGGGAGTGATCAAAGGACAGCTTTAATGAACAGTTCCTTGTCTCCATGAGATAAAGTCTACCTTTCCATCTATGGGTTCTTGTGTGCATCCTATTAGTTAGTTCTTGGAAGGCCTTTTTCTTGCCTTTTCCAATGATATTTGGTAGCCATGGGTACTTTTCTAGATTTGAGGCTTCAAGGGTGCTAAACATTCGTTGGAGTTCCATTCTCTGGTGAAGGTTACTGTTCGGACTAAAGAATAGCAGAGACTTCTTGTAGTTAATCTTTTGGCCTGAACTTTGTTCATACTTAGAAAGCATGTCTTATTTTCTCTCCCACCCTTTTCTCAATCGGTGTTAGAAGTAAGTTGTCATATGCAACTAGGAGGTGGTTAACCCTCAACCTTGCTCTGTTAGCTTGTAGACCCACCATTTATCCTTGGCTTTGCGCCCTTAGCAATAGTGCTGATAACCCTCCTGTGCATGTCACAGCAAAAAGGTGATAAATGGTTGCCTTACCTCAACCCTCAACTCAGTATGAAAGTCTTGATAACCCGTCCAGTCACAATAACTGAATAAGAAGCTGTAGTAACACCTTGCATGATAAGCCCAACCCATTCTTTTGCAAAACCCATTTTCTCCATGATTTTGTTAAGATAATGCTATTCTATTCTATTGTAGCTTTTACTCATGTTGAACTTCAAAGCAAATTGTCTTTTCTCCTTGTTTTTCTTCATTTTCAAGGCATGGATAGCTCGTATGTAACAATAACATTGTCCATAATCAATCTCCTTGACACAAAGGCACTTTGGTTCTCACTTATTTAGCTTAGCAGAATTTGTTTCAACCTGTTAACTATCACCTCGGCAATAATTTTATAAATGACGATATATAAGCTAATCGACCTAAAGTGTTTCATGTTTAAAGGATTGCTCTTCTTAAGGATGAGAGCAATATATGTATGATTGAGTTCACGCAGATCGAGTAGTCTATTGAGGGCCTTTAAGCAAATTGAGACAACATCTTTACCAACAACAAGCCAATACTTTTGGAAAAACGAGGCAGATGTACCGTCAAAACTAAGAGTTTTGGTTGGGTGCATCTGATTAAGGGCTGTCAATATTTCCTCTTCCTTGAATTCCTAGAGAAGGGAGTAGTTCATCTTGCCTAACACTATTGAGGATATGTTCAAGGACTTTCGGGTAAGAGGAATCAAAGAGTTTCCTAGAGGACCTTAAAACCACATCTTGAATGCCCTTGTTCTCAACCCAGCATCCATTGTTGCCTTCCAACTAGAGAATATGGTTTTTCCTTCTTATGGTTGAAGCTTGAGTGTGGACCATTAGGATCCGAGAGCGTTGGGAGTTGGGACCATTAGGTTTCTATTTCAAGTAAGGCTTGCAGTGCTTTCTTGGTTTCCTTAAGCCTGTCAATGGTTTGTTGGTTAACTGGCAGTCCTTGGATATATTTGATTTTCTGATGCAAGTCTTTGATTCAGCTTCCCACTACCCATGTTAACATTATGCCACTCTCGAAGTTTTCTCCCAATAATTTGAATATTTTCGACAAGACTATTGTGATGGAAATTCCTGTGTGTGTTAATGATCACCTGTTTGCACTTAGGTTCTTTTGTTCATAAAGCTTCAAAGTTTGATTCATCTCCTTCCCTTAGTGCTCCCCCTAATTTATTGGCCAAGCAAATCAATTCTAATAGGGAAATGACCGGATGTCGCAGGGGGGAGGTGCTCGACATAGGCTTTTGGAAACATATTGATCTAGTTCTGATTCACCAAGGCTTGGTCAAGTCCCTCACATATTTTGTTATCCGCATGTCTTTTAGAAGTCCATGTGTACCAAGAACCTTTGAAACCCAAGTCATAAAGCAGACATTCATCAACATCATTGAAAACTTTCATTTGCATTTCAACTCTTAGATTGCCTCCCACTTTTTCTTTCTTGGTCATAATCTCGGTGAAGTCGCAAAAACTCCTAATGGTAAGACCGATTGGCTATTTAGGATAGCGAGGAGTGCCCATGACTTACTTCATTGACTTGGTACTTGTTCACCATAAAAGTCTCTAAGTCGGAACGTTGCTTGTCTTGCCTCTAGGTACTCCATGTCAATATGATTCTTTAAATAACATTCCAAATCAAGAGCAATGCCCTCTTTCCACATTAAGGCAAGCCCTCCACTTTGGCCTTCGCTTTCAACTATAAGACAGCCTTCATCCGTATCGTTCTCCTGGCCCTCTCTATGCCATCCTTGTTTGATTTAGTTTCACAAAGGAATAGCACAATGGGGTCTTTCTATTATTTGAGCTTTCACAAAGCTCAAACTTGCCGTGGGTATCCAAGCCCACGACAATTCCAGCTTATGAAGATCATGACCCTTGTCTATGATAGTACTTAGTCTTCTCCATTGTAAAGTAATTTATCTCCCAATAATCAGTCACCTATTTTTCACTAAAAGTGGCTTTAGTCATACCTAAGCACAATTGTTAATAAAAGATACGAATCTGATGGAAGGTTGGGTGGGATAGGTTCCAACCTTTGCTTGAAGAGGGTTCGGAGTGAGAGACAGGCAGGGTTTACACCAACACATGCCTCTGCAAGTGTGCGTATCAAGATCAATTCCAGCCAATTCAATCACTAAGCTTGAAATACATCCCAGATCGAGAGCCTCAGTCCCTAAATAGCCCTAGCAAGCTGAGCAGTCATCTTTAGGAAGCTTGAAATGGGCAGGAGCCGAGATGACAGTGTGGTAAAAACTCACCAAAGGTCTTTTGCTTTGTTCCAATCCTCTAGTTAGGGCTCCAAAGAGCAGAGAAAACTCAAACTTTAAATCATGCAGAGGTGTGTGAAAAGGAATATATTTATTTCAATTTATTGATGTCAGGCTTTTTATCTTAAAAGTTCTATATTAATTTTGATATGATTTAGAAGCAGCAAATAGTTGCCTTAGTAAATGAAATATTATAAGTTTAGAGTATTTTTAGTTTTATACAGCTCCTTAACACTGGATCAGAGTCCAGAAAATGACCTTGGATTATCTAAAATTACATGGGCTTCACTTCATCGGATCATATATGGATTTTCAGTTGGCTTGTGGAGTTGAAAAGCATTGTATCACTGTCTATTTCTGACGCTTAGTAGTTCTTTAATACCTCTTCAGGAAGTGTAACATCTAAAAAATCAGTATAAGAAGCTATCTTTTGATCTGCTTGAATTTCTTTCTTTATCAGCTGTTTACATACTTTGGTATCTATAAATTCCAGGGAACCAAGCCAGCACATTAGAGCTCCATCTGGCCAATCGACTTGATCGTGACACAAGTGGTGTCATGGTTATAACCAAGTCACACAAAGTAGCTTCTGTGCTTGTCAAAGCATTTACTAATCACAAGGTTCAGAAAACATATATTGCTTTCTGCATTGGTTCAGCTCCAAAATCAGAAAGAATCACCATCAAATCAGGTCATGGTCGATCAAAGTTCGGAGCATGGCGTGTATATGCTGCAGGAGATGTAGGTCGAAAACTACCAGGAGGTTCCATAGTTAGGGACATGGAAACTAAATTTGAGGTATTATCAATCAACGGACAACAGAATTACAAGGAGCAATCTGAATGTATGAAAGATGAAGAACATAGTATTGTAGTTGAAGAAAAAGCTGTTACAGATGTTGATGCAAACAAAGATGAGATTTTGGTTAGAGCATTTCCTCGAAGTGGAAGGACGCATCAAATTCGATTGCATTGCCAATATCTTGGGTTTCCTATTAGAGGGGATGTGAAATATGAGGGTGTCGATGAGTGGAAAGGGAGAACATATGACGCCCACGAGCTTCATGCTGATAGCTTAACTTTTCAGCATCCAATTACTGGTTTCCCTCTCCTGATTCAAGCACCTCTTCCTTTGTGGGCTAGCCAAGCACTGCAGCTCTTAACAGATTAAAGGGCATTCTCTGCATTCATTCTTATGTGCACTTAACACTTCTTTTGTATTCCTTCTTCGTGGTATTTGTAGGATTCTGCATTCCAACATATTTGCAAAACGGGATATGCGATTGTAAGGCCTCAATTTTAGCATGATTCGTCAGTTGTTTTTGCAGCCTTTTCCTCAAATGTTATCAAGTTGGTAAGTATCATTATCAACAACGGTTTCTATTTTCTTTTGAGAAATATATTTCAGGAACCACTTGACATCATTTTATTGTAAATATCCCTATCCTGTTGATGATTTTTGGAGGCAAATAATAGCCTGAATTTATGTATATAGTGACAACTCTTAACCCCCAGAATGTTGCAAATGGCTGAATTTAAGTAAGTGTTTTACTGAATGGCAATATTGTTAGTCTGTGTAATTGATTCTTCTTGTTTCTTTTCTTTAGGAAACATTTACATATACATTACTGCTATAGCCAACACAAAAGTTGCAGGTTATGTAAAATTTGTTAACTTAATTCTTAAATACATGAATAGTGAATTTATGGTTGGTTAACTGAATAAAGAAATAACAAGGGGGTAAGACAATTGAAAAGGAAAACGGAGATCAGAATAACAAGACATTCAAACAAATGGGGTGCAAGTTTATGGTAAATAAGCTTCTTCTGGTTTATGGTTTATTCCTCTCAAATATTCCTCCTCCTCATCATTATTATTGGCACTAACCACCAAACAACGGGCTAGACAATCGTATTAGACAATTCCGTGGTTTAAGAATCTAAAAAATTTATTACTTTATTTAACGTGTCATGCATGATCTCAGTCATGTCTCAAAGGGAACTTTTAACCCCAAATTTAGTATTTACAAAAAAAAAAAAAAAAAAAAAACATTTAAGAGTTTTAAAGTTTGAACTTTTGCAGTCTTTAAACCATAATCACATTTTAAATATTATTACACTATGTGATATTCGTTATGTTAGTGAAAAAAACTATATAATAAATATATTTATAAAAAAGTTAATATAATAAAAGTTGAGATAATAAAGATTATAATATTTTAAGTTCAAATCTCATATTTCTTATTGTATGCATATATTATTTTAAATTTATTAAATATAAAAAAGTATAATACTTCTAAAATAATGTTTGTTACAATTTTAAACATATTATATTAATATAGATATAAAAATCAAATTTGTGACAAACCAAGGGCTTGGTAAGGTGTTTTGATATTCAATCTAGGTACTTTTCCTAAAGATGAAAACGAAACCAGTAAAGTTACAGTGGCTAGTTTTTATGACCTGGAAAGCATGCAGGGAAATGGTATTTGCATGCACCAATCATTTTTTTAACCCTTAAAAATAACTGAAACGTCATAGGTCAACATAAAAAATAAAACCCTACCCATTGTATTGTCTCGTAAGGGTTTGTAAGGGTGATAGTTCATAAAAAGTAAAAAATTTCTGATGGGTTTTTCTATTATATAAGGATCGGATTAAATTAATTTAACCATTGTATTATTAAAAAGAATTAAACAAAGATCAAATATCAATAGAATTAACATTTATTGTTTTAAAAAATTATTATTTTAAAGAATTTTTTTATTATTTTAAAAATGAAATTTTTTGTTTAAATTTAAACTATATATGAAAAAAAATTCATGTCATTTTTTAACAATAAATGTTAATTTTGATACAATTTGAGCTTATTTTATTTTTTTATAATAGTACATAGACCACTTGCTTTCATCAGTGAAAAAGAAAGGACCTAAACCACTTGCCTGACCTTGCTATGTTAACAAAGAAGACATTTGTTGGTAATTTTGAAAAGTTGGGAATCGAAAAATATCTACACATTTCTACTAGAAATTTCAATAACCTGCGAGATGACTATATGTTTAGGTTTAACAACTTGTCTATTTCAATGTTTTGACCCACCCTTGATTTTTAATATGAATACTTCTTTGTATGTAATTTGCTTGAAGAGAAATTTTTAATGAATCGTGTAATTGTCAAAATCATAGGTTGGCCTGTTGAACATCAAAGCCAAAAACCCCTATCTTACAAATGGAAGCAATGCCGTGGTAGGTTGATCTAGTGAAGTTTATATTCATATGCATATAAAATAATGCTTGCAGTAAATGGTGACTATCAAGAATTAAAGTTATATTATAAAATAAGTTACTTTTCTCATTTTTTGAACAGATGGAGAATATAGCAGTTTTAAATTCAAAATAAATGACAGCTAAAGGTTGAATAAGTACAAGCAATTAGAAGCTTCATGGATATGGAAAAAGTAAAAGTAAAAGTAAAAGTAAAAGATTAATTAGTCTGCAGTTAATTAATGATTATTGAATTAATAATTGATGCATTTTGATCTTATCTCCCCACATATTAAATGCTGTTGTTGATCCAACTTAACAAAACCTTTTACAGCAGGATTGTGAAATCACATTGGATAAGGACAATGACAAAAACTCAAAACTGCTAATCAAAACAACTGGTAAACACAATCCAAGGTTTAGAAGAATCTAATCATTTTTGTCCCATCTGTCGTTCAAAACAACCAGTTAGTCTATTTCAATAGCCATGCAGTGCCTGTAAGACCACTTTTTTCCATTGAGTTCAAATTTCCAAACACTAGTTTTCTTTTACTGCATTTTGCTAAGACAAGCCGAGAAACAAAGTGAAATATTGCTGAGAGTTTGTGGAGATGAGTGCCTTGAGTGAGGGTCTTACCCAAATTGTGATACCTTTAGCTTCCTTGGTGGGCATTGGTTTTGCTTTGCTTCAATGGTTTTTGGTCTCTAGGGTGAAGCTCTCATCACAGGATTCAAGCAATGGATATAAACAAAAACTGATTGAATCTGATGAAGAAGAAGAGGGTATTAACAATCTTGAGATTTCCATCAAGTGTACTGAGATTCAACATGCCATTTCTGTTGGTAAGCTTTTATTTCTGTAAATTTTGATTTATAATGTCTGTTAACTTTCCACTAACAGTGTTAGTATTATGTTCACAGGTGCAACCTCTTTCCTCTTTACTGAATACAAGTATCTTGGTATCTTCATGTGTGTATTTGGTGCTATCATATTCCTCTTCCTTGGTTCAGTTAATGGCTTCAGCACCAAAAGCGAACCATGCACATACAGCCAGGGAAACACTTGCAAACCAGCCCTGGCAAATGCCATCTTTAGCACAATTGCTTTCTTGCTAGGGGCTCTTACTTCAGTCCTCTCAGGTTATCTAGGGATGAAGATTGCAACTTATGCCAATGCTAGAACAACATTAGAAGCAAGGAAAGGTGTTGGCAAGGCATTTATAACAGCTTTCCGCTCTGGAGCTGTCATGGGTTTCCTGCTTGCAGCCAATGGCCTTTTGGTGCTCTATGTATCCATCAATTTGTTTAAACTCTACTATGGTGATGACTGGGAAGGACTCTATGAATCTATTACTGGTTACGGTCTAGGTGGTTCTTCTATGGCCCTGTTTGGAAGAGTTGGGGGAGGAATATATACGAAAGCAGCCGATGTTGGTGCTGATCTTGTCGGTAAAGTCGAGCGGAATATCCCCGAAGATGATCCACGAAATCCAGCTGTAAGTTCACAGTTCCTCCTCATTTATTTTAGCATTTTAAGTCTTTTTTTCATAAGAACAGTCGAAGTCTGGTAGATAGTTCTTGAGTTCTAACACAGCTTCTAAATAGGTTATTGCCGATAATGTGGGTGATAATGTAGGAGACATTGCTGGAATGGGATCTGATCTATTTGGATCTTATGCTGAATCATCATGTGCTGCTCTTTTTGTTGCATCCATATCATCCTTTGGTATCAGCCATGAGTTTACAGCAATGTCTTATCCCTTGCTCATTAGCTCAATGGGAATTGTGGTATGTTTGATAACTACACTTTTTGCAACTGATCTGTTTGAGATCAAGAAAGTAAGTGACATCGAACCGTCGTTAAAACGACAACTGCTTATCTCCACCGTTCTCATGACTGCCGGGATTGCTGTCGTTAGCTTCTTTGCATTGCCATCAGAATTCACTCTCTTCAATTTTGGAACTGAAAAGGAAGTGAAGAATTGGTATGCAACCTGTAAACTGTTTTCCTCTTCATTTGAATGCACTCCCCTTTGCTTTGTTTAATGATTATGTATAATGCAGGCACTTATTCTTCTGTGTTGCTATCGGATTGTGGGCTGGACTCATTATCGGTTATACTACAGAATATTATACTAGTAATGCTTACAGGTGAGGATGTTTACGAGTCTTCATCGGTGTTGTAATTGCTAGATTAGAATTGATATAAAGCTTATGCTTACCGTCCTCTTTGAATATTTTTCCAGTCCAGTGCAGGATGTAGCAGATGCTTGCAGGACAGGAGCCGCAACAAATGTGATTTTCGGGTTGGCTCTGGGATACAAATCGGTCATTATCCCCATATTTGCCATTGCCATCGCTATTTTCGTGAGCTTTAGCCTGGCTGCAATGTATGGAATCGCGGTGGCCGCTTTGGGGATGCTCAGCACTATAGCCACCGGTCTTGCAATCGATGCATATGGTCCCATAAGTGACAATGCTGGCGGTATTGCAGAAATGGCCGGAATGAGTCACAAGATTCGCGAAAGAACCGATGCTTTAGACGCTGCAGGAAACACCACTGCAGCTATTGGGAAGGTAAGATTTATAAGTTACTTCCGCGATCTTTTTCTTCAAATTCATCATTGCAACTTCCACTAAAAAAATGCCATGTATTCTTCTTTTTCATCTCAGGGTTTCGCAATCGGATCGGCAGCTCTTGTTTCACTTGCTTTATTTGGTGCCTATGTTAGCAGAGCAGGCATCAAGACCGTAGATGTATTGACACCAAAGGCTTTCATTGGTCTCATAGTTGGAGCCATGCTCCCTTACTGGTTTTCCGCCATGACAATGAAAAGTGTCGGAACCGCGGCTCTCAAAATGGTTGAAGAGGTTCGTCGGCAATTCAATACAATTCCAGGACTAATGGAAGGCAGGGTAAAACCAGACTACGCAAACTGCGTCAAGATATCAACCGATGCCTCACTCCGCGAAATGATCCCACCCGGTGCACTTGTTATGCTTACTCCACTTATAGTAGGAACCCTTTTCGGAGTCGAAACTCTCGCCGGTGTCCTAGCTGGTGCACTAGTTTCCGGTGTCCAGGTACGAAACATTTCCATCACTTTTACCAGCCTATGTTCATATAAACAAACGCCATGATCAAAATTTGTGTTGCCATAGGTTGCCATCTCAGCTTCAAACACAGGAGGAGCATGGGATAATGCCAAGAAATACATTGAGGTAAGCCTACAAATTGTTTTATGATGTCGTAAGCATTGGGTTTATCTTGCAATTAATGGATTTATGTGTTAAAAGGCGGGTGTTAGCGAACATGCAAAGTCATTGGGACCAAAAGGTTCAGAATGCCACAAGGCAGCAGTGATAGGAGACACAATAGGGGATCCACTGAAAGATACTTCAGGTCCGTCACTCAACATCCTCATCAAGCTCATGGCTGTTGAATCTTTGGTCTTTGCTCCTTTCTTCGCCGCTCATGGAGGCTTTCTTTTCAAATTCATCTAAATTTCAAGCTCCTTTTAACAATACATACATGCATGCATATATATATATATATATATATATATATCAACAGTAGAGTTGTAAGTTAGAGGATATGGGGAACTTTTGTATTAAGAATAAGATATGTAAAGGAAAGTCGGACCTTGCTTTTAAGTTAGTTCTTATATCAACATATTAAGTTTATGATTGAATAAAAATGATTTTGTTTTGAGGAACTTTAAAAAAATTGCAAATGGTTAGATTCCAACTTCAAATCACAAAACAATTAAGTATTATAATTTATTTATAAGGAATAAATAATAATATATACTGTTTGAAAATAATTTTCTCTTTCACATTTAAGATTATCAAAACTAAATATTAGATTTATTTGTTTTATCAATAAAAGGACAAATTTTAGCCGCAAATATCAAGCTTCACTCCAACTTTTTCACATTTTATAAATATTTATTACCAAGATTTAGTATTTAAAAGTCAAAGAAATAAAGATTTTTTAGATAAATCATTGTGACCAAAATGGGATGATGACTTAGGCAGGGGATGCGAGGTGCTCATCCCTTAAAATGAAAAGTTTTTCATTTAGGCTTTTAAAATTTATAAAAATTTAAGCAAAAGACTCATATTCCATATTCCATACATTGAAAGGAACCATCAACTTAAGTTTTTTAGATAAAAGTTTTTTTTAAATTTAGACACATCGCCATATAAGAAAATTAATCATTGGATTCATTTTTAATTTTAAAATCGATTTGGCTGATTTTCCCAATTTTAAAGTATGTATTGCTTATAGAATGCACATTATAATCCTGATAAGCGAATCTAAACAGTAAAAACCATCAAATATAACTAAGATGTCGTAAATAAAAAAGAATAGGATCGACACTTCCCGAAACAACTTTAATCCATGAAACTTTTCCATTGTTCCCAAGATCAACTAACTGAACAGGTTGCATAGGTTTCCACAAAATCATAGTTGTATTCCAAAAGGCATTGAGTCCTAATCTTCTTTAAGTGCTCAAAACGAACTTCTCCTTAGGGAGAGCCACTCTCCTTGTCAATCTCCATGCCAAAATTTAATCTTTAAAAAGACATGATTAGGGTAATAGGGTTGAAATAAAACAAAAGCAGGGATTAGGGCTGTATAATACGAAGCCCAATAGAAAGAGAGACCAACAAGAAAACTTTTGTCTCCGACTAAAAGATCAGATCCAAAATAAGAAGATCCATTCCATTGTCGTCGCCTCATCCCCAACTACCCTTGTGATTTGAAGCACCTGATTGGTCCGAACAACTCACCCACCCAGTCAAAACTCGCCAACTCGCCCTTATTTATATACTCACCAACTCCCTCCCTCTGTTTTACTTTGACTGAAGATTCATTTCTTTTTTTCTTTTAGGGTTAATTAGTTTTAGTGAAGGAAAAAATAAATCTAGATCATGTTTTTGTTCGATTGGTTCTATGGGATTCTTGCTTCCCTCGGTCTATGGCATAAAGAGGCCAAGATCTTGTTTTTAGGGCTTGATAATGCTGGCAAAACCACGCTGCTTCACATGCTCAAAGATGAGGTATTTTCATAATTCCACCCTTTATGAGCTTGGGGAATTAGATTTGTGTTCAATTTTGTTGGTTTTTTTCTGATACAGTTCTTCTAATATTTCGATCTAACAATGTTTTGAATGCCATTAAAAGTTTAATCAAAATTAAGGCTATTTAACATGTTCTACTCTTGTACTATTGATGGGATTTTTGTAGAGATTAGCCGCTAGCTGGAAAATTTTTATTTTACCAAACGAAGAAAATAATAAAAGGGATGCTTGCTCAATTTTTTTTTCTCTAATAAGTTAATTCGAAGTTGGGTTTTAATGGGATTTGGCAGAGATTAGTTCAGCATCAGCCAACACAGCATCCCACATCAGAGGAATTGAGCATTGGGAAAATCAAGTTTAAAGCTTTTGATTTGGGAGGCCATCAGATTGCTCGAAGAGTTTGGAAAGATTACTACGCCAAGGTACATTTCTTTTTCCTACAAATCCATCTGATTAGTTGCAATTTGATATATATGTGTGAGTGTGTGTGTGTGTTAGGTGTTCATTCATGTTGTGCAGCATATACTTCATCGTTTGGAAATTTTATTTCATTGTTTAATTGAGCATTAGGTAATAAATTCTAAAGTGCATAAGCGAATTGTTATTCATGTATGGTAAAATATGGTAATGTTTGTTGGATTGCATAAATAGGGATTTTAAAAATAAGGGTAATCGGGTCTGGTTGGTTGCTTTTCTTCTTTGTTATTTCACTTGAGGATCTGTGTGATTGCAATAGTTTTTGTTGTAGTAGGCTTTTCCAAGTGTGCCTCTATAATCCCAGATAATGGCTCTTGTGATTATCTGATTCATGAGGGGCAAAGAATGAGGATGGGGAGTTCGCTGATAACAGCTTTAATTTTTAACAAGAAGTTGTTTTAATAGTACCTCTTCACACAATATGATTGCATTCTATGTTAGTGCAGTAACAATATGAAGATTTCAGTGTAGGAATATTGTAAAAGGAACGAAATGGGATTCTCTATACGCACTCTGGTTCTTTGTTTTGTTCGAACTCTTTCACAATAGATTCATTCAAGTTTTTTGAGGTTTGTTTTTACGAATGTCATGTTAGGAAGGGGAGCACAGTTACTGTAATTTGTTTGAATTTGTTTGTAGGTGGATGCAGTTGTTTACCTGGTAGATGCTTACGACAAGGAGAGGTTTGCTGAGTCGAAAAAGGAGTTGGATGCTCTCCTCTCTGATGAATCTTTGGCTAATGTTCCGTTCTTGATATTGGGTAACAAGATCGATATACCATATGCTGCCTCGGAAGATGAGTTGCGTTATCACCTTGGCCTGACCAATTTCACCACAGGCAAGGGTAAGGTCAATTTGGGAGACTCTAATGTTCGTCCCCTCGAGGTATTCATGTGTAGCATTGTCCGAAAAATGGGTTATGGAGATGGTTTCAAGTGGGTTTCTCAGTACATTAAGTAGGTAGCTAAAGAGAAATCAGACATGCTGTGCTTTCTTTCTTAATGTTATTTTTATACTGGATTTAGTTGGGTTATCCCTTTCACTTTTTCTTCCATTTTTGTTTGAATTGGTAAACATACCTCCCCTCTACGAAACAATGAGACATATAAGTAATTGATGATTTGGGTTAATTTAGAGGGTGCCCCTTTCACTTTTTCTTCCATTCTTTGTCATCTCTTTTTTGCATATGAAGTTATAGCCATCTTTTTCAACACTTCTCCATTATTCTAAAAGTTTTAAACCAGTTCAATGCCTTCTTTCTTCCGAACTAGTAAGTGAATTTCTATCATCTCAAAGGACCGATTCTGGTGAGCATCCTATGAATGCTTCTGAGGTGAATAAATGCTGAGGAAGCACAATATATATATGCGCACACACACATTACCTATGTTTCAAATGCAAGGTATGATATCATTACAACGCCCTATTTTCAATTCGATCAAATTGTGAAACCAAGGTAAATTAGCAAGCTTCTTCTTGAGCAACTGCAAGAATTATAGCAATCTGGTGCAAAACAATGCTATCTGCAACAAGTGAATCAATGTTAAACATGATTAGTTATTTAAGCATATGTGATGAATGGATATCCCATCTTTTCGACAAAACTAAGGTTTTAACGGCTTCCCTTACACAAAGGACGGAATGTGAAACAAAATGTTGTCTGGTAGGCCACTGATCCTGTCTTTTTTTCTTTGCTTGCTTCTTTGTTTCTATACTGTCAGACGGCCATTGATAAGTGTTTCTTCTATTGAGCCTAGAGGTGACTTTTATAGTCCCTCTATAGTTCCAAATTATATATTTTTGGTAAGAACACCACTATGGTTATTCTGAACAAATTTGACCCTCTAAAAAAGTGAAGCAATTTAATGTCAGTAATTTCAAAAGTGAATAAATAAGGACAAATTAACCATGAAAATTAATATTTTCTATCAATGGTGTATAATTCTTATTGATATAATAACAAATTAATCTTTCAATATTTACATGTTCATAATTTCAATTTTAATTTTAAAAAAGCTTATTTGAAAAAATGTATAAAATTTAAAAATAAAAATAAAAAAATTCAAAATGAATAATATAAAAATATGTGTAGCTTCATATATATATAAATATAAACGGATAGAATTTGTAAATTTTGAGAGTTAAATTTATTTTATTATCAATTAAAGTTATACAAATTATTAATATCGTGATTAGTTGTTCTTAAATAATCATTTTCAAAATTGATAGAAGTTAAATAGCTCTGGATTTTTTAAGCCAACATGCCACTAGTATAATTTTCTTTTACTTAAGTGCTTTTGTGTCATGAGAATGCAATATATTAAATCTTTAAACACAAGATTCACAATAATCACACTAGTAGCAACAAATTTTTATTAATCAACCTCAAAAATTATTACCCAATCACGATGTTAGGAATGTCATGCAAGATCAATAATCTCAAAATTATTCAATAACTAAAATAAATAAAATTTGCATGGAAATCTTAATCTATCGTAAGAAGAGTCGCAACCCTAATTTTTTATAGATTAATCAATAAAGTATAAAAAGAAAAATAAAAGTTGTTACCGAGTTGGGAGGTCAATGTAAAAGTATTGAAATATTAAATGCCTTTCTTGTAAAAATTTTAGAAAGAGAATAAAAGAAATTTGAGAAAAAAGTGACTCGTATTGAAAGAAAATAAAAGAATTAGGGATTTTTACCTTTTTTATTGGGAAGAGATTTATTTATTTTTTTACAAAATAATTTGTTTTCAAAATTTGTGGGCTTTTTCAAATTCTTGTGGAGTTATTTTAAATTTTTTTAAATCAATACATCAATTATATAAAAGTAATATTTTCATTTAATTTTTATGGGTCAACTCACCTCACAATCTTCAACGTGACTTGGACAATTCTCTTTCATTTTCATATTCAACACATTTATTTTATTTTTAAAAATTTTAAATATTTTTATAAATATATTTGTTTTATATTATTTTTTAATATTTATATCTTTTTGAACTTTTTATGTATTTTTTTATTTTAAATTTTTTATAATTATAATTTTTTGAAGTTTTAGGACTAGGTTCTAATTGAGATAATATGTAAAACATTTGAAGGATAAATTTGTTAAATTTTTTAGAATTAGGATAAAATTGACAAAGTTTATAAAACGTTAAAGGTTAAAATTATTATTATATCAATAAAAAGAATGGTTCATCAATATTTTTGACTAGTGATCAAAGCATTTTAATGGTGGAGTGACTACAAAATAAAATTGAACTAGCATAAGTAATTAAATTAACAAAAAAAAAATTCGAATGACCAAAACAAAAACGCATTAAAATTTGGGCCACTAGCTCTAGTTTACCCAATTAATATCATGAATATTGAGAGGGCAACAATGGGCAGAGAATAGATAACTAAATCAAAAGTAACACCCTCTAAATAATTTTCTCCACCATTGAACTTATGTTACTACTAAATTCTAGCTGTATATTTGTAACTCTCCAAATTTTGAGATGTTCAGTTTTGACTTAAAATTTTTAAATTGAATCACTTAAGAAAATTAAATCGAGAGATTTTCGAGAATAAATATGATAATAAATTGATTGTTTTTAATTAGGATGTAGTTATCTATTAGACTAGTGTGAGTGTTTAGTAATTAAGGCCTATCCTATTTTGGAATTTACCCAAGCTCCTCTAAGCAAATTGCCTATGTTGAAAATTTGTTAAAAGGAAAGGGTTATTCCTCTCCCATTTGCCAAGTGTTACTTCAAAAAAAGAAGCACCAATATTTTCTCAATTTTCAATGAGTTTTCATCCTTGAAATATACATTATGAAGATGGGGTTTGAAAGACACAGTTTTAGAAAGCTTAAGCTATAAAAATAGTCACTTTTGTTTGCCTCAGGTTATATTTTAATTATTTATATTAGAAATGTTACGTTTTAGTCACTTATGTTATTATTTTGTTACGGAGTGATCACTCTCTCGTTAAGTTCCGTTATCTCCTTAACGGTAATCCTACGTGGCAATTCAACTAGATTTTAAGTGCCAACTTGAATTTTCTAATGGGATGAGAATAGATTTTTTTATTAAATATATTTAATTAATTAAAAATTTTAAACCCTAAATCTTAGTTAAAAAACCATTGATTTCCCCCCTTTTTTTAGTTTCCTTTTTCAATTGACTAAAAAAGTTATTATCATCAAAAAATTTTATTCCAAGTATGTCTTCTTCACTGAAAAATTTATATTCTAAGACTTAAAATGAAATGGTTGTCGACAAATAAGAAGATGGTAATCGTTTTTGTTCCTAATCATTGTTTTTTCTAATTCTTCACGTTCTTGAATAATTGGTTTCTCAATCTGATTTTTTTCTTATCTGAATCGGCTTGTTTGTTCACAATCCCTTTGTGGTTATCCCGTTTCCTAATTTGAAAGTTTTTTAGTTGTTAATATTCATATCAAGAATTTTAATTTAGGGTTTTCATTAAACAATAAAAAATTCAATCTTTTGTTTTTCAGTATTAAATAAAAAAGATAGATGAATGCAAAGAAGACATACCTAAACCCTCTATTGAATCTATCTTTATGAAGCAGTCAATATGATTTTAACTATTTTGATCTTAATAATAATTTTTCCAGTCAAATGAAAAAAAAATATTGAAAAAAAGAAGAGAATGAAGAAAAATTAAAAAGGGGAGATGAATAATTTTTTTAGTTAAGGTTTAGGTTTAAAATTTTAATTAAAAATATATTTCCATCTCATTTAGAAATCCAAGTTGGCATTTAAAATTTAGTTGGACTGCCACGTAGGATTACCGTTAGAAAGATAACGAAACTTAATGGTAGAGTGATTACTTCGTAACAAAATAGTGACATAAGTGACTAAAACGTAACATTTCAAACATAAGTAACTAAAATGTAATCTGAGGCAAACAAAAGTGACTATTTTTGTAGATTATCCTTTTAGAAATTATGAATATTTTAGTAGTCTACTTTTTGTTGTTGAATTTTTTTTCCAATATAAACACTAGTTTTTAGTTTAATAAAATACACTTTCAGTAAAAATTACTTTTACTTTCCTCTTGCCTTTGTTGTTTTCTTTTCACAGTATGTTTTTTCTCAAAAAATTCTAACAAATTAGTATTAGAGCTAACTTCTTGAGGGACCTATAACTAAAGGAAAATTTTTTGTCTTCCTTCTCCTTCTATGGATTCAAAAATCCCTTTCACTGCACGTGCGCCACTCAATAAAGGTTACCATGTCTGGGCAGTAAGGATGAAGGCTTATCTAGAGGCAAATGATCTTTGGGGAAGCTGTGGAGACTCATCTAAAGGCAAATTATCTTTGGGATGCTGTGGAGGAGGACTACGAAGTTCATTCATTATCTATCAATCCGACTATGGCGCAAATCAAGAATCACAAGGAGAGAAAATCAAACGCAAGAGCTACGTTATTTGCTGTAGTCTCATCTGAAATCTTTCTCAAAATCATGAGAATGAAATCAACCTTTGAAGTTTGAAATTTCTAGAAGGAAGAGTATAAAGAGATGAAAGAATTAAAGGCATGAAAATGCTAAACTTGATTAGAGAGTTTAAACTCCAGAAGATAAAGACTTCGAGACGATGAAGGAGTACTTTAACAAATTGCTTGGAATCGCAAACAAAATAAGATTATTTAGATTTGAATTTATTGATTCCAGATTAGTTCAAAAAAATTCTTATAACTGTTTCTGAAATATTTGAAGCTACCGTTTTCTCTTTGGAAAATACTAAAAATCTTTCAAAGGTTAGTTTAGCAGAATTGATGAATGCTTTACAGGCACAAGAGCAGAGAAGGCTCATGAAGGATTTGTTGAGGATGCATTAGTTGTGGAAGCTCCATACGGTCAAGGAGGAAAGGGAAAGAAACATGAAAATAACAAGAAGGGAAATTCAAGTTCTGATTCTTCCATTACAGTACAGGAACAAAATATGATTTCCCTCCTTGTAAACACTATGGAAGAATGAGTCATCCACCTTTCAGATGCTGGGGAAAGCCAGCAGTGTGAAAAGTGCCAAAAGATGGAACATCATCGAAATATTTGCAAAAGCAATACTCAGCAAAACATTGTCACACAAGTGAATTTGTAGCAAAAGAATGTTGCTCAAGTTGCTAATGAAGAAGAGGAGGAGCAACTCTTGGTGGTTACTTGCCTGCAATCTGTCATTTAAGTGAAATGGCTCATTGACAGTGGTTGCGCCAATCATATGACTTTTGTTCGTGATCTTTCAGAGAATTGGATAATTCAATAGTTTCTCAAGTAAAGATTGGCAATGAAGAGTACGTTCTAGTTAAGGGAAAAGGCACAGTTACAATTAAAATTTGTTGAGTGATGGCCAGTTAATTCAAAAGGGTTTCAAAGTTATCTTTGAAACAAATCAGTGTTTAATCAAATATGCAAATGACAACGATGAATTCAAAATAAAAATGAAAGATAATAGTTTTGCACTTGATCCATTAGAGGAGGAGTAAGTTGTATTCTCTACAACAAATGTCCATGTTGAAGTTTGGCTCAAGAAGCTTGGACATTTCAGTCATGCAGCTGTTGTGAATTTATAAAGAAAGTAATTGGTTCAAGGTCTCCCTTGTCTTGAATCTCAAATTCTAGATTGTAGAGCTTGCCAACAAGGAAAGCAATCGAGACTTCCACTCAAGCTATTGAAAGTTGCAAGCCATGGTGCAAGATTTGAAAAAAAAAGGACGCAGAGTTGAAATTGATATTGGAGATGCATAGACGTGAATTTAGTGATTCGAGAGATGTTCTGGGAACTAGAGATTCAGACTACAAGGAATGGGCCCGTGTTCAAAGTTTGAAATCCCGCCTCGATGAGCAATATTTGAAGTTGTGTGTTAAGAAAGCAAATGATGCTGAAGCGATATCCCAGCAAAGGTTGGCTGCTGCAGAAGCTGAAATTACCAACTTGCGACAGACATTGGAGGCTTCCAAGAGGAATAAGGCTAGGCTTTCTGATACTTTGAAATCCAAAAATGAGGAAAATGAAGCTTACTTATCTGAATTAGAGTCAATTAGACAAGCAAATAATGACATGCAGGCGCAAAACCAGCAGCTACTGCTGCAAATTACAGAGAGAGATGACTATAACATCAAGCATGTTTTGGAATGCGCAAAGGCAAAACAGCTGCAAGACACTCTCCTCTTGGAGAAACGTAACATGGAAAAGAAGATTCAACAATCCAGTGCATCCCTCAACTTCCATGAGATGAAAGTTGCAAAAATGGAGGACCAGCTGAGGTTCTGGTCAGGCCAGGTTCACAAACTTGAAGAAGAAAAATCTCAAAAGTCAGTTTCGTTAGAAAATACACAAAAATTATTGTCAGATGTGAGAAACTCATATCATCAAGCAAGGGAGTCACAATCTAAAATTGATAAAAGTCAAGTCGCATTGGCGGACTTGCAGATAGAATTAGAGAAGGAAGGTTGAGTTGGTTTAAAGTATTGCAAATTTGAATTTCAACTAGCAAATATATTTACCAAAGCCTTGCCCAGTAGCAAATTTGAGTCTCTCAGATAAAATCTGCTTCAGCTACTATAACAAAATAATTTAGTTAATTTTAGCAATTTTTCTTTTAACAGTTTATTTTTTGTCAATAGTTGTTTAATTTTTTTTTCTATTTAAACACTAATTTTCAGTTCAATAAAATACGCTTTCAATAAAGATTACTTCTACTTTCCTCTTGTCTTTGTTTTCTTTCCACATCAATTTTTTCTCAAAAACTTCAACAGTTTCTTCTATTGAGGCATATGAGGCTAGCAGTGGGTTTAGAAGCCAAAATTTTTACTAGGTTTTCTGAAGTAAAAAAAGCCTAGAATTATATTTCAAGAAAAAAGAATTTCAAATATTCAAATAAAAATCTCCTAATTATGTTGTTTTATTCAAATAAATCTTTTTTTAAATAAGCCCTTTGTCTTTTAATAATTTAGATGAGCCCTTTATCTTTTAATAATTTAGGTGTCAATTAAAGTTTAATTTATTTTGTATGTATAAAAAATAAGACGACTTATTTAAATAAAATAAATTCGTAAAATATTATTAGAAGCAAGCCGAAAATGCTTAGAAACATAATTATCTTTGTTTCTGAACTTACCCAATTTAAAAGCATTATAAAAGTTCAGATTACATTTTATCTTTCTCTATTCATAAAATAAATTAATTAATTTTTGTACATTAAATTAAAAAATAAATTAATCGTTTTGTTAAAATTTCTTATACATCAAAATGAGATACCCTTAAAAATTGATGAATTTTTTATCAAATAAAAACTAATTTACAATCTAACTATTAAAACAAGTGTCTCTATATTACATTAAAATATAAAATACCTTTGTTTCTAGATATGGCATAAACCACCCAATTTATTGGTAGAGAAAAAGAAAGAAATTATCTCCAAAAACCATGTACTAAAAAGAAAAATCACCAAGTTGGTTCCATTGACACTCTCCCTGGTCCACACTCTTTATTTCTCTACTTCAACTCATCTCCATTCTTCCACATAAAAAATTAATAAGTGTACAGTGTACCTGAATTCCATGGTTCTATAGGGCAAGCACTGAGCATAGAACCCCATAAAAGTAGCATACTGCATGGCATAAAATAAACACGCATGGTTTTTAAATAATTAAGTCATAAACCATTGTCACGCGCAAGGAGATCAACCACGCATCCATAGCTGCTCAAGTTTAGTAAGTTTTCCATGACTGAACTCGGAATCTGGAAGACGAATGAAGCATGTTGAGCAATTTTTACTTTTCTATCCTTTCTGAACCGGGAAACCTTACAAGTCAGTCAACCTCCAAAAGCCTGAATAACTAGAGTCACATAAAACAATATGTAATGATAGATAAACAAATACGATCATTTTTTTGATGATCCGAACCCACCAAACCCCATCATAGCTGCCACATCAGAATCAATTTCAGGTTCCTCTTCTGCGGCCTTCTCTTTCTGAAAGCCAGACAAAATCACAATCAATCATTATTTTGAGAAGTAAAAATTCTTACTATTATGTAATCAATAATAAGGAAATTAGATATAGGCTCTAGGGAACGGCTTAGAACTGAAAAAGCAAGCTTGCTTACAAACATTTCAATATGAAAAGCAATAACCTAATGACAAAACAACAACCAGGAATTTATCAAATCTACCTACTGACCTTTTTCTCTTTCTTTCTTTCTCGTCGTTGGCGCTTTCGCTCTTCCTCTTCTTCCTGCTGTTTGATGATCCGTTCATCAAGATCTACATAAAAATAGGAAGGTGGAATGGAGTAGAGACATCAATCATCTTGAACTAAGCTATAATCAAAGTCAAATTCCAACTAGTTAGGAACTGAGACAAAAGTCACCTTGCTCTGTGAAGCTTCCAGGAGGTTTTCGCTTTTTTAATTGCTCAAATCGCTCCTGAACCTGCATGCAGCAAGCACAGAAATTGACAAAGTGCAACTTAACATAGTTTCTTTTGGCCCTGCAAATTATATCATTATATGCCACAGATTTTATTTTTGACAATCTCCATGCATCTATACTACTTATAAAGCTCTTAATTGAGTTGATGTCATGAGTTAACCGGACACCAACTTAGTTGGAAAAAGACTAAAAAACCAAACCTTTAAAACAATCATTTTATTATAAGGATATTTATTTCTTTTAATAATTTTATATATTTTTTAAATTAAATAGCTTACAAGCTTAAAAGAAATCTCAAAATGGATGAGTGGTTAAGTTAGAAGATTTAAAATCCTTTGGGTGCAATCCTCGGTGTTGATGTTAATTTTATATGATTTTTTTCCTTGACCCGCAACATGGGTATCACATAATTTAATCCATAATAAGCCTTTAAGAAAAGGGCATATAGCCTTTTCCTCTAGCTTTAGATGGAAGCTTGGAGCTCCAATCCACCCAGCATCTTTCTACTAATATTATGAAACTCTTACTATGATCACTCCCAAGGATGCACATATCTAATGGATTGCATTTTCTATACTTTACTAATTTATTTCTAATATTAAGAATGCACATCATTCGTTGGATAACAAGATTCTAAACTCAACAACTTGGACCAATTAATTGTTTTAAAAAAAGCACATAAAAATTTCCAACTAAATACCTGTTTAAGGGATGCCCGTTCTACACGCATGGACATGCCTAAAGCTCTTTGATCTGAAAAAGCACCAGGGGCAATCTGATTAGTGGAAAACTAATGTGCATGTCTATACAAGTCAAAACACATCCATGAGATGATAAAACAAGAATCTCTAGAACATCACATACGTTTCTTCCCATTGATGTGATCCAAGTAGTTTGCAGAATCTTTCACTACACACTCGCAAACTGAGCAATAGTATCCAGCCTGTCAAAAAACCAATTTAATGAACACATGCATTATACAAAGTCTTGACAGAGCTGATAAATTTCTGATTAAAGAAAACCACAATGCTTCAGATGAAAAGTTGAGTTACCCTCTGGGCTAAATGAAGCAATGAACATGAACCAGTTAGAGAAATGCAATTTGCAATCAACAATGACCATCAAACACCCAGAAATTAGATAGTAACGTAAGTTCAAATGAGGAAGAAAATGATAATAATTACCTGCTGACTTAAAGGTGCTACTGGAGTAACAACCTGCAGAAAGTAGAAAATCAAATAAAATGGTGCAATAAAAACGTAAATTATGAATACATACTAAGTTCAATCCAAGCAATTACACTAACCTGAGTTTTACCCAAACGAGACTCAAGATCGACTTCATAATCCCTATGCTTCAGGGGTTTCCTTTGCACTGGAGGGCCTTTTGCTGCATAGATAGACATATAAATATTTGATTTTCACTGTGCAGATTCCATTTCTTAAATTCAAATATAAATGCTAACAGGTAAGAAGCTAATCAGATTTTTTTAAAAGAATTAAAATCAATCACCTTTGGATTTATTTCGGCCTTCTGCTTCCTGAATCAAAATCAAATTTTCAAAAAGAAAATCAGCAAAAGGATCGATCAAGCTTTAAAAAAAAAAAAGAAGAAAAGAGGTTTTAATAATAAACCTGTTTCTCACGCTCTCGAGCGCGTTCCAAATATTCTTCTCGATCGAATTTCTTTCTGAAGGTATTATCAACACCAAGAGTCTGTACAAATTATAATAAAAATAAATAAATACCATAGCTAAAGATGTAAAAGTTGAAGTAGAAGAAAAAGAAAAAAAAAATGTTCTTACATTATTGTTGGCAGCCATCGATCTTGATCCCCAAACGGAAGACGCGAAGAGTTAATTGGCTTAGATTAATTCAGAATTATAGAGGGGGGAAGGAATAAAAATTTGAAAACCCTAAAAAGTCGAGCGAAATTTAATTGTTCCCAAAGTTGAGTCCAGAAAGGGGTTGAAGAGAGAAATTCGATTCCGATCAATCTCGTTAAAACGGTAACAACTTGAGGCCGTTTTCAGCTTTCATTTAGTTAAATGGGCCGAGTCTAATTCAGTGAGAGTTTTCAAATCTTTACTCAAAGCCCAATTCGACCCATATATTTATATGAAGACTTGGATGAGTCCAATCATGTTTTCAAAATTGGTTAAAATATGGGTATTTGAATCAAGTGAAAAATTTCAAGTCAATTGATTTTACAAGTCCTATTTTATCATCCTAACTTAATTTGAAATATTTTTTGAATTGAATCGAGTGAAATAAAATTCGAATCGAGTAGAATCGAATTAAGTAAAATTGTTTGAGTTAAATTTAAAAAATTAAACATGCTAAATAAAAATATTGTTATAGTATAACTAATTTAATGTTAGAGCACATAAATTTGAGACCATATATATTTGAAATTTTTTTCAAATAATAATAATAATAATAATATACTTGAACATGATAAATTTGAATCATTAATTAGGTCCCAAAATTATTATTTAAAAAAATTAAAATTTTAAATTTTTCTATATATTTTTTAGAATTTTTTAAATCTTTTAAAAAAATAAATTTTGAAATTTTTATAAATATTTTGAATTTTAAAAATTATTTTAAATTTTTGAAATTTTTTTAATTTTTTTGTAATTTTTGTTGAGAAAGACCGATTTGCTTATTTTCAAAGTTGACAGGGACCAAAAAAGTATTTACACCAATCTAATATTTACACGAATCTGTTATTTAAATTATTTGAGTTATTCAAATTGTGAAATTCAACTCGACTCGAACTCGAAACTCGAATAATTCAAATAACTCGATTCGATTAACTCGAAATTTGAATTTTTTTTATTTTTTCGAATTGAATTGAGTTTTGATCACCCCTAGGTTAAAATATGCTCCAAACCATTGTAGTCTTCATATATTTAGAATTAATTCATCTATTTTTATTTTCAAAAATTTAGTTTTCTATTTTAGATTTAAAATTTTGATTCAATTGTTAACACTATTAAAATATTTTTTTTAAATTAATTAGTGTGACATTTTGAAATGAAAGAAATACTCACTTAGTAGTCATGTAACTAAAAAAACAACATTGTAATAAACTTGAATTTAATGGAAAAACTTTAACTCGGTCAATAATTGGACTTACATTTTAAAATCTATATAGTATAAGGACTACATTTCTTGAAATAAAAGTAGATGAACTAAATTCTAAATGTACAAAAATACAAGGACCTAGTTCATATTTTAAACCTTCAAAATATTAGAACATTAGAAAGTTCTTGTTCTTATTTTTTTGCACTATTCCTAAGCTCTTAAATCGAAGGGAATAATATGCACTTAATTGTGCTTGAAAACATATCATGTTAATTGTTGCAACCGCAATAGTGCAGATTAAGCTAAGAATTAATAATATTAATTTTTTTGAGAGTTAATATTTAGTGTATGGATATATAATTTATTTTTTTGGCCACTAATATAATTTATTAACATGGTATAAAACTATACACCATTAATGCATATCACACAAATTAGTTTTTAAATGCATTTGAAATTATAATTTCCAGTAAAAATTATGGTTTATATAGCTTTTGGAAAATATTTATATTTAAAAAAAATTAAAATCTTTTGCATTTGTAGTTTTCTTTTCAAAATTTTAAAACATTTTGAATATTTTTTTTTAATTTTGGAAAAAGATTTAAATTTAAAAATTCAAACTCTTGCATTTTTAGTTTTTTTTTTTTTTAAGGTTAAAATATATAGAAGTACTTGAACTTGACATTGTACTTACTTGGTATATATATATATTTTTAGACTTAATTGATACATAAATTTGGAAATAATAAGCCAACTTGGTACTTTTTTTTAGATACCTAACTAATACCTTTAGTTTTTCATCTCAACTAATCAAATTATGCCATATGTATGAAACAACCAATCATATTATGTCACGTGTAAAATCATTTAATTTTAATTCTTTTTCAATTTCTTTTAATTTTATTGATTAAAAACAAAAAACCTTTAATTAATTAATTAACTAACTTTTTTCAATTTTCTTTCTTTTTTTTTAAAAAAATTTTTGATTCTTCATTTTTCTTCTCCCAGCATCACCACTATTATCCATCGTCGCCATCCTACTTTGCTAGTCAAGCCCTGACTTAGCGTCATTCACACACCTTTACCATCACCATTTTCAACTGAAGCTTGACTTCAATTTTATCATTGTTGAGTAACAAACCTACATCTTTGAGCTTATTCAAAAAAAAAATTGGCTTGTTCAAATGTGCTAACATTACTCGCTATTTTTATACTCTAGTTGTATCTTAGCAAATTAGATGCATGAAAATCAAAACCCTAGGGAACCATACCCACTAAATCGCCTCTAATAAAACCACCATACCCATCACTCTTTTTTTATTTGGGGGAAACTGAAAATAAGAAACATAAAAATAGTCAGTAGAATGTTGCATTTTGGGGTAATTCATGTTAATGAAAATGGTGCGTATAAGTTTAATGAAATGGTGAGTTTAGTGGGAAAAGCTATAGCTATCATGTAACTGCATTCCCAACTAATTTAGGTAACGGCCAAATTCCTTCCTTTTTTAATAGCAAAGCAAGAAAGGAAGCAACTATGAAATTGGTTAATGAATTTCTTCCTTTTTCTCTTTTTTCTTTGTTTTCTCTTTTTTCTTCCTTCAAACTTTTCTATTTTCTCTACAACGTGATGCATCAAATGTATCAGAGCTTATTGATCCTCCATGATTGGTCATGGGGTCACTATTCGCTTGCAAAATAATGTTGGTTATCTTCAACAAAAGGTTGCCAAGCTTTAGGGTGAGCTGTCACAATGAGACACTAGGTTAGACTCTCAACTAAAGGAACTCAAGGACAATTTTAGAAGGGAGCTGAGATCTAAGCTTCAAAATTTATTTGAGCAATACTTGGGCAATCCAACTACTTCTGTGAATATAATCTAGCTGTTTAGGTTAAAGGAAAATGTATTTTGGGAGGTGTTCCACCTGGTTTCCCTTCCAAGGATCCACTAGATGCTCCAACAAGTTTCCCTTTCAATGATTCTTTGGATTCTCATTTAGTGGAACTAAGGACTTGAGGAACTCCTTCACATTCAAGTCTTTTGGACTGGAATTCTTGATCTCACAAGCTTGAATGGCCCAAGTTTGTTGGTTCAAATTTTAGAGGATGGTGGTCCAAGTTAGAACAATACTTTGAGGCAGAAGGTGTAGCCAAAACTGCTAAGTTCAGACTGTGATGCTTCACCTTGAAAGGAGAGCACTCAATTCACATCATTTCTACACCTAAAAATAGGGAAGGCTACATCTATTGAATTGGACCTGTTATGCACATAGCTTAAAGGAACGCTTTGGTTTTAGTACGTTCCGAGATCCCATGGCTATCCTGGTTTCCTTAGAGCAACATGGATCAGCTGAGCAATTTCATGATCCATTTGTAAGTTTATTGAACCAGCTTCAGTTGCTTGAATCATATGATTTGATTATTTTTACTAATAATCTAAAGTTAGAAATTGGTCAATATCTACAATTGTTTAAGCCTAAGTCATTGTCAAAAGGCTTTTTAATTGCTAGACAAGTAGAGAGAATTCTTCTCAATTCCTATAAGAGGAGTCTTTTTACTAGTTTTGGTAATCCATCTCGACCCCTTACTGTCCCACCTACATCACCTTCACTGGTTAAATCAGTTCCCACTGCTAGCCCAATCCTTGTTGCCTCTAGTTCTCAACCTACTTCAAAAAATGCCAAGGTGTCAAACAAGGAATTGTCACTAGCTGAGATTACTGAAAGAAAATGGAAGGGTTTATGCTTCTGGTGTGGAGCAAAATATATTATCGGTCTTCGGTGTGTAAAGTCCCAATTATATAAACTTTTATTAGAGTTGCATTCTGATGGAGAAGGGGAAGAGTTTCAGGAGTGTCAGGAGCAGTTGAAAGACCTTCTACTAGAAGAAAGTTTACCCCAATCCCCAATTTTATTTTTGCACGCATTTTAAGGCTCTCAGGATCATAATGCCATGAGAATATAGCTAGGTTTGGGACTACTTGGGTTATCATTTTGGTGGATTCTAGCAGTACCCACAATTTTATAGATGCTAAAATGGTTGGCAAGTCGTCCCTTCCAACATGGCAACAAGACTAGGTGGAAGTGACCGTTGTAGATGGGGGTGGTTTTCTTTTTACCAGTGGTACTTGTCGAGGACTTAGTTGGGAAGCCCACGACAGTAGCTTTGTAACTGGTTTTATGATATTACCCTTGAAAGGTTGTGACTTGGTTTTGAGGATACAATGGTTTCTCTCCTCTTATGATCTGCTATTAGCATGGACTTCATCAAGGGGCTCCCTACTTCGAAGGGGAAGATACAATTTTGGTAGTGGTGGATCGATTTACCAAATATGAGCATTTTGTAGCCTTGTCTTCTCCTTTTACTGCATTGACAGTAGCACGAGAGTATTTAAATCAGATATACAAGTTACATGGACTGTCTGACTCCATTGTTTGAGATCTTGACAAAATATTCATTAGTCATTTTTGGCAGGAACTGTTCAAAAGGCTGGGAACTCAGTTGCATCTTTCAACTATCTATCATCCAAAAGTAAATGGTCAAACCAAGGTCCTCAACTGATGTTTGGAAGGCTATCTACGATGTATGACTAGTGAAAAACCAAGGGATTGGCTGTTATGGCTTCCTCCTGTTGAATGGTGGTACAATTCTACCTTCCATTCAACAATTCATACTACACTTATGAGGCCCTTATGGCTAGCCTCCTCCTCAACACCTACGATATCTTGCTGGAGCATCCTCGGTTGGTAGTGTGGATAGGAGTTTATATAGCACTGTAAAGCTGCTAAAAAATTTCGTCATTTTCACTTGAAACGAGCTCAAGACAAAATGAAGCAATTGGCAAATCGACACAGGAGTGATAGCGAGTTCCAAGTAGGGGAGTTTGTTTATCTCAAGTTGCAACCCTATCGACAACACACGGTCTGGAAGATGCTGAACCAAAATTTATCACCTAAGTATTTTGGCCCTTTTGCCATAGAGGCCAAGGTAGGACAAGTGGCCTATTGGTTACAATTGCCTCTGGGGTCTCAAATTCACCCTACTTTCCATGTTTCCCAACTTATAAGGCATTTAGGAACAACTCAAGTTCAATCCCCTTTTACCAGTGGTAGGTGCTGGTGGAGCTATGCTCATGGAACATGTTCGTGTTTTAGAAAGACATATTGCCAAGAGGGGAAATCAGGAAATCATCGAAGTGTTAGTGGAATGGACCTTTAGAAGATGCCACTTATGAGCCACTACAATAGCTGCAAAGCAAATTCCCTACTTTTGATCCTTGAGGACAAGAATCTTTTGAGGGAAGGAGTATTTGTTATGGGGGAAAACTGAAAATAAGAAACAAAAATATAATTAGTAGAATGTTGCGTTTTGGGGTAATTCATGTTAATGAAAACAGTGTGTATAGGTTTAATGGAACAGTGAGTTTAGTGGAAAAAGCTACAGCTGTCATGTAACCGCATTCCTAACTAACTTGGGTAACAACCAAATTCCTTCCCTTTTTTTTTTAAATTGGTTAATGAATTTCTTTCCTTTTTTCTCTTCTTATTTGTTTTCTCTATTTTTTTTCCCTTCAAACTTTTTCTGTTTTCTCTGCAACATAGTGCATCATCCTTATCCCTAATAGAACCTAGTTTCCCATTGTTAAACCAACAAAAACCCTACAATACAATAAACCAAATAAAACAAGGCATTAAAACTAGCGGCCAAAACAAGAGAAGAGCTCAGCAAGAGAAAATGCATACTCAAAATAGAGGCCATCTGACAAATGGAGAAAAAGATCGGAGACAAGGAAGGTCGAGGCTCAAGGATGGATTTTAGGATTTTCAAAGAGTTTTTTGAGAAAACAAATTGGAAAACTTGAAAGAAGGGAAAGAGATGAGTATCTCAGAGCAAGGCGACTCGAACAGAGTTTGGCAGTGACGAAAGATAATGGTGAATGATGGAAAGCAACAATAGAGAAGAAGAAGCTATGGCAAGAAATTTTAAATTTTATTTTATTTAAAAGAAAATTAAACGATTGAAAGATTTCTAAAGTATATTCTTTTAACTATAAAAAATATTAAAACAATAAAAAGGATAAAAATAATAATTTTACAACCAAATTATAAAAATATTAAAAATTATGATTTTTAAACTTTTTATTTTTTTTTATTTTTTAAATTATTTATTGATGTGATATATAAAATAAAATAAGACTATCTCGTTAATAGAAAGTTAAGAAACAATTTACTCTAAATAAAATAGTAAGACTAAATTAAATAAATATGTTAAAATTAAGAATTAAATTTATTATTGCGTGACATATTGGACCCACCAAAATAAACATTTAATGGGTTAATTTTATTGGGGATGATTTTGTTCCATCTAAGAGACCATTTCACCCAATTGTTTTAGTAAAAGAACCGGAGATAGTTTAAAGACTTTTATAGTATTTTTCAGCCGATAAAATTAAATTTTTATTTAAAACAATTAAAATCCAATTTTGATCCAATGTAAAATTTGTAGCTTGTCATTAACATTGACATATGTAACAAAGGAACTGAGGCACCAGCTGCTGGATTTCCTGTTGATAATAGTTTAAGGCCTATTACGGATTAAGAACCGATAACTTGGGTGTTAATGAATGTTAGAAGGAGAGACAGAAGACCGAGTCATCCGGGAAATTCTGAAGAAGTTGAATGAAGATTGTCAGAAAATAAAAGCAGTAATGGAGTTGCAGAGAAGATAATGGGGTTACGTGGGTGAAACAGTCGTTTGGAAGGGGCAAAGACTGTCACATATTTTGGTCCACCCACTCGACTCATAGTTGTTTTTATTCATGTCATGTAGTATATTTATTATTCTCTTGTTCCAAACAGACAAACGGGTGCCACTCCATATACATAGCCCTTGGTTTTGGGATAGGCTGTGCCATTTTCCCTCTCTCCCTATTTGCTTGTCATTTTCACGTTTAACTTTAACAAAAGATCATTGTAGATTATAATGCATGAATCGTTTTGATCCATTTGTCCATGTTTGCAGGGCCTAAACTTCCCTTTTTGCAGAAAGTTTGAGGGTATTTGTTCTGTTTATATACAACTTATATGGGTTATATAATTCACCAAATGTCCTCAAACTTCTTTTTTTTTGGATTTATTCTATATTAGTTTTTAAACTCTCATCTGTCAATTTAGGTATTAATATCAGTCTAGATATGACATATTAAATTTTATTTTTTTTACCATGTTAGATCTAAATTATTTATGTAGTAAATAAATACGTGTTTATAATTTAATATACATTTTAAATATGTTTCACGTCAAATTGAGTTAGCATTTACCGTCTAAAATAAATGGAGATAAATGTAAGCTCATGAAAGAACTTGATTGATACAATACTAATACATTGAGGATTCACTTATAATGTTTTAAAGTTTAGAAACTAATTTAGAATCTGTGCCATGATTTAATGACGTGTGATGAAATTAACCACAATTTCTCTCCCAATCATGATTTTTGAAACTAGATTAGATTGACTAGTCAAATCAATTAGACAGAGAATTAATTAGTATACTTGTCCGAATAAAGTGTTGAACTGACTTTAGACTGGATCTTAAACGAACTGCTTAGAATTAGTTAACCGGACTAAAAGTTGATTAAACCGATTGTTTCTATTTTTCAATATTTTTATTTTTATTTTTTATAAATTTTTAATAATTTATTTAATTAAAATCAATCCGATAAATTTAACCAAAAATTAATAGTCTAATCTATCCTATTTTAAAAACCTCTCCCTCAATTCTCGTGTTTGGCCGTACGAAAGTTATCCACGTGAAGGGAACTTGTGTTGCGTTTAACTTGTTCCAAGTTCACTGCAAACTTCCACGACAGGTTAGAACACATGAGTTGACACTTACTTAGAGGTGGCAAAACCATTCAAATATGCTACAATATGCAATTGGTAAAAGATAACTTATAGGGTTAGAAATGGGGCCATAGCATTCAGGGTAGAGATGCAAAAGGAAAAAAGAAGCAAAGTTAAACCTGAAATCTCCATAACTCTTTTAACCAGTTTGGTTCATCAGAATGATGCTTTGGGGATAACTCTGAAAACTGTATAAAACAGCCGCTCCAATATAATAATGCACAAAGCTATGGCCCCATGTTTGATGTGATTTTTAGCAATGCTGGAATCGGGACCTCAGATATCCTTTCATCTGATATTTCCTCACCTAATAATTTCCATTTTTCTTTCAATATGTTTCAATGATAATTTGGCTTTGTGGTATCCAATTACCGTTTATCACACCAAAGCTTATCTATAAACCAATTATAAGGGACACAATGTTGGGCTTGTTATAAAAAAGAAATGGAGTACCATGATGATTCATTAATGATCACAATTTAGAATAAAAAAAACCCATATAGAAGAATCCAAAAAGAGATCAATCAAATGTTTGGAATTCGAAAACACTATCAAGATCAAGTCAATGTCATATAATCTCTAACTCCTTTATGTCCATTCCTTATGATTACCTTTTATGTCAACATCTATACAACAGGCCCCCGTTTTCACAAAAAAAATTTCCGTCCATTATTATTTTCTTTCCCTCGTAGTTTTAAGCTATAAACATGGATGTTTTCCATGTATCATTGGTAGATTTTTATAGAACATGACAAGCACCTCCATCTCTAATATTGAGGCCAACAAACCCATATGATATAATGCAAAATATAAAGACACGATGTGCGTTTGTGGGCTCAGTTCATGTGGGGGGAAAGGGAGGGGCAAGGGCATCCTCATGTGCTTGTGCTAATGTGGGTTAAACCATTGGCCATATGCCACCAAATTGCAAGAGCCAGCAGGGGTAGTTAGAGATTTGAGATCCTAGAAACTCAACTATGTGTTGTTTGATATTGTTGCTTCCACAATCTAAAAGGAAAAAGAGTGTTATGTTTCTCAACGGGAACCTCAAGCCTCATCAACTTTTATATAAACTCACTTCAAAATCTTATAAATGCATCAATAATGTCATGCAAAATATGATGGATATCCCTCTACTAAATGTTAGATTACATTTTACCCCCTCTACTAAAAAATAGTAAATTAATCCATGTACATTAGATTGAAGAGTAAATTAGTTTTTTTTTTGGTTAAAATTTTCATTTATTTCTATTGTTAAAAACTGGCACAACTAACATAATAACCAAACAAAGGCACGTGGTGTGTGATGATGATGTGATCGTTCCCAAAAACTAAACTACGATCACGATAAAGGCAAGCGCACCTATCGAACAGTAGTATAGCTATGGCAAGACCAGAATATCGTATCCACGAGGACTAAAAGTACTAGTATTAACTATCTTTTTATTATCTAGCCTAGAAATAAAGGGGATTTGTTTTAATTAAACTAATTAACTAACTAAGAATGCACAAAGAGTAAATTGAGAAAATACTTTTAGAAAATCGATTGATTGAGACAATACTTAAGGAAGAATCCACCTAGACTTCACTTATTATTCAATTCTGAATTAGACAATTTGTTCACTTGACTTGATCCGTAAAAATCCCTAATTTATGTTAATACCTCTTTCGAGACTAAAAACAACTAACTCTAGTTTGATTAATTGAAATTTCTTTCTAATTAGAACCCCTATTGTTGCATTAACTTGATTTATAGATTTCCCTATTAGATTTGACTCTAATCCAGCAGATTTTCGTCATCCTATCTCTAGGATTGCAATCAACTCCGCTTATTATGTTGGATCTACTCTTAGATAAGGGCTTTTGCTCCACTAAATAAGCACATTCAACTTGAATTAATATCCTAAAATATTAACACAAGAATTAATAAACATAATTAAGAACAAATCAAGTATTTATCGTATAACTCAGAAAATAATAACAAGATCCGTCTTAGGTTTCATCCCCTTTAGGTATTTAGGGGATTTAGTTCATGTTTATAAAATAAAATAAAATAAAAAACATCTCAAAAATTGGAAAATAACAAAAAACAAAGAACCCAAAAACTTCGAGAGAAATTGAAGGGAGATCTTCAACCTTGATGGAGATCCTGCTTTTGAGATGAATCAATCGGCTTCCTTCGAGTAATTCCTTACTTTCTGCTCTGTGTGTTCTCTTTAATCCCCTCCTAGGGTGTTTATATAGACTTAGGAATGCCCAAAATACCTAAAAATTAGCCTTTTCCGAGTAGAATTGAAATAGGGCTCAACAGGGACACGGGCGTGTGGTTTGCCCCTGTACGAAGGCTCAGGCCGTGTGCAATACTAAGTGGGTTATAAGTCGACAGGGATAGGGACACGGGCGTGTGGTGAACCCGTGTGAAAGTGCCTAGGCCATGTTGAATGCTGATTTTGGCCCATTTTGTCCGTTTTTGGCCCGTTTCTTACTCTTTTCACTTTCTTATGCTCACCTAAGTATAAAACATGAAACTAAAGGATTAGGAGCATCAAATTCATTAAATAATAAGGTTAATCATCCAAAAATATGCCAAGCATGAGATAAAAATATGTTACAATTACGGTTTATCAATGTGCCACGTATATTTTAGGTTGACATATAAGGACTAGTTTTTAACTTTAAAAATGAATGAAATTTTAAACAGAATGATCAATTTACTCATTGATCTAAAGTACATGGACCAATTTACCCATTTTTTGAGTAAAGAAGGTAAAATACAATCTAACTCCTAAATCAAGAATCTCTAAGATAGTTTTACTCAATAATATCATATAATGTTGTAATTGTAAATATCTCAGCATTAGTAGATTATAACCGTTGTTGTGAAAGTGAAAAAAATAAAGGAGTTGCAAATCGTCTTATTGAACATATGATCAACATAACAAGGAAGCTTGGATTTAGGTAAGCAATTGGATCAAATTTTTTTATTTTACAAATCAAAGTATCATTCACTAATCTTTTGTTACTGTTGCTCTTATAATATAGAAACTTTATTTATCATAATGAAGAATGTATGAATGTTGTTATTGATAAAACTTTATGAGAAAAAGCACAAAAGATAAATGAGA
The DNA here is from genome assembly GCA_020496765.1 of Gossypium stocksii. Lineage (NCBI taxonomy): Eukaryota > Viridiplantae > Streptophyta > Magnoliopsida > Malvales > Malvaceae > Gossypium > Gossypium stocksii. The sequence continues at coordinate 116,638,183 of CM035623.1, forward strand.
AATAGATATTAGAATGTGTTACACGGCAAAATATGCATACAAAATATTGGTCTAAAATTTTCTAGAGTAACAGCTTCTCTTTTGAAACAAAAGAGAAAATGTATCGAACTGTAAAATACATTTATATGATCATAAAGTTAAAATCTCAAGTATAAAATATATATTTCTATACACTTTCTTTGATACCCTCTAATTAACTGGTGTTTAGCTGGACGAAACTGGATTCAAAGCTCTAGCTAAGCCATTCATGGCACCATAACCTTTTGAACTAAAACTCAAGCACCCAAATAAGCCTTGTTTATAAGGCAAAAAGGTCTTCTTTCTCATTTCTTCAGCCTGTGCTCTATTTGCTGTGTAATGCAACTCATGTGGTGATGGTGGAACCCTCCTCTTCCCTTTCCCTATCCCATTCACAGGCTTACTCTTAATGGTCCTTTGATTCTCTGATACCCCATTTGACACATTGCTTGGCTTCTCTTTAGATTGCTGAATCACACAAGCACTGGTTTTGGTCCTAGGTTTCTTTTCTTTAGTTGGAGAGAATGAAATGGTGGACCAGAACTTATTGTTGCTTCTCCCTTCACTTTTGCTCCTTAGGAAATCTTTCAAGAAAACCCATCTCTTTGAGCTTCTCCCAGCTGAAGAAGACCTTGAAGAAGAAGCTGACATTGAAGCACTTGTTTCATTATACATCTCTTCATCATCATGGTTCTTGCTGTCAGCTTTTTGCTTGCTTAAACCTTTATCCAAGCACATGTTTTGGTCATTTCTTAAAGGGGACATCGATCTTGTTCTTCTCCTTAAAGACTTGTCCCTTAGCCTTAGATCTCTGCCTCTTGCTTTGTTATCAATATCTTCATTTTCTTCATCTTCTTCATGTTCAAGATCCAACAAAGGAGCCAAAACCTGAGGTCTTTCCAAATGAGTGGATAGCTTCATAGGTTTGATTTGTCCATTCAAGAAAAGTTCATCAGCTGAGCTCATGGACCCTGTTTGACCCAACCCTGAAGACCCAAATCTCCCAGAGAACTCAAACTCAAAACCTAGAGGCACTGAGTTATCAGGGGAGGATGGTCGGGTTGATGACACAATTGAAGCTACTGAGGTCATTGCGAAGTGCATAGGGCTAGCTGGTGCACTATAAAAGAACCCGCCATTGATGGATCCTGGTCCAGGTGCCCGGCCAGGGCTTGAAGGAGCGCTAACATAGGGTGTGGAACAGGTGCTATCATAGTCTTCAGGGTAACCTTGGGGCTCGTGGGGGTCTAAGGCTTGGCCATGTTGGCTTGATTCATGGGTGTTTGGGGTTTGAAACATCATTGGTTTTTTTGGTTGGGTGACGAAACAATAAGATAGAAATGAGAAAGAAAAATGGATGTGTTGTGTTATGAGATTTGTTCATCCGTGTGGTGTTTTTATAACAAGTGCTAACTACCCAAAAATGTCAATGTTCACTTCCTATTTGTCCGTACTAAATTGGAAATTTAATTGATTTATCCTAATTAATAATTTCCCAAGTTACATCCTTGTTTTTCAATGATTAATTAAATTATAAGTCTAGATCTCATCTCATCTAATTACTCACTAATGAATGATGCCTGTCAATTTGATTGATAATGTTGCCAGAAAAATAATTATTGTCATTGTCTTTCTTTTTTTATTTGATATTATCTAGATTTAATCTCTAATGCAGGATTTTTTTATAAATATATTTTATTTTATTTTTAATATGTAGATGAGAAATTTCTTTTTAAATTTCTTTTTAAAATACATTACATTTTAAAAAAAAAATACATTACATAAAATACTTTAATTCATTACCTAAACTTCAAATTCTCGAATTCATACATTAAGTAAACTTTCAAAAGGTCGAATATATTTTTCTTTAAACATTATTGTTATCTCAAAGCACCAAGGTCTTGAAAGTCGTTTCCCTTATCCCTTAAATTTAATTACCTGATGATATTTATCGATCATCACAGTTAAACTAACGCCCAAAAATCTCATAAAAAATTCTTAAATTATTTCTCTAAACCTTTAATCCCAAAAGCTATGAGAAAACTTCCACAGCTTAGAATGGATTGACGTTTGAGGTGTTCATGGGCCAAGTTTGGATTAATATTCTCAATCTCGAATTAGTTTGACTTGACCCAACACATTTTACTATTAACAAAGAAAACTATATAAAAAATAGTTTATATTAATATTTATAAATAGAATTTAAATAAATAATTTTAAATTGTTTTTAAGCTATGAAAAAAGTTATTAGGGTTAGTTGGCCCAGGCTTATGCTTATAAATTTTTTTAAAACCGAACCTAGACCTGACTCATGAATAGTACTAATTGACACTAACCATGGCATTTGTATCTACACCCATGTTTGTAGAAACAAATATTGTGGAGTCATTAGCTCCAATTGAATGCACCAACTAAATCAAACTTTGATAATAGATCCCATATACATGGCATATGAACCATGTTGCTATACTTGTTAGAAAATAACGTCCTTTCTATCATTCAAAGTATCCAAGTTTTAGCATATTGCTGTATCTGCTCGACAGTTTCATTAGCTGGAGAGGTTGATTTCGTAGGTGTCTTCAACTAAGTAAATATCTCCTTGCTCCCATCACATTCCTTTTGCTCCTATTTTGGCCAAGCACCCAATAGTTGAAAACATAACAACACTAGCTCAATGCTTCTATCTCCAAGTACAACTTGTTTGCCTATTCGAAGGCTAATTATTAAAGTTACATCTTTTAGCATTGCAGTCCTCCATGAAAATGAAATATATGTATTTTCGATCTCCATCTTTTTAATTATATGGCAAGCAACTCTAATGCATTTTCATTCTTAATTATTTTAGATGTTAATAAACCAACCCTTTTTAAATAGTTTTAGATATGTTCATCCAATTCGGGAAATTTAAGATAATGTCGAGCACAAAAAATTTTATGTCTTTACTATTCAAAATATATTTAAGATTATATTTAATTTAAAGCTCAAATTTGCTAATGCACAACCATGAATCTAGCATTTAACAAGGAAGTATATTTGGAGTGAGATTTAATCCCTATACTCCCTAAAAATAAATTTAAATTTAAACTCGAAAGTCAATGCCAATGACTCCCAACTTGGTTAATTATGAGTGGGAGCAGAATGTCTCAACTTGTGGCCCAAAAAACTTCTACAGTTCATTAAAAGAAATTAAAAAGGGTTAAGCATTGAGAGAAGTGTAGTGTCCAAGTGGGGGTTGTGGCAATAAACTAATGGTGTGTAGTAGGTTTATTTATGGTTAGTGTAAAAATAGTGGTGGCGGTAAGATTAAATATTATAGTGATACTATAGCGTGAGACAAAAAGAAAGCTAAGCGCACCGCACTGGAGGTAAACGTGCATCTAAAAAGGCCTTAAATAGGTTAAATATGCCATTTTTTTAATTGGCCAAATCGATTTGTTTTTTTCAAAATTTAGAGAGATCAGACCGATTTTTTAAAGAGTGTTTGAAAGTGTATCTAGCTACACGAGCTTTCTACTAACATGTCAAGGAAAGTGCGTTCAACTAGAAGCGTTTTCTGAAAATTCTGAAGAAAATGCGTCCAGTTGAACGCGCTTTCACACACTCTTTCCAAAATCAATTTATTTCCCTAAATCTTGAAAAAGCAACCTATTTAACCAATTAAAAAATCGGCATATATTACCTATTTAGTCACCAAAAATATTTAAAGTTTACGAATACAAAAAAAACCCTAAATTAGTACATTTCTAAATTAAAATCTATAAAAAGAAATTTGACGAAAATAAAAATAAAACTTTTTTATACAATTCCTACCGATGCTGCAATAATATAGGGACCTTCAACAAAATTAAACCAAAAGCAAAACTATAGCAACTCCTCCATTGGATCCTAATTGTGGGGTAGCTGCTCTAAGGCTGAAGTCCTAATAATTCATAATTTTATTATTGTTAGAATAAAGTGTTGACTTAATATTAGGGGTATGATTAAATTAAGGGTTTTGAAGTATTACTAACTTGCTCATTTATAATATTAAGTTCCTAATTAAAAGATGTTATTTCATGGATAATTTTATATTTAGTTGGTAATTTATAAATCTATACCATATTTTCTTAAAATATGATGTTAGTCCTCCTACTTCTATAGAATTTGAGATTTAGTTTGTGTATTTTAAAAGTTAAAAATTCAATCCTCTTACTCTTTCAATTTAAAAATCTAGTCCAATTATTATCCTCGTTGGTAGTTTCTGTTAAAATTTGTCAATTTAACATGTTTATTTTCCATTAATCATATAACATGTCACATAAGGGTAACTTACTCAACGTGCCAAATTGACAAATTTTGACAAAAAATACTTACGATTTTAATGATTGAACTAAGATTTTTAAATCAAAACAGTTGAAGGACATAATTGTTAACTTTTTAAGTACATAGATTAAATCTCAAATTTTATCAAAGTATAGGGGCTGTCGAAACCATTTTTTTTGAAAATAAGCGAATCGACTTTAAAATTTAAAAATGGAGTCGCCACCGACCTTTTTGAGGTGTGATCGGATCACCTTAAATTATTTTAATAAAATATTTTGTGTTATTAAAACAATTAATTTTGGTCCGCGAAAATCAAAGAATGGACTTGGGAGTCGGTTACGCACGAGGAAGGATTAGCACCCTCGATACGCCCAAAATTGGTACCTGGTTGATTAATTAATGTCCTATTACCAAACAGTTGAAAAGATTTTAAAATAAGATCCTTTTGTTTTGAAAAGCGTTTGAATAGATCGAAATAAGAAATTGAAATTCACTTATCTCAAAGAAATAAGAATGTCGCATCAAGTAAGTTAGGGTGCAACATATCGATTTCTCTAAGTTAAGCTCATTCTTTTTGGGTTAAAAGGTTCATAAATTTAAATTGAAAAGGGATATTATTTTGGGTCGAACGAAAAACTGGAACCCAGTAAGTTAGGGCTCGATTTATCGAAGCTCCAAAACATAAAACTTTACTTTGATTTTTAAAATCTTATCTGGGGACAATGAATATCACATTCAGTAAGTTAGAACGTAATACTTTAAGTCCCCGAGGATAAGTTTCATTCGAAAACTCACATGTTTAGATTTTGAAAGTGATACTCGATAGTTCGGGTTTAGTGAGAAACATCGAAACCTAGTAAGTTAAGGCTCGATTCCCTCAAAGTACCCAAACACGAGTGATATTTTTGAAAACCTTGGGACGAGGATTTTTACTAAAATAATATCAAATTCGACTTTTATAAAATACAATCATGGCATAATAACATACAAAGTAAAGAAATAATTCATAATCGATACATTTCATCAACAAATCTTTATAACCAACAAACACCAAATAATACACAATAACAACAATTATACAATATCATCATATGCAAACGAGAGTATTAACGTTCAAAGACCAACAAATTCAAAGGAAGTATTAAACAAACTAAAATAAGTGAAATTTAAAAAGTTTCTAACAACATGAAAATGAATAATTATAAAAGTAAGTTTTAAAGTCATAAGAATTCAAATAACATTTTAAACAAGTAATATGTTATATAATAAAAGATAAGAACTTTAGAGTAAATAAATCCTATACCTATGAAAATATGTATGCATACGCAATATAATATTCAAAATATTTACATGATAAAATATAGGAAGTATGTAAAAGATGGCAAATACGCAATATAAAAAATATAATATACATAATAGGTATAAAAATATTTACATATATATATATAGCATGTGGAAATATCTATACATCAATGATATACATAATATATAAAAGAATGTTAAACTATGTACATATGCAATACATGAAAATATTTATATATCAATAATATACATACCATATAAAAAGGGGTTAAAATATATATACATTAAAATATTTATACACAAATAATATACATAACGTATAAAGAAAAGTTAATATGTGTATATACGTAAAACACTAAAAAAAAATTATACGTAAAAGGTAAGAACAATAGTATTAAAATATATACATGACACACTAAAATATTTACATAAATGATGTTAAAATAAAAACATGAGATAGTATAAAATATATAAATAACATACTATTAAAACATACCTATTGAAAATAATAATGTTTAAAATGACTATTAATAATGCTATAAGAATGTACACGTATATATATATATATATAAGTTTTAAATAATCACATATAAGAAAATAACATTGAATAATAAAACAATTTAAAAAAGAATAAATAAAAGGAGTTTAAAAACAAATTATTTAAAGTAAATGAAACAAAACAGTTTAATATACAAAGGAAATACAAATAACCAAAAGAATAGTTTGATAAAAAGTAGTGTTGAATATTTTAAAAGATTGGAGGATTTAATTGCAAATCTGAGCAAAATTGAGGGCTAATATTCGGAAGCATAAAAGATGGGCTAGGGACTGATTTGAAATACGCCAGGAGGACCAAGGGGCGAAAAAGTGAATAGCCCAGGTCCCTTATGCTGCGCGTTTTGATAGGCATGGCCACTGACCAAATCAAAAACAAGTTGAAATTACAATGACCAAAGTAGAAAAAAGAAAGGGCCCATTAAATACCCCTCAAGAGAAGAGGGACCACGCTCGCAAATTTCCCTTTAGGGAACAAAAACACGGATCTGACTTCTGCAAATACGACGCCGTTTGCTTCTTAGTTTTAAAAACCATTTCTGTTTCCTTTTTCGTTATTTGATTTTAGGTAAAAAAAAGAAAGAAAGCCCCCCACCAGTTCCTAATTTTGCTCTGCTAGGGTTTCAAAAGGGGAACCCATCCTTGCCATCGGCGCACCACCCCACAACCGGTGGCCGGAGTCGCGCGAACGGGTATTTTTAGGCCTGATGTGGACACCCCCTGAAGGCCACACCACCGAAATAGGTGATGCCGAAGAGAGGGGACTCTCGATCCCTTCTTGGGCCCGATTCCGGCGATTGAGAGGAGCACCGACGGCGGAAAGGTAACCCTCCCCCTTTTACTACTTATTATTTAAAATGAACTTGCAAATAAAGAGGATAAAATAGAAAATAAAAACGAAAAGAAAGAAGAAAAGAAAACGAAAATCCACCACCTTGTATTCTTGTTCTTTCGATTTTTTTTTTTTAATACAAAGGGTGGGAATGGATCCCCTTTTTTACAAATGATTTTCGGTCTCTGTTTTTGGCCGAATCGGATAGAAAAATCTGAAAAATCCCCTATTACACCGTTTTCTAACGTTGAGAAAATCCCCCCCTTTTCTTTTATTTTTTTGCTTTAATAACCGAATGAAAGAAACATATGACCACTGTTTGGTTTTCTTTTTACTGTTTCTATTTCTCTCTTGCTCTACTGTTTCTTTCTTTGCTGACGTTGCTTCATTCATTGCTTGCAGGTCTTGAGTAGATGTGAGGGGACGGAGGTAGGTTCGATGGCAGAGGCTAAAGTGGCGGTGGAGGGAGCCAGTGGATGGGACAAGGAGGCTAGGGTTTCAGAATTTCTGAAACCCTAGTTTAGGCTAATTGGGCTGCTGGTATCGGGCTCCGGTGCTTGGGCTAGTATTTGGGTCTGGTTAATGGGCCACCGGGTTTGGTTTTATTTTGTATTCCATGGGCCCGGGCAAAATTGTCCTATTACAGGGGCTAACATCATATTTAACCTTTCAAAAATTTAATTTGATTGTTTATGGTAATGTTTTTTAAACCAGATCGGTAGTTGAACCAGTCAGGCCATCGTTTCACAAGTCCGATCAATTCAACCAATCTGATAAAAAAAATCAAATTTTAAAAAAATTAAAAATTAAAAAAATTTGCTTCAATCGGTTTAACTAATCCTTCTCTGTACCGGTTTTTCAACCGGTTTCTAATCCAATCGATCAATTCAATCCGATTCAAACAACATTAATTTGTGAAAAATTAAAAAGATGAAATAAATATCAATTTGTATATTAGAATTTCAAGGTTTGAGGTTTGAAGAGGAAAAAAAAGTTGAAAATAATGAATGATGTTCATTATTGGTATTACACACATGCATGACAAATTGACAACCAATTTGGTGAGCTAAAGCTAAAGTAGTCATGCAATTGCAAGCTGCGCCTATAACTTCATATTTAAGATGCAATGCCTCTTGTTTTGGATGCTAAATTTAAATGCTTGAGTTGGAGATCAAACTAGAAATTTAAAGACGTTGACTGAAATGATATACATCCAATTAATAAACACCTCACCAGGGATAGTTAAGGGGTTGTCAATTAAATGGCTTAAAAGACTTCAGTTTAATCTCTTTTAAAATTTTAAATTTTTATTTTAATTTTTTAATATCAAATTTTTTATTTCGTTTTTGCACTTCATCAGTGTATGCTGTAAAAAGTTCAATATCTTTTAAATAAGGTCTCAAATTTAAATCTTATGATTTAAAAAAAAAACTGTGATAAGAAAAATTTGTTATAGTAGATCATATGAAATTCTTATATAATATTATAATAATATATAAAAAATTTAGCTCAAATTAAAAGTAACATATTACAGTCAGGAGCGTAGTTAAGGGGTAGACAGTTGACTTAGCTCCCCAACATGGTAAATTTGCCTCTTAACCCTTTTAAAATTTATAAAATTACAAATAAAAATAATGATAAAATTATACATTGGTCTCCTAAAAAATTATTATTCAATTTTGACCCCCTAAACAATATTCTAGCTTCACCTCTGAGTAGTGTTAAGTTTAATCAAACTTCAATTATTAAATAAAGTATGAATTAAATACATGTCGATACTCAAGTAACTATTTTTTATTGATGATGAGCTAATTAGAAATTAAAGTTAATGTGTAAAAATTATGTATTAGAGCTATGGTGCTAAATTACACGTAACTTTTCTGACATTCTATTTTCAAAAAAGAGAGTCACATTTTCTAAAAGGTTGTATGCATATATAGAAGATTAAAATCACCAAAACTCAAAAATTTCAACATATCAAAAAATTCAAAAACACTTTTACTTTTAATTTATTTTTTTGATAATTTGAAATGACAAATACTAATAGATAAAAAATTTTATCAATTTTTTTTACGGTTATAACTTATTACACATAACTTAGTTTAACTTCAAATTTAATCAAAACTCAATATAATAATTATGGAATGTATGAGAGAGAAAAAAATCATAAACATCTCAACAGTGATCTCTAAACTGTTTTCATTAGGTTTTGAAGTTTGAGCCAGTTATGTATTCACCAATTATAAGTATCTTTGGATATCAAAATTAATTTGGACCGTCAAATAAAACCAAACCCTAAATAGTAAAAATATAACCTTCATTTATCTGTTCTTACCGTAATCAAAGGTCTTCCGTTCATTTTCTCTTCCCCTTTCCCTTTTTCTAAGCTAAAAGCTTCGAAAGAAAAGGAAAAAAAAAGAGAAGAAGAAGAAAAGAGAGGAGGTTCGAAGGAAGGGAATTAAGGCATCAAAAGATATGGAAGATTTCCGGCACTCTTCCCACCATACGACGACGGGTGGAAGCGGCGGCCAAAACTTCAAAATCATTGATGCCAACATGTTCAAATATGTAAACAAAGTTTACTTCGGTCGAACTCACCCATCCTATAGTCCTTCTCTGTTCAATCAAAACCCGATCGACAAAAAGAAAAAGACACGGTCTTCATCGTCGTCGTCGTCGTCGTCGATCAGGTCGTGGTTCAATGAACCGAAGATGAAAAGAAAGATGAGACTTACCAAGTATAAGATGTATGCCCTTGAAGGGAAGATCAAGAATTCATTGAAGAAAGGGAAAAAATGGATCAGGAAGAAATATCGTAAGCTTGTGCATGGTTTTTAATGGAAGACACAATGATCACATGCAAACGAAAAGTAAGGGAAAAAAATTACAGATAAAATGTAAGGTTTTTTTTTTTTTTTAATTTTCATTTTGCACTCTTCCTTTTATGTGCATTATATTTTTTTAGGGTTGTAGTACTTTTTACTTCTTGAGAGGTCCGAAAGTTTGATCCATCGTTTTATATTTTAACATGTTTTTCATTTGTATAGATGAATAAATGACAAAAAGCAAATATAGTGTGTAATGTTCATATTTATTTTTTAATTAAATTTAAATTATTGATTCAAGTAAGAGTTATGCATGTGTTTTATTTTTTATTTTAAAAATAGGTTATGTTTAACTCAAATTGAATTTGAAGATATTTACTATTTGATCGGAAGTATTTAAGGTAAAGTCTTTCTAACAAGTGTGTTTCTCAATGTTTAAATTGATATTATGCATAATATTAATATCATTCTATATCTAACTCGATACATAAGTATCTCCACTAGTGAATACATAATTTATGTAACTTTTAGCAAATAATTTATTATCTAACATAATATACTAGTGATGTGTACCATAATACACTAGTAATGATGTGTCATCTTATTATTTGATTGATTGTGCATTAAACATATACACGAACTTGATAATCATAGCTTTATTAAAAATATTGAAGGGTTTAAATATAAATATAAATTATTTTATTTTTAAAAAAAATGTTGAAAAATAATGGAAAGGGTAATTGAGTGCACAAGGGAGTGCCCATTGCTTGGACCACTGTAGTATGTTGAGGCAATTTCCAGATTTATGTTGTTGACAATTTAACGAATTGTGTTTACGGGCTATGATGATGATGTGGAACTAGGCCATCAAAAAAGATCATATCACTTTGAAGATTGGGTTTGATGGGCGTCGAAACCACCAAATATAATTCCCACTAAATAACTCTAAACCGTAGTGAGAGTGGTAGTAGGGTCGAATCCACAGGGATTGGACGTCGTAATCAACTTCTGTGTTTGCTTATGAACAGAGTATCCTTCGTGTCAAATGTCGTGTCAGGAGTCGTGCCCACGACTCTAGACGTGCCTGCCAAAAATAAAGTAAACAAGTGAAGGGGGTTTAAAAATATTTAGGAAAATAATCTAGAATAAACAATTAATTAATGTCGAAAATAAATGTAAATCAGAAATAAATTTAGAATTGTATAAACAAAAATAAATAGCCTCAGCCTTAGACTCAGTAAATCTCGTGTCAAGAATCGATCCTTGAAAGTTGATTTTCTCCTCCAACGATAAGCTGGTTATAGTGATTAAGAACGACCTAATCATCAGTTCTTCCTCTCGTAGCTGGTCCCGGAACGTCCTGCAAACCAATCCTTACCAATTATCTAACCGAGATACACGTGTTCCAGGTTGAAGACCCCGGTAGCCTTGCATTCTGAAGAACCCAACTCGAGTTAACGGCCTCAACCGCGTGGGTTGTTTAAACCCGATCACCTCTTTCTTGATTTGTTCTCGAAAAATCGAATACAGCACGGCCGACTCGTCTCTCCAACTGTAAGCAAACACGACTCCAATCCAACGAGCTCTTTTTGACTTGGAATCGAATTTAACTTTAAGGGATGATTTGTGCTATCCCAATACTTAGGAAAGAAATGAATACCGCTTGTCGGATTTTTAGTGCGAATACGAATCTCACGATTATCGATCGGAACGAACACCGGCCTAAAGCTAAGATAGGATTTTAGTTAAGCATGAATTTATTCATGCTTGAAGGTTATGGGAGATGAAAATTGTATGAAAAGGTGATGGAAATGGATAAGGAAAAATGTTTGAAAAGAGAATTAGACAAATTTGTAAAATGAAGACAAATTTGTAAAAAGAAGACAAATTAATCCAATTCTCAATTTGAATTAGGAAAAAGAAGACAAAGAAGATAATGTATTTCCAAATAGGAGTAGGAATACAAAAATGAGGGATGATTTTCTAAGAACTAAAACCCCCTATTTATATAGATAGGGTTTACTAAAAATAGCCTAATTAATAAAATAAAATAAAAAATAATTAAAAATAAAAATAATATAACAAAATATCTTCCTATTTTTAGTCTTTTACAAAGTCAAAATTGATGTTGAGTCCTTGACTTGCTCCATCTTTTTGCTTTGGCCCCATTTCCATGATTTTCTTCTAATTTAGCCCTTTTCAGTTTGCTTTTGGTCAATTGCACCCCTGACAAGAATTAAATCATAAAAATGCTAAATTAGTAGAGACTAATTCAGAAATAAACCGAATTAAACACAAGAAATTATGCAAAATAATCATATTATCAGGGTTGGATCTGATCGGATCAAATTGGATCACCCTTATCTAATCCCTTAAATCATGGATATTGGATTGGATTGGAATGTTGCATTATTAGCTGCCAAGAGTCCATGTTTACCTTGTTCATTATTATATTGTATTTGTAACACCCCACATCCAATCCGGTCGCCAGATCCGAATGTGTGATGTCACATTATATTGCCGAAGCAACTTAAACTAACTTAAATACTTAAACACATCATTTCGCATATGATAATCATTCATATCAATTTAATCATCCATTATAATCACATAGATAGTGTCTAATAATTTAATTCATCAAGTTATGGGATTATGCTAAGCCAATTTGTAAGTTAGGACTAGAATCCAAATTCAGTTTTCAAGTTTTAATATTATGTCTTAAGACACGAATCTCCATATCTCGAGACAAGCCATGTAACAACCCAATTTTCAGTGGTATTAAAAATTCAATTTTAAAACTGAAACTTATTTCATTGAATCAACTAGAATTAGAATAAAAAATTATGTGTCAAATACGAGATTGCAGGAATTGAATTATTAGGTAAAATTTAAAAATTAGGCCGATTCGTAATTATAGTACATGGACTTCATTGAAAGGAAAATAGATTAAAAAGAATTAAAAGTGGAAATTGAGCAAGCCTTGGTGTGTAATATACCAAGGACTTAAGAGTAATTTAACCATAATTAATTTATAATTAGTACTGATGACAACCATTCAATTCCATTAAGTGGTTTTTTTATGAGATTTTGATCATTAATTTAATATTAATTAATTAAGATTAATTAAATTGATAAATAAAAGATAGTCGGAGAAAGATGAACCTAATGAAAAGATTTCATTTCATTATCTCACCACCAAAAACTTGAAGAAAAGGGAAGGAAAACTTCCTTTCATCTTCTTCTATTGCAAAGCCTATTTTTTGAGGTAAGGAAGGATTTAGTGAATTCTTAACAATTGATGATAGATCATTATAGCTCAATTACTTAATGGTTGAATTATTGATGTTTACTAAGTTTTCGTGGTTGATTTTATGATAGATTGGTAAGAGAGCATGAGAATTTTAATTAAAAATGTGTTAAAATGTTGGTAAGGTAATGGGTATTGCAAGAATAAGCTTAATTTAAGCTTAAAAGCTTCAAAATTATTGTTGATTATTAAGGACCAAATTGAATAAATTGAATTTTTTTAGAATATTATGTCGTGGATTGAAAGCTAGAGGTACCTAATGAAGAAATATGAAATCAATTTTTAATTTGATAATGAATACTGAAAGATATGAGCATTTCGAAAATTTGGGTTTATAAGGACTAAAATGAATAATTTTTTTTGTTTAATTGATATATTTTCATGTGTTTGTATGAAATTAATACCATCTTTATAATTAAATTTATTATACATAGCTAAAGATGATGACGGGAAGTCGTAAGCTAAAGGAATAGCTAAAGTCGTCGACAAGTGATCGATTCCAATTTGTGCTTTCATAATTTGATTATATATATACATGCACAATTCAATAACTAATTAGAAATAAAAGGGATGGTAATGTTGTACGCGATCGAGAGATACGTATTTACTTTATTATATGGTATGATTGAGGTATGATAAACGAGTTTGTAAATATGTGACTATTTGATATGTTAACTGAATATACTAAAGCTTATTATATATCCATTTGATTATGATAAATTGGGATTATGTATTGTGATAATTAATAATGGAAAAATGTCTTATTAACATTATCAGATATAGTCACGGGTATAGTGGACATGCCATAGGCAGGAAATTCAGTGTTATACGCATATATATATTACAATACTTCTCTAATTCTTCGAGGGTCGAGAATGTATTGCTAGTTCAAATTTCCTGAGGGTACGAGTGTATTCTGGTGTGGTTGGTGGGATCGATATATTTATGTCCGATCAGCACTTTGATGTGTATATTGGTGTGATGTGGATTAATTTGAGTATCTGTCCTTGAGTTTAATTTTGTTAATAAGGATTAAAATATGAAATAATAGGGTATATGTGTATTGGTGATTAAAATGTGAAATTTCATGCTAAGCTTAAATATTATTGAAGTATGATTACAATGATAATATGATAAATGATATTGGTATGATTTAAAATATGCAAATATCTTAAGGCTGCATCATAATTTCAATATGTAAAAGCAAGCATTACATTGATATGGATTTTTAATGTGATATATGATCATGGAATACCTTGAAGGTTTATTGATTTATTGAAATATATGTATATGGATAATATTAATGAAACAGTTCTTAATTATATGAATAATCATGCACTTGGCTCGTTTATTAGATTACTATTACATTTTAACTGAATTTGAATTATGTTAACACCATTGAGTATGCATTACTTAGCATACGATTTTATTTGTTTCTGTGCATAGGTTTCAAACAAGTGTTAAAGTAAATTGTAAGTTCGTTAAATGGCAAGTACCAAGGTTGGTCTTGTGACTTAATGTCTATTTTGATGTTTTTGACATGTTTTGGTAGCTTGACCTATAATATTTTGGGAGATGAATTTCAACTCTTGATTAGTTGATAACCATGCATGGATGTTATGATTGAATGGTGTTTGAAAGCATTGAAATGTGCATTTTAAGTTATTTTACCATAGAGTCTTGAAATAATAAGAACATGTCTCGAGACCTCAAGAGCAAAATTTTTCATTTAGAGCATTGATTTAGCTTAGTCTCGAGACTAGCCATATACAACTTGAGACAATTTAGCTTTAATCTCGAGATAGGGTGGCCTTTGTCTTGAGACAAGGGACATCGAAGGTATAATAGTTTTGTCCTATTCCAGGTCTTGAGACAAGAACCAAGAACCCCTTGTCTATTATGATCCACACTCAGCCCGATTATCGAATCCGAATGTGCGACATCACATTACGTTTTCTGAGCAGCTCAGACCAAATAAATCATGAATAACATGTAATTTGTCATTCAAGTAATTTAATTTCATACATTCATAACATACACACATAATCAACTCAATTAATGCACAGTAATCACAAGCCATACATTTAGAGGTTGTACGAAGTTTATGGCATAGTTAGGATTCGAATCTAACTCTATTTGTAGAAATTCAACATTGTGTCTCGAGACAAAGAACTTCATATATTGAGACCAACCTCTTTTTAAATTTTTTAAAATTTTTATTTCGATGTGGACATGGCTCAAGACCTTAGGGTTCATGTCTTGAAACAAATGCCTTCAAGTCTTTAAACTGGTCTTGGGATTGACCTATCTTATTTTCTTATTTTAGCTTTGATGTTTGGTTGAAGAGAAAAAAAATTGAAAATGGCCTCATTTTAGCATATTTTGTATTTCCTTCAAACTTCTTTAAATTTTTAAATGGAAAAGGATTCATAAAAAAATCTCAAAGGCAAAAAAGTTCAATATTTAGAAAAAATAATGAAGTTATGAATTATTTCACTTTTTAAAGAATTATTTGATACAAATGGGAAATTAAGAATTTATAGTAAAAATTATTAATACTTTTGAGAAAATAAAATTTAAGAGTTCCTTTTATAAGTATTCGGTATAATGATATATTTAACTCTCTTTTTTCACTTTAGCCGTTTTTTCAATTACTTTCATCCTAACCTTCAAAAGTTATTGAGCAGAAAAGCTTGAAAAAAATTATCCACCCCTACAATGAAGTACACATAGACTACATAAAGCTATCACTTCAGTATCATTAAAATTTTAACAATTTAGTGAGCTTTTTTGCCTCAAAGAAATGTAATTTGATCGAAGTTTGAAATTTTAGGGTCAATGTGATCCAAAATAAAAGTTAAAGCCAAAATGATAAAATAGATAAATATTAAGGGCTAAATTTATGATTATGCCTAATTATTTTAACATTTTCTATTTCTTTTATTCTAAAATTTTTTAGTACTGAAAGCCTTCTTGGAAAACAAAACGGGAAAAGTAATGGGCTAAAATAATTATGAAATGAAAATTGCTCTTTTATCTTAGCTTCTTTCTGTGGGCTTTTTTTGAGTTTAAAGATTCCTTCATCCAAATTTTTGCATACAAAATTCATGGATTGTTTTTTTCCTTCAGAAAAGGGCTTCTTTTTTTGTTCAATTCTTGGGTAGTTCATTTTTGGCAAAATTATGCTATTAGTCCCTCTACTCTGTGTATATTATAAATTTAAATCCCTATACTTTAATTTGATCAATTTTAATCATTGTATTTTTTGAATTGATCAATTTTAGTCTCTATAATTTTCGAAATTTGAAATTTTAGTCTTAACAAAAATGTAACAACTAAATCTATTTGGTTCAATTCTATTATTAGTCATGTACTATGCATAATATTTTAGATTTAATCTATGTTCTCTAATTGGATCATTTTTAGTCATTATATTAAAATTTTAAAATTTCAATTTTGATGCAAACGACCATCGTTAAATCTACTAATTGGTTTTTTGTAGTTAATATGTGGAAATAACAAGTTGACATAATATTACACACGAAAAAATATGTTTGCCACATCAAAATTTAAAAATAACAAAACTTAATAAATTTAATGGCTACCATTTGGTCAATACTAGAACTTCAAAGTTCAAAAAGTACAAAGGTTGAAAATAATCAAATTAAAATATATATACTAAATCCACAACTTATATATAATAACAGGACTACTAGCAAAAGTTAACTATGAAGACATCTTTTCTAAAAAAAATCTGAATTTCTTTTTTTTGTATTCTTAATGTCTGTTTCGGAGTTTAGAATTTGTAACTACCCCTCTCAATAATTTTGCTTTCAATGTTCAAACTTATGTCTCCCTTTGAAAGTAGTGTTTTACCACTGCACTCAACAGTAGTTAATAAATCTAAATTTTTATTATTTTCAAGTAAATCACTACAAAAATAATATTATATAAAAAAGGAATAGTGACTATTGTATCTTGCTTTGTCCTCACCTTAAAATACGGTATTTTCTCTTCAATGTTTAAAAGAATCAATCATCGTGTATAATCTATGGGAAAAGTACAAGTGACTCATTTGATTACTAATGTAATAAAATAGGGAAAAAAACCATTTTTTATTACATATGTATTATAATAGTTAAATATTAAAAAAAGAAATAATTCGTACAAATTTAAACTTAAAATTAAAAAGTTGAGAAAAATAAGAACTCTCCAAAATAAACGAAAATTTTTTCTCTTTTTTTATTTTAAAACAAGTAATGTGAGTTGTTAAAAATTAGTAATTGAAATTAATTAATTGCTAACTCACGTACTAAAATATGGTGAAGAAATAATGCATAAGATAGCATATCAATCTTAACTCTATAAAAAGAAAGGGAGAGACAATAATCTTTACACATTACCCTTTTTTTTACTTATCATGCCAAAGATCATAAATCATTTTGATTTTTTTTTTTACATATGACAAAAGTAAAAAGAAAAGAGAACATTACTTACTTCAACCTTGAGTTGTAGCGTTAAACCTTTTCATGAAGTCTCTCAAAGATTCATCATCTTGCTATCTAATGGATATTAAATATGCTGGTGATTGCTAGAGAGTTTTATTTGTTAAAAATCTACTCATATGATTGGAGATAGAATGATGCCAAAATGCCAAGGAAAATGCTCTGCATTTTACTTTGTTTGTAGCGCCCAAAACATTCATATGATTAATATGTGCGCCAAATGGTCTTGGGATCCCCACGTCCATCATAAAGCATCTGCGAATGTTGGGGGAACATGATGGTGTAATTTCTCAACAACCAAGGGCTCATTAGTATGTCTTATGGGTAACCCCGATAACTAATTTCTCGTAATCTTGCATTCCCTTCTTTAACTATTGGACTTTTCCTCAAATATACTCATTCATTCTCCAACTTCGACTGTTACTACCATCTTCAGGATCGGTCATACTCCTATTACTGAGTTGTTGCTTGTGAGGGGAAGAAGCTTTTTCATCTTCTCGCTCCTAGAGGTTCTGCCTCTGGGCTTCCCTAGTTTTTCTTAACTTTTCAATTATCTTTTCATTCTTCTCATTCTTTATATCCATCTGTCTTTGCCTTTCTGACTGTTAAAAATCAAGATTAAATATCAATAATATTTATTTTTCATTTCAAAAATCAAGTGTGAGTTGATAAGATTAGTTTGCAATTATTTTTTATATTATTTCATTTTATTTTATTATTATGTATCATTATATGAATATATAGGGTTTATAATTTTTAGTATGACATGAAAATTATATTGTTTAATACAAAGTTTTTTTTTATTGCTTTGATATGGTATGAATTGTTTTAATATAAACTAATATGGTTTTTTTAATTTATTTTACATATTTAGTATAGAAGATGAATAATCAATTCTTCGTATACGTCCATTTCGATAGGATAATTTGTCATATGGAAGTTGGTTGTATATTTGAATCTTGCCATCAAATAGGAATGATGTTTAACAATAGTGTAAAATTTGATGAAATCAAATAAAAGATTGGTGTGAAAATTGCTCGACATTGTGAGAGGAGGATGTCCAAACTATTCTACAAATTTCCAATTCTATCAAATCCGTGCAAATATAGGGAGATGCAACTTGCAAAGATATAATGTGGAGACTATAATCACACTGTATTGCTCACCCAGTAATGTTGAACCAATTAAGTTATTTGTTGAATTAACAAACGTTAAGCCTATACAAAATGTGTTAGGCGACACAAGTATTTTCAATCGTATTTGTTTAGTATTTCTTCAATATTTTATGTTTATACAATTAATACGGTTAAAAATTTTGATGTCGCCACTCTAATTGGTGACACTACTTTAAAAAAAATCAACTAAAATGATTTACTTATAATGGACATACTGTTGGGGTTGGTGCCGCCTGACAGTATGAGTGATTGAATTTTGTTATTTAAAACATATCATTCTCGTAAATAATCTGCAACTAACTCCATTTTTATAATTAATTTTTTTGTATTATTTATATATAAAAAAACCTTAAACTAGTATGTATATATGTGTATAAATTAAATTGAGACATAAGTTCCTGGAATTTTCAGGACCAATGATTTCTTTGAAAGTTGTTGGTAGGGAGGAGGAAGATGAGACCGTAAATGCCAGGAAGTTGCCAAGAATTAACGTGAAAAATCAATTTAATAAAATATTCAAATATGCATGCAATCACAGTCTCAACTTGAACCAAAACAAATGAGCAATTTTTATTTATAAAACTGTATACACTTGCACGTGTATTATTAACAATCAGATTTCGAATTAAACTCGTAGTACCGTGATAAAAAATAAAAATTTACTATAGGAAAAATAAAATTATAATAAATAAGGGCGTAGTTAAGGGTTAACAGGAATTCGACCTCTTAAAATAGAAATTTTTTTATTTAAATTTTTTAAAATTTTTAATTAATAAAAATAAAACTATACTTTGATGCCATTAAAAATTATAAAAATTTAATTTAATTTTTTAAAAATTATAAAAATATAAATTATTAAAATAATAAAATAATATTATTATTGTTGTGGTATTAATTTCTTTTTAGAAAAAAAAAAAGGACATTTCGGCCGACAGTGAAAGTAACATGGTGAAACAAGTGGGGAGTATTTAATTACTGTAGACTCAAATAAAGTTTTGAGACTTAGGAATGAAGGATCGATTTTATTTTCTTATTTTGTTTTTATGATTTTCTCGGAAAAACATAATAACCCACACATATCATAATCACATATATATATATATAACCCTTGGAATTACCATTTCTTAGCTATTTTGTAGATTTGGTTGATAACGTACTTTTACTTGGGGAATCACGACAGGTTTTGTAGGTTTTATAATTATAATGTTCATCTATTTTGTTATTGCATTTAAGTTATTCTATGTTTAATAAAATTTTAATACTAATTGGTATTTGTTGAGCAGATAGATTAAAAGTTTAATTCAGATGGATCAGGTTTGATTTCAAAAAATTCAAGTTTATGTTTAATCTATTTAAATGATTTGTTTTAAAGTTCAAAAAATATTATTTTTATTTAAATTTAATTAGAATATATTTTATATAACGGGTTAATCTAACTTAACTTTGTTTAGGGTTAAAAAAGTTAAACTCAAACTTAGTTCATGAGCACCTCTAAGGGATACAAATTCTGTCAAAAGAAGTTTATGAAGTCTTATACATCGAGAGCCAATAAACTCCTCAACAAGTCAATATTGTTTCAAGTGAGAAGTTTTCTCCCCCAACTTTATTAGGAGTCGGAGTGCTTAAAGAGGCAACAAATTGATATAGTAGAAGCTCCTTGTTGGTTGCCTGAGAAGGCAGACCATGCGTATTACACATGATTAGACTAAAAAACATATAGGGATCTTATGGGTGAAAATGCTATAGGGTAGAGTTCGAGTTCAACCATACGCAACGCTAAGGGAAAAGCTAAAAAATCATTTTAGAGGGCCAATTTTGAATCATAAATTTGAGGGAGGGGGCAAAACGCAACTTTGTTATTGTACTAATTTATAATATTGTTGTAATTTTAAATATTTTTATCATTTTTAAAGGCCAAGGTCACCACTTGCCTCATTAATTCACCCTTGTGCAATAGGCATGGTTTGCCTTCTCAAGCACATAAATGAAATACTTCTGCTTTATGAACCCATTGCCTCTTTAAACACTCAAGTTGTTTGCAGAGTTGGAAAAATATTAACCCATTGAAGAATTTACCAACTCTTGAAAGATTATACTTTGCAAACTTCTCTCGACAAAATTGACTGGTACTCAATCATATATATTTAAAAAATTAATTTCCTGTAGTAATTATTTATGGTTAAACATTTGCAGTTTAGGCTATACAAAATAGTTTTTTATATGTATGGAATGCTATTGGATCAAATTTAACAAATTAAATTTTGCATTTAACAATTCTCTTTCTTATTATAACTTTATCTTATAAATCAAGTAGGTTTCCAAGAAAATCCAAGAAGAATATTCGCACGCAAAATTTATCATAAATCAGCCTTTTGTTTTAAAAATAAATTCCATTCCAAGGTCAATGAAGGCAAATCATGTTAAAAAAAAAAAGGCAAGAACAAGAATTCCAAGTCTTGAGAGTCATTGATTTAATTAAAATTGAAAAGCAAAGGAAATATAACCTAACATCAATATCAAAACATCTTGAGAGTTATTATCTATATGATTTTAAGTTATTATTTATCAGGTCTAGCCCTAAGGTAATTTAGGAGTACGGTCGTTTAGAACTCAAGGTTAGAAAGAGCTTAAAAATAAATTTTATTCAACTTTTAACATTGAAGAAAAATCTTCAACCTTTTAAGTCTTCTGACCGACGCTTCATTGCAGGAAGATAAAAAATAAAAAAGAAAAGGAGCCCATTTTTTATCAATTGAGAATGGTTGAATGGTTTGAAAATTTTATCAATCGAGAAAGAATTTTTAGACAGCATTGATATTGATGTTATCATTAATGATTTTGCATTTTAGAATACTCATAGAACCCCCCCTTTTTTATAATTTTTTGTGTTTTAGTAGTTGATGACATAGGAGTAGGTTGAATGAATTTTTTTTTAAATTTTGTTAGAAAATATTTTATTCGCTTAATGTAATAAAACATATTATTTTAATGAAATTACTAGCATATGTTTTTATTTTATTTTATTGTATTACATTTTATAATTTTATTAAAAGGGGTCCCAATTTATTGTTTTGCCTAGGGTCTCAAAAATAACAAGTACAAGTATGATATTTGTTATGTTGTTAAAGTAAGGTTGAATTGATGGGAAACGTATATAAAATACATTAAAATTTTAAAAAATAAGACACATTACAAATTTATAATTCTATTTGTAGAGTTAAAAAAATGCATTATCAGTATATCAAATACTCATCCATTAATATATAGTTTAATAAAACCTTTTAATGATTGTTTGTGTATATACACACTTTCACCAAATCAATGATAAATTCGTATAGTCAATTAAATTTTAACTCGATTGGTATTGTTACTGTTATTATAATTTAGAGGAGATGCATTAATGTTTCCACTTTACAAATTGTATCAATATATATATCAACACATATATATCGGTTAAATTCGACTATTAGTCATTATATAATTTGGTCATTTTTAGTTCTATATTTTTGAATTGGTCAATTATTGTCCCTGTACTTTTGAAATTTTAAAAATTTAATCCTAACTCAAACAATAACAATTAAATCCATTTACTTAAATTCAATAATTACTAGTCATGTACCATGTGCACAATTGTAAATTTAATTCATATTCTCTAACTGGATCATTTTAAGTCTTTATATTTTTCGAATTTTAAAATTTTAATCTTGACACAAATAATAATAATTAATACATTAATTAAAATTTAAGTTGTAATATATAAAATAATAAACTATCGTAACATTATACACATAATTAATTAGAATTTAAGCATTTTAGTTTTCTAAAAAATTAAGTTAAGCGAAAAAGGGAATGCCATTTTCAATACATGTCGCGCGATTCTCGACAGTCAAAGCTAGACCAACGCGGTATTTGTGGAAAAACAACACAATGCATATGCTTTTTGAGTTCTTGTCATGCACGCGTTTTAATTTAATGCAATTCAACCGTGTTCTTTTTCATATTTCTCTTGTCATAAAAACAACTAAAATCCAACATTTTCTTTTTCATAATCTTCTAATATTACATTTAAAATCGAATAATATTTCAATGAATGACTCGTTTTCATAGTACATTTTATCGTTTTCCTTTATGTGCTTTTCAATTTTCAATGATGATAGCGCGTTGTTTGTTGTTCCACTTTCGTTAATCGTTAATGGTCCCAGTGATTTTATTAGCAGTTTTTTTTTTTTTTAGTTAAAGTCTGGTTCAGTGATGTGTACAATTTAAGTCTGAGGTTGATCCATTTTAAAGCATATACTCACCAAAATTAGCATAAAATAATGTTGCTTTCTTGTTTTAGGGTTTTTCACCTTTTCTCCTTTTTTATCTTTCAAATACAATACTTCCTTGACTTTAATGACATTTACGTGTTTTTATAGCAGTGGCTTTGAAGAGTTTCCAGGTACCTTCTGTGAGTGACTTGAGTTTTCAAGTCAAGAAAGCACTCTCTGATTATTTATAAAGAACCAGCTGGATACGACTGGGTTTAAGGGCTTGTTTGCTCACAGTGTTTTCTGCTTCTTTTTCTTTTTATATTTTGTTTCCGTTTTCACGATGTTGCCTACTAAGGGGCCTGCTCCTGATCATGGTGATGATGAAAGCTCTGAAGTTACGGTCCGTGAACCAAAAAGAAGAACTAATCTTAAGAAGTGAGTTGGGCTTTTTTTCCTTTTTATAAGTTAATAATTTACATGTCTTCGAATTGGGTTTTCTTTAATTTGTTGTTTTTTTGCAGTATTAGAAACATAATGGGCGTTGGAGGGCTTTCCTTTAATAAAATTGTGCTCAACCTTGAACCAATGCTTAGAATATGGGTAAGATCACGTACATGATCTTATATATCAATGAATTGAATTTATTAAGCTGGAAATATGTATATTTATGCTTTGTACTTTTGATCATTGTTGAACGTAGGTTCACGAGGCAGTGGAAGCTGCAATTAGGTCCTCCATTCATCCATCTTCAAGGTTAGCTATTTTGCGTCTTTTGCAATTTTTTATGTTATAGATTACAAAAGTCTAAGTTGGTATTTTGTTTGATTCTTTTTTAGGCCTTCGCTTAATCGGATCGAGGCATCAAGAGAACGAAGGCTGCAGTTACGTTTCGTCGATAAACCGCCTTCGACTATATTTACAGGCAGCAAGGTTGAGGCTGAGAATGGTAATCCCATTAGGATTATCCTAGTTGATGCAACTAGCCAGGCAATGGTCTCGTCTGGCTCGCTGTCTTCTATTAAGGTCGAGATTGTCGTCCTTAACGGTGAGTTTGGCACTGATGAACGACAAGATTGGACCGAAAACGAATTCAATGCCAGTGTTCTTCGCGAACGAGAAGGTAGAAGGCCGTTGGTAACTGGAGATCTCAACATTACGTTGGTAGATGGTCTAGGTACTGTTGACAATGTGATTTTCACCGACAATTCGAGCTGGATAAGATGTCGAAAGTTCCGGTTGGGAGCTAGAATTGTGCAAAGGAGTGCTGGTGAAGTGAAAATCAGGGAAGCTACAAGTGATGCATTCATGGTGAAGGATCATCGGGGAGAATGTAAAGTTTGAATACTCTGTTTTCAACTTCAATCCTATATATTCTCTGTATAATTCTACTCGATTAACACAAACTTTATTTGTATGCAGTGTACAAGAAGCACTACCCACCGCTCCTTCATGACGAAGTATGGCGTCTCGAAAGAATAGCAAAAGACGGCGCCTTCCATAAACGTTTGGCATATAAAAACCTTCATACCGTGAAGGACTTCTTACGGTTGCTTGTTACCGATCCAATCGCACTACGCAATGTAATAAATGAAAAAAAATTCATGTCAATCACAACATTTGATCTTTTTTTTTTTTTTGTTTCATCTGCTGACCCTGTCTGAATTGTGACATAACTGCAGATACTAGGTGGTGGGATCTCAAACAGGGTATGGGAAACAATCATAGAACATGCTTTATCATGTGTTCCTGATGATGATGAATGGTATACCTACCATGGAACTGCACAAAGAGTTGGACTCCTATTAAACTCTATTTACAAGGTTGTTGAAGTAACATTTGATGGCCAAAATTACCTGCCTGTGGAAAATTTAACCTTTTCTCAGAAGGTTTGTACTTTATATGTCATATATATGATATCCATGAGATTTGTTTATGTTAAGACATAAGATTGAATGATTTGTCTGATTCATTTTGCAGCTTTTAGTGGAAGATGCAAAGAGACAAGCTTACAAGAATGTTTGGAACCTGATCCCAGTTGATCGGCGAGCAATTACGGGCCCTTCGATGCCCTTTACCGATCTGCTGCCTGAACCAGTAGGCACCTCTAATTTACTTCTGCAGCAACATGATTTCTCAGGAACAAGACCAGACATGCCACTAGGATTCAACCAATCCTCAACATCATTTTCCTATGAAGTGGAAAATCCCAATCCCTTACAGGGAATTGAACCACTTAATCCAATGCTAAGAAACAGTAGTTTTAGAATGGAAGGGATCTTCCCTTACAATGAAGACAACAGTTTTTCACTTGTCGCCGACGACGGTTTCAGTACAAATCAGGACAACACTCAGGCTCAAATGCTAAGCTTAACATCAGCTACTCAAGCATGGGCACAAGGCAGTGGATTTATTTTCACACCAGACTATGAAACATCATCTATAAGCTTCTTCTCTTCTTGCCCGAGCTTGAATGTACATGACCAAAGCATCGGAGAGACAAGAGATGTGTGTCCCAAAACCAGGTGGTTGAAGGTACGAGCTGTTATCCAATGGAAACCATTCAGCCGTGGCGCTGCAAAAAGGCGGCAGCAACACTGGCTGCTACAAGGTATATGTACATGAATAATATATAAGATCAATTGCACAGCAATTAAGCATCTCCAACATGTTTAATGCAATCAGGGGACAATAATCAGTCTCCTAGATGTTTTAGCATAGGTTTCTAAATCTTATGTAGTGTTTTTTCTTCCTCTGGAAATGTATTGTAATGTATTGTAGGAGAGGGCAAGTAGTAGTGTTTTCTCTTAGGTTCATTTATGTGGTTGTAGATTTCACTTTTGTAACTTGTAATTAACAATTGCAATCAAAACAAGGGTGCTTCAATTGCAATCAAAATAATAAATTCTAGTGCTGATATGTTAGATTATGCAATAGAGATATTATCTCTTTCTAATAATTTAATATCATATCAATAATTTCAGCATAGGATTTTCATTTGAATTTTATTTTTTTTCAGATTGAAAATACTGATGTGGCATTAAACTATTGCAAAGAGATTCAGATAACTGAATGTCCCTATACACTCCTTTCCTTGAACTAGGTTAAAAAGCCAAAATAATTGATTTTAGTCATTATAAAAAGAAAATGGATGCTTGAACCCTTTCATGCCCATGTCACGTCGAGATATTGCAGAAGAAAAAATTGTAAAATCCGACTCAATTTATCGTAATCAATTAGTTAACATGTTGGTTAACAGTATTTTGAAACACAAAAAAAAAAAATCATTGTAACGACCTGAATTTTAGTGATATCAGAATAGTGATTTCATAACCACAAATTCGAGTTAGAAAGAAAACATATTTTAATATTATTGCATGATATGTGATATGATAGGAAAGTCATAAGGAAAATTTGATAGGAAAATTTTATCGATTTAGTGATTTACTAGATTAAGGACTAAATTGAATAAAATGTGAAAGTTGAGTGCTAGATGTTAAAAGGGCCAAATAGCCATGAAAAGTGAAATCAAAAATCCTTAATTGGAAATTAGACCACCAATCAAAAGATGGGAAAATATCTTTGGTGATTCATCCATGGAATTTGAGAAAAAGAAAAGGATTAAATTGGAAATAAGGAAAATTAAAAGATGATAATTAATTAATTGGAAATATCATCATCTTTATTCATCTTCATCCCCAAAATTTGCATGGAAACCCTAGGAGAGAGGAAGAAAACTTTCTCGGTTTAATTGATAAGTTTTTATGTCCCGTTTTTAATAATTTTGATATTTTTAGAATCGGGATAACTTGCTCTCTCTAATTTTGGGATTAAATTGAAGAGTTAGTAAAATATGGAAATTATGCTATGGATGAATATGCTGGAAATTTGAAATTTATGGTGAAAAATGAAAGATTGATGGTAGATAAATAACTTTAACAAAGTGATTTTGGATGAAATTGTGAAAAAGGGGTTAAATTGTAAAATAGTAAAATTCAAAGAAGAATTCTATTTTTTGGTGAAACATAAGTTCTGTAATTAATATATATGGAATTTAGCTAGGCTTGGATAGAGAATTGAATTGCATGAATTTCATTTTTCAAGCCTAGGGACAAAATTGGAATTAATGAAAAGTTTAGGGGCAAAATGGTAATTTTGTCTAAAGCGTAAATTGAATGTATTAGAGTATGAGTTGGATGAAATTGATGATTAAATTCATTTATATAGATCCGGGCAAATCAAATACGAGGCTAGATCGAGGCAAAGAAAAAGTCTTGGATTAGTAGGTTACAAAACACGAACAATTATCAAGGTAAGTTCGTGTAACTTGAAATTAATATTTGAAATGCTTGAATTACATGTTCTATGATTTGAATAACAATTGAATGTTTAATGTGTGAAAATTTATTGAATAAATAACAATATTTGATAAAAAAAAGAGAAATAAGTCTCGGTTGAATAAAAGGTTTTCGATGGATCACTGAAATGGTTACGGCATGAATGGTAAAAAAAGATTTAGCCCGGACGGGTAATCCTATTATAAGCCCTCCCGATAAATATGTGGTGAAGTGGATTTAGCCCGGACAGGTAATCCAAATTAAGTGATATACAGTTTTGTCATTTAAAGGATTTAACCTGGACTGGTAATCCTGACAAAACTCTTTAAGCATATGTTACAGGGGATTTAGCCTAGACTGGTAATCACGTTGTAAGAAATAAGGTTCGCGGGAGTGTGCTCTCTAAAAAGGATATATATACGAATTGACGGTTAATGAGATTGTACACTATAAGTGTACTACTAGACATCCATCGAAATTTCAAGAAATTCAACGGGATAAAAATAGGAAATGAAACATGAATGATAATTGTGATATGAAAAATGGCAAGTATTTAGATATGTGGAATGATGAGCTTGACTAACTCAATTGTTGAGTTTGTGCATGATAGGTTGATATTTAAATGTATGGTTACATGTGTGTTTGATTGAATTAATAGATGTATATGGTAAGTTTCATTTCTTGTTACATGAGCTTACTAAGCACTATGTGCTTACTCTGTCTCTTTTTCCCTTGTTTTATAATGCTCAGAAGCTCAAAGGGTCGGAGATAGGTCGGAGCCATATCACACTATCAACCCACATATTTTGGTATATAAAATGTTCTATTTTATGAAAATGGCATGTATAGGCTAAAATATACCAATGTTAATGTGGAAAATGGTTGGGTGTAAACTTAGCCATATTTTTTGTAAGTTTATAAAGTAAGTTTTGGTGTATACATATGATGTTATTGTTCAAATAGATGAATTATACAATTTGAATATGAGATAAGTTTGACATTAAATGTACATGAGAAAATATGGATATGGTATGATGAAATTGATGGGAAATCATGTATAAATTACTTGGTTGATATTTGAAATGGTTTGGTGCAGGTATAAGATGGAAATGGGTGAGAAATGAGACTTGGACATAACCTTATTTTGTCCACACGAGTAGACACACGGGCGTGTGTCTAGGCCGTGTATGACACACAGTCCATAACATGGGCATGTAGCCTGGCTGTGTGTCCCCTGCATCCAAAATTTGCAAAACAGAATGCTCAGAATTGAGCACACGGGCAAAGACACGGGCGTGTGTCTCAGCTGTGTGAGGCATACGGCCTGGCACACGGGCGTATCTCCTAGTTGTGTGAATCCTGCACCTATTTTTAAAAATTCGAATTAACCACACGGGCGTGTAACTTGGCAGTTTGAGATCAATTTGTTCATGGGTTGTAAGTCAGAGAGTTACATGACCTAGGGACACGGGCGTGTAACCAGGTGGTTGAAGGTACGAGCTGTTATCCAATGGAAATCAATCAGTCGCGGCGCTGCAAAAAGGCGACAGCAGCATTGGCTACTACAAGGTATATGTACATGAATAATATATAAGATCAATTGCACAACAATTAAGCATCTCCAACATGTTTGATGCAATTAGGAGACAATAATCAGTCTCCTAAATGTTTTAGCATAGGTTTCTAAATCTTATGTAGCGTTTTTTCTTCCTATGGAAATGTATTGTAATGTATTGTAGGAGAGGGCAAGTAGTAGCGTTTTCTCTTAGGTTCATTTATGTGGTTGTAGATTTCACCTTTGTAACTTGTAATTAACAACTGCAATTAAAACAAGGGTGCTTCAGAGTTAAAAATAATAATAAATTCTAATGCTGATATGTTAGATTATGCAATAGAGATATTATCTCTTTTGAATAGTTTAATGTCACATCAATAATTTCATCTTAAATTTTAGAATTTTCATTTAAATTTTATTTTCTTCAAAATGAAAATATTGATGTGGCATTAAACTATTGAAAAAGAGATACAGATAACTGAACGTTCCTGCACATTCCTTTCCCTGAACTAGGTCAAAAAGCCAAAATAATTGATTTTAGTCATTATAAAAAGAAAATGAATTCTTGAACCCCTTTCATGCTCATGTCACGTCGAGGTATTGTAGAAAAAAATGTAAAATCCAACCTAATTTATCATAATCAATTAGTTAACATGTTGGTTAATGGTATTCTGAAATATAAAAAAAAATCATTGGCTTATCAAATTATCTATCGAACCTTGAAAAAGATTCAACAAAAGATAGAAACAAATCTATAGAAACAAATCCACTATTTATTTTTTGTCAAGCAATACGTGGAGTAACTCTTGTTAAAGCAGTAAAAGTAAGACATGTAGGCGGATCGACTCATCAAGTTCCCATTGAAATAGGCTCCACACAAGAAAAAATACTTGCCATTCGTTGGTTATTAGGGGCATCTCGAAAACGTCCAGGTCAAAATATAGCTTTCAAATTAAGTTCCGAATTAATGAATGCTGCAAAAAGGAGTAGCTAAAAGCAAGTCATTCTGATTTCATACTTTCTAAATTTGATATGGATTAGTTTTTTTAAATTCTCATTTAATTTCATATTTTTATATAAATATATTAAGTAATTTTAATTTAAAACAACATAATTAATTACTAAATTATGACACAACTATGATGTGAGCAAAAAATAATATATATTTATTAAAAATTTTATTAAAAATAGATGAAAACATAAAAATATTATTAATATTTGTTATTTTGTAAAGTTAACGTACTTCTAAATGCTTTATAATAAGTAAGATATTTAATGAAAAAAATATAATTAATTATATTTTTAATAATTTTTAAAACTATTTATTAAATTATTGAATACGAATATTTATAAACATTTAGTTGAATACAAACATTTGTTTAATTGTATAAACTTAGAAGATTATATTAGAGATTTTGTTAAAAAGTCTGAATCAAATTTATGTATAATATTAATATATTTTATACTTATTTAAATTTAATCTAATCAAATATATGAATCTCAAATTTTATTTAAACTCATCCCTATTTATAAAATAAAATTCATATATGAATTTAGACTTTAATATTGAAGCTGAAACTTAATTAATATTTTAAATAATTTATTTTTTATAAAACTTATATTTTAGGTGTACAACCTTCCTAAATTTCAGACCTTTAAACAGATATAATATTTTTTTATATAAACCCTCTTAAAATTCGAGTTTAAGACAATATTAAATAAGTCCTCAACGGGATCCAAAGTTGTTTACGTGACGGAAGGGAAGAGTGACGGATGGGAGGAAGAGAAAAAGGGTAATGTGGCAAGCACCCAGAAGATTCCGAAGCCCAATGGCAAATCTCGTAATTTAAACGCAAATCCGGCGGCATTTCAATAACCCCCGCCCAGAAAATATCTAGCTTAATTCTCTCGAAGTTTCCTATCCTTCTTCTTCTTAGATATTTTTCTCGCTCTCCAAACTAAAAAAGAAAAAACAAAAAATCTGAAAAAAAATCCTAACAGCGACAACATAAACTACTGTTTCGGTTTTTCTCAAAAAGAACATTGGTTTTTTTGTTCCTGACCTGTTGTTCCTGTTTCTAAGATCTTAAAGTTATGGTTTTTGTATAGTTTGTGTTTTTCTTAAGAGCTTAAAGATTTTGGACGGCTAAGATGGACCGGGAAGGAGGATCCCACGGCGGATCTTGTTACTACACTATTCTCGGGATTCGCAAGGACGCCTCCTTCTCCGATATCCGTACTGCTTACCGTAAGCTTGCTCTGGTAATCAAAAAGCTTCTCTGGCTTTCATTAATTTCCAACGTTTTAGATAATAAAAAAACGGTGCGTTTAATGTATTCTTTTTGACGTTTTATTTTTTCTTTTTTTGGAAGAAATGGCACCCGGACAGATACGTCAAAAATCCGGCGGTCGCCGGCGAAGCGAAACTCAGGTTTCAGCAAATCCAAGAAGCTTATTCCGGTAACATTGTCGAATTCCTCCCTGTAATGCTATCGCCGTCGAATATTATCACCTTATTTGTTCATCAAATTGGCCGTTCGCTTTTTCACAGTTCTCTCAAACGGGTCCAAGAGATCAATGTATGACGCCAGTCTCTACGATCCCTTGGAAGATGATGACCAAGTGCGTAAAAATATACATGTATATTTATTTAAAGGTTAAAACATGCTCCAGGTCTTTGAACTCTTCTTACATTTGGAGTTTAGTCCTCTTTACTTTTACTTGCAATAATTGATCCAAAAGATAGTACTATTAAAAATCCTCTGTTAAATTTAAGTTCATTATAACATAAATTCTTCTGTTCTGAAAAGTAAAGGGACTAAATTCCAAATATACAAAAAGTTTTAGGGACTTGGAGCATATATATTTTAACATTTATTTAATTTTGCTAAGATCAAATCTTTTGCCTCCCTGAACTTTGTAAATTTTGCAAGCAGGACTTCTGTGACTTTATGCAAGAGATGATCTCGATGATGAACAATGTGAAAGACGAGGTGATCTCTTGATTTTCCTTTTAAATGTTGTATATGTAATTTATGATATCATCGACAGTCTAATTGATAAATTGGTGGGATATATAGGGGGACAGTTTCGAGGATCTGCAAAAGATGTTCGCCGATATGGTCGGCAGCGGAGATGGTATGAGCTTCAACGTCAACACTGATCCCACGGAGACGAAGAAGGCGCATTTCACGGCATCTAAGACTTAAGAACAAATGTAAACGCGAGGTAGCCATTAGCATTCAACCTCCCTTTGTCTTAGTTAATCCAATGAGCTTGTAAGGCCTAATTTCCTTCATTAGAGAAATAGAGGGTTTGTTTAGTTTTAGCCATTTAGGACCTTGTGGAACTTGGGAATTTCTTAACCTTTTTAAAATGATTTTAGAGAAATCGGTGTGATGATTGGCATTGGCATCAATGGTGTGTTCTGTTTTTAGCTCTTTTATTTTTTGCTGCTTGTAATGGAAACGGCACTCAATACTGCAGGTGGTTTGCTTTTCAAGCACCAATTTGCTTTATGCAATTAGGAACTAAAACAGGTTTCTGTGCCAGTGAAACAATTTCTGGGTGGCATATAATTGTGTGTAAATGTTAATATTCGACACATTTTGAAGGAAAGAATAAAATAGGTAAAAGACCCCTGCAATCCCTCTCAATTTTGAAATTTGCCATCTCAAAATTTAGAACAATTTAATCCTATCAATTTCAAAAGTGGATAATAAATATAATTAATTACGATGTTAATGTTTTTCATTAATTATACATGATTTTGATTAATAATAATAAATTTAGTCTTTAAAGTTTATACATTTTGTAAATTTGCTCTTAATTTAAAAAATTTATCTGACAAAAGGGTGAGATTGAATTTATTGAATGTTTTAGAAAAGGTCAAAATGATAAAATATATAAATATTAATGGTTAAATTTGTTATTATATCAATAAAAAATTACGTATAATAAGAAACATGAACTGTTACTTGCTTTTGAAATTTGATAGAGATGAAATTGTTTTAATTTTTTGAAAAGAACTAATTTATTGAATTTTGAAATGAAGAGGGACTGAAAAGGTTTTTTACCAATAAAATACAAACCACAATTTGGTTTCTTCTCATCGCATTCAGCAAGAAAAAAATGGTGGTTTGAAGCCCAGTGGCGATTTTGATGGATTAAGTTGAGGTTATTTGGGTTCTGGCCATCAAAGTATTGTTGCAAATATCATCTTCATATTCATAATTCAACAACAAAATCAAGTTTATCATCAGTATCTGGGTTTCAACCTTGGCAACACCAAGCTGCATTTTCTTTTGATGCCATTGTTTTGTGGCAGTTTTTGCTCGAAAGAAGGGACCAAAAAAAACTACCGAGTATGGGCGTTGATGGCTCAATCATAATGTATATAATAGTTTCAAAATCAATCAACCCAGTATGAAAGTTGTTTGAATATTGTACAACTTTTATTTTATTATTAATTTTATAATTATTTTATTATTTACTTATTAAGTTGTAATTTTTTAGTGTATTTTTAATTTGTAAAAAAAAAATTAATACAAGTAGGTCGAACTGAACTCAAATTTAATATTTTTATCTGAGTTAAGTTTAGATACAATCTTATGCCCATTTTTTAAATCAAACTCAAACTTAAAAAATAAACTCAAAATTTTATATTGGTTTGATCGAAACCAAACCCTATTATGATGGGTCTAAATGAAAAGTGATATTGTAGCTGTTTCTTATATTGGATGTCTTAAATAATTGTTTTTCTGATGGGTTTTTTACTAGACTAATATAAAAAAAATTAAAAAATTCCAAAATAATATACATAAAAAAGTATTTACGGAAATGGTACAAACAGGGTGGTCACGCCACTGTGATAGGCGGCACCACCCTGTTTTTCTGACATTACAGTAAAAAAAAGAAGCTGAAAAACGAAAAAAAAAGCTGAAAAACGAAAAAAATATATTGGGTGATGTGGGTCCCAGAGGCAGCACCAGTGTTGCCTCTGGCAAAGGCGGCACCAGTGTTGCCTCTGGCAGAGGCGGCACCAGTTTTGCCTTTGGCAGAGGCGGCACTGGTGGTGTGGGTCCCAGAGGCAGCACCTAAGCTCTATATATACCCCGAGCATCAGCAACTCCGGGACGAAGAATCAGCAGCAAGGAGAAGAAAATAAAGGGAAAGAAAGGAGAAGAGAAGAAAAAGAAGGAGAAGGAAAAAAGAAGCTATAATTTTTTTTAAATAATGGATTTTTATATTGTTATTGTGTTTTTTTTGTTATTATTATTGTTGATTTTTATTATTTTTTGCTGTTAGTTATTATTATTGTTAGTAAAAAACCCTTAAAATTGTTGTTAGTAAAAAAACCCTAATAATATAAAAAAAATAAATTAGTAAAATAGGTTGTTTATTTTTTATATTATTAGGGTAAAAAACTGTTTTTAAGTTGATTAGATAATATTTATGATTTGTTCTTATTATGGATAAATGTTGTTTATGTATAAAATGAGAACTGAAAAACTATGAGCTTATGAATGAAAAAAATTGCATATTGGTTAATTAATTTTTTTTATTTAAGTAGTTTATTTGGTGTTCAAAATTTTTTTGAGAAAGTTTGTTTATTTTTCAACAGATTCAGCAGTGAAGATGGAAAATCAGTTTTTCGTATGTGTTTATTTCGATGGAATTATCTTGACAACAACTGTTGGATGCATATTTGAATGTCGGCAACAAATAGCAATGAGATTTAATAGAAATGTCTCGTTGGATGATATGAAAGGAAGAATTAACGCAAAAATTGTTAGACGTTGTGGGAGAAGGATCTCGAAACTTTTCTACAAGTTTCCAGTTTCGATAGATCCAATCAAATTCACTGAAATGGAACTTGTCGAAGACGAAGACGTGGAGACAATGATCACTCTTTACTGTGGGAATGAGAGTGAAAAAAATGCACCGATTCACTTATTTGCTGAGTTAGCCGGTATGGAGGAAAATGAAGATCTCACTATATATGGTGAAGAACATAGAGCTCAAGAACCGTGCATGGTGGCTCAAATATCGTACATTGATAGTGAATCGACTATACGTGGGATCGATATTGATCTTAATGTTACAGCCGATATTAATGCGGTTGGTGATGATGGTTACGATAGTAGTGATCCTTGTTATCAAGAGGTCGATGGTGATAGTGATCCCGATGTGGACGATGTCCCCGATGATATTGATGATGAAGACGTGAATGACGATGGAAACATTAACGCGTCTTCGGTTGGGAACCAGATGCGACGTGTTGTGATTCACAATAATCTTGGGCCACACATGTCGCTTATAGACCCCGACGTGGCGCATGTAGCCGAGTTCCGAGAGTACCCTGAAATACTTCCTGCTCACCGACTGGCCGTAAATTCTGATACTGAGGAGTTATTCGTTGGCCAGAGATTCGAAAGTAAAGAAGAGTGTGTATTTGCTATTAAGCGGTATAGCATGAATATATCAGTAGATTACAAAGTTGCAGTGTCAAAACCGACATTATATATTGGAGACTGTTGAAAGTCGGCGGAAGGCTGCAATTGGCGGGTACGAGCTGCATTTATTAAAAATTCTCAGATGTGGGAGATACGCAAATTTGTTGGGCCTCACACATGCACATCAACACGTATGATAGAAGATCATCGAAAACTTGATTCTAAAACTATCTGTACGTGTATTATGCCAATGGTGAAGGACATGCCGACCATTAAAGTTTCAGTACTGATTGCCGAAATACAAGCACGATTTCAATATTGAGTGTCATATCGAAAGGCATGGATAGCAAAACAGATGGCAATGGAGCAATTGTATGGGGATTTCGATGCGTCCTATAACGAGCTACAGGGATGGATAGCCGCTATGCGGGAGTACATACCGGGGATCGTCATTGAGTTACAGACACGACCTTATTACGGCCCGGATGACCAAATACAATCGGGAAAAAAAATCTTCCATCGAATGTTTTGGACGTTTGATCCATGTGTACGTGCATTTCCCCACTGTAAGCCATTTGTGCAAGTGGATGGGACCCGGCTATACGGAAAATATACACAGATTTTACTTCTTGCGGTTGCTTAAGACGGTAACAGGAACGTGCTCCTGATAGCATTTGCCATTGTAGATAAAGAGAACATGGAATCGTGGGAATTCTTCCTTACCAACCTGAGAAGGTATGTTATTAGCAACGATAATATTTGCATTATCTCTGATAGAGGGAGAGGATTAATTGCCGCCATTAGACGTTACGGTGTACCATGGAGATCCGTTTACTGCATCCGTCACATCGCAGCTAATTTCATGAGAGATTATAAAAATGCAGACTGGAAGAAACAATTTGTCAAAATGGGTAAATGATTGGCTTATCTTTTCAATATAAGTTTTTAGGGCAATACTGTAACTTATCTTTTTTTAATACATATACAGCGTACGAGCTAGAGCCACACATTTTTCGCCAAAGAATGACTCGACTTGAGAGTGACATGGAGGGTCAAACAAATACATCCTTCCGGCAGTGGTTAAGTACTATGGAGCCGTGGCAATGGGCTCAAAGTTTTGACGAGGGCTTTTGTTATGGCCAAATGACCACAAACTTAGTGGAGGGGGTCAACGCTGTATTGTTGAAAACACGACATCTTCCGATTTCAACAGTCTTCTCGGCTACATTCTACAGGTTGGCTACCTTGATGCCAAGAATGGGTCAGCAACAAGTTAACCAGATGCAGGCGGGACACGTCTTTGTTGAAGATGTCAGGGATGCAATGGTTGCAAACCGTCGGATGGCGAGGTTGATGAATGTAGAAATATATTCACGATGCCTTGAAACGTTTCGAGTTACGGAGACCATTGGTCGTCGACCCAGTATACCACCGAGGTCCTATGGAGTTAATCTCCGGAATAGACAATGCGATTGCAGGAGATTCCAAACACTTCATTATCCGTGTGCGCATGTCGTGGCAGCGTGTGCTAAAGTAAACCTTAATGTTGACCTATTTGTCGATGATGTGTACACACTCAATCGCACGTTACGTGTATGGGAAAATGAGTTTCCTGTCCTGCCTGACCTGTCTACATGGGAAGTGCCTCCGACGACTTTCGAACTTGTCCCAGACAGAGGGCTACGCAGAAATCTGAGAGGTCGTCCGCAATCAACTAGAATCCGTAATGAAATGGACATTAGGGAGAAATCCGACGGTACGCGTTGTGGATTATGTAGGTTAGCTGGTCATAATCGGAGTAAATGCCCGCAGCAAAACTACCATGTCGGACAATCGTCACTATCAGGTGGGAATTGAACTTATGTTGTAATAATAAAATAATCTATTTCATGCAAAACATGCAAATTAGCCATTTCTAACAGAATATTCATACATATTTTCCTCCTCCTCCTCTCCATTCCACATCCTTAATTTATATAACATGATATAAGTAACAGTATCAATAATTTCACTATGTATATTCAAAACTGTCCAATTGAGTTATAGTCACTAAATTATTTATATCTTGAGCCACAGAACTCCAAATTAAGATCCGATAATTTTCTCTGAAACTAGACTCACATATCTTCTTACCATAAAATTTTTAGAATTTTTGGTTTAGCGAATTAGTACAGTTTATTCATTAAACTCTTCCCTATTTTGCTGTTTGACAGTTCTGACCATTCTTCGGTAAAATTTAATTATCTCTTTATACAGAATTCAAATGATGTTCATGTTTGTTTCTTATAAAACTAGACTCATTGAAGAATTTAACCATATAAATTATGTCCCATAATTATTTTTATACAATTTTTAATGATTTTTCCAAGTCAGAACAGATGATCTCAAAATCATTCTGAACCAGTCTCACAAAAATCTAAATATCTCATAGTACAGAATTCATTTACTTATCTCCACCTGCATTGGCGGATCCGGGATGTACTGGCGGCAACCAAACTTTCGTAGTACCCGATCCCCGTGGTACCACTCGACTACATTGAAACAGATAATTGGTGCGTTAGTGCACCACAAATGAGAATCAACATAGGCAGACGAGGGTATAATGGCCGCAATTTCTGGTCTACGGTATGGCGTCCATATAAACTGCACGATTAATACCATGACTAAAATTTAACACGGTTGGGGTAAGATATACAAAGCAATTACATGTCACGAATATTTGAATAGCTTACCCCTTCTCTGGCATGTTGTTCAATCAGTAGACGATATATCGGGACAGTATATGACCTCCCGATACCAGGATAAATACTCCATCTACGAAAACAATTTTCAAGCAAATTTAATGTCATTAGAATATTATCATTATAAAGAAATTGTCAATTAATAACAAGTTAAATTTTATCACCTGTTGACTAGCGGATATACGTATGGCTGGTGAGTGACAGATGCCAAGAATGGCATCAGATACAGAGCCCATGATTGCAACAATATAAGGCATCCGCCTATGTCTACAGCATCAGGATCTGTCGTCCGACAGAGCTCACGGTACAACATAGAAAGAACTGCGGAACCCCAACTATAGGAGCGAACACTACGCAGATCAGCTAACAGAGGTAAATATTGGAGATGAACCCTGTTGTTGTTCGAATTGGGCATCAGTACACCTCCTATGATATGCATAATATACGCTCGAGCTGCGCATACCAACTCTTATTCAGTGGCATTATCTGATAAATGTTGAAAATTGGCTTTTAGCCATGTAAATTTCAACTCCGAAAAACTAGACTCAGCATCACCGGGCGAGACTCTTAATAGGCTATAACAAAGTGCAGCCGGCTCAGCTATCGCACTTACGCCCGTGACGGCATCCCCGTTAATTGGGAGCCCAAACTGTAACGCAACATCCTCCAGAGTGACAGTGCACTCCCCACAAGGCAAATGAAAAGTGTGGGTCACCGGTCTCCAACGCTCAACCAATGCGGATATCAAATCGTACCGCAAATCGAACGTCCGGGTCAATGCTGCTGACCCGAATCCAGCTAGCTCCAAGTAGGGCATCAGTCGTGCATCCGGGGAATATCCTACACCATTCACCCGGCCCCTTAATTTGCGGAACAAGTCCTGACAGTGTTAAATTACAGAAAACGATTATAATAACATAATTTATTTCAACGTAGATCTTTTTTTAATGGAACCATTGGTTAACAAATAATAATATATTACCGTATTATTAACTGTGTCACATATGTGAGAAAGTTTCTTATCAATCAATGAAGCCATTGCGATGCCTGCAAATTCAAAATAAATTTCGGTTATTAATTTTAATGTTTGATAGATTTTAAATATTTATTAGAATAAATTACAAAAAAAATAGCAAACAAATTTTTCGACAACATTTTTTTTACTATACTGCATTAAAAAATTAAATATATCCAACTTAAATACAAATATATTACTTAAGTGTTTTTAGCACTTTATTCGTATTTTTTATCTCCGTATATTATTTTTTAAAATATATCATATTCGTATTTTATTTTTTATATTATTCTAGCAAAAAATGTTTCAAATGTATTACTTGAGTGTTTTTTATATTAATTTAATAAATAACCCTGATTTTGGCATTTTCTTCGTGTTTTTTTCGTATACTATTTTTTAAAATATATTATTTCTGTATTTTATTTCTTTATATTATTTTAGTGCATAATGTTTCAAATGTATTATATAAGTGTTTTTTTATTTTTTTAATAAATAACCCTGATTTTAGCACTTTATTCGTATTTTTTATCTCCGTATATTATTTTTTAAAATATATCATATTCGTATTTTATTTTTTATATTATTCTAGCAAAAAAATGTTTCAAATGTATTACTTGAGTGTTTTTTATATTAATTTAATAAATAACCCTGATTTTGGCATTTTCTTCGTGTTTTTTCGTATACTATATTTTAAAATATATTATTTTTGTTTTTTATTTCTTTATATTATTTTAGTGCATAATGTTTCAAATGTATTATATAAGTGTTTTTTTTATTTTTTTTAATAAATAACCCTGATTTTACCACTTTATTCGTATTTTTTATCTCCGTATATTATTTTTTAAAATATATCATATTCATATTTTATTTTTTATATTATTCTAGCAAAAAATGTTTCAAATGTATTACTTGAGTGTTTTTTATATTAATTTAATAAATAATCCTGATTTTGGCATTTTCTTCGTGTTTTTTTCGTATACTATATTTTAAAATATATTATTTTTGTTTTTTTTTTTATATTATTTTAGTGCATAATGTTTCAAATGTATTATATAAGTGTTTTTTTTATTTTTTAATAAATAACCCTGATTTTAGCACTTTATTCGTATTTTTTATCTCCGTATATTATTTTTTAAAATATATCATTTTCGTATTTTATTTTTTATATTATTTTAGTAAAAAACTCGTCAGCACCACTTTCCCCAAAAAAGTTTTTTTCGTAATTTTTCCTTCTCGTATTTTATTTTTTCATTAATATATTTTTTAGCATTTTATTTTTATACTATTTTTAATAAAAGGTTTAAAACCCCCATCACATAAAAAATAAAAAAATAAAAAAATCAGAATATAATAAGTCAAATAAATTTAAAAAATATAATTAATCAACCTAAAGCACACTTAACAAATAAATTACATAAAATAATAACAATAAAACATTATTTCCACATAACATGCGTATTACTTCAATGAAAATATAAAATAAATACGAATATATCTTAATATCTCTTCTTAACCAAATAACACATTGTAAAGAAATAAAAAAAAATTATATCTGTTTTAAATCTAAATCAATCACCAACAATAATAATAACAACTAAAATAAATAACTTAAATTAATTAACATTAATTAAAAAACCCTCAAATTTATAAAAAAAAAAAGATTTACCTTTTTTTTTTCCTTCTTTTTCCTTCCCTCTTCTTCTTCTCTCTATTTCTTTTTTCTTCTCTCAACCGCCGGCCTCCTTCTTCTCCTCCTCCCCTTCTTTTTCTTTCTTCTTCTTCTCTTCTTTCCTTCTTCTCCTTCTTTTCTTTTTCTCCTTCTCCTTCTTTCCCCCCGAAATGAGACTCAAGGGGACCATATATTATGGTCCCCAAAGAAAACAACAAAACCCATCTGCATGAGGGGTCAAATCGGCGTGGCTTTGGGCACCGGTGCCGCCTCTGCCAGAGGCAACACTGGTGCCGCCTCTGGCAGCCACATCACCCAATTTTTTTTTTCGTTTTTCAGCTTTTTTTTTTTGTTTTTCAGCTTTTTTTTTATTGTAATGTCAGAAAAACAGGGTGGTGCCGCCTATCACAGTGGCGTGACCACCCTGTTTGTACCATTTCCGTAAATACTTTTTTATGTATATTATTTTGGAATTTTTTATTTTTTTATATTAATCTGGTAAAAAACCCTTTTCTGATCCTTTGAAAATATTATTATATGCTTGTATAAATCTATTATTTAACTTTTGAGGTGTATTTTTATTTTTATCATGTTTTAATTGTTTTTATTTTTATGTTATCACATTTTAATTATTTTTTTTTTCTATTTTGAAACATCGTGAATGGTTTATTGTTTTGGTGAGAAGGGAATTGTATTTAGGGGAGTAAAATTCGATTCAATTTGAAAAAATTAAAAATAATTTTGAATTTCGAGTTAATCAAATTGAATTATTTGAGTTATTCAAATTATTCTAGTCAAACTCAAATAACTCGATTCGAGTTGAGTTTGACAACATATAATTCAAGTAATTCGAATAACAGATTGGTATAAATACCCTTTTGCTCCCTGTCAATTTTGAAAATAAGTAAATTGACCTCTCTCAATAAAATTAAAAAAATCAAAATATTTTTCAAAAATTCAAAATAATTTTTAAAATGAACGCTAACTCCTAATTGTATTGATCCCTCAATCTAGGCCCAAACTAGTCAGATATTTTAAGAGAAAATATCAAAATTTTTTTATAAGATGTCTAAATTAGGTTTAATGCTACTGATCGCATATTAACGGTTTAATTTAATTGTTTTTTAAAATAAAGCTAAGATTGGAGGAAGAAGTATAGCAATTGAAGCTTTAAATTAGGGTCTATTTATGCAGCATAAAAATAAAAATCAGTCAAAGTGAATCTGACATCGATAATCCCACTTTTAATATGATATTAGTTTTCATCCTATAAATATATATTGGTGATAAAAGAAGCCAAATTAGGACCCGAGACGTACGGATCGGGCGATGCAAATGTGCTGAATCCGAGTTTATAGGTGATGATGGGGCTCAACTTCAACTGAAAGCCGAAAGCCCACTCCTCCACCATCCCTCAACCTCAAGACGAGTGGCTAACCCCATTTTCTATCTCCAGGTAAGAAAAATTGAAAAAAGGAAAATTTATTTCTCTCA
The DNA here is from genome assembly GCA_020496765.1 of Gossypium stocksii. Lineage (NCBI taxonomy): Eukaryota > Viridiplantae > Streptophyta > Magnoliopsida > Malvales > Malvaceae > Gossypium > Gossypium stocksii. Next base: position 116,680,520 of record CM035623.1, read on the forward strand.
CTTTCAGAAGTGTGTGTTTGGAACTTTTTTTCGAACACGTAATGCGCGTTGCTTCACGTCTCGAATCACTCCCTGCACAAGGCACGCCTCTCTCTCTCCCTCTCCCTCTCTCTCCCTCTCATGTGTTTGGTTGCTTGGAAATTGGAAGGATATAAGAGAAAGGTTTTGATGTTATTATGTTTTGAGAAATGCGAAGGGAAGTAGAAGAACTCACAAGCGAGCTTGGTAAAAGAAAAAAAAAAGTTGCTTCTCAATGGATAACAGAAGAGAAAAAAAACTAAGATTTTGAATTCAAATTTTAGGGGTTTTTTTTCTTGGGGGGGGGGGCGAATCTCTGAATTTGTATTTTGTGAAGACATTGAAGTTTTGTTCTTATTTTCCCCCTTCAGAGCATATATGGTTGCATTAAACTTCATTTAGATTGTGCTATTTGATTAAATAGTTAGTCTTGTTTTGTTAAGAGTCAAAGTGTCAGTTAGCCATTAATTGTGATATTGATGTCAGACAAACAAACTTTTATCATTGGGTTCAGTTTTTTGTGTAAAAAAAAAAACCATTTTAACTTTTTGGTGCAAAATTAGGGTTGAAGTTCACTCCTTGATGGCTTGTTCAATTGTTTTCAGTAATGTCTGATCTGGAAACTTCTCCATTGAAACTTGTTTTGTGATGGTTTTCCCTCATCTCCTTTATTCAAGGTTTTAAGGGTTTTGGTTCATTATCATAGTGAAACTTGCGTTTTCATATTTTAGGTCTTAATTTGATCATGTAGGGATCTTTTATTTTGGGTCTTAGTTTGATTATGTAATGAACTTAAATCTTTTTGAGGCTTGATATGGTTGATATTTTATCTGTTATTCTTATTTTACTAATTCAACTGTTCTTCATTTTCAGGTTGGAGTCTATTGTTCGTCTAATGTGGTATAATTTATCCATTAAAACCTCGCCTTGTTATAGATTAAATTCAGATGAGATCCGCTGCCATTTACTTTTCAATGTTGCAAGCCCCCAGAGGCAGGATCCATGGCTTAGCTAACTTTTGTTGGGAAAGCTTCCACAATATAAGTTGCAGTCATGTAAATAGTTCGAGCCTCAAGCCACTTGCGTCCAAGTATGGGGTTCAAGGAGGTTACAGTAGGAGATGGATTAGAAGGCCTATGACAACAAAAACAGGTGGAAGAAACAAGACTAACCAGGCTGCTAAACCAAGTAACCTTGTGCGTAAAATTGTAGATGAAAAGGTGTCAACAAGCACTGCATTGGATTTAAATAAAGCAGATGAAACAAGTAAACATCAACAGGTTCAGTACTGTGGTATTAAACAGATGATTGCAGAGAACAAAGACTTAGCTGACCTTGTAACGTTTATTATATATGATACTGAAACTTCGGGCCTTAGTAGAAAAGATGATCGAATCATTGAGATAGCTCTTCAGGATCTGGCAGGAGGTGAAAACAGCACATTCCAGACATTGGTTAATCCTGGATGCTATGTTGCAAATTCTCATATTCATGGCATCACAAGCAACATGGTTTGTAGGCGTGATGTTCCAAGGTATAGTATTTCTTGGGTTTCTTCCACCACTTATAAATCAAAACGAGGTAGTGGTTAAATTTGAAACTTTTCCCCCATTGATTGCTGGATAATGACATTGGCGAACTGCTAATTGCATCTAAAGCCAAATTATTAGGTTTTGCTTATAACAGGATGTGCTGTTTGGACCTTTTGTAGGATGGAGGAACTAATACCAATCCTGCTGCAGTTTATAAAAAGCCGTCAGAAACCCGGGGGTTATGTATTGTGGGGTGCTCACAATAGTTTTGCATTTGATTTACCGTTTTTAATCAATGAATTCAATCGTTGCTCATACGAGATTCCTCCGAATTGGTTGTTTATGGACACTATTCCTCTCGCTCGTGAACTGATGAAGTCCGGAGGTCTCTCTTTTCCCTCCTATTTTTTGTTGATATGGTTTAGCTGCAAGTTAAAAGCTTTGACATTGAAATCGAATTCCTTTTTATCCACAGGGTCCAACCTCCCTTCGGGAACATCCTTACAAGCACTTCGAGAGCACTACAAGATCCCATTAGTTGGTTCAGCACACAGAGCCATGTCTGATGTAAGAACCTTATCAATGATTCTACAGATGTTAACATTTGACTTGAAACTCACACTCCCAAACCTTGTCACAAGATCTTTCACTGCCTTCGAATATGTCAACAATAAAAGGAAAAAGAGTTGAGCCCTAGTTTCGAGGTGGTTTATCCTGTATTTAATTATTTGTTGTATTCCTTAAACTCCATTCTTACCAATAAAATGCTAAGCTGCATTTGTGATTCAATCACTATATGAATTATGTTTATTTGGAAATTAACATCCATTACATGCTTATATATGTTTACTCTCTGAGCTTACCAACATAAGAAAGCACATGATTACTGACCTAAAGAATGTTGTAACAAGTAAGCTCAAGAGAGGAAGTATGAGATTGTATACGCAGTTCGGTTATCAGATCTATATTCATGAGTACTGACCTAAAGAATGAATCTATTATACAAACCTTCTTGATAACAGCCTAATCTATCAAACACATCAAGTATAAATGCAAGGCTAAAGTCATATAGCGTCTATGCATTCATTCTACGCCTAGAACCTTTCCTATAGAATGCTAGATGCCACTTTCACAAATGGCGAAATCTAAATAATGAAATCTACTTTAAAACAGTTCCTAGTTTGATCGAAGTAGTGCTGTCTTCTATCACCAATTCTAAAGGAAGCGTCCCTTATAAAGTCATGTGGAACCAACTATCATATCTCAAACAAATCATTTAGAAAACATTAAACTATTTATTTTATTGGTAATTTCAAATAATTAAACTTCTAATCAACTATCTATAAATATTTAATACGGGTTGAAGAGAAAAAAACGATAAAAATCTGTAAATTGATGAAAATAAAAAAAAATTTAATTGTCATTTCACTCATTCGATTAAAAGAGATGCAGTCTAATCAGAATCGTTTTTTTATAAAGTTCCAAGTTAGTGCCTGTGTTCAGGGTTTGGAATAATGTCCACTAGACGTGCGATTCATGAGTGATAATGCGCTTAATTGACATGTTTTTATTATTTATTTTAATTAATTTTGAACATAAGTTCCAAGTTAGTTCAATTAAGGATCGAAAGGCGTTAACACAGTTAAATCTGCATTTGTCTAACGAAATTTTGCAAGATGTGATGAAAGAGAAAACCGCCGCTGGATTATGGAAAAAGCTGGAACAAATATGCATGTCGAAAACTCTAACCAGCAAGCTGCATATGAAGCAACGTCTTTATGCTCATCGTTTGGAGGAAGGTGCATCTGTGCACGAACACTTAACAGTGTTTAAAGAAATTCTCTAAAACTTGGATGCCATGGAAGTTCAGTATGATAAGGAAGATCTAGGGTTGATTCTACTTTGTTTGTTGCCCCCGTCTTATTGAACCTTTAGAGACACGATTTTATGTAGCCGCGAGTCTCTCACAGTTGATGAGGTTTATGATCCTTTAACTTCGTATGATAAGATGAAGCATCTTGTGGTTAAAACCGACTCTCAATGTGAGGGTCTCATTGTTCGTGGGAGACAAGATCAGAATGCTAATGATGATCATGGAAGGACACAAGAACGGAATCCTCACGGTAAATCTAAGGGTAGATCGAAGTTTTCAAACAGAGGTAAAACTTGTAACTTCTGCAAGAAGAAAGAGCACATTAAATCTGAGTGCTATAAGCAACAAAATAAGATCAAAAGGGAGGCTGCGAATCAAAAGGGAAAACAACCAGAAAATTCCGGTGAAGCTGATGTTGTAGAAGACTACAGCGATAGTGAACTTCTAGTCGCTTCTGTCAACAATTCTGAAGTGAGTGAGGAGTGGATCCTTGATTTGGGCTGCACTTTCCACATGAGTCACAATAGAGATTGGCTTACAACTTACGAAACAGTGTCTGAAGGTGTTGTTTTGATGGGAAATAATGCTTCGTGTCAAATCGCAAGTGTTGGAACAATTAAAGTTAAGATGTTTGATGGAGTTGTCAGAACACTTAGTGACGTAAGACATGTTCCAGAATTGAAGAGAAATTTAATTTTGTTAAGTACTCTTGATTCAAAAGGGTACAAATACACAGCTGAAAGTGGGGTTTTGAAAATTTCTAAAGGTTCCCTCATTGTGATGAAAGGGCAAAGAAAGACTGCCAAGTTATATGTTCTGCAAGGTTCTACTGTTACGGTGATGCAGCTGTCGCTTCCTCTTCCTTGTCAGATGATGATATTACTAAACTTTGGCATATGCGCTTAGGGCATATAAGTGAGAATCGTATGGCAGAATTAAGCAAAAGAGGACTTCTTGATGGGGAAGAAATTTGCAAACTGAAGTTCTGTGAGCACTGTGTTTTTGGGAAGCAAAAGAGAGTTCGATTACTAAAGGAATCCATAACACGAAGGGAACATTGGAGTATATTCATTCTGATCTGTGGGGGCCATCCAGAGTACCTTCGAGAGGTGGAGCTAATTATATGCTAACTTTTATTTATGATTTTTCTAGAAAAGTTTGGGCATTCTTCTTGAAGCAGAAAAGCAATGTGTTTTCCGCATTTAAGTCTTGGAAGACTATGATTGAAAAATAGATGGGAAAACAAATAAAACACCTTCGCACAGACAATGGCTTAGAGTTTTGTTCTAATGAGTTTAATAAACTGTGCAAGTTAGAAAGGATCGTGAGACACTTGACAGTTCGTCATACACCATAGCAAAATGGCGTTGCAGAACGAATGAATAAAACGATAATGGAGAAGGTTCGATGTATGTTGTCAAATTCCAACTTACCAAAGTCATTTTTGGGCCGAAATAGCCTCTACTGCATGTTTTTGGATCAACCGATCTCTATCCATTGCCATTGAGAAAAAGTCTCCACAAGAGGTATAGTCTGGTAACCCTGCTGACTATTCTGTTTTAAAGATTTTTGGGTGTCCTGCATATGCTTATGTTGATAATGGAAAATTGGAACCAAGATCCATTAAATGTGTTTTTCTTGGTTATAAAACTGGTGTTAAAGGGTATAAGTTATGGTGTCATAAAAATAGAAAAGTTGTGATTAGCAGAGATGTTGTTTTTTATGAAACTACTATGCTACCTAACTTATCTCTTAAAGATTCTTCCAATAAAGAAAATCAAAAGCAGGTGGAGCATCAGATTAATACAGAGTCACTCCTCAAGCCAGTACAAAAATTAAGAATAGAGTTACTTCTTCACCACAATACTCTATCGCAAAAAATAGAACTAGAAGAGAAATTAAACCTCCAAAGAAGTACGCTGAGGCTGATCTAGTTGATTATGCTTTAAATGTGGCTGAAGATATTGATGCCAACCAAGAGCCATCTAATTATTCTGAGGCAGTTAGTTGTGAAGACTCAGAAAAGTGGATGTTTGCTATGCAAGAGGAGATGGAATCACTCCAGAAAAACAAAACATGGGATCTTGTAAAACTTCCTAAAGTTAAAAAGGTTGTTCGTTGTAAATGGGTGTATAAAAGGAAAGAAGGGACTCCAGGAGTTGAAGAACCCAGATATAAAGCAAGGCTTGTTGCAAAGGGTTACAGTCAAATTCCAAGAGTGGACTTCACAGATGTGTTCTCCCCAGTTGTGAAGTATAGTTCGATTCGAACTTTGCTTGGTATTATGGCCATGCATGATTTGGACCTTGAGCAGTTAGATGTTAAAACTGTATTTTTGCATGGAGAACTTGAGGAGGATATTTACATGCAACAACCGAAGGGTTTTACAATCTCAGAAAAAAAGGACTATGTTTGCTTGCTAAAAAAGTCCCTTTACGGTTTGAAACAGTCACCAAGACAGTGGTACAAGAGGTTTGATTCCTTTATGACTTCTCATGATTTCAAAAGAAGTAGTTTTGACAGTTGTGTTTACAATAAGAAAAACAATGATGGTTCTTTTGTATATCTACTACTTTATGTTGATGACATGTTGATAGCAACAAAAGATAAAGGAGAGATAAGAAAAGTCAAAACCCAACTAAGTGAAGAATTTGAGATGAAAGATTTGGGACCAACAAAGAAGATACTTGGTATGGAAATTCTTAGAGATAGAAAAGCAAGTAAATTGTACCTAAATCAGAAATGGTACATTGAGAAAGTTCTTTGCAGGTTCAATATGCAGAGTGCTAAGCCTATTAGTACTCCTTTAGCAGCTCATTTTAGACTTTCATCAGCTTTGTCTCCACAATCAGATGATGAGATTGAGTACATGTCACATGTTCCATACTCTAGTGCAGTGGGATCTCTCATGTATGCTATGGTTTGTTCACGTCCAGATTTATCATATGTAGTTAGTGCAGTTAGCAGATACATGGCGAATCCCGATAAAGAACACTGGAAAGCAGTTCAGTGGATTTTAAGATACTTACGAGGTACTACTGATGTTTGCTTACAGTTTGGAAGAACTAGAGATGGAGTCATTGGGTATGTTGATGCTGATTTTGCTGAAGACCTTAATAAAAGAAGATCTCTCACATGTTATGTCTTTATAATTGGAGATTGTGCAATTAGTTGGAAAGCCACTTTACAAACTACAGTCGCTTTGTCTATCACTGAAGCTGAGTACATGGCGATTACTGAGGCCTGTAAAGAAGCTATTTGGTTGAAGGGACTATTTAGTACAGTATTTTGTGAAAGTCAGAGTGCCATCTTCCTGACAAAAGATCAAATGTTTCATGAGAGAACAAAACACATTGATGTTCGGTATCATTTTGTTCGTGATATTATTGCTCTTGGTGATATTGTTGTGAGCAAAATTAGTACTCATGAAAATCCTGCAGATATGATGACTAAGTCACTTCCTATAACCAAGTTTGAGTATTGCTTAGACTTGGTTGGTGTTCATTGTTAAAGTTAAACCCCTAAGAGGTTTTATGGAAGAGGTGGAGAACTTATTCGTTGAAAGTTCGCGATGAAGAACTTGTTCATTGAGAATTCGTGTCAAGGTAGAGATTGTTAGAATTAAGTGACCTGAATTCTTATTTAAATAAAATACGATGGAAAATAAAATAAAAGTAATATCTAAATAGAACTAGACTTCTTTTATTTTATTTTATAATAAGGTTTTTTAAACCTTATTAAACTCCATCTATTTTATATTGATTAGGATAAGGTGTTTCAATCCTACTAGAATATGACTTTACAAGCCTATAAATAGACATAGTCTATTCCTATTGTAATGATTCGAATTCGACATAGTGAATTTTATTCTCTTCTGCCCGTGGTTTTTTCCCGAAAGTGTTTCCACGTAAAATCTATGTGTTCTTTATTTTTATTTTTATTTTTTGCGATATATTGTCATTACCGATATTATATTTTTTTTACATTTTTTTCTTTATTTAATTTCTATTATTTATTTATTTCCATATTTAATCTTCCATTCTATTATATACAGGTTAGCATGAGTCGTGGGCACAAAAATACCTGCGACACATTTTAGTTATAACGAAATACAAATCTGGATAGATCAATCTTTGTGTGATTGATCCTCCTTCCTATACTACAAATTTAATTTTGGTTTTAGGTATGGTAATTTATTTTTGATTGATTTGACACCCATCAATGAGTTAGAAAATAATGGAGAAGATCCAACCGATTGAAAGTAAAAATTAAAATTATGTGAGAATCTGAAATTAATCTCGTAAAATTCTGTAAAGTCAAATTTGGCCAGCTTTTTTCATGATTCTAGTTCCGAAATTGTATAGCTTTGAGTTATCTTTAAAACGGTTTTTGAATAACTTGAACTTGAAATATGATAATTTTTGTTAAGCAATGCATTTCCCTATGGGAAGTTCAAGATTAGTAGTTCATAGTATTAACTTCAACTTTCTAACATATTTTGATCACCTTTTTGTGTTATTTTTGTTCCCAAATCATAGATCACCAAATTGTCTTCACAAGAATTTTGAATCACCTAATTTCAAATTCTACAACACGACATATAATCATTTCTATCAAAGAGTATAGTTTCTTGCCGACAGTTTAAGATTGACCACAAATAAGCTTTTCCAGCATGTGGAAACGGATCAAAATAAATCTAGATACTAAATAATCAATGATTTATAGTTTTTAACTAATCGAGTTGATTCTAAGTTGTATTAAAATTTTTAAAATTTGGTCCTGCACCAGTTTCGTATTTTTCCAACATGAAATACATCATATCACTGAGTTTAAGATAGAGAAATTGCCTATACGATACTTAGGTGTTCCTTTTGTGACTAAGAGACTCTTCTCCCTTAAGATTTCAACTTTGTATTTTATTCTTGTTTAGCCAAACATCTAAGCTATGCAGGAAGGATGCAATTTATCCGGTCAAGTTCAGAATTTTTTATGTAAACAATTTTTTGTTGCCAAAAGCAATACTTCAATCTATTAATCAGAGAAAAGACGAGGCGACAAGGGTGCAAGGGTTAATTGAGGACAAATTTGTAAGCCCAAATCAAAAGGGGGGCTTGGATTGAAAAATCTTGAAATATGAAACCATGCTATATGATTAACCATATTGAAGCTATCCAGGGATCATTATAAATAGCTTAGCTGCAAGCTTGAAAGATTGGTCTTTGTGACATGTTTCTTCTTTTCGTAATAAAAGTTGGAATTGGAGAGTGATTCTAGGAGTTGGAGAGAAAGCTAGTTATTGCTTAAACTTGTTAGCAGGACAAAAATAAGGAGAGAAAGATGGTAAGGTTCCATGGCATAGAATTCTTTGGTTACCTATAAAAGTGAGGCTCCAATCCATGGGGTTAACATTGATAGTTATTGCAAATTGGCCGAAAAGATAAGACATCATCTGTTGTTTGATTGTGAATATTTGAAGAAAGTTCGGGGAGAAATCCTTAAGCTTTGCAATATTAACAGAAGGACCAGTAGATGGAATCAAGAGTTTCAGTGGGCTATTGCGTGTTTGAAGGGGAAATCTCTCATAACTCTTATTTTGAAGCTACAATAGAACGCTCCTATAAACTTTATATGGAAACAACGAAACAGTAGACAGAGCAGTTGCATGGATTAGATTGGGGGGGGGGGGGGGAATCTATTAATACACTTATATTGTAAATGTACAATTATGTAGAGATTGGGATAGGTGCGTAAATGAGGTGTTGGTGCTCTCAAGCCACTCAAATTTGATTAAAAAAGATTTAAATTTGATTCGGTAATTATTAAACAGAGCTTAAGCTCGAGCTATCGATCAAACCGAATTCGAGCTTAGTCAAGCTACTCGAATTCGATTAAAAAAATTAAACTTGATTCGTTAATTATCGAGCGGAGCTTAAGCTTGAGCTATCGATCAAACCTTTATTCGAGCTTAGTAATACTTGACTCGAACACCTTGCGTGTCTTATCAAGTTTTTTATATTTTTTATATTATTAAATTAAGTTATTGCCCTTAATACATTTTATTAACCCTAAACTTAATTTATTGAATCGAGTTCGAGCTTGAGTACAAAAATTGGTAAACGAGTTTAATCGAGTTTGAGTAGCTTGATTATATCTCAAGCTGAGTTTAAGCTTAAAAATAGATTTTTGATCAAGCTCTAGTTTGAACTTGACAATATTCAGGCTTGACTCGGCTTGATTACACCCTTAATTCAAATATTAGACTAATTATTTTTTTTTTTTTGAATTTTTGAAACCAAACTTGGAAACAAACCAGAAAATGAAAATTTAACCACTTGCTATGCATTTATATTAACTATAAATTATAAATTTAATTTATATATTCAAATTAAATTTTACAAATAAATTATATTAATTATTTAAAAAGTATTTAAAATTTATATCTCATAGATTATAATATTAATAATGTGTTATCATAAATTTGAATATGATTTAAATTATATTATTTTTTACTTTATAATTTTACGTTTAAAATAGAAATTTTAACTTTTCACAGTACTTTTTAACAATAACAATAAACAAATAAATATTAAACTAAACTTATCAAAAACACTTATCCACGACATTTTTCGAAAGCATATACATCATGTTTTTATTAAGAGGGTTACCGAAGTTAACAAAAGAGTGACCTAAATGTAACACTACAATAATATAGAAACCAAAATATAACTTTATAAGTATTAAGTGACCAAATTGTAATATTAACCTTTGTTTAATGACAATTTATGAGTTTACCCATTTAAATAAATAAATAAATAAAACTGTGCTATAAAAGGCCAAGAGTTGATAAATGTAAAAACCTTTTTGTCGATGAAATTCACCTCCGAAGGGGAACCAAAGGAATCAGTTTCTTCTTCTTCTTCTTCCTCACACTCACATCCAACACCAAAGACCTAACTGCCTTCATACTCTGTAATTTCTTGGGTTTTTATTTATTCAGTGATTTACTTTTTAAAAAAATCTAAGATCAGGGCTCTAAACAATTCAAGGTTTAACTCCAGAAATTATTGTTTACACTTTGGGTCCAAAATAATTAAAAAAAAAAAAGAGGGTGATTTAGAAATGGATGCTGATACATGGAGTGTTCGTCTTTCTTCAGCTTCTAAGAGATATCAATCATCTCTTGAATCACGATCTAGTAAGCTTTAACAAAACCCCCATCTTCTTTTGCACTTCCATTTTGTGATTAAATACATATATTTGATTTTTTTTTTAGCTGTGTATGGTGGAAAATTAAGGGAAAGGAAGTAACTCGACTTAAATTGATTACAAGAAGATTAGATTTTTAGGACGAATTTTTTTTACCTATTTTTTTTATTGAAAATGATTTGATGTTTGGAAATGGGTCTAAAATGCAGATATGTTAATGGGATTTGAAGAAATAGATGAAGAAGATGATATAAGAGAGGAATTTCCATGCCCTTTTTGTTCAGAGTATTTCGATATCGTTGGCTTGTGCTGTCACATTGATGATGAGCATCCTGTGGAGGCTAAAAATGGGGTATTTTTTCTTTCTTATTTATTTATTTATTTATTCCTCACTGCCCTTTTATATATTTTTACAAGCAAGATGGGTATATTGATTTCTTATTTTTTTTTCATCATCCTTTAAGATTTTGTTCAAAGTAGCATAGTTCACTTAACTGAGTTAAGCTTTGAATTTTAAGGGGTTTGTTTGTTATGGCCCCTGGTAGTTCAGATTTTAAGCCTTTGCCTCAAAAGCTTAAATGAGTCTTTTGATGGTTGAGTACTTATGGATTTTGATAATTTGGATTATTAAGTTTTGGACTAAGAGCTCGAGTTTAACCAATTTGAATGTGTTCATTGAATCTAAATTCTGTTTGTGATGTTTTTTTTGGTTCACAGGTATGTCCAGTCTGTGCATTGAGGGTGGGGGTTGATATGGTTGCGCATATAACGCTACAACATGGAAATATATTCAAGATATCCTTGTTTATTGTGTTATTATTTATTACGAATTGTCTTTTGAGTTTCCTCTCTAAGTTGTATCTTTGAGTTCTTTCTTTTCATATTGCCATGTACCTTAAAATCCTTATCGGTGTCTGCTAAAGATGTAGAGTTTGATGTTGATTCTCAATTTTACCTGTTACTTTTTTCATCTTTGTTCCTGTTCTTTGATGCTCGGATCATCGAACGACATTTAGGATGAGTCTCCTGTCCTTCTCTCCCTGTTTGGTGTAGTAGTAGCATTGCTAGCTTTGTTGGTCACTGTTACATCACTGTAAGGGCATGATTAGATATTTTTGTTTCCTTAACGAGTGGTTACATGCAGCGCAAGAGGAAATCACGCAAAGGTGGATCTCATTCAACACTCTCCCTTCTGAAGAAGGAGTTGAGGGAAGGAAACCTACAGACCCTCTTTGGGGGTTCTTCTTGTATAGTGTCTTCATCCAATTCAGCAACTGATCCATTGTTGTCTTTATTTATTTTACCAATGGTTGATGATTTTGTTAGTGATCAGCCTCCGTTTCCTACTGAAACAAGCAGAAATAACAAAAGTTCTGACGTGAATAAGTCCGAAAGGTAAGTTCTAACTGTGTTTTAAAATCCGGTTGTCCCTTTTTCTCCCATGGTTGCTTGAGGCAGTCTTACTAATGGATCTTGTCATAGCCTTCTTGTTTGGTATGACATCTCAAAAAGTTCGGTTCTAAGTGAAAAGGGCATGCAGATGTTTAACAACATTGTGTTTTCTTATCGAGGTTTTAGGCTTTTATGTTTCTGATATTTTGTTTCGATGACAGAACTATCCAATCATCACCCCTTTCTGTTAAGGACCAGGAAGAGAAGGCAAAGAGATGCGAATGCGTTCAAGGGCTGCTGCTGTCTACAATTGTTGATGATATCTTATAAAGCTGCTGCAATTTCCAGACACCAGTTCCTGATGGACATCAAGTTCGGGGAAGAGCCTTCATCCCACTTTCAATCAAGGGTCTGTTAAGCTGTTAGTGGTGAATATGTTGATGTATGTATTAAGCAAAATGTTGAAATAAGGTGTAGCAATGAGTGTAATTTTTAATGTTCGATGATGGACTTATTTTGAAGTTCTTATTTTGTCCAACAACATATTTAAGAGTTAGTAAAGAAGATTACATAAATATTATTGGAAGGAATTACTAGGCCTAACGTGTTCAATCCAAAAGTATAAAAGTTGAAGCCCCTTGAAAAGCTAAAACTCTAAACCTAAGTTTACACGCACTCAAATAGAGCTTGATGTAGTGCTGGGTTTGGGAAAATTTAACACCGTATAGCGCCTAATTTTCTCTTTTTAAGTTATTGTTGCATGGCTTTCTGTTGGCATTGTTTATATCAAAATAAAGTTTTTATTCTCTTTTTCTGTTGGCATTGTTTATATCAAAATAAAGTTTTTATTCTCTTTCTCTTTTATAATTTGATTTTTTCATAAAATAGTTTTGAATGTCATAAATTCGTGAATCAAATTCAAACAGGACTCTTCTCTAATTTTTGACATTAACTCTCAGGCCGACTTGAATTTAAAGTATATTCTTATACTCGTCGATAAGTACTAATTCACCCATTGATAGTTGAATTATCGCTTGGAGCTCGCTATCCAGACCTTTTATAAAAAAAATTAACTTAATACCTCAAATACTTAAATAAATACTTTAAATAGTTTAATGATTTTTTTTGTAACTTTTTTAAAATTAAACAGACAGGACATATTAAACTTCTTCTTTTCTTGCATAATCATTTCAATATATTAAAGGCGAGTGGCATTTTTGTAAGAGTCAAGCATCATCATTTTAATTGTATTTAGATTGAATTTAAATCTTGAAACCATTATTTTATTAAAGTGAAATTATTTAAATTAAGAGTTAAAAGAAAAATAGGCAAAAGCAATGAATGGCATTGAATCTTTGTCCGATGATCAGATTGGCGAGGGAGAGGACTCTACTACTAATCATAACACCAAAAAAGTTCAGTTTAAGGATGGAGGTGATGGCTCTTTGGCAAATATGATGGTTGACTCGTCTCCAGTAAGCGGAGTTTCATGGAAAAGACAAAGTTTTGGGAGGGTCAGTTTCTAACTCTCTCGATGGTGCCACTAATCTTGACTTAGTGTTTAAGGATGGTGATATCTTTAGATCCAACATTAATGGTATTCTTGCCATTGACTTCTCGGTTCGCATCAAGAAAATTCTGATTAAAGAAATGGAGTTCACTATGGTGGTCAAGTTACTAGGGCGCAATATAGGTTAATGGGTTCTATATAATCGTATTACTAGTCTCTGGAAGCCTACTCAATCATTTCGCCTAATGGACGTAGCAAATGGATATTATCTTGTTCGGTTCCAAAGTAGGGTCGATTATGATGCAGCGCTGACACAAGGTCCTTGGATAGTGTTTGGAAACTATCTCATAGTCAACCGTGGACAGTGGATTTTGACCCGTCGAGACCATTCCGTTGTAATGTGTTGGCGTGGATCTGTTTTTCGGGTCTACCAGGGTTTCTATACCAAAAGAAGATTTTAGAGAAGATTGGAAGCTTGGTTGGTAAAGTGGTTAAACTTGATATTTAAACAAACAGTGGGGAAAAGAGACAATTCGCCCGAATGGCTGTTTTTGTCGATCTAGAGAAACCTCTTACCTCACAAGTGCTTATCAAAATCCGATTACAATATGTGGATTTTGAGGCGTTACTTGAGGTATGTTTCTCATGTGGTAAATATGACCATCTTAAGAGTTTGTATCTTTCTTCTTTGACAAATTGGAATAGTCACTGCAGTGAAGGGAATTCTAAAAGCTTTTTAAGTAGTGGAACAACTCCAATAAAGAAGGGGGATGTTTTGCCAACGACGGGCGAAGCCTTTGGCCCGTGGATGGTGGTTGAGCGCAAATCTAGGCACAAATAGGAAGGGATTCGTGGACAAAAAGCAAAAATTTTAGAAGGAGATTTGGTAGGTTCCAGATTTGAGACTCTATCTTCTATAGATACAGAATCCCTAAGGCCAGATATAGAGGCACCTTCTAAGGATTTGGGTAAGGTTAGGTTTACCCAAGGCGATTTCATCAGAAACCTAAAAGGCAAAAGGTTTGGAAAGGTGAATGGATCGTGGCTGTGGATAAGATGGGTGAAAAAATGTTGGGCCATGATGATGATATTGGGTCAGGCATAAAATCTAGGCCTTTGGAGATTAATAGTGCAGAGCAAGCGTTAGGGCCAAAGACTCATGTCTATCCGTGGGTTAGAGGCCTGGTGCTCGAAGGTTCTGGGCCACATTCGGCATTAGGCCTTCTGTAAGAGTGTTCTGGGTCTCCGCTGGAATACCTTGGATCCTAGCAAGTTGCGGGCCAGATTTCTAATTCTTTTGGTTTGAGCTTAAATGGTGCAGCGGGTTTTAAGCATAAAGACCCAACAATTTCTATTTCTCTTTTCAATGATAAGGCTACCTCTTTACATGTTAGCCCCACTTTCGAAAAGCATCCTAAGGTTAAAGTGGATTTAATTTCTAATGTTCTTGACCCTAAAAAGCATACTGTTGTTACTTTTCAAGAGAATTTTAATAATAAATCCAAGTCAAAGGTGCGTGTGAATCCTTCGAATATTTCTAAAGGGCATAGTGTTGAAATTAAGAAAGGAAATGGTCATAATGGGAAATCTTTATTTAAATCTATTCGTGGGCGTGGAGAGAAATTCAAACCCGCCAGTGTCTGAGTTACTGATATCTTTTAAAAGGTTATTAGTCTTTTTTCTCATATTTATTTTATTTATGAATTTTACTATCTTTTCTTGGAATTGTTAGGGATGTGCGAGTTCTAAATTTATTAAAGTCTTCCAGGAATATAATCAAGAGCATCGACCAGAATTGATCAGTCTTTTAGAAACTAGGGTCAGTCGTGAGAAAGCTAATTTGGTTATTGCTAAGCTCGATTTTCAAAATTCTCATCGTGTGGAAGTAGCCAATTTTTCAAGTGGTATCTGGGTTGAGTGGAGGGATTCGGTTAGTATGGAGATTCTCCAAAGTCATCCCTAATTTGTCTTAGCCAAAGTTACTGATAGCTCCTTTCGGTAAGCTTTTCTGGTCTCATTTGTGTATGGTAGTCCTAATAGTCAAAAAAGGAGACACTTATGGGAAGCATTACAAAGTTCTATTCCATTATATGGATCCTCATGGGTGGCGATTGGTGACTTTAATGCCATCCTTTCCTTTAGTGAGAAAAAAAAAAGAAGGGCGAGTTTTGGGGAAAATGTATCCTTTCTTTGGTGATTTTATAGATTTCACTCAATTACAAGATTTAGGTTTTCGAGAGTCACAGTTCACTTGGCAAAGAGAGGGATTGTTGAGTGCTTGGATAGGGCCATTTGTAATATTGTTTGGAACACAAATTGTTCAAATTCAATGGTGACTTTACCACGGCTCAAATCTGATCACAAACCTCTAAAATTATCTCTTATGCATGAGGTCCATTCCTTAATAGGGCATCCGTTTAGACTCTTAGCCGGTTGGATTGAACACCCATCCTTTTCAATTTTTTTAAAAGAGAATTAGAGAGTGTCTGCTAGCATGTCATCTCTACATTTTAAATTTACTGATCAAGTTAAGAATTGGAACAAAGAGGTTTATGGTCACATTTTTACTCGTAAAAAGCTCATGTATCGTAAACTGGAGCGTATTGAGATTGAACATGATAGAACTAACTTGGAGTTTCTTAATCAAGTTAATATGGATGTGAAAGAAGAATTAGAGAATGTGCTACATCATGAAGAGGTTCTTTCGCGGAAAAATGGGCATTGTGACTGGTTGGTTTTAAGGGACTGCAACACAAAATTCTTTCACTCACGCACTTTGAGGAGATGTAAACAAAATAAAATTACTACTTTGAAAAATGGCTTCGGTGAGTTAATTATGGATGATTATCAACTGAAGCTTGAAGCGGTCAAGTTTTACTCTAATCTGTATGGCGAGCATTTTGGGCCAATGAGAGATTTTCCATCTGTTACTTTCCCGTGCCTTAAAGATGAAGATTTTAATATCCTTAACAAACGAGTGTCAAATGAGGAAATTAAAGTCGCTCTTTTTGACATGGCACCTTTTAAGGCTCTAAGGAGTGACGGTTATCATGCCTTGTTCTATCAAAGTCAGTGGGATTATGTTGGTAAATCGATCTGTACATGGGTTAGTGAGGTATTTAAAGGAAAAAGTATTGATTTAGAGTTAAATAATTCATTTATTGTGCTTATCCCTAAAGTTCAGAATCCTGTAGATTTCTCTCACTTCCGACCAATCAGCTTATGTTCCGTTCTTTATAAGCTAGTCATGAATATCATTGCCAACCGATTTAAAATGGTCTTTCTGAGGCTTTTAGCTCCTAAGCAAGTTGGTTTTATTGTAGGACGGAACATCACCGATAAAATTATCATTGCTCAAGAGGTTATTCATTCTATGAGAGGTACAAAAAAAAAAAGAAAATGGATGGCCATTAAAATTAACCTTGAGAAGGCTTATGATCGGGTACGGTGGGATTTCATTGAGGTGTCGCTCGAAGCTGTAGGTATTCCTTTTTTTTTTTTTACGAAATGTTATTATGTTTGCAATTTCTAGCTCTACTATGCAAATTTTGTGGAATGGTGTCCCAACTCAGAAATTTCTACTAGTTAGGGGCGTTCGTCAAGGATGTTATTCTTCTTCTTATCTGTTTATTCTTTGCATGAAGTGGTTAGGTCATAGTATCCGTAATGCTATTGATGTTGGTAGTTGGTCTCCTATTAGGCTTTCTTGTGGTGGCCCACTGTTGACTCATATTTTCTTTACTGATGACTTGATACTTTTTTGTCATACTGATAATAATCAAGCTCAAGTCATTAAAAGCATTTTGGATGAGTTTTGTTACTATTTAGGGCATCGGATTAATTTGCGGAAGACAAATATCTTTTTCTCAAAAAGTGTGGAAGACAACTTGAGGGGCGTATAAGTGATTTCTTTAGTTTTCAAAAAGTTACAAATTTGGGATATTATCTTAGAGTACCACTTTTTCATGACAAGGTCACTAGCAGAACTTTGTGTTTCGTGGTAGAAAGAGTGCATAGTAAATTGTCTAGCTGGGATGCCAGTCAACTTTCTTTATCTGGAAGGGTTACTTTGGCGCAATCTATTCTTCTCTCGATTTCCAGTTATTTCATACAGACAATGATGGTTCCTAAAGGTATTTGCGATGATATTGAGCGAATAGTTCAGAAATTTGTCTAGGGAGTTCATAACGGTAGCTCAAAGACGGCCTTGGTTAGTTGGGATTCGATGTGACAACCTAAGCCTTACGGATGTCTTGGTCTCAGACAGTTAAAAGACCACAATACCTCTTTCATGATAAAGGTTGGTTTTAACATCATTTCTGATACCAATGCCTCTGGATTCAGGTGCTTCGGTCAAAATATAGAGCCCTTAGTGGTTTACTAGAAGACTTATCAAGGAGTCGGTGTTCCTTTTATGGAGATCTATTTCTAAGATATGCCCTCTCATTAGTGAAAACCTGATCTGGTCAGTCTGAGACGGAAATAGTATCAAATGCTAGCAAAACCTCTAGATTCCTAATTACGGTTCCTTATTAAATTTTATCCCTTATTTTGCTAACCTTTTTTCTAGAGCGCCCTTAGTAATATGGTTGTATGTGATGGCTCTTGGAACTTGGATCTTTTCAGGCTTTGGGGTACCAGAGGAGATTATCAACAAAATAATAGGTGTTCCAACGCCAGATCCTTCGTCAGGTCCTAATAGAATTATTTAGGGAGCTACATCGACTGGCTCTTTTTCTCTCAAAAGCGCTTATGAGAAGGTTCGTGAAGGCACTTTCAATTTAAAAGAGCAACTCTGAGAAACACCTTAGAAGTTTCAAGGCCCTTATCAGATTCATTTTTTTATCTGGTTGGCTCTAAAACAATATCTCTTAACAAACGCTGAAAGGGTAATATGCGACTTTGGGAGTAGCAGTGCTTGTGGCCTTTGTGGACATGATTACGAGGATGTTCTGCATATACTTAGAGATTTTAATGCTGCCAGAGACATTTGGGATAAGCTTATTCCACAGCATGGTCTTCTTGATTTCTACACCGGATCTCTTCTCGACTGGATGAGAAACAATTTTTAGAACCATTTTTCTTCCTCTTTGAATGAAATCGATTGGGCATGTCTCTTTGGGATTATTGTGTGGTGTATATGGAAGAATCAGAACTTGTTCTTTTTCCAAGGCATTTCATGGAGTGTCGACAAGATCATTAAAATCTTATACAGTTGGGCAAAATAATATTCCTTTAATTCAAGGATTTCATATCATAAAGCATGAAGTCATCTTCATAATTGGTCTTTACCTAATAGCTGGGTGAGTTTGAACACAGATGGTTCGGTAAAGTTTGATGAAGGCTTCACTACAAATGGTGGTTGTGTGAGAGATCATAATGGTGAGTGAATCATTGGGTTTGCTAAATATTTGGGTAATTGCACCATTTTGGAGGTAGAGCTTTAGGGAATATTGGATGGGTTGAACCTTATTTTGGATAGGCGTTTTAAGAGAACCCTAATCCAAACTGATAGTATTGAAGCTATTAATGTAATCCTAGAAGATTCTTCGGGGAACTCTAATTCTGTCTTAGTTAGGAAAATTCATCATATTTTGAAGAGGGTGAAGCAGTGGAAAATTCAGTATATTCCCAAAGAAAAAAACTTAATTGCCGATAGTCTAGCTAAGTCAGTTCGTACTAGAAGACTAGGCTTAAGATTGTTTGAAGATCATCCTTTGAAGGTCTAAGTTATTTTACTTTATATCTTTATTTTATCACAAAAAAAAAATGGAATTATTTAAATACCATTTCAATTCAAGCAGAATTAATTTTAAGCTGTAAAACTGATGAGAATACTTATGATCATATTAAAAATAATTTCAATATCAAAACTTTAAACACCAAACTCGGTTGAAAAAAAGTACTTATTAGGTACTTAAAAACTATACTTTAGCCCAGCCTAAACCATGTGATGAAATGAAAACAATGCAAAATTCCAATAAAAATGAACAAGATTATTGAAGTGTCCATAAGACTGGAACAATCCTTAAAACCCATAGATTG
This sequence comes from Gossypium stocksii, assembly GCA_020496765.1. Classification (NCBI taxonomy): domain Eukaryota; kingdom Viridiplantae; phylum Streptophyta; class Magnoliopsida; order Malvales; family Malvaceae; genus Gossypium; species Gossypium stocksii. The sequence goes on from CM035623.1 coordinate 116,700,096, forward strand.
ATTAATAGAAAGAAAGCAATGGAAGATTGAAATGAAGTGATGCTATCTATAAAGACTATAAGAAGGAATGAATAAATTTTAGCCACATTTGAAGAATCATAACAATCCATCCACTTGCTTGTTTGAATGTTGATGCATTTGCATGCCCACTTTGCCTTTCACATGAGTTTGAGATAAATGGCTAACCCTAAGTAGGCCCCACAAGCACATGGCCAAGTCAGCAAACTCCTTGATTTTTCTTCTCTTTTTTATTTTATTTTATCTAAAAAAATTGAGATATTTATTCCACTAAATTCCATTAAAGAGGCAGACAACTACTCCCACAAAGTTTAGGCTAGCTACCCTTCAATACAAACCATAACCTTAAATATAAATTATTTAATATATCCAAAATATTCTAAATATAATTATAATACAAAATAATAATAATAATATAACCCAATATTTTGATTTCTTTTTTTTTCTTAAATTTTTTATTTCATATCTTTCTTGCTAAATTATCATCCCAGTTTTAATTCATACATACAAAGTCAAAGATATAATATATATGGAAATTAGTGAGAGGCAGCTTGCAATTTCCACTAGGTGGACTATGATTATAAAGGAAAACAAACAATAAAGTGATGAAAATAATGAAATATATAAATTTTGATTTAATTTAATTATATATACGTATATGAAGTTTTATTTTTTATTTAATGATACATATTTTAAAATATTTATTGATATATGTAATTCGTAATTGTAAATAATATTATGTTAATAGTTAGTAATTTGTGAAAATTAAATTAAAATATTTTTTTATATATAATTAAAAAAATTTAAATTTATGTATCACATTGCAGATACTAAAATTTATGTATATTTTTTAGATTTATCTCTTAGGTTTGTTGAACAATTTGATACGAGAAAAATAATAAATAATTTTTTTATAAAAAAGAATATAAATTTGTTAATTTATCTTAAACAAGCAACCCCTGACTTTGGTAATCTTAATCCTCACCTAAACAACAAGTAGCTTTCTCTCAGCCCCACCATTATTTTCTCGGGAAAAATTCAACCCCACCTTATTTTCTTGCCAGCCAAAACACAGCAAATTCACATTATCTTCTTAATACAGAAAAGAATTCTCTGTCGATGAATGAGCAAATAAGTCAAACCCCATTTTCATTAAGAATAGGAAATTTGATAGAGATTTTCTTTCATAATATAGACTTATAGGAGGTGAAAAATAAGGGGAAAAAAAATCAAAAGTCAAAACCACTTTCACTTTTTTTTTCACATCCCTATATCTTACCCTTTTTAATAATATTTTTACATCATGGTTATATTCAATTTTAAGGATGAATTGATAGTTACATAACACAAAATCTCATCCTATTTTTTTAATAATATTTTTATATCATGAGTATTAAAAATAATATAAGTGAGATGAAAAAAATCTTTTTTAGTTTAAGTAGAAGTTGAGGGTTTAATTCTTATTTTGGGTATAAAATAATTTTAAAATTTATAATCAGTATCTATCTCTTTAATTGATTTACATAATAGAAATTATTAATGGATAGCATAAGAGATATATAAAAAAATAATAAAAGTAAATTAATTTTATTGTAGAACAATATTTGTACAAAAGGCCAGTTAGCATAGTTTTCTTCAAGAATATTTGATAAAAAAAACTTTTCTTATTTCCTTTAGGGGAAAAAACTAAATAAAGAAATTGAAAATTAAATAGTTTTTTTTTCTTTAAACAAGTTAAATTATGGTGCTCTAGACAGTGAAATAGTATCGGGATTTGGGATCACAATGAGATTTATGTAAAAAGACAAAATCTTTAAACTTTAAAAATATATAATATATTAAAAAGATAAATATTATGTTTATAAGTTTCAAATTCTCTTCTTATTAGAAGAATTCACTGAGGTTTAGACAACATTAAAAGTTGGGGTATATAATACATTTCCAAGGAGCTTGATAATATTGCTGATTGTTTGGTCAAAATGGCGTTCGATACGAGACAAAACTTGAAGGTATTTAAAGAGATTTTAAGGGAAGCTTTTAGTAATCACTTTTGTCGTTCGAGCAATAGATAGTCTCGTTCAAAGATTTTATGTATAACTAGTTTTTCTTTAGTTTGATTTCTTTTCACCAAAAAAAATTAAATACATACATATATTTAGTTACGTATTGGATTAATATAATTGATTGTGTGTGTAATATGTGTTAATTCAATAATTTTATTAATGATTTGTAAAAATATAATTAAATTAAAATTTTATATATAAAATCATGCAAAATTAATTTTTATATATAACATTACACGTTAACTCAAATTTTATGTATAATTTTAATATTCACCCTCATTTTAAAATAAATTATTAAAAAGGGACTGTTTTGTTATTTTAGAGGTATTATTTTTGTTTCATAATTTACTCTTATTAGAAGGAAAAAGGATTAAGATTTTAGGACATAAATGTCATTATCGAAGAGTTTTGTCCAAAAATCAGCACCTGAACCCCGCGTTTCTCTCTCTCTCTAACTTTCTCTACTCTTTTTTTTCAATCAAATCACTGTGAATCTCTCTCTATCTCTTTCTCTCTCTAGTTTTTTTTTTCAGCTTTGATTTTCGGAAGCCAGAAAACACAACAAAAGGAATGCTTTTTATACATGCAGACAGAAAATGAACAGACACCCAATGAATCTCCATAGCTGCTCGATCTGAAGTTTAACTTTGTTCATCTTTCAACTGTGAGTTCTTTTGGGTTTCTTAAAAGTTCACTTTTTTGGGGCTTTTGGCAGTTCATATTTTCAGATTTTTTTTACTGTTAAATTTTGGATCTTGAATCGAATTTTGGGTTTCTCATCAAACGGTTGAAAATGGCTTGGTTTTGATTTTCTGGTTTTATTTAATCTTTTTTTGTAGATTTATGGGTTAAGAGTGACAATTTTTGAGTTCGATTATTTTAATGAGTAAAGAATTTAGCTTTGGATGATAAGTTTTGTACATTGTCTCATTGCTTTTTTGGGGATTAGTGTAAAGTTCAATACAGATGAGTTAATATGTGGAAATTTTCAGATCAGTTTTCTGGGGGTTTTGTTTTAATTTTTGTGAATTGAAGTAGTGAAGTGTGTAAGGCCGTTTCTTTCAATTGTTGTTTCTGCATTGGGTTTTTGTGCAGTAAATTCATCTGGATTTGTCTTCCATTTTATATAATCAAAGATGAAAAAAAAGTTGTGGGAAGCTTTTGATCTGTTTGATTCACTTTTATCCTGTTTTTTAGTGGTAAAAATGTGTTTTAAAGATTAATAATGAGTTATATAGTATATTAAATTGTTGATAATTTGGAATTTGATTTTAATCTATTGATACTGTTTAACTTATTGCAAGTCTTTTAGATTTTTATCAAACTAAAATGGGTTTTTAAGCATTTATATATGGACTGGCAAGTTTTTCTTATCTTTGGATGTGGTGATGCTAAATAGTTTTCATTTGGATTGCTAGGACTTGGGTGTTTTGGAGATTTGGAGATGTTAAGACCTAAACTAACATGAGCCAGGCTGAAGTATTGAGGATGAAGCCACCTCTTGTTCCGCTTGCAACCTTGATCGGTCGTGAGCTGAGAAACGAGAAAGTTGAGAAGCCATTCGTGAAGTACGGACAAGCTGCTTTGGCCAAAAAAGGAGAAGATTACTTTCTGGTTAAACCTGATTGTCAGAGGATTCCCGGGAATCCAGCAACTTCATTTTCAGTATTCGCGGTATTCTCTTCCTTTCTCTTTCAAAGCATGAAGTCTTGTTAGGTTTTCAAGAAATTAAGAATGAACACGGGAGAAATTGAATTGTATTGTGGGAAGGAAGAGATTCCATGTTGAGTTTTGGTCAATGCATGATATTGTTTAATTTGTCCACATAAAAATGATAACCAAAGTTTCTTAGGATTCTTCTTCTTTTCTCCCTTGCTGATCAAGTTGATAAATCTAAATTTGGCAATACCATTAGAGCTTCCTAATATTGGTTTTATTCACAGATTTTTGATGGGCATAATGGTATATCAGCTGCCATTTTTGCAAAGGAGAACTTATTGAGTAACGTCTTGAGTGCAATACCGCAAGGCATCAGTAGGGAGGAGTGGCTTCAAGCCCTTCCTCGGGCTCTGGTTGCTGGCTTTGTGAAAACGGACATTGAATTTCAGCAGAGAGGTACTTATTCGATTCTATTTCATGGCACTTGTTTTCACTCAGTCAAATTCTGCTGCGTGCTTACCTATCTGTCTGACAGGGGAAACTTCCGGGACAACAGTCACATTTGTTGTGATTGATGGATGGACTGTCACTGTTGCATCTGTGGGTGATTCTCGGTGTATATTAGACACCCAAGGGGGCATAGTTTCTCTCCTGACTGTAGATCATAGGCTAGAAGAGAATGCAGAAGAAAGGGAGCGTGTCACTGCCAGCGGGGGTGAAGTAGGAAGGCTTAATGTTTTCGGGGGCAATGAGGTAATCTACTTTTCAATAGGAGGAATTATAGGTGGTGGAATGGGTTGTTTGTGAAGGTTGCGAACGTTTGTAACTCCTTTATCTTAATGGATTGAATCTTTGTAGGTTGGTCCACTTCGTTGCTGGCCTGGTGGGTTATGCCTCTCTAGGTCAATCGGTGACACAGATGTTGGAGAGTTTATTGTCCCGATACCACACGTTAAGCAAGTGAAGGTTACATGTTCATCCTTATTGCTGATGCATTTTCTTCCTTTCAAACAGTCAAACCTGAAACTTGTTTTCTATTTTAATTTAGTTGTCAAATGCTGGAGGTCGACTTATTATTGCTTCAGATGGTATTTGGGATGCTTTATCTTCAGACATGGCTGCCAAGTCTTGTCGGGGATTACCAGCAGACCTTGGAGCAAAGATGGTTGTTAAGGTGATAACCTGACCGGTGTTTTCTCCTTGTATTATCCACTCAATTTGCTTTGATATCTAATCATGTTTATTACTCTTTTTTAGGAAGCTTTGAGGTCGAGGGGCCTAAAGGATGATACAACCTGTCTGGTTGTTGATATTATCCCGTCTGACCAACCGGTCCTACCTTCAACTCCAAGGAAGAAGCAGAATATGCTCAGTTCAATTCTTTTCAGGAAGAAATCTCTAAATTTCACAAACAAGACTACAAATAAACTTTCTGCCATTGGAGTTGTTGAGGAGCTCTTTGAAGAGGGTTCTGCCGTGCTTGCCGAAAGGTTCGTATCATTTGAATTCTTCTCTGCTCTTCTAAATGCTAATGAGTTTCCAATTTTGCTTGTTGCTTTGTAATACTCATGTTGGGTGTCAATGCATGTGGGAAAGAATATGGATCAATGGTCTTAAATGAATTGGCATACGTTTGACATGTTAGTTGCAACCATTCCATCGCAGGTTGGGTAAGGATTTCCCCACGAATGCAAACTCCGGAATTTTCCGATGTGCAGTCTGTCAAGTTGATCAACCTCCAGCTGAGGGTTTAACTCTGAGCTCTGGGCCATTTTTCTCACACGGTTCGAAGCGCTGGGAAGGACCGTTTCTCTGCACTAACTGTCGGAAAAAGAAAGATGCCATGGAAGGAAAAAGGCCAAGCAGGCCCACGGTGGTCGCATAACATCTAATTTGGTAACAAAAGTAAATATGGTGTGATATTTTTTTTCCCTTGCTATGGTTTTGCATTACCTGGTGATTGCAATAGATGTGGCTAAGAATCAAGGTAGAAATAGAGTTAGGTGTTGTTTTGCCAATTATTGTTTGTGAGTTTACGTTGGCTGTTTAACCAACCAAACTCCGGACAAAGATTTTATGCTATCTGATAGATAATCGTGTGAGTTTACATTGTCTGTTTTACCGACCAACTCCGGAAAAAAAGAAGCTATGTGATAGATATTTGTGATAAGTTTTGATTGCTAACAGCATGAATGTTGTAAGTAAAAGTGAAAGATTGAGCAGTGTAATATATATATATATATAGAGATATATATATCTCAATATCTCTTTTCAGATGCCCTTCTTCATTAACAAGGGCATCTTCTCAACTTTCTAGCCTGACTAAGCTCAATGGCAGCAATGATGCCTATCTACAGCCTGTTAGGCCATCAAGAGCAGGCCTTAAAAAAAGCCTGCTAAAGTGAGCTTCATACGCCTAATAAGTTCAGATCTCTTCCACAATCAGGTTCTAGGGTAAGAATGAAGACTTTAGGTCAACTTGCAAGAAATTATTTGTTTCAATGGAGAACTCCTTTCTAAAACCATAGCGTACTCTTTCACTCCAACAAGGGCCACTATCATCAGTTGCACATAACTCTGCCCTCAAAGCATCAACATGGCACCTCTCTAAGACCATGCCATTGAGCCAGGAAAAGTCTGATCACATACTATTAGAGTAGTTTTAAATGAACAGTGTTTGGTTTCTTTTTTTTTTTTTTTATGAATAAAATTTTGATGCTCATTTATTAAACAAATTGAATACGAACAAACCTTATTCGGTTCCTTTATATTCATGAATAAACTCGGTATTTTATTTGAAACTTGAAACTCATTTATCATCAAGGGAATATTCGATGAATAGTTTGATTTATAAGTAGTTTAGTTTTTGTTCATTTATATTCCTCTATCAAGCTAAATAAACAAATATGAAAAAGATTTTGAAACGACAAATTTAACACAAATAAAACTAGTTTGATTTCATGAACAAATTCTTAATTTGTTTGAAGTTGGTTTATAAAATCATCTAAAACTTGTTTATCGATGCAACATTGCATCAGGACCGGAAGGATGGAAATATTCAAAATGTTGATGAAATCATTTTGCTTACGTAAATGGTCCCTCAAATCAACCTCTTTAATATTATCATGAATTCACATTCTCAGTTCTTCAAATGAAAGGGAGAAACTAAGCGGGGAGGAATAGCAAAGAAAGGCAAAAATGCCATATCGAGTTTTTGTCAATTGGTTTAAAACAAGATGATGATAACCAAGTGGTTCATAGAAACCAAGTGGTTCACAGAAACTAAATGAACTAAGCATTAATTCCATCTTGGCTCAATCAGCAGAAATATAAGAAAGTTCTTCCTTTTATACAAAGAAGCGTCAGCTGCTCCCATTTTCGGTGAAAAAGTTGCCACAATGTGCCCTTAGAGATCAAACTACACCAATCCCTCACCTGCCACAACCAGTCAGGTCCATTAATCAGAAGATTGAAGATATAGAAGGTGCAACCTAACTGAGGTGGTTTTATGCCCTTTGCTAGTAGTTCCAATAACTTAGTATCAACATGCCACTTTAAGCAAAGAGAAATTAGAAAGAAAACTTACTCAGGTCATCAAAGGATATATTGTTAACACCTGTACCGGGCTTTATAACACGAATTCTTCCTGCAAGGAGATATTACAAGGTACAAATGTCACAAATTGATAATGCATCATCTACAAAGGTGATGAACTCCTTAAGATAAAAACCACATAAACATTATCAATGCATAGTTCAATGCAGAATGCAGTTTACTGGTGTCTACTTTCTTCAAGAACTTAACTCGGTTTTAGATCAAATTCATATAGCACTACCCCGATAATGAGGTTATCAAAAACAGATAACAAATAAATGAGCCCTAAAACAATAAAATGGATAACAAGGGAGATAAATAAGGGCAATAAAAAGCCACATACCATCACGACGGATGCATATTTCTGGTACATGTTTAACTTCACCATTTATGCTGTCATTGTAAACTCTAGTTTCAATGTCACCTTCAACAAAGACTTGAGAGCTGCATCAAAAAATCCATTCCTCAGACACACACAAAGATAAACACAGTAATATTTTCTAGGATAATCATAGTATCAAAAGTACGAATTTATTACTTTCTTGTGACTTGTTGAACTGCATATGCCCCAAGTATATCATTATGCACAGCAATTCGATGCCATTGGACAGGTTTTGGTGTGTTCTGGTCCCGTACGACTCTCGTGTCAAACATACCACCTGTTCCAACTGTAAATATAGTTACAGTTCTCCCATTTCGCAATATCTTCTGCACGGGGGTTTGCCCAACTTTTCCACAAATAATTGCCTGTAAAAAATGCGGAATACTTTGTTTAACTCTCCTTTTAAAGGTAATAGAAAAGATGAATAGGGAGACAGGCACACACACATAAAAAGCTAGGTGATTGCTTAGAACCTGTGTTACTCCAATCTGGGTGTTGGACACAAGTACATGTCCAACATGGTTATGTTCAACTTTTGCCAAGATGAATCCTTAAAAGGATCATATCCTCAATCCATATCTGGATATGCATCCAAGACCTGTGTCGGACTTAAAAAGAGTAAACACCTAAGTTTCTAATCAAGGGCGGATTTAAGCAGGGCTCGCAGAGAGGGGGACGGGGGAAGGCAGCCCCCCAAATTCTTTGAAAAATGCCTTTTAGCCTCTTAACAATTATTTAAAAATATGATAAATTTTGTTTGGCCCTCAGAAGTTTTTCTTTTATTTGGTTAGATTTTTTGGGAATTTGTAATACAGTATGATAAATTTGATAATATTTTTAGTTTAAGTCATATTCATGTTATTAATTAATATCTTTCTTACCTTTTCAATCAATTAAATAAATTCACTTATATTAATTATGGTATAAAGAGTTTTCATTTTATGTTCATAATAAGAGAAAAAACAGGTTAAACCATTACAATATCTAATACAAGTTTACATTTTACTTTTAACCTTACGTTTTTCTTTTGTAATATAAAATAGTTCTATGCCTATTTTAACTATTTTACATGTACCATGTCTATTCACTTAAGGATCCTATCCTATACCACCTTTAGTGATTAAAGGCAAGAACCATATTTACAATCTAAGATTTACGGTAACAAATGTGCTATATATCACAAAATCACCTAGAGGTTATACCTTGTGTACACCACGGAAATTCCAACCCTTTCCGGGTCTGACACCTTGGAGCAGTGGCTCACGCCTGTTAGGCTTGTCGCCAAGAATCTCATCTATCTCTTCGTTTTTCGCTTCCTCATTTTCGAAGTCATCAAGCGAACCTGTTGAACACCACATCTTGGAGGTATGTTGCACACCCGCTGCAACTACAACATTTTCGTGAACAAAGTTTTACCAATATGGCATTCCAGTTTTATTAATAAAAAAATTTCTTTCACGCGCATCAACTGTTTGTTAAAATTGCTAAAAGAACCCACATTGATCAGCATAAATAAAACACATATTACAAGATGAAGTTGAGTTTTTTTTTTTTAATTTTTTGTAATGCCAGCCATAGAAAATAATACAAAACAAAGCATGTAGATGAAAAATATGAAAACAGTTATATTAATATGTTTAATCTCATAACCATAAACGTAAAAGAAGAGAGAGACCTAGAGAAGAATTGCGTGTCGTAGAAACAGAAAGTCTAAGGAGCTTTGCCGATCTGATAGCGAATGAACTCATACTGTTTTTCTTTGATTTGATCCAGACTCAGGAAACCCAAGGGAAGTGAAGGGATGATGAAGCAAGCAATACAGTTGAAAGGAGAAAATGGGAAGGGAAGAGGGTTTTAGTTTTGGTGAAGTAGGATGGGCCTTTTTGTGGGGCTTTTTCCGTTAAACTTAAATGTGCTTGTTACTCCTGCTGGGTTGTAAATACCAGTACTCCCACAAAGAAAAGCCTATTTTCTATTAAATGATTAACGGATTTTCATTCTAATTTTATAATAAAAATAATTTTTTTTATTAATTTCATTATAACTTCTGATCATCTAACTAATAAATAAAAAAAAATATATTTTAATACATTCAAATCCATAACGTCTGCAACAATGCGTATACTAATCGAACCAAAACTCAAATATATTTGGAACATCTCACACTATAAATTTAGCCGAATTCAACATCTTTTAACCTGCTTAAAACCCAGACCGTAAATTTTATTATTTAAATATAAAATATTATATACAAAATAAATTCATGCACATTTTCGATTAAAATCATGTAAACGAGCTTTGCTCAAATAACTCAACTTTACCTAAAGCTGGATTCGAGCTTCTATAATAGCATTCCGTGGAGCTCAAATCAAATTTCAGGTCCAATAGCAGTAATTCTTAAAGAACCTTAAATGTATTTTTTTTAGAAAAAGGCAAAGAGAAGCCTATAACATTCAAAAGTTAAAGAAACTAATGCAATACATAAAAAAATAAAAATAAGAACCCTATCTACAACATTGAAGAAACAAAATCCAGCCTTAACAACTCTGTCTAAAAGGTCCGACATACAAAATGCAATAATCCATCCAAGGAAAAATAAATAAACAAATAAAAAACATAATACAACTTTATCGTGTCTTAACGTCCCCAAAAACCAATATGCCTCAAAGCTGTTTGTCATTTGTCATTGACAACCATAAATAGTTCCCAGGTACAAAAATTTCTGCATTCATTCCAACCCATCATTAGACGATCAGCAGTCGGTTCAACCGCGTTGTGGGTTCCTGGCCCTTGAAGGTCGCCAGGGTTCTGCCTTGCTGCTCCCACTGCCACCACCAAAACGATTCGAATCTGGAGCTGTAGCTCTGCTACCACCACCTGCCAAACGATCAGAATCCTGAGGTGCAGCCCTACTGCCACTAGTCCAGCGATCAGATTGCGATGGAGGAGCCCTGCTGCCAGCAGCCCATCGGTCGGGCTCCAACGGTGCTGGCTTGCCCCATCGATCAGGTTCAGAAGGTGGAGCTGGACCAGAGCTTTCAGGCCTTAGCCGGAACTTAGGAACATATTTCCCGGTAGTTGGAGCAGCAGCAGCAGCAGCAGCAGCTGGAGTCGCAACGACAGGCTCGGTTGTACGGGAGCCAGCAGGAAGTTCAGAGGGCCTAGAAATCCCTTCCGGTGCCCTTCCCAAGAGAGCTTCTCGCCTCAGCCTCTCTTTCTCTTCCAATTCTCGCTCTCTTTGCCTCTGCTTTTCAGCAATCTCATCCATTTTTGCTTTGTGTTCAGCTTCTTCTTTCCTTCGTCTCTCAGCCTCTGCAAGTTTCAAAGATCCAATAAATAATGACGAAAACAGAATTTAAATAACAGAAAAACATAATTGATATGACTCTGAACAAAGTACTCAAATTTGTTTAAGTTAATAAGAGGTGAGACAATTCTATTATGTGAGAAGGGGAAATTCATGAATATAGTAAACTGGCTTTTTTCAAAAGAAAAAATCTCATTGAAAATATATACCTTCACGTTTACGAGCCTCCTCCTCTTCGCGCATCTTCTTTATTCTCTCCTCCTCAGACCTCACATAAAATATTTTCTTTCTCTTAATATCTCTTTCCTGCTTCCGAGCCTGAATTATTTGTTTGATCCTCTCCTCTCTCTCTACTCTCCGTTGGTCAAACTCAGCTTGCCGACGACTTATTACTCTTTCCTGGAAAATCATCTGTGGAAAAGCAGAAACAAAATGTGTATGTTAAATGACTAACACTGGAAAAGATGTAGGAACCTGCAAAGAAGATTATCTCTGCCAAGAGCTCTCTCTCTCTCAAGAACATAAAACCACAAATCCCAAAGGTACTGACCTTGTTTTCTAACATACGTGCCAGCCTATTCTTCTCTTTCAAGTCCCCATCATGGCGCTGTCTGCTCAACTCAACTTCCAGCTACAAGTCAGAAGGAAAAAAGAATTAAAGATGATATCATCAAAAGGTTGGCAATGGCAACAAAAACCTCTCAAACAAAGATGGTGCAACATAGATTGACAGTCCATCCATTAGAGATAGATACGCAAATGAAGGAAGGGCATCTGTTGAAGCAAACTTGACCACATCAAAATATTTTATATGTTTATAGAATTGCAAACAAGGTATGTTCTAAATGCAAAAACAGGTGAGATAACAAAATCAAGAACTGGAATTTTCACCTGTTGCTCACGTTCATGAAGCACCTTCTCTTCTACCAATCGCCGTTGAAAAGCAGCTTCAATCAAGGGGGCTGCTTCCTCTCTCTTTGCCCTTTCTAGATGGTCCATTGTTTTGGCAACCTTTTGTAGTCTTTTCTCCTGTTCCTGCCTCTCCTTGAGCTGCTCACTCAAAGCCCGCTCGATCAAGGTTTGCTTTGTTAATTTCTCCTGGATGCACCCATTCATAGTCAAAAACCAAATTCAATATGAATAAAAGAACTTGATTGGATGAAAAAATGGCCACTTACCCCATCCAAAATTGGTTTCTTTTTCCCCCTTTTCAAATGCTTTTCAGTTTCCTGTAGTAGTGCCTGTGCTTCTTCAAGCTCTCGCTCCTCTATTTCCTTACGAAGTCTTTCAGCTCGTTGTTGTTCAAACATAGCAGCAAGTCTCTTCTTTTCTGCTTCTTCAGTTTTCTTCAGCAAATTCTGCCTCTTTGACTCCTCCTCACGTTCCTAAAATATCAAAACAAACAAAAGCATGGGCACAAGTTTATGAAATTTCTGTTATTTTGCTAAATAATGAAACCTCATGTTTTAAATGGGGATACCATTTCCAATAGTTGACGCTCTTGCTCTTCCTTTCTTTTCTCAATGATTGATTTCCGTGCAAGAAGTCTTTTGTGTTCCTTGTCTACAATTTCCCCTAACCCTGGTAAAACTTCACCCAGCTTTGATGCTTTCTTCGGAGTGGGATATATCATTGCTCTTGCTTTATTCAAAGACTCAGCAAGAACAGCCAAGTGATCTTGAAGCTTGTCAGATTCAAGACCCTGAAAAGGACAGCATATTGAAAAAGAAATATATTATCGTCTGCCATACAGAGGCCTTTAAGAAATGAGAACAGAATGCATAAATCCTAGAAATATCCAACAAGGATATAAGCATAAACAGCCAAAAGTCCTAACTTACCATATTACCAAACAGCACAGCACCTTTCATGTGGTCAACTTTCATGGCTATGAAATTATGTTTGACAGCATCAACAGAAATCTTTTCAACCATAGAAAATTCAAAAAAGGGGATCATCTGAGACAGACTCTCAATTTTCATTGTCTGGTAAAGTTGGGAAACCTGGAGAAGCAAGTAAATCAAGCATAAACACAAGAACACACATGCTTAAGCTTAACACAAGTAAAAAATAAAAAAGAACAATGAAAAGAAAATTAACAAAAAACAGAAACAGACCTGCTTAAGCAATCTGAGGGTAGCAAGCCTTTCAAGGGAAGGAACATATTGAGAGAGTTGAACTTCGGCAACAGATGAAGCTGAAGTCAGCTTCCCACCCAGTTTTGATATTTTCATCAACAAAGGATGTATCTTAGATGCAACATCAAGAGGGAGAAAATCATTTTCTAAAAGATGGTAAAGATCTTTCACTTCTTGAGTTGCACAACTAAGTACACCTTTGGATACCTAAATAAAAGGAAATAACAAAACGCAGTTGGTCAAGACTCTAAAGACATTAAAAATTCTAGTCACATAAATGTAGAGCCAGTAGTATTTGGTATCCCATACAACTGAGAGAGGGACACACACAGAGAGAGAGAGAGAGAACTCAAGTCTAACTTGCAAAAATGCAAAGACTTATTTATCTTAAAGAACATAGCAAAGACAAACCATAACTTCATGAATATAATGATTCAGGACCAAAAAGAGATCCAGGAATAGAGCAGATTTTTAAGGCTATGATAACCTAGATAAAGAGTTAAGCCTATATAGCAATTGATTATTCGCCTTAAACAATGGAGAAATTATGTGATGTAGCCAAACCCAAATAGTTTGTGATTAGCGGCCCTAATTGGATTAAGTTCGACCATATTAAAATTGATTTGAGAAATGTCATTGTTAAGAGTACTTAGACATCAACAATCAGTAATTGACAACATTACCATCCATAATCTTGCTTCTTTTTTAAAGGCTATTTGAACAATTTAAACTTTGAAAATTCATGAGAAACAAGCCATCAAAAAAAAAAAAAGTAACATGCAGAGAAAAGAAGAAACAAAGCAATAAGAACACATAAAATTTAAGCATACCAGCTCTGTGAGAACTGCTGACCTTGACAACTGTAAGAAACACAATGTCAGAGTTGTTTAACATCATGAAAAACAAAAGTACATCAAATGAAAAGACAACATACCACTTCTCTGTTCTCAAGTTTAGAATCAAGATTAAATCCTATAAGATTTGCCATTCGAAGGTTGCGTTCTTTCTCATTCTCAAGTTCCAAGTGTGATGCACCACGTGTTTGATTGTAAGGGGAAACTGACAGTGCAGCCAAAACAACTGATGACGCTATCAACTGCAAGTCCTTCTGACTTAAGTTTTTATTAAAGCTTTTTTGAAGTGAAAATAGCTTGAACCATGCATAAGCATGATAAAGATGGCTGCCTGAAATCCAGAATATTTCAGTTAACTTGGCATAATAAACCACCATCAAGGAAGCCTTCGGAGTTTTCTTGACAATGGACATCAATCCATGAATATCTTCAACAGAACGAAAAGCTTCCTGTAGGGACCAACATAACAAGCAACAATAGGAAGCAGGTAAGATCTATCCATTACATGATAGCAAACTCATCCATTAAGAACAAAAAGGTGGATATGGCAAGAAGCATACCTGCCAGAGTCCAAGTTCAGTAGCAATCTTTAGCTGCTCAAATCTTGTATCAAGATACAGTTGCAAACTTTCAGGTGCTGAAAGATCAGGTCTGTCCCTCTGATCTTTATATTTATTTAGATTTGCTAAATGATTCCTTATAATCTCACACAACCTTCGGAACTCTGTTGTCCGTTTATACTGCTTGCAGAACTGGAATGCCCGATGTGCTGTCATCTAAAGGATAGTTTTTAAAAACAAAAAGCTTTGTTATTCCAAATTTTTACATATAATCATGGAAACAAGACGTTATCAAGTACAAACACAAAACAAGAGACATTAATGCCGTTATGTTTCAACTGTAAGGATGTGCAGGCGAAATCACCTACACCAGACCAAAAACAATTCTTTTGGACAAACTAAATCCTATGTTCCTGAAAACTTACGTTTCAAGCTAAAAGATTGTTAACCCACCCCCCCCCCCCAAAAAAAAAAAGAAAGAAAGAAAAAGAAGCATTGATTGCAAATGCTAAATTAATTATCATTTTCCCAAGACCAAAATCTTATTTTTTTCAGTAACCTCGTTAATTCTTTGTAATTCACCAAATAACAACTGTAAGTCCCAATGTTACTCAAAACTTATCCTTTAAAGCTTAAAGATTGTAATACAAAGAATACTTCAATTCTAAATACCAAATCAATTAACAGTTCCACTCATCTTTCAATGAAAGACTACGAACACAAAAATAGTATGCAAGAGCCTAGAGTCCCTCCTATGATAATGCTAAAAACAGGTTTGTCAATTTTCATGTAGTAGTAAAAAATTGAAAATTTACAGATATAGTTGCAACAAATGATGAACATTTATGGAAAGTCATTAAGACAGGAAATACCGCATAGAGTGCCTCTAACTTGGAATTGTTCCGCAATATTTCAAGCACTGTTCTATAGGTCTCCCAGAGAAACTTGAACCAAGGAGTAACAAGCTCACGATCAGACCTATCCTTTCCTTTCTCTCCACTGACATAGCTTAGCATTAGATCTTCAGGCCTTTTATCAGCTTCAAGGTCATCAACATCAAGAGCCTCTTCTAAGGCTTCTGCCTGGCTTCGAGCCTGCTCGGCTTTCTGAGTAGAAAGATGCATGAAGTGCTTGATCACCTCCTCCAGAGAACTAACATTTACTTGTTGACATACGATACGATATTGAATCAGACCATCCTTGGCAAAACGACCCTTCCGCATGTCAACACACAGCTCTACATATTTAAACATGATCTTTTCAAGCGGCTTCTGCCAAGCTCTGTATCTCTTTGAAGTTATTAGATTGTGAAGAGCCTGCAAAGCATCTTGCTTCTGCCCAACATTAATCAACTCTGCATCAACCACATCACGAAGTCAATACATTAAAAACACATTATACCATAAAAGTATAATTAAATATCACAACCCAACATAAACTTTTAAAAAATTAGGGCAATGACTGCAAGACCCAAATTCACATTAACAGCAGATAATCGTTCTGATACTAAAGGGTAGCATATATTAGCCAAAAAAAAAAAAAAAAAACAATTTGAATAAACAACGAACAAACTGATAAAGGAAACATTTTTAGCTAACCTTCAGCTCTCTTTAAGGCATTCTCTGGTTTCGCAAAATTCGCCATGTTTTGAATCAAATTCTTAAAACCGCCCTTGGTCACCTAAAACAAACAACGCCGTTTTCTATCAATCAAATAATTTAAAGAACAATTAATCTTAAAAAAACTTTATCTTCAATCTAGGAAGGAAGCCAAATACAAGTTCCCAATCAAAATAAAAAATAAAATAAAACAACGATCCGAAATTGTATTAAAATTCCTAAAATATATCCACTAAATTCACACAAAATCTAAAATACAAATAAAAAAAGTTAAGTCGGTCTCATAGCCCGATCTGATATAAAAATAACGATGAAATTTTCCCAAAAAAATAAATATGAGATTGAATATTGGAGACTCACCTGAAAAGGAGGGTTAAGAGCGGCCGCGATGAATGATAACTGAAGTAGAAGAAGAAGAAGAAAGAAAGAGGGTTTGTCTGAGGCTTCTGCTTGAAAAGAAAGATAAAAAAATAAATAAACATTTTGATTCCTAAACCCAATAGGCTTCTATCTTCAAACAAATTCGGCCCAAATAAATTCGGCCCTATATACTTTAGGATAAACTACAAGTTTAGTCACTTCCATTTGCCTTAGTCACCAAACTTTTAAAATTTACTATATGGTCACAAACATTATTGATTTTACATTATGGTCAGTGAGTCATTAACTTCTGTGTTACGGAAAGCTGATGTGGCATGTTAATATCATCATTTCATGTGAAAATTTTTAAGTCAGATTGTACAACAAGTCCTTGTACTTCTTATTTTTGAGCAAATTTCTTTTTTTTTGTTTAAATATATATTTGGCCTCTGAATGTGACACATTATCCCAAGTTGGTACTTATGATTTAGGCATGTTACCTTTGTCCACAGCAAATCCCAAAATTTTTCATAGCGAAAAATATTAACTTTCTTTCAATGTTGGACTAATATTTGTTATTGATGATGGATGCAAAAGAAGAAGATAAAAATAGAGATGCACCAATAGAGTCTTAGTTTAGTTAGCATCGGTATTTTTGTTAATGTAAAAAGATATAAGTTTGAATGAGTTGATGCATATTATCCAGGAGAATGTTTATGAATAATTTTATACATTATGTCAAAAAATGATGATACTATGCTCATATAAAATGAAATTAAAAAAAAAAAAAAATTGAGACGGATAATAAAAAGAAGTCAGATCGCCACACCTTTTTCTCTCATAGGTTTATTAAAAATAAATAAA
Source organism: Gossypium stocksii (assembly GCA_020496765.1). Classification (NCBI taxonomy): domain Eukaryota; kingdom Viridiplantae; phylum Streptophyta; class Magnoliopsida; order Malvales; family Malvaceae; genus Gossypium; species Gossypium stocksii. The sequence continues at coordinate 116,717,514 of CM035623.1, forward strand.
AATAATATTTTTTTTCAAATACGTGATAGTGTACTGGTTAGTTTAATTTTTTTTCTAAATTTATTCTTAAATATTTTCTTTTTCTCAACAGTTTTCTTTTTTATCTAGGTTTATGCTTAATTTATGTCATCAAATTATTTATATTTCCATAATTAATATACGTTATCAAGTAATTTTAAAAATTGTCGTATTTCTTTTTTTAATATTTAAAAAATTGAAGGATGATGTTTATGTGGGTTTTTTACCCAAATAATACAAAAAAATTAAAAATTTACCAAAATAACACCCCATTTTTTTTATTTACTAAAATAATACAAATTTTTTTTTATTTACCAAAATAATACAAATCAAAAAAAATCTAAAAACAAAAAAAAAAGTACAGTGCAGGTGGGGCCCACAGGCGGCACCAAAGGTGCCTGTCCCATAGGCGGCACCAAAGGTGCCACTCCCATAGGCACCACCCAAAACTCGTATTTATTTTGGTCATTTGTTCGTATTTTTTTATTTTCGGATTAAAATCACTTCCAAAATAAAATATTATTTTCGTATTTTATTATTTTACAAAATAAATACAATAATATAAAATAATAAAATACGAAAATATTATTTTATTTTGGAAGTGATTTTAATCCGAAAATAAGAAAAAATACGAACAAATGACCAAAATAATTGTTTTTTACTAAACTTATATAAAAAATATTAAAATAATACATTTGAAACATTATGTACTAAAATAATATAAAATAATAAAATACGAAAATATTATTTATTTTGGAAATGATTTTAATCTGAAAATAAGAAAAAATACAAACAAATGACCAAAATAATAGTTTTTTACTAAACTTATATAAAAAAACTAAAATAATAAATTTAAAACATTATCTACTAAAATAATATAAAATAATAAAATACGAAAATAGTATTTATTTTGGAAGTAATTTTAATTCGAAAATAAGAAAAATTACGAACAAATGACCAAAATAATGATTTTTTACTAAACTTATATAAAAAATATTAAAATAACAAATTTAAAACGTTATGTACTAAAATAATATAAAAATAATAAAATACGAAAATATTTGGGTAAAAAACCCTTCTTATAAAGGATAAAATACTATTTTCGTATTTTATTATTTTATATTATTTTAGTACATAATGTTTCAAATGTATTATTTTAATATTTTTTATATAAGTTTAGTAAAAAATCATTATTTTTGGTCATTTTTTCGTATTTTTTCTTATTTTCGGATTAAAATCACTTCTAAAATAAATACTATTTTCGTATTTTATTATTTTATATTATTTTAGTACATAATGTTTCAAATGTATTATTTTAATATTTTTTATATAAGTTTAGTAAAAAACTATTATTTTGGTCATTTGTTCGTATTTTTTCTTATTTTCGGATTAAAATTACTTCCAAAATAAAATAATATTTTCGTATTTTATTATTTTATATTATTTTATTTATTTTGTAAAATAATAAAATACGAAAATAATATTTATTTTGGAAGTGATTTTAATTCAAAAATAAAAAAATACGAACAAATGACCAAAATAAATACGAGTTTTGGGTGGTGCCTATGGGAGTGGCACCTTTGGTGCCGCCTATGGGACAGGCACCTTTGGTGCCGCCTGTGGGCCCCACCTGCACTGTACTTTTTTTTTTGTTTTTAGATTTTTTTTTATTTGTATTATTTTGGTAAATAAAAAAAATTTTGTATTATTTTAGTAAATAAAAAAAATGGGGTGTTATTTTGGTAAATTTTTAATTTTTTTGTATTATTTGGGTAAAAAACCCTGTTTATGTTGCTGGAGATTATCAAATCCCCTACTATTTGGTCGAAGGTGGTGGAACAACCAAAGAAGGTGGCCGAAGGGTGGTGGAAGCGGTAGCAAGTAGGGTTTTATTTTGGGAGAAAATAAGAAGGAAAGATAGGAAGCAATGCTTTTTAAATTAAACCAGTAGTTGAATCGGTTAAGTTATTGGTTCGTTAATTCAATTTATTCAATCAATTTAATCAATTCAGTTAAAAATTTTAAAAATTAAAAGAATTCTATTCAACCGTTAATTTAACTAATTTATACTAATTTTCAATCTAATTAGTTTGAAATTACTTTTCGAACTGATCCCTTAACTAAACCGATTCAATTAACGCGGATAAAAAGAGAGAAGAACAAGAGAAAAAGAGAGAGAAAGAGTTGCAAGTAATTTTTTTTTCAATTTGATTTTGTAAAATTCTAAAATTTTAAAATTTCTTATCTTTTTCATGTTTATATATATATTGAATTTTCATTTTTTACATGTTTTTAGATTTTTTTGAATTAGTATTTTTTTTCTTTTAAAATTTTAAGCTCTTTTTGAATTTTTTGAAATAATTAAGAAGGAAAGACATGTTTGTTCCCCCTATTTGTCTAAGTGTCACTTAGTTATCACTCAATTGTTCAAAAACAAATGTTTTTATGGTAAGAATTACTTTACATAACATATACCAACTTTAAGTACCAGTTTGATAAAAAAATCTAGGGGTTAACTTAAGAAAAATGACAAAATTTAAGAGTCAGTTTATATATTTAGCCTTTATTTGAAAATTATATTTTATTAATTAGTTTTATTTTAATTTAAAAATATTAAAGAGATTGGTTTAATATTAGGTTGATTTATTGTTTGTACTAAAGAGATTGGTTTATCTTCAATAAAAGTATCAAGAAGCACCTGTAATTAGGAGTGGATTGCATTTCGATGCATTTCGATCTATTTTCTGAAAAGATGGTTAAATTAGTCATTAATATTTCAAAACATGCAAATTAGTTATTTCGTTCAATTTTTTTTGTTAAATGATAACATAGAACGTTAATTTAAATGATTAATTACTAATTTGATTCCTAAACTATAGCTAAAATATCAGTTTGGTTTTTAAAAATTTTCTTAACAATAATTCTAAAAAATTGAAAAAAAAATCTTTAAAATAAATGTAAATTATTAAAAATTATGTTAAAAAATCAATAAATTTGACTTTCACTATATTTTAATAATTTTTAATATTTTTTTAAAATATATTAACCCTAAAAGTTTTCAATTCTAACTAATTAACAAGCACTGTGAAACTGCCGATTGAGTCTTAAGTCGATTGGTATGAGTATTATTGTCAATATAAGAGGACGTGAGTTTGAATGCACGGAACCATATTATCCTCTTATTTATGGGTCGGGAAAGGATTATGCCATTCTAAACATTATTTAAAAAAAAATTAATATGATTAGGAGCCATAATAAAATTATTTATAAAAATAATAATATGAAGCCCAAAGGAAGCATATGACGCCCTTACTCCTCGTAATTTTCAGTGGTCACTAATTAACTGACTACCATCTCCTGCATTTGTCCTGACATGATAAGCTTGATGATGAAGCAACCATAATAACTTCTTGTTGTTAGCGGTGAACCAGAAATTTTGATGCTCTTGTAGGGTTTTTTACTAGATTAATATAAAAAAAATTAAAAAATTCCAAAATAATATACTTGAAAATGTATTTACAAAAATGGTACAAACAGGGTGGTCACGCCACTGTGATAGGCGGCACCACCCTGTTTTTCTGACATTCCAGTAAAAAAAAAGCTGAAAAACGAAAAAAAATAAAATAATGGGTGATGTGGCTGCCAGAGGTGGCACCAGTGTTGCCTCTGGCAGAGGCGGCACCGGTGCCCAATACCCATGCTCCCACGCCGATTTGACCCCTCATGCAGAGGGGTTTTGTTTTTTTGTTTGGGGACCATAATATATGGTCCCCTTGAGTCTCATTTCGGGGGGAAAGAAGGAGAAGGAGAAGAAGGAAAGAAGGAGAAGAAGAAGAAAGAAAAAGAAGGGGAAGAGGAGGAGAAGGAGGCCGGCGGTTGAGAGAAGAAAAAAGAAATAGAGAGAAGAAGAGGAGGGAAGGAAAAAGAAGGAAAAAAAAGGTAAATCTCTTTTTTTATAAATTTGAGGGTTTTTTTAATTAATGTTAGTTAATTTAAGTTATTTATTTTAGTTGTTATTATTATTGTTGGTGATTGATTTAGATTTAAAACAGATATAATTTTTTTATTTCTTTGCAAGGTGTTATTTGGTTAAGAAGAGATATTAAGGTATGTTCGTATTTATTTTATATTTTCATTAAAGTAATACGCATGTTATGTGGAAAGAATGTTTTATTGTTATTATTTTATGTAATTTATTTGTTAAGTGTGCTTTAGGTTGATTAATTATATTTTTTAAATTTATTTGACTTATTATATTCTGATTATTTTAATTTTTTTTATTTTTTATGTGATGGGGGTTTTAAACCTTTTATTAAAAATAGTATAAAAAATAAAATGCTAAAAAATATATTAATGAAAAAATAAAATACGAGAAGGAAAAATTACGAAAAAAACTTTTTTGGGGAAAGTGGTGCTGACGAGTTTTTTACTAAAATAATATAAAAAAATAAAATACGAAAATGATATATTTTAAAAAATAATATACGGAGATAAAAATACGAATAAAGTGCTAAAATCAGGGTTATTTATTAAAAAACTAAAAAAACACTTATATAATACATTTGAAACATTATGCACAAAAATAATATAAAGAAATAAAATACAGAAATAATATATTTTAAAAAATAGTATACGAAAAAAATACGAAGAAAATGCCAAAATCAGGGTTATTTATTAAATTAATATAAAAAACACTCAAGTAATACATTTGAAACATTTTTTGCTAAAATAATATAAAAATAAAATACGAATATGATATATTTTAAAAAATAATATACGGAGATAAAAAATACGAATAAAGTGCTAAAATCAGGGTTATTTATTAAAAAAATAAAAAAAACACTTATAAAATACATTTGAAACATTATGCACTAAAATAATATAAAGAAATAAAATACAGAAATAATATATTTTAAAAATAGTATACGAAAAAAATACGAAGAAAATGCCAAAATCAGGGTTATTTATTAAATTAATATAAAAAACACTCAAGTAATACATTTGAAACATTATTTGCTAAAATAATATAAAAAATAAAATACGAATATGACATATTTTAAAAAATAATATACGGAGATAAAAAATACGAATAAAGTGCTAAAATCAGGGTTATTTATTAAAAAATAAAAAAAAACACTTATATAATACATTTGAAACATTATGCACTAAAATAATATAAAGAAATAAAATACAGAAATAATATATTTTAAAAAATAGTATACGAAAAAAATACGAAGAAAATGCCAAAATCAGGGTTATTTATTAAATTAATATAAAAACCACTCAAGTAATACATTTGAAACATTTTTTGCTAAAATAATATAAAAAATAAAATACGAATATGATATATTTTAAAAAATAATAATATGCGGAGATAAAAAATACGAATAAAGTGCTAAAAACACTTAAGTAATATATTTGGATTTAAGTTGGATATATTTAATTTTTTAATGTAGTATAGTAAATAAAAAAAATGTTGTCGAAAAATTTGTTTGGTATTTTTTTTGTAATTTATTCTAATAAATATTTAAAATCTATCAAACATTAAAATTAATAACCGAAATTTATTTTGAAATTGCAGGCATCGCAATGACTTCATTGATCGATAAGAAACTTTCTCACATATGTGACATAGTTAATAATACGGTAATATATTGTTATTTGTTAACCAATGGTTCCATTAAAAAAAGATCTACGTAGAAATAAATTATGTTATTATAACCGTTTTCTATAATTTAACACTGTCAGGACTCATTCCGCAAATTAAGGGGCCGGGTGAATGGTGTAGGATATTCCCCGGATGCACGACTGATGCCCTACTTGGAGCTAGCTGGATTCGGGTCAACAGCTTTGACCCGGACTTTCGATTTGCGGTACGATTTAATATCTGCATTGGTTGAGCGTTGGCGACCGGAGACCCACACTTTTCATTTGCTGTGTGGGGAGTGCACTGTCACTCTAGAGGATGTTGCATTGCAGTTTGGGCTCCCAATCGACGGGGATGCCGTCACGGGCGTAAGTGCGATAGCTGAGCCGGCTGCACTTTGTTATAGCCTACTAGGAGCCTCGCCCGGTGATGCTGAGTCTACTTTTTCGGAGTTGAAATTTACATGGCTAAAAGCCAATTTTCAGCATTTATCAGATAATGCCACCGAAGAAGAGTTGGTATGCGTAGCTCGAGCGTATATTATGCATATCATAGGGGGTGTACTGATGCCCAATTTTAACAACAACAGGGTTCATCTCCAATATTTACCTCTATTAGCTGATCTGCGTAGTGTTCGCTCCTATAGTTGGGGTTCCGCAGTTCTTTCTATGTTGTATCGTGAGCTCTGCCGGACAACAGATCCTGATGCTGTAGACATAGGCGGATGCCTTATATTGTTGCAATCATGGGCTCTGTATCGGATGCCATTCTTGGCATCGGTTACTCACCAGCCATACGTATATCCGCTAGTCAACAGGTGATAAAATTTAACTTGTTATTAATTGACAATTTCTTTATAATGATAATATTCTAATGACATTAAATTTGCTTGAAAATTGTTTTCGTAGATGGAGTATTTATCCTGGTATCGGGAGGTCATATACTGTCCCGATATATCGTCTACTGATTGAACAACATGCCGGAGAAGGGGTAAGCTATTCAAATATTCGTGACATGTAATTGCTTTGTATATCTTACCTCAACCGTGTTAAATTTTAATCATGGTATTAATCGTGCAGTTTATATGGACGCCATACCGTAGACCAGAAATTACGGCCATTATACCCTCGTCTGCCTATGTTGATTCTCATTTGTGGTGCACTAACGCACCAATTATCTGTTTCAATGTAGTCGAGTGGTACTACGGGGATCGGGTACTACGACAGTTTGGTTGCCGCCAGTACATCCTATATCTGCCAATGTAGGTGGAGAAGAAAGTTCAAGGCAAGAACAAGAGAGGGAGACGTGGACAGCATTAGGGGGTTACGCACCGGAGATATATTGCAGTGTGGGAGAGTCGGATGGCTCGACGACCTCAGATGGATATGTGTTCCGAGTTGCGACCATCCGTACAGTACATGCAATGGTACTCTAGCATGGGGAAGCCATATTTACTTGGTGGGCAGTCGACTATAATCCCCCCGTACGTCCAGCGATCTGGGGTATACGAGCCAATGGCCGATATAGAACCTGATCCACAGCCAGATGCCGAGCATGACCCAGAGCCAGAGCCCAAGGCACAGCCGGAGGCCGAGTCCGAGCGATCGCATTCACAATCGACTGATACTTCTTATCATCCGGATTTAGCGGGCAGTGACTATTTCCTGGGCTCTACATCGCATTCATATTCGGCTGATACTTCTTATCATCCAGATTTGGCGGGCAATGACTATCTCCCGGGCTCGACATCGCATTCACATACGGCTGATACTTCTTATCATCCATATTTGGCGGGCAATGACTATCTCCCGGGCTCGTCAGGGGGCGGATACATTATGGGTTTGATTTGTTTGGGTCGTACCCACCGCAGCACAACACCTCTCCCGGCCCATATCCACTGCATTATAGTAGTACCTCCGGCCCATATCCATTGCAGTACTCCACTCCTACCCCGATGTATCGACCGCAGCATGGCACTCCTCCCGACTCAAGTTCATCGGTGCCATTCGAGTCGCATGATTTTCTTTCTATGTATCAGACACCCTCACCTGCGACTGAAGAAGATGTTGGTCGTCGTAATCACCCACAACGTGAACGTCGACCTCCGCAAAAATATACCCCTAGGACCACACCATCGAACCATCAATTTTAGGGGTTTCTTGGGTTTTGATATTACAAAGTTTGTATATTTTTGTATATATTTAATTAAATTAATTGGAACTTTGAAACGTGGAACAAAATTTGACCATAACGTAAATTAGATTAATTTGGACATTTTTGAACATTAAAACACTAAAACTTGTAACAAACTTAGTCTTGTAATATAAATTGGAACAAACTTTAAATACATTACAACATTAATCTACTTGGAACATTAATTAAATTGGAACATACTATTACCGGTAAATAAAGAGATTTCATGGACGTATGAAATAGATGATACATATGTAGTTATATATGCAAGTTGAGTAAATGTAAACTTTGTAACATGTTTTGGATAGCAACAGTAGGTAACGTTTTAAAAATCACCAAAAATGGTAAAAATTGAATTATAAGTTGAGTGAGATATGGAATTAAAGTTTAATGAGTCTATTTTCATGTAAAAGTAACAGAATAAGTAAATGAATTTTGTACTATGAGATATTTAGATTTTTGTAAGACTGGTTCAGAATGATTTTGGGATCCTCTGTTCTGACTTGGAAAAATCATTAAAAATTGTATAAAAATAATTATGGGACATAATTTATATGGTTCAATTCTTCAATGAGTATAGTTTTATGAGAAACAAACATGAACATCATTTGAATTCTGTACAAAGAGATAATAAAATTTTACCGAAGAATGGTCAGAACTGTCAAACATCAAAATAGGGAAGAGTTTAATGAATAAACTGTACTAATTCGCTAAACCAAAAATTCTGAAAATTTTATGGTAAGAAGATATGTGAGTCTAGTTTCAGGAAAAATTATCGGATCTTAATTTGGAGTTCTATGGCTCAAGATATAAATAATTTAGTGACTATAACTCAATTAGACAGTTTTGAATATACATAGTGAAATTATTGATACTGTTACTTATAGCATGTTATATAAATTAACGATGTGGAATGGAGAGGAGGAGGATGAAAATATGTATGAATATTCTGTTAGAAATGGCAAATTTGCATGTTTTAGGCTCAGGGACTAAATTGAATAAAAGTATAACTTTATGGGCAATTTTATAAAAAAGTTAGAAATGGCCAATTTGCATGAAATAGATTATTTTATTATTACAACATAAGTTCAATTCCCACCTGATCGTGACGATTGTCCGACATGGTAGTTTCGCAGCGGGCATTTACTCCGATTATGACCAGCTAACCTGCATAATCCACAACGCGTACCGTCGGATTTCTCCCTAATGTCCATTTCATTACGGATTCTAGTTGATTGCGGACGACCTCTCGGATTTCTGCATAGCCCTCTGTCTGGGACAAGTTCGAAAGTCGTCGGAGGCACTTCCCACGTAGACAGGTCGGGCAGGACAGGAAACTCATTTTCCCATACACGTAACGTGTGATTGAGTGTGTACACATCATCGAGAAATTGTTCAACATTAAGGTTTACTTTAGCACACACTGCCATGACATGCGCACACGGATAATGAAGTGTTTGGAATCTTCTGCAATCGCATTGTCTATTCCGGAGATCAACTCCATAGGACATCGGTGGTATACCGGGTCGACGACCAATGATCTCCGTAACTCGAAACGTTTCAAGGCGTCGTGAATATATTTCTACATTCATCAACCTCGCCATCCGACGGTTTGCAACCATTGCATCCCTAACATCTTCAACAAAGACGTGTCCCGCCTGCATCTGGTTAACTTGTTGCTGACCCATTCTTGGCATCAAGGTAGCCAACCTGTAGAATGTAGCCGAGAAGACTATTGAAATCGGAAGATGTCGTGTTTTCAACAATACAGCATTGACCCCCTCCACTAAATTTGTGGTCATTTGGCCATAACGAAAGCCCTCGTCAAAACTTTGAGCCCATTGCCACGGCTCCATAGTACTCAACCACTGTCGGAATGATGTATTTGTTTGACCCTCCATGTCACTCTCAAGTCGAGTCATTCTTTGGCGAAAAATGTGTGGCTCTAGCTCGTACGCTGTATATGTATTAAAAAAAGAGAAGTTACAGTATTGCCCTAAAAACTTATATTGAAAAGATAAGTCAATCATTTACCCATTTTCACAAATTGTTTCTTCTAGTTTGCATTTTTATAATCTCTAATGACGTTAGCTGCAATGTGACGGATGCAGTAAACGGATCTCCATGGTACACCGGAACGTCTAATTGCGGCAATTAATCATTTCCCTCTATCAGAGATAATGCAAATATTATCGTTGCTAATAACATACCTCCTCAGGTTGGTAAGGAAGAATTCCCACGATTCCATGTTCTCTTTATCTACAATGGCAAATGCTATCGGGAGCACGTTCCTGTTACCGTCTTGAGCAATCGCAAGAAGTAAAATCTGTGTATATTTTCCGTATAGCCACGTCCCATCCACTTGCACAAATGGCTTACAGTGGGGAAATGCACGCGCACATGGATCAAACGTCCAAAACATCCGATGGAAAAATTTTTTTCCCGACTGTATTTGGTCATCCGGGCCGTAATAAGGTCGTGTCTGTAACTCAATGATAGTCCCCGGTACGTACTTGCGCATAGCGGCTATCCATCCCTGTAGCTCGTTATAGGACGCATCGAAATCCCCATACAATTGCTCAATTGCCATCTGTTTTGCTATCCATGCCTTTCGATATGACACTCGATATTGAAATCGTACTTGTATTTCGGCAATCAGTACTGAAACTTTAATGGCCGGCATGTCCTTCACCATTGGCATGATACACGTACAGATAGTTTTAGAATCAAGTTTTCGATGATCTTCTATCATACGTGTTGATGTGCATGTGTGAGGCCCAACAAATTTGCGTATCTCCCACATCTGAGAATTTTGAATAAATGCAGCTCGTACCCGCCAATTGCAGCCTTCCGCCGACTTCCAACACTCTCCAATATATAATGTCGGTTTTGACACTGCAACTTTGTAATCTACTAATATATTCATGCTATACCGCTTAATAGCAAATACACACTCTTCTTTACTTTCGAATCTCTGGCCGACGAATAACTCCTCAGGATCAGAATTTACAGCCAGTCGGTGAGCAGGAAGTATTTCAGGGTACTCTGGGAACTCGGCTACATGCGCCGCGTCGGGGTCTATGAGCGACATGTGTGGCCCAAGATTATTGTGAATCACAACACGTCGCATCTGGTTCCCAACCGAAGACGCGTTAATGTTTCCATCGTCATTCACGTCTTCATCATCAATATCACCGGGGACATCGTCCACATCGGGATCACTATCACCATCGACCTCTTGATAACAAGGATCACTACTATCGTAACCATCATCACCAACCACATTCATATCGGCTGTAACATTAAGATCGATATCGATCCCACGTATAGTCGATTCACTATCAACGTACGATATTGGAGCCACCATGCACGGTTCTTGAGCTCTATGTTCTTCACCATATGTAGTGAGATCTTCATTTTCCTCCATACTAGCTAACTCAGCAAATAAGTGAATCGGTGCATTTTTTTCACTCCCATTCCCACAGTAAAGAGCGATCATTGTCTCCACGTCTTCGTCGTCTACAAGTTCCATTTCAATGAATTTGATTGGATCTGTTGAAACTGGAAACTTATAGAAAAGTTTTGAGATCCTTCTCCCACAACGTCTAACAATTTTTGCATTAATTCTTCCTATCATCCAACGAGACATTTCTATTAAATCTCATTGCTATTTGTTGCCGACATTCAAATATGCATCCAACGGTTGTTGTCAAGATAATTCCCTTGAAATAAACACATACGAAAAACTGATTTTCCATCTTCACTGCTGAATCTGTTAAAAAATAAATAAACTTTCTCAAAAAAATTTTGAACACCAAATAAACTACTTAAATAAAAAAAATTTTAATTAATCAATATGCAATTTTTTTCATTAATAAGCTCATAGTTTTTCAGTTCTCATTTTATACATAAACAACATTTATCCATAATAATAACAAATCATAAATATTATCTAATCAACTTAAAAACAGTTTTTTACCCTAATAATATAAAAAATAAACAACCTATTTTGCTAATAAACAACAATTTTAAGGGTTTTTTACTAACAATAATAATAACTAACAGCAAAAATAATAAAAATCAACAATAATAATAACAAAATAAAAATCCATTATTTAAAAAAAATTATACCTTCTTTTTTCCTTCTCCTTCTTTTTCTTCTCTTCTCCTTTCTTTCCCTTTTTCTTCTCCTTGCTGCTGCTTCTTCGTCCCGGAGTTGCTGATGCTGGGGGTATATATAGAGCTTAGGTGCCGCCTCTGGCAGAGGCAACACTGGTGCCGCCTCTGCCACCCACATAATCCTTTTTTTTTTTTTCATTTTCAGCTTTTTCAGCTTTTTTTTTCTTTTTCAAACAATTTTTTTTTGGTAGGGTGGTGCCGCCTATCACAGTGGCGTGACCACCCTACCCATACCATTTTCGTAAATACATTTTCAAGTATATTACTTTGGAATTTTTTAATTTTTTTATATTAATCTGGTAAAAAACCCTGCTCTTGTACCTTAATTTGTTCTCTGTCACCTTGTTCCTTTTATTAATAATAAAGAATTTTGCAGAGAAATTATCAAATTATTTTTTAAAAATATTTTAACATAATTTTTAATATTTTTAATGACTTATATTTATTGTTAAGATTTCTTAATTTTTTTTTTTAGAATTGTTGTTAAAGAATAATTTTTTAAAAAATTAAAATGATATTTTAACTATAGTTTAGAGACCAAATTAGTAACTAACCATTTAAATTAACATTCCATGATGAACTAATTTGCATATTTCTAATTTTTTCAGTAGAGGATCAAAATACAATCTACTCCTAAGTAGTGGGGCCTCCCTCGTACTTTTACCGTTTATCTTCACTTCATTTATCTATCGAGAAAGTTGTAACATCTTTTTTCATATATTTATCTATCCAAAAAGTTGTAACGTGATATATATAAGCATGCAGTTTATAGGAAAAAAATTGTTTTAAACTGGATCATGTAAATCTGCATACTTCCCCACTTCTCATACAACTCTAAATGCTTCTTAAAATTGAACTAAAAAAACCAAAATAATATTCTTTCTACACACACAAAGAAGATGGCTGCCAAAATTCATGAAAAAAATGGGGTTTTGGTTTCCCAGAACTCACATTTCTCTTATGTTTTAAGCATTACACTTCCGCAACCAACAATACGAATCAAGATTCCCAAGGTGTTGGTGAAGGCTATGCAAAGAAGAAATCATGGCCGCCGTGAAAATGATGCCATCCACAAGAAAAAGAGTTTTAGAAAGAAGGTTGGATCAATGGCTTCCAGTGTGTTTGGTAAGAATAACAACTCTGCTGAGGCTGCCTCCGATGAAGCGATGATGAAGTTAAAGAAAATGATTGAAAGCCTTGACATGGAGTCGGAGAAATATGGTGAAGATGAGTATGTTTTTAATGATGGGGTAATGGTTTTAGTCGATGAAAAGGAAATGGTGGAGGCTGAAGAGGGAGATGAAGGGAAAGAAGAACTGGCAATGGTGGTGGAGGCTGGAAATGAGAGGAAAGAGAGATTGAGATTGCTGCAGACGTACTCGAAAAAGATCAGCAATGTTGGCAACGATGATTCAGGTGTTGTTTGCGTGGACGACAATGAAGGAAAGGGTACTCTTGGAATGAAGGAAGGAAATGGAAGCAATGACATGACTTGGTCGCAGTCTAGAAGACAGAAGCCGAAGATAGCATGGTTGGTGAAGAGGATAACTGAAATGGTGGTGGGAGTAAAAAGTAAGGAAGAAGTATGGAGGAAGAGGATACTAATGGGAGAAAAGTGCAAGCCTCTTAATTAATATGGTGTAATTCAGTATGATGACAATGGCATTTTGTTACCAGAGTTTATCCCCTCCCCTAACTACCTACTTCGATGATGGCTGGCTGATGATAGTTTTTTCCTCTCAATTGTTTTATTTCTTTATTTATTTTGATTTAATTTTTCTAAAGTATGGAAGCTGTAAAAGCCAAAGTGTGTTTATGATTATCTCTTATTCACTGCATTAAGTCTGCTTAACAATGAAATTTGGTCCATCGGTAAGAATTATTGATAATTATTTCAAAAAAGAAAAAAAATCAAACTTACAACAGGGTTTTATTAGGAAATAAATTCAATAGAAGTCGATACAGCCACTGTTTTGAAAAAGAACAGCACTCCAAAGGTTAATACAAGTAAATAAAACTAGTGAACAACTATCGATCAAGTAGGAGGATTATACAAGAATTGGGGCATTCTTAATCATTCAGGGTTTTACCTTTTTGGGACATATGGAACACTAAAAAGTAAGAACCTAATAATCTACATTTCATAAATCTATCTTTGTAATTGATCTGGTGTGTGATTGCTTGTGGTAGATGATGACGTCGTCCTACCGTTTAGCTGGACGCCGTTATCCGCTGGTGGACTCACTCCCCATTTCCCTTCAGATTCGGAGGGCTCCAGTACTTTCACAGTTCCATCGCTCAACCCGATCGAAAATTGGTTTGCTTCTATCGGGTGTGCAGCCACAACAAGCGGGTATACAGTTTGACTTCTGCAAAACCAGTGTCCTCTTTATGAAACAAATACCGGAGAATTTAATGGTTGCTGCAGTTCATGCAATTAAGGGACAATTAAACAGTCTTATTGATGTAAATGACAGATAACTTACCCTTTTAAGATTACTGAGGACAAGTACACTGATGGAGCGATACGGCATCTAAGTCTCAGGCTATCAGCATCAAATACCCCAATGTTACCATCGCAAAAGGTGGCATAAACAGATTGACTATTACAGGAGTATGTTGCGTAAGATATGGGTGCATGCAATACATCTTGTGGAATCCACTGCAGTAGATGAATGGGCATTAGTAAGTGTTGCCTCCATCAAAAGCAAATATTATATCACCAAATTCTGTACCACTTTTTTTACTTCCCTACCTGTCGAACGCGCTCCATCTTGGAGGCATCATATATTGCTAACTGAGTTTCATGAACTACCAACATGCGAATTTGATCGGAGTGAAATTGTACTCTTGTGTCACCTGTAGGTGCCATTCCAGCTGGAATTTGGATTGCAACTGATTTCCTTTTCTCCCACGTATCAATGCTCCACAAACACAGCTGCAGAAAGTAGCAAGGTGTTACTAAGTAAATAATAACATATTTGAAGTCCTTCGCTGTTTGAAGGAAGCATGGACATTAAAATAGAGAAGGAAAAAATAAAAATAAACATGACCATACAGACTAAACAAAAAAGATAAGAGATGTGCAAATGTATTCCAGAGATGATGGAACACACAAAACAACAACGAAATTAGGTTGAAAAACCAGCTAATAGAATGCTTGTATCTTTCTTTTTTTTCCCCTAATATGATTAGTTGATTGCATCATTTATACACAAATAAAGAATAAAATAAGTAAATATGACAAGCCTGCTACTTACATTAGCATCGGCACCTGATGAAACCAAGATATTGAGGCTGGTTGAAAAAGCCAAACCAGTTATTCGTTTTTGGTGTCCTTTCAATTTTGATTTCACCTAAAAAGTTTAAAAACAGAACATTGGAACCACCCATGAGAGCAAGATGATACAAGGGGAGAAGATAAAAAAGAACACAACAAAAAGAGTTGGGAAGTGTCACCTCATCTACTCGAACATTGTATATATGGATAGTTGAATCCTCCATTCCGATTGCTATGATATTATTATCCTGAGGATGGAATGCTAGGAAGGTTGAAGCTGGAGGAGGAGACATGAATGTTGTCATTACCTGCAAATCACGAGTTATTAGCATGACAAGCAACAAGTAAATCCAAAACACCATCATATGAAGGCATACCTTGAAAGTCATCATGTTAAACAAAGAAACTTTTCCGCCAGTTGCTGACATAACATACGAATCATTCTTTGAGAGTGCTATGCATGGTACCGCTTCTTCCAGGTTGACACCTGTGACATCATTAGTCATAAGAAGACCACTGTTTGGTTGCCAATGCTGCGGAACAACATTGGCAGTGGCCTTTAAAGTTCAAAGGACTTCAGAGTTCTGCTTGCCAGTAAAAGGGAATATAGAGAGAAAAAGTCAAAAGTGAAAGAAACAAAGACACAATCTTATGTAATAGAAGGTGCTGTACCTTTCCCGATGGATTTTGCTCATTACGGGGCCACTTCCATAGCTTCTGAACACCATTTGACCCAAGTGCCAAAATACCAACAGCAGAATTTGTGTACAAAAGGCGAACAACCTTCAAATAGATGCAATAATTCAGGGATAAATGGTATCAAAAAATTGTACAAACCAGATTATAGAAGGAAATCAACTCACCTTACTGGAGGTATCTGTGCTGTCAGGTAAGGTAACCAACCGACAGTGACCAGGATCCACAATTTCAGCTAACTGCCAGGGTTTAGTCTTGTCTATTGCATCATCCAGAACTCTTGGCTTTTCGACACTTCTACTCAAGGGATCAACTCCATTCTTGAGAGAAAACAATCCAAAAAAAGAAACCAAAGGCAAGATGAACATCATACCCATGAAAAGATAAAAGCGAAAAACAGTTCTCTTAAATCAACTAAATGATAAGAAAAAAAAAATCCACCATTGGCTTAATAGAAAAATGAACGGGGTACCAAAAAGATCAAAAGAAGTTGGCCCTTAAATATATAATATCCTAATGTGCTTGTGGCAGTATGAACCATATTGCTACTACGACAAGCACCGACTACCCTACAAGGTTCAGCAAAAAGGTTCAAACGTGAAGCAAGGAACGTCCAGCTAACATACAAGCATCGGAGAAGGCCTGACAGGAGAGCTCCTCTCCACTTTACAACTGACAGGACCAACATTTGCAACTGCAGAAGAGCCGGAAGCCTAACCAGCAGGAAAAAAAAGGGGTGAAAACCTGCATGTATCAAGACGTGGATGTTCTCAAATAAAATTAAAACCAAAACGATCATCACCTTAATTGCAGAAGAAACAATTGGCGTTCTCAATGGATCAAAAGATGTTTCAACTGCTCTTAAAGATCTGAGACCCAAAGCATTTGCAAGTATTTTGAATCCATTATCTGCTGTTGTCACAGAAAGGAGATTTCCTTCCTTATTGAATCTCACACGGGGAAGACTCTGAAAATTTTAACATGATTAATTAGATACCCAACCAAATAGCATATATGTTTCACAAAAGAACTATAAAATCTCAATATTTAACTTACAGGAAGTCCACCCTCGGCTTCTGTGAAAGTGAGAAGATTAATATTATCCATGTCCCAAAACTTTATCTGACTATCTTCTCCCGCAGCCAAAAAGTGATTTTGAGTTGTGTCAAATGATACCACACGGTCCACACCTGCTGATTTCTTTCTAAACCCCACATAAGTCCTCTTTATTGCTCCTTCACTTTCATTCCACTCAACCAGAAAAGACTCTCCATCTTTACTTGTTCCACAAGAGAACAATCTGACAAAAGTAGACATTAACAGAAGTTGAAAACTAGAATGACATGATACATGTAAAATTGGAGAACAAAGGGTTAACCAAAGGTGTTGTGAGAAAAAAGAATGGGGAAGGAGTACAACTCGAAGTTATTAACATCTAGTAACTAAACTTTCTGTCGTGAAGTTCATGATCATACCTGCTTCCATCAGCACTGTAAAGCATTGTAGTACACCAATGACCTGGGGCATCATAATCAACTCTGGAACCCATATTATCATACAACCAGGCCTTAATTTTCCCATTGACAGCAGTTGAAAATATGAACTGGAATGATGTAGAGATAATCAGCAAATGAAAGTAAAAATTCCCGTCCAAATATCAAAGGTAAAGCAATTCAGTTCAGCCAAAAATAAAAACTAGGCATTTAACTGAACCGCAAAACTATAAATCTACCAGACACTTGCCTAAAATGTTAGAGAGTGAATCAAATATATTGGACCACTATAGCACCAAACAGAAGACCATTGGGAGGAGTTCTGATCGGGTGCACAGAGATGGCTTAGATAAAATAGCCAGCTCTTTGATGGATATTAAACTGGATAAGGAATCATAAATTACAGGTTGTGAGAGCAAATAGCTATATGAAATTTCGTCCATTTAACAAGTTGATGGTCACAGCATCTTCAGGCAGTAGAGATTGGTTATAGTCACATTCAGGACAGAAACAGAAGAAACAGTTGTGGCAGTTTTACAGCTAAGGCTTCATCACTTATTTCCCATTCTAACCACTAAAAAGTATATATAATCAATTAACCTAGGAGATTTTTGTATTTTACCTGAATGTTCTCTTTATGATGTGGACAGATGGAATAAACAGGTGCATCATGACCTTCAAAATTAAACAGCTTTTTCCCTGTTATCGAGTCCCACACCTGTCCACTTTCTTTCATTAGGATAAGAAGAAATATCCACTTTAACCAAACCTATTTAGTGAAAATTTACCATTTCTCACCTTTATGAGCTTGTCATCTCCACAGGTAACGATGCACAGTTGTTTGTTTGGATGAGCAAAGGCTAAGTCATTTACACCACCAACATGGGCATCAATCTATTCAAAAAATAAGAAAAGCCAACTCTCAGTTGTGTATCCTTTAGCTCTAGGGTGTAAAACATATCAACTAACCTCTAAGCGCTGTATCAGATCATTTGATCCAGGATAAGCGTAAAAATGAATCAAGTGTTTGGAAAATGCAACTCCTGCAGCAAGAAAGGCAATAAGCACAAATATATGCGAGCTAAAATGTTTAGTAATCGGTTGAAAAAGCACACACCAAGAAAATTTCCATCAGGACTCCATGTGACGCGGTTGACAGATATAGGTGAATCATTGACCATCATAGCCTGCAAGTGACTCTTATAACAAAATCAATTGCACTGTTGAAATACATAGAAATCACTAAAACATACATATGTCACATTGCAGCAACAGTAGACATTGGAAAAAATAGTACAAGGCAAAAAGTATAACATAGAGAGAAAACTCAGTAACTTATGGCATACAAACCTGAAATGTCATCGAACATGCCGACATTTCCCATATCTTGAATGGCTTTGAAACCAACCTTTCCCGCATTCCAAGTTCCCAGAGTGTAATTTCACCATTGGCAGAACCAACTGCTCCAATTGCATTATGTCATAAAAAGAGAGAAGTTTCAAGCTAGTCTTAGTGTCTTAGTGTGAATGATAAAATAAACTTTCATACCAAGTAGCAACGTATGGTTTGTAGGATGAAAATCCATGCTTGTGACCATGGATCCTTGATGCAAGGTCAAAGCTACTGTTCTTGGTAGGTCATCCAATGACCAAGCTTGCTGCCGTGGTGTAGGATATGTAACCTAAACATGGAAAAGAAGAAACATATTAAATTGTTAATGAGCCAAACCAAATGACTCTAAGATTAGTATAGTTCCAAAGTGACTGAACAAGAGATCAGAGTCCAAAAATAAATAACTAAAACAAAAGAGAAATTACCTCCTCAACCGACGGAGCAGGGCGCAATCTTTTCATTAGCAGTTCATGATCAGGGTTCTGATAATCAACCAAGCCGGGTGCTGATGGAGGTGTTCTTGGACGCTTCAAGACTGAAACTGTTGCAATGGAAGTGAAATTAAATGCATTGCACCTAATAAATACATATTGTAATACATGTCTCATAGTATCTCCATATATAGAAAATTTTACAATAAGAAAATTTCTTCCTTAAAAAGTAACACATCCAGAAATTATAAACAATGGGAACGACATTCTAACATTAGACCACCAATTGGAACCACACCCAAAAATTTGAGGAAAAAATTAACTAATGTCAAGCAATATGCACTAATAGAGCAATTGTCCAAATTATGCCTAACTTTACAAGGCTATTTCTAGTGATTCAGAATTGAAGCTCTAACCTTGGTTTTGTGGAACAGGTATGGATGATGCAGTGACAACAGCAGCTTGAACAGATGAAGAGGCAGAAGCATTGGCCATCCAGCCAGCTAAAGCACCAGCATTAGCAGCAGCTGCTGCTGCTGCAGCTGGTGGAAAGGGCTACATGCCAAAGGTAGGACAAAGCATATGTTAGTTGATATTCTAAATATTATTATAGAAGTAGAAAAACAAACATTCAAGGGAATATCAAACTGCGATAGATGTTTGGTATCCTACACTGTGAGCTCCAAGAGATGTATAAGCAGCAGGTTTTGCAACTGCAGCAACTGGAAGATTGACAGGTGTAGGTGCAAGAGGGCCATTTGGAGGCGTACATGTGTGATCTGTGAACAAAGTCTTGATGTCTGGGTTTGGCCTTGGATTCTTGCATAGCTGATGCTGCCAGTTCAAGCTGTATGAACCATACTTACAAATCAAAACATATATATTACTGGTATAAAAATTCTATTTGCTTCCTGTTTCCGTAGTAGCAAGTATCATATCACACCTTTGGTTGATCAAAGTCCTTAGTCTTGAGGACTTCAAAGTAGGGAAAGCAAGCTTATCACGGAAAAGTGGATTTGCTTCTATGAGTTTCTTTAGTTCTGCCAACATTATACTGCGAGCAGTTTTGGTATCCCCATATTTGGACAGCTGCTCATTTTCCCTGCATTCAGATGAGAAAAGTACATCCATTCAATCATGAAGATTTCAAGCATTCATTTGAGTTTGGTTTACAATGACAATTCTCTCAAAAAGGTCAAGCATTTAGTTGCACAGCTGAACACAAGTTATGTAAGTTCTCTTATATCAAATTTCTAACTTATTTAAAACCTAAATAATATGTCCACTTGTTACCCTATCAAGTCTCTAGACAAAAAAACTGATTAATAAATCGAAATCATTCATCAATGCTATACCTGGACAAACAATGTAATTTATTTGTGCAATGGAATTACCTGAAATTGTTGAGGGTCAAAAGTTGAGTGATTTCTTTGTAGAGCTCCTCATTAAATGTAGAAAACACCTTCAAATCACCAACCAATATTTCAACAGCCTTTGCCTTGTCTTGCCTGAAATATCAATAAAAAGTTCAAATTATTTCAGCAGGAGAAACAAGAGCAAATCCTTCATGTAATAGAAATTGATGGAATCTTATTAATTAACAGTTGAAGCATTAGCAATACCGATCAAGTGCTTCCAGATACTTCTGCTTCCTTATCTCAAAGAATATCTTCATGGAATATCGATTATCATCAACTTTTGTAAAACCTGATAAATACCGCTCAACTTCTTCCCATTCACCTGCCTGAACTTTCTCTTCAAAATATTTCATGTTGAAGAAAAACCCTGATTCTTTCTCAAGCCTATGAAAAAATACATAGTTTCAGACATAAACTCAGAGCAACAAAAATGATAATGCGAATCAAATAACCTAAGTCCAAAATTTATGCGTTAAAGAACAGAGAATAATTTTGCACACCGGCAAAATTCTCACCACTTCACTCACAGAAGAACAAACAATACAAGTGAGTTATGATTTCTAAAAGTTTAACCAACTTTAACGTTTAAATGCATATCTCCGATTCAAAACAAAACATACAGAAAACAAATATTAGAACTCCATTGCATATCTTTCATTACTTAAGGCATAAAAACTTTCCCTTTACACCCAAAATCCTCTGATTTTCGCCATTAACCACCACTAAAACTCAAATTAGCTTAACGACTTAAATATACTCTGACTAATTTTACCATAATAACCTCAAATAAAAAGCATAAAAAAAAAAGATTTACAAAATTTGTCTACATTTACTTCTACTTGCAAACACAAAAAAAAATGCATATACAAAGACAAAGATACGAATATACGGTGTAGACTTATAAAGAAAAATTAATTAATTAAATAAAAATAAACATAAACATAAAAGACTTTACCTATGAACTGATTCCTTGAATTTCTCTTCCTCCAGAAACTGAAGTATGAGAAACACCAATTCTCTGCTCAAGGAAGACATTTTTCTCCTCTCGAAGAAACAAAAGAAACTCGATCTCCCAAAACCAGCCGAGTCCAGGAAACAACTCGAGATCGAGTTAAACTCAGCTCTGACTTCGAATCTGTATAAATTTCCAGAGATACACACGGATTTCCCCTTGAGTTTCTCTCTCTAAGGTTTAAATAAGCTCGAAATTCGAGGATTTCTAGGGTTTCAAAGCTGCGAAGAAGAAGAGAAGAAGATAAAGAAGAGAGAGAGAGAGAGAGAGAAAGAGAGAGAAATAGTCTCGCTATCTTCGATGCGTTGTACAGGGTCTTTCATTTTTATACTGACCTATCAGTGAAAAGTCCTTGTGCTTATCACTATAAGTAGTTCAACTTTTCGAAGTTGTTATCAGCTTATCATTGCGTGAGATGATAGGAAAGCAAAGGGCGGATTCGAAACCACTAATTCAAATCTAGTGAATATTCGGTACACACGTCCAGTCGGGTCCCCCCCGCCATCATCTCTTTCCCTCCGCTTACTCCTTTTTCTCTTTTCGTACTGTCACTTTCGTTATTACGAGTTTTTTCTCGTGTCTCACGATATTTTGCTTTTGACTGGAGGTTGGTTCTTTTCTCATGCGATATATACGGATCTCGATCTTTTGGAAGGCTCACGCGCATTTTACAAAGCGCCTCAATTTTTTGTTATTTCTGATTAATTAAATATTCAATTCTTATTTTGGATTTTCCTATGTGAGGTAATGACACTCAACCTCCCACCCTAACTTAAACTTTTCCTTTTGTCATTATTTAAAGGGGTAAAATATCATTTGGTCTCAACCTTTATAACATTTTACAACTTAATCCTTGAATTGGATATTTTTATAATTTTTTATAAATTTATTAATATTTTTCGGTATTTTTAGATTTTATATATTTTATTTCAATTTTTTAGCTCATGATATAACAAAATTTTAAAATATCAGGACATTATTTTAACAAATCTAAGTTTAGAGATCAAATTAAAAAATGTTGCCAAATTCCAAAATTAATGTGGATAGAATAGTTTAGGGACCTTGGGAAAAATCTTTAAATAATACATTTTGTTGAAATAAGTTCCTTTTTTCTATATTTTTAGGCAAAATGTTTTTTTAATTAAATTTATTTTCATTTCATTAATACAGTAAATATAAATCAATTAAAATACAAAATTATGTAATACATTAGTAAAGTTTTTAAACTTATGTCTTGTTTAAAGTGCAATAAAAAAATAAAAATGATTAAAGATTTAAAAAATGGACATATGACTATCTTTAAAGTCTATTTGCCGATTTGAAATAGTGTCTCAACTTTTTTTCCAATAGAATTACATAAATATTTTCAAAAATTATAAAAATAAATTTAAAAATATTGTTTACAAAAAATAATATATTAAAATTTAAAAATATATAAAAATAAATATTTCAAAAAAATATAACAATTAATTTAAATTTTCTATTAATATTTATCTTAATATTAAATAAATAAAATTATATGCATATTAAATAAAATAAAAATTCCCACCATTGTCCCTCCCTTTCCCCTACCATCCCCTCTGGTTCTATCCTGTTATTGTTAGTTTTCTAATGAATGTTGCAATATACACCTTAGATGACAAATAACATTTTGAAAAATTTTGGTTTAGAAAATAATTTTCTACAATAGCAGAAAATTAAAAATTTAAAAATCGAGTCAATTTGTAATATTTATAATAACAATTTTTTTCTCAAAAAATATTTGTGCTTTGTGCGAGATGGAATCTAAATGTTCCCAACTTTTAACTAGACTCTCTTTTCCGCTATTCTCTTCTCCGTTATTCTTGTACCACAAATTGCTTTGAATATGGACTCGAACAATCATGAACCAAACGCAAAATCAGAAACGATTTATTACTTTTAGTAAGAAAATAATTATCTCTCAATAGAATTTGGTAGAATTGTAATTCCCATAAAATAAAAATTATTCTAATAAAATAAATTCTCACTACTTTCCGGTAGAATAACAATATTTGAAACTTGATTGTAAAGTAAATAGCTCTTTTAGTGCCATCTAATTATAGGGATAAATAGAATAATCCTGGTTAAATTAGTAAAATACAAATAATATTTGTTTAATAGAAAGTAATACTCTACTCCAAATAAAATGAGATGGGCAACACACCCTTGTAAAACTATAAGAGTTGTTGCCCTATTATCTTGTATGAGAGGATTTGGGTCACTTTTGTATTGGGTTCTATTATATGCGTTTCATTAACCTTTAGACATATGTAATTAGGGCTAGCGGAGGAATCGATTGGACATATGTAATTAGGGCTTAAATAATTTATAATTAAGTTCTAGCTTTTCGCTGATTAATTATAATATTATTTAGTCACGAAGTTATATCACTATAGTACCGTGACTGAGCTCTCCTTAATTATATACCACTACAAAAGTTACTTAAACAATGTTCGTCCAATGACCTTTTCATCAGTGTGTTACCCTTGTAGGATAACATTAATCTCTTTGGGATAAATTCGTTCTCCCAATATGATCATCTTTTATCTCATGGTAATTATTACATGAATTCTCTTGTCATTCTTTCGGCATTTTTCTCTTTTGGTTTTGACTTACTTTCGTGCATCTAGGTAGTAAGTGATTTCTTTTTGTTCGTGATTTATTTGTTCTCCTTCACAGAGCCGAATATAGCATCTACCCTTTCGGGTTTTAGCCATTCTAAGTATCTTTCTCTCAAAGTACTCAGAAGCTGAAACCCCTTTTTCAGTAAGTGTCGACTTCTTCTTCTTTTTTCTATGTTGTGCCGATTCTTCTATTTTCCTTCTCAACAAATTATTTTTCTTTTCTTTGTTTGATTTCCTTGTGCCGAATATCTCCTTTCATCATCAGACTCTAAAGCCGAAAACACTTTGGCTGAATCCCTTCTGTGCCGCCACTATTTTCTTCAACTTTGGCCTACTGATTCTTCGGAATCGATATCAAATATTTGTTCTCTAGATTTTTACTGAATTGCTCCTTATGCGTTTTAGGTTTTAGGTAAGTATCTCATCTTTATTTTGGATTGGTTGATGGCCGAAAGATCTTAGATGATGTGTGGGTGACTTAAGATGGATGTGAATCACTCATGATTCAATCTTTAATGGTTAAGTTGATGCAGATCTAGGAAATAATCGCGGTTAGTGATTAAGTAAGGGCTATTAGGTTCAATCGCGTAAGGTAAGGAGAAGTGGTATGATTTTAGCTTTTGGTAATAGTATTTGATAAGTGTATGATTAACTGTTGAGTAACATCGATTGTAGGTTTGTGGCTAAGGAGTTCGCAGCGCGTTTTGTTAAGCAAGTGTGTACATAGACCTTACACACAACAAATCAGCAAAAGCTGAAATCCCGAAAAGCCGTAATGTCAAAAAGCTGAAAAGCCAAAAGGTTGGCACCGGCAACCACACGGCGATCTCATAGTCTTGGGTTACTTTTTGGCCAACCGGGCAATAATGGGCTAAATGGGTCCGACGGGCTCGTGGGCCCAATCGGCAAAAGTTGATAAGTGATAGTAAGTGATGAGCTGATAAAGTTAGTTGAATGTTTAGAATGGATTGGGCCTGATGGGCCGTACATTTGTGAATGGGCCTAATGGGCCATATAAATATGATTAGGCCTGATGGGTCATATTTGAATTTAGAAAAGTATGTGGACTTGCTAGGATTTTATAATGGACTTTAGGCTTAGGTTCTAATGAACTCCTTAAGCTCATAAAACTTAATTAATTTATCAAGCACGTCATGGGCAAGTCGTAAGGTTAGAGTGTGGTAATGGGCATATGCATGTCTAGGATTGGATCTAGGGAGAGCTTGGTACTTAAGCGGTCTTAATGACCCACCTCCTCTTCTCTGGAATCCTATCTGGTGCATAGTGTTTGTTCACTTCAGCCAATGAGGACTTGTTGACGGGCCAAAGTTCATAATTAATACTCATATGTTAGTAAATTACTGAAATACCCTAGTAGGGTAGAATTACTGAAATACCCTAGTAAGGTAGAATTACTGAAATACCCCTGTAAGGTAGAATTACTGAAATACCCCTGTGTGTTATAAGTATGACTTATGTATACTATATGCTATATGTTGCACTCATGTGTTATGATGTTGCATGTGGGCGGGAATTATATTGGAGGAAGTGTTATATGAGGATTGTATAGTCGCTTGACGACCGTGGATCCAAATAAGGCTTTTAAGCCCAATATATTATCAGCAGCTTTACTGTAACGTTAGGTAGTACCGCAATCGGTGCTACCATTGATGTGTATTGGATGGGTGGGTCGATATAGTTATCCCCACAGGATGTATTTCGGTTTGACGGAGATGATGTGTATCGGTTGGATGGGGTGGGCATTGTATTATTGTATATATGATTGCTTAAGATTTTGTGCTATTATTGTAGTGGGCTCAGGCCCAAGATAACTTGTGTTGCATGATGTATATGCTGAGGGTTGTACACACTAAGTTTCGAAACTCACTCACTCTTTTATTTTCCTCAAGTGAACCTTAGTAGTCGATTCAACGGATGGAGGGACTCGGAGGTGGCTAACTAGCAAGACAACTTAGACTTGATTCTTTTTCTTTATTAAAAGTTCTAGTATTTTAATTGTTTAAGTCCGAATTGTAATAAGGCCTTTTCTTTGGTTATTACTGTTCATTATGATGCTTTAAGACTGGAACATGGATTTATTCGTTTTAAACACATTTTAAGTTTTTTTTCCTTTTCTGAAACCACTTGTTTTTTTTTTTTAAATAAGCTTCTGCAGTTAAAGTAAGATTTTCCAAAGTAACTTTTAACATGAAGTAAAAAAGTTAAAAATGACTTCTGAATATACCTTATTATAAAAGAACGTACAAACTGGGCTTTTACTTAAAATTTCTTTAGAAGATTTTTTTTTTAATGAAAACAAGGTTTTCGATAAAACACTTCAATATGACACGCTGGATTCAGTCATAACGTCTGGGCTGGGTTTGGGGTGTTACAATAACAATTCACGTAATACTACTGAGTATTAGTTAAACATTAAATAACCAATGAGTTCATATTTGCTTATATTTTGCTTTACGTGTAAAAACATTAAAGACAATATACAAAAAATACATAGAGAGAGAGGGACACAATAAGGGGAGGTTCTGTAGGGGAGGTTTTTTTATTTTATTTAATATTAATATATATTTTAAATTTTTTATATATTTATTTGAATTTTTTAAGAATTAGGACCAAATTGAGAATATTTGTAAATTTTGAGGGTTAATTTTTTACATTTATGACTAAATCGATATAACAGGTAAAAGTTGAGGGTTGAATTTGTTATATAAACATTTTTTAACTATTACATTAGCTTGTTCTTTGTGATTTTAACGAGAGTGACCAAAATCACTGACGATGTAATGCGGATGCTTAAATTACAAACATTTTATTTTGAGTACTTAAAATAAAATTTATTGATATTTGGGTGACTATCTATGTAGTTTATTCTCTTTTTTTTTTTCAATTAGCAGCAAACAAGTTCAAACAAAAAAAATCGGATTATGGGGCGTCGTTTATCTGAAACACATCATAGCATGCCACGTGATAGGTGTAACACCCCTAACCTGTATCTATCGCTGGAACAAGGTTACGAAGTATTACCAGAATTTACAGATCGAATAACAGACATTTCATATTGTCTAGCAAACACATCTTAAATCATTTGTAAAGTCCCTTATATGAGCCTTTGAGGCCCAAAATACACATTAGAAATAAGTCGGAACTAAACAGAATACTCAAAGAATTTTTCAGAAAACATCAAAAACTTTCAAAAGAGCAGGGAACACACACACCCGTGTGGCCAGGCCGTGTGGCTCACACGGTCAAGAGACACACCCGTGTCTCAGGTCAAATGGGCATTCGAAGTTGAGGTACACGGCCATGCCCCAGTTCGTGTCCAAATTAGAGTGCTTACTGAAGCTCGTAAGAGCAGAATGGAAACCCATAAGGGTTAAATAGAAGCTCATATGAGCTGAACGGAAACTCATATGAGTTAAACAGAAGCTTGTGAAAGCTAAACGGAAAGTAAACACGAAAGTTCCCAACAAATGCTGATCTTCGGTTTACTTGGGTAATTTACTATCATTTTCCTCCAATGCCGTCAATTCGTCGAATGTTGAATGTACTCAAATCCAACGTTCCATTTAATCCGGATGTTCAATTCAAATTTATAATTTTAACAGTAATTCAATTACAATAATAGAATAAATACAAAATACCATTCATCAAATTAACACAAATATTAAAGTTTAACCGTACGAACTTACCTGGGTTAAATTTGTAATATTTGCAGAAGTTCTGGGACTATTCTGCTAATTTTTCTTTTTCACGAGTATCTATGGGATTTTGATGTAAAATATAAAATTACTCATTCATTAGCAAGTATTTCAATTCCAATTCATTTTACAATTTATACCTTTTAATTTTTTAAATTTACACAATTACCTCAAACTTTCACAACTTTTGCAATTTAGTCCTTAACTAATTAATCTATCAATTGAACTAATTTTTCTCAATTAATAATTTATCTAAATGTTCTAGGCTATCATACAACCCTTGATAAATAGAAATTTAATACTAAACCTTAATATTTTAACCTTTTCACAATTTGATCTTAAAATCAATATTTAACAAAATCACTTTATAAAATCACCATACAACAAAATTAAAGGTCTAATTCCATGTTATTCATCTAAAATATCCTATATTCATCAATTTCAACTTCCAAAATTTTCAATAAAATTAAAAACTAAAGCAAGACTTAGTTGAACCCAATTGTAAAAGTCTCAAAAACATAAAAATTACAAGAAAAGGGCAAGAATTGAACTCACTTGAAGAAAAAATATGAAAAGCCATTTTAAGGGCTCTCCTATGGCCTTTCTGGACAGAAAATTGAAGAAGAATTGCCTAGACCCTTTTAATTTCTAATTTGTATGCTTAATTCCAAATAATTTACCATTTTGCCATTAAATTACATTATTTTATTATTTTTCTTTGCTTATGCCGCCTCATGCCTTCTATTTAGGCATATTTACTCCTTAAGTCCTCCCTTGTTTAATAATTAAGTCATTTAATCACTTATTTCTTATAATTAACAAGTTTTGTACATTTTTCAAATTAGTACTTTTTAATTAATTAACTATCAAAACACTAAAATTTTTCAATGAAACTTTAATACCACATTAATTACACTCTATAAATATTTATAAAAAGATTTACAGCTTGGTTTATAGAAATGAGGTCTCGATACCTCATTTTCTAAAACCACTTGACCTAATAAATCATTATAAAGCATAAATTTCCTATTCAAAAATCTTTCTAAAACCATATTTGACTCGTAAATACTAAATAATAAAATTTACGAGCTTACTCGTTGAATTTGGTGGTCCCGAATCACTATTTTAAACACCACTGAAAATCAGACTATTATAGTAGGTCGCGTGACGATGCTTTTTATAACGCGAGTCAAGTTTAATGACGTAAAGTGTGGTACATGTCACACAGTGAGTCGGCTTTTTTACCCAACGAATCCCTCAAAAATAAATATTTATGAAAATGACCCAACTTGAAAAACTATGACGAGAATGTTCTAAAATCTACAGTGTCAACAGCCCGATAGCCAGCACGCAACTCAATCACCCTGTAATGATTGCTTGTTGATTGGGTTGGGGTTTAAAAAATATTTTTTTTGGTGTTGGCACTGCAATGGCTGGCACTCGTATGTATTATTTTTTGTATACTTTTTGAAAAATATGGGTATTTTTTGGTTCAAAAAAATATTTTTTATTAGGTGTCGGCATCTGCGTGGCCGGCACCACAAAAGAAATTGAATTTTTCAGTATTTATTGGTGCCGACACTGTGGTGGCTAGCACCTGTGTCAAATAAAAATACTATTTTTTTGTCCCGTGTTTCTTGTGGCCAAGACTCGAGTAAAAAATTTGGTGCCAACCTTCCTCATGCCGGCACCTGAGGATTTGTTAGATTTTTTTTTGTGTCGGGCATCCTTATGTCTGCACTATTGCCGACACCAATAGGCTGTATATACCCGTCGTGGTTGAACATTGGTTTTGATAAAATAGGAAGGGAGAAAAAAATTATTGAGATTGTCCTGATGAAAAGAAGAAAATGGGGAGAGAGGTTGAAAAAATGTTTTATCTATTTGGAGTGTACCATCAACTGGAAATTTCATTTATGTATTGGTAGTTATGTGTTAACAGGGTTGAATTATATACTGTCACGAGAACCGCAAAGGTTATGCTATCAAAGGGTGGAGGTGTCAATTACGACTTACATGAGTAGATGGCAGTCTTTGCAGATTGAACCTTGCATCACGAGAACCCCAAACTTGGGGCATGAGATTCCCAGTGGATCCATTTGAAGCTCAACTCAACATTGTTTGGTCGGAAGCTCGAATAAGAAAAGTTGTTGTGTTAAGGGGTGGAGGTGTCGGTTACGGTTTACACGAGTATATAATAGTCTTCATGAACTAAACTCGGTATCGTCAAAACCCCAAAGGTTGCACACGAGATTCGTGATAAAGCCAATTGAAGCTCGGATTAGCATTGTTTGGTCGTAAGCTTGAATAAGAGAAGTTGTTTCAATTTCTGCGCAATTAATAATAAAATTAAGCAACACCAGTGTATTTGATTGAGGGCGCTCGAACCTAATCTTACTAAATACACCGTTGGGTCATCGGATTCATGATGAAAGAAAATTAAGCAAGGTCTATTTTTACGAGTTTTTGGATGGCTCCGATTCAAGTAAAAGATTAATTAGCTGAAGAAAATACCTTTGAAAACACATTAGCAACTGTGTATTTTGATTGATCCAAAAATTGGTTACTATTATTGCACCCGGAGAATTTTAATAAATTATGAAATTAGTTAGGTCAATTTTTAAAAAAAATAGACAATAGTAGAGGTAAAAATTTTTTGAGCAATTTTTAATGTAAGTATTTGTATGATAAAAAAGAAAGGAAACTTTTTTAAATTAGAAAGGAAACTTTTTTAAATTAGAAAAAAATTATTGTTCTTAAGTTCGAAAATTTTATCCATAGCCGAACCAATATAAAATCAAGAATAACAAAAGAAACTTTCATGCAATGTTTTAAAATTTAAAAAAAAAATGTTAGAAAGTTAACCATTCCCAATTTTTTAATTCTTTATAAGTATGAGCCATAATCATAAAAACACATTCATATAATGGAAAAGTATAATTAATAGAAAAAGTTGTAACAATTTAAGAATAAAAACTTACCTAAAAATGTCTAAATTAAAATCTAATATTATAATAAAAGAATTCAGTATTAAATAATGCTAAATCAATCAATTAAGTGAATTAAAGAAATAAGTGTTATGAACAAAATTAGAAGGAAAAAAAAAGAACAGTTGCCTTGTGATCGTCGAGTCACATCAATGTCAAGTGGCAAGTCGATGCCAGCAGTCTACCGGCGGTACCAACCTGCCATCTGACACCAATGTGACCTGACGATCACACGGCAGTTGTTCCCTTCTTCTTTTCTTTCTTTCTTTTTTCTTTCTTCCCTCCATTTATATATGTCAATGGTCCCTCCCCGTCCACCACCACACTACACCGATTGGTCGACACATTCACCTGGAATTTTTTTTGTGCGTGTATTAAGTTTGAAGTTTTAAGGTAAGTTAGTATATTGTTAGTTTGAATTATTTGTTAGTATATTGTTAGATTGAATTATTTGTTCAATTATTTGTTGTTATATTGAATGGTGATTGATAATTTAATTATTAACTATGTAGAAATCACAATGACTTCTCTTATCCGAGCTTCGGACCACACAACGCTAAGGATTAATGAGCAGGTAAATGTTATTTGAGTTAGTTTTTAAATAAAACCAAATAATATGTTTTTTTTAAATGTTGTTGGAGTTAGTTTGTAAAAAAAAAATTATTCATTAGTTGTGAAAATTAAAGTTGTCAAAATTAACAAATATCGGTTTTATTATGTATATAGGATGAATATCAGGTTTTAAGGCCTTAACTTTATGGTTCGGGATATATTCTCGACCATCAAATTATACCATACTTGGATGCCATCGGATTTGGCACAACGACATTTATTCAGGTGTTTGACTTAAGGTTGGACTTAATATCTACCATGATTGAACGATGATGCCCAAAGACCCAAACTTTCCATCTTTCATGTGGGGAGTGCACGATTACGTCGGATAACATATCGATTCCATTGGGGCTCTCGGTTGATGGACTTGCAGTCATAGGGCCAAGTAAAGTGGCTGATGTAACACCTATAACTCATATCTGTCACCGGAATAGAGTTACGAAGTATTACCAGAATAAACAGATCAAATACAGACATATCATATTATTTAGCATTCATGTTAGAAATTATTCATAAAGTCCTTTATATGAGCCATTGATGCTCAAAACATGTATTAGAAACAAGTCGGGGACTAAACCGGGTGTTCAAGGAATTTTTCGCAAAATTTCAAAATTTCTCCTAGGTGTAGAGGACACACGCCCATGTGGTCAAGTCATGTGGGTATTCGAAATGGGCACACGGCCATGTCCCAACCCGTGTTCTTACCCGTGTAACTCTTTGACTTGTGTCACACAGCTAAGTCACACGCCCGTGTGCTAGGCCGTATGTAGGTGCAAGGGTCACACGGCCAAGCCACATGCCAGTGTGCTAGGCCGTGTGATCAATTCTGAGCATTCTATTTTAAATTTTCAATATGCAGAGGACATACGGCTATAACACACACCTATGTGCTAGGTTGTGTGTCACACACGGCCGAGACACACACCGGTGTCTCTGCCAGTGTAGACAAAATAAGGTCATTTTTAAGCCTTATTTATCACCCAAAATTTTCTTTCATCTACAGTAACACTTAAAAACATTCCCAATCCAATATAGAACATTTGAATCAAGCTATATCCAAGTTTTATGCATATTCTAATACCTCATATATCCAATTTTCCAATCTTACCTAATTGACCATATAAACCTATATGCATATTTCTTCAATCATACTTGTAATATCCAGAAAATTACTACAGTAAGAAAGTAAGATATTATCCTTAATATAGTAAAACAAGGAAATAAAGTGACAAAAAGGGAAATTTTGGGTTATGTCGACATTGAGAAGTATATTATGATATATTAATTCAAGAAAGAACTAAATCGTAAAAGTGAGAAAAATTTTGTTTACCAAGAGTAAAAACTCAAAATTTGATGCGCTAAAGTGTAAATATGAAAAAGTTGAAAGATTAATAGTGCAAATATTTTAAGGGTAAAATGATCTAAAAACTAAGGAAAATGGATGAATTAGGACCAAATTGAATAGGTGAACAATTATGAGGGACTAAATCACAATTTTAACAAATTAAGTGATGAATCAAGGATAGAATTTAAAAAGATTATAAAGGGAAAAATGATCAATTAGAAAGAGAGAGAAATTAAGAGATGTTGGTGATATTTTAGATTAAATAAATAAATATTAGTTTATTAATATTTTAATGATATATTTTATTATTTTATTATTTTATTTAGTATATAAGGAGAGAAAGCTGAAGAATTCTCTTCATCTTTCATGCAACTTACATGAGAAAGAGAAAAGAAAGAAAGAAATTTTATTTTCTTACAATTTGGTCCTTTCACAAAAAAATCCACCATTTTCACTTAAAAATCAAAAGAATTTTCATAGCCATCAAGAGAGAAAGATAATAAGGAGATTACAGGGAGTTAGAATATCAAGTAAGATTCAAGAAATTGAAGCTGGAGGAGAGAGAAAATTAAGTTAAAGATTGAAATCAATAAGACAAGGCAATAACATCAAGATATCAACATATATTT
This sequence comes from Gossypium stocksii, assembly GCA_020496765.1. Lineage (NCBI taxonomy): Eukaryota > Viridiplantae > Streptophyta > Magnoliopsida > Malvales > Malvaceae > Gossypium > Gossypium stocksii. The sequence goes on from CM035623.1 coordinate 116,751,207, forward strand.
TTTAAGTTGATATTATTAAAGAAGAATGAAAATGATGTTAAAGTAGAGTTTTTTTATAAGGTTCTATGTTGTTGATATGTTAGTGAAGGGAAATAAGAGCAAGTTATGGGAAATATTGTAGAGAAAGGAAATAAAGGGTGTTATAAACTTGGTAATCAATATTTTGGATTAAAACAATTTTGGACAATAGCAGTAGTCTAACTTTGAAAAATCACCAAAAATTGTGGAAATCGAATTAGAGGTTAAATAAAATATGAAATTAAAACTTTATTGAGTCTAGGTTTTCATAGAAGAAATGATGTAAGCAATGGAATTGTAAATTATGAGATATAATAAATTTTGTGAGACAAGGTTAGAATGATTTTGAGTTCCCCTGTTCTGAATTTGGAAAATCATTAAAAATTGTAAAAAAAATACTTAGGGTTTAAATTTATATGTTTAAATTATTATTGAGTTTGTTTTCAAGAGAAACAAACAGAAACATCATCTAAACCCCGTACTAAGAGATAATTAATTTTTAGTAAAGAAAGGTCGAAGCTATCAAACAGCAGAACAGGGATAAATTTGAAGATTTTACTGTACTTATTGGCTAAATTTGAAGAGATAATTAATTTTTAGTAAAGAAAGGTCGAAGCTATCAAACAGCAGAACAGGAATAAATTTGAAGATTTTACTGTACTTATTGGCTAAATTATAAATTATAAAATCTTTATGGTAGAAATTTCCTTGAGTCTAGTTTCAAAAACATCAAGCGGATCTTAATTTAGAATTTGGTAGCTCAAGATATAAATAATTTAGTGACTATGACTCAAGTGGACGGCTTGATATGAATATATAAGTAAATAGCGGAATTATATATACATTAAGGATGTGAAATGGAGAGGAATAGGATAAAAATATATGAATATTCAGCTAGTATGGGTTTACATTAAAAATGGCTAATTTGCATGTTTTAGGCTCAGGGTCTAAATTGAAGAAAAGTAAAATTTTAAAGGGTAATTTTGTAAAAATGTCAAAAATGATTAAATTGCATGAAATGAATTTTTGTATTTTTTAAATTAATATATTGAAAGAAATTGTTAATATCAAGTGGGTTTAGAGCTTTAATTTTGTTGCATGATGATATTATAAAGTGATTTTGTTAAATATTATTGTTAGTATCAAATTGTGAAAATAGTTAAAATATTAGGGTTTGGTATTAAGTTCCTATTTTATTAAGGGCTGTGTGATAGGTTAGGATATTTAGATAAATTAATAATTGAGAAAAATTAGTTGATTTGATAGATCAACTGGTCAAGGAACTAAATTACAAAAGTTGTAAAAGTTGGGGTAATTGTGTAAATTAAAAAATTAAAGGGTATAAATTGTGAAATGAATTGAACTTGAAATATATGCTAATGAATGAGAAATTTTATATTTTAGATTAAGATTTCGTAGATACTCATGAAAAAGGAAAAATAGCGGAATAGTCCATAAACTATTACAATTATTACAATTCAATTCAGGTAAGTTTGTATGGTTAAACTATAATGTTTATTTATTAAATTTATGAATGGTATTATGAATTCATTCATATCTATAGTTGAAAATAAAATTATTGTTAAATAATGAAATTGAATTAAATATTCAAAACAAGTGGAACGCGAGATTGAGTACAATCGTTCTGTTGTAAAGGATAAATTGATGGATAAGACCATAAATGGATTATGGCACTATGAACGTAAGACCATGGTTGGACCATGGCATTGTTTATATATAAAACCATAGTTGGGTTATGGCATTTTAATGAAAAGACCATAATTGGGTTATGACACTTTGAACGTAAGTGGATGGACCATGTCAGTGTATATATGTGTAAGACCATAGCTGGGCTATGGCCTTCTAATAATAAGACCATAACTGGGTTATGGCACTACGAATGTAAGACCATGGCAGGGTCATGGCATTGCATGTGTAAGACCATAGTTGGACTATGGCACAAAGAAAACGATGTACTCATATCAGTAAGTCGTTCCTCGAATGGTAAGTTATCGGAAGTTGTCTTGAAAGATATATGTATATGAAGGAGCAATAAAAGATGATATGTATCATGAAGTGAATATATGTATCAATATCTTGATATGTTGAAACATGAAAATTATGTAAGTTGAGACAAATAATATATTCAAGAGTGACATGTTGAGATAATAAGGTTATTGATGTTGAAATTATAAAAAATATATTCAAGTATGCTAAAAAGTGTTGTTGTTTAATGTTTAGGCAAGTGTTAAATATTTGGTTAAATGGTAGTACGTTTAATTATATGATGGATTGAAATGGTAAGTGTTTAAATGAAAATATGCTTGTGCTTATGAAATAATGGTAAGGTTTAAGTTATGCAATTTCTTATAAAATGATTTATCGCGTGATTAATTCAAAAAATGTCTTTGTTTAAGTGCACTAGCTTGTAGCTGTGATGGAATGATATGCTTATGACTGGTGTATTATGCCTACGGAATGAATGTGGAAAGTAAAGAAATGTAAATGAAAATAAAGAAATTTGGAAGAATTAAAGTTGTGTTAAGATCCCACTATGCTAGGAATAATATGTATAAGTGATACTGTAAATTTATTCACTTAGTAAGCTGTTAAATATAACTTCATGAATATTGTGGTATCAATATTGGATTATTCTAGATATCTTTAAATTTCATATTTGAAAAGAAGTATTATGATTAAAGTTTATACAAGCTTACTAAGCATTCATTGTTTATGCATTTGTTTTCCTTTATTTTCCAGATTATCGGAAGCTTGATTGGGTTGAAAGCTTGTTGGAGTTGTATTATACATCTATTGGTTCTATTGGTACTTTTGAATGTTTTGATTTTGGTTATAATAGCATAAATAGATTGATATAGAATTGGGTGAGAAATATGGCTTGTAAAATAGCTTATTTTCGTCACACGAGCAAAGACACGGCCTGTGTCACAACCGTGTGTAACGCACGGCTAGTTGACACAGTTGTATGTCCCCTATATTTTAAATTTGCACAAAATAGAATGCCGACACGGCCTGAGACACGGGCGAATCTCCAAACCGAGTGTGTTACACGGTCTAACCACACAGCCGTGTGACCCCTGCAATGTTGAAAATTCTAAAGATGTCTGAAAAATTTTCTAAGTCTTCGACATAGTCCCTATTTGTTTCTAATATGTAATTTGGGCCTCAAGGGCTCGTTTAAGAAACAATATGTATGATTTTGATTGGTTTCTAATATGAATGCTAGATGAAATGAAATGTTTGGTAATTAATTTAAACTCTAATAATGCTCCATAACCCTGTTCCGCTGACAGATTCGAGTTAGGGGTGTTATATTTAGTGGTATCAGAACTACGATTTAGTGGCTAATTGTTTTGCGCACCCCACAATGCTTAGGTTCACCCATTTCTCTAACTTCATGTCATCATGAATCCTCGTCACATGCGGTTAACCTTTAAGATGCCTACAGAGTCCCCGATGTAACAACCCATTTTCAGTGAAGGCAGAATAGTGATTTTGGGACCACAAATCTGAGTTCGGAAGAAAATTTATTTTAATATTATTTTATGGTCTACCGTATGATAGGAATATCGTATGAAAATTTTGTTAAGAAAATTTTATCAATTACATCTAATTAGATAGAAATGACTAAATTGCATAAAATGCAAAAGTTGAGTTCCAGTAGCAATAGGTATCAAAAGCTATGAAATTCAAAATTGAAGGTCCTTATATGGCAAATATACCATTAAGAGGAGTTAGTAGATAAGTATGATTAGTCATCAATGGAAAATTAAATAAAGAAAATGATTAAATTGGAAAGTAAAAGATAAAAAGATGATAAATAATAAAATAAACTAAAACATCATCATTTTATCATCTTTCCCAAATTAAAGACATGGAAACCCTAGTTATGGTTGTTGAGCTCAAGTAAAATATTTTGGCTTAATTAGGTATGTATTCTTGTCCCATTTTTAATAATTTTTTATATTTCCGAGATCGTAATAGCTTAATCTAACTATCCCGAGGATTAATTTGTAAAATTATCAAAGTACTAGGGTTTTTCCATGGATGAATATAATTGAATTATGATGTTTTATGATAGAAAATGAAAGGTTATTGATAGTTAAACAACTTTTGTAAAGGGAATTTTGATGAAATTATAAATTAGGGACTAAATTAAAAAGATGTAAAATTCATGGAAAAATTCTAAATTTTGTGAAATTCATGGGCTGCTATTGTGATATATGAAAATCAGTTAGGCTTGGAATAAGTATTAAATTGCATGAAGTTCATTTTCCAAGCCTAAGGATAAAATTGTAATTAATTAAAAGTATAGGGAAAAATGGTAATTTTTGCCAAAGATGTGAATTGGATTGAATTGAATATAAATTGATATTAAATCCATTCTTATATATCCGGATAGATCAAATACGGAGGTAGATTGGGGAAAAAAGAAAGTAACGGATTAGTAGTTTTTGTGTACACGAATATTATCGAGGTAAGTTCATGTAACCAAATTATATATTTATATGTTTGAATTGAATGTTGTGTATGTGATTGTATTATTGCCATATATATGAAATTAATCACATATCAGATGATACCGACACATATTAAATTCCGTTTGAATAAATGAAATTTGATGGATACAGGGTTCCCGTTTGAATAAATTTGGCCAATGTTGGCTTAAAAGTATTTTGTTGTAAATAGCCATTGGAATGGCTTGAGCTAGATATATTTGATATGTATATAAGTGTGGCTTATCATGTTTGTTATGTTGATGAATGATTAGAGAAATATGCATATGTGTTTATATGGTCATTTAGGTAAGATTGAATACTTAGGCATATGAGGTGCTATGACATATATTAAACTTGGTTTTGGCTTAAATTAGATGCATTGTATTGGTTGGTTGGTGAAGGTGTTAATGTAGGTGGAAGGCAAATTGGGTGAGAAAAGTGGCTTTAGAAATGGCCTATTTTTGTCTACACGGGTAGAGACACGTGTGTCTCAGTCGTGTGTGACACACGGCCTCACGCATAGGTGTGTGGTTTGGCCGCGTGTCCCCTGCATCTTAAAAATTTCAAAATAGAATACTGAAAATTATTCACACGGCCTAGCACATGGACATGTGGCTTAGCCGTGTGACCCAAGTCAGAGAGTTACACGAGTATGGACACAGGCTAGACACGGCCGTGTGTCCCTATTTCAAATGTCCACACAGGCGTGTATCTTGATCGTGTGAGACACACGGCCTAACCACACTGGCGTGTGTCACTTGCACCTTAGAAAAATTTTGATATTTCGCTAAAAATTCTTTGAGTACTCAATTTAGTCCCGACTTGTTTCTAATGTGTATTTTGGGCCTCGATGGTTCATATAAGGGACAATCTAATTGATTCTGTTTGGTTTATGATATGAATATCAAATGAAATGAAATGAAATGTATGTAAATGAATTATAAATTTTGGTAATGTTCTGAAACCCTGTTTCGACGATAGATATAGGTTAAGAGTGTTACACCCGGTCTAGTAACAACTCAAATATAGGCGGAGGTACTTCCCTATTTGAGACATCCAGCAATACGGAAAACTCGTTCCCCCAAATATGCAATATGCGTTGAAGCGTATAGACTTTGTCTATGAATTTTTCAATATTCATATTGGTGTTCAAACATGCTGTGTGCACATGCGTACACAGATATCAAAGGGTCTGGAACTTCCTACACTCGCAGCGTCTGTTTCAAAGATCAACTGCGTAGGACTTCGGTGGAACCTTTGCGCGACAGCAGATGTACTTTTGCACTTAAAAAGTTTCCATATCCCGAGAATGCAGTTTTATATTCATCGATCGCGCCCTCTGAACGTTGATTTCCATGGCCTTATTAATCTCAACACCGTACATGTTCACGGCCTCCATTTGCTCTGCTTGTCTCAACCTCATTCTTGGCATTAATATGGTCAACTTGTAGAACATTGCTGAGAAAACAACTAAAATTGGAAAATAATGTGTACGTTTCAAGACAGAGTTAACTGCTTATACAAGGTTAGTCGTCATATGACCATATTAATACCCTTCCGCAATTTCTTCAAGAAAAATTCCCATGATTCGAAGTTCTTAGACTCCAATAGTATTTGCGTATATTTACCATAATGTCAAGTACCATCAACCTGTACTAAAAGTTTGCAATGGGAAAAAGTCTTAACATAGGGATTGAACGTCCAAAATAATTAGTGGAAAACTCATCTCCCCACTTATAATTCGTCGTCTAGACCTTTGTAAGACAGTGTTTGCTACTCAATCATGGTATTTGGCACATACTCATGCATTGTGACTATCCACCTTTAAAGTTCTTTGTATGACACATCCAATACATCATAAAATTGCTTCATCGCCATCTGTTTCGCTCACCATGCTTTTCTATAGCATACCCTGTAGTTGAATCGAGTTTGCATGTGGGTAATAATGACCGGTACATGAATGGTGGGCGTGTCTTTTACCGATGACATGATGCAATTGTAGATTGTTTTTGTATCTAGTTTTCAGTGGTCTTACATCATGTATGCAACTATGCATGTATGAGGCCCTTTTAATTTTCTGATTGTCTACATTTGAGTCATCTACATTAATGCAGCTCGTACCCACTAGTTGCACCCACTATTAGCCCTCTAACATTCCCTAACACATAAAGTCTATGTAAACTTCGATACGCTGTAGTCCACTGGCAACCTCGTGTTGTATTACTTTATTGCATATACGTAGTCTTTCTTATTATCGAACCATTGGCTTACGAACAACTTTTTAGCCTCTGAATTTGTCCTCATTAGGTGAACATGTACTATATTTAGGTGTTTGGAAAACTCACGTGCAAGCACCGCATCAGGATCTACGGTCGACATGTGGGTCCCAAGATCATTTCATATAACTATACCAAATATTGTATTCCCAATTGAAGAGGGTGTACATCTTGACCCTCCACCGTGTCTTCATCGTCTATATCTTTTGGAACCTTATTCAAATTGGTGTTACTAAATTTTTCAAGATTATGGTGGGATTGATTTTCATTATAGGGCCCTTTTATCACCATCTGCTAAGGTGCCCAACACCTCTGGATATATCTCTAAACGAGGACCCGGGATTGGGTTGTCATACGAACATCTATCATAGTTTTGATTTTTGGGAGTTTGTGATGTCCCTCCACACCCCGATGATCTTCCCAACAGATATTAATATCAAAGTCAAATACGTGATATTGACTTACTAAATGGACAATTTGAATGAGTTCAGGATCGGTTAACTCTACAAATAACTCAATCGGTTAGGGGTTCTCAATCACAGGTGGGCAATAAATTGTGATCATTGTGGCCACATCATCATCATCTACAAGTTCCATATCAGATAACTTCAATAAATCTATTGAAAATGGAAATTTGTAGAACAATATTGACGTCTGCTTCCCACAACGGGTAGCTATTTTTGCACTGATCTTTCGTTTCAATTCCGTTAGCATTACATGCTTATTGAATCTCATTCCTATTTTTTTGGCGACTTTGAAATGCACAACATTCTTAACTTGTATTTACCATTTCTCCATCGAAATGAACATACACTAACAACATCTAGTTACTCATCTTCAACAAAATTTGTTTCCTCCTCAACATAACACTGATATTTCTTTTTTTTCTCTTAAATTGTTAAAAAAAAACTCAACCAAAACACAGAAAAATTCAATATATAGCCTGTTTGTGCCGACAATGAGATAATCGACACCCAAAAAGTATCATTTTTTCGAACACAAGTGTCGAAAGATAAAATGCCGACACCAAAAAAATTATTTTATTCACAAAATATTTGTGTTGACAACTAAAAGGTCGACACCGAAATTTTCTTTTAATTATTTTCCCTAAAAAATAACTGGTGTCGACATGGGGAAGGTTAACACCAAAAAATATCTTTTACTTGACACAAGTGTCGACCACCCCAGTCTCGGTACCAAAAAAAATACAATTTATTTTGGTTGTGTCAGCTACGTAGATGTCGACACCTAATAAAAAATACTTTTTGAACCGAAAATTACTCATATGTTTGAAACAATATAAAAAATATATATATATACGGTGCTAACCATTGCAGTGCTGACACCAAAAAATAATTTTTTAAACCCCAACCTAATCAGCAGACAATCATTATAGGGTGATTGAGTTGGGTGCCAGCCATAGGGATCTCGACACCATCCGACACTATAGATTTTAAGTCATTTACGTAATAATTTTTTAAATTGGGTCGTTTTCATAAATATTTACTTTTGGGGGTTAATTGGGTAAAAAAGCCTAGTGAGTCATATCATAACTCATAATGGCAACGGATGAATGAAAGTCTTATTTCCTTTTTCGAATCGGGGTTTTATCGCGATACTTTGAGTATCTCCGATCACGACATGATTTTATGTGTCCGCTTTTCTTTTCTTTTTGGTATTGTTTGCTTTTTTCTCACCGAATTCTCTTTTGGCTGACCAATGAGAAGTCGACATGTCAACTTCAATATGGAGGAATTCGTCCTTGTTTTCTATTTTTGGTTAACAAAATTTAATGTTTGGACATGATATGACTAAATTTTATATGAATAATAAAAATTAAAAAATATAAAATGAAAGTGATTTAGATAGAGATGAAATGAACAATCATAATTACTTTGTTGACTCATATTATATTATATACCCTAATTGAATTAATGTTTAAATAAAAAATTATTAAAAGTATTTTTTAAAGTAAATTAATATTATTTAGAGAGGGTTTGTGTATTTTTGTGTTTTTGATAAGCTTAGAAAAATAAATATATATAATGAGAATAGTTGATATAAAGTATAGTACGGGTGAAAGATAAAGAGAAGATTACGGTAGTGTAAATGAGGTCGATTCACCTAAACAGGTAGAGAACCAGAATAAAGATAATAGGATAGGCTGGTTAGGGAGATTACTGTTCAAAATAATTATAGAGTGTTAGGAGATTTATCCCTTTTTCATCGTTCTTTAAAGTGTTTATAGAAAAGGTCTGCTTGTCTACTGATATGACGTAATCAAATAAGCATTTAACCACGCTACATACGTAGAAGATGCTCGTAAGCGTATATCATGAGACCTTATTAGTACGAGATTATCGTGCTTAAATGGATTCCTTATCATATCAAGAGTGTGTTCACACTTTAAAAGTGTTCATACTTAAAAAACGAATAGATGACTCTCTTTGAGGGAAACAAGTGGTCTTACCCAAATATGTTGAAGGCAGATGGTCACCAAGATATTATTTTAAGATTATAAATTTGAGTCTTGCCTTGTACAAATGCATGAATATTAATGTAGTTAATTGTTGAGGTACTTATTGAGAACTTCTAACTAAACATTACTTTAGTTAAATGTGTTCTATAAAAGAAAATTTAAACGTGGGTAAAAGTTTCATAGAAGCCTATATATTAGGAAGTAAATTGTATGTTGCCCTCTTTATTAAAAAATGGATAAAGTAGTTTTTGTATATTAAGAAAAAAGTATAATTTGGCCTTTCCGTTAAAAATTCCATCAATATGTTAAGTGACTATTTGAAATTTTTAAAATTTTCAATGAGAAATTTGATTTCTCTCTATAGGAAATCGATTTTTTTTAGCTTTAAAGAAAATGGAATTTATTCTATAAATAAATTGTGATTACTTTCTTACAAAGTAACAATGCTTAACTGGTGTGTCATTTATGTCATCGCATAATTAAAATAGGAAAAAGTTACAAGAGTTTTACTTTAACAATTAGCATTTAAATAATATTTTAATTGAAAATATAATTTCATTGTTAGGAAACCTTAGGTGGCCGTGACAATTCTTAGCGTGACTAAGGTTTGCCTCTCCTCATGTATTGGGATGGGCTCTCGGGCTTGTCTCATATACTAGATATAATTATATGTATTATTTAGACTTTTAACCAATCCATAAAATTTAACTAATTCAATAACTATTTTTTATTTTCTAAAATATTAATTAATTTACCAAATTAAATTATTTTTCAATCAAATTTTAATTTCGTTAAAGTCATGACAACTTTATCATATTAAAATCTACAATTAAACATATTTAATTGTCTCGTTCAATAAAACTATGATGACTAATTAATTTAATTCACACTTTAAACTTTTATTGTTTAATTCATATTTATAATGATCCAAAATTCACGGGCACCGGAAAAACGAGTCATAGGGCCTCCGTCTTAGTAAATTGAGTTAGAAAATAATTAATAGAAATATTTGTGTGTATAGTTGTGTGATTAATTAAGTTAAGATTAGGTGAATATAGCTTAATTAAGAGAATTTAGGAAAAAAAGATTAAATTGAATAGAGAATAAAAGTTGAATTATAGATTAATAGAAAGAAAAAGGGGCTAAAATGGCAATTATGCCAATTAGCATAATTGAAGCGGCAATTGTTGATAAAATTTAAGTTTTATTGTTTGTTTATATAAAATTTTAGTGATTATAATTACTTTATTTTTTTATGGTTTTGTACAAATGTTTATTAATATTATAATTGTATTATTAAATGTTTATTTATTTATTATTATTGTAATTGTAATTTAAAATATAATAAGTAAAGATAAATGTAGGATGATAAATGGTACATGTGTAAAATGTGTATTTATACACTTGTATTATAATTATGAATTTACTTGATAATTAAGTAAAAAGATATTTACTAATTAAATAATAATACTATAAGATTTTTGTTTAATAAAATAATTAAAATATTGAATGGTAATGATATTAGACAATTGTAAGGATAAAATATATACAAATGTAATAATAATATTTATTAAAATAGATATTTTGTAAATATTAATAAATTAAGTAAATAAAAGTAAAAAGAAATAAAGAAAAGAAGAACAAAGAAACATACCAGAGAAACAAACGAAAATTGGGAAAGAAAAGAAGAAAGAAAAGGAAAAGGAGAAATTGGGGAATTGAAACTTAGAAGTCTGAAAGGTAAGTCAATTAAGCCCTTATTCTTTAATTTAAATGTTTTAGAAGCTCTAGAATTAAGTTTTGTGGAAACTATGGAGGTTTTTAAGTTTTTGAATAAAGTTTATGTTGGATAAATGGTTGAATTAAGGGCTTAATTAATAGAATTATTGATTAGAAATGGTTAAGGGATTAAATTGTAAAAGAGGTTATAAGTTTTGTGTTTGAGGGACTAAATTGAAAGAAAAGCTTGCATTAAGGTTTTAATATGAACATTTGATAGTTAATAGGAATATGGAAGGAAATTGAGTAGAAATAAAGTAGTAATCAAGCTAGAAAAGTAAATTTGTTCTATTGGATTAAATTAGAAATTAGGTAAAAATTTAGTATTTAATGTGAAATGTGTGTGTAATTTATAATTTGAAATTATATAATTTTGTAGCTAACAAGGAACCCGAGATGTCGAATACGAAAATGAAAGAAAAAGTGATCGAGGAATAGCTCGAGAAAAATATCGGTTTGTATTATCATAATTCATGTTATTTATTGTTATGTGTTTAATTTATATATATATATATATATATATGCATGGAATTGAAATTGAGACAAGTATTGATATTTGATTTGAATGTGATTGGATATGATTGATGAATATGTACATTTATATATATGTGAAATTGTTTTATGAATTATATGCGTATTAAAGTGAAAATGGATGACGATGTGAATTGGAAATAATTTGTGCTTGAATTGAGAAATATGTGAGAAAATGTGGCCAAAGTGCAATTAATGTGAATTTGACTGAAATAGAGAAAGAAATCCTATACCCTATTAACTAGTCGGGCTTAGTGGATATAGTTGGCATGCCATAAGATTGGAATAGTTCAGGGATTCTTCGACCTCGAGTCGATGAGACACTTAGTGTGTCAAGTGTCATATTGCTTCGGATAGATTCGATGAGGCGTTGGTCGCCACTTTGCTTCGGCTTAGCCTATGAGACGTTGGTCGTCACTTATTTGCTTCGAACTATCTGATGAGGCGTTGGTCGCCACTCTGGTGTGTTTGGTTTGATCCGTGTATCCGCCAAAGTCTGAGTCATGTTAATAGGGGTAAATAGGCGAAATGAGTAAGTTATCTGAATTTGATTACTTGAATTATTGAATGAAAGGTGGAAGAAATTTTGTGATATGAAATGTGAAATGAAATTTGTGCTATGAGATTGAAGGCATGAATCAAAGATTCATGAAGTATTCATATTTGAAATGTGAATTGAGTAATTATATGTGGTTGATAGATGAACCAAAGGTTCATGAATTATTGGAAATCCTATTGATGAAATATTGATTCAAATATTGGAAATGATGCAATGGAAATATGATAACTTAGTATGAGATTATATGTATGATTTGTAATTATCTATGTATGTTTACGATATTTGATTGCCATTATGAATTTGAATTATGATAATACCACTGAGTATTTCTAATACTCAGCGTACGGTTGATTTTCGTGCGCAGGTTAGGTAAAGTTAAAGCCCGGCTCAGCATCCGAATCAATCCCGACTTCAGCTCAAATTTTGGTGATGGATCTATCTTTTGAAAATATGGCATGTACTAGGTTTGGTGTTTGTCACTTGTAAATGTTTTATATTTTTATTGTAAATATGGTACATAATCTTAAAGAATTTTTTGGTATGAATGAATGAATATTTGCTAAATTTGAAAAGTATGATGATGTTATTTGATTAAGATTTATAAGTTAATGATTTGTGCATGAATTAGGTATGTTTAGTGGGTGAAAGTAGCTTAAAAATGATGAAAAGTGATGTTTTAACACGGCCAAGTCATATGGGCGTGTGCCCAGGCCGTGTGGTAAAGCTAGAATCGCCCACGGGCTAGTCCCACGGCCATGTGTAACAAGTCAGATCTGCCCACGGCCATGGGAGCCCCACGGGCAGGCCACACGGGCATGTCTCAGGCCACACGGGTGTGTGCCCCTATCTTCAAAGAAAAGTTTCTAAAGTTCCCAGTTTAATCCCAAATCACTTCCTAAGCTTATTTTGGACCCCGTAGGCCCATATTAAGGACTTTTTGATGGAAATTAGATGGTTTTAGATTGAAACTCAAATTTATGTCTCGATATTGTTCGTTTGCTAGTGTATAAGTCTGATAATGCCTTGTAACCCTGTTCCGACGACGGTTTGAGGTTAGAGGGTGTTACAATATTAATTAAATAATAATTTGAATAAATTAATTTAATCTCTAATTCATTTTTTGTACTTGGGAAAATGTGTTTACTACGATTAGTGATAAATGCAATCTTTTTTCTTTTAATTTCGTTTTCATTCATTCTATGATTTCGGTTCTACATGAAATCTGTTGTGGGTTATATTGAACTAGTGGAGGGACTGATTTGACATATAGAATTAGGGCTTAAATAATTTGTACTTAAGTTTTAACTCTTCGTCTGTTAATTACAATATTATTTATTGTGAATTCATTCCACTAAAGTACCATGATTAAACTCTCCCTTATTACATACAATTATGAAAGCAACTCAATAAGTGCTTGTTCAATGACATTTTCATGAGTATGTTACTCTCATATGAATTTTTTTTTATCTCATTGGGTTAAATCCATTCACCTAGTATGATATTATGTTATATCATGATAACCTTTACATTTCCCTTCATGAAAAATTCAATTACTAACAAATGATAATTAAATCATTTGCCTTAGACAAATAACCTCTGACCATTATTTTTCCATCTATCATGTAATGTTAATGAGATGACATCATTTACCCTTTACTAGGCTATGAATTTCACTATTGTAAATGAAGTTATATCATGCATAAATCGTATACCCAACGTATCAACTTTTGGCCATTTAGTTATTTGAACCTAGGCTTTTAATATATCAAAGTATGCAAGCCATACATACATAGTTAGTCACTTACTCATGATTGATATATGTCACACTATGAATGTCACAAATAAATTAATCCATAAAAGAATCTATGATTAATTCGACTTGGGTTCTGCTTGATGTATTGTCGATCCAAATAATCACATAAATATCTTTATATTCTGGGAGTCAACTACTTCGATACCTAAGATAAGATATCTTCCATTTGGACATGATAGAAGACACAATAGTCCTTTAATCGATTTGTTCAATTTCAATTAATAAAACTATGAATTTTTTAAATTACCTACTAATACAAGTTGTTGTCTCGCATTACAATCCGACAACGTAATGCAACTTAGTATTAATTAAACATTAAATAATCAGTAAGTTAATATTTACTTATATTTTGCTTTGTGTGCAACAACCTTCGAGGGCATTACACACGATATTAATGAGGATAATGAAATTTTATTTAATCAATCTATTTGAAAATTAAAAATATAAATGACGAATAAACTACACTTAGAACACTAAATCTTAACAATATATGTTTTGAAAAAGTTACTTTATACTAAATAAATTGGTCATAACGATTAATCATTGTATATTTGGATTGTTATATGTGTCTCTTAGTAAAGACATTTTGTCATATTAATTAAAGAATAATTAGAAAAATTAAATTAACTTTTTAGTAATATAACTGTCATTAAATAACCATGAAAACAAAATAGTAAAATTAACAAAAATAGAAAATTTTCTAAATAAAATCAATAGATTTACTCTTTACACCCGAACCTAGACCTACTATTTCATGACATTAAAATCAGAAGTATAAATGACATTTTGTAGAACACTCATAATGCAAATTGAAGAAATATCTGAATCAAGCTTTCAACAAGGTTACCCTCTCACGAGTGTAAATCGCCTTATTAACTTGCCTAATAGTTCCATATAGATGTACAACGATGAAAGACGTGATTTAATCTCCAAGAAGAGACGTAGCTAGAAAATATTTTTAAGGGCCGAAATTAAATTTTAATTTTTAATAATTTAAATCTTTATAATTTAAAGAATTAAATTAAATTATTATTATTTTTAAAGCAGTTAAAAGTGTAATTTTATTTTTATTAATTTAAAATTTTAAAATTTTTAAAGTGACAATGGATAATTTTTCAAACCGGGGCCTGCCACCCCTAAATACGCCGCTGTCTCCTAGCGATCCGAATTTGGCATCAACCATATCAGTTTTCCACGCGTTAACAGTCTGATTCCACCATCATGTTATCGAATCTCATAACTTCAATCCACGGCAAAACTTTCCACAAGGCCAGCACTTCAGCAATATGAGAATCCAACTCACTTGCTCGAAAATCAGATCAACAATGGACAAATCTGCCATTCCAGTCACGCACCACCGCCGCCCAAGCTGTCGCATTATCGCTGTCGAACACAGCCGCATCGATGTTACATTTCAATCTCCCCCTCAAGGGCTCCTCCACTGCTTCTCCTGGTCAGTTCCGACACCATTAGATAGAAGTCACCAACTCACCAAAAAGCCGTCTAGAGCTATGCCATTCCTGCAGATAAGAGTCAGCATTTCCAACAATGTAGATTTCGATGAAACCGAATCGACAAAACTCGCTCGTTCCTCCTAAAGTTACTTTGATCAAACAAGACCGACTCAATGCAACGCTCAAACGATCCATGTCGTTAAAGCCTGCAAAAGCTGATGCCTCTCGAGCCTTTAGACAATTAAAGAACACATGCATTAAGTTTGGATCATACCGGATTAAATGAATTCTACTGCTATTATGCATTAAGTTTGATTATTAGTGTTATTTCCATAATTTTGTTGGTTATGTTTGATAATTTTAATTATTTTTATCCTACTAACAATGGATACGATAATATTTTTATTTAACATAAATTATTAATATTAGAAATCTTATCACACGCATATACGTGTGGAAACCATTGATTTAAAACGTAAATGTGTATAAAAAAATAACATACAATAAATAATGAAATGTATTGTTTAAAACTAATTAATTATACTAGCACATAAAATATTCATAATATTAAGATAAAAATTAAATTAAATTAAATTGTGAGTAAATGAAAGTTAAACACATAAATACATCAAATTAACAATACTAAATGCACTACAATTGTTTTATCTAAGGTTTTATCAATAGTATAGATATACAAATGATAGAGATAATAGATTGTGCATGTAAAATAAAAATGTTCAAAACACATTAAAATAAAGAGCAATAAATTTAATATTTTACTAATTATAATTGTTGTGCCCATCATATATATATATTTGTTAAAATAAAAAAAATTAAAAGCACCTTCAAAGAATATAAATTACATTAAATGTGATTAGGGTTTGGATAAAAATATAGACTTCAAAAAATAAATTTAAACAAAAAATAAAATTCATTTTCTAAATGAGCAGGGTCTCAGGTAAATTTTTTTTAGCTCAAAAATTGAGAGCTTGAATTTGATCTCCAAGTAATCTCGTTCCCTTCTCCTAATTATTTAATTATTTTTAAAAAAAATTAAGAATAAAAAGATGTTATTAATTGCGTTTAAACTTTATATTAATTTATTACATATAATTTATGTTGGGGCTAAGATATGTTCGTGCAATTTTTTATATTTAAAATTAATCCCTCAAATTTTATTAGTTTTGTTATATTGATGCATAAATAGCAAATACGAAGAAATTGACTTAAATACGACACCAATAAGACAAAGCCAATAAATGAGAATAGTATAACCTGCATTAAGCATGAGTCACACGACCTAGGTAAGGATTTGAATTTTGGATAACATAATTTATTACTCGTATTAGTTTGGTCGGTTTTAAATTATTATTATTATTATTAAATAATAAAACTTTTGATCAATTTTCCTGTCAAAAAAATTATTTAATTTTATATTAAGTTAAAAGGATATTTTTATATCCTTTCAATTTTGATATTAACAAATTCACTCCTCTAAAAGAAATCATAACAATTTAATTTCTGTCGATTTTAAAAGTAAATAGTTAATGACAATTAATTACAATGTTGATATTTTTCGTTAAAATTTTACTGGAATAATAATAAATTTTGTGATCATAAATTACATATTCCATCAATTTGGTTATAATTTAACAAATTTGGCCTGCAATGTTTTTGTAAATGTGTAAATGTTGAGACTAAATTTGTTAATTTTTTTTAGAATCAAAATCAAATTAACAAAATATGCACAATTGACAATAAACATTAATAACATGATTAATTGTCCTTAATTGCTCACTCTCAAATTTGTCAGGGATTAAATTGCTCCAATTTTCTTAAGAGAGATTGATTTGCTCAATTTCGAAATTGAGAGGGACTGGAATTTTTTTTATCGTGATATTAATATTCTATTATTTTAAATAATAAATTTTTAGCATAATGTAAATTTAACCTTCAATATTTACATATTTTGTTAATTTGACAATTATTCTTATTTGGCTAAATTTGATCATTAACCTTTTAAAAATAGTTAAAATAACTTTTTTTAATGGAAATGCTAACTAAAATATTAAATTTTTAATGACGTTGACATGGCATACCGTGTGGCAGTTTATATATACTTCATGCTAACGTAACAATATTTATTTTATATGCATGCTAACAAATAATTTTAAAATTATAAAAATATATTAAAAACATATAAAAAGTTCAAAAACTTAAAAAAAAAAAAGCATGAAGTACATGTGCATCGTCATGCGAGCTACCTTATTTAAAAAAATTAACATTTTAATCAGTATTTACGTTAAAAAATCAATAAACTGACTCTTTTTTAAAGGTTGATGGTCAAAATTGACTCTTTTTAAAAGATAAAAAGTCAAATTTATCATTAAAAAAATAAGGGCTAAATGTGACATTATGTCTAAAAATTATTTGTCATGATTTGTTTAGAGCAGTGATTAAAGTTCTTTTATGATACTTATATAACACAAATTCAAACCCCATCTTACTCTTCTTAAAAAATTATTTCTCAAACTAATTTGATCAAATTAATAAAAGATATTTAAAAAATTAGGATAAATACAAGAACCTTGATCCAATGTATAATTTGATAAATGAACTTTGATTTGGTTCAATTATACACATGAAGCTTGAACTGTGATCAATTTTATTTTGTTTCAATTGTGCACATTTAAAGAAATGGATACATACATTTATTTCCATACCGGACTAATTTTATTATTTGTATATATAATATATCAACGTAAAATAATATTAATTCAATAATATTGATAGTGATTTATGAAAATTAAATTAAATTAGAATTTTATATATAAAATCGCACATTAAAATTTATACATGACATTATATATTAAATCAAAATTAATGTATATAGTAAGAAGATTGTGTTGAATTGTACAGGAAAATAATCCTAATTTTAATATTTATCCCTTCAAAAATTTCTAACCATCATGAAGAATGGAGATATTGACTAAGCTAAGGTCAGATTTTGGGCCGAAGCTTAAGCAAACAATATGTGGCCCAATCTAATTGGATTTCTAACTGGTTGAGGTTCACGAGGTGTTCGACAATTTGCCCGAGAAAGAACTGCCGCCAATTTTTTTAGTTTCTCGTCTTCAATAAGTTCAGCTATTAAATCAAATTTATTTAATTTCGGTGGGTTTTCTTTTTATATTGCAGGGAGAGGCGGGGATTCAAGTTTGTTTTAATAGTGTTGGTGGTAATTTAATGGCAGGGATTCAAGTTGGTTACTTTACCAGAGCTTCAACTCTCTTCTGATTTTGATTAGGAGGCTTCACTAAGAGTAACCGGAAAGTAAGAATTCTGCTATCTTTTCATGCACTATCCCTAATTTTATCAGCACACTTCACAAGACCATGTTTCATCTTTTGAGAGAATATGACCCAATGTACAAAAAAATGGGGGGTTAGACTAGATGTAGTAGGTGATAATTACTTGTGGGCCTCTTGAATCATGTTATAGTGAAATGAAGGGTAAATATAGTTGCTGTGGTGCTTAGCTTGTGGTAGGTATTAGTGTTCAGATGAAGGTCTATTCAGGGTTGCAGCCAGAAATCTTTTAGGAGTCAAGGTTAAGTTATATATTTTTAGTGGAGCTAAAATGCAGTTTTACCATTTTATTGACTTATATCTATATGATTTTCAAAAGGATTAAATCGAAATTTTATTAGGTTCTCGGAGATGCCTATGTTTCCAAAGGAAAGGTAATGGTCAACCTAGGCAAGGCAGATAGAGAAAACAAAAACGAAAGCAATAAATTCATGAACATGTCTAGAGAACTTAATTAAAGGAATTTCTAGTTGCATGTGATTTATGATCCATTATTTATTACAAATAATTGCACTTCAGGTATCATGGCCTATGATTTCTTACAATTACTAATTCATGTTATTCTCTTGTCTGGATTTCATTCATGTTATGATCTCTAGTAGCAGGACAGGTCATAAAGCAATAATCTGTTTCTTTATTTTCATCATATCATCTGCCCTCGAAATACATGGAAAAACTTCAAAATTATTAAACATACTCATGCTGGACATATATCAATATCCGACACTTACATTTGAATCGGAGAACATAGGTCCAAATCATACTGGGTTCTTCCTATTCTTGATGATTCTTACCATAAAATATTCTCATTTTTTGTAGATCATATTGTCTAGGGATATGAAGGGGGGCAAGCAGGGAAAAGCAATAAGAGGAAAAGCAGCGTTGCATTTATATTAGAATATGTAGAATTAAAGATGGTTTAGGTGCTAAGTTAGATTAATTGTTGGAAATACATCAAAGATTTTAAACAATTATTGAATTACACTGGTTTCCTTGATCCGAGTGCTGGATGATTTCACCATCAGTATACTATTTTTATTTGTTTCGTTGATTCTTGTGAGGTGATGTAATATCCATATAAAAAATGGTTTATTGCAGGCAATCTTGCAAGCACATACTGGTAGGAATGTTGATGGTATTGCTAGTAAGACAGTTCCAAGCTGAGTGCATGTACAATGCAACTACTTAATGAAGTTTTGGATTTGAACACGCTTGGGGATTTCAAGGTACTTAACTCACTACTAAACTCATATCTGCCCTAAATAGAAAGAGACCATTTTCGGTTATTTGAATCTTCATTGTTCCAACTCTTCATTTCGTTCACGTATAGTGATACCTTAAAAATAGAGCCAAAAACTTCAGCAAAATTCAACATATTCTTTTTAAGGCACATGTTTTAATAACATGACTCCTAGTATAAAAGTACCATGGAGGCCTCTACACTAGGAATCAAATTGCATTTTGCCCTCCTACTAAAAAAATAGACAAATTAGTCCTTTTATATTAGATAAAAGAGCAAATTAGTACTTTTACCCTAGTACAGGGGCTCCATGGTACTTTCACCTTAATACAAAGGCCTCTATGGTACTTTTACCCTTCCAGCTGTGATATAGTATTTTGTCCAAATTTATGGTTAGCCCTTGTTGTAGCTTGTGTTCAAGACCTTACATCGAAACTCTCAAGGCATGGTCTTCTTTTTCTTCATGCCATGAAAATACAATAGAGTAGGGTGGCTAGCACATTAATAGCCACTTCGAGTCGATTGATGCAGCACATGGTTTTTATTCTGCATTTTTATAGAAAATGTTTTATGTCCAACTTGTTTGATTGCCATTTGGGCTTTAGTGCTACAATCTATTAAATAAAACTACCAAACAAATAGCTTTTATATTCGAGGGCTATTCTGATGAGTTCGGAACTGAGTTCAACCTTTGATTAAATTCATTTTAGGGTCAAATCCTGTCAAAGGAGCATAAGTTACCCATTAACCATTGAGACCCCAAAAATTCTTTTTTATTCCTGACGCTTCTTCATGTTCATGGTCTGAGTCGGCCTGTATTATGAAAATTATTCAGATCTCCATGTCAGAAATGAAAAAGGGCTTCTTCTATTTTCTTCCCCAATTATCCATTGCGTTACATAAGGAGAAGTTTCTGTGAAGAATGAGCCACAACAACCCAACTTAACTTTTCTAAGTAATCTGTTGATACAAGGCTGGAGTTTTGTGGTGGTTTATGGGTTTATCTGGCGGGCGGAGAGCAGTAGGTAATGATAGTGGCCAGAGTTTGACTTCCTTGAGGGGCTGGAGCATGAGATAGTTGAAGAGTGTGACTGTTTGAGTCTAGAGCGAGAGAAGAGAGAGTTGCCCTGTTTTGGTGTCCGTGGGTTTTAAAAGGAACTCTTCTGATCATTTCCAAAGTCTCGTGTCATTTTGGTATTGGTTTTCTATTGTTTGGAGTCCAATCGACCTACATATATCCCATCACACGTGATTGAGAATACATGTAAGCTCCAAACGATCAATTGGAACTATCAGTGACAATGCTTACGAGGTTATGGGTAGCAAGGTTTTGACCACGCGAGGTTTAAGCTGGTAAGAGTATCTTCGAATGAGCAGAACGTTTATTTTCGGTAAGATTAAAAATAATGATAACAGTGAGATTAATTAGGTGAGATTAATTATTGTAACTGTGAAGCAGGGGTGAAGCAGGGGCTGGCATGGGTCCCGGCCTCCCCTAAAACGCAAAATTGTTATTTAGGCTCTTAAAATTTTTAAAAAATTTAAATTAGTAAAGGTAAAATTATACTTTGGCCTCCCTAAAATTATAAAAATTTGATTTAATCCTTTATAAATTATAAAGATATAAACTATAAAAAATTAAAATTTTATCCGACCCCTCTAAAAAATTGTTCTGACATCGCTTGCGCCCATCCAAAGGGGTACTTAGTCCGGAATCTTGTCTACTGAGATGTGTAGAGTATGATGCCAACTTACGAGTTATACAACGTAATTGAATTTGTAACCATATTACCTTGGGAAAATAAAGATGCCACATTTTGAAGCTTCAATGGATGTTGTTGCCGAATAGTCTCATGTTAGCTTTTGTTGTAAAGAAGCCAATCAAGAAGCGAAAACACTACATTTTCTTCTAGCAAAATCCAATAATACCCTTAAAACAGGTAGTTCAAAACTTTCACCGTCCACGCTTACCCAACAAACCAAACCGGACCAGATACAGAAAGTAAAATAAAACGGAGCAGGGGTCTATCTTTGGGTCGTGCGCCGCCTTCACATGTGATCGGTGAGATCATTACGTGAGCCCTCCTGATTAGTTGGAACTTACAGCTGTGTGGGGGGACCACTTGATCGTTCCAATTAGCCCACCGACTTTTTCAATCACGTGGTCTTACAGTGACACCTTTCTAACAACAATCTTTGCGTCACTTGGTAACAAGCTCATTTTCTATGTGATTTGCTATTCATATCAAAACTGACCAAATCCATGGTCTTTAATCATTTGTTTGGTAGTAGATCATGATCTTCATCCATGGTGGGAAATCGTTTCTCAAATATCTCTTCATGTTTTTTTAATACCCTAATCCCCCATAATTTAAATATTTTCTTCACTTTGTTTAAATTTTTTTATAATTAATGATTTAGATTATGAATTATGATGTAAATATTATGCCAAATTTATTAAAAAATGGTTTTAGTTAAAATGAGATTTTTTTTTATTTTTGAAAATATAAAAAAATATAAATATTCTTTTGTAAACTAAATAAGTTTTTAATAAATTTACAATTGAATTAGGACGTGACATAATATAATATCAACTTAATCATATGCTTTATATATAATATACACGTATATTTATCTTGAACCCAAATAAGGTAATTATTGTGTTGCCTTTATTATATGTGAAAAAAATTATATATGAGTTTATTAGTTGTATTTAATTAATTTAAATTGAATTATTCAATTCAGTAATTATGATAATGTATCTTAATTGAAATTGTGGATACGTATATTAATTTAAATATATAATATTTTTTAATTAGTGACAAATTCAAATATTATGATGTGAAGTTTTAAAAAGGTTGGGAATTTGTCACAAAAACTCCAATATTCCGACACGTAATTAGGGATGGGGATTCGAAATATGTCAACAATCCAATGCCCAATGTTTTGACATAGCCGTGAAAGACATGTTATGACCGACAGGAATCCAATGTAGTGTAAGATTTTGGAGAGGGGGGGAGGGGTTAAGTATGGGATTGGGGCCCTCTCGCTGCCCCCAAAAAAGAAGGTGATCAGTCGTGCAATGTATTTTTAGAGTGTAGCAATTAATGGTGAATTAGCCACCACATTGCGTAGGTGGGAACGAATGGAGGACCACCATGCCTTTTTCTCACCTCCACACACTTCTTTGACTCCGACCTTCTGAAAGATTTTTGTGTGTTTTACTGGGAAGCTATGCTTGGATTCCTTTTTAAAAAGAAAATTATAATTTATGTATTTGTTTCTTGGGTTTATAATATTTTTTTGTCAAATATTTAAAATTATTTATAGTTTATCGGATAATGCATTTTAGCATAATCGAATTCACATTTTCATATATTGACAACAATATCTATATCAATTTAACTAATATTCAATCGTCATATTAATTATATTTTTATGTTCAAAATTATCTAATCTAATTAATAAATTATTAAAAATAAATTTCTTTTTTTAACTATTTAAATAGAGTTTAAATACTAAAGCCATCATTATCGAAAACATTTATTTGTATATCAATCTCAATTCAAATAAAACAAATTACAAATAGTAAAAGATTATATAAAAAATAATTCAAATCTAACTTTTTCTTTTATGGTATCTTGAGATATTTGTTGAATGGAAAGGTACATGTTTTCCACCTGCCAAAATTGGTCCTTGAGAATTTGATATACGCCTATATATTTATATATGTATGCATAATATGTAAATTTGATTGAAAAACTTGAATATAATTTTTGAATAATTATATATAAATATTACATATATTTAATACGATAATAATTTTTGGGTGGAATTAAAAATATTTTTTATATTATCTTATAATTACTTCCCTTAATAATATCGTTTTTAAAATTTAAACTTGAATTTTTTTAATAAAAGTAAAAATAAAAATTACTTTGGAAACCCAACACAATGATATGATTTAAAAAACATTAATATTATGATGATAAATTTTTTTTAAAATAACTAAATTAAAAAAAATAAAAATACTATAACTATCGTTTTATTCTAAGACTTCTCCTAATGGCTGCCCTGAATCCTCATTTGGTTTTGTGGTTGGGTCCCATCTGTGATTAGCGATATACTATTTTATTTAAATTACTGATAATTTTATGATTTTTATTACACTCCATGATAAGTCTTGAAAAATAAATAAAGTTCAGTTCTTCACCGTGCAACCAAACCAAATAAAGTAATCCAAAGAACACCAATCCTTACACTCACTCATAGTTCCTTAAATTTGTCCCAACCCACTTTTAAGATATTCGCTGAAAAGAACTGGGTATGCAAATTTGTAGTCACAAGGTTTAACAATGTTTGATAAATGCATTTGTAATTAATATAACAAGCCTAGTGTTAGGTAAGGTCAAGTCTTGCCTTTTGCATTTATTTAATTTTCTAGGCTAGCCTACCCTACATTCAATTTGCAACATTTAGATTATTAGTAGTATTGTTTAAAGAATTATTGCATGGTTTAGTAGGACATATTTTCTCATCCCACTACCCAAATCTAAATATTAATTCATTTGACTTATTAAAATAAAATGGTGTCAGAATATAATAATTTATTGTAAAAATATTGTATTTTTAAAAATTATTTAAAAAAATATGATTGTTTTTCTCTTTTCAGAAAATTCCACGTCATATTAAATTGTGGGCTTATTATATTTTTTAAATGAGTTGAAATGTCACGTGTCAAATCCTTATAAAATTATCATATAAGTGACGATTTCATATAAAATTAACACATGACACTCCGACCCAATATTATTATTTTTAAAATTAAAATTGTGATACATGTGATATTTATAATAAATCCACTATCTCACATTACTTTTTGAATATATATTTTAAATAATCTAAAACCTTGTCTACGTGGAATTTATTTGATTTATATATAAAAGTAATAAAGGAACATAAGTCGAAGCAAGCTTTTGATGGGGGGCATCGGATGGGATATGCTTTAGCTATTTCCTAATTAATTTCCACACGTCTTTATTTAATGATTTTCTCATATATAATTAATTAATTGGTCTTTTTTTTAGCTTTGAGTGCATTCACTATCATATCGTCCTTAATTTCAACATTCAAAGTACACATCAATTAGACCTCATGCTTTTATAATTTGTTTCTACTTAATTTCTTTCCAAAATTCCCCAAGTAAGATAGATTTTCA
Organism: Gossypium stocksii; assembly: GCA_020496765.1. NCBI lineage: Eukaryota > Viridiplantae > Streptophyta > Magnoliopsida > Malvales > Malvaceae > Gossypium > Gossypium stocksii. Next base: position 116,776,462 of record CM035623.1, read on the forward strand.
ATACCACCCCACCACCAAAATATAATAATATTATATATATATATATATGTTACCCTAAAATTCAATTCAGTAAAACTTTACTTTGGCTTTAATTATCACCATTTTTTCATGAAAATTAACCAAATGCATGAAAAACACCGTTTTATAAAATAAATATGTTGAATGTATTTATTTTTGTAAAAATTCAAGTAAACTATTATACATTAGTAACCATCGACTCGAATCTTAGAAAGGATTTATGCCTTCGACCCATGATTCATATGGGTTCTATAGCAAGTCGAGTTCGTAAGTACAGTTAGCAAGGAGAACTCGCGAATATAGTTCACTGGGGAGTCCGCGGGAATAGCTCGCAAGATAGGGCCGCAAATCTAGCTCGCAGGAATCCAAAGAAGGCCACGGTCTCAGCTTGCATACATCTAAGGGACTCACAGCGAGGATCGCGTGTCTTGCAGGCCACCAAGACACGTGTCCAGCAGGTACAAAGCCCGCTCAAGGTATCAGCCTAGGAGTAGAAAGGACCACGTGCTCCATAGGCACTTATCCAACAGGTCTGGAGCTCGCAAAATGTCAGTACTAGGAGCAGGGAATATTAGTACCGGAGGTAATAGAACCAAGACAAAATAGATAGTCCCTATTATGAGCTGTAATAGTATCAATAACAACATATATAAATACCCTGACATTCCTATCAATAAGACAATGAGCAAAATATTACTCAACAAAAACCAATACTGTATGAACCCCAAATTGCCCGGCCCGTTTACATTTTTTACAAAACCCATCAGCAAAATTAGCTAAACCCGTTTTAAACCAAATAAACCAAAAATAAATATTAAAACCCAAAAACATATTAAAAGTCCAAAACAAAAGTCCAATTACAATAACCCAAAATACAACCCCCAGCCCAATACAAATAACCCAAACCAAACTTGGCCCAATAGGCCCAATGCCCAAACCGAGTTTCGGTTACCCGAAATCCTAGCTAACCCTAGCGCCGCAGTCGTCTCTGCAGACCACGTGCCTCCGTAGCGAGCCCAGCGCTCGAGGCTCGGATGTGTCTGCTCGTAGCACCAAAATGGAAGCCCTGTTCGTTGACTTCCTTCTCTACTTGCAAACGGACCAAAAACAGAAAGAAACAAGCACCAACACGCAAATGAAACGATGGCAGAAACAAAATGAAAATGTATATATTTTTTACCTTTTATTCCCGGCTATAAAAGAGGGGCCATAGAACATTTGTAAACCTTTTTTACGTTTTTTGAAATACAAAAAAAGAACAAAAAAGAAGGTATATTTCATATTCCAGTCTACTTTACTTTGAATCTACCGTATATATACAGAAAAAAGCATTAAAAATAAAAACTTTACCTTCGTTGCACGATCGGAGTGCGAACTCGAAACGTTTTTGCTTCGTTTGTGTCTATTAGAGAGGGATTCGGGGCGTTTAAGGGGTGGATTCGGGTCTAGGGTGTTTAAAAGGAGAAAGGAGCCCTTTTTCGCGTTCGCCGGCCACCGTGTACGGCGGTGAGCGCAGCGGAGCTCGACGGTCCGATGATCGGAGCACGGTCGGCCCCTGGTCGGCGCTCAGAGGATCGGTTTCTCTCTTTTCAGAGAGTTTTCCCTTATTTTTGAAAAATGTATTTAAAAAATGAATTTTTTTTTGGTTTTTAGTATTTATACCCCCTATAATGCGACGTCGTTTCAATATGGCCTATTAACGGCCAGAACAGGGTTGTTTAGGGGCCAGATCCGCGCGAGTGACCCGACCCGGGGAGGGATCCGCACGTTTTTGATTGTTGGGTTATTTGTACTCTAAGTCCCTTCGCTTTCATAGCGCGTTTCAATGGAGCCCCGTGTCCTCTTTTTTAATTTTGCCCTGTATTTCGTTATTATTTCAATTTAGTCATTGCGCTGGTGACTGATCAGTATGCGAACGGTGCCGTTTTGAACGGGTGGGGGTAATTCCTTTTTAATCCATGTTCTTCGCACGCGTGTTCAAATAGGTCCCTGTTTTATGTTTTTATTTTGAATCAGTCCCAGAACTCTGTCTTTTATTCACTTTTAGCCCTTTTGATTTATTTCTTTATTATTAAGATAATTATTTTTAATATATTTTAATATTATTATATTTACTGTTATTGATGCTGTTACTATTATTATTATTGTTAATATTAGTATATGTTTTATTATCACGTGTATATATATATATATGTTTATATAGTATTGTTAATAATTGTTTTTTATATTATTCCCATTTTTACATATATATTATATATATATTTAAACACTACACTACACATATATCTTGTAACTCTTTTTGATGTACGCATATATTTTTAATGTTACGTCCTTTTTATAAACACATATATTTTTTATATACCATGCTATATATGTATTTTAAATACCATATATTAGGTGTATGTATGTATACATTCTTTGTTTTTTATTTTATGTTTAATTCTATTTCTATGTTTCATATCGCATGCATCGTTATTGTTTTTTTTGATATTATTGTCATATTTATTATTAGCTTCGATATATTTTTGGCTCTTGCTTTTATTTATTCTTTTTTTATTTCATATCAATTTACTTTTAAAAATCTTGCTTTTGTTTTGTAAATAATTTCATTACACAACACAATACACCAATTCAACACCAAGCCGTCGATTTCATCGCTATGTTGGGTGAATCGTATTGGCTCGTGTTGAAGAGGGGACATCCTTCTAAAAAATCGAAAATTCAAAAATTCTTTTCTTTTCAATCGGATCACGATTAAATGTTAAAGTTAACTCGTATTTTTGAAAACCAACAGGACACGTGCTTAATAAGATACCAATTTTGGGCGTTGTGGGGGTGCTAATACCTTCCCCGCACGTAATCGACTCCCGAATCCTATTTTTCTCTGAATTTTGACGTAGACCTAAACCCGGCCTTCTTTTTACTCAAAAGCAAATTTTTCTGTTAAAAAAGGGTTTTATTAGGTGTCCGATCACATCTAGAAAAAAAAATCGGTGACAACTCCCCTTTTCAATAAAATCGAATTTCGATTTTCAAATTTTTCAATCAAATACTTCAATTAGCGGCTAAGCTAATATAATATTTTTTACGTTGCTATAAATACATTAATTTTATTTTTCTTAAAATGCACTTAAAATATTAATAATTTAGACTGCAGCCAAAAAAACTTTACATAAGGGATTAAAAAAATTATAAAATATAATAAAATGTCAAACCAATAGGTGAAGTATATGACCGGATTTTATTTTATTTTTAATTTATCGCACCAACTTCTTTTAATCACTTAATTAAATATGAAAATACATAATAAAAAAAATGTAATCATTGGTCTTTCAGGAAGCCATGTGTACGGCACAGCATTAATATGTACCCAAAAAAAGGGTATACTAAAATTAAATTATAAATATCTTTAAAAAAATTCACCAAAGAAGAATTTTGTAATTATATGTTATTTTTATACATTTTTAAAATACGTAAAATTTAAATTTTATGTTTATCACCTTAATTGATGTCACTGAATATTGATTAATATATATATTTTTTATTTTTTAATAAAACCTTTTAGATTTGGACAACAAAAGTGAACTGATTAAAATAATAAGATGACATACTTTGCTTATCTGTTAATGAAATACTATTAATTTAATTTAGGGTAAGAAATAAATATTTATTTCATCTCAATTATACAAATATATTTGGATGTTACCAATAATTGGGATTTCAGAATATAATTAATTAATCATATTCCAAGCACATTATTGTCTATCGACATGCTTAAATGCTGCCTTTAATTATAGGAGCTAAATAATTTATGAATAATATTAAAATATAAAAAAATTGCATATATGTAGCATTTGAGAACATTTTGATTATATAAATATGAAGAAAAATAAAAAGTGAATTTTCTTTTTTTAATTTTAAGATAAATTATAAAAATAGTCATTTTTATTTGTTTCAGATTATATTTTAGTCACTTATGTTTGAAATGTTATGTTTTAGTCACTTACGTATTGTTTTATTACGAAGTGGTCACTCTATCGTTAAGATTAGTTACCTCCTTAACAGTGGTCCTGTGTGGCGGTCCAACTGGGTTTTAAATGCTAACTTGAATGTCCTACGTGACAATCTAAATTAAATTTATTTAAGTAAAAACCTATTTCTATCCTATCAACTAGACATCCAAGTTAACATTTAAAATCTATTTTGACTGCCACGTAGGACTACCGTTAGGGAGGTAACGGAGTTTAATAGTAGAGTGACCACTTCGTAACAAAACGATAACATAAGTGACTAAAACGTGACATTTCAAACATAAGTAACTAAAATGTAATTTGAAACAAATAAAAGTGACCATCTTTATAGTTTACCCTAATTTTAAATATATAGTTTAAAATTTTGAAAATTATTTAATCGTTGCGTCTACCCATGTAAAAAATTTTGTGCCTTAAATTAGCTAATTTCAAGTATTTAAACTTTAAAGCCTTGTTAAAGCAATTAATTAAAATTTAAGTTCTGTTAACACTAATTTTTATTAAATTTATTGATATGATATTTAAAAAATATATTTACTTAATAATAATATAATTAAAAAAATGACTTTTTAATAAATTTAAATTTAATAAAATAATTTTAATAATATTATTAAAAAATAGATATATTAAATTTTTAAAAATAAAAACATAAAAATTAAATTTTAAATTTAAAAAAATATAGATACTTATGACATATTTTAACTGTTAATGATTTATAAATTCAATAACTAATTTTTTTATATTAAAAAATTCATAAAATAACTAACTTGTTTAATATAGTAAAAAAAAGAAGAAGGGGAAAATAGGAAGCTAAACAAATCTTATAAAGGTTTGACAAAAATGGCAAAAGCAAAACAAATTAAAAAAAAAAAGGTTGAGTTCAGTTGTAAAAGTCTTACAAAAAAAAAAAAAGGAAAAAGAGAAAGTGTTTGCTTGTAATAATAATTATAGATTGTTTGTATGCATGTAATTACATGGACAAAACATGCTTATGCTTTCTTTGTTATCTTCTCCATAGATGAAAAGAGCTTAAAAAAACCATAACCAAGCAAAACAAAATCTAAGGGAAGTGTGTACTGCTTTCAAACTATGGGTTCTTTTTCTGATCCATCCTCATCTTCTTTCTCTCGGTTTCTCAGCTTTTCTTTTAAGGATCACATCATCACATTCCGGCTGCTTACATCAACTTCCTGGCAAACCATTTACTGTTAAAAGGTCACCATCTTTACATTTAAAGGGTTGGTCTTGCTGAGTTTTTTCTGGAATGGCCTGTTTGGTTTCTGAGAAAGTTTTTTAGGTTTTCTGTTTTAGTTTGATTTGTAGGTATTAAACTAAATTGAGCTGCCTTGTTTCTCTTTTAAAAAAGTGTGAATTTCTTTTCTTCTTTGAAGATCAAATTTTGATTCAGTTTAATGGTACTTTTTATGGTAACCTGAGATTAATCTGTAGTTTTTTTTGAGGTCTTATGTTCAGAAACAAGTTTAAAATTGGAAAATCTGTTATATTTTTTTCCTTACTTTTCATCTAATAAAAGAAACTGAAAAACTTTGCACATTAAATTTTCTTTATTTTTCTTAAAATATCTATCTATCTATCTCTATATATATATTATATTTCAGGCGGTTTCTTTGGTATTCTGGAAAAACAGTCCCCTAGTGAACAGAAGAAATTAGCTAAGGAAAACCCAACACACTCTTTCCTTCCATTTTTTCCTTTTACTATAAAGGGAAATTCTAGATTTTCGTCTTTTTTACTTTTCAAGTTGCCACTTGCCATTTCTTTCAAGTTCTCTTTTTTCTGTTATCCTTTTCTCGGCAACCAAACAGACCCTTTGATGGGGTTTGTTTGGTAGCCAGCTAAGTCTAAAAATGTTGAGAGCTTTTTTATCCATTTACTAGCTAGTACATGTTTACCTCCTTCTCTTGACGGGGAGGCTAATGGTAATGGAATTCCATGTCATAATGAATATTCTCTGCAATACCCTTTCAGATTCACAGGTTCCTGTATTTGCTGATATGTATATATTATATTGTTAGATTCCTATCTTTCTGAGTCAGATCATGTCTTTTCTTGGTTAACAGTATCACTCAAATTCAATATGCTTTGACCAAGCATTTGTACAAACAAATATATATGTATGTGTATACTTAAATGTATGTATATGTGTAGAAGGCTTCCTTGCTTGACAAATTTTATACTGTTTCATTTACTTATGTGGCTATATTTATTTGTTTTTTCAATAGGCAAAAAACTTTGGATCTATAAGAAGGGAACAAACAAGTTGTGTTTTGGTAGTGGGTTTTGGATTATAGAGGCAATGAGGCATTTTTCCTCCATGTTCAATGGGTTGGCGAGGTCGCTTTCGATGCGAAGAGGGAAGAATTCGAGCAATGGTGATGGAAGAGAAGCTGCTGAGACAATGGCAAAAGATGCAAAGAAACATGACATGATTTTGAGGTCTTCTGGTTTTGTAAATGTTGACGGTTCTAACAATTTGGCCTCAGTTTGTTCCAAGAGAGGCAGGAAAGGAGTGAACCAGGATTGTGCTATTGTATGGGAGGTAAGGCCTTCACCATGTTTTTTCCATTAGAAAATTTGATCATTTTGGATTTGATAAATGTGGCTTCTGTTTTGGAATAGGGATTTGGATGTCAAGCAGACATGTTGTTTTGTGGGATATTTGATGGTCATGGTCCATGGGGTCATTTCGTAGCGAAAAAGGTTCGAGAATCGATGCCTTCGTCCTTGCTTTGCAATTGGCAAGAGACTCTAGCTCAGACATCGCTCGACCCGGATTTGGAATCTGATAAAAAGCATCAGAGGTTTCATATATGGAAGCATTCTTATCTGAAGACTTGTGCTGCTGTCGATCACGAGCTCGAACAATATCGAAAGATCGATTCGTTTTACAGTGGAACAACCGCCTTGACAATTGTCAGACAGGTAACTCAAGCTTTTACTTCTTATTATGGCACACTACTGATGAAAGCTAGTCAGAATAATTCACACTTTTATATTGGACAGGGAGACATCATATACGTAGCCAATGTCGGCGATTCTCGGGCTGTTTTGGCAACGAATTCCGATGATGGAAACTTGGTTCCCGTTCAGCTTACTGTTGATTTCAAGCCAAATTTACCTCGTGAGTAATCTGTAACAACAATCTCTGAAAATGTTAAAAACATAAACAGATACCGTCAAGAATTCTTACGTTTTTTCGGTTGATTTGTGTTTGAAGAGGAGAGTGAGCGGATAATTCAGTGCAAAGGTCGTGTTTTCTGCATGCACGATGAACCAGGGGTACACAGAGTTTGGCTGCCTAACGAAGAGTCACCAGGACTAGCAATGTCTAGAGCTTTTGGTGATTACTGCATTAAGGACTACGGTCTTATTTCGGTTCCTGAAGTCACACAGAGACATATAACCAACAAAGACCAATTCGTTGTGCTCGCCACCGATGGGGTACGCATGCATTCCAAGGTTTCAATGCAACTTAAAATTTCAAACAACACTAACAATTGCAGATAACTTGTTAACTACCTGCAGGTATGGGATGTAGTTTCCAATCAGGAAGCAATTCAAATAGTATCTTCGACACCGGACAAGGGGAAGGCAGCGAAGCGTTTAGTCGAGTTCGCGGCCTGTGCTTGGAAGAAGAAAAGGAAAGGCATTGCAGTGGATGATATTTCCGCTATCTGCCTCTTCTTCCACTCATCTCACCATGAAGTTAATCTTGTAACAGCTTCAAAATAGTGTGTACTTAATTGAGCAAAAGATTGCTGCTCTTAAAGTTTATTACAACTATATAATATATTTAGTTAGTTAGAAAGTATTCATTTCATGCTCATACATTGCTATCATCCAAAATTTTTCCATGAAAATGGGCCAATTCCTGGTTGTCAATTTGTCACCACATGTAAACATAGCTAAGTAAAGCCTACATGGGCCACATTCTCAAACAAGATTGATTAACATAGAATTCAGCCTAACTTAAAAGGTGGGTGTGTCTCGTTAAGTGGAAAAGTGGAAAGAAGGAAAGATAGAGTGCAAAAATGAAAATAAATAAATTTTGAGTGTGTGGTAGGGTGGGAAAGTAAGAAAAGAAAAAAAAAAAGAGAATTATTTTTCATTTTAATGCATAAAAGTCGATCATTCTAAATTGGGATAATACATTTTTTAAAAGTTCTATTTTATGAAAAATAAATTGAACTAACATTCACCTCTCTTATATCTAAATTTGAAACGATTGATTTTTATGCTTTAATATGAAAAATCATCATCTTTTCTATTTTCTTTCCTCCCACTTTTTTTTCATACTAAGCACACTTAATTTTATTTTTCTGTTTTTACACTTTCTTCTTTTATCCTTCCACTTTTCCACTCAAATGAATCACTTTTAAGAATAGAAAAGGAAAAAAAAAACTAACAAACAAAAAAAGAAACAAACTAACTTTGATGGGTAACATGAGTCATTTTGAAGTGTCTCTTTCTTTTATTTTCTTTTTTTCAGTATTGGATACATTAAGTGTATGTTATAAATATAATCAAAATTTCATGCTTAAAATCATATCCGAATAAAAAGAAAACACATTCAAATAACAAAAACTTTATATATATATATATATATATATATATTCCTATTAATTTTATTTTCTAATAAAAATATTTGTAAATTGTTGTAAACTTGTTGGATGTGTTTTTCAAATTTTTCGGTTGACTAATAATTAGAAACTAAGAGGTGGACAATAAAATTTAGTTACATAGTTCAAAGATTTTTTAGTGTCTATATGACTTTATCTAAAGAGTAATACACTATAAATCAATAAATATAAGGCGCGATTTAAGTTCAATTTATTTAACAAAATTCACACCACTCCCCCACTAAAATTTTCCAAATAAAACTTAAATTTAAAATCAACAACAGGAACAACATATTTATAAATATGCATTAAGTGTAAGAGCTCATCTAAACCTAAAACAAACTCTCCATTAAATAAATGTTTAAAAGGCATGCTAAAGTATAATAAATCTAAATCTCGAACTCTTCAAAAGTAACCTTTGTATATGTCTTTTTTTTGGGTGAAATAATAAAAAAATAGAAAAATTACAAAAACAATTAACGAGTCAATGTATCACTCATAACCTTGTCCCTATCCATAAGACTATGAGATATTCCTGGAGGAGCGTCAAACACTTGCATATTAGCATTTCCAAACAAAGCTTGCTTGGCTAGCCAATCTGTAACTTGATTTTGATCTCTCGGAATTTATATGAGCTGCCACTGATTTTCCTGGAATAAGATGTTATGAATGCGCCTGATTAAAGCGGAGTTAGAAGTTGTAGAAGAATTTCCAAAGATGGCTTTGACTACTTCCAAACAATCAAAAAGGGTAATAACTTGATCAAAACCTCGTTGTTGAGCAAGTTTGAGCCCATCTAAAATGCCCTAAAGTTCCTCATCGAAGACTAAGCATTTACCAAGAAATCTATGGAAGCCAACAATCCAATTTCCTTCTTTATCACGAATAAGGCCCTTAGCAGCAGCTAATCCAGAATCAAGTTGTACAGCTCCGTCGATGTTGAGATACACTCGTTCCTCGGTGATGTGTGAACCAAAGGGCTGATCAAGATAGACGGAAGGGGTTGCTAAGAATCTCTTCTTCTTTTTTTTTTTCAATATATCTATCGGAGCGAGCTCAATAATTAATCTTCTACATTCTGTAGGCCTATTAAGTGGGTAGATGCTAGCTACAAGTTTTAAAACTGCTCCATACCTAGAGAGACGATTGAGCAATTAACCACTGGTTAAGGTAGGAGAGACCCTTACCATCTCACCTAACTCTCGCGATCAAAATAGGTCAATCAAATATAGCAAATTCTAATGCCCTCCCTATGCATGTTGAGTTGCAAGTGATATTATATCTCGTTCTTATATTTACTTTTAAGATAGATACTCTCCTTGCTTGGAAAATATCAAGAATTTTTTTAGTAAATGATTAACCCAAATCTATTTTAGGGCTATACATATTATTTTAATTTTTTTAAAAACATTTTTATTAATTTTAATTTAATATATTTTAATTTAATATTTATTAAAAATTTATATATAGATAGCTTAATATATTTTAATATTTACATTATATGATCATATATTACTATAAATTAATTTTATATATTATAATATACATAAAAACATATAAAATATATTATAAATTAAAAAATCAATCGAGTTAGACTCAAACCTTTAATATCTAAGTTTGAACCTAATTTATATTTTAAATAGGATTAAATTTTTTCTTTAAATTTTGAAGAAACCTTCGAATTAAGAGAAATGTATAAGTCATAACAAGTATTCCGAGCATCGTCTTCCTCTTCTGACCCAAGCCCAAAGCTAAGTGTTGAAGGTAGACTAATAGGCCGCAAATTAAAAGACCGAACATTTTCTTTTTTGCTCGAATATTTATATTATTCTCTTTTATCAAAGGTTTAATGTTTGCTGAGCAAAAAACCTGAAACCTAAGGAAAAATCATAAAAGAAAAAAATGCACCCATTGTCTTCAATTCGACAGCTTCGCCATTCCTCTACTTCAGTCTTGCTTCAACGCTTTAGCATCTTCAATTGGGTGTGTCGAGCTTCTTCCAACCGCCCTGCTTTTCTCGGTAAGTTTTCCAACTGCTCTGCTTTTCTCGTTAAGTTTTTCCCTTCGCTTCCAAATTTGAGTGTGTTATGTTCTGGATTTATTATCCAATCCTAGAAATAATATAATTTGATGAATGTTAGAAACTAAACTTCGCAAACTTTGGAATTCTCGTTGTGTACTTTTTGCAAACATTTGGTGGGCAGAACATAAAGCAGCAAATAGAAATTTTTTTAATCATTAGAGTTACCGTATTCAATTTCTTGGATCTAAATATAGATTTGGAAACGAAGTTGAATTTTCACCTGGGTTGATTTTACTTCAAAGGAATACAAATTCTTGTAAACATAGGGGCATTTTAGGGTTGGGAATTTTCAGTGAAATAATTTGTGTATTAGTCAACAGAATTGATCAAAATTGTCATAGATTTAAGGGCATGGCATTGAGCCATATATCCCCTAGAAATTTTTTTCATTTTTCATTTGGGGCTGTGAATGAAGTAGAAGCTGAAAGGCCTTTTTTACTTTGAACATTCATTGGATATATATAACCATAAGAATAAGTTGAGCAACTCTGAGTAAACAAACTTGGGATGAACTGGTCTGAATGTTGTGTGTACAGTAAGTGCGAAATTAGGGCTAAAGTGGTATATAGGTACTTGGTTTGCAATCAGTGAAGGACTCCATAGTTGAAAATATTTGTTAGTAGTCTTTTCCGATTGGTATAACTGATTCTAGTTTACAGGAGGTTTAAAGAGTTTCAGTGCTGGTGCACATTCTTCTGAGAATGTTGGAACTCCGAAGAATTTTGATCAACAGACGATGAAGGATAATGTCTTTGCTACAAATGCTTCAACTTTCCAGAATTTTTTTGGTCCTTTAGGTGCACAATCTACTGAGAGTGTTGGAAATCTAGGGAGGAATTTGGATCAACAGGCAGTGAAAGAGAATGTCTCCGCTAGATATGCTTCGGCTTTCCCGGGTTTTACTCGTCCTTCAGGTCAAACAGATTTCAGGTCAGGCGGGAATTACAGGTCTATGGATGTTGTGATGGAAGCAATAGATGGAGATAGAAGGGCAAACTTTAGGGGTTCTCAATTTCGGCAAGACCATATCGAGCAAAACGAACATTTTGCGCACATAAAGATCATGCGCAACAATACCTTCGTCACCGTGACGGATTCCAATGGAAATAAAAAATGTGGAGCCTCGGCTGGAATGTCAGGACTTTTAGGAGGCACGAAAGTATCCAAGTATGCTACTGAAGCAGTGGCAGAATATGCTGGGAGGAAGGCAAGGAAAATGGGGATTAAATCGGTTGTGGTAAGAGTGAAAGGCTTTACCCATTTTAAGAAGAAAAAACAAGCAATTCTTAGCTTTCGCGAGGGCTTTAAGAATCCTATTGTCTTCATTGAGGACGTCACTCGTCATCCACATAATGGATGCCGGCTTCCAAAGAAGAGACGAATCTAACTTCCATGCTTTCTCTATCTAGAGGCTTGATAGAGGCCGTGACGGCATGTTGGTTAGGGTGTTGCCATGGTACGCTGTTATATCAACTCAAACGTATTCACGTTTTTCTATTATCAGTTACTTTAAATTATCCATAAATTTACTGGTTTGTCTGTTTGCTTGCCATCTGATTTTGATGAATTTGTTGTTGGGATTATATCTCTTATTTTAATATCTTACAAAATGGTTAATGCTTCAAATGCAGAAGAGTTCATGTTCATCTGTCTTGTTTATGATTTTGATTTGTTGAACCATTGCCAGGTCTTTAAAGAACAAATTGGGCCTCTGATCTTTTTTCTTTTCCTTTACTTTTTCAAATTGCCATGTAAAGTAGAAGATAAAAAAGTAGTTTTATTGAAAAACATTTTTTCAAAAATTAAAAGCTAGAAATTTTGATTTTTTTTTTGGCTTCAGCTAAAATTTCAATTTAAAATTAAGGTCTAATTGGAAAAGCTATTTATTTACGAATTAGACAAATACGAAAATGATTAAACTCAATGAAAGATTGAATTAATGAGATTTATTTAAATTAGATTACGTTACATTCATGTTACATTGGTTGAAAAATAATAAAAATTTATATAAATATTAATAAAGCATATGTTGGACCGTGTGTTTATTTTTAATTGAATTTTTTTTATAATTTTATATAAAAGTTTAGGAAATTGCCGTGAGTTGACTCTTAATATCATCTCACTAAAAAATTTTAAATAATAAGCATAATTATATTTTTAAACTGCATAATAATAAATTAAATATTTAACATTTATATCTTTTATCAATTTGGCTTTTACTTTTTTTAGTTACATTAGGCTTAATTTTTTTTAAAAAATCGAATTTGATTATCAACTTTTTAAAAAAATTATTTTTTAAGAGAAATATTTATTAAAATGTTAAAATTTCAAATATGATAGCTCATGTAGTTTATGTGTACTTCTATGTTACTTTTTTTATATTTTTTTTGAAATTTGAGTTTGTTTTTATTAAATATTTTTTATAAATTTTAAATTATTTTTTGATATAGTATAATAAAACAAATAATATCATATCAACATAAAATACACGTAAACTGCTATTAAATTGTCATGGTTAAAAGTTTATTGTTTTAATTAAAATTTCTGTTAAGAAAACAAAAGTTAAAAAGAGATTTTCACTAAATTTATTCTCTTAGAATTCAACCTTTTGTCATCTAATATTGGGGTAAAAATGTAATTAAAGCGAAAGTAGAAGGGTAATTCTGAAAAACGGAAAACCAATCGGCCAGTTTAAAATTGAACCCTAACCCTAATCCTAATCCAAAACCTCATCGTCCCCTTTAAAAACCCTCTCTGCTCTTCCTGTATCGCCTGGCCTCTTTCATCTACGATACTTCAATCTATCTCTCTCTCTAATTTTCGCCCCCATTTTCTCTTCTACTTTCTTTAAAATAGACATTCATTTTTTGATCTCTTGCCTTCTGTTTCTCCTTCATATTTTTTTTTTTGCTTAAAAGTTTGCCGATGATGATAAATGTATTATCCCAGCTCATTATGAGACCTTTTTGTAGGGTCTGGGAATTGAATCTTAATCCAACATTTATCTGAGTCTAAACAAACATTTTTCAGATTTTTTAAAATTCCTTTTGTTGAAGTGTTAAATCTTTAATTATTTGTGCTTTATTTCTTTTACTCATTCTAAAATTTCCAAATTTTTTTAAATTTTAATTTAAAACGCATATATATATATTTAATTCAATTTCTTTTCTGGTCTTTTCTTGTGATTGTTAAAAGTTCCCAATGATGTTTGAAATGAAACCATGCTAATGCTGATTGTTCAGTGATTAAAAATAATTTATTCATTTATTTTGAGGGAACCTTTTTTCATAAATGTTTATATTTTCCTATTTACGAGAACCGATTTCTGGTTAACTTGTAAAGTTGTAATTTGCCAATAAAAGAGACAAATCTCAATATTATTGTGTTATCAGTACGCTTACGTTGGGCAAAAAAATTTGTTTTTTGGGATTTTTTTTGGTCTTGGTTTTTGGATTGGGTTTTAGGTTGATTTGGTTTATATATTTTTATTTTCAAACTTGGTTGGCCCTTAAATGTATAGTATTATCATCATTTTATTTAATTTTTCAAAATTTAAATCAAAATAAATTTAGATGAAGATTATGATTTAAATTCAAATGAAATCTTAAAAAATGTATACAGTGTTTGAAATTATCTATAATTATTTTTTTAATTTTTAAATAAGAAAATAAAGTGATACAGTGTATTCTTGACACGTTTTTCTGATCTTAATCGAGCTAACAATGGCTTGGTTTAGGCAGAAGAACAATAAATACGAGAATTTTCAACAGCAAATATAAGAATGAATGAAAATAAACTTGAAAAATCCATGGCCGGTTTTTCAAATCTTCATTCTTCTGGTGTACCATTACCAACCTCGTGAGCTAGGCAATGGAAGACAGACTCAAAGCAACAGATAAGGAAAAACGAACGAGGAATGATGAACGAAGAAGCTTAGGGTTCTGAGAGAAACATCAAGAACAAAATGAATGATCTAAGGCGTTGAGATGTTCATTTGACGATCCCAACGGTGAAAACCTTCCTTGAATGAATGGTGAAGAACATCATACAAGAAAATGAGACCGATCCGACGACAGATGACGACGGATCGAGTTTCTTTTTATTCGATTTTTTTTTTAAATTGTTCGAAAGTTTTGACCAGAGTTCGAGGAAATTTAAATCATGAAACGTGAGTGGAAAGACAAGTAGCGTCACTTTAGGGATAAGGAGGGACAAGAAAAGGGCTTTTTTTTTTTTTATAAAAATAACCTTAAAAAATTAGTTATTTACTTAATTTATTTTTTGATAAAATACGAAAATAATTCAATATCTATAGTAAAAGTTAGTAAAGTCAAATTATTTAGTGTCACCAACATGCCAAGTTAATAGTGTACATTAAAAAATTAATTTTTTGACGGAATTATGTAGAATACATCACTTGTATAAATATTTGAGAAATATTATGATTTTTGAAAGTATAGGGAACCTTACAAGAATTTTACCATTTTTTTGTGGAGCTAAATAATTTGATGCTATTAGTTTTCGAGTTTGACGCTCCTTTTGTTTGTTTTAGCCTTTTTTTTTTGTCAATTTTAATTTTTTTTTACTTTTTTAAGTCTTTATTTATTTTATTTATTTTAAAAAACTTGAAATGTATTTTTAAAATGTTTTATAATATTTTTTTATAAATTTTAAAAATACATTTTTGAAATTAATTTTTAAAATTTTAAATATATTTTTAATAATATAAAACATTTAAATATTTATTTTGAAAGTATAGAGCCCTTATTTATTTTGTTTATTTTATTTATTTATTTATTATTAATTTTAAAAAACTTGAAATATATTTTTAAAATGTTTTTTAATATTTTTTATAAATTTTAAAAATATATATTTGAAATTAATTTTTTAAATTTTAAATATATTTTTTACTAATATAAAACATTTAAATATTTTAAAGATACTATCTTTTAAATTTATTATTAGTTTTATAATATTTTAAACGTATATTTTAAATAAAAAAATTGCTATAAGACCTCTATACTTTCAAAATAAATATTTAAATATTTTATATTATTAAAAATATATTTAAAATTTATAAAAAGATATTATAAAATATTTTAAAAATACATTTTAATTTTTTAAAACAAATAAAATAAATAAGGACTTAAAAAAGTAAAAAAAAAAACTCAAAACTGACCAAAAGAAAAAGGCTGAAACAAACAAAAGGAGTGTCAAACTCAAAAACCGGTGGTGCCAAATTATTTGGCTTCACGAGGAAATTGTAAAATTGCTATAAGGCCCCTTATACTTTTAAAAATTACAATATTTCTTATGTATTTATATAAATGGCGTCATTTTACAAGGCTCTACTAAAAATATAATTTTTTAATGTATATTGTTGACGTGACATGTTGGTGACGCCAAATAATTTGGCTCCACCAACTTTTACTGTAAATTTTAGGTTATTTTCATATTTTATCAAAAAAATAAATTATTTAAGTAAATAATTAATTTTTTAAGGTTATTTTTTTATAAAAAAAACCCCAAGAAAAGAGAAAAAGAATAAAACATTATTTAATTATAACAAATTTGAAAGGGCAAGCTATAAAAGTGGTTATTTTTTTTTGTCTCAGATTATATTTTAGCCACCTATGTTTGAAATGTTATGTTTTAGTTACTTACGTTATTATTTTGTTATGAAGTGGTAACTCTACCGTTAAGCTCTGTTACCTCAGTAACGACGATCCTATGTGGCAGTTCAAATGGGTTTTAAATGCCAACTTGAATATTCTATGTGGCAGTTCAAATTAAATTTATTTAATTAAAAAATTATTTTCATCCTAGCAACTGGATATCTAAGTTGACATTTAAAATCTATTTAGATTGACACGTAGGATTACCGTTAGAGAGGTAACGGTAGAGTAACTACTTTGTAATAAAACGATAACATAAGTAATTAAAACGTAACATTTCAAATATAAATGACTAAAATATAATTTGAGACAAACAAAAATGATACTTTTTGAGTTTACCCATTAAAAGATTATTATTTTTTATACTTTATTTTTATTTAATATTTAAATGAAAACAAATTCTGGAAAAATAAAAATAATTTAAAAATATACAATTTTTTTTAAAAATAAAAATTTTAAAAATTTTGGTTTAAAAATATTCCATCTTTTGGACATGAGGAATTGAAGCCAATAAATATGTTTGATTGACACGTGGTCATTACACAAGTCATCATTTGGTAGCAGCTGCTTCAATTACGTATCTTAATTTTTATTAATAATCACATTTCAAAATTTGATATTAATATCTCCCTTCAATTTATAATATAAAATTTGATTTTAATTGGATAAAAATAAATTTTAAAAATGCTAATTTTTTAACATGAACATAAATTTAAAAAGTTGAAGTTAATTTTATGTATAAAATAAACATTTAATTAGATAAACATAAACTTAAAATTTTATAAATATTTAAAATTTTACAATATTTATTATAACTTACAACTAATTAGCATAAATAAAAATTATATTTATCATCAAAATTAATCATTATAAGAAATTAATTAAATAATTAAATCAACTCACAACTAACTTACAACTATATAAATATTTAAGTTAATATTTTTTTAATTTTTATATTTAAAATAAATAGTTAACTAATTAAATAAAAAAATTATAAATAATTTGTCTATTTAATTTAAGTTAAATTTATATGGACGCTTTTTTACTATTGTTAATACAATTGTATTATGAACTAAGGAAACAATATTTCATACTTAAAAGCTATAAGAAATGGAATAATTTCTTAAAAGCCCCTCTGTGTTCAGTTTTAGTTTATTCGGTCTTCCTTTTTTTTTCTAATTAACGTTAATGGTCTTTCAAGTGTTACAACCTAACAAAAATACCCAATTTAATAATAGTTTTTTTTTAATTTAGCTTTTTATTTATTGTAATTTATTTGTGTTTTTTCTCCACAATCTTCCTTTTAATACCCTTTATATTTTATTAGAAGTTGGAAACAATTGTATATATATGTATTATTTAAAAAATCACACATACGGGTTAATTGAGTCTTAGCTCAATTAGTATAGGTATTGTTACCAATGCAATAAGATACAGGTATTGTTACAAAATCAGAATGAAATATTAGATTTTATAAGATTTCATAATTCTAAAATCTAAAATATGATAAATGTAGTGACCCAATTTTCAGTGGTGTTGGAACAGTGATTCGAGATCACTAAATCTAACAAGAGAATTAGAAAATATTATTGATTTAGTGAGTATAAGTTAAACCTGAAGTTAAGAAAAAATTTAAAATAGTGAATTGTATTTTAGAAATAAATATTAGAATAGTTAGAATCGAAAACAAGGTATCGAGATCTCGAAATTTTAAATCGAGCCATAAATATTTTTATAAAAATTTATGGAGTGATATTAAGTTAGTAGTAAAGTTTTGTTAAGAAATTTTAAGGTTTTGGTAGTCAATTGGGTAAAAAAGACTAAATTGAATAAGATGCAAAGTTATAGAAAGTGATTAAATAGCTCAAATAATAAAGAAGAGGGACTTAAAGAGTAAATTGGCCCAAAACTAAGTGGGTTGGACGGTTGAGTAGTCAATTGGCTGGGAAATAATGTGAATTAAGGGTAAAATGGTCATTTGGCTAAAAACTAAACATAAAAATCTAGTGAC
The DNA here is from genome assembly GCA_020496765.1 of Gossypium stocksii. Lineage (NCBI taxonomy): Eukaryota > Viridiplantae > Streptophyta > Magnoliopsida > Malvales > Malvaceae > Gossypium > Gossypium stocksii. The sequence goes on from CM035623.1 coordinate 116,794,920, forward strand.
TAGATTGAAAAATCTAGATTTCTCTTCATTTTCTTTCATCTTCTCTAGCCAAAAACACCATAGAAGGGTTTTTTTAAAGCTGGATTTTCATATTTTTACTGTAAGTAAGTTCAATCATTGATTATTTCTTGAAATTTTTGTGTTTTTGAGACTTTTACAACTAGACCCTACTAGTTAATTCATTAGTTTTTTTCATGGTTGATATTGAAAGTTGCTATGAATAAGTTCTGGAAATATATGATGATTTAGCATGGAATTGAAGCTTTAATTTTATTATATGATGATTCTATTGAGAGAATTGAATAGAAAGTGGATACCTATGACCTATTTGTAAGAGAGTTTAGAATTAGGGTTTGATGTTGAAATTATAAATATCAAAGGCTGTGAAATAGTTTAAAATGATAGAATAAAGTATCAATTGAGAAAAATTAGCTCAATTGATGGGCCAATTGATCAGGGATTACATTGTAAAAATTATAAAGTTTAGGGTAAAATTATAATTTCAGGAATTTAGGGGCATAAAATGTGAAATCGAATGGAAGTGAAATAAATGCTAATAAGTAATTGATCTTAAAATTATAGATCAAGAACTTGAAGCGAATTGTGGAAAAGAGAAAGTAGTCGATTAATTCCCGAACTTTCACCACTTTTGCAAACAAGTCCAGGTAAGTTCATATGGCCAAATTTTAGTGATCAGTTGTTAATTTTATGAGTTACATGATGTGTTATTTCATATGTTTGTTGTTAAAATGTGAATAATATAAAAGTATGAAAATTGAATAAATGATCAAATTGACTGGAACGCCAGGTTGAGTACTTCTGTTCAGTGATAAGTGATGAATTGACGGAAAAGACCATGGTTGGACCATGACAACATGTGATAAGTGATTAAGTGATTTCCGTATCAGGCCATAGCTGGATTATGGCATCGGGGTTAAGTGATTAAGTGATTTCCATATAAGACCATAGCTGGGCTATGGCATCGAAGTTAAATGATTAAGTGATTTCTGTGTAAAACCATATCTGGGATATGGCATTAGTGTGATATGTAATCCGTGTAAGTCCAGGGCTGGGCTATAGCTTCAGTAAGTGATAAGTGATCAAGTGCAAGACCATAGTTACACTATGTCAAGGTAGAAACGAAGTACTCAATTCCGTAATCGTTCCCTAAGTTGGTTAAGAATGGTAAGTGGTAAAAGGGCCCGAACGATGAAAATTGATGAACAAGTGATATTGAAATTTAATCAAGTGAACTTATCACTGACTTGTGGTTGACAAGAGAATTTAGTGAAATTGTATAATGTATGATTGTTATGAAATGTTCGGTAAGATTATTTTCTATGCCTATGAACTTACTAAGCTTCTATAAGCTTACTTGTGTATGTTTAATGTTTCTTGTAGATTAACGTAAATATAGAGGATCGGATCAATATAGAGAATCACACTATCTAGATATTCTTCAATAGATTTTGATTATTATCTTTTGATTTATATGGCCTGTATGGGTATTGGATTGACAATGAAATAGTTTGGTTAAGATATATGGGTTGAATGATAAATGTGAATTAAAAACTTAGTGTATGATGAATATGTTACAAAACACATATTAAGGATGTATATTTTGAATTGAAATGGTTGGTTGGTTGACTTGAATTGGTACGAAATTATGTTTATGTGCATGTTATGTGAAAAAAGGGTGAGAAATGTGGCCTAAAATGACCTATTTTCGTCCACACGGGTAGACACACAGGCGTGTGTCTAGGCCATGTATGACACACGGTCTACCCCATGGGCGTGTGTTGAGGCCGTGTGTCCCCTGCATCTTAAAATTTGAAATCAAGATAGCACACGGGCAGAGCACACGGGCGTGTGTCTCAGCCGTGTGAAGGACATGGCCTCAAACATGAGCGTGTATCAAGGTCGTGTGAAAACTGCACCCAAATTATGAAAAAATCATATTATCACACGGCCTAGCAACATGGGCGTGTGCCCAGGCCATGCGACCCATTGTTTCTTATTGAATGACAAGTCAGCATGCCACACACCCCAGAGACATGGCCATGTGAGCCACACGGCCATACCACACGACCATGTCCCAAGCCACACGGGCGTGTGCCCCTGTCTTTGAAGAAAATTATTCAAAGTTTTCTAAAGTTTTCGATTTAGTCCCGAATCACCTCAATGCATGTTTTGGGCCTCGTAGGCTCATATTAGGGACATTATGATTAATTTCAAGTGGTTTTAATTCGGGCACAAATTTGTGACTCGAAAATGTATGTTTGCTTGTGTTTATGTCCAGTAATACCTCGAACCCTATCCCGGCGTCGGATATGGGTAAGGGTGTTGCAATAAATGTTTAAATTTTTCTTTAAAAATGTTAAATTCTATACAAAATATTAAAAAATAAACAAATACTACTAAAATTTTATTCAAATTTTCTTAATCATAATTAAGGCATAAATTATAATCATAATATTATAAATAAATTATATTTAAAAAATTTATACATATAATCAGTAGCGGAGCATAGTAGAGACCTAGGAGATCATGGTCTCTCTTAAAATGGTAAAATTTTAATTTTACAATTTTAAATAAGTAATGGTAAAATTACACTTTGACCCTCACAAGTTATAAAAATTTGATTTAACCCTTTAAAATTTAGAAAGATATATGTTACTAAAATGATAAAATTATAATAGTAAAAATATACAATTTAATTCCGAGTTAAAAAAATTTCAGACTCCACCACTGCATATAATAAACCCGTGCACTAGATAAAAAAAAAGTAATTAAATTATAAAAATACCATAAATTTAACCAACTACATTTAATATAAGATTAGGATAAAAGATATTTCCACCATCATTAATTTATTACAACTATAAGACAAAAAGCATCATTATTAAAGTAAACGAATCATCCAAGTTCTTCCACACTACCCCGACACATACCCACCTTCTACCTCACCACCTTTTGCCACGTGGCTAAAATACATTTTCTTTAAGGTTAGTATTTCTTTTGTCTTTCAATCTAACAATGGCATATATATATATATATATATATATATTTCAATTTAATACTTAAATTTAGTAAATAAATTTATTTTGATCCTTAGTCGAATTAAAAAGAAAATTTAAAGCTGAAGGATTTAAATAAAAAATTTTAAACAATTCAATGATTATTTTATAATTTTTTGAAGTTAAGTGACCTAATTGTAAATTGTTAATAGTTTAGTGATCTTTAGTATAGTTTGCTCTACATTTTTTTTTATCTTTTTTATACTTTAACTAAATAATTAAGTCTATTTTGATCTGAACTTGAAAAAATATATAATTTGATGGCATGACATTCTAAAATTGTATCATATTATCACTTGAAAATAGTTGACCTAATAACATTGTACAACCTGAAAGTGCCATGTCATCAAATTGTTACATATTTCCAGATTTAGGGACCAAAATAAACCTAGTTACTAAGTTTAGGTATTAAAATGAACATACTTCCCAAGTATAAGGGCCAAAAATTGCATTAACCCAATTCTTTACCACCCTCCACAACATTGTATAGAAAAACTTTCAACTACTGTTCTTCGCACACTTTTATTTATTTAAATTACAGTATTATTACATTACATGTGATGTTACTTGTAAAAAAGAAAAAACTGAAACCTCCTTTTCCTTTTCATCCATGTTTCAAGCAAAGAACAACTCTGCCATATGTCTTAATCAAAGTACCTTAAACGACGTCTCGGCGGTGCTGTCGCCATCGATAATAAGGTGTCTCAGCGATATATCGGAGATGGACACGGTTCATCTCAGTGTCGATCTAGTGTCGGCGGCGAGACGAATTGTTGGGTTCTTGAGAAGTGTTAATGAATGTCAGTGGCTTCATCAGAGACCAACTATTATTGAAGCAATAAGAAGGTCAGCTTTTTTTTTTTGCTTTAATTTTATTTTGCTAATTGAAGAGAAGTAATATGATCAGATGGTTGAGGTTGAATACTTGAATGTGATTATGGGAGTTATTATTATTATTTTTGATTATTTGGTTATAGGTATGATGAGGTATGGATGCCATTGATTTCTAATCTGACGGTGGTGGGGTCAACGCCTCCTTTGGTTTTGCCACCTTTTGATGTTGAATGGGTTTGGTTTTGTCACACCTTGAATCCAGTAAGTTTTCACTGTTAATTCTGTTTGGTTGACGGGAAAATGCGAGAAAATGATTTACTTGAAACTTGAAAGAAGGAAAAAAGAGAGAGGCTTTTTTCTGTATTTTCTTTGACCGTTTTATGATCTGTAAATCAATGGTTTTACTTGTATTTTTCACTGTAAACTCTGTTTGGTTGATAGGAAAGCTTGAATTTGACTTAAAAAGACGAAATTTGTTTGTTCATATTTTTTCAGGTTGGTTACAAGAAATATTGCGAGTCAAGGTTCTCAAAACTAATAGGAAAACCATCGATTTTCAATGAGGAAAATGAAGAATATGCATTGATGAGATGTAAAGAAATTTGGGTTCAAAGATATCCGGCTGAACCTTTTGAGAATGAAGTAGAATCAGATTCTCAAGACCCACCATTACTAAATGAAGATCTTTTCAATGAAGTCCAAAAGCACAAGCTTTTATACTCAAAATTTTCACAACCATATTTGTATGAGTTAGTGTATTTGATAGCTGCTAGACAAAGATACAAAGGATTTCTATATATGATCCAAAGATTTGGAGATGGGTGCTTTAGGTTTGTGCCTGCTTTGGATATTCTCCTAATGCTGCTTACACATCAGGTAGATTTTTCTTTTCAACAATTATCGTATTATTCGGATTTGGGTGAATATCTAATACGAGTATGATGAACAATGAAGCAGAGCTATCCAACAGCATATGCAGATGATTTGAAGGACATGTGGGAAAACATGGGGAAGGTGGTGGGGTTATGGGAGACAGTGCAAGAAAAAGAAGTGGAAGAAACAAACAAGATCTGGGAAAGAACCTTCGATGAACCTTATGGAAAAGCTGGAGGTGAGATAGCTATGGCCAAGCCACCAATCTATTGGGAGATTTCAGATGTTGATGTCAACACTAAATATAAGTCCATGATCCCAAGATTCGTACTTGAGGTAATATAGTATCTTACTCGGGTATTCAAATATGTGTCAAAAACGGGTACTTATAGATTGATTTAGTGGCATAACAATGCAGGTATGCATTTTTGTGAGGCTCAATGCTCGGATGAAGGCAACGAATGGGGACATGAAACACAATTTCCTCCGTCTCCGGATGGTAAGATGTCACAGGGAGTTGAAGCTTGATAAATCGATCCCCGATTTTTCATATGATTCATGGCGGAAAGCTTGGCATTTGTACTGTGAATTTGGAACTCGAGGATTGATCGTTGAGTTTCGTGGCCGTGGCGGTCACTGCTTCAAAGGAAGTAAATTGGTGAACTCAATGTCATTTTCTTGGAATGATTTGCTAAGGGCACCTTCTATTACTTTGACAAGAGAAATTGATCAAGTAAGAGTTGTTGCTTCTGTAACTCCCCCAGTTCAAGCACCATACCTATTGAAATGTGTCCCGGATAGAGTTACGGATGATTCTGGAGCAATGATATCGGATGTGATCCTGAAATTAAACAATTACCGGCCCCAGAAAGGTCGTTGGTTGTCTCGCACGGTTCTAGACCATGCTGGGAGAGAGTGTTTTGTTGTTAGAATAAGGTATGTTTTATCATATCCGGATAAAATAAAGCAAATTTGTTCTGTCTATTTGATGCAAATTTTTGAATGCTGTGTGGCAGAGTGGGAGAAGGGTTTTGGAGAAGAGGAGCTGAAACTCCTTCTGCCGTAAATCGGAAGGATCGAATAATTGAGATTCGTGAAGGTTCTTGGTCTTATGTTGCCGGCTCTATTGGTAAAGTTCCCGGTATGTATCTTCATCCGATTTTGTAGTATGGTCAACAAAGAAGCACGTTAGTTGTTGATTTTCTTTTGTTAACATCGATGACTAAGACTTTTCCAGTTACTTATGGCATTTTTTTCATGCTGCGGAATCTATTTTAAGCATTTGTTGCTGTTATTGTTGCCATCTAGTACAGAGAAAGTTGTAGGAACAGCAACACCGAAAGAATCTCCGGATCAGTGGCAAGCAGCATGGCAGTTTTCAACAGGAGATGAGTTACTGATAAATTGCGGATCTTCGACTTCGAGTTCCAGCCTAAGTTTTAGCCTGAAAAGTAGAGAATCATCGGATTCATTTGTAAGTTCCAACTTTCAGTTTCTTTGAACGCCTTCTGAGATGTTCATAGTTTGAATTAGCATTATTTTGTAGGTGATGTTGTTGAGGGGGAGGAAAATGCAATATCAAGATAAAGAAACCGAAAGCAAAGTAGCAGAAGACGAAAAGGAAGATGATGATGGATTCGTGACTCTAGTAAGGTTTACCGAAGAGAATCCGACAGGAAGAGCAACAGCACTGTTTAATTGGAGGCTGTTAGTGGTAGAATTATCGCCCGAAGAAGATGCCATTTTGGTCCTTCTACTTTGTATCTCGATATTACGTACGGTATCAGAGATGACCAAGGAAGATGCCGGAGGTTTATTGGTAAGGCAGAGGTTGAAGGAAGCGAAGCTCGGCACTAGAGACTGGGGATCCATCGTACTCCATCCTTCTTCACTATCCTCATCCAATACTTCACCTTATCTACAACCTTGGTATTGGAATGCTAGCCAAGTAATGGCACAACATGAAGATACCGGTAACACAAGAAAACCGGCACCGGTCGAGGGCGGTGATATGTTGTACAGGCGAGGGATCATTACATAAGAAATACTTGAGAAAGGATTTTATTACCCTTTTCTTTAATTTTTTTTTATTATTTGCAGATACTACCATTAAAATATAACATGAGTTATAAAATTATAGTAATTAATTAAATTGAATCCAGGAAAAACCGATGCATTGAATTCCCAAGGTTTTTAATGAACTTCTTAATTAATTAATACTTTCATAGGTATATATAGGTGCAATATAGAAGCTTGTTTCATCATCAACTCTTAATAATCTTCATGGCCATGGAAATGAAGGTTTCAGCCCTTTGTATCATATTTCTTCTCACCATTCTCTTCTCTGAATCTGTTGCTAGCTTTCCTTCTTCATCCCTTAACCCAGACTCCATTTGCAAACACACCCCACATGCAGATTTCTGCAAATACCTTTTTTCTTCTAACAAGTTGTTCAACATCCTCGACTATGGCAGGGTCTCGATCCATCATTCCTTGTTGAATGCTCGTACTTTCCTCGATTCAATCAATCAGCATTTCCTCGCACACCCTTCGAATTCGACGTCAAAACAAGCCCTTGAGGATTGCCGGTTTCTAGCTGATCAGAATGTTGATTTCTTGTCACAAATATCAGACAGAATCAATTCTTCTACCGACAGTTTAGACAGCGTCGAGGCTGATGATTTGCACGCTTTGCTTAGCGCTGCTTTGACTAACGTAGAAACATGTCTCGAAGCACTCGAATCGACACCGTCAGCATCGAGAATTAAGGACCGGTTTTTACAATCTAATGGAACAAAGAGCTTCAGCGTTTCTCTTGCAGTTTCAAAGCATTGGGTTCATAGCTCGACCAAACCAGAAAGAAACCATGTTTTTCACAAGTTGATTGATGATACCTACACTCCTTTATCTGTGTTTATGTCTTCTAACGATAAACAAACAATTTATGAATATGCAACAGGGAAAAGGGATGTTAAGACATTAACAAATGGGAAAATTACAGTGAAACAAGTAGTGATGGTAAGTCATAATGGAGACGGCCAATTCAAAACCATCAACGATGCCATCACAGCCATGCCGAACGTTACCGGCGACAGCAACGAATACTATGTGATTTACATACCTACCGGTGTCTACGAAGAGTACATTTCGATACCAAAGTATAAACAGAACTTGGTTTTGTAGGCGGTCTCAGCACCAACCCCACGATAATCTCCGGAAATCGCAGCGTTGGCGATGGCTCAACCACATTCAGTTCAGCAACACTCGGTAAAAATCATAATTTAGCTTTTAAAACTTTCACATTTTATTAACTCATATGTAATGTATAACTTCTCTGTACCTGCAGCTGTCTTTGGGAAGAAATTTATTGCAGTAGACATAACATTTCGAAACACAGCTGGACCGAGCAAGTACCAAGCCGTCGCTGTCCTAAACGGAGCCGATCAATCCTTATTTAATAGATGCACGTTCGAGGGATACCGGAATACCTTATACGTCCATTCTTTCAGACAATTCTACGTAAACTGCCATATTTTAGGCACGGTTGATTTCATATTCGGCAATGCGGCCGCTGTGATACAAGAATCTTACATACACGCTCGACTACCGTTGCCAACACAAGACGATGTCATCACTGCTCAAGGAAGGACCGATCCGAGCCAAAACACGGGCATATCAATCATAAGTTCCTTCATTAGAGCCAATGATGATTTAATCTCAAACATGGGATTGACGAAAATATATTTGGGAAGACCATGGAAGGAGTATTCGAGGACGGTTTATATGAGAAGTAGCTTGGATGGATTGGTTGCAGATGAGGGTTGGAAAAAAAGGGATGGAGATTTTGGACTAAGTACAGTTTATTTTGGGGAATATGATAACTATGGTTTAGGAAGAGATGCGGGTGATAGAGTGGATTGGCCTGGCTTCCATAATATGACTAAAACTGAAGCTCTTAACTTCACTGTTGCAAGATTCATTCGAGGTAATAAATGGTTGCCTACAACTGGTGTTCATTATTTTGGGGGCTTACGTGATTGAAACCTTTTTGCTTTTAACTACGGAATTCATGTTAATAAATGATGAGTTGGGTGCCTAAAAATAAAGAGTTTTTTATTTTATTTTATTTTATAAATGAAAATAAATAGTTAATTAGTTAATTGACTCTCTTACATTGTTTATTCTTGAATTATACATGTTTTGTAATTTTATTATTTGAACTTTTTATCTTAAAAAATTAGATAATTGTGACTAATATGGGTAAGTATATCATGGAAGTCTCTAAATTAGAAATCAGATTGCATTTTGTTCTTTTTATTTAAGAATGGGTAAATTAGTTCATGTATATTAAATTAAAGAATAAATTAGTCTTTTCTCTTAAAAATTTCATCCATTTATATTGTTAAAAATTGGCGTGACTGACAAAATAACTAGACAATGATATGTTAAATAATTAGTTTACTCTTTGATATAACGTACAAGAATTAATTTGCCCATTTTCTGAATATAATGTCCAAAATGCAATTTGACTTCTATTATAGGGACCTCCATGATACTGTTATCGACTAATGTTAGAATAATCGTTCCAATCATTTAAAACCTCACAATATTGTGTTTTATTAATGCAATTAGTTCAAATTCAAATCCTATCATATGCATATTTTTATTGGGTTTTTTAAATAAAAATTAAATTATCCTTGAATATATAATTTATCATATGTGTAACAAATATTTAAATGTATAAAAATATCAACATAATTGTTTAGCTGAGAGATAACTTAAAGCTTTTACTAACGCAATTAGTTTGAGTTTAAATTCCTCCATAAGCATATTTTTATTAGTTTTTAAATAAAAAATTTAAATTAATCTTGAATTATATTATTTATTTTAATTATGAAATGACATTTTTATAAATTTTTTTAATTGAGTTGGCCACCAAGTTAAAGGGTGACACCAACTTAATAAATAATATATATAATTTATGAAAATAATAAAGTACGCATAATAAAAATTGAGATGTATATCATAAAAATTTACTCGTCTGTCTTATAAAGTTTGAGCCTAAATTTACATTCTTAACACGCTTTTGGCTTGATGATAATCAGTATTTTCAGAATCAATTTGTATTGACCAGTCATATTAGTTGGACCGAGAATCGGGTGATATGCTAGTTTAGAATTTTTTAAAAAAAATTCATTCATACGGGTTAAATTAGGTTAAAAATGGATTTAACTGAATTTAAGAAAAATTATATTTTCTAATAATGTATTTAATTTGAAATGCTGACAACCATTTATATGATGATTTGAATACTGAATGAAAAGTTTTGATAATTACCCCCAGCTGTTAACCTGGTATAACTAAAAAAATTCTTAGTTTACACCATAATTATCTCAAAATAAATTAAAGTGCAAGGCCAATTCACGATCGGTGACTTGTTATACTAAGTTTAAGATAGCTTTATTTAGATGGCATATGATTTTGGAGTAAAAACAAATAAAATAAAATTGGTAAATTTATTATATAAGTGTTAGGAGTTAGATACTAAAAGTAAGTAAATTAATTCTTATACATTATATCAGAGAGTAAATTAATTTTTCTATTAAAATTTTTATCCATTTATGTCTTAAAATGTCACATATCAATGTCTGATAATCTTATCAACTATTTCAGATTTTAACAATGCAAATAGATAAACTTTTAACAAAAATTTTTTATTTAATTTTATTTTTTATAAAAAAATTACCAATAAAATAAGAATAATTTTGTAACTAAAAAATCATTGGAGTTTGCGAAGTGGTAGGGAAACCTCAAGTTGTAATACTAAAAATAACCAAAATCCAATATATAAAAGACAAGGCTTCATCTCCATTGGAAACATGATCTTTTAAGTAAGAATCATCAAAAAGAAAAAAAGCCAACCACACTTCGGAGGGGCTTCATTACCTTCGAAGGAGTTGGCAATTGAATTTGCTGCCCCTCTAATTTTGTTTTCATTTTTAATAAAAAAAATTTACGATTATGTCGAGCTCGGATGACTCTGAGAGGAAGAAGCGGATCGCTATAATTGTGGTCTCCTCTTTCCTCTTGGTGGCCGTGGTGGTGGCGGTGACAGTCGGGGTTACCATCCAAGAAGAGGACAGCGACTACAACGACGGAACCACAGATGGGAATAAACACGCTCATGTTACTTCCTCCAAGAAGGCTATCAAAATGATTTGTCAACCAACCACTTTCAAGAGAACATGTGAAGAGCAGCTCCAAGATGAAGCTGGGAACAATACGGATGTTAAAGACCTGATTCGAGCGGCGTTTAATGCGGCCATGAAGTACGTGGAGCAAGCTCAGGCGAATTCTACCCTTTTGAGGGATCTAGAGAAAGATGAAGGGACTAGAAGTGCTTTAGATGCCTGCAAGATTTTGTTAAATTCTACCATGCGTGAATTTAACAAGTCACTTGAACTTGTTGACAAGATAGAAGTTAATACGGTGAATAAATTGTTGGGTGATATGAAGATTTGGTTGAGTGCTACCATTAGTAACCAACAAGCTTGTTTAGATGGGTTCGAAAAAACCAAATCAAAAACAGAAGCTGGGGAGAAAATGAAGAAGTTTTTGAACATCACGATGCAACTTAGTAGGAATGGTCTTGCCATCGCCTGTGAGTTATCGGAGCAACTTCAACAGTTGGAGCTTGCCGGACTATTTGAACATCGCCGTCTTCTCCAAGACGAAGATAAACTTCCGGTTATCGGCCATTCTGATTGGACTTCCTTTTTAGAACGAAACAAAGAATGGAATCGTCGCCGTCTTCTCCAAGACAAAGATGGACTTCCAGTTCTTGGCCATTCTGATTGGACATCCTTTTTAGAACGAAACAAGGAATGGAATCGTCGCCGTCTTCTCCAAGATGAAGATGGACTTCCGGTTCTTGGCCATTCCGACTGGACATCCTTTTTAGAACGAAACAAGGAATGGAATCGTCGTCGTCTTCTCCAAGACGAAGATGGACTTCCGGTTATTGGCCATTCCGACTGGACATCCTTTTTAGAACGAAACAAGGAATGGAATCGTCGTCGTCTTCTCCAAGACGAAGATGGATTTCCGGTTATCGGCCATTCTGATTGGACATCATTTTTGGAACGGAACAAGGAATGGAACCGCCGCCGGCTGCTCCAAGAAGGTGAAGACCTCTCCATTATTGAGCATAGGGACATTGATCTCGAAATTCCAGCAGGAGCTAGGAAATTGATGTCGGCTAATTTGAAGCCTGATCTTATTGTGGCCCAGGACGGTAGTGGAGACTGCAAAACCCTTAATGAAGCCAAACAAAGAATCCCCCTCAGATCCACCAAGCCTTTCGTCATTTATGTCAAGGCCGGAGTTTACGTTGAGAATGTTGATTTCACCTTCGATTTGACCCATGTTGCGCTAGTTGGAGATGGTAAAGACAAAACCAAAATCACCAGTAATATCAGTACCGGTCCCGATGGAAAACCTACTACCTACTTCACTGCTACCGTCGGTAATTATTATAAATTTATAGACTACTACAACCCTATCTCTATTTATATATATGTATATTGTAATTGTGGTTGCATATGTTGTGCTGCTTGCAGGTGTTGATGGAGACAACTTTTTTGCCAAGAACATTGCGTTCGAGAACTCGGCTGGGCCATTGAAAGCACAAGCAGTGGCGTTAAGGTTACAGTCAGATTTTGCAGTGTTCTACAACTGCTCGATAGATGGTTACCAAGACACACTTTATGTATTCAGCAAACGACAATTCTTTCGTGAATGCACCATCTCAGGAACAATCGATTTCGTATTCGGTGATTCGGCGGCGGTCTTCCAAAAATGCAAATTCCTTGTCCGAAAGCCACAATCAGGACAACAAAATATTGTTACGGCACAAAAAAGATTGGACCATAAGCAGCCCACAGCTTTTGTGATCATGGACAGTGAAATCATTCCAGATGCTGAGCTTGCACCAGTGAAGAACGAATTCCCAGCATTCCTTGGTCGCCCATGGGGTAAGCTATCCAAAGCTATCATTATGCAAACTTACATTGACGATATGGTACACCCCGAAGGTTGGACCAGTTGGGATCCCAAAGAACCGACAAATCTTTGCCAATACGCCGAGTTCAATAACACTGGCCCTGGTGCTTCCACTTCTCTTCGTGTTAAATGGGCAGGAGTTAGGTTGCTTAACGAGGCAGAAGCCATTAACTACACTCCACCCAAGTTCTTCGACGTTGGCGATGCTTGGATTAAAGAGTCCGGAGTCCCTTACACCCCAGATCTTTCCACTGGTAAATCTGAAGACAAAGGGTTGATCACTACATCCCTAGATGTTCCCGCTAGTAAACCAAAAAATAATGGGCTCATCCCTACCTCTCCAGATGTTTCCACTAATAAACCCGAAAACAGTGGGTTAATCCCTACATCCCCAAACGTTCTCGCTAGTAAACCCAAAAATAATGGGCTCATCCCTACCTCCCCATATGTTTCTGCTAGTAAACCCGAAAACAGTGAGTTGATCCCTAAATCCCCAGAGGTTCCCACTAGTAAACCGACCTCCCCAGATGTTTCCGCTAGTAAACCTGAAAACAATGGGTTGATCCCTACATCCCCAGATGTTCCCACTAATAAGCCCGAAAACAATGGGCTCATCCCTACCTCCCCAGATGTTTCCGCTAGTAAACCCGAAAACAGTGGGTTGATCCCTACATCCCCAGTTGTTCCCGCTAGTAAACCCGAAAACAATGGGCTCATCCCTACCTTCCCAGATGTTTCTGTTAGTAAACCCAAAAACAGTGGGTTAATCCCTACATCCCCAATTGTTCCCGCTAGTAAACCCGAAAACAATGGGCTCATCCCTACCTCCCCAGATGTTTTTGCTAGTAAACCCAAAAACAGTGGGTTGATCCCTATCTCCCCAGATCTTTCCGCTAATAAACCTGAACACAATGGGGTTATCCCTATCTCCCCAAATCTTTCCACTAGTAAAGCCGCACACAAAAGGGAGATAAAGCTGAAGAAACATAAACACAAGAAAAAGAAGCACCATGGGAAAGGGAAGAAGAGAGGGAAGAAATCCAAGAAGCACCATGGAAAAGTTGAGGCGAAATCAATAATCCAGGCTTAATTTCTAAATTATATTTATCCATTTCTATAATATTTTTTATATTATTATTAAACTCCTAATGCAGCAAAAGTATCAGCTCCTTCCAGGAACAACTATCTCATTTTGTTTTTTGTTTTTGGTTAATATATAAATTAATTAATTAAAATAATTTGGTAGATAAAAGATCAACCTTTCTATGATCTTTTTTTCTATTTAGTTCGGCTATTTTATTAATAAAGACCCATTTCCAAAATTATTTACGGAAATGGGTCAATTTTTTGATTATTTATCGAAAAGGGTTGAATTCTGCAAAAACGCGTCCACATCAGCGCAATTTCAAGGGATATGCCAGCAAAACGCTTCCCTGGGGGAGCATTTTTACCATGTCAGCACAAATCCCTCACGGACGCGCTTTTCTGATGTGGCAAAAACGCTCCCCAAGGACGTGTTTTAGCCAATGTTTAAATTTTCAAAAAAGATCATTTTTTAAATATTATAAAAATAGAATAATTTTTTTAAGAAAATTTACAAGAATAAACCTTAAAAAAGACTCAAAGTGACAACACCATTTTTTTTAAGGTATCTCCAATTAATAGAGAAATAAAACTTACAAAACAAATCTTTATATAGACCCAAAGTGTCATTTCTCTTGTTTTCTTAAGCAATATGGGGTGTGAGATATGTATATATAGACTCATGAATAGGTTTGCAGCTTATTTCTAAATAATGTGGGATTCCTTCATCTTTTAAGTAACAACATGTGACTAAATGCTACACTACATTTTATAATTTTTTTACAAAACAATTTCTATTTTTTTTATATTTTGTTAACATTTTCTTGTATTATAAAATTCGCTTTTGAGATATTTAATCTTATTGCATTTTAGAATTGTTAACATATACAAAAGAACTATTAAAAAAAGAGAATAAATTGCACGTATGAAACTTGTACGTGCAATAATCTTGTATTCAACTTTAAATGTTTGAAGTTAATATCAATGCAATTCTAATTTTTAAAATAATTCTTCATTATTTAAATTTAGAAGTTATACCTTTAATTTTTTAATTTTATTTTTTATTTTATATTATGAATGTTTGATTAATAAATAAATGGTGAGTATTAGGCATTGAAATAGTATTTTCTTTTTGTAATTTTAAAAAGTTGATATATCTTTTTTAAATATTTATTCATTTTTAATGTTTTACTATACTCATTAATTTTTTTTAATTCTAATTTTAATTTAATTTTCATCACCTAATGAATGCTGATAAATTTATTTTAGATGTATTTTGACTAGATAGCTAATCTATTTAAACATAGTATATAATTATGTTAAATAAGTTTTTTTATTGAAATATATAATATACATAAAATATAATAATTATTTTTCATATTTTTATATCTAGATTAAATTACATTAGTAGTTACTTAACTATGATTTTTTAGTTATCGAATTATAAAAACTTACAAAATGATCACTCAACTATTAGTAATTTTTTTAATATTTTACCATACTCATTTTATATTTTATAATTTTTTTACTTATAGAGTTTAAATTTTTTATTTATAATGTAACAAATGTTAACTTTTTGTAAAAAAAATTTAAACTCTAAGTAAAAAAATATAAAATATAGTGTAGCTTTTAATCTCATGTTGTAGTTAAAAGATGAATGAATCCCATATTGTTTAGGAACAAGTTGCAAACCTATTCATAAGTCTATATATACACATATCTCATATCTCACATTGCTTAAGAAAACAAGGAAAATGAGAATTTGAGTCTATATAAAGATTTGCTTTGTAAGTTTTGCTTCCATATCAATTTGTGACATTTTAAAAAAAGTGATGTTGTCACTTTGAGCATTTTTTAAGGTTTATTCTTGTAAATTTTAAAAAAAAATTGGTCTATTTTTATAATATTTAAAAAATGACATTTTTTGAAAATTTAAACAAGAGCTAAAATGCATCCCTAGGGAGTGTTTTTGCCACATCAACAAAGTGCGTTAACGAAGGCGCGATTTGTGCTGATATGGTAAAAATGCTCCCCCAAGGATGTGTTTTGCTAGCATATCCCTTGAAATTGCGTTGATGTGGATGCGTTTTCACATAATTCGGCCTTTTTTCAGTAAATAATAAAAAAAATTAGTCCATTTTCATAAATAATTTTAGAAATGGGCATTTATTAGTAAAATATCCATTTAATTCATTCTTTTTTTAATTCGGGCTTCCAATTTCTAAACCATTATTTTATTCATCAGATATCTTTCACAAAGGATTGTAAATTATAATACTTCAATAAGTGGCACTCAAAATTTTTTTATTTAGTTTTTTTTATAATTTATAAAATTTTAAATTAGTAATAATAAAATTATATTTTGATCTTCTTAAAAATAATAAAAAATTATTTAATTATTTAAAAATATAAAAATATAAATTATTAAAATGGTAAAATTATGTTTTTATTATCGTAAAAATATACAATCTAATTCCGACCTCCTAAATTTTCTGACTCCGCAACTTATTTCAATATACTACCATTAGGTAATTCAACTTTGCTTTTCAATTAAAAAAATTTGATATTAAATTTAATTAGGGTAAAATTAGGTGAAAATTAAGGAAATGAAGTACGGCTTGCACAAACATTTTAAAAAAATAATCTTATTGGACCAAAAGTTAGAAATTTTATTACCCTCAAACTCTAATACTATATAAACCCTTCACATTATCATCTTTTTCCATTCAATTTCGTTCATCTTTTCTAATTTTCATTTTCAATCTCTTTTTCTCTCGATTTTCTAATCTCTAAACCTCTAAAAGAAATCCAATTTTTTTTCTTTGCAGTTACAAATTATTAGTAATTTCTTCCCTTTTTTTATTTTCATATTTCAAAGATCTTAAGTAAATAAGGTAATTTATTTTATTTTCATAGTTTTTATGTTAAATAAATTGTTAATTTAGAGAAAATCTAATAATATTATAAATTTTTAGTTTATTTTATTTTTTAAATTAATTAATCATATTTAATATGATAAACTTACAAAATTTAAAAATATCAATGCCACTGATTCGTTTGGATCATCAATCCATAGTGGCCCCCTAATTACAAATGATAAAAAAATATTATCATATTTTTTGCTTTAGTTAATATCATTGTTAAGTTGTTAATAATTATTATATAAATATTTTTTATTTTTTTATGTTTATATCCTGTTAATATTATTTATTTTATTTGTAATATCATTATTAAATTGATAGTAATTATTGTATTTTTTAATTTTTTATGTTTATATAATTAGGGGGATCGAATTATGTAAACAAATATACACAATTTAAGTTCAAGAACACCAAGTGTTATGAAATAATACTTGAATAAGGCGAGATCTGTACACATATTTTGTATGCTCAATGAGACTAAATTGGAGCTTGCACTTATCAATGTTTTAAAGAGATGAAAAATTGAAACACACACATTATCTTATGTGCGGTGAGTGTCCAGTTAAGTATGTAGGGTAAAAGTTTATACGCCATAAAATCTGGTAGGGTTCCTTCAACATTGTAGACATTTACTATCAGAATCACTCCCCTCTAATTCGATAAGAATGATGTTTGGTTCAGAAAATAATACAATTTTCGAACCGTTGGGCCTAAACTCCTTGATTATATATATCATTCTCAATCCAATATTCTTTTAACCCATTTTTTTTTACCTCTATCACTCATATCTTCAACAGGCAAAGCAACATCCTTGACATGGGTTTCAGCTACAGAAGCAGATTCTATAACAGGGTCAGGCCTCTTTTCAACCTGAGAATTCGATTCGGATGAGTAGAACTTGAGTCAACACCGAGTTGAAGCGGCGAGTGGGGTGAACGAGTGAACTGGTTTTTGGCTGGTTTTGGTGTAAGAGTGAAGAAAATTGTGAGAAGTGAGTGAAATTCCTCTGAACAAAACCCATTTCCTGGCTTTCAAAAAAAAAAAAAAAAAGTTTTTAGTATCCAAGTGTTTTCCCGTTCTTTGTTTTTCAGTATTTCATTGATTTCATTTGATGAGAAATGTTGGTTGGTTTTGGGTTGTTGTTGTAGGCTTAGAACCCACCATAGGTTATGGCTATTATTGTGGACCAATTTCAGGTTTGCATTGGGTTAGGCCCAGACTAGTTTTCTTCTTTTTTTTTATTAATATTTTTTTTGTTAAAGTACCTGGGAGGTCCCTGTATTATAGGGACTAAATCAAATTAGTCCCTATAATATTAAATAGATCAATTTAATCCCTATATTAAAAAGTCTAAATTTATAACAAATTTAATATTTACTATATACAAAATATCTTGAAATTCATTTTTTTTTTCAATTGCATCTAAATTCCAAACAAAAGATTTTATTTACAAAATTATAAAAACTTTAAAAATATTAACTCTATTAAACAATATTAACTTTGAAAGATACCTTTTAGGTAATGACGAAATAAAATAAAATCACCGTAGGTAATGATGAAATAAAAGAAACTCATTGGTACAAAAATAATATCCAAAAATTTGTGCACCTCCATGGAAATTAATTTATGGTACTTGAATGTTAATTTAACGACCCGATAGTCAGGGGTGTTGGAAAGTATATTTCTGGGACTCCATTCCTGTAAATCTTAAAAATATTTCCGAAGCTAGTTGTGTAGTTAATTAGGTTTCGGTTAAGCGAATTTACTTGAATTAAAAGTAATTAAGTATAAGGACTAAATTGCATATAGGGTGAAAGTTGAATTATAAGTTAAAGAATAATTAAATGGACTAAATAGGGAATTTACCATTGTCTCTTTAGTGGGCCGGCATTAGATAAGATATTTGTAAATTTATTATTATATTGATATTATATTATGAAATCTTAAGTATTAAGTATATATATAATAATAACAATGAAACAAAATAAGTAAAAGAAATTAAGAAAGAAAAAGGAAGAAAACGAAAGAAAAGGAGAAAGAAATAAATGCACGGATTTAGGGACTTTAAAGTTTCTATGTTTAATTAGTTAGTCAATTTAGTCTTTTTTTCTTGTAATTTATACGTTTTTGAAATCCCGGTGTTAAGTATTACTCGGCCTATGCTAAAATTTTAGCATTGATTGAATTTTTAAGTGTTGTTAATATTGAATAATTTTAGTATTAGGGATTAAATTGATAGATTTTTAAACTAGAAATAAAAAAATGATTAAATTGCAGAATAAATTGTAAATTTTGAGTAATAAGAATTAAATGGTGAAAATTTCAAAATTTAGGGGTGTTACAGTTAAGGAAATTGGGTTGCTTACTTTGTTCACAAATACAGAAGTAAGGCATTTCATTGTTCCGGCGGACGCTAGGCTCGACCTCGGTGGAGATTGTAAATGAGCTAAGTTTGGACAACGGTAATGTACTGTGAAAGTTCTGCGCTAGTATATAGATTGTATTTTGATTTTTTTTATTAAAAAAAGTAATTTAATTTAGATTAAAAAGTAAATTGTTAAGCAAATTTTGTACAAAGGTACGGTATGAAGATGATTTTTTTTTTAATGTGTACGGGGATCTGGTTTTTAAAAAGAATGATAAAGCAAGTAATTCACACCAAAGAATGAAGTAACTGAGAATGGACTTGTGACTGTGGTATGTTAGCTGCAACTTGCAACTGTTCCTTTTTAATACTACACTCTAGGAATGGATGCTTCTCTGTCATAAAATTTTAGTATCAAGCACAAATAAACCCGGGTTCTTATTTCTTCAGTTTCTCCCAAGCCTGGATTGGAGTTTTGAGGGTTTTGTGTTCGTACAACCAATCCGGGACCTCTTGATTTTTTTTGTTCTTCGATAAACCTTGTTGCAGGCCAATACCCATTAACACCAAGCAAACCCCAAACCCAACATAAAATTAACTAAACCATACCAAATTTACAACAAACCCATTTCCAAACCCAACAAACCCATTTACATTTTAACCCAGCAGCCCAATAAAATTAAACCAGCCCAAAACAAAAAAAAAAAAGAAAAAAACAAAATATGAAACCCTAGAAACCCTAGGTGCGCCGCACCTAGGGTCTTCAGCCTTCGGCGCCGAACCCTTTGACTTTCAGCCTCCACCTGCACCACCGGCCACCTGCAACACGCCATCGCCTCTCCATCAACTTGCACCTGCAAGGGATTAGAAAGAAAAGACAATAAACAATAAAAAATAGCATGTAAAAGGGTTACAAAAAACCCGAATAAGTTTTGTAAAAGGGGGGCAATTTGATAAATAAAAACGCTAGATTTTGAATAAAAAAAAAACAGTGATTCTAATAATAAAAAAGGTAGAAAATCACTCCAAATCAGAGGATCTAAACACCAAAACACACAATCGAGGGTATAAGGTGACTTTTTATTCCTATTTCATTTTCGAATCTATTTTCAATTTTATATACATACACATATCCATAAATATATATTATTTAAAAAAACAAAAAATCTTACTTTTTGAAATTCCGGCCACCGTACGGCGGTCCGGCGACCGGAGCAAGGCCGGAGTTCTGACCGGACTCATGGAGGGAAGGGAGAGTGTAACAGCCTAATTTTTAGTGGTGTCGGAACAGTGATTCGAGATCACTAAATCCGACAAATGAGTACGAAATATTATTAATTTAGTGAGTATAAGTTAAATGTGAAGTTAGGAAAAATTTTGAAATAGTAAATAGTGTACTAAAAATAAATATTAAAATAATTAGAATCGAAAATAAGGTATCAAGGCCTCGGGAATTTTAAATCGAGCCATAAATATTTTTATAAATATTTATGGAGTATTAATAAGTTAGTATTAAAGTTTCGTCAAGAAATTTTAAAGTTCTGATAGTTAATTGAACAAAAAGGACTAAATTGTATCAAATGCAAAATTGTGAGAAATGATTAAATAGCTTAAATGATAAAAGAAAGAGGGTTTAAAAGGCAAATAGACCCAAGGTCTATTTGGGCTGGACGGCAAGGGCATGAGATCAGCAAGAAAATAAGGAGAATTAAGGGCAAAATTGGAAAATTACAAAATTTACTTAATAAAGCTAGGACTAAAGTGGAATTATCGAGATTTCTCTTTATTTTTCTGCATTCTCATGAGCAAAAACGCCATGGAAGAGTTCCCTTAAGCTGGATTTTCATATTTTTACTTCAAGTAAGTTCAATTCTTGATTATTTCTTGAGATTTTTGTGTTTTTGTGACTTTTGCAACTAGGCCCAATTGTTGAATTCATTAGTTTTTGATTCTATGAAAGAAATTGAAAGTTGCCATGAATATGTGCTGGAAGTAAATGATGATTTGGCATGGAATTAGAGTTTTAAATTGTTTATATGCTGATTTTATTAAAATTAATTGAATAGAAAGTGAATGTTTGAGACCTAATTGTAAAAGAGTTTGAAGTTAGAATTTTATGTGGAAATTCTGAATTTCAATAGTTATGAAATAACTTATAATGTCTATGAAAAGTATTAATAGAGAAAATTATCTTAATTGAGGGGCTAATTGAGCAAGGACTGAATTGTATGAATTGTGAAATTTGGAGCAAAATGAAAATCAATATTTTGCACTAAAACTGTTTGGACAGCAGCAGTGGTCTAACTTTGAAAAATCACCAAAAATTGTATAAATTGAATTAGAGAATGAGTAAGATATGAAATTAAAGCTTATTGAGTCTATTTTCATATAAAAGAAACAGAGCAAGTAAATGAATTCTGTATTTTGAGATATTTATATTTTTGTGAGACTGGTTCAGAATGATTTCGTGATCCTCTGTTCTGACTTGTAAAAATCATTAAAAATTGTACAAAAATAGTTATGGGACATAATTTATGTGGTTAGATTCCTTAGTGAGTCTATTTTCATTAGAAACAATCGAAAACACTATATGAAAATCGTACTATAAGATAATTGATTTTTAGTGAAAAGAGGTCAGAGCTGTTGGACTGTGAAACAGGGGAAACTTTAATGAATAAACTGTATTAATTGGCTAAACCAAAAATTATGAAAATTTTATGGTAATAAGATATATGAGTCTAGTTTCAAGGAAAATTTACGGATCTTAATTTCGAGTTCTGTAGTTCAAGATATAAATAATTTGGTAACCCTGACACAAATGGACAGTTTTGAATATACTTATAAGTAAATAGTGAAGTTATTGATAATGTTACTTATAGCATGTTATATAAATTAAGGATGTGGAATGGAGAGTAGGAGGAGGAAAATATGTATGAATATTCATCTAGCATGGATAATTTGTATATTTTAGGCTAAGGGACTAAATTGAATAAAAGTAAAACTTTATGGGCAATTTTGTAAAAATGTTAGAAATGGCCAATTTGCATGAAAAGGATTATTTTATTATTTAAATTGCAAAATTTAAATGGAATTATTAATTTAGTTCAAGATCGGTGAAAAATATGTTTTAAGGATTAAATTGCAAGAATTTTATTCTCTGAGCCTAAGGATGAAATCGTCATTAATTAAAAGTTTAGGGGTAAAATGGTAAATTTTGTTTAGGGCATTAGTTGAATGTATTAGAACATGAAATAAATGAAAATAATAAACATCTTTATGTATAAGGATTCGGATGATTCAAATAAGAGACTAGAACGTGGAAAAGAAAAGATATAAGATTATTGTAATTATAAACATGAAAAAAGAACGAGGTAAGTTGGTATAACTTGAATTGTATTTTTAAATACATGAAATATTGATACAATAAATTACCTGATTTATGTTTATGAAGAAAAGGCAAGAGAATAATATTTATCATGACATGTAAATATGTGATTTTCATTGATACGTTGATACAATAAAATTAAGTATGTTGAGATCATAAATTCAAGTAAAACATGTCGAGAAAAATTAAGCACGTTTAAGGGACAATATGTTTAATTTTAATTGGTTTCAAATATGAATGTTAGATGAAGTAAAATATCTGATAAATAAATCGGTAACTCCGGTAATGCTCCGTAACTCTATTCCGGTGACGGATTCGGGTTAGGGGCGTTACAGAGAGAATTCTTGAAGTTTTTTTTTGTTTTTTTTAAATGGGGGGTTAAAATGAAGGAAAATGGTGATTTTGGGGTTTAAATACCTATACCTAAACGATGTCGTTTTGGTCCTCATTTTAATGCCCAAAACAACGCCGTTTCAGGTGACCCGATCTGTCCGACCCGACCCGCCTCAGGATTCGCGTGTTTTTGGAAAAGGGGGAAATTGCGCGCGCGGTCCTTCCGCATTTTCAGTGTTTTAAATCAAGTTTATATTTATTTATAAATTGGCCCTGAAATTTAACCCGCTTTATAATTTAATCCCTTTTACTGCGCAGCGTTTTAATAGTTTGAAATATTTCGCTTTTGATCCCCCTTTGTTTTGCGCGTGTTCAAATAAGTCCTTTTCTTTTGTTTTTATTTTAAAATTTATCCCGAACTTTCTATTTTGTTTTCAATCCAATCCCTTTTTATCATTTTGATACTTTATTAATTAATTTCGTCATTTTGTTTTTTTATATATTTATTATTATTATTATATTTATTATGTATATATTATTTATATTATTTTTATCATTATTATTATTATACTTATTTCTACTATTATATATATAATTATTATTTATCATCATTTTTACTATAATATATTTATTATTATTATATTTTATTATTAAACTTATTATTTTCATTATTATTACTTATTTTTAATAATGTTATTATTTATTTACCTATATATATATATACACATATTTTATGTACATAGTATTATTATTTTATTATTGATATATTTTATTTTATTTTATTTCTTATTATTATTTTCTACTTTATAAATATATATTTTTATCACTTGTTTTTTTTTTATCCCTATTATTATTATTATTACTATATCTATTATTTATTAGTATTTTACTACTATTAGAATTAGTATTATTTTCACCTAATATATATATATATATATATATATATGTTTTTTTTAATATTATATTTTTAATACTTTATATATTATGTATATATTTTTTAATACTATTATTATTTCTAATATTTCACGTATATACTTTTAATATTATTATTGTATATATATTTTTAATATATATGTGTATATTTATGTAATTTTATCAATAGTTTGTTTTTAACATTATTATTATTTCTTATAGGTATATATTATGTATATTCTTAATATTATATTAAGTATATCTTTTTATATATTATGTATATATATTTTTAATATTATATTATTTATATATATTATCTTATGTTTTTTAATACTATATTTTTAATACTATTATGTATATACTTTTCATCTCTATTGTTGTGTACATATTTTTATATATATGTATGTATATATGTAATATTATTAGTATTTTTAATATTATGTTTTCATCACCTTACTTACTATTATTATACGTTTATATATATTCGTTTTTATTTCATATTTAATACAATTGTCATATTTATTATTTGTTTCGATATATTTCTAATTCTTATTTTTTTCGTTTCTTGCCCATTCTGTATCAATTTACCATTCACTACTTTAAAAAAATCTTTATTCATTTTTTTTATTAATTTCAAAAATAAGGCAATGTACCGATTTTAACATTAAGTCTGTGATTTCATCGCTATGTTTGGTGAATTACGTTGGCTCGTGTTAAAAATGGGACATCCTTCAAAAAAAAAAATCAAAAACTTGAAATTTCTCATGTTTTGATCGGGTCACGATTAAAGGTTACATTGAACTCGCATTTTTTGAAAATTGAGACAACACATGTTTAATGAGATACCAATTTTGGGCGTCGTGGGGGTGCTAATACCTTCCCCATGCGTAACTGACTCCTGGACCCTATTTTTTCTCTGGATTTTGACGTAGACCTAAACTCGGCCTTCTTTTTATCAAAAAATAATTTTTTTGTTAAAACGATGATTTATTAGGTGTCCGATCACACCTCGGAAAAAGGATCGGTGGCGACTCCTCCCTTTTAAATAAAATCGAATAATCAGTTTTCAAATTTTTCAAACAATCACCCCAATTAGCGACCAAAGCTAAAATTTTTATGTCGTTACAAACCTTTACTAAATTTAGCAGCTTTGGTTGTTATTGATGACTAACGCTAAAATAATATAAGTACCACATTAAAAATATATATCAAATTTGAATACCAAATAACATATTAAATCAATAATATCTAATTAAATAAATAAATTTAATTTAAAAAAATTAAAAGCATACTTTTTAGAAAATAAGTTTAATTAATTAAAATTTAATATTTATTGTGTCTTTTAGCCGTTTGAATTCTTTTAATTAATTAAATTTCAATATTTTTAGTAATTTTATTTTTAAAAAAGCGTTTAATAATTTTGGATAATTATTTTATAAAATCTTTTTAATAAGATGGCTTAAGGGTGTAAAAAATCCTCAAATTTAAAAAAAAAATTAAACCTCTGCTCTTTTTTTTACTCAATTGGGTACTTAAACTTTCAAAATGCATTAAAAAGGCCCTCAAACTTAAAAAAAAAAGAAGAAGAAATTAAGCCTTTGATTTTGTTTTCATTCAGTTAAGTACTTGAACTATAAAATGCATAAAAAAGATTCTTTAATCGTTAACTTTAATAGTTAACAGTTAAAATTAACTGCCTCTAATTTTTTTCAATTAAAGTCACTCCATGTCATAATCACGACGTGACATATGACAAACAAATTATAAAAAATAAAAATCAATAAAATTTATTAAATTTGAATAAAAAATAAAAAAGTAAAAATTTATTAAAAATTAGAAAAAATATATAGAATATTGTAAAATTTTATAAAAATCATAAAAATATAAAGGCGCTTCAACAGTTCGAACGTACGTCCTCTTATATTAACAACAATATTGGTATAAACTAAATTAAGACTTTATTTTTTTGACCATTAATATCAGTATAAGTTTTTATCATATCTGTTCTTTTTTATACAATGCCTAAAATTACTTATAGCCCCTCCGTAACCCTTAAATAGGAGGATAATACGTTTTAGCGCACTTAAATCTTTGTTCTCTTACACTGATAATAATGTCAATGCTAATTGAATTAAAATCCAATTGATACTAAATCTAGACACTATAAATAAATATATTAATGGAAATATAATGGATTTTGTTGACGAAGAAGTTAAATTTTATTCAGGAACCATGCCCAAGGCCCATCTAACAATCTCTTGATGATCCATTTTATGTCCAAAATTAAGTCCTTTTTCGGCTTAAGGCTCATAGTCATGCGGAAGTACCAGCTAATTGTAAAACATGGAACTGCATGAATTAGGATACAAACCATAGCATATGGTGAAAGTTGGGATGACAAAATTGAAATAGCTCCATTGATTTTGACTTTGGTTTTGAATGGAATGAATTTTTTTATCGAAATTTTTTTTTTAGATAGTGAGTATAGAACGATTTTGGTAATTACTTGTCTCGTTTAGCTTCACTATATAAAATTACCCTTTTATATATATATATATATATAACTATAAAGATAATAAAAAAGTATTATTGTATTATAAAAAAAACTATCTATTTTATGTTTAAATTTTCTTGAATAATTATGTTTAAATATTTATTAGAATTTAAAAGTATTGAAAATATTAAAGATAAGTAACAAAAATTAAATTGAATCGGAGTAAGATGGGGTGCGGTGGTGTGGAGATGAATGCATCAAATATCCATGAAAGTAGTAATGATTATCAAGATTATACATCCATGATGAAATAGAATTGACGGTGGAGGAAAACATGTCAACTATGAAGCGATGGTGGATTTAACAAAATCATCCCTATTTCTGTGTATTATCATCTTTAAGTGAGACTCAAACTTGACTACTCAATATCTGGTGACGATATCAAAATTACATTGATCAAAAATATATATTAAAAAAAGTCCATTGAGGCAATTCATTAATCAAATGAAAGAAGCATCACTAAGAACAATATCATGCAGTTCAATTGAGTTTTTTTTTTTTTTGTTAATTAGGTAAAAGGTAAAAGGGGATTATATCCCATGCCAAAGCTAGAATTTGTCAACAATCCCATTAATTCACCAAATGGGATCATTGGTGAGATTAACCAAGATGATATTAAAAAAATTATTTTTATCTATAATAATATTGTCCTAAAACTTGTATTGATAAGATTTTTTTTATTTACGTATTATTAATTAAAACAATTATAACTTAAATTCTCAAACTTAAATTAATACATTTCAATTTATAAATATTCGAATTCCACAAAAAATACGTTACAAGTTTGATTGATATTCCATACTTGAAAAACATCAACTTTAATAAATTTAACTTAATAAATTTCACCCATCCCCATATCGCTATTAAAATCAAATAAATTAAAATATTCTTCCTATTAAAATTCAATCCAAAAAGAAAATAGGGTTTTGACCCATGATTTTTTTACTTTTGATTTTGAAGAACATATCTCAATATATGGAAGACCAATACATGTAACTATCCATCTCCATGTCCTCCAAAAAATTCTATTCCCACAATGCCCAATCACCTCTCCTTTATAGTTCATGGATGCCATGTAGGACCAAGATTTTTAGAATTAGACTGATAATTAAATCAGTTAAAGTATCGATTCGTCAGTTTAACCGATTCGAGTAGTTCGATAGGTCCATTCAATTTGATTAAATAAGTTATTAAAAAATCCATAAAAATATGAAAAAAATCAATTCAACTGCTCAATTCAATCGATCCATACTGATTTTAATCCCCTTATCTGAACCGATACCTTAATTGATTCCTAATCCGGTTCAAATAACTTTGTGTAATATATTTTTCTTAATCTAATTACACATTTAAAATTCAAATTTCGACTTTCAATTTATAAAATGAAAAAGGAAAAAACAAGAAGGTTGTATTGGAAGAAGTGGATTGGTGTTGTTTGAGTTTCCACGAAGTCAAATTGAGAACAAATAAAGGAGAAAAAAATGAAGATTGTATTCTGTAATATATATTCCATTTGGTATGGATTGATTATTCTCAATATAAAAAAGAAACGTGGTGTTATGCTATTCCTCCATTTCCATAAATATAGTCAACCTCCATTCTCACCTCTACCTATAAATATTTAGCAACTGCTGCAACACAACACGACACACACACACACACACACACACACACACACATATATGTCAATTTTTGTCGTGGAAATGTCTTGCATGAAGATATAGGGAGTGGGTCTGAGCCAAGGATGACTTGCCGCCCCTTGACTCAACTCAGTTAAGTTGCTGCTCTCTTTTATATATATATACACACTCTATGTTACTTCGACTCGTAATATTTTTTCAAAATATTTGAATATATGAAAAAGATTTGTTTTGAAAAGAGTCAGTATGATTATATCCAACACATACTCATATCTGATATTTACCTTGAGTCTCAGTAACATTATGTGTATATATATGTGGTGATATATGTGGCTTAATTGTGTTGATGCCGTGAGTTATCCGGGCTCAGTTTCACTCTCTGTCCTTACATGATAGATGAACCTCGATGTCAACTAGGTCATATGTTATTTCCATTACTAAATAAATCATATATATTAGGAATAAATCTTAAAACTATACATGAACTTTGACATAAAATTTTGATTTGATTCAATCCTCACAAACTATTAACACAATTATTGGTATAATATTATTTTATGTTTATATATTGTATACACAAATAATTATATTTACTCAATTTAAAATAAATTATTGTATTTATTTCTTTCAAGGGGTAGCACCAAGGGGGATAGGTAGGGCCTTGACCCCTCAAAATGCAAATTATCATTTTAATCCCTTTAAATTTTTAAAATTATAAGTTAATTTAATGGAAAATATCTGCTTTGCCCCCCAAGATGAAAATTTTCCATATAAGATTTTTTTATATCTACTCATATTAGGTTTCAATGATTTCAAAATTGAGTCAGGTTAAATTTAAAATAGGGAGTAAACTATCCATAACATCAAATCTCTAAATAGGAAATCTCTTCTTTGTATAAAAAATATATTTTTTTTCTTTAAAAAATAAAGGCATAATGATAAATTAAGCCTTTAATATTTATTTTTTTATCAATTTAGTCCTTATTCTTTTTTAACATAACTTTGGCCCTAAACCTTTTAAAAAGAGTCAATTTTGACCATTAACCTTTCAAAGAGAATTAAAGTGTTGTTTTTTTAACAAAAATTCTTATTAAAACGTTAAAATTTTAAACATAGAAGCTCGAATAACAATCCAAGTGTATTCAATTTTTTTATGAATTTTTATAATTTTTTGAATTTAAGTTTATTTTATTTTTGAATATTTTATAATTTTTAAATTATTTTTGAATATTTAATTTTTTAATTTAATTTTTATAATTATTTATTTTATTTTTATTATTTTTGAATTTAAAATTTTAATTTTTAAACTTACATTTCATAAATCAGCTAAATACATTTCATAAACTTAGTCAAGACAACCTAATTTATTTTGCACCTATTGTAAGATTGTTAACTTCATATGTCTTATTTTTTAAATTATTAATCGAAATATAAAAAAATACCTTGAATTTCAATACTTTAATTAATTCAATCCTTTTAGCTTTTTGCACATACGTAACACAAGTAAAAACCTGGCCTGGCCAGTATAAAAAGCAGCTAATCTAAAACAAGCCTAGGGTAATTCCAAAATTCACCTAAAAGCCCAACAAGGACACCAACCTAAGAACCCAGGCCCACCTCCAATAAAACCTATGCCCAGTCACTCCATCTACTCTGCAGATTTTAACCGAGACTCATTATAGCAAACCAGTCATCATTACCCTTCAATCTGATAGAGTTCTCGAAACTTCACCTTTACAAGATAATGTTGATAAGATCACGTTGTTTTCATTAGTTTTTGTTGAAAGCCAATGTAACCTCCAAATAAAAGTCAAGAGATGGTTTCTTTGACATATTCTAGAATATAAAATAAAAAAATAGGATATCATCTAGAAGACTAGATATTATACATGAACATTGTAGTTATTAGATATTTGTGAAATTAATGGTGAGTGTAGCGACGTAAAAATTTTAGCTTTGGTCGCTAATTGGGGTGATTGTTTGAAAAATTTGAAAACCGATTATTCGATTTTATTTAAAAGGGAGGAGTCGCCACCGATCTTTTTTTCGATGTGTGATCGGACACCTAATAAATCCTCGTTTTAACAAAAAAATTATTTTTTGATAAAAAGAAGGCCGAGTTTAGGTCTACATCAAATTCCAGAGAAAAAATAGGGTCCGGGAGTCAGTTACGCGCGGGGAAGGTATTAGCACCCCCACGACGCCCAAAATTGGTATCTTATTAAACATGTGTTGTCTCAATTTTCAAAAAATGCGAGTTCAATGTAACCTTTAATCGTGACTCGATCAAAACACGAGAAATTTCAAGTTTTTGACTTTTTTTTGAAGGATGTCCCATTTTTAACACGAGCCAACGTAATTCACCCAACATAGCGATGAAATCACAGACTTAATGTTAAAATCGGTACATTGCCTTATTTTTGAAATTAATAAAAAAATGAATAAAGATTTTTTAAAGTAGTGAATGGTAAATTGATACAGAATGGGCAAGAAACGAAAAAAATAAGAATTAGAAATATATCGAAACAAATAATAAATATGACAATTGTATTAAACATGAAATAAAAACGAATATATATAAACATATAATAATAGTAAGTAAGGTGATGAAAACATAATATTAAAAATACTAATAATATTACATATATACATACGTATATATAAAAATATGTACATAACAATAGAGATGAAAAGTATATACATAATAGTATTAAAAATATAGTATTAAAAAACATAAGATAATATATATAAATAATATATATAAATAATATAATATTAAAAATATATATACATAATATATAAAAAGATATACTTAATATAATATTAAGAATATACATAATATATACCTATAAGAAATAATAATAATGTTAAAAACAAACTATTGATAAAATTACATAAATATACACATATATATTAAAAGTATATATACAATAATAATAATATTAAAAGTATATACGTGAAATATTAGAAATAATAATAGTATTAAAAAATATATACATAACATATAAAGTATTAAAAATATAATATTAAAAAATCATAATATATATATATATATATATATATAAATATTAGGTGAAAATAATACTAATTCTAATAGCAGTAAAATACTAATAAATAATAGATATAGTAGTAATAATAATAATAATAGGGATAAAAAATATAAAAAAAAGTGATAAAAATATATATTTATAATAATAAGAAATAAAATAAAATATATCAATAATAAAATAATAATAATATGTACATAAAATACGTATATATATAGGTAAATAAAATAATAACATTATTAAAAATAGGTAATAATAATGAAAATAATAAGTTTAATAATAAAATATAATAATAATAATAATAATAATAATAATAATAATAATAATAATAAATATATTATAGTAAAAATGATGATAAATAATAATTATATATATAATAGTAGAAATAAGTATAATAATAATAATGATAAAAATAATATAAATAATATATACATAAAAAATATAATACTAATAAATATATAAAAAATAGAATGACAGAATTAATTAATAAAGTAACAAAATGATAAAAAGGGATTAGATTGAAAACAAAATAGAAAGTTCGGGATAAATTTTAAAATAAAAACAAAAGAAAAGGACTTATTTGAACACGCGCAAAACAAAGGGGGATCAAAAGCGCAATATTTCAAACTATTAAAACGCTGTGCAGTAAGAGGGATTAAATTATAAAGCGGGTTAAATTTCAGGGGATTTAAAACACCGAAAATGCGGAAGGACCGCTCGCGCAATTTCCCCTTTTTCAAAAACACGCGGATCCTGAGGCGGGTCGGGTCGGACGGATCGGGTCATGGCAAAACGACGTCGTTTTGGTGCCTGGGGACATAGGCCAAAACGACATCGTTTTGGTGCCCCTATATAAGTTATGTTTTTTGTAAAAAAAATCATTCTATCCTTACTCTTAAATTTTTTTTTTCAAAAGTGCTCTCTACTCTCTCCTCCCCTCTCCAAGTCCGGTCAGAACTCCGGTGTTGCTCCGGTCGCCGGACCGCCACCGCCGTACGGTGGCCGGATTTTCAAAAAAAAGGTATATATATTTTTTAGTTTTTTTCTTTCTTTATATAATATATGTGTAATAGATTCGAAAGGAAAAAAAAATAAAAAGAAAAGAAGAAAAAACAGATTCGGAAATAAGAAAGTAAAAAAAATAAAAATTACCTTAGGCTTCGGATTCTTATTTTTGGTATTTTAGTTGTCTGATTTGGGATATTTGCTTGTTTTTGTATACTAACACACTATTTTTAAAATCAAATGCTCTTTTATTTCTTTCAAATGGCCGACCCTTTTACATTTGTTTTTTATCGACTTTTATAGCCGTTTACAAGTATTTTCCTATCTATCTTTGCTGTCCTTTCATTTTAATGTCTGCAGGTGCAGAGGAATGGCGGTGGCAGAGCAGGTGGCCGGTGGAGCAGGTGGTGGCCAGGGGGTGGTTGCGGCTGTCAGTGTAAGTGGCTAGGGTTAGGTTTTTTCTTGATTTTGGGTTTTTGGGTTGTATTTTGGGCTGACCGGGTATTTGGGTTTGGGTTTGTCTGCTTATTGGGCTGATAATTGTAAAAATGGGCTGTTCGGGTTTGGGTTATAGTTGGGTTTATAATTGGGTCATAATTGGCCTACAACAGTAAGGATGTTGATATGTTTCAACAATCCAATGGTCATTAAATTCTATAAATAGGGGTAAGAGTTTTCATTTTTTTTTGTGTATGTGTAATAGAGAAGTGTGTGTCTAATTGTAATTGTATTATGCATCACTAAAAATATTCTTTTCTCTTGTAATTGTAAGTATTGGTTACAAGGACGCCCGTCTACATCGCTCAGATTTTCTCTCCCCCTGGTTGCTAGGTGGTCAGTCGATTGACTTTTTTAAGATGGATAAATGTGTTTAGCCAGAAAGTAGCTGATGGCTGTCGATTTCACCAATATAAACCTACGCTAAATCCGCAAATTAAAGCAGTATAGGGAGTAGGGTCGATCCCACAGAGACTGGGTTTACGAAAAATTGTTTATCTCTTGACCAGATTTTTGTCTGGGCAGTTGTCGTGCCCGCGACGTTCAGGGGGGAATATATGAAACCTGAAATAAAAACAAGAAAATGTAAAAAGTAAAAAGCAAAAGTTGAAATAGAAATAAACAACGAAATAATTTAAACGAAAATTAATAAAACTTAGCTCAGCCTTAAGCACGGGTTCTTCCGTCTTTGACCTGATCCTCGAAATTGGGTGAACTCCTCCTTTTCAATAAGCTAGTTATAGCTACCAAGGACGCCTCGGACACCAACTCTTCCTTGTATAAATTAGTTATGGAACGTCCTATAACTAACCCTTACCGGTTGAACAACCTACGAAACGTTCGTGATTTAGAACTCCGGCAGCTTTGCGTTCTAGAAGAGCCTAGCTCGAACCAATGTCCTCAAATGTTCGAGACATTTAAATCCGGTTACTACTTCCCTTGACGGAACCAAACAGCAATCCCCACTTGGCACGCCAATGTGTTCTCGGAAAACCAATTAGACAATCGATCCTCTCGGAATTCCAACGGTACGTCTAGCCATGCTAACTCAAACGACGTCTTTTTTGACTTAGTATCGGCTTGACTTTGTGAGTTGACAAAGTCATACCCTTAATCTGGAGAAATAATAAGTATCGAAAATTAGGAGTTAACAGCTCGGGTTCGTATCTCATGGGTTTTTGACGGGTTAATACCGGCTTAAAGCTGAAATGGGTTTAGTGGTGCATGAATTGAATCATGCTTGAAGGTTATAGGAAATGATAGAAATTATATGAAAAATGTGGTGGAAATGGATAAGAAAAATAATTGAAAAGAGAATTAGACAAATTTTGTAAAAAGAAGACAAAATAATCCAACTCTCAATTTGAATTAGGAAAAAGAAGACAAAGAGGATAATGTATTTCCAAATAGGAGTAGGAATACAAAAATGAGGGATGATTTCCTAAGAACTAAAACCCCCTATTTATATAAATAGGGTTTACTAAAAATAGCATAATTAATAAAATAAAATAAAAATAAAAATAAAATAACAAAATATCTTCCTATTTTTAGTATTTTTACAAAGTCAAAATTGCAATTAGTCCTTGACTTGCTCCATCTTTCTGCTTTGGCCCCATTTCTATAGTTTGTTTTTCAATTCGGCCACTTTTTGCTTGTTTCCGTCCAATTATGTCCCTAAAAATTATTGAATCATAAAGACACTTAATTAGTAGGGTTCAGTTCATCAATAAACCAAATTAAGCACAGAAAAATATGCAATTTTACATGTTTATCAAATCCCCTCTACTTAGCTCATGCTTGCCCTCAAGCATGTTGTTCTTTCAAACATTAGAATTAGTCCTACAATTTATCAAAAATCGAGCCCCTTTTCCAAATCCTCAATCAACGCAAACAATATAGGCAAAAATTAAATAAATGTTCAATATATATATATATATATTAATAAAAAAGAGTCATAAAATTGAAATATGTTAACTAAACAACTTCGCTAAATTGATTTTTGAATCCAATAATTTGCATGGCATTTGTTAATTAACTACGCATAAGAAAATTAATAGACAAGATCGAACCTTTTTACGCGAACTAGGATGACAACCCAAGTACCCTATCCCGGTTACTCAGTTCAAACAGTCTTTATTTATTTATTTATTCAGTTTTTTTTATTAGAAAAAGTTCAGCTAGTGGACTATTTGTAAGTTATCGACTTGTCACTCGAATCTTTTTACGCGAGACAAGATGACAACCCAAACACCTTGCCCCGGTTACTCAATTCGGTCACATTTTCGAACTTCATTCATAGCTTGAACATTTATTTAATTTATTTATGCATAAGCAAATATATTTATTCAACCAATCAATTCATACGAAAAAAAATTCTAGCTACATATATCAATTTTAAATCCTAAATGTCGACCAATTTATATACTTGAACATTTAATTCAAAATTTGCCTAATTGCTCTAATTGACTAAGTATGAGATTTTAAGGCTCAATGTTTAATAAATTGTCAAAAGAATTCAATGTAAGATTGAATACATGCAAAAGAGAAAGGCATGCAGCAAAGATTAACATATCAATCCAACCCCCCACTTAAACTATGCTTGTCCTCAAGCATGTAAAACAAAGTCAGCAGCTTAAATAAATTGAAAATGAAAAAGTTTAGAACACTTCCCGTGTATTTTAATGACATCATTGGTGTTGAGAGTCGCGACTTTGCAGGATATTGAGGATGGTGGCGACATTTGTTTCCATCGTCTCAAGTCTAGCCTCGATTCGGCTTAAACGGGCCTCCACAGTCAAAGGTTGTTCCTCTTGCTCTCTTGTATCGATGTGTGGATGTTTGCGAAAAACTCTATTTTCCCGAGCAGTCCGTGTACCTGGAGGAACAAAATAACACGAAGTAGGGATGCCGGCAAGCAATCCCATAGAATCCAAACAGTGTTTATCTAGGTGGTCCATATGATATGCACATGTGAAGGTTGCGAAATTAATTTCAGATTCAAAAAGTCGAGAGGCTAAATTTGAAATAAATGATCCAAGTATAAGTGGACGGTTGTAACTCAAAACGGCATGAAAATTACGTGCAAACCAATATCCTAAATTAACTTTAAAACCCGAAAGCATGCACCACAAAAAGAACAGTTCAGTTTTAGTTAAAGCAGCGGATGCGTCATTTCTACCTGAAAAACAAAATGCTAAAAATCGGTGTATGTATCGCAAAGCAGGCTCATGCACCCATAAATCTTTTGTGGTCTTTGGATTATAAAGTTGGTCAGAATTAGTTAAAACACGATAAACATGCTGAGCATTGAAGTCATTGGGAACATCTAAAAGAGCAGAATGATAGGCATCAGATTGAATGTCATTAGGGTCGATGAAACCCATGGCAATATTAAAATCAGAAATGGACATCCGAAAGTCCTTTCCAAGCAAACGAAAACACATTATATTTTGTGTTTCAACAGTTTGCAATGCATTTATGTCGAAGCTAAATGTGGTATAAAACTCATATACTAATTCATAATATGCATCACAAGTAATATTAGCAAATAAAGTCCAACCAATAGCATCGAAATAATGGAGCACAGCATCATGGATATCTAAAAATTCAAGAGTGGGGAAATCGATTTGCTTACAGACCGGAAACGGGCGTTGTCGGATGGCGTTGTATCGTGTCTGCTGTTCCGATGTCGAAAAGTCTAGAAATCCTCGCAAACGACTATCGGTAGGAATGGTATTTGCTCAACGACATCTGTTGCGTTGATTTGCTCGGGGTGGTCGAACGTGCTCGTTAGACGAGTCGGGTGGGGGATTTCGTTCAGTAGCTTTAGTACTACTGTGCGTGGGTGTCGATGGCTCACGTGTCGACCGTCATCGACTTCGGGTTTGGCGAGGAGAGACTTGTTCAACAATGGTGGGTGTAGGCTCGACATTGACGTTAGAAGTTTCGACTTCTTCTGGGCTGCCCGAAGTGCTTATGTCGGCCGGGGTCGGACTTTGTCGCCGGTGGGCTCTTGGTTGCACGGCCGTTCGTTGTGGGGGAGGTGGAGGAGAGTCGTCGTCGGCTAACTCAACGAGGGGAGGCGCGAAAAACCAGTGTCGATTTCTGTTAAGGGAAACCAGGATGTTATCGGCCGTTTGGTTCCGAGCACGAACCATGTGTTCGTTGCGATCGTCACAAGTAAACAGTTTTGACCGTCCGTTGGGGGTAAGTCGCGGCGGCGCACGGTGGAGGTGGCGGCGTACGGCGGCGGTGTGGACTAAGGTACTGTAACGCCCCCAACCCGAATCCGTCACCGGAATAGAGTTACGGAGCATTACCGGAGTTACTAATTTATTTATCAGATATTTTATTTCATCTAGCATTCATATTTAGAACCAATTAAAATCAAACATATTGTCCCCTAAACGTACTTATTTTTCTCGACATGCTTTACTTAAATTTTATTACTCGTCTCAGTATGCTTAATTTTTTTATTGTATCATTGTATCAAAAATAATCACATATTTACATGTCAAGATGAATATCATTTTCTTACCATTTTGTCATAACCTTAAATCAAGTAATTCACTATATCAAGATTTCATGTATTTAAAAATACAATTCAAGCTACACTAATTTACTGTAACACCCCAACCCGTATCCATCATTGGAATAGGGTCACGAGGTATTACCGGAGTTTATAGAACTTTTTTTTTTATCACATGATAACTTATTTTACAAGAAATTGTACAACTTAAATTTTACCACTCTTCCATAAACACATGTATATTTTCATTTGATCATTTACCCTTTCGATGTATCAAATAATAAACATATTACCATTTAACCAATAGCTTGGCACTTGTCTAAGCGTCAACAACAACAGTCATTAGTATACTTGAATATATTTCATATAATTTTAGAATCGATAAACTCATTGTATCAACATATCAGACTTGAGATTATTACTTATTACGGCTTACCCAATTTCCATGTATCAGCATATTAAAGATAGCCACATATTCATATAATATGATACATATTATTCTCTTGCCATTTCTTCAAAAACATAAATCATTCATTATACCAAAATTTCATGTATCATTGTTTTCATGGATTTTGTATATATTTATTCCAGGACAATTCATAATCTTGAACATGCATAATTATCAGGTAAGTTTCATATACATGTATTTTCCATGTCATGTTTTTAAAATATCGAATAAATATCGTTTTCATGTATTTCAAGTTCAATTTCGTGATTATTGTTTCGTGCTCAAATTATTTCCATGACAGGGCTTTATTCATTAAGTCATTCGAAATTTCATCGTCATATAATTAATATTATTAAAGTATACGAATCTATAATCATGGATGCATATATTCATCAATAAATTCCATGTACAAATATCATCATCTTATATTTCCATATATCCAGTATCACTGTCATTTTTTTCATGTACTTCAGGAATATTTGTACAAATCTTTTTATATGCATATTTCCTTTTCTGGTCAAGATTCTTACCTACTGAATTTATCGGAATATCGATAGTTAAAATCATATAGTATACTTAAAATATGCAAATCCGTAATCCATCAATTCACATTTACCCTTTTTAGCTATGTGTTTACCATCTTCTATATTTATCCCGTTGAATTTCTTGGAATTTCGATGGATATCCAATAGTACACTCCTAGTGTACAATCTCATTAACCGTCAATTCATACAGGAGTACACTTTTAGTGTACAATTCCGGGTCCGTCAATTCATATGCATGTGTTGCCATGGTATCTTTCAGCCATGGTCTTATTCATTGCCATGGTATCTTTCAACCATGGTCTTATTCATTTTCTCAATTTGTTGCCATGGTATCTTTCAACCATGGTCTTATTCATTGCCATGGTATCTTTCAACCATGGTCTTACACATTTCATTTCAGTAAGCACACTCCCGCGAACCTCAATTCTTGGCACACTTCCGCGAACCTCAGCTCCCATGTATTATTCGGAAGGGCCTATACACATGTATTCTTTGGGAAAGCCACCAGCACACTCCCGCGAACCTCATTTCCCATATATTCTTCGGGAGGGCTGATATTAGGATTACCCTTTCGGGCTTAATCCTTTTTCCTGTATTCTTCGGGAGGGCTATATCAGGATGGGATCACCCGTCTGGGCTAGATCCCCTTTTACCGTCAATTCCTTTTCAGAGATCCATCGAAATCTATTCCATTCAACCGGGATTTACTTTCTTTTTATATCGGGTATTATCAATATTTCATCAATTATTATGCATTGATAAATCATTTTTTCATTACATAACCACATATTTCAAGTATTTAAAAATATAATTTAAGTTACACGAACTTACCTCGTTGCTTGTTCGTGTTTATAAATTCATTAATCCAATATCTTTTCTTTTTCACGTTCAAGTCTCGCATTTGAGTCGTTGGGATCTTTATAAATAAATTTGACCATTGTTTTCATTCATTCCATATTCTATTCATTCTATTAATGCTCTAGGCAAAATTACCATTTGTCCC
Source organism: Gossypium stocksii (assembly GCA_020496765.1). Classification (NCBI taxonomy): domain Eukaryota; kingdom Viridiplantae; phylum Streptophyta; class Magnoliopsida; order Malvales; family Malvaceae; genus Gossypium; species Gossypium stocksii. The sequence continues at coordinate 116,834,032 of CM035623.1, forward strand.
CGAAACTTTTAATTAATGATGATTTTACCCTTAAGCTCAGAAAAATAAATTCTTGCAATTTAATCCTTATTTCCTGCTGTTATCATCATACATATTAATAACATTCCATAAATTCTATAAAATATCAAAATTTTCCATAATTTCAACACTTTTCAATTTAATCCTTAAAACATGTTTTCCCCCGATCTTGAACTAAATTAACAATTTTCATTTAAAATTTTCAATTTAAATAATAAAATAATCCATTTCATGTAATTTGATCATTTCTAACATTCTTACAAAATTACCCATAAAGTTTTACTTTTATTCGATTTAGTCCTTGGGCTTAAAACATACAAATTAGTCATGCTAACTGATTATTCATACATATTTTCCTCCTCCTCCTCTCCATTCCACATCCTTAATTTATATATTATGCTTATAAGTAACATTATCAATAATTTCACTATTTACTTATATGTGAACATTCAAGCTGTCCACCTGCGTCATAGTCACTAAATTATTTATATCTTGAGCTACAGAAATCAAAATTAAGATCCGTTAATTTTCCCTGAAACTAGACTCACATATATTCTTACCATAAAATTTTTATAATTTTTTTCTTAGCCAATAAGTACAGTTTATTCTTTAAAGTTACCCTTGTTCTGCTGTATAACTGTTCCAACTTTTCTTCATTAAAATTTAATTATCTCCTCGTACGGGACTCGGATGATGTTCCCACTTATTTCTCTTGAAAATAGACTTATTAAGGATTCTAACCATATAACTTATGTCCCATAATTATTTTTATACAATTTTTAATGATTTTTCCAAGTCAGAACAGAGGATCCCGAAATCATTCTGAACCAGTCTCACAAAAATATAAATATCTGAGAATACAGAATTCATTTACTTGTTTTGTTTCTTTTATATGAAAATAGACTCAACAAGATTTAATTCCATATCTTATTGAACTCCTAATTCAGTTTCTACCATTTTTGGTGATTTTTCAAATTTAGCTTACTGCTGCTGTCCAAAACTGTTTTAGTGCAAGATATTAATTACTAAGTTTATATCACCCTTATTTTCTTTCTCTACACCATTTCCCATCACTTTATCTTATTTTCTCTTCATTACCATATCAAGAACATAGAATCATATATAAGAAAACTCTACATTAACATCATTTACATGCTTTTTCAATAATATTAAACTTAAAAATACATGGAAATCTTGATGTTCTTACCTTGTTTTAATGTTTCCAAACTTTAACTTCATTTTCTCTCTCCTCCAGCTTCTATTTCTTGAATCCAACTTGATATTCTAGCTCCTCATAGTCTCCTTAACATTTTTCTCCTTCGGTAGCTATGGAAATTCTTTTGATTTCCAGGTGAAAATGGTGAATTTTTGGTGGAAGGACCAAATTGTAAAAAAAGTAAAACTTTCTTTCTTTCTCTCTTCCTCTCACGTTGGTGCATGGAAATGGTGGGTTTCTTCCCCTCCTTTTTTTTTCCATACACACACACACACATATATATACTAAATAAAATAATAAAATAATAAAATATCTTATTAAAATATTAATAAAGTAATATTTATCTTATTAAATAATTATAAAATATCATCACACCATCATTACCTTCTAGATTTCTCTCTCCTTCTAATTGACCATTTTGCCCTTCATGATCTTTTAAAATTCCATCCTTGAGTCATCACTTAATTTGGTAAAATTGTGATTTAGTCCCTCATAATTCTTTCTCCTATTCAATTTGGTCCTAATTCATCCATTTTCCTTAGTTTCTAGATTATTCCATCCTTAAAATATTTGCACTATTGGTCCTTCAACTTTTCCATATTTACACTTTAACCCCTTAAATTTTAAGTATTTACTCTTGGGCCACAAAACTTTTCTCACCTTTATGATTTAGTCCTTTCTTGGATTAATACATCATAATCACTTCCTACATAGATTTTGTTGATAGAGCTCAAAATTTCTCTTTTTATTTCTTTATTTCTTTATTTTACTGTATCAATGATAGAAATTTTCGGGATATTACATTTACCTCATTGCTTGTTTATGTTTATAATTTCACTAATCCGATATCTTTTCTTTTCCACGTTTAAGTCTCGTATTTTAGTTGCACGGATCTTTATAAATAAATTTAATCATCATTTTCATTCATTTCATATTCTAATGCATTTAATTATTGCTCTAGGCAAAATTTCCATTTTACCCTTAAAACTTTTAATTAATTACAATTTCATCCTTGATTCAGAAAAATAAAATTATTGTCATTTAATCCTTGTTTTCAACCATTATTCTTATACATATTGATAAGAGCCCATGAATTTTATGAAATATCAGAATTTTCCATAATCTCAACACTTTTCAATTTAATCCCTAAAACATGTTTTGTCTGATCTTGATCTAAATTAATATTTTCATTCAATTTTGTAGTTTAAATAATAAAATAATCCATTACATGCAATTTAATCATTTTTGACATTTTTTTACAAAGTCGCCCATAAAGTTCTACTTTTATTCAATTTAGTCCCTGAGCCTAAAACATGCAAATTAGCCATGCTAGTTGAATATTCATACATATTTTCCTCCTCCTCCTCTCCATTCCACATCCTTAATTTATATAATATGCTTATAAGTAACATTATCAATAATTTCATTATTTACTTATATGTGAACATTCAAGCTGTTCACCTGCGTCATAGTCACTTAATTATTTATATCTTGAGCTACAGAACTCCAAATTAAGATCCGTTAATTTTCTTTGAAACTAGACTCACATATATTATTACCATAAAATTTTCAGAATTTTTGGTTTAGCAAATAAGTACATTTTATTCTTTAAAGTTACCCCTATTCTGCTGTATGACAGTTCCGACCTTTCTTCACTAAAATTTAATTATCTCCTCGTACAGAACTTGGATGATGTTCCCGCTTGTTTCTCTTAAAAATAGACTCATTGAGGATTTCAAACACATAAATTTAAATCTCTAATTATTTTTATACAATTTTTGGTGATTTTTCAAAGTCAAAACAGAGGATTCCGAAATCATTTTGAACCAGTTTCACAAAAATATAAATATCTCAGAATACAGAATTCATTTACTTGTTATGTTTCTTTTATATGAAAATACACTCAACAAGCTTTAATTCCATATCTCACTCAACTCCTAATTCAGTTTCTACCATTTTTGGTGATTTTTCAAATTTAGCTTACTGTTGCTGTCCAAAACTGTTTTAGTGCAAGATATTAATTATTAAGTTTATATCACCCTTATTTTCTTTCTCTACACCATTTCCCATCACTTTATCTTATTTTCTCTTCACTACCATATCAAGAACATATAATCATATATAATAAAACTCTACATTAACATCATTTACATGCTTTTTCAATAATATTAAACTTAAAAATACATAGAAATCTTGATGTTCTTACCTTGTTTTATTGTTTCCAAACTTTAACTTCACTTTCTCTCTCCTCCAGCTCCTATTTCTTGAATCCAACTTGATATTCTAACTCCTCATAGTCTCCTTAACATTTTTCTCCTTCGGTAGCTATGGAAATTCTTTTGATTTCTAGGTGAAAATTGTTAATTTTTGGTGGAAGGACCAAATTGTAAGGAAAGCAAAACTTTCTTTCTTTCTCTATTCCTTTCACGTTGGTGCATGAAAAATGGTGGTTCCTTCTCCTTTTTTTTCCACACACACACACGCACATATATATATACACTAAATAAAATAATAAAATAATAAAATATCTTATTAAAATATTAATAAAGTAATATTTATCTTATTAAATAATTATAAAATATCATCACACCATCATTACCTTCTAGATTTCTCTCTCCTTCTAATTGACCATTTTGCCCTTCATGATCTTTTAAAATTCCATCCTTGAGTCATCACTTAATTTGGTAAAATTTATGATTTAGTCCCTCATAATTCTTTATCCTATTCAATTTGGTCCTAATTCATCCATTTTCCTTAGTTTTTAGATTATTCCATCCTTAAAATATTTGCATTATTGGTCCTTCAACTTTTCCATATTTACACTTTAACCCCTTAAATTTTAAGTATTTACTCTTGGGCCACAAGACTTTTCTCACTTTTACGATTTAGTCCTTTCTTTGATTAATATGTTATAATCACTTCCTACATAGATTTTGTTGATATAGCTCAAAATTTCTCTTTTTATTTCTTTATTTCTTTATTTTACTATATCAAGGATAGAAATTTTCGGGATATTACGGTACGGTTTTTTTGGACCGATTTTTTCGATGGTGAAGGTGGGTGTCGGTTTAGGTGATAGGAAAGGGTGGTTTTTGAGTGTTTGGGGGTATAGAAAAGAAAATAAAAAGAAAGTAGGTGTTGAAGAGTGGACGGCGTACGGTGGTTAGACGGAGGGTGGTTGCGAGAAAGGTGGTCCTCGGTGGTGGTGGAAGGCGTTCGGCACAAGGGTGGTAAGGAGGGCCGACGAATGGTAGTGGTAACGGTGGAGAAAGAAGATAAAAGAAAATAAAGAAAAAAAAAGAAGAAAATAACTATGGTGGTGGAGTAACGGCGGTGGTAACGGTGGAGGAAGGCGTGCGGCGCAAAGGTGACCGGCGGTGGAGGTGTCGGCTTCGGCGGCGGCGGCTTGGGTTGAGGTGTTTTTGCTTTTGGAGAAGATGAAGAAGATGAAGATGTGGGGGTTGTGGGATTTTGGGTGTTTTAATTTTTTTATTTTTTATTTGGTTTATTTTAATTTGGTTTTGGGTTTTAGGGAAATGGGTTTGGTTATTGGGTTTGTGTATTTGGGTTTATGGGTAATGGGTTATTATGTGTTTGGGTTATATGGATGGGTAGTAAAATGGGTTAAGTTATTGGGTTGGTTAAAATTTTTTTCTTTTGGGTTATTTTGTGTGGGAATGGGTTTGTGTTTATTGGGTTTGGGTTTGGGTAATTTTATGGGTAGATGGGTTAAATGGGTGTTATTTGGATTTTGGGTTTTTTTTTTCTTTTGGGTTTTGGGTAATTGGGTAATTGGTGGTATTTTGGGTATAGTAATTTGGGTATAGAAATTCCATCAAGGTAGAAGTTTTTGGGATTTTTATTTGAGGCATGTCGTGCCCACGTCACCATCACTACCCGTACTCACAAAAATTTATGACCTTATTGCCCCTGAAAACACAAAATTGACTAAGTAAAAATAGGAACTAATTTATTTACTTACAACATAAACTCTAAAAAATTAAATAGATAAAAATAGACAAAAATAAATTTGGGATGCCTCCCAAAGGCGCTTTTGTTTAACGTCGTTAGCTCGACGACCTGTTATTCAAACTTTGGGCGCATCGAGAACAATCTCCTCAACTGTGTGGGTTTGAAAATTTTCGAAAAAGGGTTTTAATCGTTGACCATTCACCTTAAAGCGCTTTCGTGTCTCTACACTTTGAATTTCCACTGCACCATTCGAAAATAAATTAGTAATAATAAACGGTCCTATCCATTTGGATCGAAGGTTACCAGCAAAGATTTTTAAGGTGGAGTCGTATAGGAGAACTTTTTGTCCAATTGAAAATTGCTTTCTTGCAATGAACCTGTCATGAAATGCCTTCGTCTTTTCTTTATAAACTCGAGCATTTTCATATGCATCATTTCTAATTTCCTCGAGTTCCTGGATGTCTAATTTCTGAGATTTTCCTGCAGACTCCATTTCCATATTACATTGCTTAACTGCCCAAAAAGCCTTGTGCTCCAATTCGACCGGAAGATGGCACGGTTTACCAAAAATGAGTCGGTAAGGTGACATGCCTATTGGTCCCTTGTAAGCTGTCCTATAAGCCCAAAGTGTGTCATTCAGTCTCAAACTTCAATCCTTCCTGTTCGGTTTAACCGTCTTTTCCAGAATAGACTTGATCTCTCGATTTAACACTTCGGCTTGCCCGTTTGTTTGTGGATGGTAGGCGGTGGCAATTCGTTAAGTCACTCCATATTTCTCCATAAGTGCGCTTACGAACTTATTGCAAAAGTGCGTTCCTCTATCACTGATTAATGCTCGTGGAGTACTATACCTGGAAAAAATAGAATTTTTAAGAAAGTCAACTACGGTCTTAGCATTATCATTGCGAGTGGCTTTCGCCTCTATCCACTTAGAGACATAATCAACAGCTAAGAGTATATAAAAATTACCGAAAGAAGAAATGAAGGGACCCATAAAGTCGATGCCCCACACATCGAAAATTTCACAGATATAAATAGGAGTAAGAGGTATCTCATTTCGGCAACTAAGGTTGCCAACTCTTTGGCACTTTTCACAAGTTTTACAAAATAAAAAGGCATTACGAAATATGTGTGGCCAAAATAACCCACATTCGAGAATTTTGTGTACGGTGCGTTTAGGTCCAAAGTGCCATCCGCATGCATAAGTATGACAAAAAGTTAAGATAGATTGTACCTCCGTTTCTGCTACACACCGTCGTATTACCTGATCCGAGCAATGCTTCCAAAGGTAAGGATCGTCCCAAATGTAATATCGAGCATCCTTTTTTATCTTATCTTTTTTAGACCTTGGTAATTCTGAAGGAATAGTACCTGTGACGAGATAATTGACTATGTCTGCATACCAAGGATGAACTGAATTTGCTGAAAATAGGTTTTCATCGAGAAAGTTGTCCTTCAATGGTGTGTCGTCTACTAGAATCGGCAATCGACTCAGATGGTTAGCTACTAGGTTTTTGCAACCCTTTTTATCTCGAATTTTAAAGTCGAACTCTTGTAAGAGTAGGATCTACCTGATCAGTCGGGGTTTTGCCTCATTTTTCCCTATCAGATATTTCAAGGCTGCATGATCAGAAAAGATAATTACCTTAGTTCCCAATAGGTAAGATCTAAACTTATCTAAAGCAAACACAACAGCTAATAATTCTTTCTTGATGGTTGTGTAATTGCTTTGGGCAGCATCCAAAGTCTTCGAGGCATAGTAGATAACATGAGGCTCTTTCCCTATTCTTTGGCCAAGAACAGCTCCCACACTTTGGTCGATCGCATCACACTTGATTTCGAATGGGAAGTTCCAATTTGGTGGCTGCACTATGGGAGCGGAGACCAATTTATGCTTCAGCACATCAAATGCATCTTTACAAGTCTGGTCAAATTCAAATTCTTTATCCTTTTGTAGCAGACTGCAAAGTGGTCGCGCGATTTTCGAGAAGTCTTTCATGAATCGTCTGTAAAATCCTGCATGACCAAGAAACGAACGAACTTCCCTCACTGATGAGGGGTAAGGTAACGAGTTAATAATGTCCGTTTTTTCCTTATCGACCTCGATTCCTTTCGAGGAAACTATATGACCCAAAATTAATCATTTGTCAACCATGAAATGACATTTCTCATAATTTAAAACAAGATTAAATTTTAGGCATCTTTGTAATATCTTAGCAAGATTATTGAGACATTCGTTAAAAGAGTTACCGTAAACCGTGAAGTCATCTATAAAGACTTCAATGATTTTCTCGATGTAATCGGAGAATATGCTCACCATGCATCTTTGGAAGGTGGCCGGAGCATTGCAAAGTCCAAACGGCATCCTTCGATATGCAAACGTTTCGAAGGGACATGTGAAAGTCATTTTGTCTTGATCCTCCGGAGCCACTAGAATCTGGAAAAATCCTGAATATCCATCGAGACAACAATAATGAGTCTTACCGGCTAACCGCTCGAGCATTTGGTCGATGAAGGGGAGCGAAAAATGGTCTTTTCGGGTAGCTGCATTTAATTTTCGATAATCGATGCAAACCCTCCATCCGTTCTGGACTCGTGTAGGAACCAGCTCTCCTAATGGGTTTTTCACCACTGTCACGCCAATTTTCTTGGGCACGACATGAACCGGGCTAACCCAATTACTGTCGAAAATGTGGTATATCATTCTAGCATCTAATAGTTTCTGAATCTCCTTCTTTACTACCTCTATCATGGGTGGATTGAGGCACCTTTGAGCATCTCTCTTTGGTTTCCTGTTGTCTTCGATGGAGATTCTGTGCATACAAGTAGATGGACTTAGCCCTTTTATATCGGCTATCGTCCAACCAATAGCTTCCTTATAATCTCTCAGCACACGAACTAGACTTTCCTCCTCGTATTTGGTTAACTTGTTCGACACTATCACCGGTAAGGTGTCTTTTTCTCCCAAAAAGACGTACTTAATGTGGTCCGGTAATGTTTTAAGCTCCAAGGTCGGTGGCTGCAAAATTGAAGGCAACATTTTGGGTTGGGAAGGTAATAATTCAAATTGGTTACCTTGGTTTGTCAACGAAGGTTGCGTTTCCAAGTGATTGACAATTTCTTGCAACGGATCTTCCATGATTGTGAATTCCTCGAGATGATGTAAAACATCCATGTCAATGCTTCTGCAAAGGACAGTTTCCAACTCATCAAAGTTACGATATTCAGAATAAGATTGAGTTAAACAATCTAAAATATCAATGCTAGAAATGTTTAATAGTGAGTTAGGATGACTCATGGCTTCGTAGATGTTGAATTTCACGATTTGGCCATCAAATTCCATGGTCAGCATCCCGCTTCGAACATCAATTTTTGCGCTTGCAGTACTTAGGAATGGCCTTCCAAGAAAAATGTCAGACAAATTAGTTGAATTATCATCTTCCATTTTAATAATGTAGAAATCTACAGGAAAAGCTAATTCGTTAACTTTAACAAGGATGTCTTCAAGCAACCCTTCGGGATGGATAACTGACCTGTCCGCCAACTGGATTATTACTCCTGTCTCTTTTAAAGGACCCGCGTTAATCAACTTATAAATAGAATAAGGCATAACATTAATGGAAGCCCCTAAACCACACATGGCTTTCTTAATGCCTACATTACCTATCTCACAAGAAACAGCAAACATACATTGGTCCTTGTATTTGGGCGGAACTTTCTTTTGTAGCACGGCGGAGACATTTTCTTCTACGTTTACTCTTTCGTTACCTATTAACCTCCTTTTGCTAGTACACAACTCCTTGAGGAATTTTACATAACGAGGTATTTGTTTAATAGCGCCAAGTAAAGGGATATTTACCTCCACCTTTCTGAATGTCTCGAGGATTTCCTTTTCCTCATTCTCCTTCTTATCTTTCGCAAGCCTCCCTGGAAAAGGAGGTGGCATCACAACTGGTCTCTGAATTTCTGCTTCTGCCCTAGCTGTCGGATCAGAGACATACTTTTCCCGTTCCTTGTCATGCCCATAACTTTTGGCTGGAACTGTTTCCAGAACCTTTCCACTACGAAGAGTTATCGCACTAGCATTCTGCCGAGGGTTCGGCTCCGTCTGGGAAGGTAATTTACCTTGAGACTCCAAACGATTAACTGCCATTGAAAGTTTACTAACCTGATTAGTTAACTCTTGTATTGATGCATCTGTCCTTTGTTGATATTTTACAGCATCGGTAGCAAGTCTTTCCACGATAGCTTCTAGAGATGTGCTCGGCTTGTGTTGTTGTTGTTGTGGTTGCAGAGGTCTCGGTTGGTATGGTGGATTATATCGGGGATTAGTTTCGTAATTCAGGTTGGGATGATCCTTCTACCCGGGATTGTAAGTGTTTGAAAAAGGATCATACCGTCTTTGCGGAGGTCCTGGAAAACCTTCGATACCGTCGACATTTGTCGTTGAATTATCGTTAAGGATTAGGAACAAATCCGTCGGGTGTTCAGCCGTAGTGCAAATTCCACATAGTAGGGTCAAACTCTTCTTTTCTGTAAGCAAAGATTGAACAACATTCGTAAGCTTATCCAATTTATCTTTTGAAGTTGAAACGTTTACCCCATTAACTAGTATTGTCGGTTCCGAATTTGGCCGATATTGTTGAGAATTTGCCGCCATGATGGATATTAGTTCTCTTGCCCTTTGAGGGGTCATATTGACAAGCGCCCCTCCGCTAGCAACGTCGATCATCTTTATTTCCATAGGGAGCAAACCCTCATAGAAATATTGAAGAAGTGATTGTTCGGTCAACCCATGTTGAGGACAACTTGCACACAGTTTTTTGTATCGCTCCCAGTAGTCGTAGAGCGATTCACTCTCCAATTGGTGAATTCCTACTATATCCCTCCTAAGCTCGGCTGCTTGTGATGCTGGGAAGAACCTGTCAAGAAATACACGAGATAAGTCATCCCACGTTGTGATAGAACCGGGAGGTAAGTAAAATAACCATTCTTTTGCTGTATCAACTAAAGAAAAAGGAAAAGCCCGAAGTTTGATTTCGTCTTCGGGTACTCCCTGGGGTTTTATGCTTGAGCAGACCATGTGGAATTCTCTCAAGTGAGTGTGTGGATTTTCGTTCTTCAAGCCTCGAAAAGGCAAAAGGTGAATCAAGCCGGACTTTAATTCGAAAGGAGTTCCTCCAGTTGGATAGTTGATGCATAATGGTGTCTGCTCGTTGGGAGCAGCGACTAGTTGACGAATGGTTCGGTTGGCCATTATTTCTAGTTCACTGAGGTTGCCTTTTGTTTCAAAGAGTGGTTCGGTCCCAGGTTCAACCTCTTCAACTTGTTTCCCACGTCGAATTGCTTTCGCACGAATTATTTCGCTCAACTTTTTAACGTCGGACTCTAGGATCCCTTGTCCTAGCTCAATTCCTGATTTACTTGCACGTTTAAGAGCTTCTATCTCTTTTCGTCGTGCTCGCGCTGATTTCTCGATCTCTGGGTCGTATTCGAGATCTCCAGATGAAGATCTAGTCGTGAAGACAATTTAAACAATTGTAAGTGTTGCCAGTCCCCGGCAACGGCTCCAAAACTGATGGCTGTCGATTCCACCAATAAAAACCTATGCTAAATCCGCAAATTAAAGTAGTATAGGGAGTAGGGTCGATCCCACAGAGACTGGGTTTACGAAAAATTGTTTATCTCTTGACTAGATTTTTGTCTAGGCAGTTGTCGTGCCCGCGACGTTCGGGGGGGAATATATGAAACCTGAAATAAAAACAAGAAAACGTAAAAAGTAAAAAGCAAAAGTTGAAATAGAAATAAACAACGAAATAATTTAAACGAAAATCAATAAAACTTAGCTCAGCCTTAAGCACGGGTTCTTCCGTCTTTGACCCGATCCTTGAAATTGGGTGAACTCCTCGTTTTCAATAAGCTAGTTATAGCTACCAAGGACGCCCCGGACACCAACTCTTCCTTGTATAAATTAGTTATGGAACGTCCTATAATTAACCCTTACCGGTTGAACAACTTACGAAACGTTCGTGATTTAGAACTCCGGCAGCTTTGCATTCTAGAAGAGCCTAGCTCGAACCAATATCCTCAAATGTTCGGGACATTTAAATCCGGTTACTACTTCCCTTGACGGAACCAAACAGCAGTCCCCACTTGGCACGCCAATGTGTTCTCGGAAAACCAATTAGACAATCGATTCTCTCGGAATTCCAACGATACGTCTAGCCATGCTAACTCAAACGACGTCTTTTTTGACTTAGTATCGGCTTGACTTTGTAAGTTGACGAAGTCATACTCTTAATCCGGAGAAATAATAAGTATCAAAAATTAGGAGTTAATAGCTCGGGTTCGTATCTCATGGGTTTTTGACGGGTTAATACCGGCTTAAAGCTGAAATGGGTTCAGTGGTGCATGAATTGAATCATGCTTGAAGGTTATAGGAAATGATAGAAATTATATGAAAAATGTGGTGGAAATGGATAAAAATAATAATTGAAAAGAGAATTAGACAAATTTTGTAAAAAGAAGACAAAATAATCCAACTCTCAATTTGAATTAGGAAAAAGAAGACAAAGAGGATAATGTATTTCCAAATAGGAGTAGGAATACAAAAATGAGGGATGATTTCCTAGAACTAAAACCCCCTATTTATATAGATAGGGTTTACTAAAAATAGCATAATTAATAAAATAAAATAAAATAATAATAATAATAATAATAATAATAATAATAAAATAACAAAATATCTTCCTATTTTTAGTATTTTTACAAAGTCAAAATTGCAATTAGTCCTTGGCTTGCTCCATCTTTCTGCTTTGGCCCCATTTCTATAGTTTGTTTTTCAATTCGGCCACTTTTTGCTTGTTTCCGTCCAATTATGTCCCTGAAAATTATTGAATCATAAATACACTTAATTAGTAGGGTTCAGTTCATCAATAAACCAAATTAAACATAGAAAAATATGTAATTTTACATGTTTATCAGTAGCCCATCACCTAAAAGATCTCATTTCGTATAAAATTGTCAAATGAAACTACTTCATAATGTGTTAACCGTTTTTGGCGAGAAGATCAAGTTAGTTATGCATCCTAGTCCTATTGAATCTATGGTTTTAATTAATTCATTTAATGAAGCAGGAAATTTTTTTTTGGCCATGAGGTATCTAACACGGTTGAAATTACAAAATGATGTGGAGACTTACTCAATGGTCATTAGATCTCTTTGGAAGTTGAGAATGGTGAACACATGAATGGCTCTCTGCGCTAACCTCATGAAGAGAGGGCTCTACCCTACCTCTATTTACGACTACACGTTGGCTCGTTCAGATCTAGGTGGTAAGTGGACGACTAACCTATCACATAAAGTTTACATGTCGTATGAACTTACGCTCAAGATTTGTGAATACTGTCAGAAACAACACCAAAATGTCTTTACTATTTTTGGCAAGAATACTATCAACAGAAACAACACCAGCTGATATTTGTATGTAAACTGGAAAATTACACGTTGGTCTCTTTTGGCTCTACCAGGTATGGAGCAGGCTTTTTACGTGAATTTTGTAAAGAGAGTGCTAGATTTAGCAGATTTTATGCTCCACCAGGATTATCAAAATTTAAATGTTTAAATCAGGCAATGAAGTTTGTTTTTGTTTCCCAAAGCTTATGTTTATCCTAACGCTTAGAAAAATATCAGCACAAAAATGTCGCCTTAAAACTATTTATTTATTTATTTAACTTGATAAACCAACATCAACTAATTCTTAATAATGATTAATAAAACTCTATGTTTATTTACAATATTAAATCAGTTTCTTCCGAATTAGGAAAATAAATATCAGAAAAGATATAGTCCTGTACGACATTAGTTTTGCCCCCGCTGTTGGTTTCGATTATAAATATCGGTAAGGATTTGGTCTTGCAGGAAATCTATTAATCGCGACAGTGTCCCTACCGCTGCTGATTTCCTTCCCAATAAGGCTGGTCTAAGAAGAACATTCCCTTCAATAAACAAAAACCTTAACAAGAAAAAAAGAGATTAAATTTGTTGACAATGGCTATACGCAACAAACATTATCTTGAATTCCTTAAACTACTCACCTCCATGACGATCTTCATTATGATGTAAGACCTCTAAATCCCGACAAATGCCTTCTACAAGAGGAAACCGTATACAAACATAACACCAATTGTAAACCTTAAACATTAATAAACGAGGAAACCACATAAACCCTAAAAATTAAGAAATAAAATTACCTATAAGTTCATAAGATATCTTCCGAGGAATAAAAGCACGAAACCCAGTATATGGCATTCGTAAATCACAAACCACATATATTCTATTTTTCACTTCCTCTTCACTACAAGCAGAAAAAGATAAATAAAACCCAATCTTCAAATTCTTGGAAAAAAAACCCCCTAAATTTGAAGGAATTAAAAACTTGCCAACAACAGAAGTGAGGATATTAACATAGAAATCGATACTTCCTTCTAAGTTTGTTTGTTGGCCTTCCGGGAATTTAAAAGGGATAACCTAATAGCTCATGAGAGCCATACACTAACTAATTTAGCTTTTGCGTTGGTATTTATAGGCTATTTTACCCATCTAACCCAAAAAAATTTAATATTTACAAAAATAACCCTAGTTCAAAAGTATTTACCAAAATGACCTGAAATGAACAGTAGATTTGGGTTTTGGGAACCCAATGGCCCGCAATACCTAGTGTTTTGGCTTCGTGATTACTTGATGATTGTGTCAGGCTTTAAAAAATGGTTTTTTTTAGTTTGGGAACCCAATGGCCAATACTAGGGTATTTTTTTAAAAATCGTATCATACTGGTATATAACAATACCAATATTTAAAAAAAAAATTCTAGTTCTGGCTACATAATGGCCGACATCAGACACATTAAAAAATTTTTTTTTGGTGTTGGCCAATAGATGGCCAGCACCAGGTGCAATTTTTGCTTCTCAAGACATTTTTTTTTATTTGGCAGACTGATAGCCACCACCAGTGTATTTAAAAAAAAATTAGGTGCTGGACATGTAATTGCTAGCATCAAGCACAATTTTCGGTTCCCAATGATATTTTTATTTTGGAACACTAATGGCCGGCACTAGTGTTTTAAAAAAAAAATTTTGGGTGCTGGTCATGTAATGGCCGGCACTAAGTACATTTCATAAATTTCTTTTTGGAGCACCAAGTACAATTTTCGGTCCACAAGATAATTTTTTTTTTTTACTTTGGGACACTGATGGCTGGCATAGTGTATTTAAATTTTTTTGGTACCGGCCATGTAATGACCAACCATCAGTGTTCTAAAGTAAAAAAAATTGCCTTGAGGATCGAATATTATCCTTGGTGCTGGCCATCTACTCGCCCACCAAAATTTTTTTATTAAATGTACTTGGTGGCCAACACCCAAAAGTTTTGCGTTGGGAGTCGAAATTTGTACTTGGTGCCGGCCATTACATGACCAGCACTCAATTTTTTTTAAATACATTGGTGTCGGCTATCAGTGTCCCAAAGTAACAAAAAAATCTCTTGGAAAGCGAAAATTGCACCTGGTGTTGGCCATCTACTGGCCAGCACCAAAAAAATTTTTTATAATGTGTCTGGTGCCACCATTACGTGGCCAGAATCAAAAAATTTTTGTTAAATATTTGTATTATTGTGTACCAGTATGATATAATTTAAAAAAAACCTGAGTGTTGGCCATTGGGTTCCCAAACTAAAAAAAATTATTTTTTTAAAGCTTAACATAATCATCAAGTAATCAAGGGGCTAAAACACTAGGTAGTGCCGGCCATTGGGTTCCCAAAACTCAAATCTACTGTTAATTTTAAGTCATTTTGGTGAATGTTTTTGAACCAGTGTCATTTTTATAAATATTAAATTTTTTTGAGTTAGATGGGTAAAATAGCCGTACTTATTAAGATCTGTTTGACAGATAATTGCGCTCATTTTCATTATTTTTTTATTTTACATCAGATATTCTATGCACTAAAAATAATTTCTACAGAGAACTATGATACAATTTAGAAATCACACGAAATATTCACTTCAAAATGCAAGTATCTCTAAGGACCCTGTTGAGCAGACAATTGTTGCTCCATTCTTTACATTTCTTCAGCTATTTTATCTATCTAACCCCAAAAAATTTAATATTTATAAAAATGACACTGGTTCAAAAATATTTACCAAAATGACTTGAAATGAACAGTAGATTTAGGTTTTGGAAACCCAATGGCCAGCACTACCTAGTATTTTCCCCCCTATGATTACCTGATGATTGTGTCAGGCTTTAAAAATAATTTTTTTGAGTTTGGGAACCCAATGGCCGGCACCAATATATTTTTTTAAAATCGTCTTATACTGGTATACAATAATACCAGTATTTAAAAAAAATTTCTAGTTTTGGCCACGTAATTATCGGCACTAGACACATTAAAAAATATTTTTTTGTGCTGACCAGTAGATAACCGGCACCAGGTGCAATTTTCGTTTCCCAAAACACTTTTTTTTTTTACTTTGGGACACTGATGGTTGGCCCTAGTGTATTTAAAAAAAATTGGTATTGGCCCTGTAATGGTTGGCACCAAGTACAATTTTCGGCTCCTAAATCATTTTTTTAAAATTTTGGAACACTGATGGTCGACACTAGTGTTTAAAAATTTTTTTGGGTGCTGGCCATGTAACGGCCGTCACCAAGTACATTTAAAAAAAATAAATTTTGGTGCTGGCTAGTAGATGGCCGGCACCAAGTATAATTTTTGGTCCCTAAGGCAATTTTTCTTTTACCTGGGACACTGATAGCTGGCACCAGTGTATTTAAAAAAAAATTTGGTACGAGCCATGTAATGGACGGCACCAAGTACAATTTTCGACTCCCAATGCATTTTTTTTATTTTGGGAAAATGCATTGGTAGTTGAAAATTGTACTTGGTGCTGACTATTATATGGCCAGCTCCCAAATTTTTTTTGAAATACACTGGTACTGGCCATCAATGTCTCAAAGTAGAAAAATTGAGCTCCTTTTTATTCTTTTTTATTTTACATCGGACGTTCTACGCACCAAAAATAATTTCCATAGAAAACTATGATACAATTTGGAAATCGAATGAAATATTTACTTGAAAAGGTAAGTATCTCTAAGGACCCTGTTGAGCAAACAATTGCTACTTCCTTCTTCACCTTTCTTCGGCTATTTTATTTATCTAACCCTAAAAAATTTAATATTTATAATAATGACACTGATTCAAAAACATTCAACAAAATGATCTAAAATAAATAGTAGATTTCGATTTTAGGAACCCAATGGTCGGCAATACCTAGTGTTTTGGCCCCATGATTACCTAATGATTGTTTTAGGCTTTAAAAAAAATGATTTTTTGTGTTTGGGAACCCAATAGCCGGCATCAGGGTATTTTATATTAAAATCATATTATACTGTTATACAATAATACCAGTATTTAAAAAAAATTATGACTCTGGCCACGTAATGGCCAGCACCAGACACATTAAATTTTTTTTTGCTGGCAAGTAGATAGTTGGCATCAGGTGCAATTTTCGCTTACCAATACATTTTTTTTTTTACAATGAGACACTGGTGGCCAACACTAGTGTATTTAAAAAATTTTGGTTGTTGGCCATATAATAACAGTCTCCAAGTATAATTTTTAGCTCCTAATGCATTACCAGCTCCCAAAGCAAATAAGAAAACAAACAAAAACTCAAATGAAAACAGAAAGACCTATATATATCAGATAAATTTGGAAGACAATTTTTTTTAAATGACACTGGTGTCGGCCATTAATGTCTCAAAATAAAAAAAAATTACCTTGGGCACCGAAAATTGTACGTGGTGCCAGCCATCTACTGCCCAGCACTAGAGGTGAGCATGGGTTGGGCCACCCGGCTCGACCCGAAGGCTAGGCTGAAATGTGGAAGGGTTTGGGACAAAAAAAAAGCCCCGTTTAAAAAATGGGCTGGGCCTCGAGTAAGACATTTTTGGCACGGGCCCAGCCCGACCCGGCCCGAGTTCACTAAATGACAAAGAAATAATTTTTTAATATTATTTTCTTATTATTTTCTTCCTATTTTGCTACCATTTTATTATTATGTTTCTACTATTTTGTTGTTATTGTTTGGATATTGTATAAAACTTATTTTATTGTTAATTTTGTTATTATTTTGAAGACATTTGTTAATTTTATTATTATTTTAGAGACATTTGCTTGTTAAGTTGCATCTATCTTGGTGTTATTTAAATATAAATATTTTTTAAAATTTATTTTCAATTTGTTAAGAAATATTTATTTTAATGTTTTTAGTATTTTTGATGTATTATATATTTTTTAAAATTATAGAAAAATAATATAAAAATTAACATGGACGGGCCGGATCGGGCCTGAATTTTAACATTTTTATCCAGATCGAGCTTGGACAAAATTTTTGGGCCATTTTTCGGCCTGATGGGGCCCGGGCCTAACAAATGGGCCTAAAGTTTTAGTCGGGCCTGGCCCAGCCCATGCTCACCTTTAGCTAGCACCAAAATTTTTGTTTAAATATTTTTAGTGCTGGCCAGATCAAGTAATCATGGAGCCAAAATACTAGGTAGTGTCGGCAATTGGGTTCCCAAAACTCAAATCTACTGTTCATTTTAGGTCATTTTAGTGTTTAAATAAACAGTAAAATGAGTGTTTTGGGAACCTAATGGCCAGCATCACCCAGTGTTTTGACTTTGAGAACACAATAGCCAGTACTAGAATATTTTTTTAAATCGTATCACACTGGTATACAAAAATACCAGTATTTAAAAAAATATTGTGTCTGGCCTAGTAATGGCTAGCACCAGAGTAAAAAAAAAAAAGAAAAAAAAGTGTTTGTATGTTGGGCACGTATTGGTCGGCACGAGAAATGAAAAAAAAATGGTAATGGGAATATATTGGCCAACACCAGAAATGTAAAAAAAAAATTAATTTTTGGATGTTAGGCATGTATTTACCGGCACTGGAGTAAAAAAAATTTTTTTTGGTGCTGGGAAACTATTGGCCAACACCAAAGTAAAAAAAAATATTCTAATGTAGGCCAATATGTGCCCAACAAACAATTTTTTTTTTACAGTTCTGTTGTTGGCTAAAAGATGCCCAGCACTTAAAAATTTTTTTTTTACTCTAGTGTTGGCCAATAGGTGCCTAGCACGAAAATTTTTTTTTACTCTAATACCGGCAAATAAATGCCTAGTACGCAATTTTTTTTTACATTTCTAGTGCTGGGCATGTATTGGACAGCACCCAAATTTTTTTTTTTTACTTTGGTGTCGGCCAATAGATGCCCGACACCAATATTTTTTTTACTCTAGTGCCGGCATTAATGATTATATATATGTTGTTAACTTATTATATATATACATTCTGTACCTATTTCTCTCATCTTCATCAATCTTTGTTTTTCTTTCTTTGCTTATTTTTTTAATCAACCCCTACTTTTCTTTCTCTTCTTCTCTTTCTTCTTTTGCAATGTGAAAGCCTTCTTTATTTAGTTAGGTAAAATGGGGTTATTTTACGAAATTGACCAAACAAATTTTAATATTTATAAAAATGACCCAGGTTCAAAAACAATCACCAAAATGACCTGAAATTAACAGTAAATAATTTTTTTTTTACTTTGGGAACCAATGGTCGGCACCAGAATTATTTTTTAAAAAAATCGTATCATATTAGTATACAAAAATATCAATATTTATAAAAACTTTTTGAGTGTTAGGCATAGAGGTGTGCATGGGCCGAGCAGGGCCTAACTAAAAATTTTGGCTTGTTTTTTAGCCCAGGGCCCAGCCCGACCTGAAATATGTTCTTGAAAAATTGTCCAAACCCTACCCGACATAAAATTAGTAAGCCCGAGCCCAGCCCGGCCCGGCCCGGCCCATATTATAAGACAATATTGAAATTAAAAGTAAAATGATTAAATTTTAAAAATCTAAACAATAAAGGGATAGGAGCTGTAATTAGACCTTTTAAAATAACATTAAAACTAAAATAACCCCAACTTGATATTTGTATCGAGGGAATGGCTATTTGGAAATGGCAAAAGAGACAAAAGGGTTATGATTCGTACAAGACTTTTTGTAGGTTGATAAAAATAAGAGGAGATGGTGGAACACCATTTGAGGGAAATCAACTCTTCTTACTTATCATTTTAAGATTAATGTCCTAATTTCTTTTATTTATAATAAAATATTACTTGGTTGGAGAAAAAATGCAAAAACACTTGGTTTCAATAAATCAAACAGCTAAGCAATCACCTTATCATCACCATCTCTATGTTTTAATTGTTGCATGCCACTATTTTTATTTTTAACATCAGGGGCCATGAGTCCAAATTTATAGTTACAAAAGCAATCATAATAGAAAACAACTAATATAGTAGCGAAAAAGGAACACAGGACCTCACTTGGAGAGCTGTTTCAGAGGACTAAAATAACAGAAGAGAGTTTTGGGAGTAAATATGAAAGGGAGATAAATCTGCAGTGCACATTATGAAAAAAAATCTTGAAGAAAAAAATGCTCAATGCATTTAAGAGCTCTATTGCAACTAGGTATGCTGAAACCAAAAAGAAAAAAGAAAAAAAAAAGAACTCAACCAATATAAAGACGTAAGTGGTAAATGAAGAAGAAGCTTACAACTTGGGGGAGCTCCGAACCCGCAAAACTGAAGATGCTAGAGACAATGAGTTGAAACTGAAGAGGGAGGAAGATGAAGAGGAAAGTGGAGACTAGTTAGGGATTTTGATTTTAGAAATGGAAAAAAGGGGAGGAAGAGGAAGGCACTCTCAAGGCAGACACGAAATGAAAGTGAAAAGGTAAAGTTAAAATTTTATGAATAAAAAAATAAACATAATATTAAAATAATTTGTTTGGGGTGTTGGGCTTGTAATGGCTAGCACGAAAATTGTAAAAAAAAATTGTTTCTGCGTGCTGGACACTTATTAACCGACATTAGAGTAAAAAAAAATTGGTGTTGGGCACTCATTGACAAGCACTAGAGTAAGCAAAAAAAATTTTGGGTGTTGGGCACCTATTGGCTAGCTCCAAAAATGTAAAAAAAAAATAAATTTTTGGGTGCTGTGCTGCTATGGCCCAGCACCAGAAATGTAAAAAAAAAATTTGCGTGCTTTGCACCAATTAGCTTTGTTTTGGGCACCTATTGGCCAGCACTAAGTAAAAAATATATATTTTGATGCTGGGCACCTATTGGCCAGCACTAAAGTAATTTTTTTTTTAGGTTTTGGGTACTTATTGAATGGCATCAGAAACGTAAAAAAAAATAATTTTTTTGGTGCTAGGAACGTATTAGCCAGCACTAGAAATGTAAAAAAAAAAGAGGATGTTGGGCACCTTTTGGCCGGAATTAGAGTAAAAAAAATATTTTTTGGTGCTTGGCACCTATTGGCCGACACCAGAGTAAAAAAAATCTTTTTTAGGGTGCTCGACAAGAAGTGCCAAAAACTCAATTTTTTTTATATTTTTGGTGCTAGTCAATTCATGCCCAACATTAAAAAAAAAATTACGCAAATTCGGCCAATAAATGCCTAACACATAAATTTTTTTATTTTTTACCTTTCTGGTGCTAGCCAATACATGCTCATCACCTTTTTTTTTTTTTTTTTTACTCTGGTGCTGGCCAATAGGTGCCCAGCATTCAAAAATTTCTTTTTCTTCAAATGCCGGCATTAATAATTATATATATACATTTTGTACCTATTTCTCTCATCTTCATCAATCTCTATTTTTCTTTCTCTGTTTCTCTTTCTTCTCTTGCAATGGGAAAGCATTCTTTATTTTGTTTCACTTTTTCCTCTTATTTCAACAGTATTATTACAAAAGTTTTTGACATTTTTGAAACTTCAAATAATAGATGTAAAAACTCATATCCTAACCTTATAACTTTTCAATTCAAATCAAAATTAGCAGAACATCCTATGAAGCACCAGTTTGCCACAGTTTATCTCTGTGGTAAAATGGAACGTTACGAAGTCAAGCCAAATACTGTTACTTTCAATGCCTAGATTAATGCATACTGTAAGCTTCATCAACTTAGTTTTAGTTTATCTATTTGGGGCAAATTTATGAAAATAAGATTTCAACCCACTGTTTATACTTTTTCTATTCTAATGAATGGATTTTGTATGGAAGGGAAAGTTGATCAGGCTATTAAGTTGTTTGCTGAAATGAATGAAACGGGTATGGTTCCCAATATAACTACTTACACTATCTTAATCAATGGGTTTGGTATCATTGAGGATTTTAATGTAGCTGTTAAGATTCTTAAGATGTTGGAAGAAAAAGGTTTTCATCCTAATGTCGTCACCTACAACACTCTCATTGATTCATTCTGGAAGTAAGGATTGTGACTATTTTACGGCTATTTTACCAAACTGACTCAAAAAATTTTGATATTTATAAAAATCACTCAGGTTACAAAAAAATCACCAAAATGAACTGAAATGAACAGTAAAATGGGGTTTTAGAAACCCAATGGTCGGACCATTTAGTGTTTTGGCCCCATAATTGCCTGATAATTGTGTTAGGCTTTAAAAAATTAATTTTTTTGCCATTGGGAACCCAAAGGTTGGCACCAGGTTAGTTTTTTTAAAACCGTATCATACTGGTATACAAAAATACTAGTATTTAAAAAAAATTATTATGGCCTTGTAATGGCCAACACTAGAGTAAAAAGATAATAAAAAAATTTTTCTGTGCTTGGCAAGTATTAGCCTGCACAAAAAATGTAAAAAAAAAATTTCGGGTGTTGGGCACCTATTAGCCTACATCAAAATAAAAAAAAATATTTTTTTTGGGTGATGGATATGTATTGGCCACTACCAGAAATGTAAAAAAGAAATTTGTGTGCTGTGTACCTATTGGTTGGCACTAGAGTAAAAAAAAATCGTTGCTGGGCATGTATTGGTTAGCACCAGAAATGTAAAAATAAAATATTTTTTAGGTGCTGGGCACCTATTGAAAGCACTATAGTAAAAAAAAATTTTTTTTTTGGATGCTAGGCATGTATTGGCCGTCACTAGAATAAAAAAAAAAATTTGGGTGCTAGGCACGTATTGGCCGACACGAAAAATGTAAAAAAAAAAATTTGCGTTTTGGACACCTCTTGTCTGGCATTAGAGTAAAAAAATTTTTTTTTGGGGTGCTAGACACCTATTGGCTGGCACTAGAGTAAAATTTTTTTTCTTGTGCTGGGCACCTATTAGCCGGAACCAAAGTGAAAAAAATGTTTTCTTTTTTGTGTTGGGGATGTATTGACCAACACAAAAAATGTAAAAAAATTAAAATTTTGGGTGCTGGATATGTATTGGCCAACATTAGAAACGTAAAAAAAAAATTTTGGATGTTAGGCCTTTATTGGTCGGCATCAAAGTAAAAAAAAAAAATTTTGGTATGTTGGCCAATAGGTGCCAAAAACCCAAAAAAATTTATTTTTTTTAAATTTCTGGTGTTGGCCAATACATGCCCAACACCAAATTTTTTTTTTAATCTAGTGCTAGCCAATAGGTGCCCAGCATCTAATTTTTTTTACTTTAATGCCGGTCAATAAGGGCTTAGCACGCAAAAATTATTTTTACATTTCTGATGTTGGCTAATACATATCTAGCAGCCAAAAATTTTTTTTTACTCTAGTGCCGGCTAATAGGTGCCCAGCATCCAATTTTTTTTTTTACTCTAGTGCTGGCATTAATGATTATATATATATATATATTGTTAACTTATTATATTTATACATGCTGTACCTATTTCTCTCATCTTCATCAATCTCTATTTTTCTTTTTTTGTTTATCTTTCTTCATCAACCCCTACTTTTCTTTCTCTGATTCTTTTTCTTTTCTTGCAATGGAAAAGCCTTTTTTATTTCGTTTCACTTTACCCTTTTATTTCAACAGCATTACTACAAAAGTTTTTAACATTTTTGAAACTTCAAATAAGATATGTAAAAACTTATATTCTAACCTCATAACTTTTGAATTCAATTAAAAATTAGCAGAACATGCTACAAAGCACCAGTTTGCCAATTGTTTTTCTCTGTGGCAAAATGAAACGTTAGGAAGTCAAGCCAAATACTATTACTTTCAACACCTGGATTAATGCATACTATAAGCTTCATCAACTTGATTCTAGTTTATCTATTTGGGGCAAACTTATGAAAATAGGATTTCAACCCACTGTTTATACTTTTTCTACTCTGATGAATGGATTTTGTATGGAAGGGAAAGTTGATCAGACTATTAAATTGTTTGCTGAAATGAATGAAACAGTTATGGTTCCCAATATAACTACTTACACTATCTTAATCAATGGGTTTAGTATCATTGTGGATTTTGATGTAGCTATTAAGATTCTTAAGATGTTGGAAGAAAATGGTCCTCATCCTAATGTCGTCACTTATAACACTCTCATTGATTCATTCTGTGAGTAAGGATTGTGGCTATTTTACGACTATTTTACCAAATTGACCTAAAAAAAATTATATTTACAAAAATGACGCAAGTTCAAAAACAATCACAAAAATGATCTGAAATGTAAAAAAAAAAAATTGGTGTTAGGCACCTATTGGCTGGCACTAGAGTAAAAAAAAATTTTTTTGGGATGCTGAACATGTATTGGCCGACACCAAAAATGTAAAAAAAAAATTAAATTTTTGGGTGTTGGGCACATATTGGCCGGCACCAAAAGTGTAAAAAAAATTAAATTTTTGAGTGTTGGGCACGTATTGGCTGGCACCAAAAATGTAAAAAAAAAATTTGTGTGCTGGGCACCTATTGGCCAACACTAGAGTAAAAAAAAAAAAAATTTTTTTTTAGGTGTTGGGCATATATTAGTCGACACCTGAAATGTTTTTTTTTTGCATGCTGGGCACCTATTGGCCGGCATTAAACATTTTGATATTCAAATCAAAGGCACTAACAGAATCTCGTGTTAGAATCTTTGTTTTCTATTTACCAGCTAACCTTGAATGTATGCCAATATTGCAATCGAAGCTTGAAATCGAGGAATGTTTTTCCATTGATGATTTCAACGTTTCTTAATATAAGCTTTACAATAAGGCAGTGAAACCACCGCACAACAGTGTGGTTGAACCTTCTACTACCTGTTCCCGAAATAAATGAATGGAAATTATGTCAAACTCAAACTACATTTCTCTATATCGAAAAACTTGACATGTAACTCTAATATATATGTTAAGTAATCATAAATTTCAATTACCTTACTATCATAACTAATTTTACTTTTTATGTTTGTTATGTGAACCTCTGATTTTGAAGTCTTGGCAATTACATCTTCCTCCTTGATTTGTTATGTATTTTTTTATCCTTAAAATATAAAATTATTTTAATCTTACATCGGTGTAAATTGATTTCTTTTTTTATATATATATAAAATACATAGAAATATATAAATTAATAACTTGAAAGATTTTTTTTCTTTTTTCTTATTGATTTATATTGCTCCAATTGACCTACGTCGGTGTATGTGAATATTTTTTTTCGTATGTTGAGAGAGACTAATTTGTTTATTTTCAAAATTCATAGGGACTAAAAAAATATTTTCATCAATCTATTATTTAAATTATTCGAATCTTAAAATTGAACGCAAATAACTAAACTTAAAAATTCAAAAAATTTTCGAATTAAATCGAGTTTTGTACATTAAAAATAAAAATAAAAATCTGAAAGAGTTTGAAATTTCGGCTTATTCCCAATTTTCGAACTTGGAATTTTGAGTTTAATTGCAAATTGATATCATCCAATCCAGTAAGAACACTACACCATCTTCATGCTCACAGAATTCTAAAACCCCACAATGGGAAATTTTCCCTTTCGAAAAGTTTTGTATCTCGAATCGTAACATGCTCACCGAATGTCAAAACCACATAATATCAAATAGTTATGAATCTGAAATTGTAAAGACAAGGGAGTTTGATTTTCCATTATAAGTTCAGGAGCCATGCAGGGCGTAATACTTCTATTTCCAACTTCTAAATCAGTGTTTTGTCTAGACAATAAAAGACATGATACTCTCCTTTGAACAAAGGGTGATTATCAAAGCAATCTATCTTAAATTGGTGACCATTAAAGTAATCTTTGTCATTACCATCATCATCATCATCATCATCATCATCATCATCTTCTTCTTCTTCTTCTTCTTCTTTTAAAAGATTATTATTGTCGTCGTTTTCGATTTCTTCTGAAAAATCATCTATACTAATAGTATTATTATCTACGGATCTTTCAAATTAATATAGAGAAATTTGATTAAAATTATCGGGTGATTTGTATCATGAGATGTTTCCATTGTAGCAGCTCAAAAACATTATTTTTGTAGAGAGGTTTAAAAAGTTAAACCTGATTCTAGAGGGTTTATATGCTTAGATAGTCGAAAGAATATGAATGCAAGGAGAATAAGATTTTCCAAATCAGGTGATTACTTCGAATTTTATTTGGACATTAGTCGTGATAGGTGAGGGCAAAGTGAAATTGGTAACTTACTTATTGGACAAGGACTAAATTGGTATTAAGCCAAAAAGAAATTAGTGGAAAAAATTAAAAAAATAAACCAAGGGGGAATGGTTTGCGGATTGCCCTTTGCCTCCACAAAGTCTCCTAATCTGAAAACCCTGAAAATTCTTCTCGTTTCTTTTTTTGGAGCGTCAATGGCGGCCTCGTCGTCCTCGTCGTCCTCAGCCACCTCGTACTCTTCCTCGGATTCCTTGTCTAACAGGTCATCCTCACACGCCAAAAGACGTCGTCATCGCTCTAACCGCCGCGACAGAGACAGAGATTCTCTCAAGATCCGAAAGAAGAGTCGTTCGCTCGGTAAACGACGTCGGAAGAAGCATCGCCGTTATTCTTCCGATTCTTACTCTTCTTCCGTTTCTGAAACCTCCAGGTAAAAAAGAATAAAAATATATATTTTTAACATTATTTGTTATTAATGGCTGTTTTGGGTTAGGTGTTATATCTACTAACTAAGATAATTGGAAATTTTCTTGAGGAACCTTTTCGTGGTTTTAAACTATATATTTTGTGTTAAGATCGTAATGAATTGTTTACTTTCGTTTCTAACTTTAATTTTGACGGGTTAAGGTAAGATTAGGAGAGGCTTGAACCTTGAAAACTAATCCAAGTTATAGCTCCTCTTGCATATTTAATGTGGGTGATCATGAATCAAAGGATAGAATTGCCTATGCTTATTGCCATCGAATGGAATTTGTTTATAGTACATTGGATTGATTTGTCCAACATGTATTTTATACCAACGGAATTGAAGGTATTTGAATTAGCCAACAAAATTTGAAAACATTTGGAGTTTCCAAGTGAAGCACCTTATATTGGGCAATTCTGGGCAAGAACAAGTCGCCATTCCTTTTAAACATTTTGTTTAAGCACCTTTTATGCTATGCATGGATGTTTGTAAAATTATATGAAACTGTTGTTTCTTTATTAGTTTGCCTACTAGTACCTTCACACAGATAGGTTTCTTGATATTCTAAGACTGCTTAATTATAGCAGGAGTAACAGTTCTTCGGATAGTGACAATGAGTCCAGCCATTCAAAGAGGCACAAGAAAAGTGAAAGGCAAAAGAAGGTGAGCTTTTGGTGCTCCATTTGTGCTTCTCGTTTTAGTGAAGTCTCCTATAAGGCTCACTTTGTTACTGTTTTGCCTTTAGTCAAAGGGAAAAGAACGGAGCAAGAGTTATCGACATAGACGTCAGAAGAACAAACTTAAAGAGGTAGGCGACTATTCACTATGTTTGCATCCATGCATCTTTCCCTCCACAAAGTGTATAATTATGCATGGTATATCTAAGTTGTTATTCTTTGAACTGTTGCTTTTCTGGTGATTTGGTATGTTTTCCTTGCATATCCATCTGGCGGGACTGTGCTGAAGTTTTTAATATTTTGGTTCATTAGTCTATTCTTATGGATATTTGTCGTAACCATTTTTTGAAAAAGTAAAAAACGGATGTCGACTTAAAAAAAATGAAAATGGGAGTCGCCACCAATCTTTTTAGGTGCGATTGGATCAACTTATAAAACTCTTTGGTCTACGAAAAATTAGAGAAAACGGGCTCGGGAGTCGGTTACGCGCGAGGAAGGATTAGCACCCCCGCGACGCCCAAAATTGGTACCAAATTGAGCAATTTTCTGTCTTAAGCCGAAATTTAGAAAGATTTAAAAATAGGATTCTTTTTTTTTTAAAGCATGGATGACTTGAGTAGAAAAGTTGAGACTCCTTTGCCTTAGAAGAATACGAACGTCACATCCAGCACGATTGGACACGAGGTTCTTAAGTTCCTCGAGACCGAAGTCGTCTCGTGAGTCACAAAGTTTTGCTTAAAAGGGTATTTTAGGTATTCAGATGAGCGAGAAATCGCAACCCAGCATATTAGGGCACTATTTCCCGCATCTCTAAACACAAAAATATTGCCTCGTTTTTGAAACATTTTGAATAAATCTTGAGATGATTTGGGTTGAAAAGTCGAGATTCTTTCGCTTCGGAAGAATACGAACGTCACATCCAGCGCGATTGGACACGAAGTTCTCAAATCCCTCGAAGCTAAAGTTATCTCGCGAGTTGCAAGATTTAGGAGGGTATTTTAGGTACTTAGACGAATGAGGAATCGCAACCCAGCACGTTAGGGCACTATTTCCCGAATCTCTAAACACTAAAAACATTGCCTCGATTTATAAGATATTTTGGATGATGCTTTTTGAAGCCATGGTGAAAATGAAATGTCGGAGCATAATATTAGCAAGTTAAAATAGCGATAATATTCACGATAAAAAGGTGATGTAAAAGGAGTGTATTTGAAGGGTATATACGTGGTAAAAATATGTCTATGTAATGTAGTTAGAACAAAATATGAGTATGAGATAAAATAATAGAAAATATGAATAATATGATATTGAAGGCGTGCATGCATAAAATGCACGCATAACGGTATTCTAATGTTGGTATAAGGAGTATGCGGTTAATGAAATGAAAGGAGACATGTTTATATACAAATTGAATGCATGAGATGTAGATATAGTATATGGTGTTGGAAATAAGTAAATATATTATACAAAATATACGTACGTAGTAGTAAATACATATATAAAAATGGTATAGAATTATGAACATACATGTTTATATGTATAATGTAATATACACAAAAATAGAGATAGAGTAAAAATACATGATAATATCAATATAGATATATTAAAAGAATATATATATATACAGGACATACGGATATATATATATGAATATAACAATAGTAATAATAAATACATAATAATAGAGTTAAAGATATATACGTGAAATATGTACGTAAAAGAAATAATAGTGTTTTAGAATATTAATACATAAAGCATCAAAACATAACGTAAATAAATAATAATAATAATACATGCACGCGTATAAAAGTACGAAACGGTAATGATGATGATGATGATAATAATAACAATAAATAAAATATAAAAAGAGAATATGATGTATGAAAAAAAAATGAAGTATAAATAATAGTATATTAAAGAATAATCAATAGAATAATATAATATATAAAAAGAATACTATATAAAAAGTATATATTTATGCGTATATATGATAGAGCATACATTAATATTAATAATAATAATACTAATAATAAGGTAAACAATAGTAAATATAATAGATACCATCAAAATTAATTAGTTTAATAATTAGGAAATGAAAATAATACTAAAAGGACTAAAATTAGATTGAAATCGAAGTTTTAGGGCGAATTTATAATAAAACAAGAGGGGAGGACCTATTTGCTCACGCGTGGGACGTGGAGGGGTCAAAAAGGTAATAAACCCATTCGGTCAGAGCATGCAATATCACCGGGGACCCGATTGAAGACCCAAAGTAATCACGGGGTCAAATTGAAAACTTAAAAAGACTCGATTGCACAGGCTTGAAAAAGCGGAGGGGCTAAATGCGCAAATAGCCCCTCCAATGAAAACACGCGGATCCTTGGATCAATCGGGTCGGGTTTCGGGTTGGTCCCCAAAACGACGCCGTTTTGGGCGCGTTTGGGGGTTCCAAAAACGGCGCCGTTTTCCACCATTATAAAAGCCCAAAATCTGTTTTTTTTCATTTGTTGAGCTGCTTGGGAAAAAAAAAGAGAGAGCAGCTCTCTTTGCTCTCTGGGTTGTGCCCAGATTCCGGTCAGAGGACCGAGAGGCTCCGCCGTGAGTCCGTCACCGGCCACCGTCGCCGGCCACCGTACACGGTGGCCGGAAATCCGAAAGAGGTAAAATTTTCCTCTCTTTTTCTATTTATTATTATTTTTATCCTATACAGTGTGTGTGTACTGGTAAAAGCGAAAAGAAAAGGAAAGAGGAAACAGATTCCAAAGCCTTAAAATTTCACCTTCGTTTTCGATTGCTTGACCTTGGTGTTTTTCCCTTCTGATTTGGATTGGTATCCTGCTTTTAACACTGATATTGCTATATTTTATGTTTAAAATTTGCTATTTTCATGTATTCGAAAGAAAAGCCCCCTTCTGTATTACATTGTTTTATGACCTTATATAGCCTATTTTACAACTTGCTTTGCTACTTGATTGATCTGCCTTCTTTTTGCAGGTAAATGGCGGTGGAGAGGCGGCGGATGTGATGGTTGTCAGGGGCTTCGGCAGAGGGTAGGTGCAAGTGGGGAGTGGCGGCTGAAGGGTTGCTGCTGTATTTTCTTAGTATTGGGCTAGGGTTTGTCTAGGCTTAGTGGGCTGATTGGGTCATTGGGTAGTTGTTTGGGGGGGGCAAAATTGGGCTTACAACAGCTGCCCCTCTTTGCTCATTGTCGTGTGACGAGAATAGAGCAAAGACATAAAGAAAGGCCAATTTTGCCTGGTCTCGCTGAGTATTGTCTTCTTTGGTGCTTTTCTTCTTCGGGTAGCTTCATTCCAATCCACCATATCTTGTTGCTTTGGTTCGTCCCACTGAAACTTCGAAGGTATGTCTTGTAGCTTCATCCTGCTCGCATCTTTAGAGATATAATAATTCAAGAAGGAGAGATTCGTAACTTCAATCTTTTCTGACGACCAATACAAAGATTGTCAAATCTGCTTTTCGATTCGCTCTCTACCAGCACAGAGAGATAGATCTGCCAAAACTTGATCTGTTACCCTACTGCTTAGGGGGTTAAGATCTGCTAGAATTTTGCCTATTACCCTACTGCTTAGGGAGTTAAGGCGGGCGATTAGAATCTACTCCATTGCTGATGTATGAAGATAAGATTTGCTGAAATTCGACCTGTTACCCTACTGCTTAGGGAGTTAAGATCTGCTGGAATGTGATCTACTCCGCTCCTGCTCAGCGAAGATAAGATCTGTTGTGTTTTGCCCGTTACCCTACTGCTTAGGGAGTTAAGGTGAATGGCTGAAATCTGCCCCAACACTACTGTATGGAGATAAGATTTGCCAAAATTTGATCTGTTACCCTACTGCTTAGGGGGTTAAGATCTGATAGAATACGATCTGCTCCGCTCCTGATCAACGAAGATAAGATCTGCTGTGCGTTGCCTGTTACCCTACTGCTTAGGGGGTTAAGGCGAGTGGCTGAAATCTGTCCCATCACTGCTGACGTATGACGAGAAAATTCGATCTGTTACCCTACTGCTTAGGGGGTTAAGATCCTGATAGAATACGATCTGCTCCGCTCCTGATCAACGAAGATAAGATCTGCTGTGCGTTGCCTGTTACCCTACCGCTTAGGAAGTTAAGGCGAGTGGCTGAAATCTGATCCATCACTGCTGTATGGAGATGAGATTCGCCAAAATTCGATCTGTTACCCTACTGCTTAGGGAGTTAAGATCTGATAGAATACGACCTGCTCCGTTCCTGCTCAGCGAAGATAGGATCTGCTCTGTTTTGCCTGTTACCCTACTGCTTAGGGGGTTAAGGCGAGTGGCTGAAATCTGCTCCAACACTGCCGTATGGAGATGAGATTCGCCAAAATTCGATCTGTTACCCTACTGCTTAGGGAGTTAAGATCTACTGGAATTTGCTGTTTCCACCAATCTTGCTACATCGTCCACTGGGGAATCTATCTGTAGAATTGATTTCCTGAGGTTTATGCTTATGACAAATGATTAGGATGTTATGATCAGAATGAATCACATGCTCCTAACCTAATGTATTATGAAAGATGTGAATGCAGAATCGTCATGAGAACGATCTTTTTTAATGTCTAGGGCGTCATCACTTGTTGCTCATCAAGGCTCTATCGTAGTACGCTGCCCTCTTATTCGGCTGGTGTTTTGATTCAAAACCCGAAGAATAATCGCATTTCGCTCAAATAGCTTGCCCCACTGTAACTTCGGGGTCCACCCATTGTAATTTGGAGACATAAGATACATCCTACTGCAATTCTTGGCCATAGGTTCCATATCAACTTCCATTCGTCCCACTGTAATTCGGAGGTGCAGGATCTGTAACTTATTCCATCAATTGATCACTCCTCGGGTGATCTGACTAGATGTGTATGCATGATATCTGCATGGATGTAGAATATCATTTTTCAAGAGTGACCCCCTTTTATACTTAGGTCGACATTGCTCGTTTTTACCGAGATTATCGCCATCACGATGTCTCATTTTTGTTCAACTAACATCTTCGACAGAAGATCAGAAGAAATAAACTCAACTTAAGCCTAACCATTCTAACCTTTATACTGGGTGAGCTCCCAAACGACTGTCTTGTTTTAGATTCCTGTACCATTTAAGAGCTTCTAGAGTAATATGCAAAACTCCTTTCATGAAGATAATATTAGTCCACTAATCGTTATTTCAATGCAAAATGCTTGAAAAAGATCTTAACACTAGACAAAAAGGGCATTGGTTGGGAGCATAGCTCAAAACAAACAAGCTAAGCAAATGCAATCAAAAAGGAAATTTATTAGACGCGTGTGTCAAAACACATAAAATGATCAAAGATAGCAGATTCAGAAGGGACAAGATGGAAACTAGGTGCCCCAGATATCGCAGTCTGAGCTTCTCTGTCCCAACTTCTTGAGAACCATTCTAAGCTCAATATGTGTCTAGGGGATCCGGAGTACTTTGTCGATGCCTCAAGATGTAGCATACTTCTTCAGTGTTAATTCGGGTATAGCAAGACTACTGTATGCCCCACTTTTAATCAAAATTTGAGCTGCCCTTTTTGGGTTTTCGACTCAAATCCCCTTTGGTCTCAAAGCGCCCTTTGTGGGTTTTCGCCTTGGCCTCTCCTTTTCTTTTCTTTTTCTGATTGATTTTCTTTGTTTTTTTTTTTACTTTTGACTTTTGATCTCAAGGCGCCCTTTTTCCTGTAAAGTTCCTTTTGTATCTGAAGGATCTTCTCCAATATCAGGTCTTATCATGAAATTCTCGTAGGCGAAACTGTTCATTGTAAACTCGCATTATCTGACCGTGGCAGATTGCTATTTTTCTTCTTCAGATTTGACTGATCACATCAGAATTAGGTTCCTTCTGCTTCATTTAGCTTCAATTCTGATAAAATTCGGAGGAAAGGGTCTCAACTTCAATATGCCCGACCAATGAGAAACGTGTTGCCCTAGCGAAAATTCTGGCTAACATTTGATAAGGAAAGAGGGTAAATGGTAACTTCTTTATGCCAACCATTACAGGTCTCAGTCATCTTTCAAAATCCCTTTTGGTTGGTTTTGGTTGCCTTTGTTGCACTGATATTGTGTCTGATCTTCGAATAGACCGCAAATTGTCATTTTTGGATTCGGATTTGAATTTGAATTTTGAATTTTGAATTTTGAATTTGGATGTGAACTTGGATTTGGATTTGAATTTGGATCTGGTTTCGAATTTGAATTTGGATTTGGATCTGGTTCTGTATTCGAATTGGATTTGCCTTTGAACTTGAATTTGAGGACTGTTTACCTTGTAACTTTGGCATATGAAGTGACCTTACCCTCTTAGTAAAGTAATCAGCAACTATGAAGGTGATTTGGTGTTGGCGACATTGATCCTATAACGTTCATGCCTCACATAGAGACTCCGTGAAGGAACAGAGGGAACATGTAAGACTTGTCTTGTTTTTGTGGCGAGCTAAGTTTTGATCTTCATTTCTTCCCTAAGCTCGCAATTTTAATTGACCCTGCGTAAGTTAGAATCTGTCTCTCATCTCGTTCTACCATCCTTAACGAGTCGGAAGTTAGGTACGATCCTTGTCATCTTCGAAGTCCTCAGATCCCCTTAGACACATATCTCATTTAAAAGGGAGTTAGTAACAGTGTTACTCTTGACATTGATATCTGGGCAACTATTGTAGGCACGAAGGCAAATTTCAAAGAATAAATGATTCTAAAGAGATTATTTGCATTGATATGATCATGAATACGAATGAAAGAATATGAATGGAAGTCCAAGAACCAAAGAATCTATAAAGAATAAAAGAATAATTGCTCAAAAGGATGCATTTCATTGAAATAAAATTTTGGACACAAGCCTATTTCACAAAAGGACTCTTATTGCTTCTAGGCTAAAAGCAACAAGCATGTTTTGGATATTACTCCAAGCAAGCTCTAAAATATGTCTCTTCCACAGTTCCATTGTTTAAAAACACTCCCAAGCATATAAAGGCAGATGCTTGGAAAACTTTTATTCCTCGGTTTTCTCTTCGAATACGCCATTGGTGCTCTGATTCCTTGATTTCTAGACTTCTGAAGATTTCTTCAAGGAAACGCAATTCTCCTGCCCCTTTCTTTAATTATCACATTTTGCTGTTTGGTTTGGCTCTAACGGATCATCGAACTTCACAATACCCATTTGTATTAACCTCTCAACCAACTTCTTAAAGGAGGCGCAATTTTCAATTGAATGCCCTATAATCCCCGCATGATACTCACATCGAGCATTTGCATCATACCATTTAGGGTACGGAGGTTGTAGTGGCTTCACATGGAATGGGGCCACCATATGTATATTGAATAATTTCTGATATAAATCCCCATACGACATTGGGATTGGAGTAGACTGGAGTTTCTCCTTTTGTCTTGCACTGGGTTCTTGTCTCAACGAGCACTGATGCCCTTGGTGTATGTTCAAATTATTCACTTCATTGTCCCTATTTTTCGAAGTTGATCTTTTGGTAGTTTCCCCTTCTATCTTACCACCTCTTATGGCATTTTCAATCATCTCACCTGCCATGACAATGTCAGCAAAGCTCTTAGTGGTGCTTCCAATCATATGAGTAATGAATGGGGCCTTCAAGGTGTTTATGAATAGCATGGTGGTTTCTTTTTCTAAGAGCGGTGGTTGAACTTGCATGGCAACCTCCCTCCATCTCTGTACGTATTGTCTGAAGCTTTCATTATGTTTCTTTTCCATGTTCTGCAGAGTGATTCGATCGGGTGTCAAGTCGGACACATGGCTATACTGTTGCATAAAGGCACGTGCTAAGTCTCTCCAGGAGCCGATCCTGTCGCGGCTTAATTGATTGTACCATTTAGCCGCGGCCCCAATCAAACTATCTTGGAAACAATGGATCAAAAGTTGATCATTGTTTACATACCCTGTCATTCGCCTACAAAACATAGTGAGGTGGGCTTCAGGACAGCTAGTCCCATTGTATTTTTCAAGTTCTGGCATTTTAAATTTGTAGGGGAGGACTAAGTCTGGGACCAAGCTAAATTCTTTGGCGTCCATTCCATGTCGACCATCAGCACTTTCTAAAGCTCTGAACTTTTCCTCCAACCACCTGCAACGCTCCTCTAGTTGTTTCGAGGATTCAATTCTTTCCCTCTCCTTTTCAGCCAAGTCCAAATCAGGGGTGAGTGAGTTGATGGGATTATCCAATGGGTTAGACCCCGAACCGTCTTGTAAGTTCACAGGCATCCCAATATCAATTTGCCCCTGTTGAGGCCTAATGGTAACAGACGGCCTTCGCAGGGGTGCTTCGGTCTGTGTTTGTGTACGGGGTGGGGTGAAACCTGGAGGATAATCATCATTGTCTTCCGCGGCGGTAGCCATAGGGGCCTTTCCCTTATCCATTGCTCCTTTCAGCAGCTGGGCCATTTCAGCCACCATACTTCTCTGAGCTTCCATCATCTGTTCACGCATATCGTCTTGCATTTTTACCAATTGTTCTTGCAATTGCTCCTGCATTTCCTTTTGGAGTTGCTCGAATCTTTGATCCATATTCTTGGTTTTAGCACGTGTACCGTAGGGATGTGGAGTTTCCAGATTCTTTTCTTCTGTAATAACTTCCACCAATTAGGGTCTTCTTTCGGGTTTAAATGCATGTGATGCAATGTAGTGCAAATGCATGAATGCAAAAGAAAAGAAGACGTCGATTATGAATTCAGTTCCATTAGAATAACTTTTTCTAGAAAACAGATTTCTTTACATGAAAACGGACTACATGTACCGCCATTGCCCTTTCATGGTCCAAATAGAAACACTGATCTTCCCTTCATGGTCAAATCTTGTAGGTTTTCGAAAAGATGCCTTTGTTAGCTCCTTGTCGCTTGATATGGGCCCTGACTCATTGCTCGCTTGCCTCCACGATACTCATAAAAAAATGACGGCTCTTGGATAATCTTCGTTGGCTTGAATCTTTGGCAATCAAGTCATGTATTCCTTCGTGGACTTTCAGCTTTTCTCCTTTCGTGCTCTTGGCAGGTGAATCATGTATTCCTTCGTGGACTACCAGCCTTCTCTCGTCATATTTGCTTGGACTATATCCAGATGACCGTACTATAATTCATTTTTATCAAGAAATTCGTTTCCTTATGACAAACTATTCTATTAGGAATTGAATTTCGAATCGACACCTTCTTTTCTTTGATGTAATGCAAATGCATGAATGCAAAAAGATATCGATTCCGATTCAGTTTCAATTTAGAAAACGTTGTTTAAGGAACAAAAATCCTTACACAAAACGGAGTACAGACACTTCCGCCCTTACGCCTAAAGTCTTAACAAAGCAAACTCTTGACCACAATTGGATTGTAGCCCACATTAGTGCTCAATGTGTCGGCCTATACCGTCAGGGTCTGTAAATAATCAACTACCTTTTAAATTCGAGTTATGACCTCATTCATGTGGTAATCCCTATAGCCAAGGATACTTCCTTCAATATCTGTGAAGTTGTTCTGATTATCTTGAGAGAGATTGGCGAACAAGTGGGCATCCTTGTCCCGTAGTACGCCGACTTAAAATAATATCCTACACCCTCAGTACTTCTTGAGAATCGTCTGCATGGGTGTCTTCGCAGTATAGCTAATCTCGAAAAGTCTTTGAATGATACGGTCTTCTTTAATCGCTTTCTTTCACGCTCCTTTGGGCTATCCAAATCATCAGGGCTTGCATTCCCATTGTTTCTGATGAGTACAATATCCTAAAGTACCACAGTAAACTCAGACTTGTTGTTTAGTAGTTGTCCCATAGTAAATGAACCTCTTTTTTAACATCATAGGTGAAATTCTTTCCATCCAACTCATTTTTGTAGGTCTCACATTCTGTCAATCACTTTCCTTCCAACACCCTTACTATCTACAGGGCGACCATCTTCATATGAAAGAGGAATGCTGTAATGGTAGAAATGTCCATTAATGCTCTCACGCTAACTTCATGTCAAGTGAATTCTGCAAGTCCTTGTAGATGTTGTAGAACCACTATTTGGCCTCATTATTCTATTGGGCCCCAAATGACCTTAATTACTTACTCTGCATTGAGCTGATGCGAGTGAAATCCTGCAACTCCGATGTATGCCCCCGGTGACACTATCTAACTTTTCTAACTAGGCTTTTTTCTGACCACGCACGGACGTTTGCGTTGTCCTCCACTTTATCAAGATATTCATTCCTCCTTACAAAACTTTCTAACTTAGAAATAGAACCGTGAATCGATACCTTTAAATGCTTTATGACATGCAATGATAACAAAATAAAATGGGTTAGCATCACATATAACAAATATAATCCAAAGAAAATGAACAAGCACCTATATAGGTAGTTACTAAGGGTTACCTCCACACTACCAAGGGTAGGTACTTAAGGCTCATTATATGCGTTTCGGTTCTAGAGAAAAGGGGTACCTGAACCAGCAGATTCCTCGATCCTCACCCATTATAGGCTCATATGGACCAAGTTCGGTTCAGGGGGACACATTTCCCTATTGCCATGCGGAGATGAAAATCTCACGAAGCACATAGGTACGGATGTATCCCGGAAGCAATCAACTAGCCCATGCGGAGGTGAAAACCTCACGAAAGCGTAGCTTCTCACTCCCACTTAAGGGTGTGACCACAACAGTCATGCAGATGCAATGTGTGCGAGGAAAGATAACAACCATATGCAACAATCACATGTAAAAAGATCATATTTTAGAAAATTTCCGACTCAGACATTAAGACAGAAAACGATCAATTTTGGCTTGACTCTCTTGGTGTCCCCAGCGGAGTCGCCAAGCTGTCGTAACCATTTTTTGAAAAAGTAAAAAACGGATGTCGACTTAAAAAAAATGAAAATGGGAGTCGCCACCAATCTTTTTAGGTGCGATTGGATCACCTTATAAAACTCTTTGGTCTACGAAAAATTAGAGAAAACGGGCTCGGGAGTCGGTTACGCGCGAGGAAGGATTAGCACCCCCGCGACGCCCAAAATTGGTACCAAATTGAGCAATTTTCTGTCTTAAGCCGAAATTTAGAAAGATTTAAAAATAGGATTCTTTTTTTTTTAAAGCATGGATGACTTGAGTAGAAAAGTTGAGACTCCTTTGCCTTAGAAGAATACGAACGTCACATCCAGCACGATTGGACACGAGGTTCTTAAGTTCCTCGAGACCGAAGTCGTCTCGTGAGTCACAAAGTTTTGCTTAAAAGGGTATTTTAGGTATTCAGATGAGCGAGAAATCGCAACCCAGCATATTAGGGCACTATTTCCCGCATCTCTAAACACAAAAATATTGCTTCGTTTTTGAAACATTTTGAATAAATCTTGAGATGATTTGGGTTGAAAAGTCGAGATTCTTTCGCTTCGGAAGAATACGAACGTCACATCCAGCGCGATTGGACACGAAGTTCTCAAATCCCTCGAAGCTAAAGTTATCTCGCGAGTTGCAAGATTTAGGAGGGTATTTTAGGTACTTAGACGAATGAGGAATCGCAACCCAGCACGTTAGGGCACTATTTCCCGAATCTCTAAACACTAAAAACATTGCCTCGATTTATAAGATATTTTGGATGATGCTTTTTGAAGCCATGGTGAAAATGAAATGTCGGAGCATAATATTAGCAAGTTAAAATAGCGATAATATTCACGATAAAAAGGTGATGTAAAAGGAGTGTATTTGAAGGGTATATACGTGGTAAAAATATGTCTATGTAATGTAGTTAGAACAAAATATGAGTATGAGATAAAATAATAGAAAATATGAATAATATGATATTGAAGGCGTGCATGCATAAAATGCACGCATAACGGTATTCTAATGTTGGTATAAGGAGTATGCGGTTAATGAAATGAAAGGAGACATGTTTATATACAAATTGAATGCATGAGATGTAGATATAGTATATGGTGTTGGAAATAAGTAAATATATTATACAAAATATACGTACGTAGTAGTAAATACATATATAAAAATGGTATAGAATTATGAACATACATGTTTATATGTATAATGTAATATACACAAAAATAGAGATAGAGTAAAAATACATGATAATATCAATATAGATATATTAAAAGAATATATATATATACAGGACATACGGATATATATATATGAATATAACAATAGTAATAATAAATACATAATAATAGAGTTAAAGATATATACGTGAAATATGTACGTAAAAGAAATAATAGTGTTTTAGAATATTAATACATAAAGCATCAAAACATAACGTAAATAAATAATAATAATAATACATGCACGCGTATAAAAGTACGAAACGGTAATGATGATGATGATGATAATAATAACAATAAATAAAATATAAAAAGAGAATATGATGTATGAAAAAAAAATGAAGTATAAATAATAGTATATTAAAGAATAATCAATAGAATAATATAATATATAAAAAGAATACTATATAAAAAGTATATATTTATGCGTATATATGATAGAGCATACATTAATATTAATAATAATAATACTAATAATAAGGTAAACAATAGTAAATATAATAGATACCATCAAAATTAATTAGTTTAATAATTAGGAAATGAAAATAATACTAAAAGGACTAAAATTAGATTGAAATCGAAGTTTTAGGGCGAATTTATAATAAAACAAGAGGGGAGGACCTATTTGCTCACGCGTGGGACGTGGAGGGGTCAAAAAGGTAATAAACCCATTCGGTCAGAGCATGCAATATCACCGGGGACCCGATTGAAGACCCAAAGTAATCACGGGGTCAAATTGAAAACTTAAAAAGACTCGATTGCACAGGCTTGAAAAAGCGGAGGGGCTAAATGCGCAAATAGCCCCTCCAATGAAAACACGCGGATCCTTGGATCAATCGGGTCGGGTTTCGGGTTGGTCCCCAAAACGACGCCGTTTTGGGCGCGTTTGGGGGTTCCAAAAACGGCGCCGTTTTCCACCATTATAAAAGCCCAAAATCTGTTTTTTTTCATTTGTTGAGCTGCTTGGGAAAAAAAAAGAGAGAGCAGCTCTCTTTGCTCTCTGGGTTGTGCCCAGATTCCGGTCAGAGGACCGAGAGGCTCCGCCGTGAGTCCGTCACCGGCCACCGTCGCCGGCCACCGTACACGGTGGCCGGAAATCCGAAAGAGGTAAAATTTTCCTCTCTTTTTCTATTTATTATTATTTTTATCCTATACAGTGTGTGTGTACTGGTAAAAGCGAAAAGAAAAGGAAAGAGGAAACAGATTCCAAAGCCCTAAAATTTCACCTTCGTTTTCGATTGCTTGACCTTGGTGTTTTTCCCTTCTGATTTGGATTGGTATCCTGCTTTTAACACTGATATTGCTATATTTTATGTTTAAAATTTGCTATTTTCATGTATTCGAAAGAAAAGCCCCCTTCTGTATTACATTGTTTTATGACCTTATATAGCCTATTTTACAACTTGCTTTGCTACTTGATTGATCTGCCTTCTTTTTGCAGGTAAATGGCGGTGGAGAGGCGGCGGATGTGATGGTTGTCAGGGGCTTCGGCAGAGGGTAGGTGCAAGTGGGGAGTGGCGGCTGAAGGGTTGCTGCTGTATTTTCTTAGTATTGGGCTAGGGTTTGTCTAGGCTTAGTGGGCTGATTGGGTCATTGGGTAGTTGTTTGGGGGGGGCAAAATTGGGCTTACAACAATATTGATTTGAAATTTCCAGAATTAATTTACCTTTGAGAATGCTTATAACATGACATTTCCGAGGTGCTTATAATACGTTTGCCTGTTCTATGGATTGGCTCTTCGAAATTGGAGCTGGGGTCTGTGACATGATGACTGGGTGCAATTGACTTGGATTATTGTTCTGGGTCTGGTTTGTCCTGGCAATTGGAGTTATATATAGAAGCAGCAGGATGAACGAAGTAGCAGTCCCGTGCAGCTTTCTAAGGTCCTTCTTTGCTGTCTAGTGGTTCATGATATTGTCCCCCCCCCCCC
This sequence comes from Gossypium stocksii, assembly GCA_020496765.1. Taxonomy (NCBI): domain Eukaryota; kingdom Viridiplantae; phylum Streptophyta; class Magnoliopsida; order Malvales; family Malvaceae; genus Gossypium; species Gossypium stocksii. The sequence goes on from CM035623.1 coordinate 116,874,889, forward strand.
CCGGCTCTCTCTCTCTCTATGGCCCATACTAACCTTCATATGCTTTATACAGTTTCTTGGGCGTGACAACGATGATGGTACCCGTCGCAGTGCGGTCTCTGGCAAAAAGGTAACCCAATCTTGCTGCGATGCAGAAAGGATTTGTTTGTAGTCTCAATGTAACGTGCAGATGTGATGATACAGGCACTCATGGTAATTCATACTCTACTATTGTTCTTGTTATATCATTCTAGATTCTCTTGAAACTCGACAAGTCAAAGGAAGATAAAGCAGCAGAGAGTAAAAGAAATGAGTTGTTGAAGTTTTTAAATGCTAGTTTCGATTGACTTGGTAGAGCCCAAATTTCAAACTGCATCATGAATGTAAGATCAGCGGAACTATCATTTTGGAGAACATGTTATCTTGTTATCATGTTTCGCAGTCACATTGAAAGGTCGAATTTTCCTCAGTCTTGAGGGAATGTAGGGTATTGGTCACTTCAGCTTGAAGCCGTGTGATAAATACGGTCAATTCATAAGATTTTGGTGTGTTGTATTTTATGGGTTTGGTGTTTTCTTTCATATTTGAGATGTTTATTTGATGGTTGATTATAGGTTATAGTTTTTCTCTCTGTTGAAAAAACAAGATTCAATTGTCTGGTCTCTTTCTTTTATATTTGATGGTTGATTATAGGTTATAGTTTTTTTCAGTGTAGAATTTTAATCGGAAACCGGTAGTTTTTATGGTCAAGAAAGGATTGTATGAAACAAGTATATTATTATTTTTCAATAGTTTAATGTTACATCAGCAATTTTATCCTCAATTTCATGATTTTCATTTGGATTTTACTTTTTTAGGGATTAAAATCTTAAAATTTAAGATGAAAATGTCAATGTGATATTAAACTATTGGAAAGGAGTTATAGATGATACGACATCATTGTCTTATACAATATTTTTTCTTTTATGGTCTGACGCATTTTCATGAATGAATAAGAAATCGGTACAAATTATAAGGTTGTGTTTATTTTTTACGTGTAAATAGCCACAATTTAGATTTGGTATTTGAGGTTTTTACCCCTTATTCATGTATTGAAAACCATACTATTAAGCAAAATATATGTTGTTTTAACTAATTATAATTACTTATTTAATATTAATAACGTTTTAAATATTTGTATTTTAATTGAATAATTTGATTTAAAGCTACAATTAGTTGAATTAATGAATCATAATTCGTAGGTCCCATTGGTTTATGAAAATGTACATTTTTTTCTTCAAATTCTTGAAATGTGGGAAGAAAAAATTTAAATTCACTAGCAATAATAAATTTATTTATTCTAAAAAAATGATATTTATGATTTTACTTCTATTATTTAAATTTTCCTTTTTCTTACTATACTCAAAATTTTTTTCATTTTTTATCTTTGTATCTTTATTTTTTCTTTTTCTATATTTTCCCCTTTTTTATTAAATATAATGTAAATAAAAAAATATTATTACTTCAAATTAGAACCAGTAACAAGTTATTGTTTGCAAGAATATATTTTTCAGTTGCCTCAAATATATAATGGATTAATTGAGCCAAAAGAATATATAAAATTGATTGATGAATTAAAAAAAATTGTTAATGGATTAATTATCCATAATAAAGATTAAAAAAAAGGATAAATAAGAAGTTAGCAACGAGGGTATTATCGTCATTGAAATTGTATCGCTGTGTCTATTTAAACGCGGTCAGCCCGTCAAACCCAGGCCATTGAGGTAGGGTTTTCATATAATCTGTTGAGAATTTAGGCGCCGTTATCCAAGTTCACTACATAATTCGATTTTTTTTTTTGAAAAATTGATTAATGTTTATTGGTCGCACATAGTTCTTCCTGGGAATCCACTGTGGCAGTGAATGGTTCTTAGGATTTTATCTGTGCGTAAAGTGATGCTTTAAGTTGATCCTTTCTGCTTGAGCTTTCTCCCTGTTTATTTTTCCATGGAGATGTGCTCCAATGTTACTGGATTACATATTTCTCTTTGAAAAATAAGTTGTTTTATTTATTTTAGTTTCTTGGTTTCTGGAGATACTGAAATTATTTTCCAGGTTAAATGGATTATTGTTATCAAAATACCCAACCGATATGCTTGGAAATGCCAGAAAGTATAAACAGATAAAGAAGCAAAGTAGGGGAAGACTGATGGCCATTAAAAGACTCATAGCTCAAAACTCTACCTGATTGTGTGATGTTTTTAGCTCCATTTTGAGGTAAATGATGTCGGCAGCTTTTGACATGTGGAAGGTTGAATTGTTAATCTAAAATCCAGTCCCTCTCGCATTGAAATTTATAGGGTTTTATGCGGTGGTAAAGCATCATCAAAGACATGGATTATGGTGCTGTACTGCAACAATCATTTATACATAATGTTATTCAACTTCAATCGGATGGATTGATGAATCGATAAATGGTTGATTCATTGGTCTAAAAAAGATATCGAATTCCTTTTCAATGAAACTGTTTAAAATTGCTTTTGAACGGGCCCAGGTGTTTTCGACCAAAAGAACCGGAGCTGATTTTTTTGCCCAACTAGAACCACTCAAATTTGCGTTTATTAAATTCTTTGAGTAACTTATAAATTTTGTTGGAACAAATTATTTTTTAGTCTCATTTTTAGCCCAAAAACTCCAATGATCCAATATGAATGAAAATAATTAAAAATACTAGAAAATTATAAATTAAAATTATTAGGTGCATGAAAAATATTAAATTTTAATTTGTCACATGCTAGAATTTTATTTTGGCAAATCACAGTTTTAAGCTCCTAAATCAGCTTTACTTCTAAAAAGTGTATATTTACAAGGCATCAAACTTAACAAAAGTGAACTCTATTGCAAAGTAGCATCGATCAAACAAAGAAGCTACAAGAAAGATGTTTGAGTAAATTAAAATTTCATATTTCAGGTATAAATTTAATTCTTATCCCTAAATTACTTGTTTGTGTTTAGAATTTATTTTTTTGAACTTTTTTTATATTTATTCCATGTATTTTTTTTTTTTGAATTTTAGATAATTTCATTGAAAAAAATCATTTTAGGTTCAAATAATTTGAGGTTAAAATCAATTCTACGTTTGAGTCTAATTAAACAGATTCTTGTGCTTTTTTAAGATCAAATAAAATAGGATCAAATTTGCATTCAAATAGATGAACTCAAAATTTGAATCAAAATTGAATGCTTAAACATGCTCCACTTTATACCATAAGTAAGAAAGATGTTCACACCAGAAGTGAACAATCCATGCACACGTAACAAAAGCCAGTAAGCATCTGCAGGAGAAACCCTAAATCCAGTAAGCAAGATTTGTTTGCAATAATAAAATGGCAGACAGGACTCGTTATCAACTACAAAGCCTATGCTTAAACCCTAAATCCCTTGCTTTTCCTTCTTCCTCTAGCCCTCTCGAACTTCCTCCCCTTTGACCGCACATAAGGCTTAGAATGGCTGTGAGGCACACCAGGTGCTGGACCAAAGTGTTTAACTGCTTCACGAGCGTTCTTTGGACCTCGCAGTAGCACCTGCAGTTCCATCCAAAGTAACTTAAATAAATCCAGACCCCATTTTCTTCTTTCACAAGACATAATATAAGCCGAAGGATCGGCTTTACAGGAAAAATTTGACAATGCATAACTTATTTCATTTCCAGTCAAAGGGTGTATTTGATTTCTCTGTATACCGAGAAACACTCGGTATTGAGAAAAGTTTAACTAATCCAGACTACATTTCAAAAGAAGAAATAAATACATTAAACTTAATCAAGTTATATTGAAAAGAGCATCAATATCCTTAACAAGTGAACTTAACAAACTAGTACATTCACATTGTAAAGAGACAAACTTCGGGCACATTATGTTTTCGAGACATCATCGCTTTAACGTTTTTAATAGTGCATGGAATTAAAACCGATATTTCAATTCCTAAGAGTTTCAATAAATGAACAAATAAGCAATAAAAATTTCAAAAAGATAGGACTCAAAAATGTCAACTGAATCAACATACATACATTTGAACTAACTAATGTAGCATAACAACTCGAAACAAAATGCAAGAGAAGGATCGATACCGTGTTCTGACCCAAAGGAGCCCTCAAAGCAAGCTGATCAAAAGTCAAGCATTCCCCACCAGCCTTCTCAACCCTAGCTCTAGCAGTCTCAGTAAACCTAAGAGCTGTAACCTTCAAAGCTGGAACCTCATAAAGCCTAATATCATCTGTCACAGTCCCCACTACAACACCAACCTTATCCTCCTACAATTTATTTATGTACAAAAAGTATTAAAACCCAAGCCAACAATAGTTTAAAGATCCTAAAAAACCCAGAACCACAAATAAAATACCTTTCCCTTCATGAATTGAATAAGCCTAGACAGAGATAGTGGAGGCTTGTTAACTTTGCTCATAAACAAGCGTTTCAATATCACAGCATTGAATTTGCTCCCAGTTCTTCTTACAAGGAAACGATAAAGCTACAACCCAAAACAAAAATCAGATCATTTATTCCAAAAAAAAGAGTAGACATTTTTTTATACAGAGTGGAAGATAAATGGTAAGACCTTGACGAGAAGTTTAAGGTAAATATCATCGGATTTGGGAGCTGTCCTTTTGGACTTCTTGCTCTTACCTCCTGCAACCAAATCAATCCCCTGTTAATGAAAAGACGAAGAAAACAAGAGAAATCTTAGAACTTGTTTTTTTTTTTTTTTTCATGTTTTTAAGTAAATAAAAATGAAACTGGGAAAAGAGGGAAAGAGACCATTGCTGCAGCTTTCACGGTGGAGGTGAAGTGGAAGAAGCGCCGGGTCTGACTGAGTTAGGGTTTTTGAATTTGTATTTTGTGAAATTGGGTAATTAGGTAGAGTTGGGTTTATTGATTTGGATCATGGTCCTTTATTGATAAACGGGCTTTCTCTTATTAGGGATTCAAGATTCATAGATCTGATATCCGGCCCAATTTCAGGTTTTGGTGGATGATTGATTTAGAAAAGGTTAAAATATGCCAGAAGTCTCTCTACTCTTCATAAATTTAGAATTTAGTCCCTATATTTTTCGGATTTCAATATTCAAGTCCAATTTTCAGTAGTTGAACCTGAATTTTTTTTGTTGCTAAACTTGCTAACGTGACATTTTGAACACTTTGAAGTAATGTAACTAAAAAAAATGATATTGTAATGAACCTGATTTTTAACAAAATAATTTTAACAATGTTAATAGTTAGATTTGATTTTTTGAAGTTTGAAAAGTAGAAGAATTAAATTCATAAAATTAAAAGGTTTTAGAAATAATTTGATAAGTTTTTAAAATAGAGAAATAGGGTTTAGTGCTATTTATTTTTATTTTCTTTTCAAGAAATAAAATAGAGTTTTGGTGGTTCCCTAATTTTAGACACAACTTTTGAGAGAAGGTGAATTCAATGGCGGAGTCAGAAAATTTTTTTTTTGGGTCAGAACTAAATTGTATATTTTTGCAGTAATAAAAATGTAATTTCACCATTTTAATAATTTATTTCTTTATCTTTTTTAAAAAATTAAATCAAATTTTTATTATCTTTGGAGAAGTCAAAGTGCAATTTTACTATTACTAATTTAAAATTTTATAAATTATAAATAGTCTAAATGAAAAAAATTCTATTTTAAGGGAATCCGAGCGCCTGCAACCCCTAACTATGCCACTAGAATTGAGTTTAGAAATTCCACTTCTAAGATAATAAATTGTTGTAAAATTTAAATGTATCCAAGGTCCCAAACTATGAAAGATTATAATTTTAATGTTTAGTTTATTTATTTATATAATTTAAACTTAAAATTAAAAAGATGAACAAAAACTCTTATAAAAATAAAGGGGAATTGAAATTTATATTTAAAATTAAGATATAAATATTAAACCTCAAATTTAAGTGTAATATAAGAAATTAAATTTATCAATTATCTAGAGATTTTTTTTTCAAGAATTTAGAGGTAGAATTCATCCTTGTGGTTCTGGATTTTTATATTTTTTCGGGTATAGTTATGACTTTAATTTGAGTGAAAAAAGATGAAATAAACGGCATGGGAAGGTTCCTTCTTAAGGTTCCTTCGGCTGAACATAATAGTACTTTTCAAGCTCCAAAATGAACCAGATACTCTTTAATGCTACACTGTTTTGCAGAATCTTGTTGATGAAGGAAAATACTTGGCCAGTTTCCTCTTTGTCTACATATCTTCAAGTACTGTTTTCTTGATTGAAAAAGAACACCCCATAGCTTGGATTGCAAGATTTCTATATATGTAAACAGATGTAGAACAGCAATGGAAGAAACAAGGAAGGAAGTGAAAAGAGAAGGTGAGAAAAATGGGTTGTTTCTTCATATGTTCACCAAAATTTCTCTTCTTTTACCTTTTAATTGTTCAATCTTTTGTCTCAGAGACAATCTCCTTTGAAGACAATAAGCCAACAGCCTATGAAGTTCTCAGGGATTTCAACTTCCCTGCTGGTCTTCTCCCAGCAGGTGTTACTGGCTATGATCTAGACCCTATAACAGGTGAATTCTCAGCTTTCTTGAATGGTACTTGTACCTTTACTCTTCAAAGGACTTATAAATTGAGATACAAGAATACCATTAGAGGGTATATTTCAAATGGGAAGCTTGCAAGATTGGAAGGTATAAGTGTGAAGTTCCTTTTCTTCTGGGTTAATGTTGTTGAAGTGTCAAGGAATGGGGATGAGCTTGAATTCTCAGTAGGGATTGCCGGTGCTGGTTTTCCTATGGATAGTTTTGAAGACAGCCCTCAGTGTGAATGTAAGCTTATATGCAATGATCAGAAAGTAAGGAAGATTAGGGAAATCCCTTTTGTTTCTGCTTGATTAGAACCCAAGTTTGAAATGAGGGGATAATTTGATGTATTGAACTCTGTCACATGAATTTTATTGGTGTTCTTGCTCAATGGAATGAATGAATGATGGCTTATTTTGTTAAATTGTTTGCTTTTTGATGTTTGCTTATAATTTTGCTTGATTTGTTCTTCAGGTTTGTTTTTCAATATGTTTATTAACTCCATTGTTTTAACATCATGATTACATCTAAACATGCACACAGAAAGGGTTTTCCCCCCTTCAATTATGATGTTAATGCAGGCTGGTTACTTCTAAAGTTTAGTATAGCTAAGTCATAAAATGGGATGGGACTGTGAGAAATGTGGAGAGCCACTACTTATGAAGGTTGGGGGATAATCAAATAGTTAGAATTTGAGCAGAATGGGATTATGTTCTTCTTGCCTTCATTTACCATTTGTCCTGGAAGGTATTTATAGGGAGCGGGAAGGTTAGCTATAGCCTATGGGTCCTCTTTTTGGTCCTTAGATACCAGGGTTTTTTAGCAAGTGTTAGCTCAGAATGTTGTAGGACTTGAACGACTTAACAAGAGGATGACGGATGTGTGCGAGGGGTTTTTTTAGATCAAGAGGGTCTCAGGGAACCGTATATACATGTTAATGGATTGAGCTACTCGCCCAGATTTGAAAGCTCACTCGAAATTTGAAAAGTTTTGGGTAAAAATATTAAATTTTAAAAAAATTTGGACAAAAAAATTAAACCCATTTAAAATATGGGCCGGACTCAGGCGTTAACATTCAAGGCCTGAACTTGGTCCAGCCCAACTTGTTTTTAAGTTTATAATACTTTATATTATGTTATTTTTATATATTATGTAATTTAGAACACATTAAAAAAATATACTATACTAAATATATAATATTACTCTAATGTAAACATTAAAATAATGTTAAGATGCTTATATAAAAAATCAATACATAAAAGTGTATAAAATTATTATAAACATTAAAATAATGTTAAGATGCTTATATAAAAAATCAATAAATAAAAGTGTATAAAATTATTAAATATTTAAATAATATAATATATTTTTTTTAAAATTAAAAAATAATATGGACGGACTTAAAATGGCCTTCACTTAGTCTTTTGCACGGATTTAGACCAAATTTTAAGATCATATTTCGGGGCCAAACTGAACGTAGACAAGCATAAAGTATTTTAATATAATACATACATTTATCTTCAACTTATTTGATATAAAAATAGATAAATATCAAATTTATATATAAATTTTCATCGTAAAATGGTGCTAATTCAATAGTGTTGTTAGTAATTTGAGAAAATTTCATCAAATCAAAATTTTATGTATAAAATCGCACAAAATCAAAATTTATGTATGACATTGTACATTAGATCAAACTTCATGTACAGTTTTGATATTTATCCCATATAACAATAAAGTCCAATTAGTAATTTTGTTAATTAAATTACATTAAATTTATAATGTCATATATTCAAAGTTCATTAATAGTGTTATAATTGCAGTTTAATTATTAAATTAGACTAAATCACTGGGATTAAAAGTAAATGGATTAAATTTAAAAAATCTAAAGAGTACAGGGACTGATGGCAAAACTAAACCAAATCCTTTCAGGTTTTTGGAAACTTGAGACAACCAAATTTCACCAGTTCTTTTGCATAAAGCTGAGAAAATATAATATAATAGAGGTAAGTTCTTACATCTTAAGCAAGTTTTAGATAAATACTAAACAACTTAAAGTAAATATAAAGTTACAAGCAATCAAAACCTTAAATCTGGGATTATTAATTTGTTGGCAAATAACATATGTATGTATATACATATATATTGTCAAGATTGTTTTTCATTTTCCAGTTTATAAAAAACAAAACCCAAAATCTGACACAAAACTAATAATTTCTGATACCTAATGTACTTGATTAAAATTATGAAGAACTATTATGACCAAACAGCTATAGTTGGAGCCATTTCCATGTTTTCTCTTTAAAGATGGCATAACTCTAATGGCTACCGCCTACCAACGACCCCATTTAGTGGACCCCATCTCTCTACAAGGTTAAATAATCTATGGTTTGATCTGGGTTAATTTTCTTTCTCTTTATAACTCCAAGGGAAGTGTCCCCATTGTATATCTTTTACCTTTTCTGGTGTTTCCTTTTACATCCAAATACCCTTTGCCTTTGAAGTTTGAAGCTTTCAAACTGTTGGCAATGTTGAATCTCTTTTTTTTTTTTTTTCAAAATATTTGACAGCCAACATCCATGAATTATTGTCTTTCTTCATCAATTTCTTTCCTTTTTGTAAAGGTTGATCCTTTTTATTCTACTCAATTCCATAAATTTTCTACCCTTTCCTTTTAAAGATTTTATTTTGTCCTTTTTGTTGACCTTTACTTATCGCCCTTTGTTCATGTAAAAAGGGTTTTTTTTTTTTCTTTTTGTGTGTGTTTATTTGTTGAAGTTTCAAACAATACCCTTTTCTTTCTATATATATGAATTAAGTCTTTTTTGGTTCATTTCTTCTCCCTTTCTGTCGATACCCTTTCTTTATAGTATCTCCCGATAAAAAAATTGAAGGGAATTGAGTAGGTGTTTTTATCTCTAAGACTTTAAAGCATAAAAATGATGATGATGACAATGGAAGGAATGATGGATCAGGGTGTATTGGATGATATAATAAGAAGGTTGTTGGAAGGTAAAGGCAGCAAACAGGTTCAGCTTTCTGAAGGAGAGATCCGTCAGCTTTGTGTTAATGCTCGTCAAATCTTCCTTTCACAGCCTAATCTACTTCAGGTTCATGCCCCCATTAGAATCTGTGGTCAGCTCTCTCTCTCCTTCTCTCTCTCTCTTTTCTATCTATTTATGAAATTGCTTATGTTTTTGGCTGTTGTTATTTGAGGAATTGATGTTTTCCCTGCTAACACTTTGATAGCATCAACTTTTGAAGAGAATTTGAGATAAATTTGTATTTTTAGTTCATTGGATATGACTTGGTTCTAAACAGTTTGTTTTGAAAGTTCATGGAATGAGAGTTTATTTAGGTTTTTTGGATATGTCCAATTTGTGTTGAAAATGATTGTAATGAAGTATATAGCTTGGTTGAATTAGATGAACTTTGTATCCAATTTGGGATTTTTCTTTGGTAATTTGGGAACTAATCTCTTTCCTAAGGAGTTGAGCAGCAAATATTTTGACTCCTATGTTGTTGATGTTGTTATAATGGGATAATTTTGTCTTGAACTTCGTGCCTATTGTGAAGCAAGCCTGAACTGACCAACTTAACCGACCTTCTGCTCGATAAATTCTAACATATAGGCCTTATACAGGTGATATTCATGGACAATACCAAGATCTCTTAAGACTCTTTGAGTTTGGTGGCTATCCTCCTGCGACAAACTACCTGTTCCTTGGGGACTATGTAGATCGAGGCAAGCAAAGTTTGGAGACGATATGTTTGCTTCTGGCCTATAAGATACGGTATCCCGACAAAGTTTTTCTCTTAAGGGGAAACCATGAAGATGCGAAGATCAATCGAATTTACGGATTTTATGATGAGTGTAAAAGGCGATTCAATGTTAGGCTTTGGAAAATATTTACAGATTGCTTCAACAGTTTACCGGTGGCTGCACTCGTTGATGAGAAGATACTTTGTATGCACGGAGGGTTGTCTCCAGAGTTGGAAAATTTGGATCAAATAAAGGAAATTCAAAGGCCAATAGAGGTTCCCGATAATGGTCTTCTCTGCGATCTACTTTGGTCCGATCCTGGTCCGAAGATCGAGGGCTGGGCAGACAGCGATAGAGGAATTTCATCTACTTTTGGAGCTGATGTAGTTGCTGAATTTTTGGACAAGAGTGACCTTGATCTCATTTGTCGAGGCCATCAGGTAAGCACGGTTTCTTTCGAGCTAGAACTTTTATGAATGGTTGTATATTAATGGAACCTTTAAGTTCAAGCTAGAGCACTAACCAATCCAGTTTTTGCCTGCATCTATTGCTTAGAAACTCCTATCTAGTTGACCTTCCCCAAAGATTGTTTACAAACTCCGTTCGAGTTAAATGATCTAGCATCTCTTGTCTTTGGTTGCATGGAAATGCTTTTACAATAAAATTTCTTAGCATCAGTATTGCTAAAAGTTTGCTTGTCGGAAAAGGCTAGACGATAACATGCATTTCGATGACATCTAAGATACCACTAGACATTCTTTTGCGACACATGCTCCTGGATTAGCCCTCAAAGTTTGCTTGTCGGAAAAGGCTAGACGATAACATGCATTTCGATGACATCTAAGATACCACTAGACATTCTTTTGCGACACATGCTCCTGGATTAGCCCTCAAAATATGACCAATATGGTCATTACAATATGGTCAGTATTAGTTATTTCATTCAATTTGTTTAGATTGAGATTTTTCTAAGTTTTGAATTGCAGGTTGTGGAGGACGGCTATGAGTTCTTCGCTAGCCGAAGATTAGTAACAATATTTTCAGCTCCAAACTATGGTGGAGAGTTTGACAATGCTGGTGCTTTATTGAGTGTTAATGAAGATCTTGTGTGCTCCTTTGAGATATTGAAACCGGCTGATAATAAATCGTTACCAAGCGGTTCTAAGCCCCTGAAGAAGGTACGTATGTCCACCTGAGCAATGCTATCATATGTTGCAGGTTCAGAGAAACATTCAATTGATTATAGTTTATTTTGTTGTATCTGTATTCTCAACAGCCACCAAAGATGGGGAAGGTTTGATGTTCCATGAATAGGGATTGCTAGGGATGTCATTCTGCTCAAACCCGAAATATGACCATTGACTTGAAAAAAGTCCGATTACTTCATTGTACGAGTAAACTTCCATAAGATTGTTACTTGCAAACGAAGTCGTCGGAAGAGTCTGTAAATTAAACACCCATTATCTCTTCTGTGCAGTAACAAATTTGTTTTTGCATTGGACACAGTTTTGTAATCACTATCAGTGTGCAATCTATGGATGGATCTGCCTTGATTTGTGTTGAATATACTTAGTAATCACCCTATTTCTGGTTTACTTAGGAACCATTTACAATTTACCTAAAATTTGGACCTTGATAAAGGTTGTGCTTGAAAGCTACAAATTATGTGACAGCCTTAAAACGACCCTAGTCGGGATGTGGTTTCGGGACCACAAAACCGAGGCATAAAATATATTTAACGTTCATATTGATGTCTATTATATGTGATAATTCATGTGTGACATGTTTGGTGTGTCAATTTAGAGTTATAAATTTGAATTTCACTTAAAAGGGCTTAGTTGTAAACTTTGAAAGTAAACTAGCTAGATGTGTGATGGCTAATAAATGCATGCATGCAAAATCAAGGACTTGCATGTCAAATTACCCACTTTTATGATAGTGGATGGTAATGATGACTTAGTTTGTCATTTTATGTTTTGTTTATAGCTAATTAATAACAATAATGATGAAAATAAATTTGTTTATATTAAATAAAATAAGTTGTCATAAAATAGAAATAATATAGTTAATAAAATAAGAAAAAGAGGGTAAAAACAACATTTTTTGTTCATCTTTTTTTTTCCTTCATTGCCGTATGTGACTAAGGGAGAAGAGAAATAGGGTTCAAGCAATTTAGTTGGGAGAAATCTTGATTAAGGTACAATTTTTAGATGATTTTCTTTGCATTTCACGAAATCTAGTTGGTTTTGAAGCTCTCTACTTGTCCATGTTTGAATTTCTTGAGCCCTAAGTGCTAGAAACATTCGGTCATGATGCATGTCTTCTTGGGTGATGATTTGTTAGATTTTCCTTATTTTGAAGATGATTACTAAGGGAGATTGAGCTTCATAAGCATAAAACCCTTGTGTGATAAACAAGATGTAATGTTCGGCCATATGAGCAAGGGTGGGGGTAAATTGTGCTTTCTTTAATGCTTGTGTTAAATAATGGAATATGGGTGTTGTTTGAGCTTGCCTAAAGGGTCCTCTCCTTTGTCTAATGTGAAAATTTTCTTGAGCTTTGAAGGATGAAGGCATTCGGCCTTGTCAAGTTGTGGTTAGGGAGTTTTGTTTTGCATTTAAGAGCTTGTTAAAGCTTGTTAATAGACTCTATGATGTTAAAATTCATAAGAGTTGGATTTGTGAGTTCAAATTAGTAAGATTAGAATTTTAGAGAGGATTAAAGCCTAAGGGACCTTCGGTTCTTTGAATGATTGAGTTGTTGTGCTTTTGATTGTATTTTGATCTTGAATTTGATAAATTGATTATGGAAATTATGATACATATTTTGCAACATGAGCTAATTGAGCATTGCTCATAAGTTCACTAAGTAATAGGCTAAGGAAAAATTATACATGAACTTAGTAGGTATTATCTTGATTGATTTGGATGGTTGAGATTGTGATTCATGTTGAGTAACATTCGGCTAGTGTATCCTTGTGCCAATGATTGCCAATTTTGGACTCAAGCATTTAGTGGTAAAATTGTTAAATGAACAAAGGTGAATGAAGTGGCTAAATGCCTTATGTGTATATGCATGTATTCGGCTAACTTGGTAATATTGATTTGATTGTGGATGTAATGAATATGAAATATGTACATTGTGTTAAGAGCAATGACTTCTCTAAATGGTGCCTTAGAAAATGCTATATTTCGAGTATGTGCTTAAGAACATTAAAGAGTGAATTTTGTATAAAAATCTGCTTGGTACAGCAGCAGTAACGTGTTTTGGAAAAATCACCATAAATTGTGTAAATTGAACTAGAGGCTGAATAAACTGTGTAATTGAAGCTTAATGAGTCTAGTTTCTTATGAAAGAAACCTTGCCAGCAAAGGAATTTCCTACAAATAGATTTTTAGAGTAGAGTGAGACAGTGTCAGATTGACTTCGAAGTCCCCTGCTTTGTTTTTGGAAAATCACTATAAATTGTATAAAAATTGTTATGAGACAAAATTTATATGCTTAGACTCCTTAATGAGTCTAGTTTCGAATGGAATAGGTGAGGCCATAGTTGGAATTCTGTACGAGGAGAAATTCAGTTCGTAGTATGGAGTGGTCAGTTTACTCAAACAGTGAAATAGGGAAACTTTGAGAAAATTCTGGTATTGATTGGCCAAACCAAAAATTATGAAAATTTTATGGGTGCAAGATAAATGAGTCTATTTTCATACAAAATTAACGGCACTTCATTTGGAGTTTCGTAGCTCCAGTTATGAGTAAATTATTGAATGCTGCTCAGAAAATCAGCTTGCTGTGAATTATGATATGTATGTGAAATGCTCCAATGTGCATGAGTGTTTGCAATGAGAAGAATATGTATGTATGAATTTTCTATGAGTGAAAATGATTCTTTAAGGTGCTTGAATAAGGATTAATAGAATTAAATGTTTTATTTAGCTCAAGAGCATAGAGGGACGAGTTCGGATAAAGGGAAGGCTAAAGTGGTCGAATAGCCAACTCGAAATTTCTCGTGAAAGTTCAAGGTAAGTTTTGAGTAATCGAATTCGGTATTTAAGTTAAAATGCCATGACATACATGCTGATATTTGAAAAATGTCCCATTAAGAAGGAAACCTTATTCATGTTTGCTATATAGCCGAATGGCTCATAGAGAAAAGGACCGAAATTGAGATTTGAAATGCATTGCTTATGTATGTTTGATCATTGGGCCGAAAGTCTAGAAAAGAAGAGTATACATGTATAAGATTTGAATTATATATATATTTATGATATAAAGTCGAGAAGCACGTTATATGTTTGTATGCAAATGAATTGATTGAATAACAAGTGCAATCTTGCTATGTGAAACTTGGCAACATGCGAATATATATATGTGTATGAGAATATGTGATGTGAATCCGGGATTAAGTCCCGCTGACTATATGCGGAGATTATGTCCGGGTTAAGACCCGAAGGCTATATGCAGAGATGATGTCCGGGTTAAGACCCGAAGGCTATATGCGGAGATTATATCCGGGGTAGAGACCCGATGGCCATGTATAGAGTTTACCCGAGCTAAAGATCTCGATGATGATGAGAGTAAAGCCTAAGACTAATGGTCTTCAAGGTAACGATCGCTAATGAATTGCGCTGAAAGTGTTAAGTTATACAGGTATGTACCCTTGGCTTATATGCAAGCTGGATTTTGGACCGAATACTAAGGTCATTATGTGATTTCTTATGTGTTCATGAAATGAGATTATTAATATGATCAAAGTACAATTGGCCTATGTGAAATGTTATGTGAATTTTTGTGACATGTATATGTTTACGTGAACTTACTATGAGTGAAAGCTATCCACTTTCGTATATGACGTGAATGTATATGTGTGGAAAAAGGGTGACTTACCCAAGAGAAGAGGGAAACAAAAATACGAACAACTATGCTTTAATTTGATGATTTATTTGATGTCATTGCTTAAAACTTACTAAGCATTGTAATGCTTACTCCGTTTCCCTTGTTTCCTCTGTTTTATAGATCTCTTTTTGGAAGCTACGGACTCGGGGATTGAAGCCTTAATCACCTACACTATCGCTGTTATTTTGGTACATTTGACGGTTATTTTGGGTCAATGGCATGTATAGGCTATTTTCCTTCGATTAAACCAAACTTCATTTTGAATTGTAATTATTCTAGCCATGCGAAAATGGCTTGCTTAGTCTTCGAGTTGATTATTTATGTGAATGATACTCGTATGGTTTAATGTTGTGGCATGTTGTTCAGTTAGTAACCAATATGTGATGAATTTCTAATATGATGATCGGTCTTTGAATGTTCGGTTTAGCCCATTTATTAGTAGCCTCAAGGTATAGTTTTGCTAGCATGCTTGTAGAACTCAATGAATTCACGTCTAGCTTGTAACTATGAACCTCGTTAGTTTGTATTTTGATTTTGTAATACCTTAAACCCTAACCCGGCGACGGACAGGGGCGTAGGGTGTTACAAATTATGCCTCTTATTGCCTCCCTAAACAAGTTCTTAAAACATCACAAATCATTAAAAGACAGTTATTTCTAAATCTATCCATATCAAGGACAATGATTAAAAATATCTAAGTAACTACAACGGAGGATTCAAAGTTTTGGGAAACAGCAAAGGCAAACTTTTATTTTTGCTATGATTTCACAATGGAACTGCAAAATTAGGCTTATACTAATGTATAACTCTTGATATATTTGTCTGGTACAAATGGAGGGGGGTTCACAAAAATATTGATCAGTCTAGCATTCGAGTGGAGAAGTGAACTTCGTACATATGCCAACCTGAAAAAATACCAAAAAGAAATGAAGAAATGCGTAAACAACAATGGCGGGGAATGAAAAACATTGAAGATTTTAATTACTGAATACTTACAGATTTCAATATGACATTTCCAAAAACCGCAGTAACGTTCATCTTCGATTCCCTTTCCTATTTCCTTGACTAGAAGTGGGTGTCGGGTTCATCTTGACTTCTAGTCTCCTAGCAGCGCGTTGAATAGCTGCAAGCTTTTGGCGTTGGTTATGGCTCTTTCTTTTGCTGCTTGGTCAATAATATTACGAAAGTAGTAGATGATTATAAGATTTTAATGCAAAAAATTAACTGAAAAAACTAGACAACCTACAAACAGATTAAATACACTGTGAAGTGAAGTCCACTTAGCATTGAATACTTTTCCAGACATGGATATCCTTCTAGGAAACTTAATAAAACTTGAAAAAAAAAATTGGATGCCTGGAGGAAAACTTAATGATTCACAAGAAGCAAGTAACAGAACCTTATAAAAAGTAGGCCCGCTGTAAGAACAAGGCCTCCTACTGCCCAAGAAACTCTTTCATTAGATGGCATATCCTGGAGCCACTGCTGGAAATCTTCTAAGAGCCCATAGTTCCCAGTTTTGTGGGGTTTCTCAGATCGTGAAGCTCCCCATGAATCAGCAATTGAATCAAGACTTGCTTTGCCACCATAACAGGACGCTTCTTCAATACCACCATGCATGCCAACGGATTGTTCAACACGGAAACCTGCAGCAAGGCATAATTCTGATCCATTGGATGCCCATTCAGATGCTCTACCACAAACAAAGTCATTTGCTCCACATGGTGCTAGAACCTGACAGAAAGTTTCTTCATTTGAATTAGATCTAGGGGAATATCTAAATTGAGAAGATACTAAACCAGTATGACACAAAGCAAAACTAAATAAAGCTCCAACGCTCAAACACATTACTGTACAACAGAGAAGATATCCGACTTCATTGAATGATGGGAAGCACCATGTAACCATCCTAGCTATCAAATTATTACAACCTAAGTGTCGATAGCTCTTCAGAGGATATATTAAAACTTCATAAACACGCAACCCTCCCCCGATCCCATTAGTATATGATCTTTACATGGTGACTTAAAAGTCTACCTGTGTCTTTGCATCCATTGAGAAGTAAGCATTAGAGCAGGCCTGAAATACTCTATCACAGAAGGATGTGCATATAAGTGGGGGTCCAGGCTGAACTCCGACTCGTGGATCACATATGGAACATTCCAGCAATTCCCACAAATGCAAACACTCTTCACTGGCTTCACCTGTTAAAGCCAGCCTCCTAATAGAAAGCAAAGCAGGATGTGTCTGGGCAGCATCACAGCAAGTTTTTTTCCGAAACACCCTACAGAGTGTCAAATCCTTGTGTCCCTTCCCCGCCCTTTTAGGAGGTTTCCCCTCAGAAGAGAAAGGTGGAAAGCGACCACCTTGAGATACACAAAGACCACCGGCTTCTCCTGGTAGATACAAAACAAATGAATCTAACATGCTGCAGTTTTGTAGGCAAAATTTAGAACCATAACTGTTGTATTTAAGGAAGACCATTAAATGAGAAGCTATTCAAAGTAAAAACACAACATGCTTAAAAGAAATATCTGCAATCTACAGAGTAATCTAACACATACACATGGGTAAATCAGCTAACTTTGAAGCTTAAAATTGACAAACTAAAAAGAAAAAAGAAACAAAATACCCCATTATCTAAACCCAAATAAAAGAAACAAAGCCCTGCTAACATTACGATTCAATTGATTGAGGCCAAAAGGAACTCCTTTTATCAAAACAACAACAACTAATGCCTAATCTCCAACCCTAAGTCATGAATGAATAACTTGAAACAAAATCCATAACAGTATCAATAAAAGAAAGAAACCCAATGAAAGAATTTTTGAAGCTAAACGAACACTAATAAAAAAAAGAAAAAAAAAAGAAGAGGAAAGCATATATTGTTTGTTACCATAAGAAAAGGACAGAAGAAGGTTGAAAAGGAGAAGAAATATAAGAAGCCCAAGTTCAATGTTATTCATTGCTTTTACTTGTACTCTGATTTTTGAGCTGTGAATCATTGAGAAAACCCAGAAAGGTGGCGGGGATCCTGCATTTACAGTGGTGGAAGAACTGAAAGAAGAAGCAACTGGAAGAGTGGAAGAGATCAATGAGCAGAGACTAGAACAACGTTAGTACTACGCTTGATGTCAAAATAATCTGGTAAGTCGTCCTGGGTTTTCGGGTATTCGTTTGCCCAAGTTTGTATATTTGACCCGTTCAATTAACTGGGCTTTGTACCACTCCAAGCATGCAAGTTTGGAACCCATTTTGACAGGAGCCAGATTAAGGTTCCTCTATGGGTTTAGAACATATTCGGCCTTTTAAGATTAAATTCGACTGAAAGCAGAGCAATAAATGTTAAACAACTATATTTACCTGTGTTTGGATTGCATTAAAACAAAAGAAAGAAAAGAAGTTTCAAAAGGAAAAAAAGAAAGAGTAACACTATTGATGCGCAAAGTGAGAGTCGGTGATTCTGGTCGGTTAACTTTATTTAGTACTAGGTGGAGAGTCGTATGTCGCCATAGAGATCCCAGCTTGGTTGATCTAGAGAGGAAGGAGAGGCCTTTGATGAGGAAGAAGATTGGAGAAGAATAATCCCCTCCTTCCTAAAAGCGAAGTCAGGAAATTTTGTTAGATGAAATTAAATTATATATTTTTATAATAATAAAAATGTAATTTTATCATTGTAATAGTTTATATATTTATAATTTTTAAAAGATTAAATTAATTTTTTATTATTTTGAGGGTCAAAGTATAATTTTATCGTTACTAATTTAATATTTTATAAATTATAAATGAGTCTAAATCTAAAATTTTACATTTTAGAAGGGGCTGACAACCCCTTAGATTTGCTACTGCTCCGTCCATCGTCTTAAACCCTTTTAGAGGAAAAATAAGAGATTGTCTTATCTGTCGATCTATTATAATAATAGTTTATTTGTTTAAAGGGCCTAAGGTATAAAAGATGTAACAAGTGAACCCTTGATGAGATTTAATAATATTTATATGCATAATAATTGTCCCTCGGTCAAGGGAAAAGTTAAAAAATTACTTTTCTTAAACTCATTTTCTTTTAGAGGTGTCCTTTTTGAAAAGGACAATCTAATAATGGAACATTTTTTGAAATATTCTGTAACACCCCTTGTTTGGTTCGGTCATTAGACCTAAGCTATAGGAGGTTACCACACAAAACTCAGATAACATTTTAAGTACTTTAAACATGCATGACAGATCATGCCGCGGACTAGTAAATGACAAATCGCTACAATGGATCGACTGGCTATACATAGTATTTTTTTTATAGCTAAATTGTGAATTTTTTTTCCACAAATACAACTTTTTCAAAAAGTATGATGGATTGTTCCCCAGATACCTCTACAATACAATAAGTACTACGGAAATTGCTAATGTACATTAAAAACAAAACTTGTATTCATTTTATCTACAAACATCAAGAGAGCACAAGGATAGCCCTTTAAACTCTAACTTGGCTTATTATAAAATAACAATTCCTCTATATACATGCCACTTAGAACAACTACTACTCAAAATCAAAGGTCTACCATAACATCTGGCGGATAGTGTGAACGGCTTACTATTTCGATCTATGCATTCTAAATGTTCCAAAATCTACAATGTAAAAGTAATTTTGGTGTAAGTATTGAGAATACTTTGTAAGCTCATACAAATTCAATAATTACTTACCACGAGTAATAATTATATGATAAATTAATACAAAATTATAGTTTCCCTATCCGCTAACATAGTTCGCCAACAAGGTAAATGCATATATTTTATTAACTATGGTATATCGAGTAAGCAAATGATATAATGACACTCTTCCTGTCAAACTCAATCTCATACCTTTCGTTGATACGGGCTTCAACAATTTTAATTAATTCTTTCATTTCTCCTCATTTCTTAACTTGCTAACTTCACATTTCACATGTTTTATATTACTCGATGAACATCATTAAAAGAATTCAAAACACAAGTACGATTCACAACAAAGGCTCATTCGAGTAAATTACATACAAAGGTATAAGGTTACCCGTTTAGGCTAAATCTTTATCGACACAATAAAAGCCTAACCAAGGCTATATACATGTAAGGTTACCAGTCCAGGCTAAACATTTAAAACGACATCAAATTACCAGTCCAAGTTAGATTTGTGTCACACGTATCTTCAAATCTGTAACAAATGTTGGATCTCAGAATTATCAGGAAATAACATGTATCCATGTGTATGAATCTTTTACTAAGTTTATCGGAACACTGTCATTTTGTAATTCCATTCACATTCTTTCATAACAGAATTTAGTATTATCTCCTCTTTATATATACTTAGCAATAAAATCTACTTACAAAATTTTTAATTGTATAATTTAAAAACAAAAGGAAAGAAAGTTAAATAATGTTCTTATTGCATGAACTTAAACAAAAGGAAAGAAAGTTAAATAATGTTCATATTGCATGAACTTACTTGACAGAATGGTAACACACTATGATAAAGCCTACTCAACAACCTTTCATTTTCCACTGTCTTTTCTTTACGGATCCAAATCTTGATCTATAACATAATTTAATTCAATTATTATCAACCAAATATCATTCATCGTCTTAAGGTATTTATAAGTCAATTCAATTCTGTCACTTGAAATTCTAAATACTATTCGTCAGCTTACAATGCATCTAAACCCTTTTGGACATTCATACTTAAATATTTATAAATTAAGAATAACAATTCTTCACTTTACCAAGTAAATCTTTTCATATCTAAATTTCTAATCAAATCAATTAACACCAACACCTCACGCAAGTAACAATGGTAACACTTTAAAACTTTAATAGTTTTGAAAATAGATACACGGGTTAGCTAAATTGAGTTATTACGTTCACAAAAACATAAAATTCATGAGAATCAGACAATAATTTACTTATCATGCAAGGCCGAAAGCTAAGGAGATTCTTAAAGCTTTTCTTTCCTCCTACTATGATGAGATTTCGGAGAAGATATGAGAATGAAAATCTGTAACGGCCTAAATTAAGTGATATCGGGACAGTAGTTTCATAACCACAAACCCGAAATAAAAATAAAATTTTAATTTAATAATATTGCATGATTTATATTATGGTAGAAAAGTCGTATGAAAATATCGATAAAAAATTTTATCGATTTAGTGGTTATATAGAGAAAGGACCTAATTGCATAAAATGTGAAAGTTATGTGCTAGAAGCTAAAAGGATTAAATAGCTATGAAGTTAAAAATTTGAGGTCCTTATATGGTAATTAGACCATCAATTATAAGATGGAAAATATCTTGGGTGATTCATCCATGGAAAAATTGAAAAGGGTAAGGGCTAAATTGGAATTGAAGAAAATTAAAAGATGATATGGGATTAAATTAGAAATATCATCTTTTATTATAATCTTCAACCCCAAAATCCCATGGAAACCCTAGGAGAGAGAGAAGAAACTAATCAAGCTTAAATTGGTAAGTTTTCATGTCCCGTTTTTAGTAATTTTTATATTTTTGAGATCAGGATAACTTATTCTCTTTATTTTTGGGGTTATATTGAAAAGATGTCAAAGTATGGAAATTTAACCATGAATGAATATGCTGGAAATTTAAAATTTATGGAAGAAAATAAAAGGTTGATAGTAGATAAACAACTTTTACAAAGTAATTTTGGGTGAAACTATGAAAAAAGGACTAAATTGTAAACTTGTAAAATTCAAAGGAAAATTCTAATTTTTGTGAAACATAAGTTTTGTAATTGATATATATGAATTTTGTCTAGGCTTGGATAGAGGATTAAATTGCATGAATTTCATTTTCCGAGCCTAGAGACAAAATTGGAATTAATGAAAAGTTTAGGGGCAAAATGGTAATTTTTCCTAGAGCATAAATTGAATCTATTAGAATATGAAATGAGTGGAATTTATGATTAAATTCATTTATATAGATCCGGATGATTCAAATACGAAGCTAGATCGAGGCAAAGAAAAAGTCTCAGATTAGTAGATTATAAATACGAACAATCATCGAGGTAAGTTCGTGTGACTTGAATTTAATTCTCGAAAAGCTTGAATTGTATATTTATATGACATGAATGTTAATTGAATGTTTAATGTATGAAAAAGGATGAATTGGCTACTAACATTTGATAATAAAAAAAAAAGAAAAATAAATCTCGGTTGAATAAAAGGGAATTCAATGGATCACAGGAATGGATGTGGCATGAATGGTAAAAAGGATTTAGCCTGGATGAGTAATCCTAATATAAGCCTCCCGATGTATATGTTACTGAATGGATTTAGCCCGGACGGGTAATCCTAATTGAGCCTAAATCTGGATTTAGCCTAGACTGGTAATCCAGACAAAGCTCTAAAGAGTATTTGTTGATGAAGGGATTTAGCCTGGTCTGGCAATCCCGACAAAACTCCTTGAGTGTACATTACAGGGGATTTAGCATGGACTGGTAATCCCGTTGTATAGAATGGAATTTGAGAGTGAGCTATCTGATAAAAGCGAAATACGAATTGAAAGATATGAATTTGTACGTTGTAAGTGTACTACTAGAAATCCATCAAAATTTCGAAGAAATTCAACGAGAAAATCTTGGAAATAACAAGGGCATGGAAATTATGAAATTGATGAGCTCATCATTCATTGTATGATATTATTACATGGAAAATATTGGACTAACCTATGTGTTGAGAATGTGTATGATAGGGTACTATCTTATGGTTTGAAACTATGTATGTTTGAACTAATGGTTGAAATTATACGGTAAGTTAAATTCTTGTTACATGAGCTTACTAAGCACTATGTGCTTACCCCGTTTCTTTTCTCTTATTTTATAGTGCTCGAAAGCTCGGAAGGTCAGAGATAGGTCAGAGCCATATCACACTATCAACCGGCTACTTTTGGTATTTAAGGATGTTTCATTTTGAGATAATGGCATGTATAAGCTAAATACTAATATTTACATTGAAATGGATGGTTGTAAACTAGCTATTGGTATGGCAAGTATGGATTTGGTTTTGGATAATGATATGGTAAACTATTATATGCCTAATTTTCATTAAATTTGAATGTTCAAAATGGTTTAAAATGTTGCTTGGATTGGTAGTTGGTATTGAAATGGTTTGGTGCAGGTATTGGATGAAAACGAATGAGAAACGAGGCTTGGATATAGCCTTGTTTTTGTCCACAAGGGTAGACACATGGGCGTGTTTCTAGGCCGTGTGTGACACACGGTCTAGTACACTGATGTGTGTAAGGGTCGTGTGTCCCTTGCATCCAAAAATTTGAGAAACAGAATGCCCAGGATTGAGCACACGGGCCTGTGCCTTACCCGTGTGAGGTACACGGCTTGGATATACGACCGTGTGATACGGCCGTGTGAATCCTGACCCAAATTCAAAAATAAAAATTAACCATACGAGCATGTACCTTGGCCGTATGAGATCAATTTGTTCATGAACGTAAGTCAGAGAGTTACAAGGCCTAGGGACACGGGCCTGTGAAGCCACACGGCCTGAAGCGAGGTAAGTCACGTGGGTGTGTTGGCCACACAGTCTGACCACACAGGCGTGTTCCTAAACCATACGGGCATGTGACCCTTGTAAATGAGAAAAAATTTGGGACTTTGCGAAAAATTTCATCTGATCCCGATTTAGTTCCGAATAATTTCTAATGTATGTTTTGGGCCTCGAGGAACCATCCAAGGGATAATACAATAAAATTTCAAGACATGAACAATCATTGACTTGGTTTATTGGAAAATATTCTATAAATCCTGGTAATGCCTTGTAACCCTGTTCTGGCGACGAATATGGGTTAGAGTGTTACAAAATCATTCTCTTTCCTTCCACTTAAATGCTTACTCTCACAATTATCAAAGTGTTATTTTATTACAGGTGTTCATCCAAATCCATGCATCAGCCGTCCATTAACATTGAAAGTGGACAATTGCTATATAAAATCTTTTACCTCCTAAAGGTCAAAGATGACTAACTATTACCTTCATTACAATTTAATCATTAAACTAAAATTAATTATCAAGTCAACCAAATTATTAAATCAAATTTTCTAATAATAATATAATAGACTAGTAATCATGAAATATGAAAACTTACAAACTCACTCATCAATAAACGAGGTTCCGAAACCATTGTTTTCGGTACCACTGAATTTGAACCGTTCCATATTGAAAGCCTAAAAAAGGCAAAAAAATCTTATACGAGGATGCAATACACATAGTTTAGGATGGTTAACTCTTTTAATACACAGCAAAGAGTTGCACCACTTAATTCTTATACCATTCTATGCTTGATGCCATGAAATGGCTAAGTGTTTGCCAACGTGAGCTAATATCTAATAAGGTTTGTCGCTCATAATGACTTTGCATACAAAATGTTTTGTTTTAAAAAAGTTACCTATGAGAATGTGTAAGTTCGAATTTAAGGGTTATACTTGAGAAGGTATAAACTTAAAGTTAGAAAGTTGTACATTACAAGGTATAAGCTTGAATTTAGCAAGTAGTATGTAATATCCCGAATTAGGGCCTAACCGGAATAGTGGTTTTGTGACCACAAATCCGAGGTAGAAATAATTATATTATAATTATTTTGATGTTTATTATATGATTTTATGATGGTGTGAAAATTTCGTGAAGAAATTCTAAGCGTAAAGTGCTTAATTTGAAGTTAGGGATTAAATCGAATAAGTTGCAAAACTTGCATTGTAGAAGTTTTCAGTATGAAATTTCTTTGAAATATTAATTAGGAGGTCTTAAACGGTAATTAGACCCATTTTATGTTCATGGACAAACTAGGACATGGAAGGAATTTTTGAAAGTTTAGTATGGAGGGGCATTTTGGTCATTTGGACATTTAATGAAATAAAAAGGGAAAAATAACACAAAATTGGTCATCTTCTTCATTACCACGAAATTTCAAGGGTTCTCCATAGCTAGGGTTTGTTTCAAGCTTCCAAGCTTCATAGTAAGTGATTCTAAGCCCCGTTTTTAATAATTTTTACGTTTTTGAAATCCCGGTAGCTCGATAAAGCTTATGTTAGCAATAATTTAAGTTAGGGTTCATATTTGGAAAAATACCCATAGGTGAAATTTGTGTATTTTGATGTTTTATGATAGAATATGAGGTTT
Organism: Gossypium stocksii; assembly: GCA_020496765.1. Lineage (NCBI taxonomy): Eukaryota > Viridiplantae > Streptophyta > Magnoliopsida > Malvales > Malvaceae > Gossypium > Gossypium stocksii. Next base: position 116,900,266 of record CM035623.1, read on the forward strand.
TAAATTATGTTAGAAAACTTGTGCTACTCGGTTTTAAGTAAAAACGAGTAAAACGGCTTAATCGGTAAAAGTACATATTATTCATAAGTAAGTGTTTTAGTATGAATTTGAGCTTGCTAATGGTAAATAAATGATCAGCATGTCCTAAAACATAAGAATTTGTGATAAAATTTAATTCCCGAGCTTTGGGGCAAAAGTGTAAATATGCAAAAGTTTAGGGGCAAAATTGTAATTTTTCCAAAATTTGAATTTAGGACTATTTTGATAATGTGAGTATTAAATAAGCTAAATGTGTTATTTTAGATCAAGAAAGACGTGGAATCAACCTTGATCGAGGAAAAGAAAAGATTACGGACTAAATTGCAAAAATCTTTGTATTTTGGTACTAAGGTAAGTTCATGTGCAAATAATGTAACATAACTGTTATTTTTAAGTTAATCGATGTTATTTATATGATATGCTGATTTTTATCATGAAATATATGCTTTGTGGTTATTTTTGAACAATATGCAAATTATGTGTGCTACTTGTTAAATATAAATTGCTACCGAGTATTGGTTCCGGTATTATGTGGAAGACGGCAAGGATAAGTGATCGAGGAAAATCCCGTTTGAACCTTGGGAATAGATTAGGATACAAGTGACATGTCACTAGGATGGTTTGGCACCCGAGCTCGTTGAGTTGAGTCCGAGTTCACTTATGGGTGCGAATGTCCGAACTCGTTGAGTTGAGTCCGAGTTCGTGAGATGTAACTAGGCATCCGAGCTCGTTGAGTTGAGTCCGAGTTCACTTATGGATGCGAACGCCCGAGCTCGTTGAGTTGAGTCCGAGTTCGTTTATGGGCGGGTTACATGATTGATTGATTACATATTCAGCACTTATGTGCAAATGATCCGTGTATCCGAGTTGTATTCCAATGTGTTCAACGGGTAAAATTCAAGTGAAATGGAAAGGCACTCAAGACGTAAGTGACAATTCGGTAATGTTGAGAAATGGCCGTATTGGACAGGTATGTACTTAACCCTTGGGTTGAAACCCGAGACAACAACAAAAATGTGGTAAGATGAAGTATGATGACTAGAATTGCGACATATGTTTTGGTGATGCTATGTTAATGTTGTTTGGCATAATGACTTTGTTATGTTACTTGTTATTTGCATGTAAACTTACTAAGCATTTATGCTTACTCCCTCCTTTTCATTCATTGTAGTTTTGGACAAGCCGGCTCGAGAATCGGGATAGGTCGAAGACTCGTTCACACTATCCAAAGGACTTTTTGGTAAATGGCTTGTAAGATTTAGTATGGCATGTATAGTAATATACCTACTTTGTGTAAATAATCTTGTGATATGGTGGTGGTTTGGTTGAGGAAATGCTTGATAATGTTGAGTCATTGAAATGGCTAATATAGATTATGTTTGATGTCATGAAAGAATAATAGGTTATCTAGTATTAAAAAGCTTTTATGAAAATGAAATTAGCCATAAAACAGAACATTGCAGCAACACTGACGTGAGTTTAAAAATTCACTAAAAATCATATAAATCGAATTTGATGATGGATTAGTTATGAAATTGAAACTTATCATGTCTACTTTCATATGGAAGAAGAAAAATAGGTAAAGGAGTTATACGTTATGAGATATTTGAGTTTTAGTGAAACAGGGCCAGAGCAATTTCTGGATCCCCTGTTCCAACTTTGAAAATTCACCATAAATTGTACAAAAATAATTAGGAGGATTACTTTATATGTCTAGATTCCTTATTGAATCTAGTTTTAACAGAAATAAACGGTATAGTTATATGAAATTTTTACAGGGAGAAAAGTGATTCGTAATGAGTAGAGGTCAGTGCAGTCGAGTTCTGAAACAGGGGAAACTTTAACTAATAAACTGTACTAATCCGCTCAGTCAAAAATTCTAGGAAAAAATTAGTGAATAGATATATGAGTCTAGATTCAGAAAAAATTTACGGATCTTGATTTCGAGTTTTGTAACTCGAGATATAATTTTTTGAGCGACCATGACGCAGAAAACAATTTATTCCGAAAATGAAAATAGATTTTGTAAAGTTGTTTAAAATGGTAAATTGTGTTTACTAACACCTCAAGCTCGACTCCGGTGACGGTTTCGGGCGTGGGGACGTTACATAGTATCCTTGAAAGGTATGTGCTCAAATGATTAGCCAAGTGTCTTCAAAGGCTAGCAATGGTTCTACTATTAACTTAGGAAGCAGTACTCTCAAAGTGAGTGTGCTCAAATAATTGGTTAAGTTCCTTAAGAGCCTAGAAGCGGTTTTGCTATTAGCTTCATAAGCAGATCCTCGAAGGGTGTGTGCCCAACTAATTGGCTAAGTTCTTAAGAGGCTCGCAGCGTTTTGCTATTAGCTTAGCGAGCAGTACCCTCAAAGTGTGCTCTCAAATAATTGGCTAAGTGTCTTAGAAGGCTAGCAGTGATTCTACTATTAACTTTAGCAAGTAGGACACTCTAACAATGTGTGCTCAAATAATTGGTTCAATGCCTTAAAAGGCTAGCAGTGGTTCTACTATTAACTTTGGCAAGTACTACCCTCAAACATCATGAACTCATTGTCTTGGATGGCTAGCAATAGTTTTACTATTAACTTAGCGAGCATTGCCTTCAAATAGTGTGCTTTTTCAATTTTATTTTATAACATAATATTTAAAATAGACATTTTACTTTCTCAAAATCACTTTCTAACAACAATAGCAAACATGATCAAACTTTTCAAAAAAACCTTTTCTACAACACTCTTCAAAAGTATCTTTTAACCTTAATGGTAAATTAACTTTTAATCTTAGTTTAATTAGTATCATTGTTGTTGCAACAACCTAGAGGATGTAGATAGTTTAAGTATTACACAAAAATATATAAAAATATTTGATGTAATGATAAAGCATAAAATTATGCATTGTCACATATTATCAAATATTAACCTATATGTTTTGTTTGGCTAATATATTAAGAAACCGATTATTATACCTTGTTTAAACAAGACCTTCTATTATTTTCATAGTTAAATAAACCCCTAACATATCATTTTTAAGCACGCAAGTCCTTAATTTTAATATTAAAGTAAAAATATTTAAATTTTCCAAACTAATTCACATTTAATGTTGATGTGAATTTCATGAGAATATAAAAACAAAATAACATTTTTTAAAAGTAAAATAAAACTATATTTTAAATATTTTTTAAAGTGTTTAATTAAATGCATAACACATTTAATTGCTCTTTTGAAGAACTTCAATCCATCTTTTAAATTTTATTGATGCTAAAATATATAGATAGAATTTCTATTGCATCAATTCAAAATATATCTAAGGGCTTGTTCAAATAAAGTGTAGTAGTTTAAGGGCTTTTTAAATATATTAGCCATTTTGTTTCTAAGTAATTCAGTCAGGGTAATTATTCACATGTTGTTGCTTGCTGGTTCGTAGGGGTAGGAGTAAATCTTGTCACGAGCCTCAAAGCTGTCGATCTCATTTACATTGAGTCATTTGAATCCACCCCGCCATTACGGTCGATCAGATCAAAATGATACAAAGAATCCAAACCAACTAGTCCTCACAAAACTACATCGACCAAACAATGACATTATAGGCAAATTGTTTTGGTGCAAGCAGTGACATTTCTCAACCAAGCATTCAAACCATAATCGAAGAATGAATTCATCCTTGGATCAAGAGCAGTTCGCATTCACAAACAATGACAAATTACTATGAAACATGAATTCAGCAAGCTATTCCGGTATAACCACATTAGAGGCTTATTTGATTTGGAGCAAGTAGTGGTCTTTCACAACCTAACTAAAACCGAACAGCATCATACAAAGCATGAAATGACAATGTATTCTTCCTTGGATCTAGCCCACTTATCATTTCCAGGACAAAGATGAATCGTTAAGAAGCACAGATTAAGAAAAGTAAACAATGTTTCGAAATTGTTCTAAATTTAAAGCAACTTGACACCTGCTTCCCTAAGAGAATCAATGACAGCCTTGACTTTACCATGATACTTCTGTTCTCGCTTTAAGGAAACGGAAACGGCAGGGATCTCTTTGAGCAGCAAGCGTTCCGCAAGTATCTTCCCAATCTTGGCAGCAGCCGCCACGTCCCGAGTAGATTCCATGCTCGACCTGAGGGCCTTCTCCTGTGAGCTTGCTGCTGAAGCCACAGTTGCAGTGGGAGAATGGATAACTTGAGCACTAACATACTTGTTTGTGAAATGCATCTTCAGGACATAGGGCTTTAGGAATTTTAGAATTCTTGGTGGTCTAACAGGTGGAGGGATAACCATCTCTGTCCCACACAAGGGAAAAAAAACATGGATTTAACTCCATAAATACAATCATGAATCATAATTGTTTAAGAACAACATTCCACTGAAACTTGATTGTAAAGGATCAGAACAGTAAAGAAGAACCAAAAGCTGAGTTAATCATATGAAGGAAAAAGAAAAAAACATGGGTCAGTATGATCCTGAGATTTGCTTCTTCGACGCTTGTTCCAAGCTGAAACTAACCCGAAAGGCATTGCTTTATAATTTCGATGATTTGAGCTCTTTTTCGATTATATTACATGGAACAGGCAATTTGTCGAACAGTTGATGTGCATGACAATAGTGATGATGAACACATTAATATGGATCAAATTCTCGTTTAGCCTAAAGCTTGAAAAAATATTAAGAAGTGAGGGATTCGGATCCTAACATCTACACTATTTTGTATCAAAAATAACATTAAAGAAGAATATCTCTAATGGGGAAAAAAATACATGCTACTCACCCATCAATTTTATTCCATTTTTTTTTTCTTTTTCACTCTTAACATGTCATACAATTACGAATGAATTTAATAAATTCAAATGCGGATCTACGAAATCATGAAAAAGTTAACTAATTCATGAACAAGATGTTTCAATCAAACCAATTATCTTTTTTTTTTCCCGAAAAAAGCTTAATAGCCACTATTTCGCAGTAGCAGCGGCGTATCACTGTTTCGCAGTAGCAGCGGCGTGCGCCACCGCGAAAGACCCCAATAGCAGCGAAACGGAAAACAGCAGCGATAAGGGTCCAACATTTCCGCTAAATCGATAGCTTTAAAAGAATAACAAGCGGAAAAATCGAAAACAGAAGATCAAGTAAAGCAGAGTGATGCAGATAACTCAAATATCTCCCTTATGACTCAAATAGAAATCAATCTCCAAGAAAAGTTTAGGGTTTCAAAAATTACCTTATGTAATTTCCTCGAACGTCGGAAACAGCAGAAGAAAAGGTGAGACTGGAACAGAGTGGGCGGCGGGGAAGTGTGAAGAGAAACGAGCGTCTTAGGTACGTGAATTTTAAGATGAAATTTTAGAAAAACATTTTTACTTTTTCTCAGATGGAATTAGAAGTAAAAATTTTTGGTTAAATTCTTGGATAGTCACCCAAGGTTTCATGCTTTACTATTTTGGTCATTCATTTCAAAATTTTATTATTTTAGTGGCTCGGTTTCATGCTGACATGATCATATCTTGATCAGTATAATAATTTTAGCTCTTAACATTTTATACAATATGTCAATTTGATCCTAATTCTAAAAGTTCAACAATTTTTTTCCTCAATATTTGTATATTTTGTCAATTTAGTTATAATACTCAATAACTAACCAATCAAGTGCCTCGGATAAAGAATTGTCACAATTTTGAATTGAGGTTACTAATAAAATACTTTTTAACTTCAGTTAATAATGAACAACAAAATAACTATAAAATTCGTATCCTAAAGTAACATTGAACAACTACATTAGATTTTAACTAAATTTAGAATCGAATTAAATTAGATTCCTAAACAAGAGACGAAACTCTCTCATTATTGTTTTATCTATCTACAAGACTAAAATTTAAGATCTTACTCGAGAGATATCCATCTCCTTCCTATTCAACTCAAGGGGTATTGATGATTCTCTATTTATCCAATGCCAAGAAGCACAAATACAAGAAAACATTAAATCCAACCCAGTTTTACTGAATGACTGAAATCTCATTTTCCCTTGATCTTCTCGATAACCAAAGATATACACAGATAAACTTTTCCTCCTACAATCAGCCTTATGTGAAATTCTTTATCAACACAACCTGAATAGCAAGTGGCACTTTGTAAGAAAACAAGCCAAAAATCCCAACATCATAAGTAGCAATTCAGACAGAAGCCTTTTACATTTGCAGACTCAAAGCTGAAATGAAAAAACAATAACAGTTCTCCTTAAAACAAAATCCATAATTTTTGTTCTTATCAAAATCATTATATGCCAATCAACTTTTGCATAGCAATGAATCAAAGTGAGGCTTCTCTCCCTAAACAACTTAGCAATCTTGTGAGCAGGAACCAATGGTAAATACGAGGCAACCTTGTACCCTTTCTCTGCACTGTTAACCACTGACTGGTTATTCATGTCACTGCAATAAGCGGCTGTCGGGACAAGTACTGAAGCCACTTGAGGGAAGAGAGGAAGCTGGTTGAGTTTACGCCATGCTGAAACTGCACATTGTTCAGCTTTGGGTTCATACTATGCATAAAGCGCTTTAGCCGAAGTCTCGTACTTGTGTACCCTGATTTTGCATATCCCTAGGCAACGCTCACCACTCCATCACGATATAGCCCAGAAGCTACATCCCGAGCCACACATGGGGCCTTTTGAGCTGCCGAGATGGCTTCACAAGGGCGATCAATCTTAGTCACCGATTCTTCCGGTTGAGCGATGAACGCTAAGGCGTTGAGTCTGGAATCCATCGGGACTATGGCTAAAGTTAAGGAACCATAAGGAAACAAGTGATTGAAAAGGAACACGTAAAAAACAAAATGGTTAATATCTAGTTTGCCCCTGAACTTGAACAATAGTATCTAATTGGTACAATTGAACTTGTATTTCATCACTCATGTTGATATCTCTGCACTAACATGTTAGTTTGTGCTGATGTGGCGCTAATGGTCAATTATATAATGATATGTGACAACATTTCAATATGACATGTAGGAAACATAAATTAAAAAAATAAAAATCTTATGAAAAATGTAAATTAAATAGATATATGTATAGATTTAAAGCTAATACATATAAGTTGATATTAGAATATCTAAAATGAAAAATGGATGGATTCTATTTTTGTGTCTAGTAAATTATATGATAGATAATTGTATAATATTTTTTTTTAAAATACAAAAATATAATACTTTTATCAGCTTTTATGATAAATAAGTTTTATTAATAATCTTTTTAAGTATTTTAAACTAATTTACTATAATATAATAATACTATAAAATTTAATTTCATAAATGAAAAAAACAAAAAAAAAAATCTCATATATAATCTTTTTGTCTAACATTATATAATATAAAAAAATATTGTAAACATAAAAAATAATATATACATATATATATATATATATATTTACCAAATTAAATTAATTGTTTAAAATATAAATTAAAAGACCAAAGTACCCTATTAATTCCATAAACTCCCAAAGGAACTGGAAATATATAGTATATATAGATATAGATGGTTAAAAATAAAAAAATAATTAATTAGACAAAAAATGAAATTTTTAGACATCAAATAATAATAAAATAATAAAATTTAAAATGTAATAATAAAATTTAAAATCACAAGAAAAAACTGATTAACTTTAAAAAAATTCAAAATATTTAAAATTTAAAATCATAAAAAACAAATTAAATTTTAAAATTATTTTTTTTCAAAATGCTTAAATTGCTTTTATTAAATCTTAATACTAAATTGTCCCTATTATTTTTTGTAATATCTACTTTACCCCTATTAACTCTAAATAATACTTATTTTAACTCAATTAACTCCTAATGACTCAGAGCAACTAGTTTTATCATATAGAGAGAGAGATTTGCATTTTCATTATATAAGTTGCATAACCATGTCCACAAGGGCAGAACTTTATAGGGGCCTAGGAGGGCTTTGGTGTACAAATTTTTGGAAATTTTCATTTTTCTTTGAAGTTTTTAAAAAATTTCAATTAACCCCCTTAGATTTTTTAAAATTCTCGTTAATCTCGCAAAAATTTTAATTGGACCCCAAGATTTTCAAGTCCCCTAAAATTTAATCCCAGATTCCATTTAAAAAAATTAAAAGAATAAAGTTGACATTGTAAAAAAAAAAAATGGCAACCTTGTAAAAATAGGCAAACCATTAAGGATGAATTTTATCATTATACCTAAAAAATATGTATAAGAAATACCATGCAAGACATTTAAAGATGATTAATACGAAACATTTAATACGTATATTGTATTTATAATTAATCTAGAGAAAATTTTGTATAAAACGATAAATAAAAATATCATATCAACATATATCACTTGCACTCAAATTATATTTATATTACGTTATTAAAATTATATGAAAAATCAACCGAATGATTGCTGCTTACTAAAATACTTTGTCATAAGTGATGTTTAATGATTCAATTAAATTTTCATATAGTTGTTATTACTTGGCCTGATTCAAGTATGTACATTATTGTTTAAAAAAATAAATACAACGATCATATAAGCATTACAATTTAATTCTTAGCCACGAAAGAAGAGGGAAATACATGAATATCTTAAATTTGGTTAAATTAATAAAAAAATCAGTTTTAAAAAAATTTGAAAGAATATGTCGATTTTTGAGATATTTACTGAAATAGGTCGATTTTGGATGAAAACGTGTCCAGCTGGGCACAAAGCCAGTAAATATTTTTAGGGGGATCAAAATTAAATTGTAATTTTTACAATTGTAAAAATGCAATTTTACCATTTGAATAGCCTATATTTTTATAATTTTTAAAAGATTAAATTAAATTTTTATCCTTTTTTGGGGACTAAAGTGTAATTTTATCTTTACTAATTTAAAATTTTAAAGGACCTAAATGGTAAAAATATCCTTAGATATGCCCCAGCCTGTGCGCATTTTCACTCTGACTGTGCAAAAAAGCACGCGCTGTTAGACGTGTCTTAACCACGAAAGAAAAGAGAAATACATAAATATCTTTAATTTGGATAAATTTGGCTAAAATAGTAAAAAAAAAAAAAAAAACTGGTTTTAAAAAAGTTTTGAGAGAATATGTCAATTTCTAGGATATTTATCGAAATAAACTGATTTTAAAGAGATGATGAAAACACGTCTAACTAGGCATGCTTTCACTTTGACTATGTAAGAAAGTACACCCTGCTGGACGTAATTTCACTCACTCTCTCCAAGATCGACTTATTCACTCAAATATTTTTTTAAACAAGTTTTTTTGAGTAATTCAACTCAAGCTATAATATAAAAAATTTTATATAAATATAAAATATTTTAAATATAATTAAAATACAATATGAATACACATGGTATGGTATTAAATTTTATATAAAAGTTTTGTTTGTTTTAAAGGGGACCATTGGACATGGAGGGACCCATCATTAATTTATTCATATACCAACCATTTCTTTAGAACATGTCATTCCCATGTACACAATTCACTCTTCCATTACAACCTTTTGGAGTAAAATTAATTGCAATACTAACTCTGTGTTTTGTCCTTAAATCATTCAACCATATGCTTCATTATGCCCATAGTCTGCCTGTTTGTATTGTGCCTTTTCCTTCTCTATTTCACTATTTTATTTGCTATTTTGTATCTTCTAATTATCCAACATGTACCAGTATTAATTAAATAAACAAGTTGAGTATAATATAAACACAACATGAATATAAAAATAATGTGATTAAACATGTAAATAATTATATGCGATTGACATATTAATATAATAAATTCGATACATCGGTCATATCATTTATACTACGAATTAATTAAGAATCAATTCAATTAAAAAATTTATTTTTTAATTATTTAAATATTTAAAATATAATATTAAAAACATAAATAAATAATGTATTAAGTCAATAAAAATGAAAAAAAACAATAAAATACCATAAAAATATGTGGATTATCAAATTTAATTTCACCAATTTAATAAATTATTATTCTAAATTATATTAAATACACAAACTCATGATGATATAGATCTAATTCCCGCTCTATGGAAATTTTATATATAAATATAAAAAAATTGCTTATAGCAATATTTGTTATTTTTAAAAAAAATTAAAATAAATTTTTATTAAGTTGATAAATGTTAAGTCTTCACAATTTATTTTATCAAGGTCTTAATATATAATTGTACATAAATTGTCTTTAACTTACCACCATATAAAAAATTACCATTAAAAATAATAAGTATAAGCCTAAAATTATTTAAATAATTGAACTCATTAATTCCTGGTTAAATAGGTTGCATGTGAAAAAAAAATTGTTAATTGATTAAATATGTCGATTTTTTTTTAAATTTAAGGAAATAAATTGTTTATAAAAAAAGTATGTAAAAGTTCATCTAACTAATGAGCTTTTAAAAAGCGCTTCCAATTAAAAACGTTTTCTAAAAATTTAAAAAAAAAAACACGTCCAGCTAAGCAAGCTTTCTCTAACATATCAGTAAAAAGTTCACCTAGCTAAACGAGTTTTCTTACCAATTGTACAGATACTTTCACACCTTCTTTCTAAAAATGACTTATTTTTTTAAATTTTTAAAAATTTACCTATTTGATCAATTAATTTTTTTTCCTAATCTTAATTCCCACCCAAAATATGAAAATTAAAACTTTTTACAACTTTAAAGCAAGGTGTTATTCGCCATCCATCAATGTTTTGGTGAAAGAATAATATAGAAAATTACATTTTATTGGACAATTTAAAATTAAATTTCTTTTTCTTTAACCATTTAAAAAAAAGAAAGAAAGAGAAAGCTAAAGATCTTGTGAGGAGCAAAAAAAAAAGTATATAAGAATAACAATAATCTTTTACAGAGACATTAAAAAAATTAAAAATACTAAAAACATGACTACAATCGATCCCTCCATGTATAACAATCAAAAAGTAAGAAAAAAATGGAAATCTGGAAAGGAAATTATTTATTTCGAAAGAGGGAAAAAAAAAGCTCAGCCCCTGCACCTTGTGATACGGCTGCATCCACGGTTGTAAGGGTTAGCCTGAGCTCCAGGCTGGCAATTGTAATAGGAAGCACCACGGCGGGAGCAGGGAACGGTGTTCCTTTGAAGAGCGCCGTAGCTTATGTACCTGGTGGTTTGCAAAACGCGGCGGCTGATCTCCGAGTCCAGCTCAAACTCTTCTTCCCCTCCTAAGCATTCCCCTATGGAACCCTTGCAAGAAGATCTGGTGGGGGTCGGAATCCAACCCAGGAATTGCTGGTTGTGGTAATGGTGGTCACCACTCGCATCAACTACCACCATCAACGCCGCCGCCAGGATCACGGCGCAGATCCAAACAAGCTTACAAGAATTGAGCGCTGCCATTGCAATTTCAAAACACTCTTTTGCAATTTCTGGGGTTTTGGCTATGATTTTATATCTTGATTCCTTCTTTCTCTTTGTATTGTGAGGTGCGGTGCTATAGTTGTTTCTTCTTTGCTTACCTTTCTTGTGAGCTGCTGCTGCTTTCTTCTTTTGTTTGGTGGGTTTGTTTTTTATTTCTTCACTCTGTTTTTTAGTTTTTAAATTAAAGGGGAAACTCGAAAGACCTAGTTGGCAACTTAATTATAAAAAATATGGTTAGTTTAAACGACACTCATTCCGCTGGTTTTTACAGATATGCCATTATGGTGGTTTTATTTTTATTTTTATTTTTTGGAAAATTAATTATTAAATGAATTTGGTAATGCACATATGTGCTTGAAAATTACAGATATTAACTTCAAACTTTATTCGATATTATAAATTATATATGAATTCTTAATCTAATTTTATTTGTATGAGTGTTATTTGGATATATTTTTTTATATAATTAGAGTTATTTATATGTATATTACTTGTAATTATAATTATAATTTTCAAAAATCTAAGATTGATAATTTTGGAAATGATTTGATTATATAATTTAAAATATGATATGATAAGTGAAAAAAATGCAAATATGACTGAGTAAATTTACTTTAAATATTAATTTTAAGGCTGCTATTTGGTATTGTATTTTTTTTTATTTCGTAAGCAATTTTAAAAAAATTATTATGTGCCTTTTCTTTTTAAATATTTATTTTTTTAATATTTTACTATACATCAATGATATACTTATTAATCTTTTAACTCTACTTATAGAGTCTAAAAACTCTATTGATAATGTATCAAATATTTTACCTAATTTTAAATATTATATTTATTGAGTAATTTTATCTCATATTTTATTAATAGAAACATTTAGGTATTTATACGTACTATTACTATCCAATCCCAGGTAAGATTCGGGTTGCCTACCTGCGACCCGAATAGGTCCCACTAGATGATTGAGTGTGATGCGAACTGTGAGAGTACAATAAAGCAAGCTCGCAAAGGGAGCTCATGAATCTAGCTCACAAGAACCAAGGAAATGTTGTTGTTTCAGTTCGCATATACCTAAGGAGCTTGCAGAAGGGAGACCGCATGGTTTGGCAGGCAACCCAGAGTGAAACACGTGTCTTGCATGCCTGAAGTTCGCTCAAAATGACAGTCCTAAAAATAGTAGGTCAAGTCATGAACAGTAAAACCATGTCTTGAACAGTAATAATATGTATAAATACCAAATGTTCTCATTATGAGAAAAAATTAATCAATTTATAAATATTCTATCCAAATTCTGTACATAATGAGGTTTACTTTAACATGTAGCGTCCTTAGATAAATTGTACTTTTAAATATATCACCCATAAAACTTTATTTGTAATGTTTAAAAAATTTTCAATAAAATGATTAACACGTCGTATTATTAATAAAAAAATTTAAATTCAAACTTTGAAGATGATGTTATTGAAAATAACAGTTAGAAATCATAAAATTATCTACTTATTTTTGGTGATATCAAAAGAAATTAAAAAAAACACAATGGCAATTTTGGAGATAAAGTTTAAACTATGGGCAAAAAGCAAAAGAACAAACCCTCCCCTTAGGTTGACTGATTATCTCTTTGCTTTTTAGGTATAGCACCAACCAAAAGAAAATGAAAAACAAACAAATAATAAAAATAAAATAATAAATAAATAAAAAAGAAAGAACGAAAGACGGCATCTATTCTCTATTTCCAAAATTCATCCAATTATCTGTTAACCGAAACACGTTATCTTTCCGAATCCCTACCTGATTTCCGTTACCCCTACCCTTTTTTCCTTATTACTACAACTAATTTTTTAATAAAGAAAGAAATATATAAAAATAGCAGCATTTTCAGTAATTATGATTTGACAAATGATGTTGAACACTGTTGTGCTTTCACAACATGTCTGGCACTTCTCAATAGTCATTGTACAACTACAACCATTTTTTCATTTATTTATATATATTTTAGGCTGAATTATTCCGGTCATCATCTAACTATCCTCAATTTCTTTTAGTTATTCAATTATAAAATATAAAATCAATTGATTGTGAGTTTTTTTTTTAATATTTTCCTTCGGTTAAGTTTTTAATGAGAATGTGAGGTGAAAATTTATAAATTGATTTAATTGTAAATTTAGCTTTTAATTTTTATGTGTTATTAATTTAATTATAATTTTAAAAGTTTAATTTTTGACTTTTTTATTATTTCAATTTAATCTTAATTTTAAAAAATTATAAATAAATTATAAATAATTTCAAAAAATCTAAAAAATTATAAAAATTATAAATATATAAAAATACAAAATTAGTTTACTTTTAAACCCAAAAAACCTATGTTCTAATAAATTTTAAACATAGAAACATTCACATTCACTAAACTACCAAACTTGACCTCCACCTAATGGTGGATCTAGAAATACGACTTAGGGGTAGGGGTAAAGTTAGAGTTTTTTTTTAGGGGGGACAAAATTAAATTGTATATTTCTATGATAGTAAAAACGTAATTTTTTCACTTTATTAACCTATATCTTTATAATTTTTAGAGGATTAAATCATATTTTTATCATTTTTTGGAGGCCAAAATGTAATTTTACCATTATTAATTTAAAATTTTATAAATTATAAATGGTCTAAATGGAATTTTTTTCATTTTAGCGGGCGAGGCCTTCGCCAACCCCACTAGATCCACCTCTGCCTTCACCCAACTTCACAACTTAATGATACGGACCTTTGGAGAACCATACCCCAAAAGCTTTTGAGGTTGGAAACCTTACGTCCATATAAACCCGACTAGGAACCCCCTTACTTTCCTATCTGGGATCCAAGTCTCATACCTTGCAATTGGCATATAATAATCCACCACACTCCACAATCTCAGTGTCCATGCGGGCTAGCTTTACGCTAGCTTAATCTAACCCCGGGTGAACATTGCAATGTGGATTTTTTTAGAATATTCCGTTGATCCTTTCACCCCTTATTTCCCTCACTGATAGTGACATTTGTATCAGTCTTGGACCCATCATTCTTGATCCTATAAATCAAAAGCCTAAACTCGAGTCTAAATCTAGGAAAAAAATATTCTCAAAAATTATCAAAGTCCGATAAAGTTGATGAACTGACTGAAGTTATGGTTTTTTAGTTGAAAATGCAAATGAGTTTTTGAATTTGAAGGTAAAAAGCAAACATTCAAACGAGTTATCAAGTTTAAGGAAGAAAAAAGAATATGTCGGGAACGAAATAGAGTAAGGTAGATGTTGATATTTTGAAGAAACAAATGGGTAAAAACGTGGTAGAGAAATCAGGCTAATGGGAGGCTATCCTTGTAACACCTTCTAACCCCAAACCGTTCCCGGAATAGGGTTACAAGGCATTACCAGACAAATCGGACCATTTACAGATAATTCTTAATAAATAAACAAACAATAAATTTATTTTTTTTTAAAAATTTCAGCAGCATTTTTGCTTATTTTTGCATAAGCCTCCTGCAAGCTCAAACCAGAAATAAACCATTCCAATTCACCTCCATATAACATATAACTATATACCATTCATTCATACATAAAACTCTTTAAAGTTGATACACCATCTTTTACATTCAAAACATTAAATATGTACAAGTGACAACCTAAAACTTAGTACATGCCACATTATCAGAAGATAAGATTTTCACCACAAAATGAGCTGGAGTCGGAGATGATTTGAATGCTGAACCGAACTCTACTTTACCTAACCTGCGCACGGAGAACAACCGTACGCTGAGTATTGGAAATACTCAGTGGTATTATCATAATTCAATTCATAACATCAAATCAAGTTCAAAGCATAAATGCACAAGTAGTCATTTGAATATGCCAACTCATATCACATTAATATCATTCAAATGATTATAAAATTTTCGCCAACATGTAAACACTTAATTCATAACACAATTTCTTTTCACATTTCGTATCATCATTTTCTTTCACCTTTCATTCGATAGTTCAGATAATCAGATTCAGATAATTTTGCTTATTTCACTTATAGGCCCTATTAACCTGACTCGGACCAAGGTGGATACACGGATCCAACCAAACACACCAGAGTGGCGACCAACGCCTCATCGGATAGTTCGAAGTAAATCAGATCTATGGCACACCAAGTACCTCATCGGCCAAGCCGAAGCAATGTGGCTACCAAAGCCTCATCGAAACTATCCGAAGTAAATCTATGGCACACCTAGTGCCTCATCGACTCGAGGTCGAAGAATCCCTGAACACTTCCAATCCTATGGCATGCCAATTATATCCACTAAGCCCGACTAGTTAATAGGGTTTCGATCACATTTCCACATTTCAATCAATTCTCTTATATTTCTCAATGTAATCACAAAAAAATCAACAATTTACATTCAAGTCATTTTCATGCACATTCATATATATATAAAACAATTAAATATGCAATGATAAATATTTTGAATTATGATAATACAAACCGGTTTCTCTGAGCTATTCCTCGACTATTTTCTCTTTTCCCTTCGTGTTGGATACCTCGGTTTCCTTGTTTGCTACAAAAATTAGCATAGTTGTAATTAATTAATATAATACAATTCAATTTAATTCATAAGTCTAAACATGCAAATTTGGCCATTAAGCATAAGCTGTCTATTTGAGTCATTGTTGCTAAATTATTTATATCTTGAGCTACGAAACTCAAAATTAATATCCGTAAATTTTCCTTGAAACTAGACTCATTTATCTTCTTACCATAAAATTTTCATAATTTTTGGTCTAGCCAATTAATACAGTTTATTCATTAAATACTCCCCTGTTACTCCATTCGACAGTTCTGACCTCTCTCTACTAAAAATCAATTATCTCATTGTACAGAGCTTGAATAAGGTTCTTGTTTATTTCTTTTGAAACTAGATTCATTAAGGAGCTCACACATATAAATTACACTCCATAATAATTTGTTTACAATTTTTAATGATTTTCCAAAGTCAAAACAGAGTATCTCGAAATCACCCTGAACCAGTCTTACAAAATTTCAAATATCTCTTGATTCATAAATTCATTGCTCACATTGGTTCTACTATAAGAAACTAGACTCAATAAGCTTTAATTTCATATCTTATTCATCCTCTAATTCAATTCCTACAATTTTTAGTGAATTTTCAAAGTCAGACCATTGCTACTTCCCAAAACTGTTTTGATGTAAAATACTAATAACCAAATTTATAACATCAATTCACACCTTATTTCTATTCAATTTCCATCAAAATATTCATATAACTATCAAATTTTCATCATTTTTCCATAATTCCGAATTTCTTTCAATTTAATCCCTAAAACTCAAAACTTATGGCTTGTTTTACAATTAAGTCCCTAATTCAATTCAAATTCACAATTTTATCAAATTAATCCCAAATCTCACCATTTTCTTAACATAAACCCTAATCAAACTTCCATTATTTTCTAATATTTTCACATGAATTCAAGAGAATCTTTCTCTAAAGCTTTAAAAACATCAAAATTACAAAGAAATGGACTTAATTAACTTACCAAATTAATCTTCAAGCCTTAATCCTTCAATTTCCCCTTTTTTCTTCTTTCTTTCTTTCTTTCTTTCCTTTTCACGTTTTCTTCTCTGTACTCTTTTGTTCTTTCTTTTCTTTTCTTCTTTTTGTTATTTGTTTTATTACTAAATTACTTAATTATTAAAATATCTTTTTAATTACCAATTAAAGTTAATACACATGTGCCATTAAAATTTCCACACTTGTTTTAATCCTTACCATACACTTGTCATTATCACACAATTTAATAAAATAATATTTACACAATTAATAATAATTACAACAAATAAATAATTAAAATTTCTTAAATTCTAAGTAAATACACACATAAAATACAATTGGACCAATAATACACATACACATGTATTTATTCATCATTAAACACATGTCACTTTTATGGTTTAATTCCTAATTTAATCCCTTAATAATTTTTCTATTCTATAATTAAACTTTTGCACTTTATTCAATTTAGTCTTATCTACTAATTGTTTCTAATTAAATTAGATTCACTTAATCAAAATCTAATTTAATTCATAATTATCCTCATAAATATTTTTAATAAATATTTACGAACTTAATTTCCTAAGACGGAGGCCTTACGACTCGTTTTTCCGGTGCCCGGGAATTTGGGTCATTACATTTCTCTCCCCCTTAAAAAAAATTTCGTCCTCGAAATTTACCTGAGAATAGGTGAGGGTACTGAGTTCTCATAGTTTCTTCCGGTTCCCATGTTGCTTCTTCTATTTTATGACTTCTCCAAAGTACTTTTACTAAAGGAACTCTTTTATTTCTTAATTCCTTTACCTCTCGGGCTAAAATCTCAACTGGTTCTTCTTCGTATGATAAATCCGGTCGAAGCTCAATATCTTCAGTAGTTAAGACATGAGAAGGATCCGATCGATATCTTCGGAGCATTGAAACATGAAAAACATCGTGTATTTTCTGTAACTCTGGAGGTAAAGCCAACCGATAGGCCACTGGTCCAATTCTCTCTACTATCTCATACGGTCCAATGAAACGAGGACTCAATTTACCTTTCCTGCCAAATCTCAACACTTTCTTCCAAGGAGAGACTTTAAGAAATACTTTATCGCCAACCGAATACTCAATGTCTCGTCGTTTTAAATCGGCATAAGACTTCTGTCTGTCAAAAGCTGCTTTTAATCTCTCCTGTATTTTCTTGACTGTTTCTTCAGTTTCTTGGATTAATTCTGGCCCAATCACTTTTCTTTCATTCAGCTCTGTCCAACACACGGGTGATCTACATCTTCGTCCATACAATGCTTCATACGGAGCCATCTGAATACTAGATTGGAAACTATTATTATAAACAAATTCAGCTAAAGGCAAATAACGTTCCCAACCTGATTCAAACTCAATAATACAAGCTCGAAGCATATCTTCTAAAATCTGAATTACCCGTTCAGATTGTCCGTCAGTTTGCGGATGAAATGCTGTACTAAAATTGAGCCGTGTACCCAAGGATTCATGTAATTGCCTCCAAAATCTTGATGTAAACCGAGGATCTCGATCTGAAATTATTGATTCCGGAATACCGTGTAACCTAACAATTTCTCGGATATATACCTCAGCAAGTCTCTGTAACGACCATTCTGTTCTGACTGCTATGAAATGTGCTGACTTAGTAAGTCTATCAACTATCACCCAAATAGCATTCTTTTTACTCGCTGACAACGGTAACCCCGTAACAAAATCCATCGTGATACGATCCCATTTCCATTCAGGAATATTAATAGGCTGAAGTAAACCAGTCGGTACCTGATGTTCTGCCTTTACCCGTTGACATGTAAGACATTTACCAACATATTCAACTATGTCTCTTTTCATTCCGGGCCACCAGTACAAATCTCGTAAATTACGATACATTTTTGTACCTCCAGGGTGTAGAGCAAATGAGCCATCATGTGCTTCTCGAAGTATTAGTTCTTTCAATTCAGAGTTATCTGGAATACAAACTCGATTTCGGTACCTTAGACATCCATGTGCATCAATACTGAAGTTCTCTACCGTACCACTCTGTACCATCTCTCTTTTCTTCACCAACTTATCATCTCCCAACTGAGCTGCTTTAATCTGCTCAAATATTACCGGTTTTACTTTCAACTCGGCTAACAGATTTCCATCATCAGTGATACTGAGCTGTGCAAACATGGCTCTCAACTCAATTGCAGCTTTTCTACTCAATGCATCCGCTACTATATTTGCTTTTCCCGGATGGTATTCTATAACACAATCATAGTCTTTCAAGAGCTCGATCCACCGCCTCTGTCTCAAATTTAATTCTTTCTGGGAAAGGAGATACTTTAGACTTTTATGATCAGTAAATATGTAGCATTTTTCACCATAAAGATAATGCCTCCAAATCTTCAAAGCAAAAATCACAGCTGTTAACTCCAGGTCATGTGTCGGATAATTACACTCGTGTGGTTTCAACTGACGAGATGCATAAGCAATAACCTTTCCGTCTTGCATCAGTACACAACCCAAACCACTTAAAGAAGCATCACTGTACACAATAAAATCCTTTCCTGATTCGGGTAATGTTAAAACTGGTGCTTCGGTTAACATTTGCTTCAATGTCTCAAAACTCTTCTGACATTGGTCATCCCATATAAAAGAAACATTCTTTTGTAGCAACTTAGTCATCGGCATGGCTATTTTCGAGAATCCATTTACAAATCTTCTATAATATCCGGCCAAACCAAGAAAACTACGTACCTCAGACACATTCCTCGGAGCTTTCCATTGAACTATGGCTTCAATTTTCTTCGGATCAACTCTGATTCCTTCCGCTGATACTACATGTCCCAGAAATATAACCTCTGATAACCAGAACTCACATTTACTTAATTTCCCATACAATTGCTTTTCCCGCAAAATCTGTAACACTGTTCTGAGATGCTGGTCATGTTCTGTTTCTGTCTTAGAATAGACAAGTATATCATCAATGAAGACCACAACAAATTGATCCAAATACGGCTGAAATATACGGTTCATCAGATCCATGAAAGCAGCTGGAGCATTAGTCAATCCAAATGGCATTACTAAAAATTCATAATGACCATACCTTGTACGAAAAGCTGTCTTCGGTACATCACATTCTTTTACTTTTAGTTGGTAGTAACCCGATCTCAAGTCTATCTTTGAAAATACAGAAGCTCCTTTCAGCTGATCAAATAAATCATCAATACGAGGGAGTGGATATTTGTTCTTGATTGTTACTTTATTCAACTGTCTATAATCAATACAAAGTCTCATCGAACCATCTTTCTTTCTAACAAATAATACCGGAGCTCCCCACGGTGAAATACTCGGTCGAATAAAGCCACGATCTAACAAGTCTTGTAACTGTATCTTTAACTCCTTCAATTCAGTTGGTGCCATACGATAAGGGGGTATAGAAATCGGAGCAGTACCCGGATAAACCTCTATAGCAAATTCAACTTCTCTGTCAGGTGGTAAACCCGGTAATTCCTCTGGAAAAACATCTGAAAATTCGCAAACCGTTCGGATCTTACTGCATTGACTACCCACTGTATCTGAATTAATAACATAAGCCAAGTATGCTGTACAACCCTGCTGTAACATCTTACTAGCTTTTATTGCTGAGACAACACGTGTTGGTCCACTATTTCGAATACCCTTTACCTCAATATTGTTTCCATCATCAGCCTGAATACTGAACTTCTTTTCATAGCAGTCTAAAATTACACCGTGCTCAGACAACCAATCCATACCCAGTATTACATCAAAATCTCCAAATGGCATAATCAATAGATTAACCGGAAAAATTTTATTTTGTATAACCAACGGGCATCTCGGACAAACTTGATTCACTAATACCATCTGTCCTAACGGACTTGACACTTCTATTGCTACACTAGACATCTCAAATTCTAATTTTCCCAATTCAACCAATTTTGAATTTACATATGAATGCGAAGACCCAGGGTCAATTAAAACATAAACAGGTTCGGAATACAATAAGAATATACCTGTTACAACATCATGTGCATCCCCCTCTTCTCGAGTTCTGACCACATAAGCTCTAGCTGGAACTCTGGCCTCTGACTGCTGTGTAACAACATCACTACTCCCTCTAGCACTACCTCCTCGAGATACAAAACCACCTCTGCCTGATCCTCTGCCTCTGGCACTAGATACTGATCTCTGTGATGTCGCAGGTGCAGTATTATCAGCTTTCGGGCAGTCTTTAATAAAATGTTCTGTAGATCCACATCTGAAACATCCTCTAGTCAATCGCCAACATTCACCTCTGTGTCTTCTCCCACAGTGCTCACATTCTGGAATAGTAGTATCTCGAGATGGACCTCTTACACTACCAGTAGAGACTGTAGTTTGCTTCCCCTGACTTTTTCCTCCTCTATCTGATCTGAAGTTAGATCTCCAACCACTTTTAGAGTCTCGGAATCTTTTCGGTAATTGATTCGAACTTGTAGTTCCCGTACGTTTCCCAACCGATTTAGAAGGTTCAGTCTTTTTATCAAGCCCCAGAACTTGTTCTATCATCTTAGCCCGTTCAATCAGATCAACAAATTCAGTAATTCGCTGAGATATCAGTAATACTTTTATTTCTTCTCTTAATCCCCGTAAGAATCTTTTACAACTGTCGGCTTC
Source organism: Gossypium stocksii (assembly GCA_020496765.1). Classification (NCBI taxonomy): domain Eukaryota; kingdom Viridiplantae; phylum Streptophyta; class Magnoliopsida; order Malvales; family Malvaceae; genus Gossypium; species Gossypium stocksii. The sequence continues at coordinate 116,921,953 of CM035623.1, forward strand.
AGTCGGTATAAACTCTGATGCATATCTACCAAGTCTTGAAAATTCCCGTTCATAATCTATTACTGTCATTTCACCTTGTTTCAAAGTCAGAAATTCTTGCTTCTTGTCTTCAATGTATAGTTCACCGATATATTTCTTCTGAAACTCTTTCTGAAATAAATTCCATGATACCTGATCAGTCGGCAAGTGTCGGATAACAGATTCCCACCATAAATATGCCTCACCCTGTAATAAAGATACGGCACACAACAGACTTTCTCGAGGAGTACACTCTAACTGTTGTAAAATTCTTTTTGTCGCTTCTATCCAATTCTCAGCTATTGATGGATCAACACCTTTCAGACCCGAAAATTCCGTAGCACCGTATTTTCTCAATTCTTTAATCGGGGCCCGTCTAGGAACAGGTACAGATGTGGTAGCAGGTACAGTTCCCGCTACTCGCTGGAGAGCATCAACTAAAACTCTTAACATATCAGGTTCATTTCTATATTTTTCATCTCTCTCCCTAATGTTTTCTTCTTCTACTTCGGGAGGTTGGTCTATAAACGGGTTCATACTAGGTGTGGCTGATTCACTTTCATTTAAATCAATTGATCGATCATCTGACATCTTTAATCTCTATAAAACAGAAACAATTAAATAGGTTAGCATTCAAAAATCCCGACTCAATTCCAACTCAAATGTGGCATGTACTTCTAGACTCACTTACGAATTCAATTTTAATCCGAGAATCGGCTAAACCTATAGCTCTGATACCACTAAATGTAACACCTTCTAACCCCAAACCGTTCCCGGAATAGGGTTACAAGGCATTACCAGACAAATCGGACCATTTACAGATAATTCTTAATAAATAAACAAACAATAAATTTATTTTTTTTTAAAAATTTCAGCAGCATTTTTGCTTATTTTTGCATAAGCCTCCTGCAAGCTCAAACCAGAAATAAACCATTCCAATTCACCTCCATATAACATATAACTATATACCATTCATTCATACATAAAACTCTTTAAAGTTGATACACCATCTTTTACATTCAAAACATTAAATATGTACAAGTGACAACCTAAAACTTAGTACATGCCACATTATCAGAAGATAAGATTTTCACCACAAAATGAGCTGGAGTCGGAGATGATTTGAATGCTGAACCGAACTCTACTTTACCTAACCTGCGCACGGAGAACAACCGTACGCTGAGTATTGGAAATACTCAGTGGTATTATCATAATTCAATTCATAACATCAAATCAAGTTCAAAGCATAAATGCACAAGTAGTCATTTGAATATGCCAACTCATATCACATTAATATCATTCAAATGATTATAAAATTTTCGCCAACATGTAAACACTTAATTCATAACACAATTTCTTTTCACATTTCGTATCATCATTTTCTTTCACCTTTCATTCGATAGTTCAGATAATCAGATTCAGATAATTTTGCTTATTTCACTTATAGGCCCTATTAACCTGACTCGGACCAAGGTGGATACACGGATCCAACCAAACACACCAGAGTGGCGACCAACGCCTCATCGGATAGTTCGAAGTAAATCAGATCTATGGCACACCAAGTACCTCATCGGCCAAGCCGAAGCAATGTGGCTACCAAAGCCTCATCGAAACTATCCGAAGTAAATCTATGGCACACCTAGTGCCTCATCGACTCGAGGTCGAAGAATCCCTGAACACTTCCAATCCTATGGCATGCCAATTATATCCACTAAGCCCGACTAGTTAATAGGGTTTCGATCACATTTCCACATTTCAATCAATTCTCTTATATTTCTCAATGTAATCACAAAAAAATCAACAATTTACATTCAAGTCATTTTCATGCACATTCATATATATATAAAACAATTAAATATGCAATGATAAATATTTTGAATTATGATAATACAAACCGGTTTCTCTGAGCTATTCCTCGACTATTTTCTCTTTTCCCTTCGTGTTGGATACCTCGGTTTCCTTGTTTGCTACAAAAATTAGCATAGTTGTAATTAATTAATATAATACAATTCAATTTAATTCATAAGTCTAAACATGCAAATTTGGCCATTAAGCATAAGCTGTCTATTTGAGTCATTGTTGCTAAATTATTTATATCTTGAGCTACGAAACTCAAAATTAATATCCGTAAATTTTCCTTGAAACTAGACTCATTTATCTTCTTACCATAAAATTTTCATAATTTTTGGTCTAGCCAATTAATACAGTTTATTCATTAAATACTCCCCTGTTACTCCATTCGACAGTTCTGACCTCTCTCTACTAAAAATCAATTATCTCATTGTACAGAGCTTGAATAAGGTTCTTGTTTATTTCTTTTGAAACTAGATTCATTAAGGAGCTCACACATATAAATTACACTCCATAATAATTTGTTTACAATTTTTAATGATTTTCCAAAGTCAAAACAGAGTATCTCGAAATCACCCTGAACCAGTCTTACAAAATTTCAAATATCTCTTGATTCATAAATTCATTGCTCACATTGGTTCTACTATAAGAAACTAGACTCAATAAGCTTTAATTTCATATCTTATTCATCCTCTAATTCAATTCCTACAATTTTTAGTGAATTTTCAAAGTCAGACCATTGCTACTTCCCAAAACTGTTTTGATGTAAAATACTAATAACCAAATTTATAACATCAATTCACACCTTATTTCTATTCAATTTCCATCAAAATATTCATATAACTATCAAATTTTCATCATTTTTCCATAATTCCGAATTTCTTTCAATTTAATCCCTAAAACTCAAAACTTATGGCTTGTTTTACAATTAAGTCCCTAATTCAATTCAAATTCACAATTTTATCAAATTAATCCCAAATCTCACCATTTTCTTAACATAAACCCTAATCAAACTTCCATTATTTTCTAATATTTTCACATGAATTCAAGAGAATCTTTCTCTAAAGCTTTAAAAACATCAAAATTACAAAGAAATGGACTTAATTAACTTACCAAATTAATCTTCAAGCCTTAATCCTTCAATTTCCCCTTTTTTCTTCTTTCTTTCTTTCTTTCTTTCCTTTTCACGTTTTCTTCTCTGTACTCTTTTGTTCTTTCTTTTCTTTTCTTCTTTTTGTTATTTGTTTTATTACTAAATTACTTAATTATTAAAATATCTTTTTAATTACCAATTAAAGTTAATACACATGTGCCATTAAAATTTCCACACTTGTTTTAATCCTTACCATACACTTGTCATTATCACACAATTTAATAAAATAATATTTACACAATTAATAATAATTACAACAAATAAATAATTAAAATTTCTTAAATTCTAAGTAAATACACACATAAAATACAATTGGACCAATAATACACATACACATGTATTTATTCATCATTAAACACATGTCACTTTTATGGTTTAATTCCTAATTTAATCCCTTAATAATTTTTCTATTCTATAATTAAACTTTTGCACTTTATTCAATTTAGTCTTATCTACTAATTGTTTCTAATTAAATTAGATTCACTTAATCAAAATCTAATTTAATTCATAATTATCCTCATAAATATTTTTAATAAATATTTACGAACTTAATTTCCTAAGACGGAGGCCTTACGACTCGTTTTTCCGGTGCCCGGGAATTTGGGTCATTACAATCCTTTAAAGGAAAAATAAAATTAAAAATGTGATAAAGAAAGCAAAAGAATCAAGTGAGAAAAAAAATAGATGATGGTGATTCATATGCTAATTTTTTTTGAAGAACGAGAATTTAATAAACCTTAAACTGGTTTCTTTCATGTTTTTGTTTGTAATTTACCAATGAGGTAATCGAATGGTTATTGATTAGCTTCAGTTCGATGATGGATTACTGATCTGTCGTAATTTGACATGGCAAATTAGGCTTCCCCAATACACTTTAGGAGTTTGTTTTCAAGCATATTATCGTATTTTCTCTAGTTTTTTTTTGTAGTTTTTAGGTTTTGAGTTAATAAGTATAAATGCCTCATTTTTCATGTTTTTGAGACTCAAATTATCTAATAGTGCCATTGAGGGGCCTAACATATGATTGAATGATGTAAGGACGTATTAGATGTCGGAATCGAGTGAAAACATCACCAAATGAGAGGTTATCGCGATATCCTACCCTTGGAATTGCGATACCTCCAACAAGCCCCAAGGATGGAGACCACCCACAGTGATATTACGATATCCACCACAGGGTATTGCAATATCCACATGCTTCGGCAACCTCCCATTTCAAGATTGTTGACGATGTTGCAACATCCACCCCATGGGTATTGCGATATCTACATCGTATGGGGACAAAAAATGACACAAAAAGTAGTCTTTTTCCAACCGAAGCCTAATAGTTGAAGATCGATTCAAGGGTATTTGGGGCAACAAAAAAGGATGTGTTGAAGGTCGAAATCGAGCGAAAACATCACCAAATGAGAGGGTATCGTGATATCATATCATTGGAATCGCGATACCTCCAACAGGCCCTAAGGATGGAGACCACCCACTATGATATTGCGGTATCCACCCCAGGGTATTGCGATATCTACATGCTTTGGCAACCTCCCATTTCAAAATTGTCAACGATGTTGCAACATCCACCCTATAAGTATCGTGATCTTTACATATTGAGGGGACAAAAAATGACATAAAAGGTAGTTTTTTTCCAGCCAAAGCACTAATCATTGAAGGTCCATTCAAGGGTGGGGCAACAAAATTGGGGTAGAATAACTGCATAAATCAACCAAAATTTGGTTGAGACAGAAAGGAGGTCACATTAATGTAGTTTAACTTTAGTTTTTTTTCTAGGTTTTGTGTTAGTTTTTCTACATTTTTTTCGGTTTTCTATTTTCTCTTCTTTTCTAGAGTTTATTTTATTGTACTTTCTTCTTTTTCTTAGTATACTTGTAGTTAGTTAAGTTAATTAACACTGTAGGTTAGGTTTATTTGCATTTTCAATCCTTGTACCTTGCTTGTGATGACATTTTTAGCTTTAGTTAAATGATTTCAATTTTTATTACTTTAAATTTGTTAAATTTTGTTCCTTTTATATTTCTTGCTTTCGATTTTCATGTTATATGCTTATTCTTACATTTCCTTTAAGTTTTATTGCATAAAAATCCAAACTTTTACATTTTCCTTAAACTTCTCCTTAATGGCTTCTACAATATGCATTTTTATGTTCATTAGCTTTATTTTTAGTATGAGTAACTAAAATTTAAAGGGGGTTGGTTTATGGAGATGTGGTGAGCTTATTTTTTGATGAATGACAAAATCGTAATAAATTGAACTGATATAAATGAACTTAAAAACTTTAGATTGACGACCCTAAGGAAATATCTAGGCAAGTGAGACCGAAATGAGATCTTGTTGGGCATTAATTCATTAGTCTCGGGTTAATTGATGAGATTGAGAGATAATCCAGATTAATTTGTCTAACTTGGTAAAATTGAGACCGAGAGGTAAAATGGAGTCATTTTAGGAGTTTAAGCGATTTGGATCCCTAATTCGAATATTAGTAAACCACACTTAGATCAATTAACCACTGTTTGTTAATTGTTTGTTATTTTTGTAATTTCGCACGTTCTGCAATTTAGTCTTTGGTAGTTTGCTCATAGATTAGGTTAATTCCTATTGACTTAATGGTTTTTCGTCATATAAGTTTTTTAATTAGTTGGTTAGACTTTTTATTTTGCACTCTTGTTATTTAGAAATTGTTTAATCTCCGGCTCTTTTAGGTTCGATCATTGGAACACTTTAGTGTTCCATTGTAACACTACAAATATTATAACTAACCTATCACAATTGCAGTAAACTGTAATAGTTATATTTGTATTAGTGTTGATTTCTCTCTCTTGTCATTCGCTAGGGCAGTGAGAGAAATGCTCATTTGCTAAGATTGGTGAGTAGATTAGGATGAAAGGTTATATAGGTTAATGGCTTAGTATAGGTATGTATTGGATCTAGTGCTCTAAGTATAGTATTTTTGTCTATGTATACATGTATTTTTTGAACAAATTGGTTTAATAAAATATCTATTGATTACATTAATATTCTTTGTATATTGTCCTCAACAGTTTTTGCACGCAAAGCAAAATGAAAGTAAATATTGACTCACTAATCATAACGTTTAAGTAATACTAAATAGTATTACATGGTTGGATGGTAATAAGGAAAGATAACTTGTATTAGTAGATAATCTAAACATATACTTAGTCTAATCAGAAATGAACAAACCAATTGAAAGACTAATATATCGTCTATCAAGTCCAATTTGAGAGATGATTTGTCTTGAGTATCGGAGCGGATGAATCCTAGAAGATAGAGACATAGAAGTGACTAACTAGACTAACAGTACATCGAATAAGACTTAAGTAGAATAGATCCTAGATTCATTTATGGATTTATTCACTCGTGATGTTCAAAGTAGGACATACTTTAACCTAAGTGGATGATGTACTATATAGGCATGACTCGTATACTTTGATATAAAAGTTTGGGTTCAAATAGATAATGAATCAAAAGCTGGTGTGTTGGGTATATGACTTTTATTGTATATAGCATCATTCCATATTAGTGAAATTCATAGGCCAACTAAAGGGTAAAATATATCCTTTCATTGGTATTACATGATAGATAAAAAGTAAAACATGGTCATGGGTCATTTGTCTTTATGATAATTGACTTGATTACTATTTAATAATAATTGTCTTTTCATAAAAAAATATGTAATGGTGTTTGTGATATAAAATAGGATCATATTAGGAGAATGAATTGATATAAAATAGGATCATATTAGGAGAATAAATTTACCTTAAATATATTAAAGATATCTTATGAGGGTAACACACTTATGACAATGTTATTGGACAAGCACTTATTAAGTAGCTTTCGTAACGATATATAATTAGGGAAAGCTCAATCATGATACTTTAGTGAAATGACTGTCCTATTGAAAGTAATTACATTGTTTCATAACGGTAATAATGGGAAATTGTTATCTAATAATAAATTATATTTTATGGGAATTAGGATATCTGTTTGTTTCTATTTAGAGAAATTACTTTCATACTAAAAGTAATTACAATGTTTCTTTTTTTTTTTTGTGATTTGGTCCATGTTGCTCAAGCCTGCACTTGGAGCAAATTGGGGTACAAGGATAGCAAAGAAGGTCGTTTGGTTGAAAGCCATGGTTGACTTGATTCCGTCTTACACTAAGCACAAATACTATTTGGTTAAAGTTTATTACTATAAATATCACAAAAGGACCCAATTTTGAAAATTTTTAAATCATTTGTTGTAATTGTAAAACCGCTTTCTTAATCGGTTTTTCTAACAGTAGGGTGGTTCAAGGGCTATAATAATGAAGGATTTGTGAAATGTTTTTATTTTGGTGATGAGGGGTGTATGTATTAAAGATTGTGGTGGTGATAATCAATAATTAGGGTGTTATGCAAATAACAGGTCGTGAGGGTCTCGGGCTATTAAAAGAGTGATGATGATGGTTTTGGAGAGCCTAAAGAGGGCGAAGAGTGCTTTTGCAAGGGTGAATGATGCTTAGTGGTGATGAGTTTAATAAATGTTGAATGTTGAGTGTATAGAAATGGTGTTAGCGGTCAAGCAAGGGTGACAGTAAGGTAATGAAGGGATCAATGATGGTAGGATTAATGGATGAAACTAAGGTAGGTACCAATGGTGTATTCAAGCAGGGTGATATGTTGGTGATATGAGGTTATCAGTGGAATTGCCATGTTGGTCTTGAACTTAGGGAAATGACCAATTTGAGACACTATATAAATGTTGAAAGTTTTTTTTTTTTAATCAAACTAAATTGATACAATGTGTAAATGTTAAAAGTTAAATTTATTGTTATGATAATTTTAGAATCACCACATCATCTTTTCATTACCTAATTAATAGAAGTTAACAAAATGAGATCAGATTTTTTATAATTGAGTTACAATAAAAAGTATAATTGGGTCACCTATCTAATATAATTTTATTAATAATATTCTCTCTCAAGATTATTAAATTGATAAAGTTGAAGTTGAAGTTTTCACATGAAAAATTAAATGTCAAAATCAAACGTGTAATCCTCTATCATGTAATAGTTTTCAACATTCAAATATACGAAACACTGAATACTTTGACCAGTAATAGTTTTCGTTTCTATCCATTTTTCTCCATAGTAGAATTAGCTACTTTTATTATGCGGATAAAGAATAATATATATATAACCCCTACATTACTATAGATTAAAATAAATTTTTAATGTGTATTAAATCTTAATTCGATTGATATGAGTATCGTTATCAATGTACGAAGACATGAGTTTCGTATTATTTTTTTATTTATGAGTTGAAAATATAAGCATTATAGCAAAAAGATTATATAAAAAAATATATAACTAAAACTTATAATGAGATTATTTCATGTCCTATTTTCGTTGATTAACTTAAAAATAATGTAAAAAATAAAAAATAATTTAAAAATAGCTCGTTTTTATAGAAAAGATTTATTAAACGCGCACGGGAGACCCAACAGCTATTTAACTCCCACGCGCCAAAGCAAACGATCGAATTAATAACGGCTACAATAAATTCATATATTTTTTTGTATGACGTAATAAATATAAAAAAGAAGCTTCTTTTTTTTTTTTTGAAAGAAAGAGTGAGTAAATATATAAAATATAAATTGAAACGTCGTTGAGAGGGGCAGGTAGCCGTTAAAAACGTGGGGCCCCAACACAGATCACCAAGACGGTGTTTGCGCGTCCCAAAAGCTTTTACTCTTTCTAAGCCAGCTGGCTTTTCTCAATCTTTTTGTTTTAAATAAAATAAAATGCTTCTTGTTGATTGGTTGCCAATCTGAGTTGAATTGGAATAAAGTATTTTCCCTAGTTTTAAATTTAATTGTGGGGAATCTTCCCTTTTTCACATTTTTATCATTTTCTCATCTTATGTGTGATCAAAGATGACAATTGGAAGAAGCCTATGTTATTCTTATCCAAAAATATTCAATATTCTACTATACGCATTTGATAAGAAAGGGCACAAGTTTAATCATTTTTTTAAGTGTTTAAAATTATAAAACTTTTGGAATTAAACCTATATTTTTTTGTGTTTAAAAACTAATATGGGTTTGAATCATGTATTTGATTTTATCGGAAGAGTTTTATCTAAATATCATATTTTCAGTTTAAATAAAATTATTCGAAGACTATAAATAGATAACGACATATATGATTAAAGAAAAATTTTAGGTAAAAGGCATAATTTAATTTATTAATTTTTTAGAAGAGTCAAAAGTGTATTTTTTTTTATTTAACCAAAAACTTTACCTTTAAAAATTGGGTTAAATTAATCAAAAATGCGAATTTAAAAAAAATTAAGAGAATAGGTTAATTTCTGTGGTATTTATTGGAATAGGCTAATTTTGGAGATAGAAGATAAAAACGTGTCTGTGGTATTAATATTAATATTAATATGTTTTAGTGCAACCATTTCGAGTTTAATGACAAATTTTCAGGTTATTGTATATTACTATAACCGATGCTTGTGTCAAGTGGAAATAAATTTAATGTAATTTAAGATTTTGAGTTTAAATTTTGCAAAAAAAAATAATGTTTAGAATTTTTTTTTTACATTTTAGATCAACAGCAGCTCGACTCTATATACAATCGAATTATTAAATACTGAAGATTTTATCCTTAAAAAGAAAATCATTTAAAAATTAATTTTAGTTCGTTTGATCTGTGAAGGCATTTTTAGGAGTGTTCAAATATTTAATCGTTTGTTTAATCGAATCGCATTTTTTTCAAAAAAAATTATCCGAACCAAAATATTTTGATTAAGTTAGTCGGTTAATCGAATTAACTGAAATTTATAATTTTTTTGGTTAATAAGTATAAAACATATAAAAAATGATAATATTCATTTTGAATAAATTAATCAAATTAAAACTACATATAATTTGTATTATTAATTATTAAGTTTAGTTAAATATTTAATTTTGAATCGAATTATTTAATAATTAAACTTTCTAAAAAATTATTAATTAACTTTTAATCAACCGATTAATCGAATTAAATAGATTCCATGGAAGTAATTCGATTTTAATAGAAATTTCAACACTCATCTCCAAACAAAATTAAATACTTATAATTGTGCTTAAATTGTAAAGATTTGACAAGTTGAGAAAACAACACCAGTTGTCACCATCTTGATTCTGTCATATTCTAATTAACATTCCAATGTATAGATTACGAAGGATGGGGTCCATGACATCCTGGCATGTTCAGGGATCATGGATTTCTAAGATTCTAGAATCAATATCCGCAATTACCAATTTCATCCTTTAAATTTTGTCCCAGTCTTGGATTAAGTAATTTTGTTCGCTTTTTAACTTCAATTCCACCTAAATTAATTCCATTTAATGCTTCTTCATTTGGGAGTACGTGAGAAGCCCATCCCACCCACAATCTTTGCATACCAATGCCTATGGTACAAATTTCTATGTGTTTCGTATTTTTATTTTTGTTTTTAAGAATTTAAAATATATTTATTAAATTCAGATCTTAAGTGAGTTTTTTTTTAAGATTTTAAAATTTCATGTAAATAAATATAATAAAATATTTTTTACGATGTTAACAATTGAGTATAAGTTTTTATAATTTAAAAAATAAATAGATTAAATTTTTTAAAAGTAAAAGTAAAAAAAATTAAATTTTAAATATATAAAAAGGTTTTATGAATATAAGGAGAAAACATTTAAAATAAGAAGAAAAAGATCACTCTAGAACTGAGTGCTTTACATTTTTATTATAAATAAATAACTATATATATTTTTTTTAATTTTTGAATAATAATATATGAAAATTAAAAGTAAAAAAATATGCATAAATTTGTTGCTTAAGTCATATTTTTAGATTTACTTTTGTTGGGTATGTAATATTAGTAAAACTAAACTCAAATTAAAAATGATAAATCCTCTCTAATCAGCTTTTATTCCTCTCTTTCTCCTTTTAGAAACCCTTGTATTGTATCCCTTGAGGTCATTCGGTTTTCTCTTTGCTTTTTCATTTTTTCCTTTTGCTTCCGGCAGAATGATGTCTGAAACTTGCCTCCTCTCTTACTTCGACCACCTTGCAAGGGTTCCTTTCCTCTTCCACTCGGAACATCAAGATTGGCCACCCTATCCCTCTGTTTGTTTGTTTGGATTGCTATCTCTTCGGTTCTCAGTTGATTGGAGCTCGACGGAGCTCGGGATTCGACGCACTAGCCTATTCGACCGGTGGTTGAAGCCGCTTTGATGGCCACGAGTTCTTCCTTCATTGTCGGTTCCGTTCTGCTCCTTAGAGATTGATGGTGATTTTTTTGGGGGTTGTCACAGCATGGTCTCTCTCCAAAGTTGTTACGTGCCAACGAGAAGTACATCTGTTGCCTTTGCCTTCAGCTACTCTAATGTTCCCTGGCGCTCTCCCCAGTGACGGCAACAATGGTGTTCTACGGGCTATGGTTGGGTTTCTCTGGCCCATTTCAAGCCCATGGACTTCTTTGTGTATTTGTGGTTTTTTTTTTTACATGGTCTATTTCTTAATGAAAAATAGATGTTTGCTATGAGATATATGTAAACTTAGGGTGTTGGCATAATCGGTTTACGTCATTGACCATTTTAACTCTATGTTAGTTATAAAAGAGATGTATGCAAACAAAAAAATCAAATACAGAAAAAAAAAGTCTCGACTCTAATCAGTAGAGCCAAAAACTAGTACATTGGATATATGATTTTTGTATGGCATAACTTCACCTGTAATGGTAGAATTTAGAGCCTAATAAAGGATAAATGATATTATCTCATTGGCATTTTACATGATAGATGGAAAAGACGTGGCTACGGGCTATTGTCAAGGACGAATGATTTTATTACTAATTGTTAGTAATTAACTTTTTCATAAAAGAATATGTAATGGTTGTCATAAGATAAAACAAATTGGGTGAATGAATTCAATCTCAAAAAATTAAAGATATCCTATAAGGATAATACACATTTGACAATGATATTGAAGAAGCACGTGATAACTAGTTTTTATAATGGTATATAATATGAAGAGTTTAGTCGTGGTACTTTAGTGGAATAATTCCATTACTAAATAATATTGTAATTAATAGATGAAGAGTTAGAACTTAATTACAAAATATTTAAGTCGTAATTATATATATCCAATTGGTTCCTTTGCTAGCTCGGTACTAAAGGTGTTCATGGGTTGGCTGGACTAAATTCAAGTCGAGCATATGTATGATACTAACACATTTCAAGCTTATCCAACCCCGAACCAGCCTAAAATATGGACCTAAACATTTGTCCAAGCCTATCTATATATATCCAATTGGTTCCTTTGCTAGCTCGGTACTAAAGGTGTTCATGGGTTGGCTGGACTAAATTCAAGTCGAGCATATGTATGATACTAACACATTTCAAGCTTATCCAACCCCGAACCAGCCTAAAATATGGACCTAAACATTTGTCCAAGCCTATCTATATTTGTAAACGGCTAACCCAAACCCTTTTTAGGCCCGACCATATTTTAAAAAATAAAAATACATATTTATATTATTTTTAATTTAATATTTAATAGTTTTATACATATTTATTTATTAAAATTTGTTATATAGTCACCTTAACAATTTTTAATATTTACATCATAGTAGTAGTACTATTATATACTACTATAGATTTAATTTTTATTTGTTATAAATTACATGATATATAAATATAACATAATATAAAACATTACTAACTTAAAAATGGGTTGGGCCAAGCCTTGAATGTTTAAACCTGAGCCCGACTCATATTGTAAACAGGTTTATATTTTTTTGTCCAAGCCCCTTTTTCAAGCCTAAATTTTTTGCTTAAACCTTTCCAAATTTGAGGAGGCCTTTGGGTTTAGGCGAGTAACGTGGCCTATGGATAAGCAGTTTAGCCCATGGACAAGTCTACCCGATACATCCTTAATGGTTTGCATTTTGAATCAATGAGATTAAAACATGAAAACGATGAATTAAGGGAAATATGTGTATCATTATCCGCAATAAATATAATTTCTTGTTATGAGTAATATATGTCTCAAAAATTAAACTAATTCTTCAGATGACAAAAGGAAGATGGCTTTAATAGGCTGGGAAGACATATGCCAGCCTAGGTCGCATGGAGGTTTTAGGATTTGATACCTTGGTGAACAAAATACTGCCTTTATGATGAAGCTTGGATTTCATTTTGTCGCCAAAACTAAAGCTTTATGAGTTTGCGTACTTAGGGCAAAGTATGGGGCTACTGAAAATTTTCCTGAACGTATTTCACGAAGTAGAAGTTCTTTCTTGTGGAAATCCATCTCTAAGTTATGGCCTTTGCTTTTTGATAATTTGATATGGTCAATTGGTAATGGTAATAATGTGCGTTGTTGGGAGGACGCTTAGGTTTTGAATTTGGGACCATTAAAAAAACTTGTTCCTACCCATGCGAATGTGAATTCAGAACTCAAGCTCAGCGAGATGGTCATTGAGAATGGTACATGGAATCTTGATTTTTATTCAAATATGGTTGATAAAAGATACTATTCAAAACATTGTTAGTGTTCCACCACTAATGGCTTCTGCAGGACCAGGCTCAATCTCTTGGTCTTGTTCTAAAACATGTATCTTTTCTATCAAAATCTTGTACTGGTTATTGAAAGAGGACTCATGGAACTTGAAAAAGGACTTGTGGAATATTGCATTGAAATATCCAGGACCCCAACGAGTAAGGCATTTCATTTGGATTGTCCTTAAATGAAAATTGCTAACAAACGCTGAGAGAGTCCAACAAAGGATTAGTTATGATGAGTCATGTTCCCTTTGTGGACATAAATGCGAGGATGCTTTACATGTGTTGCTTAACTGTCAAATTGTGAAAGATGTTTGGCTACAAGTTATCCCCCCAAAGTTACAAAAAGCTTTTTTCTTTAGTAATCTAATAGAATGGTTGAATTTAAACTTGAAGGACCATGTTTGTCGGAATGTGAGAGATTTAGAGTGGGCTTGCCTTTTTGGTTTAATTGTGTGGCACATTTGGAAAAAATACAAACCTCTACATGTTTCAAGGTATCTTGATGAGTCCGAATAAGATCATTAAAGTTTCATATAGCTGGGCAAATCAATTCATCTCAAGTGCACAAAGATATGTCAGTAGAGGAATCTTTATACCTCTACACACCAGCGAACCTATGTATGTGTCTATATCTCAACACGGATGGTGCTGTCCAAACAAATACTGGTTTATCTGCTGCAGGAGGCGTGATTCGGGATGGAATGAGGAAGTGGATACTGGGTTACAATAGGTTCTTGGGGAAATGCTTTGTTTTTGTTGCTGAAATGTGGGGCATATTAGATGGTTCAACCCTGGTTCAAAAGCAAGGCTACGATCGGGTAATCATCCAGTCGAACAATCTTGAAGTGGTCAAAGCTATCTACGATAGGAAGTTACCAAGATCAAGTATTTCACTCGTAAGGTGAATTCAACAAATTTGATCACATGAGGGCAAGTGGCTTATGAGGTACACTCTTAGAGAGTATAATCAGGCAGCAGATCTTTTGGCAAAATTGGTTTTCCTGAATGAGGAAGAGCTATCCCTTTTTTACATTCCACCTTTGGAGATTCAAAAAAATTTAGAAAATGATAGAACAAGGAGAATTTTATCTTTGAATATCCTTTTGTAATCTCACTATTTTGGTATGTTTTTCTACACCAAAAACAATAATTACCAATAGTTTTAGTTGAGCTAAGTAGTAGGCTTTAGGCTATAAATAAGGACTGTTGTACCATATAAAAATAATGAAACCGGTCCTTTCTCAATTACTTTTATCACATCTCTTTTTTTTTCTTTTTGTAGAAGAAAAATATTAGACTAAGACAAAGTTGGTCTAATTTTCGTTGATTACATTAGATATTATGTGATAAACATCAGATATTACGTGATAAACATTAGTTTCCAATAGACGTCGCACATAGATCGGAGGTTCATCGATGATAATCAATTAGTTTAAGCTTCTTGAGATTTCCTTTGTATCTTTTATTGTTTTTGGTCATGGTAACCACAAATCTTGTTGCAATTTTTCCTCTATTAAAATTTTTAATTACTATTTATCTAGTCCTAATTTAGATTAAATATTTACATTTACATTTAATTATTATAATAAAGACCATGAATTTTGGTTTTCACACTTAGGCCTCTTTGGTTGGGCGGTGCATTTACTTGTGATTAATGTAAAAATAACGATGACAGTAATATTAGATACTGTAACGATACTATAGCGTGAAATAAAAAAAATAAAGAAAAAGCTAAACGTACTGCACTAAAAATAAATGCTTATCCAAAAGAATCCTTATTTGGGGCCACACTAATATGAAAAATAGAGACCTCAAAAGTCACTATTTTGATGGGCCCAAAAGAAAAAAAGTATCACTATATTTATTCTCTTTGGTATGCCCCATTAGAAAGCCTAATAACATCTATGTTGTATAAGTGTTTGATTGAGTCCGTATCACTTCTTAATCAATTCTCAATTCAATTGCGAAATTATCAATAATCTATTAATTTTCATTGAAATTCGTCATATTTTAATTTTTTTTTAACATCATTGGAATGTAATAACATAGCACTGACAATCAATAGTATGACAAATGTGAAAAGCATAATATGATTTTTTTTTTTTATAATTTTTAAAAAAATTCTCTCAAGTATTTTTAAGATTTTTATTTTTTTCATTTTCTAAATAATTTCTTTCTTAAAAAGAAAATTTCTTTTATCTTCAATAAAACCATCGAATTTGCTTCATTTTTGTTCATATCTCTTCTCTTAATCTCTCTTTTTTTTATGCACTAAATAGACCATTCATTTGTTTATATACTTTCTTTGTTTTCGCTTCAATAATTGCGGGGTTTGCTTGTGAATATTTCGGTTTCAATGAGTTTTTATTTTTTAATGATTTTAGTTTGTTTTTTTTTATCAATTTTTGAGTTTTGGGAGAAATATTTAAGAAAATATTTTTAGTTGTTACAACTCATATATTTTATTATTATGTCGTATATTTTTTAATTCCTTAAGTTTTTTTAAATATTAATATAGTAGTATTTGAACCTGTGTATATATTAAAGTTTTATTTTTATTTTTGAATTTTTTTATATAAATGTAAATAAAATAACAAGAATTAAACTGTCATCATTTTAAGTACTATAAAACTATCTAAATTTTTATGTAATTTCCCAATCATAAATAACTAGTCTTTTTATACTCCATAATACAACATTATCAAAATCTATCTCACCCTTCATATAAATCCAAAACCGCTAAATTGTCCATTTTTAATATCACCTGCATCGCCTTCATATTTTTTATTAACAATAATCCATCATAGGTACCCATAATTCAGCCTCAATAATACTACATATCGTGCAAAACTAGATTGTCAGACGTCATTCTCATGTCGGATAGAGCCTTCAGCTGCTTCAGAACCCCTCTTAAGCTGTCGTGCACCAGCTGTGTTCACTTTAGTCCATCCTGTTTTAGGACGCTGCCAACAAATTTGCTGCCATGTCATCTCCTTTTCTCTGTTATCCGACTCATCTGTATTATGAACTTGGCTTTTAACCAATAAAATAGTTCCTTTTGTCTATATGGTCCTTCCCACAAGGCTACAACCAAAAATTTTGGTAGCTCCAAATCCAAAGGCAAGGTTTATTTGTTATTGGAATATATGGCAAAGGTGCTGCCATCATTGTGTTTGGCATGGTTTGTCATCGTTAAAATCATAATCATAGCATCACCACCTCTCTTAATTATTTTTCAGCCCTTTGTTATTTTGGTTGGGAAAAATGCTTTTGAAAATGGTAGTGAAAAAAGTAGTTTTTGAAAGACGTGATATTATAAAGTAAAAAATTTAGGGTGGGTTTGGACGAACATTGCGTTTATCGGCGATTAGTGTAAAAATAGCAATGGTGCTGAGATTAGATACTATCGTAATACTGTAATGTAAGACAATAAATAAGCTAAACGCATCGTACTGTACCTCATCATCCATCCAAATTCACCCTTAATGAGAGATAAGAAAAATAATTTCATTAAAAAGTACATTTTAATTTAAATTAAATTTTTTATTTAAAATCAGAATTTAATTTAAATTTTGTGTATTTATTATTATTTTATTTGAAATTAAGGTTTGAGTTTGAAAAATACTTTCCATAAACAAAGTCTTAATATGATAAAAGAAAATCTCCAACTTTACGAGTTTATTTCGTATTGCTTTTCTGTATTAAAATTTTCGGAGTTGAGGTAGACTCTATTCATCCTGCCTTGATATACTGATTAAAATATTTCTTTTTATAATTATTTTTTATGTTGTTAATTTTATAAGAATTAATATATTATAAATCATTACTTAAATTTTTGAAACATGATTAACAATAGACCTGATCATGAGTCGGGCCACTCGCCCAGATCCGAAAGCTTGTTTGAAAAATGAGAAGGTTTAAGGCTTTGAGCAAAAATATAGACCCAAAAAATAAATTTACATAAAAAAATAAGGTATGTTTTCTAAACGAATTGAGCCTCGAGCAAATTTTTTTTGACTTTGACCCAACTCGAATTTGACAAAAAAAATCTGTCGCAGGTTGTTGTTGTTTTGTTACTGTTATGTTGTAGTTTTGCTACCATTTCACTATTATATGACTACTATTTTGTTGTTATTGTTTGGATATTGTATAGTTTTTGTTTTATTATTAATTTTGCTACTATTTTAAAGGAAATTTACTTGTTAAGTTACTAACTATGTTAGTGTTATTTAAGTATAGAGACTTTTTTATATGTATTTTTATTTTTTTAAATATTTATTTTAATGTTTTTAACATATTTGATGTATTATATTTTAAATTTTTTTATCTAAAAAATTAATATGTGTAAGTCAAATCGAGATTAGACAAAATTTTAAATTAATTTTTCAGATCAGATTCGAATCTAGAAAACGAGTCAAATTTTTTACATTAGCCCGATCCAAACCCGTCTTGGCCTAATTTTAATATCCAATTTTCATCCATAATTTACGTAAACATAAAATGATTGTGATTCATGCTTGTTCTACTTGCTTCTACATTATAATGAATGAGTAATGAAGGAACTAAAAGTAGATTTTGGGAAAATGCAAGATTTTTTATTTATTTATTTAGGAAAAGGGAATCCGAATACTCACTTTTTGAAGATGATGATGCACCCACTGCTGATGCTGGAATTGTTATAAATTACCACATTAATGGCTTCATATTATTCACTCACTCCTTTTGACCATGCCTTCAATTAAAATTTAATTTTTAAAGAATCATTTTATTGTGAGAATTGAGAGGCTTGGCAATGAAGATAGATTGGATATGGAAGGAATTAGGTTCCTTTTTTAATGCAAATCTCACCTATAACCCTTATTCTTTTTTTAGCCCTTATCGTTTCAATTTAACCCCTATTTTTAAAGTTAAATTTGACTTTTAACTTTAAAAATAATAATAAATTTAACCATCAATCTTAAAAAAAAAATCGAATTACTTTTTTAGCCAAAATATTAAATTTTTAAACACAACAACACGTATGATAATCCATGAGTAAGTATTTTGTATTTTTTTTTGTTTTTTATTATCTTTATAAATTTTAAATTATTTTTTGACTTGACATATAAAATAAATAGTACAATGTCAATATAAAATACGTGCGGATTGATATGCCAACATTCTTAAAAAAATTAGTGTTTTAACTAGCATTTTTGTTAAAAAAAAGTTATTTGCCTCTTTTTTTTTAAATTAATAGTTAAATTTTAACTAAAAAAAAAGACCAATTTAACAAAAAGATATAAACATTAATGGCTAACTTTATCATTATGTAAAAAAAAGGTTTTGTTTGCTCTATTGAAATTTATTTTTATTTTAAAATTTATATATATTTAATTATATGAGCAAGATTAGTGTCAAACCAAATTACAAAATATTTTTATCTAAATCTAATTTAATTCAATTTAAAATTGTAAAATTATATAAATAATTTTTTTGAGAAAAATTAGATAAATAATTTGAGTAATGAATGATAAGTAAATAAATTTTTTTAAATGAAAATATAAGATAATATAGATTTAGAACATATTATAAATTGACGGTTAAATTATGTTTCTAGAGAAAAAAAATTGTAGATTTCTTAGTAAAGATGGATTCGGACAAAAAAATATTTAAGTTTTTGACGGACGAAATTCTGATGAAGCTTATAATTAGATTTCAAAATTTAATATAATCACGTAATAGTATCATCTGCTTAATTTTTTGACGTAAATATTTATTTTATATAAAAAAAATTCCAAACAATGAGATTCTCTTAGCCCATCATCAAGCTTAGAATGTTAAAATAAAGCTTCTCTAGTGGACAAGAGAATATAAACAACTCAAAGTGATCTTTCTATATATGTTGATAAAGGATCTCTTAAAGAGTGGCACTCAAAGTTCTTAGATTTCCATTTCTTTTGTAAATTCTACTATTATATAAATTACGAATTTAATTCTTGTATTTTAATCTAGTATTTTTTTATTTTTTATTTTTTCAGATTTAAAATTTTTAATCATAATAATAAAATGGTTGTTTTATAAATTCGTGAAGTTATATTCTTCTATTTCAAAATTTTATTCAGTAAATATATTATCACATGTGTAATATCATATTAGTTAATGTAAAAAAAAAATTGAAGGTGAGTTTGAATGAGTAGTGTGTTTATTTATAGTTAATGTAAAAATAGCAGTAAAGTGAGATTAAATATTATAACGTGAGATAAAAAAATAAACTAAACGCATTGCATTGCACTTTACCATCCATCTAAACCCATCTTAAAATTATAGCAGAAAATTAAGCATTCGATAAGAGGAGATAATGGTAATATGATTGAAGTGGAAATGGCTTCCTCTTTCTACAGAAAAAAGTCAAAACAGTTTGACCAAAGTCAAATAAGAAAGAGTACTCATGTTTCTGACTATAGAATGAACATGCATCATTTCTCTGATAGAAGCATGGACCATTTTCCCTGCCCAGGGAGAGTTTGCTTTTTCACAAGGAAAAATGAATATCAATGTACAGTTTAGTTGTTGTATTCAACATATATATATATATATTTGAATTCCAGCTAATGGCTTCAAGTGTTCATTCTTGCAAATTTTATTTGAAATTTTAGTTTTTTTTCTCTTACATAATGTTTAAAATTATTTATAATTAATTCTTAATCTATAAATAAAAAAATAAGACAATAGATGACCTGTCAAGACTCAATCGATTAAGTTTTTAGTTTCTTAATTTTAAAAAGAAATGGCAATTGGGAGTGAGGCTATTTCAATGACCCCCAAGCACTACAAGCTTTCACACAAATCTATAACTTGGAGAAAGAGGAGATTGAGAGATTATTATAGTTTGATTCACTTTGACTGTATAAACTATCACTTTATCATGAATTTTGTATTAAGAGAGTTGCACAGAAAACAAGGAACCTTGTAACTTAGTGGATTAACCTTTTCCATATTGGTTTAATAATCACCACCAAATTTCGTCTGTGGATAAAAGAAGTAAATTATGATAGACTTTCAAGGGCTCAATGCAATGCTGATAAAATGATTTTTTAATTCAAAGTTAAGTGAAATAATGCTATTGTTAAGAAGAATAATATCTAAATTTAAAAAGACCATTTGTTTTTTAATTTTTCCTTTTTTGTCAGATGTTAACATTTGTTGATGTCATAAACTGCATACATGTTACAACAACAATTACTTACAAATTTTAAAAAATTTAAAAATTTAAAAATATTATTATAATTTTTTTGCTTTTAAATATTTTTTGATATTTTTTATAATTTTTAAATTTAATTAATTATTGATGTGACATACTCGTGAATGTCACATCAATAAATTTAATCTTTTCTTTTTATTTTGGAGTAATTTAATAAATAATGCAAGTTTAAGGATTCAAAGAAATAAAAAATTTAATAAAAGGTTAAAAAAATCTATTTTCTTTATAAAATTAAAAGGTCAAATAAATCATTATACCAAAATTAATTGAACATAAACAATATCTTAGATTAAAAAAGATGAATTTAAAATTTAAATTTAAGGTGGAATAAAAATCAAAATATTACAAACATAAAACTAAAAAAATTCCAAAATCAAGAAGCCAAAAAAATTAAAGCTTTCTCAAGTAAAATTATCCATTTTGATACCTTTCTACCTAGCTATCTTTTTGAATGAGCCTTTCTTGATCCAAAGTGTAAATTTTTTTTGAATTATAAGAATAGGATAAAACTTTTAATAGTAAGATGACTAGCACGATCTAAATCCAAATCACACTTAAAGTAGTGAACATCCTAACTATCATGTCAACACATGAATTCGAAATTGAAAGTAGTATTTTTTTTTGTTCCAACTAACTATCTAAGCATTCATTTAATCAAAAGGCAAAATGCCAAATCAAAACCTACTTTCAAGAAAGGATTAGTGAGGTGAGATTAGGGCAAGTGGTCTACAAAGCAACTAAGCATTACAAGGCCAAATGTAACTTAAAAAACTAAGCACATACATTTTAGCCTATTTTCCCCCATGCTTGAAAACTACAAGGTTTCTTCCTATACATAGTTACTTTGCAAAATTTATCACCATAATACACTTATACAAGTAGTATAAGCTTCGTTCCGTATGATGCCAAAGCATTCGTCACATAACCGAACATGCATTCGGGTTTTCATCGCTGAAAACCTCGAATGAATCGGATGGTTGTGATGAATACGATGAATACGTGTCGAAAGAGGGGTGTTCAGGCATGTATCCCGGGTGCATATACATATATGAATACGGTCGTGGTGAGGTGTAATACGATTCGCTATGGCTACTACCAGGATAAGCTGTGTTGTAGCTAGTAACATACACCGGTGGTGGTGCATGGTAATACGTTGGGTACTCATCCATGTGGTGATGACGTGGAGGGCTACGATTGGTTGGAGATGGCATGGGGGTGGTGATGGGAATAGGACCATAAGGTCCATAACCAGTGAAATGTGATCCTGTAGGTGGAGGTCCAGCATCAGTAGGGTGGTGGTGGTGGTGTTGTTCACCCTCATCAAAACTAACAGTAGCATTCCCTTTCTGCCCCTTCTTTTTATTCTTTTTACTTCCACCACCACCACCACCACCACCACCAGTAGCAGCATTGCCTTCACTTTCACCACCGCCACCTTTCTTTTCCGGTTCCGGGGCTTGTCCACCATTGCAGCCGTCACCACCATTTTCACCGCTTTTAGGAGCACCGTCTTCAGTTTTCGCTGCTTCTTTATCTTTATCATCTCCGTGGTTACCTTCTTCACTGTTTGGTTGGCCACCTTGTTTGTCTTTGTTCTTTGATTTTCCTTTTTTCTCAGATTTTTCAGGCCATAACTCTGCATGTCTCCCTTTCTTTACTATTTTCTTGATCAAAGTATCGACATTTACGTGTAAATTGGCTTTTACCGTCACTTTTTGTTGTTTCAAATCAGCATCAACCTCGTAAACACCTGCAAATTACAGAATAAATGAAAAAGATGAAACACCAGAGAAAAAGCTAGAAAAAGAAATTTTTACCATAAAAGAATATGTCCCAAAAAAAAGAGAGAATATTTTGATGATTTTATGTAAACTGAAATAAAGAACAAAACCCAGATGAGAAAAACTCACAAATATCAAGATTCTGATTAGCTGAATGATCTAAAACAGACATGAAAGTAAAAAAGAAAAAGAAAAAAATTAAAAAAACTAAGAAACTGCAGAAACATGAAAATTGTAAATATGTGCAGGTTGATAACACAAGCAAGTTAAAAGGATATGAAATAGTTGAGGATGTTTACTTTACCATCGATTTTTCTTAGAATCTTTTCAACTTTCCTTCTGCAACCTTCACAATGAATGGAAACTTTTAGCACCCAAGCCTAGAATAACACAGGAAAAATCAACAATTACTGGTTAAAAACAAGGTCTGAAAAATCTAGTTAAAATTTTCACAAAAACAAAAAAGGGAAAGTAAGAAGCAAGCTTTAAATTTACCTTGTACTTGAGAGCAGGTTCTTGGATTTCTTCCACATCTTTGGAATTAGATTCTTGTTTGGGTTCAGCTGGCTTAGATTCTTGTTTGGTTTCTGGTTTTCCTTCGGTTGTAGCCATTAGAACAAAAGTTAAAGAAAAAACAGAGAAAGTATAGATTTTTTTTTTCTGGGAATTTAAGTGAGGAGAAATATGAGAGAGATAGGGAAATATGCTTAAGGTTAAGCAGTGAAGGCTTAAAGATGGAAGGCCTAGGAGTTGGTGCTGCGTGGGAGTATTTGCTGCCTGGGAAATGAATTTATTAACATTAAATTTTTTCTTGTAAGCTTTCCTTTCCTTTATATCATAATGGACACCTAATAATCTTAGCCCCAGCCGTGGTTCTCTCAATAGACCGGCTGAGTTATCAGTCTCGAGAAAAAAATTAGACTCATCTCAATGTATATGAATTAGTTGAATCGACTTATAAAATTGATTGAAATTACGGTTGAATTAATTTATAATTTTTAAAATATCTTTTTATTTTTATAATTTTTAATAAATTATTTAATTAAATTATCTGTTAAATTAATCAAACCAATGAACTAGTGACTTGGTCAATTTAATTACTATTACAATTTTGAAAACCTTGTTGTTTAAGGAGTCCTTCTTCATCCCACAAATAATGGAGAACATTTGACTTTTCGAGTCAACAGAACTATCAGAAAGTATTTTTCTAAACAAAAGTAAATGTCGGGATTTAAGTACTTTTAGCTTTTGCGTTTAGAGACGAAATTATCAAAATACTCTTATAGCGAAAGATTTATTTACTACTTATAAAACTTGTGTGGTTTTACATCTCCACAACTTTTTATACAATTAATATTTTAATGATCCAACCGTTGAATTCATTAAGGTATTTATATTTGACACACATTCCTATATGAATGGAGTATGGAATATAATAGTTCGATTGTTAAAATATTAGTATAAAAAGTTATAGAACGGTATAAAACCATTTAAGTTCTACATTGGCGTAATATAATTTAAATATAATTTATTATTATATTTAAAATTTTAAAATATTTTATATATCATTGATTATACAAATAAATTATATTAATTACTTAAAAAGGTATTTAAAATTTATACTTTATTACCTAGAACTACCCATAGCCTCTCCCAACCCATAAATAGGAAGATAATGCATTTCAGCGTACTCGAACCTACATCCTCTTGTATTGGCAACATTATTGATGCCAATCGAACTAAAACTTAATCAATAAAAATAATATTTAAATTCATATACTAATAAAATACATATTTATTAAAAATTTATGAAAAAAATAAATCAAAATATAATTGAAGGTTAAATTGGAAATTTTAAAACTGCAGTGATTTAACTTCAAATCTTAACATGTATGGATATTCGCTTAATTTATAACAAATATATAAAATGAAAAAAAAAGCTTTTATAATAATAAAGTTTAATTTATAAAAAAATATTTTTTTAATTAAATTAATATTCAATTATCTTATAACACAAACTCAATTAAATATCTTATCAGCTCAGTTACCTCACGAATTGTGAAACTAATTTAATTAAAATTATAAATATAATATATAAACGTTGAAAAAATACAAATATATATTATATGCAATTTATTGAAAATTTAAAACTAGACTTACGTTGAACAAATTCAAAGCTTGATTTTTCCCAAAGCTCGAAGCAACGTTGAAGATAATAATAAAAATATTACTATAAAAATATTATTATTCCTTTATGATTAAATTTAAATATAAAAATAAAACTCAAGAGTTTATAATACTCTTTGTTTAGGACTAATCCGTAGTAGCCGAGCTACAAATTTGGAGTCAACATTAGGCATATAAATTGAATTTTATAACATGGAATTCTTAGCAATAGAATTGTTCATGAGTAATGTTATTTATTTAAGTCTAAAGGTTAATTCAAAATTTGTGAGAATGAGTAAAAATATTAGGTTTAAAAAATGAGATTAGGTAAAAATTTAGGTCCGTTTAAAATATGAGCTGAGCTCGGGTTTGAACATTCAAAGTCCAAACTCAACTCGACCGGACCCATTTTAAGTTATAATATTTTATATTATTTTTCATATATTATGAAATATAGAACACATTAAAAAAAATAAACATATACTAAATATATAATACTACTTTAATGTAAACATTAAAATAATGTCAAGATGACTATATAAAAAAGGTCAATAAATAAAAAATGTATAAATTTATTAAATACTAAAATAAAATAATTTTAAAAAAAGATTAAAAAATAATATGGGTGAGCCTAAATGGATTTGGGTTAGTCTTTTACAAATAATGGTAGGTTTGGATAAAATTTTAAGCTTATGATTCGGATCAAGTCAGGCTTGAATAAACATAAAGTATATTAATATTATCCTTAGACCCAAACTCAACCTGACTCAATCTATGAACACTTCTAATTACACAATTTCGATAGGAAAGAACTGTGTTGCTTTGAGAAATATTGAGAATAAAGTTACCTCTCCTTTTATTAATTCCCAAATTAAATGGTCCAATTTCTCTCTCCAATACCCTCACTTTGCCTTTTGCCACGCAGGGATTGATTGATTTGCAGCTTTGCTTGTATACTATAAGCCTAATATTTTATGAGGATATACTTGGTAGAGGTGTTTTTGGAGAGGTTAGGTTCAATATTTTATGTTTGTTTGAGTTTTGTTTAGCTTGAAATATTTGTTTTGATTTTGATTTTAAGTTCATTCGTACTTGTAAATGACTAATTTAAATTATTTTTAGGTTTATTGTTTTATTTTTTATAAAAAATAATATCATTTTTAATTTAATATTTAATAATTTAATATGTTTTTAATACAAATTTTGAATATAGACTACTCAACCCATGTTTTAATGTTTACATTATAATATTATATATAATTAAGATTTGATTTCTATGTCATATGAATTTCATAATATGTAAAAATAAAATAAAATAATTGATATAATAATATTATATAATGTGTTGGAGGTTGACTTTGGTGATGGTTCACATCGTGTAAGTTGCAAAGAGCCATTAAGAATAGAGATTTTTGGTGTAGGGGGAGGTTGGTAAAGAGTTGTTGCATGGTGTATGTACTGTGAATAACGAGGTTTTTCTATCCTTTCTTCCTTATGTTTGCTTTAGTGTTGGAATTAAAGGTGTAACACCCTTCATCCAACCCGATCGTCAGGTTCAAGCTACAGGATGTCACATCCGTTGTCGGAGCAACTACTGTGAAATATTCAGCAAACAAATCATTTAAACATCCAATCATATTATAAATACATTTACATCATCATAGACAATATTTTTCGAGTCACAATCAAGCTTACGAAAGCTCTTTTATTGGCCCGAGCATGAAATAGGACCAATTTGTAAAGTTTTCAAAATTTCATATCAGATATCGACACCTTTACTTGGTACCGATACCAATTTGAACTTCGATGATTAGAAAATTTAATTTAAAACCAATTATATTAATACCAATTATAAAGTATCAGTACCTTACTCAAGGTATCTATACCTTAACCCTTGTATCGATACCATTTTAAGGTTCGATGTTTTAAAAATTAAAAAAAAAGACTAGAGTATCGATATGTTTGCCTAGGCATCAATACCTTGGAGGTAAAGTCTCAAAAATCTATATTTTAATCCTTATTTCATGCCAACTTAACTAATAGCACATTTGGTGCATATATAACAAACATTATATGCACAAACCATGCCAAATACATGCTAAAACATGGCATTTAACCGATTCCAATTATCCAATCCAATATGCCACAATTTGACACCAAACCCAACCAATTCAACTTACTTAAACTCAACCTAATCAATTATACCCTTTAACCTTCCATATCATCATCTACCATACCAATTTATCATACTAATTTGTCATTCAAATATCATGTTTATAACTTATTATCTTACCAAACATAACTTAATCACATTACGAAAAACATATCATTTCATGTAGGCATTAACCTCGCCAAAACCAAACATTAAAGGTTTCAAGCTATACCAACAATCAAGAGTCAACAAATATATAACACCTATATGCATGCCACAAAATCTAGTTTTGAAACGATTACAATACCACCAACTCAATAACGAGATAGTGTGAGTTTCTCGAAGATCCGCATGACACGTTCTGCAAGTTGACAATCTACATTGAAAGGAAAAATAACAGGGTAAGCATATCAAATGCTTAGTAAGTTCATAGACATTAAACAATAGCTTACCTCAATTTACAATTTAATACGATAAACTACTAGCTTCTCAACTTTGCCTAACATGGCAACAACATATCAACAATGTGAGTTCAACATTTATCATATCATATAGTAATTCAAACACATAACATTTCAATTCATTTATTCAATCAACATTTAATCAATTCACTGTCATATTTACATCATTCCACTTATTTATCAACAATATATACAAATTCAATTCAATGTTAATCACTATTTCATTTCATTGTTCAAATTTCAAGTCGAATTCATTAATTCGTCACATTTCCTTTTTAGTCATTTAGGCTCGTATAATAGGTCCGCATGATATTTCACATGCTATCGATATTCGTATATTACGATATGTATTTGTATAATCAAATCACAGTATGTATTTGTATTATCAAGTCACGTTATCAACTCAATTCGAATATTATTTATTCAAATTATATTTTATACCCTATTAACTTGATTCTAACTCAAACGAATACACGAATCCAACCAATACACCAATTTGACACCCAGTGCCTTATCAGACAATACCAAAGTAAATAGTTTGCGCCCTGTACTCATCGGTATAACCGAAGTAAAAGTTGTGTCTAACACTTATCAGCATGTAGTCAGAGTAACCCGTACTCTATCTATCCTATGGCATGCCAACTATATCTGACTCTACTCGAACAATTAATAAAGTAATCGATAATGCAATTTCATTATAGGTTCGACTCCCATTCTATTGATTTCAATATCATCAATTCATTAATCAAGTTATTATTTCACACATATATAGTATAACCCATCTCAATTTCAAGCCAAATTCGTAATTATGCTAAGTTATATTATTTTTAGTTTTATTCAATTTAGTCCTATTTCTCAATAATCATTCACAAACATACCAATATGATTCGATTAGTATTAATCAACTATCAATTTATTAAATAACTCAATTTATCATTTCTTTACGATTTAGTCCACATCTCACATTTTGTATCAAATTGCAAACAATTTAAATTATTATGAAACATACACAAATTCATAATTCAAGCATATAGTAATTTAAATACAATTATATCATATGAACTTACCTAGTCAAAACAACAAACAACCAAATGTTCAAGGACTAATCAACAAATTCATCTTTTTTTCGATTAACTCCTTTTTGGTTCAATTCTCGATCTACTTAAGAGCAGAAAGTTGAAAGTTTCTAAACCTCTTTCTCTTCTTTTTGCTACGACTAAGTGAAGAAGATGATGGAAATGTCATATTTGTCTTTTCTTTTATACGTTAATTAGCTTTTAATTAATCTAATTTAAAACAATTTAATGGATTCTAGCTATCCACCACCACTGTTTGTCATACTTAAAAGGGTTTAATTGCTCAATTGGTTTTCCTACTAGACAAGGAGTTGTACAATCACATGTTTCTAAATGGACAACTCCCCCTCTATCGAATGAGCAACAATGATGCCTCTTTTTATCCAATTTATGGTAAGTTTGGAATTGGAAAAAATTTTCATGATCATGATAGCAATATCATTGATGGATGGGATGACATTGTTGATGTAACTTCGGTGGAATTGGCAAAAGCCCATAAAAAGTGCAGGTCTCAAAACCAAGGAAAAGGGATGGAAAAGATTAATATTTGAATGTAACTGTTTTAATGTGGTTCATAAAATTAACTCTTTTTTTCTTTGACATTTTGAATGTTATTGTGATCGAGTAAGATGTCTTTATGTAAAGAGTTCGAGTCAGTTATTTTTCTCTTTTATCATTAAAGAAGACAACAAAATTGCTGATTGGATTGCCAGATTTGCTCGATCGGATCCTATCGGTATTGACTGGGTGAGTTCTCCTCCCAATGATCTTGTTGCCTTATTTGGGACGTAATCTCCATTGTTTATATTAATTTTGTTTTTTAAGTATATAGTGACAGTTACATTTTTATACAAGTGAACAAATATTATAAATTTTTTGATGTAAAAAAATACTAATATATCACATCATTATATTTTTTATTTAAAAATAAATTACGTCAAAGTATTTTACGAAATTAACAGAAAAAAATGTTGATTTGAGGGATGGAGATGCACACTTCTAAAACTAAGGGACTAAGAATTAACAAATTATAGTAAAGATACTAAAACTGTCAAAAATGCATTATAATACATGGAATTTTTATATTATAAAGTTATTTCTCCTAAGCAATCTGACTATCCGCCAAAACCCAAAACCCAAAACACTAGGATCGCCACGCTGTACACTCCCTGAGCGTAAGATCTCAGTACTTGAACATGCTCAAACCGTCAAACTCCAACCGTTGGATTAAAACAAGATTAAAGATATTAGTTTTAACCTAAACGAAGACACCCCACGGATTGCCAGCGTGGCATACACCAATATAAAATCCCGCTCTCATCAGTCACTTTCCACTCGAGCATTCAATTCAAAATCATTTCCATAAATCCATTTTTTCGCGTAGTCGCTTCAACTACGTTCCAGAATCAAAACAACGTCGTTTGAAGTTCAGATGGAAACAATGGCGAAGCCAGCGGGTGGTAGAAAGGGAGGAGTGAAGAAGAAGGCAGTATCTAAGTCGGTAAAAGCGGGGCTCCAATTTCCCGTGGGTCGTATAGCCCGGTTCCTCAAGAAAGGTCGTTATGCGCAGCGTTACGGCGGTGGCGCTCCCGTTTATCTTGCCGCTGTCCTTGAGTATCTTGCCGCTGAGGTATTTGACACGTTCTGATCTTTCTTTTATTTCCCTTCGATTGATATCTGTTTAAAATTCAGTTTTCCAGTGATTGATATCCATATTTTGATCCTAAAATTCAGTTTCTGAGATTTGTTCGATTGGATTCGATTTTTTAAGAATCGAAAAACTGATTATTTGTTTGATTTTGTTTTTGTGGGGGAGGGGTTAGGTTTTGGAACTGGCGGGGAATGCAGCACGTGACAACAAAAAGAACAGGATCAACCCGAGGCACGTGCTACTAGCAGTGAGGAACGACGAAGAGTTGGGTAAGCTTCTTCAAGGAGTGACCATTGCCAGTGGGGGTGTTCTTCCAAACATTAACCCAGTGTTATTACCCAAGAAAACTGCTGCTGCTGCTGCATCTGATTCTGAAAAAGCTAAATCCAAATCCCCTAAAAAGGCATAGACATTGGATCTGATGCAAACAATGTAAAACTCTTTTTGATTCTGTGGTATTCTAGTAGTTTAGGGATCTCGCCATTTTTTTGTATTATCTTAGAAATGGTGGATGATGATTGGTATTTTGGCTTTAAAACTTTGTACTCTGATTCCGCATTTTGTAAAGTGCTCCAAGCAAATGGATTGCTTTTTTTTAATCATTAAAAAAATCCTGGCTTAAAGCAAGCATGGTGGATGGCATGAGAGCTAACAAAATCCTCTTGCCTTTTGACTTAAAAGGAATCAAGCTAGGAGTAAAGGATTAGGAATACGAAGGGACTGAAACTGGATTAGAATAAAGCCTTTGACAGGATGAATTGGGTTTTCATTGAATGTGTCTTAGATGTCATCAGTTTTCCTTCTTGGTGGATTTGTAGGACTGTGACCTGCATCGCTACTAGTAGTGTCCAATTTCTTTAAGGCAGAGGGATCATTTCTCCATATTTATGTATTGCGTCATAATGTTATTTTTTGCCCTGCTGAGAGATTAAAAAATCAATCTCAATCAAGGGAACATATTAAGATTTATGTATGTGACTATCTTAAAGAAGGTTTACTTCCTAATCTAAGCAAGCATGGAGAATCTTGAAAGAGAAAAAACTGTGTTATTAACAAAACAATTGTTCCTGAATATTGCAATCATAAGAACTTCCTGTAGGTACAGGTTAAATGTACCGACTCTTTAGGGAATTTGATTTCCAATGAGTAGGCTACTGGAGCATTGGAGTTGAGATCTTGTATGAACCAATCAAGGTTCTTAATGGGGTACATGGTCCTTCAAACCTTGGCATCAACAATGCTTCTACTTTTGTTTACTCTGTTGAAACTGCTTGTTTCGGTTCGTGGGAATGACTCCACGTGTTGCACATATTTTGCTACCCACCACTTTTACACTTTCGTATGTGTGATAGTCACTTTTACACTTTTGTATGTGTGATAGTGGGATGCACAGTTAATAATTTTTGATGAAGAATCATCATTATAAATACTAACTAGTATAAGATCTTTAAACACTGAAAAATAATAATAATAAATATTAGCTAATGAGATTTTTAAGTGTTTAAAAGATTTTGACAGTTTTTAGTTTCATGCAAATAAATTTGATATATTTGACATTGGTATTACAACATTTGAATTTTGATATTTGGTTCAAACAATGATCAGAGATATTGATGTTTATAAATCATTATTAATGTTATACTCTACATGCGGGCAATGTAAAATGGGATTTGAAGCCAAGAATCATTAGTCAAAACTGCATTTTCACTTCCCATTTGGATAACATCAACTCTAAACTTCACTTCCAATTTGCATAAAAAAACAAAAAAAAAAATAAATTAATTACTTCGATCCTTTTATTTAGACCGATAATTCGTTTAACTAATAGGTTCGATCCCTTTCCAACAACCATGCTAATAAAAAGTAGGTAGTTGAGCATTTACATTTGTCAATTTGGGAATAAGTTTCTCTTTTATTTGCTCCCCTTAATTCGTATTTTCTTCTAAAATTTCTAATCGCGTGTTAGTTATTACCATTTTTTAGGTATCAATTTCTAATGTCACATGCGTGTTCTGTTATTTCACATATAAAATATTTAATTACTTTTTAAATATAGTAAATTTATTATAATAATTAACTTAAAGATAATATTTTTATTTGAATTATTAGATATAATTAAAATATATTAATTTATCAATTAAAATATTAAAATAAATAATTTTAAAATCATAATTACAACAATTTTTACACTCTTTAAAATAATAGCTAATTAAAATGATTAGAATTCTATTTAATTAATAATTCTATTTTATCTCAATAAAAATAGTACAATTTTTTTAAGTTAAAACTTTTTTTAATTATCACAATATTTTTCTTTAAAGTATTATTCAAGTAATATATCAATTTTAATATTATATAATAATTATTTTTTAAATATGTAGTTATCACAATTTTTGTGAAATTATAACTATTTTTAAATATGATTTTAATAATATTATATATTAGAGATTTAACTTCTATTTTTATATACGGGCATCGTCTTCTTGTTTGTTGGGCCTTATTTTAAAAATTTTCGGCTTTGTCCAAATCTACGTTGGTGGGAAACCGTGGGAAGCATAGATTGGAACTTGGAACTCAAACTAAAACTCTGGAACATTCACGGGTTTTGCTAGGGTTTAAGCAGAATCTATCAAACACAAGTAAGCTCATTGTCAAACAACCTCAACACCAGGCTTTTTGACCTTGGAAGCTAATCTATCCATGGATCATTTTCTGGTAATTAACATTCCATATTATGTTCCTAATCAATATCCTATCTCAAATTACTCAAAAAGCTACTGATTATTTATACATTTTGGCAGAGAAAAGCTTCATTTTCTTCTGGTAGCAAGTCCATAGTTCGGATCATAGCCATTGGTGCTGCTAGTGCCGGTCTTCTTTACTTGAGCAACAACCCAGATTCGAGTAAGCTCTCAATTTTTCCTTAAGGAATTGTTCATTTTTTGTCTTGGGTTATTGGGATTTCTAATTTCTTACTCTTGGTTGAATTCTAGAAGCAACTGTGAAACTATCAATTCCTACAATATTGCGTGAACACCTCGCATTTCAAGGACACCCTTCTTTTGTTTCATCTGATCATTGGCAAATTGGTTTGTCCCATCCTTTGTACATTTAAGTTATCCACATCTTTTAATTGGATAGTATCTTCGCTTGTTGTCTATGTATGTTATCTGAATTTTGCATCCATTTGTAGGAAAATTTCCATTATTTTTATCGAGAGTTGATCCGGCTCTAGCCGGAGATGTCGCAAAGGGAGCTCCGGTAGCGGTTGGAGATGGGGGAAAACCAAGTTGTGGATGTTTAGGTAGAGATTTTATTGCCAATGCAGCTGCAAAGATTGCTCCTGCTGTTGTCAATCTGTCTGTTCAACAAGGTTATTATCTGTTTTCAGGAATATTTTCATTTGCGTTTTGATTCTTTTCTAGTTGTATGGTCCAGTTTACTGGTAAATTTGTATCATACAGATTTATATGGGTTTACAACCGTGAGGAGTATGTGTTCTGGAACTATTATTGATGCCGATGGTACTATTTTAACATGTGCTCATGGTGTAGTTGATTCTCAAGGCAGACAACTAACAACCAAGGGAAAGGTCAGTAATTAAAATTGTTTGATTAGATTTTCATTTATAAGCTATCTGAAGTTTGATTAGATTTCCATTTGTAAAGACTGCATTTTAATACCTGTAGCTCTCTGTATGATTTTGGATTATGATTGGTTTTTTGTAGATTGATGTCACTTTGCAAGATGGCCGAACATTTGAAGGTACAGTAGTTAATTCTGATTTACATTCTGATATTGCAATAGTCAAGATCAAATCAAAAACTCCACTTCCAACTGCAAAACTTGGCTCATCAAGCAAGCTTCGCCCTGGGGATTGGGTGATGGCTATGGGTACTCCGCTTAGCCTTCAGAATACTGTCACCGCGGGTATTGTGAGGTATTTTTACACTGAATTTGTCTTTTATTTCTAGTTCAATCTAAAACATTCAAGGTTTTAATCAGTACATGGTCTGTCTTTGGAAATTTTGCTTATTTCGGTGGTTGCTGCCACTTTGTGGTGTTAATTGATATGGCTTTTATGCATGTCAGGTTATTTAGTTTCCGGTGAAAGAAAATTAGTGCCTGAACATGTTAGATTAATTGATGAGTTTTCTGACTCACTACTGATGTCTTTTTCTGTCTTTGTTACCTCATTGTACAGCTGTGTTGATCGTAAAAGCAGTGATTTGGGTCTTGGAGGGATGCGCAGAGAGTATTTACAAACTGATTGTGCAATCAATGCTGTACTTTCTTTCTCTCAGCTTGTGTGCATCAATTAACCTATTACATTTTTGCTCATGCTCATGAACATAGTGATTTCTTGAAAAGTGATTTTTTATTTGAGTAGCATGTAATCGTTTGTACTGCTTTTGGACTGTCTAAGAGTCAGTGACTAATTTTGTTCTTTGAAAAGCATCATGTGCATGGTTATGAATATTATAGAATTGTAGCTTAGCATTCTCAAATTGTTCCCATATTTACTCATATTTAGTAGCTTGTTTTCTGCCTAGTTCCTTTCATAGATTACTTGACATGTATGTAGATTTTAAGCAATACAAAGATAATAATGACAGCATACTTTTCTGGTTTAGGGAAATTCTGGTGGTCCCCTTGTTAATATTGATGGAGAGATTGTTGGAGTTAATATTATGAAAGTAGCAGCTGCGGATGGATTGAGTTTTTCTATACCAATTGACTCGGTTTCTAAAATTATAGAGCATTTCAAGATGAGTGGGTATAATTATATCTCCTTATGGAACTAAGCGTATCTCTTTGAAATTTGGAATACTTACTTTATTTATGGTAATGGAGCTTGTTTGATCTTTATCGTTCTTAATATTTTTGGACATTTTTAACTTCGAGAAAATTTCATGCATTTGAATTTTGTTGCTTGTTTTCGTTTCCCATCACATATATGCTATGACAAAATTTATCTTTTGGCTTGTTTTACGTAGTTGGCTTTCCTCTACTATTGCTTTCCCAGTTAAAATATTATATGCATTACTAATTGATTTTTTCGAGCAGGAGAGTTATACGGCCTTGGCTTGGATTAAAAATGCTCGATCTTAATGAGTTAATCATCTCTCAGCTTAAAGAAAGAGATGCCAAATTTCCCGAAGTTGAGAAAGGCATTCTTGTGCCTATGGTATGTTTATGTTACTTCTTTCTTCCCTGCATCATTTCCGAGCCAAGTTAAAGAGATGCATTTGTATATTGCCTTGAAAGCGTGTTTAAATTATAAAAGAAGATTGGATATTTTTCATCTTCTCCGTGCTTTGAATTTTGTCCAGGTAACCCCAGGTTCTCCAGCTGATCGTGCTGGATTCCATCCAGGTGATGTTGTTATTGAATTCGACGGGAAACCAGTTCAAAGTATCAAGGAGGTATTTAGCATTTAACTTCAATATAACGTAGCTTCTTTGGTTTTTATAGAGATTCAAAAATGTGTTTTGCCCCTTTCCTGGTTAAATGTTTCATGATTTACATCAAATTTGACGTGGCAGATTGTTGAGATAATTGATGATAGAATCGGAAAACCATTGAATGTTGTTGTAAAGAGAGCAAATAATGAAGTGGTGAAATTGACAGTGATCCCAGAGGAAGCTAATCCAGATATGTGAGAGATATGATTATTTGGCTTTAAGCTTTGGCAAGGCAGGCTCCTACATTATATTTTTATGTTGATGTATCTTATTCTTTAACCCTTAAAAATTATTACTACTTTTTTTTTTTTTTTTAAACATATTTATATAAACAAACACCCATAATTTATTAGAATAAGTGTTCCTCAGTCCTCACTATCTTTTTGCTGTGAGTTTCTGGTAAGTAAAACCCTTACTTACACATTTGATTTGTACATTAGAGCTTTAGCAATAATTATATTGCAAAGATAAAACTAGTCAATTTCAAAAAAAAAGTATTTAGATCATGCACTTCATATATCTGAATTTTGGTTAGGCATAGGTATTTTGTACATTTACTTAATTGGATGTTTTAATTCGATTATAAATGTTAAATATGTTGATTGGATATTAAGCATAAGACTTGCAATGATTCTGCTTCTTACTACTACTTTAAGTTGAGAAAACCCAGCATTCTGATCAGAGTATCATCACTTACTTTTTGTTAGCCAATCAAACGCCTCATGAAATTAACATCAGCAGCAAAATAAACACCCAAAGACTTCATTACCAACCTAGAAAAATATGAATTTTTGGATCATGTTCTTTCGTTCCTTCTTTCAAGTTTTGCTTTTCATTTTGTCACTAACCAATAAAACAATTAATGAACTAATAAAGCAAAAGGTTTATAACTAAATTTAAAACATACATGACAAAACTGGCAATTTCATCATCAAAAGCTAGCAAAGTACACCCACAGTTTTGCTCTAAAACAAATCTCAATCTAGCTTTTTGGAATTGCCCCACTTAAGCTAAATGCTTGAGTAATAAAAGACAATTAGTTCAGTGGTTATAGTTAGTCAACCAAGAGGCTAGTTATAAATTATATATTACAAACAAAAGGGCCAAATGGTGGGATCTTGTTAACAAGAACAGCCATGATGCAGCAGATCAATTAATAGTTAAACATAACATAATCTTCAAGCGTTGACTCAAAGAAAAACATGGCTAGCTTAGCTCCATTTGCTTTCTATATTCAAAAGAAAAAATTTGGGTATAAAACCAAACAAATAACAAATCTTACCGACTCAAAGAGTTTGTTTAAAGTTCTAACAATCTGAAAAACATGTATAGTAAGGCTATAAAAGTAGGAAACGTAATTGAGGTGGTGATCGATTTTGGATGAGGTGATTGATCATGTAATTGGTCATTTGCTTTATCTCCTCAGGATATGCATAGTTTTTATTTGGTGTGCCAACACTAATTTCTATACGAATCGTTTCAAGCATAACTGCATTTTTAAGCAAATATGTAAGAATTTCAGCTTCTGCTTTATTCCCACAGAAGCCCACTATTTCCACCTCTTTTATATACTCATGGGGATGCCCGCTCACACTCCTACATATATCTCGCACTTCACTTGGGTGAATCTTCTTAATAATCTCACCAGTACCATGACTAACCTGTGAAAATCATCAGCAAAGCTAATTAAGTAAGGGGATAAGTCGGGATTAGTATATATTATATGCTAACTAACCTCCAGTACGAATTTGTGCAAGAAAGGGGCTGCCTCTATCAACGATGTCAAACATCTCAGGCTATTTCCATTAGATGTAAGAGCGTCACACCGCAAGTGCTTCAAACTTGTCAATTTGGGAAAGTTGCTTACGACCTGATGAAAAAGAATACCGGATTATGATTGTTAAAAGGTGAAGTAGAACGAAGAGAATGAAAATCAATATTCGATATTTACCCTGACAACGGACATCCCAATCGATAGAGTCACTAGCTGAGGAAGATAATTTGCTAGGTGGATTGATAAATGTTGAATAGCAGAGTGTGAGCCATCATCATAGCACACTTGATTGAGTTTGGGGGCACACTTTACATGCAATGGTATTTCCTTCCCAGTGTAATCAAATGAAACCAAATTGGGTGCATAAATCTCTATACTCTGAATAAAGTATTCACAGTGACATATGTTCAAGTGTTTCAACTTCAAAGCTGAAACTTTAGGATGTGTAAGCTGTGGTGAATGGTCCAGCTTCAAGCTCTCGAGTAAGGGACAAATCGAAACAATATGCTCCAACATCTCATCGCTTACCCCAACAAATTTGACAGACAGACAAG
Source organism: Gossypium stocksii (assembly GCA_020496765.1). Lineage (NCBI taxonomy): Eukaryota > Viridiplantae > Streptophyta > Magnoliopsida > Malvales > Malvaceae > Gossypium > Gossypium stocksii. The sequence continues at coordinate 116,959,912 of CM035623.1, forward strand.
TAAGGAAGTGAATTCCAGATAAAGCCGAAGAAAAGGTTTCTTTAGTGAGGCAGTAACATCTAGCAGCTACTCTACTAGCATCTACACTACTCCATCGTACGTAACTTTCTGGTCCAAAGTTAAGTTGAAGCTTTTTAGTCTTCTTTTGCAATGCAATCCCAACCCATTCATCCACATAAGCTTTGGAATCTTTATCTAAATCAAAATTATCAACTCTAAATTCGTCAATGGTTGAAGCTTGATTTGAGTTTAGATATTTATTGACCCACTCTATAAACTCACACCTTTCGGCAATTTTCTTCTGAGTCCGAACATTCAAGTTCCAGGAAGCAAGTCTAGGCTTGGTTTGCTCGAACCTTAAACAACCTGAAAAATACTTCCAAAGATGTTGCCATCTGCGTGAAATAACGCTGCTTCTTACTGCTTCTTTAAAGCTGAGAAAACCCAGTATTCTGATCAAAATATCATCATTTAATCTACTTGTTTCATCCCTCCTATTCTCCTCACCTTCTAATACCTGAACAGATTTCAAAGCAAAATTCTTAACCATGAATAATATTCTCCAAAGAAAGAAAGAAAGATTAAAACAATGAATAATATAATAATAAAAAGATTACCTTTTTCGATTGATGGAGTTCCATATTCTCCATGAGATTGCTCTCTCTGCAATTAAATTGTTTGCTTTTCTTAAGAATGTGGTGAGACTGCTCTCTCTGCAATTAGTCTTTGATTTGGATTTGAATTCAATGTGTTTTTTTCTCTTTAAATTTTATTTGGTTTTTTTTTCGGTGTTCAAATATATATATATATATATATATATATATATTATGAAAAATAATAAATTTAGTTATTAACATTTATGTATTATATTTTATGTTAATATAATTTTTATTTTTAATTAAATTTAATTATTAACTTTTTAAAAGTAATCAAATTATTTTTTAATAGAAATTCAGATTAAAATATTATTTTTTATTTTTTATCGATATTGACATGACAACTCAAATGTACTTCATATATACATGACATTATTTGTTTTATATATCATATCAATAAATAAATTTAAAAATATAAAAATAATTTATAAAAAATTAAAAAATTTGAAATTAATGTTTTAATCAATATTTCAATTAAAAAAAAATATTTCTCTTTTGTAAAAAGTTAGTGATTTAATTCAATTTTTTTAAAAAAACAAATCGATTTTAGAGGTAAACCTCAACGACTAAATTTATCAGTATACTTATATTTTATGTAATAATAGATATATCCATATTTATCATAAACCTCTTATTTAATTGATATCATAATTTAACCGGATACTAATCTAATTAAAAATAATATATTCATTCTTTTAAATAAAAACTAATATTATTATAATTTTCATACTTTTATATAATACTTAAATAAAATAACTAAAAACTATATATATATATGTTATGAGATAATCGTTCATGCAAAATTGACAAACACTTCAATTTTAGTGAACTAAAAAATACGAACTAGATTTGAAGAACTTGCTTGCAAATTATGTTTACAAAATATATTTTCTTTTTAGAAAATTTAGTATTTATTAGTATAATATATTTAACATTTATAAGTATAATATATTTCAATCTTTATTATTTCTTTCTATATATATATATTATTTACTACTCCACTATAAAACCAAAAGTCACCGTGGTCCTTGAACATCGACCACTGTCAACCACCAGTTGGCCATGCATTCTCCGTTAGGCGTTCGATCTGGGTTCGGTTGGGTTGTTGATCGCCTCTCTTTTCTTTTGCTTTCTATTTGCACTTTGAAAGTAGGAAGTTTTAAAATTGGTCAGCGAATTGAAAGTGGCTTCAATCCTAGCAATAAGGGAACTCTTCTACATCCACTCTCCAACCAAATTCTTAAAGAGATGGCCACGTTGCAAAAAGTCGACGGTGTTGTTGTCACAATCTAAAGATGAGTGCTTCTCTCTTTTTATGAGATTATTTTGTTTGTGCTTGAATGAATCAATGACTTCTTATTCTATAACTGGTGGTGAGGGATGTGATTCTCTACACAGATCCAACGCCGTTGGCTCAAGCAAGTGGGAGGAGCAACAAGGGCAGCAACGATTGACAGGTGAAGCAACCACCACAGATAAAAGTGTATCAAGTTCCCAATCTTAAGAAAGTATTAGCCGTCTTTCTCTTAGTTTTTGACCAAATGAGCTTCGAAAAGTAGATGATTCACATTTAGGAAGTTATTTTCTTATGATATTATTGTTTAGACACATGCATGTAGAAGAAAAATGGGAGAAGAAAAAAAAAGAAATTTAAATTTATTACAATATTTAATGATTTTTACCTTCAAAACAAATAGAAAAAAAATAATTTATTTACCTTTTTCTTTGTGGCCGATATAAAAAACTTTGTAGCCACTTTTTTTGTTAACAAATTAACAAAAGTATATATACTAAAATGAACAAATTGAAAGTACAGGCATTGAAATGATAATTTTGTTAAAAGTACTAGGATAAATCTTGATATTCTCCCTTTAAATAATTTCAAATTCAATATTACGATATTTTAATAGAAAAGTAAAAATAATTCATTGTAACCCATTATTAATAATTTTTTTAGCATATAAAATATAAAATTTAAATATTTTAAATAATTAATATTAATTATTAATATTAATAGGTTGGTCCCTCTAAAATAAAAATTTTGCTTTTTTGGTCATTTAAATTTTTTAAAAATTTTAAATTAGTAAAAGTAAAGTTGTACTTTGGCCTTTCCTAAAAATGATAAAAATTTAATTTAATCTTTTAAAAATTATAAAAAATATAGACAAATTAATTTTGGCCCCTAAAATATTTTTATGATTTCGTGCCTGTCTACCACTAGCTTGCCACAACCTACATAATTGATAAATTATGATTAAAGAAAGATAAAAGTTCATGCTTTAATTGAAGAGCAAGTAACTCAGTTTGTGTTTGTTACATGATTCAAATAGCTCGAGGAGGTTTCTCTAAGACAGCAGAAAGATAAACTTGGTGTTGTGATTTAGGAGCAATAACCCACTTGTGTTTCTTATACCTCAATTGCTGAAACATGTACGTGTAGTCCTCCATGTCCTTTTTATTACAAAAGAATCTGTCTATCCACAACAGTCCTCCTGGTCTTAGCACCCTGTCCCAATCGAAAATTATGAAATCCATCAGCAGGAGGTCGATCCACCCGTCCAAGAACCCAGTCGTGTGAATCATGTCCATCGTGTTGTCGAAGAATGGAAGGCGTTGGTTCAACGTTGCATACAAAGGAATTAGGCCCCTAAGTGCAATGATCTCATTGAAAGGAGCCCCAAGGTTCAAAGCAGTTGAAACAATCGTTACGTTCAATTCTCGCATCCTTGCTGCGAAAGTCCCGGTGCCGACACCATAGTCTAGACCGATCCTTATCTGGCCCGGTTTAATGGCTAGAACATCTCTAATCAAGAAATCAACTTGAAGGGAAGTGTTGGTTACCCATTTAAGCTTCTCCTTTTCCATCTCGAAACATCCGATACACTTTGTGTAACCTCGTTTTGGATTCTTGCTTGACAAGCAACCGAAATTCCTGCACTGGTAATTACCCCACCTTACATTTCGGTCATCAGGCAACTTCCACAGTGACTCTTTGATAGGATACGGCTTCTGGTACACCTTTGAAGCTCTCGTCAAGCACCGCCTTCTAGGCAACGGATCACAACCGTTAACCATAAGCTTCTGAGCTAAATTCCAGTCATCTTTACAATATGATCCTATATCATAATCCATGTAGTCTTCAAGGTCCTTCTTCATCAAAACACATGCATGCCCTATTGTATTGTATATCTTCTCGGTTCCGTAAAAATTGATCTTCCCAATTCTGTTCTCTTTCGGGGTTATATACTTCCGGATTTCTTCCGTTGTGAATGTATCAATCAACGATTCCTCTTTCACAGTACCGTTCCCAATCTTAGGTAGCCGTAGCTGTTTAAGAGCAGTGTAAGCACTATAAACTGGCCTAAGAACTTCCACTTCCAAATAGTTCTTATTCTCCAATCTTGTATTGCTCTTCTCCATCTGTTGCAGATTCATCTCTAGCTTCTTGTGCAAGTTTTCGATTGTTGTTAGTACTTCCGCGATCCGATCGTTTATATCGAAGCCTTGATAAACATCCTTGGGACCGTAAAAATGGCGGCATATATCTTCATTGTGCACAAAAAATCCAGCAGAATAGAACCTAAAGAGACTTGATATACTTACAACTATAACAAGAATCCCCAGAACAAGCTGAAGCCATGCTATTATTCTTGCAAATCCACATCTTGGAAAACATGATCTCCCCATTTGCAAAACCTTGGTTCATAAAAAATTGCACTAGCTCTGTTTGGTTCCCAAGAAAAAGTGGGAAAATTATGAATGGAAGTGAAAAAAAAAACAAAGATTTATGACCAAAATTAGAACATACCTGATAAAACTGGCAAAAAACTACGTATACCCAGAAATTTGCTTTAAAACAGATCTCAGTGCAGCTATCCAGAATTGCTCAACTTGATCTATAAAGCTGGAAAATCGTAGAGCTTAAGCTAAATACTAGTGAAGCAAGAGGCAAGCTATACATTATATATTATAAATTATTATAAACAAAAGGGACAAATTTTGCTCGGATCTCGTTGAGCATTAACAGCCACGGTGCAGAAGATTCATTATTTATTACTTACATTAGCTTTTAACATAAGATAAATCTTCTAGCGTTGACTCAAAGCTAGCAAACTATTGCTACCTGTTGAGTATTTCGTGGTTCTCTCTCCCTTCATGTAACTCAATTTTTTTATTTATATGACACAGTCTCTAGATATTATGTATTAAGTAGACTTTTATGTATATTAATATGTATTCTATTTGAGAATTAACACATATCCTTAAATATAAATTCGCCTCTGACACGAATTCATCAATTACAAACTGTATGATTTAACCACTAAAGTAAAAAAAATCAGATCCCCCTCAATCAGGTAATAGATCAGAGACGGCTACATTTGCTTTAAAAAGAAAACAAATTTTAATGGGAAAAAATAGAGTAGAAAGAGGTCGTGGAATGGAGTCAATGGTCTTTATTGCACTTCAGATACCCCAATTTGTATCGGTACTGAAAAGAGAAAAAAAAAAAAAAGAAGAAAGAAATTTGATTAATTTGTACGGTTGAAAATGAAATGAAACGGGGGCTGGTTTAGCTTCATTGGCAAAGCCAGCAAATTTAGGCCACTTTCATTGGTGTTTATAAAGTTTCAACCATCTTAAATCTGATTTTCTAATTTGGTTGAATTATGCTTTTGTTCCCTATATTTTTTATATATTTAAATTTTAATTTTTTTTATTCTATTGATTTAATAATAATTTGTTAATTGAGTTTTAATTTAATTAATATCATCATTATTACAACAATTAAGAGAATTGAGTTTGAGTGTATTTAAACGCGTTTTTTTCCTTTGATTTAAGAATGAGGAGAGGTTTTGACTAGTAGTAAGCTTTGTATCAAAAACAGTGATTTAACCATTGAAGTCTAATTGATAAAATTGTTAAACGATTTTTGTAAGATGAAAATATTGATCACCTAATTAATTAAAAACTGTAAGTAAAAAAAATTGATTTCCACAGTGTTAAAAAGAAACTTACAACTCCTACATTTATAATCAAAGTTTTTACAATTTAGATGAGTTTGAATGGCAGTGCATTTACCTACGGTTAGTGTAAAAATAGCGGTGACAGTGAAATTAGATATTGTAATGTGAGACAAAAAGTAAACAAATTGTACCGCACCGCACCCCACCGCCCCTCCAAATACATAATTTTGATCCTTCACAGAGATAATAATGACCACATGAATAATTTATTATTTTAAAAATACCATATAATTTAATTTAATTTAATAGAAGACACTAAATTAATACTAAATAATGTAAAGTGCTCCTAAAGACTAAACTAAAGCACTTTCTCCAAAGTTAAACCCCAGTATGATTAATTATTCTTTTAACTATCCTTAATATTTCAAATCATTTAATAGTAAATAAATTGTAAATTAAATTCAACTACAGATAAAATGTAAAGATTTATGCTTTAAGCTTTCGGTTGAAATTTGATAATAAAATCTAATTATAAACATTTTCATTTAATTCAATTACAAAATATATAAAATATTAATATTTTTTTTGCCAATGATATTTTATTGCTGTTTTTCTTTAAAATATTTTTTATTGTTTAATTAATAGGGTAAAATACACCCAAGGTCCCTAAATTATTAGTAAATTTACGTTTTGGTCACCTAATTTTAAAAAGTAATAAAATGTTCACTAAACTATTCAAAAAATTTCATTTAAATAATTGAACTATTCAAAATGTTTTATTTAATTCATTAGGTTGTTAAGTTTTTCCTTTTTAAAAAAGTCCGGCTAATAAGTTTTAAGTGACGATTTGACTAGTGATATGATGGATTAGTACCCATCAACAAGTAGAATATGTCTTAGATCCAAACTGATAAGAAAGTCAATGTCAAAGATCGAAGAAGAAAATTGTTTAGATTTGGTCCGCTATTGCAATTCTTGATATTTAAAGTTGTTTCATGAAAAAAATAAATTATAAAATAGAATAGAAAGGAGAACTTTCAATTGGTGCAAGCGGTGAAACAAAAAAGACCATACAATAGTGATTTTAACAACCTGATAACTTAAATGAAAACTTTTAAATAGTTCAACAACTATTTTATAGTTTTTTAAAGTTAAGTGACCAAAACATAAATTTATTAATAATTTAGTGATCTTGAATGCAATTTACCCTAATTAATAACAAATATGATCCAACATTTCAACTCAACTCAAAGAACCAAACTTGAAAATTGAAGAATTGAGTCACGACTCACGACCCGGCCGTGGAGAGGTCTACTACCAAAATAAAAGCTTTTCTATAAAGACCAACCATACTTTTGTCCCTCACTCTCGGCCAAAACTATACATACAATTCGGTTTCTTTTATGTAATAATAAAGGCTAATCCTCTCTTCAAGCCCAGGTACTATCTCCAACTCTTCTTCAATCTCTTTTTTTTGGTATATTTTTTCTCTAGATTTTTAGTTATAAAACGCAAGGATCATCCACTTGTTTTTGTGTATAGTTTTCATGTTTCTTCTTATTTGATATGTCCATATTTTGATTTAATAAGAAGCTGTGAATCAATGCATAACTACCCATTTGCTCAGACCCTTTTACTTTTAACGTTTCTAAGCTTTTCTTCTTCTTCTTCCTTATAGATGGGCAATGTTTACTGTTTCAATCTAATGTTGTTTTCCTTTATGCAATGTTTCTGCTTCTTTGCTCCTTAAGCTATCTGTTTTTTTTTAAAAAAAAAAAACAAGTTAACCTTATTATAGATAGGATCACATCATGATTTTGGTTGTAATTCATTGGGTTACTTATGTTGTCATTGTTTTGATAGTGATTTCTGTGTTGGTTTAAAATTTTCTTTTTTCGTATGTGAATGTATTCTTTTGTATCACTTGTTAGGTTTTTGTTTGAATGGTGAATTGTTTAGATATGAAGGAGGAACTGTGGTTGGTGATCTTGTTATTAGCTGCTGTTCTTTGTGTTTCTTTAATCTGGGTTTTTTTTTTAGGTTTCTGTTTATGTTTCTGATGTGTTTGATTTTGTGCAGTGATCGGTTAATGCATGTTTGTGTGCAGTATATGAATGCCCTGAGAACTAAATTGCCTGTTATGTTTTCAGTTTTAGAAATAAGAAATATATATATATTTCTATGGTTCCCCAAGATTGAATCTTTCTGCTGCTTGACTCTTTGTTCCTGTTGCTTTAATTGTTCATCTGGGAGTGAAAATTGATTCTTCAGCTATGAATCATGAACACCATAGTTTGAACCATTCCTTAAATATTGTCTTTGATTAAATTCACTACATTTCACCTTCTTGGAGAGATTTTCTTTCATTTTTAAACCCAAGTACTGATCTACGTTTACCATTTCCTCTGTTCATGAATTAAAGTTGTCAGTGTCCTTTTAATGAGTTCGGATTTGATGCTCGGTACCATATTCTTTTTGCAGATGGAAACAATTCAGGTTGATCCTAACTGCAACCTTACTGAAGAAACATCTCCAAAGCAGTTGCTTCCCCCAGATTCTCCTGATATAAGTGATATATTTGGTGATTCACAATTAAGTCCGAGAGTTGGCAACAGATACCAGGCGGAAATTCCTCCTATGATAGCAGGACGGGAACATCTTCAGCTTTTGATGAACTCAGAAGGTAGTCCTTATATTGACAATTCCTTTATGTTCAGCTTACCTGTCCCAGTCACTTGGATCCACGAACAAGATATTGATTTCGAGGATGAAGGCAAGGAGGGTCCAAGTAAGCCTGACGATGCAACTAAGGTGGCTAGAAAGTGCAGAAAGGGCCAGAATTCTAAGAGGAAGAAAAATTCAGAACTAAGTGCTGAACGGTCGAATGCTAGGTTGGTCGATGAAAAGGAATCAAATGCAGAGAACCTTGAATGTGGAATGGCACCATGTGGAGGTAAAAGCTCTCATCTGATTCCTGGTTCATCAAGTGATGGCTGGAACAACACAGAAGCGGATAGTTTTCTTCTTGGTTTGTATATATTTGGGAAAGATTTCGTGAAGATAAAACAATTAATTGGAAACAAGAAGATGGGGGATATATTGTCATTTTACTATGGGGCATTTTATAAGTCAGACAGATACCGCAGATGGTCAAGTGGCCAAAAGAGAAGAAATCGAAGAATTATATGTGGACGGAAAATCTTTACTGGCTGGAGGCAAGAGAAATTGTTGTCACGTTTGCTTACTCATGTCCAGGATGAAGTGCAAAATAATTTTCTAGAGGTAAACTTAATTTGCTACTGATTTCATTTAAAGTTTGCTTCAGAATCATTATTCATGGTCCTTCTGTTGACTTTGATAAATCTTCTAGTTAGTTACTGAACCTTGTTCTGATCATGGTTACACTCTCCTCTCACTATTAGCAGGTCTCGAAGTCATTTGTTGAGGGGAGAACTTCACTTGAAAATTATGTCTTCCATTTGAAGGATAATGTTGGGATATGTAATCTAGTAGAAGCTGTTGGCATTGGTAAGGGGAAGGTTGATCTTACCGGCCTGGCCATGGAGCCTCCAAGGACCACTCAAGTTTCCCCTGAAATACCTTCTGGGAAGGCTTGTTCATCTCTTACATGTGGTGAAATCCTCAGTTTTTTAACAACAGGCTGTCGGTTGAGCAAAGCTCGATGCAATGATATTTTTTGGGAAGCTGTTTGGCCACGTTTGCTAGCCAGAGGATGGCACTCGGAGCAACCAAAGAATCAATGCTCTTTTACTTCCAAACATTGTCTAGTGTTTCTTATTCCTGGAGTGAAAAAGTTCTCACGAAGAAAGCTTGTTAAAGGAAATCACTACTTTGATTCCGTTAGCGATGTTTTAAGCAAAGTGGTATCTGAGCCAACGCTCATTGAGCTTGATGCTGAAGGAAATGATTTTCGGAGCTGCAATGAAGAAAATAGTTGCCTTTTAGGAGAATCATCAGATCAAGATGATCTTCCCAATCATAAGCCTCATTATCTCAAGCCCCGAGTCTCTATTTTCAGTTCAAACGATATGAAGTTCACGGTTGTTGATTCCAGTTTGGTCCATGGAGGAAAAGCATCCAAGATGAGAGAACTTAGATGTTCGCCAATTGATTTGATGTTTACTTCCAAACCAATGCAGAAGGTAACTCAAGATTCTGGCCAGGTAAATGCTAATCATACTAAGGCTTGCCATTGTGAGGGCATAATCGCTAGCTCTACTGCACGCCATACTAAATTCAGCGTTGTGGATACCAGTTTGCTCCATGGAGGAAAATCCTCCCAGGTCAGAGAACTCAGATATTTACCAGTTAAGTTTGACATTTCTTCCAAAATTAAGATTTCTTCAGGAGGAAATGAAGATAATTCAAGCGATGATTCTTCAGATGAGCGTGAGCAAAGAATCACCAACGGATTATCAAGTCATGGCTCAGTTGTCATGGATATGAAACCTGGCAGTAAACCAGTTACTGCTGATAACCAAAATCTGAAGAACTCATGCATGACAGACCAGGGTTTTCTTACTCACCAGAATGAGAGGACCAATGCATCAGAAAATACAAGGTCAAATACAATACTAAAGCACCATTTCAGTAGAAGAGCTAAATCTAGTCATTCTCCTTGTTTAGCTCCCTCGGGAAAGAAAGTAACTGCTCCAGCAATTAGTTTAGCTTCTCCAATGAAAGGGGAAAGATTAACTACCCCTGCTAAGACACAGAGAAGGAACCGTACTGAGAATATCTCTAGTAATCCAATTCATTCGGTTTCTCCGGTGAAGAGAGAGAGACTCAATTCTTGTGGAAAGATAGAGGAAAGTTGCTTCAGTGAGAAGTTTCCCGCCGACATTTGTGAACAAACGGAGCTATGTTGTGCCTTAAAATCTCAAGATGATGGCAGCATTGAAGTTCTCCGCGTAAGTGATTCTGAAGAGAAAGTATCATCTATCGGTTCTTCTGCTGAAGGCAATCCTCAATCCATAGAGACTCTTCAAGGGAGTAGTGAGAAGCTTCCATTGCTGTCATCAGTCTGTTCAAACCCACCCTTGCTTCCGCTGGATCCTAGAAATGGTGAGCCAGGGATGCTGGAAACTGATGGCAGCCAGTTGGCCATTGAGAAAAATTATGCTGATTTGTCGAAAACCAATGCTACTGTTTGTGCAAAAGATGAGCAACCTATGACAAGCTCTCGGAGGCAAAGCAAAAGAATCAGACCATTGACAAGTAGAGTGTTGGAAGCTCTTGAGAGCGGATTCTTGAACATGAAGAGGATGAAAAAGGTTAGAGATGCGCAAGCAGAAGCAATGCGATTATCGAGCCCTTCTCTAAAGGCACTCAGTACAGTCGATGCAACATCAAAGCGTGAGAGTGCTAGCGATAAGACTGTGGAAGGTGGTGCATCTATCTGTTCTAAAGATGTTACAAATGAACCTCCTCAAATGGCTCACTAGCTATGCACAGTAACCAACAGTTTGCGGAATTGGCAGACATCGAGGACATTCCTCGAAAAACAGTCATCGTCATCATCATCAACAACAACAAGATGTCGATTAGAACGAATTGGCCGAGCAAGAATGCGAAGCTTGAGCCATTTTCAGAAACTTTAAAATTAAAGTTAGAGGTAGCTCTAAATAGAACTTGTTTAGTTGTTTGATTAACTATCCTTGTCACCTTCTTGTCTTTTCTTTTTTTCTCTATATATTTTCAAATATAATATTCTTGTGTAGCCATGGATTAATATTTAAGAACCACAATGATATTGCTAAACATCAAGACATTGAACATTTTTGTTAAATTCAAGCAATTTAATGAGGCATCTCCACAATTAGTACATGCATACAGCTGATCTCAAGAGTCATTCCATCATTTTCATGGATGAAATCATAGGTATAGTAGTTTGTTTGTTAAATTCAACCCAGTATTCTTATTCACTTTGTTTTCCTTCACTTAATGATTAATCTCAATGATTGGGAAATTATAACAAATCTTATATAGTTAGCAATTTAGCATGCGCAACTCCCAACATTGAACTTTTTTTTCTTTTATCTTCTCTAGAACAATTATGTGAAATTTTGAATATAAATATAAATGAACAATGCACATGGAAAATATTTAAACTTCTTGGTACCGAACACAAATCATATTTGTATTTAATTTTCATTTAAGGGTTTGTTTGAATAGCACAAAGTAATTGAATCGTAATTTTCTAAATGTGTTTGGCTTATATAGTATAATTATATCGTAATTCTCTGTCATGTTTGGTAGTACAAATTATAATTATATAGTTACAGTATTCATATTTTTAAAAATATATTAATTATGATAAAAATTATTAGTATGATAAAAATAATTTCTAAACAAGTAACAATAATTAAAATTGAATCATCATATGCATTATGTTAGTCTAAAAAAGTAGCTGATTGATGTATGCGTTCGCGATACTAAGTAATAAAATGTATAAAGAACTTGATCACACCAAAACTAAGTAATATCACGACGTTTGAGGCAAGCGCAGCTATCGAACAGTAGTATAGTTTAGTGGCAAGACCGAGTTATCATACCCAAGGGAACCAAAAGTACTATTACTTACTTCCTTTCTATTATCTAGCCTAAAAATAAGAGAGGGTTTGTTTTAAACTAATTCTAAATCTAAACTAAGAAAACAAAACACAAAGAGTAAATTGGGAAATCTCTTAGGGAAAAGCTTATTGATATTGACAATATTCAAGGGGGAATCCATCTAGACTTCACTTGTTATTGCTTCCTTGAACTATATGACTTATTTACTTGACTTGATCCGTAGAGATCCCTAACTTATGCTAAACCCTCCGTCGAGGTGTAGAGCAACTAGGCCTAAGTTGTTAATTAAAGCTCCTTTATTAATTAACTTCCTAGGTTGCATTAATTCGATCTATGGTTCCTCATATTAGGTTTGACCCTAATCCGGCAGATTTATGTCGCCCTATGTCTAGGGTTGCATGCAACTCCGCTTAATTATGGTAGATGTACTCTTATCACAGGGACTTTTGCTTCTCTGCTCTAAGCACATCTAATTCTTGAAGTAATACCTAGGATTATTAAATCAAGAATAAAGAACACATAATTAAGAACAATTCAAGTATTTATCATATAAATCAAGAACAAATAACAAGATCTGTCTTAGGTTTCATCCCCCTCAAGTATTTGAGGGGTTTAGTTCATAATAAAGAAAAGAAACATCTCAGAAGATATAAAATAACAAAACATAAAAGAAAACCAAAAACTCCTGAAGGAATTTAGGGAGATCTTCTATATTGCTGCCGAATTCCGGCTTCTGGGATGAATCAATCGGCTTCTCCTTTGGAGTAATTCCTTGCTGCTACCCTCTGTGTGCCAGAAAGACGAGAGGAAAAGTATCTGAAAGTCTGTATATGCCCTCTCTATGTTGCCTCATGGGGTCTTTATATAGAGAGCTTTTGGGGGGCCTTTCTTAGCCTCTAAGCATCCCAATTCGAGTGAAATTCCCCTTCTTTACGACTAGAACACGCCCGTGTGACTTCGACAAAGGCCGTGTGATTTGGCACGGCCGTGTGGCCTGACCGTGCTTGTCGGAGCTTTGATAGTGTGATCTTCATGTGGCACACCAGTGTGGCACGGCCGTGTGGCATCTCTTGGCCCGTGTTGTTCGCACATTTTGGCCTATTTTTCACCATTTTTGGCCCGTTTTCCGTTCTTTTCTCTTCCCTATGCTCTCCTGAGTATAAGATATAAAAAAGGAAGATTAAGAGCACCAATTCTCACAAAATTGATAAGAATCCATCCAAAATATAGGCTAAACATGAGATAAAAATATGTATAATTTAGCGTTTATCAAATACCCCCACACTTAAGCCTTTGCTTGTCCTCAATCCCTAAAAAGAATCATTCTTTTCAACCTATAACCTTTATCAATAATGTTTCAAACTAATCGACAGGTAATCATACAATGAAAAATTCAATCAAAAAAATATTAAAGATTCAATTACTCTAAGTTGAGAATTTTATCATTGAAAACATAGGTTTCTTCCTTCCTTTTGAGTAGTTGTCTCTCCATCTTAATTAACAGGAGTTGACATCCTCACTAAAGGTTCACTCTATTCACTCAAAGTGTTTAGGGTTCAAAATTTAAGTACTCTCTAGTCAACCTAAAAAGTTATTACCATAAGCTTGCAAGAGAATCAAATCTCCACCACTATAGTTTAATTTGATACATCGATCAAAAGGTCTTTTTAAGGTTGTAACGGGGCTTGGTGAGGGGTGTTGTCACAGGCTGTAAGAAAAAGAGGGTTAGAATCGAGATTGAACTGAAAAATTATCTAGATAGAAAAAAAAAATTTCTAGTACTGAAACATATCTCTAAAGCTTGATAACATTATTTTCTCCTTGGTAGCCTTAAAGTAGAAATATACAAAAAAAAAAAAAAAAACTAATTTGAACTATTACAAATTACAACTGAATTTGACTGTATATACACACTTTTTTTTTTTAAGAACAATTCATAATAACTTGAATATTTACAACTTTACATGCTGGAAAAGAGAATAAAGCTAGATAATAATTTCAACTCAAATCTTGACAAAAATAGGGATAAAAAATAATTGAATGGAAATTCAACAAAAACGGGTTAATGGTTAATAATTATAAGGTAAGTTAAAGAATGGGTTGTTAGGCTCAACGGGGTTCACTAGGGGTTAATTCATGGAAGTAGGCCGTTTGTGGAATGAGTGGGTTAGATCCTACGTGCCTTTATCATTTCGGTATATCAAATCAATGATGTGGTCTCGACATGTAAAATCAAAGCAAGTTCTAGAATAACAATTCAGTATCGACTCACCCAAAGCAATAATAAAAGTGAGCACGAAAGAATGTATGCTCAAAAGGCTCAAATCTCACCAGAATTATGGCTTTTAATTTTATTCCTGCGAATTTCAAATCTCAAGATAGTACTTAAAATTGGGGAAGATAACTTATGCAAAAATTGGGGGTTCTAAAAAATTTCAACTTATCATGCTTGATTCCATAATGTTTTTAAGTTTGAATATTTTAAAATACAATTACCTATTTCTTAATTCTCAACATATCAATAAACGTTATAAATCAATCAGAAGTAATTCCTAATAGGAAACTGAAAATGATGCTATTGAGGACAGTGCAATTAGTTAGAACAATTTCAGGGATTTCAAAGAGAGTGAAATAAAATTTTAAAGTATGTTCCCCCCACACTTAAGATGTACATTGCCCTCAATGTACAAAGATAACATTAGCAATATAAGCACAAGATCATAAGATAGGGAAAGGTATGAAACTCCCTAAAAGTAGGATGGAGTCGTAGGCTTGGAAGAGCTGGTTGGTGTGGCACCGTGTTCCCATTTCCGTAGAGATTTGAGCTGTAAGGCTCTTTTGAAACTGCGAATGGATTTATTAGTCGTGGGATGTTAAAATGAGGAGGGGTTACTTCGTTAGGAGATGGCCGAAGAAAATAAAATAAACAGAGTATAAAAAAAGGAAATTCAAATAAAGAAAAAGCTGAAATGAAAAAATTAAAAATAAACTTAAAAAGGAAAATAAAGTTAGAAGAAAAAGTGAAAATAAAGATCAGTGTTTAAGAGTTAGAATAAAGTAATAATAAAAAAATAAAAGATAAAATAAAAGAAAAACAAAATAAAGATAAAAATAAAAATAAAAATAAAAGAGGATCTAGTCCTCTGATGGATCTCGTGGCGGTGGGTTAATGCCGATGTGCTGACATATGTGCGCTAAAGCGGCATCGATGTAATCGAAGCGTTGCTCAAATTGGTCCAAGCGCTCGTGTATGTCAGCATGTAGGGCTGTTGTCTGGGTGGGTCGTCTGGGGCGTAGTGGCTCGGCGGGTTCATCCTCCTCAGGTGGTGGCGGTGAGACATCATCAGCAACGTCCTCTGGGTCCTCGCCTTCCTGGACAAGGCGGAAGTGAAAGTGGCCGCCACCTGGCCGTCGCTCTACCATCCTTATATGTAGCATGCTCTGGATGCCCTGGGAAGACATCTGGCCAAGTAGGGTAAAGAGGATGTCTGGGCTGCAGTGTTGAATAAGCCGAAATAGCGGCCTAGTCTCGTGATGTACGGGCCCATGGAAATGACGCCTCTCCGGTGTCTCTCAGTATGGTGCTGCATGGCCAACGCTATAAAGTATGCGAGGTAGATGGTGTGTGCATTGGCCATGCACCAGAGGAAATAGACGTCGTGAGTGTTGACGACGCCTGTACTCTCCCGTCTACTGTCAAGGTGTGAGTAAGGAGGGCGTGAATATACTTGAGAGAAGGAGGGAGGGCGGACGCTTTGCTCACACTGGGGTTGTAGATTTGGCACCCCGGAGCGATTTCGCGCCAGCAGTCAACTACCGGATATGGATGCGCTTGGAAAGGGTGGGGAAGTCGGCCTCTGCCATGAATCACGCTGTATAGAGACCGAGAGCTGTGCCGAACTCTGGGACACTTAGCTGTCGCACAAGACCTCCTAACCAAAATTAAACCGTGCCGGGATCGTCGAATCTGTTCATGACGGTCTGGAGGTGGAATGTGGAGCAGAACTCGAGGGTGAGTTCTAAGTAGGTGGGCTCCACAATCCGGAAGAACTGGTCCCATGAGTCGGTGGTTAACAAAGCTCGGACATCGTCTACCAATTGTATTTACTCTAGGGCCTCCCAATCGATGCATCGGCCCATAGAAATAGTGCAGGCCCAGAGTAACTGGTATCGTTCCTCTTGGGAGTCTTGTGGAAATGTGAGGAACGGGTGGCGTGTCTCAGAGGTGGGTCTCGCTGAGGAACTTCCCGGCCCCTTACGTTTCTTGAAGACGGGAACAGTAGTCTTTCTAGCGCGTGAGGAGGACATGGTATCAACTATGATGTTACACGATCGTGGGGGCTGTTACACGGGCGTGGGAAGGATGAAATCGTGTATGGTGGCATTTGGAGGGCTGTGGCGGCGTTTGTAGTGGCTTAGGGGGAAGTTTGGGTGAGAAATGTTAGGGTTTGAGTAAAAAGGGAAAGTGAAAAATGCCTCCTATTTATACATTTAGGGTCACACGGGCATGTCACACGCCTGTGTGAGTCGTATTCAGCCCATGTTCGATGAGCATGCCCGTGTGAGTGTTGAGCACGGCCGTGGGAGATCGGTCCTTCGTCAATTACACGTTCGTGTGATCGTAGACACGGGCGTGGGATATCGCATTCGTTCGTCATACGGTCGTGTGATATAGAACACGAGCGTGTCCCAATTGACAGTATCTTTCACGGGCTTAAGGCACGGGCGTGTGTCTTTGTGTGTACCCGTGTTAATGCTATAGGGTTGTCACGGCTATATCGCACGGCCGTGTGTGATCGTTGCTAGCCCGTGTGGAATTCGTAAGGTCGCCACGGCCATGTCGTACGACCGTGGGCATTTGTTGGTGGCCCGTGTTTTGGGAAGTTTGTGCTCTGTTTGTACACGGTCATATTACACAACCGTGTCCCTATTTTAACCGCTCGCACGGCCGGAGGCATGTATGTGTACCTGGCCGTGTGATTCAAATTTTCTGCAGAAAGGTGTTAGATTATGCACAAAAAACACTAAAATCATAAAGAAAAGAAAAGTTACTAAGTTAGTGCTCGGGTTGCCTCCCGAGAAGCGCTTATTTAGAGTCTAAGCTCGACTCTACCTGAATGTTTCAAGAAAGGATGTGGTGGAACCGAAGCTCCTCCTTGTTTTCCACAAACTTCTCACCTCTGTAATGTTTAAGCCTATGGCCATTTACCTTGAAAGTACCGTGGTTAGGGTGAGTTACCTCAATGGTGCCGTACGGAAAGACATTTAGAACAATGAATAGACCTGACCACCTTGACTTGAGTTTTCTAGGGAATAATTTCAGCCTTGAGTTGTAGAGTAAGACGAGATCACCTGTTTTGAACTGCTTAGGTTGTTTCAGCCTTTTGTCATGACGTCGCTTCATGGCTTCCTTATATAGTCGTGAGTTCTCGTAAGCATTGTAGCGCCATTCATCTAGTTCATTCAAATGCATTAATCTCTTCTCACCTGCACTCTTAAAATCAAGGTTTAGAAATTTTATAGCCCAGAATGTTTTATGTTCAAGTTCAAATGGTAGATGGTAGTTTTTTCCATAAACAAGTCTATAGAGAGATATTCCTATGGGTGTTTTAAAAGCAGTTCTATAAGCCCATAATGCATCATCTAACTTTTTTTACCAGTCTTTCCTATTTGTTTCTATTGTTTTCTCTAGAATATGTTTTAGCTCCCTATTGGTCACTTCGACTTGACCACTAGTTTGTGGATGATAAGGGGTGGCCGTTCTATGATGTACTTCATACCTTTTCAAGACTTTTTCAAATTGGGTATTGCAAAAATGTGTGCCCCTATCACTAATGATTATCCTAGGTGTTCCAAATAGAGAGAAAAGTTTTTTCAAAAAGCTTACTACCACTCTAGCATCATTTGTAGGTAAGGCTTGGGCTTCTACCTATTTTGACATGTAATCTACTGCTACTAATATGTATTTATTCCCAAATGAATTAGGGAATGGACCTATGAAATCGATACCCCATACATCAAATATTTCATATGAAAGTTTATAGTTCTGAGGCATTTCATTATGCTGAGAGATATTACCTGTTCGTTGGCATTTATCACAAGAGGTCACATACCTGTTGGCATCTCTGAAAAGTGTAGGCCAGTAAAAACCAGATTCGAATACCTTATGAGCAGTTCTAGTTCCACTGTGATGTCCTCCTGTGGGTCCTGAGTGGCAGTAATTCAAAATTTGATATGCTTCTGTGTTATCAACGTATCTTCGTATAACCTGATCTGCACAAATTCGAAAAAGAAAAGGATCTTCCCAAAAGTAGTTCTTCACATTAGCAAAGAATCGCTTCTTTTGCTGATGGGTTAGCTCTTTTGAGGTTATGTGAGCTGCTAAATAATTTGCAAAATCAGCAAACCAAGGAACTGTCGTACCTGCTAAGGCTAGGAGTTGTTTCTCAGTGAATAGATTGTTTATCTTGTCGAGGTACTTGGGCTGTGTGTTTTCTAGTCTTGAGAGGTGATCTGTTGCCAAGTTTTCAGCTCATTTCTTGTCATTTATTTCCAAGTCGAATTCCTGTAACAATAGAATCAATCTTATTAATCGAGGTTTTGCATCAGTTTTGGTTAAGAGGTAGCGAAGAGCTGAATGATCAGTATAAACAATGACTTTTGACAAAATTAAGTAAGATCTAAATTTGTCAAATGCAAAAATAATAGCTAGCAATTCTTCCTCTCTAGTAGTGTAATTTGCTTGAGCGGTTGTCAAAGTCCTGCTAGCATAATAGATCGGCTGGAAGTGCTTGTCCCTTCGCTGTCCTAAAACTGCACCTACTGCAAAATCACTTACATCGCACATTAGTTCAAAAGATAGATTCCAATCAGGTGAGATCATAATCGAGGCATTGACTAACTTTTCCTTAAGGGTCTTGAAAGATTCTAGACATTCTTGGTCAAAGTTGAAGGGTACGTCTTTTTCTAGTAATTTAGTTAAAGGCTTAGCTATTTTAGAAAAGTCTTTAATAAATCTACGATAAAAACCGGCATGACCTAAAAAGCTTCTTATAGCCTTAATTGAGTTAAGGGAAGGTAATTTTTCAATAGTTTCAATCTTTTCTTTATCTACCTTTATCCCTTTACTAGAAATTTTATGTCCCAAAACAATACCCTCTTGAACCATAAAGTGACATTTTTCCCAATTAAGCACTAGATTTGTCTCTTCACATCTTATCAAAACATTCTTTAAATTGTTTAGACAGTGTTGGAAAGAATTACCGAAAACTGAGAAATCATCCATAAATGCCTCCATGATGTCTTTCACAAATTCATTGAAGATAGCTATCATGTATCGCTGAAAAGTAACATGAGTGTTTCATAAACCAAAAGGTATTCTACGATAAGCAAACGTACCGTATGGGCATGTGAACATCGTTTTCTCTTGATCTTCTGGAGCTATCGGGATTTGAAAGTAACCAGAGAGGCCATCTAGGAAACAATAATACATGTGACCTGATAATCTTTCTAACATCTGATCAATAGAGGGTAAAGGGAAATGATCTTTTCGAGTGGCGTCATTTAGCTTCCTGTAATCAATGCAAACTCTCCATCCTGTGACTATTCTTGTAGGTATCAATTCTTCTTTGTCATTAGTTACCACGGTCAATCCACCTTTTTTAGGAACAACCTGCACAAGGCTTACCCAAGAACTGTCAGAAATAGGATAAATAATACCTGCATCTAGAAGTTTAATTACCTCGACTTTTACAACTTCCTTCATGTTGGGATTTAATCTTCTTTGGGCTTGCACCGCTGGTTTATACTCATCTTCCATCAGAATTTTGTGAGTGCAAAAAGAAGGATTAATTCCTTTAATATCTGAAATTTTCCATGCTATGGCCAGCTTGTGCTTTCTTAACACCTGGAGAAGTTCTTTTTTTTTCTTCAGTGCCCAAATCTGATGCGATAATAACCGATAAAGTTGAATCTTCCCCTAAAAAGGCATATTCTAAATGATCTGGTAGTTGTTTTAATTCTAATTTAGAGGGTTCATCAATGGAAGGTTTCTGTCTCAGCTCATCATTCATCTTTATACTCTCATAACTTATGTGTCTAGTGATGATTTCACTAGAATCTAATTCTTTTCTTACTTCCTCAATTTCAGTGGTGGCCTTATCTTCCCCCTCACCTTGAACAAGACATAGTTCCAACGTGTTTGTGAGAGAAAGTTCCTGAAAATTATCTTGAACAAAGTAATCAATTGTATTAACAAAATAACAAGAATCATCTTGTTCTTTAGAAAATTTCATGGCATCATAGATTTTAAAAATGACTTCTTCCTCACCAACTCTAAGAACTAATTTACCATCCCCTACATCAATAACAGCTCTAGCAATGGCTAAGAATGGGCGTCCTAAAATCAAAGGTACTTCAATGTCCTCATCCATGTCAAGCACAACAAAATCAACAGGGAATATAAATTTATCTACCTTTACTAGCACATCTTCAATGATTCCCCTAAGATATTTAATAGATCTGTCGGCTAATTGAATACTCATCCTAGTAGGCTTGGGTTCCCCTAGACCTAGTTGTTTGAACATTTTGTAAGGCATGAGATTAATGCTAGCACCTAAATCAACCAATGCTTTATTAACAAGTAAACTACCAATCAAATAAGGAATAGTAAAACTCCCTAGATCTTTCAGTTTTGCCGGCAATTTATTTTGGAGAATAGCTAAGCATTCCTCATTGAGTTCCACTGTGGCCAATTCTTCCAACTTCCTTTTGTTTGTCAAAAGTTCTTTAAGGAACTTTGTGTACTTCGGTATCTGCGAAATTGCTTCAACAAAAGGTAAGTTAATGTGTAATTGTTTGAAGAGTTCAAGAAACTTACCGAATTGAGCGTTTGTTTGGTCTTTCTTCAACCTTGCCGGATATGGAATACGTGGCGTATATTCTTTGAGTGTTGGAGGAGTGTTTTCCTTGGGTTCCTCTGTCTTTTCTTCTGAAAGTTCTGGAATAGTCTTCTTTTCTGGCTCGGCTAAGACCTTTCCATCTCTTAAAGTAATCGCTTTGACGTGTTCTCTGGGATTTGGCTCAGTGTTACTTGGAAGTCCACCTTGTGATCTTTCTGATATCAACTTCGCAAGTTAACCGATTTGGTTTTCAAGCCCTTGAATTGATGCTTGTTGATTTTTCAGTACCGTTTCAGTGCTTAGAAAATGGGTTTCTGATGCAGCCATAAATTTGGTAAACATCTCTTCAAGATTCGGCTTCTTTTCTTGCTGCGGTGGTGGCTGCTGAAACCCTAGAGGAGGCTGTTGTCTTTGATTTCCTTGTCCTCCCCATGAAAAATTTGGGTGATTTCTCCAACCTGCATTGTAAGTATTACTATAAGGGTTATTATGAGATCTAGAATTGTTACCCATATAGTTGGCTTATTCAGTTTCCATGCTATGTCCATAGGATGCGAAATCTGGGTTGAATGTGTTTCCTTGAGTCGCGTCGCATTGCATCACTGGTTGTGCCTGCGTAGCACTAACAAAATTATCAAACTTTTTATTTAGAAGTTCTACTTGGTTAGTAAGCATAGTAACAACATCAATATTATAGACTCCTGCAGCTTTCGTTGGCTTTGTCCTCATGACTTGCCATTGATAATTATTCAATGACATATCTTCAATAAATTCATAAGCTGCTTCAGGTGTTTTATTATTGATCGTCCCTCCTGCAACTGCATCGATCATTTGTCTGGTTGACAGATTTAAACCGTTGTGGAATGTTTGAACTTGTAGCCACAAAGGTAGACCATGATGTTGGACACCTTCTCAAAAGATCTTTGTATGTCTCCCATGCATCGTAAAGTGTTTCTAAATCCATCTGCACAAAAGAAGAAATATCGTTTCGTAATTTGGCTATTTTAGCTGGAGGAAAATATTTGAGTAAAAATTTTTCGGTCATTTGTTCCCACGTAGTGATTGAGCCTCGTGGTAAGGAATTTAACCACTGTTTGGCTTTATTTCTCAAGGAGAATAGAAAGAGCCTCAAGCGAATGGTATCATCAGAAACACAATTTATTTTAAAAGTATCACAGGGACTTTTGCTTCTATGCTCTAAGCCATCTAATTCTTGAAGTAATACCTAGGATTATTAAATCAAGAATAAAGAACACATAATTAAGAACAATTCAAGTATTTATCATATAAATCAAGAACAAATAACAAGATCTGTCTTAGGTTTCATCCCCCTCAAGTATTTGAGGGGTTTAGTTCATAATAAAGAAAAGAAACATCTCAGAAGATATAAAATAACAAAACATAAAAGAAAACCAAAAACTCCTGAAGGAATTTAGGGAGATCTTCTATATTGCTGCCGAATTCCGGCTTCTGGGATGAATCAATCGGCTTCTCCTTTGGAGTAATTCCTTGCTGCTACCCTCTGTGTGCCAGAAAGACGAGAGGAAAAGTATCTGAAAGTCTGTATATGCCCTCTCTATGTTGCCTCATGGGGTCTTTATATAGAGAGCTTTTAGGGGGCCTTTCTTAGCCTCTAAGCATCCCAATTCAAGTGAAATTTCCCTTCCTTACGACTAGAACACGCCCGTGTGCCACACCCGTGTGACTTCGACAAAGGCCGTGTGATTTGGCACGGCCGTGTGGCCGTGCTTGTCAGGGCTTTGACCGTGTGATCTTCATGTGGCACGGCCTTGTGGCATCTCTTGGCCCGTGTTGTTCGCATATTTTGGCCCATTGTTCACCGTTTTTGGCCCGTTTTCCGTTCCTTTCTCTTCCCTATGCTCTCCTGAGTATAAGATATAAAAAAGGAAGTTTAAGAGCACCAATTCTCACAAAATTGATAAGAATCCATCCAAAATATAGGCTAAACATGAGGTAAAAATATGTATAATTTAGCGTTTATCACTGATAGCACGGTTAATAATAAAAATAGCTAGAAAAATAAACTGTAACGACCTCAAAAGTACAGATATCGGAGAATAAGTAATCGGATATCCGCTTTTGGTAAACGGACTCGTAAATATTTATTAAAAATTATTTATGAATTTAGTCATGTGTTTAATTAGATTTTGATTAAGTAAATTTAGCTTAATTGAGAGCAATTAGGAAAAAGGACTAAATTGAATAAGGGATAAAAGTTTAATTATGAAATAGAAAAATATTAAAGGACTAAATTAGTGATTAAACCAAATGGGTGACATGTGTATGTTAGAAAATAAATACATGTGTGCTTATATTATTGGTACAAGTGTATATTAGATATATATTTACTTAATTATTAAGTAAAAGATATTTATTTATTTGTTGTTATTATTATTAATAATTTTGTAAATATTATAATTTGTTTAATAATAAGATGATGACAAGTGTATGGTATAAGATTAGTACATGTGTAAAATGTGTATATAGACACTTGTAAAATAATTATATATTTACTTGAAATTTAAGTAAAAGATATTTATTAATTAAATATTTTTTTAAAGAGATTTTTGTATAATAAATAAATTAAAATAAAACAAATGGATGGTATTGATGAAATACATGTGTAATAAAATGTGTGTGTACAAGTGTAATTAAAATATTGGTTATTAAATAGATTTTTATAACAACAATTATTATTATAAATTAATATATATATATATATATGTGTGTGTAAAAGAAAAAGAAAAGAAACAAAACATGAAGAAAGAAACAGAGAGCAAACGTGAAACAGGGGAGAAAGAAGGAGAAAAAGAAAGGAAAGAAAGAAAAGGGAAAATTTAAGGTTTGAAGCTTTAAAGTTTAATTGGTAAGTCAATTAGGCCCTTTCCTTTTAATTTTGATGTTTTATAAGCTTTAGAATAAAGTTTTGATGAGTTTAAGTTGAGGTCTTTGAAGTTTTAAGGTTTTGAATATGGTTTATGTTAAATTAGAGAATGAATTAGGGATTTAATTGAAAGAATTTTAAGTTAGAATTAGATAAATGATTTAGTAAGTTATAAGAAAACAGTTTTGGACAGTAACATAAGCTTAACTTTGAAAAATCACTAAAAATTGTAGGAACCAAATTAAAGGGTGAATAATATATGAAATTAAAGCTTGCTGAGTCTATTTTTAGATAAAAGAAACAGAACAAGCAAAGAAAGTCTGTAGATTGAGATATTTGTATTTTTGTAAGACTGGTTCAGGATGATTCCGAAATCTCCTGTTCTGTTTTGATAAAATCATTAAAAATTGTACAAAAATAGTTATGAGTTGTAATTTAATGTTTAGAATCCTCAGTGAGTCTAGTTTCAAGAGAAATAGACGATAACATTATCCGAGTCCTGAGCTATGAGATAATTGAACTTTAGTACAGGAGGGTCGGAACTATCAGACAGTGAATCAGGGGTAAATTTGAGGAATAAACTGTATTAATTGGTAAAACTAAAAATTTTGGAAATTTTATGGTAGAAAGGTACATGAGTCTAGTTTCAGGAAAAATTAACGGAACTTGATTTGGAGTTTCGTAGCTCCAAATATAAACAATTTAGTGACTGTTGCGCGGGTAGACAGCTTTAAAAGAATATATGAGTAAATAATAGGATTGTGTAAAAGAAAGTAGAATGAAGAGGAAGAATAGGAATTGAATAAAAGTTTAATTATTTCAAATTTTAATGCTGTAATTAATAATGCAAATTATTATTATTTCCGTAGTAAATAAAGAATTCGAGACATCGAGCAAGGAAGGAAAAGAGAGAAACAAATGGGGAGTAAAAACGAAAAATCCAGGTTAGTATTACTATAATTCAAATTTGATTATTTGTTAACTTTTAAATTGATATGTATATAATAAGCAAATTGAGGTAAGTAAAAGAATAAATTGTGTGTGAATTAAATGGAAATTTCTGATAATATGGTTTGAATGAGAAGAATTAATGTGGTATTGAATTATATATGTTGGATTGAGAAATTGATATGAATGTGAACATTAGAAATTATAAATTGAATAATATTGAAATGAAGTATGAACATATATAAGCATTTGATAAAACATTGATTGGAAAGTGGAAATGTATTGAATTGAATACATGAGGAATTGTGATTGGAATGCCTTTGAATTGAATCAAATTGAATTGAATGTGATTGAGTTGAAATGTGACTTGGAAGTAAATAATGTGAATATGTGAATTTGAACTTGAATCCGAATGATTGTGATTCAGTTGAAAGTGGAAGTGAAATGAATAAGTGATTCCGATACCCTATTAACTAGTCGGGCTTAGTGGATATAGTTGGCATGCCACAGGATCGGAACAGTTCAGAGATTCTTCGACCTCGAGTCGATGAGGCACTTGGTGTGCCATAGATTTGCTTCGGATAGTTTCGATGAGGCTTTGGTAGCCACTTTGCTTCGGCTATACCGATGAGGTACTAGGTGTGCCATAGAATTACTTCGAGCTATCCGATGAGGCTTTGGTAGCCACTTTACTTCGAACTATCCGATGAGGCGTTGGTCGCCATTCTGATATGTTTAATTAGATCCGTGTATCTGCCAGGGTCCGAGTCGAGTTAATAGGGGTAAATAAGTGAAATAATAAATTCTGAATGAATGTGATTGAGCTATTAAAAGAAATAAGAAAGTGAATTTAAGATATGAAATATAAAATGAGATTTGTGCTATGAGATTGAATGCTTAAATTAAAGATTCATGAAGTGTTCAAAGTTGGACTATGAATTGAAATATTATATGAGATTGAGAAATGAAATTAAAGTCCATAATTTGTGTGAAAATTATATAAATAAATAATAAGAGAATTTAATTGAAAAGAATCGTATAATTGAATTATATAATTGAATGTGAATCTGGTATGTGAAAATGAAATTGTAATATGATATTTTGGATTATGAACTAAATGGGTAAGAATTGATTAAAGCAAAGTGATGATTTATGAAAACAATTAGTGAAATTGTTATAATGGAGAAAAGGCTTTGGTAAACCTAAATTGCAATAAAACTAATATTGAATAAAGTGATAAAAATTTAGTGAATTATATATGATATGAAATGAGCTAATGAATTGACATGTGAAAAATTCGATGAAATTTGGGTAGTGATCTAATGTATAAGTTTCATGAAATACAAGTTTGAAATAAGGCTTATAATTATTAAGTAATTTGATTAAAAGTATGAAATAATTATTAAGTAATTGAAATATAAATTAATGTATCTAAGTTATTGTATAATTTGAATTATGGTAATATTACTGAGTATTCTCATACTCAGCGTACGGTTGTTTCCGTGCGCAGGTTAGGTAAAATTGAGGTTCAGTCAAGCATCCAAGTTAATCCCGATCTCAGCTCCAATTCGTGGTGATGTATCTATCTTTTGATATTGTGGCATGTACTAGGTTTAGTATGAGTCACTTGTAATTTTTATGTTTGAATACAAATATTGTTCTTATGTCTTGTATAATGTTTGTAATGAAATGAATGTCAATTAGGTTAGTGTTATATGAAAATGAGTGGGATATGAATTGTGTATTTGAGTGCAGGAGGGCCAAGGCTTGGTAGATAGCCTCACACGGCCTGAGTGGTTGGTTACACGGGCGTGTGACCAGACCGTGTAGGATTTGACAGATTCTTCCACAGGCTGAGCACACGGGCGTGCCTTAGCCGTGGGAAGCACACGGCCTGACTCCACGGGCGTGTGAAATAGCTTGTGGCCGTGTCAGGTAAGTCAGAATGTTCCACGGTTCCTAGCATGGGCGTGTGAAAGCCACACGGTTTAACAACACGGCCGTGCTAAAAGTCACACGGGCGTGTGTGACGATGCTTTTCATGAAAAATTTTCTAAGTCACGACTTGTTAGGATTCGAATCCTAACCATCCGAGATGTATATAAATAGTCCGAAAACAGTTCATATGAACGTTTATACAATAAATTACACAATATTTTATATTCATTTCCGATCAAGTTCTGTAAAGTTCCGTTAAGTCCGGTAATGCTCTGTACTTGATTCCGGCGATGGTCTCGGGTATAGGGTGTTACATAAACCTCATTTGCAATTTTATCTAATTGTTCTGTTGCATGTTTGTTGGTTATTTCTTCTTTAATATTTAACATATACTCTTTATAATCATTTGTTGATCTTTGACTAAGTTTAACATTACCATTCGAATTTGAATATGCAAAATTAAGATTATCAAAATCTCCTTCTTACATGTACTCTATGGAGTATGGATAATCTCAATTCCACCTATGATTAAAGTTATAAAATATATAACATGCAAGTAAGATCCAACATTATTTTGTTATGGTTTACTAAGGTGGTAGTGTTAACATGAGAAATATATGAGAAATATATTTCGGAACAACATATGTCTTTTCAACAATATTTCGAAGCCTTGAATATCTCAGATTAAAAAATTCGTGAACTATCTATGGTGCTTGTATTTGGTATCATTCTCTCAAATGGTATCATAGCCTACGGAATGGTGTAAGAAAACCTTTTATATTTGCATGCATCAACCTTATAATATTTGAGTTCACAATCCAAATAGTTTGTAGCCTTAATCATATAAACTTAGTTCGAAAAATAAGTAAAAAAATATAAAACTTTTATAAAATTTGTATAAATTGCGTAAAACTTTCATAACACTTTTTACAAATAATATAATTTTTTTTCAAAAATTATTTTTATAAATAAATTATGATAAAAAAAACCTATACCATTTTTTTTTATAAATAAGTAAATTATTTTTATTAGATATAGCATTGACACATAAATAAGTTATATTCATATTTAGCCATAACTTTTTATAAATAGATATATTATAATATTTTTATAGCAGGTAAATTGTTTTTTTATAATAATATTTTTGTCATTACTTTGTAACTTTTTTAAAGATTTATAATATAATATTTTTCTATAATCATCCTAAATATTCATGTGCATTCATGTTTATAATATAATTTTTATAAAAATAATTTTTTAAATTTAGATTTGGGTGTAATTACCTATGTAATTATTTTAATTTTCACCCTCCTCTAAAAATTGAAAGTGTAAGTGGCTGCTCTAAATTTAGGGCTATAAATAAACCGAGTTTGAATAAACAAATCTCTATTTATGTTCATTTATTTATTTTTAAGCTTATTTGTATTTAATTTGTATTCGTTAAGAATTTCAATTTTTTGTTCATATTTGTTTATTTAAAATTATGTGTTTTCATGTTCGTTTGTTTAATGTTCACGAACATATTCATTTAACTTAATCGAACATGCTCATGAACATTAAACGAACATGTGCACGAACAATGTTAATAAATAATAAATAATAAACAAACAAACAAACAATAAATGCATACACATATATTGTTTAGATATAAAATAATCAAATATAAATATTAATATTTACATTATAAATAAAAAAATACAAACCAAAATAATTTTATTAATATATACTAATGGAACAATAAATGAATTTTAATATAATTTTATTAATATATACTAATGGAACAATGAACAAGTTTTAAGACAATTTTATTAATATATACTAATGGAATTTTTATAAGAAAATATCATTAATAAATAAACGAGTCATATACGAGTTAATAAACAAGCTTGTTCGTTTAATAAACGTACCGAAAACACCTCTGTTCGTGTTCATTCATTTAATAAACAAACATAAAAAATTTATTCACTCATTTATTTAGCTTAATAAATGAACATAAACGAATGCTATACGATTGGTTCACGAACAATTTATCGAATATTCTGTTCATTTACACCCCTAACTCCAACTTCACTCAATTTAGTGAGACCCACTAATTATAGTGATTACCCAAACATGTCACCATTGTCTAATTATAAACAATTAAATCCAAATCCAATTTAAAATCAATTTTTATTTTTATTTTTTATTTTTTTCTCTTCTTTTTTTTTTTTAAATTTATTCTCTTTGTCTTTTTTTTGAGAAATCAGATTGGGCTTTATTATAAAACAGAAAAAAAGGTCAACAAAAATTAAACAAAACCAAATATGACAAATGGCCCAAACATTTGGCCCGAAATCAAAACTAAATATCCGGTTAAAAATTTAAACTAAAGAGAATTCTAGAATGTCTATTAATGCCACCGTCCTATTGCCCAATCAGAAACACTGTCGCCTGTCAGTTCCATCTTTTCTGTCATTTCATGCTTTAATGGCAACATCGGTTACGGAGGGAGCTTCATTTACCAAATCTTCTAATCTAGCCATTTTGAAGCTCACCTACGTCCTTCCATCTCCTTATTTCTTCAGTCCGGTTCTCGCACGCTCTCACATCTCACCTGGTTTTCGGCATAGCTAGGAACACCTTCGACTAGGTACGTCTCTTCTTCCCTCTTTAACGACTCCGTTGCTAAAATATGGGCTAGAGCGTTCGCAGATCTCGGGGTATATTCAAAACTTAACCTCTGATTTCTTGATTTTATCTTTTGAATGTCATGTATATAAGCCTCGATCTGCGATTTATCAATCTCTGGAGCCTTGCACTTCTTTATTACTGATAGCGAATCTCCTTCTATGATTATTTCTGTTTTGTTCATTTTGAGCGCTATCTGGGTTTCTCGTTGGCAAGCAATAGCCTCAGCGGCAAACGCAGAAGCCACCCCTCTATGGATCTCTGTGCTTGAGAAAAGAATAAGACTCTTACTGTTTCTGGCCACTATCCCCGACGTTGACTGGTGGTTGTTCTCATCGTAAGCGCCATCAAAGTTAATTTTCATTGTCTGTCCAGGTGGGTGATTCCATTTAATATCTTACTTGGACTTTTTACAAATAATTTTACTAGCCCCATCAAGTTCTTTTAGGTACCTACGAACGTAACTCGCTATCACCTGACCAGATCTGTTTGTTTTGTTATGTATACGAGCGTTCCTGTCCCCCCAAATAGCCCAAAGCGTACTACAAAAAATCCTACATTGTTCCAGAGAAAGGAGGAGAGCAAAGATATTGGTAAGCCACTGATTGAACTCTAAGTTTGAAAACTGTGGGAAATTTGGAACTGATAATGCTTCCCATACTACAACTAAAATAGGGCACTTACGACAGAGGTGGTTCATTGTCTCTGCTTCCATGCTACACCGAGAACATACTGAACTGTTAGCTAGTTTCCTATTTAGCATATTTACCCGACTAGGCAAATAGTTCCAAGAAATTTTCCAGATTGTAATTTTAATCTTTGTAGGTAAGTTTAGGTGCCATAGTTTCTTGTAAAAATCCCTGTAGACGGTTTGTAAAGCATAAGCTCTACCATCTAAATTTTGCAATAGTTTGTAAGCGCTCCGGACTGTGTACTCTCCAGAAGGTTCGCCGTTCCAAGCCAGAAAATCCGCATGAGGTTCCATCGCCAAGGGGATCTGAAAGATCAGTTCAGCTTCTGTTTCTCGGAAGGTATTGGTAATCATTTCCTTATTCCAAGCTTTTTCAGAATTATTAATTAGCTCAGCAGCTTTATCATAACGCCCATTAACAACATCAGACGATAATATTAAATTTTTCTAATCTGGGATCCACACGTTATTAATTACTGATATGCCCGTACCCGTACCAACCTTCCAAATCAGACCCTTCTCCAATAGGCCCTTAGCCGCCCATAAACTAGGCCATGTATACGAGCTCTTATTCCCCAATCTCGAGTTAAGAAAATCATTTTTTGAAAAATGTTTAGCTTAAAAACTTGTGCTACTAATGAATTTGGGTTAATAACAAGTCGCCATCCTTGCTTTTCCAAAAGAGCTAAATTGAATTGAGCCATATTTCTAAACCCTATTCCTCCTTCGTCTTTGGGTCGACACAGATAACTCCATTGACACCAATGTGTACCTCTTTTCCCAAACCCTTTTTGCCACCAAAACTTAGCAAAAACACTTTCAATGTTTCCACATAATAAATTAGGTAAAAGGAAGCATGACATAGAAATTAGGTAAAAGGAAGCATGACATAGTAAAAGTTGGTATTGCCTGTAAGACCAATTTAATAAAGACCTCCTTTCCTCCTTGAGAAAACAACCTGGAACTCCAACCGTCTATACGCACTGCTACGCTATCCAATAGGTTCTGGAAAGACTCTTTCTTCTTTCTGCCCACCATATTGGGAAGTCCCAAATACTTTTCTGGATTTGATGAACGCCTAACTCCTAATAAAGATGACACTTTTCCTTTTTCCTCTTCAACTGTGTTTGAGCTATAAAAGATTGTCGATTTGCTAAAATTCACACATTGGCCCGAACATCGTTCATATTCCTGTAGTACGTCTTTCAAAACGATTGCGCCATTAACTGTCACTTCACCCAACAGCACACAATCATCTGCAAATAACAAATAAGATATCTCTGGCCCTCTTCAACTCGCCTTGGCACCTTTTAACAGTCCCTATTTCCTTGCTATTCTCATCAGAGATGAAAGTTCCTTACTGCATATAAGAAAGTGAAAAGGACTCAATGGATCACCTTGACGAAGTCCCCTAGTCGGTTGAAAGAGTCGACCCTTCCTATCATTAACATTTATAGTATAAGAAACCGTGCTAATGCATTTCATTATTAACCCGACCCATTCCTTTGTGAAACTTAATTTTAACATCACTTCTTTAATAAAATCTCACTCGACTCTATCATAGGCCTTGCTTATATCAAGCTTTACTGCCATATATCCTTTTTTTCCTGTGCGCTTTTGTCGAAAAGTATGTAGGATTTCAAAAGCTAGAAGTACGTTATCTGAAATAAGACTCCCTATGACAGATGCGCTTTGTACCTTGTCAATACAACTGCCAATTACCTTTTGCAATCGGTTTACTATTGTTTTTACCACAATTTTATACATGACAGTGCACAGAGTGATAAGCCTGAAACTTACCAGCTTGGTGGGTTTTGGGACTTTTGGGATGAGCACAATATCTGTCATATTAATTGATTCGACCTCTCTGTTGTCATTCAAAATTCCTAAACAAAATCAACAACGTCCTTTCCCACTATATGTCAATACCTCTGAAAAAATAATATTGGAAAACCATCCGGTCTTGGTGCTTTGGTCGGACCCATTCCTTTTAGTGCTACCCAAACCTTTTTTTCCCTGAAAGGAGATAGTAATGTAACACCCCTAACCCGTATCCGTCGCCAGAAAAGGGTTATGAAGTATTACCGAGATAATCGTAACCTTCATACAATTGCAAAACTCACAAATTTCATACAGTTCAAAAGAAAAATCATAGAAGTTAACAATCTTTTACGACAATTTCAGATCACATTACAAAAATATATATATAAGTAAAATTATTTAATTTAACATTACACTTGAGGCTAAAACATAATCGGCTTATTCAACTAAATACAAGTTCAACACTTCATTTTCACTATTTATGTGGTTACTTTTAACAGAATTAGCCGAAGCATACAAACAAGTTTACATGCATTACTTGATTTAATTACAAACCACAATTACTATGACCGACTTAGCAAGAAAAGAACTACATAGCAAATAATGTCCAACTAAAACAAAGTCTAGCCGACAAGGTTTCATACCGATTTCCAAGACTCAAATATCTCACTTCTCATGCTTGACTAATCTCATAACCGAACATACACATACACATATAGGTATACTTTAATACGTCATATACAGCCTCAATTGGACAAATTTGAACACATGACATAAAGTCTCTTACCTCAAAAATTTAATAGAACATAGCATCAAAAGCAAATGATAATTGTAAACCACTTCCTTATGCATTCTTTTATAACTGGTTCAACCAAATGATATTTTAGAAATAACCAAATACGCAAACTCTTAATCAAATAGTCAACCAAAAACATTTAAAATAAATGTGAATTAATCCATAAAAACTTCATATCAACTGAACTAAGCATCTAAGCCATTTTCACATGGCTCATTTTATATACATTACTCAAAATGCTATATTTTCAAACTCGTTTAACCTATACATGCCATAAGTAATATTGAAATTTAGATACCAACAGTAGATAGTGTGACGAGATGCTGACGATCCCTCGAGTTCGTAGCTGGATTCCAAAAAAAATCTATAAAATAATGAAACATAACACCAAAGTAAGCTTTCATAAGCTTAGTAAGACTTAAGTAATTTAGCATTTCAACTAAATAAATCATATGCTTCTTTTAAGCCGAATATAGCAACTCATTTAAATATTTCCTTCAATCGAATGTACTAAATCACTATAAGTTCACATTCCATCCAAGATACAAATTTCAATTTAATAACATATATATATATATATATATATATATTTAGATATATGCTATAAAAACCGCACCTTAAACAATGTACACAACTATTCATAACATCTCTTTTTGACATACACCTTGTTTAGACTCAACTCAATATAAAATCATGCTTCGAATACAAAATACATACTTTAGATTTCACCATTACACACGTAAGGCAATTCACTATATGCGTACATTTAGCCAACCTTACCAATTACATATAATCACACATATAAACGAAATCTCAACTTCATTATAACTTTACATCTAACCGAATTTATAAGTTAATTTCATCTTCAAATATACTTACCTATATAATCAAGAATGTAAATCATTTAGTAACTTACTTGATCAATTTCAATTCATATTGAACTCTTATAAGCGTGGACTTGAAAATGATTCACCAACTCATAGACTGACGGATTCCAAAACCCAATTTATTTCACCGGCACATAGCCTGCTAGGTATAAACCTGATTTAAACACCGGAACAGGACCTGCTAGGCTTTTAGCCTGATTAATTCACCGGCACGAGGCCTGCTAGGCATGGAGCCTGATTTTATACTCACTGGCATGAAGCCTGCTAAGCACGGAGCCCGATTTTATTTCAATTACTCAATCCATAAACTCAATTTTTAAATCCATTGACATTCATACATATGCTGATCATGCAAATCTTCACTTGCCGAACCACTAATAAAGTCATTTCTAAATCAATTTTCCAATCAAATTTAAAATCAACAATTCAACATAACTTAACTAACAAAATTCACTAATCCAAAACACATTCGGTAAGTTCCATCACACGATAGCTAAAGCAATTAAATTATATATATATATATATATATATATATATATATTAACTCACATTCGACACTCACAATTAAATCATAGCCACTATCATTCTCCAATATAGTTACATTCGGCAATGGTATAACAATTTCTAAAAATTCGAATAAGTACTTATACTTATTCTTTATTTAAATTTAGTACATATAATAGCTTAAAGTCTTACCTCGACAACTTTGTACGACTATGTCGACTATTCGGCTAACTTCGACTTTCCCCGATCCAAATCCTTCCTCTTTTGCTCTTGAACTAATTGAAAACAAATTGAATTTATTTAAATCATTTAACCATATAATTATTATTCAAACCCTCATAAATATGAAATTCACAAAATCACCCTTAAAGAAAATAACTTTAGCAATTCGATCAAAAATTTCATAACACTCAAACTAATCAAATTTTCTTACAACTTAATAAGGCCGAATGCTCACAAAGCTTAATCAAAACTCCTAAATTCATAAATTTAGCTATTCAATCCTCCAAAACCTACTTTAATCAATTAGCCAAATTTGCTAAAATTCACTAAAACACATAATTAAAATAAATTTGTACTTATCTAACATCCATCTTTCATTTCCAAACATCAAACATAAAAACCCCACAAAACTCATCCATGGCCGAATGAACATTTTACTACTAATTCAAAAATTAACACTTGGGCTATGAATATAACATAGCAACTAACTCAAAAACATGAAATTTAATGAAAACTAAGTTGAAAACATACCTTAATTTGCTTGAACAAAGGGTCGAACGTCAAGCATTTTTCCCTTTCTTTTTATCTTGTATTTTCGGCAACTACAATGAACATGCATGTCTCTTTTTTTTTTCTTTTGTTTTATTTAATTAAAACACATATATTAACACTTTATGCATTTACCAATTTATCCATACTTATACACATATATAAACCATATAAATAATGGTTCTACCGTCCACTAAAACAAAATGGTTTAATAACCATGCAAGCACTTCCCATTTATAAAACCATACACTATCCGGCCCTTTTAGAAATTACCCTTAAATTTTCATACATTTAAAATTAAATCCTTTTTAACTAATTAAGCACTCAAACCCCGAAATTTAAACACAAGACTTAGCACACACAATTATACTCATTCAAAACACAGAAAAATGACATTTTAAAAATTTTCTAACTCGGATTCGTGGTCCCAAAACCACAATTCCGATTAGGGTCAAAAATCGGGTTGTCACAAGTAATCCTTCATTTACCACATGGGAAATTCTTCCTTCAATGCCTGTTAACAAGTGACTTGCATCCCCAGTTCTATTTGTTGTAAAAAGCTCCTAAAAAAACAAAGTGGCAATTTCATTAATCTCTAGTACCTTAGTGATTTCCTTTCCATCATCCAAAACCAGCTTGGAAATTGTATCGGCCCGTCTGTGAGCTGATGCGCACTTATGAAAGTAGGCAGAATTCTTATCCTCAAGTTGAAGCCAATTCGTTCTAGCTCTTTGCTCCCTATACATTTTATCTTTCTCAATTTCCATGTTCAAATGTATTTTGGTATTGATAATCCTTGCCAAAGTTTCATCATCCCTTTCTTGCTCCAAAAGCTACTCAAGCTCCTCAGTAAGCCTCCTTTTTAAACCCTCATTATTTCTTCTGTTAAAACATGCCCATTTCTTCAATCGAGATTGTAACTTTTCGAGTTTCTCAATTAACGTTCCTAGAGGTGATTCTCGAGATTCCCTAATCACTTGCTCAGTTGACTCCTCCATGGTCCACCAAGCCTCAAAATGAAATCTTGGACTTCTTGTGTGCTCACTAGCACTTTTTGTGTTTATGATAATAGGGTAATGATCTGATGTTGAATACAGAAGATGTTGGATATTTCTCATTGGAAAAAGAGTTATCCAATTTTCGTTTGTCACCCCTATGTCCAATCTTCCCCTAATGATTGTTTCTGGCAGATTCCCCCTTTCCCATGTGAATTAGGCCCCAGAATACCCAATATCCACTAGTTGGCACTCCTCTAAAACCTCCCTAAATACCTCAATTCTCTTTTTATCCCTTTGCACTCCACTACTTTTATCGAAAGAATACACAATTTCATTGAAATCACCACCTACAAGCCAAGAATAATTTTATTCTTCGCCCAACTTCCTCAGCAAATTTTATACAAGATTTTTGTCTTTTATATAAGGTGAGCCATAAAACCCCATAAACCTCCACTCTTCTTGAACGTCATCCTCCTATATCACAACATCAATATGCCACTTAAAAAACTTTTCACAGATACCTTAATTTCTTCTTTCCATGATAAACACAACCCACCTCTAGATCCCTTCGCTTCAACTTCAATTCCATTCGTAAATCTGTAGCTTCTTCTAACCTTTTCCATACACTTTTTATCTAATTTCATCTCCATCAGGAAGACCATGTGAGGATTTTACTGCTTGAGTAAATGTCGCAACTATGTTCCGCTTGTGAACTCCCTAATCCACGGACATTCCAGCATATATTTTTCATTGTGACTGGTCGGCTTGCCCATTGGCAGCCGTTGATTCTAAATTGGTGGAAACAACATTCTGATCCGAAATTCCAAACATTACCCTCCTTGGATCCCTTTCCCGTCCTATCTTATCTTCATACTTTAATCTTTTCGCTCCATCTCTATATGTCTCTCATTTACTATTATAACCAACATCAACTTCTGGGAACTTTCTCTTACCCACTACATTCTCCCTTTTCCAGATATCTGATGAATTTGTTGGGGCTAGACGCTTCCAGCTTGACCTCTTGGGAACTGTTGATACACTCCCCATCCCATTATTATTTTCTTTCAACACACCAAGCTCCAGCATACTGGATTATATCTCCTGTTCCTTCATCCATTCCTCTCAACCCCCTAACTGCCTTTCATCTTGTCCCTCTCCCTGCATAAACATAGGATCTTCAAACTTTTCAGTTTCACTGAGCTCCTGCTCCAGTATACCTGTGTAAGAATGTTGCGAACTCAACTTTTTTGTAAAAGCATTTAACTTTATACTTTCTTTTCCAACCAAGTTTGATTTGGCTTTTAATGCTATAGTATATGCAGGATCATCTCTAACTTTGTTTTTCTTTGTAGGGCTTAACACCAAATAGTCATTGAGGCCATGTCTCATTTTACCACAACCAAAGCAAAAGATCGGCAATTTTTCGTATTTGAAAGAAATCCATGATTTATCAAAATTATCACTAGAAACAAAAATACCTCTCCTAAGTGGTTTCTGCATGTCCATATGAATCCTAAGTCTGTACATGTCGCCAATAATTCCTGACCTGATTATTCCTCCGAAAGTGCCGCCAATGGCATGCAAGAGATCCTTTTTGTCAAATTCTGGTGGACAAGAGCCAATTCTGATCCAGAAAGGCGAGGAGGTAAGTCGAATCTAATCTCGCTCAGTTGGACTTCTCAATCGGTCAAATAGAATTAGAAATTTGCAAAATAACCAAGGGGGTCCTTCCAAAGTCGTCTCCAAATCTTCTTCAAAATAAAAAACGATTAGGAACAAATTCTGCCCTACTAATTGGATCTCAAACTTTTTCTTAGTTTTCCATATGCTTTTCATCTATACCCTAAAACTTTCTGGATTGAAAGCCTTTTTTGTCCATACTGAGTAAATCAGAGACGGTTTAACATCTGGCACCACCCTTGATCTCCTTACTGATAATTGAATGAGTTCTTCTGCTAATAATGAGATCTCCTCACCGCCAACCCTCTCCTTGCCACCGCTGTCCTCCATCCCAAGCTACAGCAGTTACTGTTCTCTCTAGGACTCTATGAAAAGCACTCTTGGTTTTCGAGAGGACTCCTTAACAACACAATATTTTTTCTCTTTGTTTTTAATCATTGGTAATAGCCTACATAGCTCTAATAACAAGGTAACTTGTGAGTAATGAATTAGATAATTCCTCCTACGATCCTAAATACCTTATACGACCACATGCCCAAAGTTTAATAAATTCAAATCCTCGCTTTTTAGATATATTGATAAATCTAGTCTTTAACGTTTATATTTTATATTTATTTTTTAATTAAATTTGATTATTAATATTTCAAAAAAGAGTCGAATTATTTTTCTTTAACAAAAATGCTAATTAAAATATTTAATTTTTTAACATTACTAGCGTGACAACTTATATGGCAATCCATATAAATTTTATGCTGGCATGACATATTTATCTTATATGACACGTTAATAAATAATTTAAAAATTATAAAAAAATATAATTATAAATTTAAAAAATCATAAATATTAACATTATGCCTTCTTTATATTAAATCCGAATATCTATTATTTATAATAGTCATCTAATCTACTAAGTTAAATATTTACAATATTTTAAAATAAATAAATCGTTTTAATGATATGTTTTAGTTAATATGATGAAATTATATTTTTACTATTGTAAAAATTACAATTTAATTCCGATTCTCCTAAATTTTTTTTTTAGCTTCATCCCTAAATTGAAGCACTTGAAGCGTGAAGCTTTTCGCATTTCCCCAAACATTGCTTCGATGATAGAGGTAGCCCATTCTTGCACAAATTCGAACTCGGATTCCTTTTAACTAACTTGCATGAATAGATTGTTGAAAAATATACTAATAATTGTCACATGTTCGTCATAGTGATGATGAGATGAAGAAGAAAATTAAGAGTAGTGAAGTGCAGGAGATATGGAAATAACTGGCTTCCGTGGTTGGGATGAAGCAGAAGCTGAAGTTGTTGCTTCTTTGCTTAAAAATGCAGTTATGCTGAAAACGATTCATATAGATACCAGTCGTGTTCGTTTTAGCAAGAAGGGCGTGGAGGGAGTCGACGAATAGAATGGCCAGTTGTATCTTATGGTGTTCATAATCATGGTTCTCCATCAGAGTTTTGGTCAGCATCCACTTTTTCAACTTGCCGAACAGAGCTACACAAGTTGCGGCAACTTGCATCCATTGTTACAAGTCAGCTGCACTCGACGCCTCACTAGCAATCATGCTCTGAGGTTCAAGGTGGATGCTGGTGGTGGTTCATCAATGTTTTCAGATAGCTATGGATCTTTTCGTAGTGAATAGGTTGTATGAATATAAACTGATACATTTAAACCATATAGTGGAAGTTGCCAATGTTCCTTCTAAAACATGATAATATTGTCAAGAATAGGATGTTTTGAATCATCAAGTATCAAAAGCATTAAGAAGATTACATATAAATACATTTATACACTAAAATTCCTTCAGGAACCCACAATGGCTTATGGAGAAACTATGGTTTCCATAACAAACCTACAATTACTATACAGAAATTCAGGCACAAG
The DNA here is from genome assembly GCA_020496765.1 of Gossypium stocksii. Taxonomy (NCBI): domain Eukaryota; kingdom Viridiplantae; phylum Streptophyta; class Magnoliopsida; order Malvales; family Malvaceae; genus Gossypium; species Gossypium stocksii. The sequence goes on from CM035623.1 coordinate 116,999,526, forward strand.
TTATTTGACTTCGCTTCACAACCTCCAGGTTCTCCGATACTGCTGCGGTTAAATTAGGATCTTCGAATCCAAGCTCAGCACCCAATCTGCAACAGAGGCAGGGATTAGAAAGAACGGATTCAGCAGAAGAGAAAAAGCAACTTCGAAGGGAAAATGAAAAAGAAATGGGTCGGAGAAGCAGTTTTAGGAAGGGTAAGCTCTAAAATGGCCTATACTTTCACAAGGCCGAATTCCTAACTGAACATGCACTTGCATCTAAATTATCAAAATGAACAAAATGAAAAGTTAACATAAAGATCAAGATAAGTTAAAATTTTACTTACTTTGGATCCAGCACCAATTTCTGGACCTCTTTAATGGCCGAACTAGCTGCATATAATGAGATCTTCCCCACCTGATTCATGATGGTAAAGTTGGTAAACTCACTGGGACAAAATGGTCTAACATACATGACTCATGATTTAAAAGAGTCTAGGAACTTGACAAACACATGATAAAGAAAGCACTGAACACTTTTCGGGATAATTTTATTAGCCTGACCTCCAAAATTTGAAGTTTTCCGTCATGGTCATTTGGGAGACAGCGGATATCTTCTGCCAATCTTACAGCCTCCCCCACACTTTCTGGAAATAAGAAGTCAAGTCCTAACTGAACATTGGACTGAAAGTTCAACAAGAAGGAAATAAGTTATTAATTTCCACGCTGACGAACATCATTTGTCGAACAAGGTAAAAGATTATCATATCGGACATACTCAATGACATCAAACATCACCTTCTCAGCAGGATTTGCAATAAAATTACAGAACTTATCGGAACATGGAATGTTATTTATCAGAGAGACCTACCTGGAGATTCCTCACTTGGAAAGGGCAACCAGCAGGGAGAAAGACAGCTTGCCCCAAATTCTGTTCAAATGACCATGGCACCACTCCTGTAAACGAAATGAACGACAATCAACACTTGATTCTACTATATTAATGATTCTATTATAGCAATAAAAGGAAAATATTGAACTTTTCACTGGATTAAAAATTAGAATAAGATTTTCCAGGAGAATTTGTTTTGACCCAAAATCCAATTTCATCTACTATAAAATCGGTTTGTAAACTTTTTATAGACAGGTTGTTTATCTTATCTTACCAAATTCTTGCCTTAATTTTCTCTTATGATGCTCATTCAAGTACACCACTTCATCATACAGAGGACGCATCACCTAAGAATGAAAATAGAAAATCATCAACATGCACTTTTACGCAATGTGTTAAAAAGTATATTCTACAACTAAGAGCATAAACTTACAGAATCACTTACTGCACTTTCGGGCTTCCTGAAATCTCTCCAATGCTTTTGCAAATACTCAGTTAACTTCGGAACATCCTGTCGACGAAAGACATCCCAACAGGCTCCCGCTTTAGGATTTCCTATCACGTCCCTGCTATCCCCATTTAACCGTTCAAAATCCGCAGATTTCTCTGCAATCATGGTAGGTTCAGTTTCCTGATCCTCATGTACATCAGACGTGCTCTCAGATTCGTCATCCATATCAGGTCCATCAATAGATAAATCAGGCAATCTTTTCTCATCTGACCTTGTTTCAGAATCCCTCAAGGACTCATTTACATCAGATTTCCCATTGGATTTGAGTATGTCCTTTTTTGTCCTCTGACCATTTACCTTTACATCACATGTATGCACCAACAGATACACCTGGAAAACAACTCAGCTTTCAATTCATACGCTTCACCACAAAGTTCATATTTACTTCTAATCATTACAAGAAAGCCTTGATGGTTATACAGATTTTGTTCAAGACTTAATTCAGTGTCCCTTTCATATTAAAAGGTTTGAGCTAGTATAAGACAAAACGAGGCCTTGACCTCGCATGTATAATAGACAAAAAATTGCAAAACACAATGCACTGAATGAAAGCCTAAATCTTATTCAAGCATTAGATTCCAGTATAAGATACAGAGATCAAGACATAACAGTAATATAAACATAGAAGACTTCAGTTTCATAGTGTCCTTGTAATAATTAATCAAAAATGAATTTCCTTGATTAGTCAAGGAGAAGGGAAATGCAACTTACCATATCTCGCATTTTGAAATGGAGATTAGTTACCGAATTCCCTCTATCAAGTTCTTCATAGGTCCCATAAGATAAATAAATCTTAGGTCCAGCATCATTTTGCAAAGAATAATGAGGCAATTTTGCAGCGACATTTAGGAGACCCAACCTGGAATGAATGTACTCAAGTAAGGGAAGTTTACTGATGAACTCAGGTCTCTGGAACATCAAAAACTCTTCCGAAGCACAGGGAGAAGGCCAATCTTTCAACTTCAACATTTCTGGCGGTCCATTTTCATGTGTCCGTCCCTCTGTGTATCCTTTAATGAATTGATCAAGTTCAATATCAACCTGACATCATATCAGACCCAACATCCATCTATAAGAGAGTGACACATAATATCAATTAAATTACAGAGATATGAAGATCACGCACATATAAGCAGGAGCATAGAGCCTACCTCTGACCAGTCTAAGCAATCTATGGCCTTCACCATTCTGGTCTCATCTTTTATTTTCTCATCAGCCGTCTCCTGAATTCCTCTCCAAATAGCCATGGGATCCCAACTTGAAATGGATGAGCTATCAAATACCTCTTTAACAATCACAGGTTCACCCTTGCTCCAATGCTTTCTAAAATCAGCAATCCCTTCTGCTTTAATATCATGAGATGAAGGGCAGTACAAAAGATTATCATCACTACCTTCTCTGTCGGCAAACTGACAAAGTCTGGGATCATTCAATTCAGTCTTTTCCGAACTTTCAACATCATAAACCTTACAGCCACTAACCATTTCCTCTACGTTCTTAACCAGTTTTGCAACCCAATTCATCTTAAAAATACGATTTAGGTTTAATGAGTGATGACCGCAACCACCATACTCCTTTGGAGGACATGGAATACTGCCATCACTGTTGGCTTTCCAGCCAGAGAACTTATCCAAGAAATTCAGTTTCAATTTGGATACTTGTCCCATAGAAGTTTCTTTGTCTGGAGTTCTCTCACCAGTCTCATTTCCTATATCTTCAACACTGACAGAAGATGCACCCCGAAGATCTTGACAGCAACGGAGACACAGATCATATGAGCAATTTGGACAATGCCGATGATAATCAACAATTGGTATCCTACAAAAGTTGCTGCAAAAAGACATGAACTATATGTCCTTAGTACAATAAATATGAGAATGTGTTAACCATACTTTTGTAAATCTAATTAATAAACCTCACCAAACGGACAGAATATTAACCTATTAAACTAACCACACTAAGCGAGATGATTTTAAAATAGCTAGTAAATGTTATTAGGTACCAGCACATCTGCTCATCTGCATTCACCTTTGCCCTAAAAAGGTCTATTTCAGTTCCTGAAAAACATATTTAATAATGGTTAGATAAGGACATTAAACTCAGTAGGAACTTGAGCTCAAACCATTTAATCAACAAGCATCTTACTACGAAGTTTTCTTTCCAATTCCACTTCAGAACACTGTTCCTGATTGATCTTCTTAATAACAGGAAGCACTGAAGATAAAAGACAGTAGTGATACTGTAGCTTGTCCAGGACAGGTATTTCCCGTATCCTTACCTGCACTCGGTGAAATGTAAATTATTCCTCAAGAAATTATACAATTAAACTGTAAAAAAAATCTATTAATTAGATGTGCAAACCCTTTGAAAGGGAGGAAAATACCTTTATCATGTTATCACCTCGTAAGCATGCCTTGCAATTACAGGAACCACGACATGCAGGACAAGCCTTCTCAATTTCTTCCAATGGAGTGTTCAAGTACCTAATAAGCAAAGCATAAATAATTGCTAGAAAATGGAAATTTGGGCATTTTTAACTAAACGTTCAACTTACCATGAAGAGATACAGCTATCACAATATCCTCTCTTTTCACATTTGAGGCATGAAGTAACTCTCTCTCTATCATTCCGCCGGCATTGATGGCAAGTTTGCCCGACAAAAACTTCTTCGGAGGAATCTTCGGAGTCATCCTGAAAACCACCACATTAATATCTGCATCAGCAACATAAAATAGTAAAAAGAAAAAAGAGAAAAAATCATCATAAAGCATGAAAGGAACCCTACAAATCAGCGATTTCTTGGAGAAAACAATCATAAAAAATCTGATTATAGATTAAACTTTCAACTCATTTCACCCATTCATTTGCTATGAAACCTAATAAGATGGTAACCTATTCTCTCCATTTTTTTCTAATTGATACTATTATCACGATCAACAATAGGACCGCCACAATGTCTTATATGGGCAAGATTCCCCCTCAAGAAGAATCACCCTTACTAAAAGTCGAGTATATACAATACATGTTATATTCTTTAAGATCAAACAATACTAATGCTACCAGAACCACCATGTTGTAAGTTAACTCACCGCCGCCATAGCAACATCATCATAGCTTCTCTGTGATCTGTTCCTGGATGAATCTGCAGCAGAAAAGGACGGTGTCTTGTATGACCTCCAACTCTCTTCAAAAGGTGAGCCATCTCTTTGATAATCATCTTCCACCTTTGCAGAATTTCGTGCCGAGAGATTCCTCATAGGAGGTGTCTCAGGTGAATACTGAATTTGATTCTTAGAAACCTTCTCTTTATGTTTCTTCCCAGAAACTGGAGGAGGATAGTCCTCGACTTTCCTACTAACAGGCGGCACATCAAAGTCATCACTCTTAGTGTCTCCCCCATACATCTCAGTATCACCACCCAACTTCCTCTTTTTCTTAAGGCTAGCTCTTAAAGCGGAATTGGCAGCCCTCCTTTTAGCCTGGATATAATGTTTTTCACAAACAGTTTTATCTGGCATAGACATGGCAGTACACCTCCATTGCTTCCCATCTGACCTTTTGCATCGCAAATCATCAGGTATCCCAACATTATCCTCACCATTCCCAGAACCTGATCTTGGATGCTCCATTCCACTTCTTTGCAATTCAAATCCACTAGCAGTAAAGCATCCCCAAATTCAACCTAAAAAACAGTAAAAAAAAGTTCCTAAATTCACCAAATAAACCAGTAAAAAGAATATCACCAAAAACAATCAATCAAAAAAAATCCAAAAAAATAACTACAAACCCTTTATTGGAAATTCAAAAAACTGAACCAAAATCATAAACATAAACAAGATTGGCAAGACAAAAGAACAAAACCCAGATCATTAAACAAAGAATCAATCAGTTCAATTTTCAAAGAGAACCCCACACTCTTAAACCCAGAAGTAACTTTAAAAAAAGCAACGTAAAAACAAAACCAAAACCCCCAATAAATTGAGGGGGGAAAAAACAAAGAATGAAGAAGAATGAAAGAACCTGAAGCTAGGGCTTTGATAGAGAGTATGAGACGGAGAAAAAAGGATATATATGGGGCGACCCAGAGTTTTGTAAAGCCAAATAAACAGTGGTTGGATCGAACTGTTACTTGACTTCACGGTTTTTCGCTTCTACTGTGGCTTCCTTTTTTTGTTCTTTTTTTTGGTTGCTGGTTATTTCAGACATGTCTTTGTGAAAGTTCGTAATAACTAAAGTACTGAACAACTGTTAACTTCTGCCGTACCATAAAATCCCCCAACATCATCAGCCCAAAACAAAAAACTCAATATTTTGAATTTACATAAATCATCCCACACTTTTTAGATTTATTTATTCCTCTAATTTAATTAACTTTGGATTTAGATTTGTTTAATTCGCCATTTAATTTTTACATAACGAAAGTGTTTTTAAGGTTTAATGATATAATGATGACATAATTTATTAGGACGTCTATCATTTTAGGCTTCGAAATTAATGTGAATAAATTTCATTATTAGTCACTTAATTATGAGTAAATTTTTATTTTGGTCACTTAATTTAAAAAAATTACGATTTGACCACTAATATATTCGAATGGAACTTTTTTAATTGGTATAATAACAGTTTTAATCTTCAAATTTTATACTTTCTTCCTTTTTTTTATTTTTTATGTTTTTTAAGAACTTTTTAGAAAAAGAATTTTATTTTTATTATTTTATATGAAATTAGGGTCAAAATGACATAAAGTATAAAAGTTGAGAACTAAAATTATTATTTTACTAGTTAAAAAAGTGACATCATTAGTCACTTCATCATAGGATCACAAAAAAAAAATATTTTCAAAAACATTACTGATCAATTTGTAATTTTTTAGTTAAATAGTCAAAATGAAAATTTACCTATAACTGAGTGACTAATAAATCTGACTAAACCCAAACGTAATAAAAAAAACTAATAAACCAAATTCATCAATTCTTTAATATGTTTTTCAACTAAAATTTCAACTTTATTTATTATAATTTAAGAAAAATTAACAAAGAAAATTTTTTATTTATTTTGAAAAAGTCCTAGTTTTTACAATAGTTTTACTTACATTTCTAATTTCAAGTTTAAATTTATATCGACTATTTTTATTTTTATGTCTAACTATTTATATATATTTAATAAATAAACTTTTTCATCATGTTATTACACTAATAACTAATCGACGCATTAGTCTATTATATTGCATTTTGCATATTACATTCTATCTGCATTAACAAATTTACAATTCTTTTTTATCATTTCGATCAATTTTTCCCTTTAACCGTAATACGTATTGTGTTTTAATTAAAAAAACGTATTTTTCTTCTTTATTTCTTCAATCACTTTGATTAAAAAAAAGTCTTAACTACTTATATCATCTATGCAATTTCAATTCATTTATTCGAGAAAAAAGATAAAATTAATTTACTAGAGAAATACATAAAATAAAATATTATAAGTTTCAATCTTTACGTAATGAAATAAATTAATAAAATGTATTTTTAGATAATTTTAGATTTCGTTAATAGAAAAACTTATATTTCAATCAAATGAAGGGTAACTTAATATACTAATAACTTCAAATAATTTTACATTTCATTAATTTTATTACAAAAATAATCATTATTCTAATAAAATATTAGAAATAATAAGTGTAACTTTTATGTGTGTTTTCAAATTTTATCAATTTAATTATAGAATTTTTATTTGTCAAAATTAAACATCAAGAAAACATTGGTTGGCAAATAACTTTTTTAAAAATTATAATTAAAAAAAATATAGATAGGCCTATTGTTTTTTTTTGGGTAAATAAAAAAAAAACTTAAAAAATTAAACTACAATGATTAATCCGAACAAGCCTTTAGCCTTATCATTATCAAAATCTTCAATTAAATTAAAAGAAATTTCTATTAATATGTTGGTATCTTCCAAATTACTTTGTACCATCTTGACAAATTAATCTGTAACTTAATTAATCTCCTTAACAACATATATATGTCTGAAGGCCTATTGTTTCTAGGTCCATCGTTTAAGTACTTTATTATTCATCTACTAATTGTTAATATCTCTTAATATATGTATGACATTTATATTTAAAATTCTGACACGTTTAATAATCAATGTTAGATTTACATTTGTACAATTAATTAAAATCATAAATTTTAGAATAATTATTACACATGCATACTTTTGTGAATTAAGTTCTCTTTGATTTCCTTTTCAGTTAGAATGGTTGGGACTAGAGTTACTTATGGGTCATATTAGGCCACATAAAAAGGTTAGGTTTAGGTCTAATACAGTCTGAAAAATGGATCTAAATTTTTATTCAAGCTTGGCCGAATAAAAATGACAAAATTCGATTTTGTCCCAGTTTGTTCGTATTAATTTTTTATAAAAATAAATTTAAAAAATATAATATATCAAATACACTAAAAATATTAAATAATATTAAAATAGTGCAACTTCTAATATCTAAAGTCTATCCACCATAAAAGTCAAGCACAAAAGTGAAGAATGAAGTCACGGCAGTACGATATGAACATATCAATTCACATTCACAAATGTTAGTCTTTACACTATCTATAAAACATTTCAGGTCAAATATTAATTTATTAGATCGTAAGATAAGATCTAGAAATAAGGTTGCAGTTGATATATCTACAGAAAACCCTTACTCACCATTTCTGTAAGAAGTTGAGTTGCCTTGAGGTATAGTTGTTTCGAAGAAATCCCTGGATCATTATATTATAACAGCAACTATCAGGTAAACAATCATTGTCACTCGTGCTCCTAAACAACTGGTATGTTTCATCAAGGATTCCTTCTTTACAAAACCCGTTAATCAATATAGAGTATGTATAAACATCTGGTTTTAAACCATTGACTAAGAGCTCATGAAATAATTCCTTTCCATTTTCAATATTCCTAGCTTTGCACAATGTAACGACCCGATAGTCACCGGTGTCGGAAAATGTATTTTCGAGACTTCGTTTTCATAAATTAGACTCGAAGTTAGTTGTGTGGTTAATAGGTAAAAGGACTAAACTGTATAAAGGGTGAAAGTTAAATTATAAATTAAAAAAACTAAAAGGATTAAAGAAGCAATTATGCCATTAGGCGGGAAAAGTAAATCATTATAAAATTTAAAGTAAAAATATATATTATAATATTATATAATATTAAAACTTAATGTTTAAGTATATATATATTATATATTATATTATAATATAAAATAAAGAGATAAAAAGAAAAACAAAATAGAAAAAGAAAGAAAGAAACAGAGAAAGTCAAACGAAATAGAGAAAGTCAAATGAAACAGAGAGAAAAAGAAAGAAGGAAGAAAAAATTAGGGTTTCAAAGTTTAAAGCTCAATTAGTTAATTAATTTAGTTACTTTTCTGGTCATTTTTATAATTTTGGAATCCTGATATTAAATACTACTCGACCCATGTCAAAATTTTAGAAATTATTGAGTTTTTAAGTGTTGACTATGTTGAACAATTTTAGTATTAGGGATTAAATTGATAGATTTTTTAAGTTAGAAATGAAAAAGAATTGAATTGTAGAATAAATTGTAAATTTTGGGTAATAGGGACTAAATCATAAAAATTTTAAATTTAGGGATTTAAGTGAAATTAGGGAGTTAAATTTAGTTTAAAGTGAAATTTGTATGAAAATATAGGATTAATTGTAAAGAAATAAAGTTAGTCTCGTTTTAGGGACTAAATTGGAATTTAAGTAAATATTGAGTAAAATTTTAAAATATTAAATATGAAATTGAATTGTGTTGTATTGATGAATTTTAATTGTTTTAATTCCACAGCTAACGTCGTATTGGAACCCTCGACTAAAAAAGGAAAAGAAAAAGTCGACGAAGAATAGCTCGAAATTCTTGGTTTGTATTTCTATAATCTGAATTTAGTTGTTAATTGTTATAATTCAATTTAATGTATATGGTAAGTGTTGAGGTGAGAATTATTATGTTTTGCAATTGAAATTGATTGATTTAGTATGTGATGAATTTATTAAATTTATATTGATTGAATTGGTATACATATATTGAATATATATTGATTATTTGAATTAAATTGAATATTGGTTGTATTTGAAAAGTGAAATTAAATCCTATTAACTATATTGGGTTGAGTTGGATATAGATGGCATGCCATAGGATTGGAAGAGTTCAAGGATTTCTTCGACTTCAAGTCGATGAGACACTGGGTGTCAATTTACTACTTTAGATTAATTCGATGAGGCACTGAGTGCCAAATTACTTCGGTTTAACCAATGAGACACTAGATGTCAATTTATAACTTTGAATTATCCAATGAGGCACTGTGTAACAGCCCACTTTATACCCTAGTTGGAACGGGTGGTTTCGGGACCACTTAACCGAGTCGAAATATTGTTTTTACTACAGTGTGAAAGTTTCGTTTAGAAATTTTATCGTTTAACTGGTTAATTTGAGAAAAAGGACTAAATCGCATAAAGCGATAAACTTGAGTTCTATTTCATAAAGGGTTTATATGGCTTTGGTTTCATTAATACAAGTCCTTAAATGGTTATTTCACCATTTTTAAGCTAGTGGACACTTATGCCCTTATTATTATTGTTTTATAAATAATGTTATAAAGGTTAGTTTTGGTTTTTAATTAATATATGTTATATGTTTAATAAAACATGAAATTTTTATTCATTTTATGTTCTTCTCCACCGATTCTTCATCAAAGAATTAAGGGCTTTCAAGCTTTTAACATTCGGTCACTTTAAGCTCCAATTTGAGGTTCGTTTTTGTCCCGTTTTTGATAATTTTTATGTTTTTGAGATCATTGCTTCGTATACTAGCCGACCCGTACCTCAATTTCTGATTTTGATTATGTTTTTGAAAAATGCCATTGATGAATCTATGATATTTTAGAAGATTTTGATGAATTATGAAATATTATGTGGAAATATACAAGAATTTTAAAGTGATTTTTGAAGAAATTGGGTTTTGAGGATTTGATTGTAAAAAGGTAGAATTTTTTAGGTTAAATTTGTAGTTTATTGAAATATATATGCTTGTATAAGTCCTTTGAATATTCGGCCAAGGGAAATTTAGGGATTAATTGTGTAATTTGCTATTTTGTGTTAAAAGGGCTAAATTGCAAAGTGTTGAAAATATAGGGGCTAAATTGCAAATATGTCAAAATATATGTTTTTGGATTGAATTGAATATGTGAGTTAGTAAATAGTTGAATTTTGCATTAATATAGATAAAGAAGATCGAATCCCGGAACTTGATCGGGGAAAACAGAAAATAGACGAGTAAATACGGGATTTCGAGGTAAGTTCGTATAACGAATTTAATGTATATATATATATATGTGTTCATACGTATTGTTATTTGAAAATATGAAATGCTAGATGATTAAATAGCCTAATGGAACGAGTATATATGAGATTGAAATAGAAATGTTAAATTGTTACAAGTGATAAATTAAATACCGAGCCCCGTTAGAACCGTAGAAGTCGATAGGATACGAGTGACATGTCACCAGGGCTACAGGGTGGTTCGAGCTCCTGCATTTGTTGCGGACTCACCACGTGCTCATGAGCTACAGGTTTATCCTTCGGGATTACATGTTCAGCCTACGGGCTTACCGATTATCCTTCGGGATTATATGTTCAGCCTCCGGGCTTACCTTACAGGCTCGAAAGAGCATATATGACGCATTGACGGATTACAGGTTATATGTATATACATTGTGTGTGTATCACCCGAGTATCTTTCGATGTTCTTATAGGTTCAACGGGCAATACCGATATATGTTACAGGAAAGGTTAATTGATATTTGAATATATGAGAGATATGTTATGTGAATACATGAATGGTATAAGTTACATGTTATATGAATAACATGAAAGATATGGTACATGTTATAAGAGTTATGTGCTATACATGAGATAATGAAGTATATGAAATACATGTCATATGATTTGTATGAATGGAATGATACTAGTTACATGATCAACATGTTATATGAGAAAAGTGTAAATGAAGGCATATTATGCCAAATGATTTACAAGATTTGTATATGTTACATGAAATGAAGTATTTGATAAGCTTTTATATAGGATATGTTATGAAATTACATGAACTAATGAGTGTGAGCTTGTGCAATAGGCTATAAGATCATATGTTGTAATGGTCTTACTTATGGATACCTCATTGAAATGGTAAGTTTCATTTCATGTTATATGGACTTACTAAGCTTTAGAAGCTTATTCCGTTTATTTCTTTCACTGTCTTTTAGATTCGGAAGCTAGCTCGGATATCGGACGAGTCGGGGATCGCTATCACACTATTGTTAAAGCTTCGGTACTTTTGAGTATTTTGCAAACGTTTGGTCATGGCATGTATAGGCTAGTACTTTAGTGAACATGATATATATTTTGGTAAATGATCAAGCTATGAGATGTGGCTTAGGTCATATTTGTATAATCAAGTACTTGAGTTGTCTTTTAGCTATATGTGCTTATGGAAATATATGTGATTTTGATGAGGTTATAAGCTTGCATAATTGATATGTATATATGTGTGGATGAGTGCATGGAAATGGTCATTTAGGCCTTTGAGTAGGTGTGCTTGATTTGTGAATGAATTGAGATGACTTTGGGTCCATTTCGTGCTTGAATTGGTATGTTTTAGGTTGGTAGAATGGCATGAAATGTTGTTGGTTAATGGCTAGTAGAAATGACCCATATTGGGTGGCAAATTGGCTTAAACCAAGCCTATATTTGTACCACACGGCCAGGGAACACGGGTGTGTGCTTCGACCGTGTGTCCCCTGCACCTTAATATTTTGGTCAGTTTTGGTACACGGCCTAGACACACGGGCGTGTCTGGTAACTTGTAGCCATGTGAAATTTAGCAGTATAGTCACACGGTCTGCTCTGTTTTGTACACGGGCGTGTCTTGTAGCCATGTGATATTTGACAGTTTCAGCCACGGGGTAAGGGCACGGGCGTGCCTAGGCCGTGGGCGACACACGGCCTAACCCCATGGGCGTGTTGGACAGCCGTGTGGGGTAAGTCAGATTCGACCACGGGTAGTAAGGTTTGGGCGTGTCTGGAGGGACACGGCCGTGTGAGAAGAACACGGGCTAGGGGCACGGCCGTGTGTCCCTAACTTTGAAATTTCGCAAATTTTCCCTAACTTTTAGCATGTTCCAATTAGATTTCCAATAATTATATACATCATTTTATGATCAATTGAAGCATGCTCTAATGTAAGATGATACGTGATGGTTCTTGATTAAAAAGTTTGAAATTTTACTGTTCCGATATATGTTACAAGTCCGGTAATGCCCCTTACCTATTCCGGCGACGGTTACGGGATAGGGGTGTTACACACTGGGTGCCAAACTGGTGTGTTTTAATTAGATCTGTGTATCCGTTCGAGTCTGAGCCGTGTTAATAGGGGTAAATGAATAATACAGTTTTATGATTGATATTGAAATAGGATGGAATGAGAAATGGAAGTGAAATGGTGAATTGAAAATAGAATGTAAAATACGTTGCAAATAAATAGAATATATGAGTTATATACTCATGAAATGAATATGGAAAGGATAATGCAATTGTATAAAGAAATGTGAAATAAATTGTGAAAAGCTATTTATATAGTAAGTATGAGAATTGAAATGTTGAGAAACAAATGAAATGTGATATGGTTAGAATTGAAATGTTGAGAAACAAATGAAATGTGATATGGTTATTATAATATTTAGATTGTATATTTGTGATTTCATATCTTTTGATATTTGGATTATAGAAATACTACTGAGTTTTACTCAGCGTACGATTTTATTTTCCGTGCACAGGTTAGGTACTAATTTTGATCGTCGATTCAACATCCAACAACGATCCCGAACTCATATGTGATGATGTTTTATCTTTTTGTGTCAGCATGTACCTAAAGTGTCTAAATAATAATTATTTTGTGTGTTGATTGTAAAGTAAATGAGATTATAAGTTTAATATTAGTTGGTTATATACATATTGTCAAAACCATTTTTAATTTTGAAAAAATGGGAATCGACTTTAAAAACAAAAATGGAGTCGCCACTAATCTTTTTTCGAGGTGTGATCGGATCACTTTGAAATTGATCATTTTAATAAAACAATTTGATTTATTAAAACAATGATTTTGGGTCTACGAAATTCAAGAAAAAGGGTTCGGGAGTCGGTTACACACGAGAAAGGGTTAGCACCCTCGTAACGCTCAAAATTGGTACCTAATTGATTAATTAATATCTTAATGTCGAAAATTTGAAAAGATTTTAGAATACGATCCTTTTATTTAAAAAAACACTTGATAAACTAAATTGGATGCTAAGACGCGCTTATTTCGAAGAAATAAAATGTCCTACCTAATGAGTTAGGATACGACATTTCACATTTTCGAAACTGAGTTTATCTTTTGATTTTAAAACTCGTGCAGTGAAGTCCAAAAAGGATATTCAATTATTTGGGTCAAATGAAAAATCGAAACCCAATAAGTTAGGGCACGATTTCTCAAAATTCCAAACATAGAATATTGCCTTTATTTTTTAGAAATCCTTATCTCGAGATACAAAATATCATATCCAGTGAGTTAGGACACAACACATTGAATTCCTGAGAATAAGCTTTTATTTGAACCTTATTCGTTTTGATTGAAAAAGGGTACTCGGTTACTTAGATTCAATGAGGAAATTGGAACCCAGTAAGTTAGGGCACAATCTTCTCAAAGATGCCAAATACCGAGTATTGCCTTATTTTGAAAACTTTTGAATAAAATGATTTTAAAACTTAAATGTCACGACATTTTAAGCGAGTAAAATGCGATAGAATAATAATGTACAACGCAAAGTAATAATTCATAAACAAAATGTTATAATAATGAATCACAAATAACAAATAAATACAAAGTAAGAAAATCTAAAATAAAATATAAAACAATTCTAATCAAATAATACATAAAAAGGATTTAAAATGGATGTTATAAAATGCAATCCAAAGTATATAAAATAATTTAAAAAAAGATTAGTATCCATTCAAGATAAAATAATATATAAAACTCTTTAAAAATAATATAAAAATAATTCAAAATATATAATGTGTAAAAAAAAGTTTAAAATACATAATATATGAAAATATTAAAGTAAATAATGTATAAAAATTTGAAATGAGTGTTATATAAAAAGTTAGAATAGATAATAACAAAAAATGTAAAATAAATAAATAAATAGAATAGAATGTTAATAACAAGAGTAAAAAAACATATATAAGAAAAATAATAATGAAAATATTATTAGTATATAAATAGAGATAGAAATATAATAAATAGAAATATAATAATAGTAGAAATATAAATAGATAAATAAAAATTAGATAAACAATAATAGTATTAGAATAACAAAATAAATATAAATAGAAACATAATAATAATAGTAATAATATATTAAATTAGTTAATTTGATAATAAAATAGCGAAAATAAAAAAAAGATTAAATCGAACCTTAAAGCAAAATTTTGGGGCAAATCAAATTTTAGGACCCAAAAAAAATGAAAACTTAATTGTAAAACAATAAAAAATGGAAGGGCTAAAAGCAATTGGACGAATTTAGAACAAACAAAGAAATTGAAATGAAATGGACAAACTTCTCACTAATTGAAAGAGAAAAGAAAAAAATTCAATTCCAATGGAAATAGGAAAAGAGCGAAGTAAGAATACCAAAGTCCTCTCCCTCTTTTGAAAGAACAAGATACCCCTATTTATATACATGGGGTTTACTAAAAATAGCCTAACTAATTTAATAATAAAATAAAATAAAATAAAATAATATCTTTTTATTTTTAGCCTTTTACCAAGTCAACAAAATTTGATAACCCCTCGATTTTCTCCATCTTTCTAATTTGGCCACAATTTAATGATTGTCTTTCAAATTGGCCCTTTTTAGCTTGTTTTCGATCGATTGCATCCTTTGGCTTCGGTTATTATTTTTTCGAGCCCAGGCCAAAATTGGCCTATTACACATATAATATGTGTTTATGTCTGAGGTCATATTATGGCATATTTTAAGTTAATACTTAAATGAACATGATTTAGGTAAAATAGATTAAATTTGGCATGTTTACAAGTTGGATTTGAATGATGTTCTATTGATATTATTTTGTGGTATCTATAAGGGTACATTGGTTAGGCACCTAAGAGTGTTTGAAATTATATTTGTTTGATTGGTAATGCTCCGAAACTCTATTCTAGAGATGGATGTAGGTGTTACACACAAGCCATCAATTAAGATATTATAAAGGACAATATTAGGTTCAAACCTACTATTTTCCATTGCTCGAAAAAGTTTCAATGCCTCTTCAAGTTTACCACTTTGGGGTAAACCATCCAACAAAATCGAACTTGTCACTAGATTTGAAACTTGTCCAGAAGAACACATCTTGACCAGAAGTTCAAATGCAGTAGAAACTCTCCCTAATTGACACATACTTTGCATAAGAGTGTTGTATGTCACTGTATCAGGAATTGGTCCATTTTGAGTTATTTCATCAAAGAGTTCCATTGCTTCATCCAACCTCTTAGCTTTGCAATATCTGTTGATAATGATGTTGTAACTACGTATATCAGGTGCACAACCTTTTTCAGTCATCAACTGAAATACTCTTTTAGCTTTACCTCTTTAGTTTTGCAAGCAATACCCATTTATTAACGCGCTATAGGTAACAACATCAGGCTCAATGCCTTGCTTTATCATTGTGTCAACAATATATTTAACTTGAGAAAGCATCCCTTCTTTGTAACATGCATCCATACATATTGTAGCGACGAAAAATTTTTAAAGCTTAGGTCGCTAATTGTGGCGATTTAAGATCTTGAAAACGAATCTCGATTTATTTAAAGCAAAGGAGTCGCCACCGATCCTTTTTCTTAGGTGTGATCGGACACCTATTAAAACTTCTTTTGGCTAAAAAAATTCGTTTTTTAGTAAAAAGGCTAAATTTAGGTCCACGTTGAAATTCAGAGAAAAGTAGGGTCCGGGAGTCGGTTACGCGCGGGGAAGGTATTAGCACCCCCGCGACGCCCAAAAAATGGTATCTTTTCAAACATGCGTTGTCTTGATTTTCGAAAATACGAGTTCAATTTAAAATTTAGTTGTGATCCGATTATAAAACACGAGCATTTTAAAGTTGTTATTTCAGAAAAGGATATTCCGCTTCTAACACGAGCCATATGTGATTCATCCAACATAGCCATGAAATCACTGGCATAATGTTAAAATCGGCATATTGCCTTATTTTAAAACGTGAAAGGATTAGGATAATTAGGGTTGGCATAAAAATAATGATAATAATATGAAACAATATGGTACGTTAAAAACAAATGATGACAAAGGTGAAAAAATATACGGAGTAAATAATATATGAAACATATGACAATACATGCACAATAATAACAGTAATAATGTAAATAAAAGAAACAGTAAACATGTATAAAACGTATACGACGTAGTATTTGGACACATGCACGTAGCATATATTAAAAATAATGAAAATATACAAACGTGAGGTGACGATATTATATGAATTGACATGGTGTTATAAATATACACGTAATATATAAGTAAAATATATATAATGCATGTTTTAGATAAAATATATAAATGTGGGAAAATAATGATAATACGAACAAATAAATAATAATAGTGAAAACCACAAATATGACATACTATTAGGGTTTATATGTAATATATATATAGACGTAGTATTTAAAATATGAATACATAATATATATTAAAGTATTGAACATCACTATTAATATGCAAATATTTACGTAAAATATATTAGTATTTAAATATACGTAAATTTAAACAGGATATTATTAAAGAAAACATGATATATATATACGTAAGTATTGAAATTTATAATATAAATGCTAATAAAACATTAATAAACAAGGGGATTTAATAATGAAAATAATAAAACACAATGGTAATAACATAATATCACAAAAATAATAGTAAATATAACACATAATACTAGATACAAATAATACTATGTAAAATATTATAATACATGTATGTACATAAATACAATAAGAAAACAATAATAACAATAATAATACATAATATAAGTTTAAGGGAATAAATACATTGAAAATATGTATATATAATAAGTACGTATATAAAACCTTTATATATATATACATATGTAAATACTAGTCATGATGATAATGAAGATAACAGATAAAAGAACATAAAATGTTAATAACAATACTATATATACACATAAATATAATAATAATAATAATAATAATAATAATAATGACAAAATAATATAGATAATTTATAATAATAATACTGATAATAGAGAATAATAGAGAATAATAGAAAAGAGGATAACAAATTAATTAAATAACGAACTAGGGCTTAATTGGAAGTAAAATAAAGAGCCCGGGCTAAATTTTAAAATACAAACTAAGAATAGGGACCTATTGAAACACGGGTTAAATCGAAGAGGGCCAAAAATGCAATTTCCCCTTACTTTTAAAACGCATCGTAGCATGGGGATTAAATTGAAATACGGAAATAAAGTTTCGGGCTGGATTTTAAAATTAAAACAAGTGAGAGGGACTTATTAGAACACGGGTAAAATATAAGGGGATCAAAATTGAAAATTTCCCGGTTATTCAAAACGCAGCGTTGCAGTGGGGACCAAATTGAAACACGGAGTAACTTTCAGGGTCAATTTAAAATAAAAATAACTTGATTGTAACTTAAAAAGAAAGCGGAAGGACCAATTGCGCAAATTCCCCACCTGACGTCAGAGCACGCGGACCTTGAGCGGACCTGGGTCGGGTCGACCCGACCCAGGTCGGTTAGTATAAAAGGGCGATTTTTTGTTTCTGCTCATTTGGTATCCGGAGAGAAAAAAAGAAAGGGGAAGGGGAGAGGAGAAAGAAAGAAATGAGAAAGGAGAAGGGAGAAAAGAAAGGGAAAGAAAGGAAAGAGGGAAGGAGAGGAAAGGAAAGAGAAGGAAGGAAGGAGAGAGGGGGGATCCGGGGAAGGTCCGGTCACCGGCCGATCACCGGCCTATCGTCGGCCACCGTTCGCGCCGTCGTCCGCCGCCGTTCCGGCCACCGGAAACTTTTTTATTTTTTTTCCTTTTTTTTTATTTTTTATAGATATATATATATATTCGTGTACATGAAGAAAGAAAGAAGTAAAAAAGAATCGAAGACTACCTACTGTCTATCTGCTGTTTACTGTCCTCTGTTGTTCTTCCCTGATTAGTTGTTTTCGTGACTTGGGGGGTATCCCTTCGCTGCTATGTTAATATTACGGAGCCTTTTGTGCTAAAACTTTTCTGATTTTTATTAGAAAACTCGAACCCCTTACAAACTGCTTCGAATCGGCTTTTATAGCCGATTTACTTCGTTTACAAGTTATTTTTCTACTTTCTGTCCATTTGTTTTAAATGCTTGCAGGGGCTTGGGCGGTGGAAGTGACCTGGAAGGGCGGTGCTGAATCGATGGGACTGTTGGCAGAGAAGCAGCTGCTGGCAGAGGCCAAGTGGTGCTGGGACGTGACAGAGGCGGTGAAGCTGCTGAGTCAGGGGCAGAGGCCAAGTGGGCAGAGGCGGCTAGGGTTTCTGCTAAGATTGGGTTAACTTGTAATGGGTTAGGGTTTCCTGGATATTGGGCTTAGTGGGTGACGGGTTTGGGTAGTTTGAAACGGGTAGATGGACATTTGTAATTGGGTTTAGAATTTTTGTAAATGGACTGGACTTATAATTTTGGTTCTTATTTTGTTTTTGTTTGGGTTTATAATGAATGCAAAATTGGGCTACAACACATATATTGTATGTGATAACATTAGGCTCAATGCCATGCTTTCTCATTGTGTCAACGATTTCTACAGCTTTCGAAATCATACCCTCCTTGCAATGTGCACCAATCAATGTATTATACGTGACGATATTAAGTGAAATATTGTTATCCATCATCTCATTCAAAAGCCTTGTTGTCTCCTTCTGCTGGACTGAATTACTCATAGTGTGAATTAAGCAAGTGTAAGTAAAGATATCTTGTCTAATGCCCTTAACCTTCATTTCGGAGAAGAGATTGAGAGCCTCATTTAGTAACCCGTTTTTACAAAGACAGTCAATGACTGTGTTATATGCTATAATATCGGGTTCAAAACCTCTTTCTTCCATATTGCACAGCCCATTTAGTGTTGTACTGTAAACAATTAAATTAGGTTAATACCCATGTACAATCATTTTATCAAACAAACTCACAGGCTGACAGATCTTGCTTTGATACAAAGTCCGTTAATCAAAGTGGATAAAGTTACAACATCGGGTCCTAACACCTAACTTCAGCATTTTCCCCAAAACAGAAAATCGCACGATCAATTTGACCTAGGTGGCAGAAACAATTAATCAAGATGTTCAGAGTATAAACATCAGGGGAAACTCCGAAGAATTCCATCTGCTTACACATAGAAAGAGCAACGGCATAACGTTTCATTCGAACAATAGCTCCTAATAATTTGGTAAATTCCACGACAGAAGGCATTGGGTACTTGTGAATCATCTTATTAAACAAAAACAAAGCATCATCAACATTATCCAAACTATCATACGTTTTTGGCTTTCCCCTTGCAGGCATGGAATTCTTACTTAAACCATTGATATGGGTAGCAACGCAGTTAAAAGAAGAAGAAGAAGAAGAGTGGAAATTAGAAAGATTACTCCCACCATTAACAATTGAACGGAAAATTAAAGAAGAATAAAGCTTACCCATATCTGAAAATGAAGCAAAATGGAAAAGCAGGAACTGAACTAGAAATGAAAGCAGAAATGGCGACGGCACTACCAGTACCAGAACAGGTTACTATGTCTTAAGTGTTCAAATAGTGATAAGAAATACTTTTAAAATTATAAATAAAAATATATAAATAGGTTTATTATTTAAGTACTTTCTTATTTTAATATTTCTTAATAACAGAATGTAAAAGATTAATTATTAGATTTATCAAATAATTTTTATTCATCAATCACATGAACTTTCAATTTATGTATGGTATTTACATCACATGCTACTGTATATTAGCCATAACAATTTTTAATAATATAAATAGGTAATTTTTTTAATAGAAAAAATCAAATGTTCGAGAATTAATTTATTCACTTTTTGAAAAGAAGATAAAAAAAATTTAACTCTTTATACTACGACTTTTATGATACTTTTATTTTTTTTAACTGTAAAATTTAACTATTTATTGCTAATATAAATTACTCTTTAATTTCGAATTCTATTATATGTGAATATTTTCCAATTTTATTTTAATTTAGATATAAATATATTTTAATTTTCACTCTCTTGTATTTTATGATGAATTTGTACTCTAAAACTCCCAAAATATTTACTTGGCTGTTTTTACTTATGATTGTAGAAATGACATAAGTTGGAAAAAAAATAATCATAAATTTTGATGATTAATTATAAGGAATCCAGTGTTGAGAGCATATTATGAGAGTGTCTTCTTGTCCTCCAACCTGCAGACCAGACTTACTTAAATACTTATATATAAGGCAAGAGAGGGGCCAACACCCATTTTAATCATAATTATTTTTTTACATTATGCTTCATGATAGCCCACACCATTTCCTTCAAGTTTTGTCAACTAAATGTTTTACACACATGGTTTAATATTTAATCTAGGATTTGAATTTAATTATATATATTTTAATATAATACATGTGTTTTTTTAATGGGATGTTCAAAATTGACAAATAATATTTTGATATTTAAAGTTAATGTTATTAATTGTGATCACGTGTCACTTTTTTTTAAAATGAATGATATAGTGGTGTATAACACATCTGTTGTATGCGGGAAATAATTGTATGAAACAGATACGCTACATCATTCCGTATTCATTACTAAATTATTTAATGTTATTTCAGCATCTTTTTTTATGTCATTAACAGATCATTTTGGTTTTTTTTTTAACTTGAACCTTGAACCCTAAAACTTTAGACCTTAGACATTGAACCTTTGATTTTGTACCTTGAAACTCTAGACCCTAGACCATGGACCCAGGGTTCATATTAAAAAATTACTAAAATGATGTGTCAATGATATTGAAAAATATGTTGAAATGACATTAAATAATTGGTAAAAGATATTGGATTATGCAACGTTTTTGTTTCTTACATTTCTTTCCTTGTTACATTAATAGTTAATTTGTTAACACCACATTAGTGTACATTTAAAATTATATAAAAATATTTTATATATTTAATTAAAAAAATTAGAAATTAGAAATTATGTATTTTATCTAAGTTAAGGGTTAGGGGTTATGATTAAAAGTAGACATTATATAAAAAATAAAATATATAGAAAATTTAGAAATACAAAATATATTATAAATAAATCTAAAAATTGAAATCTATAAAACACTATAAAAAAAAAAGATACACTCTAGATTAGAGCTGATCATGGGCCCAAAAAAATTTTAGGCCCGCTTGCTAGGTTCAAGCCCAGCTTAGCTCAAAAAATAGGGCTAAAAATTTGTCCAATCTCGGCTAGATAATAATGCTAAAACACAAGTCCGATTTGGCTAGCCCATATTAATTTTTTTTGTATTATATTTTTACATAAAATTAAAATATATAGTACATCAAAAATATTAAAAATATTAAAATAAATATATTTGAACAATTTAAAAATAAATTTTACAAAATATGTATATTTAAATAATACTAATATAGATGAAACTTAATAAGAAAATGTCTCTAAAATAATAACAAAATTAACAATAAAACAAGTGTTGTACAGTATTCAAACAATAACAATAAAATAGTAACAACATAATAATAAAATGGTAGCAAAATAGAGAGAAACAACAAGAAAATATAGTTAAAATAACAAAAAAGTATTTTTTTGTCATTTAGTGAATTTAGGCTGAGTTGGGCCAAGGCAAAAAATGTTTTACTCAAGGCCCAGCCTGTTTTTAAAACAAGCTTTATGTTTTTTGCTCAAGCCCATTTTGTAGGTCTATATTTTTGTCCAAACCCTCCTATTTTTCAGGCGGACCTCTGAGTCGAACCGCATGCTCCGCCATGATCAAGTCTTTTGCAGTTGTACCCATCTTTATTTATTTTTTTTGTTAGGTAAGAAAAAAAAGTGAGCAAGAGAGAAATTAAAGAAATATTTTATTAATATTTAAATTTTATTATTATAAGTTTATATGAATTGTTTGTGTTAAGATTTTCATATATTTATATTATGTTTGTGTAATTTTTTATTTTATTTCATCTTTATTTATTTTCTCCTATCTCATTTGGACATATATTTTTGTATTGTTTGTTATTTTAATTTAATTTTATAAATTTATTCACTTAAAATATTAAAATTCTTATTATTTAATATAATACACTTTAATTTTTATAATTAAATAAATAAAAATCCAAACCCGGGTTGATGAATGCTAGTATATATAAATTCAAAACAAAATATAAAACATTCGGAAGAAATTATTTTATGGACACTTCACATTCTCGTTACATCATCCATTATTTATTTTTAATTAATGACATTTCAACAAATTGTCATCTTATATATTGATACATAATTTTGATAATTTTTTTACCCTAAACCCTAAATTCGAAACTCTAAATCTTGAACCTCGAATCCGTAATCTTGAACCATGAACTTGAACCCCAAGTGTTCACGATTGGGTTTGAGGTTTAGTGTTTGGTTTTCGAGGTCCAAGATTTGGAGTTTATGATTTTAGATTCAAATTTGAGGTTCACAATTTATGATTTGGAGTTTAGAGTTTAGAGTTTATGGTTCGAGATTTAGGATACATGGTAAAAAAATTACCAAAATGGTGAGAATGATCCATAAAATAACTTCTCAATATGTCAACATTGACTGATGTTAACTACATGTACGTTCTGATCTACAGTTAATATTGGTCAACTTCGGTTTATTTTTGTTTTTTGAATATTAATTTTTTTAGAAATTTTGAAAATTTTATGTTTTCTTTTTGTTAGGAATTGACCCGATTAAGCAACAAACAAGTAAAATTAGCCGAAGAAATTGGGAAATTGAACGCACAAATTTAACGTGGAAAAACCTCTCCAAAGAGGATAAAAAACCACGGGCAAAGATAATTTTACTATAATGGCAAAAGAACGAAGAGTACAAAAGATGGAGATAATAACTAAACTCCGAAACCCAAAAAACAAAGAACCCTCAAAATGTAAACACAAAAATTCTCTAAATGTGTTATGAGTTCTAATCTCTAATGGGTGTTTTTTTTCTAATATTGTAAAAGAGCTTATTTAGAGACTAAATTCAAAGTCAAATAATAATAAAATAATCTAAACTAATCAGTGTTTGATTGAAACTAGTTAAACAGAGTTTAACTAGAAGATTATTTCCAAATTTGACTAGAAATAGGAGTCATATTTAACAAATCTCCACCTTGACTCATATTTCCACAATGCCATCTTTGCCAAAGCTCGCCACGAGACTATGTTAAACTATGCAGGGGATTAACTGAGTCGAATATGTGCTTAGAAACTGGAAGACTTCTAGCCTTCGACTTGTACACTGCCAAATCAGAATTACCCCGGGTCTGATTTTTACGAACACAGTGCCCTAACTTTTCAAAACCTGTATCCAAAAGAGAACCTCTCTTCAATGAAACGGTCATACCTTTTTCCCTCCTATGACCAAGTTGCCTCCGCTCCAAACGAGTTGACTTTGACTCTGTAATGGATGAGGGACGTCCGATTTCACCGGTCACTGTAGAACCTTCCAGAATATAAAAGACTGCCAGTTCTTTTACCTTTTAACAAAATGAGAGATCTACAAGATACTTTAATGCCGCTCGACTCGATATTGATTTTGCATCCTTTCAAGCTTAAAATACTCAAGGAGATGAGATTCTTTCATAAATCAGGTACATACCTGACATCTGAGAGTGTCCTAATCGTCCCGTCGTGTATCCTAATTTTAACAGTACCAATACCAATTACCTTACTAGATGAATCATTTCTCATGCGCACAACTCCACCTTCAACTGAACTGTATGTGGAGAACCATTCTCTATTAGGACACATGTGGAAAAAACATCCAGAATCTAGGATCCACTCGAACGTAAGCTTGGAGTTATCGCCCGTTGACACTAACAAGAAATCATCACCGCTTTCATCGGCCAAATTAGCACCAGCTACATCTTCCTCGTTACTCTTAGCAGCTCTTTTATTTTGCAGTTTATAACAATTTGCTTTGACGTGACCTAACTTTTTACAATAGCGACACATTTTGTCTCGTTTCTTTGATGCTACCAAAACGGAAGCTTGCCTATCTGCCTTGCTATCCAAATGAAGCTCATTGTCGAGTTTGTCTTTACTCAACAAATGACCCTTCACATCTTCAAACGAGAGTTTATCTCTGCCATAAATCAGGGTCTCCCTGAAAGACTTGTATGAATAAAGTAAAGAGCACAATAATAGCATAGCTTGATCTTCATCATCAATATGAACCTCAACGTTCTTTAATTCATTTAAAAGAGTAATAAATTGATTGATGTTATCTCTAAGAAGCTCACATTCATTCATGCGAAATGTAAATAGACGTTGTTTCAACACTAAACGGTTAGCCAAAGACTTAGTCGCATAAAGAGTTTCTAACCTTTTCCATAAGGCGGATGAGGTTTTCTCCATCAATACCTCCTACAATACCGTATTCACGAGGCATAACTGGATTGCAGACAAAGCCTTTTCATCAAGCTCTTCCCATTCTGTTTTATTTAGATTGTCAGGCTTTTTCCCGATAACAACCTTTTTCAAACCGGATTGAACTAGAATTGCCATCATCCGAACTTGCCACAGATTGAAATTTGTCTCACCATCGAACTTCTCAATTTCAAACCTTGTTGCTACCATATTTAAATGGGCTGATCTATGAAATTTGAACTAGCTGTGATACCACTTGTTAGGAATTGACCCGATTAAGCAACAAACAAGTAAAATTAGCAGAAGAAATTGGGAAATTGAACGCACAAATTTAACGTGGAAAAACCCCTCCAAAGAGGATAAAAAATCACGGGCAAAGATAATTGTCGAAACCATTTTTTTGAAAACGGGAATCGACTTTTGAAAACGAAAGTTGGGAGTCACCACCAATCATTTTTTTGAGGTGTAATTGGGCCACCTTATAAAATATTTTGGTCCACGAAGTTTAAGAAAACGGGTTCGGGAGTCGGTTACGTACGAGGAAGGATTAGCACCCTCGACACGCTCAAAATTAGTACTTGATTGATTAATTGGTATCTTAAATGTCGAAAATTAAAGATTTGGATAGAGTTCAAAATGCGATCCTCCTTTTATTGGCTTTTAAAACATTTAGGTAAGTTAAATGTGTACTAAAGTCCATCTCACCTCGAGGTAAAATATTACATCCAGTACGTTAGGACACAACATTTTTGACCCTCAGATGTGAGTTTGCCTTTAAAACGTGCGTTTTAGCTTTAAGAGGATATTCGAATATTCAAAACAAACAAAGAAAGCGAAACCCAGTACGTTAGGGCGCGATCATTTGAATTCTTTAAATACCAAACATTGCCTTTATTTTGAAAAATCTTGAGAGCGAACCGGTAAAAGGGTATTCAGATATTCAAAACAAACAAAGAAAGCGAAACCCAATACGTTAGGGCACGATTCTTTGAATTCTTTAAATATCAAACATTGCCTTTATTTTGAAAAATTTTGAGAGTGAACCGGTAAAAGAATATTCAGATATTCAAAACAAACAAAGAAAGCGAAACCCAGTACGTTAGGGCACGATCCTTCGAATTTTAAATACAAAATATTGCCTTTATTTTTTTAGAAAAAGAAAAGAAAATCAGAATAATGGATTAAAGAAATAAATTTTGAAAACAATGATAATGATGAACACCATAAAACATTAATGAGGGTAACAGTATATTAAAACAAAAAAAAATAAAAATGGTTAAAAAAATGATAAATAACAATAACGGGAATAATAAATAATAAAAACCATAATAATGGAAGAAATGTAGCAGTAATGGTGTTAAAATAGGAGAAATGGTAGACAATAAATAATAATAGATCTAGAAATAATAATAATATTTATATAAGATAACCAACAAAAAATAATAATAATATAGTAAAGAAAAAGTTTGATGACAATAATAACATAGATAATAAAATAATAAAATGTAAAATAGAAATAATACATTAATCCGCTTACTAAGATATTAATAATAAGGGAAAAAAGTTAATAATAATAAAAAAATAAAAAAATAATAGTATTAATATTAAATACAGCAAATAAATGTTAGTATCGATTATATCAAATAATATTAATAATAGGAAATAGATAATCATAATATTTATAAATAATAATAATAATATTACAAACATATTATAATAGTAGAATATAATAAATAATATTAGAAATAAAATAATATTAACTATTAACAGCAAAGTATAATAAAATAATAATAAAAACAATAATACAAAAAAATCTAATAATAAATAAATATAAAACTCAAATTAATTAATTTAATGACAAAATAAAAAATAAAAATGGTTTAAATTGAACTAAAAATAGTAATTTTGGGGTAAATAAAAAATAAATGAAGGGAAATGGACTAATTTGAGCGTGCGAATAATAAGGAGGAACCAAAAGGGAAACAACCCCTACCCTCCAAAACACACAGCTTCAATGAGACAAAAATGCACTCAAAACAAACTTTAGGACCCCAAAAAAAATGAAAATTTAATTGCAAAATAATAAAAAACGGAAGGGTTAAAAGCAATTGGACAAATTTAGAACAAACAAAGAAATTGAAATGAAATGGACAAAATTCTTACGTGATTGAAAGTAGAAAGAAAATAATTCAATTCCAATGGAAATAGAAAAAGAGAATAATCTAACTCCAAATTGATGTAAGAATACCCAAAAGTAATCCCCTCTTCAAAGAACCAGATACCCCTATTTATATACACGGAATTTACTAAAAATAGCCTAACTAATTTAATAATAAAATAAAATAATATATTTCTATTTTTAGCCTTTTACCAAATCAACAAAATTGAATAATTCATTGGTTTTCTCCATCTTTTTTATTTGGCCACAATTTAATGGTTGTCTTTCAATTTGGCCCTTTTTTGCTTCGATTATTATTTTTTCAGGCACAGGCCAAAATTGGCCTATTACAATAATTTTACTATAATGACAAAAGAACGAAGAGTACAAAAGATGGAGATAATAACTAAATTCCGAAAACCCAAAAAACAAAGAACCCTCAAAACGTAAACACAAAAATTCTCTAAATGTGTTATGAGTTCTAATCTCTAATGGGTGTTTTTTCTAAGGTTGTAAAAAAGCTTATTTATAGGCTAAATTCAAAGTCAAATAATAATAAAATAATCTAAACTAATCAATGTTTGATTGAAACTAGTTAAACAGAGTTTAACTAAAAGATTATTTCTAAATTTGACTAGAAATAGGAGTCATATTTAACACTTTTAAATTTAAAATTTTTAGTTTTTAATGATTTTTGGATTTTTTTAATTTTTTTTTAAAAAGGTACAATTGGTTAGGTTTTAATCAAGCCAATTTAGAATTAAGAAAAGTATATATATAATTAATAGGAAATCTTGCAAGCCATGATTTGATTTGATTACATAACTAAATAATTAGTTGTGATTAAGAACCGTTTAATTAAAAATAATTATTGAAGGGGGGAAAACTACAGTTTTGGACTTGGGAATTTTATGAAGTTCTACAGCGTCATCTCTCTTCCCATGGTGGAGGAGCTGCCCATCAATTTGGCCCCACACCTATTATTATTCGGCTCCACTTTTCGATTTGACATTTCTTTTCATTTTTTATGCGTTTTACAATATATTATATACACGGTTAATAATTTATATTATACAAATTTTAATGTCATATAATATTATTATATTTATGTTATTTTTAGGCATAATAATTTATTTGTCTTTCAAATTTTATTAACAAAAAATATTTTAGAATTGTGGGTTGGTTTGAAGTTAGGGTGTTCACTGTCCTAAATGTAATCTGGGTTTGAGTCACGTTAGTTGTGTTGTTGTTAACGCTTTGCCCTCCTTATTGTAATTCACAAAAAAAATTATTTTAACCCTCATTTAATTTTCTCTCTCTATTAGCGATTAAATATCATTTATCAAATCATCTAAAATTAAAGGAAAATTTAATTTTGTTGATTTGACATATATGTGGATGTTATATTACCAATTAAATATTTTTTTAAAAAATAAAAATTATTAAAAATTATAAAAATTAATTAATTGCTAACGTACTATAGACATGGACTTCCATGTGTATGCTACATCAACAAAGTTAACAAATGCTAGTTTTTTTATTATGTTGGGATGCTTTGACAAACAATACAATTTTAAGGACTAAAAGTATATTAAAGGTCAGAATTTGCTATTAATCCATGTACTTTTTGTAAATTGTGGAATTAATACTTGTACTCTAATGAAATTTTAGTCCTGATTCAACGGTAGTAGGTAAATATATTTGGTTAAATTATATTATTAGTCTTGTATTATGTCAAAAGTTATAGATTTAGACCACATTCCCCAATTGGGTCATTCTTAGTGGCTATATATTTATTAATTTCAAAATTTTAGTTTAATGCAAACAACCATTATTAAATCTATTAATTAATTTTTTTTTGTGAATAATATGTGAAAATAACAAAACAAATATAGCATTACACATGCGATAATATATTTCACACATCAAATTTAAAAATTATAGAATTTAACTTAATGAATTTAATAATTATTATTTGATTAGAACTAAAATTTTCAAATTCTAAAAATAAAATAATTAAAAATAATTAAATTTAAGTATAAATATTAAATTTATAATTTATACAAAATATAACGTGTACCTTAAAACTCTTAAAACCTTAAATCCCAAATTTTAGGAATATTAAAAAGTTTTAATTCTCTAAAGAATATAATTTTCTTTGAGGAATTACATTCCCTCAAATCCGGGGATGTGATTTATTTGGGTAATGTTGGGCGGCATTTGGTATTCCACGCGATAATGACTTTTTCTGAAAATGTATTTTTCATTTAACAAATACTTTTCTTTAAATATGGCTTTTTTTTATATATTATTAGAATGTGGAGACAAAGTTCACTTTTTTCTTATTTATTTATATTCATTATTTTATGCAATTTTTTTTAGGATAGATTTTAAAATTACATAAACTTTAATTTAATTTAATGTGTAAATTGATATAGGAATTTTAATTTAGCGTAATTGTATATATAAAACTTTGATTATAGTTTAAATGTATATATGGATATTTTATTTTTGATTCAATTGCACACATTTAAAAAAATACATCAATTTATTTATATATTAAATAAATATAATTATTTGTGTGTGTAAAATAGCTATATCCTGATGATTATGTTAGTGATTTGTGAAAATTAAATTAAATAAAAATTCCATGTACAAAATCAAAATTTATGTATAATATTGCACATTTGACCAAAATTTATAAATAGTTTTAAGATTTATTTTTTAACCATCAAATCTTAAAAATATTTAATATTGATTACATAATAATTTTGAAATAAATGTATTTTTTATTAAATGAGGTTTGTGTTTTCTTTTTTTTTTTTAAGAATTCATTATCACGTTTTAGAATAAGAGAATAAATGCACTTCATTACACTTGAACTCTAAGTTTTTACACTAACAATAATGACAATGCCAACTGAACTAAGATTCAATCAACTTCATTATTACATTTTTAGTAAAGTGTTTAGTACACCAAACATATAAATCAAAATTTCTTCTAAATGTTTTCAAGAATCATATTCTTTTAGAATATTGAGATGAGAAAGCATCTTAAATACATTAACTTTTATTTCTCTTTTTTGTTAATTTGTTTGCCAATTTATCTTTTGTTCTTTTGTTTGAGTTAATTTTTTAAAACATATTCTATAATTTTTTTAACAAGTTTATAAGTTTTGATAATATCTATTATTTTTGATATAATATTTAAAATTACTCATATTCTCAACCTAATAATAATAATACACATTAACGCGCTCAAATTCACGCATATCATTTTTCAATGAATATTTCCATATCTAAATACATAATCAGCAAATAATTAAAAAAACAGGAAAATAGTAAATAAAAGTTTCTATGGATACGCTTTAAGTCTAAAAAGTAAAAACTTTTTCTACCAAAAAAAAAAAAACTTTCAGCATCAAAGTTTTCTACTGCATTTGTAACCGTAATTGTTATTAATATTATATTTTTAAAGTTATTTATTATTTATTATGTGTATGTATATATATATATATATATAAATTTGTTCCATTTTCCCCATTTTCTTTATTCATCATCAGATTCTTCACTGATAGGTCACAAAACCTGTAGAAGATCCAATCAATGCTAACTTCTTTGTAAACTTTCTCTATCAAAGTTAGGGTTTTTCTCATATTTCAAGCTCTCCTTTTTAACCCTTCAATTCCCTTCCGAAATTGCTTATTAAATGTCCCACTCTTTTATATTCTCAAAGGTTTCAGTTTGTTAGGGTTTATTGGGTCCGATCCAGAGTTAAATTCTTGCTTTTGAGGTCAGATCAGAGCTCAAAATTTTCTTTTATGGTCCTCTTTTCTTTTCTTTTTTCGGGTAGGATTTTGGAGTCTGTTGGTAGCTGTTTGATTTATTGACTTTCGGGATTGAATTTGTTGATTTAAGGTGGTTTAGATTGGGTTTTGGGGTGCCACATGTAGGATTATTGAAACTAGGTTAAATTTTAGAGGGTTCCCGTTTTAAGAATTCGAGGGTTTTATGTCATAATCAGAGGAAAAAAAAGTGATCTTATTTTTCTGGGTATGGTTTTGATTTGGTGGCTTTTAATGTATAACCGTTAAGGGGTCCTCTGCTTTTCCTTGTAGAGGATCCCTATTTGAAAATTTAATGTATTTTAAGTTATCAATCTCGGAAAGGTCAGGTGAAACTTAGCAAGTACTTCCAATTGCTTGAATTTAGTGCTTTTGTGGTGAAAAAGGAGGAAAAAAAAAATCAAGTGGGAAAATTGTTGTATTTGTATTTGGCATCTCTGAAAAATTGTGGAGGAGATGTTCGGTTCTGGTCCAGATACCGGCCATGGCAATAGTGGAGTTTCAGGGCCACTTTTGATTCCAATGCGGTTCGTTTGGCCTTATGGGGGAAGAAGGGTGTTTCTTAGTGGCTCCTTTACTAGGTGAGAGGCTGATTTTTGTTTTCTCCATCACTTCCTAGACTTAATTGTTAGATTTAATTTATTTTAAGGGTTCCACTGATTTAGGTTGGGCATTGCAATTGTTTGTTTCATGTTGTGCACAGGTGGTTAGAGCATATACCTATGTCTCCAATGGAGGGTTGCCCTACTGTATTCCAAGTTATTTGTAGCTTAAGTCCTGGATATCATCAGGTTATTTGTGTTTTTATGATCATTATCTGTACTTTATTTGCGTTTTGGCGGGGAAGTGTTAGTGAACAATTTGATTACCATTTTAGCTGCATGCCAAGTCACTAGTAGCCAAAGTGCTATAAGTATGGATGGCATTCTCCCACCACTTATATGATATTATTTTGTCCTTTTGTCCAGCCTATTTTATATGGAAGGATTGTGCTTGTTGCTTAAATAGCTCTTGTGCTTCTTTATAATATGTGTTGAGATTTGTTATCAAATGTAACCATTCCGTAATAGTTTCTCTTTGAAATATTTTGAGTGATGAATCCAAGAGTAGAGAATGTATGTCCATATCTGGTGTCACGTGGATGTATGTATAGTCCCGATTCTGACATGCAAACATATTCCTAAATTGGACACTTATATTAAGGTTTTATTTCCTTTTACTGGCAGTTTAAGTTCTTTGTTGATGGTGAATGGCGCCACGACGAGCACCAGCCCTTTGTAAACGATAATTATGGTATAGTTAACACCATCTTTATAGCTAGGGAACCAAATTTGGTTGCTCCTAGTTTTAGTCCTGAGGCCCCGGGCAGATCCAACATGGATGTTGATGATGCTTTCGTTAGTTCGGTTTCGGTATGCTTCTTTTTGAACACTTAAATCTTATTCTCCTATGATTTTTACCTGAGTCCTTTATTCACTTGTGTTTTAGCAGTCCTTTTTAAGGTGCTCTTTGCAAAGGGATCAAGCCTTTGTTAGAGTTTAGTTGGATAAGCACTTATGTTCTTTTTTGGGGTGACTTGTAGGAACCAGTTCCAACAATATCTGATGCTGATTTAGAGGTCTCTCGTAATCGTGTATCCGCTTTCTTGTCTAGACACACTGCGTATGAGTTGCTTGCGGAGTCAGGCAAGGTTTGAATATGGATTACCTTTCTCTGTGAGCTGTTTCTGTGTCAACTTATTCTGGTGCCTTGAGGCTGGTTCTATCTGATTCTGGCCGCTGTTGCAGGTTATTGCCTTGGATGTTAATATAGCTGTGAAGCAAGCATTCCATATTCTGTATGAACAGGTGAATCTCATTTCTAAGCTCAGGAACATGTAGAAAGGCAAGATATGCACAGTCACTCCTCATAAAAGCCTCACTTCATGTATTTCCTGATTTTTGGCATCTGTCATCTAGAGAGAAGATAACCTTGTACTGCATTTGTTTTATTTTTTATTTTTCCCTTTTACTGCCTCCTCTTTTTATGTTTTAACTTTATGCATCCTATTTGAAGTAATTCTTCCGTCTGTAGTTTCTTCTTCTTCTTCTTCTCTTTATTTTTTTATGTATCAATTTCTTTTTGTTTAGACTTTTTCCTTGCTACAAGCATGTGCAATTTATCTAGGCTTTAATCTTCACCTTGCTGATTTTGAGTTCAAATATCATCTTTGTTGATTTATACAACTTTCAGGGAATTCCTGTGGCTCCTCTCTGGGATTCTTGCAAGGGCCAGTTTGTTGGAGTTCTTAGTGCATTGGACTTCATTCTTATCTTAAGAGAGGTGAGCTTGGAAGAAAAATTATGGTTTTCTTCAAATTCTATCTAGGCTGTGATAAGTTTAAGTTTAAGGAAATATTTATCTGTGTTTGGGATAAAAATTTGCAACTTCAGTAAAGCCGAGGCCCTTTTAGAGACCCAAAAATTTGTGAATTAGGGAAGTGAACTTTCATGGAATAAATTGTGGCTGTTACTTTAATGGGACTTTTGGCCTGGAAACTAACCATGCTTCTTTTATGCTGACTTAGAGGTTCATGGTTGTCAAGAGAGAGAAAGAGAAAGAGATGTTTAGGAAAGGAACACTGGAATATGGCTAACAATGGGTAGCCTTCTGGTACTTGTACTAAGAGGTTAAACATAAATAATACAGTTAGCATGTGGCTGCTTACTTAATACACCCTATAAGAGTTATGGCTAAGAGCTTGTATGTATCTGTCTGATAGATGATAGTTTGAGAAACAATTTGAAGTTGTTCTTCATTTTACAAATATTGGTTAACTTTTAAATATTTAGCTATTTAATAATGATTACAAGTTCTGTGAGTAAACAACTCTTTTTGTTCTCTGTGGCTAAGCAATAGTTAACATAACATATTTGTATAGCTGTAATAATGAAGCGTTCTTAAATTTTCTCATACATGATACAAGTTGATATGTGGAAATGTATGTTAATTTCTCCTTATCTGCAACAATGTTCCTTGAGTATGTTTAACATATTTAATCCTTTGAAGGACAGCTTGGGAACCATGGTTCAAATTTGACCGAGGAAGAACTAGAGACACACGCGATATCAGCTTGGAAGGAGGGAAAGGTGTATCTTGGCAGACAGATTGATGGCAATGCTAGGTCATATCCTAGATGTCTTGTTCAAGTAAGTGCTTCAATTTCCAGGATTATCTAGCCTCTCTATCTCATCAGTCGTGTCTCAGCCTCTGATTTGACTCATAAGGTGGTTAAATTACCTCACTACTGACTTCATGCTCTGTGTGTTAAATGAAACTGTTAAGTTCATCTAATGTTTTTGGCTAGAATGTTGAGTTGTAACTATTGAGATTATTAGGATGAGTTGTAACTATTGAGATTATTAGGATGAGTTGTTTTGACCATATGATCTTGAACCTGGAGTTTTTTACTAGAGTTGTTAAAGTTCATCTAATGATGAGTTGTTACTAGAGTTTTCTTGAACCTATTCATGAAATAGAGAATGATTTCTTAGTCTTAATTGCAATTCTAGATTTTGGAAGGATGATCATTTGGAATCTCTCAATACTGAGGTTATTCAATCTTGATGCCTCTCCCAAAATTTAGAATAGAATAAATACCTTTCCTTTTAAGCTCTCAGAGTCTTTCTTTCATGGCCCATGCTTCTAAACAATCTTCATAGTACTTTCACAGCACATGCAATGATGCCTTCAGTCAAACTTGCTTGTTTAAGTTAGGTAATAAATACTTCTTTTGCTAATATTTGATCAGTGTCGGACTTCACTGAAGTTGAAGCTACCTTTTTTAAGGCTTGGCCTACCTTTGCATCAGTTCTGTAACATTTATGACCATTGTTTGTAGGCTGGGCCATATGATTCTTTGAAGGATGTTGCTCTGAAGATTTTGAAGAGTAAGGTAGCTACTGTTCCTATCATGCATTCTACGTCAGAGGATGGTTCATTTCCACAGCTGCTACATCTTGCCACCTTGTCTGAAATACTAAAATGTAAGCTTTTCCTTCTGTCGTTGAAGATACTTGATTTCTTTCTTGTTTGATGAGGGCACATGAGGTCTCACTAACCAGAACCTTATTTTCAGGTATTTGCAGACATTTTAAGCATTCTGCTAGCTCCTTGCCTATCCTTCAACAACCAATTTGTTCAATTCCGTTGGGAACTTGGGTACCAAACATTGGGGAACAAAATGGTCGGCCATTGGCAATGCTGCGACCAAATGCCACTCTTGGTGCTGCCTTATCATTGTTAATTCAAGGTATCCCTTAGCTTTTGTGCCGCTCTTTGCATAAGCTGTCCTGTTCTTTCACAATCGTCTATTTGCCTTTCCCACCTTTCTTGTTGTTAACCATCTCATGATTTCACACCTTGTTTTGCAGCTGAGGTAAGTTCGATACCAATAGTGGATGAGAATGACTCGTTGCTTGACATATATTCACGAAGGTAATGCCTTCTCTTATCATCAAATGAAAATTGACAGAAGAGGTTGTAGGATGCCAGACTTAATTATTTTTGTTCTGTAACTAAAGTTTTTTTCTGTTTGTTTGCTTGACAGTGATATAACTGCTTTGGCTAATGATAAAGCTTATGCACAAATTCATCTTGATGAAATGAGTGTTCATCAGGTAATTGTGACATTTCGTTTATGTGCATCTATTATCTTAAATGCAAGTAGCGAAAAGGCTTTTCTTACCAGCCAAAATTTCCATGCCCTTAAAACAAAATGGTGATGCTCGACTCTTGCAGGCCTTGCAACTGGGTCAAGATGCAAATTTTTTCAATGGACAAAGATGTCAGATGTGTCTAGGATCGGATACTTTGCACAAAGTGATGGAGCGGCTGGCAAATCCAGGTATCATTTTTAGTATCATATTATATATTTATATTTTCATATAATGCAGCTAGTTCTCTTATGGTTATTTGTCAATGTGATTTACTCTATTGCTTTGTTGCCTGTGTGGTCTGGCAGGGGTTAGGAGACTTGTGATTGTGGAAGCCGGCACCAAGCGTGTAGAAGGAATAGTTTCGTTGAGTGATGTCTTTAGGTTCTTGCTTGGTGTTTAGCTCAAAAAACCCTTTGAGGGTCACTACATTGGACATCGTGGAATATCCATTAATGTCATCGACTTTGGTTTCCTCATCCATCCATCCATCTCTCCTATGGTGTCTTCTTATCTGTTACTCTTTACAGTCTTTGATTGGCAGGGCTTCATTTCCCTGAGCCCAATCCTTTTTTTCTTTCTTCTTTAGGATAGTAAGTTTCAAAAAGCAAGAAGTGAATTTGTAAATTGTGAGAAGTCAAAAATTTTCCCATTCATTTTAACTCAACCATGCTGCCAAAACCGCAGCTCTCATGTCTATGCTAACAGATAAGATTAAAACCCGAAAGTGAGGGAAAGTAAAAAAATAGTAAAAGGGGGGGGGGGTTAAAACTGAATGGTGGTGGTACCCTGTGGTGTTGGTGAGATGTAGCTAAAAAAGTGGGGAGTTGTTTTTAGCTCTCTGATCTCCTTTGCTTCTATACAGTCTTCCCTGAAAACATTCAACATCTAAGGTAATAGTTGCATTTTCATGTTTATGTTGGTTCAAGGTCATTTCTATACTCGATAATTTTGGATAAATACAATTACAAAATAGTTAAAAATGATGCAACACGTTAAACTCGAATAAATTTAAGTAAATTGTCAACTTATCCGTTTCATCAAATATATATATCAATTTTATAAAACCTTGTAACAAGATGAAAAAAGTAAAAGCAGGACAATGTCTAGATATATCGATTAGGAGGTGAAATAAACATGTAAAATATCATTCCTTCAAAGTAAGCTTAAGATCATTTAGAAGATACGTAATTAATCTTATCCCTAAATGCCTACTCTTAATCTTTCGTCGTTCTAAGTTAAGAATCATCTTTCCCATTGATAAAAGAAAAATAAGCAATATGTTAAAAGGGTAAAATACACTATAGTCACCTAACTGCTAGTAACTGTGTTTTGATTACTCAACTATGAAAAGTTATAAAATTATAACTCAACTATTTGATTTTAATTTTTATTTGATAAACAGAGTTTTGGGCCCTTTATAGCTGATGGGCTCAATGCATAAACTTGTTGAACTAAAACGTTCAAAAAAAAAAATGGGCACAAGTGGTATATATGAAATGACATATTTAACCATTTTTGCTCAAAAATTACTTGATAAATTTATACTATTTGTAATATGTTACTTGATAAATTTATGAGTGTGACATTGTTATCATTAATTTACAACATCACATCGTCAGTTTTGACCTTTTTTTACCGTTATTACCACTGTTCATCATCTTATTCCCCTCCACACCACTCCTGCTTCCACCATTCGTCTTCTTCATTTGCACCCTACTTCTAGCCATCGCACTGGACTCAGCCGCGAGGGGAGGGATGAACGCAATGGAAGGTTTAGTGACTCAAATCCAGGGGCTATCAAGCACTGCTTCTGATGTTTTAATGCTGCTTCTGACGAACTCAGTGGAAGGTTTAGTGACTCGCTTCATGTCGAGTCGACTCGCTTGTTACCTTTTCTTGACCAACTTGCCCATTACAAGCACTCTCTCGATTACCTCTATTTCTTGTGAATTATGTTCAATTTGTCTCTTCACAAAAATAAATAAATAAATAAAGACTGTTATTCCACGTGAAATTTTCTTTTTCTTTTGTGATCTCTTGGTCTTCTGTAGAATTTGCCGTTTGGTTGCTGAGAAATCAAAAAATATAAATTTATTTTAATATTTAGGATGAAAAATAATTGTTAAGAATTTCATTAATGGTTGAACATTAAAGCATGCACTGCTGGTCTGGTTACAAAAGAGCAAGCTAGTTCATTTGTGCTAATCATTGCTCAGATCGTGTATTTTCGAGCAAATTCGACTGGCTTCTGTATAACTCTTTCTTTGAATCAAAATATATGTTAAGATTATTGAATCCCCCGCTTGTTTCATATTAGTACTGTTGATGTTGATTTCAGCATGACTGCTAGTTATATATGTTTGTAAGGGTTCAAGGACCAAATTCTGTTGCCTAGAGAGCCCTTGCACGGGGTTGCTCCGATGCTAACCGCTAGTGCTTTATAATGCTTTTCAATTTTATGGTTAAGGCTTCATTGAGTTTGATTAGGTTTTGAAGATCATATAGTGTTGCTAGAATCATATCGAATAATCAATTAAGGATGAGATTTAAGTCAATTTCGAATATGACCCACATAAATAAGCTGTTTAACTTTTTTTTTTTTTTTTTAAGTTCAAACATGTGTATATCTATGAAAAATTACACTCTCATATCCATGTCTAAAGAAGATGTATTACACAGGAAAATGAAGAATCAAAATACAACACAGATTAAAACCTTACGCACTGAGGACAAACATAAGTAATAACCATTATTATGGTGATGCTTCATTTTAATTTTTGCAGATGCAACAAATGTAATGAGATGATATAGCTACCATATTGAAATCAAGCAAGAAGTAGAGTCTTGGGAAAGCTCTAGTTCACCAAAACTTTTTAACTTTTGATTTCATGGCATATACAATCAAATTGCTTCACCTTTCCTACCCTGCATTTTTCATTACTCACAAATGCTTCAACTTCTAATATCTAAAGTCCATCAACCAAAGTGAAGAATGAAGTCACGGCAGTATAATATGAATAAATTGATTCACAGTCACAAGTGTCAATCTTTACACTATTTGTGAAACATTTCAAATCAAGATTGACTCATTAGATCGTAAGATAAGATCCAGAAATAAGGTGGAAGTTGATATATCGGCAGAAAAGCCCTTACTCACCATTTCTGTAAGAAGTTGGGTTGCCTTCGAGGTATAGCTGTTTCGAAGAAATCCCCGGATCGTTGCATTATAACAGCAGCTATTAGGTAAACAATCATTGTCTCTCATGCTCCTAAACAACTGGTATGCTTCATCAGGCAATCCCTCTCTACAGAACCCATTAATCAATATAGAGTATGTATAAACATTGGGTTTTAAACCATTGACTGAAAGTTCATGAAATAACTCCTTTCCAGCTTCAATATTCCCAGCTTTGCACAAGCCATCAATTAAGATACTATAAGAGATGATATCAACTTCCAATCTACTCTTCTGCATTACTTGAAAAAATTTCAATGCCTCTTCAAGTTTACCACTTTTGCATAAACCATCCAACAAAATCGAACATGTCACTAGATCTGGAACTGGCCCAGAAGCAAGAAACGTCCTCAGAAGTTTACATGCAGTAGAAACTCTCCCTAATTGACACATACCTTGCATAAGAGTGTTGTATGTCACTGTATCAGGGATTTGTCCATTTTGAGTTATTTCATCAAAGAGTTCCATTGCTTCATCCAACCTCTTAGCTTTGCAATATCCGTTGATCATAATGTTGTAACTACGTATATTAGGTGCACAACCCTTCTCAATCATCAACCGAAATACTCTTTGAGCTTTATCCATTTGCTTTTGCAAGCAAAGGCCGTCTATTATTGAATTATAGGTAACAACATCAGGCTCAATGCCTTGCTTTATCATTGTGTCAACAATATCTTTAGCTTTAGAAAGCATCCCTTCTTTGTAACATGCATCGATAAATATATTGTACGTGATAACATTCGGCTCAATGCCATGCTTTCTCATTGTGTCAATGGTTTCTACAACTTCCGAAATCATCCCCTCCTTGCAATGTGCATCGATCAATGTATTATACGTGAAGATATCAAGTGAAATATTGTTATCCACCATCTCATTCAAAAGCCTTGTTGTCTCCTTATGCTCGCCCAAATTACTCATAGCATGAATTAAGCAATTGTAAGTAACGATATTTGGTCTAATGCCCTTAACCTTCACTTCGGAGAAGAGATTGAGAGCCTCATTTAGTAACTCGTTTTTACAAAGACAGTGAATGACTGTGTTATATGCTACAATATTGGGTTCAAAACCTCTTTCTTCCATCATCCTTAGAAACCTAATAGCTCGATTGGTGTTCCCGGTCTTACACAATCCATTAAGTATGGTAGTGTAAATAATTAAATCAGGCTCATACCCTTTTTCGATAATTTCATCAAACAAAGTGACAGCCTGAGAAATCTTACTTTGATTACAAAGTCCATTAATCAAAGTAGAAAAAGTTACAACATCGGGTCCAACACCTAACTTGAGCATTTTCCCCAAAACAGAAAACCCACAATCAAGTTGACCTAATCGACAAAATCAATTGATCAAGATGCTCAAAGTATAAACATCAGGGGAAACTCTGAAGAATTCCATCTGCTTACACATAGAAACAGCAACGGCATAACGTTTCATTCGAACAATGGCTCCTAATAATTTGTTGAATTCCACAACAGAAGGCATTGGGTACTTGTGAATCATCTTAT
The DNA here is from genome assembly GCA_020496765.1 of Gossypium stocksii. Taxonomy (NCBI): domain Eukaryota; kingdom Viridiplantae; phylum Streptophyta; class Magnoliopsida; order Malvales; family Malvaceae; genus Gossypium; species Gossypium stocksii. The sequence continues at coordinate 117,040,160 of CM035623.1, forward strand.
TAAACAAAGACAAAGCATCATCAACATTATCCAAACTATCATACTTTTTTGGCTTTCCCCTTGCAGGCATGGAATTCTTACTTAAAGCATTGATGTGGGTAGCAACAGTGTTAAAAGAACAGGAAGAGTGGAAATTAGAAGGATTCCTTCCACCATTAACAATTGAACGGGAAATTAAGGAAGAATAAAGCTTACCCAAATCTTGAATCGAAGCAAAATGGAAAAGCAAGTCCGTGAGCTTCAGACGAAACCACAAATGGCAAGCTTATGCCTCAGTGTTGGAGAAGTGATATTTTGGGCCGAAAACTTTTGAAATGAGAAGCTACAAGAAAGATTCTCTTAATATGAGAAAATGTTAGTTTCCTCTGAGTTGGGCTGACGAATTCAAACTGAGTTCACCATGTTCAGCGCTTTGGCCTAAAACTTGATTCTTGCAGGCAGAGCAAAGCTCTTCTGAGCCATTAAAAAAAAAAAAACTTAAATACGATTTAAAAATCGACAAAAAGATTTTCACTTCATTTATATATTACAACTGGTTTTCTTAATATATTTTTATTCAAGTGTTATTAAAAAAATTAACACTCGTAATTATAATAAAACAAATTATATTTAAAATTTTAAAATATCATTACAAACATACTTCAATTAGGAACAAAATCCAAAATTTATGCGGAAAACTTGAATTCACAACACAGTAAAACTTTAAACTTTTGCTTCCATCTTGACAAATTTTTTAACGAAAGTGAAAGTTTTTATTTCTCATATTATATTACCCCAAAGACTACGGAAGATGCAGTTTTGAATATCACTTAAAAGGTAAATCTCATAGAATAATATACTTCTTGTCTCATAATTGAAAACATGAGCATCTCGTCCATATCAATTTATGCATTTTCTTATTAAGAGTACCCATCTGTGCATGATGTTATAATTATTAAATGCATCCCATAATTTAATAATTTATCTAACTAAAAATTTAACTTGGCATATTTTACAATTGACATAATAACAACTTTAATCCTTAAACTTTTATAAATTATGTTAATTTCATTTTATTTTAAAAAAATGTAACCTTTAACATTTACACAATTTTTTTATAGTTTTTTTGTGACATTGAGGGTTAATTTTAAAAGAATGGAAAAAGATTAAAACTGTGATTTCAATATTTTCATTTTTTTATATATTTTTAATCAAATTTAGTTGATAAATTTATTTTTTTAGCTTTTTAGGTGAAAGAAAGTCGCAAAGAAAAATAAAAGTGAAAACAAGACCAAATTACAAAATGTGTAAATGTTAACGGTTAAATTTTTTAGAATTAAAATTAAATTGACACAATGTATAATTATTACGGGTTAAAAGCTGCCACTGTCAGCTAACTGGTAACAAAAAAAGATAAAATTGAATAATTAGATAACCATTTTATAAATTTTTATAGTTAGATAATTGAAAAAAAAAATAAACCACTACTAATATAGTTGATATATAGAAAGAAGAAAATGAAAACAGTGGCCTGCTTTCTTTCTGGATTTATATTTACTTGGGCTAGAAAATGGAAAAGGAAAACAAAAAACAAATCTCATCTATCTACAGAACTGCCCAATTTTCTAAATGAAGACTGAAACATAAAGAGATCCAAGTTCATTTTGGGCTTTACTGGGCTTGGTTACGTCTCTGACGCGACCTAGGGTAATGACTGTTCTCCTTCCTTGAGCTATAAAAACCTCAAGTTGGAATGGTTTCTTCCTTTTCAGCTCTGCCGCCTCCCGCAAGCTTTGGGGTTTTTTTTAGGTTGCTCTTGGAACATCTAGCAGGCAACCAAAAATGGTCTGTTCAAGATCTTTTGTTTTTGTTCTTTTCTTGTTTTGCTATTTTTTTCTTTTAATAATAATGTTTGATTTAAACTTGGGATTATTATTAGGTTCTCCAAAACGATATCGATTTGTTGAATCCTCCGGCAGAGCTTGAGAAGAAGAAGCACAAACTCAAACGTCTTGTCCAGTCTCCAAATTCTTTCTTCATGGTAATTCATTAAACCCCCTTTTGATTTATATTTGATCTTTTCATATAAATTTCTGGGGGATTAACACTGTTTATTTACTCTTTTTGGTTTGATATGATAAAAAAAAAGGATGTCAAATGCCAAGGCTGTTTCAACATGTAAGTTCACATATTTATCTGAATTTACCATTGAATCTTAAAAAGAAAAAAGGGATCATACTCATTGAATCATGCATGAAAAACACATTTTCATCATTACAAATTCTTGTGTTTGGCAGAACAACTGTGTTTAGCCACTCTCAAACAGTGGTGGTATGTGGGAATTGTCAGACTGTTCTTTGTCAACCAACAGGAGGAAGAGCTAGACTCACTGAGGGATGCTCTTTCAGGAAGAAGGGTGATTGATCTCATATTTTGCTATTTTATGATTCACAAAAACAAAAGGAAGTAGTCTTTGGATCAAATATGGGAGTCATATGAGTAATCTTTTTCATGTGTTTCAGTTATGACATATGTTTGAAGTTTGTTTTTGTAGTAAGTTTGTTCCTAAGCTTTGATACTTGATGATGGTATTAATCAATTATGGATTGTCTTTGTAGTGGATAAAGTTTATTTTTTTATATGCTATGAGTATTTGGAGTAATTTTTGATGGTTCATTTACCATTGTTGTAGATATCTTGTAAGGTAGATATATATATGCATTTTTGTTGGAGATATTTTATCTCAAATCATATGGTATTTTGTGTCATATACGTTGCTTAGTAGCATCCAAATTTTGGAATATAGAAATTTGGTATAATTTTGAATTTCACCCTTATACTTTAGGGGAACTAAGATGATAGTCTTCTTAATAGAACTTTTTAGAATATGCTTGTATTTTTCATAAACTGAGAAGATGGTTTTGAGGGTAAATTTTAACAGTTGATTTTTGTTAATTTATTGCGTATATATATTTTTAATTATTGATTTTTGTTTTTTACATGTAAAATGTAGTTTACTAATGTTATTCAATTGGATTATTTTTTCAATTTTTTAAGATAAGAGAATAAATTCTTGACAAATTAAAGAGATTAATTTTTTAAGTGGAGGGGTTCTCTTAATTCGATATTTTTTTTATATAATTAGTATTTTAATAATTCAATAATTATATTTTATGCTCAAGTTCATATATGTTTTATATAAAAAAAAATTAGCAATATAAAACTATTTTTAAATTTAATATAATAAAAATATTAGAAAATTATGAGAAGATGTGAAATCATTTTAGTTTTATACTGTAACAATGAATTTCTCTTAATTCAATATTTTAAACAAATACAAAAACAGTATGATAAAAGTGATGTTTAAAACATGACAGATTTATTCATTTAAGATTTTGAGGTATTTATTAATTTAATTTCAATAAACTGAAGTCTCTTTTCCTACGTATTGAATTACGTAATTTCATTGTTTTCTACTTCTACAATTTCATTTTTTTTAACTTCACAATAACTCTGGATTTAATCTCATAGAGATGATAAATTTGTCACTTGTAAATTCAATATAATAACTTACATTTCAATGACATCGAATCAGATCTAGATTATCAAATCGATTTACTGTTGAGAACACCTCTTATATTTGAAATGTTAAGTGATATAACTGTAATTTACCCAAAACTCAAAGAAATAAGCTATTTTTCTGAAGTAAACCAACCTGTTTAAAAGAACAATTTTTAATATGCCATTTCAGAAGTATGGGATGGGAAAAGAATTAAATTTAATATGCCATTGAAGAAGTAAAGGGAAAAATATCAAAAAATGGTGTTAACAATACAAGTAATTTATCTTTGAATAACACGCCTACTATTTCTAAATTCAGAAGGATCATGATCCACCTCCTTACCATATTCACGAGACTTCCCCCAAGGCCTGTTTCCAAATCCTCCAGGCTTCCTACCACCTCCCTTCTGCCTACCATAGTCATCTTCTCCAACCCTCCTATTATCACCCCTAGACCCTCGATGTGATCTGTTGAAGTTGTTGCTCGAATTGTTTCTTCTGCCATCTGTCTTGTCATTCGATCTAGAATATGAATTTTTTCTGAATTTGTAATCATTGCTGCCAGAGCCACGAACACTGTTTCCTCGGCTGCCTAATCCTGTTTTACTCCCTCTCGACACATTTCTCCTGGAATGAGGACCATTGTTTTCATAGTCCGAACTGGAGAACGAACCACCTTTAAAACTAGAACTTCCTCTGTTCTGAGATTTGCCTCCACCATAACTCCCTTTGTCCTCTTTCCACCGTTTGGACCCGAAATTGTCAAAACAACCATCACCATCGGAACCCAAATCAAGGTCTTCTGAGTCAAAGCTCAAGTCCTTCGACGCAATTCTACCTCTATGCTTCGAATCAGCTACATGACTTGATTTCCAGTTAGGATGAGCTGAAAGTTCTTCATCTGAATCAAAATCTACGTCATCCTCAGAGCCGGATAAAGCTATATTTTTACGTACGTACTTAGAGCCCCGACTTCTCTCTGGTTCAGAAAACACCTCCTTGTCAACGTAAACATTTGAGGAAGCTTTCTGCCTTGGATTATTTTGCTGAGAGTCTACCTCGTAACTATCGATATCATCCTCATCATCAAAGTCATCAAACCCTAGTCCATGCTTGCTACTATTAAAATCTGAATACATTCTTTCCTGGACCCTCGATGCTCGGCCAACCATATCAGATTCATCTTCAACCTCCCCAAAGTCCCCTCCACTCTTTACTGAAGAATCAGCATACTCAAAGGCAGCAACATCTGCCCCATCTGATTCATCATCATCAAAGTCAAAATTCCAGGCATTAGAGACCTCTGGTCGATTGGCAACTTTCTCCAACCTTGTTCTTGGACCAGGTTGCGTTTCTTGTATTTTACTCCCCATAAATGCATCAGGTGGACGCTTGCAATCACAATGAAAACATGCCATGTTTCTTCTATAATTTAAGAAATTGCACCTGCCAAGTACAAAAACAGTTCAACATATCAAACTAATATAGAGGAACAAATACAATTCCAGAGTTTATGCTCGATAAGTCAGAGTCATCTTCTTCGTTTAGAAGATCACCGAGAAGCAACAACATCAATATTTCAAGATTATCGACTTTATATTCATAACTCTTAACCAACACCCCCAACCCCGGCAAAATATGTGCTGAATCAACTTGTAAAAAGTTAAACCTACAGTTTTAGATCGTAAACTTACTCGGGGCATTCCCATTCCCCAGGAAGCAGCTGTCGCTTAGGTCGCTTAGCGTCACACTGTAGACAGACTGTATTCTTTGCGAAATTCATGAAATCACACCTGAGACCAACGTTAAATGCATCCACAGATTAAAGTATGTTTGAATTTCTAATAAAACTAACACGAAGCATCACAAAAAGGGGTTCGAAACATTTTTTTTTCTTTTAAATAACTATCCACTTAAAACTTATTTATCACATACTTGGGACAAAGCCAATCGCCCTTTTTCATCTCAATGTCATCACGCCCAACTCGCTTCTTTGGAGGAGGAGGAGGTTGTTTCACTTTTGGTGGTGGCTTCTTTATCACAGGTGGGGGAAGATTTGGATCTATAGGAACAGCACTCAACTTTACAACCTCATAAAGCAACTTACGGGCGACAGTTTTTACAGACTTCTTTTTCAGAACAGATTCATTTACCACAGAACCATTCACGTAATCAAAACCATAGGCCAATAGGACACGCATAACATCAATAGTTCGTGCCTCATCCTCTTTGTTTGTCAGAAGGTATGCTCTCTGGCAAGAATTCCTCAAACTGCAGGAACTACAAACCTGATTCACAATACAATTTATCACTATCGGAAAACAGAAAGAAAGAAAGAATGGCAATCTTCTGCATAAAAAGCCGCAAAATTGAAATACGAAGAACACCAAAAAGACAGCAACATTATATACGAGTAAACAACAAAGGAGTAAAAGAATCAATACTTACATCTCCTTCATCAAGGTGGACACGTTTCCTCAAGAGTTTTGCAGAGAAAACCACCTTCTTGTCAGCATTCGGGCATCCAAAACCGACCAAAATTTGAATATCCTGTCTCGATAATGACCTGAAATCAACTTTCTATTTCAGAGCCAAGCAAACTAGCACTAATCAAAACAAGTGGTTCAAAATAAGTCCTTCCATAAACAATTTTTTCATAAATTGAACATATTAATTCAGCCAAAGAAGCAGAAGACTGCTAAAGAGGGACCAACATTAACAGGTATACATTTATGCCAACAATCTTCCAAACCAAACTCGAATTCAAGTAAATCCATCTCTATGCAACATAGCACAACAAAAACTAAACAGAAACATTTCATTATACATACAATGCCAATCATTATAAACCAAATAACATAGCTGACATACAAACCTCAATATATCAAATCGGTCCTTTCCAAAATTGATACAAGCAGTTTGCACAGTCTTGTAGTCCTTAAAATCAATTCCAGCATCATCCTTGACTTCCTCAACAACATTAGTCATATCAAATCCCAAGTCTTCCACCATCTTCTCATCATCTCTTCTTTTGTGATCAAAGTAATTTTGCTGCACTAATCTCTCCATAAATTCTATCCACTCAGGCCATGGGTGCACCACCTCCACCTCCACCTTCTTCTCCTTCTTCTGCGTTTCTGATTCGCCCAACTTAGTCACTGAATCAGTACTCAAAACACCAACTTCAGCCTCACTTTTAGTATCCTCAGCACATTCGTTATTCTCCCCATACTTGAATTCCCTCCAAGCATGAATCCTCTGGAAAGCACCTCCGTTGGGTAAGTCAGTTAACGCGGGTGAATCAGACAAAGCGGCATCGTTTTTGGCACTACCAGAATCAGAATCTGGGTTTTGTTCTTTGGATTGAAATCGCTTCTGGGTTGCTTGAGACTCCTTCTTGGATTGACGCCAAGCTCTTATACGCTGCAGGGTGTCGTCGTTTTCGAGCGACTGTTGTTGCTTCTGTTTTTCTATTTTATCAATTTGTTCAAAAACAAAGCTCATACGAGCCGAAAGAGAATTCCGTTTCGGTGGATCTTCAGTGGTGGCACCCGCCGGCTCTGGAGAAGTAGAAGAGAAGGGCCTTATAAAAACGGCGGTAAAACCTGGAGGAGAAGATAAATGATGAGGCTTTAGACGGGATTTATAAGGGAGGGATAGGCGTTTTAGGAGAATGAGAGTGAACGGAGATTGCGCCATTTTTTGGTAAGTTATAATAAACAGTCATAAAACCTCCGCCATGGATGAACAAGAAATCAGCAGGAGTAGGTGAGGAAGCTTAAACCCTTGCGGGGAAAGAGAAGAGGAAATGAAAATTCAAGCCCAAAAGAGAGGAAAATCTCATTTAGGGTGTTTTCAGGCCATATGAGAGGCCCATTATTCAAAAGGGAATTCATTAGAAATAGGCATATACATTAGTCGGCCAAAAATTCGTATTGGACCATTATTATTTACTTCTTATTTATGTATGCACGAATTAATCGAATATTAATTGAGATAAAAATAAAAAAATTATATTTAAAATTTAAGAAATATAATTATTATTATGAAAATATTTTTATTTTTAAATAAAATTGAGAACTAAACTTAAAATATCAAAATTTTTGAAGTATCCATTTGGCCATCCCAGTTAAAACACTTTTTTTTAAACAACAAATAAAAAGACCAATTTTTTTTTACAAATAACCTTTTTATGAATATAAATTTACATAAAATTTTCACTAACATTATCAATAAAATTTATAAAATATGATATTATAAATTTTTCGATAAGTATATAAAATATGAAAAAAAATTTAAAATAAATTGTTAATTTTTTTTAATATTGTTTAGATTGAACTGGTTGAACCAAGATTTGGTTAGGATACCGCTCTGGAGGGAGGGGTTAGATCGGCTGATCCATAAATCACTTGGAATAGTGTTAAGAAATTGGTTAAACCGTCGGTTGAACTATTTTTCTTCATTTTTTAAATTTTTTTATGAATTTTAATAATTTGTTTAATTAAATCAATTAAACCGATTGAACCAATTGAATCAATTGTCTATTTGGTTCAAACACCGATCCAAATTTAAAAACATTGGTTTTTTAATCCCAAAAGGAAAACTAGAATACAAGAAAAAACAGAAACGAAAGGGAGTAACACGAATAGCTAACAGGCTATATTTGCTAAATTTGTTAGCAATATAATTCATGGTGCAGGGTAAGAAGAATGTTAAAGAACATATGATAGCAAGACAAACTCTTTTGAGATTAAAGACAGCCTTAAGTTCAATAAAAACCAGTAAACAAACAAACTAAATAGCTAACTAAACCAAGTTTTGGATCAAGTACAAACAGTTTAACCGAAGTTGCACTAGACGTACAAGTACCCTGTAGCTCTGCTTTGCTTTTGTTGCAGACAGCAACTCATCATCTTCCTTAACCTTAATTCCTCCAAAAAATTTCTCGTTTCAAATGAGACTGTGTTAGACATGATAAAACCCGGTGGAAGACGAGGCTGAAACACTTTTTCCTCTTGAAAATATGGTAAAAGATTGGGATGAGTTGTAAGATTGTGGGAGAAGATACCTTTGGTTTGAATCTATAACAAAGCATTCCCTTTAGAAATTCTTCCTCAACATTGACATGTCTTTCGGGATGGTAGGTGATTCTCCCTTCTACAGTTTGTCTCTTAAACCCTCTCTATCATGAATGGCTCATGGCAGTCTTCCCGTAACCATTTGAACCACGATGCAACTTAAAAGACCATACATCCATGCACCGGTAACTTCCCCCACAATTGATTCAGGGGATATGTAACATCTTATACCTCTACACCCAAACTTTGTATCTTTTATCCTGTATTGTTTAACTAACCCGAAATTGGCAATTTTTAGGGTAATTAAACCAATATCATGCTGAAGAGAAAAAACAGAATATTACCTGATTTTAAATCATAATGAATGAACCCTTTTCGATGAATGTACAAAAACCCTTCATGTATCATCCGGAGACCGGAGTATAGTATCAGCATCTATTTTTAGTATTTTACTACTAATCTTGTTCTTCAAGTCTACTAAACTACCTCCTGAAGCATATTGAAGAAACATATTGTAAACATATTTTTGTTCTCGTTCAACGCTAATAAAATCATCGTAGCACTACATAATATTAGGACAATCATCAAATGTACCAAATGCACCACACCATAAGAACCTTCATCCTAGCTATTTTTATCTCCAACCTTTTTTTTCCTTAACTGACATATCGATTAGAATATTAAGAATACCGTAGCTCCTATTTATATTTATATATATATATATGTATATAACTTATATAAGAATGGCGTAGAGTTGAAATAGGTTTCGTAATTCTATTTGGAAAAGTAGTGTTACTTTGACGATGAAGTAAGGATAAAAGATGAATTACCTTTAGAAACCAAGGCGGTTTAAAATTCTTTTATTATACTATATCATTACTTAGTAAAATATTGTTTTGGTGTCTCCCAAAATTTAAAAATCTCATATAAAAATATATTTTATAATTAAAATTAAAAGGAAATCAAGTGATATGTGGCACATGTTCGGAGCTTCATTGCAAAATGTTGGTTCGATTAATGTTACTCGAGCTTTATGAGATGAATAATCAATACTACACATATAGAGACGCAAAGGCAATAACTTCCAGGCTGAGGAACTTTTCTTTTCCCTAGCACCATCATTTTTACATCAATTCATGAGGAAATAAACAACAAAACCAACCAGGCAGAGTGCTACTGAATGTTAATTTTACTTTACAGTTTTACATCAGAAATATACAATAATTACAATTTTACTACCGTGTGTAAATGCAAAAGAGTCAGCTATATGAAACCTGAGAACGGGTTAGAGAGAACCCTGACCTTATTGAGTTCATGTGAGAAGAACCGAGTTTAAAACCACTCCACCATACACTTGGGATAGAAACCTTTATCAGTGGCAACGGCAGACAGACCTTGAAGTTCCTTCTGAACTTTACGCCTCTCATAGAAAACCGAGCACGCTAGTGAATTGCACTTTACCCCACTCTCCACAAGCCAGTCCCCTCCTCCACAGTGTCGGCATACCTGCCCGAGAATCAATAACCATGGTAAAGCAATGCAATTGCAAGCATCAATATTATGACATTCAATATAGGAAGTTTAAACAAACAGAAAATCGGGTAAATGATATGAGATTAGAAAGGGAAACATGCTACTCACAGCAACAAGGTGCTGCATTTCTCTCTCTAGTTTTGATGTCCTCCCAGTTATAGCAGCTACAACTGCAGTTTTGTTTACAGAACATTTACTACACAGATGGGTTGATGCTTGAACCAATTCACCGCAGAGTATACAATGTTTTGAAAGATAATAGTAATCAATTCTTGTTCGCTGTGGATTTAGAGCATGTACGCCACATTTACCAAAAGCTTCCCTGGCAGGGCGGGGCATTTCTGAGAACCATCGGTTCAAGTCACCACCAACAAGCCCAAAAACTCTCTGCAATGCTGGGATTATCTGTTTGTTGATGTAATACAAATCATTTAATCTGTAAGGGGAGTTAATAGCCAAAATTTCCAATGGATCAACCACCATGTCAACCAGGCGAGCCCCAGGCTCCCCGTGGATAACAACATAGGGTACTCGCTCTGCATATCGTGGTTCTGCTCTGGGATCTGCTCTCATTGCTTTAGCTGCCACAATTGCTGCTGGTGGTAGAGAACTTACTTTTGTACTATAGGTTCCCAAGCGAACTTCTTTTGCAAAAACAAAATCCTGAAGCGAGACCCTACCAGACAAAATCCTTGTCCATTGACGATGCAAATATGCTCTAACCTACACAAAACAGCAAAATGTAAATTCCATTATCTATGATAAAAGAATTTGCCATCTCTTAAGGCAAACTATCATATGGCATTCACAGTGATGAGGCATAGCTTCATGGTAATTTCAAAATTGGGGGGCTTACTTTCCATAAATTAGAATTTATTACTTTCCATAAATTAGAATTTATCAGGTATATCAAGAGGCTCTGGCTCCACAATAACCAGACTGGCACTTAACTTAAAGCCTGGTTGCTAGCTTTACAGTTCTTCCTTAAACCAACTTGTTAAATAATTAAGGCCAATCATTTTCATGTGGATTATCAGCTTAGAAGTAAAGCATAATATATAAATAATAAAACTTAGATACCTTTGCTATATCTTGATGCTCAAAAAAGAGTTTCAATGACTGTTCCAATGTCTTCGCAACAGCACCACAAGTATCTCTGCGAACTGTCTCAATGCCTTTAGCATCAAAAATAGGTTTGACTTGGCCGGGGCTCTCATAACTATAGCCAACATAGCGCTTCTTAGTAAGGAGAAAACATGGGTGATAGACTTTCTCCATTTTCAGTGTAACTGGATATGGGTTCATTGCAGTTATTGCAGTTGCAATCTCACGCCCTATTTTGAATGATTCCTCGACAGTGCGCCCCTTAAGGAGGACAAACATGCTGCAATAGATTAAGTTCTTTAGTCTAACCTTTCCGTAAATGCATGATGGAATAGAAAATCTAGTATTATATTTACCATGCACAATAAAAGATATTAAAAAGATTATGAACCTACTCAAATCATTTATTGTAAATCACTTGTAAAACAACATGCATCACAAAACCTTTTTGACTTGCATTTCAACCCACCACAGTAACAAGGTTTGACTACATACCTGTCAGTGTCACCATATATGACATTAGCCTTCCATTTCTCATGTGCATTTACGTAGGAAATAGCTTTTTCAAGTGTGCCACGACCACATTGAACAATACTGTCTGCAAGCTCCGCACAAGGCATGCGACCACTAAATCCAGCAGCAGTATAACCATATGTTACATTTGCTATCAGCTTCAAAGCAAGCTGTCTTGCATTGAATATCTGGAAAGAACATAAAGGAAAGAAACCCATCATATTTATAAATGGGCCTAGATAAAGCATCAAAATAAGAACAAAGCACTTCAAATGTTAATTTATCCAAACAAACTAGGTTATTTCACATTAATTCAAGTATATACACATAAAATCAAAAAAGTTATAAAATGGTGTACATGGTTAAATAACCAAACAAACAAAATAAAATACATATCAAGAACTGTTTCTATTGGATTAACTCAGAAAAAAGTTACTGAACTTCTAGGAGGGTCAAGAATATTTGGTGGAGAGAAGAGAAGGTGAAAAAGGATAAGGTATGATCTGAGCTAAGCAAGACACTGCATCAGATAATTGGCAGCTTGAACTCCCAGAATATGAGTAATATAATTATTCTGATTCTACTTTAAAGAAAAATACGAAGAAACAAAATTATTAGGAACAAAAATACCCTCTGAAGAACTTTCTGTGAAGGAGTCACATTCTTCATTGCTTGCTTCACCATTATTCTGGTTGATAATATTTCCTCCAGTAAGCGAGGAAGAACTCCTTTGCGTACCTATAGAACAACAAAAGTGGGCAGAACTGGATATGCAGCATCCTCTTTATTTTCAGAAAATAAAAGGAATTTATACTATAGAAATGATAATTACCTTTGAAGGCACATACATAACACCATTTGGTGTAACCAGCAGTCGGTCTTTTAAATCCCGCAAAACATTTGGATCAGGTGCATATGAACTAACCCCAAGAGTATTTACTTCAGAATTTGCAATTTTTCCAAGGCATGTACAAAAGCAAAGATTGTAAGCAATTATCATCGATGGATAAAGAGACTGAAAGTCCAACACAACAACTGGATCTGCATAGAAGCCGGATTCAGGTTCCATCACAAGAGGCAAACACTCCATCGCGGGTTGACAAGCAACCTGTATAAGAGAAAAACTGAATCAATATTCGATCTCAACCTTTGCTAGTACAAAATGCATAGTACCATATGATTACAAAGAGAAAGATGAAGAACCACAAGCAGTGTATATCATGGTCTAAAAGTCACCCAAGATGAAGCAAGGATGAAAATCATTAGCAACTGGAAAGGAGGAAGGAAAAATGATAAGCAATAACCTGCTGATTTCCAGGAGAAACAGCAAGATAATTCTGCGTATGTGCCAACCTCAGAAACATGGATTCAACACGAAACTGAGAACCTCGAGAGAGAACAGAAAAGAAATCGATGCCAAAAACACGAGCAAGTTCTGATGTTCGATTTATCTGTAAATGCCAATATGATCACAATGTAAAACAGGATGAACTGTAAAACCCGGGAGATTGACTTATCTCCATAGATTCACTGTAGACAAGATGCACAGCAGGCCAATAAGGACAAATGAGAGCAATCAAAAGAATAAGTCATTTTTGGACAATGAAAATGCTAATAGTCCAAGGAGGCAATAAAATTTGTCCCAACTGGCATTCTGCATGTAGAATTAAAGAAAAATGTTCATTACCATACCATATCAAGTTGATTCATCATCTCTAAATTCAACTTTGCCCTTTCAACAACATATTCAACACATCTGTACCTTGCCTGTGCAGGACCACTCGAAAACCATTTTGTCAATACTTTATAAGGAATTGATGGAATTTTTCGCCCCAAAACAGATTCAGCTACAGCTTCAACTGTATACATATTAAGTTTAACTTCACTACGCATTAACCGCCAGACATTGAGGACAATTCTGCCACCAACATGGACACCACTTGCATGAGTTCGGCCCCATTCATCCTCTATTATTGCATCTTCAGTCACAATATTATCAGCAACCAATGGCTTAAGCAACAATTCATCTTCTAAGCCCTCTTCAGAAATGTTAGTTTCTTCAGCTTTAATCTTGGTTTCAGATGGTGTCCTAGATATTTTATTAAGCAATCCTATGCCGAGATATGAAGCTCTTTCAGCTAGAAAACCAAGAGAACTACCTTGTACATCCCAACCCATTAAAATATCAGGATCAAGAGAACATAAAACCTTCATAAACTGACCAAATAAGTGCTTCTCCTCATCAAAAACAAACACTTTAAACCCAGATATTCCATCAAGACTCCTGCAATAATATCAAGATGAATTATGAAAAGTTAAAAAGGATGTACACTTGTTACATGAACAAAATAGCACGAGAAGTTTTTGGTGAAATTGATGTTGCCATCAATAGAAAGTAGAAATTAAATAAACCTAAAAGATGAGAATGACATGTAGAAACAAACTATGGAACACCAAAGGATGCAGAATAAACAAATCAAAGAACATCACAAGCTAGCACACCTCTGACAGAATCCAGTGTTACCATACAAAAGCACATAAACTTCAGTCACATAATCATTGTCATTCTGAATTGCAAGAGCTATGACATTAATGGCATCAAATCGAGGATCAGGTCGTAGATCTCCTCTGGATTCTGTGTGAACCTGCCAGAAAGCATTGCAATTGTACAGAGATCAACTTCAGAACTTTTTCAAACCAGAAATCATAATCAGTTATTTTATTTCAGTAAGGATATGTAATTTTCATGCAACAACAAAAAATTTTCATGACTGATACCTCCAAGCTTAACACTGTAAGCTGCTGCCCAGCACCGACACTTGCAGGATCTCGAAATCCAATTTTGCTCAGCGGAGTGGGCATGGATTTTCCATCTGGACCTGAAATCTGAGACAGATATTGTGAGCCATCACTGCATGAATTAACTTTCGTAACTTTTCCCTCACTTAGACATGTTGATTCATCACAGCAAGGCTTCACTTCTGAACCCAGGACCACATTCTTCTCTGGATGCCCTTGTTCCCAGATTGGTCCCGTGTGATATTTAGAAGTGGTTTCAATCAAATCCTCATTATAGTTAACAGGCGAAGAGTTTTCTAGGGCAATCAGACACTCAGAAGAGCCTGCAAAATGTTCTAACTTATTAATATGGTTTATCCGATTTTTCTTTCTCAGAAGAAAAGTCATTAACTCTACCTGTTAAAGATGGAGACTCTGCTGATAGTGCATTTCTCTGTTTAGAAGCTCCTAGAAATAAAGAGAAAAGATTATGGATAAGAAATTGAAAAAAGTGTAGGAATTAAAGAGGCAGCACTATAAACAAATCTGGCCAATACCTTTGTCAATACATGACAGCCATCCATACACAGAATCTGCAGAAGGGGGTGAAAATACAGGTGTTAATAGGTAGAAGAAAGACCCATCATTTTGATAGTGAGTAGGGACGCCCAAGGCAGCTTCTTGAAATTTAGAGTTCTTATTTTCAATGAAGTTGTTTTGACTTTCCGTCTCTTCTCTGTCCCCTGAAAAAAAAGGGAGAATCTCATCCAAAGCTCTCCCTTTTGAAAAGAATAAAATACACAAATTGGTCAACAATAAATGCAAGCAATCATCATAACTATAGCTTTTACTAAGAGCCTTAGATATAATTCTTTTAAAAAAATGCACAGATGAAAGCAAATTGCCAAGAGTATTATACACTTTACTCTGACCAATACAAGCTGCCCAGCCAGTGACATATTGACAAATTTTTAACAATAAACCATAACCACATGACAAAAGAAACCTGTTTTTCAATTTCTTTACAGACAAAACACACTTCCCTTTCTTTTCTTTCAGTTTTTTAGACAGAGAGGGATACATGGTAACAAAATACATAATTGCTTATGTTAAGGAGAAGTGGTTTTAACCAAAGATAAAATGCAATGAAATGTTACAGTACAAGATTTTAGAGAAATACAAAATTCACCTGATGCTACTTGATAATTCCCCTCAATAAAAACCGGAGGCCAATATCTGGTAGTATGTGTATGTGAAACATTTTCAGTAGTTCCTTCATTCCAATCTGCTGCTGGGGGTCTCTTGCAGAAGGTCATGCCAACTAACTCCACAGGTTTTTCCTCATTGTCAACAGCCAAGCCAGTATGGGGACCATGTTGTCCACCAGGACCACCACCACAATCTTCATTCTGCAAATCTTTTTTGTCAGTCATTGCATCCATGAGCACAAGTTTGTCAGTAGATAAGGAAGTTCCACTCGCGTTGTAATCTTTGAGAATGTAACCATCCATTCCAACAACTTCATGCTTACATGAAGACGCTGACAAACACCAAGAGCCACTAGTCCCTGTTTGCTGCATTCTCTCATGAGGAGAAACTATCTCCTTATGGGATTGTAAAGTGTCTGCATCAGGAGTTACGGTTTCTACAGAAGCTGCTAGAAAGTCAAACTTTTTACTGTTACAAGTTTCACAAGGGCTAATAGAAATTGCTGAGTCATGTTTCTCCAGGTAAAGCTTCACTGTTGACGTCTTATCCATTTGTTCAGGATTGCCTGTGTTAGCCTGTGGTGGATTATAAACGGCAGAAATCCAGGGTAGAATACAATCTGTCGGATCAGAATGGGTAGGTTTGAAGCCAACGGCCTCGTGAAGTTCTTCTTGTACATTGGTAATTGATGGCCTATGGTTGAGAGAACCAGGGGCCTTCTTGTCAAGCTCATCATGTAACTCATGAAAATCTAATTGTTTTGGGCAAAAGAAATTAGGTGTTTCCTTTTCCCCCTTCAGATGAACACTTTCACTCCTAACAAATCCACGATCAGCAGACTCAATGTGGCAGCTTCGCTTTTTTCTCATCAAATCCCGTACACTGCATTCAACTAATGTGCTTGCTTCTGTTTTATTGCAGTCGTTGGCATCTATATTTACATTTAAAGGATTTGAAGTTTTCCCCAAATTATTTTCAGCTGGGAAACTTCTACCTAAATATTCTTTAATTTCATCTGCACATGCTTCAGTGATGTTGAAACCAACACTATCCAAGTTATCCTTCCCCTTTTCTGTCACGGAAAGAGATAAAGAGCCCCATAAAGATTTTTTCCTTTTGCGTTTGATACTTAATGTTTTATCACTATCCTGTGAAGACTTCTTATATTCAGTTTTTATGTCTCTTTTTGATGAATTTGTAACTGATCCTGCAGAAGGTGATAAAGGTAGATCATCACTGGAACCATCTATTTGGGGAATAGTTTTGCCTGATGAGACTTGGGTTTGATCAAAAGAATTGTAAGTCCTATCCTGCAGACCCTCAAAGTCGATTAAATCCTCAACTGAATCAAGAATATCCTGACATTCCTTCTGTGATTCACTCTCATAATCTATACTGGCCTTCTCTATCACCTTATCAATGGTTGTTGCAGGTAACAAAGGAGTCAGAATAGACTCACGAACAAGCTCATCATCTGAGTTTATATCTTCAGCAGCATGAGAAGTTGCAAGCCACCTCAAAAGCCCCAAAGCTTCTGTATCTGTAGCCTGTAAATGATAGAACAAGTAGAAGAAAGTGAAGCCCAAGTAAGCAGTTTCAAATAACTTCAATAGCTCATAAGGCTAACCATAATGCACTATGAATCCACTAAAGTTTATTCATCCACAATTCACAACTATGAATCCAGAAATGAGAACCAGATAAAGAATATTAACCTTACTGGCATTAAAATGCTAGTAGAACTAACCCCAGTATGAAAAGATGCTTGCATAGTAAATACCTGGCTATGGTATTCCATTGCAGATTTATAAATGCCTCATCTAAGAGTTAGCAGGAGTGTTCCATTAAGCTATTCAATCAAAGGAAAGATGAAAAATGAATTCAAAAGCACCATGCAACACCTTTCCGGATAAGGTATAAAATTCTACCAACCACTAAAAATTATCATGCACTGAACTTTAACTGTTCGAAAAATAAAATTTATATCACCAAAAGACCCAAAACATGTACCTGATGCCTCTATGGAGAGACAAGGAGAAATTAGGAGGGCCAACGAAGCAGTCAAATGGCTGCTTCTATTACCCAAAAGAAATTCTGTAGCTAATGGCCCAAATATACATCTCCAATACTTATAAATGCATGCAAATATAAATGGTCAAGAAATGAAAGCCAATGAAGAGTAAAGAAACACTAGCATTCAGGAAGACAAACACAAATTATACAAAAACTACCTTTGAGTTAGAGGGCAGTAGCGTTTCCGATGAATGAATTTCACCAACAGACAGTAGTACAGGAGATACATCTTTGTCTTCAGATAATGCAGTATTCATCTCCTTTTCACATGGCTTACAGTGTTGAGGGAGAGATCCTAGCTGGTTTTGTTCTTTCGAACAACTCCAAGCTTGTGGAACATTATGCTCTGAATTGATATGTGTATGTCCAACCAAATTTCCATCATCAGCTGAAGGCAAGACTGAGTGTTCAAATCCCAAGTCACTGCAAGGCAAATTTTCAACTTTGCTGCACAATTCCATTAGTTTGTTGTCAAATCCAAGACCAAGTGAGAGAGCTTTTAGAACATCTTCAGGAAGTGGCTTGTCAGGGTCAGATAGTAGAACTCTCTCATGCATCCCTGTCCTTTTATACTCCTCCTATAAGACCAATTGTAAAGTTTAACGAAGGAACATAATATTCACATGTAGAACAGCTTACAGGTGGGAAGAGTTCAAACCTCCCAAATAGGAATAAGTGACTGAACCATTTTCACATCGGTAGAGGTCTGTGATAGAGATGTATATATTTTGAATTGGTGGTTAAGAATGTCTGAAAAGTAAAAGTAGTGAAAAATTTAGATAGGAAATGAAGACTATATGTTGCAAGCATTGCAAGGAAAAAGCATACAAACCATCTATAGTAGTATCTCCCTCAAGTTCACATAAACTTTGACGTTTAACATTGCAAATGTCTTGGACTGAAGATTCATCAAGTTCATTTGGAACATGCCACATCCATTCACTTGGAATTGTGGAAGATATCCAAATTGGAGAAGTTACGCACACATCAGAACTTAAATCTGCCTAATTGCAATTCATATCATAAAAGCGAATAAGATTTTACACAGGAAACGAAATTCAAGGCTTTATGAAGCATCAGACAACAAGGGGGAAGGAAAGACAGAAGTGACCTGGAAACCACCAGAACCCGATGTCAAGTCATCCACCTTCTGCTCATGTTGACCATAGCAATTAAATTTTCGTGGATGGAAAAGATCAGGAATGGGATTACGAAACTTCATCCCTGATAAATGAAGATGACCCATCCCATACAAGTTGTAATCCACCTAAAAGGAAGAGGAGAGATGAGATATTGAAAATGCCATAAAAAGAAGAGAAGGATTGAGGAAGTAGTGTGATTGAATATTCCAAGGAGAACGGTTTGCATGAAACATTTAAAGAAATAATAAGATTACTTTCAAGATGAATAGAAGTGCCACGATAAAATTTTCACAACCATTCAGCTCAATGGCTGCATTCTGAGTAGCCAATGATGAGAATTAGAAAACCATATTTAAGTTACCGGCTATTAAAAAAATTGCATTAACCATTTGACAATAGAAAATACAACACAGGCCCACAATAAAGCATGTGGTGAAGTACGGTAGACAGATATAGTCAATTCGCAAATGAAAAATAAAATAGAGAGTAAATACCTACAGCCTCCCAATATAACAATTGTAATACATATTTCTGCTGTAACATGTGCATGCCTAAATCTGTGAAGCAATAGTATAAAACCATTTACCTATTGCTGGTATTTTAACAAATCCACTATTACAAAGAACTGTTTGTGACTCAAATTTGTGGAATATTAGTGTCAGACAAACAAAAGGAAAGTTCACAACACACACACACACACACACAGAGCAATAGTAATTAGTGATTATGCAATACTAAGATTCACATAAAAGAAAACTATATGCACTTACAAGAAACTGGAGAATAAATGGAATGTGCGATTCATGAGGCTGTAAGATTTTATCCAGCACGGCACCTGCCTGAAAAAGCATAAGCAATAACCTATGAGTTCGTTACGTAAATTTCTAGATCAAAACTGAATCTGAGTCTACAATGTAATAGCATAAGCAGAAAGTGACAATCAAATGTCATATATGTATTTCTAATTGCCATGCAACTCAGGGAACAATTTGAAATTATACTTTTAGAATATCTAAACAAAGAAAAAAATGAATAATTGAAATAAAGAAACATCAATTGACATACAGGATGTTCTAATTAATAGGTATGCTAAACATAATATGCCACTTCTTATGACTAAGATTATCTACAAGTCAGTGCTGATGTGAGATCAGATGGTAAAAACTGGCATAGCATACAATCAAGAGTGCAAATGAAAACAAGATGGTTACAATGAGAATGGAAAAAGTCCAACACATGAAACAATGAATGAAAGCAAATATCAAAATCGATGAATGATAGTGATAGCAAAATGTTGAATAGCATTAACAAGTCCCTACCAAAAGAAGATTGGCAGCACGAGAAACATCATGTGGATAGTAGCTTGGATCATGTCAAGGTCCTCAATATCTTAGTCTAATTTATGAATGCAAACAGTTCTTTGTTTCAAAAGAAACAAGGAAAAGAAAAAACAACTATCAGATAATATAATATATGGATACAAGTGAATCTTCACAAATAGCTCCTCAGATGAATGATAACCATAAAATTTCTTTGCTCGTACAAGGCTGCAGCAATGGACATGCTGCCGTTTCGAACCAGCACCACCTTTAAGCTGCAAATTCAGTTCAAAACAAATTCACACCATAACTGCTGCATCAGTGACAAGGAAAAAGAGACCAAATGCACAAATCAACAATAATAAATACATGAATTTAACCAAACATACCTTCAAGGCTTTTTCTAAGGCAAGAGCTAAGCCATGTGTGCATTCATCATCTGCTATAAAATAGAAAAGGAGTGCAATTTATTTCAAATACTATCCATATAGACAAAGGCAAAGAGTACCAAACATGCTCAGTACCTTCTTGGAGTATACGAGTGCTCTGAGGTAACATATCTGCCAATGGAACATATAAATAGGGCAAAGCCTAGAAGAAAGAAAGGCAACAATCAAGCCCTCGTAAACAAGAAAGTAATTATAGTTGTCAAGTTTACAAATAGTATAAGTCATTCTTTTCATTCGTACTTAAGAGGCTTAGTTAATAATACTATGCAAACACATCGGTGTAAGCTAATAAGCTCCACTTGCTTAACAATCTCGAAATCCAAAACACATAACAGCTCGAGTGCTGGACCATTCATAAACTACAGCAACTTTCTAAACTAACTACAAATCCAAGCCAATAATCAAGAAAGAAAAGAGAGTAAGAATCTTACTCTATGAATATGCAAACAAGTCTTCTGACCAGCCGGTGTCGAACCATAAATTCGAATAACTGGAACTTCATTAACTTTTTCACCTTCAAATTTTCAACAATTGAATTTAAAATAAACTCGAAGATTCAAAAACATTTTAGCTTCATCGCAAACAACAGTAGCTAAACAAACGTTCTAGATATAGTCGACAATTAAAAAAAATGTAAAGGAAATCATACCTTGAAAGCTACTGTAGCAAACATCGAAGCCAGGGATTGGCGGTGCCATGTAATGATCGATGGACACGATTCGAACGCTGAAAACTCTCGAATCTGACTGCGAATTCAACATTTCGATTTCTCCTTTTTTATGAGAAAAAACGGAATTCAGAGGGAATGAGGGGTTTTGATTGTTTCGTTTTAGCGCTTTAAAGCACGCAACTACAGTAATAAAGAAAACAAGCGAGATGGTGTAATTAATCAAATAAAGGTTAAAATCTGCTATTAGTCTCTGTACTTCTACGAAATTTAAGATTTAGTCCTTGTACTTAAAAAGTTAAAATTAAGTCCTCTAACTTTCTAATTTAAAAAATCTCAATCCAATCATTAACATTGTTAGTATTGTTGGTCAAAATTTGTCAAATTGACATAATAATTAAGTTGCCCTCATATAATATTGTATATAATTGTCAGATAATAAACTTGTTAAGTTGACTAATTTTATCAGAAATTACCAATAACAATAATGATTAGACTAAAATTTTCGAACTTAAAAAGCAAGATTATTGAATTTTTAACTTTAGACTAAATCTCAAAATTTTTAAAAGTATAAAGACTAACAACATATTTTTAACTCAACTAAAATATTAATGCCTTCTTTGCTAGGATAGTAGATTAATTTACACATAATGTCAAATTTAGCCATTAACATTTATATGTTTTGTCAATTTGGCTCTTATTAATTTTTTAGTTAAATTTGACTATTAACCTTTCAATAAGAGTTAAATATTTTTTTTAATTATGTTAGCCTGGTAACCCGCATGATACTTTACATGCATTTCATGCTAGTATGACATTATTTGTCTTATATGTCACATCAAAAGATGATTTTTAAAAAAATAAAATATTTAAAAAATTCAAAAATAAAAATAAAAATAAAACAAAAAGTCAAAAAATTAGTATTAAGTACATGCGGATTGCTATGCAAGCTGCTATGTTTAAATTTTTAATATTTTAGTCCGTATCTTTGTTAAAAAATAACAATGCTTTTTTTTTGAAAGATGGAAGGTTAAATTTGACATTTTAAAAAGATTGGGTCAAATTTAGTTAAAAAAGAAAAAGGGTTAAATTGATAAAAATATATAATATTGAGGGTTAAATTTAATATTATTATCTTTTTAAGAAAAAAGTTCTTTATCATAATACAAAAAATAATTAGTATAAATTTAAAATAAAATTAAAAAAAATACTAAAATAGGCTTCTTTAAAAAAAGTAAAATAACTTTGATGCTTTTGATAAAAACAAATCGTGGCTAAAAAATATAAGATTAACTCATATATCTATATACTAACTCTATATATTAAAGGAAGGCTTCTTTTTGCCATTATAATTATAATGGTAAATTTTCAGTTTTGGGTCCCTCTATTATAATAACATTTAGAATTTAATTTTTATATTTAATTTAACATAGTTCGTTATTTTAATTATGTTGATTTTTAAGAAAATAATACTCTAATTAAAAAATGTTTTAACATTCGCGTCATCTATAAAAAATATTAAGGAGGCTAAATATTTGGAGTAACTAATTACATAACTTCTTTTTTGTCATTATAATATAATAGTAAAATTTAGTTTCGATCTCTCTATTATGCTCACGTTTGAGATTTAGTCATTATATTTTAATTTCACTTAATTTAGTCATCTATTTTTATAATAGTATTAATTAGTCTAAATAATTAGAATCCTTAATCATATCAGTTAAAATTATTATGTCAATTTCTCTTAAAAACACCTTTTGAACACAATATATATTGCATGAAATCGGAATGGATATTTTTAAGAAAAAATCAAACTCAACATTTTGACCAGAATAATTAAGGGCATCAACTATTTCATCTATCTGATGACATTATGTAGAGGAACCAAATTATATCAAATTAAGGTATAGATACAAAATTCTAAATTTAAACATAGCAGAGAGACCATAACCATTGTTTGATCTAAAACAATTTATGTCTAACGTAATCATTTACCATTTAATTTAATAAAAGAAGTTTGATATTTTTTATAAAAAGTCCGTTGTTAGTTTAATTTAATAATTTAGTTTACCAATAATAAATTGGGGATAATAAATTACTAATAAAAAATTATATATGTATGTGCATAAGAAATGACAAAAAGAATTATGTTCGAATGAAACTTGTTAATATTTTATTATTAATATTAATTACTATTGGTACATATCGTAATTATTTATAAAATTTTAAGGGAGGAAATATAAAAAGATTTTCCCGACGAAGCTGGAGAAAATATACTAGTATTGTAAGAAAAGATATCAGATAAAGACCAGGGTCAGTAAGTAACATACCATGAAATTTGGGTTCTATGCTGGAATTTTACCTTTTTGGACTGCAACCAAAATCCAATAGTAGAATTATTTACTATTTACTAAAAAGGAAAAAGTGTGGGTGTGGGTAGCACCGAGTTTAGTAATCTATTCATTTTTTATTTTTTTTTAAATATAAATTTATGAATATATGTTAAACGAGAATCACAATCAACTTTTAAACTTATATCCAATATTTATATTGAAAAAGTTGTAAATTTGTTGAGGTACTTTTGAAAATTGTGAAATTAATGCTTTATGAAAAAATGATTAGGAGTTGTTTGTATCCCTAACATCTTATCTTATGTCTCAATTTATTAGTGCCTTTTTTTTTAGAAATTATATTGAGATTTTAGTCGATATTAAAAATAAGGTGGAGAGATTTCTAGACTAATAAAGGTTGACCAAATTTATTATTTATTTATTTCCTTTAGGCTAAGGTTTTAACAGTGAATAAAAAAGAGTTAACTAAGCAATTAAAATATTTTTTATCATATGAAGAATTTGGGCTCAATTAAGATATTAAATCAGGAAAAAAAACCCCTATAAATGATACATTTGTTGGGCTCAATTTTAAAAATTTAGATATCTAAATCAAGAGTTTAAAATTAAAAAAAAAATAGTCTTGTTCTTTGAATTATTATAGTATGAAGATAGAAATTTTAACAAAAAAGGGCAAAGTTTGTAGGATAACAAAAATTGATAGAGAGAAAAACGAAAGGAACAATGGAAGAGAGAAAAAATTTACCTAAAGTAGGCTCCGATGAAGGGGGAAGTACTTGTGGCCAGAGGTGAATAAAGCAAACTCTACTTAAATGGGTAACAAAAAGAGGCAAAAAAAATTTTAGGGTAAAAAAAATTGACAAAGATAAAAATAAAAGGAACAACGGAAGAGAGAAAATGTTTACCTGAAGAAGGTTGCGATAAAGGAGAGGAGTACTATGGCCAGAGTTGAAGGAAGCAAGGGAGCAGCTGTCGGGCTAAGTGAGAGTATTTTTTAGCTGAGAAAGTGGGGAGAGTAAAATGAATTTCTTAAGCATCGATTCAGACATTCAATGGAGAGGAGACAAAATAAAAATAAGTAAATTTCCCTACATAAGCTTGTAATGGAATATACTCGTAATAGGACATTCCACTTATCCAAATAGCTGTTTGTGGTGGGCCCTCAAAATAGAGTTGTAATGGCATAGTATTACATTAAACCAAACATGTAGCACGAGTTCAAACAAAAATATCCCCACAATACACATTGTATTATTGAAGTACTCAAGCAAATTACAAAGAGAAGCAGAGTGCAAATATATATCTCAAAGAAACGTGCAAAACACACCCAGGAAGCATAAAGAACATGACACTGACTAAAACAAATTTGGGCAGCAATACGATGATGTGTCGTAATGCCAGCAACATTTATTAGTACAATGATGCATGCCACTTTAGCTCAGTCTATTTAGATTGATATGCTATTCGGAATTCCCTTGCCAGGAAGTCCAACTTCACCGGTTGGAAACAACAAAGTGTACGGCACCTTGACCGGACCGACACGATTCTTCCACTTCCCGTCCTCGTTCATGCTTGTGATTTCATCTTCAATTTCAGCAAGTCTGTCGTGAAATGCCTTGAAATACGACAATGGTTCTTTATCTGTCGTCCAATTATCTTCTCGTGTTACAAGATACACCTCTTCTGATGATTGTTGTGATAGAGCTTCTACCACGGTCATAACTTGGAGGCATATTAGCTGTGAAGTAATTGTTTTGAGGAAAGCCTTCTCTGGGTTGTTCGCAAGCTCAGTATATTCAGGGGTGCCTTTCTCAGGCATGAACCGACGGCTCCCTGTTGGACGGTTCGGAGAGTAGCCTCCGTAGGCGTATTGTCCGAAGTTGACAGCTGCATGGAAAGCAGAGGCTAACCATATGATAATAGTGCAAGATTCTATCAGCTCTTCACATGTTTGCATTTTAGGCCACCAGGGTTCATCTTTCTTGTCACCATGACCTACCTCTCGAAGTTCTTTCCATCATGCTTGAAGTTCAGGGTCTTCTTGGACCATTCCATCTGTCTTGTAATAGAAGGAACAGTAGTCACTGACCCACTTTTTAATTGCAAACCATATCTTCTACCCATCCACAGCATATGGATAATCTTCTATTACTAGATTGTCAAGGTCTATGAGTGATGAGTTTATATCACCATCTGCAATTCCTCTGAATATAGAAAACAAAAAACGACTTGAATGAATATATGATCATTCATAGTATTGTAATTGAAATTATTTTAAAGGTGAATTATGAGTAAGTTTTCGTTTTGGTCTTTTAATTAAAAAAATTATAATTTAATTATTAAACTATTCAAAAGTTTTCATTATCGTATTGTGGCTAAAAGCCTTTTTTTCTCCTTCTCTACTATAGTTGAAATCTTTTCATAAAATAGCTTTGGATGTCACAAATTTGTGAACCAAAATTCAAATAATTTTTTTCTCCAATCTCTGACACTGACTGTTAAATCAACTTGAATCTAAGGTATGTTCTTTTATTCGTCGATGTGTGCTAATTCACGTACCAATCATCAAATCATTACGTGGAGCTTGCTAGCAGAACTTTTAAAAGAAAAACTTAATAGTCTAGTGACTTAATAAAAACTTTTGAATATTTTAGTGAATAAATTATAACTTTTTTAATTAAATGATCAAAACGAAAATTTATCCATAATTTAGTAATTAATGGTATAGTTTACCTTTATTTTAATTATCTTTTCTTGAGATCATTAGGAAGTGATTGCTCCATGAAATTCCAACTCCTATAAAATACCGACGACATCTCCATGGAATATTGCCCCGAGTAAAATGTTGTCTCTATCACTCCATCTGCATTCACTAGAACTTCCCTGGCTAACGCATTAGTAGCCATCGTGTCACGATAGTGCGGTAGTTTATAAGTTGGATGAGCCACACTCAGTTGCCTGTTTGTTGCAATAATGAATGGCTCTATAGCTGCATGAGTGTTCAACCTGAGACCCCCAAAACACACCTGATTAAAACACACACACACACACACATAAATGTTTTTACTTTGAATTTGATGGAATATCCTTAATTAATTACCAGTGGCTTATTAGTTGATGATGACCAGTATCAACCACAGCTACATAGGCTTTAGCTAACTGCCAAATATGACCCTCAACTCCATCTTGTGTTGGAGTGTACACCTTACTAACAGCACCAAACTTATCTCCTTTTTCATTCGGCAAGCTCAACTCGATCGCCACCGGTTTCAACGTGTTGTCGTCTCTCAAGAAGAGAAGTGTCCGTGATGCATAAGTCTTTGTTTTAGTTTCCTTGTTTATCTTCCGAAGATACGGCATCACCGAATCATGATGATCCAATATAAACAACCTCTTGCTCTTCAGTGCCTGTGCAACCAAATATTCTCAACTTATAAATATCCATAATAACAACTCTAGGTTAAGGATAATTAAGAAATAGTATCATTACCTGTTCAACACTAAGTCCATCCAAGTTAGACTGGATATCCTGTTTTGTAATACAACTGTGTTGATTACCATAAAATTCAGGATCTAGCTTGCTAAGTGGAGGGAATTCATGTTCCTGTAGTTAATTTACTGGTTTTGAGATCACATGCATGTAAAGATTTAATATATGTAAAAGAACTTACTTTGAGAAGACGAATGAGAAGAGGGTTCAAACCATTTCTCTAGCAAATTCTTCATCCCTACTCCATGCACCACGGTCCTCTGCTCCCATAATTTTTTATATATTAATGTTAATTAAGTCAAAGATTTTTAGCTCTAAATTTAGAGATCATATATATAAATAATACCTTTAATGACTTGAGGCAATGGAAATTTTCCTTTGCGAGAAATAGCCCTGAAAAAGCCCCCGGTAAAAGAATCAAGAACATTAGAAGTTCCATCGTCGTACACGTTATTTATTTCTTGAAAAGATTCGAACTCGTCCCGAGATATGAAATTAAGGTAAGCTTCAATTCCAGGAGACAGTGCTTGAATCAAGCTTTTCCAATTATTTTCTCGGAATTCCGATTTCTTGTGCCGGCTGAATTGTTCATCTATGGGGACGTAAATATTAAAACATATCGTATTTAAAGTTTCCGCTCTCAGTCTTTTCCTTGGGATCTACGTAATTAAACATAACAAGAATTAATATATTATAAATACAAAAAAATTGATAAAAGTATCATGGTGGTCCTTATATAGTAAGAATCAGATTGCATTTTGTCTTCTCTACTCAAAAAAGAGGCAAATTAGTCCATTTATATTAGACCAAAGAGCATATTGGTCATTTAATTAAAAATTCCATCTATTTCTACTGATAAAAACTTGTCTTTGTATATTAGCATGACACACACGTGACGTGTTTGGCTATTCTATCAGGCATACCAATTTTTAACAGTACAAATAGAATAAAATTTTAACAGAAATGACTAATTTTCTCATTGATTTAATGTATAGGGACTAATTTGTTATTTTTTAGTAAAATAGACAAATTGCAATTTGACTCTTAACACAGGACCCCTATGGTACTTTACCATAAAAAATTTAAATTACTTTGTCGAAACCTTTTTTGTATCGACTTTTACTTTGAAAATGAAAATGGAGTCGCCACCAATTATTTTTATAAAGTGTGATCGGATCACCCTGTAATTTGATCATTTTAATAAAATGTTTGATTTATTAAAATGATTTTCAGTCTACAAAAAATCCAAGAAATGGGTTCGGGAGTCGGTTACGCACAAGAAAGGATTAGCACCTTCTTGACGTCCAAAATTTGTACCTAATTGATTAGTCAAAGTCTTAGTGTCAGAAATTGAAAATTTGAAGAGAATTTAAAACGCAATCCCTTTGTATAGACATTTTAATAGAAAATGCTTTATTCCAAATTAATTGAGAAGAATGATCATGCCCCATGAATTAGGATACGACGCCTTTAGTTTTCAAAAACCAAAATAATCGTCGTTTTGATCGTTACTTGAAATTTTTTTTGTTATTTTAAATAAGATATTCGATTATTTCAGTTCTAGCTAAATTTCATACTCCGTAAGTTAGGAGCACAACTTTTTCAATTTTCAAAACTAATGAACGTTATCTTGGTTTTGAACATTTTATATAAAATGAAGATAACCCCTTTTTTAAAACGATATATACATTTTTTAAAGCAAAAACGACCAAATATGTTGTGATATAATACATGAAATGATGATAGTAAGATAAAACTAAATAGACATGTAGGTAAAAATGGAAGGACAATACTGGGGTAATGAACAAAAAATAAATATAAAATAAATAAAAAAACGTGTTGATAAATAATGATAGTAATGCAACTACAATAATAATGAGAATATTAATTTTATAATAATAATGGTACTAATCATAGTATAGTTATTATTATATTAATAATATAAATAAATAAAATAATGATAATAATAACGATGAAGGTAAAATAAAAATAAAAATATATAAACGAAAAGGAAACGTAAATAATACAAATCTAAATGCTAAAATAAATGGCATAGTTAATAAAATGGCAAAGTTAACCAAACTAGGGATTAAATTGAAAGTTAAGTAAAAATTAAATTATAAATCGCAAAATAAATAAAGGAAAAATGAAAATAAGGACTAAATTTAAAATATAACAAAACTAACAGCCTAAATTATAGAGAAACAGCACTTAAAGGACTAAATCTAGATAAGATATAAAACTTTAAGGGTTAAATGTCAATTATCCCATCACATTGACACATGTCACTCCCCTAGAGGATTCACAATGAGTCAGGGGACTAAATTACATAAGAATTTAAATTCTGAGGCGAGAATTAAAATAAATAAAAGGAACAGGACTAAATTAAAAAGGTAAAAAAAGCGGAAGGGCCAAGGCTAGAAATATCCTCTCCCCGTCAAAAACACGCGGATCCTAAGGGATCTAGGTCAGGTTATTGGGTCGGCCTTAAAACGACACCGTTTTGGGTATCTTTTTCCTAAAAATGGCCTAAGGACCAAAATGAAAATAATATAAAACTAAGTAGTAAAATTAAAAAAAGGAACAAGACTGTATTGAAACAAACCGCAAAAGCGGAAGGACCAAAAGAATAAATAGACTACTTTACAAAAACACGCGGATTTTAGGAGATTCAGGTTAGCCCCAAAACAATGTCGTTTTGGGGCGTTTAGGGCTTGGATGAAACGGCATCGTTTCACTAGGCCTATTTAAGTTAAATTTAAAAAAAATCATTTCATCCCTCACTAAAAAAATCCCGAAAACCCCCTTTTTTTTCTCTGAAGCAGTTTCGAATCCGACCGTTGGCGAGCCTCCACGACGACCACCGGTTGCCGGCGACGGGCTCCACCATTCCCGGTGGCCAGAAAATGCAAAAAAAAATCCTTTTTGGCCTTTCGGCTCCTAGAACCCAAATTTGGGGTCGATTCTCTCAAAAACTCATCAAAAGTCGCGAAAAAAAAAACAAAGACCCTTTGATTTTAAGGTTTTAAAAAACTTTCTGTCATAAAAGGGGTCACATTTATTCGCTGGTGACAACCTCGGCAACTCACGGTGGCAGAACACGAAGCATCAGGTAAGTTTTTTTCTTTTTCTTTTATTTTTTATATATATAAAAAAAACATATTCGGAGAAAATAAAAGAAAAAATAATCACCTTCGAAATTTTGTGTTCTATTTTTTTTATTGCTTTTTTTCTGTCCCTGAAATACATTGTGAATCTGGCTTTTATAGCCGTTTATACATATTTTCATCTACTATTTTTTACTACTGTTTATTCCTATTGTTCTTTGCTGTCCTTGCATTTCTGTTTTTTTTCTTTGCGTGTTGCATTTTTTGTGTTTTCTTTTTTGCAGGTACCAGTTGACGGCGACGACGGGCAAATGAGGTGTCAGGCCTCGAGAGACGAAACCGCCGGCGAAGTGGAGACGACGGCGCGCAGGCTAGGGTTTTTTATTTTTTGAAAAAGTTTAGGCTTTTGAGCCATTAGGTCATTAGGGTTTTCATTGATTTGAGCAATTCGGGTTGGTAAATTTAGGCTTGATGTTTTTTTTTGTAAATTGACTGTTGTTTATTTGATTTTATGTATTTTATTATTTTTATATATGGTGGGCCGGACAAAATTGGCCTGTTACATACTTAATATATAAATATAATAATTTATTTAACCTAATATCGACGGACCGATTCTTTCTCTCCTAGAATAAGGATACTCATGGGAACCTTCGAGAACAGGGAGCCTTCCCAAATCATTCTACACAGCATAATCATAAGCTCGATCCCATTCCTTAAGCTTTCCTTTTCCATTTCCTCTCAACATTTTCAACTCTTCTTCTCTACACTTACGAAGTGTTTCTGGGGTATTACGTGGAAGATATGCCTACCCAAATATATAAACTTAAACATATATATATATATAATGATTGAGATAGTTGGTTGGAGTTACCTTGGTAGAGAAGAAAATACGGCTCCCTCGGTTTTGGTAAACCCAAGAATTACAAAGGAAGAGGATGGGACCTTGACCAGGAACATCTTGAAGAGTGATGGTTTTGAGGTAGATTTCACTTTCATATGGATTATGGACCAAGACAGCTCCTGGTGTTCCAAAATCTTCGTCCCACTCAAAGTAAACATGGAATGTTCTGTCTTCCAAGTAAGCGCTTCTGTTATTCCATCCTTCTAAGTGAATCTCTGATCCCACCTTTCCTCCATATTTATTTTCTACAAACAAAGACAAATCCAAAATCACTACACCTATGTTGATTATTTATAACTATTATCATTAATTCTTCATTCGTGTGAATCTGTTTAATTTAATAAAAAATAGGATTAATTCAAATAAATAAATTCGTGTCAACTCTAGTTATTGCTTAATAAAAAAAAATATTGATATAATGATAAATTTAGCTTTTAAGGTTTACATTATTTGTCAATGTGGACTTTAAATTAAAAAAAATCAAATTTGATCATTAATTTTTCAAAAAAATTAAATTGTTATTTTTTTTAAACATGACAGCCCACATGGCAATCCATGTGTACTTTATACCAATCTTTTATGAACTTTTTATAATTTTAAAATTATTTGTTGACATGGCCAGCTGGCAATGGCCCTTGCCCCCCTAAATTGGAAAATTTATGTTTAAGCCCTTGAATTTTTTTTAAATTTTAAATTAGTAAATGTAAAATTATACTTTGGCCCCCTAAAATTATAAAAATTCTATTTAATCATTTAAAAATTATAAATATATAGACTATAAAAAATTAAAACTTCATTCGGCCCCCTAAAAATTTGTTCTGACTTCGACCCTAGACATGGCATATAAAACAAATATTGTAATGTCAACATGCAATACACGTGGATTACCACATGGGTTGTCATGCCAACATTGTTAAAAGATAATAATGTTTTAGTTAACATTTCCCTTAAAAAAATTGATTTGACTCTTTTTGAAAATGTTAATAGTCAAATTTAGCTCCAAAAAAAAAAATAATTGTCAAATTGACAAAAAAATATAAACATTAAAGATTAAATTTATCATTATGCCAATAAATTTTGTGAATCCCTGACCAAGGTATATAAGCCTGTATGTATACTTAATATTATGCATACTACTGACATTTTTCCCGTGAGCTTGCAAGTTGTATCTTTACCAACTAAAACACTCACTAAACTCCGTGAACCCCTGTGAACCCCTTTGGATTCTAGAGTATGGGAGCCAAAAATCCACCATTAGAAGAATACCTCCTCTCAAGGGTCTGATCGATTATTTGGCAAACTATAGTTTAAAAACTTCTCCGAAAAGAGAACCAACCCCTCAACAAATATTATATAATGATAAATTCCTTGATTTATTTAACTTACTAAAATGGTGTTATAATTTGAAAGAAAGTAATTAATCATTAACCAATACATGTTTTTAAGCACTTGCCAAGGAGTTGGGCTTTAAATTCCTTAATTTTTAACTGATAGGAAAAGAAAAGAGAGAGATGGAAGAAGTTTACTAGGGTTGGAATCGATGATATTAGCACTAATGAGCTTCAAGGAAACCTTTTCCTGAAGCAACATATTTCCGAAATCGTGCAAGCCTGACCATTTGTCATCAGGGTCGTTGAAGTCCTGTTCGGTCTTCCTGATTAAGACTACGGTGCTCGGAATCTTCATGGCTACGAATATAAAGAGGATCTGTTTATATATGTTTTGGTCGTTGGCTTTGTAAAATGTGGGAACATTGGTGTGGTATTTATAGACAAAGATTGGCTGGTCTGGCTATAACTACAAGCCAAACTCTACTTCTTTTTATTTAAAAATAATAATATATAATTGGTTAAATTCTATTATTAGTACCTGTATTATATGTAATTTGCAGATTTAGTCTTTATATTTTAATTTCATCATTTTTTATCGTTATACTTTTAGAATTTTAAAATTTTAGTATTGACTAAATGGTAGGGTTAAGGAGGAACCAGCTCCTCTAGGAGAAATTTTTAAAGTATCGCCTTTTGAGTAGTCAACTTGAATCTCAACAATCAAAAGTATTGCCCCTGTGTCGGGAGGTTTTTCCCCAACTTCAATGGAAAGTCATGTACGGTTCATAGAGGGGAGCGCCTCAGTTGGTGGAAGTAAGTACTTGCAAGAATTGGGATAAGTGTTAGTATTGGATGTGTGAATAATAGTGGAGGTACTTGGGTGCGTCGTAGCTTGAAGCACCTATCCCTAATTCAAGAACCAAAATAGACTCAGTTGTCAAGTTCAAGTATCAAGTGGACAAAAATATATATAAATACAAAAGTGAACCTACTTATCATCAAAAGCCAAAAATTATATTATCCCTAGAAAACAATATATATATATATATATATCAAATTACTACTTTATGTGCAAGATGATATAATTGTATTGCTAATTAAAATTATTAAAATACTAATCACATGAAAAATTATAAAATGTGGAAAATTAATTGAATTTTACAATAATTTAAGCCATTCCTTTCTGTATTCTATCCATCCTTCCATTTATATACGTTTAGATCTCCTCCTCTTAACTCATATCAACCCTTACTAAAAATTAAGCCAAAAAAATCTAACTTAATTAACCTCAGGGATGAGATTAAAACTAGTAAAAGAATATTTGTTTTAATTTAAATACAGGTGTAGTAGTGAGTTGAAATTAGTGAAAAGAAAAAATTGTTAATATGTGGTACATCTACACTAACATTATAAATTTGTGTGATATAACATTAATAGTTAATCTGTGGTGATACGTGGTAACTTTTTAGTATGTCATGTAACGAGTATAAATTTAAAATTTTAAAATTTTTTAAAAAAATAAATTAATAAAAAAAGTATAAAATTTTTTTAAGGTTTATTTTTTATGCAAAAAAAATTATATATTTTAAAAGTTTTTAAATTTTATATATGCCACATGGCATATTGAGAGGTTGTCATGTGTCACTAATAGATTGGTTATAAGTGCCACATCAATATAAATTAACAATGTTAGTGCAGAGGCACTAACCTAAATGACAGAGTACAAGTTCAGGTGTCAACTAGGTCTAAAAAAATGTTCAAGTACCAACTAAATAATTTTGAATAAGTTCAAGAGACAAATTGCATATTAACCCAAAACAATTACCAAATATTGTCATTACAAGAAAAGTTTAATTTATTTTTTATATAATTTTGTTATAAACTTTTTTTTTCATATTGTAAGTGTTACATTATCTAGTATAAATAAAATATTTTTATTAATATTTTTTTTTTCTAATTCAAACTGGAAGAGGAAGAGATTACACCGAAAGATTGAATCTTAGACAAAATTTAAACCCACAAAAGTTAGTCGCAAGGCTTGTAATTTTTTTTATTTTTTTAATTATTTAATTATTCCCTCCTTCACAATAAAGTTGTTATTTTTTTACTGATTAATTTTTTTTCAATTTAATATTTTTATTTTTAATATTTTAATAATTTAACCTTTAAATTTTATATTTCATTCATATAAATCATACATATCAACTTTAACACGTTTTAAAAATTTTAAGTATTTATTTTATGTAAAAATTTTAACCGTTCAATAAATATTAATATATACAATATTTTAAATCAAAATAATAGAAATATTAAATTAGTTTAAAATTTTACATATACGATAAATACAATTATGTCAACAGATTTAATGATTAAATTATTAAATTATTAATACTATAAAATATAAAAAATATTTTACACTGATATCAATAAATTTATCCATTTATTCAAAATAATTTTTATTATGAAATTTGTTCATTTTCACCAGCATGTTTGGTTCGACAGAATGGCCATTCCGTTCCTGTGACAGCCTTAAAACGACCCTAGTCGGAATGTGGTTTCGGGACCACAAAATCGAGGCATAAAATATATTTAATATTCATTTTGATGCCTATAATATGTGTTAATTCATGTGTGACATGTTTGGTGTGTTGATTTAGAGTTATAAACTTGAATTTCACTAAAAAGGACCTAGTAATGAACTTTGAAAATATGCTAGGCAAGTGTGTGATGACTAATAATTACATGCATGCAAAATAAGGGATTTGCATGTCAAATTACCCACTTTCATGATAGTGGATGGTAATGATGAGGTTTTGGCATTTTGTGATTTGTAGCTTAGTTAATTATTAATTTAATAAAAGAAATTAATATTTAGTTATCATAAAATAAAAGATTAAAATAATATTATGAAATGAAAAGATAAAATTTAATATTAGTAAATTGGGTGAAAAAAAAAAGTGTTTCTTCTTTGTTCTCTCATTGCCGTGAATTGAGAAAGAAAGAAAGCTTTTGAAGCTTAAGGCATTTGGCTAGTGAGGGCATCAAATTAAGGTAAGGTTTCACGCATTTCTTTGGATTTCTTTGTGAAATTTGGTTGATAGTGAGGTTCTCTTCATGACCCATGTTTAAATTCTTTGAGGCTTGGATGTTTGAAGTTTTCGGCCTTGGTAAAATTTGTGAAAGATGGAAGCTTTGAAGTCATGAAGTTAGGAGTGTCTATGAGATGAACTTTAAGGTGCTAAATCCATGTAGGTTTAAGTTAAAAGACATGTATTAGTATAAAAATGATTTTTCTTTTTGTGCTCATGTGTGTGTGAATGGTAATAAAGTGCCGAATGTTCTTGTAAATTAAGCTTGAATTTATGGAATTGAGTGGTAAGCATAAATTTGTTTAAGTGAAGATGAGGCATGTATTCGGTCATGGTTCAAGTGTGCAAATTCATGTTAGATGATGTTTTTCTTTATGGAATGATAGGAATTGTTAAGTAAGTGCTTAATAGACATTGTAATGTTAAATGTATGAGCTTATAAGCTTGTAAGTTTGATTGTGAATTTATGCTTTGTGTGAGTAAATTGTTCAAAGGAACATTCGGCCATGGGGTACATTTATATTGTTGTAAATTGGAATTAGTGAGGTATGTCGATTTCGGTTAATTAATAATTGAATGAGTTCAAGACTTGTTGATTTTGGTAAATGGGTGTTTAAAGAAAAAAAAATTTGAGTATTCGGCCATTATGGTATTGAGCTAAGCCTTGAATACTTAATGGCATAAATTGAAAGTAGTGAATTATATGATTAAAGAGGGACTTAGTTGCATCTTAGTAATTTGATGTTATTCCGGTCTTAAACAAGATGGTACAAGAGGTAGAGGATAAATTGAACTCAAAATCTATATGGACATAAGACCAAATTGATAATTGGCATTCGGCCAAGTGAAATTTATGAAAATTTTTGTATGTGTTTTGGGTTATACATTAGGGCTACATGTATAATCGGTCTTTAGGAAATTTTATGTATACAAATAGATTGTGGTCATTTGTTAAATATGTGAATAAGAACTCTAAAGAGTGAAATTGTATAAATCTGCTTGGTACAGCAGCAGTAATGTGTTTTGGAAAAATCACCATAAATTGTGGGAGATGAATTAGAAGCTGAATAAATTGTGTAATTAAAGCTTAATGAGTCTAGTTTCTTATAAAAGAAACCTTACAAGCAATGGAATTGTCGATAAAGAGATTTTTAAAATTGTGTGAGACAGTGTTAGAATGACTCCGAAATCCCCTGTTCTGTTTTTAGAAAATCACCATAAATTGTAAAAAAATTGTTATGAGACAAAATTTATATGCTTAGACTCCTTAATGAGTCTAGTTTCAAATGAAATAGGTGAGGACATATTTTGAATTCTGTACAAGGAGAAATTTGATTCGTAGTATGGGATGGTCAGTCTAGTCAAACAGTCAAATAGGGGAAACTTTAAGAAAATTCTGGTATTGATTGGCCGAGCCAAAAATTATGAAAATTTTATGGATGGAAGATAAATGAGTCTATTTTCATGCAAAATTAATGGCACTTCATTTGGAGTTTCGTAGCTCCAGTTATGAGTAAATTATTGAATGCTGCTCAGAAAATCAGCTTGTTGTGACTTATGATATGTATGTGAAATGATCGAAGGTGCGTGTGTGTTTGCAATGAGAAGAATATGCATGTAATATTTGACTATAAGTGAAAATGATTCATTGAGAGGCTTGAATAAGGATTAATAGAATTAAATGTTTTATTTAGCTCAAGAGCATAGAGGGACGAGTTCGGATAAAGGGAAGGCTAAAGTGGTCGAATAGCCAACTCGTAATTTCTCGGGAAAGTTCAAGGTAAGTTTTGAGTAATCGAATTCGGTATTTAAGTTAAAATGCCATGACATACATGCTGATATTTGAACAATGTCCCATTAAGAAGGAAACCTTATTCATGTTTGCTATATAGCCGAATGGCTCATAGAGAAAAGGACCGAAATTGAGATTTGAAATGCATTGCTTATGTATGCTTGATCATTGGGCCGAAAGTCTAGAAAAGAAGAGTATACATGTATAAGATTTGAATTATATATATATTTATGATATAAAGTCGAGAAGCATGTTATATGTTTGTATGCAAATGAATTGATTGAATAACAAGTGCAATCTTGCTATGTGAAACTTGGCAACATGCGAATATATATATGTGTATGAGAATATGTGATGTGAATCCGGGATTAAGTCCTGCTGACTATATGTGGAGATTATGTCCGGGTTAAGACCCGAAGGCTATATGCAGAGATGATGTCCGGGTTAAGACCCGAAGGCTATATGCGGAGATTATATCCGGGGTAGAGACCCGATGGCCATGTATAGAGTTTACCCGAGCTAAAGATCTCGATGATGATGAGAGTAAAGCCTAAGACTAATGGTCTTCAAGGTAACGATCGCTAATGAATTGCGCTGAAAGTGTTAAGTTATACAGGTATGTACCCTTGGCTTATATGCAAGCTGGATTTTGGACCGAATACTAAGGTCATTATGTGATTTCTTATGTGTTCATGAAATGCGGTTATTAATATGATCAAAGTACAATTGGCCTATGTGAAATGTTATGTGAATTTTTGTGACTTGTATATGTTTACGTGAACTTACTATGAGTGAAAGCTATCCACTTTCGTATGTGATGTGAATGTATATGTTTGGAAAAAAAAAAGGGGTGACTTACCCAAAAGAAGAGGGAAACAAAGATACGAACAACTATGTTATAATTTAATGCTTTATCAGTTGACATTGCTTAAAACTTACTAAGCATTGTAATGCTTACTCCGTTTCTCTTGTTTCCTCTGTTTTATAGATCTCATTTTGGAAGCTACGGACTCGGGGATTGAAGCCTTAATCACCTACACTAACGCTGTTATTTTGGTACATTTGATGGTTATTTTGGGTCAATGGCATGTATAGGCTATTTTCCTTCGGTTGAATCAAACTTCATTTTGAGTTGTAAATATTTCTAGCCATGCGAAAATGGCTTGCTTAGTCTTCGAGTTTGATTATATGTGTTGAAATGATTCTCATACGATTCGATGTTGTGGCATGATAATTAATTAGTACCCAATATGCAATGACTTTTCTAATATGATGTTTGGTTATTGAATTGTTCGATTTAGCCAAATTGTTAGTAGCCACAAGGTAGAGATTTGCTAGCATGCTTATAGAACGATTTTAATGAGATATGATGTTCTGACCGAACCGACCTACAAGTGTTATATTCAACTATAGAACTCAATGAATTCACGTCTAGCTTTGTAACTATAAACCTCGGTAGATTGTATTTAGATTTTGTAATACCTTAAACCCTAATCCGGCGACGGATAGGGGCGTAGGGTGTTACAGTTCCACCCCTATTCCATGCGCTACAGTGACCCGTTTGTTTGGTTGAAAGTTGACCGCCGAATAGCTATTCCGTACGGGTTCTATTACGCGTAAATACTGTATAGCCATTTAGAGGGTCGGGTGCTGAATGCCTATTCAATGGCTCTTGTAATGACTTTTTTTTTATTTCAGACGAAAATCTCCTCCTGCCTCCACTCATCATTCAAAGGAAAATCTTATTGGGTTTTCCATAAAATGCATAAAATACTCTCTGTTTTTGGATTCTGGGTGTAGAGGATTTGCGTGTGCTGGAAAATATGGAGAAATCGAAGTCAAGGGCAAAGCTTTCCAAAGAAATATGCACATCTCCCACCTTGCAGCCAAGCGATCATGAGAACGACGAGGCTCCGATCAATTATCAGTTGATTGTTATTAGTCTTCTTCCCTTTGC
Organism: Gossypium stocksii; assembly: GCA_020496765.1. Classification (NCBI taxonomy): domain Eukaryota; kingdom Viridiplantae; phylum Streptophyta; class Magnoliopsida; order Malvales; family Malvaceae; genus Gossypium; species Gossypium stocksii. Next base: position 117,079,586 of record CM035623.1, read on the forward strand.
TGTCTATTTTCTGGTTCTTTCCCCTCTTAGAAATTCTCTATCAAAATTGTCATTTGTATTTTACTCGTTCCAATGAACATACAAATATCATATGGAGAAATGATTAGGTTATGCTTTTTCTGATGTATATGGGTTTGGAGCTTGATTTCCATCTGTATTTTCTTCAGGTAACATCCATATCTATTGTTTCTGGGTTCTAGTAAATTACCTACTTTTCTCTTCTTCTTTTTTTTCTATTCGTTTTGCACCTCTGGTACTTGATATTCATCAGACTTGTGATTTCTTTTGGTTATGATCATGCTATGAACAACACTTCTGCTAGCAGAGACAACTTAAAACTTGTTATGTGCTCTAGTAATGATATTTGGCTTTTAAGTTTCAGATGAATTGCGGGAGTATAATTAAAGGATTGTTCTAATTGCTTTCTTTTTAACAATGTGGGTCGTAGAACATCTTTCCACTCCCTTTTATCTTTTTTATTTACTATTCAAGTGCTACAAAATGTTAGCTTTTCATCTATGGACTGACATTTCAGGAAGGCCAATCTTCAGTTGGTTTCTGATAAAAATTTCTAGTCTTATATCTTGATACTATCCAAATATTAGAGGAAATAGAGAATGCTGAAAGCTTTATATTATTCTTAATGCCTGAATTACCAGATAATTCATTTTACTTGATAGCCCAGAGGTGATTTACCATGTAACTGTGATACCATATTGATAAGAAGCTTGAGTCTGCCAGGGAGGACTTTGTTTTTCAAGCAGAATCTAATGATGAAAGCCATGCAGATCAATGTGTTTGTGTTCCAGAGGATGACTCTGTCTTGACCTCTAGAGAAGTATCAAATTTGATACAAGTGAAGTCTAGGTTGCATATTATCTTAATTTGACATTTTAATGTAACAATTTTATGTTGATTACCTTATGGTTTTATGTAATCATTTTTAATTTATTTGGTCAATTTATGTAGTTGAAAGAAGTTGATTTTGATGCCTTGAAAGAGTCACTGATAAACTCTAAATTATACATATTTTTACCTTATGTTTAGCCTATATTTTTAGATGAATTATTATCAATTTAGTGAGAATTGGTGCTCTTAATCTTTCTTTTTCATGTCTTACACTCAGGAGAGCATAGGAAAGAGAAAAGAACAGAAAATAGACCAAAAACCGGAGAAAATAGGCCAAAATGTGAAAACGCACGGCCTAAGGAATTACCACACGGCCGTGGCACACGGCCGTGCCACATGAAGATCACACGGTCCAGCCCCCGACAAGCACGGCCAGGCCACACGGCCGTGCCTCCACCGATAGAATCACACGGCCTTTGTCGAAGTCACACGGGCGTGGCACACGGGCGTGTTCTAGTTGTAAGGAAGAGGAATTTCACTCGAATTGGGATGCTTAGAGGCTAAGAAAGGCTCCCCCAAAGCTCTATATAAAGACCCTAGGAGGCAACTCTAAGGGTGTGCTTATTTCCTCACAAAGGGAAGTATTCTTTTTGCCACACTGAGGGTAGAAGCAAGGGATTACTCCAAAGGAGAAGCTGATTAATTCATCTCAGAAGCCGGAATTCAGCAGCAACATAGAGGATCTCCCTAAAGTCCTTCAGGGTTTTTGGTTTCTTTTATGTTTTGCAATTTTATATCTTCTATGATGTTTCTCTTCTTTATTATGAACTAAACCTCTCAAATACTTGAGGGGGATGAAGCTTAAGACAGATCTTGTTATTATTTATTCTTGAGTTATATGATAAATACTTGAGTTGTTCTTAATTATGTGTGCTTAATTCTTGATTTAATAATCCTAGGTATTACTTCAAGAATTAGATGTGCTTAGAGCAGAGGAGCAAAAGTCCCTGTGATAAGAGTAGATCTACCATAATTAAGCGGAGTTGCATGCAACCCTAGACATAGGGCGACATAAATCTACCGGATTAGGGTCAAACCTAATATGGGGAACCATAGATCGAATTAATGCAACCTAGGGAGTTAATTAATAAAGGAACTTTAATTAACAACTTAGGCCTAGTTGCTCTACGCCTCGACGGAGGGTTTAGCATAGGTTAGGGATCCCTACGGATCAAGTCAAGTGAATAAATCGTCTAGCTCAAGAACCAATAACAAGTGAAGTCTAGGTGGATTCTCCCTTAAGTATTGCTTATATCAATCAGCTTTTCTCTAAAGTTTTCCCCAATTTATTTTTTGTGCACTTTTAGTTAGTTTTAGAATTAGTTTAAATCAACTCCCTTTATTTTTAGGCTAGATAATAGAAAGGAAGTAAGTATTAGTACTTTTAGTTTCGTTGGGTACGATAACTTGGTCTTGCCACTAAACTATACTACTGTTCGATAGGTGCACTTGACTCAACGTCGTGATATTAGTTAGTTTTGGTGTGATCAAGTTCTTTATAAATTTTATAACTTCATATCACGCGATATCAAGTTTTTGGCGCCGTTGCCGGGGAACTAAAATATTACAAAAGCTCGATTTCTATTACTTTAGCCATTAATATATATATTTGTTTATTTATTTCTTTTTCTTTTATTTTTCTTTTATTTTTATTTATTTTTATTTTCTTTTAAATTTTTGAGTTTTCTTTGCTTTCTCTTTTTAGATATTTTTAGAAACAACCCAACAGGACCACTACTTTTCGACGAAGATCTAGAAGCAACAGTTCGCAGAAATCGCAGGGAAATTAGACGCAGTTTACATTATCCAGGATAAGAAGAAGAACCTGAACCTACTGAAGAGATGGAAGCAAACCAGGATAATCAGCTACTTCCTGTAGTAGCCGCAAATCTTGTTGAGCAAAATCCTGCTCCGCGTACTATGTATTATTATGCTAGACCTAATTTAACAGGCACTGAATCTAGCATTGTTAGGCCTACTATTGCTGTAAATAATTTTGAACTGAACCCTAACACTATTCAAATGATACAGCAATTTGCTCAGTTTGATGGTTTGCAGAATGAGGATCCTAACTCGCATCTAGCCAATTTCTTGGAAATATGCGATACATTCAAAATAAATGACGTTTCTGATGATGCCATCCGTCTTAGGCTATTCCCATTCTCTTTGAGAAACAAGGCTAAACAGTGGTTAAATTCTCTACCACGAGGCTCAATCACTACATGGGAATAGATGACCGAAAAATTTTTACTTAAATATTTTCCTTCAGCTAAAACAGCTAAATTGCGAAACGATATCTCTTCTTTTGTGCAGATGGATCTAGAGACACTTTACGATGCCTGGGAGAGATACAAAGATCTTTTGAGAAGGTGCCCTCACCATGGGTTGTCTTTGTGGTTACAAGTTCAAACCTTTCACAGCGGTTTGAATCCATCAACAAGGCAGATGATCGATGCGGTCGCCGGAGGAACAATCAACAATAAAACACCAGAAGCAGCTTATGAGTTTATAGAAGAGATGTCACTAAATAACTATCAATGGTAAGTCATGAGGACAAAGCCGACAAAAGCTGCAGGAGTTTATAATATTGATGCTGTCACCATGCTTACTAACCAAGTAGAACTTTTAAATAAAAAGTTTGATAATTTTGTTGGTTCTACACAGGCACATCCAGTAATGCAGTATGACGCAAACCAAGGAATATGTTCAATCCAGATTACTCCTCTTATGGACATGGTTGGTGGAGTCACCCTAATTTTTCATGGGAAGGACAAGGAATTCAAAGACAATCGCCTCCTCCGGGATTTCAGCAGCCACCACCACAACAAGAGAAAAAGCCGAACTTGGAAGAGATGTTCACCAAATTTATGGCCATGTCAGAAACTCGTTTCTAAAATACCGAAACAGCACTAAGGAACCAGCAAGCATCTATTCAATGACTTGAAACTCAAATAGGCTAGCTTGCCAACCTAATCTCTGAAAGACCGCAAGGTGGGTTATCAAGCAATACTGAGACTAACCCCAAAGAGCAACTTAATGTTGTCGATACGATAGATAATGAGGGGTTAACCAAAACCAAACCAGAACCATGCAAGGAGCCTATGATAAGTAAAGGAAAGAATGAGGTAAGTTACAAAGATGAAATTACCAAAGAATTTAAACCTCGTATCCCATACCTAACCGCGCTAAAGAAGGACCGCACAGATGAGCAATTCGGTAAGTTTCTTAAACTCTTAAAGAAATTACATATCAACTTACCATTTGTTAAAGCAATTTTGCAGATGCCGAAGTACGCAAAATTTTTAGAGAAACTTCTCACAAATAAAAAGAAGTTGGAAGAACTGTCCACAGTGGAACTCAACGAGGAATGCTCAGCTATTCTCCAAAATAAACTGCCAACCAAACTAAAAGATCCGGGGAGTTTTACTATTCCTTGTTTATTTGGTAGCCTAGACACCAAAAATGCTTTAGCTGATTTAAGAGCTAGTATAAATGTCATACCTTATAAGCTGTTTAAACAACTAGGTCTTGGAAAACCTAAGCAAACTAAGATAAGCATTCAACTGGCTGATAAAACTATTAGGTCTTCTAAGGGAATAATTAAAGATGTGCTTGTCAAAATTGATAAATTTATATTCCCAGTTGACTTTGTTGTTTTAGACATTGATGAGAATAGCAATGTACCCTTAATTCTAGGGTGACCCTTTTTAGCAACTGCCAGAACAATAATTGATGTAGGAACAGGTGAGCTTACACTACGCATAGGTGATGACAAAATTACTTTACAAGCTCGGAACTCGATTAAGACTGCTGATAATAATATAGTTATGAATCCTTGTAAAAACACTGAACTCACTACCCAACCTTCTGTGCAGGATACGCTCCACATAAAGGCAACCCAATCACAGAAAAGTCCATCCAAGGGAGATGCACTTGAAAAGCGAATGCTTCAGATTGAGGAACTAGATGAGTGGCTGAACTATCATGAAAAGGCCAAAGTATGCCAAACCAACCCAGAGCATCACCAAGCCGACCCTCAGGTACAAACGAATCAACTCAAGGTAGGGGATAAGGTAATCTTAGGGGAAGACGATCCTCGAATCTTGAATTCAAAAGAGCATACAAGTGATACACCTTACTTCACGGTAAAGAAAATCTTTCTCTATGGTACAGTCGAGATAAAACATGAGTCACTCGGCACTTTCAAGGTAAATCACACTCGACTCAAATCTTACGTTGATAATGAAATTGTAAGCAGGATAGAAGAGTATCAACTCTTCAAACCACCGTAAACGTACAAGCTCGAGCAAAGTCGAGCTTAGACTATAAATAAACGCTTCTCGAGAGGCAACCCGAGCACTAACTTAGTGACTTTTCTTTTATTTTTGATTTTAGTATTTTTATGCATCAACTAACCCTTTTTAATGCAGAAATTTAGGACCACACGGCCATGCCCACGGGCGTGTCCGAGGTCGTGTGCACACTTCAAGCAGAGACACGGTCGTGTAGCGAGGCCGTGTATAAACAGAGTAAAAATTTTTCCAAGCACGGGCTACTGATAAATAGCCACGGCCGTGCGACATGGCTATGGCAACCTTTCGACTTCAACACGGGCTACCAACAATACACCACGGCTGTGCGACATGGCCGTGGCAACCCTAGAGTATCAACACGGGCTTGCACAAACACCCACTCCAGTGTCCCCAGCCCGTGGAAGACACTGCCAAATTAAACACAGCCGTGTGCCCTCCCACACGACCGTGGGAGTAGCGAAGCATCATCGCACACGACCGTTGGACCACTTACACGACCGTGTGAAGAGCGAACAAGTTCGTAAACGGCCATGCAATCTGGCCAACACGGGCTAAACCCGAGACACACGGGCGTATTTTTTCTTTATTAGTCTCATTTTTATTTCGAATCTTATTTTTATTATGTTAACTCCTTTTAATCATTACATTATTAGTATTTTTAGAACTTAGTTTATTATTTTTCTGTTATTTATTTTTCTATCTTTCATATCGGCCAATCCCTAACGAGCAATCTCTATTAATCCAAAAGTCCTACGACTAATTAATATTTTCGCAGTTTCAAAAAGGAGCTCTACAACTCATATTCAACAGAAAATGGGAACACCCTGCCACAATTACCGACTCTTCCTCACAAGTTCATCCTAAATTTAGGGAGTTTCAATCCTCTCCCTATCTTATGATATTATACTTCTCTTGCTATCTATATCTTTGTACATTGAGGGCAATGTACATCTTAAGTGTGGGGGGGAAGTTACTTTAAATCTATAATTATCTATGAAATCCCTGAAATTTTTCATGCTTTGTTCTCAAATAATTCTCAGTCTCCTATTAGGAATTAATTCTGATTGATTTATGATTTTATTGATATGTTGAGAATTAAGATATAGGTGCCTGTACTCTGATTATTCAAACTTTAAAACATTAGGGAATTAAGCATGATAAGTTGAAATTTTTGAGAACCCCAATTTTTGCATAAGTTATTTCTTTAATTCTAAGTATTATCTTGAAATTTGAAATTCACAGGATTGACATCAAAAAGCCATAATTCTGGTGAGATTTTGAGCCTTTTGAGCATACACTCTTTCGTGCTCACTTTTATTATTGCTTTGAGTGAGTCAATACTGGTTTTTTATTCTAGAACTTGCTTTGATTATACGCATCAAGACCACATCATTGATTTGATATACCGAAATGATAAAGGCACTTAGGATTTAACCTACTTACTCCACAAAAAGCCTACCTCCATAAATTAACCCCTAGTAAACCCCGTTGAGCCTAACACCTCATTCTTTGACTCACCCCCTAATTATTAACCAATAACCCATTTTTTGATGAATCTTATTCAATTACTTTGACCCCTATTTTTGTCGAGATTTGAGTTGAAATTATTATCTCGCTTTATTCTCTTTTCCAGCATGTAAAGTTGTAAATATTCAAGATTATTATGAATTGTTCCTAAAAAAAAAACTGTTACAGTTAAATTCAGTTGTCATATGTAATAGTTCAAAAGTTTTTACATATTTCTATTTTAAAGCTACCCAGGCATGAACGATAAAAATTAGCTCAAAAAATATGTTCTAGTGATAGAGATTTTTCTAGTTAGATAATTTTTCAATTCAATCTCGATTCTAACCCTCTTTTGCAGCCTGTGACAACACCCCTAACCAAGCCCCATTACAACCCTTACAAGACCTTTTGATCGATAAGTCATGTCAATCTATAGTGGTGGAGATGTGATTTTCTTGCAAGCCTACGGTAATAACTTCTCATGTTGACTAGAGAGTGCTTAATTCTTAAACCCTAAACACTTTGAGTGGATAGAGTGAACCTTTAGTGAGGATGTCAACTTCTGTTAATTAAGATGGAGAGATAATTACTTAGGAGGAAGGAGAAAACTTATGTTTCAATGATAAAATTCTTCAGCTTAGAGTGATTGAGTCTTTAATGTTCTTTTTGATTGAATTTTCATTATATGATTACCTATGGATTAGTTCGAAACATTATTGATAAAGATTGTAAGTTGAGAGGAATGATTCTTTATTAGAGATTGGGATTTTGCTTGAGGACAAGCAAAGGCTTAAGTGTGGGGGTATTTGATAAACGCTAAACTATACATATTTTTACCTCATGTTTAGCCTATATTTTGGATGAATTATTATCAATTTAGTGAGAATTGGTGCTCTTAATCTTTCTTTTTCATGTCTTACACTCAGGAGAGCATAGGGAAGAGAAAAGAACGGAAAATAGACCAAAAACCGGAGAAAATAGGCCAAAATGTGAAAACGCACGGCCCAAGGAATTACCACACGGCCGTGGCACACAGCCGTGCCACATGAAGATCACACGGTCCAGCCCACGACAAGCACGGCCAAGCCACACGGCCGTGCCTCCACCGATAGAATCACACGGCCTTTGTCGAAGTCACACGGGCGTGGCACACGGGCGTGCTCTAGTCATGAGGAAGAGGAATTTCACTCGAATTGGTATGCTTAGAGGCTAAGAAAGGCTCCTCCAAAGCTCTATATAAAGACCCTAGGAGGCAACTCTAAGGGTGTGGTTATTTCCTCACAAAGGGAAGTATTCTTTCTGCCACACTGAGGGTAGAAGTAAGGGATTACTCCAAAGGAGAAGCTGATTAATTCATCTCAGAAGCCGGAATTCAGTAGCAACATAGAGGATCTCCCTAAAGTCCTTCAGGGTTTTTGGTTTCTTTTATGTTTTGCAATTTTATATCTTCTATGATGTTTCTCTTCTTTATTATGAACTAAACCTCTCAAATACTTGAGGGGGATGAAGCTTAAGACAGATCTTGTTATTATTTATTCTTGAGTTATATGATAAATACTTAAGTTGTTCTTAATTATGTGTGCTTAATTCTTGATTTAATAATCCTAGGTATTACTTCAAGAATTAGATGTGCTTAGAGCAGAGGAGCAAAAGTCCCTATGATAAGAGTAGATCTACCATAATTAAGCGGAGTTGCATGCAACCCTAGATATAGGGCGACATAAATCTACCGGATTAGGGTCAAACCTAATATGGGGAACCATAGATCGAATTAATGCAACCTAGGGAGTTAATTAATAAAGGAACTTTAATTAACAACTTAGGCCTCGTTGCTCTACGCCTCGACGGAGGGTTTAGCATAGGTTAGGGATCCCTATGGATCAAGTCAAGTAAATAAATCGTATAGCTCAAGAACCAATAACAAGTGAAGTCTAGGTGGATTCTCCCTTAAGTATTGCTTATATCAATCAGCTTTTCTCTAAAGTTTTCCCCAATTTATTTTTTGTGCACTTTTAGTTAGTTTTAGAATTAGTTTAAATCAACTCCCTTTATTTTTAGGCTAGATAATAGAAAGGAAGTAAGTATTAGTACTTTTAGTTTCGTTGGGTACGATAACTTGGTCTTGCCACTAAACTATACTACTGTTCGATAGGTGCGCTTGACTCAACGTCGTGATATTAGTTAGTTTTGGTGTGATCAAGTTCTTTATAAATTTTATAACTTCATATCACGCGATATCAGTCACCTATAGATAGAACGTAAGTACTACAATTATCCTCCCTAAAGAGATCCTTTATTGCCACCTTGTTGTTCTATACAAACGATAATAATCGTTCCACAGATTGGCAAATCTTGATGAGCAATGACATCTTTATGGTGTCTCAGGAGGCTCTGGAGATTATGCAGAAACTGTCTTCCAGTATTCTGCAAAAGTTCTCTTTAGAAGAGAAATTGATGGCCCTTTGGACTTCAGAATTATAAGAAATTCTGATTTCCGAGAATTGAGTCTAGAAGTAAGTTTGCTTTTTAATTTGATAGCATTTTTTTGGCATTGTTTTGTTATCTAAACTCAAATGGCTCAAATGGTCATGGTACCAACTTCAACTCTACATTTATTTCTTTTTCTCCTTTATTATCTTGACAGTCAAATATGTAGGTGGAGGGGAAAACTGTGCTGAATTTTGCAATATGTTATGGCTTCCAAAACCTGCAAAACATTGCCAGGAAAGTTAAAACAAGGAAATGTGATAATCAATTTGTGGAAGTCATGGCATGCACTTCAGGTTTCTGTTTCCTTGTATCCTTTTATCTTTTTGGATGTCAAATTGGGTTTTTGAAACATCCACTTGTAACTCCTTATAAGATGGTGAAAATTTCGGTTTAGCATAACAGTTTGGTATGTTAATACATGCAGGTTTCTTAAATGGGGGAGGGCAAATCAAGGCAAAGCCAGGACAATCTCCAAAGGAGTTAATTAAATCATTAGAAGCCATTTACATGGAAAACGTGAGTATGTATTTTTTGTCATGAATTTATTCACTTTTTTTTGGAAAACCAAAAATAATAATTCATCAAGCTAAAACACTTCGTTATGGACAACAATTATGTGTGTTTGGTTGGAGTATTTTTTTCCACATGTTTTAGTCATTGAATACCTATAAACTAATCACAGTTGGTAGTTTTTAGCCACATACATAACTTCTTTGTGGCAAAGAGAAGGAAAATTTTTCACCTACTTTGAAGAGGTTTTATTTTTTACAAGACTTTTTACTCATCTTTCTAATTATATGTTTATATTTATACAAATTATTGTCTAAACTAATTTAAAACATGTGTGTTAAATAAGTTTTTTCCTCCTGTTATTACGCTAGTAACCCAATGTGGCATTAAAGCATAACCATACTTGCAACGCTGTACTACTAAAAGTGAGCATTTACATGCCATAAATGACCAAGATCTCTTTCGAATATGCATTTATTCCTTTTTGTTCTTTCTTTTTAATTGATTCTTTATTATGCCATAGGTTCTGGAAGTTGATCCGTTTAAGAACCCTCTGGTAAAACGGTTGTACGATGAGTGGCTTCGGCATGCAGGTTTTTTTATTATGCCATGTTTGGTGCCGACAAATGGGAAGATACTTGATACTAATGATACAATGAAACATGATAATGCTGCTGATGGTTCAGCTAACAACAAGTAATGAATGGCTAGTTAGGGATCCTTGTATCTTGCTATTTCCATGGTGCTATGGATGGAAAGGGAATACCTCACCTATTTATCTTTGTAAACTGCCTGTTCTATGTTTCTTTGCTGCCTTTGTGTTCAGTTTAGAACCCAAAACATAGATTGCATGGAAAGGAAAACTGTTTTTGGGATATAAAATCTCGAATCCTACTTTTGAAGGTTTTAAAGAATGAGCATAGACGTATTTTGTTTGTTCATGAGAATTTGCGTTGCTAAATTCATGCATTTAAGATTCCTTTTGAGGCTATCTTTTAGTGCTACATTCCCATTGTCTAGCTCCCTTAGAAGCATGCTTGACCAATCTATTTTACGATGATGATGTTGCAATATATTTAACTTACTACCTATTGGATATGCTTGACTCACGACTGATATCCTTATCGCTGTACGGGTTTTTTGAATATTTTAAATAAATCCAATCACTGGAAGCGCTGTTTAATCCTATTGGTCAACCAAGTGATATGTTATTGCTATGGAAACATTTTCAGCTATATTTATCAGGCACTCAAGCAACCGGTTCCATGTGCGCAGTCTTGTTTATTTTCTTCAAAGGAATTTGGTGTAGAAAGTGGCATGTTAGTTTTCAGGAACAAATCTCTTGTTAAATATATGGTGCAAATGGTTCTCAAGAAGTTTGTAGTCTACACATGATTGGTGTAAGAGTAGAAGCAAAAAAAAGTTGGGCGATGTGGAGATGGAAGAAGGTCAATGAGCGTATAATGACATGATAGAATGTCATTATAATGTTGTAACTTTTGATGTTATAAAATTTTAAAACATAATTATGACATATAAACTAATGAAATCATGTAACTTTTAGTTAATATACGACTATTATGTTTGGATGTGAAATATAATTCTCAAGTTATTTATTACTTATTTATTACTTCTAATATTTTAATTATTTTTTATCGTAGAATAATTAAATTATTTATTTCAGTAATGATATTGCAGTTTAAAAAATAATAAAGTAGATTATATATTTTTTATAGTATTATATATTTTGATTTTTTAATTCATATAATAATTATATTAAGAATGTTATTAAATTATATTTTTTATTAAATTATATTTAATAATAGTTATGTTAAAATATGGTTAAACTATTTATTATTTTTATTAAATTATTTTCAATAATAATCTTATTAAAATTTAATAACAATAACAATAACCATCTACCTTAAAAAAATTCTGCTAAGGGTATTCTAGTCATTTTTGTTTTTTTCCTTATACTATTACAACATCATTCCATTCAACCAAACACAAGAATACTATTACAGTTCTATTCTATTCCATTCAACCAAACAGTTGAATTACTTATTACAGCTCTATTCTATTACAGTGAACCAAACATGCTGTTAGATAATTAAGTGAGATGATTTTGGAATTCGACAGATCATCATCGGCCACGTTTATAACAAAGACAAAAAAACTAAAAATCAGAGGTAGGCGCTTACAAATGATGTTCCAAACCAGACAGACAAAAAGCTTCAAAAATGTTCCCATCAAAGCAGACGATTAAGTGACTCAATAAATAGAAAAAAAATGGGATTAATATTCATTTGGTACTTGTTTTTGCTTCGACTTTCATTTGTCCCAATTTAGTATTTGAGTTTGGCTTCAATGCTTAATTTGGTAGTCAGACCAAATTAAATCATGTGACCAATGAATATTTAACATGTGTACTCTAATAAAAAAATATAGATACTTAATTGAGACAATTATCAAATTGAATATTATAATCAAACTTAAGTACTTAAATGGGAAAAAGCTCAATTTGGTGCTTTTATAAAACAATTAATGCTTTTATAATTGGTGCTTGAATTGAGTTGAGTGAGTCTCTAGTTGTTTTTAATAAAATTTAATAAATAAAATATGAGTTGAGGGTAACTTTTTTTATTATAAAAATACTTTTTTAGATTTTGATACGAGTCTTATTTTTTAAAATATTTTACTATATATTTACAGGACACTTGTCAATTCTATAACACTATTTGTGGAGTCTAAAATCTCCATTGATAGTGTATGAAATATTTATCTATAAAATATTCGAAAAACAATGAAACATTCTTATTATAAATAGGATAAACTACATAGATAGTCACTTAACTATAAAAAAAAATTATTTTAGGCACCCAAAATAAAAAGTTTACAATTTAAGCACCCACGTTACATAGTTTAGTCATTTTGGTCACTCACGTTAAAATTATAAATGACAAGTTGACGTGATAGTTAAAAAATCCATATAATAACAAATTTAGCCCTCAAATTTTACATATTATATCGATTAACCCTCAAAATTTATAAATATTCTCAATTTGATCCTAATTCTAAAAAATTTAAAGAAATATAAAAAATACATAAATATTTTCAAAAAAAATATAATAATAAATTCGTAATTGATAATTGATAACATTTGTAAATTTTGAGTGTTATTTTTTTAAAATTATGACTAAATCAATATAATATGTAAAATTTGAAAGGTAAACTTATTATTATACTAGTTTTTTAATTGTCACGTTAGTTTATTGTTTGTGATTTTAACAAGAGTAGACTAAAATGACTAAACTATTTAACGAAGTGCTTAAAATGCAAACTTATTATTTGAATGTCTAAAATGAAATTTTTTATAGTTAAATAACTATATGTATAGATACCGTTATAAATAATATAGATTATTGTGATATCTATAATGGAAGAGAAACCATTTATTTTATCTTATCTCTTTTATTCATGACCTTTATTTATCTTTGATTTTGTAAATTTTATCCTTATCTTTTATTAAAAATATGTGATTCAAGTGAATGAGTGAGGTTGTGGGGATAGACTTCATCATCACTGAGGGTTGTTGACCAACACAACTCCTGGCGTTCCAGAATCTTCATCCCACTCAAACTTAACATGGAATTCTCTATCCTCCAACCATGGGCTTCTCCTATTCCATTTCCATCCCACTGGGTAACTCGCTGCTCCAACCTTTCCTCCGTACTTGTTTTCTACCAACATTAATTAATTATTATTATTAATCACGTCATAAACACATATTTATAGTAATAGAGTAAACTCATTGTAGTCTTTAACCAAATAAGTTATTATCAACCCACTTAAGATTACGAATTCAAAGGAAATTAAAGCTTCAACAAATATACTTTAGCTCATATTTCTTTGTTGAATAGATGAATGAAAATTTTAAGCCAACAATACATAAGTTTTAAATGATTTATTAAACAAGTTTTGAATAATATAAATGAGCTTGTTCATTAATATAAATGAATTACATAAGTTTTGCTTGTGTTCAGTTCATTTAATAAACGAGCCTTAAAATCTTATTCATATTCATTTATTTAGCCTAATAAATGAACAAAAACCAAACTATTCAGAGAATACTTTGTTCATTTACGACCCAAGTTGTTGCATATAATAACTATTCATCTCTTTTTTGAATTTTCCCGATATTACTTATGGATCGAATTGACTTATGACCATTAAAGGAAATATATCCAATTGATTGAAGACTTATCTTGTGGTATTCTGAAGATATTATGTGTGTTGTTTATCTTACTTGGAGGGATAATTTGTTGTAATTAGATATGATCATGAGTTGAGTCACTCACTCAGGCCTGAAGGTGCTTGAAAAGTGGGAGTTTGGGAAAAAATATAAGCTTAAAAAATGTGTTTAGACAAAAAAATAAGGTTCGTTTTCTAAATGGATCGGGCCTCAAGCAAATTTTTTGCCCAAACTCGGTCCGGTCTGAATCACATGCATATACTTTTTCTTTGTATTTTCAATTTGTAAGAAACATTTGTTTTAGTATTTTTAGTGTATTTATTGTATTATGTTTTTATATAAAAAATCTAAAAAAAAATATCACGATTGGGCCAAGTCAAGTTTGGGTTTAGCATTTTTAATATGGGTTGGGTTTTGCAAAAATTTAAGTCTAATTTTCGGGTTGTGTCGGGCCTATACCTAGAAAGCAGATCTAAAATTTTGTATTGGCCCAACCCAAGATCAAGCCTAGTTGTAACAAATTTAGTATTTTAGCAAGCCCGGTTCACTTATATAGGGTGAGAAGATATTGAATTGATAGAATAGTTTGAGGTTTTTTTTTTTTTTTTTTTTTTGATATATTAGCCTTTTAACAATTAACGAAGTGTTTCAATTCTCATTGGTTGTTAAAATTTTCAATTTCATTATAATTAAATTGTTTCTTAATGAATTGGGTAATCTATATAAGAAAAGCAAGAAAATTATGGAGACAGAAGGCATGATGAATTTCAATCAACCCCATCATGATAATTTTGAATTTATTCATAATAAATAACATAGCACCAGTACATCAAACTTGGAATAACACTATCACTCGAGAAAATTACACAAAAGTATGGACAACAATACTTTTGACGTGCTGCACCAACGCTTATTTCATGCAAATTATTTCCCTTACTTATCTTTTACTTAAATTATATTGAGATGCTATTTGGAATTCCCTTACAAGACAGTCCAATTTCACCGGTGGGATGGAGCAAATTATAAGGAACATTAACGGGACCGACCCGGTTATTCGGTTTCTTGTCGATGTTCATCTTTAAGATTTCCCCTTCGATTTCAGCAAGTCTCCTATTGAAAGCATCCGAAGCTTGTAGCGGAACTGCATCGGTGGTCCAGTTGGGGGTTCGCTGTCCAAGATACACTTCATCTGATGCGTGGTTTGACAGCGTTTCGACCACCGTAATGACAGTCAGGGACTGTAGCTGCGAAGACATGGTTCTAAAGAAGACCTTCTCAGGGTTCTTTTCAAGCTCTGCATACTCAGGGGTGCCTTTCTCAGGCATGAACCTTCGGCTTAGTGTTGGGCGGTTGGGGAAGTAGCCTCCGTAGGCGTATTGTCCGTAGTTGACAGCTGCATGGAGTGCAGAAGCGATCCATATGATAATGGTGCAAGATTGTATCAGGTCTTCAAGGTTTTGCATTTTAGGCCACCATGGCTCGTCTTTCTTGTCACCATGACCCACCTCTCGGAGTTCCTTCCACCAGGCTTGAAGTTCAGGGTCCCGTTGAACCTTTTCATCGGTCTTGTAGTAGAATGAGCAGTAGTCTCTGACCCATTTTTCAATAGCAAACCAGATCTTCAACCCATCAACAGCATATGGGTAGTCTTTTATCAGTAACCGGTCAAGGTCGTCCAGAGATTTTATATCACCATCTGCGATCCCTCTGATAAAACAAAAGGCCATACCGTGGTTAATAACGGGTTTGGTTCATTAATTTATAAGATAATATATTGTTGTTATTATAATACCTTTTCTTGAGATCATTGGGAAGAGCCTGATCCATGAAATTCCAACTCTTGTAAATCACAGAGGACATCTCTAGAGAGTATTTTCCAGGGCAAAATGTCCTCTCTCTAATTCCATTAGCATTAATGAGCACCTCTCTAGCCAATGCATTAATAGTCATGGTGTCACGGAAGTGAGGATGGAGAAGCTTATAAATTGGATGAATCACACTCAGCTGTCGGTTTGGTGCAATCACGAATGGCTCTAACACTGCATGAGTGTTCAACCTGACACCAAATCAAAAACACACCCGAAGTTTAGCTTCAAATCATCACTACCTAATTAACACTGCATATATATGTCCTTACCAGTGGCTCACTAGCTGATGGTGACCAGAATCATTCACATTTACAAAAGCTTTAGCAAGCATCCAAATCCAACCCTCAACTCCATGTTCAGCTGGAGTGTATACTTTGTTAACACATCCTATTTTATCTTCTTCCATTTTTGGCAAGCTCAACTCAATGGCCACAGGCTTCAATGTACCATCCCCTCTCAAGAACAGAATGGTCCTAGATGCAAATGTCTTTGCTTCTGTATACTCGTTTATCGCCTGAAGGTAAGGCATAATTGTATCGTGATGATCCAATATAAATAGCCTTTTGCTACTGAGTGCCTGCGCCACGTCCATGTTCTTTAGTGATGAGATACTAAGGTATGAAAATATATTAAAAATAAAATAAAATAAAATCAACTGTTTTGATTGACTGAGTTGTTTTCTATTAAGCTTACTTTGAGGAGCTGAATAAGAAGAGGGTTCAATCCTGCAAGCATTTCTCTGCCAAATTCCTCATCAGTCCTTCATGCAAAGGGATTACTCCGATCTGCTCCAAAGTAATAAACATATTAAAATGAATACGTACATACATACATGCAATATTTAACAACGTTAAAATTTGTTCACCTTCAATCAGTTTAGGCACAGGAAATTTAAGAGTTGCTGGCCATCAGATCGGAAAAACTCCCTCATATCATCTCTAAAGGGATGTTTTTAGCAGCTTGATTGATAAGATCAGTAGGAAGTGGGAGTCCATTGAAGAAGAGATTGTCTACGTCTTTAAATGAGTCGAACTCATTACGAGTATAGTTACCGAAAGCTTCCAGTAATGGTATGATTTTATTAACTAAGCCTTTCAGATTATAAGCGATAAAGCCCGACAGCTTCAAGTGAGCAAACTGCTCATCTTGTGGGACGTAAATGTTAAGAATAGTCGGTAGCCTGCTCTCTGTCTTGGGATCTATGAAAACATAAAAATGTAACATCATGTTAGATTCATTTCAACATAAAATATAACTGAACCCATCCATGTTATTTGAACTTTTCATATGATCCGAACCTGTTTTGGAAGGTGGTCTGCTGGTTCTTCCTCTCCGAGGATAAGGATACTGAGCCGAACCTCCAAGAACCGGACGAGCGAGATCTGCACCCTTATCGGGATTACCCAAATCATTGTACAAAGCATAGTCATAAACACGATCTCCTGTTTTCAATTGTCCAGTCCCATCTCCCCTCAAGACCTGTAACTCTTCTTCTCTGTATTTACGCAACGCTACTGGTGTCTCATGTGGAAGGTATGTCTACAAATATTTTACAAGAATACGAAATTCAGGTTTAATTCATTTTGAACTGAAACTATTATTTGAAAAAGTGTTTAAATACCTTGTTTGAGAAGAAGATTCGTGGTTTTTTATATCGTCTATCAGGATAAACCCAGGAATTACAAACGAAGTGGGTCCGACCTTCGCCAGGAACATTTTCAAGAGTAATTGTTTTTAAGAAAAACTCAGCCGTATGATTATTTCGTAGGATGATAGCTCCAGGGATTCCAAATTCCTCATCCCACTCAAATGAAACCCTGTACAAGGAATCATCACCAGCCAATAACGGAGTATATGTCAGGTTCCAGTATTCCAATGCCGCTCACTTCCCCAGCTTTCCACCATTTTCATTTGCTACAGAACAAACCAGTTAACATTAACACCGTTATTATTTCCATAACTACGAAAAAAAAAAGGGATTTGTTTGGAAACTTGGAACGGAACGAACCTGGGTCGGGATTTTCAGCACTGACGAGCTGGAGACTGACTTGATTGCCGAGCAATTCAAGGAGGCTATCAGCTACGGTTGAATGCACGGCAGTGAAGTCCAAGACATTCTTCTTAACTATAACAACACTGCCTGTGATTGTGTTCTTGCTGGGTTTATTCTGGCCGGTAATGTCGCCGACAACGTTGCCGACTGATCTCGCCAGATTTCCAAGAATCATTTTCTTGCTGGTCTTGTTAGCTACTACAAATATATGAAGTTGATATTTTTGAAGTTGATGTGCCAAAATGAGAGAAATGTTTCGATATTTATAAGGAAAGATTTGGCTATTGCATAAATTAATTAATTAATTAATTACTTGAGACAGCTTTAGCAGGATATCATAAGCCTTACTGTATAGTATTTTTTTTTTTTTTCGGTGAACGATGAACTCTTGTCCGAAAATACATCAACTCATAACGTTGTTAGTTTAAATCACTAACTTGTTAAAATTAGTTAAATTGATTAAAATTTAATGTATGATTTTTTCCTCAGCGATTAACAACAAAAATAATTTTTGATAAAAATATCACAAAATCCGTTTAATGTCAAATTTTTTATTAAAAAATAGGTAAATTAATCTATATACACGAGATGAATGAATAAAATAATCCCTCCTTTAAAATTATATCATTAAATATTTGTTTTGATATTTTTATATAAGGTATAATAACATATTTAATCCTCAACCTTTATACAATTATTTAATTTAACCTCTACACTATTGGTGCAAGTAAAATAAAAAATTAAAAAAATTAAAAAGCTTAATAATAAATTAAAAAAATCAATTAAGCCAAATAAATTTCAATGAGGCGTTTATTTTGTATATAATGAGGCATTTATTTTGTATATAAATTTATACTCTGATATATGTTAATATGTTTTTTAATGTTTATTTTATCTATATTATATTGATGTTACAAGTCAATCAGATACCAATTTAATTAAGAAAATTATGAAAATATCCATTCATTATCAAAATAAGTAATATTATTTTAAGGCACTTTAGTCTTTTTGGCCCATGCCAATTAGGGAAATTAACTCGACACCAATTTTGAATGTATAATTCTATTCATTTAGTAATCGTAATTTGATGTATTTATGTGTTTAAATTTTGTTTTTACTTATAATTTAATCTATTTTTGTTAATTTTAATATTGTATATATTTTGTGTTTTTATTAATTTTATATTAGATGTCAACCTAGTTTTAACTTAGTTGACATTGATATTATTATCTATATAAAAACATGTAAATTCAAGCACGCTTATCATCCTATTTAAAAGTTAAAAAATAGGTTATTTGATTAGTTACATTTATATTATGAGTGTTTCTCTTTTGGTAAAATCGGCAAATTTTAATAAAAAAGTTTTATAGTGTAAATAAATAGATTTAAATTTTTAAATTTAAAAAATAAAAAATTTAAAATCTTAAAAATAAAAGTACGTGGATTAAATTTAAAATATATAAAAATAAAAAATATATTTTAATTTTTAAAATTTTATATTATAATTTAACTCAATAAATTAACTCAATGCAAAGCTTGGGTAAAACCGCACTAATATATATTAAACAAAGCTAAGCTAAGCTAATCTGTGATATGATTCATATAAATTATAATCATTAGGTTAAATTATGCTATTATATCTGTATTTTGTGAAAGTTGTGAATTTAGTTTATATACTTTAATTAGGTCAAATGTAATTTTTGCATCTTTTTTATGGTCTACTTTTTAAATTTTGAAATTTTAGTCCAGACCAAAATAGTAGTATTTAAATATGTTCTATTAAACTCGTATACTAGAATTGCACTATGCATACAATTGTAAATTTAGCCCATGTCTCAAATTGGATCGTTTTAAATCTTTATACTTTTCAAATTTTAAAATTTCAGTCTAAACAAATTTCAGTCATTAATCCATTAACTGAATTTTTAGTGAGTAAAATGTGGACATAACAAGTTAAGATGTAATTACACGTATGATAACATATTTGCCATATCAGATTTTGGAAGTGATAGAGCATAACTAAATGAATTTAACAATTATAGTTTCATGAGGACTAAAATTTTAAATTTTAAAAAAAATAGAGAAACTAAAAAATGACCAAATTAAAATATAAGAGTTAAATCCACAACTTTCACAAAATATAAAGACTAATAATATAATTTAAACTAGCATTATATTTGTTTCTAGAAGAAATTACCATAGTCAAGATAATGATGAGGTTATATTTAGATGGAAACTCATTTATAAGATCAAAATAAATTTTTTTAATAAAAGATAGATTTTTAAGAAAAAAAAATCTCATAAATAACAAGACTTTAATGCAAGATTTTAGAAGACTTAATGATAAATTTAGCTCTTAATTTTTTTTGTCAAATTAATTTGTACCTGTTTTTAGTTAAATTTAATTATCAATATTTTAAAAGGGATGGGATCACAATTTTAATGAAAAAATCAATTAAAATGTTAAAATTTTTTTTATGATGTTGACGTGGCAACCCATATAGAAGTCTATGTGTACTTCATGTTAATATAACAATATTTGTCACATATATTACATCAATAAATAATTTAAAGTTTAGAAAAATATTCAAAAAAATCAAAATTTTAAAAGAATTATAAACTAATCATAAAAAATCAAAATATTAGAAATTCCGTCCGAAAATAACAATCCAACTCTTTTTTAAAAAAATAATGATTTAGTTTGACTTTTTTATAAAAAGTTAAAAGTCAACTTTAACTAGAAAAGAATAAAAACTAAATGATATTACTAAATCTGGCCAACTTATTAATTAACATATACATAATTGTCACGTGATAAAATTTGAATCTAATTGCTTAAAATTTCAATATTTATCATCATTATTAAATTTAAAATCCATAGTTTTGTGTTTTTGACTGTTTCGACCTTTCAGTTCACTCAAACTATCGAGATATTTCTTTTGTTTATGATATTTATTTGTGCCATCCCATTATCTATTGTTTTGCTTAATGTTGTTGTTATTACTTTATTAAATGTTCTGTTTTGGTTTTTTATTAATAAATAATTATTATTTTACCAATAAAGTCCTATTTTCTATTTTATCTATTGAAATGGGCAACTTTTTTATTATTTATTAGAATGGGCCGAAAACACTAAAACGCGTACACATAAGAGCGTTTTAAAAGAAAATTCTAGAAAAACACTTCCTTGAGGGAGCGTTTTGCCATGTCAGCACAAAACGCTCTTACGTGTACGCGCTTTGCTGACGTGGCAAAACGCTCCCTTAGGAAC
Source organism: Gossypium stocksii (assembly GCA_020496765.1). Classification (NCBI taxonomy): domain Eukaryota; kingdom Viridiplantae; phylum Streptophyta; class Magnoliopsida; order Malvales; family Malvaceae; genus Gossypium; species Gossypium stocksii. The sequence goes on from CM035623.1 coordinate 117,100,758, forward strand.
GTGTTTTAGCACGTGTTTTTCTAGGGTTAGGGCGATTTGCATGTTTAGTGTCTAGGGTTTAGGATTTTATATTTTAGGGTTTAGGGTTTTGCCATGTCAGCAAAGCGCATCCACGTCAGCGCGTTTTGTGCTGACATGGCAAAACGCTCCCTCAGAGAAGCGTTTTTCTGAAATTTCCCCTTAAAACGCTCATACGTGGACGTGTTTTAGTATCTTCAACCCATTCTGGTAAATAATGAAAAAAGTGGCCCATTTCTATAAATAAAGTAAGAAATGGGCTTTTATTGGTAAAATGGTCATAAATAATTTATTGGTATTTTCTTTCAAAAAAAATTCCTAATCTCGACCTTCCACATGTAAAAAGATAAGAAAAAGGAAAAAGCCAAACCTTTGTAGTAGAGGTGAGCATGAATTGGGCCAGGCAGAGTTCGGGCTGGACTCAACTAAAAATTCAGGCTCGTTTACTTGGCCCAGGCCTAAAAAATGGGTTTAAAATTTTGCCCAAGCCCTACCCGGATAAAAATGCTAAAACTTGGGCCCGACCTGGCCCACCCATATTAAATTTTATATTATTTTTTATATAATTTTAAAAAAAATATAATGCATCAAAAATACTAAAAAATCAAAATAAATATTTCCCAACAAATTGAAAATAAATTTTAAAAAAATATAGCACTAAGATAGATGCAACTTAACAACTAAATGTCTCTAAAGTAATAACAAAATTAACAAATGTCTTTAAAATAATAATGAAATTAACAATAAAATAAGTTTTATATAATATCTAAATAATAACAACAAAATAATAGCAACATAATAGTAAAATGGTAGCAAAATAGGGAGAAAACGACAAGAAAATAATATTTAAAAAAAGCAAATTTTTTTTGTTCTCTAGTGAATTTGGGTCAGGCCGGGCCGGGCCGGGTTTGGGCAAAAAATGTCTTACCCGAGGCCCGACCTATTTTTTAAACGGGTCTTATTTTTTTGTACAAACTGGAGATTCGATTTTCAAATTTCTTTTCATGTTAAAGTTTATTTTCGAATAAATTTAGTTATTTAAAATTTATATTTTTAATTGATATTTTTTATATTTTTATAATTAAATTTAAATTAAAAAAATATTTTTTTATTATTTAAATTGAATCAAGGCCGACCCAATTTGAGGTGCAAAAATTTTTGTCTAAATTCAACCTAATTGAATCGAGCGGACTACCCAATCTTTAGTCAGATCTTGATGAGTGATGTGTTGATTTATACGTTTAAAATCAAATTAAATCCAACTTACATTGAGAATAAATTTAAACTTTAAAAACAATATTATTGATAAAGAATAATAACCAACACAATATTTACTTAAAGCCCTCGATATCCTAAAGCCTTAATTTTTAGCAACAGTGCTAAGACAGGTAGGATGTGTTCCTATTTGAACCTTCACTCGTGTTGGTTTACTATGATTAGTCAAAAAGTTTATTAAAATAACCTTAAAATATTCAAAATAGATTGTATTATCATGAAAGTATTTTTATCTTTTCTTTAATAAAAAACCGATAAAAATTGTAAATGTTGATATTTGAATTATTGCCACCAACATCTACAATTTTTTTTTTACAACTTTAAGTAAAATTTTATTTTAATTTTTTATACATTTAAATTTTATTACACAAAATCTTTTACCATATTGTTTGTATATCTATACTATTATTTAAGTGTGTAGTTGAGTTGATGTCACGAGTCGACTTAACAAAAAGTTTTATTTTGATATATTTACACCATTCGTTTGTCTATACTGATGAATTCGTTAATTGAGTTGGTTTTACAAGTCAACTCGATACTAACCCAAGAAAAATGACAATATTGTGATAAACAATTAGGGTGTATTTAATATTCTTAATCTAATATATTAACCTATTTAAATTTCTTTTTACTCACAATTTAATTTTTTTATATTTTGTAGACATATTACATATATATTATTATTTTCAAACCTAACCCATCATTTTCATTACTTATTTAAATAAATGTTTATATTTTAAATATGTGACATCTATGCATACACGATGTGATAAAAATTTTAAAATATTTTAAAGGATTGATAATTTTATGTACCCTACTGAATAAAGGAAATTTAGAAAAGAAGGAAGAAAACCAACTTTAGAAATTCAATGCAACGAAAAGTAAAGTAATAGCAATAATGTTCATTATTTTTATTATTACCTTTTATTTTTTATAAATAAATATATTAAATAATAATAATTTAATTTATACTAGACCCTTCAATCACTCAGTACTGCCTTTGATTACTTTAAAAAAAATTGAAGTGTCTTAATTGATAAATTCATAGAATAAAAGTATATCATTAAAATTAAATTTTATGTGACGAACAAACACCTATCAAAGAGACGTGAATATCCATATTAGGTAAGGTTTGAACTCTTTCTCTTTAAATGACATCAACATAATCAACAACTTCAATAATACTAATAAAATTTAATTTAAAATTCATCATTGTTAATTAATAAAAAATTATAAACAAAATTAAAGCCCACCAAAGAAGCGGAGTTAATTTCCAAATCTTTATTATTTGACTTTTTATTTTTATTTTCTAATATAATTTAAAAAAAGATATATATATATATATAAATATATAACAAATTCGGAAAAAATGCTAGGTACCAAAATGTCTAACAATTAAAGATTTTGGATTTCAGAAAAAAAGGTTTATTTATTATAAAAATCATTCATTGATGTTTAAAAAATAAAGTAATATATTAACCATTTCAACTTCATCATTGTACCACGTCACTGGTTAATTTGTCTTGTTATCGATGATGTACACATTAATATTCAGATTGATTAGTTATTTTTAGCATTATTAATTTTTAAATACCAAAATAGACGGCTGTGTAAAATTTAAGTATCAAAATTAGAAATACATATAATTCAAGAGTTAAATTATAAATAAGTAACCTTTCATAAATAAACAGGCGAGTGATCATACAATAAAATAATTAATAAGTAGGTAGATGGGCAATAAATATGTTAGAACTTATGATATGCCACCATAAGTTAGAAAATTTTTTTTAGAGAGTCGAATTAAATTTTATATTTTTACGATAGTAAAAATATAATTTTATTATTTTTATAAATTTTAAAAAATTAAATCAAATTTTTATTATTTAAAAAAAATTAAAGTATAAATTTAGATAACAGTGTAAAATTTAAGTATCATAATAAGAAATACATATAATTCAAGAGTTAGATTATAAATAAGTAATCTTTCATAAATATTAACTTTTAATGGCTTTGATTAATAATTATTTTATATCAAACAACCGTTATTAATAAGCAGGCGAGTAGCACATGGTGGAGGATCATATAATAAAATAATTAATGAGTAGGTAGATGGGCAATAAATATGTTAGAACTTATGATATCCGACCATAAGTTAGAAAACTTTTTTCAGGGAGTCGAATTAAATTTTATATTTTTATTATTTTAATAATTTATATCTTTATAAATTTTAAAAAAATTAAATTAAATTTTTATTCATTTGAAAAAAAATTAAAGTGCAAATTTATAATTATTAATTTTAAAGCAAAGAGGAGACCCTACCAAACTTTTCACCTTTCAATTCACTGTTGATTGATAATAATAGGTGGGAATGAATATTATAAGTCATTTCACTATAAACAGTAACGATTTTATCATGCTTACCAACTCTTTTGTTTGGGAAAGACACTTATTCTTCGCATCTGTAAAACGAGACTATTTTATCAATCTAATATAAAAAATTTTGATATTTATAAAAATGACCATTGTTCAAAAAATTTACCAAAATGACTTAAAATGAACAATAAATATGTGATTATCTTTAATATGTTGATACAAGGAAATTATATATATGGTGACGAGTAATAAACCCAAGTGTGATATGTTGAGAAAATAAATTTATCAATATTGAATTTATATGTAAGATGTGTAAGTATGCTAACTATTGTTGTTGCTTCATGATTAGGCGAGTGTCAAGCTATTGATTGAATAGTAGTATGTTTATTTATTTGAAGCATTGAAATGGTAAGTGTTTAAGTGAAAATAAGTTAGTGTTCATAAAAGAATGGTAAGACTTAAATTATGAATTTTTTAATGAAATGGCTTGTTCGATATGAAAAAGGCTTGGTTAAATGCACTAACTTGTGACCATGGCTATATGATATACATATGGAATAAATGTGGAAGAGTTAAAGTTATATAAAGTTTTACTAAGCTTGGGGTAATAAGTATATGCGTGTGATACTATGGATTTATTCACCTTGTGAATTGATGAATATAGTTAATGCATATTAGAAAAAATAATATAGGAATATTTGGATATGTAAAATTTTATATTTGAAAAGAATTAATATGATTAAAGATTATACGAACTTACTAGAAACTCATTGCTTACGTGTTTGTTTTATTTATTTACCTTACAGATTATCAGAAGCTGGAGCGGATTAGAAGCTTATCGGAGCTATATCACACTATCCATTGGTTCTAACGGTAATTATGGATGACTTAATTCTGGTTATAATGGCACGTATAGGTTTATTTAACTAAATGTTAATCTATAAGTTTTTTGTTAAAATTAGTTATGTAATTGACTTGTGTTTTGATATTATGATATTTGCATGATTGCCTTATAATGTTGATGTGAATGAATGATAAGAGGTAAAATAATAGTTGAATATGATATATTTAGGTTGATGCATGAATGATTAAAAATAGGCAAATTTGGGATTGAAAAAGACATAGTTTGAAATTGGTCTTGAATGATACTTCTTGGATTGTTCCGTTAATAAGTGTGGAATACTTATGATGTTATATCAGTTAGGCACTTAGAAAGCTTATTTAATATGTTTTGATTGTGTTTAAATGTGTCTTGAAGTGATTGAACGAATAGTTCTTCAGTTGTTTGATATCAAAAATTTGCAGAGTATGGTAAACTTGTTGTTTAAGGCTCATATTGAGTCCACACAGCTTATACATGGGCGTGTGGATAGACTATGTGTCCCATGCAACTTTAAAATTTAAAACAAAATGCCCAGGAAATTGTACAATGGCGGAAACGCAGGTGTGTGTCTCAGCCGTGTAAGGCACGCGGCCTAGTACACGGGCGTGTGACTTGGCCGTGTGAGGTAAGTCAGAGAGTTACACAGAGTCGGACACGGCCTGAGACACGAATGTGTTTAGGGTCAAACGGGCATGTCCCTGAACCACACGGGCGTGTGAGCCCTGCACATAGGAAAATTTTTAAAATTTAGCGAAAAATTTTCTAGACTTTCAATTGAGTCCCGATTTATTTCTAACACGTGATTTTGGGCCGCGAGGGCTCAATCGAGGAACATTATGATTAAATTAGGATGTGTATGTTAAATAATTAAGTAATTGTTTGTAATTGATCTAGTAAGTGTAACGCCCCTAACCCCAATCCGTCACCGGAATAGAGTTACGGAGCATTACCGGAGTTACCGATTTATTTATCAAATATTTTATTTCATCTAACATTTATATTTGAAACCAATTAAAATTAAACATATTGTGCCTCAAATGTTTTTTTTTTTCTCGACATGTTTTACTTGGATTTATTATTCGTCTCAACATACTTAATTTACTTGTATCAGCGTGTCAAAGATAATCACATACTTACACATCATAATTAATATCATTTCCTTTCCACGTTCAAGTCTTGTATTTGAGTCATCCGGACCTTTATAAATAAATTTGATCATCATTTTCATTTATTTCATGTTCTAATACATTCAATTAATCTTCTTAAACAAAATTACCATTTTACCCTTAAACTTTTAATTAATGACAATTTCATCCTTAGGCTCAAATAAATAAATTTCTTGCAATTTAATCCTTATTTCCAGCCGTCATTCTCATACAAATTGATAACAACCCGTGAATTCTATAAAATATCAGAATTTTCCATAATTTCAACACTTTTCAATTTAATCCTTAAAACATGTTTTTCCTCGATCTTGAACTAAAATAATAATTTCATTTAAATTTTGCAATTTAAATAATAAAATAATCCTTTTCATGTAATTTGATCATTTCTAGCATTTTTACAAAATTGCCCATAAAGTTTTACTTTTATTCAATTTAGTCCCTGGGCCTAAAACATACAAATTACCCATGCTAGCTGAATATTCATACATATTTTCCTCCTCCTCCTCTCCATTCCACATCCTTTATTTATATAACATGCTTATAAGTAACATCATCAATAATTTCACTATTTACTTATATGTGAATATCCAAGCTGTCCACCTACGTCACAGTCACCAATTTATTTTTATCTTGAGCTACAAAACTCCAAATTAAGTTCTGTAAATTTTACATGAAACTAGACTCACATATCTTCTTACCATAAAATCTATAATTTTTTGGTTTAGCCAATTAGTACAGTTTATTCTTTAAATTCACTCCTCTTCTGCTATCTGACAGTTCTGACCCTTCTTCACTAAAAATTAATTATCTCTTTGTACAGGAATCGGATGATGTTCTCGTTTGTTTCTCTTGAAAATAGACTCATTAAAGAATCTAAACATATAAATTATGTCTCATAATTATTTTTATAAAATTTTTAATGATTTTTCAAAGTCGGAGCAGAGGATCCCGAAATCATTCTGAACCAGTCTCACAAAAATATAAATATCTCAGAATACAGAATTCATTTACTTGTTCTGTTTCTTTTATATGAAAATAGACTCAACAAGCTTTAATTCCATATCTTATTTAACTTCTAATTCAATTTCTACCATTTTTGGTGATTTTTCAAATTTAGCTTACTGCTGCTGTCCAAAACTGTTTTAGTGCAAGATATTAATTACCAAGTTTATATCACCCTTATTTTCTTTCTCTACACCATTTCCCATCACTTTATCTTATTTTCTCTTCACTACCATATCAAGAACATAGAATCATATATAAGAAAACTTTACATTAACATCATTTACATGCTTTTTCAATAATATTAAACTTAAAAATACATGGAAATCTTGATGTTCTTACCTTGTTTTATTGTTTCCAAACTTTAACTTCATTTTCTCTCTCCTCCAGCTTCTATTTCTTGAATCCAACTTGATATTCTAACTCCTCATAGTCTCCTTAACATTTTTCTCCTTCGGTAGCTATGGAAATTCTTTTGATTTCTAGGTGAAAATGGTGAATTTTTGGTGGAATGACCAAATTGTAAAGAAAGCAAAACTTTCTTTCTTTCTCTCTTCCTCTCACGTAGGTGCATGGGAAAGATGGTGGTTCTTCTCTTTTTTTTTCCACACACGCACACACATATATATACTAAATAAAATAATAAAATAATAAAATATCTTATTAAAATATTAATAAAGTAATATTTATCTTATTAAATAATTATAAAATATCATCACACCACCATTACCTTCTAGATTTCTCTTTCCTTCTAATTGACCATTTTGCCCTTCATAATCTTTTAAAATTCCATCATTGAATCATCACTTAATTTGGTAAAATTACGATTTAGTCCCTCATAATTCTTCACCTATTCAATTTGGTCCTAATCCATCCATTTTCATGGTTTCTAGATCATTCCACCCCTAAAATATTTGCACTATTGGTCCTTTAAATTTTCATATTTACACTTTAACCCCTTAAATTTTGAATATTTACTCTTGGGCAACAAAACTTTTCTCACTTTTACAATTTAGTCTTTTCTTGAATTAATATGTCATAATATACTTCCCAATGACATAACTCAATTTTCCTCTCCTTATCACTTTATTTCCTTATTTTACTATATCTAAAATACTATCTTACTGTAGAAATTTTCGGAGTGTTACAATAAGGGTTAGGGGTTGTTATAGAGTACAATCGGTCCATGGCAAAGGATGAATTGACGGATAAGACTATGGTTGGACCATGACAGTGTTTAAATGTAAGACCATAACTGGGCTATGACATTTTAATGAAAAGGCCATAAATGGGTTATGACACTTTGAACGTAAGACCATGGTTGGACCATGGCGGTATAAATATATATGTAAGACCATAGTTGGGCTATAGCATTCTGATGATAAGACCATAACTGGGTTATGGCACTATGAACATAAGACCATGGTTGGACTATGCCAGTGTTTATATGTAAGATCATAGCTGGGCTATGTCATTCTAATGATAAGACCATAACTGGGTTATGGCACTACAAATGTAAAACCATGGCAGGGCTATGGCAGTGCATATGTAAGACCATAATTGGACTATGGCATAAAAAAAACAATGTACTCATATCCGTAAGTCTTTTTTTGAATGGTAAGTTATCTGGAGTTGTCTTGGATGATATATGTATATGAAGAAACAGTAAAAGAATGAAATGTATCATGAAATGTGTATATATATATATATATCTTGATATGTTGATACATAGAAATTATGTAAGTTAAGATGAGTAATAAATTCAAGTGTGACATGTTGAAATAATAAGGTTATTGATGTTGAAATTATGAAATATGTTTAAGTATGCTAACAAGTGTTGTTGTTTGATGCTTAGGCAAGTGTCAAGCTACTGGTTAAATGGTAATATGTTTATTTATATGATGTGTTGAAAGGGTAAGTTTTAAGTTATGTAATTTCTTATGAAATGATTTATCATGTAACACCCCAAACCCGGCGTAGACATTATGGTCGTATCCGGCAATGTCACACGATAGTGCTTTTGAAACCTCGTTGTTACGATAAAAACATTCCATGTTATTATCTTTAGTAAACCTTTGTTAAAACTTAGGAAGTCATCTTTATTCATTTAAAACATTTGTTTTGAAACATCCCTCGTTGCGGAAACTTTAATAAAACAGTCAAGTGATCATACATTTAGAAAATACTTTAACTTTTTGAAAACCTCATTTCCTACGACCAGCAGGTATAAATCCATAAAGTAAAATAAATAAATAAAAACCCAAATTTAAAATCAAAGTCCCAGAAGGTCCTTAAATTACAACCTAAATAAGCAATAATAATCAAATCATAAATTGTAAATTGAAAACCATGAAGTCCAAAAATTATTATGGTCACCGCGGAGTCCTCCGTCGCACAGATCCGTTAAAGTCTAGGGATTACCAATGCACATTAAACAAAAAGGGTGAATTTACGTAAACTCAGTGTGTAATCCCACAGAAACAAACAAACAATCAGTATTCACAATACACAGTTGAGCAATCTTGGGCCCAAGCCTTTTTTAGTATCAGTGACAATTTGGGCCTTAGCCCATCTCAGTACAGTGTCAAAAATGCAGTAGGGCCTTAGCCCATCACAGTATCAGTAGCAGTTACAGTTATGCAGTAGCAAAATCCTACCCAACCAGCATCTATACATCATCTCCGTCCAACCCTACACTCCATGTGGAGATATAATCAACCCACCCATCCCTACACTCCAAGTAGTACCGCACGCGACACAAAACAGTAGTTTGCAGCTGAACTGCCAGTAAATTAGGCTTAAAGCCTTTCGGTACACTTCCTCCGAATAACAACCCCCAACCCAATGCAATGCAACATACAATGGATGATATGCTATTATGCAATTTCAGTACATATATTCAGTTCAGATATTAATATGCTCAGTACAGACATCATTCAGTCAATTTCACACATTTAGGGGTCTAAGTAGCGTTTACCGACCTTACAATAGGTTCACAGTCGACTTAGGCGACTCGTGCAACCTTAGAAACATTTCGATAAAAATGGGCTCACACGCCCATGTGATCTGCCTGTGTGGGCACACACGCTTATGTGGCCCACTCGACCCAAATTGGCCTTGGCCGTGTGATCCATTTTTAATGTAACCCATGCTAGCTAAATATTTATATATGTTTTCACTATATACTTATATGTTTATTTAAAGTTGTCTCATTGAGTCATTGTCATTAAATTATTTATATCTTGAGCTACAGAATTCCAAATTAAGATCCGCTTAATGTTTTTGAAAGTAGACTCAAATATATTTCTACCATAAAATTTTTAGAATTTATAGTTTATCAAATAAGTAAAGTAAAATCTTCAAATTTATCTCTATTCTGTTGTTTGACAGCTTCAACCTTTCCTTACTTAAAATTATTTATCTTTTAGTGCGGAATTTGGATGATGTTTCCATTTATTTCTCTTTAAAATAGACTCATTAAAGATTTAAAAATATAAATTTAAGCCCCTAATTATTTTCTTAATTATGATTTTCCAAGGTCAGAACAGGGGAACCCGAAATCATTTTGACATTGTCTCACAAAATTTATTATATCTCATAATTTACAATTCCATTGCTTACACTATTTCTTCCATGAAAAACTAGACTCAAATAAATTTAATTTCATATTTTATTCAACCTCTAACTCAATTTTCACTATTTTTGATGATTTTTCAAGATTAGACTATTGCTGCTGTCTAAAACTATTTTAGTGCAAAATGTTGATTTCCAAGTTTATAACACCCTTATTTTCTTTCTCTACAATTTTTCGCATCATTTTCTCCTATTTCTCTTATTTCTCAACAGAAAGCAATTTTGGCTTTTCGCCGAATCCTTTTTTTGCGTTTCGGGTACACACCTGGTATCGTTTCGTTGCAAATACGCTCCAAAACACTCCAAGACCTAAAAATCGATAATTAGAGCCCAATTTAGATCACTAATAAAAACTCAAAACCGAAAATTGTCTACATCGAAGTTGATAGCGAACCTAAACACTTACCAGCAACGAACCGAAATTTCTAATCTCAATTTGCTTGTGAAGCCGCAACTGATTTCTGATTTTCGCCTAAACCAAGAGAGCCAAAACAATCTTTTTTAGGAACTAGCTAAGAAACGATAAAATAGAGACAGTCAGATACTTACAGAACGAGTGTATACAATTGCTAGCCGAAAAGTAGGCTAGTAGAAAAATCAAACAGAGAGGGTGGAAATAGGGAGCAAAAATTCGGCAAAGCAAAGAAGAAGAGTATGGGGAAAAGAGGAGAATGCCGAAATTTGGGAAAAATAAAAACCAAATTTGAAACTTAGATGATATTGGTAACTACCTTACATCCCTAAATTTTCTCCCACTAATCCTATTAACCTACAACCACTCCAGAATCTCACTCTGCCAAAATACTTGTCCATCACTGCACAAAAATAACACCTACACTCTAGCATGGATTCAAACTCAAGATCTCATGAAATCAAACACTCCACTTAACCACTAGACCAACAGGCCCATGCTGTTATTTAATTACTAATTATTAAACTTAAGCCCTTTAGGCCAAGTTAAGGCTTTATTTATAAAAATACTAAAATTTGCTCAAGTCATGGCTTGAACTTTGGACCTTCCACACACACCTAAAGCACTTAACCATTGAAGTAGACAAGTACTTATGTCACATATACACAAAAACAAGAATTAAAAATTTTGGGGCATTACATATCATGTAATTAATTTTAAAAATGGCTATATTCAAATACATTAGCTTGTGGTTATGGTGGTATGGTATGTCTATGACTGGTGAGTTATGCATATGGAATGAGTGAGGAAAGTAAAGAAATGCAAATGAAAATTTAGAGATTTGGAATAGTTAAAGTTGTTGACTATACTTTATGAATATTGTGGTATCAATATTGGATTATTCTGAATATGTATAAATTTCTTATTTAAAATAAATTGATATGATTAAAGTTTATACGAGCCTACTAAGCATTCATTGCTTACACAATTGTTTTCTTTTACTTTTCAGATTATCGGAAGCGCGATTAGGTTGGAAGCTTGTCGGAGAGATATCACACTATCCATTGGTTCTATCGGTATTTTCGAATGTTTTAATTTTGGACATAATGTCATGTATAGGTATTTTATTTAATGTTGGTCTATATGTAAATTGTTGAGATTAGCCACTTATTTTAGCTTGTATTGATTGCCATATTATAGTTTGTAGATTTGTGAATTAGTAGGGCTAGGTTAGTAACAAATTGGGTGAGAAATACGACTTATAAAATGACCTATTTTCATCCACACAGGTAGAGACAGGGGCGTGTGTCTCCTAAATTTAGGAAAAATTTTGAAATTTCGCGAAAAATTCTCTGAGTTTTCCAATTTAGTCTCGACTTGTTTCTAGTGCCTATTTTAGGCCTCGAGGGCCCATTTAAAGGGACTATATGATTGTATATAATTAATTTTAGATATGAATAGTAAATGACATGAATTAATTGTAATTATTCTATAAACTCTGGTAATGCTTCATAACCCTATTCCGGCGACGGATATGTGTCAGGGGTGTTAAATTAGTGGTATCAGAGTTACGGTTTAGTTGGTTCTTGGGCTGAATGTAGCATATGTGAAGTCTAGAAATACATGCCATTATATAACATGTGATAGTGTGATATCTCCTGACTCTGATGAGATTTGTTTTACTTAAACATAGAGATGCTTTCCAATCGAGCTAATTCCGATAATGCTAAAAGCGATACTCAAGTATATGAGTTAAAAGTTTATTATGATGAATCGAAACTCATATAGATCATGCATATCAAATTTGACATGTATTAAAAAAATTTAATTATTTGTTTTACGTAAAAATTTCAACCGTTCAATAAATATTAATATATACAATATTAATATTTTAGATCAAAATAATAGAAATATCGAATTAGTTTGAAATTTTACATATATGATAAATGCAATTATGTCAACAGATTTAATGGTTGAATTTTTAAAATATCAATACTATAGAATATACAAAAAAAAATTACACTAATGTAAGTAAATTTCTCCATTTATTCAAGTTAATGGTATCAAAACATATTTGTATTAATTATTAGTACAAAATAAGTTTTTATTATGAAATTTGTTCATTTTCATTTTTAGATAATTAAGTGAGATGATTTTGGAACCGGCAGATCATCATCGGCCACGCTTATAACAGAGACAAAAAAGAAAAAATCAGTGGTAGGTGCTTACTTTTAGGGGTGTTCAATCAGTTAACCGATCGGTTAACCGACCTGAATTACAATTAACCGAATTAAGCAACCCTTTTAAACCCTTAACCGTTAACCGAATCGAAAATTTTTCAAAAACAATTAACCGAACCGAACTTTTTCGGTTAATTCAGTTGGTTAACCGAATTGACCGAAATTTATATATTTTTCTTATTTTTGGTTAAAACAAGTATAAACATATAAAAAATTGATCGACTTAACTAACCTATTAATTTATATTTCCAAAAAATTAACCGAACTGACCGAATACTTATATATTATAATATTATTTATTAAATTCGGTTAATTCGGTTAATCGACCGATTTTGAACTGAATTAACCATTAACCGACCGATTTCTAACCGAATTAACCATTAGTCGAACTTCTAAAAAATTATTAACCGACCATCGACCTAATTAATTCGGTAAACTGACCGATTAACCAAATTCGATCGGTTAACCTAATTAATTCGGTTTTACCCAAAATTTGCACACCCCTACTTTCTTTAAGATATGGATGAATGGTGTTCCAAACCAAACAGACAAAAAACTTCAAAAATTTTCCCATCCAAGCAGACAATTAAGTGTGATTTAATAAATAGAAAAAAAAGAGATTAATATTCATTTGGTACTTGTTTTTGCTTCGACTTTTAATTTGGTACTTGAGTATTTTTGTCCCAATTTTGTATTTGAGTTTGGTTTCAATGCTCAATTTGGTAGCCAAATCAAATTAAATCATGTGACCAATGAATATTTGTCAATAGTGCTCTAGTAAAAAAATATCGATACTTAATTGAGACAAGTATCAAATTGAATATTGGAATTAAACTTAAGTACTTAAATGGAAAAGAAAAAACTCAATTTGGTGCTTTTATAAAATAGTTAATGCTTTTATAATTGGTGCTTGAATTGAGTTGAGTGAGTCTCTAGTTGTTTTAAATAAAATTTAATAAATAAAACATGAGTTGAGTGTATTTTTTTATTATACAAATACTTTTTAAATTTTGATATGAGTCTTATTTTTTTAAATATTTCTTTTTTTAATATTTTACTATATATTTACAGGACACTTATCAACTATTTAACATTATTTGTGGAGTCTAAAAACTATATTGATAGTATATAAAATATTTATCCATAAAATATTCGTAAAACAATAAAACATTCTTATTATAAATAGGATAAACTACATAGATAGTCACTCAACTATAAAAAAATTTTCATTTTAGGCACCCAAAATAAAAAGTTTGCAATTTAAACACCCACGTTACATAGTTTGGTCATTTTGGTCACTCCCACTAAAATCATAAATGACAAGCTAATGTGGTAGTTAAAAAATCCGTATAATAACAAATTCAGCCCTCAAATTTTACATATTATATCGATTAACCCTCAAAATTTATAAATATTCTCAATTTGATCCTAATTCTAGAAATTTTAAAGAAATATAAAAATACATAAATATTTTCAAAATAAATATAATAAAAAATTTATAATTTATAATTGAGAACATTTGTAAATTTTGAGTGCTATTTTTTAAAATTATGACTAAATCAATATAATATGTAAAATTTAAAAGGAAAATTTGTTATTATATTGGTTTTTTTAATTACTATGTTATCTTCTTGTTTGTGATTTTAACAAGAGTGACAAAAATGACCAAACTATTTAACGGGTAGCTTAATGTAATAGCCCAAATTTCAGTAATATCGGGAATTGTGGTTCGAGACCACCGAATTCGATAAATGAACTCGTATATAATATTATTTAATATTTACGAGCCAAATGTAGTTTTTAAAAGATTTTTGAAATAGTAAATTGTGTTTTATAAAAATTATTTGGTCAAAATATCGAGAAAAAGAGGTATCAAGATCTCGGTGTTATAGACTGAGCTATAAATATTTTTGTGAATATTTACGGAGTGTCAATAAGATAACGTTAAAATTTCGTTAGAAAATTTTGACGTTTGGGTGGTTAATTAAATAAAAAGGACTAAATTGAAAAATGTGTAAAAGTTGTTAGAAGGATTAAATAGCTCCATTGTCAAAAGAGGAAGGACCTAAAGTGAAAATAAGCCCAAAGGAGATATTTTGGGCGGCAATAGCTGAGAAAAATCAGGAAATGGGTGAAATAAGGGCAAAATTGGAAAATTGCCAAAAGTAGTTAAATAAAAATGGGACCAATTTGGAATATCTAGAATTCTCTTCATTTTCTTCATTCTCATCAGCTGAGAAACAGCCATGGAAGAGGTTTCAAGCTGGTTTTTCGTACTCTAGCTTCATGTAAGTTTAATTCTTGCTCTCTCCTTGAAATTTCTATGTTTTTGGACTTTTACAATTGGGTCCAACTTATTAATTCATTAGTTTTTGATTCCATGGCTAATTTTAAAGTTGATTTGGATTAGTGTTGGAAGAATGTGATGAATAAATATTGAATTGAAGCTTTAATTTTGTTATATGATGATTTTATCAAGGAAAAATTAATGGAAATTGGTTTTAGGACCTAATTGTGAAATAGGTGAAATTAAGGCTTAGTGTTAAAATTCTGATTTTCAAAGGTTATGAAGCAGTTTAAAATGATATAGAAAGGTATTAAATGAGAAAATTCTCAATTGAGGGGTTAATTGAGCAAGGACTGAATTGTATGAATTGTGGAATTTGGGACAAAATAGAAATCAACATGTTACACTAAAGCAGTTTTGGACAGCAACAGTTGTCTAAACTTGAAAAATCACCAAAAATAGTAGAAATTGAATTGTAAGTTGAGTGAGGTATAGAATTAAAGCTTGTTGAGTCTATTTTCATTTGAAAGAAACAGAGAAAGCAAAGGAAATTTGTATCTTGAGATATTTACATTTTTGTGAGACTGGTTCAGATTGATTTCGTAATCCCCTGTTCTGATTTGTAAAAATCATTAAAAATTGTATAAAAATAGTTATGGAACATAATTTGTATGGTTGGAATCCTTATTGAGTCTATTTTTATAAGAAATAAACATGAACATCTTTTGAATTCTAGATAAAGAGAAATTGAAATTTTAGTGAAGAGTGGTTAGGGTTGTCAAGTAGCGAAACAGGGGAAGTTTTAACTAATAAACTGTACTAATTGGTCACACCAAAAATTCTGGAAAAATTATGGTAAGAAGATACATGAGTCTAGTTTTAAGGAAAATTCATGGATCTTAATTTTGAGTTCTGCAGCTCAAGATAAAAATAATTTAGTGACTATGACATGGATGGACAGCTTGAATATGCACATAAATAAATAGTAAAAATTATAGATAATGTTACTTACAAGTGTATTATTTATACTAAGGATGTGGAATGGAGTGGAGGAGGAGGAAAATATGTATGAATATTCAACTAGCATGGCTAATTTGCATGTTTTAAGTTCAGGGACTAAATTGAATAAAAGTAGAACTTTATGGGTGATTTTGTAAAAATGTCAAAAATGATCAAATTGCATGTAATGGATTATTTTATTATTTAAATTACAAAATTGAATGAGAATATTAATTTAGATCAAGATCAGACAAAAACATGTTTTAGGGATTAAATTGAAAAGTGTTGAAATTATGGAAGATTCTGATATTTCATAAAATTCATGGGCTCTTATCAATATGTATAAGAATAATGGTTGTAAACAAGGATTAAATGACAATAATTTTATTTTTCTGAATCAAGGATGAAATTGTAATTAATTAAAAGATTTAAGGGTAAAATAGAAATTTTGCCTAGAGCAATAATTAAATGTATTAGAATATGAAATGAATGAAAATGATGATTAAATTTATTTATAAAGATCCGTGCAACTAAAATACGAGACTTAAACGTGGAAAAAAAATATCGGATTAGTGAAATTATAAACATAAACAAGCAACGAGGTAAATTAATGTAGCTTGAATTGTATTTTTAAATACATGAAATCTTGATATAATGAATTACTTGATTTAAGTTTATAAAAAAAGGGTAAGAAATTGATATTCATCTTGACATGTAAACATGTGATTATTTTTTATACGATGATACAAGAAAAAAAAAATTAAGCATATTGAGATGAGTAATAAAATTCAAGTAAAACATGTCGAGAAAAATAAGTACGTTTAGGGGACAATATGTTTGATTTTAATTGGTTCTAAATATGAATGCTAGTTGAAATAAAATATCTGATAAATAAATTAGCAACTCCAGTAATGCTCCGTAACTCTATTCCGGTGACGGATTCGGGTTGGGGGCGTTACACTTAAAATGTAAACTGTAGAAGCCCAATTTTGCCCGGGCCCGAACAAAAATAAAACCAAAAAAATGAAGTCCAAAATAGGAAAATACCAATTACAAATGACCCAAATAATAAGAAAAACCAATGGCCCAATATGGCCTAAATAAAAAAACCCTAGTAGTCTAAAACATCTTTTCAAAAAAAAGAAACCCCAGTCTGTTGCCGCCGCTCCCCCTACCCTAGCTCGCACCGCCCCTAGCCTCTGCCACCACCGACTACTCTGCCACTATCATTGACCCCAAAGGCACTTGCAAAAAAGAAGGACAAGCAAAACACGCAAACAACAGTGGAAAGAACAGTAGAAAAATAGATAAAAATAATAGTGTATTGGCTATAAAAGTGAGAAAACAAGTTGTATTCGGGACTCTCTTCTTTTTTTTTGTAAGAAAATTTGAATACAAAAAAGCAATCAAAACAGAAAAGAAAAAAGTTCAAAGGTGATCTGTTTTTTATTTTTTTATTTTTATTTTTATTTGAAAATAAATAATAGTAAAATAAAAAGGGGTTCCTTTTACTTGTATTGGTCGTCAGAGAAGAGGGAAACCAAACGGTTTCTTGATCTTCGGTCTGTTTTTGTCGTCTTTTTGGCAATTTTAACCCCAAAACGAAGTTCCTAAAAGAAGGGATAAAAAAAGGTGAGTTTTCGCATTTTTCGGCCACCAAGTACGGCGGAGCCCGTCGCCGGCGACCGGTGGCTGTCAGCAGAGCACGGTGGCTCCCTAGGCCAGCCCTTGAGAGAAAAAAAAAAAAGAGAAAAGAATTTTTTTTAAAACAATGGGCAGAAAGATTTTTTCCCCTAATTTTTTACTTATATACCCTTTAAAACAACATTGATTTGGGCTTAAGTCATAGACGCCAAAATGGCGCCATTTTGTTGCGACCTATGGCCCGACTCGATCCACCTCTAAGATCCGCACGTTTTTGAGCTGAGGATCTATTTACTCTTTCGGTCCTTCCGCCTTTTTACTATTTCTCAATCTCGTCCTACTGCTATTTATTATTTCTTTTAATTTAGCCTTTTTATTTTTTTTGTGCAATTTGATCCCCCGGTTGCTGCCCCTTAGGGAAGGACACGTGTCCAGGAACTTTGGGATAATTTCCCATTTGGTCCCTGATTATTTTAGCGTGTATCATTTTGATCCCCTATTCTGTTTTTTATTTTTACAATTTATGCCCTATAATTTCATTTAAATTTCTATCTAGTCCTTATTTATTTTATTACAAGTTAGCCCCTTTATGATTTATTTCATTATGATTTACCCTAATATTTCATTTAAATTTTAATTTTCTCCTTTTCTTATTTAATTTCAACCCTTTTTACAAATTGTTTTATTTATTTATTTATTTGTTTATTTATCCATTTATTTATTATATCTTTATTTATTTTTTAAAATCATATTGTATATATCCTTTTATTTGTGCATTTCTTTGTTCATTTATTATTATTTTATCTTTAATTTTTATTCTCGCTATTTCATTATTCCTTTATTATTTTTGGCACGACGCATAAAAAATGTAAACTTTTTAAATCATGGAATATTCATTATTTTCAGAATTAGAAAAGTTGTGTTCTTAACTTACAGAGAAAAGATTGTATAAAACAGGGATATTATCCATTTCCAATAGTTTTGTGCCACTTCAGTATTCTTATTCTGAATTTCAGGATTTTAATTTGGATTTGATTTTTTACAGGATGAAAATGCTGATGTGGCATAAATCTTTTGGAAAAGGGATATAGATGACGTGGCATCATTGTTTCATATAATCCTTTCTCCCATTTCAAAAATATAAAAACAAGATTCAAATAACGATCAAATGGCGTTTATTCTTGATTTCGAGGATTTAAGGCATTGTATCCTAACTTACGGGATATAATTCTTTCTTCTCGATTAACATGAAATAAGCCATTTTTCATGAAAATTAATTTAGTTAAGTAATGTCTTAATAAAAGATCGCATTTTAATATCTCTTCAAATTTTTAATTTTCGACACTAAAAATATCAAGTAATCAATTAGGTACCGATTTTGGGCATAACGAGGGTGCTAATCCTTCCTCGCGCGTAACCAACTCCCGAACCCGTTTTCTGGATTTTTGTAGACCAAAAAATATTGTTTTAATAAATGAAACCTCTTATTAAAACGATCAAATTATGAGGTAACCTGATTACACCTCTTAAAACTGATAGGTAGCGACTCTTATTTTTATTTTTCTAAATAAAAAGTCAATTTCAAAAAAAAAAGCCTAAAATGAATTTTTTTTATAGTTAAATAACTATTTACTCTAGTCACGTGCTAGTTGGTACAATCATAAACACATATTTATAATAATAGAGTAAACTCATTGTAGTCTTTAACTAAATAAATATCAACCCACTTAAGATTACGAATTCAAAGGAAATTAAAGCTTGAACAAATACACTTTTATTCATATTTCTTTGTTGAATAGATGAATGACAATTTTAATCGAACAATAAATAAGTTTTAAATGATTTATTAAACAAGTTTTAAACGAACATAAACGAATTTGTTCATGGATATAAATGAATTACACAAGCTTTACTTGTGTTTAGTTCGTTTAATAAACGAGTAAACTAGCCTCAAAATCTTGTTTATATTTATTTATTTAGCTTCATAAATGAACAAAAACCAAACTATTCAGTGAATACTTTGTTTATTTACGACCCAAGTTGTTGCATATAATAACTCCTCATTTCTTTTTTGAGTTTTCCCGGTATTACTTATGGATCGAATTGACTTATAACCATTAAAGGAAATATATCCAATTGATTGAAGACTTATCTTGTAGTATATATTCTGAAGATATTATGTGTGTTGGTTATCTTACTTGGAGGGATAATTTGTTATTAACTAGACATGATCATGAGTTGGCTCACTCACTCAAACCTGAAGGTCTACTTGAAAAGTGGGAGGATGGGAAAAAATATAGGCCTAAAAAATAAGTTTGGACAAAAAAATAAGATCCGTTTTCTAAATGGGTCGGGCCTTAGCTAGAATTTTTTTGCCTAGACTCGATCCGGTCTGAATCACATGAATATACTTTTTTTTTTGTACTTTCAATTTGTAAGAAATATTTATTTTAATATTTTTAGTGTATTTATTGTATTATGTTTTTATATAAAAATGTAAAAAAAATTATTACGATTGGGTCAAGTCAAGTTTGGGTTTAGCATTTTTAATATGGGTTGGGCTTTGCAAAATTTTAAGCCTAATTTTCAAGTTGTGTCAAGCCTGTACCTAGAAAGCGGACATAAAATTTTGTATTAGCCCGATCCATAATCAAGCCTAGTTGTAATAAATTTAGTATTTTAGCAAGCCTCGTTCACTTATATAAGGTGAGAACTTGTTTAGATATTTTATTGATAGAATAGTTTGAGGTTTTTTTTTTAAATATATTAGCCTTTTATCAATGAACAAAGGCTTTCAATTTTCATTGGTTGTTAAAATTTTCAATTTCATTATAATTAAATTGTTTCATGATGAATTGGGTAATCTATATAAGAAAAGCAAGAAAATTATGGAGAGAGAGGAGGCATAATGATGAATTTCGACCAACCCCATCATGATAATTTTGAATTTATTCATGATAAATAACATAGCACCGTTACATCAACCTTGGAATAACACTATCATTCGAGAAAATTACACAAAAGTATGGACAACAATACTTTTGACGTGCTGCACCAACACTTATTTCATGCAAATTATTTCCCTTACTTATCTTTTACTTAAATTATATTGAGATGCTATTTGGAATTCCCTTACAAGAAAGTCCAATTTCACCGGTGGGATGGAGCAAATTATAAGGAACATTAACGGGACCGACTCGGTTTTTCAGTTTCTTGTCGATGTTCATCTTTAAGATTTCCCCTTCGATTTCAGCAAGTCTCCTATTGAAAGCATCCGAAGCTTGTAGCGGAACTGCATCAGTGGTCCAATTGGGGGTTCGCTGTCCAAGATACACTTCATCCGATGCGTGGTTTGACAGCGTTTCGACCACCGTAATCACGGTCAGGGACTGTAGCTGCGAAGACATGGTTCTAAAGAAGACCCTCTCAGGGTTCTTTTCAAGCTCTTCATATTCAGAGGTGCCTTTCTCAGGCATGAACCTTCGGCTTAGTGTTGGGCGATTGGGGAAGTAGCCTCCGTAGGCGTATTGTCCGTAGTTGACAGCTGCATGGAGTGCAGAAGCGATCCATATGATAATGGTGCAAGATTGTGTCAGGTCTTCAAGGTTTTGCATTTTAGGCCACCATGGCTCGTCTTTCTTGTCACCATGACCCACCTCTCGGAGTTCCTTCCACCAGGCTTGAAGTTCAGGGTCCCTTTGAACCATTTCATCGGTCTTGTAGTAGAATGAGCAGTAATCTCTGACCCATTTTTCAATAGCAAACCAGATCTTTAACCCATCAACAGCATATGGGTAGTCTTTAATCAGTAACCGGTCAAGGTCATCCAGAGATTTTATATCACCATCTGCGATCCCTCTGATAACACAAAAGGCCATGCCATGGTTAATAAAGGGTTTGGTTCATTAATTTATAAGATAATATATTGTTGTTATTATAATACCTTTTCTTGAGATCATTGGGAAGAGCCTGATCCATGAAATTCCAACTCTTGTAAATTACAGAGGACATCTCTAGAGAGTATTTTCCAGGGCAAAATGTCCTCTCTATAATTCCATTAGCATTAATGAGCAACTCTCTAGCCAATGCATTAATAGTCATGGTGTCACGGAAGTGAGGATGGAGAAGCTTATAAATTGGATGAACCACACTCAGCTGTCTGTTTGTTGCAATCACGAATGGCTCTAACACTGCATGAGTGTTCAACCTGACAACAAATCAAAAACACACCCGAAGTTTAGCTTCAAATCATCACTACCTAATTAACACTGCATATATATGTCCTTACCAGTGGCTCACTAGCTGATGGTGACCAGAATCATTCACATTTACAAAAGCTTTAGCAAGCATCCAAATCCAACCCTCAATTCCATGTTCAGCTGGAGTGTATACTTTGTTAACACATCCTATTTTATCTTCTTCCATTTTTGGCAAGCTCAATTCAATGGCCACAGGCTTCAATGTACCATCCCCTCTCAAGAACAGAATGGTCCTAGATGCATATGTCTTTGCTTCTGTATACTCGTTTATCGTCTGAAGGTAAGGCATAATTGTATCGTGATGATCCAATATAAATAGCCTTTTGCTACCGAGTGCCTGCGCCACGTCCATGTTCGTTAGCGATGAGATACTAAGGTATGAAAATATATTAAAAATAAAATAAAATAAAATATATTACCTCTTCAACAGTAAGTCCATCTAAGTTATACTCAATGTCTTGTTTGGTTATTGAACTGTTTTGATTAACATACACTTGAGGATCTAAGTTGCTCACTGGAGGGAATTCCTGCAATTGATTTCATAGTGTTATAAGCTAAGATATGAACAAAATAAAGTGATTGACTGAGTTGTTTCCTATTAAGCCTACTTTGAGGAGCTGAATAAGAAGAGGGTTCAATCCTGCAAGCATTTCTCTGCCAAATTCCTCATCAGTCCTCCATGCAAAGGGATTACTCCGATCTGCTCCAAAGTAATAAACATATTAAAATGAATACGTACATACATACATGCAATATTTAACAACGTTAAAATTTGTTCACCTTCAATCAGTTTAGGCACAGGAAATTTTAAGAGTTGCTGGCCATCAGATCGGAAAAACTCCCCCATCATCTCTAAAGGGATGTTGTTAGCAACTTGATTGATAAGATCAGTAGGAAGTGGGAGTCCATTGAAGAAGAGATTGTCCACGTCTTTAAATGAGTCGAACTCATTAGGAGTATAGTTAACAAAAGCTTCCAGTAATGGTATGATTTGATTAACTAAGCCTTTCAGATTATAAGCAATAAAGTCCGACAGCTTCAAGTGAGCAAACTGCTCATCTCGTGGGACGTTAATGTTAAGAATAGTCGGTAGGAAAAGCCTGCTCTCTGTCTTTGGATCTATGAAAACATAAAAATGTAACATCATGTTAGATTCAATTCAATATAAAATATAACTGAACCCATCCATGTTATTTGAACTTCTCATATGATCCGAACCTGTTTTGGAAGGTGGTCTGCTGGTTCTTCCTCGCCGAGGATAAGGATACTGAGCCGAACCTCCAAGAACCGGACGAGCGAGATCTGCACCCTTATCGGGATCACCCAAATCATTGTACAAAGCATAGTCATAAACACGATCTCCTGTTTTCAACTGTCCAGTCCCATCTCCCCTCAAGACCTGTAACTCTTCTTCTCTGTATTTACGCAACGCTGCTGGTGTCTCATGTGGAAGGTATGTCTACAAATATTTTACAAGAATGCGAAACTCAGGTTTAATTCATTTTGAACTGAAGCTATTATTTGAAATAGTGTTTAAATACCTTGTTTGAGAAGAAGATTCGTGGTTTTTTATATCGTCTATCAGGATAAACCCAGGAATTACAAACGAAGTGGATCCGACCTTCGCCAGGAACATTTTCAAGAGTAATTGTTTTTAAGAAAAACTCAGCCGTATGATTATTTCGTAGGATGATAGCTCCAGGGATTCCAAATTCCTCATCCCACTCAAATGAAACCTTGTACAAGGAATCATCACCAGCCAATAACGGAGTATATGTCAGGTTCCAGTATTCCAATGCCGCTAGCTTCCCCAGCTTTCCACCATTTTCATTTGCTACCGAACAAACCAGTAAACATTAACACCATTATTATTTCCATAATTACGAAAAAAAAAAGGTATTTGTTTGGAAACTTGGCATGGAACGAACCAGGGTCGGGAGTTTGAGCACTGACGAGCTGGAGACTGACTTGATTGCCGACCAATTCAAAGAGGCTATCAGCTACAGTTGAATGCACGGCGGTGAAGTCCAAAACATTCTTCTTAACTATAACAACACTGCCTGTGATTATGTTCTTGCTGGGTTTATTCAGGCCGGTAATGTCGCCGACAACATTGCCGACTGAACTCGCCAGATTTCCAAGAATCATTTTCTTGATGGTCTTGTTAGCTACTAAAAATATATGAAGTTGATATTTTTGAAGTTGATGTGCAAAATGAGAGAAATGTTTCGATATTTATAAGGAAAGATTTAGCTATTACATAAATAAATAAATTAATTAATTAATTAATTACTTGAGACAGCTTTAGCAGGATATCATAAGCCTTACTGTATAGTATGAAACTTTTTTTTTTTTTGGGTGAACGATGAACTCTTGTCCGAAAGTACATAACTCATAACGTTGTTGTTAGTATAAATTACCGATGACTAAATTAAGTTTAGTTTAAATTACTAAATTGTTAAAATTAGTTAAATTAACTTGAATTTAATGTATGACTTTTTGCTTAATAATAATAATAATAATATTTTTTGATAAAAATATTATAAAACTTATTTATTGTCAGTCTTTTTATTAAAAAATGGGTAAATTAACCCATATACACTAGATGAATGAGTTAAAGAATCCCTCCTTTAAAATTATATCATTAAATGTTTGTTTTGATATTTATATATAAGGTATAATAATAAGTTTAATCCTTAATATTTATACAATTATTTAATTTAATCTCTATACTATTATTGCAAGTAAAATAAAAAAAATTTAAAATTAAGCCAAAATAAATTTCAATGAGGCGTTTAATTTGTATATAGATTTATACTCTGATATATGTTAATATGTTTTTTAATGTTTATTTTATCTATATATTATATTAATGTCATAAGTTAATCAGATACCACCTCAATTAAGAAAATTACGAAAATATGCATCGATAATCAAAATAAGTAATATTATTTTAAGGCATTTTAATCTTTTTAACCCATGCCAATTAGGGAAATTAACTCGACACCAATTTTGGATGTATAATTCTATTCATTTAGTAATTATAATCTGATGTATTCATGTGTTTAAATTTTTTTTACTTATAATTTAATTTAATTTTTTTAATTTTAATATTGTATATATTCTGCGTTATTATTAATTAGTTTTAAATTATACATTTTATTATTTATTATAAGTTATTTTTAAACACAAATCAATATTTTAAATATATGATTTTCATATATATACACGTAAAACGATGATTAAAAATATTAAAATAATGTGAATAATATATATATTCATTATATATTAAAACTGACTTAAATGAATGAGGGATTGACATCTGTCTAACCAACTAAAGAGATTGGGTATATATAGGTGAAAAAGGAGAAACAACAGAATGAAAGCGCATGAAAATAGAAGCAAAAAAGAGCAGAGAGCAAGCGAAACGTGGCTGCCATGCTGCTCTTTTTAATTTTTGCTAAGGCACTTATTTAACATGTATTTTCTTTCTTGTTTTATTTGGATATTAAATTTTGTCACGTTTCATATTATTGAATTCGTGTTTGATTTTTAAATTTTATAATTTATATTTTTTATTTAATAATATTAATATAATATTAATTATAATTTAAAATAAAATGTATTTTTATAATTTCATAATTGAATTAATCACTCGATTAAAAGTAATATTAACTCAGTAAATTACTTAAATATAAATATTAGATGTTAACCGAGCTTTAACCTAATTGGCATTGATATTATTATTAATATAAAAATATGTAAATTCAAACACGCCCATTATCCTATTTAAAAATTAAAAAAGGGATTATTTGGTTAGTCACATTTATATTATGAGTGTTTCTCTTTCTGTAAAATCAATAAATTTTAATAGAAAATTTTTATAGTTTAAATAATTAGATTTAAATTTTTAAATTTAAAAAATAAAAAAATAAAATTTTAAAAATAAATGTATATAGATTAAATTTAAAATATATAAAAATAAAAATTATATTTAATTTTTTAAAATTTTATATTATAATTATAATTTAACGCAATAAATTAACTCAAGGCAAAGCTTGGGTGAAACCACACTAATAAATATTAAAGCAAAGTAAAGCTAAGATAAGCTAAGCTAATATGTGATATGATTCATATAAATTATAATCGTTAGGTTAAATTTGACACTTATTTTTATATTTTGTGAAAGTTATGGATTTAGTTTATATACTTTAGTTAGGTTAAATGTAATTTTTGTATATTTTTTATGGTCAATTTTAGTTTTTGTACTTTTTAAATTTTGAAATCTTAATCCTGAGTCTTGACTCAAATAATAGCATTTAAATATGTTCTATTAAATTCATTTACTAGTCCTACACTATGCATACAATTGTAAATTTAGTCCATGTCTCCAATTGGGTCATTCTAAATCTCTATATTTTTCAAAATATAAAATTTCAGTTTAAGCAAATGTTAGTCATTAATCCATTAACTGAATTTTTAGTGAGTAATATGTAGACATAACAAGTTAACATGTAATTACACATATGATAATATGTTTGTCATATCATATTTTAAAAATGATAGAACTTAACTAAATGAATTTAACAATTATAGAAAGTAATCATAAAAAATCAAAATATTAACAATTTTGTTAAAAAAATAAGTTGACTTTTTTTAAAAAAATCGATGGTTTAGTTTGACTTTTTTTATAAAAAGTTAAAGTTCAACTTTAACCAAAAAAGAATAAAAATTAAATTAGTAAAAGGTGCAAACATTAATAACAAAATTATTATTATATTATTTTAGAGTTATAAAATCTTTATTTTTTTTACAACATACATATCCGTTTTATTGTTCATTGAGCTAAAATCTTTACTTTAATTACCAAAGAAAAAAATTTCCCCTGGCAACCATTATCGTTTAAAAAAATTAATTATATCGAACTAAATAATATAATAATAAAACTAGCCAATTTAATCCAACTTATTAATTTACTTATACATAATTGTGAGATGATAAAATTTAAAATCTGAATATTTATCATCATTATTACATTTAAAATCCATAGTTTTATATTTTTTACTGTTTCGACCTTTCAGTTCACCCAGGCTATCGAAATATTTCTTTTGTTTATGATATTTATTTGTGCCATCCAATTATCTCTTGTTATTACTTTATTAAATGTTCTGTTTTGGTTTTTTTTTTAGTAATAATTTCTCGGTATTTTCTCCCAAAAAAAAAAATTCCTAATCTCGATCTTCCACACGTTAAAAGAACTGAATAAAGAAAAAGCCAAACCTCGTATTTAACATTAAAGAAAAGAAAATTTTAAAAATCGTGTATAACCCATGCTCAATTATTTGCAGCCGAGGATAAAACCAATCGCTGGTGAGGATTCAGTTTTCATATTTCCTTTCATGTTCAAGTTTATTTTCGGATCAATTTAGTCATTTAAAAATAATAAAAATTATATTTTATATATTTTTATAATTAAATTTAAATTTAAAAATATTTTATTATTATTTAAATTAAATTAGAGCCAACTTAATTTAAAGTATAAAATTTTTCATCTAAACTCAGCCTAACCCAATTCAACGAGCTACCCAATCTTAAACCGGTCTAGATAAGTGATGAGTTGATTTATACGTAGAGCCCTCAATATCCTAAAGCCTTAATTTTTAGCAACAGTGCTAAGACAGGTAGGACGTGTTCCTATTTGAACCTTCACTCGTGTTGGTTTTATTATCATACACGTCATCCTAGAAGAAATAAATAAATTTATATATATAATTAATTAACTGGATATTAATTTAATCAAAAAATTATTAAAATAACTTTAAAATATTCAAAATATGCTGTATTATCATGAGAGCTTTTTGTTTTTTTTAATAAAAAAATCAATAAAAATTGTAAATGTTGATATTTGAATCATTGTCATCAACATTTACAAACTTTTTTTTATCACTTTAACTAAAACTTTTTTTTAATTTTTTTATACATTTAAATTTTATTATACAAAATCTTTTACCCATATTAAGTTAATTTTTATTATTTGGCTTTTTTTTTATTTTCTAATATATAAATTAAAAAAGATGTATATCTTATTCATATATATATATACAGATTTGGAAATCGACATTCATTTTAAATTATTGTCTGGTGGCTAATCATTATGTTGTTATATAATATAAAATAAAATATGCTTGGACCGTCAATATCACAAAACACGTAGTAATACTGACATTCATTACAAAACTTTTGTCTGGTTGTAAATTATTATATTTAGTCAGGGAAAAAAAAGCTTATCATGTCTAACAAATTCGGAAGGTACCAAAATGTCTTAACAATTAAAGATTTTGGATTTCAGAAAAAAATGTTTATTTATTATAAAAATCATTCATTGATGTTTAAAAAATAAAGTAGTATATTAATTATAATTTCAACTTCAGTGTATCACATCACTGGTTAACTTATTATATTATTGATGATGTGCACATCAACATTTAGATTGATTAATTATTTTTATTGTTATTAAATTTTAAATACCAAAATAAATAATTCTGCAAAATTTAAGTATTAAAATGAGAAATAAATATAATTTCAAAGTTAAATTATAAATAATCAATATTTAGATTGATTCATTGATATGTGACCATAAGTTAAAAAAAAAAATTTAGATTTTTTTCAGATTTCAGACTGTTTAATATAATTTAAAATTATAAAGATTGGCACTATTTGTCTGTTATTCAATGATAAATATTCAAATAATAATATTTTTAAATATAAAAATAATTTTAAAAAATGATTGAATGATTGATAAACACCGGACTGATCTTTTTGCATGCATGGATGATATCCTCATTTTGTCATTAGAGAATAATTCTTAATTTTTATTTTTTATATAATTTGTAGACACCTTATTTTATCATTATAGAATAATTGATTATTTAAATTAATAATTTTTTATCATTATAGAATAATTCTTAATTTTTATTTTTTATATAATTTGTAGACTTTTTTTTAAACCATTGATTTGATTTTTTAATTGCCGGTATTAAAAGTTTATTTTTGATTTTTTTTTAAATAAAACAAATCTCAGCTGGCCTCCATTATGAGGAGAGAAGAACACATTACAACCCATATCCGATCTCAGTGGTCAGAGAAAGATCAGATACAATTAATTTTCTTGGAAACACAAACTGATGTAGAAAAACAATAAGCACATGGAATTTCTAGAAATCGTAAACCCTTCATCAAAATTTGATATAAAGGTTCAGGGATGTTTGATAAATAGAATTTTGAGTTTTTTAGTTGATTTATGTATAAATAAAAAATTGAGTAGTTAAAATTTTTAATTGTAATGTTTAATTAGACATGTACATGAGCTGGGCGACTCGGCCTGAAAGTCTGACCGAAATGTAAAAGGAGGCAAAAATATAAGCCTGAAAAAATAAGTTTAGACAAAAAATAAGACCCATTTAAAAAATAGGTTGGGCATTGGGTAAGGTACTTTAGGCCCGGGCCCAACCCGACCGTAATTCACTAAATGATAAAAAATCTACTTTTTTTTTAATTTTTGAATGTTAATTTCTTGTTGTTTTTTCCCTATTTTACTACCATATTACTATTATGTTGCTACTATTTTGTTGTTATTGTTTGGATATTGTATAAAACTTATTTTATTGTTAATTTTGTTATTATTTTAAAGGCATTTGTTAAATTTGTTATTATTTTAGAGATATTTGCTTGTTAAGTTGCATCTATCTTAGTGTTATTTAAGTTTACATGTTTTTTTAAAATTTATTTTCAATTTATTGGGAAATATTTATTTTAATTTTTTTAGTATTTTTGATGTATTATATATATTTAAAACTATATAAAATAATATAAAAAAATTAATTCAGACGGGTCAGGTCGGGCTTGGGTTTTAGCATTTTTATATGGGTCTGGCTAGGGCAAAATTTTAGGCCCATTTTTTGGACCTAGTCGGACCCGAGCTCGATGAATGAGCCTAAATTTTTAGTTGAGCTCGGCCCGAACCCGGCCCGGCCTGGCCAATGATCACCTCTATGTTTAGTGAATAAAGATTTGTAGGATTTTGTTGAGCTAAAACTTCCAAAACAAAAAAGTTAAGATAAGTAACTTTTTGTCACAACTGATTGAAAATGAGATATGTGGATGACATATCTAACCGTGCTTGTTCAAAAATTACTTTTTTTGTCACATGCTTTCAAACTTAATAAGGGTACCAAGATATCAGTAACATTTATTCTTCTATTTTTATTTTCACCTCCAAAGTACAAAATAAATCTAAAAAAAAAAAAGAAAGAAAGAAACATCTCCACTAAATGCATTTCTAAAAAGAAAGAAAGAAACAACTCCACTAAATGCATTTCTACTCAAGAAGTTAAGGGTACGAGTACTAGTGAAATGACAAAAGTTCGTAATGACATCACTACTAGTTTGATGGCAACTAGACAACAGCGTTACTTAAATATTTGTTTTTACTTGTTTAGATATATATCTATTTTTTGAATATTTATGTATTCTTAATTTATTTTTTATTTTTTATGCAACTGTATATTAATTGAAATATGCTACTCAAACAAATTTATTCAGAATATGACATAATTATCACTAATATATATTAAGAATATGACATAATTAACACTAAAAATATAATTTACAATTATATTGATATAATATTAATATTTAAACAATTTCTACAAAATTAATATTTGTAAATAGGAAATTTAAAATATTTATTTATTTAAATTTAATGTTTACTTTTAATAAACTTTCTAAAAAAATTAGACATGTGAAAATAATTAAGTCAAACAGGAGATATACGATTTTACATCGTCTTGATAATGGTTGAGAGAAAATGTAGAGTACAAAGAAAACGTATAAAGCAGGAATTTGAAAAAAAAAAATAACTATAATTTTTTAACTATTGCTGAAATTGACATTTAAAATACGTGGATTTCACAATTGCTCCATTCAATGTAAACAATTTAACATAATTAACTTTTGCCTTGATTTTTCTCAATTCAGATGTACACGTGTCGTTAAATAAAGTTGTCAATTGGCATACATATAACTATGCCAAGCAAGGTTACTTTCTTTATTTGTAACTTTATAATACTAATATATATAATTCAACACAAATTCTATAAAGAAAATATTCTCTTAGTGTTAAAATCGTAAAAATAGATATGATATAAGATTTTATTAATTAGTATCTATTATGTTAAATCGTCAAAAATAAAATTAAATGTAAAAACGTACATACATTGATTGGTTTTCTGGAATCTTCGATTTTGTAGTTTTAATCTTTTAAATTAACACACAAGTAATTCAAATGATGTGATTCTCTTTTTTCTAAGGATGAGATGTTAAAAAAAGTTCTAATCAGTCCATCATCAATTAGAATTTAGTTACTAGAGTATCTACACATATTTAATCTATATTTTATTTAATAACTAAAATACAATAAACTTTAACTAAATTAAATATTTTAATTTTGATTAATTTTTATAATAGTAAATAATAATATATAATTACTATTATTATTGTCGAAACCATTTTTTTTAAAAGGGAATCGACTTTTGAAAACGAAAATTCGGAGTCGCCACCAATCCTTTTTGTGGTGTGATTGGGCCACCTTATAAAACAATTTGGTCTATGAATTTTGAGAAAATAGGTTCGGGAGTCAGTTACATATGAGGAAGGATTAGCACCCCAAATACGCCCAAAATCGGTACTTTATTGATTAATTTATGTCTTAATGTCGAAAATTGAAGATTTGAAAAGGTTTTAAAGCACGATCCTCCTTTTTGAAACATTTGAGTAGATTAATCATGAATTAAAGACCATCTCAATTCAAGGTAAAACGTCACGTCCAATACGGTAGGACACAACGTTTTTTGACCCCCAATTATGAGCTTGTCTTTATTTTAAAAAACGTGCACTTTATTTAAAAAAGGGTATTCAGATATTTAAATCAAACGTAAAACCACAACCCAATACGGTAGGGCATGATTTTTCGATTTTTTAAATATAGAATATTGCCTTCACTTTCCAAAACTTTGAAAAAAATCCGATAAGAAAAATACTTGAATATTTGGATCGAACAAAAACCGAAACCCAATACGGTAGGGCACAATTTTCCGAGCTTCAAAATATCAAAAATTGGCTTTTTTAGGGGGAAAAAAATTCAAGGAATAAATCGATAAGAAGGATATTCAAACACTTAAATCGAATAAAAAAACAAAACCCAGTACGGTAGGGCATGTTTTTTAAAACGACTGAGTATAGAAATTTGCCTTTATTTTAAAACTATTTGGGGATAAAAATGCTGAATAAAATACTTAAATCGAATAAAAAAACGAACCAATACGGTAGGGCCCATTTCTTTGAAACGACTAAGTATAAAAAAATGCCTTTATTTAAAAACGATTTTTGAATACATTGTGAAATAAAAGAATTAGAATGATTTAACTTTAAAAGGGGAGGAAAAAAATGATATGCAACATAATAATAATATAATCACTAATTCAATCAAGATAAATATAAAAAAAAAATAAATATAAAGGAAATTAGCAATAGCAATAATAATGATAGAAATATAACAACATGATAAACATAGTAATAATAATATTAATGATAAAATGACAAACCTAATGATAATAAAATAATATATATTAACAATAGTATTAAAAATAATGATAAAAAATATATTAAATTAATAAATATAATAATGATATAGTATATAAAGAGATGGTGATAATTTGGAGAGGGGAAAAAATATAGTAAATATAATAATGAGTAAAAGAGTTATCATATTTAAAATAATTAACCTTTAATAAAAAAAATAATGAAGATATAATATTTAATAATTAATATAATAATATGAAACAAAACCTAAATTAATTAATTTAATAGAAAAATAAAAATGTAATAATAATAATATGCATAGAACAAGAAATATTAAATAAACAATAAAAAGTAGTAAAAAGAATAGCAACAATAATAGAAATAATAATAATATAATAAAACAAATGAATTTGGTGACGAAACAGTAAAAATATATTAACAAAGAGGGTAATAATAAATAATTATAAAAACTTATACTAATTAGTTTAAATGAAAAAAAGAAAAATGAATATAATAATAATTAATAAAATAATACGGTTATTGAAAGCAATAAAACTTTTTTTAAAAAAAAATGCAAAACGGGACCAAAACGCAATTATTTTAAGCCCCTAAAAGAAACATTTTAACACGGATTAAGATGAAATGGTGCACAAAATTCAGGACCAAAATTGAATTTTTTTAAAAAACTAAAATAAGGGCTAATTAAATGGTAGTGTAAAAAAGAAGGACCTATTTCGAATTTACCCATTGTAAGCAAATATGCACAAATCATTCTCCTTTAACCACACGCACCGTTTCATTATATTAAAAAACAAACAAAGCTTCCCCCCTTCCCCAAAAGCCATTTGCCGAAAATAAAAGGAAATAATAACTTTCCTTATTTTTCCTCTGCTAAAGCACAGAAAAGGGGCTGTCGATCCACCATGCATTCACCAGCAGTGGCGGCCAGAGGCAGACCAGGTATTCTTCTTAACTCTTTTTAAAAAAAAATATCAAATCCTTTTTGTATCCTCAAAAATAAAAAGAAATGTTTGCAAGATTTAAAGTAGAACAACACTAATTGATTTCCAGAAACTAAGAGCAAGAATCAAAAAATGAAAGAAAATTAGAAATAAACGCAACCTCTTCCTGTTAAATTGATGGCGATTCTTTCTATTCAATCTTCTCTATGTATTTTGTATGTATTTGCATGAATTAAAAAAAGGAAAAAAAAAAGTCCCCTTATTTTGTTACAATATTTGGCTTTTATAGCCTATCTTTACAGGTACAAAACAAAGTTATGGGCAAACGTGGGTGTGAGGGAGACATGGAGGCGTGGTGAATGTGGGCAGTTCATGGGAGGGAGGTGCAGCAGCTGAAGTAGAAAAGTTAGGCTTTTCTTTTGATTTTTGATTTAGGATTAAGCATTGGGTTTGGGTAATTGGGCTTCAAAAATTGGGTTTGTTTTTATTTTGTTTTTTATGTAATTTGTTTTTGGGGTTTATTTTGATTTTGGGTTTTGTGTTAGATATGGGCCCGGGCAAAAAAATTAGGTCTACAGTTGCCCCTCTTTGCTCGTTGTTTGTGTAACGAGAACGAAACAAAGACTTTAGAAAGACCAATTTTGCCCGGTCTTGCTGAATCCTGACTCCTGATTGCTCATCTTGTTCAAGTAACCACATTCCATCCCACTATATCTTCAGGGGTATAAGAATTAACATGTCGATCTACTCCAATAAGTTTCAGAGAGAAGAGATTTGTAGTTCAATTTACTCTACTGGCACTTGAAGGAGATAATAACTAGTCACTTCAACCTGCTCCACTACCGCTTAGGGACATAAGGTTTGTATCTTCAACTTGCTCTCTGCAACTTTAGAGAGATAAGGTTTGGTGTTTTCGATCTACTCCACTACTGCTTAGGGAGATAAGATCTACTATCTTCAGCCTACTCCGCTGTGACTTCAGGGAGATAGGACTTGTAACTTCAACCGGCTCTCTGCAACTTCAGAGAGATAAGGTTTGCTATCTTCGATCTGCTCCACTATTGCTTAGGGAGATAAGATCTGTAATCTTCAGCCTGTTACCCTACTGCTTAGGGAGTTAAAGCCTGTTTATCGCCTTCGATCTACTCCGCTATTGCTTAGGGAGATAAGATCTGTAATCTTCAGCCTGTTACCCTACTGCTTAGGGGGTTAAGGCTAGTGGCTTGAATCTGCTCCGCTCCTGCTCAACGAAGATAAGATCTACCGAAATTTGATCTACTCTGCTTCTGCTCAGCGAAGATAAAATCTGTCGAAATTTGATCTACTCCGCTCCTGCTCAGCGAAGATAAGATCTGCTCAAATTTGTAATTTCAATCTTGTACACTGTCCACCGGGGCATCTATCTGTAGAATTGATTTCCTGGGGTTTATGCTTATGTCAAATGATTAAGATGCCATGATTAACATGAATCAAAAGCTCCTAACTAAATGTATCATGAATGACATTTGTATGAATGCAGAATGTCATAAAAATGATCCCTTTTTTGGTTATCACTATTCGTCTTTTATTAAGATTTTATCACTGTTGTGTAATCCTCTCTTTTATAATCAACTGGAATCCTTGATAGAAAATCTTCTTTTTAAATCCATTCCACTGCGACTCAAGGGTATAGGATTTGTACCATCTTTCCAATCAAATAGTCCAATACAACCCTCTCTGGGGAATAGGACCAGATGCAACAATCTTAATCTCTTTTCCAAGCATGATTTCCCTTTTAATACTTGAGTGGACTTTGCTTGTTATTTGCCGAGGTATTTCTGACCAATAAAATCTTGAGAGGTGTATTAGTTTAGACCCCTCTTTTCAACACCTCCCGCCCTTAGGCTTGGGGAGTTCTGAACAATAGTCCTGTTTCCAATTTTCGCAACATTAGAAGCTTCCAAAGTAATATGCAAAACCGCTTTTGTGAAAGTATTATTAGTCCATTAATCGTCATTTCAATGAAAAAATGCTTGAAAGAGAAAATAACAGGCTAACAAAAAATTATTTAGAAACATAACTAAAACAAAACGTTAATCAAAGATAGCAAATATCATAAGAAGGAAATTTATTGAGACCATAGCTCGGAAAGAATAACAAAAACAAATATAATACGGGTGAGATGTGAACTAGGTGCTCCAGATATCATAGTCGGAGCTTCTATTTATGAACACCTTGAGGCCCATTTTGAACTCAAAATGTGTATAGGAGATCTAGAGTACTTTGTTGATGCCCCAAAACATAGCATATCTCCTCACTGTCAATTCAGGCATAGCAAGAATACCGTCTGCCCTTACCTTCGATCAAAATTTGAATTGCCTTTTTCGGGTTTTCAATTCAAAACCCCTTTGGTCACAAGGTGCCCTTTGCGGGTTTTCACATTGGCCTCTCCTCTTTTTTTTTTTTTTAAGTGAAGTACTTCTTGACTGAATCTGCATTGGCTGGGTTAGGTAAGTTCCCGCCATCCATCTCAGCTAATATCAACGCTCCTCCAGAAAAAGCCTTTTTTACCACATACGGTCCCTCCCAGTTTGGCATCCATTTCCCTCTAAAATCCTTTTGTATAGGAAGGATCTTTTTTAACCCAAGTCCCCTTCATGGAACACTCTAGGGCGAACCTTCTTATCGTAAGCTCGCATCATTCGCTTTTGATACACTTGTCCCTGATGTATGGCTTTTAATTAACCTCTTTTCCTCGATCAAATTCAACTGATCATATCTGGATTGGACCCATTCTGCTTTATCCAATTTTAATTCTGACAACACTCGGAGGGAGGGAATTTTAACTTCAATAGGCAAAACTGCCTCCATTCCATAAACCAATGAAAAAGGCGTTGCCCCAGTAGAAGTTCTAACAGATGTACGATAAGCAAAAAGAGCAAATGGTAATTTTTCATGCCAATCCCGGTAAGTCTCAACCATTTTTCCCACAATCTTCTTTATATTTTTATTAGCTGCCTCAACTGCATCGTTCATCTTCGGGCGATATGGCGATGAGTTATGATGCTTAATTCTGAACTGACTGCAGACCCCTGCTATCATGCTATTGTTCAAATTCAACGCGTTGTCTGATATGATCCTCTCTGGCATGCCATATCGACATATAATCTCTTTCTTTAAAAACCTGCTAACCGCTGACTTTGTGACATTGATGTATGAAGTAGCCTCTACCCATTTGGTAAAATAATCAATTACCACAAAAATGAACCGATGACCATTAGAAGCTTTGGGCGAGATCGGTCCAATGACATCCATGCCCCACATTGAAAAAGGCCATGGGGAAGTCATAACATGAAGAGGGGAAGGAGGAACATGGATCTTATCCCCATAAATTTGGCACTTGTGGCACTTCTTGGCGTAATTGATGCAATCTCCCTCCATCGTAGACCAGTAATACCCAAATCTCATAATCTGCCGGCCATTGTAAACCCATTGGCGTGTGTTCCACAAACACCTTCATGGACTTCTTCCAGGATTTTCTTTGCTTCCACAGCGTCAACTCATCTTAACAGTATCTGATCCTTCCTCTTTTTATACAGGATTTCTCTATCCAAGATATAGTATTAGCGAGCCTTCTCAACGTTCTCTTGTCATTTTCAGTCGCTTGATCAGGGTATTCACGACTCTTCACATATCGTAAAATATCATGATACCAAGGATGGTTATCTCTCTCTTCTTCTTCGTCTATATTGCAACAATGAGCTGGAGCATCACAAATACTCATCTGGATTGGCTTCATATCTCCTTGTCCACTTATTCTGATCATAGAAGCTAATGTAGCCAGGGCATCGGCTAACTGATTTTCATCACGCGGGAGATAAAAGAAAGTGACATCATCAAACTGTTCAATTAATTCCAGAACTAACTTTCGATAATTGATCAACTTGGGATCTCTCGTCTCCCATTCACCTTTAAGCTGATAGATCACTAATGCAGAGTCTCCATATACCTCTAACACTTTGACTTTTCGATCTATGGCCGCACGAATTCCCATGATACATACCTCGTACTCTGCCATATTGTTTGTGCAATCAAAATCCAACTTACAGGTGAATGGATAATGATCTCCACTTGGGGATATCAGAACTGCCCCAATTCCATTACCAACGGCATTTGATGCTCCATCAAAATTTAGTTTCCAAGAAGAATTTTCAGACGTGTCTTCCTCGGTAGTTGCCACATACATTAAATCTTCATTGGGAAAATCAAAGTTCAGAGGCTCATAATCTTTTAAGGCTCTACTGGCCAGAAAATCTGCTATGGCACTTCCTTTAATAGCCTTTTGGTTCACATAAACTATGTCAAACTCAGAAAGCAGAATTTGCCATCGGGCCATCCTTCCACTCAACGCAGTTGATTCCATCATGTACTTTAAAAGGTCTAGTTTCGAAATTAACCACGTCGTATGGTACAACATGTATTATCTCAATCTCCGAGTGGTCTAAACCAAAGCGCAACATAATTTTCCGATTGACGAGTATCTTATTTCACACTCAGTGAATTTTTTACTGAGGTAATGTATCGCCTTTTCTCTCTTTTCGGTCTCATCATGTTGGCCAAGTACACATCCCATTGAATTGTCAAATATACCGTTAAATACAATATCAGTGGCCTATCAGGACTAGGCGGCGTCAGCACTGGAGGATTAGACAAGTAATGCTTAATTTTGTCGAAAGTTTTTTGGCACTCATCATCCCATACACCTGGATTGTGTTTCTTAAGGAGACGAAATATGGGGTCACATTTCTCGGTTAGTTGTGAAATGAACCGGGAAATGTAGTTTAGTCTTCCTAGGAAACTTCGAACCTCTTTTTGAGTGCGAGGTGGAGGCAGTTCCTGTATAGCTCTGACTTTGTCCGGGTCAACTATAACTCCCTTTTCACTGACGATAAAGCCTAGTAATTTTCCTGACCTGGCTCCAAAAGTACATTTCGTCGGATTAAGTTTAAGCTGAAATTTCCTCAACCTCAGAAATAACCTCTTTAAGACTTGCAAGTGCTCATTTTCTGTTCGAGACTTTGCGATCATGTCGTCAACGTAAACCTCGATTTCATTATGCATCATGTCATGAAAGAGGGTTACCATAGCCCTTTGATACGTTGCTCCCGCGTTCTTCAAACCGAATGGCATTACCTTATAGCAAAACGTTCCCCATAGGGTTATAAACGTAGTCTTTTCCATGTCTTCAGGATGCATCTTAATCTGATTATATCCCGAGAACCCATCCATAAAAGAAAATAATGAATAGCCCGCCGTATTATCTACTAAGGTATCAATGTGAGGCAATGGAAAGTTGTCATTTGGACTAGCTTTGTTTAGATCTCTGTAATCTACACACATCTACACTTTTCCATCTTTTTTAGGGATAGGGACAACATTAGCTACCCATTCTGGGTAATTAACCGCTCGTAAGAAGCCAGCATCAAATTGCTTCTTGACCTCTTCCCTTATTTTCACTGCCACATCGGGTCTCATCCTTCGGAGCTTCTGCTGTACCGGCTTGCACTCCTCCTTTGTGGGGACACGGTGTACCGCAATATCGGGGCTTAAACCTGGCATATCTTGATACGTCTACGCGAAGACATCCTTGAACTCTCGCAATAATTCAATAAGGTCCTGTCTTGTTTTCTCATTGATGCAAGTACCAATTTTCACCTCTTTTCCTTCCTCGAGAGTCACGTTCTCAATTGTCTCCTGGTGAGGCAGAATCTATTTCTCCTCCCGCTCTACCATCCTTAACAAGTCCGGAGATAAACTATAATCTTCGTCATCTTCAAAATCCTGAGATCCTTCTAAACACAAATCTTGCTCAAAAGGAGATTCAGGGTCCATATCAGTCCTACTCGTATCATTGATATCTGGGGACCTGTTGCAAATATGAAAGAATGTCCAAAAATGAATCTAAGAATAGCTTATTTGTAACATGACAATGAATGAAAATAGAACAAAATATTTGCTCGAAGAGTGATGAAAATGCATTTCTTTATTGAAATAACGATATTTAAACATGAGCCTATTTCACAAAAGATTCTTATTGTTCTAGGCTGAAAACAATAAGTATGTTCTGAATATTACTTTGAATTTGCTCTAAAAACTACAGGAATCTCTTCTGCAGTCCAGTTGTTTAGCACACTTTCAGGCTCGAAAGGGCGAATACCCGATAAGTTTCTTTCTTCCACTCATTCTCCAAGTACAGCATTGATGCTCAAGCTATCAAGCATGTCTTCAAAACATTTTTTCTTTGTCATCCCGGTCTCAAGATGAACGATTCCCCCCGACACGAAAGTTTTGGATATGTGGGGAAAGCTCATCGGCTCCCATTTGACTTCTGCCCCAGTTAACCGTGCTCTTCGTCTCTCTTGTCTCTTCTCTACTTCCTTCCTCCTTTGCTTTGCATCCGGCTTATATCCCAAGCTAAAATAATCCCGCTTATCTGTTAAGACTGGTACCTCCACCCGTCTATGCAAATACTTTCCGAGTCCCTTTCCAGGCAATGCTCCGCTTCCAACCATCAGTTGTAAACCCATTTTCGTAGCACTGGACAGTTTGGGAATCAAGATCTTACTTCCCTCCATAACAAAAGTAACATTTACAAATTCCAATGAACGAAAAGAACACTCCAGCGCGTCATCATCCTTATCAATGTATGGTGCATCACTGGTAACAGATGCAATAATATCCTCTTCCGCGTTTATCATTATCAGTCGACCCTCCGTTATCAATTTTAACTTTTGATGCAGCGATGACGGTACTGCCCCTGCCGCATGAATCCAAGGCCTCCCTAAGAGGCAATTATAGGAGGGCTTAATGTCCATCACTAGGAAATCTACCTCATACGTATTCGGACCGATTAGAAGAGGTACTTCGATCCTTCCCATTACCTTTCTTTCAGTCCCGTCAAATGCTCTCACCATGTTCTGGCACGTCTTCATGTGAGAGTTGTCTATAGGTAGCCTATCCAATGTAGATAAGGGCAAAACATTCAGCGCTGACCCATTATCAATTAGAACCCCCGGCACAGTATACCCCTTACAACGGGTAGTGATGTGTAAGGCTTTAGTAGATCCCCTACCCCCCGATGGTATTTCATCGTCGCTGAAGGAGATGAAATTATCTGCGCTTGTGTTACTGATAAAGAGATCCAATTTGCTTACTGTGATGTCATTCGCGACATAAGTCTCGTTTAACACCTTCATTAACGCGTTGCGGTGTATTTCCAAACTCAAAAGTAAAGACAGTACAGAGATGCGAGCCGACTGTTTATGTAGCTACTCCACGACACTATATTCACTATGCTTTAGGAATTTTAAAAATTCCTTTGCCTCGTTCTCAGCTATTGGCTCCTTAATAGATAACTCCGGCTTCTCCTCTCCTTGCCTCATTAAAGATTTCCCTTTTACTGAATCGACTTTTGTATGGAAACCTACATCCTGGGCATTCCCTTGCGTGTTGACTGGGTTCTTCCCTCCTGGGATTGTCACATTACAATTATAGCTCCAAGGTACCCTCTTGCTATCCTTATAAGGGAAAGTAACGGGTTTCTGTATCACAATCTTCGGTGCTATTTTCAATTCAGCTTTATTAATCTTTGGCTGTGAAATAATTACCATCGGGTGATTAATCTCACAGCCTTTTCTTGACGACCCTCCTTCCGAAGCGCATACATCTTCCTCCTCTACATATTCAAAGAATTCCAGCTCTTTGTTGTCCATTAGTCCCTGTACTAAGGCCCTAAATTCATCACATTCTTGGATCTCATGGTCCTCCTCATCATGGAACTCACAATAGCTCCCTATTTTCTGGGATCTGTTTTTCGAACTCTGCATGATTAACCCTCTTTTCTTAATTTCCTTCCAAACCTCTCTCAATGGTGTTCTTACTTCTGCCACAGTTATTCTAACTCTCTTCCCGGTATGCTTAACAACTGCATTCACCCCTTTGTCAGCATGATTGGGTAACGGATTTTCCCCACCAGATGACTCATCAAATTTTACGACGCCCATTTCAAGGAGCTTTTCAACTAACCTCTTAAATGCGGTGCAATTTTCTATCGCATGTCCTGTGATTCCCGCATGGTATTCGCATTGGACATTTTTATTGTACCACTTAGGATACGGAGGCTGCATTAGTTTCAGGTAAACCGGGGATACAACATGCTATTTAAACAAAGTTTGATATAACTCCTTATACGTCACTGGAATAGGCGTAAACTGGAGTTTCTCCGTATTCCGCTTTGTATCAGACACTTGCTTTAACGAGGCTTGCTGGCTCGCGTTTATTACTCTTAGTTGATTCACAGTAATCGGTCTTACATAACCCTTACTCACATTATTTACTTCATTTTCTCTCTTCCGCGGGGCTGACTTCTTGGTGCTCTCTCCAGCTT
This sequence comes from Gossypium stocksii, assembly GCA_020496765.1. Classification (NCBI taxonomy): domain Eukaryota; kingdom Viridiplantae; phylum Streptophyta; class Magnoliopsida; order Malvales; family Malvaceae; genus Gossypium; species Gossypium stocksii. The sequence continues at coordinate 117,142,974 of CM035623.1, forward strand.
CTATCTTTCCACATCTTATCGCATTTTCTATCATCTCCCCGGACATCACTATATCCGAGAAGCTCTTGGTTGCCCCTCCTAGCAAGTGATTAATGAATGGTGCTTTCAGGGTATTGATAAAAACATGGTTGTTTCCTTCTCAAGCAGTGGCGGTTGGACCTGTGTAGCAATTTCTCTCCATCTCTGGGCATATTGCCTGAAACTCTTGTTCGGTTTCTTCTCCATATTTTGCAAAGTAATTCTATCAGGCGCTATATCCGTCACATGGCCATATTGCTTCATAAAAGCTTGTGCCAAGTCTTTCCATGAACTAATTTGGCCCCGATTCAACTGGTTATACCATTTGGCCGCTGCCCCAGTCAGACTATCTTGGAAGCAGTGGATTAATAACTGATCATTATGGATGTATCATGTCATCCTTCGACAGAACATTGTGATGTGAGCCTCAGGGCAACTGGTACCGTTGTATTTCTCAAACTCCGGCATCTTAAACTTTGGAGGAAGTACTAGGTCTGAGACTAGGCTCAGATCCTTAGCATCAATCCCACCGTGATAATCAGCATTCTCCAACGCTTTGAACTTCTCCTCAAGCCATTTGCAACGATCCTCTAGCTGTTTTGGGATCTCCATTCTCGCCTTTTCCACCTCTACTGCCTCGTCGAAATCGAGGACCTTGGGATTCACCAAATTACCCTCGGGGTTAGAGCTTGATCCCATTGGAAAATTTATCGGGGCTGAAGTACCAGTTTGACACAAAGGTTTAATGTTAACAGATACCCTTGGTTGTTGCGTTTGAGTGCCCGCTGGGGTAAAGCCTAGGGGAACAGAAGGGTCCTCATCATCGTTTTCGGTACCAATCATAGGGCTCTTTCCTTTATCCGAAGCTCCAGCCAATATTTGTGCAAATTGGTTTATCATGTTTCTCTGGGATTCTAACATCTGATCTCTCATGTCTTGTTGTATTTTGGCTAACTGCTCTTGCATCTGTAAATGCAGTTTCTCTTGCATTTCCTTTTGCATCTATTCTAATTTCTCTAATCTTTGGTCCATGGCTCTCGTTTTCTTTCGCGTATTATAGTGGTGCTTAATCGGTGAACTTTTGCGAGTTTCCAGATTAACTAAAATAAATTTTAATCAATTAGGGATCTTTTTATGAAAGCTAATACATATGATATGATGTAAATGTAAAATACATGAGATGAATACAAAAGAAGACGTCGATTTTGATTCAATTCCATTTAGAAAACTTTACTTAAAAAACAAAATCTCTTACATAAAACGGATTACATATATGGCTTAGCCCTAATGCTCAAAGCCTTTACTTTCCTAAGAATGGAGGTTAACTCCTACCCTCGCTCTGACACTAACTCATATTTAGTACTCAGCACATCTGCCTGAACTGCCAAAGTCTGTAAGTAATCAGCCACTTCTCGTATTTGGGTTATAGCTTCGCCCATGAGGTAATCTCTATCCCGGACCTGATCTTGAGATCGATAAAGTTGCTCGCTTAACTGACCATTATTTGCTTCTAGTTGTTCAATTCGAAGCTCACAATTCTGAAGTGTAGACTCCAGTTCTTCTATTTTTCTTTTCAAATCATCGATCTTGCTTAAGCTGGCCTTTAATTCAACCACCGAGTTACGATTCCGATGCTGGTGTAGTGCTTTCTCTAACTCAGCTACCCGGGCCCTTAACATCTTATTTTCATTTTGACTATCATCTAAACTCTTCTCTAACCCAACCTCTCGTGCCTTAGTATCATGGAACTTCTTCTTCCACTGATCAGTTTTAGCCTTTTCTTCTTGGATTTCTTGCCTCCACTGTTCAGATGTTTTACCTAAACCAGCGTTTTTTACCGAAGTTTGATACTTCTTGTAATATTCCTTCAAGCCAGCAATGTCCTCCTCGACCTTCCTCTTTCCCTTTCTCAGATTCACAGCTTCCGCCTTTTGAACATCTACATCTAGTTTCAAGTATACCTTTTCCTCTTCCAACCGTTCTATTTTCTTTTCTAACTCCGAACTTTTCTTTTTGAAGTCTTGCTTTATAATTTCCAATTCAGAGGGAACCACTCGTAAATATTCCTCTATCGGTCTAGCATCTTCTAGGTTTGACCTCAAAATATTATCATTAACCCTTCTTCTCTGCCACTCGTTATACCCAGGGGTCACCATCGGGTTTACAGCAACTTCTTCCATCCGGTAGGTTTGATTCCAAGCGTTACAAATTTCTCTAACCTTCTTCTTGTAATTATCCCCTTTATAAGAAAACTCGTTCTGAGCCAGCCCCTGTGTTGCAGGTATGAATTGCCTCGACCTGTATTGCCTTAATACGAGGAAATGAGCGTATCCTATGCCTCCCCAAATCCCTAACAAAGGTACCCAATCATAGTCTCCATACCGGAAAAGAATCTTACCGGGAACCATCAAAGGGGCTCTCCACTCGATATTATCCTCTTGGAGATTTTGAAGTATCGTCATCCATCTCTCCTCTGATATATCGTCCCTCCTCAACGTAGCCACTATTTCTTTCAAAGGAGAGAAATTTCGGAGGAATGGTTGGTAAGTAACCTTCTCCATCTTCCAGAAGTGACTATGGAACCACAGTAATAAAAGCTGTGCACATCCAATAAATTTGCCTTCGCCCGCCCTTCGGCATGCATTCAAAGATCTGAAAGTTTCAGCTAATATTGCAGGAACATGTGTGATCCCTTTACCAAGTTGGTCAAATAAATTTGTAACTGCTTCGTCTACATGCCTTAAAGCCTTAGGGAAAACCACCAACCCATAAACACTCAAAGCAAAAACGTCGGCTCTTCTCTTCATATCAGGATACGTCAGAATCAGCTCTCTCAAACTTACCCAAGGAATGCACTTCCCATCACCTTTCTGCTGGACCCGAGCCACAACCCACTGCTCACTCATCCCGATAATGTTCATCAATCTCTTGACGAAAGTTGGGACATTAACGATTCTAGAATATATCTTGTCGGTCTGAAACTTCGGACATCTAAGCAAAACTGTATATTCTTCTATAGTAGGCATTAAATCCACATTTCTGAAAGTAAAACAGCTGTAAGCAGAATTCCAGAATTGAGCCACTGCTCGAAACAAATGCTTATCTCCTTAATATCAAGAAGATAAGACATATCACCATAATTCTGATAGAATAACTGTTTCATCTCACCATCCCAATGACTCCATATCTCTTTCAGTCCCTAAGATCATTTTGTGCCACGCTAATCCGGGTAAAGTCCCATAACTCCGATATATACCCCTCCGCCAAACTGTCACCCTTCTATAATTGTGTATTCTCTGACCATTTCTGGGTAAACGCATTATATTCCACTTTATTAGAGAATTCGCTCTCCATTGCAAAACTTTCTATTAGTAACCGAACCGTAAACTGACACCTCCTTTTATGAAGAAAATGATATGCAATCACTATTTAAGAAAGAAAAAAAAAGAAACAAGTCAGAATCATGTATACAAAATGAAAACAAAACAAACAAGCACCTACTTCGGTAACCACTAAGTCTCGGTATAGTTCTACCTAAGGCAGGCTCTTAAGGCGCACTATATGTGGGTTGGTTCTAGAGTAAAGGTACCTGAACCCGCAGATTCCTTGATCTTCACCCATTATAGGCTCATATGGACCAAGTTCAGTTCAGGGGAATACATTTTCCTATGACCATGCGGAGGTGAAAACCTCACGAAGACATAGGTACGGATGTATTCCGGAAGCGATCCCCTAGCCCACGCAGAGGTGAAAACCTCACGAAGGCATAGTTTTTCACTCCCACTTAATAGGTGTGACCCCAACGGTCATGCAATGTGATGCGAAAACATATCAAAAGTAAATTCAACAAGGACACAAAAGATGCAATGCGAAGATCGTAGATTTTTAGGAAAACAAATTTCAAATTTTGACAAGATGACAGAAAATAACCAATTTACAGCTCGACTCTCTCTAAGGTGTCCCCAGTGGAGTCGCCAAGCTGTCGAAACCATTTTTTTTAAACGGGAATCGACTTTTGAAAACGAAAATTCGGAGTCGCCACCAATCCTTTTTGTGGTGTGATTGGGCCACCTTATAAAACAATTTGGTCTACGAATTTTGAGAAAATAGGTTCGGGAGTCAGTTACGTATGAGGAAGGATTAGCACCCCCAATACGCCCAAAATCGGTACTTTATTGATTAATTTATGTCTTAATGTCGAAAATTGAAGATTTGAAAAGGTTTTAAAGCACGATCCTCCTTTTTGAAACATTTGAGTAGATTAATCATGAATTAAAGACCATCTCAATTCAAGGTAAAACGTCACGTCCAATACGGTAGGACACAACGTTTTTTGACCCCCGATTATGAGCTTGTCTTTATTTTAAAAAACGTGCACTTTATTTAAAAAAGGGTATTCAGATATTTAAATCAAACGTAAAACCACAACCCAATACGGTAGGGCATGATTTTTTGATTTTTTAAATATAGAATATTGCCTTCACTTTCCAAAACTTTGAAAAAAATCCGATAAGAAAAATACTTGAATATTTGGATCGAACAAAAACCGAAACCCAATACGGTAGGGCACAATTTTTCGAGCTTCCAAATATCGAAAATTGGCTTTTTTAGGGGAAAAAAATTCAAGGAATAAATCGATAAGAAGGATATTCAAACACTTAAATCGAATAAAAAAACAAAATCCAGTACGGTAGGGCATGTTTTTTAAAACGACTGAGTATAGAAATTTGCCTTTATTTTAAAACTATTTGGGGACAAAAATGCTGAATAAAATACTTAAATCGAATAAAAAAACGAACCCAATACGGTAGGGCCCATTTCTTTGAAACGACTAAGTATAAAAAAATGCCTTTATTTAAAAACGATTTTTGAATACATTGTGAAATAAAAGAATTAGAATGATTTAACTTTAAAAGGGGAGGAAAAAAATGATATGCAACATAATAATAATATAATCACTAATTCAATCAAGATAAATATAAAAAAAATAAATATAAAGGAAATTAGCAATAGCAATAATAATGATAGAAATATAACAACATGATAAATATAGCAATAATAATATTAATGATAAAATGACAAACCTAATGATAATAAAATAATATATATTAACAATAGTATTAAAAATAATGATAAAAATATATATTAAATTAATAAATATAATAATGATATAGTATATAAAGAGACGGTGATAATTTGGAGAGGGGAAAAAATAAGTAAATATAATAATGAGTAAAAGAGTTATCATATTTAAAATAATTAATCTTTAATAAAAAAAATAATGAAGATATAATATTTAATAATTAATATAATAATATGAAACAAAACCTAAATTAATTAATTTAATAGAAAAATAAAAATGTAATAATAATAATATGCATAGAACAAGAAATATTAAATAAACAATAAAAAGTAGTAAAAAGAATAGCAACAATAATAGAAATAATAATAATATAATAAAACAAATGAATTTGGTGACGAAACAGTAAAAATATATTAACAAAGAGGGTAATAATAAATAATTATAAAAAAACTTATACTAATTAGTTTAAATGAAAAAAAGAAAAATGAATATAATAATAATTAAAAAAATAATACGGTTATTGAAAGCAATAAAACTTTTAAAAAAAAAATGCAAAACGGGACCAAAACGCAATTATTTTAAGCCCCTAAAAGAAACATTTTAACACGGATTAAGATGAAATGGTGCACAAAATTCAGGACCAAAATTGAATTTTTTTAAAAAACTAAAATAAGGGCTAATTAAATGGTAGTGTAAAAAAGAAGGACCTATTTCGCAATTTACCCATTGTAAGCAAATATGCACAAATCATTCTCCTTTAACCACACGCACCGTTTCATTATATAAAAAAACAAACAAAGCTTCCCCCCTTCCCCAAAAGCCATTTGCCGAAAATAAAAGGAAATAATAACTTTCCTTATTTTTCCTCTGCTAAAGCACAGAAAAGGGGCTGTCGATCCACCATGCATTCACCAGCAGTGGCGGCCAGAGGCAGACCAGGTATTCTTCTTAACTCTTTTTAAAAAAAAATCTCAAATCCTTTTTGTATCCTCAAAAATAAAAAGAAATGTTTGCAAGATTTAAAGTAGAACAACACTAATTGATTTCCAGAAACTAAGAGCAAGAATCAAAAAATGAAAGAAAATCAGAAATAAACGCAACCTCTTCCTGTTAAATTGATGGTGATTCTTTCTATTCAATCTTCTCTATGTATTTTGTATGTATTTGCATGAATAAAAAAAAGGAAAAAAAAAGTCCCCTTATTTTGTTACAATATTTGGCTTTTATAGCCTATCTTTACAGGTACAAAACAAAGTTATGGGCAAACGTGGGTGTGAGGGAGACATGGAGGCGTGGTGAATGTGGGCAGTTCATGGGAGGGAGGTGCAGCAGCTGAAGTAGAAAAGTTAGGCTTTTCTTTTGATTTTTGATTTAGGATTAGGCATTGGGTTTGGGTAATTGGGCTTTAAAAATTGGGTTTGTTTTTATTTTCTTTTTTATGTAATTTGTTTTTGGGGTTTATTTTGATTTTGGGTTTTGTGTTAGATATGGGCCCGGGCAAAAAAATTGGGTCTACAATTATTATATACGTGATGTTGACATTTTTCAATACTCGAAACATTTAAGATGAAAATTAATTTACATAATTTGACGTGATATAATTTAAAGTTAAAATGGAGAATGTCTTAAAATACAAAGTTGAGTGTAGGTCAAGATAGAAATCTCAATCTTAAACGGACCACAGAAATTGTAAGCATCACAGATGACATTGAAACCAAATGTTTATTTAAAACATAATTTTTGAGAAAAGCTACGGTCTAACATAGACGAGTCATGTTAATCGAAGACGTTTTTTAATATTTATTTATGGGTAAATTCACAACACCTCACTCAATTATAATTAATTATCTTTTTTAATCATCCAATTATTTAAAGTTTCAATTTTTTCATCCAATTAATTGGGTTTGTTCTTTTTATCCTTTCTCGTTAATTGTCTAATGGAACATGTGACTTAACTGTAATTCCATTGTTTTTCCTTGTCTTTTTTTAATTGAAATATATTAAAACATAAATATTCGGTATCCGTTTGAGATTTTGATATTTAGTTGTAAATTTTAATATCTATAAAAATTTTTGGTGTTTGATTAGGAATTTTGATATTATATTAGAAATATTGGTAAAATCTATTGGTTCCGACACATAGGTGGAAAAAGAAAATTTTTGATATACCAAAATATATAAAATCTTTCATTAAAAGTTGTAGTTTCCATTAAAGATTTTAGTATTTGATTAGAGATTTTGAAATCCATTGTCGAAACCATTTTTTTTGAAAATAGGGAATCGACTTTTGAAAACGAAAATTCGGAGTCGCCACCAATCCTTTTTTGTGGTGTGATTGGGCCACCTTGTAAAATATTTTGGTCTACGAATTTTGAGAAAATAGGCTCGGGAGTCAGTTACGTATGAGGAAGGATTAGCACCCTCAGTACGCCCAAAATTGGTACTTTATTGATTAATTTATATCTTAATGTCGAAAATTGAATATTTGAAAAGATTTTAAAACACGATCCTCTTTTTTGAAACATTTGAGCAGATTAACCATGAGTTAAAGACCATCTCACTTCAAGGTAAAGCGTCACGTCCAATACGGTAGGACACAACGTTTTTGACCCCCGATTATGAGCTTGTCTTTTATTTGAAAATTCGTGCACTTTATAAAAAGGGTATTCGGATATTTAAATCAAACGTAAAACCACAACCCAATACGGTAGGGCATGATTTTTCGAATTTTTTAAATATAGAACATTGCATTCACTTTCTAAAACTTTGAGGAAAAAAAACGATAGGAAAAATATTTGAATATTTGGATCGAACAAAAATCGAAACCCAATACGGTAGGGCACAATTTTCTGAGCTTCCAAATATCGAAAATTGGCTTTTTAGGGGAAAAAAATTCGGGGAATAAATTGATAAGAAGGATATTCGAACACTTAAATCTAATAAAAAACGAAACCCAGTACGGTAGGGCACGTTTTTTAAACGATTAAGTATAGAAAATTGCCTTTATTTTAAAACTATTTGGGGATAAAAATGTTAAATAAAATACTTAAATCGAATAAAAAAACCGAACCCAATACGGTAGGGCCCGTTTCTTTGAAACGACTAAGTATAAAAAAATGACCGTTATTTAAAAACGATTTTGAATACATTGTAAAATAAAAAGAATCAAAACGATTTAAATTTGGAAGGGGAAAAAAAAATGATACGCAACCTAATAATAATACAATCACTAACTCAATCAGTATAAATAAAAAATATAAATATAAAGAAAATTAGCAATAGCAACAATAATGATAAAAATATAACAATATGATAAAATATGGCAACAATCATATTAATAATAAGATAAAGAACATAATGATTTAATAATATATATTAATGATAATATTAAATATAATGATAAAAGTAAAAATTAAAATAATAACTATACTAAAATAAAATAATAATATGGTATATAAAAACAATTTGATAATTTTAAAAGAAATAATAGATATAATATAATAAATATAATAATAAGTAAATGAATTTTCATATTTAAGATAATTAATCCTTAAATAATAAAAAATGAATATATAATATTAAATAATTGATATAATAATATGAAGCAAAAATTCAAATTAATTAGTTTAATAGAGAAATAGTAAAAAAAAAATGTAATAATAATATGCGTATAAAAGAAATATTAAATGACTAATACAATAAAAAGTAAAAATAAACAGTAAAAATAAAAGAAATAATATAATCATATAATAAGTATAGAAATTCCAGTAATTAGTTTTTAAAAAAACAAAGTGGCAAAATAATTAAAATAAGGATTAAATTGAATAGAAAAATGGAGTATTTGGGGCAAAAATCAAAAGTGAAACAGAAGGGAAGGACTGAATTGGGACAAACACACGACTTTGAGGGACTGAAACAGAAAATATCCTTCTCCTATTCCAAAACACATAGCATTGGGCCTAATTTGAAATCGCAATAAAACTTTTTGGCGAAATTTAAGAAACTAAAAGATTTAATTTTAAAATACCCAAAAGCGAAGGGACCAGATACAAAATTAAACCATCAGTATGAAAACATGACTACCAAAACGGCACACTTCATTATGTAAACTCAAAATTTTTCAAAAATTTCGTTATTTCTTTCATTTCTCAAAAACAAAATCTCTTCCCCTTTTATTTTCTCTGTAAGTTTTGGACTCCAACGAAACTCCAACCATATGCCGCCCTTCTTCCGTCGCCGGCGACGATGGAAACTCAAAAAAGGTTAGTTTTTTATTTTGTAAACACGCATATATATTTATATATAGATGTATAAAAATCGGAAAAAAAATAATAAAAAATGAAATCAAAGAGAAATAATACCCTCTGTTACAATCTAAAACGATTTCTTTTTTTTTGAATCTCCTGTAATATTGTTTGAATCTCTTCCTCTTTTTTCTGTGAATCTATTTCTTGTATTTATTTTTTTGTACTTGTATCGACAAGAAAAAAAAAACCCCGTTTACAATGAATATTTGTGGCTTTATAGCCAACTTTACAACTGTTCTTGCTATCATAGGTGAGGGCGAACATGGATGAGAGGTGTGGTGAACGTGGACTACTCGTGGGAAATGGCTTCGTGGACGCATGAACGTGGGATGAAAGCAGCGGCTGAGGAGGAGCAGCAGACATAGGGTAAACTGAAAAATTTCAGTTTTGTGGGTTAGGGTTGGGCTGCTGTAATTTTTGGGCTAAGGGGTTTGTTTTAGATTGGGTTTTGTATTAGAAATGGGCCGGGCAAAAAATAGGCCCTACATCCATAAATTTTTTTTTTTTGATATTTGATTGTAAATTTTAATAACTATCATTAAAAATATTTTTATCACATTAAAAATGTAGATAAAACCTTACATACAATATAACTTCCGCCTCACCTAGCCCGGCTCGAAAAATGGGCCTAAAATTTTATTCAAGTCCAACCTGGATAAAATATTAAAACCCAGGCTGGACTCGGCCTGCCCGTATTAATTTTTATATTATTTTAAATATATATATAATACATCAAAAATACTAAAAACATCGAAATAAATATTTCCCAACAAATTGAAAATATATTTTAAAAAATATGTAGATTTAAATAACATTAAGATAAATGCAACTTAAAAAGCAAATGCCTCTAAAATAATAACAAAATTATAAATACCTTTAAAATAATAACAAAACTAATAATAAAATAAGTTTTATACAATATCCAAACAATAACAACAAAATAGTAGCAATATAATAGTAAAATGGAAGCAAAATAGGGAGAAAACAACAAGAAAATAACATTAAAAAAACAGATTTTTTTGTCATTTAGTGAATTCAGGCCAGGCTGGGGCCAAAAAGGTCTTACTTGAGGCCTGGCCTGTTTTTTAAACGGGCCTTTTTTTTTCCAAACTAATTTTTTGGACTTATATTTTTACCAAAAACCCCCCATATTTTGGATGGGCCTTCGGGCCGAGTGACCCGACCCATGATCAAGTCTAGTCTCACCCAAGTTTCCTTCAATTGACTTTTTTTCCCTCACATACCTTTCTAGGTTACAAAACAATTTGAGACGAAGGCAAGACTTTCGAAATGTGTGCTTAAAATGTTAAAATTTTAATTTAGATATTTTATAATTTATAAAATTTTTATTAATAATAGTGAAATTGTATTTTAATCCTCTTAGAAATGATAAAAATTTGATTTAACTATTTAAAAATTATTAAGATGTAAGTTATTAAAATGATAAAATTGCAATTTTACTATTGTAACAATATACAATTTAATTCTGGCCCTCCAAAAAAATTTCACGCTCCACCATCGTATATTATATATTTATTGTTTGAGGGAATGTTAATTAATTGCGTGGAAATTCTTGGGTTTAGGGTTTTTTTTTTTAGAAAAAAAGATGGCTTAAAGCGAAAAACTACAAAATTTACATTAGTGCCTCAAAGCAAGAACATAATCTGCCTCAATTAAATTTCTAGCTGATTGCAGTGGTTCTTTAAACCAATGAATTTTTGTGGAATTAGTCGTCATACACTTGGCCATATGATCAGCTACTGTATTTTGCGACCTCAAAATATGACGAAAAAAAACCTTTCAATTCCAACTCAATAAATGATGAATAAGACGCATTTCACCTTTTCTCACCAGAATTTATAACAGACAAACAACTAATATATATTTTCTTTCAATCATAATTAACTTTATCTCATAAAATACATTTTTTTTGCCTCCCACTAACGGAGTGTCGGCTAGGGGTCGTGTATTCCTCTCGAACAACAATTGATGTTGAAGTCGCAAATGTTTCATTTGGCGATGAAAATTGAACATAAAACTCAAGATAGGGTGATCCACTAGCGAGATAAATATGTTCCATCGCCTCAAAGCTACGAACACCTTTGATATCAAATGAGTCATATGTCACGGGATCAATCGAAGCACAAAATTGATACTTAATATAAGAAACCCTACTTGGTGTCATTCCGAAGATTTTTTTCCTAATTCTTTTACAAAATTCTGTAAAATCTATACTCTGGTTAAAAACCATTGGCGTTGTGTTCTCTGATAAAAAAAAACAACGCCATTCTTGGTGTCACGGGCCTCACTATCATAGTAAATAACAGCACTAATACGTTCATTTATCTTCAGTTTCTATTCTGCTAAGCCTCTCTAATTTTTCTTGCTGTAACTTATGCATCCTGAGAATGAAATTTGTCTCGTTTAGAGCTTAAGGCCAATCGTGAACTACCGTAGAAAAATAGCATCCACGTGGGAGCTTTTTTTCAAAAATTTTGCTGATATTGCATCCTGCTTGAAGCGTTTTTGACATTATTTGTTCAGAAATATCTTTTCAAAATTATTCTTTCAGGAACTACTGTAGAAAAAGAACATCCACGTGGGAGTTTTTTTTGTAATTTTGCTGACATTGCATCTTGCTTGAAGCATTTTTGACATTATTTGTTCAGAAATATCTTTTCAAAATTATTCTTTCAGGAACTACTGTAGAAAAAGAACATCCACGTGGGAGTTTTTTTTGTAATTTTGCTGACATTGCATCTTGCTTGAAGCATTTTTGACACTATTTGTTTAGAAACATCTTCCCAAAATTATTTTTTAGGAACTACTGTAGAAAAGAGTGTCTACATGTAAGCTTTTTTTTTTTTGTAATTTTGCTGACAGTGCATCCTGCTTGAAGCATTTTTGACACTATTTGTTTAGAAACGTCTTCTCAAAATTATTTTTTCAAGGTAAAAATAGTCAATTTTGTTAAAAAAATAAACACAATGTTATTTAAAAAAAACTAAACCCTTTTGTCTCGGAAAGGCACTTATCCTTCACATGTGGGTTATTTTATCAATTTAACTTAAAAAAAATTAATATTTATAAAAATGACTCTAGTTCAAAAACATTCACCTAAATAACCTGAAATAAACAGTAAAATTGAGTTATGAGAAATAGATTGCCGGCACCACTTTTTTCTATTAAAAAATAATTTTTTGAGTTTCGAATACTAGTTGGTCGGCACCATGTATTTTTTTTAAAAAAAATTTAGGATGTTGGCACACTGATGGTCGGTTCCCCTGTATCTGATTAAAAAAATAATTTTTGGGGGGATAGTGGTGCCGGCCAACAAAGGGCCAAAATCACCCAACAAAAAAAAATTGAGAATATTGCAACATAACCCCTCCTTGTTTTTCCATCTTTTTTATTTTCCAAGTTTAATTACATATTTTATATTTTTAACAAAATATTGAACTATTTATCATTTTTTTAATTATTATTGCATCACTCACATTATTATTAAATTTAAAAATTAATTTAAAACATATTGAACTACATATTTTATAAAATTTAAAATTCTCATGATTGAATTTTCCCATCATATTTGAATTTTCATGATTGTTTTTAAAAATTTTTTTTTATTTTGTTAAATATAACTTGATTGTTGTCAAACTCAAGTATAAAAATAAATTAAGCCTAAAAAAATTATATTTATTTTTAAATGTAATGATAATTTTTGGAGGTGGTTTTGATAAAGAGTTGTTAAAGTTATCTTATTTTAATATATTATTTAAGAAATTCAAACGAAATTATTTTAAAACTATTTATTAATTTTAATATTAAATTTTTTAATTGTGAAAATATGTTAAAATGCTAAATACATTATCCAAAATGACCGTAATTGATACTAAATTAGTTAATTTTCAAATCAAAAGTAGTTAATTTAAAATTAATTTAAATTTAATATGCACAATTAAATTATATTTTTTTGATAAAATTAGAATTTGTTTTAATGATTTTCATCTTTTATAATAATTCAAATAAACATTGCTAAATTATTTTTTTATTTTAAGAATAACAAATAATATATTTATAAAATATGTAGTTCAATATAACGAGTAACATTGATGATGATGAAAAAGATCTAATAATGTGTGAAAAGGAATAATTTGCAATAGAGGATAATTACCAATTCTGCTTGGTAGGAAAAGCGCTAACGGATTGTGTGGTTCACTTTCCCTCTTTGAAAAGAACTTTGGCTGACTTATGACATCCATTGAAAGGAGTAATATTATATGGTTACTGGTATCTTGGTACCCTTATTAATGGCTAGAATTGTAGTATTTAATGAATAGAGATATGTAGGAGTTTGTTGAGCTAAAACCTCCAAAACAAAAAATGTTGGGCTAAGTAACTTTTTGTCACAACTGATTGGGAATGAGATATATAAATGACATATCTTACCATACTTGTTCAAAAATTACTTTCTTTGTCACATGCTTTCAAACTTAATAAGGGTACCAAGATTTTAGTAACCTTTATTCTTCTATTTTCATTTTCACCTCCAAAGTACAAAATAAATCTCTAAAAAAAAACCCACTAAATGCATTTTTACTAAAAAAGTTGGGCTTGCGAGTACTAGTGAAATGACGAAAGTTCGTAATGACATCACCACTAGTTTGATGGCAATTAGACAACAATGTCGTGTTTCTTAAATATTTGTTTTTATTTGTTTGAATATATATCTATTTCTTGAATATTTATGTACTCTTAAATTAGTTTCAATTTACTTATGTAAAATGATTTCTTATGCAATTGTATATTAATTGAAATATACTACTTAATAAATTTATTCAGAATGTAACATAATTATCACTAATTTACATACTAAGAATATAACATAATTATCACTAAAAATATAATTTACAATTATATTGATACAATATTAATATTTATCAATTTTCACAAAATTAATATTTTTAAATAAAAAATTTAAAAAAATTGTTTATTTAAATTTAATGTTTACTTTTTAATAAACTTTCTAAGAAAAAATAAGACGTGAAAATAATTAAGTGAAACAGGAGATACACGATCTTACTTTGTCTTGATAATGGTTGAGAAATAATGTAAAGTATAAAGAAAACGTACAAAGCAGGAATTTGAGAAAAAAATAACTATACTTTTTAAAGCAATATAGAGAGAGAGAGAGACAAAACATGTGTAATTAACTGTTGATGAAATTGACATTTAAAATACATGGAGAATTAATTACCACTTATTTTACTGAAACATTTAAGATGAAAATTAATTTACATAATTTGACGTGATATAATTTAAGTTAAAATGGAAGATGTTTTAAAATACAAAGTTGAGTGTAGGTCATGACAGAAATCTCAATCTTAAATCGACCACAAAAATTGTAAGTGTAATGACCCAAGATTCATGGGCACCGGAAACACGAGTTTTAGGGCCTCCGTCTTAGAAAAAACAAGTCCGTAAATATTTATTAAAAATATTTATGAAGTTAGTTATGAGTTGAATTATATCTTGATTAAGTGAATTTAGTTTAATTAGAAATAATTAGTAGAAAGGACTAAATTGAATAGAGTATAAAAGTTTAATTATAGAATATAAAAATATTAAGGGATTAAACTAGTAATTAAACCAAATTAGTGATATGTGTAAGATAGAGAATAAATAAATGTGATTTTACATTATTGGTACAAATGTATAACATGTATGTATTTACTTATTTATTAAGTAATAGATTATTATTATTATTATTATTATTATTATTATTATTATAAATTATGTAATATTATGTTTTATTTATTTATTTGTGATGGTGACAACTGTATGGTGATGGATAATACATGTGTATATGTGTGTATAAAACATGTATATTATTTTTATTTGTTAATAATTAGATATTTTATTAGTAATTATTAATTAAGAAATAAAATAAATAAAGTAAATAAAATAAAGAAACAAAAGAAAGAAAAACAAAAGAAACATACCAGAGAAAGCAACGAAAATAGGGAAAGAAAAGGGAAAGAAAGAAGAAAAGGGAGAATTAGGGTTTTAGTGCTTGAAGTTTTAATTGGTAAGTTTAATTAAGTCCCTTTCTTTGTGATTTTAATGTTTTTGAAGTTTTAGAGTTGAATATTTTTGAGTTTATGTGGAAATATTGAAAGTTGATAGATATTTGAATAGGGTTGATGTTGAACAAATAATGAAATTAGGGATTTATTTGATAAAATTATTGATTTGAATTGATTTAAGGATTAATTTGTAAACTAGCTTATAAGTTTTGAGTTTTAGGGGTTAAATTGAAAGAAATTCAAAATTATAGAAAAATGATGAAAATTTGATAGTTATATTGAAGTTTTTGATGCAAATTGAATAAGGAAATGATGTGAATTGTTAAAAGGAAGAAGATGAATATGTTTAGGACAAAATTTGGTATTTAGGTAAAAGTTGTATGGAAAGTTATTATTTTATATAAAATATATGTGTAATTAATTAATTGTAATTATGCTAATTTTTGTAGCAAACAAGGAAATCGAGACGTCTAATACGAAAGGGAAGGAAAAAGTGATCGAGGAGTAGCTTGAGAGACATCAGTTTGTATTATCATAATTCATGTTATTTATTGTTAAGTGTTTTAATTTTATTATATGCATATGTATGGAATTGAAATTAAGACAAGTAGTGATATTTGATTTGAATGTGATTGGATATGATTGATGAATATATATATGTGTGGAATTGTTTTGTGAATTATATTTGTATCAAGGTGAAAATGTAACACCCTCTAACCCCAAACCGTCACCGGAACAGGGTTACAGAGCATTACTGGAACTATCGGAACAATTTACAAATAATATACAATTAAATTCATGTTAATAAACTTTATTCATTTTTATTTCATATAATTCATATCAAATATATCATATTAGTTCTCTTTTTATACTTATAACCAATTTAAATCATCATTTTACAACCATAATCACAAGACTCATATACTCAACCTATTCATTACCTAGGTAAATGCCACCATTACCAAAAGAAGAGTACATTACTTAAAATTTTCTCTGAGGTCGGGATTATTCTGGATGCTGGACCGAACACTAACTTTCAATTAACCTGCGCACGAAAACAACCGTACGCTAAGTATGGGCATACTCAGTAGTATTATCATAATTCAAATTATACAATAACTTATATACATTCAATTTATGTTACAATTACTTAATAATTATTTCATAATTATAATCAAATTATTTAATAATAAGCATTATTTCAAGACTTGTATTTAATCAAATTCATACATCAGTTCACTATCCAATTTTTTTATTGAATTTTTTTTCACATCTCATTCCATTAGCTCATTTCGTATCATATACAATTTACTAAATTTTTGTCACTTTATTCAATATTAATTCTATTGCAATTTGTGTTTACTATAGTTATGTCTCAACAATAACAATTTCACTAATCGATTTCTTATATCATCATTTTACTTTAATCAATTCTTGCACCTTAGTCCATATTTTAAGATATCATATCTCAATTTCATTTTCACATATTAAATTTACACTCAAATCATATAATTCAATTATATTATTCTTTTCAATTAACTTCTTATATTATTTATATCATTTCAAACAAAATTGTGAACTTTAGTTTCATTTTTCCATCTTATATAACATTTCAATTCACAATTCATCTTTGAACACATTATGAACTTTTTGTTTATGCATTCAATCTCATATCATCAATTTCTTATAATAATTTATTTCAAAAATTCACTTTCTTATTTCTTTCAATAGATTAATCACATTTATTCGAAATTTATCATTTCACATGTTTACCCCTATTAACTTGACTCGGACCTTGGCAGATACACGGATCCAACCAAACACACCAGTACGGCACATTGTGCCTAAAACGGTACATAGTACTTGATCAGTATACGACACACGAGGTGCCTGAAATACGACACATAAGTGCCTGAAACGACACACGAGGTGCTTGATACGACACACAAGGTGCCTGAAATACGACACATAAAGTGCCTGATCGGTAAAGCTGGCAAATCCCATACACTTTCAAATCCTATGGCATGTCAACAATATCCACCCTAGCCCGACTAGTTAATAGGGTATCGAAATAACATATTCATATTGCTTTCACTTTCAATTGATCATAACCATTTGGATTCAATTCAATCACAATAACAATTCAATCACATTTTCAAATTCACATAATCACATAATTTCACTTCAAGCCACATTTTAACTCAATCTCTTCCTCATACTTTCAATTCATATACATTTCAAATAATCACATTCAATTCAATTTGATTCAAATCCAATCACTTTTCACATTTCCATTCTATACATTTTGATACATTTCATCAATTTAAAGACATTTCAATCATTATTTCTCATATATTCAATTTAATGCATTTTCCACTTTTCAATCAATATTTCATCAAATGCTCATACATCTTCAAACTTCATTTCAATTTCATTCAACTCAAAATTTAATTCAATTTTATTTAATTCAATATCAATATTAACCTTAATTTGCTATTCTATATATATATATATATATATATATTAATTTAGAATTTAACAAATAATCAAATTCGAATTATAGTAATACTAACTTGAATTTCTCGTTTTTACTCCTCATTTGTTTTCTCTTTTCCTTTCTTGCTCGATGTCTCGAATTCTTTGTTTACTACGGAAATAATAATTTACATTATTAATTACAGCATTAAAATTTAAATAATTGAATTTTTATTCAATTCCTACTCTTCCTCTTCATTCTACATTCTTTATACCCAATTCTATCATCTACTCATATATTCTTTTAAAGTTGTCTTCCTGCGCAACAGTCACTAAATTGTTTATATCTGGAGCTACAAAACTCCAAATCAAGTTCTGTTAATTTTCCCTGAAACTAGACTCATGTGCCTTTCTACCATAAAATTTCCAGAATTTTTAGTTTTTCCAATTAATACAGTTTATTCCTCAAATATACCCCTGATGCACTATCTGACAGTTTCGACCCTCCTGTACTAAAGTTCAATTATCTCATAGCTCAAGACTCCGATAATGTTCTCGTCTATTTCTCTTGAAACTAGATTCACTTAGGATTCTAAAAATATAAATTTCAAATCATAACTATTTTTGTACAATTTTTAATGATTTTCTAAATTTAAAACAGAGTATCTCGAAATCTTTCTGAACCAGTCTCATAAAAATTCAAATATCTCTTGATTCACAAATCCATTGCTTACACTGTTTCTTCTATAAGAAACTAGACTCAATAAGCTTTAATTTCATATCTTATTCACCCTTTAATTAGATTCCTACAATTTTTGGTGATTTTTCAAAGTTAAACTTATGTTGCTGCCCAAAACTATTTCTTATAGCCTATTTTGCAATTAAATCCTAACTAAGTTTCCTTACTTTTCTTATTCAATTCACACTCTATTTCTATTCAAATTTTACTAAAACTCAAATTTAACTATTAAATTTTCAGCATATTTTCTTAATTTCGAATTTTTCTCAATTTAGCCTCTACAATACAAAACTTATACTTTTCTTTACAATTTAATCCTTTTTATCAATTCTAACTTAAAAATCATTCAATTAAATCCCCCACTCAGCTTTTGTTCAACATGGACTAGATTCTACAACCTATGAACTTCCAAAAACTTAACTTAATTTCATCAAAACTTGTTCTAAAGCTTCTAAAATATCAAAAATAAGAGAAAGGACTTAATTGACTTACCTTTTTAAAGTTTAAAGCTTCAAAACCTCAATTTCTCCTCCTCCTTTTTTTCTCCTTTCTTTCCCCTGTTTCGTTTGCTATTCTGTTTCTTCTTTTTTTCTTTTCTATGCTTTGTTTATTTCATTTCATTTATTTTAATGTTATATATATATATATACATATTATAATAAAATAATAATATAATATAATTAATATATTCTATACTTATTTATTAAGTAAATATATATCATATATATTTTAACCAAGAAATATCAAAGATATTTCTTACTTATGCCGCCTCATTTATAGAAAATAGCATAATTTCCTATTTAGTCCATTTAGTTTTTCTTTAATCTATAATTAAGTTTTTACACTTTATTCAATTTAATCCTTTTTCATAATTACTCCTAATCAAGTCAAATTCACCTAATCAAAATCTAATTAACTACACAACTAACTTCATAAATATTTATTAAAAATATTTACTAGTTCAATTTACTGGAACGGAGTCCCGGGAATGCATTTTTTTCAATTTGGTCCTTTTTAATCAATTAACCATAGAAATATTAAAATTCCTTAACGAAACTTTAATACCACCCTAATTACACTCCGTAAATATTTATAAAAATATTTACGGCTTAGTTTATAATATCGAGGTCTTACTACCTCATTTTCGAGCCAATTTACCTAATAATTTCTTTTAATCACAAAACTCACTAATTCAAAAATATTTCTAAAATCACACTTAACTTATAATATTAATAAATAAAATTTTCTATCTTTTTCGTCGGATTTAGTGATCTCAAATCACTGTTCCGACACTATTGAAAATTGGGCTGTTACAGAAAATGTATGACTATGTGAATTGGAAACAATTTATATTTGGAGTGAGAAAGATGTGAGAAATGTGACCAAAGTGTTAATTGATAAGTGAATTCATTAGTGAAAGTGAAATTACTAAGTGATTTGATACCCTATTAACTAGTCAGGCTTAGTGGATATAATTGGCATGCGATAGGATTGGAAGTGTTTAGGGATTCTTCGACCTCGAGTCGATGAGACACGTGGTGTGTCATAAATTTGCTTCGGATAGTTTCGATGAGGCGTTGGTCGCCAGTTTGCTTCGGCTCAGCCGATGAGACACGTGGTATGTCATAGATTTACTTCGAACTATCCGATGAGGCGTTGGTCGCCACTCCGGTGTGTTTGGTCGGATCTGGATATCCACCAAAGTCCGAGTCATGTTAATAGGGATAAATAAATGAAATGAGTAAGTAATTTGAATTTGATTATTTGAATTGTGTATATTTGAAAAGTAAATTGAATAATTATATGTGATTGTGGAAGGAATATAAGGTTCTTGAATTATTTGAAATCTCAGTGATGATACATTGAATCAATTAATTGAATAATGTTGGCTTGGTATGAAATGATATGTATAAATTGCTAATCGTCTATGTATGTAGTGATATTGTGTTGTTGTTATAATTTGAATTATGATAATACCACTGAGTATTTTCAATACTCAGCGTACGGTTGTTTCCCATGCGCAGGTTAGGTCAAGTTTAAGTCCGTCTCAGCATCTGAATCAATCCCGGCTTTAGCTCAATTTTTGGTGATGTATCTATCTTTTGGTAATGTGGCATGTACTAGGTTTAGTATTTGTCACTTGTAAATGTTTTATGTTTTGAATGTAAATGTGGTTTATAAACCTTAAAAAGTTTTTGGAATGAATGAATGAGTTTTTGCTAAGTTTGATAATGAAATGAATGATATTTGATTAAGATTTATAAGTCAATGATTTGGGCATGAAATAGGTATGTTTAGTAGGTGGAAATAGCTTAAAAATGATGAAAAATGGTGTTTTCACACGGCCAAGACACATGAGCGTGTGCCCAGGCCGTGTGGGAGAAGTCAGACTTGCCCACGGGCTAGTTGCACGGCCGTGTGTGGCAAGTCAGATCCGCCCATGGCCTGGCCCCACGGCCATGGGGAGCCACACGGGCATGTCCCAGGCTACACAGGTGTGTGCCCCTGTTTTCAAAGTTCCCGGTTTTAATCCAAATCAATTTCTAATCTATTTTGGGCCCCGTAGGCCTATAATAAGGACTATTTGATGGAAATTAGAATGTTTTAGATTGAAACTCAAATTTGTGTCTCGATTTTATTCGTTTACTAATGTATAAGTTCGGTGATACCTCGTGACCCTGTTCCGGTGACGGTTTGGGATTAGGGGGTGTTACAGTAAGCATCATAGATGACATTAAAATCACATGTTTATCTGAAACATAATTTTGATATTTAGTTGTAAATTTTAGTATCTATAAAAAATTTTAGTATCTATAAAAAATTTTGGTGTTCGATTAGGAATTTTGATAGTATATTAGAAATATTGATACAATCTATTGGTTCCGACATGTAGGTGGAAAATAAAATTTTTGATATACCAAAATATATAAAATCTTTCATTAAAATTTATGGTATCCATTAAAGATTTTAGTATTTTATTAGAGATTTTGATATCCATAAAAAACAAATTTGGTATTTGATTATAATCTTTAATAACTATTATTAAAAATATTTTTATCACATTAAAAATATAGATAAAACCTTGTATACAAATATAACTTTCGTCTCACCTAAAAGTGCTCATGGGTCGGGTTGTGCCAGGTTCAACTAAAAATTTAGGCCTATTTACTAGGTCTAGGCCCGACCCAGCCCAAGCGTAAAATTTTACCCAAGTTCGACCCGGATAAAAATAATAAAACTCGGGATCGACCCAGCCTGCCCGTATTATTTTTTATATTATTTTTATATAATTTTTAACTATATATATAATACATCAAAAATACTAAAAACATCAAAATAAATATTTCCCAATAAATTGAAAATAAATTTTAAAAAATATGTAGGCTTAAATAATATTAAGATAAATGCAACTTAACAAGCAAATACCTTTAAAATAATAAGAAAATTAACAATAAAATAAGTTTTATACAATATCCAAACAATAACAACAAAATAGTAGCAATGTAATAATAAAATGGTAGCAAAATAGGGAGAAAACAACAAGAAAATAACATTCAATAAAAAAAAGAGCAGATTTTTTTTCATTTATTAAATTTAGGCCGGGTCGGGCCAAAAATGCCTTACCCAAGGCCTGGCTCTTTTCTAAATGGGATTTATTTTTTTGTCTAAGCCCATTTTTGGGTCTATATTTTTACCCAAACCCTCTTACATTTCGAGTGGATCTTTGGGCCGGGCTGTGTGGCCAGACCCATGATCTGGTCTAGTCTCACTCAAGTTTCCTTCAATTGACCTTTTTTCTCTCACATACCTTTCTAGATTACAAAAAAATTTGAGAGGAAAGCAAGACTTTCGAAATGTGTGCTTAAGATGGTAAAATTTTAATTTAGATATTTTATAATTAATAAAATTTTTATTAATAATAGTGAAATTGCATTTTGATCTTCTTAGCAATGATAAAAATTTGATTTAACCATTTAAAAATTATAAAGATATAAGTTATTAAAATGATAAAATTGCATTTTTACTATTGTAAAAATATACAATTTAATTCTGGCCCTCCAAAAAAATTTCACGCTCCACCATTGTATATTAGATAGGTATGTTCTGTTTGATTTTATTTATTTATTTTTTTACGACAACAATTTGTTTATTCGAAAATTTTCGGTTTAGTCTGTTTTTTCATTAAAAAATCAATATTTATTGTCGAATTTTAAAAAAAAAGGTTTATATATTTATTGTTTGAGGGAACGTTAATTAATTGCATGGAAATTCTTGGGTTTAGGGGTTTTTATTTTAGAAAAAAGACGACTTAAAGCGAAAAATTAAAAAATTTACATTAGTGCCTCAAAGCAAGAACATAATATGCTTCAATTAAATTTCTAGCTGATTGCAGTGGTTCTTCAAACCAATAAATTTCTGTGGAATTAGTCGTCATACACTTGGCCATGTGATCAGCTACTGTATTTTGCGACCTCGAAATATAACCAACAAAAACCTTTCAATTCCAACTCAATAAATGATGAATAAGACGCATTTCAGCTTTTCTAACCAGAATTTATAATAGACAAGCAACTAATATATATTTTCTTTCAATTATAATTAACTTTATCTCATAAAATACATTTTTTCTAATATCTTAACCTAAACAAACCGTTTAATCTCTTTAAGATCTAGTGTTCTATTTAAGTAAATTTTGAATATATTAGAAGACGAAATTTAATTATTGCTTGTTTTGATTCTTGTATATAAAGTCTTAAATTTATTGAAAGTGAATAATATTGTAGCATAACACTGGAGATGAGTACAAACTTGAAAGACGAGATAAGTGTACCCACGAAAATAGTACAAAATATAGACAATAACACTATTGGATGTGCTGCAATAATATTATTTAGCAACACTTATTTCATGCAATTTATACCTTTCAATTAGATTGAGATGCTATTTGGAATTCCCTTGCCAGAAATGCCAACATCACCTGTTGGATAAAGCAATGTATAAGGAACATTAACGGTACCAACCCTGTTCTTCAATGTCTTGTCTGTGTTCATCTTTAAGATTTCCCCTTCAATTTCAGCAAGTCTCTTGTTGAAAGCATCCGAAGCTGCTAGGGGAATTGCATCGGTGGTCCAGTTGGGGGTTCGCTGTCCAAGATACACCTCATCCGAGGCGTGGTTCGACAGCGTTTCGACCACCGTAATGACGGTCAGGGATTGTAGCTGCGAAGACATGGTTCTAAAGAAGACCTTCTCAGGGTTCTTTTCAAGCTCTGCATACTCAGGGGTGCCTTTTTCAGGCATGAACCTTCGGCTTAGTGTTGGCGGTTGGGGAAGTAGCCTCCGTAGGCGTATTGTCCGTAGTTGACAGCTGCATGGAGTGCAGAAGCGATCCATAAAATAATGGTGCAAGATTGAATCAGGTCTTCAAGGTTCTGCATTTTAGGCCACCATGGGTCGTTTTTCTTGTCACCATGACCCACCTCTCGGATTTCCTTCCACCAGGCTTGAAGTTCAGGGTCCCTTTGAACCATTTCATCGGTCTTGTAGTAGAATGAGCAGTAATCTCTGACCCATTTTTCAATAGCAAACCAGATCTTCAACCCATCAACAGCGTATGGGTAGTCTTTTATCAATAGTCGGTCAAGGTCATCCAGAGAACTGATATCACCATCTGCAATCCCTCTGATAAAAAAGAGAAAACAAAAGACCATATAATTTCTATGAAAACATATATACTATAAATCCCTGGTTAATTTTTTTACTAAGATTATTAAAATACCTTTTCTTGAGATCATTGGGAAGAGCCTGATCCATGAAATTCCAACTCTTGTAAATTACAGAGGACATCTCTAGAGAGTATTTTCCAGAACAAAATGTCTTCTCCATAATTCCATTACCATTAATGAGCAGTTCTCTAGCCAATGCATTAATAGTCATTGTGTCACGGAAGTGAGGATGGAGAAGCTTATAAACTGGATGAACCACACTCAGCTGTCTGTTTGTTGCAATCACGAATGGCTCCAGCACTGCATGAGTATTCAACCTGACACCAATCAAAAACACAGCCTATGTAAGCTTCAAATACATATATGTATATGTATTCTTTGGCGCATGTATGTCCTTATTAGTGGCTCACTAGCTGATGGTGAACGGAATCATTCACATTTACAAAAGCTTTAGCAAGCTGCCAAATCCAACCCTCAACTCCATGTTCAGCTGGAGTGTATACTTTGCTAACGCACCCAATTTTATCTCCTTCCCTTTTTGGCAAGCTCAATTCAATGGCCACTGGCTTCAATGTATTATCCCCTCTCAAGAACAGAATTGTCCTAGACGCATATGTCTTTGCTTCTGTATACTCGTTTATCGTCTTAAGGTAAGGCATAAGTGTGTCGTGATGATCCAATATAAATAGCCTTTTGCTCGTCAGTGCCTGTGTCACGTCCATAGATCATTAGTGATATACCAAGAAATAAAGAAAAAGATATATATATATATATATATAATATATATATATAAATATAATATTACCTCTTCAACAGTAAGTCCATCCAAGTTATACTCAATGTCTTGTTTGGTTATTGAACTGTTTTGATTAACATACACTTCAGGATCTAAGTTGCTCACTGGAGAGAATTCCTGCAATTGATTTCATAGTGTTATAAGTTGAGATATATAAAACAATATCTAAACCCTTTACATATATAAACTTTGAGTGTTTTTTGTTTCCTAATTTTGCTTTTAATGTCAAACTTCTTGTAAAAAATTTGAACAAAAGTTGGAGGATTTGAGTAAAAATATAAGCTTAAACAAAGAATAAAGTCCATTTTTTAAACAAGTCAGGACTTTGGTAGAATTTTTTCGGAAACATTTATTTTAATATTTTTAGTGTAGTTAATGTATTATATTTTTTAATTTATTTTTATATAAAAATAATTAAAAAAATTAATATGAGTAGATCAGATCAGATTGGGGCTTAACATTTTTAATTTGAGTCGTGCTTGAGCAAATTTTTAAGCTCTTTTTTAGGCCAGGATCGAACCTATAAAATAAATCTAAAATTTTACATCAATTTAGCTTGAATTTAACCCGACCCAATCTATAATCAAGTCTAATATAACTAAACCTCGACCACCTAATTAAACATCGGCCCGGTTGGTTCAATTCAAATCCTTTTTGTACCCTTCATTAAGTCAACAATTTATTTCTTTAATCTCTCAAAAAATTTAACAATTCAGTTTATGTAATTTTATAATAAATACAAGGCTTTGCCCCCTAATTGGACGAAAGTGATTGAGTTCGTTCTTTTTTATTAAGCTTACTTTGAGAAGCTGAATAAGAAGAGGGTTCAATCCTGCAATCATTTCTCTTCCAAATTCTTCATCTGTCCTCCATGCAATAGGATTACTCCGATCTGCTCCCAAGTAGTCAACATATTAAAATACATACATACATACAATAGGACTACTCCGATCCTCTAAATAAACACATGCATGCATGCATGGAATATTTGATAACATTAAAATTTGTTCACCTTGAATCACTTGAGGCACTGGATATTTTAAGAGCCGTTGGCCATCAGATCGGAAAAACTCCTGCATCATCTCCAAAGGGATGTTACTTGCGATTTGATTGATAAGATCAGTAGGAAGTGGGATTCCATTGAAGTAGAGATTGTCCACGTCTTTAAACGAGTCGAACTCATTAGGCGTAAGATTAACATAAGCTTCCAATAATGGAATGATTTGATTAACTAAGCCCTTCAGACCGAAAGCAGTAAAGTCCGATAGCTTCAAATGACCAAAATGCTCATCTCGTGGGACGTAGATGTTTAGAACTTCCGGTAGAAAAACCCTGCTCTCAGTGTTTGGATCTATGAACAGATTAAGAAAAACGTAAGATTATAGATATTCCCAGTATACTCAATGTCCAAAACTTTATCCGAACCTGTTTTGGAAGGTGGTCTGCTGGTTCTTCCTCTCCGAGGATAAGGATACTGTGCGGAACCTCCAAGAACCGGACGAGCGAGGTCTGCACCGTTATCGGGATCACCCAAATCATTGTACAAAGCATAGTCATAAACACGATCTCCTGTTTTCAGCTCTCCAGTCCCATCCCCTCTCAAGGCCTTTAGCTCTTCTTCTCTGTATTTACGCAGCGCTGCTGGCATCTCATGCGGAAGATATGTCTACAAAAGGAAATCTGCTTGAATACAAAATCCGGCTTCAATTCATTTGATTCATAATGATAAAATCATGTTTAATACCTTGTTAGCGAAGAAGATTCGTGGTTGTTTATATTGTTTATCAGGATAAACCCACGAGTTGCAAACAAAATGAATTCGACCTTCGCCAGGAACATCTTCAAGAGTAATTGTCTTTAAGAAAAACTCAGCCGCATGATTATTTCGTAGGATGATAGCTCCAGGAATTCCAAGTTCGTCATCCCACTCAAATGAAACCTTATACAACGAATCACTACCAGCCAATGGAGGAGTATATGTCAGGTTCCAATACTCCAATGCCTCTAATTTCCCCAGCTTTCCTCCATTTTCATTTGCTACAGCACAACAATTTTGATTTCTTTTAAACATTATTATATTTATAATTTCAAAAAAAAAGAGGATCAGTATTTTCAGCACTGACGAGCTGGAGAGTGACACCATTGCCAAGCAACTCGAAAAGGCCATAACTGCGGTTGAGGTCAAGGAAGTGAAGTCCAAAAAATTCTTCTTAACTAAAACAACACTGCCTGTGACGGTCTTGGTGGTTTTATTGATGCCGGTAATGTCGCTGACAACATTACCAATAGAACTCGCTAGATCTCCGAGAACCATTTTTTTTTCTGGGATCTTATTAGCTACTAGAAATATATGACTTCGATTGTTTGAAGTTGGTGTGCTGAAATAAGAGAAATGTTTGGATATTTATAGGGAAACTTAGATTAAAGAATTAATTAATTGAGGCAAGGCTAATAGGATATCGTAAGCCTACCTTGTCTGGAAATATGTCACGTTCTTAAATTTGACTAAATTTAAAAAAGGTAAAGTAATTTTTAAGGAAAATAACAAATTTATTTTTTTAATTAATATATATAGACTAATATACTCAATTTTAGATAAAAAAATTTTATCTGAAAAATAAATGTATAATTTTAGATTAAGATGTTGGGAAAGAATATTTAAAAAATTTTATGATCATTTGTTTTCAACAACAAAAAAGAAAATATTTAACATCATTGTCGTATGAAGTTAAATAAGGTGAAAATTAATAGATTATTTTAAAAAAATATTTTTTATTAATATTATATTTAAATTTTTAATTGAATTAGTGTCAAGAGTCTATCAATACTAATTCAAATGAAAAATGATTAATAGATAAATTTTTTATCTATAAAAATATAATATTTTATATATAAAATTAATAAAAATATATCTGATGAGATTTAAATTTAAAATTTTATACATTTTACTTCTTTTATTTTCTCAGTTCAACCGCAACTTGATTTAAATATTATATATGATATATAATAAATATATACTTACGTAAATTTATTTAGACTACAACTAACTGTATTATAATCTAATTAAATTTAACTTACTACCAAAAGGTGAGAATAAAAAAAAGGTGTATAATTCACCTTTTCTTTAATTGTCAAAGAAAATATTTCCCTGGCAATCATTATTGTTTAAAAAAAATTAATTATACGAAACTAAATGATAGCCAATTTAATCCAACTTATTAATTACGTTAAAATCTGAATATTTATCATCATTATTACATTTAAAATCCATAGTTTTATATATTTTTTACTGTTTCGACCGTTCAGTTCACCCAGGCTACCGAAATATTTCTTTTGTTTATGATATTTATTTGTGCCATCCAATTATCTCTTGTTTTGCTTAATATTAAATGTTTTTTTTATTGGTAATAATTTCTCGGTATTTTCTTTCAAAAAGAATAATTCCTAATCTCGATCTTCCACACGTTAAAAGAACCGAATAAAGAGAAAGCCAAACCGCATGTTTAACATTAAAGAAAATAAAATTTTAAAAATCGGGTATAACCCATGCTCAACTATTTACAGCTGAGGATAAACCAATGGCTGGCGGAGATTCAATTTTCATATTTCTTTTCATGTTCAAGTTTATTTTCGGATCAATTTAGTGATTTAAAAATAAGAAAAATTATATTTTATATATTTTTATAATTAAATTTAAATTTAAAAAATATTTTGTTATTATTTAAATTTTAGGGTCGACCTAATTTGAGGTACCAAAATCTTTATCTAAACTCAGCATAACAAAATCTTTTAATTATATTGTTTGTATATCTATACTAATATTTAAATTAATTTCACAAAATCTTTTACTGTTTGTATATCTATACCAAAGAAGCGTAGTTAATTTCTAAATTTTTATTATTTGGCATTTTTATTTTTTATTATATATATTTTAAAAAAGTATATATCTTATTTATATATATAGACATAGATTTGCAAATCAAGACTAATTTACTTAAAAAAGCTCATTTCCAAGCATATTTACAGAAATGGACCGATTACACAATTATTTACAGAAAAAGACCATTTTTTGCAAAATGCGCTTACGTGGCCGTGTTTAAGGAAGAAAATGCCAGCAAAGCACACCCCTGGGGGAGCTTTTTTGCCACGTTAGCAAAGCACTTTGCTAACGTGGCAAAAAAGCTCCCCCAGGGGCGCGTTTTGCTAGCTTTTTTTCAAACCCAACGGCTAATTTTTTTTTACTGTTAGGGGGTCCAACTGTCAAAAAAGAAAAAAGTATAAAACTTCCCATCCTATTATTTCACACATAATTTCTTCACAATTTAGCAAAAAAATCTCTACAATTTCTCCTTAAAGTTCTCAAATTTCTCATTAAATTTCTCAAAGCTCTTTATAATTAGTTATTTACTTTAATTTTTTTTTCTAAATTAGTATTATTATTTTTTATAATTTCAAAAATATTTGATAGTGTTAGCAATGACTGGAGAATTAATTCGTCTCGATCATAAACGTATTTCTTTCGAACAAATGAAGATGGTAATGGTTTATTTTAAATTTTGAATATTATTTATTTTTTTTCATTTATGTAATTTTAATTAATTTTAATTTTTGAATATTATTTAATATTTTTTCATTTATGTAATTTTAATTAATTTATATTTTATAATTTTTTATAACAGTCTGTAGATCGGGTGTTATAATGTTATATTCGTAATATGTTTGGTTCGCCATCACCGTTAATAAAAAATTACTTGAGGGAAGTGGGTTTTTGGCACGCGACCATTATAAGCTAGAGGTGCAAGTTGGATCCAAAACTCACCAGCGCGTTAATAGAGAGGTGGAGACTGGAGACGCAAACATTCCACTTTCCATACAGAGAGTATACTATCACTTTAGAGAACGTCCAGTTACAATTAGGATTGTCGGTGGATAGGCCGCAGTCACCGGGCCCGTTCAATCTGCTGATTGGGGAGCCATATGCTATGATCTATTGGGTGAGCTTCTGGATAATATTTACGGAAGCCGGATCGAGATGGGTTGGTTACGAGACATATTCCGGGAGCCAGGGGATGATTGACTGAAGTAGAAAGAATACGATATGCTCGGGCATACATCCTTGAGATGATTGGAGGTTATCTGATGCCGGACTTGTCACGAAACCTTGTACATCTGATGTGCCTGCTGAAACTCGTTAAATTTAGAGCAATTGGCAAACTTAGTTGGGGGCCTGCCGTGTTATTAGCATTTTACCGAGAAATGTGTGGGGCGACGCCACCAAATAAAACCAAAACTGGAGGTTGCCTATCACTACTACAATTAGGGGCTCGATTTCCTTTTCCATTTTTACATTTTCGAGTGAACCACCCATATACATTCCCACTCATAACGAGGTAAATTTTTTATTTGATTTTGCAATTATTCCATAGATTTAAAATAAAATTGTATGCTAAAAATTTATTTAATTAGGTGGAACTATCCGGCGAGTTATATTGGAATACCTACAGCTCTTGAAGATATACGACTTCTATTAGACCAACGGTCGGAAGCACAAGTAGGTATTAAATAAAATATATACATAAAATAGTCATTTCATATTTAGTATTTAGTATTTAGTATTATGTATATAACTAATATTTTTATCCCATATAGCTTCAATAGACACCATACGAGGATCCGGCAATATAGGCTGTAATTCCAGAAGAATTTTTTCAAAATTCGAACATTTGGCATGTTAAGGTCCCATTGGTCAACTATGCTATTGTCGAGATGCACCAGACAGATAGAGTGCTGTGACAATTTAGATTTCAACAACCGATTCCTGAGGAACCTGGGGTGCTAGATGACCAACACAAAATTGACTTACGGCAAACAAATACGAATTGGCCGGTATTCTGGTTAGAATATATCAAAATTTAGGAAAACCGGTATGATCATATATCTGATCGTGAACCGATCATCTTCCCAGAGTTAGCGTACACCCTGAATTACATGCCATGGTTTAGGATCCACGGCAATCCATATTTGTTGTCAGAAGAGCAGAGGCGTTGACAAATCCGTATAGAATGGAAACGACGAGGCCGTTTAAATCAAAGGAGAATGGATGACGATACAGGCCCATCAACAGGGCTCACACAATCACCGAGCCCATCAATAGTGCCCACACAATCATCGGGCCCAATGCCTCAACCACTGACACTCACATCACAGTCCCTTCAGATTATGCCAAGTGCACATCCTAGCCCTTATATGTATTCCTAACCCTTATATGTTTCCTTTTCCTAGTCCTATGCCAGGTTGGAATGCATGGCTCGATGCATCTTATTTCCCAATGACTTTGACTCAACCGATGATATATAGGCTATCGTCGCAGAAGGATTGCACAAGGTATCGTCAACGAGCTTATCTCATTACCATTCCCTATCATTTTATGGGATTCAAACACCACTACCGTGGGTGATGCAAACATCTCCACATTTTTTATTCTACCAAGGTGAGTCATCCTTCCAACACTGACAACTGGAGCAACCACAACCCTCGCCAGAGCAACCACAACCCTCGCCGAAGTAACTAAAGAGGAATTCAGCGCCTAATCGTCGTCCATCTCCATGTAGCACTGATTCCGACCGATATATACATTGATTTTTTTTAATATATTTGTAGAAGCTATTTCTAAATTGTTTCATTTAAAAAAATTGTTTTTAATATTTTAATAGTAAATTAATTTTATATTTTTTTATAAAATACAAGTTCTTTTGAATAAGGAAGAATAGAAATAATGCAACATCGTTTCATAACAACAATTATCAATTATTTCAATTTGGACATGATCAAATTGTATGACCTGAGTTCCTACACCATCCACACAACTTTTGTTGGTTCGTTCCTTCTCAGATATCCATATTATTATGTATTTTACTCGAGCAAGGTCGACCTTTTGGTTTACAACACAATTCTCTATCCGGTAACAACTTAAACGGAACAAACAGTACAAACGGCCACTTACGTTCATCTGGAACCTGTGGGAATACGTGTCTCCACACATAGTACATGTATTTTATTTTGTACACTTCGTCGACATATCTTATGAGATCCAAACGGAGATTCTGACAAGTTGCAATTGCATAAGCGCATGGGTAATGAAATGCGTCAAATGTCTCACAGTCGCAAGTCCTATTTATCAGGTGTACACGATATTGTCCCCGGTAATACATTGGCTTGGTCTGTCAAACACTGTCACACGAAACCATAGGTTGTCGCGATCGTGACACACAGTGTGCATCGTGTTAGCCCATGCCTTTGTCTTGTTAATTTCTTGTAATACCTTCCGTAACCATACGTAGCCTCTCTGCATTTGGCCTTTATAACTCACTGCTCACTTTAGAAATAGTGCTGCTAAAGAAAATATGTCTCTCGTACAACCGAGGTTATAGGCAAATGACACGTTCTTTTTAGAACAGAATTTACGCATTTAGCTAGGTTTAAGGTCATATGACCATATCGTAGGTCGCTGTCGTATGCTTGTGTCCACTGTTCGAAAGGTATGTTACAGAGGTAGTCTGCACCTTGATCGTTAATTGAACACAAATTCCTCAATATCTCATGAAAATGGTCCTTATTGATCTCGTACCCTACCAATATAAGTTGATAGCGATAATTACAAACTAGTATTCCATTCAGAATAAATTGAACATTACAACCGAAAGTATATTAATAAAGATTAAATACCAATATTGGTCACTTGCTTTCGTTCAGTCGTAGATAGATATCCCCGTAGTAGTTAGACGCAACGTGCCTTAGATAATACTGATGGTATCTGCGATCCCATAGGCTTCTATGTCGCTCAATTGCGGCTAGTATTCTAGTGCCCCGATTTGATATAACACAGATATCAAGTTGGAGGCATACATGCCTCCTTAAACTAAAAAGAAAGAAATCTCAATCATCAACTAACTCCTCCGATGTTATTGCAAACACAATTGGAAGGATTCTCTCACCGCCATCCACAGCTAGCAATAGTCGATGGATATATCTATCATACATAAAGGTACCGTTATTTTGTACCAATGGCTTGCAGTATACAAATGCATCCCGGCATTGCTTAAAGCTCCAGAATAGACGTTTCAACACCTGGCATCCACGAAGCAATCGGTCGTTGTGGTACGCAGGGACCGTTTCAAAGCCAGTTATACAACCTGAGACGTACCTCTCCAGCATCTGACACTACTGCCAAACCTCATTATATGAAGCGTCTCTTCCACTATGCATCTTTTCTAATGCCTTTTGCTTAGTTATCCAAGCTTTACGGTAAGAGGGCGAATACCTTAATTGGCTACGAATACTGCAATTATGCATGACACAGAAGTCCTGGATCCGCCTTTAACATCGGTAGTATTAAGCTAGCTATCATGCTTGAATCCATCTTGGGATGATCTTTTGAAACACCTGTCAACGAAGTACGTTAAATAATGCAACATTAAGTAATAACATTATTATTTAAAACCCTAAACACCCAGTGATATTGTACCAGTAACATAGGTATGTGGACCTTTGTACTTTTTTTATCTTCCACAAGCATGTTTTTTCTTAAAAGAAGCAATGATTTTTCATTAACATGTACCGTCTTGCACTGCACACTTGGCTTCGAACTTCTCAAATTTAGATTTAATCACATTGTAGTTAACCTCGTGATTGATGTTATATTGTTTCAAAGCACTAAGAAAACTATTATTATTGGAAAACTCCTTACCAACTTCCAAATCACCCGAATCTAATGTTGAACCTTTACGATCACGAGTGCTGAGTGGTTGATCTGAAAACTCTAACACATTATCTGTTGATATATCAACATTATATATGTGGGATGGAGGCTAGTACACCCTAAATCGCAGATCTTCTTCTTCTTTATTTAAATCCCCTTCAACGTTTTTAGGTTCGGATGGAACAGGCTCCGGTTTAGAAAATAATGCAACTTTTGCACAATCGGGGCCGAGCTCTCGAGGTGGATCCATATCGGACTTATCATCTAACCCACTATCATCTGTAATGTACTAAGTCTCCTCGCTAGTGGACATAGTAGGGAGTACATCATCCCTTCTTGTAGACGTTTCATAACTTTCCAATCAGATGTGTGTTGCCAACCACTAAAAGTTGATGTCATTCCCCAATACGTATTTCCAGCATCCCACATCGACCAACCGATGTGCATGTCCCATCCACTAACCCAGTGTCGTGCAGGAGTTGTGTTTTTCATACTGCCACCAAACACGGGCGCTTCCGTGTTTTGCCTCCCACTAACGGAGTGTCAGCTAGGGGTCGTGTATTCTTCTCGAACAGCAATTGATGTTGAAGTCGCAAATATTTCATTTGGCGATAAAAATTGAACATATAACTTAAGATAGGGTGATCCACTAGCAAGATGAGTTTGCATCATCGCCTCAAAGCTACGAACACCTTTGATATCAAATGAGTCATATGTCACAAGATCAATTAAAGCACAAAATTGATACTTAATAAAAGAAACCCTACTTGATGTCGTTCTGAATATTTTGTGCTTAATTCTTTTACAAAATTCTATAAAATCTATACTCTAGTTAAAAACCATTTGCGTTGTATTATCTGATAAAAAACAATGCCATTCTTGGTGTCATGGACCTCACTATCATAATAATAACAACATTGATACGTTCACTCATCTTTAATTTCTATTCTACTTAGCCTCTCTAATTTTTCTTACTGTAACTTATGCATCCTGAGAATGAAATTTGCCTCGTTTATAGCTAAGGCCAATCGTGAACTACTGTAGAAAAAGAGCGTCCACGTTAGAGTTTTTTTCAAAAATTTTGCTGATATTGCATCCTGCTTGAAGCATTTTTGACACTATTTGTTCAGAAACATCTTCTCGAAATTATTTTTTCCGAAACTATTGTAGAAAAAAAGCGTTCACGTAACAGCTTTTTTCTGTAATTTTGCTGACATTGCATCCTGCTTGAAGCGTTTTTAACACTATTTGTTCAGAAACATCTTCCAAAAATTATTTTTTAGGAACTACTGTAGAAAAAGAGCGTCCACGTGATAACTTTTTTTTATAATTTTGCTGATAGTGCATCCTACTTGAAGCGTTTTTGACACTATTTGTCTAGAAACATTTTCTCAAAATTATTTTTTCAGGGTAAAAATAGTCAATTTTGTTAAAAAAAACACAATGTTATTTAAAAAAAACTAAACCCTAATTTACTTAATTTATTAAAAAACTATAAACTCTAAACCCTAATTTATTTAAGACCCTAACTGAATTTATTTAAAACCTTAAAAATCCTACCAAAATTATAAAAAATTATAAAATTATTAATTTATAATTATTAATTTAAAATTTTATAAATTATAAAAAAATTTCTATTTTAAAGCAGATGAAGACCCTACCAAACCTTTCACATTTCACTTCACTCATGATTATTAATAATAGGTAGGAATGTATGTGAATATTATAAGTCATTTTACCATAAAAAGTAAGTGAAAACGATTTTATCATGCTTACCAACCCTTTTATCAATCTAACTTAAAAAAATTTAATATTTATAAAAAATTACCATGGTTTAAAAATATTCACTAAAATAATCTAAAATGAATAGTAAATTTGGGTTATGAGAAATAGATTGTTGGCATCACTTTTTTTCTATTAATTTTTTTTAAAGTTTTAGATACTAGTTGGTCGACACCATGCATTTTTTAAAAAAAAATTAGGGTGCTGGCACGCTGATGGCCGACACCCCTGTATCTGATTAAAAAAATAATTTTTTGGGGGATAGTGGTGCCGGCCAACAAAGGGCCAAAATCACCCAACAAAAAAAATTGAGAATATTGCAACATAACCCCTCTTTATTTTTCCATCTTTTTTATTTCCAAAGTTTAATTACATGTTTTATATTTTAAAAAAATATTGAACTACTTATCATATTTTTTAATTATTATTGCATCATTTACATTATTATGAAATTTAAAAATTAATTTAAAACATATTGAACTACATATTTTATAAAATTTAAAATTCTCATGATTGAATTTTCCCATCATATTTGAATTTTCATGATTTTTAAATTTTTTTATTTTGTTAAATATAATTTGATTGTTGTCAAAATTAAGTATAAATAATAAATTAAGCCTAAAAAATAATATTTATTTTTAAATGTAATGATAATTTTTTGGAGGTGGTTTTGATAAAGAGTTGTTAAAGTTATCTTATTTTAATATATTATTTAAGAACTTCAAAAGAAAGTATTTTAAAACTGTTTATTAATTTTAATATTAAATTTTATAATTGTGAAAATATATTAAAATGCTAAATATAGTATCCAAAATGCAATAATTGATACTAAACTAGTTAATTTTCAAATCAAAAGTAGTTAATTTAAATTTAATATGCATAATTAAATTATATTTTTTGATAAAATTAGAATCTGCTTTAATAATTTTCATCTTTTATAATAATTCAAATAAACATTGCTAAATTTTTGTTTTTTTATTTTAAAAAATAACGAGTAATATATTTATAGTTTAATATATTTTAAATTAATTTTTAAATTTAATAATAATGTGAGTAATGCAATAATAATTAAAAAACATGATAAGTAGTTCAATTTTGTTTTAAAATATAAAATATGTAATTAAATTTAGGAAATAAAAAAGATGGGAAAATAAGGAGAAGTTATGTTGCAATATTCCTAATTTTTTTGTTGGGTGGTTTTGGGCCTTTGTTGGTTAGCACCACTATCCTAAAAAAATTATTTTTTAATCAGATACAAGGGTGCTAGCCATCAGTATGCCAGCACTCTAAATTTTTTTTGAAAAAAAAGGGTGTCGACCATCTAGTGTCCAAAACCTCAAAAGTGATTTTTTAATAAAAAAAGTATTGTCAGCCATCTATTTCCTATAACGTATGTTACTGTTTATTTTAGATTATTTTGGTGAATGTTTTTGAACCAGAATCATTTTTATAAATACAAAATTTTTTTAGGTTAATTTAATAAAATAGTCTCACATGTGTAAAATGATTTTATCATGCTGACCGACCATTTTGTTTTGGACAGACATGTATCCTTCACATATTTCCAATGTTCCAAAGTAGTTGTAACAACCAAGTTACTTTTTTTCTTTACAATAACAATCATAGAAACAAATTAATTTTTGGATAAATTATTAAAGAAGGGTAAAGTCCTAACAGGGGTAATTAGAGCAACTAGAATTTAGGTTACACGTGAGATAGTAAACACTTTAACTATTAGATTAACACACGAAATTCAATCACAAAAATAAATTTACCTCTAAATGTGTCAACACTATATATTAAAGATCCTTTAATGATTAATTGCTAGTATTTATTATTATTTTGTTCGACATGAAATAGGAATATCGATAGAGTTATAAAGATATATTTATATTATTAATATAAAAAATTACAGTTTTATTACAATTTAAAAAAATAATTTTTATTAAGGTTTTTAGACTAGAAAAATATGGATTAAATGATTTTAAATAATTTTTAAAAATTACTATTATTTTACTTTAAATTTATATTATAAAAATATTTTACTAAGACTTATTTGAAGTAATGATCAAAATACATGAACGATATGGATTTAAATTCTATTTTCCTTGCCTCGAATATTATAATGATAAAAAAATTATCCTCGTCATTTTATATTTCTATTATTTACACATTTTATTCTTATTTCAGTTCCATTTTTTTTCAGATTTCAGACTGTTTAATATAATTTAAAATTATAAATTCAATGATAAATATTCAAATAATAATATTTTTAAATATAAAAATAATTTAAAAAAATATTGAAAGATTGATAAACACCGGACTGATCTTTTTGCATGCATGGATGATATCCTCATTTTGTCATTAGAGAATAATTCTTAATTTTTATTTTTTATATAAATTGTAGACACCTTATTTTTATCATTATAGAATAATTAATTATTTAAATTAATAGTTTTTATCATTATAGAATAATTCTTAATTTTAATTTTTTATATAATTTATAGAAACCTTATTTTTTAAACCATTAATTTGATTTTAATTGCTGGTGTCGAAACCATTTTTTTTTATATGTTTTGAAAAATGCGGGTCGACTTTGAAATTCAAAAATGGAGTCGCCACCGACCTTTTCGAGGTACGATCGGGTCACCTTAAATCATTTTAATAAAATATTTCGATTTATTAAAATAATTAATTTTGGTCTACGAAATTTGAAAAACGGGCTCGGGAGTCGGTTACAAACGAGGAAGGGTTAGCACCCTCGTAACGCCCAAAATTGGTACCTAATTGATTACTTAATGTCCTATCATCAAACGATTGAAAAGATTTTAAAATGCGATCCTTTTGTTTAAAAGAGCATTTGAGTAAAAATCGAGACTCACTTATCTCAAAGAAATAAGAATGCCATACCCAGTAAGTTAGGGTGCAACATCTCAATTTTTCGAAATTAAGCTTGCCCTTTTTGCTTAAGAGGTTCATGTATTTAAATCAAAAAGGATTATTTAATTATTTGGGGTCGAATAAAAAAACCGGAACCCAGTAAGTTAAGGTTCGATTTTTCTAAGTCCCAAAACATAAAATATTGTCTTGATTTTGAAATTCTTATCTCGGGACAATGAATATCACATCCAGTAAGTTAGGACGTAACACTTCAAGTTCTCGAGAATAAGTTTTGTTGAAAATCCACGTGTTTTAATTTTGAAAGCGATACTCGACGGCTCAGGTTT
The DNA here is from genome assembly GCA_020496765.1 of Gossypium stocksii. Taxonomy (NCBI): domain Eukaryota; kingdom Viridiplantae; phylum Streptophyta; class Magnoliopsida; order Malvales; family Malvaceae; genus Gossypium; species Gossypium stocksii. Next base: position 117,181,970 of record CM035623.1, read on the forward strand.
AATGAGAGAAATCGGAACCTAGTGAGTTAAAGCTCGATTTTCTCGAAATTCCCAAACTCGAGTTATGCTTTTGAAAAACTTTGAATGGAAGTTTTTACTAAAATGATATTAAATACGATTTTGTTTGAAATACAAGCATACAAAGCAAAGAAATAATTCATAAACAATATATATTACATCAATGAATCATAATAACCACTAAATACAAAATGATGCACATAATAACAACAATTATATAACATGTCATCATACACAAATAATAATATTAACATTCAAAGACTAAAAACAAATCTAAAAGAAGTATAAGACAAATTAAAATAAATGAAATTTGAAAGACTATTAAGAATAAATGATTATGAAAGAAAGTTTGGAATCATAAGAATTCAAATAAAAATTTTAGACAGGTAGTATATATAAAATAAAAAAATAATGAAATAAGGTCTTGAAAGAAAATAAACCTTATACGTATTGAAACAAAATATATATATATATATATATACATAATAGCTTTTACATAATAAAATAACATGAAATCAATGATATGTACATAGATAAACTAATTTTAATATAATTTATATATGTATGTAAAAATTGGTGATATAGAATATATTTAAATTGAACATCATACAAATCTTTACACAAAAAGAAATATAAATAAACCATATAAAAATATATATATATATATATATGCTAATGAAAATAAAAATTTATACGAAAAAATATGAAAGTATTTGAAGTAATTAAAAATATAAAATAGGGTCTTTATAGGAAATGAACTTTATACATAAGTAAATCTAAAATAAAAGTACATGTATTCATAAACAAATTTAAAAGAAAAAAATATACACATAAAATAATATAGAATCGAAAATATATACATAGAATGAAAATGATTTTAATGTATATCGTGTATGTATGTATAAAATATCAACATATAAGGGTATTTAAAATTAAATATCATGTAAGTCTCTAACAAATTGAAATGAATAAAAGGGAATTTAACAATAAACTATAAAACAAGATAAATAAAAATACAAATGAAAATATAAAAATAACAAACTAAAAGGATTAATTAATAAATAGATGAACTGTGAAAACTGAATTGGGGACCAAATTTAGAATCAAAACAGAATTTAGAGCCCAAATTAAAATAAAAAAACGGCCAATGGACCCAAGTGAAACGTGGGCACAAAGAGCAGGGACCAAAATTGGAAATAAACCGGCCATCTGAGTTCTGCGTTTAGATGCGGGCCAAATTGCAACGATATTTAAATCTCATGGGCGAATTTGGAAGGAAAATAAAACATATGAAAGGCCTAATTGAAAGCCACCGCAAACTCGAGGGACCACAGGCACAAATACACCCTCAGACACCAAAATACGCGGGTCTCCGCATACCTGGGTCGGGTCATTGGGTTAGCTGGATAGGGAACTACACGGCACCATTTTTGAGCCACTGAAACAGGCCCTGAACGGTGCTGTTTTGAGGATTGCTTAAATACAAAAAAAAACCTAAATTCTATCATTATCAACCATTTTTTTTCAGATCAAACGCAAGAAAAATAAGAACCCTATCCCTAGTCTCTGCAAGCCGCCGCCTATGAACCGAGACCATAGGCCATTCAGTCCCGATTAGCCCTAGATCGGTGATGGGCTTTCGATTGATGGCTGATCTGGTTCTATTAGGGGTGGATGATCAAGGGCCACGCTATTTCAAACCCTTAATCTCCATCCGACTCCGATTGCATCAGAGAGAACGGAGATCGGTGGCTAGCTCGAGAAGGTAAGCGCCTCCTCTTCACTTTGTTTATTATTTTTTTATATAATGAATAAATAAAAAAACGAGAGTGAAATAGGTGAAATCACCTTTCAAAAATTGATTTTTGATTGATTCTTGCTGCTGTTACAAGTGTTTTTTTTTGCTTTTGTATTACATATATTTGGATTCTGAGATAAAAAGAAAACAGAAAAGCCGAATGCTTCGCTTCTGTTTTGTTGATGGCTTTATAGCCAAATGCCCAATGCCTTTGTTTCGGTTTCTGCTCTACTGTGCTCTACTGTTTTCCTTGGTTGCTGATGTTCTTTCATTTATTGTTTACAGGTGGCGGTGATATGACGGGAGGGATGGTCGGCCTCTGGTGGTTGCTTCTGAGGGCCCTATGTGCGCCCTTTGCACTGACGGCGGCAGCACTAGGGTTTCAGTTTTCGAAACCCTAGTTTGACCCTAGGGTCTGTTGGAGTTTGGGCTTTTAGGAAATTGAGCCAATTTAGGTTGGGTTTTGGACCTGGTCATTTGGGTTTGTGATTTATTGGGCTGTTGTGGGTTGAGGTGTTGGTTAGAAACGGGTTTAGTGTTGTAAATAGACTGATGGACTGTTATTTTTGGTTTTTTGGTTTTATTATTTTTGTATTTATTTTATTGAATTGGGCCGAGCAGAATTACCCTATTACAGCTGGAATTAAAAGTTTATTTTTTATTTTTATTTTTAAATAAAACAAATCTCAGCTGGCCTCCATTATAAGGAGAGAAGAAGATATTTAACCATGCTTGTCCAAGCTGGCCTCCATTATATGTCATCTACCCGACTTTCTCTCTTGATTTTAGATTTGAATTATTGGAGTGGATGTAGCTAAAGTTTTGGTTATTGGAGGCAGAATTTGCGAATTTAAACATTGATTATGATGAAAAAGATCCAATAATGTGTGAAAAGGAATAATTTGCGACAGAGATAATTACCAATTCTGCTTGGTATGAAGAGCGCTAATGAATTGTGTGGTTGATTTTCTCTCTCTTGAGAAGAATTTTGGCCGACTTATAATATCTATTGTTTAGTGAATAGAGGTTTACAGGAGTTTATTGAGCTAAAACCTCAAAAACAAAAAACGTTGAGATAAGTAACTTTTTGTCACAACTGATTGAAAATGAGATATATAGATGACATATCTAACAATGCTTGTTCAAAAATTACTCTCTCTGCCACATGCTTTCAAACTTAACAAGGTTACCAAGATATCAGTAACCTTTATTATTTTATTTTCATTTTCACCTCCAAAGTACAAAATTAACCTAAAAAAAAAAACCCACTAAATGCATTTTTACTCAAAAAGTTGAGCTTATGAGTACTAGTGAAATGACGGAAGTTCGTAATGATATCATTACTAGTTTGATGGCAGTTAGACAACAATGTCATGGTTCTTAAATATTTGTTTTTATTTGTTTGGATTTGTATCTATTTTTTGAATATTTATGTACTCTTAAATTATTTTCAATTTACTTATGTAAAATGATTTCTTATGCAATTTTATATTAATTGAAATATATTACTTGACAAATTTATTAAGAATGTGACATAATTATCACTAATTTACATACTAAGAACATGACATAATTATCACTAAAAATATAATTTACAACTATATTGATACAATATTAATATTTATCAATTTCCACAAAATTGATATTTGTAAATAAGAAATTTAAAAAAAATTGTTTATTTAAATTTAATGTTTACTTTTTAATAAATTTTCTAAGAAAAAATAAGACATGTGAAAATAATTAAGTGAAACAGGAGATACACTATTTTACTTTGTCTTGATAATGGTTGAGAGATAATGTGGAGTATAAAGAAAACGTACAAAGCAGGAATTTGAAAAAAAATAATTATACTTTTCTTATATTCATTATCAAGAAATCTAAAAGTTCTTTTACCAGCTAAACAAGGTAATACCATTTGAAATATGACCTCCTCCAGATGTTACTACTCCATGGGATACTTGGCCAGTTCAGTATCAACCTTATCACAAGGAAATCTTAAAAGCCATTCAGGAATATTATGAAAATATTTCAAATCCATCAGAATAGTCTCAAGACTATCCTTTGTCAAGGTAAGGATGCAAGATGAATAGGAAGATAAGAAGGAAGAAGAAGAAAAGTTTGAAAATGAAGAAAATTATAGTGAAAGTTCTCTGTACAACACATAATTCCCTCGTTCCAATGCTAATAGCTAAAAGAGAATCTTTTACTTTTACTTTTACTTTTGCTTTTGCTTTTGTCTTTGTTATAGTTTAAAAATCACGAATATGTATTAGCTTGTTATGTTTGTCTACTATTTTGTCATATTAGGAATATTTACTATTCCTTTTGCTATTTTGGATTATTAGTGTTTATATGCCACGTATGTATTATTAGGAAAATGTTAGGAATATTTACTATTCCTTGTGTTATGAATATTTACTATTCATTGTGTATGAAATATTTAGTATTATTTATACTATATTTATTTTAGTTGTATTCTGTCTCCTTCACTTATAAAAGGAGATGTTTTCCATCTTGTAAAATAATCAAGTTCTCTACCTAATAAAAATCAGTGTGCTTTTATCTATGGCTTTCTAAATTTTTTTTTAGATTTCTTTCTGGAAAGGATTTAACTTATGAGTTAAAAAAGAGTTAAATAGAGTATGCTCTGTGCTTGCCATATTTATATGAATCCTGCACATCAGAAATATAAAAACTCTTATCAAAGATGTCAATATTGTTAAGGATTGCGAAGGTGTCAAGAATTAAGTGCTTGTAGTTAAAAGGCAGTGCCTGTTTGAATGACCAAGAGAAATGGTTTGTGTTTTGGCATAGCATACCTGCTACAAATTCTTCTTTCTTGAATCTCGTCCAATATATATCTATAAAGACAAAACATGTGTAATTAACTGTTGCTGAAATTGACATTTAAAATACGTGGAGCATTAATTACCACTTATTTTACTGAAACATTTAAGATGAAATTTAATTTACATGATTTGACGTGATATAATTTAAGTTAAAATGGAGGATGTCTTAAAATACAAAGTTGAGTATAGGACATGATAGAAATCTCGATCTTAAACGGACCACAAAAATTGTAAGCATCACAGATGACATTGAAACCATATGTTTATTTGAAACATAATTTTTGGGAAAAGGAACGTCTTACATAGATGAGTCACGTTAATCGAAAATGCTTTTTAATATTTATTTATGGGTAAATTTACAACACCTAACTCAATTATAGTTAATTATCTTTTTTAGTTATCCAATTATTTAAAGTTTCAAATTGATCATTCAATTATGGGTTTGTTCTTTTTATCCTTTCTCGTTAATTGTCTAATGGAACATGTGACTTAACTGGAATTCTCATTGTTTTTCCTTGTTTTTTTTTAATTGAAATATATTAAAACATAAATATTTGGTATTCGTTTGAGATTTTGATATTTAGTTGTAAATTTTAGTATCTATAAAAATTTTTGGTGTTTGATTAGGAATTTTGATATTAAATTAGAAATATTGGTACAATCTATTGGTTCCGACTCATAGGTGGAAAAAGAAAATTTTTGATATACCAAAATATATAAAATCTTTCATTAAAATTTATGGTATCCATTAAAGATTTTAGTATTTTATTAGAGATTTTGATATCCATAAAAAACAATTTTGATATTTGAGTATAAATTTTAATAACTATTATTAAAAATGTTTTTATCACATTAAAAATATAAATAAAACCTTGCATACAATATAACTTCTGTTTCACCTAAAAGTGCTCATGGGCAGGGTTGGGCTGGGCTCAACTAAAAATTTAGGCCCATTTATTAGGTCTGAACTTGACCTGGCCCAAAAAATGAGCTTAAAATTTTACCCAAGCTTGATCCAGATAAAAATGATAAAACTCCGGCCCGATTTTATATTATTTTTATATAATTCTTAAATATATATAATACATCAAAAATACTAAAAACATCAAAATAAATATTTTCCAACAAATTAAAAATAAATTTTAAAAATATGTAGACTTAAAAATAAATGCAACTTAACAAGCAAATACCTCTAAAATAATAACAAAATTAACAAATACCTCTAAAATAATAACAAAATTAACAATGCCTTTAACATAATAACAAAATTAACAATAAAATAAGTTTTATACAATATCCAAACAATAACAACAAAATAGTAGTAACATAATAGTAAAATAGTAGCAAAATAGGGAGAAAACAATAAGAAAATAACATTGAAATAAAAAACAAATTTTTTTGTCATTTAGTGAATTTGGGCCAGGCCCGGGCCAAAAATGCCTCACCCAAGGCCTAACCCGTTTTTTAAATGGGCCCTATTTTTTTGTCTAAGCCCCATTTTTTGAGTCTATATTTTTACCCAAACCCTCCTACATTTCGAGCGAGCCTTCGGGCTAGGTCGGGCCACAATCTCACCCAAGTTTCCTTCAATTGACTTTTTTTTCCTCACGTACCTTTCTAGGTTACAAAAAAATTTGAGAGGAAGGTAAGATTTTCGAAACGTGTGCTTAAAATGGTAAAAAATTAATTTAGATATTTTATAATTTATAAAATTTTATATTAATAATAGTGAAATTGCATTTTGATCCTCTTAGAAATGATAAAAAATTTGATTTAACCATTTAAAAATTATAAAGATATAAACTATTAAAATGATAAAATTGCATTTTTACTATTGTAAAAATATATAATTTAATTTTGGCCATCCAAAAAAAATTTCCAGGCTCCGCCATTATGTATTAGATAGGTATGTTGTGTTTGGTTTTATTTATTTATTTATTTTTACGAAAACAATTTGTTTCTTCGAAAATTTTGGGTTTAATGTGTTTTTTCATAAAAAATCAATATTTATTATTGAATTTTAAAAAAAAAATGGTTTATGTATTTATTGTTTGAGGGAATGTTAATCAATTACATGGAAATTCTTGGGTTTAGTTGTTTTTTTTTTAGAAAAAAAGATAGCTTAAAGCCAAAAACTTAAAAAATTACATTAGTGCCTCAAAGCAAGAACATAATCGGCCTTAATTAAACTTCTAGCTGATTGTAGTGTTTCTTCAAACTAATGAATTTATGTGGAATTAGTCGTCATACACTTAGCCATATGATCAGCTACTGTATTTTGCGACCTCAGAATATTACGAACAAGGACCTTTCAATTCCATTCCAACTAAATAAATAATGAATAAGACGCATTTCATGTTTTCTGACCAGAGTTTATAACAGACAAACAATTAATATATATTTTCTTTCAATTATATATTTCAATTATAATTAATATAACAAAAAATCTATTTTATAATAGATAAACAATTAATATATTTTTTCTTTCAATTATAATTAATTTTATCTCATAAAATGGATTTTTTTCTAATATCTTAATCTAAACAAACTGTTCAATCTCTTTAAAGATCTAGTGTTCTATTTAAGTGAATTTTAACTATATTAGAAGACGGAATTTATTTAAGTAAATTTTGACTATATTAGAAGACGGAATTTAATTATTGCTTGTTTTGATTTAAATTTATTGAGGGTGAATAATATTATAGCATGACACTGAAGATGAGTACAAACTTGGAGGACGAGATCAATATACCCACGAAAATAACACAAAATATAGATAATAATACCATTTGATGTGCTGCAATAATATTATTTAGCAACACTTATTTCATACAATTTATACCTTTCAATTAGATTGAGATGCTATTTGGAATTCCCTTGCCAGAAATGCCAACATCACCTGTTGGATAAAGCAAATTATAAGGAACATCGACGGTACCAACCCTGTTCTTCAATGTCTTGTCTGTGTTCATCTTTAAGATTTCCCCTTCAATTTCAGCAAGTCTCTTATTGAAAGCATCCGAAGCTGCTAGGGGAATTGCATCGGTGGTCCAGTTGGGGGTTCGTTGTCCAAGATAAACCTCATCCGATGCGTGGTTCGACAGCGTTTCGAGCACCGTAATGACGGTCAGGGATTGTAGCTGCGAAGACATGGTTCTAAAGAAGACCTTCTCAGGGTTCTTTTCAAGCTCTGCATACTCAGGGGTGCCTTTTTCAGGCATGAACCTTCGGCTTAGTGTTGGGCGGTTGGGGAAGTAGCCTCCGTAGGCGTATTGTCCGTAGTTGACAGCTGCATGAAGTGCAGAAGCGATCCATAAAATAATGGTGCAAGATTGAATCAGGTCTTCAAGGTTCTGCATTTTAGGCCACCATGGGTCGTTTTTCTTGTCACCATGACCCACCTCTCGGAGTTCCTTCCACCAGGCTTGAAGTTCAGGGTCCCTTTGAACCATTTCATCGGTCTTGTAGTAGAATGAGCAGTAATCTCTGACCCATTTTTCAATAGCAAACCAGATCTTCAACCCATCAACAGCGTATGGGTAGTCTTTTATCAATAGTCGGTCAAGGTCATCCAGAGAACTGATATCACCATCTGCAATCCCTCTGATAAAAAAGAGAAAACAAAAGACCATATAATTTCTATGAAAACATATATACTATAAATCCCTGGTTAATTTTTTTACTAAGATTATTAAAATACCTTTTCTTGAGATCATTGGGAAGAGCCTGATCCATGAAATTCCAACTCTTGTAAATTACAGAGGACATCTCTAGAGAGTATTTTCCAGGACAGAATGTCTTCTCTATAATTCCATTAGCATTAATGAGCAATTCTCTAGCCAATGCATTAATAGTCATGGTGTCACGGAAGTGAGGATGGAGAAGCTTATAAACTGGATGAACCACACTCAGCTGTCTGTTTGTTGCAATCACGAATGGCTCTAGCACTGCATGAGTGTTCAACCTGACACCAAATCAAAAACACAGCCTATGTAAGCTTCAAATACATATATGTATATGTAGTCTTCTTTGGCGCATGTATGTCCTTACCAGTGGCTCACTAGCTGATGGTGACCAGAATCATTCACATTTACAAAAGCTTTAGCAAGCTGCCAAATCCAACCCTCAACTCCATGTTCAGCTGGAGTGTATACTTTGCTAACGCATCCAACTTTATCTCCTTCCATTTTTGGCAAGCTCAATTCAATGGCCACTGGCTTCAATGTATTATCCCCTCTCAAGAACAGAATTGTCCTAGATGCATACGTCTTTGCTTCTGTATACTCGTTTATCGTCTTAAGGTAAGGCATAAGTGTGTCGTGATGATCCAATATAAATAGCCTTTTGCTCATCAGTGCCTGTGTCACGTCCATAGATCATTAGTGATATACCAAGAAATAAAGAAAAAGATATATATATATATATATATAAAATAATACCTCTTCAACAGTAAGTCCATCTAAGTTATACTCAATGTCTTGTTTGGTTATTGAACTGTTTTGATTAACATACACTTCAGGATCTAAGTTGCTCACTGGAGGGAATTCCTGCAATTGATTTCATAGTGTTATAAGTTGAGATATATAAAACAATATCTAAACCCTTTACATATATAAACTTTGAGTGTTTTTTGTTTCCTAATTTTGCTTTTAACTTCAAATTTCTTGTAAAAAAATTGAAACAAAAGTTGGAGGATTTGAGCAAAAATATAAGCTTGAACAAAAAATAATGTCCGTTTTTAAACGGGTCAGGACTTGGGTAGAATTGTTTTGGAAACATTTATTTTAATATTTTTAATTAGTGTAGTTGATGTATTGTATTTTTTAAATTTATTTTTATATAAAAAATAATTTAAAAAACCTTAATACGAATATGTCAGATCGGTTTAGGGCTTAACATTTTTAATCTGAGTCGTGCTTGACCAGATTTTTAGGCCCTTTTTTAGGTTAGGATCAAGCCTATAAAATAAGTCTAAAATTTTACATATATTTAGCTCGAATTTAACCCGACCCAACCTATGATCAAGTCTAATATAACTAGAAATAGGTAGCCTCGACCACCTAATTAAACGTCCGGCCCTGTTGGTTCAATTCAAATCCCTTTTGTACCCTTCATTAAGTCAACAATTTATTTCTTTAATCTCTCAAAAAAATTAATAATTCAAGTTGATGTAATTTTATAACATATACAAGGCTTCGCCCCCTAATTGGACGAAAGTGATTGACTGGGTTCTTTTTTATTAAGCTTACTTTGAGAAGCTGAATAAGAAGAGGGTTCAATCCTGCAATCATTTCTCTTCCAAATTCTTCATCTGTCCTCCATGCAATAGGATTATTCCGATCTGCTCCCAAGTAGTCAACATATTAAAATACATACATACATACAATAGGACTACTCCGATCCTCTAAATAAACACATGCATGCATGCATGAAATATTTAATAACACTAAAATTTGTTCACCTTGAATCACTTGAGGCACTGGATATTTTAAGAGCTGTTGGCCATCAGATCGGAAAAACTCCTGCATCATCTCCAAAGGGATATTACTTGCGATTTGATTGACAAGATCAGTAGGAAGTGGGATTCCATTAAAGTAGAGATTGTCCACGTCTTTAAACGAGTCGAACTCATTTGGCGTAAGATTAACATAAGCTTCCAATAATGGAATGATTTGATTAACTAAGCCCTTCAGATTAAAAGCAATAAAGTCCGATAGCTTCAAATGACCAAATTGCTCATCTCGTGGGACGTAAATGTTTAGAACTTCCGGTAGAAAAACCCTGCTCTCAGTGTTTGGATCTATGAACAGATTAAGTAAAACGTAAGATTATAGATATTCCCAGTATACTCAATGTCCAAAAACTTTATCCGAACCTGTTTTGGAAGGTGGTCTGCTGGTTCTTCCTCTCCGAGGATAAGGATACTGTGCGGAACCTCCAAGAACCGGACGAGCGAGGTCTGCACCGTTATCGGGATCACCCAAATCATTGTACAAAGCATAGTCATAAACACGATCTCCTGTTTTCAGCTCTCCAGTCCCATCCCCTCTCAAGGCCTTTAGCTCTTCTTCTCTGTATTTACGCAGCGCTGCTGGCATCTCATGCGGAAGATATGTCTAGAAAAAGAAATCTGCTTGAATACAAAATCCGGCTTTAATTCATTTGATTCATAATCATAAAATCATGTTTAATACCTTGTTAGCGAAGAAGATTCGTGGTTGTTTATATTGTTTATCAGGATAAACCCACGAGTTACAAACAAAATGAATTCGACCTTCGCCAGGAACATCTTCAAGAGTAATTGTCTTTAAGAAAAACTCAGCCGCATGATTATTTCGTAGGATGATAGCTCCAGGAATTCCAAGCTCTTCATCCCACTCAAATGAAACCTTATACAACGAATCACTACCAGCCAATGGAGGAGTATATGTCAGGTTCCAATACTCCAATGCCTCTAATTTCCCCAGCTTTCCTCCATTTTCATTTGCTACAACACAACAATTTTGATTTCTTTTAAACATTATTATGTTTATAATTTAAAAAAAAAAAAAAAGAGTTGGCAATGAAACGTACCAGGATCAGTATTTTCAGCACTGACGAGCTGGAGAGTGACACCATTGCCAAGCAACTCGAAAAGGCCATCAACTGCGGTTGAGGTCAAGGAAGTGAAATCCAAAAAATTCTTCTTAACTAAAACAACACTGCCTGTGACGGTCTTGGTGGTTTTATTGATGCCGGTAATGTCGCTGACAACATTACCGATAGAACTCGCTAGATCTCCGAGAACCATTTTCTTTTTCTGGGATCTTATTAGCTACTAGAAATATATGACTTCGATTGTTTGAAGTTGGTGTGCCGAAATAAGAGAAATGTTTGGATATTTATAGGGAAACTTAGATTAAAGAATTAATTAATTAAGGCAAGGCTAATAGGATATCGTAAGCCTTTTGTATATGATGAAACCTTGTCTGGAAATACTCCACGTTGTTAAATTTGACTAAATTTAAAAAAAGGTAAAGTAATTTGTATATATTAGATTAAAAAATAAATTATTCCTCTTAAAAGTTTTATTTATTTTTACTATTAAAATTTAATTTTTATATGTTAAAATAAAATGTACGTCACATGTCACGTGTAATTAGCTTTAACAATAAAAATAAATGATATTTTTAAGAAAAACGACCAATTTATTTTTTAAATTAATATACATTGAGTAATTTATTCAATTTTAGATAAAAAAATATCATCTCAAAAATAAATGTATAATTTAAGTCAAGTGTACAAGAAAGAAAGATGTCACTTGAAAGATTAAGATGTTAGGGAAAGAATATTTAGAAAAACTTTGATGATCAATTTTTTTTCAACAACAAAAAAGAAAATATTTAACATCATTGTCGTACGACGTTCGATAAGGTTAAAATTAATAGATTATTTTTAAAAACTATTACTTTTTGTTAATATTATATTTAAATTTTTTAATTAAATTAGTGTCAAGAGTCTATCAATACTAATTCAAATGAAAAATGATTAAAGATAATTTTTATTTAGAAAAATATAATATTTTATATAAAATTAATAAAAATATATCTGATGAGATTTAAATTTAAAATTTTATACATTTTAGTTCTTTTATTTTCTCAGTTCAACCGAAACTTCATTTAAATTATATATATGATATTTAATAAATATATATTCAAGTAAATTTATTTAGACTAACTAACTTTATTATAATCTAATTAATTTAACTTATTACCAAAAGGTAAGAATAAAAAAACTTGTGTAATTCACCTTTTTTTAAATAACCTAAATTAATTAATTAATTAATTATGAAAAAATTTAAAGAAAAAATAAAATATAAAAATGACTTGAAATCTACCGTGTTCGTCGGTGTCGTCTAACACACGGGCAACACCGCCCCCATGATGACCTAATGATTGGTTTTAAAAAAAAAATTGGGTGTCGCTATTGTGGCAGATGACACCATATGTATTTTTTAAATTACCCGTAAAAGAAATGAGTATTTACGATGAAAATATATATTTCTAATGAGTGTCATCGGTTTATTAGGCAACATCGATAATTTTAAAAAAATTGAGTTTTGCTAGTGTGTCAAGCGACACCGATAGAAATTAAAAAAAAAAGATGGAAAAGAAAAAATAATAAACTAAAAAGAAACAATTGAAATAGAAAAGAAAATAATGCTTCATAGGTGGTCCTTATCTTCTAGACTTGTGTTTATTTCGTAAGTTTTTCAATCCGCTAATGGTGGCACTGGCAAGCCAATAAATCAAGAAATACCTATGAAGCAAGCATCGGTCATAAAACTTTTCATTTTATTTATTTCAGTTTTCTTTTCTTTTTTTCTATTCCATTTGTTTCTTTTTAGTTTTTTTGTTTTAAATTCCCATGAGAGATGCTTGCCACTTCGATGGCATCTATTACAAAATTTTTTTTCCTTTTATTTTTCTACCATGAGTACTCTTTTTTTCACGAGTACTTTAAAAAATACATGTTGGTACTGTTTGGCACAGTAACAGCATAAAAAGAATCTTTTAGTATCGTCGATGTATCAAGCGACACAAACGAGCAATACTGTAAATTTCAAGTTATTTTAGTATTTAATTTTTCCCTTCAATTATTTTAGAAGAAAACCAAAGTTAATATTATAACATGCTTAATCTCTTTCATTCAAATATTCTCTCCTTAACAAACAAAATCATATCACTCATTAATTGTTGGCCTGTAGTTTTAAACTTGAAGATTCCAAGGGGAGGTAATTACATTCCCATAATATCATATAATTGGTTCTCCCACTGTATTTCACAATTTTTTAATAAATAATAAATTTATTTTTTCAGTTTTTGATATTTTTATAGATTTTTTTCATAATTTTTTTATTTTTCTTTTTAATTTTGCACTCATTTTAAATAAATTTGTACTATCATTTATCTAAAAGGTTTGAATCTGTATCAAATGAATATTTGACAAAAACTTTAACCACGACTTCATACAAGTTAAGACTTTAAATTCAAGTTTAAAGTCTTAACTTGTATGAAATTGTGGTTAAAACTCTTATCATACACCTGTTTAATACGGATTTCAACTTTGTCATCCCATCTTCATCCTCAATATTGTATTAAAAAAAATTGAGTTTAAATCTAGACAATTTCTTTTCCGTTTTTGATAAAAATGAAATCATATTAGAATACTAATGCTTAAGTGAAAAAATCTATGTAACAAATTTATAAAAAGTCACGTAAAAATTAAATTTGTAAAAATTAAATTTGGGGCCTTACCTTGATAATTGTTCTCAATTTGGGGTTTTAACTTTTCTTTATCCAAGGGCTTTGAATTGAACTTATTTTGTCCAAGTTTGTCCTTAAACTTGGCAATTATTCTCATATTAAAACCTAAATTTTTTACCCAAATTAATCTATAATATTTCCTTAAAAAGAATTCGATAAAAAAAAATTCATACTCAATTGTTAGAACCATCGTCAACTTCATGGACTACTAACTTGGACAAAAAAAAAATTTCTGGCTTCAATGTGAGATCAATTATCAAATTCAATCCCCAAATATTGATTTACCTTAAATATTATAATATCTTGGGTTCAAATTTTATAATTCTCATCGTGCGCATATACTTTTCGAAATTTATTAAAATATTTGTAAAATAAGTCAGCTTTTGATGATTTTATAATTAAAATTTTTAATAATAATATAGATTATGACAATAATAATAGAATATCAAAATTCATAAGCTTACTATATATTATTATGAAATCTTATCCCAAAAACAATAAACTATTTTCGTGCGAAAAATAAATGAATTAATTCACGTGTAGAAGATGTCCGTTGAAAGATTAACGCAGTTTTGGAAAAAAAATAAAAAATAAAATAGTTATTCAACCCAAAATATTTTATATCATTATTATACGAAGGTACGTAGGCAGTTTTTTTTATTGTAATATATTTAAAACTTTTAATTAAAGTTGTGTTATGAGTTAATCAACATTAATTTAGTTAAAAAATAAATAAAATAATTTTATTATCAAAACGAGAGTATTTTTATTTTTATATTTTATATAAATTAATGAAAATACACCTTTAATCTAAGATGTTATAAATTTTAGTCCTATAGTTTTATCAATCAACTAAATTTCCATTTAATTTATACATAATTTTTAATAAATATGTGTCATAATTTGATTATATTTAACTTACTAAAAAAGGTAAGGGAAAAAAAACGTGTATAATTCATGCTCAATTTTTAAGGGTGGATGAATGACAAACAAACCCATGCATGATGTGTCGATTTTCGGCGAGGTTAATTTTTCCTTTTAAAATAATAATAAAAATATAAACTACACGTCATTTTTATTTTAGTTACTTTAACCTTTTATTTTATCAAATTAGATACTTTAATTAAGATTTAATTAATATAATTGTTCAAATTAATTACTAACATTAAAAATTTTATTAATCCACTAATAAATTATTAATGTGGTATATTAATTAATTGAATGTGGATATGTAGCACTCTTTTTTACTTTTAATTAAAGTTTAAGGATTATTCCTGGAATTATTCCAAAACTTTTTTTTTTTTTTTAACTTTTCGGTTGTTTGTGTACCTCTAGAATGGAAAAACCACAACCCACCATTTTCTGTACTTCCTTTCTCATAGGATAGTTAGTAGTTAACTTGGGTTTTTCTCTATACCCTTTTGTCGATCACTACAGGAACATTTTAAGAAGAAAGGCATGGCATATTGGCCCTGTTTCAGTGTGCAACAGGGGCATTCAAGATAAAGCAGGTAGAAGGAAGAAACCATTGATCGATGAACAAAAATGTTTAAACTGGCTTGATTCGAAACAACTCAAATCAGTGATTTACATATGTTTTGGGAGTGCCGTTGATTTCAATGCTGCTCAGTTAACGGAGATAACTTTCGCCATTGAAGCCACAGGGTAGCACTTCATTTGGGTTGTGAGGAAAGGAAAGAGCAATAATGAAGAAGACGAGTGGTTGCTTGAAGGATTTGGGGGTGTAAGTTAACTTGAATTTCAAAAACCCAGGAACCCCAATTTTAGAAATTCAAGTTAACAATTAACTATCGCGTGAGGAAGGAAGTGCAGAAAATGGTGGGTTGTGGTTTCTCCATTGCAGAGGAACACGGAGAAAGAGAAAGAAAAAAATGTTTTGGAATAAGTCCAAAGTCAAAAAGTGTGCCACATGTCATCATTCAATTGGCTAATATGTTATATTAACAATCCGTTAATTCTAAAATCAATTCGAATAATTATCCCAATTAAAATGACTAAATTGACAAAAAACAATTTAGAGTGACCAAAATAAGAATGATCTTATTTTAAAGTGACCCACGGTATAATTTACCTAAAAATAAAAATAATGTCCCTCATTTGTGTTGTTTAAGATTTATTAACATTTAAATTCGCACAATTTATTTTCTCCTGAATAATTAAAAAATGAAATTATATTTAAATATTAGTAGTTAAATTATTATTTGGTTGCAATTTTGAAAGAAATTAAAACTTAAAATTTTACTTAGAAATTAATTCGATTTAAAAATTTCAGTTTAATTATTAAAATTGTAAGCATTTTATTTTGTTAATATTTGTTATGTCTATTTTTCGTCAACCATACCTAACTCTTAAATAGGAAGAGAAATGTATTTCAGCATATTCGAACTTCAAACCCACATCTTTTTGCAATAAAAACAAAACCGACACTAACCGAGCTAACACTTCATTGATCTTTTAGAATATAACTCTGTCTAAACTAACAAGATTAGAATATAACTTGTTCAATCGCTCTTCATTCTAACATTTATTAGTTCAAATCAACAAAATTAAGTGAGAATTAAAAGCAAAGTTCAGAATTGTGTGATGGAAGTGTCGAGATAAAATTAAAACAAAAAGATAGCCAAAGCTAATAATTTTATATTAGAATGTCTTATATTGAATTTTTATGTTTGGAATGGGCCAGAAATGAAAATTTTCATTTAACAAAGAGGCTAAAAAAATTAAATTAATTTGAGAGGGACTAAAATTATAGTTGTACCATTAATAAAGGAGCAAGGAAATTTTCATTAGAAGACTAGGCTTGTACTTAATTTTCATTAAAAAAGTATTAATAATTTAATCTAAAATGAACAGATAATAAGTGGAAAAATTAGTCCTGGTGGGTGAAGTGGGTGAAGTGGTATAACTTTAATAACCCTCCAATAAAAAGTAGGTTTTGGATGGATAATTAATTACAATACGATGTGTTTAATTTACATTTTATCTCATACCATAATATTATTATAATATTTAATTTTACTATTATCATTATTTTTATATTAACCATAAATAATCGTATTACAATTAAATTTGAATCATGAACAAAATTGAAAACAAAAATCATATCATAACAAAATTTGAGCTCTAAGTCTAATCATTTTAACCTAAAGTCAATCGTGAACTTAAATATAATTATTCTAGATTTATTCAACATTTAAATTATGTATGATGACACAAATTTAATAATAATTCCATCACATTTATGCAGAAGTGCATTATGTGGAATCAATTTAATAATCCTCCACCACATGTAGGCGAAAAAGACTGAAATATTAGATAAGAACAAAAATGTAATAATATAAAAATTAGTTTCTCATCATGTGATATAAGGGTTAAATTTATTCATTTAAAATTTTAAAAAATATACATATATGATAATACCATCATATATGGTTGGTACAAAATTCTGTCTAAAAAATAAGAAGATTTAGGTAAAATTATAAACCTAAAAATTAGATTTGGACTAAAAAGGTCCGTTGTAAGTTTTTTTTAGCTCGAGTTTGCAAAAAAATAAATGTTACTATTTTATTGTCATTTCACTATTGTATTGCTATTATTTTGTTGTTATTGTTTAAATATTGTATAACTCTTGTTTTATTATTGGTTTTGCTACTATTTTAAAAGCATTTGATAGTTAAGTTGCATCTTCTTAATGTTATTTAAATATAAAGACTTTTTTTTTAATTTATTTTTAATTTGTTTATAAACATTTATTTTAATACTTTTAGCGTGTTTGATGTATTATATTTTTTAAATTTATTTTTATATAAAAAGTAATATAAATTTTTTTAATACAGATGAGTTTGACCGGACTCAGATTTTAGCTTTTTTATTTAGTCGAGCTTAGACAAAATTTAAGCCTATTTTTTAGGTTAGGCCAGGCCCAAGCCTATCAAAAAGACTTGAAATTTTATTATGATTCGACTCATAATTATCTCTATATACAAGCAAAATATTAAAATCTTCCATAATGAACACCTGTCCATTTTTTTTTTGGTGTGTGTCATATGAGAAGATTTTGGATAAATTTTAATTTCAAATTTAACAATTTTTTTAGAATATAAAATGGTTAAATTTTAAGTTGATATTTATATTTCACTCAAATTCTAAATTTAATCTTTATATTTTCGTTTTAACATAATTTGATACCTTAACTTTTGTAATATCATTAATTAGTCTAAATATTTTATTTTAATTAAAATAATGATGCAAGTTTTTGAGAATTATTAGTACTATTAAAATTATTTATTAAATTTAAGTCCATTATAGTGTTACTTTTTTGTTACGTGGATACCTAGTTTATTTTATTTTATTTTTCAAAATGCCACACTGGCACGCAAAAAAAAAATCTAACAATATTAACAAATGAATCTAAATTTTTAAATCCAGAAAGTAAAGTGACTAAATTCCTATAAATAAAAGTTTGAAGATTAAATTTTAGATACACAAAGAGTACAAAAACTTTGAGCAGATTGTAACCTTTAAATTTTTACATTATAATTTATTTAAAAAACAAAAAATTAACCCAACGCGAAGTGCGGGTGAAAACCATACTAGTACTATCTAAAGTAAAGTTTTCGTACACATGTTTTTTTTTTTGTACTAAATTTTTTAAAAATGATCAGACACTCAATTAAGGTATTGGTCTAGAGACAAATAATTTATCTTGAGATACTAAAAATATTTCAAATAATTAAAAGTATTATTTAAATTGAAATAACATTATTTTTTATTATGTAAATAATTTAATACACAACTAAAAATATATGACACCCCTTGTCAAACCCACCGGCTATCAAATAATTTAATTTTCCCTATAGTAAAATGGTTATGTCTTAAATATTGAATCTTGTATTATTAGTTGAACATAAAAAATTAACTCTTAAGGGCTTATGGTTGAATATTCTTTCGTAAAGTGGGTCTGGTGAAAGAATAAATTAAATCCTTAAATTTTAAACTTTTAATTGTTTTATTTTGATATTTACGAAAATACTTTTAAATATATTTTTCTGACTCAATGAGTTAACTCGAAATATAGATATCACTATATATATATTTGATCGTGAAGGTGTAACACAAACGAGCAAAGCAATTGTTACCTTTATTCTTAACTATACACAGGAGCTTGAGGCTTTGGGTGTATGTCTCTTTGTCGACCAGGCTGGTTCAGACATTAGTTGGGATCCTCCTTGCGTGTCTATTGTAAAGATTAATTCCAATGCATCATTTCGTGTACAATCACGGATGGCTTTCGTGGGAATCATAATTAGAAACCATGAACATATCTTCTAGTAGTTGTGCAATTACAAAGGAACGTACCTGTCACGTTTGCTGCAGAGGCTACGATGTGCGTTTGGGCGCTCAAGTTTGGTTTTGAACTGGAAATCAAATAATAATAATCTTAGATTTAACTCTTTTAAAAAATTACAATATAACCCATAAAATACAAAAAACTCATGATAATTTTTTGGAAATTAGTTTGGAATCTTTAATCTTAATGGAGAGCTGTTTCAAAATTAACTTCCATAGTGTTCTTTTGAGTAATTTTGTGCTAAACTAAGATTACTATCTTTCTCCCTTTTTATTTCCTTATATAGGTCTTCTTAAAGTGTCAAAAATCTAATAATCAAATATCCTTATCGATATCATGCACAGGCATAACTAGTTACACGCTCGTGTGGTCTAACTATGTAGAATACTATTGACCATGTGTAGCTTCTAAGCAACTCCAATATTTTGATTTTTATTTGTTTTTTACTTCTATTGTTTCCAAATGCTCCATAAAACTTCAATATATGAATTTAGAACATTAGAAGTATATAATTCATAATTAACACCACTTAATCACCAAAAATACAATACAAATGGGACTAAAATATATTTCATTTGACACTTGTCAGGAGTTGAAGTGACCTAGAGATGTTGAATAATGTTAGAAAGTTGTACAACTGGTTGTGAAAGGTTCAAATTAGATGGGTACGTCAGAACGCTAACCGAGCTGCGGATTCTATGATAAAAGTGGTTGTTGTGGGTTGGTACGATATCATTCATTTTTAGCTTGCCTATGAGGCTGGTGATTCCAGTCATGAGAGTTGATCTTTCTTCCTAGTAGCTTTGTTCTATGTTTCTAGCGTTGTTTAGGGTGTAATCCTCTGTTGCATAAAAAACAATTTAAATATGGAATGGTCTAATATAAAATTTAGTTAGTATTTATAAATATGAGCCGGTTTAACAAAAAATTTTCATGTAACGTTATTTACGTTATTTTGAGATTCAATTATGGTACAATAATTCATTTCTTAATAAACATATTTGGAATTAAGGCATTAAACTACACAAAGTTTTAGCAGAGAATATTAAATTTTAGCAGCAGGATTCAATTATGGTATAATAATTCAATCCTTAATTACATTCCTACGAAGGATTGCTTCTACTGTTGTTTGTCCAATACGCCAGCTTACTGCTGAATGTCTAGCTCATGCTCTTCGGGATTATGAGGTGACCAGGACCGTTTAGTTTTGTCTCGACTATACAATAGCAAAGCTAGGGGTTGATAGGAACCCAATTTAATGTATAAAATTTAAAATTTTATATTAATAATGATAAAAATAAACTTTTAACCCAAAAATATAAAAATCTAAAAATGAAAAAAATTACATTCTATTTGGAAGTGTGAATCGAGTATTTGGCTATCCTCAGATTAATGGTTCGTCCTCTCGATATAAATTAAGAAGTAAAAATTCATTTGGTAAAAAAAAAAAATCATTTGGATCCTGGTTTGACCAAATATAAAGTCGTAAAGATGGCTCCTGCTTTGTTCCATTATTATACTTTCTTGCTTCTTATAAAAGACCCAAAGTTCATAGTTGTTTTTTACACAAACCGCACTAGTTGGGCTTAGGCTCCTCCTAGTATCCTTGAGACTGCCTTGCCTAGAGTTATACATACAGTTGGAAATAGATAAGACTGTTTACTATAACCACTCTTGCATGCAGCAAGACTCAAAACACCCACACCGTATTTATATAAACATAAAAAGAAACGAAAAGCAGAAGCTTGAGTAAACCCTGTATGGCGCATATATATCAACCATTCACAACGGTACCACCATTTGGATGGAGGGTTTGGCCAGTCATGTAGGAGGAGCAGTGGTTACATGCAAGGAACACAAAGCATGGCGCAACCTCGCTGGGCTGCCCAGGTCTTTTCATTGGAACTTGAGCTCCAAACTGAGCGGTTTCCTCTTCATCAAATGATGCTGGTATCAATGGAGTCCATATGGGCCCGGGTGCTACGGCATTCACTCGTATGCCTCGGTTCACCAGCTGTTGTGAAAGGCCTCTAGTGAAAGCCACAATTGCACCCTTGGTTGCTGTGTAATCAAGTAGCTTGTCATTCCCTTTATATGCATTTACGGATGTAGTATTGATTATGGAGCTGCCTTCTTTCATGTACGTCAGAGCATGCCTATGAATTATCAAATTATGAAATTGTTACCATCGCTATTGACCGAATTTTTCACTTGTTTTTCTTAGAAGGTTCCAAAGAATTACCTGACCAGGAAAAATTGGGAATAGATGTTGGTCCTAAACACCCTATCAAGCCTCTCCTCATCAATCTCCTCCACACTGCTAGCCTTGTACTGTTCAGCCGCATTGTTAACCAGAATATCGATCCGACCAAATGCTTTTACGACCTCATCAACTACTTGTTTGCAGTTCTTATCGTACCCCAAATCAGCAGATACAGCCAGCGGGTCCTTGGCGTCTGAGGTCTTAGCCTTCCTCAGGATCTCCAGACTGTCTTGTGCATCCTTCTCCTCTTGAGACTTCACGTAAGTAAAGGCCACCGTTGCTCCCTCGAGGGCAAAGCTGTGGCAAACTGCTCGGCCAATCCCCGAATCACCTCCAGT
This sequence comes from Gossypium stocksii, assembly GCA_020496765.1. Lineage (NCBI taxonomy): Eukaryota > Viridiplantae > Streptophyta > Magnoliopsida > Malvales > Malvaceae > Gossypium > Gossypium stocksii. The sequence goes on from CM035623.1 coordinate 117,203,912, forward strand.
AACTAATGCCACCTTCCCCTGCAAAGACAAAAAGAAATTTACTCAAACATTCATCATATATATGTGTTGACATTTTTGGATTGTGTTTAGGAAACAATACTTGAAGCTTGTTGGAAGGCTGGTAGTTGGTGCTGTAGTACTCAGGGATAGGATTCATGACATGTTCTTTTCCGGGTTGTGCATCCTGTTTCTGAGGAGGTACCTGTTGTTGCTGCCCATCAGAAGCCATTCTGATATCTAACAATCTAACAGGTGATTTTCTCTGGTTCCTCGGAAAATAGTTTCTAATAACTTGGGTTTTGTTTGGATACCAAGAAAGTACAGTAGGCAAGACTCTTGAGGAAATAAGCGAACGCGAAAACATATATATGCGAGTATAGGATTTCGATGAATGCAGTGAATGGGAAAAGGTGGTGCAATGCAAAGGGTAATATAATGAATTGTGAGGTAGACACGTAGGGCGACGTGGCAGTACAGGTTACAACGTGTCCTGTCTGTCACATGCAGTGGACACATCAGCGGGAACAGACGTTTTTGTTGACATGGGGTTCCATGTGATGTGAGGTGGTTCTAGCATGGTCTTTGAAACTGGTCTTTTTCTGATCTAAATTTCTGCAACTACAGAAATGGACTTCTTCCTGAGTTTTCTCTTTTAAAGAGTGATGATATTGCGACGCTTTTGCTGATCTCCAAAATTGTGCATTGCAACCTAAAATTGACCGATTGCCTACCAAACCTTTGAAGTTGAATTAGTTCAACAATGATAGTTTAGTATTTCAATGTCAATAGTTAAAATATTTGCTGGTTTTGATTCGATTTGAACGAAATGTGCTAATTAAATAAATGAAAAGAAGATTGTAAGCATGGTTTTTCCCCATGGATTTTGGTTAGAAGCTAAGCAAATGAAAATGTAAAGAATAAAATAATAAAAAATATTAATGAATGGACTTTAAATTTGTAGATAAATAAATTTTCAATGTAAGGAATAAAATAATTATATGTGCTCATGCGCACTAAAATCACTTAAATTTTTACAGATCATATGATCGTGCTATGAGTCCGTGTATGGCACACGGTCGTGTCTTAGACCGTGCAAAATGTCAACCAAAACACAAAATGACCATTATAGGTATAAAAATATTCCTAAGCACATGCCAAGACTAAAAAGAACAATTCATAAACACTTGAGTTCGGGATTGCTGCTAGATGCTGGATCGATAATTGATTCTTTAAGTACTTAACCAACACACAAAAAATAAAACCATACGCTGAGCATAACTTAGTGGTATTTCTATAATCTGAATATTAAACATAATTTAATACATATCAATTGATAAGTTGAATGTAACGAACAATATGCACATTTTATGTGTACTTTCACATTTTCATAGCTTCAATTTCTAACTCAAATCAAAACATTAACATGGATCATCACCCTTTCACTCAAATTCATTGAAAATTTAACATTAATGTCTCATTTAATCTCAAGATTCATTGTAAGCAATCTAAAGTTCATAATCAACTTTATTTTAATTCATTTCACAAGTTGAAATCCCAGTTGCCACTTTCATTTTTCCCTATTAACATGACTCGGACTTGGACGAGACTGACGGATACATGGATCCAACCAACACACCAATTTAACACCCAGTGCCTGACAAATAAATCCGTAATAATAAATTGTGCCCTACCCTGACCAAAAAAAGAACAATAAATGTGCCCTACACTGGTCGGTATAACAGACAAATAGGGTGCCTAGCACTCCCTGACACGTAGTCGTAAAATCCTGAACTCTTTTTATCCTATTGCATGTCAATTATAACCAACCCTGCCCGAACAATTAATAGGGTAACAATTTCTCACATTTCATTTATAAACATTTCTCCATTTCAAATTCATAATCACAATCAACCAATCCCATTTTACTTATATATATAACAACATGTTTCATCACAACATTAGCACAATTTCACATTTTAAATAATATCTAATATTTCTGAATTTATTGAATTCAATATTTAATACAAATAACCATTTCAATCACATAATTTTCAATTCACTGAATCAATTATAACTCACCTTATGAACTTACCACACAATGCAATGTAAAAATGAAACAATTGAGATAGTTCAGATTATAGAAACACAAACCGTAAACTCCGAGCTATTTGTCGACAATCTTATATTTTCCTTTCTTTTTTGAGGACTATGAGTCGAGTTAGCTACGGATTAAAACAAATATAATAAATTAACAATACATAACTAAATTCGCATTCAATTGCTAAATTGTACAACTTTTGCATATTATTCAATTTAGTCCCTAAAACCGAGACTAACACAATTTTCACATTTAACCCCCCAAATCTAATACCGAACTTTCTAGAGTTCCTATAATTACACCCCAAATTTCACAATTTGTGCATTAAAACTTGAACTACCAACAATGCTGACATCCTCAAATTTTAACAGTACCAATAATTACAACATGGGTCAGCTAGCTTGAACTACCAACATTCCGAAAACATAAAAATTACAAGCAAAAGACTAATTTAAACTAACTAAATTGAAGTTTAAATATGTTGAAAAAAAAAAAATGAAGTTTAAATACTTAGAATCCCTTACCGTTGGTACTTCTTCTCCTTCTTTTGTTTCAAAATTTTGTGAAATTAATAAGGAAATGTTTTGTTTTAGTGCTCCATTACTTAGTTTTATGTTACTTTATTCAATTATGTTTTTATAATTTATTTATTTATTTTAAATTAAAATTTTACAATATTTTTAACAATTAAAACCATGTTACCGTTAACTAGAAATAGAACATTAGTTTAATTGATTTTTAATTCCCTTAGTCATTTTCTACCTTATAATTAAATATCAATTCATACTTTTATCACTTACGCGGTTTAGTTTGTGTACGTTAATTAAGCCCTAATTCAATAAAATTATTTGTCTGAAATTTAATTAACTTCTAACATAACTTCGTAAATATTTATTAATAATTTATGTGTCCGGTTTACGAAATTGGGATTCCAAAGTCACATTTTCTGACATCACTAATTTTTGGATCGTTACATTTATTATCTTGATTTTCAAGATCAAACTAATGACCAAATCATTAATTTTCAATTTGATCGATTTAATTAATTTGATTGTTGCTCTAACCAGACTACTAGGAAAAGGATAAAATAAAAAAATTTATGAAAAAAATAAGTAATATAGGGGAAATCAAAATAATTTTTTTTTTAAAATAAAGAAAACCAAAAAAATAAAAAATTAAGAACACATTTAAATAACAATAATGTAATAAACATAGTATATACCTTAGGTTAAAATTTTAAAACATTAACAAAGTTAATTACATTAACACTAAAATTTCAAATATTTTAAAATATTATTTAATGTCTAATATTTATCAACCAAAGCTTGAGACGTGAAAGAAGACTAAAAAGAAGAGAAGCAGATAGATCACATCAAAGAGCAATCGATCTTTGGACTGGACTAGTTGGACTGTTATTGGTCCAGACTGAATCGCTCGAGGTGCTATGAGGGTGTCGCACCTACAATGGCATCATTGGACATGACGACGACATTCCAGTGACATGGGGTGGTCATTCGGCTGTTGAGTAGTGGAGGAATCACACTCCTACTAGGACTTTACCAGATAATTTGATTTTCAGATTAACTATTTCAAAAATAATATTATTTTAATAAGATTTAATATTAAATTTAATTTGATACTTATTTTATAGTATTTTATTAATTTAATATTAAAGTAATTATCTTAATATTAAATTAAATATTTATCTTGTAAATCAATATTCTATTAATTTAATAGATTTAATATGTCCATTTTGGACTAGTCCAAGTTGGTGTCAAACATCTTAGTGTTGAAGTCACTAAAAATACCTCAAATTTAATTGTTTTAAGAGATTAAAGACACATCATGATTAATGACCCATTATTAGGAACTCTAGAAACAAGCCTATGTACTGGTCCAATACATTTTAATTGTTATCCAAATTTTATAGTTTCTTTAACTGACAAAAATATTTTACAATCTTTGACCCTCCAAATATATACCCATAACTACAAAATGCTTCTTGGTTCAGAAGTACTAACTTTAGTCTACAGACTCCATTTCAAAGCTATGTATTATTTTCTGTATTTTATTTGCCTGATTTTCTCATCAGAAAGTTCTTTCAAAAATGCCACCCAAACTCTGAGACAAAGGAAAAGGAAAAATAGGAGAGTCATCCAAAACCCAAATTTCCTCAAAACCAATTAAGTCATTGTATGAAATTTGCCATGAAGAAGAAAATGAGATATTATTATCCTAATCAAAATCTTCCAAAAATACAATCGTCCAATATGCACAAGATCCAAATAAAATTGGTTCTTAAATCAAAAAATGGATTGAGTCCCTTTCTCAATCTCCAGAAGTGGCATTGGCCTTTTTTCAAATGAAAGAGGAAACTCCTCTCAAGCAAATTGCTGGTGAAGCAGCAAAGATTTCAAAAAAAATAAAGAGATTGTTTTACCCAAACCAAGATCTCTCAAAAATATTTTAAAAGAGACATCTCTTCAAGATGTTTTTCCAAAAGAAATAGCAACGTCTTCACAGACTGTTACACAATAATCCTTACAATATTTTCCAAACAAATATTTTGAAAAAATTCTTGTTATGGAGGAAGAATTTTTAGAAAAACCTCTACATATACTTGCAAAAGAACTTTTCAATTGATGGCATTTCAAGCCATTGATTTCTCAAAAACCCTAGCAGTATTATGAAAATATACTGGTTCAAACTGGATTAGTATTGTTTAAACACTACACAAACCCAAAAGATTCAAATTTTATTATCCATTCAGCAACCCAAATATTAAAAATTCTTCGACCAAGGGATTGGAGTGAAAACCCAAATTCTCCAAAGAAATTTAATCTAATATTTATCTTGATCAGTATTATATTAATTTAATATTAAAATGATTAAGTTTAATTATAGTTGAACTCTCTAAACTCTCTCTAGATAAAAAGAGCCACGAGCCATTATTTCTCACACGCTTGAATTCAAGAGAAAATTGTAGAGAGAATTTTTTGAAGAAATTATTTAAGAAAATTACTAGCGATATTTTTCTTATTTACAACTTGACTTCAAAGTATAAAGAAATTGTGAATTCGTCTCATTGGTAATTTTATGGAAAATTTTTTTATTCGAAGCAAGCCCACACTCGACAAACATGAACTTGAGGATAGCAGAGAATACTACTCTGTAACAACCCATTTTTAGTGAAATCGAAACAGTGATTTCGGAACAAAAAATTCGAGTCAAAAAAGAATTTATTTTAATATTATTATATGATTTATATTATGATAGGAATGTTATATGAAAATACTAATAAGGAAATTTTACCGATTATGTGTTTAATTATGGAAAGGACCAATTTGCATAAAATGGAAAAGTTGAGTTCTAAATAGCTCTGGAATTCAAAACTTAAGGTCCTTATATGGTAATTAGACCATTAAAGAAAAGTTAGTAGATATTTTTGGTGATTGATCCATGAAAAAATTAGAAAAGGTGAAGGACTAAATTGAAAATCAAAATAATTAAAAGATGATAAATTAGTAAATAAGAAATATCATGATATTATTATCATCTTCATCCCCAAATTCCATAGAAACCCTAGGAGAGAGAAAGGAAACTAATCAAGCTTAATTGGGTAAGTATTCAAGTCTCGTTTTTAGTAATTTTTATATTTTTGAAATCGGGATAGCTTAATCTATCTATTTTGGGGATTAATTTGAAAAGTTATCAAAGTATAAAAATTTAGCCATGGATGAATATGCTAAAAATTTGAAGTTTATGGTAGAAAATGAAAGGTTGGTGATAGATAAACAACTTTTACAAAGAGAATTTTGATGAAATTGTGATTTAGGGATTAAATTGTAAAGATGTAAATATCATAGAAAAATTTTGATTTTTGTGAAATTCATGGCTGTTATGGTGACATATAAAATTTGGTTAGGCTTGGAATAAGGATCAAATTGCATGAATTTTATTTTCCGAGCCTAGGGACAAAATTAAAATTTATGAAAAAGTTTAGGGGTAAGATGGTAATTTTTTCTAAAGTGTAAATTGAAATCCAATTGAATATGAAATGTGATCAATTAATGATTAAATTCATTTATATAGATCCGAACAACTCTAATTCGAAGCTAGATCGAGGAAAAGAAAAATTTTCGGATTAGTAGAATTTCTTATACTAACGATTATTAAGGTAAGTTCGTGTAACTTAACTATACATGTTATTATGTTTGAATTGAATGTTGTATTTGAATTGAATATGATATGTTTTTATGTGAATTATAAGTATGTTATAAATGCATGAAATAATCATATGCTCGAAACAAGTCCAAAGAATGTTAAATTCTGTTTAAATATTGAATTTCGATGGATAGGTGATTTGCCTATCCTGAAAGTGGTTCTGCATATGTTGCAGACAAGATTTAGCTCGGACAAGTAATCCTGATATACCCCTCTCGAGCGTCCTGTTATATAGTTCCTACGAGCATCCTGATCGGTAGTGATTTAGCATGTTTTGCGCACTACCGCAGCTCTATGTGAGCGTCTTGTTACATGACTCGATCGGTTGTGATCCATCATATAATGCGGACACAAACGCAGCTCTATGTGAGCGTCCTAAAATAGGTTCTTATAGGCTTTTTGATATGGCTCACTTGAACTCCCTGTTACCTTATCTAGTGCTCCCTGATATTAACTCTTCGGAGTTATCTGTTAAGCTCTATGAGCTTTCAGATTTAAACTCTTATGAGTTTCTTGATTAGCCCGGATAAGTGTCCTGTTACATGGCTAATCTAAGCATCTTGATATATAGCTCGAGAGTGTGCTCCTTGATTAAATGCCCTGATGGGTACCCTTGATTATGAGTTGACGGTATACAATTTTGTACACCTTGTGTGTACTACTTGAGTATCCATCGAAGTTTCAATGATTAAACGGATAAATCCCTGAAATACCTGAAAGTGTATCATAATGAGCTCATTCATGTTTATTTGATGTACATGTGAAATATATGACTAACTTGTTTAATTGAATGTATGTGATTAGGCAAACTTGCCAACTTATTGGGAAGCATATTATTATTATGCTTATTTAAATGAATATGATTGGTAAGTTTAATTCTTGTTATACGAACTTACTAAGCATTAAATGCTTACTAGGTTTTTATTTCCTCTGTTTTATAGTGCTCTTAAGCTCGTATAGTTTGGACGTGGGTTGGAGCAACATCATACTATCTTCCAGCTCATTTTGGTATAAATAGCAAACTTGTTTTGGGACAATGACATGTATAGGCTAATGGTAACAAATAAGAGTATATAAATGTTTTGGATGTAATTAGCCATTGGAATAGCTAGTGATAACATATTTAATGTATTCATGTATGAAGTGATATCATGATTGGTATGTGAGTCTGTTTGGATTAGTAACTTAGATAAAATTTTACTTGGGTAAGTATATGATTAGAAAAAGATAAAATGAATACTTGAAAGGATGAGCAGACATGTCATGCTTAAAACTTAATCATTAGATGAATCTATATGTTTTGAATTGGTTGGTGAATAATATGAATTGTTAATGTAGGTGCAAGGCAAAAAGGGTGAGAAATAAGGCTTGGAAAATGACCTTATTTTGTCCACACGGGCGTGTGTCTCAACCGTGTGTGACACATGGCCATGCGCATGGGCGTGTGGTTTGGCCTTGTGTCCCTTACATCTTAAAATTTAGAAACAAAATGTTTAGAATTGAGCACACAGGCAGAGACATGGACGTCTGTCTCAGCCGTGTTTAACACATGGCCTAAAACATGGGCGTGTGTCTTGGCCGTGTGAAACCTACACCTAATTTTCGAAAATTAAATTGACTACACGGCCTAGCACACATGTGTATGATCTGGCCGTGTGACCATGCACTTAATTAAATTACAAGTCAGAGAGTTACGCAGGTTAGGGACACATACGCGTGCCTTGCCTTATATACCACACGGCCTGAGACATGTGCATGTCATTTGGCCGTGTAAGCCACACGGCCTGACCACACGGGTGTGTGACCCCTGCACCTAGGAAAATTTTGAAATTTCACGAAAAATTCTCTGAATTTCTGATTTAGTCTCGACTTATTTCTATTGCTTAAATTGGGCTTCGAATGTCTAATCAAGGGACGATATGAATAGTTTTGGATATGAATAGTAAATGAGATGAAACATCTGTAATTGTTTTGTAAATTTCTGTAACACTCCTAATCCGTATTCGTCACCAGAATAGGGTTACAGAATATTACTGAAGTTTACAGAACAATTTCTAATAATTTAAGTCATTTACTATTCATCTTCCGAATTCAATTATAACGTCCCTTACATGGGCCTTCAAGGCCCAAAACATGCATTAGAAAAGAATCGGGACTAAATCGGGATCATAGAAAATTTTTAGTAAAATTTCAATTTTTTATCACATAAAGGAGTCACACGCCTGTGTGGTAAGGGGCACACTCGTGTGGTTAGGCCGTGTGGTTTCACACACCCGTGTCCCTAACCCGTGTAACTTTTTGACTTGTAACTCATGAAGAAATTAAGGTTACACGGCCAAGTCACACGCCCTTGTGCTGGGCTATGTACCTCACACGGCTGATATACACGCTGGTGTCTCTGCCCATGTGCTCAATCCTGAGCATTCTGCTTCTCAATTTTAGGATGCAGGGGACATACGGCCAAGACACATGCCCGTGTGTCTACTCATGTGGACAAAAATAGGCTATTTTATGGCTACTTTTCTCACCATTTTCACACCAACCTGCACATAACACTTTTACAACCAAGATAACTCAACCAGTCGACCATTTCATACCAAAATATGTATGAACTATGTTCTAAAATCATAAACATATCAAGTTCTAATAGATACATACTTATTTAAGCATCACAATCTCAATTCTAACTATTTCATTACCAATTCAACCCTATACGTGCCATATAAACCCAAAAGATGTACAATAAAATTCTACCGGGGAAATATTTAGATAGTGTGATTTGAAAATGTGATCCGATCCTCCAGAATCTCGTCAATCTACAAGAAACATTTAACACACAAGAGTAAGCTTATATAAGCTTAATAAGTTCATAAGCTTTAATGATAATTCTTACTGAATATATTATAACAATTTATAAAATAAGTATTTCATTTACGCTTCTTGCTAATCACATTTCCAATGACAAATTCATGTGAGTGAGCCCAATATCGTTAACTATTTAAGTTCGATCACTTTAATTCACATACCATTTGTCCCCCTTTTTTTATCAATTTAGCAAACGTCTTACGAAATTGAGTACGTCGTTTTTCACTGATGCCATAGTCCAACTATGGTCTTATACATTTTCACTTACTACCATGGTCCAACCATGGTCTTACGTTCACTGATGTTCACTGATGTCCATTGATGTCCACTGATGCCATAGCCCAGCTATGGTCTTTTCACTAGGATGCCATAGCCTAGCTATGGTCTTATACCTTTTCACTTACTACCATGGTCTAACCATGGTCTTACGTTCACCGATGTTCACTAATATTTACTGTGGTCCACTGATACCATAGCCCAGCTATGGTCTTTTCACTAGAATGCCATAGCTCAGCTATGGTCTTATATCTTTACTATGCCATGGTCCAACCATGGTCTTATCCGTCAATTCATCACTTTTTACTAGACGATCGTACTCAATTCTGCGTTTTATCTAATTTGAACTCTTAATTTAATTTCATATTTTTTATAATAACCATAATTCAATAATATACACTTGAATTAATACATTATATATTGCTTAATTTAACAAATAATCACAAGAATTTAGTCGTATGAACTTACCTGGGACAATTTGTAAAAGTTGTAGCGATTCAATGACTATTCCGTTAATTTCTCTTTTCCGCGTTTATTTTCGAATTCTTGAGCTATAATGTAAATTTATTCATTTATCAGTATCTAATTCTATTCTAATGCACTTCAAAATTTATGCCCCTTAATTTTTGAAATTGCACATTTACCCTAAATTTTACAATTTTTTCAATTTAGTCCCTACTCAATTAACCCCTCAATTGAGCTAATTTTTCTCAATTAATACTTTATTCTATCATTTTAAACTATTTCAAAACCTTCAAAAATAATAATTTCAGCACTAAACCTTAATTCCAAACTTTTTCATAATTAGGTCCTAAAATCAATTTCTATCAAAATTACTTAATAAAATCATCATATAACAAAATTAAAGCTTAAATTCCATGTCAATTCATCATAAACGTCCATCATTCATCAATGGTAACTTTAAAAATCACCCATGAAATCAAAAACTAATGAAATAAATAGTTGGACCTAATTGTAAAAGTATCAAAATCACAAAAATTACAAGAAATAATAAAAAATTGAAATTAAATGATGAAAATATATGAAAAAAAAGCTTAGAGGGACTCTTAAATGGCGTTTTTGGCTGAGAAATATGAAGAAATTGCTAGAAACTCTTTTAATTTAGATTTTTATTTGTTAATTTTGCAAAATTTCTAATTTTGCCCTTATCACATTAATTTTTTTTTCAGATTTTTCCCTTCTTATGCCGCCTCAACTATCCCCTATTGGCTTATTTATGCCTTAAGTCTCTCCTTATTCATCACTTAAGCCATTTAATCATTTTAGCAAGTTTTGTACCTTTTTCAATCTAGTCATTTTTATTTAATTAACTATCAAAATGTTAAAATTTTCTAACAAAACTTTAATTATATCTTAATAAAACTTCATAAATATTTATAAAAATATTTACGACTCGGTTTATAAAATCGAGATCTCGATACCTCGTTTTCAACCCAATTTACCTAATAATTTCTTTTAAATCACAAAATTCACTAATCTAAAAATATTTCTAAAATTACACTCAACTCATAAATATTAATTTATTTAATTTTTTAAACTTACTCGTCGGTTTAGTGATCTCAAATCACCATTTCCGACACCACTGAAAGTTGGGCTGTCACAATTCCGATAATGCTTTCTAATCTGGTTCCGATGACAGATACGGGTTAGTTGTGTTACATACTCGGTCAAATCGTTCATCTTAGATGAATAAAAAAGGTACAATTTTGATTAAGTGTTTATTATTTTAGATATCACAATAAAGCTCTAGTTTTGGAAAAAAAATTAAAACTGTATTTTGTCCTCAAATCTATTTTCCTTTGCATTTTCCAAACTCAATTTTCCAACATTCACAAATTAGAGAGTCCCAAAGCTGCAGAGACAACTCGCCACTTGCGAGGTAGAAAACACAGGTCGATAAAAGAATAGCAAGTAGTTCACGAGGAGGGCTAAAAGTATAGCTAAATAAAAAAAATGCATAATAAACGTGTTCATTAGATCCATTCCAATCCCAATTGATCAAAACACTCAAGTTTATAGACTTAAAAGATTTGGGATGTGACAAGTATCTTGAGAAAGTAAGATTACTTCAACTAAACAACCCTAAAAAATTTAAAGATAAACTACATCTATGATCACTCAATTATAGTGTTTCTATTTTGATCACTCAATTACAAAAACTTTCAATTTAATTTCTAATATTTTGGTCACTCATCTATTAAAACGTTAACGGAATGCTAGTGTGACCTTATTTTATTAGCATAATAGCAAATTTAACTCTCAATATTTATGTATTCTATCAATTTGGTTCCGATTCTAACTTTTTTTAAAAAAATTATAAAAAAATACATAAAAATTCAAAAAGTAAAATCATAAAAAAAAAATTAAAATTTTTATATTTATAAAAGATATAAATATTAAAAATATTGAAAAAAAAAACCCCAAAACCCCATACCCATTCATCATCATTTTCAACCTCTCACGAAGCTAAGCAAGGTAGCAAATGGTTACATGGTGGGTGGCATCGCTAATTACACCACTCTTAGGAATCTCCCCACTAAATGAATCATACCACTCCACACTTCCAGTATTGCTTTTACTCCTTTCTTCTTCTTCTTCTTCTTCTTCTTCCTCTTCTCTGTATATAATTAATCATCATCCGACCACTAAATCTCCCCACCAACATTATCATGATTGTGGCACATTCCCAACTCTGCTTCTTTTTGTTCAATTTCGCAAGCTCTTCACAATACCTTTTTTCCACCATTCCCTCAAACCAATCTTCTTTTCTCTCTTTTTAGGTTCTTTTCATATAATAGAAGTAGTGGGACTAACAACAAATTTCAACTTTTTTTCAAGAAAGTTAAAAGTTATATAATAGGTTAAAATATGCATACATCTTGTACTCTTTATATAATTACAATTTAGTCCATTTTCTTCTATTTAGGAATTTAGTCATTTTCTTATATAATAGGTTAAAATATGCCTAGTTCTTCTGTTCCATTTAGGAATTTGTATTTTTAAATCACAAAAGTAGAGAGATTAAATTCTTTGAAAAAAAATATAGGGACTAATTTTTAAATGTGCAAAAAATTAAAAGGACCTGGAGCAAATTTTAACCAATATAATTAATAAAATAAAAAAGGGTTAATTCTGACCTAAATCAAATCTTGGCCGTTCAGTAGCCATCTTAGTATCAACGGCCATGGTCGTCCCAACAGAAAAACGGCGCTCTCAGTTCGAACCAAATACAAATTAATTAAAAAAAAAGAAAGAGAAAATTTACAAACATCTTTGTTTGAGTCCGGGAAATTTCTTGTTCGTGAACTTTCCCAAAAAGAGCGCCTCCACCAAAAGCACAGCCTCCACCGCCAACGCCACCTCCGCCGTCCCTTCTTAGGGTTTTGGCGGCCTCCACCCGCGCAACCAAAACCAAAACCCCTCTCTCTCATCTATTCCCTTCCAATCTTCAGGTTATTTACTTTCCATTCTACTCGCTTACCCCATTTCATCTCTTGTTTCTCAAAATCAAAATTTCTCCGTCCATCTTACTGTATTTAAAATGCGTTTTGATGCTTCACCTTAGCTATGTCCACTTGGCTTTCTTAAATATCCGATTGCTGATTCATTTTACCTTTTCTTTTTGTAGTTTTTGATTCTTTTTTGAATGGCTAAATCTTCGAATCCGGAAGGGAAGACCGGGGTTCGCATCGTGGTGGCCGGTGATCGAGGCACTGGAAAGTCGAGCTTGATTGTAACAGCCGCTGCCGAAACTTTCCCGACGAATGTGCCCCGGTTGTTGCCGCCCACTCGTTTGCCGGAAGATTTCTACCCCGACCGTGTTCCAATCACCATCATCGACACCTCCTCCAAGTATAGTTTCTATTTCTTAGTCTGCTATCACTCAATTTCTTCAGAATTTATAGGGACATAACCGTAAACTTCGTTTAATAGCTCTAGCTGGGACTTAGTTGGAGTAACGCAATATAGGAATTGAATGGGATTAGGTACTTTTTTTTTGTTTATTGGCGTGTTTTGGGCTTAATTCTTGAATTTTTGTTTGGTTAGTCCGGAGGATAGAGGTAAACTAGCAGAGGAGCTGAAGCGAGCTGATGCTGTTGTGCTTACCTATGCGTGCGATCAGCCTGAGACTCTTAATAGATTGAGTACTTTCTGGCTTCCAGAACTTCGCCAATTGGAGGTTTCTATCTTAATTTGCATTTGTATTTGCTAGTTTCTTCTTTTGATGGAAAATATGTGAAGGGGAGGTGAGGTTGTTAAAAAGTTTTTAATCATGCTCTTTCAGCTCTTAATTTCTTGTGCCTGTGTTGGACTCAATTCAAACTCTATAAAGTTGACATGTTATGAGCAAAAAGACCTTATGGATAAAAATATCATAGCTAATTTTACATTTTCAGTTTATCAGCATTTAAACCTGTGTCTAAGCAACTTAAATATGCTTTTGGCAGCTAATTGGCTCACTTAAGATTTCACCATACTTGAATATAAGCAACTGCATTTGCTTAGGTGACCTTGTAGATCATGCGGATTGTGGAGTATTATTTTCTTAATTGATCGACTTCTGCAGCAATTGAGGTTAATTATTATTGAGCAGGTGAAGGTGCCTGTAATAGTAGTAGGCTGTAAGTTGGATTTAAGAGATGACCAGCAACAAGTGAGCTTGGAACAGGTGATGTCACCAATAATGCAACAATTTCGTGAGATTGAAACTTGTATTGAGTGTTCAGCATATAAACACATTCAGGTATGAGTTGAGGTCCTCTCTTGTTTTCATTTTGGAGTTAATATGAAAGGCAGATGCTGTAAATATGCTGATAAAATGTAGGATGGTTTTAGCATTGATTTCTGTATTTTGCTTTGTGTTCTTATTTGCACATATGTGACAACTGATATAATTACGGTTAATTGTATGATAGTAATTGATATCTATAGATCGCATTGATACTATCAGGAATTGAACTTTTTATGTATCTCCATTTTGATAGATCCCTGAAGTTTTCTACTACGCACAAAAGGCAGTGCTTCATCCAACAGGCCCGCTATTTGATCAGGAAACACAAACTCTGAAGCCACGGTGTGTGAGAGCCTTGAAGCGAATTTTTATTCTTTGTGATCATGACAGGGATGGTGCTCTTAGCGATGCAGAATTGAACAATTTTCAGGTTCCTCAGATGTTCCTTTTCCCTTTTTTTCTTTTACTTTTGAAGTGGGTGGGATGAGGTTGAATGATGGGTTGACTGTTTCTTGAAGGATTGTGCTATTCATTGCTTGATGTATTGAAATGCTGATCTATTTAAACGTGAAATAAGCTTTTTGTCAATGTTAACATAAGATATCTTGTGCTTGAACAGCCAGGAATCTAATACTTTTTCGCAAAACAGGTCAAATGTTTCAATGCTCCATTACAACCTTCGGAAATAGTTGGTGTTAAACGGGTTGTGCAAGATAAGTTGGTTGAAGGAGTCAATGAACGCGGTCTCACGTTGACTGGTTTTCTATTTCTTCATGCACTATTCATAGAAAAAGGACGCCTTGAGACAACATGGACGGTCCTGAGGAAATTTGGATATAACAATGATATCAAACTTTCAGATGATCTCATTCCATATTCTTCATTTAAAAGAGCTCCTGATCAGGTAACCTTCACTTAAACTGAACATTCTCTTTTTTATGAAAATACTGAATAAGCATTTAAAGCTGTTGTTCCTTTTGCTTTCATTTTCAACTAGCATTGTCTGATCATTATTGTTTGCTTACAGTATTGTCCATATGAGCATTAGTTAGAATTGGTAATTATTCTTCTGCTACAGAGTTTTTTTTTTTTGGTTTATTTTAAATTTTATTTTACAAGCATTGCGTTTGAATGTGACTAATATTATTAATGTTATATTTGGTGACCAATGGAATACCTACATGTCGTTTTAGATGAGCAAAGTCAAAATTGGCTGATTTTAAGTAGGCCAATTATGAATTGTTCTGTTTTACATTGGCATAATGGACTCTATATCTCATCATATATGCTCTCCTATGGCGTTATTTGAACTTCTCCTTATAACTTTGCTCTTCTGTGTTGCCTTTTATGTAGAGTGTGGAGCTGACAAATGAAGCTATCGAATTCCTGAAGGGAGTCTATGAATTGTTTGACAGTGACTTAGTATGTCTTAGTCTTTCTCATATTTATTTACATGATATTTCTCTTGCTATTTTCTAGTCCAGTCTAAAATGTTAATATTCTTAACTTGTTCTTATAGTTTTTGAAATTATAAGAATTGTAATATTGTTTTTTTCAGGACAATAACCTCCGGCCCATTGAAGTTGAGGATGTTTTTTCAACTGCTCCAGAGAAGTATGGTTCTCAATTTGAAATACATTTCTTCAATTTTCTTTTGCTAGATTGTAATCCTACTGAGAGGGGGTGAGGTTGGAGTGTGCAATTTTATTGTCCTAAAAGAGGCAGGATAACAGACTGCTTCACATACCGAAAGTGAAAATGAGGGGATTTTATTTTTAAAAACTGTTGTAATAAGCTGGGTATGAACTTGTACATATAGATCTCTATTGTTATAAGTTGCAAAGCGATATTATCTTGAATCATGCTTGACATTTTATTCTTCAACTTCAGTCCATGGAATGATGCTCCATATAAGGATGCTGCAGAGAAAACTGCACTGGGAGGGCTATCACTTGATGCATTTCTATCAGAGGTATTCCTGGTTTTCTGCTCTTGAAAATATGAATTTCACACTTAATTTATTCTCATTAGAACTAACTCATTGTTGACTAAGTCGGTGCACATTCATGTGATCTGATCATTATAATGAGTTATGGTGCATAATGTAGTGGGCGCTTATGACACTCTTAGACCCAGCTCGTAGCTTGGAGAACTTGATATACATTGGATATCCTGGCGATTCTTCCTCTGCCATCCGCATCACTAGGAGAAGGCGTCTGGATAGGAAGAAGCAACAATCAGAAAGAAATGTTTTCCAGTGCTTTGTTTTTGGTCCAGCAAACGCTGGGAAATCTGCATTGATGAATTCTTTTCTTGGCAGGTATTCATTAAAATTCTTTTCCTGATATCTAATTCTTTTCCCCATCTTTTTAACTTTATTTACTTTAATGTAGGCCCTATTTGGATTCATATTCTCCAACTGCTGATGAGCAATATGCTGTGAATGTTGTGGAATTACCTGGGGTAAGTGCCATTATATTATGTACTGTTTTGTAATTTTATGTTGAAAGCAAGCCCCCACCTCTAAACACAAGGAGTTACTTTGTCATTTTGGGGGATTGGGGATTTTTACGAATATGCATATCCTGGTGTTATGGAGTCTAGACCATAAATGGGGTGTCATAGGCGTATTAGAAAGACTTTATATAAGGTTCAAGTGAAATGATATTTGAAGATGTACTTTCTTTGAGATGAAAAACTGTCACAATCTACACACTTCTTGCAGTAGCAAAGCAATTCCTTTCTGGAACTTTACACATCAAAACCTTTTCATTTTATTGACATATACTTCCTTGCATTTAGTTAGAATAGCAGTTATTGAGATATACCTAAGTTGATAATTTCTTTTGCTTTCATATGTTAATATTTCAACTTTGGGCTTGGTGTTTGTTTGTTTTGCCATTCTTAGGGAATAAAGAAAACTCTAGTCTTGCGGGAAATCCCTGAGGACGGAGTTTCAAAACTGCTGTCTAGTAAAGAGTCACTGGCTCCTTGTGACATAGCTGTATTTGTTTATGACAGGTAAATCGAAACATGATTTTTCTGATGTGGGATTTTAAATTTAGAGTTATCTGCTATTCTTAGTTAATCATTTTCTGTTATGTGATCATATTTGTAAAAATGGTTGTACGCTCATGTGCTTGGAGTGAACTCTTTTTGTGCCACTAAAGATGATCATGTATATTTTGTTCCTTGGTCGAATTTTGTAAAAATTCATGTAGGTGCATATGCATGTGTCATTTCTTTTGTAAGTTCTATTTCATTATAATCTGGCCTTCTCAGTTCTGATGAGTCTTCATGGAAGCGAGCAACTGAATTGCTCATGGATGTTGCTGGTCATGGTGAAGACACTGGTTATGAGGTGCCTTGCCTCATTGTTGCTGCTAAAGATGATCTGGATTCATTTCCAATGGCAATACAGAATTCTACCAGGGTATCATGCTTTATTTATTTTTTCGTAATTTAATTTTCTTGCTTAGTTAAATGAACAAGTAGAATGCCTTAACAGAGTCAAAATGCTTAATTTTTGCGTCCTTGAAGAGGTAATGGTATTCATGTCAGTGTTGATCTAGCCTCTGATATGATTATAGTAGAACACATCCTTTAAAATTTTATCTTAAAGAACTGAAGTGAAAAGTGTATTGTATTTCAAATTTCCTTTTCAGGTTAGCCAGGATATGGGGATAGAGGCGCCTATACCTATCAGCTCAAAATTGAGTGATTTCAATAACATATTCCGAAGGATAGTAAATGCAGCTGAGCATCCTCACTTGAGCATTCCTGAAACTGAGGCTGGGAGAAGCCGGAAGCAGTACCATCGGCTCATAAACCGATCTCTCATGGTTGTTTCAGGTATGCTGATTGTCTGGCATCTCACAACTGTTCTATTCTCAATGCACTTGAAACTTGGGGTTGTTGAAAATGTGGGTGACCATGGTTAGATTTTCTGATGACTTCTTCTTGTGCACATATTTTTATTTTTTTCTCTGTGTTGGTGTGGGGGAAATAACTATTTCTTTCCTTTTGTCCACTTGCTTTCAGTCTTTGCACCTTAAACCTTTTTACAAGTTATATTTGTGATTTTGTTTAAGCATATATGTATTTGAAGTTTTTCGTAGCAACAATTATCTTTAAACAATCTGAGATGGTACGAAGTTGCTTCAACTTGAATGGCATGCTCTTTTATTTTTATCATTCACTATAGTGAACTGTTGTTTTATCGTTTTGAATGTTGTATTTCACCATTTGCAGTTGGAGCTGCTGTAGCCATTGTTGGATTTGCAGCTTACCGCGTATATGCTGCTAGGAAGAATGCTTCTAGTTGAGGGATGACGATTCTCCTATCTTCTAGACACTGTTGTGGTAATCTTATCTTCTTAGAAACAATTTTGCCATGTTTATTTTTTTAATCTGATTTCGGTGGCCGACTTATCTGGGTTATATTCAGAATCCTAATCTGTATGAAAAAGAATTGCAAAATTCTACCATCCATTTTAGTAGTGTTGGAAATGTTTGGTCTGTAGAATATCAAAGAGAAATGATGGAATAGAGTGATTGTGCAATAAAAAAAAAAATTGCTATACATTTCTACCGTTGTTGCTTGCCTCTGTCCTATTTCATACTATTACTTTGGATTCAAATATTGTAATTTGGATGAATTGGGATTGGGATGAAGAGTTTCACCTGGATTCAGATGCTAATCTTTTGGAAATTTAGTATAAATGGTTTTGATTAAGATGGTGATAGATACTAATTTTAGATCTTTGGTGTATCCAGATATTCGGTTGATGTTAGAGTATATTTGTACACTTTTAATTATTTAGTATAACCTCTTGTAATTTTTATTCTAAAAAATTATTAATTATTATAAGAATTTCTAGAGTAATACTCAAGAAAAAAAATTATTAAATCAAATTATCGTATGAAAAAAAAAATTCTAGAGTACAATTGCTAATAAAATTAACAAGAAAAACAAGCTAGCATTTTATATTTGTTAAGTTATTTTTTAACATTTAATATAGAGTTAAATTTAGTATAAATAATTTATACTAAATATTTTGTGAGAATTTATTTAACTATTTAATTGGTTAAAATGTATATTTCGTAAATTTTTTAATGAGATTAGTAAAACAACATATAAATATCTTAAAAATAAAATATATATCTTAAAATTAAAATACAATTATTAGTAAAAATGATTTTTTAAGCTTTAATCATTTAAGGTCATATTAGAAAATAATTAAATTTGAGTGAAAATAATTATTTTAATTTTTAATCTTTCTTTAAAAATTGGAGAATGTAATGAGTATTAGACTTCATTTAGTGGGATATGTTAGTTATAGTGATTACATAAGCCAGCAATATAGTTATAAGTAATTATATTTAAATTTAATTATTTTTTGGGTACTTTTTATGTTTACTTTATAGTTCATGTTCGAGTTTTTAATTGTCATTTTCAATAATGTTATTTTTAAGACTTGAATTTTATTTTTGCTCTGAAAATATTTTTCAAATAAATAATTACATTTAAATCAATTATTAAATAAATTTTCAAACATATTCTTATTATATAAATAAATTAGATGAAATTACTAATTGCTTTTCAACTGGATCATTGTTATATAAATTGGATGTGGATGTAAATTAAATATTCTGATAATAAAACGGTTTAGTGTATGCCAAATCATCTCTATGCAGCAATTGAACCATGCTAACGGAGAGGGATTTGAACTTTGGGTCTTTGATTTGTTAAGGTCACCGTAGTTAACATTATAGGGCTCTGCCTCTATGAACGCCGGTGAGTCGGCGGCCTCGTCCGGTTTCATCTTTCTTCAAGCAATAGCCTTGAGTTTGCAGAGCAGTTTGGGTTTCCAGACCACCTTCCTGTTGGATCATAAGCCAATACTTGTTGAAGACCTCAGTCGTGACATTAAGTCGAAAATCCAAATCGAATAAAAACCTCATTTCCAATCTGTTCATTTCTTCTCTGCTAATTCCCCCCACTTTGGCGTAATACGCATTGTTATAATGCCTGTACACACCATCTGAATCATTGGGTAAACACAATTCCACACCAAAAAACACCAACGACAATAGATCAAAACAATCGAGTTAAGCTGTTAAATCATGCCAATTTCAAGATTACAAAACAACCCCATGTTACAAAAGGACAAACAAAACATATTAATCTCTTCTATATCTCTGGAACAGAAGCTTAAGACATGGAACTAAAACATGTTGTATTTCAAGCGTAAGAACTGCACTTACTGGTCATCCATAAACTTTGCAGCTACCATGACACTCGTAATCAAGAGACGATGCACGCTGAGTGAAGTAAGGTAAGCGTCGATTCGTTGCAGGAATCTGTCGATATATATAACAGCAACGACAAAGCAAGAATTGCTGCATTTACAGTACTTGAAGATGCGTTCGACATACTGTCTAAGGTTCAAGGAAGGTGCTCTTGAACCATGGAATATGGTAATAACATCCTTAATTTTCGATCCCGCCAATAACTTTTCGTTCCCTCGTACGGATCTTTCGAGAACAGAAGATAGAAGAGATAGAACTCTAGGACTACCAGGAAGCCAATTACCAGACTCGTCTAATCCTAAACCAGTATAAGGATTAGACTCACCAGCCTTGCCTTTAGCCATCAATGTTTCCATATGTTGTTCGGTGAAGATTTGATTTTGTAGTTTTTATCAGCTTTGTTCCTTTCTTGCAAGGAGAGTCACAAAAGGAACATACTTATATTTGTTTTTGAAATAAATTGCAAAACTTTATTCCTAGTGGGCCAATTTTGGGCTGCAATTATTCAAGCTTTTGAATCATCCTTTTCCATCAGAGGCTAGAAGCACCAGGAACAGTATATTTTAGCGGAACAGGGAATATATCATGGCACGACCAGAAAAAAACAACGGAAAAATTCGAGTTTTAACTCAATTGATTCGTGTAATTACCTTTAAAAATTGATATTTTAACATATTTTACATTCAAATCTCAACATCTACATCATCTTTTCTTAACTACTTTACAAAATTTAAGCTCCTTTAAAGTGCGATTCCATTAAGGTAATTAAAAACTGATTTAACTTCAATACCTTTCTTCAACCTAAACATGATAATTATGATCTCTATCACTTGAAATTTTTATTTTTTTCTAAAGTATTTATATTCGATACGAATAGATATATGAGTTATAATCTCTCGAATATATAAAAAGAATTTGAAAGAAATAGAATATACTCGCATTAAATATATATGCTAATTCCAATTTTGAATAATATAGGTTATGATATTTTCCAAACGTCTCTTTGTAGCCATGGTCCAACCAAATTGAAGGAATCTTGGTTCATTGTAGAACATAAAGAATGAAAGTGATTTCTAATTCTATCTTAGATTAAATAGAATTTCCTTTTAGCCCTAAAAATGTTGGCAACTTTTCTTGGTGGCCATATATTTTTCTTTTTCATACACCATTTCTATATGATGTGAGATCCCAAATTCCCAAAAGAATGAAAGAGATTTCCTAATTCTAATCTCCTTGGTGGCCATATTCTTTTCTTTTTCATACACCATTTTATATGATGTAAGATCCCACATTCCTAAAAGAATAAAAGTGATTTCCCAATAAGTTTAATCTTTATATTAATTAGAATTTCCTTTTAGTCCTCAAAATGTTGGGAAGGTTATATTCTTTTCTTTTTCATACCTATCTTCCTCGGACTCTTCAATTTTCTTTTAAGTATCCATGTTTGACACTCGTGTCCCACACATGGATATAGAGATAGATCCTCTAGAAAAACTTTTTCATACCTATCAAATATACCACTTGTACTTGAGTTTGGTAACTTTGTTTCGTACACCATTTTGTCTAATGCATATATTTGTTGTACCGATAGTGCAATAGTGATGAAATTTTGTGATTGACAGATATAGAATAGCTTCAAGCTTTGTTTATTCTCAGTCCAATGAAACAAAGAATCAGACTCTATAGTATGGACATTGAGATTCACAACCTTTTTACATCAAACAATAATTGAGATTCACAACCATGTAAGGAAAATCAACTATGGACATTGAGATCAAACCAATGAACAAATGTAATTGGCAAAGTCAACTATAGACATTGTGGAAAGGCAAAGATGATCAAAGCTCAACTATTGACATTGTAAACCGAAGAAAGTTCATGACCTTAAACTCGGCTAGTCGATGACCGGATGGACATTAGAGCTGGACGCTGTTTTAGTCCACTCATGGGTGCATCACTTTCTCGCAGACTTATCCTGCTCTTCAACGGAGACATCAATCTGTTGGCTAACCGGGAAGGTGAAAACGACCTACGTAGCTTGGAAGCAGCTGACACTTTTGGTGACTTCTTGCTCGTGTTCGTTGATCTTGTGGGGGATAGAGAAACCACAGGTAGGCTCTTGATCTTGACTTGAAACTTGGAAGCTGATGGAGGAGACTTGATCAAGAACTTATGTGGAGTTTGTCTATTTCTTGCAATCACTGGGGACCTTGTCTTGAAAAACTTTTGTTGCTGTGATGTGGGAGCTGAACTGAACAGAGGGTTTGGGAATAAAACAGTTTTTTTAGCCCACTGCCTATTCCTTGGTGACACCCTATTGGCCATATGTTTACTGTTTTCCTTATCAAATTCCCTGATTTTTGGAGGAGAAACCTTGAAGTTGATCCTGGAACGAGCCCTTTGAAGAGACGGAGAGTCAGATTCAGTTCGAATTAGTTGCAGTTTGTTCTGTTTCTCCCTCTTTCTTCTGGCTCTGAGCTCGTTGTTTTCGGGATGTGTTCTTTGCTTCCTGTGTTCAGTCAATGGAGTTTTAGGATCCTCAGAAGTATTCTTGGTTTTGTTATCAACAGCTGCTAGGATCTGTCTTGCAAATTGATTTGCTTGAAGTATTTCACCCACTGTTTCCCCTACTAACATTGCTGGCAATGACATTCTCCTCCATTCACCTGCATCAAAAAAGTTGGATAAATCCAATTATTTGCCATCTTAGCTTGTTCAACGAAGTTGAACTTTGAAAAAGATCATTTCATCAAAAATG
This sequence comes from Gossypium stocksii, assembly GCA_020496765.1. Classification (NCBI taxonomy): domain Eukaryota; kingdom Viridiplantae; phylum Streptophyta; class Magnoliopsida; order Malvales; family Malvaceae; genus Gossypium; species Gossypium stocksii. Next base: position 117,227,198 of record CM035623.1, read on the forward strand.
AGCTTATAAAGGAAAGCTAGTCTAATTGGGTTTAGAGTATATATGTATCTAAGCCACACTCAAGTGCAAGAGAGTACAAGAGGTAGACAAATATGGCATTCTAAAAGCTACCTTGTAGTGGATATTTATATAGGAAATTCAAAATGAATGATAAATTCAAGGAACAATGCTCAAGAGAGAGAAACTAGGCCACAAAATTTAAAAATATAAAGAAAATAAGAGGGATATACCTCCTGCAGTGGCTGGAAACTTCCCAACTGGTGATTTCCTTGGAGTAGAGTTCTTCATCCTTCAAATTGAAAACCACCCAATTTAGTATGCAAACAAAAAGATTGAACCTTTTGGCACAGTTGAAGACAAACCAAAATTTGATCTTACCTCAAGGACTCTTGCTTGCATCTGAGACTAGTCCTCATATAACCCCTAGTACTTCTTGGACTTAAACTCACCCCTGATATAACCTTAGACCCTCCTGCAACTGTTAACTGCAACTCTTGCAATCTTGCCATACATTTCTCCACCTTCAAAATCCCAATAATAATTAAAAAAGCAAAAACCCCATAAGTCCAAAAAGAACACTTTTTTTTTTCTCATGATTTGATTAGAAAATGAAGTGCCTAAATTTACCTTCTTTACAGTTTCTCTGAGTAGGACAGGATTAAGAGGAGTCACCACAAATTTCCTTTGTTTTGGTGGGGTTCTAGCAACCATTATTGCCAGAATGGAAAGAAACTTCAGCGGCCAAATTAGAAAAAATGGAGGGTCTTTTCTCAAAGGAAGTGGGTTGTTTGTTGGGTTTTGGCTCCTCCTACGCTCCTCTCCCCTTTTCTTTGTTGCTCTAAATTAAATACCCATGGAAGAGAGTTAATCTCAAATATTGGGTTGGTTTCAGTTACTGTTTTTCCTCCTTCAAAACTCAAAAGGATTTGCTCTCTCTTTTAGAGTTTATCAGTTTAGAGAATAAAAGTCAAAACGTTTTGGTCTCGAGATATCATCAGTGCTGGCCGGCTGGGTAACGGAATTCTTTTTGCCTGCCCCCAACGTATATATGCCAACGGCTACTTGTATTTGATATTTTTTTCTTTTATTTGAAAAATAAGGTATGCATTTATATGATTTTGTGATCATTTCTTAATTTGTAACACACACATATATATACATTTCTATCATTTTAGAATTACAAAAAATAATTTTATTGTTTATTATATTATTAAATTATTTTTTATGCATGGGTTTATTATAGTATATTAATTTTTTTATTTTTTAAAAAATATTCATTTTCACAAATATTATAAAATATACTATATACCATAAAATATTGGTATTTATCATTGTTTAAAATCTTAAAAATTGTATAGATAATTTCTTATAAATTCTGTATAAAAAATTTAAAACTTTTGGATAATATGTTTATAAACAATTATTACTTATTTTTAAAAATTAGAATAAGTAATTTTTTATACTAATTATAAGCTCTAACAACATTTTGTGTATTGTTAATCCAATGTGAATGATAACAGATTAGTCTAAAAAGGAAAGGTAAGTCTATATTAGTACATGCATAATTTTGTGTTTATCTTTGTTCACTTGTGTTCTTTGATTAATGTACAAAAAATAATAATGAATAAACAAACCAAACCCACCATTTTCATTCAAGCTTCTTGGCAAATTTCACAATTAAGTAACCCACGTTTTCGACTTTAATCCAACATCACAACTTCTCTGCACCTCCCTCTTCCCCAAGATCAGTTTGAAATTCCGGTTTTGTCATTTTCGAAACCATCCAGTCGGTTGGGTCAGTTTAAGCATAACTTCAGTTCGGTTTTGAGTTCAGGAAAAAAGAAGTCGGCTTGATCGGTTTTTGGTTTTTCTAGACCGAACCGATTGATTGCTTACATATAACAAGCTTATAAACTAGCTGTATTAAAGAAAATAACATGTTTTAAACGAAGGCAATTCTAAAATAATGTTGTTACAAAAAGTATCTGGAAGGGGCAAGACATGTTCGAAAATAAACCTTTCCAAAGGAGAAGGCTACTTATGCAGGAAGGCCAATCGCGCGAATGATAGGTCAAACCTGCACGGATCGGACTTTGGATGAAGATTTACATTGGCTTAACATTAATAACTTAACATACACTTCCTTTGGACATGAAATCAATTTACAGACAAACGTATACTACAGAAACATCAGGTACTTGCTTTGTTCTTAGTACAAACAAAGACGACATTAACACTTGACATTATGTTTCTTCTTTATAACTTCAGTAAATGCTAAAGAAGGAATTTTAATTTATTACCGGCTTCGAATTCATGGCCCCTTTCCGTCCATCAATTCAACATGCATTTCCAACTAGGCCAACCCTGTCTGCCTCTCCCACCTGAGGTCCGAAGAGAATTGAGAGAGTGCAGCTCGAGGATCACCATTTGAAATGGACAAATAGTATTGAGCAGTTCCATCATCAACATGCATGCTTCTCTTTAAGGAGTCAATCACCCTTCTCTTGCCCCGATCAGAGGTCACTCTATTCAACAATGTTCCAGGCTTACTCTCAGGCTTGCCATCAAGATACAGCACTGCCACTTCACGCTTTGCATAGGTGTCCAACTCTATATAGCATGTTCCATTTATAAGAATGTCTGGATTGCTTACAGGGATCAATAGCCTCTCTCTGGAATAAATCCCATGGTCACTCATCATGTTATTCAGGCGCTTTATGTCCGTAACCTACAAATACAAACAACGTACAATTTAAACCAGCAATTCACTTAATATGGAGCTGAAGACAAAGTTAATGTTGGTATACTAAAAGAAACATTTACAACAGAAAGGGGAATCGGAAACCCTGAAGGAAAACTCCATGTAAAGAAACCATAATGCTAACCCTTGAAGCAGAAAATTTACAGTTGCATCTCTCACTTCACTCTTAGTTTTATCTATGCACGCATCAAAGGTTAAACAGAAAGAATTCATTTTAATCGCCAAATATTTAAAAGGGATCAGAAAGTAATAAATCTTCTACCGACATTTGAACTGAATATAGGAGAATGTTATTCTTGTGATTATTAGTAGAATATAATAAATTATATTATTGCATTCTAGACACACAGTAAGTGAAATAATAGACTGTCATTTAATTCCTGTTTCTTTATGTTCAAATTGCATTCCATAAGTACAGATCTGGTTCTTGAACAGATATGCTGTGAGAAAGAACTGCCTATTTTCAGAATCTATTGCAGAAGCTGCAGGACTCAAGGTAGAATCATTACTAATGAAGTAATTAAAGCATGTGATGCAGGAGGGTAAGTCCCTTGAAAAAAGAAGGTGATCTTAAAAGCTTTATATGAACAACCATCAGATGATTTCTGGGACTATGTTACTTTTCAGCATCCTTCTACCTTTGACACTTAAGCTCTGGATCCAGAGGAGGGAGGCAATAACCAAAGATCTTATCACTTTTAGCAAGGCTTGGAAGCAGGGCTATTGCTTTATGGTCCTCCAGGTGGCAAATCCACCATGATAGCTTCCATGGCTAATCTTTTAGGCTATGACATCTATGATCTTGAGTTGACAACAATAAAAAAAACAACATAAGAGCTGGGGGACACTTTTAATTAATACAAAAGGTAAATCTATCATTCTTGTTGCTGACATAGACTGATCACTTGATTGTACAAGATGCAGGTAAAAGGCAAGGCAACAATAGGGCTAATCCAATTGTGAAAAAAAATCTAAAGATGAAGAGGAAAAGGCTACTGGTGAAAGCAAAGATTACATTATCTGGTTATCCATATTGTGTTGATGGAACTGGTTTTCTTGTGAAGGAGAAAGGATAGATGTGCACATTATCATATTGCAGCTTTGAAGCATTCAAAGTCAAAATGTTAAGAGAACTCAAAAAATAAATAAAAAAGGTTTGCAACAGAAAAGGGAATTGAAATTCCTAAAGATTAATTCCATGAAATGGCTGTTGCATCTCTCATTTCACCAAAACACCAAATACTAATCAGTGATAAAGTTATTTGAGCTATCTTAGTAACCAAAACCAGAAACTCTCAAGTCCTCAACCAAATATAACACAAATCAAACCCTGTGTTTTCCTATCATTTTTGCCTTAAGGCTTACGCCTTCCTAATCTTCATCTCCATCCAAGTCTTAAATTCCCATTAGCAGCATAACACACAAGTTGCAAATGTATACAGGAAAAACATTGACATTCAAACAAGTTAATTATAATATACTGTTCATGTCAGTAAAATGCAATTCAACTCTTACCTTTTAGTATTATCAATTCAATTTCAATAAAAGACAATCTTACTATTCAGAAAACAAAAGATTGACCAAAAAAGAATCATAAATTCCCCATTTTTTACCTGATTCAAGTTTTACCCTTTAGTACAAATTCAGCCACAAAAAAAAAGTCCCAAGCAAATCCCTTAATTTTCTCGTCAAATAAAAAATACCCATATTTTGGTTTACCTGAGAAGAGTACTTAACGGCAAGACTAGCAACAGTCTCCCCTCTCAAAATCCGATGCGAGATAGCGAACTTCCCAATCCCATTATCTCTCCAGAAACTTCTCGAACTGGGCTTCCCCACCACATCGAGAAGCTTCCAAGGAGCCTTGAATGCCTCCACAACCATATTGTCATCGGAAGCGACGGCGTCCCAGGTCTTGCATACGCAGCTGGCACGTGCCAAATCCGCGAGAGAAAGCTTCTCGAAAATGAGCCGGAGAGTGTCCCGACACGTGAGAGCTGCGAAATGGGAGTTCATCGGGGAGATGGTGGCAGTTGAATCGATAAGGATGGGATTGGAGGAGAAAGAATTCAGGGGGCTGGTGAGGGTTGATTCGTCATCGTTTTCATCGCAGCAACAACTCATTTTTGCACACAGAGAAGATCAAATTTCTGCTTTTTTTCCCCTTATATTTAGCTAACTGTCAACCAATCATTTTGAATCGGTCTATATATCCGGGTCATAAACCCACTCATTTTGCGAACCAAAAAGTCTTGGCCATTGAATCAGCCCGTCAAATGTTCTTTGGGCTTAATTGAAGTAAATATTCATTTGCTTGATTTTCAAATTTTAATTTCCCAAAATTTACAAGCAGAACATACAGCAGGAATAACCTATAAATTAAAATTCATGCGTAACGGTGGCACATGGTGACACTTAAAAACCTATGCATATAATTATATATGATAAATTTTTAATCTCCATATTTAGAATCCAAGATTATTATCTTTAATAATTGTGATGAAACCTCGAATCATAATTAAACATTCCATCCAATGATTGCTTCAATTTTTTTTTTACCCATATTGACTAGGTTGGAGGTTTTTTACTTTTTAATATTTTTAATTTTTACAATAATTTTTATAATGTTTTTAAATATTAATTAATTAATTAATTAGTATTTAAATATTAGAGAACTTAGGTCGAGGCCCTCTGGCTCTAACGAGGCTCAGCCTCTGTCTAAGCCATCGACTTAGTTGAGGTGAGCAAAGTCCAAGGTTGTATTGGGCCTAAGCCTTAATGCGTCTCTATAAATGACAAATAGGAGTATATAATAGTATATTCCTTCAAATCTCTTGGTTTTACAAGATAACTATGTCCCCCAGCTTTAATCTCTCTACAAATATACCTGAATAGACTTTGTATTTTACAGCCATGTTGATGCACAATAAGAGAGATGATGATGGTGGTTAATTGTGGTTCACATGATTATGTCGAGAGTTTTGGAGAATAGTTCCAAGAGTTAAAAGAAAATGATTAGAAGGTTCTTCTGGTACTTTATCTAGCAGAGTTTAGATATGAAAATGACGTCTTAGGAGAATACAATGAATGAAAAAAAAGGCTTATATGCTGTGAAGGGTTTCTTTTAAGATAAGTGGAGAAAGCAATTAGTTAAGTCATGATGGATCTTTAACATGTGAAATTAAATGTGATTGGATGATTTGTTGTCTTGTTTATGGCTCATCATGTGAAAGTGATGTGACTTGGCACTCGTCCATGTGTTATACATGCATGAGACTACTATTGATTAAAGAAATAACTTAAACCTTATAAATATAATGATCTACATCGTCTAGTTTGGATGAAACAGTTTTTCAATTATGAGCTTGGCGAGCTCCTCATTTTTTTTTTATTGGGGCCATTGACTTGGGCAAAGTTATTCCAAAATATAATTGCAAGTTATGAAGTGATATTCGTATAGACAAATTTAGGTTTGGCGATGAATACAATATAATAGTTTGATTTTTGGATACTTGAAAGTTTTCTTATTCAATAATAGTACCAAAGTTATTTAAAGATCTATATTCATAGAGGTATCAAGTTCAAAACTTAAGAAGGTTCTATAAACTTTTCTCAAATCGAGAAACAAGATCTTAAGGTTGCATTTTGCAACAACAATATGACATTTAAAAAAATATCTATTTTTTATAATGTTTCACATCAAGTTGATTTATCTATGTCACAATATGTTTTCAATTTTTGCCTAATTTTTTTTCATATACTTTTATTTGTATTTGATTCATATTTGAATACGAGACATACAAACATAAAGCTCATCTTTTCACGTTAAAGAATTTTATTATTCAATAAGAATTTTTTTCATAGTTTTTATTTTAGTAAAGTTATAACAAGACATATTATTAACATCCCATTGATCAATAAAACTTATAGTTCTCTTTGTTCTTCTATTTCTCGTGTTCTTTACCCTCTTTATTATTTATTGCATAACTCATATTAAATTTTAGTATGAACCTGAATCAAATATTGTTATTTGTTATGGTTCAGATCTCTAAATCAAATATCAGTTTATTTAACAAAGAGAGTGAAAAAAAGGGGGAAATAACATGGAAAAGGAGAAGATTAAACTTTAAACACCAAGTTCATCTTATGATTTTAGAAATGCTTAAAAGCCTATAACATATTACTACTGAGTTGGATGCAAGGGAAAGAAATGAAAAGTAAATAAAGGGCAGTCACTGGTTTTCTAACATTTCCCAATTACATCTTCTTCACAATGGCTTCAAGAAATCCGCAAGCCAAATGACTCTTCACTTCTTGGTTATTGACTGGACCAGGTAGCCGGAATGAGACGGTGAAGGGTCCCGGTGGGCCTAGATTTTGTGTCAGCATACGGAAGACTCCAGATTCGTTGGATACTATCTGCTCCCCCGTAGTCAGTATACCCTGTATTGTAACCTTACCATCTGCTCTAATTACACAATTGAATTCTCCTGCACTCGTAAACTCAGATTCTCATTTTTCATCCCACCAAAATAGAGATAACGAAATAGATAGAAACATGAATATGATGATTCAAACTTTTTCTAACAGAGAATTCAATTTAAATGAACATCACAACTAGATTAGCTTCAATCATAAATCCTGGAATAGAGGTTTAATGGCATGAACCATTTGCCACAGCCCTTCCCTCTCTTAATCAAAGAGATGAGGTTTAGCAATCATGAGGAGAGTGATTGATCTTAAACACTAAAGGAACTTACTTTTATCCATGGATACCCCAGGAAGGGAAACACGGAAATAGTATGAATCCTTCAATTCACCAATTTCCACTTTTCCAATAAGTGGTCCCATTGATCCAGTGGCTGCAGCACCAGTTAGTGCAACTCCATTGTTGGTAGCATCTATCATTTCATTCAACACTTCCCTGGTTGATTGTGAAGGCAAAAATATCATAGCTGGACTGTTTTTTCCCACGGCTTCTGCATTCTCTTCGGTTGGTAAAGAAAGCATATCACCTGGATTAGTTGGCATATCACCTGGATTAGTTGGACCCATGTGATCAGGCACATAAGTTTCACCTGTTGTCCTTTCAGACCTGCCAGAAGACATGTAGACTGTACTGTCATGTTTATTTTTGAAGAAATTAGAAATAGAACTTGTCTTGTTTAATAATCCATTTGAAAGAACATATAGGGAATCTTATGGAAATAGAACATGGAGAAACACACACCATGGATATCAGTTATTTAAGACAGACAGGAAATCCTCACTCACAAGAATCAAATTTCTCAAACAACACTGAAAACAAATATTGAGCCAGTGACAGGGTTAAAGAAAAAATCTCAAACTAGACACATAAAGAAAACATGCAACAAATCACCCATAACATACTGAAACAAAAGAAAAAAACACATTTGAAGTAGTTTTTCTCAAACCTTGGAAACTCATTGTTGAGATCAAGGGTTGTCAAGTTTTCAAAAAAATCATTTCCTCCTTCACCACTGCTCACACCCTGAGAACTCATTGGCAGGAAAGTATGTTTTCTTAAAGGATGCTTCTTAAACTTAGTGTAGGTTATGGCTGAACCTTACAACCACAGCTTATATAATGTCACTGCCTTAAAGCAAGACCACTTTCCAAATGCAATCATTTATTATTCCCCTTAGAAATATTAATAAGTCCTTCATTACCTTGGATTTTTTTCCTTTTACAGCAAATTTATCTGATTCCCTATTTAATAGCATATATAAACTTCCAAGTAATACAGCTGTTTAGTTGCTCTTATCAAAACCCGGAAGATATGTGCGTTACGCGCGTGTAACGCACACATAAAAGAATGAATGAAGTTAGTTGAATTTGTAAGTTTTCGATCAGGATGCATCTACTAACTAGTGTAACATTACACATTCACACAAAGTGCAGCCATTTTGGCTTTCGCAAATGGATAACACGTGCATAACATGCATGTGATTCCCTAATTTTCAATTGGCTCTTCAAATGGACAACAAGTGCACGGCATGCACGCAATTTATAATTTTCAAGGAACTCTTCAAATAGTTAACACAGGCATAGCATAGCTTTCCTAATAGAAGCTTACTTATGCTACCATAAATAAAAAGAGCTCTTCAACCACACAATCAATGATTCACATCCATCATTCTAAGACACTCTCTATTATGCATTAGATGTTTAGTTGGGAGAATGGTGAAGGAAAGATAAGTAATACACAAAGCACTAGCATATGAAGTTTTCTTTAGACAACATGGTGAAGAGTGATTAAGGTTAGATTGTATTGGACTTAGATATATCAATTTATTGATGTTAATTCAAAGATAAATTAAACCATAGATGCACTTATGCATTGTAATTCACGTACATACATCTTACTTCACAGGTGTCTCTACCTATTTCAGAGAGAGAGGCAAACCCGGACAAAAACCTTGTATAAATTTAAGAGAAAATATTATTTTGCAGGAATCCTTCAGATTAAGTAATGATTTGCAATATCAAATTTTATTTTAAAAAGTAAAACTTCTTATTTAGAAAGTCCTTCAACCTACCTTTCAGATCTCACACAAACTATATTACACGAAGTCTCTTCATTTTAACTAAAAAAAATTCAGACACTTCATGGATGCATTAGATCCATATTAGCATAATGGATAGAGTTGCTTACAAGAAGCTCTACATACTTGTATTAGATTTGGATAGGTGAAGCCAAGAATTTCGTATAGAGGGCAAAGAATTATGAAAAGAAAAAAACAATAAAAGCAATCTCAAGGGGAAAGAAGGTCGAGGCCCTGCCACGCCCCTCTCCCTCCCTTCACTCCTGTATTTATCCTAGTTCATGTCATGCAGCAATATTAGTTTTTTACCCTTAGTTTTGGATATACTTTTAGGACTACATGCCCTTCTTTTGATTTGCCCTACATTGCTTATGCTTTATACAGATAAATATACTTCTGGGCAAATTCTTCTATGCAATCTTTTCATTTTTCATTTACTTTTGAGGTTTTTTTATTCAATAAATCAAATCTACCACATAATTATACAGAGTTTATTGATTATAACTGTGATTCAAAAGTGTAGTATTGCCTACTTTATTGGTTATAGATCTTCAATAAACTCTTTAAGGAATCCAAAGCTCTATCATATGCTTTAACAGATGCAATCCAAATGCATATATAGCATTCAAACATACTAACATACTTGGTTTTTTAAGTTGTCTTCGTTGTTTGGAGCTCTTGATGTTGCAAATACTGACTTCATGGCTGAGTGAGTGTTGGAAGGGAAGTGTCATCTTTTCGAGAATCAAGGAGAAAGGGCCGGTTTCCATTTGACAGGGACAAGTGAGGAACCATTTATGCTGCACCGACTCTTCATTTTTCTTGAAGTACCTGTGTGCAATAAATACCCAAACCAAGGTACAGACCCTCCAAATACATGGAAAACTTTCAAAAAGAATTGAACATATCTGTGCCGAACGCATTCATATTCAACACTTAAACCCAAGTCATAACATTGAAATTACCCTCAACTTTTCTAAACAGGAGAATATCCATTTCCAAAGAAAAGCTCTAAAATAGAAGTTATCGAAATTCCAAATTGGAAAAAGTTAGCCTATAAACCCTAGAAAAACCCTAAAATAAAGGGTCTCTTGGCAATGAAATCCAAACCCCAAAAAGCAGCCAAAGATGAAAATAGCCAAAATCTTAATCCAACTTCCACACACTTCTTTTAGATCTATTTTTATTATCATTAGATTTTTTTATGAACACCATTAGGAAATATTGTATGTAAAGCAATCCTAAGGTAAAATTCCTTGCCTTTTGCAACGAAATAACATAATTAAATAGAAGGATAAAGCAACTTAAACATGAAACTTTACTTTTTTACCAAAAATATTAATAACCAAAACAAATTCAATCTAAGATGAAGCACATAAACTCAAATGATCCATCATATAATCCTGACCATGAACAATCCAAAACCAGAAAGAAGATGGCAAAATCTATAAATACAATTCAAAAAAGGGAAAAAAAAAAAGTTGTAACTTTTCAGCTTAATCCAGTGTGGAGTAGAGACATAAATTAGATATACAAATAACATGTGGTAGAATATAATAAAACAGATATATGACCATCTGGGTATCTTTACCTCATTGGAGAAACCATTGAAGAGTCGGAAATATCATAGCTGGACCAATTGCTTCAACAGCCTCAGTATTCTGTTCGGTTGGTGAAGAGAACATATCGTCTGGATTAGTTGGATCAATGAATATAGCACACAATTGCAAGTATGTTTTCTTTAAACATATCATCCAGATTAGTATATCGAACTGTAATGGAGGATAACTGTTAATATTTCACATTTTTTTTTCCACTTGCAGATCAAAGTGCTGGGATATATGGGCGGAAAGAAGAAAAAAAGGGTTAAATTCCAAGTTTAGTATTGTTTAAATTACATTTTCACACTAAAATTATGGATTTGTTTCATTTTTATAACATTTTTCAGTTTTTTTATATATTATTTCAACTTTTTAAAATTTATAATTACATATTTTAAAATTTTATATAAAATTATTTTTAAAATTTTTTAAATATATATTATATATAATTTTTTTTTACATTTTGAATCAATATAATATATATAATACTAAAAAAATAATTGGCATATTCTAAGAGTGCTACGTGATCAGTCAAAACATGCTAGGTGACTTTTTTTTCATTGACTAAAGTTGTCGAACAATTTTTCTGAACATCTATTACAAAATGGATCAAAAATAGAAAAAATTAATACTTTAAGCACCAAATTAAAACAAAAAAGAAATTTAGATGCAAAGTGAAAAGAAATTCAAGGATGAAATCATGAACTAACCCAAATATAAACTTAGATAAAATTTTAGGTTTGTCTTTGATTCAGGTTAGGCTATAAATTTTTGGGCCCAGCCCAATCCCATTTTATAATTCATTTATATTTAATATAAGGTAACCTATTAAAATAGTTATTTTTATTTATCTCATGTTATATTTTAATCTCTTATGTTTGGTCCCTATATTTTTTCGTTTGGAGCTAAAATTTAACTTAAAATTTTTGTTTGAAATAATGATTAAATATACCCACGTCAACTTAGCATTACATTGTTAACGGCAATTAATGCTCAGTGACTAAAATGTTACAACATAATAACATAAGTGACTAAAATATAAAATTTTAAACATAAGTAACCAAAATGTAATATGTAAGAAACAAAAATAACTATTTTGATAGTATATATATACTATCTAATAAGCTCTCGAATGAATGATTGATACCATAATTTAATTATTATTTTTTAAAGGAAAAAACATAGAAAGGAAAACCAGTTTGGTTGTAAAGGAAGACATTAAAGTTTAAACAGCGGTTTTAGAGATGCTTAAAGCCTATAACATATTACTACTGAGTTGGATGCATGGGAAAGAAATGTAAAGTAAAGCGGCAGTCACTGGCTTTCTAACACTTCAGAATTACATCTTCTTCACAACCGCTTCAAGCATTCCGTTAGCCAAATAACTCTTAGCTTCTTGGATATTCACTGGACCAGGGAGCTGAAACGAGACGGTGAACGGTCCCGGTGGGGAAAGATTTTGTGTCAGCATATGGAAGATTTGAAAGTTCTTGCACACTATCTTCTCGCCAGTAGTTGACATCCCCTTTATTACGACTTTTCCATCAGGTTGTATGTCACAATTGAAGTCTCCTGCACTCGTATAAACTCGGATATCTCAACCTTCATCCCAGCAAAATAGAATAACGGAATAGACAGAAAGATGAATATGATGATTCAAAGCTTTTCTAACAGGGAATCAAAGCTTTTCTAACAGAGAATTAGACCCTCTCTTAATCAAAGAGATGACGTCTTTCTGATCAAATGAAGAAAATGAACGTTCTTGGTCGTATTTCAAGTGAGTTAAGCAATCATGAGGGGAGTGATCGTCTTAAACATTCAAAGGAACTTACTTTTATCCATTGAGACCCCAGGAAGGGAGACACGGAAATAGTATGAATCCTCCAATTCACCAATGTCCACTTTTCCGATAACAGGTCCAACTGATCCAGTGGCTGCAGCACCAGTGAGTGCAACTCCATTTTTGGTAGCAGCCATGATATTATCCAACTCTTCCCTCGTTGATTGTGAAGGCAGAAATATCATAGCTGGACCGATTGCTTCCACAGCCTCGGTATTCTCTTTGGTTGGTGAAGAAAACATATCATCTGCATTAGTTGGACCCATGTATGGCACACAATTGAGAGGCGCCACATCGAGAACCGGCTGCTGAGGATTCATGCGATTAGGTTCATAATTTTCACCTTTTGTCCTTTCAGACCTGCTAAAAAACATGTAGACAGTCACATCTGCACATTAACACCAGAGCTGAGCCCTGGAATACAAAAACTACCTTTCACAAGCAAATCTACCACTTAATCTTCTCCCTCCGGCCCAACCATTTCTACTATATATTATCAAAGTTCTTTTTAAAGAAATCAGCAATAAAATTTGTCTTGTAAATAATAAATCCATTCAAAGAACATGTAAAGAGTCTTATGGAAACAGAACACAGAGAAACACATACCACAGACATCAGTTATTTCTAAAATAACATTAAGAAAACAAAGATTGAAGCCAAATACAGGGTTAGATACTGCAAAAGTAAGATTTTTCTAAATATGACACAAAAATCCCAAACTAAACACATAAAGGAAACAAGCATTAAATCACCCATAACATACCGAAATAAAGAACCATCACGTTTGAAGTAGTTTCGCTCAAACCTTATGTAGGAATATTCTGTAAATATTTTAGGAATATTTTGTAGATATTCTGAAAATTTTTCTGGTTCCGATGCTCCATCAGATTCGTCTGGTCTGACTATCACCTGCCATCGATTGACTGGCAACAATTTTCTTGAATGGTCCCAATCGGTTAAGATTTTTCTCTTGGGCAGAGAAAGATTGGGCTACGCTACTGGTGAAATCAAGAAGCCTGCTGTGACTGATGCTGGTTTTGCTAAGTGGATGCGTGACAATGGTCAGGTTATGACTTGGCTCCTTAATTCCATGACCCCGAGTATAAGCAGAAACTTTCTTCTTTACACCACAGCCGCTGAAATTTGGAGTGCAGTCCGCGAAACCTACTCTAGCACGGATAACATTGCCGAATTGTATCATGTTGAAGATCAAGCAGCCACCCTTAAGCAAGGCACCATGCCTGTTACTCTCTACTACAATACCCTTACTGCTCTTTGGCAGCAATTAGATTTGTATGCACATTATGATTGGGTAGATCCAAGAGATGCTGCTCTTTATCAGCAAATTGTCACTCAACGACGACTTTTTCAATTTCTCCAAGGCTTAAATAAGGACCTGGACGAGGTTCGCGGCAGGGTCCTGGCTATTTCTCCTCTTCCCTCCCTTCGAGAGGCTTTCTCTATGGTCAAGAAGGAAGAAAGCCGAAGGTGTGTGATGCTGTCTGATGAACCATATTCCACTCCTGAAAGATCTGCCTTACTGACCCATCAATCATCTCCCACTTCCAAACGGGGGAGACCTTGGTGTGATCATTGTAAAAAGCCCGGCCACTCTAAGGAGAAGTGTTGGAAGCTTCATGGTAAGCCACAGGACTGGAAGTCCAAGCACTCTCGAGATAATAAATCAAGCCTTGTCGCTGCCACCTCTGTCACTAGCTTCACTCAAGAACAGATTGCTGAACTTCAAAAACTATTTGGAAAGTTTCAAGGGTCTTGTAAGGGTAATCTGGTCATAAAAGATCCAGAAGGTAACCTTTCTTCTACTGCATGTTTCTCCTCCCAGCTGACTCCTAATTGGATCCTCGATTCTGGTGCTACGGATCATATGACTGGTAACAAGGCATTGTTTCACAATTTTTTCCATACCTTTGGTAAAGCTGTCAAAACGGCTGATGGTACCTTGTGCAAAATAGAGGGACATGGCTCTGTTATTCTCAATGAACAGATTGCACTTAAAAATGTTCTCTTTGTACCAAATCTGGCGTGCAATCTCATCTCTGTTAGTAAACTGTCCATAGACTTGCATTGCTCTGTAATTTTTAATGATCTTGATTGTACTTTGCAGGCACTGAACTCGAAGAAGATGATTGGTAAGGCCAGCTTGCATAATGGTCTCTACATCCTTCCTACCTCTCCTAAAATCGAGATCTCCAAGTCATTTACCGCTTTAGGAAAAGTTGATACTGTTATGTTATGGCACTTTCGCTTAGGCCATCCTAGTTTCCAATACCTTGCAAAATTGTTTCCTGCTCTATTCATTAATAAAAGGCCTAATTCTTTTTCTTGCACAGTTTGCTCTCTTGCCAAACATACTAAATCATCTTATTTTCCTTCTACATACAAGCCTTCTTACCCTTTTGCTTTGATCCATAGTGATATTTGGGGCCCTTCTCGGGTGAAGAATGCTGATAATTGTAAGTGGTTTATCACTTTTATTGATGATCACAGTAGGATAACTTGGACTTATTTGCTGAAAGATAAATCTGAAACTGCTGGTGTTTTTGTGCAATTTTATAACATGGTTCTCACTCAATTTGGGTCTAAAATCCAGCTCTTTAAATCTGATAATGGCAGTGAATTTTTTGCTAGGTCTTTAGGTGATTTTTTTAAGGAAAAGGGCATAGTTCAGATTAGTTCTTGTGTTGGAACCCCACAGCAACACGGCATTGCCGAAAGAAAAAATAGGCACCTTCTTGAAGTTACTCGTTCTCTTCTATTTACCACTAATGTTCCCAAATATTTGTGGGGGGAAGCCTTATTAACTGCCACATATTTAATCAACCGGATGCCTAGTAAGGTTTTAAAATTTCAAACGCCTCAATCTATATTTTTGCAACACTTTCCTCATTTCAAGCCTATCTCCTCCATTCTGCCACTTAAAATTTTTGGCTGCACTGTTTTTATCCAAAATATTGCTCCTAATAAGTCCAAGTTAGATCCTAAGTCTTTAAAATGTGTATTGGTTGGGTATTCTTCACTTAAGAAGGGTTATAAATGCTATCATCCTCCTTCTAAACGATTTTTCACCACTATGGATATAACATTTTATGAGCAGGATCCCTATTTCACTCAGGCTGAAATTCAGGGGGAGACATGGAGTGATTTTCAGCCACATCAGGTATCTCCTCCTAATCTTCATTCTCAACCTTCAGAATTGCCATCTTTTTCGCCATTACCTGCAGATCTGTCACCTGTGACTGCTCCCATTGATTCTCTTGTAGTACCTATGACTAATTCGCCTACACCCACTTTAAACACTCTTCCTGAAAATACACCTACTCAAATTGACAGTCTTCCAAAAACACCACCACCCAAACAGCTTCGTGTCTACACAAGAAAAAGAAGACATATCCCTGAGACTGTTTTGCAATCTGATTCTTGCCGAGAATTGGATTTGGGTCCAGCTGCCGAAATGGAAGAAGAAATCAGTAAGTCCACTACTCTAGATGACTTTCCTATTGCTATTAGAAAAGGGGTTAGACAGTGCACCAAGCATCCTATTGAAAAATTTACTGGTTATAATTCATTGATGCCGTCTTTTCAAGCATTTACAGCAACCTTGGATAAAGAACAGGTTCCCACAAGCATAGTTGAAGCTCTAAAGGATCCAAAATGGAGAAGGGCTGTTGAAGAAGAAATTTGTGCACTAGAGAAAAATGCTACTTGGACCGTTACAGATCTTCCTCAAGGAAAAAAGGCTGTCGGCTGTAAATGGATTTTTGCTGTAAAGTATAACTCCAATGGCAGTATTCAACGATACAAAGCTAGACTAGTGGCCAGAGGTTTCACGCAAACATATGGGATAGACTTCACAGAAACTTTTGCACCTGTGGCAAAGCTTAACACTATTCGAGTACTCCTAAGTTTGGCTGTAAATTGCGATTGGAAATTACACCAACTGGATGTAAAAAACGCATTTCTTAATGGCAAGCTAGAGGAAGAAGTCTATATGAAATTGCCACCTGGCTTAAAGTCTATTGAAGGTAGCAACAAGGTTTGCAAGCTCAACAAGTCTCTATACGGGTTAAAACAATCACCCAGAGCTTGGTTCGAGAGGTTCACTAAAGTCATTCTTCAAAATGGCTACAAGCAGTCCCTTGCCGATCATACGCTTTTCATCAAGGTAACTTCTACAAATAAGAAAGCTATCCTAATTGTATATGTGGATGACATCATTCTTACTGGAGATGATGAGAAAGAGATTAGCAATTTGAAGAAGTTGTTAAACAGGGAATTCGAAACCAAGGACTTGGGAAAGCTAAGGTATTTTCTAGGAATGGAGGTGGCAAGATCAAAAGAAGGACTTGTGATCAATCAGAGAAAGTATGTACTTGATTTACTCAAAGAAACTGGTTTTCTTGGTTGTAAGCCGGCTGATACACCAATGGAGGCAAACTTGAGATTCAACAAAGAAGATGGGTCCTTAGTAGACAGAGAGAAATTTCAAAGGTTAGTTGGGAAACTAATCTACTTATCCTTGACAAGGCCAGATATAGCTTTTCCCGTAAATGTGATAAGTCAACACATGACTAATCCTACTGAAGAGCATATGGCAGCAGCAAATAGAATTCTCAAGTACTTGAAGAAAACTCCAGGACACGGCTTAATGTTTAAGAAGACACAAGACAGAACTGTTAAGATTTTTACAGACTCTAGTTGGGCTGGAGATCTCACTGAAAGAAGATCCACTAGTGGGTACTGCACGTTTGTTTGGGGTAACCTTACAACTTGGAGAAGTAAGAAACAATCTGTTGTTTCAAGAAGTAGTGCTGAAGCTGAATTTAGAGCACTAGCTTTGGGGATATGCGAAGGAATTTGGCTACTTAAATTACTAAAAGAACTTGGCGCAAATCAGGAGGATCACTTTGAAGTTTTGTGTGATAATCAATCTGCCATTCAGATTGCCAAGAACCCAGTTCAACATGACCGAACAAAGCATGTTGAGATTGATAGGCATTTTATTGCTGATCAAGTCAACAAAAAGACAGCCACTCTTTCTTACATTCCTTCAGAAGGACAGATTGCAGACATTCTTACCAAGGCTTTGCCAAAGCCTGTGTTCAATAAATTCCTATTCAAGCTGGGATTATACAATGTGTATTCTCCAGCTTGAGGGGGAGTGTAGGAATATTCTGTAAATATTTTAGGAATATTTTGTAGATATTCTTTTTATTACAATCCCTTACTTTAAGGGATCATATCTCCTTTTTAGTATCTTTCCTAACTTAGAGTTTCCTAAAGTAGTGACATAGGTTGTATATAAAAAGTTGTAATATGTTCTATTCAATTAAGAAGTAAATTCAGAGAATTACTCTGATTTCTACACCTTAGAACCCCACTATTGAGATTAAGGGATCTGAATTTTTCAGACAAAGCATTTACATCAGCCTCAATAGTCACACACTGAGAACTCATTGTTAGGAAAGTATGATTTCCTTAAAGATGCCGCTTAAACTTAACGCAGGTTGTGGCTGAAACTTACATCCATGGTTAATATAATGTCACTATGTAAGACTACTTTCCCAATGCACTCCTTGTTTGTTCCCCTTAAAAATATTAATAAGTCCTTCACTACCTTGGATACTTTTACCTTTTACAGCAAATTTCTATGTTTCCAAACAGATTCCCTATTTAATAGCATAAATAAACTTCCAAGTAATAAAGCTGATGAGTTGCTCTTACCAAAACAAAGAAGATATGCGTTATGCGCGTGTAATACACACATGAAACAATGAAAGAAGTTACTTGAATTTGTAAGTTTTAGATGAAGACACATATATTAACGAGTGTAACATTACACGTGCATGCAATGAGACATGTGAAACCATCTTTGGCATTTGCAAGTGGAAAACACGCGCATAGCATGAGCGTAATTTACAATTGTCAAGGAACCCTTCAAATAAACAATACATGCATAGAATGCGTGTGATTTATAATATACAAGGAACTCTTCAAAAGATTAAAGCATTCTAAGAAACTCTCTATTATGCATTTGAAGTCAGCTGGGAAAATGGTGAAGGAAAGATCAGTAAGCACTAGTATTTGAAGTTTTCTTTAGGCAACATGGTGAAGAGTGATTAAGGTTAGACTGTATTGGAGTTAGATATAACAATTTATAATGGTAACTCAAAGATAATTAAACCATAGATGCACTTCATTGTAATCCATGTACATACATCTTCACACATGTGTATCTATTTGAGTGATAGAGGCAAGCACAGACAAAGAAAACCTAGAATAAATTTAAGATAAATATCATTTTTACGGGAATCCTTCTGATTTAGTAGTGATTTGCAATAACAAATTTTATTTTAAAAAGTAAAACTTCTGATTGAGGAAGTCCTTCAACCTACATTCTGGTCCTCACATAAACTATATTACTAGAAGTCTCTTCATTTTAACTAAAATAAAATTTCAGACACTTTATGAATACATTTAATCCATTGGCTTAACAGATACAGTTGCTTATAAGAACGTAATTGTATTAAAGTTGGATAGGCGAAGCCAAGAATTTCAGATAGGGGCCAGAATAAAAAGAATCAAATTATAATTTTCTTCCTTTTTTAGGAATTGCCAAAATGAAATTTTACTACTTTTCAAATGTAAAAACACTAAGATTCATTAATAAAAACACACAAACTAAAAGCAATCTCGAGGGAAAGGAAGGCCAAGGCCTTGGCCTGCCCCCTCCCTTTGCCCCTATCTGTATCCTAGTTCATGTCCTGCAGGAATATTAGTTCTTTTCCCTCAGTTTTGGATATACTTTTATGACTACATGCCCTTCTTTTGATTTTCCATTCATTGCTTATGCTTATAAAGATAAATATACTTTTAGGCAAATCCTTCTATGTAATTTTTTTCATTTACTTTGAGGTTTTATTCAAAAAACCAAATCTACCACATGATTATACAGAGTTGATTGATGATAACTGTGATTCAAAAGTCAAGTACTGTTTATTGGTTAACGATCTTCAATTAACTCTTTAAGTAATTCAAAGCTCTATCATATGCCTTAACAAAAACAATCTAAATGCATATGTAGCATTCATTTGATGACCCATACAGTTTGTATCTTTCAAATTAAAAGTTGGGTGGGTATATAGGTGCAAACATACTAGGTTTTTCAAGTTGTTTCCTGTCTGGGAATTTTCAGTTCTAGGTAATCCAAATACTGACTTCGTGGCTGGGTGAGCGCTGGAAAGGAAGCGCCATTTTTTCGAGAATCGAGGCGAAAGTAGCTGGTTTCTATTTGACAGGGACAAGTAAATATCCGCTTATGTTGCTCCGACTCTTCAATGTTCTTGGAGTATCAGTGTGCAATGCATATCCAAACAAAGGTATGGGGATGTAACCCTCCAAATACACGGAAAACCTTACAAAATTGAACATATCTGTGCTGAACATGTATGTATCTTTAAGTCCGAATAACATTGAACATTATCCTCAACTTTATTGAACAATAGAATATCCATTTACAAAAAAAAAAAAAAAAAAAAGCTCTAAAATAGAAGTTATGAGACTTCCAAAATAGGGAAAATTTAGCCTGTAAACCCTAGAAAAACCCTAAAATAGAGGGTCTCTTGGCAATGAAACCCAAATCCCCAGAAAGCAGCCAAAGATGAAAATAGCCAGAAAAATCCTAATTCAACTTCCAAGCACCTTTTACATCTATTTTTCTTATCATTACATTTTCATTTTTTGGCAATCCTAAGGCAAAATCCCTTGCTTTCTGCAACTAAATAACATAATTATATAGAAGCACAAAACAACTTAAACATGAAATTTATATCTTTACCGAAAAATTTAACAACCAAAACAGATTAGATCTAAGAAGAAGCACATAAATTCAAACAATCCATCATAGAAATCATCTTGACCATGAACAATACACAAATATATCCAAAACCCAGAAAGAAGATGGCATAAACTATAAAATACAACTTGAAAAATGGGAATTCAAAGCTAATAAGGATACACTGTGAGTAAAGAACGTATAAAACAGATGTATGACCATCTCGGTATGTTTACCTCATTGGAGAAGCCATTGAAGAGTCAACTGAGATAAGCAAAACTGAAAGCTTTCAGTGAGTCTGTAACATTGTTTTATCGGTTTCAAGGAATCTGCTTTTTCTTCTTTAGGCCAATGGGTTTTGCCAAAATGGACAAAGACAGAGAGAACTACGTTGGAAATTATTGGCTGCAGTAAGGGCACCGTGCGTTTTGCCTTGGTTTGTGTTCTTTTTTTTTCCTTATTTTCTTACTTTTCGCCGGGGAAGGGGGTTATTTTATATCGATTATTTTAATAAAAAAACGTATTATTAGAATTTATAAATAAGATTAGGATAAAATTATTAGTTGATTACAAGTATTTAACTATTAGATAATAATCTTCTATATTTTTTAATGAATAAATTTAGTTTCGATTTTTTTTACATTTTAGTAGATTTGGAATTATTTTGACAAATTAGATTCCCAAATGTGCTTCAAATTCCCAAAGAGGCCATTGAAAGTCTTTTTTTTTTTTTTTTGAAGGTAAAGAAGCCATTAAAGTTAGAAAGGAACTCCATTACAGCAACAGGTTTGACCTGATATCACTTCTCAGTGGCTAATAAAACTACAGGGTGTTTTGTCCTTTTAATGTCCTCCTGTGACATTAGATATCTGCAACTTCCATGGCTCCAGTTTCAAAAGTAACCCTTTACTGCTCAACTTCTATCCAACATGACAGATTGGGTTAACGGATATTTTTGCATGTCTACATGTTTCTTCGATTAGTGGATCAGATCAACTTGGAATATATGATTAATTAATGGGTTATTTGACCAGATCTGCTCGAAAACTGTTTGAAGTGACTAGAAGAACATGCTCCATAGGTTGTAAGAAATTCACCCTCAAATGTCCAAATCTAATCCTTGGCAAGAACAATGTTAACAGGAACAAATATGGCTACTCGATACTGGACATAGATGGAGATACTGCTTTATAATAAAATTTATAATTATAGATGTAGATAGATAGATATATTTCTTCTTTCACATCTCTTAAGTAACATTCCACTAGAAACGAGATCGAAAAAAGAAAGGGTACATAGAAAGGAAATGTAAATTGTTCAATCATATGATCAGTCATTCTTCAAGCATAGTATTTACAGAAAAAACAAAAAGGTCTGATCTTCAGCTTATAACCTTGATCAAGGCCTTTGACCCGGAGTAGCCCTCCTTATTCTGTTCCATTGAACATTCCCTAGATGTCTCAAGGAACTATTCTGTAACCAATTCAGAAAGTAAGCGAAGATAAGACTACAAGAAACGAAAGCCGCAACTAGAGCAATTGTACCATTCTACTTCTTCATTCCATATCAGTTCATGGTACTACTTTCTAATGTTCCGGTTCTCGATTCACATTACAAGTATCGACTTACCTTCTTAAATTCTATGCTAGAGTTGCTAATGATCAGAGGATGACTGCTGTTGCTCGGGACCCGGTGGCCACATCTGTTGCGCCATGTACTGGTGAGACTGCTGGGCATAGATAGCAGGGTCCACCACCGGCTTCCCCATTATCATTCCCGGAGTCCCAACCTGAGGTGCATGCTGTGCAGGCATGTAATAAGACAGCGCATCAGCAGGTCCTCCAACAGGCATTGTTCCTCGTGGAATCGATGCGAGAACTTCATCTTTCAAATCCTCCCTCGGAACTATGTCAACTAAGAAGTCGAATATGTCAGTCCTAGTAATAGCGGCTGCAATATCGTTTTTCTGAAGTGTCCTCCTCTTATTCTCTTCCGTGTGATTCCACGAACGCAATGTCAATTCTAAGATGAACATTTCGCACGCCCGGGCAAAAATGACTGGAGCCTCGGCAGATATCATCCTCACATCTTCATCAGCTTTCATGATCTTCTTGATCCTCGCTAACGGAAGGTTATGGTTCTTGAAATCCGTAACTTTCTCGATTTCTTGATACTGATTTGCCCAAAATGCCTGGAGTTGTTGCTGGAGTTGCTGTTGTTGCTGATGGTGGATTTGCTGATAAGCAAGTTGGTGCTGCGCAAGTTGAGCTCCTGTCGGCTGACCTGTGGACTGAATACCTCCAACCGGTGTTACGACCGAACCCGGATTTGGGGCCGTCCCAGTCACTTGATTTTGATACGGATTAGTACCGTAAGGAACCTGACCTCCGCTACCCATCATCCCCATGGCAGGGGGCTGTCCATGTCCTTGCTGATCCATTCTAATCTGCTTCAACCAAATCTTAACCTCTGCCTCGAACAAACAAATTTTAACTACGCATTACATTTTCATTGCATCTAAACATTGAAATCCAAATAAACCTCGTAAGCACGACAATCTCCGGTGAAAGGAAAGCCAAAAAAAAGAAAATCAAACCAAAATAGGTTAGAAAATCACATTCCTTCAGATCCTATACATGTTACTCCAACTCACTACTTATCAACATAACATCAAATCCTATACATGTTATTCCAACTCACTAGTTTTCTAAGAGTGATACACAGTCCGACACATATCCGTACATGAGTTTGATACCCTCCGTATTCATAAATATATATTTTTTCAGACACTCATAACCAACACTCATGCCCAAGTCCTAATAAAAACAAAACATGTGTCGTTTTGGCTCCAAAAACATGAATTCCATCCTGATTTAACTAATAAAGTTCTCCATAAAAATTTGAAAAAGAAAAACAACAAGCACAATAAAGATAATATATGTCTATTTTCTGCAGCAATTCAACATAAAAGAAAAAAAAATTATTATAAGAGAAGATGATTCAAGTAAAGATCTCCTAAACCAAACTAGATAAAGTATATACTTGGTATATTATACGTATAAAAGAACGTATACGAAAAGCTTATTACCATTACGGGAAAAAAATTGTACCTTGATTGGAAGATTGAGAAGAGCCTGAGATAGAAAAGAAGGGAAAAGGGGTCAAAACAGAAAAGAAGCTTCCAAGATCAAAAGGGCAAATTTGGATAAAAGTGTTTTTAATAGATTTTTTTTCTGTATGGTGAGAAAAAAAAAACCCAAATTTGGTAAATTTTAGGGTTAAGAGAGAATGAACATTGAAGAGGAAAAAAAAGGTCGTCCTTTTTAGCAAATAATTAATTTTTTTAAAAGAAAAAAAAAAGATTTTCTCGTACAAACTAACCTTAGATTGGAAACAACAAAAGCTGAAGTTGTTTTGAGTGTTTTTCCCCTTTAATTTTTTCTGTTCGGTTTTCTTTTTTTTCTGTTGGGTTTTGACATGTGATGTCAGAACTGAGAAGCTACTTTTTATACGGTCTGGTCTTCCTCTTCTTTCTGCGTTTTCCTTTCCATTTTTGGTTTTCTGACGAAATTACCCTTTTCAATGAAATTACCTTCCGGATATCATGTTTCAGTTGTTTGGATTCGTTGGATCCGAAATATTAGATATACACCTATATAAAATACAATTTAATTATGATACGTACGTATAAATATTTTAAAATATATAATATGAGTCGCGACAAGATTTGATGCAATTATACAGTTGACATCAATTTCGAGTTCAATTTAACAGTAATTAAATCAATTAAATTGAAAATAGATCGATCTGAAATAAGAGATCAAATTGATGCAAATCAGTACGAACTGATAATCGAATCGAACTAAAATTTGATTAAATTGATCGAATCAATTTTTTCTATTTTGAGTCAAACGGTGAAAACTTTGGCAGACACATCTAGATATGTGTGAAAACAAAAATTGGGGAACTCCATTAATAGTTCATACATGGAGGATCAAAGAAGGAAGGATAATTCACAAGGACATTAACAGTTGAAATGGAAGTGAAAGTGAACAACTTTTACATGCTAAGAAAAGCTGCTATACAATTGCTATCGTCGAAGCTTTCTTAATAACCATTTCCTTCGTTGATGGACATCCATTGCCACAAACATCCGGGCCTTTTTCTCGTCTTCGAGAAGCTTGCTAGCGTCTAAGAAGAGCACATCGTCCATGCCTGGTATGGCTTGAAGCGCATCTACTATGCTTTCAATTGAGCTATAATATTGATCTTCGTTGTTAAAACTAGTTCTGACCTTAACCGGCCTCTTGTCAGAAGGATGTAATCTTCCTTGATTGGTTCTCACGGCTTTCCTTGATGCTGCCATTGATGAAGCATCAGTTTTCCGCTTTTTACTTTGGTCAGGTATTTCAAACTCTGCGGCCAGAGATTGTAGATTGCCAAAGATATCATTGAACCCCGTATCAAGAGCATCATTGTCAATATCTGATTTTACACCCGCACTACCGGTTTTATGAATCCTCGTCGGACTGCTACTAAAAGGGGATTCATCCTCCTCTTCACCTACAAAAGAACAAAGTCAAAACCTACTTTTAGCATATTTGTGATACCCAAAAAGAATGAAGTCTCATTGTCCATGCATAGGCAATTCATGTCACAAACATACAAAGAGTGAGGGAGAGAGATGCACCGGAAGAATTTTCAGCCTCCAAATTCCACCCATTTATATTTGCATTTCCGTAAATCAAGAACAAATCATTATAACTAGGAAGGGTTCTGTTCCGGTATGATCGAGCATCAGGGTGTTCCTGCAGAAGATAAATGTAAGCTAAGATTAGCGACATTGCAAATTTTGTGCGGAAGAAAATTTGGTCAAGCAGCACCTTCAGATATATGGCCCAGAGATGGTCATCAGCAATTATCATCTGTTGCTTCTCATCCCAAGTAAATCCATCATGGTCGAGTAGATATTTCATATCATTGAATCGTTTCCTCAAGTTCATAAAACGACTTTTTAGAACATCTTTGTCATATTGATTCCCAAATTCTGCACTAAATTTTGCTACCATATCACCCCAGGCAAGCTTGCTAAATTTTTTATCAATCATACTCCCTTGACGAACATGCTCTAGCATTAAATCAATGAAATATCGATCCATTGACGGTATCCAATCAGTTCTCCCATAGTAACCATTTTTCAGTATAGTTCCTTGAACAATTCAAGACAAAGTATAAGTTGAAAGAAAAATTAATGTTCCTCAAAGTTGCTAGAACTAATGGATCACCAGAAATAGTAAATGTCCTGCCTTTTAGATGATAAGAAAAATACCAGTTATAGAGCTAATGCAACTGCAAATAATATTGGCAATAGAAAATCTCACCATATCCATTGCAGCGAGCATCTCGACCTGATCGCCTGTCCTTCCTATCAGTTGAATTTCCATAGATCAAGCATAAATCATTATAATTTGGCTTACGTTTGTGCCTGTATGAGTCAACGTCTGGGTATTCCTACATTTACCATATGTTAGCTACTTTGAAAAGAAAAAGCTTGACATCTAAGAACAAACAAACAAGCAAAGCAAGCACCTTGGTATAAGCCTCCCAAACATCATCACGGGCTCTAAGCATCTGCCGTGTTTCGTCCCAAGAAAACACTCTCTGATCAATGAGAATCCTCATATCACGATACTGTTTGCCAAGACTTTTATAATGATCCTTCAAAGATTCCTCATCAGGTTGTAATCCAAAACTTTCCATAAATGACAGAGACATATCCAACCATACTTCAGTATCCAAAGCACCACTCATCATATTACCCCTATGCACTTGCTTTAACAAAAGGTCAATAAGGTGCCGTTCCATTGAAGGAGTCCAGTCTATCCTTGAATAACCATTACCAGCATGGAATTGAGAGTCATCTCCTACAATTTATTTACATAAGAAAATACCCTCGTTACAGCCAGGGGGAAAAATTCTTAATATAATATGCATGTCTTTTCAAAATAAATGTGTACCAATCATCAAATCCGGGTTCTCATTTTCAGGAAAAACCCTTTGGGCCATACTGCACATTCCATTAGAACTTTCTTGACCAAATATAACACACAGCTTGTGATAGTCCGGCACTATTTTGTGTCTGTATGATTGAGTGTTGGGATGTTCCTGCATATATTACATTTCAGCTAAAATAATAGCATGACACAGTGATGACAGAAAATTAGAGATGTATGGAAATTCACCTTCATATAAGCATCCCAAACATGATCCGCAGCAATGACCTTTTCTCGTTTGTCATCCCATGAGAACCCATTCTGTTCAAGTAGTATCTTTATGTTATTATATTGCCTCCTCAAGTGTCTGGCCTGGGACTTCAAAGCCTCTTCATCATAGTGACATCCAAACTTTACATTGAACATTACAACAATTTGATTCCATGCCTCAGGTACAAACGCATGACCAATTTTATTCCCTCCTAGTGCTTGGTTAAGCAACAAGTCAATAAGATGACAATTCATTGCTGGTGTCCAGTGTGGACCCAGCATCTCGTCTCTATCATGGAGATGGCCTCTGTTTTCTTCACCTAAAAGAGCACTAAAGCCATCATAGACATGTACCGAAGTATGACAGAAATAGAAAATTATTTATCACCATAGACAGCAATTCAATAACATCTTTCATAAAGACACAAGTTATACCCCTAGATAGGACCTTACAAGAGAATTATTAACAATAATACAATCATGCAAATATTCCTATAGCTTGCTGTCAGAGAAAGAAAAAGGAAAAAACCAAGGCGGAGATCCATATTCAAACCAGGAAAATACATCAACCACTAAAAAGGCCAAGATAACAATTACCATAGCTTAACCACATTTATTGTCAAGTTTCAGTCTTACCAACTTAGCCAAACATTGGATGCCATGATCCAATTCCCTATCCTACCCTTCTGAACAGAGAAATTTCATGCCTTCTTACACAGAAACGAAACTTACCAGTCCACACTGGTAATGTTTTAGGCCCAGTATATCTTCCTTGGTGCATATGACTTGACACTACACTGTTGCTTGCATTTTCATATATCAACCTCAAATCTCGGTAGTTCAGCATCTTCTTGTTTCTGAAGGTATGGGCATCTGGATGTGCCTAAAACATAACAAAGGAAATTATAAAATTCCATATAGTCAATTTCCATGTCGAATGGAGATAGATATATACCTTGATATAGTTATCCCAAACAAGATCATCAGCAACTATCATTTTTTGTTTATCATCCCAAGAAAACCCTTTTTGTAAAAGTAGACTCTGAACATCACTGTACTGCTTCAACAGTTTCCTATATCTATGCCTTAAAAAGCTTTTACTGAACTGAAAACAAAACTTGGCATTGAATGAACCAAGCATATCATTCCATGCTTGTTTGCTGAATGTGCTCTTACTTTTATTACCCTTTCTAAGATTTTCCAGCATAATCTCAATGAAGTATTGATCCATGGCGGGCGTCCATTCTATATTCGGGTTCTCGTCACTTACTGCAGGAACGGAACTTCCAACACCTAGAATTAAGATGGAAAATAGTGAAAAGTTTGTTCCATTTTCTTCTAAAAAAAGGTCCCACCAAATAGTGACTACATTTAAATGCAATAATAATCCATTTCACGTCCTTTATTAGACTTGCAAATAAAATAAAAAAACCATCATCAAATTTTCATTTTTCTCTTGGTATATTGGGAGTTTGAATTAAAATGAAGTAACAAGGTATGTATGGCTTAGTTTGTGAAAAATATATGCGAGAAAGAACACATATATTTGTATGCTAAGATGCTGTAACTAAAGATTCAACAAAGGTCTTCATAGGTTTCCATTTAGTGCACAGACACTCTCCATAAAGCAGATATGATACTAAATCACTGAAAATGTTACTGGGATTTCTCAATCAAGTCATGTGAAACATTATTACAATAGCATTTATTGACTTGTAAAAGCTGCAAACTTGTCCATCATTCCTAAAAGGCTAAGAGTTTTAGATAATCATAAAGAACCCCAGAATGGACTCAGCGTAACAATGCCAATGGAAATAAATAACCTTACTAGTAACAAGAACACACCAAAATTCACCCCTAGCGCATCATCATCGAAGTCAATATCATGACTAGATCTACTGTATCTTCCATCAGCTTGTGTATACGCATATATCAAGCACAAGTCACTGAAATTCGTCAAAGTTCTATTCCTGTATACCTGTGCATCCGGTTGACCCTGCAAATCCATTATAATAAAATAAGAGCATATAAAAATGAAAAAAATTCGACATAAACAAGAACATCATCCCCACCTTGATATATGCATTCCATACATGTGGAGGGGCAACTACCAATTTCCTTGTATCATCCCAACTAAACCCGTTTTGTTCGAGAAGATTCTTCACATCATTATACTGCTTCCACAAATTGGTATAATGACTTTTCAAAGTGTCCCTATCGTATTTACACCCAAATTTCGCATTGAAAATAGATAACATATCGGTCCAAGCTTGTTTATTAAATGTATGGCCTAATCTATTACCCCTATGCATTTGATCCAACATAAGATCAACGAAAAACCGTTCCATTGTCTGCGTCCAATTTGTTCTTGTTCTATCACTGCTACTAGGTACATTGCTCCCCATTCTTCCCCCTACTAATACAAAAAAGCTTCATTAACTTCTTAATTTAGAATTACAGTACCTTAAAAAGTTGAAATTTAAGCAACAACTTACAAGCCCATAAAATTCAAAGCTAATATATGCTCAAATGACATAAAAATTGAAAAGAAAAAAAAAAAAAACCAAAAGCTAGTAAATTATTTGTTCAAAAAGATATCTGCAAAAAGGGCGTTAATAATTGTCAAGTTTAAGGATTCTGCTACCTAAGAGCTTCAAGCAGACATATTCTATCTAAATTAAGTTGAGATAACATTAAATTAGCTCTAACATCTAAAAATTAAAACTTTAGAACTTTTTTTTTTGTCTCTTCCAGCATTATCCCACTAGTGATACGAAAAAATAAGCGAAATTATTAGTAAAAAATAAGGAAAAAAAATTTGAACCTTGGTACCTTTGGGTTTTTTTCAGAGACTTGGCGTACGAAAATTTTAATTCAATTTCCGGATCGAGAGTGTGTTTTGCGGGTGCTTTAGATTCCAACCAAAAAGAACATGAAAGAATGGGTGCTTTTGATTGAAAGCTTAAAGGAGAAACTACAGCCTGTTTGGTTGCTGAGAGAATAGGTAGTTAACAGGCAAGAAAGTTCTCAGAAGTGGGCTCAAAAGCACTTCAATTGGACCCTTTCAGCCCAAAAACCTGATGATTGGACCCAAGGATCCAACACTTTATTTATAAAGAAACTATTCAATCGTTGTAAGTAGTTCGAATGATACACTGATAACAACTTTTATACCAATTGAATTAAGATTCAATTATTAAAATAGTTTAGAAACTTAAGATTTTGAATTTCCATATATTTTATTATGTTATAAATGTGTTAAAATATTTTGATTTATACAATTTTTGATAATTTAATAATTTCTATTATATAAATTTTAGATTATTTGTATTTTTCAGATATTATGTTGTGTGATTTTTATATAATAGGAAAGTTTAGAAATACGGAGAGCAATTCCTTTTCAGAATTAATCATTTTGATTACATTTCCAAAAAAGGTGAAAGGGCCAAAACACAGAGATGGCCTTTATTGCAATACACATTTACATACATAGATCAATACATACACATATATGTGTATGTATAGCTCTATTTATTCCGTTTATCACATTGGGGTAGTGGAAACTTAAACCAAGCAAAAGTGACTCTTACTGGGAAGCTTGCACTTTTCTTTTTATGGAATAGCAGTGAAGTTGAAATTATTGCAAGAAGTCTTGTAGAACAGCAGGGAAGAACTGAAACCAAGCCTTGATCTTGCCATATCAAACTGTACCAGATTATTCTCCATTTGGTAAGCCCCAATAATAATCGAAGCTCCATTGTTCTTCATTCCTCCATCCACAAAAGCTAAGCAAGACACTCCTGGTGCAGCTTCAACAATGGAGTTTGCTCCATAAATCCTCCACAAAACATGCTTGTCATGGAGCACAAGGTCGATGTTAGGAACCCCTGGTCCAACCCTGCTGTTTTTGAAGCTTTTCGAGTTGAAACAGACACCGAATGGCGCAACTGGTTTTACTTGGGGAATAGCAGAGAGCTCCTTGGAGAAAAATTGTGTGACAGCTTTGAAGATTGAGTGGTGTAGAATGGTGTAAGGGTTGATTGTGCTGAGCTTTGTGCCTCCGACGCCTTGTTTATTGATCGATAACAGCGCTGTGTCTATCGGGACATCCTTGTTGTTTATCTTGATTGATTTAACTTCCATGTAGTACTCTCCTTGGGGACTGATGATAAGTGGAGTGTAGGTTAGTGGTCGTGTAATATCAACATTAGGCAGCATATAATAAGGGCTGTCCCCAAAGAACATGACACCTTTAGGGGCTAAACAAAGGGCAAACGTAGGGGCAAAACCAGCAGACCCAAAGTGTGAGGCCAGTTGAGTTGGTAGAGAAATGGGGGAATGCCCCAATCCAGCCACCCCTTGAACAGTACTTGGTAACCCTCTTTGCAGTAAAAGAGAAGGTGCACAAGTGAACAAAAACCGAGGGACCCTAACCATTGGACCAGGGTTAGACCCTTGAGTGGATTGAATTGATAGCACATCTTGTGCAAGCTCACTCATGGCGGTTCGGCCTGTCACAGGGTTCATTGACATGACCCCACACGTGTTATTATGGCACCCTGGTCCATCCCTGGTGGAGCATATGTGGCAATAGTGACTGTCAGCTCTAGAGCATTGAGTCGAGCGGCACCGAGGGGCATGGTAGGTGGACGAACGGTAACTTTTCTCACAAGTAACCCATAGTAACCTTCCATTCAAGTCCACAACAAATGGGACTTTCTGTGAAGGAGTTCTCTTGTATATGTTAGTCACATAAAGTTTAGTTTTCGGATCTTTTTGCAGCTCCAAAACGAACCTGTTCGGCTTCGAAGTCTTTTGAGATTCAGATAAAAGGATGAAAGAAGAAACGGAAAGGAAAATGAGAAGGAAAACAAGGAAAGAAGAAGCCATGAAAGCTCAATGCCTGCACAGTGATGCAAGAAGAGGGTAAGCGGTGAGGAAATAAAGGGGGAAAATGGAGTTACTTATAGGCAAATTGAGTTCTTAAAATCTAGTCATATTTTTGGGTGATCCAAGCATTGTTCATGTGAAAGTTTTAGGCATTATATGCATTTGGCAAGCAGAAAATGAGAGTTAGGCAGGCTAAAGTTGGGAAAATTCAGGCTAAAAGATGGACATCAAAGCAAAGGAACAAAATTGAATTGGAAAGTGTGGAAGGCACTTGGCAATGGCTGAGAGCTTCTACAGCTGTGCCATCAACACATACAAGGACTTCATGGGTTTGGCTTGGCTTGGCTTGGCTTGGCTTGGACTGAACTGGAATTTGATAAATTCCATCTTTAATTATTTTAATTTCTCAAGCGTGTTAATTTCTAACATATGGACAAATATGACCTTATGGTAGATAGAAGTTTGTACGTAAGAGAACCCTACTTGGTTGAGGACAAGATGGTACAACACTCCTTCTAAGCTTGCAACCAAGGCTTTAGTTGAATCGATTTTAGCGTTGTTTTTCCTATTTTCTTTAGAATTAGAAAACCATTAAAATAAAATATTATTATTCCATTTGAATTTCTCCTCCAAATTACTAAAATCTCCCAGTTGAAGAGGTTAAGAGATTTTGAGACATGAACAAAATGGTAAAATTGTATTCAATCCAAGAGCGCAGTCTGAAAATTTTTGGGGCCAGAATTAAATTATATATTCTTTATGATAATAAAAATATAAATTCGCAATGTTAATAATTTATATCGTTATAATTTTAAAAATTTAAAATTAAATTTTTAACATTTTGAAGTCAAAGTGCAATTTTATCAATTATAAAATACCAAAATAAAAATTTTTCTATTTTAAAGACTCAGCCCCCAACTCCGCCCCTAATTTAGCCCCACAACATTTTTATATCATTACTTAAAAATAATGTGAAATTATATCTAGTCCCTTCCAATTTTTTTTTTTTAATTTATTCATAATAAAAGATTTTTTTTTTGTTCAGTCATAATAAAAGTTATAATTTATTATTTAAATCATTGACAGAGTTGGTGTCATTAATCAACTAGACATTTACTTGATTAGGAAAATTATTAAAACATCATTTTACATTTAAAATAAGATATATTATTCTAAGGTACTTTAGTCGTCCTAATTAAAAAACAATAAAAAATTGATAGGGTGGGATTGAACCCATGCTAATTGCATTAGTGTTAGTATTTTAAAAGTTAAAATCTGTCAACTTAACATGTTTATTTTTTACCAATTTTATGTCACATAATATGAAGATAGCTTAATCAACATGCCAAGTTGAAATTTTTGATGGAAAATATTAACATCCTTAATAATTGGACTAAAATTTTTTAATAAAAAAAGTAAGACTGAATTTATAAGGTAAAAAGACCTTTAGTCCCTCTCAATTTCAATATTGAGCAAAGCGGTCCTTCTAAAAATAATTAGAGCAATTTAATCTCTGTCATTTTCGAAAGTGAGCAACTAAGGACAAATTAATTACAGCATTAATGTTTTTCGTCATTTTTACATATTTTTATTAGTATAATAATAAATTTAACTCTTAAAATTTATACCACACCCCTATACATATGTATATATATGCCACACCTTTTAAACAATATTCCTAGTTTCACCCAAACAATTATACGACACTATTAAGATGCCAAAATTTGTGATATTGTAACATTCTAAACAAGATTATGATATGTAAAAGTAGCGTAAAGGGGTAAAAGTATCATAGAAACTCCTATGTTAAGAGTTGAATTACATTTTACTTTCTCTACTAAAAAAGCAGGTAATTTAGTCCATATAGATTAAATTTAAAAGCAAATTCATCCTTTTGTTAAAAATTTTATCCACTTTTACTGTTAAAAATTGGTCCCTGTACATTAGCATGATATACATGTAGCATGCCTCATATTATTGTCTAGTTATTCCATCAGCCATGTCAATTTTTAATAGTAAAAATTAATGAAATTCTTAAAAAAAAAGGACTAATATACTCTTTAAATTAATTTACT
Organism: Gossypium stocksii; assembly: GCA_020496765.1. Taxonomy (NCBI): domain Eukaryota; kingdom Viridiplantae; phylum Streptophyta; class Magnoliopsida; order Malvales; family Malvaceae; genus Gossypium; species Gossypium stocksii. The sequence goes on from CM035623.1 coordinate 117,261,046, forward strand.
CATTTTTTAACAGATGAAACAAAATACAATTTAACTTTTAGTTCAGAAATATTTATAGTAATATCATGGAAACGATACCAATACACGGTAGAGTCTCACCAATAGCCCAATTTCATCCGAAGCTCGGTCCATCTATAGGGGCTACCTAAATGACCTTTATCCAAATCTGACCCCATCACTTTTTATTTGCCCAATTTTCCTGGTCAAATAAACTAACAAGTTCCTTAATCCAGACTCAATAACGGGTTTCAAAAACAGAAGATTGTTGAAGCTTTTGTGCAAGTTTTTCAATTTGGGTTCAAGTTATCCTTCAACGCACATTCCTAAGTTAGGCCATACTCCAACTCCACTTATTGGTTCTACAATAAAAATGGCCTAGTAATGGTAGATGGGTAATGGGCTAATGGCCACTTTTATTCGAGACAAAGGTATTTTTTTAAATGAAAATAGCCGAATGGGTTAAGCCATAAATGCAGAACAAATAAGAAAGCAACAAGTATGAAAAGTTGAAAACAATCACTTTCAAAAAAGAAAAAGATAAAAAAGGGCATGGGAGCCTCTTGTTGGAGCTTCTTCAAAGCAAATAATTGAAGAGTTGCAATCATAGAAAAAAAGAATCCAAGTAGTCAAAAGCTAAAACCAAATGGACCCTTTATTTTCCTAAAGATTAGATGGGGATTGATGCCCAAACATGTTTTCATATTTGAAACCAACATCATATCATACATTACATTCGGTACATCTTTTGAGAAAGGCAACTAAACTATACCTTCCCCCCTTTCTTTTCTGAACCACCCACCCATCCTTCCTCCTTTCCTTAGATCCCTCAAGCTTTGCCTACATTTTTCTTGTACATAATAACCTAACTAGTATTTCAATTACCCAATACTTTAAAAAAAGAAAAAAAAGAAGTTTGAGGGATTGATTTCCTAGGAAAAAAAAACAAATATTTTCCCAATGGCAAGAAACACAAGCAATATCTTTTTCTTGAAACTTGCATGCTTGTAAAAAAAAAAAAGAAAAAAAGAAAACAAGAAAATGAAAAGAACATGGACTGATCTAAGAAAAATTTACATGATATTGCAGCTGTTTGCATTCTCATCACTGAAGAAATGAGCATATGATTCAGAATTTGCAGGTGTTGCATGCATCGGATAAGGAGGACCATATGGTGCATGGGGTGGTGGATAAGGCTGAGCATACATCATTGGTTGATACATACCCCCACCATTGGCATTTGCACGCTGTTGATTCATCATCATCGCCATGTATTGTTGTTGTTGTTGTTGTTGTTGGTTATAGGGATTTCCTGCTTCCATCCCTTGGTAGTATCCTCCACCAACGCCATTCATTGCTGTAGCTGCTGCTGCTGCTGCTGGTAGTCCTTGAACTGCAGGGAAATTACTCATCTGGCTCATTGGATGGTTCCCCATTTGGCCCATTTGACCCATATTGTAACCCATCTGACCACCCATTTGACCCATCTGACGACCCATTTGGCCCATCTGCCCCATGTTCTTACTGCCACCAGCACCAGCACCACCTCCCCCACCTCCTTTTTTACCATGATTAATAACACCAATGTCATGAAACCCACCATTTTTAACTTTGTTCATCTCATGGCTCCCACCACCGTTTCTGCCGCCACCCTTTTTAGCTCCATTGCCATTATTGTTTCCACCAACATTCTTGCCTCCATTTCCCTTATAGGCACCCTTGTTTTTACCATCCCATTCATTTTTACCTTTCTTATGATTACAATCTTTTCCACCTTTACTCTTCTTGAAAAATCCTAGTAATCCACCACCTCCTTTTTTACCTCCTCCACCTTTGTTTTGCTTCCCTCCTTTGTTCTTTTCACCACCTCCTTTCTTTCCTCCATTACCATGCTTCCCATCTTTGTTTTCTCCCATGCCTTTCATTACTATAGGTATATCAAAAGCATCTCCTTTTTTACCATTACCGCCACCCTTTTTACCATTCATGGGAGGACCATTAACCATGCCATTGGGCCCATATGATCCATGGCCTTTTCCCATCATAGGTACCATCTTGTTTTGCATTTGGTGCCCATGGCCATGGCCATGTCCATGTCCATATCCATGACCATGACCATGACCAAATTCCCCTTCATCATCATCATCATCGAACTCATCATCAAATTCATCATCGAACTCATCACCAAACTCATCAAAATCACAATCACTTTCATCAAAATCAAAATCATCATCAGGCAACTGAAACTTGACAGATTTCTGGTCTTTGGAAGGTGGTAACTTAAAATCCTTAAGCCCTTTCATCGTTTGCTGCATAAGGTGTGGTGGTGGTGCAAATTGCTGCCCACCTTTTTGCTGATTATTCTTTCCACCACCACCACCACCATTACCACCCTTTTGAGATCTGTTGTCTTTCCCTCCTTTGCCACCATCGATATGCATGTTCATAAAGTGGTTGGTCATTTGGTTTGGGAAATTGTTTGAACCCTTTTGAGCTGACCCCCATAGCTGTGCATGTTTCCCTGACTTTTGGAGCTTCCTTATAAGTATACCTGGATCAACATTTCCTGTCACTGTAACCTTCCCTTGATCTGCATTTATACTTGTAGTATACACCCCTGAAATGAACAAATACAAAATAAAAAAACCCAAAGTAATGAACTTTCTATAAAAAATGGAAAAAGAAAAGATGTAACATTAACATACCATCAATTTTCTGCAATAGTTTCTTTATTTTCTGCTTGCAACCATCACAACTACACTGTATATTCACTTTGAGAATCCAAGTCTGAAAAAAAGAAAAGAAAACACTGTTAAAATCAAAGAAGAGAAGAAATAAACAAAAGGGGGGTTTATTAACACTCATGGAAATAAAAACAGTTAAGTTACCTGCATCTTCATGACTTCTTGTTTATTCATCCTTCAGAGAACTGAAGAAATGATCTAAGAAACTGAACTTAGAAAGAAAGACAAGACAGACAAATAGACAGACAGAGAGACAGAAGATGAAAGTTTTGTTTTTCTTAGTTTGTGAACGAAAAAGAAAAGAAAACCTCAGCTACAAGATTTGAGAAAGAGAGGAGAGTTTAAATGCAGTCATGGGACATTAAAACACCTCTCTTTTAGCTTTGTAAAAGCTTTAATTTTGGAGAAGAAAATCTGAAAAAGAGAAAGAGAAAAAGAAAGAGAGAAGGCTGTTGCAGAAGATTCAAGGGATCATGAAAGCTTTAAATAAAAAAAGAAATGAAAACCAGCTGGGAACATGAACATCAAACTATGATAAAATGAACTAAAGCTGGGATCACTTGGCTAACCCTTTATACTATCTGAAGCTTCTTCTTTTTTTATCTTGCCAAAGTGATTTACAGCCCACATTTTGTTAAAATGAAAAGATTAATTAATTAAAAAGAAAATTAGTAAATTTAATGATTGTGGCACAGTGAAAACACTGGGGGTTTAAGTGGGGATGACCAAGCTGGTGTTTCACAGTTTTCACTCGCTCTATTGTCTGGTCTGGTCCCCGTTGCATTGTTGACGCAGTTTCTGACTTGTTAGGCAAGTGGATTTATGATGTTTGATGGTCCAATATTCATACATGTGTAGAATTGTAGGTAGAAATTTGAATATATATTGGTTCTTCTTGATATCAAAATCAATGTTTTTTCATTAATCAAAACCAAATGGTTAGGTAGTCTGTATTTGGATCTAGGAACATGCATTGCAAGGATATATATATTATATATATATACACATATATAAGAATCATTTATGCATCTTTAATTTTACAAACGAACCAAACCATTATCACCTCTCTGGTGTTTTTAAATGTTCTTTACTCTGTAATAAGATTTATGTATTAATTACTTATTCATATTTTTTAGGAATAATTTAAATTTAAATTTTTGTTGTAAAAAAATGTTCTTTTTATCTTCATATTATCGTGTTTATTACTTTTTATTAAATTTGAAGAATTTATTGTTAATATATTTTTTTTTCATTTTAAGGAATACCATGAAATCTATAGCTATCAAGTTTAAGACGGATGTCAAAGTCATATAAATTTTTCACACTCTTTAGAATCAAGATAATTACAATAATATGATTAGAGTAACTTCAACATTTGTATATTGTGAATAATATACGTATATGTATAAAAATAATAATAAAAAACAAAAACATTAGCAAAACCCTAATTTTAAACCTACAAATAAACAACCTAACTAATCAGTTTTTCAGATAAAGCCAAAGTATTTCGAAATTATAATTTCCAAACTTGTCATAATGGCTATCCGATTATTGAGATCCAAACGATGATACTTTGTCGAGAATGCAACAATATTAGAGTATTCTTTTGTGGCTTAACTTTGCGACAACATAACCACCAGATAAGAGATTCCTCAATTAACAGTATTAACAATTTAATCTGAAATTTGAAATTTAAAAAGTAAAGGGACTAAATTCTATAAAATAAAAGTATAGGGATTAAATTCCTAATTTTTGAAAAGTATAATATTTTTAAATGACTTAAATTTTTTACACATGTTTGATAATTCAATACTAGAACAATTCGATATATTTTCAATATATTTTATTTTATTTATTTTAATATTATATTATCCTATAATATTTAAAAATTAATAATAAAAATGTAGAATATAATTTTTTAAAATTTAAAATCTATATTTATCAAACAATCTAATTATATCATATAATTAATTCTAAATAATATATCAAATAAATTTTACTCAATCCAATATTTAATTTTTCAATTTACCAAATAATCAATATTGAGATTAACACCTAGATTAAGATAGTAGAAATAAGATTTAAGATAAGGAAAAGGTGATCCCAATAATTTATAAAATTTAAATGCCACCATTAACTGCATATATATTTTTTAATTTATTCCTCATAAATGCACTCAAAACATAGCGCTGCCCTCATTTCATTCTTTGTTTAGAAACATCAATGGCTCCAAACAAAAGACAACAATATAAGATGTCACATTATATTTTAGCACTTATCCTAAATGCCAAAACCCATGACTTCATTATTCTAAATAACAAAACCCCATGGGTTTATTAAATATTACCTAAAATATTTATAGTGAAATATTTTTTAAATATGCTTTTATAGTTTTATTCTTGATAAATATGATTTAAAGATTTATTTTTTACACAACTACACTCAGCTTTCTGTTATAACAACATTTTATTATAATAATAATAGAATCGATTTTTATATTTTATTTTAAAATTTTATAATAATTTTTCACTTATAAAAATAATAATTATAATTACGAAGTATATTTTGCATTAAAATAGTTTTTTTAAACAACATATTATCTAAAATCATAAGTAAAATTATAACTATTTCATATAATCAAGTTAGTTAATTGTAATTTATTAAATAAAAATGATCTTAATTAAAATATTATTTTAATAAAAATATTTATATTTCACATTAAAAAATCTATTAATCGTATTTTATTAAATGAAATAATCTTCAATGAGTGAAATTAAATATATCAATTTAATAAGTTATGATCAGAACCTATAATGAGATTGTTAAAAAAAAGTTTCTTAATTAAATATTATGCTTATGAATTGATTACTTAAATTTAAAACTCATGATAAATAAATTAATTTAATTTAATAACTTATTCTGATTAATTGAACTTGTTAAGTTTATGTATTTCATAATTTCATAATTAGTTATGTGAAAGAATGTAAAATAAAATATGCATAAAAGCAATAATTCATGCACGTGTTGTACATATTTTAATTTTGTTGATTTGATTCTTACTTTTATTTCTTTTTTGAACATAATTTTCATAATCTTAATTCGATGGAATTTCATGATATGATTTTGATAGTAGGTTTACAATAATTATCTCTCTATAACAATATGTTATTATAGGTGTATAACAGCCATCTCAACATAACAAGCCAAATATTGACAAACAAATAGGGTTGTTAAAGAGAGATTAACTGTACAAATACAAGTCCAAATAACCACAAGTATCAAACTATTACAAACGAACAGTCTAAGTAATCAAAGTCCATAATTGAACCATTACATCACAAGTAGACTAAGAACAGATACAATCCAGACCATAGCCAACAAATTGACTAAATTAATTGGACTAAAACCTATACATAGCAAACGCACACGAGGGACTCAGACCTACACATAAAATTGTGCATTACTTATCTCAAATTTGGATACTGAAAACCTAGAACCTCCGCTTTTACCAATTGAACCAATTCTTCATTGGCAAATTCACTACAATGTTTGATTAGACTTGATCATAGGCTGGGGAGGGTTTAAGACGGGCTAATATAAAATTTTAAGCCTGTTTTCTAGGTTTGTGCCCTGCTCGATCTGAAAAATGGGCCTATAATTCTGCCCAAGCCTAACCTAGATTAAAAATGCTAAACTCGAGCCCAACGGCCTGTATTAATTTTTTTAGATTATTTTTTATATAAAAAATTCTATAAATACAATACATCAAATACACTCAAAACATTAAAATAAATGTTTCTCAACAAATTAAAAATACATTAGAAAAAAGTCTTTATACTTAAATAACACTAAGATAATTGTAAGGAAGCAAATGCCTCAAAAACAGTAGCAAAGTTAACAATAAAATAAAAGTTATACAATATCCAAACAATAATAACAAAAGAGTATCAATATAATAACGAAATTGTAACAAATAACAGCAAAACATCTTGTTCGAGTCAGGCCAAAAATCCTACCAGAGGCTCAACCTATTTAAAAAACGAATCTTATTTTTTATTCAAATTTATATTTTTATTCGAAACCTTTCACATTTCGAATAAACCTTGAATCACACTTTTATGAATAGATTTTCTTAGGATAAAACTAAAGAATTAGTGACAGCCATAGAGTTAGTAAGGTACCCATTTACCAATTTTCCTACAAATATTACCGTTCTTTTTCTATAATTTAACAAAAGATTCTTCCCAGATGGTATATAACAACTTTTATTTTTCTCCATTTTTGTAAATGGTAAAATCACATTTTTATTATTATATCAAATTAATTTTCTTTTAATTATTGCTCTTAAAGATTTTCTAAAGGAAATAATTAAGAATAAAATAACATTTTGTTTTGTGTACTCTTTTTTATGTTGAAATGGTTTGTTTTTAATTTATATAAGCATTGTGTCAGCCTTAGTGAAAGCACCAAAATGGCAAACTCTAAAGTTTTATAATCCAAAAAAACAGAAGCCATGATCAGAGCAGAGGGCTCAGGCTTTTGTTTTACAATTTTATACTGAATCTTTACTTCTTTGACTATTTTAATAACATTATAATTATAGGGAAACGTGGTAAAAAAACATCACATCCTAACATAACATCCACAACATCGTTTATGAAAATAGCTCTACTTAAAAATGCCAACATAATAATAAATCCATATTATTAGTTCATGAGTTGTAGTTATTAATAAGTTGTTTAATTATAGTATTTGTTGTTGTCTCAAGTTGCATTTCATTTTATTATTATTATTATAGTCATTCCCCTTTTTGAAATTTTTTTTTTTCATTTCTGACATAGATTTTGTACAATAAGGTTAATGATACTACTTTAATAAAGAAAAAAAATAAGTTGATTTTATTGGTGAGTCATTTTTTTTTTCTTATGATTATGATATTAAACTTATGTATTGGGTTTATAAAGCATCCTCTTCTAGTGCATCAAGCTTGAATCTGTGACAGCATAACTACTGTCAATTGGGAGCCTTAGTTATACTTCAACCTCTGACTGTATAACCATCGTGAACTAGGATCCCGAGTTGCAATATGACATCTTTTAAGGTGATAGTGCACTCTTTACACGAGAAATGAATTGTGTTAGTCTCCGAGCGCTATCGCATCACCGTGAACTCAAACATACCTTAAAACTATCACAATTTTTTTCCTAAAACACAACCACAAATAATCTTTATCTCAAAATTTTCAACACCCAATGCAAAAAAAAAAAAGGGACAAAAATTCTTCCTGTTATAGGACGTGCTTTCAGCTATCTGACTACCACCTCGACTGAAAACACCTCCTGCAAGAAGCATTTTTTGTTTCTCTCTCCAAAATTGGTCTATTTCCTTAAATTTGAAAGAAAAAAAACCAATCTAATTCCCTAATTAACTTTTAAATTTGGTATTCTTCACTAATTAACCCGAAATAGTTCTATTTCTATATTAGTTCACATATTGATGGGTTGAAGTATGCATTTAATTTGATTAGTTTGGTTAAAATTGAATTGGGATTAAGAAAAAATTGTGAATTATTATTTAAAGAATTTTTTTTAAAATTAATTTTTAAGAAATTTATTTTAAGTACAATTAAATGTAAAAAAATTCAAATAATAATACATTTGCAATCAATTAAAATTAGAATAACTCAATAATGTATAATGAATTGAAAATCAAAATATATGGTCAAAATTTATTAGGAGTCCTTATATTATTGTATACAGTTTATTTTAGTCTCTTTATTAAAAATGCTCTAGATTAGTTCTTATATATTAAAAATTTATTCAAATTATGACATAATTACCACTTGCTATTAAATTATTGATAATTTGGATGAAGTATATCATACCTAATTGATTTACTCAATACCCAACTTGGCTCATAACAAATCTAACCATTCCCCGAAAAATCCAAGTATTTTTGAACTATTATATGGTTGAAGAATAATAAATGGATTTTTGGGAGATAATAGGGTTTTTTATAAGTCGGGTTAGGTCTTTAGTAAATTAGTTGGGTATGACATATTTTGTCCAAATTAGAAGTATTAATTTAACAACAAATTGTAACAATGTTGTGATTTGAATACAATTTTAATGTATAAAGATTAATCTTGAACAATTTTTAGTAGAGAGACTAAAATGAACTTTACATAATAATATAACGACTCTTAGTAGACTTAAACTAAAATAAACCCACGATGAAATTGAGACATAAATCTAAAATAATGCTAGAAAGAATCTACACATATCGCATTTGCACGTAGAAAGATTCAAACTTAGACAAAAATAATTCCCAAAACCTCTATATTTGCCACCAATATCAAGATTTCAATGGCAAAAACTATTTAAAATTTAATTTAATTACAATCATACCAAATAATTGTTTATGTTCTAATATTTTAAATAATAAAACATGATTCCAAAGGTTTTATCAAGCAATTTATTATTATTATTCATGTTTAACCTAATATAATCTTATCTACAATGAATTGAACACCTCAACACAAAAAGCATCTGATAAGAAAAAAAAACCATAGAAGAAAGTACATGTATTTTAATTTACATAAATTTTCAATATATCCTAATATATATATGCATGACAACCTATTAATTTTATTTAAAATCTAGCAAAATTAAAGGAATTTTTTAAAATAATATGTATGCATATAGGATTTGCTTAATTAATACCCTAAACAACTATATTATCTAGTTCCAAAAGAAAAAAAAAATGTATTAATTATATTTGTATGCATATCATTATCCTTGTAGGGAAATTTAACTTTGCTTGCAAGATTTATCAACTGTATTGTTTTAAGGTTGTTCTTGCACACACACACACACACAAAAAAAATCATTGAAATTTATGCAAGAGTGAATAATAATATATAAAACAAAATCCAATCAAGATTATTAAAATTTATCGAGTTTTTGTCGATGGGCATTGTTGTCAATGTAAGAGGAATTAGGTTCAAATGCATTGAAACGCATTATCCTCTTATTTATTTATAGATTGGAGAGTAACTATGGATAATTTTAGATATCATGTAAAAAAAATTCAGAACTTATAATAAAATTATTAAAAAAATAATTAAATTTTAATTTGGGGTTACCTAAAGAATCTGAAACATAGAAAAATCAAGCAGTTATTACATATATAGCGACAAGCACTAGAGTTCAAAACACTACAGTAATTAAAAGTCGTTTTAAACAATGATATTATATATTTTTTTTACTTGAGTTTTGACCCTTCTTTAGCGACCAAAATAATGGCTTGTTTGTCCACCTTAAAAGCCTAAAAAATAAAAATTTGGATGCCCATTGCCCCCCTTCCCAATATCATCTTCTTTATATTTCTTTTTCTCTGTGAAAGATGTTTAAAATAGCGACAAGAAAGATCCCCTCCATCACCCTATCTAAATAACCTTTCATATATATATATATATGGGGTCAAGCTTGAAAATTGGCTTTTCTACTCTCAACTTTTGACTGATCATCTTCTTTATTTTTTTTTGAAAAAAAGGGTCATAGAAATGCTTCCATCTTAATTGCAGTTTGGGCAATGCTTTCACCTCATCCAACTATATATAATTAATGTTAACATTTAGTTCAATTATTGATGCATCATTGTTTTAGATCTGCCCAAAAACTATTCCTTTTTTTCTTTTGTTGTTGAAATAATTACTTTTTCAAAGTTAAACATACCCAAATTATTATTTGCTAATAACTTTTTAAAAAAAATTAATTGCGAAAAATATATATTAATATAAAGTAATTTAAAAATATTTAAATAATTTTTATTTTAAATCAAGTCAAAATGAGTTTAACTACAAAATTGGTTTTATTCGAACTTGTTGAGGGGAGGTCAGACTCATTTAAAGAAAAGTTTGCGAAGTGTTATTTGTCGAAAGGCAAAAGCTTATGAACACTCTTAATAGGTTTAATATTGGGCTTAAGATGTCCATTTATATATAGTTTTATCCTTGTATTTTCTCTTGACCACGTTAAGAGTCCCAACAAGTTCACAAAATTATTTTACTAAGAGCTCAAGTAGGTTGATAGAGTCTCTTTATCAAGAATTTAAGAAAGTGACGTTCATAGGATAGGGACGCTTTGACTTACTAAGAAAATCTCAACATTTATTTTTGGTGAATTTATCTTACCCCACAAATACCATATAAGTTCAAATCCCACAAAGAACAATATTTCTATGGCGGATGAAGGCGCTCCCTCATCATACATGAAAGGGGTGAGAGACAAAACTCCCGTTAAGGATAGTACCAAACTTGTTGATGAGTCCAATTTTTAACAAACAATATTTTCTAGACTTTTCCAACTTAACTTAATCTAATTTTGTTTAGTTTAATTTTTGAAAATAAAATATAATTATATATATATATATATGTGTGTATGAAAAAAAGGCTGATTTTAAAGCAAACCTCGCTTCAAAGCAATATGGGATATGGTCGTGGTTAGAGGTGTGCATGGACCGGGCGGCCCGGCCCGGCTCGAAGGCCCGCCCGAAATGTGGGAGGGTTTGGACAAAAATATAGGCCCGAAAAATGGGCTTGGACAAAAAAATAAGGCCCGTTTAAAAAATGGGCCGGGCTCGGGTAAGATATTTTCGGCCCGGGCCCGACCCGGCCCAGCCCGAATTCACTAAAGACAAAAAATATTTTATTTTTTTAAATATTATTTTCCTATTATTTTCTCCCTATTTTGCTATCATTTTACTATTATGTTGCTACTATTTTGTTATTATTGTTTAGATATTGTATAAAACTTATTTTATTGTTAATTTTGTTATTATTTTAAAGACATTTGTTAATTTTGTTATTATTTTAGAGGCATTTGCTTGTTAAGTTACATCTATTTTATTGTTATTTAAGTATACATATTTTTTAAAATTTATTTTTTATTTGTTGAGAAATATTTATTTTGGTTTTTTAGTATTTTTGATGGTTTATATATATTTTAAAATTATATAAAAAATAATATAAAATTAATATGGGCGGGCCGGGCCGGGCCCGGGTTTTAATATTTTTATTTGGGTCGGGCTTGAGAAAAATTTTAGGCCTATTTTTTAGGCCCGGCCCGGCCCGAGCCTGACGAACGGGCCTAAATTTTTAGTTGGGCCTGGCCCGAACGCGGCCCGGCCCGGCCCATGCACACCTCTAGTCGTGGTTCATTGGATGGTGTCAAATCAACCAGGATAAATGAATATTATCAAAGTGGCAAATTAATCAAAAGTTTGTTTTTTAAACTTAGATTTATATGATTGCGATGCCTTGGGATCATATACGCACTAACACCCTATTTGCTTTATTTTTTAATAAAGAAAATCATTCAATCTACTTTCTTTTTTCTTGTTCTTTTTGTTATATTTTAACATCATAATCCATAGATTTTATCTACACAAACGTAGTTTTTGAGGGATATACATATTGGAATGATGGGGACAAAGCTTTATTTCATGATTAGTTGCTTTGAAGCTTTCATATCATGATTACAACTTATATTTTGAATTAAAGTAGTTAATAGTTGTTATGATGTTGGTCTGATCAGCGATTCGAGTACTCAAATGAATTAATTTGATTTAATTGTGATAGTCTGTATAATTTAATCATTTATAAAAGGACTATAATTGCAATTTTCAATTTTGGGAGGAATCAGTCCCCCTGCTTGCCACCTTTGTCCGCTTGTGTCTGAGATCTTAGTGTTTAGTAAATATATTGAATCTGAATTGAGTTCATCTTTAAATAAGGACAAATTCTTCTGATATTGTTTTCTTTATTTTTAACACTTAAAACATCATGTATATTAGTTAAATGTCAATCTACTTACTAGCAGACCTATTTAGGTACTTGAAATGAGTACATATATAGCAGCTTTCATGTAAAAGGGGAAAAAATCATAGAAGAAACTATAGGGCAATATCTAGGGTGAAATGTGAGCTTTGGGAAAGCCTCCTAAGAGTAGAGGAAAAGCATGACTGACTGATATTTGTACCACTGACTAAATATAACACATATATATTTGGAAATCATGCTGTTCTTTGAATTAAAATATATTTATTAACAGTAGTTTGCGGACAAGTAAATAATTAATCATGAAATATATTTTATTGTAATGAGCAAAACTTAAACCCGATTAAATAATTAAACGATGAGGTTACCTGGAGATGGATAAACATATATATACACTTCATGCTGGTTTTGGTTTTTGTACTGACAATTTTAGTCTGATGGCTTGATGCAGTCAACCTAAGTTGGTCAGATATTAGCACACTGGATTTTCCTATTCCCTCTCATGAAATAAAAGCTTTACAATAAGCTTTTGTCACTTCTACCTTTTCGTACTTATTTTATAGTTAAAAATTAATATTTTTTTATAAAAGACGTCATAATTTGAGAATATAAAAAGAAAAAGTGATTGTAAGAGATGGGGTTCATGATACCATTTTCTTATTTTTTTCTTGAATTATTTTTATTATACCTATTTTTTATAAAATATTAAAATTACTCATAGTTTTTTTTAACTTATAAATAAGAGAATAATATCTTTCAACGTACTTAAATTCACATTTTCTTGCATTGACAACAATACTTATATCAATCAAACTAACGCTCAATTTATATTTTCTTATTAAAAATAAAATTAAATCCTTTAAAGTTTGCTTAATTATGATAAATAAATTACACTCATTGGTAAAAACACAATTAGGGGTTAAAATTAAATATTATGGTTATACTCATACGCAATTATTTCATAGCCAACATATGATAATCCTTAAATCTGGTACAAACAACTTAGGGCCGGTAACATTTAGATGGTCCCCTGCCCCAACCACCCAAATAAAAAGTACCCCATTGTTACCAATGTTTATTTATTTATTTTTTATTAATATTATTCAAATATTGATATACAAAAACTAGTACCCTTTTCTTGGACAGACACCTAAGCTACTAAGGACTCTTCTATTTTTCTTTTGTTTCAGATTTAGATATATTTATATAATAGTATATGGTATAGTTGGTGTGGTGACAGTCAACTATGAATAATTGACCTGATAACTGGTGAAGTTTGGTCAGTGGTTCAGCCCTGTGTTGGACCCATGACCATGGCATGAGGCAGAGGCTAATCAACAGAATTTGGTCTGCTTACATAATATGATTTTAAACAAATCTCAACTAATCCCTCCCCACTGCCAACCTTTCTTCATTTTTGGAACATATCAATGCCTATCTAATATTCAGTAGTTCACTAAGACAGTATTTATGGTAAGAGTTAGTACTGATTTGTTCAATGTATATATTTTTTTTAAATTCTATAAAATTTTCAAAATTTAGGGTTTTGACTAAGTTGACTTTTCTCTATTCCTTTTCTCTCGTTTTCGACAGCTATGTTGGATAAGTTGAATTAGCCCCCGGTTGGAGGGACGATCCCCTTTGCGGGATCAATTTGCTACGTCGCCTAGGTATAATTAATTTTATAGGATTGTGTATGTTAACAAGTTCATACACATAAAAAGTACGCATATAAAGCCATGTATTGACTTGAGAACACTTATTTTGTTCAATGAGCAACTTGTTTAAAGAGTGATAATAAAGTGTTACTTGTTTAAGTGTCCTGAGTTTTTAAGAGGAAAATTTAAGTTGGGTTTGGATGAGTAGTTGGATACGGTGTATTTAGTTTACTTTTTATCTCACGTTACAGTATTGCTACAATATCAAATCTTACTGTCACTGCTGTTTTTACACTAACCATAAGTAAATGCACTGCCATCCAAACGAAGCCTTAAAGAGGAGATGTTTAAATCTTAAGTACAAAAGTGAGAAGTTTAAACTAGTAAGTGTTAGAGCTTGGAAATACTTGTAGGAGATGCTAATGTAGTGAATATTTTCTTTGAGCAAGACCCTACAAATGTATAAAAACAAAACTGCGTAAACATCTCTTGTCTTATTTACTTTCTGCACATTTCCTTTCTTGTGCTTAAAATAGTTTGAACCGATTGACATTGCTACTAGCACTGCTTGTTTGTGCATTCAAATATCAATTTAGATCCAATACAATCAAATACATACACTTATTTTTAAGGTTTTCAAAATCTTACAAAGATATTAGACTATGACACTCACGAAGCAGGTGAAAAGCATAATTATGTAATAAAAATATTTATAAAAAATTTATATAAATAACAATGAGGTTTTGTTGAATGATAGAGAACATAAATTAAAACTATAGAGGTTTGAATTCTATTTTTCCATATAAAATGATAAAAACATTCTCAAAATAATATAGTTTATTTTATAAAATAAAGATATTTTCGTAGTTACTCAATTAAATTAAAGATCAATTAACTCGTGATATAAATTCAATAAAAAATTTAATACCCAACATCTTTTGCTGAGGACTATATTATATATTATTTCAAGTCTTTCTGAAAGAGCAATCGAATAAAGCAAAGTGTACCATAAGATTCAATAGGTCATTCAAAAGGACAATATGAATGGGAATAAAGTAAAAGTAATCTTGGCTTATTCATTTATAATATTTGTTTACTAAAAAGAGGGGAGAGGGTGTTCCGAATGTCATTCAAAAAATGCAGCATCCGACATGATGAAAATCCAGACCAGCATTTTCGCTGTAAAGAAAAATCCCAACAAAGATTCAAACTCTAAAACCAAATAAGAACAATTCCATGTTTCCTTTTCACTTTAAGACACTGTTCAAAGACATAAGACCTCACTTTTGTCCCCCCACTCACTACACCTATCTATACTTTATAATATTCCAACCATCTGTTTCTTTTCTTTTTTTTCTCTTACTTGTACACCAAATATTCTCTCAGTCTTTTCTGTTCCACTAGCCGAAAGGAGACCATAATCCCGAGTTGCATATGTTGGGATTCGAACTGATTTTATTGTTTGCTTAGCTAGTGTATGTAACTATACCAGACTAGTCTGTGACAAGAAAAGAGGTTGCATAAGCTGGGATTTGAGCTCAAATCTACTAGATATCACTTATTAAAAGTAGTTGGGTGAGTAACCAACTCAGTAAATCTCGGTTCTAAGATTCGAGCTCGAATCTATTAGATCAATTTTCAAAAGTGATTGTATAAACCAACTCGATAAAGCAAGTTTCTATAGTTTTCTTTTGCTTTGCTAGTTTATGCAAATATACGATCAATCTCAAGCATATAAACTAATATATGCTTCAAAGCTGTTTATAAACACTGTCCAACCGATGAGTTTTGTGGGCTTCTAAAAATGCTTTGCTTAGTTGATTCTGCAACAAGAAATATAAAGCTTGTAAGGCAAGTCAGTGATTCAAGATTTCAAGACTCGTAAAAATAAAGTTAAACATAGATTTTGTTTTGATTTGATTTCTTACTTCGATCTTGATCTCTATTAGTTCCTGGATCGAATGCCGGCATACCGGACACCTCTTCGATTTCAGCCTCAATTGTTTAGCACACTCACTGCACATACACTGACAGAAAATATTGGCAATAGGAAGTTATAATCAAGTACCTAACAATGTATCTTCACATTAAAAAAAAACTACGAGATTGCCTCTTTTTTTCGATCTGGGGTGACAGAGGAATGGATTATGATGGAAGTCTTACCATGTGCCGACAAGGCAAAACAGCAGTATCTTTTGGTTCAGTCATGCATATCACACATGTTCCAAATGACTCACTATCATCCTCAACACCTTGCTCATTACAATTTTCAATCCCATAGATCTCCTTAAGCTCATATCGAATCCCTTCGATCCACAATATCTGTTTGATTACTTTCACTTCGAAATGGCCTTCGTCATTGAGCTTCAAAACAGCTTGAGTGATTTGTGCATGTGGAGGCTGCTCAAAATTTGCAGTTGACATGAAAGATGGAAAACTTGTTTCTGCAGATATAACAAGTGGGCAAATGTCATCTTCTTCCTTTGAGAGTCTTGAAAGAAGATTGAATTCGAAGAAACCGAGGCCGATGCCGGTTCCTGAAGGCTGATAGAATTTTTGAGCCAATCCTTTCTGGAATGGAATGGTCTTAGGCATATAAATTTCAGGATACATTGGCATGAAATTGCAGTTAAGTCCTTCCTTGGCAAAGTAAAATATGGTGATGCTGTTATAAAAATGACCAAAACAAATCAATCAAAAGCAAATATAGTGCTACAATTCTTCTAAAGTAAATTTGACATATATTTGGACATGACACACACATACACACACACATATATCTATAAACAAAGTATGTGATCTCTATGAATTACTCACTTTCAACTTAGAACTTACCTCATTCTAAACCATCATGGTGAACACTGATGTGTAAGGCATAGATAAAAATCAGATGTAGTAATCTATTTAATTAATAAAACATTCAAAATAGTAGAGGGTTTCAATACGAAAAAAGCTCATATGTATATGCATATATCTGACCTGCCATCAACAAGAGCATCAAAAGTGAAAGAAAGCAAGAGAGAATCCAAGTGATTATGATCAAGGAAAAGTGAAATGGTGTCCTTGTGAATGTTGACATCATTCTTGATCTTCTTGGCAGTTTTGTGATCAACATAAGCAGGTGGAGTTAATGAACAAAATGGTGGTGAAGCCATCATTGAAAGAGAAGAAGAAGAAGAATATGGAGGAGGAGGGTGGTGGTAATAGTTTGGTGATGCAGAAGGGCGTGGTGCATTAGCTGCAAAAGCATAAGTATTTCCATTAACAGCATTGGAAGAAGATGATGATGATGGAATGGAGATGTTTTCGGTAGAACCGCCATTGAAGTTGGAATTGAAGGTTGATGAAGATGATGAGATTGAGTTATTTTGAGAAGGAAGTTGTGTTTGAGGATGGGGTCTTCTTAGTTTGCTAAGGGAATGTCCCATGGATTCCTTAAAGTTTGGAAGAACAAAGCCTTGGTTTTTGGCATTGGGACTTGGGAATTGCGACAGATTAGTATTTAATCATCTTCAATCAAATTAATAACTCCTTTAATTTCTTTTTTTCTTGTTCTTCTTTTAGTGATTAGATTAACTCATGTACTTATACACTAAGTAAAGATTTAATTTTTAAAATTAAAAGTTATTTTGGTATGATTTATGTTATCCTATTTTTTTCCATTTATTTTTCTTTTAATATTTAGGTTAATTTTTGCTACAGTACAGCAAATTAGAGATATAGGGTGGAAAGTAACAGCGTTTATAAATAAAATGCCACTAGATTGAGTTTGTATGGATGGTGGAGTGCTGTGTGTTTAGCTTTCTTTTTGTCTCATGCTATAGTATCTAATATCACCGTCATCGCTGTGTTTACATTAATTGCAAATAAATGCACTGCCCATCTAAACTCACCCTAAATATTTTGTAGTGTTTAATATCAAATCGCCACAACATTAATGACTTTCAAAGTGTTTAAAAACACAATGAAATTAAATATATTCATGATAATTGTATAGAAACAAACGTGAGGGAAAACTAATTGATTAAAGCAAGAAATCATAATTCCATGAAATAGGTTTAGCGCCATATCTATAGTGGCTAGGGATGATCAAACGATTAACTAAACTGAACCTTTTAATTATTTAACCGTTAACCAAACAGAAGTTTTTAAAAAAAATTAATCGAACCGAAATATTTTGGTTAATTCGGTTAGTTGATTGAAATTTATATATATATGTTGTTAAAATAAGTATAAAACATATCAATAAAGAAATAAATGAACAATGTTCATTTGACCGAATTAACCGAATTAGTAATAGCTTAATACATAAAATATTTAATATTATTTATTAAGTTCGGTTAATTCGATTAATTATCTGATTTCAAACCAAATTAACTGTTAACCAAAATTTCAAAAAACTTTTAACTAACCTCCGATTGAACTAGATCAGTCTTCCGATTGAACTAGATAAGTTCTCCGATTGAACTAAATCAATTAACTGACCGATTAACTGAATTAGATCGGTTCGATCGACTTATTTAATTTTAATCAAAGTTTGAATACTCTTAATAATAACGTTTACGGTAAAAATGCTGCCAAATATATGTAATAATCACGGTGCTTAAGGGATAAACGTCTTCACATTCATGTGAAAAAATTGAAAAAAAAAATTATTAAAAGAATTATTTACTTATACAATACAATTAGCATTTCGGGTTTTTTACCTAAATAATACAAAAAAATTAAAAATTATCAAAATAATACACTAAATTTTTTATTTACCAAAATAATACAAATTTTTTTTATTTACCACAATAATACAAACATTAAAAAAATGAAAATAAAAAAATACAATAGTGGGGCCCACAGGCGGCACCAATGGTGCCTATCCCATAGGCGGCACCAAAGGTGCCACTCCCATAGGCACCACCCAAAACTCGTATTTATTTTGGTCATTTGTTCGTATTTTTTTATTTTCGGATTAAAATCACTTCCAAAATAAATATTATTTTCGTATTTTATTATTTTCCAAAATAAATACAATAATATAAAATAATAAAATACGAAAATAGTATTTATTTTGGAAGTGATTTTAATCCGAAAATAAGAAAAAATACGAACAAATGACCAAAATAATGGTTTTTTACTAAACTAATATAAAAAATATTAAAATAATATATTTGAAACATTATGTACTAAAATAATATAAAATAATAAAATACGAAAATAGTATTTATTTTGGAAGTGATTTTAATCCAAAAATAAGAAAAAATACGAAAAAATGACCAAAAATAATAGTTTTTTACTAAACTTATATAAAAAATATTAAAATAATACATTTGAAACATTATCTACTAAAATAATATAAAATAATAAAATACGAAAATAATATTTTATCCTTTATAAGAAGGGTTTTTTACCCAAATATTTTGTATTTTATTATTTTTATATTATTTTAGTACATAACGTTTTAAATTTATTATTTTAATATTTTTTATATAAGTTTAGTAAAAAATTATTATTTTGGTCATTTGTTCGTAGTTTTTCTTATTTTCGGATTAAAATTACTTCCAAAATAAATACTATTTTCGTATTTTATTATTTTATATTATTTTAGTAGATAATGTTTTAAATATATTATTTTAATATTTTTTTATATAAGTTTAGTAAAAAACCATTATTTTGGTCATTTGTTCGTATTTTTTCTTATTTTCGGATTAAAATCACTTCCAAAATAAATACTATTTTCGTATTTTATTATTTTATATTATTTTAGTACATAATGTTTCAAAGGTATTATTTTAATATTTTTTATATAAGTTTAGTAAAAAACCATTATTTTGGTTATTTGTTCATATTTTTTCTTATTTTCGGATTAAAATCACTTCTAAAATAAATACTATTTTCGTATTTTATTATTTTATATTATTGTATTTATTTTGAAAAATAATAAAATACGAAAATAATATTTATTTTGGAAGTGATTTTAATCCGAAAATAAAAAAATACGAACAAATGACTAAAATAAATACGAGTTTCGGGTGGTGCCTATGGGAGTGGCACCATTGGCGCCTAGAGGTGTGCATGGGCCGGGCGGCCCGGCCCGGCCCGAAGGCCCGCCCGAAATGTGGGAGGGTTTGGGCAAAAATATAGGCCCGAAAAATGGGCTTGGACAAAAAAATACGGCCCGTTTAAAAAATGGGCCGGGCTCGGGTAAGATATTTTCGGCCCGGGCCCGACCCGGCCCGGCCCGAATTCACTAAAGACAAAAAATAATTTATTTTTTAATAATATTTTCCTATTATTTTCTCCCTATTTTGCTATCATTTTACTATTATATTGCTACTATTTTGTTGTTATTGTTTAGATATTGTATAAAACTTATTTTATTGTTAATTTTGTTATTATTTTAAAGACATTTGTTAATTTTGTTATTATTTTAGAGGCATTTGTTTGTTAAGTTACATCTATTTTATTGTTATTTAAGTATACATATTTTTTAAAATTTATTTTTTATTTATTGAGAAATATTTATTTTGGTTTTTTAGTATTTTTTATGGTTTATATATATTTTAAAATTATATAAAAAATAGTGTAAAAATTAATATGGGCGGGCCGGGCCGGGCCCGGGTTTTAATATTTTTATTCGGGTCGGGCTTGGGCAAAATTTTAGGCCCATTTTTCGGGCCCGGCCCGGCCCGAGCCCGACGAACGGGCTTAAATTTTTAATTGAGCCCGGCCCGAACCCGGCCCGGCCCGGCCCATGCACACCTCTATTGGCGCCGCCTATGGGATAGGCACCATTGGTGCCGCCTGTAGCCCCCACCTGTTGTATTTTTTTTTCATTTTCAATTTTTTTAATGTTTGTATTATTTTAGTAAATAAATTTTTTTTTGTATTATTTTGATAAATAAAAAATTTGGTGTATTATTTTGATAATTTTAATTTTTTTTGTATTATTTAAGTAAAAAACCCCAGCTTTTAGGCCTACAAATGTCGTCATTAAAAATAACATGCGTGGCATTTCGGTTAAAACGCCACTAATATAAATAAATAATATTTTTAAAAGATACTTTATTTTTCAAAATAGATTTGGTTGCGTTTATTAACTGAAATATTAATATTTTGTTTGACAAAAAAATTATTCTATTCAAATGTTACATTTCATTGCATTTTTGTTAAATCTGTTCAAGGATCTGCTAGTTGGATAATAAATTAAAATTTATTATAACGTATATAAATTAACAATTAAAATATATATTTATAATAATTTATTAATTTTTAATAATAAAATAATTTTTTAACAGGTGGAGCCAAATTCGAAAAATATTTTAAAATTAAATTTTAAGTCAATTTAATCCATAAATAAATCTAATAAATGGGATAATATGTCAACCTTCGACCCCGTTTATTAGAAACGCCGCTAATTTAAAATAAATTTGCTAACATTTTTTTTTTTTTTAATTTTACTCATATAAGTTTAAATTAGTTAAACTGAATTATCATGTATCGAGTAGAACCACCAGACCTCCCCTAAAAACAAAAATTCCCTAAGTGCCGCTCACCAGCGCCGCTGCCCGTCGACAGCCATCTCCACTCCGGAGGCCGCTTTGTCTTCCGCTTCTTCTGTCGCCGGCGCCCATCACCGTTGCGTTGTCTCGCTTGTTCCTCCATCAAGGCACTTTCGTCATTCCGGTCAAACTGCAGTTTCCTCTGTCGCCGGCGTTCACCACTGCCGCCGTCTTCTCCTCTCCAGCCTTCAGTCGTCGCCTTCCCCCTGTGCCGCCGGTCAATCTCATCCAATTCCAGGTATCTTCTATTTTTTTTTTGATAATTGCTATACTCAGAAAAAAGAATTGCAGAGAAGACGACTTTATATTTGAATTGATGTTATATGGGTTGAAGAGCTAATTAATTAAATTCAAAAATACTAACTTTTGGTTGCTTTGATTTTATGGCCATGACCTTATGGTTTTTTGGAACTGCTTCTCCATTGCTTTTTCAGTTTTGATGATGGGGGAACTAAATCTTTAGGAGGATTTAATTAGACCAGCCATTGTAGTTCATCAATGTGCTTAATTACCTGTTTGAAACTTTCTTAGGAAATGGCTATAATGGCAGTTGTTCTTGTTTGGTTTATATTTGGTTCATGGCATTAAGGTTGGACCTCTATTTCAGTTGTATGTCAGATACATGATATGTTTTTTCATCAAATAAGAAAGTGGTTTGAACTTGAAACTTTCAGTTTTGAGGTCTTAAGCTTAAAACACAAATCTATGTTAGACGCTCATTACTGAAGGAACACAGTATATAAGTGGATCGTGTATTACATACTTGGGGAATGTGTAACAGTACTATATTAGAAATTAGTTCAAGTAGAAGTTCAGTCATTTGGTGTAAGTAAGTACAATCTATACCGCCTTTTCTCTCTTCATATACTTTTTCTTTTTTGTGGACTTTGTTCTTTGGCTATGGATGCAATCTATATTGGCATTATCTTAAAAGTATTAATAAAAAAAGAAAAATAAAAAGATGATGAGTCATGAGGATGTTTGATAAATAGCTGAGTCAAAGAAAAGATTGTTCCTCGTCATGCTTCTTGGCTTTTGTTTTATATTATTACACTTCCTTTTTGCTATCAAAACAAAACTGTTGGCATATTTGCAGTATAATATTAAGATCTGAATATGGTTTAGTTGAGTATTCTTTAGCATTTCGGCAAGTATTAGTTTTGATAATTGGGAAGTAATATGTAAATACCACTTTTAGTTCTCTATCAAATGATATGTCCTAACCTTGGAACTGTTAGCTTTCTTTCCCTTAAACTTTTTATGGCAAAAAAAGAAAAAAAGAAAAATTAAGATTAAGACATCTTTTGAAACAATGCTTAAAAAACATTGTTCCCTAAACCTTAAATATAAAGGATAATTATCTTTAAGAAGCATGATTTGCTTTATTTTTAATTTTATAATGCATTGAATCTATATGCTAATCCCCAACTGGAATATATATATATACATAATTGGCATATAAGCAAAGAAGCTAAACATGTTGGTCATTCATGCATATCCATATGAAAAGGTACAAATTAAACGTGTGTGAATTTTAATAAATTAGAAAACATATAAATTTTAAATTAAATATAAATATATATAGCTATGTCGATCATCCAAAACAATTATAGTTTCCACATTGAGCCCAGTTGATATACACAGCTAAGAAAATGTCCAGAAATAGGCAATGGCCCCCACTCTTTTTCCTCTGGAATTTATTTACACAAATTTAGGTAATACACACAGCTATGTTTCATGATTATTATATTTGTTGAATAGCACTTTTGAAATATCACAATAAAGTGAATTGAAAAAAACTTCTGATTCAAAGATTCAGGCTTTGAATTACTTGACCATGGATGTGAAGCTTGAAAGCCAACAATTAACATTTTTCGCATGTTTTATATTATAATTTAATTCCAATATATTAGGTTAACTAATCAACAAATATGTCATTTACTTTGGGGAAGGTTACATTCTGCTATTAGTCGAAGTTGTGGATTTAGCCCCTGTACTTTTGTTTGTTTAATTCTAGTCCCTGTACTTTTCAAAATAAAAGAAAATAAAAGGAAAAGAGAAATGGAAGTTAAAAGAAAATAAAAGAAAAAAACTAAATTTCTCAGAAAGAAAAACTATAGGGACCAGATGTGGAATTTGACCTAAATTTTGTTGACTAAAATGATGATTTAATTTGCTAGTTAGCAGTTCAGCGACCAAACTGTTACAAGTTGATAATATTAGTGACCATTTTGTAACAAATTAAAGTTTGATGATTAAAACGTAATTTAAACCTTACATAAATGACTATTTCTATAGTTTACCCTTGAATAATTCGTTAAAATAGAGGTGCCATTTAAAAAAAAGAAAAATAAGATAAGTCAGAATTGACCTTTGACCAAAAATTCCCAAACCATGAGTGTGTGTGTTCTGAACTTCTAATTCTAACCTAAAAAAAACCTAGAACCCTCTGTATATTTGCCGGATCCTCCCTACTGCCGCTTTGCCAATACCTGAAGGGGCATTGTTTTCATTTGAAGCCATTGTTAGCTAAAAATTTTGAGATTTGAGGTAAGTTTTTCTTTAGTAATTTTATTCTTTCTCTCCTGTTAATGGTATTTTGATTAAGTTCATGTTGAAAATTGTTCCATGAACTAAACCAGTATCGGTTTCCTCAATTCTTTTTAAGCAACAAACCTCTCCTTGCTTGTAAATGGGATACTCTTCTTTGTTGATGCCAACACTTTTGGTTGGTTGAAATAATAAATCATTCAGTAAAACAAGTTGTGTACCTAATTCTCTGAAGTTCTTGAATAAAAATATCCTCAACTGTTGCAAAGCTCTAATTTCTATTAGTGCTTGTCCAGAAACTATGTTTATCTGCAAATGCAAAGGTTATAATTTAAAACCTAATTCCATTCACATATGTAAAAATAGGATCTGCGCTTTTCCATTCTAATGTTAATAAAAGTAGAGATCTGTCACCAAGCGTTGATGATCTTTAAAACTTTTTTTTTTGGTTCAGATTCTGATGTGAAAAGCACACACAGAAAAGACACAATATCAAGTTGAACAATATTAAACAAAAAATGATCTGATGAAAAACTGGATTTAATTGCCCTTTTTATAATTATTTATATTAAATAAGGTGGGTAACTGGAGATTTATGCATAGCGGGTAAATATTTGATTTAGAATATTCTTTTTTTTTATTCAAGTTCAGTTTTTAGCCTGAATTTGGTTGTTTGTCATCTGGGTTATTTATTTAAAGATTTGAGAACAGGGGACATTTCAGGTTTGAGTTTTTCATAAGCAGCACCAGTTTTGGGGTGTTATATAGTGTCCCATGTTGTTAGAATCAGGCTCTGAGTTTATACTCTGGGGCTAAACCAGATGTGGTTGATTGCTATCATTTTATGCTTATGCCTGCATGCCATTGCAATTAATTAGAATAACTCCAAAGAATGCCTTTAACTTTTAGTATTCTTGTCAACCTGGCATGCATGAAAATTACTTTCCAAATCAGATATAATCATAAAATATATGATCAATATGTCTTAGATTAAGCATTTCAGTTTATCCATGACACGACATGTTTCTACACAAAGATTCACTCTTGATTCAGGCCATATTTCTCTCTTGAATTAAGATGAACCCCAGTTCTGGTATGTTAATTGTATACCCACCATTAAGTTTTAAGGTAGGAGCTAACACTTCTTAAAGGTTTTAGTTATAGGCAAAGCGAAATTAAAATTGATAGGAAAGAAGGATCACCTAAAAGGACCAAAACCATTTCTTACAGATTTGTTGGTGCTCATCTAGGCTCAGGTGCCTAGCCAATGTTTTTTTTACAAGGACAACTTCCTTGAATATGAGACACCTTTGGCAAAAGCTGATATCTCTTTGATTTTTTTAAACAAAAACTGATTTAGATAATCAAGCCAGGTAAAATGTTTCTTTGTGTTATATATCAGCAGACAAACTTATAGAAGAATAATGTTTAGAGTGCAGTTTGGTCTAGTGATATTATTTTTTGGTTCCCTCATTTTGTTAACCTTCATTGAGATTGTCTTTGGTTGTTTCTGCTTTTATTTCTGGCTTTGGGGTGCCTTTGCTACCTTTAAGAGTTGTTTAAGGTTTGAGATTCCTGTTTCCTAGTCTGGTCTAGGAGTGTTATTTTATTGTCGTTCTCTGCTTTCACAGAACTTGTACTCTGCCCATTTGAGATATCTAACAAATTCTATTGCTTTTGGCTAAGTAATAAATAAAGAATGAATATGTTGTGTAAACTGTAGGTGATTCTAGATGGGAGAGGCTCGGGATGGGGTGAAGGTAAAGAGAGTGGTTTTCGTTACAGTGGGAACAACATGTTTTGATGCACTTGTTAAAGTGGCGGATTCTCAGGAAGTTAAGGACGAGTTATATAGAAGAGGGTATACTGATCTTCTCATTCAAATGGGTCGAGGGTCATATCTTCCTACAAAGGTATGTTGGAACTTTGAGCGACTGGTGAACGGCTCCTCATTTTAACTTGTATAAGGTAGAGAACAAGTGATCAATAAATTTCAATGGGAGAAAAAGAAACATTATTGTAATTGCTTTTATCAAATTTGTGATGTTGATTTATGGTATGAGTTTAAAGAAAAGCAAGATAAATTGGAAGTATCAGAATCTTCCAACAGGATTCTATATTAAGTAATTCACACTTGTTATTGTCTTGCCATAACATGAAAATATGGTTAAAAAATTTAATGATGAAGATGGAGTTTTGCCACTCTTCTTTTGAAATGACGATTGTGTCCTCTTCTTCCTTTTGTTCTTATTCTTGTAATTTTCCTAAGGTTTATTTTTTAATGTAGTCTACTGGTGATGATGGATCTTTGGCTGTAGACTACTTCACATTTTCATCGAGCATTGCGGACCATCTGAGATCTGCATCGCTTGTGATCAGTCATGCGGGTAACTCTCTCTTTCTATATATTCCTTTATACGCTATTTTTATCTTCCTTGGAAAAAAATTGAATGTCATTCTTATTTTCCTTTCTATTGGACATGCTTATTGAATGTTTTCTAGTCTATAGATCTATTTTGTTTCTTCATTCAGCAAAAAGAATTGCCGAGGATTTTGGTGTAATCCCATGATCACATGACCATGTTATGGCATCCTATTCATCGTTTCTGGTTAATTTAAGTGGTGGATGTATTTACTAGGAATTCAAGTAAGTCTGTTAAATCTGTGAAATGATTTTGACATGGCACAACCTTTTGAAGTCATTCATAAGCTAATTGATTTGTTTTGTTATTCTGAGCTTTGCTATTTTGTGGTTGTCACTGAGTATTTCTGCTGTAGTCTTGTTTATATCAGTAAATTATCGGAAAAACTTTTAAGGAACTACTTCCAACTATTCTGTAGGTTCTGGGAGCATATTTGAGACCTTGCAGCTTGGCAAACCTCTAATTGTTGTTGTCAATGAAGATTTGATGGATAATCATCAGAGTGAGTTAGCAGAAGAACTGGCAGAGAGAAAACATTTATATTGTGCTCGTCCTCTGACACTCCACCAAACTATCGCCAGTATGGATTTGAATTCTCTTGTTCCGTACTCTCCGGGAGATGCCACACCAGTGGCCAAACTGATAAATAGGTTTCTTGGTTTTCCAGAAGAGTCATGAGCTTGAGTATAATATAAAAAAAAACTGAGCAATCCTAGGGAAAGCTTCTTGCATCAATGACCCCAACTAAAGATTTATGTTTCAATATTTCTTCCCTTATAGAATGTTGCCTAGTGAGTTTGCATAGGCATCATATATTGTCACAAAATTTCACCCATGTTGCAGATATTCTAAAAACATGTAATGTTATATTAACCATTGAAAATGGAAATCTTCTGGCCTTCTCTGTTTCCATAAGCATCATTATATTTCCATTACATGCATTTCCCCTTTCAGACCATTTAATGCAGCTTCAAGATGACATATACCGCACAGATGATAACTAGTTATGTATCAAAACTCAGATGTGTGTCGGATATATGCATGTGTCCAATAGACGTATATATATATTCAGTTTTCAGAGTTTTACTGTATACTTGGTGTGTCATTAAGTATAGCGAAGGTCACATGATTTGCAGGGCTTGTTTGATGTGATAATAGATCTAAAAAACAGCTGTAGGTTGAGCTTGCAATTATTGTTGTTATTGGTAAGGACTTAGTCAGCAAAACAGGCAATGCAAAATAGCTATCTAGGGTCACATTGTTTTCAGGGTTTGATGTCATGGCCATATGAATGTGAGCTTTAGGTTGGGCTGAAAAGCAGCAGTATCTTGGTTGAAGCCAACACCAATGAAAACAAAATTAGTTATATTATATATTATTATGTAAATTACATAGCATTTGATGGGGAGTCACTTAAATATCTTGATTTGACTTTCAGGTCTTCACTTGGGAAAATTTAACACCTAGATTCAGGCATTAGAATTTTCTACAAATTTATAAACCACCAAAAGAGAAAAAAAAATATAATCCTTTGTTAATTAATGCCTAAAATCTTGTATGTCAAATCTTCTTTCATAATTGGATCTATCCACAAATCTTTGAAATATATTGATAGCCACATATCAATCACTTACATGAATCCAAATCTACGAGGATCGGAAATATCAATCTTTTAAAATCCTCCAAAATTAGTTTTACAAAGAGATTGTAACTTGAGAATAGAAAACTATAAATAATCTTTGCCCAAATTATTGTTTGATAATTATCAAATTAAAAGAATACAATCTTTGCCAACAATTTCTGGTGAAAGGGTTAGTGAATTACTATTTACAAACCTAGAATTTAGACTTTATACTTTTATTTTGAGGAGTTAAATTATTTTATTTTTTTAGATTTTAAAATTTAGATTTAATTGTTAATATTGTTACCATTTTTGTTAAATTTATTTATGTGATACTTTGAAATTAAAAAAAAATTCGGTAATAATGTAATTAAAAAATTGACGAAATGAATTTGAATTTAACAAAATAATTTTAATAATGTTGACAGTTAGACTTGAATTTTGAAATTTTAAAAATAAATACAATTTCAAAAATAAAGACTAAATTCCTAAAAGAAAATATAAGAGTAAAACTCTAAATTTACAAAAAAAAAAAAACATAAAGATTTATGATATTTTAACCATAGCAAAAAGAGGTATTGTGTAATGAAATGGAAGGAATAAATGAAGGTGGAATGCAGGCCATAGGAACCCAAAATGGGAAAAATAGAAACACGCATGGTAAAAGTATCACAAATTTTTTGTACTATATATTGTATTGCATTTTAGATTATTTATTAAAAAATTGGGTAAACTAATCCTTATAGATTAGATGAGTGAGTAAAACAACCCTTCTGATAAAATTGCATCATTAAATATTTTTTTTAGTGTTATATATAAAATATAATATTAAATTTATTTCTGAACTTTTATACTTTTATTCAATTTTACTTATACTCTTTTATTGGAAGTAAATTACAACTTTTTTGAAATTAATAAGGCTAAAGGGCCAAAAAAAGCCTTCATAACTAATTTTTAAAAAAAATCAATTAAACCCTTTTAAAAATTTAATTTTTTTTAAAATTATAAAAAAATTATAAAATTTTATTAAAAATAACAATATCAACCCATTAAAAATAAATTTTTTTAAGAAATTAGGATTAAATATAAAAAATCTTTTGTTTTTTTTGTTCTAATGGTTATAAGAAAAAAAATTAAGATTAGATTTCGTAAATCTTATAACTATTAAAGTTAATTTAAAAAAAAAATGGGATTCGACTTAAAAAGAATGGGATTCGACTTTAAATCTTAAATTCAATAGTATAATATCTTTTAAGAATTATCTCATAAATCCATTAAATAAATTCCATAAATGTATTGTGGTAAGTTTCTGGTTTTCAATAAAATTAAATTCAAATAAAAAGCAAAAAAAAAAAAAACAAAAAATATTGCTCAAATAAAAAAGATGCATTGATAATGTTGGTATCTATCTACACAAATGTTGCGGCCTTTCAACTAGAAAAACTAACAATATTGTTAATCAATTATTATAATTGTTGAAAGTAGTAATAACAAAAATTTTAGATTGGAAGACGGCTCGAGTCACCGGCGGGTTTAATCTGCAAACTTCAAGCCCCTTCGTTACTAGTTAGCACCAATTTTAGTGGATTCATGGAAGAGTCGCTACTAAAAAAACGGTGGTGTCATAGAAACACCTATCGGTCTAACTTGGTTCTATAGTCTAACTTGCCAAGCGGTCTGAAAAGCTTTCATCTACTACTTCCATCATCGTTTTCTCTGGTCAGTGAACTTCCCTCTCTAGGCAACACCAAACTCTTTTGCCCGGTTCAATTTTCGGTTTAATAATTGTTTTCGAATATCAATCGGTAATTGCAAAGTGAATCGATCTGTGTTTTCACTTGGTTGGACTAAAGAGTGTCCAGTCGAGTGCGATCATGGAAAAATAATTTTACGTGTGTAATTCATATTTAAAATTTAGTTAACATTAATTATTTCAATCTCTGAGGAAATTTGAGCCTCCGCGTCAGAATTAATGGTATTGATATTTTGATTCTCCCTCCTTTCTTCTCTTATTTCCAAATCATTGTCGTTAGTTTGAGTCTCGTGGTTTAACTCGACTACCGTATTATCTAACTCAGTGAGTTGGCTCACAGAGTCACCAGGTTGAATAGCGAGATTAGCTCTGCAAACGGGGCATGTAACATGTGAAGCCAACCAAGGATCGATACATTCAGCGTGGAAAACGTGGTCGCATTTGGGAATTAAACGCAGCGTTTCGTCATCTTCGAACTCGTTCAAACAAACCGCGCACTCCAAAGCTCCTTCCCCGATCTTATGAACTTTCACTTCGGAGTAAATCATGGTGGGGAAAGTCTCGATCACAGATGCTTCAAGCCCACGCATCTCATCACGACGGCCACGCCAGGCACCGACGTTGACAGGGCGGACGCTGCTTCCATTCCCGCCAGATCTAGAGCAGTTCCGTAAATAAATCGAGAAAAAACCCATAAAAAACAAAGCAACAACCAAACCGGCGATGATCATAGCCATGGTAGGGGTAAAACGGGCATAAGACTCATGTCCTTTGTTAAAATCAGCTAGTTGAGCAGCAGAGGGCTGCGGAGAGAAGAAAAGAAGGAAAAAAAAGAAAGGAAACGATTCCATTTTTGCCGCCAGACGACATGGTGAGATAAAGAGTATGACCGCGGCGGTTGCCCGGATTCAATACGCTACTTAATTCATACAAAAATTTCCAATATATATTTTTCGCCATTTTCTTGCTCTAACCTCTTTCTAAAAATAACTACTGTTACGAATCCAATAGTTTTCTTAACGTCAAAAACCAATGCAATTTCTTTACTAGAAAACCCAATACCTAAATTTAGGCAATAGAATATTCTACATACAACAAAGCAAGTTCTTGGATGCTTCGGTTGGATACAATGTCTGGACTTACTCGTGATCACCATGGCTGTTTAGCTGTGGGGCTATACCAAGGATGTTGGAACCTGCCAGGCTTTGGTGGCTGAACTATGGGGGGCATTTGAAGGTTTAATGGTAGTTTGGGAAAAAAGGTCCCACCGATTCAGCTAGAAATGGACTCGCTACGGGCAGTGGAGCTGTTGCGTGATAGTGGGGTGAGCTGCATTCCGATGGTTAACAGATTCCGCTTGTTACTCAATCGTCAGTGGGAGATACGGGTTGGCCATATGTTGCGATCTAGAAAGTAAGTGGCTGATGATATGGCACGATTAGCGTGGATGATCCGAGGGGATAGAAGGGTGTTTACAGAACCTCCATTTTCTGTAACTGTTTTGCTACAAGCTGATTGTAATGTTGTGACGGAAAATAATGGTATGAAATAGTGATGCTACGTTATTTGTATTTTTTTAATAGTTTTATATTATATCAGTATTTTTATTCTGAATTTTAGTATTTTTATTTTAAATAAAATTAAATTTATATTAAAATTTTGAAATTTAAGATAAAAATACTGATGTGGCATAAAACTATTAGAAAGGAATAATATCCTTATTTCATACAATACTTTTTCTGTTATGACACTCCGCTAAGGCTGGAACTCTCCCTTTCGGGAAAAAAGAAACCAATTTACATTATAAACCTCCAACATATGACATAAAAAATATATAAAAGAAATTAAATAGAATTTTTAATAATTTTTTAATAATTTTAGTTTAGAATTCTAAAACTCTTGAAACAAATTTATATCGAACGAGGACGATTTTATTATATTATTATTATTATTGGTGTAATTCAATTTTATTCGCAGAATAAATTTAAAAGTAGGATTTTATTACATTGTTTTAAATTCAATTTATATTATTATATATTTTGAAAAATTTGTGAACATCACTAAGTCAAAAGTTATTAGTCAAAAGAGGATTAGAGACCAAACTATATCATATTAAGCCAAATTATTGTTTGATAATTAAAAGTTAACAAATTCTGGTGACCTCCAGAGAACTCTTTTTTTTTTCTTTTTCTTTTTTATGTTCCATTTGGAATAAAATTTAAATATGTGAATATTATTTCAGAGAGAAATTTAACTTGGCATCATCACATTCTTTCTTATCATCTTATTCTTCGTTCAACCCTCTTTTTTTTTTATTTAAAATTCGAAACTACAAACCATTCAATTGAATGTATTAATAAAAGAAAGTCTTTTATTTAAGTTTTATTAGCAAATTTTAAATGACGATTCGATAATTGATACAATAAATTAGTACTTATTGACGAGTAAAAGAATATGGTTTAGATCTAAATCTATCTGACGATTAGTATTAAAGATCTAAAGTTGTTTCATAAAAAGACTGAATTATAAAATAAAAAAGAAAAATAAATTTCAATTGGTGTATGCAATGTAAATAAAGAAAATTATATAACATCAATTTTATGCAATTATTTGTTGGAATGGGAATTGTGTAATAAGTTAAAAAATTGTCTTTTGCAAAAACATTGCAGTATTTTGTAAGAAAAGGATGGCACCTTAGTGGAGTCAAACAAATGTGCTGTAATGAAATGGAAGGAATAAATGAAGGTGAAATGTCGATTGCACAAGCAACATGAACAAATTGGTTGGATGAATTTAGACCAATCGATTAAATTCGGGAATCAAGATCTTTCTTCCCAAGCAACACAATGACATGGAAATTAGGGAAAGATTCCGTACACACTTGAAAGCTTAAGCTTGTTCACAACAAGGTGAGTGATTGGATTACATAGAAAATCCATTGTTCATATTTTTCCTTTTTTTTCAAACATGAAAGCAACCACGCCCATATCTCTCTCAACCACACTCCTATTGTAGAAATAACTAGAAATTCAACAAAAAAAACCATATATTCTCTTTTCTTTTCAATTTATTATTTCACATTTTCAGTCTAATTAATTAAAGAATTCAATCGATATAAAATGGAAATAAAATTAGAATAGAGGAACTAAAACCCAAAATAAATTCTAAGAGATCCAAAATTTAGTTACTAGAATGAAGAAAATAAAATTTTGGATCTTACAAATATTTCTAGTGAAAACCAAATTGAATTGAATAAACTAAAAAAATTTATAGACCAAATAAAAATAAAAAATGATTAAATAAGCATTGCATTGATAGGGTTCATATCTACACATATGCCGTGGCTTTTAAATAGGAAAATTAATTATAGCATTTAATGAAGATTGTTGAAAACAACATTAAACCGGAGGACGGCTTGAGTCACCCGCTGTTTCAACCGGCAAACTTGAGGTATCTTCGCCATTATTAGCTCTTACCTTCGGTGACTTCGTGGAAGATACTCTACTAAAAAAGGGTGGTGTCATACTAAACACCCACCGGTCCGACTTGACTCCGCCATCAGATTTGTCAAGTGATCGAAAAAGCTTTCCTCTACTACTTCCACCACCGTCTTCTCCGGTTCGGTATCCTCGCCTTGAGCTTCTTTCCCTAGGCAACACCAAGCTCGTTGCTCGATTTAACTTACGGTTTATTAACTGTTTACGAACATCAACCGGTAATCGCAAAGTAAACCGGTCTGTGTTTTCACCTGGTTGGATCAAAGAGTGTCCGGTTGAGTGAGATCGCAGGAAAAAGAACTTACGTGTTCGGCTTGATCTTGATCCACGTGTCCGGTTCCTATTTAAAGTTCGGTTCAAGTCAATTACTTCAACTTCCGGTGCAACTTGAGCCTCCGCATCGGAGTTAATATTATTAGTATTTATCCTCCTTTCTTCTTCCAGTTCTGAGTCATCGTCGTGGTTCTGAGCCTCGAGGTCCAACTCGGTGGTGGTGTTATCCAACTCGGCGGGTTGGCTCACAGGGTCACCGGGTTGAGGAGCGAGATTAGCTCTACAAACGGGGCAGGTAGTATGAGAAGCCAACCAAGCGTCGATACAATCAGGGTGGAAAACGTGGTCGCATTTGGGGATTAAACGCAGCGTTTCCTCATCTTCGAACTCGTTCAAGCAAACTGCGCACTCCAAAGCTCCTTTCCCGATCTTATGAACTTTCACTTCGGTGTAAACCATGGTGGGGAAAGTCTCTATCACAGAAGGCTCAAGCCCACGCATCCCACGGCGAGAACGCCCAGTTTCGCCGTTGAAAGGGCGGACGACGCTTCCGTTGGCGTTGGCTTCGGAGCAGTTCCGAAGATAAATAGAGAAAAAACCCATAAAGAACAAAGCAGAAATCAAGACAACCACGATGATGGCCATGGACGGGGTGAAACGGGCGTAAGGGTAACGGTCGTTGTTCGGGTCGGTAGGTTGAGCGGTGGAGGGAGGCGGAGAGAGGAAAAGGAGGAGGAAAAGAACGAAAACGATTCCATGTTTGGCGGTGGAGAACATGGTGAGAAGAGTGAGAAGAAAAAAGGGTTTGATGGGTTTTAAATGAGAGGCGAAGAAGGCAAGGTGGATGGAAAGTGGGGGCGCGTGGGTCAATAGTTGGACTTGAAGCTTTTTTGCTTTGAAATTCGGACAAGGTGAGCCACATGGGATTTGGGTTTAAGTCATTTGTGTCCGAAAGGAAGGTTCTAATAGAAATATGCTGGATTTTCTTTTTTGAGAAAATAATTTTTTTTAATTTATTAATCATTTTGTCCTTTTTGTCAGGTGGATAAGTGTTAGTATTTTTAACCTTAAGTTTCGTGTTCAATTCTTCTTTTATTCATATTTGTATTTTTTTATTTCATGTAGTTTAAAATCTCTTTATTTTTAATTAATTTTTTTATATTAACTTTTTTGATTAGATGTCTAGATAATAGTGATGTCATTTTTTAAACTTAAGTTTGATTTCTCTTATAAGTATTTTAATATGTATTTTTATTTCAAGTTTTTTAATTTTTAATTAATATTTATAATTAATAAACATATTTTTTCAAGTTGTTTTTATTTTTAATTAATAACTCTTTTATTTATAAAATCAAATAGTAAATATGTAATTATTTTTTAAAATATCAACTAATTCTTTAGATATATTTTTCTTTATATGTCAAATAATTATTTTCTGTATCTATATAGTTGGGGTATGGTAATTTCTAATATTATAAAATCAAATAATTATTTCATATATATAAAATATTTCAAATATAATGGTTTTTCATCTACATTGTGGATATGATATTTCAAATATCATTATATCCATATATGAAATATTTCAAATACACATACAAAAATATAAAATATGTCAATTTATTACACTCATGATATGGATTGAAAAATAAATATTACACATATAAAAAATATATTTACTAAAAATAATGATATTTACAATAACTATTTGATTTTATAAATAAAAGAGTTATTAATTAAAAATATGAATTAAAAATTAAAAAAACTTAAAAACAATATATTTATTAATTATAAACATTGATTAAAATTAAAATTAAAAAAAGCTTGAAACAACATGAAATAAAAAATACATACTAAAATGCTTATAAGAGGAACTTAGGACTCAAAGATAAAATCACAATTATCTAACCATCTGACCAAAAAAACTAATGTGTTAAAAATATTAATTAAAAAAAGCTTAAAAAATATGAAATAAAAAATACTAATGTGACGTAAAGACTAAAAGAACTAACTTTTGACCATATGGCCAAAAGGGTTAAATTATTCATTTTTAGTAAAAAATAAGTTTTATAAGATGTATTTTCCTTTTTCTCTTTAAAATAATATAAGTAAGATAATTAAAAAAAAGTCTACCTTTTCAAAAATAGTAATTTTCGACATATAAATTACACGGTGGTTCACTTTGATTTTTAATTATTTTGTTGAAATTCGATTTTCATGAAAAAAATTGTTTGAAATCGAAAATTTAACTACTGTTTTTAGACAGTTAATTTTGAAAATAAAAATAAAAGGAAGTTTCCAAACAAAGAGGAGACTTGTTTGTATAACCGGTGATGTAAGATCTGACAACTGCATAATAATAATACTGATAACCGTAATAAACCATGTTAAATTAATTGCGTGTCTGGCAAGGTTTAATTTTGTCTAATAGAATAGAAATTAGGGAAGAAATGGCGTTTTAACCATTTGATAAACGTGTTTGAAATTTTAAGGTTTTTTTTAATTTTTTATAATATTGGAGCAAATGTTATTTAATTAGTATCATTCATTGTTGATGGCTGATATCAACAAGAGGAAATGAAAAGGAGGATGTGATGATGTAAAGAGATATCCATTTATTTTTGTTAAGTGAAGAGTTGGAGGAGTAATGTAAGTAGGGAGGCTAGGAGTATAAAAGAGAAGACTAAGGATAATAAGGAGATTGTGAATATTTGATGATTGATCCCAAGCCGAAAGGTATATAGTAGAGGTTCCGTGCTTGGAGATGATATCATCATGGTGAAATGCTTAGGGAGGATGTCTATGATAAGACTCATTATATCATTCATTCGAGTTGTGATGCAAAGTTGTTAAGTTCAAGTAGGGTTTGGTGACCTAACGATCACGTTCTCAATAGAATGATGGGTGTCTTGAAGAAAAGATGGGTGAAATCTTTTCAAAAGCAACAGTTTGCTAGTTTAAGGTTGGTCTACCAAGATATTTTTCGAAAAGAATAGGAGATTAATTGAAATCAAACCTTCTGAGTTATTAATCCTCTAGTGATTATCCAATCAATAATGAATGAAAAGTATTTGTGGCACTTCTCAAGTAATTTATTGTGCAATCATATATTTAAAATAAGTGGAAATATAACAAATTCAAATATTTTAAGATATAATCATTAATGATTTTAATTAAATATATCACATATGTGGACCACTTGATTTTGATTTTGTATGTTAGTAAGATGCTTTAATTAATTCCCAGCTAACCAAAGTTCTGTTTTCACATTAATTAAAGTACTCAAAGCTTTTCGGGTAGTTGATATTAGGATTTCGTTTTGGCTTTGATTTTGATTCCGAGAGTACATTTTATATTTATAGATAATGATTTTTTGTTTTTTTTTAATTAAAAATTAATTGTCCAATTAAATTACAGATTTAGGCAAAGCAAGCTATAACAAATGGATTAAACCATTATGTATAAATTAACCAAAATTAAATTTTAAAAAGAGTAAACTACACAAATAATAATTTAATTATAAAAAAATTCATTTTACGTATCAAAAATAAAAAAAAATTGCAATTTATGCACCCACATTATATAGTTCAATTATTTTGGTCACTCCCACAAAAATCACAAACGTTAAGCTGATCTGATAGTTAAAAAATTAATATAATAATAAATTTAGCCCTCAACGTTTACATATTATATCAATTTAGTCATAATTTTAAAAAATTAACCCTCAAAATCTAAAAATAATCCCATTTTAATTCTATTTCTAAAAAAAAGTTCAAAGAAACATATAATTAATCCTAATATGTCTTGCAAGGCATTGAAGAAGAAAATTGAAATAGAATTGGAAAGAAAAGTTCAAGATCATGGCCAATTGAAGACATGGGGTTTTTTCAGTAAAATTTAAAATTAAGATCAAATTGAGATTATTTGTAAAATTTGAAGGTTAATTTTTTAAAATTATGATTAAATTGATATGATATGAAAAAATTGAGGGCTGAATTTATTATTATACAAATTTTTTAACTGTTCATGTCAATTTTCCATTTGTGATTTTAACTGAAACTATTAAAAGGACTGAACTATATAACGTGAGTGTTTAAATTGTAAATTTTTTATTTTGAGTACCTAAAATAAAAATTTTTAATAATTAAGTTAATATATGTATAACTTACCTCTTTTAATAATTCAGAAATTAGAAAATATTTAATTCATCAGGGTCCTAATGTAAAACACTAGGAAGAGTCAATATTTTCATAAAACTGTTGAACCAACTTTTAAATTAGTGGTGGAAACTGGAAAGCAATAGTTGGTTTTCTTTATAGTCGCCTCTCTCAATAATAGAGTGCACATTAAATAAAGTCAAAAATTAGCTTTTAACACTTTTCAATCCAACGGCTACGATTGATTTCACTTAGATAAGGTGGCATGATATGAGTAGCTACGTTAGAGGAGAAATGTTATCTTCTAGAAGATTCGATTTCTCTTGTTAATTCAATAAATTAATAAGAGTTTTTGGGCATCCTGTTTATTAGTGGTATTAGATGAGATTTGAATATTAAAAAAGAGAAATTGTTTACTCAAGATCATTCCAGTATTTTTATTTTCAATAAATTTAACGAGCCTTTTTTTTTCTTTTATAATATTTTTAAAAAATATTTTATATAAAAAATATTTACAAAAGTTTTAGTCAGAAAATATTTTTTAAAATTAATTTTTAATTGGTGTTAAATTAATTAATGACATTATATCATTTGATATATAATAAAGATAAAATAAAAATTAAATTTACTATAAATTTTTTAACACTATTTTTATTTATTTTTTTTATAATGCTTAGAATTATCCATAGTCTTTTTTTTAACACTTAAATAGGAGGATAATGTGTTTTAACGGATTCGAACTCTTGTTTTTCTATACTGACAATAATATCAATACCAATCGGTAATTTACTATAAATATGATATTGAAGATTTGAAGTAAGCAATATTGAAGGTTTGTTTAAGATAAAAGATGAATTTCTTATTGATTTATTAAAGGAAAAGGTTTGTTTTCCTTTTATCCACAGCTTGACTTAGCTTTGCTTTGAGCAGCCAATGGATCTTCAATTTCTATGCTTATATTTGAATCTTGAAACTATCTTTCCTTTCTTTAATTAATTAGCTTATTATTATTATTATTCTTTTCTTCTCAAAACACACCACTTTAAGGTATAAATGTTATTTTATAATTTATTTTATTATAAGATTTTATTTATTTTTATCGAGAAATATTAAATGAGTCTTAAATCGATTTATATGAGTTTTATTGTTAATATAGGAGGATGTGGGTTCGAATATGCTGAGAAAGGGTTAGAGGTAGTTCTAAATATTGTGTCAAAAAGAACAGATATAATAGGAACTTATAATGAGATTATTAAAAAATGAAGAGGATTATAATTTATAGGCTTAAAAATATTATTGGGTAAAAATATAAAATAGAAAAAGAAGTAGAATTAGATTCTAACAAGAAAAAAAGACAAGTATGTGGAAGGTGATGAATTAAAGCTGAAGCATTCTTTTTTTGACATTTGGCAAATCAAATCAAAATAAGTAAATAAATAAAGATAAAAGAGAAATATTTAATCAGCTTTCAAAGTTATGATAAATTAGTAGAATTTAATTTATTGACTAAGTCACCACCAATAAATATATTTCAATTTGGATCATAAAATTATTTTGAATATTTTATGGAGAAAAGGAATTAATATTAAAGATTTATATAATTTGACCAAGTCGCCCAGCTCTATCTTTTGACTGTGAAAACCAAAGGCATATTTAGTGTTCCCAACCCATTTTCTTAAAATTTTAATTCACAAAAAAATAATTAAGCTTCAAATTGTACGGCTGATTACCTACAAGACAACATTTTATTTACTTTTAAAATTTTGAATTTAGAATTAATATTTAAGATCATACATTGCATAAAAAAGAACAAGAAATAAGTCAAAAGGAATTACGTTCAATTTTTTTTTTTTTGATTATTTTGATTGTAGTTGACTTTTGTTACTTTTTTTTCATTTTGACTTGTAATACTCTCAATTTTTCTAGGCAGCAAGGTCTATTAGACACTAGAATTTACCAAGAAATTGCACTTCTGATTTATGGAAATGTTTTTTTTTTTTAATAATAGTATAGAAGGTTAAATCTATTAAATTATTTAGAATTAGAGTAAATAAATAAAATATGTAAATATTGGATAATGATCAAAGTAGAATCAATTGAAAATGTTTATAGTTGAATGACCAAATAGAAACATGTTAATAGTTGAGTTATTAATAGTGTAGTTTACCATAAATTTTCCCACGTAATTAGAGTTAAAAAGGGTTTTCACATATGCCTATATTGAAATAAAAAAAATTAAAAATTCAATTTATTTTTAATTGAGTTTTAATTCGGTTAGTATCAATATTGCTGCCAATACAATAGGATGTGGGTTTGAATGCGATAAAACATACTTATCCTCATATTTAAAGGCTGAGATGTGTTATAGGTAATTTTAGGAATTGTATAAAAAATTCAATATATTCTTTAGGGAAAAGTTAAAAACACCATTATGTTCATATTTATTACCATTTAAAAAGATGATTTCTAGCAAAGGTGAAATTAGAAATTCTTTTGAGAAGATTTTAATTGTATATTTTTATGTGGGCTAAAATATAATTTTATTATTTTAATAGTTTATATCTTTATAATTTTTTAAAAGATTAAATCTAAAATTTATCCTTTTAGAGGGATCAAAATGAAATTCGATCATATACTATTTTAAAATTTTATAAATTTCAAAAGGTCAAATTTGAATTTTTTTTTGGGGGAGAGGGGAGTTGGGGCCTCTAGCCCTCCTAGTGTCGCCCTCATTTTTAAGTATTTTCTCAATTAAGTTGATATTTGATTAACATGTGATATCAACTTGGGTAATTCCTTTCCTACCCCTTAATTAAAAAAGTTAAACTATACCAAATGTTCCTAAACTTTATTTAAAATTACATTTTGGTCAATTAACTTTCAAAAGTTATATAATAATCACTAACGTTATCAAATTGTTACATTTTTATCACTCGACTGTTAACTTCCATAAAAAAAGTAACATTGCACCTTTATTCAAAGGGTTAAGCTATAGTTAAAAATCATTTTGATATTTTTAAAAATTTCTTAACAATAATTGTAAAAAAAATTAAACAAGTCTTAAAAATAAAAAAATAGATCAATTGCAATAAGGAAAAATAAAAAAAAATGTACAATAAATTTTTCCACATCTAATCTTATGAAAATTCATAGTCTTTGAACTTTCACAAAAGAAAAGAACATTAAAGATCCAATCATTTTGATCATACTCAATTTTTTTCATTTGCTTTGTTATTTCACACTCCCTTCATTTTCATCTTTCTTTGCATTTTTTCCCCTCTTTTTTCATGCAACTTGAAGATCATTAAAAATAATATATATATTTTATTTATAGTTGAAAGTAAAATCTTGACTTGAAATAAGAAAGAAGAAATGATGGGTTTAGAGAAAAAAAAGTACTTTGTATTATAAATTAAAAAAATCCAAAAATTCCAAAGCCGAAAGTTACTCAAAAACTCAATTAATCTAGTAACTGAAGTTGCAAAAAGAAAAAAAAAAGTTTAGAAAAGTAGGATACTTTGTATTATAATTGAAAGAAAAATCTCAATTTAAAAAAAACATTGGAACTTACCAAAAAACTAGACAATATAATAGAACATTTTGTTTTTCTCTCTCTCTTCATTCTTAATTTTTTCTTTTTTTTTTCATAATTATAAGCCTAGATTTCATTCCTTGAAAACTCGAGTAGCAATAATGGATCTAATAGTAGAATCCAAATTTTGCATTAAGATGTATTTTATTAGGGTTTTGAGAAAAAAATTGCAAAGCAATTTCTTGGTAAAACAACATAAATTTTTTGATGTGATTGAATGTGTTCAACAATAGTGGAAAACAAATAGAATTTAATACTGCCAGAAACATTAGTTTAATTTTTTTTAAATTTATACATATTTAAATATTTTTATATGTTTTTAAAAAGTATAATTTTTAATTGTTTTTATATATTTAAAAAAATAGTCTAAGGTTTTTTTTTTTTTTTTAATTTTACAAATTTTGTTAAGAAAATTTTAAAAATATCAAAATATTTTTTTAGTTATAGTTCAAGAACTAAATCAACTATTAATCTTTTGAATTAAGGTGCAACATTATTTTTTATTAACGAAAGTTAACAGCTAAGTGGTAAAAATGTGATAATTTAATAATGTTAATAACTATTATATAATTTTTAAAAGTAAAATGATCAAAATATAAATTTAAACAAAGTTTATGGAAGGTGTAGTTTACCAAATAACATTTAGAACGGAGGGTGTAGACAGATAATTGAGGAGTGAGAACCAGAAAGGAATAGTCCCTAAGCAGCTTGGGCCTTGGGTTCTAATCATATAGATTCGGGTTTTGTATTGGGTTTTCTCATTATTGTTTTGGGTCCTTAATTAATTCCTTCATCAGCAAAGATGCAGGCTTCTTTTCTTCTTCTTCTTTTTTTAAAGTCAGTTACAATCAAGATGACAATTATTATGATTCAAATAACTATAATAGATCAATTGTTGAGGTGAATTGTTGTATAGGATGGGGGCTTCAAAGTAGATTAATTACGGGTGGTGGTCTGATGGTCAAGGTATTTACTGTCTTAAGTATAATCTAAGTTGAAGTCGTGCTAGTCATGTTGCTTTAAAATTTTATCATTTATTTATAATTTATCAAAAAAGAAAAAGAAAAAGAAAAATTAACTAAAATAAATCGGGCGAGAATTCATGTATGATAAATTTGATATTTTAATTTTTTTAATTAAAAATTGTTGTTCTTATTAACTAATTTGTTGTCCTTCATTTATTGACTTCAAATGATAATCGAGGGCCTTCATTTATGATGGTAGGAAACTCAAATTTAAAATGAGAAAACAACATTTTACAAGCCATCATCACATGTAAACAAAGAGAAAAGGAATTTACCATATGAAAAGACTTTGA
The DNA here is from genome assembly GCA_020496765.1 of Gossypium stocksii. Lineage (NCBI taxonomy): Eukaryota > Viridiplantae > Streptophyta > Magnoliopsida > Malvales > Malvaceae > Gossypium > Gossypium stocksii. The sequence goes on from CM035623.1 coordinate 117,304,020, forward strand.
AAATGCGATAAAGAGATCATTAGCAACATCCAACCTAAAATAAATTTGATAAAATCCCATTTAAATATGACACCATAAAAAAAATTAAATAATTGTCCTCGTATTCCATAAATAATTTTATTGAACATCCAAGAAAAAAAATCTAATTAATCATTATGATATGGGAAATACATAATTAATAGAAAAATTCGAATTCCAACATTAAAAATGAAATTATTAAAAGATAAAAATAAATCTAAAAAAATACATTCATTCTGAATATATATAATTTTGTGTGTGTTATTTACATAAAACATACTTTTAACTTCTACCTATCCCTTTTTCAAAATCAACTTGATTTCAGGTCCATCTTTCCCCAAAAGAAAAAAAGGTTATCTCTCTAGGTTTCTCTATCTAGCCCTTTGTTGTTTTGGAATTTTATTAAAGATTTCAAAGCTATCATCATTATCACACAAATCAAAATCAAGATGATTAAAACTAGCCAAATTTGTCCAGTTAATGGGGGGTATAACAATAGCCCAAATAGAAATATTCACCACAATTCCTCCCACAAATTTATACAATAATTGACAGAATTACGAATGCTTTGTTGTTTTGTTTGGAGACTGTGCCAGCTTCATTAAGAGACCCCTTCGCTTTACCACACTGCTGTCCCAATGTATGCCAACGCCCATGGCCTTCACAACAAAGGCCAAAACAGATTCATATATTTCCTTTTTCCTTAAGATAAACCCTATAAACCAAAGGCTTTATCTGCCTTCCAGACTGCCCTGCTTTCCGGGACTGCGCCCCTTGTTTCTCCAAATTTAAGCTTACAGTTATGTTTATATATATATATATATATATATATATATATATATTATACATATCTGTTTTATAGTTCATTTTCATGATTCATGACTGCACCTCTCAATAATACTATATTATTTCATTAGAAGTGTAACGTGCCTAACCATTAAGATTTTAAGTTCTTTGTTTATTCCATTTGCGTAATTTTATGCTTCTTTTATCAAATATCTGTCAAGCCATATATAAAAAAAAATTTCAATTAAAATATTACGTGATTATATATAATTTGAAAGTAGATCTATACATCCAAAATGTATAGGGATTAAATTCTTGAAAATAAAAGTAGGAGGACAAAAATCCAAATGGATAAAGTGTAAAGACTAAGAGTCAAGATTGTTTGAACTGGTTAGGGTATCAATTTGGAGAAAGATGCATCAAACTAGTTGACATGCAAACAAGTCCGAACCGATTGAACTAAGTTAAAAAACAGATTGCACTAGTTTTTTTATTTTTTATTTTTCCTTTTAACGATTTATTCAATCAAACCACATAAATCAGTCATCTGACCAATTTGACTATTTAAAAATCTTAGTTACAGTATATTTTAATTTTTAAATTTTTATTTTATAATTAGATGTAAACAAATAACCAACCCAATATCAACGTGAATAAACTATAATAATCCATAGAAGATGACAATCTAAATTTTCTTTATTTGTCATATTTCAACTTAGAGAGGGAGTTGTAAACGATAATCAAGGGCAAACTTTTTTTTTTTGTTTGTTTAAACCTTCATTTATTTTTGTTTCCATAGGCACATAGGGAGAGTGGACCGACTGATGACTTATCACTTTGAAAAAAATATATACAATGCAAAATATATATATATATATATATATATATATATATTAATAACTTTTGCATGCAATTTTCGATAAAAAAAGAAGGAAACTTTTGCATGCTATCAGAAATGCAAATACGAATGCAAAGAATGGTAGTTTAAAGAATCTTTTTGAAGTTCTGTTAGGTGATACTGTCATTATTTGGAGGGCTATGGAGTACTGTACTATATAATATCATATAGTCAATAATATTAATATATTAATCTAAGGGTTGCCAAGGCACAACGTCGCATGCTTCAATACCACAAGTTCAAGATGATGGTTTCCCATTGTTTTTATCATTACTCTTTTCAAACAAGTTGATGCACTATATGGTATCACTTTATTAAAAGTTTATTTCTAAAAATAAATATAAACACCAATCGAAATTCATGTGATTTGCATGTAATTCACTCTTTCTTTACATTTCAATTTTACCAACTTACTAGGGTTTATTTTGTATCATTGAATCATGAAAACTTATCTTGAAACCCCATAATTTGACCTATGAACATGTCAAATGTGATTAAAATTTTCAATCTTAGATATGATTAAAATTTGAGAGTTTGCAAGAATGGCTTTGACATTATAACTTTGCAATCATCCTTTCCCCAAAAGATTACAACAAACTTTGAGACCACATTGGAAAGATATAGAGATTAATGATTATATATGACATAGAAAAACCCCTAAGGAGCCTTGAGAAGAAATTGATTTGAAATGCATCACCTTTTTGCCATTAGCAATTCACAATGGTGAAAATGAGTAGGGTATATATAGGTAATGATTGTGGGAAATGGATAGATTTTGATAAAGCTTTTAGCCGACAATGATTTCCCCCATTTGTTAGGATAAATTCTCTCAAAAAGTTTTTGATTTAAGTCTAATCTAATAATTGTAGCATTATCTTAATACATTTAATATGAATTCTTTCCAAATTAGTACCAACTATCTTCAAATAACTTCTATTAAATCTTATTAACCAACTGCTAACTAATAATTTAGTATCAACTATTTTCAGACATCATCTCCTATTAAAAATTGTTAACTGAATAAAACATACTCAACATATGTACTTACAATAAACTTGAAATTACTCTCTCAATTCTCTATAAACTTCCATCAAATAAAGCACTCAATGTAATAGGGTTTAGAGATGAACTAAAAACTCTAAAAAGTTTATCCATCCCCAAGCTTCATCTTGAGCAGATATATTTCATTTTGGGCTTTTCACATCTTGAGGAGATATATTTTATCTTGGAGTTTTCTATGTAATCTTCAGTTTTTTATGTGATATTAGAGTATTTTAAGTAATTTTGGATTCTTCTAAATGTGTTGTATCATGAAAAAGTCTTTGGTTTGCATTTCAAAAAACAGTTTATGCTAGAACAAAAATAGATGGAATAGATTTTATTCAAGAATCATCCGGATTACCTGTCGACTTAAGCCAAATTTATCATTACACAAAGAAGTAATTGCAGCCCTAATACCGACTTCATTTGTTACAAATCACTCACCCAAATACCCCATCATACAATAATACCTAAAAGAATGTCATAAAATAACCACAAAAGCACAACAAAGCTATCGACAAAGACACTCTAAAAATCATACTTTTAAGTGACGCCACAAGCATCCTATTTATATGTTGATCCAAGAGTTCATTCAACAGAGTTTTGATAAGCTTTAAACTTCTATTTAAAAGATGAAATTATCTCATTAATTGTCCTGAGTATTTATCACATGACAACCTTCATAAATCAATGTTCCAACAACTCCAAAATTCTCTCAAGAGATAAGGATAAGGATAAACATTTTCTTCACTTTAAACTTCTCAATATGACCATTTAAAGAGCTGAAGAGTCCTAGCTGAACTCCAACTGTTGTTTTGTCAAACGTGCTACTACTTTGAAAGTCGAAAACAACAATTGTTCATTAGGTTGAAATACTCTCAACCTATCAAGTAAATAAATATAAAGCCAAAAATTGAAAAAAAAAGCCAAAATTAATGCACAAACAACTTGTGATTTGGTAGATGGATATCTCAAGTTGCTTTGTACTAATAGATTTTGAAATATTAATAAAGTTTTCCAATGAAATACTTAAAAAATGCATTTAGTACATTACTTTGATTCAAATGAAAAAAAAGGGCTAACAAATAAACTTTATTATAATTCTCCTTGCATATCATTTGTTTGCCTCTTTGGTCCATCCCATTGGTTTAAAAAAATACAAAGGAATTGATATTGAAAATCATCCATTGCCAAGCTTGGAACAATTTTAAACATGAAATCCCAAAAGCTCTCACACATGAAGAATTCCATATTAAGTTGCCCAAAGTTCCCATTCTCCCCCTCTTTTAGGAACAACATTTACTGTGGAAAACCACTATTTTGCAACATACCCATTGCTATATATGAAAAGAGAAAGAAAAAAAAAAAAGATTTGGAAGATGGAGATATGATATCCATAAAGGTTCATTGCTTTTAATATTTTCATAAGGTGAAAAAGCACCACTTGATGTATAATTAACTCCCTATCTCTTTGTAAAATTTGATTCATTGGAGCAAAAGGGGGGAAATGATTAAAAAGAACTTGGAAGATGAGCTACCTTGTTTAGACTAAAAAGGTAAAACAAAAATATGGATTCTATAAATGTGTGTCCAAAGGTAATGGTTAAAAATAGGTATATACTAATTTAAATATATTTTAATTTAGTATTTTTTTATTAAATATATATTTATTAGTATTAAAACAGTGAAGCATGAACTTAATTAAAGGTTATTATATGGTACTAAGTGAAAATTAAAAATTTCACAAGTTTCATAAATTATGCATTAAATCTTAAAAATATAAAAGAAAATAATACGCTTGATTATATAATTTTTAAATTTCACTAGCAGTGTACATATAATAATCTATTAATTAATTATTAATAAAGTTAATGAAACCTAATCTAAATGGTAAGAAGTCATAAAAATTTTGAAATTTAGACTTCAAATTTTATATAAATTCTATTGAAATTTAAGTCTTTTAACATGTCAATTAGTAGCATGATTTCATATATATTGATTATAATTATAGTTTATAACTTAGGAAAATTTAATCACCAACCAAGGGCATATGTGTATATATACAGTTTGATTCTTTCTTTTTTTAGCAAGGCAAATGAGGTCATCTCAAAGGGGGTAGCCAGCTGCATAATCAACATTTTATTTGACATAAAGTGAGATGGTGTTGGTCTTGGTCACGACTAATAATAATGCAATAAAGTGGACCTTATTGGGATCATATAATAATATATGTCATTGAAAAGTTCTACCCTACTGTTTCAAATCCACCTGTGGTTGGAATCTTATTCCATTATTTTTTTATAAAATTATTATAAATTCTTATCATATTTTTTTTAATATAATGTTTAGAATTACTCATAATCTCTTCCTAACTCATAAGTAGGAGGATAATGCACTTCAACACACTCAACCTTATGTCCTCCCACATTGATAACAATACTTATACCAATCGATCGTTAATATTTAATCAATCCCATTCCACTACATTTAATTTCTCTAATTGATTAGGCTTGTTTTTTTAACACTTCCTGTAGGCTTGTTGAATTCAGGGTTTGAAAACGATAAAATATAAACTAAATCAGAGGTGAGTCTAGGATAGGGGCTGGTAGGGGTCCTGGCGCCCTCTAAAATAGAAAACTGTTATTTAAGCCTTTTAAAAATTTTAAATTAATAAAGTTAAAATTATACTTTGTCTCCCTAAAATTATAAAAATTTTATTTAATTCTTTAAAAATTATAAATATATAAATTATTAAAAATTAAAATTTCATCTGCACCTAAAAAAATTTTCTGACTTTGCCCTTGAATTGAACTAATCTAATTAAATTGAAATTTAACAATTATTTATTTATAAATACAGAATAAAATTTAAGAATTATATTTTCAATTAAATTTAACTTAAACAAATTAATATTTATATTATATTAAATCCGATCCAATTCAACCTGTAATCATATGTGATAAGGAAGAATATAAATCCATATTTACATTGTGCAAATTCAATATAAAATTGAATACAAATATATTTAAATGAGTAGACTACATTTAGGAAGTAATCAACTTCATAATATTTATTTATGCACTACATTTTTTGGGTCAAGTCTATGGTTGTAAGTCAGATAGCTTCCAACCTTTCCAAGGTTGCCTTGAAAATGAAAAAGCTGCCATCTACAAGCTCCCTGAATAAATAGAACAACCATCGCAATTCCATCAACAATATAAACACATAAGAGAAGACTGAATTAACAAATCTTCTAATTATACATCGCACAACGCCAAATCATTGATTATTTTTTCTGAATGAACCATCTTATTCAATTTTATTTTTATTTTTCTGATAACACTGCAAGAATCTCTGCAATGTCAGAGTTATTGATTTTTTTCCTCTGCTATCAATGTGACTCCTACGTCCGACCATATTGACGACCTGCCCTCTACTCTTTTTGTTTAGATTGTTCAAAGCGTGACCTCCACGCGCCACCTTCTTTGGCCAGCTTGTGGGCCCTATTTGCTTGGACCCATGCCCTACTGGAAACAATTAGCCTAGCACTATAATAATGTTGATTAATGGTAAAGAAAGCAAAAGAAAGAAAAACAACAAAAGTTGGAGTTAATTACCCATCAAACATTCCTTAAAATGAGGAAGAAATAATAACATAAACTTAGGTGTTCCTCTTTTATAAATTTAGTGTTTATGGATGCATTGATTTAAGTTTAGGTTGAATTTTAAAAGTTGGTGGTGTTCGAGATTGGGTTTAATTTTGTGTAACTAGCATAAATGATATATTTTATTGTTTAAAAAATAAAATATTGTTAATTTAGTGATAAAATATTATGTTGTAAATATTTAAGTTTTTTCATTTCTCACCCGAATATAAAAAATAGTTAATTATTTTCATTTTTATTTAAATTTATTTATAAATATTATATAAAATATTTTGTGTATTTTAGAGATAAATATCAAATTTATATATGAACTTTGGTTCAATGTATAATTTAATATATGAACTTTGATTTAGTGTAATTATATACATGAAACTTAAATTGTGGTTCGTATGCACACATTTAAAGAAACAGCTACATACGTTTATTTCATATTAAATTAATATAATTGTTTGTGTATGTAATGTATAAACGTAAAATGATGCTAATTCGATAGTATTGTCGATGATTTGTAAAAATTGAATTGAATCAAATCAAAATTTTATATATAAAATTACACATTGAATTAAAGTTCATGTATAGTTTTAATATTTATTTCTATATTTTATTATTTTTAAATAATAAATTAATATATGCATTAAAATTCAAAATTTACCAAAGTACAAAAACATACTAGAGTTAAGTAAAAATATTCATTAAATCTAATTGAAATATTAAAATATAAAAAGATAAAATCATTTTTATAAAATAATAAATTTTAATTATTTTTCATATAGATTTTAAGTATAATATAAATTAAAATGGTGAATTTTAGTTAAATGAATGAATAGAGACACGAGATTATGTTGCCTAATTACTCCCAAAGCAGAGGGGCCTTTCCACCAACTAATGTTTAAAGGGAAATCATATTTTTATACCCTCTGCTTAGATCTATTCATGGGTTTGAAGGTTGTTTCGAAATGTGGGAGAGTTTGGATAAAAATATAGGTCAAGCATCAAATAAGACATTTTTTACTCAGGCCTGGCTCGGCCTGAATTCACTAAAGGATAAAAAAAAATCTATTTTTTAAAATATTATTTTCTTATTGTTTTCTCTCTATTTTGCTACCATTTTATTATTAGGTTACTATTATTTTATTGTTATTGTTTGGATATTGTATAAAACTTATTTTATTGTTAATTTTGTTATTATTTTAAAGACATTTGTTAATTTTGTTATTATTTTAGAGGTATTTGCTTGTTAAGTTGCATCTATCTTAGTGTTATTTAAGTATATATATTTTTTGAAATTTATTTTCAATTTGTTGAGAAATATTTATTTTGATGTTTTTAGTATTTTTGATGTATTTTATATATTCTAAAATAATATAAAAATTAATATGGGCGGGTCAGGTCGGGCCTAAGTTTTAATATTTTTATTTGGGTCAAATTTAGGCAAAATTTTAGATCAATTTTTCGAGTAGAATCGAGCCTAAATTTGAACATTTTTATCCAAGTCGAACTTAAACACAATTTTAAACCCATTTTTTAGGCCCAACCTAAACTTTTAGTTGAGCCAGGCTCCACTCATCTCATGCCCACCTCTACCTCTCCCCTTTCCTTTCCTCTTTCAATGCAATTCCAGGTTCAATTATGCATTTTTATCATCTTCTCATCAACTCCCTTTAAAAACCTCACTTCTTCACCCCCAAAGTTCATCCCCTCCTTCTTTTCCTATTTAAACAATAAACTTCTATTTATTTATTCTTGTTTTTTAATGCTTGTTCTTACCCTAAAAGAATGGCATTAGAAGCTGTAATTTTTCAGCAAGATTTGCTTGGTTACAACAGCAATTGGAGCCATGATTTTGGCCTGGGAAAACCAGAATCCAAAGATTCTTTTGGATGTTTTCCTGACAACCAAACATCAGAGATTAATCATTTTGTTCATGGAGATTACTGGGTTTCTACAACGCCAACTTCATCAATGGCTGCACCAGTACCCCATCATCATCAACTGCAACATCATTGCCCAAATTCATCCTCGGATGCTGCTAATGTTAATGGATTATCATCCTCAGGTGACCCTTTCGATGCTTCAACAACACCTCGTCCCAAAAGACGTCGATTCAAAACTCGAAAAAACAAACAAGAGATTGAGAATCAAAGGATGACTCACATTGCTGTGGAGCGCAATAGAAGAAAGCAAATGAATGATTATCTTTCTGTTCTTCGATCTTTAATGCCTGAATCTTATGTTCAAAGGGTATTTTTCCCCCCTTTCCATCTTTATGTTCCTAATCGCGATAAACACCAAATCTCAAAATAATAATGTATTTTTCTTTGATTAGGGTGATCAAGCATCAATTATAGGAGGAGCTATCAATTTTGTGAAGGAGCTTGAGCACCGTCTTCAATGCCTAAGTGCCGAAAAAGAGGTAAAAGAAAGGTCGAACCTTACTAACGGTGGTCGCCGCAGCTGCTCGTCGGTTTTCGATGAATTCTTCACATTTCCACAGTACTCAACTAATTCAAAACAGGGTGATCGTAAAGATTCGATCTCCATGAATGATCAATCAACGGTTGAAACTCAATCTGCCGTAGCTGACATCGAAGTTAACATGGTGGAAAGCCATGTAAACCTCCGAATAAGATCGAAAAAGCGACCGGCGCAGCTCTTGAAGGTTGTTTCCGGGTTGAATTGTATGCGTCTGAGCATCCTCCATCTCAATGTCACAACTCTTGATCAAACCGTCCTTTATTCTCTCAGTGTCAAGGTAATTTATTAGACTTATTTCGGACCACATTGTTGCAATTGCGGATGTAAGGGATACAATTGAAACCGCGAAATAATTAGGTCCAAAATGCAGGTAGAAGAAGATTGTAAGCTGACTTCAGCGGATGACATAGCAACAGCAGTGAACCAGTTATTAGGTAGCATTGAAGATGCTTTGTTAACTAGGAACTTTCCATGACACCCAGTTTTATTTTCTCTAAATTTCGCCTCACTGTAATTTCCTTTATCTTAACTTTTTCACATTCTTATATGAAGGTCCTTTTCTCAGTTTTTTTTTTGCTTTTTAATCCTTAGTTTTGGTTTATTTTGTTTTAGGCCACTTCACCCTTCTAAGTTATTGAATTTGAACCCTAAATCTTCTACACTGGGATTTCACTTTTTGGTATATTTCTTTTATAAATATTTGTCAGGCCCCAGGAATTTTAGATACAAGTTTGGGTTATGGTAGAATATATGGCTTTGGTAAAGGAAAAGTTATTTTTCAAAACTAAAAATATGAGAACAAGTTCACAATAGAAACAACTTAAAAGGATTTCAAAATAAATATAGAAGAATTTTGGTAATTTATACCTATTTGGTATTAATTTTTTTTGGATTTAATTGGTGCCTAAATTTGAAAACCTTAAGCTAATTTGGTATCTCTTTAAGTACTTGACGAACATGGTTAAAATACGTTAATATGTGGCGCTGACATGGTATCTAAGACTAATAGCATAGTGACAAATGATAGCTTCACATTTCTTGCCACGTGCCAAAATGTGGAATTGTTTCATGTTACTATGCTATTGATTGTTAGTGCCACATCGGTATATTTTAACGATGTTAGTTAGGTATCTAAAAAAGTATCAAATTAGCTTATGATTTTTAAATTTAAGTACTAATTAAGTCTAAAAAAAAATACCGAATAAATAAAATTATCATGTTCAGAAACCTCTACATATATTAAGCCTTAAATTAAAGTATAATTTTGAGGTAAAACTAATAATACGCTATTATAATAGACAAAAATGAATTAACATAAGATTGAGGATTTTTCTTTCACTTACATCCAATGATGAACTTGGGTATCCTCTCTTGATTAAATCTATTCGTGAATCAGATTGTCCGTTTAGCCCGATTCAATATATTTTTAATAATTAACTTTTTAAATTCAATCATCCCCATGAACATATTTACTCTTTCGCATACGATGGTTTAACTTTAGTCTTCCCTTTTGACTATTCTTTTCTATTATAAATTATAAAAATACATGCATCAGATTAACTTAAAGTGGTCCACTCAAAATCAATTCATGTCTACTTCTATATATTTATAAGAAACAAAAATCCATTTTATTATTAAATTAATATTGTTATTAAAAAATATTACAATATCACTAGTTATATATATTTATAAAAAGTAAAAATCTATTTTTTATTATTGAATTTTTATTTGGATTTCGCTTTGTTCCACTATACATATGTAATATTCTAAAATTGGAGGTTAAAAGAATCAAGCTAGGCTTGAGAGGCAAAACTTTCGGTTAGGCTTATATGTTTTTCTAAGCGTTTTTATAACATGAAGGAGTTTGGTGGTCCAGTGCTTGGATGTTCAGCTTACTTTTGATCCTGTGTTTGAATTCTTGTGTATAAAATAAAATTTTATTTTGATTTTTAGACCTAATTTTAAAGAAAATCTGATGGATTAAAGTGTTGTTAAAATTTTGTTTTATGTAATTGTATTTTCAATTTATTGTTATTAAAAAAAGGAAAAAAAACAAAACAAAACAGTTTCCTAATTTTATTCTCCCAAGTTACTCTAATCTTTTTCCTTCGTTATTTTCTTTATTTTCACAGTCCAATTTCATATTTTGGTTTTGTTTGCTATAGTGTTTCTTTCTGTCACCATTTTCCTTGATTTTTTATTTTTACCTAATTGTTCCACGATTTTTATAATCCAAAGTTCTAATAATTTAAGTCGTCTCATTTGTTCTCTTGTTTTCGTTTAATCAAGTGTTGGAAAAAAAAAGTGCATAGTAAATGTCATTTTTCTTGGTTTTACATTGGTATAAATTGAAATTCTTAAGTTGAAAAATTGAGTTTTCAGATTGATAATGTAGAGGCAAATTGATTATTTCAGGTACTTGAAATCGTAATTTCATGTGTGTTTCCTAAACTTATGCAAATTAGGGTTCGGTTAAGTGTTGAAATTCATGAAACACAACAAGATTTGGAGTGGTTTTGGGGCCACGCAAGCAGCCACACGGGCGTGTGCTGCTGTAGAAACTAGAATAATTTGTTAGTCACACAGTTTGGTCATACGACTGTGTGACTCATGTAGGGAAGTTTATCATTTGCGCATGGGCGTGTGGTTTTGTCACACGGTCGTGTATATCCGTCACACGAGCATGTGTTTCAGCCACACGATCATGTCTCTTAGCCACTTAGTCGTCTAACTCAATCACATAGGCGTATGTTCCTACCACACGGTCGTGTGTTTCACTCACTTGGGCGTGTGTATCAGTCAAACGGTTGTGTACCCCTGTCACACAGTCTGGACCCTTCCACACGACTTTGGCACATGACCGTGTGGCCTTATAGACTTTAACTTAATTGTTCATTTAAGTGATAATGTGATGTGATGAATAGATTTGAGTTTATTGTTGTTATCATAACTCAGTAATTAAATACAAGTATAACCAAGTCTGAATCTGTTCAACTGGATCTGTGTACTTATGTTTTTGCATGTTCGTATGCATGTTGTGTGCATTTTGCGTTCGCATAAAAATTTATGGTTTTGGTTGTGAAGAGAAGGAAGTCTGATTTGGACAATTAAACTACAAACTAATCTGATAGCGGTATGTCTGCGATTTATATATTTATATGTCAACTCATTTGCACATTTTCATTTGAGTGGCTTAGATCCACTATTGTGGTGTGTAGGGTGGATGAGCCTACCGTAGTCCTTTGTGGTGTGCATGGTGGGCGGGCATACCATAGCCTAATTATGGTGTGCAGAGTGGTCGAAATGGTGTTTTGGCTGGTGGGGTGGGATTTTTGCTTGTTCTATATTGTACGCATATGAATTTATGTCTGTTTGTATGATCGTTAGGACGTTTATGAAATACTTTGAATAGTCTGGTGCAATTGGGTTACATGAGTGTTTGGAATAATAATATAATTGTGTTCTGTTTGTTAATGGAAACATTTCGTATATTGGATTACCGGTTTGTGTTTTTCATATGTTATCTGTATATAGATATTTTTTTGAAATATTTGTTGTGTTATTTCATCTTTTGCCATTTACTTATGTTTCAGACTCACATTGAGCTCGTGTAGCTCATCCCCTTAGTTTCTTCTTTTCAGGTAATCTGTGAGGTTAGGAGTCGGAATCAACAAAACGGAGGTTTCAGAATTTCAAGTTTCAGTTTGAGTTTTAAAATAAATTTTATAAAGATTGATAGTATGTTTTCATTGAAACTATAATTAATTTCATAAGGACTGTGGTATGAGTTTTGCCTTCAGACTTTCATTAAGTTTTGAGTTTATGGTTTTTTTAAAATTAAATTTGAGATGTCATACATGAGTTTTAGTATCTAAATACGATTTTTCCGACAAGATAACAATTTGTTTTTCCCAATGTAAACTTTTGATTTTTAGTTTGATTATCAAAACTTTCAGACCTCTTTTGGTTGCAAATTTATTAAATCATTAATTGTGAATTGGTTCCAAGCAAAGTTTTAAGCGAAAATAAGTTCAACATTTGCAAAGCATTTTGGAAAAATTCATTTTCGGTTTAAGTAAATAGCAAGAGAAAAAGACTTATGGAAAGAATTTTTGTGTTTAGATCAATGTTTTTATTTTGAGCCATTTTGGAGGCTAATGTGACCTCCAGAATCTGGTCGAAACTTCTAGGCTGAGTTTTGGGGTGTTACAACATATTTACATGCTCATCAAATATAGTATGACTCCTGCTTTGTTCCAAATATATAACATTTGTGTATCTCATTCAATCAAACGTTTGATTCTTTTAATTTAGTTGGTTTTTCAACTCATATTTTTTTTGCTCAGTTAAGAAAAATAATGTAAAACCAAGACATCCTCCATACCATGAATACAACATGAATACAACCACATTAGCACTGACAACCAAAGACAAAAACCTCCAAACAACTAGAACTATAATGCATTAAACAAAATTCACCACCAGGCTTTAAAAAAAGAAGATCTCGATATATCAGTTTTCGCCAAAGCATCTTCCATACCATTACCTTATGTGTGGATATCTTCGAACTAATATTGAGCCAACTGATTAGTGCCACAGTCGATATCTCCAAACAAATTTTGCAACGACCACGGTTATAATTCCTATTCATCAGCCATTCCAAAGCTACACTCAAACAAAATTCAATGACTAAAGATACATGCGTTTTCTAACACAATCTAATATATAAAACATATGATTATGGACACTATGTAAACTATCAAGCATTTAATCAAAGTATGATATATGTTATCTAAAGTAAGGTTTTGAAACTTTTTTAAAATTTTAAGATTTTGGCAACAACAAAAAAACAACTTAGAAATTTTGATGATCTTCATTGTGATAAGTGACATTGCTAATATTATAATAAAGTAATGCTTATTTCAAAATTCCTTTTTTATATGGTAAAATACTAAAAAAGTCCCTCAAAAGTAATTTGAAAATCAATTGCACCCTTAGTTGAAAAATGAATCAATTATTCGTAATAAAAAAATAATAATCAATTGAACCCTTCGAATTGTTATTATGGTAAAGGCCGTAATGGCCCGTTGAAGTTCTGCTGAATGGATTAAAAATGTCACGTAGCAAAACACCTTTGGTCCATATTTTTTTTATTTTTCTAATAAAAAATACATGGATAATAAAAAAATATTTTATTATATTCCTGAAATTGAAAAGAAACCTATTAACAAATTAGTTGAAACCCTAGTTATCGCTTAGCTCACTGTAGTTGATGCTCACTGTCGTCGGATCTTCTCTGACCAAATGCATCACCACTGAGACACGATGATCCTTAGACAACTTGCGCAGTCCACACAATCACCATTTACCATATCCAGCACAATCTCAATAAAAACCCAAAGCTGAGAAAGCAACAAACCCGAACATTAAATAAAAAATTGATTCCAAACAACCATCAAATAACCAAGATATCAAACCATATCAGTAAGGAAAAGAGAAAGAGCAAAGTTTTCTTGTTTCGAACTCCCAATCATTACCTTAATAAATCTATAAAACGCATAAGTGCAACTACAGCTACACTATCTTCGAATCAACATTAATAAATGGATACTTCTAAATTTAATACAATCTAACCTTGTTCATTATTCACCATGTTGTCTAAAGAAAACTTAATATACTAGTGCTTTCCTTTGCATTCGCCCAATTAAACTTCAAATACATAATAGAGAGTTTTTTTTTTAAAATGATGGATGTGAACATTGATTGTGTGGTTTGAAGAGTTCTTTATTTATGGTAGCATAACAGGTCCTTGAAAATTATTAATTATGTGTATCCTATGTCTGTGCTTTCTGTTTGAAATTCTTTGAAAATTAAGAATCACGTGCATGCTATGCATGCATTATCCATTAGCAAATGCCAAATGCAGCTGCACATTATGTGAATGTCTAACATTAGTTAATAGATGCATCTTAATCTAAAACTTATAAATCTAACTAACTCCATTCATTATTTTCTATTTGTATTACTCGTGTGACGCACATGCATAAAGGTTTTTAACTTTGCAAATTAGGTCAATTCCAATTTTGATTTACCATGTCTTTAATTTGAGCTATGGGTTCCATTTTGGAGGCAAAAATCTCCACAGTAATAGCAGGTTTGATTCCAGCAATGAATAGATTGTCGGATAAGAATATTTGTCTATCTGTAATGGAAATTACTCTAGTAGGAATATATATTTAAACGTCTTCTGCTTGGGTCTCAACTATTGATAAAACAATCATACTTCATTTATCTAGTTGGGAAATTGATTTAACGGCTCTTTCTAAATGCAAATAAAAAATAACTTTTGGATAAGCTTGACAACTTATTTGTTTTGGTAAGGGCAACTAATTAGCTTTTATTACTTGGAAGTTTATATATGCTATTAAATAGGGAATCTGGTGGAAACATAAAAATTTGCTTTAAAAGGAAACAAATCCAAGGTAATAAATGAGATATTAATGAGTGCATTTGGAAAGTAGAATTGCATTAAAGCATTAAAAATTATATAAGTCGCGGTAGTAAGTTTCAACTATAACCTACATTAAGTTTAAGTAGCATCCTTATTTGATGAGAAAAACCTCATCTATTTTATGAAGAGAGGGAAAGGCAATGGAAAATGGTTCTTTCCATTAAACCTCTATTCCAGGATTTAATACCGAAATCTCTGTTAGAAAAGCTTTGAATAATCATATTTCATCTTTGCATCTATTCCGCAGGGATGAAAATTGAGATATTCGATTTGAAAGAGCGCAAGAGACTTCATTGTGAGATTGAAGCTGATGAAAAAGTGGTAATAAGAGTATATTGACAACTGGTGAGAAAATAGTATGTAACGACTTTGAAATTTTTCTTCACAATGGCTTCAAGCATTCTGTTTGCCAAATAAGTGGTTGGTTCTTGTTTATTGACGGGACCAGGTAGCTGTAATGAGATTAATGGTGTCGATGGGCATAGATTTTGTGTGAGCATAAGAAAATTTTCAAAGTCTTTGCATAATTTGCTCCCCGGTAGTCAGTATCCCCTTATAACCTATTCTTTATCAGCTTTCATCTCACAATTAAAGTCTCTTGCACTCTTCAAACTTAAATATTTCAATTTTCATCCTAGGAAATAGGTAGACAAAAAATATGGTTGGTGGTTGATGATGCGCAGATCTAACCTAGCTTCTTAGTTGTCATATAAAAAATCAAAACGCAATATGCTCCTCATGAAAGTTTACAAGTTGTGAATTATTGGAGCAGAATGAAAATTTTCCATTGCCTTGAAGGCCCCCCAAAGTAAGTATCTCTACCTTGATTTTTGCCAATAGATGTACCGACTACTGTGATTTCAACTATCTTCTAATCTACAAAAACAATATTGATTTAATAAAAACTACCCTTTTTAATAAAATACTATTGAAACCAAAGGGTAAAAAATATATTCCCTTCTGTTTATGTTACATATTGTTAAATAATGTTACATATTCCCTTCTATTTATGTTTCTTTTGATATGGTCATAGTTGCTGCGTTGCAAGCTCATGCATGGAGAAAGGAAAAGGAAATTGTATATATTTTATCTATTCTTTTCCAGATGATGAAAATGTTAATGCTTTTGGCTTTTAAGATGGCAGTATTTTTATTTCTTTGCCATTTCGAGAAGTAGACATGAATGGTTTTGAGTGGACTGCTTTAACGTTAAGCTAATCTAGTGCATGTAGTTTTATAGTTTTATGTTTTATCATTATTACTATTTGAATCTTAAACATTAATCTTTCCCTTTTTCTATACAACAACAACTATGTCTTCTTATTTCAGTTGTCTGCTCCTTCCATATCAGCTATCAAAAGCATAGTCATGGCCATTATATTTTATAAATAAGTGTTCTGTTAGCCAAATAAGTCATCACTTCTTAGTTATTGACCTCACCCAGTAGCTGGAACGAGTGGAATCCAACGATTCATGTGGCCAAAATCATTAGTTCAGGTGACACCACATTGCATATAACAGTCTCCACATCCAGGAAGTCATTGTAAAACAGCTAGTAGACTTGATTTTCATCGAGGAAAGCACTGGAAATGAGGAACGAGCGGGGGAATACCTCCTCTGCTTTAAGGATTATTGAGCGAGTGTAGCCGTTGTTACTCGAAATCTTAAACAATATCAGATAAACATGCTTTCTGTGGATGCTCTTCTTCACCTCCTTTCGTCTCAACTCTTCATATTCAAGTAAAAAAGAATGCTATTCTTATTGCTTGAGAAGGGGTGGTGAAAATGTTCTCCAATATCTTTATAGAGACCGGTTGTGTTGAAACTAGTAAGATCTGAATATTCTATGAATAATTTTTTTCCAACGAAGGGAAACTAAAAAAAAAAAAAAAAAAAATTAAAGATCTAAAATTTTCATTTTAACTCCATTCACATTATAACCATTCTACAAAGAATATTTGTAAACTTTAAACACCTACCAAATACCACTGCCATAGCTCTATAAGTATGCAATTTCCAATAAATCCCTTGGATATCTCCAGCATTCCATGCAGTAAGTCATATATACGGAAATGCTCATGAGAGAGATTGAAGCCGAAGATTCATGACCCTGAGTGAGATAAGTTCTATGAATTGCAAAAAGAAAAAATTTCATAGTTTCAATGGTTGCTGACAGGGTGAAGATGATTCGCTGGATGTAATCATGTACATTTCTTACCATCAGGAATATAAGCCTCAATGTTTTGATTTCCTGTTTGGCTATTTTAACTTCAAATCGTGCTAGTCAAAGGGAAAAAAGGATTATGCTTAAATCCAATTGTCAAGTTTTTTAGTGCTCCATGTTGGGTCTCATTTTCATCTCTATATAGCCAGTTTTTTGGATTAACAAAGTGCACTTGGTCGACAACTATCAGCCCAAGCTATTTAGAACAACAAAATAGGTGGCTCGGAGAAGGAACCTTTTCCAAGATAGCCAATGACAATGAATTAAGTAAACATATTGTGGCAGACCATTTTTGCCTGGCCCAGAACTAAATAAACTAATAAAATCCAAAATTTAAAGTCCAAATTACAAATTGAAAACCCATAGCCCAATTTTATAAACCCGAGCCCAATCTATCAGCCCATACAAAATGTTTCAACAGCAGACCTTAACACCCATTCACAGCCGCTAACCTTTCATCTTCCTCCACCACACGCACCAATCAGCAACCGCCCATGCCTCTGACACCTGCAACAGAGACGTAAATGCAATGGCAGAGAATACACAAGCAGTAAAAGAGCCAAACAAAAGCGACAAAAAGAGAGAATTAGATGGTCATTTTTCGGCTATAAGAGCCAAGATGTATTCACCTTTTGTTTTTTTACGAATTTTTATGAACTGAACATTAAGAAAGAAAAAAAAAAAATTCTGCAGAAGGTGATTTTTTAAATCTCAATTTCTTTTTGTTTCAATTTCTTTTTACTTTTCTATTATTTATTTCGTGTTGCATTTAGATAATAACATAAAAGGAAAAAAGAAAACCTTGATCTTGTTGTGTAGTTGCATCGCCGGCGTCTCTCTCCTCCGATTTGAGGGTCGTCGGACCCTTGAGGTTCGGCCTTTGGCCCCGCGGAGGACTCGAGGAACAAAAGGGTCCTCTTGTCATTTTAATTTTTTTTTCTCTTCCTTTTTCTTCATTTTCGGCCTCAAACCCCAAGTTGGTCGCATAAAGGAGGGTAAAAAGGGAGACCCCAGGTACGCTGGCCACCTTATATGGTGGTGGACCGGCGACGACAATGGCGATGAAAGGATTAAATCCCTAGCCAAACAAAGAAAAAAGGGGGTGACTCTCTGTTTCTCTCAAAAGGGGGGGCTGTTGTTTTTTTTTGCTAATAAATGGTTGTGATATTTTGTTTTTTTTTTTAAAGAAATTTTAGTTTTAAAAAAAGAAAGGGAATTAAGCACTGCCGTTTCAGCCAAGGGTGGCCCGCACATATCCCATTTAAAGGGATATTTGCGTTTCGCAGCTTTGTTCGAATAGGCCCTGATTTCTGTTCTTTTGTTCTTTTAATTCGGCCCTCAACTTTTACGTTTTTGAATTAATCCCTTAAGCTGTCAAACTACATGTGCAGGGAATCTATGGGAATATTTCTCATTTAATCCCCATTAGTTTCGCATTTTTTATTTCACTCTTAAATTAACCACTTGTTATCCACAATTCATCCCCCTTTTTTACTTTGATTTCAAATTCGCCCTAACCTACTTTATTCATTTATTTACTTTAAAGTGTTTTATTATGTGTTATTTTTAACATTTCATACTGTTTTTTTTTTTTAAAACATTTAGTCCATTATATTTTCAAATCTCTTTGTACATATTATTTGCTTCAAACTTTTTTATATACATCATTCTTATATATATTATTTACTTTTAATAGTTTCATACATATTATTTTAAAATTATTTTATGAATTATTTATCTCAAACTTTATTTTTATTATTTGATTTAAACCATTTTCACATGTTGCTTTAAAATTTTGTCACATTATTTACATTCTCTAATTTGTTTATGATTGTTTCAAGATCTTATTTATATTAATTGTTTAAAAAAAAAAACATACACATTTTATTCATTTTAATTTTCTTTCTTTTAAGCTGTTTTTGTTTTTATTTGTACCTATTTTATTTTAAAATTTTTATATTCTGTTTTTATTTGTTTTATTTTGTATAATTACATATTGTTTTGTTTTAATAATATACATGATCTATTTTTGTTAAAATTTTAGTTACTGTTTTTTTAAAACGTTTTGGTACACCATTCATTTTTATTTACATATGTTTTTATTTTTACCAAATCGCTTTCCTTACTTTATATATTATCTACTTAGGAATCTTTTTACGCATTATATGCCACCTTTTTATTATAATTATTTTGAAGTTGTTTTGGAATATTATTTATTTAAAATTTCTCTTTCACACATATTATTTTCAAAACTTTTTATTACATTTTGAAATTGGTTTGTGTATGGTTTTTTTTTTTAAAAAAAAAAAACTCTATCTATTTGTTTTACAATGTTTTATACCATTACTTACTTTAAGTTCTTTTACATATCATTATTTCACACTCTTATATACCATTTATTTTTTTTTATCTACTTTAAAATTGTTTTGTACATTATTGATCTTTTTAACTTATTTTTATCATTTTTTAAATAATCTTTTTGTTACATTTTTATTTATTGGTCCAACTTTTTTTAATTGATGTATGATATCCGTTTAATTATTCTTAAATAATCGATGTGGTTATCTGAATGATGTATTGTGATTATTGTCATTGTGTATATATGATTTTATTGTTTGTATTTTCATATCATCCTCATGCATCAGTATTTGTATATTATTGATCCTTTTCTCGCACTTTTTAGCTATTTCATGTGCATCGTATTGCAAATCAAACTTCCTTACGTACCTATCCAAATTAGGTTGCTTCATCTTATTTCAAACCAAACAAACGTACATCGTCTAAATGATGTCCCCGCTATCATTCAAAAACGAAAATCTTTATAAAATAAGGTGATATTTTGTTATTGGAAAATTAAAAAATCGTGTCCTAATGTGCTGGGTTGTGATTATTCATTTGACCAAATAACTAAATATCCCTTCTAAATTTTAAAAATCCTTTCAAAATTTTATCCGTGTCTTCTTAAATTAAAAATAAGGCAATGTTTTATGTTTGGAAAATCGAGAAATCGTGCCCTAATGTGCTGGGTTTCGATCTATCGTTTGCCCAAATAATTAAATACCCTTTTTAAGTTTCAATACATGAATTTTTGGAGATCATGAGGTGATCTTGGTTTCGAAGGTCTAAAATGCTGTATCCTAACGTGTTCGATGTGGTATTTTATTTCTTCGGAACAAGAGAATTTCAACATCCAATTCGGGTTATCTAAATTTTTTTTAAAAAAAGGATTGTATTTTTAAAATCTTTTCAAATTTTTCGACATTAGGACATTAATTGATCGGTTCGGTACCAATTTTGGGCGCGACGAGGGTGCTAACCCTTCCTCGCACGTAACCGACTCCCGAACCCGTTTTCTCAAACTTCGTAGACCAGAAACACTGTTTTAGTAAACCAAAATGTTTTATTAAAACAAATGTGATCCGATCACACCTAATAATGATCGGTGGCGACTCCCATTTTAATTTTCATTTTCAAAACCAAGTCAATTCCTGATTTCAAAAAAATGGTTTCGACACATACCAATGTCAAATGAAAATAACTTGGCATACCAATGTCAAAAAGCTGAGATCAGTATCTTTATTACCCTTGTTTTATGGATTTCTTCTTCCCCTTCTTCTTGTCCTAGTTTTGTTTCTGCTTCTGTTTCTGTTCTTTCTTTTTTTGCATTTCTTTTGCTAGGTTCCTATTCTTTTCTTCTCGTTTCCTCTCCTCCTTCCGTGCCTGTTGTTTTCTTTTCAACTCAGTAATTCGGTTCTTTTCTCTGATGCACATCTCTACACTATGCACCTCAGCCACCTTATGTCTCATCTCGTCGAAAGATTTAAAAAGTTTGTTGCAATCACTGCATTTGTAGTTGCCAGTATCATCTCGTTTGGCTTTCGGAGCCATTTGCAGGAGTTCTTTTCTTTCTTGGGGAAAAGAAATGACAGAGAGAAATTTGGAATGAAAATAACAGATAATTTGCAGAAACGAGAGAGAGAGTTGAGAGAATATGAGCTCAAGAAACTGACAATTCTGTTATGAAATTGCTTGACCACCCTCAGGTGTAAAAACTCACGTTTCTGTATTACCCTTATTCTCTATATTACCCCTGTTATTTGTTGTTTTTTGTTTTTAGTTTTATAGAAATTAAAAGTATTATTAGATATTTTTATATAATTTTTACATAACAATATTATACATTTTATTTCTATAAAAATAAAAACAAAAAACATCGAATAACGAGCTAATGAATATTTATTATATTTAAATAAACAAATTTCTTAATTTCTCTATTTGTAAATATTAACCTTATGGAAATTGATAAATATTGATAGTGTATCAATATAATTGTAAACTATATTATTAGTGATAACTATGTCACACTCCGAATAAATTTGTTAAGTAGCATATCTTTGTAAAAGAAATCATCTTGCAAATAAATCGAGGAAAAACTTATGAATCTATCCGCTATAGAAAACGACTTTATGATAGTCAATATGGGGCCTCACCACCCATCAATGCATGGTGTTCTTTGTCTCATCGTTACTCTAGATGGTGAAAACGTTATTGACTGTGAACCAATATTAGGTTATTTACACAGAGGAATGGAAGAAATTGTAGAAAACCGAACAATTATACAATATTTGCCTTATGTAACGCATTGGGATTATTTAGCCACTATGTTCACGGAAGTAATAATCGTAAATGAACCAAAACAGTTGGAGAATATTTAAGTCCCTAAAAGGGCCAACTATATCAGAGTAATTATGTTGGAGTTGAGTAGTATAGCTTCTCATCTACTATGGCTTGGAACTTTTATGGCAAATATTGGTGCACAAACCCTCTTTTTCTATATTTTCAAAGAAAGAGAATTAGTATATGATCTATTCGAAGCCGTTACCGATATGAGAATGATGCATAATTATTTTCGTATCGGAAGAGTGGCGGCCGATCTACCTTATGGTTGGATAGATAAATGTTTGGATTTCTGTGATTATTTTTTAATAGGAATTTTTGAATATCACAAACTTATTATGCGAAATCCTATTTTTTTAGAATGAGTTGAATGTCAAATTATAAGTTTATAACCCCAGCCCATTCCCATTTTGGGCGGAACAGATCTACTAATTCTTTGATTCCATTATTATAATCTATAATCTGATGATCAAGTCGATTCCATGATTATAAGTTCATTCCATACTGGACTAGACCGGAATTGGGCTATATACATTCTCATTATGAGAAGGGTCATTCGAGCGTATCTAAATAGATACTATGTTTACATATGAATCCCTACGTCGTTACATTCCATTTGATTCCAGATGCTTGTAGCATTGGGCCGGATAATCCTTTTTTTCCCTTGACTAGCACGATTTGAAGTTAAAATAGCCAAACAGGAAATCAAAACATTGAGGCTTATATTCCTGATGGTAAGAAATGTACATGATTACATCCAGCGAATCATCTTCACCCTGTCAGCAACCATTGAAACTATGAAATTTTTTCTTTTTGCAATTCATAGAACTTATCTCACTCAGGGTCATGAATCTTCGGCTTCAATCTCTCTCATGAGCATTTCCGTATATATGACTTACTGCATGGAATGCTGGAGATATCCAAGGGATTTATTGGAAATTGCATACTTATAGAGCTATGGCAGTGGTATTTGGTAGGTGTTTAAAGTTTACAAATATTCTTTGTAGAATGGTTATAATGTGAATGGAGTTAAAATGAAAATTTTAGATCTTTAATTTTTTTTTTTTTTTTTTTAGTTTCCCTTCGTTGGAAAAAAATTATTCATAGAATATTCAGATCTTACTAGTTTCAACACAACCGGTCTCTATAAAGATAGTGGAGAACATTTTCACCACCCCTTCTCAAGCAATAAGAATAGCATTCTTTTTTACTTGAATATGAAGAGTTGAGACGAAAGGAGGTGAAGAAGAGCATCCACAGAAAGCATGTTTATCTGATATTGTTTAAGATTTCGAGTAACAACGGCTACACTCGCTCAATAATCCTTAAAGCAGAGGAGGTATTTCCCCGCTCGGTCCTCATTTCCAGTGCTTTCCTCGATGAAAATCAAGTCTACTAGCTATTTTACAATGACTTCCTGGATGTGGAGACTGTTATATGCAATGTGGGGTCACCTGAACTAATGATTTTGGCCACATGAATCGTTGGATTCCACTCGTTCCAGCTACTGGGTGAGGTCAATAACTAAGAAGTGATGACTTATTTGGCTAACAGAACACTTATTTATAAAATATAATGGCCATGACTATGCTTTTGATAGCTGATATGGAAGGAGCAGACAACTGAAATAAGAAGACATAGTTGTTGTTGTATAGAAAAAGGGAAAGATTAATGTTTAAGATTCAAATAGTAATAATGATAAAACATAAAACTATAAAACTACATGCACTAGATTAGCTTAACGTTAAAGCAGTCCACTCAAAACCATTCATGTCTACTTCTCGAAATGGCAAAGAAACAAAAATACTGCCATCTTAAAAGCCAAAAGCATTAACATTTTCATCATCTGGAAAAGAATAGATAAAGTATATACAATTTCCTTTTCCTTTCTCCATGCATGAGCTTGCAACGCAGCAACTATGACCATATCAAAAGAAACATAAATAGAAGGGAATATGTAACATTATTTAACAATATGTAACATAAACAGAAGGGAATATATTTTTTACCCTTTGGTTTCAATAGTATTTTGGTTTTGGGCCGATTAGACAAGGGCCATTAGGATTGCTTTTAGGTTGGTTTTTTCCTTTTAGAAGGATTTGTATACTGTTCGGCTTGGCCTTTTAATAATGGAAAAGTCCCAGATTTATTTTCGAAAAAAAAATTCCTTGTTAGGGTCTGAGTAGGTATTAGGGTTAAAACTTGATTCTTAACAACTGGAGTACCTATAAAACTGAACTCTTGCCGCCCCATTCACTACAACTCTCGAGTCTTTTTTTTTTCTCTCATCTTTCTCTCCGAATCTATTAATTAAGAATTTTTGTGTGTTTTTAGAAAGAAGGAATTAGGGTTCCATGGACAAGTGTAGATTCTCAACAGCTGAACAGGAGGTACAATAGCGTAACCTCCCTGGTGATGTTTTAAC
Organism: Gossypium stocksii; assembly: GCA_020496765.1. Taxonomy (NCBI): domain Eukaryota; kingdom Viridiplantae; phylum Streptophyta; class Magnoliopsida; order Malvales; family Malvaceae; genus Gossypium; species Gossypium stocksii. Next base: position 117,328,739 of record CM035623.1, read on the forward strand.
TATCGTCCTTTCTCATCTTTTTGGTAAAGATTATGCCAATTTGCTAGCTGTTTGTCGTTCATGGAGGTCAGCTCCACCTCCACTGAGATCCATCCCCAATCCTTCTGTAAGTCCGTATCCGTCTCTTTTCCACTTCTCCGGTAACAATTCCAAGTGCAAATTCTTTGACCCTTTTTACAATGGCACATATGTTGCTCAGATTCCTGATGAATTGATTGATGCAAGAATTTTTTTCTCCAACTACGGCTGGTTGCTCATGTGTCAAGATACTCAACTCTTTTTCTTCCATCCATTCACCAATCAAAGGATTGACTTACCAAGCATACAACGTCACACCTTAGAAGAGTATGGCAGAATGTGCTTCTCCACTCCACCCACTTCACCTAATTGCATGGTTTTCGGTATTCTAGATGATTCTCCAACAGTAAGTGACGTAACAATCATTCATCGGGGAGACAAACATCCGTTATGAGACAAATAATGTAAGGTTCTATACATCTCATGGTAATCCTGTTTTCTACAAGGGTGCCTTCTATTATTTGGGCATAGATGGAAAATTGGGCATCTTCGATCCCAACAAAAGGGGAAGCCGTTGTTGGGAGATAATTGACAAGCTAAAACATCCTTGTGACTCAATTCAAGAGAACTTTTTAGTTGAGTCCAATGGAGAACTGATTTCGATCTGTATGGGCCATATTGGAGAGTATGTCAGGGTTTTTCGACTTAATTATCACTATGAGATTAGGTGGGAAGAAGTTCACAACTTGGGAGATGAGATGATTTTTGCTAGTCGAACAGGTAGTATGTGCATGCGAACTCATTCTATGGGGAATACTATATATTTTCCGAACTTCGACAATGGAGGTAATGGGCTGTTTTATTCTCTTGCCTCACGTAAATTTCACTCACTTGGGGTAGCATTACCTAGAAAAGATTTGTATAATACCAAACGGATGTTACATTGTGCTTGGATAACACCAATCGCTTTGGAAGTTTATACAGACGATGAGCTTAGATGGTTTTCGAATCGTGAGACTTTTATTCCTTCTAGCGGAAGAGTGAGCGTCGTGGGGCAACCCACACACATCCCTTATTTGTCTTCACAAATCTTGAGCACTCGAGCAATCAACTCTTCTTTAACATGTTCAATACCCCTCACAGTGCTAAGGGGATACTTGAAGTTCTCCAAATGCGCACAGTAACATGTGCTTTCGGTTGGTTATTTCAGGTTGACTGGGGCTGTTCGGATAGTTTGTTAATTAATCCGCAAACCATGGAGAAGATCTACCTCCCTCGACTACCCAAAATATTCAATACATGTGCAATCTCATCGTCTCCTAAAGATCCTAGTTGTATTGTCTTGCTTATTGATTATTATTCTTTTGAAAATGGTAGTAGGGTCGATTTTATTTACTGTAGGCCTGGTGAGAGTGAATGGACAATTGTAACAGTATCGGAAGAGGTGAGTTCTAGCTCGGATGAATCACAAAATTCAACAGATTCTAATAATGAGGAAGACGATGAGGAAGAGGTGAATTCTATCTCGGATGAATCCAAAAATTCAACAGATTCCGATAATGAGGAAGACGAGGAGGAAGAGGTGAATTCTAGCTCGGATGAATCCGAAAATTCAACAAATTTAGATTATGATGATGAGGAGGAGGACGAGGAAATAGAACCAAAGATCCTAACTAAAGGTAGAATCGCACATTTAACTGGCTACCAAAGTAAGATTTATGGGCTAATGGCTAGGTCAGACTTGGTGAAAATAGATTTTGATCCAATTTTTCAAGTGAAGTTTGTGAAAAGAGGTGTATGGGATAGAGTTGAGTTACCCTCGGCAACCTCTCTTGGAACCGTAGATAATAAGATTTACATGGTTGAATCATGTGACGAACTTTTCGTGGTTCGAATAAATTTACGTGGTGAGAGTACTGAAAATGCAAGCAAAATTACAGAAGTGGAAGTTTTCAAGTTAAGTTTGACAAGAAAAATATGGGAGAAGGTGGGATGCCTAGGAGAGAATATTGCTTTCTTTTGTTATGGACATAGTTGCTGCGTTGCAAGCTCATGCATGGAGAAAGGAAAAGGAAACTGTATATACTTTATCGATTCTTTTCCAGACGATGAAAACGTTTATGCTTTTGATTTTGAAGATGGGAGTATTTCTGTTTCTTTGCCATTTCGAGAAGTAGACATGAATGGTTTTGAGTGGACTGCTTTAACGTTAAGCTAATCTAGTGCATGTAGTTTTATAGTTTTATGTTTTATCATTATTACTATTTGAATCTTAAACATTAATCTTTCCCTTTTTCTATACAACAACAACTATGTCTTCTTATTTCAGTTGTCTGCTCCTTCCATATCAGCTATCAAAAGTATAGTCATGGCCATTATATTTTATAAATAAGCGTTCTGTTAGTCAAATAAGTCATCGCTTCTTAGTTATTGACCTCACCCGGTAGCTGGAACGAGTGGAATCCAACGATTCATGTGGCCAAAATCAGGTGAGGTCCTTTATTACCCTTGTTCTCTTTATTACCCCTGTTGTTTGTTGTTTTTTGTTTTTAGTTTTATAGAAATTAAAAGTATTATTAGATATTTTTATATAATTTTTACATAACAATATATATTTAAATAATTTTTATAAGTTTAATATTTATGATAATATTTATCATATTTAAATAAACAAATTTCTTAATTTTTCTATTTGTAAATATTAACTTTGTGGAAATTGATAAATATTAATAGTGTATCAATATAATTGTAAACTATATTATTAGTTATAATTACGTCACACTCCGAATAAATTTGTTAAGTAGCATATTTTTGTAAATGAAATCATCTTGCAAATGAGTCTCCATAGTTGATTTTATGATACCAGATTCCCTATTTAATAGCATATATAACTTCTTAATTAGTTGCATTTACGAAAACAAACAAGATGTGAAGCTTATCTAGAAGCTGTTTTTTATTTGCATTCACGCTTTTTAGGAAGATCCACTAAATCAAATTCTCAACTAGATAAATGAAGTATGATTATTTTATCAATAGTTGAGACCCAATCAGGAGACGTGTAGACATATATTCCTATTAATGTAATTTTCATTACAGATAAACAAATATTCTTATCCAACAATTTATTGATAAATCAAAATAGGAATTGGCCTAATTCGCAAAATTAGAAACCTTTATGCATGTGCGTCACATGTGTAATACACGTAGAAAACAATGAATGAAGTTAGTTGGATTTATAAGTTCTAGATTAGGATGCATCTATTAACTAAAGTTAGACCTTCGCATAATGTGCAGCCATATTTGGCATTTACAAATGGATAACGCATGCATAGCATGCACGTGATTCTTAATTTTCAAAGAATCTTTCAAATAGAAAACATGTACACAGCATACACGTAATTAATAATTTTCAAGGACCTCTTATGCTACCATAAATAAAGAACTCTTCAAACCACAATCAATGTTCAAATCCATCATTCTAAAAAAGCTCTCAATTATGCATTTGAAGTTTAATTGGGGGAATGCGAAGGAAAGCACTAGTATGTTAATTTTTCTTTAGACAACATGGTGAATAATGAACAAAGTTAGATTGTATCGAAATTAGATATATCGATTTATTAATATTAATTCAAAGATAATTTAATTATAGATGCATTTATGTATTGTAATCCATGTACATACATTTTACTTTACACGTGTCTTCCTATTTCAAATAGAGAACGGTAAGCTCGGACACATAAAAACCTATAAATTTAAGAGAAATATCATTTTTATCAATGCTTAATCTTTCTAAGAAACTAAATTATGCATTTGAAGTTTATTATAATGAAAAAACTTGAATAAATTTACCAATACATCTTGCTAATTGCAATCTATAGACTTAGTTAGGCAGAGCAAACACAATAGATGTGAGATCATAATGATTCAATGTCTTTTTTGGAATATATAAATTACTTTAAATTTAAATCAATTTATTATCTACATTAAGTTCGATTATTACAATTAGAAATTCGAATCGATTAAATATTTGAATTTAGTAAATTACTTTAACAAAAATGTTTTAAATTATAAATAAGATAATTGTATTATCCATAAAAATACTAGCCCGGCCTGGCTTGAGTTATATACTAAATATATATTTTTTTTTATTTTTAATCATATTTACATTTTATTTTCAATTTTAATATAACCACTTTTTATTATATTTTCATTTTGTGTATTGTTTTAAGAATTGTGTGTCTCATTTTTTATTTATTTCTTGTTTTAATATTTGTTTTTATGTTTTTAAATATATTAGATTTATTATATTTTAAAATTTTTTATTTAATGAAATAAGCTAAAAAAATTAATATGGGCCGGGCTAGGCTTAAACTTAACAATTTTATCTCGAACCGGGCTTTGATAGATTTTTAGGCCCATATTTCGGGCCGAACCGAATCTGAGCCTAAAAAATAAGTCTAAAATTTTATCTAGACTCGGCTCAAACCTGGCCTGACCCAATCCATACAGACCTCTACCGGGAACTATGAGCCCAAGCTATTTAGAACAACAAAATAGGTGGCTCGGAGAAGGAACCTTTTTCAAGATAGCCAATGACAATGAATTAAGTAAACATACCAATGTCAAATGAAAATAACTTGACATACCAATGTCAAAAAGCTGAGATCAGTATCTTTATTACCCTTGTTTTTTAAGTCCTAGTGAGAAATTTTAAGTACTAAATTGAAAAAGAAAAAAGAAAACGAAAACCAAACAGCATCGCACATTCACACTCCCTCTCATTGAAGCTTATTTCCGGTCGCCTGAAATACAAATGAAAATCAGTTAGATACTAATATTCACTAAAAACCAGAAATTATTAGAATTTTTAATACCTTTCTTGGAGCCAGATTTCTTCTTCTCCTTCTTCTCGTCCTGGTTTTGTTTCTGCTTCTGTTTCTTTTCTTTCTTTTTTTGCATTTCTTTTGCCAGGTTCCTGTTCTTTTCTTCCCGTTTCCTCTCCTCCTTCCGTGCCTCTTCTTTTCTTTTCAACTCGGTAATTCAGTTCTTTTTTCTCATGCACATCTCTAAACTATGCACCTCGGCCACCATGTGTCTCATCTCGTCGAAAGAATTAAAAAGTTTTTCGCAATCACTGCATTTGTAGTTGCCAGTATCATCTCGTTTAGCTTTCGGAGCCATTTGCCAGAATGTTGCGTCGAGCATCGATGCTATTGGCCCGTCGACCCATTTTGGCAGCAAGGGCTCGACCCTTCTCCACTGATCTGCCAGCGGCTCCCTCTGCGGATGCCACATTCACGGAGGCGTGGACTAAAGTGATCCCCAATATGGACCCTTCTAAAACTCCTCTCTCTTTCATGCAGCCTCGTCCTCCCACTCCTTCCTCCATACCTTCCAAGCTTACTGTCAATTTCGTCCTTCCTTATGCTTCTGAGTTGGTCACCAAAGAGGTATTCTGAGTTGGCCACCAAAGAGGTAACATTTGGATTTTTTTTTTTCTTTTTAAATTCCATTTGGGATATTTCCGATTTTTCTTCAATTCTGTTTTCTGGGATTAGGATTGTGGAAATGAATATTTTCATGCTATTCTCCGGTACAAGGCAAAATGTCAAACCTTTATTTTTTATTTTTGCTGAAATTATGTTAGTTGTTTTTTCGATAGAATGCAATGCCAATTACTTTTATTTTGTCTTCTCTGTTTGTAATGGTGATGATCTGAATGGGTCTCTAATTGTACGAGCTACTGTTAATTTCAAACATTTGCCCTATACAACTCCTATTGGTGAATTTACCCAATATTGATACCATTCAATGCAATCTTTAAATCGGGTTACAGATTCTGAAGCAAAATTAAATTCCCTGAAAGACAAGACAACCAATTGTGGTATTGCACTGCAATTTAAAGTGATTGCGAAAAACTTTTTAATTCTTTCGACGAGATGAGACACATGGTGGCTGAGGTGCATAGTTTAGAGATGTGCATGAGAGAAAAGAACCGATTTACTGAGTTGAAAAGAAAAGAAGAGGCACGGAAGGAGGAGAGGAAACGAGAAGAAAAGAACAGGAACCTGGCAAAAGAAATGCAAAAAAAGAAAGAAAAGAAACAGAAGCAGAAACAAAACCAGGACGAGAAGAATGGAGAAGAAGAAATCTGGCTCCAAAAAAGGTATTAAAAATTCTAATAATGTCTGGTTTTTAGTGAATATTAGTATCTAACTGATTTTCATTCGTATTTCAGGCGACCGGAAATAAGCGTCAATGAGAGGGAGGTGTGAATGTGCGATGGTGTTTGGTTTTCGTTTTCGTTTTCTTTTTCTTTTTCAATTTAGTACTTAAATTTTCTCATTAGTAAGGAATGGATATTATCCAACTCTATACTTCTCAGTATTTCAGTATTGAAATGTAGATCTTGACAGTATACTTCTCAGTATTTCAGTATTGAAATGGCGACATTGACAGTAAGGAAATCATGAGTATTGACTAATAAAAAAATTACCATGTAGATGAACTGTACCACATTTAGGAGTTTATTATTGAGCCTTGTATACATATATACATGTGTATACACACATAAAAGAACTCAAACGTATATATTGTGCTTTACATTACAAAGGCTAGTGCTTTCTTTTGCATCTTGCGCTTGAGCCAATATAAGGGTTCTAGCGCCTAGACTGCACCTAGTGCCCTTGACAACACTGGGTAATAATAGTGATAACTGATTCTGTTTTTCTGAGTCACATGCCTTGCTGCATTAAAAGAGGTATTTGAGTCCATAGAGGGAGTAGGAATTTGGTTTAAAATAGGAAGGGAACTTTAAATCATCGATTAATGGTTTGTAGACTGTCATGTCTATTGAAGATGATCGTGAAGCTTGCTTGAAAGTGCAAATACCTTTTGTGTTCCTACACAAAGGAGAGGATGTAGTAGTTTGAAATAAAAAGTACTTTGATCAGTATGGTTGTTACTTAGAGCAAACTAGAATGTTGGATAAGGAAATGTGTTTGACACGGTTATGTTTTTTTGTTTTTTTGTATTTAAAAGGTTTATGGATTGTCGTATCTCCTTTAACTAGTCCGGATATGTCGGATATGGGTCTCAGAAAGAGTCAGAGTAGTGTAGTAGTTAAATAACTTGAAAGGTTGGAGAATGAGGCAGATATCTCATAGGACCCAAGTTATGCAAATTGTGCTAGTCAAGGGAAAAAAAAAGGATTATGCTTAAATCGAATTGTCAAGTTTCTTAGTGCTCCATTTTGGGTGGCATTTTCATCTCCATATAGCCAGTTTTATGGATTAATAAAGTGCAGTTGACCCGCAACTATCAGAGCAAGCTATTTAGAACAACAAAATAGGTGGCTCGGAGAAGGAACTTATTTCGAGATAGCCAATGACAATGAATTAAGCAAACATACCAATGTCAAATGAAAATAACTTCACATATTTAAGTCAACTTGAAGCTGCACTTCGAGCTTGGAGAGGGTGCTCGCTGCTGACTTCTTTTCCTGCAGAAGATGTTACTGTGAACAGGTGAAATAGATTAATAATAAAATTGAAGTATCAACAAAATAACAGGTACGCGGAATATGAAGTAGAGCCTTAATCAGCAGCTAAATAGAGAATGCAGAGACCAACAACAGTTTTTTTATTTGTTCGTATGTCTCTGACCCTGTATAGAAGGATATCAACTGAATCAAAGCTATTGTTTTCTAGATAACGATACGAAGGCCAGACTTTGTGTCTATTAATACTAAGAGATGACTTAAGCATACCCCTCTGCAAATTCGATTGGTGTTTCGCTAGGTCTCCAGGTACCACACATCACAAACGACGACCCATGATGCCATAAGCTGCAACAGATGCCATTGACTTGCCTACCTAGTAAAGATTTTCATGTTGGTCCCAGAAAGACTATTTTACCTTCAAAAGTTCTGGGAGTATCTGTAAGTTGTATGTGAGGTATTTTAATTTCATTTGTTTTGTTGCAAATTGTTGTGATAATTATTAACTCTTTGTGTGGCGCTCTTATGCTTTTTGAACATCTTCATTATTTCAACTTTTAATCTTCATAACAATTGGAATTCAAGTGCAACAATGGCTAATATGGACTAATTTTCATTGGTAGAAGCTTGCCACCCAAATATGTAACACCCCTAAAATCAATATAATAAAAAGGTAGCATTAAATAGAATGATGTATAATTGATTTTTTGTGGTAAAGTGAAAAAATGATATAAAGATGATAAAAGAAAGGTTGAGTGATGCCAAGAAAAAATTGAATTAAGAAGTATGGTGTGATACATTAATTTCAGACAAGGCCTAAACTGTAAAATTATGAAATGTTTATGGCTTAAGTGTAATATTCAAAAATTGAAGGGTTAAAGTGTAAAAATGAGGAAGTTAAAGGATCAAGAATGAAAATAACCTGATTTGTTATGACATGGAACTGTCATGGAAAGACTAAATTGAATAAGGGTAGAAATAAAAGGGACTAAAATTGAAATTTAATCAAAATTGAGTTGTGACTCAAGATGAGATTTTGAAGAAACTTGATGGGTAAAATGACCAATACAAAAATTAAATAATTATATGGTACAATAATTAAGGATGAAAAGTGTTGAAATTTAGTTGGTTGAATATTTTATTATTTTATAAGATAAGGTAACATTTGATTAATTAATTAATATAAGATGTTTTTAAAGAAAAATGTAGAAATTTCTCCACCCACCCATTGCTTCTCACATTAGCTATAAATAAGCGAAGAAAAGTTTTAATTTTTTTAAATAATTTAGTCCTTTATCATGAAACCACACTTTTTCTATCAAATTCTTTTATAATTTAACTTCAACTTGTTTACAGTTGAAATAACTAACTAGATGCATACACAGATTTGTAAATAGAGGAAAACCGTTTCCATGTTAATTTACTTTTTTCCATCAATCCATCATGCATATGTATGTTTCAAGAGCTGAACCTATTTTTCTATTGTGGAAATAAAGCTGAAAATAGGTTAATGAGTTTTTTTTTTAGAATGATTTACTTATTTTTAAATAAATAACAATATTTAGAAAAAAATAAAAAAAGTGTTACTTTCTTACTCAACCATACACATGCTTTGTTAGATGTATAAATTAAAATATATTCTAATTAAGTTTGTGATTGATATAATCTAAATCATTTTATAATTTCTTTTATATATTTTGTAATTCAATATTTTCTCACACTTTTTTAAAAAATAAAACAATAAATTTATTTAAAGATATATTAGTCATAAATATATTAATATATTTAAATTTTTTTAACATTTTAAAAAGAACCAATTAAAGGGTATATTTGTTATTTAAAATTTTTTTATGATATTACTTTATCTATTCCACTAAATCAAACACTAATACTATTATCATATTCATTCTAATTTGACATTCGCAATTCAATTATAGCATAATGGTAAATACATTTCAACTTGGTGAAGTAAGAAAATTTGTTTAGAGGAATGAGTTTTTTTTTGAGAATTGTATATTTTTATAGTAATAAAAATAAAATTTTATTATTTTAATAGCCTATATCTTTATAACTTTTAAAAGATTAAATCAATTTTTTTAACATTTTGAGGGGTTAAAGTGTAATTTTATTTTTATTAATTTAAAATTTTAGCAATTTTAAAAGAGTTTAGATAGAAAATTTTTCATTTTAGAGAGAGCCTAGGACCCTATCAACCCCTTGACGACGCCCTGCATTTCAACCTAGTGCATCATATTCCACCAATGCGAGAAAAAAACTTCAGGACAATTAATAGTTTTTTCTCATCAGAAATGATCTATTTCCCTAAATTTAAAAAAAAATCTAAATTCTTAATTTTTTTTAAAACGGCATATTTATCTAATTAATCTAATAAATAATTTGCAATTATATATTCATATTTTAATAGGTATATAAATAAAATAGTTATTAATTAAAGACAATATGAATAAAAAAATAAAAAGAAAATAACATTCGTTTCGAGACATAAAAGACCTCTCAAACTTAATAAAAAAATTGATTTAGTCAACTAAACAATATAATATTATATAATTATTAATTAAAAATAAAAATAATACGTTTTTACCTTGAATTTAAAGATTAGGATTTCAAAATAGAAATAGAGGTGGTATAAAAAAATAAAAATAAAAACAAAAAATTACTTTTGAGAGGACCAAGTCAGTGGCATATAATGTTAAAAAGTAAAATTAGTTTTTTTAACCCACAAGTAAAAAATAAATAATTATCTGCTAAAATGTAGCTGATTTGTGCAGATTGTTTAGAGAAACCCTAACAAAATCCATTCCCAACAATTATTCTAAAGAATCAGTCTAACTTTTCTATACCTTTACCAAAAATTAAAATTATAATACTAGTAGTAAAAACAGTGAAATATCAAACTAAACCTTCCGCCTCCCAAACAGAAAGTCCACCAAAGGCAGCAAAAAGCCAAAAACAGGAAAGGACAATTAAGTAATTAGTCGCTACAGACCCAGCCTAATCTTTCGAAGAAATAGTTGTGAGGCTTACCATTTACATCTGCTCCTTGCTTTCCAGCTCATATATTCTCTCCTTCCCCATTTCTGGCTGCTAAAAAACCCACAAGAAAAGTTTAGATATGGGAGGAAATGGAAAGCACAGATGGATATTTTCATTTTACCAACGTTCTAATTCATCATCTTCTCCAAAGCAATCCAAAACCCAACCTCCACATGAATTCCTTTGTCCAATTTCTGGGTCTTTGATGTTCGACCCTGTTGTAATCCCTTCAGGTCAATCCTTCGATCGAATCTCCATCCAAGTCTGCCGTGACCTTGGCTTTACCCCTACTCTTCAAGACGGCTCTACCCCTGACTTTTCCACCATCATCCCTAATCTCGCCATCAAAACCACCATCCTCGCTTGGTGTCGTGACCACCATGCTCAGGACCCTGCCCCTCCTGATTATTCCTCCGTTGAAAAAATCGTCCTTTCCAAGATTCAAGAACAGACTCCTTCGAGGTTGATTTCGGGTCCTGACATTCGGGTCTCCGAACGGGAACTTTTGAAAGCCGTGGCTGAAAATCCGCCTGTTCTATTCTCCCACGCCGTCACGGAAATAGGTCCATCCGTTAACGGTAGGTTATTGTGCTCCACCTCGACCTCCTCTTCGTCCGATGAATCTGTTATCGTAACTGCCAGTAGTCCCTACACGCCGTTGCCACTCGCTATCCGCCCCGCGTGTTTCTCAGCTTCCGGTTCTTCGTCTTCTTCTACTGAAATTACCTTGTCTGAAACTCCAAATCTCAAGTCCCAATCTTCTTCTTCGTTGGAAGAACAAGAGATCGTTTTAAAGCTTAAAAGCTCCGATATTTTCGAGCAAGAAACAGGTCTGGTTTTGTTAAGAAAAATTACGAGGACTAACGAAGAGGCTAGGGTTTCTCTTTGTTCCCCTCGGCTACTTTCAGTTCTCCGATCTTTAATCACTTCCAGATACAGCGTTGTTCAAACCAACGCCATTGCTTCACTAGTTAATCTTTCATTGGAGAAATCGAACAAGGTCGTGATCGTACGGTCAGGGTTTGTTCCTCTTTTAATCGATGCGTTAAAGGCGGGATCCAGTGAGGCACAAGAACATGCTGCCGGCGCGCTCTTCAGTTTAGCTTTAGAAGATGAAAATAAGATGGCGATTGGAGTATTAGGCGCGTTGCAACCATTGCTTCATGCTCTGAGATCGGAGTCCGAGCGCACTCAGCACGATTCAGCGCTCGCTCTTTACCATCTCTCTTTGATTCAGTCAAATCGAGTTAAATTGGTGAAACTCGGCGCCGTTTTGACTCTGTTATCGATGGTGAAATCGGGGGATTCAGCTAGTCGAGTGTTACTGGTACTATGTAATTTAGCTGCCTGCCCGGAGGGGAAATCAGCGATGCTGGACGCCAATGCGGTAGCGATATTAGTGGGAATGTTGAGAGAAAGCGAGTTGGTTTGCAAGGCAACTCGAGAGAACTGTGTTGCCGCGTTGTTTGCTCTGAGCCACGGTAGCATGAGGTTCAAGGGATTGGCGAAAGAAGCTAGAGCGGTGGAGGTTTTAAGGGAGGTGGAAGAGAGAGGGAGCGAAAGGGCCAAAGACAAAGCCAAAAGGATTTTGCAGATGATGAGAGATAGAAAGGAGGATGAAGATGATGAGATTGATTGGGAAGCAGCTTTAGAGTCGGGTGGACTCAGTCGGACTCGCAACCGAGTTGGTAAAGATGATTTTGCTGCAAATTCTACTGATTTCTAGCACCTTTTTCCTTCCCTTCTTTTTTCTTTTTTGTTGGTGGGTAATTGGGTATGTAAATGTAATAAGAAGGGAGGATAATTTAGTTTTATGAGAAGAAATTTTGTGAATTTCTAGGGTCTTTTTTCCAGAAACTTGTTGATAAATTGGGATTTTAATGTGTATAGGTAAATTTCCTGTTGGGTTTTTAGGTTTTTAGACTTCGATTGGATTTTTGTATTTAAAAGAAAATATGATTTATGTTATAAATTAGTGAAATTGGATATAAATTAGTGAAATTGGAAACTTCTACGTTTTTTCAACTCTTCCAAAATTATAGTCTGTTTAAAGTTTTAAATCCTAAGATTCTTAAATATATATATATAATTGATGCAAACAATTTTTATTTTCTTTTTTTGAAATAAAATAAGAAACAAAAATTGACCTGACAGCAAGAAATTGAAATTAAGAAAAAACAATTAGTTAAAATCAAATGTTACATTACTTCTGCATTTAATTTTTGAAAAATTGTTTTATCAAAAAAAATTTTGAAAAATTGTAAAATATTCATATTCGATATCATGTTTAAGATTCACCAATAAGCCCGAGATACAAATTAAGTTACAGTAAACAATCGTATGCTAGAACGATCATAAGACTTCATGTACGGAAGCAAATGAGAGGGCCTCAGTGTAGATGTTAGGTCTTCAATTCTAAGATCAGCCTGAGCTGCTAATGCAAGAAATCGATCGAAAGTACCGGCATTCCGAATGACAGAAGCAATATAAGCAACAGGGTCTGCCCTTGGTACGAGATCAACAGCATCGTTGATGATTCCTTTGACTTCACTCGTATTGATTCGTTGAGCATGAAAACTAGATGCATCTAAATCATGGGTATCATTTACCTTTCCATCACCGGGAAAAGAGTTTGGAATACTTCCTTCCCGATTCTCGATATATGACTTCTTTTTGTTCAAAAGAATGGCTAGTACTTTGACAAGATGTGGAAGACAAGATGGATCATAAATAACATCTGCACCTAAACTGAATCATAAACAAAGATTGCATCAGTTGTAACTAACAATAAACCAAATTTATATTAGAAAAGTGCAGATTTGTTCATCAACGTATTCGTATTAGAGAACAAGCAAAAGTTCTCTTATTCCCGATCAATGAAAACGATCAAATTAGATAATAAACTTATACTCACATAATTTCTGGCATGAAGTTTTGCAGTTCCTTTGCCGATGCTGATTCCCAAGGCAAATGAATGCATTTAACCTATGATAACAATTTATTTCAGCTTTGACGGTGATGTGATAAATTGTTTTCTTTTTTCAATTTGGTTAAGATAGATGCAAGCTACAATGATAAGAAGAATGATTCATCGGGTTAGTTATACATCGGAATGATATTTCAATGATGCCAGATCTTTGAAGACTGAATCACTTCATTTATTGCCATTATTGTTGTCACCAGTGATAAACTCAATAGAACATTCTTTCTTTTCATGGTTATGGCCCATCATCATCATCTCAGCTTACAGGTCTATATCCGGGAATGTCGTAATAAAACCAATATCAAGATACCTGATGGCAAGGAATGAAATGTCCGTGACTAGAACTCACCACATTTTGATTTTCGATACTTGGTTCGGGTAAATTGGTTTCTGTATTCAACCGGTTCTTCTCCAGATTAAGCTTCATGTTAGCTAAAGTCGACAAGTCGCCATCACTTAATATCACCTGCACCAGATAAAATTACCATAGTGTTGACTGATGATTATCATTTATCATCAAACGACTATGAACTCTATGATGGTAAAGATTCACGAAAAAATTTAGGAGACATTCAATCCAGGAAACACGAAACATGCTCTTTCAATCTCATTATCAGTTATAACAGAAGATGTGCTTCGAGCAGCCTTTGCCACAGAATAATAGAAAAGAAAATGAAAGATTAACTAACATGAACAACTATTAAACTGCTTTTAGATTTGAAGATGCACATACTTTTGACGGTTGTATGACTCATAAAGAGTGACTACTTAAACATGTCCTAGCTCATGTGGCGGAAGATTTCCAGTTCAACTATATAATTCACCAAACCAGACAACCAAACAATAAATATTAAGAAAATAAGTGATCCATTCAACGTAAGCTACATCAATGCTTTAATAATGGAGATAATTTTTTAATTATACTACTCAGTTAAATAACAAACCTTGGAGGCTTTTACATGAGCTAGACAAATTCCAACCAAACCAACACCGGATCCGACCTGTTTTTTTATAATAAAAACCTGAAGTAAATAGAAAGGTCGAATTTGAGATGATATAGTATACAATCAACCAGAATTTGAACGAGTAATTAACCTCAAAACATGATTTCCCCGAGAAAATATGTGGATAAGAAAGTATCAACTCAGAGAGGAAAAGACTGGAAGGCCAAACTGAACACCTGTATAAACCAAAGCCATTATAAACAAATTCATCTGTACTTACATGCTAAATAAAGGAAAATGCAAAAAGAATAGTAACCATTACATGCATAATTGTGAAGTTTTAGACACAACGACATTTGAAAGCTTAAATTGAGCATATGCACCGGACTTAATAAAAAACTTTGATATTCCTCGTATGATTACATGTAAAAGGATGTGTTTTTCTTGTTTGTGATTATGAAAAAATGAGGCGGTTTAGAAAATAAAACATGCAAGATAGAAATTATAGGACAAATATGAACAAACTAAACATACCCTGTATCTCCCTCAAGCATGTTGAGTGAACAATGTAGCGGGACAACCAGTTTCCGTGATTTTGGACAAATCGATAGTTTAAAACAATCTATGTGATCCAGTAAACAGTTAAATGTGAGATGATGCAAATAAACAGTAAAAGCTCTCAAAACCAGCAAGAGATAAATAGTATCTGTTACTACCAGGGAAAAGAAACGAAATGCATTTGCAGACTCTCTCATTTTCTTTGACTGGATTATCGTCCTAGAAAAGATTTCATCAAAAACAATAGAAGTTGCATAAAGATTAATGTTTGAAGATCAAAACAAAACCGAATTGCACCAAAATCATTACCTTGAAAGAAATCATGTAGGAAGCATATTGTTCATACAATTCATCCAACACATTACCATGGTTAGATTCAATCTCTGTAATAAGCTTCTTTACAAACTTCTTCGAATAAGATTCATAGCCTTTCCCTACCTGTTATAATTCATAAAACTGAACCATGCTTTAATGGTCACTAATAAAAAGAAGGAAATAAACAACACAAAAGATTGGTTTATTCATAAAACTAAAATTCCCTTATCATCCAAAATAAAACTTAAAATATGAAAATTTGAAATTAAAAGTAGAACTCACAGCTTTGGTTAAGCAATGATCCCAAATAAAGCTTTGAACTTTCTCAGTTAACTTTCCTCCACCACATTCCCTAACAAAATATCTCAAAATGAAACAAGCAAAAATAAAAATAATTGTTCACGTGCGCAGGGCTTATGAAAGCAAACCTGGCTAAACAGAGCAGAGAATCGGTGGTTTCCATGGCGAGAAAAGCGGAGAGCAGGCGGAGCTCCGAAAGAGACATCGAATCCAGCTCCTGTTCCGCCATCGTTGCCCGCTGGCGACTCTTTGGGATATACCAGGGTTTTAGGAGGTTTTAGATTTTATTATCCAGGTAGAAGCTGACTCGGTCCATGTTGACTCAATTCTCCGAGTTGAGCTCAGAAGCCCTATCTCGAGGTCAATCCAATCTTGTTTAACATTGTTTTCAAACGGCCAACACGATTTTATCAAATCAAATAGATTTTCATTTTTTAATATATATTTTAAATAATTTATATTATTAAATTACATTATTACATCTTAATTATTGAGATAATAATTAATCTGTAATGAGTTCGCATCAATTAGCAACATTACAAAAGTCCAGTTAATTCATGAATGGTGTAAGAAAAATTGGAAAGAAAACTTTCGACATATGTGGCAAGGAAGTAATAAGGGAGGTGATTGTCTAGCAAAGGTGGCAATAAGGCAGATCAAAAAAATTATTTTTATGAAAGGAATTCGTCGTTTGTTGATTCTTAAATAATAAGAGTGCTTTCTCTTTACCAAAATAAAAGAATATGAAAATTTGATAAATAAGTTACTTGAGTTTATATAAGATGTTATCATTTTATATCCTTAATGAAAATAGTAAAAGTAATGAAATCTATTATATGAGTCTTTTGGTGTCTAGTCTCGGGATTCATTTCTTTGATTTACTAAAAGATTTTCCAGCTATCGTAAAATCACGATTAGCAAGTTTTCCAAATATGGATTTCTTTTACTATTTTCATATAGAAATTAGTAGTCTTATTGGTATTGCTGAACATGAAAGATTTTTTCAGCCATATCAAATTTGGACTATTCAAACGATGTTTGGAGGAATACACCTCTCATCGGTTGATGAAGATAAAGATCACTTGTCAAAAATCATTGACATGTGTTACAATAATTTTTCTCATTATCGAGTCCAAGCAGGAATTGATTTAATGCTTAAAGCTCAGTATCTACTCCAACATAATAACTATGTCCTCTGGACTGATGGAAGAAGAATACTGGCATACAATACGGAAAGACCTCATCAAAACCGAGATGAAGAGTCTATACAGCTGTTAAAAAAGATAGCTGAAATGGAAATTGATGATTATCCATTAACGATGGAAATCAAGGACACGTGGGAAAGTTGGAACTCACCACCAGTCTCACCGGATTCATTACATCTAGATGAAATAGAAGAAATGAATCTGACAAATATCCAAGAAGGATAATCCCGAGACTAGACACGTGTAAAAATCCAAAAAAGGAGCATTTAATTATTGATGGAGACTTGCAACTATCTCATTAAAAAGATGTTGATGGAAGATGATGCAAGCCATGATGCAAAGATGATGGAAGCAACCATTAATGCACGCAACCATCAAGAAAGCGACAAATAAAAATGACTACGTGGAAGAAACCATCGAGTCAATATTTATTACGTCCTTATCAGGATATTTTCGGATTTGAATTGTAAATAAATTAGAGTTCAATTCTTACACTATAAATAGGCATTGTTGTAGCCTAAACAAGGCATCGATTCCTACACCAATTCATAATATAGCTTTCTTAGATTTTGCCTTTTGTAAACTTTCTTTCAATAGCTTTTTGTAAAATCCTTTACTAATAAAACTCTCTTTGTAAAAATATATTCCGCTGTATTGAGCCACCATAGTCTCCCCGTTATTGGTATCAGAGGGCCGGAGTAACGATACTTGGAAGCAAATATATCATAGTAATATTGTAAGTTTCTATCTTTTGTTCTCAATTCTGTTTATTTCATAGTTATTTATCTTAAAACCCATATATCTGTTGTTGTGTCTTTGTTGCCTGTTTAAGTCCAGGGAGGACGTGTTTAAGGCCTTTGTTAAAGACATATTAAGATAACGGACGGTTTTAGGTACCAAAGATAAATAATATGGAAGAGATAGATTGTTTATATAAAGATAAAACTTGTAATCATACTATGCATATAGAACCCAAAAATGAAAATAACATTTCGGCTCTTAGTAAAGGTATCAATAGTCTTGTGGATATAACTTCTGTTTATTTTAATAAGTTATATAATAAGGTTAATAATATTGAAAGTAAAATTGATAATATTAGTAAAGTAACAGAGTTAGACTTGAACAACGAGTCTAAGGAACTTTTAACAGATATTAATAATAAATTAGATAATGTTTTCACTAACAAAAGTGAAGACCAAGAAATGGATTTAGGTCCATTATACTATGGTAATAGTAATGTTATTTTAGCTTTATCTGAGGAAGACCAAACTTCTTCGGACGAGTCTAATACTAATAATAATATTAAAAAAGAAAAACAAAAAGGAGAAAATTCAAAACAACAAAAACATGATTTCCAGTGTTATAAAGAATTAATAGAACATTGGAAAATAAAATTTTCTACTACTAATGATAGTTATGAAAGAGTAGAATATTTAAAATTAATAGAGGAACTTTATGAAAAACATAAAGGTCTGTTTAAAATATTTAATTATCATTATATGTTAAATTATGATACTACAGAAAGTAGTAGTAGCTCTAATGAGGATAATAAATCAGAAGATAATAATTCTATGATTTCAGAAGAAATTAATGCAACTAGCTATAATTCTGATGAAGAAAACACTTCAACAGAAGAGAATATAGAAATACCGGAACCTATGGATACTGACAACACAGATCCATATATACCAAAACCTAAGGAAAAGGATAAGAAAGAAGAAATATTAATATTAAAACATAAACCAGAATTATTATATAAAAATTCTAGAAACACTAAAATAAAAAAGACAAAAAATACAATAATAATTAAACAAATGAAATTGGGAAAAAATGATATTATCACTTTTTCAAAATTTCAACCAAAAAAATATTATACTTATATAGAAGTTACCTTTCAATTTAGAGAGTATAAAACATATTCTTTACACGCTCTATTAGACACAGGAGCTACAACAAGTAGCTGTAGACAAAATGCTATTCCATCAGAAAAATGGGAATTAATGAATAATCCCATAATGGCGGTAGGGGTAGATGGTAAAGAAACCTTAATTGTTCATAAAGCTAAGAATATACCAGTCTACATAAATGATGTAAGATTTGTAATTCCAAAAATTTTATGTTTCCCTGATATGCATGGTGATATTTTATTAGGTAATAATTTTATATATCAACATTTGCCTTTTTCAATTGATAGAAATATGATTATATTAACCACAGAAAACACTTATGTGGAAGTACCATTAATAGAAAATCATAAGTATATTTGTAATAAAGATTTTAATCCACCAAGGAAAGATCATTTTAAACAGATCGAAATAACCCATTGGCTGTTTAAAATATTAGAAAATAATTTTAGTGAAGAACCATTAAAATTATGGAAGAATAGCCCTCGATATTGCGAAATCAAGTTAGAAAATCCTAAAAAGATTATCAGGGTAAAACCAATGATCTATACTAAACAAGATATAGATGAGTTTGATATTCAAATAAATGAATTAATGGAAAAAGGATTAATAGAAGAAACTACTAGTCCACATTCTAGTCCTGCTTTTATGGTAAGAAACCATGCAGAAATAAAACGAGGAAAAGCTAGAATGGTTATTAACTATAAAAGATTAAATCAAAATATTATTTTTGATGGGTATTTTATTCCAAGAAAGGAGGTACTCATAAATCAAGCAAAACATGCTAAATATTTTAGTAAATTTGATTGTAAATCAGGTTTTTGGCAAATTATGCTAACAGAAGCTTCTAGGCCTTTAACAGCATTTAGTGCACCTAATGGACATTTTCAATGGAATGTAATGCCTTTTGGTCTGTGTAATGCACCACAGATTTTTCAAAGATGGATGGATTCTATTTTTAAGAAATATAAAAAATTTTGTGTAGTCTATATTGATGATATATTAATTTTTTCAGACACTCTAGAAAGACATAGAAAACATCTAAACATCATTTCTAGAGAATTCATAAAACATGGAATAATACTAAGTCCTAAAAAGATAGAATTAGAAAAAACTGAAATAGAATTTTTAGGATTAATATTATCTGAAGATGGTCTTAAATTACAGGATCATATTATAATAAAAATCAAGGAATTTCCTGATAATATTAAAGATCTAAAACAACTTCAGCAATTTATAGGAATTGTTAATTATGGAAGAACCTTTTTTCCTAATTTATCTAAAAAATTAGATAAGTTATATGAAAAACTAAAGAAAGGAATAACATTTGATTGGACTGAAAGAGATTCAGAAATTATTAAAGAAATAAAAGAAGAAATAAATTATATTCCAAAAGTTTATTTACCTAAACAGGGTGATAAATTAATTTTAGAAACAGATGCTTCTGATAAACATTGGGGTTGTATATTAAAAGCCAAAACAAAAAATGAAGAATTAATTTGTGGTTATAGTTCAGGAAAATTTAAACCAAATGAAATTAATTATATTATATATGAAAAAGAGTTATTAGCAATAAAAAAAGGAATAAAGAAATTCTTGATATATTTAACATCCGAATATTTTATTATTAGAACAGACAATCAGGCTGTTAAACAATTTCTTACTAATAACAGTTTAGAAACAGTACCAAGACGGATACGATGGTATAATGAGTTATGTAATTTTAATTTTCAAGTCATAAATATAAAAAGTGATGAAAATATTCTTGCTGATTTTCTTAGCAGGCCTTATGGATAGAGGTAAAAAACCTCTAATGGGAGAATGGAATACTGTTCATAAACCCAACAAAGGGAAAATAACAAAATCCAACCAAGGATTTTATATCCTATTAAATTTCCTAATTTTATATCCTGTTGTTCAGTTTTAGGAATTTCTTCTAATTGATTATTATGTCCTAACATAAAGATATATTCTTCATTATCAGTATCAGATTCAGTTTCTGATATTATTTCATATAAGATTTCAGTAGGATTTATTTCCTCACTAAAACATATTTCTAAATCTTGTTCTTCAAGACTTTTAATCATTTTTCTAGCATTTTTTCCTTTATTAGGACAATTTGTAGCTATATGACCTTCTTCATCACATATAAAACATTTACAAAGTTGCTTTATAGGTTTTTTAGAAGTTTTTCTTCTTACAAATTTTTTCTTTTTGTTATTATCATTTTTATTACCAGTATATTTTTTATTTCCTGGTTTCCACCTTATCATCCTATATTTTTTATTTTTATAATTTTTATAAGGTTTAGATTGTATAGGTTTACAACCAAACTCCCATTCACCTTCTAATAATTTTGTACAGTACCTATGACTTAATTTATTTTTAACTTGTTTAGCAGCTTTACTCTGTAAACAGTGTAAAGTAATTCTTTCTTTAGCGAAATTAATCCTATATCCTATACTATCTATATTTTCTTTATCTATACCAGCTAGTTTACTATGTTTTTCTAGATAAGAAGCATATTTATTTATACAAATTTCATCCCATGGTGGGGGTAATTTATGGAAATATTGGTTTTTCCAAAATTCTATGTTATTATTTTTTAACTTTTGATATTCATGAAGAAATTTTTTAGAAAATTCTTCTAAATATCTAATATCACATAATTTTATTTTTGATAATATATAACTAGATTGACTGTCCTGATCTTTTTTATCAATATAGCCACAAAATTCTGTTTTTAGAATTAAAGTTAAACCTTTTAATAGTTCCTTAGGAGTACCTATTTGATTAATAAGTTGTTCCTTTTGTTGTTTCCCTTTTTCAGATTCTTCCCAACGACGGAGAAATTGCAAAACATCTCCTTGGAAAGTTCCTACAAAATAATTTAAAAATTTTTCTTTTGTCCAACTACTGCTATTATTATTAACAACAATAGTCATAGACTGTGCCCAATCATCTATAGTTTTTTCATAGTCTGATAAAGGTATTTTAGTTAAGTCTAAATATATACCTCCTTGAGCAACATTTCTCTTATTTAAATCATCAATCCTATGTGGTATAGGTTGACTAGATGTTTCTCCTGGGTTTTCAGGTTTGACATCATTTGTAGCTATAGTTTCAAATATTCTAGTCGTTTCTTCGACTAGCTCATTATCTTTATTAAAAGATCTCAGATAATCATCTTTTTGAATATCTGATTCTAATTTTCTTTTTCCATAAGGATCTTTTTTATCTTTTTCCTTAGGTTTCGGTATATATGGATCTGTGTTGTCAGTATCCATAGGTTCCGGTATTTCTATATTTTCTTCTGTTGAAGTGTTTTCTTCATCAGAATTATAACTAGTTGCATTAATTTCTTCTGAAATCATAGAATTATTATCTTCTGATTTATTATCCTCATTAGAGCTACTACTACTTTCTGTAGTATCATAATTTAACATATAATGATAATTAAATATTTTAAACAGACCTTTATGTTTTTCATAAAGTTCCTCTATTAATTTTAAATATTCTACTCTTTCATAACTATCATTAGTAGTAGAAAATTTTATTTTCCAATGTTCTATTAATTCTTTATAACACTGGAAATCATGTTTTTGTTGTTTTGAATTTTCTCCTTTTTGTTTTTCTTTTTTAATATTATTATTAGTATTAGACTCGTCCGAAGAAGTTTGGTCTTCCTCAGATAAAGCTAAAATAACATTACTATTACCATAGTATAATGGACCTAAATCCATTTCTTGGTCTTCACTTTTGTTAGTGAAAACATTATCTAATTTATTATTAATATCTGTTAAAAGTTCCTTAGACTCGTTGTTCAAGTCTAACTCTGTTACTTTACTAATATTATCAATTTTACTTTCAATATTATTAACCTTATTATATAACTTATTAAAATAAACAGAAGTTATATCCACAAGACTATTGATACCTTTACTAAGAGCCGAAATGTTGTTTTCATTTTTGGGTTCTATATGCATAGTATGATTACAAGTTTTATCTTTATATAAACAATCTATCTCTTCCATATTATTTATCTTTGGTACCTAAAACCGTCCGTTATCTTAATATGTCTTTAACAAAGGCCTTAAACACGTCCTCCCTGGACTTAAACAGGCAACAAAGACACAACAACAGATATATGGGTTTTAAGATAAATAACCATGAAATAAACAGAATTGAGAACAAAAGATAGAAACTTACAATATTACTATGATATATTTGCTTCCAAGTATCGTTACTCCGGCCCTCTGATACCAATAACGGGGAGACTATGGTGGCTCAATACAGCGGAATATATTTTTACAAAGAGAGTTTTATTAGTAAAGGATTTTACAAAAAGCTATTGAAAGAAAGTTTACAAAAGGCAAAATCTAAGAAAGCTATATTATGAATTGGTGTAGGAATCGATGCCTTGTTTAGGCTACAACAATGCCTATTTATAGTGTAAGAATTGAACTCTAATTTATTTACAATTCAAATCCGAAAATATCCTGATAAGGACGTAATAAATATTGACTCGATGGTTTCTTCCACGTAGTCATTTTTATTTGTCGCTTTCTTGATGGTTGCGTGCATTAATGGTTGCTTCCATCATCTTTGCATCATGGCTTGCATCATCTTCCATCAACATCTTTTTAATGAGATAGTTGCAAGTCTCCATCAATAATTAAATGCTCCTTTTTTGGATTTTTACACGTGTCTAGTCTCGGGATTATCCTTCTTGGATATTTGTCAGATTCATTTCTTCTATTTCATCTAGATGTAATGAATCCGGTGAGACTGGTGGTGAGTTCCAACTTTCCCACGTGTCCTTGATTTCCATCGTTAATGGATAATCATCAATTTCCATTTCAGCTATCTTTTTTAACAGCTGTATAGACTCTTCATCTCGGTTTTGATGAGGTCTTTCCGTATTGTATGCCAGTATTCTTCTTCCATCAGTCCAGAGGACATAGTTATTATGTTGGAGTAGATACTGAGCTTTAAGCATTAAATCAATTCCTGCTTGGACTCGATAATGAGAAAAATTATTGTAACACATGTCAATGATTTTTGACAAGTGATCTTTATCTTCATCAACCGATGAGAGGTGTATTCCTCCAAACATCGTTTGAATAGTCCAAATTTGATATGGCTGAAAAAATCTTTCATGTTCAGCAATACCAATAAGACTACTAATTTCTATATGAAAATAGTAAAAGAAATCCATATTTGGAAAACTTGCTAATCGTGATTTTACGATAGCTGGAAAATCTTTTAGTAAATCAAAAGAAAGATTTTGGACCGTTATTTCTTTAACAAATCCCCATTCAATACTGGTTATATCAAATGGTTCATGATTAAGCCTAAATTTTATAGTAGGGAATTTTTCTCCTAAATGATTTGTAAAAACATAGGCTTGTAAAAAGTATTCAGAAAAAGTTTTTCTAAATTGAATTTGCTGGTTGCAAATTATATTGTTTATTTTTGTAAAAATTTCTACAGGTAAAATTTTTCTAGCTTTGTTAAATAAACATCTTCTAAACATTTTATTTATAACAGGACTGTTTGTCCCATTATCAATAAAATATTGAAATATATCAAGAAGATTATTTATCTCCTTAATATCCATATAATCTACATAACAATCTTCCCAGTTTCTATATAAAACTGATTTTAATAAAAGATCATGGGTTTTATTTTCTTTAGTTGTTTTTTCAACTAAAAATTGAGAGAAATTTGTAAGAGCCCTTCGAAAATTTGCTCTTTGTTCCAAAACATGGGTTTTCCATATTTTGTTAATATAATTATAATATTCCAGCGGTAATCCTGGATTATAAAAATTATTTATTTCAGAGAGCGATTGTTGTGATAAAAAGTTTTCTGCTCCCTTAATAATTTTAGCATAACTGGTTTGAAATGCCGAATTAGGATCTTGTGACCATTGAGATTGACATACCGGGTTTGGCATCAATGAAAATTGAGTTCCAATTGGTTGTCTTACCATTGGATATGGTACATAATATCCCTGATTAGGATAAAATTGTACTTGTGGAGGCATAGGAACAAATCCTTGGTTGGATTTTGTTATTTTCCCTTTGTTGGGTTTATGAACAGTATTCCATTCTCCCATTAGAGGTTTTTTACCTCTATCCATAAGGCCTGCTAAGAAAATCAGCAAATAAAGTTAGGATTTTGAACAATAGGTATTTCTATAGAATTCTTTTCTATAGATAGTATAATTGATTTTTTATAAATAGAAAATGGTAAATATTGTTTTATGAAATCATTGCCTAATAATATATCTCCCTTCATTTCGGGAAATCCTAATAATTTTGGAATTACAAATTTTACATTATTTATGTAAATTGGTATATTCCTAGCTTTATAATATACTAAAGTCTTATTGTTATCTATACCACTAACCTTTATTGGCCTTTTTACAGGTTTCCAATATTTTCTAGGAATAGCATTCATTTTACAACTACTTGTTGTAGCACCTGTATCTATTAAAGCATGTAAAAGAAATTTTTCTTTTAATATTATTTCAATATAAATACAGCTTTTTGTATTTTTTACCAAAGTTTGTATATCTTCTATTCTAGTATTTCTACTAGGTTCAGTAGGAAAGATAGGGATATGAACTGTTTTCATACCTATCGGTGTAGAGGATGTTGTACTTTTATTATCTTCTTCTTCCTCTATTTGAGAAGTTGAAGGTAGAACTAAATTATCTTCTGTATTTGTTAACAGATTATTTTTAAAATATAACTTATCCCCTGAGGCTATATACTCTATAGTACTTATAGGTTTTGAAGTACTCGCATTATTAATATCTCCTATTATCCAGTCTTTTGGAATAGAGAGATCTTTTAAATGTAATAATTTAGGTTGTATTTCTGTAGTAATTTTATTTGGTTCAAAGAGTTCAATAATTTTATTATTGACTTCTTTTATTTCTACCTCTGCAGTATTAGTATATTCATTAATAGCAGTCCAGCTTATTGCAAGATCTTCTGCTAAATCCTTAATATCAGAATTTTTTGTCTGAATTCTTAAACAAAGACACTCTTCTATTAGAGGGTCTGTAATGGATATAAAGTAATTCGGTTTTACCTTAAATCCTATTACTCCATTATATAAATTTGATTGAATACCTCCAATAAGTGCTTTTATTGGATTTTCAAATCTTTTATCTAGTAAAACTACTATTATAGGTACATCATGACCCCTTCTAAATAAAGCTCTAATCGTGATCATAATTATACCTAGATGTATATATCTTACCTGAGGATATTTCTTTCTAATCCTCTTAATTTTTTCTTTAGTAAATAAAGGGATTTCAGTTAATCCACCTTTTGTATCTTTAGCGACTGTATTACCGCTAATTTTTTCAATATGTCTTTGTGACCATATTTTAAACTTAGATATTTTATATATTTCTTCTTTAGAAATATGATTTTTAGTTATCTTTTCTATCATTTCTTCTGAGAAGTCTTTTTCTTCTCCTATTAAATTTCCTAATTTTATATCCTGTTGTTCAGTTTTAGGAATTTCTTCTAATTGATTATTATGTCCTAACATAAAGATATATTCTTCATTATCAGTATCAGATTCAGTTTCTGATATTATTTTATATAAGATTTCAGTAGGATTTATTTCCTCACTAAAACATATTTCTAAATCTTGTTCTTCAAGACTTTTAATCATTTTTCTAGCATTTTTTCCTTTATTAGGACAATTTGTAGCTATATGACCTTCTTCATCACATATAAAACATTTACAAAGTTGTCTTACCAATAACGGGGATATATTTCCCTACTGGTTTATATATTTTTTTATGTGTCCATAGGTCCCGGTATTACTAAACATGTTTTGGAATATATTTCTTTCACATATTTCCCTGTTTAAGTCCAGGGAGGACGTGTTTAAGGCCTTTGTTAAAGACATATTAAGATAACGGACGGTTTTAGGTACCAAAGATAAATAATATGGAAGAGATAGATTGTTTATATAAAGATAAAACTTGTAATCATACTATGCATATAGAACCCAAAAATGAAAACAACATTTCGGCTCTTAGTAAAGGTATCAATAGTATTGTGGATATAACTTCTGTTTATTTTAATAAGTTATATAATAAGGTTAATAATATTGAAAGTAAAATTGATAATATTAGTAAAGTAACAGAGTTAGACTTGAACAACGAGTCTAAGGAACTTTTAACAGATATTAATAATAAATTAGATAATGTTTTCACTAACAAAAGTGAAGACCAAGAAATGGATTTAGGTCCATTATACTATGGTAATAATTTATATTACCATAAATTATCTATATTTCCATAAATTACCCCCACCATGGGATGAAATTTGTATAAATAAATATGCTTCTTATCTAGAAAACATAGTAAACTAGCTGGTATAGATAAAGAAAATATAGATAGTATAGGATATAGGATTAATTTCGCTAAAGAAAGAATTACTTTACACTGTTTACAGAGTAAAGCTGCTAAACAAGTTAAAAATAAATTAAGTCATAGGTACTGTACAAAATTATTAGAAGGTGAATGGGAGTTTGGTTGTAAACCTATACAATCTAAACCTTATAAAAATTATAAAAATAAAAAATATAGGATGATAAGGTGGAAACCAGGAAATAAAAAATAGTATAGACAATTGAATTTATCATTTTCAATATTCGAACCTCTTTCAACTTAATCACACCCTTAATTGCTAATTATTATATTTTGACAAAGGTTAAGATTTAATTTATGTACTAAAAATATAAAAATACATATATTAATATAATTATTAAAATTATTAATATTTTCGGTTAAATTTGACAATATGACACATTGATTAAGTTATTTTCATATGATGTAGACACGATCGATGGTAAATAAACATACTAGGTTGAATTTTTTTTATGAAAAATATTAATAATATTAATGATTAGAATGTAATTTTAAAATTAAAAGAAAAAAAATTAAATCTCAATTTTATTAAAATATAAAAACTACCAATATATTTTGAGCTAAAAACTTAACTCAGCAACTTAATATACTAATTAAAATTTTAAAAAAAATTCTGGTTAAGTTTATTACTTTAATTACACCCTTAGCGTTTGATTAATTATTTATTTAATTACTAAATCATATAATAAAAATTTAAAGGTTGTCATATCTACTTTTCATATATTAAGAATTTAATTTTTTTTATTTTTATTTTTAAGATTTTAATCTCTCTGTATTTTGAATTTAAAAATTCAATTTCATTTGTTAATACCACTAAAATTTTTTTATTAAATTTACAGTAGCAAAAAGAATAGTATTATAATAGACCTAAATTTAATAAAAATTTTAACAGAATTAATAATTCTTAAATATTCACATAAGTATTTTAATTAAAATAGAATACTTAAATTAACTAATAATATTATAAAAGTTGAGGTGTCAAATTATAATAAAATTAAAATATAAAGATTAAATCTTAAATTTGAACAAAATATAAGGATTAAGATTGAAATTTAATCTTTCTTATATAACTAAAAAAAATAGAGAGATTATAATTGAAATTTAGGAGAGAAAAGGAAATATACTAGACAAATGTCATGTAAAGAAATGCCTTCCTTCCTTCTCTTTTATCTATAATTCCACTTTTAACTTTAATTAAATGCAATTAAAAAAGTTATAATAATTTTATTTTTTAATAAAAATAAAATAATACAGATTTATTTCATTCCGAATTTGTATACAAATAATATATATTCACATATTTATTTTAAATGATTAATGCATTATTTGGGATTTAAAATTGGCAAATGTTTTTGTATTAGGAACTGAATTTTATTTTAAGTTAGCCTTTAAATTTAGCAATTATCCTCACATTAGGGTTTGAAGCTTTTTTTATCTAAATTAGTCCTAAACTTGATAATTGCTCTCACATTAAGACTTAAACTTTTTTATCTAAATTAGTCCTAATCTTGATAATTGTTTTTATATTTAGACTTAATTTTTTTTAACTTAGTTCTTAATATTTTCTTAAAAAATTGGACAAATAAATTTTAGACCCAATATGATAACAATTGATAAATTCAAGGATTAACTTAAAAAAATTGACGTGGAAATTTAAAAAAAAAAGTATTAACCCTTTTCTAGAACTTAGCAACATATGCCCAATATAAGGCCTATTAAGCCCAAAATTTATGCTGCGTAGATATTCTATGTAGTATAGTTTTTTCTCCCTTAAACCCTTGAAGAGTCGTGAACCAAAACCCCTGTGCCCTCTCTATAATTATCAAAATCAAATCAAAATCTCTCAAATAAATAAAAGTTTCGAAGTTTGATTTACCACCCAAAAGGAGATGGCTCTTTTAAGAAGATTCAATACTATTCGTTCTCTTTATCAAACCCTTGAGATGCATCAATCTTCTTCATTCCCGTAAGTACTCATTTACTTCTTAGAATTTTCTACTTTGGGTCCTTCAAAAAGAAGGAAAGAAAAACCTTTAAATGTTAACAGATGTTTTGATTTATGGGTTTGACTTACATATTTGAGAAACTATAAAATGCAATGTTTGGTTACTGGGAAAGAGTGGGAAATTGGATAGAAAATAGAAGAATATCCATTTCTTTTTTTATATATATTGAAGCTTTGATTTTTTTTTTCCTATCAGAAGCTCAAGAAGCTATTCTACTGGGTTTTCAAATGGTAAGTAATTTTCACTTTGTAAATTTCTACGGAATCTGATAAGTTTAGTTTATAACATGAGTTAATTTTCATATGCCACCAAAAAATAGATAAATAAATAGAAAGTGTTTCTTTTGATCATAAATTTATATGCTTTCCATTGTTCTCAGTATCTCCATTCTACGGCCAAGGTGTAACTTCTTGCTTATATAAGACACAAACTAATGCTCTTCCTTGGACACGTAGAAACACACTGACACTTCGTTCAACCATGGTAACATTCTGAAGTATGAAATGCATAAATTAATTTATTTTTTATTTTTTATTTTTATTAGACCTCTTGATGCTAGATTGCGAGGCAGTTAATGTGGCATCTTTTTCTTTTTTTGATTTTAGGCTGCTGAATTGTTGATTTTTTTGAATGACAAAAAGTCCTTATCCACACAAGCGCCTAATCAAACACGGAAAGTGGTTTGTAACACCGGAACTGCCAATATTCTATTTTTATTCATTTCTATTCAGATTCAGAATGATTGTTATTTCCTTCAGGGTGCCTATTATCATGCAATTTTTATGCATATATGTTTTTCTGATTTGTTCTTAGTTGGACTGTAGATGGAGGGAATTTATATGGTGTTCTATTATTCTATAATCAGGTTTACAAATTAATTTAAGCCTATGCTCGCATCATTTTTAATTTCAGGGAGCTCAAATTTCTATGACTAGCCCTGGATTTGTGTATGAACCTTATGCACTTCGTGAACCGATCCCGTTTTGGAAGAGGTTAGTCTGACTTTCGTGAAGTTGTTATCAGACCATGCTTAAAAAGAATTCTCCTAAAAGCGCCTGTAGCACTATATTGAAAGTCAACTGTCTATTTTATTCAACCCAATATTTAAGCTTTTTTTGTTGGACGGGATTGATATTGTGAAGAAGCAGATAAAAAATGCTTGAAACTAAATTGGGTGGTTGTCTTTTCTGGACATAGCTATTTGAGGACAAGGTTAATAAATTTCAAGATTTAGGGCGAACTAGAATTTTAAAAATGGCTTGGTTGCCATGTTAGAACCGGTCCAACTTCATATTGTGTTGAAATTTAGAAAATCGCTCGGTTCATTCTAATTAGACTTACGTCTTAGTATGCAGCCTTTTCAACTTGTTTTCACATACAAATCATCAATATGCATTTTTCCTCAGATGTCTTTTAATCTGTGGTGTATCAGGTATTTTACAAGAACCGGTTGGAGACAAACAAAAGAAGATATCAAGTCTGAGGTACTTTATACTGTTTATTCTAACTCAACTTTATAATGTTAAAAAATCTTGCTTTATGATGCCATGAGAATCCTTTTGCAACACCATCTGGGCATGATATATTATTTTTCTGAACTATCTCTCTTCTCTTTTACTTTATAATACCGTGAATCCAAGATAATAATAATGTGAATCATATTCAAAATGCATTGTAGAAATGAAGATATAGACTAGAAGAGATCCACTGCCTCATTATCTAGCGAAGTGACACTCTAGTTTCTTGTTTGCAGCTCAAGAGTGCCTATGCAATTGCTAAGTTAAGGAAAACAGGGTACTCAAAACAGAAGTTCTATAAGGAAGCCGTAGAATTATACAAAGAGGTATGCAGATCCAATTTCCTGAATTTGCTATTACAGTTATATTGTTCCCTCTCTTAAATTTATTCCATTGACGTTCTTTCTCTCCATTGTTGAAACTACTTCTCATTTCTCACAGATAAGTACTCTAATAGCTAATGGTGACAAAACATCATTACGGAAAGCTGTTACGGAAAATATGTTCTCTGTATGTCTCTGCTCCTTCTACATGTGGTCATTCTGTTGGTTTTCTAAACTTCTCGTGTTTCCTCTTTTTATGGGTTGGTTAGGCTACTAACAGCATATTGCTTTCTAATTCATACCTAATCCTACGTGATTCATCGTTTGATATCTGATAGGCACTCAAGAATGAAATTAAGCAAAGGGAATCTATATGGAGTAAGGTTTACTGGGAGTTGGTCGAACCTATTGTTAAAATACGAACTTTGCGAGCCCGATTGGTTAGTACCCAATTCATTATTTCTTTGAAGGTGTCATTGACCCAAGACAATTTTAGGTCTTGCATCTTGGCATGCTAACTAAAATATTTCAATCAGCATAATGAATGCTGTCTGTATGCTTGCAATATTCAAATCAGACCCTTTATATGAGATTGTGATATAGTTTTAAATCGTAAAGAATATTTTATAAAAATGGATGAAAAATATAGATTAAACTCCTAATCTTAATTAATTACCGGTGTCACCTTTTCTTTATTTTAACTAGTGACTTGTCTTTTGGTGTTTCTACATTACAGATTGGTGTTGATAAGAATGACCTTAATAAAGCTTTCATCCAACTTACTCTCGAGTTCCTGACTAAGGAGGTAAACTGATTCTACTTCAATTTCCTACA
Organism: Gossypium stocksii; assembly: GCA_020496765.1. NCBI lineage: Eukaryota > Viridiplantae > Streptophyta > Magnoliopsida > Malvales > Malvaceae > Gossypium > Gossypium stocksii. The sequence continues at coordinate 117,360,662 of CM035623.1, forward strand.
CTTCTTCATATGGTTACATACTTGTCAGTTAGATATTGATTAACCTATTTAAATCAGAACATGGTCAAATCCATACTTTGAAGATATCCATCCTTGATATGCTGCTTATATGACATTGCAGCCATATCCTTTGTTATTTATCGGATGAACTTTATACTGTGTTATTGATGGTTCCGCAACAATTGTAGAAGACCACTTGTTAATATCATTTAGCATGGATTGACCTCGATATTGCCTCTGTTGTTTTGGCAGAAATTCGAAGCATATGATTCTAAAGGTGCTGTTGTTGCTGGGGATAAAACTAAGGAGGTATTGTTCGTTATTCTTTTATATGATGTGGACACTCAATTGTTTCCTCCCTTTTAAGTTTTCCCCTGTTTGCTTGGTTTAATTTTTTGCGACATTCTGACTTCACTCTAGAAGACTTAAAATTCGAATTGCTTAAGAATCTATTTTAAGTTGGTCAGTTAGATACTTGGAGATTCTGGAATTAACCTATTTGAAAAGATATATTATGTCAAAAAAAGGACTGTGGAATGAAAAGGCATTCACAAAAAGTCGGGTCGGATCGGGTCACACTTAGATGGTATACCATTTACCACTCCATATTCCCATGCATTATTGTCTATGCACCCTGTATCACAGCTGATACCATGACTATGTCTGACTTCCTCTGTTTTGAACTATGCATGTAAAAATCTTGTCTCTGTGATCTGCAGGTTCTTGTCCGTTCCATCTGGGTATTCGAGAAGTCTCTCTTTCATTCTGGGGCTCACTGGCGTCTCTGCGGACGAATTAAAGTGTGAGCCAACTATTATTTACTGCAAAGTTCAAACTGATATTTCTGATGGCAATAACGAATAATTTACGCTTACCCGATTTTGTTTGCCGAGCTTCTTGTACATTAATTCTATGCATATTGATAGATTCAATCCATGGAGTGATTTGTTAAAGAGACTAAAATTGATTAGCAGTTCACAGTTTTCAGGATGATATATATTTCAGGATCTGTAGCTTGCCTCAATCAAAATATTGAAAAGTTTTAGCTACTTGAACCAATGTCTATTGGATAGAGTAATAAGGACTTTTGTTTAAGGTTTCAGTTTGAATTTTTTGATATTTTTCATGTCTGGGTTCAGGTTTTAGTTATTCCTCCTAACAGTGTTGTGTTGTCTCCAAATTTATGAATATTAGATTATGGTATACTCATTACGTGGGTGAAAATAGAATTATATAAGAAGTATGTTTATAGAAAAATTGATCTGATTAATAAATAAGGCACTGGTTGAATGATAAGATACAATTAATAAAAATTATAGACATTTTAGTTTAAATCCTATTATTTTTCTGTATAAAATATATGAAATCACAAAAGGTAAAAAAAATGAAAAAAATATATGAAATCACAAAAGGTAAAAAAAATGAAAAAATTGAAAGAATATAATTTATTTTGTAAAGTAAAGGTTTTTAATCATTACTCGAAAGAATTTAGTATTAGTAGAGATGAGTAATTTTTAAATGTTTTATTGATAAAGTTATACAAATTAAGTTATAATTTTCATGAAGTTTTTTTTTTTAAATATAATAACTCTATAAAAATTTGATCATAATAAAATTTGAATCGGGAACATCATGTATGATAAATTTTTCACTCACTTCGAAAGTGCGCCATAAATTTAATAACTAAATACATCATTAACTTGCGAAGAAAATTGAGGTTAATATATCAAAGATATCCTCAAACTATTTCAATATATTCAAACAATCTCTTATACTTAGCTTGTAATGAAAAGAGGTTGTAATCATTAAATCTATTAATTTTAATTAAATTAAAAAAATATCTTTTTTTTTTTATTTTTAAACATGTCATAATTTTATTAATCACAAATATTTAATCTAAATAATGATCAAAATTAAAAAAAAAAGGGGAAAAGAAATAGCGTTGACTAGAAAATTGTGTACCATGTATAATGATCTTGGGGTTCGTGGGTGTCAATAATATTAATCTTAATACTTACAAATTATTCATCAATTAGATGAATAGAGTTGATGTTATTTTTTAAAGAGTTTTGATCTTTGTAACTAATAAAATTATGGCATACTTAAAAATAAAATAAAAAGATAAAAGAAGACTTTAATTACAATTATTTATTTATCTAACTCCAAAATAAGTAAGTATAAGGGCTTGTTTCAATTGAGGGGCATTTATTATTTTTAGCCAAAACTTGATCATTTTCCTTTGGTTAAAACATGAGGTTAGTCCTTGGACTTTGACAAAATTTGATATTTAGCTCATGTAGTTAAAATTTAAAAAATTACGTCCTATTTTTTTTAATTTAAAAATCTTAGTTTAATTATTAAAATTTTAAATATTTTTAGTCATAATTTATCAAATTGGCAAGTTGATTAGGTTGTTCCCATGTGACGCGGCATATGATTGGAAAAAAATAAAAATATTAAGTTGACAAATTTTAATGAAAACTACTAATGGAGATGATGACTAAATTAAGATTTTAAATAAAAAAAGTAGGAGGATTGAATTTTTAACTTTTAAGATATAGAGACTAAATCTCAATTTTTTTCAAAGTACAGGGATTAACTGCAGATTTTAAAGTTTTCCTTTTTATCAGGAAATAATGCGCGGGAAAAAGCTTAAAATAACTTAAAAGAAAATACAAAGTCAATTTTTGAATTCTTACAGGCAAGCTATCAGACTCGCGTTGCCAGTGGTCTTCTGCTCGATTCTCTAGTTCATTATTTGTTTGGTTCCTGAGAAAATATTGGATTTTACCGGTGGGACCAGGAACAAACTGAGAGCTTTATCGGTTGCTTCAAATTTCGTAACTGTTACTGCTTTGGTACATTACATTTTCTCTCTCATCAACAATCTCAGTTTTTTATTTTATTTTTCATCGATTTCTATTCATATACAACATCAATCTGATCTGTAATTTTATTGAATTTCATTCTATTTGAGCAACAGTTCTTTTGAATTTTAATTATTTTATTTTGCTCTTCTTTTCTTCACTGTATATTATCTCAAAGTTTTAGGTTGAAAAGATGTTTGATGTTTTGCCTAAACGAAGTGCAATTTCTAGCTAATGAAATTAACTCAGGAGCAAAGTAGTCTTCCTGGTGTTTAAGTTGGGATGATAACATGAAATAGGCAACACTTTTACATGGCATGCTTTGCATATATCCATCAATAAATACACAAATATTCAGAATTGACTTCATTGTTTTACTTTGTAAACTTTAAACACCTACTCAAACCCTAACAAGGATTTTTTTTTTTTTCGAAAATAAATTTGAAACTTCTCCATTATTAAAAGGCAAACTGTTCTAAAAGGAAAAAACCAACCTAAAAGCAATCCTTATGGCCCTTGTCTAATCGGCTCCCTCTTCCCTGTTTCTGTTTCTGGGTTTATTAGTATTTTGGTTTTGGGCCGATTAGACAAGGGCCATTAGGGTTGCTTTTAGGTTGGTTTTTTCCTTTTAGAGCAGTTTATAACTCTTAGAATTTGTATACTGTTCAGCTTGACTTTTAATAATGGAAAAGTTTTAAATTTATTTTAGAAAAAAAAAAATCCTTGTTAGGGTCTGAGTAGGTATTAGGGTTAAAATTTGATTCTTAACCGCTGGAGTACCTATAAAATTGGACTCTTGCCGCCCTATTCACTACAATTCTCTGAGTATTTTTTTTTTCTCTCATCTTTCCTTCCCAGTCTATTAATTAAGAATTTTTGTGTGTTTTTAGAAAGAAGAAGTAATTAGGGTTCCATGGCCAAGTGTAGATTCTCAACAGCGGAACAGGAGGTACAATGGCGTAACCTCCCTGATGATCTTTTAACTATCGTCCTTTCTCATCTTTTTGGTAAAGATTATGGCAATTTGCTAGCTGTTTGTCGTTCATGGAGGTCAGCTCCACCTCCACTGAGATCCATCCCCAATCCTTCTGCAAGTTCGTATCCGTCTCTTTTCCACTTCTCCGGTAACAATTCCAAATGCAAATTCTTTGACCCTTTTTACAATGGCACATATGTTGCTCAAATTCCTGATGAATTGATTGATGCAAGAATTTTCTTCTCCAACTACGGCTGGTTGCTCATGTGTCAAGATACTCAACTCTTTTTCTTCCATCCATTCTCCAATCAAAGGATTGACTTACCAAGCATACAACGTCACACCTTAGAAGAGTATGGCCGAATGTGCTTCTCCACTCCACCCACTTCACCTAATTGCATGGTTTTCGGTATTCTAGATGATTCACCAACAGTAAGTGACGTAACAATCATTCATCGAGGAGAAAGTTCATGGCCAAACACCCGTTACAAGACAAATAATGTAAGGTTCTATTCATCTCATAGTAATCCTGTTTTCTACAAGGGTGCTTTCTATTGTTTGGGCATAGATGGAAAATTGGGCATTTTCAATCCCAACAAAAGGGGAAGCCGTTGTTGGAAGATAATTGACAAGCTAAAACATCCTTGTCACTCAATTCAAGAGAACTTTTTAGTTGAGTCCAATGGAGAACTGATTTCGATCTGTATGGGCCATATTGGAGAATATGTCAGGGTTTTTCGACTTAATTATCACTATGAGATTAGGTGGGAAGAAGTTCACAACTTGGGAGATGAGATGATTTTTGCTAGTCGAACAGGTAGTATATGCATGCGGACTCATTCTATGGGGAATACTATATATTTTCCGAACTTCGACAATGGAGGTAATGGGCTGTTTTATTCTCTTGCCTCACGTAAATTTCACTCACTTGGGGTAGCATTACCTAGAAAGGATTTGTATAATACCAAACGGATGTTACATTGTGCTTGGATTACACCAACCGCTTGGGAAGTTTATACGGACGATGAGCTTAGATGGTTTCCGAATCGTGAGAATTTTATTCCTTCTAGCGGAAGAGTGAGCGTCGTGGGGGCAACCCACACACATCCCTCATTTGTCCTCACAAATCTTGAGCACTCAAACAATCAACTCTTCTTTAACATGTTCAATACCCCTCACAATGCTAAGCGGATACTTGAAGTTCGCCAAATGCACACAGTAACATGTGCTTTCAGTTGGTTATTTCAGGTTGACTGGGGCTGTTTGGATTGTTTGTTAATTAATCCGCAAACCATGGAGAAGATCCACCTCCCTCGACCACCCAAAATATTCAATATATGTGCAATCTCATCGTTTCCTAAAGATCCTAGTTGTATTGTCTTGCTTATTGATTATTATTCTTTTGAAAATGGTAGTAGGGTCGATTTTATTTACTGTAGGCCTGGTGAGAGTGAATGGACAATTGTAACGGTATCGGAAGAGGTGAGTTCTAGCTCGGATGAATCACAAAATTCAACAGATTCTGATAATGAGGAAGAGGTGAATTCTAGCTCGGATGAATCCGAAAATTCAACAGATTTGGATTATGATGATGAGGATGAGGACGAGGAAATAGATCCGGAGATCCTAACTAAAGGTAGAATCGTACATTTAGCTGGCTACCGAGGTAAGATTTATGGGCTAATGGCTAGGTCAGACTTGGTGAAAATAGATTTTGATCCAATTTTTCAAGTGAAGTTTGTGAAAAGAGGTGTATGGGATAGAGTTGAGTTACCCTTGGCAACCTCTCTTGGAACCGTAGATAATAAGATTTACATGGTTGAATCATGTGATGAACTTTTCGTGGTTCGAATAAATTTACGTGGTGCGTGTACTGAAAATGCAAGCAAAATTACAGAAGTGGAAGTTTTCAAGTTAAGTTTGACAAGAAAAATATGGGAGAAGGTGGGATGCCTAGGGGAGAATATTGCTTTCTTTTGTTATGGACATAGTTGCTGCGTAGCAAGCTCATGCATGGAGAAAGGAAAAGGAAACTGTATATACTTTATCGATTCTTTTCCAGACGATGAAAACGTTTATGCTTTTGACTTTGAAGATGGAAGTATTTCTGTTTCTTTGCCATTTCCAGAAGTAGACATGAATGGTTTTGAGTGGACTGCTTTAACGTTAAGCTAATCTAGGACATGTAGTTTTATAGTTTTATGTTTTATCATTATTGCTATTTGTATCTTAAACACTAATCTTTCCCATTTTCTATACAAGAACAACTATGTTTTCTTATTTCAGTTGTCTGCTCCTTCCATATCAGCTATCAAAAGCATAGTGATGGCCATTATATTTTATAAATAAGTGTTCTGTTAGCCAAATAAGTCATCGCTTCTTAGTTATTGACCTCACCCAGTAGCTGGAACGAGTGGAATCCAACGATTCATGTGGCCAAAATCAGGTGACACCACATTGCATATAATAGTCTCCACATCCAGGAAGTCATTGTAAAACAGCTAGTAGACTTGATTTTCATCGAGGAAAGCACTGGAAATGAGGAACGAGTGGGGAATACCTCCTCTGCTTTAAGGATTATTGGGCGAGTGTAGCCGTTGTTACTCGAAATCTGAAACAATATCAGATAAACATGCTTTTTGTGGCTGCTCTTCACCTCCTTTGTCTCAACTCTTCATATTAAAATCAAGAAGAATGCTATTCTTATTGCTTGAGAAAGGGTGGTGAAAATGTTCTCCAACTTTATAGAGACCTCGAATTGCTTTTTCGGTTGTGTTGAAATTAGTAAGATTTAAATATTCTATGAATAATTTTTTCCAACGAAGGGAAACTTTAAAAAAAATAATAATAATAAAGATCCAAAACTTTCATTTTAACTCCATTCACATCATAAACATTCTACAAAGAATCTTTGTACACTTTAAACACCTACCAAATACCACTGCCATAGCTATATAAGAATGCAATTTCCAATAAATCCCTTGGATATCTCCAGCATTCCATGCAGTAAGCCATATATAGGGAAATGCTCACGAGAGAGATTGAAGCCGAAGATTCATGACCCTGAGTGAGATAAGTTCTACGAATTGCAAAAAGAAAAAGTTTCATAGTTTCAATGGTTGCTGACAGGGTGAAGAGGATTCGCTGGATGTAATCATGTACATTTCTTACCATCAGGAATATAAGCCTCATTGTTTTGATTTCCTGTTTGGCTATTTTAACTTCAAATCGTGCTAGTCAAGGGAAAAAAAGGATTATGCTTAAATCGAATTGTCAAGTTTTTTAGTGCTCCATTTTGGCTCGCATTTTCATCTTCATATAGCCAGTTTTATGGTTTAACAAAGTGCACTTGGCCGGCAACTATCAGAGCAAGCTATTTAGAACAACAAAATAGGTGGCTCGGAGAAGGAACTTATTTCGAGATAGCCAATGGCAATGAATTAAGCAAACATACCAATGTTAAATGAAAATAACTTCACATATTTATGTCAACTTGAAGCTGCACTTCGAGCTTGGAGAGGGATGCTCGCTGCTGACTTCTTTTCCTGCAGAAGATGTTACTGTGAACAGGTGAAATAGATTAATAATAAAATTAAAGTATCAACAAAATAACAGGTACTCGGAATATGAAGTAGAGCCTTAGTCAGCAGCTAAATAGAGTATGCAGAGACTAACAACAGTTCTTTATTTGTTCGTATGTCTCTGACCCGGTATAGAAGGTGTCATTGAACCAATACAATTTTAGGTGTTATTTGAATACAACTTTAAAATACAACTTTAACCTATTTAAGTCCTATGATCTAAATTTTTTTCAAAAATTATGTTATTTGAATCTTAAGATCTAGGTCAAAGAATTCTAAAATATAATCTAATATAACCTAAAAGAAATCTCAAAATTCAAGTAAAAAGAAGAAACATGAAATATACCAAACATAACAAAGGAAAACAAAAATAATCATAATTCATAAAATATTATCCACCAATCAATTATCATTCACTTAAATGTATATGATGCAAAGCAAAAACATGGATAAAAATAAAATGCAAATATAAACAAAGGAATTATTAAGCATTTAGATTTATTAATACATCATTATTATTTCATAATTTTTAATATATATATATATATAAAGTCAGTGGACTAATTCGGTAAATTTTCCAGCCAAAAATTTCAATATTGAAAAACGAAGCAAAAATCACAAGGACCAAAATTGTTGTTTTAAAATGCGGAAATCCTTAAAAATAAATAAAAAAGAATGGAAGGACTTATTAACAAATATACCAAAAGGCTGAATTATGTATACTAATCATTATTTCTGCCGAAAACCAAATACCTTATTTGTTCTCTAAAAATGCCTGTGCCCCTGTTGATCGCTATTGGCCGGCTCCACTGCCGGAGATCCTAAAAATCTCCGAATTCCGGCAATGGAGTTAAATAAATCAATTGGAGGCTAAGAAACAACTCTCTCACACCAAGAGAAACTTCAAGATTGCAAAGATAGAAGAAAAAGAGGTTCAGAGTAATCGGCATAAATTCTATAACTTTCTTTCTCTCTATATTATCAATATATACGTTTGAGTTCTTGTACCTGTGCATAGACATGTATATAAATGTATACAAGGCTTAAGATATAATAAACTCCTAAAGGTGGTATAGTTCATCTACATGGTAGTTTTTTTATTAGTCAATATTCATGATATCCTTACTGTCAATCTCTACATTTCAATACTGAAATACCGAGAAGTATACTGTCAAGATTACATTTCATTACTGAAATACTGAGAAGTATAGAGTTGGATAATATCTACTCCTTACTAATGAGAAAACTTAAGTACTAAATTGAAAAAGAAAAAGAAAAAGAAAACGAAGACCAAACACAATCGCACAGTCACACCTTCCTCTCATTGACGCTTTTTCCGGTCGCCTAAAATACGAATGAAAATCAGTTAGATACTATAATATTCACTAGAAACCAGAAATTATTAGAATTTTTAATACCTTTCTTGGAGCCAGATTTCTTCTTCTCCTTCTTCTCGTCCTGGTCTTGTTTCTGCTTCTGCTTCTGTTTCTTTTCTTTCTTTTTTTGCATTTCTTTAGCCAGGTTCCTGTTCTTTTCTTCGAGTTTCCTCTGCTCCTTCCGTGCCTCTTCTTTTCTATTCAACTCAGATACTCTGTTCTTTTCTCTCATGCACATCTCTAAACTGTGCACCTCAGCCACCAGGTGTCTCATCTCGTCGAAAGAATTAAAAAGTTTTTGGCAGTCATTGCATCTGTAGTTGCCAGTAGCATTTCGCTTGGCTTTCGGAGCCATTTGCAGGAGTTCTTTTCTTTCTTGGGGAAAAGAAACGAGAGAGAGAAATTTGTAATGGAAATAACAGATAATTTGCAGAAAAGAGAGAGAGAGAGTTGAGAGAATGTGAGCTAAAGAGACTGATAATTCTGTTATGAAATTGCTTGACCACCCTGGCACTCTCAGGTGTAAAAATTCACCTTACTTCCTTTATTACCCTTGTCTCTTTATTACTTTTTATTTTTATTTTTTTCCTACCAGAAGCTCAAGAAGCTATTCCACTGGGTTTTCAAATGGTAAGTTATTTTCACAACTTGTAAATTTCTACGGAATATGATAAGTTTAGTTTATAACATGAGTTAATTTTCATATGCCACCAAAAAATGGATAAATAAATAGAAAGTATTTCTTTTGATCATAAATTTATATGCTTTTCATCGTTCTCAGTATCTCAATTCTACGCCCAGGTTGTTACTTCTTGCTTATATAAGACACAAACTAATGCTCTTCCTGGGACATGTAGAAACACACTGACACTTGGTTGAACCATGGTAACATTCTGAAGTATGAAATGCATAAATTAATTTATTTTTTATTTTTTATTTTTATTAGACCTCTTGATGCTAGATGCTGAGGCAGTTAATGTGGCATCTTTTTCTTTTTTTCCTTTTTTGATTTTAGGCTGCTGAATTGTTGACCTATTTGAATGACAAAAAAGTCCTTATCCACACAAGCGCCTAATCAAACACGGAAAGTGGTTTGTAACTCCTGAACTGCCCATGTTCTATTTTTATTAATTTCTATTCAGGTTCAGAATGATTGTTATTTCCTTCATGGTGCCTATTATGATGCAATTTTTATGCATATATGTTTTTCTGGTTTGTTCTTAGTTGAACCGTAGATGGAGGGAATTTATACTGGTGTTCTATTATTCTATAATCGGGTTTACAAATTAATTTAAGCCTATGCTCGCATCGTTTTTAATTTCAGGGAGCTCAAATTTCTATGACTAGCCCTGGATTTGTGTATGAACCTTATGCACTTCGTGAACCGATCCCATTTTGGAAGAGGTTAGTCTGACTTTCGTGAAGTTGTTATCAGACCATGCTTAAAAAGAATTCTCCTAAAAGCGCCTGTAGCACTATATTGAAAGTCAAGTACTGTCTATTTTATTCAACCCAATATTTAAGCTTTTTTGTTGGACGGGATCGATATTGTGAAGAAGCAGATAAAAAATGCTTGAAGCTAAATTGGGTGGTTGTCTTTTCTGAACATAGCTATTTGAGGACAAGGTTAATAAATTTCAAGATTTAGGGCGAACTAGAATTTTAAAAATGGCTTGGTTGCCATGTTAGAACCGGTCCAACTTCATATTGTGTTGAAATTTAGAAAATCGCTCGGTTCATTCTCGTTAGACTTACGTCTTAGTATGCAGCCTTTTCAACTTATTTTCACATACGAATCATCAATATGCATTTTTCCTCAGATGTCTTCTAATCTGTGGTGTATCAGGTATTTTACTAGAACCGGTTGGAGACAAACAAAAGAAGATATCAAGTCTAAGGTGCTTTATACTGTTTATTCTAACTCAACTATATAATGTTAGAAAATCTTGCTTTATGATGCCATGACCATCCTTTTGCAACACCATCTGGACATGATATATTATTTTTCTGAACGATCTCTCTTCTCCTTTCCTTTGTAATACCGTGAATACAAGATAATAATAATGTGAATCATATTCAAAATGCATTGTAGAAATGAAGATATAGACTAGAAGAGATCCACTGCATCATTGTCTAGCGAAGTTGCATTCTAGTTTCTTGTTTGCAGCTTAAGAGTGCCTATGCAATTGCTAAGGAAAACGGGGTACTCAAAACAGAAGTTCTATAAGGAAGCCGTAGAACTATACAAAGAGGTATGCGGATCCAATATCCTGAATTTGCTGTTACAATTATATTGTTCACTCTCTTAAATTTATTCCATTGATGTTCTTTCTCTCCATTGCCAAAACTACTTCTCATTTCTCGCAGATAAGTACTCTAATAGCAAATGGTGACAAAACATCATTACGGAAAGCAGTTACAGAAAATATGTTCTCTGTATGTCTCTGCTCCTTCTACTTGTGGTCATTCTGTTGGTTTTCTAAACTTCTCGTGTTTCCTCTTTTTATGGGTTGGTTAGGCTACTAACAGCATATTGCTTTCTAATTTATGCCTAATCCTACGTGATTCATCATTTGATATCTGATAGGCACTCAAGAATGGAATTAAGCAAAGGGAATCTATATGGAGTAAGGTTTACTGGGAGTTGGTCGAACCTATTGTTAAAGTACGAACTTTGCGAGCCCGATTGGTTAGTACCCAATTCATTATTTCTTTGAAGGTGTCATTGAACCAATACAATTTTAGGTGTTGCATCTTGGCATGGTAACTAAAATATTTCAATCAGCATAATGAATGCTGTCTGTATGCTTGCAATATTCAAATTAGACCCTTTATATAAGATTGTGGTATAGTTTAAAATCATAAAGAATATTTTAAAAAATGGAGGAAAAATATAGATTAAACTCATAATCTTAATTAAGGACCGGTGTCACCTTTTCTTTATTCTAACTTGGCTTGTCTTCTGGTGTTTCTACATTACAGATTGGTGTTGATAAGAATGACCTTAATAGAGCTTTGGTCCAACTTACTCTCGAGTTCCTGACTAAGGAGGTAAACTGATCCTACTTCAATTTCCTACGCATCTTCATATGGTTACATGCTTGTCAATTAGATATCAATTAACCTATTTAAATCAGAACATGATCGATCCGTACTTTGAAGATATCCATCCTTGATATGCTGCTTATATGACATTGCAGCCATATCCTTTGTCGTTTATCGGATAAACTTTATACTGTGTTATTGATGGTTCCGCAACAATTGTAGAAGACCACTTGTTAATATCATTGATCATGGATTGACCTTGATATTGTCTCTGTTGTTTTGGCAGAAATTCGAAGCATATGATTCTAAAGGCGCTGTTGTTGCTGGGGATAAAACTAAGGAGGTATTGTTCGTTATTCTTTTATATGATGTGGACCCTCGATTGTTTCCTCCCTTTTAAGTTCTCCGTTTTCTCGGTTTAATTTTTTACGACATTCTGACTTCACTCTAGAAGACTTAAAATTCGAATTGCTTAAGAATCTATTTTAAGTTGGTCAGTTAGATACTTGGAGATTCTGGAATTATCCTATCTGAAAAGATATATTGTTTCAAAAAAAAGGTCTGTGCAATGAAAAGGCATTCATGAAAAGTCGGGCCTTCTTAGATGGTATACCATTACCACTCCATATTCACATGCATTATTGCATTACCTCTCCATATTCACATGCATTATTGTCTATGTATCCTGTATCACAGCTGATACGATGACTATGTCTGATTTCCTTTGCTTCGAACTATGCATGTAAAAATTTTGTCTCTGTGATCTCCAGGTTCTTGTCCGTTCCATCTGGGTATTCGAGGAGTCTCTCTTGCATTCCGGGGCTCACTGGCGTCTCTGCGGACGAATTAAAGTGTGAGCCAACTATGATTTACTGCAAAGTTCAAACTGATATTTCTGATGGCAATAACGAATAATTTACGCTTACCCGATTTTGTTTGCCGAGCTTCTTGTACATTAATTCTATGCATATTGATAGATTCAATCCATGGAGTGATTTGTTAAAGAGACTAAGATTGATTAGCGGTTCACAGTTTTCAGGATGATATATATTTGTTAAAGAGACTAAATCTCAATTTTTTTTCAAACTACATATTTTAACCTTTTCCTTTTTATCAGGAAATAATGCGCGGGAAAAAGCTTAAAATAACTTAAAAAGAAAATACAAAATCAATATTTGAATTCTTACAGGCAAGCTATCAGACTCGCATTGCCAATGGTCTTCTGATAGATTCTCTCGTTCATTATTTGTTTGGTTCCTGAGAAAATATTGGATTTTACTGGTGGAATCAAGAACAAACTGAGAGCTTGATCGGTTGCTTCAAATTTCGTAACTGTTACTGCTTTGGTACATTAAATTTTCTCTCTCATCAACGATCTCAGTTTTTTATTTTATTTTTCATCGTTTTCTATTGATATACAACATCAATCTGATCTGTAATTTTATTGAATTTCATTCTATTTGAGCAACAATTCTTTTGAATTTAAATTATTTTATTTTGCTCTTCTTTTCTTCACTGTATATTATCTCAAAGTTTTATGTTGAAAAGATGTTTGATGTTTTGCCTCAATGAAGTGCTATTTCTAGCTAATGAAATTTACTCAGAAGCACAGTAGTCTTCCTGGTTTTTTTAACTTGGGATGATAACATGAAATAGGCAGCACTTTTGCTTGCCATGCTTTGCATATATCCATCAATAAATACACAAATATTCAGAATTGACTTCATTGTTTTACTTTGGATGATAACAAATACTTTTGGGGTGGCAAACCAATTCTAATGGCGGCATTTCTAGTAAACCCAAACTTTGGTGTTTACTGTGTTCTTAGATTGCAAGAAATATAATAGTCAAATTTTATTTTATTTATCAGGAGAAAGAATTGGAATGGGGCAAAAGCTTTAGAGCTTGAGAAAAATAAACCATTTTGCCCGAACCAGGTATGTATGATAAAAACGTTAAAAGTACAATGGAAGTTCCTGTACTAATAATTAAATTGTATTTTACTCTCTCTATTAAAAATGGGTAAATTAATTCCTGTACATTATTTATTCATTTTTACTGATAAATCTTGGTTATTGTATATCAACATGAGGTACACGTGGCACGTCACTTGTCACTGTCTAATTATTCCATTAGCTATGTTAATTTTAACACAAAAATGTATGAAATTGTTAACAGAAAAGATTGATTTGCTATTTGATTTAACGCACTCATGTTTTTAATAGAAAGGATAATATGCATTTTGACTTATAGTACAAGAGCCTCTATGATACTTTTACCGATAAAAATCATGTTTTGAGTTCTAGTTCTTTAGCTTGTATTGTGTGTTATATTTGGTAATTAGTGGTAGAATAGTGCATTGCATGTTTCTCCATTTCACCTTCTACATGACTATAATTTGCTATTTTTTTCTCTGTTGCTTGGGGGTAAATGAATTATACTTAAGCCAGACATATATTGCATTTGAAACTTATCTATATTTGCATAAAATGTATCCGATATTTATCTGAATTCGAAGATATATGAAAGGAAATTTTTGATACACATGTAAGTAAACACTATCTGTGTGCAGTTTTTTATTCTCAAACTTTGAACAATTCAATAACAAACTGGCTTGTATTAATATATATCATCTATAAATATGCATGAAATATTATTATCATCAATATATGTATATGAATGATCCACATGTAAGTAAGCACATTTTTATTAAAAGAAATTAAAGGTAAAGTTCCATAAGTGATTTTTTAAAGAAAATAAAAAGTCAAATAGTTTAGTAACTGAAATTGGCAAAATAGTCTTCAAATCATTTTCTCCTTTTTTTTCTTTTAAAAAATTATTTGTACTAACAAGTGGAGATTAACCATATTTCACCTGCAACTTTCCTTCTGCCTTGATCATCCTATAAAACATAAACTTTTAACTTTTTTTGTTTTTTAAATTAAACTTTTGGTTATATAATAATCCTCCATGTCTTTGATTATTCATCTTGTTGTCACACATGGCTGCCTCCATCCATGATTATGATGATGATCTTGATGATGGTTCATAACCTGTTCCTGACATCTCTTCAAACCATCTTCAGTCACTCTATGTTTCCATGATTCTTCAACTTTCTCTTCTTTTTCTTCATTGATTTTAGAGGAAATATCTTGATCATTATGACTTCTTAAAAGATGCAATCTCAACCGACCATTTTCCCTGACAGCATGTAAAATATCAGGTCTCTGTATTTTAACCTCAGTTAACTCCAGTCTCCCATCTTTTCTCACCGGTTTTAGGTAAAAACATGGCTGCCCATTTTCATTCAATGAAGAAAGTGGTGGTGGAAACAACTTACTATAATTCCTTTCTATTCTCATTTTTTCATTACTTCTTTTCTTTCTCCATCTATCCCTTTCTCTTTCACAAAACTCCACCATCTGTTGATGATAATGATGATCATTATCATCATCATCATCATCAACAAGAATCCTTCTCTCTTCACAACTCTCCAACCCTATACTCTCTGTACATGACATAAGTCCGTCAACCCCACCACCTATATCATCTATAAATCCTATCCCACCAGGGTCTTTCATTTTCAATGACGGAGGTGGCAACCGTGGCGGCGGCGGAGGCTGCGATATAAGTTTAATATCATTGACAAGTACTAATGAAGAGGACTCAATAACATTTGGATTAAAAACCCTAGGCGTTTCATCATTGAAAATCAACCCTAATCCACATTTAGAAAAACGAAGATAATTACGAGAATTCATACTAATGTTTAATAAACCAAAAATAGTACTTCAACATGAATTGTGAGTAGTAATAATAAAGCATTGATAAAAGTAAGTTTTAGTGCAAATTAGTTGAAAAAAGAGATGAGAAGAAGATGAAAATGGAAATGGAAAGAAAAGGATCATATTCATATGAAAAATAAACGAAAAAAGATTAAAAACAAAAATTTTTTTAATTTAAAAAAAAATTATTTGACGAATAAGAGAAGGAGATGGGGTTATTAATAACATCCTCAAGCCAAAGATAGGGAAAGAAAAGAAAATTTAAAATAAAAACAAAAATTAAAGAGAAAATATGGTGAAGAGTGTGCCAACGTGAATGATAGAGTAAACGGTGCCGGGTCCCATGAATTATTGCCTTAACCTTCGGTATCATCTTACCATTTATTATAATAATAAACTATTTAGTTTCTTTGATTTCTTCTTATAATTCTATTGCCAAATTCATGGAATGAGCCATTTGGCAATCGCTCCTAAAGATGCTTTGGACTTCACTTTGAGTTTCACATATATGTATGTATTTGAAATTAATAATATATTTTTTTGAGAATTTTAAAATTAGTTATATTATATATTACATTATGCATATGTGTTTAATATGTATTTAAAATTTATATTATTATATCATATTTAAATGTGGAATGTGGATATTTTCAAGAAGGAATTTGTACAATATAATAATTCATAAATTTATAAGTAAAATTGAATCTTTGTAGTTTAATGTAGTGTTAAAAGAAAGGTAATTTACACCAACATTTACTTAACTTTAATTAAAATAATAAATAATTGCTCAATTTTTAATTCAATTATTAAACTTTAAAAAATAATGGTAACCATCTTTTTATTATATCTGTAACAAAAAACTGACATGTCATGTTAACGGAAAAGAGAGAAAAAAGAAAAGAGGAAACTGCTCTTGTGTTTTCTCCGGTGCAAAAACCCTAAAACCTTTGATCTTCACTGACCCATTTCATATCTCAGCCTGATCCAATCTGAGTCTGATTCCATTTCTCCTTCTTCAAATGAAAAAAAAACCCAGATAAAGTGTTCAAACAAAAATTAGGAAAAAAAAAAAAATGAAGTGATTGTTGCTAAGCATAAGCACTTGGAGTGAGCTTAACCCGTTTAAGGTAGGTACAGGACCCGAAATGTTATTTCATTGTACCTCTAAACGCTCAAGTTCAATAAGGTTCTGAAGATCTGGAGGAAGTGTACCTTGTAGGCTCTGATGACCAATTTGACGCGCTTGTCCTCTGAGCAGAAAACGTGTTTCCTGTTGCATGGATCCGGGTCGGTCCACCCGAGAGATTCGAAGGGACCGAGGGTCTTCTTAAGGCCTAACATGGCAGCAACATTGACGCTTGCAGTCTAGAATTTAAGAGAGTTGATGAGTTTTATTTTATCATCTTAATTTAAAATAAAATTTTTTTAATTGAGTCGAATTAAATGATATTTAAATTGAGCTGAATAAAATTTTTAAAATTAAATTAAAAAAAATCATATTGAGATATTGTTGACAATATGACTAAATTTCAAATTAAAGAATATAAATATATATATATATTTTTTTTGAAAATTCCATTAAAACAAAATAATAAAAAAAATGATAATTTACTTGTTTAAGATCTCAAAAATTATAATCTTGATAATTAATATGAGCTCTCACTCAATGGTTTAAAGCCCAATGTTTACTTACACATGCTCTATATTGATTAATGGGTTCTCTAGAGAGGGATTGCCTAATGAAGCATACCAATTGTGTAGAAGCATGAGAGGCAATGATTGTTTACCTAATAGCTGCTGTTATAATATAATGATATGGGGATTTCTTCAAAACAACTATGCCTCGAAGGCAACACAATTTTTTAAGAAAGTAGTAAGGGCTTTTCTATGGATATATTAATTTTCACCTTATTTCTGAATATTATCTTCTGATCTAATGATTTAAAATGTTTCATAGATAATGTAAAGGTTGACACTTGTGAATGTGAATTAATTTGTTCGTATTGTACTGCCATGATTTCATTCATCACTTTTGTATTCAACTTTTATGGTTGATGGACTTTAGATATTAGAAGTTGAAGCATTTGTGAGTCCATTGTACCTGGTTTAAACTGCTATATACTGTTTGGTTTAGGAAAGTTATGTGGAAACTATTTTTTTGAAAATAGGGTATCGACTTTAGTTTGAAGACGAAAATGAAAATTAGGAGTCGCCACCGATTCTTTTTTATTTTTGAAGTGTTATCGGATCACCTCATGAAAGTTACTCGTTTTAATAAAATGTTTTGACTCACTAAAACGATAGTTTTGATCTACGAAATTTTTAGAAATTGAGTTCGGGAGTTGGGTACGTGCGAGGAAATATTAGCACCATCGTCACGTCCAAAATTGGTACCTAATTATTAACTAAAGTCTTATTATCGAATATTTGAAAACTTAGAAGAAACTTAAAATACGATCCCTTTTTGTTAAAAACGCTTGAATAAATTGAAACGAAATGTTGAAACCACTCTCGTCTCGAAGCAATAAAATATCTCGTCCAATAAGTTAAGATCCGACATCTAGGACTTTTGAGATTGAGTGTGCCTTTTTAAAATTCAAAAAAAGATATTCAGTTATTTAGTTTAAATGAGGAGAATCAAAACCCAGTAAGTTAGGTAAGATCTCACATATTTCTAAACACCGAACATTGCCTTATGGTTTATTTGGAATCAAACGATCCCAGTTGAATAAAGACATTGAAACTCAATACAAGATATGATGCAAATAAAACGAGAAAGAATGATAATATCAAACATGACACAACAATTTGCAAACAAAAAAAAATCACAAATAATGAATCACAATGACATGGAAATATGAATAAACGAATAAATAAACACACAATGACAATAATCACGAAACACATGTTATTTTGATACAAACATCAATTATCAAAGAATTTAAAAATGAACAATAAAACTATTTTAAAATGAATAATATGTAGAAAAACAAATTGAAAATAGATACTATGAAAGAATTTAAAATGAACAATAAAACTATTTTAAAGTTAATAGTGAAATGATTTAAAATAATCAATATACAAAACAACTTTAAATAAAAGAATTTGTGGTGATTTAAAATAAATAATTTATGAAGTAGTTTAAAATAACATATAAGAAGTTCAAACTAAATAGTATATAAAAAAATGGTATTTAAAATATATATTATATTCAAAATATGAAACTATTTTTTTAAAATAAATAATGTAAAAGAAATTTAAAATAAATAATATATAAAACAGTTTTAAAAATAAGAAAGAATTTAAAATAAATAATACATATAAAATGTATTTGAAATTAAATAGTATACCAAAAATTTTAAGGTAATAATAAAACTATTTTGGAAATGAATACATATAAAACAAGTTTAAAATAATGTAAAACAATTTAAGATAATATATAAAGGGTTTGAAATACATAATGTAAAAAGAAATTCAAAATAAATAATATATGAACAATCTTAAGATGAATAATATATAAACATTAAAATAAACATATAAGAGGTTTAAATAAATGATATGCAAAAAAGGAATTTAAAATAAATAATAATAATAATAATAATCAACAAATAATTAAACGGGTAAATAAATAAAGAAGAAAAAAAATATGAAAGATTGAGAATAAAGGATTAAATCGAGATCAAAACAAAATTTAGATGACTAATCGCAAACACTGAAAAGTAATAAGGACTAAACAGAAAATAACCCTCTGTCCCTAGGCGCTGTCCTTTAAAGGGGCCAAAATGTAACACGCGTGAAAAGCAGGGGACCAAATGGGATATTATCCCTAGTATTAAACGCTGCGTGTGAGCCTGACAATACAAAGGACCGATTTTAAAAACAAACAAAATCTGCTGGCCAGATTTAAAAGAAAAAAGGTCTGATTGAAAATGGCTGCAAAAGAGGAAGGACCTCCTGCGAAAATATCCCAATAGTTGGGATTGTGCGGATCCTGGGGTATGAGACGGGTTGAAATCGGGTCAAGGCTAAATGGCATGCAACGGCGCCTTTTTGCTTGCTCAATAAATAGTAAAATTTTCCTAAAAACATTCAGTTCCTTTGTTTTTTTTTCTTTAAAACAGAATAAAAAGAAGAAACCCCCCTGGACTTCTTTCTCTGCTGCGAAGGCTAGGGTTCGAAACCCTCCATGCCTGCCGCCGTCACGAAACCACCGTAGATGGTGGTGGCGATCACATGGAAAGGGTGATTTTTAAATCCCCTTTTAACCCTTTGAAAGCCAAGCCCCTAAGACTAGGAAAGTCAGAAGGTTTAGCCTTCGATTCCTCCCCCTTTGGGTTTGATTTCAACAACGAAGAAAAGTCCCTCCGATGTCGTGATTGTGGGGAATCCGGTGAGTTTCTCCTTTTTCCTTTTATTATTTTCGACTTTAGTGTAAATGCAAAGTGAATAAAACAAAAATAAAAAGTAAAAAAAAAAAGGTAAAAGAAAACAGACGCTTGAATCAGCAAGAAATCACCTAAAAAACGTTGCTTTTATTGATGTTTTTGTATATGTTCTTTCTTTTTTTAAAAAACCCCCTGATTACATCGTTTTTGTATGGCTTTATAGCCGATTGGGTTACAAGATCTATCACTATTTTCTACTGCTATCGTTACTGTTCTCTATTCTCTTGTCTTGTCTCTGTTCTGGCTTGTTTGCAGGTGCTAAGAGGTCAACGAGGCAGGTGGTGGAGGCAACAGGCGGGTGGCTGGTGTCAGAAGGTTAGGTGCGGCACCTAGGGTTAAGGGTGGCTAGGTTTTTCTGAAAATTTTAAGGTTGTGGGCTGGGTCATTAGGTTAGGGGTTAGTTTGGGTCTGTAGATTGGGCCATGGTTTTATGTTTGTTTGGTTGTAAATGGACTGAATTTTTATTTGGTTTTGGGCCCGGGCCGGGCAAAATAGGCCTGTTACAAGTTAGAAAAATGAAAAATGCAGGGTAGGAAAGGTGAACCACTTTCATTGTATATGCCATGAAATCAGTAAATATGAAGCAAATTGGAAAATGAAAGTCACTAACAAGGGAACGGTAAGCATCTTTTGCTATGATAAGCCCTGAATCCGACCAACACCACCCACAAATATCAGGCCCAACATTGTTAGAAGAAAGTCGATTACCCAAAATTCGGGACACCATATTGCCATCAGGAAAACTTGCTAATTTCAAGCCATCTCAAGTGCCTCTAACACATAGTTCCAAATCAACATACGACAAAGCACGATTGTAGCCATGCAGTGATTTCACTGTAATGACCTGATTTTTGTTAGTGTTGAAAAACCTAATTCAATATTGAATTTTTTAAATTGGGCCACTCACAATTTTAAATCGAGATTAAATTGTTTTATAAATAATACATGGATTAATTTATAAGTTGAGTATAATGAAAATTCGATTGAAACTTTATATATGTCCCCGAAAACAATTTATCATGTCCTTAAAAATAATGATTCCATGATTAAAGTTGAGGTGGGAGAGCGAAAATAAAGTTTGCTTCATCATCTTTTCTTCTTCACCGTCCCTAGCAAAGAAAAGAAAGAAAAGGTTTAGGTATTTTCCTCCATTGCCATGAGCTTCCAAGGTCTCTTGGTAAGTGGCTTTTTCTTGTAAATTTTAGTAGATTATTAGTATATACTAAAAGATAATTACAACTCAAGCCATGAATTTAAAAATTGTTTAGTTTATTTAGATGAAACATTGATAGAAAGCTTGAGAATGTTTGGGCTTAAAGGTTTAAATTCATGCAAGCCAGTATGAATTAAGTTTACGGTGGAATAGTTTAATATTATAGTAGAAAGTGTTTTTATATAATTTAATTTTATTTCATTAGGGACTGAATTGAATAAATTTAAATGTGAAAATTTTACCATAGAATGAAAGTATAAGGTCCCTAGTTATTATATTCAAAGTTATATTTTAAATTGATAATGAATATCAAAATATACAAGCATTTCGGATTATAGGGTTTTTAATGACTAAATTGAAAAAAATGCATAACATGTTTAAATTGAATATGTGATTAATTGAATGCGTGTGTATTTGTATTTTAATCTATTGAATATAGCTATAGATGAGACCGAACCATTGAGAGATAATGGTAAAGCAAAAACTACATAGGACTTGCTATTTCGGTTTGTTCTATCATAATTTGTTTTTCTTCTTGTGAATTTTATTTAGGTAACTAATATTGTTAAATTGCTAGTGATGTATCGATACAACTATGTTTGAATGTATCGTATTAAATATTGACTTAATTGATAAGTGTGACAAGTACATATATGTATATGAAATTCATTATGGTGCTAAAATGGTTAACTACTTGGTTGTCATATTGAGAAGTACGTGGTAATACATTTATTAATATTGTAAGAGTATGAATTTGCCCTATTAAACAATGCTAGACATGGTTAAGGTATAGTTAAAATGCCATAGGATTGCATATGTTATTGGTGGTAGTATTTTGGTACTATGATGCGATTCATCTTGGCATTTCAGTGCATTATATTATGTGGAGTATTAAAGGGATCAATGCATTTATGCTTAATCAACACCATGGTATTTACTATGAGGTGTTACGGGATAAATTCATGTACCTATACTTATGTTTGCATCTAGTTAATAGGGGCTATAAGTAAATGTTTATTATGTCATCTTAATTCTAGAAATGATACATTATTCTTATTCGTAGATAAATGTCATTCTGATTTTGATAAACGAGCATAATTATGATTCTGATTATATTAAGTTATTCTGAAAATTATTTCTTTTAATGTCAAAATACTATTCTTTTTATTTTAATTAAGTTTAATTTCAAATCATGTTAGTGCCACTGAGTAATCAATACTCAGTGTACGGATTTGTTTGTTTCCATGCACAAGTTTCGTAGGTTTTTAGAGTGATCATTAGTTGTCAGCATTCAAGCGATCAATACTCAACTCAGCCATCTAATATAATGTTTTTACTATGTTTAATACATGTGGCATGTACTTAAGTCATTAGGAATTATTTTGGAGTTCTTATGATATTTTGTTTGTATATATATGCGATCATATTATGGTATACTTGGTAAGGTGACCTACAAAGTTTCCAAGGTTATTTTCAAGCTTTGCTAGGTAGCTAATTATGCATGGTTGTACAAGTTTAAATATGTTGGTTGATGCATTTTGTTTTGTTGTATTAGATTATATGTTTGGATGATATTTGATTGTGATTACATATGTTGAATTAATGATTATCACGTTAGTGCTACGTTTAGGCATGTTTTTGGTATAACTTGCTATGGTTTGAATGCTTGAAAATTGGTAATTTTTTGTCATTTTGCTATTTAATCTCAAGACAAGAAGAACAAGTCTTGAGACCATTAGAATAAAATTTACTTTATTGTTCATATAAGTCTTAATGTCTCAAGACATTCCATGTTAGTCTCCATACAATTGTACATCGAAGCTAAACTAGTTTTGTCCTATTTCAAGTCTTGAGACAAAAATTCCTTATCTCGAGACATCCAAACATCAAAGAAAAAATAGCGAAATAGGGGAGGCCTATATCAAGTATCGAGACTTGAATAGCCATGTCTTGATATATGAATTTTAATATCTCGAAACGTGTCATTATCGAAGTAAAAATTCTAAAAATAAAATATAGATTAACTTGAGATATCATACTGAAATTTTATGAATAGAATTGCATCTTACTAGGAAAACATTATCGTTTTTAATTATTGAACTATTATATTCAAATAAAAAAAAAGTGAGAGTACTCAACTTTTAACCTTTTAAATATAGGGATCAAATTCAAAAGTTCATTAAAATACAAGGACCGGAGAAATATTTTAACCATTATGTTATGTGAATCTTCCTCATCGCTTCAGATATAAAAAAAAAAGTCGTCAGCCCGTACGGATATCACATTTTGAACACTGAGGACATAAGCTACTTTGCCAGTGCCGTCGCCGTTTGTGGTTTCGTTTCAAGCTCGGCTCTTATATCCACTTTGCTTCATTTCAAGATATGGGTAAGCTTCATTCTTCATTAATTTTCCGTTCAATTGTTAACGGCGGAAGGAGTCCTTCTAAATTCCACTCTTCTTATTCTTTTAACACCATTGCTTCCCATGTAAGAGAAAAGCAAAAAAAGCATGATAGTTTGGATAATGTTGATGATGCTTTTTATTTGTTTAATAAGATGATTCACAAGTACCCAATGCCTTCTGTTGTGAAATTTAACAAATTATTAGGAGCCATTGTTCGAATGAAACGTTATGGCATTGTTGTTTCGATGTGTAGCCAGATGGAACTATTCGGAGTTTCCCATGATGTTTATACTTTGAGCATCTTGATTAATTGTTTCTGTCAATTAGGTCAAATTGATTTTGGGTTTTCTATTTTGGGGAAAATGCTGAAGTTAGGTGTTGAACCTACTGTTGTAACTTTTTCCACTTTGATTAATGGACTTTGTAATCAAAGTAAGATTTCTCAAGCTGTGAATTTGTTTGATGAAATGATTGGAAGAGGGTATCAACCTGATTTAATTGTTTTCAGTACCATACTTAATGGGTTGTGTAAGACCGAGAATACTGATCGAGCTGTTAGGTTTCTAAGGATGATAGAAGAAAGAGGTTTTGAACCCAATATTGTAGCATATAATACTGTTATTGACTGTCTTTGTAAGAATAGTTTACTAAAAGAGGCTTTCGATCTCTTCTCCGAAGTGAAGGTTAAGGGCATTAGACCAAATATCGTTAGTTATAATTGCTTAATTCATGCTACTTGTAATTTGGGCCAGCAAAAGGAGACAAGGCAACTTTTGAATGAAATGGTGGATAACAATATTTCATGTGATATTGTCACATATAATATATTGATCGATGCACATTGTAAGGAGGGGGTGATTTATAAAGCAGTAGATATTGTTGATACAATGGGGAAGCAAGGCATTGAACCTAATATTGTCACGTATAATATATTTATTGATGCATATTGCAAGGAGGGGATGGTTTCTAAAGCTATAGAAACCATTGACACAATGAGAAAGCAAGGCATTGAGCCTAATGTGATCACGTATAATATATTGGTTTATGCATATTTTAACGAGGCAATGGTTTCTGAAGCTGAAGATATTG
This sequence comes from Gossypium stocksii, assembly GCA_020496765.1. NCBI lineage: Eukaryota > Viridiplantae > Streptophyta > Magnoliopsida > Malvales > Malvaceae > Gossypium > Gossypium stocksii. The sequence goes on from CM035623.1 coordinate 117,385,445, forward strand.
TTGACACAATGATAAAGCAAGGCATTGAGCCTGATGTTGTCACCTATAATGCAATAATAAACGGCCATTGCTTGCAAAACCAAATGGGTAAAGCTAAAAGAGTATTTTCGTTGATGATTGAGAAAGGTTGTGCACCTGATATACTTAGTTACAACATCATGATCAATGGATATTGCAAATCTAAGAGGTTGGATGAAGCAATGGAACTTTTTCATCAGATAGCTCAAAACGGACCAATCCCTGATACAGTGACATACAACACTCTTATGCAAGGTATGTGTCAATTTGGGAGAGTTATCGCTGCATGTGAACTTTTCAAGACAATGCTTGCTTCTGGGCCAGTTCCAAATCTAGTGACCTGTTTGATTTTGCTTGATGGTTTTTGCACAAGAGGTAAACTCAAAGCGGCATTGAAACTTTTTCGAGCAATGCAGAACAGTAGGTTGAAACTTAATGTTGCATCTTATAATATCTTAATTGATGGCTTGTGCAAGGCTGGGAATATTGAAGTTGGAAAGGAATTATTTCATAAACTCTCTGTCAATGGTTTAAAACCTAATGTTTACACATATGCTATAATGATTAATGGATTCTGTAGAGATGGATTGCCAGATGAAGCATACCAGTTGTTTAGGAGCATGGAAGATAATGATTGTTTGCCTGATAGCTTCTGTTACAATGTAATGATCCAAGGATTTCTTCGAAACGGCTATACTTTAAAGGCAACACAACTTCTATCAGAAATGATTGGTAAAGGCTTTTCTGCAAATTTGTGCACTGCCACTTTAATTTTGGATCTCATCTTACAATCTAATAATTCAATTTTGGTATGAAGTGTTTCACAGATAGTGTAAAGATTGTTACTTGTGAATGGGAATCAATTTGTTCATAACCAATTGTACTGCTGTTATAAGTTAAAACCTTTTGGATATTACAATGAATGTTAAAGTTATATTTTCAGTTTAATTTGATGTACTTTAAAAGTATGAAACAAATAAGTATTATAAGCCATGTTTCACTTTTCAAATACACACACGCACGCATGTTTTTAGAATGATTTTATGAAGTCAAAGCAGCCCACTGATCCATTGGAGACCATAAGTTGATCTCAAGTTGATGTAGCATATGGAGCTGCAGGGAAAACAGAATTTGTGAACAGCCAGCTATGGTGAGTTGTATGGGATGGTTCTAATATTGATGAAGCTTTATGTCCTGCTTTTATTAAATGTTTTTAGAATCTTTTGAGGGTGTTGTTGTTATTTGGATTCTTACATTTTGAGTTTCATTTAAAATGGATTGACTTCTTTCATTTGAGGTTCCTTCCATTTGCTTGAGGTGTGAAAGTATTGAATCTCATTTTGATCTTTGATGATCTTGACTGGCTTCTTTTATTGAGTTCCAATGTTTTCTCATTTGTAAAAGGTATCCCTTTTCAGTGTCTGGTTTTCTGAACTGGATCAAGACGACTTGCTTTTATGCCTTTAACCTATCAGATTGTATTAGTGAGATTATATATATATGCAGATGTAGGAACCGTGTCCTTTTAAAATTGTTAATTTATGGGGTTTATTGGGGATGAATTGCATTAGACATGGGGTGGTTTTAAGCTTATGGTTTATGAAGGTCTTTTGTGAGAGTTGTTTGTGTGTGCTGTTGGATTGTGGAAGGCTATGTTGTGACCATTTGTGTAATATTCATTACGTTTCTCGTCAAACGATATAACCCAAAGTCCATCATCGAGCCTATTCTTAATATTTTCTCCAGCTTCTTTTTGGTTGTTTTCCAGGTCAAGACCATCATCGAGTTAATCGTTGAAAACCCAACTTCCATTAATGGTGGCAATTCGATTATACAGCTAGTCATCGTTGCCTATGAAATTGTCAGTGAATGAAGATAAGAAGCAAGCGAATGAACTTAGAAAAATGGAGGTCGTGTATTTGTGAACTGTTTACCATCTTCCATTGGCGGAGAATGAAGGCATGACGGCCTGTAATGCAAAGATAGTGCCAGGAGCAAGTTCATGAGGTTGGCTGAGCATGGTAGGGCATTGTGGAAGGAAGAGCTGCTTTGGTGGTCACCATGGACGAGATTTCGGAGAAAACTTGTTTTGAGGGATCATATATAATTTTCTGGATTATGATTTTTCTATATAGAAAGAATTAATTAGGCCTTTGGTGATAGGCGAATTTGGTTTATTCGGGTGGAATACTGAGTAAGAAACAGAGAACCATGGATTTCCGTTTATTTATGAACCTATTTTTACTTGTGTTGAATAGTAAAATATGTCATAGCAATATGTACTCTGGGTAAATTTGAAATTTAATTTTTTTTAAGAATTTAGTTTTTTTTTTTTTAGATTTTAAAATTCAGGTTTAACTATTAACACTATTAAAATTATTTTAATAATTTCATATTCATAAATTTAACAAAGAAAATCATATTTTATTCAACAAGTTTGAGTCAAGCATAGGTGAGCATGGGTCCGGCCGGGCCGGGCTTGACTAAAAATTTAAGCCTGTTTGTTAGGTCTGGGCTCAGCCTGGCCCGAAAAATGGGCCTAAATTTTGTCCAAGCCCAACTCGAATAAAAATGTTAAAACTCGAGCCCGACCTGGACCGCTCATATTAATTTTTATATTATTTTTTTTATATATTTTAAAATATATATAATACATCAAAAATACTAAAAATATCAAAATAAATACTTCTCAACAAATTGAAAATAAATTTTAAAAAATATGTATACTTAAATAAACTAAGATAGATGCAACTTAACAAGCAAATATCTCTAAAATAATAATAAAAATAACAAATGTCTTTAAAATAATAACAAATTTAACAATAAAATAAGTTTTATACAATATCCAAACAATAACAACAAAATAGTAGCAACATAATAGTAAAATGGTAGCAAAATAAGGAGAAAATAACAAGAAAATAATATTAAAAAAATCATATTTTTTTTGTCATTTAGTGAATTCGAGCATGGCCGGGCCAGGCCCAGGCAAAAAATGTCTTACCCGAGGCTCGGCCTGTTTTTTAAACGGGCCTTAATTTTTTGTCCAAGCCCATTTTTCGGGCCTATATTTTTGCGCAAACCCTCCCACATTTCGGGCGAGCCTTCGGGCCGGGCTATGCTTACCTTTAGTCAAACTCGAATTGCGTTTGAATTTTGTGTTTGTGTCTATATATCTATACTAGTATTTAAGTCTTTCATTGAGTTTGTGTCATGAGTCGAACAATCTGGCATCAATTCAATTAGAAAAATTATTTTGATGTATTTTTGTATTTAAAATAAATTATATTATTCAATGGTACTTTTGTCTTTTTATTTTAAAAAAATTAATAAAAAATATACATGGTGAAATTTAAACGCGTGCTAATTACATTAGTAAAATTTTAATTTTACCACTCAACCAAAACTTTATTTTGATATCTTTTTATACATTTTAATTTTAATATTCACGTTTTATTATCTCCAACAACTATATATATTAATAATGTTGATGATTGAGTTGGTGTCGCAAGTTAACCTATTTTTTTATTTTAATATCATACATATTTCGTGTGTTATTTTCAAACCAAATATTTTATTATTTATTGTATATTATTTTTAAACTCATTTCTATATTCTAAACATATGGCTTCCATAAATATTCGTGTGATAAAATTTCTAATTTTTAATATTATTTTTTAATAATTTATTATTAATAATTTATTAATATTAAAACAAAAGGAAAAATTCAAAAAAAATTCTTTGTTGTTTAAACGGTTGAATACCTACATGTAGATAAAGTCTTTTTTAAGGGGAACATATTTTATATTTTTCCTTATTTGGATTGATATTTTTATTTAAAGAAAAGTAAAGTAATTTGAATATTCGTTTTCTTTTAAAATACATAGTTTTTATTTATCACAATTTGGGGTAAAAGATACAGAAAGGAAAGGAGAAATGATTTTTTAAGATGTAATTTTTTTTATTCTCTTTATTTTCTATATAAATTATTTTATAAAAGGGACATAATTGCAAATAATCCTCATAATAAATTTTTTCCTTTCCTTTCAACCGGTTAACCAAACAAAGGTTGCTAAATTATTTTACTTTCCTTTAATAATTTTAATTATCCAAACAAAATAATAGGTAAACTTTTCCTCTTCTTAACCCTTCAATAATTTAAAGGGTAAACTATTTAGTTGGTCACTTAACTTTTAGGACATTTTCATTTGGGTCATCTAAAATGAAATCCTTGCAATTTGGTCACCCAACTTTTAGGGTGCTTTCATTTTAGTCACTCAAGTGTTAAATCTGTAACAGCGATTAATTGTACACACCACACCACATCATGTTTTCACTTTCATTTTGGTTACCCAACTTTTAGGTCACTTTCATTTTGGTCACCCAAAAATAAATCTTTTTTTAAATATTAATTTGGGTAAAAAAAAGCAAGGATTAAAGTGAAAAAGCAATATAAACTTAAATAATACATAAAATCGTCAAATTGTACTTGTTAATTTCATTGCCAAAAATTCTAAATTTAGGTTTTGAAAGATAAATTTTTAAATATTAAGATTCAAAATTGTAGTAACAAATCGGTTGACATTATCAATGGATAAAAATTTTCAACAATTTGTTTAATTTATTTTGATGTTTTGAAAATATTTTCAAAAATTGTAAATGAAAATTATTGTCTTTAATAGTTGTCTACGAAATCCAAATTTCTTTTGATTATATGATCCTGATTCTTCCGTGCTAAGATAGAAGTAAAGAAAAACCTTACCATTATAATTTTTTCATGACTTATTTACCCAAACGAAGAATGCAAGGATATTTTCCTTTACTTTTAGCTTAGTATGGAAGATTTGAGATTATATAATAATAAAAAAGTTTCGTAAACAATTACTAAATATGAGTGATTTGAGTTGGTTTAGTTCATTTTAAATTTTAAAATGAGATTAAATTAATTAATTTTAATATTATAATAACAAATTGGATGACATTATCAATAGATAAAAAAATTCAACAATTTATTCAATTTATTTTGATGTTTTGAAATTAAAATCTTCAATATTAAAAAAATTAGAAATTTTTGAAAAGTATAAATTAACAATTTTTATGTGTTATTTTAGTTTCTACTGTTTTTTCACTTTAATTCTTGATTTTTTTTTACTCCAATTAAATAAATATATTTTTTGAATGACCAAAATGAAAGTGATTTAAAAGTTGAATGACCAAAATAAAAGTATAAACATACATATATAGTAAACTATCATTAAAGATTTAATGCTTAAGTGACTAAAAGGAAAATGCTTTAAAAATAAAAGTGTTAAAAGACTTTTTTATTCATTTTTAAAAAATAGATTAATGGCATACGAATTAATTTCAACTCGAAATTAATTCAAATTTAAAAGTGATCTGATTTAACCCTATTTAAATCCAAAATTATCCTAACCTACTGAATTAAGTCTAATATATATATATATATGCATGCTTTATAAGATTTAAAAAATTCATTATTAAAAGAGATAATTTCAAATTAACCTCGAATATATAGCGTAAAACAAACATGATTATTTATTATTAAAACATGGTGAGGACACATAGGATACAACCAAAATTAGACATATAATAATATCATTTTGAGTTATCAATCTTATTATTGTGTTTTATATCACCACAATCAGGCTTGTCAGCATACCCAACCCCTCTTCGTTTGGTGGGGAAAAGCATGAACAATCCACTAGCCAAAATCCCAGCCGCTAATGGCAGATTTGTAATCAATGCATTACCATTAGGTCCCGGTCTAGGGAAAAAGCAACGCTGAACATCATAGCCACTGAAAGCCATGACTAAAAACAATGTTAAAGCACAAACAGCATGAACAAAATCAATGGGTGTAAGCCTATACTTCCTTAATATTTCCTCGGCTTCTTTTGGGTCGTCCAAACCGAAATCATCATTCAGCTCATCGTTGAAAACCCAAAGTCCACTGATGGTGGCAATTCCATAATAAAGCTTCCCATCGCTGCCTATGAAACTGTCAGTGAAAGAAGATAAGAAGCAAGCGAGTGAACATAGAATAATGGCACCTAAAGTCATGTATTTATGAGCCATTTCACATCTTCCATTGTTGGAGAATGAAGGTATAATGGCTTGGAATGCAAAGACGGTGCCGGTAGGAAGTAGGTTCGAGAGGTTGGCTGAGAGCGGCAGTGCCTTGTGGGCAGATTTCGGAGAAGCTTTGGTGATTGCCATTGCCATGGATATGAGCTTTTGAAGTAGATTTGTCTTTGTGTGGCATCATTATATGTTGTGGGTTATGGATTTTATGCATAAAAAAGGAATTAATTAGGGCGTAAGCCATTTTCATCATAAACAATGCATCATGGATTCCTTTATTTATGAACCTAATTTATTTCCCAAAAAAATGATAAATGTCACATTTGCTTATTCCAATTTGCAACTTGTATATATTACTATTGTTTCCACTACAAATATCATCGCATAATGGAAATTAGTTCAACTAGGTTTTCTACGTTCCATATATATCCAAACATAAATATATATCATATATAATTTTCAAATATTATGATAAATTTTTATCAAATTACCTTAAAAAGAAAATTTAATATTTTTTAATTTTTACTATTGAACACACTAGTATTTAATTGATTTTTTGAAAAATTAAAAGTTAAACAAAACTATAAAATCTATTTTTAAAATTTTAAAATCATTAAAAAATTAATTAAATGTTGACATGTCATCTATGTGACAATTCATATGTATGTCTTATTAACAAAGCTAACAAACGCTAATTTTCCATCTATTTTGAAGTGATTCGACAAAAAATACAAGTTCAAAAATTAAAAGAGGCAATAATTTTTAAATAGAGAGCTAAAATATTTCTTTTATGAAACTGGAAAGCGAAAAACCATTTCATTTTATTTATTTGTTTTCAAGATACATTACAATTGCAAATAATATTATATTTATTTCTACTAAGAAAAATGTTACATCTTAATTTATATACTAAAGAGCTAATTGATAATAAAAATTAATAATTATATTTGTTTCTATTAAGATTGAATGCGACAATACATTACTTGTAGAGTCTATTCTTACGGGTAGTGCTGCCAGTAGTAACCTAGTTAAATTACGTTTAATCAATGTTTACCTTAAGGGGAATTGGAAGACAATAATCCGTCACATTCCTAGATCTTAGAATATAGCTATTGATCGAATGGCAAAATGTACTTATGATAATCAGTTTGGGTTGAAACTTTTTAAGGATTCCTCAATTTCGGTTCTAAGAGATTGTACAATTAAATGGTGATTTCTTAAATAGAGTTGTGTGATTTCATTGTTTTCGCTTAATACTGTTTGTTTCTACTAAAAAAATGGAATATATCCGCACCAAAAACAACCAAAAATGAAATTGAGAAGAAGATTATATACGCTAAGATTTAACTCAAGCAATAACTGTGGCCATTTAGAATCGGATGCAATTATGAGATCAACTCAGAAAGCAATTATTCCACTATGGATGGTTGTAGATGCATAAATACTGGGGTGGGCTCTGTAATTTTATTAGGGTAAATTTTAAATTTAGTCATTTATATATGGATTAAATTATGTTTTAATCACGTAACTTTAAAAAATTATAATATGATCACCAACATTATAGAAAATTATAATATATTCACTAATATTATCAAAAGTTATGATATAGTCACTAATTAGTCATTGAGCCATTATCCATCATGAATGATATAATCAATGTTCTTTAAACCGAATCGATGGTCGAATCGGTCAAGCCATCGATTCATCAATTCAATTAGTTCAATTGATCTGATTAAAAAATTATTAAAAATAAAAATTAATAATAATAAATTAAAAAATTAAAAAACCCGATTCAACTACTTGGTTCAATCGGTGTTTTGTACAATTCAATCAGTTCATATCGATTCCCGAGTCAAACGATTCAAAACCTTTCTCCATATCAGTTCTCGATCTAACCAGTCAGTCCGATTCAAACAACATTGAATATAACTACAAGTTGACATGGGTCAGTTTAAAATTTTAAATCAAATTGCATAAAAGATCCCTATACTTTTTATAGCAATTTAATTCTTTTCCCTTTAGTGTTTTTTTTTTTTTTTTTAACTCAACTCTCTCTATAGTTATAAAGGAGCCTAAGCACTTAGTGAAGCAAAATAATAGTATCAAATTCTATAAAAAAAATATTCTACACTAATTCATTATAGAATAATATTTGAATATTAGAAGATTAAGGAGAAAAGAGAATTTTTTGTTTCTCGAGTATTTAGTTTTATCTAACTATATTTTATCAATGAAATTTGTCTCCTATTTATAAAAATTCTCATGTTTATTCATAAAGACATAACTACTTTTTTAAATACAATCATTCATTAGATATTATACTTGAATAATCATAAACTTTTGTTAATAATCTAGTAATATAATTTTTAGATCACTCGTAACTTTTCAATTTTAATTATTGAAACATTATAAATATGTTGAAAATATTCTAATATTTTTTATAAAAAAATATATTTTCCGTTATATGAACTTACTAAGCATGGAGTGCTTACTCAGTGGTATTTCTTCTTAATATTCTAATATTTATTCACTTCATTTAGGGTGCTTTTTTTGTTAAAATATTTTATGAAAAATGACTTTTTAGAAAATTGACTTATTTATATATATATATATATATATATATATATTTTTTTTTTATGTTTGGACAATGCTGCGTACTGCTTAGCATATTTTCTCAAAAATTTAAATTTGTAATGCTGCATCCAACATTCAGTAATACTCGTTATTCGAGAAAAAAAACTGAAGTTTTTTAACATAATTTTATTTGTATTTAAATTAAATAATGATTATTAGTGGTTTAATACAAATTAATTACATAAACTAACATATAGATATATTTTATTTGTATTTAAATTATCTATTTCAGCCTAAACAACAAATATCACCATGATTTGATTCACCAAGCCATAGTCAACCGAGATATACATACTTTCAATAGTTAATCAAACTAAAAACAAACCAATCATGAACACCAACTCTATCATAATCTAACTGCATAATCTTATATAAATAAAAATAACAATGTCCCAACAATATCCATAAATTTCAATATGGATATGTGTGTCGAATGCACCACTAAAGTGAAATTTTTGATAAATTTTGAGATTTTTTTGTGAAAGTGGAAAAATAATTAAGTTTATCAATACTCAGCGTACGGATTTGTTTGTTTCCATTATCAAGTTTTGTAGGTTTTTAGAGCGATCATCAGTTGTCAGCATCCAAGCGATCAATCCTCAGCTCAGCCATCTAATGTAATGTTTTTACTATGTTTAATACGTGTGGCATGTACCTAAGTCATTAAGAATTATTTTGGAGTTCTTATGATATTTTGTTTGTATATACATGCTCATATTATGGCTTACTTGGTAAGGTGACCTACAAAGTTTCCAAGGTTATTTTCAAGCTTTGCTCAGTAGCTAATTATGCATGGTTGTACAAGTTTAAATATGTTAGTTGATGCATTTTGTTTAGTTGTATTGAATTGTATGTTTGGATGATATTTGATTGTGATTATATATGTTGAATTGATGATTATTGTGTTAGTGATACGTTTAGGCATGTTTTTGGTATAACTTGCTATGGTTTGAATGCATGAAAATTGGTATTTTTTTTTGTCATTTTGCTATTTAATCTCGAGACAGGAAGAACAAGTCTTGAGACCATTAGAATAAAATTTACCTTATTGTTCATATAAGTCTTAATGTCTCAAGACATTCCATGTTAGTCTCAATACAATTGTACATCGAAGCTAAACTAGTTTTGTCCTGTTTCAAGTCTCGAGACAAAAACTCCTTATCTCGAAACATTCAAACATCAAAGCAAAAATAGCAAAACAGGGGAGGCCTATATCAAGTCTCGAGACTTGAATAGCCAGTCTTGATATATGAATTTCAATATCTCGAAACATGTCATTATCGAAGTAAAAATTCTAAAAATAAAATATAGATTAACTTGAGATATCATGAAATTTTATGAATAGAATTTGCATCTTACTAGAAAAACATTATTATTTTTTAATTATTGAACTATTATATTCAAATAAAAAAAAAAGTGAGAGTACTCAACTTTTAACCGTTTAAATATAGGGATCAAATTCAGAAGTTCATTAAAATACAAGGATCGGAGAAATATTTTAACCATTATGTTATGTGAATCTAACTCATCGCTTCTGATTTAAAAAAGTCGTCAGCCCGTACGGATATCACATTTTGAACACTGAGGACATAAGCTACTTTGCCAGTGCCGTCGCGTTTGTGGGCTCGGCCCTTATATCCACTTTGCTTCATTTCAAGATATGGGTAAGCTTCATTCTTCATTAATTTTCCGTTCAATTGTTAATGGCGGAAGGAATCCTTCTAAATTCCACTCTTCTTATTCTTTTAACACCATTGCTTCCCATGTAAGGGAAAAGCAAAAAAAGCATGATAGTTTGGATAATGTTGATGATGCTTTTTTTTTGTTTAATAAGATGATTCACAAGTACCCAATGCCTTCTGTTGTGGAATTCAACAAATTATTAGGAGCCATTGTTCGAATGAAACGTTATGGCATTGTTGTTTCGATGTGTAGCCAGATGGAACTAGTCGGAGTTTCCCATGATGTTTATACTTTGAGCATCTTGATTAATTGTTTCTGTCAATTAGGTCAAATTGATTTTGGGTTTTCTATTTTGGGGAAAATGCTGAAGTTAGGTGTTGAACCTACTGTTGTAACTTTTTCCACTTTGATTAATGGACTTGTAATCAAAATAAGATTTCTCAAGCTGTGAATTTGTTTGATGAAATGATTGGAAGAGGGTATCAACCTGATTTAATTGTTTACAGTACCATGCTTAATGGGTTGTGTAAGACCGAGAATACCGATCGAGCTGTTAGGTTTCTAAGGATGATAGAAGAAAGAGGTTTTGAACCCAATATTGTAGCGTATAATACCGTTATTGACTGTCTTTGTAAGAATAGTTTACTAAAAGAGGCTTTCGATCTCTTCTCTGAAGTGAAGGTTAAGGGCATTAGACCAAATATCGTTAGTTATAATTGCTTAATTCATGCTACTTGTAATTTGGGCCAGCAAAAGGAGACAAGGCAACTTTTGAATGAAATGGTGGATAACAATACTTCATGTGATATTGTCACATATAATATATTGATCGATGCACATTGTAAGGAGGGGATGATTTATAAAGCTGTAGATATCGTTGATACAATGGTGAAGCAAGGCATTGAACCTAATATTGTCACGTATAATATATTTATTGATGCATATTGCAAGGAGGGGATGGTTTCTAAAGCTGTAGAAACCATTGACACAATGAGAAAGCAAGGCATTGAGCCTAATGTTATCATGTATAATATATTGGTTTATGCATATTTTAACAAGGCAATGGTTTCTGAAGCTGAAGATATTGTTGAAACAATGATAAGGCAAGGCATTGAGCCTGATGTTGTTACCTATAATGCAATAATAAACGGCCATTGCTTGCAAAACCAAATGGGTAAAGCTAGAAGAGTATTTTCGTTGATGATTGAGAAAGGTTGTGCACCTGATATACTTAGTTACAACATCATGATCAATGGATATTGCAAATCTAAGAGGTTGGACGAAGCACTGGAACTTTTTCATCAAATAGCTCAAAACGGACCAATCCCTGATACAGTGGGCAATTTGGGATAGTTATTGCTGCATGTGAACTTTTCAAGACTATGCTTGCTTCTGGGCCAATTCCAAATCTAGTGACCTGTTTGATTTTGCTCGATGGTTTATGCACAAGAGGTAAACTCGAAGTGGCATTGAAACTTTTTCGAGCAATGCAGAACAGTAGTTTGAAACTTAATGTTGCATCTTATTATATCTTAATTGATGGCTTGTGCAAGGCTGGGAATATTGATGTTGGAAAGGAATTATTTCATAAACTCTCTGTCAATGGTTTAAAAACTAATGTTTACACATATGCTATAATGATTAATGGATTCTGTAGAGATGGATTGCCAGGTGAAGCATACCAGTTGTTTAGGAGCATGGAAGATAATGATTGTTTGCCTGATAGCTTCTGTTACAATGTAATGATCCAAGGATTTCTTCGTAATGGCTATACGCTAAAGGCAACACAACTTCTATCAGAAATGGTTGATAAAGGCTTTTCTGCAAATTTGTGCACTGCCACTTTAATTTTGGATCTCATCTTATGATCTAATAATTCAATTTTGGTATGAAGTGTTTCACAGATAGTGTAAAGATCGTCATTTGTGAATGGGAATCCATTTGTTCATAACCAATTGTACTGCTGTTATAAGTTAAAGGCTTTTGGAAATTACAATGAATGTTAAAAGTTATCTTTTCAGTTTAATTTGATGTACTTCAAAAGTATGAAAGAAATGTGTTATAAGCCATGTTTCACTTTTCAAATACACACACGCACGCACACGTACGCATGTTTTTAGAATGATTTTATGAAGTCAAAGCAGCCCACTGATCCATTGGAGACCATAAGTTGATCTCAAGCTGATGTAGCATATGGAGCTGCAGAGAAAACAGAATTTGTGAACAGCCAGCTATGGTGAGTTGTGTGGGATGATTCTAATATTGATGAAGCCTTATGTCCTGCTTTTGTTAAAATGTTTTTCGAATCTTTTGAGGGTGGTGTTGTTATTTGGATTCTTACATTTTGAGTTTCATTTTAAATGGATTGACTTCTTTCATTTGAGATTCCTTCCATTTGCTTGAGGTGTTTAAGTATTGAATCACATTTTGATCTTTGATGATCTTGACTGGCTTCTTTTATTGAGTTCCAATGTTTTCTCCTTTGTAAAAGGTATCCCTTTTCGGTGTCTGGTTTTCTGAACTGGATCAAGAAGACTTGGTTTTATGCAACCTATCAGATTGTATTAGTGATATTATATCTATATGCAGATGTAGGAACCATGTCCTTTTAAAATTGTTAATTTATGGGGTTTACACGATTATACTCTATTTGTATGGATAGGGAATCCAAAATATCTCCCCAGGTCTTCCATGATTCTAATACTCACATTTCTTTGTGACTTGTGAGTTACACGTATTTGGTCGGAAAACAATTGTTCACTTCCAACTTTGGAGGACGTGGGTTTGAACTATGAATATAACATTATTAAGAGGGATAGTCACGAATCTCAAATCATAGACAATAAAAATAACATAAAACATATAAAAGAAAAATTGTTGACTTTGAAAAACTTACTCTATGCTAACTCATCCAAAATATTTCTCAGAGCGTTAGAAGGGATTTTTTTTATTCATTTTAAAAAAATAGATTAATGATATACGATTAATCTCAACTCGAAATTAATTCAAATTTAAAGTGATCTGAATTAATTCCATCTAAATTTATTTGATCCAAAATCATCTTAACCTACAAAATCAACAACTAATATATATGTGCGCGCATTATAAGATTTAAAAAATTCATTATTAAAAGAGATAATTCTAAATTAACTTCAAACATATAACGTAAAATAACTTGATTATTTATTACATAAACATGGTGAGGACACATGCTATACAACCAAAATTAGACATATAATAATATCATTTTGAGTTATCAATCTTATTATTTTGTTTTATATCATCACGATCAGGCTTGTCAGCATACCCAACCCCTCTTCGTTTGAACAATCCACTAGCCAAAATCCCAGCCGCTAATGGCAGATTTGTTATCAATGCATTACCATTAGGTCCCGGTCTAGGGAAAAAGCAACGCTGAACATCATAGCCACTAAAAGCCATGAATAAAAACAATGTTAAAGCACAAACAGCATGAGCAAAATCAATGGGTGTAAGCCTATACTTCCTTAATATTTCCTCGGCTTCTTTTGGGTCGTCTAATCCGAAATCATCATCCAGCTCATCGTTGAAAACCCAGAGTCCACTGATGGTGGCAATTCCATAATAAAGCTTCCCATCGCTGCCTATGAAACTGTCAGTGAAAGAAGATAAGAAGCAAGCGAGTGAACATAGAATAATGGCACCTAAAGTCATGTATTTATGAGCCATTTCACATCTTCCATTGTTGGAGAATGAAGGTATAATGGCTTGGAATGCAAAGACGGTGCCGGTAGGAAGTAGGTTCGAGAGGTTGGCTGAGAGAGGCAGTACCTTGTGGGCAGATTTCGGAGAAGCTTTGGTGATTGCCATTGCCATGGATATGAGCTTTTGAAGTAGATTTGTCTTTGTGTGGCATCATTATATGTTGTGGGTTATGGATTTTATGCATAAGAAAGGAATTAATTAGGGCGTAAGCCATTTTCATCATAAACAATTCGTCATGGATTCCTTTATTTACGAACCTAATTTATTTCCCAAAAAATGATAAATGTCACATTTGCTTATTCCAATTTGCAACTTGTATATTACTATTGTTTCCACCACCAATATCATCGCATAATGGAAGTTAGTTCAACTAGGTTTTCTACGTTCCATATATATCCAAACATATATATCATATATAATTTTCAAATATTATGATATATTTTTATCAAATTAACTTTTTTTTTAAGAAGGAGACAATTACAGTGAAAGTTCTATGAACAGTGCACAATTCCCACATTCCAATGCTAATAGTTAGACTTTTTGCTTTTGTTTCACGATGTTATCTTTGATATGATATGTATTTGCTTGTCATATTAGGAATATTTTGTAAATTAGTGGTTATATTTTAATATGTCAAGAATATTTACTATTCCTTGAGTCAATCATGTCATATGTCAGGAATATTTAATATTCCTTGAGTCAATTATGACGTGCAGATGTATTTTTATGTAGTTGTATTAGGGATACTTACTATTCCATAGGTCAATTATGGTGTTTTGTTGTATTATTAAGGTGTCAGGTGTATTTTGTTATATTCTATCTCCTTCACCTATAAAAGGAGATGTTGTAAAGCTGTTGTCTGCCTGGATGACCATGCTGGAGGATTTTTCTTAAGCAATTTTCTCAGGGGATTAATATACTTAGAAACTTTAGGAATGAAGTCTCTAAAGTAATTAATAATCCCTAAGAATTGTTGCACCTGTTTTTGAGACAGGTTTTCTTTTGGAAACTTGAGAAGTTCTTGTGAAATATGAGGGCCAAGAAGATATTTTCCATCTTTCAGATTCATTCCCAGAAATTCAATTTCTGATTTGTTTATCTGCATCTTCTTTTCTGAAAGCATGATCCCATATTTGAGAATAAGGGATTTAAATTCTTGTAAGAGTTGAACATGAGATTCTTCATCTGGACTGTAAAGCAAGATATCATCAATGTAGATTAGAGCATTCTTCATGATAGGTTGGAAGATCTTTATCATCGCCTTCTGGAACAATGATGGAGCTGTTTTTAATTCTTGTCCACTGTCCATAGAGCTTTCACTGTAATTGTCTCATTCTTCATATTCCATCTTATCTTCTTGTTCATCTTGCATCCTTATCTTGTTCAGATTGATTTGACTGCAATACCAGGGATAATCTTGAGACCATTCTGATGGATCCGGTGTATTTTCATAATATTCTTGAATGGCTTTTAAGATCTCTTTGTGATATGGTTTATACTGGATTGGCCAAGTATCCCATGGAGCATCAACTTCTGGAGGTGGCCATATTTCAAATGGTATTACCTTATTTAGTTGACAAAGGAATTTTTGGATTTCTCGATAATCAATATCGAAATTCCTAATGTAATCTAAATAAACCTTATGTATCCATGCAGTAGGAAAAGATCCTAGTTGGATTGATCTGCCACATTGCATGAAATATTGAGGTTTATAAAAGATAATTACCATATGGCATTTTGCTTTATCCCGAGAATATTGTTCCACCATATTTAGCCATTGTGTCAGAGGATGAAACCAACTCATAAAAGTGAAGAAATTTTGATGTTCTGGTTCAACATTTCCTCGCACAGCTTTTAAGAGATAATAATGGAGATCTGGAATAAAGAACTGAATGGCAATATGGTATAAATAAGTAAGATACCATAAAAACCATTTTATCTCATCTGGTTGTTCAACAAATTCAAATTTGATGGGATGTATGAATGGATAATCAGGATGTACACCCCATGGTTTGAGAATCAATCCTCCAAAATTTTTAAAAACCTGGATTTGATATTCAAACATCATATCTTTGGTTTTTTGATGAAAGGTTTTTTGTTGAACAAAGTTCATGACTTCTGGTGGAAATTCTGGATTAAGGTTAGGGGCAACAGGATGAGAGGTAGGAAATGGTGAGGATGAAGAAGATGTTCTGTACATCATCATAGGTCTGGGCCAAAAGTAGGTTCTTTTGAAAGTCAAAATTTTTTCTTTGGGCATAGAAAGGAAGTCAGCAAAAATATTTTCCTTTCTTTTGATATGTTTGACATCAAAAGAGAATTGTGAAAACCATTCAGCCTACCGAAGGAGTTGAGAATGTGGTAGGATTTTTTGTTTAAATTTGAGCATTTTGGGAAAAGAAGACATGTCCATTTCAATAAGAAAATGGTATCCTGTAAGATGAAATTCAAATTTTTGTAAGATGAAATTCAAATTTTGATATACCTTTTTTGACCGCCAGGATTTCTTTGAATGTGGAATGATAATTGATTTCTGCATTTGAAAATCTTCCACTCTTGAATCTACAAAGTTGTCTTTTCCCTTTATTTTCTTCAAAGAGTATCGCACTCCAATATTTAAACAAAACTATAAAAACTATTTTTAAAATTTTAAAATCATTAAAAAATTAATTAAATGTTGACATGTTATCTATGTGACAATCTATATGTATGTCTTATCAGCAAAGTTAACAAACGTTAATTTTCCATCTATTTTGAAGTGATTTGACAAAAAATACAAGTTCAAGAATTAAAAGAGACTACAATTTAAATAAATGGCTAAAATATTTCTTTTATAAAATTGGAAAGCGAAAAACCGTTTTATTTTATTTATTTATTTTCAAGTTACATTACAATTGCAAATAATATTATATTTGTTTCTACTAAGAAAAATATTACATCTTAATTTATATACTAAAGAACTAATTAATAATAGAAATTAATAATTATATTTGTTTCTACTAAGATTGAATGCGACAATGTACTACTTGTTGAGTCCATTCTTACGGGTAGTGCTGCTAATAGTAAACTAGTTGAATTACGTTTAATCAATGTTTACTTTAAGAGGAATTGGAAGACAAGAATCTGTCACATTCTTAGATCTCAGAATATGGCTACTAATACAATGGCGAAATGTACTTATGATAAACAGTTTGGGTTGAAACTTTTTAAGAATCCCCAATTTCGGTTCAAGAAATTGTACAATTAAATAATAATTTCTTAAGTAGAATTGTGTGATTTCATTGTTTTCGCTTTTCATATATCCACACCAAAATCAACCAAAAGTGAAATTGAGAAGATTATATACGCTAAGATTTAGCTCAAGCAATGACTGTCACCATTTAGAATCGGACGCAATTATGAGATCAACTCAGAAAACAATTATTCCACTATTGTAGATGCATAAATATTGGGGGTGGGCTCTTTAATTTTATTAGGGTAAATTTTAATTTTAGTCATTTATTTATGGATTAAATTACGTTTTGATCATGTAACTTTAAAAAATTATAATATGATCACCAATGTTATAGAAATTTATAATATATTCACTAATATTATGAAAAGTTATGATATAGTCAGTAATTAGTCATTGAGCCATTATCCATCATGAATGATATATTCAATGTTCTTTAAATCGGATCGATGGTCGAATCGGTCAAGCCATTGATTCGTCAGTACAATCAGTTTAATTGATTCAATTAAAAAATTATTAAAAATAAAAAATAATAATAATAAATTAAAAAACTCAATTCAACTGCTTGGTTCAATCGGTGTTTTGCACAATTCAATCAGTCCATATCGATTCCTGAGTCTAGCGATTCAAAACCTTTCTCCATATCAATTCCCGATCTAACTAGTCAGTCTGGTTCAAACAATATTGGATATAACTGCAAGTTGACATGGTTTCAGGCTAAAATTTTAAATCAAATTGCATAAATGATCCCTATACTTTTTTTAGCAATTCAATTCTTTTTCCTTTAGTTTTTTTTTTAACTCAACTCTCTCTATAGTTATAAAAGAGCCTAAGCACTTAGTGAAGCAAAATAATAGTATCAAATTCTATATAAAAAAAATTATACATTAATTCATTATAGAATAATATTTGAATATAGAAAATTGAGGAGAAAAAAGAAATTTTTGTTTCTCGAGTATTTAGGTTTGTCTAACTATATTGTATCAATGAAATTTGTCTCTTGTTTATAAAAATTCTCACATTTATTCACATTTATAATTACTATTTTGGATAAAATTATTCATTAGATATTACTTGAATAATCATAAACTTTTGTTAATAATCCAGTAATTTAATTTTTAGTATCAAATGATAATTTTTAGATCACTCATAACTTTTCTATTATAATTATCGGAACATTATAAATATTTTGAAAATATTCTAATACTTATTCACTTTATTTAGGGTGTTTTTTTTTGTTAAAATATTTTATGAAAAATGACTTTTTGGAAAATTGACTTATTTTTTAAAAAAAATTATAATTTTTTTGGTGTTTGAACAATGCTGCGTACAGCTTAGCATATTTTCTAAAAAACTTAAATTTGTAATGCTGCATTCAACATTCAATAGAAAAAAAACTTGAAAAAGTTTTTTAACATAATTTTATTTGTATTTTAATTAAATAATGATTATTTGTGGTTTAATACAAATTAATTACGTAAATTAACATATAGATATATTTTATTTGTATTTAAATTATCTATTTTCAGCCATTACTAAACATCCTCATATTTTTTATTTGCTAAACAATCATAAATTTTATTAATAAAATGCCTTTTGTCATCCGGAATTTAGACATATTTTTTTATACATAGATAAGTGAAAATAGCATTATAATAATACATGGAGAAAAATATTGTTCATAAAAACCTTTAAAAATCATTAAGGAACTCAAAACAAATGGAATGGAACAATCAATCCCTCTTAATCTAAAAGCATTCGATTGAGTGTCCACATCACAAAATGCAATTTCTCATCCCGTAGGAAATTTGATAAAAACTCTTAGAATAACAACAAATATCACCATGATTTGATAGCCATCCGAGAAATACATACTTTCAATAGTTAACCAAACTAAAAACAAACGAATCATTTCACAAATCATCAACACCAACTCTATCATAAAGTAACTGCATGATCTTGAATGAATAAAAATAACAATGGACCAACAATGTCCATAAATTTCAATATGGATATGTATATCTAATGCACTCCAAAAGTGAAATCTTTGATAAATTTTGAGAATTTTGTGAGGAAGTGGAAAAATAATTAGGTTTATCTATAAAGAATCTTCGGTCTGACAGAGGTGGGAAATACTTGTCCAACAAGTTCTTAGGATACCTCATAAAGAATGAGATTTTATCTCAGTTGACTGTGTCGGGCACTCCACAGCAGCTCTGAGAAAAAACATAATCTTACTTGATATGGTTCATTCAATGTTAAGCGATTTACAACTCCCTACTTCCTTCCGAGGGTATTCGATACAAACGATTCACTATATTTTGAATGATGTACCAACTAGGTCTACTTGTAAGGCATGTAATACCCCCTAACCCTAAACCGTTGCCGGAATAGGGTTACAATGCATTACTAAACACATCGAACAATTTACGGATAATTCTTAAATGAACAACTAATAGTTCAAGTCTCATTCCGTACATTTTGTCTAAAAACTTCAAATTTGAATTTTAAGCTATTCAAAGTTTATTCATATTTCATCTAGGTTTATTACGTTATTCAAGGTTTATTCATACTTCATACGGGTTTAATACTCCAAAATCAATATAACCCTTTTTATAAATATTTAACACTTTCTGCACTTTCAATTCACAACCAATATCAATTCCAGTATTTCAACCAACATATTTATATAATTAAATATACCTAATTCATATCTTTATTGTTATCTTAGTAATTTAATCAATTAGCAACACAACATTAACTTAAATTTCAACTATTAATTATTATTCATTTCTTAGATTAAGTTTAATGCATATATATTAAATTCAATATCATTTACACATACACTCCTAAAACCTTTACATGACTAAGTACATGCCGATTTAACAAAAAGAAACATGCCAATTTAACAAAAAGAAATATTACTTCATTTTCTCGATTTTTCAACCAGTCTTGATCTAAACTAATAATTTTATTCAATTTATTAATTTAGACAATAAAATAATTCATTTCACTCAATTTGATTTTTATATTTTTATAAAATTACCCCTAAAGTTTGACTTTTATTCAATTTAGTCCCTAAGCTTAAAACATGCAAATTAGCCATTTTTTAGGTAAACCCTTGATAGTTGAATATTCATATTTATATATTTCCCTCCTCCTCCTCTCCATTCCACATCCTTGATGTATATAATTCCACTATTTTATTATATATTCATATTAAGCTGTCCACTAGAGTCGTAGTCACAAAATTATTTATATCTTGAGTTACAGACCTCCAAATTAAGATTCGCAATTTTTTCTTGAAACTAGGCTCATTCAGGAATCTAACCATATAAATTATGTCCCAAAGTTATTTTTATACAATTTTTAATGATTTTTCCAAGTCAGGACAGGGGATCTCAAAATCATTCTAAACTAGTCCCATAAAAATAGAAATGTCTCAGAATACAAAATTCATTTACTTGTTTTGTTTCTTTTATGTGAAAATAGACTCAATAAGATTTAATATCATATTTTATTCATCCTTTATTCGATTTCCACAATTTTTAATGATTTTTTAAAGTTAATCTACTACTATTGTCCAAAAGTGTCTCTTATGACTTATTTTACAATTTAATCCAAACTAAGTTTACTTACTTTCCTAACTTAATTCATACTTCTTTTCTATTCAAATTTCATACAAACTCAAATTTAACTATTAAATTCCAGTATATTTTCCAAATTTCAAATTTTCCTCAATTTAGTCCCTACAACATAAAACTTATAGCTTACTTTTCAATTTTATCCTTTTATCAATTCTAACTTGAAATTTATTCAATTAAACCCCTAATTCATTACTTTGTCCAACATGAACTCTACTTAAAAATCTATGAACTCTCAAAATATCAACTTAATTTCATCAAAACTTTGTTCTAAAGCTTATAAAATATCAAAATTTAGCAAAAGGGCTAAATTGACTTACCTTATAAAGCTTTAAACCTTCAAACCCCAATTTTTCCTTTTTCTTTTCTTTCTCCCTTTCTTTCTTTCCTTTCCCGTTTTGCTCTCTGTTTTTCTGCCCCCCCCCCCTCTTCATGACTTATATATGTATATATATATATTAGTTTATAATAATTATTATTATAAAAATCTATTTAATAACAAATACTTCAATTACATTTGTCACCATTTAATTTGTTAATAATACAAAAATATTATAGTATAATTAAATATCTTTCTAATATTAATATCTATTTATAATTAATTTTATATACACATTTGTACACACATGATTTATTGCATTTGTACATATTTTTTATTATTATACTTGTATAAATTTTGCACCGTACATTTATCAATTATTTTATTTAAATGTCTATTTAATAACAAATAATAATATTACAAATGTACATATATTTTATTCATAATTGTAAAATATCATCTATACCATACACTTGTAGAAATATTATAATTTAATTAATTATATAATAATTATCTTTTAAAAATAAATACTAAATATCTTATACTTGAATAATACATGTATTATAATTGTATGTATTTTAATTAATACACATGGACTCAATCTCAACCACATATTTATCATAAATCTAATTTATTTATCAATTAAAAATCTCATATAATAATTATTTAATTAACAAAAATAATAATATAATATATATAAATATATTATACTTAATTAATTAGAAAATATATAATTATATTACAAGTGTATTTATTTGTATTATTACACATGTTTAGTTTCTTTTCCATACATTTATTTAATCTAATTAAATAATAATAATAACATAAAATAATATATAATATGTTCTTAATTAAAGAAAAATGTTAGATTTTTCTGACAACTATGTCGCCTCACTAATGAGGATTGGCGTATTTTCTTTTTTAGTCCCTTTAACTTTTCTTTAATCTACAATTTAACTTTTACTCTTATTTCAATTTAGTCCTTTTTACTAATTACTCTTAAATTAGGCTAAATTCACCTAACCAAAGCCTAACCAAAGCCTAACCAAAGCCTAATTTAACACATAACTAATTTCATAAATATTTTTAATAAATATTTTAGGACTCAATTTACTAAGATGAAGGCCTTACAACTCATTTTTTCGATGTTAGTAAATTTTAGGTCATTTCATTTTGTCACTTTATTTCCTTACTTTACTATATCAAGGATAATATCTTACTTTCCTACTGCAATAATTTTCGGGGTATTACATTTCTCTCCCCCTTAAAATAAATTTCGTTCTCGAAATTTCCTTATTTTCTTTGATCATGAACTTCATTATCTTTATAATTCTATAGTTCCTTGCTTAATATATTTATCTAATTTATCATTTATATCCATTCTCTATACTTTCATTTCACAATTTATTTTTAATTCAATATTTTCAAATATGAATCAGAGATAATCCCTTACCTTGTGACGAAAATTGTTTACCATTTTAACAGAGGCTCAATAGACTAAACAAATAACTTAGGATTTACGAAACAAATACAGAGGTGCATTGTTATGTACTATTAAACAGAGAGCACTAAAGTGTTATACATATAGCACAGATGTGCTAAACGGATAGCACTGATGTGCTAATAATCAAAGAATGCTCTAGAGTTCCTTAATGGCATACCACTAATATTCTAGTAGTTCTAAATTTCGTCTTCTTGAGCATTAAAATTGAATTTCATACATTTAAATATTTTACAATTTAATCCTTGTACCAATTATCCGTATATTTATATATTCTCTAGCTTTAATACATGTAACATATTTCAAAATTCACTAGTCATTCGTAATTTACTAATAATAATTATCATGTACTTTATATATCACTTTCTAATTCCAATTTCACCTTCAATTCATTCACAACTCAATTTAATTTCACTTTCTCATCAATATACAATTCAATACTAATATTTATCCATCACTCAATTCAATTTCCATTCAATTCAATAGTAACACTACCTCATACTTCACTTACCATACACGTAATTTAAATTTGAATTATAGTAATAAAACCGTACGTTGGGTATGTCTATACTCAGTGGAATTATCATATTTCAAAGTATAAAAACTATAATAAATATTAGACATTAAACATGTAACAATATAAGTCATATGTGTTAATTTATATTTAATTTCATATCTCAACAATAGTCTTCCATAAAAGGCATCACATATCATCTATATTATCTTTAATTATTTCTTGAACCTATGGTTCAAGCTTTCAATCTCATATCTCAATTTCAGTTCACATTTCAATTCATACTTCCATTTTTTCATACTTTCAATAGTTCAATCAATCAAATTCATTCAATTTTCTGATTTCATTTATTTAATGTTTTTAATATCAATAATTCAATATTTTAACAAATTCATGAACCTTAAGTTCAAGCTTCAAATCTTACATTTCAATTCAAAATTCAACTCATAATTTCTTTCATATATATATATATATATATATATATATATATATACACTAATAGTACGATCAATCAAATATATTTAATTTTCTTTATTTTAGTTATTCACCCTATTAACAAACCCGGACTTTGACGGATACACGGATTTCCAACCCAAACACACCAGTAATATCCAACCAAAACACACTAGAATAATCATATAATCCTTCAAAACACACTATAACAGATAATCCTCCAACCACAATCAGATAATCCTTCAAACACACTAGTATAATATAATCCACCCAAAACACACCAGTATAGCACATAGTGCCTCTTCGGATAATTCCAAATCCCTTGTCAAAATCCTATGGCATGCCAATTATATCCGACTAGCCCGACAAGTTAATAGGGAATTCGATTCTCATTTCAATTTCACTTAATATTCATATTTACCCCTATTAACAAGACTCGGACTTTGGCGGATACACGGATTCGAACCAAACACACCAGAATAGTACAACCAAAACACACCAGAATGATCCTCCCAAAGACTCCAGAAATATCCTCCCAAACACACCAGAAATATCCTCCCAAACACACTCAAATAGTCCATCCAATCACACCAGTATGGCACTAAGTGCCTCTTCGAATAAACCGAAGAAATATAATAACACTGATATCTCCTCGGCCAAGCCAAACTATCTCTCAAATTCTTCCAAATCCAATGGCATGCCAACTATATTCGACTCAGTCTGACTAGTTAATAGGGTATTCAAATCATTTTTCTATTTCAAATTCACTTTCAATTTGATCACGATTCAATTCAATATAAAAATTGAATAAAAGATCAAATTGAGTGGAACATCGGATTTGAGTACTTTTGATAAGTGACAAGTGATTAATTGACGGAAAAGACCATGGTTGGACCATGACAACCAGTGATAAGTGATTTCCATATAAGACCATAGCTGGGCTATGGCATCGGAGCCAAGTTGTAATATCCCAAAAATTTCTATCGTTGATATAATAAAATAAAGAAATAAAGAAATAAAAAGAGAAATTTTGAGCTATATCAACAAAATCTATGTAGGAAGTGATTATGATGAATTAATCCAAGAAAGGACTAAATCGTAAAAGTGAGAAACGTTTGGTGGCCTAAAAGTAAATACTTAAAATTTAAGGGGTTAAAGTGTAAATATGGAAAAATTGAAGGACCAATAGTGCAAATATTTTAAGGGTAGAATAATCTAGAAACTAAGGAAAATTGATGAATTAGGACTAAATTGAATAGGTGAAGAATTATGAGGGACTAAATTGTAATTTTACCAAATTAAGTGATGACTCAAGGATGGAATTTTAAAAGATCATGAAGGGTAAAATGGTCAATTGGAAGAGAGAGAAATCTAGAAAGTAATGATTACATTGATGATATTTTATAATTATATAATTAAATAATTATTATTTTATTAATATTTTAATAAGATATTTTATTATTTTATTATTTTATTTAGTCTATATATATGTGTATGTGTGGAAAAAAAAAAAAAAGGAAGAAACCACCACCTATCCATGCGTAAACGTGAGAAGAGGAGAGAAAAAAAAAGGAAGTTTTGCTTTCTTTACAATTTGGTCCTTCCACAAAAAATTCACCATTTTCACCTAGAAATCAAAAGAATTTCCATAGCTACCGAAGGAGAAAAATGTTAAGGAGGCTATGAGGAGTTAGAATATCAAGTTGGATTCAAGAAATAGAAGCTGGAGGAGAGAGAAAGTGAAGTTAAAGTTTGGAAACAATAAAACAAGGTAAGAACATCAAGATTTCTATGTACTTTTAAGTTTAATATTATTGAAAAAGCATGTAAATGATGTTAATGTAGAGTTTCTTTATATATGATTCTATGTTCTTGATATGGTAGTGAAGAGAAAATAAGATAAAGTGATGGGAAATGGTGTAGAGAAAGAAAATAAGGGTGATATAAACTTAATAATTAATATCTTGCACTAAAACAGTTTTGGACAGCAGCAGTAAGCTAAATTTGAAAAATTACCAAAAATGGTAGAAACTGAATTAGAAGTTGAGTAAGATATAGAATTAAAGCTTGTTGAGTCTATTTTCATATAAAATAAACAGAACAAGTAAATGAATTCTGTATTCTGAGATATTTATATTTTTGTGAGACTGGTTCAGAATGATTTCGGGATCCTCTGTTTTGACTTTGGAAAATCACCAAAAATTGTATAAAAATAATTAGGGACTTAAATTTATGTTTTTGAAATCCTTAGTGAGTCTATTTTCAAGAGAAATAAGTGGGAACATCATCCGAGTCCCGTACGAGGAGATAATTAAATTTTAATAAAGAAAGGTCGGAAAAGTAATACAGCAGAACAAGGGTAACTTTAAAGAATAAACTGTACTTATTGGCTAAACTAAAAATTCTGAAAATTTTATGATAAGAAGATATATGAGTCTAGTTTTAGGGAAAATTAACAGATCTTAATTTGGATTTCTGTAGCTCAATATATAAATAATTTAGTGACTATGACGCAGGTGGACAGCTTGAATGTTCACATATAAGTAAATAGTGAAATTATTGATAATGTTACTTATAAGCATATTATATAAATTAAGGATGTGGAATGGAGAGGAGGAGGAGGAAAATATGTATGAGTATTCAGTTAGCATGACTAATTTGTATGTTTTAAGCCCAAGGACTAAATCGAATAAAAGTAAAACTTTATGGGTAATTTTGTAAAAATGTTAGAAATGATCAAATTACATGAAATGGATTATTTTATTATTTAAATTGAAAATTTTAAATGAAAATTTTTAATTTAGTTCAAGATCGGGGGAAAACATGTTTTAAGGATTAAATTGAAAAATGTTGAAATTATGGAAAATTTTGATATTTTATAGAATTTATGGGCTCTCACTAATATGTATGATGACAACGGCTGGAAATAAGGATTAAATCGCAAGAATTTATTTTTCTGAGCCTAAGGGTAAAATCGTCATTAATTAAAAGTTTGGGGGCCAAATGGTAATTGTGCCTAGAGCATTAATTGAATGTATTAGAATATGGAATGAATGAAAACAATGGTCAAATTTATTTATAAAGATCCCAACGACTCAAATGCGAGACTTGAACGTGAAAAAGAAAAGATATTGGATTAATGAATTTATAAACACGGACAAGCAACGAGGTAAGTTCGTGTAACTTGAATTGTATTTTTAAACACTTGAAATATGTGGTTATGTGATGAAAATATGATTTGAATGATCAATGCATAATAATTGATGAAAAATTGATAATACTCGATATAAAAAGAAAGTAAATCCCGGTTGAATAGAATGGATTTCGATGGATCATTGGAAAAGGAATTGACGGTAAAAAGGATCTAGCCCGGACGGGTGATCCTAGTCTGATGTAGCCCTCCCGAAGAATACAGGAAAAAGGATTAAGCCCGGAAGGGTAATCCTAATATCAGCCCTCCCGAAGAATATATGGGAAATAAGGTTCGTGGGAGTGTGCTGGTGGCTCTCCCGAAGAATATATGTGTATAGGCCTTTCCGAAGAATACATGGGAGCTGAGGTTCGCGGAAGTGTGCCAAGAATTGACGTTCGCGGGAGAGTGAGGTTCGCGGGAGTGTGCTTACTGAAATGAAATGTGTAAGACCATGGTTGAAAGATACCATGGCAATGAATAAGACCATGGTTGAAAGATACCATGGCAATGAATAAGACCATGGTTGAAAGATACCATGGCAACAAATTGAGAAAATGAATAAGACCATGGTTGAAAGATACCATGGCAATGAATAAGACCATGGTTGAAAGATACCATGGCAACACATGCATATGAATTGACGGACCCGGAATTGTACACTAAAAGTGGACTCCTGTATGAATTGACGGTTAATGAGATTGTACACCAGGAGTGTACTATTGGATATCCATCGAAATTCCGAGAAACTCAACGGGATAAATATAGAAGATGGTAAACACATAGTTAAAAAGGGCAAATGTGAATTGATGGATTACGGATTTGCATATTTTAAGTATACTATATGATTTTAACTATCGATATTCCGATAAATACAGTAGGTAAGAATCCTGACCAGAAAAGGAAATATGTATATAAAAAGATTTGTACATATATTCCTGAAGTACATGAAAAAAATGACAGTGATACTAGATATATGGAAATATAAGATGATGATATTTGTACATGGAATTTATTGATGAATATATGCATCCATGATTATAGATTCGTATACTTTAATAATATTAATTGTATGACGATGAAATTTCGAATGACTTAATGAATGAAGCCCTGACATGGGAATAATTTGAGCACGAAACAATAATCACGAAATTGAACTTGAAATACAGGAAAATGATATTTATTCGATATTTTAAAAATATGAAATGGAAATACATGTATCTGAAACTTACCTGATAATTATGCATGTTCAAGATTATGAATTGTCACGGAATAAATATATATAAAATTCATGAAAACAATGATACATGAAATTTTGGTATAATGAATGATTTATGTTTTTGAAGAAATGACAAGAGAATAATATGTATCATATTATATGAATATGTGGCTATCTTTAATATGCTGATACATGGAAATTGGGTAAGTCGTAATAAGTAATAATATCAAGTATGATATGTTAATACAATGAGTTTATCGATTCTAAAATTATATGAAATATATTCAAGTATACTAATGACTGTTGTTGTTGACGCTTAGACAAGTGCCAAGCTATCGGTTAAATGGTAATATATTTATTATTTGATACGTCAAAAGGGAAAATGATCAAATGAAAATACACATGTGTTTATGGAAGAGTGGTAAAACTTAAGTTGTATAATTTCTTATAAAATGAGTTATCATTTGATAAAATAAAAAAAAAGTTCTATAAACTCCGGTAATACCTCGTGACCCTATTCCAATGATGGATACGGGTTGGGGTGTTACACAAGTGACAAGTGACTTCCGTATAAAACTATAGTTGGGCTATGGCATCGGAATAAAGTGATAAGTGACTTTCGTGTAAGACCATATCTGGGAAATGGAATCAGAATGACAAGTGCTCAAGTGTAAGACCATATCTGAGATATGGCATCAATGATATTTGTGATCTGTGTAAGACCATTGTTGGGCTATGGCTTCGAAAAGTGATAAGTGATTATGTGCAAGACCATAGTTCTACTATGGCAAAGTGGATACGAAGTACTCATTTTCGTAATTGTTCCCTAATTTGGTTAAGAATAGTAAGAGGTAAATGGGCCCAAGAAATTAAAACAATTGAATAAGTCATAGTGAGATTATCCAAGGGACATCACCCCTAATTTGTGATTGACAGGAGAAAATTAGTGAAACTGTTTAATATATGATTGCTATAGAATGTTCGGTAAGATTTTCGTTTTATGCCTATGAACTTACTAAGCTTCTATAAGCTTACTTGTGTGTGTTCAATGTTTCTTGTAGATTGATGTAAATACATGTATGGAGGATCGGATCAACACTGAAGATCACACTATCCAGATTATCTCTGGTAGCTTTTGTGAATCACCTTTTGATTTATATGGCATGTATATGGGTTTGGTGATTACAAAGAATAGATTGAATATAAATGCTATGACTTGATTAGTAAATATGTATTAAAGCAAGGAGTGTTGAATATGCTATATTATATGTTCATATTAGATGCATGATTTAGCTTCAGTTGGCTGATTGGTTGGTTTGAATTGGTGTATAAATGTGCTTGCATGCAGGATATGAGTTAAAGGGTAAGAAAAGTGGCCTAAAAGGGCCTATTTTTGTCCACACGAGTATACACGCGGCCATGTGTCTAGGCCGTGTATGACATACGGTCTACCATATGGGCATGTAACAAGGCCGCGTGTCCCCTACATTTTGAAAATATGAAACAAAATGCCCTGAAATTAGCATACGGCCCAGTACACAAGTGCGTGGCTTGGTCGTGTGATACACACGGGCCTGCACATGGCCATGTGATATGGCCGTGTAAAGTTAACACCTAATTCGAAAATAAAAAATAAATCACACGGCCTAGTGACACGGGCATGTCTTTGGTCGTGTGAGCAAGTCAGAATATCTCCTAAATTTCATACGGCCTGGCACACGGGCTTGTCTTTGGCCGTGTGGATAAAACAGAATGCTTCCAGTTTTCACACAGACTCGGGACACGGGCATGTGATGCTGTAATGACCTAAAACTTATGTGCATCGAAAAAGGAGAGTTGTATGGTCTCTGTCTTAGTAAATTGAGTCCTTAAATATTTATTAAATATTTATGAAAATAGTTGTGTGCTTAACTAGGTTTTAATAAGGTGAATCTAGTTAAATTTAGAGAAATTAGTGAAAAGGATTACATAGAATAAGGAGTAAAAGTTTAATTGTAGATTAATAGAAAGTCAAAAGGACCAAAATAGCTTCCATTTTGTATAAGATGAGGCGGCAATGTGCATAAAAATCTTAGATTTTTATGTTGGTTAAATATTAAATTATATTATTATATTATTTTATAAATAAATTAACTAATTGACAAATGTATGGTACAAGATTAATACATGTGTAAAAATATAAAATTGTACAAATGTGTAATTATAATTGATTTGCTTGAATTTTAAGTAAAAAATATTTATTACTTATTTTATTAAATATTAATTTATATTAATTATATTATGAGATTGTTTTTAATAAATAAGTTATAATTTTGACAATTGATGTTATAATTTTGACAATTGATGATGATAGACAAGTTTAATATATATATATATATATATATGTGTGTGTGTACAAATGTGATATTTATATTAGTTATTAAATAGATATTTGTTATTTATTATTATTAAGTAAAAGATATTTATTAGATAAAATAATTAAATTATGAGATTTTTTTTAATAAACAAATTAAATAATGATAATTATAATAAAAATATTGGTGCATGTGTAAAAAATAAATATATGTACACTTGTTATAAAATAATTTGTTTAATTAATATTAAAGTAATAGATAATTAGATTAAATTATAATATATTATTGTTGTTAATTAAATAATTATATTATAAGATTTTTGTAATATTAACAAATCAAATGGTGACAAATGTAATCAAAATATTTGCTACTTAATAGATTTTTATAATAATTATTATTATAAACTAGTATATATATAAGACATAAAGGAATGAAAGAAAGACACAAAAGAAAAGAAGAAGAAAAAAAAAAAGAAACAGAGAGCAAAACGAGTGAGAAAGAAAGGAAGGGGAAAAAGAAAAGAAAAAGGGAAAATAGGGTTTTAAGGCATTCAAGCTTAAATTGGTAAGTCATTTAAGCCATTTTCTTTTAATTTTGATGTTTTAAAAGCTTTTGAATAAAGTTTTGATGAAATTAAGTTGATATTTTAAGAGTTTATAGGTTTTTATGTATAGTTCCTGCTGAATAAATGTTTGAATTAGGGGTTCAATCGATAGAATTATTGATTAGAATTGATTAAAGGATTAAATTGTAAACTAGGCTATAATTTTTTTGTTATAGGGATTAAATTGAAAGAAATTTTGAATTGGGGTTTTATTATGAACATTAGATAGTTAAGTATAATATACAAGGAAATTAAGTAGAAAAGAAATATGAACTAAGTTAGAAAAGTGAGAGAACTTAGTATGAGTAAATTGAAAATAAAATAGAAGTCAAATAGAAATTCAATTATTATTGTAAATTAGTATTATATTAATAATGAAAATGATCTTAATTTTCGTAACAAGTAAAGAACTCGAGACATCGAGCAAGAAAGGAGAAGAGAAAATAAACGAGGAGTAAAAAAAACGAGAAATTCATGTTAGTATTACTATAATTCGAATTTAATTAATTGTTAATTTTTAAATTAATATATATAATAAGCAAATTGAGGTAAGTATCAAGATTAAATTGAAAGATAAATACGTATTGGAATTGAAATTATTATTAGTAATTGTTGAATTTTGAATAATATGTTTAGTAAATAAATATAACGTTAATTTTGATATTGGATTAAATAAAATGGAATTGTATGTGAATTGAATGAAATTGAAATAAAGTATAATTATGTATGAGCATTTGATGGTATATTGGTTGGAATGACTTCGAATTGATGATATTGAAATGAACGGAAATGTGAAAAGTGATTGGAATTGAATTAAATGTGATTGTTTGAAATGTATATGGATTGAAAGTATGAGAAAGTGATTGAGTTGAAATGTGAATTGAAGTGAAAATATGTGATTATGTGTGTTGAAGCCCAATTTTGCACCAAACCCTCACAAACCAAAAATACAATTAAAACCCAAACCCATAACCCATTACATCTAACCCAATAACCAAACCCTACCTAGCCCAAATCAGCCCAAAACATTAGCATTCAGCCGAAACCCCTAGCCCCTAGCTCAGCAGCGCTGTACCTCCTACCAGCAGCCACCCACGTGCCTGCACAGCATATTCGTCGCTTGTGACTCGGCTCACCTGACCCCCTTGTCCAGCCTTGCACCAAAATGGCAAGGTCTCTTCTCCATTGACCGAGCAATACCTGGAAATAGCACAAAAGCAAAAACAAAGCAGAGAAACACGCAAAGTAGAAGCAGAAACAAGCAGAGAACAGTAACAAATCACATGTAATCGGCTATAAAGCCGAAAGAAAAAATCAATGTAAAGGGGGGAATCTCATTCTTTGTACAAGCACGGTATATACATATTCAAAATAAAAGTCTTTCCAGAGGGGATTCTCCGATTTTGGGTCTTTTATTGTTTTGATTTCATTTTTTTTTCGGGTTTCTTTTTTGTTTATCTTTTATTTTATCTTTTCAAAGAAAAACAAAGATTAAGAAAAGGAAGGAGAACAAGGGGCTTACCAGTGCGGTCACAATGTTAGAGTCGTTCTCCGTCGTCGATTGAACCGTAACATGGTGGAGAGCCGTTCTTTTCCTTTTCTTTCGGCCTTCGCAAGGTGAGGAGGCTTCGTCCTTTCGTTTACCTTCGAATCAGTGTTAAAACCCCCACCCCCGTGCTCTGTTAGCTACCGTATACGGTGGTAATATAGAGACTAGAAGATGAGTCCAACCGTCGGAGAGGGAGAGCAAAAGAGAGGTTTTTTTTTTAGAGTTTATTTTTAGTTTTTAGAGAAGTCTAAAAAGATAAAAAGAAAAAGAGGAAATTTTAGTTTTAAATGATGCCAAACGGTGTCGTTTCAGTGTATGGGAGGCTGATAGTTTTTGACATTCGGTTTATTTGCGCATACGGGGCTCTTGCTTTTGCAAAAGGCTTTGATTAAGCCCCGTTCCTTTTTTTTCTTTTTCTTAAATTTGCCTATCTATTTTCATTTATTTTCAATTTGGCCCGCAGTTTTGTGAATTGAAACGCAATGCATTGGGACCTGGGGTATTACCCCATTTGGTCCCTGCGACTTTAAGCGTCTGGCGTTTTGGTCCCTAGCGTTTTTTTATTTTATGATTTATACCCTACCTTTTACTTTGATTCCAATTCGATCCATAACCTTTTATTTTAAACCGTTTTAATGTATATATATCATACTTTAAATTATATTATACTTTTTTTACGTGGCTTTATTTATTTTTAAATCATCTTTACATTTTTTTTTTGAATTGTGTATACTCATAAAGTCATATAAATTGTTTATTTTTAAACCTTTATGTACATTTTTTAATCTTCATATCAAATTTTTTTTTTATCCTTTTCTGTTTTTTATTTTTTTAATCTATTCTTTATATATTTATTCCTTCTTTATATATTATTTATTTTGAACTTTCGTATGCATTATTTATTTTAAATTTATATGCTATTCGGATTAAATCGTTTTACATAGTATTTGTTTTAAGATCTTTATATTGTCTATTTTTAAACTTTATTATTATTATCAATATTATTCCATTTTGAAGTGCTTTTTTATCATTTATTCAAAAGTAGTATATACTTTAAATTGTTTCTCATATTGTTTATTTCATTTTTTTTTTCTTTTTTTCTTAGTTCTCAATGCTATTTAAATAATGAATGTTGCGTGATAGTGGATATTATATGTATTAAATACACATATATTTTTAACATTATACCTTTTTATGTATATATTTTTAATGTTATGTATACACTTTTTATTCCTATTATTACGTATATATATTAATACATATAGGTATATATTTATGTATCGTTATCGTTGGCCATTTTCATTATTTTTAATATGTATTGTACATTTTTTTAAAAATTCTAGCATTATATATTTTATGTATATATGTTCACTACTATTCCGTTTGTGTTATTACTATTGTTATCACATATACATTGTTCATGTTTTATATACCATTTGCTTCGTATATTCTCAACTTTTTATCATTATTTGCCTGTTCCGAATCTAGCATATTAGTTCACATCTTGTTTCAACATCAATATTACTTTTCTTTTACCTTTATTTTTACCTAGAAATATTTTCATTTATGATTTTAAATTAATTTCAATAAATAAGGCAATGTACCGATTTAACATTAAGTCATCGATTTCATCGCTATGTTGGGTGAAATTTGTTGGCTCGTGTTAAAAACGGAACATCCTTCTCAAGAACTGAAAGTTTGAAGATTCTCGTGTTTTGATCGGATCACGATTAAATTTTAGATTGAAATCATATTTCTGAAAATTAAGACAACACGTGTTTAAATAAGATACCAATTTTGGGCGTCACGAGGGTGCTAATACCTTCCTCGTGCGTAACTGACTCCCGAGCCCTATTTTTCTCTGGATTTTGAAGTGGACCTAAACCTGGCCTCCTTTTTACCGAAAAATAAATTTTCTTTGTCAAAAAGAGGTTTTATTAGGTGTTCGATCACACCTAGAAAAAAGATCGGTGGCAACTCCCTTTTTTTTAAAATCGAATAATCGGTTTTCAAATTTTCCAAGCAATTACCCCACTTAGCGACCCGAAGCTTAAAATTTTTACGTCGCTACAGCTGGTGACTCCACTGGGGACCCTTTTCGAGAGTCTAGTCGGGAATTAAACGCGTGTTGTCAAATTTTTGAAATTCTCTGTTCAAGTTAATATTTATCCGTGATCTCGAAATTTTATTCTTGAAAATCATGCATTTGCATCGTGTTGTAAATATTTTCTAACTTGTTTTATCTTCTTGTTTTGAAGCTCTGAATTTCTATGTTTTAGTTTTCTTAGTTTAGTTTTCAAAATAAAACGAAAGGTTTGTGAGTCTCTCCCCACACACCGTTCACGTGCATTTTGCATAACATGAGCGCCATATCCGGGCTCCATCCGTTTAGGTGAAAGTAAACGCTATGCCTTCGTGAGTTAACTCGTCCCTCCGCACAGGCTAGTGAATACTTTCGGGTTACGTACGACTTATGCTTTCGTGAGTTAACTTGTCCCTCCGCATAGGCATAAGTACATATGACCCCTCGAATTGGACTCGTAAGCCTATGATGGGCCGTAACCGAGGTTCTGTACTAATCTTAGTAGATGACAGTACGGACAATTCGAGTACCTGTCTAGAACCAAAACAGCATATAATGAACCGTACGGGCCACCTAACTAGAGCCATGCCAAACCTTTGTCCATTTACTAACCACCGAAATAAGTACACGGAAGAACACTTCATACCTCTTGTCTCTTTTACATTTACACTTGTTATGTAAAGGAATCAGGTCCATTGGACCAAATAGTTTAATTTGTTAGATTTTCCTCAGTTCCTCTGTTCATATATGTTGTACTGAACAAAGTTGCTTGTCTGTATTTCTCTTTTTCATCATACATCATAGGCATCTTGTTAGGAAGGTATTGATTAAAGATTGGTTGCCAAAAACGGGTTTCTGATGAAAGAATCAATTACACGAGTGACCGAAACTTTTTGTAATAGACTCTTTTGATTAATGAAATGCCTAAACAGGGGCTATCTCGGAATCAATACCAAATTCTTGCATAGGCATTCATGATTGAAATTCATTTGACATTTATTCATTTATTCATTGCATACACATATCCCGTAATCATTCACTAAGGCGAAAATAATACAATTCGCAGTTACTACAATACGAGGCTGAAATCACACCATTCAACGCACCGCCAAGCTAGAATAATGGAGGCCGAATTTAACGAAAGAATTGAAAGGATGGAAAGACTCCAAAAGGAACTACAAGATCAGTTGGCTAAGTCTCAACAAGAAACGAGAGATCTAATGGTGAGATCTCGAGAGGAATCACTCGAGCGAAAAGATCAAATGGCCAAAATGATGGGAATGATGTCAGCTTTGGTCAAAGAAAAAGGACTTATGCAGAGCCCTGAAATTATGGAACCTCCGTCAAGGTTTAGTCTCGATCAAAATCTGCTTTATCCCCAGGGGTTCACCCCACCTCACGCTCGTGCAACACAAAGAGGGTACACTCAACGGGAATCTGCAGACCTAGAGCAACGACCTGCACCACCTGCTCACTTGGGGCAAGATATATTTGTGCCGAATCCCAGAGCTACTCCTTCCAATCATCTCGTTCTGAATGATCCAATGAGAATAGCCAAATTGAAAATGGACGATCATGATAAGTACAAGAGTTTGGAAGAAAGGCTCAGGGCAATAGAAGGTACTGAAATCTTCTCTACATTGAGTGCCAAAGAGCTTAGTTTGGTACCCGATCTAGTTCTACCTCCGAAGTTCAAAGTGCCTGATTTTGAAAAGTATGATGGAACGAGTTGTCCAAAAGGGCATCTCATCATGTTTTGCCGGAAGATGGCTGGTTATGTAAATGATGAAAAATTGTTAATACACCGTTTCCAAGATAGCTTGGTCGGATCGGCTCTTCGATGGTATAATCAACTTAGTAGAGAAAGGATCCGATCATGGAAAGACTTAGCATCAGCGTTTTGGGAATAGTACAAGCACGTGTCTGACATGGTGCCTGATCGGTTGACTCTGCAGATGATGGAAAAGAAGCCAACCCAAACTTTTAGGTGGTATGCGCAGAGATGGAGGGATATCTCGACACAAGTAGAACCACCTCTAACCAAAATGGAAATAGCGGTTCTTTTCATCAACACGTTGAAAGCGCCATTTTATGACAAATTGGTAGGGAGTGTTACGAAAGACTTTGCAGAGAATGCCATCAAAAGCGAAAGGATGAAAGTCCTCGAGAGCTAAAATGGGGGCAGCACCCATGAAGGAAAAGAGCCAGAAACCCATATGGTGGGAACAGGAAGCCACCATACTTCTAATTCGTACCCAATTCAACCATGGCCTCGATATCACCCACCTCCAAACTTCATATACTTGGAAGTGTTTTGAACAATGGGACTGTGGAAGAGATCTGTGTGCTTTTAAAGCTAACCTAGATAAGTATTTAAAACATACTTATGGCCTTAAGCCTAGAGGCGATAAGTTTCCTTTTGTGAAATAGG
Source organism: Gossypium stocksii (assembly GCA_020496765.1). Classification (NCBI taxonomy): domain Eukaryota; kingdom Viridiplantae; phylum Streptophyta; class Magnoliopsida; order Malvales; family Malvaceae; genus Gossypium; species Gossypium stocksii. Next base: position 117,422,716 of record CM035623.1, read on the forward strand.
ATTGGGTCCAAGATATTTATTTCAATAAAATGCATCTATTTGTGCAAATAGTCTTTCATTCCTTGAACTTTTATTCAAATATATCTTACTCTTCATTCATGATCATACCATGCAAATAATCATCTTAAGAATCATTTATTCTTTGGAATATGCCTTCGTGCCCACAATAGGTCCCCAAATATCAATGTCATGGGCAATGCTATTATTGACTCCCTTTGGAATAAGATATGTGTTTAGAGGTATCTTAGGACTTCGAAGAGGACAGAGATTGTACTTATCTTCTGAATCGTTAAAGACGGCAGAATGAGATAAAAAACAGATCTTAACTTCCAAAGGGTCAATTAACATTGTGAGCTTGGAAAAAATGAAGATCGAAGCCTAGCTCACCGTGGAAATAAGGCAAGACTATTGAGCTATTTCCAAGAATTCAAGGATATTCTCGTACGATCATATTAAGACGCACTTAGGAACATCTTGAAAGAGGCCCATAAGGTTGTCTAAAGAACACATGACAATGGTTCTACAATAGCCAGGCTAATCATGAAGATCGGATATTGTTGGTCCATCAAAGGAAGGGAATGACATCAGTTATTTCTCCACAAACTTTTCAGCACATGGGGCATAGATGTTCTGGGGATGATCTCATCAAAAGCTTCCAGTTGACGTCATTGTCGTGGTCGTCAATTATTTCACTAAGAAGGTGAATGTTGCTTCATATGCCAATTTTATAAAGTCGACAGTCAAAAAAAAAAGAAGAAAAAACCAAATGCCAGAAAGAATCATGTCAAAAGATTACAGTTTGTTCAAAGATTAGGCGCCATATCACAATACAACAAAGGCTGTCAAAAGAAAAAAATACAAAAAAAAGGTTATAAAAGGTGACCGAGATTTGTAAATATGGGCATAAGAAGCTACATTTTACTATTTGTGCTTATTAAAGTTGACCAGGACCTTCGCTGGGGCATTGGAGGTGGTTCTGCCAATGGAAATTAAGATTCTTTTTCTCTAAGCTTTGATTGAATCAAGGATTGAATGAGGTAAAATGCCTTCAGAAAAGATTTGAGAGTATTCAGCATAGTCAAATGTGCGAAAAATGGATAATGCGGAGTTATGGCGGAAGATCCTCTTTGTACGAAAGAATTTCAAAGGAAATAAATGCTTAAGAACTTTATGAGGTAAAGGGGGCTTTCCCAGGAGGAGCACTGATCCAATCATAAATTTGGATTCAGTCCAGAGATACCTAAAAAAAGAGAGGCCAACGTGAAAACCCGCAAAGGGCGCTTTGTGACCTTCATTCATTCAAAAAAAAGAAGGAGAAAGAAAAATGAAAGAAAAGAAAAATGGAGAGGCTAAGGTGAAAACCCGCAAAGGGCGCCTTGAGACCAAAGGGGTTTTAAGTTGAAAACCCGAAAAGGGCGACTCAAATTTTGATTGAAAGTGGGGCATATTGTGGTCTTGCTGTGCTTGAATTAACAACGAAGAAGTATGCTACATCTTGGGGCATCGACAAAGTACTCCGGATCCCCTAAACACATATGTTGAGCTCAAAATGATCTCAAAAGAGTTTGTACAGAAAAGCTCAGGCTGCGATATCTGGGGCACCTAGCTTTCCATTTTACCTATTTTTAGAATTTATCTTTGATTATTTTATTTTTTCAAAATGCGCTTCCAATAAACTTGTATTTGCTCATATTGTTTAACTTGTTTATTTCGAGCCACGCTCTTAATTAGTTCTCTTCTTGTCCATTAATATGATTCTTTTCAAGCATTTTGCATTGAAATAATGATTAATGGCTAATCATACTTTTATAAAAGGAGTTTTGCATATTACTCTGAAAGCTTTAAAATAGTACAGGAACCTGAAACACGACTGTTGTTTAAAAGCTCACCAAGTGTAAGAGTTGGAAATATTTGAGCTTAAATTGAGTTTATCTCTTCAGATTTTCTACCAAAGATATCAGCTAAATAGAAATAAGATATCGCGTCAGTGATATAATCCTGATGAAAATGAGCAATGTCAACCTAAGCCTAAAACGGGGATCATTCTCGAGAAAAATGATATTCTGCATCCATACAAATATCACGCATAAACATCTAGTCAGGTCACTCGGGGAGTGGTCAGTTAATGGAACAAGTTACTGTGGAATGAACCCTGAAGTTACAGTGGGGCAAGCTGGTTGAGCAAAGTGTAATTATTTCCTCGAGTTTTGGGTTGAGATACCAGTCGAGCAATAGGGCAGCATATTACATTAGTGATAGAGCCCTGATGAGCAATGAGTGATGACACCTTAAGTATTACCTGGATGAGAATTTGATAAGTACAAGAACCTCAAAGCAAGAACAAAGTTCAATAGGGGCCAAAAGAGTTATGTCCGAGAAACACAGATTACTCGTAAAGCTGGAAGACGAGTACAAAGCTTGAAAGAAAGTTAAGAATCGAAGCAATGAATGCATATCATCACAAAAATCTCAAAAAGGGATATGTGACAAAAAGCCAAGACGCATAGCATAATCATGTAGGCATACAGGCATTTAAGACCAACATGTGCATATCATGATAACATCATACATAACATATACAGGTACTCCAACAGAGTAAAAGGATGCAATGACAGTTGTACTGAATCGAGGAAGAAGACACCCGAATTCCACCAGATGAGAGATTTTGGGTATACTTTATTCCATTTTTCAAAATCAACTCATATTGCGAGAGGTGAATTGAGCCTCAAGACACGTTGAGATATCTTCAATTTATGTTCTTTATGTGTTAAAAAATCAACTCATATTGCGAGAGGTGAGTTGAGCCTCAAGACACGTTGAGGTATTTTCAATTTCTATTTTTCAATTTATGTTTCAAAAATCAACTCATATTACAGAGGTGAGTTGAGCCTCAAGACACGTTGAGGTATTTTCAATTTCTTTTTAAATTACGTTTCAAAAATCAACTCATATTACAGAGGTGAGTTGAGCCTCAAGACACGTTGAGGTGTTTTCAATTTTATTTTCAATTTATGTTTCAAAAATCAACTCATATTACAGAGGTGAGTTAAGCCTCAAAACACGTTGAGATATTTTCAATTTCTTTTTCAATTCTGTTTTTCAAAAATCAACTCATATTACAGAGGTGAGTTGAGCCTCAAGACACGTTGAGGTGTTTTCAATTTCATTTTTAATTTATGTTTCAAAAATCATCTCATATTACAGAGATGAGTTGAGCCTCAAGACACGTTGAGGTGTTTTCAATTTCTTTTTCAAGTTTATGTTTTTCAAAATCAGCTCATATTGCGAGAGGTGAGTTGAGCCTCAGGATACGCTGAGGTATTTTCAATTTCTGCTTTTCAATTTCTGTTTTTCAAAAGATCAACTCATATTGCGAGAGATGAGTTAAGCCTTTTAATTCCTGTTTTTTCTATTTCTGTTCTTCAAAAATCAACTTGCGAGAGGTGAGTTGAGCCTCGGCTCACATGCTGAGGTATTTTCAAATTCTGTTTTTAATTTCTGTTTTTCAAAAATCAACTCATATGGCGAGAGGTGAGTTGAGCCTCAAGACACGTTGAGGTAATTTCAATTTCTGTTTTTCAATTTCTATTTTCAAAAATCAACTCGTATTATGAGAGATGAGTTGAGCCTCGAGTCACATACCGAGGTATTTTCAAATTCTGTTTTTTAAATTCTGTCATTTTCGAAAATCAACTCATATTGCGAGAGGTGAGTTGAGCCTTGGCTCACACGCCAAAGTAGTTTCAAATTCTATTCTTCAAATGTAACAGCCTAAAATTTCAGTGGTGTCGGAACAGTGATTCGAGATCACTAAATCCGACAAGTACGATTAGGAAATTAAAATAAAATAGTATTTAGAAGTGAATAAAATATTGGAAATATTTTAATAGGTTAAATTAAAATTTAAAAGAGAAATAAATTAAGTCAAAATGAAGTATCGAGGCCCGATCTCGTGAAATCAAGCCGTAAATATTTTTATAAATATTTATGGAGTGTTAGTAATGTGGTGTTAAAATTTCGTTAGAAAATTTTATCGTTTGGATGGTTAATTAAATAAAAAGGACTAAATTGTAACAAAATGCAAAATTTGCTAGAAGGATTAAATAGCTTAAGTGTTAAAAGAAAGAGGATTTAAAGGGTAATTAAGCCTAAAAGTGACTAGGTTGGACGGCAAGGGCAAGAAAATCAGCAGAAAAATAAGGGAAATAAGGGCAAAATTGGAAATTTTATAATTTTAACATATAAAATAAAGACAAAATTGAGAAATCTAGAGATCTCTTCATATTTTCTCAGAAAAAACGACATAGGAGGTCTGGAGAAGGCTGGTTATTCATATTTTTACATCATGTGAGTTTATTCTTGCTTTTTCTTGATAATTTTTATGTTTTTATGACTTTTACAACTAGGTCCACTTATAGAATTCATTAGTTTTTGATTTGGTGGGTGAAATTGGAAGTTACCCTAGCTGATTAAGGGAATTTTATGATGAATTATTATGAAATTTAAGTTCTAATTTCATATTAAGGTGGTTTTATTAAGTGATTTTGATAGAAAATGGTATTTAGGACCTAATTGTGAAAAAATTGTGAATTAGAGGTTGGTGTTGAAATTCAGAATATGAAAGGTTGTGAAATAGTTTATAATGATAAAATAAAGTGTTAATTGATAAAAATTAGTTCAATTGATGGGTGAATTGGGCAGGGACTAAATTGTAAAAACTGTAAATTTTGGGCTAAAAGTGCAATTTCGAAATTTGAACAGCATAAATTGTGAAGTGAAATAGAAATCAAATAAATGCTAATGAGTGAAAATATTTTACATTATAGACCAAGAATCCAAAGAAGAACGAGGAAAAGAAAAAGTTACGGAATAGTCCCTGAATTTCAATATCTTCTACCAATCAGCCGGGTAAGTTCATATGGTTGAATGTTCATGCTTAATTGTGAATGATTGAATGATGTAATGTATTATTAATATGAATTTGTCGTGGAATTGTGGGAATTGTGATAAAATGGAAAAACAAAGGCGGTAATCCAAATTAGGAAAAACGCAGGAATTGAGTACGTTCGTATCGTGATATGTGATGAATTGACTGATAAGGCCATGATTGTTCCATGGCAAAGTGTGAAATGTAGGTATGGTATCATCCATACTGAGTTGCGAAATGTAGGTATGGTATTATCAAATCCATACTGAGTTAAGAAATGTAGGTATGGCATTTCCCATACCGAGTTGTAAAACGTAGGTATGGTATTTCAAAGAGGAAAACCATACTGAGTTATGAATCGTGGCACTGAACAACGACGTACTCAATTTCATAAGCCGTTCCCTAATTTGATATTAAGAAATACAAGAGAAGTGAATCAAATGAAAGAGATTGAGTAGTTGTTAATATTGAGCTCAACTATGCAAAGTATTATAACAGAGGTTGTGAATGGTAGGAAACTTTAGTAAATGTTTTGGTATTGTTTGGAATTATTATATTTGGTAAGCATTACTTTAAAACCTATGAACTTACTAAGCTTCAATGAGCTTACTTGTGTGTGGTTGACATTGTTATGTAGATTGAACTGAAGTGAAGTTGGTAGATCGGATCAACACAAGAAGGCACACTATCCAGATCAATTCCGGTAGCTTTTGTTTTATGGTTATAGATTTATATGGCATGTATAGAGTTTAAATGAAATGAAGTAAGGATGTTATAAACTAGTTAGCAATATTTTGTACTAAAACAGTTTTTAGTTAGTAGCAGTAGTTCAGCTTTGAAAATTCACTATAAATCATGGAAATTGAATTAGAGGTTGAATAAGATATGAAATTAAATCTCATTGAATCTAGTTTCACATAGAAGAAATGATGTAAGCAAAATACTTTTATATTAGGAGATATTTGAATTTTTGTGAGACAAGTTTAGAGTGACTTCGAGCTCCCCTGTTTTGAATTTAGAAATTCACTAAAAATTGTACAAAAATTATTAGGAGATATGCTATATATGTACAGATTCCTTATTGAGTATAGTTTTAAGGAAAATAAACGGCATAGTCATTTAAATTTTGTACAGAGAGAAAAGTGATTCGTAAGGGACAGAGGTCAAAGCAGTCCAGCACTGAAACAGGGGAGACTTTAACTAATAAACTGTACTAATTGGCCCAACCAAAAATTCTGGAAAAAAATTAGTAGATAGATATATGAGTCTAGTTTCTGGGAAAATTTACGGATTTCAATTCTGAGTTTTGTAACTCGAGATATGATTTTTTTAGCGACTGTGACGCAGATAAACAGCTCATTCCGAAAGCTAAAGTAAATGGTTTGAAAATAGTTTAAGTGATAAATTAAGTTTATTAACACCTCAAACTCGACTCCGGTGACGGTTTCGGGTATGGGGGCGTTACATTTATTGGTATCAGAGCTTGGTTTAGTCGATTCTCGGAACGAATGTGATGTGTAAAATGATTAGAAATACATGCCATATAAATCTGTGATAGTGTGATGTGAATGATCCGATCTAACTACTAATTTTTGTTATAGATTGCAAAGATGTCTGATAGACCCGACGGTGCTGGTCAAGAAGAGGAAGTTAATAGTAGAATACAGACTTCTGAGCAGGGAACAAGTGGTAATATTCCGATTTCTTTGATGAGAGAGGCAGAACTTAAAAATATGATTTACGGGTTAATGAATCAGTGGTATAGTGAAACAATACAAGGAAGAAGTCAGGCACAACCACCACCTCCTCCCCCTACTGTACCACCAGTTACAGCCCCGGTTGCTCCTCCTTTAATGGATGAATCTAGCAAAAGAACACCAATTGAGAAACTCAGAAAGTTCGGAGCTGAAGAATTTCGAGGAAGATCGGACGATGATCCAGTTAAAGCAGAGTATTGGTTAAAGAGTTTGGAGAGAGTTTTTAAACAGATGATGTGTTCTCCAGAGGACTATCTGAGGTGTGCAGTTTCATTATTGAAAGAAGAAGCGTATAATTGGTGGGAAACCATTGAGGCAGTGGTATCTGCAGATAAACTTACCTGGGAATTTTTCCAAACTGAGTTTGAAAAGAAGTATGTGGGAAAGAGATATTTAGATAAGAAGAAGAGGGAATTTCTTGATCTTCGACAAGGGAATAAAACAGTAGCCGAATATGAAAGAGAATTTGTGTATCTTAGTAGATATGCTCGGGATGTTGTACCGACAGAGGAAGAAATGTGCATTAGATTCGAAGAAGGGCTTAATGATGAAATCAGAATGATGATTGGAGGCACAGAGATTCGAGAATTTGTTGTTTTGTCTGATCGAGCTCAAAAGATGGAAGAAGTGTACAACAGAAAGATGCAAAGAGAAAGAAGAGGTAAAGAGGTATACAAAAGAAGTTTCTCTAGACCAACTTCGACTTTTCCGGCTAAAAAGTTCAGAGATGATTCTAATCGATCTGTTACAATTCCGGAACGATCGAATAAAAGTAAAACAACTCAGCGGGATGTTGGGGTAACTAATAAACCAGCAGCCAGTGCTAGTAGTGTGCAAAATATTCCGAGACTTAGATGCAAAAATTGTGGTAGATTTCATATTGGCGAATGTTGGGGAAGAATCGGAGCCTGTTATAAATGTGGTGGAACTGATCATTTTATTCGGGACTGTCCTCAATTGTTAAAAGAAGATAAAGAACAAGGTGAAAAGCAAGCAAATACTCCTCAGAAAAGTAGACGTTCGGGTCAAAGTAGTGCTGCTGGGACTACTCGCTCAGGAGCGAGAGATACTACAGCTCGATCAGAAACAATGGCACCTGCACGTACATATGCTATCCGGGCAAGGGAAGAAGCTTCTGCTCCAGATGTGATAGCTGGTATTTTCTATCTTTTTGATGATTCTGTGTATGCTTTAATTGATCCTGAATCTACTCATTCATATATTTGCACTGCATTAGTGTTAGAAAAGAAAATGGCTGTTGAGTCCACTGACTTTGATGTGCAAGTCACTAATCCGTTAGGGCAAAGTGTGTTAGTTAATTTAATATGTCGGAATTGTCCACTGAAAATTCAAGGCTGTGAATTCTCTGCTGATTTAATGTTGTTACCTTTCCGAGAATTTGATGTTATTCTTGGAATGGATTGGTTGATTAAACACGATGCCATAGTAAATTGTAGAGAAAAACGGATTGATTTAAAATGTCAAACAGGGGAAATAGTTTCAGCTGAGTTTGGAGATAAAAAGAATGATGTCAGAATTATTTCAGCCTTTACAGCTCAGAAATTGATTCGGAAGGGTAATGAAGCATTTTTAGCTTATGTTCTTGATACTCGAAGTTCTGAATTGAAGATGGAACAATTGCCAGTTGTTAATGAGTTTACTGATGTATTTCCTGAGGAATTACCTGGTTTACCCCCAGATCGTGAGGTTGAATTCGTAATTGATGTGATTCCGGATATAGCTCCTATATCAATAACACCGTATAGAATGGCACCAGCTGAATTAAGAGAGTTGAAGACACAGTTGCAGGAGTTGCTAGACAAAGGATTTATTAGACCGAGTATGTCACCTTGGGGTGCACCAGTCTTGTTTGTGAAAAAGAAAGACGGATCTTTAAGGCTCTGTATAGATTACCGGCAGTTGAACAGGGTTACGATTAAAAACAAATATCCTCTGCCTCGTATTGATGATTTGTTCGATCAGTTGAAAGGTGCTGCCGTGTTTTCAAAGATAGATCTTCGGTCTGGGTATTATCAGCTGAAAGTTAAAGATTGTGATGTACCAAAAACTGCCTTTAGAACTCGGTATGGTCATTATGAGTTTCTGGTAATGCCTTTTGGTTTAACTAATGCCCCTGCTGCATTTATGGACTTAATGAACCGGATTTTTCAACCTTATTTAGATAGATTTGTGGTTGTGTTTATTGATGATATACTTATCTATTCAAAATCAGAATCCGAGCATGCTCAGCACTTAAGAATTGTGCTACAGACTTTGTGAGAAAAACAGTTGTATGCAAAGTTCAGCAAATGTGAATTCTGGCTCCACGAAGTTGGATTTTTGGGTCATATAGTTTCAGCTGAAGGGATTCGGGTGGATCCGAGTAAAGTATCTGCAGTGGTGAATTGGAAAACTCTAAAAAATGTAACTGAAGTGCGAAGTTTCCTGGGTTTAGCAGGATATTGCCGCCGATTTGTTAAGAATTTCTCGATGATTGCTTCGCCTATGACACGACTGCTACAGAAGAATGTTGAATTTGTATAGTCTGATGAATGTCAGCAGAGTTTTGATCGATTGAAGAAAATGTTAACAGAAGCCCCAGTGTTAACTCAACCAGAATCAGGTGTACCGTATGTTATATATAGTGATGCATCTAAGAATGGTTTGGGTTGTGTTTTAATGCAGTTGGGGAAAGTAGTGGCTTATGCTTCTCGGCAGTTAAAATCGCATGAGAAAAATTATCCCACACATGATTTGGAGTTAGCTGCAATTGTTTTTGCTTTGAAAATCTGGAGACACTATTTATATGGTGAAAAATGTTATGTGTATACTGATCATAAAAGTTTGAAGTATTTGATGACTCAGAAAGAGTTGAATCTGAGACAGAGAAGATGGCTTGAATTATTAAAAGATTATGACCTTGTTATTGATTACCATCCAGGGAAGGCTAATGTAGTTGCTGACGCACTTAGTCGGAAATCATCTTTGTTTGCACTCCGGTCAATGAATGCCTATTTGTTCATTAATAAAGACGGATCGGTAATAGCGGAATTGAAAGCCAAGCCTGTATTTTTCCAACGAATCCAGAAATTGCAAGATGATGATCCGAGGCTAGTGTTAAAGAAACAAGAAGCACGAGACAAGTCAGAATCAGAGTATAGTATCGATGAAAGTGGTATGTTGTACTATCGTAATAGAATTTGTATTCCGAATAATTCAGACTTGAAAAATGATATTCTTTCTGAGGCTCACAGCAGTAGATATTCTATTCATCCCGGCAGTACGAAAATGCATTGTGATTTGAAAAGGATGTATTGGTGGCCTGGTATGAAAAGGGAAATTTGTGAATTTGTGGCAAAATGTCTGATATGTCAACAGGTGAAAGCAGAACATCAGGTGCCAACGGGTTTGTTACAACCTATTATGATTCCAGAATGGAAATGGGAACATGTTACGATGGATTTTGTATTCGGGTTACCAGTAACTCCGAAGAGGAAAGATTCCATTTGGGTAATTGTCGATAGATTGACAAAATCAGCACATTTTATCCTAGTCAGAGCGGACTTTCCACTGGAGAAGTTGGCAGAACTATATATTTCCGAGATTGTGAGATTACATGGGGTTCCAACATCCATTATTTCGGATCGAGATCTGAGATTTACATCAAGGTTTTGGAGTAAGCTACAGAGAGCTTTGGGTACAAAACTAAATTTCAGCACCGCTTTTCATCCTCAAACTGATGGGCAGTCAGAGCGAGTAATTCAAATTTTGGAAGATATGTTGAGGTGCTGTATACTTGAGTTTGGCGGTAGCTGGGAAAGATATTTACCTCTAGCCGAATTTGCTTATAATAACAGCTATCAATCCAGCATAAGAATGGCACCATTTGAAGCTCTATATGGGAGAAAATGTAAAACTCCATTGTATTGGTCAGAATTGAGTGAATCCAAGTTAGTGGGGGTCGATTTAATTCGGGAAACTGAAGAGAAGGTTCAGATTATTCGAGATTGTCTGAAAGCCGCTTCCGATCGTCAGAAATCATATGCTGACCTGAAAAGAAGAGAAATAAAGTTTAATGTTGGTGATCGAGTGTTTTTAAAAGTTTCACCATGGAAGAAAGTATTACGATTCGGAAGAAAAGGAAAATTAAGTCCAAGATTTATTGGACCATACGAGATCATTGAAAGAATCGGCCCTGTAGCATATCGACTAGCTCTGCCTCCTGAACTGGAAAAGATTCATAATGTATTCCATGTATCTATGTTAAGACGTTATAGATCAGACCCTTCCCACATGATTTCGCACACCGAAATTGAGCTTTAACCAGATATGACTTATTCAGAAGAGCCAGTAAAGATTTTAGCTCGGGAAGTTAAAGAATTACGGAACAAACGTGTGCCATTAGTTAAGGTGTTATGGCATCGACATGGGTCGGAGGAGGCAACCTGGGAAACCGAAAAATCAATGAGGTCACAATATCCAAATCTATTCTCAGGTAAGAAATTTCGAGGACGAAATTTCCAAAAGAGGGGGAGAATTGTAACAGCCTAAAATTTCAGTGGTGTCGGAACAGTGATTCGAGATCACTAAATCCGACAAGTACGATTAGGAAATTAAAATAAAATAGTATTTAGAAGTGAATAAAATATTGGAAATATTTTAATAGGTTAAATTAAAATTTAAAAGAGAAATAAATTAAGTCAAAATGAAGTATCGAGGCCCGATCTCGTGAAATCAAGCCGTAAATATTTTTATAAATATTTATGGAGTGTTAGTAATGTGGTGTTAAAATTTCGTTAGAAAATTTTATCGTTTGGATGGTTAATTAAATAAAAAGGACTAAATTGTAACAAAATGCAAAATTTGCTAGAAGGATTAAATAGCTTAAGTGTTAAAAGAAAGAGGATTTAAAGGGAAATTAAGCCTAAAAGTGACTAGGTTGGACGGCAAGGGCAAGAAAATCAGCAGAAAAATAAGGGAAATAAGGGCAAAATTGGAAATTTTATAATTTTAACATATAAAATAAAGACAAAATTGAGAAATCTAGAGATCTCTTCATATTTTCTCAGAAAAAACGACATAGGAGGTCTGGAGAAGGCTGGTTATTCATATTTTTACATCATGTGAGTTTATTCTTGCTTTTTCTTGATAATTTTTATGTTTTTATGACTTTTACAACTAGGTCCACTTATAGAATTCATTAGTTTTTGATTTGGTGGGTGAAATTGGAAGTTACCCTAGCTGATTAAGGGAATTTTATGATGAATTATTATGAAATTTAAGTTCTAATTTCATATTAAGGTGGTTTTATTAAGTGATTTTGATAGAAAATGGTATTTAGGACCTAATTGTGAAAAAATTGTGAATTAGAGGTTGGTGTTGAAATTCAGAATATGAAAGGTTGTGAAATAGTTTATAATGATAAAATAAAGTGTTAATTGAGAAAAATTAGTTCAATTGATGGGTGAATTGGGCAGGGACTAAATTGTAAAAACTGTAAATTTTGGGCTAAAAGTGCAATTTCGAAATTTGAACAGCATAAATTGTGAAGTGAAATAGAAATCAAATAAATGCTAATGAGTGAAAATATTTTACATTATAGACCAAGAATCCAAAGAAGAACGAGGAAAAGAAAAAGTTGCGGAATAGTCCCTGAATTTCAATATCTTCTACCAATCAGCCGGGTAAGTTCATATGGTTGAATGTTCATGCTTAATTGTGAATGATTGAATGATGTAATGTATTATTAATATGAATTTGTCGTGGAATTGTGGGAATTGTGATAAAATGGAATAACAAAGGCGGTAATCCAAATTAGGAAAAACGCAGGAATTGAGTACGTTCGTATCGTGATATGTGATGAATTGACTGATAAGGCCATGATTGTTCCATGGCAAAGTGTGAAATGTAGGTATGGTATCATCCATACTGAGTTGCGAAATGTAGGTATGGTATTATCAAATCCATACTGAGTTAAGAAATATAGGTATGGCATTTCCCATACCGAGTTGTAAAACGTAGGTATGGTATTTCAATGAGGAAAACCATACTGAGTTATGAATCGTGGCACTGAACAACGACGTACTCAATTTCATAAGCCGTTCCCTAATTTGATATTAAGAAATACAAGAGAAGTGAATCAAATGAAAGAGATTGAGTAGTTGTTAATATTGAGCTCAACTATGCAAAGTATTATAACAGAGGTTGTGAATGGTAGGAAACTTTAGTAAATGTTTTGGTATTGTTTGGAATTATTATATTTGGTAAGCATTACTTTAAAACCTATGAACTTACTAAGCTTCAATGAGCTTACTTGTGTGTGGTTGACATTGTTATGTAGATTGAACTGAAGTGAAGTTGGTAGATCGGATCAACACAAGAAGGCACACTATCCAGATCAATTCCGGTAGCTTTTGTTTTATGGTTATAGATTTATATGGCATGTATAGAGTTTAAATGAAATGAAGTAAGGATGTTATAAACTAGTTAGCAATATTTTGTACTAAAACAGTTTTTAGTTAGTAGCAGTAGTTCAACTTTGAAAATTCACTATAAATCATGGAAATTGAATTAGAGGTTGAATAAGATATGAAATTAAATCTCATTGAATCTAGTTTCACATAGAAGAAATGGTGTAAGCAAAATACTTTTATATTAGGAGATATTTGAATTTTTGTGAGACAAGATTAGAGTGACTTCGAGCTCCCCTGTTTTGACTTTAGAAATTCACTAAAAATTGTACAAAAATTATTAGGAGATATGCTATATATGTACAGATTCCTTATTGAGTATAGTTTTAAGGAAAATAAACGGCATAGTCATTTAAATTTTGTACAGAGAGAAAAGTGATTCGTAAGGGACAGAGGTCAAAGCAGTCCAGCACTGAAACAGGGGAGATTTTAACTAATAAACTGTACTAATTGGCCCAACCAAAAATTCTGGAAAAAAATTAGTAGATAGATATATGAGTCTAGTTTCTGGGAAAATTTATGGATTTCAATACCGAGTTTTGTAACTCGAGATATGATTTTTTTAGAGACTGTGACGCAGATAAACAGCTCATTCCTAAAGCTAAAGTAAATGGTTTGAAAATAGTTTAAGTGATAAATTAAGTTTATTAACACCTCAAACTCGACTCCGGCGACGGTTTCGGGTATGGGGGCGTTACATCAAATTCTGTCTTTAATTTCTGTTTTCCAAAAAAATCAACTCATATTGCGGGAGGTGAGTTGGATCTCGAGTCACACGCCAAGGTATGTTCAATTTATGTTTTCAAAAAGTCAACTCATGTTGTGAGAGGTGAGTTAAGCCTCAAGACACGTTGAGGTATTTTCAATTTCTTTTTAAATTCTGTTTTTCAAAAATCAACTCATATTACAGAGGTGAGTTGAGCCTCAAGACACGTTGAGGTGTTTTCAATTTCATTTTTAATTTATGTTTCAAAAATCATCTCATATTACAGAGATAAGTTGAGCCTCAAGACACGTTGAGGTGTTGAGCCCAATCTGTACCTGGCCCAGAACCTATTAAAACAACACAAACCCAAACTAAAACAAACTACCAGGCCCAACTAAAACTACCAGCCCTAGCAGCAACATGGGAGGCACCGCAAGCCAGCTTCGCAAGCTCACCACGCCTCCGAGTCGTGTGCTTGTCCACCTCCGAGATCTCCGTGCGGATTTGCAAACAATAAACAAAGAAATCAGTTGTAAAAAGACTATAAAAGCCTTCAAAAATGTTGTAAAACAAGGGGAGTTTTTTTTGGGGTTACGAAATCAGAGAGAAATACAAAAGAAAATAGCAAAATTGTTGAGTTTTTTTTTCATACAATCAAACAAGAGCAAGGTGATTATGGCCCTTTTATTTTTATTTCTTTTTTCCAAATTCTTATCTTTTAGTTCTTAAGTGTGCATCCACTCTCTTTTTTCTTTTCTTACTTCTGAAAATTAAAACCAAGTTTTTTAAAAAAAAAATAAAGTCAGGAGGGATTCAAGAGGGCCTTACCTGGCTCTCTCTGGACGGAGGCTGCATGCACCGATGAAGTCCATGGATCGGTGGGGGTAGGAAAGTTCAAAGAATTTTAAAAGATTTGAAACCTTTTTTTGTTTGTTAAAAAGAAAGTCTGCCCCAAATGGGGTTTTAGTTTTTTTTTTTTTCCCTTTCTTTTTACTTGTGTCAGAAGTGGTGTTGTTTGGGTGGGGTGAGACCCACGGTTTTGGGCTCTTCAAGGGAATATTACGTGGTTGGTCCTTCTCTTTGCACTTTTGCAAGATTGGGTCTTTTGTGTCTTTTTAATTTGACCCAGAAATTTCGTGAAAATCTCATTTTGATCAGCGCTTAAATGCTACGTTCAAAGGGGTTTGGAATAATTGCATATTCAATCCTCTCACATTGACGCGCATTGCATTTGGTCCCCCACCTCTCTTTTATTGCGATTTTACCCCCGAACTCCTATTTTCAATGCAATTAAGCCCCATTTTGATTGTTTTAGTCACGTGTGCCCTGAAATTAATTTTTTTCCTTGTAGTATTTTTTTTATATTCTACTATTAATTTTTAGTGTCGTTTTTCTATACTATTTATATTATTCGTATTTTTTTCCGATAATCATTCGTTTTGTACTATTTACTTTAACTTATCATATTATTATTATTATTTTATATATATATCCTATTAAAAATTAATTATTTCAATATAGTTTTATACTTATTATATTATCTCTACTATTTACTACCACTATTTTACTTTTATCACTTATAAATTTTTTATATATATACTTTTCGTTAAAGTTTTTCGTTTTTCAAATTCATTTATTAACAGATTTGTTATATTATTTTTATTATTATTTTTGTCCCAGTTATTATTTTAATTTTACTTCTATCACTATATTTAATATCGTCATTGACATGTCATTTTTATTTCCATTATATTTTTATACCATTAATACTATTACTGCTATGTTTATTATGTTATTATTTCTTACCATTGTTATTATTGTTAATCCTCCTGGAGTTTACCATATTTTAGATATTCATATATACATTGTCAAGTTTATTATTATATTGTTATTTACATATCGCATATTATCATTTTTCTTAAATTTTAAATTTCCCAAATCCGTTCGTCTAAGGATTTATCTTCAATTGGTTTTAAAATAGAGGCAATGTTTCGCGTTTGGAAGTCCGAAAGAGTCGTGCCCTAACGTGCTGGGTGTGGTTTTTTCGGTCGTCTAAATGTCTGAATATCCTTCTAATTTCAGGTTTTGGAAAATTAAGGGACGATTTGGATTTTGAGGGATAAAACGTTGCATCCTAACGTGCTGGGTGTGATGTTTTGACCATTTGGAACAAATGAGTCGTAATATTCCAAAACGAACCGTTCAAATATTTTCTAAAAGAATCATATTTTAAAATCCCTTTAGGTTTTCGACAATAAGGACATTTATTAATCAATTTGGTACCAATTTTGGGCGTTACGAGGGTGCTAATCCTTCCTCGTACGTAACCGACTCCCGAACCTGTTTTCTTAAAATTTGTAGACCAAAATGCTTTATAAGGTGGCCCAATTACACCTCAAAAAGGATTAGTGGCGACTCCGTCTATGTTTTTAAAATCGATTCACGTTTTTCAAAATAAAAATGGTTTCAACAGCTGGCGACTCCACTGGGGACCAATAAGAGAGTCGAGCTGTAAATTGATTATTTTCTATCTTCTTGTCGAAATTTAAAAATTCGGTTTTTTCTAAATACACGATCCTCGCATTGCATTTTTCGTGGCCTTGTTAAATTTGCTATTGGATGAATCTTTTGATATTCTCTCGCATCATATTGCATGACTGTTGTGGTCACACCTCTTAAGTGGGAGTGAGAAACTATGCTTTCGTGAGGTTTTCACCTCCGCATGGGCTAGGGGATCGCTTCCGGGGTACATCCGTACTTATGTTTTCGTGAGGTTTTCACCTTCGCATGGGCATAAAGAAATGTATCCTCCTGAACCAAACTTGATCCATATGAACCTATAATGGGCGAGGATCGAGGAATCTGCTGGTTCAGGTACCTTTACTCTAGAACTAAACCACATATAGTGAGCTGTAGGAACCTACCTTAGGTAGAATCACACCTAGCCCTAGTGGTTGCCCAAATAGGTGTTTGATAATTTCCTGATTGCTTTGATTTCTACTCTTATGCATGATTCTGACTTGTTTTTTCTTTTTGTGATAGTCATTGCATAACATTTGCATCATAAAAGGAGGTGTCGATATATAGTTCGATTACTAGGAGAAAGTTTTACCATGAAAAACGAATTCCTTGATAAAGTGAAAGACAACGCGGTTGTCCAGAGATGGTCGGAGGATGCACAGTTAGAGAAAGGTGACAGTTTGGCAGAGGGGTACACGTCGAAATTATGGGACTTTACCCGTATTAGTGTAGTTCAGAATGATCTTCAGGAGCTGAAGGAGTTGTAGAGTCGCTGGGATGATGAGATGAAACAGCTACTCTACT
The DNA here is from genome assembly GCA_020496765.1 of Gossypium stocksii. Lineage (NCBI taxonomy): Eukaryota > Viridiplantae > Streptophyta > Magnoliopsida > Malvales > Malvaceae > Gossypium > Gossypium stocksii. Next base: position 117,439,900 of record CM035623.1, read on the forward strand.
GTAATTATGGTGATATAGCTTATCTCCTCAATGTTAAGGTAGATAGATATTTGTTCCAAGCCATGGCTCAATTTTGGAATTCTGCCTACAGTTGTTTTACTTTTGGAAAGGTAGATCTAGCGCCTACTGTCGAGGAATATACGGCTTTACTTCGTTGTTCGAGGTTTCAAACTGATAAGATTTATTCTAGAGCTGTCAATATCCCAACCTTTGTTAAGAGGATGATGAACATCACTGGGATGAGTGAGCCGTGGGTTGCAGCTCGAGTCCAGCAAAAGGGTAATGGAAAGTGCATTTCTTGGGAAAATCTGAGAGATCTGATCCTGACACACCCTGATATGAAGAAAAGAGTTGATGTCTTCGCCTTAAGCGTTTATGGTTTAGTAATTTTTCCTAAGGCTTTAAGGCATGTAGATGAAGCAGTCGCTGATCTATTTGACCGACTTGGCAAAGGAGTCACTCCTGTTCCTGCCATCTTGGCTGAGACTTTCAGATCTTTGAGTGCATGCCGGAGGACAGGCGAAGGTAGGTTTATTGGATGTGCACAGCTCTTGTTGGTATGGTTTCATAGCCACTTCTGGAAGATAAAAAAACCCTCTTACCGGCCTTTTCTCGAAGATTACTCACCTTTGAAAGAGATAGCGGCTATATCGAGAAGAGATGACATAACAGAGGAAAAATGGATGGCGATACTCTAAAATCTCCAAGAGAAAGATATCGAATGGAAAGCCCCTTGGTTAGTTTCCGATGAGATTCTCTACCGATGTGGGAGTTATGATTGGGTCCCTTTGTTGGGGATCTGGGGAGCTGTTGGGTATGCCCCTCTTCTTATATTGAGGCAATATAGATCGAGATAATTTATACCGCTGACGCATGGGTTAGCTCAGAGTGGGTTCTCGTATGGGGAGAAGGACTCCAAGAAGAAGCGTCGCGAGATTTATAATGCTTGGAACCAAACCTGTCGGATAAAAGGAGTTGCTGTAAATCCGATGGTGACTCCTGAGTATAATGAATGGTGGTGTAGAAGGGTTAATGACAACATCCCAAGACCGAATTTAGAAGAGGCTCGACCAATAGAGGAATATCTGCGAGTGGTCCCCTCCGAGCTGGAAATTATAAAGCAAGACTTCGAAAAGAAAACCTCGGAGTTAGAAAAGAAAATAGAACAGTTGGAGGAGGAAAAAGTGTACTTGAAGCTAGACGTGGATCTTCAAAAGTCCGAGGTCGAGAATTTGAGAAAGAGAAAGAGAGAGGTTGAAGAGGACCTGGACAGTTTGAAGACTGAGTACACGTAGCTACATAAGTTAATAAGGAATGCTGGCCTGGGTAAAACGTCTGAACAGTGGAAGCAAGAAGTCCAAGAGGAAAAGGCTAAGGCTGATTGGTGGGAGAGAAAGTTTCATGCCATTCAAGCTCGAGAAGTTGCTTTTAAGGAGAGTTTAGATGATAGCCAAAACGAAAAGGAGATGTTAAGAGCTCGAGTGGCGGAGTTAGAAATGGCACTACAGCAGCATCGGAGTCGTAACTCAGTGATGGAATTAAGAGCGAGCCTAAGTAAGATCAAGGATCTGGAGGGGAGAATAGAGGAACTTGAAACTGCGCTTCAGAACTGTGAGCATCAAATTGAAGCACTAGAAGCAAATAATGAGCGACTAGGGGAGCAACTTCACCGATCACAGGATCAGGTTCGAGATAGAGATTACCTCATGGGTGAAGCTATAGCTCAGATACGAGAGGTGGCAGAACATTTATAGAGTTTGGCGGTGCAAGCTGATGTACTAAGTGTCAAATATGAGTCAGGGTCAGCTCGGGGGCAAGAATTGGCCTCCCTTCTTGGGAGAGTGAAAGCTTTAGGTGTTAGGGCAAGACCGTATATGTAATTCATTTTATGTAAAAGATTTTATTTTTCAGTGAAATTTTCTAAATGCAATTGAATTTGAATCGACGTTTCCTTTTGCATTCATGTCATGCATTTGCATTGCATAGCATCACATACATTAAATTTCACAAAAGAACCCTATTAATTAGCGAAAATTCTATCTAGTTACCCTGGAACATCACTACTATACTCGAAGAAAAACGAAGACAATGGATCAAAGGTTGGAAAAGTTAGAGCAGATGCAAAAGGACATGCAAGATCAACTGCAAGCTCAGATGCAAGAACAGTTGGCCAAGATCCAACAAGACATGAGAGACCAAATGCTGGAGTCCCAGAGAATCATGATGAGCCAGTTAACCCAACTGTTGACTGGAGGGCCTGATAAAGGGAAGGGCCCTATGGGTGATACTGGTGACCATAATGAGGATTCTGCATATCCTCCTGGCTTTGCCCCAACAAGTGTCCAACCACCAAGGGTGTCCGTTAATGTCCAACCTCTTTATCAAACTGGTACCTCGGCACCAGTAAATTTCCCAACAGGATCAAGCACTAACCCCGGAGATAATCTGGCAAACCCCCAGGTCCCTGATTTTGATGATGCAGTAGAGGTGGAAAAGGCAAAGGCTGAGCTCCCAAAACAGTTTGAGGATCGGTGCAAATGGTTGGAGGAGAAATTTAAGGAGTTAGAGAATGCTGATCACTACTGTGGAGTCGATGCAAAGGAATTGAGTTTGGTCCCAGACTTAGTACTTCCCCCGAAGTTCAAGATGCCGGAATTTGAAAGATATAATGGAACCAGTTGCCCTGAAGCTCACATCACGATGTTTTGTCAAAGGATGACGGGGTATGTCAACAATGATCAACTGTTGATCCACTGTTTTCAGGAAAGTTTGGCTGGGGCTGCAGCTAAATGGTACAATCAGTTGAGCCGTGCTCAAGTCAAATCATGGAAGGATTTAGCACAGGCATTCATGAGGCAGTACGGACATGTAACCGATATAGCACCTGACAGAGTCACGTTGCAGAACATAGAGAAGAAACCAGGTGAAAGCTTCAGGAAGTATGCCCAGAGGTGGAGGGAAGTTGCTACACAGGTCCAACCACTACTACTGGAAAAAGAAACGACCATGCTATTCGTTAATACTTTGAAAGCACCCTTCATCAACCACATGCTGGGGAGCGCAACCAAGAGCTTCGCGGACATAGTGATGTCTGGCGAAATGATAGAAAATGCCATAAGGTCTGGTAAGATAGAAGTGGGGGAAAGTACAAGAAGGTCGGCCTCAAAGAAAAGAGAGAATGAGGTAGGTAATGTGAGCTCAGGGTACTCAAAACCTATCACGGTTAGCCAATCGAGAACGATAGTCGCAGGCCAGCAGGCCGTACCAAGGCGAAAGCCTAACACAAGGCAGAGTATAGAGAGGTTTCAGTTCACTCCTATACCAGTGACATATGGGGAACTTTTCAAAAAGCTGTTTGATGCACACGTAGTGGCCCCATTTCACTTGGACCCATTGCAACCCCCGTACCCTAAATGGTACGACGCAAATGCTCGGTGCGAATACCATGCAGGGATTACGGGGCACTCGATAGAAAACTGTACCTCGTTCAAAAGATGCGTTGAAAGGCTTATCAAGGTAGGTGTTGTGAAATTTGATGATACACCTGGTACAGGAAATCCGTTGTCCAGTCATGCCGATAAAGGGGTAAACGCGATAATTAAAAACTTGGGGAGGAAGGTCAAGCTGGATATCACGGAGGTGAGAACCCCATTGAAGCTAGTTTGGAGGGAAATGCAAAAAAGGAGTTTAGTCCCTCAATGGTTGGGGGATAAAGTCCAAGATACATGGAACTACTGTGAGTTCCATCATGAGAAGGATCACGAGATCCAGAATTGTATTGAATTTAAAGCCCTAGTACAGGGTCTAATGGATAATAAGGAGTTGGAGTTCTTCGAGCATGTCGAAGAAGATGATGTGTGCTCTCTAAGAGGAGAGTCAAGCGAAGAAGGTTGTAGAGTCAGCCGCCCGGTGATAATTATCTCGAAGCCCAGAATTAGTGAAGTAGAAGCAAGGGCTACGCCAAAAATTATAATCCAGAAACCAGTAGCTTTCCCTTATAAGGATAGCCGAAGGGTGCCTTGGAATTATAACTGCAGTATAACAGTGCCAGAGAAAGAGGGTTCGGTTAACGCGCCAAACACAGGAGCTGAACCAGCAAAAGGGAAGCCCGTCGTGCTCAAGCAAGAAGGAGGGAAATCAGAACCACTGGTTAATGAGCCAGTAAAGGAAAATGAAGCCAAGGAGTTCTTAAAGTTCCTAAGACACAGCGAATATAGTGTGGTAGAACAATTGCACCGACAACCAGATCGCATATCTGTATTGGCTCTGCTGTTAAATTCGGAGGTCCACCGCAACGCGCTGATGAAGGTGTTGAATGAAACCTATGTCGCGAATGACGTTTCTGTTAACAAATTGGATCGCCTCGTTAGTAACATAAGTGCCGACAACTTCATCTCCTTCAGCGATGATGAGATACCGCCAGGGGTATGGGGTCTACTAAGGCTCTCCACGTCACTACTCATTGCGAAGGGTATACGTTGCCTGGGGTACTGATTGATAATGGATCCGCACTGAATGTCTTGCCTTGGTCCACCTTGAACCGTCTGCCTATAGACAGCTCTCACATGAATACATGTCAGAATATAGCGAGAGCGTTTGACGGCACGGAAAGGAAAGTGATAGGAAGGATAGAGATACCTCTCCAGATTGGCCCAAACACGTACGAGGTAGACTTCCTCGTGATGGATATTAAGCCTTCCTATAACTGTCTATTAGGAAGACCTTGGATACACCCAGCTGGGGCAGTACCATCCTCGCTGCATCAGAAGGTGAAATTGGTTACAGAAGGCCGGTTAGTAACGATATATGCGGAGGAGGACATTATTACGTCGGTTACCAGTGATGCGCCCTACGTGGAGAATGATACTGAAGCAGTTGAATGTTCATTTCGATCCTTAGAGTTTGTGAATGCAACATTTGTAACTGAGGGAAGCAAGATTCCGATGCCTAAGCTATCAGAGGCTACGAAGATGAGCTTGCAGTTGACAGTTGGAAAATGGGCATTACCCGGGAGAGGATTCGAAAAGCACCTTCAGGGACAAATTAAAGTGCCAGTCTTGGTTGGCAAGTGGGATCACTTCGGTTTGGGATTCAGGCCAGATGCAAGCCAAATAAGGAAAGAGTTTGAAAGGAAACAAGAACAGCGGAGAGCAAGATTGAGTGGGGCAGAAGTCAAGTGGAAACCGATGTGCTTCCTCCACATTTTCCAAACGTTCGTATCGAGAGGGTTTATTCATTCGACACAAGAGGAGACAAGAGGAGGAATGGCTGAAGATGTGGTAGAAAGCTGGAGCATCAACGCCACGTTGGAAGATGAATCGAAGGAAGGGAATTTATCTGGCATTCGCCCATATGAGGCCGGGAGTGTTTTGGATAACTGGACTGTGGAAGAAATTCCTGTAATCTTTAGAGCTAACACAGAGTAATATTCAAAACCCACTTGTTGTCTTCTAGCCTAGGGGCAATAAGAATCTTTTGTGAAATAGGCTCATGTTCAAACATTGTTATTTTCAATAAAATGCATTTTCATATATTAGCTCGAGCAATTATTCATTCTTCCTTTTGATTTCATGCACAATCATACCATACAAAGGAATTATTCATTGTTGTTTTTCTTTGGGTATTCTCCTATACTCATAATAGGGCCCCGGATGTCAACGTCATGAGCAATGCTGATACGAGCCCAGAATCTCCTTTTGAGCGAAACATGTGCTTTGAGGGATCTCAGGATTTTGAAGATGACGAGGATTGTGGTTTATCTTTAGACTTGTTGAGGATGGTGGAGCAGGAAGAGAAACAGATTCTGCCACACAAGGAGACCGTTGAGATTGTGACCCTAGAAGAGGGGAAAGAAGTGAAAATTGGCACTTGCATTGGCGAGAAAACAAGACAGGACCTCGTTGAGCTGTTGCAAGAATTCAAAGACGTCTTTGCATGGTCATACCAGGATATGCCTGGTCTAAGTACAGATATCGCGGTGCACCGTGTCCCTACAAAAGAGGAGTGTAAGCCAGTTCAGCAGAAGCTCTGAAGAATAAGACCCGATGTAGCAATGAAAATAAAAGAAGAGGTCTAGAAGCAGTTTGATGCTGGTTTTTTACAGGTGGTCAATTATTCAGAATGGGTGGCCAACGTCGTCCCTGTCCCTAAGAAAGATGGGAAAGTACAGATTTGTGTAGATTATAGAGATTTAAACAAAGCCAGCCCAAAAGATAACTTTCCATTGCCTCACATTGATACCCTAGTGGATAATACGGCAGGCTTCTCATTGTTCTCCTTTATGGATGGGTTCTCCGGGTACAATCAGATCAAGATGCATCCTGAAGATATGGAAAAAACCACATTCATAACTTTATGGGGAACATTTTGCTACAAGGTGATGCCCTTCGGGTTGAAAAATGCAGGAGCCACATACCAAAGAGCCATGGTAACCTTGTTCCATGACATGATGCACAAGGAAATTGAGGTCTATGTTGACGACATGATCGTAAAATCCCGAACTGAAGAGGAGCATGTGCGAGTTTTGAGAAAATTGTTCCTGAGGTTGAGAAAGTTCCAATTAAAACTCAATCCGTTGAAATGCACCTTTGGAGCTAGGTCCGGAAAGCTACTCGGCTTTGTAGTCAGTGAGAAAGGAATAGAGGTCGACTCTGATAAGGTTAAGGCTATACAGCAATTGCCCCCACCGCGCACTCAGAAAGAAGTCCGAGGTTTCTTGGGGAGACTAAATTACATCGCTCGGTTTATTTCACAGCTAACTGAGAAGTGTGACCCTATCTTTCGTATTCTTAAAAAACACAATCCTGGGGTATGGGATGATGAATGCCAGGAAACTTTTAAAAAGGTTAAGCAATATTTGTCCAGTCCTCCAGTGCTAACACCACCTAGCCCTGGTAGACCATTGATACTGTACTTAACAGTATTTGATAATTCGATGGGATGTGTGCTCGGCCAACATGACGAGACTGGGAGAAAAGAAAAAGTGATATATTACCTCAGTAAAAAATTCACTGAGTGTGAAATGAGGTACCAGCCAATTGAGAAGCTATGCTGTGCTTTAGTTTGGACTACGCGAAGGTTGAGACAGTACATGTTGTATTATACGACCTGGCTAATCTCAAAGTTAGACCCTCTCAAATACATGATGGAGTCAACCGCTCTGAATGGAAGAATGGCCCGATGGCAAATTCTGCTATCTGAATTTGACATAATCTATGTCAATCAAAAGGCTGTGAAGGAGAGTGCAATAGCGGACTTTCTAGCCAGTAGAGCCTTGGAGGACTATGAGCTCTTGAATTTCAACTTCCCCAATGAAGATCTAATGTATGTAGCAATCGCTGAAGGTGACATACTTGAAGATTGTTCTTGGAAGCTACATTTTGACGGAGCATCAAACGCCGTTGGAAATAGAGTTGGGGCAGTACTGATATCCCCAAATGGAGATCATTATCCATTCACTTGCAAGTTGGACTTTGACTGTACAAACAACATGGCAGAATACGAGGCATGTATTATGGGAATTCGGGCAGCTATTGACAGCGAAATCAGGGTACTAAAAGTATACGGGGACTCTGCATTGGTAATCTATCAGCTAAAAGGTGAGTGGGAAATGAGAGATCCCAAATTGGTCAGTTATCAAAAGTTAATTCTGGGGTTAATTGAGGAGTTTGATGACATCACTTTCCATTACCTCCCGCGAGACGAAAATCAGATGGCTGACGCCTTAGCTACACTAGCTTCCATGATCATGGTAAATGAACAAGAGGGTATGAAGCCAATCCAGATGAGTATTTGTGAGGCTCCAGCTCACTGCTGTAATGTCGATGAAGAGGAAGAGAGAGATGATCATCCTTGGTATCATGATATCTTGCAATATGTGAAGAGCCGTGCGTACCCAGATCAAGCAACCGAAAACGATAAAAGAACATTAAGAAGGCTGGCCAATGACTATGTCTTAGATGGAGAGATCCTGTATAAAAAGAGGAAGGATCAAGTGTTGCTAAGATGTGTTGATGCTGTTGAAGCTAAGAAGATCCTGGAAGAAGTCCATGATGGTGTCTGTGGGACGCATGCCAATGGCTTCACAATGGCTCGGCAAATCATGAGGTTCGGGTACTACTGGTCCAAGATGGAAGGAGATTGCATCAATTACGCTAAGAAGTGCCATAAGTGCCAAATCTATGGAGACAAAATCCATGTGCCTCCTTCACCCCTCCATGTCATGACTTCCCTATGGCCTTTCTCAATGTGGGGCATGGACGTCATTGGGCCGATTTCACCAAAGGCTTCTAACGGGCATCGATTCATTTTCGTGGTCATTGATTACTTCACCAAATGGGTAGAGGCTGCTTCATATGCTAATGTCACGAAGTCGGCGGTCAGCAAGTTCCTAAAGAAGGAGATCATATGTCGCTATGGTATGCCAGAAAGGATCGTATCTAATAACGTGTTGAATCTGAACAATAGTGCGATAGCGGAAGTTTGCAGTCAGTTCAACATTAAGCATCACAACTCGTCACCATATCGCCCAAAAATGAATGGGGCGGTTGAGGCAGCTAACAAGAATATCAAGAAGATTGTGGGGAAGATGGGTGAAACTTACAAAGATTGGCATGAAAAGCTCCCATTGGCCCTTTATGCTTATCGGACATCTGTCAGAACCTCTACCGGGGCAACACCTTTTTCACTGGTTTATGGGATGGAGGCAGTTTTACCAATTGAGGTCGAAATCCCCTCTCTCCGAGTTTTGTCAGAGCTGAAGTTAGATGAAGCAGAATGGATCCAATCCCATTATGATCAACTAAACCTAATTGAAGAGAAGAGGCTGAGGGCTATTTGCCATGGTCAAATGTACCAGAAGAGAATGATACGAGCTTACAACAAAAAAGTTCGTCCCAGGGTATTCTATGAGGGGGATTTAGTATTGAAAAAGATTCTCCCTATGCAAAAAGACTTCAGGGGGAAATGGATGCCAAATTGGGAAGGACCTTATGTGGTAAAAAAGGCTTTCTCTGGAGGGGCATTGATATTAGCAGAGATGGACGGCAAGAGCTTGCCTAACCCGATAAATTCAGATTCTGTCAAAAGATACTTTGCTTGAAGCAGTGGAGGTGAAAACCCGTAAAGGGCGCCTAAAAAAAAAAAGGTGTCAAGGTGAAAACCCACAAAATGCGCCTTGAGACCAAAGGAGAGGCCAAGGTGAAAACCCGTAAAGGGCGCCTTGAGACCAAAGGGGTTTTGAATTGAAAACCCGCAAAGGGCAATTCAAATTTCAATCCAGACTGGGACAAGTGACGGCCTCGCTACTTGAATCGATAAAGAGAGGATGGGCTACACCTTTGGGCATCGACAAAACGCTATAGATCCTTTAAGCACATGCCAAGCTTAAAATGGTGACCGAGGAGTTCGTGCACAGAAGCTCAAACTGCGAAATCTGGGGCACCTATTTGTTCCTTTTATCTATTTTCGTGCTTCAAATAATGAATGCTTTCTTTGTTTAGTACATCTTTCGCGAATTTTGACTCGAATAAATTTCAGTTCTACCTACCCTTGTGCTCTTTTTCAAGCATTTTATTGAAATAATGATTAATGAACTAACAATGCTCACAAAAGAGGTTTTACATATTACTCTGAAAGGTTTCTAAATAATACAAGAACATAAAATAGGACAATTATTTAGAACTCACCGAGCTTAAGGAATTAACCGCATCTTCAGGTCCGCTGTTATCAAGCTGAACAAGAAGACACACGTCAGAAATGTTACCAGCGAGCGATAACAACCTAAAAATTAAAATGGATCATTCCCATGACATTTTGCATTTATGCATTTAATATCCATAAGACATCTAGTTAGGAGCATTTGATTCACATTAATAATGGCATCCTAATCATCTAGCATAAGCATAAAATCACCTTCTACAGGTAGGATCCCCCAGTGGACAACGTAGCAGGATTGATTAAAATGACAGATATCTCCAGCCTTATCCCACTGAGAACAGGCTAAATATACCAGATCTTATCTTCGCTGAGCAGGAGCGGAGCAGATCAAATTTTGGAGAATCTTAACTCCACGTACCGGCGATGGAGCAGATTCCAATCACCAGCCTTATCTTCACTGAGCAGGAGTGAAGCAGGCTAAACATACCCGATCTTATCTTTACTGAGCAGGAGTAAGGCAAATCAAACATACAGATCTTATCTTCACTGAGCAGGAGTGAAGCAGATCAAATTTTGGCGAATCTTATCTTCACTGAGCAGGAGTGGAGCAGATTTCAGCCATCAGCCTTATCTTCACTGAGCAGGAGTGGAGCAGGCTAAATATACCAGATCTTATCTTCGCTGAGCAAGAGCGGAGCAGATCAAACCTTGAGGAATCTTATCTCCACGTACCGGCGATGGATCAGATTCCAATCATCAGCCTTATCTTCACTGAGCAGGAGTGGAGCAGGCTAAATATACCAGATCTTATCTTCGCTGAGCAGGAGTGGAGCAGATCAAACTTTGGTGAATCTTATCTCCACGTACCGGCGATGGAGCAGATTCCAATCATCAGCCTTATCTCCACTGAGCAGGAGTGGAGCAGAATAAACACACCCGATCTTATCTTCACTGAGCAGGAGTGAAGCAGATCAAATTTTTGGCAAATCTTATCTCCACGTACCGGCGATGGAGTAGATTCCAACCATCAGCCTCATCTTCACTGAGCAAGAGTGAAGTAGGCTAAATACAGCAGATTTTTCCTTCATTGAGAGGGAGTGGAGTAGATCGAGTTTCAATAAATCAAAGCTCCGCAAAACAGTAAATGAAGCATCGAAAAGCAATAAGATACAGTGGATTACGACGAGGTCACGCTAAGAAGTCAAGATTCAGCCGGCCACAGGCAAAATTGGTCCCTTATAGTCTTTGCTCTATTCTTGTTACACAACAATGAGCAAAGAGGGGCAGCTGTTGGTCCCAATTCATACCTGGCCCAGACCCCAATATGTAGAACCCAAAATATAAAAACAAACCCATTAACCACTTAAACTAAACCCTAGGCCCAGTACATCAATAACCCAACCCCCAAAATAATTGACTCAGGCACCAGCAAAATAGCAGCAGGTCGTGCGTCGCAAACCAACCCGCACCTCCGAGTCGTGCGCCTCTACGAAGTCCCTCTCCACCACGTTTGCTACACCTACAAGACGTACATCAATAAAACTTGTAATCTTTGGTTATAAAATCCTTGAAATCAAATGTAAACATACTTTTTTTATATAAAAAAACACTAGCACTTTGAGTACTAAAAACCAGTGCACTCAGTGCAAATAAACACCAAGCAACCAAGGCCAATCGCAAATACTCAGAATCAATATACCAAGAGTCTAGGTGAAGATTCGTTTCGTTAATTATTATTTCATCATTTTTTTTTTTCGAGTTTCTGTTTTTTTAAAGGGAATACTATAAAGAAAAGGGAGAAAAGAGGGCCTTACCTGGCTCACCGGCCACCGTGGCATGCGTGGGGAAGGAGGAGCTGCGATGATGGGCGCACATAAGCCCTAGCAGAGGAGAAAAAGGGCGAAAACCCTTTGGGTTTTCTTTTGCCTTCAGCAGTGAGCAGAAAATGGGGAAGGGGTGTTTTAATTTTTGAGTTTCAAATGGCAGAACTGCTTTTAATTGCTATGGAAATAGTGCCTTTTTTTTGTTTGGTTTTATTGCGCATTAAGTGCTCCCTTGTTGGGTGGTCGCTTGATTGGGCCCTTTTATGTTTCTTTCTTTTTTTTTTAAATTGGCCCCAAGTATTTGTGCGTTTTTTCAGTTTAATCCGGGCTAAGGCACATTGCATTAATAGTGGGGATATTTCTGTTTCTGGTCCCCCTAGTCCGCAGGCGCGCCCAATATGGTCCCCTATCTCTTTTTAATTATGATTTTGCCCCAAAATTTTGTTTTTAACGCAATTAAGCCCTACGTCGATTAGCTTAGTCGCTTTTATTATAAAATTAATTATTTTTTTTAGTATTATTATATTTATATTTTATTATTACTATTTTATTATATTCTATTATTAATTTCTACTATTATATTTTTATCCTACGCTTTATTTTACTCTTTTATTGTAATATTATTTATTATTTATTATATTATTTGTATTCTACTTTTTGTTCTATTAATAATTATTTTAAATTATTATATCATTGTTAGTCTTCTTATATTTTTTTTTTCTATTAAAAATTAATTACTTTAGATATAGTTTTTATATTTATTACATTTTATTTTACTACTATCATCTACTGTATATACATATTTACCAACGTTTTATTTTATTAAACATATTTATTATTATTATATATATATTCCACAAAAATTAATTATTTTAAATATTGTCTTTCATATTTATTATACATAGTTTTTTTTAACCATTTATCACTATTATTTTATCATTCTTATTTATACTTTGTAAAGATATATTTCTCACTAAAGTTTTTATAATCATTAATAGTCTTATCATGTTATTATTTCTATTGTGTTTTCAAAAACCACCACCGTCATTATTACCACTTTTATTTACTATATTATTATTGTCATTTATCTTAATTTAGTATATTTATTTAGTTTTATTTTCCTTTTATCACTGTGTTTAATATCCTCATTGACATATTATTCTCATCTCTATTTATGTATTTTCTTTTTATATCGTTAATATCATTCTTGCTATGTTTATATGTTATTATATTTATTACTATCATTATAATCATTATTAATTTTTCTTATGTTTATTTTACTTTAGGTATTGATATATACATTGTCAAGTTTATTATATTGTGGTTTTTATATCGCATACTATCATTTTTCTCAAATTTTTAAACTTTTCAAATTCGTTTATTCAACGGTTTATTCTCGATTGTTTTCTAAAATGAAGGTAATGTTCGGTATTTAAAAAATTCAAAGGTTCGCGCCCTAACGTACTGGGTGTCGCTTTCTTTGTTTACTTTGAATATCTGAATATCCTTTTATCGGTTTGCTCTCAAGATTTTTAAAGTAAAGGCAATGTCCGGTATTCATGGAACTTAAAGGATCGTGCCCTAACGTACTGGGTTTCGCTTTCTTTGTTCGTTTGAATATTCGAATATCCTCTTAAAATTAAAGCACGTTTTAAAAGTCAACAAAAGGAGGATCGTATTTTGAACTTTGTCCAAATCTTTAATTCTCGACATTTAAGATACCAATTAATCAATTAAGTACCGATTTTGGGCGTGTCGAGGGTGCTAATCCTTCCTCGCATGTAACTGACTCCCGAGCCCGTTTTCTTAAAATTCGTGGACCAAAATGTTTTATAAGGTGGCCCAATTACACCTCAAAAAAGATTGGTGGCGACTCCCAACTTTCGTTTTCAAAAGTCGATTCCCATTTTCAAAATAAAAATGGTTTTCGACAGAGGTGTTTTCAATTTCTTTTTCAAGTTTATGTTTTTCAAAATCAGCTCATATTGCGAGAGGTGAGTTGAGCCTCAGGATACGCTGAGGTATTTTCAATTTCTGCTTTTCAATTTCTGTTTTTCAAAAGATCAACTCATATTGCGAGAGATGAGTTAAGCCTTTTAATTCCTGTTTTTTCTATTTCTGTTCTTCAAAAATCAACTTGCGAGAGGTGAGTTGAGCCTCGGCTCACATGCTGAGGTATTTTCATATTCTGTTTTTAATTTCTGTTTTTCAAAAATCAACTCATATGGTGAGAGGTGAGTTGGGCCTCAAGACACGTTGAGGTAATTTCAATTTCTATTTTTCAATTTATGTTTTCAAAAATCAACTCGTATTGTGAGAGATGAGTTGAGCCTCGAGTCACATACCGAGGTATTTTCAAATTCTGTTTTTTAAATTCTGTCATTTTCGAAAATCAACTCATATTGCGAGAGGTGAGTTGAGCCTTGGCTCATACGCCAAAGTAGTTTCAAATTCTGTTCTTCAAATTCTGTCTTTAATTTCTGTTTTCCAAAAAAAATCAACTCATATTGCGAGAGGTGAGTTGAATCTCGAGTCACACGCCAAGGTATGTTCAATTTATGTTTTCAAAAAGTCAACTCATGTTGTGAGAGGTGAGTTGAGCCTCGGGTCACTATAGAGATATTTTCAAATTCTGTTTTTGTCTTTCAATTGATGTTTTCAAAAATCAACTCATATTGCGAAATGTGAGTTGAGCCTCAAGACACATTGAGGTATTTTCAACTTTTGTTTTTCAATTTATGTTTCAAAAATCCACTCATATTGCCAGCTCATATTGCGAGAGGTGAGTTAAGCCCCGAGTCACATGTCGAGGTTGAAGACGATAGAAGATGCGAGCAGATTGAGGCTACAAAATACATCTCCAAAGTCGCGATAGAATGAACCAAAGCTGCAGGATGTGATAGACTGGAAAGAGGCCAGCTGAGCAAGAAGAGCTCTGGAGGGATCAGGACTTAGCAAGCCCGGGCAAAATTAGTCCTTCTTGGAGGTCTTTGCTCTATTCCCGTTACACGATAATGAGCAAAGAGGGGCAGCTGTTGAAGCCCAATTTTGCATCAAACCCTCACAAACCAAAAATACAATTAAAACCCAAACCCATAACCTATTACATCTAACCCAATAACCAAATCCTACCTAGCCCAAATCAGCCCAAAACATTAGCATTCAGCCGAAACCCCTAGCGCCTAGCTCAGCAACGCCGTACGTCCTACCAGCAGCCACCCACGTGCCTACACAGCATATTCGTCGCTTGTGACTCGGCTCACCTGACCACCTTGTCCAGCCTTGCACCAAAATGGCAAGGTCTCTTCTCCATTGACCGAGCAATACCTGCAAATAGCACAAAAGCAGAAACAAAGCAAAGAAACACGCAAAGTAGAAGCTGAAACAAGAAGAGAACAGTAACAAATCACATGTAATCGACTATAAAGCTGAAAGAAAAAATCAATGTAAAGGGGGGAATCTCATTCTTTGTACAAGCACGGTATATACATATTCAAAATAAAAGTCTTTCCAGAGGGGATTCTCCGATTTTGGGTCTTTTATTGTTTTGATTTCATTTTTTTTCGGGTTTCTTTTTTGTTTATCTTTTATTTTATCTTTTCAAAGAAAAACAAAAAGATTAAGAAAAGGAAGGAGAAGAAGGGGCTTACCAGTGTGGTCACGAAGTTAGAGTCGTTCTCCGTCGTCGATTGAACCGTAACGTGGTGGAGAGCCGTTCTTTTCCTTTTCTTTCGGCCTTCGCAAGGTGAAGAGGCTTTGTCTTTTCATTTACCTTCGAATCAGTGTTAAAACCCCCACCCCCGTGCTCTGTTAGCTACCGTATACGGTGGTAATATAGAGACTAGAAGATGAGTCCAACCGTCGGAGAGGGAGAGCAAAAGAGAGGTTTTTTTTCAGAGTTTATTTTTAGTTTTTAGAGAAGTCTAAAAAGATAAAAAGAAGAAGAGGAAATTTTGGTTTTAAATGATGCCAAACGGTGTCGTTTCAGTGTATGGAGGGCTGATAGTTTTTGACATTCGGTTTATTTGCGCATACGGGGCTCTTGCTTTTGCAAAAGGCTTTGATTAAGCCCCGTTCCTTTTTTTTTTCTTTTTCTTAAATTTGCCTATCTATTTTCATTTATTTTCAATTTGGCCCGCAGTTTTGTGAATTGAAACGCAATGCATTGGGACCTGGGGTATTACCCCATTTGGTCCCTGCGACTTTAAGCGTCTGGCGTTTTGGTCCCTAGCGTTTTTTTATTTTATGATTTATACCTTACCTTTTACTTTGATTCCAATTTGATCCATAACCTTTCATTTTAAACTGTTTTAATGTATATATATCATACTTTAAATTATATTATACTTTTTTTACGTGGCTTTATTTATTTTTAAATCATCTTTATATTTTTTTCTGAATTGTGTATACTCATAAAGTCATATAAATTGTTTATTTTTAAACCTTTATGTACATTTTTTAATCTTCATATTTCAAATTTTTTTTTTATCCTTTTCTGTTATTTATTTTTTTAATCTATTCTTTATATATTTATTCCTTCTTTATATATTATTTATTTTGAACTTTCGTATGCATTATTTATTTTAAATTTATACGCTATTCGGATTAAATTGTTTTACATAGTATTTGTTTTAAGATCTTTATATTGTCTATTTTTAAACTTTATTATTATTATCAATATTATTCCATTTTGAAGTGCTTTTTTATCATTTATTCAAAAGTAGTATATACTTTAAATTGTTTCTCATACTGTTTATTTCATTTTTTTTTTTCTTAGTTCTCAATGCTATTTAAATAATGAATGTTGCGTGATAGTGGATATTATATGTATTAAATACACATATATTTTTAACATTATACCTTTTTATGTATATATTTTTAATGTTATTTATACACTTTTTATTCCTATTATTACGTATATATTTTAATACATATAGGTATATATTTATGTATCGTTATCGTTGGCCATTTTCATTATTTTTAATATGTATTGTACATTTTTTTTTAAAATTCTAGCATTATATATTTTATGTATATATGTTCACTACTATTCCGTTTGTGTTATTACTATTGTTATCACATATACATTGTTCATGTTTTATATACCATTTGCTTCGTATATTCTCAACTTTTTATCATTATTTGCCTGTTCCGAATCTAGCATATTAGTTCACATCTTGTTTCAACATCAATATTACTTTTCTTTTACCTTTATTTTTACCTAGAAATATTTTCATTTATGATTTTAAATTAATTTCAATAAATAAGGCAATGTACCGATTTAACATTAAGTCATCGATTTCATCGCTATGTTGGGTGAAATTTGTTGGCTCGTGTTAAAAACGGAACATCCTTCTCAAGAACTGAAAGTTTGAAGATTCTTGTGTTTTGATCGGATCACGATTAAATTTTAGATTGAAATCATATTTCTGAAAATTAAGACAACACGTGTTTAAATAAGATACCAATTTTGGGCGTCACGAGGGTGCTAATACCTTCCTCGTGCGTAACTGACTCCCGAGCCCTATTTTTCTCTGGATTTTGAAGTGGACCTAAACCTGGCCTCCTTTTTACCCAAAAATAAATTTTCTTTGTCAAAAAGAGGTTTTATTAGGTGTCCGATCACACCTAGAAAAAAGATCAGTGGCGACTCCCTTTTCTTTAAAATCGAATAATCAGTTTTCAAATTTTCCAAGCAATTACCCCAATTAGCGACCTGAAGCTTAAAATTTTTACATCGCTACAATGTGAATTTGAAACAAATTGTGATTGCATTGAGAATTTTGTGAGAAAATGTGATCAAAGTGTAATTGATGTGAATTTAACTGAAATAGAGAAAGTAATCCGATACCCTATTAACTAGTCAGGCTAGGGTGGATATATAGTTGGCATGCCATAAGATTGGAAGAGTTCAGGGATTCTTCGACCTCGAGTCGATGAGACACTTGGTGTGTCATTATATTGCTTCGAATAGATCCGATGAGGCATTGGTCGCCACTTTACCTCGGCTTAGCCGATGAGACATTGGTCGTCACTTATTTACTTCGAACTATCCGATGAGGCATTAGTCACCACTCTGATGTGTTTGGTTGGATCCGTGTATTCGCTAAGGTCCAAGTCTTGTTAATAGGGGTAAATAAGTAAAATGAGAAAATTTGAATAAATGTAATTGATTAAGCAAGGAAAGAAAAGATGAAGTGCAATTGTGAATTGATATGTGAATTGGAAATTGAGATAAGAGATTTGGTAGTATAAACCTAAGATTCGTAATTTAATTAAGATTAAATTTTGTCATATGATATTAGAAGATACAAATTGCAATAGAATTGATAATGAAAAAGTGATAAGTTATATGAATTGTATATGAACTAAAATGAGCTATTGAAAAGAAAAAAAAAGTTAAATAGCTATTTGTAACACCCCGAATTTTGGGCCTAGAAATATTGGGCCTTGAGTTTTGGATCCTAGCTTAGTATTTTTAGGAGTTTAATTTTGGCCTTCTAGAAGGTTGGAAGTGGCGTGAAGATGGACTCTAAGGGGAGTGTGCAGGAGAGATTTTTAAGGTAGAGATAATGGAGAGAAAATAGGAGATTGAGAGAGAGAGAGTTGGTGCCAAATAGGACTGCAATGGAGGCTTGAATTGGCTTGTGCCTATTTAAAGGAATGTCGAATGTGCATGAGGGTTTTGGTTTCTTTTGCTGAACTCACTTGCTAGCTAAACCTTTCTTATTTTCTTTTCTTCTCCCTTCCATTGTTACTGAAGCTTCACTCAAAATTTTCATCTCTTAAAGCCGAATATCATCCCTAAATTCTTAAAAGCCGAAAGTCACATTTGTATCCTTAAAAGTCGAATACCTATACTTTCTTGCCGACATCTTCCCTTAAATCTCCTAAAAGCCAAATATTCATCTTCTTTTGTCAATTTCTTTTATTTTTTTTTGCATCACAAACCTATTCGGTTACTTGTAACCCTTGATCAAGTGAATAAAAGCCAATTGCACATTCATTAAGGATCTAGGCCGCAAGTTTGGAAATCAGTTTTGGTAGGTGCCTAGTTAATCATTTTTAGTGTGTTTGGTAAAGCCGAAGGGGCTATCTAATCCTCTCTTTTCTTGTCAATTAACCCTGTTAAACTAGGGGTAGGGTTCTAAGATTCCAAGCGTGGAAAGGATCTCTAGCGGATGATCTAAGGGTATTTAAAAGTAATAGCGAATGATAGGCTATTTTAATTGGTGATACACGGTAAGGTTACGGTAAGGCTTTGAGATTTAATGAAGATGTAGTTTAAGGTATAGAATTGATTCAAAAATGGTTTTGGTTGTAGGTCAACGCTGAGAATAGAGTAGTGCGGGTCGTCAATCAGGTGTGTACATACACTACACACACGACAAATCGACAAAAGCCGAAATCCCAAATGGGCCTGACGAACTTGTAGTCCCAAAGTGGCAAAGTTGTGATATGGAATTGTATGATGAATTGACATGCATGATTGTATGATTGGATTGTGATCGGGCCTAATGGGCTACATAAGCATGTTTGGGACTTAATGGATTTAATGAATATGATTGGGCTTAGTGGGCCTTATGGGTCGTAAAAATGCATGTTAGGGTTTTTGATGGACTATAGGCCTAGTTCTGATCTCTCAAATTTTACATAAGACTTAATTAAATAAATAAACATGTCTGTGGGCAAGTCGCTAGACTAAGGTGTGGCAATGGATGTGTGCATGTCTAGGATTGGATCTAGGAAGAGATTGGTACTTAAGCGGTCCCAGTGACCCACCTCCTCTTCTCTTGAATCCTACCTGATGCATAGTGTCCGTTAACCTTAGTCGCGAGGACTTGTTGATAGGCTAAAATCCATAATTAAAACTTGTACTTTAGGAAGTTACGAAAATACCCCTCTAAGGTAGAATTACGAGAATAACCTCTAAGGTAGAATTACTATAATGCCCTGTAGCGTAGGAGTACTGAAACACCCCTTGTAGGGTAGAAAATTACAGGAATACCCCTGGGTAGTGAAATGACTGAAATACCCCTGAATGTTTAATGTGTGAAAAAATGTTGCATGGGCATTCATAAAATGTTGTATGTGTATTCATGAAATGTATGTTGCATTTGGGGGGGATAAATTGGACGGAGGAAAATATGAGGATTGCATAGTCGCTTGACGACCGTGGATCCACCGGTGGCTTTAAGCCCATTATATAGCAGCCTCGCTACAAAGTTTGAGTAGTGCCGCAACCGGTGCTACCTATGGAGTGTAGGGATGGGTGGATTGATATTTATATCCCCATAGGAGTGTAGGGTTGGTACGGGTGGAGTGCAGGGTTGGATTTGGGGTGGGAGCATTGCATTCATGTGATTCTGATATGATATGAGGTCAATGTGGGCTAAGGCCCAGACCACCGATATTGATAGGGCTTTGGCCCAATGTGATATGTGTATATTGAATTGATTTGATTGCCAAGGTTCATACACACTGAGTTGCGAAACTCACACCCTTAAATTTAATGTTTCAGGTGACCCTCAGTAGGCAGCTCGACGTGGGAGAGGACTCGAAGATGGCCACATTACAAGCTACTTAGGAATTTTAAATATATTACTTCTTTTAATTACTTCAGTTTTATCACTTTATTTCCAATTGATGTAATAAGGCTTTGTGTCTCCAATGTGACTGTATTTAGAGTTTATTAATGTTTCGACTGCCTAGTTTTTAAACTTAGATAAATTTCTCAAATTAAACGTGATTTTTAAATAACTTTATCATATGGGCGTTTTTGTTTAAACATGGGCTTCCATTTTGAACTTGAATTTCTAAATCCCAAATTTAAGTTTTTAATTAAGTAGGTTTTCTATCGAACTTGTGTTTAATTGAACAAAGTCATTTTGAAAATAGTCCTTTCAATGTGACATCGCCAGATTCAGCCATAACGTCTGGGCCGGGTTTTGGGGTGTTACACTATTGATATGAAATAAATGTTAAATTGAATGATTTTGTATAAGAAATGGAATAAGTCATGGAAATGAGATTCGAAAATCAAATAAGGTTGAAGTAATGACTTGGTGCAAAAATTCATTTGAATACAAGTTTTGAGATAGTTAATATTATTATTGAAATATATAAATTGATTTAATATATAAAATAGTTATTGAAAGATTATAAGCATAAATTAAATATATATTTTATTGTATAATAACATGAATTTGAATTATAGTAATACTACTAAGTATTACCATACTCAGCGTATGGTTGTTTTCCGTGTGCAGGTTAGTAAGTGTTTAGAGTAATGGTTCAGCATTCCATTGTATTCCCGACTTCAACAAAAAATTGGTAATGTATAATTCTTTAGGTAAAGTGGCATGTACCTAAGTCGAGTCTTTGGATATTAGTGATTTTAGTTGCGAATAGAATAAAGTAAAACCTGAATTAAACTGTTATGTTATAAGTTAGAACCAAAAAAGGTTATTATGATATGATAGTATGAATTAATAAAGTTCTTCGATTTAATTTAAATGTTCACTTAGGAAACCTTGTTACCCATGTTGGAATGTTTTAGAGGGGTAAGTACTTAGGAAACCTTGTTACCTATGTTGGAATGTTTTAGAGGGGTAAGTGTATGTATTAAATTGGTTATGCCATTGGTATTGAATTAGGTGTAGGATGAGTTGCAGGGAGATTATTTAGTGACTTAAGACTCATATAGAGTCCACATAGCCTCGCACACGAGCGTGTGACCAGACGTGTGAGACACACGTCTACCACATGGGTGTGTGCTCTGGCCGTGTGTCTTCTGCATTTTAAGTTTGTATAGTCAGAATAGCACAAGGACTAAGCACACGGGTGTGTGGCTTGACCATGTGAGAAAAAAATTATTAAGGGAACAAGTCAGAGTAGTACAAGGTAGAGGTGTACATGGGCCGGTCCGGGCCGGGTTCGGGCCGGGTCCAACTAAAAATTTAGGCCCGTTCATTGGACTCGGGCTAAGCCGGGCCCAAAAAATGGGCCTAAAATTTTGTCCAAGCCCGGCCCATATAAAAATGCTAAAACCCGGGCCCGACTCGGCCCACCCGTACTAAGTTTTTATATTATTTTATATAAATTTTAAATATATATAATACATCAAAAATACTAAAATAAATTAAAATAAATATTTTTCAACAAATTGAAAATAAATTTTAAAAAATATGTAAACTTAAATAACACTAAAATAGATGTAACTTAACAAGCAAATACCTCTAAAATAACAACAAAATTAACAAATGTCTTTAAAATAATAACAAAATTAACAATAAAATAAGTTTTATACAACATCTAAACAATAACAACAAAATAATAGCAACATAATAATAAAATGGTAGCAAAATAGGGAGAAAAACAATAAGAAAACAATATTTAAAAAATAAATTTTTTTGTCCTTTAATGAATTCGGGTCGGGCCGGGCCGGGCCGGGCCGGGCTCGGGCCAAAAATTTCTTACCCGAGCCTGGCCCATTTTTTAAACGGGCCTTAATTTTTTGTCCAAGCCCATTTTTCGGGCCTATATTTTTGCCCAAATCCTCCCACATTTCGGGCGGGCCTTCAGGCCGAGCGGCCGCTCTAGTACACGGGTAAGAGACACGAGCGTGTCTCAAACCACCATGGCCGTGTTGAGCCACACAGTTCAACAACACGGACGTGTTCCCTATTCACACGGGCCTGTAGGCCATGCACTTGAGAAAAATTTTGAAAAATTTCTCGAGTACCCAAACAAGTCCAGATTTACTTTTAGCTCGTATTTTGGGCCCCGAGTCTCCATATAAGGTACTATATAATTATTTTATATTATGTCTAATATTTAATTGTGACTATTTGTAAATTGTCAGATAGGTCTGATAATGCTCCGTAACCCTATTCCGGCGACGGTTTGGGGTTAAGGGGTGTTACAGATGCCACACGGCCTGTAGCAAGGTATGGTACACAGGCGTGTGAGCCCTCAAAATGAGAAAAATTTTGGGATTTTACGAAAAAGTTCTTATGATCCCGATTTAGTCTCAAATCATTTTAACCACATATTTTGGGCCTTGAGGACTCATTTAAGGGACGTAATAACGTATTATGGGAAATGAACAGTACTTGACTCGGTTTAATAAAAAGTGAATCGGTAAGCCTTGATAATATCTCGTACCCTGTTTCAACGACGGATATGAGTAAGGGGTGTTATAGTTTGACCTAGCAAGGGACAACCCTCTAAAACACCGATTGTCAAAGATGTTATTAGTTAAATAAGATGACAAGATTAAACTTCTTCTTAGGCCTAATGTGCATTTTCATTCCAACATCAAGTTATGATTGTATAAACAAAAGAAGGTGGAATAAGCAAGCAATAAAATACTAAAAATAGTGCCCAAATTTTCAAGAGTAAAAGCCTACATCAACTCGTCGGTGATGGATGGTGACATGGTAGACGCCAAAGTGCCGGACGAAAGGTGGCTGGCCTGGCAGAGATTTTGGGAGATTTCAATTAGGGATTTTGAAGGTTAGGTTTTTTTTTGTCATCTGTTACTTACTTTAGGGTTTAGACTTTAAGTTTTAGTTTTAGATTTTTATTTTTATTTATTAAATTATTTGTAGTTTTTATGATTGGGTTAGGTTGGGTTGGGTACTTGGGTTTATATATGTTAAATTGGGTTTATGTTGGATTGAGTTTGGGTGAATAGTGGGCTCATTTATATATTATAATTTTATTTATTAATTTTTTTAGTTAAACCAAAAATATTCTTTTAACCGACCGATTTCGAACCAAATTAATCGTTAACCAAAAATTTTAAAAATTATTAACCGACCTCCGACTGAAAAATTTAGTTAACCGACTGATTAATTGAATTCAGTCGGTTAACCAAATTTTTCGGTTTTGCCTGAAATATGAACACCCGTACTGATAGGGGTCCCAACTTCCCCTTAAAATGGAAAATTTTTCATATAAGCCCTTTAAATTTTTTAAAATTTAAATTAGTAAAAATAAAATTGCACTTTGCCCTCCTAAAAATGATAAAAATTAATTTAATATTTTAAAAATTATAAAGGTATAGGTTATTAAAATGGTGAAATTATATTTTTACTATCATAAAAATTACAATTTAATTTTGGTCCCTTAAAAAATTTTTCTAACTTCACTTGTGTGAAATGCAAATATATTAAAATAACAATTCCCACCAAAGTATCTTACAAAATTGGACTACAAAATATCCTAACAAAATTTAGGATAAATAATGAAAATTTCAAGATATTCTTTTAAGTCACTCGATCTAATTTCCATGAAATAGGAAATTCAATTTGCATGATGAATTGAAATTCGATCATTTCTGATTTATTCCTCCGTTAGATTAATCTTCTAGGATGTGCCATGAAAGCTTGCAACAGAGTATGAGTTCAACATTCAAATAGATTTAGCTAAAGTGATTATCAGTTCTAAACATGATAAATTATGATTATCAGTTCTCAACATGATAAATTATTGTTTCAGCCTCGCTACAACATAAGTTGAAACTGCTCTTGTTAGAATTAAGTGACCCAAATTCTTATTTAAATAAAATACG
Organism: Gossypium stocksii; assembly: GCA_020496765.1. Classification (NCBI taxonomy): domain Eukaryota; kingdom Viridiplantae; phylum Streptophyta; class Magnoliopsida; order Malvales; family Malvaceae; genus Gossypium; species Gossypium stocksii. The sequence continues at coordinate 117,463,957 of CM035623.1, forward strand.
ATGGAAAATAAAATAAAAGTAATATCCAAATAGAACTAGATTTCTTTTATTTTATTTTAGAATAAGGTTTTTTAAACCTTATTAAACTCCTAATAGAATATGGCTTTATAAGCTTATAAATAGACATAGTCTATTTCTCTTGTAATTGATTCGAATTTGACATAGTGAATTTTCTTCTCCTCTGCTTGTGGTTTTTTCCCGAAAGGGTTTCCATGTAAAATCTGTGTGTTCTTTATTTTTATTTATTTTTGCGATATATTGTCCTTACCGACATTATTATATTTTCACAAATTGGTATCAGAGCTTCCGAGTTTTTTCATCTCGATCACGTTAATGGCGTCTTTGAAGTGTGAAATTCTCCTGTTGGATAGCAACACCAGATTTGCGTTATGGCAGATTAAGATGCAAGCAGTTCTTGCGCAGATGGATCTAGAGGAAGCCCTGCTAGGGATAGATAAGATGCCTTCAACATTAACAAATGAAGAGAAGAAGCGTAAGGATCGAAAGGCATTAACACAGTTACATCTGCATTTGTCTAACGAAATTTTGTAAGATGTGATGAAGGAGAAGACCGCTGCTGGATTATGGAAAAAGCTGGAACAAATGTGCATGTCGAAAACTCTAACCAGCAAGCTGCATATGAAGTAACGTCTTTATGCTCATCGTTTGGAGGAAGGTGCAGTTGTGCACGAACACTTAACAGTGTTTAAAGAAATTCTTTCAAACTTAGAGGCCATGGAGGTTCAGTATGATAAGGAAGATCTAGGGTTGATTCTACTTTGTTCGTTGCCCCCGTCTTATTCAACCTTTAGAGACACGGTTTTATATAGCCGCGAGTCTCTCACAGTCGATGAGGTTTATAATTCTTTAACCTCGTATGATAAGATGAAGCATCTTGTGGTTAAAACTGACTCTCAAGGTGAGGGTCTCATTGTTCGTGAGAGACAAGATTGGAATGCTGATGATGATCGTTGAAAGATACAAGAACGAAATTCTCGCGGTAAATCTAAGGGTAGATCGAAGTCTTCAAACAAAGGTAAAACTTGTAACTTCTGTAAGAAGAAAGGGCACATTAAATCTGAGTGTTATAAGCTACAGAATAAGATCAAAAGGGAGGCTGCGAATCAAAAAGGAAAACAACCAGAAAATTCCGGTGAAGTTGATGTTGTAGAAGACTACAGCGATGGTGAACTTCTAGTCGTTTCAGTCATCAATTCTAAAGTGAGCGAGGAGTGGATCCTTGATTCGGGCTACACTTTCCACATGAGTCCCAATAGAGATTGGTTTACAAATTACGAAACAGTGTCTGAAGGTGTTGTTTTGATGGAAAATAATGCTTCGTGTAAAATCGCAGGTGTTGGAGCGATTAAAATTGAGATGTTTGATGGAGTTGTCAGAACACTTAGTGACGTACGACATGTTCCAGAATTGAAGAGAAATTTAATTTCGTTAAGTACTCTTGATTCAAAAGGGTACAAATACACCGCTGAAAGTGGGGTTTTGAAGATTTCTAAAGGTTCCCTCATTGTGATGAAAGGGCAAAGAAAGATTGCCAAGTTATATGTTCTGCAAGGTTCTACTGTTACTGGTGATGCAGCTGTCGCTTCCTCTTCCTTGTCAGATGATGATATTACTAAACTTTGGCATATGTGCCTAGGGCATATGAGTGAGAATGGTATGGCAGAATTGAGCAAAAGAGGATTTCTTGATGGGCAAGGAATTTGCAAACTGAAGTTCTGTGAGCATTGTGTTTTTGGGAAGCAAAAGAGAGTTCGATACACCAGAGGAATCCATAACACGAATGGAACGTTGGAGTATATTCATTCTGACCTGTGGGGGCCATCCAGAGTGCCTTCTAGGGGTGGAGCTAATTATATGCCAACTTTTATTGATGATTTTTCCAGAAAAGTTTGGGCGTTCTTCTTGAAGTAGAAAAGTGATGTGTTTTCCGCATTTAAGTCTTGGAAAACTATGATTGAAAACAGACGGGAAAACAAATAAAACACCTTCGCACAGACAATGGCTTAGAGTTCTGTTCTGATGAGTTTAATAAATTGTGCAAGTCAGAAGAGATTGTGAGACACTTGACAGTTCGTCATACTCCATAGCTAAACGGCGTTGCAGAACAAATGAATAAACGATCATGGAAAAGGTTCGATGTATGTTGTCAAATGCCAACTTACCAAAGTCATTTTGGGCTGAAGCAGCCTCTACTGCATGTTTTTTGATCAATCGATCTCCATCCATTGCTATTGAGAAAAAGACTCCACAAGAGGTATGGTCTGGTAACCCTGCTGACTATTATAATTTAAAGATTTTTGGGTGTCTTACGTATGCTCATGTTGATAATGGAAAATTTGAACCAAGATCCATTAAATGTGTTTTTCTTGGTTATAAAACTGGTGTTAAAGGGTATAAGTTATGGTGTCTTGAAGATAGAAAAGTTGTGATTAGCAGAGATGTTGTTTTTGATGAAACTGCTATGCTACCTAACTTATCTCTTAAAGATTCTTCCAATAAAGAAAATCAAAAGCAGGTAGAGCTTCAGATTAATACAGAGTCGACTCCTCAAGCCAGTACAAAAATTGAGAATAGAATTTCTTCTTCACTACAATATTCTATCGCCAAAAATAGAACTAGAAGAGAAATTAAACCTCCAAAGAAGTATGCTGAGGCTGATCTAGTGGCTTATGCTTTAAATGTGGCTGAAGATATAGATGCAAATCAAGAGCCATCTAATTATTCTAAGGCGGTTAGTTGTGAAGACTCAGAAAAGTGAATGTTTGCTATGCAAGAGAAGATAGAATCACTTCACAAAAATAAAACATGGGATCTTGTAAAACTTCCTAAAGGTAAAAGGGTTGTTCGTTGTAAATGGGTGTATAAAAAAAAAGAAGGGACTCTAGGAGTTGAAGAACCCAGATATAAAGCAAGGCTTGTTGCAAAGGGTTACAGTCAAATTCCAGGAGTGGACTTCACAGATGTGTTCTCCCCAGTTGTGAAGCATAGTTCGATTAGAGCTTTGCTTGGTATTGTGGCCATGCATAATTTGAAGCTTGAGCAGTTAGATGTTAAAACTGCATTTTTGCATGGAGAACTCAAGGATGATATTTACATGCAACAACCAGAGGGTTTTACAGTCTCAGAAAGGAGGACTATGTTTGCTTGCTGAAAATGTCCCTTTACGGTCTGAAATAGTCACCAAGACAGTGGTACAAGAGGTTTGATTCCTTTATGACTTCTCATAATTTTAAAAGAAGTAGTTTTGATAGTTGTGTTTACTATAAGAAAAACAATGATGGTTCTTTTGTATATCTACTCCTTTATGTTGATGACATGTTGATAGCAGCAAAAGATAAAGGAGAGATAAGAAAAGTCAAAGCCCAACTAAGTGAAGAATTTGAGATGAAAGATTTGGGACCAGCAAAGAAAATACTTGGTATGGAAATTCTTAGAGATAGAAAAATAAGTAAATTGTACCTAAGTCAGAAAGGGTACATTGAGAAAGTCCTTTGTAGGTTCAATATGCAGAGTGCTAAGCCTGTTAATACTCCTTTAGCAGCTCATTTTAGACTTTCATCAGCTTTGTCTCCGCAATCAGATGATGAGATTGAGTACATGTCACATGTTCCATACTCTAGTGCAGTGGGATCTCTCATGCATGCTATGGTTTGTTCACGTCCAGATTTATCATATGCAGTCAGTACAGTTAGCAGATACATGGCGAATCCCGGTAAAGAACACTGGAAAGCAGTTTAGTGGATTTTAAGATACTTACGAGGTACTATTGATGTTTGCTTACAGTTTGGAAGAACTAGAGATGGAGTCATTAGGTATGTTGATGCTGATTTTACTGGAGATCTTGATAGAAGAAGATCTCTCACAGGTTATGTCTTTACAATTGGAGGTTGTGCAATCAGTTGGAAAGCCACTTTGCAAACTACAGTCGCTTTGTCTACCACTGAAGCTGAGTACATGGCAATTACTGAGGCTTGTAAAGAAGCTATCTGGTTGAAGGGACTATTTAGTGAACTCAATGAAGACCTTCAAATCAGTAAAGTATTTTGTGACAGTCAGAGTGTCATCTTCCTTACAAAAGATCCAATGTTTCATGAGAGAACAAAACACATTGATGTTCGATATCATTTTGTTCGTGATATTATTGCTCGTGGTGATATTGTTGTGAGCAAAATTAGTACTCATGAAAATCCTGCAGATATGATGACTAAGTCACTTCCCATAACCAAGTTTGAGCATTGCTTAGACTTGGTTGGTGTTCATTGTTGAAGCTAAACCCTTAAGGGGTTTTATGGAAGAGGTGGAGAACTTGTTCGTTGAAAGTTCGCGATGAAGAACTTGTTCATTGAGAATTCGTGTCAAGGTGGAGATTGTTAGAATTAAGTGACCCAAATTCTTATTTAAATAAAATACGATGGAAAATAAAATAAAAGTAATATCCAAATAGAACTAGATTTCTTTTGTTTTATTTTAGAAAAAGGTTTTTTAAACCTTATTAAACTCCATCTATTTTATATTGATTAGGATAAGGTGTCTCAATCCTAATAGAATATGGCTTTATAAGCCTATAAATAGACATAGTCTATTCCTCTTGTAATTGATTCAAATTTGACATATTGAATTTTCTTCTCCTCTGCCCGTGGTTTTTTCCCGAAAGGGTTTTCACGTAAAATCTGTGTGTTCTTTATTTTTATTTATTTTTGTGATATATTGTCCTTACCGACATTATTATATTTTCACAGCTCTTGTAGCCGGCACCATTGAAGGAACGTTTGATTCCTTTGAACAATATTGTCTAGCAAGCATCAGAACCTCCTTTCCAAAACTTTCAAAGCATAACTATATGCTTTCTCTTTATTAAATTTGATTCTCCATTTTTTGTTGCTTCTTCTAATCACATCTACTATAAATTTGCCTTAGTTTATTGCTAGAAAGTAGAAACACAACTTAAATCAAAAGATTTTAACTAGAAATCAAAAATGGGACAGCCACTAAGCAAACGAAGCATGCCAAGGACTCCTCAACCAGGGGATCACATCTACTGTAAAAGAAAGGGAGGTCTCTATGATCACCATGGTTTGCTTCTATTTCTTTTCAATTTTTTATCCATATACCCAGAAGATCATAACATGTATACACACACATAAACATTGGGTATTTCTGATTGAGCACTGCAGGAATATATGTGGGGGACGACATGGTGATTCATCTCCAAGGAGCAGCCAAGAAACTTGGGCCGCTACCTGCATGCCATAAATGTGGAGACAAGCGAGTCGTAAATGGTGAAATAGCAAAAGTATGCATAGATTGTTTCCGTGATGGTGAAACGCCCCAGATCTATGACTATGGAGTTTCCTTACTAGAATTCGATATCAGAAAACGTGGTACTTGCAGCCTACGCCATTCCAAGCCTCCCCATGAAGTTATTAGCGCCGCAACTGATTTCCTTAAACGGGATGGGTTTGGCGCCTACAATATGTTTGGTAACAACTGTGAGGACTTCGCTGTGTATTGCAAAACAGGCTCTGCCGGAAGTCACCAGATTTTAGGCCGTATGCAAAATGCTACTTTTGTTGCTGCTGCTGCTGCTGGTCCCGCTGGTTTACTTGTGGGTGCTGCTGCTGTGGCAGCTTATGGTATTTCGAAAGAGATCAACGACGCCAAAAGACGCAATTAGCAAAACATCAAGCTCCTGGTAACTTCTGCCTGCAACTCATTCACGGGACTTCAATTATATCTTATAAGCATGAACCATGTTAAGAAGATCTCCTATCCTGATAAAGTTAAAAGTCAAAGCCAAGTAGTGCTGATATTCACCTATATACAAATATGAATTATTTATCTTTTTTTTTTTTTATAAATACTAAAAATTCTACGAGGGTAAAAATTACCTATTTAGTATATAAGTATGTGTTTGAAAATAATATATAATAAATAATATAAACATATGATTTGAAACTAGTAATAACAATACGTATGCAAAATGCACAAAATTAAAATGAAAAATTAATTTAAATTGTGAGAAAAAAATTTAAATAGATGAATACATCATATTAAGAATATCATATGCACCCAATTGCTTATTACTGGTGTTGTTATTTTTCTATAGCACTTAAAATGTTATCGTGTTAATATGTTATCAAAATGTTATCATATTGATGAAAGGAAAATTCAATATTAAAAATATTTTTTTTGAAAAGATACAATATTGAGTTGATCTGTGACATTAACTTAATCAATCATATTATCTATACTAGATATCTTATTACATGCGTATACGTGTGAAAATCATATATTTAGAACATAAATTTGTGTTTAAAAATAACACGCAATATAGTTAATGAAAAATATGATTTGAAATTAATTAATAATAACACATGACATATGTACAATACTAAAATAAAAAATTAGATTAAATTGTGAGTAAAACAAATTTTAATTTACATCATATTAAAAATACTAAATGAATACAATTGTTTATCATTGTTTTGTCATCAATCCTGAATTGATTTTGTGTTTGCCAACTCGATTGATAAACTCAAAATCTCCAAGAAGGAAGGAGAATTGTCCTTTAAGAAAAATGGAAGCAATAAAAGAAAATGAAACAAAGAATAAGAATTTATAGTAGTTCAGCCCCAATTACCTACTCCACTACCTTAGCTTTCTACGACTAAGGATTTTTCTAAATTTATTATAATTTGATAACCTTTGAGGACAATATTTAACCTGACAATCTTCCTTAAAATTTGTACCTAAAACCTTAAGATTGTAACTCTCTTAAGGTTTCTATCCAAACCTTAAGATTCAACCATATTAAAAAGATACAAAGAAGCAAACAAAGAAATGAACCTTACGATATCAGAATGTTTGCCAATTAAGCTCAAATAAACAAGAATACAGTTGAGCTAAAAAAAAAACAATGAAAGCTCAGAAGTGTGTACAAAAAACATATGAAAGCATTAAACACTAAACTATCAATACTTGGCCAAAAAGTAGACTTTTCGGCCTGGAGTAATACTGTAACACCCATTAACCCTAAACCGTTACCGAAACAGGGTTACGAGGCATTATTGAACACATCGAACAATTTACGGATAATTCTTAAATGAACAACAAACAGTTCAAGCTGTACGTTTTGTCTAAAAACTTTAAATTTGAATTTTAAGCTATTCAAAGTTTATTCATATTTCACCCGAATTTATTACGTTATTCAAGGTTTATTCATACTTTGTCCGGGTTAATATTCCAAAACCAATATAACCCTTTTTATAAATATTTAACATTTCCTACACTTTTAATTCACAACCAATATCAATTTCAGTATTTCAACAAACATATTTATATAATTAAATATACCTAAATCATATCTATATCATTATCTAAGTAATTTAATCAATTAGCAACATAACATTAACTTAAATTTCAACTATTAATTATTATTCATTTCCTAGATTAAGTTTAATGCATACATACTAAATTCAACATCATTTACACATAAACTCCTCAAACCTTTATGTAATATCCCGAATTAGGGCCTAATCGGAATAGTGGTTTCGTGACCACAAATCTGAGGTAGAAATAATTATATTATAATTATTTTGATGTTTATGATATGATTTTATGATGGTGTGAAAATTTCGTGAAGAAATTCTAAGCGTAAAGTGCTTAATTTGGAGTTAGGGATTAAATCGAATAAGTTGCAAAACTTGCATTCTAGAAGTTTTTAGTATGAAATTGCTTTGAAATATTAATTAGGAGGTCTTAAATGGTAATTAGACCAATTTTAAGTTCATGGACAAATTAGGACATGGGAGGAATTTTTGAAAGTTTAGTAAGGAGGGGTATTTTGGTCATTTGGTTATTAACATGAATTAAAAGGGAAAAATAACACAAAATTGTTATCATCTTCATTTGGTTGCTGCCGAAACTTGCTCTCTCCATAGCTAGGGTTTCTTCAACTTTCAAGCTTCATAGTAAGTGCATCTAAGCCCCGTTTTTAAAGATTTTTACGTTTTTGAGATCCCGGTAGCTTGATAAAGCTTATGTTAGCATTATTTTAAGTTAGGGTTCACATTTGGAAAAATACCCATAGGTGAAATTTGTGTATTTTGATGTTTTATGATAGAATATGAGGTTTTAAATTATGTTAGACAACTTGTGCTACTCGGTTTTGAGCAAAAACGAGTAAAACGGCTTAATCGGTAAAAATACATATTGTTCATAAGTATGTGTTTTAGTGGGAATTTGAGAATTCTAATGGTAAATAAATGATCAGCATGTCTTAAAACATAAGAATTTGTGATAAAGTAAATTTCCGAGCTTTGGGGCAAAAGTGTAAATATGCAAAAGTTTAGGGGCAAAATTGTAATTTTTCCAAAATTTGAATTAAGGTCTAATTTTAAAATGTGAATATTAAACAAGCTAAATGTGTTATTTTAGATCAAGAAAGACGTGGAGTCGACCTCAATCGGGGAAAAGAAAAGATTACGGACTAAATTGCAAAATCGTTGTATTTTGGTACTAAGGTAAGTTCATATGTAAATAATGTAACATAATTGTTATTTTAAGTAATTTAATGTTATTTATATGATTGGTACTTACTATCATGGAATATTATGCCTTGTGAATTATTATTTATTGGTATGCAAAGTATGTAATTAGCTTGATAAGCATGAAGTGCTAGCGATTATTTGTACTGACATTCCGAGGAAGATGGCCAAAAAGGTGAAATTTGAGGGAAAATCCCGTTTGAACCTTGGGAATAGATTAGGATACAAGTGACATGTCACTAGGATGGTTGAGCATCCGAACTCGTTGAGTTGAGTCCGAGTTCACTTATGGATGCAAATGTTTGAACTCGTTGAGTTGAGTCCGAGTTCGTGAAATGTAACTAGGCATCCGAGCTCGTTGAGTTGAGTCCGAGTTCACTTATGGATGCGAACGCCCGAGCTCGTTGAGTTGAGTCCGAGTTCACTTATGGGCGGGTTACATGATGGATTGATTACATATGTGGCATTTATGTGCAAATGATCCGTGTATCCGAGTTATATTCCGATGTGTTCAACGGGTAAAATTCTAGCGGAATGGAAGAATACTCAAGGTGTAAGTGACAATTCAGTAATGTTGAGAAATGGCCACATTGGACAGGTATGTACTTAACCCTCGGGTTGAAATTCGACACAACAACAAAGATGTGGTAAGATGAAGTATGATGATTAGAATGGTGACATATGTTTGGTGATGCTATGTTAATGTTGTTTGGCATAATGACTTTGTTATGTTACTTGTTATTTGCATGTGAACTTACTAAGCATTTATGCTTACTCCCTCCTTTTTATTCATTGTAGTTTTGGACAAGCCGGCTCGAGAATCGGGATAGGTCGAAGACTCGATCACACTATCCGAAGGACTTCTTGGTAAACGGCTTATAGAACTTAGAATGGCATGTATAGCAATATACCTACTATGTGTAAATAATCTTGTGATATGGTGGTGTTTGGTTGAGGAAATGCTTGACAATGATGAGTCATTGAAATGGCCAATATAGGTTATGTTTGATGTCATGAAAGAATAATAGATTAATTAGTACATGGAAGCTTTTATGAAAATGGAACTAGCCATAAAACAGAACATTGCAGCAACACTGACGTGAGTTTGAAAATTCACTAAAAATCATAGAAATCGAATTTGGTAATGTATTAGTTATGAAATTGAAGCTTATTGTGTCTACTTTCATATGGAAGAAGCAAAATAGCTAAAGGAGTTACACGTTAGGAGATATTTGAGTTTTAGTGAGACAGGGCCAGAACGATTTCTGGATCCCCTGTTCTAATTTTGAAAATTCACCATAAATTGTACAAAAATAATTAGGAGGTTTATTTTATATGCTTAGAATCCTTATTGAATCTAGTTTTAAGATAGATAAACGGCACAATTATATGAGTTTTGTACAGAGAGAAAAGTGGTCCGTAGTAAACAGAGGTCAGTACAGTCAAGTTCTGAAACAGGGGCAAATTTAACTAATAAACTGTACTAATCGGCCCAGCCAAAAATTCTAGAAAAAAATTAGTGAATAGATATATGAGTCTAAATTCAGGGAAAATTTACGGATCTTGATTTCGAGTTTCGTAACTCGAGATATGATTTTTCGAGCGACCATGACGCAGGAGATAGTTTATTCCGAAAATGAAAATAGTTTTTGTAAAGTTGTTTAAAATGATAAATTACGTTTAGTGACGCCTCAAGCTCGACTCCGGTGACGGTTTTGGGCGTGGGGACGTTACATTTGGTGGTATCAGAGCAGGTTTAGTCGGTTCTCGGACTAACGTGTTTTATGTACGGATTTTGCTATACATGCCATATGTGTATATTGTGATAGTGTGACGACTTCTGACCTTTTAAATGATTTTTTTTATAGTAAATGGATCCCGATCCAGCTATGGCTGATGAAGTAGAGAGTAATGCGCCAGCTCCGGCTGAAGGGGCAGCGCCGACTGAAAACCCACCACCTACTGTTGGTCAGGGAGGAGAAAGGGATCGAGAAGCCTTTCTCCAAATGATGAGTGCATGGTACACGGAGTTCGTTCGTACGAACCCGAATGTACGACCTCCCCCACCTCCCCCAATTCCTCAACCTGTGCCCCAGATGTCTCTAGATGTGGGTACGATGAAATTCCAAAGAACTCCAGTTGATAAAATTCGTAAGCTCGGGGCCGAAGAATTCAGAGCTAATGTAGATGATGATGCGGAAAAAGCAGAGTTCTGGCTTGAGAATTCTACCCGGGTATTTGATGAATTGTCCTGCACACCTGAGGAATGTTTGAAATGTGCTATATCTTTGTTGAGAGATTCAGCATATAATTGGTGGAAGACACTGATTTCCGTGGTACCGAAAGAGAGGGTAACTTGGGAATTCTTTCAAGATGAGTTCCAGAAGAAATACATCAGTGAAAGATTTATTGATCAGAAGCGTAAAGAGTTTCTTGAGCTAAAGCAAGGTAGTATGACAGTCACTGAATATGAAAGAGAGTTCGTCAGACTGAGTAAGTATGCTAGAGAATATGTTCCTACCGAGGCCAAGATGTGTAGGCGCTTTGAAGACGGGCTCAATGAAGAAATTAAAGTATTTGTTGGGATTCTTGAATTAAAGGAAATGGTGGTACTTGTCGACCGAGCTTGCAAGGCTGAAGAACTACTTAAAGAGAAGAAAAAGGCAGAATCTGAGACACGAAACTGGAAGAAAAGACAAATGACTAATGCACCCTCACAGCAATCCGGAAGATCAAGAAATATGAATCCTCGTTCCCAAGTTTCAGCTGGACAATCCTATGGGAATTTTAAGAAGCAAAATGTGGGTCCAAAGTCCCAAACTACTTCGACAGCCAGTGTAGGGAACACGAGATTTGTTAAACCCGAATGTCAGCGGTGTGGCAGAAATCATTTTGGTCCGTGCAGAGCAAACGAATGTTTTCGGTGTGGTTCTCCGGATCATTTTATTAGAGACTGCCCAGAGAGAATTGAAAAAGAAAAATTTCAGAATACAAAAGCTAGTGGTGCAGATTCGCGAGGAAGGTATCCAAGAAAAGCTGGGAGCGAGGCAAGTAGCAAGAATGTAGCCAGAGATGCAGCAGTTAGATCTGAAGGAAGGGCTCCGGCTAGAACTTATGCTATTAAAGCTCGTGAAGATGCTTCCTCACCCGATGTGATCACCGGTATATTTTCTCTCTATGATGTTAATGTTACTGCTTTAATTGATCCCGGTTCTACTCACTCATATGTATGCATGAAATTGGTGTCTAGCATGAATATACCTGTTGAGAATACAGAATTTATGATTAAAGTGTCAAACCCGTTAGGCAAATGTGTTATAGTTGATAAAGTATGCAAGAAATGTCCTTTAATGATTCGGGGTTATTACTTTCCGGCCAACTTGATGTTGTTGCCGTTTGATGAGTTTGATGTTATTTTGGGTATGGACTGGCTGACATTGCATGATGCCATAGTAAATTGTAAACAGAAAGTTATTGAGCTAAAGTGTGAAAGTGGCGAAACTCTGCGGGTTGAATCAGATAAATCAGAGGCATTGTCTAGTGTAATTTCTTCAATGGCAGCTCAGAAATATTTGAGAAAAGGTTATGAAGCCTATTTAGCATATGTGTTGAATACAAAGGAAATTGAAAAGAAAGTGGAATCAGTGCCGATTGTATGTGAATTTCCAGATGTATTTCCTGAAGAATTGCCGGGTTTGCCCCCAGTTAGAGAAGTAGAGTTTGGTATTGATTTGATGCCGGGAACAGCTCCGATCTCGATTGCTCCGTATAGAATGGCACCAACAGAGTTGAAAGAATTAAAGTCGCAGTTGCAAGAGTTGACAGACAAAGGCTTTGTGAGACCGAGTTTTTCGCCTTGGGGTGCTCCGGTGTTGTTTGTGAGAAAGAAAGATGGTTCGATGAGATTGTGTGTAGACTATCGGCAATTAAACAAAGTGACAATTAAAAACAAGTATCCGTTGCCAAGAATTGATGATTTGTTTGATCAGCTGAAAGGAGCAACATGGTTTTCAAAAATTGATTTGAGATCTGGGTATTATCAGCTACGGGTAAAAGAGTCGGATGTGCCTAAAACTGCTTTTAGAACAAGGTACGGTCATTATGAATTTTTAGTTATGCCGTTTGGATTAACAAATGCTCCTGCCGTGTTTATGGATTTGATGAATCGAATATTTCGGCCATACTTGGACAAGTTTGTTGTGGTATTTATAGATGATATCTTGATTTATTCGAAAGATGAGACAGAGCATGCTGAACACTTGAGGATAGTTTTGCAAACTTTGCGAGATAAGCAGTTATATGCCAAGTTTAGTAAAAGTGAATTTTGGCTTCGGGAAGTAGGATTTTTGGGTCATATTGTTTCGGGTGATGGTATACGGGTTGATCCCAGTAAAATTTCAGCTATTGTTGATTGGAAGCCACCGAAGAATATAACCGAAGTTAGAAGTTTCTTGGGGCTAGCCGGATATTATCGACGGTTTGTGAATGGATTTTCTATAATTGCCGCTCCTATGACCAGATTACTTCGAAAAGATGTTAAATTTGAGTGGACGGAAGAATGTCAACAAAGTTTCGAAGAATTGAAAAAGTTATTAACAGAGGCACCAGTGTTAGTACAGCCCGAGTCAGGTAAAGAATTTGTGGTATATAGCGATGCTTCTCTAAATGGTTTGGGATGTGTATTGATGCAAGAAGGAAAGGTTGTGGCTTATGCTTCGAGGCAGTTAAAACCTCACGAGAGGAATTATCCTACTCATGATTTAGAGTTGGCTGCAGTGGTGTTTGCTTTGAAGATTTGGCGACATTACTTGTATGGTGAGAAATGTCGGGTATATACCGATCACAAAAGTCTTAAATACTTGATGTCACAAAAGGACTTGAATTTGAGACAGCGAAGATGGTTGGAGTTATTAAAAGATTACGAGCTTGTGATTGATTACCATCCAGGAAAAGCAAATGTAGTTGCTGATGCTTTGAGTAGAAAACTGTTGTTTGCTTTAAAAGTTATGAACGCTCAATTAGAAATGTCAGATGATGGTTCCATTCTGGCCGAACTAAAAGTAAGACCGATGTTTTTACAAGAGATTTGTGAAGCTCAGAAAAGTGATGAAGACTTACAAGCCAAAAGAAAGCAATGTGAGGTTGATACAGAGTCAGATTTCAGAATCGGTCCTGATGGTTGCTTGATGTTTAAAGATCGGATTTGTGTACCGAGGAACGGAGAATTAATTCAAAAGATTTTGCAGGAAGCACATGGTAGTTATTTGACAGTTCATCCAGGTAGTACGAAAATGTATAATGATTTGAAGAAAATGTATTGGTGGAATGGAATGAAAAGAGATATATCAGAATTTGTGTCCAAATGTTTAATTTGTCAACAGGTGAAAGCTGAACACCAAGTGCCTTCAGGATTACTTCAGCCTATTATGGTTCCTGAATGGAAATGGGATCGGATTACTATGGATTTTGTTTCAGGGTTGCCGTTGACTCCAGGAAAGAAGGATGCCATTTGGGTAATAGTTGACAGATTAACTAAATCGGCTCATTTCATTCCGGTACGTACGGATTATTCTCTTAACAAGTTAGCTGAATTGTATGTTAGAGAAATTGTTAGACTACATGGAATACCATTGTCAATCATTTCAGATAGAGACCCGAGATTTACTTCGCGGTTTTGGCAAAAGTTACAAGAGGCGTTAGGTACAAGGTTAAATTTCAGTACTGCTTTTCATCCACAAACTGATGGGCAATCAGAAAGAGTAATTCAGATTCTTGAAGACATGCTTCGATGTTGTGTATTAGAATTCCAAGGAAGTTGGGAGAGATATTTACCGTTGGTGGAATTTGCTTACAATAACAGTTATCAGACGAGTTTGAAAATGGCACCTTATGAAGCATTGTATGGTCGTAAGTGTCGGACGCCTTTGTATTGGACCGAACTCAAGGAAAATCAGATCTATGGGGTTGATTTAATAAAAGAAACCGAAGAAAAAGTGAAGGTAATTCGAGATTGTTTGAAAGCTGCTTCGGATAGACAGAAATCTTATGCAGATTTGAAACGAAAAGAAATCGAGTTTCAAGTTGGTGATAAGGTATTTTTAAAGGTGTCTCCGTGGAAGAAAGTCCTCAGATTTGGACAGAAGGGTAAGTTAAGTCCGCGTTTTATCGGGCCGTATGAAATAACTGAAAGAGTTGGACCGGTAGCTTATCGGTTAGCATTACCATCTGAGTTAGAGAAAATTCATGACGTGTTCCATGTATCTATGTTACGTCGGTATCGCTCGGATCCTTCGCATATAATTTCACCGACAGAAATTGAATTACGACCAGATATGACCTATGAAGAAGAACCGATAAAAGTTTTAGCTCGAGAGGTCAAACAACTAAGAAACAAAAGTATTGCTCTTGTGAAAGTGTTGTGGCAAAAGCATGGGATAGAAGAGGCTACATGGGAACCCGAGGAAACTATGAGAAAACAATACCCACATCTGTTTACCGGTAAGATTTTCGAGGACGAAAATCCTTAAAAGGGGGGGAGAGTTGTAATATCCCGAATTAGGGCCTAATCGGAATAGTGGTTTCGTGACCACAAATCTGAGGTAGAAATAATTATATTATAATTATTTTGATGTTTATGATATGATTTTATGATGGTGTGAAAATTTCGTGAAGAAATTCTAAGCGTAAAGTGCTTAATTTGGAGTTAGGGATTAAATCGAATAAGTTGCAAAACTTGCATTCTAGAAGTTTTTAGTATGAAATTGCTTTGAAATATTAATTAGGAGGTCTTAAATGGTAATTAGACCAATTTTAAGTTCATGGACAAATTAGGACATGGGAGGAATTTTTGAAAGTTTAGTAAGGAGGGGTATTTTGGTCATTTGGTTATTAACATGAATTAAAAGGGAAAAATAACACAAAATTGTTATCATCTTCATTTGGTTGCTGCCGAAACTTGCTCTCTCCATAGCTAGGGTTTCTTCAACTTTCAAGCTTCATAGTAAGTGCATCTAAGCCCCGTTTTTAAAGATTTTTACGTTTTTGAGATCCCGGTAGCTTGATAAAGCTTATGTTAGCATTATTTTAAGTTAGGGTTCACATTTGGAAAAATACCCATAGGTGAAATTTGTGTATTTTGATGTTTTATGATAGAATATGAGGTTTTAAATTATGTTAGACAACTTGTGCTACTCGGTTTTGAGCAAAAACGAGTAAAACGGCTTAATCGGTAAAAATACATATTGTTCATAAGTATGTGTTTTAGTGGGAATTTGAGAATTCTAATGGTAAATAAATGATCAGCATGTCTTAAAACATAAGAATTTGTGATAAAGTAAATTTCCGAGCTTTGGGGCAAAAGTGTAAATATGCAAAAGTTTAGGGGCAAAATTGTAATTTTTCCAAAATTTGAATTAAGGTCTAATTTTAAAATGTGAATATTAAACAAGCTAAATGTGTTATTTTAGATCAAGAAAGACGTGGAGTCGACCTCAATCGGGGAAAAGAAAAGATTACGGACTAAATTGCAAAATCGTTGTATTTTGGTACTAAGGTAAGTTCATATGTAAATAATGTAACATAATTGTTATTTTAAGTAATTTAATGTTATTTATATGATTGGTACTTACTATCATGGAATATTATGCCTTGTGAATTATTATTTATTGGTATGCAAAGTATGTAATTAGCTTGATAAGCATGAAGTGCTAGCGATTATTTGTACTGACATTCCGAGGAAGATGGCCAAAAAGGTGAAATTTGAGGGAAAATCCCGTTTGAACCTTGGGAATAGATTAGGATACAAGTGACATGTCACTAGGATGGTTGAGCATCCGAACTCGTTGAGTTGAGTCCGAGTTCACTTATGGATGCAAATGTTTGAACTCGTTGAGTTGAGTCCGAGTTCGTGAAATGTAACTAGGCATCCGAGCTCGTTGAGTTGAGTCCGAGTTCACTTATGGATGCGAACGCCCGAGCTCGTTGAGTTGAGTCCGAGTTCACTTATGGGCGGGTTACATGATGGATTGATTACATATGTGGCATTTATGTGCAAATGATCCGTGTATCCGAGTTATATTCCGATGTGTTCAACGGGTAAAATTCTAGCGGAATGGAAGAATACTCAAGGTGTAAGTGACAATTCAGTAATGTTGAGAAATGGCCACATTGGACAGGTATGTACTTAACCCTCGGGTTGAAATTCGACACAACAACAAAGATGTGGTAAGATGAAGTATGATGATTAGAATGGTGACATATGTTTGGTGATGCTATGTTAATGTTGTTTGGCATAATGACTTTGTTATGTTACTTGTTATTTGCATGTGAACTTACTAAGCATTTATGCTTACTCCCTCCTTTTTATTCATTGTAGTTTTGGACAAGCCGGCTCGAGAATCGGGATAGGTCGAAGACTCGATCACACTATCCGAAGGACTTCTTGGTAAACGGCTTATAGAACTTAGAATGGCATGTATAGCAATATACCTACTATGTGTAAATAATCTTGTGATATGGTGGTGTTTGGTTGAGGAAATGCTTGACAATGATGAGTCATTGAAATGGCCAATATAGGTTATGTTTGATGTCATGAAAGAATAATAGATTAATTAGTACATGGAAGCTTTTATGAAAATGGAACTAGCCATAAAACAGAACATTGCAGCAACACTGACGTGAGTTTGAAAATTCACTAAAAATCATAGAAATCGAATTTGGTAATGTATTAGTTATGAAATTGAAGCTTATTGTGTCTACTTTCATATGGAAGAAGCAAAATAGCTAAAGGAGTTACACGTTAGGAGATATTTGAGTTTTAGTGAGACAGGGCCAGAACGATTTCTGGATCCCCTGTTCTAATTTTGAAAATTCACCATAAATTGTACAAAAATAATTAGGAGGTTTATTTTATATGCTTAGAATCCTTATTGAATCTAGTTTTAAGATAGATAAACGGCACAATTATATGAGTTTTGTACAGAGAGAAAAGTGGTCCGTAGTAAACAGAGGTCAGTACAGTCAAGTTCTGAAACAGGGGCAAATTTAACTAATAAACTGTACTAATCGGCCCAGCCAAAAATTCTAGAAAAAAATTAGTGAATAGATATATGAGTCTAAATTCAGGGAAAATTTACGGATCTTGATTTCGAGTTTCGTAACTCGAGATATGATTTTTCGAGCGACCATGACGCAGGAGATAGTTTATTCCGAAAATGAAAATAGTTTTTGTAAAGTTGTTTAAAATGATAAATTACGTTTAGTGACGCCTCAAGCTCGACTCCGGTGACGGTTTTGGGCGTGGGGACGTTACACTTTATATGACTAAGTACATGCCAATTTAATAAAAAGAAATATATTACTTCATTTTCTTGATTTTTCAACCGGTCTTGATCTAAATTAATAATTTTATTCAATTTATTAATTTTAATTATTAATTTAGACAATAAAATAATTCATTTCACTCAATTTGGTCATTTTTATATTTTTACAAAATTGCCCCTAAAGTTTTACTTTTATTCAATTTAGTCCCTGAGCTTAAAACATGCAAATTAGCCATTTTTTATGTAAACCCTTGCTAGTTGAATATTCATATTTATATATTTTTCTCCTCCTTCTCTCCATTCCACATCCTTGATGTATATATAATTTCCACTATTTTATTATATATTCATATCAAGTTGTACACTGGATTCATAGTCACTAAATTATTTATATCTTGAGCTACAGATTTCCAAATTAAGATCTGCAAATTTTCCTTGAAACTAGACTCATATATATTCTTATCATAAAATTTTCAGAATTTTTGGTTTAGCCAATAAGTACATTTTATTCTTTGAAGTCACCCCTGTTCTGTTATCTGACAGTTCCAACCCTTCCTCACTAAAAATTAATTATCTCCTCGTATGGTATTCTAATGATGTTCTCATTTGTTTATATTGAAAATAGACTCATTCAAGATTTCAAACATGTATATTTAATCCCCTAATTATTTTTATCCAATTTTTAATGATTTTCTAAAGTCAGAACAAGGGAGTTTCACAAAATTTATTATATCTCATGATTTACAATTTCATTTCTTACACTGTTTCTTTTATGAAAAACTAGACACAATAAGATTTAATTTAATATTTTATTCATCCTCTAATTCAATTTTCACAATTTTTGGTGATTTTTCAAATTTAGACTACTGCTACTGTCTAAAACTATTTTAATGCAAATGTTGATTACCAAGTTGTAACACTCTTATTTTCTTTCTCTATAGTATTTTCTGTCACTTTCTCTTATTTCCCTTTATTAACATATCAAGAACATAGAACCATACATAAGAAAACTCTACTTTAACATCATTTTTATGCTTTTGACATTACCTTATATAAGAAAACTCTACTTAAAATATATTGAAATCTTAAAATTCTTACCTTGTCCCATTGATTTCAATCTTTAATTTGATTTTCTCCATCTTTCGGCTTTTAATTCTTGAATCTAACTTGATATTCTAGCTCTCTAGTATTTCTACTCCACTTCTCCTTTTAGGTGGCTATAAAAATTATCAAGGAATTTGATAAGAAAAATTGGGGTTTTATAATAAGGATCAAATTGTACGAAAAGGAGAACCCCACCCCCAATTTATAATGGTGTCACGTTGAGTGCATGGAATGTGTGGAGAATTTTCATACTTCCTTGCAAATATCTTTCTAATGTTTTAATTAAAATATGAAAATATCTTATAATAATAATAAAATATTCAACCAATCATAATTTTACACTTTTCTTCCTTAATTATTACATCATAAAATTATTTAATTTGAATAATGACCATTTTACCCCTCAATTTTCTTCAAAATTCCACTCTTGAGTCACTACTTACTTTTGGTAAAAATTGTGATTTAGTCCTTCATATTCTCCATTTATTCGATTCGGTCCTAATTCATCCATTTTGCTTAGTTTTTAGATTATTCCACCCATAAAATATTTGCACTATTGGTCCTTCAACTTTTTCATATTTACACTTTAATCCCTAAATTTTAAATATTTACTTTTGGGCAACAAAACTTTTCTCACTTTTGCGATTTAGTCCTTTCTTATAATATATCATAATATACTTTCCAATGTTGACAGAACACAAAATTTCTCTTTTTGTCACTTTATTTTCTTATTTTACTATATCAAAGATAATCCCTAATTGTAAAAATTTTCGGGGTATTACATTTCTCTCCCCCTTAAAATAAATTTCGTCCTCAAAATTTCTTTGTTTTCTTTTGATCATAGACTTCATTATCTCTATAATTCTATAGTTCTTTTCTTCATGTATTTATCTAATTTATCATTTATATCTATTCTCTATACTTTCATTTCACAATTTATTTTTAATTCAATATTTTCAAACATGAATCAGAGATAATCCCTTACCTTATGACGAAAATTGTTTACCTTTTTAACAGAGGCTCAGTAGACTAAACAGATCACTTAGGATATACAGAACAAAAACATAGGTGCATTATTATGTACTATTGAACAGAGAGCACTAAAGTATTATACAGATAGCAAAGATGTGCTAAACGGAGAGCACTGATGTGCTAATAATCAAAAAGCGCTCTAGAGTTCCTTAATGGCATACCACTAATATTCTAGTAGTTCTAAATTTTGTCTTCTTGAGCATTAAAATTGAATTTCATATATTTAAATATTTTACAATTTAATCATTGTACCAATAATCCGTATATTTATATATTCTCTATCTTTAATACATGTAATATATTTCAAAATTCACTAGTCATTCGTAATTTACTAATAATAATTATCATGTACTTTATATATCACTTTCTAATTCCAGCTTCACCTTCAATTCATTCACAACTCAATTTAATTTCACTTTCTCATCAATATACAATTCAATACTAATATTTGTCCATCACTCAATTCAATTTCCATTCAATTCAACAATAACACTACCTCATACTTCACTTACCATACACGTAATTTAAATTTGAATTATAGTAATACAACTGTATGCTGGGTATGTCTATACTCAGTGGAATTACCGTAATTCAAATTATAAAAACTATAATAAATATTAGACATCAAATGTGTAACAATATAAGTCATATGTGTTAATTTATATTTAATTTCATTTCTCAACAATAATCTTCCGTCAAAGGCATCACATATCATCTATATTATCTTTAATCAATTCTTGAACCTTTAGTTCAAGCTTTCAATCTCATATCTTAATTTCAGTTCACATTTCAATTCGTACTTCCACTTTGTCATACTTTCAATAATTCAATCAGTCAAATTCATTCAATTTTCTGATTTCATTTATTTAATGTTTTTAATATCAATAATTCGATATTTTAACAAATTCATGAACCTTAAGTTCAAGCTTCAAATCTTACATTTCAATTCAAAATTCAACTCATAATTTCTTTCATATATATATATATATATATATATATTAATAGTACGATCAATCAAATATATTTAATTTTCGTTATTTCAGTTATTCACCCTATTAACAAACCCGGACTTTGACGGATACACAGATTTCCAACCCAAACACACCAGTAATATCCAACCAAAACACACCAAAATAATCATATAATCCTTCAAAACACACCATAATCAGATAATTCTCCAACCACAATCAGATAATCCTCCAAACACACCAGTATAATGTAATCCACCCAAAACACACCAGTATAGCACATAGTGCCTCTTCGGATAATTCCAAATCCCTTGTCAAAATCCTATGGCATGCCAATTATATCCGACTAGCCCGACAAGTTAATAGGGAATTCAATTCTCATTTCAATTTCACTTAATATTCATATTTACCCCTATTAACAAGACTCGGACTTTGGCGGATACACGATTCCAACCAAACACACCTGAATGGTCCAACCAAAACACACTAGAATGATCCTCCCAAACACACCAAAATAGTCCATCCAAACACACCAGTATGGCAATAAGTGCCTCTTCAGATAAATTGAAGAAATATAATAACATCGGTATCTCCTCGGCCAAGCCAAACAATCTCCCAAATTCTTCCAAATCCAATGGCATGCAACTATATCCAACTCAAATTCACTTTCAATTCAATCACGGTTCAATTCAATTTCAGTTTTTCACTCCTAATCAATATACAATTCAATACCAATACATATTTTAGATAATCACACATAATCATACTTTGATTCAATTCAATCCACTTTTCAATCAATACACAATTCACATATTCACCATATACATAATTTAATTCACTTTTATTCAATTCATATTTTCGATTCATATTCCAATCAAGTTCAAATCACTAATCACTTTTCAATTAATATTCATATCACATAATCACACGTTTTCTTCATTCAGTTCATTTTGATTCAATTCAAATCACTTTTAATTTCCAATTTGTTCACATTCAATTTCAATAGCCATAAACACTTTTAGATCAATTTCATTCAAATCAATATCATTATTTCAATTACTTACCTAATTTTATCTACCATACATTTTAATTAAAATATAACTATTAATAACAAATAGAATTGAATTATAGTAATACAAATCTCATCAGAGTCTGAAGATATCACATTATCACAAGTTATATAATGTCATGTATTTCTAGACTTCACATATACTACGTTCTGCCCGAGAACCGACTAAATCATAGCTCTGATACCAACAATTGTAATACCCTCTAACCCTAAACCGTTGCCAGAACAGGGTTACGATGCATTACTGAACATATCGAACAATTTACGGATAATTCTTAAATGAACAACAAACAGTTCAAGTCTCATTCCGTACGTTTTGTCTAAAAACTTCAAATTTGAATTTTAAGCTATTCAAAGTTTATTCATATTTCATCTAGGTTTATTACGTTATTCAAGGTTTATTCATACTTCATACGGGTTTAATATTCCAAAATCAATATAACCCTTTTTATAAATATTTAACACCTTCTGCACTTTCAATTCACAACCAATATCAATTTCAGTATTTCAACCAACATATTTATATAATTAAATATACCTAAATCAATCTATATCGTTATCTTAGTAATTTAATTAATTAGCAACACAACATTAACTTAAATTTCAACTATTAATTATTATTCATTTCTTAGATTAAGTTTAATGCATATATATTAAATTCAATATCATTTACACATACACTCCTAAAACCTTTACATGACTAAGTATATGCCAATTTAACAAAAAGAAAGATTACTTCATTTTCTTGATTTTTCAACCGGTCTTGATCTAAACTAATAATTTTATTCAATTTATTAATTTAGACAATAAAATAATTCATTTCACTCAATTTGGTTTTTATATTTTTACAAAATTGCCCCTAAAGTTTTACTTTTATTCAATTTAGTCCTTAAGCTTAAAACTTGCAAATTAGCCATTTTTTTATGTAAACCCTTGATAGCTAAATATTCATATTTATATATTTCCCTCCTCCTCCTCTCCATTCCACATCATTGATGTATATATAATTCCACTATTTTATTATATATTTATACCAAGCTGTCCGTTGGAGTCGTAGTCACAAAATTATTTATATCTTGATTTACAGGTCTCCAAATTAATATCTGCAAATTTTTTTTGAAACTAGACTCATTCAGGAATCTAACCATGTAAATTATGTCCCAAAATCATTTTTATACAATTTTTAATGATTTTTCCAAGTCAAGATAAGGGATCTAAAAATCATTATGAACTAGTCTCATAAAAATAGAAATATCTCAGAATACAGAATTCATTTTCTTATTTTGTTTCTTTTATATGAAAATAGACTCAATAAAATTTAATTTCATATTTTATTCATCCTTTAATTCAATTTCCACAATTTTTAATGATTTTTCAAGGTTAATCTACTACTGTTGTCCAAAAGTGTCTCTTATGACTTATTTTACAATTTAATCCAAACTAAGTTTACTTACTTTCCTAATTTAATTCATACTTCTTTTCTATTCAAATTTCATCCAAACTCAAATTTAATTATTAAATTCCAGTATATTTTCCAAATTTCAAATTTTCCTCAATTTAGTCCCTACAACATAAAACTAATAGCTTACTTTTCAATTTAATCCTTTTATCAATTTCAACTTGAAATTTATTCAATTAAACCCCTAATTCATTACTTTATCGAACATGAACTCTACTTAAAAATCTATGAACTCTCAAAATATCAAGTTAATTTCATCAAAACTTTGTTCTAAAGCTTATAAAATATCAAAATTTAGCAAAAGGACTAAATTGACTTACCTAACAAAGCTTTAAACCTTCAAACCATAATTTTTCCTTGTTCTTTTCTTTCTCCCTTTCTTTCTTTCCTTTCCCGTTTTGCTCTCTGTTTTTCGCCCCCCCACCCCCCCTTTTCTTCATGACTTATATATGTATATATATATTAGTTTATAATAATTATTATTATAAAAATCTATTTAATAACAAATACTTTAATTACATTTGTCACCATTTAATTTGTTAATAATACAAAAATCTTATAATATAATTAAATATCTTTCTAATATTAATATCTATTTATAATTAATTTATATACACATTTGTACACACATGATTTATTGCATTTGTACATATTTTTTATTGTTACACTTGTATAAATTTTGTACCATATATTTATCAATTATTTTATTTAAATATCTATTTAACAACAAATAATAATATTACAAATGTACATATATTTTATTCATAACTGTAAAATATCATCTATACCATACACTTGTAAAAATCTTATAATTTAATTAATTATATAATAACTATCTTTTAAAAATAAAAACTAAATATCTTATCCTTGAATAATACATGTATTACAATTGTATATATTTTAATTAATACACATGGACTCAATCTCAACCATACATTTGTCATAAATCTAATTTATTTATCAATTAAAAATCTCATATGATAATTATTTAATTAACAAAAATAATAATATAATATATATAAATATATTGTACTTAATTAATAAGAAAATATATAATTATATTACAAGTGTATTTATTTGTATTAGTACACATGTATAGTTTCTTTTCCATACATTTATTTAATCTTATTAAATAATAATAATAATATAAAATAATATATAATATTTTCTTAATTAAAGAAAAATCTTAGATTTTTCTTACAACTATGCCGCTTCATTAATGAGAATTGGCCTATTTTCCTTTTTAGTCCCTTTAGCTTTTCTTTAATCTACAATTTAACTTTCACTCCTATTTCAATTTAGTCCTTTTTACTAATTACTCTTAAATTAGGCTAAATTCACCTAATCAAAGCCTAATTAAACACATAACTAATTTCATAAATATTTTTAATAAATATTTTAGGACTCAATTTACTAAGATGAATGCCCTACAATTCCCTTTTTCGATGTACATAAATTTTAGGTTATTACATTTTGTCACTTTATTTCCTTACTTTACTATATGAAGGATAATATCTTACTTTCCTACTGTAATAATTTTTGGGGTATTACAAGGCACTTTATGAATTGTAGCATGAAATGAAACTCACTCTAAATCACTTTAGAATATGGGGTTGTTTAGCACATGTTCTGGATAAGGGTGCAAAGAAGTTAGATGCATGGATAGAACAAACGGTGGATTATTCTACAATTTGAAAGATAATATGATTAAAGTTTCTTGTAACACCCCAAATCCAGCCTAGAAGTTAGGCCCGAATCCAGCATGTCACATTGAAGTATTTTTGCGAAAATCTTGTTTTCATTGAAAACCCTTCTAAAAGAAATTAAAGTAAAATCCCAGTTCGTATTTGTTTTCAAAACGAGATGTACTCAAAAGCTATCTCTTTGAAGCTCAATTTGAAACAATAGATGATTTCTGAGAAACTTGATATATAGTTTTAGAAAGAAATAAGCCCATGTTTCCAAAATAATAAGCATAATAATAAAAGTGATAGTCCAAATTTTGAAATGATAATCAGAGGAAAGGTCTTATTACAATCCAAATTAAAATAATTAGAAATACTAGAAATCATAAAGAAACCCAAGTTTAGTCGTCTTACTAACTGGCCACCTCTAAGTCTCACCATTTGTCGAACCGCCTACTGAGGATTTCCTGAGAAAAATAAAAGAGAGGGTGAGTTTTCGAAAACTCAGTGTGTACGACCTTCGTCAAACAAATAGCATACAACCTTTCATTGGCCTAAGCCCATATCATATCAATAACATAGTAATATCATACATGCAATGCTGTGAAAACCCTCCCCAAATAATCCATCCGCTACACAACATCTCCATCCAACCGAAACACATCTGTGGGGATATCTAAATCGACCCACTCATCCAGTACACAACAGTGGTGGCCCGGTTGCGGTACTACCTAACGTTGCAGCAAAGCTGCTAATCATATATTGGGCTTAAAAAGCCGTCGGTGGATCCATAGTCGTCAAGCAACCATGCGATCCTCATATACTTCCTCAGTTCCATAATTCTCAACCCATATGCAACCTAAACAAAATATCATATGAATGCAGAAAACATACATGTAGCGTACATAAATCCTACATTTAACACGTAGGGGTATTTTGGTAATTTTGACTAATCGAGGGTATTTTGGTAATTTTACACTACAGGGGCATTTCAGTAATTATACCCTACAGGGGTATTTCAATAATTCTTCCCTACAGGAGTATTTTCGTAATTCTATCCTACAGGGGTATTTCAGTAGCTTCTTAACATTGTAGGTCTAATTATATATCTTGGGCCGTCAACAAGTCCTCATTTGGCTAAAGCGAACAGGCACTATGCACCAGGTAGGTTTCTAGAGAAGAGGAAGTGAGTCATTAAAGCTGCTTAAGTACCAAGCTCTCCCTAGATCCAATCCCAAACATGCATATACCCATTGCCACACCTTAACCTTATGACTTGTCCACGGTTACAATTAATTAATTATTAAAGTTTTATTTCTGTTAAAGCAGTTACCATATACTAGGCCCAAAACCCCTTACAAAGCTCAAACAAGTATACATACATGCATGTGGCCCACTAGGCCCAATCTCATTCTTCTAGCCCATTAGGCCCAAACCACATTCATATGGCCTATCAGGCCCAATCACATTCATGTGGCCCATCAGGCCCAAATCCATGCCAAATCATTCAACATACTTAATAACTCATCTCATATTACCAATTTATCAACTTTTGCTTATTTAGGCCCACGAGTCCGTTGAGTCTATTTGGCCCATTCTGGCCCAGTTGGCCAAAACGTGACCCAAGACCATGAGATCGCTTATGGTGTCTCTGGTATCGTATCGAATACCCATTTACAAGTGTTCGCGCACTCGTAAGACTACCGTAGCCAGATTTTCGACTTTTCGGCATTTTAGCTTTTCAGCATTTAGGCTTTTTGGCATTTCGAGATTTGCCGATCTATTGTGTGTGTAGTGTATGTACACACCTAGTAACGAAAAGTGCTGCGATCTCCTTGGCCACAAACCTACAAACGATGTCACTCAACAATTAATCACACACTTATCAAATACTATCACCAAAAGCTAAAATCTCACCTACGTCTTACCTTGAACAACAAGCCTTAATTCTTTGATCACTAATCACGTGTATCTCTTAAATCTGCATCATTCTTAATCATTAAAAATAGAATAACAGGTGACTTGTATCCAACACAAGTCCCTCTTTCCCTATCTATGACCATTCAGCCAACACCTAAACCAAAATAGAGAATACTTACCCAAGAAGCAATCGGCCCAAGAGGTATTCGGCTTTTGAGATTAGTATGGTGAAAGGGGTTATTCGGTATAAAAAGAAGAAGAAGAGAAGAAGGAATCAGCTAAAACCAAAGGCGAATCAAAAGAGAATTTGAGAAGAGAAAGTAATAGAAAAAACGGTAAGCAAGGAACAAGGAATTTGGCTTCTGAGTACTTAAAGAGAAAAGGGTTTTGGCAATACACACAAGAAGAATTTGGCCAAGAGAAGAGATGAGATTCGACAAAAAAAGAATAAAGAATTTGGCATTAGCCTAGAACCCCAAAATCGGCACCTATATATATACTAGCCGAAATTGCCTTCCTTTAATTGCCAATTCGGCTCCACCACTTCTTCTATCCCCATCTCCTAACTTTTCTCCATGATAAACCTCTTAATCCCTTCCTAACTTTTCTCTTCTGAACACTCCCCTTAGAGTCCAGCTCCACGTCACTACCAACCATCTAGAAGGCAAAAATAAAATTCCTAAAAATACCAAACCAGCACTCGAACCTAGGATCCTCTTGCTTGCCACTAACGCCACCTCCATGCACCCTTAGTGGCGTCACTTATCCACTACACCACAGCCTTGCTTGTGTCCTATTTTATCTCTATTTATTTAAAAGTCAAGCTACTTACCATCAAGGTTCCTTTAATTATTAAATTAAAATTCCTTCACCTCAAAGTTCAAACCCAAAACTTCTCCAACACCTCTAGACACTCTAAATTTATTAAACCCTTAAAGCCAACATGTCATTTGTCATTTTCTTGCTTATTAAAAAAATTTTATGAGACCCAAAGCCCAAACCCCAATTCATCTAGGCCTAAAATTTGGGGCGTTACATTTTTACTCATGCTATTTTCTTAAGAAAAGCTACGTGGATAACTTTAAGCCTCAAAGCAAAGTGGTGCTCAAGAAACTTCTGAGAGTTGTAGAATAATTATCAAATTCAATTCTAGAGAAAATTGTAGAAAGCCCTACAAACAATCAACAACATAAGGGAATCCATCGTACTGCGGAAGTTTCTAAGAAGCTGGACTTCTTCATCTACGATGATAGTATTTATAATGCGAAAGTCAATAATGAGGATGATGATCCATTCACTTATAAGAAGACTATGCAAAATGTTGATTCCAAGCTCTGGAAATAAGTTATGGATGCCGAGATGGATTCTTTGAAATCTAATACAGTGTGAGAATTTGTAACACCCCCTAACCCCAAACCGTCGCCGGAACAGGGTCACGAGGTATTACCGGACTTATACACTAACATACGGAATAAAAACGAGACATAAATTTGAGTTTCAATCTAAAACCCTCTAATTTCCATCAATTAGTCCTTAATATAGGCCTACGGGGCCCAAAATAGGTTTAAAAAATGATTTGGGATTAAACTGGGAACTTTAAAAATTTTTCTTTGAAAACAGGGGCACATGGCCATGTGGTTTGGGACATGCCCGTGTGGCCAGCCCGTGTGATTCCCCATGGCCGTGGGGCCAGGCCGTGGGCAGTTCTGACTTGCCATACACGGCCGTGCAACTAGCCCGTGGGCAACAGTGACTTCCCCACACGGCCTGGGCACACGCCCATGTGTTTTGGCCGTGTGAAAACTGCATGTTTCACCATTTAAAAGCTATTTTTACCCATTAAACATACCTAATACATGCCCAAATCATTGACTTATAAATATTGATCAAATGACATTCTTTTCATCTATCAAACTTAATAAATATTCATTTATTCATTTCAAATACTTCATAAAAGTTACATATCACATTATACCCAAAACACCACATTCATAAACATATAAATGATTTGAACAAAACCTAATATGTACCACCTTTATAATGATAATTTAATCTTTTAACCAACAAACTAAGTTCCATAAATATATGCATACCATCACTTTTCACATAACATAACCATCAATAACTTCATCTAACCAATCAATTTATACATGCCATATAAACCAAAAGATAATAACCCAAAAACTACCAGAGAATATCAGGATAGTGTGATTTCTCGTGATGATCCGATCCTCTGAACTCACGTTAATCTACAAAACATGTTAAACACATTCAAGTAAGCTTATGAAAGCTTAGTAAGTTCATAGGCTTGGAAAGTAAACTTACCAAATTAATAAATCATTCACATAGTATACATTTCATTACTATCTCCTGTCATTCACAAACCAAATCAATTTTACTTAGTATCATTCAATAATATCCATACTCGAAATTCATCCTTTTGGGCCCATTTACCATTTATCATTTCTTCACACATTAGGAACTATACGGAATTGAGTACATTGCCTTCTTTATACCATAGTAGAACTATGAATTTACACATAATCACGTTTCCTTTTCTGAAGCCATAGCCCAGCTATGGTCTTACACGAATCACATATCATACCAAGGCCATATCCCGGATATGGTCTTACACGGGTTACATAACACTTTTCTCCGATGCCATAGCCCAGCTATGGTCTTATACGGAAATCACTTGGCGCACTTCACCGATGCTATAGCCCGGCTATGGTCTTATACGGGAATCACTTGTCATTTGTTTCCGATGCCATAGCCCAGCTATGGTCTTGTACAGAAATCACTTATCATTTGTTGCCATGGTCCAACCATGGTCTTTCTCCGTCAATTCATCACTTATCATGAAACAAAGGTACTCAATCCGATAGTTTCCTACAATTTCATACTTTTACATTGTTTTTAATTTTATCACATAATTTTGTCGCATACACATCATTTAACACATTACAAAATTCATAATAATAGCAATGATCATTAAAATTTAGCCACATGAACTTACCTGGGCTAATTCACAAAAGTTGTAGAAGTTTGGGAATTATTCAATTATTTTCCCCTTTTCTCGATTTGCTTCGATTTCTTGGTCTATAAATGAAAAATCATTCATTCATTAGTATTTATTTTAAATTTTACCATTTTCCACAATTTATGTACTATAATTCCCGAAATTACACTTTTACCCGAAACTTTTCTATTTTTACAATTTAATCCCTAATCACTTTACCCACAAATTGGGCTATTTCTTCTCAATTAAAACCTTATCTTATCATTTTGAACTATTTCACAACCATTGATGCACAAAGTTCCCACATAAAGCCCTAACTTCAAACCCTTTTACAAATAGGTCCCTAAACATACATTTCTAATCAATTCTTTCAATAAAATCAACATATAAACAAACTAAAGCTTTAATTCCATGCTAAATCATCACATACTTCAGCACATATTCATAACAACTTGCAATATCTACCATAAAATCAAAAACTATTAACTTAGACAAGAGGACCTAGTTGTAAAAGTCATGAAAATACAAAAATTTCAAGAAATAATCAAGATATGAACTTACTTGCAGTAAAAATAAGAAAAACCAGCTCTTAGAAACCCCTCTATGGTGTTTTTGCTGAAGAAGATGAAAGAAAATGAAAAATCTAGATATTTCTTCTAATTTAATCCATAAAATACTATTAAATTTCTACTTATTTACAAAATTGCCATTAGTTCACACTATATTTGAGCCAATTTTTAAACCAACCGTTTAGCCCATTTAACTTTGGGCTTAATTACACTTTAAATCCCTCTTCATTGAGCCTTCATGCTATTTAATCATTTCTCACAGTTTTACACTTGTTACAATTCAGTCATTTTTACTCAATTGACCATCAAAACCTTAAAATTTCTTGACGAAACTTTAATACTAACATACTAACACTCCATAAATATTTATAAAAATATTTATGGCTCGGTTTAATATCCCGAGGTCTCAATACCTCATTTTCACTTCTCAGTTATTTAATATTTATTTCCAAAACACTATTCACTATTTCAATTATTTTCCTAACTTCACATTTAACTTATACTCATCAAGTTAATAATATTTTCTAATAATTTGTCAGATTTAGTGATCTCGAATCACTGTTCCGACACCACTGAAATTTGGGCCGTTACAGAACTTATAAACTTATCGGTTGGGATTAAAACCATAGAAAGCAAGTGGATCTGTAAGAAGAAGAGGAATACGGAAGGGAAAGTGGAAACACATAAAGCTAGACTTGTAGGGAAATGCTACACTCAGAAAGAAGACATTGATTACATGAAACCTTTTCTCCAGTAGCCGTGCTTAAGTCTATTCGTATCCTTTTATCCATTGCCGCTACTCTTGATTGCGATATCTAATAAATGAATGACAAGACAACATTCTTTATTGGCTATCTTGATGAGACCATTTATATAGCTCAATCCACTAGCTATGTTGTCGAAGGATATGAGCAGAAAGTTTGCAAATTGCTAAGATCCATTTATGAACTTAAGTAGCCATCCCGTTCATAGAATAAAATATTTGATCAAACGAACAAGACTTTTGACAACATAGCCAATGTGTTGAGTCATGCAAATTAAATTGTTGAGTATGACTCCTATTTCAGTCAAATTTGTGAAATAATCTTCCAGTTAAACTCTATTTATTTATTTCAATCAAACTCTGATTAGTCTAGATTATTTTATTATTTTTTACCTATGAATTTAGCCTATAAATAAACTATTTTACAACCTTAGAAAATACACCCATTAGAGATTAGAACTCATAACACATTTATAAAATTTTGTGTTTATATTTTGAGGGTTCTTTGTTTTTAGGTTTTCAGGGTTTAGTTTTTATGTCCATCTTTTGTACTCTTCATTCTTTTTCTGTTATATTAAAATTAACTTTGCCCGTAGTTTTTATCCTCTTTGGAGCGGTTTTTTCCATATTAAATTTGTGTGTTCAATTTCTCAGTTTCTTTCGCTATTTTTAGTTGTTCGTTGCTTAATCGAGTCAATCCCCAACAAGTGGTATTAAAGCTAGTTCAATTTTCGTAAATTAGCCCGTTCAGAAATGGCAGCAACAAGGTTTGAAATTGAGAAGTTTGATGGTGTCACAAATTTTAATCTATGGTAAGTTTGAATGATGACAATTCTAGTTTAAATCGGCCTGAAAAATATTGTTACCAGGAAAAAGCAAGAGAATCTAAATCAAATAGAATGGGAAAAGCTTGATGAAAAGGCCTTGTCTGCAATCCAGTTGTGCCCCGTGAATACGATATTATAGGAGGTATTGATGGAGAAGACCCCATCCACATTGTGGAAAAGGTTAGAAACTCTTTATGCGACTAAGTCTCTAGCTAACTGTTTAGTATTGAATGTCTATTTATGTTTCGCATGAATGAAGTTGAGCTTCTTAGATATCACAACAGTCAATTCATTACTATTTTAAATGATTTAAAGAATATTAAAGTTTAGATTGACGATGAAGATCAAACTAACCTATTACTATGCTTTTTACCCCTTTCGTACAAGTCTTTCGAAGAGACCCTAATTTATGGCAGAGACAAACTCTCGTTTGAAAATGTGAACGGTCATTTTTTGAGTAAAGACAAACTTGGCAATGGGTTTGGTTTGGATAGCAAGGCAAATAGGCAAGCTTTCGTTTTGTTAGCATAAAAAAAGTGAGACAAAAGGTGTCGCTATTGTAAAAAGTTAGGTCACGTCAAAGTAGATTGTTATAAACTACGAAATAAAAGAGCTGCTGAGAGTAACGAGGAAAATGTAGCTGGTGCTAATTTGGCCGATGAAAGCGGTGATGATTTCTTGTTAGTGTCAACGAGCAATAACTCCAAGCTTACATCCTACTGGATCCTAGATTTGGGATTTTTTCCACGTGTTGTAATGGCCCTAACCCGAATCCGTCACCGGAATAGAGTTACGGAGCATTACTAGAGTTACAAATTTATTTATCAGGCATTTTATTTCATCTAGCATTCATATTTGAAACCAATTAAAATCAAACATATTGTTCCTTAATCATACTTATTTTTCTCAACATGTTTTACTTGAATTTATTACTTGTCTCAACATACTTAATTTTCCTTGTATCAACGTATCAAAGATAATCACATATTTACACGTCATAATGAATATCATTCTTTTGTCATTTCTTCATAAACATAAATCAGTTAATTCATTATATCAATATTTTATGTACCATTAACTTGTATTTCCTTATGTCACATAATTCCATGTAACACTTAACATCTTTGCCAAATTAGTGAATGTCTTACGGGATTGAGTACTTAGTTTTCTCGATGCCATAGTCCAATTATGGTATTACACAGAATCACATAATCACATATTGCCATGGTCCAACCATGGTCTTTTTCCGTCAATTCGCCTTTTATCATTGAATGAAAGTACTCAACCCAGCGTTCTACTCAATTTGAACATTTAATTCAATTTCCATACTTTTACCTTATTCACAATTTAATAACGAACGTATGAAATAATACATCATATCATTCATAGTGCTAAATATTAATCACCACAACTCAGCCATATAAGCTTACTCAATTCAATTCAAACATATAATCACACAATTAGGTTACATGAACTTACCTGGCTAAATCGCAAAAATACCAAGATTTAAGGGTATTTTAGTAATTTTCTATTTTCCTCGATTTTTCAACCGATCTTGATCTAAATTAATAATTTCATTCAATTTATTAATTTAGGCAATAAAATAATTCATTTCACTCAATTTGGTCATTTTGATAATTTTACAAAATTGCCCCTAAAGTTTTACTTTTATTCAATTTAGTCCCTGAGCCTAAAACATGCAAATTTGCCATGCTAGCTGAATATTCATACATATTTTCCTCCTCCTCCTCCTCCTACTCTCCATTCCACACCCTTAATTTATGTAACATGCTTATAAGTAACATTATCAATAATTTCACTATTTACTTATATGTATATTCAAAGTTGTCCATTTGAGTCATAGTTACTAAATTATTTATATCTTAAGCTACAGAACTCCAAATTAAGATCCGTTAATTTTTCTTAAAACTAGACTTATGTTTCTTTTTACCATAAAATTTTTAGAATTTTTGGTTCAGCTAATGAGTACATTTTATTCTTTAAAGTCACCCATATTCTTCTGTCTGACAGTTCTGACCCTTTTTCACTAAAAATTAATTATCTCCTTGTACGGGATTTGGATGATATTCCCGTTTGTTTCCCTTAAAAATAGACTCATTTAGTATTTCAAAAATATAAATTTAATCCTCTAATTATTTTTCTCCAATTTTTTATGATTTTCCAAATTCAGAACAGGGGAACACAAAATCATTCTAACATTGTCTCTCAAAATTTATTATATCTCATGATTTATAATTCATTACTTACACTGTTTCTTCTATAAGAAACTAGACTCAATAAGATTTAATTTTATATTTTATTCATCCTCTAATTAGATTCCCATAATTTTTGGTGATTTTTTAAATTTAGCCTATTACCGCCGTCAAAAACTGCTTTAGTGCAAGTTATTAATTACCATGTTTACAACACCCTTATTTTCTTTCTCTACACTATTTCCCATCACTTTCTCTTATTTTCTCTTCACTAACATATCAAGAACATAGAACCATATATAAAAAAAACTCTACATTAACATCATTTCCATGCTTTTTCAATAATATCAAACTTAAAAATATATTAAAATCTTGATGTTCTTACCTTGTCCTCTCGATTTCAATCTTTAACTTGATTTTCTCTCTCCTCCAGCTTCCATTTCTTGAGTCTAACTTGAAATTCTAACTCCCCATAGTCTCTTTAACATTTTTCCCTTTTGGTAGCTATGGAAATTCTTTTGATTTCTAAGTAAAAATGGTGATTTTTTTTGTGGAAAGACCAATTTGTAAAGAAAGCAAAACTTTCTTTCTTTCTCTCTTCACAAACGTTGGATGCATGGGAAAGGTGGTGGATGGTGTGTTTTTTTTTTCTTTCCACACACACACATATATATATTAAATTAAATAATAAAATATTAATAAATATCTTATAAAATATTAATAAAATAATAATTTTCTAATTAATTAATTTAAAATATCATCAATATAATCATTACATTCTAGAATTCTCTCTCTTACTAATTGACCATTTTTCCCTTCACGGTCTTTTAAAATTTCACTCTTGAGTCATCACTTAATTTGATAAAATTACGATTTAGTCCCTCATAATTCTTTACCTATTCAATTTGGTCCTAATCCATCCATTTTTCTTAGTTTCTAGATCATTCCAACCCTAAAATATTTGCACTATTGGTCTTTTAAAATTTTCATATTTACACTTTAACCCTTTAAATTTTGAGTATTTACTATTGGGCACAAAATTTTTCTCAGTTCTACAATTTAGTTCTTTCTTGAATTAATAATATAATATATCATAATATACTTCCCAATGTTGACATCAATCAAAATTTCCTTTTTTGTCACTTTATTTACTTACTTCACTATATTAAGGATAATATCTTACTTTCCTACTGTAATAATTTTTGGGGTACTACATGTGTCCCAATAGAGAATGGTTCTCCAAATACAGTTCGGTTGAAGGTGAAGTTGTGCACATGGGAAATGATTCAGCTAGTAAGGTAATTGGTATTGGTACTCTTAAAATTAGGATGCACAATAGGACGATTAGGACACTCTCAGATGTCAGGTATGTACTTACCTGATTTACGAAAGAATCTCACCTCTTTAAGTATTTTAAACTTGAAAGGATACAGAATCAACATCGAGTTGAGTGGCATTAAGGTATCTCGTGGAGCTCTCGTTTTGTTAAAAGGTAAAAGGATCAACAATCTTTATATTCTGGAAAGTTCTATAGTGACAGGTGAAATCGAACGTCCCTCGTCCATTACGGAGTCAAAGTCAACTTATTTGAAGCGAAGACAACTTGGTCATAGGAGGGAAAAATGTATGACCGTTTCGTTGAAGAGAGGTTCTCTTTTGGATGTAGGTTTTGAAAAGTTACGGCACTATGTTCATGAAAATCAGACTCGTGTTAGTTTTGATTTGGCAGTGTACAAGTCAAAGGCTAGAAGTCTTTCAGTTTCTGAGCACATATTCAACTCAGTTGATTTGGCAAAAATGGCGTTGTAGAAATATGAGTCAATGTGGAGATTTGTTGAGTATGACTCTTATTTCAGTTAAATTTGAGAAATAATCTTCCAGTTAAACTCTGTTTATATATTTCAATCAAACTCTGATTGGTCTAGATTATTTTATTATTATTTAACCTATAAATTTGGCCTATAAATGAACTTTTGTACAACCTTATAAAATATAACCATTAGAGATTAGAACTCATAACATATTTAGAGAATTTTGTGTTTACGTTTTGAGGGTTCTTTGTTTTTAGGTCTTCGGGGTTTAGTTTTTATCTCCATCTTTTGTATTCTTTACTCTTTTGCTATTATAGTAAAATTATCTTTACTTGTGATTTTTATCCTCTTTAGAGGGATTTTTTTACGTTAAATTTATGTATTCAATTTCTTAATTTCTTTCACTATTTTTACTTCTTCGTTGCATAATCAAGTCGATCCCCAACATAAACATCAACATTGAAACTAAAATTAAATATCTAATTTAAAAAAAAGTCAAGTATGAATTTAAATATATTAAATCGAATACTGAAGTTAAAACAAATATATCAAATAAAATATGAAAGTGTTGCGGAAGCTTTAAAGAGCACCCACATGTTGAGTACACAATGACGAAACCCTAAATCTCATAAATATTTTATTAAGTTTTTTAATTTCCTCACAAGCACCTTCAAATTTGGGCCCAAAATTTAAATCTCAAAACTAACCTTACTCTGCCTTCAAAAATCCCTCC
Organism: Gossypium stocksii; assembly: GCA_020496765.1. Taxonomy (NCBI): domain Eukaryota; kingdom Viridiplantae; phylum Streptophyta; class Magnoliopsida; order Malvales; family Malvaceae; genus Gossypium; species Gossypium stocksii. The sequence goes on from CM035623.1 coordinate 117,501,016, forward strand.
CTTTTTTCTTTTTCTTCTTATGTACTATTTTATCAGTCTATCGCCACCATATCTCATTTCTGCACCACCATAAAAACCCTAGCCTTCAAAGTCAAAATCTCATCTCAATACTCCCAAAAATGGTGAAAAAGAAAGTTACCCATCAATCCAATGACCCCAAACAACGAAACCCGTCTCAGGAAATCCATGACCCTGCCAAAGATTCAACCTTTACTAAAGCTTCCAACCCTTTGAGCCGCCAATCTTCCACGGAAGATCCTAAGGAGAAGCTCCAAAATCTAAAGTCTCTTAACTCTTTGCTTGTCAAGGAAGCCTTTGAGAGTAGGCAACAGATTGACTCCTTGGTTCAAGCCAAGGAAGCTCTTGAGGTTGAGTTGATTGAAAGGAAGAAACTTGAAGCTGAGGAGAGTGAGAAAAATGTGAGCTTTGAGCTGCAGAATGGGTTGGTTTCTGTTTATATGGTGAACCAAATGAAGGAACTTGGTGTTGAGAGGGAAACGGTGATTGGGGCATTGAAAAATAAGGTGAGTGGACTAATGGGTAGTCTTGAAAAAGAGAGGAAAATGTTAAGTTTGGTTTCTGAAGAGAGAGATTTGGTAAGGAATGATTTTGAGCTGCAGGTTAATGAGGGTAAGTTGATGAAAGAGAAACTGACGGAAATGGAGGGGAATGAGAGGAAATTTGTGGAAGAAATTGGGCAACTTAAAGTGGAATATGATAGGTTGGTTTGGGAGAAAGAGGAATTGGAGCAAGTGAAGAGTTCGATGGTGAAAGATAGAAATTTGTTGGAGAAAAACATGAAGGATATGGCTGGGGAAGTTGAGCATTTGAGAAGGGAGAATGAAAAGGTTGCGAGAGAGAAGAAAGAGATTGAGATTGAGAAAAATGAGCAAAGACTGAAGATTGATGAGATGGAAAAGGAAATGAGGGAAATGAGTGAAGTTATATTGAGTCTGAGGAAGGAAGATGGGGTTTTGAGGTCTAAAATTTTTGAGTTGGAAAAGAATTTTGGGGAAGCAATGGATAGGGAGGCAGAAAGGGCGATTGAGATCGGTGCAATGGTGGAAGAAAAGAGAGCAAAAGAAAGGAGCATTGAGAGACTAATGGAGGAAAAGGATTTTATGTCAAGATCATTGGAGGCAATAATGGTGGAGTCAGAGGATAGGCAGAGAAGAATTGAGAAGTTATTGGAGGAAAGTGATGCAAATAGAAGAGTGTTGGAAGTAAATGAGAAGGAATTAAGGGATATGCATAAGAAAACCAAGGAATTGCTTGGAGATAAAACTGAGATCGAGAAGGCCAAAATCCATGGTGAGAACGAAAACATCAAGTTGCACAATGAAGTAAGTGAGCTGAGGAATATTGTGCATAGGCTGCAAGAAGAATGCTTGGATCATCAAAAGAAGAAGGATGAATTGGTTTCCGAAGTTAGCCGGTTTAGAGCTTTAGTTGATCAAGTAACACTTGAGAGGGGCAATGCTTTGAAAGGATTCGATAAGGAGAAGCATAATGGTGTTAATTTGAGATCGAAAGTTTCGGAAATGGAGAATATGCTCAAGAAAACTGAGGAAGAGCTTGCGCAAAAGAGGACCGAATGGCAGAACCTAATCGAGGAAAAGAAAGAGATGGGGAGTCACATTGGATCACTGGCTGAAGATAAAGATAGGTTGCATTTGGAACTTTTGGAGACAAAGAGAAGTTTCAATGATTTGAGAGCTAAAATGGAATCGACAACTATTAATTATGAGCGAGCATTGACTCTGTTGAAGAACACTGCTTCACTGTTATGTCAATCTAAAGATGAAAAATCGCCAGAAGAAGCTGCTATTGCTGACCAGAAACTGGAAGATGAAATCGAACTATATGCAATGGAATTGGAAGCAATCAAGAAGGCATTTAAGAACAAAGAGACAGTGGCTCAAGACTTGAAGCAGAAAGTTGAGTTAATGGAGAAATCCATGGTGGAAGCACAAAAGAAAAAGAGTTTCTGGACTTTGGTGTCGTCGGCAACAACTCTTTTGGCTGCAATTACAGTTGCATATGCTGCAAGAGGACGTTGAACGGTTTGCTTTGGTAGTTAACTTTGATTTACAGTCTTTTTCCCCTTTACTTTTATGATTAACTGAGAAAATTCTAATGTGACGACATAGTATGTTGTCTAGTTTTGAACTTTAGCTCAGTGATAAATAATAGGTTCTTGAATAAGTCAAGAATCATAACCTCAAAAGGATACCTTTTTAACTGCTTTATGATCGTAATATCTATATGTTGATGCTTCATGTTTAGCCATATTGATCCGTGTTGTCTGCTTATATGTTATTTTGTTGTTTATACTGTTTGGTTAAACTAGAGCTTGATTTGATCATGCTAATCTTTGTTGTCCAGACTCATTCGTGAGTTTTAAATACGGGAATGTGTCCAACACGAGTGTCTGACATGAGTATTGCGTAAGAGAAATGAAAACTCGAACATAGATAGTTTGCTTAAAGCTCTATTTATCTGTTGACTAGGTTTGTTTCATGATGACTAATCCAATATAAATATGTGTATATATACATGAACATGTATCAATGGAACATTCATAAGCAAAAAGCTAATACAATTTCAAATGTTCAAGCTTTCACTTTGATTGTAGTTGGACTTGGATTTTAGGAGTTGAATCATTTGTGTAGTAATTGTACCTTGTTCCTATGTTACTCGGATTTCTATTTGAATGTTGGATATGAGTACGTGCTTGACACGGGTGTGTTTGACTTTTTTTAAGTGTTTCATGTACATGCACTCCCTAGAAAAGAGCATGTAGATATCAAAAATTGAATTCGGTATATTTGCATTAATCAACTCAACTAAACTCGTAGATTATTCTGAACTTTGAAATTTATCATATGAAATTTCACATGCTGCTGATGCCATCCCTAGTTAGAGCACATGATTAGAAACAAAACCAATTCATGCCTGAAATTAGGCGGGGGACAAAGGAGAATAAATTAAGCAGAAAATAACAAAAATTAGGACAAAATAAAACCAAAATTAATTTCCAAACAAAAAAGTCAAATAGACAAAAGGGTTGATGTCTTTATCAAAAGCTTAGCTGTTTATTTATCATTATGCTAAATATTTAAGCACACCATGAAAGCAAATCCTAAATGTGTGCTTCTCAAAAATGGGTCCCTTTCAATGCAAATCCAAATTGCATCCACTATTATAAGTTCTTTTTCTAGGTTTTATTTTGGGGAATATAAAATCAATTGAACTGAATGTATCTCTTTGGGTTTTCTTCCCTTTTCCAAACAAGCCAATTTCTATACTTTCACTCCAAAAATGACAAGAATGCATCCGATACGAGTAAGGTCCTCGAAAAGTCCTATCTTTACACCTGCATCCGGATATGCATCAAACACGGATGTTGAGCACAGATGCTTGTCTTAAGGTAAATATAAACAATCATAAGCCATAAATCACAAAACTAAAATTTTATCAATCTTAGGAACAATATAATTGTATTTACAGTTGCCTGAAAAAGAGTTTCAAACAATACTAGAGCAAACAGAACAGCAATAAATCAAAAATAGAGGAAATAGAGACGCTAAAAACACAAGGAAGACCAATTTAAGCCATCGTCTTTACATATACTAATAGTAACACATATTTATAAACATACAAAAGGGTGGAGCCTTTAGAATCCGTCTTCTAATATTAGCTTTATGTAACATTAGCCGAGCACCGACCCTTTGATCGGGTACCTGTAAGAGAGCTTCGTAAAACTATAACATCCGTTGTCCAAGCAGGGGGTTTATCAGCTACACGCTGAAATACCACCTCTTCTTCATGATATATATACACACACAAGCGACGGTAACTAATCACCACGAGATCGTGAAAAGTTAATTATATTTAGCAGTCAGAACTCACAAATTCACTTATCTCGTCCATAACCGTATGGAAGTGATTGTTATTCGGCAACAAGTAGAAACCTATTGTCGCCTGTTCCATATATAAAAGTTTAACCTCTTTGCCAGCCTTTCTGAGCCCTTCAACATAAGCCAATTGCCAGTCCTGAATAAGGTCCAAACCGGCAACCACAACAAGACTCTTCGGAAATTTGATTCCTTCAAGGCTTCCACCGTTAGGTCCAAATGGGTTACATGCAGGATGGTCACGGTTTTCACCTTCGGGGAGAAAAGCTCTCCAGTACCAGTCTCGATCTCGTAGAGTAACAAAGTATTTCCCATCTAAACGCTTTTCGGATTCAGTTCTATCTTGTCCACCAAACATTGGATTGAGCAGTATATTTCCCAACACATCAATTCCAGATTCCACAGCTCGTGCCGCAACATGGTGTGCGATGTTACCACCAGAGCTATCCCCAGCCAAATATATATGAACCTTCGAATCTTTCCGACTTTGAAGCCATGATCTAGACTTAACCCACTTAAAAGCAGTCCAACCATCATCATAAGCACATGGATACCTATTCTCAGGTGCACGTCGATAGTTCACCGAAATCACAACAGCCTTACAGATACCTACCAATCGTCGACATAGAGTGTCGTAAATAGCACTATTCGCTGAGGAATGTGCAAAGCTCCCACCATGAAAGAAAATTATAACAGGGACAACATCCCCTAAAACAGGCTTTTCAAGCTCAACCATATTTGGCTCAGGCTCTTCAGCAGTACCAGGTCTGTAAATCCGACAAAGAAGGCCTGTAGCACGATCGATGAGGACATCAAACGAGAAAACTCCATCAACTGGGTTCAAATTAGCAGGGACTTTACGATCGAGAAACTCTGCCAAGTGACGATTGAAAGTGCCATCCGGTCGACGGAGAAGATTGTAAGCCAACTTAAAACTGGAGATTAGGACCCATGTATTTAGGGGAACCACCATCTAACAAAGTTCAATAAGATATACACACAGCATGTTAGCAAACAAAATTCATCAAATACATGAACTAACTTTGCAAAGATACACAAAAAGTAGTAAGAATCTATGCTAGCCAACAAGCAATGCAGATATGGCCATGTAAATCCATGATTTTCACAAAGATTGAAATCAAATGTTATCATCCTCTAAAGCAAGGTGATCCAAATCAATAAATACAAATGATTTTCAAAATCCAAAGAACACCACAAAAGGAAATAAATGAATGAAAAAAACTAATACAATGGCTTAACCAAATCAGAAAAACTCCAACTTTCTTGGAAAACAAACAGAAAAAGCCCAATCCTATATATCATTACAAAAATAATAATAATCAGCAAAAACAGCAAAGGAATCAATAAGAAATGATAAGATCAACAGCTCTAACAAAAAATAAGCTATAACTCAACTTTATTCAACCAAAAACCCAATAATATATCAAAATCCATCAAAATAAACCATCTTTGACAACCAATTTAGAGAGAAATTGTACAAGTTGACCAAAGAAATTAAGGGGGAAAAAAAAGAAGAACAAGATTTTACCTTGCACTCATTGAGGTTGACTTCATTACTTCCAGCCATTCCCCTTTCTTTTAAACACTCAAAAACAAAACCCAAATGCTAAAAACAGATCTTTTTCGAAAAAAATTCAGAAACCCATAATTTATATCACAAATCAAAATCAAATAAATGAAAAAAAAAGTCCAACAGAGCTTTTAACCTTTTCTCATTCTTTTCTCCACTCCAATTATCCCTCCTTTTTCCATTTTTCTCTTTTGCTGCTCAACTTCATAAGTATAACTGTATAAGAGCAGGAAACTAATTTTTTTAGAAAAAAATCTCCGTAAAAATCTCTTAAATAAAAACAGATAAAAAGAGAGTAAACTGTAAACGATAAAATCATAAATCTCACTGGAATAAAACAGCGAAGTTGTAACCTGTATTGTATGTGTGTCGTGTAGTGAAGGATAAGAAAATGCGCGCAGTTTAGAAAATGTCAAGGGCTAATGCTAACATATACCTAGAGTGAATGTGGGACATGAGAGACGACGCGACAAAATGAGTGGCCGAAAGATTAACTGTTCTGCGGGTCCCTTGCATGTGGGTTTAAAAAAAAAAATCAATTTTATACATCAAGTTTTTGTTTAGTAAACTTTTAAAATTATTTAATTGTTTAAGTTATTCCATTGTTAATTTTTTTTAAATTCAGTTCACAAGCTTTAAACAAAGATTCAACTATCAATTTGGTGGAACGGTACTTATAAATGAGTAGAAAAACATATCTCAAATTCAAGTTGATCTGATAGTCGATATCGAAGATGAAAATTGTTCGGATTTTAATTTGTAAATTAATAACCTCCAAAATTATTTCATAAAAAAAAACTAAAATATAGAAGATGAGGTGAAGTTTACTCTTTTGATTGTTGTCGAAGGTGAGAACGAAGAAAACTATACAATAGCAATTTTGATAATTTATTGACTTAAGTAAAATTTTTTAAAAATTTAAATAACTATTTTATAACTTTTTAAAGTTAAATGACTAAAACATAAAATTATTAATAATTTAATAACCATAAATATAATAGATCGAACACATGAGAATTTTTAACTTTGTTGCTGTTGAGATTAAAAAAAATTATATTATTAATATACCAACACTAAGACTAAATTTAAATATATTAAGTTGAAATCTTTTTAAAAAAATTAAAATAAAAAATAAGATATATTAATTATATATAAAAATATTAATTTTATAAATAAGGAAAATTAATATTTTCATCAAAATTAAATACTATTATTTGGTTATATATAAAGAATTTAGATGTAAATAAATGTAATTAATTTGTGGAAAGGTACATTGCTTGCACTTTTAAAGAAGGATTTAAGTTTAAAATTTAGAGGCAGCATTATTAAGAGGGATATGAACTTTAAATATAATTTTTTCTACAAAACGAATATAAAAAATACAAAATAAAAATAAAAAAAATCTTAAGCGAAAATATTTTTTTTCAATTTTAAAAATATATAATGAGAATTTTACCATTAACAAATCAACAAATTAATTATACATGTGATTTTTTGCATGCATTCTTATTGGATTAAACCAAATTAAAATTTAAATACCAAAATAGAAGCTAAAGCTTTATTATTTAAGAAATGTTGAACTACACAACTAAGATTATTCAACAAAGTAATAGGAAAGAAAACCCTAAAAACTTTAATTACTTTATAAGTCTCTTTAAGGATGAGTTTGGATAGGCTGTGCGTTTAGCTGCGGTTAGTGTAAAAACAGTAGTGGCGGTGAGATTAGATACTGTAACGATATTGTAGCATGAAACAAAAAGTAAGCTAAACGCACCACACCACACCCAATTTACCCATCCAAACTAGGCCTAAGTTATCATCCAACTAATTTAATAAGCACTTATCATCGATTTGAATACTAGCATTATCTTTATAAATTGTCTTGAATAATTATCTTATTAATCACTTCATCACATGTTTTGAAAATATAAGGATAGGCTTTTTCATTCCTCAAGCTATCTTTTGAATATTCATTTGAAAATTTTTAAAAAAAATTGAATAAAAATATTAAGCATAAAAAATAAGTTAAAAAAAATTAAATACATTTAAAATATAAGTTGAGTTTAAATTAAAATATTTAAAGCTAAGAATACCTCGACCTAACACGTTTTTCAATTTTAAAAACATGTTAAATTATATCATAATAGAGTAATAATTAAACTTTTTTTAACACTTAAAAGATTCGGGTTTGTTATATATAGTAATAGTAAAATATATACATAAATACTAAATAAAATTAATTATAATTAAAAAATATATATGTGTCCAATTTAAATTAGAAATTTAAACAGTAATAAACTTATATAATTATATATAGTATTATTATTATACATAATTCGATCTAAACTTAACTTGACTTAATTCATCAACACTTCTAATTAAACCAATCGAAAGAAAATCGAGTGAATTCGAATATAAATTTTTAACATTGTTAGGGGTACCATCTTGGCAAATTGAGATTCTATTTTATCCACACCATAATTTATCATTTAATTAATTAATTAATTTACACAATGTGGTCCCATTCACACGGAAAATCTATAATGCCCCAAATGACCAATGACCAATCCCTATAATAATTGCCCCCTTCTTGGCTTTTTCTTATAACCCCACTTTTATTTATTTCCACGTGTGAATAAATATGAACAATCCATCTCTATCACGACAATTAAATATGATAAATTTTTAATATATTATAAAAATATGAAATAAACTTACTAAATTTCAGAAATAAAATTTAATCCTTTTAAAATATAAATATGATATTTTTATTATCTTTTATATTTGATTAAAAGTTTTAAATAATTTTTTTTTCAAATTATATAATATTGTATTTATATTTGTAAAATCGAGGAAATCAAAAGGAGTTGTTGTTTTCCAAAAAATAATTAAAAATGTACATTTGCCATTTGCATGAAAAGGTATGTACGTTGAAGTACTTATGAACCAACAAGTTCACATCTTTCAACGTCTCCATGCGGAAACACAATTTTTGAAGAAATCGTAACTCTCTTTTTTTACCCTTTTTATACACAGAAGTAAAAAATGTTTTTTTTATTAATTTCAAAATCAAATTAGGTTAAATTCTATTTTAAAGAATAAGTTTTATTATCACTCTATCAATAATTATACGTAAATATAATAATAAATTCACACTCCCCAACAATGGCCCGTAGTTTTTGTAGATATATGCATTCATATTAAATATTCGTACTTTTTTTATTAGTATTACATAAATTAGATATTATATTGGATTTTTTAATTAAAATACAATCAATATGTCCTTATATAAAAGGATTTTTTTTATTTTTAAAGAAATCTACAAAGAGTCATCCGCTCGAAATTGATAAATCCCTCAACACGTCTAGTATTGTTCCTAATAGAAATTTTGTTTTTTAACTTTGTTAAAAGTTCGAGTATCTAAAGAGATGGTTAATTCACAAAATATAAACGTCTCGTCCGAATGTCAAAAAAGACGAACAATGCGCGTTAAGCATGTTCACCCACCAAAAATTTCTTATATTTGCAATTTGTGATATTTGAACCCTTACTTAATAGAATATAAGGAGTCTTTGGGTAAGTATGTGGTCACAAATTTATCTCTTAGGAGACAGAAATCCGACAGCAAAAACTGAAGGAATTTGCCTTCCCTCAACATTTTATATTATATAGATTGGTTCAAATCAATCCACGTAACTTAAGAGTAATCAATTTAATCCCTAATGATATGATTCAATTACTGATGGTATGTAGCTTATATGATAAAGGCCATGCATGTGCATGCATGAATTTTCCCTCATTCAAGGCAATGTTTGGCATGCCCTCCAACTAATAAATAAATAAATAAAATTTCCCTTTACTCCGGCTTTTATGTACAACAGAAATAAATAAGAATTGCTTAATAATAATAATAATAATAAAAGAATTAAGAGCATGAAAAGCTGTTCACCTTGTGAAATTTCAATGAGCTTTCCTTCACATTTATAATAATGTATATAATTATCTTATTAATGGTAATCACATGGTCTCTTTGGATTATTTATAGATTTCCACTAAAATATATATGTGTCGTTTAAATTATTTAATTCAAATATAGTTACTTATCATTAAAAATTATTTCTCCACCTATGATCCCTTAACTTTACTTCAAATAATATATATAATCAATCATATTGGAAAAATATATATTTTATTTCAGTACAATGCAAAAATAAATATTAAGTGTGATGAAGAAGAAAACCAACAGGGAGCATCTAGCCTTGCTGTCCTTGTCTAGAATTTCACCGTCAAGGGGCAGCTTTGGGGTGTGTTGGGTCAACAACTATGAATAGGTTTTCGGCTTCTTTTGCATTGGCCTCTTTCCATAAGGATAAATTTTGGACTCCTTTTTTTAATAAAATTTAATAATAATTTTCGTTTATTTCGTTTTGGTTTTAAAAATATCTATTTACTAATCACGAGAATTAGGTGAGATGGCAATGATCTCTCCTACCTTAACCATTGGTTAAGTGTTCGATCCTCATTCTGAGTATGAAACAGTTTTAAAATTCATGGCCAGTATCTATCCCTTAATGGCCTACAAAATACGAAAGATTAATTATTGTGCTCGCTTCAGTAGATACCTTAAAAAATAAAAATATATATATATATCCATTTACCCTTTTTACTTTTGATGAAGAAATACATTAAATTTTGGTTTGTTAATAAATTTAGCTCTCAATATTTATATTTTTTATTAATTTAGTCTTTATTTTTTTAGTTAACTTTGACCGTTAACCTTGTAAAAATAGTCAAATTACTTTTTTTAACAGAAACATCAAGTAAAACATACTTTTTAATGATATTGGTGTTGCAACTTGCATGGCAAGCCGCGTACATTTCATATTGACATAATACTATTTATCTTATATGTCATATCAACAAATAATTTGGAAATATAAATATAAATTTTAAAAAAAATAACTTTAAGTGCACATGAATTGTTATACAAGTTGTCATTTTAAAAAATTTAGCACTTTAGTAGTATTTTCGTTAAAAACAATGGCAATTTGATTCTTTTTTAAAAAACATTGTCAAATTTGACTCTATTTAAAAGGTTAGAGACCAAATTTAACTAAAAAGAATAAAAGCTAATTTAATAAAACATATAAAAATTAAGGGTTGAATTTATAATCATATCATCAAAATTTTAAAATATATTTATTGAATAAATTTTAAATAAGAAAACAACTTTACCCTTTATTAATTATTATTCTATTTGTTTTTATTATTTTGATTTCCTATATTCAGTAAAATTCAATTAAAAATAATAAAATTTAATTATTTATAAAATAATTTAATTGTTGTTAAATTAAATTATAAATTGCATTACATTAGTATGTTAAACATAATATATTTTCAATTAATACAAATAAATATAGTTTTGCTAAAAAATTATAAATATAATTGGTTTACATAGAATAAGACTTTAACTTAATACTTCAAAATTCCCAAGGTATTAACCTTGGCATTAAGTCAATGTCACATTAGTTGTATGTTTATTTTTAATAAATTATTATCAATGACAATTATGCTTTGTTTTTCTTCTATTTTATTTTTTATTTATGATATTTTTTGTACAAATATATTAAATTTGATAATCACCAAAGCGTGGGGTGAATTGATGTTTTAAAATATTTAAGAAAATATGACAAATAATAGAGAATTAAAGATTTATAGTAGTTCGACTCCAATTGCCTACCTCCATTCCTTTAGCTTACCATGATTAATGATTTCCCAAATCACTAAATTTGAACTTTTCAAGTATAATGTTTACCTTTACAAACATTATCTTTTCAATGGGCAATATAGAGTCAATTCCCTCGAAGTTTTTCAATCTAGAACATTGAGCAAATCTTTACAAAGATGATAAATAAGAATATTGATTAATGGCACCTCTCAAAGGAAGATATTACAATGATCAAGCTCACTTAAGGACAATGCAACACTTGAAAGAATGAAAGAGATATGTGTATGAAGAACAAAGAAAATATCAATGAAAAAATTGAATTTTTGCACAATTGACTTTATAAACTTGTTTCTTGGCTTCAATTCAGAGATATCAACTTGTATTCATGACTTCTAAGAACCTTTCTAATGACCCAAAATTCACGGGCACCGAAAAAGTGAGTTATAGGGCCTCCGTCTTAGTAAAATAAGTCCGTAAATATTTATTTAAAATATTTACGAAGTTAGTTAAGAGTCTAATTAGGTCTTGGCTAGATGAATTTAATTTAATTAGAAGTAAATAGTAAAAAGGACTAAATTGAATAGAGTATAAAAGTTTAATTATAGACTAGAGAAAAGTCAATGAATTAAAATAGTAAATAAACTAATTTCTGATAAGTGTATAGAAATTATGGTGAAATGTGTGTGGTAAAAATAAATAAAAATGTATAAATATAATTGATTTACTTATAAATTAAGTAAAAGATATTTGTTACTATATTATTATAATATATTATTATTAACTAAATAATAAATAAAACATAAAAGAAAAAGATAGAAAAAGAAGCAGAAGGTGAAACGAAATTGGGGAAAGAAAAAGAGAAAGAAAAAGAAAAAGCTTGGAGTTAAATCGGTAAGTCAATAAAGTCATTTTCTTATAATTTTGGTGATTTTGGAGTTCTAGAGTTAAATACTATTGAATTTAAGTTGAAATTTTAAAAGATAGTAGATTTTTTAGTAGGTTTCATGTTGAACAAATTATTGAATTGGGGGTTTATTTGATAGAATTTGTGATTAAAATTGATTAAAGGATTAGATTGTAAACTAGGATATAAGTTTTGTATTGTAGGGACTAAATTAAAAGAAATTTGAAATTATGGAATTATAATGAAAATTTGATAGTTAAATTAAAGATTAGATGGAATTTGGGTAGAAATAAGATATGAAATGTAATGGGAAGGTAGATGAAATTAGTTAGGACTAAAATGAAATTTAAGTAAAAGTGGAATAGAAATTCAATAATTATTGTAAATTAATGTTATTTTAATAATTTGTAAATTATTTAATTTTCGTAGCTAACAAAGAACTCAAGACATCGACCCAGAAGGGGAAGGAAAGGATAATCGATGAGTAGCTCGAGAAAATTTCAGTTTGTATTACTATAAATTGAGTTATTTATTATTTAATGATTAAATTGATATATGTGCTTGGTAAATAAATATGAGGTAAGTGTTAATATTGAGATGGATGGAAATTGAATTGACTAATGATAGTACAAATGTGAATTTGAAATTGAGATTCAATTGATAGTATATTTGAATTGAATTTGAATGATTTGTGATCAAATTGAAAGTGAAAGTGAAACTGATATGTTATCCGATACCCTATTAACTAGTCAGGCTCAGTTGGATATAGTTGGCATGCCATAGGATTGGAAGAGTTCAGGGATACTTCGACCTCGAGTCGATGAGACGCTGGGTGTCATTATTTTACGTCGGATAGATTCGATGAGGTACTGGGTACCACTTTACTTCTGCTAGGCCGATGAGACACTGGGTGTCACTATATTGCTTCGAACTATCCGATGAGGTACTGGGTGCCATTCTGGTGTGTTTGGCTGGATCCGTGTACCCGCCAATGTCTGAGTCTTGTTAATAGGGGTAAATAATGTGAGAAGGCAAAATTGAATAGAAATGAGAAATTTGTACATGTAAAGTGAAATGTGATATGAAATTGAGAAATTAGATTAAAAGAATGAACTAAAGGCTCAAAAGAACATTAGTATTTGAATGTGAATTAATACTATATGTATTTATTGTTTTATGGTTAAATATGTGAAATTCATTTAGTAATTTATAATTTGAATTATAGTAATATCACTGAGTATATCCATACTCAGCGTACGGTTGTTTCTCGTGCGCAGGTTAGTAGAAATCAATATTTCGATATAGCATACAGAACCGATCCCGACTTCAGAAAACCTTGGTGCTGTGTCTTTTCTTTTTAAGTAAATATAGCATGTACCTAGGTCAAATATTTGGGTCTTAGTAATTTTGATTATAAGAAATGAAATTTGGGACTTGAATGGTTATGTTATATGATGAAACTATGATATATTACTTCGGCATAGTTTTAAAGTTAATAAAGTTCTTTTTATTCAAATTAAATGGTTATTTAATAAGTTCTAAAGTTGATATTTTGATATGTTTTAGATGTTTATGTTTATAAATTGAGTTGGTTACGTCATTGGTATTAGATTGGTTGTGGGTTGAAATTGCAGGATTGGCTAGGTAATTATAAAAGACTCATATAGAGTCCACACGGCCCGGCACACGGGTGTGTGACCAAACCGTGTGAGACACACGGCTAGCACATGGGTGTGTGGACTGGCTATGTGTCCCCTGCACCTTAAAAATGAGAAACAGAATGTCCAGGTTTTGGCACATGGCCTAGCACACTGGAGTGTGGCTGGCTGTGTGACCCATACGGACTTTGAACACGGGTGTGTATCAAGGCCATGTGAAAACTGCAGTAGATTCGAATTGAAAATAAATCCACACGGGCTAAGCACACGAGCGTGTGGCTTGGTTGTGTAAAATTAATTTGTTATTAGGTTGGAAGTCAGAGAGTTACACGGGTAAGGGACACGGGTGTGTCCTGGAATACCTTGGCCATATGAGTCACACGGTACACCAACACGGGCGTGTCATGGAGACACACAGACGTGTCCCTAATCCACACGAGCGTGTGAGCCCTGTACCTAGGAAAAAATTTTAAAATTTCACGAAAAATTTCCTGAGTACCTGAATTAGTCCCGAATCACTTCAAACTCATATTTTGGGCCTCAATGGTTCATATAAGAGACTTTATGATTATTTTACATTATGTTAGATAATTATTTATATATTATTCGTTAATTATTCAAAAAGTCCGGTAATGCTCTGTAACTTTGTTCCGATGACGGTTTGGGGTTAGGGGGTGTTACAACCTTGGAGTCGTTTGGAGACGTTGGGAGTAAATTAGAGCCATTGCAGCAATATATTTGAGCATTAATTGTAGATCGTAGGCAATTTGTATCGGTACAAGTGGACTAGTATTGGTAGAAGTCTTTGAAAATAGGACCACTGCAACCCGAACTATCGGTAGAAGTATACTTGTATCGGTAGAAATCTAAGGGTTTCAAGGGTTCTAACCTGTGTCAATAGTTGTATTAGTAGAAGGTACAAGGGAAATCAAAATTGCTCATTGACTTATTTGTATTGATAGAAGTGTCCCCAAGCATCGGTAAAGCAACACAAGTTTTGGTAGAAGAGCCCTTGAGTATCGATAAAAGTTCGAAGGAAAACTTGAGATGCTCTCTAACTTACTTCTACCAATACAAGTGTGCACATGTATTGATAGAAGTATCCGAAATTGGAAAAAAAATGTTTATGAATTGAGATTTTTTAAAGGCATTTTATAATTTTGACCATTTTATGAGTTTGTAAACACTTGAAAATAATTTTATAACTTTAGGGGATAGGGTTACTATTTTTGTTTTTTTGGTTCAATTCATTACAGAAATTGTAATTAAAATTAGTTAAATTAATTTAATTATAATAACAAGTAAGAAAAGCTACATCAGAATAAAAAATGTTGATGTCATTAAGGCATTCGAGGTGGTGTCTTAGTTGACAAAACAGGAATTAAAAAAGTTAAATTTAATTGTCACATCATCTTGACTGTTAATTTTGATCGTTAAAAATTAACGATCAACACTGATCAAGGGATTATTTTATTGAATTTCAATAGTTTAATTACCCAATTGAGTGAAAAAAATCATTATTTTTTTTAAAAAATTTAAAAAATATTTACACTCTTAAATTAAATAAATTCTAAAAACTAAATTTATCTGGTAGATTTGATGTTGGAACATAAACATTCAAAAACCCTTGCCTATTCTCAAGTTGCAATCGATTAAACACGATAAAATAACATGACTAATGACATATTGTATTCAACTTTAACTTTCAACATATTTAATGTATTTTATTACATTTAAATTTATATAATTAGTACAAAAATCTATAAAAACACGTCATGCATATAAATTGTCACTTTCTCCTAATCTATTGCTATCTTTAATAACTCTCAAATCTTAATATTTATATTTCATTCTATATTTTTGTATTTATATATGCAAGAAGGAAAAAAAATACTAGAAAATTGGATGTGGACGAAAAATGGGTAAGTGGGGGATGTCTTTGCCATTTTAGGGTTGGGATGGATGAATGGGAAGCTGTTGGCAAGCAATACTGCGGAAAATTTGGGAAAGTTCAGCCCATTTCCAAATCAAGATTTCCCTTTTTGGCAATCAATCAAATTGCAGTTTTGTGGAAATAACAAATTCAACCTTCCATTCATCCAAGTGGATTCCACGTGGCTCTTGTTTAAATTTTAGGTTCAAAATAAAATTTTTATCATTTATAATTAAATTTCATTAAAATTTAAAGACTTAAGAGGTAAATATACCAAATTAAGGGGACTAAGATTAAAGTTATCCATGGGTTGGGTTCGGGTTGGGCGAAATACAAAATTTTAGGCTCGGGCTTGGCACGACCCGAAAATAAACCTAAAATTTTATCTAAACTCAACTCATATAAAAATGCTAAAACTAGAGCCCAATCTAGTCCACCTGTATTAAAATTTGAATATAAATAAATTTAAAAAATAATAAATCAAATGCACTAAAAGTATTAAAATAATATTTCCAAACAAATGAAAAAATATAAAAAAGTTTTAAGTAGCACTAAGATAAGTGTAACTTAGCAAGCAAATACTTCTAGAATATTAACAAAATTAATAATAAAACAAGAGTTATACAATATCCAAACAATAACAATAAAATAGCGAAATGATCACAAAATAATAAAAACAGTGGCAAAACAATAAAAAAAATAATTGTTTCTTTTGCAAATCTTGGTTGAGCCTAGGCCAAAAAAGTTTACCCAAGGCTCAACCCGCTTTACAAACGAGCCTTATTTTTTGTCCAATCTAATTTTTTGGGCCTGTATTTTTATTCAATCATTCTAACTTTTCAACAAAATCTCTGAACATTAAGACTCTTGCCAGCCCATCCCATGAGTTAATTCATATTTGTTTTGATAAAATTATTTAAATATATTTTATTTTATTAATCTAAATTCAATTAGCTATTTAATGATTAAGTGTGGTTATAATTTTCTAAGTCAAGAAAGGTGGATTTAGGAGATATTTTGTAGAACCTTTATCAATTGTTAAATATATGCAAAGTAGTATAACAAAACTCTTATGTATTAAGCTTTGATTACTTGATAAAAATAGATGAAAAATATAGAAGGGAGAAAAACAAGCTTGTTTAGTGGTTACGGTGCAAATAATAAGAAGTATGTTCTAAAAATTGACCTTATTTCTCTTAATTATGTCTTAATAAATTTAAAATACATATATTTAAAAGCATGAGATAATGAAGGATGGAATTCTTGATGAATTTCATGGTGAAAACGGTAACAAAAGAACAAGTGTATTGAAATTAAATTATTATTTCAAGAGATAATATCATATTTAGTACTTATACTTTTATAAAGCATTTAATTTAATATTTATATTTTGAAAATATTTAATGTGATAATTGAACTAGCTATATATATATTATTATAATAAGGGATGTATAAAATTATAGATACCAAACATGACATTATCCCTTATTTTTTAATATTTATTATTTAGAATTAAATTTAAATGTTTTTTTTTTATATATGATTTGGTGTTGGTGGTTAGTGTCGAGAGCCATTTAGGTGTTACAATGAAAAGAATTTATCAACAGTGATAGAAGAACAAAGAAATCGATGATGATGCGAACTACAACTACATATTATTCATCAACCAAAGCTTTAAATAAGAAAAGAAAAATAATAATGTGCTAAAAATAGAAGCACAAATATTTAAAAATGAAATTAACTAATATCACTAACAATACAATCCTTAAAAATAAAGTCTGCAAACCTCACAAATGATACGTAAACTCAACAAATCTTCCCTTAAACCAAATATTTTATAAATATTGGTTTAAAAGGTATATCAAAGTAGATCTTCTAAAGCACAAATTCCAAGCAACATCCTCAGCTTTTGAAATGTAGCTCTCTTTGGAAATTTGGTGAAGATATCAGCAATTTGGTCTTCACTTCTGAAGAAAACTAGATTAATGACTCCATTATTTGTGAGATCTCTCAAATAATGAAATTTTCCATCTACATGCTTGCTTCTTCCATGTAACACTGGATTTTTAGAAAGTTTA
Source organism: Gossypium stocksii (assembly GCA_020496765.1). NCBI lineage: Eukaryota > Viridiplantae > Streptophyta > Magnoliopsida > Malvales > Malvaceae > Gossypium > Gossypium stocksii. Next base: position 117,518,825 of record CM035623.1, read on the forward strand.
ATTGTTGAATTATTATCACAAAAATCGTTGTTGCTCATTGCTATAAAAAATTTAGTTCTTCAAGAATATTTCTCAACCAAATAGCTTGGGAGGCACAAGCTGTAGCAGCTACAAACTCAGGTTCAGTAGTAGACAAAGTGACTATTGGTTACTTCTTTGAAGACCATGAAACATGCCCTATACCCAGCATAAAAGCATAACCAAAAGTACTTTTTCTATCTTCAAGATCGCCAGCATAATCACTATTAGTGAAGCTAAACAAATTTGACTTTTCACCCCTCTTGTAGAACAAATTGTAATTAGTCGTTCTTTTCAAATACTGAAGTATTCTTTTTGCAGCTAAGAGATGCATCTCCTTTGGGCACTCCATAAACCTGCTAATGAGACTTATAGAATGCATAATATCTAGTCTTGTTGCAATCACATACATCAAGCTTCCCTCTATTTTTTTGTAAGAGGTGCTATTAATGTAACACCCCTAACCTGTATCCGTCGCCGGAACAGGGTTATGAGGAATTACTGGAGTTTTATAGAATGTGTACAAGTAAATCAAGACAAGTACTATTCATTTTTCGAGTTTCATCAAAATGTCCCTTGATTGGACCCTTGAGGCCCAATACATACATTAGAATCGAGTCAGGACTAAATCGGGAGCTTAGGAAATTTTTCGCAAAATTTTAAAATTTTTCTCACATTTAGAAGTCACACGCTCGTGTAGTGAGGCCGTGTGAGCTTACCCATGTCTAGAGGTGTACATGGGCCGAGCGGCCCGGCCCGGCCCGAAGGCCCACCCGAAATATGGGAGGGTTTGGGCAAAAATATAGGCCCGAAAAATGGGCTTGGACAAAAAAATAAGGCCCGTATAAAAAATAGGCTGGGCTCGGGTAAGGAATTTTTTGCCCGAGCCCGGCCTGGCCCTGCCCGAATTTACTAAATGACAAAAAAATCTATTTTTTAATATTATTTTCTTATTATTTTTCTCCCTATTTTGCTACCATTTTACTATTATGTTGCTATTATTTTGTTGTTATTATTTAGATATTATATAAAACTTATATTATTGTTAATTTTGTTATTATTTTAAAGACATTTGTTAATTTTATTATTATTTTAGAAGCATTTGCTTGTTAAGTTGCATTTATTTTAGTGTTATTTAAGTCTACATATTTTTTAAAATTTATTTTCAATTTGTTGAAAAATATTTATTTTGATTTTTTAGTATTTTTGATGTATTATATATATTTAAAATTTATATAAAATAATATAAAAAATTAATACGGGCGGGCCGGGCCCGGCTCGAGTTTTAGCATTTTTATATGGGCCGGGCTTGAGCAAAATTTTAGGCCCATTTTTTGGGCCCGACCCGGCCCGAGCCCGATGAACGGGCCTAAATTTTTAGTTGGGCCCGGCCCGACCCGGCCTATGTACACCTCTACCCATGTCTAAGGCTGTGTGATGACATACGCTCGTGTCCCTTACCTGTGTAACTCTTTGTTTTGCAACCCATGAAGAAATTGAAGTCACACGGCCAAGTCACACGTCTGTGTGTTAGGCCGTGTGGTTAATTTAATTTTTGAAAATTAGGTGCAGGTTTCACATGGCCAAGAGACATGCCCGTGTTCTAGGCCGTGTACCTCACGCGGCTGAGACACACGCCTGTGTCTCTATCCATGTGCTCAATTCAGAGGATACAGGTAAGACACGGCCAGGCTACACGCCCATGTAACAGACCATGTGTCACACATGGCCTAGACACACGCTCGTGTGTCTACCCGTGTGGACAAAATAAAGCTATTTTCCAAGGCTTATTCCTCACCCTTTTTTATCCAACCACTTCAAGCATTCAAATTCAACCAAATTTATCATTTAACATGTCATGTTTTCATTTACTCACTTATTTCAAATCTTACCTCATTTAACATACATGTTTATTCTACTAACTCAAGCCAAACCAAATAAATGCATAACCATAATTTACTTTATAAACATACCAAAATCAAGTTATCACTAGCCATACTAATGGCTTGTTTGCATTCAACCATTTCAACACATACATTAGCATTACTAGCCTATACATGTCATTATACCAAATAAGGTCCATATTTTTACCAAAATGAACTGAAGGATAATGTAATGCTGCTCCGACCGTTTCCAACCTTCACAAGCTTCCGAGCACTATAAAACAGAAAAATAAAACCTGATAAGCATTTAATGCTTAGTGAGTTCATGTAACAAGAACCTAACTTACCATGTATTTTTGTGCATTTTAATCACATACATAACATCCAAATAGGTGGATTATTAGCCTATCACACTGTAACACCCCCACGCCCGAAACCGTCACCGGAGTCGAGCTTGAGGTGTTACTAAACATAATTTACCATTTTAGACAACTTTACAAAATTTGTTTTCATTTTCGGAATAGACTGTTTTCTGCGTCATGGTCGCTTTAAAAATCATATCTCGAGTTACGAAACTCAAAATCAAGATCCGTAAATTTTCCTTGAAACTAGACTCATATATCTATCTACTAATTTTTTTATAGAATTTTTGGCTGGGCCAATTAGTACAGTTTATTAGTTAAACTTACCCCTGTTTCAGATCTCGACTGGACTGACCTCTACTTACTACGAACCACTTTTCTCTCTGTAACAAATTCACATGAATATGATGCTTCTTTCTCTTAAAACTAGACTCAACAAGGATTCTAAACATATAAATTACATCTCCTAATTATTTTTGTACAATTTATGGTGAATTTTCAAAGTTGGAACAGGGGATCCAAAGATCGCTCTGGCCCTGTTTCACCAAAACTCAAATATCTCACAACATATAACTTCTTTACCTGTTTTGCTTCTTTCATATGAAAGTAGACACAATAAGCTTCAATTTCATAGGTAATTCTTCACCTAATTCGTTTTCCACTATTTTTGATGATTTTTCAAACTCACCTCATTGTTGCTGTAGTGTTCTGTTTTATGGCAAGTTTCATCCTTTTCTAAATTTTCATGTACTACATAACATATTGGTCTCCCATAGCATCCAACATTATCTAGGCTAGCCATTCCAATGACTAACCATTACCAAGTATTTTTCTTAATCAATCCACAACCATATCACAAAGTTGTTTACACAAAGTAAGTATATTGCTGTACATGCCATATAAAACAAAAGATAATAACCCAAAAACTACCGGAATAAACCAGGATAGTGTGATTCCTCGTGATGATCCGATCCTCCGAACCCACGTTAATCTACAACACATGTCAAACACATTCAAGTAAGCTTATGAAAGCTTAGTAAGTTCATAGGCTTGGAAAGTAAACTTACCAAATTAATAAATCATTCACATAGTCTACATTTCACTACTATCTCCTGTCATTCACAAATCAAATCAATTTTACTTAGTATTATTCAATAATATCCATACTCGAAATTCATCTTTTTGGGCCCGTTTACTATTTATCACTTTTTCGCAAATTAGGAACTATACGGAATTGAGTACATTGCCTTCTTTATACCATAGTAGAACTATGGATTCACACATAATCACATTTCCTTTTTCCGAAGCCATAGCCCAGCCATGGTCTTACACGGATCACATATCATACCGAGGCCATATCCCGGATATGGTCTTACACGGGTCACATATCACTTTTCTCCGATGCCATAGCCCAGCTATGGTCTTATACGGAAATCACTTGGCACACTTCACCGATGCCATAGCCCAGCTATGGTCTTATACGGGAATCGTTTATCATTTCTTTCCGATGCCATAGCCCAGCTATGGTCTTATACGAAAATCACTTATCATTTGTTGCCATGGTCCAACCATGGTCTTTTTCCGTCAATTCGTCACGTATCATGAGACAAAGGTACTCAATCCGATAGTTTCCTACAATTTCATACTTTTACATTGTTTATAATCTTATCACATACTTTTGTCACATGCACATCATATAACACATTACAAAATTCATAATATTAACAATGATCATTAAAATTTAGCCACATGAACTTACCTGGCTAATTCCCAAAAGTTGTAGAAATTCGGGAATTATTCGGTTATTTTCTCCTTTCCTCGACTTGCTTCGATTTCTTGGTCTATAAATGCAAAATATTTTAACTCATTAGCATTTATTTTATTTCTATTTCACTTCACAATTTATGCTGTTTAACTTTCGAAATTGCACTTTTACCCCAAAATTTACAGTTTTTACAATTTAGTCCCTGCTCAATTCATCCATCAATTGAACTAATTTTTCTCAATTAACACTTTATCTTATCATTATAAACTATTTCACAACCTTTGACATTCTGAATTTCAACACCAACCTCTAATTCACAACTTTTTCACAATTAGGTCCTAAATACCATTTTCTATCAAAATCACTTAATAAAGCCACCTTAATATGAAATTAGAACTTAAATTTCATAATAATTCATCATAAACTTCCCTTAATCAGCTAGGGTAACTTCCAATTTCACCCACCAAATCAAAAACTAATGAATTCTATAAGTGGACCTAGTTGTAAAAGTCATAAAAACATAAAAATTATCAAGAAAAGCAAGAATAAACTCACATGATGTAAAAATATGAATAACCAGCCTTCTCCAGACCTCCTATGGCGTTTTTGCTGAGAAAATATGAAGAGATCTCTAGATTTCTCAATTTTGTCTTTATTTTATATGTTAAAATCATAAAATTTCCAATTTTGCCCTTATTTCCCTTATTTTTCTGCTGATTTTCTTGCCCTTGCCGTCCAACCTAGTCACTTTTAGGCTTAATTGCCCTTTAAATCCTCTTTCTTTTAACACTTAAGCTATTTAATCCTTCTAGCAAATTTTGCATTTGTTACAATTTAGTCCTTTTTATTTAATCAACCACCCAAACAATAAAATTTTCTAACGAGATTTTAACACCACATTACTAACACTCTATAAATATTTATAAAAATATTTTCGGCTCGTTTTAATATCCCGAGGTCTCGATACCTCGTTTTCACTTCTCAATTATTTAATATTTATTTCTAAAACACTATTCACTATTTCAATTATTTCCCTAACTTCACATTTAACTTATACTCATTAAATTAATAATATTTTATACTAATTTGTCAGATTTAGTGATCTCGAATCACTGTTCCGACACCACTGAAATTTGGGCTGTTACAACTCTCCCCCCTTTAGGGAATTTCGTCCCCGAAATTTCATACCTGAAAATAAGTGTGGATGTTGAGACCTCATTAATTCTTCTGTTTCCCAAGTTGCCTCCTCCGACCCATGACGATTCCATAGTACTTTAACTAATGGTACCCGTTTGTTCCTTAATTCTTTAATTTCCCGTGCCAGAATTTTTACAGGTTCCTCCGAATACGTCATATCTGACTGAAGTTCTATCTCTGCATGAGGAATCACGTGCGATGGATCCGATCTATACCGTCTTAACATAGATACATGAAATACATCATGAATTTTCTCAAGTTCTGGAGGTAAGGCCAACCTATAAGCAACTGGGCCAATTCTTTCGACAATTTCATAAGGACCGATAAATCGTGGGCTAAGTTTTCCCTTTTTACCAAACCGTATAACCTTCTTCCATGGTGACACTTTTAAAAATACTCGATCACCTACACTAAATTCTATATCTCTTCTTTTCAAATCTGCATATGATTTCTGACGATCGGAAGCAGCTTTTAAACTATCTCGAACAATACGAACTTTCTCTTCAGTTTCCCGAATCAAATCAACTCCTACTAACTTTGATTCACTCAATTCGGTCCAATATAATGGAGTTCTACATTTTCTTCCATACAAAGCTTCAAACGGTGCCATTTTGATACTAGTCTGATAACTATTATTGTAAGTAAATTCGGCTAAAGATAAATACCTTTCCCAGTTGCCGCCGAATTCCAGTACACAGCATCTTAACATGTCTTCTAATATTTGAATTACCCGCTCAGATTGTCCGTCTGTTTGAGGATGAAAAACTGTGCTGAAGTTCAACTTGGTACCCAAAGCTTCTTGTAACTTATCCCAAAATCTCGATGTAAATCTCGGATCTCGATCCGAAATTATAGATATTGGCACCCCATGTAATCTCACTATCTCGTTCACATATATTTCTGCCAACTTTTCAAGTGAATAATCTGTTCTAACTGGAATAAAATGTGCTGATTTGGTTAACCGATCTACAATCACCCAAATTGAATCTTTCTTTTTCGGAGTCACTGGTAAACCGGACACAAAATCCATAGTGATATGTTCCCATTTCCACTCCGGAATCATAATAGGCTGTAACAACCCCGTCGGTACCTGGTGCTCAGCTTTCACCTGTTGACAAATCAAACATTTGGCTACATATTCACAAATTTCCCGTTTCATGCCGGGCCACCAATACATTTTCTTCAGATCACAATACATCTTGGTACTTCCCGGATGAATAGAACACATACTACTATGAGCTTCTGATAAAATATTATTCTTTAAATCAGCATTATTCGGAATACATATCCTACCACGATAATGTAACATACCTTTATTATCAACCGAGTACTCCGAGCTTAACTTATTTTGAACCATCTCTCGTTTCAACACCAATTTCGGATCTTCATCCTGTAACTTCCGAATTCGTTGAAAGAGTACTGGTTTAGCTTGTAATTCTGCTAATACATGACCATCTTCACTAACAGATAGATGAACGTTTAATGCCCGAAGAGCAAATAACAACGATTTTCGACTAAGTGCGTCGGCTACAACGTTAGCTTTCCCCGGGTGGTAGTCAATAACAAGATCATAATCTTTCAGAAGTTCTAGCCATCGCCTCTGTCTCAAATTCAGCTCTTTTTGTGTCATCAGATATTTCAAGCTCTTATGGTCGGTATACACATAACATTTTTCACCATATAGGTAGTGCCTCCATATTTTCAAAGCAAATACAATCGCAGCCAACTCCAAATCATGCGTAGGATAATTCTTCTCATGTGGTTTTAATTGCCGAGAAGCATATGCTATTACTTTACCTGTCTGCATAAGTACACAACCCAGACCATTCAAAGATGCATCACTATATACCACAAATGGTACACCTGATTCCGGTTGAATCAATACTGGTGCTTCAGTCAACATCTTCTTTAATCTATCAAAACTTTGTTGGCACTCTTCAGACCACACAAACTCAACATTCTTTTGTAGTAATCGAGTCAACGGGGAAGCAATCATGGAAAAATCTTTAACAAATCGGCGATAGTATCCTGCTAAACCCAGAAAACTTCGTACTTCTGTGACGTTCTTCGGAATTTTCCAATTTACCACTGCCTCCACTTTACCAGGATCAACACGAATTCCATCAGTTGATACAATATGACCCAAAAATGCAACCTCATGAAACCAGAACTCACATTTACTAAACTTGGCATATAACTGTTTCTCTCTCAAAGTCTGCAATACTATTCTTAAATGCTGAACATGCTCAGATTCTGTTTTCGAATAGATCAAAATATCATCAATAAACACCACTACAAATCTATCCAGATAAGGTTGGAAAATTCGATTCATCAAATCCATAAATGCAGCAGGAGCATTAGTTAAACCAAATGGCATCACCAAAAATTCATAATGTCCATACCGAGTTCGAAAAGCAGTTTTCGGCACATCAGATTCTTTTACCTTTAATTGATAATACCCGGATCGAAGATCTATTTTTGAGAATACTGCTGCACCTTTCAACTGATCAAATAGATCGTCAATACGAGGCAGAGGATATTTATTCTTCACCGTTATCTTGTTCAGCTGTCTATAATCTATACACAACCTCAACGAACCATCTTTATTCTTCACAAACAAGACAGGTGCACCCCAAGGCGATATACTTGGTCTGATGAATCCTTTGTCTAACAATTCTTGTAACTGTGTCTTCAACTCTTTTAATTCAGCCGGAGCCATTCTATACGGTGCCACTGAAATAGGAGCTGTCCCCGGGATTACATCTATCACAAATTCCACTTCTCTATCAGGTGGTAGACCTGGTAACTCTTCAGGAAACACATCAGAAAATTCATTTACCACCGGTAACTCTTCTAACTTTGAATTAGAACCCCGAGTATCAAGGATACAAGCCAAGAATGCTTCATTTCCTTTACGTAACATCTTCTGAGCAGAGAAGGATGAAATAATATTAATAGCTTCACTTAACCTTTCAGGCCCAACTGAAATCACATCCCCAGTTTGACATTTCAAACTAATCTGTTTTTCACGACAATTCACTATCGCATCATGCTTCACTAGCCAGTCCATCCCCAAAATAATATCAAATTCCCGAAAGGGTAATAACATCAAATCAGCAGGGAACTCACAGCCTTTTATTCTCAGTGGACAATTACGACATATTAAGTTAACTATTACACACTGGCCTAAGGGGTTAGTAACTTGTACATCAAAATCAGTAGGTTCAACAGATAAATTCTTTTCAGAAGCTAACATAGTGCAAATATATGAATGTGTAGATCCAGGGTCTACTAATGCATACACAGTATCATCATAAAGATAGAAAGTACCAGCAATTACGTCTGGAGCTGTCGCTTCTTCTCTCGCTCGGATAGCATAAGTACGTGCAGGTGCTTTAACATCTGATCGGCTAGCAGATTCTTTCATATCTGAACGGGTAGCTCCTGTAGCGCTACTCTGACCTGAACGTTTACTTCTTTGGGAAGGGGTTCTATTTTTCTCTTTTTGATCTGCTTCTTCTCTTTGTAGTTGAGGACAATCCCGAATGAAATGATCAGTAGATCCACACCTATAACAAACCCCTAATTTGCTTCGACACTCACTAGGATGATTCCTTCCACAATATTGACACTTCGGTCGAGGAGCATTTTGAACACTGCTCATACTAACTGCAGGTCTGTCGGATACCCGAAAATCAGATCGTCTGGATCTACTTCTTCCCGATCTTTCTGGCACTGAAGTGGCCCAACTAAATTCTTCTCTAGACTTCTTCACCGGTGAATATGAGAACGATTTAGGTGCACTCCTTTTAAAAGTCTCTTTGTTCTTCCTTTCACGTTGTATTTTCCTATTATACACTTCCTCAAGTTTCTGAGCACGATCTGATAAAACAACAAACTCCCGTATCTCATTACCTCCTATCAACATTCTGATTTCATCATTCAATCCTTCTTCAAATCTAATACACATTTCCTCTTCTGTAGGCACAATATCCCGGGCATATTTACTAAGATAAACAAATTCTCGTTCATACTCAGCTACTGTCTTATTTCCCTGTCGGAGATCAAGGAATTCTCTTTTCTTTTTATCCAGATACCTTCTGCCCACATATTTCTTCTTAAATTCATTTTGGAAAAATTCCCAAGAAATTTTCTCTGCTGACACCACGGCCTCAATCGTTTCCCACCAATGATAAGCTTCCTCTTTCAATAAAGACACAGCACATCTCAGATAATCATCAGGTGAACAGGCCATTTCTTTGAAAATTCTCATCAAACTCTGTAACCAGTATTCAGCCTTAACTGGATCATCATCTGCTCTTCCCCGGAATTCTTCAGCTCCAAGTTTTCTGAGCTTTTCTAAAGGAGTACGCTTACTGGATTCAGTTGTCGGAAGAGGTGGAGGGGCAACTGGAGACATTACAGGTGGCACAGTAGGGGGAGGAGGTTGTTGAGCCTGATTTCCTTCGTGCATCTTTTCACTGAACCATTGATTCATAATCCCATAAATCATATCTTTAAGTTCTTGATGTCGCATTAGAGAAATCGGAACATTACTTGTTCCCGGTTCAGAAACCTGCACTCTACTATTTACTTCTTCTTGTTCATTTCGTTCTTGTCCATCTGACATCTTTTCAATCAGAGAATATCTATAAAATAAAAGGAGTTAGATCGGATCATACACATCACACTATCACGGATTTATATGGCATGTATTTCTAAACACTTTAAACCTCATAAATATTCCGAGAATCGGCTAAACCGAGCTCTGATACCACTAAATGTAACACCCCCACGCCCGAAACCGTCACCGGAGTCGAGCTTGAGGTGTTACTAAACATAATTTACCATTTTAGACAACTTTACAAAATTTGTTTTCATTTTCGGAATAGACTGTTTTCTGCGTCATGGTCGCTTTAAAAATCATATCTCGAGTTACGAAACTCGAAATCAAGATCCGTAAATTTTCCTTGAAACTAGACTCATATATATATCTACTAATTTTTTTATAGAATTTTTGGCTGGGCCAATTAGTACAGTTTATTAGTTAAACTTACCCCTGTTTCAGATCTCGACTGGACTGACCTCTACTTACTACGAACCACTTTTCTCTCTGTAACAAATTCACATGAATATGATGCTTCTTTCTCTTAAAACTAGACTCAACAAGGATTCTAAACATATAAATTACATCTCCTAATTATTTTTGTACAATTTATGGTGAATTTTCAAAGTTGGAACAGGGGATCCAAAGATCGCTCTGGCCCTGTTTCACCAAAACTCAAATATCTCACAACATATAACTTCTTTACCTGTTTTGCTTCTTTCATATGAAAGTAGACACAATAAGCTTCAATTTCATAGGTAATTCTTCACCTAATTCGTTTTCCACTATTTTTGATGATTTTTCAAACTCACCTCATTGTTGCTGTAGTGTTCTGTTTTATGGCAAGTTTCATCCTTTTCTAAATTTTCATGTACTACATAACATATTGGTCTCCCATAGCATCCAACATTATCTAGGCTAGCCATTCCAATGACTAACCATTACCAAGTATTTTTCTTAACCAATCCACAACCATATCACAAAGTTGTTTACACAAAGTAAGTATATTGCTGTACATGCCATATAAACCAAAAGATAATAACCCAAAAACTACCGGAATAAACCAGGATAGTGTGATTCCTCGTGATGATCCGATCCTCCGAACCCACGTTAATCTACAACACATGTCAAACACATTCAAGTAAGCTTATGAAAGCTTAGTAAGTTCATAGGCTTGGAAAGTAAACTTACCAAATTAATAAATCATTCACATAGTCTACATTTCACTACTATCTCCTGTCATTCACAAATCAAATCAATTTTACTTAGTATTATTCAATAATATCCATACTCGAAATTCATCTTTTTGGGCCCGTTTACTATTTATCACTTTTTCGCAAATTAGGAACTATACGGAATTGAGTACATTGCCTTCTTTATACCATAGTAGAACTATGGATTCACACATAATCACATTTCCTTTTTCCGAAGCCATAGCCCAGCCATGGTCTTACACGGATCACATATCATACCGAGGCCATATCCCGGATATGGTCTTACACGGGTCACATATCACTTTTCTCCGATGCCATAGCCCAGCTATGGTCTTATACGGAAATCACTTGGCACACTTCACCGATGCCATAGCCCAGCTATGGTCTTATACGGGAATCGTTTATCATTTATTTCCGATGCCATAGCCCAGCTATGGTCTTATACGAAAATCACTTATCATTTGTTGCCATGGTCCAACCATGGTCTTTTTCCGTCAATTCGTCACGTATCATGAGACAAAGGTACTCAATCCGATAGTTTCCTACAATTTCATACTTTTACATTGTTTATAATCTTATCACATACTTTTGTCACATGCACATCATATAACACATTACAAAATTCATAATATTAACAATGATCATTAAAATTTAGCCACATGAACTTACCTGGCTAATTCCCAAAAGTTGTAGAAATTCGGGAATTATTCGGTTATTTTCTCCTTTCCTCGACTTGCTTCGATTTCTTGGTCTATAAATGCAAAATATTTTAACTCATTAGCATTTATTTTATTTCTATTTCACTTCACAATTTATGCTGTTTAACTTTCGAAATTGCACTTTTACCCCAAAATTTACAGTTTTTACAATTTAGTCCTTGCTCAATTCATCCATCAATTGAACTAATTTTTCTCAATTAACACTTTATCTTATCATTATAAACTATTTCACAACCTTTGACATTCTGAATTTCAACACCAACCTCTAATTCACAACTTTTTCACAATTAGGTCCTAAATACCATTTTCTATCAAAATCACTTAATAAAGCCACCTTAATATGAAATTAGAACTTAAATTTCATAATAATTCATCATAAACTTCCCTTAATCAGCTAGGGTAACTTCCAATTTCACCCACCAAATCAAAAACTAATGAATTCTATAAGTGGACCTAGTTGTAAAAGTCATAAAAACATAAAAATTATCAAGAAAAGCAAGAATAAACTCACATGATGTAAAAATATGAATAACCAGCCTTCTCCAGACCTCCTATGGCGTTTTTGCTGAGAAAATATGAAGAGATCTCTAGATTTCTCAATTTTGTCTTTATTTTATATGTTAAAATCATAAAATTTCCAATTTTGCCCTTATTTCCCTTATTTTTCTGCTGATTTTCTTGCCCTTGCCGTCCAACCTAGTCACTTTTAGGCTTAATTGCCCTTTAAATCCTCTTTCTTTTAACACTTAAGCTATTTAATCCTTCTAGCAAATTTTGCATTTGTTACAATTTAGTCCTTTTTATTTAATCAACCACCCAAACAATAAAATTTTCTAACGAGATTTTAACACCACATTACTAACACTCTATAAATATTTATAAAAATATTTTCGGCTCGTTTTAATATCCCGAGGTCTCGATACCTCGTTTTCACTTCTCAATTATTTAATATTTATTTCTAAAACACTATTCACTATTTCAATTATTTCCCTAACTTCACATTTAACTTATACTCATTAAATTAATAATATTTTATACTAATTTGTCAGATTTAGTGATCTCGAATCACTGTTCCGACACCACTGAAATTTGGGCTGTTACACACACAACTTAAACAATTTAAGTTTGTAATGGCCTAAATTCAGGATTATCGGAACAGTGGTTTCGTAACCACAAATCTGATTTAAAGAGAAATTTATTTTAATATTTTTGCATGAACATTGATATGATAGGAAAATCGTATGAAAATATCGATAGAAAAATTTTACCGATTTAGTAGTTAGTTTAAAAAAAAGTTATTGAAGAAATTGGGTAAAAACAAGTTATCGAGACCTCGATTTCATAAAACTGAGTTGGAAATATTTTTATAAATATTTATGAAATGTTAGTAACATGGTATTAAAATTTCGTTAGAAAATTTTAACGTTTGGGCAGTCAATTAAATGAGAAGGACTAAATTGGAAAAAGTGTAAAAGTGGTTAGGATGATTAAATAGCTTAAGTGTTTAATGAGAAAGGATTTAAAAGGCAAATAGACCCAAAATTTATTTGGGCTGGACGGCAAGGGCATAAAATCAGCAAAAAAATGGATGATTTAAGGGTAAAATTGGAATATTACATTATTAACTAAATAAAACTAGGACTAATATGGAAATATCTAGATTTCTTGAGATTTCTCTTCATTCTCATCAGCCAAAACGCCATAGGAGGGGTTCTTTAAGCTGGTATTTCATAATTTTTGCACCAAATCCCGAAGACTCAAACACGAAGCTAGATCGAGGAAAGGAAAAAGTTCGGGATTAGTACATTTTTGTATACAAACAAGTATAGAGGTAAGTTCATGTAACTTGAATTGTATTCTAGCACGGGATTGAGGAAGCGACATGGGAACCGGAGGAGGCAATGAGGAAACAATACCCAAACCTCTTTATTGGTAAGATTTTCAAGGACGAAAATCCTTAAAGGGGGAGAGTTGTAATGGCCTAAATTCAGGGTTACCGGAATAGTGGTTTCGTAACCACAAATCCGATTTAAAGAGAAATTTATTTTAATATTTTTGCATGAACATTGACATGATAGGAAAATCGTATGAAAATATCGATAGAAAAATTTTACCGATTTAGTGGTTAGTTCTTATATACTGAGTAAACCATTCATTCATCATTTGATAGAAAGCCATTTTAGCATCTTTGCTTTGGTCCTTTGTCCCAGACCTTCTACTACTAGTAGCTTCAACTTCTCTTTGTTCCCTTTCTGGGGCCGGAGCATGACTTCCGGCTTCCTCGGATTGAGCTCGGTCGGCAGACATTTACTATAAGAAAAATACATTTAAATGGTCAGGAGATATCACACTATCAATAATAATTTAAATGACATGTATAGTTAATCCTGTATTTGCTATGTCAGCCCGAGAACCGGCTAAACCTGGCTCTGATACTAATAAATGTAACACCTCCTACCCGTATTCGTCACCGAAATAGGGTACGAGGCATTACCGGAGTTTACCAATTTGTTTTTTTTTTACTCAATATAACCCCTTTATAAATGTCTAACCTTCCCTGCAAAACTTAAACCGAGACCAATCCAAATCAACCAATGCAATTAAACATATTTTCAAAATAGATTTATGCATATTCATAAGATAATCTCATCACATACCAAACCAAAGTTTGTTAGCCACACCAATGGCTAACTTTACATTCGTTTCATATTAACATTTACTTTACTAACTTATACATGCCATTGATTTCAAAAATAAAGTTTCATAATATACCAAAATGTTGACGTTGATAGTGTGATGTGTCTCTGACCGAATCCGACCTCCGAGCTCTTAATACTACAAAACAGGGAAAAGGGAAATAGGGTAAGCACATTGTGCTTAGTAAGCTCATGTAACAAGAATTATACTTACCTAATATTTTCAATACAATACAATAAACATTCATACATCCATTCATTGCATTGTTACCCTAACATGCACAAACTCAACATTTAAGTTAGTCCAATAATTTCACTGTATCAATAATATATATCGTGATTGATGAGCTCATCAATACCATGATTTCCATTCCATTATTATTTTTCCATATTTATCCCGTTGAATTTTTCGGAATTTCGATGGATTTTCAGGGGTACACTTTAGTGTATAAATCTGGGTCCGTCAATTCATATTCATGTGCGCACATTTTCATTTCAGAGAGCACACTCCCGCGAACCTCATCCTTACAGCGGGATTACCAGTCCAGGCTAAATCCTTTGTAATATAAACTTATAGAGCATTGTCGGGATTACCAGTCCAGGCTAAATCCCTTGCAACGACAATTGCTCTAATGAGCTTGGATCTGAATTACCAGTCCAGGCTCAATTCAGACCCTAATTCGGATTAATCGTCCGAGCTAAATCCATTTCCACATATTCTTCGAGAGGGCTATATCAGGATAGGATCACCCGTCAATTTCTTTTCAGAGATCCATCGAATTTTCCTTTCATTCAACCGGGATTTCTTCCACTTTTTATCAAATATATCAATGTTCCATAAATTTTCATATAATGAACATTCAATTCATATTCACATCAATAACATACATTTCAAGTATTTAAGAATATAATTCAAGTTACATGAACTTACCTCGATACTTGTTTTGTACTAATCCCGAACTTTTTCCTTTCCTCGATCTAGCTTCGTGTTTGAGTCTTCAGGATTTGGTGCAAAAATTATGGAATACCAGCTTAAAGAACCCCTCCTATGGCGTTTTGGCTGATGAGAATGAAGAGAAATCTCAAGAAATCTAGATATTTCCATATTAGTCCTAGTTTTATTTAGTTAATAATGCAATATTCCAATTTTACCCTTAAATCATCCATTTTTTTGCTGATTTTATGCCCTTGCTGTATAAATTTTGGGTCTATTTGCCTTTTAAATCCTTTATCATTAAACACTTAAGCTATTTAATCATCCTAACCACTTTTACACTTTTTCCAATTTAGTCATTTTCATTTAATTGACTGCCCAAACGTTAAAATTTTCTAACGAAATTTTAATACCATATTACTAACATTTCATAAATATTTATAAAAATATTTCCGACTCGATTTTACGACATTGAGGTCTTGATAACTTGTTTTTACCCAATTTCTTCAATAACTTTTTTTTAAACTAACCACTAAATCAGTAAATTTTTCTATCGATATTTTCATACGATTTTCCTATCATATCAATGTTCATGGAAAAATATTAAAATAAATTTCTCTTTAAATCAGATTTGTGGTTACGAAACCACTGTTCCGATAACCCTGAATTTAGGCCATTACAAAGTTAGTCAAGTAACTTCACATAATTTCATTAACTTGGATGAGCTCATCATATCATGTTTTCCACGTGCTTATCATTTCTGTATCACAAATACATTTTCAAGATAAATTTATCCGAATTCCATTAACCATTTCCAAGTTTTGCCCATCGAATTTATTGGAAATATCGATGGATACTCTTATGTAGTACACTTAAAGTGTACGAAGCTCTCGAGCCACATTTTCAAGTCATTTGGGTAAATCGTGTAACATGTATCATGAAGCTAATCCGGGCTAATCAAGTATGCTCATAAGAGCCATGTCTAATGTATTAGTTCACAAAGAACTTTTAGTTCACAAAAAACTTTTAACCGAGAAAGTCGTGTAATAAAAACACCGGATAGCCATATCTCATGTAGTTTGTGTGAGTCACATCTGGACGCTCACACAGCTACATTTGTGTCTACAATGTATGCAAGATCATAACCGATCGATTATCATAATGTTCACAAAGAGCCATGTTTGTGTCCGCAATGTATGCAGGACCACAATCAGGCAAGTCGTGTATCAATATGTTCACATAGAGCTACAGTAGTCCACAACTTATGCGGATTTACTACCGATCACTGCACTTACAGAACTTTATCTCATAATGCTCGAGAAACTTATCAAGATTACTCGTCTAAGCTAAATCCTGTCTGCAACACATGTAGAATCACGTTCACACTAATCCATCGAATTTCTTTCATTCAACTGGGACTTACCCTTTTTTCAAGTAATATCAAATATATAGCCACAATTTATACATTTATCATTTACATATTATTCATACAATGTAACATGTAATTTAAACATGTTGATATTCATAATTAGGTTACACAATTTTACCTCGATACTTGTTTGTACGAAAATCAATTAATCGGAGATCTTTTCTTTTCCTCGATCTAACTTTGTGTTCAAGTTTTTCGGATCTATATAAATGAATTTACTCATAGATCCATCACATTTCATATGCATTTAGACTCAATTTACACTCTAGGAAAAATTACTATTTTGCCCCTAAACTTTTCATAAATTCCAATGTTGTCCCTAGGCTCGGAAAATAAAATTCATACAATCTAATCATTGTTCTAAGCCTAACCGAAATTTTCATGTATCATTTACAGCACTTTTGATTCACAAAATTCAAAATTTTTCTTTTAATTTCCAAACTTTACAATTTAGACCTTAAATATTAATTTCATGCAAATTCACTTTGTAAAAGTTGTTTATCTACTAACAGCCTTTCATTTTCTTTCATAAATTTCCAATTTTCAGCATATTCATTCATGGTACAAACTTTATACTTTGAAAACTTTTCAAATTAATCCTTAATTTAGATAGATTATACTATCCCGATTTCAAAAATATAAAATTACTGAAAACGGGACTTGATTACTTACCTAATTAAACAAAGAAAGTTTGTTTCCTCTCTCCTAGGTTTTCCATGTAAAATTGGGGAAGAATATAATAAAATGATGATATTTCTCATTTAATTTAATTATCTTTTATTTTCTCCAATTTCCAATTTACTGCTTCTCTTTTTCTCAATTTTCATGGATGATTCAACTATAAATATCTACCAAATTTTCTTAACGGTCTAATTACCATATAAATACCTCTCATTTTGAATTCCATAGCTATTCAATCCTTCAGCTTCTAGAATTCAACTTCTACATTTTATGCAATTTGGTCCTTTCTCTAATTAATCACTTAATTCGTAAAGTTTTTCCCTATCAGTATTTTCATACGACTTTCCTATCACATTTTAGACCGTGCAAAAATATTAAAATAAATTTTCTTTCTAACTCGGATTTGTGATCTCAAAACCACTGTTCTGATTTCACTGAAATTGGGCCGTTACAGTTAATCTCCTTTCCTTCAGGATTTCAAACAAGCTTTAAACCAAATTTAGCCGGTGTGCAAACAAGATTGAAGTTCTTCATCCCAAACTTGTCCAAACACATATTTTTTTCTGAGAAATGAAAATTCCAGCATTAGATTGTATCACTTCAATACCCAAAAAATAATGTAACATTCCAAGGTCAGTCATACCAAACTCAACCATCATGGAATTTTTAAAATTATCAAATAGAACAGCGTCACTCCCAGTAAATATAATATCGTCAACATAGAGGCAAACAATAATAATCTTACCTCCTTCACTAACCTTGGTAAAAAAACGTATGCTCGTATGGACATTTCTGGAAACCTTGCTTTAAAAAATAAACTTTGATGCGACTATACCAAGCCCTCGGAGCTTGTTTCAATCTGTACAACACTTTTTTTAACTTGTACACCTTGTTTTCGTTTCCATGTTTCACATATCTAGGAGGTTAATTAACAAACACTTGTTCTTTCAAATCACCATGTAAAAACACCAATTTACATCTAATTGGAAAATAGGCCATGAATTTTGGGCAGTAAGAGAAATCATCAACCTAATTGTATCATGTCGAGCAAAAGGTGCAACAGTCTAATTTTCAGTGGTGTCGGAACAGTGATTCGGGATCACTAAATCCGACAAATGAATAGGAAATATTGTTAATTTAGTGAGTATAAGTTAAATGTGAAGTTAGGAAAAATTTTGAAATAGTGAATAGCGTACTAAAAATAAATATTAAAATAATTAGAATCGAAAACGAGGTATCGAGACCTCAGGAATTTTAAATTGAGACATAAATATTTTTATAAATATTTATGGAGTATTAATAAGTTAGTATTAAAGTTTCGTCAAGAAATTTTAAAGTTCTGATAGTTAATTGAACAAAAAGGACTAAATTGTATCAAATGCAAAATTGTGAGAAATGATTAAATAGCTTAAATGATAAAAGAAAGAGGGTTTAAAAGGAAAATAGACCCAAGGTCTATTTGGGCTGGACGGCAAGGGCATGAAATCAGCAAGAAAATAAGGAGAATTAAGGGCAAAATTGGAAAATTGCAAAATTTACTTAATAAAGCTAGGACTAAAGTGGAATTATCTAGATTTCTCTTTATTTTTCTGCATTCTCATGAGCAAAAACGCCATGGAAGAGTTCCCTTAAGCTGGATTTTCATATTTTTACTTCAAGTAAGTTCAATTCTTGATTATTTCTTGAAATTTTTGTGTTTTTGTGACTTTTGCAACTAGGTCCACTTGTTGAATTCATTAGTTTTTGATTCTATGAAAGAAATTGAAAGTTTCCATGAATATGTGCTGGAAGTCAATGATGATTTGGCATGGAATTAGAGTTTTAAATTGTTTATATGCCGATTTTATTAAAAGAATTGAATAGAAAATGAATGTTTGAGACCTAATTGTAAAAGAGTTTGAAGTTAGAACTTTATGTGGAAATTCTGAATTTCAATAGTTATGAAATAACTTATAATGTCTATGGAAAGTATTAATAGAGAAAATTATCTTAATTGAGGGGCTAATTGAGCAAGGACTGAATTGTATGAATTGTGAAATTTGGGGCAAAATGGAAATCAATATTTTGCACTAAAACTGTTTTGGACAGTAGCAGTGGTCTAACTTTGAAAAATCATCAAAAATTGTAGAAATCGAATTAGAGAATTAGTAAGATATGGAATTAAATCTTATTGAGTCTATTTTCATATAAAATAAACAGAGCAAGTAAATGAATTCTGTATTTTGAGATATTTATATTTTTGTGAGACTGGTTCAGAATGATTTTGGGATCCTCTGTTTTGACTTGGAAAAATCATTAAAAATTGTATAAAAATTATTATGGGACATAATTTATATGGTTAGATTCCTTAACGAGTCTATTTTTATAAGAAACAAACTATAATATCATCTGAATCTTGTATGATGAGATAATTAGTTTTTAGTAAAGAAAGGTTGGAACTATCAGACAGCAGAACAGGGGAGACTCCAATGAATAAACTGTACTAATTGGATGAACCAAAAATTCTAAAAATTTTATGGTAAGAAGATGTATGAGTCTAGTTTCAGGGAAAATTAGTGGATCTTAAATTGGAGTTCTGTAGCTCAAGATAAAAATAATTTAGCGACTATGACACGGATGGACAATTTTGAATATAAATAAGTAAATAGTGAAATTGTTGATAATGTTACTTATAGCATGTTATATAAATTAAGGATGTGGAATGGAGAGGAGGAGGAGGAAAATATGTATGAATATCCAGCTAGCGTGGTTAATTTGCATATTTTAGGCTCAGGGACTAAATTGAATAAAAGTAAAACTTTATGGGCAATTTTGTAAAAATGTTAGAAATTACTAATTTGCATAAAATGGATTATTTTATTATTTAAAATTGCAAAATTGAATGGAATTATTAACTTAGTTCGAGATCGAGGGAAAAACATGTTTTAAAGATTAAATTGAAAAAGTGTTAAATTTATAGAAAATTTTAATATTTTATAGAATTCATGGGTTGTTATCAATATGTATGAGAATAACGGCAAGAAATAAGGATTAAATTGCAAGAATTTTATTTTCTGAGCCTAAGGATGCAATTGTCATTAATTAAAAGTTCAGGGGCAAAACGGTAAATTTTGTTTAGAGCATTAGTCGAATGTATTAGAACATGAAATAAATGAAAATGACGATCATCTTTATTTATAGAGATCCGGATGACTCAAATATGAGACTAGAAAGTGGAAAAGAAGAGATATAAGATTATTGAAATTATAAACATAAATAAGCAACGAGGTAAGTTAGTGTAACTTGAATTGTATTTTTAAATACATGAAATATCGATATAATGAGTTACTTAATTTATGTTTATGAAGTAAAGGCAAGAGAATAATATTTATCATGACATGTAAATATGTGATTTTCATTGATATGCTGATACAAGAAAATTAAGTATGTTGAGACCATAAATTCAAGTAAAACATGCGAGAAAAATTAAGCACGTTTAAGGGACAATATGTTTAATTTTAATTGGTTTCAAATATGAATGTTAGATGAAGTAAAATATTTGATAAATAAATCGGTAACTCCGATAATGCTCCGTAGCTCTATTCCGGTGACGGATTCGGCTTAGGGGCGTTACAACAAGAGCAAAAATTTATTTATAGTCGATGCCAAACTCTTGCTTGTAGCCTTTAGCAACTAAGCGTGCTTTGTACTTGTCAACTTCACCATTCTCTTTCAGCTTTGTCTTGTACACCCACTTTACACCAATGGTTTTTTGTCCTTGTAAAGGATCTATCAATTCTGATGTATTGTTTCTTTCAATAGAAATGATTTCATCATCTATGGCTTTCCGCCATTTTAAGTATTTGACATCATCTTCAAAGACCGTAGGATTACAGTGTGAAAATAGAGAAAAATGAGTGAAAATATCTTCACTTTGATCAAATCTTTGAACCTCATAATCTTCTATCCATGCAGGTGGCCATCAAATTCATTGAGGTCGATCATCTCCTGTGACAGAGGCTGTAAATCATTGAGTGTCTGCTAATTGCTGCACATTTTCTAAAGGTTCTGTATTCTCCAAGGGCTGCTGCTCTTGTTCTCTATTTTCACCATCAAAATCTGCCAGGATTTGACCTTAGTTATTGTTTCTATCACCAAATCATCAAATAACACGTCATGACTAATGACAATTTTCTTGGTGATAGGATTGTACAATTTTTACGTTTTTGACTATTCACTAATACCAAGAAAAACGCACTTTTCAGCTTTGTCATCAAATTTAGTCTTCTTTTGATCGGGAATGTACGCATATACAATGCAACCAAATATTATGAAATGCTCAACACTCGATTATTTTTCGCTCCATGCTTCTTCAGGTGTCATATTTTGAATAGTTATGGTAGGACTTCTGTTCAACACATGAATACTCCAATTGATAGCTTCGACCCAAAAACTTTTTAGAATATCGCTTATTGTTAAAATAGTTCGCATCATGTTTAAAATTGTACGGTTCTTTCTCTCTGAAACACCATTTTGCTGCGGGGTGTAGGCTGTAGTAAGTTGCTTTTGAATTCCCTGCTCCTCACAAAAACTAACAAATTCTTGTGAGTTGTATTTTCCACTATGATCACTATGGAGAGTCCTAATAAGTATTCTTGCTTCATTTTCAACAAGCGCCTTAAAACTTTTGAAAGCTAAAAAAGTTTCAGACTTATACTATAAAAAATAAACCCAGATTTTTCGACTATAATCGTCAGTAAATGTTATCAAATAACGTTTACCACCATTTGATGTTGGATTAATAGGGCCATATATATCGGAATAAACCAGTTCCAGTACTTTCTTCGCTCTCTTTGATTTTTCTTTCGGAAAGTGGTCTCGATGTTGTTTGCCAACAACACAATTTTTACAAACTTGAGAAGGGCTTTCACATTTAGGAAGACCAGTTACCATGTTTTTCAGCTGTATTTAGACCACCAAAATTTAGGTGTCCGTATCGAAAATGCCACAGCCATGCTTCATTTTTCATTCTTGCTGAAAAGCATAATTGAGTAGCATTGTTGGAATATAGTGGGAACATTCGGATTGTTGTCGTGTTTGCTTGAGCAATTAAGCCCAATTTTTCATTTTGAATGGGACAAATTCCATCTTTGATAAAAAGCACATATCATTTCTCTTAAAGCTGACCAACACTGAGCAGATTAGTTTGCAAATCAAGAACAAAGAAAACATTGGAAATAACCTGAGTAGTGTTCTCCTTGGTATGGATTTTCACATTGCCTTTACCCAATATAGAAACTTTAAAATTGTCTCCAAATGAAACAGTGCTTCGAAATGCTTCATCTAATTCAGAAAACATCATCTTATCTCCACACATATGATTGCTGTAGCCTGTGTCTAAATACCACATATTTTGGTAAATTTTTTCTTTCACATGACATGCCATCAAGAGAGAAATTTCTTCTTCATTTTTTTCTGCAAAATTTGATTTCGTACTATGATTTCTGTTAATATTAGTTCTACATTCTGATTTGTAATGACCATACCTGTGATATCTGTAACATTTAATATTTGACTTGTTTACAGACTTTTGCTTGTAACCATATGAATAGTTATTATCATGGCCTTTTGTTTTTCCTCTAAAATGAGTAGAATAATCCTCATCTGCGTTGTGGTGCTCCTTCTTGTCCTTCCATCTTGGTTTCCTACCCCCAGGACCTTTTGGATTGATTGTCGCCTTCAACGCCTGTTCTTCTTTATCTTGCTGGACAAACTTTTGTTCATGAACGAGCAAATAACTTTGTAGTTCATCAAGTGTAAAGGAATCAACATCTATTGATTCTTCTATCGAACAAACAACAAAGTTAAATTTTGCTGTCATCAATCTAATAATCTTCTCAATAATGACAATATCCTGCATTCTTTCTCTATGGATTTTCATCTTGTTGGCGATTACCATTGTTCTTGATAAAAAATCAGTAACCAATTCACTGGACTTCATTATTAAGTTTTCGAATTTAGTGTAAAAACCTTGCAACTGCACACGCTTCGACCTTGCGTTCCTTTGATGCTTTCTTTTCATTGAGTCTGATATCTATTTGGGCGTATCTTTGCAAAGAATCGTCTTCAAAGTGGCTCGATCAATTGCTTGGAAAAGATAGTTATTGGCTTTGAGATCCTTCAACTTCAATGCTTCTAATTCTGCTTTCTGTGTATTTATCATTGCAACACCTTGCTCCGATTCTGTCACTCTAAATTCAGCAACATGCCAATACTCTTTAGACCTTAATAAATTCTCTATTAGCATGCTCCAATGGTCATAGTGACCATCAAAACGAGGAATAACAAGTTGGACAAGTTTTTTGCTGCCATTATATGCTTATGACCTGGCTCGGATACCACTGTTACAATGAAAACAATTTATCAATAGTGATAGAAGAATAGAGAAATCAACGATGCTGTGAACTACAACTACATATTATTCATCAACCAAAGCTTTAAATAAGTAAAGAAAAATAACAATGTGCTAAAAATAGAAGCACAAATATTTAAAAATGAAACTAACTAATATCACTAGAAGTACAATCTTTAAAAACAAGGTCTGTAAACCCTACAAATGACACGTAAACTCAACATTAAGATAGTTTCGTTGAGTTTGGTGATGAATTAAAAATCTCGAAGAAATCAACAAGTGTTGTGCAATGGTAAGGCACATTATATTCTCAAAAGGAGATACAGATTCAAACTTTGGAAACAATATTGTTGGGAGGGCAAGCATGAATCTCAAACATGAACGATAAAACGTACATAAAGAATACCAAGAAAACGTTCTTGAAGAAGGTTTGACAAGGTTTCAAGGTTTAGAGGGATTATGCAGTTAATGAGTTAATCTTGTGGGCTTTCTACACGTGTATTTAGACATGATCGAGAGTTTGTTATGCTGCTATGTAATATTTTGGTAGGCTTCAGCATGACTTTATGATAATCTACGTATTGATTATCCACAAAGTTAATATCAATGAAGATCATAGTCTAATTATCATGATCATACATAATCGGATAATATGTTTCTTCTTGGCAGGATTGCTTTTTAGCTATAGGTTAAACGTGCCTTTTTTTTTCACTCAACATGATTAACTTTACGAGGTGATTGCATATAATAATTTAGGTGGGATGGTAAAATTTAACCATCCTATTGATTTCGAATTAATTCACTTTGAATGAAGTGAATGTTTTTTCTTTTAGAAAGTGAACAGAAAGTGCGGCAGGGTGGATGTTTTTTGGATAATGGGTTGAAGCGGTTATGATAATTACTTGTTCCGTTCCACTCCACTTCACTATATGAATTTATCATTTTATCTTTATACATATACTTATTAAAAGGGTAAAATTGTAATAACATGTTATAAAAAATTCATATGTTCGAACGAGTTATGAAAAAAATGATCAAATATGCTTTCGCTCCGCTCCATAGCCTGTTTTAGGCATTTTTAAGGTAAAAAAGTACAATGAAAATTTATAAATGATTTAAAGTCCAAATAATAATATTTGGATTTAGGCAAATTGGGCTCCTTTTTAGAAGGCATGAATTTGCAACAATGGGCTCTAATATCTATACGACGTCGTTATATTTAAACCAAGGGACAAGTGCCCGCCAAAGATATCGAGAAAAGCTCCAAACATAAATTATAAGAAGGAAATATATGTTTTTTCGCGCGAAAACTCAAAAATCTCGTGCCACGTTGGCAATCCTCGTTAGCCTACAGTCCACCAATCAAATTCTACCAACCTTTGTTATATAATGTACACCGCGCAGCCCCTTGTTCCCGAATCCTCCATTGGTAAAATTTTAAACCGACACTTTCGCCATTCCCTAATTTTCATCATTTACAACAAGAAGTTTTAGGTTTAGGGATTATTTTTGAAAGATGAGTCCCACCGAAGGATCAACGAAAGGCGGAAGAGGGAAGCCCAAGTCAACCAAGGCGGTATCGAGATCGCATAAGGCTGGGCTTCAGTTTCCGGTGGGGAGGATCGCTAGGTTCTTGAAAGCCGGAAAATATGCTGAGCGTGTTGGTGCCGGAGCTCCCGTCTATCTCTCCGCCGTATTAGAGTATCTTGCTGCTGAGGCGAGTTTTCAAATGGGTTTAATGTTCGATTTCTGGTTATTTGATTTGTGCGATTAGTGGTTTTTTGTTAGAAAAATACATGTGGTTTGATAATATTTTACATCTTTTATTGCTAGTTATTAAATTGTTTTTCAGGTGATTTCAATGTGTGATTTATGCGATTAACAGTTTTAGAGAAAAAAAATGTTATTTGATAATATCATATATATACCATTATTAGTAATTAGATTGAGTTTTCAAATGGTTTCAATGTCTGATTTGTGGACTATTGATTTGTGCGAGTAGTTTATTTTTAGATAAGAAATGTGTTTTTTTATATGCTTTTGCATATTTTATTAACTAGAGTTTAAGTGGTTTCAATTTTTATTTCGGGTAAGTCGATCTGTTCGATTATTTTGATCGATAAATAAAATTGTTTCCCGAGTATTCTTTGTTTTTGAATAGTTCGAGAAAATAAAAACGAATGATTTGCTAGGTTTTAGTGTTAGTTTATTTATCGGAAATGTTTTCTATCTGTGCTTTTTGTTTGGGATTTCTTAAACTTTCGCATTTTAGTGAAACCCTAATTTCGATCCTCGTTGTACTTGTTTCAGGTTTTAGAGCTTGCTGGAAACGCAGCGAGAGACAATAAAAAGAATCGAATAGTTCCAAGGCACATCCAACTAGCTGTAAGGAACGATGAAGAGCTGAGTAAGCTTTTGGGTTCAGTCACCATTGCAAATGGAGGTGTTTTGCCCAATATTCACCAGACTCTTCTTCCCAGTAAAGGGGGAAAAAATAAGGGTGATATTGGATCAGCTTCTCAGGAGTTTTAAGCTCTCTCTCGTTCTTTTGCTTCCATGAGTTTCTTTTAAACGGTTGTATGATATGCAACGTTTAGTACTAAATTTTTTTATTTATGGCTTTAGCCTTGAACTCCTCATGTTATCTTTTTGATGGAAGCAGTAATATATCAAAGCTTTTTAATATTAAATCTCCAATGTCCCTTTTTCTTTTCCTTTCCTGCACTATTATTGATTGTTGATTTTATTTTCGGATGAACATATATTTTGTTCCTAGGTTCAAGCAAGAATGAATCAATGTTGGATTTTGGTGCAATCTCGTGTTTCTCTCGGGACTCTGCATATCTGCTCAGATGCTTGCTCATGAGTTGTTCTTCATGTTCTTAATCTAATGCCAAATTTGCTAATTTCAATTCCCAGAACATCAATAAAAGTTTCAGAATCAAATAATCCAAAGGGAAAAACACCAGTGTCTGCACTTTCGTCCTAGTTCAGTTTATGGTCCACACAGCTGCAAAAATGCTGAGATGTTCAAACAAGCTAGGGTCTTAAAATCCATCGATTTGTTTTTTTCAAAATTCCCAATCCCCCCTCTTTGCCCCATATCCAAGAACAAACCCCCCCCCCCCCCCCCCAAAAAAAAAAAAAAAAAAAAAAGAAAGAAAGAAAGAAAGAAGGAAACAACATTGGGAACTTATATGCCATGGACTGATAACTCTTACAGTAGTCTCATACTCTCATTCCTTTGTGGGCAATGGCTATCTTCCAAGGAACTTCCTTTAGCTCTATCTATCGTTTCACCCTTTTTGGAGCTTGTCTTAAGCGGGTTCCTTTTATTTTGGGATGACTGATTTTAGGGTTCTTTTGATTTGTTTCAGGAAGTTTTGGGGGCCGTCTTTGGATACAAAGGAATAAATTTCATCCTTTCTGTTGAGTATTATCGTTGTAATAGGTCTAATCATATCTTGCGATTACAATTTTTGGTTAACCAAATGAAATTATTGAACTGAAGCACCTGGTAATCGAGGTTCACTTCTTTTTATTTGAGTGAGTTTGTGTTTGTGTTTCTTAGCATGTTTAAGGACGATTGTGATTGGATTTTGTATATGCATGTGTTGTATTGTAGAATGAGAGTAGAGATGCACGAACGTTATGTTATTTGGGAGCATTAGAAAGCAATATAGCATTGTTAATGATGTTTAGTTCCGCTCAATTTGATGCTAAAACATTGAAACCATATGATTCTTTTAGTTACTAGGCCAAGCCTTGGTTCTTTGATTATAAGATGATTTGCAGAGTTCTGTTTTGTCCTTTGATATTTAATTCATGGGGTTCAATTGACTGGAAACTGTGCAGTAAATTAGATGAAAGGGGATAAACTTAATAGAGTTGTCGAAGTCCGAAGTGAACTCCATTTAAATTTCAGAACACACTGCTATCCTGCATGCGTCAGATATAACAAAACCTTTGCAATATTATCGAAACAAATTGCTTTCTTATTCAAATTGTATCAATACATGATCTAGAAGTGCACTTCATTTTCATTTACATATCCATTGTTGAGAAAGATGAGGCTTGTTCTATACAAGAAACAGGGGCATTTTTGTTGTTCATATTTAGGCCATCCTTTTCAGGCTTTGTCGTTATGACAGATGATTTACTTGACAGATGATAAGCTAGGAAGTGATTTCTCTGCTGTAACCTGATTCTTCAAAGTTACTGTTTTCATCTAATATTTTTCAGGTGCAGAAGTCTGCTGGCAGTTACAATCGGGATTCTGCTCTTTCTTTTGACTAGCTTTTCTGATATGGGAAATGTATCAGCAGAGAATGTTTCATGGTATCTGTCCGATTATCCGTATGACAATACCATATGTAGAAAGAAAGAATGCTTGACTTGTAAACTTCCAATGTTCATTGTATTGGTGTCATGTTTGTTAGTGTGGCTTTTTAATTCTCTAAAACATGATCAGATTATTCTTTTGATCCAGACCTTCTAGTTCCAAGCATTGCAGCATATGCAATCAATGTGTTGCCTGCTTTGGTCATCATTGTAGGTGGATGGTTTGTATCTTCAACTGTCCTTTGTTTCTTTATTTTATTTCGTGTAGCGAGTTGTTCTATGTACAGCATATTAAAAACATCAGACTCTTATGTCTACTTAAGATGGTGTTTACTTTAGTCCAGAATAATTGTACTGGGGAGAGAAGTACACAATCTTTTGGCTGTTCTTTTATGGTCAATTCTTCACCATGTATCAGCTGCTAGCAATCCGTATTTCTATTTAGTTTACATAATTGCCTTTTTCATTTTGTAGACGGTAACATTTTTTGGAGAACATGAGCATCCTCTAATTACTCGACCAAAACAACCATTAACTATGATTAGAACTTTTGACGTTTACCAGATTTCCCTTACTATTGAGGTTGTTTTTCATTAAAATGATCTAAATTAGTAACTGAGTTTGTGTTTTGTCCATTAATGAGTCACTTGCAATTTCTCAGCTTTGTTTGAGATCAAGAGCACTGCTCATCCTTTTCTGACTTGTCCCGATCTATGGGCTAAAAAATGAGCTATTTTCTGCATTTTGTTTCCATATTTCATGTTAAAATCATAGCAAGTGTTCTGCAGGCATTTCCTTCGTTGCATTTATTGGATTGGTTCTTGCTGGAAGATTGAAAGAATTGAAAGTTGTATATATTTTAACAGGTATGATTGATTCAGACTTACGTGGCCATTTTTTTGTTCATTTTATTATGGTGTAGAAAATTCGTTTTGTAGTTTAGCCCCTCATATTGTACAGGCAAGTGCATTAATTTTGAGACATTTTCTTTTTCTGCTTTGCCTATAGGATCTTGCTGCTAATATTTTGAGTTTACTACATTGTCTTTTGTTTTCCAGCAGTGGCTGTTAGGCTCGCAAGACACTCAAATCCCTCTTAGGGTGTTTATGGCTATAGTTTCGATCTTCTTGACGGGTTTTTTTGCTTATCCTGCTAAGCCTCATAAACACTTCAACAAATGAGGTCAGATCTGTTTCAACCTTGTTCTGCTGTTTGTTTTGTTGGCACCTTAAGTTGACATTGCTAACTAGCACTGGCGATTACCATAATTTGGCAACCTAGCCTCGGGTGAACATAAACCCGGAAATACTTTTCTATGCTGATTATTAAGTCGTAAGTGAAACTATGAAACTAGAATCGAATGTTGTCATCTTTCCGAGGCAATCCAGCCTTGACCTAAGTTAAGCCCTGAACTACTTCGCTATGCAGATAGTTATGTTGTTAAAGAAACCATGAAACTAGAATCAGATGTTCTCATCTATCCGAAGCAGAGTTGCCTTGATCGTACATCAACCCGGGAAGACTTTGCTATGCTGATCATTAAGTTGCTAGATAAACCAGGAAACTAGAATCGAATGAGGTCATCTGGCTAACCAGCTTTAACCGAACATAAACCCGGAAATACTTTGCTATGTCGATTATTAAGTTGTTAATGAGACTGTAAAACTAGAATAAAATGTTTTCATCTTCTCCATAAGCTGGCTGAGTGAGGTCTGCAGCATTGAAAGTAAGCATCAATGGCATCAATAGCAAAAAGCTCCTAGAGAACAAATGTAAAATCTTTCTTTAAAAGGTTCCTTCTATAGAATACTGTGAAGAACAATGTGTATGATAATGGATTCTTTCCCAATTTATATGAGATCATTTTTTCTGGTCCCGACAAGAGCATCGTTCATCTGCTTCCACAATCTGGTCTGTGCACCATGTTGTAAACTAAAGATTCTAGATGGATGTACTTATTTCGAAGCATTGGGATCTTGGTCTATTGTACACCTTAATGGCTCGGTATTATTGTTCAGTAGACCAATGAATTTGTTTATTCGTATTGCAAATTCATATTATTTCCGCATGTCATAGTTCTTTTGATAATTAGACAGGACAAAGTAAAATTATATCTTTATTTTCTCTTTAATGATTTAAAATGCATGTAATCCTAGTAAAGAAGGAATCTAACTATGATCATGGTGGAGACAATGGAATGTTATATAATATATATATTGTTAATGAATTGGATTTCCAATAAGATTCTTGCAAGTGCTTCTCCTATGTATGTTTCATTCCTAACATCATCTTGGACCTTTGGTCCCCCATCTTGTTCTTATTTATAGTTAAAATACTTGTATTTGCAATCAAATTTTGGTATGAAATGTATATTTATATCATGTTTATGTTATTTGAAATATAATATATGATATGAAATGTATACTTATAGTGTTCTAAATTTTTTTCATCTCATATCATATTGTATATTATTTGGTATTGGGTTTCAAATGATATTATTGAAATTGAAAAGTAAATGGAAAAGTAAAAAGGTAGAAAAAAGGGCTTCCCATAATTGAGCAATTTAGTGGTTATAATAACACCTACTTTATTCTATCAACTTGGTTAATGTCTATGAAGAACAATTTAGAGAATAAAACATCACCCAATATGATGGGAGCTCAAATGTCATTTCAATTATTATTTTTTTGTCATTTCCATCTTTAGCATATATTAGTTACATGTGAAATAGCTTTCAAGGAAAATAAAAATAATTTTATATAAGTTGATTAAGTTTTAATTCAATTGGTATAGATATTGTTATCAATATAGAAGAATGTAGGTTAGAGTGTGGTAAATCGCATTTTTCTTTTATTTATGTATAGTTCTAAACATTATGTAAAAATATATAATCAAAATTTATAATAAATTTGTTAAAAAAACTAGCCTTTGAAACTCAAATTCTATATTTATGTTTTCTTTAACCTCTTTTTAAAAGATTATTTGATCAATGCAATTGCATTTTCTACATCATTCTAGAAAATGAGTTATGTAACATTTTAAGTGTGTTCAATATTGAAAAATAATATTTTAATTTATTAATTATTTTTAATAATACATGTTGAATTGTGATTGGTTAAATTTTAAAAAATAAAAGATTATAAAGAAAAAAGTAATAAAAATTTTAAAAATTTCAAAAAGAATATAAAGAATAATAAACATTACAGAAAATTTAAAAAAAATTAAAATAATATAAATGGGATTTCATCATATATGAATATTAGTAATATTTACATAAACCATAAATGCATGATTGTACGACACTACACTTTAACATGAACATTTGAGTGGATGAAACGTAGGCCTTAGTGGGGGAGCACTTTATATATTCCCTTTTTATCTCATAAAAATTACTTTTTTATACATTTAGTGGAATTTCTCTCATCATCATCAAATAATAATTATTATTCACCATTTCGAGTAAAAAAATTAATTAACTATAAATTTAACGAGTTGTGAAATTCTTTTATTTATATAAAAATTATCTGAAAATTCGAATAATAATATTGAAATCAATTAATAATTAATTGTTAATTAAGCTATGATGAATGATTTATGTTAATATGAAGATTTTTTATTGGATATTTAATTTTAGCACTTTCTATATAGAAATATTTACCAAATTTCAAATATAAATATTTAAAAAAAATAAAAAGAAAATCCCAAAAAAGTTGATGCCATTAGCTTAAAAAAAAAGTATGAGCTTTGAACACTAATTTGTCAATCATCGAGAACTCTTCAACTCTAATATAACTTTTATCTTCTCATTGGATAAAAAAAAAGCAATTTTTTTGGGTAAACTACGTAAAGAGTCACTAAATTATTAAAAAAATATTTTAGGCACTCAAAATAAAAAATAAATTAAAATTTAAGCACTCATACTAAATAATTCGGTCATTTTGGTCACTCTCGTTAAAATGACAAACGTTAAGCTAATGTGGTAGTTAAAAAAATCGATATAATAACAATTAACCCGCAACTTTTACATATTATATTGATTTAACCATAATTTTAAAAATTAGCCCCAAAATTTATAAATATCTCAATTTAATCTTAGTTCTAGAAAATATATAAAAATTTTCAAAAAACCTTCATATTAATATTACATTAATAATCCCCCACCCTCTCCCTCTCCCCCTCTCCCACCATCATCTTTGTCCCCCTACCTCCATCACCGTCCAGGTGCCACCGGACTTCAATGATGCTTATAGGTGCACACATAACAAACACACTAGAAGCAAAAGCATTCGCTCTTTTAGCAATTCCCTTGTTGGACAAAAGAGCAAATGCTTTTGTTTCCCGTGTGTTTTTTATGTGTGCACCTATAAACATCATTGAAGTCCGGTGACATCCGAATGGTGGTAGGGTTGGGGGGATAAGAGACGAGGATGGTGATGGGAGAGGAATGGGGGTGGGGTTTATTTTATTTTATTTAATATTAATATAATTATATTTATTTAATAATAATAGAAAATTTAAATTTATTATTATATTTTTTGAAAATATTTATGTATATTTATATATTTTTTAAATTTTTTAAAATTAAGATCAAAATGAGAATATTTGTAAATTTTGAGGTTAATTTTTTAAAATTTATTATTAATTCGATATAATATGTAAAAGATTGATGGCTAAATTTGTTACTATAGTTATTTCTTTAACTACCACGTTAACTTGCTGTTTGTGATTTTAATGAGAATGATCGAAATGACCGAATTATATATTATGGGTGCTCAAATTATAAAATTTGGGTGCCTAAAATAATTTTTTTTAGATAATTTAATAACTATCTGTATAGTTTACTTTTTTTTTTAAGAAAAAGTCCAAATAAAATGTTTTATTTTCTATTCTAAATCTCGAAACCAAAGGCCATGGTCACCCAAAGCTTAACAAAAATTTATGTCAATTAAGGTAGTTAGTACTATATTAATAGATATTTCATTTTTTTTTATTGATATTAATATATATTAGTATCCTTCAGTACCAATATATTATTTTAGATTTATCGTTATTATATATAATATTTACAAACATAAAATAAATGCGATAAAATAAATTTTAAATATAAAATAATAATCAATGTATAAAACATGATAGGCATTAATTAACAAAGGCATGCATTTAATAAATTCAAAATTTTGAGTCTCAAAAAAGATAATAATTTTTTTTCTAAATTTTATTATCTCGTTTTATTATTAAGATAAGACATTTTAATATAATAGTCGATTGAGTCTTAATTTAATTAGTATTGTTATTGTGGTCAGTACAGGAGAACATAGATTTAAGTACACTCAAATGCACTATCCTCTTATTTAAGAGTTGAGAATGGACTATAAATAATTTTAGACATTATACTCTTTACATAAAAAAAATGTAAACACTTAAAATAAAAAGGTGGATGGGTAATATTTGGTGAAAGAAAAAATTTGCAGGAAAAATTATTGAAAAGCAAATGGAATTTGCGTTGGATTCACGTTGTTGGAAATGCAAATTGATGATGAATTAGCAACATTATTTTTTATTTTTTAATTGTATATTCAGAAATCACTTAGATTGAATGTGAAGGAACACACTTCTGTCTGCTGTAAGGAAAGCATCATATTCTTATGCTACATGTTATCCAAACTCTACTGTGTATCGGACCATTTATTCTATTTTTTGGGTACATTTTTCGTACTTTATATTCATAGATGAATAAGTGTAAAATACAAATAAAAATTTAGCCTTCATTTTCTCCACTTATATCAATTCTCAACCCCAAAGTTTCACTAACTCATGTAAGACTTTTCGTATACAGCATCTTTTATACACTTGTTTATATGGTTCGGTTAGTTTGTTCGGTTTGATTAAATAAATAATTATAAAAAAAAACTTAGATTCAACCCGTGCATCTCAATTCATTAGTGAACCGATTCAACCTTTTATTACGGACCATTATCCTTGATTGGTTCACCGTCCAACTGATTAGTTTAGTTTTGAAAATCATAATATATATTATTATAATACACATGATTGAATCAGGTTCGTGAGTTAATTTGATACTAAGTTAAGAAAGACCTGAAAGCCATTTATTTTAAAAAACAATAAATATTAGAGTTAATTACATTGGATATTTTCAAACTATGATCTTTATTTTAAATTGATCCTTAAATTTCAAAATGTTCTAATTACATCATTAAATTATTAATGTTATATCAATCAGATTCTTCCATTGTTGAAGCTGTTAATTTAACCATTAAATGACACGAAAATCTTATGTGACATGATTTTAAATGTTGTCGTATAAATTTTAAATTTTAAAACTAAAAATAATGTAGAACTAAAAAAAAAGAGAGAGAGAGAGTGAACAATAGTTTTTGAAAAAGCTTTGAAAACTTCAATACTAAGATTTTTACAACATTCATTTTTCTTTTAAATTTTCTATTTTAAATTATATCACATGAGATTTGACATATCATTTAACAGTTAAATTAATAATTTTAATAACATAAATCTTTTATGAAAGTCATAGTTTAAAAATATTTGGTGCTATTAAATCTAAATATTATAATATTTGAAAAATACTTTTTTATTTTTTTACATAAAATCTTTCAATAAATCAACTAAAATAATACTATTTAAATTGATAAAACTTGTTTGAAGTACTAATTAAAATTCTCATCCGCCACTTAGATATGATATGGATTCAAACCCCCATATTATTATAAAGATAAAAAAAAAACTAAATAAAATAAATATTAATAGAAAAATCAAACTTGAAATTAGTGAAATATTTTACATAAAATATTCTCTTTACAATGCCACATTTAATTTAATTTCTCATGCTGCCTTTAGAATTTTTTTAAAAGGCAATTTCATTGGTTTCCCCTTTTCCGGGGTCTTATTTTATGAAGTAATTTTTTTATAAATACGAATAGAAATATGGGTTAAATAGGGATACATATAAATTTTAAAAAAAAATATTTTTTTTGAAATCCTCGTGAATTCGTGTGGTATTAATTTTTTTTACAAATATTTATATTAATTTTCATACCAACAATTTATTGTATATTTTGTACAGATTTTAACATAATAATTTGACTCAATTATAAATTTTATATTTTCTTACCATTGTACCAAGTACAAAATTGACAAGTCTTGGTGGCCAACTTTATATGACTTGTGGTCCAAATCTAATCTTTTGTCCGGAGAATTTACCAAATCATGTATATCATGTTTTTATAATATATTTAAATTTATCTAACATATTTTTGCTAAAAACCGATATTTTTAGAAGAAATTTTTATACCGTCATTCATTAGGTAATTAATTGTATCATTAACAATAGTTGATATTGCCTTCTCGTAGAATCTTATACTCTCAATTCTATGAACCAAGTCCCTTGAGCACGTGTTCAAGACACACGGGCTCTCAATAAAATGCGAGAGACAAAACATCTATCTAAGATCAGTATGTCGACTGCTCGATGAATGACACTTCAAAAACTTATCTAAAAAGAATCATCCAATAATTTTAATCTTTTAAAATTTAGGATAATTAATAACTTAGTAAAATATATTTTTAAAATATCCATACACTTTTTCATATATATAATTTTATGGTGTTTTAATATTATTAGATATAAGCATGAAATTTCCTTATTGGTAGTCAAACACAGATAAGATTTCCAGCTCTCCTATTATTCAAAACCCTATCTTGAAAATATATTTATATGATCGAAGTTGGAAGCTAATCTAAAAATGGCTTACTAAGGTATACCATTATTATATTCAGGTTCATATATCTTAAGTTTTATTAAAAACTTTATTATAAAATTTAATTATTCAAGAGATTAGACAGTCCATATTAAAATTCAAATTAAAAATATAGGCTGTTCTTTTAATCCCCAAAATTTCGTGCAGTGTCTGCGTAAGGAGGATTAAAATTTTGTTCAAAGTTCGATTTTATTTAGATCAACAAAAAGTTGGTTTGGTGAAGGCTAAACCTGTTTGTTTTAAACATCAATTTGCATTTTAATAACGAAAGTGGTACCAAATTTTCGGTGTTTTTAAGGTATAATTTGAATTTCAACCATCTATTTTATAAAATTTGAGAAATTAGTCCCTCAACTTTAGTTCAAAAAATTAGCACAAAACAATATTTCAAGTTCATTTGTTTACTAACAAGTGGACTAAATTCTTAGTTTTTGAATTAGGAGATTAAATTTTGGTAAATTAATGTAAAGGGATTAACTTTTCAATTTTTATAAAATAGAGGGATGAAATTTGGAATTAAACTTTTAATTTAAATGTAAAATAATAAAAAAACGCCACCATATTAATCGGATAGCATTAATTACGAGTTTACATAATTGACGATTAACCCCATTTAATATAAACATGTGGGTTCCCACTTTGTCCTTTAGACAATGGAAATGATATAAATAGACTCTGCTATTCTTCATCTTGAAGCTCAATAAACAAGAAATCTCTAAAATCTTCTGATTTTTCTGAGTCTTTTTCTTATCTTCTGTTTGGCTCCTGAGAAAGTGTTTCAAGAAGAACAATGAATGCATTAGTGGCAACCAACAGAAACTTCAAGCTAGCAGCCAGGCTTCTTGGTTTGGATTCTAAGCTTGAAAAGAGTCTCCTCATTCCCTTCAGGGAAATCAAGGTCAGTTCTCTCAAGAAAATCGTGTTTGACGCATATCTGAAAACGGGTACAAGGAAAAACATGTCCGAGTCCCAGTAACATAGATTCTAATTGTAATGGATGTTTGAACATGTCTTGCCAGGTTGAATGCACCATACCCAAAGATGATGGCACATTGGCAACTTTTGTTGGCTTTAGGATTCAACATGACAATGCTAGAGGTCCTATGAAAGGAGGAATCAGATATCACCCTGAGGTCTGTCATTGAAAAGCAAATATTTTCGAGTCGGAAACGTACTTGTATCCGAGCTTTAACACGGGTTTTGTAACCGAATAATGTAGGTTGACCCTGATGAAGTGAATGCATTGGCGCAACTAATGACATGGAAGACAGCAGTTGCAAACATCCCATATGGTGGGGCTAAAGGTGGTATAGGATGTAACCCTGGAGAGTTGAGCAAATCCGAACTAGAACGCCTCACTCGAGTTTTCACCCAGAAAATACATGATCTTATCGGAATTCATACCGATGTTCCAGCACCTGATATGGGTACTGGTCCGCAGGTAGGTTATGTTATATGGATTCTTCATAAAGTATTCGGATTGGAAACATATTCGGGTATTGATAAATGGTATTTTGCTTTTTTGTTGTGGTTAAATAGACAATGGCATGGATACTAGATGAGTACTCAAAATTCCATGGTCATTCGCCTGCTGTGGTGACTGGAAAACCAATTGTAAGCAGTTCACTTCACATTCACCTTATAATTCGTGTTACATAGATTTTGACCTTTGTGTATTCGTATTGGATTTGTGTTTATATAGGATCTTGGAGGATCACTTGGCAGAGATGCGGCCACTGGCCGAGGGGTGCTGTTTGCAACTGAGGCCCTTCTTAATGAACATGGCAAGTCCATCTCTGGACAAAAATTTGTAATTCAGGTACGATTTTCAGCAAAAAAACCCTAAATTTTTTAAAATGAGAGAATTGTTCAAAATGGTGATTTTTGTTTCAGGGTTTTGGGAATGTTGGTTCTTGGGCTGCACAGCTCATCCATGAGAAGGGAGGGAAGGTTGTTGCATTAAGTGATATAACAGGGGCCATTAAGAACAGCAATGGCATTGATATTCCCTCATTGCTCAAACATGTGAAAGAAAACAAGGGTATCAGAGGGTTCCATGGTGGGGATTCCATAGACCCGAAATCGGTTCTTGTCGAAGACTGTGACATACTCATCCCGGCAGCACTCGGAGGTGTCATCAACAGGTAAATAACAATTGTCCGGATTTGAACTTGAAAGATTGTTGATATGAAATGATTCGAAAAATGGAGTTAATTGATGCACATTTCATTTGATCTTTTAATGAAGGGAAAATGCAAATGAGATTAAAGCAAAGTTCATTATTGAAGCAGCTAACCATCCAACTGATCCAGAGGCTGATGAGGTTGGTCATTGTGATCTAAAGTTACATAATTACAATAAAATGAAAGCTTGTAATGTGTTCTCTTTGTATAAATCTGCAGATTTTGTCAAAGAAAGGAGTCATTATACTTCCAGACATCTATGCAAACTCTGGAGGAGTCACTGTTAGTTACTTTGAGTGGGTTCAGGTAATCAACTAAACATAAACATTCTTTCAAGTGCTTGTTTGGATACTAATCGGTTGTGTTCCAATTGCAGAACATTCAAGGTTTCATGTGGGATGAAGAGAAGGTGAACAGTGAGCTAAAGACATACATGACCAAAGGGTTTAAAGATGTTAAGGAGATGTGCCAAACACACAACTGCGACCTCCGAATGGGAGCCTTTACCCTCGGAGTTAACCGCGTTGCTCGGGCTACAGTTCTTAGAGGTTGGGAAGCATAATAATGCTTACTGCTAATGCTGGTTTTGAAATAAACATGGAGGATACTATGAACCCCCCCTGATTCTTGCCCCCTATTGTGGTAAAACCTCATTCATATTGAGGAGCTTCAAATGAAGTTTTGTTATTTGTATTTGTTGCTTTAATGTTGAATTCTATCTTAGTAGCAATTTCGAAGGCAACAAAAAAACTAACACGGAAGGAATAACGAATATATGAAGATCATGAAACAATCTAGCATGAACCCTATTCAATATGGATAGCAACCAAATTCAGATATTGCACATTGTGTAAACCAAAAAAATTCGAAATAAATACATCTCCAATGAACACAACTGTCACAAATAAAGCTTGGCATCAAATTCTCAAAGTTGTATCCCTTTGACATCCGAAAAGGATAGCGGATAAGGGCATTGATAATGTTACAAAATGTTATTGCTCTAAAACCTACCTCTACCTCTAAATCCACCGCCACGACCACCACCCCTAGGACCACCTCTGCCACCTCTTGGAGCACCCCTTCCACGAAATCCACCACCTCCACGACCGCCTCCTCTACCACCACCTCTGCCTCCTCCACGACCACCTCTTCCACCACCTTGTGCCTGTCCCCTACAACATTACATAATAGGGGAAGTTCAAATTAAAGAAGCAGAATGAATGATAACTCCTAAGTAGATCAAAATGATAAATGATTTCAATACCTAATGCCAAACATTGGGGAAGAAAAGATATGCTAATCATAGAGGGAAAATAAACATGAATTGTAGACAAACAAAGTAAGCAAGTGCAAGCTTAAGCAGACTAACAATAACAAATCAAACTCGGGGACACGATCATTAATTCTATGATTCGAATAAGAACAGTTTCGGGGCTTTGAGTATAAGAATAGCAAACATACTTTGGTTGTGGAAGAAATCTTGCAAGAGGCAAAAGCTTGCTCGGATCAATATAGAACTTATCACCCGGAGCATACGAAGTTGCAACAATACCTTCTAACATTTTGATTGAAAAATACTGCAACAAGGAGAAAATTAAACAAACAAACTCAGTCGAAGTCCCAACTTTTTAGTAGATACAAATTTAAACTAGCAACGGAACTCACGGATTCGTTGATGGGACCAAAGATTTCATCAACTTTCCCGATTTGGGTCTTGTTCTGCAGATAAATATTAGCATTAAAGTAAGGTATTTTCTCATTGGTAAGCTTTGTCACTGCATCACCTTCACATGCATGAACAAAGGTAGAGACCTCTGCATTAATAACAAAATGAGAAAATCAAGTTAATATCTTTGATAAGGTAAATTGAGAATACCGATAATAGAAAACGAGTTCTTTTAGCTGTTAATTTGCATCAAATTCGTTTTTTTTTTCTTATAATTAACCTTCATTTCCTCGGCACCCAACAAGAAGAAACACACATATTGCAAAGAAAAATAATATAAACAAGCATGAATAAATAAACAAAATGTTTCTACTCACTCCTCATCACATCAAAATGCTCTCTTTTTATACTTTTCTCACTTGCTTAGCATCCAAACAAGAAAACAAAACAGAGGTAATAATTTCTTAAAAAAAAAAAAAACTAACCCACAACTTCAGCAGGAGGTCCTTCATCACGGAACCCACCGCCACCACGTCCTCCCCCACGACCAAAGCCTCCTCGGCCACCTCCTCTCCCTCGACCACCGTCCCTTCCGCCCCTAAAACCTCCGCCGCCCCTCGGTGGTCGCATTTTTTTCTTTCGCTTGACTGAGCTGAGGCTTCCAAGGGTTTTCTCAAAGGGTTTATAGTTGAAGAAAAGAAGTAGGGTTTTGAAGTTCTGTTTGGAGACTAAATTACTATAATATCCATCTTCATTTTTTTAATTCTAAGTTTTAATGGGCCTTATGGCCCGGTAAGCTAAAAGCCTTCTTCTCATTTGGACAGACTAAATAATTCTACATTTGTTAAAAGCATAATATTTAGGATAATTATTTATTTAATAAATAAACGGTAAAAAATTTTAACTTCAAAAACAAAAGTAAGACACCGCAATATATCAATATCTATATATATATATATATATATATTATTTTTCAAATATTATGAAATTAAAATTTTTAAATTTATATATTAAATAACTATCTAGTTATGTTTATAATATTAACACTAGAGTCTGATACCCTAACACGTAACTGTCTGCACTCTCTAGCAAGCTTTTAGGTTTTGTTTGTGTCTTTTTTTGTCGGCGGCAGCCTCTCTATAATCTTCTAGGAAAGGCCTCATCGTTTATTGATTTTACCTGCACCCATGAAAACTGATTTTGCTGGTTTAACCCTCAATGAAGAAGAAGAAACAGTTTTGCAAATTCAAGCAGATCAGATTACAAAAAAAGAAGAGGGAGTCTTTAGATTGGTGGGTTGTTTTTTAACAGCAAGTATTATCCACTTTCCAGCAATGAAAAGCATTATGGTTAATTTATGGCATCCTGTTCAGGGTGTTCAAATTCAAAATCTAGGGAAAAGAATGTATTTATTTCAAATTTTTCATGTTATGGATATGGATAGGGTTTTAAAGAGGGCTCCATGAACTTTTAATAATCATCTTTTGGCATTATAGAAGCTACAATGGGGGGAGGATCTATTAAAAATTCCTTTAAACGCCTTTCTGGTTATAAGTTTATGATGTTCCCATAGGCCTTTATTCTAAAAATCTAGCTATGCAATTGGAAAATTTTATTGGTAATTTTATGGAATATGATGGTTCAAATCTGGGGAAAGAAAATAGAAATTTTATGAGAATACGAGTCCAAATTGATATTCAACATCCTCTTAAGAGGAAGAAACAAGTTATGTTTTGGGGGAACTGCTCATATGTCAGAAATAAGTATGAAAGGTTGTCCATTTTTTGTTTCTACTGTGGTTGTTTAGGTCATAGTGACTCATTTTGTAAAGCTAAGATGGCGTTAGAGGTAGAAATTGCTGAGATGGGTTGGGACTTGTCGTTACGAGCTCAATCAAGGAAAGCCCAAGCAATGACTAGCATCTGGCTACGTGAGGAAGGAGGAATATTGGGTGGTATCAACACAAATGGTCCATTTCAAAGAAATAGTGGATGTGGAATTGATAAAAGAAAAGGGCATACAATGGTTATTGACCCTATTTTGGGCTTTAATCTGGAAGGAAGGATGTCCTCTTTACGACAAAGGGGGAGAATTCAGTCACTGGTCAAGTTCAAACAGCAATGAATCATGATCTGAAAGATGATATGCTAATAGGAGAGGAAGGGAAAAAGAGAGCTATAGGGGAGACTAAAGAAAGTAATATTATGGTGAATAGAAATAGGAGGATGTTGGAAATTAATCAATTATCATCGGCGGCTGCCAAGAGGCAAGCTGATCGGGCGCAATGAAAATCTTAAGCTGGAATGTCCGTGGTTTGGGGAATCCACGGGCAGTTTGAAGGCTTCGACATTCGCTGAAGTTATATTGTCCCAATATGGTCTCTCTTTATGGAGACAAAAATTAATAGTAGTCAGATGGAAAAAGTACGACGAAGTTGTGGTTTTCATCATGGGATTGATGTGGATCCGATTGGTTCTAGAGGAGGATTATGTCTAGCATGGCGAAGGGATATTAATGTTACGTTTCAAAGCTTTTCAAATTGACATATTGATGTGATAATTGATGATACATGTGATAGAAACAAGTGGAGATTTACAGGGTTTTATGGTTCTCCTTACATGCATAATAGGGATGAGTCATGGAATCTTTTACGGTAATTATGTCATAATAGAGAGCACTCATGGTTGGTTTATGGGGATTTAAACTAAATTTTGTATGATTTTGAGAAGAATGGTGGCTTACCTCGTGAGGAGAGATGAATGGAAGTTTTTCAAAAGGCGTTAGGTGATTGCAATCTGATTGATGTGGGCTACTCGGGAAACTGGTTTACTTGGGAGAGAGGTAATTTGGCAGAAACGAACATTCAAGAAAGATTAGATAGGGGAGTTACTACCGAAAAATAGATTTCGGTATTTCCAGATTCTTTAATTCAACACCTTCCTCATTCTTTTTCAGATCATTGTCCTTTACTTGTTTCTACCGATGAGAATATAGAGGGCATTTAAATCAAAATTTTAAATTTGAAGCTTTGTGGGTTTTGGAAGAAACATTTTTTTTGAAGAGGTAGGCATATTTGGGAAAATTCCACCGGAAATTTATTGAGCAAATTGGAAAATGTGAAGCAAGGCTTAAGAAGATGAGCTATTCATATTCGACGAAGTAGGAAAATCAATAAGGAGGTATTGTTGTCAAAATTGTCAACATTATTAGAATTGATCGAAGTGATGAAAACTCAGCAGAACTCATTGATACTAAAATCCAATTGAATTTTGAGATAAAGAAAGATAAATGCTATTGGGAACAAAGGGCCCTAATTAATTGGTTGAAGTATGAAGACATAAATACCGTATTTTTTCATAAGCAAGTGACACAGAGAAGGAGGAATTTTATCCATAAGATGCAATTTGATGATGGTATAACGACGGATGAAGCTATGGAAATGGAAAAAATTACCAGATCATATTTTCAGAAGTTATTTTCAGTTGAAAGGCAAAGAAATTATGATCATATCTTATCAGGTATCGATTGCTATATTACTGAGGAAGATAATTGTCAATTAAAAAGAAGATACACTAAGGAGGAGATACGTACATCATTATCAGAATTAGGCTCCACAAAAGCGCTAAGTGTAACAGCCCGATTTAGACCCTAATCGGAACGGTGGTTTCGGGACCACAAATCCGAGTCAGAAAAAAATATTTTAAAATTATTTTCTGTGTTTATTTTGTGTGAATTGACATCTGTGAAATTTCTGTGGTTAAATATTGTTATTTAAGTGTCGATTTAGTAGCAATGACTAAAATGTGTAAATTTAAAATTAGCTAGCCATAATAGTAGGGATTAAATTGGAGTTGGCTTCTTAAGTGGAAGT
The DNA here is from genome assembly GCA_020496765.1 of Gossypium stocksii. Lineage (NCBI taxonomy): Eukaryota > Viridiplantae > Streptophyta > Magnoliopsida > Malvales > Malvaceae > Gossypium > Gossypium stocksii. The sequence goes on from CM035623.1 coordinate 117,562,574, forward strand.
ACTTTATGTGAAAAAAACCCATTTTTTCCTTTATGTGTGTATATATGTGCTAGCTACGGTACTTAGTTAAAATATATATATGTAACCATAAATTATAATAAAGTATTTTATTATTTTAGCTAATTATGTTAAGTTAGTGGACGAACATGCCCTTATTGTATAACGGTTGGTTATTAGTTCATGAATGGCAATATAGGAAAACAAATGAATTAAGATTTTATAATATTATAAACATATCATAAAGCTTTTATTTTACAACCTTATTCATGTTGCCGAATATAGAACATAGTAAGGGAGAAAAAAACACAACTAGGGTTCGTGTATTTCCAAGCTCAATTCAAGGTGAGTTTTAGCTCGGTTTTTGATAATTTTTATATTTTTGAGATCGTTGCTTCGAGTACTACAAAACTCGAGCTTTAATTTTTGATTTTGATGAATATCTTGAATGGTGCCATTGTTGAGGGTTTGTGATTTTTGTGGTTTGATGATGAATTATGAAAGGCATGGATTGGGTTAAGGCATATTAAAAATGGATTTTTGATGATTTCGAGTAATTAGGACTTAATTTCAAAAATAAAAACGTGAGAGGACTAAAATGTGAAATTTTTGAATAATATGGGCCTATTTAGGCATAGGGAGTATTCGGCCACTTCATATGTATTTCATTTTGTATAATTTGATGTTGTGTGCATTAGGGACTAAATCGTAAGAATTATAAATACTAGGGGTAAAATGGTAATTTTCCTTTTGTGTGTTTTTGGATTAAATTGAATGAAAATATGTTTGAATGAGTTTAATTTGAATATTTTTAGATTAAGAATTAAAGAAATCAGAATTGGATTGGGGAAAAACGAAAGTGGTCGACTAGCAGCTTCGTTCCGTTTTACGACGTCCGAGGTAAGTTTTAGGCAAATAGACGTATTTAATCGTAATTAAATATAAGATATACATGCTGTTGTGAAATTTTAGATTTTATAATTAGTATAGTCGAATATAAAAAGCCTTGGTTACAGTGTTTCCGAGGTCATTCTGACCGAATTGTGACGTCCAAAAGCCCGCATGAACCTTAGGAATAGCTAGGATACTTATGTCATGACATACGGTTCCGATATATGTGTGCGAGTAAGTCCATGGCATCGTTTGTTGTTCCGATATGTGTATACGAGTAAGACCCTGTCTGGGACAGTGGCATCGATATGTGACTACATGTAAGACCACGTCTGGGACGTTGGCATTGTACGATTTATGTGATTATCCGAGTGTCCTACCAAATTCCGAAGGGTTCATTGGGCAGAAGTAATCATGTAAGGATTATATAATACGAGTTGAATGAACAGGTATGAGTTAATCCGATAATTAACAAGAATAAGGTAAGCATGTTTGACCTATTTTATATGACCGAATAAATGTTAAATTTTGCATATGTGTATTTATTGGATTCAGCCGAATGAGTGATATAAATATGAGACCATATTGTGAATTGCGAAATTATGTATTAAGAATATGTGAATTATGTAATAGCCCAAATTTCAGTAATGTCGAGAATTGTGGTTCGAGACCACCGAATTCGATAAATGAACTCGTATATAATATTATTTAATATTTACGAGCCAAATGTAGTTTTTAAAAGATTTTTAAAATAGTAAATTGTGTTTTATAAAAAATTATTTGGTCAAAATATCGAGAAAAAGAGGTATCGAGATCTCGGTGTTATAGACTGAGCTATAAATATTTTTGAGAATATTTACGAAGTGTCAATAAGATAACATTAAAATTTCGTTAGAAAATTTTGACGTTTGGGTGGTTAATTAAATAAAAAGGACTAAATTGAAAAATGTATAAAAGTTGCTAGAAGGATTAAATAGCTCAATTGTCAAAAGAGGAAGGACCTAAAGTGAAAATAAGCCCAAAGGAGATATTTTGGGCTGCAATAGCTGAGAAAAATCAGGAAATGGGTGAAATAAGGGCAAAATTGGAAAATTGCCAAAAGTAGTTAAATAAAAATGGGACCAATTTGGAATATCTAGAATTCTCTTCATTTTCTTCATTCTCATCAGCTTAGAAACAGCCATGGAAGAGGGATCAAGCTGGTTTTTCATACTCTAGCTTCATGTAAGCTTAATTCTTGCTCTCTCCTTGAAATTTCTATGTTTTTGGACTTTTACAATTGGGTCCAACTTATTAATTCATTAGTTTTTGATTCCATGGCTAATTTCTAAAGTTGATGTGGATTAGTGTTGGAAGAATGTGATGAATAAATATTGAATTGAAGATTTAATTTTGTTATATGATGATTTTATCAAGGAAAAATTAATGGAAATTGGTTTTAGGACCTAATTGTGAAATAGGTGAAATTAAGGCTTAGTGTTAAAATTCTGATTTTCAAAGGTTATGAAGTAGTTTAAAATGATATAGAAAGGTATCAAATGAGAAAATTAGCTCAATTGAGGGGTTAATTGAGCAAGGACTGAATTGTATGAATTGTGGAATTTGGGACAAAATAGAAATCAACATGTTACACTAAAGTAGTTTTGAACAGCAACAGTTGTCTAAACTTGAAAAATCACCAAAAATAGTAGAAATTGAATTATAAGTTGAGTGAGGTATAGAATTAAAGCTTGTTGAGTCTATTTTCATTTAGGAGAAAACAGAAAAAACAAAGGAATTTTGTATCTTGAGATATTTACATTTTTGTGAGACTGGTTCAGATTGATTTCGTGATCCCCTATTCTGATTTGTAAAAATCATTAAAAATTGTAAAAAAAATAGTTATGGAACATAATTTGTATGGTTGGAATCCTTATTGAGTCTATTTTTATAAGAAATAATCATGAACATATTTTGAATTCTGTATAAAGAGAAATTGAAATTTTAGTGAAGAGTGGTCAGGGTTGTCAAGTAGCGAAATAGGGGAAGTTTTAACTAATAAATTGTACTAATTGCCCACACCAAAAATTCTGGAAAAATTATGGTAAGAAGATACGTGAGTCTAGTTTCAAGGAAAATTCATGGATCTTAATTTGGAGTTCTGTAGCTCAAGATAAAAATAATTTAGTGACAATGACACAGATGGACAGCTTGAATATGCACATAAGTAAATAGTAAAAATTATAGATAATGTTACTTACAAGTGTATTTATACTAAGGATGTGGAATGGAGTGGAGGAGGAGGAAAATATGTATGAATATTCAACTAGCATGGCTAATTTGCATGTTTTAGGTTCAGGGACTAAATTGAATAAAAGTAGAACTTTATGGGTGATTTTGTAAAAATGTCAAAAATGATCAAATTGCATGTAATGGATTATTTTATTATTTAAATTACAAAATTGAATGAGAATATTAATTTAGATCAAGATCAGACGAAAACATGTTTTAAGGATTAAATTGAAAAGTGTTGAAATTATGAAAGATTCTGATATTTCATAAAATTCATGGGCTCTTATCAATATGTATAAGAATAATGGTTGTAAACAAGGATTAAATGACAATAATTTTATTTTTCTAAATCAAGGATGAAATTGTAATTAATTAAAAGTTTTAAGGGTAAAATGGAAATTTTGCCTAGAGCAATAATTAAATGTATTAGAATATGAAATGAATGAAAATGATGATTAAATTTATTTATAAAGATCCGTGTAACTAAAATACGAGACTTAAACATGGAAAAAAAAGATATCGGATTAGTGAAATTATAAACATAAACAAGCAACGAGGTAAATTAGTGTAGCTTGAATTGTATTTTTAAATACATGAAATCTTGATATAATGAATTACTTGATTTAAGTTTATAAAAAAAATGGCAAGAAAATGATATTCATCTTGACATGTAAATATGTGATTATTTTTTATACGATGATACAAGAAAAAAAATTAAGCATACTGAGATGAGTAATAAAATTTAAGTAAAACATGTCGAGAAAAATAAGTACGTTTAGGGGACAATATGTTTGATTTTAATTGGTTCTAAATATGAATGCTAGTTGAAATAAAATATCTGACAAATAAATTAGTAACTCCGGTAATGCTCCGTAACTCTATTCCGGTGACGGATTCGGGTTGGGGGTGTTACAAATTAAGCATTTAATGATCATTCAACCCTGGAAGTAAGAAAGAATGGTTAAATTGGTTGTGTATGTATTCGGGGTAAGACAACAGTATTGTTGAACATAAAGGGGTATGCTTATATGAATAGATATACATGTGCCTGGAGTTAGATGTAAATGATATGATAACCTAGGGTGAATTAAATAATTTGATTAAATCATTAAATTGTTTACTTGTCGAAAGCTTACTAAGATTAGAAAGCTTACTTCCTGTGTTCTGTTTACTTCGTTTTATAGATTTTGAAGTTGAGCTACAAGTCGGGGACCGTCAGCAAGCCTATCACACTATTCACAGCTTCGGTACTTAAAATAGTCAAACTCGTATTATGGCATGTATAGGCTGAATTATATTTTGGAAGTGTTGATTTTGGTTGTAATGCTAAAGCCATGCGAAAATGGCATTTTACTGGTGTGTGGATTAAATATTAATTGCGTTTGGTTTCGGTGTCCTTGCTCTTGGTTACGTATACAAGTATACTTAGCTATGGCCTGGCCGGAAGTAAGTATTTTGCATGTAGATAATGGTTTAAACTGTAGTTTTGAAATTGGCTTGGAATGAGTTAGTGTTTAAGTCTTTATTCAATTTGTTATATGTGTAGGTTTATAGATAAATCCCTATCTTATTTTTAGTACATATTAAAATATATATATGCATAACTGGCAAGGATATTTGTGGTTTGCACATGCGGTTATAATGATATTAAATATGCTATGTTTGACATGTGTTAAATAAATAAAGAAAGTGTGTATTAATTTACTTACCATTTTAACTTATACTAGGAGATATGCGCATGATAAATTCGGCCACCTTAATTTATTTGGAATCTATTAATGTTTACTCGTATATTAGATGATTACATTACAAGTGTAGTATATACATAAGTAGGTATACGTGTGGCTGATGGTATAAATGCGTAGGTTACTTACGAGTTATATGTGTTAGGTATTTTGTGCATAAATTGGAATTTTCGTTAATTAGCAAATAAAATGGGAATACCTATTATTTGGTTTTTAGTATTTAGATAAGGTTCCTGTTCTTGAGATGATATGTGTCTAAGGGGTTAACTAGGGCAGGGTGATTGGTTTTGCCGTAATAAAATAAATTTAATCATACTCAGGGATCCGTACGCTACGAAATTCTGGTCTTATGAGTCGAACATGGAGTATATGGTACATATATAAAATACGGTTTGAGGCTTGTTGGGTTGGTAGGGATTTGTATTAAAAATAATGATAATAATAATAGTATGAATAAAGTTAATACATTTAAAGCACTACGCACATATGGAAAATAAAATAAGCATAATTTAACTGTCTTAGATATGTATTTCATAGGTGTGAACTTGACTTATGTGATTTAGTAGATGGTTACAATTCGAGTACGTAATATTATATGTAATTAATTTAATATGTGTATATATATACTTGTGCATGTTTTAAATTGGATAAACGTATTGAACGGTGTTGACACAGTAACGCCTCGTGACCCAATTCCTGCAACGGATACGGGTCAGGGGGTGTTACACTAGGAGATGACGGTTTTTCGGCTTTGTTTTATCAAAAATGTTGGTCGATCATTGGTGAAGATATTTCAACTTTTTGTCTACAAAGGTTGAATGAAGGTATGGAAACACATTCAATCAATAAAACAAATATTGTGCTCTTATCGAAAATTTCAAATCCTTCCAATATTACTCAATTCAAGCCAATTAGTTTATGTAATGTGTGTAATAGGCCAATTTTGGCCTCGGCCCGGAAAAAATAATAATCGAAGCAAAAAAGGGTCAAATTGAAAGACAATCATTAAATTGTGGCCAAATCAAAAAGATGGAGAAAACCAAGGGATTATCCAATTTTGTTGACTTGGTAAAAAGCTAAAAATAGAAAGATTTTATTTTATTATTAAATTAGTTAGGCTATTTTTAGTAAATCCCGTGTATATAAATAGGGGGATCTGGTTCTTTGATAGGGGAGTTACTTTTGGGTGTTCTTACTTTCATTTAGAATTGGATTATTCTCTCTTTTCCTATTTCTATTGAAATTGAATTATTTTTTTCCTCTTTCAATTACGTGGGAATTTCGTCCATTTCATTTTGATTTCTTTGTTTTTCCTAAATTCGTCTAATTACTTTTAGCTGTTCCGTTTTTTATTATTTTACAATTCAGCTTTCATTGTTTTGATAACCCTAAAATTTGTTTTGACTGCACTTGATCCTTCTTGAAGCTGTGCGCTTTGGAGGTGGAGATTATTTCCTTTTTGGTCCCTCATTGTTATTCGCACGTTTAAATTGGTCTGTTTCCTTTTATTAATTTTTTATTTGCCCCAAAATTTTGCTTTAAGGTTCGATTTAATCTTTTTTTTTTATTTTCGCAATTTTATTATCAAATTAACTAATTTAATATATTGTTGCCATTATTATTATGTTTCTTTTTATATTTATTTTGTTACTCTAATATTATTATTATTTACCTAATTTTTATTTATCTATTTATATTTCTACTAATATTATTACTTTTTTATTTTTATTTCTTTTATTTTATTTTTTTCTTATTTTTTTTCTTATTTTTTTCAACTTTTCCCTTTATTTTATTATTTAAATTTTTTTATTAATTCTCACTTATTTACTTATTGCGTTGTGGACCTTATTTATTTATTTCTCTGTGATTATTTTGTCCTTGTTATCATTGTTTCCATTTTCACGTTCATTTTTATTACGCATATCTTTTAACATGTTATTTTTACTCCAATTCATAAAAATGATTTTTTTCAAAATAAAGGCAATGTTCGATATTTAGGATCCTCGGGAGGATTGTGCCCTAACTTACTGAGTTCCAATTTTCCTCATTAAATCTAAATAACCGAGTACCCTTCTCAAATCTAATTGTATGAGGTTTGAATAAAAAACCTATTCTTGAAAATTCGGGACGTTACACCCTAACTTACTGGGTGTGGCGTTGCGTTATATTGAGGATAGTGATTTACAAAATCAAGGCAATATTCGGCATTTGGGAGTTTTGAGAGATTGCGCTCTAACTTACTAAGCATCAATTTTTCATAAGGCTCGGATGACCGAATACCCTTCTCTTGAACCTCCATACATGGATTTTAAAATCGAAGACCAACTTAATTCCGAAGGTCTGAAATGTTAGACCCTAACTTACTGGGTATGGCATTCTCTCATTCGAAATGAGTAGGTCTTTACATTTTATTCAATTAATTCCGATTTTCTTTCAAATAAAAGGATCGTACTCTAAAATCTTTTCAAATTTCGACATCAAGACATCAACTAATCAAATAGGTACCAATTTTTTGGCGTTACGAGGGTGCTAATCCTTCCTTGTACGTAACCGACTCCCGAGCCCATTTTCTCAAACTTGGCAGACCAAAAAGAATTATTGTTTTAATAGGCCCAAATGTTTTATTAAAACGATCGATTTTAAGGTGGCCCAATCTCACCTCAAAAAAGATTGGTGGCGACTCCATCCAAATTTTTAAAGTCGATTCCCCATTTTTTTCAAAGATAAAAATGGTTTCGACAATGTGCTTTACAAATTGATAACTAAGACCATTGCTAATCAACTCGGGTAGTGGTTAATAAATGTATAGATCTAGCACAAAGTGCATTTGTACCAAGGAGGTTGATTTGTGATAATGTGTTGCTGGCCTATGAAGTTTTACACACCTTAAAACATAAGAAGGTGGGGGGAAAAAAGGGTTTATGGTGGTGAAATTAGACATGAGTAAAGTATACGATAGGGTTGAATGTAAGTCTGTGGAATGAATCATGAAAAGATTGAGATTTGATTCTGATTGGGTTAATTCTTTAATGAAATGTGTGTCTATAGTATCGTATTCGGTGGTTTTCAATGAAAACATAGAGAAATTTTCTATCTTACTAATGGCTTAAAACAGGGAGATCCTTTGAGCCCGTACCTATTTTTATTCTGTGGAAAACGCCTTTATAGTCTTATGAGGCTGGCAATAAAAGGAGAAATACTTAAATGAGTGAAAGCAAGTCACAGTGGGCCATCTATTTCTCATTTACTTTTTACAAATGATTGCATCTTGTTTGCAGAAGCTACTAAAAGAGGAACGTATTCTTTAAAATAGATTTTGCAAGAATATGAGCTGTGTTTAGGACAATGTGTGAACTATGAGAATTCAACAGTATTATTTAGTTCAAATTCATAGGATGGGGAAAAATAGTAGTCTCAAGTTGATAAACGATAAATTATACATGTTTTTACCTCATGCTTAGCCCAAATTATGGATAAATTAACCCTTAATTTGTGTAAATTGATGCTCTTAAACTTTTAATTTCATGTTTATTACTCAGGTGAGCATAGGGAAGTGAAAAGAACGAGAAACGAACCAAAAACGGAGAAAATGGGCCAAAGTATGAAAATAACATGGCCTGGAAGATTACCACACGGCCGTGTCACACGGCCGTGTCACACGGCCGTGCCACCTTAACAGGCCCGAACATGGCCTGAGCCTTGATCCACACGGGCATGGCACACGGGCATGTCCCTGTCGTGAGAAAGTTCAATTTCACTCGGAAAAAGGTTGCTTAGGGGCTAAGAAAGTCATTCTAAACTCTATATAAAGACCCTAGGAGGCAACTTCAAATGAGACATTATTTTCCTGCCAAGACGAGGAGTTAAAGGCAAGGAATTACTCGAAGGAAAGCTGATTGATCCATCTCAGAAGCCGAATTCTCCTTCAAGACTAAAGATCTCCCTTCAAATTCCTACAGGGGTTTTCGGGTTCTTTATATTTTGTAATCATTATTCTTATGAGATGTTTTCTTTTATAATCATAAACTAAATCCCCCAAATACTTGAGGGAGATGAAACCTAAGATAGATCTTGTTATTATTTTCTCTTGAATTATATGATAAATATTTGATTTGTTCTTAATTGTGTTTTTAACTCTTAAATTTATATTTCCGGGATATTGATTTAAATCAAATGTGCTTATGTAGAGGAGCAAAAGTCCCTGCATAGGAGTAGATCGAACACAATTAATCGGAGTTGATCGCAATCCTAGAGATAGGACGACGAAAATCTACCGGATTAGGGTCAAACCTAATAAGGGAATCCATAGATCAAGTTAATGCGACTCTAAGGGTTTTAATTAGAAAAAGATTTCAATTAATCAACCTAGGGTTAGCTGTTTTTAGTCTCGAGAGAGATATTAACATAAGTTAGGGATTTCTACGGATCAAGTCAAGTGAATAAATTGTCTAGTTCAAGAGTTGATAACAAGTGAAGTCTAGGTGGATTCTCCCTTGAGTATTGTCCAAATCATTCAGTTTTCCTAAGAGTTTTTCCCTAATTTACTTTTTGTGTGTTCTTAGTTTAGTTTCAGAATTAATTTAGTTTCATAAAATCCCATTTTATTTTTAGGTTAAATAATAGAAAGAAAGTTAGTACTAGTACTTTTGGTTCCATTGGGTATGATATCCCGGTCTAGCCACTAAGTTATATTACTGTTCGATAGGTGCGCTTGCCTTAAAATCGTGATAATAGTTAGTTTTTGGTGTGATCATTTATTATAAATTTTATTACTTCATATCACGCATATCACAAGTATACTCGAAGTACGAAAGTCAGTTGATCCAGGAAGATACCTAGGTCTCCCTAATATGGTGGGAAGAAAGAAGAAATCATCATTTCAAGTCTTGAAGGATAGATTTAAATTACGAATAGATAACTGGAGTATAAGGCATCTCTCCCAATGAGGTAAAAAAGTCTTTATAGGCTATTTTACAAGCCATCCCAACTTATACTATGGCTTGTTTCCTACTTCCTAAATCTCTATATGTTGAATTGAATGGTATTATAACTAAATTTTGATGGCAGAAAAGTCGTGATAAGAAATGCATTCATTGGTGTGCTTGGAAGGACTTTTGTTATTTAAAAGAAGATGGTGACCTTGGTTTTCAAAATCTTGCAAAGTTTAATATATCGCTACTAGTAAAACAGGGTTAGAGTCTTGTTAATTTTCTAGATTCATTATTAGCTCGTGTTTTGAAAGTGAAATATTATCTTAATTCGAATTTCTACAATGCTGGGTTAGGGAATTTATATTCACTCACCTGAAAAAGTGTCTGGGCTGCAATAGGGCTTCTAGAGAAAGGTTTATGCTGGAAGGTGGGTAAATGAGACCAAATTTTAGTATGGGGTGATTTGTGGATTTCAGGGAATGAAGCAGATAGATTGCAGAATCATGCCAATAATGAAAACATCAAGTTAGTATCGAACTTAATTGAGGCTTCGAATAGGTCTTGGAAAACTAATGTTATTATAAATACCTTTTCGTATGGATGTAGCAAAGAAAATCCTGCAGATTCCACTGGCGGAGAAGCACATGAGGATTTTCAAGTATGGTGAGGCGAATTGTCCAGTGAATTCTCTATCAAGAGTGTCTATAAACTATTACATGAGTCTAACTTGGATCCTAGTAATTTTAATTTACAAGCCAAAAATAAAAATTTCTACAAAAAACTTTGAAATTTTTACATCCCATCAAAAGTTAAAATAACAGTTTGGAGAATCTATTGGAATTTTATTATTTCTCTGGTTAATCTCAAACTCAAGAAGGTGGTGCCTGATGTTCGGTGTCCTCGAAAACAATCTCTATATTTTTTGTCATTGTCCTACAACAATCGAGGTTTGGACTCATTTAAATCTCTCACGGGTACTAAATAATGATATTCAAGGTATGTGGGAATGGCTTACCTGGGTCTTTCGTCTGGGGACTAATGAACAGATTCGACTTTTCTATTGCGGTCTCTGGTTAATCTGGTTTAACAGAAATCTAGTACTATATAAAAGAAAAACTGTGTCAGGAAGAGATATTGCGAAGCAAATAAGCATTTATATTTCAGAATAGGATGGCATAAAAGAGAAAAAACTTAATTTTCAAACTGAGGGAGACCTCCAATAGGATCGTCGAAGAGCAAAGGTCACAATACACTTTGATGCAGCCTATAATCAACAAAATTTCAGAGCGGCTTCGGGTTTGCTTGTACGAGATGATGGGGGAGGGATCTTAGCATCCAAGGCGGTTATTCACACCGATATTGCAACTTCGTTTGCGCTAGAGGCGCATACAGGGTTAGAAGCCATAAAGTTAGGAATAGTTTTGGGCTTAAACAGTCTGAAAATTATAGGTGATTCAAAAACTATAATAAAGAAATGCCAGAGTACAGATATTGACAAATTGACTATTGGAGCACTTATCAGAGACATTCAGAGCAACAAAGACAAATTTCAGGAGATTAGGTTCCATTAGGTCTTTATTTAATGGACTGTAGTTCAGCTTTGTTTATCTGATTTATTTTATTAATAAAATCCAGTCAGATCCATTAAAAAAAAAGTTATGTTTATAATATTATATATTCCACTTTGAGATTTTTATATCTTATTAAATTATTAAATCTGCTTTTTATTAAAAAAATAAATCCACTTAAAATCATTTTAAATGATTTACTATTATTGATTCATTGTTAGTGCATCGAAATATAAATTCATATATTTATATTAATTTATTAATGATTTATATTTTGTAGTGTTCAAGTTTTTTATATTATGTTCAATATTATTGATTTTTAATTTTTCACATAAATTTTAAATTGATATATCCAATTATATTTATTTAATGGTTAATTTTTATATTATATAAGTAAATTTTAATTTATTTTAAATTATAATTAAAATTAAATTAATTTTAAATAGAAAATAAAATAAAATATCTTTAAAAAAGGAGAATATATTTGTGTGTAGTGTATTCATATATTTCTTAAACCCCACTCAGGGACTCACCTATGGCTCTTGGGTTTTTGGCGGCTACCCCTTCTTCGCGGCCCACGCCTTTAAATATGTTTCTTCGTTGCTAGGGTTAATTTTCTTTTTCTCCTTCCTCACTTTATCATAGTTCTCATTCTCTCTCTAAATCTACGCCCTTTGATCTTTGATCATGGCCACCTCTGATCGTATCCTTGCTAACTTTACTCCTCTGGGTATGCTTTGTTTTTTTTTTTTTTTTTTTTGTAGATTTGTGGATAAATAAATAAAAAAAATCTTGTTTTGGAGTTCTGATTTCTTAGTCCTTGATGTTTTTCTTGTTGGCTTGAGGTGTTAACTCATTCATATTTGTTTGTTTTTTTTTTTTTTGGGGGGGGGTGAAGGGGGTAGGGGCGGGGGATTGTCTTTATTGGGTTTTCTGAGGTTCATTCATTTTTTTTTTTTTACATTACTGGTTTATGCAAATTTAGTTTTTATGGATCTGGGTCTGATGGGTTTTTGAAGTTCATGAATTTGAATGTTTTTTTTTTCTTTGGATCTTTTCTGCTGAAACTGTTCTTTGATTTTTCTGTAGATGGGTTTTAGTAGGGTTTACTGTGTGGGTGTTTTAATTTTTTGGTTGCTGGTTAATTAAGTCATTTCTGCCTAAAATTTTTCATCTAAGAAGCTATGAATTTTGATGTGTTGTTTTTAATCTTTAGATCTTTGTTTGCTGTTATTTGCATATAGAGATAAATCTCTAGGGTGATTTATGTGACATTGATAGCTTTCAAGTTATGATTTCGTTTATTGCTTCTAGTGATATGTATATTTAGGTATATTTCAACTTTGATAGAGTTTAAAATTTTAAATTCTCAGATTTTCTTTTTATCCGTTACTTCTACAATCACAGAAATTGCAAATTCAATGGAGAATTTGTCTCTGGATTCACAGGTCAAGACCACAAAAGTTCCCGAACCTGTCAAGAAGGTAGTACTTAGATTAATGAAATGTTTTCTTAATCGATATTGTGTTGTTTGCATTGGAATCTATACTAGTTGCACGATGTGATAAGGTTTAATGTCTATCCACAGGATCTTTACTGTGATAATGGCTCTTATATGTATCCTCAAACATATGGTTATATGCCATATGGAGCGTACACTATGCCACTGCAAGAATACTATTATCCGAAAAATCCTTATTATCAACAACCCATGCAAACTAGCCAAGCCGATGCTTTTCAAGTGGAGGTTCCAAGTGCAGTTGATCAAGCTTCTTTACCTGTTGAAATGAATAAAGGAAACTTGAGCACTGTAGCAAGTGGTAATAGTGGATCCGGGTCATTAAAATCAACTTTGAAGAGCTCTTCTCTAAATCCGAATGCTTTCTATAAAGGAGGAGGATTGTCATCAGGTAATCTATCTCAAGGTTATCCAGATCCGAGATTTAGCTATGATGGGGTTCAGTCACCAATTCCTTGGTTAGATATGTCGATGTCTTGTAATGGACAATCTGAACATGCTGCAAATGGTGGGTTTTCATATACAAGCAACCTTTCATCTGGCAGGAATCAGAACCTTCATCCCTTCCCTCATGTCATGGTACGTCCAAAGTCCAAATTGCTTTATTGTGTAGATTGTATTTTGTGCAAGTATATTATCGGTTGACCTAACTGTTCTAATGATCTGAACATGCATGCAGAATTTGCACAATGTAAGACCGTCATCGGGTGTAGGCCAAGGATATGGATACATGTACCCTAACAACATGGCCTACAGTCATTACAGAGGTGGTTCGGGTTTTGGATCATATGGCTATGGTGCTCGAAAGAAAGGACTAGGTTGGTATAATATTGGCAGCAACAAGTATAGGTTCCAAGGTTATGGAAAAGAGAATATGGATGGTTTGAATGAGCTAAACAGAGGGCCTAGAGTAAAAGGGTGTAAGAACAAGGATGGTCTTGAAACAGCAACACTAGCCGTCAAGGATCAAAACCTTCCACCAATGGAGAATAGTAAGGACAATGGTGTTTCTCTTCTTCTAGATATGGAGCAGTATAATAAAGAAGATTTCCCCGGAAGTTATTCGGATGCAAAGTTTTTTGTCATTAAATCCTATAGTGAAGATGACGTTCACAAAAGCATCAAATACAATGTGTGGGCCAGTACACCTAACGGAAACAGGAAACTTGATGCAGCATTTTGTGAGGCCAAGGAGAAGCCTGATGGCTGCCCTATATTTCTATTATTCTCGGTGTGTATAATTAACATTACCGGCTTCTGTCTCGATTTACCAAGTATATCATTTGCTTGATTTTAACTAAGCCTTCATTTTTCCCAGGTTAATACCAGTGGACAATTTGTCGGATTAGCTGAGATGGTAGGTGCCGTTGATTTTAACAAAACTGTTGAATACTGGCAACAAGACAAGTGGATGGGTTGCTTCCCTGTGAAATGGCACATTGTTAAGGATGTCCCGAACACTTCACTGAGGCACATAACTCTTAAGAACAATGAGAACAAACCCGTAACTAATAGCAGGGATACCCAGGAGGTAATTTCTTCATCTCTCTTTGTATGTTTATTTGAGTGTGTGCATTTTTAGCTTTTTTTCCTGATTTTCATCCTTCTCATTGTAAAACAATTGTGGCTATTGTAGGTTAATTTCGAGCAAGGGATGCAAATTCTTAAAATCTTCAAGGATCATTCCAGCAAGGCATGCATCCTTGATGACTTTGAATTTTACGAGGCCCGTCAAAAGATGATCCAGGAGAGGAAGGCTAAGTATCAGCTGTTACAAAAACAAGTATGCCCGAATCTTGTTTCTTACCCCCCCCCCCCAACTTATGAATGATGTTTCCTGAACTGGTTAAACATTCACAGGTTCTGAGTGGGGAACCTAAAGGAGAAAACCCAGCAATGGCAAAGGAGACTTTGGAAAAACCTGTCGAGGCAGCCTTGACAGAACGAACGGTTGCATCAACAGCAGAAGCAGTAAATGCAGCGAACGGAGATGCAAAACCAATTGAAGAGAAAGGATCAGTTGCTGCAACTGAAGGTGGCTCTCAATGAAATCAGGTTGTTTTTGATAGTCGGCTTTGGTAGAAATGGGATAGGATTGTACTTTTTGATTGGTTAAGTCTAGTTGCTAGATAGTGTGATCATATCATGTTTAGCTTATTTTGAGTCAATTTTATGAGGTGAGAGACTGGTAGGCAAAACACCTTTTTTTTTGGAAAGTGTTCTATCATTTATGTACGAGGCTATGGGCAGAATGCCAGAAATGTGACTGCTCCATAGCCTCTTGAGCCTTTTTGTTTTTGTTTTAATCATTTTGATCTGTTTTCCCCCTTTTTTTTAATGAGAAATGAGTTGAGGGAAAAGAATTTGCCCTGAGTGGAAAATTTTTGCTCCTACACCTTTTGCATTTTATGATTTCCTATATATATATATATATATATATATTATCACTTTTCTTTTGTTTTTTTAATGGTATTTATGACTGCAACATGTGCAAATACAAATTACAAATAAATTCCCTTTATGTGAGAAAACGTGTAATTTTTTTTATTTTAAAAATCAAATAATCAGAATAAGTTTGGAGAATCTAATAATTTCTTTTTTTTGTAAGTAAGAAACCAATAAATTTTAAATATGATTTAGAAGGTGAAATAAATGAATCTGATAAATTTATAATGTAAAAATTAATTGGCATCCTAAATTTATATTGGATACTGTAAAATTTTCAAAATAGGAAGGAATTGAATTATGGAGAAAACATTAATGGCAAGTGACTACGATCTTAAAATTGAAGGAAGGAAAGAGAAACAAGAAGGAAATGGAATGAAGGAATTTAAGATTTCAAAGGGTAATGGGTTACTTGGAAAAAGAGAAGGTTTGAAGAAAACAATAGAAGGGAGAGGCTAATCCAAACTAGTGGAGTTTGTTGCCCCAGATTATAGTATGCAGCATCTACCTTAGGGTGTTTCTGGTTTGATTAACAAGGGATGGGGATTGATGGCGCGACATCGTTCACCTACCGATGAGACTTCCATTTTGATGCAAATTGGGTGCTAGAGGAAGACTGAAATAAAAGTCCGACAACTTTGGGAGAGTAACAGGGGTGACGTCCTTTCCAAACTCGTTGAAGATTAGTAAGGGAAGGTTAAGAATTTAAAACGATTGCTTAGGCCTATTTTTCATTGCTTAAAAAAAGTACTTCTAGTTTCAAAAGCACTTTTGGAAGAAAAGTTGTGCAGAACAAGCTGTTTTTGGCTGAAATTTTTAGCTTTTTAGAAGTATTTTTCAAAAGCACTCCTGAAAATGAGAAGCTAAAATTTTTAGCTTTTCTTCTCCCAAAAGCACTTTTAATGCTTAATTACTTTTTCACCCCTCCAATAATATAGTAATTTCTTTTTTTTCTTGGTGTTTAATTTCAAATGTGTTAAAATCATTAATTAAAAATAAAAAATATTTTTTAAAATACTAATTACAAATATTTAATTGTTATATTTAAATATTTAAAATATAATTTATATATTCTAATTAAATTTTATAAATAAATAATATTTATTGCTTAAAAATATTTAAAATTTATATTTCATATATTAAAATATTACAAGTTATAATAAATTTTTTATATTTTTACTAAAATATAATAATTTTAAATAATTTAAATATTATTTAAATGCATATTTGTTACTTGATAACAACATGTCTAAAATGAATATTTTATTTCTCAAAAGCACTTTTTGATATCAATGCTACACATTCCATTTTTAAATCAAACTTTTCAAAAGCACTTCTCAAAAGTACTTTTCCACAACACTTTTCAAAAGCACTTTTCAAAAGCATTGCCAAACTAGCCCTTAATGGTTTGAGCGAGTTGTATCCTTCTTCTTATATATTGCAAGAAGTTGCTAGGGCTAAGTTAGAATTAAGTCTAGAAGCTGGTAAAGAAGTATACTAGGAGCAAAGAGTAAAGGAGAATTGGTTGAAGCAGTGTGATTGAAATGTGACCTTCTTTCACAATTTCATTTTGTTTCAAAGGCGAATCAATCGCATTGATGGGGTTGGAGGGTGAGGAAGGAACTTGAGTGACAAAAAGGGAGGATGTAGAGCATATAGCATGGAGATATTTTGCCACTTTGTTTGTTACTTAGGGTTGGAATGATTTGTCTCACATACTTTCTGGGGTGGAAAGATGCATCATTAGCGAGACGAACGCTTTGCTAAGTTCAGATTATTGCATAGAGGAGGTCATTGATATAGATAGAAGTATGCATCCAACCAAAGCTTAAGGTGATGATGGTTTCTTTGCTATTTTTTTATCAAAAGTTTCGACATATCGAGAAATATTATTTTTTGATGCTAATCATGAAGCCTTTTTGGAGAATTTTAATCACACCAACATTCCTAAAATCTCACTTCATGAGAAGAAATGGACATACCCTAGCTACGACTGTTTTGTTCCTCCAAGGTGGAGCTACCACTCAGTTCGCTGCTATCCATTAAATTTATGTCCTTTTTTTTTTCTTAACTCTAGTTGCCATTATTCATGGCCTTCTTTGGCCAATCGTCATCACCAATGGTTCCTTTTTGCCTCTTCTTAAATCTCACTTCAAATTTCCCAATAAGCTTTCACCATCGGATCACCACCACATTTTGACCACAGCTTTTCTTCGACCAACCATGACTCTTGACCACTCAGATTATTGAATCGGTGGCTCGAGTTCTCCAACATGTAAAACCTGAAATGGGTGTGGGTTTCTTCTCTTTTGATTCTCTTCTTTTTTATATAGTTTTTTTTTACTTCTTTCTTTTGATACAGGCCAATTTGGGATTCTTGTTCTTTTTTTGCTGGTTTGATTTTGGATGCTTGCTATTTGGTATTTTGGTTTTTGCTGTTTTGCCGTCGATTTTGATTTGAAGTTTCATAACATCACCACAAGTAGGAGCTCCAACCAAACTGGTGTCGATGAACTGGCTGTGATGGGATCTCCCTTGACGTTAGCCCAAGCAACAGTTTCAATGCCACTCTCAACATTTTTGCCATCGATTTTCAATTTTCACTACCAAAGAAAGAGCTTTTCTGGGTTCCGTTAGGGATTGTGTTTTTCTTGCTTTGTCACAGCCAAATTTTTTTTCCCAATTTTTCCCCTACTTTGGCCCTAATTTTGGGTAAACACCACATCAACTAATTGCGTTAATTGGGTTTCCAACATGGCAAGTTAACGAGTCATGTTATTGTCTCGTTAAGCCTGTGACAGAGAATGTTAATGGGTGACTAATTTGTCACTTTTCGATAACGTTAGTGACAATTTTGTTATTTTTCGAAAATTAAATGATTGAATTGAAATTAAAGTGACTGTTTTATCAACTGTATCAAAGTTGAGTGACTGTTAATGCAATTTACTCTAACAATAATTGTTAAAAAATTCCAAGGCATGCGCTTATTTTTCTTTTCTTCTAAGAAATGGTTTTCACAACCCTATTATTTATATATGCTTTGCTCATTTAAATGAAATCTTTTTCTTTTTAGGTCAATATAATTTACCTTCAACATCACTTATAAATATTTGGATGTTTATGAGGCAACATTAATTTTGAATAGATAAATTATTTAATATTTTTTCATAAGTATTATTTATCAAAACACTATAGTATATTTTACATTTGCTATCAATTTACTAATTCATTTAATATTATAAAATTTTATATTTCAATTAACATTTTCTTTAACAAAGATTGAGAATATAAGTTCGAACTTTTAAAAAACACATTTGTTGGAGAGATTTTTACCTTGACACTAGGTTTGGATTGCATTAGAAGTAGAAAAAGCAAAGTAAAATCTTTTCTAGACCTGATTGTGGATTGGGTTGGGTTGATGTAAAATTTTAGGTCTGATTTTTAAGCTTGAACTTGGCTCGAAAAATAAGTCTAAAATTTTGTCTAAGCTCGACCCAAATTAAAAATGTTAAACTCGAGCTCGACCGTCTTTATTATTTTATAGATTATTTTTTATATATAAAAAATTAAAAAATATAATAAATTAAATACAATAAAAATATTAAAAAAATTAGACTGATTTGGGTTAAACTGAGCCAAAAAGTCCTCATTCTTTGAATTAATATTTATTAATAAGATTAGTCATTCTTTAATTTAATTATTTTTTAATTAAAATGTTGATTAAAACATTAAAATTTTAAATATGACAACCTCATGACAATCCATGTATACTTTATATTATTTTTTTTTGATAAATTCTTTTATAATTTTCTTGAATTTTGAATTTTTTAAATATCTTATAATTTTTAAATTTTTTTTAACATGTCATATCAACATAAAATATATATGAATTGCGATACTATTATTATTAAGAATTTAATATTTTAATCCTTATTTCCATTTAAAAAAAACAAGTTCAATCTAAAACTAAATTTAGCTTAAAAAAGTAAAAGTGAAATTGATAAAATGTTTAGCCAAAAGAAAGCCCGAACATAACCGGCAAAACCCGGTAAATCTCTCGGTATAACCGGGTAAAGGAGTGGACGTTTATAAATAGGGATGTTAGGGTACAAAAGGGCAACACGATTGAACCACCGCCTCTCTCTTTCTCTTTATAAACCAATCTCAAAAAAATCTCAATCATCAAAGCAAAAACGAGACAGACCCTCTCTAAATCCAAAACCAAATCCTTTTCTCTGCACATATATATAATCTCGAACAATCGAATACCTATAAAAGACACTCCTTTCAAAATTTCTCCCTCTTTTCTCCTCTCAAATTTGCCTCCAGTTTTGCTGATTTACATCTTAAATCTTGTAATTTTTGTATTCTTTTTTTTTTTTTGAAAACGGTGTTGAGTTTGATTTGATACGAGATAAACCAGATCTTTTTTGTTCCGGGTTTTCGAAATTTGCTGAATTATTCTAGCCCTAATTGTTTTTAGTAGAAGGGTTGGATCGGTAAGATTTGTGAAAAATTAGATCTAGGTTTGTTTATGTTTTGGATGGTTGGAGAAAACCGATAGTTATTTTAGCGGTGGATTTGGGCTTTTTTTGGGGGGGGGTATTTTTGGTGAGGAACAAAAGAGAGAATGGCAGAACAAGGTGGCTTGGAAGGGAGCCAACCTGTGGATCTTTCCAAGCACCCATCTGGGATTGTTCCCACTCTTCAGTAAGTCTCCTTTTTGCCTTTCTTGTATCTGATTCTTGTTTACATTTCCCCCCTTTTTTGTGTATAAAGTTTGCAGATTTGTTGAAGAGTTCTTCTAGAAGACTTTTTAGGTCCATTTTGTACATTGGTTGACAATTAAGTCATTAGGGTAAAAAAGGTGTCTTACGTATATAAGTATTTCAGAGGTGATATTTTAAGTTGAATAGGATTTTATTTGGATGCCCTGAGTTTGTGGGTGGCCTGGCCTTCTAGGTTTTGGAGACAGGTATCAATTACGTGTACCATGTTTTGAAGACGATGAGATGTTTGCCAATAGGTGTTTCTTGTGATGGGTTAATATAAGGAATTTATTTTGGGTGGTGGGCTTTGATTTTATTGTGAAAGAGGAAGAGGGAATTTGGGAGTATGCTACATGGGCTTGTGGAATTATTTATAAGATGAATAGTCAATGTTTATATATCAAATATGATTGTAAGCTTTGCCGGCTTTGCTGTGAATGAAATTTAGCTAATTTGGTTTAACCATATATTCAAATTGAGTCTTGTTGGAATGTGGAATCAAATAGAACGAATTACAAGGGGGCTTCACTTATATTAAGCCTTGGTTGCGAGTTTTGAAGATTCGACTTGAAGTTTTGCATATGAGCATA
The DNA here is from genome assembly GCA_020496765.1 of Gossypium stocksii. Taxonomy (NCBI): domain Eukaryota; kingdom Viridiplantae; phylum Streptophyta; class Magnoliopsida; order Malvales; family Malvaceae; genus Gossypium; species Gossypium stocksii. Next base: position 117,583,300 of record CM035623.1, read on the forward strand.
TATGTTTTCTATGCTTGTCATTGTAATGTTTCTCTGATAAAAGTGTAAATCCATATTTTCCAAAAATGTTTTCTATTATAAATTTAAAAAAAAATATTTCTGAAATAAATAAATAAAATTGAAACTGTGCCCTTAATCCTTTATAGATTGACTGTGATTAAAATATGGAAATCTTAGTATTAAGTCTTATTTTGTTTCTAGGAACATTGTGTCAACTGTGAACCTAGATTGCAAGCTTGACCTTAAACAAATTGCACTGCAAGCTCGAAATGCAGAATACAATCCCAAGGTATGCCTGGGATGGTTAAATTCTAGTTATATCTTCTTCTTCTTTTTTTGTTTGCGCAGCTTCAGATTCTGCTGCTGTATCCGGTTCTAACCATCTAGTTTATAAAATAACGCCACAGCGTTTTGCTGCTGTCATTATGAGAATCAGGGAGCCGAAAACAACAGCTTTGATTTTTGCCTCTGGGAAGATGGTATTTCCTTCGTTTTTGGGAATTACATTCATATGCATTTACTTGGTTGTTGTGTTTAGTGTCAAAATCCTTTATTAAATTACTGGTGCTTGAGCCCAAGCATGTTGTCATTGTTCAGTTATTGATTTACTTAAACGGTTTTCTCTGGTTCTTCAGGTCTGCACTGGTGCTAAAAGTGAACAGCAGTCTAAACTGGCTGCAAGGAAGGTAAAGTCTTTTTCATTCTTTTGTGGAGTATGTTGTAGGCCAATTAGCTCTGTGATTATTATTCTTATCGTTAAGATAGGTGGATGTGGCTATGAAGTTGCCTATAACTGACATTATTTTTGTTCCGTCAGTATGCCAGAATTATTCAGAAGCTTGGGTTTCCAGCTAAGTTTAAGGTACGTCAGCTATTTCTTTTCTTTCCTCATTCAAAACCAGCTCATGAAATTGCTTGTATGGGCTAATATCTTCCCCTTCCATAGTGTTTTGCCTGATTGTTTAAACCATTTTTTTGATGTGATTGGGCAGGACTTTAAAATCCAGAACATTGTTGGGTCCTGTGATGTTAAATTTCCCATCAGACTTGAAGGCCTTGCATACTCCCATGGTGCTTTTTCAAGTGTAAGTGGCAGTCATTTTTATGGGTTTGGCTCCCATCCATTACTTCTATGTCCATTATTATCTACTACTTTTGTGCCCTGCACATTTAAATGGTGATGATTAGTGTATTGGAGAGGACCCTAACCCCATTTTCATTGAATCTTATGCTTACTATAAGAACAGTGGAAATGCATGTCTTGTATGTGTTGTTTTGGGTCTCGTTTTTGAGTGGCCCAATTGCCTGTGCCCTTATCCATGTGTGTATGCCCTGGTTTTTTCCCCCTGTGAATTCCTTGGATTTCAGCCTTATGTTATAAGCTGAAGCTGAGCTTTCATTTGGTTACTGAACAGCCTTGAAATGATGAAGATAAGTTTTGGTCTCCAATTCTTAGATTTTTAGTTCTTTTCCTGTTTGAGTTCGAGATTATTAAATGGTTTTGCTTATTTGATGTTAAGACTTGTTTGTTTGGGTCAATGATTGGGACTTAATTTTTATGCTGTTTTAATGCACAGTATGAACCAGAACTGTTTCCAGGTCTGATCTATCGTATGAAACAACCGAAGATTGTGCTTCTTATTTTTGTGTCAGGGAAGATTGTGATCACTGGAGCGAAGGTGATTATGTTCTGGTCGCTGTTCATCTCTTATGCATTCTGTCTCCAATGGAATTACTAATTTCTTCTCTTTGTCCAAATGTTTCAGGTGAGAGATGAAACATACACAGCCTTTGAGAATATATATCCCGTCCTTACGGAGTTCAGGAAGAACCAACAATGGTAGGAAGCTATATACTCTGTTTCCCTCCCTCAGAATAATGTTTTTCAACCCCATTTATGACCGGAATTCAACTTACTTGCAGATATACCACCTTTGAAATCGACTTTGAGTCGGTTTTGGGACTTGAATTTGCAAGTGTGAATATATAAAGATATGAGGACTTTGGCAATGGGTTATCATCATATGACATCTTCATTTTCGTGGCTTGAATGGATGGTTTATGCATGGAGTGTAATTAGTAATTTGTGGTAAAACTGTGTTGGAGATTTGGCTTTCAATTGAAATGGTCTTTAACTTCATCAAAATTTTGACTTCAAGGACTACTGATTTTTGGCATAATAATAATGATTTACATGTTTACCATCTTTGTGATGTTGGCTTACCCAGGGAAAATGAACTTTGCAACAACACCCGAGCTTATCCGCAGGATCAAATTCATGGGAATAGGGTAGTTTAATAAAGGGATAAATTTAGGAATTTTGATTCAATTGTTAATATTTAAAAACAAATATTTATTTATTTTTATATTGTATAAATTTTATAATATGTATATGTAATATATAAATGTAAACTACTATCAAATTAAAATTGAATAAAATCAAAATTTATATATAAAATTATAAATTTAGACATCAAAAGGATTGTAATTATTATCTAGTATTAAATATAAAAATCTAATTTATTTTTTTAAAATATAAAAACTTTAATAATATGGTAAAATATTCAAAAATTATAAAGAAAAAAAAATAGAAAGTTAAAAAAGTAAGGTATAAAAAAAAAAAACATAAAAAACTATTTATCCTGGATACTCTAACAGAAATTAGTGGTGTTACCGAGTTGAGTTGAGTTTAAATATTGTCAAGATTGAGTTCATTTCAAAGTTTAATATTTAATTTGAGTTTGATCAAATATCTATTTTTTAAATTTGAGTTTCGCTTGATATATAAACAATCTATCTAAATTTAAGCTTGATTAAGCTCAATCACCAAGTTTTGCTCAAACTTAAGCTCAAATTCAGCTCAATAGTTAAGCTTAGGGTTAAGATATATTAATGGAAATAATGAAAGTTAATAATATAAAGTTATGAAAAGCTTGATAGCGCTTACGAGCCATTCGAGTTAAATATTGCTGAGCTCGAAATTGACTTAATTGATAGTTCGGGTTCGAGTTTAGTTCGATAATTACCAAATTGAACTTTAAATTATTTTGAAGCAAACTCAAATAGTTTGCAAATATCAATATCCCATCTGCATCACTTATTAGGTTTCACACTCTATTAAATAATAAAAATTTTAACGAGGATTTATTTTGATTTCAAAATAATATTATTATTTAATGATTTGATAATATAATTTAGATCTAACCCACAAAAATGAAACTTATACTGTATCCGTTTTATTATCTTGGTACCTAAACTTTATTTTTAAGTCATAAGTGATATTTATATTACTTCTTTTTCTTAAGTTGATGTCTACGTTAGTTAAATTATTAATGAATTAGTTAAGTCTATTTTAAAAAAAATTAACTTATAAATTAATACCTAAATTATATTTTATTTCTGTTAGTTCAGTCATTAATCAAATCATTAAATTTATTTTAATAAATAAATTAATTAAAAATTGTCAATGTAGCAAGAAAAGACTATTATTTTCTTTATATATATATATATATATATTTAGTAATTATTAAAGTGTTCATTAAAAGCTAGAGAAAACCAGTTATTTGGTTCAACTATTTTTTTAGTTTATTTTTATTCGTTTGTATTGATTTACGAGTCAATTTGTTCAACCCCAACTTTCAGATCAATTTCTAGCCCACTTGATTCGTTCAATCTGATTATGAAAACACTAGTTTTGATCGATAAAAAAACATTTTCAATCCCGTTAGGTTTAGCAAGTAAGTTGTAAAATTTGGAAGTAAGATTAATCGTCAGCAACTTGATTTTAGGAGGGTCAATGTCGAGCATTGCTAATATTGTCAAACATTATAAAAGAAGAAAAAAGGAATAGAAAAAATAAAAAAATATTTTTAAACAATTTTTTTTAAATGAATATAACAATTTGGTGTAAAATAAATAATTGAAGAATAAACTAATTCATGGGTTAAATTGCTTTTACTGTTAAAATCCATATTCTGATACAAATAAAATGGAAGTCTTTGAACACCTAACATTCAACCTATGTTTCCTTAATTTAATCATCTATTGTCTTAAACAATACATGATGATAATAAATACATTAAACTTTTCTGTATTGTTTCAATTTGATCGGATATCCCGAAAGAACATCAATTTTCTTCACTGAAATCCGAGTTGTAATCGAAATGAGATGAGATTTATACCGATCTTCAGCTCCAACTGAGACCATTGAGATCAAACTGTTTGCAATGTTTTTCATCAACGTTTAAATCCAGCTTTGTTGCGAAGTAAGGTAATCTATTGACTGAATCCGCCCCTTTGTTTCCTACATCTAAGAAACTATGTTCATTTCTTGCCTGGGAAAAGCTTCCCCGTAATCCGACACTCATCGATAAATCGCTACAGTTTCTATCTGCGAAAAACATTCTTCTTTCGTCATCGTCATCGTTACCCATCGTTTTGTTTTCGAACGATTTCGTTTCAGTTTGATGGTGCATCAATGGATCTTTGTGAGTGTTATAAGTCCTTAAACACATTCCATTATTGTGTATTTCTTGATCTCTCTGTGACCCTTCACATGAAGTTAAGCAACTATCCATGGAACAATCGTTGGGCGGATTCGGTTGTGTTTGTTGACAGCATAAACCTCGTAAATCTTTGAAATCCGGGAATGCCGAATTCAGGCATTGGTTTGATACTTTTGATACCAGTTCTGATAGCTGAAGTTTGGCCGCTTCGAGCCCCACTGTGCCTAAATTTTGTCTATGCAGAGTCTCTTGAGCTTTCTCTAGCACGGATTGTAAGTACTTCCCTTGCGCCTCGATACGAAGCTGTAAATGTCGCTGTACCTGCAGTCCGGAATGAACAATCAATACTGCACAACCGAAAACACATTTACGATCGTAATTTAAATCCCTATAGTTAGCTCTAATGTTGTTATTTTGTACCTCGAGTTGCTCATGCAGCCTTCTCTGCACTTCGATTTGCATTTGCAGCGCTTCCCCTATTTGTATGCCCCTGGATTAATGAACATCAAAGTCAACATACGTACATACATACAGACATACCAATGGGGGATTTATCAACTTACTTGTTTGCTTGAGGTCCAATACTTAAGCTATTTATCGGCGAGCCGTTTGCTTCGGACATTCTTTTGCCTGCCATTGCAACCGCACCTATATTCATTAAATCCAAATACAATCTTCAGATATGTATGCATGTAATTGAAAACTTGTCGGAAAATGAAATTAGCACTGTGTTCTGACCTGTTTTGGTACTGCCACTATTAGTTTGTCCATGGAGATTTTTACTAAGCCTGTATTTCTGCAGTAAAAAAACGAAAGATGTGTCATAATCATCGAACATTCATATTTTCGATCTATCTGTAACTCACTATAAGCTTCGAAAACATAGAAAAGACGTGTATGATCGAGACATCAAACCGCCAACAGCCATGTTTCCGGTCACGTCATTAATTAAGATAAATATCGACAGTGGAAACAACCTAGGCAAGATGTTTTATAAATTACCTGAAGATGACTTTTGAGATGGTATAAGGTAAGGCCTGGAATTCCCATTAATTTCATCACTGTTTTAGGTGTAGCCTCTACAGCAAATATAGAACATTAGAAAATTATACAAGGCGGAGCTAAATTCTCGACCCGTAACGTATGCAATAGTTGAGACATTGGTGTACTTACTATCGGCTCCTCCAAGTTGATTGACAGCTTCAATGAACCGCTCGTGAAGATCGGGTGTCCATTTCAGTCTCGGCTTGGCATCGGTCGAAAGCATGAGCCCGGAATCTCCATGGCCACCTTGCAAGAACAAATGCCTCTCGTTATGAACCGCCATTCTCGAACTAGAGTTAATGTTCTTCCCTTGATGTTGATGGTGGTGGTACATTTCTGGCCTCAAAAAAACAAACCCATAAGTTCATGCTCATGCTCATGTTCGGATATATGTCGAAAATACGTATTTATATCGGATATGTGTAAATTATTACCTGATGATTGTTTGGCTTTGATGAAATTTTAATCTTTGCTAAACAAACTCTTCACCTTCCCTTATGGTCACTTGTTACAAGCGAAATGTGAGACCTCCAAGCATGGCTATATAAAGCAACATAAGGGAAGAAAGCATAGAATCTTGGGATTGAAACTGATGGAACAACCTGACCCGATCCAATATTCACTCTTAGCTAAAAAAATTAAAATCGTGCCTCTACTTCTTTTCACTGTGAACCATCCTCACATGGTAAAAATATTATAGAAAAGTTGATTGTAATTTACCTTGTTCTACTAAAAAAATAGGTAAATTATCCATGTACATTAGATCAAAAATAAATTGGTCATTCAGTTAAAAACGGGTATTTATACATCATTATGAGCTACATGTGATATGCCACATGTCACTATTTTATTATTTTGTTAGCTATACCAACTTTTAATAGTAGAAATAGATAAAATTTTTAATAAAAAAAGATTAATTTACTCTTTAATCTGTATAGGAATTAATTTACCTATTTTTTTAGTAGGAGGGAACAAAATGTAATCCAACACCTATTACAAAGACTTCCATTCAAATTTACAGCACTACTCCCATTCCTAATTATAACAACTGCTTTATAGTTCAATTTAAAAAAAATTAATATTCGTTACATCTGCAATTACAATAAATATGATCTAAGTACAATTTTTTCTTGAAAATAAATTATTTTTTTAGTAGTAGTAGTACAATTAACTTGCATTAGGTACTGGAATTGATGCAAATATTTTATTTTTAATTATTATTTTTTGTATGGGAGAATTAATATTCGTCCCTACTGGCAAAAGCCAAGAATCTTATTCCAAGGGATTTAATAAAGTTTTGAAGGAATTTTCTGACTTGGGTTAAGGGAATCCACTATCTATCTTTGTTCTTGAGAGACATTCAAAATAAAAGGGCTCCCATGCTCTCTCAACTTAAACCAAGATTCTTACAACTTTTATGCCTTTGTTCCTTCACCTTGTTGTTTAAACTTGTTTGATATCCAACTTTAGGTTTCTTTTAAAATTCGAAAATTTAATAAATTTAAAGTTCGAATTTCAATATTTACAATTCTATACTTTGATAATATCGAGAATGATTCTTTTGACTAAGGCACTTATAATAAGTTTTGAGGTTTTGTTAAATTTAAGAAAAAAATAGATAGATAAAAATGGAGAAGGGAAAGATGCTCTCTTAGAGATTGTTTGGAAGCAAGGAATAGAACAAAGAATTCATTCCATTTTGTCTCCTTCAATAAGTTTGGTACTTATTCAAGGCCTTTATAGTATTTGTTTGCAAAGAAGGAAAAAAAAAAACCTAAACCATAAGCATCTTTCATGTTGAAAATTATCGAGTTCGATTCTTAATAATCATTTTTTTTTAATCGTGCAATTCCGTTAATCATTGATTTATTTTGCTAGTGAGATGAATATCAATGATGGATTCAAAGATTAAAGTTTTGAGGGTGTCTAATATAAATTTTTTAAAAATTATAGGAATTTAATAAAAATATTTAAAAAAATTGGGGGTCTAATTAAAATATTTAAAATTTTTTTTGAGATTAATGAAAAATTTTGAGGACCTTCTAGATGTTATGTTGTGTGTATATATATATATATAATTAGAGATCATTGATTTAACACAGAAACTAAAATATCAGAGTGGTTGGCAACTTGAGCTTGACCTTTCTGCCTTTTTTTGTGTGAGAAATAATATTCTCTTGTGTGAATCTCTAACTGTTGTTGATCTTTTTCTCTATTTGATTACCTTTTTTTTATCTTAATTAAGTTAATGGAAAAGGTTTCTTAAACAGAAATGTCAGCTTAAATCAATGTTAAATATCCATGAATAAACACATGCAATTTCAACTTTATTTCCCTGCATGAATCTACCGTCTGCACGTCCAAAACATGGGACTTCTTATATATACACACACAATTTAATCAATTTGCATGCAAATTTAATATTTTCGAGTTAGAATAAAAAAAAAAAAAATCACTTGTTAATATTTTTCGTATGGTGTTTTCTTAGTTATCTTTTCACCTTCTTATTCTATGCTCGAATTCACATGGAGAATATATTAATTATGTAATTTTAAGTTTTAGTTTAATGTATTGTAATAAGGACGATAATATAGTTCAAGCGTGCTTAATAATGTATTTTTCTTTAATTTAAGAGTTTGAGAAGATTTTAAGTAAAAATAGACATTGTATTAAAAAATCATTAATTATAAAGGTTACGAGGGGACGTGGTGATTTTTTTTTAATTTAGAATATATTTGGGGAAATTAAAATAAATCTGGAGACAACCCACATATGATTTATATAATAAAGAGTCAAATTAAGACTACCAAAATATTAGAGTCGTTAGCAAAATATATTGAAATGAACTTAGTAACATGTTGAAACTTAAATATAATAATAAGATTTTTGCTAGTAACTTTTTTATACAATTTCTACTACTATCACCTATAATGCTTAACCCTTTAAAATGAAGTGTAATATGCGCTTAAACATATTTAAACCTAGATAATTCTTGATTATACTTATATCACCATTAACATATAATTTGAACATGAAATATTTTAAAAAAATAAATTAAAAAACTTAAATATAATAATAAGATTTTTGCTATTAAATTTTTTATACAATTTCTACTACTATCACCTATAATGCTTAACCCTTTAAAATGAAGTGTAATCTGCGCTTAAACATATTTAAACCCAGATAATTCTTGATTATACTTATATCACCATTAACATATAATTTGAACATGAAATATTTAAAAAAAATAAATTAAAATTTCTGAGTTATTATTCTCTAGCACAAGTTTTATACTCTGATCTAAATCATAATCACGAATATATTTTGAATCATATCACATTTATGGTGATAAAAAAAGTTATCCTGATCATTAAATTAAACATTTAAAGGGGGAAAAAATGGATTTGGTTATCAAAAACCATTGTTGGTGGCATAGTATAAGTTGCAATGTGTCAAGTGCAAGTTCAATATGCTTATGCTATAATGGCTAGCATTTGCAGTGAGTGATCCAATCATGGCGATAACCTGGAATTATACTATTATGCCTATTTAAAATAAACCCTAAATTATTAAATAAATAAAATAGAATAATATCTACAGCTAATACAGAATAAATTCGTAATATTAAGTTATCAACAACATATCCGCCATATCATGTAAGAACCAACAAAATAGATTAATAATTATATATATTTCGAGGAGAGATTTATTTATAATTTTCCATAGTTAAATATATATGAAAAAAATATTTTTATAAAAAAAATTGATTTAAAGATGAAATGAAGTTTTAATTAGTTAAATTGGTAATTTTTTTTAAATAATATGATATTTTGGGTTTAAATTAGAGTTGTTTATGCAGTAAGCCGAGTCAAGTAAAAATTTAGGCTCATTTTCTAGGCCCTGAAAAATGGGTTTAAATTTTTGTTCAAGTTTGGCCCAGTTAAAACCTAAGCCCGACCCGACTCACCTGTATTGAATTTTTTATATAAAAATAAATTTAAAAAGTATAATACATCAAATATACTTAAAATATTAAAATAAATGTTTCTCAATAAATAAAAAAATACTTAAATAACACTAAGATAAGTGCAATTTAGCAAGCAAATACCTCTACAATAGTAGCAAAACTAATAATAAAATAAGAGTTATACAATATCTAAATAATAATAACAAAATATTAACAATATAATAGCGAAACAATGAAAAATCAGCAACAATTTGTTATTTTTGCAAATTCAGGCTGAGCCTGCGTCAAAAAAAGTTTATCTGAGGCTCAACCTGTTTAAAAAATAGTTTTTATTTTTTTTATCTAAGCATATTTTTTAGGCTTATATTATTATTCAAACCCTCCAAAATTTTAAGCTGAGACCTAGTCCATAGATAAGTCTAGTTTGAATCTTATTAAGTGCATTTTCTAGATTTCACATTATTTAAAATGATAAAAGTATCCTCACATTAATGTTTATTATTTTATAAAAGAAAATATTTTTAATAATTACTCAACTAAATTGGAATTTGATTGAATGATAACACCAACTCAATAAACTTTTTAAATGTAGTATAGATATATGATATGATGATGTCCGAAGACATTATTAGCCCATTGTTAGTTAAAGTGGAGACTTGCGATATATGAGTCTTTTAGTCCCGTGTATATTATAGATGGGTTTTGTTTAATTTCTCGTACGTTATATTTTTCAATTTTATATTGCTTATATATATATAAAATAATAAAATATTCCCCAAAAAAAATACAAATTCAATAATATAAGCAAATTAAAATAAAAATTCGTTGAGTAATTATGTATTCACATTGAAAATCAATTGATTGAGAAATGTGAAGGGAAAGAATATTTTATGCAGTTTGGGAGAATCTATTTCAATGTCTTTGAACAAGTTATTAAAGCAGATGGTGACCGCCTTTCCATGACCATCAAAAAACGGTTATTTCAACTCTTAAATAATATGTTTTAGTCTGCTCGAATTTATGTTTTTTACATTGACAATAATATTAATATTAATTGAGTTAAGACTCAATCGATTTTGTAATCACATATGAATTTTTAAGCAAATGTTATAAAATAACAACCATAATATCTGTTTTTGATATATAAATGATTTAATAATAAATATTAGAGTATAAAGAGAGAGTGGGGAACATGGATTATTAATTTGTTCTTCCTTGTACTTACATTTCCCTCTTTTCATAGATTCTGTGTTTAAAATTTTCAACGACTAGTTTCAATCATAAGCAATACACGTGTAATATTCTTACTGGTACACCATTTGCTGAAATATAGAAAGTGAGAAATGACCACGGAATGTTTGAGAAATATTATTTTCTTGAAAATAATAATTAGTTTTTTTTTTTGAGAAATTTTAAATACGATCATGAAACTAATAACATAAATGAAAACTATAAAATGATGAACTCAAAATAAAGCCACTGAGTAATATTCTTTTTTTCTTTTTAATTTTATTTTATTAAAGAAAATGAGTAATATTCTCAAAGTGAAGCATTTTTTGGTTATTCTTCTCAACCCAAAGCCACCAAAAATGGGTTCTCCCACTTCGGTGCTTCTCAACATTCATGATTAATGTGGAATTTGTATGTTGTTGCTAAATCATATTAATTAAATTACATCTAATATAAAGAATATGATTCCATGCAACTTCATGGGGTTCAACTTAATTAAAACTTTGAAGCCATGAGACTCAGATTATACTCCCGCCGCCATCTCTATATATGTTCCATAACAAATTACAAATATTAAATTTTGAATATATTATGGATTTTGTTTGATAAATCAAAATATTAAATATACAATTTATTTGATATACTACGTAATATTAGGTAGTAAATAGAATGAAGATTATTTTTTAGAAAAATTTAATAGAGAGTGTAACCTTAATAGTCAGAATTACGATCGAAGAAGAAAAAAAGATTATCCAAAAAGGAGCACAAAATAGATCAAGGCTAATGTAGAGTTGTCCATGGATTTAATTTGTTGCAACGTATTAATAGATTTCTCTACGAGTTAAATTGAACTAGGTCGTGATATACATGTTCGAATTTGGCTTGCATTGATGATAATTTTTTACTCTTTTTTTAAGTAATTTATTTTTTATTTTTTAAATATTAAAAAATAATGACTGGACGGATTCAAAATCAAATATTTTATCAAGCATGGTTTGGGATGTAATTGAATTTATTGAACCAAATAAATGTAAAAATGAGAATCTAAATAACATAGTTTTAATTAATGCAAAAGATGTTGTTCCCTAAAACCATTCATCACTCGAAGTTCAAAATGGTAAACAATTACATGAAAATGTACCCATTTGATATCACATTAAAAAACTCTAAAAATATAAAATGATGTATAAAAATGGAAACGAGAAATACAGTATAACTTGGGTCCGAATAAAAATAAAACTGACTGTCTCTTTTGATGCATATATTCTATGCCAATTTGATTTGTTGGGGCAAAGTTGCTGTCTAGGCTTCAATGGTCCAACTGCATCTTCTTTAATTTTGTTTTTACTTTTTCTTTTGGGGTCCGATTCTAATGTTCCCATCCATCAATTTAAAGAGATTTGCTCTAAAAGGTTTCAATCCCATATTCATATCACTTGGCAAATAAAACAATAACTTGAAAATATTGTTTCTGTTTATCATCTCAATTCCATTATTCTTTCACGTAAATATATGATTGATTATATTAAACACAATACGATACACAATATGAATGTTTCAAAATTTTATATAATATTAATTATCACGAAATATCTTGTTGATTATGATAATATGATACACATTGATACATAAATTTACACACACATATATATACATGTATAGATATAGATATAGGAAAAAAAAAAAAAAAAGAGATGTTTTCATTTTTGTTTTGTAGTATATGCCAAGAATATTCATTGAGGAATCTCAAAATTACGAAGGACCACCATATTATGGATATATTAGAATATGATTTTTTTCTTTTTTGGTAAATTTTGTCTTGGAGGAATTTTGAAGTTACAAAAGTCTATTCCATTACATTTTAGTCAAATTTTTGAATAAATAAAAAAATATCTGACTATTTGTTCAATGTAATATACATTCGATAAAAATTATATTCTCATTTTATGATAAAATATTTGAACCAATTTGAAACTTTTAAGTAATATATGTTCTTGTTATATGTTCTTCAGTCCAGTCTCCATTAATCTAAACAGTGTACAATTTGGAACATAACATTTTTAAGAACTCAGAAATGAACGTTCCAACAAATTACATAGCTCCTTTGGGGTTAAAATTTAAAAGAAAATTGGTAAAGGTATATATATATATACATATAATATATTATAATATGTGTATATACATATATATAGGAGTGCATTTTTAATAAAACAATACAAGCTACTATGACAAAAACAAACAAAAACCTGTTGTATTTACCTGCATTGCAAGTTTAAAGTATGCTTTTCTTTCCTTTAACCCTAGTGTTGTCACTATTGTCGTTTTGGAATCCTGCTGGAGGCTTAGATCGTTCGCGTGAACTGCCGCCTGCAACATGCTTCTTTCGACTTGGAGCACCTGTTTTGGAAGACTCAACTAATGGACCTGACCGAGTTTGAAATGGTTCTTTCAGATAAGGGAATGATGTAGAGCTGAAGGGGATATCGGGAGGAACAAGTGCAGGATCAATGTGATGCGATGCTCCTAATGGAATGCCAACTGCTGCATCCTGGTGTGGAGGGGGGAACTTTTCGCTTTTGCTTTTTGCATTGGCGTGTGATATTAAGCGCCTTCTCTGCGTCACAAGGAACCCGAAATTAGTTATAAAATATCAGAAAATTTTAACCTTTACTCTAGAGGCAGATAGACTAGTCGAGGCAGCTTATCAAATAATACTTGATAAGCTGACAAAAATTTTAGCAGAACTGTTACTTGACAGTATATCTTCCTAGGAAAAGATAAAACAAACTTTCAATGCCGGATCGCAATACAAGTAGTAGTGCATTATCCGACTTACATCAAGATTAGACTGAAGCTCGGCATTGGCTTCTGGAGCAGGAACTGCCCTTGCTCGATTGCGTGTCCTTGTCTTCCTCGTATCATCACCCTGGGCTTTACCAGCAGCTCTGAGTCTGCAAGTTTATACGTCATTGTTGATTATGAATGAAGCATATACAGGAGACATAAATGACTTGAAGCTTTCAAATGAATATTTGCCTTTGCATGTGTGATCGAGAACAAGGCAGAAGCATAAGCTTTAAAGATCGTAACAAAATATGTATGTTAAAGTAAATAACCATTGGTAGAAAACAAATTACCACATTGAATAATTCTAAACCATTGCACATTTACACTAATGTATCTAACCAACCAGCAAAATTCAAAGTTCCTCGAGTCATAACAAGCTTTGTCATCTACATTTAGTGAAGAATCACTTAAGACATTGCACCTAAGATCCAGAAAGACCTAAATCTCCATATATGAGAATGCAAACCACGTTACTTATACATGGATGAGTGTATGTTGATCAGGGGTTTCCAATAGAGCATGCATGGAAGTCTATCAAACTAAAATAATTCTCAAAACCTTAATCAGCTAGCATTTTCTCGTAAAATGGCCAATTACTAAATTCAACATAAAGCAAAAGAATTGACCTCCGAGCTTCATCATCTCTTCGTTTTGCATCTATCTCTTTACTGGGTGGATATTTCGGAAGGCTAGAAGGTTCGCAAGCATAAGGTTCTGTTGTGAAGAACTGCCGAGGAGAATAAAATGGTGAAAAAGAGACTTTTCCAAAGGGTATATTCTCAATAAACCAATCATTACAGAAAATCAGACAGTGTTCACTGAAATCAAAGGACTCACTTCACTTCTTAATGCAGCAGTGGCAGTCAAACGCTCTGCAGGATCAATTGCGAGCAAAGTATCGATAAGGAATAGTGATGATGGTGGGAAATCTTTGAATGTCTCCTTTATGCATCGTTTATAAGGCTCTCGAGGTTTAAATAAGGTTGCGTTCGGCAACTTATACTTCTTCCAGTATTCGTCTGATGGTGAACCACATAACTTGTAAATCTTATGTAATTGTTCTACCTAATTGATAAAAGAAAAAAGAAACAGTTAGTGGAAATAAAGTGGAAGTACAACTAAATCGAATGTCAACCTCAATGCTCAACATGCAACTAAAAAAGCAAAGAGCGAAAAGATTCCGAGATATGGTATTGTAATTTAATGGTTGCAAGATGTTATCCTCGAGTCTCTATGCCTTATGCAATAAACATGGAACGAATATACTAAGTTAAACAAGCAAGTAAGAAGCAAAGAACGTCATAAATGGGCAGAGATGCCGGAATACCTTCCAGCTAAAATCTTGCACACTTATACAGACAATAATCCTGAACAAACAACAAAATGAAGTGAAATCCTACCTCGGTTCGACCTGGCATAACGGGCATCCCAGCAAAGAGCTCAGCTAAAATGCATCCCGCACTCCAGAGGTCCACACCAACACCATAATCTGTAGCCCCAAGAAGAAGCTCAGGGGCACGATACCACAAAGTAACCACCCGACTAGTCATTAGATGCTTGCGGCTAGGATCAAAGAATGTAGCCAGTCCGAAATCAGCAATCTTAAGTACACCTTCATCATCAATAAGAAGATTCGACCCCTTAATATCACGGTGAAGCACTCCCCGGTTGTGACAGTGCTCAAGGCCAGAGAGTAGTTGATGTATATAACATTTAACCTACAATCGTACCATAAAGTTTACTCAAACTTTGTGACTCACCACCTCAGCAACAATGTAAATTATGGGTATTACTACTAATTAAATAGCATGGCAGGTTGAGGCTAACCTGTGGCTCCGTAAACTTTACTATCGGGCTTGCCACAAGCCCAGCCAAATCATGCTCCATGTATTGAAATACCAAATACAAACTACATGACATCCTCGAAGTAGCTAAACCTTCCAATTTTACAACATTGGGATGATCCAACCTCCGCAATATGAGAATCTCTCTGGCCATGAATTTCACACTCTCGGGTTCCAGATTATCAAACCGGACCTTCTTTAGTGCAACTATATTATTTGTCACCATATCTTTAGCTTTATACACATTGCTATATGTTCCTGAGCCAATCTATCATTAGCAAGGAAAGGTAAGTATAGGAATCAAAACACCTACAAATGAAGAACAAGAACAAGACCAAGAATCGAACTGCATCCAAGATAATGTAACTAAAGGCAGCTGCGACAAAACCAACCATCAATATGCTATAAATCAAACAAAGAACACAACTGAAATGGCACAAACCTGTTAAAATCACAAACATTTTCAAAAAAACTACATTCTTTTACATCATCATTCAATAAGGACAACATCGAACAGATGAAAAACAGCCCACCTAATCAAAACAGCAACTTCAAAAATATCGACAAATCGAGAACATGACCAAGAATCGAACAGCATCCAAGATAATGTAATCAAAGGCAGCCACGAAAAATAGACCATCCCAAACAAAGAACACAACTAAAACTAGTTAAACTCACAAACATTTCAAAACAAACAACATATTTGACATCATCATTCAACAAGGATAAGTCCCACCTTATCAATTTTCTCAAATGTGTCGGCCCTTCGAGGAATCCATCCATTCAGCGCCTCCCCACAGGCATCGGAAAGCCACGACGGCCATCCAGCAGCCACTTGCTCTCCACGCAAATGCTTTGGAAGGTTACTAAGCCTTGGTTTTGGCTTTGATTTTCTCCTTTCCCCCCTTTGTTTTGTTTTACCATCAGCTTTTTCCTCCTCCTGGGTACCCTCATTTTCAGCCTCTACAACATTAGTATCAGTGTTTGGACCTGTAACATTATCTACTCTCCTATCGGATTCAAAGCTACCATTTTTACTCTCTCTGGATTCCGAAACAATCCCTGAAGATACCTCTCTTCCCAACACACACCCCATTTCTTAAACCTAAACCTCATTTCTCAGCATATCCTAATCTGGGTCTTGCTCTAAATCAACAAATAATTAGCTACAACAAATCAAGCAATTTTAATAAAGCATGATGATCAAGTTACATCAAATTACCAAATACAAAACTTTAACTAATAATTCAAACTCTAAGGTAAAGCTAGAATTCACAAAGCAAAGAAAACTATAAAAACCTTTCCCTTTTTACTGTGAATTTGGGAGCTTCCAAGGTTCAGCAAAAAGTGGGAAAAAATGATCTTGAAGCTAGCTAAGTACAAAAAAAGAAAGACAGTGAAATTTGGTAGGTGCTAAGAAGAAACTTAGGAAGTCAAATAAAAGAATATCTGAAAGTATTAAAAATAGAAGAATAGAGGGGTTTTAGAGAGAGAAAGTGGGGGTAGTTTGATAAAAGATGAGTTTTAGAGAGAGAGTGCTGAAATCTGAGAGAGGGAAAAAGAAGAAGAAATAAAAAGATATCTGGCTGCTTCAACTGTTACTTTTTCTATTCGTGAAACTAAAAGGTTTTTGGTGTAATTGTTTTCTTCTGGTCTAATTCTGTTTTAAGTCCCTGTACTCTTAGCTCATTTAGAATTTGATCTCTTTACTTTTAATTTTAACAACTTAGTCTATTAGGTTAAACTGAATTATGTGATTTTATCTTTTTTTAAAAATACTCACTTAAATAATTTAAAGCTAAATAGTATCGACTTTTAATCTATTTCTATAATACCGAAAAGCCTTATGACCCCAAATTTAGAATAAAAAACTTTACAACTCAAAATTATTATTATTTATTTGTTTATTTGGCTTTCCACATGTGCAATATTAGTCACATGAGCAATTTTTATTTAAAAGCATCATACAATCTAATTTAACAAAAGTCCTTTCAATTATTAAAATTAAAAGAGTAAAGGATTAAATTTATGAGATTGAAAGTAAAGGGATTAGGTTATAAAATTGGCAGAGTATAGGGACTGAAACAGAGTTAAACATTTTTTCTGTTGGTGTTTTGGATACTATTAATAAATAAAACTAATAGTGAATAAGAATTGAAGTAAATGTGGTTAAACTAATAAAGAGGTAAAACTACCACAAAAACCTTTCTACTATTTTTTTTTATTATATTTTAGTTTTTTATTGAAAATTTGATGAATTAGTTCTTTTACATTACACGAGTGAGCAAAATAATCCTTTAAATATTTGTTTTGGTGTTTATAAATAAGATGTAATAATAAATTTAGTTTTCAATTTTTACACATTTATTCAATTTGACCCTTACTCTTTTATTGGAAGTAAATTATAAATTTTTTAAACTAATAAGGCTAAAGAGTAAAAAATTGAAAAAAAACATTAAATCATTTTAAATTTTAAAATTATTAAAATAATCATAAAAATTATAAAAAGAAGTTATATTTTTTTTAAATTATGAAATTTTTATTAAAAATAACAATTTTGTTATTAGATTTTAATAGATAAATATTATTTTTTTAATAAAAATTATAATCTTAAAATTTTTATAACTTTTATTATAAATTTAGTTTATAAAATTTTAATAATATTTAAAATTTAAAAGGAATTAATTTTTTTTAAATTTGTTACTAAGACCTTTTTGACCCTTTAGCTTTATAAGTTTCAAAAATTTCTAATTTACCTCCAATAAAAGAGTATGGATCAAATGGAATAAATATGTAAAAGTTGAGGTTAAATTAGTTATTAAACCTTATATATAAACACTAGAACAAACATTTAACCGTGCAATTTTATTGGAGGGGTTGTTTTGTCCTCTCATCTACCGTACATGGACTAATTTACCTATTTTTTCAATAGTAGGACTAAAATGCAATCTTAGATATAGTATAGGAGTTTTTTTAATACTTTTACCGTCAACTCATTATATATTTTAAAATTAAAATTAAATAATAATTAACAAACAATTAATAAATCATATATTCATTCAAATGAATTTGTATCATAAATTCATTAATCATCTTGAGACAGTTAAATATTAAATTTTAAATATTACGGTTTCAGCAATTCTTAATAATAAAAAATCCCCCCAAAAATTAACATCAACATACTAAAACGACAACATGTATAATAGCACAACTTTTTACACCATACGCATTACGTATTCAACAATTGTAACAAAAATAATAACTTATTATTAGCTAAAAAAACACTTAATAATTTACAGTCAAGCATTTGATAAACACAATAATAATATTATATTAGCCAAAAAATTAATAACAATTTTCATACTATTAATTCATTAATTATGGAAAAAAAAATACTTAATTGATTAATTGACAGGGTTTTCAAGAATGATTTTTTTTTTACAAGAAAACTACAAAATTTATCAAATAGGGGAAAGGGATTGGTCATTTTAAAATTTATTTGAAGTCAATATTTACGAGAGTAGGCTTTCATAGCTTTCAAAATGCCTGAATTGTAGGTGTCGACATCAAAATATTATCTTTTTATCAGTATTAAATGATCAGACAATACATTTTATATTATGGGTATCGAATTTTATATTTTAGATAAATATATGTTAAAAAATAAAAAAATTACCAAAAAAACAGCAATTGGAGTATAAAAAATCAAGACAAATTGTGCAAATTAGACTTGTTGGTCAATCAAATAACGCAAATTTTTTTGGTTATTGGTATTTATTTAGGATTAAAATAAGTTGAGTAAATACTGATTAAGTTTTAACTCGATTAATATATGTATTGTTGTCAATACAAAAGAATATAAGTTCAAGTGCGCTGAAGTGCATTATCTCCCTATTTATAGGTTGAGAAAATTCTAAAATTTAAATTTATTTTGAAGAATTATTTTTTTAACAAAAAGAGACAGGTTTAAATCGAGAAACAATTATGAATTTCGGAAAAAAAATATTTTTTTATCAATCATAAAATAGATATAACAAATACATTGATTTTACTAAAGAATAAAATATGTATAATTCATGTACTCAAAAGCTTGTATTATTTGTTTTTATTTGTTAATATTGAGTTTTTTTACTTATAACATTATTTAATGTTAGTGTGGGAGAATATAAATTATTGAAAAATATTTATCTTTTTATTTAAATGTTGGGAGGAATTATAGGTAATTTAGGGATTGTCTAAAAAATATTTGACATCATTCTTTTTATTTGTATTTTGCATGATAAGATATATTTATAATTTATTTTAAAAAAATTCATATATTTACATCATCGTATTTTTATATTTTTATTAATTAAATATTTCATTAAAGACATTATTTTGGGTATTCAAAATAAAAAAAAAATTATAATTTAAACTTATAAAGTTCATTCATTTTAATCACTCCTATTAAACATGCTAACAAAAATCTACCATAACATTTTTTTAACATGTGGACCAATCATTAAATGCTACATAGCACAATTTATCACATAAGTGTTGTATATGACTTTGAATGATTAAAATATAAATTATCCAATAACAATTATTAATCAAAATAAAAGAAAAATAATAATTAAATAGTTGAAAAGCCCAGAAAATCTAATCGACGTCTTCTTCCTCAAAAATTTTAACTCAAAATTTGAAACAAAAAACATTTTTATTAACGTTTAAATTTCTGGGTTTTTTCAACTACTTAATTTTTCAATCTCTTGTTAATAATTAGTATTGGGCAAATTATATGTTAATCCTTTTAAGTGGTATGCGAGATAATTTTTAACGAGGTAATTAAAATAAACGAACTATACATAAATATTTAAATTTTAAAATTTTTATTTTAGATACTTAAAATGAATTTTTTTTATAGTTGATTGACTATATGTATAGTTTATCCTAATATTTATATTCTTTCTTCTTCCCCAGTTAAAGGAGAGCTTCTATTGTTGATTCCTTGCCCTTACATAAAGGTTAAGAAGCATTTTTTTTTTCTTTTTTGGGATTTTTCCATCAATGGAATATGTTGTTTTCGTATCAATACCCGAATATATCATGAATAGGAACATTTAAAAGAAAATGAAAATGTAATGAATAATATAAGAATGGTTATATAAATCAATTAAACTATAACTAGGGTTGAGTGAATATCTTTGATATGCACCAAAGAGGGAAGTTTCCTCAACTCAAATTCAGATGAAAAAATTGTTCTGATATATCATTGCAATTGCATCCATAAGGAAGTTGATAATACATCAGAATTAGGGTTTAAGGAAACACTGGCACATAATTAACAACTCAGCAAAATACTACATTTTACAAGCATATTACTCAAAAAACTTGTTTACCTAACATTCAACAAAAATTTTCTTGTTTTCTCAATCACCACTTTTCTTCTTCTTTCTTTTCTCTTTCTTGGTCTGCACTTCAGGCTCTTCTTCTTCTACATGTTTTCTCTTCTTCTTCTTCTCCTCCTCCTTCTCTCCTTCAACATTCTCCCCACTGTCCTCGGCTTGACGTTTCTTCTTTTTCTTCTTTTCCTTTTCCTTAGGCACAGGCTCTTCGTTTTCCGGTTCGTTTCCACTAATTGGCAAACTTGCTTCCTGATCAGCTTTCTTCTTTTTCTTCTTCTTCTCTTTTTTATCTTCAATAGCAGCCACTTCTGCTGCTTCCTCCTCCTGAGGTTCGACCTCGACCTTTTTCTTCTTCCTTGGGGCTGTGTCTTGCTCATCAAGAGCACCCGAGTTTGTGGTTTGCCCGAGAACTGAATCTGCTGCAGGATTGTAACTCTATATACAACAAAAGAATAAAAATGAATACCTAAATGACAAATCATCTTTACAGTAATAATATCATATAGTAAATGATGAAAATTTGAGATGCAAGGACCTTGGCAGGAGTTATCAACCCAGCCCCCTTCTTTCGATCCTTGTCATAGACTTCAATTTTAGGCTTGCCTTTAGCTGACCCAGCAGATCGTCCCAATTCTTTGCCTTCAAGAGCCCTTAATCTTGCTTCGAGCTACAAAGGGCAATGTGTAAGAAATACCTTACATTTCTCCGGAGAAATACACTAAACACAATTATAATTTACCTTGGCTCGGTTCTCAAGTCCCATAGAGTTATCTTGGTCATCTCCAAGAGCATCGCATCGGATTGCCAATGCAGCCTTTGCAGCAAGTGACCTTGAAATCTTCCCCTTGTGCTTTGGTGCTGCCTGACCGACCAAGGATGCATGGTAGATAAGCCCGTATTTGGGAGTTGAATGCTTTGTCTTAAGAGCTCGGAAGAGAGCCTTTTCAGCACCAAGAATCTGAACGGTACTTCCAGGCTGCTTTGCAAGATTCAACAAGCTGCCACCATGAGCGATGAGGCGAGCACCAACAAGTTCACCAACAAGAGCAGTCAAGTTCGGTGCAACAGTGTTCATTCGGCTCTTTAGATAATCATACAGTTGAGCCCTGTATTCAGAAAGTGACAGAACCTGATCACATAGTTCTTTGATATTCATAAGATCAAGGTCATTAACTTCGGTTCCCATGGATATCACTGCTGCCTCCTTCAATTCTGTCTCAACTTCTTCCGGTAATATCTGAGAAAGTTCAAGCAAGATAACTCTGAAAGAATATGGAAAGGTTTCCTTCAAGCACTTTATTTCATATCGATATATGACACACTTGGTTGACAAGCTTGAGGTATTAATTTTCTGATTTGTTAATCAAGAATCATACCTCTGAGAAATCGAGCTTAGCAGCACCAGCTCGGTCACCCATTAGCTTCACTGTCTTGGCATAGTGGATATTGTTCTGCACAATCCTAGTAAGCTCCGGAAAATGCCAACCATACCATTCACGAATCCTCATCGCATATGTGTTGAGCTCTTTATCAAGATCATCAAGCAAACCAATGGCTTGAACAATCATCGTATCCACCTAAAGCAATACACAGTATACTGTCACCATAGCTCCAGAGAATCACGTGCCAAGGAAGTTCTTTAAAACCAAGTAACTATTGGATAACATGCAAATTGCACCATTTATTGGCACATCACCCACCCATATCAAAGCCTCTCCCCCATGATTTCGAACCCAGAAAAGACTATATGAACAGGAAATTCTGTATTATTGAGAATTCCCAATTAACCTCATACTATAACTCACTGAACTCTTCCATGCAATCTTGAATTTAATACTGATTTACTTACACATTTCTACAATTGGAAATTGTTCAACAAAACCTTCCCAGTGAAACACCACAAAGGGAAATAGATAATGCTCAATCAAGCGCACAACAAATTGTTCTAAGTACCTTATCCGCACTGAACTTCAGCTTGTAACGAGACAGGCTATGGGACAAACCCAAACTCATGGGAGCCAGATCTTGCGCACCTAGGCCAGATATGAGTTCTGTCAACTGAGTTCTTACGCCTCTCAGCAATTCCATGATAGAGGTATTGTGAACGCAATCAATTTTCTGCAGACCAAGTAATTACTTCAATTTAAACACAATTCAACTGAACAAAACAGAAGAATATCACCATAGAATCCACATATGAAGAAAATTAACAGACCAGTTTTTCCTTAATTGCATTTCCAAGCTTTGAATCAGCCACTCCTAATGTTTCACCATCACAATGAGCACGCAAGAATTTGCGCAGACCCTTGCTTGGTGTGCTTTCAAGTAATTTCGTCGCGGCTTCCAAAGCCTCTGCAGTGTTTTCGAACTTGGAAAAGGCTTTCAACGACACAACCTTAAACAACATAGTAAAGAATAGATCAGATTCCTTACACGAGGAACAACAATTGTGCTAAAAAGTTCTAAAATGTGATTACCTTTCTTGCCGAGTCAGCAGCCAAGAATTCCTTTGACAAGTCCTAAAAACAACAATACCCCAAATTTCAATCCAAACTTGGAACTAAAATATTTCATAAACTAGATCATAATGCCAATAAATTCATTAAAAAAATGACTTCCACTTGATCTAACAAGATTTGAAGATGAAAATACCTCAACTTTATTTAGCTTCCCTTCATCCAATACTTTGAAAAGGGCAAAGCCCGCCGGAGTCTCGAACAATACAAGCATTTTTAAATCTTCCAGAAACCAACAAACCTAAAAACACCATCACCACGAAATTACTGTTAACAATATAATCAAGCATCAAACTACTAAATTTAAACATGATCAAAAAGCACCCCCCCTTTTTTTTCTCAATTACCATTTCAATTCATAATCACAAAAAGAAAAACAGATAAAACTTAAAAGAAACAATAGTTAGGTGTTTCTTAAAGGAACCCATTAGTGTTGAAGTTACAGCAAACAAAACCAACAATCCCAATTAAAAAAAAAAAATCACACAGACAACATAATGAAAGGGTGAGGAAAAATGTAAACCTTTTGACGAAAAAAACCTTATTTTGTTTAACCTAAGCTCCGTAATGGCGTGCCGCGTTATTTGCAGATAGAGAAATGGAGGGGTTTAGGGTTTTTGTAGTCACCGCTTATGCTGCCGTATTGTTCATAAGGGGTATTTTAGACATTATCTTAACTTCATTTTTAGTAGGGTTTCTTATATTGTTTTAGTTTATTATTATTTTTGTGTTTGATTGAGGAAAATAACTAAATTTTAGGGTTCACCGTATCTACATGCATATAAAAGATACAGGAATGCACTTAAGATTTCAAGATAATTCAATCTAACATGCTATTAAAATTTTCAATGTTTGCAAACTAATTTTTCAATATTTCTTAGCATTATAGCTTGAATTCAAAGGATTTAGAGTGTAGTTCGGGGACTCGATCTTCTCTAAAATAAAAATTTTCATTTAAAATTTTTTAAATTTTTAAAATTTTAAATTATTAAAAGTAAAATTATATTTTACCTTTTATAAAACGATAATTTAAAAAAATGATAGAATTATAATTTTTATTATTATAAAAACTATAATTTAATTTCGACTCCTAAAATATTTTCTAACTTCACCCCGATCTAATTCAATGAAATTAGATTTTTCTAAAAATCAATTTTTGAAATAAATTTAGTTGAATTAATTAAGTGAGATAGGGTTCCACCCACCCCTACCTCGTTTTCATCCATAATTATCGTCCATCATATTATTCATCACTAGTTTATATACTTGTGCATCGTATTTATAAACTAAAATATATTAAATAAATACTTATGTTTAATTTAAACTATAATAATTTAGTCAATTAAAATCTATTGAAAAATTGTATGCTTAGAGAAGTTTACTTTCATGAAATTGTTTGACAACCAACAATAAATAGAACGAATTAAAAATAAATGCTAAAATTATGAAGTTATTAATATTTTTTAGTATTAATGAGCTGAAATTGTAATTTTATGAAAACATTTTTATATGGATTTAATTAAAAGTGATGAAACACGTAAACCAATATTTGTCTACATTGTATTTATAATAATAATAATAATAATAATAATAATAATAATAATAATAATAATAATAAAAAATAATAATAATGTTTTTTTTTAAATAATACTAAAACACTTTCATATTTCTAAAACATAATTCTACTTAATTAACTTAAAATATTGCTACTAATTGCACTCTGTTTATAACATTCTCCTTTATTGATTCCTTGTATTATGATGCTCTCTATTTAATTTCTTTTGCAAACTTTGATTTATGATATTTCATTTTTTTAATAATAATATAAAGAATTTTTAAAAATCATATTTAAATCAACAATTACCGGAAAAGAAATCACAATAAGAGATTAAATCCGATTATTAAACTAACATTAAAATCACAATTTTCATAAAAAGTAACAAATTTTCCTATTTTAAAATGAAATATCTTAAATTTTAAATGATAAAATAAGGAAAAATAATGCAATTAAAAAAAAAAACCAACATTAATGATAGAGGTGAAGTCAGGGAATTTTTTGAGAGGGTTAGAATTAAGTTGTATATTCTTACGATAGTAAAAGTTGAATTTTGTTATTTTTAAAAGATTAAATTAATTTTTTTCCATTTTTGAAAGAATCAAAGTATAATTTTATCATATATTAATTTAAAATTTTTAAAATTATACAAAAACTAAATGTGAATTTTTTTTATTTTAGAAGGGCAGCCGAGGCCCAGGCCCTTACCCAATCCCCTTAGTTCTTCCCTAATTAATGATATTTGTTGGAAGATCTTTACTTGAAAGGTTATAACAGTAATTAATTTGATACTAATAAAATACCCATAATTAGGTTTCAAATAGCAGTGTGCGGGCTAAATTACCATTAAAAGCCCTTTTTTTTTAAATTACGGAAATGGTCTGATATTTCAATTAATTACGAAAATAGGCCAAAAACCCCAAAAACGCGTCCACGTCAGCGCTTTGTCAGGAAAAAGGGGAAAAACGCTTCCCTGATGAAGCGTTTTGTCCACCTAGGCAAAAAACGCTTCCTTGAGGACGCGTTTTATGCCTACGTGGACAAAACGCTTCCTCAGGGAAGCGTTTTTCCCCTTTTTACCCCTAAAGGTCAGATTTTCTTTGACCTTTTTTTTTAAATTTTTGACCATTTTACCCCCCAACAGTCAAAAAAAAAACTATAAAAACCCCTCCCTTTTACTATTTTTCACACACAAATCCTCTCCAAAATTTCACTAAATTCTCTCAAATTTCTCTCAAAATTCTCTTAAATTTCTCTCAAATTTTCAACAATTTGCTCAATTTCTCTCAAATTTCTCTCAAATATTCAATAAATTACTTAATTTCTCCCAAATTTGTCTTTAATTTTTACCAAAAAAACTCTTCAAAAATTTTAAAATTTCTCTCAATTTTCAAAAATTTGAAAATTTCGATCTTGTTAGCAATGGCTTCCGAATTAATTCGTCTTGATCCTACACACATCTCTGTCGAACAGTTGAGAATGGTAAGTGTTTATTTTAATTTTAAATATTATTTAATATTTTTTTCATTTATGTAATTTTAATTAATTTTAATTTTATAATTATTTATTATAGCTAGTAGATCGGGTGTTGCAATGCTATATCCGTAGTATGTATGCGCCTCCATCGCCATTGATAAAGAATTACTTGCGTGAAGCGGGTTTTTGGCACGTGGCTACAATAGGCCGTGGATGCAAGTTGGACCCGAAACTTATCAATGCGTTGATAGAGAGGTGGAGACCTGAGACGCACACATTTCATCTTCCATGCGGAGAGTGTACTATCACTCTAGAAGTTGTGCACTTGCAATTGGGATTACCGGTGGATGGGTACGCAGTGACCGGGTCCACTCAATCTGCTGATTGGGGTGCCGTATGCTACGAGCTTTTGGGTGCTATTTCGGATAGAATTAAGAGAGGTCGGATCGAGATAGGCTGGTTACGAGACACATTCCCAGAGCCAGATGATGATTCTACCGAACTAGAATTAATACGATATGCTCGGGCATATATTCTTCAGATTATTGGAGGTTATTTGATGCCAGACTTGTCCCAAAACCTCGTACATTTGAGGTGGCTACTAAAACTTGTTGATTTTAGGGCAGCCGGTGAACTTAGTTGGGGGTCTGCCGTGTTGGCAACATTATACTGGGAGATGTGCGGGGCGACGGTACTGAATAAAACCAAAATCGGAGGTTGCCTATCACTACTCCAATCATGGGCACGATATCGGCTTCCATTTTTACGTCCTCGAGTGAACCACCCACATACATTTCCACTCATAACGAGGTAAATTTTATAATAGATTTTAGAATTATTAGGTAGATTTAAAATATAATTGTATGCTAAAAATTTATTTAATTAGGTGGAACCATTCGACTAGTTATGTTGGAATATTGACCTCTCTAGAAGATATACGACTTCTATTTGACCAATGATCAGAAGTACAAGTAAGTATTATATCGAAATATGTATACTTAATAAAATAGTTATTTCATAAATAGTATTTAGTATTATGTATATAACTAATATTTTTATCATGTTCATATAGTTTGAATGGACACCATACGAGGACCCGGCAGTTCGGGCGGTAATTCCAAATGAATTCTTACAAAATCCGAACATGTGGCATTCGAATGCCCCAATGGTCATATATGCGATCGTTGAGATGCACCAATCCGATAGAGTATTGTGGCAATTTAGATTCTGACAATCGATTCCCGTGACATCTGAAAAGCTAGATGATGAGCACGAAATTGACTTACGACATCCGAATACGGATTGGCCAAGATACTGGTCAAATTATATCGAAATGTGGGAAAATCGGTATGATTATATACCAATTCGGGAACCGATCATCGTTCCAGAGTTGGCGTGTGTACCGGAATACATGCCATGGTTTAGAATCCATGGCAAGCCATATCTATTATCCGAAGAGGAGAAGCGACGACAAATACGTGTTGAAAGGGAACAACGGGGCCCTTTAAATCCAAGAAGAAGGGATGATGACGCGAGCCAATCAATAGCGGCGACACAGCCACCGGGCCCATCAACAGCACCCCCACAGTCACCGAGCCCAACAGTTCAACAGACGACACCCACATCACAGCCTTTTCAGATGATGCCAGGTATGTACCCTAGCCCTTTTATGTATCCTAACCCTTATATGTTTCCTTTTTCTAGTCCCATGGCAGGTTGGAATGCATGGCCTGGCTCATCTCCGTTTTCGATTACTCCTGCTCAACCGCCGATCTATAGGCCGCCGTCGCATGAGGGATCGCACGAGTCGCCGTCGGGGAGCTCTTCTTTTTACTAATCCCCATCGCCTTATGGGATTCTACCACATTCGCCATGGATGATGCAAACACCTCCGGGTTCATTATTTTATCAATGTGGTTCATCCTCCCAACACCCACAACCAGATCCCATACTAGAGGAACCAGAATCTCCACCCGAGGAACCACAACATCCGGCAGAAGCTGAACGAATGAGGAATCCAGCGCGTAATCGTCGACGCCCCCCATGTGGCATTGATTTCGACCGCCACCAATATTGATTTATTGTAATATATTTGTATAAACATTTTTTTATACATTTTCATTTAATACAATAAAAAATGTTTTGAATATGTTAATTTTAGTTTACTTTTCTAGTTTTAATAAAGTCATGAGTACAAAAGATTTACTTATAATACTATTTAAGTATAATGCCATTTAGCCGAATACATATACATAATCACATCTAAGCATATATATCATATTCTTTCATTTGAATTCTAACTCATATGATTATAAGAATTTAAATGCTTCAATATCATCTAATTCAACCTCATCTAATTAATTGTAACCTCATAACCACCTTTCAAATCAAAATTTACAAAATTTACAACAAATAACATCAAAATCATACCTTAATTAGAACATTAATCATGAAACTTTAACACATCAAAGTTATTTAATACACTAAAAGATCTTTTGAATATGTTACACCAACTATCAGCCATTCCGATTAGGACATGATCGACTTGTATGGCCTGGGTTCCTACACCATCCACACAATTTTTGTTGGTTGGTTGTTTCTCGGATATCCATATTGTTGCGTATTCTACTTGAGCAAGGTCGACCCTTTGGTTTGCGACGCAGTTCTCTATTTGGTAACAACTTAAATGGAGCAAGCGATACAGACGGCCACTTATGTTCATTTGGGACCGATGGGAATACGTGTCTCCAGACATTGTACATATATTCTATTTTGTACACATCGTCTACATAGCTCATGGGATCCAAACGCAGATTTTGACAAGCTACAATTGCATAAGCGCATGGATAACGGAGTGCATCAAATCTCCCACAGTCGCAAGTCTTATTCCGTAAATGTACACGATATTACCCGCCGGTAATACCTTGGTTCGGTATGTCAAACTCTGTTACACGAAATCATAGGTTGTCGCGATCGTGACACACTGTGTACATGGTGTTCGCCCGCGCTTTGGATTTGTTAATTGCTTGCAACACCTTGTGGCACCATACATGGCCTCCCTGCATTTGGCCTTTATAAGTCGTTGCTCGCTTTGGAAATAATGCAACTAACCGAAAATACGTCTCTCGTACAATTGATGTTATCAGCAAATGACGCGTTCCTTTTAGAATAGAGTTTATGCATTCAGCCAGGTTTGTGGTC
This sequence comes from Gossypium stocksii, assembly GCA_020496765.1. Classification (NCBI taxonomy): domain Eukaryota; kingdom Viridiplantae; phylum Streptophyta; class Magnoliopsida; order Malvales; family Malvaceae; genus Gossypium; species Gossypium stocksii. The sequence continues at coordinate 117,612,869 of CM035623.1, forward strand.
ATATGACCATATCGTAGGCCGCCGTCATATGCTTGTGTCCACTATTCAAAAGGTATGTTACAGAGGTAGTCCGCGCATTCTTCGTTAACTAAACGCAAAATCACCAGCATCTCATGAAAACGGTCCTTACTTATCTCATACCCTGCCAATATAAGTTTATAGTGAAAATTACATACCACTCTTCTATTCAGAATAAATTGAATATTACAAATGAAATTAATTAATAGATAATAAGTTTATTACCCATGTTGTTCACTTGCCGTCATTCAGTTACAGATCGATATTGCCCATAGTAGTTGGACGCAACGTGCCTTAGGCAATACCGATGCTCTGTGCGCTGCCATAGACTTTCTTCTCGCCCCATTGCGGATAATATTCTAGTGCCCCGATCAGATATAATGCAGATATCAGGTTGGGGGCAAACATGCCTCCTTAACTTAGATAGAAAAAAATCCCAGTCATCAGCTGACTCCCCCAGTGTTATCGCAAACGCAATTGGAAGGATTCTCCCACTACCATCCTGTGCTACAGCTAGCAATAGCCGATGGGTATATCTACCATATATAAAGGTACCGTCAATTTGTACCAGTGGCTTGCAATATAGAAATGCGTCTCGGCATTGCTTAAAGGTCTAGAAAAGACGCTTGAATACTTGGCATCCACGGAGCAATCGATCATTGTAGTACGCAGGTGCCGTTTGAAGGTCTGTTATACAACCTGGGACGTATCTCTCTAGCACCTGACACCACTGCCACAATTCATTATATGAAGCGTCCCACCCACTATGCATCTTCTCCAATGCCTTCTGCTTAGCTATCCAAACCTTGCGATAAGAGGGCGTATACTTGAATTGGCTACGTATATGGGAAATTAAGACCGCCACTGAAGTCTTGGGATCCTCCTTCAGCATCGGTAGTATTAAGCTAGCACACATACTCGAATCCATTTTAGGATGATCTTGTGAAACACTTGTCAACGAAGTATTAAGCTAGTACGTCAAATATTTTAACATTACATATTAAGTAATGTAACTTTACGTGTTAAATAACCCTAATTACTGTACCTCCAACATATGTATGTGGACCTTTGTACTTTTTTATCTCCCATAACCCTGTCTTTTTCCTCAACAAGGCCATAATTTTCCATGCACATGTCCCGTCTTTCACTGCATATTTGGCCTCAAACTTATCAGATTTGGATTTAACCATATTGTAGTTAACCCCATTCATGATGCTATGATGTTTTAATGCACCAAGAAAACAATCATTGTTTAAAAACTCCTTGCTAACTTCTAATTCGCCCGAATCCAATGACGAACTTGCACGGTCACGCCTTCTGTGTGGTAGATCTGGAAACTCCAACGCATCATCATTAGATAGATCGACATTATACATGTGGACAGGAGGCGAGTACGCCCTAAATCGCGGATCTTCTTCTTCTTCATCTGAACCCCATTCAGCTTCGGTTGGCACAGGCTCTGGTTCAGAAAATAATGTAACTTCTGCACCATCAGGCTCGGGCTCTCGAGGTGGATCCACATCAGACTCATCATCTAACCTACCATCAGTTGCAACGTACGAGGTCCCCTCACCGGTAGACGTCATACGGAGTACATCATCCTTTCTTCTGAACGTTTCATAACGTCCCCAATTAGATTTGGCTTGCCCACCAGTAAAAGTTGATGTTTCCCTAGTACATATTCCCAGCATCAGATATCGACTCACTGAGGTGCATATCTCATCCACTAACGGAGTGTCGTGCAAGGGTTGTGTATTCTGTACTGCTGCTAAACACTAGAGCTGCTGTGTTTTGCCACCCACTAACGGAGTGTTAGGCAGGGGTTGTGTACTCCTCTCGAACAGCAGTAGATGTTGAAGCCACAAATGCATCATTTGGGGATGAAAATTGTACATATAACTCAAGATATGGTGCTCCACTAGCGAGATGAGTCTGCATCATTACCTCCAAGCCAGGAGCACCTCTGATGTCGAACGAGTCATATGTCACCGGATCATCAGAAGCATAAAATCGATACTTAATAGACAAAACTTTCATTGGCGTTGTACCGAAAATTTTACGCCTAATTCTTTTACGAAGATCTGTCAATTCAATGTTCTGGTTAAAAACTAGTCGCATTGTATTCTCCGATAAAAAAACAACATCGTTCTCGGTGTGACAAACCTCACTATCATAGTAAATAACAGCACTAATACGTTCACTCATTTTCAATTTCTACTCTTCTTAACCTCTCAATTATTTTTCTTTGTTGTGAGTTATGCAACCTGAGAATGAAATTTGACTTATTTATAGCCTCAGGCCAAGTAAAAAATACTGTAGCAAAAGCGCGTCCACGTGGGAGCGTTTTCCATCACTTCTGCTGACAGTGCATCCTGCTTGAAGCATTTTTGAGACTGTTTGTTTAGAAACGTCTTCTCCAAATAATTTTTTCAAGAAGTACTGTAGCAAAAGCGCGTCCACGTAGGAGCGTTTTCCATCACTTTTGCTGATAGTGCATCCTGCTTGAAGCGTTTTTGACACTGTTTGTTCAGAAACGTCTTCTCTAAATAATTTTTTCAGGAATTACTGTAGCAAAAGCACGTCACGTGGGAGCGTTTTCCATCACTTCTGCTGACAGTGCTTCCTGCTTGAAGTGTTTTTGACACTGTTTGTTTAGAAACGTCTTCTCTAAATAATTTTTTCAGGAAGTACTGTAGCAAAAGCGCGTCCACGTGGAAGCGTTTTCCATCACTTCTGCTGATAGTACATCCTGCTTGAAGCGTTTTTGACACTGTTTGTTTAGAAACGTCTTCTCCAAATAATTTTTTCAGGAATTACTGTAGCAAAAGCACGTCCACGTGGGAGTGTTTTCCATCACTTCTGCTGACAGTGCATCCTGCTTGAAGCGTTTTTGACACTGTTTGTTCAAAAACGTCTTCTCAAAATAATTTCTTCAGAAACCAAATCAATTAAAAAAATAAAAAAATTATATTATTACTAATATATATTTTTTAATAAGCCTAAACCCTAAACTACTTAAAAATTAATCCATAAATAAACCTAAAAACCCTAAACCCTAATTAACCATAATCCCTAATTTATTTAATTTAAAAAATAAATAAACCTAAAAACCCTAAACCCTAATTAACCATAATCCCTAATTTATTTAATTAAAAAAAAACCTAAAAACCCTATACCCTAAACCCTAAACCCAAAACACATAATCCCTAATTTATTTAATTTAAAAAAATAAAAAAACCTCAAAACCCTAAACCACTAATCCTAAACCCTAACCTTAAAACAACTAATCCTAAACCCTAACCCTAAAACCCAAAAAAACCCTAAACTAGCCCAAACCCAAACCCTAAAAAAACACAGGGAAAAATGCTTCCTCAGGGAAGCATTTTTCCCCTTTTTCCCCTGACAACGCGCTGACGTGGACGCGTTTTTGGGGTTTTTGGCCTATTTCCGTAATTAATTGAAATATCAGGCCATTTCCGTAATTTAAAAAAGAAGGCTTTTTTAGGTAATTTAGCCAGTGTCGCGACCACAATTTTAGGGCGACGGCTATGGGTAATTAACATACCTCAATAATGGTCTTTTAGCTTCAAGACTGACATAATATTTGGTTGTTCTCCATTGTTTTAATTTTTTTTTGTGAAAATATGAAGCATTTATATGTTTTCTGAATTTAAAATAAATTTAAGATTTTATCATCAATTATTTTAAATTTAATTTTTTATTACAAGATGAATATTAAGTTATAGTTTTAATTAGGTACTCAAAAGATAAATATTTATTTTGATAAACATAAAATTAAAATTTTATAAATATTTATATTCATAATAAATCAACCTTATTTTGTTCTGCAATTTAATAACATTTTACCAAAAAAATAAGACATTTTTTAATGAATAGTTAAAATATTTATTTTGGTGGCCATGTTAAAATAAAAGTTTAAATCATAATTTTAAAAATATCCAATTAAATAATTAGATTTTCATTTTAAAATAATTTTTATCTAATCTAGCTAATTGTAAAAAAAAAAAAATTAACATTAGAAGTAAGTTTTGATCAACCCTAAAAAATAATTATTTTTAATTTTTTTGAAATACTAATACAATTGAAATATATATAATTGTTTGTTTCTTAAAATTTAATTATCATTTCAATTGTATAAGCAGTGATTCATATTAACTAAATCTAACTTAATTTCAATACAATTGAAATATTCCAATAATAATTATTCAATATTACATTGAATTTAATTTTATTCAACTATTCTAAATTAAAAACTATAGATATAAATTTAATTTTTGTATTTTCACCCCTATATCGTATCAGTATATAAACTACTATCAATATCAGGGGCGAAGTCAAGAAGAAAAATTTAGGGGAAGTCGAAATTAAATTGTAATTTTATTAATTTTAGGGGGGGCAAAGTGTAATTTTACCTTTACTAATTAAAAATTTTATAAAATTTAAAACGGCTAAATGAAACTATTTCTATTTTAGGTGAGGTCGGGTACTGCCACGTCCCCTAAGTATACTTAATTCGAAAAATCATTTCTCTTCATCAATATTCGAATTGTATTCGATATAAATATATAAAAAGAAAACCTGCAAGTAACATAAGATATACTAAAACAACTCATGAACCAATAAGAAGAAAAGAAATAGAGAAAACCGGAAAACCAGATCCACAATATATTGTTCTAACAATTATAGAATCAAAGGTGGATATATTCCAGTGCCATTTTTTATTATTGTTATCAAGGCTTGAAAGAAGGAACTTGGTGTAAAGGAGCATAGAAAGTTCTATAGATTAGCCTATTAATGATACTTCTAAAAGGGTCTTCTTCTCGCTTCTTTAACAAGTAACCAATACAGCTTTCAACTTCAGCTTTTGCCTGCAAATATACTTCATTTGCAGATTCTCTATTCTCCACCAAATCTTCCCTTCCTTTCAGCTTTATCGGTTTCCCGAACAGATAGTAAAATCGACCCGGAATTTTCGGTATCATTCCCGGTATGAATATCTCTTGGCTAGCCACCTCTCCCTTTGCTTTATCCCTGCATTTACACCATATTCAACTGTAAATTGCACATAAATGCAACATTTTATTGTTGTTTTTCATAGGGTAGTTTAGTATTGCTTCATGTTTTGCATTGTTGGGTTCATATGTGAAGCTAATAGTCATTTTAAATCAAAATCGAGCTCCGAAAATTAAAAAAAAAAAAAAAAGATTGATTAGACGGAGAATAGTGACCTTATTTGTACACCACCGTTCCGAATGACTTCTTTGATTCTATCATTAAGCATAGGGATTTTCATATAGTCATAGTAATCAAAGACAACCTGTTAAGAAATAATATGAACACTATATAAATATATAATCGAGAAGGATATTATATTTTTGTATGTATATTTATATGGTTAAAAGACACAGCAACTTACTTTTGCCATATCATCTTCTCCTACAGCCCCGAATGGTACAATGGTGGCCCCAAATTGTGCTGCGAATCTCACAAATTCTGGTTGATTAGGCCAAAATAATTTGTATGCTTCGCCCTGCAATAACGAAAACATTTATAATAGCAAAAATCTTTGCAAGAATTCGACTATTTTAGATATCCACGGTGGAAACACAATCGAAAACGTGTTTGCAACCGGATTGCAGGTTCAAACTTGGTTCCATTGGATAAAGCCTGAACCTTAGTCTCACCTTACGATGGAGGGCCTCACGAGCACCACCAGGATAAAGAAGAACATGGGAATTTGTAGATAAAGCTTTCAAAAGTGATTTTGGTGAGACAGGCATTGCCCCCATCACTTTCATTAAATCAAAAAAATTAAAAACATTGGATGATGTGTGAAAATTTCCCCAAAACAACTCTGGGTGGGCCACTCCACGGACCAGGATCTTCTTTTCTCTTAAGAATGCTTCACACAGAGAGCTAAGGTCCATCCCCATTAACATATGGTTACCTACTAATAACACTGGACCCTCATCTGGAACCCCTGCAAGTCCTTTGACTATCTTCCCGTTTTCCATGGTCGAAAACAATGAAGAACATGAAGCAAAATTTAAGAATCTGCAATTCCAGGGGCAGAAAATATCAACCTGCATAGTCTCAAATGAAGACAAATCGAAGAAATGATGCAACTTAAACAGTTTTCTCATAAATATATATGTGTGAGAGAGAAATATCAGTCTGCAGAGTCTCAAATGAAGAGAAATCGGTGAAATGATGCAACTTCAACAGGTTTCTCATATATATATACATGTGTATACGTGTGTATATATTTATATATCTATATACGGATATATATATGTGGTTGGTGGAATTACCCAAATACATTATTGAATGTATATCTGTATTCAGACATGCTGGGAGGCAGAAAATCTTTGGTAAAATCATGACTTTTGGAGCGCCGGTATTTGCAGGTACCTTTAATGACAGTCAATAAATTTATGCTGTCTTCCTACACTATCACACAAAAACATGTTAGTCAAAGTCGAGGTTACTCGGACTAGGGTGGCGGTGATAGGTATATGTCCAATATAAGCATTTTTAATTTTCTCTGAATCGTTTCAATGTATTTGGGAGTTCTTAAAGAGCCATCATATCCCCATACTTGTATCCGAGTGTCTTGGACATGAACATTTCAAGAGAACAACAACAACAAAATGTTTTCCTTTTTAAACCTTATTATGTGTGCTATACAAAAGCCATCAAGAAGGGAAAATAAGCTAAAAAGTTTATTCCTATTATTCTTTTAAGGTCTGAAGGTTCCCTCTAAAGGGACTTCGTTACCCTTTCCACCATGGTTCATCTAAGAAGGGATAAATGCCAACGAGGGTAAATCCACCCTCTTAGAGGAGGATTTTCTGGTTCACTGTCGTACGACTCAGTCCTAGTATTGTGCATACAGCACAAAAAGATTGAATCAGTAACTACAGAGATTCTAAACTTGAAGAATATAAACCTAGTAATGAAAGCTTGAGTACAGAATCCGAATCATAAGATCTAACAGCAGTGACTTACCATTAAAAGGGTATGGCCATTGTCCTTGAAGATACGAATCATGCAATTTGGTAATAATTTCTTAAGACGAAGTGCTTCTTCTCCACTAGGAAATAGATGATCCTTGTCACTAAAATGCAAAAACCCATCAATCATAATGAAGTTGCCATGAAGTTAAAAGGCAAAGCACATAAATTTTCAGAAACAATTCACCAGAAATATAGAAAGACAGAAAGCACCTATGCTACTTATGATTTTTCGTTTTCCTTTAAGTACTCATATCCAACACAAATTCAGACAGGGAATATAAGTCGTGTTGAGTCACTAATTTGTTCAGACTTGGGTGTGAATGTTGAATTCCGGTATTTATTTATGTTCTTATTTTTTTTCTAAGTTTTCCATGTATTTGGAGAGTTTGAGTTATGTGTCGGATATGAGTGTCCAGCATGGATATTTCAAGCAAAACGAAGAGTCAAAGCAACATAGGCAAGCCATATCCAACTCTAGCCCCGAATCCGAGTAGCATCGGCACAAATAAGAGAATAAAGACCTCGCAAGCACTAGTACTTCAGCTTTAACAGCATGGAGACGTGAATTAGTATAAGCAGAAGCTGATTTAATCAACTTCAACTTCCAAATGAGAGTCTCCGTTGGTAAAATGTCAGCCAAACCCTGAAAATAAAGCAAGGAAAAGTAACATTACATGTAATGCAACAAATGTCAGGAAAAATAAATGATAAATCCAATAATTCTTACAGAATAAAACGGAAGCAAAGCAGTGAGGTTGCTAGAAATTCGCTCAATTTTCTGTGTGGGAAGAAGCCTACGTTCAACACCTACTTCTGCCATTTTCAATGGTTCACCTGATCTCATTAAAACAAAAGCCGTAATCTGAATCAAGTGATTTCAAACTAGCTAAAGTTGCCAATGTTGGTGATACATTCAGACTTTGTGGAACAGTCGAACCTGAATGGAAACAAAACTGAGCTTTTTGTAGTAGGACAGTGGTTATATATGATGTCAGTAAGGAGTCATGGTCTTAGGGCCATGGATTTCCTATTGCCTATGTATTAGCGTTCTACTCGATATAAGTATCCACTCCATTTATAAAGCTTTTGTAGAACACAGGAACCTAAAGTGAACAAATCTAAGCATGCTGTGACAGACCAATGGTTATCTTACATATGATGCGTACAGGGAGCCGTGGTCTTGGAGCCATGAATTTCACATCTGCTATGTATTAGAGTTCGGCTCGATATATAAGTATCCATTCTATTTTTAATATGTGAGACATCTTTTCTAGGCAAAATCATGAGGTCTAATGGGTCCAAATGGAACCTTACAGGTTGTTATAGATGATGATTTAATATAGCATGCCACTGCAAACACTTACCAATCACAAGGCTCAAAAGAAAGGGGATAGTTCTAACGTGTAGTCCATCAGGGAAAGCTTCCAGTATAGGGAGAAATGGTTGCAGTCGAGACCTGCCTAGTGATGTAGCTAAAATGAAATGAAAAACAAAATAATCCATCAGGTTCACCTCGGCATTTCAGCAACAGAGTTCAGTTCACAACGATTTTAAGAATACTTGATTAAAAAAGAGCAGAAAAAAGGACACTTCTGTATGAAAACTGACCTGGATTTACTAATATCATCAGCAAGTCAATACTAGGATTACGAGCAGCAACAGCAAGGGCTAAGCATCCTCCAATGGAATCTCCCACTAAATAGATTGGACAATTCAGACGTGAAGCATGCTCAAGTCTAACAGTTTCTTCAACTAGTTTCACCAGTCCTTCATATTCAAAAGAAAAATGTTGATTTGTTGTTTACAAAAGATGCATAGTGATTAAAAATAATGCACTAAATATGGGGATTTGCCAATACGGGTATATTTAATTTTTTTAAGAAAAATGAAGAACCGGATCAACAGAGTTATAAACAAAGAAAGTGAATAAACACTCATGCAAGTCAAAAAAACCTTCAAGCTTAGGGCATCATTCAAATGCATCTTCAACTTGGATAAAGCTTATAAATAAGTCAAGAAAGATCTTGAAAGACAAAAACCTTCAAATGGTGTTCGATCATGGACTGGAATATGAAGGCATTGAACTTCAAAAACCCTGCAGTACTCAACCAAAATCTTCAGTAGAAATTGTTACATTTCCAATAGAACAACTATTAACATAATGCCAGAGGTGAATATGAGTCACTATAATGTGACAGGAAAGAACTGAAAACAATGAAAACAATTTCAAGACAGTATTTCTTCAGGAAAATGAGTAAGTTAACCCCATTTAAATTAAATTTTCAGCAAGGAAGCTATGAACTGATTTGCCTCTGCTGTTCTTCCTGAAAAATTAGTTTGAACTAACCTTGATTGCTACCATTGGAAGGAAATATACAGAATTTGTCAGCCAAAAAAATTAAGGGAAAATTGGTCATAAGTATTTAAGGGAGATAAAACAACTTACTTTCCAAGAGGTTTATGGTGCAAAATGAGGCCCATCCCAACACCATCAAGTCCTACATGCATCAGAATTCAGAAACAAAAGAAGGAAAAATACTAGTTTAAATCAGTAAACTTAAAGTATTCATGGATCTTGGTATAAATTTTTGAAGAACCAATTATAAGTCCTAAATCTTTATATTTTAATTAAAATATTTTATTATGTTTTTATCAATGTGAAAACATATATGTTACTACTATACTAAGAACTTGTAAAACTTTAGGAATCTAATTTGTGATGTTGAAAACCAAATTATCCAAAAAAAAAAAAAAAACTAATATTTAAAATTTGTTGCACATTTTTTAACAATAATTTAATAAATATCAATTTCATAATAATAACAAAAGCATCTTAACATGCAGAAGCATAAACTATAAAAAGCATACAGGGACATCAAAGGTATTAAAATTCATTTATGACAAACCAAACCAAGTAATTAGAAGAGTTTATAAATAATGATTGGGGATAAAATGAAAAGATAAATAATTAATCTTTTTTAATTAGTCAACTCCATTCACCCATCAACCGGGAAATACTAAAATTTTTGAAAAACTAAGAAAAAGTATTAAACACTGAACTTACCAGGTAAAAACAGAAGAAGAGGAGAATCTTTAATAGGACGGCCACATTCAACAGGGCAAAACCACCTTGGTGGTCCACCATCAGGCTTGATCATGTCCTTTGCAGCATCCACATAATCTTTCACAGTATTAGTTCCATAACCATCATCCCACAATAGTTCCAACTCTTCACAACCCATTTTTTTCTCAATTCTAGACTTTAAACTCCCATTCCCACCATCAACCAAATACCCTTTTCCCACTACTACAGGAACTGTTGTTTCCTTGACGGAGACCCCATCAGTTGACACTACTGACAAATCGTTACCATCTAATCTCTCAGCTCTCACTCTAAAACGAGGCTTCTTATTTATCCCAAAACAATGCCATACCGGGCAAGTAACAGCACATGCCATCACTCTCCTACTAAAACTGCAATATACTTTTTAACCTTTAAACACAAATATCTACACTTGAGAAACTTATTGCAGCCTTTCTTCAAACACCAAAAGTGCCAGGTTGTCCACAAAATCGAGCAACTTCAAACTCAATGGGAACAACTTGCCAAAAGAACTTGTTGGAACCCTTTTTCAAGCAGAAGAAACAACAACTATAATGTTGCCTAAAACCCTCTAACTGAAACATGTCACACTTTTTATACCAAATATGTATTTTAATATAAATAAAAGAAGAAAGTAGAGTACAAGAATGAAATTTGGTGCAAACACCCATATAACAAAACATGGTTAATTTTACACTTTACTGTTTCATATATTTCTATAATTTATTGTCAAAAAATCATGGAATGACAGCAAAAATGTTTTAAGTTCATAGAATTTTTATCTTCTTTTTAGAGGATGCAAAAAATATTGTTCTTTTTAAAAAAAATATTCCCAAAATCTCCATTAACTTCCACTGGTTTAGCCATGAATAATTACCGTATCAATACACTCATTTGGATGGTGTTTTTAACAGTTATATTTTCATAAAGATGTACAAAAGAAAAAGGGAAGAAATGGCGGGTTTTGGTAGTTGTTGGTAACGGTAAATTAAGATGGGAATTTCTAGACATCTATAGGAAACAAATCTTTAAAATTGCATATTGATAATCAAGATGATTTACATTATTACTGCTCAAGAAATTAATTCCGAAACATATTATGTAAATTATCAGTATATATTCAAATATTAATAACAGAATATTTCTCATATTTTTATTCCTAATAAATATTACTCATTTAATTTTTTTTTTGGTGAATTATAAGAGGAAGACAAAGTCATAACAACAATGCCTCTAATGCGACTCGAACCCAAGTGTAGCTTGGGCAATAAATACTTTGACTATCAAGCCAACACACGGGTTCACTTCTTCAATCTTTTAGTCCTAACAATTGTTTACGCTGCCAAAAAAAATCTCGACTCTAACATTTTTTTTTAATTCTTAGATTCAAATTTTCACTTTACTTATGCCTAAATTAGCGTGATATATTGATTGCTAACACATTTTTTTTTAAATTACTTTACAAATATTTAGTGTTAAATTTTAAGCACATATTTTTTAATGTATATTTAATTTAATATTCTCATAAAATAATTATAAATTAATAATCAATGTTAAGTTAATTACTTAAATATAATAAAATTTTTTTGATAGAAGATATAATAAACTTAAATATCATTAATATATACAATTATCATCATTATTTTATAAATAATACAACTAATATAAAAATTAATCGTATCGTATGGCTTTCTATATTTATTAAATATTTTCAATTAAAAGATGAAAATGATTATAATATATATTTTAAATATTCTTGTACTTAATGAATGAATAGTTTACACTATAAATGCTTCTACAAATAATCCTTTACCAAATATGCACAATAATTAAAATAATTAATATAAGTAAGAAATATACACATTCCAACATGTTTTTAAATCTCATAGTAATGAGAAAACCAAAAAAAAAATTTTTTTTTCTTCTCTCACACTACAAAAGATCATGGTTTTCTATTTTTTTTTTAAATTTCCATCCTTATATACATTTATAGAAACAGCATCATGAATTTCATTTTTTCTCCGGCTTGCATATAGACATTTGAAAATTTAATTTTTTTTTAATAAATAAATTGTTTTAGTTTTTTAAACTTTCAAAACACAAATATAAATTGATAGAAGTTGAAGCCTTTCATAATTTAAGCGTTTCAAAATTTCTTAATTCTCTCACGCTAGAAAAGACTATTACTTTTTCACTAATGAAAATCAAATGATAACACGGTGATAAAAATTTTGTAGATTTTTTGCTACCAATAATTTTTTTATAAGTTTTAAGTATATGAGAAGATGAAAGTTAAAAAGATTTTTTTTACAAAAAATTATAATTTTTAGCAACTTAAAAGTGGAGGTTTAAGCTTAATAATAATAAGTGCTATGTAATAACTGATTTTTTTTTTAAATTTATGGTTAAAAATTAGTTTTCACATGAATCTTAGTATATTTTATTTACACAAATTATATTGAATTTTTAATATAAAATATTACATACACACAATCAACTTATGCATCGCATGAAAATACAAATTAATTAATATCTATTCATCCTATTCGCTTCTATTATTTTGTTAATTATTTTTAAACATCAATCTTAATTTTTCTAATCAATTTATATACTTAACTTTTTAAATAAGATATTTAATCGTTTTAAATCCTCGAAACGTATTCCATTGTTCCATGCTCAGACTTTGATCAATACGACTTTTTTCTACTCATAGATAAATTACGTGGACAATCATACACGCATATGTTATACATGCATATTTATACTAGATATAAACTTGCAAACTTGATCCAATATTCAAAATGCTTTGCGCTGCTTCACTCCTGAACCATTAGGGAGAGTGGCGTGCAACCCCAAACACCAGTTTCCAGCGACACTAACACTTCGTTAAATGGGAAGAACTTTTTTTGTGATTCAAGCTGGTAAAAGTATTATAGAAGCTCAAATTACATTTTGACTCATCTACTTAAAATATAGGTAAATTAATTCCTTTGCGTTAAATAAAAAAATAAACTGATAAAAATTTTAATCCATTCCTACTCCTGAAAACTGATCTCTGTATATTAGTATGAAATACCCGTACCATGCCACACATCACTGTCTGATTATTCTGTCAACCACTTCATTTTTTAACAATACAAAATGCTGAATTTTTTTTATAGAAATGACTAATTTGCTTTTATTTATTTATTAAACATATAAGGACTGGTTTGACCAAATTTTGAGTGAAAGACAAAATACAATCTTACTTTTAATTCAGAGACCTCCATGATATTTTTACCCATTCAAACTCCCAAGTGAATATTAGATATGAGTATATGTAAGCAAAGAGTATAATATTTCTTTTTCAAGTCTTTTCTTGTATTTGAAGTATACAAAATTGAAGTGTTGGAAATGAATACTTCCCGCCTTCGGTCCATAAGAAAAACATCAGCTACAAAACTTCATCTAAATTTCACAATTAAACACAGCTACACAAGGACCCAGAATTTGTAAACAATGCAAAAACCAGAAAGTAGAGACCAATCCATAGATGGCACCTCCTAAAGGCAACTCAATGAACAAACTAAACTAAGCTGAGTTCAGAATACTCTTAAATCCCTTCAAAGCAGCAAACAACTTAAATAAACATAGTATCAATTTCCCAAATTATCAACTCGTAGATAAGCATGAAATACGACTCAAAAATCTAAGCGGGTACTGTAACTAACCTGGTGTAGCCATTATGATTTCATTTCTTGCCTCCGAAAACTACTGAAAGATTGACAAGGTCTTAAAGAGATATTTTCCAGAAACAAGACTGATTATGCAATTTGTCTTATTTCTGGGAATTAAAAAATAAAAGATAAAAAGCTTCATAATAGTTTCTATGGATAGGCTATTGTACCCTGCAATGCAAATCTACAAAGCTTTCAATATCAGGTGCCTAATCTTTTGTCCTAGAAAGTACCTTTTTTTGGCTAATTGTCCCCGGAGTACTGAACACTTCTGCTGCTTGCATTTCAACCCTAGAGCTTCTTTCTCTCTTTCACCTGATGAATGGCAAGAACATCTTGACCAGACAAAGACGAAAGGTTTATGTAACTCGATCCACTTGACTATGTATGTAACTCGATCCACTTGACTATGTATGGAGAAATGCTCCAATATAAGAAAAAAAATCATCTTTCAATATATACATGTGTATAAATAAGGATCCCATACACTTCTGGCTATAATAGGCAACCTCAGATGAACAATATGATTCTCAACACTTTACAAAAGGCATGAGCTTTCCACTTGAAATACTGAGACCAACCTGCAGCCTGATAGATATATGATAGAATACAGTTCAAACACTAGTTAAACAGAGAGCCTGCCATGGATATCCAATAGGCAAATATTCTCAAAGAGAAACTATATGATGTTAATCCACGGATCAAAATGAAGATACAATGATTCCATTTTAAATTGACAGAATTAACAGGGAAGAATTGAATTATCAGCAGGCTTCCTCTCAAAAAATCGAATTACCCTCCCCCTTTTTCTTTCCAAAACCAAAATGAAATAAAACAAAAAACATAGTGATACAAGTTTCCTGCTTTTATCATAGGACAAATAGTGTTCCCTGAAGAATATACATCAATGTATGTTATTCTGTAAAGAGTAATATAGGTCACTTAACTAACATGTATAAGTCGCAGCTGACTCTCAGAACTCAACAAATCACCTGCCTTGAATAACTCTATAATTAAGTACCAAATCCTCGGGTTTCTTCCATACGTAAGCCCGCACGGTTGCTAAGCTCATATCAGGAGATAATACCTGGAACAAATAGTAAACAGATAAAAAAAAAGGGGCCAGCATACTGTGATTGAACTTGAACTAACAAGTTGGTCTAAAATTATTTTTCTATGTTGATTTCAAATTCAACAGATTGAGATATTGGTGAGAGAAAATGAGGAAAAAGTCACACAAATTTGACGGATATGCTCTTAGCCAATGGCATTTTAGCATTCAACAAGCAATTGACTTGCCTGATTATTGCATAAAATCTCAACAGAAGGCCGAAGCTTTTGCCGTGGCTTCAATCCAGACCGAAAAGATCCATCTCCAACTGCCGAATGCTGCAATTGTCCTCCAATTCCAGGAGCAAATGTTCCACCAGTATTTAAATTATCAATTGGTTTGTCAAGCACCATCTTTTCTTTGACATAATTAATAACCTACAAAACCACAACAGAGTGAATGTAGTCTTATCAATATACTGTATATGCGCCCTAAAATAATATTTTTAATAACCTAACAGTGTTCGGACCCTTATTCCTTCTGTGCTCCGAAATATGAATTTATTCTAGAGTATTTACCCGAGTGATCTAAATCAGTATAATAACGACATTTGCTACCTTGCACAATCAAATTCCATGCAAAAGATATTGTCTTTTGCAAGTACTACAGAAAACCAAATAGACCTACCTTTTGTATTCTCAATATACGCGGTGCACTCAACTTCCCCTGTGTGAGGATCTGAACAGCTGAACCTTCACATGGATGAAGGTAGAAGCTGCACCTGAAAAAATGAAAAGGGAATTCATCAAGAGAGAGAAAGGGAGAAAGGACTGGAAGACACCCTAGTGAACACCGAATAAATAAAACATGGGGAAACGAAGGGATGTTGCCTAGTATTTAGTAAAAATAGTATCAATAATGCTCATTATTATGGTCTGATATCATGCTTTGTCATAGTTTCTTGTTAAATTCTCTCCCTTCCTTGGCAAATTCTTTTTCTCCCAAAATTTCTGTGTCTCCGCAAAGCATAAGATCTTATTCTAAACCATTCCTAAAAGAGGGGGGGGGGGATGAAACCTCTCAAATCAGCCATGCCAAGTAGAAGAGGTAACATCCTACTTGAGAACCTCCATAGCATAAAAATTTACTTATATGAGTGCTCTCAATGCTAGACATGAGAAAACCAGTGTGTGGATTCTGGATTCAGGGGCATCAGATCATGTGAGATGCGACTGTGTTTCATAAATATAATCCATGTCGTGATAATGGTGGAAAGTGCTGATGGGTCTCTTTAAGGTGGCTGGTACAAGTTCAGTTATTGTCTCAAGGATATAACCCTTGATTCAATAGCATTTGTGCCAAATCTTGATTGCAATATGCTAGCTACACATAAGATTACAAGAGACCCTAATTGTGTTGCTAAATTACTCCCACTCGAGGAAGACAATTGGCTATGCTAGGATGTGGATGGGCCTCTACCTTCTCAAAGTTGATATCCCAAAAGGGCAATCTCAAAAACCAACTTGTGCAGCTTCATCAGCTTATACCAACAAGGGATGGTGCAATAATGTTGTGGCATTACCGATTAGGTTGTTTGAATTTCAAGTATCTAGAAAAAAAGGTATCTCAATCACTCAACAAAAATATGCTCCTGATCTATTGAAAGAAACATGGAGGCTTAGGTGCAAACCAACAGACACCTTCATGGATCTTGCTAACAAGATGGAAATAGAGTATGGATCATATTGATCCAATTGAGAAGCATCTAGAACCTATGGATCATATCCTTAAATATCTAAATGGAAGTCCTAGCAAAAGAACATACTCAAGAAAATATCAAACAGAGATGTCAAACATACACAGATGCTGATTGGGCTAGTTCCATGATAGACTGAAGATCAACCCTCTATTGTGACACTTTTTCTATAGTGAGCCTGACTACATAAAAAACCAAGAAGCAATCTGTCACAGCCACAAACAATAGAAAAGCTGAATTTAAAACAATGTCACATGGCATTCGCGAGGGAAGATGGTTAGAACAAATGTGGTATTAAATATATCTACAGGAAATTCCATGAAACTTTAAAATGATAATAAGGCAATAATAAGCATTGCCAAAAACCTCATTCGCCGTGATCGAACTGAACACGAGAAGATTGGTCGCCACTTCATCAAAGAGAAGATAAAAAAAAAAAAAAGAATTCTTAGACTAGTTGATATTGGACCTTTTGAGAATCACACCCCAAAAGCTACCTATTAAGGTTGGAGAGCCTACATACATATAAACCCCACAAGGAAGTCTCATACGTCCCTATGTGGGATCCAAATTCAAACCTTACAACTCCGTACATATCAATCCACCACACTCCGCAATTCCAATCACTACATGGATTAGCTTTGTGCTAGCTTATTCTAGTCTCAGGCCTACACTACACTACCAATGTCACCATCTATCACATCATTGCAATTAAAAGGCGTGAGGACTAGCTAAGTCTGATACCAATTAATATGGACCTTTGGAGAACCACACCCAAAAGCTAGTGATTGAAATTAGAGAGCCTATGTCCATATAAACCCTACTAGGAAATCCCATACTTTGCCCCACAGCTTGCAGTTGAGTACATATCACTAGTCTATATATTTCTGTGCCACCAAACTGGAAACAATCTTACAAAGGAATTATGTTGAAATATTTCTTGAGAACTTTAAGTCCAAACTGGACGTGATAAATATTCATAACCCAACACGAGGGGAAGCGTGGGAATCAAGGGACATTGACTAGTATTTATAAAAATCTTTTAGGAGCACTTATGTTGATTGAGGTTTGGTAAAGATGTTTTTGTAATAATTTATTTACTAGTGGTTGGTAAAGATAATTTAAGAGTAATTGTTGCATTTTATAATAATGCCCATTATTAGGGCCATATCAAGCTTTGTAATAGTTTCGGGTTTTTAGGGTTCAATCAAATATAAATATAGGCTATTGTAACTAAGAAAAATTAAAAAAAAAAAAAAAAAAAAATAGTAAAGATATTTATCTCTCAAAAATTATCTTTCATTCTCTCCCCCGAAAAACTCTTTTTCTCCAAAATTTCTCTTTCTCAACAAAATTCATATTATCCACATGGTTCTTGACGTCGAGCAACAATGTATAGGAAGCACATTTCCTTTTTCTAAATCAAGAGAAAAGCACACTTCCAATTAAGTTCATCTCTGTGTAGCAAGCCTATTGACAAAAAGAAGTCGACCAATAAGCAAAGGAAAGTTTAATGAGGTTACAGAAGTTACTTGGTGTTCTCTCGTGATGGGAGCTGATTATTCAATACACAATCCAAAACCCACCATGGGAAGTCCTTCTCATCCTCAGTACCATCCAATTCAGTAATTTTCTTTCTCCAAGGACCTCCTTGAGAACCTTCAGTGATAATTGAAGGAGGGGAAACTGTAGACAACTCAAAAGGAGGATAGACTGTGGAGTCATTAAGAGCATTTCCATCAACCTCAATTCTTGAATGAGCAAGACTTCTTGGAGTAGTATCCTTAATTGATAAAACATTTCCATTAGCTGGAGTCTGCAAGCCAAGTCTTTGCCTTCTTTTGGTCATCCAATGAGCCAACAGACCTTTAAGGGTTTCCCGGCCTAGATTAACCTGCCAAAGACAGTCAAAACCAGATGAATGCAATAATCACAGATATCTCACATATACTACATCAAAAGATTGCCACAATCAATGGAAAAACCTAATACCTTATCATCCTCGGACTTGCCAGTTATATTCAGATCAGCAGAATACATCTCTGCAGAAAAACATTGGGGTGTGTCCAAATGAACAGACAAGCTTCCAAGTCGGGCATCCACAGTGAACCATGAAGGGATGCTTACCTAGGATGGTTTTAAACAAAAATCAAGAGTAAATTCCAAAAAGAAAATTGAATTATATTGAAATGACTTAACTTCAAATAAATAGTTACCGCACCATCTCAAACAACTGCTCCTTTTTATCATCAAATGCGACCTGGGCATTGAAATTAAAGAAATATATAAATGCATACAACTAAAAACATAACGGTGCATGTACAAGTGCGTTTATGTGCACCCAACCTGAAAGTGATAGCAAAGGGCAATCCACTTCTACTCAAGAAAGAAAGATAGAAAATGAGGAAGAATCTAGTTCACCTGTCCATAGTCCTCGATCACAATACCCTTGATTATATCCCAGAGCTTTACTGAACCAGCAGTATCCTGTTAAAGAAGCATAAATATAAAAAAATGGAACTAAAACCCAACAAATATAGGTACTGCCACATTTACCTTAGTCAATACATCCCTTCTATTATTTAAAATTTCATGCTGAACTATTGCTGGAGTTCCAGGAATAGTAAAGATTGGCTCTTTATAAACAGGAGCCTGCCAATACACAATAATGTCTGAACATCAGTAAAGGGAAAGGGATAGACAATCAATGTTACAACAAATTCCACAGACAGCCAAACTTCAAAGAGATATCCATTATAAAAATTAATAATAAACCAAAACATGTCATAGTTCATGAAAGAAAGTCTATTACTTGTTCTGTGTTTTCTAGAGGTTGGTTGAACAAGAAACATATGAAACAGAACCATTAACAGCTCAGTGAGAAGCATCAAATTCACTAAAATGCAAGTATATAAGCAGAGATTCTTTATCATAAGCGAAGTGATTTGCTGTAATTTCAAACACATAAACATGAGTACATACACAGACACTATACTTACTGGGGCTGTCCCTTCTAAAGAAACTCTTGCCCTCGAGAAAGACAAGTTTCCAGCCAAGAATGAACCACCTCTTTGAAAGACCTTCTGAGGATTTTGTCTTTCAGCAGGCCATCTATGAACTGAAGAATCTGTTGTTGCAACCCATATACTATCATCATCCAGTGCCAACTGCAAAATTGGGTGTTCCTTTTTGCAAAGCAATATACTTTCTCTTGTTGTCAAGTCTGTCAAATATAACTGATGTACGTAGAAAAGTAAGCACAAGTCGTGAGTTGAAGCTAAATGTTAGAGGTAAAGACAAGGATGACAGGAATTGTCAAGATCACTAACCAAAAAGATTTAGATGTTTGGCCTTTTATTTGACATCGTAATGATTTAGAAGTTATTTAAGCTAAAACAGACATTATCAAGTCTTAACATTAAATTTCGTCCAGATAAAGTTACAAAGTTTTATTTCGTTTGTTGGTTCATTAATTTGGTAATTTTAACATTTACTAGAAAATTTTGATGGTAGGAATCATATTTACTTGAGTTTTCCTTATTAGGTTTTTATTCATTGTTTAGATGATGTAATTTTACCAAGTCAAATTTGAAAGTTTCCTACTTCGCGTCACGTGTCTTTGCCTGAATCTTATTACTTGAACTCCATAAATTAGCATGATTAACTTCATTTACTAAAAAACAATTGTATGAGAACTGCAGCAACTGTTGTGCCAATCCTTGCCCTAGTGCAAAGCTTAAGAAATTCTAGATGCGAAGCCTATACCTTAATTCTTCTTACTATATTATTTCAGGCATTGGCTTCAATGTTACACCAACCTTAAATCCTTCTAACCCCACTCACGCAATTTCATTATCAAATTAAACCCTTAACCATTAAATTAACACCTGCAAGTACTGTTAACAGCAGCAGCATATCCCAATCTAAATCCCATTACCAAAATTTGAAACCCCTAATTATTATTGTAATTTCCAATCCTTTAATCTAAATCAAGACTGAAATAGTAACCAGCCATAGCCCTACATCAGCATAAACTAGTAGTCAATTTTCATATCGAAACATTAGTAAAAAAAGATAAACATGTCCATCAAATAGGTTTGGCATGAATATGTACTTACAGAAAGATCTCTACCACCACTGTAAACATGACCAAATGTTGGGGTGCTTGCAAGCGCCCAAACAGAATCTGTATGCACCGCATAAGAGTGCACGCAACGTTGCTGACCAAGATCCCATAGCCTACAAAATATAGCCATTTAAAAGGCAATGCCTTAGATTCTTTATGGTCAAACATGGCATGTGGTTATATAACAGCTAAACCAACAAATTGTGTACCTGATCATAGAATCAGAGGACCCAGATAAACAATATCTGAAAGAAAACAAAATATCTGTCAAAAACATCACTGGTTAAATAAATAGAGCAGAAAAGCATGCAATCAAATAACAGAATTCACCAGAAGAAAATCAAGGGAATGACCCATCATACAACAATAAACTTCTAGATATGTCCAAAGAAAATTATTCATTCCAATTTCACTAGAAAGCCATATTGCAGTTGAAAACAAATGCAGACAAGTACATCTGATCTACATACAGGCATATGCCCATAACAAGGTTCAGTTTCCTCAGTTCACCCACCCTCATTGTTCTCAAAATAGCATCCAGGGACAATTGAAAATGCACCAAAATTTTCCAATCAACCAACCAGTTTAGGCCAGTACTAACTGTTCCGCATTTGCAAGATGAAGTATCAGACAAAAAAAATGCTTCTTGTAATGCATAATAAAGCTCCGAAGTGTAAGGCCTCCAACTAACATCAAGCAATTTCTACTTCAAATCATAACTAAGGGCTGCAGAGCTGAATGTATTGCACCCACCTGCCAGTAGAATCCAGAAGGAGAGCCCTGGTGTTATCTATATGCCCTCTTAGCTTCATAGTCTTTGAACCAGTTCTTGGATCCCAAACTCGCAAAACCTATATGTAAGTGAGGTAAAGATAAGACAATCTCTTCCAAAATGTCATAGGTGGAGAGAAACATGTTATTGTCAGAAAACTTGAATTCAGTAAGAAGCGCAAACTACCTTCTCAGTTCCACCAGACACAAGAAGGGTTCCACTATCATTCATTGCCAATGCATAGACCGACTCTTTGTGGCCTTTGGCAGTGATGGGGACATATCCATGACACTGCGTTGTGCTTGCATTAATGCTGTTATTTGAGCTAACTGTTCGCAAACTTGATATTGTTAATGGATTAGGAGAACCATTGATACCAATGGAACAATCATCTTCCATTACATCACTTGACTTTGAAAGTCGAGTAACCGCAGCTTCAATATCCCATATGAAAACCTCCCCACCAAGACCACCAGAAGCAACCCAATTGGTCTAAAAAGTATGACACTAAAAGAGAATCAGAATGTGACTTCTATAATCATAAACACCATACCTTGAAGCACAACCTATGCAGCCAAATTAAACACAGAACACTAGCAATATAGCACTCAGAACCTTTCATCCATGCAGCTAATAAATTCAAAGAAAATTTTGCATAGAAATTACATTTTTTTCAGCCGCAGCTAAACATGTAACATAGTCAGAGTGTTGGCGGAGAGTCCTGGTACAAGTTCCATCAGACAAGCAATTCCATGTCTGGGTATAACCCAAGGAAAGAGCATATCAGTACTTGATGCTTAGTCAAAAAAAAAAAAACAGCCAGAGGTACAGCATTAATAAATAGAAAACCTTCAGTGTGGTGTCTGAAGAGCAGGAAACAAGTGTATTGCCACCAGCTATTACAGTATCGTTTACCTGTATAACAAGAAAATTGTTTTATGCTCATTCATAACTTAGGCAGTAACAGAGATATAGTATATATGTGTAAGATGATTGGAAGGTGTATTCTGCTAACTAAAGGAAACAAAAGATAAAAGAGCTCTCAACATTTAAATTGACTATTGATGTAAGTGAAGTGCAATTTGATTATAAATCAAGATATGGTTCTACTAGATCAAAAATTGAACATAAATTAAATCTTCACAACTTCTAACAGAAAGTTATCAGCTAAAGTATGTTGGTCATGCACATATCCAAAAGTAAACTGTCATAGGCAAAATAGAAGGTACCCAATCAACATGTGACTCAAATGTGGCAGAGCAAGTGGCAGCATCTTCACCCAGTACCCATCTCTTAAGTGTGCCATCACGGCTTCCAGTGAAGAGATAGTTACATCCATCAGAGACAGATGACTGTAGGACAGCTAAACAATTTAAGCCAGCACAATGCTGCTAGACAACATACCAAAGTGCAGAAACATCAGTACCAAGCGACTATACCCAATATAAACCAATAAAATGGTTGAATACAATCCAAGATAATGGCTTTTTGCTTAGAATATAAACTGAATGAATAGCAGAATAATTCGATTTGATTGTACAAAAGATCCTAAGTTAATTATGGACATTTAATTAATATAAATAATTAATAACTGAGAACACAGGCATCATTTTCATTAAATATAACATACTTCCTAAGTGTAAAAAGCATACAATTTTGACACTGGGCAGTACTAACTCAGAGAAGGAGGTTGGCAAGTTTGACCCAAATAGATTTTAAAATGAAATGTTTATAGGCATAGCAAATATATAATAAGCATTGCTTACTCAATATGATGAAAAGCAATTTAGCATGATATTAGAGATAAACACAAGGATACAAACAAAAAGGCATAGATACCCAAATGGTTATTTTTCTCAATCTTATACTATGGACAACCCATAAATTGTGATGTCCCCACATAAGAATACACATATAACAAACACAAGCTTTCTAGAATTTTATATATTCATTTATAGTTAAGGTTACCAGGAAACAAACTAAATGCAGACTAAGAATCCTGATAAAATCTAAAAAATGCAGAAACACCAATAAACTAAAATACAGCATTATAGTGAAATATAAAGATAAACAAACTAAAAACATAATAAAATCTAAATAAGCAAGTTCCTTGAGATTTCCAAAAACACATCAAGGAAGACGACTTGTCTACTTCAAAAAGGGGGGGGGGGGCAGAACGAAAAATATGAAGGGATTTTTAAACCATAAAAAGAAATCACCTTTGTGTCATTGGCATCACTCAATACATATGTCAGTCGCTTTTCCTTACGCGGGCGGTTAGAATTGCCATTGTTCGCTGCACTGCCCACTCGATGCATTGCAGTGAACTCTACATAATCAGTCAAGTGAAAATTTAAAACTTTACCACCTTCAGTGTGGCTAAATACTAGAATCTTTGAATACACTAGATTAAGTAGATAACCTATCTTGTGCAACCCTAAACTCAATTAAACAACGACAAAAGTACCTCAAATTTACCAAAATAGACCACAGTTATCTACCTTTAACTGGTAATTAATATTTCTTTAAAATAAAATAGTAGCAACCCTTCCACATGATTCTGCCAGAAAAGATTCGATCATTCAATGAACACACAATTAAACTCTAAATTAAAGCCAAATTTCGTCTCAAATTGTCAATTAAAAATACTAAATATCGTAGCAGCTTAAAAGTTACTACAACCTTAACCATTTCAACTAAGAACTAACATTTAGATTCTCATCGAAAATTCAAACAAAATGAACCTAAATGATCAAACTAACCAATTAAAGCCAAAAAATGATCAAAGAAATACTACAGATTCAACAATCTTCCCTTAAAACTAAAAATTTTTTAAAAAAGAAAAGTCAACTAAAATAAATTCATAGAGAAACAAACTAGAAAAGATCGGTGAGAACGTGAGAAGTCAATGATCGGAGAGAGATTATTAAAAAAATAAAATGAGAAAAGAAGTGAAGCTTTGAACTTACCGAAGGAAAAAGAAATCAAACACGTCGATGAAAATCAAATGGTCAACAGAAAGATATTAAATTAAACCCTAAAAAGAAAAGAATTGGTGCGAAATTTGACAGCGTTTTCTTGATATTGATTTTGATCTTTTTTCCTTTAATGCTAAAAAATGAGGGAAGAAATCTTTATAGAAAAACTAAACGGTAAAACTGCAAACTTAAAAAGAAGTCTAAAAGGAGTGGAAGTCTACAAGAGGAGTGGGACTGTGGGCTGTAGGGTTTTTTATAAAAAGATCCAAAACTTTTGATTATTTATGAAAATGGCTCATTCTGATTAAATGACCCGTTTTGAACATAAAACTCTGGTGTCATCGTTGCCATTGGCGACACCATCTATCACAATCATTCAATGATTGGTCCAGAGAATTATGATTTCTTTGGATGTCGTCGTTGATATTGACGATAACAGTATCTGAATTTATAGATCCACTTAAAAATCTTGGTATTCTAAAGAAAAAAATATATTTTAATAGGTACCCCTGTTCTCATTAGAGGTGATCATGGGTTGGGCGGCCCGGCTCGGTCCGAAGGCCCGCCCAAAAAATGGGAGGGTTCGGGTAAAAATATAAGCTCGAAATATGGGTTTGGGCAAAAATATAATGCCCGTTTAGAAAATTGGTCGGGCCTCGAGCCAACCTTTTTTGGCTCGGGCTCGGCCCGACCAGGCCCGAATTATTAAATATTTTTTTTATTTTTTTAACCATATTTTTAGTTCTAACTTGTTTCAATTTTAATATAACTATTTTTTATTATATTTTTAATTTGTGTATTGTTTTAAGAATTGTTTGTCTCATTTTTATTTTGTTTCTTGTTTTAATATTTGTTTTTATGTTTTTAAATGTATTTAATTTATTATATTTTTAAATTTTTTAATGAAATAAGAAAAAAAATTAAATGGGCTGGGTTGGGCTTGGGCCTAACATTTTTATTCTGGGACGGGCCTGGACAAATTTTCAGGCCCATATTTCGAGCCGAATCCGGCCCAGGCTTAGAAAAAGGGCCAAAATTTTTTTCTTGGCCCGGCCCATGATCACCTCTAGTTCTCATTGGTGTCACTTATCTAATTTTTTTTTAAAGTGAGGCTTAAATGAAAAAAAAAATCAAAGTCTCAGAGGAGAAAAGTTTTGCAGTGGATCCAACAGCGACAAGGTGAATCGTTGGTCAAGTGAAACAAAGAAAGGACGGTGGGAAGCAATGAGTCGGTCGAATCTTATGAAGGAACGTTGGCTTGCTTATGAAATGAGATCTGGAGTTGAGTTATTAAGTCTTTAAAGTAGAAAAAAAGATAAGAGAAGTAAGAGAAGACAAAAGAAAACTGAAAAAAAAAAAAAAAGAGAACGAATCGGAAAAAAAATTAATGATGAAGGGACAAGAGAGAAGATGAAAGGCATTTGCTTCTCCGTCTTCTTTCCTTCCTAAGGTGCATCCTTTTCTCTCCCCTTTGCTTTAGCTTCTTTTCTCTTCACCTTTTCATGTATTCTTTCTCTGTTGCATTCATTATCTTTTTCTTCTCAATTGTTTCAAGCATTTCGCCTTCTATTTTTTCGATTCCAAGTTGTTTTTTTTTTCTTTTTTTCATTGTTTCATGGAAGATCAAATTGGTTCAAGTTCAAGAGAAGTTACAATATTCAACATGCTTTTCATTCTTGGAACCTCCATTCTTCGTTCGTTGTTTTTTCTTTCCTTCTACTCTTCTCTTCAGCTTTGCTTTTTCTTTGTAATTGAAGCCATATTGGATTTTTAGGGTTTAAAACAAGCATACATTTTAAGTTTAAATTCTTTTATATTAAATTAACCGGCTAGTAAAAAATTGCTTCTGGGTTCTAACAAATCGGTCAAACGGATTCTTGGGTAAGTTGTAACACCCTTAACCCCTATCTGTCGCCGGAAGGGTTATAAGGCATTAGGGTTTAGGGTTAGGGTTTAGAGTTTAAGGTAACGGCCATATAAAAAACTCAATTTTTTTTAAAATATATTTTTCTGACCGGTGCTGTCAAGAGTAATGGTAAAACCAAAAGATGGATAATCATTGAGTGATTGTGATAGATGGTGTCGTCAATAACAATAACAATAACAGCACCAAAATTTTTCTATTTAAAATGTGTCATTTAAATGCATAGTTTTTTCAGAATAAATTATTTTCATAAATAATTAAAAGTTTTGATTCATTTTTATAAAAAAACATATAGGCTGTAGCGAGACCATAAAAAATTTGAGTAATTCAAACAAATTTTTTAAAAAAGTGATTATTGAATCTAATTTATTTATTTTATTTAATTCATAATTACTTCTAATCTATATCTATTTTTTTATTTAATTGTTAAATTAACAAAAGCTTAGTATTTTTATTAAAAATTCTATCACACGCATACACATAGAGGCAAATCCATAATTTCTTTAGGGATTGGAATTTAATTATAATTTTTT
The DNA here is from genome assembly GCA_020496765.1 of Gossypium stocksii. NCBI lineage: Eukaryota > Viridiplantae > Streptophyta > Magnoliopsida > Malvales > Malvaceae > Gossypium > Gossypium stocksii. Next base: position 117,639,883 of record CM035623.1, read on the forward strand.
ATAGATTAAAATATAAATTTATATGTATTAATTTATATAATTTTTGAAGAGATTAAACACAAAAAAAATTAAATTTTAGGAGACTAAAAGTACAATTTTACTATACATTAATTTATAATTTCTTTATTTATAAGGGGATTGAATTGGAAAATTTTCATTTGGGGGGGGGGAGAATGCAATTTCACTATGTACTAATTTATAGTTCTTCATTTATAAGACAACTAATTTGAAATTTTTCCTTTTTGGGAGAGCTAAGGCCTCTATAGCGCCCTTTAGATTCTCCATTTGAAAACTACATATTTAAAGCACAAATGTTAATTTAAAAATAACATATAATAAATAATAAAACGTATAGTTTGAAATCAATTAATAATAACATATGAAATATGTACGATATTAAAATAAAAAAATAGATTAAATCGTGAATAAAATAAAATTTAAACACGTAAATATATCTTATTAAAAAATACTAAGTAAATAACATTATCAATCTTGAGTTAGTATTCAGTTGACTAGTGATACCAACTAAATCAACAACATTATCAATACGTGTGTAGAAACTACGTGCTTAGAATATTGAAGTGTGTTTAAAAATAACATACAATAAATAATAAATTGTTTAGTTTGAAACTAATTAATGGTAAAAACACATGAAATATCTCTATTATTATTTAAGTCTCTAACTGAGTTGATATTACAAGTTAATTAGGCACCAACTCGATTAAAGAAATTACAAAAAATATATTTTCGTATTTAAAATAAATTATATTATTCGATGGTATTTTTGTCTTTTTATTAATAATATATATATGCTTATAGAATAATTTGAACTCATGCCAATTATATTTCCGACTTCCCAAAAAATATATAATTTAATTTTGACCCCTAAAACTCTGACTTCGCCCTTGCCTCTTAAGTCTTATTTCTGGATCAGCCGCAGAAAAAGATCTTTTGACTATTAAAGTTTACTACCCCTAATTTTTTTCAGTTAAAGCCACTATTTATCACAATAACGACGTGACATGTGATAAAAAAATGAAGATAAAAGTTATAAAAATTATTAATTTTAATAAAAATATTAAAAATTATAAAAATTAAAAAAAATTAAAATTTTATAAAAATCATAATTTTTTTATAAAATATATAGAAGTATAGAAAAAAATTATAAAATTTTATAAAGTCATAAGAAAATTATAAAAAATGTAAAGAACTATAAAATTCGTAAAAAAAAACTATAAAAATTATCGTAGTAATAGAAGCATTTTATAATTTTTTTTTATAATTTTAACGGTCAACCGTAAAAGTTAACAGTCAACTGTTAAAGAGCTTTTTTCAGTGGCGAATCCAAAAATATGGCTTAGGGTAGGCAAGGGCGAAGTCAAAAAACTTTTTTTGGGGGGCAGAATTAAATTATATATTTTTATGATAGTAAAAATACAATTTCGTCATTTTAATAGTCTATATTTTTATAATTTTTAGAGGATTAAATCAAATTTTTATCATTTTTCGTGGGCCAAAGTACAATTTTATCATTACTAATTTAAATTTTATAAATTATAAAGGCCTAAATGAAAATTTTTCATTTTAAGGGGGGTCTGGCCCCTTGTCAGCCTCCCTAGATCCAGATCCGTCCCTGGCCTTTTTGATACATTTTGACAATTCAAGTACCCAATTGAGTGCAAAAAAATGCAGGGGCTTAATTGCTTCTTTATTATTATTATTTAAATTTGAGAGTCTTTTTGATGCATTTTGATAGTTCAAGTATCCGATTGAGTGCAAAAAAAAAAAAGGGCTTAATTTCTTTTTTTGAAAAAGTTTGAGAGTTTTTTTTATACAATTTAAAAATTTAAGTATCTAATTAAGTGCAAAAAAACGTAAGGGTTTAATTGCTTACCTTAAAAAAAAAATTGAGGACTTTTTATGCCCTTAAGTTAAATAAAAACTAAAAAGATTCAACCCAAGCTAATGTTATGAAAGATTACATAGATTTCCATGTAAGTTGCACTTTTATTTTGCAATGTTAACTTTTATTTAAATTATTCTTCAAAAAGTAGAGCAAATATAAATATAATATTATAAAAATCAAATATTGATAATTTTAACATGAAAACAAATTAATTTAAGAATATATATATAAAATAAATAACCTATAGAAATTATTAATAATATTATTTAAAATATAATAAATTAATATTAAAATTTAAACACTTTTTTAAAAAACATTCATATAATTAATTCTAAATGCAGTATACGCTTTTAAAATATTTTGAATTAATACTCATTTGAGTTTTTAGAAAATTCATCTAATATACATAATTGATTTCGTGCATCGCAGTTGAATACAAACCAATTATATACCATAAGGTTAATATTCAAGTCAGTTTTTTAATGGGTTACACTATAAAAATTTATCACGTGGAAAGCAAAAAGAAAATAAACATTTGTAGAGGAAAAAATTGCAACATAATCCCCTCTACTTTTTTTATATAAATTTACATAAACCCCTCTACTTTTTTATATAAATTTAAGTGGTTTTTTGCAAGTTAAAAAATCTTTTTATGTTTATCCGATTTTTATAAATTAAATACACTATTAAAATACATATCTAGAAATATAAATAATGTTAAAATAAATGTTTATTTATTTAAATTCAATCTAATATCAATTATCATGTTTTTAAAATTATATGTTTTAGTTTTTTAACCATATTATTAATGAAATGTTACAAAATTCATGAAAAATTTTAAGAAATAATTAAATGTAATTTGATTTAGATACAATTATCGCAGAAATGTGACATATTCTGTATCTAACATTTACACTCGAGTTCAAGTAACATATGTATATATATATATATATATATATTCACGAAATATAAATAGAATAACCTCGTTGGGAATATGTCTTATTCACAATTGAAGAACCGAGACATTTGATTTCAGGTTGTAGAATTTACCGGAATCTGTTGTGACATAGGCAAGTTTGATTGGTCTTGATGGGAAGGGATAACAAGCCGCTGCAACGATCTTAAAGCTACAGTTAGCTCTGCGAACGAAGGTCGCAAACTTGGATCACTAAAAACAATGGGGGCAATATATTAGACTGGATTTTAGTATTGTAATAGAAATGTAGTTGTTAGTTTAAAGTTCAAGTTCCGGGCTACTTACGTTTGCCAGCATTGCCAGATTATCCTTGCAACTAAAGGATCAAGTTCCTTGGGAATGTCGAGGCGACGATTCTGGAAACCAACAGCACCCACAACTTGCATTGGATTCATTCCGCTCCAAGGTAGTCTCAGAGTCGCAATCTCCCAAAGAATGACTCCAAAGCTATAAACATCACATCTATACATCCAAAAAACACAAAAGAATGCATGTTAGTTTTAAGCTTCCAGAGTTTACTAATTCCACAGCTTTAAAATCCATGAGTTTCTGCGAGAAAATAGCAGTCACTTTTTAACTTTAATCACTAATATTGAGTCATAGTAAAAAAATAATTAATGCGATTATATGCTATGTTACTTGGACTCAAGTGTGAGTTTATGATACGGCAGGTAACTTGCATGCATATGTTCAAATTTTCTCTGAAATTTCTCTTTCATTTAGAAGACCCTTGGAGGGTCATATCTTCATACTCATGTCGAACACAAATGTTGGACTCATGTAATTTAGAAAAAAAAATGAAAATTCGGAACATTGATTATATGTAACCAAAAGGTGACACTGACAGCTTAGCATGGTGAATTTTGAACTGCTATGAAGATATGAAACTTTAAATTTTCCGATCTTCACTACATTTTCGGAAATCCAACAGATAATTGAGGAACCAGAGGGAAATGTTTCATGGATTGATCAATCCTAGAATGAAGGGATTGAGCAATCCTAGAACGGAGGAAGATCAGGATTAAACAATATCGATGGAAGAGAAACAACTCACTTCTCATTGGAGGGCTCATTGCGAAGTACTTCTGGTGCCATCCATTCGGGCTAAAACATAGAAGGCGACTCTCAGTCAGAGAAATGAAGAAAGAACATAAATATAACAGAAGCTACATGTTCTATCTATTTAACTTTATAATATATTGCACAGTAGGCCAAAGATACTGACCGTTCCTGCAGTTGATTTGGATGATAGGAAGGTATTATGCTTCAAGCGTGACAATCCAAAATCACAGACCTGCATTGTTCAGTTTAGCAATCAGAGGGTGCAGAGCAAGAATTCCACAGCAGCCATACTTAATTTCCTAATTCTTTTCCTTGAAAAGAATAAGAAACTTTAAGAAGCACAACAGACTTAAACATACAAACATCATTTACCTTAACAGTCCAGTTTTTATCAACTAAAAGATTAGGAGACTTCAAATCGCGGTGAACAATGGTAGGTATGCTGGCGTGTAGGCAATTCATGCCCCTAGCCTGCAAAATAAAAACAGATTTGAAATTTTATGGGGATGTGACATACTAAATAAAACAATTGCAGAAGCAATCAATTCCATACCACATCAAGAGCCATCTTAATTCTTTGCTTCTCATCAATTCGAGAATGAGGACGATGAAGAATCTTATATAAGCTTCCTCTGGAAAACCAAATAGCATTTGAAAATTTTAGATCTCAAAGTTTACCGACATGTCTGTCACATAAATGCATATGTATACTGGTAGTTGTAGACTGCCAACCTTGTATGTACTTTGCATATGCAGGCGTAGACTTACCTTGGAAGAAACTCAGTAATGATAGACAGGTTTGGAGGGCGAGTAACAGCACCCATAAAAAGAACGACGTTTGGATGGCGCAGTCTACGCATTATTCGCACCTTGATTAGAGAGAAAAACAGAAACCAGGATCAGTGGCTTGGACTTATTTAACTGCCATGACCTTAGGCATGATGTTTGTCTTACAATAAACTAAAAAAAACTAAAATATCTGAAAACTTATTTAACTAACTATCCTTTTAAGAGAGAGACAAATGCTCAAAAGTTGCTTACTTCTCTTTTGAACTCAGCCAAAGCATCACCTGAAAAATCCTGGTCTAGGAACTTCTTCACAGCAACCTCCTGTAGTTCAATAACCATTAGTCAAACCAGCCCCAAAATTATAAACTAATTGATCTTTTAATTTGTAGTGGATAACATCATTTAGATAAAGTATATTTATGGTTCAGTACTGAGTTCAAAACAAGGAAAATAGACCTCGATACTATGCTTTAGGCAAATAATTGTTAGACAGCTTGAAACCTGAATCCTCTAATACTAATCGGGGACAGCACAGAGTGAAATACAAGATGAAAACTGTGTTAGACTGCAGCAGAGTATATACTAACCGTGCCATTCCAATCCGCATGGTAGACTTCTCCATAAGAACCTATTCACGCGAAAACAAAATTTAGAAAAGCTCCCAAAAATGGTAAAAGTTCTTGCAAAGCAAGCATCAGAATTACTCAATTTAAACTCTCAAGATTTTCATAGGGAATAACAATAGCTCTTGAATATAAAACAAGGGGAATAAATCTTACATGGCAGACAAAATATGCAAGTATGACTGAATCGACATTTAGTTTATATGCAAAAATTGACCTATGCATAATAAGAGAAATTTCCACATGCAATGGACCTCAATAAGCCACATCCATTACCTAATCCAATTCTTTCACCAATATCCAAGTCTTCCCAAGGAATTTCGCATTCACCTACATCCACATCATCAAATAGTTGTTCAACCTTGCCTTTGCCACAAACAAGTGATGAGCTAGGACTTTCTGGATCCTTCAATTTAAGGTTATTCTCCACATATCTCTCCTGGGTGTACTTTCTATGATTATAGAAACCAATCTCATTATCTTGCTCTTTAGCTAAATCCCCTGTTTTATTCTGTAAATCATGTCCATTCCTGAAATTCTCTTCCCTAAAATTATTGTTTGCGTCCTCAACCAGTTGTGAGCTATTAAACTGACTGGTAGTGGCTGCCACAGATGAGCTAGTACCAGACAAAGAATTCTGGATTTTATTCTCTCTATTCAACATATCAGAGCACCCAGGGGAGTTAAAACCGTGAGAGTAGACCTTTTCCGGTTTGGTAGAGCTAGTGGAAGCTGATGATGACTGATTAAAATCATTAGGTTTGCGACTGATTTTTGGAAAGAGGCCCTCCATATAATTGTACTCCTTTTTCTGAGGAACCTCATTATATACGGGTCGGTTCTTCCACATCAATGGTACTGGGGGTCGCGCCACAGCTACATTATTTCTCAGCCTCTGAAACTCGTCAACTTTGGTCTCTGTAGGTTTGTTTTGCTGGGAAGTTTTGCTAGTCCCTTTTCTCTGGAATGGATTAAGATCTGCAAAAGGATCTTTTGGGACCTCTTGACCGCTCTGACTATATGGCACTACATTAACGTTTATTCTCAGGCTATCAACTACATTGGCACCACGACTCCCTTTATTGACAGAAGTTCTAATGGCAGTCGAAGGAAGATGGTCCAACTGATTAGGGGTCACCCTATTAGATAAACCAGAGGAACTAACACCAGAATCAGCACCTGGACCTGATAATGAAGGTAACACTTCTGCAGTTCCAGGGGTCACTCTATTAGATAATCTGGAAGAACTAACAGTAGAATCACCACTTGGACCTGATAATGAAGGCAACACTTCTGCAGTTCCAGTACTTGACCCCCAATTGATGGGCAGACTACCATTGATCACAGGGTGCTGACTACTACCCTCAATGCTAGATGGCTCTGCTCTTGAATAACCATTATCAGATGACTGAAGAGTTGGGATATTGCTAATAATTGGATTGTATGGCTTAAAAGTAGCATCTTTCGCATTTAAAATATCAGCAGGTATAAGTGTACCAGGAGCTGCCATTAGATCAACCAAAAATTCCCTGGAGATTCAAAAACACAAGATTAGACCTAAATAGAAGTAAAGATTAAGTTAAGAAAGAAGCACAAGCTATAACCTTTGATCCTCAAGCTTTATTATATTTACAGCATCATCCTCAACACCAGTATAGTGGCTGCCTTTTACCAGTATACAAGGTAACCTTATGCTATCTGCCAACACCTACATTAAAAGGACAGATAGAAAATAAATATAAACTTTGCACATAGCCCTATTACAAAATTATGAGCACCAGGAGTGGCCACTAAAAGAACAAAGATAAATCAAGGCAATTTTGTCTCCAGAACTTAATAGCTAAATATTAGAACCTGAGGCAAAGGCATAGCCCTGTTTATTATCATGACCCCTTCAGAGGGTCAGTCCTGCAAAGAATGAGTTTTAATCCCAGCCCATGAAAAAATTTCAAGGGTTTATCCTTAGAAATTGCATAGAGAAACAGCCATAAGTCAACAGAATAGCATATGATTATTTTGAAATCAATTTTTTTATACTAGGCATAACTGGAATAACTATATTAGAACAGGCACTGAAGTCATTCTCAAAACTTCAAAAATTAACCTTGAAGAGTAAAGCACGGTGCCGAGACAGGCCTATATTTATGGAGCCAATGGGGAACACACTTGTATGAAGAGATGTTCTGAGCTCTGTGCTTCTTTCCATCCATCTAGCCAATATTATATTAGCATCTTTAACAGGTCCACCCATATGTCCCGTTACAAGTTCAGCAAGCCGTTGAACTAACACATCAATATTGGTAGCAGGGCAATCTAAAGTAATACAATGTGCAATTTGCAGCAACTCTTCTAGGGCTGGGTCAATCGTTCGATTGACAATTACAACTTCAAAGCCAGAATTCCCGAGATTTTTTTCAAGATCAACAAGAGATGGCATTTTTTCTTGAAGTTTTGAATCTGTGGAGAGCCCATATACATCATAAAAACCATCCACCACTCTTTCCTCGTAATCAAGCACATTGTATTCCTGGTGAATAAAAGCAATCGAACCAGTCAATCCAAATTGAATAACTCAAGAAATAGCAAGACATGCAAGAACTCTATGTAATAGAGAGTTATTGTATCACTTCTGGTTCACTGAAAGTAGCTAAGTCCTTTTATTTTTTATTTAATTATAAACCAACGAGAACATGACAGGAAGAAAAGACACATTCAGTCCAAATTATCATAATATAATTCCAAACAGTAAATTGCTAAAATTCCCTAGGCAAGTGTCAATGGAATACTAGTTATAGAAGCTGTCAATGTTTCTGGATTAAACAAATTTCAGTGGTCAAAAGATTGAAAGAAATAGCAAGACAACCTGTGTAAAGACCAAAACACCAAACATCAACTAAAGCAAAACAAGCCAGACAAAAAGGTCATGACTAAGAGCACTAGAAACATATTCTCAAATACCCTTCAAATTTATTCCCTTCATCTTATAAAACAGTTCCTATTAACATTATTATCCTCAATCTCCAAGCTAGGTAATAACTGCTGGAGCTTCATCCATAGAGGCCAGAGCTTCATTTAAACTTTTCCCACCAGAATTCACCATATATAAAAATCTAAAATTCAAATTCAAACCATAGTTTGGCCTAACCAATCACTAGCAGCAACTAAACATCCCAAATTCAAGCCTATTCACTTTACTAGATTCAACACATACATTTTCAACCCTCAAAATGGCAAAGCAAACGAAGACAAATAAAATACCTTACTCAAAACCAAAAATTCCTAAGAAACTATCAACACTGAAGTGGTAGATGCCATTTCCAGCTTCTCCACCTGAAGCTAAGTAATGTAGCACATCACTTTTAACTCAACTAACCAAAAAAGAAGCACATGCCCCTCCCCCCCAAATTGAAGCTAATTCAAAACAATTCCCTCTAGTTCAGTATTGTAACTTGCCCAAACCAAACAGTCCAAAAATGCAATCACGAGAGCCAACTAAAATACTCACAACTCAAGCTCAATCAATCCATTCAATTCACTAAATTTCCAATTTAAACTTGGAAAAATGATTAAAAACGAAAAAGTAAAAATGCTTACCCAATACTTCCTGGCCAAAACCTCAGCTGCCACGTCATTCTTATCCCTCCCGAACCCTAAATCCATTCCATGATGATTCCCTAAGCTCAAAAGCGTGGCCGCTCGGATCTGATCTTTCTCCGGATCCTCGGAATTAGAAGCACTGATCGCCAATGCTAACTGTACCTGAAACTCTTCCTCTGACAACATATAGTCCGACGCTCGATTGTTCGCAGCTGATGGCGTACTCAAACCAATGCTCGACAGTACCGGCATCGGCGTCGTGTTCACCGGCGATGATGACGTAGTGGTTGTAGAAGTACTCATCAGAGCATTTCCGGACATCGAGCGTTGATGATCGGTGGCGCACGATGGCGATGGCGACGGCGACGGAGACGTGTCGGCTGTCAAAGCTCGATTATGTTCGTGATTGCTTCCTATGTGTAACTTCTTAAAAATGTGCTTCATTTTTCCCCTTTTTTTTCTTTTGTTATTTTTCACTTTCTTTTAGTTTCCCACACTTTCTCGCATTTTCTCTCAGTTTCTCTTATTTTAATTAATTTATTTTATTTTTGGAAAGGGTCATGTAATAAAAGGTGTTGTTAAAAGGAGGGAAAACTTATCAAATGGTATAATAAGCCTTGGCGGGTAATTAATAACAATAAGGCTTGACTTTCAGAAATATCTACAAGACTGCCATTCGCAATCATCACCACACGCGCTTTCGGTTGACGATGTCCGAATGAAGCATCCAATGCAGCTGGACACGTGGATATTAGGTACCACGTCACTTGTGGGCTCCACTGATTTTTAAGATTGTGTTTGACTAATCATTTTATAATAATAACAATTATGACATAAATTTCCTCTAAAAATGAACAATTTATATATATATATCTATACATGTCCTTGTAAATCACGAATTTAACTCATCCTATTTTAATTTAGTTAATTTTAGTATTCATATTTTTAAAAATTTAAACTTTTAATTTTTACTTAAATATTAATTGTTAAATTCATTAAATTAATTTTGTAAAATGATAATTATTAATAATATAATTTTTTAATATTATGTAAAAATAACAAATTAATATGATATTACAAATATTATATTTTATTTATTTATAAAATTTTAAAAATAATAAAATTTAATTTAAAATTGACCGCACGATAGACATCAACCATAAAACAGATTATTTATACAAAAAGAATGAATGATGAATTAAAATATTAAAACTAAATTTGCAATTTATGCATAATAAAAATATTAACAAAAAAACAATTAAATACATAATCTCTGACTCAAAAACTCAATTCAAGATTTATTTATTTTGAAAACAAATTTTAATTTGAAATAAAAATTGTATTATTAAACTTGTTTAATTGGATGCATTTATTAAATAAATAGATAAGGTCGATTTATTCTTAACTTCAACCTTGAATATTTATACTTAAAATTCAATTTTTTATTCAAAAAAATTTTCAATACTAATTTAATTTTTTTTAAAAAGAAATACCGAATTAAAAAAAAAAAGTGTGCTCCCTTACTACTCAAAGAAGACAGGAAGTCTTGAACTAAACTTGCTCAAAAACACAAGCTTGAGCTTGAACTAATCTTATTTATTATTTCAAACAATCCCACATTTATCTGGAATCAAATTCAAAAATTGAGCAACTGCACCTCCATAAACACGATTAATATTCATTCTAATGTAACATATTTATTAATATGTGTTAAAACTTTGAAAAGAAATACAGTGAACTGCAACAAACAGGCTTCAACACCATGTCCAAACACCATTTTTTTTTTATAACCCTAGAAGAAAACAAGAACCATCAATGGGGAAAGTTGGTAATGTTGCTTGATCAATAGGTTACCTTCTCCATGTTTCATCTCAAGGCTCAAACACCATACTCTCTGCTTCCCGTTTCACGGACTCGAACAGCACGGAAGACAAGTATCGCTCTCCAAAGCTGGGGAAGACCACCTGGATTGGATCAAATTTAAGAAAGGGGAAAATATTAACCAGTGCTTAGTAACATTGTAAAACTAAATGCAAAAGTTATCATAAAAATAAGAATCAATTAGTACTTAACTAGTGCTTATAAAGACCCATTAACTAGTTCGGAGTTCGGACCCTTAAAAGATACATAGAATTCCAATTAAGTATATTACATCAGAATCCGAGTAACATACGCAAGACTCAAGGCGAAAAACACCATAGATGACCTAATATAATTTTGTTCAACAAGAATGCTTATAATTTAGTGCAGGCGTATAGAATCTAGAATCCATGTGTATGCCGATACTCAGTATTATCAGTGTAATTTGACAGAAATGTCTGAACTCTCAATAACCCTTTTCAATGGTGGCATTTATCTTCAAACATATTGCTTCAATCACATGTTCAGAAAGAATGATGTAGGACTGAATAAAAAAAACTTACAACAATGAGTTTCCCAGCATTTTCTGGCCTCTTGGCTATCTCAATCGCGGCGGCGGCGGCGGCACCGGATGATATACCTACCTGTAATATATGTTCCAAACAATTATAACTAAAGGAAACTGCAGAAAGAATCCAACAGAAACTTGAGTGTCAATTTTCAGTTTAGTTGTGAACAAGCACCAAGGTATGGATTTCCATATTGAATTATATCAAGAAAACTGAAGAACCTTACCAACAATCCTTCTTTCAGAGCAAGCTGTTTTGCAGTTTCAATAGCTACTTCACTTGATATCTGCAGCCATACAGGTAATCGATCATTACAAGGAACAAGAATAGCAATACATGCATGAAGAAAAAAGCTGCAATTGAAGAAAGTGTGCTCATATGTCGAATACCACTGAGTTGCCTTCCCTATAAGCATCTATAACATATATTGATACTAGGATATGAAATAATGAAAACCCAGCAATGAATTATGAGATAACAGCTGTGTGGCTTAAAAAAACATAGAAAAATTTGAACATTACAGTATTAGGCACATACTCCTATTTGACACTCATGCTCAATTCTGAGTAAATATAGGATAATAGCATATATATCCGGTGTTGACGAAAATATTGGTCTTAATAAATTAAATATCATCAAGACTTACTTGAACAACTTCATCGATTAAATTGACATCTAAAACCCCAGGGATGAAGCCAGCACCAATTCCTTGGATCTTATGTGGACCTTGAACATTAAAAAATGCAACCATCCATCAATAGATAAAACACTCTTATAGAATCTTATTTTAGCATGAGGAGTACCGGAAAATAATTTTCAGATGATAATGGCAAAAATATTTAATAATCTTCCTAAGATTTAAGAGACTAAAGCCATGCTGTTTGACTGTTGTCAGGGACAATGTACAAAAGCTTTGTAGGGAAAATTTTCAAATTTGATGCGAATAAAATATTATGATTGGAACTATAAACCAGAGGTCCGAGTGGTTTGACTTTGACCACCTGTTTGGCTATAGTTTGCAAAAGAACAACTTACCAGGTTTCCCTCCAGAAAGCACTGCACTCTCAACTGGTTCCACGCCAACGAGCTGAATGGAAAAAAGCAAGGAGCAATGGAAACATAAGAAACACAAAAGCACAATGACAGACAAACAAAATTAGTAATAGTTAGGGATCCGAAAGTCTAACCTTAATGTCAGGATTCTGCTCTTTCAGATACTTCCCGGCTCCTGTTATAGTACCTCCAGTCCCGATACCAGAGACGAGGACATCTACCTTTCCTCCACTGCCTTTCCATATCTCCGGTCCGGTTGTCAGATAATGGATCTAAAACAGGAACAAAGAATCAAATCACAACACCCACAACGGCTCAAACTACTAACATATGTGTGAAAAGAGTTCTGAATGATACCTTTGGGTTGGCAGGGTTTTCAAATTGCTGAAGAATGTAAGAATTAGGAGTCTTTGACATAATTTCCTCAGCTTTTTGAACAGCCCCCTTCATGCCCCGGGCTGGATCCGTAAGAACTAGCTCAGCTCCAAAAGCTCGGAGGACCATTCTTCTTTCTAAACTCATTGAAGAAGGCATCGTAATTATGAGTCTGTAACCCTTGGCAGCTGCCATGAATGCCAACCCTATTCCGGTATTACCACTAGTTGGCTCAATCAGCACACTCTTCATCATATAGGAAAAACAGAAACTTTGTCAAGTTAAAACTTCTCTCCTTGAGTTTATACTTTCAACATTAAAGCAACAAGATCGTGACATGAGCTCAAGGAAAGCTATACTTTTGCATATAAAAATGAAAGGAATTTGAATATCGAATTTAAAAGGAACAAACACTTGAAAGCCGACAAGCTTCTACATAAAGATTTCTCTGTGTAAGTTCAAATGGTTAACTAGAGATGCTTTTCAAGTTGACAACAACACACAATTTCAGCCTATGGCATAGCTAGAATAGTGTAACTACAATCCACTTAAAACCCTAAACCTAGCATAAACTTGAATTCCAAGAGAGAAATATAGCAAGTACCAACCTCGCCTGGTACAATGAGACCCTTCTCCTCTGCATCTGCAATCATACTATATCCAATCCTGCATGCAAAGAAGGTTTTCGAAACAAAGATTATAGTACTTCAGTCCTCCCATAAGTTAATGCAGCGTAATAGAGTTGATTACAATAATATTCCTATACAACCGGCAAAAGACATTGAATAAATACCTGTCCTTGACACTGGAGCAGGGTTCCATTGCCTCCAACTTGGCAGCGATTTTAGCCACACATCCATCTACAACATTGTTGAGATATACCAGTGGCGTGTTACCGATCAACTGTTCATATCCAAAACAAACAATATAAACAAGGTTGGCAATACTTTTATTGAATTAAAACACATAAAAAGATCCTTTAATATTGTTAATGAAGATGAACAACTGCTTACTTCGGTGACATCCTTGGCAATTAAACTCTTTTCCCCCATTTCTTCTTAAGTTACTGCACAAACATTCCAAAGATTAAATAATTTAGCAAAACAAGCCAAACAAATTGAATATGATTAAGTAGTCATCATTGAAACAAAACAAAAAGGAACGGGAAGACAATTTGAGCGCTTGAAGAACAATAACAGTAATTCAAAATAACAATTAGTTTATCTATATATAAAAAAAAAAAAAAGATTCATTACGAAAGAGAAATTAGTTCCCTAAGAGTTGAGACGCTAAAGTGACTAGAAATGACTATGAACTTGATCAATCCAAAAGCAAAATCGGATCCCACGAAAGTTGCAGTAATGAAGAGGAAGAAAAACCCAGAATCAATAAAATAAAGAAGAACATAAACAACCTAAGGAAAAAATCCATAAATCCAATCTTCAAAACACAAACAAAAACTATAATTTGACAGATATTTAAAGTAGCCAACCTCCAAAAGTTGCAGAATGCACAAGAAATATGGTGTTTTTCAATACAATCTGTGAAGCAAAAATGATAGATAAGCCAAAGACCAAAGGGTTCAAAGGCTTAAGTAACCTCGAGAAAGCCGATAGGAAAGCTACTTTGTAGCTGTTTGTATATTATCAAAATTTCCTCTCTTTTTTATTTCCAATTTTTTTCTTTTGTACTTAGAAAAAGCCAATCTGGCCAACAAGGCAACTAACGGGGTAAAATAAAATAAAGTAAACTACAACAAAAGTCCCTAAATTATTAGTATATTTATGTTTTGATCATTTTGTTTTAAGAAGTTACAAAATGGTCATTAAACTATTTAAAAATTTTTATTTAATTCACTGAACTATTCGGAAATATTCATTTAAATTACTGAGCTGTTAAGTTTTTTTCTTAAAGTCTAGCTAGCGAGCTCCAAGTGACGATTCGATGATTGGTACGATGGATCCATCGACAAGTAGAAGAACATGCCTTAGATCTAAGTCGATCTAATGGTCAATGTTAGAGATCGGAGAAAAAAAATTGACTAGTGCACGCTGTGGGAACATAAAAGGCCATAAAACAATGATTTGAAAAGTTCAATGACTTAAATTAAAATTTTTGAATAGTTCAATGATCATTTTATATTTTTTAAAATTGAATGACAAAAACGTAAATTTATTAATAGTTTAATGATAAAATTTATCTACCATGTAATTTAAAAAATATACATAAAAAAGACGAAATTCCTAGTCCCTCTTAAAAAAATTTTATTTTCTCATTCTAATTGCAGAACAAAATTAAAAATGATAATAAAGAAGACAAAAAGGTAAACTATTAAAATAATCACTTTTATTTACCTCAGATTACATTTTAGTCACTTATATTTAAAATATTACGTTTTAGCTACTTATGTTAATGTGTTATAACATTTTAGTCACTAAGCCGTTAATTGTCGTTAATGTTGAAATAGTAAGTTGATGTGACACATTAAATTATCATATCAAACAAAAATTTTAGATTAAATTATACAATTATATCAATATTTTTTCGTTTTGAGCAATTTAATTTTTTTTCTTTTATGTTCTTTTAATTTTTTTTTTAATTTTCAATTCTATTTTGTTTATCCCTTTGCTTTCCTCCCTTCTCCATCTCTTTCAACTAGTTTTTCTATGTTTTCTATTTGTTAAAACTAGTCTCTATATTTTTAATTTTTTGAACAATTTAATTTTTTTATTTTCCTTTTCTTATTCTCCTTTAGTTTTAACATATGGAAAACATAGAAAAATTATATTAAAAAAGATGGAGAAGGGAGGAAAATAGAGGGAGAAGCAGAAGAGAATGGAAAATAAAGAGAAAAAAAAAGTTTAAAGAACATAAAAGAAAAAAATTAAATTGCTTAAAACATAAAAATATGGGAACTAATTGTATAATTTAATCTAAAATTTTTAATTTGGCCCAAATTATTTTTATTATCATTTTACCTGCCACCTCTTTAATTTAGTCAAATTAGTGTTTTTAGATAAAAAATTGACTCAACTGTTAAAATTTTAAGGGTACTGACCATAACACCTCTTATCCAAGGAAACTAAAGCAATGAGTGCTACATTTAACACTGAACATTCACTTGCAAATCCAAATACTTTAAAATTGGACTTTTACGAATAATTTCACGTCCTTATTATGCTTCTAAGAACATAATTTGACTAATAATAAAGATTGATTGCATGTAAAATTTGTTTCGAGTCTCATATAAAATTTAAATTTAGTATATGTTTTTGAAATATTTATGTATTTTTATATCTTTTTAATTTTTTTAAAATTAGGATCAAATTAAAATTATTTATAAATTTTGAGAGTTATTTTAAAAAAATTACGAGTAAATTAATGTAATATGTCATCCATGCAATTAATGGAAATGGACCCAGAAAAACAATATTGATTTGTTAGGTGATTAATTTAAAAAATTTCATAATTGATGACAAAAAATAAATAAATCTAGAATTAAATAGCAATTTAATAAAATTCATAGGTAAGTGACAAAAATAAAATAACTTATAATTGGGTGATGTGTGGTGTAATTTACCCTTAGTTATATCTTCTTTTGAAAAAGAAAGTTGATCTTTAGCGTAAAAAGGGAAAGGGGAGAGAGAGAGTTGATGCCAACTGGCACTTGGTGACATGGAAAAGTCCAAACGAATATAATCACAGGTTGAGAAAGAAAAAATTATTTATGGGGTTTTTTTCCTTTTAAATAAAATAAATTTTATTTTCTGTTTTGTAACTTTGGTTTGGATTTGTTGGCATTCGGCCTTTTGTTCTGACATGCCCCATCCCATCCGTCCATAAAATGATTTTTGCGAAGTTAAACAATGGTTGAACATCAGGCTAAATTTGGCAATACTTTTAAAAAGTAATTTTAAAAAGTACTTTGAAAAAATATTTTTAACAAGTGCTTTTGAAAAGTTTAGTTTAAAATTTAAGTGTTTAGCATTGCTGTTAAAAAGTACTTTTGAGAAATAAAATGTCTATTTTAGACATATTATTATCAAGTAACAAATATATATTTAAATAATATTTAAATTAGTTAATATTATTATATTTTAGTAAGAATATAAAAAATTATTATAACTTCTTGTTAATATTTTAATATATAAAATATAAATTTTAAATATTTTTAAGCAATAAATATGAATTATTTATAAAATTTAATTAGAATATATAAACTATATTTTAAATATTTAAATATAACTATTAAATATTTGTAATTAGTATTTTAAAAAATATTATTTTATTTTTAATTAATGATTTTAATACATTTGTAATTAAGTACCAAGAAAAAAAAAAAGAGAAAGTACTATATTATTGGAGGGGTGAAAAAGTAATTAAGTACTAAAAGTGCTTTTGGGAGAGGAAAAGCTAAAAATTTCAGCTAAAAGCAAATTGTTTTGCACAACTTTTCTTCCAGAAGTACTTTTGGAGCCAGAAGTGTTTTTGAAAAGTAACGCAGAACTAACCCTAAAGCAATATGGTAACATTTTACAAACGGAAATTGAATTTAAATCAGGTTAAATTGAATATTATATTTTTAATAGCATATCATTAAGTATATACAAAAGTTTCTAAAAAATATAACAATAATTTTAAGAATATTTGTTAAAAATTTGGTATTTATAATAAAAAAATTTAATATACCCAAATTGTGTTACATAAAGATATATTTCTAATGAAATATCAAAATATCAGAAAGCTATTGAGTCAAGTGAACCGCCTGCCAATTAACAGTTTTAATACAAACAATCTGGGTATACTTTGCATATATTCCTAACATATAGTTATTTTATTTGATTAAACAATTATTCCAAAATTATCTCAAAATTTAGTATAATAAATTGAATAATACTTAAATTAAAAAAACTAATAAATTTAATTAATTAGTTTTTATTATTTATTTGTTTTGATTTAAGTAGGAAGAATCAAAGTCATAAATGTTATAAAAAATCTCAAATTACCTAATTAATATAAGACATCTAAAGAAAAATAACATTTAGATTACCGCAATATTTTTTTAATTCTAAACCGCATTGAAAATGTAAAATTACCGGTTTAAAATAATGTTCAAAATCCAATCATGAAAATCTCATGTTACCCCGAAAATGTTACATTCCTTGAACCAAAAGTAACCTAAAAGTCTAGTATTTATATAGAAAAAGTAATTCAATGTCTTTTTCTAATATTTTAGAAGGAAAAAAAAGAAGCTAAATGGCAAAATAAAGGAAGGGAACATCAGTATTACACTCAGTAAATATATCAAAATTTGCTGCAAAAATAAGATTAAACATCAGATGAACACCAAAATCCAGGTTTTAAAAAAAAAAAAAAACAATACAGATTGAAGAACCCCTAAACACTTGTGTTGGAAAACATTGGCCCTAAGTTACAGCATCAACTTGACCTCTTCTTTTTCAAATCCTTTTATCTCACTTCTTCTTTGCTGCTTCACTGGCCTTGGTCTGTTCAACAAAGCAAAAACATTCATATAATCAGCCTCAACAACCATCAATCATAGATTGATAGCAGTTTGAGTAGAGTTATATTGTAAAATCATCGAGTGATATTTACCTTTTTTACTCCTCGGACCTTCTTAGCCCGGTTCTTCCTTTCCTTCATTTGCTTTCTCGATTTCTCTACCCTGGAATCGAGTCCGTTCTGAAACAGCCATGCAAAAAATAATCAGCATCTAGAATCATATCTAGTCAATTCAAAGAAACGGTGAAAGAAATGCAACTCATGACTAATGATGGAAAGACGAGGGATATGCAATGGCAAGCCAGAAGATTTAGAATCCATTTTCGATATCAAATAACTTAAATTCACGGAAACTTAAAAACTATGGATCAATGCATTACATATTTACATTCTATCTCAAGTTTTCTTCAAAACAAGACATTTATCAAGCACAAAATAGATGAAAACTCTAGTTCCACATCCAACTTGTCATTTTTTAATTTCAGATTCTATAACATCACCATTACGAGTTGTTTTCAGTAAACAGATCGAATGCAGTGTTTAGAGTATGAAAAGAGAATTCCACAAATAAACTACATCGAGAAATAAACATCAACATATTAGACATGAAGCAAAAGCAGTTTAAAATACTAACAACTTCCAGAGAAAAAGTACAGAAAAAACATCAGAAATTACCCTGATTAGCCTATACTTGGGCTCGTACTTCTTTGCGTTCTCAACAGAATCATATATCAAACCAAATCCGGTAGATTTACCACCTCCAAAATGGGTTCTGAACTTGAACACAAAAATTGAATTGGAGTCCTTAACCTCGTACATTCTAGCAAGCTTCTCCTTTAGTTCAGCCTAAAAACCCAAACCAACATCTCAAAAACAGTATAACACAACCATGAAACCAATCCAAATTTTCGAACATTTATAATTGGTGTAGTTCCGAATCTTCATTTTATTTGAAGTTGACATGTCCGACACATATTCGGGTATAGGATAAGACTATAATATTATTAGGAAATGTCAAAGATTTACCTTGGAAACATTGGGCCTCCCAGGATGCAAAACATCAATGATCTAAACAGAAAAGAAGCAGCAAAAAACAAGCTTTAGCTACCAAGTCAACAATGAACTCAAACAGATACAAGCTAATATTTCATTTCTCAGTTACCCCACCCCCAAGAAAACAAATTAAGCATCCTATTATCAAAGTAATAATATCAGCATTACATTTTTTCACTTAAGTTCTTATATTCCTTTAATGAGATCTACAACTGATATTAAAACCTTCTCAAAGAATGTAATAGAAAAAATAATGGAGGTCAAGAGAAAAACCCCAAGACTAAAATTTGACAATGACCCATGTTTGATTATCAAGAAAGTGGATGGAAAATGAGAGGGAGAAAGAAAAAGAAAAGCTTACTCACAAATTGTTTCCTGGAAAGTAGCCTGTTGGTCATGAACTTCCTGGTCCTAATAGTCACTGCCTTGTCCGCCATGGTTAAGCAAGAATCTTTCTCTTTTTTTTTTTTCCTTTTCTTTCGCCGCAGTTATACAGTGAAAGCTTTCACCAGCAGCACCAACTCTCAAGGAAAAGGATTGTATATGGCAAAAAAAAACTATGTTATATGTTTAGGGTTTCAGTTGATTCCCGAAAAAAAAAGTTAGGGTTTTAGTGGAGAGGGTTTTAGCGTTGAATTGGGCTGCAAATTAGGGGATTTTGGTATTCCAGGCCTGCTATGTAAAGCCCAATATTTTTTAATGCTGGTTTAGAGGCATAATAATAAAATAATTTATTTTTTAAAAATATAAAATTAGATAGATTTGACAAATATATAAAATTGACTTTACGTCGATGACCATCTGTAAATTTATCACCATCACCATATATTTTCATTATTAAAATAAATAAATAATTCAATTATTATTTTAAAAATCAATAGTGGAAAATTCTTTATATTCTTATTTATTTTGCCCTTTAATTTTATAAAAAAATTATTTTAACAATCATTTAATTTCTCGTCTTTTTTAGCCCTTAAACGTTTATTATTTGTCAAATCACCTCAAAATAGATGAAAACGTTAACATCTATTAACTTTGATGTGGCATCCATGTGTATGACATGTTAGCAATTAATTAATTTTTAAAAATTAAAAATATTAAATAAATATTTTTTTAATTTTTATACTTATTTAAATGTTTTATATTTTAAAAAATAATTAATTGCAAATATGGTATTACATGACAATTCATTTTGTACCAAAAGTTAAATAAAAGACTAAAATGAAATTTTTTGTAAAGTTAGAAGGTGAAATAAATTATTATTCCTTATTATTATTATCCAAAGATAACAACAGAGAAACATTATTATGCCATTAGAGCAGCTAGGAAAATTCTTACGAAATGTCAAACTGAAAGTTTCTTATATTTATAATGACAATATTTGTTGATTTAATTCTTCAGAAAAAAAAAGTAACTTTCAACATTTCTAAAATCCTCTGCAATTTATGCCTAGAGTGCTCACTAGGAGGCTCAGGAAGTAGCATTCAAGAACAGCTCAAAATTGCAGTAGATTATAAAAATATTGTAGTAACGGCGTTGAGTATTATCTAACAAATTATTTAGAAGAATATGAACATTCTCAGATTATATAATTCGACCATACTCTAAAAATCTGTATGTAGCTATGTATTCAACCTATAATTTGAGCCTTCCTGTGTTGTAGCAGCTCGGATAAGTATTAGATTATATGACTGCACAGATAAGAATTAAGATAAATGTAAGTGCAGCTAATCCAAGTATCGCACCGAAGAACCAGCAAATCTTCTGGAGAAAACCCGGTGGAGTCGAAGTACTGCCTTGTTTCGTCTGCAACGCAAAAAGAGATCAACAAAGCCATTTGGAGCTTAATTTGTGAACAAATCTGTTTGAAATAAGCATCGAATACCTGCACTTGGCTCGTCATCGATACATCGTTAGCCTGCACGAACATAGCAACAAACAAGGTCTTTTCAGAATACAGAATCTCAGGGAACAATGATTTTATATCTCATGGAAATACTGAACATACAATAAGTGGTCGGAAAAGCTCTCGATCCTCTTCGGACGAGAATGATTTTGTTCGATCTGCAATCATAAGATGATTAACTCAAACAAAATTGGTGAACGTTTGTTTGAAGGCATTGAAAAGAGACCTTTCTAATCATCAGTTTCCATGATACGTGTATGTAATGGCATGCAATGTAACGATAGGAGAGAACTAGTTAATCCCGGAGAGCAGACCGGTCCATCCATTCATCCCGATTACGACGTAACTCAGAGAAATCGAAATCATAATCGGAAATCATTTGCATAATAAGAGTGTGATGATAGGATCTTCTAAATCACTATATTAGCTCATTTTGTTCTATTAGAAGTTGCAAATCCTATCCTTTCCCCACTCCGAGCTTTCGGAATATAGATCCGTTCTACCTTGTATGTAGTCGGTGATGATTTTGTTCATGTCGTTGTGATTTCCATGAGTCGAGTTTCCAGGCCTGCAAAGAAGAAGAAAATTACAAAGCAAAATAAGTTCAAACCCTGCAATTTCCATAACAATCTCTGTATGCTCTCCCGTTATCATCATATTGACATTGCTCCTTCTCGACCGGGAATGTCAGGGGTTCGGGACATGGTAACAGCCAGCCTCTCTGCAAAATGCAGGGGAAAGGCTGCATATGACAAACATCCGGCCATGTGCACCGGGAGAACACCCTATTTATCGACTATAGACTTTCCGAAGTCAATGGGCCGAAATGAAAGAACCACGACATGAGAACCACAATACCTGCTCGAAGTTGGTAATGCATACAGTCTAAGAGCCAAAGCTTTGGTTCTTAGCTGCATATCCGATAGCATCTTCCATCTATAGTCGATATCTTCATTCGTTCTGCAAATGTACTGCAGCAACAGGTTACTTATGTAACAGAATAAGAACAAATCTAACACATAGTTCATCTTTTCAATTGAGAGTCTGATACGTATACATAAATGCATACATTATATATATACAACATTCAAGCAATCCATTTATAGATTTCGATAAGGGGAGAAACATTCTTCGATGCTTAAGTCAATATATTTCAAGTTAGGTTACCATAAAAACAGATTAAGAGCAGGAAATTAAACAAACAATCTAAGATGTAACTGAGAGAGAGAAATATCAAACATACAAAATGGGTTTTGAAGGAGGGTTTCTAAGAAGTGATTCAAGTCGATCAATTTTGATCCCAACATCTAAAAGCTTGGAACGAGCGGCAATGTCTATAACGCAATTTCCATGGTGTTGTAGTGATGGGTTCTTGTTGTCTACTCTATTTTCTATGTCTTCCACCAACTTCAATGCTTCTTCAGCTTCCCTTATCCATGCATCCGCCATTAAAGCTTGCTTGTACATCTTCAAAAAAGTAATTGTTGTGAAAGGGAAAAACAACAGCAATATCTGGTCTAATGACTCAAAAATATGAACAACTCAACCAATGGTATTGTGCCAGATCAGAGGAAACTCATATGGAAACTTTGTGAACTAATTATTTTTCCATCTAAGTTACTTTTTGGGTGTTAAAATGATTGGAGTTTCACCTATTGGGGTTAGCCAGCTGAGATCATCTGCAACAGGCAAGGTTTTTTGTCCATGAAAATCATATGGTCTGCAATTTTTCTCTTTTTCATGTGACGACAATTATTACTATCAGTTCCATGAAAAGGACATGATTTGACAGATTGTCTATGTTTGATCCAAGACATTTGTGAAAACTGAAAGGGAATAATTTTTTTAGTAATTAAATCCGGTCATTTGTGTATTTTAGTAATGTTATCTTTAACATGTCAATAATTTATTTAATTATTTATATTTATATTCTTTTTTGTGTTTTTCATATTCGTTGTTGTATCTTAATTATTTTTCATTTGTATTATGCAATGTATTATCCTATCTAAATAAAAATACAGGAAAAAAAATCAAGGAATTCAAACTGTTTTCTTTTAATTATTTGATACTATAATCTAGATTCCACAATGGTTGTTTGATTATACCAAAAAATGAATGAACCAAATTTGATTTGGTCTTGGAACAAAACAGTGGTTTCTTTTCTTCCAAGTAAAGTTTTCTCAACTCTTTCTCAAACCGTAGCCTAGCCAATTCAAGTTCTTTCAAACCTCTAATTCTTTTTCCCATCTTCAAGCTCTTCACAGCTTTGTTTTATGGAATCTTTACTCCAAACTCGGCTTTTTTTACAGGATTTCGAGCTCCACACAATTTTGTTGATGACTTCTTAAATGAAACAAAGTTTGCTTGAAATTTTTATCGATGGAGTTTTCAACGAAACTATTACAATTTTTCACTTGTCTCAATTGATGGATAAGTATGAATAAGTAATTAAATTGAAACTTGTTTAGGCTCCTATAACCTCAATTTCTCCCTCTGCCATTGTCACATGGGCTGGCCTCTCCAACTTCATACCAGCATCCTCTGAATGCAGTCCTGCTCATGACATCCTAGATTAAAAACCGAATTGCACAACATGATACGATTCTTGAATCGAAGTTTAAAGAGAACCAATATGTACCTCCATCAACTTGCCAAGATCGAACTTGGGAGCCTTTCAGGATCTTGACTTTACGAATGAAAACAGTAAGGGATAAATACTTGATGTAGCCTCCTCAATATCTCTACCAATGACCTCAGGGATGAACCTTGCGAACAAATTCTTTTAGCTCATATGAAGAGGCCTGGTTAATCATAATTTTTCTCATTTTCCGACGAAACTGACAAAAGAACAGTTAGTATGAAACATTGAATATAAGTCAAAATATGTCTTAAAAAATGGAGTTAGGAACAAAATTTTTGAACCAGACAAATCTGGCTGGATAGAGCATAACAGGTTCGCTTAACCTCGTTCGATAGTCTTAACATTGACATAGGATTCAATCAAAATATGCCCTAAGAATCGCATTTTGACCGGCACGGCTCATATTTTAGCTTCAAGATACTTGGTTTAAACATATTGTCTCTCAAATTCTCATATGCAATGTGCTCTACAAAATAATTAATTTATCAAAACAAAAAGGATCACAAGGATTAAAGCTATAAGCCTGTAACTATTAATCCATGCTAAGAATCCCCTTAGCATTGTAGTTTCAATTCCTAAACAATAATTGCTTCAATCAGATCGTTTTGAATACCATTTAAGAACATTCGAACTGTGAAATAAAATTACATTTGAGCCATAGAAAGGACCATTAAAAGCATAAAAAAGAAAAGGGTTTTGCCAATGTTCCTTTCATTGAACAATGAAGGTGCCTAAAAAGAAAAAAAAAAAGAAAGATATCCAATATATTCGAATCCATAATATTTGATTAAGTAAAGACGATATGACCTCTAAAAAAGCTCGAATCAACACTATCCATTACCATCTTGATCGAAAACACAGAAATGACAACAATGTAACTTAAAATTTAGCAAAGATTGAAACATTTTTAAGATATTAAAACATTCCTGAAAATTATCTTTGGACCCCTTATGGGGCAATAATCAAAAAGCTTTGATTCAATGTCGTTAGGGTTTAACACTAAATTTTCAAACTTCTTAAAGCAGAGGTAAGCAAGCCTAGTTTATCATCAGCTTTCTGCCTGTATTCTTTCTCCAAGGCTTTTGCCGCCAAAGACTGCAGCTCTGGACTCTCCTTGTCTTCCTTGTTCCTTCCTTTTGAAACCTGTCCGATGGCTGACGTGCACTGAACAAGAGGATTCAAACTTTGAGTCAGAAAGATAAAATACGAGGACATTGAAAAGAGTGAGTGTGAAACCCTTCTTTTCCAGTAAGATTTTAGTTAGTATTAAGATGAAAGCCGGTGCATGAGTTCTCAAAAGAGAAGGAGCTTACCAAGCAAACTCCAAGAAGTGCTCTGGTATTCTTGCCTCCAGTCAAGTCAATAGTTGATGCATAGTATTTCTTTGAGGTCTGAAGGTTTTCCAGTCCACCGAGTGTGTAAAGTACCTGTTGATGAAAAAGCATAGTGCGTAATCAATGAAAACAAGAATTCAGAGGAGAATCAGAAGAGTTCGAGCTAGAAATCTTTTGCTGAACCAATGCAAGGTGAAAAGCTTTATCCTGTGAAATTGTAGAGACTCGAAACTTGTGCTTGTGAATTACCTTTTGTGGGACAAAACAGTAAGGTTTTCGAGTAAAAACAAACAGTATCTCCATACAATGGTATCAATGCCAGTTTGGGTGCAGAGCTCCACAGAGGAAGACAGATCCAATGTCTACCTGGGAGTTTCCTTCTCGGTTGGGAATCATTGGTCATTTGCATTTTTGCATAACCACAATCACTAAGGAATTGGTTCTTTGTTTTATGATCATCCTAGCAGAATCATAATTGCTACCGAACCATTTCTTTATTCATTGAGCTCATTAAGAGCCGAGAATATACTTAAAGAAGAGCATTTACAAAGGGAATGTTATTCTCTAGGAAAATTGGAATGTGAGAAACTGCTAATGAAATTGCATACCAGTTTCTAACTATGATAGTTTTGAGTCTTCATTTTCCTTTAAGTATCCTTATACAACATATACTGGACATGGGTACGGAGGTACGTTCCTCTTAAAAAAACTGAGCATACACGTGCCAGATACATACTCATATTTCGACAGTCACCCCCCCCTCAAGTCCGAGTAAAAGAAGTTTTTAACTACAATAAAGAAGAAACTTACATCAGCATAGGCCAAATGATACAAGGGAACTGTTGGTTGAGATAAAATAAGCTCCTCATAGCAGAAAGCAGCTTGTTTGTACCTGATTTATCAAACACAAAAAAGAAAAGAAGAAGCTTAAATCACTGCTATTTTATGATTGGCAACATAATTAAGCTGTAATAGATTAAAACTCACATTTGTAGGGAGACATATATCTCTGCAAGTTCTCTCCAAGCATCATGATCTGCCATAAATCTATCAAAAGAAAATCGGAGAAATTGAGTGACATTTGCTCTGTTGTATAGTATCGAATTAGGAAAATGTGTGACACCAGAAAGGGGGAAAGAGAGAGAGTTTTCTGAGATATCTCACATTTCAAGATATTTATTAAGCGACTCAATAGCCCCTGAAATATTTCCTTGAGCCTTTGCCATGGCTACTTTCCTCTTATGTATTGCCTGCCCAAGATTGGGTTTATTGTCATTGATTTCTTTTTTTGTTTTTATAAAAGCAATAACCCATTATATTTCCTTTTTATCCATTACAACTGATTCTTTTTCAAGAAAGGCAGAGAGAAGGAGGGGAAGCAAGGGTCAGAAAGTGGTCACAGAATTTACTTGATCAAGTGGATTGTCCTCTAAAAGACTTGAGTAAGCTTTTTCAGCCTCAGCCCACGATCCCTTTGCTTCAAGCAACATGCCCTCCAGCCTGCCTGTAGACCATGACAAAACAAAACCACTAGGTCATCAAATGTTACGGGACAATGAATACCTTTGCCAGCATCCTACAGAATCCAACCTTATACAAGAACTGTTTATGTTTATCCATCCTTATTCAAGCCGTAATAGAGTAACATAAAAGTCCAATAAGGTTTGGAGTAGAATATTGACTGAGATGTTTGGAAGAAGCTTAATTCAAGTGTGTTAATGATCAAAAGGTAAGCCATGAATTTATGATTCACAAATCACTGAAACCACAGCATAAATTAGTGTCAACATATATATACGCTTTTTGTAACACAAACGGAACACGTAGAACATATTTAACAGTCATATATACTTACCAACCCTTTTGCTCTCGGGAAATTTTTTCAGTAAAGCCTTTATACAATCCTGCAACATTAAATTGTACCAATTTAAGACAGGTAACTTCACAAATCTACTACCAAAGCATCTATGCTAAACAGCACTGTGATTCAAGAAACAATGTAATATGCAGATAAGCATACAAACTGTTTCAGTGGAGCCCAAACCAACAACATTCAATAGTTACACCATTTTGCGTATAAACCACGCAAAAGTCATATCTTCCTAATAATGCCTTCATAAGTGGAAAGAAAACTGTAAGAACAAGCAAGACCTTAAAGAATTCTTTCCATCAAAAAAGAAAAATACTCTTAATATGTTCGAAAGAGAAATCATATAAACAATGAGAGTGGTCAATCCAGTGGCGTGATCAATATTTGAATAGGAAACAGTAGAATTAGTTTTACACATATATGCAAGTCCAAAATGCGAAAATCAACTTAACATAATATGAAAACGGAAAAGCTTAAAAGCAATCCAAAATTGAAAAACTCATAGACAAGATTTGTACCTTTGCAACGTTGAGACATTGGCAATCCATAGCAGCAATAGCTACCTGCTCATACAAAGTCCATTCTGTATCAAGAT
The DNA here is from genome assembly GCA_020496765.1 of Gossypium stocksii. Lineage (NCBI taxonomy): Eukaryota > Viridiplantae > Streptophyta > Magnoliopsida > Malvales > Malvaceae > Gossypium > Gossypium stocksii. The sequence continues at coordinate 117,667,615 of CM035623.1, forward strand.
ATAAGTACTTGTTAGTAATTATTATTGTTTACCACTATAAATTAACTGAAGTAAATGGTAATATAAGATGAAAACTCGTAAATCACATTCCTATAGATAAAAGAACATTGATTCACCAATGCTTATTGCCCTTCGAGGTGTATAAAACTCAATACAAAGAGAAGCACTGGATGATGTCATGGTACATGAGAAAAATGTACAAAACTAAGATGAGTTCTTGTATCTAAATGCAGGTATAAAATTAACCAAAAGTCTCAGAGGTATAAAGCATTACAAATTGTACTTCATCAAGCTTACCTAACTATTTTTGTTTACTTCTCAAAACCTCAGCTGAGAAATCAATATAATGAAAACTCAACCCGACTTTCTTACAAAGCTAATTCTTATTTTAATGCCTACCAATTCAAATCAAGCTTCTTTCACTTTCAATTTTACACACAATACAAAATATTAAGTTATATAACACCCACATTAAATCAAAATTTCAATCTTTTTCTTAAAAAAATGCTTCAAGTTTTAAATTCAAGCAAATCAACAACAGGGGCAACAATTCATAAAGCTTTGAATTCAAGCAAAGCCAATAGAAAGAACTAAAAGACTAAACTCTAAAACCCCAAAAAACCCCAATCACAAAAACTCAAAATTCAAGCGAAACACTTTAAAATCATTGAATTCAAGCAAAACCCAAATCCACAAATCACCCAAAGAAGCTAAAAGGAAGACTAACCTTCAGGGCCAAGAGCAGATCTTTTCTTGGGATCATCTAAGATGGATAAACCATATTTCAAGACTTTCTCTGAACGCCTAACTTTGAGCTTTCTCACAAGGCAAAGGTACTCCCAAGCACCTCCTCCTCCATTATCTACCTGGTTTTCAAGCCTATTCAATTGGGTCTCCTCTGTTTTGCTCACCATCTCTCAATGTAAACGTTTTTCTTTCCCTTTTTTTGGGGGGTATTTTTTAGATTTTTCTTTTATCAAATTTGCTCTGCCTTTGGTTTTTCTCTAATCTTCGCCACTAGCCTGTAGATTGGATCTCTAACTATAGGGTGGGGTTTTAATTAAGAAAATATTTGGTAGAACGCTATTGGAATTTTTAAAGAGTTAGGGGCTAGTAAATATCCCATAAAAATATTTTAAAAAATATATGTCAAAATTTTAAAATTATTTATAAAAAATTTACTAAAATAGTCACTTTTGTTTATTTAAGTTACATTTTAATCATTTATAATATTACCTTGTAACATTTTTATTACCGAGCCGTTAATTATCATAAACGGTATAACGGTAAGCTGACATGTCACGTTAAATTGTCATTTCAAACAAAAATTTTAGGTTAATTTATACAGTCAGCTTCCATATTTTTTCGTTTTAAGCAATTTAATTTCTTTCTTTTATGTTCTTTTAATTTTTCTTTATTTTTTTCATACTTTTCTGCCTCTCCTCCTAATTTTTTCTCAATCTCTTTTAACTTAGTTTTTCTATATTTATCATTTGTTAAAAAAAACTAGTTTTAAAGAAATGGAAAAGGGAATGAAATAGAGGCAAAAGCATAAGAGAATAAAAAAAAATTAAATTAAATTACTCAAAATAAAAAAAATTTGACCAATTTTAGAATTTAATCTAAAGTTTCTTTTGAAATGATGATTTAACGTGTCATGTCAGCTTACCGTTACACTGTTATTTGTAATTAACGACCCAATGACTAAAACGTAACATTTTAAACATAAATGATTAAAATGTAAACTGAGACAAATAAAAATAACTATTTTAATAGTTTATCCATAAAAAGAACACATTAGTGTACTTAATACTTACCCTTTAATTAATTAACCTTTTTCTTAAGCGCTTGCCTTCTTTGTTTTGTAGTTTTTTGTTTTTTTTTTGGTATGATAGTTAACACAAATCACTTATTTATTTTTGGTCATTCAAATCATTAATGTATTGAATCTTATTACTATAATAAATACCATAGTTACTCACGTATATGATTTTTTTTGTTTTGGTCTAAATGCTTAAATAAGGATTACTTCTAACAAAACATGAAAAAACAATTAAAATAACATATATATATATATATATATATATAAACACAGCATTAGTACATAGATGATTACTCACTACAAATCAGTGGGAAAATTTTGGTTTATTTGGGTAATGCAGGCTTCAGCTCTGACTGAACATTGATGAAAACCCAAAGCTTTAGTAACTCATCAATACAAACTATCAGTCTTACAGTGGTCGCAGTTTCCTGGGAAATCCATTCACCAAAAACCATGAAGTTTTGTTTTTTTACACCGTGGTGTTGTTCTTTGATGGTGTGTTGGTATATTTCCACGTGAATTGCATTAAATTTTCAGGCGAAGTAGCCCCTGCAACTTCATTGATTGGGATTATTTCTGAAATTTCTTTCAAATCTTCTTCTGTCAGCTTTACTTTCGGTAATTCAATGTTGCTATCAAGATTTTTTTTTCTTTTGTCTTGGTTCTTCCAGTAAGAAGTCAAAAGAAACTTTTAAAAGCTATGATCTTTTGGCTCAAGATTTTTGAGGCCATTTATGCTGCTTCTGCTGTGAATTCTAGTCAAATCTGTAGGCCGCTATATTATTTCGACTCTTCATTTTCTTTAAAAGTATCCGCATCCAAACTTCACATATTTGGATATGGGGTACCTGTGTCCAACTCATATCCGGGCATAAGTATCCGGATGTGATCCTACAAGGATCCTTGATCCTTGATATACATGAAACTTTGTCCAATAGTCATGCTTCAATCCGAGTTACATGATACAAGGGAGTCCATGTTGAAAATGATTGAATGTGACTTACCAGGAATAGGGGCATCATCCCCTTGATGAAGAACCCAGGCAAGTGCAAGTTTGCTGCTGTACATACATGCTTTTCAGCCAACTTTTCTACTTTCAAATATAAGATCCTGTTTTTGTCCAAGTTTTCTCCTTGAAACCTTGGGAACATTGCCTTAAAAAGTAGATATTTGTAATCAGTCAATGAATCTATCTATTAAGACTTAAAAGGGTTATTACTGTACAAGATTAAATTCATATGTACTCTTCATTTTCCAAGTATCTATGTCTGACATGTGTGTTTAACATGTATTTGGATATAGATACAAGTATGATCCTTTGTATATATAGAAAAACTTACCAAAAGCTGATAATCCTCGTGTCAGATACACAATAGTATCTGACAGTGACTTCTGAGTCCATGTGACAAGGGTTTAAAAGCCAAAATAAGGAGAGTTTCATACCAGATAACTATTTTGACCAAGGGGACTGTATGGAACAATCCCAATTCCAAGTCCCCTGCATTGTTGAATGCATTTTACGTAGGCATAATCTCATAGGAGTTGGAAAGAGTTAATTGTTAAAAAGCTCGAGTATCTTGAGCCTCAAGAATACTCGAACAACATTTAACTTGGGAAATGAAAGACTATCAATAATCAAATTTCAATCTATGATAGCTAGATTTCATTTTCTCTAAAGGATCCGCATTCAATATGTTTGATATAGATAAGAGGGTAGAGTATGATCATTCCAGAAAAAAAAAAACCCTAACATTTTTGAAAATATTAACATTGAACACACATATGTATTCAATACTAGTTCGAGTCTGGATAGAAGAAGAAACCTGCAAAGGGTAGTTCAAGTCTGGATAATGATTCAAGATAGAAGAAGAAACCTGCAAAGGTGAACTACTTCTTCCTCAATATCATGAGTCCAGAGGGCCCACTCCATTTGTACAGCAGCAATGGGATGAACAGCGTGTGCCCTCCTTATAGTTTCAGGGCTAGCTTCAGATATACCAGTATACTTTATTTTTCCCTCTTCCACCAACTTCTTACAGTTCTTCCATCTTACATACATAAAATAAATATAAATATACTTAATTTTTCCATAAAATAAATAGTATTTGACATCTGAGCCTAACATATATTTGGACATATAGGTATCCAATGCTCACCCTTAAGTCCAGGTTCTAACTAATATGGGTATGTCCCCAAGAAGAGAATGTTTAGAGGTCCATATTTATGCCGAACACATACATATGTTGGACACTCATCCTTGAGTCCAAATAACATGAGTTTTAAAATGGTTTCCAACTAGGCATGCACACTCAAGATGGATAGTATGTATCCAATAAGCAATGTTTTCGGAACTGGACCGGTGGTAGAACTGGTCAGGACGCCGGTCCCCAGACCATCCGATTCAAATCAAATAAATTATTTAAAAAATCATAAAAATTAAATATATATAATTATAAAATCTGGTTCAACCGATTCAACCAGTCTGTACTAGTTTGCGGATCAACCAGTTTTTTGCCTTGTTGCAGACCAGTGTATCAGCTGGTTCCCGGTCCAACCAGCCGGTCTGGTCAGGTTCTGAAAACACAGCCGATAAGGAAATGTTTGGATGATTAACCTTTATATCCATATTCAAATATGCCTCATACACAAATATTTTAGAAAAACTGAAAACCAATAACAAAGGATTTCTAATGCAGCAATACTTACAGTCTCCTCTATAGGAGTCTTGGTGTCAACTCTGAATATATAGTAAAGATAAATGTAATCCACGTCAAGGCGTTTAAGGCTACTCTCAAGAGAAGCACAAACGTATCCAGGAGTGCCATTGACAACAAGACCACCTGGACCAATGCTTTCAATGCCAAATTTTGTAGCCAACTGTACCTTCTCTCACGGTAACAGCTTCAATGCCTGCAAAATATTAAAATAAATAAATAATGTTGGTTTCCCAAATTATTGAATTCCTTTTACAAGCCAAGAACAAGAATGAAAACATGAAATCATATCAGTTTGACAAACTAAAAAGGCCATCTCTCGTACTTATCTTTGAACATGTAATAGACACAAAGTGTCGATGTAATTCAACTTAAAACACTACACAATTTATCAAAGGCAATTACCTTTCCAACCAGAATTTCATTAGTTTTGTGTCCATACAAGTCAGTTGTGTCGAAGAAAGTGATTCCTTTTTCAAATGCGTGCTTAATGATCATTATGCCAACATCATCTGAGACCGGATCATGAAAGATCCAGAAAGACCCATACACCCAAACCCTAACTTTGAAACCTGCAAAAAAAAAAAAAGGATTTTACAACAAAAAATGCATTTTCTTAGCTAATATAATTAATAATAACGAAACCTAAAACCTCAAGTCCTTGAGTTCCAAGTTTCACTCAAGGAATCTGAACTCTCTGCTGTTCATCAACCATCCTTTGTTTCCTTTTTCTTCTCAATGGAGGCCTTTCTGATTATATAGCAACTCAAAACATATCGTTAAAAAGAAAGAACTTTAAAATAATTCTGAATATGTCACCCCATAGATAATTGATTTTGACTACTTTGTTCAAAATTAAGCTAATGGAAGAATTATTAAATAAGATATTGAAAAAAGAGGCAAAAAATTGGTCAAAAGAGCTAAATAATCACGACATGTGTTATCAGATAAACATTCAAAGAACTATTAAATCATTTCTTTTTTAATTTACACCCTATGTCATAGGACCGAAACCAGTTTCTACAGCACACGTTAATATCTTGAGTTTATAGCACTGTAGGGCCACAAAGCCTATGAACCAAAGCAGGATTTATAAAGAACAGAGTGAAGCACTTGTTGCAGATGATGAGTAAGTGGTCACATTGCCTACGCAATAATAGATAAAATGAACCTATTACAGCCCCAAAACACAGTACAAATGGAAATGGAAAAGCAGGTCTACCAACAAATCTTAGGCATGATGCTAACAGATTCATTTTGAAAATGTCCTGTTATGTTATATGCTATTGGGTTCATATGGCTACTTTTAAGTTCAATGTTTCATCGCTTCTATTTCAGTTATACAATGTTTGACGACTAATGAAAACAGAAAGACAAGCAATACCAAATAATCTTAGGCATGATGCTAATGGACTCACTCTGAAAATGTTATGTTATATGCTATTTGGTTCATATGGCTGCCTTCTGAGTTCAACGTTTCATTACTTCTATTTCAGTTCTAGAATCTCAATGACTAATGGAAAAGCAGGCCAAAAGAAATTTCAAGCATGATGCTAACAGATTCACTTTAAAATGTATTGTTATATGCTATATGGTTCATGTAGCTGCTTTCAAGTTCACTCTTTCATTTCTTCTATTTAGTTCTACAATGCTCAATGGCTAATGGAAGGGCAGGCACTACCAACAAATCTCAGGCTTGATGCTAACAGATTCACTTCGAAAATGTCTTGTTATAATGCTAATGGCTTCATATGGATGCTTTCAAGTTCAGTGCTTCATTGCTTCTATTTCAGCTCTACAATGTTTGATGACTAATGGAAACCAAAAAGGCAGGCACTACAAAATAATCTCACGCACGATGTTAAGTACTTAATCTGAGCATGTCGTTTATAAGCTAATTGATTCACATGGCTGGTTTCAAGTTCAATGTTTCTTTACTTCTATTCCAGTTCTACAATGTTCAATGACTAATGGAAAGGCAGACAATACCAAGAAAGCTAAGGCATGATGCTCAAGTGAAAATGTCTTGCTATATGCTGATGAGTTAAGATGGCTGCTTTAAAGTTCAATGCTTCATTACTTACACTTCGATGCTCGATGACAAAGGAAACAGGAAACACAGGTATTACCAGCAAATCTTTCATGATTAGGTGTGCTCGGGTGCAGCCAGAAGGAGCAAAACCGCTTAACAGCTGCACCAGGCAAGGCTATTTCAAAGATGCGACCATTCCAAAAAACAGAGCAGGCCATTACAAAAACCATACAAGCATTGGACGATTCAGGACATTTCCAAATCCCAATTATTCCACAATTTACAATTAGTCTAATACACGATCAAAATCAATATTTTAGCAACAAATTATCCCACAAATGACCTAAAGAACAACTTAAATAAACCCAAAAATCAATCCAACCAAACTTCAAAAATAACCAAAAGAACAGGGAAACTAGATAGACCATTGCAAGTATAGAAGCACAACATAATCATTAACCAATTCATCAATTTTATTTCCAAAATCCTCAATTATTCCACAATGTTCAGTTACTCTACAGTACACAGCAGCAAAATCCGAAACATTTGCATTAATCCCCCGCCCCCAAAATCCAGAATCAAAATCCCCTCAACTATGAAATGAAAACAACGCAACTTCCACCTCACCTTAGCCTTCTTCAATCACTTAGTCATAACTTCCACACCTGTCTTCCCAGCAATAATAACAGAGGTTGCCATCCCTAAAAACAACCCATGTTCCACTACACCTTCCATGGCAGAAATCCCTTTCCCAGCTGCAAACCCATCTTTTATTGGATTCTTGAAATACAAATCCACAATGTAGTTCCCATTATCAGTCACGTAAGGCTTTTCACTACCATCCCCTGCTAATCTCAACTTTGCTTCACAACCCAACTCTTTGAACAATCCTTCAAGTCTAACCAAGTTATATTTCCAACAAAACTGCACAACTTCAACAGGCATGGCTAAACCACTCCCTCCAAGCCCTGAAACAAGTTTGCTATCATCAGCCACTACAATGAAAGAAGATGAAGCTGCTTCAACCATTTTCTCTCGCAAAAGTGCACCCCCACGGCCTTTAACTAAGTCGAGGTTAGGGTCAACTTCATCAGCACCATCAATGGCGAGATCAATATGGGGATGCAAGTCAAGGGTGGATAAAGGGATATTAAGTGATGCAGCTTGCTCTTGGGTTCTTTTTGAGGTTGGGATTCCGACGATGTTAGAAAGTTGACCGGTGGAAAGGAGTTGACCCAGTTTGTCAACCACAAAGGCAGCTGTTGAGCCTGTTCCTAGGCCTAGGACCATACCTGACTTGACTGAATCAACCGCTTTGTCAGCTGCAAGCTTTTTGAGCTCATCTTGGGAAAGGACTGGGGCAGATTGGGACCTGATGGAGAATGATTTCTGGGTTCGAGCCCGGTGGTTAAGAGGGGTGGCGCGTGGGGTAAAACGGGTGGCGGAGGAGAGGTGGAGAAAGGATAAGGAGGCCATTGGCTTTTGTTTAATAGGAGGAAAAGAGCGAATTCGGGGGCTTGTTTTGGCCTTTTCTTCGTTCTGATTTTATCTATGTTGTTGGCGCTGTTTGCGTTAGGTGAACTTTGGGCTAAAGGTGGAAGGTTAGGAAAAGGACTATTTAAAAAAAATAAAAAATAAATATCAAAATTATACCTCAATTTTGATTTAATGTGTAATTTAACACATAAAATTTTATTTTGTGCAATTATACTCATAAAACTTTGAATTTGATTCAAATATTTACATAAAATTTTAATTTTAATTTATTTGTGGATATTTAAAGAAGTAAATACATATACATCAATGCATTTTGATGTTGTTTAATTGTAATCATTTGTGCATGCAACATGTAGACTTAAAAGGGTATTATATTAATAATAGTGCTAGTAATTTATAAAAATTAAATCTAATCAAAATATTAAATATAAATTTAATAAAATTTAAATTTATGTATGACATTATAAATTAGACCCAAATTTATTTATAATTTTAAGATTTATTCTTTTTAAATAAAAAGACAAGGTCTCATTGTAAACTATTGGGATTTGATTTTTCAAAGAAATAACAATTTTATTAAGTAATTGTAAAGTTGGAGCAATTTAAGCTTTCATGTAGGTCGAATTTAAATATTTTAAAACTTGGTTTCGGGTAATTAAAAATTTTAATATTCTTTTTTATTTTTAATAAATATCGAAAATTTAATTCGAATTTAATCTCAAACTTAAGTATAAATCATTGAAATTAAAGTTAAAAACAGAAGTCAAATTTATTTATTTTTACCTGAGTAAATATTTGTGCCTTCAGTTTAACTTAATACAGAATTCACCCATATAAATGAGATTATATTATTATGAGAGAACAGTATAAGAACAATAGAAAGGTATACTTACCAAAAAACAGGTAAAACCTTATTCGTCCAAGAAAAGCTAAGTAGAAACTTGGACTTGATTATTTCGAACACGATACAAAACATGACACAATAACATTAGAATAAATACATACACCAGAGTAATACATGAATTGGGAGATTACTAGCTACAAACCACAGGCAGAAGTTTGTTTTATTTGGGAAATACAGGCTTCACCTCTCATTGAACCCTCCATTAATGGCAATTCAAAGCTTTTGTACTGCATCGATACGAACTTCCAGTCTTTCAGTGGTTGCAGTTTCCTGGTAAATCTGTTCACCGGCACGCATAAAAATCTGTTTTTAAACCTAGGTGCTCTTTTTTGGTGGTGTATTGCCGTATTTCCAAGTGAATTGCTTTAAAGAATCAGGATAATTACTCCCTGCAACCTCATGAATTGGGATCGTATCTATAATTTCTTTCAAATCTTCTTTTGTCAACTTTACTTTCACTGATTCAATGTTGCTATCTAGATTTTCTATCTTGGTCGTTCCTGTAAGAAGTGAAAACAAAGTGTCAAAAGCTTTGGTCTTAAATCTTAATGGAAACTATATAAAAATTGGCATTTTGGTACAGGAATTTTCAGGCCATTCTTATGATACTCGAACTTGTATCAGAGTGTCCAACACAGATATGTTCATTTTCCTAAGTTTTTACATATATTTGGAGAATTTTTAGAAAGTCGTATGCCCCATATCATGTCTGGAAATATGCTGGACGTAGGTATTGGACACAGGCATTTAAAGAAAAAATGAAGAGATCAAACAACATAGACTTACGCTGTTTCTGCAGTTTACTATATTACTCCGACTCTTTTCTTTTTTTTTTTCAAGTATCCGTGTCCAATATCCCACATATATTGACATGAGTGTTTAATACAGCCCTCCAAATATATCAAAAAACTTTAAAAAGACACTCATAGTGGATCACCTCGGAATCCAAGTTGAAAGTGATTGAATGTCACTTACCAGGGATAGGGGCAACATCATCCCCTTGATGAAGAACCCAGGCAAGTGCAAGTTGTGCAGCTGTACATCCATGCTTTTCAGCCAACTTCTCTACTTTCGAATATAGGATCCTATTTTTCTCCAAGTTTTCTCCACTAAACCTTGGGAACATTCTCTTCAAAAGTAAATGTTTGTAATCAGTCAATCTGTTTTTTACAACTTAGAAGCATGTTACTGTAGAATATTAAGGTCCTATGTTATCTGAACTCTTCATTTTCTTTAAATATTCATATCCAACATGTTTCTGACATCTATTCGGATATAAATGCAAGGGTAACATCCTTCTAATAAATGAAAATGAAACCTAGAAAAAGATTAAATATACCCATGTCGAACACATATCCATTATCCAACACTTACTCTTGAGTCCGTATAACATAGGTTAAATATGATTAAAAGCCAAATAAAGTGAGTCTCCATACCAGAGGCGTATTAGAGGTATCCTTATTCGCTCTACCGGCAAAGAAACCACGACCAAGAGGACTATATGGAACAATCCCGATTCCAAGTTCCCTGCATTGTTGAACACATTGAAGTAGGTATAATCTCACAGCAGTTGAAAGAGTTAAAACTGTTGATAGCATGAGTTTATTGAGTCTCAAGAGTACTCAAAACAACATTTTAACTTCCCAAATGAAGAAGACTATCAATAATCAAATTTCAATCTATATGAACAAAAGGGTTTTCTTATAACCCCCCCCCCCAAAATATATAAAATTTTGAATATATCCATACTTGGTACTCATTCAAATCCAAATAAAATTTAATTGACTTAAGAAAAAAAGTTATGATGATTCAAGATAGAAGAATAAACCTGCAAAGGGGAATTATTTCTTCCTCAACATCACGAGTCCAGAGCGACCACTCAAGTTGTACGGCAGTAAGAGGATGAACAGCGTGTGCCCTCCTTATAGTTTCGGGGCTAGCTTCAGATATACCAATGTACTTTATTTTTCCCTCTTCCACCAACTTCTTCAGTTCTTCCATCTATTATACATGAAATAAATATAAATTATGCTTAATTTTCCCGTAAATAAAATAAAATCGTATTTGTGTTAAAGGAAGACAAAACAGGGTTTTTAATGCAGCAATGCTTACGGTATCTTCTATAGGAGTCTTGTGGTCAACTCTGATTATATAGTAAAGATCAATATAATCCACATCAAGGCGTTGAAGGCTAGCCTCAAGTGAAGAACGAACAAATTCAGGAGTGCCATTGATAACCGGACCACCTGGACCCATGCTTTCAACACCGAATTTTGTAGCCAACTGTACCTTCTCTCGTGGCAAATGCTTCAATGCCTGCAACAAAGGTTTCCCAGATTCCTTCAAATCATATCGATTTCATAAACTTAAAAAAGCCATCTCTCGCGCATATCTTCGAACACGTAATTGACACAAAAGTGTGGGACATTGTAAAAGTTAAAGAATCCCTCACAGTTTAATGTAATTCAACTTTAAGAGTTGATCAAACAAAGGATGTTACCTTTCCAACCAGAATTTCGTTAGTTTTGGGTCCATACATGTCGGCTGTATCGAAATGAGTGATTCCTCTTTCGAATGCGTGCTTAATGAGGGCTATGCCAGCTTCATCTGACACTGAATTATTGTGACCTGAAAGACCCATACACCCAAATCCCAGCTTTGAAACCTGCAAGCAAAAAACAATGGATTTTAGTTTTACCCCCAAAGGAAAAGCATTTTCTTAACTAATAATATAACTAGAAAGAAACACAATCTCAAACCTCAAATCCTTGAGTTCCAAGTTTCACTCTAGGAATCTGAATTGCCATCTTTTGTTCCCTTTTCTTCTTCTTCTTCTTTGTGTTCTACAAACAAAGGCTTCTCTGATTACTGAACAGCTCAAAACATACCGTTAAATAGAAGATCTTGAGGCCTTTACCCAGAACCTTGTTCTTAGCTTCGTCAACATTTGCTTACACCATTATGGTGTCAGCCCATATGTAATCGTTTTAGTCTACTAGAAAAAAAAAATATTAAATAATCATCATCACAAAGAGGGAAAGAAATTTTTTTTATTAAAAAAAAAAGGCTAAGAATTGGTCAAAAGAGCTATACAATAAGTAAATCATGTCATGTGCGCTAATAAGATAAACATCCCAAGAAAGGGGCCGTTATGCCTCCTTTCATTCATATTTTCAAAGGTTCTTGTCTTTTTCTAGAAAGTCAATGTTTTTATTGAAACATTCATATTGCTGGTAAAATTCTACTATTAGTATATCTATTTTGCAAAGGTTGTGGATTTACTTTTTGAACTTTAATTTAATCAATTTTAATTTTTATATTTTTTAGATTGATCAATTTTAGTTATGACTTAAATTATAGCAGTTAAAAATCTGTTCAGTTAAATTCAATTATTAGTCCCATACGGTTGTAGATTTAGTTCATATTCTCCAGATGAATTAGTTTAGGTCTCTTTACTTTTTGAATTTTGAAATTTCAGGTTTAATATAAATAACAGTAATTAATCCATTAATTAGATTTTTAGTAAGTAATTTGTGAAAATATCAAGTTGGCATGACATTACACATATGATAATATGTTTACAATATCAGATTATGGAAATAGCACAATCTAACTTAATGAATTTAACAATTATAGTTTGGTGGGAACAAAAATATTAAAATTTGAAAAGTAGGTCTAAAAAGACCAAATTAAATTATAGAATTAAATCCATAACTTTTATAAAATATAGAGACTAATAGCCGAAATTAACCTATATTGCTATAACTTCATTTTATTTTATAAAGCAACAATTTTTCCTTTTCTCAACTTTTTTTCACATGTCTATATTGGTATATTCAAAAAAGAAAGTCAATTGAATATATATACAGGGCGAAGTGAGAATTTTTTTTGGCCGAAATAAAATTTTAATTTTTAATAGTATATATTTTTATAATTTTTAAAGGATTAAATTAAATTTTCATAATTTTAGAGGATCAAAGTACAATTTTACCTTTATTAATTTAAATTTTTAAAATTTTCTAAAAAACCAAAATAATAATTTTCCATGGGGGCCGAGCCCCTGCTAGTCCCTCAGGATTCACCTCTGTATATATATAAAATACAAATGTTTCAAAAATTAATAAACACTCAAAGCAGTAAATAAAGAACTTAAGATGAAATAAGTTGTTAGAATTTTTTTAATTAAATGTAAAACTATTGCTTAAATTATATTTTTTATTTTTTTACTTTTAACTATTTAAAATGTTTTTTTTTGTCAAATGTAATATTTAAATTATTAATTTCATCTTATTTAATTTTAAATATGATACTAGTCAATAAGAACAAAACATGTGATACATTTTTATTATATGCCCCATACTTTTTGAGATAAAATGAAACAAAATTAATATTTTTTATATTTTTTATAAAAATCAATAAATATTTAAGTGAGAAATGGATATAATTTAAAGTCAAATTTTATAGTTAATATTTCTTGCTTTATTTTAAGTATTAATTTAATCTAAGTTTTTTTAAGTCTTCATTAGTTATATTCTTATGCTAGGCAAGTTGGGAGAAATTATTAAGAACAGACCTATTGAGTTGATTAGGGCATCAAGTATATTTTTATCTTAGTCGCAAATTAATTTGTACCGGCACTACTAAAGTTGATCATAATTTATTTAGTCTAGATCTAAACCTTAATTTTCTTTTTCAAAGTAATTAAGATCGTCAAATTAATACAACTTGTTGACTAGATAAGTAAATCAAATAAGCACATAACTGAATCAGAGGCGGATAACGGGGGCTAGCAGGGCCCTGGCTCCCTTAAAATAGAAATTTTTATTTAAGCCCTTAAATTTTTTTTAAATTTTAAATTAGTAAAGGTAAAATTATATTTTGCCCCTTAAAATTATAAAAATTCAATTTAATCCTTTAAAAATTATAAAGATATAGACTATAAAAAATTAAATTTTTATTCGCCCCTAACAATTTGTTCTAGCTTCACCCCTGAATTGAATAAATAATTAGAAAAGATCAAAACGATCAACGAGAAAATTAATTAATTAACTAAAAAATATGACCTATCATTGTTTCAAGAGAATAAAATTTATTTCGTGTTGAATTGAGAAAATCACACAAAAAGAAATTTAAAACAAACTTGCATAAATACAAAGTAATAAGAATTAATATAGAGAGAAAAATAGTTATAGAATTTATGCAGATTACTTCGAACCTCTTTTTCTCATATCTTTGCAATCTTGAAGTTTCTCTTGGTGTAAGAGAGTTGTTTCTTAGCCTCCAAGTGATTTCTTTTTCTTTTCCTTCTTTTTTTTCCTTAAATCTCATCACCATGGACTGCTTGCTATCAAATTTCTAAATTGAAGAGTATGGTTCATTGCATTGAATTAAATTTAGTGGAGCGGAAAGCTTCTCTTCATAACTTTTTATTCTAAACTCTTAAGTCTTCTATACTTCATCCGAGGCCTACAATAAGAAAAAGGAAATTTGCAAGTGAATCTGAGTTAACTCTAAAAATGATAAAAACAAGCAAAATTCAAATAATTAATTCGAAAAGCTATAAGATACAATAAAAACTAATCTAAATGCTAAATTTACTTTTTTAAATATTATGAAAATTATATTAAAATAACTTTAAATATAATAGTGATAAATAGATGTTTTATTGTTAATAACATGTATTCTGAAGTGACGGTGGAAGTGCCAACTAAAGTGGCCATTATGGGTAGCACTACAATAAGCAATATAATTTACCATTTTTTGAGTTGATAATCTTTTAATAAAATCAGTTGAGCCACAACTTGGACGATTTTGTAGATATATGTTAACTCATATTTGTATATCTATATTGTAGAGCGACAAAACTTTAAATATTAAATCAATCTAAATAAAGCCTCCGATTAAACACATCTTCTGGGTTTATATATAAGGTTAAAGGTGGCTTTGATGAAGGGATCACATAAGTTCTCCGATTTCGGTCCCGAGGTGTCAATCAAAGCCTCCAATCCCAATTTATCAAAAAAAAAAAAAACTGAATAAAATGAGTTCTTAAAGAAACAAAAGGGTTTTAAAGTTTTTTTTTTTGTCGAAAGAAAATATTTCCTTCATATTTTTTTGGGCCACTGTCAAGGTTACTCCATTGCCGGAATTCGGAGATTTTTAGGATCTCCGGCAGTGGAGCCGGCCAATAGCGATCAACAGGGGCAGAGGCATTTTTAGAGAACAAATAAGGTATTTGGTTTTCGGCAGAAATAATGATTAGTATACATATATTCAGCCTTTTGGTATATTTGTTAATAAGTCCTTCCGTTCTTTTTTATTTATTTTTAAGGATTTCCGCATTTTAAAACAACAATTTTGGTCCTTGCGATTTTTGCTTCGTTTTTTAATATTGAAATTTTCGGCTGGAAAATTTACCGAATTAGTCCACTGACTTTATATATATATATATTAAAAATTATGAAATAATAATGATGTATTAATAAATCTAAATGCTTAATAATTCCTTTGTTTATATTTGCATTTTATTTTTATCCATGTTTTTGCTTTGCATCATATACATTTAAGTGAATGATAATTGATTGGTGGATAATATTTTATGAATTATGATTATTTTTGTTTTCCTTTGTTATGTTTGGTATATTTCATGTTTCTTCTTTTTACTTGAATTTTGAGATTTCTTTTAGGTTATATTAGATTATATTTTAGAATTCTTTGACCTAGATCTTAAGATTCAAATAACATAATTTTTGAAAAAAATTTAGATCATAGGACTTAAATAGGTTAAAGTTGTATTTTAAAGTTGTATTCAAATAACACCTAAAATTTCATAACAGAATTATCAGTCTCTTTAGCTCACATTCTCTCAACTCTCTCTCTCTCTTTTCTGCAAATTATCTGTTATTTCCATTACAAATTTCTCTCTCTCGTTTCTTTTCCCCAAGAAAGAAAAGAACTCCTGCAAATGGCTCCGAAAGCCAAGCGAAATGCTACTGGCAACTACAGATGCAATGTCTATGCACAGGTACAAGAACTCAAACGTATATATTGATAATATAGAGAGAAAGATAGTTATAGAATTTATGCCGATTACTCTGAACCTCTTTTTCTTCTATCTTTGCAATCTTGAAGTTTCTCTTGGTGTGAGAGAGTTGTTTCTTAGCCTCCAATTGATTTATTTAACTCCATTGCCGGAATTCGGAGATTTTTAGGATCTCCGGCAGTGGAGCCGGCCAATAGCGATCAACAGGGGCACAGGCATTTTTAGAGAACAAATAAGGTATTTGGTTTTCGGCAGAAATAATGATTAGTATACATAATTCAGCCTTTTGGTATATTTGTTAATAAGTCCTTCCATTCTTTTTTATTTATTTTTAAGGATTTCCGCATTTTAAAACAACAATTTTGGTCCTTGTGATTTTTGCTTCGTTTTTCAATATTGAAATTTTCGGCTGGAAAATTTACCAAATTAGTCCACTGACTTTATATATATATATATATATATATATATATTAAAAATTATGAAATAATAATGATGTATTAATAAATCTATATGCTTAATAATTCCTTTGTTTATATTTGCATTTTATTTTTATCCATGTTTTTGCTTTGCATCATATACATTTAAGTGAATGATAATTGATTGGTGGATAATATTTTATGAATTATTATTATTTTTGTTTTTCTTTGTTATGTTTGGTATATTTCATGTTTCTTCTTTTTACTTGAATTTTGAGATTTCTTTTAGGTTATATTAGATTATATTTTAGAATTCTTTGACCTAGATCTTAAGATTCAAATAACATAATTTTTGAAAAAATTTAGATCATAGGACTTAAATAGGTTAAAGTTGTGTTTTAAAATCTGCAGTTAATCCCTATACTTTGAAAAAAATTGAAATTTAGTCTCTATATCTTAAAAGTTAAAAATTCAATCCTCCTAATTTTTTTATTTAAAAATCTTAATTTAGTCATCATCTCCGTTAGTAGTTTTCATTAAAATTTGTCAACTTAACCTTTTTATTTTTTTCTAATCATATGCCACGTCACATGGGAACAACCTAATCGACTTGTCAATTTGATAAATTATGACTAAAAATATTTAAAATTTTAATAATTGAACTAAGATTTTTAAATTAAAAAAAGTAGGACATAATTTTTTAAATTTTAACTACATGAGCTAAATATCAAAATTTGTCAAAGTGCAAGGACTAACCTGATGTTTTAACCAAAGGAAAATGATCAAGTTTTGGCTAAAAATAATAAAAGCCACTCAATTGAAACAAGCCCTTATACTTACTTATTTTGGAGTTAGATAAATAAATACTTTTAATTAAAGTATTCTTTTATCTTTTTATTTTATTTTTAAGTATGCCATAATTTTATTAGTTACAAAGATTAAAACTCTTTAAAAAATAACATCAACTCTATTCATCTAATTGATGAATAATTTGTAAGTATTAAGATTAATATTATTGACACCCACGAACCCCAAGATCATTATACATGGTACACAATTTTCTAGTCAACGCTATTTCTTTTCCTTTTTTTTTTTAATTTTGATCATTATTTAGATTAAATATTTGTTATTAATAAAATTATGACATGTTTAAAAATAAAAAAAAAGATATTTTTTTAATTTAATTAAAATTAATAGATTTAATGATTACAACCTCTTTTCATTACAAGCTAAGTATAAGAGATTGTTTGAATATATTGAAATAGTTTGAGGATATCTTTGATATATTAACCTCAATTTTCTTCGCAAGTTAATGAAGTATTTAGTTATTAAATTTATGGCACACTTGCGAAGTGAGTGAAAAATTTATCATACATGATGTTCCTGATTCAAATTTTATTATGATCAAATTTTTATCGAGTTATTATATAAAAAAATTCATGAAAATTATAACTTAATTTGTATAACTTTATCAATAAAACATTTAAAATTTATTCATCTCTACTAATACTAAATTCATTCGAGTAATGATTAAAAACCTTTACTTTACAAAATAAATTATATTCTTTCAAAATTTTTTTATTTTTATTTTTTTTTACCTTTTGTGATTTCATCTATTTTATACAGAAAAATAATAGGATTTAAACTAAAATGTCTATAATTTTTAATAATTGTATCTTATCATTCGACCAGTGCCTTATTTATTAATCACATCAATTTTTAAACTTACTTCTTATATAATTCCATTTTCACCCACGTAATGAGTATACCATAATCTATTATTCATAAATTTGGAGACAACATAACATTGTTAGGAGGAATAACTAAAACCTAAACCCAGACATGAAAACTATCAAAAAATTCAAACTGAAACCTTAAGCAAAAGTCCTTATTACTCTATCCAATAGACATTGGTTCAAGTAGCTAAAACTTTTCAATATTTTGATTGAGGCAAGTTACAGATCCTGAAATATATATAATCCTGAAAACTGTGAACTGCTAATCAATTTTAATCTCTTTAACAAATCACTCCATGGATTGAATCTATCAATATGCATAGAATTAATGTACAAGAAGCTCGGCAAACAAAATCGGGTAAGCGTAAATTATTCGTTATTGCCATCAGAAATATCAGTTTGAACTTTGCAGTAAATAATAGTTGGCTTACACTTTAATTCGTCCGCAGAGACGCCAGTGAGCCCCGGAATGAAAGAGAGACTTCTCGAATACCCAGATGGAACGGACAAGAACCTGCAGATCACAGAGACAAGATTTTTACATGCATAGTTCGAAGCAAAGGAAGTCAGACATAGTCATCGTATCAGCTGTGATACAGGATACATAGACAATAATGCATGTGAATATGGAGTGATAATGGTATACCATCTAAGTGCGCCCGACTTTTCATGAATGCCTTTTCATTCCACAGACCTTTTTTTTGACACAATATATCTTTTCAGATAGGTTAATTCCAGAATCTCCAAGTATCTAACTGACCAACTTAAAATAGATTCTTAAGCAATTCGAATTTTAAGTCTTCTAGAGTGAAGTCAGAATGTCGCAAAAAATTAAACCGAGAAAACGGAGGAGAACTTAAAAGGGAGGAAACAATCGGGGGTCCACATCATATAAAAGAATAACGAACAATACCTCCTTAGTTTTATCCCCAGCAACAACAGCGCCTTTAGAATCATATGCTTCGAATTTCTGCCAAAACAACAGAGACAATATCAAGGTCAATCCATGATCAATGATATTAACAAGTGGTCTTCTACAATTGTTGCGGAACCATCAATTACACAGTATAAAGTTTATCCGATAAACGACAAAGGATATGGCTGCAATGTCATATAAGCAGAGCATATCAAGGATGGATATCTTCAAAGTACGGATCGACCATGTTCTGATTTAAATAGGTTAATTGATATCTAATTGACAAGCATGTAACCATATGAAGATGCGTAGGAAATTGAAGTAGGATCAGTTTACCTCCTTAATCAGGAACTCGAGAGTAAGTTGGACCAAAGCTTTATTAAGGTCATTCTTATCAACACCAATCTGTAATGTAGAAACACCAGAAGACAAGCCACTAGTTAGAATAAAGAAAAGGTGAGACCGGTAATTAATTAAGCTGCAAACAAGAAACTAGAATGCAACTTCGCTAGACAATGATGCAGTGGATCTCTTCTAGTCTATATCTTCATTTCCGCAATGCATTTTGAATATGATTCACATTATTATTATCTTGTATTCACGGTATTACAAAGGAAAGGAGAAGAGAGATCGTTCAGAAAAATAATATATCATGTCCAGATGGTGTTGCAAAATACCTGACACACCACAGATTAGAAGACATCTGAGGAAGACATCTGAGGAAAGGAAAAATGCATATTGATGATTCGTATTTTAGGCGTATCAGGTATTTTTCTGAACATCAATATGCATATTGAGATACCTGATACGCCGAAAATACGAATCATCAATATGCATTTTTCCTTTCCTCAGATGTCTTCCTCAGATGTCTTCCTCAGATGTCTTCTAATCGGCTCCCTCTTCCCTGTTTCTGTTTCTGGGTTTATTAGTATTTTGGTTTTGGGCCGATTAGACAAGGGCCATTAGGGTTGCTTTTAGGTTGGTTTTTTCCTTTTAGAACAGCTTGTAACTCTAGATTTGTATACTGTTCGGTTTGACTTTTAATAATGGAAAAGTTTCAAATTTATTTTAGGAAAAAAAAAATCCTTGTTAGGGTCTTAACAGTTGGAGTACCTATAAAACTGGACTCTTGCCGCCCTATTCACTGCAATTCTCTGAGTATTTTTTTTTCTCTCATCTTTTCTTCCGAGTCTATTAATTAAGAATTTTTGTGTGTTTTTAGAAAGAAGAAGTAATTAGGGTTCCATGGCCAAGTGTAGATTCTCAACAGCGGAACAGGAGGTACAATGGCGTAACCTCCCTGATGATCTTTTAACTATCGTCCTTTCTCATCTTTTTGGTAAAGATTATGCCAATTTGCTAGCTGTTTGTCGTTCATGGAGGTCAGCTGCACCTCCACTGAGATCCATCCCCAATCCTTCTGCAAGTTCGTATCCGTCTCTTTTCCACTTCTCCGGTAACAATTCCAAATGCAAATTCTTTGACCCTTTTTACAACGGCACATATGTTGCTCAAATTCCTGATGAATTGATTGATGCAAGAATTTTCTTCTCCAACTACGGCTGGTTGCTCATGTGTCAAGATACTCAACTCTTTTTCTTCCATCCATTCTCCTATCAAAGGATTGACTTACCAAGCATACAACGTCACACCTTAGAAGAGTATGGCAGAATGTGCTTCTCCACTCCACCCACTTCACCTAATTGCATGGTTTTCGGTATTATAGATGATTCACCAACAGTAAGTGACGTAACAATCATTCATCGAGGAGAAAGTTCATGGCCAAACACCCGTTACAAGACAAATAATGTAAGGTTCTATTCATCTCATAGTAATCCTGTTTTCTACAAGGGTGTTTGCTATTGTTTGGCCATAGATGGAAAATTGGGCATTTTCAATCCCAACAAAAGGGGAAGCCGTTGTTGGACGATAATTGACAAGCTAAAACATCCTTGTCACTCAATTCAAGAGAACTTTTTAATTGAGTCCAATGGAGAACTGATTTCGATCTGTATGGGCCATATTGGAGAATATGTCAGGGTTTTTCGACTTAATTATCACTATGAGATTAGGTGGGAAGAAGTTCACAACTTGGGAGATGAGATGATTTTTGCTAGTCGAACAGGTAGTATGTGCATGCGGACTCATTCTATGGGGAATACTATATATTTTCCGAACTTCGACAATGGAGGTAATGGGCTGTTTTATTCTCTTGCCTCACGTAAATTTCACTCACTTGGGGTAGCATTACCTAGAAAAGATTTGTATAATACCAAACGGATGTTACATTGTGCTTGGATTACACCAACCGCTTTGGAAGTTTATACGGACGATGAGCTTAGATGGTTTCCGAATCGTGAGAATTTTATTCCTTCTAGCGGAAGAGTGAGCGTCGTGGGGGCAACCCACACACATCCCTCATTTGTCCTCACAAATCTTGAGCACTCAAACAATCAACTCTTCTTTAACATGTTCAATACCCCTCACAATGCTAAGCGGATACTTGAAGTTCGCCAAATGCACACAGTAACATGTGCTTTCAGTTGGTTATTTCAGATTGACTGGGGCTGTTTGGATTGTTTGTTAATTAATCCGCAAACCATGGAGAAGATCCACCTCCCTCGACCACCCAAAATATTCAATATATGTGCAATCTCATCGTCTCCTAAAGATCCTAGTTGTATTGTCTTGCTTATTGATTATTATTCTTTTGAAAATGGTAGTAGGGTTGATTTTATTTACTGTAGGCCTGGTGAGAGTGAATGGACAATTGTAACGGTATCGGAAGAGGTGAGTTCTAGCTCGGATGAATCACAAAATTCAACAGATTCTGATAATGGGGAAGAGGTGAATTCTAGCTCGGATGAATCCGAAAATTCAACAGATTTGGATTATGATGATGAGGATGAGGACGAGGAAATAGATCCGGAGATCCTAACTAAAGGTAGAATCGCAAGTGTAGCTGGCTACCGAGGTAAGATTTATGGGCTAATGGCTAGGTCAGACTTGGTGAAAATAGATTTTGATCCAATTTTTCAAGTGAAGTTTGTGAAAAGAGGTGTATGGGATAGAGTTGAGTTACCCTTGGCAACCTCTCTTGGAACCGTAGATAATAAGATTTACATGGTTGAATCATGTGATGAACTTTTCGTGGTTCGAATAAATTTACGTGGTGCGTGTACTGAAAATGCAAGCAAAATTACAGAAGTGGAAGTTTTCAAGTTAAGTTTGACAAGAAAAATATGGGAGAAGGTGGGATGCCTAGGGGAGAATATTGCTTTCTTTTGTTATGGACATAGTTGCTGCGTAGCAAGCTCATGCATGGAGAAAGGAAAAGGAAACTGTATATACTTTATCGATTCTTTTCCAGACGATGAAAACGTTTATGCTTTTGACTTTGAAGATGGAAGTATTTCTGTTTCTTTGCCATTTCCAGAAGTAGACATGAATGGTTTTGAGTGGACTGCTTTAACGTTAAGCTAATCTAGGACATGTAGTTTTATAGTTTTATGTTTTATCATTATTGCTATTTGTATCTTAAACACTAATCTTTCCCATTTTCTATACAAGAACAACTATGTTTTCTTATTTCAGTTGTCTGCTCCTTCCATATCAGCTATCAAAAGCATAGTGATGGCCATTATATTTTATAAATAAGTGTTCTGTTAGCCAAATAAGTCATCGCTTCTTAGTTATTGACCTCACCCAGTAGCTGGAACGAGTGGAATCCAACGATTCATGTGGCCAAAATCAGGTGACACCACATTGCATATAATAGTCTCCACATCCAGGAAGTCATTGTAAAACAGCTAGTAGACTTGATTTTCATCGAGGAAAGCACTGGAAATGAGGAACGAGTGGGGAATACCTCCTCTGCTTTAAGGATTATTGGGCGAGTGTAGCCGTTGTTACTCGAAATCTGAAACAATATCAGATAAACATGCTTTTTGTGGCTGCTCTTCACCTCCTTTGTCTCAACTCTTCATATTAAAATCAAGAAGAATGCTATTCTTATTGCTTGAGAAAGGGTGGTGAAAATGTTCTCCAACTTTATAGAGACCTCGAATTGCTTTTTCGGTTGTGTTAAAATTAGTAAGATCTAAATATTCTATGAATAATTTTTTTCCAACAAAGGGAAACTTAAAAAAAAAAAAAAATTAAAGATCCAAAACTTTCATTTTAACTCCATTCACATCATAAACATTCTACAAAGAATCTTTGTACACTTTAAACACCCACCAAATACCACTGCCATAGCTATATAAGAATGCAATTTCCAATAAATCCCTTGGATATCTCCAGCATTCCATGCAGTAAGCCACATATATGGAAATGCTCACCAGAGCGATTGAAGCCGAAGATTCATGACCCTGAGTGAGATGAGTTCTACGAATTGCAAAAAGAAAAAGTTTCATAGTTTCAATGGTTGCTGACAGGGTGAAGAGGATTCGCTGGATGTAATCATGTACATTTCTTACCATCAGGAATATAAGCCTCATTGTTTTGATTTCCTGTTTGGCTATTTTAACTTCAAATCGTGCTAGTCAAGGAAAAAAAGGATTATGCTTAAATCGAATTGTCAAGTTTTTTAGTGCTCCATTTTGGCTCGCATTTTTCATCTTCATATAGCCAGTTTTATGGATTAACAAAGTGCACTTGGCCAGCAACTATCAGACCAAGCTATTTAGAACAACAAAATAGGTGGCTCGGAGAAGGAACCTTTTTCATGATAGCCAATGACAATGAATTAAGCAAACAGACCAATGTCAAATGAAAATAACTTGACATACCAATATCAAAAAACTGACATCGGTATCTTTATTACCTTTTTTTTTCTTTTTAGTTTTATAGAAATTAAAAGTATAATTAGATGTTTTTATATAATTTTTATATAACAATCTAATAAATATAATTGATAATTTTAAGTACTAAGTTAAAAAAATCAAATTTAAGTACCGAAATAAATACATTTAAGGGCTAAATCATAAATTAAGCCTATTAAAAAACCCTTCAATTGAGATAAATATTTTGAAAATTAATTATTACAGTTGAATACCTTCTTTTTAAATTAAACTCAAATTTAATTAATTTACTCGTTAGTTTTAGCTACAACGTCAACCTTTGCTGAAAGGTTCATTCGCACATCAAATTCAACAAGCATCAACAAAACCAACTCATTTTTTCCCGACCTATAAGTCCATAAGTTCCTTTAAAACATTATAAACATTTTCTACCATATCTTAAAACAGACATCATAGCCATCATGTCTTGCAACCAATTACATCATACCCATGATCTATCGACTATCAATCTTGCTAAGCTCACTCATTTGCACAACCTAGGTCCTATGATATATCTGCCTCATTCTCCAACCTTTCAAGTTATTTAACTACTATGCTACTCCGACTCTTTCCGAGACTCATATCCGGAAATGCTAAGGAGATACGACAATCCATAGACCTTTTAAATACAAATAATAATAATAATAATAACCATGTCAAACACATATCCTTATCCAACATTCTAGTTTGCTCTAAGTAACAACCATACTAATCAAAATACTTTTTATTTCAAACTACTACATCCTCTCCTTTGTGTAGGAACACAAAAGGTATTTGCACTTTCAAGCAAGCTTCACGATCATCTTCAATAGACATGACAACCTACAAACCATTAATAGAAGATTTAAAGTTCTCTTCCTATTTTAAACCAAACTCTCACTCTCTTTATTGACTCTAATAACTCTTTTAATGCAGCAAGTAATGTCACTCAGAAAAACAGAATCAGTTATCACTATTATTACTCAGTGTTGTTAATTGCACTAGGTGCAGTCTAGGCGCTAGAACCCTTATAGTGGCTCAAGCGCAAGGTGCAAAAGAAAGCACTAGCCTTTGTAATGTAAAGCACAATATATTCGTGAGTTCTTGTATGTGTGTATACACATGTACATATGTATACAAGGCTTAAGACATAATTGTAACACCCCAAACCCGACCCAGATGTTATGGCCAAATTTGCCGGTGTCACATTGAAGGGTAACTCGTACAAATCGATGTCGTTGGAAGACTTTGAAAACAATTGCTAGTTTGTGGTTTAAAACGGTGTTTGCACTATGTGTGACTGAAACTAGCCTTGTTAGAAAAATGCTTTAGTTTAAATTGAAGTCCATGGAATGTTTGCTCCATTGAAAATTTGAGAGTTCAAATAAAAACCTTGAGTATGAGAATTTGAAAACCCGAGTTCGTAATCCTTTGTTAAGTCTCTTGTTTGATTACAGCGGAAGCTCATTCTTAAAAAAAAGGTTCAGGTGTTTATGTTGATTCAAGAATGCCCTTTTATTTGAGAAAACAAGTTTAAGTTTGGAAATCAAACAGTTGAGATAATAATAACCAAATATAAAATCAACCTAGATTAAAGGCCTTATTACAACCCAATTAAAAACGATTAAAGATAAAATAAATGTAACTACTGAAATATTAAATAGCTAGCAGTGTGGCCACCTCTGAGTCCTCCCATATGTCAAATCGCCTACTGAGAATCACCTGAAAAATTAAAAAGAGAGGGTGAGTTTACGAAAACTCAGTGTGTACAACCCTCAACAGAAAATAAAACATGCATCAAACAAATTGGGCCTAAGCCCTTTTCAATAATGGTGGCATTAGGCCTAGGCCCATAATAGCCTCAGCTGGGCTTGAGCCCATATCCAATAGCACAAGTCACATTTATCTGGGCCTAAGCCTGTTTCAATATCAAATCAATATATGTAATGCATAAATGCCCATACCAACCCTGCACACCATCTCCGTCCAACCCTACACATTATGTAGGGATAAAATCGACCTACCCAGCCCTACACACCAAGTATGGGGATAAAATCAACCTACCAACCCAACACACCACGTATGGTACTGTGAAACGGCAACATAGTTGCCAGATAACAGGCTAAAAAGCCTTTCAGGCTTCCTTCTCTTTAATAACAAACCCACCCTAATGTAATGCAACATAAAATCATGGTATGCTAGTATACAGAAAATAGATCATACATTTATCATTAAACAGAACAGATATACATAATCAGATCATCTCGTGGCCACCATAATCAATTATATATCCTATAGTATCAAAACAGACATTTTGCCTACAGGGATATTTTGGTCAATTTGCCCTTAGGGGCATGTAAGTCATTTACCATTGTGGACCTACATATATATTTTGGCCCATTAACAAATCCACATATCACTTAGTGTGTTTTATGACAATTTCAGAAAAGGTACATTACACTAGGGCCCAAAAACCCAATACGTAGCCCAAACGGGGCCCACGTTCTCATTTGGCCCATTAGGCCCAAATCTACCATAGTCCACGTGGTTAGCCTAACCAGCTCGTCAAATCTTACCAATCCATCAATTTTACTCGAGATGGAGCCCTAGATCGAGCCCAGGACTTTTCCCACACTACATATGTAATATCCCGAATTAGGGCCTAATCGGAATAGTGATTTCGTGACCACAAATCCGAGATAGAAATAATTATTTTATTATTATTTTGATGTTTATGATGTGATTGCATGATGGTGTGAAAATTTCGTGAAGAAAGTCTATGCATAAAGTGCTTAATTTGAAATTAGGGACTAAATCGAATAAGTTGCAAAACTTGCATTCTAGAAGCTTTTAGTATGAAATTGCTTTGGAATATTAATTAGGAGGTATTAAATAGAAATTTGACCAACTTCTAAAATTAGGCTTGTACATGAAAAATTTCAAAGAAAGGCATTAAGGGTATTTTGGTCATTTGGTAATTAAAAGATTAAAAAAGGGAAAAAGATGGCAAAATATGTCCATCTTCTTCATTAGCACGAAATTTCAAGGGTTCTCCACTTGTTTCAAGCTTCCAAGCTCCATAATCAAGAGAAACGAGATTCAAGTCGTGATCGAGGGAAAAACAAAGTTTACGAGGAATAGGCTCGATTATTGATATTTTGATACCGAGGTAAGTTCATGTGTAAATAAGGTAACATAATTGTTATTTTAAGCGATTTAATGTTATTTATATGATATAATACTTATTATCATGAAATATTATGCTTTGTGAATTATTATTTAGTAATATGCAAATTATGTGAGCTATTTGATAAATGTGAAATGCTACCAAGTATCGGTTCCAACATTTTGAGGAAGATGACAAAGGTGTGCGATCAAAGAAAATCCCGTTTGAACCTTGGGAATAGATTAGGATACAAGTGACATGTCACTAGGATGACTGAGTTCCGAACTCGTTGAGTTGAGTCTGAGTTCATGAGATGTAACTAGGCATCCGAGCTCGTTGAGTTGAGTTCGAGTTCACTTATGGATGCGAACACCCGAGCTCGTTGAGTTGAGTCCAAGTTTGCTTATGGGCGGGTTACATGGTAGCTTGGCTACGTAAATTCCATAGGCTATTGAGTTTGTCTAGCTACGGATATGATGCTATTATATGTGAAATCCGCGTATCCGAGTTATATTCTGAGGTGTTCAATGGGTAGATTTTTAAATGAATAATGAGAACGCCTAAACGAACGAGGTATGTTGGAAAATATGATGAAAGAGGAAGTTGAACAAGTATGAGCCTAAATCTTGAATTGAGAACTTGGTAAGACAAGAATGTGGTAAAATAGCAAGTATTCTTGTTCCATGAATGTTTTAATGATACTATGTAATTGGTGGTTGTGTTGGTTTGCATGATTATGTTACTTGTTATTTACATGTGAATTTACTAAGCATTTATGCTTACTCCCTCTTTTCCATTCATTGTGGATTTTGGCAAGCCAGCTTGGATATCGGGAAGGTCGAAGAAACGTTCACACTATCGGAGGAAGAATTGGTATATTGGCTTGTATATTTTGATGTATGGCATGTATAGCACTATAATCACTTTGTGTAAATGATCTCATGATATGGTGATCGCATAGTAAGGAAATACTTGGAAATGATTAGCCATTGGAATGGCCAATCTAAATTATGTTTGGTATTATGTGTGTTAATGTGTTACTTAGGCCATGAAAATCCATAAAAAGATGAACTTTGTTATAAAACAGAATTTTTCAGCAGCAATGATGTGAGTTTGAAAAATCACTAAAAATAATAGAGACAAGATTAGATGGTGAATAAAATATGAAATTGAAGCTTATTGTGTCTATTTTCATATCGAAGAAATGGAACATGTAAAAGGATTTTATTTTATAAGATATTTGAGTTTTGGTGGAACAGGGTAGAACGATTTCTGAATCCTCTGTTCAGAATTTAGAAATTCATTAAAAAATTGTACAAAAATAATTAGGAGTCATACTATATATGTACAGATTCCTTATTGAGTATAGTTTTAGGAGAAATAAACGGCATAGTTATTTGAGTTTTGTATAGAGATAAAAGTGATTCGTAGTGAACATAGGTCAGAGCAGTCAAACACTGAAACAGGGGAAATTTAACTAATAAACTGCACTAATTGGCCTGACCAAAAATTCTAGAAAAAATTTATTAGATAGATATATGAGTCTAGTTTCAAGGAAAATTTACGGATCTTAATTTCGATTTTCATAACTCGAGGTATGATTTTTTAAGCGACTGTGACGCAGATGGACAGTTTATTACAAATGATGAAATAAATGGTTTAAAGTCGTTTAAGGGGTAAATTAAGTTTAGTAACACCTCAAACTCGACTCCGGTGACGGTCTCGGGTAAGAGGGCGTTACAACATACCCTTCCTAAATCACTTAGCTATTAAACAAAACATGCAATTATAAAATATTTAAACACATTTAAATTATTTAAGCTACCTTCTAACCGATCCCACACTCAAGGCCCAATACTTCTAGGCCCAAAATTCGGGGTGTTATAATAATAAACTCCTAAATGTTTATGATATTAGCAGGGGCGAGGCCAGAAACTTTTTTTAGGGAGGATCGAAATTAAATTGTAATTTTTATGATAGTAAAAATGCAATTCCACCATTTTAATAGTCTATATCTTTATAATTTTTAAAATATTAAATCAAATTTTTATCATTTTTAGGGGTTCAAAGTATTACTAATTTAAAATTTTAAAAATTTTAAAGAGCTTAAATAAATTCTTTTTTCATTTTTTTTGAGTCTAGCGCCTACCAACCTATCCGCCCCTAGATATTAGAATTCAAATAGGTAAGAATTTATATTTTTTATTTAAATCTTAGGATTCAAATAGGTTAGAACTCTATTTTTTTTTAAATTTAGATATTAGGTTGATATAGGTTAGCTTTCTCTTTCCCTACTTAAATCTTAGGCTATAGAGGTTAGAATTTTAATTTTCTATCAATTAAATCATAGGTTCTTATAGGTTAGAATTTAAACTTCCATCAATTAGATTTTAAGTTTTATTTGGTTAGAATTAAAATTGATTAGCTCTTAGGATTCAATGGGTATTTTGATTTTGTTTTAATAGTATTGAATTTTGAGCTTGTAAAAATAGAATGTCAATAATGACAATATTTAACGCCCCTAACTCGCATCCGTCATTGGAATAGGGCTTTGAAGCTTTACCGAAATTTATCGATCAAACATGCAGAATTCTCAAACATTTCATATCATCAAAACAAGTCATCAAAGCATCAATTTAATTCAAATTATAAACATATCAAATCCAAATCAATTTGCCCAGTTCATGAGCACTTAAACATAGAATTAAATTCACATGTAGCTATCTAAATTTAGTTCAATTTACCATGCCATAATATGGCTTTAAAAACAAACACATATTTATAGGTATAAAACCAACTAATATTAAACTTATAATCTCATTTACATTCAATCCACAAAATAACTATTATTTAGACACCCTAAGTACATGCCGAGACAAAAGATGGACATCACCACATTTAAATTTGGGATCGTTGTTGGATGCTGAATCGACGATTAAAAAGTGAAGTAACTAATTTGCGCACGGAAAACAAAACCATACGCTGAGTAAAACTCAATGGTATTTCTATAATCCGAATATTTAAAGACAAAATAATATAATAAGCACAACTGAATATTTAAAATCCACATTTATTTATATAATAACGTTAACCATTCAATACTCAAATCATAATTACATCATTTTATACCAAATTCAATTCTCATCACTTGCTATATAATAGCTTTTCAGAATTTGATCCACAAATTATTTGAAACAATAATAATATCCAATTCATGTGTCTCATTTTCATGTTTCAATTCACTAATATTCCATTTTCAGTTCACATACAATATCATCTAATATCAATCATAGTACCATTTTATTTAATTACCCTTATTAACACGATTCAGACTCGGACAGATACACGGATCCAACCAACACACCTATTTGGCACCCAACGCTTTATCGGATAAATCCAAAGTAATAACTGCGCCCAGTGCTATATAAATTTAATACCCAATGTCTCATTGATTAAATCGAAGCAAATTGACACCTAGTGCCTCATCGACTCAAAGTCAAAGAAATCCCTGAACTTTTCCAATCCTATGGCATGCCATCTATATCCAACTCAGCCTGATAAAGTTAATAGGGTTTAAGTTCACTTTCCAAATACAATTGATATTCAATATCCAAATTTCACATTAACACATATATTCATTTCAATTCAATCAACTTTAAATCAATTCAATAATCAAAGTGTCATATACTCATCTTAACCACTTACCATATATATTAATTTAAAATACAACAATTAACAACTAGGTTCGGATTATAGAAATACAAACCGGAAATTCTGCGCTATTCGATGTCAACTTTATCTTTCCCCTTTTTAGTTGAGGATTTCGGTACGACGTTAGCTACGGAATTAAAACAATTAAAATTCATCAATACAACACAATTCAATTTCATATTGAATATTTCAATTTTTATTTAATATTTGCCTAAATTCTAATTCAATCCCTAAACCGAGACTAATTTTTATTCTTCACAATTAATTCTATATTTTCATACAATTTCCATTTTAAACTAAATTTAACTCCCTATTTTTACTTAAATCTCTAAATTTTGAATTTTTCACAATTTAGTCCCTATTACTCAAAATTTACAATTTATTGTACAATTTAATCCTTTTTCATTTCTAACTTAAAAATCTATCAATTTAATCCCTAATACTAAAATTATTCAACATTAACAACATCTAAAAACTCAAAAATTGCTAAAATTTCGACATAGGTCAATTAGTACTTAACACCGGAATTTTAAAAACATAAAAATTACAAGAAAAAGGACTAAATTGACTAACCAATTGAACTTTAAACCCTAAAAGTCCCTAAGCCTTGTGTCTTTCTTTTTCTTTTTCTTTCTTTCCTTTCTATTTTTGTTTGGCTTTGGCTTTTTATTCTTTTTGTTATTCATTTACTTATTTGATTTTATTATACATTTGTTTATTATTATAATATATATACTAAGTAAACTTATTTTATTATAATATATATTAAATTTATAAATATCTTACCTTATGCCGTCTCGTTAAAGAACAATAGCATAATTGCTTCTTTAATCCCTTTAATTTTTCTTTAATCTATAATGCAACTTTCACTCTACATGCAATTTAGTTCTTATACTTAATTTCTCTTAATTAATGCAATTTCACTTAATCAAAACCTAATTAACTACACAACTAACTTCGTAAATATTTTTACGAGTCCGATTTACGGGAGCGGAGTCTCAAAATTCACTTTTCGACACCCCTGACTATCGAGTCGTTACACAATATATTGCAAAGAAAAGAAGATGAAAAATAAAGAACGCACAAATTTTTATGTTAAAACCCTTTCGGGGAAAAACCACGAGCAGAGGAGAAGAAAATTCACTATATCGAATTCGAATAATTACAAGAGGAGTAGACTATGTCTATTTATAGGATTGTAAAACCATATTCTAATAGGAGTGTAGTAAGATTGAAACACTTTATTCTAATCAATATCAAATATATGGAGTTTAATAAGGTTTAAAAAACCTTATTCTAAAATAAAATAAAAGAAGTGTAGTTCTATATGGATTTTAGTTTTATTTTATTTCTTTTATTTATTTTACCACTGTATTTTATTTAAATAAGGATTCGAGTTACTCAATTCTAACAGACCTTTTAAAAGGTTAAATTTCGATTTAAGATTATTGGAGTCAACTTTGAGATTTTTGAATTAGAAATATTAAACATCGAATTTTGTAAGATTATCTTTAGATAGACATTGTAGGAATGCTATAATCTTTCTTACATTTAATTGTCCTCTCGAACTTCGATTTTGATACGAGCCCGAATCTAGTTTTTTAAGATTTTTCCTTAAGAATAGTTCTAAAATTGTAGGCAATAGGCATACTTGGCCTAGTTTAAGTTGGTTAGTGACGATTCTACTTGTGTTTAGGTTTTAAATTACACATTGAGACAAAGCTCATATATAATTTATAAATTTAATATTTATCCTTAAATTTTATTTAAAATGATATTTTGTTTGATTTTATATTAGGTTGTGTATTCAAATTTTAATGGATTTGAATATTCGACGAATAATAATACTTAATTTACATACGAATAATTATATTGAGATAATTTATAAATTTAAATTTTTAAGTAAATTTACGGACTTAAATAATGCATGGAAGTTTAATCCAATATAAGGTTAGTGAGAGTATACCACATGTGAGTCCTCAAACTACCCAAGAGGTGCTCAACCATATGTTATATATTTGCATCATTTCGACGACTTCCCAAACCAACTCAACTCTCTGATTAACTTATCTTAAAAAACTCATTACTACTTAAATCAAAACCTCAAATCTGAATTCCTCATTGTTCTCTTTTTGAGATTTAGGGTCTAAATTTTCTAATTCTTCTTACATTGTGATTTAAACTAATTTTTTTATCAAATTAATCTTTAAATTAGTAATTGCTCCTACATTTAACTCTGAATTTTTTTTCTTTAAGTTAGTATTTGAAATTAATTGTTCAATTAATTGGAGTTTGAATTTAATTTGTCTAACTTTTTTTAAAACAAATATAAAGGACTAATTTTCATAGAAAAAATTTAAGCTCAAATGTAAAAATAAATTTCAAATTCAGGGATTAACTTAGAAAAAGATATTCTAAATTAACCCATTTATTTCCTTGTAATATAAAACTTTCACTTTATGAGATAAGATAAGGTTACAAAACCAAATTAAATATTAATAATTGAGCTTTGAAAGGAATAATCTCTGAATAAAATAGTTTTTAATTGATTGAGGATTGAGTGATGTAATTCAGTTGAATCTTTTCAAAGTTAAATTTGAAGTAAATGATTTGAGTAGAATTTATAAAAGTATTTTTTTTGAAGTTCTTGAGAAAAGTTAATTGATATTTTCATTAAAAATTAAAAGTAATTATTTTAATTAATGCATGACAATGACTATATTGGGCTATAAGTAACTTATTTAAGTACTATGTTAGTCAATTCAAATGAGAGAAAAGAAGAGATCAAGAACTATATTGGAACAATAAAAACATACAATTAAACAACAGCTACAACTCTATTCGTCCAAGTAAACACTTAGACTTGATTATTTCAAACAACTAAAAAGAACACGATACAAAATATGACACAACAACATCATAAATACTGAACACTCCATTAATGACAATCCAAAGCTTTAGTAACTCACCAATCTTTCAATGGCTGCAGTTTCTTGAGAAATCCATTCATCCCAACACCCATGAAACTTTGCTTCTAAACCTAGGTGCTCTTCTTTGGTGGTGTATTGCCATATTTCCAAGTGAATTGCTTTAAACCATCAGGATAAGTACCCCCTGCAACCTCATGGATTGGTATCGCATCTGAAATTTCTTTCAAATCTTCTTTTGTCAGTTTTACTTTCACTGATTCAATGTTGCTGTCTAGATTTTTAATCTTGGTTGTTCCTGTAAGAAGTGAAAACAATGTGTCAAAAGCTTTGGTTTTAAATCTCAATGCAAACTATATATATAAATTGGCCTTTGGGACAGGATTTTTCAGGCCATTCTTAGTTACTCGAACTTGTATCGGAGTGTCCAACACAGATATGTTCATTTTCCTAAGGTTTTACATATATCTGGAGGAATATGCTAGAAAAGTCTATGCCATTTCTGCAGGTTACTTACTCCGACTGTATCCGTGTCTAATACCCAACATATTTTGACATGAGTATTGAATACAGTTCTCCAAATATATGAAAAACTTAAAAAAGTATAGGAGTTCACTTATATTGGATCACCTCGGAATTCGAGTTGAAAGTGATTGAATGTGACTTACCGGGAATAGGAGAAACATCATCCCCTTGATGAAGAACCCAGGCAAGTGCAAGTTGCGCCGGTGTACATCCATGCTTTTCAGCCAACTTCTCTACTTTCGAATATAGGATCCTATTTTGCTCCAAGTTTTCTCCTTGAAACCTTGGGAACACTCCCTTAAAAAATAAATGTTTGTAATGAGTCAACCGATCTGTTTTTTTACAACTTAGAAGCATGTTACTATGTTATCCGAACTCTTCATTTTCTTTAATTACTCATATCGAACATGTCTCTGACACATAATTGGATATAAGTATGAAAGTAACATCCTTCAAATAAATGAAAATGAAACTTAAAAAAAACTGAGTATATTCATGTCGGACACATATCTGTATCCAACACTTACTCCTGAACCCATATAACATAGATAAGTATAGGTTAAAGCCATATAAAGTGAGTTTCCATACCAGAGAACTATTAGAGGTATCCTCCTTTGCTTTACCCGCAAAGAAACCATGACCAAGGGGACTATATGCAACAATCCCAATTCCGAGTTCCCTGTATTGTTGAACACATTTAGGCAGACATAACCTCACAGCAGTTGAAGGAGTTAAAACAGTTGATAACTTGAGAAAAGACAAACAATAAGTGAGCAAAAGGGTATAATTATATCCCTCCAAATATATAAAAATTTGAATATATCTATATTCGAATAAAAAAAAAAAGTTACGATGATTGAAGGTAGAAGAATAAACCTGCAAAGGGGAATTAGTTCTTCCTCAACATCACGAGTCCAGAGCGACCACTCAAGTTGTACGGCAGTAAGAGGATGAACAGCGTGTGCCCTCCTTATAGTTTCGGGGCTAGCTTCAGATATACCAATGTACTTTATTTTTCCCTCTTCCACCAACTTCTTCAGTTCTTCCATCTATTATACATGAAATAAATATAAATTATGCTTAATTTTCCCATAAACAAAATAAAATCGTATTTGTGTTAAAGAAAGACAAAATGGTGTTTTAAATGCAGCAATGCTTACGGTATCTTCAATAGGAGTGTTGCGGTCAACTCTGATTATATAGTAAAGATCAATATAATCCACATCAAGGCGTTGAAGGCTAGCCTCAAGTGAAGAACGAACAAATTCAGGAGTGCCATTGATAACAGGACCATCTGGACCCATGCTTTCAACACCGAATTTTGTAGCCAACTGAACCTTCTCTCGTGGCAGATGCTTCAATGCCTGCAAAAAAAGAAATGATGTTGGTTTCTCATATTCCTTTAACGAGCCAAGAACAAGATTGAAAACATTAAATCATATCGATTTGATAAACTAAAAAAATCCATCTCTCACGCATATCTTCGAACATGTAATAGACACAAGAGTGTGGGAAATTGAGAACATGAAAGAATCGCTCTCAGTTTCAATGTGATTCAACTTGAAGAGATGACGAAAGGATGTTACCTTTCCGACCAGAATTTCGTTAGTTTTGGGTCCATAGAAGTCGGCTGTATCGATGTGAGTGACTCCTCTTTCGACTGCATGCTTAATGATGGCTATGCCATCTTCATCTGACACTGAATGATCGTGACCTGTAAGACTCATACACCCAAATCCCAGCTTTGAAACCTGCAGCAACCAAAAAACAATGGATTTTACCCCCCAAAAGAAAACGCCATTTTCTTAACTAATATAACTGGTAGGAAACAAAATCTCAAACCTCAAACCCTTGAGTTCCAAGTTTC
This sequence comes from Gossypium stocksii, assembly GCA_020496765.1. Classification (NCBI taxonomy): domain Eukaryota; kingdom Viridiplantae; phylum Streptophyta; class Magnoliopsida; order Malvales; family Malvaceae; genus Gossypium; species Gossypium stocksii. The sequence goes on from CM035623.1 coordinate 117,703,710, forward strand.
ACTCTAGGAATCTCAATTGCCATCTTTTGTTTCCTTTTTCTTCTTCTCCTTCTTTGTGTACTATAAACAAAGGCTTCTCTGATTACTGAACCTCTAAAAACTTTCCTTAAATAGAAAATCTTGATGGGCTTTATCCAGTATCTTATCTTGTTCTCAGCTTTGTCAACATTCTAACGTCATTAAGCATGTCATCCCATCTGCCTCAATTGAATGAGTGGATAAAGCTCTTTTTCAGACACGTTTGACGAGGTTTAAATCCTTTGGTTAAATATATCATTTGATATTCAAGTTTAGTTTTTTTTTCTAATTTGATATTTGTGTTATTTTAAGGTAAATTATAGAAAAAATCATTAAATTGGGGTGAAATTTCTTTTCTTTTTTTTTACTTCTAAACTATGAAAAATTATATTTTTTGTCACTAAAATTATCTACTTATAATATTTCTATCACTCGTCTGTTAATAGAAAAGTGAGATGAGGCATATTAATTTAAGAGTTAATATGTAATTTGATCATTAAATTATAATTAAGATATTTAATTTGATACTTTTACAACATTTTTAACAAGAAAAAAATAAAAAAAGTTTAAAATATAAAAAAATCCTAAAAATTCATTATTTATTTTATGAAATTATAAAAATATTTTTAAAAATTGTAATTATGTAAAAAAAAATATAAAAACTTTATAACAAACAAAACACGTATTTTACAAATTAAAAGAAAATACGTTTTTATTGGTATAGCATAGAACCATTTTGCATAATATATTGGATATTATTAAATCTGATCAACTTGTCTGCTACTGTAGCTTTCAGTGCTGAAAAGCAAGCCAAGCCTCTTCCTTTGAGCAGCTACTGGGAAACCGACAATAATTGAACTATTAGACCCAAGCTGCGTTACAGCCGCACAGCTCTACGTAAGGTCATGGTCACGTAGTGTAAAAACGTATTTTGTTTATTATATAATTTTTATAATTTTTTGTTTTATTTTTTTACATGATTATAATTTAAAAAAAACATAATTTCAAATAAATGATGAAATTTCAAAATAATTTAAGATTTTTTATATTTTTAGAATTTTTAATTTTTTTGAAATTATTGTTAAAAATGTTATAAAAGTTTTAAATTGAATGTTTAAGCTATAATTTAGGGATCAAATTAGATATTAATCCTTGAATTAGTATGCCACTTCACTTTTTTGTTAAATCTGTAACAACCATCAATGGATGAGCGGCCAAAACGTTATATGTTGATAACTTTACTGATCAAAATTTAACTTTTCGTAGTCTAGTGAAAAAATCACCAAAGTTTAGTGACCATTTTAGTAATTTACCCTTATTTTTATTCAATATGGTACCTATGCTTGACAAAAAAAAGTTCATCTCATATTTTTTTATTTGATATAACATTTGGTATTCAAGTTTGACTTTTTAACACGATATTTATGTTATTTTTATCCAATATGATACTTACATTTGAAAAAAAATATATTTTTTGGTATTTAAAAATAAAAATATTAATTTTTTAGACTCGGGTTTTAAGATTAATTTAGTGAAAAATAACTTCTAATATTTTATGTTTAAATTTTTCATGATGTTCTTAATAAAATAAATTTAGTGTTATTTGTAAATTTGTTTAGTTTTGCATTAAATTTATTCAAATAATATGATTTAATTCAAGTTTTAGGATCGATGTGATGAAATTTAATTGCTAATATTATTAACCATTAAAAAGTTGGCATCTTTAACTTTAGGTATCAGTACAAATTCTCATCCAATTCTAAAATCTGGATTAAACATTAAAAAGTTAACATTGTTAACTTTTGGTATCAAAATATATAACTTTTGTCAAATATAAATAACATATTAAAAAAAAAAGTACCAGTTTCTAAAATAGAAAATTTTCCATTTAGAACATTTATAATTTATAAAATTTTAAATTAATAATAGTAAAGTTGCACTTTACCTCCCAAAAATAAAAATTTGATTTAATCCTTTAAAAATTATAAAGATATAGAATATTAAAATAGTAAAATTACATTTTTACTATCATAAAAATATACATTTAATTATGACCCTCTAAAAATTATTTTTTGACCCCACCACCGACCATTTTAGAAAAATAAGTATCAAATACCAAATTATATATTTAATTTTTTTATAAATATTTTTCACAAAGATAATCAATTAATCATAAAATGTTGTTTATGATCCCATATTTAAAAAAAATATTTTTTCAGTCATCCCATATTTAATTACTTGTTTTTGACTTCTGGAAGTTTTAAAATATTTCGAAAAAGAAGGGACCAGGGATGGTCCAAAGAGTTGGCAGACAATGGAAGATTCTAAATACAATTGTCCTTTGGTAGAAAATCAACATTGGTATAACTTCTGGAATCTTAAGCTTGAGCTGTCGAGTTTTAACCACTTCCTAAATTGACACCCATACTTCACTAACGACATGCTATTGTACTTAAATTTATAATTTAAGATAAAATTTATTAAAATATGACGTCATAATAAAAAATAACATAAATATAATAATATGTGAAATAAAATTAGAATCATTTTGAAAGTTCTGGATATATCATCAGAATATAAATACATAGAAGTGTTAGAATTTGCATAAAATAAATTATAAATTTATCAAAAATTATATTATTTTTATATAATTTTTAAATTACTCATAATCTCTAATTTTTACATTGAAAGATATTACACAATTAGATACATTTAAACTTACGACTTCTCAATTGTTGCATCAATAATGATGTCAATTGAGTTAAGATTTAATTAGTTATAATATTAAATATTACTAGATTTATGACATACCCATGCGTGAAAATAATCATGCAATAAATATATTTATTAAAATATAACTTAATTTATATATAGAATAATATTTTAATAATTTTATAATTAAATTAATGCATGACGTTCGTATAAACTCAATAAATATATATTATCACGCAAAAAGTATTACTAATATGATCGGACCAAGCATTATCATAATTCATAATTATCCTTCAAATATTTGTCATTGTCTCTTTCATAAAAAGGTTTACTCTCTTTAATTCAAATTAAGGAATGTTACCAACAAGTATGGGTGCAATGGTAAAATATATTGTACTTTTAAGAAGAGATATAAATTCAAATCTTGGAGATGACATTGTTGGGATGAATAGCTAAGCACATGAACCATAAAATGAACATGAAAAATACAAAAAATTTTAAGGAATCCCATAGTCTTGGATAATTCTATAAATACGTATTAATTAGAAAATACTTTCACCGCTTATTGAGATATTTAAAATTTTAAATTTTATATTTATATTAACAATATATTTTAGAGCTACATATGAATTTTAATTTAATATTCAAATTGATATATAAATTTTGAATTGACACAATTATATATATATATATATATAATTTTAATTTTGATTTAATTTTACACATTTAAATAAATATATATTGATATTAGATAAATAGTATTATTTGTATATGTAATCAGAGGCAAATTCAGGGGTGCTGGCAAGGCCTTGGCTCCCTAAAATGAAAAATTATTGTCTTGGCCCTTTAGAAATTTTTAAAATTTTAAATTAGTAAAGGTAAAATTGCACTTTACCCCCTAAAATTATGAAAATTTAATTCAATCCGTTAAAAATTATAAGATATAGATTATTAAAAATTAAAATTTCATTTCGGGCCCTAAAAAAATTTTCTAGCTTCGCCCCTCTATGTAATAAGTGAATATTAAATGGCGATTGTATAGACAATGGTGCTAATAATTGATGAAAATTACATCAAATTAAAATTTCATGTATAAAATTACACATAATTAAAATTTATTTATTATATTACATATTAATCAAATTCATATGTAATTTTAATATTTACCCCTTATATAAATTTTAGATATATGAATTTATCCATCATAAATTATGTAAAATAGGAGAAGAATTGAGAGAAATAATAGAAAATAATGGAAACGCAACGTAGCATGAAAAATAACAAAAAGACGAAACTTATATGAAATGAAATAATATCAAATATGTTTTATTTTCATTCTTATATTTATACTTATAATTTATTATAATATTTAAAAAATTTATGATTTTTTTCTATTTTTACAAGTTTTATAATTTTTATAAATTTATATAAATTTTTAATTTTTATTATTTTAATATTTTTTATAGAAAAAATATAAGATTAAACCAACAACTACCCTATATCACTATCTAATTAGTCTATTAATTAATTTTAATAGTCAACGTGATAACAAACAGAAACAAATAAGTGGAAAATCCAAACAAAGTCTAGGAGTTTCGTAATTTTATCCAAATTCCCAAGGATAAAATCTATTCTTTATCTATTTAAATAAAAATAAATCTAATCTTAATTAAATTCTTAACAAAATATTTTATAAATTAAAAATAAAAAAACAAAATAATCAAAAAAATGTATACAAAATTTTTTGCTCACAAGCCAAATCTTAGCAATGATATTAAGGGTAAGTTTGGATGGGCGATTGCGTGCGGTGTTGTGCGTTTAGCCTACTTTTTGTCTCACGTTACAATGTCGCCACAGTATCTAATTTTACTGCCACCACTATTTTTACACTAACGGCAAATAAACGCACCGTTCATTCAAACTCACCATAAATTTGACTATATTCTAATATTCTAGATATGTACTACACCGACATATAAAATTGACCACTAAACACCAAATTTAATAACAGTCATATTTAAAATTCATTAGAATTAACAACAAAAATGTGTCAATCAATCACAGATAGGAACAAGGTTGCCGACTTTTCACTAATGTCGGTTGTTGCTTATTTTCTAGAGTGAACCACAAATCAATTTTTTTTCCTTTTTTCTCCCTTTTTTTCCCTTTCATCATTTCCTAATTTCATAGCTTTGATCTTGACTCGTTTTTTCATTAAATGAGGGGTACGAAATAAATTAAATTAATTTTTCCATCAAAAGTATTATATAAAATTTTTAATTTTTTTTATCTCTGTCTTATAAGTACAACATTTGAATGAATAGAAGACTTTTTCCACTGTATGTATATGAATTCAGCTAATTAAAAACAATTGCAAAATACAAGTGAAAAATTGGTTTCCCAAAGCAGCCAAAATCTAAAAAAACTCTTTAAAAGCTGTCCCTAAAGGAATAGAAGCTTTAATTTGAAAATTGAATATCTAATTTTAAGCCAAGTAAGTAAAGGTATTTTTAAGGTGGGTTTAACTTTTTAATGAAAAGGAAGGTGTTGCAACGACTTTATAAAGATCACGTGTTTAAAAATGTCAACTTCTTAAAAGTGGTTTGAGTTTAGGTGAGTTTAGTCATGCTTTTAAAATGTGTTTTTACCGAGTGTTATAAAAAACTATTTTTGATAAATATTTTTGAAAAAGTTTGATTTATGATTTGAGTATTTAATATTATTGTCAAAAATATTTTTAAGAAATAAAATATTTATTTTAGAGATATTATTATCAAGTAATAAATATGTATTTAAATAATGTTTAAATTAATTAATATTATTATATTTAATAAGAATATAAGAAAATTATTATAACTTTAATCTTTTAGTATATGAAATATAAATTTTAAATATTTTTAAGCAATAAATATTAATTATTTATAAAATTTAATTAGAATATATAAACTATATTTTGAATATTTAAATATAATCATTAAATATTTGTAATTAGATATTAACACATTTGTATTATTTTAAAAAAATATTTTTTATTTTTAATTAATGATTTTAATACATTTGTAATAAAGTACTAAAAAAAAGAAGGAAAAATACTATGTTATTGGAGGGGTAAAAAGTAATTAAGCACCAAAAGTGCTTTGGGGAGAGGAAAAGCTAAAAATGTTAGCTTCTTCTCAAGGGTGCTTTCCAAAAATGCTAAAAAAACTACTTTTGCTTTTAGGTTCAAAAGCACTTCTAACTTCAAAAGTTGTTTGTTTAGTATTGCTTCTGGCTTGAAAAGTGCTTTTGACCCCAAAAACACTTTTGAAAAGCAATGCTAAACAAAGCTTGTAACACCTCTATACCGTAACCATCGCCGGAATAGGTAAGAGGTATTACCGGACTTGTAATTTAGACCGGAACAGTAAAACTCTAAACTTTTATCAAACATCATCACAATTCAACAACATCCATCATAGCATGCTTAAAACAATCATATAAAGATTCATTCATTCATTAGGGACTAAATTGATAACATAAAATATATAAGAAAACTTAAGAAAATTTTCAGCATAGGGTCACACGGCCGTGTGCTTCACATGGTAACCAGACACGCCCATGTGTCCAAGCTGTGGCAAAACAGGGCATACATACTGACTTGTGCACATGGCCACAAGACAAGCCCGTGTGGCTAGGCCATGTGAAAATTATGAAGTTATTGACTTGCGCCAACGGGTACAAGACACAGCCGTGTGTCTAGCCCGTGTGGCACAAAATAGGCTTGGTACAAGCCATTTTCACACCCCAAATGATTATGTACCTACAAGCATTATTTTGCAACAATTCATATACCAATTGAGCAACCAATTCAGCCAAAAACAAGCATATTTATACCAACTCATAATCAACCAAATTTTCATACCAATTTGCATCATCAAACATGTACCAAATGAGTCATTTCCATACCTATTTAAACTTACCAATTCAATCCAAATAAAACCTATCAACTAATCACATTTAACATCACATATATCATGTATCATTCATCCAAAATACCATATAAAGAGCATAACATATAATGCATACTTAACAAACTAACCATTTCTATTTCAAGCCATGTCTCATAGCTTGAACAAATACCAAAACATACCACATTCATCCATACATAGATAACCATAAACATTAACTTATAAACTAGCCTATACATGTCATATTTACAACATTTATAAAGATCCAAAAGTACCGAATTCTTGCTTAGATAGTGTGATAGCAATCTCCGACTTTGTCCAGAATCGAGCTAGCTTCCGAATCTATAAAACACGGGAAAAATAAACAAAGTAAACTTTTTAAAGCTTAGTAAGCCCGTATAATATAGAATTTAACTTACCGAATCAACATTTAAAAGTGCAATAACATTATCAAATCAATTCATATGTCCTCAATGCCTATTCAATCATCACAACCATGTTAGTCATATAACAACCATGTAACCATCCAATCCAAAGATGAAATAAACATGTAATCTTCATGTAATCATATTTCATGTTACCATTCATTCATTTATCACAAACTCATATAGCATTTAATCATATAACTATGTAACCATTTATTTAAACATATCATATACCTTATATGCATATACTTGTACCATGTACTTCATGTATTTTATGTCATTCATGTAAACATATACTTGTAATGTATATTCCATGTACTTATACTTTGTTTAACATATATTCCCATATTAATCATGTACATATATATATCATGTAATTTATGTAATCCTTATACCTCTTGTAAAATGTATTTCATATAATACATATCGGCAAATTGCCCGTTGAACCTTTGGAAACATCAAGGGATACTCGGGTAAATCCGTCAATTCATCATGTATGCTCTTTCGAGCCATGTACGGTATGCTCCTCCTGAGCCGATAACGGTAAGCCCGAAGGCTGAACATGTAATCCCAAAGGATGAACGGTAAGTCCGAAGACTGAACATGTAAGCTCGAAGGCTGAACTGTAAGTTCGAAGACTAAACATGTAAGCCCGAAGGCTGAACGGTAAGTCCGAAAATTGAACATGTAAGCTCATGAGCTGTGGTGAGTCTGCAACGAATGCTGGAGCTCAACCAACCTGTAGCCTTAGTGACATGTCACTTGTATCCTACGACTTTCTACTGTTCAAACGGGACTCGGTAATCGATGTAATCATGTAATCAATAGGCATTTAATCTCTAAAATTCATTTATTCAATTATATAATATTCGATTCAATCATTTAAGAAAAATACACAAGTTTGATTCTAATTATATAAACTTACCTCGATTTAGCTTGTATATCCAAAACCAATTCGTCTACCTTCCGTTTCCCTCGATCAAGTTTCGGTATTTGTTTATCTTGATCTATATTAATCAAATTTAACTCAATTATTCAACAGTACATTCAATTTAGTCCAAAGACATGTATTTTGGCTATTTTGCAAAATAGCCCTTGTATTTTCATAATTTAACAATTTAGTCCTAAATTCTCAAAAAATAAATTACACATTTTTAGCTAAAATTCACTATGGCCGAATTTTCCATAATCTCTACTAAGCCCATATTTCCATTTTATTCGCATTTTTAACCACAAAAATCCTATCTTTTATTAATTCCAAATACTCAATTTTATCCAAAATTGCTTTATAAAACTTGTATATCTATAAACAACCATTAATAATTCATCAAGAAACATCAAAATAGACATGTATTCAACAATGGCATCTTTCAAAAACATCAACAATTTTAGAAATTGAGGTACGAGCTAGCTTAAGTACATAACAACGATCTCAAAAATGTAAAAATCATAAAAAACCGGAACAAAACATACCTTTAATTGCCCATTTTCCTAGCCGAACCCTTAAAGCCTTTTATTCATTCTTTTTCCTTTGATTTTCAGCTAACCATGAATAAAATGAAACCAAATTTCTATTTTGTTTTATTAAACAAATGCATTATTATTAAAAAACAAAATTAACCTTAATGACACCATTTGGAAATCATGCATTTCAAGGTCACTACTGTCCATTCCAAATAACAATGGATAAATTTCATTCTAAGGCCTTCCAATTATAAAGCCATAGCCATATAAGTCATTCTATTAATAGAGCACATATTTATCATTTTACGCAATTTAGTCTTTTTTACCGAATTAGCTATTTAAACGGTAAAATTTCCAAACGAAATTTTCACACAGTAAATCTATCATGCTGTAAGACATAATAAAATAATAAAATAAATATTTTAACTCGGTTAAGTGGTTCCGAAACCACTCATTCTGATCAAACTCAAAATTAGGTTATTACAAAGCCTAAGTTTAATTGGCATAAGCATTATTGTTAATATTGAAAAGCATGAGTTTGGGTATACTGAAACGCATTATCCTCTTATTTATAGGTTGGGGAGGAACTATGGATAGTTCTAGACATTTTGTCTAAAAAAAGAGCAAATAATACTAGAACTTATAATGGGATTGTTCAAAAAAATTTGAAGAAAAAGTTTAGTGATGTAGTGAATTGGATGTTTACCACTTGTGATTAAAACTAAAATTTTAAGATAAATTGTTCTATTATTCATTAAATTACGTGTAAATTTTTGTTTTGATTGTCTAACTAAAAAAAGCTACAATTGGTCACTAAACTATTTGCAAGTTTTCATTTAAGTTAATTAAAATCGATTCTATATGGCATTCTTTGTTTGTATTGTTTTAACCAACTGAGAACTCTTTTCCCCCTTCTCTTCTACAATCCAATTTTTTTAATGGAACAACTTTGGATGTCATGAATCTACGAACTAAAAATCAAAGAACTTTTTTCTCTGATTTCTGACACTGGCCATCATATTGACTTGGATCTAAGGTAAGTTTTCCTACTTATCGATGGGTATTAATCCATTGTACCAATCGTTGACTCATAATTGAGCATGCTGACAGAATTTAAAAAAAAAATTAATAACCCATGTAATACCCTAAATAATTTATTTTTGTTTCTGTAAATTTTAATATAAGTATGTATCTGCTTCAGTGGTAAGTGTTTTAGGTGTGTGTATGAGGTCTTGGGTTTAAGTCTCACATTTGTAAATTTTTTTATTTTTGGTCTTAGTCTTATCCCTGTTAGGTAGGTTTATGGAATATTGTTTGTAAAGCCATATTAGAATAAGCTTGTTGGTTTGAGTGGTAAGGAGTTAATTTATTGGAGGTCTTTTGTTCGAATCATTGTTAGGCATGAGTGATAATTTTTGCTCCAATTGCGTGGAAGAGGTTCGGTGGAAGTGGGTTTCTGTGTTAGTTGGGTGGTTAGTGGATGTAGATGCAGTAGGATTATCTTAATTTAATATATTTTTTGCTCTTTCTCAAACTTTTGACTTTTTTCTTCTCTTTTTGACTTCTGTTCCTTTTGGGTGTATCCTTCTTCTTTTTGCATTCTTTTTGGTTTTGGTGGTGAATTCTTCGTTCGATCGTTGCCGTCGGGATTTCGGGTTCTTCTTTTTGATATGGTAAGTAGAGTTCTGTTTGTTGCAAACATTTAGTTTTTAGAGTTGTCAGTGATATTTAATCGTGATTATTAATTGATGGAATCTGTGTTTAGGTGAAGGTGGTGAGGCAAAAAATCTCACTTCAAGGTTTTGTACGCATTAGCAGTGGTTTGTCGTCAATAGTAAGTCGGTTTCGTGTTAGTTTTTCGTTGACAAATTCGTTAATCAATCTTTTAAATCGGTGTCGGGAATTCTGTTTTTAGGTTTCAGAAGTCTCGAGGTTATTTTTGCATCAAAATCGAACCAAATGTGTACTCTTAACACAAAAAATCGAGTTTCGACGAAAGCTGAAAATAAAGTCTGTAATAAGGTAATTTTGCCCGAGCCCAATAAAGCCCAAATAAACACAAAAGAACAAATAAAATCAAAAAATTGTCTAAATGTCCATTTACAGACTAAAAAGGCCCAATACCCTAAAAACCAACACCATCCCGGGTCAACCCCATACCCAGGTCAGCCCAACATACCCAAACCCAGTAGCCCACTTAAACTAAAGCCTACTACCCGTTTACCAAACCCAACCCGGATGGCCCAAGCACCCTAAACACCAGCCTACCCTAGCCCATATGACCGGCAGAAACAGGAACAACAAACCCTAGGTGCGCCGCACCTAGGGTCCTTCAGCCTTTGACCCTCGGCCACCAGCTCCACCGCCACTTTAGCCTCTGTCCACATCAACCATCACCAGTGCCTGCAAACAATAAATGAAACGAACGTCAGCAACTGAAGAAGAAACAGTGAAGCACAAGTAAAGCAGAGACATGAACAAAAAACGCAAAGGGACATTCGGATATAAAAGGATCCAAAAAACAGAAATCGGGGCCCTTTTTTTTTTTTCTTCTCTTCCTTTTTCTTTAAGATAACAAAAAAGCGATTGTAACCAAAAAAAAAAAAACAAAAAAACACTTGTAATCTGGAAGCAAGAATATAGAAAAAAGAGAAAAAGTTTAAGGTGATTTCCGATTTTGAGTTCACTTTTTTTCTCTTCTTTTGTTTTTCTATTTCTATTTTCTTTTCTCTTCCGTTAGTTCGATTTAAAAGAAAGTAGGTAAGCAACCGATACCTGACTTTGATTTAGGGGCGCGAATGGGGACATTCCGGTGACCCTGTGTCGTCGAGAAGCGCTCGGGACTCCGACGAGGGTAGGAGGTATCGAGTTGATTACCATCTCAGTCGCTTTGATTCAGTTTTACCTGCATTCAAAAACCTTTCTTAATCGGTTTAAATGAAACTAACAAGGAAGCCAAACAATAGGCTTTCGTTTACCTCGGAAAAATGCCGAAAATTCCTTTCTTGCGGCTGTCGCGACCACCTGCAATGAAGGGATTCTAACCCTAAGCAAGGAGGCGCCGAAATGAAGCAGAAGGAGGGTGACTCGGATGAAGTATATTAGGGCTAAAAACTTTGGTTTTAAAGAGGACTAAACGGCACCGTTTAGAGCCCCTTTTCATGGCCTAAAACGGTGCCATATGAGCCATAGGACCCGTACAACCCGACTCTTTTCAACATGAGACCCGCGTGTTTCTATGCGTTTGGGGTTATTTGCGTTGTTGGGACCTCCGCTTCTGCAGTGTGGTTCGATTAAGTCCTGCATTGGTTTTCTTTTGTTCTAATTTAGCCTTATGATTTTACTTTGGATGCAATTTTGCCCTCCGGCCATCTGAAGGGATGGACCTTTTGAACGTTGCGTTTAAAGGACGGGATTATTTTCCCAATCAGTCCCCCATTGTTTCAGCGTACTACTATTTGACACGCATCTAGACGTAGCATCCGGGGAGGGTGTTTATTTCCAATATTGGTCCCTGTGCTTTGAGCCCGTGTATCACTTAGGTCCATGGCTCGTTTTTGATTTTTAATCTGGGCTACAAATTCTATTTTGGTTTTAAATTAAGTCCTTAACTCAGTTTCCTTAGTTAGTTTACTTATTAATTGACCCTTTTGATATATGGTTTTCATTTGTATTTCTGTTATCTTATTTTATGGTTCGTTCTATCGTTCCCTTCTATTTGTTTAAATGCGTAGACCTATGTATATATGAATATCATGTTGTGATTCTTGTATTTTATTGTTTTTACGTGTTATTATATTGTACCCAGTTCGGTTATATTGTATTTTATACACATATATTTATATGGTATTGTTAATAGTCGTTCTAAATACTATCATTTCCAATACGTATATATTTAATGATGTGTTATTTATATTTTTTTACTATATCGTGTATATGGGTTGATGCTATCGTAAATATTTCGTACAATATATCTATCTTGAAGTTGTACTTTACACATGTGTTATGTTCTTTTACCTTATATATATATATATATATCTTTATTTCTAATAAGTATGTGTATTTTTATACCTCATGTATATAAGTTAATATTGTTTATGTAAATATTTTAGTGTACTATGTGTTCCCTTTTAATTTTACTCTTTTTACATTGTGCATATTACTATGTGGAAACATTTTAATGTATTATATATTTTTATATTTTTATATTATACATATTATTGATATTTTCGTATTTTGTGGATATATTTTAATGTTTTTATGCTTTACGCCTATTATTTTTTTTTATTATAACCATCCTTTATGCATTTTTTATAGAATACTACATAAATATCGTATTATATACATATATATATATATATTATATTCTACATAATTATATATGTACTTTTCATATCTTTTTACTACCTGTTTCATTCCTATTTCATGCATACACTTTAATATTATTATGTATAAGCATTTTTCGTAGGTTACATATATGTATATATTTTTATTATGTATATTATATCTTCGTACCATATGTTTACCATTATTTCACCTACTTTCTATATTAATATCTTAAATATTATATGTTTGTATACACATATTTATATATACATATACTTTCTTCACTTTAAAAATCTTATCCTCATTTTAAATAATATATATATTGTTTATTTAAATTTTTATTTATTCAAATTCTTATAGCTCAAAACCGTTTTCCATAATTATCTATTTTTATGGGCTAAAAGTTTTTTATTGCATTTATTTTAATTTGTCTTTCATCTCTTTTAACTTTATTTATATTCCTTCGAATGTTAATATTATTATTTGCATACAATGCCATGCTATAATTGCCGATAGTGTGCTTTATTTGGCATTTGTTGGTTATAATGACATGTTATTAAAACATATAGATTATGAATTATTTCTTTGCTTTGTATGTTACTATTCCATGTTTGTTTTCTATAAAAGTCGGATTTGATATTATTCTAAAAAAAAAAAATCCCATCCCAAGGTTTTCAAAAATATCATTCATGTTTGGATTCCTCGAGGGAATCGAGCCTTAACTTACTAGGTTCCGGTTTTTCTCGTTAAACCTAAGCTATTTAGCGTCGCTTTCAAAACCAAAATGTGTGAGCTTTTGAATAAACTTTATTCTCGAGATTTTGAAATGTTGCGTCCTAACTTACTGAATGTGGCGTTCATCGTCTCGAAATAAGAATTTCAAAATCTAGGCAATATTTCATATTTTGAGGTTTTGAAAGATCGAGCCTTAACTTACTGGGTTCTGGTTTTTTCATTTAACTCAAAATAATTAAATATCCTTTTGGAATTTAAATATATAAACCTTTTAAGTGAGAAAGGCGCGCTTAATTTTAAGAAATAGATGTGTCGCATCCTAACTTACTGGGTACGACATCCTCATTCCTTCGAAATAAGCGAGCCTCGTTTTTTACTTCTACATATTCAAACGTTTTAATAAAAGGGATCGATTTTAAATTCTTCCGAATTTTTAAACCTTCGACGTTAAGAAACTAATTAATCAACTAGGTACCAATTTTGGGCGTATCGGGGGTGCTAATCCTTCCTCGTGCGTAACCGACTCCCGAGCCTGTTCTCTGATTTTCGTAGACCCAAACTAATTGTTTTAATAAATTCAAAATAGTTTATTAAAATAATTTGAGGTGATCCGATCGTACCTCAAAAGGGTCGGTGGCGACTCCCATTTTAGAATTTCAAGGTCGATCTCCTATTTTTCAAAACTTTTGAAAAAAAATGGTTTCGACAAAGTCTGTCGACGCAATATGGGTGTATGGCCAACCGTGTGGTTGGCCTGTGCGAGACACAGCCGTGTGATTGACGAAGGTGTGACTGTGCAAAAGACACGACTGTGTGACGGTGTGAGTGTGGCTGTGTAGGCCATAAGAATTAGGCCAAGTTGGGTGTGTGGGCCAACATGGGCGTATGGGTCTTGGGTTAGGCCGTGTGGGCCACACGGGTAAGGCCAATCTGTGCGTGTGGGCCACACGAGCATGTGGGCCCAGAATTTTAAAATTTTCTCTAAGGTTGCATAGGTCATTTCGATCAACTGTGGACCTATTGTAGGGTTGGTTAGGGCTAACCAAACCCTATTTCGTGTGATTGGATATTCTGATAAACTAATCTGAGTAGGATACTGATGTGTATGTCTGACTGTACTGTTCAAATATGTATCTATCTATATACGAGCATGTTGAGCATGTTTAATCTGATATTTTTATATCTGTGATTAGGGGGAATTGTATATGTGGAGGAAGTGATCTGTATGACGACTCATCGCATATATTCTGGCAGCTTAACTGCATGTTATCTGTTATGTGTCGCATCAACACTATATGGTGTATAGGAATGGGTGAATGTTTATAACCCCACATGGTGTGATGGGATGGTCAAAGATGGTGTGTAGAGGGTAGGGGTAGGATTCTGGATATCTGATCTAATTATTTGATTCTGGTATATGTTTCTGTTAAGGACTTAAGTCCGTATCTGTATTTGTTCTGCATATGAAAACTATATGTATATTTGCATGACTATTTCTGTTGGGTTACATACTGAATTTATGAAAACTTATATCTATTTGTTTATTTTGTTCAGATAATCCACAGATTTAGGCGGGTCGGTGCGATGGAGGCTTAGCAATGACTACATGACCGAGATCTGTTTTTGTTTAGTCATAAAGGCTTCATTTTAAAAGTTGGTTTCCTTGAGAGTTTGTAAATTTTGGGACTTTTTGGACTGTTGGTTTAAATTTTGGGTTTTGGTTGCGCTATGATTTCTAAACTATGACGATTTGCCAAAATATCGATTTCACACGAACAAATGTTATTTCTGAAAACATGAGCATGATTTTGATTTTAACGGTTTTACAAACTTCCTCTGCAAAATAATTTGGTTAACCTAAAAAGGATAGAATATAACGGTTTCAATAATAAAAAATATATAAATGAATATGTTTTAAACCTGAACGTTTTATCAAAATATCATCAGTTTTACAACCCTTCTTTGTAACACATCTGGATTCGGCCATAACGTCTAGATCTGGTTAGGGGTATTATAGCCCAATTACTTAAATAAAAACTTTTCAATACTTAAGTGATCAAAACGAAAAATTACCTATAATTTAGTGACTAATGATATAATTTTCCGTGTTTGAAACCCACAGAAAAAGACGAAGCTACGTAATTTATTCGAAAACACACGTTATCCCATCAAAATTGAGGAATTAAAAACAAGCAAATGAAGTTTTGCGATGCCTAAAGCCGACCCTTTGGATGGTATGATTCTTTTATTGACTAAAAAAGAGGGGAGGCAAATATAACCCTTCAAATGTAGAAAAGAGGGGGCTTGGAGGGAAGCAATGAGAAACCGCCAATGCAGTGATTCTCTAAATTTGATTGGATTTTCAATTTGAATTGGTTCTCAAATTTACATGTTATTTCTAATAGAATATATGTTGTTTTGTATGTTGATTTTCTTCAAGGCTTGCTATATTTTCTTGTTGGTCTCCTTTGCATGGCCATTGGTTTGCAATGTTTTCATTGAGCTGCGGGCATGAGAGATATGGAGATACTTGCAGAAGTCGTCAGATTTTTTCTAGAGTTGAGTGCCATACTCAATTATTAGAAAATGAGGTAATCTGTAGCTGTAAATAGTTGTTTTTCAGACGAGGTTCTCTATTTATTTCTCTGCGATAGTGGCAAAGGCTTCTACCTCCACCCATTCGAAGGAGTATCTTATAGAAACCACTATGAACTTCTTCTGTGTTATAGCTAGCTGGAAAGGAGTATGGATGTTTTTAACCTTAAGTTGCGAAGGGTCAAAGGCTGGAAATGAGTTGGAAATGTGGGTGCAAATTTTTGGCATAGCTTGCATCTCATGACTATTCCCAATGCATCTTTTTTCAATGTGGGCCATTAATAGCCTCGGCGAAGGACTTCCTAGACAAGGGCCCTTGCACTTGGATGGAGACCGCATATCCTTTCATGTACTTTCTTGTTCACGTAGTCTGTTTCTTCTAGCGAAGACATCTTAGTGGCAGAGGTTTCTAACAGGGGAAGTCACTCTAGGTCAGCGTCTCCATTCTCTTGGCCCTTCGATCATAAAGTTGGCTAGATATGCAGCAACCAACTATGTAGTGAATAGTTGGTTCTAGTGTAAATGTGTTAGTATATTGGTCAATTAAAATGAGAGAAAAAGAAGAGATTAAGAATTGTATTAGAACAATAACAACATACACTTACTAAACAACAGGTAAAACTTTATTCATCCAAGCAAAGAAAAAGAAACTTGGACTTGATTATTTCGAACACCGTAAAAGAAATTAAAACATGATATAAAGTATGACATAACATCACAAATTCTTTTTTGGGTAATGGAGGCTTCAACTTTCACTGAACCCCTCCTTAATGGCAATCCAGAGCTTTAGTAATAACTCATGAAACTTTGTTTTAAAACCTAGGCGCTCTTCTTTGGTGGTGTATTGCCATATTTCCAAGAGAATTTCTTTAAAGCGTCAGGATAACTACCACCTGCAACCTCATGGATTGGGATCACATCTGAAATTTCTTTCAAATCTTCTTTTGTCAGCTTTACTTTCACTGATTCAATGTTGCTATCTAGATTTTTTATCTTGGTTGTTCCTGTAAGAAGTGAAAACCAAGTGTCAAAAGCTTTAGTCTTAAATCTTAATGCAAACAATATATATATATATATATATATATATATAAATTGGATCACCTCGGAATCCAAGTTGAAAGTGATTGAATGTGACTTACCAGGAATAGGGGCAACATCATCCCCTTGATGAAGAACCCAGGAAAGTGCAAGTTGTGCCGGTGTACATCCATACTTTTCAGCCAACTTCTCTACTTTCGAATATAGGATCCTATTTTTCTCCAAGTTTTCTCCTTGAAACCTAGGAAACAGTCCCTTAAAAAAGTAGACGTTTGTAATTAGTCAATCAAACTGTTTTTTCTTTTTTACAACTTAGAAGCATGTTACTATAAAATATTAAAGTCCTATGTTATCCGAACTCTTTAAATATTCATATCCAACATGTCTTTGACGCATATTCGGATATAAATACAAAGGTAACATCTTTCAAATAAATGAAAATGGAACCTAGAAAAAATTGAATATATATATTTATGTTGGACACATATCGGTATCCAACACTTATTTCCGAGTCCATATAACATAGGTTATGTATAAACTAAAGTCATATAAAGTAAGTTGCCATACCAGAAAACTACCAATATCCCCCTTTGCTTTACCGGCAAAGAAACCACGACCAAGGGGACTATATGGAACAATCCCAATCCCAAGTTCCCTGCATTGATGAACACATTTAAGCATGCATAATCTCATAGCAGTTGAAGGAGTTAAAACTGTTGATAGCTTGAGTTTTTTGAGTCTTAACAGTACTCGATCAACATTTTAATTTTGACATATATCAACAAAAGGGTATTTCTATAACCCTCCAAACATATAAAACTTTGAATATACCTATATTCTAACAATGATTAAAGATAGAAGAATAAACCTGCAAAGGGGAATTATTTCTTCCTCAACATCACGAGTCCAGAGCGACCACTCGATTTGTACGGCAGTAAGGGGATGAACAGCGTGTGCCCTCCTTATAGTTTCGGGGCTAGCTTCAGATATGCCAATGTACTTTATTTTTCCCTCTTCCACCAACTTCTTCAGTTCTTCCATCTATCGTACATGAAATAAATATAAATTATGCTTAATTTTCCCATAAACAAAATAAAATCGTATTTGTGTTAAAGAAAGATAAAATAGGGTTTTTAATGCAGCAATGCTTACTGTATCCTCTATAGGAGTATTGGTGTCAACTCTGATAATATAGTAAAGATCAATGTAATCGACGTCAAGGCGTTGAAGGCTAGCCTCAAGAGAAGAACGAACAAATTCAGGAGTGCCATTGATAACCGGACCACCTGGACCCATGCTCTCAACACCGAATTTTGTAGCCAATTGTATCTTCTCTCGTGGCAGATGCTTCAATGCCTGCAAAAAAAGTTCCCCACATTCCTTCAAATCATATCTATTTCATAAACTAAAAAACGCCATCTCTCACCAATATCTTCGAGCATGTAATTGACACAAATGTATGGGACATTGTGAAAATGAAAGAATCCCTCACAGCTCAATGTAATTCAACTTGAAGAGTTGATCAAACAAAGGGCGTTACCTTTCCAACCAGAATTTCGTTAGTTTTGGGTCCATATAAGTCAGCTGTATCGAAGTGAGTGATCCCTCTTTCGAATGCATGCTTAATGATAGCTATGCCAACTTCATCTGACACTGACACGTTGTGATCTGAAAGACCCATACACCCAAATCCTAGCTTTGAAACCTGCAACCAAAAACAATGGATTTTACCTTCAATGGAAAAGCATCTTCTTAACTAATATAACTAGGAAGAAACAAAATCTGAAACCTCAAATCCTTGAGATCCAAGTTTCACTCTAGGAATCTGAATTGCCATCTTTTTTTCTTGCTTGTTCTTTCTGTTCTACAATCAAAGGCTTCTGTGATTATTAAACAACTCCAAACATACCGTTAAATATATAGAAAAATTTGAGGCCTTCATGCCGAATCCTGTTCTTACGTCATTCACTATGTCATCCCATATTTAATTATTTGTTTTTGACTTCTAGAATTGAAGAACCATTAAGTATTTGAAAACAACTGGGCGAAGTTTTTGTCAAAAGAGCTATAGATCATGGCGTCTGCTATTCATCAACCAACGTCCCAATATAGGGCTGTTTCGTTTCCATATTGCTTATTTTTTCAAATTCATCATTTAGAAAGAAAAAAAAAAAAAATCTGCCTTCAACCAATACCAAAATCCGGACTTTCTAGAAAAGAAATTTATTTAGAGGGTTAAAATATGCCTATAGTCCTTGTATTTTTCAAAAATTATGAATGTAGTCCCTCTACTTGTATTTCCAAGAATTTAGCCCCTCTACTTTTTAGATTTTAAAATTCAGGTCCAACTGGTTTTAAAATTCAGGTCCAACTGTTAATATTGTTATTTTTTTGTTACATCCAGATTAATTACAACATCTTTTTTTTAATTACATGGCTACTAAGGCCTTTTATTATTATTATTATTATTATTATTATTATTATTATTATTATTGCAAAGTATCACAACAACAAATTTAACAAAAAAAGCATTAACAATTAAATTTGAATTTTGAAATATAATTTGTAGAATGACTAAATTTGTAAAAATACAAGTACGGGGACTAAATTTTTAATTTTTGAAAAGTACAAAAACTATAAGCACATTTTAACCCTCTAAATAATCTTTTTCTAGAAAGTCAAGGATTTTGATATTGACTGTCAAATGTTGCCCTGATTGATAATTGACGGATAACTGATTGTTGATTGCAGCGATTGGTTTGATAACTGTTTATTTAAGATTATTCTGTAAAACTTAGTTGATAGTTAAAAGTTGATATGTGTAAAATGACAAATAACGGCATGACGCATTTTATTGTTTATTTATTTATAAAATTTTAGTCTTTATTGAGTGAAATTATTGAAATAAAACACTATTGCCAAGGAATTAAAACATCCATTATGAAAATTAATTAGTAAATATTTTTGAAATTTTAAATAAACAAATTTCTTATGTTCCTTATTTGCAAATATTAACATTGTGGAAATTGATAAATATTAATAGTGTATCAATATAATTATAAACTATATTCTTAGTGATAATTATACCGTATTCTTTGTATGTAAATTAGTGATAATTATATCACACTCTGAATAAATAATTCTTTGAGTAGCATATTTCAGTTAATATAAAGTTGCATGAGAAATCATTTTACACGACTAAATTGAAAATAAATTAAGAGTATATAAATATTTAAGAAATAGATACATGTGGCAAAAAGAGTAATTTTGTAGCAAGCATGTAGCAAAGGGAATAATTTTTTAGCAAACATGGTCAAATATATCATTTCACATATTTCATTTCTAATTAACTGTGAAAAAAATTATGAATCTCAACGTTTTTAAAATTGAATTAAATTGAGTTAGAGGGGAGATTGTATTAAAAATTACAGTTTTTATAGGTTTATCTTAATGTGAAAATATATATATGTTTGATGTCGATACATTGTTTAAAGAATTTTGATATCTAAAGGGTGTTCGAGGATAAGCTTTCATAATTATGTTTGAATATTAAAAAATATGATATGAGAAAAAGTAGTGAATTATTTGCTGCTCATGGTTTTACATTCCAAAATAGTAATGATTTACAATAATCGCTGCATGTTTATGTAATTTTTCTTCCATCAGATCCTATCGTTATAAATTATTGATTGGTTGAAGCACGTTGTAAAGGGAAAAAAAATTGTTTTTTTTTTCCTTAAATTATAACTATTTTTCCATTTAAATATTTAAATGTTGTTTTTTTTTTTTTTTTGTTAAAAATGATTATAAACGGTCAATTTTATCTTATTCCTAAACATATTACCAGTTAATAAGAATAACACATGATTTGTATAGCACTTTTGATAAATAAATAAAAAAAGATAAATTTCAAAAATAGTCACTTTTATGTACCTAAGATTACATTTTGATCACTTATGTTTGAAATGTTACATTTTAATCACTCACATTATCGTTTTGTTACGAAGTGGTTACTCTACCGTTAAACTCCATTATCTCTCTAACGGCAGTCCTACATGACAGTCCAAATGTGTTTTAAATGCCAACTTGGATGTCTAGTTGTTGGGATGAAAATATGTTTTTAATTAAATAAATTTAATTTGGATTGCTACGTAGGACATCCAAGTTTGCATTTAAAATCCATTTAGACTGCCATGTAGGACCATCGTTAGGGAGGTAACGGAGCTTAACGGTAGAGTGACCACTTCATAATAAAACGATAACGTAAGTGACTAAAACATAATATTTCAAACATAAGTGACTAAAATGTAATTTGAGACAAACAAAAATGACTATTGTTGTAGTTTATCCAAAAAATAAGTATTTAAATAGGAAAACAATATATTTTGGGTTTAATTTTATAATTAAGTTTATTTCTAAAAAATTATTTTTGGTGAATTATAAGAGGATGATAAAACCCTAACAACAACATAACTAGCACAGCTCGAGTCTAGATCACATTTTGGATGGTGAATTGTTCTAGATAATTTTGCTCCGAGACAAGTAACTTCACGTCTTGAGATAAGTTTATTATTATTTTAGATAATTTTGCTCCAATGTTGTAACGTCTCAAGACATTAGGGTCTATGTCTCAATACAAAGGCCTTCAGGTCTCGAGATTGGTCTTGAGACTAACCTCTATTGTTTTCTTAATTTACCTTTGATGTTTGGTTGTCTCAAGACAAGGGATTCTTGTCTCGAAACTTAGAATAAAGAAAAATTATTTTAACTTCGACGTGCCATTGTCTCAAGACAAAGCCAAATGTCACTTTGCCTCGAAACCTAAGCTAATGCAATGCACCATGTACTAGGATTTGTTCTTGGGATTTTGAAACTTTAAGCTAAATTGACCTAAAATGTACATTTCAAATGCATTCAAACATCAACCAAAATATGCCTAAACTTTACCTCAACTCAAACAGATGCACTTAACATATGAAACACATTCAAACACCATCTAGTCATTGCATTCAATGTATCACTATCCAACAAGGTAAATAACAAAATCAAACACAGAATCATGCATTATTATCTACTAATCAAGAATTGAAATTCATCTCTCAAAATATTATAAGTCAAGCTACCAAAATATGCTAAAAACATCAAAATATTATAGGTACATACAAAATAGGCACACCTTGACTTCCGAGTTGAGCTGCTAAGTTGGATGCTTACGAGCTTATGGTCTACTTTAACATTCGTTCAAAACCTGCGTATGGAAATAAACAAAACCGTACGTTAAGTAATGTATACACAATAGTGCTAACATAATTTAAAATCAATAACAATTGTAGTAATAATTGAATAACATACTAAGTTCGTGAATTTATATATAATCAAACTTTATTTCATGGTCTATAATTCATATAAACATATATTCAACTAAACCATTACACCTCCCAAGTTATTTCATAGTTACATATCATATAACTATATCTATATCAATGTAATACTTGCATTTACGTATTGAAGCATTGGGGATCAACCCGATTAAGCAACAAACAAGTAAAAATAGCGGAAGAAATTGAGAAATTAAACACACAAATTTAACGTGAAAAAACCCCTCCAAAGAGGATAAAAAACCACGGGCAAATATAATTTTACTATAATAGCAAAAGAACGAAGAGTACAAAAGATGGAGATAAAAACTAAACCCCGAAAACCCAAAAACAAAGAACCCTTAAAATGTAAACACAAAATTCTCTAAATGTGTTATGAGTTCTAATCTCTAATGGATGTATTTTCTAAGGTTGTAAAAGAGCCTATTTAGGCTAAATTCATAGGCCAAATAATAATAAAATAATCTAGACTAATCAAAGTTTGATTAAAACAAATAAACAGAGTTTAACTCGATAATTATTTCTCAAATTTGACTGAAATATGAGCCATACTTAACAAATCTCCACCTTAACTCATATTTCCACAACACTATCTTTGCCAAAGCCCGCCACGGGCCTATCTTGAACTATAATGGGAATTAACTAAGTCGAATCTATGCTTAGAAACTGGAAAACTTCTGTTGAAACCATTTTTATGAAAAAAGAGCTTGACTTTATGTTTGAAAACTAAAAAATGAGAGTTGTCAACAATCTTTTTTTTTAATGAGGTGTGATCAGATCACCTCGTAATTTGATCGTTTTAATAAACGGTTTGATTTACTAAAACAATGATTTTGGTCCACAAAATTCAAGAGAACGGGTTCGGGAGTCGGTTACATTAGAGGAAGGATTAACACACTTTTAACGCCCAAAATTGGTACGTAATTGATTAATTAATGTCTTAGTGTCGAAAATTGAAAACTTGAAAAGAGTTTAAAATACGATCCTTTTTTTTTATTAATGTTAATTTTACTTTTTTTTAAAACGCTTGAATAAATCGAAACGAATATTAAAGACCCTCTCGTCTCGAGATAGCAAAATGTCACATCCTATAGCTAGGACACAACACCTCGAATCCTTAAGAATAAGCTTGCCTTTTATTTTTTATTTTAAAATCTCGTACATTTTAATTTTAAAAGGATATTCGGTTATTTAGGTTTAACGAAAAAATCAAAACCTAGTAAGTTAGGGTACGACTTCTCAAATTTTCAAGTACAAAATATTGTCTTATTTTAAAAATTTTCTTTTTACGTATTAATGTGACATGAATTGATTATAATAATGGTAATAATATTAATAATCAGATCACAATAATAAAATAAATAAAGTAACTTTAAATAAAAATGAAAATGGAAAATGCACAATTTAAAAAAGATAAATAAATATAACATGAACATATTAGAAATAATAAAATAACAAAAACATTAGAATTAAAATAATAACAACAATAATAAAAACGCACAATTAAAAAAGTATGAATAATCTATTTTTTAATCTAAAAGGAAAAAGAAATAATAATAAATAAAATAAAATAAAATAAAAAGTTTGTGGAAAGGTTGAAATAAAATAGATTAAGGATTAAACCAAGATTAAAGTTAATTTAAAAGTAAAGATTTAAATAATAAAAATGTAAAATATAAAAATGCAGATTTTTTTTTTTGAAAAAATAAAATAAGGACTAAAATTAAAAATCAAACAAAATTTTAAGGGATAAATCGAAAATGAAAATAAGGTGAAGGACATGACCGTAACGCGTGAATAAAAGGTAGGTACCAAACGGGAAAATATCCCTGTCCTCCAAAACGCATAGTTCCAGTAGAGACTAAAATGAAATTAGAAAAAAGCATAGGGAAGAAATTTAAAAACAAGAAAAACTGGATTGCAAATCAATTAAAAAACGGAAGGGCTAAAGGTGAAATTAAACCCTTTCGCAGAAACACGCGGATCTTGAGGTTCGAGAGGGTCAAATTTCAGGTCAAAGCAGAACGACGTCATTTTTGGCGTTTGAGGTTGCCCTAAAACGATGTCGTATAAAAGGACTATAAATACAAAAAAAAAAAAAAAACTCTTTAGAAAAATCAGTTTTAAACACTTCTTCAAAAAAAAAGAAAAAAAACCTCTCTTTCTCTTTGGGCAATCCCAGAATTCGGCCATGGGTTCAACCGTCGACCGCCGTGGCGGCCACAGGTCATCGAAAATGGTGCCGCCATCCACGGTAGCCGAAAAATAAAAAATTTTCTATTTTTTGGCCATTCGTCTTCCCAAGCCCAGATCTATAGACCGCCGGTCGAAAAAAGGTAAAAAAAACTTTTGAGCCTTTCTTTTTTTTATTTTTGCATTTTAATATAAAATAAAAAAATAAAACGAGTAATATATAAAAGAAACTTTTGAATCTAGATCCTTTTGTTTTCAATTTCCTTTTGTTTTTTCTATTTGATTTCTCTCCAAAAAGAAATCCTCCCGTTACAATCGGTTTTTGGCTCTTTTTATAGCCATTGTACATATTTTTTTCATTATTTCTACTGCTTGTATTGCCTGTTGCGTGTGTTGTTTGCTGATTTTGCAGGTGGTGGTTCGGAGCGGTGGCTGACGGCTAGGGTTAGGGTTAAAGTTTCTTTTTTTTTTTTTTACTGAAAATAGTTTAGGTTGGGGCCATTTGGGCCCTTTTTTTTTAAATTTTGGGCTTGTAATTTTATTGTAAATGGACATTGGGGATTTTTATTTTTACTTATTTTTTTGGTTGTTGTTTAGGGCCCGAGCAAAATTGGGCTTCTACAACTTCTAGCTTTCGACTTGTACACTGCCAAATCAAAACTAACTCGGGTCTAATTTTCATGAACACAATGCCTTAATTTTTCAAAACTTGCACCCAAAAGAGAACCTCTCTTCAACGAAATGGTCATACATTTTTTCTTCCTATGACTAAGTTGCCTCCTCTCCAAACAAGTTGACTTCGACTCCGTAACGGATGAGGGACGTCCGATTTCACCGGTCACTGTAGAACCTTCTAGAATATAAAAACTGTCGATCCTTTTACCTTTTAACAAAACAAGAGCTCTACGAGATACTTTAATGCTGCTTGACTTGATGTTCATTTTGCACCTTTTTAAGTCTAAAATACCCAAGGATATAAGGTTCTTTCGTAATTCATGTATATACCTGACATTTGAGAGTGTCCTAATCGTTCCATCGTGCAGCCTAATTTTAACAATACTAATACTAATTACCTTACTAAATGAATAGTTTCCCATGTGCACAACTCCACCTTCAACCAAACCGTATGTGGAGAACCATTCTTTATTGGGACACATATGGAAAGAACATCCCGAATCTAGAATCTACTCAGACGTAAGCTTGGAGCTTTCGCTTCTTGACACTAACAAAAAATCATCACCGCTTTCATCGGTCAAATTAACACTAGCTACATCTTCCTCGTTACTCTCAGCAATCCTTTTATTTCGCAATTTATAACAATTTGCTTTGATGTGACCTAACTTCTTACAATAGTGACACCTTTTGTCTCGCTTCTTTGATGCTACCAAAACGGAAGCTTGCCTATCTGCGTTGCTATCTGAACCAAACTCATTTTTGAGTTTATCTCTACTTAACAAATGACCCTTTACATCTTCAAACGAGAGTTTCTCTCTGCCATAAATCAAGGTATCCCTAAAAGACTTATATAAAGGAGGTAAAGAGCACAATAATAGCATAGCTTGATCTTCATCATTAATCTGAACCTCAATGTTCTTTAAATCATTTAAAAGAGTAATGAATTGACTGATGTGATCTCTAAGAAGCTCAGCTTCGTTCATGCGAAACGTAAATAGACATTGTTTCAATACTAAACAGTTAGCCAGAGACTTGGTCGCATAAAGAGTTTCTAACCTTTTTCATAATCCGGATGAGGTCTTCTCCATTAATACCTCTTGCAATACCGTATTTGCGAGGCACAACTGGATTGTAGAGAATGCCTTTTTCATCAAGTTCTTCCCATTCTGTTTGATTTAAATTCTCAGACTTTTTCCCGATAACAATATTTTTCAAGTCGGTTTGAACTAGAATTGCCATCATCCGAACTTGCCACAGATTGAAATTTGTGACACTATCGAACTTTTCAATTTTAAACCTTGTTGTTGTCATCTCTGAATGGGCTAATCTACAAAAATTGAACTAGTTCTGATACCACTTGTTGGGGATCGACCCAATTAAGCAACAAACAAGTAAAAATAATAGAAGAAATTAAGAAATTGAACACACAATTTAACGTGGAAGAACCCCACCAAAGAGGATAAAAAACCACGGGCAAATATAATTTTACCATAATGAAAAAAACGAATAGTACAAAAGACGGAGATAAAAACTAAATCCCGAAAACTAGAAAGCAAAGAACCATTAAATCGTAAACACAAAATTTTCTAAATGTTTATGAGTTCTAATCTCTAATAGGTGTATTTTCTAAGGTTGTAAAAGAGCCTATTTATAGGCTAAATTCATATTTCAAATAATAATAAAATAATCTAGACTAATCAAAATTTAATTGAAACAAATAAACAAAGTTTAACTCGGAGATTATTTCTCAAATTTGACTGAAATAGGAGTCATACTTAACACGAAGTTTTGATGCATCCTCAAGGTGTTCGTATCTATTTAATCACATTAAAATTATATCTCATGATATCATTATAGACACATTTAAACAATATTTATACTTAACCTATAATTTTCACATTTTAATCCCTATTAACATAATCAGATTCAAGGATGGATACTTGGATCGATCCACCAACATAACAGTATATGCATAGAAGTGCTAATCAAGCATAAATGCAACAATCCCACCAAGCACACCAGAATACGTTCGTACCCTTAAGGTATTTAAGATGATGACACGTTCTTGACCCTAGGGTATTAAAGAACTATCACAATATAGAACGCGCATATCGTTAAATTCCCACCTATCAAATTGAATCGTATGGCATATGAACTATACTCATAACTCTATCCAACAAAGTTAATAGGACATTTTTCCATTATCAATTATTACAGACTTATTTCCAATAGAATGGTAATCAAGTAACACATAGCAAGCAAATATATATCCTATTAACATCTCAAGTAGTCACGTATACATATATTCACTTATCTTACCTCAATCATAGCAAACAATAACGAATATACGTATCTCTCGGTCACGTATGATATTAACATCCCTTTAAATTTCTATTCGGTATTGAATTATGTAAATATATATATTGATGAAAGCACTAAAAAAGGAGGTCATTTGTCTACATATTTCACTTTTTCTTTTGTCGCGTGAAAGTACTATGTCGTCTTTAGCAATTTGGCCTTGGAAGCTTACAATAATGGTGAAAGCTTAGAAAGCTTTTCTTTTCTTTTGTTATCTTAACCGATTTAATGAGGAAGAGAAACAAGCTTTCTCTTTTGTCCCACTTTCTTTCATATTTACATGCATAATTAACATAATTTTTTTAACTTAATTAACTTAGTAAAATCACTAATCTAATGATTAATTAAACGATGGTAGAAAATGATATAATTTGCACTTAACATCAACATGAATTATAAATTATTTAATTACTCTAAAGTCCTTAATAAAATTACATATCGAGCCCCTTTTAATTTCTTTTAATCAATTTCTTCTATTTTATTCATCCCACGGTATAGTCTCTATACTATAATTAGCAATTTATCTAATCTAATCCCCCTTAACAATCCAACCATAACATTCAATATTCGACACGTAAGCATTCGATTCTAATTTTCAGCTACTTCGATTTAATTTAAATTAACTTTGAACCAATTTTTCAACACGAACGAAAATCGGGTCATTACACCAAATGTAGCAGAGCAAAGGAAGATAGAAACATTGCTCTTCTGGTAAATGAGAAATTGCCAACTCCCCAGAATGTTACTATTGAAGATCTTCAAGAGTAAATTGCCTTGCTTACTCGGAATTTTAGTAAGACGTTTAAGAAGTAGGTAAGACAATTCAAGAGATTTGAAGCCAGTATCAATATTCCCAAGATTAAGTCCTGAGAAAAAAAAAAGAAAGGTATGTAGTGTTATAAGTGTTAAGGATATGGTCATATCCAATCTGAGTGTGCTAACACTCTGAAAAAGAAGAAAAATCACTCTATAACTTGGAGTGATGAGGATTCATCCAACAGATCTGATTTAAAGGAAGATCATCACAATTTATTGCTTTCGCCACCAGTACTGTTGATGATGAAGATTCTGATGCAAATTCTAATCTTGGCTCATATGAAGAATTTGTGAAGACTTATAAAGATGTAGGTCGGTTTCTTTACATCTATAAAGCCTAACTCAATGAATAATTCTATTATTTTTAATCCACAAATACAACAAGTGAATCACACTCTATCACTCCTCAAGCATAGAGTTCTCAACATTATACCTAAAAACTAAAACACTCACCTCTAAATCTTCCCCTAATAAGCTGGACTGTAAACACAACTTGTTTACTCTCAATTACATTCACAAATATGTTTCTCAATGAATAGATAGATGCTCTCCATAAACCAAGATATAATATATCAATAAAGTCCAATATAAAGTAGAATCCTTGAAGATATGTTTTCAATGCAATCCTGATCAAATCTTCATATTTTAAGGGATTTGATTGTTCGATCTGATTCGAACTAATCTTCAAAGATTTTTTGCTCCATAAGATGGATCTTCAAATATGGGTTAGTATAAGTCCATATCTTCTTGGGTTGCATATCTCAATATACAAGGTAAGTAGATCACATAAGAATCCTTAAAAGGTATTCTTATTTGATTCAATCTATTTCCTAATGATCTGCACAAAATATTCAAAATAAATTAAAAACTAAATATTAGTCAAACATGGCAACAAATAAGGCAAGTTATGTAAGTGACACAATATTAACCTTCGACTAGAAAAAAAACATTTGACGCCCTTTCTCAATTCATCTCTGCTATTACTGATTAGTTAAGGCAAACAATTACTTTATCATTAAGATTATCATAAACAAGTTTTTATGATCCGGTTTTTCTGATCTTCCTTTATACGAAGATATTCTGATATTGAAATCCTTTGCCTTGGATTGATTTGATTTTAGATGATCCACTAGTGGTGTCAATTGGTCATATCTATTGCATTTCGATACTTCCCTTCAGTTTCCTAGCATTCATTGGTCGCAGCGAAACACTGCAAAATCCAATATTCTAACCGTAAATGGTGGATGATTGTATATTGTTATACAAATCAGTGTCAAGCATGCATCCATGCGGGGGTTGCCCAACGAATCAGTGATGCCACCCGGCAGCACATCAGAAGTGCTTATAGTCAATTAAGAATTTTCACCATAACCAAGTATCAAAAGAAACTTTCGTAATGGTTCCTTTTCATGGATGCATTATGTTACCCTTTTTTCTGAATGATTCGTCTCATCGAAATTCTATAAAAAGATCCATCATCCTAATCGGAATGAATGATTGCATATTAATTTGTAAATCACTGGCAAGCTTGCATCTTTTTTCCTATGACAGCAAAGGTTGAAGTTGATGCCCGTTTGATGTTTTGCCCGCAAAAATGTTGTGGCTGAAACCTATTGCCAATTGCTGAATATTCTGTCATTTTCTGCCCTTTTAATGAAAAAGCACTTTGGAACAAAGAAGGTTTTAGATATACATTGGAGCTGCCATGCTACCACGTAAACCAGATAAACCCTGTGAACTTTTAGCCCTTTCAATTTTGCCACCTCAGCTATTATCCTCTGCCATTTCTGAACCACGGATTCAGATAGATGATGCAAATAAGAGCTATATCAGCTCCCATCTAAGAATTAAGACCCATCAAATCATATCACTAAATTTCAGTCCCAGATAGGGACCCAAAAGGGCAAAAAGTACCTAATATACACATGTATGGATATGGTCCGCAACACGGATGTTGAATATGGGTGCATTAGAAAATCGAAGAGTTCGAACAAACAATCATATAACCCAATGAAGCACATAAAGGACTGAGAAACAAAGTCATTATGAATCCAATACTCAAATGCAGAAAGAAATTTTATTATATAAAGGCTATGAAAGCCTAAGCATATCAACTTACAACAGCAAGCTATTTTGGATACAGTGGAAACATAAAAGCTTCCCCTTGGACAAAGATCATGGTGCACAAACTAAATACGACAAAATACTAATCTTACCTGATATTGGTTGATACTTTTTGGATTCAATGCCATTAGCATAGCTATATCATAATAAAACTTGGTTCCAAAGCAAGTTCACTTCATTCTTTGCCATCAGCAGCACGAAGTGACCCAAGCTGGACCGGTGCTTGGGTTCCTACCACCTTAGATGATCCGTAAACAGATAGATCAATGCCTTGAGCCTTCTCTTTCTCGATCTGCTCCTTGATCCAGAAGTATGTAATTCTCAGCCCATCCTATAAAAACAGTAAAATCAGTTGTGTCACAAGTGAATCAGTAACTGAATGAAACTAGGTAATAACCAGCCAAAAGCAATGACTGCAGACTTTTTTACTCTACCGGCAATGAAGCAAAACCATTTTTCAAAATCAGAGGTCATAAAAATCTTTTTAAACTGGGAAAATCATGTGGGGATAACATAATTCAGTTACCTTCAACCTCATTGTAGGGGCCCAACCAAGTTTTTCTTTGATCAATGTATTGTCTGAATTACGACCACGGACACCCTCTGGACCGGGGATATGGTGGATCGGAAGCTTTTTATCTTCAAAGCTAAGCACAATCTCCGCCATCTCATTCATGCTAACCATCTCATCACTTCCGATGTTCACAGGCTCCCGGAAATCGGACTTTGTCAATCTGAATGCATAATATAGAGAAAGGTTGATTACTATTAGCAAATCTCAAACTGAACTCAAGCAGCTAGTAAATGCCGAAACAAGTATCTAAAAGTTTTTCTTCTAAAGCATAAAATACAGTATAAAATTTAAATTCTAATCACCAAAATCATAATTTCCCAAATAGCATACTTAACTAGCATAGCAAACTATGAAACCAGAAAATATGCCCAATTTGATTTCTCAAATGTTTATATCATAAGCCAAATCCATGCAGATTAACATTTACTAAAAGCAAACCCTTTGGTTTTTCCCTTCAAATTTGTTGTGTAAAATGAGTTTCAGCAGGAGGAGCATCGAAAATTGCCCAAAAACTTACCTAAGTACACCTTCAACACATTCATCAATGAAAGTGAAAGATCGGGTCTGAAGACCATCTCCCCACATCTCAAACTTGTCAATGGAAGTAATAGCCTTTCTGCAAAAGGCAGCTGGAGCCTTCTCCCTTCCACCTATTAACATGGATACAAGGAAACAAAAAAAATTTAGTAAGTTCCAAAATCGAAAAAAATACATAAGCACTCATCAAAACTAAGGGTTTACCTTTCCAAGCTCCAAAAGGGCCGTAAATGTTGTGGAACCTTCCAATGCGACATTCAATTCCAAAGTCTTTGGTGTAGTGCTTGCACAACTCCTCCGTTGCAAGCTTCTCCAAGCCGTAAGCATCTTGTGGCTAAAACCAAGGTTTAAAATGCGACAATCAGTAGTTATATTGGATTAACTAATAGAGAATAAGATTACCGGATAGTATTTAATGACTTTGAGTCACAAACCTCAGCAGGCCAGGCATCGGATTCTTTCAAGCTCACGTTAGTTTCCAATTGCTTAAATTCAGGATAGATACAAGCACTGGAGGCATAAAAAAACCTAAACATACCAAGATATTGAGTTTAAACAAACTGTAAACTTAGTGGAATTGCAATGAATGTAAAGCAATCATATGATATGATGTACCAATCCAAACAAACCTCTTAACTCCACTGATTCGAGCAGCCTCGAGCATGTTGAAACTGATCATTGTGTTGTTGTACATAATGACAGAGTGGTTGGACTGGATGAAGCCCATGCCACCCATATCAGCAGCGAGGTTGAAAACATGATCCACTCCATTGGTAACCTTCAAGCAATTTTCCATCACTCGAAGATCGACAAGATGGAATTCGTGACAGAACATATCTTCTGTCATGTGCTCATTCTTCTTCCAATCAGAAGCAATGATGTAATGTCCTTCACTCTTCAGACGTCGAGCGATGTGCGAAGCAATGAAGCCACCAGCACCGGTGATGGAAATTCGGAGTTTCTCAGATGACCAGTAAGGCTCCCTCTCCAGGGCATCATAGGTGTAAGCACCATAGTTGGTCCCATCGGTACTTCCCATTCTGCATATGCTCAATTGAAAACATCTATTAATTTACAATTTATGCTATACTTTTGAAGGAATAAAACACCAAATTAATACTGCATAACATCATGAAATGACCATTTGGAAATGAAAAAAAAATCACAAAACAAAGATCAAATGAAAATAACAAGTTGAGAAAGCTACAACAATCTTAAAAGAGTAAATCAAACAAACCCAGAAGTAGAGGAAAGAAAATTTACACAACTTAAATAGTACAAAATAAATATAAAAATTCAAGCTTTCATGTATCTATCTATCAATCTATCTATCTATCTATCTATTACTTTACCTAGTAAATCCAAATTAGCCGAAAAATTTTACATTATCATCCATATAATTCACCAAAAAATATCCTAATTCAGAACAAAAATCAAAGAAACAGATAACTTAAATCCACCAAATTTTAAAAAAGAAAATCTTGACAAGCAAATCTTTATGAACCCAAAATTTTGTTCACTAATAGCAGTAACTAAAGCACCATAAAAACAAAATCCTCAACCTCTAAGCATAGGGGTAGAGAATCCAAAAATGAGAGGCACAGGGTAAACAAACATGAAATTTAAAACAAAGCCAGAAAAAATTCACCCATAAATAATGAAAAGAAGCATTGAGAAACCAAATAATATTAAACTCATAAACAAAGCAAAAACAGAGTATTTTAGAGGGGAGAAAGCAAGGAAAAGCCAGCAGAGATATTTACCTGAGAAAAGAGTTGAAATCTTTGAAGAGAAAAGATAATTGAAGAAAGAAATGGGAGCAAAACAGAGACAGGAGATGGGAGGGGAATGGATTGTGAAGCCTGTGACGGTCTCCTATATATATAGAGACAAAGGCCATTAATGTTCTTTTTACTGCTTATTTTTAGTCTCTAGTTTTTCTTTTTTACTATTTTATCCCCAATTCAAATGAAAAGATTTGGAGAGAGAAATTGATGTAAGAGATAACATTTAGCAAATTTAAGATAAGAATTGAAAAACAAAGTTTCAAAGTTTTTTATTTCAACCATAATATCAAAACAATTTTATTTTTCATTTTTTAATTAATTTGTAAAAAATATAATAATAAATTTAAAAATAGTAAATTTAAATTGACAAGTTGATTCCTTTGGAATTTTATACTTCAGCAACCTATTGAATATTGTAATTGGTAGTATTGTTGACAGTGATGAATGTGGATGATGATGGTATGGCTCAGCGTTGGATTGAATTAAGTGAAAATTTTTTAAGTTAATTTAGTAAATAATTCTTATTTTATTATTTTAATTTAATTTAAATTTTTTAATCAAATCAAATAAAATAAAATTCAAGTCGAACTGAATCGAGTTAAATTAATAAATTAAACATGTCAAATTAAAATATTGTTATAACTAATTCTATGTTAGAGTAACCATATATATTTGATAACTTTTTCAAAGCAAAATAATAAAAAACTAAAATATTTTAGTATGATAAACTTGAATAATCAATTGTGTTATTCAGGTCCTCCAAATTATAATTTTAGAACATTTTAAAAAAATTAACTTTCTTTATATATTATTTAGAATTTTTTTTAAATTATTATACTTTTTTTTAATTTTAAATTTTTAAATTTTTTTTTTGTAATTTTGATTGAAAGAGAGACCAATTTGTTCATTTTCAAATTTGTTAGGTAACAAAAAGGTATTTACACCAATCTGTTATTCAAAATTTTCGAATTATTCGAATTGTAGAATTCAACTCGAACTCAAAACTCATATTACTTATTCGAGTTAACTTGAATAACTCGATTCGATTAACTTAAAATTTAAAATATTTTTTGACTTTTTTCGAATTGAATTAAGTTTTACGCAACCATCTACCTCATTGAATCTAGGCTACTATCGATTGATTAAAAAATTGAATTGTGAGATACAAGTGGTGGAACCATTAGATCTGGGTTACCATGTTCATAATTTGGTTACGAAACTAATGCATAATTTTACTAGTTTGTTGGAGGATTTAGAAGAGCTAATAAAATTTACACAACTTAAATAGTACAAAATAGTACGACTAAAATTTAAAATTTTAATTAAATTTTATTATAAGAAAATAAAATATAAAAATTTACCATAAAAGTAAATAATGTTATCATAAATATAAATATTATTTATCTTAATATTTAAATTTGTTATCATTAGATTTTTAAAAATTATCATTATAATTATATTTAAATTTAAGATTATTAGATATTTAAATTTTTAATTTTGAAAATTTATAAATATATATATATATATATATAAATGTCCACAACTATTGGATAAAATTATTTTAAATTTTTTCGTTTTTAATATATCTTATTCCATGTTCTTACATTCAATCTTTTTTCTATGGTATCAATTCTGTTAGTTTTCTAGTATTAAATTAAAAATAAATTATATTTTAATTAATACATATAATTAATTCGTACATTAAATAGGTAAGAAATTAATATTTATATACAAACTAGTATTTGAAAATATAATAATTTTTTAATTAAAAATTTTTACTTTGAAACTTTTCAAAATGTTATAATTTTATCAATAAAAAACCTCTCCAATCCCTCACAAGTTTGAAATTTAGCAAACTAGTCCCTCATGGAAAATATCAAAACCATTTAATCCCCTATCAATTTAAAAAATGAACAACATTCTCCATCAATTGTACATTTTTTATTAGTATTTAGCTCTTAAAGTTTACATATTTTATCAATTTGATCCTAATTTAATAAATTTATCTCGCAACATTTATATAAAATATTGAGGTTGAATTTTTTTATATTAAGACAGAAAAGTATGTACAATTAATAAAAAACATTAACACCATAATTAATTATCCTTAATTATTTATTTTCAAAATAGACAAAAATTAAATTATTCGTACCTACCTAATAAAAACATGTGAATTATGATGTCTAATATTATATAAAGTTGGGAAATTTCTTAAGAAGAGTGAGACATACAAGAAAATGATGTCAGAGATTAGGTTATGTGATTGTTTGGTAATAAAATGACGAATGAAATGAAATAAAAATTTCAAAGGAACGTACAATGATTGGGTTGAATTACTTGAATTCATTTTCAAGGATATCCCTCTTTGTTGTGTAGTCCTTTTTCAATTATGATTTTATGATATTTTTAACCACTTTTTTTAAATGGGGTTCTTTCTTTTTCAAGTTTAAATATTTTATTAGCAATTTTAATAAAGTTGGTAAAAGATATA
Organism: Gossypium stocksii; assembly: GCA_020496765.1. Classification (NCBI taxonomy): domain Eukaryota; kingdom Viridiplantae; phylum Streptophyta; class Magnoliopsida; order Malvales; family Malvaceae; genus Gossypium; species Gossypium stocksii. Next base: position 117,739,903 of record CM035623.1, read on the forward strand.
ATAAGAAATATTAAATGACAAGACTGCGTTTATATCAATAATTTATAATTTGCATTATAATATAAGCTATCAAACTAATAGTATAAGCATAATTGCAGCACATACATGATATCAGCACATGACATATAAAGTTATGAGAAATTGTTGGCAATGGGTTGGATCTTGGATGGGAGGAAAATTCCCAGAAGGTGAAACCTTTGTTTGGTTTTGAGACCCAAGGAAATTACTAGGAAATTATGACTTGTTTTTTTTTACCAGAAGACAAGAATAATAATATTGAAATTTTGAGGCATAAATATTAAAAAAAGGGAATACTTATTTTTCCAAAGAAAAAACAGAAATATTGAATTATAATAATAATAATAATAATAATAAAATACTTATTTTTATATGTTTTTATTTGTTAATATGTTTGTGTGTGAGAGGGAGAGTGTGATAGAGAAAAAGAGTACATATTTGTACGCTAATAAGGTAATTGTTTTTGGACATATACAATAAAATGCCTCTCTATAAAAATAATATTAAAAAATTAATTAATTATAAAAATCAGGTGGAGAACAAATTAATTACAAAAATGAGATATTTGGTACAGTAATTTTGGGTGTCACTTGACACATTAGTAGTACCAATGGACTTTTAAAAAATAACAAAAGAAAAATTGTGGTGCTGCTTGACACATTAATGGCACCTGTAAATTTTTAAAAAAATTCTCATAGGAAAAAGAGAATATTAAAAATATGATAATAGTAATAAAAAAAGTTGATTTGTAGTTCCCACGCCAAACAATAGCCTTTTCTCTGCATTTAATGCATTAATGTCTTTTTCTGCATTTAATCCCTAAAATCACAATTTTTTTATTTAATTAAAGGGGTGTCGTTGACACATTGGTGGCATTAATTAAAAAATATTTTACTTTTACTTTTACTTTTTCAACTTTTTTCCCTATTAATTTTTTTTTTTTAAAGTTCACCAATGTCACCAATGTGTCAAGCAACACTAAAAGTTATTACAGCAAACACTATTTTCATAATTAATTTGTTCCCAAACAAACTACACCCAATGTCATCAAACTATTCGTAAGTTTACGTTTTGGTCACTCAACTTCAAAAAGTTACAAAATGGTCACTGAACTATTCAAAAGTTTTCATTTAGGTCACTGAGTTGTTAAAATCGTTATCGTATAACATTTTCTATTTGCATCATTTGCACCAATCGGAATCAGTCCTTCCCCTTCTCTACTACAATTCAGTTTTTTCATTAAACGACTTTCAACATTATGAATCTGTGAAATAAAATCCAAACAGCTTTCTTCTCCAATCTCTGAAACTAACTGTTAGATCGATTTGAATCTAAGGTATGTCCTACTTGCCAATGGGTACTGATCCACTGTACGATCCTTGAATCGTCACTTAGAGCTTGCTAGTCAGACTTAAAAAAAAAAAAAACATAATAGCCTAATGTCTTAAATAAAAACTTTTGAATAATTTAATAACTTTAACGAAAATGTTCAAATAGTCCAGTGACCATTTTGTAACTTTTTGAAGTTGAGTAACTAAAACATAAATATACTAACAGTTTAATAACCTTGGGTGTAGTTTACTTTAAATTTTAACTTGATTTTTTGGTTTTTAACATAATAGATACAAATTATCTATGTACAATATATACAAATGTGTTCAGAATTTAATCTACATATTTTAAATAAGCCCAACATCAAATATGAGCTAGAATTAAATGTTAAGCCAGAGACTATGCTAACAGAATGACTTGACTTATATGATATTGATACTTTAATATGTGAATTAGAATATTTTTAAAGTTTCAAAACCAATTAATATCATAGTTTAAGGACGTTGATGCAATTAATCCTAATAATTTATCTAAATTTAACAGTCATTTCAGCATTAGACTGTCACCAAAAAGCCCAAGAAAGTTCATTTTAGGGCTTAGTCTTAAGCCCAAAAAAATTCCAAGAAAAAGTGGTGTCAGAGATTCGATCAAATAAAAGAAATTAAGTTTTCTCTGTCTTCCTCGTGGATCAGACGAAGCTCTGGAAAAAGGTTTGATCTTTAAACTTTTGTTTGTTTTTTAAAGTTTTCTTTATTATGAATCGTTTATATTACCAGATTTATCTAGGAAATATTGGATTCTCAGAAAAATCGAACAGTAGGAAATTGAGAAAAAAAAATCTTTGGCCTTTGTTTAACAAATCTAGCTCGTAGAATTGAACGGCAGCCACTAAAAAAAATACGTTCGGTGATTAATAGATATTTCCTTACTCAAGAAATGGCGGGAAGAGCTCAAATTCCGACAAGCAATTCAGCACTAATTGCCATGATTGCTGATGAGGTAAATCATAAACGGAAATTAGTTCAAAATTTTGTATTATTTTAGCATAATTTTTTTTTATTTTTTTACTTTTTTTTTTAATATATGGTGTAGGATACAGTAACTGGATTTTTGATGGCTGGAGTTGGAAATGTGGATTTAAGGAGAAAAACAAACTATCTAATCGTTGATTCAAGTATGAATTTTGGTTTAAAGTTTTTTTTTTTACAATTTTATTGAATTTTCTCAATTGTTTTTTTTATGATCCCTTGCAATGTTTATAATTACTCTATTAGCTGACTAGAGCTAAGTAGGAGTTAGATTTTGATACTTCACGATCGAAGTTAAATGACGAAGGGATCTATGCTGAATGCTAGATAAGGGTTTTTTTTATATGTATATTTGGAGTATCTTATCCTATGTCGATATTTGAATGTGTTGGACTGAGGATTTTGACCCGAGCACTTAAGGGAAAATGAATAGTCATAATAACATAGGTTGAACACTCACATTTCGATCATTAATCATCATAAGCCAAGAAAACTCCTACTAGTTAAATTGTTTTGTGGAATCGAATTGATCACAAAGCTTCCATGAAGTTTACGGTGTCAGGTGTAATTCACTTGTCTTACCCTTTTCATAACTCACAAAGGGGTGTTTTTTAGCTTGATATGCATTCTTGAGTATAACGAAATGCCCAGGACGAGTGCCGAATATTGCGTTTGGCTTCGAGTTGTTACCCTTATGGCTTATTAGTTTTTCAGATTAGTGAATCCTTTTCACAGTAATTGCAATTTTCGAACCAGAGGATGCTTACTTTGAAGTGTTCCGGAAAAGTATGGTTTCATAAGGAAGAATGTTAGATGGTGGACCTGCCATTTATAGTTCACAATGCTGCGAATGTTCATCCTATTGTCGTATTTATGTTCAAAGCTTTTAATATATGGCTTCTATCTGCCTTGATTCTTAAAGCTAATAATTTGATATTTCGACTCAGAAACAACAGTGAAAGCAATTGAAGATACATTCAAAGACTACACCACAAGGGAGGATATTGCAATTATTTTGATCAGTCAATATGTAAGTTATTGCCACATATTTCAGTTTAAAACTCATCTTGCATGATCTCGTTATTGTAGTCTCAATGCCATGCTTCTTAGAATCATGGAAAGTCACCTGCTTAGCTGTAGTGAAACGGTAATTGAGAAGAAGTTTGATAGTGGCTTGTTAAACCATAAGCTGTTTTATGTGCTAGTATTTTATCATTCCGGCATGCATTGCTATTTTCAGGTTCACTCCAAAGCTGTTATCATTTCAGCAAGTTAACACTTGTTCCACTTTATTAGGTTGCAAACATGATAAGGTTTCTAGTTGATAGCTACAATAAGCCGGTTCCTGCAATTCTGGAAATCCCTTCCAAAGATCATCCTTATGATCCTGCTCACGATTCCGTTCTCTCCCGTGTGAAGTATCTCTTTTCTGCTGAATCAGTTGCGTCAGGAAGGCGTTAATGATGATGTCCCAGTGGTATGCTTAATCAAATCCGCATTATAGTAATAGCACAATCATTGTATCTCCAAATGCTCAGGCATATCATCATACACCATCATGACTGTACTTTCACTGTGATTGATCTTTTCCGCTCGTGCAGCTCGAGTTATCTTGTTGTTTAAGTGTTTATTTACCTCTTGTGTTTCTTGTACTTATTGAGTGCCAAAATCCCAGAAGAAGCTGATTGTTCTTTCATATTCCTATTGAAGCCCATTCTTTGTTCTAGTTGTAGCTCATATTGTGCTTGGTTGTTAATTTTATGATTTCTTGAAGCCCCAAATCTCATGCTAAATATTTCGCAGGCTTTATTTTTCTTAAAGCACCCATGTTTGACATTCGTGTTCGACACTTACTCAGTGTAAAGATAACATATCCGTATCGGTCGTACTCTTAGCCCTTAGGATTATAGTTATGCTCGGAAAGTACTATATTAATGGATTGTATGAGTTTAGGGTATGTTATGAGTACCGTTACTGTATATATTGAAAAATCATATTCTTATATTTATGTCTGAATAGGAAGAGTTGGAGTAACATAAGAGATAAACATGACCTTGTATTGAGTTGGAGACGAGTCAATTCTGATAACTAAAATGATTAATTATTGTTTAACAGATAAGCTCAAGGGTAATCATGGTTTGTTTAATTATAAAATAGCCTTAACAAAAAAGGCATAAACTGGCATAAGTAGCACTATTATGACCGAATTTTTTTTTTATTCTATTTTAAAAAATAAGAGTTCATCACACTATATCCAAATATTAAACATTAGTGCTCTTGGTCGTGTAACTGAGTAATATTAGTAAAAGAAAAAAATTTAAATTGCTCTAAATTTTAAAAAAAATAAAGATTAATTGTATAACTTAATTTAAAATTTTTATTTGAAATGATGATTTAACGTGTCACGTTAGTTTACACTGTAAATTGTAATTAATGCTAAGTGACGAAAATATAATATGAGAGAAACAAAAATGACTATTTTAAAAGTTTACTCTTGATTTAATGAACTGAGTTTCAATAGAAAAACTAAATTTTGTCCGGTTAATATTTTAAAAGTTAAATTATTTTTTTATTGATTCGAAATATGATTGGTGTTAATGGATTAATTGAATTGAATAAATCATCTAGTTTTAGTTTAATTGATACATGCCATCGATTTTATTTTTAAATCATTATAAATATTAATCAGTAGATCTCTTTTTTTATATTTTTGAGATATTCAAAAATTAAATAATTATTAAAACTTTAATCATATATATATATATATATGTATTGATTGGAAGCTAAAATGATTGGAATTAAAAGTTGGAGAATAATAAGGACCAAAAAGTACTTGGAGCAATATAACCATTCATTGCAAAAAAAAAGAAAAAAAGAAAAGATAAAAGGTTGGTTGCCCCTTCAAAGTTGCAAAAGGAAATCTTTCAATTAAAGCTTTACTCACCACATTTTCCATCTTTTTTTTAATGGAAAACACCAACACCCACTAACATACCTTTATAGGCCCAACATGTTTGTTTTGTTTTCCAAATAATATATTTTACTAAAATCTTTTTAAAAATATAAATATGTCCCAAGGTGCTGGCAGGGATCTGATCTTTTAAAATAGAAAAATTTTTATTTAATTTTTTTATAATTTATAAAATTTTAAATTAATATTATATTTTAATCTCTCTAAAAATATAAAAAATTAATCATTTAAAAATTATAAAGATATATAAACTATTAAAATTGTGAAAATAAATTTTTTCTATCGCAAAAATATATAATTTAATTTCGATCCCAAAAATAATTTTTGGATCCACCCCTATTCATGAGTCCGAGTTACTTTTAGAGATTTAAATTTTAAATATTAATGAGTTTATAAGGCAAGTTCTGACCTTTCAAAATTGAAAAATTGTAATTATAAATTTTTATAAATGATTAAATTATAAATTAATAGATAAAATTAATTACGCTTTGACCTTTTAAAAATGAAAAAAATTATTTAATCCTTAAAATATCCCAAAATCATAAAATAATTCACGATAAAATTTATATTTGACATTTCGAAAATTTATAATTCAATTTTGATCCCTCAAAAATAATTTTAAATTTGCGCTAATCAAGATCCCTTTAAATTTAATGTTTTAATTTTTGTTTCCCTCTCCAACCTATAATAAGAAAATCAAGTCCTTTAACACACTCGAACCCGCATTTTTTTATATTGATAATAACACCCATATCAACCAAGCTAAAATTTAGTCGGGAATGATTAAACAAATTTAGTTATAGAAGAATTAGATAAAAAGCTTTAAACAAACACAATATCTATTGCCTCCAATTTTTTTAACAATATTTTATTTAAATATTATGGGATTAAAAAGAAAAAATGTTTTTTTTTTCTGAGAGGGGGTGTTTGAGCTTTAGGTGATAAATGGGCCCCACCAAATTGTGGGCCCAGAACAATATTTATCCACAAAAGAAAATAATAAACGCCGCATCTCAAGGATGCCTATTCAATCCTTCCTATCCAATAGTAGTATTTTACAAATCCTATTCTTTCCTTGCATTGCAAACATTCTTTTTTTATTCACTTTCCTTGTATTGTGGAACCAAACAACCTTTTTCATATATATATATATATAATAATTTATTTATTTATTTATTCAAAACATGTAATTTAAATTTTCAAGTTTTTGAAATATTGAATAATATTAAAATTTTGAAAAACTAAAGCAATTTGCGCAATATAAAAAAAATTAAAAGCCTACAAAATTTTTTTAGGTCGAAATTAAATTGTATATTTTTATTATAGTAAAAATATAATTTCATCATTTTAATAGTTTATATTTTTATAATTTTTAGAGGATTAAATTAAAATTTTATCATTACTAATTTAAGGGTTTAAATAGAAAATTTTTCATTTTAAGAGGGCGAGGCCTTTGCGAGCCCCCATTGATTGATTTTGAATAAAATGGTAAAATTGAGATAGTAAAAATACGGTATATTAAGTTTATATCTTATGATTCTAAAAATAAATTTTTGATAATTCTATGATGAAATTAAAATCAGATTAATGAGTAACACCAACCCATACAATTCCATATAATCTCTCTTTCACTGTCTCTATATACTCTAAATTATGATGTATTCACACTGTAAATGAAAAGCAAAATTATTATTTAATATATATTTTTATAAAATTAAATAAATAACAATTGAAGTTTTGATTGAATGATAAAATATAAATATTTTTATATTAAAGAGGCATATTTAAATATATTATTATTTATTTTTATATAAAAAATAAAAATAGATATAAAATAGTAACAAATTACTTTATAAAAGGATTAACTGAGTTATTAACCAATTAATCCATGAAATCAACTCAGTTACAAATATAGATATAAATGAGCAGTTGCACCAAAAGAATTCTACAAACGGGAGTACTTAAATTTATTCTCACCTTATCCATATAGTAAATTTCGATGGGCCCACATTCAAATTAAATTAATAAATAAAAGAGAAAATTCTAAATCCCAATCTTTATGACTCGAATCTGAATCAGCAAAATAAATAAAACGACGAAAGCGAAACCCCCAACGCCAAAACACACAAACACATAATGGATAGAGTTTTCTCCGTCGAAGAAATCTCCGACCACTTCTGGCCGTCCTCCTCCTCCTCCGCCACCACCAACTCCGCTTCCGCTGATGACGATAACAAGTCCGGTTCTAAAATGAACCGTAGTGCTTCCGAATGGGCTTTTCAGCAGTTTATTAGAGAGGAAGTTGATAAGGAAGGTGAAGATGAAGGAGTGACTGAGGGGGATCTAAAGAAAAAGAATGGGACGGCGTCGTTTAACAATGGGTGTTTAGAGAGTAATGGTAATAACAATGTTCTGGTAGATTCAGATGAATACCAAGCTTTTCTTAAGAACAAGCTTAACTTGGCTTGTGCTGCTGTTGCCATGTCAAGGGTAAGTCTTGTTCTCTCTTTATTTATATCATTTTTTTTTGGTCATTTGTGTGTTTGGATGATTAGAAAAGTTGGGAGGGGGGTGAATAAACGGTGAGGAAGGAAAAGTTTGGATCTCTGATGGTTTTTCTTGTTTTTGACTTACTTTTTATTACATTTTTCTTTTTTGCTTCTGGGTAATGAAAAAGTAGACTTTTTTCTTTTAATAATTTGAAAATTCTGGATAGGTTCTAAAAACTGAAACTTTGAGAATTTTTATGGTGTTTTAGGGTTGTCTAGCTTTGGCCTAATTTTCCGAGAAAATCATTATCATTGTTATTATTAATGTTAGACTTTCTGGGTAATGGAAAGGTTTAACATGATTTACTAAATATTTTGGTTAGCTGGAGATCTGTATTATCTTCGTATTATATATATAATATCCATATCTCTTACATGTGTCCATGCTATGAATATGAATATGAATATGGTTGTCTAAAACTATTAAAATATTACAAAAAATAATATCTTTATTAGGCATACACCGATATTCCCTCGAATAAGCTTAACATAATCATGAAAAGCTTATTCATGCTATTAATAGTAATTTTTTTGTTTTAATTTTTTATTGGATAGTGGATATTCATGTTCTTTCTCCCTTGTATTTGGGTTTTGGAATAAACTTGGTTTGGTTGCTTTTTAATGAATTTTTTTTCCTTTAAAGGAGTAAAAATTCTTATGCTATATTATTCACATCTGGGTGTGAGTGTTGGTCACGAGTTTGTGTTAAATACGAGCATGTTTAATTTCTAAGCTCGTATCTTGGTAGCCATGTCCGGATATTTGTTACTTTATCTATAGTTAAAAGTATATCTAAATCCCTTTCTTTCTTGAAACTTATGACTTAGTATGTTTATATGCATATCACACAGGCATCTTTTGTAAAACTGCAAGATTCGGCTGTTAGAGCTGACAGCGGATCACAGGCATCCGATACTCCCCAATCAGGATCCATAGCTACTTCTAAAGGTTTAAAATTATCGGTTCATCACTGAAATTTCTTACTTACAGCTCTTCTTCATACTGTTTTTTGTTGTGGCGATGTGCTTTATATTCGTGTTTCATTGTGTATATAGGGGCTGGTGATAAGGATGGTTATGCACTGTCAGGATTTCCTTCCGTGGTTAATGGACAAAAGAAGATTGGAGCTCAGGTGAGGCCAAGCACAAGTGGATCATCGAGAGAGATGTCTGAAGACGATGAAGTAGAAGGAGAGAACGAAACAATGGAGAACATGGATCCAGCTGATGCAAAACGTGTAAGGAGGTAACCGTTGCGTACCCTTTTTGTATTGATAGGTTCACATCGAATGATGCTTGTTCGCATTTGACATTCAAAACACATTTTTTGTTGAGTTCTATTTTCACTGATTGATCCATATGGTGGGGTGATTTAGGATGCTTTCCAATAGAGAGTCCGCTAGGCGCTCTAGAAGAAGAAAGCAGGCTCATTTGACCGAACTTGAGACACAGGTGCCTTTTGTTTTTCAGTGTTCTTTTCATCTTCGTCTTTACACGTCCCCTTCAAGCTATAGAAATCCTAATCCATTATTTAATATGTAGGTTTCTCAACTAAGAGTCGAAAATGCAACCTTATTGAAGCGTCTTACTGAAATTAGCCAAAAGTACAACGAATCAGCCGTCGACAATAGAGTTCTTAAAGCTGATGTTGAAACACTGAGAGCAAAGGTAAATGAGTCTTTCGATTTATTGGTCTTAAAGTTGAGTTTCTTGCTGCATAAGGAGCCTATTTGGATCTCGCAACGTTCAAACCGGTCAAAATTTTGGCTTAAAAGCTGATCCAAGTTATCAGTGTTTAATATGATGATAAAACTGGAACTTTAGATATCTGCTTGGTGTAACCGTTATCTGTACTTAATATTCTCTAGGTGAAAATGGCTGAAGATTCCGTCAAAAGAATAACCGGTGTGAGCCCTGTATTCCATACCTCACCCGAAATATCGACAGCGGGGATGTCATCATTCGATGGAAGTCCCTCCGATACATCTACCGAAGCTGCTGTTTCCGTACAAGACTGCCCAAAGCATCCCTTATATCAGGCTGCTGCAAACAAACCTATATCTACACATGACCTGAGAACCAATAACGCGCTTGCGGATATATCTTCAGTCGAAAACATACAACCGAAGTCAGAAGTATCATCAGTATCAGGAAACAAAATCGGTCGGACACCTTCTATGCAGCGTGTGGCTAGCTTGGAGCATCTGCAAAAGCGGATATGCGGGGGCATAAGCTCCTGTAAACCTCAGTTAAATGGCGAGAAGTAGTCAACACACATGCATAAAAAGAAGAGTTAAAAACTGAAGAATGTATTGTCTTAGAATTTGACCAAACTGTACAATAATTTGTGGGTTTTAAATGTTTGGAAACAAGGTGAATTATGCAGTAAGGAGCTAATGTCAACTGCTGGGAAGATTTGACTAATCAATACGGTAGTCCATGTTACCATTGCCATTGCACCCCTCAGGGATTACAAGAGAAAACCTGACCCCGGTTAGGGATGGCTAAAACAACACACCGAACTGGATTGGTGTACTATAAGGGATTTACTTTTTCTATTCTATTAGTTTCTCCAGATTGGATCAAAAATAATTATTGAATGAAGTATTCAGTTTTAGGATTTGAAAAAGAAATTTTTATTGGCTTTTTATCAAAGAATTAAAAAAATGAGTTTGGATCTCTTGTGGGAATGATTTGAAAGTTCTGAACTAAAAAATTAACATAATGGAGGCAGTCAATCAATATAGATTGATTCAAAATCTGTTCAAATCTAATGTATAGTGTGTATGAATACATAAAAAATATATTGAATCGAATATAAATTTTTATTTTAAGGTGATATTTATTAAAAAAAATAATTATTGTATTACTTTTTTTTTTTTTCTGATAGAAAGAGATGAAAGAGTATCAATTACAAATTAGCAACAGAAAACTATCCATAACTGGTTAGCAATCATTGTAGGAGCTTCATGGAAAATTTGGGGATCATTAGGGAATCCCTTCATCAATCCAGCCAAAATGTGAGCTGCAAAGTTCACCTCCCTTAGTATCTATTTAAAATCCACTCTCTATTTGTGTTTGCACAGTTCTTGAATTTTTAAAACCAAGTATCAATTCAATTACCCTCTAAATTCATCATGAATTTTTTTGGTAACTAGAGCACAATTAGTTTCAACAATAATTTTGTCCCATTTAGCATCCTACGCCAGTTGGAGGCCATCATAAATTGCCACAGCTCCGCTTGCTCAAAACTACATCTACCAATATTCCTCCAATCCCACCCAACCATCTATCATGTTCATCTCTTGCCACTGCGTCAAGGAGGCTAAACTCGAAAACGGGTTGCAGGCACCATCAGCATTCAATTTAATGGATCCAGAAAGCAGTAGTATCCACTTATGATCCTTGTTTCATTTCGTGATATTCCCATCAAATCTACTACGTAAATACTTAAATGGACTTTACTCAACACCACAAAGATTGAAGAATATGAAATATGCTAAAAAGTTCACCTTGGAGCACACAAATATTTCTTTATTTCCAGATTTTCCAACCTTTTTGTAGTAGATGAATAACACAAGTTTGTTTCTTCAATAGATGAATACAAGTTTAAAAAAGTGGTTCTATTTATTTGTATTAGTGTCACTTAGCATGGATTACATAGAAAAATAAAGAAAAAAAATATTGCTACAATTTAAACTATTAATTAGTTACTACATTTTACCATTTAGTTGTTGAACATTGTTTTGCCCCATTACATATATTATAAGAAACCAATTAATCGGTGTCTATATATTAAACATGTTTTAATCAAAAAATAAACTTGATTCTATTAGATATGATAAATAACATAAATATAAAATATAAAATTAATTCTTCAATAATATTATTATAAACAGACCCATCAACAGGAATTTGATACTAGAACAAATCTTGATTTTCCAATGAAAGTGTTCATTAGACAATAAACAGACCAAATACATATAATTTGTTTTTGATTGCAAAGATCAATATTCTATTTTATGGAGAAAGCACAAAATTCTTTTAAAAAAAGACTTGCTAGTTATGTAAAATATTAACACTAATCAAATTTACAGTGATATCCCTAATCAAATCAGCAGAGACAATTAAAACTTAAAACTTGAAATTATCAAAAAAGAGTTGGTTGGATTTTTATCCATCTTTGAAACACCATTGCTCAATCCTTGAAGGCACAAATGAGAGCTCTTTGTACATTGTCAGCCACTATTCTTAACCTTCCTTGAGTTGCATCTGCCGGTGAAGAACCGCTAACCTCCACCGTTCGAGCCACCCTCTGTTTGCACTTCTCCCACTCGTCAAGGCGTAACCAGCATGCGCGTCCTCCATGGCTTCCTTCCATTCCAAGAAATGACACATTGGGGTTTTCACCGAAGGAATATCTTAATCTCACTGAGACACAGTAAGGCAGCCATGCAGCACCACCGGCAGTGTTTATATGAGGTATGAGGGCAGGATCGAGTACAACCGTCAGGGCAAAATCGACAGAATTATGAGGTCGGTCATAGTGGATATTGCTTTTAGTTGCGGATGAACTTTCAGAAGCATCACCAACATTTACCCCAGTATGATTTTCAAGACATAACTCGATCCGGGGTTTTTGTGCAGGAGCTATATCTCCACTTTGTGTTAGTGCTAATCCTTTTTTCCAAGCTATTAACTTCAGGAATTCTCGTAAAACTGATATGGGTAATGTGAGAAGTGTAATGAATGATGCAACACGTGAGGCATCGTAGGGTTCAGATGCAACACGTCGGCTGAAGTAGTCACATATCTCGCTTATTTCGGATTGAGTTAATTCCTCTTGAGAATTAGCATTGTTTTGTTGCTGTTGTTGCTGCTGCTGATGATGGAAGCGCTTCACACTAAGAACCTGAAGAAGAAGTTGAACTCTGTGGACACTTACGGCAAACACATAGCCTCTGCAGAAAGAATCGCAATCAGATGATTATCCAAATCCAAACTACATGCAATTCCTCCATATACAAAACACAAAATCAGCCTAAAGAAAAAGCATTCAACCAATCAACAATGCAATGCTATTCTCCCCCATCTCTATCAGGAATTAAGATGCAAAACACAATGAGTCAGCAAAAGATTGAGACAGTTCAATAACACCTAGGCCTAGGGATGCTAACAAACATGGAGTATTAAGGGAGGTTGACTCGTTCAATGCTAGGCATCTAATGATTGTAGGTATTATGGTCCATCAATTTGCCCCAAGGACAATTGAAGCAACCAAATTAATTACGTACTTGAAATATAAAATCAGGGAAGTTATCAAAGATAAAGGTTTCATGCATGAAGAAAAGATAGATGGCGAGAAACAATATTGTAACTCTGAATTAAGTTCTTTCATGGTCTTACCCCACAAAGAAACGCAAGGCAGGCTGTTCTTGGTCCAAGTTCAAAAGTGCACCCTCATTGTCCTTCAAGATCGATCCCAGGATTTCTTTCAAAAGCTCGGGTAACTGGGCAAATAACCATAGAACTCCGAGGTATTTAAGAATACCCCTAAGAACCTTCTTAAGAGCAACAACAGGAACCCATCCACCTCCATATCCTCCATCATCACCAAGCCCAATAATTGCAGTATTCAGTTCCCCCCTTACATGTGCAGGAACACCACTACCAGGCGGTCGGCGTATTGGCAATCCCGAACTCACAACAGCCAAATTTGGTGATCCTGGAAGAGAATTTCCAACACGATTTAAACCAGCTACCTGGTTTGCGGCTCTAGACATCGCTGCAGAGGTAGGAAGGTTAACTCTACTTCCATTTGCTGAAAGCTGTGGACCTGAACTCAAGTTTGGATTATTTGAATTTGCTGGGCCAACTGTTTGTTGGCCACTCGTGAAACTGGAATCTAATCCATTTAGTTCTTGGGCAACATGCTCCATGATGAAAGGCCTGAACTGTGGACATGGTAAGGACCCTCCAACATAAGATCCCCCCCTTGGTGGTGTTGAAGGTGGTGTCGCTGGTTGAAGCCAAACCTGATCACCAGCGAAGCACCGCATGTCAACTGCAAAACGCTTGCGGTATATTATGCGTATCCAATATGGTCCACGTAATACAACGGAAACATCAATGGGCAACAGTGAGCTGGGTACAATGCCAGGGCCACCTCTCCCTGCAGCTAACATTGCAGCCCCATGGATGCTATGGTTCCCTATAGAGCTTGCAGAAGCAGATGCAGTATTTCCTGCTGGAACAGCAGCAGCAGCCTGATTAACATTTGTGGTTGAACTGCTCGGCAGAAGTCCCTGCAATGGTGAGTATCCTGGCTGTTTTGGAACAGAAGAAATAATTCCAGATGGCCCAGAGACTCCTGGAGCAGGACTAGCTCGAGCAGGCCGAGTTGCAGCAGCAAGAGCATGCAAAGGTCCTGCAGTGAGCCGAATGCAGTCCAACAGGGACGCAACTTCAGCGCCATCTATGAAATCTTCCAAAAACTGTACAAAGTAATCAGAGCAATTAGGGCATTAATGATGCATATGGGAACTGGAACTAAGTAAGATTAGATTTGAGCCAACTCTATTACCCAGAGAATTCCAATTAATCTACATTATATTTCAAAGTTGAAAAATAACATGTGTCTAAGATGAATAACTTTCCTTTGCCCTTATGTGACATAAGCATATTACATATTTATCAAGCTACATACCATAAGTGATCACACTGTACTACAAAGTAACAAGAAAAATTTTTACTGAAACCTACTTAAACATGTTCATGTAGGTTACTTGTTCGCTGATCTGTTGAGGGAACTCTTATGCTCATAAATGATCATCCTTTCTCTTACTACAGGTCAACAAAAAGATACAAGAAGTTTAAGCAAACCACTATTTGTCCAAAAGCTAACAAAGGTATAAAAGATTTTATCCGAGCATAGAAGTAAACCGCCATGGCACAAGTAATTGTAAAAAATTCAGGAAATAAATGATACCATACCAAGCAGCAAAATGAGCCAACATAGCATCTCAGTAATTCTGAAAAGCTCAGGAAAAAGAGGGACCATCTCAACCCATCTACCATTCTTAGTCAAGTTCTTAAGAGGGAAAAAATTCAAAGAGGGCCAGACCATGAAATTTTTAATATGACATAAGAAAAGAAATGTTGAAGAAACAAAGTGGCTGACAAATGATACTCAGGAACATAAAGTCATGGCAAAATAGTATGAGAAAAGAGGAGGAAATTATTTTAAAAGAAAGAGGAAAGAAAAAAAAAAAAAAAAAAACCGAACCTTGGTATGAGGCCAAAGTTGATCAGGAGACACATGCATTGTGCAACCTTCTTTACCCGATTCCCACTCCACAACAAAGCGAGCTAAGACACCTGATCCAAAGCAAAACCACAAACTCAACAATCCTACTGCCTCAATTCTGAAAGACCTCCTCATATGTTCTGATAACTTATCGACAGCCTCAGTAGGTCCTTTGCCTCCAGCTGGTGCTTTAACATCAGAGTTTGCATTGCCTTCTTCAGGCTTGTCATCTGCTCTAACACCGAGCAGTTTCCACATCCCCAGGGCAAATGTCCTAGCATTAGAGAGCCTTCGTATATCAGCCACCAACTTTTTAATACTATCTGCCTCAACAGATTGATAACTAAGAACAACACCATCTGGATCATAACGAATATGTGAATCCACATGAGATGTATTAGCTATGCGTATGCCAGAGCCCCAAGGTGTACTAGTACTTCCTTTCTGAAGCTCCCACAAATCCCTGAAGTGTTGGTCATTGATTTTGACATCCCAGTACATGCTTCCAGGTCTGCCAAGTCGCAAGCAGATATGTCGCCAGGAATCACCTTGGGAACATGGAAGCCGGAACCATATATTCGAGGATGCATTTCTTAAACCCACTTCTTCAACATATGGAATGTCCAGTTCCTCCATCTGGCTAGTGAGTTTGGCATGTTTAATACATAGTGAAGAATGCCTAACCACATGAAGAAGAGCAGAAACATATATGCCAGAAGGTACATTGCCTTTATTTGCTTCAGCTATAAGATTACCATAACTGTATGTTTCAGATTTAGAGATTATTTCTGAAGATTTAAGCACCTGAGATGTAGGCTGCTGAGCACAAGCCACATCAGAGGTTTTTCTTCTCTTAGAAGATCCTGCATCGGCCTCTATATATTGGAGAGAGGGAATCAAGCTCAATAAATTTGAAATTTTATGCTTTCGTGGATTTTGGTCATGTTTGGAAGCATCATGAGAAGGGCCATGGCAAATTGTAGTTTCTGCTGCTTGGGCTGCAAAAGATGCATTTAGCTAAGTCAAATATGCCTAACCAGAAAACAATATTGAACATACAGCATACTTGGAGAAAGTATCTTACATACGGGAGGTGAAGCCAATGGGCTTGATCCAGAATATCTAACAGCTGCAGTTAGATTTCCAGCAGATGAGCTTCTAGGCCCATTAGGCTTTGCATTTTGTGCAATGACTCGAGGAAGGGTTGGTCTGGGTGGAGACAATAGTCGAGATGACCTACTTGCTGAGAGTGTGTCCTTTGAAGTATCATTTAGTAATCTCAACTGATCTTCGTCCAATACTCCATTGTCAACTGAATGAGGAGATCTAAGAGAAGCAAGATCCTGCTCAGATTTTGAAGCAGATAGTTTCTTTGCAGATATGCTTCTTCCTGTGCCAGAAGAAAACGAACCAAATGAAGCAGAGTTATATGAGCCCTTAAGACCACTTGATGGATACAATGAACCATCATAATGACTAGCGGAACCTGATGATTTTGCAACATTATTATGCTGTGAGACCTGCAAACCCGCTTCCCACTTTGGAGAGGGGGTTCCAGCTTTTACACTATGAAGATTCACTGGGACAGAAGTAAGATGAGACGCAGGAGACGAACTGAATGAAGAAATTTTCTGAGAAGGAAACTGAGTTGCAGATGTCCCCTTTTCAATTTCAAAAACTTCATCAACAATAGATGCAAAGCTTGATGAAGGACCCCCAGGAACCTGCATAGAACCATCAAGGTTGAACACATCATGTTCAGATATTTGATCTGGACCCCCAACATTAGGCAAGGATGGGAGCAATTTTCGCCAATCAAGTATGCTCAAATTTGTTTCATCTTCAAGCATCTGCATCTGGCTTATATCTATTTTCTTGATGCGCAACACATTATTTAAGTCATTAAATGAATGACCTTTCCCTGATTGATCTGGCTGAGTCTCCAACAGTTTAAAAAGAGGCTTGAAATCCTTATCAAGTTCCATCAAGAGAAAATAAGAACTCTCGCTTTCTGGAAACCCCATTATTAATACAGAAGAACCGTTAACAAGGTTCTTGGGCACTTTCACTGCAGCAAAACCATGTTCATAGACCTACAAGAATCGAACATACAAATTCATTTATTAATAGAAATAAATAAGTGAAAGACAAAGGCAACTGTATACCACTCAGTAACAAATAAAAAAGTAGAGTTGATTACTTCAAGGCCTAAGAATCTTCCAATAGCAGCAAATAGATGTATTATACTTTTGCTCCGCAAGCTTGAAAAAACATCAACTGCTGTCATGGTTCCTTGGTTTAGTGTTTCTTCACACTCTACCAATGCTGAAGATGAAAGAATATTTTGGGATGACTGGAGAAGGAAACGGCCATTTCTGCAGTCCAAAACAAAGTTTCATAAACCCTAAACTAGGCCAAGAAATATTTATTAACAGAACTACATACAAATTTAAATATGGCACTTCAAAAATGAAAAAGATTCACAAGGTGAAGACGCATCTATACAAGTTACCAAGTGCAATTGAAAATGCCCAGACATTTTTTTTTTGAGAGTGCACATGGACAAGTGTAAAAGTAGACATAAAGGAAATGACATGTTAACTGGCAAGGACAGACCTTATATTTATTCCAAGGGTAAAATATGATGAGCCATAAGCACGGACACGCAATAATTCCTGCCCCCCGTGTTCCTTATTGTCAAGCTTAGCATCCTCCTGTAACCCAAAAATGAGGGGAATAAATTACCACAAAGCATCATCAGTGATACTGTAATAAAAAAATCCAGCAACAGCATACAATGATGAAAATTTAATTAAAAGAAAAAAATACAAAGTGACAATAGTTTTAGCCCATATAGATTCTATCTCCCAATTAGGACATTCCAGAGTAAGTTGTCAGCAAATACATCCATATCATAAGGGAAGCAAACCTTTCTATGCTCAGTATCAGGTTCATCAGCCTGCGAAAGGAGAACAACATCACTAGCATCTCGGCAGATATGCACATTTTTCATCAGCTCTTTCTGAATTTCCAGTAGACGAGTATATCTGTTGCATGATATAGCTCTTAATAGCAGCTTTTCCACATCAATGCAACTTTGGTCAAGGAAGAAACTTGCCTCCTTGCCAGTTAATGGGTCTATAACAAATGTGCTATGTTGACACTTAATCTGCAGGTCTGGTCCAGGTTCAATTTTTATATATGGGCAAGATCCTGTGTCTGAAGCACCTAAGTTTTTATCCAAATCTAGCCAATAGACAAGTTTCAATCCTGGTGTTCGTTGAGCAGCTGAATCAGATTCATTATCTTGATTCAGCTGCGAGGAACCGCCACTTCCTCCATCAGATATCAGCTCAAAGCGTATAGCATCTTTCCATCTCCCTAGCCGGAGTGCCTGTACTTGCCGTATGACAGTGTCCATAACAAGTGCAACACAGAGCTCATGCAGAACCGAGTATAAGGTAGCAAATGGATTCTCTGCTGTAGACATTCTGCGCTCTAAGTCATCTCCAAGAACATGCCTTCTCATCTGTTCTAGTTTCACAAGCCCGCTTCTCTCACCAACAAGTAATTCTAAATGTAAAATCCTCCACAATGATAGATGTCCGCGATAACCAAGAGTAACTAACACCTTAAATTCTCCATCTACACGAATCAAAGCAGTGCCATCAGCAACTTTCACTTCGGATATTTCCTTGGGCAATGAAACTTCAAGTAATTTAGAGCGAACAAGTGCGTCCAGCTTTTTCAAAGCCGGCTTCTGCTGATCTTCAGTTAATGAGCTTTGCATACCCACATCTTCTATGCATTTTGGTAAACGCTCGTATGATCCTGTGAGTAGAACTTCAACAGCAGATGGAACGTCGTATACAGGGGCGCGAGCTTGCTGTAGCCCCTCATGCATGAAGAATAATGAGTCCGCAGCTTGGGTGAAACATGTGTCATGACTTGACAAAGTAGATGCCAGTTGCTGGCAATACTGTATGAGTGGAACCTGCACGTCACAACATAAAGCTAAAATATGAGAGTATGTAGCTAGTACCTAAATTGATACCCAGTAGAAAAGACTATGGGATTTTTATAAAGGAACCAAAGGTACAAATTTACTTTCAGAAACAACTTAGTAATAGCCACCTAGCTATCACAATAGTTTCAATTCATTAACTGGGCCAGACAATACTAGCACTCTAGTAACCAACCAACATGGTTAAAACGATCAAAAACATTAATTAATGCTAAAAAAATCTGCAATGGTTCAAGGCAATCATCGTACAGTACTCCACTTCCACTGAGTCTAGACACCTATCATGGGACAGATATCAGTGAAATTGATAGCTAGAGAGAATTCAACTACTACAATGCTATGAACTAATGTGACATAGAACATCGAAGTCATAGAAGGTGTTGCAAGCTCATAACACAGTTAATAGAAACAAAAAAGTGGGCATATCCATGATAGTGCAGCAATCATCAGGTCAACTCATTACACATTTATTCTCACAAGGGAACGTATTTGAGCACATTACTAATAATCTAAATAAGAAATAGACAAAATGACCAGTAACCGGCCATAGATGACACTATTAGATTTTCACCTCATTCATTTTTTCAAGCAATTTTATTTCTTCCTCCCTTTTTTTCCTCACTACTCACAATACCAAGCTTGAATGCCATAGCATTGCCTTGATGGTACACTTCAAGATATTTGAATTCGCTATAATTCGATAATTTGCACAGCAAGGAACAAAAAAAACATATGCCACAAGTAAAAAAAATCCTTCATTTACTTCTAATTTCATTAACTACTCAATAGATAATTAACGAACAAAGAGGAAAATTTTCACTAGTTTTAATTGTCACTTAATTGAAACTCAAAACCAATAAATCTTTTAAAAGAGCTTAAATCTTTCGATTAAAGAAAAATAAAAACATAACTTTTCCCTATCAACAAAACACCAACAAATCTTTTCCAAGAAAAAAGGTAAAACTTGAAAAGAAGTCAGCAAAGTGAACTCGAGGGGAACAAGAGCGGGTCGACTCACCTGCTGACACCACTTAGCAAGAACATTGAGTCTCAGCATCCGTTGCTGGGTCTTGACTACATACTTAAGGAGATTGATCTTCTTCTCCGTATCCGATTGGTCGCTTGATTTAGATTTCTCCACGAGTTCTTTCAATGACGTGAACGATTCCTCGGCTGTTCGACTCACTAAACTCGAGAAGTCCACTGTTTGTTGCCCTAATTCAGCCATTGGAAACAGAAATGGAAATTCCCCGAAACACAGAAAAGAAGTTCAAAAATTGATGCTAATTAGGGAATCTAGGGCTCGGGATTGGATCTGGGTTTCATTTAAAATGCATGGAATTAGGGTTTTATGAACATCCCTCTCAATCTTTCTCTCTCTATTTTAGGTCTCTCGTGTAAGATAAAGCTTTCTTCTTTACGACTTCTCTTAGCTTTGGGAGAGAAAGAGAGAAGCACCAAAAAGAAATTTTAGATGCAAGAAAGATAAGAAAAAAGAATATATAAATAACAAAGAAAAAAAATTCCACGTCATCCTAAAATATTTTTTTGGGTCAAAATCTTAAAAAAAAATTTCTTCTTTCATTAAAATTATTGCAATTTTGGAATATAAAAAATATATTGTGGATTATTTCATATTATCCGAAAATAGTTTATTTTAAAAAATTTAATAAAAAATTTGCATATATTTGAAATCATATCAGTTGCACTAATAATGCCTCAAAATTAAATATATATGCTTGTAGAAACCACAAAATTAAAGTGTAAATATTTCTTTAAAAATAGCATACAATAAATAATGAAACATATTATTTGAAATTAATTAATAATAATACATGAAATATATACATTGTTAAAATGAAAAATTAGATTAAATAATTATATTATTAATACTAAAAATTCTATCGTATGCATATACGTGTGGGAACTATGTATTTAGAACACAAAAGTGTGTTTGAATATAAATATACAATAAATAACATTTATGAAATATGTACAAAAATAAAATAAAAATTAGGTTATTTGTAAGAAAATTAAAATAAGTAAATACATAATATTAAGAATATTAAGTGCACTCAAATTATTTATCATGTATTGTTATTTTTCTATAGCATGTCAAAAAGTTATCGAGTTAGAAAAAAATTAATATTAAAAATCTATTTTAAAAAATTAAACATCAAATTGACTTGTGAAACCAACGCAATCAGTGATATTATCTATACTAAAAATTCTATCACACACATATGCGCGTGGAAATTACAGATTTAAAACACAAATGATTGTTTAAAAGTAATATACAGTAAACAATGAAATGTATGGTTTGAAACTAATTATACAATTAATGCATATAATAAATTGCGTATATTAAAACAAAAAGTATATAAAATATATTAAAATGAAACTTTGAATGAGTGGTAAATGTAAAGTTTTAGTAATCCAATTGGCACAAGTTTAAATCTCACCATATGTATATTTTAATTGGTTTTTGTTAAAATGAAAAGATTAAAATACATTCAAATAATATTTTTTTAATTATAGATGGATATTTCCGTAGTTTCCTAACCAAGCTGGTGAACTATTCAAGAGTGCCACCAACTTAGTTAGGACTTAATAAATAAATATAAATATATACTATTAGTGAAGATAATAAAATATACACAATAAAATTAAAATGTATTAAAATATTAAAATAAAATTTTAAGGTAAATTTTATCATGTTTTGTATTTTTCTTTAAGTTATTTAAACATAAACATGAAGTTAGTACTAATTTATGAAATGCATTAAAATCTTAAAATTCATAAAAAGCATGTACTATTTTATATTTATTAATTCTAAAAATTCTATTACATGTATATGAAAATTACGTATTTAAAATATAGATGTTAGTTAAGATTTTATACAATAATATAAAAAAATGTTTGGTTTGAAACTAACTAATAATAACACATAAAATATATACGATGTTAAAATGAAAAAATAAATTAAACTATGAGTAAAATAAAATTTAAACACATAAATACATTATATTAAGAATACTTAATGCACCATAGTTATTTATCATGGTGTTTATCATAAATTTTGAGTTAGCTCATCCAACAACTCTATCAATACTAGTATATCTATCACATGTATGTATGTGAAAACTGTGTATTTAGAATATAGGTGTGTATTTGAATATAACATAAAATAAATAATTAAATCGTAAGGTTCAGAACTAATTAATAATAACACATCTAATATTTATGGTATCAAAATGAAAAAAATAAAATTGTACGTCATATTAAGAATATTAAATGCATTACAATATTACTAAAATATACAATTGATGGAGATAATAAAGGGTGCATAATAAAATTAAAATAAAACTTTAGTTAAATAGTAAATTTAAGGTTTTACCACTACAATTGGTGTACGTTCATATATCACAATATACATATTTTTAATTATTTTTCCAAAGAAAAAAGACAAAAGTATAATTGAATAATGTAAGTTATTTTAAATATGAAATAGTATTTTTTGTAGTTTCCCTAACCGAGTTGATATCTGGTTGACTTGTGACATCAATTTAGTTAATGGCTTAAATAATTTCAAGTATAGATATATGTACAATTGATGGAAGTAATAAAACATGAATAATAAAATACAAATATACAAAAAAAATTCAAAGAAAACTTTTAGTTGAGTGATAAATTTAAACTTTTACTAAAGTAATAGGCTTGGGTTCAAATCCCATGACAAACAATTTTTTTATTGGCTTTTAAAAAAATAAAAAAAAATAAAAGTAATCTAAAATGATATAACTCATTTTTATTATAGAAAGACATTTTCGTAATTTCTCCAACTGTGTTTATACTTGGTTGACTTGTGATACTAATTCAATAAATATCTTAAATAATAGTATAGATGTAGAAATTCTATCACACGTGTATTTGTATAGAAATTACGTACTTAGAACACAAATGTTAATTTAAAAATAACATATAATAAATAATGAAACGTATAATTATAAATTGTGCATAAAAAATAAAAATGTATAAAAATATTAAAATTTTGGTGGAGTGGTAAATTTAAAGTTTTAATAATGCAATTGGTACGAGATAAATTATCACTATATGCATATTTTTATTTGTTTTTAATAAAAAATTAAAATACCTTTGAATAATATAATTTATTAGATAAATTACTTAGTTGGTGTCCAACTTTTAGGGCACTTTCATTTTGGTTTCCCAAAATACAATCCTTACAATTTCGTCACTCAACCGTTAAATCTCTAACTATAAATAACTTCTACACATCACATCATGTTCCCACTTTCATTTTGGTCACTTAACTTCTAGGATGCTTTTATTTTGGTCACCCAAAAATATCTTTTTTTTAATATTAATTAGGGTAAATAAATTAAGGATTAAAGTTAAAAATGGTAAAAACTAAACTAACGTTTTATTTTTATTTTCTTACATATAAATATTAAAATTAAATTAGCTTATAAATTAAATGATAAAAATTAAATTGTCTATTTGGGTTTTAAATATTAATGACATTGGTTTTAATGGGTTTGGGCTTGAAGAGTATTAAATTTTAATGGGTATTTGAGTTTAAAGTTTAATTTAGGTTTGAGGATGTAAATGGGTTATGGCCCCATTGCTTCAATTGGTGTATTTGATTTTTTCGATTTAAAATGTTAATAAAAAACTGACCGAATAAATTAATTAAACCAAATGGAAACCAATTAAATAAAAACCGAATAAACCAATTTTTTTCGGTTTGATTCATTTTGATTTTTTCGGTTCAGTATTTTTCTCACACCCTTATAGATATACAATTGAAAGTTTTGGTTAGCGGTAAAGTTAATGTTTTATTGATGTAAATAGTTTGGTATTGGATTTTTAAAATAAAAAGATAAAATACATTTAAAGAATATAACTTATTTTGAATTGGTGTTCGTTTGACTCTTGACACTAACTCAATTAGGGCTTAAATAATAGTATAAATATCTACAATTGATAAGGGTAATAAAATATGCATGATACAATTAAATTTTAAATTTTATTGAGTTTCTTTTTTAAAATTAAAATAATTAAAGTACTCTCGAATAATATAATCTATTTTAATCACAAAAAAATATTTTTATAATTTCTTTAACTAAGTTAGTGTTTAATTTACTCGTAACACCAAAATAATAGTGTAGATATTATGCGCATATCATGCATTTTTATTAATGTTACCACTTTATTCCATCGTTCATTAATGGTTTTATTAATCTAATATTTTATTTATTTCTTATTTTTGATTGAATGTTTCTTTTCTCTCTTTCTTTTTTTTTTCATTAACATTTGAAATATTTTAATAATTTATTTAAAAATATAATACAATAAATAATTTTTGTTATTGAAGAATAAATATGTTTTATGTATAGTTATTATTTATATTCATAATATTATTTCAAATAAAATTAGTTTCAATAAAAAAATTCTTATTTATTATATTTATAATTTTAATAAATTTTATTTAATTATAAAATTCATAAATATCAAATAAAATATAATTTTTGTTAAATATTCACATTTTTTCCCTTTATATTTATGTCTTTTAGATAGAGTTTATAATGGTCATTTCTCTTTTCATTATAATTCATCTTATTGGTATCGTTATGATTGAATCCAAATAAACATCTCATCTCTGATTTTAATTTCACTACTATAATATCCAATCGCACTATTACAGTAACTAGTCTCATCGTCATGTATTCACTTTTTAAAGTAGAAAATACCATTTACTGAAACACATCTCCATTATCATTTAAGCTCTCTTTAAATAGACAGTGCGACTAATTCTAATAAAATTTATGTAATCATAAATTATTATATAAAAATAAAATTCACATAAATGTTATATAATAACAAAATTATCTATTAAATTTTATTTTTGTAGTAGTTTTAATGAAAATTCAATCAACAAATCACACGTGTCTTTTATCTTCGAAACAAGATAAAACCCTTGGAAAAAGAGCAATGTCATAATTGGGAAAATTCTATCCACCCGTACTTTTAGCTCTAATAGAAAAAGGGAGTTAAAAATCTTTTTGATCCTCCCAATTTTGATATTAGCAAGTTGATCCCTCTAAAAAATGGAGCAATTTAATGTCTATTAATTTTTTAAGTGAGCAACTAAGAACAATTACTTACAACATTAATAATTTTTGTCAATTGTACATAATTTTGATTGGTATAATAATAAATTTATTCCTCGATGTTTATATATTCTGTGCAAATATTGAGAGAATGTGTAAATGTTACGGGTTAAATTTGTTAAATCATGACTAAGTTAACAAAATGTGTAAATATTTTAGGTTAAATTTGTTGGATTGAAACCAATTTGATAGAATATGTAAACTTTAAGAACTAAATTTATTTTTTTAAAAACCAATAAAATATTTACATGGGTTAGATTTAAACCCATACTATTTACATCAATAGAACATTAATATTGCTGCTAAACTAAAGATTTACTCTAATATAATATTCACCTTTTAATTTTATGCCGTCTTTATTACTTCCATAGTATATCTATGTTCTAAATTTGTGGTTTCCACATACATACATATTTGATAGGATTTCTATATTATAAAAACGGAGATAACAAAAACTATTATTCCTAATATCAATTTCGAAAAATAAAAAGAAACTTTGAGTAATTAGAAGTAAAATTGACTAAATCCACACAAAATAAATAGGTTAAAATATGTTGTTAGTCTTTGTATTTAGAAAAAAAAATTAAATTTTAGTTCTTGTACTTAAAAAGTTAAAAATTTAAGTTCTCTTATTTTTTTTTATTTAAAACTCTCAGTCCACTTATTCACATCAGTAGCTTCTTTTTTTTTTTGTCAAAATTTACCTACTTGGCATATTAATTAGACTGTAAACATGTTATATATGATTGACAAAAAATTCTAAATAAGTATAAGAATGAGGACTAATAGCATATTTTAACCTTAATTTTTTTGTAATTTGTAGTTATTATAATTGTTCATCAAACAATGTTATTCGTTGTAAATGGTAAAAAAGAAGAATCTAATTTATGAATCTTGAACAAGAAAGTATTGTATGAAATAATGATATTATCTCATTCTAATAGTTTAATGTCATATCAATTGTAACGGTCCAAATTTGACCGGGGTAAAACCCAGATTGTAACCCAAACAAATTTAAAATGTCCAGTCCAATTACAACAAAAAATAAAAAATATAACCCAAAATGCAAAAGGCCCAAACGGCCCAAAACCTAAAATTTTTTGGAAACCTAGGGTTACCCCTCTTTCCCTCGCGCCGCGGCCTCCCATGTGCGCCCTCGGCACGCACAACGCCCGATGACAGCACCATTCGTCGAAGTTTTCACTGAAATAGCCTTCTAAGCCCCGTTGACCCGTTCTATGCCTGCAAAAGAAAGCAGAAAAGAAGAAAGAACAACAGACGCAAGCAGAAACAGCAAAACAGTAGCGAATAGGCAAATATAATGTACATTTTATATATCATCCGGCTATATAAAGCCGAAACAAAGACCATGTAAGAATCGGATTTTTGAATACAAAACATATTCAGAAACAAGAAAACAAAGGTGGTTCTTTTACCCTTTTTGATTTATTTTCTTATTATTTGAAATACATAAAAAAAAAAAAAAACAATAAAACCTCACTGTCGATTCGCTTCCCCTCCTCCTTTATGGGTTGTCCGAACATGAATACCCAAGAACCCATCTGGGTTTTGATGTGGATTCAAAAGGCAACAATGGGAGAAGTTCTTA
This sequence comes from Gossypium stocksii, assembly GCA_020496765.1. Taxonomy (NCBI): domain Eukaryota; kingdom Viridiplantae; phylum Streptophyta; class Magnoliopsida; order Malvales; family Malvaceae; genus Gossypium; species Gossypium stocksii. Next base: position 117,766,930 of record CM035623.1, read on the forward strand.
AGTGCATGCATATTAAAAGAAAAAAAAAACAAAAAATGATTTTAAACCTTCTATTTCCTGTCTGTCATTCCTTTTTTATAAAAATGGGGAGGGTTTGAAAAAGCCGAAAAAAACTTATTTTTACGCACCTCTGGACACCGTCCACAGCGGAGTCACGACGGAGGCGCGTTAATCCGGCGATCGGACTCCTAGCCTGTGTGCAATCGGAAGAAGAGGGAGAGGATTTAGAGAGCCCTTTTTTTCTTTTTTAGGAGTGGTGATAAATGAATTTTCTTTAAATAAAAAAAATGCTTTTTGTTTCTTTTATTTTCATTTTTTTCCTTATTTTTAAACCTTATTTATTTATTTATTCTCTTCGATTTGTGCTTTTATTTTTTTTATTTTATGATCAAAACCCCACTTGTATTCCATTTACCCTTTTATTTGCTGTCATTTGTTTATCCATTTTCATCTTAAGTCCATTGTATGTCTGTTTTGCTTTCACATTTGTATTCTTTATTACTTTTGTTTAGGCGTTCATTTCATGGTCATTATCGTTGTCTGTCATGCATATTGACATCTTAGTTCACTAATATCAACATCATATACTATATTAAGCTTTATTATTCTAAACCATGGCATACCACCACTATCGGGTGAGTATGACCTCTTTCAAATTGTTTTTAAAAGATTTAATTAAGCGGTGACATTTTCAAATATTTCATTATTTTTTTTAAAATTCGTAAAAAGAAAAAAAAATAAAAATAAAGGCAATATTCGTCGTTTGAGAAATTCAAGAAATCGTGCCCTACGTACTGGGTTTCGATTTTTTTAGTTTGATTCAAATGACCGAATAACCTTTTAAAGCATGAATTTTAGAATCTAAAGACAAGCTTATTCTCGAGTGTTTAAAATGTTGTGTCCTACGTACTGGATGTGACATTTTATCACTTCAAAATAAGAAAGTCTTCAACAATCGTTTTGATTTATTCAAGCATTCGATTTACCAAAGCATCTCATTAAAATTAGTATTTATGAGAGGATCGTATTTTTCTAATTATCCATAGGTTTTTCAACTCTCGACATTAGGACATTAATTAATCAATTAGGTATCAATTTTGGGCGTATCGAGGGTGCTAATCCTTCCTCGTGCGTAACCGATTCCCGAATCCATTTTCTCAAACTTCGTAGACCAAAATCAATGTTTTAGTAAAACAAAACATTTTATTAAAACAACCAAATTAGGAGGTGATCCGATAACACCTCGAAATAAAAATCAGTGGCGACTCCCAATTTTTATTTTCGTTTTCAAATCAAAGTCGATTCTCGTTTTCAAAAAAATGGTTTCGACATCAATAATTTATCCTAAATTTTAAGATTTTCATTTTCGTTTAATTTTTTTTCACGATGAAAATCCTGAAACTAAAGAAAATGCTAGTGTGAAATTAAACTATTACAAAAAAAGTATAAATGATCTGGTGTTACATGCTGTTTCATACATCCCTTTTTTCAAAAAATTTTCCCAAAAGTTGAAATGTAAATCATATAGGAAAAGTTTGCAAAAACAAAAATAGATTAAAAAAAAAAGCTAGAATTATTAAATAAGAGAAAACAAAATAGATATCCCCTTGATCCAATTTTTTTCTTTTTCCAGGCGATGAAAAAATAGTGAAATTGTTTTACATCAGATTCAGTGCACAAAATTCTTGTAACAAAATCATTTTCTTTCTTTTACAAAAAAAATCAAATAGAAGAATCCATGGCTGAAAACCTCTCTAACCAAACTTTAACCTTATATATATATATATATATATATATCAATCTCTCATATATCATAATGACTGCCCCCTTCTTTTCCATTTAAAAAAAAAAAAAACCAGAAATGCTGCAGTATTTTCTTTGATTTTTTTAGCAAATTCATTTTTGTTTATATTATTGATTTAATCAAAGAAAGAACCCTAAAAACAATGAAAAGCCAGTCTCTTTCTCTCTTTCCCGCTGACTGACTCTTCTTTTCTGACCCTCTCTCTATATATGAATATATAACTTTTTTTTTCTGCCTCTGTAGAAGCCAATCCAAACCCAGAGGTCATCAATATGATTGCATTAAAGAACATGCTACTGCTTGTGCCCAATGCCTTAGCTTTGTCTTCACCTGTTGTGGATTTTCTCCTACAAGAAAATTGGAACTCAAGTGTAAGTGTGGTATTTCAAGAAAAATGAAGGGTTTGAATGGGATTAGGGATTGAAACAAGCACCTGGGCTGTAAATTTTCCAATCAGCTGGCTCACTTACGGGACTGTCAAAAGAAGATGACCGGCCACCGAGTGAAGATGTGGAGGAAGAAAGTCGGCTTTGAGGGGTGGAAACGGGACTAGGTGAAAGTTGACGATTTACAGCGAAATAAAGGTCTAAAGCAGGCAATGTTTTGCATAGTTTTTGACCTTCTTCTTCATTGAACCCAAACCCAAGCTCGATGCAACCTTTGAGTTCATATAAATCTTCGTCAGTCAACCCGTTTTTCCCTCTTTGCTGACGAAGGATTTGCCGTCGCCTTCTTTCCCATGCAATGTCTCGAGACGTCTCGCACATCGACAACTGCTTTGACAAATACATTTTGTTCTTCATCAATGGCGGTGGCACCAACGGCATCCATTGTAACTCTTCCGTTTCCGACTCGCATAATGACAGCGATGATGATAATGGTGATGTTATCGCCGTTTTCATTCCCTCTTCATCCTTCTTCTTCCCCATCTTCACCCTACAAATTTATATATATATGAAAGTTTTTGAACAAGCTTCTTGTTTGTTGTTCCTAATGGAACACAAAACTGAAGCTTTTCTTTTATTATTACTATTGCCACATGCTGGCCGCCGGCAGCAACGGTGGAAGCTGAGGCGGCCAGGCAATGGTTTTTGAAAGTGAAGCCAAGGAATGGATTCGAAATGGAAGCTGTAAAGCAAGGAGGTATATATTGCAAATTCAGGGTGTTTTGATTTTTATTTCTGTTTAAAAACACTCTTTAATGTTGTTTATTTGTTGATAAAAACAAAGAGTAGGGCCAACCAGGTTAAGCTGGAAGATGATGATTTAGAAGGTTCCTTTAATGGCGAAACAAAGGGTTGGCATGACATAGGATGGTTTGGCTTGTTATTGGACCATCCAATTATAACTGTTAAAAGTTTGCCAATTTTGGATGGCTCACCTACATTGTTGTGAAGATTGGATTTTGGCTAAATTTTGCCATTACTCCATGATTCAAGGAGGGTCTGCACTTTGCTGTCTCTACTCTCGTCTCACTTTTACTCATGAGTCATGCCTGCTACTTCTATCTTATATTTCATCCATAGTGACACTTGACGAGGCCGTAATGGATACGTTATTATTTATTAATTTAAAAATGATATAATAAAATTGAAGTTATATGAGTTTTAATTATTTTAAAAAAATATGAAGTGAATATGTATAGATACTTTCGTAATTAATTGTTAATTAAGATAACTAGTTAGAAAATAAGCTAAATGTGTAAAAATGATATATTATAGTGTTATGGTACTGAAATTAAACATAACGCAATTTGTTTGATAGCACATTTTCGGAAAAAAATTCTTTTCTCTATAATACTTATATGTTAATTTGGAATATCAAAAATATTATATTTAATGATTTCAACATATCAATGTATTCAAATATCATTCAAACAATTAAGAACCCAAATTTAGGGATGTTTTGTGCTGTCGCAAAACCATTCAAACAATCAATTTTACTTAATAATTTGGATCAAAACACTAGATTTTAACAGTTGATAGTTACAAAGAAATTTTAAATTTGAATATTAGTATTGTTGATAATGGGTATTAGTAAGGGTAAAACAAAGAGGAGAAGGTGAAAGTGACAAGAAGGCCGGTTCACCTATGACAGGAGAAGGAATATTGGTGGAGGAGAGACGTAGAAGGCTTAATGCTCAAGGTATATTGCAAGGGTTGCAGAGGGGGAGAAGAAGGTGCCTTAGGGTTTTTATAGTCAAGGAGTCTCATGTCTTGTTATGCCATGTCACCAACAATCTCAGGGTATGGCAAACGTGTGGTTGGCCAAGTGGCAAGACAGTTGCATGTTGGTTATCGTCAAGTGTCGTATTGCTCTAACGTTTCTTATGTTAAGTAGGACGAGGTAGTTAAGCCTTAGTGGTCCTTTCTTGAGGAGTGTGCACTCGCTAAAAAGCTAGTAACTTGATGGAGGGTGAAACAAGCAGGTGGTTGGTCATTGGGTGATGTAAGTTGGAGAGCCATCCATGGGTGCTCCTAAATTGCTTTCTGTGATGCCATGTGTCTAGGTCAGGGTACATATGGTATGATAAGTACATATATATTTTAAATTAATATTTAATTAAAGTAATAAATTGTAAAAATGACTTCGATTGTGAAAGATTATATATATGGAAATAAGCTTATTTCACTCTTGAGCTCGAATCAACTTGAGCTTAGGCTTTCTTGAGCTCAGATTTTCAAGTTCAAATCGTTATGGGTTTTAATTGGCATGAGCAAACTTTTAGACTCAAGCCTATTTTACCAACTCTAAATATAATATATTAACGAAAAATATATTCTTATAATCTTAAAGTGTTAAAATCATATAATTGTACAAATTCTACAAATATTCAAACACCAAGCCCTCTCAAAGTCTAATATGAATTTGGGCCGGTGTATATATTATTATATTTTGGGTTTGCTTTTTAAATAATTAGTATTATATTTATTTGGTTAGCACTTTCAACTTGAATTAGTGAGATAGCAAGAATCACTATTTCTATTCCTTTTTAATAAAAATTTATAGTGTTTTATAAATTAAAAATTATATTTAGAATGAATTTGGATAAATAGATGTGTAAATTTAAGTAAACTTGAATATTCATTTATTTAAGTTCATTTTGAACATGAATTTTAGTATTTTTTATTTTTGTTGACATAACAATGCCAGCCAACAATGGTCGTTAATGCGGATTGCCATTTTAACATTATGATAATTGACTCAATAATCGTTAACAACCATATCAACGAGATTTTCAAGATTTATCAATCAGCCATTAAATTTAACTGTCGAAAGGATTTAATTAATAAAAGATTCAAAAGGGAAATCTCTCAACATGATAAACCAAAACCATTAACAACAGCCCAATGAAAGCCACATAAAAACACCTCATACAACAAAAATTGAGCATAATCCTAAGCCCCAGTTGATACACAACAAAAAAAAAAAAAAAAACAACTAGAATACTCCTAATATAATAATGTAAAATATATCAACAAACAATCGTATTGTTTTTATCATTATAAAAAAGGTAAATTTAATTATTATAATAGAAATTAAAATAATTATAACCTATAAAACATCAAAGTTATTTTATATGAATTTAAAAATCCAAATCTAAAAAGGTTCAAGCTTAAAAAAGTCAAAATCCAAAACACTTAAACTCGAAAAAAATCCAAACTCATGCAAACTTTCTAACTTAAAATAGTCCAAAATAAAAAATTATCTGATACAAGACACCCAAAACCCGTCGGCTTGCCTCCTTTGACTACGATTTTAACACATGGAACACAAGCATTTTTTTAACAAATATGGGTAGTTACAAATCAAACTAGGTGCCGCAGCAAACTTTTAAAAATTCTCATTAATTAATTTCATAAATTTTTTAAAATTTAATCCCAAGATGGGTTACTACATGGAAATGTTAATGTTATTATCATGTTTAAGGCATACTTTTATTCTCAGGATGCAAAAAGAACAAACATTTCCTGGAATAAAGATTGGGACCGCCATTGTTGAAGACAAGTGATCCTAATTTTAAAGGAAAAGATAATAAAAAAAAAAAACAATTCCAGATTAAAGTGAAAAGAAAAAGTTTGCAGATACTTGACAGAGAGAGGGTTAAAAGCTGGGTTCGAGTTCAGGAAATCATACCAAGGCAGCATTCATTCAACACATCTTACCCAGAGAAAGAGATTTAACCAATCTCAGCCATTCCTACTTGTAAAAGATTAATCCATTGATGACCTGAAAAATGATCATTTTTCTTAGCAAATGCTCTTTTTAATGGTTGAAATATATGGTTACTTGTTGCTCCCTATACTTTTGTAAATTTTAAAATTTAGTCCTACTTTTTAAAAACCGAGTCTAATTATTCATCAATAATTTTTATAAAATTTATTAACGAAAATTGTATGTGACGTGACATGAGAATACTCACATGAAGAGAACCTAGACTGATTATTTATTTATTATTAATCTTATCCAAACCTAATGTTGGTATTGCACTTATACGACGATTAATGATTAAAAATGAAGACAATCCTCTAAAGTCAGTTGCGTGCCCGTTACTAATTAATTTGGTTTCTCACTACATCTAGAAACTGAATATTTCTAATTATATTTTATTTAAGCATCTTAATATAATAAAATATTAAGGGTTTATATCTTTATATTCTATTTCATATGTTCAACCATCATTCAACCATATCAATAAATTAATAGGTAAGTTTAAAATTATTAAAAATAAATATTGTTATACTCTTATCTGGATCTGGACATTTGACAATTTGAAAAGCGATTAAAGTGATACTCATAGATGGTTTTTTGTCTCATACCACCCTAATTGAATGTTTGGTCGTCTGCATACTCCATATCGATCATAGGGAGATCACCCATCCTCAGCCACTCATTATTAGTAGGTGTGTTTAAACGATCAGTTCGTTTATTAACTGAATTGAATTATCTGAAATGTAAAAATATTTAACTGCCAATTAAATTGAAATTTTTTTCATATACATTAATCGAACCGAAATTTATATATTTTTGTCTTTTGGTTCAAATAAGTATAAAACATATAAAAAATATATTGTTAATGTTCATTTGTTTTAGTAGTTAAAAAAATATATTATATAATATATATTATTTAATTCGGTTAGTTATTTGATTTTGAACCGATAACTGAAATTTCAAAAAATTATTAACTGATCTCCGACTGAACTAAATTCGACCACCAACTGATTAACCAAATTAGATCGGTTCGGTCGGTTAATTCAATTTTAACCAAACTATGAACACCCCTAGTTATTAGTAAGTATGCTTTCCTCAAGAAGGGATCATTTAAGGATCACTGAAGTTTAACAATTTTGTACTACCTCAACAAAGAGAATGTCAAAGCCGTACACGATAGGGAACCTTATCCAAAACTTGTCAGTGATGTGGCGTAATTGGATAATAAAAGGGATATTTGCCTCCCTTCAACAACCCTATGCTTATAAAAGCTCACAACCTTCTTTTCCTCCCTTTGCTCTCTCTTCTCCTCCTTTTTTTTCTCTTTATTTACTTCGATTTTTCACTTGGCATAGATGAATCGATTTTCTTATTGCTACTGTTATGTCCTTCTACTCTTACCTTTGTTGATATCCAATATCAACGAATATAATTATTAATTTTTAATAAATAACATATTATAATTCATTCATCATATATAAAAATACTATAAATATAATTCAAAACAAAGTTTCTTCCATCTCTCCTTGTTACTTATTAATTAAATATTTTATATAAATTTAATTATAAAAAATTAGCATAAAATATAATACCTTCAATTCTGTGATCAAACTCAAAAATAAAAAAAATAAAAAAAATTCGTTTTGAAACACATATGAAATGATGAATGTATGGGAGAGGAAGCCTTTTTGATGAGTGGAATTATTTGGAAACTTAAGATTCCAAACAATAAATCAATATATAAAAATTAGAAAGAAGAAAAAATGCATGGAAAAATGTCATCATAGTGATGTTAACCTATAATTATAAGCCTAGAGAATCCTTCATATTGAATTATTGGTTCATTTTGTCAACAAATTATGAGTGTTGAGAGATCATCACAGGGATACATCCTTGGATTTACAATGTGTTTGAGTTAATGTTCAGTCTTTAATGTTAAATTATGAGGTATTTTAGATAATTTGATAATTTTATAGAGTTGACAATACGATAGAGTGTTAATTCAGACGGATAGTCTGAAGGCTCTTTGAACTAATTAAAAATCCTTTTCAAGGACATATTTTTCCGCAACTATCAGACAAATTCAACAGCTCCTAATGAAAATTGATCAATGGGAGTTTGAATATATCTCTAGTAAAAAAAAGATAGAAGCTGATCGTATCGCCAAGATGACTTCTAATAAATATGAAGACCTATATCTAGTCGAAGATATTCCGTTGAAATTTGTTATATTAATATAATCATTCTGTTTTTTCATAAAGGAAAACATGCATATTGTTTCGGTACTGTATTAGCATGCATATTGACATTTGGGTGTTCTTTAAAACCTGAAAAAATAAATTATTTTTTTTTTTTTCCTTTCAAAGAAGTTTGAGTATTAGTTTAATATAATTTATAAATGTGGAGGGTTAAATTTATTGAAGTATTGAGGACTATTTATTATTATACAAATTAGAAAAAAGTCACATTATTATTTTTATTATCAATTTAATAATAAACAACTAAAATAAAAATATGACTATAATTTATATAGTTTACCTTAAAACCGTAACATAATAACAAATTCAAGATACATTAATAAATTACAGGATTGAATCTTACAAAAATTGTAAAAACTATCATTTTAATTAATAGATATTTTCTCATTTTATATTATTATACATATTATGAGTGAAAAAGAGTGGGTTTATCATTGTCTCCTTTGATCTTTTGCCTAGTGGGGATATCATATTAAAATTTTTGAGGAATTGATGGGGTCACCTAATGCTAATGGGGTAGATCTCTGTCATGTCTATATTCTTTTCCCTTTTTTTATTATATTATTATTGTTATTATTATTATTCCATAGTCAACATATTGATATTACTGCAATAATTTAAAATTTTTGAATACACTTAAACCTTATAATATCTTCCACTTTATATATTAGGGATTATGAATAGTGTAGATAATATATAAATTATTCAATGAAATATTATTTATTACACTGTTAATAAAGTTTTTAGGCTACACAGAGGTAGGAGGTTAATAATTGTCCTATAAAAATATAATAAAACATTTAAAAAAAGATACATATCAATTTTTCAAAACTATTTATGAAATAAAAAAAAAAGTACATTACCGCTATACTAATTGTCTCATTTAAAAGAAATGAAAGTTTGAATTTTGTTTTTAGTAATTTGGTACAAAAGCAAAATATTAAATATAAATAAATAAGATAGCTTACCTTTCATCCACTATGTAGGTTCAAAAGAAATATCTTTTTTCTCTACTTCTTAGATTTATAATTATTTTATATGACTGAAAAATAAATTTTTATTTGCTCAAAAAGAAAAATCATTTTTTTTAAATACTTAGATTTTGAAAGATAAATAAATTTTTAACTCACCAGTTTCTTTTATTAGATCGTGTTTATTTTTAACTTCAGTTTTTATTAAAATTTAAAAAGTTTTAAATATCCATTTTTGAGCTTTTTTAATCTATTTAATTAGGTCGGTGTTTTTGATCCGTAACATTAAAATCAATCACATTTTTTATACTATACTAAATTATGCCATATTATCGATGTGGGTGAAAAATAATGTATAACAAATATACTTATACAAAATTTATGTCGTCCATAAATGAAGTTTTGATAGAATTGATAAAAATATTATTTTAGACACTACGATGTTTAGTTTTAAACTCTATTATATGTTGCTTTAAATTGATTTTCATAAATTTTACACCTAATAAATAAAAAGGTAAAAACATCCTCATAAGAATATTTATTACTTTGTAATTTTTTTTTAATTTCTTTTAATTGAGTTAGTGTCCGATTAACTCTTGACATTTATTCAATCAAGAGTTTCATATAGTACAGAATTAAGTCAACAAGCATGAAAATTAATTATATAATTTTACGAAATAGGGATGCCCCGTCATCTGTATCCCTTCTCTAATAATTTTATGTCACATCAATATTTTCATCTTAAAAAATATAATTAATATAATCACTGTAGATTTAAATATAATTTTGTGTTTAGGTTCCAATATTTTGACTATTTATTTTCATTTTCCTTGTGAATATTTACATTTTGAAGAAATAATCACCCAAATAGATGTTGTTATTCTTGACATTGGAATCCTTATCTATTTGATGCCACAAAAAAAAATTTATTTTTTAGTTTTCAGTTAAAAGAACCTTAAAGGCTTAAACATACATCTAAAACAAGAATAAAATAAATAAATAAATAGACTACAAGTAAAGTATCATAAAAAGAATAATAATAAACATGATCCTAATCACAATCCACATCTATATGTTAATATATATATATATATATATATATATTGTACTAAAGTTTGAATGGTGGCATTTTGGAAGTGAACCTGTCCACATAAAATATTCCTCACATTAATTTTTATGATATGACCATTTAAGTCAACATAATAATATAATTATTGGAAAAAATTGGAAGTCTGACATTATTTTTGAGTATTTCGATTATTATTAGAAGAGTTTTATCTAAATATAATTTTAATTTAAATACAATTAATTTTAGATCATAAAACGAATAAAGATACATGTAATTATATAAAAAGAAGATAATTTATTTTTTCTACTTTTACATTTTAACTAAAAAATATTAAATTATTTTTATAAAAAATATCGTCTACTTTTATATAAGTTAAAGAAATATTTTAAAAATTCTTCCAAAAGGTGTATATAATATTTTATTTAAAAGAAATAAGTTTTTTAATGAAAACTATTGTGCCTGTCTTCCACCATTGACTTTTAGTGCCAAAAAATCATTTTTATTTGGATTAGTGTTTTATATATCCAAGTGTTTATCAAACAAAGCACTTTTTTTTTCTTTCTATTTTTAAGGTTTTTTTCTAACTAAATTCTAATTTTAAATGTTTACATATTTAATTTTTAAATAATATATTTTTAATTATTTTAATTAGCTTTTTTAATTTTTTATTTAAATTATTGAACATAGCTAAAATATATTAATTTATTTAACAATTCAAATATAATAATAAATTCAAATCATAATTAAAGTATTTAAAACATATAAAAATTGATATAATCTAAATCAATAATTTTCTTTTTGAACAAATAGATCAATATTTTTTTAATAATACTAAAAAATAAAATTATACTTAAATCATTTAAATCATTTGTGTCGTATAATATTTTACTTTACGTAAATAATGCAAAGCAAATTATTCAAAATAATAACTAGTGAGCTTAATTAAAATATATAAATTATTTTGGTAATTTAAATATATCAATTATTTTACTTAGGGATGAGCGGTGGGTTGTGGGGTGTTTAGCTTATTTTTTGTCTCACTTTATAGTATCATTATAATATCTAATATTATTGCCATTACTGTTTTTACACTAAAAGGAGGTAAATGTTTCGCCCATTCAAATCCACTCTTAGGCATTAGACTTTAGAGGCTCCCATAATCCTCATATAATTGTTATATTGATGCATATGGCCCCTAGGATCCTCAATTCCCTGATGCTGTCAATGCCTTCAGCAATTTCATTTCTCTTCTTAAAGCCTCGAATTGTTGTTGAAGCGGGAGACCCGCCCACCTCTTCTGGACCATGGCCCACATCTCTCCTCGTTTTGGTGGGATAATTCCCTCACCCGGTTGTCTATGCAAGCACATCCTTTTGTCTTAGTGCTGCATTTACCATATCTACATGGTAGGATTCTCTACCCCTTGGTGTTGTGATTGTTGGTTGGCTCCACCAGGATTTGGTTGATTGGGGTAACTTTCACAGTACTCAGGTGGTTGCTTTTGTTAAGGTTGCTAATAATAATCTCTTTGGTAGCCAAGATGATCATACCAATTGTAACTAGCATAATAATGGTATTCTACTCCTGCTTGTTGCTAATAGTATTGTCCTTAATTGTAATTGTATGGATAGTAATTGTCTTCATCATATTGGTTGTGATATTTGTTTCCATAGTTATACTTTTGGGATGTTTGGTATTGATTGAGCCATAACTTTTCATCCAGTTCTTACAAACGACGACATTTGTTATAATAATTAAGTTATATCAAATATAGTATAATATAATGATAGTGGTTCAAATTGTATGGGGTACAGAAAGCTCCAGTGATGAGAGTGGTTTATATCGTAAATGATGTAAAGAACCACTAAAAATGATGGACGATATTAGAATCTTATTTAAGTATATTATATATTTTCTTATTTTTTCCTCTTAGAAGATTAAGTATTTATAAATGAACGAGAACTTAAAATAAATTCCTTATCTCATGACTACCTCACTTAGGGTCCTCCTTACACTTATATTAAGATATTATCCCAATATGACGACGTTTAAGACTAGTAAACTTGAGAAAACTAATAACATTAATGAGATAAGATGTAATGTAATAATTGATTTTAGTGGTATTTTCATAAAAGAATCTATAATGGCATGAGGTGATTGGACGCGTAAAAAAAAATCGAACATAGGAATATAACAATATTTAATTTTCACCATTAAAAAATGTTAATGAAAGTAAAATTAGAAAAAGAATGATTTTTTTGGACCCACATCGGTATCTTTGACAAAGAGTAAAAGACTAGAGTTCTTTTATAATTTTTTTTCCAATTTCTTTTCTAAATATTTTTTAGTTAAAAAATTTTATTTTAAATGATTCTAGTCAAGTCATTGAAATAATACAGAGCAAAAAAAGTCTTCTTTCATACCTTTGCATAGTTTTTTTTAATGGAAATAATTCAATAATTCATCAATCTAACAAATTTAAGTAATAAAAAAATTTATATAAAATTTATTAATAATTTCATGTTACATCTTAAATTTTAAGATTTTAATTTTAATTTAATTTTTTAAAATAAAAATATTAATATAATATAAAATTATTAAAAAAGAAATACAGATAACGTTACTTTATTGAATAAAAAAAATGTTAGGATAACAAGGAAAGAAGAATAAATAAAAATAAAAACTCAAGCTTTGTTAAAAAATAAAATTTCTCTCATTTTCGATTTTTAGCTTTTTCTTTATCTGTTTCTCTAATTTTTCAATTTAATTTATATTTCAATCTATTGAATCAAAGAATTTATTTGGTTTTCCAATCATGTGATTTTATTTGGGTATAAGATTTGTAAAGTAAATAAAATTATTTTCATTTAAGTCCTAAAAAGGTTCATTTTACAAAAAAAGTCTATTTTTATGATTATTTATAGAAATAGGCCAACTTTTTATTATTTATCGAAAATGATTAAATTCCACAAAAACGCATCCACATCAGCACAATTTTAAGGGATATGCCAATAAAATGAGTCTTTGGAGGAGCGCGTTTACCATGTCAGCACAAATTGCACCCTCATGAACATGCTTTGCTGATGTGGCAAAAACGCTCCTCTAAAAACACATTTTAACCCGTGGTTAAATTTAAAAAAAAATATTTTTTAAATATTATAAAAATAGACCTTTTTTTTTTAAAATTCACAAAATTAAACCTTAAAAAAGGCTTAAAGTGACAATACCATTTTTTTAAGGTGTCACCAATTAATATAGAAATAAAACTTACAAAACAAATCTTTATATAAATCCAAAATCTCATTTCTTTTGTTTTCTTAAGTAATGTGGGGTATGAGATATGTGTATATATAGACTCATGAATAGGTTTCCAGCTTGTTCCTAAACAATGTGGGATTCCTTCCTCTTTTAACTAACAACATGAGACTAAACGTTACACTATATTTTATAATTTTTTACAAAACAATTTCTATTTTTTTCTATTTTGTTAAGATTTTCTCATATTATAAAGTTATCTTTTGAGATATTTAATCTTGTTGCATTTTAGAATTGTTAACATATACAAAAGAACTATTAAAAAAAACTATTAAAAAAAGAGAACAATTTGCACATATGAAACTTGTACATGCAATAATTTTCTATTCAACTTTAAATGTTTGAAGTTAATATCAATGCAATTCTAATTTTTAAAATAATTTTTCATTATTTAAATTTAGAAGTTATACTTTTAATTTTTTAATTTTAATTTTATTTTATATTATGAATGTTTGATTAATAAATAAATGGTGAGTATTTGACACTCAAATAGTATTTTTTTGTAATTTTAAAAAATTGATATATCTTTTTAAATATTTATTTTTAATATTTTACTACTCCTTAATTTTTTTAATTCTAATTTCAATTTAATTTTCATCATCTAATAAATGCTGATAAATTTATTTCAGATTTATTTGATTAGATAGATAATTTATTTAAACATAGTATATAATTATTTTAAATAATTTTTTTAAAAAAATATATAGTATACATAAAATATAATAATTAATTTTCATATTTTTATATCTAGACTAAACTACATTAGTAACCACTTAACTATCATTTTTTAGCTATCGAATTATAAAACTTACAAAATTATCACTCAACTATTAGTAATTTTTTAAATATTTATTTTTAATATTCTACCATACTCATTTTATATTTTATAATTTTTTTACTTATAGAGTTTAAAATTTTTATTTATTGTGTAACAAATGTTAACTTTTTTGTAAAATAAAATTTAAACTCTAAGTAAAAAAAAATATAAAATATAGTGTAACTTTTAATCTCATGTTGTTAGTTAAAAGAGGAAGGAATCCCACATTTTTCAGAAACAAGCTGCAAACCTATTCATGAGTCTATATATACACATATCTCATATCTTACATTATTTAAGAAAACAAAGGAAATGAGACTTTGAGTCTATATAAAGATTTATTTTGTAAGTTTTGTTTTCATATTAATTGGTAATAGTGTTATCACTTTGAGTCTTTTTTAGGGTTTATTCTTGTAAATTTTCAAAAAAATTAGTCTATTTTCGTGAAATTGAGCCCTTTTCGATGTTTTTTTTTAGTAAAATGGCCTCTAGAAAGATTAATTTATTTTTATTTAAATTTAATTATAAAAACAGTTTTAATAATAAAATAAATCCGAAAATGACTTTTACGAGTTGTTTTCAACATTAAAATTTGTGTTTCATTTCAAACCCAGTTTTCTCTTGTTCTTTCTTTATCATTGAAAATGGCCGAATTTTGTTTTGTCTTGTTTTAAATTTCAATCATGTCCACTTTTATTTCAAAAGTTCAGTTTTGTGTCATACCTTACGTTCAAGTTTTGGTTTTTAAATCTTTTGAAAAGCCTCAACCCTTTTAATTTTGTGAACCAAAGAGCATAAACAAAGTTCTGATTTTTGGGGTTGTAATGGTCTGCAAATGAGTTTTGTTGTCATTCAAATGTTGTATTCATCTGGGTTTTAAGGGATTTTTTGTTTTTCATTTTTTGAGGTTGGAATCGACATGGAGGAGGTTGAAGAAGCTAACAAGGCAGCCATTGAAAGCTGTAATAAAGTTCTTAGTCACTTATCTTTATCAAAAGACCAAATCCAGTTTAGCAACTTAATGATTCAAACTGATGAAGCAGTGTTGAAGTTCAAAAAAGTTGTTTCTCTTCTTAGCAGCAACGGAAGAAAAAGAAGAAAGTTTAAGAAAATTACATCAAATTTGCCTGAAAGTATATTCCTTGAGACTCCCAATTGCACAACTACTTTATCACCGAAACCCCTTCAAGTTTACCCTCATCCTAACCTATTAGATAAAAGGACTTCCATTGAAGTTGATTTTAGAGCTCAATACCAACTCCAGCTGACACAAAACTTGTTTGATCAAAAGAATCAAAACCCTTCATATCAAATGATGAATTCATCACTAGTTCATAATCATCATCATCATCAACATAGGGTGCAGTTTCAGCAAATGAAAAACCAGGCAGTTGATATGGTGTTTTCAAAGAGTAACAGTGGGATGAACCTTAAATTTGATGGATCATCATCACCAACCATGTCATTTCTTTCATCACTGAGCATGGATCATGGTAGTGTGAATAGTTTAGATGGGAGTTCTTTCCATTTAATTGATATACCACGCAACTTTGGTCAACTCTCACATCAATCAAGAAGGTGTTCATTTAGGGGAGAAGATGGCAATTTCAAATGTGGAACTTCTACTAAATGCCATTGTTCAAAGAGGAGGTAAGTTTTAATCTCAAATATCCTATTTATATTTGGATATGAACACCAAACTTCAAATACAATACTTGTTTTTTCTAGGAAACTGAGGATTAAAAGGACAATAAAAGTGCCTGCAATTAGTAACAAAGTTGCAGATATTCCTCCTGATCAATATTCATGGAGGAAATATGGGCAAAAGCCTATTAAGGGTTCTCCACACCCTAGGTAATAATTCCCATACCACTTTTACTAGTTTCAGTTTTCTTTATTTTTTTAGATAATCATTCATGTTTATCGATTTATTTCCTTTCCAATTGTATATGCATCTCTGTCATTAATGTTGGCTGTTTGTGAATGGATTGGCGAAATATGATGCAGGGGATATTATAAGTGTAGCAGTGTGAGAGGTTGCCCAGCAAGGAAGCATGTGGAGAGATGCTTAGAAGACCCTTCAATGCTGATTGTTACATATGAAGGCGACCATAATCATTCAAGGTTTCTCTCTACACAATCTGCCCATACATGATAATTCCATTACCTCTATCATTTTCTACTTTCACTTCTAAAACCCCAGAAAAAATTTCACCAATCAGTATGTAACTATTTCAGTTGGCTCTTGCAACTATCTTTAAAAAATGAATTCTTAATAGGTCTGGATTTGAGATACCTACATAATTTAGCCTGGCCCATAGAACTAGACTAGGGCAAAGGAATGGGGTCTCCTATAGGAGTTATGAACTTTTTTTAACTTTGAAATATGCGTTACCAGTATTTCTTCCTTTTTTTTCTTCTTATTTGTAAGCTTTGGTTGTATGTATGCTTGGGAACCTGTATAATGGAAACTACAATGTTAAATAAAAAAATGGAACATCAGAACATGTGCAGTGCCAAATAAATATGCTGCTTCCAACTGATACCGTAATATTATAATTTGTATTGCATTCTTGTTTACACAATTAATAACGGATTGCATGAGATCAGAGCCAAAATTTAGTGATTTAACTTGCAAACATTACTGGTTAAATGATGATCGGAGCTTGGGGAACCTTGATATTCGATTTATAGCTGACGGATTGCATCAGAGCCACTGGTAAGGAATGTCAGCCGCCAGGAGCAAGAACATGTAGTTCAGTTCACTTGGTTGATATGGTGGTCCAGAAGGTCTAGATTCAAATCTCACTATTTGCAATTTCTTCCTAGGGCAAGAGAAGATCATACTGTGCAGGAATCTTTGAAGGTTGAAGATTGAGATTTTAAGTGGCAAGTTGAAATGCTGACATTTCATTGTGTTGTTTTAAGGATGATTCAACCCCTGCAAGTGCAAATTGTCCAATATCATGTCCTTCAATTGCCTCAAATTCCTTCTCTAAGCCAACAGCAAACTCTTCAGGACATGCTCCATCACTTTGTAAATAGTCTGCAATCTACATCATTAAATCCACAACATTTCTTCATTAATCTCTATGTCAAAAGCCAAGGATTCATGAAGCAAACCAAACAGCAAGAGAAGGAAAAAAAATATATATATATATACATACATATAGATGTTACATCTATATATATGCACTTTTAAGCAACATATTTGTTTTGGTCAGATAGCCTCAGCTAGTGCAGTCTGGTATAACCCGAATCAGAACTTAGGTTTGATGAAAGCTTTTTTGAGTTTGCTATCAAAAAACAGAAATAAACAAACATCACAATTGGCACTTACATGATTGGCAAGAGCCATGCCACTTAAAGCAGCCGACTCTAAATTCGATCCCAATAACCAATCGCCGCAGATACCGGCCCTTCCATGAGGATCGAAAATACATGGGATACCTGGAGTGTTAGTCGGAAGAGCCGCACCCCTGCACGTCCACAGACCAGTGGGAGAAATTAATTCAAAAAATTGCAAGGAAAATCTCTGTTTCAAATACTAACTAATATTTCAAGCATGTTAGCCCTTCTTTATTTGATCATTAACAACAGGAAATTCCGGAATCCAAGCAGGTTATATCGATCATAATTTAAAAAACAATAATTTATGCACAAGTTCAGACAAAGTATGTTACCATAGCTGAACTCTACTGTAAATAGGTCTCGGAAGTGATCCTTTTGGTAGTCCAAGTGCCGCTTCAACACCCTCAAGCATACTTGTCTTCACCTTTTCCGCTTTTTGACTTGGTATATTTTCCTGGTAATGCAATTCGAAAAACTTATACATATCTGACAAAATCCCCCAAACTGCTATAGTTTCAAACACAATGTAACAGTAATATCACCAAGGTTCAACATAGAATGGGATAGTCCACGAGAATCACAAAGCTTTTCATCGGTCCAAAACTAACCTGAGGAACCTTGTTTTGTTTTCCATAGGCTGCGGTGCTGAAAAAAGTCCAACAGTGAGGACCATTACCCTGAGAACCCAAAAGCTTCAATGAATTGTTTGCCATCCAAGATACGGAATCAACTCCCTTAACAAAAGCTCCTTGAAATGTCACGTTACCATCTCCCATAGGAAGAGGATGCTCGAATGCTGCAAGAAGTGCCCATATTGAATTCAAATCTAGCCTCTACAAAAAAAAAAAAAGTTAGAGAACATATGGCTGCAGCAAAAATGAGAATATGTCCAATAACAAGAACAATATACCTTCATTTGTCTAGCAATTAGAGGTAATCCTGATGAAGCAAGCAAGCGATTTGCACATTTTCCTGTGAAATACAAGAAGCCATGTCACACGGACTTGGGTGTGATTGTTGGATATGGGTATGAGTCAAAAACAGGCATGTTCGAAGTATTTTAAGGGTCATATCCTTGTACCCATGTCGGAAAATGTCTAGCAATCATTGAATTGCATGTATGTTTAAAAATATCATACAAATTATGCAGCAAAAAAATATGTTATGATAAAGAATCATACCCTTCATCCTTCTTACCCGAATACCAGTGGCAAGATCTTGAGTACTGTCCTATAACCTAAATGGTTGGCTTATTTAGCTTTTAAGCCATCCTTTTGTATGCATACACTTTTTGTATTCCTACAAAAACAGCTTGTTTCTAACGTCCAAGCATACCTTGATTTGCCCCCAAACAAATACCGAAAAATGTCATAACGTGGGATCGTTACCTATTATCTAGAGGTTTATCTGCCACTATCTAGATCTTGACTGTAACAACAATAGTAAAGCGACATTCACAGCTCATTCAGTGCATGCATAAAATTAAATCCTTACCCTATTACCATAAAATCATAGCATAACACTCCTGAGCAAATTTGAATTGAAAAAATTCGGACAGAAGAAAAAAACATAAGTGTTGAGGCACAAAATTACCATTATGAGCAATAACAATTGCATCAAATTCCCCACGAGGTTTTCCATTCTCGCTCAAGTGCCACATCCCGTTAAATGGCTCGAGTTTACTTATCCAACAAGGTCTCACTACATTGACCATAGAAGTCTGCACCAAGCATCAAACTTACTCAGATATAACCACTGTTAAAATGTCAACCCAATTAAGCACTTGAGACAATAGGGTCCAATAATGAAATGCACCACTCCAGACAATTAGTATTTTACTTGTTTCACAAAGTATAACCTTTCCATTCGACTAATAATAAAGCTTTATAAAAATCAGAATAAGCAGCAAGAACGAAAATGATGGTGATCACCTCAGAAAGCAATGAGTCGGCTAAAGGGCGCATCCCATTGACACCTATAAACCTTGGTGGTGATGAAAGAAGAGGAACAAACCGGCCACCTAATTCAAGCTGACCAACTAAACCTTGCCATTCTCGAACCAAGCCTTTCTCCAACCAATAATCAACTAGCTCGGAAAACCGAGAATCACTGACAGTAAAAAACTGAGCAGCATGGTCAAATATAAGTTGTTGAGGATCAATGACTCTAGTTCCCATTCTTCCTCCCAAACCATGCATTCCCTTTTACGGCAAACAACAACAAGAAACCACATCACTTGCAATTATCCAAACTACATTATGCAATGTTAATGCAAATGGTTGAACTTCTACACTTGTCCTCCCATAACTAAACTATTGAGCATTAAAACGAAGAACTGTACCGGAAAATCACATGAAAGGGTTGAATTATATTAGCTTAGGCATGCCAAATTCACAATTTAATTTCATTGAAGACTGGAGTTTCTCTTAACAGAAGAACAATATTTGAGTGCAATGAATATACAAACAAAAAGAAGCCTTCTCTTCTTCTGTCATATGACAAGAAATTTAGAGACAACTATTCATCACAGAGATTAATTGAACAACTCCAAAGTTAAATTTATGCATGAACTCTAAAACATACTAACAAAATGACCATTTCTTTCTATAAACTAAATGCAGTGTTTTTATTCAAAAAAAAAAAAAAATCCAATTGTCATATACTCATGTAGAGAAAAGAAAAACCTTATTACAAGAAAAGAAACATTTTTTAATTCATTGATCAAAACACCCTAAAGAACAACAATAACCCAAATTAAAGCAGCACGAAAGGAAACCAAAGGAACCAACCGTGTCAAAAACAGTGGACTTAACACCTCTTTTCTCCAAGCTCAAAGCACAAAGAAGACCAGCCATTCCTCCACCAACAATCCCCACGTGAGGGTCAGCTGAAACACCAGCAGTGAACTTGACCTGCTCCTGAGTGAAGGTTTTCTTGAGAATTGACCTCCTAGAAGTCCCATATGGTGTTCTTTTCCTGTTCCTTGAAGTGGGTCTTTGTGGGTTTTTGGAGGGTTTTTTGGGTTCTTGTGAACTGCAAGTTATCGTTAGAGGTTTTGGGGGTTTAAAGGATTTCTGGGTTTTGAGAGGAAACAGAAATGAAGAAGAAAAATTGGGGAGCGCCGAAGGTGCCATTGTTTTTTTTTCTTTTTGGAGGGAGCGACAACTAACAACAATCTTTTAGTGTCTTATCCTATTATACTTATGTACGTACATACATACAGATATATCATTTTTCACTTGAATTTCAATTACATAGATAACAATTATGTGAGTTTACAGGCCATAATCACTTAATTTTCAATTAAATAGATAACAATTTCAGATAATCTTAATTCGAAAAGTGAATTTATAATCAACGTGAACCAAAAGCACCCATGTTGATATTGCGACAATCAACTGGCTTTCGAGGGAAAAATTTCCTGTTTTCATACTTTATGAGAGATTGTTATGGTTAAAGAAAACCTAGCATGAAAATTAAAAGGGAATTGGAGTAAATCCAAAAGAATATATCAGATGAAAACAAGGCATTTCATTAACATTAGGATCATTAACTCTTTCATATATATGACAAGAATTGTGACAATATAACTTATACAACATATACATTTCAACCCAAACCCACTAAGAGAAACCAACTCATCACTGCAGAAAATGAAACGGGCTACTTTTCTTTCAGGACTTCCATATGGGCACTACTGAAACTTCAAGACCATTTCCCTGCTTGGAGGGTTAGTTAAAATCCTGGAGATTTTCATGAATGAACAGTGATGTTAGTTGCTCTGCTTGGTGATTTTTGTCAGAGCGGTTTTTGTCATCTCTTTTACCTGTTTTGCTTGATCTTTCACCTTGTGAGTCCCATTGCTGTTGCTGTTCTGTCCACTGAACTGGATCTTGCTTTTGACCATATTTGCAGTAGTGGGTCGTTGCACTTCGTTACCTAAGCTGTGGCGGTTAGTTCGGGAGCAAGCTTTTACCTTTTCAACTTGAGTTGAGGGGACTAAGTCACCGCAGCTCATTCTCCGGGTAAGATTTGGTGACTTTGGCCGAGTCAGTGGCAGCTGAAATGAAATGAAAGATGCATGAAACATATAAAAGCTTTCAAACAGCAGAAATTAAATTCCTTTTCGTTTCAAGGATACGCCGAGAAGCATGGACAGAAGATTCAAAAGAATACCTTCTTGAGTTCGACCTTTGGTGGAGGTCCTTCGTAGTAGAAACTAGGTACGGGATTTGCTTTCACAACCATGCTCTTTCTAAGCTCCTTCAGGGCTTCTGCTTGCTCTTCCTGCAAGAAAGCATGGAGGGTCAGTCCATTTTGTTAATTCTCAAAATATATATAAATGTCACATATATGACAGCATGAGGAGAACGATCAGCATAAATATTATGTAAAGACGTTTAAAATGCCATGTACCTTGGTCCTTGCCTCCCACTGGCTTCTCTCAGCCTCCAAAGCTCGGTGTTTTTCCTCTAACTTCTGGTAAAACTGGATGGATATATATACATACATATAACTATGATCAGTTGAAAATGAATCGGGAGATATAACCTAAGACTGACAAAAAGTATGCAAATAGAATTCATATATTGACCATTAGGACTAAGAACGTACCTCCCTCCGCTTCTCAGCACGTTCAGCACTTCTAAAAGTTGGAGAAGATCCAACAGTTACCCTCAATCTTGAATGTCGAGCATATATAGCAGTACTAGACACAGTTAAGGGAAATTCAACTAAAACAATAAAGGCCAACTACACCACCAAAAACCCTTCCCTTAAAACAGTTAACAAATAAAAGAGAGAAATATGGGTGTATAGTTCAGATAGGAAATCCCTCGATTATAGTCATTTTTAAAAGCATGGTAACAACAAGAAGCTCATGGAGGATACGACGAAGCGACAGACCAAGTATCATCTTCATCAGGATGCTTCCTCTCATAAGGTTGAGATGGCTTCTTCGACATCAAAGGAGTCATAGGACGGTTTGGCTGAAAGAAATGGCAAAATCTAAAAGATCGGCATCATGCAAATAAATCCACAATATAATCTCAACATATGCATATCATTTTGTTAACGGTAAGGCCTTTTATATAGAACAATACAAATCTGCACTATCCTAACCGAACTAAAGCTACGTATTGTATTTAACGGATCAGAAATTTCATCCTTGCTCAAGAATTGGAGTTACCTCCGAATCTTTTGCAGAAGTAGGGGAAGGTGTAGAATTAACAGTTTCCATGCCATTTGCAGCAGTTTCGGAAGTAGTGTCATTCGCATGAGTATTTTCAACACTAGTAGATTTTGATTCAGCAGTGCTTAACTTATTGTCAGCAGACTTCTGATCTTCAGCCTTTTCATTTTTCTCTTCAGGGATGTCGGAACTAAAATTTGTGCTTTTAACACATAGCACATCTTGCTTTTCCTGACCATCCTCGATGACTGAGTTTTCGGTTGTTCCTTTTTTGACAGTTAAGTTATTTGGCTCGGTGCCCTGCAAGTTAACACGATTAACAATCGATTTCACTAAACCGTTTGGCTTAACATCCATGTGCACTTCTGTGAGTTCCCTCCCCATCACACTGCATTCGAAATACTTTGAACATTACAAAAATGGAAAATGGAATCCTTCAGCTCAGAAAAGGAAAACTCCATTCATTTACGAGAACAGAAAAACAAATCAAAAGACAGATAACTCGTTTTTACATTGTCTCAATAAAATTAAAGAAAGGGACCATTGCTGTACATGCATAACAATAAAAACCAGCCTCAGAAGGCAATTTAAAGCTGCCAAAACAAAAACTTCAAAAAGAAGGACAAGGACTACATGATTATTAAGAGATTTATAACAAGTTTCATAGACCGAAAACCCAAATATTGCAATCAAACATATTTTTTCATGTAGACTACCGCATGATCCGCAAAACAAATTTGACATCTAAGGCCAAAATATGCAATCCTAGATGAAATTAACAGTAATTACATAACCATAACATGCATATCAAGTGATAAAAATCTTTTATTCCCAAAGTATCCCTTTTTTATTTTCAAAACCTTGCAATACTTTCACGTTGTTCCAACCTTGGGATGCAAAAAAGGTGACCAAAGACAAACTATCATGAAATGTAAGCTTCAAAGACAAACCATAAGGAATTTAAAACTCTATTTTAGTATGGAAAGATGTTCCCTTCGCGTATAATTGTAACAAGCAAAACACACACAAAAGAATAATGATGATAATAATAATAAATTGTTTTTTTTTTAATTTATCAACCATAAATCAGAGAATCCAGGAAATAAAAAGGAAAATTTGAATCATGCATGAGCATATCAAAATCCTTTAAACCAGAATAAGAGAACTCAATTTAAAAAAAAAAAAAAAAAGCTTTAGCAAGACTCCACATTTATTGACAAGCATTTCACAATAAACAAACATTAAAACAAAACCTACAAACATTAACACAAAACCTTTACATTTAACTTAAGAAAGCTACAATAATCGACAAATCCAGCACTTATGGACCAATATGAGAAACCCCAGATTGATAAAAAAAAAAAAACGAAGAAGATAAAAATACCAAAACTCTTCATTTCTTAGCTTCTTTCACATGAAACAAACAATCCCAAAAAAAACACCTTTAAAATAGCTTACATTAATATGCAACAGGCAACCCACCCAAAAAAATAGCAAAATACCTTTAAAATGACAGCAAAAAAAAAGAAAGGAAAATTTCAGTTGAACAGATCAAAACCACAATGGTCAAAGTTAAACTAAAAACCCAAAAATAGAAAAGAAAAAACAGAAACTCAGGATAGAAAAAAATAAAGATAAGAACTTTGGTGTATATATACATTATTACAATTCTCTTACAGCTTTTCTTTTTTTTTGGTATTTTCTAGCTTGATCTTGACTAGATCTTCAACCCCTTTTCTTCTCTATTCTTTTTCTCTATTCTGTGATTTTCCTTTTGTTTAGCTCTCAGGCTTTGAAAGCTGTGTTTTTTCTCCTTTCACTGCAATAGTGTTCAGTTGTGTATGTCTATATAGAGGGGACAGTTTAGTCAGTTTTTAACTTCAACGCCATTTTTTTGGGGTTCATTCACGGCGTTACGTCGTGTACTAACTATTTTATTTTTAATTGGGTTATTATAATATTTTCCACTTGATTTTGATTTTAATATTTAATTTGGTATTTAAATTTTGTATCTTAATTTGGTACTTAAGTTTGACTTTATATTCAGTTTGGTATCCAAACCAAATGAGATTATGTTATCCAATGTATATTTGACATGTGTGCTCTAGTAAAATAATATAGGTACTTCATTTAGAAAAATTCAAGTACCAAATTGAAATTGAAGCTAAACTCAAGTGCTTAATTGGGTAAAAAATTCAAGCATCAAATTGAAAAAACTTGATACCAAATTAAATATTGAAGTCAAATTCATGTACCAAATTGGGACAAAAAACTCATGTACCAAATTAAACATTAATTTAAACTTAAGTAATAAATGGTATATTAACTCCTTTTAATTATTAGAATGCGCATTAGGAATTATTTAATTATAATTTAATATTTTTTATTATTAATATGTTTATTATTACAAATAATTGTATATTATAAATATTGTTGTTTTTGAAATCGAACTAACCAATCGGATTGATTAAATTGAGAATTGGTTAATATATCAATTCAGAAAAAAGTTTAGACTAATTAATTTGTGAACTGATACGAACCAAATGAACCGAACTAAAAACGGTTAAATTGAAAATTAAACCACCTTTTTCATTTTTTAATAAATTTTAATTGAATTAATCAAACTAATAAATTAATAATGCAACCGATTCAATCCTACATCTATTTTTTTTGGTAAAAAAGAAAATACAACTCAATTATCAAACAATAAGAATACTCATCGCATAATTCTTATCTATCAACTGTACCCCTGGTTCCCTGTCTCTTCTAAGCTTGACAATTCTGTCCACAATACTATTCTCTTCTCTGGGAATATGCTAAAGGTTCCAGTGACTCAGAAACTTTAAAAGCAAAACAATTCTTGTAATTAAAGCAGAATTAGAATCACCACGAACACCTTCATGAATGAGGTTAACAGCTTCAAGGTTATCAGTTTGAATGATGACTTTCCGAAAGCCACTATCAAGTGCAATTTGCAACCCATCAAGGATGCGCCATAATTCTAAATCAATAACCTCGCAGTTACCCAAATACCTTGTAAAGCCAACAATCCAGTTTCCGTCATGGTTTCGTAATAGCCCTCCAGCTGCGGTAAACCTATCAACATTTTTAACCGAACCATCCATGTTCAAGTAAACCCATCCCTCTGAAAAAAGAGGAACGAAATTCGATCTTGAAGTTCTAATGCCTTGCGAGCCAGACACTGAGACATACTGCTTTGCCCAACATATAGAGGCTTTGATAACTTCGTCAGGACTCCGTGAAATAACTTAAAATATGCGTAAGTTCCTATTCTTCTATATGCGCCAAATGATAATTCTGAACAGACAGGCCCAATTAACTCCACCTATTAGGTTTATTTCACGCTTATTCCTTAAATTGAGCTTTATCCATTCGTATAAAGATCCTATAAAAAAACAGATTGTTTACCTGGAGGAATAAGCTACATCCAAATATCCCTAGCCGTTTGCAATCCCTTAGAATATGAATAACACTCTCATCAATATGACCGCAAGCCCCACAAGTAGTATCTGAACCCAATCCTCTTCTTGCTCTTTCCATATTAGTAAGTAAGCAGTGTTTAATAACAAGTCAAATGAACACTTTAACCCTTTGCGGTCCTTGATATTTCCAAGGCAAGTTTTAAATATCTTTTTTCGCATCCATGATTCTTCCCGAAGCTTGTTGAATGCATTTTTAATTGAGAAAGCACCAGATGTACTCCCCCAAATAATTCTATCCATGTCAGAATTTGGTTGAGGTTGCGAAATTCCTACAATCAATTAAATGATATCTTCAGTTAACCAAATGCAGAAGAACTCTAAATTCCAACCCCCATTTTTCGTGACCATATCACTAAGGACACTATCCATGTCTAGGTTAGAGTTGCAAGCTATCTTTTTGTACAACGACTCAGCATTAGGATCTAAGAATCTTTCCAACAGCTAATATTATGTCCATTCCCAACTGACCAGCACAGATTCTCCCGAATGAGTGGCAAAATATTCAATAAATATCTCCACAAAAAAAGAACATCATCCCCTTAATAAAGATTAGGTAAACCACCTTGAACCCCATACTTAGACTGAAGCACCTTAACCCATAAAGAAGAGTAGTCCGTCAATAATTTGAACCCCAACTTCATATGATCTCGTAAAGACCTTATGCCAAGACCTCCATTTGATTTAGGTTGACATATCGAATCCGAACTTACTAAATCAATCTTTCTATTACCACTAGTGGAACCCCAAATGAATTGTCTTACCATACATTTGATCTTATCACACAAGCCTTTCAAGATCATCATCAATTGCATGAAGTAGCTCGGAATTGAGAGTAAAACCAATTGAGCCAAAGTAATTCTACTTGCTAGAGAGAGTTGTCTAGTATCCTAACTACAAAGTTTACTTCTTACCTTATCAACAAAAAAATGCAGAGTATTATTTGTAACATTCTCATGAAAAAAAGGGATTCCTAAATACGAACCAAGATTCTGTACCACCTAGAACCTAAAAATTCCACAAATACGCCTCTGAATATCTTTATTTACCCCTTTAAAGAAAACCATATTTGACTTCTGCAGATTAACATTATGTCTTGAAACACTGCAAAAAATATCTAAAACTTCCTTGATTACCTATGCCTGTTCCTCGTCCGCCTTGCCAAAAAAATCAAATCATCTGGAAAAAAAATGAGAAAGGGACGGACCTGATTTAAAGGGACGGACCTGATCTAGAGGGACGGATAGGTGATCACCAACCTTCAGACATAGCTGCATGAATACCATGTCCTAACTATTCCATACACAAAATAAAAACTGTCAAAACCATTTTTTTAGGTTTTGGAAAAAACGGGGTTCGACTTTAAAAATATGAAAATGGGAGTCGCCATCAATCAGTTTAAGTGTGATTGAACCACCTTCAAACCATTTTGTTTGAAAATCATTGGTTTTGGTCTACGAAATCGAGAAAACGGGTTCGGGAGTCGGTTACGTACGAGGAAGGGTTAGCACCCTCGTAACGCCCAAAATTGGTACCAAATTGAATAACTTTCTGTCTTGAATGCTAAAATTTTGAAAATATTTAAAAATATGATCCCTTTTAAATATAGAATAATTTGAATTTTAAAACTGAGATTCCTTCGTTCAAAAGAATACGAATATCACATCCAGCATGATAGGACACGATATTCTAAAACTTTTGTAACTAAAATCATCTCGTATTTTATAAAATCATTTAGAAGGGTATTTTAGGCATTTAGGTAAACAGGAAATCGCAACCCATCATGATAGGGCACTATCTCCCAAATTCCTAAATACGAAAAACATTGCCTTTATTTTAAAACATTTTTTGTATTTATATTTTAATATGATGCAATTAAGATAATACATTTCAAGATAGCAAAATTTGAACAATTATAACACATGCTTTAATACAAATATAACAATATTTCATGCAACATACAATACGGAAATAATAATAACATAAATAATCAATTTCATGCAAATACGTACAATAAATAGCATAAAGAGAATAAAATAAATAAGAATATATACTAAAATTATCAAATTTAAAAAATTGAAAAGTTAAACATAAAGTACTTAAAAAATATCAATTAATAAAAGTTAAAAATATATATATAAAAAAAATTTACAAATTTACAAATTATACAAAATAATATAAGGTATATATAATAAAGTATATGATATAAAGTATAATATAATATAATAAATAATAAACCAAACTTTATTTTCATAATAAACTATTTTAGAATATAGTATAATATACAAAATAATAATAATAATAATATACAAAAAATAATATAATTTTAAATAATAATGAAAATTTTAAAAATATACGATAATAAATAATAATTCAAAATAAAATGAATAATCAAATTAAAAAAATATATATAATAAAATATAAGGTAAATAATATATAATTATTAGTGATAAAAAATATTTATTTATATGAAAATAATAGAATAATAGATAATAAATTTTTTATAGTAGAATAATAAAAAATATATATGTTATATAAAAAGGACTAAAATTAAAACGAAATAAAACTTTTAGGGCTAATTTAAAAATTAAATATGAATTTTGAGCCTTTTGGAACGCGCGTTAGAACTTGAGGGATTCATTGGGAAATTTTCCCTAATCCCTAAAACGACGTTGTTCTCAGTATTGGCCTTAAAGCAACAGTAGGGATTAAATTAGAATGAAAATAAAATATTAGGGCCAAATTAAAATAAAATAAAAATTGATTTACAAATTTTGAAAATATGGAAGGACCATCTGGGCAATTAGCCCTTTAAACAAAAACACGCGGATCCTCCCTGGGTCTTCGAGTCAACGCGCGGATCTTATGAGTGAAACGATGTCGTTTTAACACTTATCAGATTAAGCAAAACGACGTCGTTCTATTGGGGCTATATAAGGTAAAATGTGCCTCAGAAAGTCATTTTAGCTATCCCTTAAAAAAAATTTTGGAAGAGTTCTCTGTAAAAGGGAAAAAAGAGAGATCGGCCCTCTGGGTTTTGGCCCCGATCATCGGGCTTTCACGCGCCTACGCGCCACCATTGACGGCGAAGGAAGATCAACAGGCGCAATCCTTTAGCACCGATCTGTGGGTAGTCTCTTAACCCTTTTCTTTTAAACTATTTTTTTTTTATTTTCATACACAAGCATGCTATGGAACACTGAAATAAACTGCATAATAACAAGACATTACCTTTTTTAATAATCTGCTTTGAATATTTTCTTTTTTATTTCTATATTTTGTATCCGTAAACTTTACATCGTTTGGTATTTGGCTTTTATAGCCTCTGATTATTACAAGTTTTGGAAAGAAATCAGAGATTTCTTTTCCAGATTTGCTTTATATATTTGCTTTCCTTTTTGCTTGCTGTGATTTCTGCATATCTGCTGCGATTCTCTTGCCTTTTCTTGCAGATCTACTCTGATTTTATTTCCTTTTCTTGCTTCGTTCAATCGTTTCCATTTCCTTGTTTTGCTCTGCTGCTTGTTTCCATTTTTTGCAGGTGGCTTGCGCAGATCTCGGTGACCGAATTGGATGGCTGGGGTGCGTCGAAAGGCCTGAGACAACGCATTGATGGCCCGATACATTGCATTGAAGGTCGCATTGATTTTGGGGGCCTGGACAGACACGTGGCACAGCTTCCAGACCCTTGTTGCGGCGCTGAGAAGGAAATGAAACCCTAGGGTTTCACAGCAGCTAAAGAGCAATTGGGCCATTGGGTGTAATGGGCATTTGGTTGGGGTTAAATGTTTAATTGGGCTGTCATTTGTTAGGCACGGGTGTACACGGGCATTTGGTTGGGTCTCTGTTGGGCCTTTGTAAACAGACTCTTAAATAAACATTATTTATTTATTTTATTTTAGTCTCAAAGCCCGGTCAAATTTGGACTACTACAAAAACATATGGTGAAAGTGGACATCATTGATGTACTCCTCGTGCCTGCTTGAATTTCTGGGAAGACACTCCATTCCAAAGTACCTGCATAGTTAAACCAGAAATAGCAGACATAATGACAGTACGGAAGAAGTTTGGAATACCTGTAGCCTGTAAAGAAGCGTCTATGAAATTCCAACGAACATGATCATAGGCATTTTCAAGATCAATTTTAATGACCATCCACATTCTATTCTTTTACTTGCTCTTCATAGAATGAATAACTTCTTGCGCGATAATGATGTTATCATTTATGTTTCTTCCTGCAACAGATCTTGTTTGTTCAGGTGTAATGATCTTTGGGAAGACAATTTTGGATCTATTAGCAACAATCTTCATTACAAGCTTATATACACCGAGCAAAGACTGATAGGACAAAGCTGCAAAAAGCATTCCAGATGTTGCACTTTGGGTATAAGGACAATAAACATATTATTGAGTTCTGGATCAATCTTATCACTAGAGAATACCCTTTTAACCTACTTACAAATAGACAGACCCAAACTCTCACTGGCTCTGATAGAAAATAGCATGAAGTCCATCACTGCCTAGTGCTTTTAAAGATGCCATATTGAAAAAGGCCTTCTTAATCTCCTCATCAGAAATTGGCCTGCTAAGGAAATTGACCTCGTCCTGTGAGAGAGATAGGAAGGCACTGTATCCCAAACTACTCGTTTTTCTTTATTGCTCACCATAAAGGTTTTAATAAAAATTGACCGCTTCCTGCTTTAAGTCATCCTCATCCATGATCCACTCCCCTGCTTGATTTTTAAGGGCAACATTCGTCTTTATAAAGTTCGCCTATGAAAGAATCTTGCATTTCGGTCCCCAAAAACTAGCTAGTCACACCTAGCCTTCTGCCTCCATAAAAGCTCCTTATGATGTAACACGGACTCCAACTCTTCTCGAATTTCTAACTCAATTTGATTTAAAAGGGACGAGCTTCTC
Source organism: Gossypium stocksii (assembly GCA_020496765.1). Classification (NCBI taxonomy): domain Eukaryota; kingdom Viridiplantae; phylum Streptophyta; class Magnoliopsida; order Malvales; family Malvaceae; genus Gossypium; species Gossypium stocksii. The sequence continues at coordinate 117,798,338 of CM035623.1, forward strand.
GGATCAATCGCCTTTTGAACGTTATTCAACTTCTTTTTTAAGAGATTCTTTCAATACGTAATATGACCATAAACCTCTTTATTTTAAAGTTTCATATGATTAGTGAAAGAAGCATGGGTAGTCGACATATCTCCTAGAAACTTCCAATTATTTTTAACAAAATTTGAAAAATCAGGATGCTTAATCCAACCGGCTAAAAAGCGAAAAGGCCATATTGAGGAAGACTGAACATTAGGTAAAAGAGATAATTTAAGGGGTCTATGATCCGATTTAAGCTTTTGTAAATGTATGACTTTTGACAAAGGAAACTTCAGGCTCCAAGTATCATTGCAAATAGCTCTATCCAGTCTCTCAAAAACTCCTCCTCTATTCCAAGTAAAGTTTGAACACTAAACCCCAAATTATGCAGGCCCATAGAGTCCATAAAATTACTAAAGAGAGCACATCTTTTCACAATGACTCGACCATCTCTTTTTTCACAAGAAGCAATGATGGCGTTAAAATCACCAATCGTTAACTACGAAGTCTCATCCACTGGCACAGCATATTTAAGGACTTCTCATAACTGCTTCTGCTTCTATCTATTAGGACTACCATACACAATAGTGACTAAAACCGGTTGACGATAAGAATTTTAAAAAATTTTGAGTAAAATAAATTGGAAGTGATTACCTAAAATATCCACAGAAATAGTATATTTCCATCTTATCCAAATTCCATCAGAAAAACCCACAGCCTCTACACGATGTGAAAAATCAAAATCGAGTTTAGCAATAACCGAATCAGCTTTAATACCACTTACCCTTGTTTCTAAAAGGCCAACCAAATCAGGCTTATACTCTCTATTATACTCCAAAAAAACACGAGGGAATTTCAAACCAACACATCTTTGACAATTATAAAAAATAGTAAAATTCATATTAGAATAAATTTTAAAAACAACAAAATTAAAAATACCACCAAATTATACAGGTGTGGAACCAAGACCACCAATCTGTCCATCGACGTTAACACTATTTTCATTTGCTCTAAGTCCAACTTGTGAGTTGATGAGATTAGCCATGAGCTTATAGCTTTTGTTAAAAGAATTCGAGAAATCCCAACATTTTTTAGTTTTCCTTCATTTTCTTTAAAAGTGCGATGAAGAGGAGGGCCATCACAATTATTACCAATTTTGTTCTCAGGACCACGCCCTCTGAAAACAGAAAAAGATTTATTAGTATTTACAAAAATATTTTTCTTATTACATTTGAGTGATTTAGACACATTATTTTCATTGAAAATAACTGTCGAATGGTGTTTTAGGTCTAAAAGGTTCGCATCTAATTGAACTGTCGATTCACAATGGCCTTCGAACATGGGATTATTAAGTACTAATTTATTCCCCTCATTTTCTGAAGAAGCTGAATGCACATCAAGACCTTCAATATTATTACCCAGACCACTAGAAAGAAGACTATCTGGGTACTAAAATACCAATCTGCCTAGGCTCTTTCATACTTGGCCCATCACGCTTCTCCATCGGTGGCCCACTAACCCGGTTATCTCCCTTTTTATCATGCGGTATACCTGCAGGCGGAAGAATGGAAATAAAATTAGAAAATGCAAAATTATTAACTTGGTCCTTGTCTTTTTAGGAAAGCTTAGCTGACACCACAGGCCTTTTCCCCAAAGCCTTAGAACTTGGACCCACTTTTTTTCGGCTTGCCTCAACATTTCCAGGCCTGTTGGAACCAAAGCCTAAGACAGGCCCAACCGAAGGCTGAAAGCCTACTCTAGTCCCACGAGCCACTTCACCAACCTAACCCAAAAACCCCTTAGAACTAGCCCTATTCAAAACCCTTTTAGAATTAACCCTATTTTCACCACTACCCTTATCCCTATCTCCAGCCGCATGAACATCACATTCTTTCTTCAAAAATCCCCCAACAGCTCCATTAAAAGTGCCACCTGAGTAATCATCTGCATTCAACGGCAAAAACCTAGATCCCAACGTTCCCTTTCCCAAGTTTATTCCCCCATTAGCTTGAGAAACCCATTGACCACGCTGGGATTTTCTTTTCACCAATATCCACAGCCTGAATAATCAACTTTCTATCTTTTACCACCTCCACCGACATCATCACCAGAAGACGCTAACGTTGCAGTCACAGCACTCTCCGGAGTCGGAATCACCTCCATCGATGGGCACAACTCCTTCACGTGCTCAAATTTTTTGTAATTGAAGTACACCGTTAGGAGGGCCTTGTATTCAACCCTTTGTATAGTGCCGTCAACCAAAAACCTGATATATCAGTGGTTTTTCAAGATTGATGAACACAGCCAAGCGGGCAAACTTTCCTCTAGTTCTGTTATCAGTTTGTAAGTCTAGCTTGATTACTTTTCCGATTAACCCTCCAATAGCTTCAATGATTTGTCTTCTGTAAAGGTAGCCCAGAAGCCCTGGCATTCATGTCCAAGCCATCACCACACTGGGGTACAGTTGTGCTGGATTAAAAGATTTCCTCCATGGTTGTACCATGAGGTATTTACCGAAAATGATCCATGGACCCTGTATTAAGACTTTGTTATAGTCATCAATGTCCTGAAACTTAACTAACAAATACCCATTAGTAATATCCATTAGATGAAAAGTTTTCGCAGGTTTCCATATATTAAGGATACGATTGTGGACCATGTTGTATCCAATGTTTCACCCTAACAGCTTGAGAATCACCGTTAACTCCATCTCCTTGAACAGTAAGTCTTTGATACGATCCGAGAAGGCAATTGCGGAATCCCATTAACCATGGACGTATTGACTTCTCTATCCATTAATTCAAAATCACTCTCATTCTTGTCTAAGTTTCCTTCAAGATTTCCATCAAGAGAGGCAACACATCCCCCCAAAAGTTTGTCTTTAAAAGACAAAAACGGCTGTTGGTTGGAATCAACGACCATGTTATTTATTTCTCCATCGACCACTTCCTTGAATCTGACTTTTTTTGTATTTCGATCACAACCAGTGCAAGGTTCACTATCAGTACCATTGCCAAAATTTTCGATCTCTCTCGAACACTAGAATTTGAGCTTTTAACAAACAATAAAAAGTCATCCTACATCTAATTTTAAACACCTTGATAAGTACGTGCTTTCCTTAGGACAAACGATAATTCTCATATCTAAAATTCAAAGTTGAATTATTTCTTCATACTTAGTGTACCCACAAATTAATTAATTTGTTGATTATCTTGAACCTTAAATGTTAAGCACATCTTAATCATTTTGTTCAAGTATAAATGGTGCTGATTTCACAAATATGTCTCCCAAAATAATTTTTTGTCAAATATTAAACCAAATTAAGGTTAAAATATTGGAAAATATTATCTGTATCGGTGAGATGAAAGCTTTAGATCTTAAGTTCAAGTTTTATTATCTATAGATTTTATCCAGATTTTTTTTAGTTTGTAAGTACAATAATGATTATATTTGAAATTTAAAAATGAAATGGGTTTATTATATTAATTTTAAAAAAATAAAATTAATATGTAACGATGTTTTGAAGCTTATAAAATTTAAATATTATATTACAAAATACTAACTATCTGTATTATTAGATATAACAACTATTAGAGCTAACTATCTTTGAAATAATAATAATAATAATAATAATAATAATAATAATAATAATAATAATAATATTATTATTATTATTATTATTATTATTATTATTGCATTAGTAATATGAATAAAATTAATGTAAAAATGTTAGCTAAATTGATGATCTTGGTTAGGTGTAATAAATCTTTTAAAAAACTCAAAAAAATCAAAAGAAAAAAAGAGTGCAGACTTTGAGTATGGAAAGAGAAAAATTATTAAACTAAAAAGGTATTAAAATGTCTTCCCAATCGTTTAATCCCCTAAAACATTTTAGATTTTTGTTTATTAATCTTGATTACACCAATAATGTTGGTTTTACCACTATATTAGTTGGATGATCTGTTTTATTTTTTTATTATACAATTAAAATGTTAAATATTAGAAGTTAAGAGTTTATTTGAATAATAATTAAAGATTGGCGTGGTAAAAGTACAAACATTACAATCTCAAGTAGAATATAAGTTTGAATTTTGGAGACAAAATTATTGGGAGGAGCAGCCATAAATTCATGAAATGATTAGTTCTCATGAACAGTGTTGATAGTTTATCTAACAAAAAGGAGAAGGCAGTGAGGTATGTGGTTCACCTTGTTTAATACAAGGCAGAGGGTTGCTCAATAGGGTGATTGAATAAAAGGAAGGAGAAGGAAAAAGGAGAGATCCAGATCCCCGTTCCATAGAAGCTTATATACTCTTAACCTTGGTGCCGAGATGTCTTATGCCAAACTCCTACAAATGATTCAGATGGATGGGCCATCACTATAGACCTAAGTAGGGTGACAATTATATGTGTTTTCAATAATCTTATATGGATGGGACGTTATGGTTGGTGCGAGGTATGACAATTAACAAGTAGGGCCCTTATGGGTATTAGGCCGAGGAGCACGTCCAAGGAGTTTATTGAGAGGTGAAAAAATATTCCGTTTGCATTTGAAAAATTGTTTTGTTCAATTTGTTATTAGAACAAAAAGGTTAAATGCAAAGTAACATAGAGGTAAAATTCAATGTTTGTTAACACGGTTCAGACACAATGGTTCTACGTCTGTGGAACCTTACCTAGTGAATGATTTTATTTAACAATCATCTGGATCGTTAAAGAGATGGAGAGTCCTAGCTGAAATCCAATCATTGTTTTTGTTAAACACGCCACTACTTTGAAGGCAAAATAAAAAAATCAAACACCCATGGGTTAAAATAGCCTACAACCCAAGCAAAAAAATTATTCTCGTTCTAACAGAACATGGAACGAGTAGGTTAAAAACTGCAATAAGAGGTAAAGTGTAATAGACTGCAAAACTATACATGAACTTTAATTTTGTGCGATTTTATAAATGAAATTTTGATTTGATTCAAATTTCACAAGTCATTAACAATTTTATCAAATTAACACTGTAATAAGCCCATTTTACCCTGGTCATACCATTCAAAAACTAAAAAATAATAAAGTCCTTATACAACCTAAATTTACGGCCTAAATTTACAAATATTACACGTGGCCCACTATTGACCTAAACTAAATTACACCCCAAACCCAATTGGCCCGAACCGAAATTAACCCAATCCTAATCCACCCAAACCACAGATATAGTAGCCTAAATTCCAAATAGGCCCAGACGACCCAAAGAGTTTCAGCCTCCGGAAACCCTAACAAGGGTCTCGCGCCGTGAGCACCCGACACAGGCCCCTTGTCGAGCCGTCATCAGAGCAGGAATCGCTCATTCGTCACCGGATTTCTCACTGTTACCTGTAAAAAAGGAAAGAAAAACCAACCAGAGAAACTCGAATATAGCAAGAAATCGGAAAATACTAAGTTTTGTACTTTAACAGTGGCTATAAAAGCTAAACACCATCGTTGTTAAAACTTACGCATATAGATAAAAAAATAGTATTTTAAATCAGAACAGAGGTGATTTTTTTTCGTCTTTTATTTAAATATTTGCTTTTACTTTTATGCATTTTTTACACATACAAAATCCAATAAACAACAACAACAGATTTTAAAAAAATCGAAAGAAAGCAGTTTGTATTTTTTTATATTGCAAAATATAACTAAAAAGTGAAAAGGAGAGGAAATATACCTAGAATCGGGCTCAAAAGGGAGGTCTTAGCCTGAGAACCACCGCGAGCGACGGCGCGTGCTAGGGTTGCCGAAGGTCGGAGGACCTGTAAAGGCAGAGCACTTTCTGGAACCCTGTTTGTTTTTTTTAAGAACGGTTTGAAAATGATTTTTTTTTTTTGATGTTTTTGATTTATAAAGGCTAGTGGAACGACTTCATTTTGGTGTGGTCAATTAATGACCAAAACGACGTCGTTTGAGGGTAAAGATCCGCCGGTTGACCCGACCTAGGGAGGATCCGCGCGTTTTTGATAAAAGGAAAATTTACCCTTTTAGTCCTTTTATAATTTTCTTTTTTTTTAATTTCGTCTGATTTAAACTCTTACTTTTATTTTAAAAATCAACCCTGAAATTTATCTTTTGTTTCGATTTAATCCTTAGGGCTATTTAAAGACAGATGCTAAACGACGCCGTTTAAAGGACAAGGCATAATTGCCCAGTAGGTCCCTGGAGTGTGGCACACGTTTCAATTTAGACCTTTTATATTTTATTTCAAATTTTATTTTCCTTTAGCCTCGGATTACTTGAATTTTAATTTTTTTATTTTATTTTCAACTATTAAAATATCATATATTAAGTTTTTTATTATTATTCACATTAGGTTATTTTATTAAATTCTTCATTTATTATATTACATATTTTAAAATTTATATATTGTATACTATTCTAATTGTTTTATCATTAATAATAAAATTCTTCACATATCATTTATTTTAAATATATATATATTATCTATTTTATATATATATATATATATTAGGTTATATATTATATACTTATTATAAGTTAGCCCTTATACACATTTTTTATTATTCAAAGTTTTCATATATTTTTTTTATTTAAAACATATATATATATATATATATATATATTTGTTTTATTATGTATACTAACCATTTTAGATTTTACCATATCATTTTTTTTATTTCTTTAAAGAATTTCTTTTTATTTTTATAACTTTTTTTTTTGTTTTGCATATGTCATTTATCTTATTGTTATTTTATTTTTATATTTAATCTCGTATGCAAAATTTCTTTTTCATTTCTTAGTTTTTATTTTCGTATAGATCTTTTGAATTATCATTGGTTGCTTTATATCTTTTATTTGTTATTCATGTTCTTCTTATGTTTGCCTTAGCATAGTCATCTTATTACTTTCACTATTTTACGTTATTCATTCCCTTAACTATCTACATTAGTATTAGATGTTATTATATCATGAATTTTTAATATATTGCTCTGGTATTTATGTTTTGTAATGTACTAACGCTACATTATACTCAAATCATCGTTTTTAAAAATATATCTTATTTAATTACTGCTTTTGTCCCAAAAAGTTTATTTCTAAAAATAAGGTAATATTTAGTGTTTAGAAATTCGGAAAATAGTGCCCTATCGTGCTGGGTTTCGATTTTTCGTTTGACTAAATAGCTAAATACCCTTTTAATGAATTTGTAAATTCTGAGATGACTTTGGTTACGAGAATTTAAAACATCATGTCCTAACGTGCTGGATGTGATGTTTGTATTCTTTCGGAACAAATGAATCTCAAGTTCCAATTCAATTTGTTCAAATTTGTAAAGAAATCATGTTTTAAAATCTTTTCGAAAAACTAATCAATTTGGTACCAATTTTGGGCTTTACGAGAGTGCTAATCCTTCCTTATATGTAACCGACTCCCGAACCCATTTTCTTGAATTTTGTAGGCCAAAATCAATGTTTTTGAAATAAAACGTTTTATAAGGTGATCCGATCACACCTAAGCAAAAAGGGATTAGTGGCGACTCCATATTTTCGTTTTAAAAAAAGTCAACCCCGCTTTTTTCAAACTTAAAACGGTTTCGACAAATACTATTTCACGTTGATATATTACTTATACAAACAATCATATTGGTCTAATATGAAAATAAATATATGTATTGATTTCTTTAAATATATATAATTGAATCAAAATCAAAGTTTTATATATACATGAACCACAGTTCAAATTTTACTTGTATAATTGTACCAAATTAAAGTGCATGTATCAAATTATATATTGAACCGGAGTTAGATATATAAATTTAATATTAGAAAAGTTTAATATAAAGCGATACAACTAAAGATTGGGATTCTAATGCATTGTATTTATTTTAATTAGGAAGGATCAGCGTTACTTTTAAAATAATGTGTAGCAGTATTTAATTCTATTGAATAAACGTGATAACCAATTTAATATCTTTAATTAAATTTCTTCCATGGATCAAATCATAAATATAATACCCATTTAGCATTGGGTATTTATCAGGTACCACATAATTGAACCGGTTTTCAGTCGGTCGGTTCGATTTTTGTAGGGTATAAACCGGCTGAATCTTTGAATTGAAATTGAAATTGAAATTGAAATTGAAATTGAGACAACGTGGGGGTTAACGGTGGTTGACACTGTAATGAATTTATATTTCCTTTTTCTGTTCAAACAGTGCTACAGTGAACCCCATCTTCTTTCAACGGCTATTTTGTCGGAGACTCCTAGAAAGGGACAAACCTTCTTTACTCCCATTTGTCCATCTCACATAATTTTTACCAATTTGAATCCATCGGATTTAAATTTTAAAATTTTAAAATATTATTTTGATTAATAACATGGAAACCAATTTTCAAAATTATAGTAAATTTGGATGGGCGTGCATTTATCTAAGGTTAGTGTAAAAGTAACAATGACAGTTAAATTAAATATTGTAGCGTAAGACAAAAAATAAGCTTAATGCATTGCAGTAGAAGTTAACGCTGATCCAAACTCACACTTATTCAACTCAAACTAGGTTTGTCTATTCTATTATCTTTATAACCAAAATAAAAAAAGTTTCAATTTCATCCTTCAACATCTTTAATTTACTTGATCTCTTACTTTTTATTAAGAAAATGAAAAATATTTAATTGCCCAAAGGTTATTTATTTATGAAATTCATTTGGATTTTAATTATAGAATGGAAGTTTGGTAGGAATTAGGGTTGGAAGATGCTAAGAAATAGGGACCCATTGACGAGATTTTCATTTTTGCCTTCAAATGCTTGTGGTGGGTACCCCATGGTGCCATAAAACAGTGTTTCCATGGCAGATTTTGAGGGTTTTTCTCTCTTTCAATATTGACAGTAAAAAGTTTGTGTTTGGAAGGTGGGAAAAAAGAAGTTGTAAAGTGAGTAGATTTTTGAATTCAAGATGTGAAAGTGGGGGGAATTATGGAGTGCAAGTAAACTAATATGAGATATTTCAATTTATTTTAAATTTGCTTACATTAAAATATCAGAAAATGTTTGTATCAAAAAGACATATATATCATAAAAATGTTAAATTAATAGAAAAGTTTATGATTTTATTGTTTTATATGTTCTGATTATATCTATTTTTTATACAATACTTAGGACTATTTATAGTCTCTCCTCAACTTATAAATAGGAGGATAATGCATTTCAACGCGCTCAAAAAACATATCCTCTTGTATTGGCAGCAATGTTTATACTAATTGAACTAATACTCAATTGATCCTAGATTTTTTTTATTTAGATATGTTTTATTATACGCTTTCTATTATTACCCATAACTTTTTAAATCCTTAAATCAGAACATAGTATATACCTAAACACATTCGAATTCGTGTTCTCCTTATTATTGCAACAACAACAATCTTAACTGAATTAAGACTCAACCAACTATTTAAATAATTTGTTATATTTTTCCATATTAATTAAACTTTAACTCAAACAAATTTATAATTTTAATTTATATCTAAAGAAACCTTTTACATAAATCAAATTTTCAAGTTTATTTGGATATAAATTAAAGAATAAGGTTTTTTAGATAAAAGTCAAGCAATGACTTTTTCGAGGACCTTAAATTTTGAAAACTTTTTACGTAATCAATTTTTCTTAAGTAAAGAGATTTAATTTCTAAAAGAGTACTGCTCTTAAAATATCTCTTATATTTGTTTTTTAAAGACATTTAAGAAAAAGTAAAAAAAGATATACATTCACAATTATTAAATAATTACAAGTTAATATACGTTTATTTAAGAGAAGACTTATTATTTGTTATTCAAAGCACTTATTTTTATTGCAAAATTCATCATAAATATTTGTAAATAAGCTTTTCAAAAAGAATTTCTGGAAGTGGTGACATTAGATTAATGTATAAAAATAAAATTATAAGATAACAAGTAAATTGAACTTAAATCACTTATATTGATAATTGATAGTGAATTTCTCTCTCGATAAAACTCTACAAATCTAAAAAATAATCATTTTCATGTTTTTTACTCTTTCAATTACAACAATTAATTACACTCAACATGTAATTTTAATGGATTTTCAAATTCTCAATATTTTTCAAAAATTGACATTTAAAAGTTCCAAAACAATGCAACAAATATCCGTGAAATTGGGTTGTCAATTGAGTTACTATTTACCTCACTTCAATCAATAGTGGCCAGCTATATGATTTTGTACAATTATAAGCTTTTGAGCTACAAATTATGAAACTCATGACCAATTTTAATTTTGGAGTGTACCCATTTCGTGAGTATAATAATTTTTATTGTAATTTGAAATGAAAGATAACCAATAAATGAGCTCTCAATGTATGTGCAAACCATCCAATTAATGCCTATCAACTAGTGATTCAAATTATATTGAGTTTAAAGTTAATACCAAAACATATATCATTTGTTGTTGTGGGTTGTGTGATTCAGGGTCATAAAGGAAATTGATTATTTGGTTTTGACATTAGAATTAGTAGATTTGACATTTTTCAAACAGAAGCAAGAGCATTTTATGAGGGGCTTGTGGTTGCTTGACATGAAGGGTTCCGACAAATTGAAGTGACAAGTGACAATGATGTTATCTTGAGTGATATGGTTAATAATGGATATGCAGTTGGCAATAATCTTTTAGAAGTTCAACTTATACATACTGTGGTTTTGAATGAATGACAAGTTAAATTTCAACATGTTTTGAGTGAGCAAAATAAGTTAGTCATGATGACGAAGACATTACCGGACTTAATTATTGTTAATTACCCAAGTCCGACGCCAGGACAGGATACGAGGTATTACCGGACTTAAACATAACTATTCGTATAAAATCGAGCATAAAATTTCATTCAATTCAAAACCATTCATACACATACATATCGTCCCTTATATGGACCTACGAGACTGAAAACATACATCGGGAGTGGTTCGGGCCTAAACTAAAACTCTTGGAACACTTAGAAAATTTTCATGTTTTGGAGAGTCACATGCCCGTGTGAGTAGGCCGTGTAGTCACACATGCCTGTGTTACTAGGGACACGCTCGTGTCCTCAGCCCATGTAACTTTCTGTTTATGATGTCATCAGCAAATTAGGGTCACATGGCCAAATCACACGCCGGTGTACTAGGCCGTGTGGCTAATTTAATTTTCTCATTTATGGTGCAGACTTCATATGCCCTGGCCACACACCCATATTTCAGACCGTGCCGTTCACACACTGAGACACACGCCCGTGTGTTCCATACTGGGCATTCCGTTTCTCAAAATTAAGTTGTAGGGGACACATGGCTTGTTCAAATGCCCATGGGGCTGACCGTGTGTCACACACGGCTTAGACACACGCCCGTGTGTCTACCCGTGTGGACAATGTATGGGCTATTTACCAAGCCTATTGCCACCTTGAAACTCATAAACACTTATACCATTTCAAAGACACAAATCATATCATACTTAAGCAACCAAACATCCATAATTATCAAATCAAGTCATGCAAGTGCTATATCCATGCCAATATCAAATGGCCTTACACAAAATAATCACTTAACCAATATGAGCCAATATCATAGCCCAATCACTATGATACACATACAAAATGACCAAGTCCCTATACATGTCATACTTTTAAAATATCAAAATCACAAATACCCCAAAATAAAACCTTGATAGTATGATACAAACTCCGATGATCCTCGATACCCGAGCTAGCTTGGTGACACTATAAAACAATGGAAAGAAAAGAGGGGTAAGCTATATAGCTTAGTAAGTTTATATGCAAATAATAAACATCATATGTATAACTCAATCATACGAAAGCCATAGTGGAATTTTGGTGTAAACATTACTAAACTCTCATAGCCATTTCTTACCCAATCATAACCTTACCAAAAGTGCATTACTAAACATCACATTTTAACTCATCGTTATTCTTCCATTCAATAGTCACATAAACTTCATACGTACCTGTATTACTTATTTAGCATGTACTTTCATTCCCGTTTAGACTAGGCCTGTTGAACCATTCGGAATCACTAAGATACTCAGGAGCCATACATAGGTCATACAATGCCATATCTTGGATATGGTCTTACATGCAATTCAATATTGATGCCAATAGCCCAGCTATGGTCTTACTCAAAAACTCATATCAATACCATATCCCGAACACGATCTTACACGAAATCTCGTACCAACATTATGTCCTAGACATGGTTTACATGTACTTCCATACCTATGCCATATCCCAGACATGGTCTTATACGGGAACACATCTCGATAGCTTCAATGTTATGGCCCTTGTATCTTATAATGTTTCAAAGGTTCGTACCAAACTTCCATACCTATCGAATTATTGTCTATCTCATTCGTGCAATTAAACTCATCCACATAGTCAATTACACAATTTCAAGCAATACTTAAACATTTAACATAATATAATAATGTATTATTTACACATAAACTTACCTCGGTACAAAAATAGTTAATATCTATAATTTAGTCTACAATTTTATTCTTCACCTGATTTAGGTCAGAAACTCGTCTTCCTTGATCTATAATAAGAAATTTAGCCCATTTAATTACCATATTATTCAATTCAGCCCAAAAATCATATTAAGGAAAAATTATATTTTTGTCTCTAACTTTTCACTTATTTACAAATTAGTCCCTAGGCTCATAGAATAAAATGTACTTATTTTCTCAAAACCTGATGTAAGCACGCCCAGGAGCTCACCAAGCTTGAGCAAGGAGCTCATTAAACTGCCCAAAGTTCCTATCACTTGAGCTCAAACTAAGCTCTTTAAAGAAGCTGTCTCGGCCCTGATCACTCAAATTTGGGATGAAACAAAGCTTAATCCTATTGACGAAGCTTGGTCCAGCTCCATAAAAACTTATTGCACCCATGTGCAAGCTAACTTTAGCTCACCTCCAGCTCCCCGAGCTCCATTCAGCTCAAATTAGCTTACTTGAGCTTATTTCAGCTCGTTTGAGCTCATTTCAGCTTCTATCCAGCTTGTTCATTTTATTACTAAAATAAACTAAATATTTGCTTTAGTTAGTTTATTATGTTTAAGCTGCTTTAGTTAGTTTATTATGTTTAAGATCTACTTAATATTTTAGCTTATTACAACTTATTACGTGTTTTCACATCATTTTGAGCTAGCCAAAATTAATGTGTTAGCTAAGTTCATATTAAATGCGTTTTAATTTAATTAATATGTTTATTAATATGTCTAGATTATGTCTTACTTTGGTTCAGCCAAATTTATGCTTAATTTAATGTGTTCAATGTGTTTTGTGGTGTAGTAGAATGCATGAATGGAATTTAATACAAGGTATATGCATAGTTGGGTTCAACGCATGGAAGGGTTCATTTATGGCTAGCTACATGAATGGTGTGCTGATTGTTGGTTTTCCCAAGCACTTGTTCTATCAAGGAATAGCTGCAAATTAAATCCTTAAAATTGGCTAAACATCTTCCCAAGACAACCATCAAGTTATTCACATTAACCAAATTCCCCGTTCACACTTGGTGTCCATTTGGCTAGGTGCTTTCACATTCAAGAGACCTTTCAAACTTGATGTTCACACTTCTAAAGGCCTTTCAAGCTACTCCTTATTTGCTTACACCTATTCAGCCAAGCATTACCAATTGAATGGCTCATTTATGCTCATTGCTGAATCTAGACAAGTCCATTTAGTTTCCCATGCATCCAAATGCATTCAGCCAATTTCTTCTCCATGAAGTATGTCCATTGGCATCCCAAGTAGCTAAATTTAGACTTAGCATTTTCAATGGTTTTATTCTAGAACATCCTAGCTCATCAATGGCCGAATGCTTAGTCCTTAAGTAATGCAACTTGTCTATTCGGCTAGCCTATGTAAAGCTATAAATATTTAACTTATTTCATATTGTATAGACTTTTGCCATTTTGAATGAACAAATTGTTCTTTATGAGGTTTCTTCCTTTCTAATTTCATTTGAGTCTCATCTTGACTTATCTGCTTGGCAATGGCGTCAACCTGATTCTTTTTGAACTTATCACTGACTCGGTGTGATGTTCAACCCTATCTTAATACCTTTGGTTCCTACCTTTTTTGGTAACAGGTCAAGGTCCCATTTCCTTCATCACCTTTCCACCTTAAGCAATATAAGTCTCAGGATGACACTCTCTATAGTGTTGGATTGTTCTTGACGCTTGAGTTCAAATATCCATTCCACCTATCTATCAAGATTACCTATATTTATTTCTTTGTTAGGCGATTCAATCTTACTCTTACTTAGCCTAATTTGAACCTGTTTTGATAACCTTAGCCTATACTTAGCCAAATACATCTCTTGCTTAAAATCGAACGATACTTTCTCATTGACGATCGGGCAACTAAGAATTACTCGACTCACATCGCCAAGCTGGTTCACATCATTTGGTATCATAGCTACTAAAATGAGAAGTATCGATGTTCATAGCAACCCAAAAGTAGGTTCGTGAAAAAAATTTTCGAAAAAATTTATTTTTGTATCAAAAAGTGTTCTACTTGTATTCATTCAATTGTAATTGAAAAAAAGAGAGAAGTATAAAAAAATTGAAGTTAAAGAAAAATAGAGTGTTGAAAAGTTTATGTTCATTTTCTTATATTCCTGATAAAGTAAAATTCCCTTTCTATCATTTACAATCCTACATGTAACGCCTTGAATTTTGGGCCTAAGAGAAGTGGGCTTTGAGTGTCGGAGAAATTTGGATTTTTGTTGGTCAGAAAAAAATTTCAATTTCATGTTTGGTTTGTTGGTTAAGTGATTTGGAGTAGGGGTGAGCATTCGATCGAATCGAATCGAATCGAATGAAAAAATTTCGAGTTAATCGAGTTGACGAATCATATTTTATCATCCTAATTTGATTTGAAATTTTCTCGAATCGAGTCGAGTGAGATGGAATTCGAATCGAGTCGAATCAAATATATTTGTTCGAGTTAAATTTTAAAAAATAATTTTGGGTCCTTATAACCACTGTCACCCATTGTAATAAAATTTTTCCACTTTAATCAAATTTTTTATTAACTTTCATCACCTTATAATTTATTTATTAATCTTTTATATACGAGTTAGCTTCTTTGCTTGCTTGGTTGTTTCAATTATATTCAGATTTTTGTCACTATATATTTTGAAATTAAAAAATATACTAAATGTAAAAATGAGATTTTTTAATAAAATTTGTTTTAAATATAAAATGTGGAATTGGTACCAATATAAAATTTTAACACGAATATTTTATGGCATAATTAATAATTCAATTTTAATATATATATTCAATATGACTAAACAATTCAATAATATAAATAATATAAATGTGAAATTTAATTTAATAATATAAATAGTAGATATAAATAAAATTATTACTATTTATGTTTAATGATTTTTTTTGATAATTTTGATATTTTATTTAGGAGTAAAAGGTGAGAAGTAAAAGTTTAGGGGGAAAATAAAAAGTTTTAATTGGGGAATAAAAGTTTGAGGGAAAGTAAATAGAGAGAGTAAAATTTTGGAAGGAAAATATTATAAAAAATTTGGGGGGGTGGGCTTGGGGTAGATGGGAGGTGGGATGAGAAGGAAGTAAAAGTTTTAGGAGGAAAATGGGAGGGAATAAAAATTTTGGAGGAAAATAAAAAGTTTTGAGGGTTTTGGGAAGTAAAATTTTGAGAAAAAATAAATGAGAGAGTAAAATTTTGGTGGGAAATGGATTTTGAGTAGATTGGGGGGTTTGGATGGGAGGGGAGTAAAAGTTTTGGGGGAAAAGTGGGAAGGAGTAAAAGTTTTGAGGGAAAAGTAAAAAGGTTTGGGAGTTTGGGGTAAAAATGTAAAATATTATAGTTTGATATTCAAATTATTCGAATTATTCAAGTTATTCGAATTTGAAAACTCAACTCGATTCGAACTCGAAATTCGAAAGAAAAATTCGAGTTGACTCGAATAACTCGATTAACTCGAACAACTCGATTCGTTTAACTCGAAATTCGAAATTTTTTTCGATTTTTTCGAGTCGAATCGAGTTTTGCTCACCCTTAATTTGGAGTGTTTAGAGATGTCTGAGGAGTCTTGGATTCAAATCAGGACTTTAGCAAAAATTTTAGTTTTCCCTTTAGGGGGACCATGGTGTTATTTTGAAGACTTTAAAAATATTTCTGGTTAAAATATGGCGCATAGAAGCAGGTGTTCTGGTGCCAATGAGCGTTAGTAACAAGCATGTGGTCTAGGGTTTAAGTCCTGGCCGTGGCAAAAAATTTTATTTCACATATGTGGGCATAAAAGTTGGCGTTTAAATCTTAAAATTAGTTGGGAGTGATTTACGACACAAGAGAGATTGTGGCTTAATGATAGGAGGTGTGTTAGGATTGCTGGGGAGTGTGAGTTCGAATCCCGGGCCATCTGAAGTTGTGGTTTTTATTAAAAGGGATTATTAGCTAGCAGGTAAGGCTTATATTTAGTTAAGAGGGTTTTATAACATAAAGAGCTGGGCGGCAAAGTGGCAAGCAGCATGTTGGAGGCTTGGAGGGCTGGAGTTCGAGCTACCCCTTGCGCATGTTAATTTTTTTGCTCACGTGGGGGAGGAATTGGAGCTTGCCCAAAACTCCAAAAGGTGGTTGGTTGAAGCGGTTAAGCGGTGGAGAAGTTGAAATGGGAAGCTGCTGTTCGGTAGAAGCAATTTGAATGAAATTCAAATTGGTTGTTGGCTAAAATTAAGGAAAGATTTAAGGAGAAAAAGAAGGAAGGGATCAAGGGATTTTGGTTATTAGGGAGTTGGAGCCGAATTGGGATCTTGGGGGAGTCTAGAATTTAGCTAAGAGGGCTTTGGGGTTTCATTTTTGGCATTTGGCATTGTGGTATAGCCAAATATTTGCTATAGGAATTTTGGCGATATTGCTTTTGGCTCATTTTTGGTATTTTTGTATTTGTTTTCAAGACCTCCTATCTTCAGTTTTACTCAGCATTATAGTCAAATAACACTACCATTTGGGCATTCTTTTACCTTTGGGCTGTTTGCTCCCTTTTCCTTTTATTTTTTCTTTGTGTGCCGAATTTGCACTCCCCTTTCCTCAAAGTCCTATTTCTTTTCTTTGCCAGAATCGAGTGGTGCTCTGCTTTAGTTCTCTTTCTTCTCAAGCATAGTAGGTTTAGCCTTTCTCCTTCGAGAGCCTTTGGCCGACTGCTTATTCCCCTTCTTGCTAATTTGTTTCTTTTTGTTCTTTGATCTATTCATCTCTAAACCACACCTTCTTTCTCAAAAAAAAAAAACTTAAACCGAAATCTCCTTGTTATTTCTTTGCTTCATTGTTCATCTCTAAACCGACGCTCTATCTCCAGTCTAAACTTGCCCTTCTAAATCGCTTCTCTAATTGTTTATGGCAGTACGTGGTAATGGGTGTTATTGTAATGGTTTTGGTATTGGCAGTACTCTCCTATTTACTGAAACTTCTTTCTCATCTTGTCTAGTTTTTGGTTGGTACTTAGGTTCGATCGAGCTGTGAGTAAAGGATAAGTGGTTGGTATTAGTCGATATTTCTACTCTAAGTTTCAATAAGGGTAAGTATCATACCTTATATGTGGTTAAAGGCTGATTAACCTTGATGGCTCTTGGAGCTTTTAAGTGTGGGTTTAACCACATATTTTGCGATCTCATAAGTTAAGGGTTGTTAACGCAGATTTAGCCAAGGGGAGCAATAGTTGCGAATAGGTTGGCAAGGATCTAACGAGCTAGATTGTTTGAGGCAAGTAGTAATATTGGTTTCGATTTCTATCTGGGAAAAAGTGTATAATAGTTCGATTAAGGGATTAATTGATAATCTTGAATATTGTAGGTGCGGCGCATGAGATTCATAGTGAGTTTTCGTGAATCAGGTGTGTACCCACACTGCACACACCATATCGGCAAAAGCTGAAATCCTGAAAAGCCAGAAAGCCTAAAAGTTGGCACCGGTAACCACACGAGCGTTAACCACACGAGCGTGTGAACACTCGTGTGGAGTTTTCGATACGACGACAGAGGCTCCGTAGGTGATTTTATGGACTCGGGCTGCCATTTGGCCTACTAGGTCGAAATGGGCCCGATGGGCCCATAGGCCCATCGTGAGCCAGTCATGTGGACGACATGGCCTATGATAGATTTGGGCCTAATGGGCCGTATGAGAACGTGGGCCGTTTAGGTTGTAATGGGCTCCTTGGGCCCAAGGTATTTGTATTGCTAATAACAGTATAAATGTACTTAAAAATTGTGGACTTGTTAATGGGCCAAGTTATAATTTTGGGCTGTAGTGGAAAATGACCGAAATACCCCTAAGGGGTAAATATACGATTTTGCCCACGAGGGTAAATAACTGTCTTAGGCTCTAATCTGATTGTAATGCCATGTGAGTTATATTTATGTACATTGCATACATGTCATATTGCATGGGATTGGGGTTTGTTATGGAGGAAAAAACCGTACTGGTGGTTGTACCACATATTCTAATAATAGTAGCTTTACTGCAGATTCTGGTTAGTGTCGCAACCGGTGCTAACACTGAAAGTGTAGGGATCGCGTGGGTGATTTATTCTCCACAGGAAGTGTAAGGTCAGACGGAGGCAAGTCCAGGGTTGGATGGGGTTAACATGCATTATTCATATAAGTCTGATACTGATGTGGGCAAGGCCCAACTGTGTTAATAGGCTAAGACCCAAAAGATTCCATAATGGGCTATGGCCCAGATTGATATCGGCTTGGACTAGGCCCAATATATTCTGATACTATAAGGGGCTACGACCCAGATTGTTACTAGTTAGGGCTCGGGCCCAGACTGATTCTATGTAGGGCTTAGGCCCAGTTTGTTCTATTGTATGATTAGGGGATTACACACTGAGTTTTCATAAACTCACTTAGTTTTTTTATCTTTTCGAGTAATCTCAAGCGTTAATGGATCGGTGCTGCGAGGGCCACACATTACTTATGCTTTCCATTTGTTTATTTACTTTCAAGTACTTTAATTTTTGGTTGGGTTGTAATAAGGCCTCTCGTAATTTCTGGATTTTAATTTGGGATGTTTAATTATTACGTTTTATATCTGCTTAAGTAGAACTCGGTTTTCCAAAACATTAACTGTTTTCAAATTAACACGTTTCCGCAAACTACAAATTTTTATAAGCTTCCGCAACTTACTTGGTTTTCACTTATAACAACAAATATTGTTTTGATAGTAATGACGTTTTAAATAATTAACAAATATCTAAGATGACTCGAGTTTTCACCAAAGAGGCTTTAACCTTCAAACGAGCTTGTCTTGACTCAGAAACATTAGTTTTCACATGAGTTTTTACCAACAAGACCGTTTTCAAAAAATACTCCAAAGTGACACGCCAGATCTAGGCCATACTTCTGGGCTGGGTTTGGGGTGTTACACTACATACCACACTTAAACCGAATTTTATTTTCTTTCAGCTTACCCTACACCTTCTACATTATAACCCTTGTAAACAATTTGAAGCCGACCCCTAGATAGTGATATATTTATAAAGAGACTTTTATGAAATCACGAGAGAAAGAATAGAGTGGTAAAAGGCACAAGTGTGTGAGCACAATCTAGTGAAGAAAAAGCCCTATATCGAGTGCAAACACGAGTGTGAGTGCTAAATTATTTCTTTTCTTTCCGAGTGAGTAGTGAGGTTTTTTGTGGTAAGGATTATAAATTTTATATGTTAAGGAGCCCGGAGCGAAATATGGCAGATAGACCCGAAAGACAATAATGTGATTCGACTCGGTGATGTGAGTCGATCCTTTTAGTTGCCCGATCGTCGACAAGAAAGAATTGCTTGGTAAGACTGGCTTGTTTATATTCAACTAAAATATAAGTTTATGATGATGATAGGTTCAAAATGGGTTAAGCTATGTAGGATTAAGTTCGATTAACAATAAAATAAAGATAGGTAATTCGACGGGTTGGTGGAACGGTTAAACGAACTCAAATGTCAAGAATGATCCAACACTATAGAGAGTGTCATCTTGAGACTTATATTGCTTAAGGTGGAAAGGTGATGAAGGAAATGGAATCTTGGCCCGTTACCTAAAGCGGTAAAAACCAAAGGTATATAGGATAGGGTGAACGCCACACCACATAGGTGATAAGTTCAAGAAGAGAATCAAATTGATGCCACTAACGAGTAGATAAGTCAAAGTGAGACTCGAATGAAGTTAGAAGGGAAGAAACCTCACAAAAGAACAATATGTTCATTCAAAATGGCAAAAGTCTACACAACATGAAATATGCTAAGTATTTATAGCTTTACATAGGTTAATTGAATGGACAAGTTTGCATTGGTTAATGACTAAGCATTCAGCCATTAATGAGCTTTAAAATTCTGGAATAAAACTAATAGATTGCCTTGTCTAAATTTGGCTATTTGGAACACCATTGGGCAACTTCTTGAGAAGGAAAATCAGCTAAATGAATGTAGTTGCATGGGAGCTTAATGGCCTTGTCTGGGTTTGGCTATAAGCATAAATAAACCCTTCAATTGGTGATGCTTGGCCGAATAGGTGTGAGCATTAAAGAGGCTACTTGAATGGCCATTTAGGATGTGAAGATAAGCCTTGAAGAGTCTCTTGAGTGTGAACACTCCTAATCGGATAGTCACCAAGTGTGAACGGGCAATGTGGCTAGTGTGAATGGCTAGATGAATGTCTTGGGGAGATGTTCGGCCAGCTTGTGAATTAAATTTGGAGCTGCTTTTTGGCCAAATAAACACATGGGAAGACAATTAATCAGCCCACCATTCATTGAAGGAAACCATGCATGAACGCTTCCATGCGTTGAACCCAACCATGCATGTACCTTGAATTAACTCCTCTTCATGCATTCGGCTGAACCTAAACAAACATTGAACACATTAAATCACACATAAATTTGGCTGAACCTTAATAAAACATCATCTAGACATATTGATTAACATATTAAATAAATGAAAAGACATTTAATTTAAACTTAGCTAGCACATTAATTTCAGCTAGCTCAAAATGATGTGAAAACACAATATAAGCTGTAATAAGCTAAAGTATTAAGTAATGAGCTGAATTATAATAAACTATCTAAATCAAATACTTAGTTTATTTTAATGATTAATTTATTTTAATGATTAAAAGTTTATTTTAATGATTAGTTTATTTTAATGATTGAATGAACGAGCTAATGTCAGCTTGCACAAGAGTGCAAGGGTTCTTCATGGAGCTGGTCCGAGCTTCATCAATAAGTTGGAGCTTTGTTTCATCCCAAATTTGGGTGATTAAGGCTGAAACAGCTGCTTGGAATAGCCTAGCTCGAGCTCGGGTCATTGGCCTTTAGGTAGCTCAAGGTGTTCCTGGCTCGAGTTTGATGAGCTCCCAGGCATGCTTACATCATTCTCCCCTCTTCAAAGTGACTTGCCCTCAACTCGTGCCATTGGTTCACAACAAGGCATGGGTTCTTACACAGCTCTTTATATTCGAATGGGATGAATGATCTCACAAAAATCTGGTAAGAAGTCACCACTTGACAAGGAAAAATGTTATCATTGTCATAAAAGAGAGAATTAATAATATGATGAGTTAGAAATGTGCAAATCCTTTTCAAATTTTTAATACATTCTCGAGCAATTGAGCGAATACTGAATTCAAGATAATAGATGGGTCTTACATTTTGAAAGTGAATTTCCGTAATTAGCAGCAGGGAATGCATAAAAATTGATTTAAAATTGTAATCAAAAGGCTTCAAGAAATCATCCAAACAAACATGTAATCCAAATCCCTTTCGATCAAAACATGCATACTTAACACAAAAAGGCAGATTCAATGCTCCATCATCACGATTAAATGATCTAAATATTGTACATGCCAATGTGTTATCAAACAAACCGACTAAAAAATAGAAAAGCATGTTTCAAAGCATTCATAGGCCTCGAATCTCATCCGTATATTATCACCAAAATCAAGCAAATGAAAACGGTTATATGATTCATTATCTTGTACAACCAAACCTAACAATTGCCGGTTAAATATTACCTTACCAACATGCTGGTCAACAGCACAATCTTGATTAGTAATGTTTTCGTTATCATCATTTAAAACAAGCAAATCATACTAATCAAAGAAGAGAAATCATCCACATCATAGTACAATTACTTTTCAAAGTCAAATCATCAACAAAGTTTTCTTCAACGTCTGAATGATGCTCATGTGATTTAAAAACTTCAAAATCCATACCTTGTTTATCGTTCGACAAAGGTGAACTAAGATCTTTGAGAACGTTACCTTTTTCAACTAACGTGAACCTTCTCTCCTTAGGGAGGTATTGAAGTTGAAGTTCTTCACTCGGATTAACCTGAAATGAAGGGAAAACACAAAGACAATGAGCACGTTAGTTAGTCAAAACTCATTTCTTTTTCTCACTCAATTCTCCTTTATTTTTTTTCTTTCTCTCCACTCTTATTTTTCTCACACTTCTTATTTTTTCTCTCGATTGTTCTTCTTTCTTTTTTTTTCTCGTTTGTACTTTTTCTTTTTCTTATTCTCTCAATTGTTCTATAGAACGTTTCAATATTTTTTGGTCCTCCGACACTTGTTTTGGCGATAAAAGTGCCAAAGTGACATTTTACCATGGTGCTTGAAGGTATATTGGTTGGCAAAACCGTTGTGTTGGACCCTCCGATCAAATTGCCACGATCGTCGCAATAATAAATGTCCTGCGTGCATAGGTACCACGTTGCATAGAACTTCGTCATGGTTCTTTCCAATTGAAAACACAACAAGGGCTTGCTTAATCACTTTCAACTTGACACATTCGTTGAGCCATTGTAGCTTGTATGGACTCGGGTGTTTGGTGGTTGGTAAAGCAAGTTTTTCCACCATGAGCGTGCTTGCAACATTTGTGCAGCTTCCCTCATCAATGACCAAGTTGCAAACCTTACCTTGGACATGACATCGGGTATGGAACAAATTTTCCCATTGTGGCTCACTTCCGGTGCTTTGCACACTCAAACTCCTTTTTAAAACGAGCATCTCACCTTCGACCGCATATTCCAATTCTTCCTCGTCATAGGTAGGTGTAGAAATCCCATTACTACAAAAGCATATAGGAATGGCTTCGATGGCTTCCAAAGGCTAGAAATCATATTATACAAAAGCATATAGGACACATTACTACCCGACAATTTAACCACCATCGTTGTCGCCATATCTCTAACCAAAAATTTTTGGATTCTCTTTGAGAAGCTAATCATTGGAATCCCATTAACAGTAGACTTCATAATATCTCCGTCTAAAAATTCCAGATCCACTTCATGTCCAGATTCAAGTGATCCACTACCCATCAATTTATCCTTCCAAAACACCATCGGTGTTGTAGAGGAATCAATAGCCATAACACTAATCATTTCAACAACCTTGCCGCTATTCAAATTCACATCCATCCCTTTTAATCTTACCTTTTTAGTGTTTCGTTCCCCATTCGAAGGTACATCGTCGCCATCATCAGCCATTGTTGAAATTGAGGATTTCATTTCATAGAAGTTTTTTTTTTTCTTTTTTCCTTTTAAATTTTTAAAAGCTATTATGATAGTTGAATCTCAATTACTCCAATTAAAAATTTAATATTTTACTCCATTCAGTCCAATTTCAAAACCATCAATGTTAAACCACTTTTTTTTCTTTTAACTTTAATGCTTTTTTTATATTAGTCAATTTTGAAAGAATTTTATTTAGAAAAAGAATTTTAAATGACATCAGTATTTGGTTTTATTATGATGATCACGGATTGTGCTTTGTGCTTAGGCTTTATTTAATTATTTGCCATTTCATTTTTTTTTAAATGAAATTTTATTTAGCATATTTAAATTTGACACCTACCCATGGAAAAATCCAAACTAAGGAGTGATGTTAAATGAAATGCTACAATAAAGTTTGGTGTTGGCTATGATATGTTTATATCATCAGAAATTACCGCATAGATTGCTACTGGTAGTTGAGTGAAGCAAAGAAGAGATAGATGCTGATTTGAAATTCATCAATTTCAACTTATTAAGGATTTTTTTTTTTTTACAATGCGAGCCTTTTCTTTTAATCCTACTTATTGGCTTGATAAAGCTGATGTTCACAAATCAATATTGTTGAAAAATCTAGACTAATTTATTGTCATTAACTTCATTCTCCTTAAGAAAGCATAGGCTAGTATCCGATATCCGACGGTCATGGCTACCATAGTACCAACTTCCATGCCATCCCAATCGAGTCTCAATCCTTTGAAAGGGGACTTACATGATGAACCTGATTCAGCATCCAAACCGGTTGAGCAACCATAGTGAATCTTCAGTAACAGCCTATATGTATGATATGTAAATGAGATGTATCGTACCCATGACATAAAAACTGGAACTTTCTGCAACCAAAAACCATCAAAGGTCAGAATGTGATAAGCATGGTAAATTTGACCATCAACTATCCGCCTTTACTTTCATCTCAAGCAATAAGTACGAACCAAACCTGGATAAAGAATCCACCAGATAACATGGAAGTCATGATGATAACAGAAGCCAGAGTTGAGGCTTTCTTTACATCCATGAATGCCGCTCCTATAGTAAGGCCAAGGCCCTGCAAATTTTCAGGCAAAAACTTGTCATCCTTGTCTATAAAATCTAAAATTTCTGTCACAAAGTGATTGGCGTTTGATTATTATAGTGGTTTACCTGGGCGGCAACAACACTTAAGAAAACTGTAAGCATTGTTAGAGAAAATGCTGTAAATGTTGACTTCAAACCTGCCATGAGATAGACAATCACAAGGAACACCAAAGGCAAGATGAGATCCAAAGGAAGATCACTGGTCATTCTGGCTAACAAATAGGCACTGAGCCTATACATGCCTACAGATCTTTCCTTAGCTAGCATCACTCTCTCTTGAGGGAATGTGAAAATGGCAGTAAACATTGGAAAGAATGCCCAAAACACCGAAATGAAGAATAACAGCCCTGCCTGCAACGATTGTAAATAACTACATTAAACATATATTTTACAAGATATAAGAAAATATACTCACTCACAAGCACATGTAACAGATAGTTGCCTGATCCTGAAGTCCTTTAGGAGAGGAGGCATCAGAACGCCACCACAGTAAACCCATGACTATAGCAGTTGAAAAAACTTGCGTTATACGTATGCAGCTAAAGTATTCATGGCGTCTCTCCTTAAGCCCCCTTCGAAAAAGAATCGAGAACTGATCCCACCACGTTGCTCCCCATTCCATTGTACTCGACCTTGCCTTCATCCTAGGTTCAGCATCTATCAGTAGGGGTTTTATGAGCTTTGTCTTCCCCAACTTGGCTTCCTTCACCGCATAGGCTTCCACCAGATACTGCAGTGGTGAAAAAAAAATTCAAGACTATGTAAGATGGTTTAAAGATATATATGGACCTTCATTTTGGGTTGGGCATTCAGACCTCATGGACATCAACTTGGGAAAGTTCTCCATGCTTCATATCAAGGCTGTTGTTTCTAGGGAAAAACTTGTCTTCCAAATCTGATGGAACTGATTTGTCTTTTATGTTCCCATTTGCCAAATCAATAAGAAATTCTGCTGGATTCATGGCTATCAATGGAGAACAGCCCATTGAAGAGAAATATAGCATGGCGTCCGAAGCCTTGCCAAAGTACAAGGAACTGCCTTTACCCAAGAGAATCAGCTTGTCAAACTTACTAAATAGTCTACTAGATGGCTGATGTATTGTAGTCACCAGTGTCTTTCCAGACTACAAAAGCACAAGTAAAAAAAGCACTTAGCATACACCTTGAAACATATTACAAATCTTGGCAACCAACAAAAGCAAGTATTTAAGTACCCGTGCAATGTTTCGTAACATCTTAACAATTTGAAGAGCAGTTGTTGAATCCAAACCTGATGTTGGTTCATCTAATAATAGAAGTGATGGATTAAGAAGAATTTCATTGGCAATGCAGACCCTTTTCCTTTCACCACCAGAAATTCCCCTCAAAAATGTGCCACCAATCATTGTATTTTGGCACCTGAAATAAACATGGAATCCATGACTTGCAATAAACAAACTGCGTACAATTTTTGACCATCAAATGAAGCAATTGGTAGTACTAGGAATGTAGCAGTAAATGCCAACTCCACTCTTATCATATGTGACTGAATTAATTTGAATTTGTATCTTTTTAATAGCGAAAAAAATTATAAATTTAGTCACAAACAAAAACGCATACAATAAAAAGATTAAGGAAGAAAGCACACACCTTTCAAGGCCTAGCTCGCTAATGACACAAGTAGCCCTTTCCTTCTTCTCCCGCATGGTTAAGGTATTTGGAAGACGGAGCAGAGCCGCATATGTTAGAGTTTCCTTGACTGTAAGATGAGGGAAGGCAACATCTTCTTGGAGTACAAAGCCAATCCTGTTGCATCCAGTGCACATCAATAAGTAGTGGTTAAATTACAATTTAACAACATATTTATGCAGTAACATATTTATGAACCTCCATTTGAGTAACTTGGAATACGGTTGATTGTTGTAAGTAATGGTGCCACTATCCAACTTTATTCTTCCACTGAGTAGATTAAGAAGAGTTGTCTTTCCACCTCCTGATGGTCCCATCAGAGCAAGAACCTCTCCTGGATGTACCAATCCTGTTATTCCATGAAGTATGTACTTGTTCGCATCGGGGGTTTTCGCACCTTTAACTGGTACCTTGTATGTGACATCTTCAAACTGCACAAAAGTGAGAATCAGGACTATAACAAGAGCGCAACTATAGTCTGATACATTTTATTACCTTTAGACAAATTGGTAATGTAGGCTCGAATCCTAATTTCTTCCAAGTGTCCGATTCTGATTCTTCATCATCTGCCTCAGACAGACTGGCTGGATCATGTAAGGCGAGTTTTAATTTAAATGAAAAGCTAAAAGAACCACGAAAAGTTTGGACGCAGATATTATAGTTATATTATTTACATTTACCCATAATTGGTAGAGATGAGCCATCAGGATGTAAGACAGATAAGTCTATATCATTGCTGGAAACTCCTATACTAACACAATCTATCTCAGCAACCGTGCTCTCCATATTCACCAAGAATCCGGTGCTCCATGACTTGGTTTCGCTTCTTGTTTTCTCCTCACAGCCATGCATCCCTTCTTGTATTTCATCTCCTGGCTGATTAATCCTCATGATCGGATCCTTCTCAGTCACTGCCACCTTTGAATCCTCGAAATTCTGGATTTGACCCTCAGAGTACTGCTTCCCTTCCATCACCACTAGAAACTGATTTCAAAAAGGAAATGAATCATATACCATTGGTTTATGAGGAAACTTTAAAAACTTGGATCACTAATTCAGTTGTCTACAATTACCTGAGGAAAACGGAAATGATAGCCAAGAGGGAATGAAACTTGCAGACAAAGTGACAGGGTTATGATTTATGAAATACGATTTAGCTGATTGGATCTCGTGGAATGGGACTCTAGGAGAATGTTAAGTAATCCCGAAGATTATATAGGCAAAAAAAAAACATATAAATGTTGCGTCGTAAGAAGGCTCATGAAGCTGTCCGAAACAATGACAGTCGCAATAAACAGGGAATTGTCCTCTACTATTTAATTTCCTTATTGCACTGGCGAACGCATCAATCATCATCTGGAAATGACGTGTTTTAGTTTTCCATTTTTTTCTTACCTACATCGATCATAAGGTTCATACTCCTAAACTCTGATTTTTATTGAACCCTGAGGACCATTTATGTTGTAATCAGTAATTGCATGTGGGATCGTTGGAACAAGTGTTGCTTAAGCTCGAGTGCAAGTTGTTTGTCTATATAATAAAAAATCATAGTTGGCATGCACAAGTTGTTCAATTCTGATTTTGTTAATATTCATTGACTCGAAGCAAAATTAATTTCGTAACCTTAGAATTCAATGTGCAATCATGAACAACATAGATAAATATATGCATTAAGTACATTGCAACGAATAATAGTACCCTTGAAATTCAGATTTGAAACTCGGAAATAATATTCTTGTTTACTTTTACCTAAAAAGAATTCATAGAGCGTTAATTTTTTTTTTAAAATTAGTGTATTTGATATATTACAAGTGAAGATGAAGGACAAATGTCAATTTTGTTAGTACTTTTCTTTTTTATTTTTTGCTACACCTTAAATTAGACATATTACCACTTTTTGAATCTTACTTGTAGAATTTAAAATACTTATTTAATCTAAAATAAATTACAAAAAATAAGATATTTATGTGTAAAAATCATGATAATTGAGCTATTGTTGTCAAAATAAAAGGACGTGGGTTCGAGTGAGCTGAAGCGCATTATCCTTGTATTTATGATTTGAGTGAGTAGATATAATCAGAACCTATAATGAAATTGTAAAGTTTGATATACTTTAAAATTCTAATATTCATTATTAGTAGAATTTTATATAATTTATAATTTTTATATTTATCAATATAAACCTTGAAAAAACATTACAAATATCCTATTGATGAAAAAATGCATACTTTTCTCTTTCTTTTTTTAATTATTGTTTCGTTTATCTTCTTTGTTCTTTATCTTAAAATATGTTATCATTATGATTCTTGACAAACCTTTTTTTTTCAACATTCTATTTTTTGTTTTTTTTTTCTTTTTAAGTTCTTTTAGGTTGCAAAACTTTCAAAAAAAAAAAAAAAAAAAAAAAGAGAAAGCATGCCTACAATGCAGGAATTGAACCAATTCTCCTCAATTTCTTTCATTCCTCATAAATTGCTCACCCGTTTCAAGAATTAATTAAATATTTGTTAGCGAACCTATAAACTCACTGATCACTACTGAAGAGAAAGTCAAAATTCAAGAAGAAACACTAGAAAAAGGGTTCAGACTTGCGCTAAATGCATAAATTGCCAGTCTTTAACCATTATGAAATATCATGTACTAGGAATCTTTTTTGTCGAACAAATTCATATATCTATTCAAATCATATATGATAATGTTTCTAATTTTCTTCCTTCAATATTTTCTTTTTGAGATTATATTAGTATGAATGATTCTTGATTAAGATTTTTTTTTTGAAAAATGGGAGCAAAATATTAATATCAGGAATTCATAGTTTAACTTAATATTGTGTTGAAATCTTAATTTGTGGTATTGATTTTTCTTATGAAAATTGTATCGTAAATTACCTTATTGAATATTTAAAATCAATTCCTGAGTTAGTTAGAGTGAAGTTTCCACTTAAGAAATCTATAAAAAAAATTTAAAGGAAAAGTTAGAACTTCACCTTGTGACCAACCATGGGAAACATTTTTTTTCTCTTAACTTCAGTGACAAAGGAGAAGCATATGTTATGGGCCGTGGATGAAAACTCGTGATTAATGCATACAAAGTGTCCCATAAAGGTCAATTGTAACACCCTATACCCGAGACCGTCGCCGGAATCGAGTACGGAGTATTACCGGACTTATTGGAACTTTACAGAAATGAATATAAATTATCGCCAATTTATTGAATAAACATTCAATTTAATCAATTTAGAAATAATTACCAATGCCCCGGATGGTTAGGATTCGAATCCTAACAAATCGAAACTCATAAAAATTTTTCCCTGAAAAAGCATCGTCACACGCCCGTGTGAATATTAGCACGGCCGTGTTACCAAGCCGTGTGGCTTTCACACGCCCATGCCAGGTAGCCGTGGAACATTCTGACTTACCCAATACGGCCACCAATTATTTCACACGCCCGTGGGTACAGGCCGTGTACTTCCACACGGTTTATCGCTAAGAGACACACGGCCGTGTCTCATGCCCGTGTGATTCATAAAATTTAAAATCAAGGTGCAGGGCACACACGGTCTAAACACACGCCCGTGGGGTTGGCCCATGGCTCGCCCACGGCCTAGGCACGCCCGTGCCTCTACCCCGTGGTTGAATCTGTTAAAAATTAAATTGGGCATGGCCAAGGCACACGCCTGTGTATCCCGCCGGCCAGGCCGTGTGAGGCTATCTACCAAGCCTTGGCCTCTCTGCACTCAAATACACAATTCAAACTTCATTCAATTGCACATATCATTAACCCAATTCACAACTAACTCATTGCAAACTTTATTTAATACACAAACTACATTGTATTCAAAACATACAAATTTACAAATGTCAAATATTTAACTTAGTACATGCCACAAAACCAAAAGATAAATACATCACCACTAACTGAGCTGAGACCGGGATTGATTTGGATGCTTGATGCTACCTCTACTTTATCTAGCCTGCGCACGGAAAACAACCGTACGCTGAGTATTGAAAATACTCAGTGGTATTATCATAATTCGAATTAAACAATAACAATATATCATATCATACACAATCATGCACATAGTTGAACACCAAGCTACCATATTTCCATATTTGGTTTACCATTTCTTCAATCACATAGAAACATTCAATTTACATTTTAAACATGAACACTTCATGAATCTTTACTCCACTTTCCACTTACACATATACATATTCAATAATGACCATTCAAGAACTTTGGTTCAATTATTAAATCTCATAGCACAATTTCATTTCTTATTTCATATCATATCATCATTTTCACTTTCATTCAATAATTTAAACGAACAATTTCAATCGATTTTCTCATTTCACTTAATTACCCCTATTAACATGACTCGGACTTTGGCGGATACACGGATCCAACCAAACACACCATATTGGCACCCAGTGCCTCATCGGATAGTTCGAAGCAAAGTTGACACCCAGTGTCTCATCGGCCTAGCCGAAGTAAAGTGGTACCCAGTACCTCATCGAATCTATCCGAAGCAATATGACACTCCAAGTGTCTCATCGACTCGAGGTCGAAGTAACCCTGAACACTTCCAATCCTATGGCATGCCAACTATATCCACTAAGCCCGACTAGTTAATAGGGTATCGGAAACACATATCAATTTCAATTACTTTCTCGTAATTTCAATCAAATTCACATCATTTGCTCTTTGTCCACATTTTCTCACATATTTTGCAATTCAAGCATAACTTGCTTCAATTTCACATTTTCACATATTTTCATTTCATTTCCATTTCCAATAAATCAAAATCATTCAAATTCAATACAATCATATAATTCAATCTCACATACACTTATGTATTCATCAACCATATCCAATCACATTCAATTTATTTAGCACTACTAAATTCAATTCCATTCCCATGCACATATATCAAATAAATTAAGCACACAATAAGAAATAATTCAAATTATGATAATACAAACTGATATTTTCCCGAGCTACTCCTCGACCACTTTTTCCTTTCCTTTCGTATTCGATGGCTCGGTTTCCTTGTTTGCTACGAAAATTAGCAAATTTACAATTAATTAATAATATACATAGTTTATACAATTTCCAAATTTTCCATATAACTTTTATCATATTCCCACTTATGTCCTAAACTTTGTCATCTTCTCTTCTTTAGCAATTTATCTCATTTTCTTATTCAATTTCCATTAAAACTTTCATATAACTATCAAATTCTCATTATTTTTCCATAATTTCGAATTTCTTTCAAATTAGTCCCTAAAACTCAAAACTTATAGCCTAGTTTACATTTAAGTCCCTAATTCAATTCAAATTCACAATTCTATCAAATTAATCCCTAATTCCACCATTTCCTTAACATAAACCCAAATCAAACTTCCATTATTTTCTAATATTTTCACATAAATTCAAGAGAATCTTTCTCTAGAGCTTCAAAAACATCAAAATTACAAAGAAATGGACTTAATTGACTTATCAAATTAATTCCCAAGCTTTAATCCTTCAATTTCCCTTTTTTCTTCTTTCTTTCTTTCTTTCTTTCTTTTTCTTTCCCTTTCACGTTTTCTTTCTCTGGTAACTTTCTATTCTTTTTCTTTCTTTTGCTTTATTCTTTATTCATTTTACTACTAAATTACTTAATTATTAAAATATCTTTTTAATTACCAATTAAAATTAATACACATGTGCCATTAAAAATCCTACACTTGTTTTAATCCTTGCCATACACTTGTCATTATCACACAATTTAATAAAATAATAATTACACAATTAATAATAATTATAACAAATAAATAATTAATAATATTTACTTAATAATTAAGTAAATACACATAACACACAATTGTACCAATAAAATTAATACACATGTATTTATCCATCATTCACACATGTCAATTCTTTAATTTAATTACTAATTTAATCCTCTAATATTTTTCTATTCTAAAATTAAACTTTTGCATTCTATTCAATTTAGTCTTTTCTACTAATTATTTCTAATTAAACTAAATTCACTTCACCAAAATCTAATTCAACTAATAACTAATTCCATAAATATTTTTAATAAATATCTACGAGCTCATTTTCCTAAGACGGAGGCCCTATGACTCGTATTTTCGGTACTCGGGAATTTTGGGTCGTTACATCAATTGATTAAATGAAGTTCACTTGACCCACTGGAAGTGGCCCGATTCGTGAAACATTTGGCGAAATCTTGGTGGCTAAGTAAAGCACTTAAGGAAAACTAGGGTTGACATGGTAATATGGAAATTTATCTTAGAAGATGTGTAATCTTAGGGGATCATGTAAATGTTGAAAAATAATCTTCTTTGAAAAAGGTTTTCTTGAATAATGAAAAATAAAAATTTTAAAAATTGACCCGGTTTATGATATTTATAGAAATAAAACCTAGACCAAAATCGTACTTATGTTTCGAATAGACAGATCCTTGTCATTCCCGACTTTCAACCAACCGATCTTCTCAGCTATTCTCGTCCACGAATTACCTCGAGTGTGCGCTCGATTAAATCGAATCAAACACAGAAACTAGAAGTAGTTTTCTTTTCTTTTTGGGTGAAAATGAAAATTCTCTTCTCAAATAGAAATTGCCAGAATCGTGATTCTGAAAAACATATTTAATTCTCAAAGAATAAAAGTTTCTCTATTTTTGGGTAGAATAACGATATCTTAAAATTGTGTTAACAGCCCTACCGGTTGTATGTCATCATTTACATGTGCATGTAAGTGATAGAAAACCGACGCGACTTCCTTGGTGTGCAAACTCGGTATTCGAATAAGATGGGCCACTGGTAAGGCATGTTAGTTGCGAACTAGATTGGCAAATGTGAAAGACCACTGGTAGGGCATGTTAGCTACTAACCAAATTGGCATGTATATTGGGTCTTTGGTAGCGCATGTTAGTTGCTAACTAGGTTGGCGATATGGGTGCTGCCATCGGTAGGGCATGTTAGTTGTTAACCATTGCAAAAAGCCTTGAACTTATGGGAACACACATGTGTTCGAAATAACATGGAATATGATATTTGTTCTAATGTGTAAATATGGGATCCAAGGTTAGCATAAGGAAGGGCAAGAAAAATAGTAAGAAAATGTAAATTCTGATTTGTTGTTTGTAATGCATGTTATGTATATCTGTAGAGAGGAATGAGACACTGAGTAGGAATGTATGATAATGTAATTACAGTGCATGATAATATTTCATGATAAGTGGTAAATCTTAATCCTATTACTGAGTTGAGTACGTAGCGTATCCACTAAGTTGTTGTGCTTGATGTACAATATCCACCCTAGTGAAATTGAATTTGGTAGGCGTGTGAGTACCAGTCGATCAATATGTTTGCAATGATAAGGGTAATACTTAGTAGCATTTGTGTTCCTTAAGGTAAGTATCCATTCTGTTGATGTTAAGGCAACTGTTTTCTAGGAAAGTGGTTGCATATTGTATTCAACGGATGATAGAGTATGCCGGGGGATACTATCCACCAAGGATAGGTATCTGCCATTATTATATGTAATAGGGTAGAAACCAAATTATCTCGATGGGAAGTCTATTAACTTATTATTTATATATGTATATACACACCCAATCATTCTTGTTCATGGAATTTGTTTGGAAAGGGTTGAACATTTTTATTGCTGGAGCTCACTAAGTTCTTTCGAACTTACTCATTTTCTTTCCTTTTTTCCAAGTGGTACCTCAGCATAAAAAGGCTTGTAGAAGGGGCTCAGCCAAATAAAGTGACCTCTATTATGAGCCTCGCCTATGTGTGTTTTGTAACATGCATATATACTTTTATTTTGGGTGGTTAGCGTGTAGCTTTGTTTTGTAACCAAGATTTGTAATAATTTATATCTTTCACCAAATCACTATTTTAAGAGAATATTTACGCAGTCTTGAAGTATAGGTTAAACCTTTCTGAATTATGATTTATTAGATCATCTTTTAATTGTATACAAGCTGATTTTAAACAATGCTTAACTACTAGTGATGCACTCTAAACTTTTGTGCGGGAAATAACTCACTTTGTGTTTTATATAAATCTATCGACTTTTGTAAGGCTTCCACCAAAAATATGTTTTCAATTTTGTTTTATACTATATGGCGTATCCCTAATTTAATTGTTTTGTGATTTTATTTTTTTGGGTTAACGCCCTAGTTTAGTGGGTAAATGCCAAAACCTCAATAAGAGTACAAACTAAGTTTAAACCTACTCTTAGTGTAATGCCTCAGTCCACCAGTGGGAGTGGGGGTGTTACAAGCTTTCTATCAGAGCCTAGGTTGAGCTGATTCTCGTAAAACCAAAGGTTGAGTCATGCCTCGATATACATGTTACATGTTTCTGGCTAGTCTCTTGTAGTTTTGCTAAAATGTGTTTATGTATGTAGTTTAGAATGTCTTTAAATTCACATAATATTACTGGTGAAGGAATGAAGAGTAATATTCCTCAGACTTGTGGTTCAGAACCTTCGGCTAATCAAGGAACAACTGGAAATGTCACGAGATATGTTTTTGTTCAGATGATGAAATGATGGTTTGACCAATTTATAGGAGCTACTCATGTGCCTTACCCCAACCTCAGCCTCAGTCAAATGCTGCTCCACCAATGGCACCTATTCCAACTGTACCAGCTGTGAACTAGTTTTGAGGAGATCTTGTGAAGGAAATACATAAACGTGGCGCTAAGGAATTTTTTGGGGTTAAGGTTGATGACCCCGTCACAATAGAACAGTGGCTATCTTGTGTAGGAATGGTGATGACAGAGTTGAAATGTACACCAATAGTTAGCCTATTATACGTTGTTTTTTTATTGAAGGTAGAGGCATATCAATGGTAGGAGAGGTTGGTAAGTGTGACCCCAAAAGAGGAAATATACTAGGAGTTCTTTTTATTAAAATTTAGAGAGAAATATGTGAATTTATGTATGTAGGATAAATGAAGAAATAATTTATATATATAAGACAAGGACGATTGACCGTGATGAAATATGAGCAAGAGTTCATAAGATTAGTCGATATGTGAGGGATATATTCCAAACTAAAGTAGCTTTGTGCAATAAATTTGAGTGGGATGTAAGTGATGAAATCTGTGCCTTGGTAGCAACTTGAGAAGTTTAGAGTCTAGCATCCATGATAGCCAAGGCTCACAAGATGGAAATAATTGTTCAAGCTAGAAGTAGAGGGAATGAGAAAGAAATAAATGATTGTGAAAATGTTGAACTGCTCCCTGTCACAAATTTTAAGAAGCCTAAAAATGTGAAGAACTTCCTCTATGAGCCAGTAAAAGATTCTTATATGATTGGAAGTCACTGTGATAGTAATGAGTGTTGGACTACACCTATGGTCAGTTCTGGTGGATCGAAAAAGATGAAAACTCCTGTCTGTAATACCTATGGGAGAAACAATATGGGAATTTTCTAGAATGCGATGAAATTCTATTATGAATGTGAGTCACTTGACCGTGTGGTTTGAGATTTCCCGGTAAGGATTAGAGGCCAATCTGAATGATCAACCCAATCAATTAGCAGAAATCAAAGTGATGCGAGAGCAAGGGATGCTGTGAGATCAAAATCTGTCTTAGGAACTCCAAGTAAAAGTTCTACTAAGACCAACTCGATAGCAATAGCTAGTCCTTGTGATTTGAGAGTTCAAGAAGATATTATACCTGATGGTAAGAATTTCGTGGGCGAAATTCCTTTCTAGGGTGGGAAAGTTGTAACACCCAACTCGGTATAGTCCCAGTTGGTGGTTTGTGTCGAAAGATTGTTGACTCAAATATAAGACAAGGAAGGTTGATTTACACCCTATCCGCCAAGTTAAGTTAGTGTTTATTGTTGTGCTATGATTGACATATTATTGGGTTATCCTGATAAGTTTGTAAAGATATGGTAAAAGGTTAGGTTACTGGTCTATACATTTTTGCATGGTCGATGTAGAGAACCCACCAATCAGCAGATTCTTTTGGTAAGCCTCGTGTTGGCGCATCCTTCTGTTAGTATCTACAAGTGGCAGATTGTTAGGTCATGGACTCGATAGCTTTCCTTATGAGCATGGGTATGCTGTTCAGTTTTAGTTGGTTTCTTGTTATGATCTAGTTGGAATTTAATTAAAGTACTATAAATGATAACTTGATATGTTTAGGTAACTAAATGACTAGTTTAGTTGGTTGATTAAGTACATGCAAAGTGTGCCACTCTGATTAGTGGTGTTTGGTAGAAAGGATTTGTCTAGAAATTATTATGTCGGCTACAAAAGATTCTAAGTCAGCTTTGCATGGTTGGACACATGTAGGGCTATTGTGAAAGCTGTGTAGGCTATAAATAACGGCGTGGCTGTTGTAATGGGGGTTCTTCTTCTTTATTTCTTCTACCTTGTTTTATTCTGGTAACCTAATAAGAGGGAAGAATCTCGTTAGAGAAAAACCAGTAAGTGTCTGCAGAACGAGTAAAGGTTGTGGAGTGTAGCAAAAAACTTGTGGTGTAACTAAATACCTTGAGATCTTTTGTAAGTATCTAGTTAGTGTTAGTCGTCTATAAGTTTCCTCTAAGTCTTTGTATAATGTCAAGTTTTGGTTGTCATAGTTATAGTTGATGAATTCAGGTGAAACTGTCCTCATAAAATATGGTAAGCGGTTGTATGTCATTGTAACAGTCCAGTTTAGACCCTAGTCGGAACAGTGATTTTAAGACCACATATCTGAGTCAAAAAATATTTTAATATTATTTTCTGTGCTTATAATATGTGAATTAGCATGTTTGAAAGTCTCATAAGAAAATTTAGTCGTTTGTGTGCTTAATTATGAAAAAGGACTAAATTACAGAAAAGATAAAAGTGGCATTAAATGGTTAATGTGCTTAAATGGATTTGGCTTTTGAATATGGAGTCCTTATGTGGTTATTCTACCATTGAATTCATGAGTGGTAAAAAATGACCTTGTTTTATGTATTTTTATATATTTATTAAATATGGGCAAATTGGTAAATGGTAAATTAATGTATAATTAATAAAACACATGCATAAAATTTGAGCCATTCTCATCCATTATAGCCGAAAATCAAAGAAAAGAAAAGAAAGAAAACCAAGCTAGGGTTCGACACTTTGATCTTGAATTTAGGTATGTGTTTTGGTTCATTTTTTATGATTTTTATGTTTTTGAGATTGTTGCTTAGTCTATTATCATGCCCATGTTTCAATTTGAGAAATTGATGAAGATTTCAAAAATGTGATATTGATGATTTTGTGAGTTAAATGTTGTTAGTTGACGAATTATGGAAGTTTGATATGAGATTGATATATTTTTTTCTTGGATTTTTGTTGAATTTAGCTACTTTTGGGCTAAATTGTGAAAATGAAATAAAGAATGACTAAATTGTGAAATTTATGAAAAATGTGAGCTTAATTAGACTAGAGGAAGATTCGTCCCAGCTTGATTAAAATGAAATTATGTGTATTTGATGGTTTTGTGAAATAGGGACTAAATTTTCAAAATGTGAAAGTGTGAGGGCTAATTTGCAAAATGCCCTAATTATGTGTTTATGGATTGAATTCATTGAGTGTGAGATTGAATGAGTTAATTTTTAATACGTATAGATCAAGAAAAGCAAAATCTGGATTTGGATCACGGGAAATCAAAAATCAACAAGTAATCGACTTAATTTGACGTATCACACTCGAGGTAAGCTTATAGGTAGTAATTTACTATAAATGAATGTTAAATGCATTGATATCGTATGAATTGTGATGAATGAAATCTCCAAGGAGATAGAAATAGTGAATGTGATGTTACGAATGTGAATAATGATGGAAATGAAATGTGAGAAAGCTCGGTTGAATCGTAGGACTAGTTTCAGAATGCTAGTGACATGTCATTAGGTTTTGATTTGGCTTTGGGCCATGATATTGGCACTATGGGTGCGAGAAATACCTTGATTTGGCTATGGGCCATGGTATAGGTATTGTGTGGGAGCTACCTTGAGTTGGCTATGGGCTATGGTATAGGAGCTCTGGGATAAGTTACCTTGATTTGGCTACGGGCCATAGTATAGGTACTTATCAATCGAAATATTCATAATTAAGTTTAAACCTACTTTTAGTGTAACACCTTAGTTCGCCAGTAGGGGTTGTGGGTGTTACAAAAACCCTATGAGGAGATGATAGTCCAGAATTTAAAATATACATGCCCACGAAATAATGAATTACATTAAATACCTAGGAATCACAACTTTAACAAAACTACTTTATCATTCATAATAATAAAATCCTCTCATACACTCATTCGCATACATGCCCCAAAACATGCATACAATTATGAGAATATCACATCTCATCAAATATAATCATACATGTAAAGAAGAGAAAGTTTTTATCTCGGTTTACACTATAAGTATAGCACAACTATAAATTTGATACCAATTGTTGGAAAAAAAATCATGTTTGAAAACAATTTTCTTACACAACAAAAAATAAAAATTTTAAAAATCGATCCAGTTTGTGATATTGATAACAATAAACCCTAGACAGAAACTGTACTTGTATTTTTAGATAGACGGATCCTTATCGTTCCTGACTTTCAACCAAATGATCTTCTCTGCTATTCTCGTACCACGAATTGCCTCGAGTGTGGGCTCGATAAAATCGAATTAAATACAGAAACTAGAAATAATTTTATTTTCTTTTGGGCCGAAAATAAAAATTCTCTTCTCAAATAGAAATAAAAAAAATCATTATTTTGAAAAATATATTTAATTATTAGAGATTAAAAGTCTCTTTATTTTTGGGCAAAACAACGATATCTTAAAGTTGTGTTAATAGCCTTACCGGTGCCATCTATTTATAGGGAGAGAAGATAGAACCCTTGTTGAATTAGAGAAGTTTATTTCAAATAGAAAAATACTTCTTACTTAGAGTAGGATTAGGTTGGGTGGCACACCCCTAGTATTCCTACTAGGGTCGCTGCCCCTTCATATTCCATGAAGGAATTTGGGCCTCTCTCACATCGAGTCCAATTACCAGTACTTCCTAAATTTTTTGACCCAGTGCTTTGTAATTTGACCCACCTGATTCTGTTTTTCTATTTTCCAAAATAAACTTCAATATTAAATAATTTTCTCATCCCAATTTTACCTTTAATAAAATTATGAAAATTTTACCCTTGATAAAATTTTCAAGAAAATATATTTAATATTTCACCATTCAACTTGTTCAATATGATCTTATGATTTATTTTCATTTTCTAGCTTTAAAATAGCTCAAAAACATAAACATAATCTTACGATCATTTTTAAGAAATCATTGTTCATGTCTAAATAAATTCATTTCTCATTTTCATTTTGGAGAAAACCATAATCATTCTTGATTGTTTCCCATTTCTCCATTTGTATCTATTCCGTTCATTTTTGTTCAACACACACAATTCATTTCTAGTTTCAACGAGCTAAAATGAGGGACCGATTGGACATATGTAATTAGGTCAAATAATTTATAATTAAGTTACGACTTTTCGCCTATTAATTATAAACTAATTTAGTCATAAATTCATTTCACTATAATATTATGACTGAGCTCTCTCCAACGTCATACCATTACAAAAGTAACTCGATTGTCATAAGTGTGTTACCCTCATAGGATATCCTTTATCTCTTTTAGATAATATTCGTTCTCCTAATATGATCTTATTTTATCTCATGGTAACCATTACATCTTCCTTCATGAAAAGTCAATTACATCAAATAGTAATCAAGTCATTCATCACAAAGATGAATGACCTGTGGCCACATTTACGTTTTATCAACCATGTAATGCTAATGAGAGGATATCATTTATTCATGTTTTGGGCTATGAATTCCACTGTTATGAATGATGCTACATACTGTAAAAGTTATACACCCAATGCACCAATTTTCGGTTCCTTATCTATTCGAACTCAGGCTTTTACTTACGTAAAAGTGTTTAAGTCACACATACATAGGCCATCATCCATTTAAGATTTAGGTATACCGTACTATGAATGTCATAAGTGAATAAACCCATAAACAGATTCAAGATCTATTCTTCTTGGGTCTTGTCCAATGCACTATTAGTCCAGTCAGCCACATCTATGTCTTTATCTTCTAGGAGTCATCCGCTCCGATGCCCAAGACAAAACATATCCATAATTGTATTTGATAGACAACATATTAGTCTTTCAATTGGTTTGTTCATTTCCAATTAGAGTAATGACACATTTAGGTTCAACTACTATTATAAGTTGTCTTTCAGTATTATGATCCGATTATGTAATACTGCTTAATATTAGTTAAAAAAAAAAAAAACCAATGAACAACATTTGCTTTCATTTTCTTTGCTTGCAAAAAAAATATGAGTACATTATACAAAGTATTAATGTAATTCATGAATAATTTTATTAACCAATCTATTCGAAAAAAATTACAAGTGTACAATGACAAAAACACTACACTTAGAACACCATATCCATAAGTAAATCCTTTAAGAATTTTCATTGTACAATGGCTTAATCTTGATTATCGATATAAAGTAAATTGTACCGTTGGATTTGGGAGAGCTCAACTATAAATAGATGTCTTCCCCCTCATTTATATTCATCCACTTGCACCTTCATTCATAGTTGAATATTATTGAGAGTATTTACTCAAACACCTTATAAGCATTGTTTTCTTGTGGCTTTTTTTGTCCTCTCGTTGCTTCTTTGTGTTTGAGTTACTTCTACTTTATTTTCGATGCCTTAGAGAATTTCTATTGTAAAATTTCACTTAGTTAGGCTGACTTAGACGAATTTGAAACCAAGAAATCACCTAAGGCTACATGGATTATGAGACTAAAATTCTAATCTGGTGACACATGAATGATGAAGGCCACCGCTTCTCTCTCCCACTTATCACAATGTATTTATATACTTTAATTAATTAAATATTAATTCAACTTTAATATATTAGTTAAAATATAATTTAATAATGGTTTCTGGAAAATGATAATTTAATCCTATTAAAACATTTCTATAAATTATGATTGATTTAATCATTTCATAGTCCTAAATAAAATTGTACATTAAAACCTTTATATTCTCTTCAATTAAATTTCAGTTTCAATCATTTTGTACTTTAATCTTTGTACTATTCTTAATAACTTAATCAATTAAATCACTTTAGTATATAACTATTATTTCTTACTGGACACATAATTATCTTAACTAACAAATTCTAATCAACTTGTTTTATGAAATTCAATTTTGAAATTGAATTTTAAAACATTGGCGAAAAGCAGTTACAAGATATAAGTCTCCTTTTAGTATTAAATATTTTTTTTTATCAAATTAGAGATTAAATTATGACGTTATTTATTGATTATTATTTTGATTTGATAATCTTTCTAACATTAGAGGAAGAGAAATAATAATTGGATGAATAAACTACTTAAAATAGTTTCTCGGTATATAAATCCTCCTAGAAATTAATCTAAACCAAAAGTTCAAAAGATAATTCATTTTAATGTAAGTTAGCTGCTAGGTACATTTATTAGTCAATGAGAATAATCAAGTGTTATATATAATTTAATATTTTGATTGAGTTGAAGTCTTAGTTTAATATTTTGATTGAGTTGAAGTCTTATTAGGAAAACCTATTAGAATGAATAAAGTAATGTATGCTTAAAGCATGGTAGATCAATTGATTCCAAATATTACAGATAAAGAAATTCTTGTAAATTTAAAATATTAAATAATCAAGATGGTCATATAGTGGAAGTGAGTTTTTCAGGTGCCTAAAACTAAAGATAAAAATAGTGAAAATGTAGAGATCTCAATAAATTATGTCACTATGAGAAAATATGAAATCGAAATGAAAAGTATCAACCACCGTTTTGTATATACTATTATTGTTGGAATAATGAAAAAAAGAGGGAGGATCTTAAATAAATCTATTGAGTAATCTAGACATGTAATAGATTAACCAAAATAGAAAAACCCCAATTTAAGTAGAATTAAATTCACTTTCCAATTATGAAGTTTTTGGATTAGTAGTCCAAACAACTAAAGATTTAAAGCTAGTGAGGTACAAAGTGATAATATCATAAAAACAAAATAAAAAAATAAAGCTTTTTTTTTTTTTGCAAAGTCCTGAAATTAATTTTTATAGTGGATGCAATAACTTTTAGATATCTTATTAGTCTAGCAATTCAAGAAAACTGGACATGGGTCTAATGCTTATTGTCATAACATTTTCATATGAATCATTATAAAGTGAAGTTAACATTAAAATCCTTAAAGGATTTAATGTGTTAAAAGCATATAGAAATTTTTGAGAAATTGTTCAATACATTTAAGTAAATATTTATATGAATTGAAATGATATGAAAATATGTGGTAAATTCAACTCAATGAATGATCGTTGAAGGAAGATTACAAAAATGGTTCAACATGCCCATATGTATTTTTATAGAAGGATTATCAAAGTCTGTTATGATTATTGTTGGAACTCCTTAACAGATTAAAATATATTTTCTCAAAATTCTTCATTACTCATGAGTTTTAGAAGAATGATGGTATACACATTTATCAAATCATTCAATTGATCATTTGAAAAAGTAAAATTCAAGATAGAAAAATGTAAACTTTAAGATATTATGTGATGTTGTTATGATGAGTAGTAAATATGCATTGTAATATTTTTCTCTTAACCAAGGTTGTCTCATTGGACTTTTCTGGTGAAGTTTTTAATGAGGTAGCATGCTATGCCTATTATTATATATATTAGTAAATATGCTTTTCTGGTAATAGGGTTTTTATCTTAGTAAGGATTTGACGAGACATATTATGTATTAGTAGAAATTTAATGGAGAGTGTTATAATTTTTATATTTTTATAAAGTGGATGTCCATTAAAATGAGATGTCTAATATACTTTAGGACTCTCATATCTATTAAGAGTATAAAATTTTATATCATTTATACTTCTTATATTTATAATTAATAAATATCCCAGAATAAAAATACGTAGTTTTCTTTTATCTAGTTCCTTTTTATTTTCTTTGATCTTTATTTTGTAATAAAAATATATATATAAATGTATATGTTATCAGCATAATTGTATTTTTTACCAAACTTTTGGGGGTTGAATTGAATTTTAACTAGTTAGGTGTTTCTTCAATTTTTAAAACCCATGGTATCAAATGGATAACTGATTTTTGGCATTGAAATTAGGTAGATCTCTATAAAAAAAAACATCTTAAAAACCATGCATGCATCGTGAGTGAAATGGATCCAGGCATAGGAGTTCCATTTCATTTGCGTGACATGCAAAGTAAAGTAGTGGCTGAACCATCAATGCATGTGCAGTTGGAACCAAAATCAAGGGCGGTGCCCTCGATGGCAGGGCAAACATTTGATATACAAGAGTAGGCCCAACGTAAGTTCTGTTCTCTTCTGGCTGGCGGAAGGCAACCCCCCCTTCAAAGACAAGAACCAAGACCTTCAACATAACTCAATTCTAAATACATTATCTCAATTAGTACTAGGTGGGACAACGGTGTCACTATTTTTGTTTGTGGTTTTGGGAGGACGATTTAAGATGTCATTCGGTTCGACATTGGGTGTCGTGTAGTTTCAAAGCAATGAGTTACCAAAATTTATGATGAGTCGAAACCCAAGTCTTTTATTTCACCTTTCTCAAGTGAAAATGATAAGTCATTGGATTTAGAAATAAGATAGTGGGCAACAGAACAAGGACACTTCCCATCAATGAGGGGTTGGTTATTTATTGATAAGTCTTTTTCCCTGTGCCAAGGAAAATGTGAAGCGCAACTTCACTCACTGCTGCTATTCTTTTTACCTAACTACTTCAATTATGAAATGTTGAATATTAATTAAATTACCGAATTAGCATATGCAATTCTTGGCTCTCATAAT
This sequence comes from Gossypium stocksii, assembly GCA_020496765.1. Classification (NCBI taxonomy): domain Eukaryota; kingdom Viridiplantae; phylum Streptophyta; class Magnoliopsida; order Malvales; family Malvaceae; genus Gossypium; species Gossypium stocksii. The sequence goes on from CM035623.1 coordinate 117,842,665, forward strand.
TTGAAGATAACTTGACACTTCAGTAACCAAATTCTCTGATATTCTATTTCATTTTAAAACGTCTGGATGCTTCGTCATCATGAAAATTTTATATCAAACTTAATATTAGTTTTTTTTACACATTTTAAGACTCTTGTTTATACCAAAAAGTCTCTAATTAAAACTTTACCTACTTTCTTATAAATTTTCCATTAACAACCACATCAACATTGTAATATCGAAACATTAACAACCATTAACAATAATTAAATATGAAAAACATGTCAACATTAAAGAGAACCATAACCATTAACAACCACATCAACATTGTAATAATTAAATATGAAAAACGTTGGTCAAAGGGCTTAATTGATACAATTTGAAAGTTTGAGAACTTAATTGAGTGAATTTTTTGTAGAGGGGCTTAATCGATTTTTTTCGTGAAAATTTAGGGGCTTATATACCTCTTTAGCCAATGTTTAAAATATCAATCAACAATATTTGTTAACCTGTTAACTTCGCTTATAAAATTAAAAAAAAAAAACTATACAAATGTATCAAATAATTATGTTTTATATTTATCAAAATTACCTTTTTATTATTATTAAATTTACATTTAAACCATAACAACCAATACATTTTAATAACATTCAATATTGTGCAACAACCAATCAATAATTTTTTTTAAATAATATTACATTTTGTGAATTAAATAATAAAATTTTGTATTCTAAATCAATGAATTAAATAGATATGGTAACATTCTCACTAATATGCTAAATAATCTTATATTTCGATTATTTTATTATCAGCGGTGACGGAATGTAGTAGAAACTCAGGGGCCATGGCTCCCTAAAATGGTAAAATTTTAATTAAAGTCTTTTATAATTTATAAAATTTTAAATTAATAATAATAAAATTACACTTTAACCCTCTAAAAAAATTTAATTTTTTAAAAATTATAAATATATAAATTATTAAAATAATAAAATTATATTTTTAATATCCTAAAAATATATAATTTAATTCTACCCTAGAAAAATTTGAGGCACCCACACTGATTATCAGAGATAATTTTACCTTCTATGATTCAAACGTGATCTAAAAAATAATTTTGAACATTTTCAATGGAAGCTTAATAAAATCAACTGATGTTTTGGGCCAACTAATAAATAACTATTTTAGTTGAGACTTCTTTAAAGCCCATCTTGGAAAACCCAAATCCACAAAATTCATAGGGGCTCAGCCCAACGTGAAACCCAAATTGCAGGGTTGTTTTTGTCATTTAATCTTAACCTAGGGTGAAATTTGCAAATTCAACTTTCTCTAAAAACCGCCCCCAATCAGAGCAGATAATTTTGACAAAAATAATTTTCTGGTCCCTTTTCTCTCTTCTAAAAACCCCTCAAAACCTAGCTAGATTTTGTTCTCTTTTATTTTTCACCATTCCAGCTTATATTTCTTTTTATTTTTTTTTCAAAAACTCATCACCCTCCTGCTCTTATCTTCTCTCATCATCACATGTAAGTATCCAAATTCAATCAATTTTCGTGCTTTAGGGTTTTTATATGTTTTAGTTCATATTTTATACAAGCATTTTTTTTTTTTCTGATTTGAGTTTTTTTAAGCCTTATTCATTACTGGGTTATCTTTGTTTTGCAATGATATACACTTCCTTTTGGAGTTGAATTGCTCTGTGACAAGCTTGGGCTTTTCTTAGTTTTTCTTTTTCTTCTTCTTCTTCTTCTTCTTCTGTGAATTGGTTCTATAAAGGTTTTCTCAGTAGTGAGTGGTTCTGGTTTTATAGTTAAATGCAAATTTTTTTGGGGAGTTTATTTGCTTGCTGTTACTGGGTTCAGTTGTTTTCTTTCTGTGTTATTTCATGTATTTATTTTTGTGTAGAATCATGGCTAAACAATTGAATGTTTAAGTTTTTGGATTTGAGGTTGGCACAATTTGATTAATATTTCATATTAGTTACTTTTATTTGATTGACACAAATATTTGCATTGTAATATTCATTTCTTCTTTTTCTGCAGAAAAAAAGGGCTTATGGCTGAAGTTGATCAAAGCTTTGTTGAACATGAGGAAGAACAGGTACAAGAACCTCAGAACTTGGAGCAGAATCCGAACCTGGAACATAACTTGAACTTAGGGACCTACGTGGACTTGGAACCCAATGTGAACTTGGAACACAATGTAAGCTTGGTCCACAACGTTAACTTGGAGCAGAACTTGCATGAGGAGGAAGATCAGGAGGAGGACCTGGAGGAGCAAAATTTGCAGCAGGAATCAGAACATCAACCAAAAGTAGAACATGAAGACGAGGCAGTAGTTGGAGGTGGTGAAAAGAAGTGGCCTGGATGGCCTGGAGAGAGTGTGTTTCGAATGTTGGTTCCTGCGCAAAAGGTCGGTAGTATAATCGGACGGAAAGGGGAATTCATAAAAAAAATAGTTGAGGAGACGAGAGCACGAATCAAGATACTTGATGGTCCTCCAGGGACGACAGAAAGAGCTGTAAGTTTGTAACTTTCCTTCTTGGCTTTAATTATGTTTGACTTTGATTCTGGGAATAGACTGTTATATATCATTCAGCACAAAGTCGGTTTCCTTAACTGCAAAAGTGGCAGCTTAAGCAGACAGTAATCGCAGGACTGCTCTTTGCCCTTACAATTTCTTGCATATTTTCTGATTCTTGTTGGAAACTTTTGCCATTTCAATTTCTTATTTGTTTGACATTCCATGGGCATTTATTTGGCATTTTTTGCTTCTAGTGAAGTGATGTAGTCATACAATGATATGGGAATGATTCTCTCTATATTAAATAATAAAGCTCCTAGTATTAGGAATTAATAATAAAGCTCCTAGTATTAGGAATTGCTTACATGCATGATGTTTTGGTTTATACCGTAAACATGAAGATGACACAAAAAAGGGTAATTATCAAACATACATCACCAAATCAAAGTTAAGCTTTAACATATTCCATTGTAATCTAAAACAATTTTATAAACCAAAGTAAACTGACTAGCCTTAATCTCAATATATTTGGTATGGGCTACAAGAACCAAGATGTAGAAACATTAAAGTATATGGGAAACGATAAAGAAATAGGAAGAAGAGTTGAAGTGCTAAATTAAAAAATGTAAGATTCATAGTTAATTACTTGGTGCACCCCTTTTTTAATTGGAAACATATCTGTCAATCCATCATAAGTTCCTAATTTCATAACTACTCATACATATCCCATATTACTAACGTATTTGTGAGGGACAATCCTATTGAGGTAGATAAGAAAACAACTAAGAAACAGGAAGAAGAATGGAAGAGCTAAATTAATGGATGTAAGATTCAGTACTCAAGAAGCAGTAATTTGAATAAGTATAATTCTTTGTTACATAATAATTGTTCATTACCTCTTAAAGTTGCAACATTTCGGCAGTCAACTACTTGCCCAAGGCATGATATCATTTTGAAGATTTGGGTAATTGAAGAAGATTGTAAGGAAGATCATAAGAAGCAATCGATAGAATATAGATACAGTTCCCTTTTCTGCAATAACAACAATGAGTCTGTGCAGGTTCTGTTTGCAAATTTTAAGGCAAGGAGTCAATCATCAATCAGACTCCAGTTTTGAGGATCCAAAGTCCCAGATAGCAGGGATCCGCATTGAGTATTTCAAATTTCCAAAAGTTTGAAATCTTGTCAGAACATGAAGCTCTGCTTTCTCTCTGGTAACTTCAGAACCTGGATGATTGGTGTCTTGCCTCCAGATAGTAAAGAAACTCTAAAAGGAACCTGTGGAAACAGCTTAACGATCCGTGGAATTCAAGCTAAAATCAAACTCTTATTTATTAGAAATATGCCTACAATAACTAGGGTCTAAAGTTATACAAATTCATGTAAAAACTGTCTCAATAACATATTTTAATGCATATATGATATGTTTCCTAATAAAATTCAAAATCTATAATCTAAATAACTTACAAAACTTAACAGGAAAAACCCACTTGATTGGTAAGTGTTCCCTTACTGCAGACAAGGCTAATAGTATGTATAGATGCTTGGGCATCCAATTGGAGAAAAGTAACTCATCTAAGGAAAAGTTATAATCTTGCTGAAATAGAACAGTTCTCGTAAAAGTTGGTATCATTGTTGAACAAACTCAAGTGGTTTTCTTTTAAGTATGGAGAGTTTAATGTCATGTAATAGATCATATCTAATCTGATCAAATATGGCATTTTTTTCCCCCATGTGATACGATATTCTTAATATTTGCTGATGTGATGTAAGAATTGGGATGTAACACTTGGCCTTTGTGCTGATGTCACTGCTTTGTCTTTTCAATAGGTAATGGTATCTGCCAAGGAGGAGCCTGATTCTTCCCTTCCGCCCGCCATGGATGGACTTTTGAGGGTCCATAAACGCATTGTTGATGGTTTGGAGGGTGATCCATCTCATACACCTACTGCTGCGGGAACCAAGGTTTCAACTAGGCTGCTAGTCCCTGCCTCACAAGCTGGAAGTTTGATTGGAAAACAGGGAGCAACTGTCAAATCCATTCAGGAATCTTCTAATTGTATTGTCAGAGTTCTGGGAGCAGGTTTTTTTCCTCAAGATTCTATTCTTACATCTTTTGCTTCTTCTTTATACTTAGTGGTGCTGAAAGAGTAGAGTTTTAATGTTTGGTCTGCATAAGCTATTTTTAAATTTATTCTTAATTTCATTTCATATTGCTCCATGTATGCGTTTCAAGAAGTTGTGGGCGAGTAATGTTTCCACTCACAAATTAAATCATAGTAATGTTACCGCTCACAACTTTAATCATACTGCTCTTAAATTAAATCATAAAGTTGACAATATGACTTCTGATTTCTACCTAAATTCAGGAATATGGTTTATTTTTAGTACTAATGCCTGATAATTTGATGTTGTTTAGTTTTGGCATCTTTTGTTTGATAATCTCAGGCTATATCATTTTCTTAAAAAGGATTTCGTTTGTAATTTTCTTTTTTTTGCTTTTGATGATATGTTGACATTTCTTTTCTCTTTCTCTATGTTTAAATAAAATGAGATTCTGCAGAAGACCTTCCCGTCTTTGCTCTTCAAGATGATAGAGTTGTTGAAGTTGTTGGAGAAGCAGCTGGTGTGCACAAAGCGGTGGAGCTAATTGCAACTCATCTCAGGAAGTTCTTAGTGGACCGCAGTATAATTCCGTTATTTGAAATGCATGTGAGGCTTCAATTTTTAGTTCACCGATGGTTAATTGTGCCTCTCCTTTTGTATAAAATGTAATGAAAAATCTGTTATATGTTTCTACCAGATGCAAAGATCTAATCATCAGATGGATCACATGCCACCTCATCAATCCTGGGGTCCACCTCAAGGTGTCCCTCCAAATGCTAGTGGAGGTTCTGGTTATGGTCATAATCCTCAGTACATGCCACCTCCTCGGCAAATGGACAATTACTACCCTCCTGCTGATATGCCACCTCATATGGAAAAACAGCCCCATCAGGGTATTTCTGCATATGGAAGAGAAGTGCCAATGGGTGCCCATGGATCATCAAATCCCCAGAATGCACCATCAATGATCACACAGGTATACTACCTACTTACATAGTGGTGTCTATTTTCCTGTCCCAGCTGCTGTTATGGTTCTTTGTTTTAACGGCAGTGTTTCCAGTCCTGCAAAATTTTAAGTCGATGAATGGTCGTGGTTCTTGAACTAGACCAGATAATGAAGTTTTCTGTGTTTTCTCTTTATAGGTCACTCAGCAAATGCAAATTCCACTATCTTATGCTGATGCTGTTATTGGGACAGCTGGTGCAAGTATTAGCTATATTCGACGTGCTAGTGGGGCAACTGTCACCATTCAAGAAACCCGGGGTGTCCCTGGTGAAATGACAGTCGAAATAAGTGGAACTGCTTCGCAAGTTCAAACTGCTCAGCAACTGATACAGGCAATGTTCTTTGCCCTGATTTCCTAAAAATGATACTTCTAAAAAAAACAAAAATGATTGTGTAATAATCATGTAATCAAGTTAGCATTAATCATGGCAGTCTTGTATAGATTGTGATGGTGGGCTAAATACTGATATCAATTAACCATGTTGCAGAATTTCATGGCTGAAGCTGCTGCGGCTCCAGCTCAGGCACAAGCAGGTGGGGTTGCAGACCAAGCTTATAATCCTTATGCAGCTCATAGTTCGGTATATGCTTCGCCACCATCCAATCCCGGACATGCGGGAGGGTATGGCTCTGTTTATGGTTCAAACTATGGGTACTAAGTCAGAATTGTTTCGATTTACGTTGTTGTCTTAGAGATAGAAAATTCTGGGGGTAAGTTAACTGAAATTTGTTTTTTAAGTATGGACAATGGACTGCTGTAGAAAGTTGTAATCTTTGCTTAACGTCATGAGTTAAAAAACAAAACAAAACATGTTAGATTTTATGGTATGCATTTGCCATGCTTTTGATATTTTAATGTTCATCTCCAGTTTTTCCAAGTTTTAAGTCTCTTGTTTTAAAGCTTATCAGCATTGACTCTCGATCTTGTTGTTAACTTTGAATCCAGTGGAGAATAATGCTCCAAGTGGCTTGTTTAAAGAATAAATTGAAAGGAAAAGTTCATTTATGGTAATTTATTTTCACCATTGGAAAGATATTATTCTCAATCAAGATGGTTCATCTAAAATTTTACGGTAATGTTTCAATATAATGTATTTTAAATATTTTGTATATTTGAAGAATCATTAATTTTAATATTCACGTTAATATTTGAATATATATTAAACATAAATGTTGGACATTAATATTTTAAAAAAAATTAAAAAAATTGGAATACATGCTTTTTTTAATTGTTATATTAGAAGTAAATGTGCACAGGGGCTGAGCTGATATTCGATTTTAAAAAAGTTTTTAAGTCCAACCCAAAAAATGGGTTTACTATTAAAAAATTAATAAAATATTTTTATAATTAATTTTAAAAATAAATTTTTTAATTAAATTGAATTTATTCAAGTTGAGTTCTATGTCTGGCCTAAATTGAGTCAAGTTTATCAGGTTGAAGGGATTACTCAATCTTATTATTTGTCAACATTGAGTAAGGTTGGTTGTGAACATTTGAATGATTAGGGTTGAAACTCTGTTGTTGCAATTCTTTCTTGTAAAAGGAAAGCTATTTTTATTTATTTATTGATGTATGTGAAACTGGAAGAATAATAGACATATAACATTAAAATAAAACCAACATAGAAAGGCAACTGATTCTTGAATTTAATAATCCTAAGGAAGATAACGACGAAACCAAACTTTTATCCTAACTACCATTAACCCCTCCGGGGCTTTTAAGTCTTTTCATTAATTTTTAGAATCTAATGATAATTTATTTATTTTAAATTATTATAATATTAATATATTTTTGAAACAACAATAATAATAGATGCGAGTGAAAAGTAAAAATTATATACAAATATATCTAAAAAATTAATATAAATATTAAATGAGGTTTTAATTAAATTATAGTGGGTTTAATTTCATATCCTATTACGTCTTTATAATTTTTTTATATAAAATAACAAAAATACTTTAAAATAATACAATCTATCTTGTAAAGTAAAAATTTTTTCGTCACTGCCCAACTAAGATACTCGAATAACTCATAATACTTAATCAAATGCTTAACATATATATAGATTATATTTAAAGATAAAAAAAAAATATCATTTTTCTTTATCAGTCAAATATAGAAAACTAAATAGACAGAAGACTCGATTCTTTAATTTATCATTTAAAAACATTTTTTAAAAAAAAATAAATATTAAATAGATTCCTACGTGAATGTGTGAATCAATCTCTTTATATCTATTATTTACACTTAAAATAAAGATAATTAATAAAGTTATTTTCTCTATTTTTTAAATTAATAAAGTGTTGGTATAGGAAAAATAGTTAAAATACATCATTAGAAGAAAAAATGAGAAAGTTATAAATTACTACATAAAAAAATAAAATAAAAATTATAATAATCTATACATATATATAATTCTTTCATGTGAATTTATTAAAAAATATTTATTTTACAAAGCAATAAATATTATTTTAAAGGTGCTTATATTTTGATAAATCTAAAAAAAATATATATGTTTGTAATGGCGTTTAAATCCAATATACTTTTATATGTCGAACCCACAAAGACTAAAAGTACTAGTATTAAGTTATTAACCTTCTTTTTATTATCTAGCCTAAAAATAAAGGGGATTTGTTTTAAACTAATTAAACTAAACTAATTAATTAGCTAAGAATGCGACAAAGAATAAATTGGGGAAAATACTTTTTGGAAAACCGATTGATTAAGACAATACCCAAGGAAGAATCTACCTAAACTTCACTTGTTATTCGATTTTGAACTAGACGATTTATTCACTTGACTTGATCCGTAGAAATCCCTAATTTATGTTAATATCTCTTTCAAGATTAAAAACAACTAACCCTAGGTTGATTAATTGAAATTTCTTTCTAATTAAAACCCCTAGTGTTGCATTAACTCGACCTATGGGCTTCTCTATTAGATTTGACTCTAATCTGGCAGATTTTCGTCGTCCTATGTCTAGGATTGCAATCAACTCTGCTTAATTGTGTTGGATTTACTCTTAGACAGGGACTTATGCTCAACTGAATAAGCACATTTGACTTGAATTAATATCCTGAAATATTAACATAAGAATTAATCACACAATTAAGAACAAATCAAATATTTATCATATAATTCAGATATTAATAACAAGATTCGTCTTAGGTTTCATCCCCCTCAGGTTTTTAGGGGGTTTAGTTCATATTTATAAAAGAAAACATCTCAAAATTGGGAAAAACAACAAAGCATAAAGAAAACCCAAAAAAACCTAAAGGAAATTGAAAGGAGATCTTCAGCTTTGATGGAGATCCTTACTTCCGAGATGAATCAATCGACGTTCTTTGAGTAACTCCTTACTTTCTACTCTGTGTGTCCCCTTTGTTCTTCCCCTTAGGTGTTTTTATAAACTTTAGAATGCCCAAAATTCCTAAATGTTAGCCTTTTCCGCATAAAATTGAAACAGGTCTCGACAGGGACACGCCCGTGTTAGGTGGCTTAGGCCGTGTGCAATTCTGCGTATCACGCATGGGCATGTGGTCTGCCCATGTAAAGATGTCTAGACCGTGTTGAATATTGGTTTCGACCCATTTTATCTGTTTTTGGCTCATTCCTTGCTCTTTTCTCTTCCTTATACTCACCTAAGTATAAAATATGAAATTAATGATTTAGGAGCATCAAATTCCGTAAATCTAATAATAAATTATTCATAAATATGCCAAGCATAGAATAAAAAAAAACATGTATATATCATGGTTTATCAGTGAGCATGTTATAATCTAATATTTATAAAAAAAATATAAAAAAAAATACATGCTAGTGTATATAAAAATATCTATAAAATCATATATATATATATATATATATATATAAAAGAAAAGTAAGTTTTCCAAATCTTTTCTTTCTTCCCTTTTTCCCATTGTATTGCATTGCACTTATTCCCCTGTGTAATGCATAGTTTCTTCAACCCAACAAAGAAAAAGAAAAAGGAAAAATATTTGTTGCCTTTTAAGACTATCATATTTACACCATCAACATCTATAGATAATCTATATTTATATTAAAACTTTTGGTTGAATTAATATCACGAATTAATTTAAATAAAAAATTATTAAAATATTTTTTATATATAAAATAAATTATATTATTATAAGAGTATTTTTATATTTTTAATATAATGAGTTTTAAATGGGCACGTAATACAAACATTTAAATTATCGATTGATTTAGATTTTATATATAATTTTATTTATTATATATATTTTTTACTCACAGAGTGAATATGCCATAATCTGATAAAGTTAAATTAAATATAAAAATTCTAAAAAATAAACTATAAGAGGAGATTTGAAAAGGAAAAAAAATAATGGCGAAGCTAAGAACATATAATCATATATTATATGTAAGCAATCATACGATGCCTATATTGCGTCAGCCACATAACAAAACATTGGGTTTGGATAAGAAAGAATTATGAAATTAAGAAGGGGAATTATTAAGTTGGACTTGAAGATTAAAAGTACACAATGACAGCCACTTCCAATTGTTATTATTATTATTAACTTTGTGGGTTATAAATTATTTTTTGAAAAAAATAAAAAAATAAAATTTAAAAATTTATAATTATATTAAACATTTTATCACGTGTGTATACATGTAAAAATCAAATCATGTATGTGTATGTAAAAATCATGTATAAAAATCATATAGTTGCATTTATTTATTTATTTTCTTATTCTTATTCTTTCTTAGCTTTGGATTTGTTCATATTCCTATGGTTTGATTTGGGGAGATAGGAATTATGTTCCATCTATAAATTGGTGGTGTCTTAAGCTCAAAGTGAGTGGCAAAGCTTCACCTCTCTATTCATCCCATCATTTTGGTACTCTCTTTTCTTTCACTCTTTATTATCACTTCCTTTGCTTTTTTATTTTTTTGTTTATATTCTTTGCGGGAAACCCAAAATCATGTGAAAAAAAACTTTAATTATTCTTTGACTTGATACCATACACTAACATTCTTATATTATTGATTGATTTGTTTCTGTTGATAATGCCATATTATTAATTAGTAAAATATAGATTTTTTTTTTTTAAAATTTTCCATCAAAATCATTTAGTAAATTGATTGATAGTATTCGCAGAAGGAAAAAAAAAAAAAAAACCATCAAAATCATTTCAAAATCCCATATATAATCACCCACATATGTTTTTCCTTTAATGTGCAGTGTTATAATGGCCTCTAAAAGTGAATACTTTAACCGTTGCGGACCCAAATACCTTAGCAATATCGACTGGAACAACGCCCACCATCGAAGGTCTGTATCAGCCAGCTTGGTTGAAGGTGTTTACATGCTTGAAGAAGATCGACAAGCTAGACGTGGAGGCTCTCAATGTGTTGCGCCACCATGGTGGGAGTTTTTCTACTTCAAAGTGGTTAATTCACTCGTTGATGACAATGATAAAAGCATCTTCGGTGCCATTTTCGAATATAAACCTTCAGCTTATTCGTATCATCGTTCGATGGATCGAAGCCCTCGGTACGTAATCGCCTTTCGAGGTACCTTAATCAAGTTAGAATCGTTTGCAAGAGATATTAAGTTGGATATCGATATAATTCGAAACGGACTTCATCATACTGGTCGTTTTAGGACCGCCATTAAAGCTGTTCTAGATTTGGTGTCAGTGGTTGGGTCTTCAAAGGTGTGGTTAACCGGTCATTCCCTAGGTGCAGCCATGGCAATGCTTGCTGGAAAAAACATGGCGAAAAGAGGGAATTTCTTGGAAGCATTTTTGTTTAATCCGCCATATGTATCTCCCCCTATCGAGAGAATCAAAAATAAGAAAGTGAGGCATGGACTTCGATTTGCTGGCACTTTAATCAAAGCTGGCATTGCATTTGCAGCTGCTGCAAGTGATAATCATAACAATTCAAATGGTATTCAAGATTCATCATTTGCTGCAATATCTGGGTGGATTCCATGTCTGTTTGTGAATCATTTAGACCCCATATGTTCTGAATATATTGGTTACTTCAAGCATAGGCAAAAGCTTGAAGACATTGGAGCTGGGGGTCTTGCAAGGCTAACAAGCCAGCATTCACTAGGGAATATGGCAATGAGTGCAGTGGGAATAAAGGGTATTGACACTTCGGAGCCACTTCATTTGCTTCCTTCGGCAAATCTGACAGTGAATCTCTATCCTTGCCAAGATATGATTTCTGCTCATGAGCTTCATCAATGGTGGAGGCCTGATCTGAACTTGAGTTGCAGTGTTTACAAGTACAAATAGTTTGTCGCTGTCATGGCCGCTGCTTGATCTGCCATCGGTTATCTCGGGGATTGTATTAATATTATTACAGGGTTTACAACTATAAGCTTTCAAAAAAAAAAAAAAAGTAATACTGGCTTGTAGTAAATCCTAAATAAATTTCCTAGAATTTAAGCCGTAGTCTGTCCTGCCTTTGCTTGGTTTGTATTAAGATTGTATGAGTTTAATGGAAATGGTGATAAAAAAGCCTTTTGTAATTTATGTATTTATTTTTTTTATAATGAGGTAGGTGTTGCTTTCCGGAGAGTAGTTTATAGTTAATTTGTTTAGGGGTTTCTTTCCTTTATTTTACTCAAAAAAGAAGCAGCCTTTTGTATGTATATTAGCCAAAATAAGGAGGGGAGTTTTCAAAGGATTTTTCGCATTTAAACACATTTAAATTCATGTTACCGGTTTCTTTACCTGAGGGAGCAACCTGAGATCTCACTAAGGGTATTAAAGCCTCTATGTTTGATGAAGGTAGTGAGAAAAAAGTACGAGGGCTTGATGGCTTCACTTCACATTTCTTTAAATTTGCATGACATATAGTTGGTAATGATCTCTCTAACGCGGTTAAGTTCTTTTTTGAGTGCTTGAGGATGCTTCCAGCTTTTAGTGCTGCTACTGTTGTCTTAGTCTCTAAAGTGTCTAAATCCTAATCATGTTTAAGGATTTTAGACCAATCTCTTGTTCTTCAGTAGTGTACAAGTGTGTCACTAGAATACTTGTTAAAAGGATCACTTCTTTTCTCCCTGATTTGATTTCCGCTAATCAGAGCGCTGTCATACAAGAAAGGTGTATTACTGATAATACCTTGTTAGCGTAGAAGATTGTAAGAGGTTATAACAGGAAGAACTTGTCCCTTAGGTGGGCAATGAAGGCGGACCTCCAAAAAGCTTTTGACACACACTCAATTGGGGGTTTTTGTGCTTGATGTTTTGACTGCCATGGGATACCTAGATCTTTTTGTAGGGTGGATAAGAGCATAGCATCACTACTCCAATATTTTCTATCTTTCTAAATGGTGGTCTGGTAGGATTTTCAAAGGCACTAGAGGCATCAGTCAAGAGGCGCACTGTCCTCTTATCTATTTATTATTGCCATGAATGGGCTATTTAAAATGCAGGATTTGGTAGTCAAGGAGACAATCTGTTGATATTTTTGAAGGGTACTATAGGCTCAATTGTGGGTATCAAAAGCGTCCTTGACCAATTTTACATTTTGTCTACGCTGCAACTTAATGCGTCAAAAGTGAGGTTTTTGCTATTGGTATTTTCTCAAGAAGAGTTGGATGCAATTCATCATGTCACTGGATTTCAGATAGGGAAGCTACCTATACGGTACTTGAGGGCACCCCTTGTGACCAGAAGGTTAACAATAAGGGTCTGTTCTCCTTTACTGGAGAAGATTTCTGCTCGTATTTATTCTTGGATGCAGGTAGAGTGTAGCTTGTTCAATCGGTAGAGTGTAGCTTGTTCAATCGGCAATCTTTCATGTTCAAAATTTTTGGTATAGGCAATTTATTTTGTCAAAAGTTGTACTTCAACGTATTAATCAGATTTACGCCTGCTATTTTTGGAAAGGTAAAGATGGGGCGACAAAGGGAGTAAGGGCAAGTTGGGGAGAAATTTGTAAGCCCAAATCCGAAGGGGGACTTGGTTTAAAGAATCTTGAGATATGGATTGTTGGTGCAATTCAAGCTAGGTAGTGGCTGGTTCAATGTTGGCTTGAACACCAAGCCTCGATGCTTGCTGAGCAAACAAGCTGAGATTGGGAGAGAAAATTGAAAAGAAGAGGAATATGACAGAAAGTTGAGAGGTTTGAAGCAAAAAACTATATGTTCATTACATTCACAAGTCATTACATATATTAGAACATTGAGAACAACAAAGTCAAACTAGATTACACCTAATACTTACCTAATCCCACTAAGTTACTTTGAAACTCTCAAAACATAACTTGTAAGCATAGATAAGCTGAGTTATCAGCTCAATCACTATCAAAGTTACATGTAACATTAAGTTAACATAGTTGGAAATGAACTATGTTTCATTACATCAACTTGATTACAAAATAAACAAAATGACAAAAGATTTCACATGAAATAACAGCTTAAGCATGGCTTGAAAAAACTTGGAACGTTTGCTGCTGTTTTGCTGTTATATGGGCTGCATGGATGACCATCTTCTAACATGGATCCGTGCTAATATGATGTTAGCATATCTAAGCTACTTTGGCTAGCGAGGGCCCGATTTGGATAGCTTGGATGCAAGCTTATATTTTAAAAGATTGTCGCAGGTCATAGTGAATGATCTTGGGGTTGCGAGAGGAAGCTAGTTCTTGCTTATACTTGCTGGTAGGTCATGGTGAATTGTCTGTGAAAAAGAACTGGGTCGAAATTAGAATGAAAGAAGGTAAAATCCCTTGGCATGAAATTCTTCAGCATCCACTACATATATCGAACCATTCTATTGTTGCTTGGATGGCGATCCTGAACAGGTTACCAACCAAAGAGAGACTTCAGTCCACGGGGCTTAATATCAACACTTGCTGCAAATTGTGTAGTGGGCTGAGGAGACGAGGGATCATCTATTTTTTGATTGTGAGTTCTCAAAAGAAGTTTGGGGAGCAGTTCTTAAGCTTTGTAATATTAATAGAAGAGTTGTTAGAATCAAGAACTCAGGCCGGCTATCACATAAAAAGGGGAAATTGACAATGATTAAAAATATTGTACAAAAATTAGATTAAGGGGGGTAAAACTATTAATACTTGTCATTAGGCTTCTTCAATACACCCATACCTACTTTCTTTAAATTTAATGGTATTAATATGCAAAATATCATATTTTAAAGTCTTAGGCATAAAAAAAGGAAGAGCGTAACACGATGTGCATAAAATAAGGGGTACTCGCAAAGTTGTGAGTTAAATTTTAAAAATGATCTTTGAAAAAAATGAAAATATATGAAAATTAAAAAATAAAAAAAACTATTTTCATAGTTTTCACTAAAACTAACAAAAATTATTTTTGTTTGATTTTCACTATAAAAAGTAAAATTTTTAAAAAGGACTTATCTTTATAATTTTTTTAAACTTTTAAGATTTAAGATTAAATTGATAGAATATGTAAAGATAAAAGTTAAATTTATTGATTATTTTAGATTTTTACCAAATTAATAGAATCTGTAAACATTAAAAAGCTAAATTTATTATTATATCATAAGAAAAAAGTCACATCAATGTTCTGTTAATAATTTAATGAAATAGTGACCAAAACATCAAATATCAATAACTAAAATAAAATTTTGTGGGCCTAAGTGACTAAAATAAATACATGTTAATAATTGGGTAACTATTATAAGAATTTTTTAATAGAGACTGTAATTTGAGATGAAAATTTATAATAGTTAAAATCCAAATTTAATTAAAAATAATTATATAACTCAATTAAACTAAATTTCAGAGTTTATGTTAAGCCTTAATTTTGACACATCACTTCGTGTAGAGATGCATTTTGCATTTGCATAACAACATTACTTTCCCCATTTTTTTTATTTGATTCTCTATATGTTATTGGTTTCAATTTTTCCTCATTTATTCCACCATAAAATTGTTTAAAAGTATTATTTCAAAATTCCGTAGAGTAATTTTATTATAGATTCTGACCATATTTACTTTTTGACATAATGTTAGAATTACTCATAGCCCTTACTCAACCCATAAATAAGAGAATAACGCGATTGAAGTACACTCGAACCCACGTCCTCCTGCATTGACAATAATACTTATACTAATCGAATTAATATTCAATTCACCTTTATTCGTAAAATTAAAATAACAAAAAAATTGTAATGGCCAATTTTGGCCCGTATGAACAAATTAAAACAAATAATAAAGTGTCCATTTTACAATTTTAAGCCCAATAGCCGATTACTACCCTTAACCTTACCCAAACAACCTATTACAGACCTATGCCCTAGCCCAAACCACATTAACCCATGTCACAAACCCAACATCTAAACCCATACCCCATCAAACCCTCAAGCCCAAACAGCCCGAAACCTTAAACACCCCCCTAAGCAGTGGCCCAAGATCGATGGCCCAGAGGTCAAATCAGGGGAGACGACTTTCAAACCCTAGGCGCGGCGCACCTAGGGGTTCTCTGACACCACCACCATGAAGCTGCCACCGCCGGTTGAAGACATCCCACCGCATTTATTGATGATTGACACCTGCAAAATTGAAAACGAAAGGCAGCAGACAGAAGACAGGGATAGAAGCCATAGAATAGCAATCAAATAGGCCAGATATATCTTATTTTTTAGGGATTTTGATGGGGGGATATAAAAAGAAGGGAACCGAATACGAAAAAAAAGGGGGGGGATTGAAAATTTCGAGTTTTCTCGGCTAGAAACAGAAACCAAAATAATTTGTAAAAGGGGATCTTGATCAATACAAAGAAATAAAAACAAAAAGAAAACCAAAAAGGTATTTTCATGGATTTTCTCTTCTATTTTGTTTCGAATCTATGTATATACATGGAAAGAAAATAAAAATGAAAAGTTTCTTTCGCTTTTGGGGGGGTGATCTGGTTTAGATCAAGGAACGTTGATCCATTTACTGGGTTTCCAAAAGATTTTTTAAAAAAAAAAAACTCTTCAGGGTCGGACTTAAGTTTAAAGAAATTAGCGTCGAAATGGAGGGGTTTACCTTGATAGAAGCCACTGAAATTTGCCCTTTCTTCGTTGATGTCGAAGCCTTGAGGGGATTTCGAGGCTGAAATCGAAGCAAGAACTCGGTGACGGTCGTTTTGTCCACGCATGGAACCGACCGTCGACTTCCATGGCGCCTTGGTCGTCCGAAAGGTCTCACATCAGTCGGGCATGCGAGTTTTTCTTCTTCTCTGCGGCCGAGCAAACGAAGAGGGGAGAGTTGGCTTATTAGGGTTTCTTTTTAGCTCTTATTTTATCTGCTTTAGTTTTAATAAACGGCGCCGTATGAGTCTTGAATCACCCGTTCGGACCCGACCCGAAACCCCTATGACCCGCGCGTTTCTGCGGAGAGGGGATATTTATGTGATGAACCCCTCCGTTCTGAGCCGGTTTTCATTGGAGTTTAATGCTTTATTTTTAATGCGGTGTTGTTCTTTCGCCTTTGTTACAATCTAGTCCCGTACTACTAGAGACCCACACACGAACGGTGTTGTTTTTTTGAATACAAGGAAAGATTTCCCTTTTGGTCCCTGTCCTTCGCATGCGTATTCGATTGGACCCTGGGTTCTGTATTCTGTTTTTTTTTAAACGGCCCCAAAACTTTGTTTTTGCTTCGAATCTAGTCCTTTTCCAGGTTTAATTTGGTTTCTATCTTTTTTTACCTTTCTGTTTTTTTTTATTTTATTTTATTATTGTACTTGCTATTATTATTAGTAGTACTTATATTCATTTTTATTATATGTAGATGTATCTTTCTTTCAATATTTTTCTAACACTATCATTATATTCGTATGTATATATGTTACATGTAGTATTATTAATGGTTGATTCATTATTATATGTATGTATTACGTCCATCTTTCTCGTACTATATTTTTACTATGTTGTATAGATATTTTTTCATATTATTTATGCACACATATATACTTTTATATATTATCTTGTATATTTTAATGTCACATCATGTATATATTTTATTATGTGTGTATTTTTAAGATTATTATATATATACATCGTGTACATTATATATATATATATATATATATACTCTTTTTTTCAAATACTACATTAGGTATATTTTTGCACACGTATATATTTTTTATACTGTTTATATTTACGTACATTTTTTATATTATCTTATGTATGTGTTTTTGATATCACATTATTTATCTATTTTTATTATTTTATGTATATATTTTAAGTACTCATTATATGTATTTTACATGTATCTCGTATGTATATATTAATATTATGCCATCCATGTCTATACATGTCTTCATACTGTTTCATATTTTAATACTTTGTCATGTGTATTTCCGCACTACATATTATGCATATACATCTCGTATTATTATACGTTTTCTTAATACCATTATAATATTGTTAAATATTGTTCATATTTGTTAATGTTGCATAGTACCACGTTTATGTTTTTGTATATTCGTTTTCATCGTTTGCGTGCTTCTAAATTGAATACGTTTGTGAATTGTTTTTAATTACATCCTTGTCACAAATTCTTTTCATCGTCCTAAATTGTTTTTATGTTTTCAATCAATTTCAAGAATAAGGCAATGTACCAATTTTTAACATTAGGTTCGTGATTTCATCGCTATGTTGGATGAATCGCGATGGCTCGTGTTGAAAACGGCACATCCTTCTCAGGAATTGAAATTTCGAATTGCTCGTGTTTTAAACTGATCACGATTAAATTTAAATTGAATTCGTATTTTTGAAAGTCAAGACAACACGTGTTTATTAAGATACCAATTTTGGGCGTCGCGGGGGTGCTAATACCTTCCCCGCGCGTAACTGACTCCCGAACCCTACTATCTTTCTCTGGATTTCAAACGTAGACCTAAGCCTGATTTTCCTTTTAAAATGAATTTTATAGGTGTCCGATCACACCTAGGAAAAAGGATCGGTGGCGACTCCCTTTTTTATAAAATCCAAACTTTCAAAATTTTCACAAAATCACCACAATTAGCGACCCTAAGCAAAAATTTTTCGTCGCTACAGCTGGCGACTCCACTGGGGATTACGGTTTTTGAGAGTCGAGTCGAATTAAACCCGTGTTGTCAAAATGTTCAAAATTCCCTGTTCAATTTGATATTTTAGTCCGAAAATTTCGAAAAAAATCATGCATTTATAAAGGTCGTGAATGTTTTGCGTGCCTGTTTTATCCTTTTATTTAAATTCAAAGTTTACGATTTTAGTTTAGTTTTAAGTAGAATGAAAGGTCCGTGAGCTTCTCCCCACACACTGTTCACGTGCATTCTGCATGGCATGAGCGCCATATCCGGGCTCTATCCATTTAAGTGAAAGTAAACGCTACGCCTTCGTGAGTTAACTCGTCCCTCCGCACAGGCTAGTGAATACTTTCGGGTTATATACGACTTATGCTTTCGTGAGTTAACTTGTCCCTCCGCATAAGCATAAGTAAATGTAACCCCTCGAATTGATCTCGTTAGCCTATGGTGGGCTATGACCGAGGCTCCGTACTAATCTTAGTAGATGATAGTACGGACAATTCGAGTACCCATCTAGAACCAAAACCACATGTAGTGAAACATACGAACCACCCAACTAGAGCCGTGCCGAACCTCTGTTCGTTTAGCAAGTTACCAAATGAGTACACGGGAGAAAGGCCTCTTACCTGATGCATTTTATGCAAGGGAATCGGGTTTGCTTAATAGATTTGATCGGGTAGCTTAATTTGTTAAAATCTCTTTTTCTCTTTTTACTCATGTTACTAACCATGATTTGTTTGTTGTTGTCTTATTTGTCATCATGCATTTTAGGCATCATTTTAGGAAGGTGTTGACTAGAGACCAGTTGCCAAAAGACGGGTTTCTAATGGAGGAGTCGATTACACTAACGACCGAGAGGAATGTCACGGTTCGGGATTGGTCCCTGAAAACCCAAAGAGAAAGAGGGGATAGCTTAATGGAAGGATGTGTTGCCGATTTACCGGGGCACGTAACGGTGAATGTCCGCCAAAACAATCTTGAAGATTTAGTCCAGATTTGGAATCAATGGGATTCAGATACTAGGGGAATCTTCGTCGAGAGGTATGGTGACATAGCTAACCTGGTCGCTGTCGAAATAGACGAGCAGTTGATACAAGCTTTGGTCAAATTTTGGGATCCCGCCTATCAATGTTTCATTTTCAATGGGGAAGATATGACCCCCACTATCGAGGAATATGCAGCCTTACTTCGCATTGATAATGTGCAACCCTACAAGATCTATGTAAAAGAGCCTAAACCGATGACCTTCAAAAAGAAAATAATGAGGTTGACGGATAGGACCGACGCATGGGCCGAGAAGCAGATAAAGAAGAAGAATGAAACTATTTGTATTCCGTGGTCCTCCATACGAGATTTGGTCTCGAGCCATCCTGACACCTTGAAGAGGGTAAATCTGTTTGCTTTGGCCGTCTACGGGTTGGTCGTCTTTCCGAAAGTCCTCGGGCACATTGAAGTCGCGGTGGTAGATTTCTTCGAGAGGTTAAAGCAAGGAGTCAACCCTGTCCCGACAATCCTAGCCGAAACCTTCAGGTCCTTGAATAGTTGTCGGAAGAAAGGGGAAGGACGATTTATTGGATGTGCGCAATTGCTCAACGTTTGGATCATGAGTCACTTTTGGAAAGAGGAACGCACGCCGTATCACATGTTTTCAAAAATGTTTTCCCCTTTAGAAGCCTATTGCAAGAGGGAATGGCCTAAGGAAATTACTGAACAACATTGGGTTTCGATCTTTCAGAATCTCCGCACTAAGGATGTGACATGGAGGGCGCCATGGATACGCCCGTCAGTCTTATTATATAAGGTCGGAAGTCGGGATTGGGTACCACTGCTAGGTCTGTGGGGAGGAGTCGGATACGCCCCGCTATTGGCCCAAAGACAGTTTTCTTCGCGACAATTCATACCCGCCACCGGAGGTTTAGTGCAATCCGAATTCCCTTTCGCAGGCGAGGGCTACATGAAGAAAGTTCGAGACACCGCTAAGTCTTGGAAAAGAATCTATCTGATGGAGTTGGCGTTGTATGCCGATACTCTCACCCAAGACTATGATGTGTGGAGAAAGCAACGGGTGAAAAGCCAGCAAATATCGTCGACAAGTCATGCTGCTCAGAACCCTTTCGTAGAGGAAGCACCATCCGAGCTTGAAATAGCTAGAGGAGAATTTGAACGCGAGAAATCCAAGATGTTGCGGGATCTCAGCGTCCTTCAAGAAGAGAATTACCAATTAAAGATTGACGTTCAAATTGAAAGATCTAGGACTGAAAAAGTACAAAAAGAGGTTGAAATCGTGAGGAATGACTTAAGAGACCTTCACTTGGAAAATAAGAAGCTAAGAGCCACTATCAAGAATAGCGGACTAGGCAAGTCACCTGAAGAATGGAAGGAAGAATTGAGCAACGTAAAAGGCGGAATGGAATTTTGGAAAGGGAAGGCGAAGAAAGAGGAGGAAAAGACTGCTCGGGCCATGATAGAATTGAGAAAGAAAAATGCTGAATGTGAGACTGCGTCTAATGAACTGATGACTAGCCGATCTGAATGTCAGGGGTTAAGAGAAAGAACAAGAGATTTGGAAGACGCGATGCAAGCTCGCCAACAACAATTGGACACTCTCTTAAAGGCTTTGGAGGAAAAAAATGATCAATACGATAGAGATATCCACGCTTATAAAACGGACCTCCAAGAAAGGGAAATGCAACTTGGCTTCTTGATTAATGAAATCCGTGGAGTAGCAATTTACATGGTCCAATTATCAGATGAAGCGGAAGATCTCAGTTGTCGATTCCCACCGAGTCAACGATCGAGCATATCAGAATTTCTAGAGCGAGTAAAGAAATATAGTGATATAGCTAGAAAGTTCGTGTAATAGCCAAATAAGATGGCAAAATATGTTGTAATGAACTCTTTTGAATGAATGAAATGCCTAGATAAGGGCTATCTTGAAATCAACACCTAATTCTTGCATATGCATTCATGACTAACATTCATATAGCATTCATGCATCCATTCATTGCATACATATATCCCGTAATCGTTCACTAAGGTTAGAATCGTACAATTCGCAGTTGCAACAATACAAGGCTGGAATCACGACATTCGTATAGAACGAGACGACAAACTAGAGTAATGGAGGCAGAGTTTAATGAAAGAATCGAGAGAATGGAAAGAGTTCAACGGGAGTTGCAAGAGCAACTGGCCAAATCACAGCAAGAAACAAGGGATTTGATGGTGAGGTCCCGGGAGGAGTCACTGGAACAAAGAGAGCAGATGGCTAAAATGATGGAAATGATGTCAGCCCTGGTAAAAGGAAAGGGGCCCGTGCAGAATCCTGAGGTTGTTAACCTTGATCAAGACCCGCTTTACCCACCGGGATTCACTCCACCTCATATGACACAAAGAGTACAAACTCAAGGGGAATCCGTTGGCTTAGAACAACGACCTGTGCCGACCACACATCTGGGACAGGGGATATTTGTGTCTGCTCCAGCCAACCCGCCTGTCCCAGATCTAGATGATCCGGCGGAAGTTGCTAGGTTGAGAGTGGAAGATCATGAGGCCCAAGAAAAGTACAAAAGCCTAGAAGAAAGACTAAAAGCGATAGAGGGCACTGAGGCCTTCTCTGCGCTAAGTGCTAAGGAGCTTAGTTTAGTACCGGGTTTGGTTTTACCGCCAAAATTTAAAACACCTGATTTCGAGAAGTATGATGGGACAAGGTGTCCAAAGGCACACTTGGTCATGTTTTGTCGAAAGATGACCGGATATGTAAATGAAGATAAATTACTCATACATTGCTTTCAAGATAGCCTTGTCGGGTCAGCTCTTCGCTGGTACAATCAGTTAAGCAGAGAAAAGATCCGAACATGGAAGGACTTAGCGTCGGCATTTTGCGAACAGTATAAGTACGTGTCTGACATGGTGCCCGATCGTATGACGCTGCAGATGATGGAGAAGAAGCCGTCAGAAACCTTTAGACAGTATGCGCAAAGGTGGAGGGACGTCTCAGCCCAAGTAGAACCTCCGTTGACCAAAACTGAGATAACTGTCCTCTTCATTAACACCTTGAAAGCACCATTTTATGACAAATTGGTGGGAAGCGCTACGAAAGACTTTGCAGATATTGTCATATCCGGCGAGCTTATTGAGAATGCTGTAAAAAGCGGTAGAATGGAGGGGCAAGAAAGCTCGAGGAGGGCAATGCCCATAAAGAAGAAAGACCCAGAAACCCACATGGTGGGAACAGGAAGCCGTTATGCCTCCAACTCGTATCTGAGCCAACCTCGACCACGAAACTACCCACCCCCAAATTTCTACTATCCGCCTCAAACTCCTTACTACCAAGCGCCACCTCCATATCCTTCCTACCCCGTGTATACCACAAACGGCCCAAGACTAACTACCACATTCCCACGAAACACAACGCCCGTCCAAACCCAACCTAAAAACGAACCAAGGCCTGCGAGACCTAATCCGGAAAGACAACAATTCACCCCTGTCCCCGTGCCGTACGAAGAACTATATCAAAAACTCTTGGAAAAACAGTTGATATCTCCACATTACATGGCACCCTTGAAGCCTCCGTACCCGAAATGGTACGATCCTAACGCCAGCTGCGCTTATCATGCTGGGAATCAGGGTCATTCTACGGAAAACTGCCTCGCCTTCAAAAGAAGAGTTCAAGGACTCATTGATGCGGGTATTTTGAGATTTGATGGTTCAGGCAGTGCAACCGGGAACCCATTCCCAAATCACGCTGAAGGGAATGTGAGTGTAATTGAAGAAGAAAACAAACGGCAAGTTAGGAAATGGGTTTCTGAAATAAAAGTACCTCTGCAGAAAACCTGGGAGATATTGGCCGAAAATGGGTTACTCTGTTATCCTAGCAGAGTATTTAAAGAAAGTGGGCATGATCTTTGCAGTTTCCATGGTAATAAAGAGCACGATATCCAGTCTTGCGAAGAATTTAGGGAAGTACTCCAAGACATGATGGATAGTAAAAAGATTGAGATTTTCAAAAAAGGGGAAAAGTCGGATGAAGGAGAAGTGTGTGCCTCCGACAATCAATCACCAGGTTGCCCATACAGCGCTAACCGACCATTGATAATCTACTATGATGCCAAGAAAGAGCTCGTGAAACCAAAAATGATAATAGAAGTGCCATCTCCTTTTCCCTATAAGGATGATAAAGCTGTGCCCTGGAAATATGACGTCAACATTGTCACACCAGAAAGCAAAAAGTCTGAGGTTACAACTGAGAGTGTTGGAGAAGTGGGCCATTTTACTCGTAGCGGGAGATGTTACTCCAAGGAGGTAGAGCCAATAAAGAAAATCAATGATTCGAAACAAAAAGGGAAGGCACCAGCGCGCGAGATTGAAGATGAACACGAAATTTTGCCTGAACCAGAAATTAAGAAGGCCGTGGATGAAGAGGAGGCGCAAGAATTTCTGAAGTTTATTAAGCACAGCGAGTACAACGTAGTGGAACAACTAAGCAAGCAGCCGGCAAAAATTTCGGTACTATCCCTACTACTAAATTCAGAACCACACCGGAACGCATTGTTGAAAGTATTAAACCAAGCTTACGTAGCAAACAACATATCCGTGGAAAAACTTGACAAATGGGTAAACAATCTGAATGCGGTCAATTTCATATCCTTCAGTGATGATGAAATACCGCCCGGTGGTAGGGGCTTGGTGAAAGCGCTGCACATTACAACCCGCTGCAAGGGTTACATCGTGCCTAATGTGCTCATTGATAATGGATCAGCACTCAATGTCATGCCATTGGCTACACTATCTCGAATCCCAATAGACTTGTCCTACCTAAGGCCATGTCATTCCACGGTAAGGGCCTTCGATGGGACGAGGCGTGAAGTAATGGGAAAGATCGAGATCCCTTTAGAAGTAGGCCCCTACGTCTACGAGGTGGAATTTCAAGTCATGGATATCACACCATCGTACAACTGCCTCCTGGGAAGGCCCTGGATACATTCTGCGGGCGCAGTTCCATCGTCTCTTCATCAAAAAGTGAAATTCATCATGGACGGCTGTCTGGTTACAGTCGAAGGCGAAGAAGATATTGTTGCATCCATCTCTGCCGATGCACCTTATGTCGAAGTAAGCCAAGATGCATTGGAGTGCTCCTTCCGATCCCTAGAGTTTGTCAACGCTATGTTTGTCGCGGAGGGAAATAGGATCCCCGTACCCAAGTTATCAAGGAACACAAGGATGGGGATTAAGTTGACGGTAGGAAAAGGAGCTAGAGCAAGGAAAGGTCTAGGGAAATTTCAGCAAGGAATAGTTAGGGCCCTGAAGCCAGTCCCTCACAAGGCTCGGTTTGGTCTGGGATTCCAACCAAAGGCGTGTCACTTAAAGAAACAATGGAAGAAAGAGCAAGAAAGAAGAATCGCAAGAACCCTGGGCCGAGAACCAGAATGGGAGCCCATCCAGTATCCTCCTTTGTTAAAAACATTTACGTCTGCGGGAAAGATATACCCTGGACAAAATAGCTCGCGAAACATACTGCTATCAATCGAAAAGGGTTTTCGAAATGTCAGCATAAATGTTATTGACAAAGGAGTTGATATTGCTACAGGCAAAGACGTCTCAAGAATACGCCCTTGCCCTCCTGGTTTCAAATTGAACAATTGGACCGCTGAAGATCTTCTTGTAGTTTTTAAATCTTCAGAGTAATGCTCAACGTTAACCCTCTATTGTGTCCTTGGATATAATAGAATTCTTTTGTAAGAGCTTGCATTTGCTCTTGATCTATTAAATGAATATTAATGAAGAGGCATTTTGTTATAACCTTTTGCATTTGCATCTACTCCATAATTATTCTCTCATTTCATGGCCTGTTCTTGCACTTACCTCATACTATGCCATAATGTTCTGTTTGTTATTGCCAAAACTTGGATGTCCCTCTATAGCGTTCTCTTTCCCATTCAATTTTCAGGTGTTCAGATGCCAATGACATGAACGAACCCGTTACCAACCTTGAAATCGATTTTGAAAGGACCGTTTGTTTAGGAGAATTCGAGGATGAGGAAAATGCTGAAGACTATGTCTCGTCTCCTGACTTGCTAAGGTTGGTGGAACAAGAGGACAAACAGATTCTACCTCATCAAGAATCTGTTGAAACAATAAACCTGGGGACTAATGAAAATAAGCAAGAAGTGAAGATCGGGACCACACTCTCAGAGGACACCAGGCATCATTTGATTGATTTGCTTCATGAGTACAAAGACGTGTTTGCATGGTCCTATCAGGATATGCCGGGATTGGATGGGGACATAATGGTTCATAAGCTCCCGCTGAGACCCGAATGTAAACCCATTCAACAAAAATTAAGGCGGATGAGGCCCGAAATGCTACTGAAAATAAAAGAGGAAGTCAAGAGGCAATTCAATGCAGGCTTCCTACAAGCTTCCAGATATCCAGAATGGGTGGCTAATATTGTCCCAGTGCCAAAGAAGGATGGTAAAGTGCGAATGTGCGTGGATTATCGTGACCTGAACCGCGCAAGTCCTAAGGATAATTTTCCCTTACCACATATCGACACATTGGTGGATAATACGGCGAAGCATTCATTATTTTCTTTCATGGATGGATTTTCAGGGTATAATCAGATCAAAATGGCTCCCGAGGATATGGAGAAAACCACCTTTATAACGATGTGGGGAACGTTTTGTTACAAGGTGATGCCATTCGGGCTCAAAAATGCCGGGGCCACATATCAGAGGGCCATGGTGACACTGTTCCATGATATGATGCACAAGGAGATAGAAGTTTATGTTGACGACATGATTGCTAAATCCCGAGGAGAAGAGGAACATATTGTGAACCTCAAAAAGTTATTTGAAAGACTGAGAAAGTTTCAGCTAAGGCTTAATCCGGTTAAATGTACATTCGGGGTTACCTCGGGAAAATTACTGGGCTTCATCGTCAGTAAAAAAGGCATAGAGGTAGATCCAGAAAAGATAAAAGCCATTCAAGAACTACCCCCGCCGCGCACTCAGAAAGAGGTCAGGGGATTCTTGGGAAGGCTAAATTACATTTCCCGATTTATTGCTCAACTCACCAATCAGTGTGACCCCATCTTTCGACTCCTTCGAAAGCGCAACCCTGGGGCATGGGACGAAGAATGCCAGGAGGCCTTTGACAAAATAAAACAATATTTGTCTAGCCCCCTAGTGCTAGTGCCGCCGACTCCAGGAAGGCCTTTGATTTTGTATTTAACAGTGTTCGAAAATTCAATGGGTTGTGTACTCGGGCAACATGACGAGTCGGGAAAGAAGGAAAAGGCGATATACTACCTTAGCAAAAAGTTTACAGAATACGAAGCAAGGTATTCATCAATCGAAAAATTCTGTTGTGCTTTGGTTTGGGCAGCTCGGAGACTCAGGCAATACATGTTGTATCACACGACGTGGTTGATTTCAAAGCTAGACCCGATAAAATATATGATGGAATCACCCACACTCTCGGGGAGAATGGCCCGATGGCAGATTCTGTTATCAGAATACGATATCATCTATGTGAACCAAAAATCGGTGAAAGGGAGTGCAATAGCTGATTTCTTGGCGGCTCGAACAACAGAAGAATATGAGCCCCTGAGATTTGATTTCCCGGATGAGGACTTGATGTGCATCACAGAGAAAGAAGGTGAGTCATCAAAAGGGACGCCTTGGAAGATGAGCTTTGATGGTGCGTCGAATGCTCTGGGGCATGGAATTGGAGCAGTCTTAATATCACCGGAAGGAGACCATTACCCTTTCACTGCTAGGCTCAATTTCTTCTGCACCAACAACATAGCAGAATATGAGGCTTGTATCATGGGACTACGGGCAGCCATTGAACGAAACATCGAGATCCTAGAGGTATATGGGGATTCAGCTTTAGTGATCTACCAAATCCGTGGAGATTGGGAAGTGAGGGACTCAAAGTTGATTAAGTACAGCTATCTGATAGCTGAATTGATCAAGGATTTCAAAGAAATAACTTTCAATTACTTCCCACGAGAAGATAACCAATTGGCTGACGCATTGGCCACCTTAGCCTCAATGTTCAAAGCAAATAAAGAAGCAGAGATAATGCCCCTCAAGATGAGCATATACGAGGTTCCTGCACATTGTTATAGCATTGAGAAAGAGGCTGATGAACGACCATGGTACCTTGATATCTTAGAGTACGTCAAGAATCAAACGTATCCTGAGCAAGCAAACGAGAATGACAAAAGGACAATCAGAAGAATGTCAGCGGGATTCGTTCTTGATGGGGACACCTTGTACAAGAAGGGTAAAGATCAGGTGCTTTTGAGATGTGTAGATACTACTGAAGCCAAGAAAATACTCGAAGAAGTTCACGAAGGAATATGTGGGACCCACTCCAACGGCTTCACTATGTCCAGAAAAATTATGAGACTCGGGTATTACTGGTCAACGATGGAAAGGGATTGCATTAGCTACGCAAGAAAGTGCCACAAATGTCAAATTTATGGTGACAAAATTCATGTAGCTCCTTCTCCCCTTCATGTTATGACGTCTCCATGGCCCTTTTCAATGTGGGGCATGGACGTTATAGGGCCGATTTCTCCCAAAGCTTCTAATGGGCACCGATTCATTTTCGTGGTCATCGACTATTTCACAAAATGGGTAGAAGCTGCCTCATTTGCTAATGTGACAAGGACCGCCGTCTGTAGATTCTTGAAAAAAGAAATCATTTGTCGATATGGTTTGCCTGAAAGAATCATCTCAGATAACGCCTTGAATTTGAACAATAAAATGATGACAGAAGTGTGCGAGCAATTTCAAATAAAGCACCATAATTCTTCGCCTTATCGTCCGAAGATGAACGGAGCTGTCGAAGCAGCTAACAAGAACATAAAAAAGATCATCGGCAAAATGACAGAGACCTACAAGGACTGGCATGAAAAGCTGCCGTTCGCTCTGTTCGCATACCGCACATCTGTGAGGACGTCCACAGGGGCAACTCCTTTCTCTCTAGTCTATGGGATGGAAGCCGTGCTACCTATTGAAGTTGAGATACCGTCCCTACGAGTCTTAATGGAATCAAAACTCGAGGAGGCAGAATGGGTCCAAGCTCGTTATGATCAGTTGAATCTCATCGAAGAAAAACGCTTGAAGGCAATCTGCCATGGACAGATGTACCAGAAACGGATGATCGCTGCCCATGACAAGAAGGTACGGCCAAGAGAATTCCACGAAGGAGAACTTGTTTTGAGAAAGATCCTCCCAATACAAAAAGATTTGCGAGGGAAATGGGCACCTAATTGGGAAGGACCATATGTCGTGAAGAAGGCATTCTCTGGCGGGGCCTTGATCCTTACAGAAATGGATGGGAAGGAGTTACCAAATCCAGTAAACTCCGATGTCGTGAAGAAATACTACACTTAAAAAAAAAAAAAAAAAAAAAAAAAAAAAAGGGGGGAGGTCAAGGTGAAAACCCGAAAAGGGCACCTTGGTCAAACACAGAACATTAGGATGAAAACCCGAAAGGGCGTCCTAATAAAGCAAGTTTGGGCCCAAGGGGGCAGAAGCAATTTTGAACAGTGGGCCAAGTGACCAGGCTATAGTATGAAGCATTTCTGAACACTCGAGATCTTCTACACAAGAGACCTTGCTCAAAAAGATTCGTGATTGAGAAACGTGGCAGAGTTCATGCATTGAATATCTAGAACATTTGTATCCACTAATATGGTTCCTTTTCTTTCATAACACTTTTATCTTTGGCGAACTTTCTTTGTTGTTACCTTTGAAATTAATATGAAGTCTTTTTCTCATACCTACCTAACCATTTGCATGCATCTTATTATGTTTATTTAACTGATAAATAGTAATATGACATGCTCTGTACAAAAGGAAATGTTAAGCATTACCTGAATGAAAATTGATAAGCACAAGAACCTCAAAGCAATAACAAAAGTTCAACCAGGAGCAAAAGAGTGGTATTAGAGAAATGTAGATTGCTCAGATGACTTGAAGACGGGTGCAAAGCCTGAAGAGAATCAAGAGTCAAAACGCTAAATACAAATCTTCGAAAATCATGACGAAAGGGCACATATGGCCAACGTACCTAAAGCGCATAACATAATCTTATAGGCATGAATGCATTTAAGGCAAACAGGTGCATATCATGATAACATTATGCATAACATGTACAGGTATTTCGAGCAGAGCAAAAGGTTTTGGAGAAAGCTATCCAAATCAAAGAAAAGACGCTTGAATTCCACCATGTGAGAAATTTTGAGGTATTTTCAATTTATGTTTCAAAATCAACTCATATTGCGAGAGGTGAGTTGAGCCTCAAGACACGTTGAGGTATTTTCAATTTCTTTTTCAAAAAATCAACTCATATTGCGAGAGGTGAGTTGAGCCTCAAGACACGTTGAGGTATTTTCAATTTCTGTTTCAAAATCAACTCATATTGCGAGAGGTGAGTTGAGCCTCAAGACACGTTGAGGTATTTTCAATTTCTTTTTCAAAAAAAAAAAAAAAAAAAAAAAATCAACTCATATTGCGAGAGGTGAGTTGAGCCTCAAGACACGTTGAGGTATTTTCAATTTCTTTTTCAAAAAAATCAACTCATATTGCGAGAGGTGAGTTGAGCCTCAAGACACGTTGAGGTATTTTCAATTTCTTTTTCAAAAAATCAACTCATATTGCGAGAGGTGAGTTGAGCCTCAAGACACGTTGAGGTATTTTCAATTTCTTTTTCAAAAAAATCAACTCATATTGCGAGAGGTGAGTTGAGCCTCAAGACACGTTGAGGTATTTTCAATTTCTTTTTCAAAAGCCAACTCGTATCGCTAGAAACGAGTTGCGCCTCAGGTCATACGCTGAGGTATTTGCAATTTATATTTTCAAAATTCACCTCATATTGCGAAAGGCGAGTTGATCTGTTCCAATTCATGTTGTTTTCAATTTCTACTTTTTAAATTTCTGTTCATTCAACTCATAGTGCGGGAAGTGAGTTGGTCTTTGTCAATTTCTGATTTTAATTTTCTGTCCATTCAACTCGTGCTACGAGAAGTAAGTGAAATCTCAAGTCACACACCGGGGCACTTTTAATTTATGTTCCAAAGGAATTAACCCATATTACGAGAATGCGCAGGTTGAGCAATTTTTGATTTCATCTCAATAAAGAATAAAGTTGCAAGAGAGACAATTGAAGATGCAAAATTTGCCTCTTTGAAGTCACAAAGGACCCAATCAAAGATATAGACCTGGCATCCCCAGTGAAGTCGCAGAGGCGCAGATTGAAGATATCAGGTTTCGTTTCTGAAATTGCAGGAGATCAGATCACGACGAATTTTATACCCTTGAAGAAGAAACAGATCGAGGTTACAAGATCTCCTCTCTGAAGCTGTAGTAGATTGAACCAAAGTTATAAGATGCGGCGGACTGGAAAGAGACTACATGAACCGGAGTACCATAGAAGTCAAAGTTCGGCAAGACTAGGCAAAATTGGCCCTTTTTTAATGTCTTTGCTCTATTCTCGTTACACGATAATGAGCAAAGAGGGGCAGCTGTAATGGCCAATTTTGGCCCGTATGAACAAATTAAAACAAATAATAAAGTGTCCATTTTACAATTTTAAGCCCAATAGCCGATTACTACCCTTAACCTTACCCAAACAACCTATTACAGACCTATGCCCTAGCCCAAACCACATTAACCCATGTCACAAACCCAACATCTAAACCCATACCCCATCAAACCCTCAAGCCCAAACAGCCCGAAACCTTAAACACCCCCCTAAGCAGTGGCCCAAGATCGATGGCCCAGAGGTCAAATCAGGGGAGACGACTTTCAAACCCTAGGCGCGGCGCACCTAGGGGTTCTCTGACACCACCACCATGAAGCTGCCACCGCCGGTTGAAGACATCCCACCGCATTTATTGATGATTGACACCTGCAAAATTGAAAACGAAAGGCAGCAGACAGAAGACAGGGATAGAAGCCATAGAATAGCAATCAAATAGGCCAGATATATCTTATTTTTTAGGGATTTTGATGGGGGGATATAAAAAGAAGGGAACCGAATACGAAAAAAAAGGGGGGGGATTGAAAATTTCGAGTTTTCTCGGCTAGAAACAGAAACCAAAATAATTTGTAAAAGGGGATCTTGATCAATACAAAGAAATAAAAACAAAAAGAAAACCAAAAAGGTATTTTCATGGATTTTCTCTTCTATTTTGTTTCGAATCTATGTATATACATGGAAAGAAAATAAAAATGAAAAGTTTCTTTCGCTTTTGGGGGGGTGATCTGGTTTAGATCAAGGAACGTTGATCCATTTACTGGGTTTCCAAAAGATTTTTTAAAAAAAAAAAACTCTTCAGGGTCGGACTTAAGTTTAAAGAAATTAGCGTCGAAATGGAGGGGTTTACCTTGATAGAAGCCACTGAAATTTGCCCTTTCTTCGTTGATGTCGAAGCCTTGAGGGGATTTCGAGGCTGAAATCGAAGCAAGAACTCGGTGACGGTCGTTTTGTCCACGCATGGAACCAACCGTCGACTTCCATGGCGCCTTGGTCGTCCGAAAGGTCTCACATCAGTCGGGCATGCGAGTTTTTCTTCTTCTCTGCGGCCGAGCAAACGAAGAGGGGAGAGTTGGCTTATTAGGGTTTCTTTTTAGCTCTTATTTTATCTGCTTTAGTTTTAATAAACGGCGCCGTATGAGTCTTGAATCACCCGTTCGGACCCGACCCGAAACCCCTATGACCCGCGCGTTTCTGCGGAGAGGGGATATTTATGTGATGAACCCCTCCGTTCTGAGCCGGTTTTCATTGGAGTTTAATGCTTTATTTTTAATGCGGTGTTGTTCTTTCGCCTTTGTTACAATCTAGTCCCGTACTACTAGAGACCCACACACGAACGGTGTCGTTTTTTTGAATACAAGGAAAGATTTCCCTTTTGGTCCCTGTCCTTCGCATGCGTATTCGATTGGACCCTGGGTTCTGTATTCTGTTTTTTTTTAAACGGCCCCAAAACTTTGTTTTTGCTTCGAATCTAGTCCTTTTCCAGGTTTAATTTGGTTTCTATCTTTTTTTACCTTTCTGTTTTTTTTTATTTTATTTTATTATTGTACTTGCTATTATTATTAGTAGTACTTATATTCATTTTTATTATATGTAGATGTATCTTTCTTTCAATATTTTTCTAACACTATCATTATATTCGTATGTATATATGTTACATGTAGTATTATTAATGGTTGATTCATTATTATATGTATGTATTACGTCCATCTTTCTCGTACTATATTTTTACTATGTTGTATAGATATTTTTTCATATTATTTATGCACACATATATACTTTTATATATTATCTTGTATATTTTAATGTCACATCATGTATATATTTTATTATGTGTGTATTTTTAAGATTATTATATATATACATCGTGTACATTATATATATATATATATATATATACTCTTTTTTTCAAATACTACATTAGGTATATTTTTGCACACGTATATATTTTTTATACTGTTTATATTTACGTACATTTTTTATATTATCTTATGTATGTGTTTTTGATATCACATTATTTATCTATTTTTATTATTTTATGTATATATTTTAAGTACTCATTATATGTATTTTACATGTATCTCGTATGTATATATTAATATTATGCCATCCATGTCTATACATGTCTTCATACTGTTTCATATTTTAATACTTTGTCATGTGTATTTCCGCACTACATATTATGCATATACATCTCGTATTATTATACGTTTTCTTAATACCATTATAATATTGTTAAATATTGTTCATATTTGTTAATGTTGCATAGTACCACGTTTATGTTTTTGTATATTCGTTTTCATCGTTTGCGTGCTTCTAAATTGAATACGTTTGTGAATTGTTTTTAATTACATCCTTGTCACAAATTCTTTTCATCGTCCTAAATTGTTTTTATGTTTTCAATCAATTTCAAGAATAAGGCAATGTACCAATTTTTAACATTAGGTTCGTGATTTCATCGCTATGTTGGATGAATCGCGATGGCTCGTGTTGAAAACGGCACATCCTTCTCAGGAATTGAAATTTCGAATTGCTCGTGTTTTAAACTGATCACGATTAAATTTAAATTGAATTCGTATTTTTGAAAGTCAAGACAACACGTGTTTATTAAGATACCAATTTTGGGCGTCGCGGGGGTGCTAATACCTTCCCCGCGCGTAACTGACTCCCGAACCCTACTATCTTTCTCTGGATTTCAAACGTAGACCTAAGCCTGATTTTCCTTTTAAAATGAATTTTATAGGTGTCCGATCACACCTAGGAAAAAGGATCGGTGGCGACTCCCTTTTTTATAAAATCCAAACTTTCAAAATTTTCACAAAATCACCACAATTAGCGACCCTAAGCAAAAATTTTTCGTCGCTACAAAAATGAAGATAAATTAAAGGAAAAGTATATATGCCAAAGATAACATAGTGCAAGCCTTCCACACGACATTTCTACATCGTCATGTGCCCCATGTCATATTATATTCTTTAAA
The DNA here is from genome assembly GCA_020496765.1 of Gossypium stocksii. Lineage (NCBI taxonomy): Eukaryota > Viridiplantae > Streptophyta > Magnoliopsida > Malvales > Malvaceae > Gossypium > Gossypium stocksii. Next base: position 117,876,853 of record CM035623.1, read on the forward strand.
TTTTTGCTCTTAATATAAAGTAATTTTATTCTCACTCATCCAATATTATCAAAGATTAGTAAATGTAAAATTCCAAGTTAAATACAATTTCTTCATGTAATATATGAAATTAATTTACAAATTTAGATTTAATTTTCAGCATTTATAATATATATATTTTAAATTTTCGACACAGACTTACACATGAAAAATAAATAAATGTATCGATAATTTATAATTATTATTCTCTCTATTTATTTTTGAATATTCTTCGAGGTTGATATCATGTGCATAAATTTTGGTCCTATGGTTTTAAAAAGGAAAAAAAGTTTTAGATAAAAAATAGACAACTCATCTATTCTTCATGTATGCTTTTAAAAAAAAAATGTATATATATATATGATAATAATTGACACATTAATTGATGTTATGAGTTAAATAGATATCAATTTAGTTATAAAAAAATTAAAAAATAAATTTTTTTAAAAATAATAAATTTTATTATAATAATAAATTAGATTTTTCCTTTTGATTTTTAGCTTTTTACTCCTGAAAAAAATTAAATCCAACTAAAAATGCTAAAAATCAAGAGAAAAAAAATCTTATTAGAAAATGATAAGGATAATGTGGAATTATAGTTTCATACAATCCCTTCTCTTAAACAGCAACTTTAAAATAAATTTAAAAAATAAATAAATGTTAAACTTGGGAATTCTTTAGATAAATGTTGGTTTGATTTTATGATATTTTTAATAGTTACTTGTGTATTACATAATTCAATATATAATTTGTTAATGTAACTTGGATCAACAAGGATTTGGACTGGCAATTGAGTTGTGAAAGTTAGAAGGCCTGCAAGGAAGAAAAAAAGAAAGATGAGTTATGGGTAGCCGGAGTTAATATTCCAATCGCTATTTGACACTGGTTTTTGTTTAGAAAAAATGAAAAAAGTACAAGATGATGAATAGTTTACATAATCAAAAGAACTCCCTAGAGGCCTTTTATGTTTACCTCCTTACCTTTCATGTGACGATCCTCTTAGCCTTGAGGTCCAAGGTGCATCGGAATTGGTTCAGCCTCCTGTTTTGTTCGTTTCCTCTTTTTGTTTAGTTCTGACCGTGTTAGGCTTTGTCTTGCCTTGATCCTTTGCAGTGTCAGGGTTCTTTTCCTCCCCTACCATCAGGCATTGACAACTCCCCTTTTGTTTCCTCCCTATTAGCTGTGCTTTAGATATTTTATTATAACATCTTTGGGTCTTTTTACTTTCGGGTTTACCAGTATGGCATAATAATAATCCTCCTTAAATCTGAAGTAGGTTATAAAGTGGCATCTACATATATATATAATAATTTATATGATTCTTCATACATATTATGGATTCTCTCTTTTGTTGAATGTTTTGGCTTCAGCATTACAATTCTATATATATTGGGGGGGAGGGGGGTTAAAGAAGGACGTATAACAAGCATATAAAAGTTTAAAGGGCGAGGGAATTAAAGAGATGAAAACAGTAAGAATAGATGCTCTAAGACCAGGAGATCACATCTTTTCTGATAGGAAATCACGTCTCTATTTTCACCATGGTACACTCTCTCTTCCTCTTAATTTTTTCTTTTTTATTTCCTTAAAGAACACGAAGAGAATATTATAACTTTCCTAATTTTTTTTGGCTTCTTTCGGATGGAAAATCCAATAACATTCATTCATGAATTTATTATCACTTGGTGATTTTTTTAATTAAAAAAAAGTTAAAAAAGAAAGAAGCAATTGACCTAAGTTCTAGGTCGAATGGATATTGGATACAAGTGTATGTTCTCAGTTAAATTTCACACATAATGGTTATTACATGATTTCTAAATCAAAGGGAGACCTGTGATTAAACCAGGCATATATGTGGGAGATCAAATGGTGATTCATCTGATTGGACCAAGCAAGACTTACAACCAAAGACCCTGCAAAAGATGTGGGTTCATGCCCCAAGCAGGGATCTTCAAAACTTGCCTCGATTGCTTCCTCAATGGCCATTCACTCTACCGCTACGAATACGACGTTTCTTACTTAAAACTGGTTTTCAAACGCTCTGGTTCTTGCAGCATTTGGAATTGCAGACCAGCGAACCAAGTCGTCGAAACCGCCTATCGTCTGCTCGAAGACAAGAGCTTCGGGAGCTACAATTTTTTCCTCAACAACTGCGAGGACTTCGCGGTGTATTGCAAAACGGGCATGGCCATGAGCAATCAAACAGCAGGGTTATTTGGGTTTAACTTGGTTGGTACTGTTGGATATCATGTTGCCAAAGGGATCTATGAAGCCTCTACCAATAAAGAACAACAAAGGTCTCATCAGCCATGATTTATGAAATAAACAGCCACTTGAACTTTGGTTGTTGTGGTATAATATTATATATATATATATATAAAATAGTAGTAGAGTATTGCAAAAGTGTGTGATGTACTACTTTTCCTAAACCTCTACAAAAACATACAAATAATACCAATAAAAATTATGAATATATTTTCACTTCGAATATAAATAATCGAATCTCTTATTTTCTCTCTCATATTTATTCTGGTTAATTGTTTAGTTAATTAATTTAATTGTATGAATTCAAGGGGCGAAGTTAATTTTTTTTAAACTGAAATTAAATTATAATTTTTACAATAGTAAAAATATAATTTTATTATTTTAATAGCCTATATCTTTATAATTTTAAATGATTAAATAAAATTTTTATCATTTTTAAGGTGTAAAGTATAATTTTATCTTTACTAATTTAAAATTTTAAAAATTTTGAAAGATCTAAATTAAAATTTTTTTTATTATAACAGGAGCCATGGCCCCAGCCAATCCGCTGGCTACGCCCTCTATAGATTAATACCAACATTATATTAGTTAGTTATTAGGTCTAACTTATTATTTTTTGCAAAGTCAGTGAAATACAAAAAGGATTGTTGAGAACAATCCAAACACGTTCAATCACAATTTTTTAAAAAAATGCAAAAAACAAAACATGTTTGGATTTAAACAATAGACTTCCCCGTTGTACTCTGCTGCAGAAAACAACAGACGAACCTAGCATCATCCACTCTGCTTCAGCTGCAACTCACCAAGCAGCTTTAAAGAAGTTTTTTCTTGACATGCTTGCCTTTGCTAAAGTTTCCACCATTCTATTCTTTTTATGATTAGTGACTGCAACCTAGATTTCAGCAATATGTCTACATCCATCTTCAATTTCCGCAAACAACTTCCTCAGCGACCATGGACGAAGAGTTCTATATTTCAACCAATTCGATTAGCTTATTTGACATGTAGTTATTTTGATTACTTAATTAATTAATGTGTATTTAAGATATAATCAAACTACTTGATTTCAAGTTAAATTAATTACATATGAATAATTATTAATTACATAAAATTATAACATCTTTAACTTGTTTGTATAAAACAACCATGTCAATAAAGTTTCATCTACATCTATAGGATAAATTTTATCATAAATCAACTATAACTTTACAGTATCTTAAATTTGATTCCTTTGAACAATATTGTCCAGCAAGCATAAGAACCTCCTTTCCAAAAGCTTCAAAGTATAGGTATATTTCTTTATTAAATTTGATTCTTGATTTTATGTTACTTGTTCTTATCATATGTATTATAATTTTTTTTTTAGTTTATGCTCAAAACATAACTATATATATACATATGACTTTATCCATACATATATATCATTTGCCTCTTCAATTACAGTTACTTTGGTAACAAATTTCTCGAGAAGAGATTTAAAAACCTAATAAATTTGATATAACAGACAAATTGGCATAAAATTCATTAAAAATTTTATTCACCAGCATTTCGAGAGTCAAATTTTATGATTAGCATCTATATCTTCAATTGTTTCAAGAATATCACATTTTTCTTCCACAAAATGGCATTCAAAGCCTTAAAATTGGTTGCAACTTGCAAAAGGTTCCCTTCCAATGAGAATTGCACACCGAGTTTTTTCGTCGATTTTATAAAAGTCTTTATCCTTGCTTTTCAATATGCCTAATTGGATCCATCCAACATGGGGTTGTAAGACAGAAGAACTTTTATAAAGTGAGTAAAAATTAATATCAAAATCACCATTTACCGCGTCAAGTGTCTCGCTCTGTCAATAAATAGAAGAAACAAGTGATTTTTGCGTTGGTATTTGAGTAGTTATACGAGTAGTTATAACTGAGGAGACTAGCAAGTGAAGAACAACAACATAAAAATATTGGTTACACATTTTAATTTCAACCATGTACAAGTGATGATTTTGTTGGAAAAATAGGTTTAGAAAACAATGTTTTTAGACACAACGGAAGTTTAAAATTTTTCTTTAAAATCGAGTCTTGTGATATTTATAGCATTAAACTTTAACTGAAATTATATATGTGCTTTGTACGAGGTGATTAAGTCGATCTCAGCTTTCTATTGAACGACCTTCTCTACTATTCATAAATTGATCTAGGATCTATTTTACTTGGATTCTATCCAATATACTATCAGCCAAGTCAGCCACTTTTATATCTCTATCTTCTAACAGTCATCTGCTTCAATACCAAGATAATGTATCTTCCCATTGGATTTGATAGATGATATATTAGTTTTTCAATCGATTTGTTCAATTTCGATTAGACTAAGAATATGTTTGGATTATCTACTAATATAAGTTGCCTTTCTTTATTACGATCCGATCACATAATACTGCTTGATATTAGTTAAACTTTAGATAATTAGTAAACTGATATTAGTTTTCATTTTTCTTTACGTGCAAAAATCATTGGAGACAATATTTGAATATATTAATGATAATTATGGATATTTTATTAAACCAATTTTTTTAAAAAATTACAAGTACATATAAACAAAATCACTACACTAAGGGCACTAGATCTTAACAGATATAAATCCTACAACTCACTGTATACCAAACTTACACTTATACAAAAAATTTAGATCATTTTTCACTAAATTTTCTATCAAAAAAGGCAGCTATAAAATCAAAGTGGTTCCTAATAGAATAATATAAAGCGCTAACTTTCTTACAAATTAAGTCAAGCTTCACATATAATAATTATAGCTACGGTGAAATCAGGGGGTAACTAAGGGGGCTGGCAGAGGTCCAGTTTCCCTCTAAAATGAAATTTTTTTTATTTAAGTGCTTTAAATTTTTTTAAAATTTTAAATTAATAAAAATAAAAATTACACTTTGATCCCTTAAAAATGATAAAAATTTGATTTAATATTTTAAAAATTATAAAAATATAAACTATTAAAATGGAAAAATTAAATTTTTAGCATTATAAAAATTACAATTTAATTTTGATCTCCTAAAAAAATTTTCTGACTTCACCCCGAGTGAAATGCAAATATATTACAATAACAATTCCCACTAAAGTATCTTACAATTTTATTAAGATAAATAATAAAATTTTCAAGATATTCTTTAAATCACTCAATTCAATTTCCATAAAATAGCAAATTCGATTTGCATGATGAATTGAAATTCGATCATTTATGATTTGTTGCTCCGTTAGATTAATCTTCTAAGATGTGACATGAGAGCTTGCAACAGATTATGAGTTCAACATTCAAATAGATTTAGCTAAAATGGCTATCAGTTCGAAACATGATAAATTATTGTTTCAGCCTAGCTACAACAAAAGTTGAAACTGCTCTTGTAGCTGAAACCATAATTTCTCCAACAGAGGTTTCATCTGCACCACATTTATAGAGCAAAATTTATGATTAAACAACTATATTTTCCAAATAATTTAAATTTATTTCAAATCTATCCGTAAAAGTGCTAAAGGGTATAGGCAGTATGGGGTTTAATGCAACTAAAATCATGTCAAGCATTTACATTGGTATGTAAACTGGCACCATTGAAGGAAAGTTTGATTCTTTTGAACAATATTGTCTAGAAAGCATCAGGACCTCCTTTCCAAAACTTTCAAAGTATAATTATATGTTTTCTCTTTATTAAAATTGATTCTCGATTTTTTGTTGCTTCTTCTAATCACATCTACTATAAATTTGCCTTAGTTTATTGCTAAAAACACAACTTAAAAACAAAAGATTTTAACTAGATATCATAAATGGGACAGCCAGAAAGCAAACCAGCAAGGTTTCCTCAACCAGGGGATCACATCTACTGTCGAAGAAAGGGAGGTCTCTATGATCACCATGGTTTGCTTCTATTTCTTTTCAATTTTTTATCCATATACCCAGAAGATCATAACATGTATACACACACATAAACATTGGGTGTTTCTGATTGAGCACTGCAGGAATATATGTTGGGGACGACATGGTGATTCATCTCCAGGGAGCAGCCAAGAAACTTGGGGCGCTACCTGCATGCCATAAATGTGGGGACAAGCGAGTCGAAAATGGTGAAATAGCAAAAGTATGCATAGATTGTTTCCTCGACGGTGAAACGCTCCAGATCTATGACTATGGAGTTCCCTTGCCAGAATTCATGAACAGAAAACGTGGTACTTGCTGCCTACGCCATTCCAAGCCTCCCCATGAAGTTATTAGCGCCGCAACTGGTTTCCTTGAACGAAATGGGTTTGGCAGCTACGACATGTTTGCTAACAACTGTGAGGACTTCGCTGTGTATTGCAAAACAGGCTCTGCCGTAAGTTACCAGATTGTAGGCCATATTGAACGAGTTAGTGCTGCTGGTCCCGCTGGTATACTTGCTGGCGCTGCTGTTGCGGCAGCTTATGGTATTTCGAAAGCGATCACCGGCGCCAAAAGACACAATTAGCAAAACATCAAGCTCCTGGTAACTTCTGCCTGCAACTCATTCAAGGGACTTCAATTACATCTTACTCATAAGTATGAACCATGTTAAGACGATCTCATATCCCAATAAACTTAAAAGTCGAAGCGAACTAGTGCTGATATTCACCTATATGCAAATATGAATTATTTATCATTTTTTTATAAATACTAAAAATTTTACGAGGGTAGAAATTACATATTTGGTATATAATTGTGTGTTTGAAAACAATATAAAATAAATAATAAAATATATGATTTGAAACTAATAATAACAATACATATGCAAAATGTACAAAATTAAAATGAAAAATTAATTTAAATTGTGAGTAAAAAAAAAAAAGATAAATACATCATATTAAGAATATCAAATGCACTCCAATTGCTTATCATTGGTATTGTTATTTTTCGATATAGCACTTAAAATGTTATCATGTTAATATGTTATCAAAATGTTATCATATTGGTGAAAGAAAAATTCAATATTAAAAATCATTTTTTTTGAAAAGATACAATATTGAGTTGATCCGTGACATTAACTCAATCAACCATATTATTTATACTAGAAATCTTTTTACATACGTATACGTGTGAAAATAATGTATTTAGAATACAAATTTGTGTTTAAAAATAACATACGATATAGTTAATGAAAAATATGATTTGGAATTAATTAATAATAACACATGACATATGTACAATACTAACATAAAAATTAGATTAAATTGTGAGTAAAACGAAATTTAAATCACATCATATTAAGAATACTAAATGAATACAATTGTTTATTATTGTTTTGTCATCAATCCGAAATTGATTTTGTGTTTGTTAACTCGATTAATCAACTCAAAATCTCCAAGGGAAAGGAGAATTGGCCTTTAAGAAAAATGGTGGAAGCAATAAAAGAAAATGAAACAACGAACATAAGAATTTATAGTGGTTCGGCCCTAATTGCCTACTCCAACTACATTAGCTTTCTACAACTAAGGATTTTACTAAATTTACAAATTTGATAACCTTTGAGATAATGTTTAACCTTACAATCTTCCTTAAAATTTCTACCCAAAATCTTAAGATTGTAACTGATAAACCATAATATATACATGTTTTTATCCCATGATTAGCATATTTTTGAATGAATTATCTCTTTATTTGATGAATTTGATGCTCTTCATCCTTTAATCTCATGTTTTATACTTAGGTGAGCATAAGGAAGAGAAAAGAGCAAGGAATGGGCCAAAAAGGGCAAAATAAGCCCAAATCAATAATCAACACAGCCTAGACATCCGCACACGGGCAGCCCACACACTTATGTGTGATTTACAGACTTGGACACAGCCTGGGCCACCTCACACGGGCGTGTCCCTGTCGTGACCTATTTTAATTTCATGCGAAAAAGGTTACTTGTGGGCTAAGAAAGGTATTCCAGAGTCTATAAAAACACCCTAGAAGAGGACTAAAGGACACATAGAGTAGAAGGCAAGGAATTACTCGAAGAAAGCTGATTGATCCATCTCAGATGCCGGAATCTCATTCAAGACTGAAGATTTCCCTCCAATTTCTTTCAGGGGTTTTTTGGGTTTCTTTATGTTTTGTTTTTTTCCTTACTTTGAGATGTTGTCTTTTATAAATATGAACTAAATTCCCTTAAATACCTGAGGGGGATGAAACCTAAGACAGATCTTGTTATTATTATCTGAATTATATGATAAATACTTGAATTTGTTCTTAATTGTGTTATTAATTCTTGTGTTCAGGATATTAATTCAAGTCGAATGTGCTTATTCAGTGGAGCAAAAGTCCCTGTCTAAGAGTAGATCCAACACAATTAAGCGGAGTTGATTGCAATCCTAGACATAGGACAACGAAAATCTGCTGAATTAGAGTCAAATCTAATAAAGGAATCCATAGATCGAGTTAATGCAACACTAAGGGTTTTAATTAGAAAGAGATTTCAATTAATCAACCTAGGGTTAGTTGTTCTTAGTTTTGAAAGAGATATTAACATAATTTAGGGATTTCTACGGATCAAGTCAAGTGAATAAATCGTCTAGTTCAGAGTCTAATAACAAGTGAAGTCTAGGTGGATTTTTCCTTGGGTAATGCCTTTATCAATCAGTTTGCCAAAAATATTTTTCCCAATTTACTCTCTGTCGTGTTATTAGTTAATTAGTTTAGTTAAATTTTAGCTTAAAATGATTCCCCTATATTTCTAGGCTAGATAACAAAAGAAAGTTATTACTAGTACTTTTAGTTCCTATGGGTTCGACATTCCGGTCTTGCCACTAAACTATACTACTGTTCAATAGGTGCGCTTGCTTTTATCGTGATAATAGTTAGTTTCTAGGTACGATCATATTATTTGACCATCATAAATATCATGCATCAAGTTTTTGGCGCCGTTGCCGGGGACTAAAATATTAGGAACACTCGATTTTTAGTACTTTAGCCATTTTTACTTTTATTGCAATTTACTTTTTATTTTTATTTTTATTAATTTTCCTTTCTTTTATTTGTCTCTGACAGGTATCTCTAGTTTATGACTAGAAGGAATCCGTTAGGACCTCTGCTTTTTGATAGTGAGATAGAAGTATCAGCTCGCAGAAATCGAAGAGAAATAAGGCAAAGTCTACAATACATAGAGGAAGAGCAAGAGGACGAGACCAACACTATCGAAGAGATGGAGGCAAATCAGGATAATCCACTACCTCCTGTGGTAGCTGCAAACCCTGTGAATCAGAATCCTGCTCCTCGTACTATGTATGATTGTGCTAAGCCTAATTTAGCTGGTATTGAATCTAGTATTGTTAGGCCTGCTATTGCTGCAAATAATTTTGAACTGAAACCTAACACTATACAGATGATTCAACAGTTTGTTCAGTTTGATGGTTTGCAGGATGAGGATCCTAACACACATTTAGCAAACTTTTTAGAATTCTACGGCACTTTTAAGATTAACGGTGTTTCTGATGATGCCATTTGCCTTCGGTTATTTCCCTTTTCTTTGAGGAATAAGGCTAAACAGTGTTTGAACTCTCTACCACGAGGGTCTATCACTACTTGGGAACAGATGATCGAAAAACTCTTACTTAAATATTTTCCACCTGCTAAAACAGTGAAGTTGAGGAATGATGTTTCGTCTTTTGTGCAGATGGATTTAGAGACACTTTATGATGCATAGGAGAGATACAATGATATACTGAAAAGGTGCCTTCACCATGGTTTACCTCTATGGCTACAAGTTTAAACTTTTCACAATGGTTTGAACCCCTCAACAAGGTAAATGATTGATGTAGCTGCCAGTGGAACCATAAATAACAAAACACCTGATGAGGCTTATGAGTTTATAGAGGAGATGTCACTGAATAACTATCAGTGGCAAGTCATGAGGATAAAACCACAAAAATTCGTCGGTGTTTTCAATATTGATGCAGTTGTTATGCTTTCTAGCCATGTAGAACTCTTGAATAAAAAGGTCTTCGACAGGGACACACCCGTGTAAAGGTGCTCAGGCCGTGTGCAATACTGACTTGGTTTTAAGTTGACATGGTTGAGACACATGGACGTATTGTGTACCCGTGTGGAAGTGCTCAGGCTGTGTTGATTATTGAGTTTGGCCTATTTTGTCCATTTTTGGCCCGTTCCTTGCTCTTTTCTCTTCCTTATGCTCACCTAAGTATAAAACATGAAATTAAAGAATTAGGAGCATCATATTCTGTAATTCTAATGATAAATTATCCATAAATGTGCCAAACATGGGGTAAAAATATGTATATATTATGATTTATCAAATACCCCCACACTTAAGCCTTTGCTTGTCCTCAAGCAAAATCCTCAACTCACAATCAAAATTTGTTCTTCTCAACTTATAATTCCTATCAATAATGTTTCGAAATAACCCACAAGTAATTATACATTAAGAATTTAACTAAAAGAACATCAAAGTTTCAAACAATCCAAGCTGAGCATTTTATCACGAAAACATAGGTATTTCCCTTTATCTAGATAGTTACCTTTAATCCAAAATTACACAGAGTTGACATCCTCACTAGAGATTCACTCAAATCACTCAAGGTGTTTAAGGTTTAGAAATTCAGCACTCATTAGTTAACATGAAAAGTTATTACCATAAGCTTGCATGAAAATCAAATCTCCACCACTATAAATTGAGATGACACACCAATCAAAAGGTCTTTAGAGGGTTGTAACGGGGCTTTAGTTAGGGGTATGGTCACAAGCTAAAAAAGAAGGTTAGAATCAAGATTAAACTGAAAAATTACCTAACTAGAAAAAAATTACATTACTGAATAAATAATCCTATTGAGTTTTTCCTCATGAATATCATCGTTCAAGTTCAAGCATTACATAGGTTCGTAATAATATGCTGAATGATAAATTAACAACTGAAATAACTTTGTATATGTTGTTTTTTTTAAGAAAAAATTCAAATATGAAACTTTACTAACTGAATAAAAGAAAATAGCTAGGCAATTTATTCAAATCAAATATCGACAAAAATGAGGATCAAATTAAATAAGGGAAATTCTCAAGGAATCAGAAATAGGCTTATGGGTTAATATTGAGGGAAAATCAATAAATGGTTTGTTAGGCTCAAGGGGGTTCACTAAGGGTTAATTATAAAGGTAGGCTTTTTATGGAGTGAGTGGGTTAAAACCTAGGTGCCTTTATCAGCTTGGTATATCAAATCAATGGTGTGGTTTCGATATGTATAATTAAAGCAAGTTCTAGAATAACAAATCAATGTTGAAACACTCATAAGCAACAATAAAAATGAGCAAGAAAGGATATATGCTCTAAAGGCTCAAAATCTCACAAAAATTATGGCTTTTGATGTCAATCCTGTGAATTTCAAACTTCAAGATAATACTTAAATTTAGGGAAACAACCTAGAAAAATTTTAATTCTCAAAAATCAACTTATCATGCTTGATTCTCTAATGACTTAAGGTTTAAACCATCAATGCACAACTACTTATGATTTAATTCAAAAACATATCAATAAAAATCATAAATCAATCAAAATTCATTCTAAAAGGGATAAGGCATTTACTTGATAATAAGACAAAATTCAGAAATTTTCTGATAATGCTATGAATAATCCCCCATACTTAAGATGTACATTGTCCTCAATGTACAAAGATAAATAAGAATATAGGCATAATATCATAAGATAGGGAGAGAAGTGAAACTTCCTGAATTTTGGATGAAAGCCTCGAGATAGTGAAAGCAGAAATGGGGAAATAGCTACTTGAAGTGCACAATTCGGAGCTACTTAAGAAAATAAACACAACTATGGAGAGAATTAAAACTTTACTAAAAAAGAACCATAATGGTAAACAAAGTTCAAAATATAAATAAAAATTTTATAAAAGGAAAAGGAAAAACATAACAAAAATAATAAAAAGAAAAAATAAAAATAAAGATGAAATTAAAAATAAATATAAATGGACTCAAAGGTCCTCGTCATCGGATACCTCGTGGGTCGACGGTGTCGAAGATGAGATATGAAGCTGGTCACAATTTGTTGAACAGTGGCATCGATACTGTCGAACCGCTCAAAACACTACTGCTCAAAGCGAGTAAGTCGCTCAGATAAGTCAGTCAATGTAGCAGCAGAGTGGGTAGGTGGGCAACTGGGTGGTGGTGGAGATGGGGCCTCGTGAGGTGGAGGGACATCATCAGTAATGTCCTCTAGACAAAAGATGGTTCAAATATTAAAATTTCCCTAACTGAAATAGAGAACATAGCCAGATAATTGTTCAGTTCAAATATCGACAAAATAGGGATCAAATTAATTAAGCAGATTTCAACAATAATGGGTTATAGGTTAATATTGAGGATAAATCAATGAATAGTTTGTTAAGCTCAAGGGGGTTTACTAAGGGTTAATTGTGAAGGTAGGCTTTTATGGAGTGAGTAGGTTAAACCTAAGTGCCTTTATTATTTTTGTATATCAAATCAATGGTGTGGTCTTGACATGTATAATCGAAGCAAGTTCTAGAATAACAGATCAATATTGACACACTCATAGCAACAATAAAAGTGAGCAAGAAAGAAAATATGCTCTATAGGCTCAAAATCTCACAAAAATTATGGCTTTTGATGTCAATCCTGTGAATTTCAAACTTCAAGGTAAAACCTAAAATTTGGGAAACAACCTAGAAAAATTTTAATTCTCAAAGATCAACTTTTCATGCTTGATTCTCTAATATCTTAAAGTTTAAATAATCAAAGCGCAAATACCTATGTTTTAATCCAAGACATATGAATAGAAATCATAAATCAATCAAAATTCATTCTAATAGTGATATGAGAGAGTAGAACAAGACAAAATTCAAGGATTTTCTGATAATGAAATTAATAACCTCTCCACACTTAATATGTACATTGTCCTCAATGTACAAAGATAAGTAAGAATATAAGCATAAATCATAAGAGAGAGAGAGAAGTGAAACTTCCTAAATTTTGGATGAATCTTTGGAAAAGTGAGAGCGGAGTTAGAAAGACGGCTAATGAACTCAGCAGAGGTGAAGGTGGGGGAGGATACTCCGGTGGTGGTGGAGGGTGGGGTATCCACAAGTACCATTCCAAAGGAAGATATTAACGTGGTGTCTGGTATTGTGGTGGCTATGGTCGTGGTCGAGCAGGACATGACAGTCGTGGTGTACCTTTCCCAGTGGGGTTGTATAATCCTGAGTAATATTGAGCTTTTGAGTTCTGTATAACTGCGATAGCATTAATAATGTTGTAGGAAACATGGTTACTCATTAAGAAACAACCATAAAAATAAATATTTCAAGATAAACTAAGATAAGTTTTTTTAACATAAAAATAGAAATAAAGATAACGATAAAGAAAAATAAAATTAAAAATAAAAAAAGAAAAAGAAAATGAAAAATAAATGGACTCAAAAGTCCTCATCGCTAAATGGATCGTGAGGTGGTGGTGGTGGAAATGAGATGTGAAGGTGCTGACAAATCTTCTGTAGAGTAGTATCAATGTAGTCGAATCGCTGAAAGCACTGCTGCTAAAATCGAGTGAGGCGCTCAAAAATATCAATCAATGAAGCAGCCGCATGAACTGGTCTATGACTCGACGGTGGCTGAGAAGGTGGATCCTGATGAGGTGGAGGGATATCATCAGTAATATCCACTGGGTCATCTTGCTCGGTAGACTGAGCTAGACGGTATTGAGGAGGATCGTACCCACGGCGACGTTTAAGCATCCTCATATGTAGCATACTTGAGATGCCTTGTGGGGACATCTAGCCGATGAGTGTGAGTGATGAAGACTGTACTACTGTGTTAAGGAGGCCGAAGTGCCATGCGAGGCGAGTCACGTAAGGCCCAATGCCAATGACTCCCTTCCTGTGTCGTTAGTCTGATGGCGAATGGCGAGGGCGATGAAATATGCTAAGTAAAAAATGTGCTCGTGCACCATGCTCCAAAAAAAGTATACGTCATGGATGTTGATGATGCTGATGCTTTCTCACCGACTCATCAAAATATGAGCTAGGATGGCGTGTAGGTATTGTAGTAATGGGGGGAGAGCCGATGCCTTGGAGCGACTAGGGTCGTAAGAGGCTGAAGTAGGGACTAAGGCCCTCTAACAGGAGGAAGGGGAATAGTGGATGCGGCAATAGAGATCAGAGAAATCATCGTCGTCCATGAATTCTTTTGTATAAAGTCCCAAAGTGACTCCAAATTCTGGGACACTAAGTTGATGTACGAGACCACCAAGATGAAACTGGACTGTGCCTGGATCGTCGAACTGTGCCATGACTGTTTGAACCTGGAATGTTGAACAAAGTTCTAAATTGAGCTCCAGGTACGTCAGCTCCACCATGTTGAAGAAATGTTCCCATGGGTCGGTAATGAGGAGGGCTCGAACTGAGTCAGCAAGTTAGACCTGCTCTAATGCAGCCCACTCGATGTATCGTCCCACTCTAAAAGGTCTCATACAAAGAATCTGAAATAGTTCCTCTTGGTTTCCTGAGGGGAACTATAGAAATAGGTGCCGTATTTCGGTGGTTGCACTCGAGGATATAGCACCGAGTCCTTTCCGCTTCTTCGAAATGGGGACAGTTACCTTAGACTGTTCACGTGGAGGTGTCATTATGTACCGTCGTTACGGAAGGTGGTGGTCGAAGGTACGAGTGTTGGTTTGTGATGAGAGTGGTACGAGCGGTAGCGTAGGGGAAAGGGCGGTGGCCGGAGTAGAGGGAAAGGGCTGTGGTGGTTTTGGAAAGGGATGGAGGACGGATGGGAAGATAATGAAGGGGGTTGTTTGTCTTGGATTTGTGAGAAAAGGTAAGTTTTGTGATAGGGAGTTTGGGGGAAAATGAGGTGATTTTTCCGGAATAGAGAGGGGAGAAAGGAAAGAGAGGGTGGCTAGGGTTTTGAGTATAAAGGGAAGGGGATGATGAACAGTGTTATGGAGGGTTTAAATAGGGGTTGGGCCACACGGCCGTACCCCACGCTTGTGTGGCATGAAATCAGCCTGTGCTTATCATGAAATCGAAATCCATATCGTTCATGACCTTTGGCTACGCCCGTGTTCCTTGGGCGTGTTGATATACACGGCTATATCGCACGACCATGTACTGATTCGTTCATTTCTCCCACACCCGTATTCTAGGCGCACACGCCCGTGGGAGTTAATCAGAGGCGCCCACGGGGTCTGTGCACAGGCATGTCACACGCCCGTGTTATTTTATCAGTATCGACCACGGCATATGGGCACGGGTGTGTAACACGCCCATGCTACTTTATCATTTTTGTCCACGAGTTCGGGCATGGACATGTGATTGTTTTGTATGCCCGTATGTTTTGGTCAGGATTTCCCATGGCCCAAGCACGGTCATAGGTTCTATCCGTGGCGTTCGCATGCCTTTGTCACACGGCTGTGGTAATTAAACAGGTTCACCCACGGCCATATTGCACGGCTGTGGTGATTAGTCGCATCTCGTGTGGCATCCTTAGTTTGGAAAAAGTTTAAATCCTGTTTTTACACGGCCAAAACACGTCCATGTCTTTATCCCGTGGTAGGTATATGGCCAGAGGCACGCCCGTGTGCCAGGCCGTGTGGTCATAGAAATCTTTGTTTTAGTAACTCAATTAGTGTTTGTTAGAAGTTATAGACTGAAATTTTAAGAAAGTCAACAATGTTAGTGCTCGGGTTGCCTCCTGAGAAGCGCTTATTTAGAGTCTAAGCTCGACTTACCTTGTGCGCACCTTTACGAGGGTTTGTGGAGCCGGAGCTCCTCTCTATCATTTTTAAAATCCTCACCATTATAAAGTTTAAGTCGATGACCAGTTACCTTGAAAGTGCCGCGGTTTGAATGAGTTACCTCTACTGTGCTATAGGGAAAGACGGTTTTAACTACAAATGGGCCTAACCACCTTGATTTCAACTTTCCAGGGAATAATTTGAGCCTTGAGTTTTAGAGCAAAACAAGATCACCGGTTTCAAACTGCTTATGTTGTTTTAATCGAGCATCATGGCGTCGCTTTGTTGCTTCCTTGTATAGGCATGAATTTTCGTATGCATCAGCGCGCCACTCATCCAACTCATTCAACTGCATTAATCTTTTCTCACCTGCCAGTTTAGGATCAAAGTTGAGAAATTTAATAGCCCAAAATGCCTTATGTTCAAGTTCAAATGGTAGCTAACAGCTTTTCCCATAAACAAGTCTATAAGGGGATGTTCCTATGGGAGTTTTGAATGTAGTTCTATAAGCCCATAAAGTATCATCTACTTTCATTGTCCAATCTTTCCTACTTGACTCGACCGTCTTCTCTAAGATACGTTTAAGTTCTCTATTGACTACTTCGACTTGGCCACTAGTTTGTGGATGGTAAGGGGTAACTGTTCTGTGGTGCACTCCATATTTCTTTAAAACTCTATCAAACTGAGTATTACAAAACTGAGTACCCCTATCAGTAATAATTGCCCTAGGTGTTCCAAATCGAGAAAATAGTTTCTTAAGAAATCTCACTACCATTCTAGCAACGCTGGTAGGTAAAGCTTGGGCTTCCACCCACTTCGACATGTAATCAACCACTATTAAGATATATTTATCCCCAAAGAAACTAGGAAATTGACCCATGAAACCAATACCCCATACATCAAATATTTCACATATGAGCATATATGTTTAAGGCATTTCATTATGTTTTGAGATATTACCTGTCCTTTGGCATTTGTCACAATTAGTAACATACCTGTTGGCATATTTAAACAGTGTGGGCCAATAAAAACCTGATTCAAGTGTTTTATGAGCTGTTTTAGTCCCACTTTAGTGTCCTCTAGTTGGTCTTGAATGGCAATGTTCCAAGATCTTGTTTGTTTCTGACTTCGTAATGCATCTCCGAATGACTTGATTTGCACATATACGAAAAAGAAAAGGATTTTCCCAAAAATAGTTTATCACATTAACAAAAAATCGTTTCTTTTGCTGATGTGTCGTGCCTTTTGGGGTTATGTCAGCAGCTAAATAATTCGCACTGTCAGCAAACCAAGGTACCTCAAGATCAGATATGACTAAAAGTTGTTCTTCAGGAAATGAGTCATTTATTTTGGCTTTGTCAAGTTCTGTAAGATGTGGATTCTCAAGTTTGGAAAAGTAATCTGTCGCCAGATGGTTTCGTATTAGACTTAGTTAAAAGGTAATGAAGACCAGAATGATCAGTATAAACGACGACTTTAGACAAAATCAAATATGGTCTAAATTTGTCGAATGCAAAAACCACAGCTAGCAATTCTTTTTTCGTGGTAGTGTAATTCTTTTATGTGACTGTCAATGTCTTGCTAGCATCATAAATTGGCTGAAAATGCTTGTCGCTTCGTTGTCCAAGAACGACACCTACTGCAAAAACACTCGCATCACACATTAGTTCAAAAGGTAAATTCCAATTAGGTGCAATTATAATCGGAGCATTAGTTAATTTCTCTTTGAGAGTATTAAATGCTTCTAAACATTCATGATGAAAATTGAAAGACATATATTTTTCTAGTAATTTCGTTAAAGGCTTAACTATTTTAGAAAAATCCTTAATAAATCTTCTATAAAAACCAGCATGTCCTAAAAAGCTTCTAATATCCTTAACTGAATTAGGGGGAGGTAGTTTTTCAATAGTAGCAATTTTTGCTTTATCAACCACTATCCCTTTACTAGAAATTTTATATCTGATAAACGATAAATTATACATATTTTTACCTTATATTTAGCCTATATTTTAGATGGATTATTAATAATTTTGTGAGAATTGGTGTTCTTAATCTTTCTTTTTCATATCTTATACTCAGGAGAGCATAGGGAAGAGAAAAGAACGAAAAACGGGCCAAAAACGATAAAAAATGGGCCAAAATGTGCGACCAAACGGGCCAAGAAATGCCACACGGCCGTGCCACACGGTCGTGCCACATGAAGATCACACGGCCAGGCCACACGGTCGTGCCCCCACCGATAGATTCACACGGCCTTTGTCGAAATCACACGGGCGTGACACACGGGCGTGTTCTAGTCGTGAGGAAGAGGAATTTCACTCGAATTGGGATGCTTAGAGGCTAAGAAAGTCTCCCCAAAGCTCTATATAAAGACCCTAGGAGGCAACTCTAGGGGTGTGCTTATTTCCCCACAAAGGGAAGTATTCTTTTCTGCCACACAGAGGGTAGAAGCAAGGGATTACTCCAAAGAAGAAGCCGATTGATTCATCCTAGAAGCCGAAATTCTGCAGCAACATAGAGGATCTCCCTAAATTCCTTCAGGGGTTTTTGGTTTCTTTTATGTTTTGTTATCTTATATCTTCTGAGATGTTTTCTTTCTTTATTATGAACTAAACCCCTCAAATACTTGAGGGGATGAAACCTAAGATAGATCTTGTTATTTATTCTTGAATTATTTGATAAATACTTGAGTTGTTCTTAATTATGTGTTCTTCATTCTTGATTTAATAATCCTAGGTATTACTTCAAGAAATAGATGTGCTTAGAGCAGAGGAGCAAAAGTCCCTATGATAAGAGTAGATCTACCATAATTAAGCGAAGTTGCATACAACCCTAGACATAGGGCGACATAAATCTGCCGGATTAGGATCAAACCTAATATGGGGAGCCATAGATCGAATTAATGCAACCTAGGGAGTTAATTAATAAAGGAACTTTAATTAACAACTTAGACCTAGTTGCTCTACGCCTCAACGGAGGGTTTAGCATAAGTTAGGGATCTCTACGGATCAAGTTAAGTAAATAAATCATATTGTTCAAGGAAACAATAACAAGTGAAGTCTAGGTGGATTCTCCCTTGAGTATTGTCTTTATCAATCAGCTTTTCCCTAAAAGTTTTCCCAATTTACTCTTTTTGCTTTCTTAGTTTAGATTTAGAATTAGTTTAAACAAACCCTCCTTTATTTTTAGGCTAGATAATAGAAAGGAAGTAAGTAATAGTACTTTTGGTTCCCTTAGGGTACGATAACTCGGTCTTGCCACTAAACTATACTACTGTTCGATAGGTGCGCTTGCCTTAACGTCGTGATATTAGTTAGTTTTGGTGTGATCAAATTCTTTATAAATTTTATTACTTCATATCACGGATATTAAGTTTTTGGCGCCGTTGCCGGGGAACTAAAATATTACGAACACTCGATTTCTATTACTTTAGCCATTACTATATATATATATTTATTTATTTATTTTATTTTTAATATCTTTTCTTTTTATTTTTTTAGGTTTTTCTAGTTTATGACTAGAAACAAACCCAACAGGACCACTGCTTTTGGACGAAGATTTAGAAGCGACAGTCCGCAGAACTCACAGAGAGATCAAACGAAGCCTACATTATCAAGAACAAGATCAAGAGCAAGAACCAGAACCTACAGAAGAGATGGCCGCAAAACAAAACGTTCAACCACTTCCGACATTACCTGTAGAACCAGAAGAAGCTCATCGTACTATGTATGATTATGCTAAACCAAGTTTGATTGGTACTCAAACTAGTATTGTTAGACTTGCTATTGCTGCTAATAATTTTGAATTAAAACCTAACACTATTTAGATGATTCAGCAATTTGTGCAGTTTGATGGTTTACAGGATGAAGATCCCAACTCACATCTAGCCAACTTTTTGGAATTATGCGATACTTTTAAAATTAATGGCGTATTATGATGCCATTCGTCTAAGACTATTTCCATTCTCTTTAAGGAATAAAGCAAAACAATGGTTAAATTCTTTACCACGAGACTCAATCACTACATGGGAACAGATGTCCGAGAAGTTTTTACTTAAATATTTTCCTGCAGCTAAAACAGCTAAATTACGAAATGATATTTCTTCTTTTGTGTAGATGGATTTAGAAACACTCTACGAGGCCTGGGAAAGGTACAAAGATATTTTGAGGAGATGCCCTCATCATGGATTACCTCTGTGGCTACAAGTTCAAACCTTTCACAACGGGTTGAACCCATCAACTCAACAAATGATTGATGCAGCCGCAGGAGGAACGATCAATTATAAAACACCTGAAGCAGCTTATGAATTTATCGAAGAGATGTCATTGAATAATTATCAGTGGCAAGTTATGAGGACAAAGCCGACAAAAGCTACAAGAGTTTATAATATTGATGCTGTTACAATGCTTACTAACCAGGTAGAACTTTTAAATAAAAAGTTCGATAATTTTGTTGGTTTTACGCAGGTACAGCTAGTTATGCAATGCGACGCAACTCCAGGAAATATGTTCAATCCAGACTATTCATCTTATGGACACAACATGGAAACTGAGCAAGCCAACTATATGGGTAACAATTCTCGACCTCAGAATAATCCTTATAGTAACACTTATAATGCAGGTTGGAGAAATCACCCAAATTTCTCATGGGGAGGACAAGGAAACCAAAGACAACAGCCTCCTCTAGTATTTCAGTAGCCGCCACCACAGGCGAAAAAGCTGAATCTCGAAGAGATGTTCACCACATTTATGGCCGCTTCAGAAACTCGTTTTTAAAACACTGAAACATCACTAAAGAATCAACAAGCGTCAATTAAAGGGCTTGAGAATCAAATTGGTCAATTAGCCAAGATAATGTCAGAAAGACCACAAGGTGGACTTCCAGGTAACACTGAGACTAATCCAAAAGAGCAAATTCATGCCGTGAGTACAATAGATGAGGAAGCATTAACCAAAGACAACCCAAGGTTAAACGAATAACCTGAGGTGAAGAAAGGTAAGGAAGAGATAAGCAAAAACAAGTCAGACATCAAAGAACACAAGCCTCTCATCCCATACCCAAACGTACTAAAGGAAGACCGGTCTGACGAATAATAAGGTAAGTTTCTTAAACTCTTAAAGAAATTACGTATTAACTTACCCTTTGTTAAAATAATTTGTAGATGCCCAACGCGGTTAAATTCTTAAAAGAGCTCCTGACAAATAAGCGAAGGCTAGATGAGAGCCCTTATGTAGAACTAAATGCAGTCTGTTCAGCTGTTCTACAGAATAAACTGCCAACCAAATTAAAGGACCCAGGGAGTTTCACTACCCCTTGTTCACTTGGTAGCCTAGAAGAAAAAAATGCTTTAGCTGATTTAGGGGCTAGTATAAATGTCATGACTTATAAATTGTTTAAACAACGAGGTCTCGGGAACCCTAGGAAAACCAATATGAGCATTCAACTAGCTGACAAAACTATTAGGGCACCTAAGGGAATAATTGAAGACGTACTTATCAAAATTGATAAATTTATATTCCTAGTTGACTTTGTTGTTTTAGCCATTGATGAGGATAGCAATGTACCCTTAATTCTAGGGCGAACCTTTTTAGCAGCTGCTAGAACAAAAATTGATTTAGAAACAGGTGAACTCACATTACGAGTAGGTGATGATAAAATTACCTTACAAGCTCAAAACTCGATTAGAACAGTAGATAAGAACAAAGATCCGAGTCCTTGTAAAAACATTTCCCTCACCACTCAACCTTCTGTGCAGGATACACACTACGTAGAGGCCACTCAACCTTCTATGCAGGATACACACTACGTAGAGGCAACTCGACCACAGACAAGTCCATCCAAAGAAGACGAACCTGAAAGGCGAATACTTCAGATTGAGGAACTTGACAAGTGGCTGAACTATCATAAGAAACCCAAAATATGCCACACCAACCAAGAACCTCAACAAGACAACTCTCAGGTAACAATGAATCAACTCAAGGTTGGAGATAATGTAATTTTAGGTAAAGGCGACCCTCGAATCTTGGATTCAAAGGAACATACAAGTGTCACACCTTACTTCACGGTAATGAGAATTTTTTCGCTTAGTACAGTCGAGATTAAACACGAGTCACTCGGCACTTTCAAGGTAAATCAAACTCGACTCAACTATCATTTTGATTCTAAACCTGAAAATAGGCCAGAAGAGTTCCAACTCTTCAAACCACCGTAAAAGTACTCAGCTCAAGAAGAGTCGAGCTTAGACTATAAATAAACGCTTCTCGGGAGGTAACCCGAGCACTACCTTAGTAACTTTCCTTTATTTAAAATTTTAGTAATTTTTCATGCATAAACTAACACTTTTTCATGCAGAAATATAAGACCACATGGCCAGGCACACGGGTGTGCCTCAGGCCGTGCGCACATTTAAAACTGGGGCACGGTCGTGCACCCCGACTGTGTACAAATAGAGTACAAATTTTTCCAAAACACGGGCCATCGAAAAATTCCCACGGCCGTGCGACATGGCCGTGGCGACCTTACAAATTCTACACGGGCTAGCAACAATCACACACAGCCGTGCGATATAGCCATGGCAACCCTGCAGTATCAACACGGGCTAACACAAATCCACACGCCCGTGTCCCAAAGCCCATGGAAGACACTGCCAAATTGGACACGCCCGTGGACCATATCACACGACCATGTGACGAATGAACATAATCTCCCACTCCCGTGTATACCAGCACAAAACTGTGCGAGTGACGAAGAACTGATCTCCCACGGCCATGCTCGACGTTTTCACGGGCATGCTCATCGAACCAAGACCACCATAACCTCCGATTTTTGAAAGACACGGGTAAACCACGACACACACGGGGGTGCGACATGCCCATGTGACCCAAAATGTATAAATAGGGGGCCACTATTCACTTTCCCTTTCACTCAAACCCTAAAATCCTCCACCCAAACTCCTCCCTAAACCACCACAAGCGCCGCCACAGCCTTCCAAACACCACCATACTCAAATTCAGCCACCCCATGCCCGTGCTACACCACCCACGACTGTTTGACTCCTACCCACGACCGTGCACACTCATAATTGGTTCTATTTTCTTATTTTTCTCATTTATTTTTATTCTATTTCATTTCTTTAAGTATTTATTTATTTTGGCTTTATTTTAATTGATAATTCAAGCATGGAATTAGGAAAATTTTGATGAATAATCTAGAATAATAGAGAATATATCAAGATTGCATGCCACTTAATTTCTTATTTGCTTGCCACTTAGAAAACATGTCATTTTGCCATTTAAACTCATAGTTATTTGCCATTTCTTTCATAAATTCACTATATATACATACCTTTATTCAATAGTTTTGTTTCAAGTTTCAACATAATTAGATTTTACTATTTAGGTTAATCCCCCATTTTCATTTTTATTAGGAGAATTGCTATTTGATTATTATCCATCTAGTTTAATTTTTAGGACTAATACCCATTTTTCTTACTTATTTCAGATACTATGTCATCTTCTCTGGGTAAGAAAGCTACTATCCCTGCCTCAAAGAAACATAAGGGACCCGGTTCATCCTCATCGAGGCCCACCTTTAAGGCGCGCCACTCTTTTATTACATTCACGCAAGAGTCCCAGGAGGAACGCTATCAGTTACTCCGAGCCCGCACCATTCCTATGGGCCGATGCATCGATTTAGAGGCCCTCGTGCAAGTAAACTTAGTAGACGATATCCGAGCCCTGTTAGTGACCGAGCTATGGGAGCAATTCTTCCAGATTGTGGAGCCTACTTACCTAGAACTCACACTCGCGTTCTGCTCCATATTCCACCTCCAGACCGTAATGACTAGATTTGACGATCCAGAGACGGTCCAATTCTATTTGGGAGGGCTGGTATAACGCCTCAGCGTACCAGAGTTCGGCATAGCACTTGGGCTGTAGACTGAGCAATTTATGGCCGAGGAGGACTTCCCCACCCTTTCCCGCCGAATCCATATCCAGCCCGTCGACTGTTGGTGTGAGATTGCTCCAGGGCGGTAAATTTACAACCCTAGCGTCAGCAAGGTGACCGCTCTCGTACCATCTTTGAGGTATATCCATGCTCTCCTCGCTCACACTCTGACAGGTCGCCGAGAGAGCACGGGCGTCGTCAACACGCACAATATCTACTTCTTCTAGTGCATGGCGAACGGACACACCATCGACCTCGCCTACTTCGTTGTGCTAGCCATACAGCACCATACCGAGAGGCACCGGAGAGGCGTCATATCTATGGGCCCTTACATCATACGTCTCGCTCACCACTTCGGGCTCCTCAACACTGCCGCCCAGACATCCTTTTACACCCTGATCGGCCAGATGTCCTCACAGGGCATCCAGCGCATGCTACACCTGAGGATGGTAGAGCGACAGCCAGGTGGCGGCCACTTCCACTTCCGCCTTGTTCAGGAGGGCAAGAACCCAGAGGACATCGCTGATGATGTCACACCACCACCAGAGGAGGAGGATGTGCTAGCTGAGCCACCACGCCCCAGACGACCCACTCAGACGACAGCCCCACATGCTGACATATCCGAGCGACTAGATCGATTTGAGCGGTGCCTCGATTATATCGACGCCACTTTAGCACACATATGTAGCACCTCAGCTTCGCCCCACCTCCACGAGATCCATCAGAGGACTAGATCCTCTTTTATATTTTATTTTTATTTTTTATTTTTAGTTTTATTTTTTATTTTTTATTTTTATTTTTATCTTTATCCTTTATCTTTTATTTTTACTTTATTCTAACTCTTAAACACTAATCTTTATTTTCACATTTTCTTTTAACTTTCTTTTCCTTTTCCTTTTTAGTTATATTTTCTTTCATTTTATTTTTTTACTTATTTGAATATTAGTATTTTTCGTATTTTGTTTTATTTTTCATAACAGCTGTCTCCTAACAAAGTAATCCCTCTTCATCTTAACCTCTCACGACTAATAAGTAATTTCGCAGTCTCAAAGGAGCTCTAAAGCTCAAATCTCTACGGAAATGGGAACTCCCTGCCACAACGGCCGGCTCTTCCAATATCTGTCTCACTAATCCATTCAAAGCAGGGAGTTTCATACCCTTCCCTATCTTATGATCTTGTGCTTCATTGCTATTAATGTTTTCCTTGTACATTGAGGGCAATGTACATCTTAAGTGTGGGGGGTAACTTACTTTCACTTTTTATACTATCTTTGAAACCCTTGAACTTTTTCTAACATTTTACATTGTTCTTAATAGTATCATCTTCAGTCTCCTATTAGGAATTAATTCTGATTGATTTATGATTTTTAATGATAAGGTTGAGAATTAAGAAATAGACGATTTTACCTTGATTATTCAAACTTTAAAACATTAGAGAATCAAGCATGATAAGTTGAAAATTTTGAGAACCCCATTTTTTGCATAAGTTATCTTCCCTAATTTTAAGTATTATCTTGAGATTTGAAATTCGCATGATTAACATCAAAAGCCATAATTCTGGTGAGATTTTTGAGCCTTTTGAGCATACATTCTTTCGTGCTCACTTTTATTATTGCTTTGAGTGAGTCAATACTGAATTGTTAGTCTAGAACTTGCTTTGATTATACATGTCAAGACCACATCATTGATTTGATATACCGAAATGATAAAGGCACTTAGGGTTTAACCCACTCACTCCACAAAAAGCCTACTTCCATTAATTAACCCCTAGAGAACCTCGTTGAGCCTAACAATCCATTCTTTGACCTACCCGCTGATTATTAACCATTATTTTGTTGAATTTCCATTCAATAACTTTTGATCCCTATTTTTGTCGAGATTTGAGTTGAATTTATTATCTAGCTTTATTCTCTTTTCCAGTATGTAAAGTTGTAAATATTCAAATACTTGAATTGTTCTTAAAAAAAAAAACACATATGTATTAATTCAGTTGTACTTTGTAATAGTTCAAATAAGTTTTTGCATATCTCTATTTTAAGGCTACCAAGGAAGAAATGATGTATTAAGCTTTAGAAATATGTTCCAGTAATAGAGATTTTTCTAGCTAGATAATTTTTCAGTTTAATCTTGATTCTAACCCTCTTTTGCAGCCTGTGACAACACCCCTAACCAAGCCCCGTTACAACCATTAAAAGACCTTCTGATCGATGTATCACATCAAACTATAGTGGTGGATATTTGATTTTCTTACAAGCTTATGGTAATAACTTTTCAGGTTGACTAGAGAGTACTTAAATTTTGAACCCTAAACACTTTGAGTGAATAGAGTGAACCCTTAGTGAGGATGTCAACTCCTGTTAATTAAGATGGAAAGATAACTACTCAGAAGGAAGGAAGAGATTTATGTTTTTAATGATAAAATTCTCAACTTAGAATAATTAAATCTTTAATGTTCTTCTGATTGAATAGATCATTGTATGATTACCTGTGGATTAGTTTGAAACATTATTGATAAAGATTGTAGGTTGAGAAGAATGATTCTTTTTAGGGATTGAGATTTTGCTTGAGGATAAGCAAAGGCTTAAGTGTGGGGGTATTTGATAAACGATAAATTATACATATTTTTACCTCATATTTAGCCTATATTTTGGATGGATTATTAGCAATTTTGTGAGAACTGGTGCTCTTAATCTTTCTTTTTCATATCTTATACTCAGGAGAGCATAGGGAAGAGAAAAGAACGAAAAATGGGCCAAAAATGATAAAAAAATAGGCCAAAATGTACGAACAACACGGGCCAAGAAATGCCACACGGCCGTGCCACATGAAGATCATACGGCCCAGCCCTCGACAAGTACGGCCAGGCCATACGGCCGTGCCTCCACTGATAGATTCACATGGCCTTTGTCGAAATCACATGGGTATGGTACACGGGCGTGTTCTAGTCGTGAGGAAGAGGAATTTCACTCGAATTGGGATGCTTAGAGGCTAAGAAAGTCCCCCCAAAGCTCTATATAAAGACCCTAGGAGGCAACTCTAGGGGTGTGCTTATTTCCCCACAAAGGGAAGTATTCTTTTCTGCCACACAAAGGGTAGAAGTAAGGGATTACTCTAAAGCAGAAGCCGATTGATTCATCCTAGAAGCCGGAATTCTGCAGCAACGTAGAGGATCTCTCTAAATTCCTTTAGGGGTTTTTGGTTTCGTTTATGTTTTGTTATCTTATATCTTCTGAGATGTTTTCTTTCTTTATTATGGACTAAACCCCTCAAATACTTGAGGGGGATGAAACCTAAGACAGATCTTGTTATTTATTCTTGAATTATTTGATAAATACTTGAGTTGTTCTTAATTATGTGTTCTTCATTCTTGATTTAATAATCCTAGGTATTACTTCAAGAAATAGATGTACTTAGAGTAGAGGACCAAAAGTCCCTGTGATAAGAGTAGATCTACCATAATTAAGCGGAGTTGCATGCAACCCTAGACATAGGGCGACATAAATCTACCGGATTAGGGTCAAACCTAATATAGGGAGTCATAGATCGAATTAATGCAACCTAGGGAGTTAATTAATAAAGGAACTTTAATTAACAACTTAGGTCTAGTTGCTCTACGCCTCGATGGAGGGTTTAGCATAAGTTAGGGACCTCTACAGATCAAGTCAAGTAAATAAATCATATAGTTCAAGGAAACAATAACAAGTGAAGTCTAGGTGGATTTTCCCTTGAGTATTGTCCATATCAATAAGCTTTTCCCTAAAAATTTTCCCAATTTACTCTTTGTGCTTTCTTAGTTTAGATTTAGAATTAGTTTAAACAAACCCTCCTTTATTTTTAGGCTAGATAATAGAAAGGAAGTAAGTAATAGTACTTTTGGTTCCCTTAGGGTACGATAACTCGGTCTTGCCACTAAACTATACTACTGTTTGATAGGTGCGCTTGCCTTAACGTCGTGATATTAATTAGTTTTGGTGTGATCAAGTTCTTTATAAATTTTATTACTTCATATCACGGATATCAATGTCTTAACACAATACCTTCACGAACCATTAAGTGACATTTTTCTCAATTAAGAACAAGATTTGTTTCTTTACATGTTATTAAAACTCGTTCTAAAATTTTAAGGTAAAGATGGAAAGAATTACTGAATACCAAGAAGTCATCCATAAATACCTCAATAATATCTTCCACGAGTTCTCCAAAGACGGATAACATACAATGCTAAAAAGTAGCAAGAGCATACATAATCTAAAAGGCATTCTACGAAAAGCAAACGTACCATATGGAGATGTAAATGTCGTTTTCTCTTGATCTTCAGGAGCTATCGAGATTTGGAAAGAGCCAGAGAGTCCATCTAAGAAATAGTAGTACATATGCCCTGATAGTCTTTCCAACAGTTAATCAATGAAGGTGATAAACGATAATTTATACATGTTTTTACCCCATGCTTAACCTATATTTTGGATGAATTATCATTAAATTTGTGAGAATTGGTGCTCTTAACCCTTCTATTTCATGTTTTATACTAAGAAGAGCATAGGGAAGAGAAAAGAACGAAAAACGGGCCGAAAACGAGAAAAATGGGCCAAAGTACAAAAATAACACGGCCCAAGGATCCACAACACGGTCGTGCCACATGAGGTCTAACACAGCCCAGCCCCGACAAGCATGGCCAGGCTACACAATTGTGCCACCCTCAACTGGCCCACACACGGCCTCTTGTCGACCCACACGGGTGTGGCACACGGGCGTGTCCCTATCCTGAGGAAGTGCAATTTCACTCGAATTGGATACTTAGAGGCTAAGAAAGGCATCCTAAAGCTCTATATAAAGACCCCATGAGGCAACTTTAAAGGGACGTACTCTTTCTCTAAAAAAGGAGCGCCTTCTTTCTACCAACATAGAGAGTGAAAGCAAGGGATTACTCCAAGGGAAGTCAATTGATTCATCCCAGAAGCTGAAGTCTATATCAAAACAAGAAGATCTCTCTTCAATCTTTCAGGGGATTTTGGGTTCTTTATGTTTTGCTATCTTATTTCTTCTAAGATGTTTTCTTATTTAATTCTGAACTAAATCCCCCAAATACTTGAGGGGGATGAAACCTAAGACTGATCTTGTTATTATTTTCTCATGAATTATATGATAAATACTTGATTTGTTCTTAATTTTATTTTTAATTCTTGAATTAATATTTTCGGGATATTGATTTAAGTCGAATGTGCTTGTGTAGAGTAGCAAAAGTCCCTGCATAGGGGTAGATCTAACACAATTAAGCAGAGTTGATTGCAATCCTAGAGATAGGACGACAAGATTTGCCGGATTAGGGTGAAACTTAATAAGGGAATCCATAGATCAAGTTAATACAAGACTAGGGGTTTTAACTAGAAAGAGATTTCAGTTAATCAACCTAGGCTTAGTTGTTCTTATCCTCGACGGAGATATTAACATAATTTAGGGATTTTTATGGATTAAGTCAAGTGAATAAATCATCTAGTTTAAGAGTTAATAACAAGTGAAGTCTAGGTGGATTCTCCCTTGAGTATTGCCCAAATGAATAACTTTCCCCAAAAGTTTCTCCCTCAATTTACTTTTTGTGCATTCATAGCTTAGTTTTAGAATTAGTTTAGTTTCATAAAAACCCTCTTTTACTTTTTAGGTTAAATA
Organism: Gossypium stocksii; assembly: GCA_020496765.1. Classification (NCBI taxonomy): domain Eukaryota; kingdom Viridiplantae; phylum Streptophyta; class Magnoliopsida; order Malvales; family Malvaceae; genus Gossypium; species Gossypium stocksii. The sequence goes on from CM035623.1 coordinate 117,906,504, forward strand.
ATAGGAATGAAGTAAGTATTAGTACTTTTGGTTCCCTTGGGTACAATAACTCGGTCTTGCCGCTAAACTATACTACTGTTTGATAGGTGTGCTTGGCTTAAAATCGTGATATTAGTTAGTTTTTGGTATGATTAGTTTTTATAAATGTTATTACTTCATATCGCGAATATCAAAAGGGCAAAGGAAAGTGGTCTTTTCTGATGGCATCATTTAACTTCCTATAGTTAATGCATACTCTCCAACCTATGACTATTCTTATAGGAATTAAGTCATTCTTTTCATTAGCAACAACAGTCGTGCCTCCCTTCTTCGGAACAACCCGTACAGGACTTACCCAAGCACTGTTGGAAATAGGATAAATAAATCTAGTATCTAGAAGTTTAATTACCTCAGCCTGGACAACTTCCTTCATGTTGGGGTTCAGTCTTCTTTAAGCTTGCACACATGGTTTGTATTCATCTTCCATCAAAATTTTATGGGTGCAAAAAGAGGGACTGATTCCTTTAATGTCAGAAATTTTCCAAGTTATGGCTCTTTTATGTTCTGTTAATACTTGGAGTAATTTCTCTTTCTCCTTAGGTTGCAAGTCAGAAGCAATGATCATTGGAAATGTAGAGTCATCTCCCAAAAATGCATATTCCAAGTGATTAGGTAATTGTTTTAATTCTAGTTTGGAAGGTTCATCAACAGAAGGTTTTTGTTTTAATTAATCATTTATCTCAATACCCTCATAATCCATTTGTCTTGAAGAAGGGTCGTTAAAGTTCAAGTCAATTATACCTTCTCCATTTCAGTGGTGACTTCGTCCTCCTCCCCACCTTGAATGAGACACTGTTCCAACGTATCCTTAAGAGCGATTTCCTAAAAAGAATCTTGAATAGAGTAGTCAATAGAATCAATAAAATAACATGAATCGTCTTATTCTCTAGAGAATCGCATGGCATCATAAATTTTAAAAATGATTTCTTTATCACCCACTTTAAGCACAAGTTTACCATCCCCACATCAATGATAGCTCTAGCAGTTACTAAAAATGGGCGTCCTAGGATTAAAGGTACTTTAACATCCTCATCCATGTCAAGCACAACAAAATCAACAGGGAAGATAAATGTATCTACCTTTACTAGTACATACTCAATGATACCCCTAGGATATTTAACAAATCTATTAGCTAATTGCATACTCATCCTAGTGGGCTTTGGTTCCCCAACACCTAGTTGCTTGAACATTTTATAATGTATTAAATTAATACTATCACTTAAATCAATTAACGCTTTTTCAATATTTAAACTACTAATTAGACAGGGAATAGTGAAACTTCCTGGATCTTTCAGTTTGGTTGGTAGTTTGTTCTGAAGGATAGCTGAACATTCCTCGTTGAGTTCTACTGTAGACAGCTCTTCAAACTTCCTTTTATTTGTTAGAAGCTCCTTAAAAAATTTTACATACGTGGGCATCTGCGAAATAGCTTCAACAAAAGGTAAGTTAATATGTAACTATTTAAAAACTTCAAGAAATTTACCGAATTGTACATCCGTACGGTCTTTTTTTAACTTTGCTGGGTATGGGATAGGTGGCTTGTATTCTTTAAGCATTGGTGGGGTATTCTTTTTAGGTTCGGCCTCCGCTACTTTCTTTTTGTCAGGCTCTTGTGATAACTTTTTTTTAGCTTCAGTTAGCATTTTCTCATTCCTTAATGTGACTGCTTTAACATGCTCCCTAGGATTGGTGTAACACCCCAAACCCGACCCAGAAGTTATGGCCAAGTCTGGTGTGTCACATCAACTACGAACTAACCATGTTACCTAATTACTAAGTTTAGGGTGAGCTTTGCAAATTGATATTGAAGTTTTAAGAGGAAATCCCAGATTATTTGCGAACGTCTAATCTACTACCAATTATTAAGTAATTTCTTATTATAAGACTTAATTTTGTTACCCGATTGAATGTGCGATGGATTTTGAAAATGTTTGATTAATTTTAAGAAAACTCGCACAACCTTAGTCTATTCGTTTAAAACAAATTATAAGTAAAGAATTAAAAACCCAAAATTTAAAATAATTAGAGCGACTTTATTACAAACCCAAATTTAAAAATAAAACAATTAAAAATAAATAAGATAATTTATAACTTAATTAAACCAGAAATGCAGTATTCGTGGCCACTCTGAATCCCTCCCAGCTCCAAGTCCTCCAATCTAGGGCTCACCTGTATGGATGGAGAAAAAATGGGTGAATTTGAAAACTCAATGTGTAAAGAAAGCCCATTCAGAGCCCAAATTAGCCCAAGCTCACTGGGCCTAAGCCCTAACCAGTCTCAGTAATATCTGGGCCGAAGCCCTACTCAAATACAGTAATTTGGGCCTTAGCCCTTTTTAGTAAACAGTACGGCCCGTAGGCCCATTACAGTACAGATCAATAAATATGCATGTATGCCCTAGCCTAGCCTAAATCCAGCCGCTACACTCCACCCGTACCAACCATAAGCACACCATGTGGGGAAATAACTCGACCCACCCAAACGCTACACTCCACAGTCGCAGCTTCGCTGCTCAAATAAGGTGGCCAAGCCACTAACAGTAATACGAGGCAAAGCCTCTTTCAGTAAATAGTATGGGGCAGAACCCCTTTCTGTAATCAGTACGAGGCAAAGCCTCTTTCAGTAATCGTGGCAATGCCACTTGTACTTCCTCCATCAATAATCCTAGTCCCATGCAATAGATAATCATGACATGGCATACAGTAAACAGAAACAGTAAAACATGCATTTCAGTCAAATTTAGCCCTAGGGGTATAACGGTCATTTTGCACCTAGGGGTAAAACTATAATTTCTCACCCTTAAGGGGTATTTCAGTAATTATACCAGTTTTTTAGGGTTTTATGCATATTTTAGTCCTTAATAGTCCAACTTTCATCTCAGTAATTAATTTAACCCATTTTAGCAGTTTTTAGTTATTGGGCCCTAAAACCCCTAATGGGCCCTATAGTGTCATTTAGCTACTTAATCCCGTTTAGCCCAAATTCTAAGTCTAGATTAACAAATTTAACCTACAGTATAAAAGAATACACTTACCACTTACTTTTACCCATATGGGCTTGTAAGCCTATTGGGCCCAATTTCAGCCCATCAAGGCCCAAATTACCGAGGTGCACGAAATCGCGCACTTACCAACTTTACCAATTTTAGTTACCAAATCATACAGCTTCCAACTGACCCACGAGCGCTCGCACGCTCGCAAGTCCACGAAATGCCAGAATTTTGACATTTTAGCTTTTCGGCTTTTGCCAATTTAGACTACTAGAGGGTGTCCGTTTACACACCTGATTTGCGATTACTACAGCGAGATCTCCCACATGATTTTTCCTACAATCATTAGAAACCACATGTCACTATAGATCTAACTGAATAACTTATACCACCCACTTACCTATTCGGCCAACACCTTTCACGGCCCTCAAAAGCTTACCTTTGCCGAAAACAGTGACTAGATCTAGATCTAGTTGTCCCAATAGCCCTAGCCTTTCACTACTCACTGATCTTCAGTCCACACTACACATAATAAATCAATGATAACCAACGTAATTCTCACTTATCACATTCGGCCAAAATAAGGCATTATTAACGACTTACCTTGCTGATCTTAACTATTAGATCTAGATCTAGATCTAGATCACTTCCACGTCCCTTGCCTTTATTTCTCCTTGCAAAATCCCTTTTTTTTTTGCACACTAGAACACATAATTTGATTAGAAAAAAACTAGCATTACCTATTACCATAGTCGACAGCCTCCCCAAAGTATTTAGAGATTTTCTGCTTTTCTCGAATCACTAAATAATGGAAGATAAGATTTGAATACTTACCACCAACGTCGTACTTGTCAGAAGCATTTCCAACATTTTTCTAATCTCAGTTCTACTTTGAATCTAACTTAAATGCTAGTAAAGAATAGATCTAGAAATTTATTCCCGAATCAATTATGAATATGGAGGTTTCGGCCTTTTGTATAACGGAGAAGCAGAAGATAGAAGTTGTATAAAAAGAGAGGGTTCCGATAAGGGTTTTAAGAGTTGTGAGATTCAGCTAAGTAGATTGAAGAAAGAATAAGGTTTCAGATTTTGGTGGTAATAGACTAACAAGATGTTGAGGAAAGAGAAGAATAAAGAAGAAGGTTCGGCTTTTGATGAAAAATAGAAGAGAGATAAGTGAAGAGAAAAAACAATTAAAGAACAAGTGAATTTGGCCTTGAGAAACAAAAGAAAGAAAAGAAGAAAAGATGATCAAAAATAATAAAAAACAAAACCGATTGAAAGAAAATAAAACCAAAAGGTTGAAAGAAAACCAAGAGAAAAACGATTAATACCAAAACTACAAAAATAAATATTTCCCCTTGTTCCTTCGGCACATCCCTAATCGGCTTAATTTTATCCCATTAAAATTCTTCAATCCAAAACCTTAATTTTAGCCATCCACTGAATTTGAATTGCATTCAAATTCTTCCTACTAGTTGCAGCCTTTTATCCACCGATTACCAACTCACCCTACTGCTAGGAGGAGTTTCAGTCCAGCATAACTCCTCTTCCCAAGCGTGCAGCAAAAAAGGCAGTCCTCCTGTGCGCACAGTAGCTCGAACCCGGGACCTCCAGGCACTCACACACGCTGCTAGCCACAGCGACGTGTCTTTGCTTTCAATATATTATGGTCGCATTTTATTTTAAGGCTTATCTACTTCAGTTGCAGGTTCCCTAAATATAAATGCCAAAATTTCGCTTACCAGGGCTCGAACTCGAGCCCGCTCAGAACCCCTAGCGCACTGCTGCCACTGTGCCACAGGCACTCTTGCGGCATACTCCGGTCACAACTTCTTTTAAGTCCTATTTAGTCGCAATCCTGATTACTAAAAATCAAAACAACTTGCGCGAGCGAGGCCTCGAACCCAGGCTCTCTTCCACACTCCCAACGCCTTTGCCACCGAGTCAGGCTTTCCTTTGTGTCCCTTTTTAATCTAAATAATTATTAGGCCTCCTTGCGTCGGTCCCTGGGTTTTAAAAAAAAACCACATTTGCGCACGCTGGGAGTCGAACCCCAGCTCCTCTTCTTGCTGCCTAATGCGTCCAACCACCGGGCCGAGCCCAGGATTTTTCCCACACTATAAATCCCTCTTAATTTATTTAATTACTAAACTAAACACCAAATTAATAAACAATAATATATTTTTTTAATTCTAATAATAATAATAATAATTAAAACATCTAAAATATTCAGGCCATCTTCTATCCAAACCCAGACTCAAGGCCCAATTCTTCTAGGCCCAAATTCAGGGTGTTACAATTGGGTTCAGTATTACTCGGCAAACTACCCTGTGGTCTATTAGATATCATCTTAGCAAGTTGACCAATTTGATTCTCAAGTTCTTGAATTGAAGCTTGCTGGTTCTTAAGTGCAGTTTCGGTATTCTGAAAGTGAGTTTCTGACACCGGTATAAATTTCTCCAACATCTTCTCAAGGTTTGGTTTCTTTTCCTGCCGATAGGAGGGTTGTTGAAATCCCGGAGGGGGTAGTGGCCTTTGATTTCATTGATTCCCTTGTCCTTCCCATGAAAAATTTGGATGATTCCACCAACCTGTATTGTAAGTGTTATTGTAAGGATTATTTTGAGGTCGAGGATTATTACCCATATAATTCATTTGCTCATTTTCCATGCCATGTCAATAGGGAGAGTACTCTGGATTTCCCACACTACTTCCATTCGTGTCGCATTGTATAACTAGATGTACCTGTGTAGAACAAACTAAACCATCAATTTTTTTATTCAATAGTTCTACCTGGCTAGAAAGTATGGTGACTACGTCGACATTAAAAACACCAGCGACTTTTTGTGGCTTTGTCCTCATGACTTGAAACTGATAATTATTCAGTAACATCTCCTCTATAAATTCATAAGCCTCCTCAGGTGTTTTGTTATTTATTGTTCCACCAACAGCTGCATCTATCATTTGCCTTGTTGAAGGATTTAGTCCATTGTAGAAAGTCTAAACCTGTAGCCACAGAGGTAACCCATGGTGAGGGCACCTTCTCAATAAATCCTTGTATCTCTCCCATGCGTCATAAAGAGTTTCTAGATCCATTTGCACAAAAGAAGAGATGTCATTCCTCAACTTTGTCGTTTTAGCGGGCGAGAAATATTTAAGCAAAAATTTCTCGGTCATTTGTTCCCAAGTAGTGATAGACCCTTGTGGTAGAGAGTTCATCCACTATTTAGCCTTATTCCTTAGAGAAAAGGGGAATAACCGAAGACGAATGGCATCATCAGAAACGCCATTAATTTTAAAGGTGTCACAGAATTCCAAAAAATTTGCTAAATGTGTGTTAGGATCCTCGTCCTGCAAACCATCAAACTGAATAAACTGTTGAATCATCTGTATAGTGTTAGGTTTTAGTTCAAAATTATTTACAGCATTAGTGGGCCTAACAATATTAGATTCAGTACCAGCTAAATTAGGCTTAGCATAATCATACATAGTATGAGAAGCAGGATTCTGATTCACAGGATTTGTAGCTACCATAGGAGGTAACAGAATATTCTGATTTGCCTCCATCTCTTCAGTAGTATTGGTCACATCCTCTTGCTCTTCCTCTATGTACTATAGGCTCCGCCTTATTTCTCTACGGTTTCTGCGAGCTGATGCTTCTATCTCACTATCAAAAAGAAAAGGTCCTAACACTTGATAGTGATATTTTATGATGATCATACCTGCAAACTAAACTATTATCACGATAAAGGAAAGCGCACTTATTGAACAGCAGTATAGCTTATGGCAAGACCGGGATGTCAAACCTACAGGGACTAAAAGTACTAGTATTAACTTTTTTCTTATTATCTATCCTAAAAATAAAGTGGATTTGTTTTAAACTAATTAAACTAAACTAATTAATTAACTAAGAACGCGACAAACAATGAATTGGGGAAAATACTTTTGGAAAACCAATTGATTAAGACAATACCCAAGGAAGAATCCACCTAGACTTCACTTGTTATTTGACTTTGAACTAGACGATTTATTCACTTAACTTGATCCGTAGAAATCCCTAATTTATGTTAGTATCTTTTTCAAGACTAAAAACAACTAACCCTAGGTTGATTAATTGAAATTTCTTTCTAATTAAAACCTCTAGTGTTGCATTAACTCAATCTATGGATTTCCTTATTAGATTTGACTCTAATTCGGCAGATTTTCGTCGTCCTATGTCTAGGATTGTGATCAACTCTGCTTACTTGCGTTGAACCTACTCTTAAATAGGGACTTTTGCTCTATTGAATAAGTATATTTGACTTGAATTAATATCCTAAAATATTAACACAAGAATTAATCACACAATTAAGAACAAATCAAATATTTATCAAAAAAATTAGAAATTAATAACAAGATCCGTCTTAGGTTTCATCCCCTCGGGTATTTAGGGGGCTTAGTTCATATTTATAACAGAAAATATCTCAAAATAGGGAAAACAACAAAACATAAAGAACCCAAAAAACTTCGAGAGAAATTAAAGGGAGATCTTCAGTCTTGATGTAGATCATTGCTTCTGAGATGAATCAATCGGCGTTCTTTGAGTAATTCCTTACTTTCTACCCTCTGTGTCCTTTTGTTCCTCCCATTGGGTGTTTTTATAGGCTTTGGAATGCCCAAAATACCTAAAATTTAGCATTTTTTGAGTAGAATTAAATAGGGCGCAACAGGGACACGCCTGTGTGACACTCCCCTGTGAGAATGCTTAAGCCGTGTTGAATTTTGTGTGTCACACACGGGCGTGTGGGTTACCCGTGTAAAATTGCTGACCTAAATATAAAACATGAAATTAAAGGATTAGGAGCATCAAATTTCATAAATTTCATGATAAATCATCCATAAACCTACGAAGCATGGGATAAAAATATGCATATATTATGGTTTATCAACATGACCTGGGCACCTTCACAAGGGCGAATCACACGCCCGTGTCCCTATCAAGCCCTGTTTCAATTCTACTCGAAAAAGGCTAATTTTAGATATTTTGGGCATTCCAAAGTCTATTTAAACACCCTAGGAGAGGATTAAAGGGAAGACATAGATTAGAAAGTAATGAATTACTCGAAGAAAGCTGATTGATTCATCTTAGAAGCAAAATCTCCATCAAGACTGAAGATCTCCCTTCAATTTCCCTCGAAGTTTTTGGGTTCTTTATGTTTTGTTGTTTTCCAATATTTGAGATGTTTTATTTTATAAATATGAACTAAATCCCCTAAATACCTGAGGGGGGATGAAACCTAAGATGAATCTTATTATTTTCTGAATTATATGATAAATACTTGATTTGTTCTTAATTATGTGTATTAATGATAAACGCTAAATTATACATATTTTTACCTCATATTTAGCCTATATTTTGGATGGATTCTTAGCAATTTTGTGAGAATTGGTGCTCCTAATATTTCTTTTTCATATCTTATACTCAGAAGAGCATAGAGAAGAGAAAAGAACGGAAAACGAGCCAAAAAGGGTAAAAAATAGACCAAAAAGCACGAACAACACGGGTCAAGAGATGCCACACGGTCGTGCCACACGGGCGTGCCACATGAAGATCACACGGTCAAAGCCCCGACAAGCACAGCCAGGTCACATCAGTGTGCCAAATCACACGGCCTTTGTCGAACCCACACGGGCGTGTTCTAGTCATGAGAAAGACGAATTTCACTCAAATTGGGATGCTTAGAGGCTAAGAAAAGCCCTCCAAAACCTCTCTATATAAAGACCCCATGAGGCAACATAAGGGGGATCTTCTTCCACTTTTACACACGCTTTAGATACTTTTCCTCTCGTATTTCTGCCACACTGAGGGTAGAAGCAAGGGATTACTCCAAAGGAAAAGCCGATTGATTCATCTCAGAAGCCGGAATTCTGCAGCAACATAGAGGATCTCCCTAAATTCCTTCAGGGGTTTTTGGTTTCTTTTATGATTTGTTATTTTATATCTTCTAAGATGTTTTCTTTCTTTATTATGAACTAAACCCCTCAAATACTTGAGGGGGATGAAACCTAAGACAGATCTTGTTATTTAATCTTGATTTATATAATAAATATTTGAATTGTTCTTAATTATGTGTTCTTCATTTTTGATTTAATAGTCCTAGGTATTATTTCAAGAATTGGATGTGCTTAGAGCAGAGGAGCAAAAGTCCCTGTGATAAGAGTAGATCTACCATAATTAAGCGGAGTTGCATGCAACCCTAGACATAGGGCGACATAAATTTGCCAGATTAGGGTCAAACCTAATATGGGGAACCATAGATAGAATTAATGCAACCTAGGGAGTTAATTAATAAAGGAACTTTAATTAACAACTTAGGCCTAGTTGCGCTACGCCTCGACGGAGGGTTTAGCATAGATTAGGGATCTCTACGGATCAAGTCAAGTAAACAAATCGTATATTTCAAGAAAATAATAACAAGTGAAGTCTAGGTGGATTCTCCCTTAAGTATTGTCCATATCAATCAGCTCTTCCCCAAAAAGTTTTCCCAAATTTACTTTTTGTGCTTTTCTTAGTTAGCTTTAGAATTAGTTTAAACAAACCCCTCATTTATTCTTAGGCTAGATAATAGAAAGGAAGTAAGTAATAGTACTTTTGGTTCCCTTGGGTACGATAACTCGATTTTGCCACTAAACTACACTATTGTTCGATAGGTGCGCTTGCCTTAAACGTTGTGATATTAGTTAGTTTTGGTGTGATCAAGTTCTTTATAAATTTTATTACTTAGTATCGTCGTGAACGCATACATCAATTAATTATTGTGTTAATATTTTAGGGTATTAATTCAAGTCAAACGTGCTTATTCAGCAGAGCAAAAGTCCCTACCTAAGAGTAAATCCAACATAATTAAGCGGAGTTGATTGTAATCCAAGAGATAGGATGACAAAAATCTACCAGACTAGAGTCAAATCTAATAGGGAAATCCAAAGATTGAGTTAATGCAATATTAGGGGTTTTAATTAGAAAGAAATTTCAATTAATCAATCTAGGGTTAGTTGTTTTTAGTCTCGAGAGAGATATTAACATAAATTAGGGATTTCTACGGATCATGTCAAGTGAATAAATCGTCTAATTCAGAGTCGAATAATAAGTGAAGTCTAGGTGGATTCTTCCTTGGGTATTGTCTTAATCAATTAGTTTCCTAAAAGTATTTTCTTAGTTTACTCTCTATCACATTCTTAGGTTATAATTAGTTTAATTAAAACAATTCTCCTTTATTTTTAAGCTAGGTAATAAGAAGAAAGTTAATACTAGTACTTTTAGTCCCTGTGGGTTTGACATTCCAGTCTTGCCATAGCTATACTACTATTCGATATGTGTGTTTGCCTTTATCATCATATTAGTTTAGTTTTGAGGCACAGTCATATCACATCAAGTTTTCTTCGAGAACTACTCTCCATTGAAGGAAATAGTGGCTACACCAAGGCAAGATGACATTTCAGAAGAGAAATGGATAGCGATTCTCTAGAACCTACAAGTCGAAGACATTGAATAGAGGGCTCCATGGATGATCCTCGATGAGATCTTATATCTTGTGGTGACTTTGATTGAGTCCCTCTACTTGAGATATAGGGAGCCGTTGGATATGCTCCACTACTCGTGTTAAGAAAGTATCAGTGAGTGCTCGAGGCAGCTTTGGTTTTGGCTTGGAAGGCACCTTCTTAGTACTCCTCCAGTCTGCTAGCTCTCCTTTGCTCTTGAGCATAAAGAGCATTAATTAGCTCTGTTAAGAAGATAGTTGCCAGGTCTCTCAAATCTTCTAGGGATGAGATCTTTGCCTCATATCTTTTAGTCAGTATAGAGATCGCCTTCTCCACTATCCTTGCTTCACTGAACTGCTCTCCAAGAAGCCTTATGCTATTTACCACAGCCATGATTCTATCTGAATACTGCTTGACAGTTTCTCCTCTTTCATTTTCAACTCTCTGTACCTTGGAACTCCTCTTTCAATCTGTCCTAGGCTTACTTTAGTGTCTCACAGTCCATGATTCTGATAAAGACCACATCTGAGACACAGTTTTGAGTGCAAGACATGGCTTTATGCCTCTTTGTTCTCTCATCTTCATGCTGCCTGATTTGAGCCACTGTTGGATTGGCTTTGAGTGGTGTTGGTTCAACATCTGAGTTGACTACCTCCCATAGGTCGAATGCCTACAGATAGGTCTTCATTTTGACCACTTATATATGGTATCTTTCTCCATTAAAAACTGGAGGTACTGCTGGTAAGAAGCTTGATGAAGCCATATACTTTTGGAGTTGTAATAAAACAGGTCCACTGAGATTAAAGCTCTAGATACCAATTGTTGGTGTTTTAGAGATAAAGAAAACAAGTTTTAGCTGAGACTTGAGTAACAAGGCTCGATACTTATATAAGAAACAAGCAAAATTCGAGCAAAAACTAAAAACAGAATTGAAAGCAAAGGAAAAATAGAGAAGTATATGGATGAATACTGAATAAATTTTCATTAACATGAACAATGGCATAATGCCAATACATAAAGCAAGCATTCAACTTGTCAAAACAAAACGAAGTTACCTAATCATCACCTACTACTACTAAGTTACATTGGAATTAGCTAAAAGAAACTTGCACACATAAACAAAGCTGATTTATCAATCTATCAGCACCTAATTACATCAAGCATGTTACCAACTAAGTTCAAATCAAACTAAAATACATTACATCAACTAAATGTAACAAAATGAACTAAAACTAAGTTGCTACAGCAGGATCCGCTTGACTCGAACAGCTTAGTTTGTTCCTTGCTATTTTTCATGGTTCGAGTGCTACATGGTGGTTTCATGGAGGCCAACTTCAACACATCAATTATCTCGGGGAATGTATTAATATTATTACAAGGTTTACAACTATAAGCTTTCAAAAAAAAAAGTAATACTGGCTTGTAGTAAATCCTAAATAAATTTCCTAGAATTTAAGCCTTAGTGTGTCCTGCCTTTACTTGGTTCGTATTAAGATTATATGAGTTTAATGGAAATGGTGATAAAAAGCCTTTTGTAATTTATGTATTTATATTTTTATAATGAGATAGGTGTTGCTTTCTGGAGAGTGGTTTATAGTTAATTTGTGTTAAATATGACTCCTATTTTTAGTCAAATTTGAGAAATAATCTTCTAGTTAAACTCTGCTTATTTGTTTTAATCAAACACTGATTAGTTTAGATTATTTATTATTATTTGACCTTTGAATTTAGCCTATAAATAGGCTCTTTTACAACCTTAGAAATAAAACACCCATTAGAGATTAGAACTCATAACACATTTAGAGAATTTTGTGTTTACGTTTTGAGGGTTCTTTGTTTTCGGGGTTTAGTTATTATCTCCATCTTTTTGTACTCTTCGTTCTTTTGCCATTATAGTAAAATTATCTTTTCCCGTGGTTTTTTATCCTCTTTGGAGGGGTTTTTCCACGTTAAATTTGTGTGTTCAATTTCTCAATTTCTTTTGCTAATTTTACTTGTTCGTTGCTTAATCGGGTTGATTCCTAACAAGTGATATCAGAGCTAGTTCAATTTTCATAAATCAACCTATTCAGATATGACAACAATAAGGTTTGAAATTGAGAAGTTCGATGGTGAGACAAATTTCAATCTGTGGCAAGTTCGGATTATGGCAATTCTAGTTCAATCCGGTTTGAAAAAGGTTGTTACCGGGAAAAAGCCTGAGAATCTAAATAAAACAGAATGGGAAGAGCTTGATGAAAAGGCTTTGTTTGCAATCCAGTTGTGCCTCTTGAATACAGTATTGCAGGAGATATTGATGGAGAAGACTTCATCCGCCTTATGGAAAAGGTTAGAAACTCTTTATGGGACTAAGTTTCTGGCTAACTGTTTAGTGTTGAAACAACGTTTATTTACATTTCGCATCAGTTAATTTATTACTCTTTTAAATGAATTAAAGAACGTTGAGGTTCATATTGATGATGAAGATCAAACTATGCTATTATTGTGCTCTTTGTCCCTTCGTACAAGTTTTTTAGGGAGACCCTGATTTATGGCAGAGACAAACTCTTGTTCGAAGATGTGAAGGGTCATTTGTTGAGTAGAGACAAACTCGACAATAAGCTTCATTTGGATAGCAAGGCAGATAAGCAAGCTTCCATTTTGGTAACATCAAAGAAACGAGACAAAAGGTGTTGCTATTGTAAAAAGTTAGGTCACGTCAAAGCAGATTGTTATAAACTGCGAAATAAAAGAGCTGCTGAGAGTAACAAGGAAGATGTAGCTGGTGCTAATTTGGCCGATGAAAGTGGTGATGATTTCTTGTTAGTGTCAACGAGCGATAACTCCAAGCTTACGTCTGAGTCGATATTCGAATTCTATCTATTCTATCTATTTGAATATTTATTAATTCAATTCAACGATGCATTAGCATCATTGATTCATCTAGTAAGGTAATTGGTATTGGTACTGTTAAAATTAGGATACACGATGGGACGATTAGGACACTCTCAGATGTCAAGTATGTACCTGATTTACGAAAGAATCTCATCTCCTTGAGTATTTTAGACTTGAAAGGATGCAAAATCAACATCGAGTCAAGCGGCATTAAAGTATCTTGTGGATCTCTCATTTTGTTAAAAGGTAAAAGAACTGACAGTCTCTATATTTTGGAAGGTTCTACAATGACCGGTGAAATCGGACGTCCCTCGTCCATTATTGAGTCGAAGTCAACTCGTTTGGAGCGGAGGCAACTTGGTCATAGGAGGGAAAAATGTATGACCATTTCGTTGAAGAGAGGTTCACTTTTGGATGCAGGTTTTGAAAAGTTAGGGTACTGTATTCGTGATAATCAAACCCGGGTTAATTTGACAGTGTACAAGCCGAAGGCTAGAAGTCTTCCATTTTCTAAGCATAGATTCGACTCAGTTAATTTCCTACATAGTTCAAGATAGGCTTGTGGCGAGTTTTGACAAAGATGGCGTTGTAGAAATATGAGTCAAGGTGGAGATTTGTTAAATATGACTCTTATTTTTAGTCAAATTTGAGAAATAATCTTCTAGTTGAATTCTACTTATTTGTTTCAATCAAACACTGATTAGTTTAGATTATTTTATTATTATTTGACCTTTGAATTTAGCCTATAAATAGGCTATTTTACAACCTTAGAAATAAAACACCCATTAAAGATTAGAACTCATAACGCATTTAGAGAATTTTGTGTTTACGTTTTGAGGGTTTTTTGTTTTCGAATTTTAGTTATTATCTCTATCTTTTGTACTCTTCGTTCTTTTACCATTATAGCAAAATTATCTTTGCCTGTGGTTTTTTATCCTCTTTGGAGGAGTTTTTCCACGTTAAATTTGTGTGTTCAATTTCTTCTGCTAATTTTACTTGTTCGTTGCTTAATTTGGTCAATTCCTAATAATTTGTTTAGTGTTTTCTTTCCTTTATTTTACTAAAAAAGAAGCAGCCTTTTGTATGTATATTAGCCAAAAGCTAGAGTGTGAAATGAGGGGAGTTTTCAAAGGATTTTTCGCATTTAAACACATTTAAATTCATTAATTTTAAATTATTATAATAATAATAGTCTTCAACTCATGCCACCACTGAAGAAATATTTATAAAAACACAAGGCAATGTAGTTAATGGCTTCTGGATGAACTTCATGATTTGTTATCGGTTTCTTTACCTGAGGGAGCAACCTGAGATCTCACTAAGGGAATCAAAGCCTCTATGTTTGATGAAGGTAGTGAGAAAAAAGTAGGAGGGCTTGATGGCTTCACTTCACATTTCTTTAAATTTTGCATGGCATATAGTTGGTAATGATCTCTCTAACGCGGTTAAGTTCTTTTTTGAGTGCTTGAGGATGCTTCCAGCTTTTAATGATGCTACTGTTGTCTTAGTCTCTAAAGTGACTAAATCCTAATCATGTTCAAGGATTTTAGACCAATCTCTTGTTCTTCAGTAGTGTACAAATGTGTGACTAGAATACTTGTTAAAAGGATCACTTCTTTTCTCCCTGATTTGATTTCCGCTAATCAGAGCGCTGTCATACAAGAAAGGTGTCTTACTGATAATACCTCGTTAGCTTAGGAGATTGTAAGAGGTTATAACAGGAAGAACTTGTCCCTTAGGTGGGCAATAAAGGTGGACCTGCAAAAAGCTTTTGACACACTCAATTGGGGGTTTTGTGCTTGATGTTTTGACTGCCATGAGATACCTAGATCTTTTTGTAGGGTGGATAAGAGCATGGCATCAATACTCCAATATTTTTTATCTTTCTAAATGGTGGTCTGGTAGGATTTTTAAAGGCACTAGAGGCATCAGTCAAGAGGCGCAGTGTCCTCTTATCTATTTATTATTGCCATGAATGGGCTATTTAAAATGCTGGATGTGGTAGTCAAGGAGACAATCTGTTGATATTTTTGAAGGGTACTATGGGCTCAATTGTGGGTATTAAAAGCGTCCTTGACCAATTTTACATTTTGTCTACGCTGCAACTTAATGCGTCAAAAGTGAGGTTTTTGCTTTTGGTATTTCTCAAGAAGAGTTGGATACAATTCATCATGTCACTGGATTTCAGATAGGGAAGCTACCTATACGGCACTTGAGGACACCCTTGTGACCAGAAGGTTAACAATAAAGGTCTGTTCTCCTTTATTGGAGAAGATTTCCGCTCGTATTTCTTCTTGGATGCAGGTAGACAGTGTAGCTTGTTCAATCGGTAATCTTTCATGTTGAAATTTTTTGGTATAGGCAATTTATTTTGTCAAAAGTTGTACTCCAACGTATTAATCAGATTTACGCCTGCTATTTTTGGAAAGGGAAAGATGGGGCGACAAAGGGAGTAAGGGCAAGTTGGGGAGAAATTTGTAAGCCCAAATCCGAAGGGGGACTTGGTTTAAAGAATCTTGAGATAAGGATCCGTGCTAATATGATGTTAGCATATCCAAGCTACTTTGGCTAGCGAGGGCTCGCTTTGGATAGCTTGGATGCAAGATTATATTTTAAAAGATCAATAGTTGTGGCAGGTCACGGTGAATGATCTTGGGGTTGCGAGAGGAAGCTAGTTCTTGCTTATACTTGCTGGTAGGTCATGGTGAATTGCCTGTGAAAAAGGACTGGGTCGAAATTAGGATGAAAGAAGGTAAAATCCCTTGGCATGAATTTCTTTAGCATCCACTACATATATCGAACCATTCTATTGTTGCTTGGATGGCGATCCTGAACAGGTTACCAACCAAAAAGAGACTTCAGTCTATGGGGCTTAATATCAACACTTGCCGCAAACTGTGTAGTGGGCTGAGGAGACAAGTGATCATCTATTTTTTGATTGTGAGTTCTCGAAGGAAGTTTGGGGAGCAGTTCTTAAGCTTTGCAATATTAATAGAAGACTAAGTTGTTAGGGTCAAGAACTCAGGTGGGCTATCACAAAAGGGGAAATTGACAATGATTAAAAATATTGTACAAAAATTAGATTAAGGGGTAAAACTATTAATACCGGTCATTAGGACACCCATACCTACTTTATTTAAATTTAATGGCATCAATATGCGACCTATCATATTTTAAAGTCCTAGGCATAAAAGGAGGAAGAGCGTTCTAAGTAACCCGATGTGCATAGAATAAGGTGTACTAACAAGATTGTGAGTTGTCTTATTTATATCATAAAATGTGTTTATTTGAAAATTTTAAAAATGATCTTTGAAAAAAAATGAAAATATATGACCATAAAAAGTAAAATTTTTAAAAAGGATTTATTTTTTTTGAACTTTTAATATTCAAGATTAAATCAATAAAATATGTAAAGTTAAACACTAAATTTATTGATTGTTTTAGGATTTTGACCAAATTGATAGAATCTGTAAACATTAATAGGTTAAATTTGTTATTATACTATAAGAAAAGGTCACATCAATATTCTATTAATGCTTTAATGAAATAGTAACCAAAACATCAAATATCGATAACTAAAACAAAATTTTGTGGACCTAAGTAGCTAAAATAAATATACATTAATAATTGGGTAACTATTATAAAAATTTTACGAGAGAGATAAAAATTTATAACAGTTAAAATCCAAATTTAATTAAAAATTATTATATAACTCAATTAAACTAAATTTTAGAATCTATGTTAAGCCTTATTTTGACACATCACTTCATATAGAGATGCATTTTGTATTTGCATAAGAACAATACTTCCCCCTTTTTTTTATTTGATTCTCTACTATTGGTTTCAATTCTTCCTCGCTTATTCTACTGTAAAATTGTTTGAAGGAACTATATCGAAGTTCTGAAGAATAATTTTTTTATAAGTTTTGATTATATTTGTATTTTTTGACACAATGTTTAGAATTTCTTATAGTCTATACTCAACTCATAAATAAGAGAATAATGCGATTAAAGTACACTCGAATCCACGTCCTCTTACATTGATAACAATACTTATACCAATCGAATTAATACTCAATTAACCTTTATTCGTAAAATTAAAAAAAATGCAAATAAAAGTAACATTAACTCAAAGGAAAAGTATATATGCCAAAGATAACATAATGCAAGCCTTCCACACGACATGTCTACATCGTCATATGCCCCATGTCATATATGTATATTTTTTTGCATCACCCCCATGTCATATTATATTCTTTAAATTTTCGCTTTTCATATAAAGTAATTTTCTTCTCACTCATCCAATATTATCGAAGATTAGTAAATGTAAAATTTTAAGTTTAATTGAATTTCTTCATGTAATATATGAAATTAATTTGCAAATTTAAATTTAATTTTCAGCATTTATAATATATATATTTTAAATTTTCGACACAGACTTGCATATGGAAAATAAATAAATGTATCGATAATTTATGATTAATTATTCTCTCTATTTATTTTCTATTATTCTTCGAGGTTGATATCATGTGCATAAGTTTTGGTCCTATGGTTTCAAAAAGGAAAAAAAAGTTTTAGACAAAGAATCAATAACTCATCTATTTTTTATGTATGCATTTAAAAAATATGTATATATACATCATAATAATTGACATTTTAGTTGATGTTATGAATTAATTAGACATCAATTTAGTTACAAAAAAATTTAAAAATTAAAATTTTTAAAAAATGTTAAATTTTATTATAAGAATATTTATGTTTTTCCATACTTTATAAAATTTTTAAAAAAATAAATAATTTAAATTATGAGAAAATATGGTATGAAATTATGATTCCACATCATACTTATCCCTTTTCAATAGAAGAATGAGAATTGGCTTTTTCCTCCTGAAAAAAATCAAGATTGATATGGAATCACAGTTTCATACAATCCCATCTCTTAAACTACAACTTTAAAATAAATTTAAAAAATAGATAAATGTTAAGCTTGAAAATTCTTTACATAAATATTGGTTTGATTTTATAAAAATTTTCATTGTGACTTGTGTATTACATAATTCAATATATAATTTGTTAATGTCAACTTGGATCAACAAGGATTTGGACTGGCAATTGAGTTGTGAAAGTGAGAAGGCCTGCGAGAAAGAAAGAAAGAAAGAAAGATGAGTTATGGGTAGCCGGAGTTAGTATTTCAATGGCTCTTTGATACTTAATGGTTTTTGTTTAGCAAAATGAATAAAGGTACAAGATGAATAGTGAATATAATCAAAAGGACTCCCTAGAGGCCTTTTATGTTTACCTCCTTACCTTTCATGTGACAATCCTCTTAGCCTTGAGGTCCAAGGTGCCTCGGAATTGGTTCATCCTCCTGTTTTGTTCGTTTCCTCTTCTTGTTTAGTTCTGACCGTGTTAGGCTTTGTCTTGCCTTGATCCTTTGCAGCGTCAGGGTTCTTTTCCTCCCCTACCATCAGGCATTGACAACTCCCCTTTTGTTTCCTCCCCATTTTCTGCGCATTAGATATTTATTATAACATCTTTGGGTCTTTTTACTTTCGGGTTTACGAGTATGGCATGATAATAATCCTCCTTAAATCTGAAGTATTATAAAGTGGCATCTACATATATATATATATACATATATATAAATTTATATGATTCTTCATACTTATTATGGATTCTCTCTTTTGTTGAATGTTTTGGCTTCAGCATTACAATTCTATATATAGGGGAGGGGGGGGGGGTTAAAGAAGGACGTATAACAAACATATAGAAGTTTAAAGGGCGAGGGAATTAAAGAGATGAAAACAGTAAGAATAGATGATCTAAGACCAGGAGATCACATCTTTTCTGATAGGAAATCACGTCTCTATTTTCACCATGGTACACTCTCTCTTCCTCTTATTTTTTCTTTTTCATTTCCTTAAATAACACGAAGAAAATATTATAAGTTTCCTAGTTTCTTTTGGCTTCTTTCGGGTGGAAAATCCAATAACATTCATTCATGAATTTATTATCACTTAGTGATTTTTTTAATTAAAAAAAAAAGATAAAAAAGAAAGAAGCAATTGAACTAAGTTCTAGGCCGAAACGGTATTGGATACAAGTGTATGTTCTCAGTTAAATTCCACACATAATGGTTATTACATGATTTCTAAATCAAAGGGAGACCTGTGATTAAACCAGGCATATATGTGGGAGATCAAATGGTGATTCATCTGATGGGACCAAGCAAGACTTACAACCTAAGACCCTGCCAAAGATGTGGGTTCAAGCCCCAAGCAGGGATCTTCAAAACTTGCCTCGATTGCTTCCTCAATGGCCATTCACTCTACCGCTACGAATACGACGTTTCTTACTTAAAACTGCTTTTCAAACGCTCTGGTTCTTGCAGCATTTGGGATTGCAGACCGGCGAACCAAGTCGTTGAAACCGCCTATCGTCTGCTCGAAGACAAGAGCTTCGGGAGCTACAATTTTTTCCTTAACAACTGCGAGGACTTCGCGGTGCATTGCAAAACGGGCATGGCCATGAGCAATCAAACAGCAGGGTTATTTGGGTTTAACTTGGTTGGTGCTGTTGGATATCATGCTACCAAAGGGATCTATGGAGCCTTTACCAATTAAAGAACAACTAAGGACTCATCAGCTATGATTTATGAAATAAACAGCCACTTGAACTTGGGTTTTTGTGGTATAATATATATATATATATATATATATATAATATTAGTAGAGTATTGCAAAAGTGTGTGATATACTATAAAAACATACAAATAATACCAATAAAAATTATGAGTATATTTTCACTTCGGATACAAATAATCGAATCTCTTATTTTCTCTCTCATATTTATTCCGGTTAGTTGTTTAGTTAATTAATTTGAATTGAATTACTTGTATGGATTTAGGGGCGAAGTTAAAAAATAAAAATTTAGGACTGAAATTAAATTGTAATTTTTACGATAGTAAAAATGTAATTTTATCATTTTAATAGTCTATATATTTATAATTTTAAATGATTAAATACAATTTTTATCATTTTTAAGAAAATAAAGTACAATTTTACCTTTACTAATTTAAAATTTTAAAAAATCTAAATTGAAAAATTTTCATTTTAATGGGAGCCGAGCCCCGGCCAATCCCCTTAAACAACAGACCAACCCAGCATCATCCACTCTGCTTCAACAGCAACTCACCAAGCAGCTTTAAAGAAGTTTTTCCTTGACATGCTTGCCTTTGCTAAAGTTTCCACCATTCTATTCTTTTTATGATTAGTGACTGCAAACTGGATTTCAGCAATATGTCTACATCCATCTTCAATTTCCGCAAACAACTTCCTTAGCCACCATGGACAAAGATTTCTATATTTCAACCAATTCGATTAGCTTATTTGACTTGTATTTATTTTGATTACTTAATTAATTAATGTGTATTTGAGATATAATCAAACTATTTGATTTCAAGTTAAATTAATTACATATGAATTATTATTAATTACATAAAATTATAACATCTTTAACTTGTTTGTATAAAACAACCATGTCAATAAAGTTTCATCTACATCTATAGGATAAATTTTATCATAAATCAACTATAACTTTACCATATCTTAAATTTGATTCCTTTGAACAATATTGTCCAGCAAGCATAAGAACCTCCTTTCCAAAAGCTTCAAAGGATAGGTATATTTCTTTATAAAATTTGATTCTTGATTTTATGTTACTTGATCTTATCATATGTGTTATAATTTTATTTTAGTTTATGCTCAAAACATAACTATATATACATATAACCTTATCCATACACATATATCATTTGGCTCTTCAATAAAAGTTACTTTGATAACAAAATCTATCAGAAAGAGATTTAAAAACCTAGAAAATTTGATAGAACAGAGAAATTGGCATAAAATTCATTAAAAGTTTCATTCACCAATATTCTAAGAATCAAATTTTATGATTAGCATCTATAGCTTCAATTGTTTCAAGAATATCACATTTTTCTTCCACAAAATGGCATTCAAAGCCTTGAAATTGGTTGCAACTTGCAACAGGTTCCCTTCCAATTAGAATTGCACGCCGAGTCTTTTCATCGATTGATTTTATAAAAGTCTTTATCCTTGCCTTTCAATATGTCTGATTAGATCCATCCAACATGGGGTTGTAAGACAAAAGAACCTTTCATAGTGAGTAAAAATTAATAGCAAAATCACTGCTTACTATGTCAAGTGTCTCGCTCTGATAATAAATAGAAGAAACAAGTGATTTTTGCATTGATATTTGAGTAGTTATACGAGTAGTTATAACTGACGAGACTAGCAAGTGAAGAACAACAACACAAAATGATTGGTTACACAGTTCGATTTCAACCATGTACAAGTGATGACTTTGTTGGAAAAATCGGTTTAGAAAAGAATGTTTTTAGACACAACGGGAGTTTAAAAATTTTCTTTAAAATCGAGTCTTGTGATATTTATTGCATTAAACTTTAACTGAAATTATATATGTGCTTTGTACAAGGTAATTAAGTCGATCTCAGCTTTCTATTGAATGAATTTCTCTCCTATTCATAAACAGATCTAGGATCTATTTTACTTGGATTCTATCTTGGATTCTATCTAATATACTATCAGCTAAGTTAGTCACTTTTATATTTATGTCTTTTCTGCTTCAATCCAATATAATGTATCTCCCCAATTAGATTTAATATATCACATATTAGTTTTTCAATCGATTTATTCAATTTCGATTAGATTAAGAACATGTTTGAATTATCTACTAATATAAGTTGCCTTTCATTATTACGATCCGACCACATAATACTGCTTGATATTAGTTAAACTTTAGATAATTAGTAAACCAATATTTGTTTTCGTTTTTCTTTACGTGCGAAAACCATTGAAGACAATATATGAATATATTAATGATACTGATGGATATTTTATTAAACCAATTTTTTTCGAAAATTTACAAGTACTATAAACAAAATCACTACACTAAAGGCACTAGATCTTGACAGATTTAAATCCTACATCTCACTATACACCAAACTTACATTATACAAAAACTCTAGGTCACTTTCCACTAATTTTTTTATAGAAAAGGCAGCTATTAAAAAAGCCTAATAGAATAATATAAAGCTCTAATTTTCTTACAAACTAAGTGAAGCTTCACATATAGTTATTTTAGCCACGGTGAAATCAGGGGCGTAGCTAAAGGGGCTGGCAGGATCTAGTTTTCCCTAAAAATTTTTCATTTAAGTGCTTTAAAATTTTTAAAATTTTAATTTAGTAAAAATAAAATTACACTTTAACCCCCTAAAAATGATAAAAATTTGATTTAATATTTTAAAAATTATAAAAATATAAACTATTAAAATGGTGAAATTACATTTTTAGTATCATAAAAATTATAATTTAATTTTAATCCCCTAAAAAAATTTTCTGATCTCGCCCCAAGTGAAATACAAATATATTAAAATAATAATTCCCACCAAAATATCTTACAAAATAGGAATACTTTGTTAGAATAAATAATGAAATTTTCAAACTGGCACCATTGAAGGAACGTTTGATTCCTTTGAACAATATTGTCTCCGAACCTCCTTTCCAAAACTTTCAAAGCATAATTATATGTTTTCTCTCTATTAAATTTGATTCTCCATTTTTTGTTGCTTCTTCTAATCACATCTACTATAAATTTGCCTTAGTTTATTGCCAAAAACACAACTTAAAACAAAAGATTTTAACTAGAAATAAAAAATGGGACAGCCACCAAGCAAACCAAGGTTTCCTCAACCAGGGGATCACATCTACTGTGAAAGAAAGGGAGGTCTCTATGATCACCATGGTTTGCTTCTATTTCTTTTCAATTTTTTATCCATATACCCAGAAGATCATAACATGTATACACACACATAAACATTGGGTGTTTCTGATTGAGCACTGCAGGAATATATGTGGGGGACGACATGGTGATTCATCTTCGGGGGAAAGCCAAGAAACTTGGGCCGCTACCTGCATGCCATAAATGTGGAGACAGGCGTGTCGAAAATGGTGAAATAGCAAAAGTATGCATAGATTGTTTCCGTGATGTTGAAACGCTCCAGATCTATGACTATGGAGTTCCCTTTTCAGAATTCCTTAACAGAAAACTTGGTACTTGCAGCGAACACCATTCCAAGTCTCCCCATGAAGTTATTAGCGCCGCAACTGATTTACTTGAACGGAATGGGTTTGGCTCCTACGACATGGTTACTAACAACTGTGAGCACTTCGCTGTGTATTGCAAAACAGGCTTTAAGATAAGTAACCAGATTCAAGGAGCTATTCATTCAGTTATTGCTTATGGTCCCATTGGTGCGCGTACTGGCGGTATGCTTGGTGGCAGTATGCTTGGTGGCGGCTGGAGCTATTACTACTAAAGGTACTCTCTATATTTATAGTTGAGCTTCCCAAAACCTTAGTTGGTGCTATATTTATAATTGAGCTCCCGAAAACCTTGATTGGTGCTGTTAGATATCATGCTACCAAATGGATCTATGAAGCCTTGGTTGGTATATTGTTTTGGTTATATGTCATAAATCTTTTAGGTCAATTTGTTGGTAGTAGTATTATGATACTTGGCTATGAGGGATGAGCCATGAATGATTAAGTCATATTTTGTTAAAGTGTTGTAATTTATTAAAGTGCAATCTTGCACATTATGATCAAAGTGTGTGTGGATGTGTAAGTTGAAAGGTGCTAGCTAAAGTTAGGATGTGGATGGCCTAAAATACATGTATGATGAGTTTTGATGTCATAAGGTGTATTGGTATGAATTGGTTGATGTTGGTTTGTGTTTTAAGGTGGTAATTGATTTGGAAAATAGTCCATAATTGTTGGAATTGACTCTACCATCCAATTTACAATTTGTATATTTAATTTACAATTTGTAAGAGGCATCTCAACGGTAGTTGTAGAATCCACCATTTTAGACGTTTGTTTTCTTATTGTACGAATATTTTTAACATTATAACTTTTGAATATAATAAATTTTGTTATTTCATTTATTAATTTAGATCATATACATATTTCTTTCGTTGAATTTGAAGCATCATTTAGATTTGCAGTTTTTGGTTGAATTTGATGTTACAGGAAATTATGTTGACAATTCGGGTTCTATATGAATAAAAATGGTTGTTATAAAAATCTGCTAAAGTTAGTGGCATTTTTAAGAAAAGCACCGTTAAAGGTTATGTTCTCTAGTGGCGTTTGTAGAAAAAGCGCCACTAAAGATCATGTTCTATAGCGGCGTTTTTGGAAAAAGCGTTGCTAAAAATCCTGTTCTATAGCGGCGTTTATTAGAAAAGCGCTGCCAAAGGTCATGTTCTATAGTGACTTTTTTCACATAAACGTCGTAAATTTTAGCGACATTATCTATAACGGTATTTTTTGCGGCGCTTGTCAAAGCTCACACTTATACAAAAAATCTAGATCACTCCACTAAATTTTCTATCAAAAAAGGCAGCTATAAAATCAAAGTGGTTTCTAATAGAATAATATAAAGCGCTAACTTTCTTACAAACTAAGTCAAGCTTCACATATTGTTATTTTAGCCACAATGAAATCAGGGGCGTAGCTAAGGGGGCTGGCAGGTCCAATTTCACCTAAAATAGAAAATTTTTCATTTAAGTACTTTAAATTTTTTTAATTTTTAATTTAGTAAAAATAAAATTGCACTTTGACCCCCTTAAAAATGATGAAATTTTAATTTAATATTTGAAATATTATAAAAATATAAACTATTAAAATGGTGAAATTATATTTTTAGTATCATAAAAATTATAATTTAATTTTAATCCCCTAAAAAAATTTTCTAATCTCGCCCCAAGTGAAATACAAATATATTAAAATAATAATTCCCACCAAAATATCTTACAAAATAGGAATACTTTGTTAGAATAAATAATGAAATTTTCAAACTGGCACCATTGAAGGAACGTTTGATTCATTTGAACAATATTGTCTCCGAACCTCCTTTCCAAAACTTTCAAACCTCCTTTCCAAAACTTTCAAAGCATAATTATATTTTTTCTCTTTATTAAATTTGATTCTCCATTTTTTGTTGCTTCTTCTAATCACATCTACTATATATTTGCCTTTGTTTATTGCTAAAAACACAACTTTAAACAAAAGATTTTAACTAGAAATGAAAAATGGGACAGCCACAAAGCAAACCAAGCAAACCACGGTTTCCTCAACCAGGGGATCACATCTACTATCGAAGAAAGGGAGGTCTCTATGATCACCATGGTTTGCTTCTGTTTCTTTTCAATTTTTTATCCATATACCCAGAAGATCATAACATGTATACCCACACATAAACATTGGGTGTTTCTGATTGAGCACTGCAGGAATATATGTGGGGGACGATATGGTTATTCATCTCCAGGGAAAAGCCCAGACACCTAAGTCGCTACCTGTATGCCATAAATGTGGAGACAAGCGTGACGAAAATGGTGAAATAGCAAAAGTATGAATAGATTGTTTCCTTCAAGGTGAAACGCTCCAGATCTATGACTATGGAGTTCCCTTTTCAGAATTCCTTAACAGAAAACTTGGTACGTGCAGCGAACACCATTCCAAGCCTCCCCATGAAGTTATTAGCGCCGCAACTGATTTACTTGAACGGAATGGGTTTGGCCCCTACGAGATGTTTGCTAACAACTGTGAGCACTTTGCTGTGTATTGCAAAACAGGCTCTACGGAAGGTTACCAGATTCGAGGAGTTATTGGTACTGGTCCCGTTGGTATGCTTGCTGGCGCTGCTGTTGCGGTGGCTTGTGTTCCGAAAGGCGTTAGCAAAACATCAAGCTCTTGGTAACTTCTGCCTGCAACTTATTCACGGGACTTCAATTACGTCGTACTTATATGTATGAACCATGTTAAGAAGATCTCATATCCCAATAAACTTAAAAGTCAAAGCCAACTAGTGCTGATCATATTCACCTATATGCAAATATGAATTATTTATCATCTTTTTTTATAAACACGAAAAATTTTATGAGGGTAGAAATTGCATATTTGGTATATAAGTTTGTGTTTGAAAACAATATAAAATAAATAATAAAATATATGATTTGAAATTAATAATAACAATATATATGTAAAATGCACAAAATTAAAATGAAAAATTAATTTAAATTGTGAGTAAAAAAAATTAAATAGAGAAATACATCATATTAAGAATATCAAATGCACTCCAATTGCTTATCATTGGTATTGTTATTTTTCTATAGCACTTAAAATGTTATCGTGTTAATATGTTATCAAAATGTTATCATATTGGTGAAAGGGAAATTCAATATTAAAAATATTTTTTTTGAAAAGATACAATATTAAAGTCGATCCGTGATATTAACTCATTCAACCATATTATCTATAATCAGTGGCGAATCCAGGGGGCTGGCAGGGGCTTTGGCCCCCTAAAATGTAAAATTCCTATTTAAGCCATTGATAGTTTTTAAAAATTTTAAATTAGTAAAGGTTAAATTGCACTTTGCCCCCCCTAAAATTTAAAAATTTAATTTTATCCTTTTAAAATTATAAAGATATAAACTAAAAAAAAAATTAAAATTTCATCTGGCCCCCTTACAAAATTGTTCTGGCTTTGCCCTTGTCTATACTAGAAATCTTATAGCATGCGTACACGTGTGAAAATCACGTATTTAGAATACAAATTTGTGTTAATGATAAATATGATTTGGAATTAAGTAAGAATATTACATGACATATGTACAATACTAAAATAAAAAATCAGATTAAATTGTGAGTAAAATGAAATTTAAATCACATCATATTAAGAATACTAAATGAATACAATTATTTATCATTGCTTTGTTATCAATCCTGAATTGATTTTGTGTTTGTTAACTTGATTGATTGACTCAAAATCTCCAAGAGGAAAGGAGAATTGGCCTTTAAGAAAAATAGTGGAAGCAATAAAAGAAAATGAAACAATGAACATAAGAATTTATAGTGGTCGGCCCCAATTACCTACTCCGCTACCTTAGCTTTCTACAACTAAGGATTTTACTAAATTTACTAATTTGATAACCTTTGAGGACAACGTTTAACCTTATAATCTTCCTTAAAATTTCTGTAACACCCCAAACTCGGCCTGAATGTTATGGCAGAATCTGGGAGGTCACATGGTAGTGCTTTTGAAACCGTGTTTGTCGAGTAAAAACCATTCCAGTTAATCAATCTTAGTTATGCTTTAAAACATGTCTCTTTTACGCGGAATCTTTAGAAAACATTCTATTTTAGGAAAACTCATTTATTACTTTCAAAATCCTTAGTTTTTATGAAAAGCCGTTCGCTTTTAGTGGAAAACGAGTTTTGATCCTACTTGTCTAAAATATAATAAATCATTGACAGTTCAAAAGCCCAATTAAAAACCAAAAGTCCATAGTCCTTAAATTACATAAATAAAACCCCAGATGAATAAATAATCAAATCAGTTAAACCATCAGAAAACATCTAAAATGTATTATGACTGGCCACCATCGAGTCCTCCACTGCACCGATCATTCTTTTGTTAGGGAGTACCTGAACAAATTAAACAAATAAATGGTGAGTTTTCGCAAACTCAGTGTGTAATTCCCCTTAGACAACATGCATACAGTCATATAACAGAACACAGTCATAATTTATTTAGAATTCGGGCGTGAGCCCTTTACAAAATTGGTGTGGAACTTAGCCCACTCAGAAATATAGATATAGCATGCATAACATAGTAGAATATAGAATCATGCCCACCAACCCTGCACATCAACTACGTCCATCCCAACACCCCATGTGGGCATAAAATCAACTCACCCATCCCTGCACACCAAATAGGAGATAAAATTGACCCATTTATCCCTACACACCATACGGTGTCGAAATCTGGCACATATAAAAAATATGCAGCCTAGCTGCCAGATAACAGGCTTTAGAAGCCTTTCAGATGCTTTCTTCAACTTCATCAATCCTACCCCGATGCAATGCATCATACAGATATGGCATGCTATAATGCAGATAAACTGATCATACATTTATATTTAGAACAACACAGATATACATGCTAAGAGTAACATGCTAATACATACATCAATATTAAATCACAGAGTCAAGGGTCTAAGTAAGGCTTACTGACCCTACAACAGGTCACAGTTGACTTGGGCGACCCGTGTAACCTTACAGTTTATTTCAAAAAATGGGTTCACACGCTCGTTTGGCCTTGGCCGTGTGGATTACACGACCTAGCCCAAAATACTACACGCCCATGTGGTTCACCTGTGTGGGCCCATATGCTCGTGTGGCCCATACAGCCCAATTAGTCGAGTCCATGTGTCGCACACGGCCTCGTTAGCAATCATACGGACATGTCTTTCACTCGTGTCATGTGTGCACGGCCTGGTTCGTCGATCACACGGCCATGTACTGCCACACGGCCTACCACACGGCAATCCACACGCCCGTATGGCGTTGACAGATTACTTTTCGGCTTTTGCCAAATCTTATTTTCTGTGCAATCTGAGTACACACCTGGTATCGTTTCGAAGCTAATGCACCCACGAACACTCTAGAACCTACATTCAGTATTTCATCTTTTAAAAACCCAAAAAAGAGTCTAAATCGACTAAACACAAATACCACGACTTGGCTTACCACTACCGACGAACACTACTTCGATTTAAATCGTCGAATCATTGATTTCCAGCCTCCTGGTTGCCCCCTAATCATCAGTAAAACACCACTTAATCTCTTAATTAAAGTAGTGTTCAAGATCATTAAACAGAAACTTACCAATGAATAAAATGTTTAAGAGTCACAAAAGCTCGCTGCAACGAAAACTAAAACGAATAATATGGAAGTAAGAAGAATTTTGGCAGCAATAGAAGTAGGGAAAAAGGAAAACGACAGCAAAAGAGAGAATAGGGGAGGAGGGTAGCCGAAATTTTATCAAAAAGAAAGTAGAATGCCAACAATTGCTAACCCCTAATCTAAATCCCTTAATTCTCTCCACTAATCCCACAACTCAGACTTTTGGTAAAACACAAACTCTTAGCCGAAATTTGTAGCAAAAATAATCCTCTTACCACTACAGAGATTTGAACACAAGACCTCTAGCATAATATCATATTCAATTAAACACCAGACCAGCAAGCCCCTTTTGACATATTCTTTTTAATACATTCTTATAAGCCTATTAACCAAAAGTAAGGCTTCATGCAATAAAAACCAAAACTTTACTCAAGCTAAGGCTTGAACTTGGGACCTCTCATACATACCCAGAACACTTAACAACTGAAGTAGATACACAATTGTGTCAAATAACTGCAGAAATAAATTCATAAATTTTGGGGCGTTACAATTTCTATCCAAAATCTTAAGATTGTAACTCTCTTAAGGTTTTTATCCAAACCTTAAGATTCAACCATGTCAAAAAGATATAAAGAAGCAAACAAGGAAACAATCCTTACAATATCATAATGTTTGCCAATTAAGCTCAAATAAACAAGAATGCACTTGAGCTAAAGAATAACAATGAAAACTCAGGAGTGTGCATAAGAAAAATATGAAATAATTAAACAATAAGGTTGTTTTGATTGATTTTTAAGCTTGACGATCTATCTCTTTATTGTAGGACATTTGAAAGATGGTATTTATACCCTCTAATTCATTTTCAACCATTGTGGTTGTTGTGAAAGTTAATAGAGCCATTGGAATGAAAATACTAGATCATTAAATTCATATACAACAAAAGGTATTGATACATTTTCTACGAGTATTGATACTATTAGCATTTAATGCCTGATTTAGTGACTGTTAAAGTTAGTTAATTTACATCTATACCAAAAATAATTTATTGATACTTGGTAAAAGGTGTCAATACTTTTTGTAATTGATTGAAAACCAAATGTCAATTTAGTATTGATTTTATAAAGGGTAACGATATTTTGAAAACTATCAATACTTGGCCACAAAGTCTGGCCTGGAGTAATACTGACTTGTTTTAAAACGATTTTAATTTAATTGAAAATGTTTAACTCAATTGAAACCATTTTAACTTGATTTTATCATTTTGCTAATTTTGTTCAACTTTAACTTTTATACAAAAATATTTTAACTTGTTATATTAAAACATATTATCAAATAAAGTTAGGTGTAATAGTGTTCATTTGTGATAGGTGTTCATTTGTGATACTATCTCAATCGACAAAATTATTCATATATACAAATATATAAAAATTCAAAACACAAATATTATACTTATTAAAGTTTTAAAATAAAAACTAATAATTACTTTAATTCAAATGATAAATGAAAAAGTTTTATATGCATGGTGTCATTTATGGATAAATTTTTATTGATCTATTAAAATATGAAAAGACAAAAGCATTCACATAATCATATAACTTTACAAATAAAATAATTTTTTTGGTAATTCCTTAACTGAGTTGAAACTCAGTTGATGGGTGACACTAACTAAATAAAATGCTTAATAAATAGTATAGATACATAAAACACGAGGTGGGTGGAAAAAATTATGTAAAAAATTTATTTAAGACCATAATGAAGCTCTGTCTCGCTAGTTGTAACTTTACGTTTTGTTTCTGACAGTCTTAAAATTTGAACTTTAAGCTCTCATAAACCTAATCCATATATATCATACAACACTTAATTAATTATCAAATATTAAAATCATATAAAAATCAAGCATAATTAAAAAAAAAAAAAAAAAAACTCAAACAAACGCAAATGAGAAAGCCAAGATGCAACATTTCACTAAACAACCAAACGAAATATTAAATATAAAGGCCGAAATATGATCACTTATTACATATGAAGATGTTTCTCCATTTGTAACTACTGACACTGAGAGTTGCTTTGAATTTTTTGTTAGGAGAGAGTAAGTAGAGCTTAAGGGGAGCTGGAGCTTAATGTCAACGACGCTAGTATTACATTCATTATTTGAGAAAGTTGACTTCATGTTTTAGGTCAAAAATGCTAAAGAAGAGAATTGTCAATGACTCGAAAGTTGCATGCAAATTCCATTACTAGAAAAATTTTCAGAAGCCTATTAAAAAATTCTTTTAAAAGGAAATTTACAATTTTTAAACGACTTTTTAGGTCATTGATTAGGCTAATAAGAAATATTCATGACGGTCGGTGGTGTTGATAAACTATAAAAAGTAGCATGTTTTAATCTCATGCTTAATATGTTTTTGGATGATTTATTATATAATTTAGTGAACTTGATGCCCTTAATTCTTTAATTTTATGATTCTATACTTAAAAAAGTATAAGGAAGCAAAAGGAGCGGAAAATGGGCCAAAATCGGACAAAACGGGCTATTTTAAGGATCTACACGGCCAAGCCATTCCCACATGAGCTGAGCACACACCGTGTGAGCCATACGGGTTTCCCACATGCCCATGTGCCAGTGTCGATTTCAAACCCCATTTTCTTAATCCATGGAAAAAGCTAATTTTTAGGGTTTTTGAGTATTTTAAAGTTTATAAGTACATACTAGAAGAGGACCTAAGGGAACACGCAGAGCAAAACGAAGAAATTACTCAAAGAACATTATCGGATCCATCTCAGAAGCGGATATTCTTCAAGATTGAAGATCTTTAATTACTTTCTTTAGAATTTATTTGAGTTTCTTTGTGTCTAGTTATTATTTTATCTTTGAGATGTTTCTGTTTAGAATGATGAACTAAATTCCCTAGATACCTAGGGAAGATGAAACCTATATTAATCTTATTATTTAATTGTCTGAATTACATGATTAAATACTTGTTTCTTGTTCTCAATTATGTGTGCCTATTCCATGTTTTAATAATTTAGGGTTATTAATTCATGTTGAATGTGCTTATTTTAGTGGAGCAAAAGTCCCTGTTTAAGAGTAGATCTAGCATAATTGAGTGGAGTTGCATGCAATCTTAGAAATAGAACGACATAAATCTACCGGATTAGAGTCAAATCTAATAACGGAATCCATAGAATGAGTTAATGCGACAATAGAGGTTTTAATTAGAAAGAAATTTCAATTAATGAACCTAGAGTCAGTTGTTCTTAGTCTCGAAAGAGATATTAACATAATTTAGGGATTTCTGAAGATCAAGGCACAAGTGAATAAATCTTTTAATTCAGAGTCATAATAATAAGTGAAGTATAGGTTGATTCTTTCCTGGGCATTGTCTCTCTCATTGATATCTTCGATTGTTTTCTTAATTCACTCTCTGTTGCATTCTTAATAATTAGTTAATTAAATTTTAGATTACAATCAATCCCTCAATTTATTCGGCCAGATAATAAAAAGATAGTAATTACTAGTACTTTTAGTTCTTGTGGATATGATATTTCCGACTTATCATAGCTATACTATTATTCGATAGGTGCTCTTGCATTTGTTGTGATTTTAGTTAGTTAAGTGAATCATCCATCAGGTGTGCTTTTGGAAACTTTGTCTAAGGGCTGCTCTGACTCTCCATATAATTATTTCTTGATATGTGTACTTGTAACTACTTGTAATAGTAATATTATTAAGGGATGAATCTCAAAATTATATATGAACTTTAATTTAATGTGTAATTATATACATGAATTTTAATTTAGTGTAATTATACATGTAAAATTCTGTTTTTGAAAGGTAAATTCATTAATTCATTAAATGAATGGAACTGTATAATTTAAGGGAAAAAAAATAAACACTCGTAGTATATGGTGAAAGATAAGGTTACTAACCAAAAAGAGACTTCAGTCCATGGGACATAACATCAACACTTGCTGCAAATTGTGTCGTGGGCTGAGGAGACAAGGGATAATCTGTTTTTTGATAGTGAGTTCTCGAAGGAAGTTTGGGGAGCAGTTCTTAAGCTTTGCAATATTAATAGAAGGCTTAGTTGTTAGAATCAAGAACTCAGGTGGGCTATCACATAAAAAGGGGAAATTGACAATGATTAAAAATATTGTACAAGAATTAGATTAAGGGGGTAAAACTATTAATACTTGTCATTAGAGCTTCTTCAATACACCCCTACCTACTTTCTTTAAATTTAATGGTACCAATATGTGAAATATTATATTTTAAAGTCCTAGGAATAAAAAAAGGAGGAGCGTTCTAAGTAACACCATAGAAGAAGGTGTATTAGCAAGATCATGAGTTGCCTTATTTATATCTTAAAATGTATTTGTTTAAAAATTTTAAAAATAATCTTTGAAAAAATGAAAATATATGAAAATTAAAAAATAAAATAACTATTTTCATAGTTTTCACTAAAATTAAAAAAAGTTATTTTTGTTTGATATTCACCGTAAAAGATTCAAGATTAAATTGATAGAATATGTAAAATTAATCGCTAAATTTATTGATTGTTTTAGAATTTTGATCAAATTATTAGAATCTATAAACATTAGGAGGTTAAATTTGTTATTATATCATAAGAAAAGGTCACATCAATATTCTGTTAATGATTTTAATGAAATAGTGACCAAAACATCAAATGTCGATAACTAAAATAAAATTTTGTGGACCTAAGTGGCTAAAATAAATACACGATAATAATTGGATAACTATTATAAGAATTTTACGAAAGAGACTGTAATTTAAAATGAAAATTTATAACAGATTAAAAATAATTATATAACTCAAACTAAATTTCAGAATTTATGTTAAGCCTTATTTTTAAGCATCACTTCATGTAGAGATGCATTTTGTTTTTGCATAAGAGCATTACTTTCCCCTTTTTATTTTATTTTATTTTATTTGATTCTCTATTATTGGTTTCAATTCTTCCTCATTTATTCCACTATAAAATTGTTTGAAAGTATTATTTTGAAGTTTTGTAGAATAATTTTATTATAGATTCTGATCATATCTGTATCTTTTGACATAATGTTTAGAATTACCATAGCCATTACTCAACCTATAAATAAGAGGATAATGCAATTGAAATACACTCGAACCCACGTCCTCCTACATTAACAACAATATTCATACCAATCGAATTAATACTCAATTAACCTTTATTCCTAAAATTAAAATAACCAAAAAAAAAAACAAATAAATCAAAGGAAAAGTATATATGCCAAAGGTAACATAGTGCAAGCCTTCCACACGACGTTTCTACATCGTCATATGCCCCATGTCATATTATATTCTTTAAATTTTCGCTCTTCATGTGAAGTGATTTTGTTCTCACTCATCCAATATTATCGAAGATTAGTAAATGTAAAATTCCAAGTTTAATTCAATTTCTTCATGTAATATATGAAATTAATTTACAAATTTAAATTTAATTTTCGGCATTTATAATATATATTTTTTAATTTTCTATGCAAGACTTGCATATAGAAAATAAATAAATGTATCGATAATTTATAATTAATTATTCTCTCTATTTATTTTCTAATATTCTTCGAGGTTGATATTATGTGCATAAATTTTGGTCCTATGGTTTCAAAAAGGAAAAAAAGTTTTCGATAAAAAATTGATAACTCATCTACTCTTTATGTATGCTTTTTAAAAAAATGTATATATACATGATAATAATTGACACATTAATTGATGTTATGAGTTAATTAGACATCAATTTAGTTACAAAAAAAATTAAAAAAATAATTTTTTTAAAAAATAAATTTTATTATAAGAATATTTATGTTTTTCCATACTTTATAAAATTTTTTAAAAAATAAATAATTTAAATTACAAGAAAAGATTGTATGAAACTGTGATTTCACGTCATCCTTATCACTTTCCAATGGAAGAATAAAAAATCAGATTCTTTCTCTTGATTTTTAGCTTTTTCCTTCTGCAAAAAAATTAAATCCAACTAAAAATGCTAAAAATCAAGAGAAAAAATCTGATTTGTCATTCTCTTATTAGAAAGGGATAAGATGATATGGAATCATAGTTTCATACAATTTCCTCTCTTAAACTATAACTTTAAAATAAATTTAAAAAATAGATAAATGTTAAGCTTGAAAATTCTTTTGATAAATGTTGGTTTGATTTTATAAAATTTTCATAGTGACTTGTGTATTACATAATTCAATATATAATTTGTTAATGTCAACTTGGATCAACAAGGATTTGGACTGACAATTGAGTTGTGAAAGTGAGAAAGCCTGCAAGAAAGAAAGAAAGAAAGAAAGAAAGGTGAGTTATGGGTAGCGGGAGTTAATATTCCCATCGCTCTTCGATACTTAATGATTTTTGTTTAGGAAAAATGAAAAAAGGTACAAGATGATTGAATAGTTTACATAATCAAAAGGACTCCCTGGAGGCCTTTTATGTTTACCTCCTTACCTTTCATGTGACAATCCTCTTAGCCTTGACGTCCAAGGTGCATCAGAATTGGTTCATCCTCCTGTTTTGTTCGTTTCCTCTTTTTGTTTAGTTCTGGCCATGTTAGGCTTTGTCTTGCAGGGTTTCTTCTAGTCATACATTAGAGATACCTAGTAGAATAAAAAGAAAAGAAGATTAAAATAAAAAGATAAATAAATAAATATATATAATAATGGTTAAAGTAATAGAAATCGAGTTTTCCTAATATTTTAGTTCTCCGGCAACGGCGCCAAAAACTTGATTGCACGTGATTCTTGCGATATGAAGTAATAAAATTTATAAAGAACTGATCAGACCAAAACTAACTAATATCACGATTTTAAGGCAAGCGTACCTATCGAATAGTAGTAGAGCTTAGTGGCAAGACCGAGTTATTGTACCCAAGGGAACCAAAAGTACTAGTACTTACTTCATTTCTATTATCTAACCTAATAATAAGAGGGGTTTGTATGGAGCTAATTCTAAAACTAAACTAAGAATGCACAAAAAGTAAATTGGGGAAAACTTTTGGGAAAAGCTGATTGATATAGGCAACACTCAAAGGAGAATCCACCTAGACTTCACTTGTTATTGGCTCTTGAGCTAGACGATTTATTCACTTAACTTGATCCGTAGAGATCCCTAACTTATGTTAATCCATTCGTCAAGGCTAAGAACAACTAGGCCTAGGCTGTTAACTAAAGTTCCTTTATTAATTAACACCCTAGGTTGCATTAATTCGATCTATGGATCCCCTTATTAGGTTTGACCTTAATCTGGCAGATTTATGTCGCCCTATGTCTAGGGTTGCATGCAACTCCGCTTAATTATGGTAGATCTACTCTTATCATAGGGACTTTTGCTCCTCTACTTTAAGCACATCTATTTCTTGAATTAATACCTAGGAATATTAAAACAAGAATTAAGCACACGTAATTAAGAACAATTCAAGTATTTATCATATAACTTAAGAATAATTAATAACAAGATTCGTCTTAGGTTTCATCCCCCTTAAGTATTTGAGAGGTTTAGTTCAAAATAAAGAAAGAAAACATCGCAGAAGTAATAAGATAACAAAACATAAAAGAACCCAAAAGATCCTTGAAGGATTGAAAGGAAATTCTCTGTCTTGATGTAGAGTTCTGGCTTCTGGGATGAATCAATCGGCTTCCCTTGGAGTAATCCCTTGCTTTCACTTCTTGTGTTGGTAGAAAAGAATATTTCCCTTAGCGGGGAAATAAGCACACCCTTTGCAAGGAATCAAGTACACCCTTAGAGTTGCCTCCTAGGGTCTTTATATAGAGCTTTGGGATGCCTTTCTTAGCCTCTAAGCATCCAAATCCGAGTGAAATTGAACTTCCTTATGACAGGGACACGCCCGTGTGCCACGACTGTGTGGTTTCGACAAGAGGCCGTGTGGGTCTGTTGAGGGTGGCACTGTCGTGTAGCCTAGCCGTGCTTGTCAGGGCTGGGCTGTGTTCGACCTTGTGTGGTACGGCCGTGTGCCACGGCCGTGTGGTGACTCCTTGGGCAGGGTCGTTTTCATATTTTGGCCTATTTTCCTCGTTTTTAGCCCGTTTTCCATTCTTTTCTCTTCCTTATGCTCTCCTGGGTATAAGATATGAAATAGAAAGATTTAGAGCACCAATTCTCACAAAATTAATAATAATTTATCCAGAATATAGGCTAAACATGAGGTAAAAATATGTATAATTTATCGTTTACCAATACTCCAGATGTTATCACCGGTACGTTCCTTATTTTCGATATAACTTATACTGCGTTGATAGACATAGGATCTACTCATTCCTTAGTAGCTAGTTTTGTATCTGAGATCTTGGGAATTACTATCGAGAGCATTTCTAGTGAGATCACCATATTAAGTTCGATGGGGCAATCTGTTTTGATTAGTAAACTTTATAGTGATGTTCCGTTAAAGGTGCAAGGGGTCGTATTTCTGGCCAATCTGATGGAATTATCGTTTGATAAGTTCGACTTAATTCGGGGTATAGACTGGTTAGTCAAGTACCTAGTTAGTTTAGATTATGCAACTAAGAGGGTTGTTTTGAGAACTGAAGATGATAATGAGGTGGTTGTGATTGGTGAGCGTCGAGATTATTTATCCAACGTGATCTTTGCTCTTGTGGTTAAAAAGCTGGTTCGAAAAGGGTGTGAGGCGTATTCGGCTTACATCAGTGTTTCTACTTCTAGGGACTATTTTACCTGTGATATTAGAACTGTGACGGATTTTTTGAATGTCTTTCTTGAGGAGTTACCGGGTTTACCTTTGAGTCGAGAGGTTGAGTTTGGAATAGAGCCTCTTCTGGGTACAACTCCGGTGTTCATTGCTCCATACTGTATGGCACCAAAGGAGCTTACAGAGCTTAAGGCTCAATTGCAAGAGCTTCTGGATCGTGGTTTCATCCGTCCTAGTGTGTCTCCGTAGGGGGTACCAATTTTGTTTGTTAAGAAGAAGGATATGGCCATGAGGATGTGCATCATACAAGTCATCGATCCTCGGAAGTAGATACTTATTCTTTACAGTCAACTTACTGGTGGCCGGGTTTAAAGCGTGAGGTTAAAGATTTTGTTGTTCGCTGCCTGATGTGCTAGCAGGTTAAGGCTGAGCATTAGTTGCCTTTGAGTTTGCTATAGCCAGTTAAGATCCCGTTATGGAAATGTGAGCGAGTAACGATGGACTTCGTTAGTAGGTTACCCTTGACACCTACTAAGAAGGATTCTGTTCGGGTCATCGTGGATCGATTGACCAAGTCTGCTCACTTCATACTGGTTTAGACGGACTATTCTCTACAGAAGTTAGCGAAGCTCTATATTTCTAAGATAGTAAGACTGCATGGGGTTCCTGTTTCAATTATTTCTGATAGGGATCCTCGCTTTACGTTTCGATTTTAGAAGAAATTACACGAGGTTCTGGGTTCGATATTAAGCTTCAGTACTGTGTTCCATCTTCAGATTGATGGTCAATCTGAGAGAATGATTCAAATACTAGAGGATATGTTTTAGAGTTGTGTGATAGATTTTCGAGGTAGTTGGGAGGATTATCTACCGCTAGCTGAGTTCGCCTACAATAACAGCTTCTAGTCTAGTATCCAGATGGCACCTTACGAGGCTCTTTTTGGTCGCAAGTATCGTACTCCACTGTGTTAGACTGAGTTAGGTAAACATCGAGTTTTGGGTCCTTAGTTGGTTTCTGACACTAAGGATAAAGTTCGACTGATTCGAGATTGTTTGAAAGTGGCTTCTGATAAACATAAATCTTATGCAGATCTAAAGAGGTGTGATATTGAATACTCTGTGAGGAACTTTGTGTTTCTTAAGTTTTGTTTATGGAAGAAAATTCTAAGATTCAGTCGTAAGGGCAAGCTGAGCCCTAGGTTTATTGGGCCGTTTCAGATTCTAAAATGTATGGGACCAGTCGTTTATCAGTTGAAGCTACCTTCAGAGTTAGACTGTATCCACGATATGTTCCATGTCTCGATATTGAGGCGGTATCAGTCTGATCCATCTCATGTTGTCTCTATTGAGGAGATCAAAATTAGATCGGATTTCACTTTTTGAGAAGGAGCCGATTCAGATTCTAGAGTGAGATATTAAGGCTCTAAAGAGAAAGTCCATACTGTTAATAAAGGTTCTGTGGCGTAATTATGGCATTAAGGAAGCCACATGGGAACTTGAGGACTTGGTGCGTCAGCAGTATTCTCATTTATTCTGATTAGGTAAATTTCGAGATTGAAATTTCTTTTAGGGAGTAGAGTTGTAACGCATTGACTTATTTATTTTTGTTTCTATAAATATTTGACACAACAGTGTATCTGGTTCAATGATTAAGTGTTCTGAGTGTGTGTGTAAGGTCCCAAGTTTAAGCCCTACCTTTGGCAAATTTTGGTTATTTTTTTTATCTAAGGCTAACCTTTGTTCAAAGGGCTTATACTTGAATGTCTATTAATTCATATCAAAATGAACCTGCTGGTTCGAGTGGTAAGGAAGTTAGTGTGTTGGAGGTCTTGTGTTCGAATACCTGTACAAGCGAAAGTGATATTTTTGCTCAGTTGGCTAACAGAGTTTCGGTTGAGCTAAAAGTCTGAGGGAGTTATGAGTTAGTGAGAGGGTAGGAGAGAATCTGGGGATATGTTTTATTATTATTATTTTCCCTAAAATCCTATTTAATGTTTTCTTCTCTAAAACTTTCCTTTTCAATTTTTTTCTTTTCTAATTTCTTCATTCTCTGATTTCTGCTTGCTTTTCTGTCTTTTTACCACTGCGTTGGGTGCTGTAGACTCTGTTAGGTCTGTTGAAGGTAAGTCTTCTTGAAAGCTTGAGCTTTTGGGAAATCATTTTGGATGTGTTAACGTGATGAGTTCTTGTGTAGGTGTTAATCAAAGGGACCGAAATTTGTCTTCAATTGTGTAGTGTGTTGGAGTTTTAAAGCTATTTTGGTAAGCGGTTGAGTATGTCGATTTTATAAATTCTCAAGTGTGTTAATTGGGGGTTTTGTTAGTTTGGTGTTTTGGTACTTGGATTTAATTAATTGAACGATATTTTTAGGTTTGGAGGGCTCGTAAGTGGCATCACATCAAATCGATACAGGTGTGTCCCCGAAACGCAGAAAATAAGCTTCAACAAAAGTCAAAAGATTTTGCTATTGACGCCACATGGGCATGTGGTCGACGAAGCCATGGCTGTGCGTATGACACGGTCGTGTGACGGCCGGAATGTGGCCGTGTGACGGCCGAAATGTGGCCGTGTGAGCCACACGGGTTAGGCCAAGTTGGGCATGTGGGCCCACACGAGCATTCTACACG
Source organism: Gossypium stocksii (assembly GCA_020496765.1). NCBI lineage: Eukaryota > Viridiplantae > Streptophyta > Magnoliopsida > Malvales > Malvaceae > Gossypium > Gossypium stocksii. The sequence goes on from CM035623.1 coordinate 117,947,108, forward strand.
GCCGTGTGGGTTTTTGGACCAGGCAGTGTGAATCGCACGGGTAAGGCCAATCAGGGCGTGTAGGCCACACGTGCGTGTGGACCCACACTCGCATGTGGGCCCATAAATCTAGAATATTCCCTAGGGTCACACGGGTCGCTCCGATCGACTGTGGGCCTACTATAGGATCGGTAAGGGTTAACTAAACCCTAGTTTGTACGCTGTGAAATTCTAATAAACTGTTCTGAATTGTATACTAAATGTATGCCTGTCTGTACTGTCATCTATATATAAACATGCTGATCATGATTAATCTGATAAATCTGTATTTGATTTCTGTTATCTGTATGTGACTTGAGGTGGGATTTGTTTATATGGAGGAAGTGTTCTGACAGACGTATACCGCCTATATTTTGGCAGCTTCGCTGTATATTACCTTATACGTGTCTTAATGGCATAATGTGGTGTGTAGGGTTGGGTGAGTGTTTTAAACCCCACATGATGTGATGGGATGGTCAGAGTGGAGTGTAGAGGATAGGTGTAGGACTTATATATCTAAACCTGATATCTGAATCTAAGTCTGAAACTGAATCTGAATCTGTTCTGACTGTGTATATAATTCTGTATGTTTTTATGCTTAATTCTATTAGGTTACACACTGAGTTTTCGTAAACTCACATTTGTTTGTCTGTTCTGTACAGGTAATCCACAGACTTAGGTGGAACAGTACAGCAAAGAACTCAACGGTGACCACTCAACCGTAAATTGTTTTAATTTAGCAATTTATGATTTTTTTTTATGTTTTTGGTATCCATTTTTGAGAGTTTGTAATTTCTGGGACTCTCTGGACTTTTGGTTTAAACCTGTTAAATTTTGGTTTGTTGATTTTTTGCATGTTTTATTAAATTATTTTTATGAATTGGTGGGTTTGCAACGCAAAAAGAGGTTTCCCAAAAAAAATACGTATCGAATTTCTAAAACGTATCTGTTTTGTTAGACTTTCGCTGTAAAATAAGTTTTGGCAAACAAATTAGTCAATCAACATTTTTGAAAATGGTTATAAAGCTAAAGAGATCAGTACCTGATGTGATTTCACTTAAGTAAATCCATTCTCTGTGACATCTCCGGATTCGGCCATAACGTTTAGGCCAAGTTTGGGGTGTTACAACATGTTTGGGCTACCTACTAATATAAGTTGCCTTTACTTATTACGATCCGACCACATAATACCGCTTGATATTAGTTAAACTTTAGATAATTAGTAAACTAATATTTGTTTCATTTTTCTTTACGTGCAAAAACCATTGAAGACAATATATATGAATATATTAATGATACTAATGGATAATTTATTAAACTAATTTTTTCGAAAAACTACAAGTACATATAAATAAAATCACTACACTAAAGGCACTAGATCTTGACAGATTTAAATCCTACAACTCACTATATACCAAACTTAAACTTATACAAAATATTTAGATCACTTTCCTTTAAATTTTCTATCAAAAAATGCAGCTATAAAATCAAAGTGGTTCCTAATAGAATAATATATAAAGCGCTAACTTTCTTACAAACTAAGTCAAGCTTCACATATATAGTTATTTTAGCTATGGTGAAATCAGGGGCATAGCTAAAGGGGCTAGTAGGAGTCCAGTTTCCCCCTAAAGTGGAAAATTTTTCATTTAATTGCTTTAAAATTTTAAAAAAATTTAAATAATAAAAATAAAATTACACTTTGACCCCCTTAAAAATGATAAAAGTTTGATTTAATATTTTAAAAATTATAAAGATATAAACTATTAAAATGATAAAATTACATTTTTACTATCATAAAAATTACAATTTAATTTCGGTCCCCTAAAAAAATTTTCTAACTTCGACCTGGATGAAATACAAATATATTACAATAACAATTCCCACCAAAATATCTTACATAATAAGACTACTTTATTAAGATAAATAATGAAAATTTCATTATATTCTTTAAATCACTCGATCAAATTCCCATAAAATAGGAAATTCTATTTGCATGATGAATTGAAATTCGATCATTTATGATTTGTTCCTCCGTTAGATTAATCTTCTAAGATGTGCCATGAAAGCTTGTAACAGATTATGAGTTCAACATTCAAATAGATTTAGCTAAAAGGATTATCAGTTCTAAACATGATAAATTATTGTTTCAGCCTGGCTACAACATAAGTTGAAACTGCTCTTGTAGCTGCAACCATAATTTCTCCAACAGAGGTTTCATCTGCACCACATTTATAGAGCAAAATTTATGATTAAATAACTATATTTTTCAAATAATTTAAATTTATTTCAAATCTATCCGTAAAAGAGCTAAAGGGTATAGGCAGTATGGGGCTTAATGCAACTAAAATCATGTAAAGCATTTACATTGGTATGTAAACTGGCACCATTGAAGGAAAGTTTGATTCCTTTGAACAATATTGTCTAGCAAGCATCAGAACCTCCTTTCCAAAACTTTCAAAGCATAATTATATGTTTTCTCTTTATTAAATTTGATTCTCCATTTTTTGTTGCTTCTTCTAATCACATCTACTATAAATTTGCCTTAGTTTATTGCTAAAAACACAACTTAAAACAAAAGATTTTAACTAGAAATAAAAAATGGGACAGCCACCAAGCAAACCAAGGTTTCCTCAACCAGGGGATCACATCTACTGTCGAAGAAAGGGAGGTCTCTATTATCACCATGGTTTGCTTCTATTTCTTTTCAATTTTTATCCATATATCCAGAAGATCATAACATGTATACACACACATAAACATTGGGTGTTTCTGATTGAGCACTGCAGGAATATATGTGGGGGACGACATGGTGATTCATCTCGAGGGAAAAGCCAAGAAACTTGGGCCGCTACCTGCATGCCATAAATGTGGAGACAAGCGTGTCGAAAATGGTGAAATAGCAAAAGTATGCATAGATTGTTTCCTTGATGGTGAAACGCTCCAGATCTATGACTATGGAGTTCTCTTTCGAGAATTCAGTAACAGAAAACGTGGTACTTGCTGCCCACGCCATTCCAAGCCTCCCCATGAAGTTATTAGCGCCGCAACTGATTTACTTGAACGGACTGGGTTTGGCGCCTACGATATGTTTGCTAACAACTGTGAGGACTTCGCTGTGTATTGCAAAACAGGCTCTGCCGAAAGTTACCAGATTGTAGGCCATATTGAACAAGCTAGTCTTGCTGCTGCTGTTGCTGCTGGTGCTGCTGGTGGTCCCGCTGGTATAATTGTGTGCGCTGCTGTTGTGGCAGCTAATGCTATTTCGAAAGAGATCACCGGCGCCAAAAGACACAATTAGCAAAACATCAAGCTCCTGGTAACTTCTGCCTGCAACTCATTCACGGGACTTTAATTACATCTTACTTATATGTATGAACCATGTTAAGAAGATCTCATATCCCAATAAACTTAAAAGTCAAAGCCAACTAGTGCTGATATTTACCTATATGCAAATATGAATTATTTATCATCCTTTTTTTTTATAAATATTAAAAATTCTACGACGATAGAAATTGCATATTTAGTATATAAGTGTGTTTGAAAAAAATATACAATAAATAATATAAATATATGATTTGAAACTAATAATAACAATACATCTGTAAAATGCACAAAATTAAAATGAAAAAATTAATTTAAATTGTGAGTAAAAAAATTTAAAAAGATAAATACATCATATTAAGCATATCAAATGCACCCAATTGCTTATCATTGGTATTGTTATTTTTCTATAGCACTTAATGTAACGCCCCACCTACTTTATGCTTCTGTAATTCTTAAAACAACTATGTATCTGCTTTAGTGGTTTAATGTTGTGAGAGTTGCTTTAGTGGTTTAATGTTTTGAGAGTGTGTGAGAGGCCTTGGGTTCAAGTCTCTATTTTGTCAAATCTTGTTATTTTTCTGATCTAAGCCTTATCCTTATGGAGTGGGCTCATATAAAATTGCTTGTAAATCCAGCTCAGAATGAGCTTATTGGTTCAAGTGGTAAGGGAGTTGGAGTGTTGAATGTTTTGTGTTTGAATCCCTCTTGATAACCTCTGTTCACGCTCACGATCTTACTTGCACGGCTCCGCTTCTTTCCCTGCTAGGTGAACTAAGCACAGGAGAAGCCTACAGGAAAGGAGATCTCGCTCTTTCCTTTCACCGGTCGGGAAGTGCATCCTATCCTATAATAAGCAACTGGGTCTTTCCTGCTTGGGAATTTGAGTAAGCAGGAAGCGTACTTGTTAAGAGTAGGGGCGCCATTGCTGAGTGAAGGAACGTGCCAAGGTCGGGGGGAAAAGAAGAACAGAAGCCCTATTCACAGCTTTTTCGATCTATCTAAGCTACTACGTCAATTTGTGATTCAATCGATGCTAATTCGGCTATTAAGGTTGGCCTAGGTCGTTGCCGCTAGGATTGAGCGAGACTAGACCTAAAGGGTTCAGCCCGGGCTTAGGCCCCATCCCTCTTGAGCGAATTCTTTCCTAGAGTGCCGGCTAATGATGTAATAGCCTAAATTTCAGTTATGTCGGAAATAGTGGTTCGAGACCACCAAATCCGGCAAATAAACTTGTAGATTATATTTTTTAATATTTATGAGCCAAATGTAGTTTTTAAAATATTTTTGAAATAGTAAATTGTGATTTATTTGGTCAAGAAATTGAGAAAAAGAGGTATCGAGATCTTGGTGTCATAAACTGAGTTGTAAATGTTTTTATAAATATTTACGAAGTGTCATTAGGGTGGTATTAAAGTTTCATTAAGAAATTTTAACGTTTTGATGATTAATTGATTAAAAAGGACCAAATTACAAAAAATGCATTCCCGGGACTCCGTTCCAATAAATTGGATTCGTAAATATTTTAATAAATATTTATGAAGTTAGTTGTGTGTGCTTAATTAGGTTTAATTGGGTAAATTTAGCTTAATTTAGAGAAATTAGTGAAAAAGACTAGATTGAATAAAGGTTGAAAGTTTAATTGTAAATTAAAAGAAATTATAAAGGACCAAATAGACAATTAAGCCACATTTGGAATATGAGGCGGCAAATGGGAGAATATCTAAGATTTTTCCTTAGATTAATTACATTTATTTTATTTAATTGGTTTATATAATATATTAATTGATTATAATTATGTTATATTATATGATGAAATAACTGAGATAAAGACAAATGGATGGTGTAGATAATGTACAAATGTAGAAAAATGTATATATACAATAAATAAAATGTAGATAATACAAATATTAGTAATTAAGTAGATATTTATTATTTATTATTAATAAATAAAATATATTTATTAAGTAACTAATTAAATTATAAGATTTTTTCATCATTAACAAGTTAAATGGTGACAAATGTAATTAAAGTATTTGTTATTAAATAAATTTTTATAATAGTAATTATTATTATAAACTATATATATATATATATATACAGGGGCGAAGCCAGAACAATTTTATAAGAGGGGCGGAAAAAATTTTAATTTTTTATAGTCTATATCCTTATAATTTTTAAAGGATTAAATTGAATTTTTATAATTTTAGGGGGTCAAAGTGTAATTTTACCTTTACTAATTTGAAATTTTTAAAAAATCTCAAGGGCTAAAATAGAAAATTTACATTTTAGGGGGGCGGGGCCCATGCCTACCCCCTGGATCCTCCTCTGTATATATATAAGTCATAAAGAAATAAGGAAAAACAAAGCTAAAAAGAAACAAAGAGCAAACGGGAAAGAAAGAAAGAAAGGGAGAAAGAAAAGAAGAAAGAAAAATTATGGTTTGAAGGTTTAAAGCTTTATTAGGTAAGTCAATTTAGCTTTTTTTGCTTAATTTTGATATTTTAAAAGCTTTAGAACAAAGTTTTGATGAAATTAAATTGATATTTTAAGAGTTCATAGGTTTTCAAGTATAGTTTATGTTGAACAAAAATATGAATTAGGGACTTAAATGAATGGATTAGAATTGATAAAAGGATTAAATTGTAAACTAGGCTATAAGTTTTATGTTGTAGGGACTAAATTGAGAAAAATTCAAAATTAGGAAAATATATTGAAAATTTAATAGATAAATTTGAGTTTGGATGAAATTTGAATAGAAATAGAGTGTGAATTGAATTAGAAAAGCAAGTAAACTTAGTTAGGATTTAATTGCAAATAAGCTGTAAGAAACAGTTTTGGACAGCAGAAGTATCCTAAATTTGAAAAATCACCAAAAATGGTATAAACTGAATTAGAAGTTGAGTAAGATATGGAATTAAATCTTATTGAGTCTATTTTCATATAAAAGAAACAGAGCAAGTAAAAGAATTTTGTATTCTGAGATATTTATATTTTTGTGAGATTGGTTCAGAATGATTTTGGGATCCTCTATTTTGAATTAGAAAAATCATTAAAAATTTTACAAAAATAATTTTTGGATATAATTTATATGGTTAGATTTCTTAATGATTCTATTTTTAGAATAAATAAACTAGAACATCATTTAAATTCTGTACAAAGAGATAATTAAATTTTAGTGAAGAGTGGTCAAAACTATTGAATAGCAAAATAGAGGAGAATTTAATGAATAAATTGTACTAATTGGACAAACCAAAAATTCTGAAAATTTTAGGGTAAAAATATATGTGAGTCTAGTTTCAAGGAAAATTAATGGATCTTAATTTGGAGTTCTACAACTCAAGATAAAAATAATTTAGTGACTATGACACGGATGGACAGATTTGGAATATACATATAAGTAAATAGTGAAATTATTAATAATGTTACTTAAGTGTGTTAAATACATTAAGGATGTGGAATGGAGAGGAGGAAGAGGAAAAATATATGAATGACTTATGTACAAATTGGTCATATGCTTGATTATATTGATAAATATTAAACTTTGTTAAAATGAAAATTGTTACAAATTCATGTTTGAATTGAATGCTATATGTGTTAAATGTAGAATTGTGTGTACAAGAATAGGTATTGAGGCTCATGATCAATTTGAATAATTATGCTTTGCATATTTATGTTGAATATAAAGAATCGGTAAGTTAATTACCATGTTATATGAATTTATTAAATATTACATGCTTACTTTGTTTTACTTTTTCCCCTGATTAATAATGATTGGGTAAGCTCCGGTAATGCCTCGTACCTGTTCCGATGATGGATATAGGTAGGGGGTGTTACAAATGATACATGCCATCCATCCATACTGCTACAGGGCTTAGAGGAGAGATTGGCTTCATGCATATTCTATTTCCAAGAGGGCCATCAAAGAGCCTCTCCTGTCCTACTTTCTGATTTAATTCCATCTGCACCTGACACCAGTAAGGGAAAGATAGTTCTGACTCGTCTGTTAAGCACTTGTCATTCGTTGGTTATTAGGGGCATCCCAAAAACATCCGGGTCAAAATATGGCTTTCAAATTAAGTTCCGAATTAATGGATACTGCCAAAGGGGGTGACGATGTCATACGCAAAAAGGAAGAGACTCATAGAATGGCAGTGGCAAATAGAGCTTTTGCACATTTTTGTTAATCCATGAACATGATCGATATAGATACATAGATTCATGGATCCATACATCTCGATCTGAAAAGAATAAATAGAAAAAGAAAGAATCGAAAGTGAGAGCGTAGGTGATATTTTTGCTGGTGTCAGTGTTTTGGTGGAACTAAAATTCTAAGTAGTGGGGAGTTATCGAAATATTTTATTTTGATTTTATTTTTCCAAAAATTCTGTTACACCCCCTAACCCTAAACTGTCACCGGAACAAGGTTATGAAGCATTACTAGACATTTCAGACATTGTATGAAAATTATACTAATAAATAACATACATATTCTAAATCATTCATTAAGTCCCTTTCATGGACCCTCGAGGCCCAATACATGTTAGAAGTGAATCGGGACTTGTTCGAATGCTCTGAAATTTTTTTGTGAAATTTTAAATTTTTTCCTAAGTATAGGGCTCACACGCCCATGTGGACCAAGGACACGTCCGTGTGGGCAGGCCGTGTGGCATCGCACTCCCATGTCCTTAACCCGTGTAACTCTCTGACTTGATAACTAAGAAGAAATTTGAGTCACACGACCAAGTCACATGCCCGTTTGGACTAATGTACAGTAGGAGAGCTTTGAGAAGCTCAAGACCTTTTTAATTCTGGCTCCTGTTCTGATATAGCCTAAGCTTGGTAAGGACTTCGTAGTATATAATGATGTGTCACATGTGGGTCTAGGTTGTGTTCTGATGTAAGACGGTAAAGTTATTGCTTATGCATCTCATCAGCTCAAGACTCATGAGGCTAATTATGCGACACACGACTTGGAGTTGGCAGCGGTAGTCTTCGCTCTTAAGATTTGGAGGCACTATCTGTACGGTGAGAAGTGTACCATCTACACTGACCACAAGAGCCTTAAATATCTCCTCACTCAGAAGGAGTTAAACCTTAGGCAATTGATAAATGATAAATTATACATGTTTTTACCTCATGCTTAGCTTAATTTCTGGATGAATTATCATTGAATTTGTGGAAATTGGTGCTCTTAATCATTCTATTTCATGTTCCATACTCAGGTGAGAATAAGCAAGAGAAAAGAATGAAAAAAATAGGCCAAAGTGTGAAAACAACACGGCCTGGAAGTTCACCACACGGCCGTGTCACACGGCCGTGCCACCTAAAGTCCAACACGGCCCAACCCCGACAAGTACGGCTAGACTACACGGGCGTGCCACCATCAACAAGCCCAACCACGGTCTGGGCCACGATCCACACGGGCTTGTCCCTGTCGTGAGAAAGTGCAATTTCACTCGGAAAAGGATGCTTAGAGGCTAAGAAAGGCATTCCAAAGCTTTATATAAAAACCCTAGGAGGCAACTCTAAGGGTGTGCTTTTTCTCCCATAAAAGAGTGCCTTATTCCTGCCGACACATAGAGTGGAAACAAGGGATTACTCCAAAGGTAGCTGATTGATTCATCTCAGAAGCCGAATTCTAAGTCAAGACAGAGGATCTCCCTTCAATCCTTCAGGGGATTTTTGGGTTTTTTATGTTTTGTTATTTTAATTCTTCTAGATGCTTTCTTTATTAATTATGAACTAAATCCCCCAAATACTTGATGAGGATGAAACCTAATGTAACAGCCCAAATTTCAGTGGTGTCGGAACAGTGATTCAAGATCACTAAATCCGACAAATTAGTATAAAATATTATTAATTTAATGAGTATAAGTTAAATGTGAAGTTAGGGAAATAATTGAAATAGTGAATAGTATTTTAGAAATAAATATTAAATAATTGAGAAGTGAAAACGAGGTATCGAGACCTCAGGATATTAAAACGAGCCATAAATATTTTTATAAATATTTATGGAGTGTTAGTATGTTAGTATTAAAGTTTCGTTAAGAAATTTTAAGGTTTTGATGGTCAATTGAGTAAAAAGAACTGAATTGTAATAAATGCAAAATTTGCTAGAAGGATTAAATAGCTTAAGTGTTAAAAGAAAGAGGATTTAAAGGGAAATTAAGCCTAAAAGTGAATAGGTTGGACGGCAAGGGCAAGAAAATCAGTAGAAAAGTAAGGGAAATAAGGGCAAAATTGGAAATTTTATAATTTTAACATATAAAATAAGGACAAAATTGAGAAATCTAGAGATCTCTTCATATTTCTCAGCCAAAACGCCATAGAAGGTCTGGAGAAAGCTGGTTTTTCATATTTTTACATCATGTGAGTTTGATTCTTGCTTTTTCTTGATAATTTTTATGTTTTTATGACTTTTACAACTAGGTCCACTTATAGAATTCATTAGTTTTTGATTTGGTGGGTGAAATTGGAAGTTACCCTAGCTGATTAAGGGAAGTTTATGATGAATTATTATGAAATTTAAGTTCTAATTTCATATTAAGGTGGCTTTATTAAGTGATTTTGATAGGAAATGGTATTTAGGACCTAATTGTGAAAAAGTTGTGAATTAGAGGTTGGTGTTGAAATTCAGAATATAAAAGGTTGTGAAATAGTTTATAATGATAAAATAAAGTGTTAATTGAGAAAATTTAGTTCAATTGATGGGTGAATTGAGCAGGGACTAAATTGTAAAAACTGTAAATTTTGGGGTAAAAGTGCAATTTCGAAAGTTGAACAGCATAAATTGTGAAGTGAAATAGAAATAAAATAAATGCTAATGAGTGAAAATATTTTGCATTTATAGACCAAGAAATCGAAGCAAGTCGCGGAAAGGAGAAAATAACCGAATAATTCCCGAATTTCTACAATTTTTGTGAATTAGCCCAGGTAAGTTCATGTGGCTAAATTTTAATGATCATTGTTAATATTATGAATTTTGTAATGTGTTATATGATGTGCATGTGACAAAATTATGTGATAAGATTATAAACAATGTAAAAGCATGAAATTGTAGGAAACTATCGGATTGAGTACCTTTGTCTCATGATACGTGACGAATTGACGGAAAAAGACCATGGTTGGACCATGGCAACAAATTATAAGTGATTTTCGTATAAGACCATAGCTGGGATATGGCATCGGAAACAAATGATAAGAGATTCCCGTATAAGACCATAGCTGGGCTATGGCATCGGTGAAGTGTGCCAAGTGATTTCCGTATAAGACCATAGCTGGGCTATGGCATCGGAGAAAAGTGATATGTGACCCGTGTAAGACCATATCCGGGATATAGCCTCGGTATGATTTGTGATCCGTGTAAGACCATGGCTGGGCTATGGCTTCGGAAAAAGGAAATGTGATTATGTGTAAATCTATAGTTCTACTATGGTATAAAGAAGGCAATGTACTCAATTCCGTATAGTTCCTAATTTGTGAAGAAGTGATAAATGGTAAATGGGCCCAAAAGGATGAATTTCGAGTATGGATGTTAATGAATGATACTAAGTAAAATTGATTTGATTTGTGAATGACAGGAGATAGTAGTGAAATGTAAACTATGTGAATGATTTATTAATTTGGTAAGTTTACTTTCCAAGCCTATGAACTTACTAAGCTTTCATAAGCTTACTTGAATGTGTTTGACATGTGTTGTAGATTAACGTGAATTCGGAGGATCGGATCATCACGAGGAATCACACTATCCTGACTTATTCCGGTAGTTTTTGGGTTATTATCTTTTGGTTTATATGGCATGTATAGCAATATACTCATGTTGTGTAATTAATCTTGCGATATGGTTGTGGTTGGATTGAGAAAATGCCTGATAATGATTTGTCCTTGGAAGGGTTAATTTAGATCATGTATGAGACCATGTATGTTCAAAGTGATAATAGTTCATGAATTTTCATAGTAAAGTGAAAATTTGTCATAAAATAGAATGTTGTAACAGCAGTAATATGAGTTTGAAAAATCACTAAAAATAGTAGAAAACAAATTAGGTGATGAATTAAATATGGAATGGAAGCTTATTGTGTCTACTTTCATATGAAAGAAGCGAAACAGGTAAAGGAGCTATATGTTATGAGATATTTGAGTTTTAGTGAAACAGGGCTAGAGTGATCTCTGGATCCCCTGTTCCAACTTTGAAAATTCACCATAAATTGTAAAAAAATAATTATGAGGTGTACTTTATATGTTTAGAATCCTTATTGAGTCTAGTTTTAATAGAAACAAACATCATATTCATGTGAATTTTTTTTCGAAGAGAAAAGTGGTTCGTAGTAAGTAGAGGTCAGTCCAGTCGAGATCTGAAACAGGGGTAACTTTAACTAATAAACTGTACTAATTGGCTCAGCCAAAAATTCTATAAAAAAATTAGTAGATAGATATATGAGTCTAGTTTCAGTAAAAATTTACGGATATTGATTTCGAGTTTTGTAACTCGAGATATGATTTTTTAAGCGACCATGACGCAGAAAGACAATTTGCTACGAAAATGAAATTAGTTGTTATAAAATTCAAAAAGTGATGAAACAAGTTTGGTAACACCTCAAGCTCGACTCCGGCGACGGTCTCGGGTAAGAGGGTTGGTGGTATCAGAGCTCAGTTTAGCCGATTCTCGGAACATTTATGAGGTTTAAATTGTTTAGAAATACATGCCATATAAACCTGTGATAGTGTGATGTGTATGATCCGATCTAACTCCTTTTATTTTATAGATATTCTCTGATTGAAAAGATGTCAGATGGACAAGAACGTAATGAACAAGAAGAAGTAAATAGTAGAGTGCAGGTTTCTGAACAGGGAACAAGTAGTGTTCCGATTTCTCTAATGCGACATCAAGAACTTAAAGATATGATTTATGGGATTATGAATCAATGGTACAGTGAAAAGATGCAAGAGGGAAATCAGGCTCAACAACATCCTCCCCCTACTGTACAACTGAATCCAGTAAGCGTACTCCTTTAGAAAAGCTCAGAAAACTTGGAGCTGAAGAATTTCGGGGAAGAGCAGATGATGATCCAGTTAAGGCTGAATACTGGTTACAGAGTTTGATGAGAATTTTCAAAGAAATGGCCTGTTCACCTGATGATTATTTGAGATGTGCTGTGTCTTTATTGAAAGAGGAAGCTTACCATTGGTGGGAAACGATTGAGGCCGTGGTGTCAGCAGAGAAAATTTCTTGGGAATTTTTCCAAAATGAATTTAAGAAGAAATATGTGGGCAGAAGGTATCTGGATAAAAAGAAAAGAGAATTCCTCGATCTCCGACAAAGAAATAAGACAGTAGCTGAGTATGAAAGAGAATTCGTTTATCTTAGTAAATATGCCCGGGATATTGTGCCTACAGAAGAGGAAATGTGTATTAGATTTGAAGAGGGATTGAATGATGAGATCAGAATGTTGATAGGAGGTAATGAGATACGGGAGTTTGTTGTTTTATCAGATCGTGCTCAGAAACTTGAAGAAGTATGTAACAGGAAAATGCAACGTGAAAGGAAGAACAAAGAGACTTTTAAAAGGAGTGCATCTAAATCGCTCTCATTTTCACCGGTGAAGAAGTCTAGAGAAGAATTTAGTTGGGCCACTTCAGTGCCAGAAAGATCGGGAAGAGGTAGATCCAGACGATCTGATTTTCGAGTATCCGACAGACCTGCAGTTAGTATGAGCAGTGTTCAAAATGCTCCTCGACCGAAGTGTCAATATTGTGGAAGGAATCATCCTGGTGAGTGTCGAAGCAAAATAGGGGCTTGTTATAGGTGTGGATCTACTGATCATTTCATTCGGGATTGTCCTCAACTACAAAGAGAAGAAGCAGATCAAAAAGAGAAAAATAGAACCCCTTCCCAAAGAAGTAAACGTTCAGGTCAGAGTAGCGCTACAGGAACCACCCGTTCAGATATGAAAGAATCTGCTAGCCGATCAGATGTTAAAGCACCTGCACGTACTTATGCTATTCGAGCGAGAGAAGAAGCGATAGCCCCGGACGTAATTGCTGGTACTTTCTATCTTTATGATGATACTGTGTATGCATTGGTAGACCCTGGATCTACACATTCATATATTTGCACTATGTTAGCTTCTGAAAAGAATTTATCTGTTGAACCTACTGATTTTGATGTACAAGTTACTAATCCCTTAGGCCAGTGCGTAATAGTTAACTTAATATGTCGTAATTGTCCACTGAGAATAACGGGCTGTGAGTTCCCTACTGATTTGATGTTATTACCCTGAAAGGTTAAGTGAAGCTATTAATATTATTTCATCCTTCTCTGCTCAGAAGATGTTACATAAAGGAAATGAAGCATTCTTGGCTTATGTACTTGATACTCGGGGTTCTAATTCAAAGTTAGAAGAGTTACCGGTGGTGAATGAATTTTCTGATGTGTTTCCTGAAGAGTTACCAGGTCTACCACCTGATAGAGAAGTGGAGTTTGTGATAGATGTAATTCCGGGAATAGCTCCTATTTCAGTGGCACCGTATAGAATGGCTCCGGCTGAATTAAAAGAGTTGAAGACACAGTTACAGGAATTGTTAGACAAAGGATTCATCAGACCAAGTATGTCACCTTGGGGTGCACCTGTCTTGTTTGTGAAGAAGAAAGATGGTTCGTTGAGGTTGTGTATAGATTATAGACAGTTGAACAAGATAACGGTGAAGAATAAATATCCTCTGCCTCGTATTGATGATCTATGGATCAGTTGAAAGGTACAGCAGTATTTTCAAAAATAGATCTTCGATCTGGGTATTATCAATTAAAGGTAAAAGAATGTGATGTGCCGAAAACTGCTTTTAGAACTCGGTATGGACATTACGAATTTTTGGTGATGCCATTTGGTTTAACTAATGCTCCTGCTGCATTTATGGATTTGATGAATCGAATTTTCCAACCTTATTTGGATAGATTTGTAGTAGTGTTTATTGATGATATTTTGATCTATTCGAAAACAGAATCTGAGCATGCTCAGCATTTAAGAACAGTATTGCAGACTTTGAGAGAGAAACAGTTATATGCCAAGTTTAGTAAATGTGAGTTCTGGCTTCACAAGGTTGCATTTTTGGGTCATATTGTATCAGCTGATGGAATTCGTGTTGATCCTGGTAAAGTGGAGGTAGTGGTAAATTGGAAAATTCCGAAGAACGTTATAGAAGTACGAAGTTTTCTAGGTTTAGCAGGATACTACCACCGATTTGTTAAAGATTTTTCCATGATTGCTTCCCCGTTGACTCGATTACTACAAAAGAATGTTGAGTTTGCGTGGTCTGAAGAGTGCCAACAAAGTTTTGATCGATTAAAGAAGATGTTGACTGAAGCACCAGTATTGATTCAACCGGAATCAGGTGTACCGTTTGTGGTATATAGTGATGCATCTTTGAATGGTCTAGGTTGTGTACTTATGCAGACAGGTAAAGTAATAGCATATGCTTCTCGGCAATTAAAACCACATGAGAAGAATTATCCTACGCATGATCTGGAATTGGCTGCGATTGTATTTGCTTTGAAAATATGGAGGCACTACCTATATGGTGAAAAATGTTATGTGTATACCGACCATAAGAGTTTGAAATATCTGATGACACAAAAAGAGCTGAATTTGAGACAGAGGCGGTGGCTAGAACTTTTGAAAGATTATGATCTTGTTATTGACTACCACCCAGGGAAAGCTAACGTTGTAGCCGATGCACTTAGCCGAAAATCATTGTTATTTGTCTTCGAGCATTAAACGCTCATCTGTCTGTTAGTGAAGATGGTTATGTATTAGCAGAATTACAAGCTAAACCAGTACTCTTTCAACGGATTCGGAAATTACAGGATGAAGATCCAAAATTGGTGTTGAAACGAGAGATGGTTCAAAATGAGTTAAGCTCGGAGTACTCTGTTGATAATAAATGTATGTTATATTATCGTGGTAGGATATGTATTCCGAATAATTCTGATTTAAAGAATAATATTTTATCAGAAGCTCATAATAGTATGTGTTCTATTCATCCGGGAAGTACCAAGATGTATTGTGATTTGAAGAAAATGTATTGGTGGCCCGGCATGAAACGGGAAATTTGTGAATATGTAGCCAAATGTTTGATTTGTCAACAGGTGAAAGCTGAGCATCAGGTACCGACGGGGTTATTACAGCCTATTATGATTCTGGAATGGAAATGGGAACATATCACTATGGATTTTGTGTCCCGGTTACCAGTGACTCCGAAAAAAAAAATTCAATTTGGGTGATTGTAGATCGGTTAACCAAATCAGCACATTTTATTCCAGTTAGGACAGATTATTCACTTGAAAAGTTGGCAGAAATATATGTGAATGAGATAGTGAGATTACATGGGGTGCCAATATCTATTATTTCGGATCGAGATCCGAGATTTACCTCGAGATTTTGGGGTAAGTTACAAGAAGCTTTGGGTACCAAGTTGAACTTCAGCACAGCTTTTCATCCTCAAACAGATGGACAATCCGAGCGGGTAATTCAAATATTAGAAGACATGTTAAGATGCTGTGTACTGGAATTCGGCGGCAACTGGAAAAGGTATTTATCCTTAGCCGAATTTACTTACAATAATAGTTATCAGACTAGTATCAAAATGGCACCGTTTGAAGCTTTGTATGGAAGAAAATGTAGAACTCCATTATATTGGACCGAATTAAGTGAATCAAAGCTAGTAGGAGTTGATTTGATTCGGGAAACTGAAGAGAAAGTTCGTATTGTTCGAGATAGTTTAAGAGCTGCTTCCGATCGTCAGAAATCATATGCAGATTTGAAAAGAAGAGACATAGAATTTAATGTGGGCGATCAAGTATTTTTGAAAGTGTCACCATGGAAGAAGGTTATACGGTTTGGTAAAAAAGGAAAACTTAGCCCACGATTTATCGGTCCTTATGAAATTGTTGAATGAATTGGCCCAGTTGCTTATAGGTTAGTCTTACCTCCAGAACTTGAGAAAATTCATGATGTATTTCATGTGTCTATGTTAAGACGGTATAGATCGGATCCATCGCACGTGATTCCTCATGCAGAGATAGAACTTCAGTCAGATATGACGTATTCGGAGGAACCCGTAAAAATTCTGGCACGGGAAATTAAAGAATTAAGGAACAAACGGGTACCGTTAGTTAAAGTACTATGGAATCGTCATGGGTTGGAGGAGGCAACTTGGGAAACGGAAGAATTAATGAGGTCTCAACATCCACACTTATTTTCAGGTATGAAATTTCGGGGACGAAATTCCCTAGAGGGGGGAGAGTTGTAACAGCCCAAATTTCAGTGGTGCCGGAACAGTGATTCGAGATCACTAAATCTGACAAATTAGTATAAAATATTATTAATTTAATGAGTATAAGTTAAATGTGAAGTTAGGGAAATAATTGAAATAGTGAATATTATTTTAGAAATAAATATTAAATAATTGAGAAGTGAAAACGAGGTATCGAGACCTCAGGATATTAAAACGAGCCAGAAATATTTTTATAAATATTTATGGAGTGTTAGTATGTTAGTATTAAAGTTTCGTTAAGAAATTTTAAGGTTTTGATGGTCAATTGAGTAAAAAGGACTGAATTGTAATAAATGCAAAATTTGCTAGAAGGATTAAATAGCTTAAGTGTTAAAAGAAAGAGGATTTAAAGGGAAATTAAGCCTAAAAGTGAATAGGTTGGACGGCAAGGGCAAGAAAATCAGCAGAAAAGTAAGGGAAATAAGGGCAAAATTGGAAATTTTATAATTTTAACATATAAAATAAGGACAAAATTGAGAAATCTAGAGATCTCTTCATATTTCTCAGCCAAAACGCCATAGAAGGTCTGGAGAAAGCTGGTTTTTCATATTTTTACATCATGTGAGTTTGAGTCTTGCTTTTTCTTGATAATTTTTATGTTTTTATGACTTTTACAACTAGGTCCACTTATAGAATTCATTAGTTTTTGATTTGGTGGGTGAAATTGGAAGTTACCCTAGCTGATTAAGGGAAGTTTATGATGAATTATTATGAAATTTAAGTTCTAATTTCATATTAAGGTGGCTTTATTAAGTGATTTTGATAGGAAATGGTATTTAGGACCTAATTGTGAAAAAGTTGTGAATTAGAGGTTGGTGTTGAAATTCAGAATATAAAAGGTTGTGAAATAGTTTATAATGATAAAATAAAGTGTTAATTGAGAAAATTTAGTTCAATTGATGGGTGAATTGAGCAGGGACTAAATTGTAAAAACTGTAAATTTTGGGGTAAAAGTGCAATTTTGAAAGTTGAACAGCATAAATTGTGAAGTGAAATAGAAATAAAATAAATGCTAATGAGTGAAAATATTTTGCATTTATAGACCAAGAAATCGAAGTAAGTCGCGGAAAGGAGAAAATAACCGAATAATTCCCGAATTTTTACAATTTTTGTGAATTAGCCCAGGTAAGTTCATGTGGCTAAATTTTAATGATCATTGTTAATATTATGAATTTTGTAATGTGTTATATGATGTGCATGTGACAAAATTATGTGATAAGATTATAAACAATGTAAAAGCATGAAATTGTAGGAAACTATCGGATTGAGTACCTTTGTCTCATGATACGTGACGAATTGACGGAAAAAGACTATGGTTGGACCATGGCAACAAATTATAAGTGATTTTCGTATAAGACCATAGCTGGGCTATGGCATCGGAAACAAATGATAAGAGATTCTCGTATAAGACCATAGCTGGGCTATGGCATCGGTGAAGTGTGCCAAGTGATTTCTGTATAAGACCATAGCTGGGCTATGGCATCGGAGAAAAGTGATATGTGACATATCCGGGATATGGCCTCGGTATGATATGTGATCCGTGTAAGACCATGGCTGGGCTATGGCTTCGGAAAAAGGAAATGTGATTATGTGTAAATCCATAGTTCTACTATGGTATAAAGAAGGCAATGTACTCAATTCCGTATAGTTCCTAATTTGTGAAGAAGTGATAAATGGTAAACGGGCCCAAAAGGATGAATTTCGAGTATGGATATTAATGAATGATACTAAGTAAAATTGATTTGATTTGTGAATGACAGGAGATAGTAGTGAAATGTAAACTATGTGAATGATTTATTAATTTGGTAAGTTTACTTTCCAAGCCTATGAAC
Source organism: Gossypium stocksii (assembly GCA_020496765.1). Lineage (NCBI taxonomy): Eukaryota > Viridiplantae > Streptophyta > Magnoliopsida > Malvales > Malvaceae > Gossypium > Gossypium stocksii. The sequence goes on from CM035623.1 coordinate 117,965,611, forward strand.
TTACTAAGCTTTCATAAGCTTACTTGAATGTGTTTGACATGTGTTGTAGATTAACGTGAATTCGGAGGATCGGATCATCACGAGGAATCACACTATCCTGACTTATTCTGGTAGTTTTTGGGTTATTATCTTTTGGTTTATATGGCATGTATAGCAATATATTCATGTTGTGTAATTAATCTTGCGATATGGTTGTGGTTGGATTGAGAAAATGCCTGATAATGATTAGTCCTTGGAAGGGTTAATTTAGATCATGTATGAGACCATGTATGTTCAAAGTGATAATAGTTCATGAATTTTCATAATAAAGTGAAAATTTGTCATAAAATAGAATGTTGTAACAGCAATGATGTGAGTTTGAAAACTCACTAAAAATAGTAGAAAACAAATTAGGTGATGAATTAAATATGGAATGGAAGCTTATTGTGTCTACTTTCATATGAAAGAAGCGAAACAGGTAAAGGAGCTATATGTTATGAGATATTTGAGTTTTAGTGAAACAGGGCTAGAGTGATCTCTGGATCCCCTGTTCCAACTTTGAAAATTCACCATAAATTGTACAAAAATAATTATGAGGTGTACTTTATATGTTTAGAATCCTTATTGAGTCTAGTTTTAAGAGAAACAAACATCATATTCATGTGAATTTTTTCAGAGAGAAAAGTGGTTCGTAGTAAGTAGAGGTCAGTCCAGTCGAGATCTGAAACAGGGGTAACTTTAACTAATAAACTGTACTAATTGGCCCAGCCAAAAATTCTACAAAAAATTAGTAGATAGATATATGAGTCTAATTTCAGTAAAAATTTACGGATATTGATTTCGAGTTTCGTAACTCGAGATATGATTTTTTAAGCGACCATGACGCAGAAAGACAATTTGCTACGAAAATGAAATTAGTTGTTATAAAATTCAAAAAGTGATGAAACAAGTTTGGTAACACCTCAAGCTCGACTCCGACGACGGTCTCGGGTAAGAGGGTGTTACACCTAAGATAGATCTTGTTATTATATCTTGAGTTATATGATAAATACTTGATTTGTTCTTAATTATGTGTTCTTAATTCTTGTTTTAATAGTCCTAGGTATTAATTCAAGTATTGATGTGCTTATTTTAGAGGAGCAAAAGTCCCTGTCTAAGAGTAGATCTAGCATAATTAAGCGGAGTTGCATGCAACCCTAGATATAGGGCGACTTAAATCTACCGGATTAGGGTCAAACCTAATTAGGGGATCCATAGATCCAGTTAATGCAAGACTAGGGGTTTTAACTAGAAAGAGATTTTAGTTAATCAACTAAGGATTAGTTGTTCTTATCCTCGACGGAGGTATTAACATAAATTAGGGATTTCTACGGATCAAGTCAAGTGAATAAATCATCTAGCTCAAGAATTGATAACAAGTGAAGTCTAGGTAGATTCTCCCTTGAGTATTATCCAAATCAATCAGTTTTTCCTAAGAGTTTTTTCCCAATTCACTTTTTGTGCATTCATAGTTTAGTTTTAGAATTAGTTTCACAAAAACCCTTTTTATTTTTAGGTTAGATAATAGAAAGGAAGTTAGTACTAGTACTTTTGGTTCCCTTGGGTACGACATCTCGGTCTTGCCACTAAGCTATACTACTGTTCGATAGGTGCGCTTACCTTAAAATCGTGATAATAGTTAGTTTTTGGTGCGATCATTATTATAAATTTTATTACTTTATATCACGTATGTCAGCAACGTAGATGGGTTAAACTGCTTAAGGACTACGACTACAATATCGAGTATTATCCTAGTAAGGCAAATGTGGTGGCCGATGCGTTGAGTCGTAGGGCTATGACTGATCTGAGAGCGATGTTTGCTTGACTTAGCCTTTTCGACAATGAGAGTCTATTAGCAGAGCTACAAGTGAAACCGACATAGATTGATCAGATCAGGGATAAATAGATGAGGGACAAGTCTCTTGAGTTTTGATTATGTCAGATTGAGAGTGGGGCTACTTCTGATTTTGAGATTAATAGTGATGTGGCATTGTGTTTCTGTGATCGGATATGTGTACTGAATGATAAAGATTTGAGACTATCGATTCTGAGAGAGGCGTATAGTAGCCCTTATGCTATGCATCCTGATGGGAACAAAATGTACTGAGATCTTCGAAAGTTGTAATGGTGGCCAGGGTTGAAGCGTGAAGTTACTGACTTCGTTGCTCGCTGTTTGAATTGTCAGCAGGTTAAGGCTGAGCATCAGTTATCTTCAGGTTTGTTGCAGCCGGTTAAGATACCGATGTGGAAATAGGAGTGAGTAACGATGGACTTCATTAGTGGGTTGCCTCTAACACCCACTAAGAAGGATTCTGTATGGGTCATTGTGGATCAATTGACCAAGTCTACTCATTTTATTTCGATTAAGATGGACTTCCCCCTACAGAAATTGGCTAAGCTTTACATTTCTGAAATAGTGAGGCTACGTAGGGTACATGTCTCGATTATCTCTGATAAGGATCCTCGTTTCACGTCACGGTTCTGGTAGAAGCTTTATGAGGCTCTAAGTTCGAGGTTAGACTTTAGTACTACTTTCCATCCTCAAACAGATGGTCAGTCGAAAAGAGTGACTCAAATACTGAAGGACATGTTAAAGGGCAGTATTAAAGATTTTCGAGGCAGTTGGAGAGACTACTTGTCATTAGCAGAGTTTGCTTACAATAGCAGTTGCCAGTCTAGTATACAGATGGCACCTTACGAGGCACTGTATGGTCGTTAAGTATCGCACTCCCTTATGCTGGATTGAGTTGGGAGAGCAACGTATCCTGGGTTCAGAATTGGTTATTGAGATTGAGGACAAGGTCTGTTCGATTCGAGATCAACTGAAAGCGACTTTTGATAGACAAAAGTCCTATGCTAATTTGAAGATGAAGGATATCGAGTATTCTATGGGGGACTTGGTTTTCCTTAAGGTCTCGCCAAAGAAGAAGGTTCTGAGGTTCGGTCAAAAGGGCAAGCTGAGCCATCGGTTTATTGGGACGTACCAGATTCTGAAGCAAGCGGGGCCAGTCGCATATTAGTTGGAGCTAACTCGAGAGTTAGATAGCATACATGATGTGTTCCACGTCTCGATGTTGAGACGCTACCACTCTGATACCACGCACATTGTTCCTGTTGAGGACATTGAGATTAGACCAGATCTAACTTTTGAGGAGGAGCTAGTTCAGATCCTGGATCACGATGTTAAGGTTCTGTGAAGAAAGTCTATCCCCTTAGTGAAGGTGATGTGGTGAAATCATAGCACTGAGGAGGCTACTTGGGGGCCAGAGGATTCGATGCGATAGTAGTATCCTTACCTTTCGTGATCAGGTAATTTTTAGGATGAAATTTTCTTTTAGGAGGTAGAGTTGTAATGACCTAAATTTTATAAATATTTTTTCGTAATTTCTTAACACAAATATTTTCCTACTTTAGTGATTATGTGTTCTAGATGTGTGTGTGAGGTCCCAAGTTCAAGCCTTACCTTAGGTAAAATTTTAGCCTTTTTATCTGAATAAAGCCTTATCTTGGTTAATAGGCTTATAAGAATTGATTTGTAAAAACTTATCAGAATGGGCCTGTTGGTCTGGTGGATAAGTGGAGTGTTGAAGTGTTGGAGGTCTTGTGTTCAAGTCTCTACGAGAGCAAGAGTATTATTTTTGCTATAAAATTTCGGCTAGAGTTTGTGTTTGATTGAATATTTGAGTAGTGGGTGGTTGATGGAGAAAATTGAGGGATGTGGGAGTTATCGAGATTATCTATTTGTTGTAATTGTGGAAATTTGGCACACTCTCTCAATCTCCCAAGTTTTGACGTTTTTCTTTTTGCGCCACAATTCTCTGCCGAATTCTTTTTTTTAGTTACCGATATTCTGTCTTTCTTTTCCATTTCTCTATTGAAATTTTACTGCTACATTGTTTTCTCCATCAGGTTTTCCTTTCTCTCTATTCAACGGTTCGTGGTACAAGAGTGGACGTGTGGTCTGTAAGTTTCCTTCGTAATCTCTATCGTTGTACTTCAATGGTCTGTGAAATAACGTGATCTTCTACTATTTGAAGGCGTAAGGAGAGGTTCTAATCAGTGACTTTCATATCATGGGTATTAACGGTGTTTACGAAGGACCTTTGTTTGTGGTAAGCGAGCCTCTATTCAATCTCGTTCAAATTCACTAATTAATCCACTAAATCGATGTTGGGTTCACTGATTATAGATACTGGAGTGCTCAGAAGTGTTTAGGCATAAAAAAGGTACAGGTGTGTACTCTGATTGCACAGAAAATAAGATTCGACGAAAGCTAAAAATCATTTTGTCCACACCACATGGGCGTGTGGGTCACTCGTGTGGTAGGCCATGTGGCGATACATGGGCGTGTGGTCGACAAACTAGGCCGTGCGCACGCGACACTGGTGTTACGGAAACAGTCATGTGATGGCTGGCGAGGCCGTATGTGAGGCACGGGCTCGGCCTAGGCGTGTGGGAATTTGGGTTAGGCTATGTGATCCACAAGGCCAAAGGCAATTTGGGCCGTGTGGGCCACATGGGTGTGTGATCCCATATTTCTGAAATAAACTGTGAGGTTGAACAGGTCACCCAAGTCGATTGTGACCTGTCGTAGGGTCGGTAAGCATTGTTTAGACCCTTGATTCTGAAATCTGACATTGATGTATGTACTAGCATGTTGCTCTTAGCATGTATATCTATACTGTTCTGAATATAGATGTATGATCTGTTTATCTACATTATAGCATACCATATCTGTATGATGCATTGCATTAGGGTGGGTTGAATGAAGTCGAAGGAAGTATCTAAAAGGCTTCTAAAGCCTGTTATCTGGCAGCTAAACTGCATATTTATGACATGTGTCGCATTATGACACTATATGGTGTGTAGGGTTGGATGGGTTGATTTTATCTCTTATTTAGTGTGTCGGGCTGGATGGGTCGATTTTATCCCCACATGGTATGTTGGGTTAGACGGAGTTGGTGTGCAGGGCTGGAGGGCATGATTTTGTTATTCTGATATGTTATGCATGCTATATCTCAGATTCAATTTTCTGAGTGGGCTAAGGTCCACACCGATTTTGTAAAGGGCTTCGGCCTGAATCATCTGTTATTTGATATATGTTTGTATGCTTGTTGTCTGTGGGGATTTACACACTGAGTTTGCGAAAACTCACCCCTTAGTGGTTTAAACTGTATAGGTAACCCCCAATAGTAAATGGATCGGTACAGCGGAGGGCTCGATGGTGACCACTGTCACATAAGTTTTGGACTTTATGTTTTTAACGCTTTTTTTACCTTAACTATTATTTTTTGGGAATTTTTGATTTAATATCTGGACTTGGACTTTTTTGTATAATTTAGGGATTTTGAACTATTGATTTTGGATTTATAAACTACAACAAAACAAGTATAGTTTTTCTTAAAAACAAACCGAGGTTTTTTGTAAATAAAAACGGTTCCTAAAATGATTGGGTTTCAAAAACTTCTGCGTAAAAGAAATGCTTCCAAATGAATCAATCAACACACGTTTTTTTAAACTAAGTAAAAGATAATAACTGGAACAGTTTTAAGGTCAATGCATTTTCAAAAACACTCTCATGTGACATCGCCAGATTCAGCCACAATGTCTAGGTCGGGTTTGGGGAGTTACAGAATCTAAGACCATATATGTTTCTGACTGTGTGTATAACTCTGTATGTTTGTATGCTTAATTCTGATGGGTTACACACTGAGTTTCCAAAACTCACCTTTGTTTGTCTGTTCTATTTAGGTAATCCACAGAGTTAGGCGGATCGGTGCGAAAGAGACTCGACGGTGACCATACGACTGTAAACTGTTTAAACTTAAAATTTTTTAGTTTTTATTATGTTTTTGGTTTTCATCTTGAAAGTTTGTAATTTCTGGGACTCTTTAGACTTTTTGGTTTTAAACTGTTAAATTTTGTATTGTTGATTTTTTGCATGTTTGATTAAATTATTTTTTTGAATTGACGAATTTTTACGCAAAAAGAGGTTTTCCTAAAAATATGAAATAAATTTTTAAAATGTATCGGTTTTGTTAAACTTCCACTGTAAAATAAGTTTTGGCAAATAAACTAGTTAATCAATGTTTTTGGAAATGGTTATAAAGTACATGAGTTCAATGATTGAAATGTTTTCACGTAAGTAAACCCAATCACTTTGACATCTCCGGAATTGACCATATCGTCCAAGTTAGGTTTAGGGTGCTACACTTAAAATGTTAAGGAAAATTCAATATTAAAAATATATTTTTTGAAAAGATACAATATTGAATTGATCCGTGACATTAACTCAATCAACCATATTTTCTATACTAGAAATCTTATTACATGCATATACGTGTGAAAACCACGTATTTAGAATACAAATTTGTGTTTAAAAATAACACACAATATAGTTAATGAAAAATATGATTTGGAATTAATTAATAATAACACATGACATATATACAATACTAAAATAAAAAATTAGATTAAATTGTGAGTAAAACTAAATTTAAATCACATCATAATAAGAATATTGAATGAATACATTGTTTATCATTGTTTTGTCATCAATCCTGAATTGACTTTGTGTTTGTTAACTCTATTGATCAACTCAAAATCTCCAAGAGGGAAGGAGAATTGGCCTTTAAGAAAAATGGTGGAAGCAATAAAAGAAAATGAAACAATGAACATAAGAATTTATAGTGGTTCGACCCCAATTGCCTACTCCACTACCTTAGCTTTTTACAACTAAGGATTTTCCTAAATTTACTAATTTGATAACCTTTGATGATAATGTTTAACCTTACAATCTTCCTTAACATTTCTACCCAAAATCTTAAGATTGTAACTCTCTTAAGGTTTCTGTCCAAGCCTTAAAATTCAACCATTTTAAAAAGATACAAAGAAGCAAATAAAGAAATAATCCTTACAATATTAGAATGTTTGCCGATTAAACTCAAATAAACAAGAATGCACTTGAGCTAAAGAAAAACAATGAAAGCTCAGGAGTGTGTTGATAAATGCTAAAATATACATATTTTTACCTCATATTTAGTCTATATTTTGAATGGATTCTTATCAATTTTGTGAGAACTGGTGCTCCTAATCTCTCTTTTTCATATCTTATACTCAAGAGAGCATAGGGAAGAGAAAAGAACAGAAAATAGGCCAAAAACGTTGAAAAATGGACCAAAAAGCACGAACAACACGGGCCAAGAGATGTCACACGGGCGTGCCACACTGGCGTGCCACATAAAGATCACACGGTCAAACCCCCGACAAGCACGGCCAGGTCACACGTGCGTGCCAAATCACACGGCCTTTGTCAAACCCACACGGGCGTGGCACACGGGCATGTTCTAGTCGTGAGAAAGACGAATTTCACTCAAATTGGGATGCTTAGAGGTTAAGAAAAGCCCTCCAAAACCTTTCTATATAAAGACCCCATGAGGCAACATAAGGAGAATCTTCTTCCACTTTTACACACGCTTTAGATACTTTTCCTCTAGTCTTTCTGCCACACTGAGGGTAGAAGCAAGGGATTACTCCAAAGGAAAAGCCGATTGATTCATCTCAGAAGCCGGAATTATGTAACAATATAGAGGATCTCCCTAAATTCCTTTAGGGGTTTTTGGTTTCTTTTATGATTTGTTATTTTATATCTTCTGAGATGTTTTCTTTCTTTATTATGAACTAAACCCCTCAAATACTTGAGGGGGATGAAACTTAAGACAGATATTGTTATTTAATCTTGATTTATATGATAAATGCTTGAATTGTTCTTAATTATATGTTCTTCATTCTTGATTTAATAGTCCTAGGTATTATTTCAAGAATTGGATATGCTTAGAGTAGAGGAGCAAAAGTCCCTGTGATAAGAGTAGATCTACCATAATTAAGCGGAGTTGCATACAACCCTAGACATAGGGCAACATAAATCTACCGGATTAGGGTCAAACCTAATATGGGGAACCATAGATTGAATTAATGCAACATAGGGAGTTAATTAATAAAGGAACTTTAATTAGCAATTTAGGCCTAGTTGCTCTACGCCTCGACGGAGGGTTTAGCATAGATTAGGGATCTCTACGGATCAAGTCAAGTAAACAAATCGTATATTTCAAGAAAATAATAACAAGTGAAGTCTAGGTGGATTCTCCCTTAAGTATTGTCCATATGAATCAGCTCTTCCTCAAAAAGTTTTCCCAAATTTACTTTTTGTGCTTTTCTCAGTTAGTTTTAGAATTAGTTTAAACAAATCACTCCTTTATTCTTAGGCTAGATAATAGAAAGGAAGTAAGTAATAGTACTTTTGGTTCCCTTGGGTACGATAACTCGATCTTGCCACTAAACTATACTACTGTTCGATAGGTGCGCTTGCCTTAAACATCGTGATATTAGTTAGTTTTGGTGTGATCAAGTTCTTTATAAATTTTATTACTTAGTATCGCGAACGCATACATCAAGTTTTTGACGCCGCTGCCGGGGAACTAAAATATTACGAAAGCTCGATTTCTATTACTTTAGCCATTCTTATATATAATTTTTATTTATTTTATTTTTATTTTAATTTTATTTTTTATTTTCTTTGTAGGTTTTTCTAGTTTATGACTAGAAACAACCCAACAGGACCACTACTCTTTGACGAAGATTTGGAAACTACAGTCCGCAGAAATCGCAGAGAGATCAGAGAAAGTTTACATTATCCAGAACAAGAACCTGAGCAAGAACTAGAACTTATTGAAGAGATGGCCGCAAATCAAAACGTTCAACCACCTCCAGCACTACCCGCTGAACCAGAAGAAGCTCCACGTACTATGTATGATTATGCTAAACCTAGTGTGATTGGTACTCAAACTAGTATTGTTAGACCTGCTATTGCTGCTAATAATTTCGAATTAAAGCCTAGCACTATTCAGATGATTCACCAATTTGTGCAGTTTGACGGTTTACAGGATGAAGATCCCAACTCACATTTAGCCAACTTTTTTGACTTATGCGACACTTTTAAAATCAATGGAGTTACTGATGACGCCATTCGTCTAAGGCTATTCCCATTTTCTTTAAGGAATAAAGCAAAACAGTGGTTAAACTCTTTACCACGAGGCTCAATCACTACATGGGACCAGATGTCCGAGAAATTTTTACTTAAATATTTTTTCTCAGCTAAAACAGCTAAATTGGGAAACGATATTTCTTCTTTTGTGCAGATGGATTTAGAAACACTCTATGATGCCTGGGAAAGGTACAAAGATCTTTTAAGAAGATGCCCTCATCACGGATTACCTTTATGACTACAAGTTCAAACCTTCCACAACGGGTTGAACCCATCAACCAGGCAAATGATCGATGCAGCTGCAGGAGGAACAATCAATAATAAAACACCTGACGCAGCTTATGAATTTATTGAAAAGATGTCATTGAACAACTATCAGTGGCAAGTCATGAGGACAAAGCCAACAAAAGCTGCAGGAGTTTATAATATTGATGCTGTTGCTATGCTTACTAACCAGGTAGAACTTTTAAATAAGAAGTTTGATAATTTTGTTGGTTCTACGCAAGCACAACCAGTGATGCAATGTGATGCAACTCCAGGAAATATGTTCAATCCAGACCATCTACACAACATGGAAACTGAACAAGCCAATTATATCGGTAATAATTCTCGACCTCAAAATAATCTTTATAGTAACACTTATAACGCAGGTTGGAGAAATCACCCAAATTTCTCATGGGGAGGACAAGGAAACCAAAGACAACAGCCTCCGGTATTCCAGCAGCCATCACCACAACAGGAAAAGAAGCCAAACCTTGAAGAAATGTTCACCAAATTTATGGCCGCTTTAGAAACTCGTTTCCAAAACACTGAAACAGCATTAAAGAATCAACAGGCATCGATTGAAGGACTCGAGAACCAAATTGGTCAACTTGCAAAATTAATCTCAGAAAGACCACTAGGTGGGCTCCCAAGCAACACTGAACCAAATCCCAGAGAACATGTCAAAGCAATTACTCTAAGAGATGGTAAAATGCTAGCAGAACTAGAAAAGAAACAGGCTCATGAACCTTCGAGAGACAAAATGGAGGAATCCAAGGACGACGCTCCTCCAACGCTTAAAGAAAACAAACCACACATTCCATATCCAGCAAGGTTAAAAAGAGACCAAACAGACGCCTAATTCGGTAAGTTTCTTGAACTTTTCAAACAATTACATATTAACTTACCTTTTGTTGAAGCAATTTCACAGATGCCGAAATACGCAAAATTCCTAAAAGAACTCCTAACAAACAAAAGGAAACTGGAAGAATTAGCTACAGTGGAACTCAACGAGGAATGCTCAGCTATTCTCCAAAATAAACTGCCGACAAAACTAAAAGATCCAGGGAGTTTTACTATTCTTTGCTGAATTGGTAGCTTAATTATTAATAAAGCATTGGCTGATTTAGGTGCAAGTATTAATCTCATGCCTTATAAAATGTTCAAGCAACTAGGTCTAGGGGAACCTAAACCCACTAGGATGAGCATCCAATTAGTCGATAGATCTGTTAAATATCCTAGGGGAATCATTGAAGATGTGCTAGTAAAGGTCGATAAATTTAAATTCCCTATTGATTTTGTTATACTTGACATGGATGAAGACATTGAAGTACCTTTGATTTTAGGACGCTTATTTTTAGCCACTGCTAGAGCTATTATTGATGTAGGAGATGGTAAGTTAGTTCTTAGAGTTGGTGAAGAGGAGGTCATTTTTAAAATCTATGATGCCATGAAATTTTTAAAGCACAAGATGATTCTTGTTATTTTGTTGATATGGTTGATCACTTTGTTCAGGACAATTTTCAGGAAATCTCTATCACCGACACGTTGGAACTGTGTCTTGTTCAAGGTAAGAGGAAAGGTGAAGCCACCACTGAAGTTGAGAAAGTAAGAAAAGAATTAGATTCTAGTGAAACTATCACTAGACACATAAGCTATGAAAATTTAAATATGAATGATGAGCTAAGATAGAAACCTTCCATTGAAGAACCCCCTAAATTAGAATTAAAACAACTGCCAGATCACTTAGAATATGCCTTCTTAGGGGAGAACTCAACTTTACCGGTCATTATTGCATCAGACTTGAGCTCTAAAGAAAAAAAAGAACTGCTCCAGGTATTAAGAAAGCATAAGCAAGCCATAGCTTGGAAAATTTTAGATATCAAAGGAATTAATCCCTCTTTTTGTACTCATAAAATTTTGATGGAAGACGAATATAAACCAGCAGTGCAAGCTCAGAGACAATTAAATCCTAACATGAAGGAAGTCGTAAAGGCCGAGGTAATTAAACTTCTAGATGCAGGTATCATTTATCCTATTTCTGACAGTTCTTGGGTAAGCCCTGTGTAGGTTGTTCCTACGAAAGGTGGGTTGACCATGGTAACCAATGATAAAGAAGAGCTCATACTGACATGAACAGTCACCGGATGGAGAGTATGCATTGATTACAGAAAGCTGAATGACGCCACTCGGAAAGACCACTTTCCCTTGCCCTTTAACGATCAAATGTTAGAAATATTATCAGGTCACATGTATTATTGCTTCCTAGATGGCCTCTCCGGTTATTTCCAAATTCCGATAGCTCTAGAAGATCAGGAGAAAATGACGTTCACATGCCCATACGGTACGTTTGCATATCGTAGAATGCCTTTTGGTTTATGTAACGCTCCTGCTACTTTTCAGCGATACATGCTAGCTATCTTCAACGAATTGGTGGAGGATATCATGGAGGTATTTATGGATGATTTCTCCGTCTTTGATAATTCTTTCCAACACTGTCCTAACAATTTAAAACTTGTTCTGATAAGATGTGAAGAGACAAATCTAGTGCTAAATTGGGAAAAATGTCACTTCATGGTCCAGGAAGGTATTGTATTAGGACATAAAATTTCAAGTAAAGGAATAGAGGTAGATAAAGTAAAAATTGAAACCATTGAAAAACTACCCCCTCCTAATTCAGTTAAGGCTATAAGAAGCTTTTTAGGACATGCCGGTTTTTACCGTAGATTCATTAAGGACTTTTCTAAAATAGCTAAGCCTTTAACTAAATTACTAGAGAAAGACATACATTTCAACTTCGACCAAGAATGCTTAGAATCATTTAACACCCTTAAGGACAAGTTAGTCAACGCCCCAATTATGATTTCACCTTATTGGAATCTACCTTTTGAACTAATGTGAGATGCAAGTGATTTTGCAGTAGGTGCAGTTCTAGGGCAGCGAAGAGACAAGCACTTCCAGCCGATCTATTACGCTAACAGAACATTGACAGCCGCTTAAGCAAATTATACTACCACGGAAAAAGAATTGCTAGCTGTTATCTTTGCCTTTGATAAATTCAGATCTTATTTGTGTCGAAACCATTTTTTTGAGAAAAACGGAAGGTCGACTTAAAAAATGAAAAATGAAAATAGGGAGTCGCCACCAACCTTTTTAGGTGTGATTGGGTCACCGTATAAATATTTTGGTCTACGAAAAATTAGAGAAAATGGATTCGGGAGTCGGTTACGCGCGAGGAAGGATTAGCACCCCCGCAACGCCCAAAATTGGTACCAAATTGAGCAATTTTCTATCTTAAGTCGAAATTTGAGAAGATTTAAAAATAGGATTCTCTTTTAGAAACTGGGATGGTTTAAGTTGAAAAGATCGAGATTCCTTTGCTTCGGTAGAATACGAACATCACATCCAGCACGATTGGACACGAGATTCGTGAATTCCTCGAAACTAGAGATATCTCGCAAGTTGTAAAATTTAGGAAGGTATTTTAGGTACTTAGACGAATGAGAAATTGCAACCCAGCACGTTAGGGCACTATTTCCCGAATCTCCAAATACAAAAACACTGCCTCGTTTTTTAGACGTTTTTGAATTAAAAAGAGATGATTTGAAAAATCGAGGTTCCTTCGCTTCGAAAGAATACGAACATCATATCCAGCACGATTGGACACGAAGCCCTCAAATTCCACGAAACTAAAGTTATCTCGCGAGTTGCAAGATTTAGGAAGGTATTTTTAGGTATTTAGACGAGCAAGAAATCGCAACCCAGCACGTTAGGGCACTATTTCCCGGATCTCTAAACACGAAAAAATATTGCCCCGTTTTGAAAATCTTTTTGGATTGAATGGAATAATGTATTTTGGGGATGATAGTGAAATTAATAGAACTATTAAAGCACAATATTTAAAACATAATGGTAATAATATTTAAACACGAAATAAAACAATGAATAAGTATCTAATGAGCAAGGTAACGGAAACGTAATAAGGCGGATCATACTATGTATATATATATGTATGTAACATGTAAGATTAGTATTAAAAGTCGTAGATACATAAAAGGATACGATGTTTAAAAGATATATACATACGCAAAAAGGTATACGATACATATGAAATGATAAAAGGTGTATGGATAATAGGAGGTTAAAATATATGTAACATGGAAAAGAAATAATGTATATATATGAGATAATAAATATATGGGAATAAAATATATATATATTTATATATGGAAAATACAATATTAAAACATACTCATAATACATATATATATATATAATACATAATGTAGTGTGAGGGATACATATTGAAGATAATATAACGTATTAAAACATAGTACGATATTAGAATACATATATATACTATAGAATTAAATATATATATATGAACAGAAATATATTTACAATACATTAGATATAATAAAAATGGTACATGCATAATAGAATATTAAAATATACACGTAATAATGTATAAAATTTTATATATATATATAAATGCCTAAAATAGGAATATAAAAAGAATATGTACGTATGGTTCAAAATGTATATGTATATTTATATATATAAAAGATACATATATATACGTAAAATATATATATATATATATATATGTATATGTATATATAATGGTGAGAAACACATAGCATGAAAGTAACATACGTAATATTAATATGTATATGCACATGTTAAAAGAATATATATGTATATATATCATACGAACATATTAGTAATTGTATTAAAAGCTAATAGCAACACTATGTAACATATATATAAGTATAAGTAAAAGTAACGATAATGAAATGCTAATATAATAATATTAATGATAATGAAATATAATATTAATAATAATAAAATATAATAGTATGATTAACATTAATATTAAAACGAAATAATGAAAGGAGGGACGAAATCAGATTAAAAGGAAAAGTTTCGGGCAAATTTAAAATGAAAAATAGAGGGAAAGGGCTTAAATGAACACGGGAGAAACATGAAGGGACCAGAAGAGTAATTTACCCGTGGTCCTTAAACGTTTTCGTAGCAAGGAGGGTTGAATCGCAACACGGGGAAAATTATTGGGTCAATTTAAAAATAACAGGAACCTGATTGCATAGCCTTGAAAAAGCGGAAGGGCTAAATGCGCAATTAGCCCTTCCGCGTTAAAAACACGCGGATCCTATCAGGTATGGGTCGGGTCTCGGATCGGGCCATTGAAACGGCGCCGTTTTACTCGAAATGGGAGGGGGTCCAAAACGCTGCGTTTTGACCCCCTATATAAGTTAAAGAATTCCTTTTTTTTTTATTTTCACGTGGCTGCTTCAAAAAAAAAAAGGGGGGAGGACTCTCTCTTCTTCCCGGATGAACCCAGAATCCGGTCACCGGGTTTCCGCCGACCACCGTGGCTCCGCCGCCTCCGGCCACCGCACGCGGTGGCTGGAAAAGGTAAAAACTTGGTTTTTTTGGTATTTTATTTTCTTTTATTTCGTATTTTCGTATATAAACAACGCATGTATATATATAAAAGTAAAAACAGATTCGACAAAAATAAAAAGGAAGGATCACCTTAGGGTTTTTTTTAGTTCTGATTTGTTAAGTTTCTGCTTTGTTCTTTGAGTTAGTATCCTTCTCCAGATCTGACAGTACTTAGATCTCTGTTCTTGCTAATGCTTTTCTATTCTAACATTTGTATTTGTCTCTGTTTTTTAGAGAGAAGAAAAAAAGAAAAAAGTCCCCTTTACACTGATTTACAATCGGCTTTTATAGCCTATTCATTCATTTTTTCTATTGTTCCTGTCTAATCTCCTTGAATGCATTTGCAGGTGTACAAGTTGGTCTGTCATGGGCGGTGGATGGTGCTGGAGTGATGCGACAGATGCGGTGGAATAGTGGGGGTAGGTGGCTGCGGCAGAACAAGTGGGAAGGCTAGAATTAGATGGGTTAGGGTTTTTTCAATTTGGGCTAGGGTAGATTATTGGGTCGTGTGGGTTTTGGGTATTAATTGGGTTTTGTATTTGGGTTAAAAGGTTTGGGTTTATTGGATTATGGGTTTGTAGTGGGATTTGGGTAGTTGTTTTGGGGGGCAAAATTGGGCTTACAACAGCTGCCCCTCTTTGCTCATTGTCGTGTAACGAGAATAGGGCAAAGACTTCAAAGAAAGGCCAATTTTGCCCGGTCCTGTTGCGTCTAGACTTGCCTTGTGCTCTTCTTCTTCATGTAGCTTCTTTCCAATCTGCCGTATCTGGTAGCTTTGGTTCAGTCCACTGCAACTTCGGAGATATGTTTTGTAGCTTCAATCTGCTTGCATCCTACTGCTTAGGGAATTAAGGCGAGTGGCCAAAATTTGCCCCATTGTTGACGTATGGAGATAAGATCTGACAAAATTCGATTTGTTACCCTACTGCTTAGGGAGTTAAGATCTGCTGGACTGTGATCTGCTCCGCTCCTGCTCAGCGAAGATAAGATCTGATGTTTTGCCTGTTACCCTACTGCTTAGGGAGTTAAGGCGAGTGGCTGAAATCTGCTCCAACACTGCTGTATGGAGATAAAATCTGCCAAAATTCGATCTGTTACCCTACTGCTTAGGGAGTTAAGATCTGATAGAACACAACCTGCTCCGCTCCTGCTCAGCGAAGATAAGATCTGCTCTGTTTTGCCTGTTACCTTACTGCTTAGGGGGTTAAGGCGAGTGGCTGAAATCTACTCCAATGCTGCTGTATGGAGATGAGATTCGCCGAAATTCGATCTGTTACCCTACTGCTTAGGGGATTAAGATCTGATAGAACACGACCTGCTCCGCTCCTGCTCAGCGAAGATAAGATCTGCTCTGTTTTGCCTGTTACCCTACTGCTTAGGGGGTTAAGGCGAGTGGCTGAAATCTGCTCCAATGCTGCTATATGGAGATAAGATTTGCCAAAATTCGATCTGTTACCCTACCGCTTAGGGAGTTAAGATCTATTGGAATCTGCTGTTTCTGTCAATCTAGCTACATCGTCCACTGGGGAGTTTATCTGTAGAATTGATTTCCTGGGGTTTATGCTTATGCAAATCATTAGGATGCCATGATTGAAATGAGTCAAATGCTTCCTAATTGTGCGTATTATGATGCAAAAATGCTATGAGAGTGATCCTATTTCGACTATCACTACTCATTCATCCAAGTTTCACTCGAGGTGTCATTCACACTCTGTTTGTATGTCTCAAATCAAGTTGGTCTTGTTATGACCTGCTGAGATCCTTTCCTCGGATCAAATTGTTTGCGTTTTCTAATCAACACTTCGTATTGAAAATGAAGTTTCCTTTGGGCATCCCCAATCTTTACAAAAGGGGGTCTTTTAAACAATCATTCTGTTTTAGTTTCTTGCATTATCAGGAGATTTTACAGAGTAACATGCAGAACTTCATTTGTAAAGATTTTTAGTTCATCGATCTTTGTTTCAATGTAACACGTTTTGTGTAAAGTGGAGGGAAAATTCGAAGATAGTCATATTCGAAGAGAGTTATCAAAAATACAAAGGAAATTAAACTGACAACATCTCTTTGAGAGGACCAAAAGATAGTGAACAGGACAAGAAGTCAGACGCCCTAGATCTCGCAGCTTGAGCCTCTATACACGGGTTCCATGAAGGCAGCTTTGGGTTTGACATGTGTTCAGAAGGCCCAAAGTACTTTGCTGATGCCTCGGTATGTAATGTACTCCACTTCTTGCTAGGTCGAGTATAGTGAGATGCTTGTCGTTTGAAATTTGAGCCGCCCTTTCGGGTTTTCGACTCAAAACCCCTTTAGTCTCAAGGCGCCCTTTGCGGGTTTTCACCTTGGCTTCTCCATCTTTTTTCATTTTCATTTCCTCTTTTTTTTTTTTTTTTTTTTGAATAGAAGTCCCAAAGCGCCCTTTGCGGGTTTTCACCTTGGCTTCTCTCCTTTTAGACAAAGTACTTCTTGACTGAGTCCGAATTCACTGGATTGGGTAAGCTTTTCCCATCCATTTCTGTCAAAATTAACGCACCGCCAGAGAAAGCCTTTTTCACGACATACGGCCCCTCCCAGTTTGGCATCCACTTTCCTCTGAAGTCTTTTTGTATGGGAAGGATCTTTTTTAATACGAGGTCCCCCTCGTAAAATTCTCTCGGACGGACCTTTTTATCGTAAGCTCGCATCATTCGCTTCTGATACATCTGACCGTGACGAATTGCCTTTAGCCTTTTCTCTTCAATCAGATTCAATTGATCGTATCGCGACTGAATCCATTCTGCCTCATCCAGCTTTATTGCTGACAAGATTCGCAGGGAAGGTATTTCCACTTCGATGGGTAACACTGCCTCCATCCCATAAACTAGCGAGAATGGAGTTGCCCCGGTAGAGGTTCTAACAGATGTTCGATAGGCGAATAGCGCAAACGGCAGTTTTTCGTGCCAATCTCGGTAAGTCTCAGTCATCTTTCCAACTATCTTTTTGATGTTTTTGTTGGCCGCTTCCACTGCCCCATTCATCTTTGGGCGATACGGGGATGAATTGTGATGCTTAATCTTGAATTGACTGCAGACTTCTGCTATCGTGCTGTTATTCAAGTTCAGTGCATTGTCTGATATGATTCTCTCAGGCATTCCATATCGACAGATGATTTCTTTTTTCAAAAATCGACTCACTGCCGACTTGGTGACGTTAGCATACGAAGCAGCCTCTACCCATTTCGTGAAGTAATCGATGACCACGAAGATGAAGCGATGCCCGTTTGAAGCTTTTGGCGAAATTGGGCCAATTACATCCATGCCCCACATGGAAAAGGGCCATGGAGAAGTCATAACGTGCAGAGGTGAAGGCGGTACATGAATCTTATCCCCATAGATCTGGCATTTATGACATTTCTTGGCATAGCTGATACAATCTCCCTCCATGGTAGACCAATAGTATCCAAATCTCATGATTTGTCTTGCCATCGTGAAGCCATTAGCGTGTGTTCCACATACGCCCTCATGTACTTCTTCCAAGATTTGCTTAGCTTCCACAGCGTCGACACATCTCAAAAGTACCTGATCTTTTCTTCTTTTGTATAGGATATCCCCATCCAGTACATAGTCGCAAGCTAACCTTCTCAAGGTTCTTTTCTCATTTTCTGTCGCCTGTTCAGGGTATTCTCGATTCTTCACGTATCGTAATATGTCTTGATACCAAGGGTGGTCATCCCTTTCTTGACCCTCAACGTTACAACAGTAAGCTGGAGCTTCAAAAATGCTCATTTGAATAGGCTTCATATCCTCTTCTTTATTTGCTTTAATCATGGATGCCAAGGTTGCCAAAGCGTCGGCCATTTGATTTTCATCTCGTGGGAGATAATTGAAAGTGATGTCATCAAATTCCTCAAGTAGACCTAGAACTACTCTCCGGTAATTGATCAATTTTGGGTCTCTTGTCTCCCATTCTCCTTTGAGCTGGTAGATCACCAATGCTGAATCTCCGTACACTTCCAATGTTCTAATCTTCCGTTCTACGGCAGCTCGAATTCCCATGATGCATGCTTCATACTCTGCCATATTGTTTGTGCAGTCAAAGTCTAATTTGCATGTGAACGGATAATGATCTCCATCCGGGGATATTAAGACTGCCCCTATTCCATTTCCTACTGCGTTAGATGCTCCGTCAAAGTTCATTTTCCATGGACACCTCTCGGTAGTTGCTACGTACATCAACTCCTCGTTAGGAAAATCAAAGCTCAAAGGTTCGTACTCTTCCAGAGCCCTACTGGCCAGAAATTCCGCTATCGCGCTTCCTTTTATGGCCTTTTGACTCACATAAACTATATCAAACTCAGAAAGTAGTATCTGCCATCTTGCCATTCTCCCATTCAGGGCTGCTGACTCCATCATGTACTTTAATGGATCCATTTTCGAAATTAGCCACGTTGTGTGATACAACATATATTGCCTCAACCTTCGGGTCGTCCAAATCAAGGCACAACACAACTTCTCGATCGGTGGGTATCTCATTTCACAATCAGTAAATTTCTTGCTGAGGTAATATATCGCCTTCTCCTTCCTTCCTGACTCGTCATGTTGACCTAGTACACATCCCATAGAGCTGCTGAACACCGACAAATACAGTATCAGCGGTCTATCTGGACTAGGCGGAGATAGTACTGGAGCGCTTGACAAATATTGCTTGACCTTATCAAAGGCATTCTGACATTCTTCATCCCAGATACCCTGGTTGTGTTTCCTAAGAAGGCGAAATATGGGATCACATTTCTCGGTCAATTGTGAAATGAACCGAGCAATGTAATTCAACCTTCCAAGAAAACCTCGCACTTCCTTCTGAGTATGCGGTGGCGGCAGCTCTTGTATGGCCCTGACTTTGTCTGAGTCAACCTCTATTCCTTTTTCACTGACTACAAAGCCCAATAGTTTCCCTGACCTGACTCCAAAGGTACACTTCGCTGGATTGAGTTTCAACTGAAACTTCCTCAATCTCAAGAATAATTTCCTCAGGGCTTCGATGTGTTCCTTTTCAGTTCGGGATTTGGCAATCATGTCGTCCACATATACCTCGATCTCCCTGTGCATCATATCATGGAATAAAGTCACCATGGCCCTTTGGTATGTTGCACCTGCGTTCTTTAAGCCGAATGGCATCACCTTGTAGCAAAAGGTGCCCCACAATGTTATGAAAGTGGTCTTATCCATGTCCTCAGGGTGCATCTTTATTTGATTGTACCCCGAGAAGCCGTCCATGAAGGAAAACCATGAATAACCCGCTGTATTGTCTACTAGGGTGTCAATGTGTGGCAAGGGAAAGTTATCTTTTGGGCTAGCTTTGTTCAAATCTCTGTAATCGACGCACATCCGTACCTTCCCATCTTTCTTAGGAACAGGTACAATGTTAGCTACCCATTCTGAATACTTGACCTCTTTCAGGAACCCGGCATCAAACTACTTTTTGACTTCCTCTTTGATCTTCAGCACGACGTCAGGCCTCATTCTTCGCAATTTTTGTTGAACTGGCTTGTAGTCTTGTTTCATCGGAAGGCGGTGTACTGCAATGTCAGTATCCAACCCCGGCATGTCTTGATACGACCATGCAAATACATCTTTAAACTCTCTCAGTAACTCCACAAGATCTTGCCTAGTTTCCTTTGAGATGCACGTCCCTATTTTCACTTCTTTCCCCTCCTCCAAGGTTAAATTCTCTATCGTCTCTTTCTCGTGCGGCAGAATTTGCTTCTCTTCTTGCTTCACCATTCTCAACAGATCTGGAGATACATTACAATCCCTGTCATCTTCGAAATCCTGAGGTTCTTCTGAAAACATGTCTTGCTCAAAGGAGAATTCAGGACTTGCAGTATCATTGCTCATATCATTGATATCTAGGGACCTGCGGGGTATGGAAGAATGTGCGAAGAATGAATGAATTTAAGAGTGATTGTTTTCATGTTATGAATGAGTTAAAAAATGAATAAAATTAGAAGATCAAAAGAATGTTTGTCGATAGAAGAATGAAAGAAGCTTGCTTGACTTGACAAAAGTGTTCTTTATTGAAACCAAAATATCCGAACATAAGCCTATTTCACAAACGAAATCTTATTACTCCTAGGCTTTAGAGTAACAAGAGTGTTCTGGAAAATTACTCTGTAAAGTCCCTAAAGGTTACAGGAAGTTCTTCAGCAGTCCAATTGTTTAAAGAGCTCCCCGGTTCGTAAGGACGGATGTCCCCCAAGATCCTTTGTTCAGTCTTTTTATCATGTATGGCGTTGACGTGATAGCTTCCTCTCTCGAGTGACCCCACCTCAGGGTGAATTATCCCTCCTGACACAAAAGTCTGGGATATGTGAGGGAATGTCATCGGTTCCCACTCAAATTCTCTTCCGCTCAAACGCGCCTTTCTTCTTTCTTGTTGCTTTTCTATCTCCTTCTTCCTTTGTTTGTGGTCTGGCCTGAAACCTAGGCCAAAACGATCTCTTTTCTCCCTTAACTCGGGGACTCGGGTTCCTCCTTGGAGGTATTTGCCTAATCCTTTTCCAGGCAAAGCTCCTTTTCCCACTGTCATTTGTAAGCTCATCTTTGTAGTTTTGGACATCTTGGGCACTGGTATCTCATTTCCTTCCGAAATGAAGGTTGCATTGACAAATTCTAGGGAGCGGAAAGAACATTCAATTGACTCTTCATCTGTCTCCACATAGGGTGTGTTACCAGTAACTGCTGCTATGATGTCCTCTTCCGCATTTATGGTCACCAATCGTCCGTCTGTCACCAATTTCAATTTCTGATGTAAAGAGGAAGGAACCGCTCCTGCCGAATGTATCCAGGGCCTTCCCAACAAGCAATTATAGGAGGGCTTGATGTCCATCACTAAAAAGTCCACTTCATATGTGTTTGGCCCGATCATTAAAGGGATGTCAATCTTTCCCATCACCTTTCTCTCCGTGCCATCGAACGCTCTCACTATATTGTGGCATGCTTTCATGTGAGAACTATCTATCGGTAGTCTGTTTAATGTGGATAATGGCAGGACATTCAAGGCTGACCCATTGTCGATAAGCACACTTGGTAGTGTATACCCTTTGCAGCGTGTGGTGATGTGTAGAGCCTTAGTTGATCCCATGCCACCCGGTGGGATTTCATCATCATTGAAATAGATGAAATTGTCGGCGCTGATGTTACTGACAAGACGATCCAGCTTGTTGACGGATATGTCCTTAGTAACATAAGTTTCATTAAGCACTTTCATCAATGCCTCACGGTGTACTTCTGAACTCAGAAGCAATGCTAGCACTGATATACGGGCTGGTTGTTTACGCAACTGCTCAACCACGCTATACTCGCTGTGTTTTAGGAACTTCAAGAACTCCTTAGCCTCTTCCTCCTTAACTGGTTCATTAATGAGCGCTTCGGCCCCCTTTTCTTTCTCGGAGTCTAAGGCTTTTGCTTTCATAGACGTAATCACGGTGCCTCCCGTGCCATAACGCTTCCCACTGCGTGTATAGGAACCTTCAGCTTGGGCCTCCTTGGAAGCGTTAGCTATTTCTTCTTCTTTTGGCCCCGTTATATTGCAGCCATAATTCCAGGGTACCTTTTTGCTATCCGTATAAGGGAAAGAAACAGGCTTGCGGATAATGATTTTCGGCGTTATTGGCGTCTCAACCTCATTACTCTTTGGTAGGGAAATGATAATCCTTGGCCGGTTAGTTCCTTGTCTCGTCGAAGTTCCTTCCAACACGCATACATGTCCCTTGTCTGGACCACCTTCATAGAATTCTAGCTCTTTGTTATCCATGAGGCTTTGTACCAGAGTCTTGAACTTGACACATTCTTGAATCTCATGGCCTCCTTCTTGATGGAACTCACAGTAGTCCCTCACTTTTCCCTCTCTTCCTTTGGAGACCAACATTCCTCTTTTCATCATTTCTTTCCAGATCACCCTTAACGGTGTCCTTACTTCAGCAATGTCTTCTTTGACCCCTCTCGTATTGGTTTTCTCGATTGCGTTCACCCCTTGATCGCCGTGGTTCGGCAGCGGGTTTTCCGTGCTAGGGGTGTCGTCAAATTTCACGATCCCCATTTTGATAAGTCTTTCTACGGCCTTTTTGAAGCTGACGCAATTTTCAATGGAGTGCCCCTGTGCTCCGGCATGGTATTCACACTTGGCATCAGCATCATACCACTTGGGATATGGGGGCTGCAAGGGTTTCAGATAATAGGGAGCTATTGCGTGTGTATTGTATAAACTTTGGTAAAGCTCTTTATATGTCACCGGGATGGGTGTGAACTGGATCTTTTCAGTATTTTGTCTTGCATTAGATTCTTGCCTTTGGGAACCCTGTTGCCCACTCGTAGCTGTTCTCGGCTGGCTAACCATAATCGTCTTCGGGCTGTAACTACTCGTATTGCTCACTTCATTATCCTTCCTTCTTGGGGCTGGCATTTTAGTGGTTTCTCCTTCTATCTTACCACCCCTTATGGCGCTTTCAATCATTTCCCCTGCCATAACTATGTCGGCAAAGCTCTTGGTGGCACTTCCAATCATGTGAGTAAGGAATGGGGCCTTCAGGGTATTTATGAACAGCATGGTAGTTTCCTTTTCTAATAGTGGTGGTTGAACTTGCATGGCGACCTCTCTCCATCTCTGTGCGTATTGTCGGAAGCTTTCATTGTGTTTCTTTTCCATATTTTGCAGAGTGATCCGATCAGGCGTTAAGTCAGCCACATGGCTATACTGTTGCATGAAGGCGTGTGCCAGGTCTCTCCAGGAGCCAATCTTATCGCGACTCAGTTGATTATACCATTTGGCCGCGGCCCCGACTAAACTGTCCTGGAAACAATGAATTAGAAGTTGATCGTTGTTTACGTGCCCCGTCATTCGCCTACAGAACATAGTAAGGTGGGCTTCAGGACAGCTAGTCCCATTGTATTTTTCAAACTCTGGCATTTTAAATTTGTGGGGGAGGACTAAGTCTGGGACCAAGCTAAATTCTTTAGCGTCCATCCCTTGTCGGCCATCAGCACCTTCTAGAGCCCTAAACTTTTCTTCCAGCCATCTGCAGCGTTCCTCCAATTGTTTTGAGGATTCGGTCCTTTCCCTTTCCTTCTCAGCCAAATCCAAATCAGGGGCGAGTGAATTGATAGGATTTTCTAACGGGTTGGACCCCGAACCGTCTTGTACATTCACAGGCATTCCAATATCAATTTGCCCCTGTTGAGGCCTAATGGTAATAGATGGCCTTCGTAGGGGAGCCTCCGTTTGTGTTTGAGTACGGGGCGGGGTGAAACCCGGAGGATACTCATCATTATCTTCCGCGGTAGTAGCCATAGGGGCCTTTCCCTTGTCCATCGCCCCTTTTAGCAGCTGAGCCATTTCGGCCACCATATTCCTCTGAGCCTCCATCATCTGTTCACGCATATCGTTTTGTATTTTTGCCAGTTGTTCTTGCAATTGTTCCTGCATTTCCTTTTGTAGTTGCTCGAATCTCTGATCCATATTCTTGGTTTTAGCACGTGTACCGTAGGGATGTGGATTTTCCAGATTCTTTCCTTCTGTAGCAACTTTTACTAATCAGGGTCTTTCGGTTTTAAATGCATATGATGTAATGCAATGCGAATGCATGAATGCAAAAGATATCGATCCCGATTCAGTTTCAATTTAGAAAACGTTGTTTAAGGAACAAAAATCCTTACACAAAATGAATTACAGACACTTTCATCGTTAGGTATAGAGTTTCAACCCATTTTTCTTTAATAACCGGAACAAAAGTTTTTTTACAACAAACTGATTACAGATATGCTTTTGCTTTTAGGCCTAAAGTCTTGATTTTCTTAAGCAACGCCGCCAATTCTCGACCTCGGTCTGATTCTTGCTCGTATCTGACACCTAACACATCGGCTTGCGCTGCCAGGTCTTGCAGATGGTCGGCGACTTCTCGGATTTGGACAATGGCTTCTCCCATAAGGTAATCCCTATCTCTGACTTGATTTTGGAAATGGTGAAGCTCTCCCTTCCAGTGTTCCTCTCGCGCTTCAAGCTGCTCGATACGAAGCCCGCCGTCTTGTAGTGCTGTCTCTAGCCCTTCTATCTGATGTTTCATTTCCTCAATCTTGTCTTGACTTGCCTTTAACTCGGCTGCAGAGTTACGACTTCGATGAAGATGAAGGGACCGTCCGAGTTCAGCTACCTTAGCTTTCAGTCCTTGATTCTCTTTCTGATTCTCTACTAAGTTCTTTTCCAGGGCTTGATTCTGTGTTCGCATTTCCTGGAACTTCTTCTCCCAACGGTCGGCTTTGGATTTTTCTTCCCGAACCTCTAGTTGCCATTGTTCAGAAGTCTTTCCCAATCCGGCTCTCCTCTTTGACAGTTGCATTCTCTTGTATCGTTCTTTCAGGTCATCTCGATCTTCTTCTATTTTCCTTTTTTCTTTCTTTACCTTTTCAACCTCAGTCTTCTGGACATCAACATCTAAGCTCAGATACATCTTTTCTTCTTCTAACTTCTCTATCCTCTTGGCGAGCTCTAGACTCTTCCTCTCAAACTCTAACTTTACGAGGTCTAATTCTGAAGGAATCACCCGTAAGCTTTCCTCCATTGATCGAGCAGTCTCCCAACTTGGCCTTGGAATGTTGTCATTGGTCCTCTTGCTAAACCAGTCCTTGTACTCAGGGGTCGTCGCCGGGCCATCGGTCAAAGCCTTTCATGGAGCAACTCTTTTTCCAGGCGTCGGAAATCTCTCGTATCTTCTTTTTATAATGATCGCCTTTGTATGAGAAATCACTTTGGGCCAAGCCACGCGTTGCCGGTATAAACTGTTCCGCTTTGTATTGCCTCAAAACGAGTAATGGCGCATAACCGACCACTCCCCAAATTCCAGGAAGAGGTACCCAATCAAAAGTCCCGCAACGATAAATGATTTCTTTAGGGGCCATCCAAGGAGCTTTCCATACAACATCTTCTTCTCGGAGATTCCGAAGTATCTCTATCCATCTTTCTTCCGTGATGTCGTCCCTTCTTGTTGTAGTTGCTGCTTCTTTTAAAGGAGAATAGTCCTGTAAGAACAATCGGCAAGGACCCCTATCGACCCTCCAGAAGTGACTGTTGAACCAAACTAACAACAACTGTGCGCAACCGATAAATCTACCTTCACCCGCTCTCCTGCATGCACTCAAGGAACGAAAGGTTTCAACTAGAATTGCCGGCACAGGCGTGACTTGTTTGCTGAGTCGATCAAATAAATCCGTGACCGCCTCGTCTATGTGTCCCATAGCCTTCGGGAAAATCACCAATCCATAAATACTTAAGGCCAAGAGATCCACTTTCCTCTTCGTGTCGGGGTGCGTCAATATCAAATCCCTTAGACTCGCCCACGGAATACATTTGCTATCACTTTTTTGTTGGATTCGAGCCACGGCCCATTGCTCACTCATTCCCGTAATAGTCATTAATTTCTTCACGAAAGTTGGGAGATTTACAGCCCTAACATAAGCTTTGTTGTCTTGGATTCTTGGACAGCGGAGTAGGACGGTATATTCTTCTAAAGTGGGTACTAAGTCTACCTCACCGAGTGTAAAGCAGCTATAAGCGGGGTTCCAAAACTGTACCATAGCCCGAAACAGATGCTTATCCACCTTAATGTCTAGCAAATAGGGCAGATCTCCGTAATTCTAATAGAACATCTGTTTAGTTTCATCATCCCATTGGGTCCAAATGTCCCTCAATTCCTGAAGCTCGTTCTGTGCCGAACTGATACGAGTAAAGTCCCACAGCTCCGACGTATACCCCTCGGCGACACTGTCTCCTTTTTCTAACTGGGCTTTCTCTGACCATGTCCGTATGTTAGCGTTGTCTTCCACTTTATCAAGATATTCGTTCCTCATCACAAAACTTTCTAACTTAGAAATAGAACCGTGAATTGATACCTTTAAATGATGGATGACATGCAATGATGACAAGACAGAAAGGGTCAGTATCACATATAACAGGTATAATTCCAAAGAAAATAAACAAGCACCTACATGGGTAGTCACTAAAGATTATCTCCGTGCTACCTAGGGCAGGCACCTAAGGCGCACTATATGTGTTTCGGTTCTAGAGAGAAAGGGTACCCGAACCAACAGATTCCTCGGTCCTCACCCATTATAGGCTCATATGGACCAAGTTCAGTTCAGGGGGACACATTTCCCTACTGCCATGCGGAGATGAAAATCTCACAAAGCACATAGGTACGGATGTATCCCGGAAGCGATTCGCCAGCCCATGCGGAGGTGAAAACCTCACGAAAGCGTAGTTCCTCACTCCCACTTAAGGGTGTGACCACAACGGTCATGCAAATGCAATGTGTGCGAGGAAAGAAAACAAACGCAGGTAAAAGATTCTATTTAAGAAAGATTTCAAAATTTGTAACATTAAGACAGAAAATGATCAATTTTCGGCTTGACTCACTTAACTTCCCCAGTGGAGTCGCCAAGCTGTCGAAACCATTTTTTTGAGAAAAACGGAAGGTCGACTTAAAAAATGAAAAATGAAAATAGGGAGTCGCCACCAACCTTTTTAGGTGTGATTGGGTCACCGTATAAATATTTTGGTCTACGAAAAATTAGAGAAAATGGATTCGGGAGTCGGTTACGCGCGAGGAAGGATTAGCACCCCCGCAACGCCCAAAATTGGTACCAAATTGAGCAATTTTCTATCTTAAGTCGAAATTTGAGAAGATTTAAAAATAGGATTCTCTTTTAGAAACTGGGATGGTTTAAGTTGAAAAGATCGAGATTCCTTTGCTTCGGTAGAATACGAACATCACATCCAGCACGATTGGACACGAGATTCGTGAATTCCTCGAAACTAGAGATATCTCGCAAGTTGTAAAATTTAGGAAGGTATTTTAGGTACTTAGACGAATGAGAAATTGCAACCCAGCACGTTAGGGCACTATTTCCCGAATCTCCAAATACAAAAACACTGCCTCGTTTTTTAGACGTTTTTGAATTAAAAAGAGATGATTTGAAAAATCGAGGTTCCTTCGCTTCGAAAGAATACGAACATCATATCCAGCACGATTGGACACGAAGCCCTCAAATTCCACGAAACTAAAGTTATCTCGCGAGTTGCAAGATTTAGGAAGGTATTTTTAGGTATTTAGACGAGCAAGAAATCGCAACCCAGCACGTTAGGGCACTATTTCCCGGATCTCTAAACACGAAAAAATATTGCCCCGTTTTGAAAATCTTTTTGGATTGAATGGAATAATGTATTTTGGGGATGATAGTGAAATTAATAGAACTATTAAAGCACAATATTTAAAACATAATGGTAATAATATTTAAACACGAAATAAAACAATGAATAAGTATCTAATGAGCAAGGTAACGGAAACGTAATAAGGCGGATCATACTATGTATATATATATGTATGTAACATGTAAGATTAGTATTAAAAGTCGTAGATACATAAAAGGATACGATGTTTAAAAGATATATACATACGCAAAAAGGTATACGATACATATGAAATGATAAAAGGTGTATGGATAATAGGAGGTTAAAATATATGTAACATGGAAAAGAAATAATGTATATATATGAGATAATAAATATATGGGAATAAAATATATATATATTTATATATGGAAAATACAATATTAAAACATACTCATAATACATATATATATATATAATACATAATGTAGTGTGAGGGATACATATTGAAGATAATATAACGTATTAAAACATAGTACGATATTAGAATACATATATATACTATAGAATTAAATATATATATATGAACAGAAATATATTTACAATACATTAGATATAATAAAAATGGTACATGCATAATAGAATATTAAAATATACACGTAATAATGTATAAAATTTTATATATATATATAAATGCCTAAAATAGGAATATAAAAAGAATATGTACGTATGGTTCAAAATGTATATGTATATTTATATATATAAAAGATACATATATATACGTAAAATATATATATATATATATATGTATATGTATATATAATGGTGAGAAACACATAGCATGAAAGTAACATACGTAATATTAATATGTATATGCACATGTTAAAAGAATATATATGTATATATATCATACGAACATATTAGTAATTGTATTAAAAGCTAATAGCAACACTATGTAACATATATATAAGTATAAGTAAAAGTAACGATAATGAAATGCTAATATAATAATATTAATGATAATGAAATATAATATTAATAATAATAAAACATAATAGTATGATTAACATTAATATTAAAACGAAATAATGAAAGGAGGGACGAAATCAGATTAAAAGGAAAAGTTTCGGGCAAATTTAAAATGAAAAATAGAGGGAAAGGGCTTAAATGAACACGGGAGAAACATGAAGGGACCAGAAGAGTAATTTACCCGTGGTCCTTAAACGTTTTCGTAGCAAGGAGGGTTGAATCGCAACACGGGGAAAATTATTGGGTCAATTTAAAAATAACAGGAACCTGATTGCATAGCCTTGAAAAAGCGGAAGGGCTAAATGCGCAATTAGCCCTTCCGCGTTAAAAACACGCGGATCCTATCAGGTATGGGTCGGGTCTCGGATCGGGCCATTGAAACGGCACCGTTTTACTCGAAATGGGAGGGGGTCCAAAACGCTGCGTTTTGACCCCCTATATAAGTTAAAGAATTCCTTTTTTTTTATTTTCACGTGGCTGCTTCAAAAAAAAAAGGGGGGGGAGGACTCTCTCTTCTTCCCGGATGAACCCAGAATCCGGTCACCGGGTTTCCGCCGACCACCGTGGCTCCGCCGCCTCCGGCCACCGCACGCGGTGGCCGGAAAAGGTAAAAACTTGGTTTTT
The DNA here is from genome assembly GCA_020496765.1 of Gossypium stocksii. Taxonomy (NCBI): domain Eukaryota; kingdom Viridiplantae; phylum Streptophyta; class Magnoliopsida; order Malvales; family Malvaceae; genus Gossypium; species Gossypium stocksii. Next base: position 117,995,243 of record CM035623.1, read on the forward strand.
TTGGTATTTTATTTTCTTTTATTTCGTATTTTCGTATATAAACAACGCATGTATATATATAAAAGTAAAAACAGATTCGACAAAAATAAAAAGGAAGGATCACCTTAGGGTTTTTTTTAGTTCTGATTTGTTAAGTTTCTGCTTTGTTCTTTGAGTTAGTATCCTTCTCCAGATCTGACAGTACTTAGATCTCTGTTCTTGCTAATGCTTTTCTATTCTAACATTTGTATTTGTCTCTGTTTTTTAGAGAGAAGAAAAAAAGAAAAAAGTCCCCTTTACACTGATTTACAATCGGCTTTTATAGCCTATTCATTCATTTTTTCTATTGTTCCTGTCTAATCTCCTTGAATGCATTTGCAGGTGTACAAGTTGGTCTGTCATGGGCGGTGGATGGTGCTGGAGTGATGCGACAGATGCGGTGGAATAGTGGGGGTAGGTGGCTGCGGCAGAACAAGTGGGAAGGCTAGAATTAGATGGGTTAGGGTTTTTTCAATTTGGGCTAGGGTAGATTATTGGGTCGTGTGGGTTTTGGGTATTAATTGGGTTTTGTATTTGGGTTAAAAGGTTTGGGTTTATTGGATTATGGGTTTGTAGTGGGATTTGGGTAGTTGTTTTGGGGGGCAAAATTGGGCTTACAACAATTTGATTTTGTCAAAAGTTATTGTTTTTACTGCTCATTCGACTCTTCGTTACCTCTTAGCCAAACCTGATGCAAAACCTCGATTAATAAGGTGGATTTTACTTTTACAGTAATTCGACTTAGAAATTAAAGACAAGAAAGGAGCTGAAAACTTGGCAGCAGATCACCTCTCGAGACTAGAGAATACACAGCCCAAGTACCTCGAGAATATAAACGATATGTTCCTCGAAGAACAACTTCTAGCCTTAGCAGGGGCAACAATCCCTTGGTTTGCTAATCTTGCAAATTATTTAGCAGCTAACATAACCCCAAAAGGGCTAACCCATCAGCAAAAGAAGTGATTCTTTGCTAATGTGAAAAACTACTTTGGGGAAGACCCTTTTCTTTTTCGAATTTGTGCAGATCAGGTTATACAAAGATGCGTTGATGACATAGAAACATATCAAATTTTGGAACACTGCCACTTAGGACCCACAGGAAGACATCACAGCGAAACTAGAACTGCTCATAAGGTACTCGAATCAGGCTTTTACTGGCCTACACTTTTCAGAAACGCCAACAGGTATGTGACCTCTTGTGATAAATGCCAACGAACAGGTAATATCTCTCAGCATAATGAAATGCCTCAGAACTATATACTTTCATATGAAATATTTAATGTATGGGGTATAGATTTCATGGGTCCATTCCCTAACTCATTTGGAAATAAATACATACTAGTAGTAGTAGATTATATGTCAAAATGGGTAGAAGCCCAAGCTTTACCTACAAACGATGCTAGAATGGTAGTACGCTTTTTGAAAAAACTTTTCTCTCAATTTGGAACACCTAGGATAATCATCAGTGATAGGGGCACACATTTTTGCAATACTCAATTTGAAAAGCTTTTGAAAAGGTATGGAGTACATTACAGAGCAGCTACCCCTTACCACCCACAAACCAGTGGCCAAGTCGAAGTGATAAATAGAGAGCTGAAGCGCATCCTAGAGAAAACAATAGAAACAAATAGGAAAGACTGGTCAAGAAAATTAGATGATGCATTATGGGATTATAGAACTGCCTTTAAAACACCATAGGAACATCTCCATATAAACTCATTTATGGAAAAAACTGTCATCTACCATTTGAACTTGAATATAAGGCATTCTGGGCTATAAAATTTCTAAACCTTGCTTTTAAGAGTGCAGGTGAAAAGAGGCTAATGCAGTTGAATGAACTGGATGAATGACGCTACAACGCGTACGAAAACTCACAACTGTATAAAGAAGCCATGAAGCGACGTCATGACAAAAGGCTGAAACAACCCAAACAGTTCAAAACAGGTGATCTCGTCCTACTGTACAACTCAAGGCTGAAACTATTCCCTGGAAAACTCAAGTCAAGGTGGTCAGGTCCATTCACCGTTCTAAATGTCTTTCCATACGACACCATCGAGGTAACTCACCCTAACCACGGTACTTTCAAGGTAAATGGCCATAGGCTAAAACATTATGAAGGTGAGAATTTTACAGAAAGCAAGGAGGAGCTTCAGCTCCACCTCATCTCTTCTTGACATATCTAGGAAGAGTCGAGCTTAGACTCTAAATAAGCACTTCTCGGGAGGCAACCCGAGCACTAACTTAGTAACTTTTCTCTCGTTAAATTTTTTTTTTAAATTTTTTTCCTTTTTATGCATAAACTAACACTTTTTCTGCAGAAAACTTGGACCACATGGCCAGGCACACAGGCGTGCCTAAGGTCGTGCGCATACTTAAAAACAGGCGCACGGTCATGTAGCCAGATCGTACACGAACAAGGTAACTCTTCCCCAAAACACGGGCCATCGATAAAACCCCACGGCCGTACGATATGGACGTGGCGACCCTTCGAAATCCGCACGGGCTAGCAACGATCACACACAGCCGTGCGACATGGCCGTAGCAACTCTGCACCTTTAACACTGGTAAACATAAGGACACACGCCCGTGCCTTAAGCCCGTGAAAGCTACTGTCAAATTGGACACGCCCGTGCGCTTTATTACACGACCGTGTGACGAACGAACGCGATCTCCCACGCCCGTGCATATCATCACACGCCCGTGTAATTGACAAAGGACCGATCTCCACGACCGTGCTCAACATCCCCACGGGCGTGCTTATCGAACGTGGCGCGCTAAAACCCCCAATTTTTGAAAAACACGGGCTGAACACGACTCACACGGGCGTGCGACATGCCCGTGTGACCCAAAATGTATAAATAGGGAGCCATTTTCAACTTTTCCCTCACTCAAAACCTAAAAATTTCTCCCATAAAACCTCTCTAAGCCCCACAAACGCCACGACAGCCCTCCAAACGCCACCACACACGATTTCCTCCTTCCCATGCCCGTGTAACAGCCATCCACGACCGTGCAACATCAATTTTGGTTCTATTTTCTCATTTTTCTTATTTATTTTTGTTTTATTTCAATTCTTTAGTTTTTTATTCAATTTTACTTTTGTTTAAATTGTTGCTTTAAGCATGAAACTAGGAAGTATAGAATGAATAATCTAGAATAGTATAGAATGAATTAGATTCACATGCCACTTAAGTTTATTATTGCTTACCATTTGGATTTCTCTTTATTTGACACTTAAACTTCTATTTGAGTGCCATTTTGCCATAAATTCCCTTTATATTTACCCATAGTTCTTAGTTTTTATTATAAGCTTTCAATATGATTAGATTCTACTATTTAGGTTATTTTTCACTTATTATTTTAGGAACAATATCAATTTATTTTCTAAATAAAATTATTTAGTTTACTCACAAATTTTTTTTAGGACTAATGCTTTTATTATTTTAATTGTAGATACCATGTCATCTTCATGCGCCAGGAAAACTGCTGTCCCTCCTCCAAGAAACGTAAGGGGACAGGAAGCTCCTCAGCGAGACCCACCTCCGAGACACGCCACCCGTTCCTCATATTTACGCAGGACTCCCAAGAGGAACGCAGTTACTACAGGCTCGCACTCTCTCTATGGGCCGATGTATTGACTGGGAGGCCCTCACGCAAGTAAGCCTGGTGGACAATGTCCGAGCCCTGCTAACTACCGACCCATGGGACCGGTTCTTTACGATCGTGGAGCCCACTTACCTAGAGCTCACTTTCGAGTTCTGTGCTATATTCCACCTTCAGATGGTGATGAACCGATTTGATAATCCCGAGACGGTACAATTCTGATTGAGAGGGCTCGTGCGACAGCTCAGCGTACCGAAATTCGGCATGGCATTGGGCCTTTACACAGAACAATTCATGGCAGAGGCCACCTTCCCCACCCTTTCCAGGCGCATCCATATCCGGCCAGTTGACTGCTGGCACGAGATCGTTTCGGGGCACCAAATTTATAACCCCAACGTCAGCAAGGCATCTGCCCTCCCTCCTTCTCTCAGGTATATTCACGCCCTCCTTGCTCACACCTTGACAGGTAGACGGGAGAGTACAGGCATCGTCAACACTCACGACGTCTATTTCCCCTGGTGCATGGCCAATGGCCACCCCATCGACCTTGCCTACTTCATTGTGTTGGCCATGCAGCACCAGACTGAGAGGCACCGCAAGGGCGTTGTATCCATGGGCCCATACATCACGCAACTAGGCTGCTACTTTGGCCTATTCAACATCGCAGCCCAGACATCCTCTTATACCCTACTTGGCCAAATGTCCTCCCAGGGCATCCAGAGCATGCTTCACATGAGGATGGTTGAGCGATGGCTAGGTGGCGGCCACTTTGACTTCTGCCTTGTCCAAGAAGGCGAGGACCCAGAGGACATTGCTGATGATGTCCCACTGCCACCACCTGAGGAGGATGCATCTGCCGAGCCATCACGCCCTAGACGACCCACCCAGACAGCGGCCACACATACTGATATATCCAAGCGCCTGGATCGATTTGAGCAGCAATGCTTCCAGCGCTTCGATTACATCGACGCCACTCTAGCACGGATATGTCAGCACCTTGGCATCACCCCACCACCACTAGACCCATCAGAGGACTAGATCCTCTTTTATTTTTTTATGTCATTTTTATTTTTATTTTTATCATTTATCTTTTATTTTTACTTTTTCTAACTATTAAACACTGATCTTAATTTTAACCTTTTGCTTTAAATTTCTTTTCCTTTTCTTTTTCAGTTTTAATTATTTTGATTTCATCTTTTTCCTTATTAAAATATTAGTATTTTTCATATTTTGTTTTAATTTTCATAATGGCTATCTCCTAACGAAGTAATCCCTCTTCTTCTTAACCTCCCATGACTAATAAATCCCTTCGCAGTTTCAAAGGAGCTCTACAGCTCAAATCTCTACGAAAAAGAAAACACGCCGCCACAACTGCCAACTCTTCCGATCTCAGTCTCACTAATCCATCCAAAGCAGGGATTTTCATACCCTTCCCTATCTTATGATCTTATGCTTTTATTGCTATTAATATTTTTCTTGTACATTGGGGGCAATGTACATCTTAAGTGTGGGGGGGTAGCTTACTTTCACTTTTTATACTATCTTTGAAACCCCTGAACTTTTTCTAACATTTTGTACTATTCTCAATAGCATCATCTTCAGTCTCCTATTAGGAATTAATTCTGATTAATATATGATTTTTATTGATATGTTGAGAATTAAGAAATAGGTGATTGTACTTTAAATATTCAAACTTAAAAACATTAAGGAATCAAGAATGATAAGTTGAAATTTTTGAGAACTCCAATTTTTGCATAAGTTATCTTCCCTAATTCTAAGTACTATCTTGAAATTTGAAATTCGCAGGATTGACATCAAAAGCCATAATTCTGGTGAGATTTTGAGCCTTTTGAGCATATTTTCTTTCGTGCTAACTTTTATTATTGCTTTGAGTGAGTCAACACTGAATTGTTATTCTAAAACTTGCTTTGATTAAACATGTCGAGACCACATCCTTGATTTGATATACCGAAATGATAAAGGCACCTAGGATTTAACCCACTCACTCCACAAAAGGCCTACCTCCATGAATTAACCCCTAGTGAACCCCGTTGAGCCTAACAACCTTTTCTTTGACTTACCCGCTGATTATTAACCATTAACCCATTTTTGTTGAATTTTTCCAATTCAATTGTTTTTGATCCCTATGATTGTCGAGATTTGAGTTGAATTTATTGTCTAAGCTTTATTCTTTTTTCTAGTATGTAAAATTGTAAATTTTCTATTCAATTCATTGTTCTAAAAAAAACCATGTGTATATACAGTTAAATTCTGTTGTAATTTTTAATAGTTCAAATTAAGTTTTTGCATATTTCTATTTTAGGGCTACCAAAATGATGTTATTAAAGCTTTAGAAATATGTTCCAGTAATAGAGATTTTTCTAGCTAGATAATTTTTCAATTCAATCTCGATTCTAACCCTCTTTTGCAACCTATGACAACACCCTGAACTAAGCCCCGTTACAACCATGAAAAGACTTTTTGATCGATGTATCATATCAAACTATAGTGGTAAAGATTTGATTTCTCTGCAAGCCTATGGTAATAACTTTTCAGGTTGACTAGAGAGTGCTTAAACTTTGAACCCTAAACACTTTGAGTAGATAGAGTGAATCTTCAGTGAGGATGTCAACTCCTGTTAATTAAGATGGAGAGAAAACTATTAGGAGGAAGGGAGAGACTTATATTTTCAATGATAAAATTCTCAACTTAGAATAATTGAATCTTTAATGTTCTTCTGATTGAATTCATTGTATGATTACCTGTGGATTAGTTCAAAACCTTGTTGATAAAAAATTGTAGGTTGAGAAGAATAATTCTCTTTAGGGATTGAGATTTTGCTTGAGGACAAGCAAAGGTTTAAGTGTGGGGGTATTTGATAAACGCTAAAATATACATATTTTTACCTCATATTTAGCCTATATTTTGGATGGATTCTTATCAATTTTGTGAGAACTGGTGCTCCTAATCTCTCTTTTTCATATCTTATACTCAGGAGAGCATAGGGAAGAGAAAAGAATAGAAAATGGGCCAAAAACGGTGAAAAATAGACCAAAAAGCACGAACAACACGGGCCAAGACATGTCACACGGCCGTGCCACACGGGCGTGCTATATAAAGATCACACGGTCAAAGCCTCGACAAGTACGGCCAGGTCACACAGGCGTGCCAAATCACACGGCCTTTGTCGAACCCACACGAGCGTGGCACACGGGCGTGTTCTAGTTGTGAGAAAGACGAATTTCACTCAAATTGGGATGCTTAGAGGCTAAGAAAAGCCCTCCAAAACCTCTCTATATAAAGACCCAATGAGGCAACATAAGGAGAATCTTCTTCCACTTTTACACACGCTTTAGATACTTTTCCTCTCGTCTTTCTGCCACACTGAGGGTAGAAGCAAGGGATTACTCCAAAGGAAAAGCCGATTGATTCATCTCAGAAGCCGGAATTCTGCAGCAATATAGGGGATCTCCCTAAATTCCTTCAGGGGTTTTTGGTTTCTTTTATGGTTTGTTATTTTATATCTTCTGAGATGTTTTCTTTCTTTATTATGAACTAAACCCCTCAAATACTTGAGGGGGATGAAACCTAAGACAGATTTTGTTATTTAATCTTGATTTATATGATAAATGCTTGAATTGTTCTTAATTATGTGTTCTTCATTTTTGATTTAATAGTCCTAGGTATTATTTCAAGAATTGGATGTGCTTAGAGCAGATGAGCAAAAGTCCCTGTGATAAGAGTAGATCTACCATAATTAAGCGGAGTTGCATGCAACCCTAGACATAGGGCGACATAAATCTGCCGGATTAGGGTCAAACCTAATATGGGGGACCATAGATCGAATTAATGCAACCTAGGGAGTTAATTAATAAAGGAACTTTAATTAACAACTTAGGCCTAGTTACTCTACGCCTCGACGGAGTGTTTAGCATAGATTAGGGATCTCTACGGATCAAGTCAAGTAAACAAATCGTATATTTCAAGAAAATAATAACAAGTGAAGTCTAGGCGGATTCTCCCTTAAGTATTGTCCATATCAATCAGCTCTTCCCCAAAAAGTTTTCCCAAATTTACTTTTTGTGCTTTTCTTAGTTAGTTTTAGAATTAGTTTAAACAAACCCCTCCTTTATTCTTAGGCTAGATAATAGAAAGGAAGTAAGTAATAGTACTTTTGGTTCCCTTAGGTATGATAACTCGGTCTTGCCACTAAACTATACTACTGTTCGATAGGTGCGCTTGCCTTAAACGTCGTGATATTAGTTAGTTTTGGTGTGATCAAGTTCTTTATAAATTTTATTACTTAGTATCGCAAACGCATACATTATGTGTATAAAAAACAAAGAAAGAATTAAATACTAAGGTTGTTTTGATTGATCTTTGAGCTTGATGATCTCTCTCTTTATTGTAAGACATTTGAAAGATGGTATTTATACCCTCTAATTTATTTTCAACCATTCTGGTTGTTGTGAAAGTTAATAGAGTCATTGGAATGAAAATACTAGACATTAAATTCACCTACAACAAAAGGTATTGATACTTTTTCCACGAGTATTGATACTATTAGTATTTAATGCCTGATTCAGTGACCATTAAAGTTACTTAATTTACATCGATACCAATAATAATTTATCAGTACCAAAAATAATTTATTGATACCAAAAATAATTTATCGATACCTGGTAAATGGTATCAATACTTTTTATAATTGATTGAAAACAAAATGTCAATTTGGTATCAATTTTATAAAGGGTATCGATTGTAGAAGCCCAATTTTGCTCGGGCCCAACCAGAAACCCAAAACAAACAAAAAAAAAAGAGTCCAAAATAGTCCATTACAAAAAAAGAAAACTGACTCAATTACGTTAGCCCAATCCCTAACCCAGTTACATCAATCCACTACCCAATGTTATAGGCCAAAATACAAAGAACCCCTAAAGGCCCGTTTAGCCCACAACCTTAACTACTTTCAGTAAAAGAAAATGAGGGAAAACCTTAGCTGCCTATTCAGCCGCGCCGCTTCCCTACATCAACAAGCATGCGTTTGACACCTCTGCCACGCCACCTACAAAGAAGGATGAGCACACAAACAGCAAAAAACATGCAAGCAGTACAAGAAACAACAAAGAAAAAACAAAGAATAGTAGCAGACAAAGACAAACCAAATAAAGAAGAATCTTGTCATTCGGCTATAAAAGCCATAACTGATGCTTTGTAATATTTCCGGGCAGAAGAGCAATAAAAAAAGCAGTATATTTAAAAAAAAGGAAATCGAATACAAAATTGCAAAGGTTGTTCTTTTTCTATTTTATCTGTTATATTTTAAATACGTGTAAAAAATAAAAAGAAAAAGAAAAGGAAGAGACTCACTTGTGTCGCTTCGTATACTGGCCGTTGCACACTTTTTCTGGAGTCAAAATTCGCAAAGAGAAGGTCAAAGGCCGAGTCTTTTTTGTTCTTTTTTATTTTTTAGGCATTTACCTTCTTGATCTATAACCCAGGTTTAAAACAGGATTTGTAAAAAAAAAGGAAAAGGTTTTTTTTTTTTGCATCTTCGGCCACCGTGAATAGCAACGCCATCGCTAGTGACCGACAGTTGTCATGGTGGTGGTTGTTGGAGCTATGGCCGGAGGGGAAAGACCTTGAGAGAAACTGAGAGAGTTTTTCAGTTTTTTTTTTTTGATGAAGTGGGAAAAGAATGAAATATTTAAAAAAACTTTGGCTTTTATATCCATTAAACGACATCGTTTAGGGCTGGCACAATAGCCCCAAAACGACATCATTTTGCCCCCTTAACTTGTGCCTTGACCCGATCCGCCTAGAGGATCCGCGTGTTTTTTATTAATGGGCTATTTGTGTGAATAGCCCTTCCGCTTTTGCGGCGCATTTCAATTAAGTCCTGCCGTATCTTCTTTGTCTTTTAATTTTACCACTTAGTTTTTATTTTTGTTCTAGTTTGGTCCTCAAACTGTAACACCCCGAATTTTGGGCTTAGAAGTATTGGGTCTTGAGTTTTAGATCCTAGCTTAGTATTTTTAGGAGTTTAATTTTGGCCTTCTAGAAGGTTGGAAGTAGCGTAAAGATGGACTCTAAGGGGAGTGTTCAGAAGAGAAAATTTAGGAAAAGGATAGGGGATTTATGAGGGAGAAAAACGAGGAGATAAGATAGGGAAGAGGTGGAGCTAATTAGGACTTTAGGGCTAGTTAAGTTTCGACAATAGGCTATATATATGGGTGCCGAATTTAAAGTCTTAGGTTAATGTCGAATTCTTCATCTTTTTCTTTTTCTTTGTGTTGCCGATTTTCATTCTTTCACTTCTCAAATTTTTGTTAGTTTTAGCCGAATTCTTTTTCCCTCACTTGCTAAATCTTTTCTATTCTTTTTCTTCTCGAATTCTCCTAGATTTACCCTTTTGGTTAGTCGATTCCTTTTTCTACTCTTCTTCTTTAATTTGTGCCGAATAAACCTTATTCACTATATTAGTTTAAAAGCTGAAAAGCCGAATAATTCCACCCTCTTTTTTGCCGAAAATTTTTATTGTGCTGTCATTAACCCTTTAAACCTTGACAAAATTGATTTTTAGTTTCAATATTGCTCTCTTGGGTTCTCTTTAGTTGAATCTTCCATAAGCAATCTTGCACGTGAGATTGAAAGCCAAATCCCGATGGGAAAAGGGGATGTTTGTGGTAAGGAGATGGCGAAGGTGACAACGGGATTTGAATACGTAACCACTATTCCCAAGTTTAAGCGACGTAAGGTGTCAGCAGTTCAAGACTTTTCGCTTGGATGAGAAAGAGGGGCTACAATAGACCACGGATTAAATAGGCAAATCGCAGTAGATCAAGGCAAGTGTAGTTTGTCATTCAGTAAGCGTAGTGGTTTTATTTTGAATTAATGGGTAGTGACTAATGAAGCGCGGTGTTTGAATATAGGTTCTGACGATTATGAATATTTGTTACTCTTCGTAATAAGGTGTGTACTTCTACCCTATGATTCGATAGTTTGATAAAGTCGAAGGTGTGTACATACACCACACATACAACAGATCGGCAAGTTCCTAAATGTCAAAAAGCCAAAATGTCGAAAAGCCGAAAGTTTGGCTGCGGTAGTCTTGCGAGTGTGCAAACACTCGCATGAGAGTATTTGATACGATACCAGAGGCTCCATGAGTGATATCATGGACTTGGGTCGCGTTTTGGCCAACTGGGCCAGAATGGGCCAAATGGGCCCGATAGGCTCGTGGGCCCAAATAAGCGAAAATTGTTAGCTTGGTAATAAGTGACAAGCGGATTAAATCGGTGGCATGGTTTGGCATAGATTTGGGCCTAATAGGCCATATAGTTGTAATTGAGCCTGATAGGTTAAATGCATGTATAAAAGCATGTAGACTTGTTAGGATTTTTATAATGGACTTTTAGGCCTAGTTTTTAATGGACTTTTAGATCTAGTAATTCCTTAAGTGAACATAAAACTTAATTAATATATTAAATATGTCTGTGGACAAGTCATAAGGTCAGAGTGTGGCAATGGGCATATGCATGTCTAGGATTGGGTCTAGGGAGAGCTTGGTACTTAAGCGGTCTTAATGACCCACCTCCTCTTCTCTAGAATCCTACTTGGTGCATAGTATCTGTTCACTTTAGCCAACGAGGACTTGTTGACGGGCTAAAGTGTGTAATTAAGACCCATACGTTGGTAAATTACTGAAATACCCCTATAGGGTAGAATTATGGAAATACCTCTGTCGGGTAGAATCACTGAAATGCCTCTGTAGTGTAATATTACCAAAATATCCTTGATTAGAAAAAATAACAAATTACCCCTAATTTGTGAGATTACCAGAATACCCCTATGTGTTAAATGTAAGATTTATGTACATTACATGTATGTTTTCTGCATTCATATGATATTTTGTTTAGGTTGTATATGGGTTGGGAAATTATGGAACGGAGGAAGTATACGAGGATCGCATGGTTGCTTGACGACCGTGGATCCCACAAATGTGTTTCGGTTGGACGGAGATGTTGTGTAGCGGATGGATTATTTGGGGAGCATTTTCACAACATTACATGCATGATATTATTATGTTACTATGATATGGGCTTAGACCCAACCGAGGCCACTATGGACTAAGGCCCAAAGGCCAATGTTATGTGATAAGGGCTTAGGCCCAGTTGAATGTTTCTATGCTATTCGCTTGATGAGGGTCATACACACTGAGTTTTCGTAACCCCTCCTCCTTTTACATTTTTTTAGGTGATTCTCAGTAGGCGGTTCGACGGATGAAGGGACTCGGGGGTGACCACTTAGCAAGAAGTTTTTGACTTAGTCTTTTATTTAATTCCTAGTATTTTAAATGATTTTTATTCGGATTGTAATGAGGCCTTCCCTCTGATTATTATTATTCCATTATTATTGTTGTGCTTTGTATTTTAGAAACGGAACTTGGGTTTATTCTTTATTAAACACATTTCAAGTTTTTCTGAAACTACGTGTTGTCTTTAAAATAAGCTTTCGCAGTTAAAGGGAATTTTTTTAGCTTTTAAATACACCTTGTTTTGAAAAGAAATACAAATAGGGATTTTACTTAACTTTTTCTTAAGAAGGTTTTTCAATAAAAATAAGGTTTTCGCTAAAACACTTCAATGTGACACGCCAGACTCGGGTCTAACTTCTAGGCCAGGTTTGGGGTGTTACACGGGCCATTTAAAAGAATAAGCGTCCGAAACGACGTCATTTTAGCCTAATCCGGGACTCGACCCAAGGTCCGACCCGACCCTTTAAGAGGGTCCGCGCGTTTTTAAAAGGGGCTATTTACGCCTGCAATCCCTTCAACATCAAATTGTTTTTATTTTATATCCTTTTATTATTTGTTTTATTTTTAGAGATTTAACCGCTTAATTTTATTTAGCTTTCAATTAAGTCCTTGGCTCTCTGATGCTTTGAAAAATGGACATGTGTCCTAAGAGTTGGGGATAATTTCATATTTAGCCCCTGCGTACTTTCGTGCCTTATATTTTAGTCCTTATTTACTTATTTTATCATAATTTTTACTTTTAATTTCATTTTTATTCTGATTTAATCCCTAGCCTATTTGGTTTCAACCTTTTTTCGCAAATTTCTTATTTATTTATAGATTTATTTTGTTTAGTTATTTATTTATTATTAATTCTTTATCTTTTTACACTTAAAAATATAGACTATTTGCAATCTTTTAAGTATATATTTTTATTATTTTGTTATTATTTTCGTATATTATTATTTCATTGTTTCATTCATTTTTAAACATTTTCATGTTATGTTTGCTATTTTTTTTATCATGCATTTCCCGTTTTATTGCTTTATTTATTTATTTATTGCGACCTGTTTATTAATATTGTATTCATCTTTGCAATTACATAATTGTTATTATAATATTTTATCGTATATTGTATATCATTTTAAATATTACATTAGTTTTTACCCAAATCCGTAAAAAAGAAAATTTTGAAAATAAAGGTAATATTTCGTATTTGGAAATTCGAGAAGTCATGCCCTAACTTACTGAGTTTCAATTTTTCTCGTTAAACCTAAATAACCAAATATCCTTTTAAATTTAAAATACATAAGTTTTGAATAAGAAATAAAAGGCAAACTTATTCTTAAGGATTCGAGATGTCGTATCCTAACTCACGAGATGTGATATTTTGTTACTTCAAGATGAGAGTGTCTTTAACATTTGTTTCGATTTATTCAAGCAAAATTTTAAGTAAAATTAACATTAATAAAAGAGGAAATGTATTTTAAAGTCTTTCCAAGTTTTCAAACTTTTGACATAAAGACATTAATTAATCAATTAGGTACCAATTTTAGGCGGTATGAGGGTGCTAATCCTTCCTCGTACGTAACCGACTCCCGAACCCATTTTCTTGAATTTTATAGACCAAAATCGATGTTTTAGTAAATCAAAATTGTTTATTAAAATGATCAAGTTACGAGGTGACCCGATCACACCTCATAAAGAAAGGATTGGTGGCAACTCCCATTTTCATTTAAAATAAAAAGTCGACGTTTCAAAAAAAATTGGTTTCGACATCGATATTTTGAAAACTATCAATACTTAGCCAAAAAGTAGGCTTTTTGGCCTGGAGTAATACTGACTTGTTTTAAAACATTTGAACTTGATTGAAAATGTTTGACTCAATTGAAACCATTTTAACTTGATTTTATCATTTTGCTAATTTTGTTGAACTTTAACTTTTATTCAAAAATATTTTAACTTGTTATATCAAAAATATTTGAACTTTAACTTGATCTAAAGAGGCAAGCAAAAATCGACAAAACAACCGAGCATTCACCAAACTAGAGAGGATGACAACAAAATTACCATCCCTAAAATCACTTGTAAAACTAAGGTTACATGCATAAGTAAGACTAAAAAATGCTCTATAATAGCAGATAAAAACTTCTAAAACTGAAAACTTATTAAACAATGAAAAACAAAAAAAAAACATATAAAACTTAAGACAACACGGGCCCAAATCAACTTGTGAAATAATTTATTATTCTAAAAAACTACTAATGACCAGTGGAGTTTTAGCGAATGACAGACGTCATCATTTGTCTACCACAGCTTGTGGAAATAACAAATATACCCACAAAATAAATCTACAAACTGAAAAGAGAGGAGACATGTGAAATGAATAAGAAGAAGATATTAAAAAGAAAGAGTTGCTGGGTGGGAGAAAAAGGTAGGCAATAGCTAGTCTCACTGGACAAAATAAAATATAAGAAACAAACGACTTAGAGAAAAAAACTATACAGGTGAAACTCTAATTGTTGTTGAAATATATACTTAAAACTTTAATTCTGATTTAATCATACACATCTAAAAAATAAATACATTAATTTATATTTATATTGGATAAATATAATTATTTATATACACAGTATATAAATATAAAATGATGTTACATTAATAATTGTGTTAATAATTTATAAGAATTAAATTAAATAAAAAACTACACAAAATCAAAATTTATATACGCACATTAAATCATATTTAACGTAACTTTGGAAAATAAAATTTGACATTGAATCGGAATAATAATAGTCATACAACCTGTGGTTGAAAATCCAGTTTGATTTTTTTTAAACTATAAACTCGTTTTCCCATCATCAAGTACTTTAAAAGAAAAAAATTCAAAAAAACAAAAAAAAAAATTAAATCCAGTTTAATTGTTATTGACGTTGTAAAGAAAGCGAGAAAAAAAAAAAAAAGAAAAAGAAAGCTTGAAAGTGTAAAGAAATACGAAGCCAAGCAATAGAACTCGGTAACCAAAAAATAACATTAAAAAGGATGAAAAAGAAGGGAGGGTTGGAAACGCAAAAAGTCAATGAAAAAAAAATAAAAACCAAAAACTTTAATCCTTCCAAAATGTTATTTTTACATATGATTTAGTAATGAATTAATTTAATTAATAATATTTAATTACTTTAATGACTTATATTTTAAAAAAACAATATTTCTTTTTGCTTATTTTGAGAAAAATTTATTTTTACGGGAGTTTTTGCTTATGTTTCTAATTTTAAATTTAACTTTGTATTTAATTAAGTCTTAGTTCGATTAGTATGAGAATTGTTGTCAATATAAGAGGATGTAGGGGCTATGGACAGTTCTAGATATTGTCCTAAAAAAAGCATATATAATCAAAGCAGATTTTTTCTTTTGAAAAGCGGATGTGGGACAGGGCGGGATGAATTTTTTTCTTTTGGATAGTGACTATAGAGCGGGTATGGTAATTGCTTACCCCAGCGTACCCACTCTACTATATAAATTTATCATTTTATTGTTGTATATGTAAACTATTAAAAGAGTAAAAATGTAATAAAGTAATATAAAAAAAATACATACAATTTGTGTTTAATTTTTTTAAAATTATGTTTAAATATTTACTTCACTACAAAAAGATTGAAAATATTGAACATACGTAGCAAAATTTAAATTGAAGTGGAGTGAGATGGGGTAGGGATGAATTATACATCCATATTACAATGGGACGGGTGATAAAAACAAAATGTCTCAACTGTAGAGTAGTGATGAGTTTAGCAATATTCGCCCCCGCTTCGCTCTATTGGCATCCCTAGTAAAAGTCCATAGAGGAGTTAAATTAGATTTTGCACTCTACTCAAAAAATGAGTAAATTAGTCACTATGTATTAAATCAAAGAGAAAATTACTCCTTTACGTTAAAAATTCATCCATTTATGCTGTTAAAAACTGACGTGGTTGATAGAATAACCAAAGAGTGACACGTGGCATGCTATATATAACTTATGTTGATGTATAAGGATTAGTTTTTAACTGTAAAAATGGATGAAATTTTTAATAGAATGACCAATTTACTCTTCGATCTAACATGTAGTGACTAATTTACCTATTTTTTGAGTAGAAGGAATGAAGTGCAATCTAACTTTTAGTCGAATGCTCCATAGTACTTTTGCCTACAATTATCTTGTTTATCCATTAATCTAGAAAATAGCAATGTTATTTGAGTCGGATAGGACCGCCTGATTGGATTGGTTGGACTAAGAACCAACCAGAGTATTGGTCTGGAAGGTACTTTTGAATCGGTTAAATCGAAAATTTATACGAATCGCTTGAATTGACTAAAAACTTATTGAACCAATAATTATTTTAAAAAAATTTGATTTAATTTTTTTAATAATCTTTTAATTAAATCAATTAGATTAATCAAACTAACAGAACAAATAACCTAACCAATTGGACCATCAATAAACATTAAAAATAGTTTACAGTTACATTGACAATATTTAATGATGAAAGAAATAAAAATAAAAGCTTTTTTTAATTTGGTGGTCCAAATTTCAAAGCTACATTTTTTTCAGACTAGTGAGATTGAGAGAGATTTATGGATATGAAACACCCCTATACCATGTTCTACTTAAGGAACATGATATAGAAATATTATATTTAGTGTTAAAGTGATTCTTGGCTAATCACTAATATATTTGAACACAAAAATAAATAATAAATTTAGATAATTTATATTTTAGTCTCTACTACTACTTGGAACATACTTGATCTTCCTAAGTACATGCCATTCTATTCAAAATTTTAAAACATACCCTCTTGTTACTTGGAGATGTGATGAGATGAATGCTTGCAATCTCAAATACAACTCTTCAAAATTTCGGTACCTGATCTGCGCACGGAAATAAACCATATGCTGAGTATACACCTAGTGGTATTACTATAATTCAAATACTTAAGATAAAATCAATAAATGTCCACATTTAATCTTACCACCATTTTATTTTCAATAAATCATTCATACATTTAAACTTTAAATTTTCTTAATAATATTTCTTCATTTTAATTTATATATCTTCTTACTATATCAATATCCATTTCATCCATTTCGTCAATAACCATTTCATAAAACCTATTTCATACATTTCATTTGCATATCCAAATTCAATATCTTATTCCATTTCATATCTAAAATCTTACAACATTAGTCTTTCAATAATCAATTCAAACATTTAAACCAACATATTTCAATAATAATTATTATAATTAATTCATAAGATTATATTCAATTAACTCATACACTATTTCATTATTTCCAATTCATTCTATTTTCACTTCTCATTTCGATATCTCAATCCATTTCATATACAAAATCATTGGGTTTATCAATTTATTCAATATCAATTCTAATTACCAATTCATTCTTTTACCCCTATTAACGTGACTCGGATTTTGACGGATTTACGGATCCAACCAAAACACACTAGTACGGCACCCAGTGCCTCATCGAATAGTTCGAAGCAATAGTTGATACCCAGTGCCTTATCAGCCAAACCGAAGTTAGTTGGTACCCAGTACCTCATCGAATCTATCCGAAGTAACAGTATGACACCCTGTGTCTCATCGACTCAAGGTCGAAGTATCCCTGAACACTTCCAATCCTATGACATGCCTACTATATCTGACTTAGCCCGACTAGTTAATAAGGTATTCAATTCACATTTCAATTTCACTCAATATCATATCAATTTTGTTTCAATCACAATTTCTCATTCTTTCAATTTGAATCACTTTCCACTTTCCAACCAAGATACATTTCAAATACTCACATATATTTATAATTCAATTCAATTTCAATACTTACCTGAATTTTACTTACCATGCATATTAATAAAAAATTCAATAATTAATAACAACTAGATTTGAATTATAGTAATACAAACCGTATATCCTCGTGTTACTCCTCGTTAACTTTATACGAAAATTAAAACAATTTAAAATTATCAGAACAACACCAATTCACATCAAGTACTTTGATTTTCTATTTAACTTTTGCCTAAATTCCAATCTAATCTCTAACTAAAATTTTCTCCATTTTCATCACCATTTATTCTTTATTTTCACTCAATTTCTACTTATAACTAAACTTAACTCTCTAATTTTCTCCGTAACAACCTAATTTTGACATCCTCTCAATTTAGTCCCAATTACACAAAACTTATAACTTATTTTACAATTTAATCCTTTACCCAATTCTAACTTGAAATTCTATCAATTTAATCCCTAATTCTTCAATTTATTCAACATGAACAACTTCTAAAAATTTACTAACTTTAAAAAATTTAACTTAAATCAAGTAGTATTTTGTTTTAGGATTCTAAAAAATCAAAATTACAAGAAATAGGATCAAATTGACTTACCAATCAAGCTTTGAACCTTAAAACCCTAAATTTTCCTTTCTTTCTTTCTTTCCTTTCTTTTTCCCCTGTTTTGTTTTCTGTTTATGCTTTTCTATTCTTTTTCTTTATTGTTTTGTTTATTATTTAGTTATTATTATAATATATTATTATATTATATACTTAAATATTAAGTATTTATTTATTATTTTATACTTATGTATAGGATTTACACACATGTATTTTACAATTACCATATACTTGTATTTTCTTTTTACTATACAAGTGTTACATATGGTTTATTTACTTATTTAGTCCCTTAACTTTTCTCTATTCTATAATTCAACTTTTACTCTTTATTCAATCTAGTCCTTATACCTAATTACTCTTAATTCAAGTTAATTCACCTAGCCAAATCCTAATTAACCACACAACTAACTTTGTAAATAATTTTAATAAATATTTATGAATCCATTTTACGAAAATGGAAACCCGACAATATTCTTTCCAATGCCCTTAATTTTGGGTTGTTACAGGATATTACAAGTGGGTACTAGTGTAATGGGGCTAAATCTTTTTTCTCACGATCTATGTGACCTAAGACGATCCGTTAGTTTCAAACTCACCTAAGCCAACCTTAACACCACAAGTGAGGATTTCTTTAGAATTCCTCCAAGGCACCAATTTGTATAGCTGAAGCAATTTATGCCAAAAAAGCCACAAAAGAACAATAGAAAGTCACAGAAAAGAACGCATGAGACGTGTTTGAGTAAATACTCTCCAAGAATTCTATTACTCTTAAGAATTCTAGTTATAATGTAATGATTTACAAGTAAAGGGGAGTCTCTCTATTTATAGTTGAGCTCCCCAAAACCAACGGTTTAGATTAAGTTACATCGATGGACGAGATTAGCCTATCCCTTAAATAATAGGATTTACAAGATACACTATATTAAATTCAATCTACAAGATATGATTCCCATATTTATTAAAAATAGCCTATGTTGCCATATCTTCATTATTGGGTCACTCAGGCTTCAATCTAACAAGCTTCTCCAACAATTCTTTGAATCAGACTAGTTCTCGTCGGCTAAATGATCCCCATATAATCGATAAACCTCTATGGGGTGCATCTTGTGCCACAGTCATGGGCTTTGCACTTTGGCTAGTGACACTAGCATATAGTGACATGTATAATAGTATAAGTACAAGGTTAGCATTTTAAAGAAACCAAGGCAAACAATGGCAAATTCCTAACAGAATTTCAGCTAATCCATCATCATCCCGGTAATGGCGGAGCCACGTTGAGGCCCAAGAGGCCATGAGTTTAAATTTTTTCAATTTCATCATTTGTAAATTTACATTATGGCCCTCCTAAAAATATAAGTAGGCCTCCTCCAAAGTTTAATTTTTTTGCAATTTTTCCCTTTGTATATATATTTTAGCCCTCCTAATAATATAAACAGGCCCCTCAGATATTTAATAGTTTAGTTAACATAACAATATTTTATAAATAATATAATAATTATATAAAAAATAGATGAAGTGAATTTTATCATCTTTCTTCTTCAACAAAAAAGAGAAAACTTTATCATTTTTCCTCCAAATTTGAAGTATAAGATATATTTTTCTTCAAACTTTTCATAAATTTTTAACATTTGAAATTTCTAATTTTAATTTCACTCCCAAGAATAATATCCAAGCTCCGCCACTAATCATCCCCATTTTTTCATTCATAGTGCCGTTACATTACGGCACCACCTTCACCATTGCACAACCTACTTTAACCACCATATAGCTTGAAACCCACATCACCCAAAACCCTCGTACCCACGTCAACAATTTTCAGTGCTATAATATATGTCTCGTGGAAGAGAACCTTTAAGCCTTGTGGGACCCAAACACCTTACCACCATTGATTGGAATGACAATAGCCATCAAAGGTCTGTATTAGCCAACTTGGTCAATGGTGTTTCTAAGCAAGAATGTGACCTGCAAGTGGAATTACGTGGAGGCTCTGAGACACTTGCGCCACAATGGTGGGAGTTTTTCAACTTCAAGTTAGTGAATGAGCTCATCGATGAGGATGATAAAAATATCTTTGGTGCCATTTTTGAATATGTATTTCCTTCAATAACTAATCCATACCCTGGATACGTAATCGCCTTTCGAGGTGTTGAATTATACAAAGAACTAGGATTTGCTCTATTGTATATACATGAAAAATTATCACTTTTATTATGAGCAGCTAATACATGCTTTTATAGCTGAGGGGGTGCTATAACTTCCTTAAAGACTAATTGTTAGCTTAACAGATACCTAACAACTAACTTCCTTTAACTGATACTCTAACATTCCCTTAGTTCTTTAATCTTTTGAAAAGAATTAGGGGTTGTATCTCTTGTCATGACTTGGAGAGCATTGCGCATTACTGTGAACTGCTTGGAAGTGATAGGTTTTGTAAACACGTCAGCAATTTGATTAGCTAATGGTACATAGTTAACCTGCAAGGTGCCATCAAGGACTTTTTCTCGCACAAAATGATGGTCAATCTCAATGTGCTTGACTCTTGCATAATGAGTTGGATTGGCTGACATAAAGATTGTAGAAGTGTTATCACACTAGACCACCGGTGTCTGTTCAATAGAGATGCCCACTTCTTCTAATAGCTATTTGAACCATAACAATTAAGACACGCAATTGGCCAAACTACGGTATTCGGCTTCTGAGGAGGACCTGAAAACCACTGCTTGCTTCTTGAAGCACCAGGCTATTAGGTTTGAACCTAAGTACATAACCTGTGGTGGATCATCTGTCTTTGACTGAGGATGCCCAGTCTGCATCAGAGTAGCAGACCAGCTTGAACTGTCCTTCTGAGAACCACAGACCATGCTCCATAATGCCAACTGGGTAACAAAGGACATGTTTAACTGCCCGCCAGTGAGTCTCATTCGATACGTTCATATACTGGCTGAGTCTATTAACATAGTAGGATAAGTCGGGCCTTGTAATACACAAATACTGAAGTATGCCAATGGTGTTTCGAAAGAGATGACTATTTACAATAACTTGACTGTCATCAGAGGCAACCAACTTAGGCGTGCTTTGTAACACCCCAAACCCGGCCCAGACGTTATGGCTGAATCCGGTGTGTCACATTACCTACAACTAACCATGTTACCTAGTTACTAAGATTGGGGTGAGCTTTGCAAAACTGTTATTTAAGTGTTAAAAGAAATTTTTGATTCACTCAATGAGTATTCTATCCACTATCGATTGTTAAGGGTTTATTTAGGAAAACGTGTCTTTTGTTCACTTTGAAATGTATGTTTGATTTTGAAAACGTTCAGTTGTCGTGTTATTTTGGAAACAAATATTTTGTAAAAATACTTTGGAGCTATTCGATTTCAAAAACAATTTAAACTATATCGATCTTAAGTTAGAAACATTTTAAATAAGTAAAGATTTAAAAACCTAAAACAAATAAATAGAGCAGCCTTATTACAACCCAAAACCATAATTAAATAATCTAAATAAATAAGAAGTAAAATAAAACTAAATTGAAAACTGAAAATTCAATCTTCGTGGCCACTCTGAATCCCTCCCAGCTCCAAGTCCACCAACTAAGGCTCACCTGCATGGACGGAAGAAAGAGGGGGTGGGTTTGGAAAACTCAGTGTGTATGGAAAGCCCATCCAGAGCCCAAGTCAGCTCAAACCCATTGGGCCTAATCCCTATCCAGTCTCAATGTCAACTGGGCTGAAGCCCTATTCAGATACAGTATTCTGGACCTTAGCCCTTCTCAGAAATCAGTACGGCCCATAGGCCCATTTCAGAACAGAGCAGGTAATAAATATGAATGCAAGCCCAAACCCAACCTAAATCCAACCGCTACACTCCACCCGTACCAGCCCTATACACCATGTGGGGAATAACTCAACCCACCCAGCCCTACACTCCACAGTTGTAACATGGCTGCTCAGATAACAGTAAATTGAGGCAAAGCCTCCAGTACGTGGTCAAGCCACTTTCAGTACTTCCTCCGTCAATATCCCAGTCCCATGCAACAGATAATAATGACATGGCATGCAGTAAACAGTAACAGTAAAACATGCATTTTGGTCAAACTTAGCCCTAGGGGTATAACAGTAATTTTGCTCCTAGGGGTAAAATAATAATTTTCCACCTATAAGGGTATTTCAGTACTTTTATCAATTTTTAGAGTTTTCATGCATATTACAGTCCTTACTAATCCATTTTTCATCACAGAAATCTATTCATTTTTAATTTAACAGTTTAAGCTATTGGGCCTTAAAACCCCTAATGGGCCCTACAGTGTTTATTAGCAATGTAAGCCCGTTTAGTCCAAATTTTATGATCAATTTATCTGTTTAGACGGTTTTAACTTATAGTCTATCAGTAGGTAATATTTACCCATTTTCACCCATAGGGCCCATAAGCCCATTGAGCCCACATTCAGCCCATCGAGGCCCAACTTACGAAATTGCATACTCAACCAACTTACCACTTACGATTATAGATCCCATTATTCCCCATCGTCTTGTGAGCATTTGCATACTCACAAGCCTCGAGATACTAACTTTCAGTCAAACTTTCGGTCACTTTTCGATTACTTTGGCCTTGGCCGATTTAGACTAAAGAAGGGGTTCGATACATACCTGTTTTGCGACGAATGCTAGTGAGATCCCCAACGATACCCTACAATCGATTACCATATCTTTTAATTTACAAATCCATATAGCCAATCTCAATATTTACTAACCAAATTAGGCCAATGCCCCTAAGGCCCTCAAAATCTTACCTTTGCCGGAACCCGATGACTAGATCTAGATCTAGTCGTTCCAATGATCCATGCCCTTGTCAGCAGTCTCTGAATTGCACTCATACCAAAAGAAATCGATTACTACAACCCCTTAGGGTTTTAGGCCCCTAACAACAGCTTCCTTAGATTTTAGGGACTTCGGCTTTTTCTACATTGCAAAAGAACTTATAGATCTGGGTTAATGAGCACTTACCACTGATTTCCCTACTGTTTCTACTCAGATCTAATGTAGATCTAGCCCCTAAACACTTATAGAGATCTAATCCTAGAGATCTTAAGTTTCGGCTATAAGTTTCTAAAGGAATGGCGTTTTTGGCTTTTGACTGATGAAGAAGATGATGATTTAGGGGTTATAGTTTTGGAGTGGTGTTGTCGACAAGAACTAGGGGTTTAGAGAAGATGAAAATCGGTCAAAAGGGATGAAAAGAATAGAGGAATTTTGGCTTGGAAAAATCAGCACAAAAAGTAATATTTTCAGGTTTTTCGACTTTTATGGCAATCGGTTATGGTGGTTTTGTGGAGGATGGGATCGACAGAGAAGATGGATTTGAGTAGTAGGGGTGTTCGGCTATAGTAGAAAGAAAAAAAGGAAAAGAACACAATGGTAGAGGAGAAGAGACAAGAGAAATCGGCACAAAGGAGTGGTACCTTACGTTTTCGGTCACTTTTGTGAAGTTGAGAAAAGAATAACTTTAGGTGGCTAACCCTAATTTGTCTTGACAGAAAAAGAGAAGAGACTAACCCTAATTACCAATAGAGCAATCGGCCGAACCTCCCCAAAGCCCTAGCCGATTATTCTTAAGTAATCACATGCCCGGCACATGCCTAAAAATTAAAAGTAATTATACGCTTACCTTGCAACTTGAACCTTGGACCTTTAATTCTTTCCCAGGGGCCACATTTTTAGGAGCTTAGTGGCGCCACCTTGCCACTTTTGCCAAAGCTCTTTTTGTGTCATAAATTACGAAGTTTTTCTTAAAAGCCTACGTAACCAAGTCCTCTTTCACTTAAAATCTAAACTTGATATTTTACCGAGTTTTAACTTAGACTTGGGCCTTCTAAAGGCCCATTAACACCCTTAAACATAATTTCAGCAATCAGAACACCAAAATTTTCAAAATTCACCAATGATGTATGCGTTCGCGATACTAAGTAATAAAATTTATAAAGAACTTGATCACACCAAAACTAGCTAATATCACGACGTTAAGGCAAGCGCACCTATCGAACAATAGTATAGTTTAGTGGCAAGACCGAGTTGTCGTACCCAAGAGAACCAAAAGTACTAGTGCTTACTTCCTTCATATTATCTAGCCTAAAAATAAAAGAGGTTTGTTTAAACTAATTCTTAAACTAAGAAAGCACAAAGAGTAAATTGGAAAAACTTTTAGGGAAAAGCTGATTGATATGGACAATACTTAAGGGAGAATCCACCTAGACTTCACTTATTATTATTTCCTTGAACTATATGATTTGTTTACTTGACTTGATCCGTAGATATCCCTAACATATGCCAAACCCACCGTCGAGGCGTAGAGCAACAGGCCTAAGTTGTTAATTAAAGTTCCTTTATTAATTAACTCCTTAGGTTGCATTAATTCGATCTATGGTTCCCTATATTAGGTTTGACCCTAATCCGGCTGATTTATGTCACCCTACGTCTAGGGTTGCATGCAACTCCGCTTAATTATAGTAGATCTACTCTTATCACAGGAACTTTTGCTCCTTTGGTCTAAGCACATCTAATTCTTGAAGTAATACCTAGGATTATTAAATCAAGAATGAAGAACACATAATTAAGAACAATTCAAGTATTTATCATATAAATCAAGAATAAATAACAAGATCTGTCTTAGGTTTCATCCCCCTCAAGTATTTGAGGGGTTTAGTTCATAATAAAGAAAGAGAACATCTCAGAAGATATAAGATAACAAAACATAAAAGAAACCAAAAACCCTTGAAGGAATTTAGGGAGATCCTATATGTTGCTGCAGAATTCCAGCTTCTGGGATGAATCAATCGGCTTCTCTTTTAGAGTAATCCCTTGCTTCTACCCTCTGTGTGGCAGAAAAGAATACTTCCCTTTGTGGGGAAATAAACACACCCTTAGAGTTGCCTCCTAGGGTCTTTATATAGAGCTTTGGGGGGTCTTTCTTAGCCTCTAAGCATCCCAATCCCAGTGAAATTCCTTCTTCTCACGACTAGAACATGCCCGTGTGCCACGCCCGTGTGACTTCGACAAGAGGCCGTGTGATTTTATCGGTGGAGGCACGGTCGTGTGGCCTGGCGGTGCTTGTCGAGGGCTTGACAGTGTGATCTTTATGTGGCACGGCCGTGTAGCACTTCTTGGGCCGTGTTGTTAGCACACTTTGGCCCATTTTTCATCGTTTTTAGCCCGTTTTCCGTTCTTTTCTCTTCCTTATGCTCTCCTGAGTATAAGATATGAAAAAGAAAGATTAAGAGCACCAATTCTCACAAAATTGATAATAATTCATCCAAAATATAGGCTAAACATGAGGTAAAAATATGTATAATTTATCATTTATCAAATGCCCCCACACTTAAGCCTTTGCTTGTCCTCAAGCAAAATCTCAATCCCTAATAAAGAATCATTCTTCTCAACTTATAATATTTATCAATAATGTTTCAAAGTAATTGTCGAAATCATTTTTGAACGAGTTTGAAAAAAGGGGTTCGACTTTTTTGAAAAATGAAAACGGGAGTCGCCACTAATCTTTTTAGGTGCGATTGGATCACCTCATAAAACGTTTTGGTCTACGAAAAATCGAGAAAACGGGTTCGGGAGTCGGTTACGTGTGAGGAAGGGTTAGCACCCTCACAACGCCCAAAATTGGTACCAAATTGAATTGTTTTCTGTCTTAATGTCAAAGATTTGAAAGAATTTTGAAACAATGTCCCTTTTAAAAAATAAAATAATTTAAGTTTTAAAAAAAATCGAGATTCCTTCGTTCCTAAAGAATACAAACATCATATCCAGCATGATAGAACATGATATTAAACTCTCGTAACTAAAATCACCTCGTAATTTACAAAATTTACTTAAAAGGGTATTTTAGGTATGTAGACCAACAGGAAATCGCAACCCAGCATGTTAGGGCACTATTTTTCAAATTTCTAAACACCAAAACATTACCTTATTTAAGAAAACTTTTGGATTTAGACGTGATAATTAATGGAGATAAATCTTTTTAAAACAATGCTTTCTTGTAAAATGCAACATTTATACATTATAAAATACAAATATCAAAACATTATATATGTGAATTACATGATATACCAACATTTCATATGAATATATATAAAATAACATGAGATAAGGGATTATAAATAATTAGTTATACTAAAGCAAAGATAAACAAGTAAACATTTTGAATAAACAAATGAAAGAATATAGAATAAGCCATAACAGATTAAAAGAAAACACACGTGGTAAAAAAACTTAGAAATAAATTCAACACTTTAATATATATATATATATATATATATATATAAAAGAAAAGTAAAATATTGATAGAAAATAAATAGGATTCTTTAAAACAACAAATAAATATTATGATTTTTTTTTTAAAAAATGACAATTTTTGAAAGGATTAATATATATTATATACATAAAATAGTGAATGTATCTTAAATAATCAACACTAAGATAGATAATATATAAATAATAATATATTTCTAAAATAAGTAAAATATATAAAACTCTTCTAAAAAATAAAGGAAGATATATATATACATAATAATATAATATGATATAAAAAAATCTTTATAAAACCATCTAAATATTACATAAAATATAGATTTTAAAATAAAGTATAATATAACAAATCAATATATATACATTTATAAAAAACATATTTAAAAAAGTAATTAATGAAGAAAAAAAACTCTATATTAAAAAACCTTTAAGATATCATATAATATATAAAATGTACATAATATTTAATAATAATATACAATTTTAAAATTATACGTGATATAATAGATAATGTATAAAAATAATATAATATAATATATAATAAAATAATGTATAATAAAATAATATAATAAGTAATATATAATGAAAATAATATAATATATAATAAAAATTTACATAATATAATGATACCTAATATAATAAATAATATAAAATAAAAAATAACACAATAAATAATATAGTAAAATATTATAATAAATAATATATAAAATATAAATAATATAATATAAAACTAATATATAATAATAATATAAATAAATTTTTGAAAATAAATAGCAAAAATAATGGAAAAGGACCAAATTAGAACCAAAACAGAACCTTTGGGGCAAATTTTAAATAAAGAAGAAGGAGAAGGGATTGAATTGCGTGGCGCGTTAATAAATAGGGATAAAAAACGCAAATATTCCAAGTGCTTAAACGTAATACCTGCATATGGGTTAAATTGAAATGGCACGTAAAATTCAGGGCAAAATTATAATTTAAAACATAGGGTGCAATTGAATAATGATGCAAGGAGAGAGGACCAAACGAGCAATTTACCCATCTAAGGTAAAAATGCGTAGTTCAGCCCACGAATTGGGTAAAACAGCGCCGCTTCTTCTGGGTTATAGAACCCCCTCTATGCCCCTACCTTTCCCTTTAAAATTAAAAAAAAAAAAAAAAAGAAAACCCTAGAACTAAGTCCTCCCTTCTCACCCTTTCCCTCAAATGTTCGGCCTCCACACAGCAGCTCACCACACCTCTATGGACGGAGGCTGACGTCGCGCCAAACGAACCCTTTCCACGACGAGAAGACCACGGTGAGTATCCGATTCCCCTTTCTTTATTTGTTTTCGCCTTTTTATTTAAAATAAAATTGCAATAATTTATAAAATAACGAAAATAAAATAAAAATTAAAACAAAAAATTAGATCAAGAAATCAAAAAAACCTTCTAAATCTGCTTTTTATTGCTTGTATTTTCACTGTTTTCTCTGGTTGTATTCGTGTAAATCGTGTATACCTCCAATAATCGTCCCTCCCCATTTTACAGATTTGAAGAAAGGCTTTATAGCCTTAGACTACTACATATTTTGGAAAGAAATCAAAAGATTTCTTTCCATATTTTGTCTAATCTATCTGCTGTGATTCTTCTTTCCATATTTGTTCTTTGTCTGCTGCGATTTCCTTCCTTTGTTTGTAGGTGAGACGCGAGAATGGCGGCGGCGATCAAGGCTTGACGATGGCGCTGATGAAGGCGTGCTGATGGAGGCCTTTGGGTGCTTGCGGCGCTTGAAGAATGTAAAAACCCTAGGGTTCCTGACCTAGGGTTGAGTATTTGGGCCTTCGGGCTGCAGCTTATTGGATCTAGGGAGTAGGCTTAGAAATGGGTTAAAGGGTAGTGGGTATGGGTCCAGTCTTAGGTTTGTTTGGGTTAATAGGTGTATAGGGCTTGGTAAACTGTAAAAGGGACTGTTTAAAAAAATGGACTTTATTTTATTATTGTTTTTATTCTATTTTTTGGCCTTTAACAACCCGGGCAAAATTGGGTGCTTACAATAATCTACAGGTAGTCATACAATGAAAATTCAAACAGAAGAACATTAAAGATTCAGTCACTTTAGGTTGAGAATTTTATCATTGAAACATAAGTTTTCTCTCCTCTTTTAAGTAATTATCTCTCC
Source organism: Gossypium stocksii (assembly GCA_020496765.1). NCBI lineage: Eukaryota > Viridiplantae > Streptophyta > Magnoliopsida > Malvales > Malvaceae > Gossypium > Gossypium stocksii. The sequence continues at coordinate 118,024,072 of CM035623.1, forward strand.
ATCTTAATTAACAAAAGTTGACATCCTCACTAAAGGTTCACTCTATCCACTCGAAGTGTTTAGGGTTCAAGAAGTAAGCACTCTCTAGTCAATCTGAAAAGTTATTACCATAGGCTTGCAAGAAAATCACATCTCCACCACTATAGATTGATATGATACATCGATCAAAAGGTCTTGTACTGGTTGTAACGGGGCTTGGTTAGAGGTGTTGTCATAGGCTGCAAGAGAGGGTTAGAATCGAGATTGAATTTTAAAAATTATCTAGCTAGAAAAATCTCTATCACTTTAAAACATATTTCTAGGGCTAATTCTTATGATAATATCGTTTCTGCCTTAGTGGCCTTAAAATAGAAATATGCAAAAGCTTATTGAACTATTACAAATTACAATCGAACTTAACTGTATATACACATGTTTTTTTAAGAACAATTCAAATCAAATAACTTAAAAATTTACAACTTTACAAACTGGAAAAGAGAATAAAGCTAGATAATAATTCGACTTCAAATCTCGACAAAAAAAATTAGGGGTCAAAGTAATTGAATGAGATTCAACAAAAAAATGGGTTATTAGTTAATAATTTAGAGGGTGAGTCAAAGAAGGGGCTGTTAGGTTCAACGGGGTTTACTAGGGGTTAAATTATGGAGGTAGGCTTTTTGTGGAGTAAGTGGGTTAAATCCTAAGTGCCTTTATCATCTCGAAATATCAAATCAATGATGTGGTCTTGATACGTATAATCAAAGTAAGTTCTAGAATAACAAATCAGTATTGACTCACTCAAAGCAATAATAAAAGTGAGCACGAAAGAATGTATGCTCATGAAGGCTCAAATCTCACTAGAATTATGGCTTTTGATGTCAATCCTGTGAATTTCAAATCTCAAGATAATTCTTAGAATTAAAGAAAATAACTTATGCAAAAATTGAGGTTCTCAAAAATTTCAACTTATCATGTTTGATTCCCTAACGTTTTAAAGTTTGAATAATCAGAGTACAAGCACCTATATCTTAATTCTCAACATATCGATAGAAATCATAAATCAATCAGAATAAATTCCTAATAGGAGATTGAGAATTAGTTAAGAACAATGCACGAAGTACAATTTCAGGGATTTTCATAGATAATGTAAAGATTTAAAGTAAGCTTCCCCCCCACACTTAAGATGTACATTGCCCTCAATGTACAAAGATACATAAATAGAAAGAGAAGTATAATATCATAAGATAGGGAGAGAATTGAAACTTCTTGAATTTAGGATGAATTTGTGAGGAAGAGTCGGCAGTTCGTGGCAGGGGTAGTCCCATTTCCGTTCGAATATGAGCTGTAGAGCTCTTTTTTGAAACTACGGAAATATTTAATTAGTCGTGGGAATTTTTGATTAATAGAGATTACTCATTAGGGATTGGTCGATAGGAAAGATAGAAAATAACAGAAAAATAATAAGCTAAGTTCTAAGAATACTAATACTGTAATGATTAAAAACATAAAAATAAAATTTGAAAATAAAAAGGAAACTAAGAAAGGAAAAATAAAATTGAGAAATGGGAAAAATAGAACCGAATGGGAGAATAGAGGCACACGCCCGTGTGGCTCGGGTTTAGCTTGCGTTGGCCATATTGCACGGCCATGTGCGATCTTGTTCGTACTTGCCATGGTTGTGTAGGATGTACCACGGCCGTGTGCGATGATGCTTCGCTACTCCCACGGTCGTGTGGAAGGGCACACGGCTGTGTTTAATTTGGCAGTATACTCCACGGTCTGGAGACACGGGCGTGTGGCGTTGTGTATGCCTGTGTTGAAGTTGAAAGGTTCCCACGGCCATGTCGCACGGCCGTGGGGATTTATCGACCACCCGTGCTTTAGGGAAAATCTACTCTATTCATGCACAGTTTAGGTGCACGACCGTGCCCCTGTTTTATATGTGCGCACAGCCTGAGGCACACCCGTGTGCTAGGCCGTGGGGTCCTAAATTTCTGCATAAAAAGTGTTAGTTAATGTATAAAAAATCCTAAAATAAAAAAATAGAAGCAAAGTTAGTGCTCGGGTTGCCTCCCGAGAAGCGCTTATTTAGAGTCTAAGCTCGACTCTTTTCGAGCTGAGTATTTCACAGTGGTTTGAAAAGTTGGAACTCTTCCGGCCTGTTTTCAGGTTTAATATCAAAATGATGTTTGAGTCGAGTTTGATTTACCTTGAAAGTGCCGAGTGACTCGTGATTTATTTCTACTGTACCATGGGGGAAGGTTTTCATTACCGTGAAGTAAGGTGTGTCACTTGTGTATTCCTTTGAATTCAAAATTCTAGGGTCACTTTCACCTAAAATTACCTTATCTCCAACCTTGAGTTGATTCGTTGTTACCTGAGACTTGTCTTGTTGAGGTTCTATGTTGGTGTGGCATATTTTGGGTTTCTCATAATAGTTCAGCCACTCATCAAGTTCCTCAATCTGAAGTATTCGCCCTTTAGGTTTGTCTTCTTTGGATGAACTTGTCTGTGGTCGAGTTGCCTCTACGTAGTGTGTATCCTACACAGAAGGTTGAGTGGTGAGGGAAGTGTTTTTACAAGGACTTGAAACTTTGTTCTTATCTACAGTTCTAATCGAGTTTTGAGCTCGTAAGGTAATTTTATCATCACCTACTCGTAATGTGAGTTCACCTGTTTCTAAATCAATTTTTGTTCTAGCAGTTGCTAAAAAGGGTCGCCCTAGAATTAAGGGTACATTGCTATCCTCATCAATGTCTAAAACAACAAAGTCAATTGGGAATATAAATTTATCAATTTTGATAAGTACGTCTTCAATTATTCCTTTAGGTGCCCTAATAGTTTTGTCAGCTAGTTGAATGCTCATATTGGTTTTCTTAGGGTTCCCGAAACCTAGTTGTTTAAACAATTTATAAGGCATGACATTTATACTAGCCCCTAAATCAGCTAAAGCATTTTTTTCTTCTAGGCTACCAAGTGAACAAAGGATAGTGAAACTCTCTGGGTCCTTTAATTTGGTTGGTAGTTTATTCTGTAGAACAGTTGAGCAGATTGCATTTAGTTCCATATGAGGGCTCTCATCTAGCTTTCGCTTATTTGTCAGGAGCTCTTTTAAGAATTTAACCGCATTGGGCATTTGCAAAATTGCTTCAACAAAGGGTAAGTTAATACGTAATTTCTTTAAGAGTTTAAGAAACTTACAGAAGTGTTCATTTGACCGGTCTTTCCTTAGTGCATTCGGGTATAGAATGCGAGACTTGTGTTCTCTGATGTCTGACCTGTTTTTGCTTACCTCTACCTTACCTTTATTCACCTCAGGTTCCTTGTTTGACCTTGGGTTGTCTTTGGTTAATGCTTCCTCATCTATTGTACTCACAGCATGAATTTGCTCTTTTGGATTGGTCTCAGTGTTACTTGGAAGTCCACCTTGTGGTCTTTCTGACATTAACTTGGCTAATTGTCCAATTTGATTCTCTAGCCCTTTAATTGATGCTTGCTGGTTCTTTAATGCCGTCTCAGTGTTCTGAAAATAGGTTTCTGACATGGCCATGAATTTGGCAAGCATTTCTTCAAGGTTGGGCTTTTTCTCTTACTGTGGTAGCGGCTGCTGAAATACCGAAGGAGGCTGTTGTCTTTGTTTTCCTTGTCCTCCCCAAGAAAAATTGGGGTGGTTCCACCAACCTACATTATATGTGTTACTATAAGGATTATTTTGAGATCTAAAATCGTTACCTATATAATTGGCTTGCGCGTTTTCTGTGCTATAGCCATAGAATGGATAGTCTGGATTAAACATGTTCCCTTGCGTCGCGTCACACTGCATCACCTGTTGTGCTTGCGTAGAACCAATAAAATTATCAAACTTTTTATTTAGAAGTTCTACTTGGTTAGTAAGCATGGTGACAGCATCAATATTATAAACTCCTGCAGCTTTTGTCGGCTTTGTCCTCATAACTTGCCACTGATAGTTATTTAATGACATTTCTTCAATAAATTCATAAGCTGCTTCTGGCGTTTTATTATTAATTGTTCCTCCTGTGGTTGCATCAACCATTTTTCGTGTGGATGGATTCAAACCATTGTGGAAGGTTTGGACTTGTAGCCATAAAGGTAGTCCATGATGAGGACATCTTCTTAAAAGATCCTTGTATCTCTCCCAGGCATCGTAGAGTGTTTCTAAATCCATCTGCACAAAGGAAGAAATATCATTTCGTAGTTTAGCTATTTTAGCGGGAGGAAAATATTTAAGTAAAAATTTTTCTGTCATCTGTTCCCATATGGTGATTGAGCCTCGTGGTAGAGAATTTAACCACTGTTTAGCTTTATTTCTCAAAGAGAATGGAAATAGCCTTAGACAAATGGCATCATCAGAAACGCCATTGATTTTAAAAGTATCACATAATTCTAAGAAATTGGCTAGAAGTGAGTTGGGACCTTCATCCTGCAAACCATCAAATTGCACAAATTGCTGAATCATCTGAATAGTGTTAGGTTTCAATTCAAAATTATTAGCAGCAATAGCAGGTCTAATAATGCTAGTTTGAGTACCAACCAAACTAGGTTTAGCATAGTCATACATAGTACGAGGAGCTTCATCTAGTTTTGCGGGTAATGCCGGAGGTGTGGAACGTTTTGTTTCGCATCCATCTCTTCTGTAGGTTCTGCTTCTTGTTCCGGATAATGTAGGCTTCGTCTGATCTCTCTGCGATTTCTGCGAACTGTAGCTCCTAAATCTTCGTCAAAAAGTAATGGTCCTATTGGGTTGTTTCTAGTCATAAACTAGAAAAATCTAAAAAAATAAAGAGAAAAGAAGATAAAAATAAAATAAAATAATAAATAATAATAAAAAATGGAAATAAAAATAAATAAATAAATAAATATATATATATAGTAATGGCTAAAGTAATAGAAATCAAGCTTTCGTAATATTTTAGTTCCCCGGCAACGGCGCCAAAAGCTTGATGTATGCGTTCGCGATACTAAGTAATAAAATTTATAAAGAACTTGATCACACCAAAACTAACTAATATCACGACGTTAAGGCAAGCGCACCTATCGAACAGTAGTATAGTTTAGTGGCAAGACCGAGTTGTCGTACCCAAGGGAACCAAAAGTACTAGTACTTACTTCCTATTATCTAGCCTAAAAATAAAAGAGGTTTGTTTAAACTAATTCTTAAACTAAGAAAGCATAAATAGTAAATTGGAAAAACTTTTAGGGAAAAGCTAATTGATATGGACAATACTTAAGGGAGAATCCACCTAGACTTCACTTGTTATTGTTTCCTTGAACTATATGATTTGTTTACTTGACTTGATCCGTAGAGATCCCTAACCTATGCTAAACCCTCCGTCGAGGCGTAGAGCAACTAGGCCTAAGTTGTTAATTAAAGTTCCTTTATTAATTAACTCCTTAGGTTGCATTAATTCAATCTATGGTTCCCCATATTAGGTTTGACCCTAATCCGGTAGATTTATGTCGCCCTATGTCTAGGGTTGCATGCAACTCCGCTTAATTATGGTAGATCTACTCTTATCACAGGGACTTTTGCTCCTTTGCTCTAAGCACATCTATTTCTTGAAGTAATACCTAGGATTATTAAATCAAGAATGAAGAACACATAATTAAGAACAATTCAAGTATTTATCATATAAATCAAGAATAAATAACAAGATCTGTCTTAGGTTTCATCCCCCTCAAGTATTTGAGGGGTTTAGTTCATAATAAAGAAAGAGAACATCTCAGAAGATATAAGATAACAAAACATAAAAGAAACCAAAAACCCTTGAAGGAATTTAGGGAGATCCTATATGTTGCTGCAGAATTCCAGCTTCTGGGATGAATCAATCGGCTTCTCTTTTAGAGTAATCCCTTGCTTCTACCCTCTGTGTGGCAGAAAAGAATACTTCCCTTTGTGGGGAAATAAACACACCCTTAGAGTTGCCTCCTAGGGTCTTTATATAGAGCTTTGGGGGGTCTTTCTTAGCCTCTAAGCATCCCAATCCCAGTGAAATTCCTTCTTCTCACGACTAGAACACGCCCGTGTGCCACGCCCGTATAACTTCGATAAGAGGCCGTGTGATTTTATCGGTGGAGGCACGACCGTATGGCCTGGCCGTGCTTGTCAGGGGCTTGACCGTGTGATCTTCATGTGGCACTACCGTGTGGCACTTCTTGGGCCGTGTTGTTCGCACACTTTGCTCATTTTTCATCATTTTTAGCCCATTTTCCATTCTTTTCTCTTCCCTATGCTCTCCTGAGTATAAGATATGAAAAAAAAAGATTAAGACCACCAATTCTCACAAAATTGATAATAATTCATCCAAAATATAGGCTAAACATGAGGTAAAAATATGTATAATTTATCGTTTATCAACCAACAATCACAAGAACACGAAAAATCCCGAAAATTAGGGCATTGCAACTCTACCCCCTTAAAGAAATTTCGGCCTCGAAATTTACCAGATCTAAACAGTTGAGGGTATTGTTGACGCATCATCTCTTCTGGCTCCCAAGTCGCCTCTTCTCTGCCATGATTTCCCCACAACACTTTTACTAACAGAACCGACTTCTTTCTTAAGACTTTAACCTCTCGATCTAAAATTTACACAGGCTCTTCCTCAAAGGTTAAATCGGTCTTTACTTCGGTCTCCTCCACTGGTATCACATGCAAATGATCTGATCGATACCGTCTTAACATGGACACATGAAAGACGTCATGGATTCTATCCAACTCTGGTGGTAACTCCAACTGATACGCCACTGGCCCTATCTGTTTAAGAACATGATAAGGCCCTATAAACCGTGAACTCAGTTTGCCCTTCTTACCAAACCTCAAGATCTTCTTCCAAGGTAAAACCTTCAAGAAAACCATGTCCCCAATAGCGAACTTAATCTCCTTATGTTTTAAATCCGCATAAGACTTCTGTCTATCAGACGCCTCCTTTAACCGATCTCTTATCAACTTAACCTTACTTTCAGTATCTGCCACTAATTCCAATCCAAGAACTTGTCGTTCTCCCAACTTTGTCCAACACGTAGGTGTACGACATCTTCATCATAAAGTGCCTCATATGGAGCCATCTAAATACTTACTTGATAACTGTTATTGTACGCAAACTCTGCCAATGGTAAGTAGTCCTCCCAACTGCCACGAAAGTCAATCACACAACCCCTTAACATATCCTCCAAAACCTGAATAACTCTTTCTGACTGTCCATCTGTCTGAGGGTGAAAAGCAGTGCTGAAGTCCAATCGTGTACTGATAAACACCGAATTATACATATTTTTACCTCACATTTAGCCTACATTTTGGATGGTTTCTTATCAACTTTGTGAGAACTGGTGCTCTTAACCCCTCTTTTTCATATCTTATATTCAGGAGAGCATAGGGAAGAGAAAAGAATAGAAAACGGGCCAAAATGGTGAAAAATGGATCAAAAAGCACGAACCACATGGGCCAAGAGGTGCCACGCGGCCGTGCCACACGGGTGTGCTTCATGAAGATCACACGGTCAAAGCCCCGACAAGCACGGCCACTATATACGGGCGTGTTAAATCACACGGCCTCTATCGAACCCATACGGGCGTGGCACACGGGCGTGTTCTAGTCGTGGGAAAGACGAATTTCACTCAAATTGGGATGCTTAGGGGCTAAGAAAGAGTCCCTAAAAGTTCTCTATATAAAGATCCCATAAGGCAACATTGAGGGGGGCCTTCTTCCACTTTTACACACATTCTATATTCTTTTCCTCTCGTCTTTCTGCCACACCACAGGTAGAAGCAAGGGATTACTCGAAGGGAGAAGCCAATCAGTTCATCTCAGAAGCCGAAGTTCTGCATCAACATAGAGGATTTCCCTAAATTCCTTCAGGGGTTTTTGGTTTCTTTTATGTTTTGTTATTTTATATCTTCTGGGATGTTTTCCTTTATTATTATGAACTAAACCCCTCAAATACTTGAGGGGGATGAAACCTAAGACAGATCTTGTTATTTATTCTTGATTTATATGATAATTACTTGAATTATTCTTAATTATGTGTTCTTCATTCTTGTTTTAATAGTTCTAGGTATTAATTCAAGAATTAGATGTGCTTAGAGCAGGGGAGCAAAAGTCCCTGTGATAAGAGTAGATCTACCATAATTAAGCGGAGTTGCATGCAACCCTAGACATAGGGCGACATAAATCTGCCGGATTAGGGTCAAACCTAATATGGGGAACCATAGATCGAATTAATGCAACCTAGGGAGTTAATTAATAAGGGAATTTTAATTAACGACTTAGGCCTAGTTGCTCTTCACCTCGACGGAGGGTTTAGCATAAATTAGGGATCTCTACGGATCAAGTCAAGCAAATAACTCTTATAATTCAGGACAATAATAACAAGTGAAGTCTAGGTGGATTCTCCCTTAAGTATTGATCATACCAATAAGCTTTCCCCTAAAAAGTCTTCCTAATTTACTTTTCCTATTTCTCTTAGTTTAGATTTTAGAAATTAGTTTTAAAACAAATCCTCATTTAATTTCTAGGTTAAATAATAGAAAGGATGTGAGTAATAGTACTTTCGGTTCCCTTAGGTGCGATACTCGATCTTATCACTAGACTATACTGCTGTCGACAGGTGCGCTTGCCTTAAAACATCGTGATATTAGTTAGTTTGGGTTTGATCAAGTTCTTTATAAATTTTATTACTTCATATCACGCGATATCAAGTTTTTGGCGCCGTTGCCAGGGAATTTAAACTGAAATATTACGAAAGCTCGATTTCTATTACTTTAGCCATTACTATTTATAATATTTATATTTTTACTTTGTTTTTATTTTTATTTTTAAATTTATTTTCTTCTCTTTTTAGGTTTTTCTAGTTTATGACTAGAAACAACCCGACAGGACCACTACTTTTTGACAAAGATTTGGAAGCTACAGTCCACAGAAACCGCAGAGAGATCAGATGAAGTCTATATTATCCAGAACAAGGACTTGAGCAAGAGCCAGAACCTACTGAAGAGATGGCTGCAAATCAAATATTCAACAACCTCCAGCACTACCCGCCGAACCAAAAGAAGCTCTGCGTACTATGTATGATTATGCTAAACCTAGTGTCATTGGTACTCAAACTAGTATTGTTAGACCTGCTATTGCTGCTAATAATTTTGAACTAAAACCTAGTACTATTCAGATGATTCAGCAATTTGTGCAGTTTGACGGTTTACAGGATGAAGATCCCAACTCATATCTAGCCAATTTTTTGGAACTGTGCGACACTTTTAAAATCAATGGCGTTACTGATGATGCCATTCGTCTGAGGCTATTTCCTTTTTCTTTAAGAAATAAGGCAAAACAGTGGTTAAATTCTTTACCATGAGGCTCAATTACTACATGGGACTAGATGTCCGAAAAAATTTTGCTTAAATACTTTCCCCTGCTAAAACTGCTAAATTACGAAACGATATTTCTTCTTTTGTGCAGATGGATTTAGAAACACTCTATGATGCATGGGAAAGGTACAAAGATCTTTTAAGAAGATGCCCTCATCACGGATTACCTTTATGGCTACAGGTTCAAACTTTCCATAATGGGTTAAACCCATCAACTAGGCAGATGATCGATGCAGCCGCAGGCGGAACCATCAATAATAAAACACCTGACGTAGCTTACGAATTTATTGAAGAGATGTCATTGAATAACTATCAGTGGCAAGTCATGAGGACAAAGCCGACGAAAGCCGCAGGAGTTTATAATATTGATGCTGTTACTATGCTCACTAACCAAGTAGAACCTTTAAATAAGAAATTTGATAATTTTGTTGGTTCTACGCAGGCTCAACTAGTGATGCAATGTGATGCAGCTCCAGGAAATATGTTTAATTCAGACCATCTGCACAACATGGGAGCCGAACAAGCCAATTATATGGGTAATAATTCTCGACCTCAAAATAATCCTTATAGTAACACTTATAATGCAGGTTGGAGAAGTCACCCAAATTTTTCATGGAGAGGACAAGGAAATCAAAGACAACAACCTCCGGTATTTCAGCAGCCACCACCACAACAGGAAAAGAAGCCAAATCTTGAAGATATGTTCACCAAATTCATGGCCGCTTCAGAAACTCGCTTTCAAAGCACTGAAACAGCGTTGAAGAATCAACAAGCCTCGATTCAAGGACTCGAGAACCAAACTGGTCAACTGGCAAAATTAATCTCAAAAAGGCCTCAGGGCGAACTTCCAAGCAACACTAAACCAAATCCGAGAGAACATGTTAAAGCAATCACTCTAAGAGATGGTAAAGTGTTAGCAGAACCACAAAAGAAGCATGTACACGAACCGCCGAAAGACAAAGTAGAGGAATCTAAGGATAACGCTCTTCCAACACTCAAAGAATACAAACCTCACATCCCATACCCAGCAAGGTTAAAGAAGGACCAAACAGACGCCCAATTCGGTAAGTTTCTTGAACTTTTCAAACAATTACATATTAACTTACCCTTTGTTGAAGCAATTTCACAGATGCCGAAATACGCAAAATTCCTGAAAGAACTCTTGACAAACAAAAGGAAGCTGGAAGAATTAGCTACAGTGGAACTCAACGAAGAGTGTTCAGCCATTCTCCAGAATAAACTGCCAACAAAGCTAAAGGATCCAGGGAGTTTCACTATTCCTTGTTTGATTGGTAGCTTAATTATTAATAAAGCATTGGTTGATTTAGGTGCAAGTATTAATCTCATGCCTTATAAAATGTTCAAGCAACTAGGTCTAGGGGAACCTAAACCCACTAGGATGAGCATTCAACTAGCTGATAGATCTGTTAAGTATCCTAGGGGAATCATTGAAGATGTGCTAGTAAAAGTCGATAAATTTATATTCCCTGTGGATTTTGTTGTGCTTGACATGGATGAAGACATTGACGTACCCTTGATTTTAGGACGATCATTTTTAGCCACTGCCAGAGCTATTATCGATGTAGGGGATGGTAAATTAGTTCTTAGAGTTGGTGAAGAGGAAGTCATTTTTAAAATCTATGATGCTATGAAATTTTCTAGAGAGCAAGATGATTTGTGTTATTTTGTCGATATGATTGATCACTTTGTTCAAGATAATTTTTAGGAAATTTCTATCACCGACACACTGAAATTGTTCTTGTTCAGGGGGAGGGTGAAACCACCGTAGAAGTCGAGAAGGTAAGAAAAGAATTAGATTCTAGCGAAGCTATCACTAGACATAAAACCTATAAGAATTTAAAGATGAATGATAAGCTAAGACAGAAACCATCCATTGAAGAGCGCCCTAAATTAGAATTAAAACAGCTGCCAGAACACTTAGAATATGCCTTTTTAAGGGAGAACTCAACTTTGCCGGTCATTATTTCATCAAATTTAAGCTCTAAAGAAAAGGAAGAACTGCTCCAGGTACTAAGAAAACATAGGCAGGCCATAGCCTGGAAAATTTCAGATATCAAGGGAATTAATCCCTCTTTTTGTACTCACAAGATTTTGATGGAAGATGAATATAAACCAGCAGTACAAGCCCAGAGACGATTAAATCCTAACATGAAGGAAGTCGTGAGGGCCAAGGTAATTAAACTTCTTGATGCTGGTATCATTTATCCTATTTCTGACAGTTCTTGGGTAAGCCCTGTGCAGGTTGTTCCTAAGAAAGGTGGGCTAACCGTGGTTACCAATGACAAAGAAGAGCTCGTACCAACACGAACAATCACAGGATGGAGAGTATGCATAAATTACCGAAAGCTGAATGACGCCACTCAAAAAGATCATTTTCCCTTGCCCTTTATCGATCAAATGTTAGAAAGATTAGCCGGTCACATGTATTATTGCTTCCTAGATGGCCTCTCCGATTACTTCCAAATTCCAATAGCTCCAGAAGATCAGGAAAAAACGACGTTCACATGCCCATACGGTACGTTCGCATATCGAAGAATGCCTTTTGGTTTATGTAACGCTCCTGCTACTTTTCAGCGATGCATGCTAGCCATTTTTAACGAATTTGTGGAGGATATCATGGAGGTATTCATGGATGATTTCTCTGTTTTTGGTAATTCTTTCCAACACTGTCTAAATAATTTAAAACTTGTTCTGATAAGATGTGAAGAGACAAATCTAGTGCTAAATTGGGAAAAATGTCATTTCATGGTCCAGGAAGGTATTGTACTAGGACATAAAATTTCTAATAGAGGTATAGAGGTAGACAAAGCGAAAATTGAAATCATTGAAAAACCGCCTCCTCCTAGTTCAGTTAAGGCTATAAGAAGTTTTTTAGGACACGCCGGTTTTTATCGTAGATTCATTAAGGACTTTTCTAAGATAGCTAAGCCTTTAACTAAATTGCTAGAGAAAGACATACCTTTCAACTTCGACCAAGAATGCTTAGAATCCTTTAGTACCCTTAAAGACAAGTTAGTCAATGCCCCAATTATGATTTCACCTGATTGGAATCTGCCTTTCGAACTAATGTGCGATGCAAGTGATTTTGCCGTAGGTGCAGTTTTAGGACAGTGAAGGGACAAGCACTTCCAACCGATCTACTACGCTAGCAGAACATTGACAGCTGCCCAAGCCAACTACACCACCACAAAGAAAGAATTATTAGCTGTTATCTTTGCTTTTGATAAATTCAGATCTTATTTAATTTTGTCAAAAGTCATCATTTTCACTAATCATTCAGCTCTTTGTTATCTCTTAGCCAAACCTGACGCAAAACCTTGGTTAATAAGATGGATTTTACTTTTACAGGAATTCGACTTGGAAATTAAAGACAAGAAAGGAGCTGAAAATTTAGCAGCAGATCACCTTTCGAGACTAGAGAATATACAGCCCAAGTACCTCGAGAAGATAAATGACATGTTCCCTGAGGAACAACTCCTAACCTTAGTAGGTACGACACTTCATTGGTTTGCTGATTTTGCAAATTATTTAGCAGCCAACATAACTCCAAAAGGGCTAACCCATTAACAAAAGAAGCGATTCTTTGCTAATGTGAAAAACTACTTTTGGGAAGGCCCTTTTCTTTTTCTAATTTACGCAGATCAGGTTATACGAAAATGCGTTGATGACATAGAAGCATATCAAATTTTGGAACACTGCCACTCAGGACCCACAGGAGGACATCACAGCGGAACCAGAACTGCTCATAAAGTACTCGAATTAGGTTTTTACTGGCCTACACTTTTCAGAGATGCCAGCAGGTATGTGACCACTTGTGATAAATGCCAACGAACAGGAGAAAAGAGGCTCATGCAGTTGAATGAACTAGATGAATGGCGCTACAACGCGTACGAAAACTCACGACTGTATAAAGAAGCCATGAAGCGACGTCATGACAAAAGGCTGAAACAACCCAAGCAGTTCAAAACAGGTGATCTCGTCCTACTCTACAACTCAAGGTTGAAACTATTCCCTGGAAAATTTAAATCAAGGTGGTCAGGTCCGTTCACCGTTCTAAATGTCTTTCCATACGGCACTATCGAGGTAACTCACCCCATCCACGGTACTTTCAAGGTAAATGGTCATAGGCTAAAACATTATAAAACTGAGAATTTCATGGAAAATAAGGAGGAGCTTAGGCTCCACCCCGTTTCTTCTTGACACCTCTAGGAAGAGTCGAGCTTAGACTCTAAATAAGCGCTTCTCGGGAGGCAACCCGAGCACTAACATAGTAACTTTCTTCTCTTTTTAAATTTTTCGTGTTTTATTGCATAAACTAACATTTTTCTGCAGAAAATTTTGAACCACATGGCCAGGCACACGGGCGTGCCTAAGGCCGTGCGCATACCTAAAAACAGAGACACGGTCGTGTGGACAGACCGTGCGCAAACAGAGTAACTTTTTCCCAAAACACGGGCTACCGATAAAACCCCACAGCCATGCGACATGGCCGTGGTGACTCTTCGATAGCCACACGGGTAAGCAAGGAAAACACACGCCTGTGCTATATGGCCGTGGCAACCCTGCACCTTCAACACTTGCAAACATAGAGACACACGCCCGTGCCATAAGCCCGTGGAAGCTACTGTCAATTAAGACACGCCTGTGCACCTTACTACACGCCCATGCGCTTAACGAAGGATCAATCTCCACGGCCGTGCATACATTACCACGCCCATGCGTTTTACGAAGGACCGATCTCCATGGCCGTGCTCAAAATCGACACGGGCGTGCTCATCGAACATGGCACCTAAAACCTCTGATTTTTGAAAAACACGGGCTAAACACGACTCACACGGGCGTGCGACATGCCCGTGTGACCCAAAATGTATAAATATAGGGCCATTTTTCACTTCCCCTTTCATCCAAAACCCTAAGATTTCACCCCCCAAAACCTCCCCAAGCCTCCACAAACACCACCACAATCCTCTAAACGTCACCATACCAGATTTCCCGATTCCCAAGCCAGTGCAACAGTACCCACGACCGTGTAACAACGAATTTGGTTCTATTTTCTCCCTTTTTCTCATTTATTTTATTTTTACTGTATTTCTTGCATATCTATTATTATTATTATTATTGATTTAGGTAATTATAGAACTAGGAAATAGAGAACAATCTAGAATAATGTGGAATTATGATTTTGATAGCCATTTTGATTCCATATACCGATTTTGTGCCATTTAAACCCATAGTTAGTTGCCACCTAATACACATTGTACATATGCCACTTAAACACACACTAGCATGCCATTTATTATTTAGTTCAGTATATATACACACATTCATGAAAAATTCTTATACACATTCTTCAAAATGATTAGATTCTACTACCAAGGTTAATTCCCATTCATGTTAGGAACATTTTCTATTATTATTCAGTCCTTTTTATTTTTAAATATTTGCATTTACAATTTTTAATTCATTTTCTTTCTTTTCTAATATTCTTGTTTCATTGTAGATCCCATGTCATCCTCCCGAGCCAGGAAAGCTACCGTCCCCATCTCCAAGAAACGAAAGGGGCCAGGGAGTTCTTCGACTAGGCCCACTGCCGAGATGCGTCACCCGTTTCTTACATTCGCACAAGACTCCCAGGAGGAACGCTACCAGTTGCTACGCACTCGCACCATCACGATGGGCCGATGTATTGACTGGAGGGCCCTCGAACAAGTACGCCTGGTAGACGATGTCCGAGCCCTACTCGCCACCGACCCGTGGGATCAGTTCTTTCAGATCGTGGAGCCCACATATCTTGAACTCACTCTCGAGTTTTGCGCTACATTCCACCTTCAAACGGTGATGACCCAGTTCGATGACCCAGGGACAGTTCAGTTTCGTTTGGGAGGGCTCGTACGACAACTTAGCGTTCCAGAATTCGGTGTAGCACTCGGGCTTTACACCGAGCAGTTCATGGCAGAGGAGAGCTTCCCTACCCATTCCAGGCGCATCCATATCCGACCCCTTAATTGCTGGCAAGAGATTGCCCTAGGAAGACAACTATACAACCCCAGCGTCAGCAAGGCCTCCGCTCTCCCTCTCTCTCTCAGGTATATCCACGCACTCCTCGCTCATACTATTACAGGTCACCGAGAGAGCACAAGCATTGTCAACACGCACGACGTCTACTTCTTATAGTGCATGGCGAATGGCCGCCCCATTGACCTTGCATATTTCATCGCACTCGCCATGCAACATCAGACGGAGAGACACCGCAAGGGAGTCGTATCCATGGGCCCATACATCACACGATTAGGCCGTTACTTCGGCCTGTTGAACACTACAGCCCAGACCTCCTTCTACACCTTACTTGGCCAGATGTCCTCCCAGGGCATCCAGAGCATGCTTTCTATGAGGATGGTCGAACGACGTCTAGGTGAGGACCACTATCACTTCCGCCTTATCCAAGAAGGTGACGACCCAGAGGACATTCCTGATGATGTCCCACCGCCACCACCAGCAAAGGATGCACCCGCCGAGCCATCACGACCCAGACGACCCACCCAGACGGTAGCCCCATACGCTGACATTTATGAGCGCTTAGACCGATTTGAGTAGCAATGTTTTCAGCGCTTCGATTATATCGACGCAACTTTAGCGCAGATATGTCAGCACCTGAGCATCGCCCCACCACCACGAGACCCATCAGAGGATTAGATCCTCTTTTATCTTTTATTTTATTTTATTTTTATTTTTATTTTTATTTTTATCATTTATCCTTTATTTTTACTTCTTTTCTAACTAGTAAACACTAATCTTAATATTAACCTTTTTCTTTAACTCGCCTTTCCTTTTCTTTTTCAGATTTAATTGCTTTTATTTTAGCTTTTCCATTATTTGAATTTTACTATTTTTCTTATTTTTTATAACGGCTACCTCCTAACAAAGTAATCCCTCTTCTTCTTAACCTCCCACGACTAATAAATCCCTTCGCAGTTTCAAAGGAGCTCTACAACTCAAATCTCTACGAAAAAGGGAATACCGTGCCACAACTTCCATCTCACAAATCCATCCATCTTTCAGGGAGTTTCATACCTTTCCCTAACTTTTGATCTTGTGCTTCTATTGCTATTAATGATTTCTTTGTACATTGAGGGCAATGTACATCTTAAGTGTGGGGGGTATAGCACTTTTAATTTTTTTTTTACATCTTTGAAACCCCTGAAATGATTTTAACTAATTGTCTCAATAGCACTATCTTCAGTCTCCTATTAGGAACTATTTCTGATTGATTTATGATTTTTATTGATATGTTAAGAATTAAGAAATAGGTGATTGTATTTTAAATATTCAAACTTAAAAACATTAAGGAATCAAGAATGATAAGTTGAAATTTTTGAGAACTCCATTTTTTGCATAAAGTTATCTTCCCTAATTTTAGGTACTATCTTGAGATTTGAAATTTGCAGGATTAACATCAAAAGCCATAATATTTTGTGAGATCTTGAGCCTTTTGAGCATACATTCTTTCGTGCTCGCTATTATTATTGCTTTGAGTGAGTCAACATTGAACTGTTATTCTAGAACTTGCTTCGATTATACATGTCGAGACCACATCATTGATTTGATATATCGAAATGATAAAGGCACCTAGGATTTAACTCACTTACTCCACAAAAAGCCTACCTCTATGAATTAACTCCTAGTGAACCCCATTGAGCCTAACAACCTTTTCCTTGACTCACCCTCTAATCATTAACCAATAACCCATTTTTGTTGAATTTCATTCAATTATTTTGACCCCTATTTTTGTTGAGATTTGAGTTGAATTCTTTATCTAGCTTTTTCCTCTGTTCTAGACTGTAAAGTTATCTTCAAATTATTTGTAGTACTTGAATTGGTCTAAAAAAAAAAGTATGTACATACAGTAAAATTCAATTGTACCCTGTAATAGTCGAACAAGTTTTTGCATATTGAGGCTACCACTACAGAAATAATAGTATCATAAGAACTAGTCAAGAGGTATGTTCCAGTGATAGAAATTTTTCTAGCTAGATAATTGTTCAGTTCAATCTTGATTCTAACCTCCTTCTTTTTAGCTTGTGACAACACCCCTAACCAAGCCCCGTTACAACCATTAAAAGACTTTTTGATCAATGTATCATGTCAAACTTTAGTGGTGGAGATTTGATTTTCTTGCAAGCCTATGGTAATAATTTTTCAAGTTGACTAAGGAGTGCTTAAATTTTGAACCCTAAACACTTCGAGTGGATAGAGTGAACCTCTAGTGAGGATGTCAACTCCTGTCAATTAAGATGGAGAGATAACTACTTAGAAGGAAGGAAGAAACTTATGTTTTCAATGATAAAATTCTCAACTTAGAATAATTGAGTCTTTAATGTTCTTCTGATTGAATCTTTCATTGTATGATTACCTGTGGAATAATTCAAAACAGTATTAATAAAATTCATAGGTTGAGAAGAATGATTCTCTTTAGGGATTGAGATTTTGCTTGAGGACAAGCAAAGGTTTAAGTGTAGGGGTATTTGATAAACACCGAATTATACATATTTTTACCTCACATTTAGCCTACATTTTGGATGGTTTCTTATCAACTTTGTGAGAACTGGTGCTCTTAACCCCTCTTTTTCATATCTTGTACTCAGGAGAGCATAGGGAAGAGAAAAGAACAGAAAATGGGCCAAAAAAGGTGAAAAATGGATCAAAAAGCACGAACCACACGGGCCAAGAGGTGCTACACGGCCGTGCCACACGGGCGTGCTTCATAAAGATCACACGGTCAAAGCCCCGACAAGCACGGCCACTATACACGGGCGTGTTAAATCACACGGCCTTTATCGAACCCACACGGGCGTGGCACACGGGCGTGTTCTAGTCGTGGGAAAGACGAATTTCACTTAAATTGGGATGCTTAGGGGCTAAGAAATAGTCCCCAAAAGTTCTCTATATAAAGATCCCATAAGGTAACATTGAGGGGGGCCTTCTTCCACTTTTACACACGTTCTATATTCTTTTCCTCTCGTCTTTCTGCCACACCACAGGTAGAAGCAAGGGATTACTCGAAGGGAGAAGCCAATCAGTTCATCTCAGAAGCTGAAGTTCTGCATCAACATAGAGGATTTCCCTAAATTCCTTCAGGGGTTTTTGGTTTCTTTTATGTTTTGTTATTTTATATCTTCTGGGATGTTTTCCTTTATTATTATGAACTAAACCCCTCAAATACTTGAGGGGGATGAAACCTAAGACAGATCTTGTTATTTATTCTTGATTTATATGATAATTACTTGAATTGTTCTTAATTATGTGTTCTTCATTCTTGTTTTAATAGTCCTAGGTATTAATTCAAGAATTAGATGTGCTTAGAGCAGAGGAGCAAAAGTCCTTGTGATAAGAGTAGATCTACCATAATTAAGCGGAGTTGCATGCAACCCTAGACATAGGGCGACATAAATCTGCCGGATTAGGGTCAAACCTAATATAGGGAACCATAGATCGAATTAATGCAACCTAGGGAGTTAATTAATAAGGGAATTTTAATTAACGACTTAGGCCTAGTTGCTCTTCACCTCAACGGAGGGTTTAGCATAAATTAGGGATCTCTACGGATCAAGTCAAGCAAATAACTCTTATAATTCAAGAAAATAATAACAAGTGAAGTCTAGGTGGATTCTCCCTTAAGTATTGATCATACCAATAAGCTTTCCCCTAAAAAGTCTTCCCAATTTACTTTTCCTATTTCTCTTAGTTTAGATTTTAGAAATTAGTTTTAAAACAAATCCTCATTTAATTTCTAGGTTAAATAATAGAAAGGAAGTGAGTAATAGTACTTTCAGCTCCCTTAGGTACGATACTCGATCTTATCACTAGACTATACTACTGTCGACAGATGCGCTTGCCTTAAAACATCGTGATATTAGTTAGTTTGGGTTTGATCAAGTTTTTTATAAATTTTATTACTTCATATCACGCGATATCATGTACCCAACGCCTCATGCAACTTCTGCCAGAATCGAGATGTGAACCTAGGGTCTCGATTAGAAATGATCAACACTGGCACCCCATGCAGTCACAATATCTCTGCCACATACAGCTTGGCCAACTTTTGCAGTTAGTAATCAGTACAGACAGGTATGAAATGGGCAGACTTTGTTAACCTATCCATAATTACTCACACAGAATCTTTCTTGGAGGGTGTCAAAGGTAGCGCACTCACAAAATCCATAGTTACTCTCTCCCACTTCTATAGTGGAATTTTCACCGGTTGAAGCAATCCAGAAGGCAGTTGGTGCTCAGCCTTAACCTGCTGGCACGTTAGAAATTTCCCAATGAATTCAGTCACCTCTCACTTTAATCCAGGCCACCAATAGACCTCTCACAAATCTCTATATAACTTATTCTCTCCAGGATGCATAGCACAAAGTCCACTACTATGAGCCTCTTTCAAAATTGACTGCCTCAATTCAGAGTCCTTCGGAATACAAACTCTTCCATGAAAGCACATAACTCCATCAGTATTTAGTCCAAAGTCCACATTCTCACCATCCTCAACTTGCTGAAACTGACGAACCAATGAATCATCTTTCAACTGCTTCTCTTTAATCTGCTCAGTCCAAGTAGGTCACACTTGCAATTCCGCCAACAGACTTTCATCGTCAAATAGACTCAAATGTGTAAACATGGCTCTCAAATCAACAACAACCCTTCGACTCAATGTATCGGCTGCCACATTAGCCTTGCTTGGGTGGTACTCAATTGACCAGTCATAATCCTTAAGCAACTCTATCCATCTTTGTTGCCTAAGGTTCAACTCCTTTTGAGTTAATAGGTACTTGAGACTTTTATGATCTGTGTATATAATACACTTTTCCCCATATAAATAATGTCTCCAGATTTTCAACGCGAAGATCACTGCTGCCAATTCTAAATCATGCGTAGGGTAGTTTGCTTCGTGAGTCTTTAGCTGTCGCGAAGCATAAGTGACTACCTTACCCTCTTGCATCAATACACAGCCTAAACCCACATGTGATGCATTGCTGTACACAACGAAACCCTTTCCATATTCTAGCTGAATTAACACTGGTGCCTCAGTTAATACATTTTTCAACTTGTCAAAAGCTTCTTACTGCTTCTCAGTCCAAATAAATGCTACTCCTTTTCTCAACAATTTTGTCAACGGTGCCGCAATCAGAGAAAATCCCTCTACGAATCTTCTATAATAGCCTACCAAACCCAAAAAACTCTGAATTTTTGATACCGACCTCGGTGGCTTCTATTCCAGAACTGCCTCAATTTTTTGAGGGTCTACTCTAATTTCTTCAGCAGAAACGACATGCCCCAGAAAAGTCACTTCTCGCAACCAAAATTCACACTTACTGAACTTCGTATAGAGTTACTTCTCTCTCAGCACTTGCAGCACAATACGGAGATGCCCATCATGCTTCTCCTCAGTTTCTGAATATACCAAAATATCGTCGATAAAGGCAACTACGAATCGATCCAAGTAAGGGTAGAATACTCTATTCATCATATCCATGAAAGATGCAGGTGCATTCGTCAGCCCAAACGACATAACCAGAAACTCGTAATGACCATATCGAGTTCTAAACGCTATCTTATGAATGTCCACCTCATTTACCCTTAGCTGATGGTATCCAGATCGAAGGTCAATCTTGGAAAACACTGAAGCTCCTCTAAGCTGGTCCAACAGATCGTCGATTCTTGGCAGAGGATACTTATTCTTTATCGTCAGTTTGTTCAACTGGCGATAATCGATGCACATACGCATCAACCTATCCTTCTTTTTCACGAGCAGTACCGGTGCTTCCCATGGAGACACACTCGGTCTAATGAAGCCTCTATCTAACAGCTCTTGAATTTGCGCTTTCAGTTCCACTAACTCCTTCGGTGCTATCCTATAAGGCGCGATGGACATTGAAGCCGTTCCAGGTAGCAAATCGATCCTAAATTTGACTTCTTGATTCGGAGGTAATCTAGGAAGTTCCTCAGGAAAAACATCTTGAAATTCTCTAACAGTTCTGACTGTCTTCACAGTCAAATCCTTAGTTTCAGTTTAACTTATGAAAGCCAAGTACGCCTCACACCCCTTACGAATCAGTTTCTCAACCTTTAAAGTCGATACCATGTTGGACAAGTAGTCCATTCGTTCTCCAATAACCATTACCTCCTCATCCTCAATAGTCCTTAACACTATCCTCTTAGCTGCACAATCTAAAGTTGCTCTATGCTTGGTCAACCAATCTATTCCTAAGATTAGATCGAACTCTCCGAACGGTAACTTTATCAAATCTCCACAGAAAATCCTACCTTGAGTCTCTAAAGGCACCTCCCTAAAGATTTTCTCTGCCCTCACCGAGTGACCTAAGAGACTTATCACAGTTACCCCACTTACAGTTTCCTCAGAGTGCACACCCAACGACCCAGAAATATCACATGCAACATACGAGTAGATTGATCCTACATTTATCAGAGCAGAATAAGGCACGCTAAAGATCAAAAACGTACCGGTTATGACGTCAGATGCATCACCTCCTTTCGGTGACGAGCAGCATAAACCAACGCTGGCTGACGAGCCTCAGCATTGCCAGCACCTCTGCTAGGAGCTCCACGACCACGTCCATTTCCATTGCCACCTCTACCTTGCCCATGACCTTTCGACGGTTGTGGTCCACCTCGAACCGGTTGAACAGCCCCTTGTTCGGCAACTTGAGCCTGAGCTGGCCTCCTAGAACAATCTTTAATCCTATGTTCCTTTGACCCACAACGAAGACATGCTCCAGTACGTTTCCAGCACTCCCCCAGATGCACTATACCATAGTCTCCGCAAGCCTATAGTCTAACCGTGTTTATCGGAATTGCTTGAACTAGTTTTTCCACCCTAGCTCTCTTAACATTTCTATTTGTAGCACCAGAGGGTCTAGAATCTCTCCTAAATCAGTTTCATTCTCTATCGCGGTTCTTTGGTTCAGCTTGTTTCTCCTCTTCAGCTATCTTAGCCTTCTCTACCAATACAGCAAAATCACGCTCTCTCTGCGGAGCTATCAGCATCCTTAGCTCATCTCTAAGGCCATCCTTAAAGCGAACACTACGCTCGTACTCAATGGCAACAATTTCACTGGCATATCGGCTCAATATCAGAAACTCTACTTCATACTCAGCAACCGACCTACTGTCCTGGGTCAGATTCAGAAATTTCTTCCTACGCGCATCCACATAGCTGGCTCCGACGTATTTCACCTTGAAAACCATCTTAAACAATTCCTAGGTTACCCGCTCAGCTGGGATACTCTCTCTCACAGTAATCCACCATTGATATGCTTCGTCTCGTAGCAGAGACACTGCTTCTTTTAGTTTCTGCTCAACTGAGCAATCCAGATCATCCATAATCCTTTCCGTAGCTTTTAGCCAACACTCAGCTACGTTTGAGGCTACTCCAGATACGCCCCTGAAAACCTCTGCTCCGTTAGCCCGGAGTCACTTAGAAATAGATCCTCTATTTATGGGCCCAACATTAGCACCAGCAACCCTTTCCAGAACCCTAAGCATTGCTTGGGACAAAGCATCGTCCCTTCCGGGGATCATATGGCCCATTTTCAGCTATTGGTGGCGGTCATGCCCCACCAGCTGGCATGTGCTCTGAAGACAAAGATCCAGCTTGCGTACTGCCTCAGCCACGTCCTCGGCCTCGTTCACGGGTAGCTCTCGTACTCATAACGACTTATCTGATTTAAAATTTTATGACATTAGCTTAACATTTCAGTTTTTTATTACAAGTTTTTTACGTATACATAGAGTTTCAAAGTTTGTTCTCGCGAATACGTTGGCTTGCTACAATCTCAATTTTTCTAGGGTTTAATTTCCCTACAGTCACAGTCTCTACAGTTGCAGTACTACCCTATCTATAGTGTTGATGTATGCGCTCGCGATACTAAGTAATAAAATTTATAAAGAACTTGATCACACCAAAACTAACTAATATCACGACGTTTAAGGCAAGTGCACCTATCGAACAGTAGTATAGCTTAGTGGCAAGACCGAGTTATCATACCCAAGGGAACCAAAAGTACTATTACTTACTTCCTTTCTATTATCTAGCCTAAAAATAAGAGAGGGTTGTTTAAATTCTAAAACTAAACTAAGAAAGCACAAAGAGTAAATTGGGAAAACTTTTAGGGAAAAGCTGATTGATATGGACAATACTCAAGGGAGAATCCACCTAGACTTCACTTGTTATTGTTTCCTTGAACTATATGATTTATTTACTTGACTTGATCCGTAGAGATCCCTAACTTATGCTAAACCCTCCGTCGAGGCGTAGAGCAACTAGGCCTAAGTTGTTAATTAAAGTTCCTTTATTAATTAACTCCATAGGTTGCATTAATTCGATCTATGGCTCCCCATATTAGGTTTGACCCTAATCCAGTAGATTTATATCGCCCTATGTCTAGGGTTGTATGCAACTCCGCTTAATTATGGTAGATCTACTCTTATCACAGGGACTTTTGCTCCTCTACTCTAAGCACATCTATTTCTTGAAGTAATACCTAGGATTATTAAATCAAGAATAAAGAACACATAATTAAGAACAACTCAAGTATTTATCATATAAATCAAGAATAAATAATAAGATCTGTCTTAGGTTTTATCCCCCTCAAGTATTTGAGGGGTTTAGTTCATACTAAAGAAAGAAAACATCTCAGAAGATATAAAATAACAAAACATAAAAGAAACCAAAAACCCCTGAAGGAATTTAGGGAGATCCTCTATGTTACTGTAGAATTCCAGCTTCTGGGATGAATCAATCGGCTCTCCTTTAGAGTAATCCCTTGCTTCTACCTTCTGTGTGGCAGAAAGATGATAAGAAAATTAAGTGTATCCAAGTGTCTCCATCTCTATTGCCTCATAGGGTCTTTATATAGAGCTTTGGAGGGCCTTTCTTAGCCTCTAAACATCCCAATTCGAGTGAAATTCCTCTTCCTCAAGACTAGAACACGCCCGTGTGCCACGCCCGTGTGATTTCGACAAGAGGCCGTGTGATTCTATCGGTGGAGGCACGACCGTGTGGCCTGGCCATGCTTGTCGGGGGCTAGACCGTGTGATCTTCATGTGGCACGGCCGTGTGGCACTTCTTAGACCGTGTTGTTTGCACACTTTGGCCCATTTTTCATCGTTTTTAGCCCGTTTTCTGTTCTTTTCTCTTCTCTATGCTCTCCTGAGTATAAGATATGAAAAAGAAAGATTAAGAGCACCAATTCTCACAAAATTGATAATAATCAATCCAAAATATAGGCTAAATATGAGGTAAAAATATGTATAATTTATCATTTATCAAATACCCCTACACTTAAGCCTTTGCTTGTCCTCAAGCAAAATCTCAATCCCTAATAAAGAATCATTCCTCTCAACCTTCAATCTTTATCAATGATGTTACAAATTAATCCACAAGTGATCATACAATGAATAATTCAATCAGAAGAACATTAAAGATTCAATCAATCTAAGTTGAGAATTTTATCATTGAAAACATAAGTCTCTTCCTTCCTTCTAAGTGGTTAGCTCTCCATATTAATTAACAGGAGTTGACATCCTTACTAAAGGTTCACTCTATCCACTCAAAGTGTTTAGGGTTCAAAAATTAAGCACTCATTAATCAACCTGAGAAGTTATTACCATAAGCTTGCAAGAAAATCAAATCTCCACCACTATAGTTTGATATGATACATCGATCAAAAGGTCTTTTCATACTTGTAGTGGGGCTTGGTTGGGGGTGTTGTCACAGGCTACAAAAGAGGGTTAGAATCGAAATTGAACTGAAAAATTATCTAGCTAGAAAAATCTCTATCACTGAAACATATTTCTAAAGCTTAATAATATCATTTCCTCCTTGGTAGCCTTAAAATAGAAATATGCAAAAACTATTTGAACTATTACAAAGTACAACTGAATTAATACATATGTTTTTTTTCTTTTTTTTTAAGAACAATTTAAAAACTTGAATATTTACAACTTTTACATACTGAATAGAGAAAAAAGCTAGATAATAGTTTCAACTCGAATCTTGACAAAAATAGGGGTCAAAGCAATTGAATGGAATTCAACAAAAATGGGTTAATGGTTAATAATTAGAAGGTAAGTCAAAGAATGGGTTGTTAGGCTCAACGGGGTTCACTAGTGGTTAATTTATGGAGGTAGGCTTTTTGTGGAGTAAGTGGGTTAAATCCTAGGTGCCTTTATCATTTCGGTATATCAAATCAATGATGTGGTCTCGACATGTATAATTAAAGCAAGTTCTAGAATAACAATTCAGTATTGACTCACTCAAAGTAATAATAAAAGTGAGCACGAAAGAATGTATGCTCAAAAGGCTCAAAAATCTCACTAGAATTATGGCTTTTGATATCAATCCTGCGAATTTTAAATCTCAAGATAATACTTAAAATTAGGAAAATAACTTATGCAAAAATTGGGGTTCTCAAAAATTTCAACTTATCATGCTTGATTTCCTAATGTTTTAAAGTTTGAATAATCAAAGTACAATTGCTTATTTCTTAATTCTTAACACATCAATAAAAATCATAGATCAATCAGAATTAATTCCTAATAGGAGATTGAAGATAATGCGATTTGAGAGTAATGCAAAATGTTAGAAAAGTTCAGGGGTTTCAAAGAGAGTGCAATAATTGAAAGTAAGTTACCCCCCACACTTAAGATGTACATTGCCCTCAATGTACAAAGAAAACATTAAATAGAAGCACAAGATCAGAAGATAGGGAAGGTTATGAAACTCCTTGCTTTGGATGGATTAGTGAGACGGAGATTGGAAGAGGTGGCATTTGTGGCAGGGTTTTCCTTTTTTCATAGAGATTTGAGCTGTAGAGCTCCTTTGAAACTGCGAATGAACTTATTAGTCGTGGGAGGTTAAGATGAAGAGGGATTACTTTGTTAGGAGATAGCCGGCATAAATAAAATAAAATAAATCTAAAAACTATTAATATTCAAATAAGGAAAAAGATGAAATGAAAGAAATTAAAAATAAACATAAAAAGGAAAATAAAGTTAGAAGAAAAAGTAAAATTAAAGATTAGTGTTCAAGATAAAGAATTAAAATAAAAGAAAAGTAAAAATGAAGATAAAAATAAAATAAAAGAAAATAAATATAAGAGGAATAGATAACTCTATTCCTTGGGTGGGTCACGCGGCGGTGGAACGATGCCGAGGTGCTGACATATCGTATGTAATGTGGTGTCGAGATAATCGAGGCACCTGAAGCACTACTACTCGAATAGATCTAGGAGCTCGGATATGTCAGTGTGTGTGGCTACCGTCTGGGTAGGTCGTCTATGGCGTGGTGGCTCAGCTGGCTCATCCTCCTCCTCTGGTGGGACATCATCAGCAATGTCCTCTGGCTCCTTTCCCTCCTGGACGAAGCGGAAGTGAAAGTGACTGCCTCCTGGTTGTCACTCTATCATCCTCATGTGTAACATGCTCTGGATGCCCTGTGGGGACATCTGGCCGATGAGTGTATAGGATGATGTTTGGGCTGTGGTATTGAGGAGCCTGAACTGACGAGCCAGACGCGTGATGTAGGGCCCCATGGATAGAACGCCTCTGCGGTGCCTCTCTGTCTGGTGATGCTTGGCGAGTGCGATGAAGTATGTTAGGTCGATGATGTGCCCATTCGCCATGCACCACAGGAAGTAGACGTCGTGAGTGTTGACGACACCGGTGCTCTCTCGTCGACCTGTAAGAGTGTGAGCAAGAAGAGCATGAATGTACCTCAGAGATGGCACGAGGGCGGTCGCCTTGCTGACGCTAGGGTTACAGGTTTGACGTCCTGGGGCGATCTCATTCCAGCAGGCGATGGGCCGAATGTGGATGCGACGAGAGAGGGTGGGAAAGTCCTCCTCTGCCATAAATTGCTCAGTGTAGAGCCCAAGTGCTATGTCGAACTCTGGCACACTGAGGCGTCGCACAAGTCCTCCCAATCGGAACTGGACCGTGCTTGGATCATCGAATCTGTTCATCACGGTCTGGAGGTGGAAGGTGGAGCAGACCTCGAGGGTGAGTTCTAAGTAAATGGGCTCTACCGATTATTTAAGTTTTAAAAGAAATTTTCGATTCACTCAATGAGTATCCTATCCACTATCGATTGTTAAGGGTTTATTTAGGGAAACATGTCTTTTATTCACTTTGAAATGTATGTTTGATTTTGAAAATGTTCGGTTGTCGTGTTATTTTGGAAACAAGTATTTTGTACAAAAGCTTTGGAGCTATCCGATTTCAAAAACAATTTAAACTATATCGATCTTAAGTTAGAAACATTTTAAATAAGTAAAGATTTAAAAACCCAAAACCAATAAATAGAGCAGCCTTATTACAACCCAAAACCATAATTAAATAATCTAAATAAATAAGAAGTAAAATAAAACTAAATTGAAAACCGAAAATTCAATTTTCGTGGCCACTTTGAATCCCTCCCAGCTCCAAGTCCACCAACTAGGGCTCACCTGCATGGACGGAAGAAAGAGGGGGTGAGTTTGGAAAACTTAGTATGTATGGAAAGCCCATCTAGAGCCCAAGTCAGCTCAAGCCGATTGGGCCTAAGCCTTATCCAGTCTCAATGTCAACTGGGTCGAAGCCCTATTTAGATACAGTATTCTAGGCCTTAGCCCTTCTCAGAATCAGTACGGCCCATAAGCCCATTTCAGAATAGAACAGGTAATAAATATGAATACAAGCCCAAACCCAACCTAAATCCAACCGCTACACTCCACCCGTACCAGCCCTACAACCATGTGAGGAATAACTCAACCCACCCAGCCCTACACTCCACAATTGCAGCATGGCTGCTCAGATAACAGTAAATTGAGGCAAAGCCTCCAGTACGTGGTCAAGCCACTTTCAGTACTTCCTTCGTCAATATCCCAGTCCCATGCAACAGATAATAATGACATGGCATGCAGTAAACAGTAATACTAAAACATGCATTTTGGTCAAACTTAGCCCTAGGGGTATAACAGTAATTTTGCTCCTAGGGGTAAAATAGTAATTTTTCACCTATAAGGTTATTTCAATAATTTTATCAGTTTTTAGAGTTTTCATGCATATTACAGTCCTTACTAATCCATTTTTCATCTCAGAAATCTATTCATTTTTAATTTAACAGTTTAAGCTATTGGGACCTAAAACCCCTAATGGGCCCTACAGTGTTTATTAGCAATTTAAGCCTGTTTAGTCCAAATTTTATGATCAATTTATCTGTTTAGATGGTTTTAACTTACAGTCTATCAGTACGTAAAATTTACCCATTTTCACCCATACGGGCTCGTAAGCCCATTGGGCCCACATTCAGCCCATCGAGGCCCAACTTACGAAATTGCATACTCAACCAACTTACCACTTACGATTACAGATCCCATTATTCCCCATGTCTTGTGAGCATTCGTACACTCACAAGCCTACAAGATACTAACTTTTGGTCAAACTTTCAGTCACTTTTCGGTTACTTTGGCCTTGGCCGATTTAGACTAAAGAAGGGGTTCGATACACACCTGTTTTGCGACGACTGCTAGTGAGATCCCTCATGATACCCTACAATCGATTACCATATCTTTTAATTTACAAATCCATATAGCCAATCTCAATATTTACTTACCAAATTCGGCCAATGCCCCTAAGGCCCTCAAAATCTTACCTTTGCCAGAACCCGATGACTAGATCTAGATCTAGTCGTTCCAACGATCCACGCCCTCGTCAGTAGTCTCTGAATCACACTAACACCAAAAGAAACTGATTACTACAACCCCTTAGGGTCTTAGGCCCCTAACGACAGCTTCCCTAGATTTTAGGGACTTCGGCTTTTTCTAAATTGCAAAAGAACTTATAGATCTAGGTTAATGAGCCCTTACCACTGATTTCCCTACCGTTTCTACTCAAATATGATGTAGATCTAGCCCCTAAACACTCGCAGAGATCTAATCCTAGAGATCTCAAGTTTCGGCTATAAGCTCCTAAAGGAATAGCGTTTTTGGCTTTTGACTGATGAAGAAGATGATGATTTGGGGGTTATAGTTTTGGAGTGGTGTTGCCGACAAGCACTAGGGGTTTAGAGAAGATGAAAATTGGTCAAAAGGGATGAAGAGAATAGAGGACTTTTGGCTTGGAGAAATCGGCACAAAAAGTAATATTTTCAGGTTTTTCGGCTTTTATGGCAATCTGCTATAGTGGTTTTATGGAGGATGGGATCAACAGAGAAGATGGATTTGAGTAGTAGGGGTGTTTGGCTATGGTAGAAAGCAAAAAGGAAAAGAACACAATGGTAGAGGAGAAGAGACAAGAGAAATCGGCACATAGGAGTGGTACCTTGCGTTTTCGGTCACTTTTGTGAAGTTGAGAAAAGAATAACTTTAGGTGGCTAACCCTAATTTGTCTTGACAGAAAAAGATAAGAGACTAACCCTAATTACCAATAGAGCAATCGGCCCAACCTCCCTAAGGCCCTAGCCGATTCTACTTAAGTAATCACATGCCTGGCACATGCCTAAAAATTAAAAGTAATTATACGCTTACCTTGCAACTTGAACCTTGGACCTTTAATTCCTTCCCAGGCGCCACTTTTTTAGGAGCTTAGTGGCGCCACCTTGCCACTTTGACAAAGCTCTTTTTGTGTCATAAATTGCGAAGTTTTTCTTAAAAGCCCACGTAACCAAGTCCCCTTTCACTTAAAATCCAAACATGATATTTTACCGAGTTTTAACTTTGGCTTGGGCCTTTTAAAGGCCCACTAACACCCTTAAACATAATTTCAGCAATCAGAACACCAAAATTTTCAAAATTCACCAACAATCACAAGAACCTGAAAAATCCCGAAAGTCAGGGCATTACATGCTTACTATAGGAGTTGGTGTAACAGCTGCGCCTTCCATTACTGTCTTGTATAGTATCTCCTGAACGTACTTCTTCTGATTGAGGAACAACCCTCTAAAAGTAGGCTGGACTTCAATACCTAGGAAGTAGTTGAGTTGGCTCATGTCTTTAAGGGATAATCTATTATGCAGCTAGAGCACCACGCTGTCAATATCTTGTCTTGAGCTAGTAGTGATTGCTATGTCGTCTACATAGGCCATAAGTAATAAGTGGTTTTCAAAGGTTGCACGAATGAACAGCGATAGATCGGCCTTCGAGGCATGGAACCTAAGCTTTCTGATCAGAAAATGTTTGAGCGCGTGAAACCATCACGAGGGGCCTGGCACAGACTGTACAGTGCTTTGTTCAACTTACATACCAGCTTCTGACCATTGGAGCCTGGTACCTCAAATCCAGGTGGTTGGTCCATAAAAATTTCTTCAGTCAGCTCCCCATTTAAGAATGCGTTGTTTACATTGACTTGGCGCAATGGCCAGCCCTTTATTACTGCAACTGCAAGTACGGTCCTGACGGTGACTGCTCGAACCATTAGATTGAACGTATATCGAAAATCAGTTCCTGCTTGCTGCGAGAATCCCTTTGCCACCAGTCGAGCTTTATACCACTCTACAGTGCCATCAGCTTTCTATTTGACTTTAAACAACCATTTACAGCCAATGGTCCTATGATGTGCGGGAAGAGGGCAAAGGCTTCAAGTGTTGTTGCGTATGAGTGCACGCATTTTGGGTTGAAAACATCTTTCCAACATGTATTGGTTATGGTTGTATGTATGTCAGCTGGGATTAGACATGATATGTGTAATAGGCCCAATCTGCCCGGGCCAGTAAAAACTAAAAACCAAAAATTAATTACAATAATTTTATAAGTCCAATGTCCATTACAACTCAAAATTGAGCCCAAATTACAAATTAACCCTTACCCAAGCCAAATCTAAGCCCGTTGACCCAAAAATTAAACATTTTCAGCCAAAGTTAGAAACCTTAGCCCCTGACCTAGCAGCAGCCGCCTCCTCCCCGCGTTTGCCTGACCAGCGTCGAACGTCGCGCCACTATCAGAGCACAAATTGCGCTGGGATTTTTGCTGTTTACCTGCAAAACAAGGAAGGAACGCAAACAGTAGCAGCAAAATAGGATTTTTGTATTTATTATCAGTTGGTTTACTTTGGTTATAAAAACCAATCGAAATCATCGTAAAATGGGGGATGAATACACTACATACACAGTGAATAAAAAGAGTAAATTTCAGATAAAAAGATCGAAAGAAACAGTTTGTATTTAGGTGATTTTCTCTTTGTTTCTTTTGAGTTTTTGTTATTTTTTTATTCAAAATAATACATAAGAAAAAGGAGAAAGAGGTTTACCTTTGGAACTACCGGAAGTAGGCGACTTTTTGGAATTCCAGCCATCATGCGTGGTGGCCGACGACGGCGGCGCGTGCAGTGGTGGTCCATCGGTCCGGCGGCCAGACTCGAATAGAGGATGGGGGATTTTGAGAGAGAGTTTGAGAGACAAGTTTTTTTTTTGAAGGAGAGGGATAGAATGAATTTTGTAAAAAAAAATTTGGTTTTATAAAAGGTTAAAACGGCGCCATTTTGAGCCCTAATCCCAGGTGCCAAAATGACGCCGTTTAAGGCCTGACCCGCACGCGCTGACCTGACCCGGAAAGGATCCGCGTGTTTTTTCGAAAGGGCTAATTGCGCTTTTAGCCCTTCCACTTTTTTCATGGTTTAAAATCAAGTCTTTATATTTCTTAATTTCGGCCCTATAATTTTTTCTAGATTTCAATTTGGTCCCCCTTTGAGCGGTGCATTTAGGCAAGTAGGGATATTTTCCATTTCAATCCCTCCAGGTTGCGCGCATGTTGCAATTCAGTCTTATTTCCCATTCTATTTCTGATTTTGCCCCAAGAATACTGCTTTGATTTCAATTCTGTCCTTTTTTGCCATTTTTGCTATTGGTTTTCGAATTAACTATTTTTAATATTATTATATTTATTATATTTAATATTATTATACCTATTATTATTTTTATTATTTTCGTTATTGTCCATTATTTCTATTATTTTTCATATATTATTAGTTTACTATTACTATTATTATTTTGAACTATTTTACATTTTTCAAATTCATTTGTTTTTTTTAAATTATTTTGATATAATTTTTTGTATATACATTTGATAAACGATAAATTATACATATTTTTACCTCATGTTTAACCTATATTTTGGATGGATTATTATCAATTTTGTAAGAATTGGTGCTCTTAATCTTTCTTTTTCATATCTTATACTCAGGAGAGCATAGGGAAGAGAAAAGAACAGAAATAGGCCAAAAACAATGAAAAATGGGCCAAAATGTGCGAACAACACGGCCCAAGAAATGCCACACGGCCGTGCCAAATGAAAATCACACGGTCCAGCCCCTGACAAGCACGGCCAGGCACACGGCCGTGCCTCCACCGATAGAATTACACGGCCTCTTGTCGAAGTCACACGGGCGTGGCACACGGGTCTGTTCTAGTCGTGAGGAAAAGAAATTTCACTCAAAT
Organism: Gossypium stocksii; assembly: GCA_020496765.1. NCBI lineage: Eukaryota > Viridiplantae > Streptophyta > Magnoliopsida > Malvales > Malvaceae > Gossypium > Gossypium stocksii. The sequence continues at coordinate 118,056,935 of CM035623.1, forward strand.
TGGGATGCTTAGAGGCTAAGAAAGGCCACCCCCAAAGCTCTATATAAAGCCCCCATGAAGCAATAGGAAGGACACACTTTTATACACTTTAGATACTGAATAGTTAGATTTCTTATCGTCTTTCTGCCATACAGAGCGTAGAAGCAAGGGATTACTCCAAAGGAGAAGCCGATTGATTCATCCCAGAAGCCAAAATTTTGCAGCAACATAGAGGATCTCCCTAAATTCCTTCAGGGGTTTTTGGTTTCTTTTATGTTTTGTTATTTTATATCTTCTGAGATGTTCTCTTTCTTTATTATGAACTAAACCCCTCAAATACTTGAAGGGGATGAAACCTAAGACAGATATTGTTATTTATTCTTGAATTATATGATAAAAACTTGAATTGTTCTTAATTATGTGTTCTTCATTCTTGATTTAATAATCCTAGGTATTACTTCAAGAATTAGATGTGCTTAGAGCAGAGGAGCAAAAGTCCCTGTGATAAGAGTAGATCTACCATAATTAAGCGGAGTTGCATGCAACCCTAGACATAGGGCGACATAAATCTGTCGGATTAGGGTCAAACCTAATATGGGGAACTATAGATCGAATTAATGCAACCAAGGGAGTTAATTGATAAAGGACTTTAATTAACAACTTAGGCCTAGTTGCTCTACGCCTCGACGGAGGGTTTAGCATAAGTTAGGGATCTCTACGGATCAAGTGAAGTAAATAAATCATATAGTTCAAGGAAACAATAACAAGTGAAGTCTAGGTGGATTCTCCCTTGAGTATTGCCTATATCAATCAGCTTTTCCCTAAAAAGTTTTCCCAATTTACTCTTTGTGCTTTCTTAGTTTAGGTTTAGAATTAGTTTAAACAACCCTCTCTTATTTTTAGGCTAGATAATAGAAAGAAAGTAAGTAATAGTACTTTTGGTTCCCTTGGGTATGATAACTTGGTCTTGCCACTAAACTATACTACTGTTCGATAGGTGCGCTTGCCTTAAACGTCGTGATATTAATTAGTTTTGGTGTGATCAAGTTCTTTATAAATTTTATTAGTTCATATCACGGATATCAAGTTTTTGGCGCCATTGCCGGGGAACTAAAATATTACGAAAGCTCGAATTCTATTACTTTAGCCATTACTATATATATTTATTTAATTATTTTTATTTATTTATTTTTATTTTTATTTTTCTTTTATTTTTTATAGGTTTTTCTAGTTTATGACTAGAAACAACCCAACAGGACCACTGCTTTTTGAAGAAGATCTAAAAGCGACAGTTCGCAGAAATCGCAGAGAGATTAGACGAAGTTTACATTATCCAGAACAAGAACCTAAGCAAAAGCCAGAACCTACTGAAGTGATGGCCGTAAATCAAAACATTCAACCACCTCCGGCATTACTCGCAGAACCAGAGGAAGTGTAACACCCTCTGACCCCACACCATCGTCGGAACAAGGTTACAAGGCATTACCGGACTTATGCACTAACATACGAATAAAAATGAGACATAAATTTGAGTTTCAATCTAAAATCATCTAATTTCCATCAAATAATTCTTAATATAGGCCTACGGGGCCCAAAATAGGTTAGAAAATGATTTGGGATTAAACCGAGAACTTTAAAAATTTTTCTTGGAAAACAAGGGCACACACCAGTCTGGCCTGGGACACCCGTGTGGCCAGCCCGTTTGGCTCCCTATAGCCGTGGGGCCAGGCCGTGGGTAGATCTGACTTGCCACACACGGCCATGTAACTAGGCCCGTGGGCAAGTCTGACTTCCCCCACACGGCCTGGGCACACGCCCATGTGTTTTGGCCGTGTGAAAACTGCATGTTTCATCATTTTAAAGCTATTTTTAACCACTAAACATACCTAATACTTGTCCAAATCATTGACTTATAAATATTAATCAAACACCATTCATTTCATCTTCAAACTTAGTAAAAACTCATTCATTCATTCCAAAAACTTCTTAAGGTTTATAAATCATATTTAAATTCAAAATATTTAACATTTACAAGTAACAAATACTAAACCTAGTACATGCCACATTACCAAAAGATAGATACATCACCACAAATTGGAGCTGAGATCGGGATTAACTTGGATACTTGACTGAACCTCAATTTTACCTAACCTGCGCACGGAAAACAACCGTACACTGAGTATTGGAAATACTCAGTGGTATTATCATAATTCAAATTATAATGACAATCAAATACCATAAACATACATGGATAATTATCAATTACACATATGATCTCATATCAAGTTACCATATCTACATTGCATCATTTCCAATATTTGAATCCATATTCTATCAATATGATTTCCCATAATTCTTGAACCCTTGGTTCATCTTTGAGTCACATATTATCATTCAATTTGCATTTCAAATATAAATGCTTCATGAAACTTTGATTCATGCTTTCAATCACATACCACAAATCTCATTTTAATAACTCAATCACATTCATTCGGAATTTACCACTTCACTTATTTTCCCCTATTAACTTGACACGGACCTTGGCAGATACACGGATCCAATTAAACATATCAAAATGGCGACCAAAGCCTCATCGGCATAGCCAAAATAAAGTGGCTACCAAAGCCTCATCGGATAGTTCGAAGTACATCTATGACACACCAAGTGTCTCATCGGCTGAGCCGAAGCAAAGTGGCTACCAAAGCCTCATCGAAACTATCCGAAGCAAATCTATGGCACACCAAGTGCCTCATCGACTCGAGGTCGAAGAATCTCTAAACTATTCTGATCCTATGGCATGCTAATTATATCCACTAAGCCCGACTAGTTAATAGGGTATCGGAATCACTTATTCATTTCACTTCCACTTTCAATTGAATGAAGTCATTCAAATTCAATTCAATCATAATAGCATTTCCAATCTCAATTTGCTTCAAAATCACATAATCACATATTCCAAATCAATTCACATATTCATACATTCACCAATCATTTCCAAATCAATTCACATAATCATACATTCACCAATCAATTCCAAATCATATTTAATTCAAATATCACTACTTACCTTAATTTCATTTCCATGCATTTATACATAATGAAATTGAACACATAATAATAAATGAGTTGAATTATGATAATACAAACCCGAATTTATCGTATTTACTCCTCGATCACTTTTTCCTTCCCTTTCGTATTTAACGCCTCGGTTTCCTTGTTTGCTACGAAAATTAACATGATTACAATTAATTAATAACACACATATTTTATACAAATTACTAACTTTCCATGCAACTTTTACCATAATACCAAATTTGTCCTAAACACATTCATCTTCTTCCTTTTTGCAATTCACAACATTTCCTTAATCAATTTCCATCAAAACTTCAATATAACTATCAAATTTTCATCATTTTTCCATAATTTCGAATTTCTTCCAATTTAACCCCTAACACTCAAAACTTATAACCTAATTTACAATTAAGTCCTTTAATCAATTCAAATCAATAATTTAATCAAATTAATCCCTAATTTTATCATTTGTTCAACATGAGCTTTACTCAAATACCTATTAACTTTTAATATCTCCACATAAACTCAAAAATATTCAACTCTAAGACTTCAAAAACATCAAAATTACAAGAAAAGGGCTTAATTAAACTTACCAATTAATCTTCAAGCTTCTAAACCCCAAATTCCCCTTTCTTCTTTTCTTTCTTTCTTTCTTTTTCTTTCAATTTTCGTGGGTTCTCTGTAACTTTCTTTCTTTCTTTTCTTTTTGTTTTATTTTATTTGTTTTCTTTAATTATTAATTATAAAATATCTAATTAATATCAAATAAAATTAATACACATGTATTATACACATACATACACATGTATTATCCATCACCATACACTTGTCATTATCACAACAATTTACTAAAATATAATATTTATATAATAATAATAAATTATCTTTTACTTAATTAATAAGTAAATAAATATTTAATATACACTTGTACCAATTATTTAAAAACACATGTATTTGTTTCCTAACACACACATGTCATTATTTTGGCTTATTTACTAGTTTAATCCCTTAATATTTTTCTATTCCATAATTGAACTTTTATTCTCTATTCAATTTAGTCATTTCTACTAATTATTTCTAATTAAACTAAATTCACTTATTCGAAGCTTAATTAAACACACAACTAAACACTCAAATATTCCTAATAATTATTTACTAACTCGATTTACTAAGACAAAGGCCCTACGACTCGTTTTTTCCTAAGACGGAGGCCCTAAACTCACTTTTTCGGTGCCCGTGGAATTTGGGTCGTTACAGGAAGCTCCTCGTACTATGTATGATTATGCTAAACCAAGTTTGATTGGTACTCAAACTAGTATTGTTAGACCTGCTATTACTGCTAATAATTTTGAATTAAAACCTAACACTATTCAGATGATTCAGCAATTTGTACAGTTTGATGGTTCACAGGATAAAGATCCCAACTCACATCTAGCCAACTTTTTGGAATTATGCGATACTTTTAAAATTAATGGCGTTACTGATGATGCCATTGGTCTAAGACTATTTCCATTCTCTTTAAGGAATAAAGTAAAACAGTGGTTAAATTCTTTACCACGAGGCTCAATCACTACATGAGAACAGATGTCCGAAAAATTTTTACTTAAATATTTCCCTCCAGCTAAAATAGCTAAATTGCGAAACAATATTTCTTCTTTTGTGCAGATGGATTTAGAAACACTCTACGACGCCTGGGAAAGGTACAAAGATCTTTTGAGGAGATGCCCTCATCATGGATTACCCCTGTGGCTGCAAGTTCAAATCTTCCACAACGGGTTGAATCCATCCACTTGGCAAATGATCGATGACGCCGCAGGAGGAACGATCAATAGTAAAACACTTGAAGCAGCTTATCAATTTATTAAAGAGATGTCACTGAATAACTATCAGTGGCAAGTCATTAGGACAAAACCAATGAAAGCTGCAGGAGTTTATAATATTGATGCTGTTGCTATGTTTACTAACCAGGTAGAACTTTTAAATAAAAAGTTTGATAATTGATTGGTTCTACGCAAGCACAACCAGTGATGCAATGTGATGCAACTCTAGGAAATATGTTCAATCCAGACTATCCACACAGCATGGAAACTGAGCAAGCCAACTATATGGGCAGCAATTCTCGACCTCAGATTAATCCTTATAGTAACACTTATAATGCAGGTTGGAGAAATCACCCAAATTTCTCATGGGAGGACAAGGAAACCAAAGACAACAACCTCCGGTATTCCAACAGCCGCCACCATAACAGGAGAAAAAGCCGAACCTTGAAGAGATGTTTACCAAATTTATGGCCGCTTCAGAAACGCGTTTCCAAAACACTGAAACAACACTAAAGAATCAACAAGCATCGATTCAAGGGCTCGAGAACCAAATCAGTAAACTTGCAAAATTAATTTCAGAAAAACCACAAGGTGTGCTACCAAGCAACATTGAGCCAAATCCCAGAGAACATGTCCAAGCAATTACTTTAAGAGATGGTAAAATGCTAGCAGAACTAGAAAAGAAGACTGCTTCCGAACCTCCAAGAGACAATGTAGAGGAACCCAAGGAAAATGCGCCTCCCTAAACCCACTAGGATGAGTATTCAATTAGCCGATAGATCTGTTAAATGTCCTAGAGGAATCATTGAAGATGTGTTAGTAAAGGTAGATAAATTTATATACCCTGTTGATTTTGTTGTGCTTGACATGGATGAAGACATTGAAGTACCTTTGATTTTAGGACGCCCATTGTTAGCCACTGCTAGAGCTATTATTGATGTAGGAGATGGTAAATTAGTTCTTAGAGTTTGTAAGGAAGAGGTCATTTTTAAAATCTATGATGCCATGAAGTTTTCTAAAGAACAAGATGATTCCTGTTATTTTATTGATACAATTGATCACTTTGTGCATGACAAATTTCAGAAACTTTCTCTCGCAGACACATTGGAACTGTGTCTTGTTCAAGGTGAGGGGGAAGATGAAGCCACCCCTGAAATTGAGGAAGTAAGGAAAGAATTAGATTCTAAAGAAATCATCACTAGGCACATAAGTTATAAAAATATAAAGATGAGTGATGAATTAAGACAGAAACCTTCCATTACTGAACCCACTAAATTAGAATTAAAGCAACTGCCAGATCACTTAGAATACGCCTTTTTAGGGGAAGAATCAACTTTACCAGTTATTATCGCATCAGATATGAGCATCGCAGAAAAAGAGGAATTACTCCATGTGTTAAGAGAACACAAACGTGCTATAACGTGGAAAATTTCAGATATCAAAGGCATAAATCCTTCTTTTTGCACCCACAAAATTTTGATGGAAGACGAATATAAACCATCAGTACAAGCACAAAGACGGTTGAATCCCAACGTGAAGGAAGTCATAAAGGCCGAGGTAATTAAACTTCTAGATACAGGTATTATTTATCCTATTTCTGACAGTTCTTGGATAAGCCCTGTGCAAGTTGTTCCTAAAAAAGGTGGATTGACCGTGGTGTCTAATGACAAAGAAGAGTTCACACCTACAAGAACAGTCACAGGATGGAGAGTTTGCATTGATTACAGGAAGCTGAATATGCCACTTGAAAAGATCATTTCCCTTTGCCCTTTATTGATCAAATGTAAGAAAGATTATCAGGCCACATGTATTATTGCTTCCTAGATGGCCTCTCTGGTTACTTCCAAATCCTGATAGCTCCAGAAGATTAGGAGAAAACAACGTTCACATACCCATACGGTACGTTTACTTATCGTAGAATGCCTTTTGGTTTATGTAATGCTTCTGCTACTTTTCAGCGATGCATGATAGCTATCTTCAACGAATTTGTGGAAGATATCATAGAGGTATTTATGGATGATTTTTTCGTCGTAGATAATTCTTTCTAACACTGTCTAAATAATTTAAAGCTTGTTTTGATAAGATGTGAAGAGACAAATTTAGTGCTAAATTGGGAAAAATGTCATTTTATGGTCCAGGAAGGTATTGTATTAGGACATAAAATTTCTAGTAAGGGAATAGAGGTAGACAAAGCAAAACTTGAAACCATTGAAAAATTACCTCCTCCTACTTCAGTTAAGGCTATAAGAAGCTTTTTAGGACATGCCGGTTTTTATCGTAGATTCATTAGAGATTTTTCTAAAATAGCTAAGCCTTTAACTAAATTACTAGAAAAAGACGTACCTTTCAACTTCAACCAAGAGTGTCTAGAGTCTTTCAACACCCTTAAGAACAAATTAGTCAACACCCCAATTATGATTTCGCCTGATTGGAATCTACGTTTTGAACTAATGTGCGATGCAAGTGATTTTGCAGTAGATGCAGTTTTGGTACAGCGAAAAGACAAGCACTTCCAGCCGATCTATTATGCCAGCAGAACTTTGGTAGCTGCTCAAGCAAATTATACTACCACAGAAAAATAATTGCTAGCTGTTATTTTTGCATTTGACAAATTTAAATCTTATTTAATTTTGTCAAAAGTCATTGTTTATACTAATCATTCGGCTCTTCGCTACCTCTTAACTAAAATTGATGCAAAACCTAAATTAATAAGATGGATTCTACTGTTACAAGAATTCGACTTGGAAATAAAAGACAAGAAAGGAGCTAAAAACTTGGCAGCAAATCACCTCTCAAGACTAGAGAATGCACAGCCCAAGTACCTCGATAAGATAAATGATTTGTTTCCTGAGGAACAACTCCTAACCTTAGCAGACACAATAGTCCCTTGGTTTGCTGATTTTGTAAATTATTTAGCAGCTAACATAACCCCAAAAGGGCTAACCCATCAGTAAAAGAAGCGATTATTCGCTAATGTGAAAAACTACTTTTGGGAAGACCCTTTTCTTTTTTGAATTTGTGCAGATCAGGTTATACGAAGATGCATTGATGACACATAAGCATATCAAATTTTGAATCACTGCCACTCAGGACCCACAAGAGGACATCACAGTGGAGCCAGAACTGCTCATAAGGTACTCGAATCAGGCTTTTACTGGCCTACACTTTTCAGAGACGCCAACAGGTACGTAACCTCTTATGATAAATGCCAAAGAATAGGTAATATCTCTCAGCACAATGAAATGCCTCAAAACTATATACTCTTATGTGAAATATTTGATGTGTGGAGTATAGATTTCATGGGTCCATTCCCTAACTTATTTGGGAATAAATACATACTAGTAGCAGTAGATTACATGTCAAAATGAGTAGAAGCCCAAGCCTTACCTACAAATGATGTTAGAGTGGTAGTACGCTTTTTGAAAAAACTTTTCTCTCGATTTGGAACACCTAGGATAATCAGCAGTGATAGGGGCACACATTTTTGTAATACCCAATTTGAAAAAGTTTTGAAAAGGTATGGAGTATAGCATAGAACAGCCACCCCTTATCATCCACAAACTAGTGGCCAAGTCGAAGTAACAAATAGGGAACTAAAACGCATTCTAGAGAAAACAATATAAACAAATAGGAAAGACTGGTTAAGAAAGTTAGACGATGCATTATGGGCTTATAAAACTGCTTTTAAAACACCCATAGGAACATCTCCATATAGACTCGTTTATGGAAAAAACTGCCATCTACCATTTGAACTTGAACATAAAGCATTCTGGGCTATAAAATTTCTAAACCTTGATTTTAAGAGTGTAGGTGAGAAGAGATTAATGCCGTTGAATGAACTAAATGAATGGCGCTACAACGCTTACGAAAACTCACGACTGTATAAGGAAGCCATGAAGCGACGCCATAACAAAAGGCTGAAACAACCTAAACAGTTCAAAACAGGTGATCTCATATTACTCTACAACTCAAGGCTGAAACTATTCCCTGGAAAACTCAAGTCAAGGTGATTAGGTCCATTCACTGGCCTAAATGTCTTTCCATACGGCACTATTGAGGTAACTCACCCTAACCACGATACTTTCAAGGTAAACGGCCATAGGCTTAAACATTATAGAGGAGAAAATTTTACAGAAAATAGGGAGGAGCTTCGGTTCCACCACATCTCTTCTTGACACATCCAGGTACAGTCAAGCTTAGACTCTAAATAAGTGCTTCTCGGGAGGCAACCCGAGCACTAACTTAGTAACTTTTCTTTTCTTTGTGATTTTAGTATTTTCCATGCATAAACTAACACTTTTTCATGCAGAAATATAGGACCACATGGCAAGGCACACGGGCGTGCCTCAGACCGTGCAATATTTAAAACAGGGGCACGGTCGTGCACCCTGACTATGTACAAACAGAATACAAATTTTCCCAAAACACTGGCCATCGACAAATTCCCACCGTCGTGCGACATGGCCGTGACGACCTTACGAATTCCACACGGGCTAGCAACAATCACACACAGTCATGCGACATGGCCGTGGCAACCCTGCAGTATCCACACGCGCTAAGACAAATACACACGCCCGTGTCTCAAGCCTGTGGAAGACACTGTCAAATTGGACACGCCCGTGGACCATATCACACGACCGTGTGACGAACGAACACGATCTCCCACGCCCGTGTATACCAGCACATGACCGTGCGAGTGACGAAGAACTAATCTCCCACAGCCATACTCGACGTCTCCACGGGCATGCTCATTGAACCAAGCGCGCTATAACCATCGAATTTCGAAAGACACGGGCTAAACACGATTCACACGGGCGTGCGACATGCCCGTGTGACCCAAAAACTATAAATAAAGGGCCACTATTCACTTTCCCTTTCACTCAAACCCTAGAATTTCTCACCCAAACTCTCCCTAACCTCCGTGAGCATCGCCACCACCCTTAAAACCACCATCACACTCGTAAATAACTACCACACGCCCATGTAACAGCCTCCCACGACCGTGCAACCTCATAATTGGTTCTATTTTCTCATTTTTCTCATTTATTTTTGTTTTATTTCATTTCTTTAAATATTTATTAATTTTTACTTTAGTCTAATTGTTTATTCAAGCATAGAACTAGGAAATATAGGATGAATACTCTAGAATAACATAGAATCAATTAGGATTGCATGCCACTTAATTTTATTTTTGCTTGCCATTTAGATTTCACTTTCTTTGCCATTTAAACTTACATTTGCATACCATTTTGTGATAATTTCACTATATATACACCCATAGTTCTTAGTTTTGTTACAAGGTTAGATTCTACTATTTAGGTTAGTCTTCATTTGTTATTTTAGGAACATTGCCATTTTACATTGTAAATTATTGTCTATCTAGTTTAAATTCAATTTCTTTTAGGACTAATGCTCTTGTTATTTTATTGTAGATACCATGTCATCATCGCACGCTAAGAAGGCTGCGGTCCCCACCTCCAAGAAACGAGGCCCACCTCTGAGGCCGCTACCCTTTTAACACATTCACGCAGGAGTCCCAGGAGGAACGCTATTAGTTACTCCGAGCCCGCACTATCTCTATGGGCCGGTGCATCGACTGGGAGGCCCTCCAGCAAATAAACCTGGTAGACGACGTCCGAGCCCTGCTGACAACCGACCTATGGGACCAATTCTTCAGGATTGTGGAGCCCACTTACCTAAAGCTCACCCTCGAGTTCTGCTCCATATTCCACCTCCAGATCGTAATGACTAGATTTGATGATCCAGGGACGGTCTAATTTCATTTGGGAGGGCTCGTACAACGACTCAGCATGCTAGAGTTCGGCGTAGCACTGGGGCTCTACACCGAGCAGTTCATGGCAGAGGAGGACTTTCCCACCCTCTCTCGTCGCATCCACATCCAGCCCGTCGACTGCTGGCGCGAGATCACTCCGAGACGCCAAATTTAAAACCCCAGCGTCAGCAAAGCTACTATCATCGTTCCTTCCCTAAGGTATATCCATGCCCTCCTCACTCGCACTCTTACAGGTCGCCGAGAGAGCACGGGCATCGTCAACACGCACGACGTCTACTTCCTCTGGTGCATGGCGAACGGACGCACCATCGACCTCGCCTACTTAATTACGCTAGCCATGCAGCACCAGACCGAGAAGCACCGGAGAGGCGTTATATCTATGGGCCCTTACATCACGAGACTAGGCCGCTACTTCGGCCTATTCAACACTGCAGCCTAAACATCCTCCTATACTCTACTGGGCAAGATGTCCTCACAGGGCATCCAGAGCATGTTGCATATGAGGATGATTGAACGACGACCAGGGGGCGGCCACTTTCACTTCCGACTCGTCCAAGAGGGAGAGGACCCAGAGGACGTCACTGATGATGTTCCACCACTACCACCACAGCAGAGGACGTACCCTCCAAGCTACCACACCCTAGATGACCCACCCAGACGGTAGCCCTACATGCTGACCTATCTGAGCGCCTGGATCGATTTGAGCAGCAATACTTCCAGCGCCTCGATTACATCGACGCCACTCTAGCGCAGATTTGTTAGCACTTGGGCATCACACCACCACCGCGTGATCCAGCAGAGGATTAGATTTCTCTAGTCCTCTTAACTTTATTTTTTATGTTTTATTTTTATTTTATTTTCTTTTATTCTAACTTTTAAACACTGATCTTAATTTTCACCTTTTCTTTTAACTTTTTTTCCTTTTCCTTTTTAGTTTTATTTTCTTTTTACTTATTTGAATAGGGTATTTTTCGTATTTTGTTTTGTTTTTTATAACGGCTATCTCCTAACAAAATAATCCCTCTTCATCTTAATCTCCCATGACTAATAAATCCATTCACAGTTTTAAAAGGAGCTCTGCAGCTTAAATCTCTATGGAAATGGGAACACCCTGCCACAACGGCCAGCTCTTCCAATCTCCGTCTCACTAATCCATCCAAAGCAGGGAGTTTCATACCCTTCCCTCTCTTATGATCTTGTGCTTTTTTTTTTACTAACATTTTCTTTGTACATTAAGGGCAATGTACATCTTAAGTGTGGGGGGTACAGTACTTTCAATTTTTATACTATCTTTGAAACCCCTGAACTTTTTCTAACATTTTGCATTATTCTCAAATCGCATCATCTTCAGTCTCCTATTAAGGAATTAATTCTGATTAATTTATGATTTTTATTAATATGTTGAGAATTAAGAAATAGGCAATTATACTTTGATTATTCAAACTTTAAAACATTAGGGAATCAAGCATGATAAGTTGAAATCTTTAAGAACCCTATTTTTTGCATAAGTTATCTTCCCTAATTTTAAGTATTATCTTAAGATTTGAAATTCGCAAGATTGACATCAAAAGCCATAATTCTGGTGAGATTTTTGAACCTTTTGAGCATACATTCTTTCGTGCTCACTTTTATTATTACTTTGAGTGAGTTAATACTGAATTGTTATTCTAGAACTTGCTTTGATTATACATGTCGAGACCACATCGTTGATTTGATATACCGAAACGATAAAGGAACTTAGGATTTAACCCACTCACTCCACAAAAAGCCTACCTTTATCAATTAACCCCTAGAGAACCCCGTTGAGCCTAACAACCCATTCTTTGACCTACCCACTGATTATTAACAATTAACCATTTTTGTTGAATTTCCATTCAATTACTTTTGATCCCTATTTTTGTCGAGATTTGAGTTGAATTTATTATCTAGCTTTATTCTCTTTTCCAGTATGTAAAGTTGTAAATATTCAAATATTCGAATTGTTCTTAAAAAAAACACATATGTATTAATTCAGTTGTACTTTGTAATAGTTCAAATAAGTTTTTGCATATCTCTATTTTAAGGCTACCAAGGAAGAAATGATGTATTAAGCTTTAGAAATATGTTCCAGTAATAGAGATTTTAGCTAGATAATTTTTCAGTTCAATCTCGATTCTAACCCTCTTTTGCAGCCTGTGACAACACCCCTAACCAAGCCCCGTTACAACCATTAAAAGACCTTTTTGATCGATGTATCATATCAAACTATAGTGGTGGAGGTTTGATTTTCTTACAAGCCTATGGTAATAACTTTTCAGGTTGACTAGAGAGTGCTTAAATTTTGAACCCTAAACACTTCGAGTGAATAGAGTGAATCTTTAGTGAGGATGTCAACTCCTGTTAATTAAGATAGAGAGATAACTACTCAGAAGGAAGGAAGAGATTTATGTTTTCAATGATAAAATTCTTAACTTAGAATAATTGAATGTAACGACCCGAATTTTTCGGTTATCGGAAAAGTTTATTTTCGGGTCTTCGTTTATAAAAAAAATGGGTTCATAAATAATTATTAAAAATAATTATAAAGTTAGATGAGTGGTTAATTAAAGTTTAATTAAGTAAATTTAGTTTAATAAGAAATAACTAGTAGAAAGGACTAAATTGAATAGAATGCAAAGGTTTGATTTTAGGAAAAAGAAATAATAAAGGATTAAATTAGTAATTAGACCATAGAAATTGACATGTGTGTATTATGGATAAAATAAATGTGTATCAATTTTATTGGTACAAATGTATGTTATGTATATTTACTTAATTATTAAGTAAATATTATTAATTTATTTGTTATAATTATTATTATTTGGGTAAATTTTATTTTATTAAATTGTTGAGATGATGACAAGTGGGTGGCAAGGATTAAAACAAGTGTATGTATTTTAATGGTATAAGTGTATGTATTTAATTGGTTGATAAAAAGATATTTTGTAATAATTAATTAAATAAGTAATAAAAGAAATTAAAAAGGAAATAAAAGAATGAAAAGAAGAAAAAGAAACAGAGAACCAAACGTGAGAAGGGGAAGAAAAAGAAAGAAAGAAAGAAGAAAGGAAAAATTGGGGGTTTGATGCTTGAAGCTAAAATTGGTAAGTCAATTAAGTCCTTTTTACTTAATTTTGATGCTTTAGAAGCTTTGGAACAAGATTTTGAGGAAATTAAATGAATATTTTGAAAGTTATTAGATTTCTAGATAATGTTTATGTTGAGTAAAAAGATGAATTAGGGGTTAAATTGATAAGAACTCAAGTTAGAAATGAAATAAGGATTGAATTGTAAAGTAATTCATAAGTTTCAACATTGTAGGGACTAAATTGATGAAATTTCGAAATTAGGGAAATATGCTGGAAATTTAGTAGTTAAGAATGAGTTTGGACAAAGTTTGAATAAAAATGAAGAATGAATTGAGTTGTAAAAGAAAGTAAACTTAGTTAGGATTTAATTGCAAAATAGGCTACAAGCAAACAGTTTTGGGCAGCAACATAAGTATAGCTTTGAAAAATCACTAAAAATTGTAGGAACTGAATTAAAGGGTGAATAAGATATGAAATTAAAGCTTATTGAGTCTATTTTTATATAAAAGAAACATAACAAGCAAAGGAAGTCTATAAATTGAGATATTTAAATTTTGGTAAGATTAGTTCAGAAAGATTTCGAGATACTCTGTTTTAAGTTTAGAAAATCATTAAAAATTGTACAAAAATAGTTATGAGTTGTAATTTATATGTTCAGAATCCTCAGTGAGTCTAGTTTCAATAGAAATAAACGAGAACATTATCCGAGTCCTGAGCTATGAGAAAATTGAACTTTAGTACAGGAGGGTCGGAACTGTCAGACAGTGAATCAGGGGTAATTTTGAGGAATAAACTGTATTAATTGGTAAAACTAAAAATTCTGGAAATTTTATGGTAGAAAGGTACATGAGTCTAGTTTTATGGAAAATTAACGGAACTTGATTTGGAGCTTCGTAGCTCCAGATATAAACAATTTAGTGATTGTCGCGCGGTTAGACAGCTTTAAAAGATTATATAATAGGATTGTGTAAAAAGAAAGTAGAATGAAGAAGAAGAATAGGACTTGAATAAAAATCCAATTATTTAAATTTTAATGCTGCAATTAATAAAGGAAATTTTTATTTCCGTAGTAAACAAGTATTCGAGACATCGGGCGAGGAAAGAAAAGAGAAAACAAATGAGGAGTAAAAACGAGAAATCCAGGTTAGTATTACTATAATTCGAATTTGATTATTGTTAAATTCTAAATTAATATTTATATATATATATATATATATATATATATATAATAAGCAAATTAAGGTTAATATTGATATTGAATTAAATAAAATTGAATTAAATTGTGAGTTGAATGAAATTGAAATAAAGTTTGAAGATGTATGAGCATTTGATGAAATATTGACTGAAAAGTGGAAAATGCATTGAATTGATGAAATGTATCAAAATGTATAGAATGGAAATGTGAAAAGTGATTGGATTTGAATCAAATTGAATTGAATGTGATTATTTGAAATGTATATGAATTGAAAGTATGAGGAAGAGATCGAGTTAAAATGTGGCTTGAAGTGAAATTATGTGATTATGTGAATTTGAAAATGTGATTGAATTGTTATTGTGATTGAATTGAATCCAAATGGTTATGATCAATTGAAATTGAAAGTGAAAGCAATATGAATATGTGATTTCGATACCCTATTAACTAGTCGGGCTAGGGTGGATATAGTTGGCATGCCATAGGATTTGAAAGTGTATGGGATTTGCCGGCTTTACCGATCAGGCACTTTATGTGTCGTATTTCAGGCACCTCGTGTGTCGTATCAGGCACCTCGTGTGTCGTTTCAGGCACTTATGTGTCGTATACTGATCAGGTACTATGTACCGTTTTAGGCACAATGTGCCGTACTGGTGTGTTTGGTTGGATCCGTATATCCGCCAAGGTCCGAGTCAAGTTAATAGGGGTAAATATGTGAAATGATAAATTCTGAATAAATGTGATTGAGGTATTGAAAGAAATAAGAAAGTGAATTTGTGAAATAAATTATGATATGAAATTGGTAATAAGAGATTGAATGCAAGAACCAAAGGTTCATGAATTGTTTAAAGTTGGATTGTGAATTGAAATATTATGTAAGATTGAGAAATGAAAATAAAGTTCACAAATTATTTGAAATCATATAATAATATGAGAATTTAATTGAAAAGAATAACATAATTGAATTATATAAATTGAATGTGAATTTGATATGTAAAAATAAAATTGAGATATGTGATTTTAAAATATGAACTAAAGGTGTAAGAAATGATTAAAGTAAGTGATATATGAAATTAATTAGTTGAAATTGTTATTGTTGAAATACAACGTTAGTAAGTACAAATTGCAATAGGATTATTATTGAATAAAGTGATAAAATTTAGTAAATTGTATATGATATGAAACGAGCTAACGAAATGAGATGTGAGAATTTTAATGAAATTAAGATAGTGAAATAAGTTATAAATTTAATTAAAAACAAGAGTTAGAAATATGGTTTACTGTTATTAATGATTAAGTTAATTGGAAGTATGAGATATTTATGAACAATTGTAGGCATAAATTAAATGTTATAATTTATTGATTAAGGTTTTAAATTTGAATTATGGTAATACTACTGAGTATATTTATACTCAGCGTACGGTTGTTTCCGTGCGCAGGATTAATTGGAAGTTGGTGTCCGGTCCAGCATTCAGAGTAATCCCGACCTCAGACAAAATTTTAAATAATGTACTCTTCTTTTGGTAGTGGTGGCATGTATCTAGGTAATGAATAGGTTGAGTATATGAGTCTTGTAATTATGGTTGTAAAATAATGTTTTAAATTGGTTATAAGTATAAAAAGAGAACTAATATGATATATTTGATATGAATGATATGAAATAAAAATGAAAAAAAAAAAAATTTATTAACATGAATTTACTTGTATATTATTTGTAAATTGTTCCGATAGTTCCGGTAATGCTCTGTACTTGATTCCGGCGACGGTCTCGGGTATAGGGTGTTACATTGAATCTTTAATGTTCTTTTGATTGAATATTTCATTGTATGATTACCTGTGGATTAGTTTGAAATATTATTGATAAAGATTGTAGGTTGAGAGGAATAATTCTTTATTAGGGATTGAGATTTTGCTTGAGGACAAGCAAAGGCTTAAGTGTGGGGGTATTTGATAAACTATAAATTATACATATTTTTACCTCATGTTTAGCCTATATTTTGGATGGATTATTATCAATTTTGTGAAAATTGGTGCTCTTAATCTTTCTTTTTCATATCTTATACTTAGAAGAGCATAGGGAAGAGAAAAGAACGGAAATAGGCCAAAAACGATGAAAAAGGGGCCAAAATGTGCGAACAACACGGCTCAAGAAATGCCACACGGTCGTGCCACATGAAAATCACAAGGTCCAGCCCCCGACAAGCAGGCCAGGCCACACGGTCGTGCCTCCACCGATAGAATCACACGGCCTCTTGTCGAAGTCACACGGGCGTGGCACACGGGCCTGTTCTAGTCGTGAGGAAGAGGGATTTCACTCGAATTGGGATGCTTAGAGGCTAAGAAAGGCCACCCCCAAAGCTCTATATAAAGCCCCCATGAGGCAATAGGAAGGACACACTTTTATGCACTTTAGATACTGAATAGTTAGATTTCTTATCATCTTTCTGCCACACAAAGAGGTAGAAGCAAGGGATTACTCCATAGGAGAAGCCGATTGATTCATCCCAGAAGCCGAAATTCTGCAGCAACATAGAGGATCTCCCTAAATTCCTTCAGGGGTTTTTGGTTTCTTTTATGTTTTGTTATTTTATATCTTCTGAGATGTTCTCTTTCTTTATTATGAACTAAACCCCTGAAATACTTGAGGGGGATGAAACCTAAGACAGATCTTGTTATTTATTCTTGAATTATATGATAAAAACTTGAATTGTTCTTAATTATGTGTTCGTCATTCTTGATTTAATAATCCTAGGTATTACTTCAAGAATTAGATGTGCTTAGAGCAGAGGAGCAAAAGTCCCTGTGATAAGAGTAGATCTACCATAATTAAGTGGAGTTGCATGCAACCCTAGACATAGGGCGACATAAATCTGCTGGATTAGGGTCAAACCTAATAGGGGGAACCATAGATCGAATTAATGCAACGTAGGGAGTTAATTGATAAAGGAACTTTAATTAACAACTTAGGCCTAGTTGCTCTACGCCTCGACGGAGGGTTTAGCATAAGTTAGGGATCTCTACGGATCAAGTGAAGTAAATAAATCATATAGTTCAAGGAAACAATAACAAGTGAAGTCTAGGTGGATTCTCCCTTGAGTATTGCCCATATCAATCAGCTTTTCCCTAAAAAGTTTTCCCAATTTACTCTTTGTGCTTTCTTAGTTTAGTTTTAGAATTAGTTTAAACAACCCTCTCTTATTTTTAGGCTAGATAATAGAAAGGAAGTAAGTAATAGTACTTTTGGTTCCCTTGGGTACGATAACTCGGTCTTGCCACTAAACTATACTACTGTTCGATAGGTGCGCTTGCCTTAAACGTCGTGATATTAGTTAGTTTTAGTGTGATCAAGTTCTTTCTAAATTTTATTACTTCATATCATGGATATCAACATTTATTCACTTCATTTGTTAAGCATATCTATTTTATTTTATTTCACACTACTTTATGTATATTTTCTTTAAAATCTATTTATGTTCATATATTTACTTTTAAATTTATATATATACTTTATCTCTTATAAAGACTCTATTATATTATTTTATTATTATTACTAACGTACTATTGTTTTTCTTATTAATATATATATATTTTTTTCCTTTTCAATATTATTTTAAATATGTATATTATTATTAATTTACAATTATTTTCTATTATAATTATTATCATTATTATTTTTATAATTGTTATTATTGTCATCATTATTACTACAATTTTCATTTTACTTTCCAATATTTTTATTCTTTTCAATTATTATTTAAACTTTCGTCAGTTTTCACTTACTTATTATTTTTATTAGATTGTTATTTTATTCATATTGTTGATTCTTTTTGCCTTCGTTATTGTTATTTGTATTATAGCCATTTTTACCTTATTATGCATATTAGCATTGTAATTCATTTCATATTTTATTAAAAACCTTGCTCTATTTTATTCAAAAAGTTTTTTTTTTTTAAAAAGGCAAGACTCGGTATTTGGGAGCTTTAAGAGAATTGTGCCTTGACTTACTGGGCTTCGATCTTTCTCATTGAATTTAAGTGACCGAGTACCCTTTTGAAATCAAAACTTTTGAGTTTTAAATAAAAATCTATTCTCGGGAACTCAAGACGTTGTGTCCTAACTTATTGGATATGACGTTTTGTTATCTCGAGATAAGGATTTTCTACAAATAAAGGCAAGCGTAGTTTCGATTGAAATGTTACATCCTAACTTATTGGGTGTGACATTTTATTTCTCTAAGATAAGTGGGTCTTGACGTACAAATTCGATTTATTCAAGTTTTCTTTCAAATAAAGAGGATCGTATTTTAAAATTCTTTTTCAAATTTTCGACATTAGGACATTAAATAGTCAATTCGGCACCAAGTTTTGGGCATTACGAGGGTGCTAATCCTTCCTCTTGCAGAACCGACTCCCAAGCCCGTTTTCTCAAATTTTGTAGACCAAAATCAGTTTTTAATAAATCAAAATGTCTTATTAAAAATGACAAATCTCAAGGTGATCCAATCCCACCTCGAAAAAAGATTGGTGGCGGCTCCATTTTTGTTTTAAAAGTCGACCCCCATTTTTCAAATTTAAAATGGTTTTGACAGCTTGGCGACTCCGCTGGGGAAAAATAAGAGATTTAAGCCGTAAAGTTGATTATTTTCTGTTCTAACGTTAAAATTTTGAAAAATTTAATTTGAAAAATCATCCTTCTTCTTATTGCATTTGGTTGATCTTGTAAAATATTCTTGCATTACATTGCATGACCGTTGTGGTCACACCCTTTTAAGTAGGAGTGAGAAGCTACTCCTTCGTGAGGTTTTCACCTCTGTGCAGGATAGTGGATCACTTTCGGGATATATCCATACATATGTCTTCGTGAGATTTTCATTTTCGGGCAGCCATAGGGACATGTATTCCCCTAAACTGAACCAGGTCCGTATGAGCCTATAATAGGTGAGGATCGAGGAATCTGCTGGTTCGGGTACCTCAACTTTAGAGCTAAACCATACGTAGAAAACGTAAGGGCTCACCCTAGGTAGAACTTTGCCAAACCAGTGGTCACCCGATAGGTGTTTGTTTATTTTATTTGCTTTATGTTTTATTTCATCGTCCTAACTTGTGTGCTTTATTTTGGTGCATGTCATTTCATATTTTAAAATGTATCGATTCACGGTCAATTACTAAATTAGAAAGCTAGTTATGGAGAACAAATTCCTTGATAAAGTGAGAGACAATACAGTTGTCCGCAGGTGGTCAGAGAAAACGTAATTAGAGAAAGAGGATAGCCTAGCCGAAGGGTACACATCAGAATTATGGGACTACATTCGCATCAGTGTGATGCAAAATAATCTCCAGGAATTAAAAGAAATATGGGATCGATGAAGAGACGAGAAGAAGTAGTTGTTTTACTACAACTATGGGGATTTACCGTACTTGCTTGACATGAAGATAGATGAACATTTGTTTCGGGCCATCACTCAATATTGGAACCCTGCGTATAGTTGCTTTACTTTTGAAAAGGTTGATTTGGTACCCACGGTGGAGGAATACTTAGTTCTGTTGCGTTGTCCCAAGATTCAAGTTGATAAAGCTTACTCAAGGGCTGCTAGTGTTCCAACTTTTGTGAGGAAATTTATGAACATTACGAGGATGAGCGAACAGTGGGTTAGAGCCAGAATCAAGCAAAAGGGTGAGTGTAAGTGCATCCCATGGAAGGTTTTGAAGGATTTGATTCTAACGCATCCTGATGAGAAAAAGAAAGTTGATGTTTTTGATTTAAGTATATACAGATTGGTGATCTTCCCTAGGGCATTGGGATATGTGGATGAAGTCATTTCAGATCTTTTTAATCGACTTGACAAACAGGTTACACCTGTTCCTGCAATTTTGGCTGAGACATTTCGATCATTGAATGCATGTCGGAGAGCTGGTGAAGGCAAATTTATAGGATGTGCACAGTTGCTGTTGGTTTGGTTCCATAGTCATTTCTAGAAGGTTGATAAAGTTTCTTATCAGGTTTTTCTCTAGAGTTACTCTCCATTAAAAGAGATTGTGGCAACACCACAGAGAGATAACATATCATAAGAAAATTGGATAGTGCTTCTCCGAAATCTCCAAGAAGATAACATTGAGTGGAGAGTTCCCTGGATGGTTCCTAATGAAATTCTATACCGATATGGGAGTTTCGATTGGGTCCCATTACTTGGAATTTAGGGAGCCGTTGGATATGCACCTTTGCTTGTGCTGAGGCAATATAAATCAAGGCAGTTCATACCAGTGACACATGGGTTGGCTTAATGTGAGTTTTCATACAAGGGAGATAGTTATAAGAAAAGGGTTAAGGAGATTTCTAATGCTTGGAATCACACTCACCGCATGAAAAGAGTGGATGTATGCCCAATGACGACTCCAGAATACAGTGGATGGTGGACTAGAAGGATTAATGATAATATCCCTGAGTTGAATCCAGAAGACGCTCGATCAAGAGAGGAATACTTGCAAGTGGTCCCATCAGAGTTAGAGATCATAAATCATGATTTTAAAAGGAGGAATTTGGAGTTTGAGAAGAGGATAGAGCTATTGGAGGAAAAGAAAATACACTTGAGGTTAAATGCAGAGGTTCAAAAGCTCGAGGCCGAAAAACTAAGCAAAGGGAAGAAAAGGGTCGAAGAAGATCTAGATAATTTAAAGATAGAATATAAGAAGCAATGTCTATCAATGAAAAATGTTGGGTTGGGAAAGACTTCAGAATAGTAGCGACAGGAGGTTCAAAAGGAAAAGGCCAAAGCTGAAGGTTGGAAGAGGAAGTTTCAAGAAATGCAGGCGCGAAATGAGGCCCTAGAAAAGAGTTTAGCAGAAAGCTAGAAAGAAAAATATGGTTTAAGGGCTAGAGTGGCTGAACTCAGGAAATCTCTTTAGCACTATCGAAGTCATAATACTGCGATCGAGCTAAAGTCAAGTTTGAACAAGATTGATGAGATGAAGGGTAAGATCAAAAAATTAGAATCGACATTACAAAACTATGAACTCCGGATCGAGTTTCTCGAAGCAAGAGAAGGGCATTGGAAGGAAGAGCTTCACCATTTTCAAGATCAAGTTAGAAATAAGGATTACTTCATGGGTGAAGCCATACCTCAAATTCGAGAGGTAGTTGACTATTTATAGACATTGGCGATACAGGTTGATACATTGAGCATGAAATATGAGCTACAGTCAGATCATGGTCAAGAGTTAGCCTTGTTATTTAGAAAAGTTAAGACTTTGGGCATTAAGGCGAAAGCATATTTGTAGTCCGTTTTATGTAAAGCATTTTGTTTTCCAATAAAGTTTTCTAAATGAAATTGAATCAGAATCGATGTCTTTTTGCATTCATGCATTTGCATTACATCACATCATATGCATTTAAATCCATAGAAAGACCTTAATTAGATAAAATTATTTCAGTTAACCTAAAAAACATGGAATAAAGGTTGGAGAGAATAAAGCAAATGCAAATACAGATGCAAGAGCAATTGACTAGAATTCAACAGGATATGCGGAATCAAATGTTATAATTCCAAAGGAATATGATGGGTCAATTAACCCAATTATTAGCCGAGGGGCTTGAAAAGAGGAAAGGCCCAGTAGTCAACTGCGAGAATGATAAAGAAGGCCTGGTTTGTTCCCTAAATTTCACTCTAATAAGCGCTTCGAGCCAACCCAATGTGCATTCACAAGGGGTACCTGTCATTATCGAACCCAAATATCAAACTAATACATCGGTACTATTAAACTTACCGAAGGGTCTAGGTTTTAACCCAAATGATGATCAAGTCAATCCTGCCGTTCTTGGCCTAGAAGAAATAAAGAGAAGGGGAAAGTGGGCTTTAAGAGCCCCGAAGAAGAAGGACAGTGAAGCGAATAATATGAGTAGGACATTCCTGGGTTAATGAGATGCGGGTATGCTGAAATCTTAAAAGATGTCTATAAGGATGACATAAGGACACATGCTAATAGTTTCACAATAGCAAGCTAATTATAAGGCTTGGGTACTGCTAATTTATCATAGAAGGGAATGGTATCTGATATTGCGTTTGCGATATTAAGTAATAAAATTTATAAAGAACTGATCACACCAAAACTAACTAATATCACGACGTTAAGGCAAGCACACCTATCGAATAGTAGTATAGCTTAGTGGCAAGACCGAGTTATCGTACCCAAGGGAACCAAAAGTACTAGTACTTACTTCCTTTCTATTATCTAGCCTAAAAATAAAAGGGGGTTGTTTAAACTAATTCTAAAACTAAACTAAGAAGGCACAAAGAGTAAATTTGGGAAAACTTTTAGGGAAAACCTGATTGATATAGGCAATACTCAAGGGAGAATCCACCTAGACTTCACTTGTTATTGGTTTCTTGAACTATATGAATTATTTACTTGACTTGATCCGTAGAGATCCCTAACTTATACTAATCCCACCGTCGAAGCTAAGAACAACTAGGCCTAGGCTGTTAATTAAAGTTTCTTTATTAATTAACACCCTAGGTTGCATTAATTCGATCTATGGATCCCCCTATTAGGTTTGACCCTAATCCGACAGATTTATGTCGCCCTATGTCTATGGTTGCATGCAACTCCGCTTAATTATGGTAGATCTACTCTTAAAATAGGGATTTTTGCTCCTCTACCTAAGCACATCAGTTTCTTGAAGTAATACCTAGGATTATTAAATCAAGAATGAAGAACACATAATTAAGAACAATTCAAGTATTTATCATATAATTCAATAATAAATAACAAGATCTGTCTTAGGTTTCATCCCCCTCAAGTATTTGAGGGGTTTAGTTCAAAACTAAGAAAGAAAACATCACAGAAGATATAAAATTACAAAACATAAAAGAAACCAAAAATCCCTGAAGGAATTTAGGGAGATCCACTTGTTTTGATGCAGAATTCTAGCTTCTGGGATGAATCAAACGGCTCTCTTTTGGAGTAATCCCTTGCTTCACTCTCTGTGTTGGCAGAAAGATGATAGGAAATCAAGTGTCTCCCTTAGTAGGGAAAATAAGCACACCCTTAGAGTTGCCTCCTAGGGTCTTTATATAGAGCTTTGGGGGCCTTTCTTAGCCTCTAAGCATCCCACTCCGAGTGAACTTCCTCTTCCTCACGACTAGAACACGCCCGTGTGCCACGCCCGTGTGGTTTCGACAAGAGACCGTGTGATTGTGTCTATGGAGGCACGGCCGTATGGCCTGGCCGTGCTTGTCGGGGGCTGGACCGTGTGATCTTCATGTGGCACAGCCATGTGCCACGGCCGTGTGGTGATTCCCTAGGCCGTGTCATTTTTGCATTTTAGCCCATTTTCCTTATTTTCGGTCCATTTTCCATTCTTTTCTCTTCCCTATGCTCTCCTGAATATAAGATATGAAAAAAGAAAGATTAAGAGCACCAATTCTCACATAATTGATAATAATTCATCCAAAATATAGGCTAAACATGAGGTGAAAATATGTATAATTTATCATTTATCAGTATCAGTTATCTGTATTTAAAGAGACAAGACCCACATACCTCCTCCATTTCTTCACAAATTTTTCATATGTGGGGTATGGATGTTATGAGGCCAATCTCGTCAAAAGCTCCTAGCTGACATAGAATCATAAAGAGGGTGAATGTTGCTTCATATGCCAACACAATTAAGCGGAGTTGATCGCAATCCTAGAGATAAGACGACAAAAATCTGTCGGATTAAGGTCAAACCTAATAAGGGAATCCATAGATCAAGTTAATGTGACACTAGGGGTTTTAATTAGAAAGAGATTTCAATTAATCAACCTAGGGTTAGTTGTTTTAGTCTTCAGAGAGATATTGACATAAGTTAGGGATTTCTACAGATCAAGTCAAGTGAATAAATCGTCTAGTTCAAGAGTTGATAACAAGTGAAGTCTAGGTGGATTCTCCCTTGAGTATTACCCAAATCAATCAGTTTTCCCTAAGAGTTTTCCCCAATTCACTTTTTGTGCATTCATAGTTTAGTTTTAGAATTAGTTTAGTTTCATAAAAACCCCTTTTATTTCTAGGTTAAATAATAGAAAGAAAGTTAGTACTAGTACTTTTGGTTCCCTTGGGTACGCTATCTCGGTCTTGCCACTAAGCTATACTACTGTTTGATAGGTGCGCTTGCCTTAAAATCGTGATAATAGTTAGTTTTTGCTGTGATCATTATTATAAATTTTATTACTTCATATCACGCATATCAGGCGCTTTGAGACCTTCAAAAAAAAATAAAAAACAAAAACAAAAAAGGAAAAATAGAGAGGCCAAGGTGAAAACTCGCAAAGGGTGCCTTGAGACCAAAAGGGTTTTGAGTTGAAAACCTAAAAAGGGCAACTCAAATTTTGATAAAAAAATGAGGCATACGATAGTCTTGCTATGCTTGAATTGACAATGAAGAAGAATGCTACGTCTTGGGGCATCGACAAAGTACTTCGAATCCCCTAAACACATATTGAACTCAACATAGTCTTAAAGAAGTTTGTACAGATAAGCTCAGGTTGCGATATCTGGGGTGTAACACCCCCACGCCCGAGACCGTCGCCGGACTCGAGCTTGAGGTGTTACCGAACATAATTTATCATTTAAACAACTTTACATCATTTATTTTGATTTTTGGAATAAGCAGTTTTTCTGCATCATGGTCGCAAAAAAAATCATATCTTGAGTTACGAAACTCAAAATCAAGATTCTTAAATTTTCCCTAAATCTAGACTCACATATCTATCTACTAATTTTTTTCTAAAATTTTTGGGTGGGCCAATTAGTACAGTTTATTAGTTAAAGTTACCCCTGTTTCAGGACTTGACTGCACTGACCTCTACTTACTTCGAACCACTTTTCTCCCTGTAAAAAATTCATATAGCTTTACCATTTATTTTTATCAAAACTGGATTCAACAAGGATTCTGAGCATATAAAGTAGACCTCCTAATTATTTTTTTACAATTTATAGTGAATTTTCAAAGTTGGAACAGGGGATCCAAAAATCTCTCTGGCCCTGTTTCACTAAAACTCAAATATCTTATAACATATAACTTCTTTACCTATTTCGCTTCTTCCATTTGAAAGTAGACACAATAAGATTCAATTTCATAGTTAATTCTTCACCTAATTCATTTTCTACTATTTTTGGTGATTTTTCAAACTCATGTCGTTGTTGCTGTAGTGTTCTGTTTTATGGCAAGTTTCATCTTTTTATGAATTCTCATGAACTATATAACATATTAAACTCACAAGGCATCCAACATTATCTAGGCTAGCCATACCAATGACTAATCATTATCAAGCATTTTCTCAACCAAACCACAACCATATCACAAGATTATTTACACAAAACAAGTATATTGCTATACATGCCATACATCAAAACATACAAACCAATATACCAATTCTTCCTCGGATAGTGTGAGCGTTTCTTCGACCTTCCCGATATCCAAGTTGGCTCGCTAAAAACTACAATGAATGTAAAGGAGGGAGTAAGCATAAATGCTTAGTAAGTTCACATGCAAATAACAAGTAACATAACAAAGCAATTATATCAACAACAATAGCATGATATCACCAAGATACAAACCACATTTCTAGCTATCGTGTATCATCTTACCACCTTATTTCTGTTGTATCAAGTTTCAACCTGAGGGTTAAATACATACCTGTCCAAATTGTCCATTTCACAACACTTACCAAAATATCATTTTCATCTTGAGTATTCTTCCATTCCGCTAGAATTTTACCCGTTGAACACATCGGAATATAACTCGGATACACGGATCATTTGCACATAAGTGCCACATATGTAATCAATCAATCATGTAACCCGCCCATAAGCGAACTCAGACTCAACTCAACGAGCTCGGGCGTTCGCATCTATAAGTGAACTCGGACTCAACTCAACGAGCTCGGATGCCTAGTTACATCTCACGAACTCGGACTCAACTGAACGAGTTCGGACATTTGCATCCATAAGTGAACTCGGACTCAACTCAACGAGTTCGGATGCCCAACCATCCTACTGACATGTCACTCGTATCCTAATCTATTCCCAAGGTTCAAACGGGATTTTCCTCAATCACACATTTCCCAGTCGTTCTCCTCGGAATATTGGAACCAATACGTTGCTTGCATCTCATACTTATCAATTTAATCACATACTTTTCATACCAATACATAATATTTCACAAAGCATAATATTCATAATAACAAGTATCATATCATATAAATAGCATTAAATCACTTAAAATAGCAATCATGTTACATTATTTACACATGAACTTACCTCGGTATAAAATATAGCAACTTTGCAATTTAGTCTACAATCTTTTCTTTTCCTCGATCAAGGTTGATTCCACGTCTTTCTTGATCTAAAATAACACATTTAACTTATTTAATACTCACATTTATCAAAATAGTCCTAAATTCAAATTTTGGCAAAATTACAATTTTGCCCCTAAACTTTTACATATTTACACTTTTGCCCCAAAGTTTGGAAATTTAATTTTATCACAAATTCTTATGTTTTAGGACATGCTGATCATTTATTTACCATTAGCAAGCTCAAATTCCCACTAAAACACATACTTATGAACAATATGTACTTTTACCGATTAAGCCATTTTACTCGTTTTTACTTAAAACCGAGTAGCACAAGTTGTCTAACATAATTTAAAACCTCATATTCTATCATAAAACATCAAAATACACAAATTTCACCTATGGGTATTTTTCCAAATATGAACCCTAACTTAAATTATTTCTAACATAAGCTTTATCGAGTTACCAGGACTACGAAAACGTAAAGAACATTAAAAACGGGGCTTGGAATCACTTACTATGGAGCTTGGAAGCTTGAAACAAACCCTAGCTATGGAGAACCCTTGAAATTTCTTGGTAATGAAGAAGATGATCAATTTTGTGTTATTTTTCCCTTTTTATTTCATGTTAATATCCAAATGACCAAAATGCCCCTCCTTACTAAACTTTCAAAAATTCCATCCATGTCCAAATTTTGTCCATGAACTTAAAATTGGTCAAATTTCTATTTAAAACCTCCTAATTAATATTTCAAAGCAATTTCATACTAGAAACTTCTAGAATGCAAGTTTTGCAACTTATTCGATTTAGTCCCTAATTTTAAATTAAGCATTTTACGCATAGAATTTTTTCACGAAATTTTCACACAATCATGCAATCATATCATAAACATCAAAATAATTATAAAATAATTATTTCTACCTCGGATTTGTGGTCACAAAACCACTATTCCGATTAGGCCCTAATTCGGGATATTACAACTCTCCCCCCTTTTAAGGATTTTCGTCCTCGAAAATCTTACCAGTAAACAGGTGTGGGTATTGTTTCCTTATAGTTTCCTCGGGTTCCCATGTAGCCTCTTCTATTCCATGCTTTTGCCACAACACTTTCACAAGAGCAATACTTTTGTTTCTTAGTTGTTTGACCTCTCGAGCTAAAACTTTAATCGGTTCTTCTTCGTAGGTCATATCTAGTTGTAATTCAATTTCTGTCGGTGAAACCACATGTGAAGGGTCCGAACGATACCGACGTAACATAAACACATGGAACACATCATGAATCTTCTTCAATTCAGATGGCAATGCTAACCGATAGGCTACTGGTCCAACTCTTTCAATTATTTCATACGGCCCGATAAAATACGGACTTAATTTGCCTTTCCGTCCAAATCTAAGAACTTTCTTCCACGGAGACACCTTTAAAAATACTTTATCACCAACTTGAAACTCAATTTCTTTTCGTTTCAAATCTACATAAGATTTCTGTCTATCTGAAGCAGCTTTCAAACAATCTCGAATTACCTTCACTTTTTCTTCGGTTTCTTTTATTAGATCAACTCCATAGATCCGATTTTCCTTGAGTTCAGTCCAATACAAAGGCGTTTGACACTTACGACCATACAATGCTTCATAAGGTGCCATTTTCAAACTCGTCTGATAACTGTTATTGTAAGCAAATTCCACCAACGGTAGATATCTTTCCCAACTTCCTTGAAATTCCAATACACAACATCTGAGCATGTCTTCAAGAATCTGAATTACTCTCTCTGATTGCCCATCAGTTTGTGGATGAAAAGCAGTACTGAAATTTAACTTTGTACCTAACGCGGCTTGCAACTTTTGCCAAAACTGCGAGGTAAACCTCGGATCTCTATCCGAAATTATCGACAATGGTATTCCCTGTAGTCTAACAATTTCTCTGACATATAGTTCAGCCAACTTGTTAAGAGAATAATCCGTACGTATAGGAATGAAATGAGCCGATTTAGTCAATCTGTCAACTATTACCCAGATGGCATCTTTCTTTCCTGGAGTCAATGGCAACCCTGAAACAAAATCTATAGTAATCCGATCCCATTTCCATTCAGGAACCATAATAGGCTGAAGTAATCCTGAAGGCACTTGGTGTTCAGGTTTCACCTGTTGAAAAATTAAGCATTTCGATACAAATTCCGATATATCCCTTTTCATTCCATTCCACCAGTACATTTTCTTCAAATCATTATACATTTTCATACTGCCTGGATGAATCGACAAATAACCACCATGTGCTTCCTGCAAAATCTTTTGAATTAACTCCTCATTCTTTGGTACACAAATCTGATCTTTAAACATCAAGCAACCATCAGGACCGATTCTGAAATCTGACTCTGTATCAAGCTCACATTGATTTCTTTTGGCTTGCAAGTCTTCATCGCTTTTCTGAGCTTCACAAATCTCTTGTAAAAACATCGGTCTTACTTTTAGCTCGGCCAGAATGGAACCATCATCTGATATTTCCAACTGAGTATTCATAACTCTCAAAGCAAACAATAATTTTTTGCTCAAAGCATCAGCAACTACATTTGCTTTTCCTGGATGGTAGTCAATCACAAGCTCGTAATATTTTAATAACTCCAACCATCTTCACTGTCTCAAATTCAAGTCCTTTTGTGACATCAAGTATTTAAGACTCTTGTGGTTGGTATATACTCGACACTTTTCACCATATAGATAATGTCGCCAAATCTTCAAAGCAAACACCACTGCAGCCAATTCCAAATCATGAGTCAGATAATTCCTCTCGTGAGGTTTTAACTGCCTCGAAGCATAAGCCACAACCTTTCCTTCTTGCATCAGTACACATCCCAAACCATTTAGAGAAGCATCGCTATATACCACAAATTCTTTACCTGACTCGGGCTGTACTAACACTGGTGCCTCTGTTAATAACTTTTTCAATTCTTCAAAACTTTGTTGACATTCTTCCGTCCACTCAAATTTAACATCCTTGCGAAGTAATCTAGTCATAGGGGCAGCAATAATAGAAAATCCATTTACAAACCGTCGAAAATGTCCAGCTAGTCCCAAGAAACTTCTAACTTTGGTTACATTCTTCGGTGGTTTCCAATCAACAATAGCTGAAATTTTACTGGGATCAACCCGTATACCATCACCTGAAACAATATGACCCAAAAATCCAACTTCCTGAAGCCAAAATTCACTTTTACTAAACTTGGCATATAACTGCTTATCTCTTAAAGTTTGCAAAACTATTTTCAAATGCTCGGCATGCTCGGTCTCATCTTTTGAATAGATTAAAATATCATCTATAAATACCACAACAAACTTGTCCAAGTATGGTCGAAATATGCGATTCATCAAATCCATAAACACAGTAGGAGCATTAGTCAACCCAAACGGCATAACTAAAAATTCATAATGACCGTACCTTATTCTAAAAGCAGTTTTAGGCACATCTGACTCTTTTACCCGCAGCTGGTAGTACCCAGATCTCAAGTCAATCTTTGAAAACCACGTCGCTCCTTTCAGCTGATCAAACAAATCATCAATTCTTGGCAACGGATACTTGTTCTTAATTGTCACTTTGTTTAATTGCCGATAGTCTACACACAATCTCATCGAACCATCCTTCTTTTTCACAAACAATACCGGAGCACCTCAAGGCGAAAAACTCGGTCTCACAAAGCCTTTGTCGGTCAACTCTTGCAACTGCGACTTTAATTCTTTCAACTCTGTTGGTGCCATTCTGTACGGAGCAATCGAGATCGGAGCTGTTCCCGGCATCATATCAATACCAAACTCTACTTCTCTAATTGGAGGCAAACCCGGCAATTCTTCTAGAAATACATCCGTAAACTCACACACAATCGGCACTGATTCCACTTTCTTTTCAATTTCCTTTATATTCAATACATACGCTAAATAAGCTTCATAACCCTTTCTCAAATATCTCTGAGCCGACATTGAAGAAATCACACTAGACAATGCCTCTGATTTATTTGATTCGACCCGCAGAGTTTCACCATTTTCACACTTTAATTTAATAACTTTCTGTTTACAATTTACTATAGCATCATGCAATGTCAACCAATCCATACCCAAAATAACATCAAACTCATCAAACGGCAACAACATCAAGTCAGCCGGAAAGTAATAACCCCGAATCATTAAAGGACAGATCTTGTATACTTTATCAACTATAACACATTGGCCTAACGGGTTTGACACTTTAATCATAAATTCTGTATTCTCAACTGGTATATTCATGCTAGATACTAATTTCATGCACACATATGAATGAGTAGAACCGAGGTCAATCAAAGCAGTAACATTAACATCATAGAGAGAAAATATACCAGTAATCACATCGGGTGAGGAAGCATCTTCACGCGCTTTAATGGCATAAGTTCTAGCTGGAGCCCTTCCTTCAGATTTAACTGCTGAATCTCTGGCTACATTCTTGCTGCTTGCTTCACTCCCAACTTTTCTTAGATACCTTCCTCTCGAATCTACACCACCACCTTTTGTACTCTGAAATTTTTCTTTTTCAATCCTCTCTGGGCAGTCTCTAATAAAATGATCCGGAGAAACACATCGGAAACATTCATTTGCTCTGCACGGACCAAAATGATTTCTACCACACCGCTGGCACTCGGGTTTAACAAATCTCGAGTTCCCTACACTAGCTGCCGAAGTAGTCTGGGACTTAGGACCCACATTTTGCTTCCTAGAATTCCCATATGATTGTCCAGCTGAAACTTGGGAACGAGGATTCATATTTCTTAATTTTTCGAGTTGCTGTGAGGGTGCATTACTCATTGGTCTTTTCTTCCAATTTCGTGTCTCAGATTCTACCTTTTTCTTCTCTTTAAGTAGTTCTTCAGCCTTGCAAGCTCGATCGACAAGTACCACCACCTTTAGTTCAAGAATCCCTACAAATACCTTGATGTCTTCATTAAGCCCATCTTCAAATCGTCTGCACATCTTGGCCTCTGTAGGAACATATTCTCTGGCATACTTACTCAGTCGAATAAACTCTCTTTCATATTCTGTAACGGTCATGTTACCTTGTTTCAACTCAAGAAATTCCTTGCGCTTCTGATCAATAAATCTTTCACTGATGTATTTCTTCCGAAACTCTTCTTGAAAGAATTCCCAGGTTACTCTCTCTTTCGGTACCACCGAAATCAATGTCTTCCACCAATTGTAGGCTGAATCCCTCAACAAAGATATAGCACATTTCAAGCATTCTTCAGGTGTACAAGATAGTTCATCAAATACCCGGATAGAATTCTCAAGCCAGAACTCTGCTTTCTCAGCATCATCATCTACATTAGCTCTGAATTCTTCAGCCCCTAGCTTACGGATTTTATCAGCTGGAGTTCTTTGGAATTTCATCATACCCACACCCTGAGGCATCGGGGGTACAGGTTGAGGAATTGGGGGAGGTGGGGGAGGTTGTACATTCGGGTTCATACGAACGAACTCAGTATACCAAGCACTCATCATCTGGAGAAAGGCTTCTCGACCCCTTTCTCCTCCTCCTTGACCAATAGTGGGAGGTGGATTTTCAGTCGGCACCGCCCTTTCAGCCGGAGCTGGTGCATTACTTTCTACATCATCGGCCACGGTTGGATCGGGATCCATTTACTATAAAAAAAAATCATTTAAAAGGTCAGAAGTCGTCACACTATCACAATATACATATATGGCATGTATAGAAAAATCCATGCATAAAATACGTTAGTCCAAGAACCGACTAAACCTGCTCTGATACCACCAAATGTAACGCCCCCACGCCCGAGACCGTCGCCGGACTCGAGCTTGAGGTGTTACCAAACATAATTTATCATTTAAACAACTTTACATCATTTATTTTGATTTTCGGAATAAGCAGTTTTTCTGCGTCATGGTCACAAAAAAAATCATATCTTGAGTTACGAAACTCAAAATCAAGATTCGTAAATTTTTCCTGAATCTAGACTCACATATCTATCTACTAATTTTTTTCTAAAATTTTTGGGTAGGCCAATTAGTACAGTTTATTAGTTAAATTTACCCCTGTTTCAGGACTTGACTGCACTGACCTCTACTTACTTCAAACCACTTTTCTCCCTGTACAAAATTCATATAGCTGTACCATTTATTTTTATCAAAACTAGATTCAACAAGGATTCTGAGCATATAAAGCAGACCTCCTAATTATTTTTTTACAATTTATAGTGAATTTTAAAAGTTGGAACAGGGGATCCAAAAATTGCTCTGGCCCTGTTTCACTAAAACTCAAATATCTTATAACATATAACTTCTTTACCTATTTCGCTTCTTCCATTTTAAAGTAGACAAATAAGATTCAATTTCATATTTAATTCTTCACCTAATTCGTTTTCTACTATTTTTGGTGATTTTTCAAACTCATGTTGTTGTTGCTGTAGTGTTCTGTTTTATGGCAAGTTTCATCTTTTTATGAATTCTCATGAACTATATAACATATTAAACTCACAAGGCATCCAACATTATCTAGGCTAGCCATACCAATGACTAATCATTATCAAGCATTTTCTCAACCAAACCACAACCATATCACAAGATTATTTACACAAAACAAGTATATTGCTATACATGCCATACATCAAAACATACAAACCAATATACCAATTCTTCCTTGGATAGTGTGAGCGTTTCTTCGACCTTCCCGATATCCAAGTTGGCTCGCTAAAAACTACAATGAATGTAAAGGAGGGAGTAAGCATAAATGCTTAGCAAGTTCACATGCAAATAACAAGTAACATAACAAAGCAATTATATCAACAACAATAGCATGATATCACCAAGATACAAACCACATTTCTAGCTATCGTGTATCATCTTACCACCTTATTTCTGTTGTATCAAGTTTCAACCCGAGGGTTAAATACATACCTGTCCAAATTGTCCATTTCACAACACTTACCAAAATATCATTTTCATCTTGAGTATTCTTCCATTCTGCTAGAATTTTACCCGTTGAACACATCGGAATATAACTCAGATACACGGATCATTTGCACATAAGTGCCACATATGTAATCAATCAATCATGTAACCCGCCCATAAGCAAACTCGGACTCAACTCAACGAGCTCGGGTGTTCGCATCCATAAGTGAACTCGGACTCAACTCAACGAGCTCGGATGCCTAGTTACATCTCACGAACTCGGACTCAACTCAACGAGTTCGGACATTTGCATCCATAAGTGAACTCGGACTCAACTCAACGAGTTCGGATGCCTAACCATCCTAGTGACATGTCACTCGTATCCTAATCTATTCCCAAGGTTCAAACGGGATTTTCCTCAATCACACATTTCCCAGTCGTTCTCCTTGGAATATTGGAACCAATACGTTGCTTGCATCTCATACTTATCAATTTAATCACATACTTTTCATACCAATACATAATATTTCACAAAGCATAATATTCATAATAACAAGTATCATATCGTATAAATAGCATTAAATCACTTAAAATAGCAATCATGTTACATTATTTACACATGAACTTACCTCGGTATAAAATATAGCAATTTTGCAATTTAGTCCACAATCTTTTCTTTTCCTCGATCAAGGTTGATTCCACGTCTTTCTTGATCTAAAATAACACATTTAACTTATTTAATACTCAAATTTATCAAAATAGTCCTAAATTCAAATTTTGGCAAAATTACAATTTTGCCCCTATACTTTTACATATTTACACTTTTACCCCAAAGTTCGGAAATTTAATTTTATCACAAATTCTTATGTTTTAGGACATGCTGATCATTTATTTACTATTAGCAAGCTTAAAAACCCACTAAAACACATATTTATGAACAATATGTACTTTTACCGATTAAGCCGTTTTACTCGTTTTTACTTAAAACCGAGTAGCACAAGTTGTCTAACATAATTTAAAACCTCATATTCTATCATAAAACATCAAAATACACAAATTTCACCTATGGGTATTTTTCCAAATATGAACCCTAACTTAAATTATTTCTAACATAAGCTTTATCGAGTTACTGAGACTACGAAAACGTAAAGAACATTAAAAACGGGGCTTGGAATCACTTACTATGGAGCTTGGAAGCTTGAAACAAACCCTAGCTATGGGGAACCCTTGAAATTTCGTGGTAATGAAGAAGATGATCAATTTTGTGTTATTTTTCCCTTTTTATTTCATGTTAATATCCAAATGACCAAAATGCCCCTCCTTACTAAACTTTCAAAAATTCCATCCATGTCCAAATTTTTTCCATGAACTTAAAATTGGTCAAATTTCTATTTAAGACCTCCTAATTAATATTTCAAAGAAATTTCATACTAGAAACTTCTAGAATGCAAGTTTTGCAACTTATTCGATTTAGTCCCTAATTTTAAATTAAGCATTTTACGCATAGAATTTCTTCACGAAATTTTCACACAATCATGCAATCATATCATAAACATCAAAATAATTATAAAATAATTATTTCTACCTCGGATTTGTGGTCACGAAACCACTATTCCGATTAGGCCCTAATTCAGGATATTACATGGGGCACCTAGTTTTCATTTTTCCTATTTTTAGAATTTTTTTATCTTATAAACTTCCAATAAACTTTCTCCTCAATTGTATTTGCTATCCTTATTTAACTTGTTTGTTTCGAGTCATGCTCCTAATCAATTTCCTTATTGTCTATTGGTATAATCTTTTTCAAAGCATTTCACATTGAAATAACGATTAATGGACTAATCATACTTTCATAAAATGAGTTTTGCATATTACTCTAGAAGCTTCTAAATAAAAGAACCTGAAACAGGACTGTTGTTTAGAACTTACCAAGCATAAGGGTTGAAAATATTTGAGCTCAAAGTGAGTTTATCTTTTCGAATTTTCTGTCAAGGACATTGGTTGATCAAAAGACTAGATATTGCATCGATGATACAATTCTGATAGAAAATTAGCAATGACAACCCAAGCATAGAAGAAATCATTCTCAAAAAGAAAAATGATATTCTGCATGCATGCGAGTATCATGCATACACATCTGGTCAGGTCACCTAGGGAGTGAGCAATGGATGGAACAAGTTACAGATCCTATACCCCAAAGTTGCAGTGGGATGGATTGGAAAAAATACAAGTCCTATACCTTAGAATTGCAGTGGGAGTGGATTGAAAAAGTTTCAAATCCTATAATCCTGAACTGGTTTGAAAATGGTATAAGCCTTATATCCCTGAGGTACAGCAGAAAGGACCCTAAAGTTAGTAAGGCAAATCAGTTGAGCAAAAATGTTTTCGGGTTTTCTGTCAAATGCCAGCCGAGTAGGAGGACAGCATACTACATTAAGGATAGAGCCTTGATGAGCAACAAGTGATGACATCCTAATTATTAAAAAGGACCATCCTCATGACATTTTGCATTCGTACATATATCAGTCAGTTAGGAGCATTTGATTCATTCAGATCATAGCATCCTAACCATTTTGCATAAGCATAAACACATAAAATTGATTTTACAGGATAGGTCCCCTAGAGGATGGTGTCGCAACATCGGTGAATTCACAAATCTTGTCTTCCTAAGATTGCAACGAAGCGGATCAAAGATACCAGTCTGGCATCCCTGAGTTTACAGTGGAGCAGACTAAGGATAGCAGATCTTGTCTTCCTGAGTTTACAGCGAAGCGGATCGAAGATACCAGTCTGGCATCCCTGAGTTTGCAGTGGAGCAGACTGAAGATAGTAGATCTTGTCTTCCTGAGTTTCCAGCGAAGCAGATCGAAGATATCAGTCTAGCATCCCTGAGTTTGAAGTGGAGCAAACTGAAGATAGCAGATCTTGTCTCCCTGAGTTTGCAGCGAAGTGGATCGAATATATCAATCTGGCATCCTTGAGTTTACAGTGGAGCAAACTAAAGATAGCAGATCTTGTCTTCCTGAATTTGCAGTGAAGCAGATCGAAGATACCAGTCTGGCATCCCTGAATTTGTAGTAGAGTAGACTGAAGATAGCAGATCTTGTCTTCTTGAGTTTGCAGCGAAGTGGATCAAAGATACCAGTCTGGCATCCCTGAGTTTGCAATAGAGTAGACTAAAGATAGCAGATTTGGCCTTTCTGAAGTTGCAGAGACAGATCGAAGACATCAGTCTTGCCTCCCTAAGTTTTTAGTGGAGCAGACTAAAGATAACAAATCTTATTTTTCCTGAAGTTGTAGTGAAACAGATTGAAGCCGTCGGACTTATTTCCCTGAAGAAGCAGTAGAACAGATAGTCTAAAAACCTTGAAGTTGCAGTTGGGTTGGAAGTTATTTGAAGAAGACGAAGACCAAGAACTCAAGACTCGATGAGATCGGGCAGAATTGGTCCTTTTATAATCTTTGCTCTATTCTCGTTACACGACAACGAGCAAAGAGGGGCAGTTGCAATAGGCCCAATCTGCCCGGGCCCGTTAAAACTAAAAACTAAAAAATTAATTAAAATAATTTTATAAGTCCAATGTCCATTACAACCCAAAATTGAGCCCAAATTACAAACTAACCCCTACACAAGCCAAAACCCAATAGCCCAATTCTAAACCTAATCCCGTTGACCCAAAAATTAAACATTTTCAGCCAAAGGCAAAAACCCTAGCCCCTAACCTAGCAGTCGCCGCCTCTTCCCCACGCTTGCCTGACCAGCGCTGAATGTCGCACCACCATCAACGCACGAATTGCACTGGGATTTTTGCTGTTTACCTGCAAAACAAGGAAGGAATGCAAACAGTAGCAGCAAAATATGATTTTTGTATTTATTATCAGTTGGTTTACTTTGGTTATAAAAACCAATCGAAATCATTGTAAAAAGGGAGACGAATACACTACATACACAGTGAATAAAAAGAGTAAATTTCAGATAAAAAGATCGAAAGAAACAGTTTGTATTTAGGTGATTTTCTTTTTGTTTCTTTTGAGTTTTTGTTATTTTTTTATTCAAAATAA
Source organism: Gossypium stocksii (assembly GCA_020496765.1). Taxonomy (NCBI): domain Eukaryota; kingdom Viridiplantae; phylum Streptophyta; class Magnoliopsida; order Malvales; family Malvaceae; genus Gossypium; species Gossypium stocksii. The sequence goes on from CM035623.1 coordinate 118,095,209, forward strand.
TACATAAGAAAAAGGAGAAAGAGGTTTACCTTTGGAACCGCTGAAAATCGGCGACTTTTTGGAATTCTGGCCACTGTGCGTGGTGGCCGATGACGGCGGCTTGTACGGCGCGTGCAGCGGTGGTCCATCAGTCCGGCGGCCAGACTTGAATAGAGGAAGGGGGATTTTGAGTAAGAGTTTGAGAGGAAAGTTTTTTTTTTTTAAAGGAGAGGGATGGAATGAATTTTGTAAAAAAAAAAACTTGGTTTTATAAAAGGTTAAAACGGCGCCATTTTGAGCCCTAATCCCAGGTGCCAAAATGACGCCGTTTAATGCCTGACTCGTGCACACTGACCCAACCCAGAGAGGATCCGCGTGTTTTTGTCGAAAGGGCAAATTGCACTTTTAGCCCTTCCGCTTTTTTCATGGTTTAAAATCAGGTCTTTATATTTCTTAATTTCGGCCCTATGATTTTTTCTAGATTTCAATTTGGTCCCCCTTTGATCGGTGCGTTTAGGCAAGTGGGGATATTTTCCATTTCAATCCCTCCAGGTTGCACGCGTGTTGCAATTCCGTCCTATTTCCTGTTCTATTTCTGATTTTGCCCCAAGAATACTGCTTTGATTTCAATTTTGTCCTTTTTCGCCATTTTTGCTATTGGTTTTCGGATTAACTATTTTTAATATTATTATATTTATTATATTTAATATTATTATTATACCTATTATTATTTTTATTATTTTCGTTACTGTCCATTATTTCTATTATTTTTCATACTATTATTAGTTTACTATTACTGTTATTATTTTGAACTATTTTATATTTGTCAAATTCATTTGTATTTTTTTAAAATTATTTTGATATATTTTTTTGTATATACATTTGTTCACTTCATTTGTTAAGTACATCTATTTTATTTCATTTCACACTACTTTATGTATATTTTCTTTAAAATGTATTTTGTATAAAGACTGTATTATTTTTTTTTATTGCTAACGTACTATTATTTTTCTTATTAATATATATTTTTTCCTTTTCATTATTATTATTATAAATATGTATATTATTATTAATTTACTATTATTTTCTATTATAATTATTATTATTTTTATTTTTATAATTGTTATTATTATCATCATTATTATTATAATTTGCATTTTGCTTTTTAACATTTTTATTATTTTCAATTATTATTAAAACTTTCGTTAGTTTTCACTTACTTATTATTTTTATTAGATTGTTATTTTATTCATATTATTGATTCTTTTTGCTCTCGTTATTGTTATTTGTATTATAGCAATTATTACCTTATTATGCATATTAGCATTGTAATTCATTTCATATTTTACTAAAAACCTTGCTCCATTTTATTCAAAAAGTTTTTTTTAAAAAGGCAAGACTCGGTATTTGAGAGCTTTAAGAGAATTGTGCCCTAACTTACTGGGCTTCGATCTTTGTCATTGAATTTAAGTAACCGAGTACCCTTTTGAAATCAAAACTTTCAAGTTTTAAATAAAAATCTATTCTCAGGAACTCAAGACGTTGTGTCCTAACTTATTGGATAAGACGTTTTGTTGTCTCAAGATAAGGATTTCCTACAAATAAAGGCAAGCTTAGTTTCGATTGAAATGTTACATCCTAACTCATTGGGTGTGACATTTTATTTCTCTGAGATAAGTGGGTCTTGACATACAAATTTGATTTTCAAGTTTTCTTTCAAATAAAGAGGATCGTATTTTAAAATTCTTTTTCAAATTTTCAACATTAGGACATTAAATAGTCAATTCAGTACCAATTTTTGGGCGTTACGAGGGGTCTAATCCTTCCTCGTGCATAACTGACTCCCGAGCCCGTTTTCTCGAATTTTGTAGACCAAAATCAGTTTTTAATAAATCAAAATGTCTTATTAAAAATGACAAATCTCAAGGTGATCCAATCCCACCTCGAAAAAAGATTGGTGGCGACTCCATTTTTGTTTTAAAAGTCGACCCCCATTTTCTAAATTTAAAAATGGTTTCAACAACGTGCCACTCATATTGGCATTTGGTTTGTATATACTGGTTTTGCTATGGGTGATCATAGTGTGTGGGTTTTGCGGGACAGTGGGTGGGGGTTGAATATGGGCAGACACGCGAGGAGGGGATGGATGACACATGGGGTTAATAGAAAAAGTAGGAGACGACTGGGATACGTGTTGACTGGTGGGAAAGTGTGTTGGTGTAGGTGAGCTGGGTAAAGAGATGATAGGTGATGATCGAGGAGGATTGGTCCCCAAACATCAGCTACCACCAGTTGTAGAGGAGTAGTGTACTGAGATAGTGAGTTGGGAAATGGTAGCTTACGTTCCTTACCTAGATGACATGCAACACAAGTAAATAATTCTTTATTGGCATCGAATGGTACATTACAATGTAGTAGCGCCTTGAGTAGTATATTTTTACAATGATGCCCTAGTCTAGAATGTTACACATTTAGGGGAATTGATGTACTTATTGTTAGGCAGTGAGCTATGTGAGTGGCCTGGCCATTTCTGATCACATCTTTTAAATGGAGCTTGTATAGTCCATGATGCACCGAGCCTTGAAAAAGCACCTCCTTGGTCCTTAAGTCATGCACTTGACACTATGTAGGGAGAAACTCAAAGAGTACCTGGTTATCTCTTATGAACTTGAACACAGAGAGCAAATTTTTAGTTATTCCAGGTGTAAATAATAGAGATTTCAAGTAAAGTGGTCTTGTCCTATTAAGCAGGGAGGATTTATTAGAGCATGAGACAAGAAGAGCATTACCGTTTCCACTATAAACCTTACCTGGCCCACTGTGTGAATGTTATCTTTGAGAGAAGTAACTGAATGACTAAGGTGGTGTATTGCTCCAGAGTTAGGGTACCAGGCATTGTCTTCTACAGTTTCAGGTGTAGCCAAAAGAGCATGAGGCTGTGCTGCTGCGGATGTAGGAGTAGGTACACATTGCACGGAGTTGCCCACAAAAGGATTTGCCAAGTTTGGTGTAAGAGCCAACTGATATGGCCAATCTGATGGAGAAGTTGGAAGCATAAAGGGCAGTGAGGTCATAGGAGGTGCTACCCAGGGAGACGAGCTAGGAGCATACAGGCACATGTTTGCCTGTGGAGGAGGTCTGTAGCTAGCGCTTTTGTAGGATGGATCAAACCGGTAATAACACCGATCAACCAGGTGTCCCGTTTTACCACACAACTGGCACTGAACATGGGCTCCAGAAGAACGACCACGCTAACTACTTCGAGAGGTGGAGGGGCGATAGGCTGGTAGAGAAATGTTTGTGACAGATTCTATGGGTTGTTGAGACACTAAATTAGTAGAGCTAGGAATCTCAGCCACTGTGACTTACTGTCAAGCTTCAGCATCAATTAGCATGGTCGTGACGGTCTGGACGTTGTAAGGGAGCTGACTAGCTACAATGATTGATATGATGGACTCATATTCGGGTGGTAGTCCATTGAGTATCGCAGTGACATGTTCGTGGTCACTGATAACTTTCTTACAGCTGGCGAGATTATCACAGTAAGACTTGACCTTCATCAATAATTCTTTCATAGACAAATCATCTTGCAATGTGAGTGTAAGGCACGACGATAGAACATTAGTTGGGAGGTAGTTTTGTTGCCATATAAAGACACAATAGCATTCCAAATTTGGGTATTTGTATCCATACCAATTAGATGAGGAAGCACAGCCTGACTTACCAAGGACAAAAGCCATGAGGCTAGGGCACTATATTGCTATTCGAACCTAGCAAATTTGTTGTTTTCTTAAGGTACGCCATCGTCATCTAGTACCATCTGAGAGGGTGGGACAGTTTGTAAGTTAAGGAAACTTTGAAGCTTTTAGGTTTTAACTGCCAAAAGAATATGTTGCCGCCATAAGAGGTAGTTAGAATCATCAAAAAGGACGTTAACTTTTTTGGTGGAAAAGAACTGACTATCAATAATATTATTTGTGAGACTGGACGCTATTATGGGAGTAGCAGAGTGAAGATTTAATGGGCTAGATGATGGAGCCATGAAATCATCCAGAAGGATACGGTGTCAACCCCAAGAGGAGATGGACATCTGATACCATGTTGAATTATACAAAGAACTAGGGTTTGTTCTATTGTATATGCATGGAAAATTCTCACTTTTATTACGAGCAGCTAATACATGCATGCATTTATAGCTGCGGGGGGTGCTGTAACTTCCTTAACAGACTAACTGTTAGCTTAATAGATACCTAACAACTAACCTCCTTTAACTGATACTCTAACATGAGGTACCCTATTAAAATGTGAAACTTGGAAAAGGGATTTTGAGTCGGATTCCGCAATAATCCTAAATGCACCTCATCAAACTAGTCATGCTCGGACCGCCATGAAATATGTTGAAGATAGGGTGTCAAAGGCTGGTTCTTCAAAGGTGTGGTTAACTGGTCACCCTAAGGGGAGCCATCGCAATGCTTGCTGTAAAGAATATGGCGAAAAGAGGCAAATTCTTGAATTTTTTTTTTGTTTAATCCGCCATATGCATCTTTCCCAATTGAGACAATCTTCAAAGACAATAAGAATGTGATACGTGGACTTCAACTGACGATCACTATTATCAAAGGCGGCGTTGCCCTTGTTTTGGGATATAGTGGTGATGAAGATTCATTTGTTGCAATATCAGGGTGGAAGCCATGTTTGTTTGTGAATAGTAAAGACTTCATATGTCATGGATATATTGAACATTTCAAGAAGAGAAGAAAGAGCGATGACTTTGGAGTTTGGGGACTAATAAGCCATCATTCACTAAGAAATATAGTGATGAAAGAACTGAAAATAATGGATGTTGAAATTTCGGAGTCGCTTCATGTGCTTCCTTCGGCAAATCTTATAGAGAATCTCAGTCCTCCCGAAGAAAATAGTTCACCTCATAAACTTCATTCATTGGTGGAAGCCTGACCTAAACTTGCGTTGTACTGTTTATAGCTACGAATAGTTTGTCACTTTCATGGCTACTGCTTCACTGCTTCTTGGTAATATATTGATATTATCACGAGGTATACGATTATCATTACCAGCTCTGCAAAAAAGTTAATAATAAATTGAGGCTTTTTTTAAGCCTTAGTGTGTGCTTACATTTGCTTGGTTTGTAATAAATCCTAAATAATTTCATAGAATTTGAGGCTTTGTTCGAGCCTTAGGGTGTCTTGCACTTGCTTGGTTTGTAATATGATTGTACAATATTAATGTAAATAGTGATGAAAATCCTTTTCTATACTATTTGATCCAAAATTCCGTTTAAATTCACATTGTCCCTCAGTCAACATCCGCTTAATTATTTATATATTAAAATTTAAAATAAAATAAAATAAAAATTATGAAAAAAAGGGGGAAATCGATGTTGGATTTTGAAAATAAAAATTAAAACGGGAGTCGCCACCGATCTATTTTTACTGAGATGTGATCGGGTCACCTCGAAAAAGTGGTTGTTTTTAATAAACAGTTTAATTTATCAAAACAACTATTTTGGCCTAAGAAATCTAGAAAACGGGTTCAGGAGTCGGTTACGCACAAGGAAGGATTAGCACCCTTGATACGCCCAAAATTGGTACGTAGTTAATTAACTAATGTCTTAGTGTCGAATATTTGAGAACTTGGGAGAATTTTAAAATACGATCCTTTTTTAGAAATGCTTGAATAAATAGAAATGAAAGGTTAAAACCACTCTCGTCTCAAAGCAATAAAACGTCACGTCCAATAAGTTAGGATACAACATTTAGAACCTTTGAGAACGAGCGTGCTTTTTATTGAAAGTTCGAAAAGGATATTCAGTTATTTGGATTTAAACGAAAGAGATCAAAACCCAGTAAGTTAGGGCATGACTTCACGTATTCCCAAACACCGAACATTGCCTTTGTTTGCAAAAGATTTTATTTCGGGACGATAAGGTGTCATATTCAGTAAGTTAGAACATGACGTTTCGAATCTCCAAAAATAAGCTTTTATTATTTCAAAACTTGGATCATGATTTTAAAAAGGGTATCCCGTTGCTTAGATTAAATGAGAAAAGATCGAAGCCCAGTAAGTTAGGACGCGATCATCTCTAATCTTTAAACACGAAGTATTGTTTAAAACGTAATTTTACGACGAAAAAGAAGTTTTTAACGCACACAAGTTCATAGCATGAATATGAGAAGCAGTATAATAAAAGTGATGATAACACAAATAACGATGATGAACGCATAAAAATAAAATAAATATAATAGAAAAGAAATGTCATACCAATTACAATCATAATATTACTACAATAACATGAATAACATATATTAATAATAAATGACAATAAAAGGAATAAAATAAAAGTGATAATAATGAGAATATCAATAATAGTAATGATAAAAGTGATAAAATAATATGTACAGGAAGAATAATGAAAATGACCAAAGAGAATTAACAACACTATGTACACGTAAGTATATATATATATTAATATACATAATAATAGTGTAGAAATATATAGTATAATATTAGGAAAATATAGATAATATATATACATGCATAATATAATATTTAAAATATATATTCATGAAATAACATAAAAATACATGGATCAAAGGATATTGAAATATATACATAATATATATAGAAAATAATGTTAAAAATATATATACGTAGCATATAAAAAAAATATCTATACACAATGTAGTATTAAAATATGTACATAGTATATGAACAAATAATAATGGTATTAAAAATATAAAACATGGTATTTAAAGAAAATATATATGTAAAATGGTATTGGAAATATGTACATAATATAGATGAAAGAATAATACTAAAAATTTACATAATATATATATATATATTAGAAATAACGTATAATATATACAAATATTAATAATACTATATAAATACGTTTATACACATTCAAAAAACATAATAATATTTAAAGTATGTAAGTAATAATGCATTGCATATTAGAAATAATATAAAATGACGATTAACATATCACATAAAAATAATATATATATATATATAATGATAGCATTTTAGAAACAATATTATTTAAAAAGTATACACCTACATATCATAGAAATACAAATACTAATACAAATATGGTAAAATAATAGTAAATGTAATAATAATGACAATAATAATAATGATGATGATATATATAATATGACTAACATTAAAATTAGAAGAAAATAATGATAAAGGACAAGATTGAATTAAAAAAACGAAGTCTTAGGGGTAAATTAAAAGGGAAATAAAGAGCGAGGGATCAAATTGCAACGTGTGCGCAACCTGGGAGGACCGGGAGCGCAAATGTTCCAAACCTCAAAACGCAGTGCTTAAACGAGGGCTAAATTGCAACCATACGCAAATCTCAGGGAAAATTTAGAAATACAGAAGAAATGTAAAACAGTATTCAATCAAACAACAATACAAATCACAAGGACTAACGCATAAATTTCCCTCAAGACCAAAGCGCGCGGGTCATTTCCGAATCGGATCGGGTCAAAAACGGGTGGCCCAGGCATTAGCTAATACGGCACCTTTTTAGGCCAGTGAAACAGGCCTTATACGGTGTCGTTTTATGCATTATACTAAAACCCCTAATCCCTTTTCATTTTTTCGTTTTACCCGTTCCCCTCTTCTTTTATTTTCCAAACAAACAACAGCCCACTCTCTCCCTCTTCTACATTCGGCTAGGGTTTGAACCCATCTCTGCCGCCACCGTGAAGACCACCGGAGGCCCATTGCGCCGCTATCTTGGCCATCGGTCGATGTTGCGTGGGAGGGGGCCTTTTTAGCCCCGCTTGGAGGCAAACCCGAAGGCTACGCTCTCTCAACCCGAAAACCCAAGGAAGAAAACCCCTCCTCCCCTTTTGGGTTCGGCTCCGATGACGGAGAAGAGGCTCTGTCGAGGCCACCCATGGTTCGGGTAAGCCTTCTACTCCTTTCCCTCTTCTTTATTTTTTAGTAAGATAGATTTATATAAAAAAAATGAAAAGAAATTGACTAGAACCAGAAAATGAAGATCAAAATCAACCTTTTATTTTATTTTCTTTTTTATTTCTGAAGGTGCGTGTGTACAAAGAATGAAATTCCCAGATTACACTGTTTTTGGATCTTCAAAAATCCCCCCTCTGTTACATTTGTTTGCATTCGGCTTTATAGCTGAAAATCCACTGTTTTCGAACTATTTTTTTGTGTTATCTGCTCTGTATTGCTGCTCTCTGTCTTGTTGCGTGTTTGCAGGTTTAGGGCGATGGGACGTGATGCGGGCAGGGGCTAAAGTGGCGGTGGTTCGTGGAGTGGGTGGCCGAGGGTTAGGTGCAGCGCTGGAGGCTAGGGTAGATTAGGGTTAGGAGATGTTTGGTGTTTTGGGCTAGGTCACGGTTTGGGCCTTTTGGGCCGCTTGTATTTTGGGCCAGTTCGGTTTAGTTTTGGGTCTGTATTTGGGTAAGAAATTTGGGCTGCTGATATTGGGTTCCGGGTATTGGGTTGTAAAACCGTGGACTGATGGACTTTATTTTTATTTTGGTTTTATTTATTTTTGTTTTTGTTTTACTCAATTGGACCGGGCAAAATTGCCCTATTACAATGTTTATATTTTATGCAATGAATTTTAAATAGTTTACAAAAATTATTGCTTTAGTTTCAAATCAATTGGTACCATTGTTGTTGCAACAATTAAGGAGAGTATGGATTCAAGTGTGATTAAGTGCTTATTATCCTCTCATTTATAAATGTTTAGAGTTTTGATTTAAGTGTTGTAAAATTTCTTGAAAATTTAAAGTGTTCAAATTAATTTTTGGAGCAAATTATGGAGTAAAAAGTTCAAAGTCAAAATATGCTCTAAGTGCTTATACTCTTCATACATTTTCATTTTAATCTCAATACTTTTATTTTTTGGAATTTAGTGCCTTTTCAACATGTGAAGCAAAATACATAGTCGCTGCAGTGTGCACTTCTCAAGCAATTTGGTTGAAGAGTATTTTGAGTGAACTAACTCTTACACAAGAAGTTCTCATTACAATTTATGTTGATAACAAGTCCACAATATCTCTAGCAAAGAATTCTATGTCCAATAGTCGAAGTAAGCATATTGATACATGGTATCATGTTCTTCGAAAGTAAGTGAAGAATAAAAAAATGGACTTAGTCTTCTACAAGACGGAAGATCAATTGGTAGACATTTTTTATGAAGCCATTGACTTTTAAGAGGGAGTGTTAGAAGTCAAATCAACTTTTAAGTCGTTAAGATTAATCTATAACGATATGTTTAGTTTATTGGAATTGAATAAGGTAAAAAGTTATTTGGTAGGAATGAAATAAGGATGTAATAACTATAATGTAGTTTGGTTGATTGAATAGAATAAATCAATATTAGTATTACATTGTTGGGTTAGATAAAAAAATTATGCAAAGAGAAGCTTAAAATGATAATTTTATCCCTAGATTTAATTTTTATTTATTTATATTATTAGTATCTAATAAAAATTAAATATTAATCATAATAAGATAGAAAATATTTAATAATATATATTAAAATAATATTTTATTTTTAATTAAAAGAAAAATATTAAATACACATAATATTTTTTGATATCATAAATAATATTTTTATATTCTAGTTAGTAGTTAGTATTAGATGGAAATATGATATAATACTCCATATTGTTAATTGGAAATAATATTAGAAATGTTTTCATTTTTTTCATATTAGTTTTTAAAACTATATGAGGTATTTTTTTAAATTTCAATCTTGTTTTTTCTCTTCAACCCATTTTATCTGTAAAATGTCTTCATTCCCTCTACAAAATTCATCTTCTCTCTATTTAAATTTAGAATCCATCATATTATTTACTTCCATCAACAGGAGTGGTTTTTGTCGTCGGTCACTGTGTTCTTACTAAGTAAAATTTAAATTTCTTCATTTTTTTTTTTACGTTTTTATTCTCCAAACTTTTTTTGACATTTTCTTATTCAAGCGCGTATCATAAAATAATAAATATATATAATGTCGACCTTTTTAAAAGTTTATAATTTCACTTTTATCCTAAAATAATTTTTTTATTTCATCCTTGCTTACATTTATCTCGAGTAACATAGGGATGATCATAAAAAATGTCTCCATATTTAAGTAACTTATGCCGGTAATAACGCCTATTTTCCATTGGCTGTTTCCTACGAGAAAACCAGCAGAAATTTGCTGGAAAGCTTTTAGTTCTTCGCCATTGCCATATCTCCAAAGCTAAACGGCCGCGTCAATTAAATCTATTCTGTTCATATAAAAAACCATTTGATCAATGGAGACCTATAATAATTATCGTAAAAAAAAAAAAAAAAAAAAAAAAAAAAAACCTAAGGAAATGGATCCCAAACTGCATGGAGCTTTAATAACAGGTGACACGGATGCCTTACATGAATTCACCTCGGAATCGGATTCAGATTCAGCCTTTTTGCAGGTGACAACCGAGGAAGACAATGTTCTTCACCTTGCTGCCAAATATAATCAGAATCGTATGGCCGAAGAGATGATTACTAAGTTTCCGACATTGGTGTCGTTGGTGAATCAGAAGAACTCCAAAGGCGACACTCCATTGCACGTTGCAGCGAGGTCGGGGAGTTTCGAAACAGCTCAAATACTCGTAAACTGTGCAACCAGTGGGGAAATCGAAGCCGGCCAACGGGCTACAAGGATAGTGAACATGGTAAACGACACTGCACTTCATGATGCTGTAAGAAATGGGCATCTTCCGATTGCGGAATTGTTGATTAGAGGAGACCCTGAGTTACCTGATTTGACAAATGAGGCTGGAGAATCCCCTCTCTTCATTGCTGTGGATAAAAAACATGTTGATATCGCTGAAATTATCTTACAAGTTGCTCGAGTTTTCTCTTTTGCAGGGAGAAATAGCATGAATGTTTTACATGCAGCTGTTATTCGATCGCAGGACGAAGGTAATTACTAATTCCTATAGTTTCCGAATGTTTTACAAACTTAACCGGTAATCAAACCAGTCAGATCATCTATTTCTAGTTCAAGCAATTTTTTCGGTGTGCAGTTCAATCTCTTCTTCCAGACTGATATCGATCATTTCTTGATCTAACCTGTCTGATTGGCTGGTCTAATCCAGTTCTAATTTTCTGCTCATTAATCATTTTGAAAGCTAGCCAAGATGATAGTGTTAAGCAGTATTATCTCATGCCTGTTAAGTATTAAGATTTCGGGTTTGTCAATTTTGTATAACTTAGTGTTGTTATCTTATTACCCTTTCAGTTCTGAGAATATCTTCGTACATGGTGAAGCTTCAGAGTCCAATGAATTACCTTACCAATATGTCATTCAAGCACTCTTTCAAGTTCTCTTCCTTTGGACCTTCCGCCCTCATTCAGGCTGCCTCCCAAAACCACACTTATAGAGGTAAAGTTCATCACAGATCACATTTTTAAAAAAAGTACCCGTATTCACACTTTCACCTTTCTTCTCTGCCTAGATTTTGTTGTAAAATTGACGAAAACACGTCGGTCGGCACTCTCCGAAACTGACAAATTCGGATGGACACCACTACACTACACTGCCCACTTCGGTGCCGTCGACATTTTCAGGGTGTTTTTAGACCACATCGATTCTTCAACCGCTTGTAAAAGAGATAAACAAGGAATGACCGTCATTCACATTGCTGCAAGAGAAGGCGAAGTCACCATACTAAAAGAGCTGGCATATAATTTTCCGGAAATCTGGGATTTACAAGATAATAAAGGCCAAACAGCTTTTCACCTTGCGGTTGAAAGAGGGAAACTCGATTGTGTAAAGTTTATTCTTGCCACTAAGCTTTCGCATTATGGGCTTATAAACCAGAAGGACAATGAAGGTAACACCGCGTTACATCTTGCCACAATCCATGGAAAGAACCAGCAAATCTTTGAGTTGCTGATAAAAGATTGTCGGGTGGACAAGTCAGCTAGAAACATGGAGGGTTTCACTGTCATCGACATTATTTTGTTGAAGGAGTATGGTTACTTTGAAAAGGTATGGAATTGATCCCTGAGTGTCATTTTACTTTATATTTAATCGGTAAAAATATCTCTATAAGTCCCTCCCGATTTTAATATAATCAAACGAGTCATTTTCAAAAAAAAAATTAAAATAATTTAATTTGAAACCAATTAATCATTCATCAATTTTATATAATTTTAATTAATATAATAATAAATTTAATTTACGGTTTAAATACACCTTTGAATACACATTCTATCTATATTTAAATACATCTTTTTTATATAATTTATTGAGAATCAAAATCAAATTAACATAATATATAAAAATCAACAACTTAATTTATTATTATATCAACTAAAATTATGTAGAATTTTTTTTTTTGAAATTGATTATATTAAATTACTTCAATTTTTTAAAACAACACTAAAATTAAAAAATATTTTTACTTATTTAATTTGAGGAGTTTTTAATCCTTGGAAATTTTTTATTAGGTAAACAAGCATAATCAAATCTAAAGCTCAAATAATTGGATATTTATCTCAAATTGAGCTACTTACAGACTTGGATTACAATGAGTGTTGCTAGCAATGGAGGTCTAGAAAGCTTAGAACATGCAATCAACAAGGACGGAAGAAAAACAAGATCTACTGAGTCGACAACAACGAATCAAGAACAACCACAAACAACATGGTCCCCCGTCGCCATTGAAGCCCAACCACAACTTATTCCCAACAAAAGACCCGCACCCGCAGCGATCAAGAAACCAAGCTCCGATCAACTCCATACCATCGCCAGCATAAACTTACTGGTGACGACACTGATCGCCACCATCTCATTCGCCGCGGGTTTCACCATGCCTGGTGGGTACAAAAGCGATGGCCCCGAGGAAGGAATGGCGATTTTAAGCAGAAAATTGGCTTTTAGAGTGTTTGTGATAGCTAATGCGTTGGCCTTTTGCTTCTCGTCCACATCGATGTTCCTCCATTACTGCAAATAGTTTGTGGAAAAACTCGATGCCCATGCATTTTATACGTATATTACTTCGTTGTTAACAAGTTATGGGATTACTGCAATGGTGATAGCTTTTGTTTCAGGCACTTATGCAGCATTGTCTGATTCTCCTGGACTTGCTAAAGCTGTTCTTTCCATTGGGTGTTCATTCTTTGGGCTTCAACTTCTTGTATATTTTAAATGAATTTAATGTTAGAATTATGTATATGAATGAAAGCAATGTGATTTTGTTTTATAAATCAATGCTGACAAATAAGGCTTGTCGAATGCGTTGTGAATTAACACTGTGATTAATTTATTCAATGTCTAATCATGATATAATCCATGCACAAAGCCACAACCTAGAATAAAAGCAGAACCAGCAACTGGTGTAAGGCCATAACCATAGCTTGAGACAAACTGGGACAGGACAGGCTCATGATCACATCCTAGGTTTATGGCATTATCATGAGAAAGAAGGGGATGTTCGCAACAGAGAAGCTAGTGTCGTGGGGATAGACCTTTTCTCTCGCAATTCGTGCGGTCTTAGACAATTTTTTTGTACAAACTCGTTTAAGTTAGCCTTTACTCAAGCGAAGATTCGTTAAAAATTCCTCCAAAGCACCAATTGAATAGCAGAAGCGATTTATGTCAAAAGAAGCAACTAAAAGAACAATAGAAAAAGTGCTCCCAAAGTGTTTGAGTAAATGCTCTCTATTCTCTTATTCACAAAGAATAATGAAACAATTTAATGGAGTGAGTACAAATGAGGGGAGGCTCTCTATTTATAATTGAGCTCCCCACAATTGACGGTCAAGATACACTTATATCGACGAACGAGATAACCATATCCCATTATTTAATGGATTTACAAGATATGCCATATCAAATTCTATCAAATCCTATCTAATCTTTACAAGATATGATTCCCACTTTTTTCTAAGATTATTTATCAAATTAGCCTAAATTGTCATATCTTCGTCATCGGGCCAATCAGGATTCAATCTAACAGGTTTCTCTAGCAGTTTCTTGAATCGAGTCAGTTATCGTAAGTCAAATGATTCTCATCTCTGTTGGGTGTGGGTCCTATTATATGGGCAACCCCACACTAGTCAACCCAATAAAAAAAAAGGGTTGTTTATTTTTCTTTCCTTATTTTTCGTACAAAAAGAAAAAGAAACTTTTGCCACATTTATTACCACCTTTTTGGATTTGACAAAAAGTCATTCCTTTGGCTTTTACGGGTGGTGTGGGCAACAAATAAATTAGAGAGCCAAAAATCAAATTATAAAAGAGAGAGTTGAAGTTAAAAAATCTGTTTTTTCAAGTTTGGTGCAGCAGTGATCAACTCTTCAATCGGAGGTCCATCCGTGGTTCGATTGAGCTGATTTTTGGACAGCAGTTAGGCAATAAGGTGTTCTTGACTTTGTACGGTCGGATTTTTCATCCAAGTCCTGTAGCGTCAAATATACCCGTTTTTCAGCAGCTGCAATTTGGTGATGTTCTTCCATTTTTCTCTCTTTTTGCTAAAGATTACATATTGTTAGCTTTGTTGGAGTTGAATGCTTGTTGTAGGCTTGATATTGTGATCTTGTAGTTGAACATTTGATGATAGTGGAGCTTTTGATCGGACTATAAAGTCCCGTGGTTTTTACCCTTGATTTAAAGGGGTTTTCCACGTAAAAATATCGGTGTCTCTATTTATTTATTTTTGTTGTGGTTGCATTGGTTGATTTGTGGTTGATTAAGGTTGCTAGAGAACATATATTTGTATATTGTGCTTTCCATAATTTTTTACAGGAGTTATAGGGAGAGAAAGAACACCGGTTGTGCTTCGCTTTGTTTCGGTTGTTCGGTTTCTTTCCAATAATCTCAATAATGTATTTGATGCGATGGTCATAGGTTTTGAACTTTGACCCGTGACACTAGGGGGTGACCTCCTAAATTATAAAATTGTTATTTAGACCCTTAATTTTTTTTAAAATTTTAAATTAATAAAGATAAAATTACACTTTAGCCCTTCTAAAATTATAAAAATTTAATTTAATCTTTTACAAATTATAAAAATATAAAACATAAAAAATTAAAATTCCATCCAAACCCCCTAAAAAATTATTCTGGCTGAATGTTGATCGTATTTATGGTCATGATAACAAGTTAGCCACTGATTGAAAACTTGACTATGTTGACCATGATAACAAGTTAGCTACTGATTGAAAACTTGACTATGTTGACCATGAGTTGGCTTTATCATAGAATAACGAATTCTCTGTTTCAAAAAACCAAGAGCTTGGCGATAACCTGGAATGGGCTGTGGTAGACAACCAGGAGAAGGGAACTGATTTTGTCCGAGATTTGCAGCACCAAATTGTATTTACTTTCCCTCTTATCCTTCGCACTCAAAATTCAATGATAAGTTGCACAACTTCTAACAGGGTGGTAGAGTTTGCAATAGTCCTTAGTTCACATGGAAAAGAAGCTTAACGATGGCAACCAACGTTCGTGGGAGACTAGACCAATGTGTGGCGAACTTGAACTGGTGGTCTCTTTTTCCACGCTACTCAGTCCAGCACCTGGTATACCCCGGTTTGGATCACTACACATTAACCATTTGTACTGAAGATTTTATTTCTCGAGCAGGACTATCCAATTCTACAAGGAATTTCAGAATGGAGGCCTCTTGAGTTATGGAGGAAAGTTGCCAAGGTGAGGTCGAGAGGTCATGGGACCTTTCCAATGGTACCGTTATGGAAAAAATAAAGGCTATGGTATCTAATTTAATGAGTTGGTCCCAAGGATTCGCACTAATCGAGCTAAACTCAAGAAAGATCTCAGGAAATTGGAGTCATTACCCAATCAGATCCGACTACTGCAGTACTTGAAGAGACTATAAATTAAATGTAAACTTGCATTGCTGATGAGATTGACGAGGAAGTCTATATGGAAGAAAGAGCTCGAGCTAATTGGTTAGCTCAAGGAGATAAGAATACTTGATCCCCAAGACTCGTAATCCCAAAAATATGGCTAATTATCGGTTTATCAATTTATGCTCTAAATACATTGCTAATGGACTTCTTGATAGGTGCATATTGAATAATCAGAGCACGTTAGACGCGAGGCATCTCATTTCCCATAATATTTTAGCGGCCTATGAATTATTACATGCCATGAAAAACTGCAGGCAAAGAGGCACTCAAATTAGATATGAGCAACGATCAGGTGAAATGACATTTTTTAGAATAGATGATGACCTGTATAGGCTTTGACTTGAGATGGGTTAGCCTTACTATGTCGTGCATCACCTCAGTGACTTATTCGATTGTTGTGAAAGGACATTGTTTCTCTTCCATAGTTCCCAGCTGGAAGTTGCGATAAGATTGCTGATTATCTCCCTGTTTATTTCTTATTTGTATCAAGGGATTTACTAGCTTATTAGACTCAGAACAGGCACTGGTAATATTTCAGGAGCTAAAGAGGATCATCTATAACGCAAATATGAAAGCAACACCATTAGGAGCGTAGTGAATTAAGGGACATTTTACTAATAAAAGCCTATTTTTAAAATTATTTATGGAAATAGATTAATTATTTTTATTATTTATTAAAAAGGATCAAATTCCGCGAAAGCACGTCCACATCAGCACGATTTTAAGGGATATATCAGCAAAAAGCACTCCCTCAGAAACGTATTTTAGCCCGTGTTTAAATTTTCAAAAAATATCATTTTTTAAATATTATAAAAATATATCAATTTTTTTTCAAAATTTACAAAAATAAACCTTAAAAAAGTCTCAAAGTGACAACACCATTTTTTTAAAGGTGTTATCAATTAATATAGAAACAAAACTTACAAAGCAAATTTTTATATAGACTAAAAGTCTCATTTCTCTTATTTTTTTAAGCAATGTGAGATATGAGATATGTGTATATATAGACTTATGAATAGGTTTGCAGCTTGTTCCTAAACAATGTGGGATTCCTTCCTCTTTTAACTATAGCATGAGATTAAAAGCTGCACTATATTTTATATTTTTTTACTTAGAGTTTAAATTTTTTTACAAAAAGTTAACATTTGTTACATTATAAATAAAAATTTTAAACTCTATAAGTAAAAAAATTATAAAATATAAAATTAGTATGGTAAAATATTAAAAATAAATATTTAAAAAATTACTAATAGTTGAGTAATCATTTTGTAAGTTTTTATAATTCGATAGCTAAAAAATCATAGTTAAGTGACTACTAATGTAATTTAATCTAGATATAAAAATATGAAAAATAATTATAATATTTTATGTATATTATATATTTCTATAAAAAAACTTATTTAACATAATTATATACTATGTTTAAATAGATTATCTATCTAGTCAAAATACATCTAAAATAAATTTATCAGCATTCATTAGGTGATGAAAATTAAATTAAAATTAAAATTAAAAAATTAATGAGTATAGTAAAATATTAAAAATAAATAAATATTTAAAAAAGATATATCAATTTTTAAAATTACAAAAAAAATACTATTCGAGTGCCAAATACTCACCATTTATTTATTAATAAAACATTCATAATATAAAATAAAAAATAAAATTAAAAAATTAAAAGCATAACTTCTAAATTTAAATAATAAAAAATTATTTTAAAAATTAGAATTGCATTGATATTAACTTCAAACATTTAAAGTTGAATAGAAGATTATTGCATGTACAAGTTTCATATGTGCAATTTGTTCTCTTTTTTTAATATTTCTTTTGTATGTTAACAATTCTAAAATGCAATAAGGTTAAATATATCAAAAGATAATTTTATAATATGAGAAAATATTAACAAAATATAAAAAATAGAAATTGTTTTGTAAAAAAATTATAAAATATAGTGTAACATTTAGTCACATATTGTTAGCTAAAAGAGGAAGGAATCTCATATTGTTTAAGAACAAACTGCAAACCTATTCATGAGTTTATATATACACATATCTCATATTCCACATTGCTTAAGAAAACAAGGGAAATAAGACTTCGAATCTATATAAAGATTTGCTTTGTAAGTTTTATTTTCATATTAATTGGTGACATCTTAAAAAAAAATGGTGTTTTCACTTTGAGCTTTTTTTAAGATTAATTCTTGTAAATTTTTTTAAAAAAAATTAGTCTATTTTTATAATATTTAAAAATGATCTTTTTTGAAAATTTAAACAAGGGCTAAAACGTGTCATTGGGGGAGTATTTTTGCCACATAAGTAAAACGTGTCCACGAAGGCGCAATTTGTGCTTTTATTACAAAAAAGCTTCCCCAAGAATGCGTTTTACTTACACATCCCTTGAAATCGCACTGTCATAAACGCGGAATTTGACCCTTTCTAATAAATAATCAAAAAATTAACCCATTTTCATAAATAATTTTGGAAATGAGTTAAAATGGCCCGAATTAATGCCATTTTGGATGAATATAAGAACTTTTTTGGCCAGTGTGTCAACTATGATAAAACCATGGACCATGGTATTTTTTAGTTTTAACGTGGATGACTTTTCCAAGCAGACTATGGTTGGGGTCCTAGTTGTTCGTATTGTTTCCAATTCAAAAGACTTCCCACAGTGGTGAGGCGTAACAAGAGTCTGTCCAGAGCTAATGCAACAGGCTGAAACAAATGGCTAACTGTAGTCTTTGCAGAGCTTATGCAACAGGCTGAAACAAATGGCTAACTGTTGGATCAATTGATTTCTATTCCAAGAAGGTAAGGAGGTGCTAATTAAATTTATTTTGCAATCTTTGCCCTATTACTTTATTTTTAATATTCAAAGATTCTGCGTCATCGTTTTAACTCTATAATGACTACTTGTAGCGTAAAGACCATAACAAAAAAGGGATTCATCGTTGCTCGTGAGGCAAGATGTATGTGCCTAAGTCAGTTGGGGTTTCAGATTTCGTAATTTATCAAATTTTAATAAAGCCTAGAAAAGTAAACCTATCATATTATTACGGATCTGCCTAGTATATTCATTTATTATATTTATATTTTTTGAATAAATTGATTTAATAATAATATATATTGATTATATTAATATCCTTTCTATATTGTTTTTAATGTTTTTATATGCAAAATAAATATTGATTTATTAGTCATTTAATTTTTAACTAATACTAATTGGTATTAGATGATTGGATCGAAATATGAAAAGACAATTTGTATTGGTAGATGAACCTAAATTTGTCCTTCATCTAATCAGAAATGAGTAAACCGATTAAAATATTAATATGTCGTCTATTAAGTCTAATAAAGGAGATGCTTTATTTTGAGTATCGAAGTAGATGACTCTCAAAAGATAAAGATAAATATATAGATATGACTGACTGTACTAACAATACATCGAACATGACTCAAGTAGAATAGATTCTAAATTTGTTTTTGGATTTATTCACTTGTGACGTTCACAGTGTGGAATACCTTAATCTTGAGTAGATGATGGACTAATGTGTGACTTATATACTTTGATGTAAATAAAAGTTTGAGTTCAAATAGATAAGAAATTAAAAATTGATGTGTTGAGTATATAACTTCTATAATAAGTAACATCATTCAGAATAGTAGAATTCATAACCCAACTAATAGATAAATGATATCCTCTCATCAACATTACATGATAGATAAAAAGTAAACATGACCGTGAGTCATTTGTCTTTGTATAAATAACTTAATTACTATTTGAAAGTAATTGACTTTTTATAAAGGAAGATATAATGGTTACCATGAAATAAAATAGGATTATGTTGGGAGAATGGATTTATCCCAAAAAAATTAAGAATATACTATGAGAGTAACACACCGATGACAATGTCATTGGATAAGCATTGATTAAGTAACTTTTGTAATAGTATGTAATTGGGGAAAGCTCAGTCTCAATAATATAGTGGAATGATTTCGTAACTAAATAAGTTTATACTTAATAGACGAAAAGTTGAAATTTAATTATAAATTATTTGAACCCTAATTACATATGTCTAATTAGTCTCTCCGATAACTCGTTGAAACTAGAAATAAATTGCATGTAAAACCAAATGAACAGAAATGAATGGAAATGATGAAGTTAGAAAAAAGAATCACATTCACAAATGAATGTGTTTATTTATTGAATATAGAAATGACTTGAGAATTAATTTAAGTTTTTCAAATTATTATTTAATTAAATAAATAATTGAAGTTCGAAACTGAAATTAAATCAATTAGTCATTGTAAATTTGTTGAATATAAAATAAAATATATTTCATCATAAATTTTTTATGATAAAGTTCTCATATCTTTAACAGAATCAGAATTAAGTTGAGAAAATTATATAATGGAAAAATTAATTTATCTAATTAAATAAATAATAGAAAACATGTCTTGGAATTCTAAGTTAAAAGTTTAGAAAACACATATAATTTGACTCAATACAAGAGAGGTCCAAACCCCCTAATCATAAAAGACCACCGTATTCTATTTAATACTTTTTTTATTAAATAAATATTATTTATGTTTTATTAACTCAACTAGAATTCACCTATTTCTTCTTATAAATGAATACATTGATAGACGTGTTTACACAATATTCTATTTGTTGGGAATTACAATTCTGTTATTTTTTATCGAGAGAGAATTATTTTTCTATTGGAAGTAATAAATTGTTTCTAATTCTTTGTTTAATTCATGATTGTTTAAATATATATTTAAAGCAATTCGTAGTATGAAAATAATAGAAAAAATCATTCAATTAAAAGTCAGAAACGTTTTAGATCTATATTGCTCAAAGCACATGTAATTTTTGAAAAAAATTTATTTTTATAAATCTCACAAATCAGCTCAATTTTCAAAATTTTAATTTTTCAACTTAGTGATTTTTTTAAATTAAAATTTTCCAACAGAATCCTCATTCTCTAGAGTTGTTAAAACAAAGTATGTTCCATCCACTAATTGTTGAAATACGACGTAATAATCCTTAGCTAACTTGGCACTCTATTTGGAGCCTATAGTCTAAGAGGTGGTCTTGAACCTAATAGAAAGCAAGGATTAGAAATCTTCATTTTCCAGGTCAAAATAATTACTTTGTACTCAACTCTCATTATTGAATTTTTCCAAATTAATGCTTATTCTTGTTGGAATTTTTGAATTTATTTAGTAAAATTGAAATTGGTGGAGTCTCAAATTTTGAATTAATTGAATGTAGAAGTAATTTGTGGGTTGGCCATTTTATTACCTTAGAAGTTTTTATTTAGATTTATATATGTCGGAGTTCTCATTTTCACAGTTTGAAACAAAATTCTCTCCTTAACAGGATAATATAGCTTACCACAAAGAGTAACTAAAATGAAAATTTAAGAACAAAGAGTAAATATGCAAAATAATAAATAAATGAAAAAAACTAAAAAGTGGATGATGGATCAAATAAACTGATGGATATGATGGATAAATAGATAAGTGTTTAATTGAACCCTTTGAGATATAAACCTAACAAACTCAATTAATGGCTCTAATCAACTCTTTAAGAAATAATCTTTGACAAATTGAAAGATGAAAAATGAATTCTCATGACTCCTTAAAAAAAATCAAGAAGAAAATTACTTTTAAAAATCACAAGAAAAAAATATTGTACAAAGAAACTAACTCTAAAGGTTGTATATAGGCTAGTCAATACTGAAATTCTAATTAATCTAAACAATAAGTAATTTTAAACTAGACTTTCTTATTTGACTAAAAAATATGAAATTCCTAAATAATTTAAAATACTTAAAAAATAGCTAAAATTTGAAATAAATAAATAATAAAATAATATGTTAAATATGACTCCTATTTTTAGTCAAATTTAAGAAGTAATCTTCTAGTTAAACTCTGTTTATTTGTTTCAATCAAATACTAATTAGTTTAGATTATTTTATTATTATTTGACCTTTGAATTTAGTCTATAAATAGACTCTTTTGCAACCTTAGAAAGTACTCCTATTAGATATTAGAACTCATAACACATTTAGAGAATTTTTTGTGTTTACGTTTTGAGAGTTCTTTGTTTTCAGGTTTTTGGGGTTTAGTTATTATCTCCATCTTTTGTACTCTTCGTTCTTTTGCCATTTTAGTAAAATTATCTTTACTCGTGGTTTTTTATCCTCTTTAGAGGGGTTTTTCCACGTTAAATTTGTGCGTTCAATTTCTCAATTTCTTCTGCTAATTTTACTTGTTCGTTGCTTAATCGGGTCAATTCCTAACAAGTGGTATCAGAGCTAGTTCAAATTTCATAGATCAGCTCATTCAGATATGGCAGCAACAATGTTTGAAATTGAGAAGTTCGATGGTGAGACAAATTTCAATCTATGGCAAGTTCGAATGATGGCAATTCTAGTTCAATCCGGTTTGAAAAAGGTTGTTACCGGAAAAAAGCCTGAGAATCTAAATAAAACAGAATGGGAAGAGCTTGATGAAAAGGCTTTGTCTGCAATCCAGTTGTGCCTCGCGAATACGGTATTGCAGGAGGTATTGATGGAGAAGACCTCATCCGCCTTATGGAAAAGGTTAAAAAACTCTTTATGCGACTAAGTCTCTGGCTAACCGTTTAGTGTTGAAGCAACATCTATTTACGTTTCGCATGAACGAAGGTGAGCTTCTTAGAGATCACATCAGTCAATTTATTACTCTTTTAAATGAATTAAAGAACGTTGAGGTTAATATTGATGATGAAGATCAAGCTATGCTATTATTGTGCTCTTTACCCCCTTCATACAAGTCTTTCAGGGAGACCCTAATTTATGACAGAGACAAACTCTCATTTGAAGATGTGAAGGGTCATTTGTTGAGTAGAGACAAACTCGACAATAAGCTTCATTTGGATAGCAAGGCAGATAGGCAAGCTTCCATTTTGGTAGCATCAAAGAAACGAGACAAAAAGTGTCGCTATTGTAAAAAGTTAGGTCACGTCAAAGCAGATTGTTATAAACTGCAAAATAAAAAAGCTGCTAAGAGTAACGAGGAAGAAGTAGCTGGTGCTAATTTAGCCGATGAAAGCGGTGATGATTTCTTGTTAGTGTCAACGGGAGATAACTCTAAGCTTACATCCGAGTGGATCCTAGATTCTGGATGTTCTTTCCACATGTGTCCCAATAGAGAATAGTTCTCCACATACAGTTCAATTGAAGGTGGAGTTGTGCGCATGGGAAACGATTCATCTAGTAAGGTAATTGGTATTGGTACTGTTAAAATTAGGATACACGACGGGACGATTAGGAAACTCTCAACTGTCAGGTATGTACTTGCTTTACGAAAGAATCTCATCTCTTTGAGTATTTTAGACTTGAAAGGATGCAAAATCAACATCGAGTCGAGCGGCATTAAAGTATCTTGTGGATCTCTCGTTTTATTAAAAGGTAAAAGAACTGGCAGTCTTTATATTCTGGAAGGTTCTACAGTGACTGGTGAAATCGGACGTCCCTCGTCCGTTACAGAGTCAAAGTCAACTCGTTTGGAGCAGAGGCAACTTGGTCATAGGAGGGAAAAAGGTATGACCATTTCGTTGAAGAGAGGTTCTCTTTTGGATACAGGTTTTGAAAAGTTAGGGCACTGTGTTCGTGATAATCACACCCGGGTTAATTTGGCAGTGTACAAGTCGAAGGCTAGAAGTCTTCCATTTTCTAAGCACAGATTCGACTCAGTTAATTCCCTGCATAGTTCAAGATAGGCTAGTGGCGAGCTTTGGCAAAGATGGCGTTGTGGAAATATGAGTCAAGGTAGAGATTTGTTAAATATGACTTCTATTTTTAGTCAAATTTGAGAAGTAATCTTCTAGTTAAACTCTGTTTATTTGTTTCAATCAAACACTAATTAGTGTAGATTATTTTATTATTATTTGACCTTTGAATTTAGTCTATAAATAGACTCTTTTGCAACCTTAGAAAGTACACCTATTAGAGATTAGAACTCATAACACATTTAGAGAATTTTTTGTGTTTACGTTTTGAGAGTTCTTTGTTTTCAGGTTTTTGGGGTTTAGTTATTATCTCCATCTTTTGTACTCTTCGTTCTTTTGCCATTATAGTAAAATTATCTTTGCTCGTGGTTTTTTATCCTCTTTAGAGGGGTTTTTCCACGTTAAATTTGTGTGTTCAATTTCTCAATTTCTTCTGCTAATTTTACTTGTTCGTTGCTTAATCGGGTCAATTCCTAACATAATAATACCATAATAATCTTGAAACTCGTAATTTCAATAATAATCTTGTTCAGAAATTTTGTTCGCACAGTCTTCATTAAAACGGTCATAAATGGAGCTCCCAAACTTGAACTCAAAATCAAATAATTTAAAGTGCATTTCGAAGTTAAGAGAGAGATCTTTGAATACTATAAAAACATATCAACTCAAAAATACCTAAATCCTATTAAAAAACGTCTCAAATAAATTAATTTTCTAAATTTAAAAATAACTTCAATAAATTAAATTTAATAAATTTTACTTCATATATATATATATATATATATATATATATCAACTAAGTCAAATTTCTTGGAGAGACTGCAATTAGTTGAATGTAAACAAAAAACAAGTTGACAAAATCACGTGATAAAGACTAATTCAACAATAAATTCACAACAAAATTAAATAATAAAAGAATTATATTGACTTTAATTTGTTGTTCAAAGGCCTTACCTTTGATTTTTAAACTTCCGTCTTTTATTTCAAAACTCAAGTCTATAACCTAGGCATTTAAAATCTCAAATATTATTTATATATACACACATATATATCACCTCTAACACTAATTTTCATATCAAAAAACATTTTTTTCATTTCATAATCCCAACTATGGCTTCTTTCAAAGTTACAGCCATTTTCGCCATTCTTTTGATGCTTAGCTTTCATCATGTTTTAGCCATTAGACCTTTAGAGGAAGAGCAAGCAACAATATTCATATTCAACAAAACTCTCGCAATTCAGTTGCTGCCAAGGGGTCCGGTGCCACCGTCGGCCGGAAACCCGTGTACGAACATACCTGGACGTAGTCACGGTCGATGCACCTTAACGGAAATGAATGTCGCTGGCGGAGGAAGCCACAACCGCGTTGTTCATCATGCACCACCCACGTTTTCGGATTCAGTCTCTAAATTTCACGAGATTTCGATAGCTTGATTCTTATAAGAATATTTTATTTAACTTTTCTCTTCTTTTTCTTACTTGTAATATTTTTTTGGGTGCAATGCAACCATTCTGAGCAGGGAAAAAAATTGTATTGGTTGTGAAATCCATCAAACCTAATGTTAAAGAAACTGATTAATTCAAATTATTTCATTCTTATTTTTTCCATTTTCATTTTAATTTTTTTAACTGATTATATATGCTTTTGTTTTATACAATGTCTATAACTACTTATAACACCTCCCCAAATCATAAATAGGAGGATAATATACTTCAGCGCACTCGATTCAATGTCTTCCTGTATTAACAACAATGCCCATGTCAACCAAGTTAAAACTCAATCAAAAAGTATTTTTTTTCCTCTGCTATGGTGGATAAATAATAAATTATCTCTAAAAAGAATTGTATAAATATATTAAAAGCAATGAGTTAATTTCATAAAAAATTATAAGACTTAATTTAATTTTGTACTTATGAAATTTGAAAGTTATATAGATAACGTAGAACTATAGAAAATAATCAAGATTGTATACATTTTCTTTACTTAAATAAGAAAAAAAAAAAAAGGCTTCAAGTCTAAAAATACGCATTTTGGAAAGTAGAGGAACTATAAATGACTAGATTATAGTAAATGAACTAAATGTGCCAAAACACATGGAACAAGGACTTATATAGAATTTGACCGAGTATTTATTATATTAATAATTAGGATAAATTACATTTAATGTCACTAAGCTCTTAGTAAGTTTACGTTTTAGTTATTCGACTTCAAAAAGTTACAAAATGATCACTAAACTATTATCAAGTTTTAATTTAAATACTGAATTATTTAAAAGTTTTATTTAAGTGATTGAACTATTCGGACATTTTTTATTTAAGTCATTGGGCTGTAATGTTTTTTTCTTTTAAAAACAAATAAATTGACTAGCGAGCTTCAAGCGACTATTTCATAATCGATACGGTAGATCAATACCCATCTGTGACAGCCCTAATTTTTTACCCTAGTCGGGAAGTGGTTTCGGAACCACTAAACCGAGTCGCAAAATAATTAAATGTCAAATTTTATGTTTATTATGTGTGAAGATTGCATGTATGAAATTATGATACTTTGATTGTTGTTATTTGAATGTGAATTTAATCAAAAGGGCTTAAGTGAGAAACATTGAAATGTGTTAGTTTAATTTTTAAAATGGCCAAATTATAGCATGGACAAAATATGGGGATTTGCATGTGAAATTCCCCATTTTAATATTAGTGGCCGCTCATGATTGTTGTTAGGTGAAAATATTTGTATTTTATATTAAGGTTTGTATTATAAAATGTTTAATTGATTTTATATTATAAAAGAAAAAGAATAAAATATTAAGGGTGAAAATAACAAGGTTAGTTCATCTTTGTTCTTCATTTTTTTTTTGCCGAAACTAAAGAGGAGAAAGCTAGGCATTCGGTCACTCTTTCTAATTTGCTTGATTAAGCTCAAGAACCAAGGACACCAAATTCGGATAGGGGGAAAGCTAAAATGCTCGAATAGCTGTTTCCAATCGTACAACAACTTTTGAAGTAAGTTTTGAGTAATCACATTTAATATATATATATATATATATATATATAATTGATGATAACATGATATATGTATAATAGATGAATAGTGGCCTTTTATCCTTATTTTTAGATAAGGTTAATGGTGAAATAAATTGTGCATATGACATTTAGCCGAATGGTTTTTAAGAAATAAGCTAAGATAGTGAAATGGATATGTGATCTATGTACGTGTGTTTATTGAACCGAAAGTGTAATATCCCGAAAATTTCTATCATTGATATAGTAAAATAAAGAAATAAAGAAATAAAAAGAGAAATTTTGAGCTCTATCAACAAAATCTATGTAGGAAAGTGATTATGATGTATTAATCCAAGAAATGACTAAATCGTAAAAGTGAGAAAAGTTTTGCGGCCCAAGAGTAAATACTTAAAATTTAAGGGGTTAAAGTGTAAATATGGAAAAGTTAAAGGACCAATAGTGCAAATATTTTAAGGATGGAATAATCTAGAAACTAAGGAAAATGGATGAATTAGGACCAAATTGAATAGGAGAAAGAATTATGAGGGACTAAATCGCAATTTTACCAAATTAGGTGATGACTCAAGGATGGAATTTTAAAAGATCATGAAGGGCAAAATGGTCAATTAGAAGGAGAGAGAAATCTAGAAGGTAATGATGGTGTGATGATATTTTATAATTATTTAATAAGATAAATATTACTTTATTAATATTTTAATAAGATATTTTATTATTTTATTATTTTATTTAGTATATATATGTGTGTGTGTGTGGAAAAAAAAGAGGGGAAGAAACCCACCATTTCCATGCACCAACGTGAGAGGAAGAGAGAAAGAAAGAAAGTTTTACTTTCTTTACAATTTGGTCCTTCCACCAAAAATTCACCATTTTCACCTAGAAATCAAAAGAATTTCCATAGCTACCAAAGGAGAAAAATGTTAAGGAGACTATGAGGAGCTAGAATATCAAGTTGGATTCAAGAAATAGAAGCTGGAGGAGAGAGAAAATGAAGTTAAAGTTCGGAAACATTAAAACAAGGTAAGAACATCAAGATTTCCATGTATTTTTAAGTTTAATATTATTGAAAAAGCATGTAAATGATGTTAATGTAGAGTTTTCTTATATATGATTCTATGTTCTTGATATGGTAGTGAAGAGAAAATAAGATAAAGTGATGGGAAATGGTGTAGAGAAAGAAAATAAGGATGATATAAACTTAGTAATTAATATCTTGCACTAAAACAATTTTGGACAGCAGCAGTAAGCTAAATTTGAAAAATCATCAAAAATGGTAGAAACTGATTTAGGAGTTCAGTAAGATATGGAATTAAAGCTTGTTGAGTCTATTTTCATATAAAAGAAACAAAACAAGTAAATGAATTCTGTATTCTGAGATATTTATATTTTTGTGAGACTGGTTAAGAATGATTTCGGGATCCTCTTTTTTGACTTTGAAAAATCATTAAAAATTGTATAAAAATAATTATGGGACATAAGTTATATGTTTAGAATCCTTAATGAGTCTATTTTCAAGAGAAATAAGTGGGAATATCATCCGAGTCCTGTACGAGGAGATAATTAAATTTTAATGAAGAAAAGTCAGAACAGTTATACAGCAGAACAGGGGTAATTTTAAAGAATAAACTGTACTTATTGGCTAAGCCAAAAATTCTAAAAATTTTGTGGTAAGAAGATATGTGAGTCTAGTTTCAGGGAAAATTAACGGATCTTAATTTTGATTTCTGTAGCTCAAGATATAAATAATTTAGTGATTATGACGCAGGCAGACAGCTTGAATGTTCACATATAAGTAAATAGTGAAATTATTGATAATGTTACTTATAAGCATATTATATAAATTAAGGATGTGGAATGGAGAGGAGGAGGAGGAAAATATGTATGAATAATCAGTTAGCATGACTAATTTGTATGTTTTAAGCCCAAGGACTAAATCGAATAAAAGTAAAACTTTATGGGTAATTTTGTAAGAATGTTAGAAATGATCAAATTACATGAAATGGATTATTTTATTATTTAAATTGAAAATTTTAAATGAAAATTGTTAATTTAGTTCAAGATCGGGGGAAAACATGTTTTAAGGATTAAATTGAAAAGTGTTGAAATTATGGAAAATTTTGATATTTTATAGAATTTATGGAATGTTATTAATATGTATGATGATAACAGCTGGAAATAAGGATTAAATTGCAAGAATTTATTTTTCAGAGCCTAAGGGTAAAATCATCATTAATTAAAAGTTTGGGGGCCAAATGGTAATTTTGCCTAGAGCATTAATTGAATGTATTAGAATATGGAATGAATGAAAACAATGGTCAAATTTATTTATAAAGATCCCAACGACTCAAATGCGAGACTTGAACGTGAAAAAGAAAAGATATTGGATTAATGAATTTATAAACACGGGCAAGCAACGAGGTAAGTTCGTGTAACTTAAATTGTATTTTTAAATACTTGAAATATGTGGTTATGTGATGAAAAAATGATTTATCAATGCATAATAATTGATGAAATATTGATAATACCCGATATAAAAAGAAAGTAAATCCCGGTTGAATGGAATGGATTTCGATGGATCTCTGAAAAGGAATTGACAGTAAAAGGGGATCTAGCCCAGACGGGTGATCCCATCCTGATATAGCCCTCCCGAAGAATACAGGAAAAATGATTAAGCCCGAAAGGGTAATCCTAATATCAGCCCTCCCGAAGAACATATGGGAAATGAGGTTCACGGGAGTGTGCTGGTGGCTCTCCCGAAGAATACATGTGTATAGGCCCTTCCGAAGAATACATGGGAGCTGAGGTTCGCGGAAGTGTGCCAAGAATTGAGGTTCGCGGGAGAGTGAGGTTCGCGGGAGTGTGCTTACTGAAATGAAATGTGTAAGACCATGGTTGAAAGATACCATGGCAACAAATTGAGAAAATGAATAAGACCATGGTTGAAAGATACCATGGCAACACGTGCATATGAATTGACGGACCCGGAATTGTACACTAAAAGTGTACTCCTGTATGAATTGACGGTTAATGAGATTGTACATCAGAAGTGTACTATTGGATATCCATCGAAATTCTGAGAAATTCAACGGGATAAATATAGAAAATGGTAAACACATAGCTAAAAAGGGTAAATGTGAATTGATGGATTACGGATTTGCATATTTTAAGTATACTATATGATTTTAACTATCGATATTCCGATAAATTCAGTAGGTAAGAATCCTGACCAGAAAAGGAAATATGCATATAAAAAGATTTGTACATATATTCCTGAAGTACATGAAAAAAATGACAGTGATACTGGATATATGGAAATATAAGATGATGATATTTGTAAAAAAAAAAAAGTTTTATAAACTCCGGTAATACCTCGTGACCCTATTCCAATGATGGATACGGGTTGGGGTGTTACAGAAAGTAAAAGGAAGGTATACATTATGTGTTATTCGAATGAAGCAATTGAATTACAAATGTGATATACTATGAGAAACGTATTAATATATGAATAAATATGCATGAAACTCGGTGATGAAAAATATATTTGGGCATTGTGCTGCAGGCATTGTGCTGGAATTATATCCGGGCTAAGTCCCGCAGGCTTTGTGCTGGTATTAAATCCGGGTTAAGAACTCGCAGGCTTCATGCTAGTGATTTGAGCAAAGTATGAGATTATGATGAAATTGAAATTATACTCAATTGAATATATTCGAAACATTAACTGGCCAGGTATGTATCACGTACTCAAATGTTAATTTAAAAATTGATTGAATTAAGTATCATAGTGACGTATATGTGATTGAGTACTATGTTACAAAGGAAATGGTGATACACTCGGCCAAAGTACATTTCTATGTGAAAGTATGTGACTTATTTAAATTATATGATATTTCAAATTCAATGGAAATAATATGATAGACTTGGCCCTAAGTATATGTGTGTATTCGGTCAAAATGTGGAACTATGTGATACAATTTGAATCATCTATGTTATATCAATACCGATTCAAGAGAAGTTAAAAGGTTTAATGAGTGTTAAACGTTGTATATTTGTTCACATGTGTGCTAGGCCAAAAAGAGATAATAGGCCTTAGGAGTACTATTCTCAAATTTGAACAATATCTATTCGATTGAGTTTAAATGACTGTATTACTTAAAACTTACTAAGCATAGAAATGCTTACTCTGTTTATCTTTGATTCTCTGTTTTATAGATCTTTGACTCCAGTTACGAGCTCGGGGATTCCAGTCAAAGTCAACCACACTATCTAAGCTCATTTTGATATCTTTAAAGACTTTATGTTTTATTAATGGCACGTATAGGCTTAACTCCTCATTTTGGTACAAGTAAGATTTTGATGATGTATATGTTTAAGAGCCATGCGAAAATGGCTTGTTCATTTTGGTAAAATGTAGTCCATGGTTTCATTGAATGATGTGTATGGTTTAAACTACGTTTAGTATTTTCGATTGATGCTTATATACCCTTTTATGCATTGAAATAGTTCTCAATTAATATGTTGTAAGTTTAATTTGAGTGAGTAAACTTCTGGAATATTAGTACATCAATATGTTTTGAAGATATTCATTAAGGATTACAAGATGAATTTGAATTTACTTAAGCTTTATGGTATTCAGCTAATACTTTGTAAAATATAACAAGTACATGTTTGTGTTGGATCAATTGATGATGATTCGTGTTTGCATGTAGTGTTTTCGGTTATGATATAAATGTGTACAATTTCTTGGTTAATCACTATCGCTTAATGAACAAAGAACATGTATTTCGATTTGGGTTGTGGTTGATGAGAAATACCTTGTAACCCTATTCTGGCGACGGATAAGGGATATAGGGTGTTACACCATCGCTGAGTAGAAGAACATATTTTAGATCCAATTCGATTTGACGGTCCGTGTCAAAGATCGAAGAAGAACGTTGTTTGAATTTTGGTTCATAAATTTGTGACATTCAAAACTATTTCATGAAAAAAAACTAAACTGTAGAAGATAAGAGGAAGAAGAGCTTTCGATTAGTGCAAGCCATACGAGAGGAGAAGGTCATACAATAACAATTTTAACAACTCAGTGATTTAAATGAAAATTTTCAAATAGTTTAGTGACCATTTGTAACTTTTTGAAATTGAGTGACCAAAACATAAACTTACTAATAATTTAGTGACTTTAAGTGTAGTTTACTCTAATATTATATTTAAATAAAAATAGTTTATTTTTTAAATAACAATTCAAGTTGAATCGGGTCTTAATTATAAATAAAAATAAAAATTCTCACATGCTTATTCAAAATTGACCTACTTGAACAAGATAGATAAACCAAGAGATATAACTTCTTTTTAATGAAAGTAAAATATTAATTGTGTTAAGCGGATTGATTTAACCTCTCTTTTTTTCTTTTGCATCTTTTGTAGTTTGATTCTTATTTTCTAAAAACATAAATTTAATTTTCAATCTTTTGCAAAGAGTTAAATTTGATCATCAACCTTTTAAAAAAATTGAATTTGACTATTAATCTTTCAAAAATAGTTAAATTGTTGTTTTTTAATAACAAATTTAACTAAAACGTTAAATTTTTAAACATGACAACCCACATGATAATTTACGTATACTTTATACTTTTTTTAAATTTTTATGAACTTTTTATAGGTTTTTATAAATTGAATTTTTTTATAAATTTTAAATTATTTGTTGATGTGCCATGTAAGTTAAATAATGACATGTCATATGAAGTATACATGGATTACCATATGGGTTTCCATGCTAAGATCATTAAAAAAACTAATATTTTAATTTACATATCGTTAAAAAATAATTTGATTTTTTTAAAAATTAATTATTATATTTAACTAAAAAATAAAAACTAAACTAATAAAATACGTAAGTATTAAATGTTTAATTTATCATTATATTTTTTTAATTGTTATACTTTAATTGACCCAATCAAAATCAAAGGCTCACCTAATATTTCGTCAATAAGTCTATTTTTACAGCAGAAAATATCTGAAGTTTTAAAACCCAAAATTTATAGAATAAAATTCTTAGTAAAAATTCAACAATACGATAACTTTGAAAATTGTTCATTTAGTTGACAAATCATCTAAAAAATTAAATGCTGAAAATTGCTAAGTATATCAATGGATAAATTTGAAAGGATAATTATTCGTCTTTATTATTCCGTAAATGAGATTAAAAAAATTATTTTAAAATTATCTTATATATTTTTTCATAAATGGATAATATATAGAAACACAAAGATTATCCATATCTTAAACTTAATCACATTTTTCAATAAAAGAAAAAAGGTAATTCCTTGTTAATTAAGTCTTAACTCGATTAGTATGAGTATTGTTGTCAATGTAGGAGGATTTAAGTTCAAGTATGCTGAAGCACATTATTCTACTATTTATGAGTTGGAGAGAGGCTTTGGATAGTTATAAATATTGTGTCAAAAAAGACAAATATGATCAGAATTTATAATAAAATTATTAGAAAAAATAATCCTAGAAAAAAATTTCTAATATAAATTCAGTATTTATAAATTTAATAGTAAAAATTTAACACTTAATTTTTCAATTTATCAATACTATCTCACATCATGATTAAATAAGTTAGCGATAAATCTATTTTTTTAATTTATTTACTAACTATTATAAATAATCCATGGATACTATCTATATAATTCCCTATACATTAAAATAGCATGAATATGTTTATAAAAAAAAAAATCATGAAAATGAGATTCAATTGTCCAATCTCTTAGCACAAATTTGGAGAGGGTATATATATGTTTAATGTTTTCTATATCAATACTATAATATAAATTCAATAAAAATTATTACATATATTTAAATTAAAAATATGCAAATGTGAGATATGGAATTTATGTGTTTAAATATGAGATATAATGTTTGTTATATTATTTTTTACATATTTATAAAATGTTGGGTAATCTATTTAATTTATATTTAAATTTTGATTAAATTAATTTTATGAATTAATTGAACATTAATTTAATTGAGTAATAATTAAAAAATTCTTCTATTAAAAAAATAATAAATGTTATTATAAAATATTTTTTTATAATTTTATATAACTTTTATAAAAATAATTTAAATTCAAAATAAACCAATAAATAGTAAAAGTTGAACTACGTCAAAATCAATAAAAATTCAATTTTAAAATTTTAAATTTTAGAATCTCATTTTTGTAAATTAAGTCTTTAATTATTAAATATTAATAATTACAAGGATGTTATAATAATAATATTTAATTTCTTTAAAAATTTTACTTAATTATTTTAATATTGTTATAATTTTAAATATGGGAATTTTTTATTTTCTATACTCCCACTGTAAGAGTGGCGAATTCATATATATATATATATATATATATATATTATATCCTTTCAAGTTTCAAGCATGAAAGTGTGTGTAGTTAGGGAAGTAAAAAAGTGGGTCACGTAATAATTAATGTTAATAAGTTTTAAGGAAAAATATAGATTTTTATATTATATTTGATTCTATTCCCATTATGTTAATGTGATGGAATGGTAAAAATTGTCTGGTGTAAATATAAAGTCCTTTTCATGGCAGTCACGTGGTGCATAGGAAAAAAAATCTTCTCCTATATAATTTGCAGAAGTTTTCAAAGACAAAGAAAACAACATGATGTGAATGTTGTCATAAAACAACAAATCATGCCATAGCTGTCTATTTCATATATTTTGACTGCAAAACCAATGCTGAATGTTTTCCTCATACTACACCCTTTTCAATGAATTATCATTCACACTTCAATGCTAGAATTTGAATTCCCTCGCCAAGTTAAATTTAATAGAATTTGTCAAAAACTTGAATCCCATTTTCAATTTGGATTTAAGTAGCAGAATGTATTACAAAATTTTATCCCAAGCATGAAATTTTAATTTTGTTTGGTTTGGTGGTGAATTTTTTTTAATAATTTCATTATATTTGTTTTTTTATATAATGTTTAGAACTAAATATAATATATTTTTCAACCTATAAATAGGAGGATAATGTACTTCAACACACTTAAACTCATATCATCCTATATTGACAAAAATGCACATATCAATCAACAAAGCTACCTAGAGAACTATGGTGCTCCCCAAGTGACCAACGAAGATGAGATTTACGTCATATACATGTCTAGACCCCTGACTAAGAGAGGGTCACCTACACATATAAACACTCGGCCATAGTCTTGGGAAGGGAGATGCCTCTCTCCACAACTTTCTCATTCATTACAATAACAAGACTTCTTCGTCTATGGCTCTTCACATGATCTCCGTACCGTGTGAACCGTCACCTTCTCCTTCTCTCTTTATTTGTTATCAACAATCCAAATAGATGCATATCGTTGCCATTTATCAACAAAAAACAAAAGGGCGCCTTTCTTAAATTCAAATAAAGGCCAATGCAAAAGGCCTTGTTTGCTGTAACACCCCAAACCCGGCCTAAAAGTTAGGCCCGAGTCCAGCGTGTCACATTGAAGTGTTTTAGCAAAAATCTTGTTTTCATTGAAAACCTTTCTAAGAAAAATTTCAAGTAAAATCCCAATTTGTATTTGCTTTTAAAACGAGGTGTATTCAAAGCTAAAAAAAATTTTCCTTAATTGCGGAAGCTTATTTTAAAGACAACACGTAATTTCAGAAAAACTTGAAATGTGTTTAACAAGGAATAAACCCAAGTTCCGTTTCTAAAATATAAAGCATAGTAATAATAATGGAATAATAATAATAATCAGAGGGAAGGCCTTATTACAATCCGAATAAAAATCATTTAAAATACTAGGAATTAAATAAAAGACTAAGTCAAAAACTTCTTGTTAAGTGGCCACCTCCGAGTCCCTCCATCCGTCGAACCGCCTACTGAGGATCACCTAAAAAAATGTAAAAGGAGGGGGTGAGTTTACGAAAACTCAGTGTGTACGACCCTCATCAAATGAATAGCATACAAACATTCAACTGGGCCTAAGCCCTTATCACATAACAGTGGCCTTTGGGCCTTAGCCCATAGTGGCCTCAGTTGGTTCGAAGCCCATATCATAGTAACATAATAATATCATGCATGCAATGCTGTGAAAACCCTCCCCAAATAATCCATCCGCTACACAACATCTCTGTCCAACCGAAACACATCTGTGGGGATATCTAAATCGACTCACCCATCCGCTACACAACAATGGTAGCCCGGTTGTGGTACTACTTAACGTTGCGAGGGTTTGGGCAAAAATATAAGCCCGAAAAATGGGCTTGGACAAAAAATAAAGCCTGTTTAAAAAATGAGTCGGGCCTCGGGTAAGGTATTTTTGGCCCGACTTGACCCGAATTCACTAAATGATAAAAAAACTGCTATTTTTTTGTTTTTGAATGTTATTTTCTTGTTGTTTTCTCCTTATTTTGCTATCATATTACTATGATGTTGCTACTATTTTGTTGTTATTATTTGGATATTGTATAAAACTTATTTTATTGTTAATTTTGTTATTATTTTAAAGGCATTTGTTAATTTTGTTATTATTTTAGAGGTATTTGCTTGTTAAGTTGCATCTATCTTAATGTTATTTAAGTCTAAATATTTTTTTAAAATTTATTTTCAATTTGTTGGAAAAGATTTATTTTGATTTTTTAGTATTTTTAATGTATTATATATATTTAAAAATTATATAAAATAATATAAAAAATTAATACGGCCGGGCCGGGTTGGGCTGGGCCTGGGTTTTAGCATTTTTATATGGGTCGAGCTTGAGCAAAATTTTAGGCCCACTTTGTGGGCCCGGCCCGACCCGAATCTGATGAATGGGCCTAAATTTTTAGTTGAGTCAGGCTCGGCCCATGCACACCTCTAGTGAACAGACACTATGCACCAAGTAGGGCTTCAGAGAATAGGAGGTGGGTCATTAAGACAGCTTAAGTGCCAAGCTCTCCCTAAATCCAATCCTAGACATGCATATGCCCATTGCCACACTCTAACCTTATGACTTGTCCACAAACGTGCTTGATTAATTAATTAAGTTTTATGCGCTTGAGGATTCATTAGAAACTTGGCCTAAAAGTCTATTATAAAACCCTAGTATGTCTGCATGCTTTCTTTCACTCATATAGCTCATCCGGCCCAATCACATTCTTATGTGGCCCATCAGGCCCACATTCTTATAGGCTCATTAGGCCCAATCACATTCCAAAATATTCAACAAACTTAATTATTTCACCACACTTTGCCCAATTATCAATTTTTGCTTATTTGGGCTAACAGGACCGTCAGGCCCATTTGGCCCATTCTGGCCCAGTTGGCCAAAACGTAGACCAAGTCTATGAGATTGCTCATGGGGCCTCTGCTAACGTATCAGTTTCCCTCATACGAGTGTTCGCGCACTCACATGACTACCGTAGCCAAACTTTTAGCTTTTCGGCATTTTGACTTTTCGGCTTTTCGGAATTTGCCGATTTATCGTGTGTGTGTAATATGTGTGCACACCTTCGGTTTTATCAAACTATCGAATCATAGGGTAGAAGTACACACCTTATTACGAAGATTACCAAATATTCATAATAGTCAGAACCTATATTCAAACATTGCGCTTCATTAGTCACTACCTATTAATTTAAAATAAAACCACTACGCTTACTTACTGAAGGACAAACTACACTTGCCTTGATCTACTGCGATTTGCCTATTTAATCTATGGTCTATTGTAGCCCCTCTTCCGCATCCTGGCAGAAAGTCCTGAACTGCTGACACCTTACGTCGCTTAAACTTGAGAATAGTGGTTATGTGTTCAAATCTCGTTGTCACCTTCGCCATCTTCTTACCACTAACATCCCATTTTCCCATCGGATTTGGCCTTCAATCTTATGTACAAGATTGCTTATGGAAGATCCAACTAAAGAGAACCCAAGAGAGCAAGATTGACACCAAAAATCTATTTGGTCAAGGTTTGAAAGGTTAATGATGGCACAATAAGAATTTCGGTAAAAAAGAGGGTGGAATTATTCGACTTTAGAGGGTTTAGAAAAGGTAACAAGAAGAAAAGAAAAAGATCAAATGTGCTCGTATGAGGGTAACTACAGGATATTCGGTAAAGAAAAGAAGTACTGACCTATTTGCAAAACTCTCCAAATGCCGAAAACTCCAGTGAAAATTCGTAATACACCCCAAAAGACCCAAAAACGACACTCATTTACCCTCTTAAGCTGAATTTATACACTCCCTACTTCCCAAAACGGAACCAACTCTTCACCCTTCTCGGCTTCTAACTTTTTTCCTTGATAACTCCCCAACCTTATCCTAAATCTTCTCTAAGATAAGCTCCTTTATCCCTTCCTTAATGTTCTCTTATGAACACTTCCTTCAGAGTTCACATCTAATGCCACTACTAACCATCTAGAAGACAAAAATAAAATTCCTAAAAATACCAAGCCAGCACTCGAACCTAAGATCCTCTTGCTTGCCACTGACGCCACCTCCCTGCACCCTAAGTGGCATCACTTATCCATTACACCATAACCTTGCTTGTGTCCTATTTTATCTCCATTTATTTAAAAGCCAACATGCCATTTGTCATTTGCTTGCTTACTAAAAAAAATTTATGAGACCCAAACCAATTCATCTAGGCTAAAAATTCAGGGCGTTACATTTGCACCACACACATTATCTCTCTATCCAGTGTATATTACACGCACATTTGCTCTGGTAACCAAAAAGATAGATAGTTTTAGGATAGGTTATTTTATAACCTCCCTTTTAACTAGGGAGGGGCTAATCATTATATGTATCTTGCCTATCCAAGCTTTACCACCATCGCTTTGCAGATCATGACCTTGTAAAGAGTGGAACTTTGCCAGAACATAAGCTTCGCGAACATACACACACAACACATGGAACTCCTGTGATCTACCTCGTTAAGAACAAGTGTTAAGTCCTTCTTTGCAAGGTTTATGTAACACCTCCTAACCCTAAATCGTTGCCGAAATAGGGTTACGGAGCATCACCGAACTTTCTAAAATAATTACGAACATTAATCAGGTAATTAGGATACTTTTCATAATTATATCATATTGTCCCTTAATGGGTTCTCGAAGCCCAAAATAGATGTTAGAAGTAAGTAGGGACCATTTCGAGAACTCTAGAAAATTTTCGTAGAATTTTTAAAATTTTTCCTAAGTGCAGGGTTCACACACCCGTGTGGCCTAAGGACACGCCCGTGTGTTTATGCCATGTGGCAGTACACACCCGTGTCATTACCCTGTGTAACTCTATTTATCGCAGGGTCACACGGCCAATACACATCCTCGTGTACTAGGCTGTGTCCCTCAAATGGCTGAGACACACGCCTGTGTCTCTACCCATGTGCCTAAACCTGAACATTTTGTTTCAAATTTTTAAGTTGCAGGGGACACACGGGCAAAATCACACGCCCGTATTCTAGCCATGTGTCTCACACGGTTTGACCACACGCCCGTGTGCCAGCCGTGTGGACTCTATATGAGTCTTTTCATCAAGATATCCAACCTTGCAATTCTTAAATCTTAAGCAACTGAATAATCAAACTTTCAACCAATTTAAAATATGTTCAAATACCCATAATTCATATTGAAATCATCATTCTAATAATCTAATCATTGTATAATAATAAACAATTCACTAACTATATCATAACAATCAAATATTACTATATTAAATCCTAATCTAGTTTTCATACCAAATAAGCCATTTTATAAACTTAACTTTTCATATATATATATATATATATACATATATTCTATATAACCCTTCAAATTCTCACTATAACATCAAAACATCATAAACAATCAATTACCAAATGGCCTATACAAACATCTTAGGTACATGTCATTTTATAAAGAAAACATACTTCACCATTTTATCAAGTTCGGGATTAACTTTGGATGTTGGATCAAATTTTTGAATTTACCTAACCTGCATATCGAAAACAAACCGTACGCTAAATATGCACTTAGTGGTATTACTATAATTTAAGTTTCATAACATATTACAGTAAAATATACATATTCAATTTATGTCTATAATCTTTCAATAATCAATTTATACACTAGACCAATTTATCTCAATAGTAATCACTATTTCAAAGGGTTTGTACTTAATTAAATTCATACATTATTTCACTTTTTCCAAACTATTTTGTTTTTATATTCTTATTTCAATATTTCATTCCATTTATATATAAAATCATTTAATATCAACTCTAATTATTAATTCGTAACATATTACAATAAAATCATGCATAATCAATTTATACCTTGAATCTTTCAATAATCAAATTAAACATTTAACCCAATATGTTCCAATAATAATAATAAATACATTTATAAGATTGTATTCAATTAAACTCATACACTATTTCTTAATTCAATTTATACCATTAATATTTCAATAAGCATTTAATACATTAAATCAACTTGTTTCAACAACAACAACAACAATAATAACTATCTTAAAGCTTGAATTCAATTCAATTTATACATTATTTCATATTTTAAAATCCATTTCATTTTCACATCTTATTTCAAATTCTCAATCCATTTCATATACAATCATTTAGTTTACCAATTCATTCAATATCGATTCTTTTGTCAAATTTGTTCATTTACCCCTATTAACATAACCCGGACTTTGGTAGATCCACAGATCCAACCAAACACACCAATATGACACATTGTGCCTAATCGGTATTGTCAAAGTAAACGGTACTCAGTACCTAATCAAATTTATCAGTAGCAATAATACGACACACGTGGTGCCTAATACGACACATATAGTGCCTCATCGACTCGAGGCCAAAGTATCCCTGAACACTTCTAATCCTATGGCATACCAACTATATCGGACTTAGCCCGTCTAGTTAATAAGGTATCCAAATAGCATTTCAATATTCAATTAATACACATTTCAATTAATCACATATAATCATAATTCAATTTAATTTAATTCAATTCAATTCAATCACTTTTCAATTTCACTCAATATTCACATCAATTTCAATTCAATCACAATTTCTAATATTTTCAGTTCAAATCACATTTTCAATTTAATATCTATTTCAATTGCTCCCATATAATTACAATTCAATTCAATTTCGTTCAATTCAATATAAATACTTACTTCAATTTTACTCAACATGCATATTAATTTAGATTCAACAATTAATAATAATAAATTTTGAATTATAATAATACAAACCGTAGTTTTTTTTCTTGAGTTACTCCTCGTCAATCTTTTCCTTTCCTTTCTCGGCAGATGTCTCCAGCACAATATTAGCTATGAAAATTAAATTAAATTTACAATCATCAATAAAATATCAATTTACACCAATTACCTTAATTTTCCATTCAACTTTGTCTTAATTCCAATTTAATCCCTAACTAAAATTTAACTTTATTTTATCACAATTTATACTTTATTTTCACTTAAATTCTACTTCTAGCTTAACTTAACTCTCTAATTTTCACCAATAAACCCTAATTTCAAAATTCTTTCAATTTAGTTAAAATCACTTGAACTTAATAAATCACCTATATATCATAAATATCAAATAAAAAACCTTTTTAAAAATCACACTTGTCTCGTAAATATTAAATAATAATATTTATGCGTCAGATTTGGTGGCCTCAAGCTACTATTTCCAACATTACTGAAAATCGAGCTGTTACAGTTCACATACCAGATCTCACCAAGCCATCTCCATCCCATTGTTGCCTACCTAGAGGACTATAGTGCTTCCCAAGTGGCCAACCAATATGAGACTTATGTCATACATGTGCAAAGACCCATAACTAAAAGAGGGTCACCCTCACTTATAAATACTCATTCTTATCCTTTGGAAAAGGAATGTCTTTCTTCACAACCTCCTCTCGTTTCACTATAAGAACAAGCCTTCTCCATTTACTTCTCTTTGTATGACCTCCACCGTGTGAACCATCACCTTCTACTCCTTTTCTTATTTGTCATTAGCATACACTTTGTAACAAAATTCATCATTTTTAAAACATAACAAGGACTAAGTTTCTCACTTTTCTCCATCACTTTAAAAGACAAGTAGTCAATTCAATCGAATGAAACAAGTCTATTGCAATGTTGTTGGGACTAGACTGATTGTTCAAACAAATTGGATTGAGAATTGATGGGTGTATCGATTAGTTTAGAGGTATTGAATCATGTTTTGAGCAAATCGCCATTGAACTGAGAATTGGAATCGGTTGAACCAGTAAAAAATTGACTAAACATGTTTTTTTTTCTTCTTTAGCCCAAGCATATAAAATCTGACCCAAACCGATAAAACCTAACATAAGATAAAACTCAAAAATAAAAATGTGATCCAAATAAATAAAATCCAACCTAAATAAATACAATTTAAATATTTATTAAAATTTTTATTTATTTTTATAATTTTTATAATTTTTTTCGTATTTTCCTTTTTAATTTATTTTAATTTTTGAGCGATTAAATTTATAATTCAACC
Organism: Gossypium stocksii; assembly: GCA_020496765.1. Taxonomy (NCBI): domain Eukaryota; kingdom Viridiplantae; phylum Streptophyta; class Magnoliopsida; order Malvales; family Malvaceae; genus Gossypium; species Gossypium stocksii. Next base: position 118,137,444 of record CM035623.1, read on the forward strand.
GGTTCAATCAATTAAATAAAAAATTAATTATTTAGTTGTTTGGTCCAGCTATTCAATTAATTTGGTAAATTAAATGAATAATTCTATATGTAATTTTGATCACCAAAATGTTTACGATAAAGCTATGAAAGGCAGCCAAAAAAAATTAAAGAGAAAGCACCTTTTGTCAATATTTGATCCTCCTCACTTCCCCTCCTTTAATATTGGCCACATTTTTCAAATAAGTAGTACTAAAAAAGGATAAGTTTGACTGCTGGATGTTATTTAATTATTATTTTAAATTTTTTATTTAATATATCACTTTGTTTTCAAAGTCAAGAAAAATAATTAACTAATCAACTTTTACAATTACCTAAAAGTACTCATTGATAAAATAAAGGGTGAATTTTGGATAGGAAAATCTAGCTTTTGATGCTCAATAAAAATAATTCTTACATTCACTCATATATGGTTCGATTTTTAGTGGTATCAGAAAAGATAGTTTTGAAATTTTATTTTTGTAAATTGAGTCCATAAATATTAATTATAAATATTTATGAAAAAAATTATTAAAATTTGGTCCATCAATTTTTTCTATTAATTACTTAATTTGGTTACAGAAATTAAATTGTAAAAATCTTATTTTTATAGACTTTTAAATAGCTAAAGGTTCCAAATGGTAATTAAACCATTTTATATCATATATTAGTGCTTGATGATGAGAAATTCAATATGTTAGATTAATAAGTTTATTAAATTAAGTAAATCATGTTTTAATTAATTAAATAAGATTGATTAACTTTTAATTAAAGTAAAAAAGGTTAAGCAAGTGGAGTTGTCATCTTTGTTTTCTTCTTCTCCATCGATTCTTCATAAGAAAAACAAAGGAATATAAGGTTTGAAACTGCAAACTTTCGGTCAACAATTGGTGAGTTCAATTAAGAATTTTTCTTGTGATTTTGAGGTCATGGGAGCTTGATTTAGCTAGTTCATGTATCAATTTGTAAAGCTGTTAAAATTTTTGAAAGTTTTCATGTTTATTTCTTGAAGACTTTGGTATTAAATTGATAGATTTTAAGCTTAGATGTGAAAAAAAACTAGATTGTAATGTTTAATTGTTAGCTTTGGTACATAAGGACTAAAGTGAATAAATTGTGAAATTGATGTGAAATTTATGTAATAATAGATGGTAGGGAGTCCTTAAGGGGTGTAATCGAGATTGATTTTGAAATCGAAGCTCAAAATTGAAAGATATAGTTATTTTGGTTTTAGAGACTAAATTGAATAAAATGTGAAACTTAAGAGACATTAAAAAAATAAAATTTTATAGGTCCATACATATCATGGCGTAATATGAAAGTGTTTGGTATTGATAAATTGTCTAAAATAATTGTTTAGATTGAGAGTTGGATCAAATTGGTGGTAATCGAGGAAAAGCAAAAATTGTCGACTAGTCATTGAGGATTCAATTTGTTAGTTGTCTTGACCGGGTAAGTTCATATGAAACTTACTACTTTGTTTTATGTTATATTGATTATGTTCTATTTTATTTATAGGTTAGATTGAAATGGTAAGTTAAATGAATAGATGTGCGTGAAATGGCACGAATTTATATAAGTTGGCTTAGGTAAAGATTGATAATTGAATGGTTTGATTGATTTATTTGGAATGATATTTGATGATACGTATGGAAATGGGGAGTTGATAATAGGTTGAATCTATGTTGAAATGGTTGAATGGAAATAGTTGAATGAGTTGTTTTGGTATGTTTTAGGTACGCTTTGATTCAATTGAAGTTGGCTTTCTAGTGCACATTTGATGGGTATGTTTGGAAGCTTTGAAATAGGAACCAAATGGATCATTCTTACCAAAAATAGGATCCACATCCCGACAAGCAACTTTTCTCATCGCAACGTTAGTCGATAGTGAGTTACGTGGCGATGTCGTGTGGCTTAAGGTCATCGCATGACAAACTGTTTAGCGAAGTCACGACATGGAAGAGGTGATGTCATGATGTCAATCCTGAAATTTTAAAATTTTACAATTTGATCCTATTTTGTGCTCGGATTCTTAAAAGAGCTTTCGTAAACTCGATTAAAACTCGATTCTGATTGTTTAACCTTAAATGAATGTCTTTGACACCTTGATTCTGATTGTTTAACCTTAAATGAATGTTTTTGACATTGAATTACATGTGTGTATGGATATTTTACTATAAATTGAGTCTAGTTGCTTTGACAATGAACGTAGCATCTTGTAGCTTGGACTCGGTGATCGAGTCGGGCGAGGGATGTTACAAAACATATTTATTCAGAAATCTCTCTGATTTAGTTTTATATTTTACTATATTTTAAAATTTAATTCCATGTGTTCAAATGTGCTTATATCTAATTTTATTATATTTTATGATAATTAAAAGAACTTGAGTTCGAGTATTCTTATTTTTATTTCTTTTCCAATTTAAAGGTTACGAATTTAAAATTATAATAATAGCATTATATAAAAAAAACTAGTCTCGTGAATTTAAAATTTTAACTATTTTAGATATTCAAAAATATTTAAAAGCTTTAATTTTTGTTATATCCCTACCAAAGGACACGTGGCACCATAGCAAGTCACCAAAGAAATGCCTCCTACTTGCCATGAGTCGAGTAGTCAACAAAAATTAGAAATAAAACTGGATCAAAATTTTACTTAGTCATTTAACCACTTAGTCATTTAATAATTATTAAGTTAGTTCATATATATAAACGTATTCCACACTTGATATCTAAACAATGTGGAACTAAGTTTTCTATTTTCCTCAACATAATTCATAAGTGGCTTAATTTGAGTATCAATTTCTCATTCATCACTCAATTATTTTGAGCATATGATATGCCTCAAAGCTTCCAAAAATCTATTTTTTTTCTAACAGTTTGACCCCTTGATCAAGCTTCCTAGCTAGGCAAGATTGACCACCCGCTTCCCTGATAAGGATGCCAACACTAGAGTTTCTCAAGCCTCTAACCTTTTGTGGAGAATGTGATCCTGTTGGCCACCAAACCCCATGTGGGTTTTAACTACTCCGTACCATGAATTCGAAGGAATGACAGATTATGTCCCATCATAGACACCCCACGCATCCCACAATAATTATCCGATGGTGGATCTACCACGTTACCACCATTAAGCACGGGGACCTCACCTATAAATAGCTCTTCAAATGATAAAGAAGGGATCAACTCTCCAACACACTTGCCTACACTCTACCAATCTACTCCCAACAACCACCTCTACCATCTCCACCCTTTCTCTACTTGGCTCTCTGCCAAAACAAAGTAAACTGGCCTCCATTAGCACCACCTCTTTCTCCTTCATATTTTCTCTTTGTTGATCTCGCACATCAACAAATTTAAATTTTAAAATCATCTACAAAATTTTTCACGATTACAAATAAACTCAAAACAGAATATAATATTTAACATCCCTGCGTAATTAAATGTAAATTAAAATGATTTGAAAGAGAACCCAAACATAACCTTCATCCATAATAAAAAAATTCAAAACCTTTAAACTTCCATATTTTCATTTGCATATCGCCAACAATTCTTTATTCTTTATATTTATTTATGTTGTTTTATACATGTTTATAGTTAAAATAAATTGGAATCTATGAAAAGGGCCCCTTCCCGAAATGGCTAAGGTTGAGTGAATTTGGTGACCCATAGTGAGAGCTTAAATTTTAACAGGTTTCAAAAAAGCTAAACTTTCTAAGGGTCAGCCCCCACCGCACAATAAAAGGCAGGTATGGTATATTATGATGATAAGATTGGGGCTCAACTTTGAGCTTTTAATGGGACAATGAGCTCCTATTTTGGCCACTTTTTAACTTCACTGGACATCACTTCCACAAAGCATGTGAACCTTCTAATCTTCTGCCATATCTTTTCAGAGATTAAATACTATCATTTTAAAAAATAATATTATATTTGTAAAAGAGATTCATAATGTATTTTTTATATAATATTTCAAACTATTTATAATTTCTTTCAACTCATCAACATAATCACAAAACTTTCGAGTATGTCCTAAATTTATACATGTCCATATTTAGCTAATAATATTTTTTGGGTTCAATCATAGTGACATGTATTGATGATTTAATTATTATAACTTTATTGAGGCTGGGCAAAGGAATTTTAGTATGTATATTAAAAAAAATCTTTAAGATTGAGTCTATTTTGATCTAAGTGCAATTTTTGTATTAAAAAAAACTAATATTTAATATATTAACAGTGTTTTTTTTAAAATTTTATCTGTGAAAAGTATTTGTTAAGGTAGTATTTTTAGGAAAATAAACTTGAAATTTCAGTATTATAGGAACAAATCGAAAGTTTAATAATTTTCGTGAGGTTCTATTATGAAATGTCCCAAGCGCACGCGCGGAGAAGTGGGATGATGCGAGTGGGGTTGTAGAGAAACTAAGAAACAGGGGAATCTATACCACTTCCAAAACGTCACTCACAGCATGTACAGAGTCATGTCTCCGGCAACTTTGAATGATTTAGATTGTATTTTGTTTTTCTAATTTAAAAAATTAAAAAATTAATTAATGTTCCTTCTATTAAAGAATAAAATAATTTTTTTTAAATTTTATATTAAAAACTAATTTTCAGTATCTTAGTATAAAGTATATATCTATATGCAACATCACAAGTTTATTATTTAATTATTTTATAAATCACGTCAATTTAATAGTATAAATATATAAATTTTTTAATAAAAATTATTAATTTTATCTTTAATATAACATATATAAATTAATTTATCTATTTTTCAGTAAACAAAAAAATATAGATTAACTTCTAATACAAAAATTTTATAATATTTTACATGAGGGATATTTATATAATTCCAAAAAAATTAATACTATATAAATAATAAACTAATAGAGAATGACCTAAAGTAAAATCTGATAATTAAATTTCTAATATAACAATAGTGCATTAAAAAAAATTTATATATAAATCCCATGTCTAATTAAAATATTTTAAAACTAAATTAGTTTTTAAATATATTTAAAAGTTTTAGAAGAATGGTTAATTTCAAAATTCAAAATCTTTCTCTTTTTAAGTATCATCAAAGTTTTTTTAGGGATAAATATTAAAAGTATATATGTATTTTGATTTAATCGTAATGTCATACATGAACTTTGGTTTTGTGTGATTTTACACATAAAATTTTAATTTGATTCGTTTTTTACAAGTCACTAACAACGTCATCAAATTAGCACTATTTTATATCAATATAATGTATATACACAATTATATTGATTTAATATGAAAATAAATGTATGCATTGATTTATTTAAATGTGTACAATTAACCAAATCAAAGTTTCATGTATACATATCAACCACAATTCAAGTTTTATATGTATAATTGCACCAAAACAAAAGTCTTGTATCAAAGTACATATTGGACAAAAGTTCGTGTATAAAATTAATATTTATCACTTTTTTTTTACATAATGCCTACTTTTATCTGTAATTCATTCTCAACCCTTAAATTAAAGAAAACACACACTTAAACGTATTCGAACTCATGTCTCTTTAGTTGCTACAATACGTTATTAATGCTCAATCTGCCCTTTGTAGATCCTATCAAAATATTATTGGGCAAACTACACCCAATGTCACTAAACTATTATTAAATTTATGTTTTAGTTACTCAACTTAAAAAAGTTACAAAATGGTTACTGAACTATTCAAAAGGTTTCATTTAAGTCATTGAACTATTCGAATGTTTTTATTTAAGTCATTAGATCAATACCCATTGATGAGTAGAAGAATATACCTTAGATCCGAGTAGTATAAAAGAAATTTGTTTGGATTTTGGTTTGCAGATTTGTGATGTTCAAAAATGTTTCATGCAAAAATTGAACTGTAAAAGAGAAAAGGAATGAGAACTTTCAATTGGTGCAGGCAATGCAAATAGAAAAGATCATACAAAAACAAATTTAACAACCCGATACTTAAATGAAAACTTTCAAATGATTCAATAATCATTTTATAAATTTTTTAAATTCAGCAGCGAAAACATAAATTTACTAATAATTTAATGACATTAAACTCATCCTAAAAACTTTAGTTTTAGGCACCAATAAAATAATGACACTTCATTAATTTTTAGCGACAAAATTAATATTATACACTCGTCCATATTTAATATATATTCTCTAATTCAATCTATTTAATATATTTCTCTAATTCAATTTAGTTTTAGTTAAAACATTTTAAAAATAAGTAATCTAAATTACAAAAAATATTGCTAATGACTTTTTTTCCATACATTAAGATTTCATTATAAATTTTTATAATATAAGTTTTTTTAATATATTAATTTTATGTATTTAAAAATAAATGACGTGTTATTATTTTATTAATGCTTAAAAATTAAAAAAAATTATTCCCTAAATAATGTATATTTATGTATTATTATTGGATTGTTATAAATGCAATGACAGACACCTCTCACATTCCAACTGTTCCTCGACACTTTGCAGCATTGCTCAGTCTCTCTCAACTCTCTGAATCCATCCATCACGTGATCCTTCTCTACCTATCAATTCCCTCTTTCACACATCATAGCATAAAGCTTACGACAAAAAAAAACCAACACCCCAATTTGTCAAACCCTTATTTTTCTTTCTTACTAAAACAGACTCAGAACCAACCCCTCTCTTTCTTTTTGCATTGATTCTATCTACTCTTTCAGCTCAGTATGTCCTGTGGTTTGAGATATTTTTTTCCATATAAAAAGGACAAATATATAAATACATATTGGTTTTAAAGAGAGAGAGAGAGAGAGAGAGAGAGACTTGAGTGTGTGTATATAAAGAAAGAGAAAGCAGCAGCACCTGATACAGATGCACTCCCTGATGGCAGCTTACTATCCCAACAACGTTACTACTGATCATATTCAACAGGTTCTCTCACCTTTCTCTTTCTTTTCTCTTAGCTTCTTTTCATTAATAATCATAATCATGGAAGCTGTTTTCTTCTTTCTTTTGCTTGTCAATGTTACCATAATATCTTTCTCCTTTTCTTTTCATGACTGTTCATATGTGGGTTTCAATTGTTTTTATATATAATATTTGGTTTTCATGTTGCTAAGTTATGTATAGTTTTGATGCTTTTCATTTTGTTGCAGAACTAGATAGGCTTTGAGTTTTGTCTTCAAATTTCCAGTTACTAGGGTACAAATATTTCTTATTCTTTGATTTTTCTGTTATTTTTTTTCGCTTTGGGTATAGCCATGATTACTGATCACCAACTTATCAGCATATGGTGCTTCATCTATAGTTTTTTTTTTTTTTCTTATTCTGCTTCTGGTTTTCCTGCTGTTGTGTTTATAGTTTTTGTGGTCTTCTTTTTATAGTCTACTCTTTTATGCCTGTTTACTGCTCTATGTTACCAGGAATTATATTTTTTCTTAAAAGTATTTGTGTTAGACAGTCGAACCATATCCAGACATAGAGATACCTAGGTGTAATATCCAAATAAATGAAAGAACTTAAAAAAGGAAAAAAATTAGTATGCTCATAAGCACAATATGAAAACTTGTTTGACATATGTGTGCTCAGACTCTTCATTTTTGTTGACGTACTCATGCTTGACACCATGTCAAAAAAAATTCGGACATGGAAGGTACGATACTCCAACTATATAAATAAAAAAGATTTAGTATACTCGAGTCAGACACATAACCTATCCGATACTCATCCCAAGTCCAAGCAACATAATTTAGACATATTTTACATGAAAACAGAATTGCAATGGTAAATGCCAAAAGTAGAGCTAAAAAAAAAAAAGCTTTTTTCATGCACCTAACATATTGAATTAGCTGGAACTGGGTAATGAGAGTTTTTCAAGAGAATCTAGGTGTCAGGGATTGCAAATAGGAACCCTTTTCTGGGTAATTATGCTTGTTGTGAATGCAAATGTTTTGAATTTTTTGTTAACTCAAGTCTCATGGCCCCGTTACATCAGTTATAAATGTTCTTTTTCCTGCTAGTGGTCCTCCAGTATTTCATATTCAAACATTATCTTTTCATGTCCTTTTCTTGTTTTATGCGGTCCTTTCTTGATATCATTTTTTGATGCTCCTATTTATATGTGTTTGTGTATATAAATATTTATATTTGAAGTTGTCCTAGTAAGTTTCCTTGATACACTAACTTTATCATCCGAATCCATTTTCTGAACCTAATGGTATTTTGGATGAAGTATATGAGAGGGAATCTTATTAACATAGGTATATATTTTCTTATATAAGTTGGTCATTTGAAATCTGGATTTGGATGCTTAGATCGGTTGTTTGCTTTTGCTCGAATCTGGGTTACCAATGATCTAACTTCTCTTCCTCACCTAATAAACATGCTTGTATTGATGTTTGAATTACTAAGACTGTTTATATCATTCAAAATGGTTACCAACTTGCTTGATGTCAAGGAACTTCATCTCAGATTCTAGGAAAGTATTTACTCCATTGTTCGAAAATCCGGGTTAGCGATGATCTAACTTATCTTTCCCCAGAATAGTCATGTTGGTAGTTCTGTTTGAATTACTAAAACTGGTTTATGAATCAAAATGGTTATTAGCTTGATCAATGTCAAGGAACGTTGTTTGAGTTTATTGTTACATCTGTCACAATTTGTTCAATGATTTCATTTTGATGTATGCAGTATCTGGATGAGAACAAGTCATTGATCTTAAAGATTGTTGAGAGCCAGAATTCCGGGAAATTTAGTGAATGTGCTGAGTAAGTGCTCATTTTCAGTCTCTAATATCAACCAAATTTGGCTTTTGGATAGCCTTTGTTCCCTTTGCTCGCAATATCTGGTGCTCAAAGGTGTGGCATATAAGTGTTTGTTAAAATTTGCAGTGCTGACTGTCTCGGGTTCACGGAGTTCCCCATTTATTTTGATAAGTTTCACTAATTAGCTTCGTTTGTTGCAGGAATCAAGCACGGCTGCAGCGAAACCTCATGTACTTGGCTGCAATTGCAGATTCTCAACCGCAACCTCCGGCCGTACATGCCCAGGTACGATTCCCTTTTCTTGATCCCTCATTTTATTGGAGATTTAAGAGACATCATGGATTAAATTTAGAATCTCTATGATCAGCACTTGATACTAAGCCCATTAGGGGACTCGGGCATTGAAACGAAGATAAACAAGCGGTTTCCAAGGTTTCCGAGATCATTTATTGTTCTAGTTTAGATGAACTTTTGTCCGAGTAGTAGATTTCCTGATTATCTTTGTCAATTTCTCATAGTTCCCGTCAAGCGGTATTATGCAGGCTGGAGGGCACTACATGCAGCAACAGCAACAAACTCAACAGATGACACCGCAATCGCTTATGGCTGCACGGTCCTCCATGTTGTATGGTCAGCAACCATTTTCTGCTCTCCAACAACAACAAGCTCTGCATGGTCCACTTGGCATGAGCTCCGGTGGAAGCACAGGTCTTCACATGCTGCAAACTGAAGCTAGCACTACAGGTGGCAATGGAGCACTGGGAGCTGGAGTTTTCCCTGGTTTCAGGCATGGCTCTTCTGGAGAAGGCAAGCAAGACATTGGTAGTGCAGGGTCAGCCGAAACTCGTGGAGTTCTCGGCTGCGATTGATGGCCTAATGATCTGTCTACTATCCAGATTTAGCATAGTTAAGAAGATGAATTTAGAGGATATATATATTTTTTAAAGGAACTTGTTTCTGATGCAAGGAACAATGTTAGGACATAAACTTTAGACCTTTTGGTCTGTGTTTTCTAGTACGAGACAGAGCATCTTATGGTAAACTTAACATGTAATTTTTGTAGGGTCTCATGATTCTACTTTCCAAATCTGTGTTTCACTTTAACCATCTTTTGAGTCAACCGTGATGATGCTGATGTGGTGGATACATTCTCGATGTAATTTTTAATCCCATTTCATTCGAATCCATGACCATGTCTATAAAAATCTTATATTTTACCACCTCTTTTAAACAAATTTATTTTTTATTTTACGTGTAGGTTTGATCATAACCATAAATGTTTTTGGACATCTTAAATTGAAGTTAACAGTTGACAGAGAAAATGACTCTAAAAGTATATCAATTATGAATGATACAATGCGGATAAAATGATCGTAAAAATAAAGAGAAAATAAAAATTTACAGGAAACCCTTTTAGAAAATAATTATGGACAGACGATTTTACTTGTGTTGCACAGATTCCATTGTTTATCATTGTATTTTTTTAACAAGAATTTAGATTGCACAATTCTAATATATAGTAATAATAAAAAAAATTAGATTTATCAATTTTGAGATGGCAAGAAGCAATAGTCACTATTTTTTTTCCTAAAAAATAAATTTTATAATTTTAAAATATAAATAATTAAAAGGATGGTAAATGTTAGAAATTAAATTAAAACGTGTTAAAAATATATTTTACAATAATTGTAAGAATGAAGTACCAAATTTCAGACAATTATGTGAGATAGAGAAAGAAAAGACTTGGTTAGTATTTAGTAACCACGAATTGGGTCGAAAACGAAGGCAAAAGAAAAACCGAACTTAACGGTCTGGATGAACAATGTCAGTATCTCAATAACCCAACATTCACTTCCATTAATACACACAAATATAACTCACCAATCTTTTTCTCTCTCTCACTTTCCCAGAAAATTTTCTTCTTTTCCTTTGCAATTTTCTTTTCAATAAAACTGGAAGGTCTTACTTCCATCATTTAATGATTTTAACTTGGTTTTTGGTTTTCATTCTTGCTGGGATTTCGACAATGGCTACTGTCAAAAACCCAAAAGTTTTGGTCAGATTATCTCATGTTCATTAGATTTTTTCCAGGCTTTCGATTGAGAGCTTAACCATGGTAATTTGAAGTTTATGTAGTATGCTTCTGTATAAATAGATGTAATCATTATGGTTTCATTTATGCTTAATAATCTAATAAAAAGACTACGGGCATATATATTTGAACATATTATGTGTCTGAGACCTATTTGAACATATGCATCAATCATAATCCTCCAAATAGAATCAAATGTTCAGAATTTGTAGTTGTAATCTTAGTAGAGAAAACTAAAAACTCTTGCTCATATGTGAGCATGAAACATTAAAACTATCCTTTAAATCGAAGAAAAAACGAACTCACGGTCTCTTAGTTGCTGCAATTAAGGTTCAATCGGCTAACTTTTGACATTTTGGATGTGTTTGTTTTAATGAAAATTGGCTTTGAAACATGCGTTAAAAGTCTTTATTACATTTGTTGTAGGCAACTCCTGTGAATATCATTGTCGGTTCTCATGTCTGGGTTGAAGACCCAGATGAAGCTTGGATTGATGGGCAGGTTACCAAAATCACTGGAAAAGATGCCCAGATTCAGACCACTAATGGAAAAACGGTATGCAGATTACCTATAATGAGCATTCCATTCAAGTTCAAATCATGTTATATTGACTCGAGTGACTGTCGCATACAAATATATACATTTGGAATATATCATCTTCTTCTCCATGTTAGTCCAAGCAGCATAGCCTTTGTAGATGTATTATTCAAATACCGTACGAGGATATGACACGTATCCATATTCGAATTTCATACCTAAGTTTGAATAACATGGTGAAGGAAAAACCCATGACTTGAAGCAATCTTTTTGCACATTTTAATCATTTTTCATGTGTTGTTGGTTAACATAAAGGTCACTGAAAAGTTATCAAAAATATATCCAAAAGACTTGGAAGCTCCTCCTGGTGGGGTTGATGACATGACAAAGCTATCTTACCTACATGAGCCTGGAGTTTTGCAGAATTTGAAAACTAGATATGAATTGAATGAAATTTATGTAAGCTTCTCTCTTCTTTTCATGTAATCACAGATGTTATATATACATATATGCTTTGTGTTTGAGGTAATTGACATGGTGTTGATGACAGACTTATACAGGAAATATCCTAATTGCTATCAATCCATTCCAAAGACTACCTCACATCTATGGTTCTCATATGATGCAACAATACAAGGGTGCCCCATTTGGAGAACTAAGCCCTCATGTTTTTGCAGTTGCAGATGTTGCATACAGGTTCTTGTTCTTCTTCAGTTTATTAATTTAGTTTTTCTTTTTGGGGTATAGTTGATGAACAAATTTAAAGAGAAACCTGAACTACACCCAGGGCCATGATTAATGAATCGAAAAGTAATTCAATTCTGGTGAGTGGTGAAAGTGGAGCAGGTAAAACTGAGACGACTAAAATGCTTATGCGATACCTTGCATTTCTCGGCGGTCGAGTCGCCACTGAAGGACGAACAGTTGAACAACAAGTTCTTGAAGTATGATTCGGTGAAGTTTGTTTAATTGATTTGATATTATCATCCATCAGGAAATGTCCCACTGATGTCTTGCATGATATCTGATATGGACATTATATCATCTGAATGCAGTCTAATCCAGTCCTTGAAGCATTTGGCAATGCTAAAACTGTTCGTAATAACAATTCCAGGTAAGACTAGGCCTGGTAATCCGTGTATTTTTACCTTTCACAATTATGATTATACTAGCAACTAGCAAGATCAGGAAATTTATTCTATCAAATCTTTCTTGCTGCAGAAGAAATCATTGAGCTCACCTCATCTTCTCTCATGCATACATTGCATGCATACATATGTATGTATAAAGTTTATTGATTAGCTTCTTTATAACCAACTGGTGATTAAACAATGACAAAAAGATGCAACTTATGAGAATGTCTTATACGTTGAATATACTAGCAAGTCAAGGCAATATTATTCTATCAAATCCTTCTTGCTGCAAAAGAAATCATTGAGCTCATCCCATTCATGTACATAAAACATATATTCATATATTTAGCTCGTTCCATTCATGTACATATATACATACATAAATACATATATGTATACTCCTAGTAACACTGATCTTTCCTAAAACTAATACTGGTGCAGTCGTTTCGGTAAATTTGTTGAGATTCAGTTTGATAAGCATGGAAGAATATCAGGAGCAGCCATCCGGACTTACCTTTTAGAGAGATCTCGTGTTTGCCAAGTTTCTGACCCGGAACGCAACTATCACTGTTTTTATCTTCTTTGTGCTGCGCCAGCGGAGGTATTTTTGTTGTTTTCTTATGAGATCATCTGACTAATGGTGAATATTAGCCATATTATTTTTTCAGTGAGGTTTAAGTTACCATTGTTAACAGGAAGTTGAAAAGTACAAATTGGGAAAACCCCAAAGCTATCACTATCTTAACCAGTCGCGTTGCTATGAACTAGTAGGCGTAAGTGATTCCCATGATTATCTTGCTACAAGGAGAGCTATGGATATTGTAGGAATTAGTGAGAAAGAGCAGGTATATATATGTATATAACTCTTATACCCGCAAGAATTAAAGTGGTTACTTATGATACAAAAACAGGACTGATCATCCTCGTATCCCACTTTCAGGAGGCAATTTTCCGAGTCGTTGCGGCAATTCTTCATCTTGGAAACATTGTATTCGCTAAAGGAAAGGAGGTTGATTCATCTGTTCTGAAAGATGACCAGGCTAAATTCCACCTGAATACAACAGCAGAGCTTCTTATGTATGTGCTCCTTTTTTTCTCTTTTAGTCACAAAGGCCATTTTCAGGGATCTTAAACCATTGAATTTTCACTTCATTTTCAGGTGTGATGTTAAGGCCTTAGAAGATGCATTGTGTAAACGTGTTATGGTCACACCCGAGGAAGTAATAAAGCGAAGTCTCGATCCACAAAGTGCTACAGTTAGCCGGGACGGTTTGGCTAAAACATTATATTCACGATTGTTTGACTGGTGAGATAAGCTTGCATATGATCAGCTATGAAATGTATTTTAGGTTCTGAGATAATTCTTCTCTGTTTTTATGCACAGGTTGGTGGACAAAATTAATAATTCAATCGGACAAGATCCAAACTCGAACTTCCTAATCGGAGTCCTTGACATCTACGGTTTTGAAAGCTTTAAGGCTAATAGGTATGCTCCATGCTTAGGCTTAATCTAGGTTGTTCCGAGTCCAAGGATCTTCCAATACATGAAAAAACTTAAAAATAAGTAAACATACCTGTCTCTAACACTTAAATCCAAGTCCGAGTTATATAGGGCATCTCTCTCTATGCAGCTTTGAGCAGTTCTGTATTAACTTTACAAATGAGAAGCTGCAACAGCATTTCAATCAGGTAAGGTCTTGAATCATGCTTTGATCATTTCAACTATATCAATTTGACCCGAAACTATATATTTATGTGTTTCTGGTATGTTTTTCAGCATGTCTTCAAGATGGAGCAAGAAGAGTACACAAAAGAGAAGATCAACTGGAGCTACATAGAATTTGTTGATAATCAAGATGTCCTGGATCTTATTGAAAAGGTTAAATCCCCCATAGATTATGCTAACCATTAATGTTACATGAAGTGTCGATGAGATTTCTCTTTGTGCATAGCAGTGTCACACTCCTCATGTGGTGTTGGAACAAAAGACCAAGTATTACCGATATTGGTAAAAGGTTTTGTGCAAACCTTGATGTTGAGAGAGTGATTACCAATGATAAAAGAAGGCAATTACTGATGGTGGAAAACAAAGGCGATTACCTATGTTGGTAAAAGGACAAAATGAATTTGTTGGTGTTAAAGAAGAGATTATCTATGATGGTAATCAGCTAAAATTGAGAGAAAAAATGATCTGAAAAAAATGGCTGGAAGAATTCATCATTTTCCATTTGCTTTGTTAAAAAATATATAGATACAAAATGTGACAGTTATCTAACTTGTAACTGTTCTCATAAATGCTTTGACTAAACTTAGCCTAAAGCTGCATAAAATATAAAGCTATAATGCTAGCTATTACATCACATTAAGATTTTTTCAAATCCTACTAACCATAGATACAATTATATTAAAAGATTACAAAATAAACAAAATCATGCAGCTTTCTTGATTCAGCTTCCATGCTGACTTGCTGCTGGTACAATGTTGCAATGCAGGCCATGGTTTAACATGTGGCTTAACTCTTTTCGTTCGAACCTGAACTATGCATTAACTTCACTCCTACTATTCTGCAGCTGGTTTGATCTTCCATACTGCTTTGTTTTCTGATATTGAACATAATCAAGCCTTAAACTCGAATAAATCGGACATAACCCTCTGTTTCATTTATATTTTCCTTCATTATTTTGCTTAATGATACGTTTTTTCTTTCTTTTACTTGGCAGAAACCAGGAGGAATCGTTGCTCTTCTTGATGAAGCTTGGTATAACATTGTTCTTTGACGTCGTCTTCTCAATGAAATTCATCTGTAATTAATTACATAACTTCGAAAAACTTATTAGTCTCTACATTTTTTCAGCATGTTCCCGAAATCAACTCATGAAACTTTTGCAAACAAGCTTTATCAGACGTTTAAGAACCACAAAAGATTCATCAAGCCGAAATTGTCTCGCACTGATTTCACTATTGCTCATTATGCAGGAGATGTATGTTTCTATAGCACACTGTTTACGAGTAAATAGTGGGATCTTCCATGTCATTCTTTTTAGATTATATTTCAAATAACACTTCTTTCTCAGGTCCTATATCAATCTGATCAATTTCTGGACAAAAACAAGGATTATGTGGTTCCTGAGCATCAGGACTTGTTGGGTGTTTCGAAATGTCCATTTGTAGCAGGCCTTTTCCCACCACTTCCAGAAGAAACATCTAAATCATCCAAGTTTTCTTCGATTGGTTCTCGTTTTAAGGTTGTTTTTCGTATGTTGGCTTACAGATTTCAATGAAATCCCTGCTATCAACTGAATAAACCTCTTACAATACCTCAATATAACTTTGTCATATCCTGCAAGAACTTTGGGGACTAAGACTGGTTTGATAAAATGCTGCAGCTACAATTACAGCAACTAATGGAAACATTAAACTCTACGGAACCGCACTACATCCGATGTGTAAAACCTAACAACCAACTTAAACCGGCTATATTTGAGAATCAAAATATCATGCAACAACTTCGTTGTGGAGTGAGTAGAGATTTCCCGTTTATTTTCAATGCTCAACTGGTTTTGCAAAGGGATTCTTATCTTGTTTCTTCTTAGTATGTTCTGTTCTTTCACTAGAAGTTGGTCATTGTAGGGTGTTCTAGAGGCAATTAGAATCAGTATGGCTGGATATCCAACTCGTAAACCTTTCTTTGAGTTCATTAACCGGTTCGGACTTCTTTGTCCCGAGGCTCTGGAAGGAAAGTAAGTGAGCTCTTTTAGTTTAAAATCACAGTTAACTGTGATGAAACTGGTGTAATTCTGTTCAGCTATAGAGATTGAAGTTATGAAATTTGTAGTGCAATCTTACTCGTTACGATTGAACTAATGTGGACACTCTTCACGTTGATTTCATCGATTATAAGCAGCTATGACGAAAAGGCTGCATGCCAGAAGATTTTGGAAAAGGCTGGACTTGAAGGATTTCAGGTAATGCAACGATTTTTCTTATGACAGTTGGAATTATTCAACGATTATGCCCTTTATGTTGTGATATTGCAGTGTTGAAGCATCAACAATTGAGCTCAAAAAGTTTTTTTTTTTTTTTTTCCTTTTGCAGGTAGGTCTAACAAAGATCTTTCTGAGAGCTGGTCAGATGGCGGAACTTGATGCACGGAGGGCAGAAGTACTCAGTAGTGCTGCAAAAACTATACAACGCCGTATTCGTACTCATATATCTCGTAGAAGATTCCTTGCAGTGCGAAAGGCCTCTGTCGATATCCAGTCTATTTGTAGAGGTAAGGGTTGAAAAGGAAACAACAAACTGGTATGAGTTGAGTTTTAACTATACGCTTACTCTTCTACCTTTTGTTCGCGATATGAGGGCCAGAAATAGTTGGAACTGATAAAAAGAAATGTTAAATCAACATTGTTATCGTGCTAATTTGCCCACAAAAACTAATAACCTGCAGGAGTATTGGCCTGCAAACTTTATCAAAACATGAGAAGGCAGGCAGCAGCTTTGAAAATCCAGAAGCACATAAAGAGGCATCAAGCTAGAGTAGCCTATCAAAAACTCCACATATCTGCTCTTGTCTTACAGACAGGTTTGCGGGCAATGGCTGCTCGAAGAGAATTCCGATCCATGAATTTAAATAAAAATGCAACTTTGCTTCAGGTTATACTCTAGATCATTTTAGGTTGCTTGCTTCCTACTTGTCTATCCCTTTGAGACTGGTCTCTTAAAATTTGGAAAAAATAAATGAAAAATTGCAGGCTTGGTGGCTCTGTCGGAGAGCAGTCGTATATTATAAAAAGCTCACAAGAAGTTGTATTGTGACACAAACCCGGTGGAGAGGAAGAGTTGCTCGAAGAGAACTCCGAAAGCTCAAAATGGTCTGTGTTGGACAGCATCTCCTTTTATACATCATGAATGGCGATGGTTCCTACAAAGTATTTTATTTACATCTCTTTATGTTTCCCGTTTTTCCTTCTTTACGCAGGCAGCGAGGGAAACCGGTGCACTGAAAGAAGCAAAGGATAAGCTAGAAAAGAATGTCGAGGAGCTTACATGGCGTTTGCAGCTGGAGAAACGTTTGAGGGTAATTCTGTTGTTTTCTGCTAAAACATGAAAAAAATGATTGTTCTAATGGAAGTTTCACATATTGTGTTTCATCGAGCACTAGACTAATGCACACCCTATGGAATAACAAGTACTAATGTATCTCATATCGTTTTCAGACTATGGCATCGACGTTCTTTAATTATATTTGGCTTATGGATATATATATATGTTGACATAAATCCTTGAAACTATGTTTGCAGACGGATTTAGAAGAAGCAAAAGCTCAGGAGGTTATGAAACTGCAAAACACAATGCAAGAAATGCAGAAAATCATCGAGGAAACCAATGCATTGCTTGCTAAAGAACGAGAGACTGCAAAGAAAGCCATCGAAGAAGCACCTCCGGTTATTCAAGAGAAAGAAGTTCTCGTTGAAGATACAAAGAAAGTTGAATCTCTAACAGAAGAAGTGGAAAGCCTAAAGGTATGAACCTCCAAAATCCAACATATCTTCAAATAATGCTGCAAGAGTTCCGTTTTATCCATGGTTAGGAATGTTTCTTATCATATTTGTTTCCCACAGGCCTCATTGGAAACAGAAAAACTGAGAGCTGATGAGGCAGAAGGAAAGTACAAAGAACTCCAAGAATCAAGTGAAGAAAAACGGAAAAAACTGGAAGAAACCGAAAAAAAAGTTCAACAACTAGCTGACTCAATGAGAGGGTAGCCTATAATTTGCCTTACTAGTTTGCTATAAGAGCTCATGTTTTTATGTCCAGAATATATGATACATATACTTTTGATGTGATTGATTGAACTCAGGTTAGAAGAGAAGCTCGCTAATATAGAATCAGAGAATAAGGTGTTACGGCAACAGGCAGTATCTATCGCTCCCAATAAGTTCCTTTCAGGGCGTTCGAGGTCAATTTTGCAGGTATTTTGAAAAAACAAGGTTGTGTATGATTTGGAGTTTAACTTTGAATGTCTCATAGGATCGAGGAGATTCACTGGTTGTCTAATGATTGACAGAGAGGTTCAGAGAGTGGTCACTTGGAAGCAAGGGCAGTCGTTGTGAGTAGAGTTCTTGTTACTTGATACTACTAACTCTCAGTGTTCTTCATTGTCTGATTTCATTTTTACCTGATCAATGTATTTTCAGCCAGATCTTCACAGCCCGTCACTGAACCTTCGGGAGCCCGCTGAAGTCGAGGAGAAACCACAAAAATCATTGAATGAGAAACAACAGGAAAACCAGGAGTTACTCATTCGATGCATCGCACAACATTTAGGCTTTGCGGGGAACCGACCTATTGCAGCCTGTATCATATACAAGTGCCTTCTGCAATGGAGATCATTTGAAGTTGAGCGAACCAGTGTCTTTGATCGGATCATTCAGACTATAGGGAATGCTATTGAGGTTGAGATATCAATCACATGCATGTTTTTTCAAAAGTTCCACAATAGAAACCTTAGATTCTTGAACTGATTGTTGGCCTTTTGAATTTCAGACCCAGGATAACAATGACATCTTAGCCTACTGGTTATCCAACGCCTCCACGCTTCTCTTGCTACTACAGCGCACACTGAAAGCTAGTGGTGCCGCTGGAATGACTCCACAACGCCGTCGATCATCATCAGCTACTTTGTTCGGGAGAATGACCCAAGTAAGAATTCTCGCTGATGTCAAGCCATACCCTTTAGTAATTTTCATTTCTTAACTGATCCATATGTTGCTATTATTGTCTTAAAGAGTTTCCGTGGAGCGCCACAAGGTGTCAATCTCTCCTTAATTAATGGCGGCATCAATAGTGGGGTGGATAGTCTGCGACAAGTCGAAGCCAAGTACCCGGCTTTGCTTTTTAAGCAGCAACTTACAGCATATGTAGAGAAAATATATGGAATGATCAGAGATAATCTGAAGAAAGAAATTTCACCATTGCTTGGATTATGCATCCAGGTAATATATATATACATATATAATAGAATCAGATTAAGTGAAGGCAATACTGATGAGATAAAAATCCAGAACTACTTTGATCACTCTTAATTGGATATGTTGATATAGGCACCAAGAACATCCCGAGCAAGCTTAGTCAAGGGAGCATCACGATCCGTTGCTAATACTGCAGGCCAACAGGCTTTGATTGCTCACTGGCAAGGGATTGTGAAGAGCCTTGGAAACTTCTTGAACACTTTGAAAGCAAATTATGTTAGTTACATTCTCACTTTTCCCCTTTCATTCATATCTATATTTCCATTGTTTTCCGCTTACGCCCATTTCCTGAGGGATTAACATTCTTCGATTCCTTTACAGGTACCTCCATTCTTAGTACGAAAGGTGTTCACACAAATATTCTCATTTATCAATGTTCAACTATTCAACAGGTAACCGTTCCATGCTGCTACTTTAGTGCTTCAGGGTTGGTTTTCTGCTTACAGTTATGGTTTGAATTCACTATTCTGTTGCAGTCTTTTGTTGAGGAGAGAGTGTTGTTCATTCAGTAATGGTGAATACGTTAAAGCCGGATTGGCTGAACTGGAACACTGGTGTTACAAAGCAACAGATGAGGTACCTTCGATTACCTCCCAATTCATTTCCCGGTCCTTGGACATGTACTTACAAAATCTAAAAAACACATATAAATGCAGTATGCAGGTTCAGCTTGGGATGAGCTCAAGCATATACGGCAGGCCATTGGTTTCTTAGTAAGTTCCCATTGTTGCTACAATTTCTCCGTCTCTCCATTACTAGAGTAGTGCATGAATCAATGATGCTCTTGTGTTCTAATTCAGGTAATACATCAAAAGCCAAAGAAAACACTGGACGAAATAAGCCATGATCTTTGTCCGGTGAGATATGATACAGACATAACCTAAAATGAGATACAAATCTTCAGAATCTTCCTTGCTGATTCTCAACTCTCAAACAACTTCATTTCCATTTGCAGGTCCTTAGTATACAGCAGCTATACCGTATAAGTACAATGTATTGGGATGACAAGTACGGCACACATAGCGTGTCCCCAGATGTAAGTTCCACTAAATGCAGGTTTCAGGGAGAAAAAACAAGATCAAAGACATCCCCTGACTAATCTAAACTTTGCTGGTTTATCTAAATCTAGGTAATAGCCAATATGAGAGTGTTAATGACAGAAGATTCCAACAATGCAGTTAGTAATTCCTTCCTGCTGGATGATGATTCCAGGTTAGCAGTCATATTGCGTCTAATATCAACCCTCTCTGTTACTCTGATTCTTCATTTGCTTGAAATACTCGCGTTTGATATTTATATCCGACACATTTGAGCATAGGGATGAGGGTATGAGTCCGAGTAGCATAGTTCTAACACTAAACTTTGTCATTTTTTGCAGCATCCCCTTCTCTGTTACTCTGATTCTTCATTTGCTTGAAATACTCGTGTTTGATATTTATATCCGACACATTTGAGCATAGGGATGAGAGTACGAGTCCGAGTAGCATAGTTCTAACACTAAACTTATGTCATTTTTTGCAGCATTCCCTTCTCTGTAGATGACATATCGAAGTCAATGGAACAAATAGACATTGCAGACATTGAACCACCACCACTTATTCGTGAGAACATCGGGTTTAGTTTCTTGTTGCCACGTTCGGATTAATCGAAACACCATTCATGCAATGGGTTGGTTTTATATTTCAATCCTTCCACATGTAGATTTCAGCTTACAACCTTATCTATTGTGAATGCCCTTATGGTGGTTCATTGATTTTTTTTGTTTTACATTTAGATTCATTGTCATATATAGGTCATTGATTCAAAGTCCAAAAGTAATGGATCAGAAAAATAATCAGAATTTTTGCTTATGTTGTATAATTCCAAATTTTTTGTAGTGTTTCCAATCTAATCTTTTTAGCCGATCACTTCTTCTGCAACTTAAAAATAGAAATGTGTTTTAGATTCTCGGATTTGAACTCTAAATCTAATGCATAAAACCTTCTAAACCTGTCCAAAGGTTCCCAGTCTAGTTGGTTCAATGCTCTAACCGATTGACCCAGTTTGATAAAATAAATTATTAAAAAATCATTAACTTTAAAAAAAAATCAATTCAATCAGTTCGGCAAGTCAACCGGTTCAACCTCTTTCTCCGGACCAGTGTACCAGCCGGTTCCAACAACCTTGGTTTGTCAATGTTAAAGAGAGGACAATTATACTAAGAACCAATGTTAAACTTGAAAGGACATTTTTGTTTTGGTTGATAAAAATGCAGTTGTTTTGCAAAGATTTGGTTGCATCTGCATAAAATGTAATCTAAAAATGAAACTCTGAAACTATAAAACACTTTGATGAAGATCAGTGATCCCTGATAAAAGCCATAGATAGAGGCACGAGTTATAAAGCTGTTCATATACATATATATATACATATCATCAGAGTGGCATCCATAAGTTACCTTAATGAAAAGGGGGGGTACCTGCAAAGTATGACCTAAATTATGGTTGTGGAACTCCGCAGACATGGCACGTTGCAAACATTCATGTCGAGCTGTTTCCGCCACAACACAAGGTAGATTGGGGCCAAGCTCGTTTAAAGTAGGGTACTACTTTGGAAAAATCCGATAAGATAGAAGATCCACGACCTTGGTACTGGATCACTTCCATCCTTCCACTCCCGATGTGATAGAGATATATGCTTGATCCAGATCTAATGAAGACTGATTTGGAATCTTGTGGAGAAAATGCCAGTATTTCGGTTTCTTTCCGTGTAACACATTTTGTGGCAAGTGTTGGATTCTTTCTCCACATGATTTTGAAATTCAACTTATACCTCAAGCTCCAAGAAAGACTTGACTGTTCGTTAGTTGAGAATAAAGATGAATAACCATCAAAGCCCTTTTCAAGAACCCATATCTGCAGGCCAGCTTTACAGCTCCAACCATATTGTAGACACCCGTCCGAAGACTCCCCAAGAACTTGCTCATCGAAATCAAAGGGCCCCGGGAGTTTAACTAAAGCAATATGTTTCTCATGATGATACGGGTCGTAAATAGCTATGTTCCCCTGCGCTGCATACCAGTGGATGACACCTCCAATCACGGTACCTGAAGTCCAAGGAGATAGAGATATAGTTGAAGAACATCTAAGCTTGGAATAACACCACGTACTGATCTTTGACAAGAAAGTTTCTATTGTAACAACATTGACCTCCTCGAATCTGCTTTCACATTTTGCACGAACAACCCTGTAGCAGATTTCATCGTCAGGTGAGTCTTCAACAATGAAGGCCATGCACAACTCCTCAAAGTGCACCCGTGGATGAGGTAGTTTATGTTGTTGCTTGGTGATGGGATTCCATACAAAATAGGTCTTCGGGTGACGACCACAAAGAAGAAGGCCATCAGAAGAGTCGATAAAGTAACCAAGCTTTTTAAGGACCCCAGAAAACTTCAAATCATCACCCTCTCTACTAGAAGACAGCAATGGGAGAGCAGGTTCAGAACGGGGGCGACGAGCACCTCCTTTAGGTCTTCCAAGGTACAAGGAATTGCACACAAAGAATCCTAACAGGTTAAAACCTACTCTCCATCTACTCAAATAACTGTGCCGAAAAGAAGAGCTGCAGATCAAGTGCAGCCACCGCTTTGATACAATAACGAACTTGGTTATAGATTCGGGTGGTAACCGGATAAGGATATTGCAGAGGATGTCATCGCAACTCAATGCAGTATGAAGAACACCCTCATGTTTCATCCGTCTACTCTTCATATAGAATACACAAATCCTTCAAGATGTATGTAAATAATCAAACCACTCGATTCTTTGAAGTTGCATCACTATGATGATTCAAAAAAGACAGCCTACTGAATCAAAGCTCAACTAAATAACCCAACAAGCAAACCAGTAAAATTTTTACTACCGAAAAAGCTACTCACCATTAGATTCGACAATGCTGGACATGACAAATATATGACATGGAAAATGTACCTAAAAGATGATATGAAACTCGAATACACAAACATGTCAAAATATATATATATAAAATAGATAGAACAAAATTATGACATGAGAATCAGAAAATACATGAACACGACATAAATATGCAAATTGCAGGGTCTATCTAATCACCAGTTACCACAAAAGGCTCACAATATAGTTCTCAACCAAGAAGTTAGGTCAATTTCTAAATATATCAACGAGATATTGTGTTGAAGGACAATCTACAATAAGATCAAAATTTTGTTTCCCAACTTCGAAGTTTAACCAGGGCTAAATTTATGAATACCCTTGGAACTTTCTGATACATTCATTATCATCCCCCAAAACAAGAAATTGACTTTAAAAAAATTGTATCATTGAACTATAAAAACTATTCCAAAAGATCAACCTTTCCTTTATCAGAATCAGAGTAAAACAACAAAAATGAGGCACTTTTCAGAGTCTCAAGGCAACAACAGAATGGGATTGTCTTAAAAACACCAGAAAGAACATGAAAAGATTTAAACTAAAAAAACCCAGATGTTAAAAATGGGGTAACAAGTAACAATCCAAGAAAAATGCAAACTTTCAACAAGACAAAGATACCCAATCCAATAAAAAAAAAACTATTTATAAATTATTTTACCATTTTGTTAGGTTAAAGAGAGATTACCTGAAATGGATTGGTTAAAGTAGGAACGTAATGAGAGAGAGCTTCTTCCCCAAGATGATCAGAACAAAGATTCTCAATTTTCACAAAAAGGATAAAAGGGGTTTTGAGTTAAAACAGGATGTCCAAAACGACATGTCTTTCATACCTTGGATTTAACCAACCCTCGAGAAAAATAGTGAACAGTATTGATTTGAGTGACTCAAGACTGAAACTTTAGCCAATTTGCAATAAATCGGATAGATTATCGAGGTTATAATTTAACAATGGAAAACCTTTTAGAGTTTACACGATGTCAGGGCATGGGAGACTCGAATTTTTTGAAGTTTCGGGACTTCTCAGCTGAGCTTAACTATTTATATTCATATTTAATAAATATTTTTAAACTAATCTACTCCAATAACACTAAACTATTCAAAAGTTTTTATTCAATTCATTAAACTGTTAAGTTTTTTTTTTTAAAGTTCGACTAGTGAGCTTTAAGCAACGATTCAATATTTAATATGGTGGATTAGTACCCATTAATAGGGCTAAGTAATAAAATTAACCCAAACTAAGGTATTTGGACGGTTTATGGAATGCAAGTTCAAAAATCATGATTACCCGAAATTGAACCAATTCTATTTTTTATTTAATATATAATTTTTTTTATTTTTATGATATAAAAATAAATATTTTATATTTAAAATAGTTAAAATAATTTAAAATTTCTTAAAAAATTATTTTTTAGAAATATTTATAAAAAAGACCTTGAAATTTTATTAAATAATATTCAAAAGTCATAAAAAAGCTCATATTATCAAAATAAGTCTAAAAAATCAAAACAAAAAATCAATATGGAAAACCGAGAACTAACCAAATTATGATGGACAGTTTAAAGAATACAAAAAACCTGACCGAACCAAATTGATATCACCTCTACCCATTAATGGGCAGAAGAATATACCTTAGATCCAAGTTGATCTAACAGTCATTGTTGTAGATCAGAGAATAAAGTTGTTCAGATTTTGATTCGTAGATTCATGATGTTCAAAGTTTTTTATGAAAGAAATTGAACCATAGAAGAGCAAGGGAATGAGGGCTTTCAATTGGTGCATGCAATGTGGACATAGAAGACTATACAATAGCGATTTTAATAGCCTAGTGACTTAAAAGAAAACTTTCAATTACCATTTTGTAACTTTTTGAAGTTGAGTTATCAAAACCTAAACTTATTAATAGTTTAATAACCTTCGGTATAGTTTAACCATATTTTTATTTGATACATGTATAAATCTAGATAATAGGGTAAATTGCACCCAGTGTCACTCAATTATTAGTAAGTTTACACTTTGACCACTCAACTTGAAAAAGATATATATTGGTCACTAAACTATTCGAAAGTGTTATTGAGTCGTTAAGTTGCTAATAGATGTCATTCAATTATTAGTAAATTTGCACTTTAGTCGCTCAATTTCAAAAAAAGTTAAGTATTTGAAAGTTCTAGGGTTTTAAGGATCTCCTTCATAGTTGTATTCTATTGATCTCACTATCGTTTAGTGCCCTCCTTTGACAAAGAAACACACCCAACTAAAACTTTTTCCCTCCTCTTTCAACTTTATGAATTAATTTTCCTTGAAATGGATTGAAACGTCGTTAATTTAAACTCGAAACCCTAATGAAAAAGCTCTTTGATCTCCACAGATTGTCGTTGGATGGCCATTTGACTTCAATATGTTCTTCTTCTCAGTGAGACTTTCTTCTCAACCTTTTAAATTGATCTTTTATTGCTTAGAACTCTCTAACTAACTCTCTAACTAACTCTTGACTAAATTTTTTACTTTTGAGCCTTTATAAATATATATATTCTCTAATTTTATTATGGCATTTTACTTCTGTAGGTCCTATCTAAGGCTTGTTAAAACAAAAAGACTTCTATCTTTATTTTTTTATTTGATTGTGCTTGTAGTGATATTTGGCTATTGGTTTGCGGTAAGGTTACGTGAATAGCTTGATTGTGAATTTTCTAGGTTATGATTTTGGCTGAAAGGGAAATGGTGAGTGGCTTAAGAATGAATGGTTGATGAGTTGGTTAGGTTAAAGGTGAAATATGGGGTTGACAATGGCTTTGGTAGAGTATAAGGCTTGAGTTATCATTGATGTTGTTTAGATTATCAGTTTAGAGAGAAATAGTGTAAATATTGAATGATCAAAGTGTAAACTTGTAAACATACTAATAATTCAGTGACCAACTTGTAACTTTTTGAAATTGAGTGGTCAAATTATAAACTTACTAATAGTTGAGTGACTAAATTGTAAGCTTAATAATAGTTAAATGATTGAATTGGAAATTTACCTATCCCCACATATGACTTTGAAACTTAACGGTTCAATGGCTAACTTGCAACTTTCAAATAGTTTAGTAATCAATTTTTAATTTTTTAAAGTCGAATGACTAAAGTGTAAACTTACTAATTATAGTGGTATTGAGTGTAATTTACCCTAGATAATATAATTGATATATAACCTTCATTTACCACCTATATGCAGAATAATCAAATAGCGACACATGGTATGCTACATGTACCATATGCCAACATACATGGACCAGTTTATAATAGTAGAATCATTGTACTTTTACCAAAAAAGTTGAAATGAAAAACTAACCTTATAGCACTCATACCATCTGCATCTGCCTATATATTTATATGATTACGATTTAATGGATAATATTATTATTATGTACTTATGATCACTAACCCGAGAACCATATTAGGCCCGAGTCATCTACCAGCGACCTGTAACACCCTTTAACCCCAAACTGTCGCCGGAACAGGGTTATGATGCATTACCAAACTTAAACACTAGCCAACGAACAAAACCGAATCATAATTTTTTATTCATTTCAAATTAAAACTTTTCAATTTCCATCATAAACACCTTAATATGGGCCTACGAGGCCCAAAACATGCTTAGGAAGTGGGTTGGGACTAAACTAAAAACTTTAAAAATTTTTCCTTGAAAATAGGGGCACACGCCCGTGTGGCCTGGGACATGCCCGTGTGGCCTGCCCGTAGGGCTCCCATAGCCGTGGGGCCAGCCCGTGGGCAATTCTGACTTGCAATTTAACAAAAAATAGAGAGCCAAACGGCCTGGGCACACGCCCATGTGGCTAGGCATGTGGCTAGGCCGTGTGATAACCTGACTTTACCTCATTTTTAAGCAATTTTTACATGGTTTTAACACACGACCATGCTTGAAACCCATGTCCTTCACACGGCCGTATCTATCCCGTGTGTTATCCTGACTTCACATTTAAGATACGAGGGACACACGACCATTACTCACGTACATGTGTTAGCCGTGCATCTCACATGGTTTGGTTACACGCCCGTGTGCCAAGCCGTGTGGGCTCTATATGAACCTCAAACACTAAACCAACCTCCATGCAATTTCAAATCAAAACCAATCCAACAACAATATTCCAACCAATACATCTACACACTTAATACACTTAAATTATGCTTAAGTCATTGACTTATAAAATTTATCAAATAACATACATCATATCTTTCAAAATTAACTCATAAATAACCTAATCAATGACCACCAATAGTGCCATTCAAAACTCAACTTGTATTTCATTCATTCATTTCAAATTCAACACCTAACATACCAAAACTTATATTTCATTGATAGTTCATACTAGTTACTAAATTTCAACTTAGTACTTAATACCAAATTTACATCCCAAAATGCAAGTCCTATACAAATGACCAAAATAAACTTAGTACATGCCACTTGACCCAAAGTTAGATTACATCACCAAAATTTGCAACTGAAGTCGGAAGTGACTCGAATGCTGACAGTACTTTCCTTTACCTAGCTTGTGCACGGAAAACAACCGTACGCTAAGTATTGGGAATACTTAGTGGTATTACCATAATTCAAATTATAACAACAATGAAATATCATAGACATACATAAATAATTAGCAAATCGTACATATAGATCCATAATAAATTATCATAAATCTATTATACTCATTTCCAATAATTGACTCCATATATCATCAATGAAATTTCAATTAATTCATGAACCTTGGATCATTTATTAACCACACATAATTATTCAATTCACATTTCAAATATGAACACTTCATGAACATTTAGTTCATGTGTTCAATCTCATTACTCAAATTTCAATTCATACTTTATCTCATAAATTTACTTTCTCATTTCATTCAATAACTCAATCGCATTTATTCAAATTTCTCATTTATCTTATTTACCCCTATTAACATGACTTAGACCATGCGGATACACGAATCCAACCAAACACACCAAAATGGCGACCAATGCCTCATTGGATAGTTCGAAGCAAATAAGTGACGACCAATGTCTCATCTTCTAAGCCGAAGTAAAGTAGTGACCAATGCCTCATCGAATTTATCCGAAGTAATAAAATGACACACCAAGTTTCTCATCGACTCAAAGTCAAAGAATCCCTGAACTCTTCCAATCCTATGGCGTGCCAACTATATCGGACTAGCCCAACTAGTTAATAGGGTATCGGAATCCTTTCTCTTTTTCAATCAAATTTACATCAATACACACTTTGATCATATTTTCTCACATATTTTCCATATCAATCACAATTTGTTTACCATTCACATGACCACACATTTTCGCTTTGATTGCCATACAATTCTTATATCCAATTCACATATATACATATTTATATACATTCATCAAATAAATCCAAATCATATTCAACTCAAATATCAATATTTGCCTCAATTTCAATTTCCATACGCATATATTAAAACTAAACATTTATTAAAAAAAATAACTTTAATTATGGTAATACTAACCCGGATTTTTTTCTCATATTTATTCCTTGTTTATTTTCTCCTTACCTTTCGATGCCGATACTTCGGTTTCTTTATTAGCTACAAAAATAATAATAATTTATACTATTAAATTCAGCAACAATTAATAATAATAGAATTTCCATCCAATTTATATCTTATTTTCAATTTAATCCTAATTAACTTATTTACTTTTCTAGCTTAATTTCTACTTTATTTCTCCTCAATTTCTTTCCACCTTCCATCTAACTAACTATTAAATGTTCATATTAGAACCCTAATTCAAGTTTTCTTTCAACTTAATCCCTCAAACACAAAATTAATAACCTCTTTTACAATTTAATCTCTTAACTACTTCTAATAAAAAAATTTATCAAATAGACTCCTAATTCATCATCTTGTCTAACATGAACCATTCTTAGAAACTAATGAACTTTCAAAAACTTAACTTATTTCCATCAAAACTTGTTCTAAAACTTTTAAAACATCAATATTAAGAGAAAAGGACTTGATTGACTTGCCAAAATAAATTTAAAGCTTCAAAATCCTAAATTCTCCCTTTTCTTCTTTATTTCTTCTTTCTTTTCTAATTTCGTTGCTTGTTCTGTAACTTTTCTTTCTTATTTTGTTTCTTTTTGTTTTATTCTTTATTTTATTTACTTATTAACTTAATAATTAATAAATATTTATAGAAATATCTTTTAATTATCAAATATAAATATTACAAGTGTGTTAATCCATATATTTACATTTGTCCCATATCATCACCTTACACTTGTCTAAATTTTTATTTATTTTATTTTTTAATTAATTATAATATAATATAGTAATAATAATATTTTCTTTTTAATAAGTAAATACATAATTAATTTACAAGTGTACATATACATTAATAATACACATGTCTTTCATTACTATCACACACACGTCACTTTTATAGTTTAATTATTACTTTAGTCCTTTTATCTTTTCACTACTCTAAAATTAAACTTTTATTCACTATTCAATTTAATTCCTTTTTACTAATCACTTCTTAATTAAGCTAAATTCACTAAATAAGAACCTAATTAGGCACACTACCATACTCATAAATATTTCTAATAACTATTTTCTAACTTGGTTTACTAAGACGGAGGCCCTATGACTCGTTTCTCGGTGCTCGTGAATTTTGGGTCATTACATTTCTCCCCTTCTTAATAAATTTCGTTCTCGAAATTTACCTAAAAACAGATGGGGATATTGTGTTCTAATAGTTTCTTCCGGTTCCCAAGTCGCTTCTTCCATACTATGACTTATCCATAGCACTTTTACTAAGGAAACTCGTTTATTTCTCAATTCTTTTACTTCCTGAACCAAAATCTGAATCGGCTCTTCTTCGTAAGACAAATTGGGTCTAACTTCAATATCGTCAGTATAAATAACATAAGAATGATCCGATCTATATCTCCGAAGCATCGAAACATGAAAAACGTCGTGAATCTTCTGTAATTCCGGAGGTAAAGCCAACAGATAAGCTACTGATCCAACTCTTTCTATGATTCCATATGGTCCAATGTATCGAGGACTTAATTTACCCTTCTGGCCAAATCTCAACACTTTCTTCCATGGAGAAACTTCAAAGAATAATTTGTCTCCAATTGAATATTCAATGTCTCGTCGTTTAAATTAGCATAAAAATTTTGTCTATCGAAAGCTGCTTTCAATCTGTCTTTAATCTTTTCAACTGTTTCTTCTATTTCCCGAATCAATTCTAGCCCAATCACTTTTCTTTCATTCAATTCTGTCCAACACACAGGTGATTTACCCCTTCGACCATAAAGTGCTTTGTATGGGGCCATGTGAATACTAGATTGAAAACTATTATTGTAAACAAACTCAGCTAACGATAAATAACGTTCCCAACCTGATTCAAAATCAATAATACAAGCTCTCACATGTCTTCTAATATCTGAATTACTAGTTCAGACTGTCCGTCTGTCTGTGGATGAAATGCAGTACGAAAACTCAGTCATGTACCCAGAGAACCATGTAATTGCCTCTAGAATCTAGACGTGAATCGAGGATCCCAATCTGAAATTATCGATGCTAGAATACCATGTAATCTAACAATTTCCTGGATGTATATCTCAGCAAGTTCCTATAATGACCAATCTATTCTAACAGCTATGAAATAGGTAGACTTGGTAAGTCGATCAACTATCACTCAAATGACATTCTTTTTACTCACTGATAACGGTAATCCTGTAACAAAATCAATTGTAATCTTATCTATTTCCATTCGGGAATGCTAATAGGCTGAAGTAAACCTGTCGATACTTGATGTTCTGCTTTTACCCTCTTACAAGTCAAACATTTACTAACATATTCAACTATGTCTCTTTTCATATCGGGCCACCAGTATAATTCTCGTAAATCCTGATACATCTTCGTACCTCCGGGGTGTAATGCGAAATTGCCATCATGTGCCTCTCGAAGAATCAAATCTTTAAGCTCAGAATTAACTGGAATACAAAGTCGATTCTGAAATCTCAGATAATTCTGATCATCAATACTAAAATTCTCCATTGTACCATTCTGTACCATCTCTCTTTTCCTCAACAGTTTATCATCTTTCAACTGAGGTGCTCTAATCTGATCAAACATTATCAGCTTAACTCTCAATTCGGCTAAAATACCTCCATCATCTGTGATACTGAGTCATGCAAACATCGCTCTTAATTCAATTGCCGCTTTTCTACTCAATGCATCAGCCATTACGTTTGCCTTTCTCGGATGATAGTCTATAACATAATCATAATCTTTCAGAAGCTCGATCCAACATCTCCATCTCAAATTCAATTCTTTTTTGGGAAAAAAAAGAAACTTCAAGCTTTTATGATCCGTATAAATGTAGCATTTTTCACCATAAAGGTAATGTCTCCAAATTTTCAGGGCAAAAATCATAGCTGCGAGTTTCAAATCATGAGTTGGGTAATTTCTCTCGTGTGGTTTCAATTGACAAGATACACAGGCTATTACTTTTCCATCTTGCATCAACACACAACCAAGACCATTCAGAGATGCATCACTGTATACTATAAAATCATTTCCCGACTTTGGTAATGTAACGCCCCAAAAATCTTAAACTTCTTTTGTGTGATTTTTTATGTGAATGTGTGCTTAATGTTCTTAGGCAAATATTATTTGTGTGTTAGAAGGCCCATAGTCAAGTTTTAGATCCTAGCGTAGTATTTTTAAGAGTTTAATTTTGGCCTTCTAGAAGGTTAGAGGTAGTGTGAAGATGGATTCTAAAGGAAGTATTCAGAAGAGAAAATTTAGGAGAAGGATTGGGGATTTATCAGGGAGAAAAATGAGGAGATAAGATGGGAAAGAGGTGGAGCCAATTGAGACTTTAAGGCTAGCTAAGTTTCGGCAATAGGCTTTATATATAGGTACCGAATTTGAGGTCCTAGGTTAATGATGAGTTCTTCATCTTTTTCTTTTTCTTTGTGTTGCTAATTTTCATTCTTTCACCTCCCGAATTTTTGTTAGTTTTAGCCGAATTCTTTTTCCCTCACTTGCTAAATCTTTTCTATTCTTTCTCTTCTCAAATTCTCTTAGATTTACCCTTGGTTTAGCCGAATCCTTTTTCTACTCTTCTTCTTTAATTTGTGCCGAATAAACCTTATTCACCATATTAGTTTAAAAGTCAAAAAGTCGAAAAGTCCGTGGGCCGATTACTCTATTAGTGTAAGTACCTTATTTCTTTTTCGGTTACTATTGTTAATACCGATTGCTCATCTCCTTCACTATTCCTAATCAATTTTGGTAGGGAATTAGTATCGAATCTCAGGTCAGATCCCTGTCGAATTGCTCCTTAGGTGTTTCAGGTTTTGTAAGTGTAGCTCTAGGAGTGTTCGTGATTAGTGATTAAAGGAAATGACTGTATAAAAAGTGTCGCTTAAGGGTCACGACTAATGGAATTACGGTACGCTTTATTACCAGGTGTGTACATACACTATACACACACATCAGGTCGGTAAAATCCTGAAATGCCGAAAAGCCGAAAGTTGGCTGCAGTAGTCTTGCGAGTGCACAAACACTCGTGAGGGAGAAATCGATAGTGTAACAACCCAAAATTCCCGGGTACTGGAAAAACGAGTCGTAGGGCCTCCATCTTAGGAAAATAAGTTCGTAAGTATTTATTAAAAATATTTATAAGGTTAGTTATAAGTTGAATTAAATTTTGGTGAAGTGAATTTAGTTTAATTAGAAATAATTAGTAAAAAGAACTAAATTGAATAGAAGGTAAAAGTTTAATTTTAAGAATAGAAAATATTAAAGGATTAAATTAGTAATTAGACCATAAAAGTGACATGTGTGAATGATGGATAAAATACATGTGTATTAATTTTATTGGTATAAATGTATGTTATATGTGTTTGCTTAATTATTAAGTAAATGTTATTTATTTATTTATTTATTTGTTATAAATAATATTAAATAGGTAAATATTATAATTTTGTTGATTAATTATGATGGAGACAAGTGTATGGTGATGGATGATACATGTGTATGTATGTGTGTAAAACATGTGTATTTTTTTTATTTGTTATAATTAGATATTTTATATTAGTTAATTAATTAAGTAATAAAGAAACAAAAGAAAGAAAAAGAAGAGAAAGTTACCAGAGAAAGAAACGAAATTGGGGGAAAGAAAGAAGAAAAGAAAGGAAAAAGGAGAAATTAGGGTTTGGAAGCTTGAAAGTTAATTTGGTAAGTCAATTAAGTCCATTTCTTTGTAATTTTGATGTTTTTGAAGCTTTAGAGTTGAGTACTCTTAAATTTATGTGGAAATATTGAAAGTTGATAGACTTTTGAATAGTGTTCATGTTGAGAAAATGATAAAATTAGGGATTAATTTGATAAAGTTATTAATTAGAATTGATTTAAGGACCTAATTGTAAAATAGGGTATAAGTTTTGAGTTTTAGGGACTAATTTGAAAGAAATTCGAAATTTTGGAAAAATGATGAAAATTTGATAGTTATATGAAAGTTTTGATGAAAATTGAATAAGAAAATGAGGTGAATTGTTAAAAAGAAGAAAATGAAGTTAGTTGGGACAAATTTGGTATTATAGTAAAAGTTGCATGGAAAGTTAGTAAATTGTATAAATGTGTGTGTTATTAATTAATTGTAAATTTGCTAATTTTCGTAGCAAACAAGGAAAACGGGACGTCCAATACGAAAGGGAAGGAGAAAGTAGTTGAAGAATAGCTCGAGAAATCGGTTTGTATTATCATAATTCATTTATATTTATTATTTATATATTTGATTTCATTATGTTCAAATGAATGGAAATGGAAATTTAGTTAAGTAGTAGTATTTGAATTGTATGTTATTAAATGTGAGTATTGGAATGTATATGGATTTAAAGTGTTGGAATTGAAATGTGAATTGATTGGTGGATGAATGATTATATGTAATGAATTGGAATTGCTTGGTGATTATGTGATTATGATCAATGGAAAATGAAAGTGAAACGAATAAGTGATTACGGAACCCTATTAACTAGTCGGGCTTAGTGGATATAGTTGGCATGCCATAGGATCGGAACAGTTCAGAGATTCTTCGACCTTGAGTCGATGAGGCACTTGGTGTGCCATAGATTTGCTTCGGATAGTTTCGATGAGGCTTTGGTAGCCACTTTGCTTCGGCTCAGCCGATGAGGTACTTGGTGTGTCATAGATTTGATTTACTTCGAACTATCCGATGAGGCTTTGGTAGCCACTTTACTTCGGCTATGCCGATGAGGCGTTGGTCGCCATTCTGATATGTTAAGTGGATCCGCATATCCGCCGAGGTCCGAGTCATGTTAATAGGGGTAAACAAATGAAATGAGTAAATTGCAGGAATTTGCTTATTTGAATTAGTGAATGAAAAGTGAAAGGAATGTTGTAATATAAAACGTGAAATAAGATTGTGCAATGAAAATGAGGAATGAACCAAAAGCTTATGAAGTGTGTTACTTGAAATGTGAATGTGGAAATTTATATGTGGTTGTGGAAAGAACCAATGATTCTTGAGTTGTTAGAAATCTTGAAGATTATACATTGAACCCTTTATTTATATTGTGTTGTCTTAGTATGAATTTATGTGTATGATTTATTAGCCATTTATATATGTTATGTTATTGAATTGTTGTTATGATTTGAATTATGATAATACCACTGAGTATTTCCAATACTCAGCGTACGGTTGTTTTCCTGCGCAGGTTAGGTAAAATTGAGGTTTCGTCAAGCATCCAAATTAATCCCGATCTCAGCTCAAATTATTGGTGATGTATCCATCTTTTGATATTGTGGCATGTACTAGGTTAATGTTTGTCACTTGTATATATTTAATATTTTGGGTGTAAATATAGTGTATAGACTTTGAGAAGTTCTTGAAATGAATGAATGAGTTTTTGTTAAGTTTGAAATTGATTTGAATGATTTTTTATTGTCATTTATAAGCCAATTAATTGGGCATGTATTAGGGATGTTTTGAGGGTAAAAATAGCTTTAAAATGATGAAACATGCAGTTTTCACACGGCCAAATCACATGGGCGTGTGCCCTGGCCGTGTGGGGGAAGTCAGTAGCTTCCACGGGCTAGTCACACGGCCGTGTGTGGCAAGTTAGTCTGCCCACGGCCTGGCCCCACGGCCATGTGATTTCACACGGGCTGTCCACACGGGCATGTCCCAAGCCGCACGGCCATGTGCCCCTATTTTCTATGAAAAATTTTTAAAGTTCCTGGTTTGATCCAGAATCAATTTCTAAACTTATTTTGGGCCCCGTAGGCCTATATTAAGGTCTAATTGATGGAAATTAGAGGGTTTTTAATTGAAACTCAAATTTATATCTCGTTTTATTTCGTAAGTTAGTGTATGGTTCCGGTAATACCTCGTGACCCTGTTCCGGCGATGGTGTGGGGTTAGGGGGTGTTACAGATAGGTTACCAAAAACCCCATGAGAAATCTCATGGAATTGGGTCGTGTATTGGCCAATCGGGCTGGGACGAGCCAAATGGGCCCCATGGGCCATAGGGCCCTTAATAGACAAAACTGATAATTTGTTACCAAGTGATGAAATGAGCATATAGTTGCATGAATCTTTATAAGATTGGGCTTAATGGGTCATATTTGTGTAATTGGGCCTAAAAGGCCATTTATGTAGGTGATTGGGTTTGATGGGCTAAATGATATAGGTAAGTAAGTGGGCTCGCTAGGGTTTTATGGTGGACTTGTAGGCCTAGTTCCTAATGATTTCTCAAATACTCATAAAACTTTAATAACTATAAAGCAAGTTCGTGGGCAAGTCGTGCGGGTAAGGTGTGGCAATCAGCATATGCATGTCTAGGATTGGATCTAGGGGGAGCTTGGTATTTAAGCAGTCTTGATGACCTACCTTCTCTTCTCTGGAATCCTACCTGGTGCATATTGTCTATTCATTTTGACCAACGAGGACTTGTTGACGAGCCAAAGTTCATAATTAAAACTCATAATGTTAAGAATTACCAAAATACCCCCATAGGGTAGAACTACTAAAACACCCTTGTAGGGTAGAATTACTGAAATACCCTTATAAGGTAACATTACCAAAATACCCCTGGGTAATAGAATGACCAAAATACCCCTATGTGTATGAGTATAATTAATGTATGTTACATGTTATTTGCTACATTCATGAATTACAATATTTCATATGGGATGGGATTTTAAATGGAGGAAGTGTAATTAAGGGTCGCACGGTTGCTTGACGACTGTGGATCCACCGTAAGGCTTTAAGCCACCGAACAGTTTTGTTGCACCGTTAAATAGTATTGTAATCGGTACTACACCGTATAAGCAGTTATACTGCATCGTTAAGTGGACCGCATTGGTTCCACACTGGGTTGTAATAAAGACAGGTGGGTCGAGTATCTCTCCACAGGAGTGTGGGTTGGAAATGGGTGTACAGGATGATGGGATGTAAGCATTGCATACATGAACTGTGATCTGATGTTGAAATGGGCTTCGGCCCAGTTAAATGTGCTATGTGGAAATCAATATGGGCTAAGACCCTATTAAGGCCAAGGGCCACCGTACTTGTATTGGGCTCAGGCCCAAAATGATTTGATTAATGCATACTATTATTTGTTGAGTGTTATACACATTGAGTTTCAAAACTCACTCCTTCTTTTAATATTTTCAGGTGACCCTCAGTAGGCGGTTCGATGGATGGTGGGACTTAGAGGTGGCCAGCTAACAAGATATTATTATTTGGATTTTCTTTAGAATTCCTAGTATTTTGAAATTATTTTAGTTCGGATTGTAATAAGGCCTTATCTCTGGTTTTTATTTCATTATTGTTATTATGTTTTATACTTAGAAACAAAACATGGTTTTAGTTGCTTCATCCACTTTTCAATATTATCTAAAATTTATTGTTGTTTTTTTTTTTAAATTAAGCTTCCGTGGTAAATATTTTCCAAGTAATTAGTAATTTATAACAAGAAATAGCTTTTAAATACACCTCGTTTTGAAAAGAAATACAAATAAGAATTTTAATTAACTTTTTCTTAAGAAGGATTTTCAATGAAAACAAGGTTTTCACAAAAACACTTCAATGTGACATGCTGGATTCGGCCATAGCATCTGGGCCGGGTTTGGGGTGTTACAGGTAATGTCAAAACAGGTGCTTCAGTCGACATTTGCTTCAATGTCTCAAAACTCCACTGACACAGCTCATCCCAGATAAAAGGAACATTTTTCTGTAATAACTTAGTCATTGACAATGCTGTTTTAGAAAATCCATTTACAAATCTCCTGTAATACCCAGCTAGACCAAGAAAACTGCGTACCTCGGATATATTCTTTGGTGCTTTCCACTGAACAGTCGCTTCAATTTTCTTCGGATCAACTCTGATTCCCTCTGCTGACACTACATGTCCTAGAAATACGACCTTTGGCAACCAAAATTCATATTTGTTGAGCTTTCCATACAATTGTTTCTCCCGTAGGATCTGCAGTACAATCCTGAGATGTTGATGATTCTGACTTCGAATAAACCAGTATATCATCAATGAAAACCACTACAAACTGATCTAAATATGGCTGAAATATATGGTTCATCAAATCCATGAAAGCAGCTGGGGCGTTAGTCAACCCGAATGGCATTACCAAAAACTCATAGTGGCCATACCTTATATGAAAAGTTGTTTTCAGCACATCACTCTCTTTTACTTTCAACTGATAGTATCTTGACCTTAAGTCAATCTTTGAAAACACTGAGGCTCCTTTCAACTGATCGAATAGATCGTCAATCCGAGGCAATGGATATTTATTCTTGATTGTTACCTTATTCAATTGCCGATAATCAATACATAACCGTATCGAGCCATCTTTTTTTTTAACAAATAACACTAAAGCTCTCCACAGTGATATGCTAGGTCGAATAAACCCTCAGTTCAACAAGTCTTGCAACTGGATTTTTAATTCTTTCAACTCTGTAGGTGACATCCGGTATGGAGGAATACAAACAGTACTCAGATAAACCTCTATAGCAAAATCAACTTCTTTGTCTGGGGGCAAACCCGGTAATTCTTTAGGAAATACATCTATTACTACATCATGTGCACCACCCTCTTCTCGAGTTTGAACTACATATGCTCTAGCCGAAGCTCTGGCTGCTGACTGCTGTGTAACTAAGTCACTGCTTCTTCTAGAACCACCTCCTCTGGATACAGAACCACCTCTACCTAACCCTCTACCTTTAGCAGTAGATACTATTCTCTGTGACATTGTAGGTAAGTTATTATCAGGTTTCGAGCAATCTTTAATAAAGTGATCAGTAGAACTACATCTGAAGCAACCTCTAGTTAGCCTCTAACACTCTCCTCTATGTTTCTTCCCGCAGTGCTCACATTCTGGAATAGCAACTTCTCAGGATGGACCTCTCACACTACCCGTGGATACTGTCATCTGTTTGCTTTTACTTGTACCACCTCTATCCGATCTGAAACTAGATCTCCATCTATTTCGATACTCTTTTGATCTTTTTGGTGGCGGATTTGAACTAGTAGTTCCAACCCGTTTTCTAGTAGACTTAACTATTTCAAGCTTTTTATCCAGTCCCAAAACTTGCTCTACCATTTTAGCTCATTCAATCAGATCCACAAATTCAGTAATCCGCTGACATACCAATTGCACCTTTATTTCATCTCTTAAACCCCGTAGAAATCTTTTACAGCTATCAGTTTCGATCGAAATAAACTCTAAGGCATATCTGCTAAGTCTCGAAAATTCCTGCTCATAGTCTATTACTAACATATAACCTTGTTTCAGCGTTAAGAACTCTTGCTTCTTATCTTCAATGTCCATTTCCCCAATATATTTCTTTTGAAATTCTTTTTGGAACAAATTCCATGTTACTTGATTTTCAGGTAAATGCCGAACAACTGATTCCCACCATAGATAAGCTTTTCCTTGCAGTAATGATACAGCACATAACAGACTTTCCCAGTGGTACAATCTAATGCTGCAATACTCTCTTTGTCGACTCTATCCAATTTTCAGCTGGAGATGGATCGACTCCTTTTAAACCCATAAATTAAGTAGCATCATATTTTCTTAACTCCTTAATCGGGGCCTGTCTCTGACTAGGTACAGATATAGTAGCAAGAGTAGTTCTTGCCACTCTTTGTAAAGCATCAACTATTATTCTTAATATATCAGATTCATCTCTCTCATTTCTTCTTTCTACCCTAGGGGATCGACCCCTTATTGGGTTTATGCTAGGGGTAACTGATTCTATTTCATCTATTTCTTGGTATTCTTCATCTCTGGTTTTCATTTCTTCATTTATATTATCTAAATGTTCATCCGACATCTTTATCTATAAAACAAAAACAAACAGATAAGTCAGCATCCAAAAATTCTCGACTCAGTTTTGACTCAATAGTGGCATGTACCTCTAAACTCATTTTCAAGCTCGATTTAGTCCGATAATCGACTAAACCTGATAGCTCTGATACCAACTAAATGTAACACCCCCTAACCCCAAATCGTCGCCGAAACAGGATTATGAGGCATTACCAAACTTAAACACTAGCCAACGAACAAAACTGAGTCATAATTTTTTTTGTTTCAAATTAAAACTTTTCAATTTCCATCATAAACACCTTAATATGAGTCTACGATGCCCAAAACATGCTTAGGAAGTGGGTTGGGACTAAACCAAAAACTTTGAAAATTTTTCCTTAAAAATAGGGGCACACGCCCTTGTGGCCTGAGACATGCCCGGGTGGCCTGCTCGTGGGGCTCCCATGGCAGTGGGGCCAGCCTGTGGGCAATTCTGACTTGCAATTTAACAAGAAACAGAGAGTCACACGGCCTGGGCACACGCCCGTGTGGCTAAGCCATGTGATAACCTGACTTTACCTCATTTTTAAGCAATTTTTTCACGGTTTTAACACACGACCATGCTTGAAACCCACGTCCTTCACACGGCTAAGACACATGGCCGTATCTAGCCCGTGTGCTATCCTGACTTCACATTTAAGATACAGGGGACACACGGCCATTACACATGCCCATGTGTTAGCCGTGTATCTCATACGGTTTGGTCACACGCCCGTATGCCAAGTCGTGTGGGCTCTATGTGAACCTCAAACACTAAATCAACCTCCCTGCAATTTCAAATCAAAAACAATCCAACAACAGTATTCCAACCAATACATCTACACACTTAATACACTTAAATTATGCTTAAGTCATTGACTTATAAAATTTATCAAATAACATACATCATATCTTTCAAAATTAACTTATAAATAACCTAATCAATGACCACCAATAATGCCATTCAAAACTCAATTTGTATTTCATTCATTCATTTCAAATTCAAACTTAACATACCAAAACTTATATTTCATTGATAGTTCACACTACTTACTAAATTTCAACTTAGTACTTAATACCAAATTTACATCCCAAAATGCAAGTCCTATACAAATGACCAAAATAAACTTAGTACATGCCACTTGACCCAAAGTTAGATTACATCACCAAAATTTGCAACTGAAGTCAGAAGTGACTCAGATGCTGATCAGTACTTTCCTTTACCTAGCCTGTGCATGGAAAACAACCGTACACTGAGTATTGGAAATACTCATTGGTATTACCATTATTCAAATTATAGCAACAATGAAGTATCATAGACATACATAAATAATTAGCAAACCATACATATAGATTCATAATAAATTATCATAAATCTATTATACTCATTTCTAATAATTGATTCCATTTATCATCAATGAAATTTCAATTAATTCATGAACCTTGGATCATTTATTAACGACACATAATTGCTCAATTCACATTTTAAATATGAACACTTCATGAACATTTAGTTCATGTATTCAATCTCATTACTCAAATTTCATTTCATACTTTATCTCATAAATTCACTTTCTCATTTCATTCAATAGCTCAATCGCATTTATTCAAATTTCTCATTTATCTTATTTACCCCTATTAACATGACTCAGACCATGGTGGATACACGGATCTAACCAAACACACCAAAATGGCGACTAACGCGAACTATATCCGACTAGCCCGACTAGTTAATAGGGTATCGAAATCCTTTCTCTTTTTCAATCAAATTCACATCAATACACACTTTGATCACATTTTCTCACATATTTTCCATATCAATCACAATTTATTTACCATTAACATGATCACACATTTTCGCTTTGATTCCCATACAATTCTTATATCCAATTCACATATATACATATTTATATACATTCATCAAATAAATCTAAATCATATTCAACTCAAATATCAATATTTGCCTCAATTTCAATTTCCATACACATATATTAAAACTAAACATTTAATAAAAAAATAACTTGAATTATGTTAATACTAACCCAGATTTTTTCTCATATTTATTCCTTGTTTATTTTCTCCTTGTCTTTCGATGTCGATACTTCGGTTTCTTTGTTAGCTACGAAAATAATAATAATTTATACTATTAAATTCAGCAATAATTAATAATAATAGAATTTCCATCCAATTTATATCTTATTTTCAATTTAATCCTAATTAACTTATTTACTTTTCTAGCTTAATTTTTACTTTATTTCTACTCAATTTCCTTCCACCTTCCATCTAACTAACTATCAAATGTTCATATTAGAACCCTAATTCAAGCTTTCTTTCAACTTAATCCCTCAAACACAAAATTAATGACCTCTTTTACAATTTAATCTCTTAACTACTTCTAATAAAAAAATTTTATCAAATAGACTCCTAATTCATCATCTTGTCCAACATGAACCATTCTTAGAAACTTATGAATATCTTTCAAAACCTTAACTTATTTCCATCAAAACTTGTTCTAAAACTTTTAAAACATCAATATTAAGAGAAAATGACTTGATTGACTTACCAAAATAAATTTAAAGCTTCAAAATCCTAAATTCTCCCTTTTCTTCTTTCTTTTCTAATTTCGTTACTTGTTGTGTAACTTTTTTCTTATTGTGTTTCTTTTTGTTTTATTCTTTATTTTATTTACTTATTAACTTAATAATTAATAAATATTTATAAAAATATCTTTTAATTATCAAAAATAAATATTACAAGTGTGTTAATCCATATATATACATTCAGGGGCGAAGCTAGAACATTTTTGTAGGGGGCCGGATGAAATTTTAATTTTTTATAGTCTATATCTTTATAAATTTTAAAGAATTAAATTAAATTTTTATAATTTTAAGGGGGCAAAGTGCAATTTTACCTTTACTAATTTAAAATTTTTAAAAAATCTCAAGGGCTAAAATAGTAATTTTACATTTTAGGGAGGCCGGGGCCCATGCCAGCCCCCCTTTGGATTCGCCCCTGTTTACAGTTGTCCCATATCATCACCTTACACTTGTATAAATTTTTATTTATTTTATTTTCTTAATTAATTATAATATAATATAGTAATAATAATATTTTCTTCTTTAATAAGTAAATACATAATTAATTTATAAGTGTACATATACATTAATAATACACACGTCTTTCATTACTATCACACACATGTCACTTTTATAGTTTAGTTATTACTTTAGTCCTTTATCTTTTCACTACTCTAAAATTAAACTTTTGTACACTATTCAATTTAGTCCCTTTTTACTAATTACTTCTTAATTAAGTTAAATTCACTAAATAAGAACTTAATTAGGCACACTACAATACTCATAAATATTTCTAATAATTATTTTTTAACTCGCTTTACTAAGACGGAGGACCTATGACTTGTTTTTCCGGTACCCGTGAATTTTGGGTCATTACACAACCTGACTAAGGCGCTCTACCAGATGGATACACGCAAGCTTTACAGTGAGAAGTCAAAAACGAGAGCTCGTTGTCTCAGCTCGCACATGCCACGGGGTGCTCGCAAGGGGAGCTCGTGGTCTCAACTCACATATACCCAATAAGTTTGTATGTGGGGGCCATGAAGTCTAGTAGATAGCTCAGAACAATACATGTGTCCTGCATGCATAGAGTCTACTAAAAAAGTCAATTCTATGAATAGTAAATATTTATATAAATATTCGATTGTCTCCTCTAACAAGACACAACGAAAAATTATTCAACATTTATCAAATAAATAAATTTAAATAGTAATTTTCTTATGAAGATCCATCCCATCTCATTTTATTGTTTTTCAAAAAAAATAAAAATATTATTATACTATTTTTATCAAATTTA
Organism: Gossypium stocksii; assembly: GCA_020496765.1. NCBI lineage: Eukaryota > Viridiplantae > Streptophyta > Magnoliopsida > Malvales > Malvaceae > Gossypium > Gossypium stocksii. Next base: position 118,181,271 of record CM035623.1, read on the forward strand.
AATAAAATATGTTATTTGTTTAAATAATAATTCAGTCTCACTTATTTATTAGTTTCTAACTGAGCTCAATTAGAATTATATTTTGGAATTTTCTCTGTACTCATTGACTTTGCCACACTCCCCCGTCTTATACGTTGAGTCAGTGAGTCAGTGGGACGACTTAAAAGTCTCATTTTTTTTTTTTCTTTTTTTCCTTTCCCCTTTTATGCTCTTTTAAATCTTGTGATAATAAACAAGTAGGCAGCCTAACTTTTTCTCTATCTTTTTTTCTTTCTTTTAAAAGAAAAAAGAAAAAAGAAAAACTTTTACCACAACAATTAATTTAGGTTTACATTATTCGATGTTATTTTCATTAAATATTAGATTAAATAATAAATTAAATTTTTTTATTAAAAATTTCATTCATTTCTACTTTTAAAAATTAGTCCATATACATCGGAACAAAGTACACATAACACGCCACATGTAACTATTTAATTATTCTGCTAACCACGCCAGTTATTAGTAGTAAAATAAATGAAATTTTTAAAAGAAATTATTACTTTGCTCTTTGATGTAAAGTACATTACAAATTTACTCATTTTTTGGTAAAAGGAGTAAATGTAATCTAGCTCTTAGTATAAGAGCTTCCATGATATTTTTACCTTTATTTCGATATTTATATTAAACATATATGGGATAAATCCCAAAACTATATATGAGTTTGATATGCAATCGTATTAGAGCTGATCAAGCCCAGCCCGAAGGCCCACCCGAAAAATGGGAGGGTTTGGGCAAAAATATATGCCTAAAAAATGGGCTTGGACAAAAAATGTGGCCCATTTAGAAAACGGGCCGGGCCTTGGGCAAGATTTTTTTGCCCGGCCTGGCCCGAATTATATAATAATTTATATTTTATTTTATTTTTAATCATTTTAAAATTTTAATATAATTAATTTTTTTTATATTTTCAATTTGCGTATTGTTTTAAATAATTGTTTTAATATATTTTTTTATTTGTTTTAATATTTCTTTTTATGTTTTTAAATGTATTTGATTTATTATATTTAAAATTTTTTTATTTAATAAAATAAGCTAAAAAAATTTTAATATGGGCCAAGCCAGGTTGGGTTCGGGCTTAGTAATTTTATTTTGGGCCGGGCCCAGCCCTAGAAAACGGGCTTAAAATTTTGTTTAGACCCGACCTGGCTCATGATCAGCTCTAAATCGTATACATGAATTTTGATTTTGTATAATTTTATACATGAAATTTTGATCTGATCTAATTTTTGTAAATTATTAATACAATTATTGATATACCATCATTTTATGTTTATATATTGCATACATAGATAATAATATTTATGCAATATAAAAATAAAATGAAGTATTTATTTTTTTAAATATGTATGATTAAATCAAAATTAAAATTTCAAGTATATATTTGAACTACAAATAGAGTTTTACATGTATAATTGAAGCAAATTAAAATTAATATATACAATTACACATTAAATCAAAGTTAATGTATAATTTTTAAATTTATCCCAACATATACTTAAATATAGATTATAAGTATGATTTTATATACATAATAAATATGATCTTAACAAGGAAATTGGGTTATTCATAATCGAATATTGGACTGATCGCTACCCTTCTCATTGGTTGGAACATTCTTGTGAATAATATTTATTTCTTTGACATTCTTTTCAATGAATAATTTTTTGTTTGAACTTTAGTGAAGCATCAATAGTGAGCTATGATACTCTATATTTCCACTATTGCAGAAAATATTGGGACTATACCAACTTTTTAGTTTTTATTCAACTTTAAACGCGTTAATTGTGGACACTTTTGTAGATAAACAATGGTCAACTGTAGTGTTAAAGGAATATAAATTGGCAGCCATCATCAGTATGAAGCTCAAGTCGTATATGAAAGCAAAAAAAAAAAATTTTAAAAATTAAAAAAAAAAATGAGAGGTTTCACACTGTTTTTCATGGCTTTTATCACCATTTTTGCACCTACTGGGATTACCTTTTGTGAAGGCAATCCCAGGGTTGTTTGCATTGAGAGTGAGAGACAAGCTCTTTTAAACTTCAAACAAGACATCATTGATCGTTCAAACAGGCTATCTTCATGGTCTAAAAATGGTGAAGATTGTTGCAAATGGCTTGGAGTTTACTGCGACAACATAACAGGCCATGTTTACAAGTTGGATTTGAAGCCTCCTTCAAGCCCTCCTGTTTATGCATCAGATGCTGAATTTGGTGTTTATTGGAGATCAATCCTGAGAGGTAAAATAAACCCTTCATTGCTTTCATTGAACCAGCTGGTTCATCTTGATCTTAGCCATAACAACTTTGGTGGCACCCTGATTCCTAGTTTCCTTGGTTCAATGGAGAGTTTAACATTTCTTGACCTGTCTGATGCTCATTTTGGCGGAGTCATTCCTCACCAGCTTGGGAATCTCTCAAAACTGCAGCATCTTAACATTGGAGGTAACAGTAACAAGTTGTTTGAAGCTAAGAACCTTCAATGGCTTTCTGGTTTTTCTTCATTGGAGTTTCTTGATTTGAGTCAAGTGGACCTTAGTAAAGCCATTGATTGGCTTCAGGAAACCAGTAAACTTCCTTCTTTAAAAGAGTTACATTTGTCAGCTTGTTCTCTTGACAATGACCCTTCATCAACAATGGTTAATTATTCATCACTTTCAGTTCTTGACCTTTCAAACAACTATTTATCCCCTTCGGTACCTGTTTGGATTTTCAGTCTTTATAGCCTTGTTTCCATTGATCTTAGTGGAAATGCCTTTGAAGGTGTGATTCCCAGTAGTTTTCAGAACATTTCATCTCTCAAATCTCTTGATCTTTCCACAAACTCTTTCAATTCATCATTGCCTGTTTGGTTGTTCAGTTTGAACCATCTTGAATTCCTCAGCCTTAGCAGTAACCTTCTTCAAGGCAAAATCCCAGATTCCATTGGAAACTTGAGTTCCATCAAAACACTTGATTTGTCAGCAAACCAGCTTGAAGGAACACTGCCAATTTCCTTAGAAAATCTTTCCAATTTGAGGAAGCTTGATTTTTCAAACAACAAGCTTCATCAGGATACATCAGAAACCTTAAAGATCTTGTTTATATGCTGTTCAGATAAATTGGAATCACTGAATCTGGCAAATAACAATCTGTCAGGCCATTTGACTGATCAACTTGGACACTTTAAAAGCCTTTCTTATCTCATTCTTTCTCAGAATTCCATTTCTGGGCTCATTCCAGTCTCTCTAGGGAACGTTTCATCTCTACAATATATTGATGTTTCAGACAATCAATTAGATGGAAATCTTCCTGACCATCTTGAAAATCCCATGAATCTGGAATATATGAACATTGCTTATAATCTGTTGGAAGGGGCAGTGTCAGAAGGGTTCTTTTCTAGTCTCAAAAGACTCAGAGTTTTCAAGGCATCTCAAAACAAGTTGAAGTTTGAAGCAAACTCAAACTGGATTCCTCCATTTCAGTGTCAAACTATTGAACTGAGTTACTGGTTCCTTGGCCCCAAATTCCCAACATGGATTCAGTTTCAGAAGGATTTGTCTACTTTAGACATATCCAGTGCAGGGATTGCAGATGTTGTCCCCTCTTGGTTTTGGAACTTCACTTCCAAAATGGTGTCCCTCAACATTTCCCATAACCAACTTGAAGGTGAAATCCCATTTTTGGCAGTTCATAAACTAGTGGATTTGAGATCAAACAAGTTCTCAGGTACCTTGCCAAGGATTCTCCCTGATGTGGCAACATTGTTTTTCTCAAACAACTCATTTTCAGGCTCACTTTCAAGCTTTTTGTGTGATTACAAGTTGGGTGAGCCAAAGCTGTTTCTTCTCCAGCTTGAAACAAATCTTCTCTCAGGTGAAATCCCTGATTGTTGGCTGCCATGGCAAAGCATTCGAGTCCTAAATATGGGAAACAACAATCTGACAGGAAAAATCCCAGATTCTTTAGGATATTTGGGTTTCATGTTTCTGAACCTTAGAAACAATAAGTTGACTGGTGAGCTTCCATTGACTTTGCAGAACGACAGTGACTTGTTCATGCTTGATATTGGTGAAAACCAGTTCAAAGGAAACATCCCAAAATGGATTGGCAAAACTTTTCCAAATCTTGTGATTCTAAGTCTTCGTTCAAACTCTTTCAATGGCCACATCCCTGACGAACTTTGTGAGCTTAGTTCACTGCAAATCTTGGACCTTGGTGTGAACAATCTGTCAGGGGAAATACCAACATGTTTCCAGAATTTAACTGCAATGGCTACCAAGCCAAATGACACTGATGCAGTCATTGATTACTTCGTTGATGGGGAGTTCATAAGGAATGAATTACTGGTAATGAAAGGGAGAGTCCGTGAATATAGCACCATACTTTCACTGGTTACTACCATGGATCTTTCAAACAACAATCTCATTGGGAACATTCCCAAAGAACTAACCAATCTAGCAGGCTTACAGTCATTGAATCTATCAGGGAATTCCTTGAGAGGAAACATACCAGCTCATATTGGCGACATTAAGATGTTAGAATCTCTCGATGTTTCAAGGAACCATTTGTCTGGTTCAATCCCAGAAAGCTTGTCCAACTTGAATTTCTTGAGTCATTTGAACTTATCGTACAACGATTTGAGAGGAAGAATCCCATCAAGCACTCAACTTCAAAGCTTTGACAAGTTTTCTTACATCGGGAATCAACTTTGTGGGCCTCCAATCAATGAAAATTGCAGCAAGAAAGCTGAAACACCACAGAATGTTGGTAATGGAAGCCATGGAAATGAAAAAAGTGAAGGATGGTTGGAAAAGTATATGATTTATGTAAGTGTTGCAGTGGGATTTTTGGTGGGTTTTTGGGGCGTAATAGGGCCGTTGTTTCTTAGCGAATCATGGGCGTTGGCTTACTATGCAAAGGTGGAAGCCATTAGAGGCAAGCTTTCTTCCTTGAGGACTTAGTTTGCACCAAATGCAGAGTTTTGAGAAATAATTGTATTTCCTATGAGTTTGTTTTATGTATTTTGTAAATCAAAAAAATATTAATAAATTTTGCTTGGATTTTCCAAAAGATATATCAAATGAACATAAAATTTACTATTTTAATTGTTTAAAGGTAGGCTTATTAATATCAAATTTCGTTTTTATATATTTATTTATTTATTTTTAAGTGAACTCTTTTTAGTTAAATTTGATTTTTATTTTTTTTTTAAAATTTTCGTAAACTTTTTGAAAAATAAAAATTTAATTGATTTTTTAAAATAAAAATATATACTAAAATAGTAAAATTTTAAACATAGCAGCTTAGATAACAATTCATATTTATTTCATGCAGATTGTTTTGAATTTTTATGATTTCCTTTTATATTTTTTGAAATTATTTTTTAATTTTTATAATATCTAATTTATTTGTTAGCGTAACATATAAGATAAATAGTATCATGTCCATGTGAAATACACTTGGGCTATCACATAAGTAGCCATGTGGGCATTATTAAAAAAATAAATATTTTAGTAAACATTTTCATTAAAAAATAATTTAATTCTTTTAAAAAAATTAATAGTTAAACCTAACTTAAAAATGATTAAGAACCAAATTTATAGATAATCGTTCCCACTAAGGGTTCAATCCAAAATTAAAGCTACACAAATGGTGCTTTCATCAACCATTTCCATTTGCTTTGACAGGGTCCATCACATATTAACCTTCCCTAAGCTTCACTTCTTTCAACTCCACTTCATTAGGAAAGGGCATATGGGACACAATTGGCGTATATCAAAAAACTGAAATCCCGCGGATATGACCACAAGCCATATACAAGATAAAAAGATAAGAGGATAACAGCCAACTCGAAGAGAACGACCCCACCTTCCGGCCATTGAAAGACATTGAATAGTTAAATTTGATTACATATATCAAATTAATTCATCTCTCTTTGAAACCTATTTTACACATAATAAATCGTAAAAAGTCCCAATCGACACGGTCGTAAACCTTACTGATGTCAATTTTCAATGCTACCTCCCCCAACCGATCCCTCCCCATAGTGAATCAACTCAAAAGCAATCAGGATATTGTCAGTTATAAGCCGACCTAGAACAAAGGCTGACTTCAAAGGTGATACAATAGCAGGTAGTAACGTCTTTAGACGATTAGCAAGCACTTATCGCAATGATCTTATTAATATAAGACATTGCATAATGCTATAGGGCACAAGTCTTTCATGCATTGAGGCTTATTCTTCTTTGGAATAGGCACTATAATTGTTTCATTTAACTTAGCCGAAAACTCACCCCTTTCCAACCAAGAACTATTCTGAGCATACACATCACTCCCGATAATAGGCCAACATCGCTGAAAAGGCAGGATTTAAACCATCCGGTCTTTCTGCTTTATCCGGGTGCATCGACATTATCGCCTCCTTGAATTCCCAAGCCTCAAACGAGGCCAACAAGGCCATATACTGAGCATCTCCTACCGAAGGAGCAAAATCATTAAAAGCCAAATAATCAGTAGAAGTAGAAGCCGAAAAAGCTCCTGAAAGTACCTCGCAACCATATCACACATACACTCATCATTAGTATAGGGACTGCCTGACTCATCCAGTAACATCGTAACTTGATTAACTCGGCGACACTTTGAGGCTCGCGCATGAAAACACCTAGTATTTGCCTCCCCCTGACTCAACCATAACACCTTTGACCTTTGCCTCCACTACAAAGTTTGCTGAGCCAATAAATTATTCAGTTGGGTCTATAAAGTATACAAGGAGGAGTCATTAATGTTCAAAGTGGCAACTTCAGCAGCATTAATGCATCCATGCGAATCATGCATACGTGCATACTTTATGTGGTTGAAGTGCAGTTTACAAGTTTTCACGTACCTTATCTGGTAGAAGTATGTTTTGTCCATCCACCGACCTGTGAACTGATTTGACAGAAACTTTTTGACTAAAAAGGCTAGTTAGCTGCTCAGTTCTATTTTAGGCAGGTCCTAGGTTATCATTAAGTTAATTTAATGTTTGTTCACTTGCTCAAGTTATTTTTATTTGTTTTTCAAATATATTTGAAAGGTGTAACTAATGTTTATGATATAGAGAGAGTTGATCTTTTGTTCTCAAAAATTTTTTCTCTGTTTTGCTTCTGCTTTGAACCTAAGAACACAAGCTTTTCTTGCTGTTCATTTGATCCAACACCAATTACCTACATAGGTAATCCGTGTTCTCAGTATCAACACTAATTACCATCATAGGTAATACATGCTTTCCGTGTTCTCAGTATCAACACTAATTACCATCATAGGTAATACATGCTTCCAACCCCAACAAATGGTATCAAGAGCCTAATTCTTTGAGGACCTTGGTTGTGTTTTTGTATTCGAGTGAAAAGTGTTTGAAAGAAGCAGAAGCAGAAGTTTTTCGTTGGTTTGTTTGTTTGCTGCAAAAATGAGCTTTACACCACCACCACCACCACCACCCGTGTTTGCTGGAGAAAACTACCACATTTGGGTAGTCAAGATGAAGACATACCTCCAAGCACATGATTTGTGGAGTGTAGTCGAAAATGATGCTGAACCAGCTCCATTGAGAGCTAACCCAACCATTGCACAGATGAGGCAACACAGTGAAGAGTGTGCCAAGAAGCATAAAGCAATGGCCTGCTTGCAAAATGGGGTATCCGATGTGATTTTCACTAGGATAATGGCTTGTAGCACACCCAAGGAAGCATGGGAGAAGCTGAAGGAGGAGTTTATGGGGTCAGCTAAAACAAGGCAGCAGCAACTTATCAACCTTAGGGGGGATTTTGAGAACCTTAAGATGAAAGAGTCAGAGACCATTAAGCAGTACTCTGATAGGATAATGGCTACTGTCAACAACATAAGGCTCCTTGGAGATGATTTCAGTGAGAGCAGAGTTGTTGAAAAAGTCATTACAACTCTCCCTGAAAAATTTGAGTCGAAGATCTCTTCATTGGAGGACTCGAGGGACTTGTCAACCATCTCCTTGTCTGAGTTGGTAAACTCCCTATATGCACTTGAGCAAAGAAGAGCCAATAGGCAGGAAGAGCATCCTGAAGGAGCTTTCCAGGCAAAGGCTAAGGAAGCCTCAAGTTCCAGCTACAAAGGGAAAAAGCCTTGGGTCGATAGAAGGGAGAAATCGAAGAAAGATGCAGAAAAAAGGAGGTTTCCACCATGTGTTCACTGTAAAAGGAACACACATCTAGAAAAGAACTGCTGGTATAGACCGGATGTTTAATGTAGAAGCTGTAAACAGTTTGGACATGTTGAAAAAGTGTGCAAGAACAAAGGCAGAACACAAAATCAGCAGCAAAACCAAGCTCAAGCTGCTGAAAATGTTCAAGCTCAGGAGGAGCATGTTTTTACAGCCTCAAGCCTTGAAACCACAAGTAAAGCCAAATATAGTTGGCTTGTGGATAGTGGCTGCTCACATCACATGGCAGCTGATGAAGGCTTATTCAAGGACCTTGACAAGACTTTCACCTCAAAAATCAGGATAGGCAATGGGAACCTGATTGAAGCTAAAGGCAGAGGTGATGTTGTGATCAACACTGGTTCAGGTAACAAAGTTATTTCTGATGTGTTTTTTGTTCCTGATATTGATCAGAATTTATTAAGTGTTGGTCAATTGGTTGAAAAAGGGTACTCATTGATTTTTGAGAATGGTACCTGCACTGTTAGAGATACATGTGGTCAGGAACTGGTCTCAGTAGCTATGGCTGATAAGTGTTTCATGCTGGATATGAATCAGTTTGAGAAGAAGGCCTACACCAGCCTCATTGATAACACTGGCTTATGGCACAGGAGATTAGGCCATGTTAATTACAAGTCACTTGATCAGCTGCACAAGTTAAACTTGGTTGAAGATATGTCTAAAGTTGAAGTCAGTGAGAATGTTTGTGAAATTTGTCAGCTCGGGAAGCAAGCAAGATTGCCTTTTCCAACTAATCAAGCATGGAAAGCTCAAAGCAAGCTTGAGTTAGTTCATACTGACATTTGTGGACCGATGAAGACATCTTCTCTGAATGACAGCAAATATTTTGTGCTGTTCATTGATGATTTCAGCAGATTCTGTTGGATATACTTCTTGCGGCAGAAGTCTGAAGTATTCGAAGCATTCAGCAAATTCAAGGCACTGGTTGAAAATCAATCAGGCTGCAAAATTAAAGCCTTGAGGTCTGATAATGGTGCTGAGTACTTATCAGAAAAATTCCAGAAGCTGTGTGAACAAGCTGGAATTCACCATCAGCTGACAACAGTCTATACTCCCCAGCAAAATGGAGTATGTGAAAGGAAAAATCGAACAGTGCTCGACATGGCTAGATGCTTATTGTTTGAAAGCAGGTTGCCAAGCAAATTCTGGGCTGAAGCAGCAAATACTTCAGTATATTTGCTCAATAGATTGCCTACTACTGCTGTTAAGGATAAAACTCCTTTTGAAGCTTGGCATGGACTTAAGCCAACCGTGTCACACCTAAAAGTGTTTGGTTGTGTTTGCTACACTCTCATTCCTGTTGAGAAGAGAACCAAACTTGAAAGAAGATCAATGCCTGGTATCTTTGTTGGCTATAGCAGTATAAAAAAGGGCTATAGGGTGTATGATCCTTCAACAAAGAACATCATTGTGAGCAGAGATGTGAAGTTTGATGAAGGAAGAGTTTGGGATTGGAATGGGACAGATGCAAGCTTGAATGAGGAAAATCAACAAGACAGCAACTTAGAATTAGCTGAAGAAGGGCCAGTTGATGATGTTGATGATGCACCTGTGAGAGGCACAAGAACTATTGCTGATGTTTACCAAAGGTGTAATGTTGCAATAGTTGAGCCTTCCTCTTATGATGAAGCAGCAAAGGAAAGTTGCTGGCAAGAAGCAATGGAAGCTGAAATGAGGATGATCCACAAGAATGACACATGGGAGCTTGTTGATAGGCCAGAAAAAAGAAAAATTATCGGTGTCAAATGGGTGTTTAGGACTAAGAAGAATGCAGATGGGTCACTGAATAAGCACAAGGCCAGATTAGTTGTGAAGGGTTACAGTCAACAGCAAGGGGTCGACTTCTTTGAAACCTTCGCACCCGTTGCAAGGTTAGACACCATAAGGCTGTTGTTTGCCGTAGCAACTCAAAGACAGTGGAAAGTGCATCAATTGGATGTTAAATCAGCATTTCTAAATGGACTTCTAAAGGAAGAAGCTTTTGTTGAACAACCTGAAGGTTTCAAGGTTGCTGATGAAGAACACAAAGTTTACAAGCTGAAAAAGGCTTTGTATGGGTTGAAACAGGCTCCAAGGGCCTGGTATGACAGAATCGATGACTACTTATCGAGGCTCGGGTTCACAAAGAGTATAAGTGAGCCTACTCTTTACATCAAGAAGGCTGGAGAGGAGACCTTGCTGATTGTGTCTCTATATGTTGATGATTTGTTGGTCACTGGTTGTAAATGTGAATTGATTGAAGACTTTAAGAGGCAAATGCAAGAAGTTTTTGAGATGACTGATCTTGGCTTGATGACATACTTTCTCGGTATGGAGGTAAATCAACTTGAGGATGGGATTTTCATAAGCCAAAGAGCATTTGCAGAGAAAGTCTTAGACAAATTCTCCATGTTAAAGTGCAAACCTGTTAACACACCTGTTGCACCAGGAGAAAAACTGTCAAGCACCAGTGAGCATGATCGTGTGGATGAAAAAGGGTATAGAAGTATGGTTGGTTGCCTACTCTATTTGACAGCAACAAGACCTGACATTATGTATGCAGTGAGCCTTCTCTCGAGGTTCATGCACTGCAGCAATGTTGCACATTTAAAAGCTGCAAAAAGGGTTCTAAGATATGTCAAAGGAACCTTGAATTTTGGTGTGAAATTTGAAAGAGCAGAGGAGCTGAAGCTTGTTGGATATTCAGACAGTGATTGGGCAGGCTCAATCGACGACATGAAGAGCACATCGGGTTACTTCTTCACTCTAGGCTCGGGTGTTTTCAGCTGGAGTTCAAAGAAGCAACAAACAGTAGCTCAATCTACTGCTGAAGCTGAGTATATTGCAGCTGCTACTGCTGTTAATCAAGCCATTTGGCTTAGAAAGCTGCTTGAAGATTTGAATGCTGATCAAGCAGAGGCAACTGAGATCAAAGTTGACAATCAGTCAGCTGTAGCAATTGCCAAGAACCCTGTGTTTCATGGCAAAACGAAGCACTTCAAGATCAGATATCATTTTATAAGGGAAGCTGAATTGTCAGAAGAAATTAGCTTGGTTCATTGTTGTTCAAGAGACCAACTTGCTGATATTTTAACCAAACCATTGGCTGTCACAAGGTTTGAGCTTCTGAGAAAAGAGATTGGAGTTTGCTGCCTTATTGCCAATGAGGAGTGTTCAAAGTGGCAACTTCAGTAGCATTAATGCATCCATGCGAATCATGCATACGTGCATACTTTATGTGGTTGAAGTGCAGTTTACAAGTTTTCACGTACCTTATCTGGTAGAAGTATGTTTTGTCCATCCACCGACCTGTGAACTGATTTGACAGAAACTTTTTGACTAAAAAGGCTAGTTAGCTGCTCAGTTCTATTTTAGGCAGGTCCTAGGTTATCATTAAGTTAATTTAATGTTTGTTCACTTGCTCAAGTTATTTTTATTTGTTTTTCAAATATATTTGAAAGGTGTAACTAATGTTTATGATATAGAGAGAGTTGATCTTTTGTTCTTAAAAATTTTTTCTCTGTTTTGCTTCTGCTTTGAACCTAAGAACACAAGCTTTTCTTGCTGTTCATTTGATCCAACACCAATTACCTACATAGGTAATCCGTGTTCTCAGTATCAACACTAATTACCATCATAGGTAATACATGCTTTCCGTGTTCTCAGTATCAACACTAATTACCATCATAGGTAATACATGCTTCCAACCCCAACAATTAATTCGACTAGCTTGCACAACCGAAATGCTCCTCTTCAAATCCCCAATATGAACCTCAAAGTTCGAACCAGCCGAACGGCACCAACCTTGTAAAGCTTTTCTATAGCTTCGTAAATGATCAACGATACCCACCGAAGCCGACTCAATCAAGCACTCGACCACCACAGAATCGAAGCCATCCTCAAAAAGCCATGCATTTCAAACTTAAAGCGCTTCATCCGACGCGACGGAAAAGAAGTTTTGTAGACGAAAAGAATAGGATTATGATCCGAAGTACTACTCACCAAATTGAATAGCCAAAACAAAGGAAATAACTGCGTCCAATTTGAACTCATGAAAGCCCTGTCCAAACGCTCCATAACGAAAGAGTCAGCCCCCCGACCCCTTTCCCGCGTAAATTCCGACCCTACTAACTGAGCTTCAGAAAGATGATAGTCCATAATACAATCACGGAAGCCATTTACACCACCCCACTTATCATTAATAGAAAGCAAATGGTTGAAATCCCCAATAAAAACTCAAGGGAGTGTAGAGTGTTGGGCCAACGTACGCAACAAATCCCAACTTTCAGCCTTATGAGATGACTCAGAAACCTTATGATTCTCATCTTCTGTTATTACAGTTGTAACCAAACGTACAGTCAATAAATATATATTTATTAAGAAATTAAGAATTTTATATTAGGTACTTGAGATAAATTTATAAAATTTTAATAGATCATAACTAAAAATTTTAGGCTAAATCATTAAAAATTTCAAAAAAAATTATAATTTTTTTTATAAAGGTTTTATAATTTTTTAGTTTTTTCACATTTTAAATTTTCAAATGATTTTTATAAAATTTTTTAGTTTTGAAGCCATCCACAATGAATCTGAACAAATGATTGTCTAGGTTCAACTTGTCTAGGTACATTCTAAATGCACATTTTTATTAGCATTTTTATTTTCTTATAATTTTTAAATTATTTTGAATTTTTCCATATTTTATTTTTATAATATTTTAGAAATTTTTTTAATAATTATAAATATTTTTTATAATTTTTTAAGTTTTTTCTTTTAATTTTGCACTCTTCGAAAATAAATTGGACAAATAGTTTTCCTAGATTAAATGAACCTTGACAACCATTTTTCAATATTCATTATGTATGCATATTTTAATTAATTTTTTAAAGCAATATTTTATTTTTTTTAAAATATTTTTTGTTGATATGGCAAGCCAAGTTAGCATACTTCTACGTGGCAACTTCTAGTTGTAACGACCCGAATTTTTCGGTTATCGGAAAAGTTTATTTTCGGGTCTTCGTTTATAAAAAAAATGGGTTCATAAATAATTATTAAAAATAATTATAAAGTTAGATGAGTGGTTAATTAAAGTTTAATTAAGTAAATTTAGTTTAATTAGAAATAACTAGTAGAAAGGACTAAATTGAATAGAATGCAAAGGTTTGATTTTAGTAAAAAGAAATAATAAAGGATTAAATTAGTAATTAGACCATAGAAATTGACATGTGTGTATTATGGATAAAATAAATGTGTATTAATTTTATTGGTACAAATGTATGTTATGTATATTTACTTAATTATTAAGTAAATATTATTAATTTATTTGTTATAATTATTATTATTTGGGTAAATTTTATTTTATTAAATTGTTGAGATGATGACAAGTGGGTGGCAAGGATTAAAACAAGTGTATGTATTTTAATGGTATAAGTGTATGTATTTAATTGGTTGATAAAAAGATATTTTGTAATAATTAATTAAATAAGTAATAAAAGAAATTAAAAAGGAAATAAAAGAATGAAAAGAAGAAAAGAAACAGAGAACCAAACGTGAGAAGGGGAAGAAAAAGAAAAAAAGAAAGAAGAAAGGAAAAATTGGGGGTTGATGCTTGAAGCTAAAATTGGTAAGTCAATTAAGTCCTTTTTACTTAATTTTGATGCTTTAGAAGCTTTAGAACAAGATTTTGAGGAAATTAAATGAATATTTTGAAAGTTATTAGATTTCTAGATAATGTTTATGTTGAGTAAAAAGATGAATTAGGGGTTAAATTGATAAGAACTCAAGTTAGAAATGAAATAAGGATTGAATTGTAAAGTAATTCATAAGTTTCAACATTGTAGGGACTAAATTGATGAAATTTCGAAATTAGGGAAATATGCTGGAAATTTAGTAGTTAAGAATGAGTTTGGACAAAGTTTGAATAAAAATGAAGAATGAATTGAGTTGTAAAAGAAAGTAAACTTAGTTAGGATTTAATTGCAAAATAGGCTACAAGCAAACTGTTTTGGGCAGCAACATAAGTATAGCTTTGAAAAATCACTAAAAATTGTAGGAACTGAATTAAAGGGTGAATAAGATATGAAATTAAAGCTTATTGAGTCTATTTTTATATAAAAGAAACATAACAAGCAAATGAAGTCTATAAATTGAGATATTTAAATTTTGGTAAGATTAGTTCAGAAAGATTTCGAGATACTCTGTTTTAAGTTTAGAAAATCATTAAAAATTGTACAAAAATAGTTATGAGTTGCAATTTATGTGCTCGGAATCGTCAGTGAGTCTAGTTTCAATAGAAATAGACGAGAACATTATCCGAATCCTGAGTTATGAGATAATTGAATTTTAGTACAGGAGGGTCAGAACTGTCAGACAGTAAATCAAGGGTAACTTTGAGGAATAAACTGTATTAATTGGTAAAACTAAAAATTCTGGAAATTTTATGATAAAAAGTTACATGAGTCTAGTTTCAGGAAAAATTAACGAAACTTGATTTGGAGTTTCGTAGCTCCAAATATAAACAATTTAGTGACTGTTGCGCGGGTAGACAGCTTTAAAAGAATATATGAGTAAATAATAGGATTGTGTAAAAGAAAGTAGAATGAAGAGGAAGAATAGGAATTGAATAAAAGTTTAATTATTTCGAATTTTAATGCTGTAATTAATAATGTAAATTATTATTATTGCCGTAGTAAATAAAGAATTCGAGACATCGAGCAAGGAAGAAAAAGAGAGAAACCAATGGGGAGTAAAAACGAGAAATCCAGGTTAGTATTACTATAATTCAAATTTGATTATTTGTTAACTTTTAAATTGATATGTATATAATAAGCAAATTGAGGTAAGTAAAAGAATAAATTGTGTGTGAATTAAATGGAAATTTCTGATAATATGGTTTGAATGAGAAGAATTAATGTGGTATTGAATTATATATGTTGGATTGAGAAATTGATATGAATGTGAACATTAGAAATTATAAATTGAATAATATTGAAATGAAGTATGAACATATATAAGCATTTGATAAAACATTGATTGGAAAGTGGAAATGTATTGAATTGAATACATGAGGAATTGTGATTGGAATGCCTTTGAATTGAATCAAATTGGATTGAATGTGATTGAGTTGAAATGTGACTTGGAAGTAAATAATGTGAATATGTGAATTTGAACTTGAATCCGAATGATTGTGATTCAGTTGAAAGTGGAAGTGAAATGAATAAGTGATTTTCGATACCCTATTAACTAGTCGGGCTTAGTGGATATAGTTGGCATGCCATAGGATCGGAACAGTTCAGAGATTCTTCGACCTCGAGTCGATGAGGCACTTGGTGTGCCATAGATTTGCTTTGGATAGTTTCGATGAGGCTTTGGTAGCCACTTTGCTTCGGCTATGCCGATGAGGTACTTGGTGTGCCATAGATTTGCTTCGGATAGTTTCGATGAGGCTTTGGTAGCCACTTTGCTTCGGCTATGCCGATGAGGTACTAGGTGTGCCATAGAATTACTTCGAGCTATCCGATGAGGCTTTGGTAGCCACTTTACTTCGAACTATCCGATGATGCGTTGGTCGCCATTCTGATATGTTTAATTGGATCCGTGTATCCGCCAGGGTCCGAGTCGAGTTAATAGGGGTAAATAAGTGAAATGATAAATTCTGAATGAATGTGATTGAGCTATTAAAAGAAATAAGAAAGTGAATTTAAGATATGAAATATAAAATGAGATTTGTGCTATGAGATTGAATGCTTAAATTAAAGATTCATGAAGTGTTCAAAGTTGGATTATGAATTGAAATATTATATGAGATTGAGAAATGAAATTAAAGTCCATAATTTGTGTGAAATTTATATAAATAAATAATAAAAGAATTTAATTGAAAAGAATCGTATAATTGGATTATATAAGTGAGTGTGAATTTGGTATGTGAAAATGAAATTGAAATATGATATTTTGGATTATGAATTAAATGTGAAAGAATTGATTAAAGTAAAGTGATGATTTATGAAAACAATTAGTGAAATTGTTATGGTGGAGATAAGGTTTTGGTAAACCTAAATTGCAATAAAACTAATATTGAATAAAGTGATACAATTTAGTGAATTATATATGATATGAAATGAGCTAATGAAATGAGATGTGAAAAATTCAATGAAATTTGGGTAGTGATCTAATGTATAAGTTTCATGAAATACAAGTTTGAAATAAGGCTTATAATTATTAAGTAATTTGATTAAAAGTATGAAATAATTATTAAGTAATTGAAATATAAATTAATGTATCTAAGTTATTGTATAATTTGAATTATGGTAATACAACTGAGTATTCCCATACTCAGCGTACGGTTGTTTCCGTGCGCAGGTTAGGTAAAATTGAGGTTCAGTCAAGCATCCAAATCAATCCCGATCTCAGCTCCAATTTGTGGTGATGTATCTATCTTTTGATATTGTGGCATGTACTAGGTTTAGTATGAGTCACTTGTAAAATTTTTTTTTATGTTTTGAATACAAATATAGTTCTTATGTATTGTACAATGTTTGTAATGAAATAAATGTCAATTGGGTTAGTGTTATGTGAAAATGAGTGGATTATGAATTATGTAATAGAGTGCATGAGGGCCAAAGGCTTGGTAGATAGCCTCACACGGCCTGAGTGGTTGGTTACACGGGCGTGTGACCAGACCGTGTAGAATTTGACAGATTCTTCCACGGGCTGAGCACACGGGCGTGCCTTAGCTGTGGAAAGCACACGGCCTGACTCCACGGGCGTGTGAAATAACTTGTGGCCGTGTCGGGTATGTCAGAATGTTCCACGGTTAACTAGCATGGGCGTGTGAAAGCCACACGGTTTAACAACACGGCCGTGCTAAAAGTCACACGGGCGTGTGTGACGATGCTTTTCATGAAAAAATTTTCTAAGTCACGACTTGTTAGGATTCGAATCCTAACCATCCGAGATGTATGTAAATAGTCCGAAAACAGTTAATATGAACGTTTATACAATAAATTACACAATATTTTAGATTCATTTCCGATCAAGTTCTATAAAGTTCTGTTAAGTCTGGTAATGCTCTGTACTTGATTCCGGAGACGGTCTCGGGTATAGGGTGTTACACTAGTGGCTTTCGTCAACTACATCAACGCAGTTAACGGTAAAAACCAATCAATTGATGAATTTTGTTACCGGATAGGATCAATTGATTTTTAGGGGTCACTATGCTCAATTGGGTGTTATTTCTTCAAAAGGCTTAATTGATGTTTTTTTCACTAAAGGCTTTTCTAACCCATTAGCCTATTTTTTAAGTTTATTAGATTTGTTGCTTCTTGTCATACCCTTAGCAAGCCCCATGGATGGTCCTTTGCCTTGTACTCTCAGTAATGACATATGGTTGGTTCTTAGTGATGCCCCTACTAATAACCATCTGGCTTGTCATCCATGACTAGTCACTCGCTTTTGGCCACCAGCTCTTATCTTCCAAGGGGGACCACTAGAGTACCATCAAAGCATAACAACCTTGTACTACTTCATTAAGGAGAATGTCAGAGCATGATCACATAGTATTTCATTTGATGACAACTAACATATAATTAACCTACCACCTAGTCAACCACATGAGCAGCCTACCATTTGCATTTCTACCAAACAAGGGGACCTCCCCTATATATACCCCAACACACGAGATATCATTGATTTGATTTCTTCCCTAAAACACTCCATCTAAGAACTTAATCCTCGCCTTTCCCTTCTCTTCCTCTCTTTTTTAGCTCTTTCCTTCGGCTTTTTGCTTGTCACAAGTGAATCGACCTCCAAATGTCCACCATTTTCTCCTCCTAATCTCTTCATTATCGATCCCCTTATATCAACAATTAGTGCGATGAGTGTAGATCGAAAACCATGACTCACTCCTCAGCTAATACCTTGGCTACCTAGCAACAAACCGCAAGCTAGAGCTCCCTTCATCCCAACTACAAACTCAACCACCTGTGCATATCACTCCACAGTCACCTCTTAGCCTTGACCAGACCACTCAACATTAGTCTCAACCTTTACCAGGTACCTCCTCTACTCTCCCTTAAGATACTCACATTTATCCACTTTATTACCAATTTCCTCCACCACGCTGGTGGTACGCTCAACCTCCTCATGGCAACACCACCATCACTCCTATGAACCAAACCTTTTAACACTCGAACTCCAACTTTAAACAACAGATCACTAAGATGCAAGAGAAGATGCAACATCTTGAGGCTTAATTTAAGTCCAACGCTTGTGGACTTAAAAAATTCCCAAAACGAGCACCTTGTTGAAGAGTTAAGGGTAGGCAAGAAACCTACCATAAGAAACTACTAGCTTAATATAAATAATTTAAATAACATTTTTTTTAATTTATGTAATTTATTTACGTGCTTGGCCGAGGAAGTATGTGGACTTGCGTATTAGATTTTACCCTTATATTTGATCAGAAGATTAACTCTTGGTCTATCCTAAAAAGCAACATTAAAACCTTAAAAAAAGTGATTCATACGAAATTTATTTTAATTTTAATTTTTGTTATTATCTTTGTACTCATAGATTTTGTGACGCTTTCCCGCCTTTTAGGTTGCTCAGTGTGAAAACTTAATTCTTTTTTCATCTTGCGATAATAAACAAGGCTCTCTTTTTTCCGTTCTTTAAAAGAGAGAAACTTTGTCCGCAACAATTAATTTAGGTTTACATTGTTTTCCTTTTTTTTTTTTTTAAGATAAAAACAAAAAAAAAAAACCTAAATATATTCGGTTTTTAAGCCTCTCCAACACACCTGGACTTAGTTTCCTCATCTTTAAATTTATCAAAACGCAAACAATCATAAATAAAAGAAGATGAACTATCTAAAAATACACGACTTGCATGTAATAAAACCACCTTAGTTAAATTATGAGTTGTTTTATTTATATTTTGGTATATCCAATAAAAAAAAGAAAGAAAAAAAAACTACTCTTAAGCAAAACGATAATTATTAATGTTCCATGTCGAAACCATTTTTTTTCTAAGGATTTTGAAAAATGAGATCGACTTTAAAATTTGGAAATGGAGTCGCCACCGACTTTTTCGAGGTGCGATCGGGTCACCTTAAATTATTTTAATAAACTTTTTGGGTTATCAAAACAATTAATTCTGGTCTACGAAAATAAAAAAAAAAAAGGCTCAGGAGTCGGTTACGTACGAGGAAGGGTTAGCACCCTCGTAACGCCCAAAATTGGTACCTAGTTGATTACTTAATGTCCTAACGTCGAACGTTTGAAAAGATTTTAAAATATGATCCTTTTAATTAAAAGAACATTTGAACAAATTAAAATGAATACCGAGACCCGCTTATCTCAAAGATGTAAGATGCCGTACCCAGTAAGTTAGGATGCGGCATTTAAATTCTTCGAAATTAAACGTGTACCCCTTTTATGTAATTAAATTAGAGAAGGATATTTGATTATTTGAGTCGAATAAAGAACTGAACCCAATGAGTTAGGGTTCGATTCCTCAAAATTCCAAATAGAGAATATTGCCTTTATTTTTTGAAATTCTTATCTCGGGATGATAAGACATCACATTCAGTAAGTTAGGACATAACATCTCGGACCCTCGAGAATAAGCTTTTTATGAAGATTTTATACGTTTTAATTTAAGAAAAGAGGGCTCGATTGCTAGGAATTGTTGAGAAAAATCGGAACCTAGTGAGTTAAGGCACGATTTTCTCATGGTTCCCGAACACGAGCATTGCTTATTTAAAACCTTTGAATGGCATGATTTTAAAACTCAAATAATGTTGAAACACGATTTTTCAACGAATAAAATACGAGGGACTAATAGCTAGTAAGTAAAGAACTAATTCATAAACACGATATTCCATCAATGCCCCCTAATAACCAACAAATACAAAATGATGCACATAATAACAACGATCATACAACATGTCATCGTATGCGAACAATAATATTAATATTCGAAAATTAAGAACAAGTTTAAAAGAAGTATAAAACAAATTAAAATAAATGAGATATAACGATGCTTTTAACAAATAAGAATAAATAATCATGAAAGAAAGTTTAAAAATTAAAAAAATCTGAATGAAAATTTTAAACAAGCAACATATACAAAAAGTATAACGAAATAAGGTTTTTAAGAAAAAAAGAAAAAAAATCATGTGCCCATTGAAACAAAATGCATACACATATAATAGCTTTTATAGAACAACGTAAAACCAACGATATGTACATGGATAAACTAACTTTAGTGTGAACTACGCATGGATATAAAGTTGGTGATATATATAAAATATTTAAGTTAAATATTATGCAAATCTTGGAACAAAAGGGAGATATAAAAGTAAGAAAGGATTATATAACAGAAAATATATTTATGTATATATATATATATATGTGTGCTAATGAAAATTTATATATAAATATATATAAAAGTATTTGAAGTAAGCAAGAATACAAAAATAGGATCTTTTTGGGACCTAAACTTTATATATAAATAAATTTTAAATAAAACACATGTATTAATAAATAATATTTGGAAGATAATATATATATAAAAGTAAGAAATAGAAACATAGCCAGAATACAATATGAAGATTTTAAGATTAATATAATAAAGCAACATTATTTAAAAGGCGAAAGGATAAATACGTTAAATCAGTAAGGGACGAAATTAAAATCAAAACGAAATTCAAGTCCTAGAACGAAAATGATGACAATAAGCTACTAAGGACTAGGTTATCGTGCGCGTAAACAGGCGAGGGCTTATTGGCAAATTATCCCAAACCCTCAAAACGACACCGTTCAGACGTTGGTCACTCAGCAGCTCAAAGACTGAATTGAAACAAATAGTAAAATCCAGGGTCAAATCAAAAAACAAGCGCAGGACCGTATCATAGACTACCGCGAAAGCGGAAGGACCTGGCGCGTAAATATACCCAAACTCAAAACGCGCGGATCCTCCCTGGGTCGGGTCACACGCGCGGGTCGGGGTCTCCAAACGACGTCGTTTAGGGCATTAGAAAGCCATACTGAAACGGTGTCGTACCCCGGTGTTATAAGTATCAAAAATTCCCAAAAAAATTCATTTTCTTTAAAACATTTCTTCAAAAAACTCAAAATCCTCTGAAGAGGAATCTCGGCCCTCCGAGCGCCGAACGAAGTTCGGCCATGCCCCGGTCATCGGACCGCCACCGACCGCCGACTCTGCCACCGTATACGGTGGTCGGAGTTCACGAAAGGGTCGGTTCTCGACCTAAAAGACTCTCTAAACCCGGATCTACCCCTCAAACGCCCTAAACCCTTCTGAAACCGATCGAAAACGAGGAAAACGTTGCGTATTTTGGACTCGAATCGTCTCAAAGGTAAAAAGTTTAAACTTTTATTTCATTTCTGTGCATGTGCAGTAAAATAGAGATGAAATATGCCGAAAAATGTTGAGAAATACCTCTGCTTTTCTTTTTTGTATTTCAAAAATCGTAAGTCATTACACTAGTTCCTTCGGCTCTTTTTATAGCCGAGAGTGAAAAAATAAAAGGTACAATATACTTAGTCTCTTTTACTTTATTTTTGAAATTGTTCTTGCGTGTTGGAGCTCCCTCGTTTCTGTTTTTGGATGTTTTGCAGGTTTAAGAGAAGTCAACGGAAGAAGGCTTCCGTTTTGATGCTTCGAGACAATGGAGGTCGGGCCTCGGGAACTAGAAGTGCCTACAGCAGCAGCGCCTCGGGCGCTGGATACGCTGGTGGGTCACGTGGGAGGGTACGGCTCTAAACAAACCTAGGGTTTTGGCTTGGCCGAAATTGGTTTAGGTGTTGGGCTTAGTGGGCTAACGGAAAGGGGTTTAGGTTAATGTTTTGGGCTAGGGGTTTCGGGCTTTATCTTGGGCATGTAGATGGACTTTTATTTTTTTGGACTTTAAATATTTCTGGGTTTTGATATTTATTTGGTTTATTTATTTTTTGGTTTGAAAGGGTTTAAAACGGCCCGGGCAGATTTGGGCTTTTACATTCCAAATCCTAACATATCTGATCTATTCAAACATATAAATCAACAATTTGATTTAATAATGATATGATGAAGTGATAAATCCTTTGACCAACAGATACCTTCCATTGTGGCCGTATATACATATATTGAAATATAAATTATAACTATGATCTTATATTAAATATCACCTAAGTTTATTTAATTATAATTAAAATGAATTAAAATTAAAAAGGGTTAAACAAATAAATATCCCAAAGCAAGAAAACGAGCACATACAAAGAGGGAAGAAAATGTTAAATATTTTTCTTTGAAAATCAATAAAATCATTGTTTGGTAATTGAAAATTAAAGAAATAATAATTTTAAATTTAGCAGCCAAAAAATCCTAAATCTCAGAAAAGTTTTGCTATGTCGGTATAGAAAGAAAGAGTTGAACAAATAAAAATAAAATTTAATTAATTGTAATTATAATTAAATAAGTTAATTTAGAAGCTGTCAAATATTTTATTATTTTACTGATTGATGAGATGGTTTAATATAGTTAATTGATGAGATGCCTCAAATATTATTCTTATTAATAATAGACAAAACATATTAACAGTACTCATTCTCATTTTAGTCATCCAACTTTGATTCCGTAAAAATGTGATGATAAATTAAAAAAATATATTTTTAAAATTTTAAATTATATATTTTTATTTTTAAATAATGACTTGTTATAATTTCAAAATATAATATCATCACACTTTTACAAAATCTAAACTCAAATATTAAGATGGACTTAATAGTTAAATTCAAATATTAAAATAGACAAAAAAATTATAAATATTAAAATAAATTTAATTACCAAATTTAGGGTAAAAATTATATTATTCCACCTCACATTTTCAAATATTAGTATGAGATGACATTTTAACTATGAAAAAATAAATTATTAAAAAATAAATAATAACTCCAGTGGTAGACCTTAGGCTTGACTAAAGTTGACTGCACAAGCAAAATGGGTCAACTAGTGGTGCACCACTAGTTTATTTTATGCAAAAAGTCTACACGTTTAAATTAAATTAAATTATGAAATATTCGAGTGAAAAAAATTGTCTTTACAAAATATTTATATTAATAACATTGATATCACATTATGCAAATTGTTTTAGAGGTTTTAAATTCTATAAAATATAAATTTTTATTTTTATTTTTAAATATTATTATTATTATAATAAGTGTATTCATCGGTTTTACAATCTAAAAATTTTGTGTCCTGTAAATTGTCCAATAAAACTTGTTTGAAATCTTTATGAATATAATCAAATGTTTAATTATAATATAAATATAGATTTAATAATATTAAATACAAAATAATTATAACATAATTATATAAATCAACATGATTATAATAATATTTAAATATATTTAAATTTACCCAAATTTATTAAACATAATATAAAGAGACAAATATCAAAATTATACATCAACTTTGATTCAATGTGCTATTTGATATATGAACTTTAATTTAGTGTATTTATACACATAAAACTTTGATTACAGTTCAAATGCATACATGAAGCTTTCATTTTGATTCAATCAAGCACATTTAAAGAAATAAATATATCAATTTATTTTTAAATGGGATAAATATAAATATTTTTGTGTGCAATATGCAAATATAAAATGACGCAATATCAACAATTGTGTTAATAATTTGTGAGAATTAAATTAAATAAAAAAATCATGTATAAAAAAATTCCACAATGCGTGATAATATGGATAAAAGGTTTTATAATTTTTTAGTCTTTTCACATTTTAAATTTCTAAATATTTTTTATAAAATTTTAATAATTATTAATATTATTTATAATTTCTACATTTGTGATAGTTTTGAAGCGATCCAAAATGGATATGGACAATTAATTGTCTAAGTACATTTTAAATGCACATTTTTATTGGGTTTTTTTTTTATTTTTTTATAATTTTTAAACTATTTTTAATTTTTTCCATTTTTATTTTTATGATATTTTAGAATTTTTAATAATTATAAATATTTATAATTTTTAAAGGTATTTTTTTTATTTTTGCATTCTTCTAAAATGAATACGGACAAATAGATATCATAGATCAAATGAACATTGACAATCATTTGTCAATATTCATTATGCATGCATATTTCAATTAATTTTTCAAAGCAATATTTTATTTTCTAAAAGAATATTTTCTTTTTCTTTTTTTTTTTGCATGGCATGCCAAGTCAGCAAATTTCTACGTAGCAACTTCTAGTGGTTTCCGTTAGCCATGTCAACGCGGTTAATGGTAAAACTGATTAATTGACAATTTCTATTAACAGAAATGGTCAATTGATTTTTTTGAATCACTATACTCAATTAAGTGTTATTTTTTCGAAAAGGCTTAATTGGTTTTTTTTTTTCATTTAGGGCTTTTCTAACCATTTAGTCTATTTTTTAAGTTTATTAAATTTGTTGGTTCTTATTATACCCTTAGCAAGAACCAATCGATAACCCTTTGCCTTGTACCCTCAGTAATGGTATCTGGCTAGTTCTTAGTGATGCCCTTAGTAATAACCACCTAGCTTGTCATTCATGACTGGCTATTTACTTTTGGCCACCCGCTCTTATCTTCCAAGGGGTACCACTGAAGGACCACTAAGGCATAACAAACTTGTACTACCTTAGTAAGGAGAATGGACCACACAATACTACGTTTGATGACAATTGACATATAATTGACCTGCCACCTAGCTGACCACACGAGTAACCTAACATTTGTATTTCTGGTGATGTGGTACTACCAAATAAAGAGACCTCCCCTATCTATACCCCAACACACTACAAATCAGGGATTTGACTTCTTTCCCCAAGCACTCCACCTAAGAACTTGATCCTCTCCTTTCCTTTCTCCTCCTCTCATTCTCAGCTCCTTCTTTCGGCTTTCTGCTTGTCATATGTGAGTCGGCCTCTGAATGTCCACCACTTTTTTCTCCTCCTGATCTCCTCCTTATTGATCCCCTTGTCATAGGTGCTCATTGACGATGTGGCTTAACGTAGTTGATTGATAGTGCATAGGACTTATGCACTGTTATATTATCTTTTTTTTTTTTTTTGGAATGAACAGGGTTGGACTTTATAATAAAACAAATCAAAGTACAAGCTAACCCATTGAAGATCGGCCTATGAGAGTGAAGAAACAAACAAAATTAAAAACAAGAATCAAAATAATAAACAAAACGAAATTGAAAAAGAAAACAAATTAAAAGCCAGCCTAGATTTAACTGGCACCCACTCTCCAAAAGTAAACCTTAGAAGTTTGTATCGGTGCCAGATTCCTAAAAAGTAAATGTTCCCAAAAAACTGATCTTTTGCATTTCTTTGCCTTTCCTTCTACCCAAACATTCCCCTTTCTGCTATCAATTTGGTTCTCTTAGTCTGAGGAGCAAAGATCCCACTTAGCTGTCGTTCATCATTAATACACAAAACATATTAATAGCCCTCATTCTCATTTTAGTCATCCAACTTAGATTTCATAAAAATGTGATGATATGTCACTTTGAATATTGTGTCATGTCATTGGCCCAAAATAAAAAAATATATTTTTAAAATTTTAAATTATATATATTTTATTTTCAAGTGATGATATGTTATAATTTCAAAGTATGACAATGCTTTTACAAAATCTAAGTTCAAGTATCAAAGTGAACTTAATAATTAAATCCAAATAATAAAATAGATCTAATTAATAAATTTAGGGTAGAAGTTATATTATTCCCTTCCATCTTTATTCCATCTCTTTACTTTTTAAAGTTTTTAGTTCATGCTTTTGTTTAACACATTTTCAAATATTAGTGTAACATATGGCATTTTAAATATATAAAAAAAGAAATTATTAAAAATAAATAATAACTCCCAGTGGTAGACCTTAGGCTTGACTAAAGTTGACTGCACAAGCAAAATGGGTCAACTAGTGGTGCATTACTAGTTTATTCTATGCAAAAGGCCTACACGTTTAAATTAAATTAGATTATGAAATATTGGAGTAAAAAAATTGTGTTTATAAAATATTTATATAAATATTTAATGAGATTTTTGTTGAAATAATAACATTGAGATTTTGAAAATTTGGAGTTATCAAATTGATATCACATTTTGCAAATTGTTTTAAAGGTTTGAAATTTTTTTTATATAAAATATAAAAAATATTTATTTTTAAATAAGAATGATATTTTAGTAAATCTTTGACCTCAAATCATTTAAGTATTAAATTATTTTTATTTTTTTAGTATAGATTAGGTTTATTTATCTGTTTTACCATTTAAATTTTGTGTTTTTTAGTGTTTAATTGTCCGATAAAACTTTTTCGAAATCTTCCCAGAATGTTTAATTATAATATAAATATAGATTCAATAATATTAAACACTAAATAATTATAACATAATTATACAAATCAACATGATTACAATAATATTTTAAAATATTTAAATTACAAATTGTTAAGGTACCAAAATTTATTAAACATAATAATATATAAACACAATTACAACGCAATAAATTAGTATAACATAACTGACCAAATCTACATTGATGATGCGTGAATAACGTGGACATGATTAATATATATACACTCGTCGAACCCAATTCTGTGCAGCAGTGTTAATTAGCAGCAGCGATGGCAATGAAGCTCAATTCTTGGATAAGCCTGCAACTAATTTTCGTTTTCGTAGCGGCCCTCTTAGTCTTACTCTCACATGGCGGCCCAAAATCATCGGTCGAAGCTACTGAAGCTGAACGGCCTGTATCAACGCTGTCATCTTCCATGTATGAAATCTCTCCCCGTCACTTTCTGAACAGGTTCAGGGTTGTGCAGGAGAAGCGGATGATTGGTGAAAGATTTTTTTCGGTGGATTCATGGTGGAGGAAGATTATTCTGGAAGGGAACTCGCTGACAATTATTAAGAAACTGAATTAAGAGGAGGAGGACAGATCTCTGATTAGACCAATTATCAATAATATTTGTGCTCTTGGAAAAAGGTTTGAGAATGTCTCGTACAAGTTTGTGCTGAGGGCGATTAATAGTGCAGCGCATACCTTGGCTTTGGAAGGGCGTCGATTACAGATCGCGTGCATTTGGTCTTATGAACCTCTGGAATCAGTTGGGAAAGTTATGCAGACGGATTGCGAATGCTGGGTTTAGAGAGATTGAGGGGTTGGGCAATTTTTGACAAGGGAGATGGTACTTTGAATTCTCCAAGTTTGGATTTCAAAGTTGTTTTACTCCATTGTTTTGATAACTGAGTAATCTGTGTGGGAAAGGTAGCCTATTTGGATTGGTATTTCTGATGGCTTTTCAGTTTTGGTGCTGGGTGATTTTCGCTTATGGTTTTGCTTTTTTATGTACTCATGTATTTGATTTATCCTTTGTTGTTTCATCTCACTTGTCTTAATTTTCCTTTATGTTTTTGTAATGCTTTTAATTCTCTTGTCGTTTCTTTTCAATTGTTTTATATTTAGACATTTATCACCTCGGGCCTATTTCTTTAATGAAGGAATATCAATTTTATTTGCAATATATATATATATAAAGTGTTTTCCAATGCTTATATGATCATATAAATAAGTATTTTCTTTACTAATTGTAACACATTATTTTTATAGTATTAATTTTAAGTTTATTAAATTTATTGTATTTATTAATTGTGTTCCAAAACCTTTAAGCTACAAAATATTTATAAATATTAAAGATTCTATCACACGTATGAAAATTAAGTATTTAAAATATGACCATGTGTTTAAAAATGGCATTCAAAAATAATGAAACGTCAAGTTTGAAAGTAATAATAAAAACAATACACATACAATATGTATGAAATTAAAATAAAAAATAATTTATCTTGCGAGGAAAAGAAAATTGAAATAGGTAAATACATTATATTAAGAATATTAAATGTACTTCAATTGTTTATCATGTTATTGTAATTTTTCTATAGCATGTCGGAAAGTTATCAAATTAGTGAAAAGAAAATTTAATATTAAAAAATATTGAGTTGACTTGCGACATTAAAGCAATCAGTAACATTATTTATATACAGTCAACTCTCTTTATAGCAGCTTCATTTGTCTACTAAGTTGTTCCATATTATAGAGAGATAACCAGTGGCGAAACTAGGGGGTCGGTAGGAGCCCAACCCCCTTAATATGAAAATTTTTTCATATGGCTCCTTTAAAATTTTTAAAATTTTAAATTAGTAAAGATAAAATTACACTTTGGCCCCCTTAAATTATAAAGATATAGTCTATTAAAATGGTAAAATTGCATTTTTTCTAGCATAAAAATTAAATTAAATTCCGGCCCTCTAAAAATTTTTTCTAATTTCGCCCATGGAGACGACTATTATAAATCTATAACATATAAACGTTAATAACTAAATTTGTCATTAAGCCTCTGATTTTCAATAACAAATTTAGTAAAAGTGGAAAGATTTTGGTGGTTATATATATATATATATATATATATATATATATTATAAATAGAATTTAGATCAGATGATGTGACATGCTGACTCTCAGGCATTGATCGCCATTGACTAGCATTAACCAATGAACTTGTCATATCATATGTTAAAATTTATAATTGATAAGACTACCATAATTCATTTTCTATATTCTTGTTAAATTTTATAAACTTTTTATCAAAAAAATTATAAAGAATATAATTTAAAGTTAAATTTCATGAATAAAATTATAAACTAAATTTCATATATATATATATATATATATAAAACTAAGCCTACACCTAAGAAATATATGTAAAAAAAATAATATGGATAAATCGATACATTAACAAATATTAACACATAGGGTAAATTCATAATAAATGATTCTCTTCCTTCTTTGATCTCTCATTCTCTTAATTCTTTCTCCACTCTTCCATCTCTGCAGTAATCATTTTTAGAAAAATAAATAGTTTTTATGTAATCATTTTTGTTCAAATCAAATTTAGATTGAACTCGAATCTTATTATTAAAATCACATCAAATCATATAACCAATCTAATAAATAAATTATTAAATGACAAACTCACCAATCAAAAGAGGACATGTGGTATTGGAAAGTCAACCTTATATACCTCTCTTTAATCTCATAGTTAATAATGTTCTTCCTTCTTTGACCTCTCATTCTCTTAATTCTCTCTCCACTCTCCCATTTCTGCAGTACCTTTGCCTCATCTTCCTCCACCTACAGCTCTCTATCCACTGGATGAGTCATCAGCACAGCCTCCATTCATGTTTACTCTTCGACAACTGATGTGATGAGCATCAACAAACTCAGGTTACTCCAGCTTAAGTATTCCCACAAATAGAGATGAACAATAACAAGACCCACAAGCTTGAAAGTAGCCTCAAGCAACCCAAAACCAACTGCAAACTGGTGCAGAACAATCGTTCTCCCAACTACAACATAACCAAGTTGTCATTATCATCCATACAATCCGTATGACACGTTACTCATATCATGCAAAACTATACAAAGTACCCGCCACTCAAATATTATATTTTATACCCAAATCAACATCTCAACATAGCTCAATCAACTTAGAAATTCTTGCAAATAGAGACGAACAAGAACAAGACCTACAAACTCGACCACAGCTTCAAGCAACCCTGGATTAGCTGCAAACTGGTGCACAACAACCATTCGCTCAACCACAACCATAACCAAGTCGTCACTTTAACGAAAGGGGTCAATTATGTAAACTTTTCTTCCTGAATTCGTTGATTTTTTTTTTTTTACCAAGGGTTTTTGAACACTTTTGTCCCTTTCAAAAATTAAATTATTCATTTAACCCTAATAATAAATTATGCATCTCTTATAAATTTGTCTTTATTTATATTTTAATTAATTAATTAAAATAATATCCAATTAACTCGTTACACCAACATGAAATTTTAAATTATTATAGACACAAGAAGAAAAATAAGGTTGATCTTACTTTTTTTCCCTTCATCTATTTTACTCTGAAATGAACTCTTAATATAAACAAGAGGAAAAAATGAATACCCAAAATATCATTTATTTATATAGTTTGTACAAAAAGTAGGCTGGATCTTCTCCACATCACGCAATCACAATGTACTTTGCATGCAAGCTTTGCATCTAATTTAAAGTTCTTAAATTACAAACCACAGCGAATTCGGATAAAGAACCGAGTACTTAGCCCTTCTGATGATGTAAAAGCTGTAACAGCCTACAACCATGAGGATCAAACTCCATTCGTCAGAAGGATGCACCTCAAAACCACAAGATGTGATGCTTCCATCTACCCGTTGGAGTCGAAAAAAGACCGGAGAAATCGAAACCAGTCATTCCTCTTGTTCTGTCAATTCTGAAAAGGTACTATGTCTTCACAGTCAAGCTGTTTCGCACCATTGATCTTCACTCCGCTAATTCTACAGAACATCAACAAGTAGTGACAGAATCCTAAAAATGGGTAATTTCTTTTGATTCCAGTTTTTCTTCTCCATTTTTTATCATACAAAGAATGACATGACAAAAATTATCTGGCAACATTGTAAAACATCCCACATCATATTGTTCGCAGAAACCCCCGAACTTCTACCAGAAAGCTGTTTAAGTTCTTCCTAAATCTCTGGTAGTTGACACGGTCTAGCCTTGAAGCAAGATGGTTTGAACTTGTGAGTGAGTGCAATGCATTTGCCAGTCTTGATTTGAGTGCGGGATTTGTCTGCCTCTCAATTAACTCACTGCCTAATTTCTGCAGAAGAAGCAATGCAATAACATGAGAATGTTCATATTTGTGCCAAAGCAGAATTCTGGGACATTTAATAACACAGGCACAAATAGCACGGGAAGTTTAATAACTATACATGCAGTATCTATTAATATAATGAAATCAAGTGCTTGAAGGCCAGATCGTAGCTCTTCAAGCTCACATAATTATTACAACATGCACCAATAAGCATTATAATTATCAAGAAATTGAAGGAAAACCTGGTATAGGCCTTGCTCACAAAGGATCAACGGAAGGAGAGCATCTGCTGCAGCGCTAACCAGATCAGGACTGAAATTACAAACAAATTAAGGTACAATCATATGGAAAACCAAAAGGATCAGTCAGGCATCAAATGTTCACTTGCACTTGCTCATGTAAAGCCTATTACAGAAATTAGCTTCTAAATACCTGTAATCTTCAAAAAGGAGCAATTGCAATAAGGAACGTAGAAACCGGCTGAAAATTCCTTCGGGTGAATTTGCATGTCCTGCAGAAACCAATCCAGTTTTACCCGCACAGATCTCCCGATAGTTGTATGCAGCAAGAGCTTTCAGAGCTCCCAAGCACATGCTAACTACTTCTAAGTCCTGTATAATCAATGACAAAAACTGAAAATAACTATGCTTGAGATGGTAAAAGTACAAATTCTATCTTCAAGAAAACTTGCAAAACAATATTCATAATGCGGAAAAATAAAGAAAGTCAAACAAATTCCAGACGAGTCAAATATAAAGGCCCCACCTAACTCCTTTGTCTTATACCCAACTCGGATAGTGGAGAAATATGGAGTTCATGCAGCGGGAGAGAGGGGGTGGTAGAAGACGCGTTTGGCCAGCAAGGTGAAAAGTGGAAAACATTAACATCATAAGTGATAATAGGGATAGTACTTTACCTGATGGTGAAGTCCAAAATCCAGAGTTCCTATAATATGAGCAAATGCCTCACTGTTTAATTGTGCAAGTGTTTCAGGGTACACCTCAACAATATGTGACAGAAGTGAGAAGTACTGCAGAATAAGCACTAATAATTAGCTTCCAGAAAAGAACATGGGCTACTTCATTGAAATGGATAGACTACTTACATCATGACAAAGTTTTGGGTATTTCAGCAGCTCCAAAGATATCAAAGGAGTGACTATGTGAAGGCCAAAGAATACAACCTGCAAGAGGAACATCAAACACCATTCTGGAGATTTAACGACAGTAACAATGAATTACTAACCTGGGATATATTAATGCCTGCAGCTTCAATGGAATCTGATGAGAAATCAACCTACAAAAAATGGTCAATGTTAAGTGATAAATCTTACACCCAACGTAGGAATCAACTGGCAAACGACTTAAACCTACCAGATCTTTTGAACAAAGACTTGAAAGAAGTTGAAGAAGAGCACGCAAATCTTTGTATTTCTCAGTCTTTGCCTCACTAAGTAAAGTGCTTGAAAGACTTATTGATATCTGAAAATGAAAAATCTTTGCAGAGTTGTAAACGTACGGTACATGATTGGTGACAAAGGTGAATAGTACACTAAGAGTGGCAGGAGAAAGGATTATCTGGAAGAATGAAAGAAAACTAAAAAAGTCATGTTGAAGTATTAATGAACCCTTGCCCTTGAAGAGTTCACTATCTTGAATAACTTTGGCTCAACAAACACGGATTTCTTTCAACAAACACGGATTTCAAAACCCAAATAAGAGAACTTTAATATTCTGGAAAAACCATAAGCACAGGGAACCACTATCAAAGTGAACTCTTGTGCGAAACTATACTTGATAAAGAAGTCTTCAACAAAGATTTTTTGCTTTCTAGTAATGGTAATACCACAATAAAGCAAACTAACAGGAAAATAAGATAAGAGGAAGGCAAAGGAAATCTCTCCATGGTATTGCTTGCATAAAAGTTTTAAAAGCAACAACATAATTGGCACAATATTAGAAATTACTTCCACTACTTTGGGAGTATGCTAAAAGTTTTAGCATTGGAACTAAACTGAACTACACTACAGAGCTAAATAAATATCCTTTTCTGAAAATAGCCACGAAAATAGTTCTTACAGATCGAAACAATGAAAATATTATCTAGCATGAAGATATTCTTCTTTTTGCATGATCATTGAGTTCTTTTTAAAATTTCAGAAGCTTTTAACATAAAATGCAAGAATACCCCCACAAAAATAGACAGAGAGGGCAACTACAGATATGGATAATTAAAATAGTGTACCTCCATAGTTGAAATGCCACTTAAGCAGAACTTTTAAGATTGAGATAATAAAGAGACAGTGAACTTTAATCAGAGCACTGTGGGAAATTTTTAAGGAGTTTGAACAAAAATTACCTTTCCAATATTGTGTGACGAGTAAAGCTGGAGCAAACGCATGCAGAAATCAATTACAGAAGCAGTTTCTCGAGACTCTAGATAGGATATTTGTCCATCTACCCAGTCAACAACAAATTTGAGTAGCAGGTATACAACTGCAGACTATGCAATAATTAAAGATTAGTATAAAAACTCCCTATGTTTCTAATGAAGTTAAGTTTCATTACAGGTTAAACAGGAATAGGAAAAAGCAGAATCAGTTCACCAGAAATGAAGTCATCAGACGCCAAAATTGGCAGAAAGAAAAACTATATCCCTTCTTGTGGTGTTAAGTAGCTAACAACATTCTAAAGCTACGCTACTTCGACTCTTCATTTTCCATGAACCCAAATTAGATGCATATCCATATATTAGTATGGGTATATGACCCTCCAAGGACCTTCAAAAACTTGAAAAAGAAAAAATTGAACAGGCACATGTCTGGCAAGTACCTAGACACGGCACTATCACCTGGTCCAAGTAACATAGTTCAGAAGTAAATTGCAAATAAATAACATTAACTTGGCCCAATAACTAGGTTTCCACATCAACAGACACATATTGCTCCCCGCAAATTAAAATAAATTGGATTTACAGAGTGGAAGATTTCTATAGCGAGCTAATTAACTGTTAGACACCTACTTAAGTGATTAAAAAAAAAAAAGAGAGAGAGAGATAAAAACTGTAGTTTCATGGAAAAATATGCTTCAAAACATGATCTACCAAAAAGGAAAAAGGATGGAATTATGTAATACCTCATCCTTGTAAACTTCGAGAAGAAGTAGCACAGGGTTCATTACAGAGATACCAATCTCATACATCGCTCTTTGTCTTCTAGGTCCTGCAGCAGCAGCAGCTCCACGAAGCCTCTCCAACAAGCAACTAACCTACATAACGTCCATGACTTAAATGAAAACCTACTCCAAATGACTAAATAATTAATAAGATTTTGCAATTAATGTTTTATATCCTTACCGACATGATGATATCAGGTTGGTGTGCAACGCTTTTGAGATCTCTTCTGTTAGATAGTTCCACCAGATAGGTTGTCATATGACCCATGAGACCCTTTACATATCTTTGAAATCAATGAAAGGACATTAGGCCATTAGCAGCTTAAGTTTTACAACAAAAAAGGCAAAGGGCAATCCCTTCCCATGCCCCAAAAACGCAAGACTTACTGATTTGCAGCCTCTGAATTTCTCAGTCCAGAAGCAGAGAGAACAAGGGTCTGAGCCAGTGAACGCTGGAGCAGGAGAAAAAAGTATTATACTACACAAATAGGAGCAATGATAGGTATGGAAGAATGACTTATAGCACATTGTTACCTGATTGGCAGAACTCAACAAGAACAAACTTTTCTCATTTGTAAAAGCATTTGCTAGGTCACGCCATGAATCCTGCAAAACATAGATTACCTAGCTCAAGTTAACCATAATTTTATGTGATAAATGCAGGTTCTGGGAATCCATCAATTAAATAGGAATATAAAGATGTCCAAATATGTTTGACTTAATATTCAACATAAACTAATTGAATTTATTCTATGTAATTAAGTTTCTGCACAAACCTTCTAAGAATTACACTTTTAACATCAACAGGAACAACCTTGGGATTTTTTTTTTTGGGGGGGGGGGGGTTGGGGGAGAGGCAGAAGGATAACCCCACGGTGTAGAAGAACAAAATAGAGAAAGATGTAAAAGGCAGGCAACTCCAAAGTTTATAACTAAACTTAATAGAAATCTGAAAGTCAATGCAAACACTATGGGACAGATCTGATATAGTTAATGCATTTCAAAGGTAAATATGAAATCACATGGGACTCACCAATGAAACAAGCTGATAACAAATGGTTTTCCGGCGAACTAGAGTGTGAAGCAGATGGTGGCAAGTAAGACCCTGGGTAAAGAGGAAGGCAAAACAAAAGAAGCATCAATTACTCCGTTGATAACATATTAAAATTTGGGACAATATAGAATATAAAAAGCATAACATAAGAAAGTCAAGTAACAATTTCCATAGTCAAGCTTTTAGCATAGCTCACAGATCATCAAAGGAGACAAAGCATCATCACACTTCTTGTAACTTAAAAGTAGTGAACATTTGAACTCGTAACAAACTAATTGAAATTTTGCAAAATTCAGCATTATGGAATCAACATCGTTGCATTCCTGCCCATAACAAGCAACATGCTCCCTCCAAAAATAACAAGTGAACTGAAGGGGCACCAGGTAGATGTCAAACAATAGACAAGAAAGTTTTACAAGAAAAAGGTTAAATCTTATACCTGCAAATCCTTCTCCCCAGGGTATGACATCAATGTCATTGTAGAGATGCGAACAATAATGTTGAGAACAACTTGTCCCTGATTATGTTCTCCAAAAAAACTTAATAAAGCTTTTCTAGAGTTTATTGACTGATGCTGCTGCTGATAATCATTACTTAGGCAGTTAGCTTCTTCAAGAGGCATTAGATATGTATGAGACCATCGTGCCAGAAACCATATGACAGCCTATACATGGCATCAAGATAATCATGTTAGAGGAACAAGGGTTAAGGTAACACACTACAAACAAGTTTAACATGCTAGAGAAAGGAAATCTTACCTCCATAAGTCGAGGACTGAAAATAGCCGCTCTTACTTCTGGATCCATGCTCTGTTCAGCAAACCTTATAATTGAACTGCATGAAATGAAAACGACCATCGAAAAGAACTATGTCATATATCAATTAGTGATAAATGAGTAAAAAAATAGATAAAATCAAGATGCTTCCATAAGAAAGTAATAAAAGGAAAGTGAAATTGTACCCCGAGAGAACAACAACAGGATGCTTTTCGGCTTCTACAATGTCAACAAAGTTAGTTTGTATGGCAGTTGGTACCTAAGTCAAAAAACAGAACAAGAATCAATTCCAACTAAGACAAATGGCTTGTTTAAGGTACAATAAGCTTAGAAATTTAAACATAAAACAGCACATTAAATGCTAGTAGAAACACCTTAAACTTCTGGGAGAAAAATATAGGCACCTTTCTAGGAGAAGAAAATGAAACACGACAATCTAAAACCAAGGAACCTACCCAGTACTCAATTAGCCATACTGACTTTAATATCCCACATCATAACGAGAAAAGCCATTGATCACTGTTTACAGTAATATATTCTGAAGATCAACACGTGTGGAACAAATCAAATCAAAATGTTCAAATAGATTAGCTACAATTCCTGTAACTGCTGAGATATTCCACAAGGGCAATCAATTTGACAATAGTTAATATACTATATGAATAATAACAATGAATATAGAATCAAGACACAAAAGCTTACGATTGGAATGGGGAAAAAAATTATGCTCTCACATACACAAACAATAAATCCTCTTGCATAACAAAACTTTGGAATATGTAGAAAAGAAAAAGAAATTACCAAAGGCGTTTCTCCCTCTCCTTCATCAGCAAGTACATGTCCAGTTATTAACAATAGCGAGTAAAGTTCTTCCAAAGTTTCAGTAGGATCAATAATGCCTCTTCCCTACACGCAAACAAAGTAACTTTAAGGGAAAAATAAACAAAGAGATCCACGCAACAGCATCTCAATAAAATCTAATGTGCCAGGGAAATCAGTTTTTTTTTTTTTTTGGGGGGGGGGTGAATGTGAAAAGAGCACCTGATGAAGCCGTGCAAAACGCTCAGAAAACAGTCTTGTGAGCAGAGGAATTGTGACATCAATTGCTGCTCTTGCTATGAGAGCATACGAACTTAATCTTTCATCCATTGCTGCAAGGAACCACAACAACAATGTTGAATAGTGTTCATCCAAAAATGAGATAATGAAGAAGTCTCTTTCCTTACCAGAAATAGAAGCCTGAAGATAGTCAGAATCACCTTCATCATTTGTCACTGAAGCAGAAGCCACTATATCTCAACCAAACAAAAAAATATTACATTCACTGGTAAAAGAGCAGAATGTTGAATAACAAGTGCACCGTAGTGAAGCAACACAGTCAGTAAGATATTATGATTACCTTTTAGCTCAGACTCTACAATCATGGCAAAGAGATTTGCAGCTGCATGTTTCCCTTCTGAAGGAAGCGATGCATCACCACCACTACCATCCATAGGCTGACAAGTTGTAAAACACATTTTAATACAATGGCCACCACCAAATGAAGTTTCAAATGATAGATTCACACTAAAGCAGTAATTCTTCCGAATCTGAAAAACTAAAACAACCTAAACGTGAAATGATCCAAACCCAAAAAGGATCCAGAAGTTTTAAGACTTGACCTAAAATGACCAGACTCACCCAATATATAGGTCTTGTTCACACTAAATAATTTCCTAGTAGAAACTGAAATAAACTGATAGATTATTGTAAGGCAACAAAATATAAACATTCTAGCAAGCTAGAACAACGTACCACAAGTAGAATAGTCCATGTATCTAACAAGATATCTCTGGCCTCCCAGCTCCAAGTCTCCTCATCAGTATTATTAGTCATGAGAACTTTAACAACTTCACACATCAAGGTGGACAGTAAGGTAAGAGTACCATAAGGCCTGAACAGCGAATCAATAAGATAATATTGTTTCAGGACTAGACAAAGAATAAAGTAAAAAAAAATGACTAGCATCATATTACTTACCTTATGGCTTTCAAGAGTTGATCAAACACAAAAGGAGTCGTAGCAGTTGCAATAGAGAGCAATGCACGGGAACCATCGAGCATCTCACTAGATAATACAGTAGAAACCTTGTCACTTCATGGCAAGCTCATAAACATAGAAGTCGATGCTCAACTGAAGAGCGAATATGGAAAACCAACCTTTCACTTTTCCCCTCTTCAATGGCTTTTGAAACAACATCAGGAGGATCTATCCACTGTAATATACCAGATAGCAGTTGTAGCAAATGATTCTCTTGCATTTTCCCACTATCTAAAATTATTTAACAAAATTAATCTGTTAAAACCTTAAATTTAACCAAGGACCCTGGCTAACAAGAAATAAATGGATTTTTTATCTCACAATTCGCATGGTTCTAGTCAAACTGTTTAGTTTCAGCAAGACAAAAAGCTTTCCGACATAAGGAATCTGTTATGTTAACATACCCTAACTTCATTCATTCTATTCAATTTCAAGCAAAGCAAGTACATGAACAATTTGACCTGAACAATAAGTAAGACACTCACATTGTAATTGCACAGCAATAAGTACACAAAGCGACTAATGGTCATCAATTATATACTTCAAGAGATTCATCAAAAAAGTGGAACAAATATTACACCAAAGAAGCAATAAATATATATATTTAATACAATATACAAATAGAACAAATAATAATCAACATAAAGGTATTAAATGAAACACATACCAGAAGGAAATATGGTTCCTGTCAAAGAGCATAACTGTACAATTAGCTTTCGAGCAGAGACTGCAATAGGGCAATCAATCCAATAACCTTCACGGGAAAACTTCTGTCTAAGCGCTGAATATAAGCTGAGCAACCAACTAACATGGCCACTTGAAATTAAAACATCAAACCACGCAGGCCCAGGCTACATAAAATTGCACCAAAAACGAGAATCAACATGATTTGTGCAAGTAAATTACTCAAATACAGCATCTAAAAATCATTGAATCTCTTTGCAATAGGTTAGAACAAATGTTGTACATTTGGTTGATCACGGTATTCTCCTATTAGGAAGTCTCCGAAGGATTACAGATGTCAAGGCATTCATATTATCTTCCATGAAGATGTAAAAATGGAATGTTTCAAAGTTAAGGTGCATGCATGTGTGTGCAAGCAGAGCCAATATCAGATACTCCAAATAATATACCTGCACTAAGATACATTCAGACCTCTTAGATGAAGCATTGTCATGTCTAACTCCAGCTGAAAAAACATCGATACCAGCTTTCATGCTGGTTGGATCACTCCGAAACTCCCAATTCAGAATTTGAAGCATGAGCCGTAGTGCAGCAGTACAAACTTTAACCTCAGGTATCACAGCATTAGGTTCCATTATTTTGTTTGTGACGCTTAAAGCTGCATCTCGTGCCCAACAGTAGAACATCTATGAATCAAAACACATGTAAAGGTTGGACAAGTAAAAATGTCAAGTTAAAAGGAACCTCTGCAGATACACGAGCCTATCCTTTGACGGAAACATCAATAAACCAGTAGTATTAACACAAGGTAAAGATAAATTGAAGGAACCTTCAAATAGTTTAGCTCTAATGATGTCCGACACTGCTCGTGAAATTCCCTGGGAAGACCCATGGCACTTGAAGTAGAAGGTGAAAATTCAGAAACCTAAAAGAAGAAAGTGGAGTGTAAAATCTAAAGCAGTGTAAAATATAAAGCACATAATGAAAGATAGAACAAAAGACCAATTAGAATCCTAAAAAATCTCTGCATACCAAAGATTCTAAGAAATTCACTCCTATGAACTGCACATCCACTCCATGAGCTCCAAGAATGGCCTGGTTAACCTGTAGTCATGAAACTTTTAAGACATTCCTATTCACAACTGGTGGCCTAAAATGAGTTCCAACAGCAGAAAAACTTCACATAGTTCAAGTTGTATGAGACATTACTTATATACTAAACCACATACAGCTTGGAGGTAAACATCAATAAATAAGTTTACTTTGTCACCCTCCAAAATGTTATTGAACCTCTGAACCTCTATGTAATGGAGAGAGAAGGATATAAGTAGAACATATATGCTCTATATCTTTCTTTGAGTAACCAAGCAAGTAAAATAAACAAATAGAACATCATTAGAAAGACAACATGTAAGTTAAATCACAACTACATCAGCAGAAAGGATAATGGATGATGACAATGGGACTCATACCTGATAAAAGAATGCCTCCTTCTCAGCTTCTGTAAAGTCAAGCCTACAAATAAAATATTCATTTAAATAATTACAACGTTCCAATATCTAGGAGCATATGTGGAATTCAATAGCAATGTCTTGAATGATACTTAAATCTTAATGAAATGAAGCAAGCAATATTCCTGAGAACAAAGGTCATAATTGCTAGTATGCATATGCACATGTTACATTTGGAAGCTCATGCAACCTACCAGCCTCTTTTCATCAATTGAGCAGCCACAGAAGACACCTTTGCTTGGACATAGCCCTCTGGTGAACTAGCATGTTGCATAACAAAGCACAGACAGAAACTGCAAACCAAAAACAGAATTTAATTGGAAAAAGAAAAGGCATAAGCGACAAAACAAACAGAGGCAATTTTTAATTGAAAGAGACAAACTTTTGTGCCTTGCTTAACGCTGACACTATGTTTTAAAAATAGCAATACTTCAGCATAATGTAATCTTCAAAAGGTTGATGGTACCTAATCAAACTTCTCCTTTCTTCATTGGAAAGAAAACTCCATTCTCTGATAGCTGCATCTCGAATGGCTGCAGCAGCCTGAAACCTTGCATTGGGCACCTGAGAATTTTCTGAATAATAAAGTGAATTTTAGCATGAAATATTAGATAGCTAACCATATAAACTATATTAAGCAGGGAAATCTCGCCAGGTTCTGGTACAGAATGTTTCAAGCTTATTAATCAAAGGTCAAATGACCATCACAACCAGTAGAAAGTAACCTTAAATAGTGATAATTACTATTGTGAACCAGATAAGAAAGACAATCATTTCAAGACATTGAAAATTTGACTAAGTGATAACCTTTTTAAAAATAAAATAAAAACAACAGCCACAACTAGTATCCTTTCCAAAAAGTGGAATAGTAAATGTTAGCGTCAACCCCTAGCACCAATCTAAACAAGATGGAACATGAGTGTAGAAACATAAGGGGCATAAAATTCTATGAACAAAAACCCAGCAAAGAGATCAAACACTGCAATTCTATTCGCATCTAAATCGTCTGTTAATACATCCCATAGAGTACCTTCAACAATATTTGGCACATACAGAGTTTTCTACCAAATCATCATAGGCCACTAGTACAACAAACATAAAGCTTTCATTAGATCCACATACCACTTATGAGCATCTTAAAAACTATCTAATGGTTGCTTTTGCGACCAAAAAGGTGTGGTTGGATACAGAAACAACACATGTATTTTGAATGATTTTACATTCTTAAAGGGTTAGCCACATTTGAATCTGAACCACATTTCCACTATTTCTTAGAACAGCAAAACTCCACTTTTTTATTAACTTTTTCAGGAGCCAAAAACTAAATACTATAAGAACTGCATTGAAACATTGGTATCACATTCAGTTAGCTTAACTGACCAAGGATAAATCGACATGCTGTATACGGTTGAGGCGACTGTGATAATGCCAATATCGTTGCCTCTGCCGCTGCTGGATTTATATGCATCTGCTCCCAAAACAAACGGAATACAATTAAGTGTTATAAAGAACCCAAACCAAGTAGTAAAAAAAACTTCACATTTTTCAACTAGTAAATAAAACAGAGAGTAAATTTCACTCGCACCAGAGATATAATAATAATAATAATAATAATAATAGATAAGTAAACTAAGCAGATGAAGCTTTACACAGTTACAATCTTAAGTGAGTAAAAGGTGAACCTGAATCGAAGTGCAAGCGACTTCGATGTTGCGCATGGTTGATTGAAGCTGACCCAAATCGGCGCCGCCATCGGAAAACCCTTGCATCCCTACTGAGATTTTTTATGAATAAAAAATAGGTTGAAGCGAATGGAAGCTCAAAGTTGATGTCTTGATGATGATGACAGGATAAACTTTGATGGGTTTTTCACATATTAATTAAAAAAAATCTTTTTTGGGCTCTGGAGAGTGAAATTTCATGAAAAGTAGAAAAAATATATTTGCCTTCCAAATTACATATAAATGGAATTCTCTAATTCACCTGGGGCTACTTGAAATATTGTCTTGAATTGTAATTAGCGCAAAATCCAGTGCTTAAATGTAATTTTCCACTAATTGAACCCTAGTAAATGACGTCACTGGTTAAACCTCGTCAAAAAATAGAAAATTAAAAATAAAATATTTGCCTTTTTATCATCTCCAGAGACAAAGTTGCTACAAATTACTTTTTTTTATTCTTTTCAAATTTCTTCTTCTATTTAAAGCTTCTGTTATTTTTTTGAGAAAATTCGTGGGATGAAGAAAGGCGATGGATCTGCTAAATCAGTTGGAGACAATTTTGGAATCTGATCCTCTCATGTGAGTTACCATATTTTGTTTCAAAAATTAGATCGTTTTTTAATTAACATTTATAAATTGATTATGTTAATTTTTGCATTATATCAGATTTCCTTTTTATTGGGTTATTAAGAAAATGGACGAAAATGAAAGAAATTGTTGTGAAACTTTCTTTCAAGATAAAACTGTACAACTCTAATCATCGAAATGAAAATTTAAATTTAAGAATACGAGCTGAATATAGTTGAAATAAAGTTTTTTTTTTTTTTTTTTTTGCATTTGATTGAAATTTTATTTAGGGATTCATTTGTTGGGGCTTTGGCAGCGTGTCTGTTCATTTGAGAACAAAAGGTAGAAGCTTTGGAATGGTTTTTTTTTTTTTTTGGTGAAGTAGCTTTGGAATGTTTAAAATAAAAAAGTGAAACATTAGAAATTTTGATTTTAATGTAAAGCAATATATATTTAATTTTCTTGCAGTTGCATATATATATATATATATATATGTTCTTAATTTATAAGATTTTCTGTTCTTGAATTCAGAGATGAAGTGGGGCTTATTCACCCATCTCAGTTTATCACTCTCAGCAAAGAGTGCAATGAATCCAGTAATTCATCTGCGGATGGTGCTTTCAGACCAGCAAATACGAAATTTTGGAATAGAGATCATAAGTTGGGAATTTCCACTGAGATTCTTCTTCCCCTGTGTAAAGCTGCAAAAAGTGCATTTATGGATGCGATGAAACAATATAAGACACATAGTGACTTATCGGTTAATAAGCACGAGGATAAGAACATGGTTTATGGCCCTTCATCATCTTGCCAAT
This sequence comes from Gossypium stocksii, assembly GCA_020496765.1. Classification (NCBI taxonomy): domain Eukaryota; kingdom Viridiplantae; phylum Streptophyta; class Magnoliopsida; order Malvales; family Malvaceae; genus Gossypium; species Gossypium stocksii. The sequence continues at coordinate 118,224,649 of CM035623.1, forward strand.
CTTTCGAAAGTGAAGTCATGAAGCACAGTAGAGCGCTTTTATTGTTAAGCTGTGATCTTGGCACAGCTTGGAATGCCAGGTTTTTGTAGTTCCCATTTATATCTATGTCTTTACTTCTTCCATTAACTTGCAATTTGGATGCGAAATTCAATTTCTGGGAAGATGATTGGCAATTGTTACTCCCACTTATACCCTGCTACCGAATTCAATTCTCTGTTCATGGGCTAGTTTATTGGTTTTTCAAGGCTCGGTTTAAGTTCAATCTGACCAAGAATCAGGCATAAACTTCGAGAATGACCTAACCGAGCATTGAGATTATCTTTGCGTGACCACATGCTTAAAGTTTCAAATCTCCTTATGCTTATGGTTATGGCATAGTTTCGCAAGTTCTATCTTTCATTATTGTTTCTTAGGTCATGACCGTAGTTTTTGTATCATGCCATTAGGAAGCTAGTTGTGTTGAAGAAGCAGCAGCTGCCAATGTTTACGGATGAACTTCACTTGTCTGCGCTTGTTCTTTCTTATTCACATAAAAGTGAACAAGCTTGGAGTCACAGGCGGTGGGTGATCAAGATGATTGCTGGGAAATATTCGAATCTGCAACAGATTATAGCAAAAGAATCCGAGCTCGTTGAAAAAATAGCCGAGGTTTAATTAGCTTTCTCGAAGTAAATCCTTGATTTCTTTCTTTTCTTCTCTCTCAAGAAGTGGTTTACCTGAAAGTATTAATCTAGGGATTTCACTGCATTAAGCTGTTTGATTTCTCGTGTGCATCTTAGGTTGATAACCTATCAAAGTTCTTGTGAATTTGTTAAAGATATTGTCATCTTTTCATTTTTTTTTTTTTGGTGGATTATATGTGTGTTTTTATTCATCAACCATCCGTGGTTATACGATGCTTATGGGTAGAACTGCACTTAATGTAGTTCATATTTTTCTATATGCAGAGATCAAAAATGAACTATCGTGCTTGGAATCATCGCTGCTGGTTAGTTTCCTATATGACAAGAGAACAGGTTAGGCGCTTGGATTTTATGGATTATTGACTTGTTCTATAGTGTCGTACCACTATATCTAGGTCTTTTGCATTTATGTCCCCGGAAAAGCGAATAATTGACGGCTCTTGGCTGTATTTAAAACTGATTTTTGAGAGGCAAGGCAGTATTTTTTGGTTTTTAAATGCCAGCATATTACGATTCAACATAGCATCCTTTTTTTAAGTTTCACATACATTGTCTTATTGATGTAAATTTGAACTTTCAGATGCTTTACGAGTTAAAGAAATCCAGAGATTGGGCTGGGCTGCATGTTGCCGATAATTCATGTTTTCATTATCGCAGAGTAAGCTTCTATGTTTCAATCTAAACATATTTGTAGTTCAAAGAATAAAGGGAAAGTATATTATTTTACCTGTAGGAAATCCGAAATCTTCATTAGTTTAATCCCATCAAGTCAAGTATTCATTTTTTTCGTGTAACTTACTGCACCTGGATTTGCAGCGGCTAATGCTCGGGATTTCAGAGAATAAACAAGGTGACGACCCTTCTTATGATGTAGAAAACTATGAAGTCGTGAAGGTAATTCCTTGGCAGACTCGTGCAAATCTGCACTATCTTTTGTTGTCTTGGCTGATAAGAAAGAATAACGCATATGCACAGGAGATGGATGCATTAGTCTTCCTTGATGCATTCTGAAACAATTTATCGATTATTTGCTTATTTGACCCCTTCAAAAATTTGTATTTGTCAGGAGGAACTTGATTTGAATGAAGCTTTAATAAAACGTTATATAGGGAGAGAGGTACGAGCTTATCTCCTAGCCTCTTCCTTCTTCAAATAAAAGACCATGAAGAGGGTTTCATACAGAATCAATGCACTTGTTCTTCGTAATTACATCATATTTACAGTCCATTTGAGCCAGATGACACTTTTTGGCCTAGTGTTATTTATGTAGCGTCCAATTTACATATTCTTTCTTTCGATCCTTCAAAAAATTTTAGTTTATATTGTTCATCATTCACAGGCTCTCTGGCTTCATCGTCGTTTCCTGTCCCTTTGTTTGATACGGCATTTGATGACAACTACACATGGTATCTCGTGCCATTCCACCAGCGTGGATAACGAAATCAATATCTTTTTGGATAAAGAATTACGTCTCCTAGATTCCTGCTTGACGATTCAAGATATGGAATTTGAGGATTCCGAAGCACAAGCAATGTATTCAACAATGTACTTTCTATGGTTGATAAAGGTAATACAAATTTAACTTAAATCACGGTTTATACTCTTCTTTTATTATTATTAATTTCTGGAAGCAACTAATTGTATGCACATACCATACACCAGCAAATTCCTGAATTTAGGAAGATTGAACTTCAAGAAAAGCTAAAGGCAGGAAACCTGAAGAACATACTACATAAGACATGTCCAGAAAGATCTTTCCTTTGGGATGTTTTGGAATTATAGGGAAAGCTTGAGCATGGAGGAGAGGTTAAATGTTACCTATTTTGTAAGATGTTCATCAATGTTATCCGGATTCGAGATGATTAACATTTATGTATGCAACTAATTGTATCCATACCATCTATGCTTAATCATTTATAAATATTCAATCCAATCAAACACTTCATTCAACTTTGGTTTTCTAAATATCTATTCAATCATTTATATGTTTACTCAATCATTCATACATTATTTATATGTTCAATTTCTTATATAACCAATCGTTCAATTATATGTGGTATATCATTAAAGTTAGTGATCATATATCATATCATATATACGAAACATACGGTTCTGGTGTAGTTATATATGTGACAGTTGTCACAATATTATTGGTTATTAAAATATTTTATTTAACAAGCTTACTATAGCTGGAACTGGGGTGATCATTAGAGATTCTATGGGTGTTTTAGTTGCTGGGAGGGAAAAGGGTTTCTTGGCTAGCTTTACCCTTGAAGTTGAGGCTCTTGCCGTGCATGAAGGCATTCAACTCTTAGTCTTATTAAAAGAGATTACTTCTAATTAAGGACAATTCACATTCTAATCAAAGATGGATTACCAGCACCCCATTGGCACTGATAATATACATCTATATTCAATTTGTGGGAAGTTGCATTGAATTAGAAAACCACAATTTTCAATTGATGTGATATATTTGAACTGTCAATCTAAAATTCATACAGTAAACGATTTGAATTTATAATTATTTTATTTGCTAATTACTTTCTTGCAGCTTATATTTTTTTTATTTTTTTAAATTAAATTATTATCTTTCACCCACTCCTTTACTTTTAAAAGAATGTTGATATAAGTGTTTAACAAATACATTCATGTGATTGATTAATAAAATACATTCTCTTTTACTTTTCCATTTTTTTACTTTCTTTATTATTTATTTCATAAATTAAAAACATAATATTTGTTAAAAAATTTTATAAAAAAACCCTCAAAATTTTACAATTAAATAAATTAAGTACATAGATTATAATCAATTGGATCGGGTATATCCCTAAATATCAACTTATGAGTGATCAATTCAAAAAAATATTTTTAAATACATCATATAAAAACAAATCTATGCATGCTCATAAAAATAAATAAATTGAAATAGTTTAGTGATTAGATCGGAAAAATTAATAGTCTAATAACCAAAATAGAACACAGTAAAAGTTTAGCTACTATTTCTGCACTTTACCCATTTTAATGTTAGAAAGGACTAAACCGGTGAATGACGACGTATAATGTTAGCTCTTGATATGATTAAAAAAAAATTTAAGGATCAAAATAAGAAAATCTGTATACTTTAAGGACTAAAAGATGCATTAAGCAATAAAAAGTTAAAGCTATTATACACGTGTTTTTCACGTGCCTTCTGAGCCACCTTCTTAACCGTGCAGCAAAGCAAATGGATAATTAGAGAGGGATACAGAGACTCGGAAGAAGAAATCACAAGAAAATAATAATAATAATAATAATAATAAATAATAATTTATTTTGGTTTAAGGAAAAAAAAAAACTGATCTTCTTTCCTTATTTCCTTTTCATCAGAAACCAGAGAAGCAGAAAATTTCTTCTTCTTTATTAGAATCTTCCATTATCTCTCTCTCCATCTCTCTCAAATTTCCCGCCTTCTTTTCATCTCTTCATTTGATTATCTTCCTTGTTTTCGTTCAATTTTATTGAAGCTTTTTCCACGAAAATAATTCACTACTTTTTGTTTGCTTTTCGTTTTTATTCAATAATGTGGCTCATTGATCCAATAATTTCCGACTTTTTTGATTAATTTATTATTTTTTGATTAATTCTATTTGAATAATCAATAGAATATTAATCAATTTATAATGGATCGTGTTGTTGGTGGAAAATTTAAAATTGGTCGAAAGATAGGAGCTGGATCTTTTGGCGAGCTTTACCTCGGTAAATCTCTTTCTCTCCTTTCTCCTTATTTAATTCTACTTTTTAAATTTAAAGTAATTATTCTGATAACTCTTATTTTTTTAATAGGGGTCAATACAGAGACAGGGGAAGAAATTGCTATAAAGATGGTTCGAGCCTTATCTTCTTCTTCTTCTTCTCTCTCTCTCTCTCTCTCTCTCTCTCTCTTTGAGTTAAACACATTTGATTAGTTAAGCTTTTGTCAGTGATTTACTGATTTTACATATCTGCATGTGATCGCCGGATATAAGAATATTTTTAGAGATTAGTTTACATTTTTTTTAATGTTTGTATTACATACGGCGTAGTCGAGTTCAGGTTGTTCTGTTTGCAATATCAATATTACCAATCGGTGATTTTTTTTTTTCAGTGAAAATGTGACTATATAATTTATTCTGAGATTTTCTGCTGATTTCTCAATGTCTCTTGTGAGTTAAAAGAGATTTATTGGATCGAAAACATGCCGTTAACTACGATCAAGTTTTGGGTTGGTTACTATATTGAATAGAGTGGATTCTAAAATGGTGACTTGTGATGGATTGGAAAATGCCGTTAAATATGAATGGATTTTTGGATTAGTATCTTTTTGGGGAAATTTAAAGTCTTTTGATTCCTCAAAGCTGTGTAAGAATGATCTCTGTTGAAGGTCAGATGCGGGATACATAAAACAATTTGGTAACTTTCGAAAATGGAGCTACATACACTGAGATTTGCTGCTTCATAAAGTACGTTAGATATTGCAATAATGCCATGCATTCTAGAATATTGAGCTCCATTTTCTTGCCAAAATGTTATAAGAAGTAATTTTAGAATATTTCTCCTGATTCCCTACTTTAATCTCATTGTATCAAGCCTTTGTTTACCCTACGTCTTCAGGAACCTGCAAAGACAAGGCACCCTCAGCTTCACTACGAGTCAAAGTTGTACATGCTTCTTCAAGGCGGAAGTAAGGTTTTATTTTTTGCTCTGCTAATTATTTATTTTTGTAAGTTTAATCAATTGTGAAGATATAAACTGAATATGAAATAAATTAGCTAAAGTTCATTGTTTATTTTGTCATCTGTTTTTATGAAGCGGGAATTCCCCAACTCAAGTGGTTTGGGGTTGAAGGTGACTACAATGTTATGGTTATTGAGCTTCTAGGGCCAAGCCTTGAGGACTTGTACAACTACTGCAATCGAAAGCTCTCTTTGAAGTCTGTGTTAATGCTTGCAGATCAGTTAGTATGTTTACTTGTCTTGCTGGAGAAATTGTTTTTCTGTATAAATTCACATCAAGTGTGATGAGTTCTTCTATTTGTGTTACCCTTTAGATCAACAGAGTTGAGTTTATGCACTCAAGGGGATTTCTTCACCGTGATATAAAACCTGATAACTTTCTGATGGGTTTGGGACGAAAAGCAAATCAGGTACTTGAACTAATGCAATGCTTTCACTTTCTAGTAATATGATGGGCTGCACCGCTTTAAGATGCAGTGTACTTCATGCATGGTGACAATAGAGAAAGCAGGAACTTCGGAAGTAAAACTTATTATATTAAATCTTTCTAATCCCGGTATATGATTCTTAAGATTATCTTATGAAGTTGTCTCATTGTTCAAGACTATACTCATTTTTATTGATGAATAGTTTCAGATTACAATAAGAGTACAAGAAAGTTTTTGTGTTTTTGCAGAATAAAATTTAATTCTCTTGTGCTTGCACTGTGAGCTTCAGTATCTGAAATGTCGTTACAAGCCTTAGATAGGGATCTAGTCACGGGATGATTTGGCTTGGGTTTCTGTGAGAACCTATGGTGAAAAAATTATAAAAGAAAGAATGGAGTTCTTCAAAGGGGACTACCAACCTTGGAGGTCGAAGAGAGAGAGAGAGCTGTCTATCTCAAAGTTGAATAATTTTCTGCTTGCTTTTTCATTATATTTTGCTGTTCAAATAACAAGGCTAGGTTGACTAATTTAGACAGTACATAATAATAAGGATTCTAATCCCTTTATTATAGGACTTGACTAAAAGACATTAATAAGACTAGAATATTCTATAGAACAATTAATTGGTATTATTTTATATTTTTGCTTTAATTTGTCTGATCTTGATTGCATTCTTGATTCTTGCCTTTATTCTATTGATTCTTTCCATCCGTAACCAATGTACTGTGCTTAATTGAGAAGTTCAAAGAGAGGAGACGTGCAAGATACTGTATTGTGGATGCGTGCTACTGGTATACAAATGGCCATTACTGAAAGCCTTTACTTGCTACTAACCATCACATTAATTTTGTATCAGGTGTATATCATTGATTATGGCCTTGCTAAAAAGTATAGGGATCTTCAAAGTCATAAACACAGACCCTATAGGTATGCATTTGTCATTTGTTTCTTATCCACAACAGTGGCACAAGCTCTGGTTCCCTGCAGTTCCCTTGATCTTCTATTTTTATCTGTTGTATGCAAAATGTTTCTATCTCAGATGTAGATATTTGTAAACTAAATGCTTCTAGGTGATGGCTCCCCTTGAGAATGATAACATCTAACTGAACAGGCTAGAGCAGTGAGTCATCAGTGCCCTTTAAAAGTTCTTGAGCAGTTGTGGTATTTGACCTGTTTTTGCTTGCATTGTTTGTTGTTCCATTGCTTACATGCCAGTATAAAATGTCTAAAGTAATCACATTCTGGCGAGCATCTAGGAATAGTTTTAATTGTTTATTTGAGTGGTTGTTTATCTACTTAGTCTTCATGTTCAAAATTTGATTGAACTTCTATGAATTTGCTTTCTTCACAGAGAGAACAAGAATCTTACGGGCACAGCTCGATATGCAAGCGTTAACACTCACCTTGGAGTCGGTGGGTAAAGTGTCACTTTAGTCATTCTTTTATGCTGCTTATTGATCTGTGATCCGAATTTTTCTCCATTTATGTGCAGAACAAAGCCGAAGAGATGATTTGGAATCACTGGGTTATGTGCTCATGTATTTCTTACGAGGAAGGTAATAACATAAGTACTTTTCTTTTGTCTGTTGAAAGTGTTGATTTGAAATATATTGTTCATTAGTCACGTTCTTTAATTTTGTATACCGCTGGCATCAGCCTCCCCTGGCAGGGCCTGAAGGCAGGAACAAAGAAGCAAAAGTATGATAAAATCAGTGAAAAGAAGATGGTAACCCCTGTTGAGGTATTTTAAGTTTCAACTTGTCACTTGCATATAGTGTACTAGCTTACAGTTTAATGCATAGTGCACTCATACTGAACTCTGAACTTGTGATTCGAGCAAGGGTAGTAGCTTTGAACTATCACTATGTTTCCCTTTTTTATAACTAATTACTTTAAAATGCAAATTGTACCTTTAGGTACTCTGCAAGTCATATCCATCAGAGTTTATATCATACTTCCATTATTGCCGTTCATTACGCTTTGAAGACAAACCGGATTATTCATATTTGAAGAGGCTTTTCCGTGAGTTGTTTATTCGAGAGGGTAAGAACAAAAGACTTTGTTTCATTTTTTAAATACTCTTGTCATATCTCATTTCATACCGGAAGTTAGGAGCTTTTTGTATCCCTTGCAATGCCCAAAAATGTTTTCAAAGTTATGAATGGCCTAATCTCTGTGGGTCTAAACAAGATTATTACCGTCAAAAAGTATGACCGAATACCCAGAAAGTTTTGTGCATTATAGTGGGAAGAAATTGAAAGTTGGGTTGCTTTCTGGTTTCTTCCATTTGTGTTAGGGTCATTTAACTGTATAATAAACTGCATGTACATTGGTGATGCTGTGCCATATTTGTATGTACCCAATATCTGTATGTAACTTACAAACCTTGAAATTGAACGAGGATTTATTTAGTAATGATAGTGGACAAAACGAGATGTGTCTGAACTCCTGTTCTGATGCATTTGAAACATGTGGTGAGCACAGTTCGTTGTAGCAATATGAATAACGTGTCTGAGGCTCGTTCTTTGCTAGCTTGCTTTCAAGATGTTGGAAACATGATATGTTTGCTTGCCTGTAAAATCATGAGAAAACGTCATTTGCAAATAATTCTTTGGATGATGATGGAATGCATATGGCCTTGTTTGATGCCGGAGGTGGTTTTATTTGCAGGATATCAGTTTGACTTTGTGTATGACTGGACCATACTCAAGTATCCACAGCTCACCGGTAGCTCCAGACAACGGGTCAGTGCTATGCAACCTTGAGGTATACATTTCTCCTATCAGGAATATTGTTAATCCCTTTCTTGTGTCTTTTCAGCTGTCTAGTGGAAAAGCTGCCTTAAATTCTGGAGCATCTGCCGAAAGAACAGATAAGCTATCAGGTGTGCTCTGTTCTCTAGAGAGGCTTTTGGGAGGGGGATAATTTTTTTTTTTGTGATTAAAATGTTTGGACTACAAAGGATGTGTTCGATTTACTCGACTTAGATGCAATTTTCAATCAAAATTTTGTTGCTTGAGGCTTGGATATAAAACCCTGCAATTTTACAGAAGGCGATACAAAACTTTCTAGGTTACCTTGTAGAAGCAAAAATGTTTTCCCTTTTGTTGAGTGAATTCTAATGCATTTTCTCTCTTTTTCTTGCATGTTTCCAATAGCGGGACGAGAGCAACGAGATAAATGTTCAGGTGCCGTTGAGGTATTTACTAGGAAAAATGCATCAGGTGGTGGGCATCTTAGTGATCCTTCAAAACAGAAGGTATCAGAGAAGGCATTGCCAACAAAAAATGAGGTTGGTGTTGACTGCAGTAAATTCTTGCATCGACTCTTATTTATTGTCTTTCTCCTCCCCATTTCCTATATGTATTGGGATAGTATGTTTTTGCTTCAACTCTTTATTGTTTATGCAGTACCCAAGTCTGACATCCGTGTTTGATATGTATCCTAATATGAGTATGGTGATATAATCCTCCAAATACTTGGGAATTTCGGAAAAAATTGAGCATACCTTTGAACACATATCTATGCCTGACTCACACACAAGTCCAAGTAACATAGTCGGGGATCTACTTCTTGGAATAAATTTTGATGCATCTTTCCATGTCTTTGACCATTTCATAATCAGTACCCTAGAGTTCATCTTTATTCTGATGACTACTATGGATCTCTCATTTTCACTTTTTCTTCCCAGGATAATGATTCTGGAAGGGGACGAAGTTCTACCACCCGTCCTAGCAGCTTGTCCAAGAGAGCAGTTGCCTCAAGCAGCAGGCCGACAACCTCTTCTGTGGGGCCCAGCGATAGATCAAGTTGGCTTCTTTCAGGTAGTAGTCGCCTCTCCGGAGGCCAGAGACTCCATTCTGGGTCTGAGCCAAGATCATCTCTCTCCAAAGCTACAACTTCACAAGCTATCCGTGAAGATCAGAATCAAAGCTTCGAGCACCATTCAAGGGTTACAGATGATAGAAAGTGATGAATGTTCCATTCGGTAAGAAAGACACTTCGTTTTAACATAACCCTTTAAATTCCCATTTCAACCCGAACATATTTCGTACACACATAAACCAATCTTGTCACAGCAATTCCATATTTCTCGATTGGAAAACATCATGTCTTACTCGTTGTCATGCTAAACATCATGTCTTACTCGTTGTCATGCTATGTTATCGTAGATTCATGAAAAGGAGGATGTGAAAATTCGGATACAGAAAGTTCCATCCAATTTGTTAATATTTATTCAAGGTAAGGCTGCACTGGCAAATTGTTCATATTTATTCTTATTTTTGTCTGAACAGATTTATTCATTCTCATTCTTTTAATTTAGTTGCTTTCGCGTGCTGCAATTAAATAATGTTATTCGATTTTTTTCCTACAGCTTTTATTATGTATATATATTTTGAGATCATAATTTTATATTTATATTCAAAATGTATTACGAATATATGTATTAAGCATAAATATCAGAGATAAATACTTCAAAAAGAATTGAAGTGAGAGCCATCTCTGTCTGTTTTAAAGATTAGGGAATTGTTACTTGGCTTGGAAAGGGGGGACGGGTTAGAACTTAGATTCAAGCTAATGTCGGATATTTGTAATTTGCATGATTGTTTTTAAATTTATATTTGTTTACTATTCACGTTAAGTTTGGATATTACTGTTTAAATTCAAATTCAAATTAAATAACATTATTCATTCAATACTCAAGTTTATTTATATTTTTTTACATTTTACAAATAACTGGAAATTATATTTAGATTAGGATATTTGAATTTGTTATTTATTTATACTATTATTTAAGTGTTTTACTGAGTTGGTATCGCCTTTAACCGGGTTATCATTCAGTTATAAAATTATGGAAATGCCCTTTTGTAATTAAAATAAATTATATCATTTGAGAGTATTTTTAATCTTTTCTATTTAAAAAAATCAATAAAAATATGCATATGGTTGGATTTGAATTTAAAACAACTACATTACTCAGTTAAAGCTCCATGTTGATATATTTATACATTTTAATGTTATTTATATACACTTTATTAATAAAATTTCTGATTGAGTTAGTGTCACAAGTTAATCGGACATCGATTTGATTAGAAAATTACAGGAATGCTTTTTTGTAATTAAAATGAGTAATATGATTCAAGAGTATTTTAGTTTTTTTACTTTAAAAAATTAATAAAAATGTGGACATGATGGGATTTGAATCCATGCTATTTGCCTAATTATATTAGAAAATAGCCTATAATTTATCACTCAATTAAAATTTTATTTTAATATTTTAATACATTTTAATTTTATTATGCAGACTTTATTATCCCTATCTGTTAATAATGTATTTGATTGAGTTGATATCACAAGTTAACTCGATATTAACTCAAGATTAATGACAACATCAAAATAAACCATTTAATCTATTTTTTTTTATTTTTATAACATACATATTCAATATATTATTAGTAATTAGCTTCATATAGTTCATTTTATTATTTATTGTATGTTATTTTTAAACATATATTTGTATTCTGAAATTGTGGTTTTCACACATATGCATTTGATAGGATTTCTTTAAAATATTGATTTTTTTCACTAACTTGATACCTTTTTGACATGCTATAGAAAAAAGACAATACATTGATAAATAATTGGAGTGCATTTAATATTCTTACTATCATATATTTACCTATTTCAATTTCCTTTTCTTCACAAGTGAAACTATTTTTTATTTTAATTTCCTACATATTGCATATGTGTTATTATTATTAGTTTCAAACCTTACATTTCGCTATTTATTGTATGTTATTTTTAAATATGCATTTGTGTTCAAACTTTGTAATTTGCACACGAATATGAATGTGATAGGATTTATAATATTAATAATATATCTATTGAGTTAGTATCACAAGTTAACTCAATGCTAACTCAGAATTGATAACAATACAATAATAAACAATAAAATACATTTTTTTAAGTTTAATGTCATATGTAATGACCTAAATTCCCGGGCACCGGAAAAATGAGTCGTAGGGCCTCCGTCTTAGGAAAATAAGTCCGTAAATATTTATTAAAAAAATAATATTTATGAGGTTAGTTATGAATTGAATTAGATTTTGATTAAGAGAATTTAATTCAATTAGGAATAATTAGTAGAAAGGACTAAATTGAATAGAATGCAAAAGTTTAATTATAGAATAGAAAAATATTAAGGGATTAAATTAGTAATTAGACCAAATTAGTGACATGTGTAAGGTAGAGAATAAATACATGTGTATTTATATTATTGGTACAATTGTATTATGTGTGTGTATTTACTTATTAATTAAGTAAAATAATAATTATCAATAATTATGTGATATTATATTTTTTATTAATTAATTATGATGGTGACAAATGTATGGTGTGGATTAATACATGTGTATATATATGTATTGATACACATGTAATATATTTATTTGTTATAATTAGATATTTTGTAATTAGTTATTAATTAAAGTAATAAAATACAAGAATAAAACAAAAGAAAAAGAAAGAAAAGTTACAGAGAAGAAAACGTGAGAAAGAAAGAAAAAGGAAAGAAAGAAAGAAAAAGGGAAAATTGAAGAATTGAAGCTTGGAGATTAATTTGGTAAGTTAAATAAGCCATTTTCTTTGTAATTTTGATGTTTTTGAAGCTTTAGAGAAAGAATCTCTTGAATTCATGTGAAAATATTAAAAAAATAATGGAGGATTGATTAGGGTTTATGTTGAAGAAATGATGAAATTAGGGATTAATTTGATAGAATTATGAATTTGAATTGAATTAGGGACTTAATTGTAAAACAAGCTATAAGTTTTGAGTTTTAGGGACTAATTTGAAAGAAATTCGAAATTATGGAAAAATGATGAAAATTTGATAGTTATATGAAAGTTTTGATGAAAATTGAATAAGAAAATGAGGTGAATTGTTAAAAGGAAGAAAATGAAGTTAGTTGGGACAAATTTGGTATTATAGTAAAAGTTGCATGGAAAGTTAGTAAATTGTATAAATGTGTGTGTTATTAATTAATTGTAAATTTGCTAATTTTCGTAGCAAACAAGGAAAACGGGACGTCCCATACGAAAGGGAAGGAGAAAGTAGTTGAAGAATAGCTCGAGAAATCGGTTTGTATTATCATAATTCATTTATATTTATTATTTATATATTGGATTTCATTATGTTCAAATGAATGGAAATGGAAATTTAGTTAAGTAGTAGTATTTGAATTGTATGTTATTAAATGTGAGTATTGGAATGTATATGGATATAAAGTGTTGGAATTGAAATGTGAATTGATTGGTGGATGAATGATTATGTGTAATGAATTGGAATTGCTTGGTGATTATGTGATTATGATCAATGGAATGTGAAAGTGAAACGAATAAGTGATTACGGAACCCTATTAACTAGTCGGGCTTAGTGGATATAGTTGGCATGCCATAGGATCGGAACAGTTCAGAGATTCTTCGACCTTGAGTCGATGAGGCACTTGGTGTGCCATAGATTTGCTTCGGATAGTTTCGATGAGGCTCTGGTAGCCACTTTGCTTCGGCTCAGCCGATGAGGTACTTGGTGTGCCATAGATTTGATTTACTTCGAACTATCCGATGAGGCTTTGGTAGCCACTTTACTTCGGCTATGCCGATGAGGCGTTGGTCGCCATTCTAATATGTTAAGTGGATCCGCATATCCGCCGAGGTCCGAGTCATGTTAATAGGGGTAAACAAATGAAATGAGTAAATTGCAGGAATTTGCTTATTTGAATTAGTGAATGAAAAGTGAAAGGAATGTTGTGATATAAAACGTGAAATGAGATTGTGCAATGAAAATGAGGCATGAACCAAAAGCTTATGAAGTGTGTTACTTGAAATGTGAATGTGGAAATTTATATGTGGTTGTGGAAAGAACCAATGATTCTTGAGTTGTTAGAAATCTTGAAGATTATACATTGAACCCTTTATTTGTATTGTGTTGTCTTAGTATGAATTTATGTGTATGATTTATTAGCTATTTATACATGTTATGTTATTGAATTGTTGTTATGATTTGAATTATGATAATACCACTGAGTATTTCCAATACTCAGCGTACGGTTGTTTTCCGTGCGCAGGTCAGGTAAAATTGAGGTTTCGTCAAGCATCCAAATCAATCCCGATCTCAGCTCAAATTAGTGGTGATGTATCCATCTTTTGATATTGTGGCATGTACTAGGTTAATGTTTGTCACTTGTATATATTTAATATTTTGGGTGTAAATATAGTGTATAAACTTTGAGAAGTTCTTGAAATGAATGAATGAGTTTTTGTTAAGTTTGAAATTGATTTGAATGATTTTTTATTGTCATTTATAAGCCAATTAATTGGGCATGTATTAGGGATGTTTTGAGGGTAAAAATAGCTTTAAAATGATGAAACATGTAGTTTTCACACGGCCAAATCACATGGGCGTGTGCCCTGGCCGTGTGGGGGAAGTCAGTAGCTTCCACGGGTAAGTCACACGGCCGTGTGTGGCAAGTAAAACTGCCCACGGCCTATCCCCACGGCCATGTGATTTCACACGGGCTGTCCACACGGGCATGTCCCAAGCCACACGGCCATGTGCCCCTGTTTCTATGAAAAATTTTTAAAGTTCCCGGTTTGATCTAGAATCAATTTCTAAACTTATTTTGGGCCCCGTAGGCCTATATTAAGGTCTAATTGATGGAAATTAGAGGGTTTTTAATTGAAACTCAAATTTATACCTCGTTTTATTTCGTAAGTTAGTGTATGGTTCCGGTAATACCTCGTGACCCTGTTCCGGCGACGGTGTGGGGTTAGGGGGTGTTACATCATACATACTTCTTGTGTAATTATTATTAATTAGTATCAAGTCATACATTTTATTATTTGTTGTATGTTATTTTTAAATATACATTTGTGTTCTATATTTGTGATTTCTACAAGCATATGCGTATAATAAAATTTTTAATTTAGAATAAGCATATTACATAATAAGGTTAATATATGTATCTATTTTAAATTTATAACATAAAATTATTGTAATATTTAAATTTGAATATTATTTGAATATAATACAAATGTTCATGTTTTTCATTTTCATTTCTGCTTCCATAGTTTTTTTTTTTTTTTTTTTTTTTTTTTGAGTTGGCAAATAAATAGGAATATGCTAAAAAATTGTTACAACTTTTTCCTACTACAAATTAATCTTCAAAACTCTGTTTTTAATTTAGCAAATCATTCTCAAAGAAAAAAATAAATAAAACTAGATATTACGAATATATAAATATCTTAAATAAAAATATTAAAACGTGATAAAATATTACATAGTATTATCAACATACAAATATATTAAATTTTATTTATATATATAAATTATTAAAAAGATAAATCTTAAAAAAACACATTAATTTTAATCTAGTATACAATATTATATATAAATTTTAATTTTATAAAATTATACACATAAAATTATAATTTTACCTCAATTGTAGCATGATACTTCAATTTTTGTTTAATTATATACTTTTATAAAAATAAAATAATTCATTATTTTCATATTTGGTATATTTAATTATTTTTAATATAATAACTTAAAATGATATCAGGCTAGTAAAGATGTCAGTGGTTGTGAAAATTAAATTAATATTAAATTTTCATGTATATAATTACACAATATTAAAATTCATGTGTCATGTTGCAAAAATATGGAATAAAAATATTAAAATTCATATATTAAATTACAGATTAAATCAAAATTCATATATATTTTGAGATTTATCTCAATTATTAATATATTAAATTTTATATAAGATAAACTATTTTATATAATATTAAGACGTTACAAAAATATAAAAAAAATGATTCATATAAAAGTGAGCACGAGTCTTTTGTTCAAAGATCGAACATGATATTAATGTGAATTGAAAATTTAAATACACAGATTTTATTATTTCATCTGTGGTTCAGTCAATCAACGATGATAATTTTTATTTCTTTTTGATAGATATATTTAGTCAATAATAAATTAATAAATATTGATTAAAACCGAGTTAAACCAAATCTGACATAAACTTAAAAGGTGAAAATATCTAGCAATTCTTATTAAATTAATTAATTTAATTAATGTATTATTAAATTTTATTAAAATTATTTATATAAGCTTAAATTTAATAAAACAAACATAATTGTTTAAGAAATGGTTTAACATGGTTTTTTTTTTTATTGTTTTGTAAATGAAATATTTTATTTAAAGTTGAACTTCAAATGAAAAATATTTTTCATGTTATTTTTAAACATGAAATGTTAACTTGTTAAAATTTAGTCTTATTTTATTCTTTTTAATAGTATAAAGACTAAATTGATTTATTTACTAATAGAAGGACTAATTTGATCTGATCCCTATAATAGAGTGACTTTCTAAGGTACTTTTTCCCAAAATAAAAAAAAATCGAGTTGCTGCTCCAGACCGGTTCAAGTCGTTCCCGCCAGACCGGTTATTCAGTTATTTTCAAATTCTGCTTCTATTTTCCCCCCCTCAACTGTTACTTAAATCTCTGCAATTTCTTAGCTAATCTCCCTCTTGAATCGCATTGGTCTCTTTTTCTACATTAATTAAAATAAAATAAAATAATTTCATTTTTCTTTCGTTTTCTCTCCTCCCAATCAGTTAAACGTCAAAATGAAAAACGGAAAAATAAGAAAAAAGATTTCGTCTACCTCATTAGATGAAGATCTAGAGTTTTCCGATGGTTTCTCTGCTCCGAATCGGAGTTTTTTCAATTCACGTTTTTGATTAATTATTTAAAATGTTGTTCTGAACTTAAATCTGTTCATTTCTGGAAGCTGGTTTTGGTTATGCGAAGAAAAGAAAATGGAGACTGTTGCTGTTGGAGATATTGCGTGTTTGGATGCAGAGCTATTGCAACTCCAGGAGATGTCTCCCTTAGCTCTCAAATCCTATCCTGACTTCACTCAAAAGCTTTTCGAACAGTGGCTTTCTCTTCCCGCGACTCACAAGCTAGTACTTTTTCTTTTTTAATTTCTATACCTAATTAACGGTTTTTGATTCGATTTGATTTGTGCTTTGATTACTCGAAATGAAAATAATTGATTTTATGATCAGTTCATTGCTCGTTTATTCGATGACAAACATTATTGCTTTTAAGAAAAGTAGTTTGATTTTATGATAATGATTGTATATCTGATGAGGATCATTTTGGGGTGTGTGTGTGTGTGTGTGAAGGCCATATTTCTAGAAGAAACTAAGGTAGTTTAATGGATTAGATGGATTTGAGAGGAATTTTGTGACCTGATATTGTTGTTTCTGTAGAAGCCTCTGTTAAGAAGTATTGTCCAACAAAGGTGAAGTTTAGAGTTCGTTGTGCAAATTGATTTTTAAGTGGAAGTACAACGGTCTTAACAATATCCGGAATAGCTTGTCTAGTCTGGAATCATGATAACATCTATGTTGTTTTGTGTTTAAATATGGAATCCGTCCCCCCCCCCCCCCTTTCCCCAAGTGTCTTTGAAGCGCAGCATATGGAATTAAGATATTTGTTAAAACCTCCCTCTGAGCCTAGGCGTGGATGGGCATCATTGGTTAATTTTTGTTCCTTGCTAGGTAACGTCATTGATTAATGATGCAAAGGCGGGTAATCCCTTGAATGTTCCTGGAAGTACTTCATCTGGAAGTACTGCCACAAGCAATACTTTACCTTCCATGTTTCCTGCTGGCAGTGCTCCTCCCCTTTCACCAAGAAGTACATCTGGTTCCCCTCGAATAGCAAAACAAAGGGCTGGTCCTTCAAACTTGGGTTCTCCACTGAAAGTAGTTAGCGAGCCCGTGAAAGAATTAATACCACAGGTTTGGATCCTGTTTAATTGATATGATATGTTTCTTTCTCCATTTTTGACCTTGGTAGTGTTTTATCTGCCATATATGCCTTTCTATTCAGAAATTTGGTGATAACTTGTTACATTGATTCTTGAAAATGCCTCAGTTTTACTTTGAAAAAGGCCGTCTACCTCCAAAGGAACTAAAAGAACAATGCAAATCTCAAATCAGTCAGTTTTTCTGTGGCCACCCAGATGGGCTGCAACTGCCTGGTAATGTGCATGTACGCATTGCTGTAACCAACATTTCTTGAATTCTTCTGATATTCCTGTTTACTTTATATTTATGTATATCAGAATTCAAACTAGTGACCAAGGAAATCTGCAAGCTGCCAACATTTTTCTCCACATCACTTTTCAGAAAAGTTGATGTTAACAACACTGGTTTGGTTACAAGGTATACTTTTTTGTTCGTGGAAATGGAACAGCTATGTTGCCATCTAAGATCCATCACATCCTTTGTAACTTCCAGGATATGTCTTTGAAAAATATGAGAATTCATATTTTGATTCCTTTCTGTTATAAGGTGCTCTTCATGCTTGGCCTTGTTGGATAACTATGCGTTTTAACTTTAAATTACTAATGGTGGTGATAAGCAGATGAAAATGTTTCTTAGAATCAGATTCCTAACCTTTTAGTAGTTTTCCTTGTAATTGCTTTTTAGCTGTGGTGTCATTTTGATTATTTTATGTTGTTGCTTTTATTGAATTTTCCTCATTTGCTTTCAGAGATGCTTTTATTGATTATTGGATCAACGGCAGCATGCTGACAATGGATATAGCAACACAAATATTTACAATATTAAAGCAACCGGATCTCAAATACCTCACTCAGGTCTTAATGCATTTTTGAGAGCTTAAGTCAGCTATAATATTGATTGATAGTCAAATAGTTCATGTTTAAGCTTAACTTCTTGTGTTCTTTCCAATCTGACAGGATGACTTTAAACCTTTACTCCGAGAACTATTGGCAACTCATCCAGGGTTGGAGTTCTTACAGAGTACACCGGAGTTTCAGGAACGATATGGTTTGTTTTCATCTGTTTGATAGCTTTTGGCTGTTTTTACACTTCAAATGGATTTCTAAGATATTAGATTTTTTCTCTTTCCATATCCCCCCCCCCCCCCCCGCATAAAATATCTAAGGCATTTGGACACTGACATTGAGTTGTTCCTGAATGTTTCCTTCATTAAATACTGGAACCACTAAGATCTGAACTCACAAATTCTGATAATCCACCTATTTTCATGTGAACTTCTATGATTGCAGTTCACCCTGTTTCTTTGATGTTCTGTCTCTGATGTGTTTGGTAACGTAGAATGCTATGCTAAATATTATTAATAAAACGACTGTAGCATAGAAAACAGGATTTTTGTTTTTTGTTTCCTTTTTTGGTTGTCTTTGGTAAGAATGATTTGCAGTAACGGCTTAACTTCCATGTTTCAGAAATGCTTATTTTAGGATGATGAATTCATTCAAGAAATTCTTATAAACTACTTTGCTGTTTAATGTGAAGTAATCTTATCTTCCTCTGATTATTTTAGAATGAGTGATTTGTTGACAATTTGATGAGCATATGAGATGTTGCTTTTGGAACGTATTGTGTATAATTGTGTGAATGAAAATGAAACCAAAATATCTTATCAATTCTTGCGTTTTAGCTTAGTGTATATTTGTCTTAACATGGCAGGGGCCTTTTCCCAGTCTATATGGTGTTTATTACTGCCCAGGCAATTAGCACAAATTACCAACTCTCGGTTTTTATTATTGTTTGCAAGTCCAGATTGTCCATGGTGCTGCTGAATACACCATTCATTTTTATCTAATGTTGCTTGTTTGACATTACTTTTGTTGCACATTACCAGCTGAAACTGTAATATACCGAATATTTTACTATATAAATAGAGCTGGGAATGGTCGCCTCACTCTTAGGGAGTTGAAACGTGGAAACTTGATTCATGCCATGCTACATGCTGATGAGGAAGATGACATTAACAAAGTTTTGAGGTATATGCTTGGCTTGAATCTACTTGAATGCATGGAATAGGAAACTGATTTTGTTTGCTTTCTAATTCCATAAAATCAACAATAAGATTGTATAATTGCTTTTTTTTATGCATGCTTAATATATTCTCTCAGATGCCAAATATTTTTACGTTTAAATCCTTTTCCCTTCTTTGGAAAAAAATCATATATACAGGTACTTTTCATATGAACATTTTTATGTAATATACTGCAAATTTTGGGAGCTGGATACAGATCATGATTTCTTGATTGACAAGGAGAACCTTATCAGATACAGTAACCATGCGCTTACCTACCGGATTGTTGATAGGATATTTTCTCAGGTTTGTCCAAGTCAGTTGATTGTTCTTTGGTCCGAATCGCATTTTTCCTGCAGAAAGAAGATTTCATTTAATCGAATGTTGTCTATTCAGCTCTGTAGTCTTCTATCACTTTCTCTGTTTCTTCAAATTAGATTAATTTTCAATTTTTGAACTTTCACTCATGTTATGCTTTCATATCATCTTAGGTTCCAAGAAAGTTTACCAGTAAGGTAGAAGGAAAGATGGGGTATGAAGATTTTGTTTACTTTATCCTAGCTGAGGAGGACAAGTCATCCGAGCCTAGTCTTGAGTATTGGTATATATTTTGTGCTCTTTCTCTGTAGACTCAAGGATATTGCAGTGGATTTTGTGAACCGATTGTTAATTTCAATGCTCACCTCATTGTATTGAAGTAAACACACCTTCCATCTTTCTTATGAAAAATCTTTACTGAAAATGTCCCCCAAAAATACTTGAAAACAGCTTCTTTTTTCCGTACTTCTTACCAAAAAATTCAGAAAGATCTATCAGAATCTATTGGCTGGGGAATTAGTCTTGATCAATCAAATTTAATGAAAGAAATAAAGGATGTTCTGATTCATAAGCAGCTTTGTAAGTATTTGCATTAGAATTTTCTGCCCCTGTGGTCAAGAGGGTTAGAATGATCTTATTAAGACTGCATTTCCAATAATGATCTCATTAAGACTGCATTTTCAATCCTGAGTTTCTTTGTTTTTTTTTCAGTTGATTCTTGGCTAGATTTTTTTTCAGTGTTTTTATATCTTCTAAGTTCCATTTTCATGCTTTTGTTCTCTTATGGAATGCTTTCACCTAGTTTACCTGGGTGGGGAGGGGAATCATGCCATTACTAGCCAGTAATTCAGAATTGTTTTATCTGTAGGTTGAAGTGTATAGATTTGGATGGCAATGGAGTTCTAACACGTAATGAAATGCAATTTTTTTATGAGGAGCAGTTGCATCGAATGGAATGCATGGCGCAAGAGCCTGTGTTCTTTGAGGACATCTTATGTCAGATAATGGACATGATTAACCCGGAGGTTTGCCATTTTATCATTGTTCCTTTTTTCTGTCTCTTTAGTCTTGTGCATATCCGAGTGTGTTTCTGGAAATGGATGATGTCCATCCCTGTTATGATCTGCTTGTAATTTCAAACTTAAGATTTACGCTGGTATAATAATACAATAATTGTCTGGAAGGCAGGTTTCTGGAAAATGTTTAGTTCGTGTCATTTCATCTTCATCTTGAAGCAGGTTATCCATGGCTGCTTTACAATTAGATCATTTAATCAGATTTAACCCTCTGAGCTCATTATAATGTGGACCACTTTTTGCTATATTCTGGTTTGGACCATTAGGAGCTGAATTTTTATTGAATGTTGTGACTTGTCATTCGTATACACACTTGTTGAGAATTGGCCTACCATACTTGCTGTAATTCTACCGGATAAAGTGCATGCATGTTGCAGCACGTATGCTTGCTGTAACAGCAAGCTTGTTTAGTTACTTTATTAAGTTACTTAGTTCAAAATGAACTAAGTTAGTATTGTTTTGATATTTTTAGGTGCTGATTATGTATTCAGCTTTTGTGAAGGTTAACTTTTTATAGTCCCAAAGTTGACTAGTTTAGGTGGCTTGTTTGTGTCTACAAGCAACATTTATTAAAGCTCAGAGCTACTAGGCTATTTAGTGGTAGTAGTTGACTATTAAGTGATGTAGTTGGCTATATATGTATTGTTTTTCTTATTGAAAAATCAAGCATATCAAAGCATATCAGTTGCTAAAACAGATTGCTTCCTTACTGCACGTTTGTGAGCAAGTAAATTTTTTCTTGCCTCCTTGTTCTCTATCCTGTATTTCTTCCTCTGCTTTGTTTTCTTTTTTTGTTGCTGTCAAAAATCCCAACATGGTATCGAGAGCTTTTATGATCTTAGAGGGCCTTTGGAACTTTTGCTTCTACTGCTAGAAAGGCAATAAGTCTTTAAAGCCTGTCACATTTGAAGGCTTGTTTCTGCTTCTGCTATTTGTTAAGAAATGCAAGAAGCTGTTAAAGCCTATCATTTTTTGAAGGCTGCTTGTAGAGAAGATAGCAACAACTCACTTCTGTGAGACTCCCAAACAAGCTTAGGATAAGCTGAAGGAGGAGCTCAAGGAAGACAGTATGCGAAGTGCAAGTCTGTCAAAGGTGAAGTTCAATGTAAGTTGTAAAGTTGCAAGCCTGTTGAAGACAGTAAGCAAAGATGCGAGCCTGTCAAAGTGAGAGTCCGTCTAAATGTAAGCCTGATTGGGTGCAAGCCGAAGAGGCGGACGGTCTAAATGCAAGCTCGAGAGAGTGCAAGCTGTAGACTAAAGGCAAGCAAACTATACTTGCAAGCTGTTTATGCAAGAAGAAGCAGGACTGTAATAAACAAGGGAATAAGGCAAGATGTGTTGTCAACCAAGGCTATGAAGGAGGAGAAGACTCCATTTGATGAACGAATCTTTGGCACAAAGACTGGAATAGTCAAGTGTAAGTCAGATTTGTTTGAGAATGAAGCCAAGGTTGAAAATGAAGTGCTTGTGCAGGGTTAGCTTGAAACAAAGCATTTTGGGACTGCCAAGCTTAAAAATTTTTGAATGATCTGTATTTGCAACATAGAGTCCAAGGAGGAGTGTTGAGAATTGGCCTACCATGCTTGCTGTAATTCTACCGGATAAAGTGCATGCATGTTGCAGCACGTATGCTTGCTGTAACAGCAAGCTTGTTTAGTTACTTTGTTAAGTTACTTAGTTCAAAATGAACTAAGTTAGTATTGTTTTGATATTTTTAGGTGCTGATTATGTATTCTGCTTTTGTGAAGGTTAACTTTTTATAGTCCCAAAGTTGACTAGTTTAGGTGGCTTGTTTGTGTCTACAAGCAACATTTATTAAAGCTTAGAGCTACTGGGCTATTTAGTGGTAGTAGTTGACTATTAGGTGATGTAGTTGGCTATATATGAATTGTTTTTCTTATTGAAAAATCAAGCATATCAAAGTATTGCTAAAACAGATTGCTTCCTTGCTGCACGTTTGTGAGCAAGTAAATTTTTTCTTGCCTCCTTGTTCTTTATCCTGTATTTCTTCCTCTGCTTTGTTTTCTTTTTTTGTTGCTGTCAAAAATCCCAACAACACTACTACTAATGAAGATAAAACTGTTTTACATGTTTGACATAGAAATATTCTTGTTCGTAGGATGACAGCTGCATCACGTTGCGTGACCTAAAAGGTTCTAAACTTTCAGGAAATGCTTTCAATATCCTTTTCAATCTCAACAAATTCATGGCCTTTGAATCTCGCGACCCGTTCCTCATTCGTCAGGTAAATGTGACACGTGAGCGCTTATATATTTACTTGTTTGATATTTACCTTCAAAAAGAATTTGTATTTGTATACCATTTGCAAATTTTTACAAGCTTTGGATAACAGGAACGTGAGAATCCTACATTGACGGAATGGGACCGTTTTGCGCATAGAGAATATATTCGGCTTTCAATGGAAGAAGATGTCGAAGATGCCTCTAATGGAAGTGCAGAAGTTTGGGACGAATCACTTGAGGCTCCCTTCTAAGTTTGAAGGGTACGTATGGATTACTCAGATTCGGGGTCAGTATTGGAAATGAATATGTTTAATTTTTTTCAGGATACTTGTAATATATATAGTTTTTGTCTTGATTTTTATGTCTCTGTAGGTGCTATAGAAGAGCTCAACACATTGCTACTATGGTGAGCAATAGAAAGAGACTGCTGTTGCCTTGAATGGGCGACGACTATACATCGGAATTCAATATTGGTGGAAAACTTTTGAACTTGGCTTGCATGGTGTAACTCCCCGACGTGTGTGTATGATTTGACAAAAACACGATGACTCATGCAATTGGAGATCCAGCTTTATTTAATCAATTTTCACATGAACGAGTTTTATTCCGGTACGTGATAATTGTATCCAAGATTAAACAAGCTCACTAAAAATTCAGTTCCTATTTTCCTTCACGGTGTCCTGGTTGGTTCATTTAATAATTTCAATGCTATGGTTGATTTTTTGTTAGCTCTTGAATTTGCGTCGATTTGGATCATGTTCATCTTGGAATATGTTTTATTTATTGATTTTAATTTTTGGATTCTTTATGAACGTAGGTTAAGTAAATGGAGTATTTGTTTTGGTGGTAGTAATTGGTGTATTTTCATTTGTCGTTGAATTAAAAGGTGGAAATTACTATTCTAGTGTTATGGATTGAAGAGTCATTGAATTATCAGCTGGTTTGATTGGGTGGAATTTACTATTCTAATAAAGTTCATTAACGTAGAAATTCAATGGAATAGGTACTCATTTTGTTTAATTTTACTATCATATTTTATAATTTATTTATGTAAATACATTAAAATACCTAAAAACATATTTAGTTACTGATTGGAAAGTAACCTAATAATTAGATTTAGTTGCAATTGCTTGTAATTATTATAATTACACTTTTCAATTGTTTGACATATTTAAGTAATTATTATAATTAGTGGATTCCATTGTATTGGATCTAATTGGAGTAGCTTAATTACACTTTTCAATTTTTAAGGGAATGGTGAAAATTAAGAGTAATTATATAGATAATTACACCTAAATTTAATTTTAAAATGTTATTTTTATACAAATTAAAAAAATTATATTATAAGCATGAAATGAATGAATGGTTGGAATGATTATGGTATAAATTTTTTATTATATTATAAATTCTAAAAAAATTATAAGAATAATTTGTGTATTTTATAAAATTATGACTAAAATTTTTATTATAAAAAATAATTTACATGCTATAAAAGTGTTATAATATTTTATTTATAAAAAATTATGATCAAGAAATATGGACATAACTTATTTATATGTCCATGTTATATATTATAAAAAAATGTACTATTTTTTGAACAATCTCATTATAGGTTTTGATCATATTTGCTCTTTTGAAATAATGTCTAGAATTATCTATAATCTCTCCCCAACCAATAAATAAGAGAGTAATATGCTTCGCGCACTTAAACTTATATTCTTCTGCATTGGCAACAATGTTTATGTGAATCGAGCTAAGACTCAATCAACAAAATGATATACTTATTTAAAAATGTTATAGGTTTTTTTTTTAGATATTATGCATGTTCATTTTATGATTCATGTTCGAGGTTTATAGTTGCCTCTCCCAACAATGTTATCTCCAAGATTTGAATGTTATAGTTTCTTTTTTTTATCATAACTTATTTATAAAAGATAATTTTATGTATTATAAAAATAGATATAATTTAGCATAAGTCTTTTCTCAAATTAAATTTATATAAGTTTTTCATAATTAAAGCTATAAATTATTTGGACTGTGAACAAAAACTATTATAAGGTTGGTGTTAATTATACAAATACAAAAGATTTTCTTGCACCATATCATGAGGTATAATATTATTTGAGAGAATGGTGTCAGACATAAGTGCCATAAACAACTTGTAAACTCTTTAATTTGAGACATTCAAGATTTGAAAATGTGGTTAAGAAAATATTTATTGTTCAAGAAAAACATTTCCCATATTAACAAAATCACATTAGTATAGTATAAAAAAATAAGGTTGGTTTGTACTAGCATGTTAGATATTTCATAACTTCAATCATAGGTGGTATTAAATGATCTATACTTCAAAGACTCCATGGAAGAATAAGAACATGATGATCATAATGATGCAGATTCAATTTTAGATAACAATGAATTCTGTCAAAGACCAACAGATGATGATAAGGAGCATATATTAAATATTAAAAAGGGAATAACCCAACATGCACTAGAAAAATCAGATAAAATTGTATAATCAGATAAAACTGTACATGATGTTTGTTTTTCTTGTTATTTTTATTAGTAATTATATTATCAACTATTTTTTAGACTAATATAATACATATGATGATTTGATTTTAATTTTTATTACTTGTTTAGCATTTTTTATCATACTAATAATTTTTATAGTAATTAATATTTTTAAAAATATAAATGATTTAATTGTGTAATTACAATTTATACTATCAAATATGATATAGAGAATTACAATGTAATTACACATTGTCAACCAAACACGTTGAAGGAATTACAATTCCTTGTAATTACCATAGAGTGTAATTATCACCCTAATAATTACACATTCATTCAATTATTTTGTGCTATCTAAACATACTCATATTTGTTAGCTACAATATTTAAAATTAATTTTTTTTATAGAAGAGATTTGAATAATTAATTGGTAAGAAATTATTCAAGTATAATATATATTGTCTTAACCTATAAATTAGTATTTAAATTATACTATTTTTTTCATATTAGTACTTTATTTTTTTGGTCTCAAGTGGTATTTCAATTATTATTTTTTTTCAAATTGTGTTAGTCAAACTGTTAAGTCTATTTAAAAAATATAACTAATTAAAAACTATTATGTGGCAAACAAGAGAAAAGTATTATTTTTTCTTTTTAAATGTGTATATATATACATATATATATATTCTTTCTTCTTCCTCTCATCTTAGATTTCTAGTACAAATGTAAGCATTTTAGGGTTCATGGTTTTGATCAAGGTTTTCAAAATTAGACTAGTGGTTGAATTTATTAGGCCATCCAT
The DNA here is from genome assembly GCA_020496765.1 of Gossypium stocksii. Classification (NCBI taxonomy): domain Eukaryota; kingdom Viridiplantae; phylum Streptophyta; class Magnoliopsida; order Malvales; family Malvaceae; genus Gossypium; species Gossypium stocksii. The sequence continues at coordinate 118,251,410 of CM035623.1, forward strand.
TCTCAGTTCGATCAAATATTTTTTTAAAAAATTCATAAAATAAATAAAAAATTATTAGAAATAGAGAAAAGTGGCTCAATCAATTCAGCCACCAGTTCAATTAGTTTTTTAGCTTGGGATTCAATTAGTCTGTATTAAATCACGAATTAACCAATTCAATTGTTCTTCGGACTGGTTTTAAAAACATTGGTTTTGATCGATGAAAAAACTTTTTCGCTCCTATTAGATCAGCAAGCAAGCGGTGAAATTTGAAAATAAAATTAATCACCAATTATTAAAGTACTAGAATAAATCTGCAAAAAATATCTACATATAAACCTTGCTCAATTGATGAAAGTACGAAAAATAATAAAATCAAGAATTGTTGAGGTAGTTATGAGAGCAGTGATACTAAAAAGTTATAACTGAGTTTGGAACTATTCAAGTTTCATAACTTGCCATATTTTGAATTGGTAATCTTTTGAAACAAAACAGTTGGACCATGACTTTGTTGATCTCGTTAATGTGTTGGCTCATCTTTGGAGGTTGATCATTTGGGGCAACAAACCATTACAAATTGAATCAAGCAAATCGAGTTCCTTGTATCAAGAAGATTAGATTAACTTGAAGACTTATCTTAGATATCTCTAAATTATCTTAAAAATTATTAAGATATTCTAAATATTGATTTAGTTGTTACTTTAGTGGAGATTTTGTTTATATTTGATCCGTATGTTAGCAAGTCCAAAAACAATGATATTATGTCAAAGTATTGAGAGTTTAGCACTTAATCTATTCATTAAGAATTACTTTTGAGAGTGCATTGTTGTAAGTAAAATAAGTAGGTCACTTTGTTTTACAAACTAAGTTATTAAGAGAGAATTTAATGGAGAGAAATTTAAATATTAGGTGCAAAAGTGAGGTTGCTATACTAGTTAATAAAAAGACCTAAATCATTGTTTATACGAGATTAAAGAATGTTGATTATCTCTATATGTAAGCTCCTGTAAGCGTAAGTAAAAATCGAATTGCAGAACTAATTGCTTTTGTGTTTTATTCTTTAATTGTTATGCCTAATAGTAATAACTGCTCATATCGTTATTGCATAAATAAATTATTTTCTTGAAAAAATTAAAATCTATAATAAAGGTGTAACTTCATTACAATTTTTACAAATTTATTATTAAAAATTATTTTTAAGAAAAAACTTATCAACTAATATTAAAAAAAAAAACCTATCCACTTAAAAATCTTAATTAAATTATCTATTCAAGTAATTTCTCAACATTTAAAAGAAATAAAAACAATATACTCAATTATTTTTCAAAATATAAATTTTATGTATTATATTATTTTTCAGTGTGATAAATTCTAATTATAACAAAAATGTTGATTAAATTTAATATCACAACCCCACATACATATATTCGAAATACAATTTTGAGAAAAACTGTTCACTCTAACATTAAATTTGAATTATTTTTTTCTTCATTTTGACCAAGCAATTACTTAATTTTTGTAGTGGTGAAAGACTTAATGTAAAAAATATTTGGTTATCATTAATCTTTTTTCCCTTAAAAAGGAAAAGAAATATTTATTAAATTGAATTTGTTAAAGTTGTTTCCAAGGAAAAATAGTGAGTAAATTTGAAATGAGTTTTTAAATAGAATTATTTTCTTGTGATTCAAGATTTTTTTTTAAAACACTTTTAATACCTTTTTAAAATGTATTATTTCGAATTCAAGAGTTTAAATTATAATCACTAAATCGATAATACGAAAATAACAAATTTTTTAATTTTAGATCAACTTTGGGCTAACTTTGAAGTGTAATTTACAATATTTTATAAAATCCAATTATTTATTTTAATTATTATGTATCAAACATGTGAAGGTTAATTGTAATTGTACAATGGTAACTAAGCTTATTGAATTAGGGTTACTTTTTAAAAAAAAAAATTTTTGATTACCATTAAGGTTATTAAATGAAGTGTTTATATCTCAATACAAATTTAATTCATTTTTTTGTTATATTTTATTATTTTAGTCCACTTATAATAATATAAAATTAATTTAATTTCACGCGATTTATATTTTTTTTACCTTTCATTTTGTTAAATGCAGATTAGCATGATTATTGTTGTACTATACGTCGATAATGGTAATAAGAATGATCGCAAAGTAATAAGAAAGAAAAAATAACATACAGATTTTAGGTGAAAAACTTTTATTGAGAAAAACCACAGATAAAGAAAGAGAAAATTCACTAATATTAAGAAATAAAAATACAAGAGGTTTTCGACTATACGCAGTTTTTGAGGGTTAAATGACCCATAATTCTATACGAATTCAATTTGTGTAGTAAGATCCGTAACACCTTTAGACCTTCACTCTCATATATCTCAAATTTTACCTCTCTATTTTATTTTTTTAACAAATAAGTTATAATTTAAACTTTTTAAATCGAATCAAATGAGATTTCATTCATACAACATTAACAAATTTTATAAGTGTGTAATGAAATTGAAAAAATTGCTCGTCGGGGTTCTACTACTGATTCAAGAAGGGCCGCATTAGTGGAATGGAACTCTGTTTATCAATCTGTGGAGAACGGGGGCGTTGGATTACGTGATCAGAACAAGTCTTTTCTTTTCAAACTGGGGATTGGTATTCTCACCAAAGGTAATGGGCTATGCGTCCAAGTCCTCAAAAGTGGTTGCCCTACTTCCGTTGTTGAAATTAATTAAATGTTGAAAATTTTTTATTTATTTTGAGATAATTTAATATAAATATAAAAATTAAAAATATAACTAAAATATTTGTTATAAAATTAGAGACATTTCCTAATTAAATTAATATTTAATTTACGCGAAAATCTTAAATATAGTATAAATATATAATAGGAAAGTTTGATAGATTTAGCAAATTTACAGCAAACTAGTTGAACGAAATATAGTTAGGTTATGAGTTTGAAGTTGAATTCAAACCCTTCTTAACCAGAGTTATAATACATTAAGCTTAATTAATGTACTTAAACAATAGAACAACTTAATTAATTAAAAAATAAATGAAAAAGTAATGGTGTAATTAAAATGATGCCAGATTAACAAACTTCCCTTCCATCAATTTCGCCCCAAAAACTATTCCCCGTATTTTATTCCCCATGTTCGTAGCTTTGCATGCATTTGTCTTTCATGCATGCGTAGATTGTTGTTGGTGACTTAGGCCGACTTTGAGGTGGCACTCCGCCGTGTCTCAACCACCACCATGGATCCTCTTGCTCCTCCTTCTACTCATTCCCGGGTTCTTGAGATTAACGTCGTTTCAGCCGGAGACCTTACTCCCGTCTCCAAAAACATGAAAACCTATGCGGTGGTTTGGGTCAAACCCGACGAGAAGCTTTCCACCGGAGTCGACCAGAAAGGCGGAACTGACCCGATTTGGAACTACCCTTTCACGTTCAAAGTCGACGAGAAGTTCTTAAACTCTGAGGATGCGACGATCGCCGTTGACATCTACGCCGCGGCGTGGGTTAAAGATGCTTTGGTTGGATCCGTTAACGTTTTGATTAACGATATTTTCCATTTGCGATCCGCTGCCGACGCCAAAAGCAATGACTCCGCCAGGAGAACCGTCACGCTTCAAATCCGCCGCCCCTCTGGCCGCCCTCAAGGGATTCTTAAAATGGAGGTTGCCCTCGTTGATAGTTCAATGCGATGCAACCCTCGGGTAGAAGACCCAAAGCCAGAACGAACAATCCACGGCGGCGGCAGCAGTGTCCATGAGAACCATGAGACAAATGCCAACATACGCTCCGAGTTAACAGCGGAGGAAAACTACGAGAAAAGGCCTCAAGGTTCCATTGTTAAATGCGGTTCAGGTTCCAGTGGTTCCGAGGTTAAATGCAATGGCGGAAGCATGGTGAACGGTGACTCGCTTTGTAACTCCGACGTCGGACCTTCAGCTTCGGTTGTGGCGGCAGCCATTGCCAAAGGGTTGTATCAACCGCCGGGAAACAACCAACCGGAGACGAAAGAAACGAGTAAGATATCGGAATGGACTAAGAAAGAAAGGGAAGAAGAATTATCGAAGAAATTAGAGAGGTGGCGGTCGGAAATCCCATCTCAGGCCGTGAAATCGAGGAGGAGATCGAGGAAGAAAAGAAGCGGTGGTGGTATCAAATTGTTGTCATGTTTCGGTAATACTTTCCAATTCGAAATATCGATTAATTTTGGAAGTAAGAAGAAACGTAGCAATGGAAACAATGGCAGTGGCGATGGCAACAATAATAAAATCTGCCATTTGGGCTCGATAAATGATAACAATACCAAATCTGTTGCTTGAAATTTCTCTGAAAAGATTTTAATTCAGCTATTACATATATATATATATATATATATATATGGAGAACAACAGATTATGATTTTTTTAATTTTATATTGTAAAGAAAAAAAAAAATCATCAACTCCAGTATATATAATGTTTATATATACATGTATAGATTGTCAAAAAAAAGAAGCCTCGAAATGTTACATTAAGCTGTTTTCATTTATTTCTTAAGACGTGGTAGCATCATTCAACTTTTTAATGGAACTTATTGATTCATTCACACTCTTTCTTATAATTCATACGCACTGTGAAAAAGTAAATAAATTTCAGTGGGAGAAAAATGTAAAAAAAAAAGAAAAGAGAACTTTATTCGAATATATGGTAATTACAGTAATATTGTCAAAAAGTTTTCTGTTGAAGATTTCGACAGGGGCCAGCCGCCCAAACATATCAAAAAGGGCTTCTTTGGGTTGCTGCCCCCCTTTGCCCCTCTCTGTAAAAAATGATCCTACTCTCACTCTGTATCCGACACATTTCAACAACACTCGCAATACATCAAAAAAACTTGTGAAAGAACCCGAAAAATTGAAGATACACCCAAGTCAGACTATCATAGAATCCTAACTAACATGAAAAATGACGCCTTTCCAACCCAAAATTTACAAAAAATTCTCTAATGTCCCAAAAATAAGGCATGAATGTCATCCCAACCAGAGGCAGTGTAAAGAACGCCTGATTGGCCCTTCCAAATACAACAGCTTCCATCAGCACCATATTCCTTCTGTTTCTTAACCAAACCAGGGAACAGTGGCACAAACGAAACTCCATAATGATCCCCCACTGTTCTTAGGCTTGAACTCGATCCAATCACTATACCTATATCTGCTTTCAGTAGGCAAAGCAAATCGCCTACCGAGTCCCCGATGTAAACAGTTAAGTTCCTTTTGTCATCGCTACAGCCTTGTATGATTTGATCGAAAGCTTCAATCTTGTCGATTGGAGACTGCACTTCCATAATGATTTCACCCGTGGACACAGATTCTTGAAAGCTGAGTTCATTTGCGTGTATGTTGACAACATCTAAACCCCCTGCTTAAAATCAACAAATTGGTTTGACTTAGAAACAAATAGACTTTCGGTTTCTATCGAATGTTAGACATGGGGGGTATTATTCAAAACAGGTTGCTCAAGAGATCATAGTGTAATGCTAGGAAGGAAGGGTCATACCTGACGAAAATGCAGCCCGGATGAGATCACCACACCAACAATAAGAAAGAAGATGGACATGGGCATTAAGATTTTCATCCTTTACAATTTTCTGAAGGAAATTAGTGCAGCCATCTTGAAGAATCAATCGTTCACCGGCCCGTTTAATGTCTTCAAAGTTTAGACCCTTCAGTACCCCTGATTCGATCACTCTAGAATTTGCCCTTTTCTCAAAATCTGAGAGTTTCTCAAGTGCTGTATGCAGAGTTTCATAGTTGAACTCCTCTGAAAAACCACATGAAATAAAAATATCAACATCAAAGGAACTAACTGAAATGTTATCCAGCAAAGTCTGTTTGAAGATTAAACGTAGAGTAAAAGCTTTAAGGTGGTATTGCAGTAAAACAAATACCTTTCTTGGATGGCAACATGCTTTCTATGCACTGCTCGTACTCTTCTGTGTATTGTTGGGAAAGTTCACCCCATGTGTTCCTCAACTCAGAAGAAGACATCCTAGTAATTTGACCTTCGGTTTGGTTCTGATCAGATTTAGGAGCAGTCACTATTGCTATCTCGGCCAAAATGGCAGATGAATCAACAACTGTGCAAGTAAGATCAAAATCGGAAAATATCATGAGACGATCTCGAGCAGGGTCATGCTTCTTAGTCAGAGGAATAACAGTGGGCTGAGTAAGCGTTTGAGCATAGAAGAATTCTATTTCAAGTTTCATTGCTTGGTGATAAAGCTTCTCAATGATGTTTAGTTCCTCGCCTGTCAAAGAGACACTAAGTTTATCCAGCAAGTCTTCTGTTTGCAGAGTTGTCGCCTAAATTCAAAGAATCAATAGTTGAGCCATGGGACTTAAAAGGCCATTTATTTAATGATATTCTCCTCTCAGAATCCAGCTGACCATTAGAAACAAAGACTCCAATCAATGCCATACCTGAAAACCCTCGGAAGAATAATTTCCTATCCACTTTTTGTATGGGTGGTCATGCTCACTGGGGTCTAGAAGTGCCTCCAATTCTTTACCAAGAAAGGCATACAGCCTCATGCAAGGTGTCATAGCCCCCAGAGTATAAGCTGCAATCTTTGTTTTCTCAAATGGAGTGTCAAGTTTTCCTGGAGCTTTCAGTCCTTCAACCTTCCCCGAAGCTGTTGCCAGTACAAATTCTGTGTACTTTAAAGTTGCAGAATTGATGGGGCATTCTTTAACAAAGTCCAAACCCCACTCCTGCAGAACTCTGAATTTCAGATAAAGAGGAGACCCTCACAGACAAGAACTAAGGACTAAGGAGATACTGATATGCATATGGATTGTAAACGTCATAACAAGGCAGATAGTACTATCTAAGCTCTGATTATTTCCTCAAATCTCGATATAAGATTTCTCCTAGTTATAATTTACTGGACTTATCATATCAAACTCCAAAGTCCAAACCTCATCAAAATCCAACATTATCAAGATTTACTTGGTATGGAAGAAAACTTAGGATTAAACTTCTACTGAATATGATATCACATGCAAATTGCACCCCCAAGGTAGCATCTTGTAGACGCCAATCTTTTCCAAGTAAATCCCGCTTTACCTTGGTAAAACGATATTTTATATATCTACAAGCAATGGCTAAATTGAAATTCAATATCCTTTATCCATCTTCAACTTTTCCAATAATTGAGCATGCGCTAAGCAAAAGAAAGATGGATCCTTTCATCATACCTGTACAAAAGAATTATGCAATTTCAGCGCCTCCAAAACACCCTTCCTTAGCTTAGAGATTGCTAACTTCGCATCGTCATCATCTGCACAGTCTTCTGCCAATTCATACCTAAAATCCGGATCAAAGAAAACAAGAAATCAATTAAGGACATTCTAATAAACAGCAGACGTCAATTCTACTTAAAAACTAGATGAGAAAAGGTAATTACTTAAGCAATGTAATTACCTTTTCCATCAAATAATAACAAATATAACCATCCAATTGGCTACTGAGAAAGCTGACAAAAAGAAAAGATTGAGATTCCAATTCACTTCCCTTTTCTCAGACCCCAAAAGCAACCATCCAATAGTACCAAAAAATTAAATAAATTAAACAATGAAGTAAGTTGCATTTCACAAAATTCACCTATTTAGCAACAGATTATCAAGAAAAATAAACTCAAGATTCTACTATCCAAGAAATGATAAATTTTAATACACAAGTTAACAAATGATCACAAAATGAAGCCCAGAAGGAAAAAAGAAACCTAAAGAACTCAAGCTTGTGACTACATTTCTTTAACAGAAAAAGAAGAAAACCCAAAGATATATTCTCCAGAACAAACAAAACCCAGATTGAAAATCCATGGAAAAGACAAAGAAAATGTTAAAAGAGGAAAAAAGGACTAACGCTTGAGCAAAAGCTTTGAGGAAGTGCACATCTTGGGCAATACAATGACGAAAGGTGTCGATCTCGAGAGACCCAGAAGCCAAACAAATAACAAAAGGCGAGTAAAGAGAAAGCACAGATTCTCTACGAAACTTGATCCAGAACCTGCTTGCTAGACCGTCCTCGGTGGGGATAACGGCACCAACGGACTTAGGAGGGATCGCCATTGGATTTGACGATCTCCGAGTTGGAGTAAGCGGCGGCGGCGAGTGGACTCGGCGGGGGGATTGGACGAGTGGGAAGAGGGTTTTGATTGGGTAGAGAGAAGAAGAAAAAGAGTAAGCGCATCAAAGAATGGCACTTGGCAATTGGCTTTTTGTTCGTAATGGTAATGCTAATGGTGATTGGAGATTACAGTATTTATAGGAATCTATAATTTTCCATGTTTCTTCTTTTGGGCCAATAGCATCTATTTTATTAGGCTTTTTATTTTTTAGAATCTATTTTATTAGTTTAAAAATAATAAAATATTTATTTTTTATATTAATGTTTATAAAGTTTATCATTTATATTTTAAGTAATTATTTTTATTACATTTAATAATTTTGTATATGAACCCAATAAATATTTTTAAAAATTAAAAATAATAAAATTACTAATGATTAATTTTAAAATTTGAAAATTATTGATAAAATAATAAAAATTATACTCAGAGTTAATGATAAAAATATACACGAGAAAAAGTAGGGAAAAATTATTTTTATTATTTTTAAAAAAATATATAAAAGTATTTTTTATTTTTAAAATTAAAATGACTTAAATACCCCCATTAAATTATAATATTAGTCAATGTACTATGCCTAATCCATGTTTAGTCTATGCACTTTAATTTAGTCATTTTAGTCTTTATATTTTTTGAATTCTAAAATTTCATTTCTCAATAAAAGGTTATCATTAAATTCATTAAGCTTTGTTATTTTTAAAATATTATGCGATAAATATATTATCATATACGTAATCATATCAACTAGCAATTTTCATATATTAGTCACAAAAAATCCAATCAATGGATCCAACAGTTGTAGTTTGTGTCAAAAATAAGGAAGATCAAATTGAAAACTATCGATTAAATCTACAACTTTATACATACTTTAAGACTAATGGCAGGATTTATGTAACAACCCGATTTTTTAGTAGAGTCGAAAATAGTGGTTCGAGGCCACTAAATCCGGCGAGTAAGCTTGTAAATTTATTATTTAATATTTACTAGTCAAATATGGTTTTAAAAAGGTGTTTTAAATTGATAATTTGTATTTTATAATGATTTACTAGATCAAGTGGTTATAGAAAGTGAGGTATCAATATCTCTTTTCTATAAATCAAGCCGTAAATATTTTTATAAATATTTACGAAGTGTCATTAAGGTAGTATTAAAGTTTCATTGAAAAATTTTAACGTTTCGATAGTTAATTAATTAAAAAGGACTAAATTGAAAAAGGTGTAAAACTTGCTAATTATAATATTTAAGTGTAATGGCCTGAACTTTCAGTGGTGTTGTCATAATCCTTCAACAACTCTAACCATCGTCTCTGTCTCAAATTCAGCTCCTTCTGTGTCATCAGATATTTCAAACTTTTATGACTTGTATATACATAACATTTTTCACCATATAAGTGGTGCCTTCATATCTTCAAAGCAAATACGATCGCAATCAATTCCAAATCATGCATAGGATATTTTTCTCGTGCAGTTTCAATTGCCGAGAAGCATATGCCACCAGTTTTCCTAACTGCATAAGCACACAGCCCAAATCATTCAGAGATGCGTCACTATATACTACAAACGGTAAACCCGATTTTGGTTGAGTCAACACTGGAGCTTCTCTCAACATCTTTTTCAACTGATCAAAACTCTACTGACATTTATTTGACCATAAAAATTCAACATTCTTTTGTAATAATCAGGTCATCAGTAAAGCAATCATCGAAAAGTCTTTGACAAATCAGCGGTAATAACGTGCTAATCCCAGAAAACTTCGCACTTCGGTAATATTCTTTGGAACTTTCCAATTTACCACTGCTGCGACCTTACTTGGATCCACTCGGATTCCATCAGTCGATACAATATGACTCAGAAATGCAACCTTATGGAGTCAAAATTCACATTTGCTAAATTTTCCATATAGCTGTTTCTCTCTCAAATGTTTTGAGTCTCGTAGGCCCATATTAAGGACTTTATGATGAAATTTGAAAAGTTTTTATTTGGAATGCAAATTTATGACTCGATTTTGTACAAATGTTAGTGTATAAGTCTGGTAATGCCTCATACCCTATTCCAGTGACGGATACGGGTTAGGGGTGTTATATTTAGTAACTAAATGGCTTGATTAATAAATAAAGAAGGACCAAAGTAATAATTATACCTAAATTTAATGGATGAGTTGGCATAATAAGAGAAATATAATAAAATAATGTCATTTAATGGTAAATTTGTAATTTTGGTGAAATTTAAATAAAACAAATTTAAAATTGGAAAGTTTCTAGACATTTTCTTCAATTTTCGGTTCAAAACAGACATAGGAGAGAGCTTAAGCTGGTTCTTCATATTTTTGCTTCATATCAAGATCTCGTAGAAACTTATGAAAAATTAAAAATAGCAGAATAGTCTTTAAACTTCTACAATTACTACAATTCAATACAAGTTCGTACAGTTAAAATTTAATATTTGTATAAATTGATGAATGATATTATTTATTTATTCTATTTTTGAAAATGAATTATTATTGGAATTATAATATTGAATTGGATTTCGGTTTGAATGGAACGCAGGATTTAAGTACATTCATAATTTGGTGTATAATGGTATTGGAATGAGACAAAGGCATTTTTCCCAAGTAAACCGAGATTCAGCATTTGTTGCGAACTCTCGTATTTTACTTTCTGTTTACCATATTTGGGTGAATTAGCTCTTACGAGCTTCTGTTTAGCTTTTAAGTTTTTATTGGCTTATTTGGGAGGATCAACTCTTATGAGTTTCTGTTAACGATGTACTCTCATCCGTAAGTCGTTCTTCAAATAGAAAGATTTTAGTAAATTGGTTTATTAAATGAATTTGAAAGACATATTATTTATTTTTATATTAGATTGAATATGGATGTATTTATCAATAAAAGTTGTGAATGATAGGAAATTGACAGGGAATTGACAGTGAATACTGGGAATTGACATGAATTATTTTATTTATTTGACTTGTTACAATAGGTTTTGTAAGATTTTGTTTAACCTGTCGAACTTACTAAGCTTCATTAAGTGTAACATCTCAAAATTTAAATTTTTGTTTTTGTGAATGTGAGACACAAATGTCTATTTGCTTCAGTGGTTAAGTGTTTTAGGTGTGTGTGTGAGGTCTCAAGTTCAAGACATGACTCAGGCAAATTTTGGTATTTTTCTGAATAAAGTTCTATCTTTAGTCAGTAGGCTTTTAAGTAATTGTATGTAAGTTTATATCAGAATGGGCCTGCTGGTCTGGTGGTTAAGTAGAGTGTTGGTGTGTTAGAGGTCTTGTGTTCGAATCTTAATGTAGGCAATAATTTTTGTGCAGCTTTGAAGGAGACAGTTTGAGTTGTCTTAGACGTCTGATTAGTGGGAAATTGATGGAGAGAATTAAGAGGAGTGTTTTGGGGGATATGTGAGTTATCCTAGGGATTTTCAGCCTAGTTTGAATTTTCTCAAAAGTGATTTTTTTTCCATTCGATTTCTTCTCTCCCTTTTTTGCCGAAATCTACCTCTTCTTACCCTTTCTTATTTTTGGTTCCTTGTTCAATCTATTTCTATCGTGCTACGGTTGTTTTCCCTTTGTTCGGTAAGTGGTATTTTTCTTAGTCCCATCATTATTTTGATTAAGTGATTAACAGAAGGTTCATTTTAATCACGTTTAGGTGCTGCTCGAATGTTTTAAACAGGCTTTCAATGTGTGGTGATTGCTGGTTATCGTATTCATCTCAGTAAGGTTTCGAAACCTCATTTGATGTAGTTTTTTTCAAGTTATACATTTGGGATTTTGGTAAGAATGGCTTCCATAATCGGAATTAATCAAGTTCTTGGGTGTTGGTATATCATGTGATAGGTTCTGAAGGGCTCGTGTTTGCAATAGCTTCGAAACGAAACTAGGTATGTACCTGAAAACGCGGAAAACAAGATTCAGCGAAAGTAGAAAAAGTAAACTGCCAACGCCACACGGGCATGTGGTCACTCGTGTGGTAGGCCGTGTAAGGGGACAGGGCCATGTTAGGGGACACGGCCGTGTGATCAACGAGGCCAGGCTGTGTGATTGCTAGGCAAGCCGTGTGCGACACACAAGCTAATTGAATTGGGCCATGTGGGCCACACGGGTGTGTGGGTCCACAGGGGTAGTCCACACAGATATGTGGAATTTGGGTCATACGGCCAAGGCTAATTTGAGTCGTGTGTGACACACGAGTTAGACTGAATTGGGCTGTGTGGGTCCACATGAGAGTGTGAAATTTGGACTAGGCCGTGTGGATGGTCAATTTGGGTCGTGTGGGTCACATGGGCGGCCGTATGATCTACACAGCCAATGCCAAGTTGGGTCGTATGGGTCACACGAGCGTGTGAGCCCATTTTTATTAAATTGTATTCTAAGGTTGCACGGGTCGCTCAAGTCGACTGTGAACCTACTGTAGGGTCGGTAAGCACTACTTAGACTCCTAAATACTGAAACTGATTGTATGATTAATGTAATGAGCATGTTATTATTATGCATGTATACTGATCTGAATATATGTATTATTAGTCATGAACATAGCATATAATGTATTATATGTTGCATTGCATGGGGTTGGGATGATGGTATTGGAGGAAGTGTACTGAAAGGCTTTAAGCCTATTGGCTGGCAGCTTAACTGCAAAACATACTGAGAGGCTCTTAAGCCTATTGACTGGCAGCTCAGCTGCATTATACTGATTGTGCTGCATTCGGTACAGCTTGTAAGTGTAGGGATGGGTGGGTGCTTAAAACCCCACAGTAAGTGTAGGGATAGACGGAGATGGTGTATTAGAGGTTGGTGGGTAGGATTCTGCATTCTATTCACTGCATACATGATTGCTGCTGTGATGGACTAAGGCCCAATGCATATCTGTTATCGTACTGAAATAGGCTGAGGCTCAAACTACTACTGATACTGTAATGGGCTTAGGCCCTAAACTGTACTGACTGTTACTGTGTTTAACTGAATATTTGTTTCTGTGGGGATTACATACTAAGTTTACATAAACTTACCTCTTCTATCTTATCTGTACAGGTAATCCCTAAACTTAGAAAGGTCGATACGGTGGATGACTCGACGGTGACCACAGTTTTAGACTATCATGGTTTTTATTTTATTTAGTTTTATTGTTGGTTTATCTTGATGTAATTTTGAGGACTTCCTGGGACTTTTGCTTAATTTGTTTTTTATTATTTTTTTTACGGGTTTATAACTGCTAGTCATAGGAAAACTTGGTTTTCAAAAGAACAAATGATTTTTCGGAAACGCACGAGTATTTAAACTATTTTTTTATAAGTTTCCGCAATGAGTAACATTTTGAAACAATCGATTAAATGGGTATCATAATTTTGGAACTAGTACAAGATGAAGGAAAATGATTAAACGGAAATGGTTTTATTGCGAAGACACGGTTTTCAAACACTTTATAGTGTGACATCGCTAGATTCGGCCATAACGTCTAGGTCGGGTTTCGGGTGTTACATTAAGCTTATATATGTTTTTTAATATCTTTGTAGATTTTCAGAAGGTTGGACGATCGAATTAGCACTCAAGTTACACTATCCAGCTTATCTCGGTAGCTTTTAAAATATTAAAATACAGTTTATATGGCATGTATAGGCTTTTGTTCGATTTTGGTCAAAATTTAGCTTATGTAAATATTAATGATTGTGATGTTAGTATAAGTGATATATGTATATATATAATTGAGTTATAGTGAACTTTGATAACTTAGTTAGATAAATAAATTGGGTAGGTAAGTTTGGATATTGGTGGACATATTTTTAAATTGTCATTAGAGGTACCTATATGTATATTGGTTGTATGTGATAAAAATACATATTTAAAACTTGATTTTAACTTGTGTTGAATGCCTTGTCATGACTTGTTGATGTGTAAATTGTTAAGGCTAGGTTGGTATCAATTTGGATGAGAAATGTGGCTTAGAAAATAACTTATTTTCATCCACACGGGTAGAGACACGGGCGTGTGTCTTAGCCGTGTGTCCCCTGTATCTTTTACGAATGCAAGTTAGTATGCTCACACTGGCGCATGACTTGGCCGTGTGACCCAAGTCAAAAAGTTACATAGGTATGGACACGGGCTGAGACACTGCCGTGTGTCCTTATTTTGAATTCCAACACGGTCTGAGACACGGATGTGTCTCTTGACCGTGTGACCTCTGCAGTGTTGAAAATTTTAAATATTTTTTAAAAATTCTCTGAGTTTTCGATTTAGTCCCGAATTGTTTCTAATATATATTTCGGGTCTTGAGGGCTCGTTTAAGGGACGATATATGTGATTTTTGATTGGTTTTATTATGAGTATTGATATGTAACAAAAAGTTTGAAATTTCTGTCTAATTGATCCGAAACCACGGTAATGCTCTGTAACCCTATCTCGGCAACTGATATGGGTTAAGGATGTTATAATTTAATTGTTACCATTTGAATCATGACTAAACTTTTAAAAATATAGGAACTAAAAATGGCTATTTTAAAAAATGCATGGACTAAAACTAACAAATTTAAAGTATTGAGATTAAATTATCAACTTCGGCGTACTACAAAGATTGATAACAAAATTTGATCTTATTGTTGTGATTTTATTTTAGACTATTTAAAAAAAATATAATTTTATTAACTAAATTAATATCAGATTAACTTGTGACATTATTTTAAATTTATGTCGTGGATTAAAATTTCTTTTTAAAAATTGTTTTTTTTATTACACTGTATTATATGTTTTGGGCTTAGTTGAATCATCTAAATTGACCTCTTATAGAACAGAGGAAAATCATAACTTAATAGAACTATATATATATATATGAATATAAATCAAAATATCATCATACCTATTTGTAGGCTTCTTATTCTCTATCCTGAGCTGATTAGGAAGGTGGCCAAATCAAACAATCTCGTTGCATGGCTCTTCTGCATAGTTAGGATCACTAGATTCCTCCTGCATATTGTGCTTCTTTGATTGAGCTATGAAAGAAGAAAAGCTTGTAGAAGCTTTTTGAACGTAATAGAGGAAGCACTAGTGCTCTTGCGGGAGAACATCCCGTAACAAGCCTTCATGGTCTACTAATTATGGGCTAAGCTTACTTTACGAATTTTTTATGCTAGTTTAAACTTGAATTTATCTCACTTATTTTAAATCAAAATATAAAAAAATAAATAAAAATACAATCAGACTCGAATTTTGATATTTATTACAGTGTTAACGAATATTTGATTAATTAAATTAATTCATGTTAATATTTAGACAGTACTATTTAATTTGAGATATTAAATTCTTTATATTCAGCCCAATTGATTGCGATAATGTTATATTGTAATTAGGATAATATTGAATCAAGGGAAGAATAGTGTTACATATGATAAGTATGCCTTCAAAAGAAAGAAGATATATAATGATAAATGTGTAAGCTTTTTTGCCAACCATCCAATACCTTTCAATTATATATTCATTTCATGAATTTTGTATAAATTAATGGGTAAACTACAAAAGTGATCACTTTTGTTTACTTCTAATTACATTTTAGTCACTCATGTTATCATTTTGTTACAAAGTGGTCACTCCACCGTTAAACTCCTTTACCTCCCTAACGATAGTCCTACATGACAGTTCAAATAGGTTTTAAATGCCAACTTGGATGTCCATTTTCTAGGATGAAAATAAGTTTTTAATTAAATAAATTTAATTTGAACTGCCACGTAAAATATCTAAGTTAGCATTTAAAACACATTTGAACTGCCACGTAGGATCGTCATTAGGGAGGTAACGAAGCTTAACGATAGAATGACCATTCCGTAACAAAACAATAACGTAAGTGACTAAAACGTAACATTTCAAACATAAGTGATTAAAATGTAATTTGAGATAAAAAAAAAGTGACTATATTTATAATTTACCCTAAATTAATATTAAAATTTTTTAATCAGGGTGTATAATTAAATTAATAATTAAAATAAATTTAAATAAGATTTACGTATAGTGAAATTATACCATAATAAAATTGATGAGAACATGTATTAAAACTTTTATTTAAGGTTTCAAAGTTGCTAAATTTTCAACTTTTTATTAAAGTATTCAATTTGATCTGACCCAATTTACATTGATTTTCTAGTAAAGGAAAAAACGCTAAAATGGAACAAAAAGAACTCTTTGTTGTAATTAAAGTTGATCATGAACCGGGTTCAAGCTAGGGCATAGCAAAATTCTTGACCTGTTTTCTAAGCTCTAGCTTGGCCTAAAAAATGTACTTAGAATTTTGTCCAAACCTGAATCCGACTCGGCTTGACTCGTACGTATTAAATTTTTATATTATTTTTATAGAAAAAAATTTTAAAATTTTTAATACATCAAATAGACTAAAAACATTCGAATCAATATTTCCTAATAAATTAAAAATAAATTAAAAAAATCTTTATACTTAAATAATACTAAGATATGTGCAACTTAGCAATCAAATGTCTCTAAAATAATAACAAAATTAATAATAAAACAAGAGTTATATAATATCCAAATAACAATAACAAAATAGTGGCAATATAATAGCGTAATGATCGATGATCATATAATAGCGATATAATATCCAAATGGTTCACGTATGTTTGTTGCTGGGGCAAGAACATCAAGTTGGTAAGGATTAAAATATCCCTTCCTTTTTCTATTTATTTCTATGCTCGATGATCATAGAGCGGCCCTTTTGCCATTCTGTATACATAGGCTATTTATTCTATTTGTACATATATGGAAGAGGGGCGCATTTAATATTTGTTTGTCTATTAGTTTGATTTCTTTTTATCGCGGAATAGAATAGTTTGGTAGCTGATAATAAAACAATAATAGTTTTTTTTTTTAAATTTGGGTCAAATTGAACTCGAAAAAAATCTTACTCAATATTCGACTTATTTAAAAAATAAATTTTTTAAACTTATTTTTTAATTTATATTTTTATCTAAATTCTCCCCATTTTTAAAGGGTATTTAACCCTGGCGGAGTGGGCGGCAAATAATCAGGTGTAGTTGCAATCCTACTCAACTGCCAATTATTATTTTCAATTGAGGGAAATAATTGTTTGCCTATAAATAGAAAAGAAATTGACTTTTGCTAAATTATTGTTTGATACTTGGAATTTGAAAAGTGACACGGTTCATTAACCTTCGCTACTTGCAATGAATTCCTGAAAATTTTGGCTCAATCAAATATTTCGTCTAATGCTGTTATAAACTTTTTTTTTTTAAACAATAATACCGTTAAAATATATTGATGGTCAATATCATGTTAATAGGTGATATCTTACATTTTAACATATGATAAAAATAAAAAAATATTTAAAAAGATTATATTTTTTACATATAAGGAATAGGCCTAGACCGTTGGTTGTCTAGATACATTTGAATCTAGACATATCTAGACTTCTAGAGTCATGGTAGACATTTTTAAAGTATTTTTTATATATTTTTAAATTTAATAAAATATTATATTATTATATTATTATGAAAGTAAAAATATATAAAATAGTATATTAATAAAATATATTATTCCACATAGTAGTTTATATATTTATAAAATATATGAAATCTAAAAATATATAAAAATGTATAAAATGTAGATTTTATAAAATATTGAATTTTATGTATTTTAAATTTAATAATATTATAAAAATATATAAAATTATTAAAAAATTATATTTAAATAACCATTTGTCTAAGTCCATTCCTTATGTGTGAAATAATTACAAATTTTATTTTTTATCACGTGTCAAAATATGGGAATATACATGTCCGTGATATTATTACCGTCAATGTCCCCTTAACATATTTTAATGAAATTTCTACTCAGATAACAAAATGTGATGTTTAGATATCAATTAAGTCTCAATAAAAATTTAGTTATCAATTGAGTACAAGTTTAGAGGAGGAAAAAAATATATTAACTCCTTAATGAGCAGACAGACTCAAATGACAAAACCCAAAGAGGCAGTTTAGGTGGAATAAAATGAGAACAAGCCCAAGATTCTTAAATGGGATTTTACAAACAGCTTCTTCAACTCAGTTACTTAGCGAAATATAGCATGAATTAAATAATTTAGATCTACAATGCGCTTAATTTTTTTTATCTCACGTTACAATATTATTATATTATTTAATTTTATCTCCATCGTTATTTTATATTAATCACCATCCAAAATAACTCTTAAATATAGAAGGATTCAACGGGTACAAATTCCAATGCCGTCTAACTTGGGAGTTAGGATAGGAATAGGAAAATAATGGAAAAATATGTTGGAAATGAATGTTAAATTGGTGGATGGTTGAATTAATTTGCCTCTTAATATTTTGTTGAGGAAGTAGTTGTTCTTATTAAATATTTCACATACAATCCAACTCTCCAATTCTTATCTTTCAGCTTATATTGCTTTCATACAAAAGCTTCATTTTGAGATTAATAAATTGTAAATATTAAAATTTAAATAGTAAATTTGTTAAATCTCGTTCTTTTATAGTTTATATTCATTTTTCAATCTATGTTCAGAACTTTGACTCTTTTTTTTTAACAATGTCGTCTCTCTGTATTTACTTATAATATATTTTACCAATATACAGAGTATTTATTAGTAGTTAAATGTTCTCTTTTTAAACATAATTATACGAATCTTAAAAGAATTCAGATAAATTAATTAACTTTTGGTTCAAAAAAAATATTAATCCAGAATTTATAATTGACTTTTAACCTTCTAATGTAATTTATTGATCTCTCCAATATACAATAACGCCAATTAAACTTATAATGAAAGGATAAATTTGATTTTTTTTAACAATCTTATTATAGGTTCTATTCATTTTTTTTTTTACACAATGTTTATAACTACTCATAACCTCTTTTCAATCTATTAATAGTAGAATAATACACTTCAACACGTTCAAACATACGTTTCCTTATATTAATAACAATACTTATATTAATCAAATTCAAAAAATATCAAGACTCGTAAAAGTTATCTTTCGGAATTAAATGCAATGCAAATTAATCACATGGTCCAACTAACCCACCTATGGTAGAAGTCAAGTGGATCCTTTTTTTTTTCTTTTTTTTTTTTAAAGCTTGTCTGTTTATATTTAGTTTTTAAATATGAGATGATAAGGAAGGTGGATTTTTCCCATTAAATATTTTATGACTTTGTTTTTTTTTTCTAAAACAAAACGTACTAAGACACCTATCGAAAATCATTAAATTATTATTTTAATTTTTTTATAATTTAGACTTAAAAGGATTAAAAAGTGTCTTAATTTTAATATAAAAAATTAATTAAGTTGTTCACAAAAAACATATTCAATTAACATTTTAAACTCTCAAATTATATTAATAAAACTCTTTAACATGACGATCCACATCAACAACATCAATATTTGCGTGGCAATCAAATATCTAGTGAACTCACTCTAAATTGACGTTCTCCTAATAATAAAGGTTTTTCCCCCCTTTTTCAACGAGACTTTCAACTGTGTTGACTAGAGTTGTTCATAGATCGGGTTGAGTAGGAGTATTCATAGTTCGGTTAAAACCGAATTAATCAATCGAACCGATCTAATTTAGTTAATCAATCGGTGGTCAAATTTAATTCGGTTGAAAATCGGTTAATGATTTTTTGAAATTAACCTAAATAAATAATCTATATTATATATAATAATTAACTTTTTGTTTAGATGTTAACTTTCAAAATTTATGTAATGTTTCTAATATTTTGTTTGTTGTTTTCACCTCCATTTAAAGTTTTTTTAACTATTAAAAAAATAAACATTAGCAATGTAATTTTTATATGTTTTATACTTATTTTAATCAAAAGATTAAAAAAATATAAATTTTGATTCAGTTAATGTATTTGAAAAAAATTTATGTTCGATTAATGGTTAAAAATTTTTATATTTCAAATAATTTAATTAATAATAATTCAGTTTGAGTATTAACCAAATTAACCGTACCAACTAACTTAAAACTCCTTATTTAGCATATATTAAAGTAAGAGGGTTGAAAGGTACTGTCAACAACTTTGTGTGTGACCACATAATACAAGTATGTAGTATTTGCTTATTTAGCATATAATATTGCTTGATTAGACTTCAGTCTACAAATTAGGATATATATAATTGCTTATTTAGTATACCCACAATTATTCCACTTAGCACATCATAGACGCATCTTACATAATTGACCAAATAATTATATCTATTATCCAAATATTAAAATTCAAGTTTTAAGGCATAATATAAGCTCAAGTGACATATAATTAAATGAGTTTCATGAAGCGATCAATAATTGAACAAATTCATGCATGATAGCATTGAATGGTTTCTTCCTTCATTGAAAAAGGTTAGAGTCATGAGAGTGACAAATTTCACCTTAAAACCCCCTAAAGGGATTATTATTATTAGCCAATCCCTAACAAATTATTAGCTTTCTTGTACAGTAGCCTGCCAGGTGAATGACAAATTTACCCCATTTTTTCAAGATTTTGTAATTTAGTGGCTCAACTGTACACACGTATTGCTGAAATAACTAATTGAATTGATGCGAGTGTGTTAAACAGTAGATAATTATGGGTCAAGCCGGGTCGGGGTCGCCCTGAGTTTAACTAAAAGTTTAGACTTATTTATCGGGCTCGAGTCCGGACGGGCCTAAAAATAGGTCTAAAATAATAACAAAATTAATAAATGCCTTTAAAATAATAACAAAATTAACAATAAAATAAGTTTTATACAATATCTAAATAATAACAACAAAATAGTAGCAACATAATAATATGGTAGTAAAATAAGGAGAAAACAACAAGAAAATAACATTCAAAAAAAAATAGCAGATATTTTTTGTCCTTTAGTGAATTCGGGCCGGACTGGGCCCGGGCCAAAAATACTTTACCTGGAGCCCGACCCATTTTTAAACGGGTCTTATTTTTTTCTAAGCCCATTTTTCGGGTCTATATTTTTACCCAAACCCTCCCACATTTTAGTTGGGCCTTCGGACCTGGCCGGGCCGCCCAGCCCATGCATACCTCTATTAAAGAGTAATACCAGCCTATGAATGTGAGTGTTATGGATTGAACAGTAACTTGAGATGGCAATGAAATGTGGCTGGAATCGGATGTTGTCAAATTTACCATTTTTCTATAGTTAATATATTCTGTTACACTATTTCTCCTGTTTTGAATATTAATTCATTCGTCATTATTTTATTTCATTTCACTTTAATTTAATTTTTGTTAATTATTTCTAATATTTTTAATCAGGAAATTTTTTTAAATATAAATGTAATGGCCAATTTTAGGCCCAATTCAAATGTCCTTTTATTAAATTAAAATTACAAAACAGACCCATTTCCATGACCCAAATCCCACAGCCCAATTGCCAACTCACCCAATCTACCTAAGCCCGTTTACCCTCAGAAACCCTAGCCCCGAATACCCACTTGCCCTAGCGCCTCTGCCAGCAGCTGCTTCACCGTCCCGTCCCATCAGCACCGCCCTACTTTCTTCTCAACACCGCCCAGGAACCTGCAAACAATAAATAAAGACAGGACAGAAAGTAATAGTAAAAAATAAAATGTATGGCTATATAAGCCGATCAAAATCATAATGTAAGGGTTCGGTTTTCTTTCTTTAGAAAAATAGAAGCAATGTACTGAGATTGTTATTCTCAAAATACAGACAGTGAATTCAAAGCGGTAAACAAGAGTTCTAACTCTAATACAACGAAGGGATACCCCCCAATAGAAGCAAAAATCGGAAAACAGATTCAAAGATAAGGTAATTTATTTTTTATTTTATATATACCTATTTTTTAAAAAAAATAATAATAATAGTAATAATATTAAAACAGAAAAGAAATAAATAAAAAGTAAAAAAAAAAGAGTTTTTTTTACCACGCGGTGGCCGGCGCCGGCGCCGGAGCGACGGTGGCCGACGAGGCCCCGGGGCCGGACCTCTCCCCTCCCCCTTCTCTTTTCCCTTTTCTCTCCCTCTCTCTCTTTTCTTTTTTCTTTCCCGTGGCACAAATGACCAAAAATGAAAATTTTTGTCTTTTATAGGGACCAAAACGGTGCGTTTTGGTCCCAACCCTTTCCGAACAAAAAACGACGCCGTTTCATTAAAGGACCCGACCCGATCCGACCCGATCCAGGCCAGGGTCCGCGTGTTTTTGAGTGAAAGGGCTAATTTCACTTTCAGCCCTTCCGCTTTTTTATCAATTTACAATTAAGTTATTTGTTATTTTAAATTGGCCCTGGAATTCGTTCCGTGTTTCGATTTAATCCCCGTAGCTGCTGTGCGTTTTAAGATAGCTGGGTAAATTTCGTCTTCGGTCCCCACAATTTTCTAGCGTGTTCTAATAGGTCCCATTCGCATGCTTATATTTTTAAATCTGGCCCGATTATTTCGTTTTGTTTTTAATTAAACCTTGATTTATCATTTTGTCAGTTTATTTAGCTATTTTTGTTTCCTTTTTATTTAATGTTATTATCATATATATGTATATTGTTCATATTATTAATACTACTATTTTGTTTATTGTCTTATTATTGTTACACATAATTATTATTTATTATCATTATTTTTATTATTAATTTTATTATCGTCATCACTAATTCATATATATATGTATATGTATTTTACGTACCTATTTTTAATAAGATTATTTATTTGTTTCTTAAATATGTATAGGCATGTGCTTATATAGTTGTTTTTAGTATTATCTTTTCATAATATGTATATTATATGTCTTTAATATTAGGTTTAACATCAGCATTATGCATGTATGTATGTTTTACCTGTAGTTTCGATATTTTTATCGTGTATATTTTCATAAATATTTCATTTCACGTAGTTTTATTATTCTATTTTCTTATATATATATATATATACGCACTCCCGTACAAACTTCATTATTATTATCGTTATTTTTTATATACACATATTATTTCATTACTTACTTTTTGTATATATTACTTTACGTGTTTATTCTTAATACTATTATATATATATTTATATATATATATATATATCCTTGTATTACATTTTTTAATGTTATATCTTTATATACGTGTATCATTTCTTTTCTATATATTATGTATATTTGTACATACCATTATTGTTAGTCTTTTTATGTTACTTTTTAATAATACTTATTATATGTATATATGCTTTTAATTAAACCTAGCATTGTAGGTTTTACATATATGTTTACTGCTCTTATTTGCATCACGTATGCATCGTTAAGGTTTTATATGTTATTCGTTTCATGTATTCTTCACCGTTATCATTATTTGCTTCTGATTCTAGCACATTAGTTCATATTTTGCTTTCTACATCGACGTTGCTTTTCTATAACCTTTTCATGTTTTAAAAATAAGGCAATGTGCCGATTTTAACATTATGCCAGTGATCTCATCGCTATGTTGGGTGAATCACAAATGGCTCGTGTTAAAAAAAAAGGGATATCCTTTTCAAAGAAAACCATAAATACTCGTATCTTAATCGGATCACGACTAAATTTTAAATTGAACTCGTATTTTCGAATATTAAGACAACGCATGTTTGAAAAGATACCAATTTTTGGGCGTCGCGGGGGTGCTAATACCTTCCCCGCGCGTAACCGACTCCCGGACCCTACTTTTCTCTGAATTTCAACGTGGACCTAAATTTAGCCTTTTTACTTAAAAAACGAATTTTTCAGCCAAAAGAAGTTTTAATAGGTGTCCGATCACACCTAAGAAAAAGGATCGGTGGCGACTCCTTTGCTTTAATCAAAATTCGTTTTCAAGATTTTAAATCGCCACAATTAGCGACCTAAGCTAAAATTTTCGTCGCTACAATAAACATATGAAATTTTTTATAACAAATTTATCCTTATAATAGTTATGAATATACAAAATAAGATGATAATTTTTTTATAGCTTAACGAGAATTGCTTTATATCCACTGTCCGAACAAAATTCACCCCACCATGTACCCACTTTTTTTCTAAAAGAAAGTAAAAATACATTAATCCTATGGACACAATTTACAAAAAAAAAAAAAAAAACCATGTATAACCTAGCTAATTTAATGGTACTTAATGATTTTGTTTAGTTCAACATTATTATTAGTTAATGTTTTGAAATTTTGATTAATTCATAAATTTAAAATTTATTTCTATTAAATTTGCCTAAATTTCGTCCACATGGCAATGCCCAGATTTTATTCATTGCACGCCAGCTATATTTTCATTGTCACCTATCCCAAACATATGGTCCTACAAGAGACTTTGTGGATAATTACCGCCTTTCTATGGTAATTTAAAGTCTTTTATATTAATTAATTAATAAATTTAAAAGTACCAATGGAATCAAATCGAGTTCGAAAAAAGTAAAAATAAAAAAGTTCCTTGGCCCGACCTAAACTGGCATTAGTGTTATGGCAGCCATTATCTTAGCTAACATCAATGGAGGTAGACAAATGCATTAATGGAAACAGCATATATGCAAAAAAAAGCTTATATATAGGCAACGGTGCTATCTACCATTTCACAGTTTATCTTAGAGCCATTTCCAATGGGGAACTCGTTCACATTGGTTACGATTTTCGGTCTGCTGTTTACTTTAGGCAATGTAGGTCCTCAAGCTGAGGCCGCGAGGGCGTTTTTTGTGTTCGGAGATTCATTAGTCGATAACGGTAACAACAACTATCTAGCTACCACGGCTCGTGCTGATGCTTACCCTTACGGTATCGACTATCCTACTCATAGAGCTACTGGCCGGTTCTCTAATGGCCTTAACATCCCAGATCTTATAAGTATGTTCCTTCCTTTTTTTTCATACATGTCTTTTTTTGGTCTGTCTGAAGTAAGACATGTTTCAATCTGCTGTTTTCATGTGTTATTTAGGTGAGCAAATTGGCTCTGAACCAACATTGCCATATCTGAGCCCGGAGCTAAACGGACAAAGGCTTCTTATTGGTGCCAACTTTGCTTCGGCTGGAATCGGCATTCTCAACGACACTGGAGTCCAATTCGTAAGTCTATTTTCATTTTATAAGAAAACAGGTTACAGATGTGGTTGGAGTACCTGAACCAACTGGACTTTTATTTTGTAGGTCAATATAATTAGAATCGGCGAGCAATTACAGTACTTCAGGCAATATCAGCAACGAGTGAGTGCACTTATTGGACCTGAACAAACACAACGCCTAGTGAATGAAGCACTTGTTTTAATGACCCTAGGTGGTAACGACTTCGTAAACAACTACTACTTGGTGCCGTTCTCGGCACGATCACGGCAATTCGCACTCCCAGATTACGTCGTCTTTATAATTTCCGAGTACCGGAAAATTCTATTGGTAAAAACTTGCCCATTGCTCCTACCATATATTTTGCTCTCACCTTTCATCTTTATTGAAGAATTTATTGTGCTCAACTACTGCCCTTTCTAACAGGTTTAGTACATCTAGATAAAATGCCACAATGTGATCACCAATTAAAGCACTAGAAACAATATATATAGACAAGTTTCCCCGTTCCAGCTTCCATGGAATCTAGAAAGAGCAGAGGGTGAATTACTATTAGGTTAAAATTTACTGTTAGTCCCTATATTTTGATAAAATTTGAGATTTAATCATTGTACTTAAAAAGTTAAATTTTAAGTTCTCTTACTTTTCTAATTTAAAAATTTCGGTCTAATCATCAAAATTTATCAAATTGGCATATTGATTAGACTGTTACCATATGACATGGCATATTATTAATAGAAAATAAAAATATTAAGATGACAAATATTTTACTGAAATTACTAACAACAATAATGATTGGACTAGGATTTTTAAATTGAAAAAATAAAAAGATTGAATATTTTAACTATAAAAATCATGGACTAAATCTCAAATTTAAAAAAAGCATAGGGACTAATAGCATAATTTAACTCTACTATTATTTATCAGGTTTGGTTTAGTTGGTGAAGCCAGCATGCGTTATGGTACTTCTTTCAGTTGATACATTTAAAGCCGACAGACATTTTTTTTTCTGTAATAAAATTAAAATCCGGGAAAAAGGTTATAGATCATGTGGAGATTCAAATCTTAGTAAATGTCACGTTTAATTTGTAATTTTCATAAATTAATTAGATTAAATTTTGGATTTAGGTAAATGCATTTTGATGTTTAAATGCAAATTAAAGTATTTATTCACGTTTTGGACCTAAATACTTTAAGAAAAATAAAAAAGTAGAATAACATATTGTATTTTACTTTGCAGAGGCTGTATGAGTTAGGGGCAAGGAGGGTATTGGTGACTGGAACCGGACCATTAGGTTGCGTCCCGGCGGAACTAGCTCAACACAGCAGAGCCGGTGAATGCGCGATCGAACTGCAACGAGCCTCAGCCTTGTTCAACCCACAACTTGCTGAAATGCTCAGCGGACTCAACGCTGAGCTTGGATCAGATATTTTCGTTGCAGTAAATACAAATGAAATGCACATGGATTGGATCAATAACCCCCAACAATTCGGTACATTTTCTTTCCATATTTAATCTATGTTACTCCCACCTTTTTATAAATATAGTTACATATTAAACTAAAATTCGATTTATCTAAAAAAAAAAATTAGAACATGGCATTTAATGCTTGCCTATACATTGCAACATGTAATAACTTTACCGAACTGTAAAAGATGTTTGTTGAAAAACAGATAAAACAGTGGGACCATATTGAAATAAATGCCATTATAGATCCAACTGAGAATTAAAGGCTTCGATTGGTCCCCAGGCACTGCACAATATTTAGTGTTAACGCTAAAAATGGCCATTTGCAACCTTGAGAAGCCGAGGGACATTCCAAAAATCTTACAAGACACGTACCCGAATCTCGATACTCCCTGCCATGTCCGAGTAACTATAGAAAATTTAGTGGAAACCTTACAAGTAACACATACTAATCATCTCCATGTTTTGGTTAGGTTTTGTTACATCAAAGGTAGCTTGTTGTGGTCAAGGACCTTACAACGGTATTGGATTATGCACAATCGCATCAAACCTATGTCCGAATCGAGACATTTATGCATTTTGGGATCCGTTCCATCCTTCCGAGAGGGCTAACAGGCTGATCGTACAACAAATCGTTAGTGGTTCAGCCAAGTACATGCACCCAATGAACCTTAGTACCATCATGGAACTAGATTCTAGGGTTTAGCATATCTTAAAGTACACTAGTTCTCTATTATTTAATTGGGTTTTTGTTTTCTACATGGTCTGTTCTTTTTTTTTTTTTTTTTTTGGTATAAGTAAGATTGGAGTTCGTAAATGCTGATATTCGAATCCAAATTTATAAAATATTGTCTTTCAAAGGTAATTGCATAAGTAATTTAAACTAAATTTGGATTCGACTCGGTTATTAGAAATTGGAATTTCTTATTTATTTTACTTAGTGTCACATTAGAATTTGTTACAATTATGATATGCTTCAAATTGTATGCATTATTTGTTAATGAGTAAGCTTTGGTAAAAGATTAAATTATTCATATTCAATATATTTTTTCTCATTTTGCATATTTTTTAAGCTAGTTAGAAAATGTAAGAATGTATTTTATTGATTAATTGACATTAAAACTAAATAGAGACATAATTAAAATTAAATATTACGGTCAAATATAAATAATAATAAAATGTAATAATAAAATAATATCAGTGGCGGTTCCAAAGGACTAGCAAAGGGAAACTCTCCTAAAACGACATCAGGCTCCCCTCTCAACATATACATAGTTCTGTCCTTAAATAAAATTTTGAATCTAGACAACTTAATCCTTTCATATATGACAATCCCATTAAATTGAATATTTCAAGGACAAAAGAGCCATTATTTGGTAATGAGCTAGGATTAGTCTCACTAACCCATTTTAACCCATCAAGTATTGGACTAAACTAGAAAGACCAAAATAATACATTAACAGGACATAATAAATTAAATTACTTATTATAGGTTAATATTTGGTACTCTAATATATATTTTTTTATTATAAAAAATATTTAGTAAACTATCAGAGAAGTTTAAAAACTCCATAAAGAGAGTTAGGATGATGACAAATAAATGAGACACATGGTAATTTTTTAAATTTATTTGTAGAATTAAAAAAGTATACTGTTAGTGTATCGAATTCTATCCTCTTTATACTCTATGAGAGTAGAACACTTGTTATCATCCTAAATTTACTTGTGGAGTTTAAAAACTTCACTTACAAAATATTTATTATTTTTCCTATTATTATTGGGTTAGTATTTAGTACGCTGGTCGTGTCTTTCTTTTATTTGACAAGTAATATTAAATAATCGTCATTTTTTAAATATATTTTTAATATTTTACTATATTTCTATAAGATACTTGTCAATCCAATTGTTCTATTTGTGGGATTTAAAAAATTGTACCAAATATTTTTAGATTATTATTCTATTATTGTTAAATCACTGGGCCTTAAGAGGTATGAAGCCCAAAAGAAAAGAGCTGGATTCAATCCTTGTTGTGGAACCACTTATAATCAACTTCTCTGACACATGGCAGCCAATTATGTGGGAATGCTTTAAAAAAAGTCAACCTACTTCACAAAGACACAAGTGGCTTTCACTTCATCCATTCCTCTAAACACCAATAACCATTTTCTCACTCTAGCTCCATTAAATTGACTTTACATATTAATATAGGTGAATTTGTTAATTTAGGTTTATTATAATATTTATATTTTTTTTTCTCTTTTTTATGCTTCTAACTTGATAATTAGATTTATTTTAGTTTTTAAATTTAGATTTCATTAAGATTAAATGATATAGTACAATTTTATAGTATCATATCATTAAATTTTTATATTTGTCAAATTTAATGATTAAAATAAACTTAGTTGTCAAGTTCAAATACCAAAGTAATAAAAAATACAGACATCAAAGTCAAGTTCAGTGACAAATAGTTATCGGCATAATGATAAATAGGGATGAAGCTAGGATATTGTTCTAGGGAGCCAAAATTGAATTATAATTTTTAGGAGGGCCCGACATAATGTTTACCATTTATTTATTTGTAATATTATAAAATTTAAAGGGCTGAAAGTGTGAGTTGGGGTTGATAAATTTAGCCCTCAACATTTATATCTTTTGTCAATTTAACTTTTTTTTAAATTAAATTTCATCATTAGTCATTTAAAAAAAGTCAAATCACCTTTTTAACATAAATGCTAATATTAGCATTTCACATTTATTGTATATGTCACATCAATAAATAATTTAAAATTTATAAAAATGGTAAAAATAAAAATTATTAAAAATATAAAATATATAATTTTAAAAAAATTTAGTGTGAAGAACATGTAGATTGACATACAGGCTGCAATGCAGAAGCGAAGCCAGAACAAATTTTTAGGGGGCCAAATAAAATTTTAATTTTTTATAGTCTATATCTTTATAATTTTTAAAGGATTAAATTGAATTTTTATAATTTTAGGGGGCCAAAGTGCAATTTTACCTTTACTAATTTAAAATTTTTTTAAAAAAAACTTAAGGGCATAAATTTTAATTTTACATTTTAGGGGGGCCGGGGCCACTGCTAGCCCCCCTAAATCCGCCCTTGCTGCAATGTATAAAAATTTAGCGTTTTAATCAGTATTTTTATTAAAAAACAATTCAACTTATTTTGAAAAATTGATAATCAAATTTAACTATCTCTAAAAAGTTGAAGGCTAAATTTAACTAAAATAAAATAAATAACAAAATAATAAAAATATAAACATTAAAAACTAAATTTATTATTATACCAAAATTATATTAACTTAAAAAAAATACTTAACTTCTTGTTTCCTTTCTTATTCTTTCCTACCACCTTTAAATCACATCACAATAATAACAAGAATTATTATTACTGTGATTTAAAGAAGAATTTAACTCTTAATATCTAAAACATACGAATATTAATAGCAAATGAGTTAGTAGTTTAATCTTTTTTTTTAAAGAAAAAAAATTACATCAAATTAAATTAAAATAAAGAGACTTTGTGCAAACAACTACAACCCTTCCTCCTTGTTAAAAATTATTTTGGCTATTCGATCTGTTTTTTTATTTTTTACCTTTAGGGATGTATTCCAGTAGCCAGTTCCTTACATTCTTTAGGAGGTGGTGAATATACCTGATTAACGACAAGCTAGAAGGCCTTAATTTTGATACTTGGATAACTTCAATAACCTTCAAACTGTTTGTTTATATCAACACTTGTTATTAATTTAATCTTAATCTCCATGATGAGGTCTTAAAAATATTAAAATCTACAATATTGATTGTGCGGATTCAATATTAGGTTTATTTTATTTAATTATTTAACTAATAGTGTTTTTGGTTCAATAATAAACTCATATAAATTTCAAGTTGATTAATATTATGTCCAAAACTCAATTCTTATATTTATAAACCCTTTTTCTTATTATAATAAAATTACTTTATTTGTATAAAATTTTATTTAATTCGATACTTATAATAATTAAAATCATTGTAACTTCAAAATAATAATAATAATAATAATAATAATAATAATAATAATAATAATAATAATAATAATAATAGTAATAGAAGATTCTCTTTTAATCAACTTTTGAAAGTTGAGTGTCATGCCTCACTTATCTTACACTAATGTTTCAAATGAAAATTTCAATAAATATATTTTTAATAATTAATAATAAATAATAAATTTAAATTTTAAAATTACAAAAAAAAATCTATTTAATTCTAAAATACAGGGTTTTAAGTTTTAAGGAATGGAATGAATAATGTAGTCCTTCATGGAAAGTAGTGACAAACTAATATGGTGCAATTTTCCATTATGATTATGATTGTATCATTAGTTTATTAAGTTAGTTAAAACTTGTGTAATTTTTTCAAAAAAAAAAAAATTATGATAATTTCAAATTTCAAAGGGAAGACATAGTTAGTTCACCTAAAAGCTTAAAGGAGGAAAAATAACCAGTGGCATAGGAGACTATTGATTTTCAACATAAAATTTATTTTTTTAATTTAATAATATATCAAATATATTTTCTAAAAAATAATAATTAAATTAAATGGTTTTTATTATTGGTAGAATGGACATTCAACAACTAAATTATGAAATGATATTCAAATTTAATAATGAAATGTAGCCCCCAATTTTGTTGGATCATTAGTTGTATCTAATAAATTTAAATAAATACATGTCGACCCACTTCCATTTTTATTAAAATAAAAAAACTCCATCCTTTAACCTTAGTTTATCATTCATTATTTAATATAAACGAAATTATTTATAAAAATACTGTTAAATAATTTATTTTTTTGATTTTCTTTTGCTAAATATAAATTGCTCTAAAAGATAAAAACTAATATTAATTATTTTTTAGAATAAATATTAATTGTTCTTGTAGCTGTGGGAATTTTTTTTAAAGAAATTAAGAGCTTGAAACAACAGGTTGAAGAGAAATAGCAATAATAATAACAATATTTTAATGCATTATTTCGTACTTGAGCTGGAAATTTTTTTTAATGCAATATTTATATTTTTGGTTCAACTCCAATGTAATATTTATATTTAGCAACAGTTATATATTTTGGTATTTGAGAATAACAGTGTTAAATATTTAGGGTTTAATTTGAGTTTTAAGGATTGATTCTATAAAAAATCATAATTAACTAATAACATTAGCAATTAATTTTTATCAAATCAAATTTACAGCTATTAACAAATTAAAGATAAAATTAAATAAATTCATAATTAAAAATAAATTTATTCTATTAATAAAATCATGAAAATCCAAATTTAATAATATTAGCAACGAACTTTCGTCAAATCAAATTAAACACTAAAAAGTAATATTTATCAAATACAAATATCACATTCAATAAAAAATATACATACCATATTTAAAAAAAATCAAACTTAAATAGTAAATAATATATTAAATCATAAATAAATTTCCAGCAAATGTGAATTTATATATAAACATATTCCTTCAATTAATAAATTATAATTAAATATATATTAAAACTTAAATCAGATGACAAAAGATATACATTATTAAATTCAATTTCAAATAAAATCCAAAAAAAAATCATACTTTATTTATAAATTATTATTATTCGAATTTTCAGTATTACTCATATTTTTAAACAAAAGTTAAATGATTATTTATTAATTAAAATAATGGAATTTAAATTGCAAAAATCATGTGAGAAAGAAGTACGCAAATCAACCCTACTAGATTAAACAAACAACTAAAATCTATAAACATTTCTAATTCACATAAATTGATATCCAATTATCACCAATTTAAAGACTAAAAATTATATATATTTTTCAAAAAGGTCCACTGCAATAAAAACCGACAATGGCAGTCATGTAGTAAATTTCATTGGTGGGTCCAAATTAAAAATGTACCAAATGGGTGAATATCAATGAAGATCTATCGCAAAGGAATTTTGTACAGTGATGGTCAAAATGTCAGTATCAACTTTATAGCTCTTATAATTTAACCCTACTTTTTGTTAGGTTAAATTTGAAACAGAAAAAGAAGGAAATTATAATAATTTGTTTCAATAATTATGCCAAAAAAAATTTCCTCAAAAAAAAAAAATACAAAAGAATTTATTAAAAAAGTACATTTAAAGGACTGAAAATGAAGGAATGTATATTTTGGTGAATAAGATGTGAAACAGATGTTGGAAGATTAATAAGCAATTAAAAAATGTGGCAATTAGTGTATAAATATTGTATTTTCCTTTTGTTATGTGTAAACGTAAATAGAAAATGCATAATGATTTTTTTCCTATAATTTTATAAAAGAAAATATTTTAGCTTTTTATTTAATTTTTTATTTTTTTAACCATTGAACTTGTATTTTTGTCAAATTGTCTCAAAATAGACAAAAAAGTTAACATCTGTTAACTTTGCTAACGTGGTATACATGTGGATTGTCATGTGGATGACAAGTCAACGTTTAGTTATTTTTAAAAAATATATTTTTTATATATTTTTAATGATTTTTAATTTTTTTAAAAATTATAAATTTTTTGAATATTTCAAAATAAATGTTGACATGTCATTCATGTGTATGTCACGTCAATAAAGTTAAAAAATATTAATTTTTTCATCTATTTGAGGTGATTTGACAAAAAATACAAGTTTTGTAACACCTTGGATTTCGGGGTTAGAAATTTTGAGTTCTGTGATTAGGGTCAGTGTGTAACTCGACCACTTATGTGTGTTTCCGCATTTTAGTGATACAATGGGTCTGCTGGTCTAACGGTGGGTTGTGTATTAGTTTCACCTGGGGTCTCGGGTGTGAGCCTACAAGTGTGTTTTGAGAGAATTATTTTTTATTTAGCTTTGTTTTGTTTTAAAAGGTTAGATATTTATTTTTATTTGTTTTATTTATTATTTTTTGAGTAAACAGAAAGTTTTCACGTAGTGGTTTTCCAAAGTTTCTCTATACGTTCCTCTTTCTCTTCGCTCTCCCTTTCCTCCAACAAATTTCCTTTTTGTGTCGTTGCGGTTTTGTCATCTTTCATCGCTTCGGGTTTTAGAGGGAGATACAATTGAGTATCAAGTAGAGGGCGTTGTGGTTCATTGATCGTTTGAGGTTTTATTGTGAATTAAGGTGTGGGTTTGAACCTCTTTAAATTTATTTGCGAATTGTTGATTCAATTATGTGAAATTCGGTAATTCCGTGTGGGTGTTTGGAAACCCTTCCTTTTCGTTATCGAATCTTCGACTTCTTTTTGTGAAATTCGACATTGTGTGTGTGTTTTTGAAATTGACTAATTGAAAGGTCGATTATTGTGGAATGGCTTGAAATATCGGTAGTTTGATATATTTTTGAGTTATCGAGGCCAGGGGACCATTTTGGCATCAAAGGCACGTGTTGCAGCCTTTTCCGGTGTGGTTTTGTGACCACACGAGTGGCCACATGGGCATGTGCCTCACATGAGTGGTTCACACGGCCATGTGCTTTTGGGAATTAGGGTTTTCAGGCAAATGTTGGTGCCACACGGCCTGGCCAAACGCCCGTGTGGTTAATTTTGGAGATTTAGGGATTTTTTTATTTTTCACAAGGGCGTATGAGGTTTTCACACGACCGTGTCTGCCCTGCACCTTATTTTAATACAAATGGACAGAGAGTTATACGGCCATGTGGCCCTATTACGCAAAATTTCACTTTGTAGCATAACTTGATCCGTTCTTTTTCTTATGTCGTCCAACGTTTGTTGGTGCATCCGTATGAGTGTTAGGGACTCTAATACAGCTTAGGGTCGTGTGATTATTTGTAAATGTAATGTTAAGGTTTCATTTTGATCAAACGTATTTGTAATGTGCTTTGTGAAATGAAACCTCGTCCGTTGATAGGACCTGAGGAAATTTGATATTTAGCCTGTGTATGTGTAAGAGTATTTCTGAATCGGTACTCTGTTTTTGTACATCTGATTTCGAATTGTGTGCATTTTGCAATTGCATGGAGTTTGGTATTTGATTGACTATATATAAGCTTCGGTGCCTGTGTGACTGCGTGTAAGTCGTGCTCTTTGAATCTGAAAGTTTGTCTGCATACATACATTAGCATAAATTTTAGGTTTGGTTGCAAAGAGAAATAAGTTTGATCTATTCTAATTTGGCAGTTTTAACTGCAACTCATCTGTATAGTGGTTTACTGCACTGTACTACGCATATGTCAGCTCTACTGCATATTATCATTTGAGTGGCCTAGTCCACATACGTGGTGTGTAGGGTTGGATGGGCCTTTGGAGGTCCTATGTAGTGTGCGTGGTTGGTTGAGCTTGATTAGCTCATATGTGGCGTGAATGGGGGTTAGAGAGGTGTTTGGCTAGATGGGTGGGTTTCATATTGATGCATTTTGTCTGTTTGTCTGTCTGATTGTGAGACTAATTGTATATAGATCAATGTGTTGCAATACTGATACGTTTGATTGTTTTTTATGTCTATTCGTATATCGGGTTGCCAATGTGATTTTTTTATTGTGACACTTAACTTTCGTGTTTATGTTGTTTTTGAACTCACATCGAGCTCGTGTAGCTCACTCTTGAGTTTTCCCTTTTCAGGTACTCTCGATATCTGTAGCTGGACTTGGCATGTTTGAACTCTCGAGGGACATGTTTTTGAACGGGCTAATAAAGTATTTTCTTTAGTTTCAAATTTTAAAGAAATGGTTTTGAAAACTGTGGTACGAGTTTTGTGTTATATGCACTTAAGCATTATTTGGACTGGATATTTTGTAATTTTGGGACTTTATTTCTGAGTATTTTTATATAACTGAAGTACTGTTTTATGTTTCATTTTGTTAAACTATAAATGTTTCAAAACAAATTGGTGATCAATGTAACCTCTGAGATTCGATCTAAACTTCTAAGCCAAGTTTTAGGGTGTTACAAGTTTAAAGGCAAAAAAAGGTAAAAAGTTAAATGGAAAGGTAAAATGATTTCTTTTGTAAAGTTGGAGGGCCAAATAAGTCATTATGCCAATAAAAAATTGAAAGAAAAAATTCATTAATCCATTCCATGAACGGGACCATACAATTCAGGTAAAAGAAAAAACAACAAACACTCGTCGGCAATGGTGAAGGGTAACCTCCATCGACACGACAAAGGCTTCAACCTCAATATCAATTGAACATTATGGCACACTGGCAATTGGCTTTGTCACAACTCAAGCATGATATATCTAGAGTGATTGCAATCAACTATTACGATAAGGAAATCAACCCTGGTTGATCCTAAGCAGCATGCAGGAAAAATCGACAAAAAATTAAGGATCCACCAAACTAGAGCTGGAGAGGACGGCGACAAAACCATCCCTAAAATCGCTTGCAAAAGCAAGACTACATACGTGTATAAGCAAGACTAGAAAACGTGTTACAAGAGCAGACAAATAAAACTTCTAAAAGTGAAGATTTAATAAGTAATAGAAAACAAGAAAAACATATAAAACTCAAGATAGCACAGGTCCAAATCGACTCATGAAATCATTTATTATTCTGAACTTTCAAAATAAAAACATATTAAGAAGTCGACAAAAAATCACCCACTTTTCAATAGAAATTGTTGGTAGTCGGTGGAGTTTCAGTGACGGCAGACACCTCTATCTATCCATCACAACTTGTGAAGACAATAATGATACTCACAAGTAGATCTATAAACTAAAAAGAGAGAAGTCACATTAAATAGAAGAAAAAAGATATACAATAAATAGCTTAAAAGCTACCATCATCGCTGAGCAAAATAATAACGAAACAAATGAATTGGAGAAAAAAAAAGAGAAGATTTTTTTTCTTAATTATTCAATATATCAAAATTTTATGACTCAATAATTATGCATCTTTTTATTTAAATTACATTGGTGGAATTTTCCCCTTATATGAAAACAAAAACCCTTATTAAAAAGTACGTTAAAATGACTGAAAATGAAAGATAGGAAGATATTTTGGTATTTGTTAGAAAGGAAAGTAGATATTTTAGTGAATACACAATTATTGGAAGAATAGTTAATGTGGCAATTGGTAAATATATATGGTAGTATTCGATAATATTTGAAATTTAATTTTTATATTAAAAAAGTTTTTTATAACGATTTTTATCTTATCTATTTTTTTATACAATGTTCAGAACTATCCATAATTTCTTCTGTGTTATGAATATTTATGTGGATGCCATTATTACCCCCATTATGAATATTTATGTGGATGGCATTATCACCCCCATAAGTTATGAGACTCTTGACTATACTCAATTAATATGGGAGATGAAATGTAAAAGGTCATGACTTTTTACATGCACTGTAATAATTAGAGAGCTTCTATCAACCCCTATATATACGGGGCTCATGTACTCATGAATTAATAATAAGAAAGAATATACATTCTCTCTACACTCTCTCTTTTATCACATTTATTTTATAACAAATATACATTCTTTCTACACTCTCTTTTCTATCACATTTATTTTATAACATTCTGAACCGTTAATTAAATATTAGTACTTTGTGGATTTAAAAATTTTAGTTTAATCATTAATTTTATTAAATTTTATTATTATTATTTTTTAAATTTAGTATTTTAATCAAGTTGTCCTAACATGACATATGATTTAATCAAGGATGAACACAAGGGGTAAGCAGTGGTTAGATCACCAGAATGGAAAATTCTCTATATAATCCCTTTAATTTTTATTAAATTACAAATTAGTATAATAATAAAATTATATTTTAGTCTCCATAAATTATTAATTTCTAGCCCCTAAAATAATTTATTAATTTCGGCTCTGTAATTGATGGAAATAAGCATACCGAGTTGATAAATTTTGATGGAAAATAATAATAGTGTTAATAATTGGAGTAGCATCATATTTTGACAAATATTTCTTTTGGTATTAATAGTGCAAACATAAATAATTAAGAAATTATAAATGATTAAGTATTAATTTAATTGACATTGTTATTATTTGTAACAATTTAAAAATTATAAATTTGAGTATGCTTAAATGTATAATAATACAAAAAATTACTATATATATAAAAGATTTTACACAAATATAATATGCATGTCTTAAACACATTGTGTTAAACATGCTTGTTATATTAATTTTCTTATTTATGGAACATGTTTTAATTTAATCAATTAAAAATAAATTAAGGTATATGGTTTTAATATTATATAAGCATTATTATGAATTAATTTAATATGATTTGTGTTATGACATAAAAGTTTGGGTTCAATCCCTATCAATTCAACCCCTACCTCTAATTATAAAAAAAATATATAATAAGTTATTCCTTTAATAATATAAATTTTAATACATTAACCGTTTTTATTTTATAATTGAGAGAAGAAATATCTTAGTAAGTATTTTTTTTTTTTGTGAATTATAAAAGGAGAATAAAAACGTAAGAATAACACAACTAACATGATTAATTAAACTCAGATCATATCTAAAGTAGTGATTGCCCTAACTATCAAACCAACGACTCAAACTTTTATCCTTAGAGTATTAACATAAAACCTTAATTTATTTACTCCTTAAGATTTGTTGCACTTTTAATATATAATTAAAAGATTTGCCACCAAATAACAAACTTGAAGTGGTTCAAAGTGATTAATCAAACTTTTGGAAAGCAAAGTTTCAAAGATGGTAAAAAGATGATAATAGAAGTAGTAAAGCCCCTGAGACCCAAAAATTTTTAGGTAAAAATAATCATATATTGTTCAACTGTTCTAAAGGCTATGATTTTAGGGGAAATAAAACCTACCCATTTTGACATTTATGACGAGAGCTAACCCCAGTGACCATTTGCAACCCTTAAATCATTGAATTATGTTTCATTAATTTAGAGCACTAAAAGTAGATAATTCAATAGAAACGGTAAGCAAACAAGGATATATTTCATTTTCTTTTTTAAGTAGTCACATATTCGATATATATTAAAAAACAAGTACAAAAATAAATATATTCATATTGAACGTATTGTTACAAGTTTAGATATCATAAAGTGTATGTCATGTTACCTATATATATAACCAGCTGCCTATTCTTTGATATTCACAAGCCAAGGCAAAGACTGCAATAAAGAAGTGGCTTTTAGTGTATTACTCTCATTCTCAGCTCTTCGATAATGGCGAGTTCACTGGCTCTTGTTTCATGGCTGGTTCTAGTTTTAACCCTTGCAATGGCAGTTTCAACGACTCAAGTCGAAGCTGCCAGGGCATTCTTCGTATTCGGTGACTCGTTGGTCGACAATGGCAACAATAATTATCTAGCCACCACTGCTCGAGCCGATTCACCTCCTTATGGCATTGACACTCCGAGTCGTCGCCCCACTGGTCGCTTCTCGAATGGCAAAAACATACCCGATTTCATCAGTTGAGATCGATTTCTGCTTCTTTTGTTCTGTTTTTTCTGTTGCTTGTACACATGGACTTAATGTGTGTGTATTATAAAATCAGGTGAAGCACTCGGTTCGGAGCCGCTACTGCCGTATTTGAGTCCGGAACTCAATGGAGATAGGCTACTTGTTGGTGCCAACTTTGCTTCGGCTGGTATTGGTATCCTTAATGACACCGGAATACAATTTGTAAGTCCTCAAGTTTCTGTCATTTCGTGACGTTATGATTGTTACTTTATGAGTCCAAAAATGACGTTGGGACCGTAATTTAATCTCTGAGTCCATGGCATTGTGACACTGCAGATAAACATTATAAGAATGTTCAGGCAATTTGAATACTTTCAAGAATACCAGGGCCGGTTAGCTAACCTCGTCGGTACCACCGAAGCACAGCGGATTATATCCGAAGCTCTCGTACTCATCACCGTCGGCGGCAATGATTTTGTGAACAACTACTTCTTGGTCCCATTCTCCGCAAGATCTCGACAATTCAGTCTACCGGATTACGTTAGATATCTAATCTCCGAGTACAGAAAACTTCTAATGGTAAAATTTTCAAAAACCCTAATTTCAAATTATGTGCCATGAACTTGCAAATATGTAACATAAAACAATGGCATAAAATTATGTTGCAGAGACTGTACGAACTTGGAGCGAGGAAGGTTCTGGTGACAGGCACCGGACCATTGGGTTGTGTTCCGGCCGAATTAGCCATGCGGAGCCCGAATGGTCAATGTGCAGCCGAGTTGCAACGAGCAGCCGGCTTGTTTAACCCACAACTGGTTCAAATGATAAATGGACTCAACAGTGATCTTGGCGCTAATGTTTTCATTGCTGCTAATACACAACAACAAACCAATGATTTCATTAGTAACCCCGGAGCCTTTGGTACGTATATCCTAATCCGAATTTATTAAATATAATTTTTTAAAAATAAATGTATAAATCAATCAAATTAAACCAATTCAAATTTATTTGTTCCACACTAACAATATGGCTAATTAATCAAATAAAATTAAAAAAGGACCCAAACTTCATTTATTAGGGCAACCTACCAATGATCATTATGAAAGCTACCAAATATTTTGGATTTTTGCTACGCATTGAAACCCTTCAAAACATATTAAATCAATTTACTTTTTTGCTAATTAGTATAGGAATATCATTTTGATTTTCTTTTCAGAACTAGAGGTATTTCGATTCATATAGAATTTAAGTATGATATTAAAGCATTTCATACTTGTTCAAGTTAAAGACTTAAAATTTTGTACAAGCTCACTTATTTTTGTAATCGGCTTTAGGCCCACTCATTTGGTTTTTAATTTTTTTTAAAATATTTATATTATTTTAATTTAATATTTAATGATTGATTAATTGTATATATTTTTTCATTTGTTAAAATTTTATAGATATCTTAATTTTTCTTTTTAATGTTTGCATTATAGTGTTATATATTACTATATAGATTTAATTTCTATATACATTTTAAATTACATAATATAACACATTAAAAACTTAAAAATAAGTCAAGTCGAGCTCAAGCCTTAAATATTCAAGCTCGAGCTTGATTCATATTTTAAATAGGCTTAATATTTTCACCCAAGCCCTCACAAAATTTGGACTGGCCTCGAGCTTAGGCGACTACCTCGGCTCACGAATAGATCTACTCTGAACTTAGATGTCTTATTGTTTGAATTGTATCCACAGGATTTACTACGTCAAAAATAGCATGTTGTGGCCAAGGACCTTACAATGGACTAGGATTATGTACCATAGCATCTAATTTGTGCCCGAACCGTAACTTGTATGCCTTTTGGGATCCGTTCCATCCGTCGGAGAAGGCAAACGGGATTATCGTCAACATGATATTGAGAGGGTCGACAAATTACATGAGTCCCATGAATCTAAGCTCTTTATTGGCTTTGGACACCATTCCAAGGACTTAGTTTAAATTACTTACATGTTCTAATAAGGATAATAAAGGGAAAAAAAAACATATCGTTGGGTATTTGCTTAGCCATGCATTTCTATTGTGTACTTCCTGATGCTTTGGTTGTAATTAATCAATTTCTTGATGAATTTCAATGTAATGTTTTAATCTATACTTATATTTAAAGTTTTGACTGAGTTGATGTTACGAACCAATTAAACATCAACTTAGTTGAAAAATTATTAAAAATCAATTCATTTTATAAAATAAGTTATATTATTATGTGATTTTTATATTTGTACTTATATTAAAACCTTGATATTGAATTGTTGCTATAATCAATCAGATACTAAATTTAAGAAATTACCAAAAAAAATAATTCATTTTATAAAGTAAATTGTATTATTACGATGATATATATTTTAATAAATTAATACAAAATTACATGAAGAAAGCTTTAAACCTTTAACATAATAAATCTTAAATTTTTAATTTCATCCTTTCAATCAAAAATTCATTTCTTTCTTATTTAAATTTTTAATAAATTTAATTGTTATAAAATAATTTCACCCATATTATAATCTAATACGCCATATATATTACATCATTTTAAGCCCAAACAACACTCGGAATTAGCCTTTTATCATAAACATATAAAACAATGCTATTTACTAATTGCTACTATGAAGTGACATCAAAGAAAATAAATTATAAAGCATTTTTTAAATATAAATCTTATTATAAATTTTCATCATAACTATTTTTTATTTATAGTAGGTCTAAAATTACTTATAATTCATTTTCAATTCTTAAATAAAAAGATAATACATTTCAATACTAATTGAATTAAAACAGTTTTTAAAACTCGATACAGATAAAGTATGAAATATATAAATTTTCTAATAATTAAATGGTTTTAACATTAAAATCAATGGTAATTCACTAAATATTTACGCTTTTTTCATGTGACCCTCGAGTCTAATCCGACATTTATTAGGTAACAAAACTCACATGCAACTTTCTTTAGCATTTATTACAACATAAACTTGTTAATAATGACTTAGTCAATTGTCTCAATAATAATAAGGTAGCTAATTTTTCATTTTTGGCAAATCATAATAAGTGAATCTGGTAGTTTGGATTAATCGATAATTAGTTGATATCTCGTTTTTTTTATTTATTAACGAAATATTAAGCTTTTAACTTAAACATTATTCGACCAAAACTCCATTTTATTTTTACACAAAAGGAAAAAAAATTAATTGGGATAATTATATTTGGTAGCATTAATATTTGAATGTCCTCATCATCATCCTCTAAATTTCAAACTAAGCAGGTTGTACGAAATAGACTAGGCATTTAATAACTTGTTTAGGTTTTAATGAGTGGAGGAAAGTGGATGACACATTGACTCCATGATAGAGATATATGCTATAACATCATTCATTTTTTGTCCACATTAATTTGCAAGTGTCGGTAAAAATAATTGTAAACTAGTCTTTTACATTATCCTTTGTCTCTTCATCCTCGCTTAACTACTGGAAGCGTCAGT
Source organism: Gossypium stocksii (assembly GCA_020496765.1). NCBI lineage: Eukaryota > Viridiplantae > Streptophyta > Magnoliopsida > Malvales > Malvaceae > Gossypium > Gossypium stocksii. The sequence goes on from CM035623.1 coordinate 118,294,029, forward strand.
GAAAGTGTTCTGATATTTTAATTTATCATATATGACAAACGTGTAGAAAGTAAAATGAGTTTATTGAAATTGGGTTTCATAAATATTAATATAATGAATTGTTTCGAGTCCAATTATAGGCTGAGAAGAAAATAAAATTAATTTATTTGATTTGATTAATAATCAATTTATTTAGTAATAACGAAAAGTGATCTGTGTCGTTTTGACTAAAGTCTATATTTTTATGGATATTTACACGACAATTTAAATTTAAAATCTAAATAGAAAGTTGTTTGAATGAAAATATAAATCTAGCTATGTTGTAGACTTTTTTTTCGTGTCTCTTGCGTGAGTTGATCCCTTCCTTTTTCCTTGGGGTTTATTTATAAATAGTAAAAAATCAGCTTTAAATAATACAGTTAAATCTTGAAATTGGAACACAATTGGAGAAAAGATCGAAATAAATTAACAACAATTACCATTAGGTAACTTTCAACCTAATAAGAAAAATGGAAAAACAAAAAAAGACAACCTTACATCGACCTATGCGGCGCCTAATTACTTTTGGTCTCAAAACATTATTTAAGGATGAATATACATTGGTTAAGTTGGTAGGATGTTAATGGAATATTTAATGTTATTTTTTTTCATGAATAATTAAAGATTATTTACCATCATCACTTCACTGCTCCAAACAAGCATGATAAAAGAATGGTAGAATTTCTTTACCTAAACTCATTCGGGTTTTTTTGAAAACCCATCGAATCATCACTCCATCTCCATTGAGGGTGTTTTTGGATGGGTGATAGCTGTGATGCAATGAAATTTTTTTATCTTACAGTTGCAGTAATTAATATCAGCGCCACCATTGTTTTTAACTTTATTGAAAATAAATACACCGCCTATTTAAAAATACCTTGAAATTTGTGAAAATGTGCATCTATTTCTAAATAAGAGGCTAGGAACGATCTACTAACAAAACTCCTAAATAAAATAGACTAATTTTAATAAATTTAAAATTAAATAATAGAAAATGTTGATAGAAAAAAACTTGGTTAGTCAATATGTCTCATTAAGTTTGGGATCGTGGAGCAACATCAAGCTGGTTGAGGTTATATGTCAAAGTTGCTTTGGATAGTGTTTTTATAAGTGTATCAACAATATGATCGATAGTGAAAATGTAAGCGACATAGAGATTTTTATGTTATGTATGGTCACAAACGAAATGTAAATTTATCTCAAGATACTTTATTTTGCTATTAAAATCAAATATTGATTGCAAGAATTCACGCCTTAATTATCATATAAGATTTTTGGACGATGAGATGGCAAAAGTTTGAGCTATTTTACCAAATTCATTATCCAAAGCATTTCAGGGGCAACAGTTGCAATCGCTTGATATTTAACTTTAACGAAGGAGCAAATAATGAATAATTATTTCTTTGAAGACCAACTTACATGATTTTGACCAAAACAAATAATATATCTAGTTGTCAAACTGCGATCAATGTGATTACCTACCAAATCAAAATTTGAGTACATATAAGGATTTGGATCTAAATTTGCCTCAGTCATGGCTTGAACTTGGGACCTTACATACACACCCAGAACACTTAATCACTGAAGTAGACAGACATTTTGTTACAGATACATAAAAAAAAAAAAAATTTTTGGGGCGTTACATCATCTGACAAGGAAGAGGAAGCGACAGCTGCATCATCAGTAACAGTAGAACCCTGCAGAACATATAACTTGGTAATCTTTCTCTACCCTTTCATCACAACGAGGGAACCTTTGAAAATTTTCAAAACCCTACTTTCAGCTGTGTATTTCTACCCTTTTGAATCAAGACTACTCAACGAAATTTAATTTCTCTTCAATTCTGGAACATGCCGTACGTCACTAAGTGTTCTGATAACTCCATCAAACATATTAACTTTAATTGTTCCAACACCTGCGATTTTACACGAAGCATTATTTCCCATCAAAACAACACTTTTAGACATTGTTTTGTAAGTTGTAAACCAATCTCGATTGGGACTCATGTGGAAGGTGCAACTCGAATCAAGGATTCACTCCTCGCTCACTTTAGAATTGTTGACAGAAGCGACTAGAAGTTCACCATCGCTGTAGTCTTCTACAAAATCAGCTTCACCGAAATTTTCTTGTTGTTTTTCCTTTTGATTCGTAGCCTTCCTTTTGATCTTGTTCTATAGCTTATAGCACTCAGATTTAATGTGCCCTTTCTTTTTACAAAAGTTACAAGTTTTACCTCTGTTTGAAGACTTCAATCTACCCTTAGATTTACCGCGAGGATTCTGTTCCTGTGTCTTTTCACGATCATTATCAGCATTCCAACTTTGTCTCCTATGAACAATGAGACCCTCTCCCTAAGATTTAGTTTTAACTACAAGATGATTCATCTTATCATACGAAGTTAAAGAATCATAAACCTCATCAACTGTGAGAGACTCGCAGCTATATAAAATCGTGTCTTTAAAAGTTGAATAAGACGGGGGCAACGAACAAAGTAGAATCAGCCTTATATCTTCTTTATCATACTGAACCTCTATGGCCTCCAAGTTTGAGAGAATTTCTTTAAACATTGTTAAGTGTTCATGCATAGACGCACCTTCTTCCAAACGATGAGCATAAAGATATAACTGTGTTAGAGTTTTCGACATACATATTTGTTCTATCTTCTTCCATAATCCAGCGACAATCTTCTCCTTCATCACATCCTGCAAAATTTCGTTAGACAAATGCAGATGTAACTGCGTTAATGCCGTTCGATCTTTGCCCTTCTTCTCTTCCTCCGTCAATGTCTAAGACATCCTATCTACCCCTAGGAGGGCTTCCTCTAAATCCATCAGTGCAAGAATTGCCTGCATCTTTATCTGCCACAACGCAAATCTAGTATTGTGATCCAACAGCGAAATTTCATACTTCAAAAACGCCATTACCGTGATTGAGATGAATAACCCAGAAGCTCTGATACCAATTTAAAAAAATAGAATGTTGGTAATGACAATATATCGTAAAGAAAAAAGAAAGAAAGATAAAGAACACAGAGTTTTTTCATGGAAACCCTTTCGAGAAAAAAACCATGAGCAAAGGAGAAGATAATTCACTATGTTGAATTCGAATAATTACAAGAAGAGTAGACTATGTCTATTTATAGGTTTGTAAAACCATATTCTAATAGGAGTGTAGTAAGATTGAAACACCTTATTCTAATAAATATCAAATAAATGAAGTTTAATAAAGTTTAAAAAACCTTATTCTAAAATAAAATAAAAGAAGTGTAGTTCTATATGAATTTTACTTTTATTTTATTTTACCACTGTATTTTATTTAAATAATGGTTCGATTCACTTAATTCTAACAATAACTCTAACTAACTCGCCAAGAATAAATCATTGGCAAGCCAGAGTTGGAAGAACTTCCCCCCAATATCTTGAACTAGATTAAGTAAAGAGAATCTTCTGAATAAAAACAATACTTGAATCTCGCAAAATAAAATACTTGGAAAACAAGGAAACAACCCTTCCTTTGTCTCTAAAAAATTGATCTAGTCATAATCTTACTCTTGAAACTAAATTAATCTAAAATACTTAAAAACTCGTAATAAATAAGTCCCTAAAATATAAAACTTCATAAATACATTATTGGACTTATATATAATCAAAATTAATCTTTAAAATTGAACTCAATATGATATAAAAGCTAAACAAAGTCCAAAACACATAATTAATGTTTTAACTACGTCAAGAAAATTTTGCTTACATAGTCTTCACTAAAACTATCATACATTGGGCTTTTGAACTCAAAATAAGATGATTCAAAATGCATTTCAGAGCTAAGAGATAACTCTTTCTTCAGGCAGAAGACATATCACTCCAAAAATGCCTGAATCCCATTTAAAAATGCATTGCAAGTTGGTTGGTTAGCTAATTTTTTAGACTTGAAAATTGACAGCTTTGATAGACTAATACCCTAAATCAATACAAAATAAGGTTAATTTTGTCTTCATAATTTTTTAAATTTTGAATCTACCTAGGAAAGTAACTTTTTCACCTTTTATCATAGAATCACATTGCCATATTCACAGAAAAGTAACTCCGAAAGGAAAGTTAAATTCCAACAAAAGTAAATAAAATTTGATATATCAAATATTGAAATAACTTTCCAACTAATTAAATTATCGAGAAAATAACTACTTTCCATTATACCAAAGTGATACTCAAGTCGAAAATAATATCTTTCTCCCATTAACTAGCTTCCACTGCTTGTTTATCTTCTTTTGCTTTGAACTTATATAAAGTCAAATAAGTGGTATTGATTTAGGGCTAGTTTGGCAATGCTTTTGAAAAGTGCTGTGAAAAAATACTTTTAAGAAGTGCTTTTGAAAAGTTTGGTTTGAAATTTGAGTGTTTATCATTGCTGTCACAAAGTGCTTTTGAGAAATAAAATGTCCATTTTAAACATGTTATTATCAAGTAACAAATATGCATTTAAATAATATTTAAATTAGTTAATATTATTATATTTTAGTAAAAATATAAAAAAATTATTATAACTTGTTGCTAATATTTTAATATATGAAATATAAATTTTAAATATTTTTAAGTAATAAATATTAATTATTTATAAAATTTAATTAGAATATATAAATTATATTTTAAATATTTAAATATAACCTGTAGCGACGTAAAAAATTTAGCTTGGTCGCTAATTGAGGTGATTATTGAAAATTTGAAAAATCGACTTTCGATTTTAAAGAAAAGGAAGTCGCCACCGATCTTTTTTCTAGGTGTGATCGGACACCTAATAAAACCTCTTTTTAACAAAGAAAAATTTATTTCGGATAAAGAGAAGGCCGAGTTTAGGTCTACGTCAAAATTCAGAGAGAAATAGGACTCGGGAGTCGGTTACGCACGAGGAAGGTATTAGCACCCTCGTAACGCCCAAAATTGGTATCTTATTAAATGCGCGTTGTCTTGATTTCCAAAAATACGAGTCCAATGTAGTGTTTAATCATGATCTAATTTAAAGGCAAGGATTTTCGAATTTTTGATTTTTTTGAAGGACGTCCCGATTTCAACACGAGCCGACACGATTCACCCAACATAGCGATGAAATCGACGACTTAGTGTTGAATCGGCACGTTGCCTTATATTTTGAAATCAAATGAATATTTAAATTAAAATTATGAAATTACAATATAACAACTAATCATGTAATAAATATTCAATACAAGATTGCATGAAAATAAACAACAAATTATAAACAAAATTCACAATTGATATCAATGGACTATAAATATGAGTTAATAGGCCTTTAAAACATATAAAATAAAGAAACAAGCATTGATAAATTTCAAGCACAAAATTTATAAGTTTTAATTTAAGATCAAGAAAACGAGTTTGGTTTAAAATAAATTATATAAACTTATGATAAATATCAAGAATTTGAAAAGAAATTTCACATAAAAATATCACAAAAATCAATCTTAAATCCACCTTGTAGATAATGAAAATGTAATAAAATATATTTAATGTAATGATATATGTATAAAGTATTACAGCATGTATATATAAATATATAATAAAAATTTTATATTTTGGAACAACAAAAATCCAACAGTATAAATTATTACTTGATAAGATAACTTAAAAAATAATAAAATACATACACATGAAATCCCAAGTTTGAATTCAAATAAAATATATATATAGATAAATTAAATTAAATAATAAAATAAAATAAAATATAATTTAGTATAAAATTTTTTAAAGAAATAATATATATATATATATGTGTGTGTGTGTGTGCATATAAATAAATCTAGAAAACGTATATAGTATAAAGTCTAATATATATAAATAAACCATGATTTAAAATAGAAAATGTACAAACAATGAAGGACCTAAAATACAAATTTTCCCAACATCAAAACGCTGCATTGAATTATGGACTACAACAAAATCAATTCAAAATTTCATAGCAAAATTAAAAGGCAAATGAAATTTAAAAAAAGGGTCCAATTACGCAGCAATGAACTATAGAGGGACTAATCTCGCAAAATACCCTTCCCGTTGATTTGAACGGATTCTAAGGGTATCTGAAACGCATCAGACTGGGCATTAAAGGCATTAAATGTAATGCCATTTCAAAATCATTAAAAATGGCATTAATTGCCTTATTAAAATAAAACATATTTTAAACCTAAAAGTACTATTATTTTAAAAATAAACAAAGAAACAAAAGAAACTGTTCAGAAACAAAAGAAACAAAGAAACAAAATAAACAAAAACTTATTAAAATAAAGGTTTACAACCTTCCACCCTGTTATCAATCGGCAAAAACAAAAGAAAGGAAAAGAAAATGTTCCCTCACACCCACTCTCAGCCGACCCTAGCCTCCGATCGAGCACCGTTTCATTTCCATGAACGGCGATTGACGACCCTCGAAGGTGCCATTCAGGACAAGCTTTGAGAGTTAACAGTCTCGGCCCCTCTTTACTTCGATTGCGACGAAGAAGACGGACTCCGATCTTCAAGGTAAGTTCCTCCTTCTTTCTTTATTCTCAATACGCAAAAAACGAAAATAAAAAGAAACTAAAACCAATCATAATAGAAAATAAATCCAATCGAAAGAATCGGGTTTGAAACTTTTAAATCACCTTTATATTTTGATTTCGTAAATATGCGTGTAATACAACCTTTTTTTTCAAAAAAAAAATCCCCACTTTTACAACCGACTTTTGTTTTCGTTTTATAGCCGATTCTCTCAGATTGTTCTTGCTTGCTGTTTCTTTGCTCCTATTTCTCTGCTTCTGTTCTGTCTTTGCTTTTTGTGGCTCTGTTTCTGCTTGGTTTCCCTTTTTGCTCTCTATTTTGCAGGTCGCGTGAGGAGTCAACGGAGATGCAGATGGCCGTTTTGGTGCTAGCATGCCCGGGGAGTCGTGCCTCGAGCGACGAGTGTGCTGTGGAGGCACGTGGGTGGCTGCTGATAGGAGGTACGGCGCCGCTGAGCTAGGGGAGCTAGGGGCTAGGGGTTTCGGCTGAGATGTCGATGCTTTGGGCTAGGGTTTGTAGTGGGCTTAGGGTTAGGTGGTAATTAGTTTAGGTTTAGTTTGGGTCTTTAATGTTGGGTTATTGTGTCTGTTTTGATTAGGTTTGGTTGTAATTTAAAACAGGCCAAAATTGGCCTACAACATAACCATTAAATATTTATAATTAGTATTTTAAAAAATATTTTTTTATTTTTAACTAATGATTTTAATATATTTATAATTAAGTACCAAAAAAGTATTGTATTATTAGAATGGTGAAAAATAATTAAATACTAAAAATACATTTGTAAAATATATTTTTTTTAAGTACTACTATACGGGCCTTAGTTGAGTTTTCGGTCCCGTTCCATTAAACTTTCTTTAAACTATACAACAAAAATGAAAAAGCTAATCATGGTACAAAAAGAAAAGTCAAACGCAGCATATACAATATGATTAGTATTATTTAATAATTAGTTTAGGCTTTTAGGGATTTGACCGGTCGATTTGATTTATATGACTATATATTTATTATATATTATAAAATATATATTTTATAATATTTAAAAATAATATAAAATAAATTGATATTTTTGTCTATTTAATTTTAAGATTTAAAAATTAATAATCGACTAAATTAGCCAATTAAACCAAAATTAAAACATACTAATTCGTCTCACCTGACTAAATTGAATTTGAAAAAAATAAATAAGTTAATTTTTTGGTTAAAATCGAAAATTATTCTCTTTTAAAATTGTATTTAGCAAAATAAAAAAATATTAGTGAAACTGAAATTAAATTAGAATTTTTTGAGAAATAAATTCACAAAAAAAAAAAAAAAGAATTTTACAAAAGCAAGGGAAGTCAAAGCCCGTGCCTATCAGTGATAACCCTACTTTCAAAAATAAGTAATAGCCCTGGATCTCTCTATGGGTGGCCCGTTAGACTAGGCCGTCGGCTTATTTGGTTTTGAAAACCGTAGAATTTAAGAAACAAAAAGCAAATAGAGCACTTGAAATAATTTGCGGATTACTTCCTACAACTCTCTCACCTTTTAATATATTATAAATGTTGGGTGTAAATCTAACATACCTTACACTCTCAAAAAGAGAAAGAGACGATGTTATTAAAAAAACAATCATAAATTTCGAATATAATAAACATAAAAATATTAAAAATAATATTAAAGACGGACGTTTTGTGCTTGATTATTGAAAGTCCTTTCTAGAAAATTATCTGATATTTTTCATAAATATTAAAAGCAAATTTTTAATTAATACATAATGATTAATATTAAAAAATATCATTATAACGTACTATAGTCCGAAACATCAATTTGATACCAAAAAAGAAACCTGAAGAAAATAAATTAAATTGTACCCAAAAAAGGTCGATGTAAAATAAATAAATAAAAATAAAAATTCACTAAAAAAAATGCCAAAGGAGATTATAAAATATAAACATTTCTTTGGGAACAAATTTGGCCTGTGAGCTGGTTAAGGAAAATTTCAGGCTCACAAATAGAGGGGTGAAGCTAGGATTTATGTGATGGTTGAGATAAAACTAAAAAATTTGAGGGTTGAAGTTAAAAATTTTATATTTAAATTATTTAAATTATATATTCTTTAACTTTGAAAGGAGTCAAAATTACATTTTCTATATTGAAAACAAGTTAAAAATTATTAAATTGAATTATTTATGTAATAGGGCCATTTTGCCCGGGCCCAAAATAAACATTAAACAATAAAACAAAAAAAAAAACCAATATAATAGTCCCGTTACAAAACCCATACAACCCAATTCACCAATACCCAACTTGGTTGGCCCAAGCAACACCAACCCAAACCCATACTCGGGTCACCCACTAGACCCACTCCCCTAACCCGTTACAAATCCAAGACCCATTAGCCTAAACTCTGAAACCCTAGTCACCTACTGCTCCTGACACAGCCGCTGACCTGCTACCATGGCCGCCACCTACTTCCACTGCCCACATCCCATCCATCTTATCGCCCGTACCTACAAACAGTAAGAAAGACAGAAGCAACAGCAGCGAAACAGAACGAGGCAGAAACAATAGCAATACAACTTCCATTTGGCTATAAAGCCACGGGGAAATAGTGTAACAGGGGGGGACGATTTTTGTAAACAAAAAAGAAAAAAAACAACAAGAGATTGTAACAGAAACAATGAAATCAATTGAAAGTTTTTTGAAGGTGATCCTTTTTTGGTGTTCAAAGTTCTGCGTCGATTTCTTCCTTCTTTTTTCCTTTTTTTTTCTTCTTCTTTTCTCTTCGAACTCATAAAAACGTTTTTAAAAAAGAGGAACGTACCTTCGATTTAAGCTTGGTCGTGTCGTCGGCCTCTCAACGCCCGATCTGCAGGTCGTCGGACCCCTGGGGTTCGGCCTTCGGCCGCATTGAGGATCGAGAAACTAAGAGGTTCTTCCTCTTTTTCTCATGTGGTGCCACGGGTTGGGAAGCTCCATCGTTGAGCCTACTCGAAAGGAGGGCTAAAAGAGGCCCATTTCGTGTAACATCCGTCGCCGTTCGCGGCGTGGGTGCGGAGAACCCCCGAGTGCTTCAAAGAGAGGTCGAAAAACTCCCCTATCGGCCTTAGCCGCCACCGGCGATGATGGGTGTTTAACCCTAGCCGAAAGGAGGGCCGAGAGGCTGAGAGGGAGAGATCGTTAAAATTTTTTTTCTCTTTTTCTGAAACTAGGGCTGAAATAGCAGAGGACATGGGTGTTTAAACACCAAATAAAACGGCCCCGTATTGGTTAATGCCTGGGCCATCCGTGTGACCCGTTTCCCTACCCGTTCCGACCCGATTCAGCGTATGGGAGGACCCGCGTGTTTGACGTTAGTGGGATATTAACGCGAATGGTCCTCCCCTTTTATAACATCTCCCAATCAATTTCTTTTTGCTTCCTGATTCGACCTATAAATCATTTTCAGATTTCAGATAGGTCCTCGGGATACCAGGCTACACGCAAGCGTATTAAGACCATGGGTTATTGTCCCTAGTGGTCCTCAGGCTTTTGTGCGTGTTATGTTTTAGCCCTTGGCCGCCCATTTTTCTTGTCCTTTTATTTTTTACCCTGAATTTCGTTTAATTTCAATTTAACCCTCAGTTGTTCCTATGTCTATTCATTTATTTAATTTTCCAACACTTTATTATTATTTAATATTATTAATATATTTTATATTTTATATGTAGTATTCAAACTATATGTTGCGTATATATATACACGTTGTACTTATACATGTATATATATGTATATATATTTTTCCTTTTTATATATATTATAGATATATATATATATTCTTTTGTAGTATTTTATATATGCATTTTTAATACTATTATAAGTATTTTGTATATTATATCTATTTTAAAGTTATATTTTGTATGCATTATATATTTATTTTATCATACGTTGTGTATCTTGTATTCGCATATATTTATACGTTTTTTATATTATAGTTATATATATTCTATCATATTACTTTATGTACATATTTTCAATATTTTCATATATGTTTTATTATATCAATATTTTGAGATTATACTTAGTATATTATATATACACTATATTCTTATATATTATATATGTATTTTGTACATGTTCTTACACATTATTTTATATAGGTATTTTTAATACTTTTATATTTCGTATAATGCATCTATTTTAAAGTTGTATTTTATATACACTATATTCTATTATATATTATGTATTTTTTTTTACTTTAATAGTTACATATATATTTTATATATATATATATATATTTTTCATGTACATATTTTAATATTATTATGTATAAGTATTTTCGTGCATTACACATGTATATTTAAACATTTTTTATATATTATGTATATTATATCTTTTGTACTATATATATATTTACCATTATTTTACCTACTTTTTTGTTTTGTTGTGTGTATACAAATTTTTATAGATACATAATTTTCTTTATTTTAATGACCTTATCCTTTTATTATATAATATATCACATGTTTACAATTTTTATTTGAACTTTTATAGTTCTTAACCCTTTTTATAATTATTCATTTTCATTTATTAAAAGCTTACCAAATTTCACTTATTGTAGTTTGCTTTGAACCCTTTTTTTTTTTTGGATTTGTTTTAGCTTTGAATGTCAATATTATCATTTGCATATGATGCCATGCTATAATTGTTGTTATTGTGCATTATTTGGCCTTTGTCGGTTATAATGATTTGTTGACGAAATATATCGATTATGAATTATTTCTTCGCTTTGTATGTTGTTGTTTCATGTTTGTATTTTATAAAAGTCGAATTTGATATTATTTTAGTAAAAATCCCATCCCAAGGTTTTCAAGAATATCACTCGTGTTTGGGTACTTCGAGGGAATTGAGCCTTAACTTACTAGGTTTCGATTTTTCTCATTAAACCCGAACTATCAAATATCACTTTCAAAACCAAAACACGTGAGTTTTCAAATAAAATTTTATTCTCGAGACCTTGAAATGCCACGTCCTAACTTACTGAATGTGGCACTCTTGGTTCCGAAATAAGAATTTTAAAACCAAGGCAATATTTTATGTTTTGAGACTTTGAAAGATCGAGCCCTAACTTACTGGGTTCTGGTTTCTCATTCGACTCGAAATAATTAAATATCCTTTCTTGATTTAAATGCACAAACCTTTTAAGCAAAAGGCGAGCTTAATTTCAATAAATTGAGGTGCTGCATCCTAACTTACTGGGTTCAGCATTCTTATTCCTTTGAAATAGGCGAGTCTCGATTTTTACTTCGACATAGTCAAATGTTTTTAATAAAAGGGATCGTATTTTAAATTCTTCTAAATTTTTAAACATTCGACACTAAGACACTAATTAATCAATTAGGTACCAATTTTGGGCGTATCGAGGGTGCTAATCCTTCCTCCTGCGTAATCAACTTCCGAGCCCGTTCTTTGATTTTCGTAGACCAAAATTAATTGTTTTAATAACTCAAAATGTTTTATTAAAATAATTTAAGGTGATCCGATCTCACATCGAAAAAGGTCGGTGGCGACTCCCTGTTTTGTTTTCATTTTCAAAATCCAAAGTCGATCCCCTATTTTTCAAAAAAATGGTGTCGACAGCTTGGCGACTCCACTGGGGACCAAGTTTGTGAGTCAGGCCACTAGTTGATTAACTTTTGTCTTTTTCGTCGAAAATTGAAATTTGTATTTTAATATACGATCCCTCTTTTGCATTTCATCCTATTTGAAATTTGCAATCATTATTTTGTTGATAATTCCTTTCTATGTTTCGATGTTTTGTGTACTTGTGCATTGCATTGCATGACCGCCGGGTCACACGTTTTAAGTGGAAGCAAGAAGCTACTCCTTCGTGAGGTTTTCACCTCCGTGTAGGATAGTGAAACGCTTCCGGAACACATCCGTACCTATGTGCTTCGTGAGATTTTCATCTCCGTGCAGCCTTAGGGAAATGTGTTCCCCTGAACCGAACTCGATCTGAATGAGCCTATAATGGGTGAAGATCGAGGAATCTGCTGGTTCGGGTACCCTTACTCTAGAACGAAGCCGCATGTAGAGGACCCTTAGGAGCCCACCTTAGGTAGAGCCACGCCAAACTCTAGTGGTCACCCTAATAGGTCCTTGATTGTTCTCTGCTTCTATATATGCTTTGAATTTTATTATATATTATACTGACACTTTGTGTTTTACTTTCCACATACTGCACTAACATTTTGTGTTTCTGCTGTCTACATATTGCATTGAAAAGGTGTCGATTTGGGTTCGATTGCTAAAATAGGGAGCTCGACCATGGAAAACAAACTTCTTGATAAAGTAAAAGGCAATGCAGCAATCCAAAATTGGTCAGAAACAGCACAATCAGAAAAAGGGGATAGCCTCGCTACGGGATATATATCAGAGTTATGGGATTATACCCGCATCATTGTTACGCAAAACAGCCTTCAGGAATTGAGAGAAATTTGGTGTCAGTGGGATGATGAAACTAAAAGGTTGTTCTACAACAAGTATGGAGATCTGCCGTATCTTTTAGATGTTAAGGTGGACGAGAACTTGTTTCGAGCCCTCACACAGTTTTGGAACCCAGCATATAGTTGCTTCACCTTCGGAGGAGTAGATTTGGAGCCCACCATAGAAGAATATACTGCCCTATTAAATTGTCCGAGAGCGCAGGTTGATAAAATTTATTCAAGAGCTGCATATGTCCCCGCTTTTTGGAAAAAATTGATAAGTATTACGGGGATGAGTGAGCAATGGATCATGGCCAAGATTAAAAAGAAGGGAGAATATAAGTGCATCCCGTGGAAAAATTTGAGAGATCTGATTCTAGGCCACCCCGATACTACGAAGAGAGTTGATGTCTTTGCACTTAGCATTTATGGACTAATTTTATTCCCTAAGGCTTTGGGATACGTGGATGAGGCAGTCACCGACCTCTTCGATCGACTTGACAAGGGGATCACACCAGTGCCTGCGATCTTAGCGGAAACTTTCAGGTCATTAAGCGCATGCAGAAGAGCCGGAGAAGGCAGGTTCATCGGATGTGCACAGTTGCTGTTGGTTTGGTTTCATGGCCATTTTTGGAAAGTGAGCAAGCCCTTCTATCGAGTCTTCTTGAATAATTATTCCCCGTTAAGAGAAACGGTGGCCACACCAAGAAGAGATGACGTATCTGAAGAAAATTGGATCGCACTTCTTCAAAACCTGCAAGACGGTGACTTCGAATGGAGGGCCCCTTGGTTTGTACCCGGGGAGATTCTATACCGCTGTGGAGATTTCGATTGGGTCCCATTGCTTGGAATTTGGGGAGCTACTGGTTACGCCCCCTTGATGGTACTTAGGCAATATTAGTCGAAGCAGTTTATACCGACAACGCATGGGTTAGCAGAATGTGAATTCCCATATAAAGAGGAGAATTACAAGAAAAAGATCAAAGAGGTTTCTACGGCTTGGAATCAAACTCACCGAATGAAGAATCAGAACGTGGGATCAGTAACTCCCGAATATAGGGGCTGGTTTAATAGAAGAGTCAATGATAATGTTCCGAGACCAAATTTAGGAGATGTTAGACCGCAAGAAGAATATCTACAGGTAATTCCCTCCGAACTAGAAATCATCAGACAAGACTTTGAAAAACGGAGTTCAGAAATGGGAAAACAGGTAAAGCAGCTGGAGCAAGAAAAAATGTATTTAAGCATGGACGTCGATATCCAGAAGGCAGAAGCCGAAAGACTCAAAAAAGGGAAAAACAAAGTAGAAGAGGACTTGGGGAGCTTGAAGATCGATTATAAGAGAGTGTGTTCGTCTTTGAGAAAGGCTGGTTTAGGAAAAACCCCAGAAGAATGGCGGCAAGAAGTTCAGGAAGAAAAACTGAAAGCCGAGCGTTGGGAGACAAGATATAAAGAGGCCCAAGCGCAAAATGAAACCTTAGAAAGAGGAGTGTTGGAAAACCAAAAAGGGAAAGATGAGTTAAAAGCTAGAGTGGCGGAGCTAGAGGAATCCCTTAGACGACATCGGAACCGTAATTCTGTGATAGAGCTAAAGGCCAGCCTAGCGAAGATTGAAGAAATGAAGAAGAAAATTGAAGAACTAGAAATGACTTTGCAAAGCTGTCAAAGCCATGTTAGGTTTCTGGAGGAAAATGAGGAATGATGGAAAGAGGAGTGTTACTACTCTCAAGAGCAAATCCAAAGAAGAGATTACGTTATGGAAAGAGCTGTAGCACAAATATGAGAGGCGGCTGAACACCTGCAATCCTTGGCTTCTCAAGCAGACATACTTAGTATTAAATATGGGTCTAGAGAACAAGAGTTAGTTTCTTTGTTGGAAAAGATTAGGGCTTTAGGCGTTAAGACAAAGCCGTATCTGTAATTTACTTTGTGTAAAGAGCTTTGTGTTCTAATAAAGTTTTCTATAAGGAACTGAACTGCAATCGACACTTTTCTTTTTGCATTCATGCATCTGCATTACATCACATTATTTTATGCATTAAGATCTCATAAAAAGACTCTAATAAAGGGAAATTATTTCAGAGAAAAAGCTAACCTGGAATCTACCAATAACCCATCCACCCAGCACCGTTACGGCACTCGTTTTAAGTCGAAAAATATGGATCAAAGAATAGAGAGATTAGAGCAACTCCAAAAAGATATGCAGGACCAAATGTAGGAGCAAATGGTCAAAATACAACAAGATATGATGGATCGGATGTTAGAAGCACAAAACAACATGATGAATCAGTTGTCGCAACTTTTAGCTACGGGACAAGATAAGGGAAAAGGTCCCGCAACAAATACTGAGGAGAATGGAGATCCGCTTTATCCTCCGGGATTCACCCCACCTGCCACACAAACACAACAAGAAGCACACCCACATAGACCTCCTGTCACCATTAGGCCGCAGCAACTCCAGAGGGACACACCGATACCGGTTAATCATCAAGTTGGTTCGGGCTCAGAATACAATCCAATTAACCTCAATGTGCCCGATTTGGATGAAGCGGCTGAAAGGGAAAGATCACGAATGGAGCTACCAAAACAATTAGAAGATAGATGCAAATGGCTAGAAGAGAAATTTAAAGCCATGAAAAACGCTGGTAGTGGTCACGGGATTGATGCCAAGGATTTAAGTCTGGTCCCAGACCTGATCCTTCCCCCAAAATTTAAAATGCCTGAATTCGAAAAATACAACGGAACGAGCTGCCCTGAAGCTCACGTTATTATGTTTTGTAGGCGAATGACGGGATATATCCACAATGACCAGCTATTAATTCATTGCTTTCAAGATAGCTTGGTTGGAGCAGCTTCTAAATGGTACAACCAGTTAAGCCGTACTGCGATTAACTCTTGGAAGGACCTCGCTCAGGCATTTATGAAGCAATATGGTCATGTAACAGACATGACCCCGGACAGGATCACTCTCCAGAACATAGAGAAGAAACCTAATGAAAGTTTCAGACAGTATGCGCAACGTTGGAGAGAAGTTGCCATACAAGTTCAGCCGCCGCTTTTAGAGAAAGAAACTACGATGCTATTTATTAACACTCTAAAGGCCCCTTTCATCACTCATATGTTGGGAAGTGCCACTAAAAACTTCGCTGACATAGTGATGACAGGCGAGATGATTGAAAATGCTGTGAGAAGCGGCAAAATTGAAATCGGAGAAAATACCAAACGATCGGTCCCGAGGAAAAGAGACAATGAAGTGAACAACACGAATGCATTTAGTGAAAGACAGTCCAAGTCACTTACTGTCAACCAGCCAAAGACAGTGAACAACAATCAAAATAGTACGGCAAGACAGGAATCTAATTCAAGAGGTAACACCGAAAGGCTATCATTCACTCCTATACCCATGACGTATAGGGAGCTGTATAAGAATCTGTTCAACGCCCACGTAGTTTCCCCTTTTTATTTAAAGCCATTACAGCCTCCGTATCCCAAATGGTATGACACGAACGCTCAATGTGAGTACCATGCGGGAATCACCGGGCATTCGATCGAAAATTGCACCGCATTCAAAAAGGTGGTGGAGAAACTCATCAAAATGGGGATTATAAGATTTGATGACCCGGCCGTACCCAACGTAGCGGGAAACCCACTCCCTAGCCACGCCGACCAAGGAGTGAACGGGATAAGTGAAGGCCAGAACAGGAAGATCAAACATGAAATCACGAAGGTTAGAACCCCGTTAAGAAGAGTATGGAAAGAGATGGTCAAGAGAGGACTAGTAGCGTCGGATTCAAGAGAAAGATCTGAAAAAGAGGGAAACTATTGTGAGTTTCACGCCGAAATAGGGCACGAGATCCAAGAGTGTATGGATTTCAGGGCTATCATACAAGACATGATGAATAATAGAGAAATAGAGTTTTTTGAAGGAACCCAAAACCCCGAAGAGAGAGAGATATGCGCATCAGAGGAGAAATCAGTGATACAAACTGTTAACTACCCCGTGATCATTATATCACGACCCACGAACAATGAAACAGGAGTACAAATGCCACCAAAGGTCATAGTCCAAAAACCTGCAGTCTTCCCCTATAAAGACAGCAAACAGGTCCCATGGAATTATAACTGCAACGTGACAATCCCGGGAAGAGAAAGCTTGGTGGACGCTTCGAAGGAAGGCCAAGAAGGAGGCTCCTATACACGCAGTGGAAGACGTTATGATACAGCAGTCGAGAAAACACAGCTCGTGAAGGGAAAAGCCCCAGCGATCGAAGAGACGAAAGAAAAAACAACTAGGCTTGAACATCCTATCAATGAGCCAGTCAATGAGAGGGAAGCAAAAGAGTTCCTAAAATTTCTCAAACATAGTGAATACAGCGTGGTAGAACAGTTACGCAGACAACCAGCTCGTATTTCAGTATTGGCCTTGCTCTTGAGTTCAGAAGTTCATCGTAATGCATTGATGAAAATCTTGAATGAAACATACGTTGCTAATGACATCTCCGTCAACAAGCTCGATCGATTAGTTAGCAACATAAGTGCTGACAACTTTATTTTCTTCAATGACGATGAAATACCACCAGGCGGTAGAGGTTCGACTAAGGCGTTGCACATTACCACACGTTGTAAAGGGTACACGCTGCCGGGTGTACTAATTGACAACGGATAGGCTTTGAATGTCTTACCATGGTCCACACTAAACAGATTACCCATAGACAGCTCTCACATGAGGGAGTGCCAGCACATAGTGAAAGCATTTGACGGCACAGAGAGAAGGGTGATGGGTAGAATTGAAGTGCCTCTTTTGATTGGGCCTAGCACATACGAGGTGGATTTTCTAGTAATGGATATCAAGCCCTCATACAACTGCCTCTTGGGGAGACCGTGGATCCACTCAGCAGGGGCTGTTCCCTCTACGTTACACCAAAAGCTGAAATTGGTGACAGAAAACCGACTAGTTACCATAAATGCAGAAGAAGAGATCATTGCGGCTGTAACTAGTGACGCACCATATTTAGAAGCGGATGCCGAGGCCATTGAGTGTTCGTTGCGGTCTCTGGAATTTGTGAATGCTACCTTCGTAGACGAAGGAAACAAGGTCCCGAGGCCTAGAATATCCAAGACCACAAGGATGAGTCTACGTGTAACTGTGGGGAAAGGAGCGTTACCGGGAAAAGGGCTCGGGAGGTATCTCCAAGGCAGAGTGGAGGTACCATTTCTGAAAGAGAAACGAGACCGTTTCGGCTTAGGGTTTAGGCCAGACGCCAGACAGAAAAAGAAGGAACTGGAAAAGAAGCAAGAAAGACGAAGAGCACGGATAAATGGGGAAGAAATCAAGTGGGAACCAATGGTTTTCCCCCACATATCCAAGACCTTCATATCAGGAGGATTCATCAATCCTGAGCAAGAAAACCGCAAAGAAGGAACCATAGAAGGAATATTAGAGGGCATGTACATTAATGCTATATCTGAGGAGAGGGCTGAGAGAAGAAGTCTGGCGGGGATCCGCCCTTTTGAGCCTGGAAGCGTTCTAGACAACTGGACTGCGGAAGAGATTCCTGTAGTGTTTAGAGCTATTTCAGAGTAATGTCCTAGAACATTTACTACTCTAGATCTAGGAGTAGCAAACATCTTTTGTGAACTAAATATGTCCCAAAATCTTTAAACTCAATGAAAAGTGCACCTTTTGAACAAATATTCTTTCATTCATACACAATCTTTTATTCTTTATTATTTATTGCGAGCAATCATTCTTAGATGCCATTGTTTCTTTGCATCTTCCATTATCCCCGAAACAGGTCCCCGGATGTCAATGACGTGAGCAATTCTGCCAACGACTTGGAGTCCCTTTTCGGGCAAGATGTGTGTATAGAAGATTCTGAAGGTTTTGAGGATGACCGAGACAGTGACCTAGTACCCGAATTATTGAGAATGGTTGAGCAAGAGGAGAAACAAATCCTGCCTCACGAAGAATCGGTAGAGGTTGTAGATTTAGAAGACGGAAAAGAAGTAAAAATTGGGACCGGTATTACCGCAGAAACAAGGCAAAGGCTGATCAAATTACTCCAGGAGTTCAAGAATGTGTTCGCTTGGTCATACCAGGACATGCCTGGCTTGGATACTGATATGGTAGTACATCGACTCCCCATAAAAGAGGAGTGCAAACCAGTCCAACAAAAACTTCGGAGGATGGGACCTGATGTCTTATTAAAAATAAAAGAAGAGGTCAAAAAGTAATTCGACGCGGGATTTTTAAAAGTGGTAGAATACTCAGACTGGGTGGCCAACGTCGTCCCCGTTCCTAAAAAGGATGGAAAAGTACGAATGTGTGTGGACTACAGAGACCTAAATAGGGCAAGCCCGAAAGATAATTTCCCACTGCCTCATATTGATACCTTGGTAGACAACACGGCGGGTTATTCATTGTTCTCCTTCATGGACGGTTTCTCTGGTTACAACCAGATCAAGATGTATGAAGAAGACATGGAGAAGACCACATTTGTGACCATGTGGGGGACATTCTGTTATAAGGTGATGCCCTTTGGACTGAAAAATGCAGGGGCAACATATCAAAGGGCCATGGTGACTCTATTTCACGACATGATGCACAAAGAAATCGAAGTTTATGTCGATGATATGATTGCAAAGTCCCAAACAGAGGAGGAGCACATACAAGTCTTAAGAAAGCTGTTCTTATGATTGAGGAAGTTCCAGCTAAAACTCAATCCGGCCAAATGCACCTTCGGAGTCAAATCGGGAAAATTGCTCGGATTCGTGGTTAGTAAAAAAGGGATTGAGATTGATCCAGACAAAGTCAAAGCCATACAAGGACTATCTCCGCCGAGTACCCAGAAAGAGGTTCGAGGTTTTTTAGGGAGGTTGAATTACATCGCTCGGTTCATTTCACAACTAACCGAGAAGTGTGACCCTGTTTTTCGCCTCCTCAAAAAACACAACCCAGGTGTATGGGACGAAGAATGCCAAAAAGCCTTCGACAAAATCAAGCGGTACTTGTCCAATCCCCCAGTACTAATGCCACCTAACCCGGACAGGCCATTAATACTGTACTTAACGGTGTTTGAGAATTCCATGGGATGTGTACTTTGCCAACACGACGAGTCAGGAAAGAAGGAAAGAGCTATCTATTACCTTAGTAAAAAGTTTACTGAGTGTGAGGTAAGATACCCGCCAATAGAGAGGTTATGTTGTGCTTTGGTTTGGACAACACGAAGGTTAAGACAGTACATGCTGTACCATACCACTTGGCTCATTTCAAAATTAGATCCTTTGAAGTACATGATGGGAACAACAGCTTTGAACAGAAAAATGGCTCGATGGCAAATTTTACTTTCAGAATTCGACATAGTATATGTCAAACAAAAAGCCATAAAAGGAAGCGCGATAGCAGACTTTCTGGCCAGTAGAGCTTTGGAAGATTACAAACCCTTAAACTTCGACTTCCCAAATGAAGACTTAATGCATATTGCGGCCTTTGAAGGAGACGATCAAGAAAGCCTCCATTGGAAACTCAACTTTGATGGAGCGTCTAACGCTGTGGGTAATGGGATCGGAGCGGTATTGGTATCTCCAAATGGAGACCATTATCCCTTTACCAGCCAGCTCAATTTTGACTGCACCAATAACATGGCTGAATATGAGGCATGCATCATGGGAATACGAGCTGCCATAGAACGCAAGATTAAGCTGTTAGAAGTTTACGGGGATTCTGCACTGGTAATCTATCAACTTAAAGGTGAATGGGAAACGAGAGACCCCAAGCTGATCAACTATCGAAAAATAGTCTTAGAGTTGATAGAAGAGTTCGAGGATATCACTTTCTGCTACCTCCCACGAGATGAAAACCAAATGGCTGATGCCTTGGCCACTCTTGCCTCCATGATCAAAGTAAACAAGCAAGAGGATGTGAAATCCATCCAGATGAGCATCTATGAGGCTCCAGCCCATTGCTACAGCATTGACGAAGAAGGGAAAGATGATCACCCTTGGTATCACGATATACTGCAATATGTGAAAGATCGTAAATACCCAAATCAGGCGACTGAGAATGATAAAAGGGCGTTGAGAAGATTAGCCATTGATTATGTATTGGACGGAGAGATTCTATACAAAAGGAGGAAGGATCAAGTACTTTTAAGGTGTGTGGATGCTGTTGAAGCAAAGAAAATTCTTGAAGAAGTGCATGAGGGCACTTGCGGGACACACGCTAATGGCTTTACTATGGCCAAGCAAATTATGAGACTTGGTTATTACTGGTCCACTATGGAAGGGGACTATATTAACTATGCCAAGAAATGTCATAAGTGCCAAATTTACGGAGATAAGATCCATGTGCCGCCTTCACATTTGCATGTCATGACATCTCCATGGCCCTTTTCCATGTGGCGCATGGATGTCATTGGTCCAATTTCACCAAAAGCCTCAAACGGACATCGTTTTATCTTCGTTGTCATTGATTATTTCACCAAATGGGTTGAAGCCGCTTCGTATGCCAATGTCACCAAGACGGCTGTTAGTAAATTTTTGAAAAGAGAAATTATATGTCAATACGGAATGCCGGAGAAAATCATATCAGACAATGCCCTGAATTTGAACAATAGCACGATAGCAGAGGTCTGCAGCCGGTTCAAAATCAAACACCACAATTCATCACCGTATCGCCCAAAAATGAACGGTGCGGTAGAAGCGGCAAATAAGAACATCAAGAAGATTGTGGGAAAAATGACAGAAACCTACAAAGATTGGCATGAGAAGCTACCTTTTGCCCTTTATGCCTATTAAACGTCTGTCAGAACTTCTACCGGGGCAACGCCTTTCTCCCTAGTTTATGGAATGGAGGCAGTCCTGCCCATTGAAGTCGAGATCCCCTCACTCAGAGTGTTGTCAGAAATAAAGTTGGATGAAGCCGAATGGGTCCAATCTAGATATGACCAGCTGAACCTGATCGAGGAAAAAAGGCTAAGAGCTATTCGCCATGGCCAGATGTATCAAAAACGAATGATGCGGGCTTACGACAAGAAGGTTCGCCCTAGAGAGTTTTATGAAGGTGATCTAGTTCTGAAGAAAATCCTTCCAATACAAAAGGACTTCAGGGGAAAGTGGATGCCAAATTGGGAAGGACCTTACGTGGTGAGAAAAGCCTTTTCTGGAGGAGCTTTGATCCTAGCTGAGATGGATGGTAAAAATTTACCCAATCCTGTGAACGCAGATTCCGTCAAGAAGTACTTCACTTAGAGAAGAAGAAAGCCAAAGCGAAAACCCGCAAAGGGCGCTTCGGGTTTCAAAAAAAAAAGGGGGGGCCAAGGTGAAAACCCACAAAGGGCACCTTAGGACCAAAGGGGATTTTGAGTTGAAAACCCGAAAAGGGCAGCTCAAACCGTGACCAAGAGCAATAGACGGGGTGATCTTGCCAGGACTGAAACGACAAGAGGGATTAACACTAATATCGCAAGGCGCCAACAAAATCTTTTGAAACTTCTAAACACGTATCAAGGTCGAAAGAACCCTCGAGAAATGTTATGCAAGAGGCTCAGCCAGTGATATTTGGGGCACCTATCATTCGTTCTTTGTATTCTAGCAAATATGCTATTTTGGTCCATTGACTATTATTCATATGTTAGCCAAATCTTCCACCTCAATTTCCTCATTTACTTTAAGCACTAGTTCCCTAAATTGTAGATTTCCCTTTCAAGCATCTCATTGAGACAACGATTAATGGGTTAACGATGTTCCAAACAAAAGAGGGGTTCTGTGCATTACTCTGAAAAATTTCTAGCTAGTACAAGAACTTGAAACGGGACTGATGTTTAGAACTCACCAAACTCAAGGGAATCTAGTTTGAGACTATATGTTAATCGCTTGAATAAAGAAGGCAGGGTATCACACCAGTGATACACCTTGGCCAACGATGAGTGATTCAGGCTAAAACAGAACTATTCTTGAAGGAACTCGACAGTCTTATATAGTTGGTCAGGGTACCTATAGGAAGAAGGGTATGGCAAACCAAATGGATTAGGTAAATCGTAAATGCCTACACCCCTGAGTCATAGTGAAAGAAATCGATGACCCCTGAATTGCAGAAAGAGGGACTAAAAAAAAAAGGTAGCATACTACGTCAGTAGTGGAACCCTAAAGAAGCTACAAGTCAGCCTAAAACTTTAAAAATGACCATGCACATGACATTTCGCATTCATACAAATGTCATTCATAATACATTTAGGAGCATTTGATTCATTTCGATCATAGCATCCTAATCATTCTGCACAGGCATAATCATATTTTACAAGATAGGTCTCCCTGAAGACGGGTGACAACATTCAGATCTGGCTTCCAATAGTATTTGGAGCAGATTGAAGATAGAAGATCTGGCTTCCAATGGTATTTGGAGCAGATTGAAGATAGAAGATCTGGCTTCCAATGGTATTGGAGCAGATTGAGGATAGAAGATCTGGCTTCCAATGGTATTTGGAGCAGATTGAAGATAAAAGATCTGGCATCCAATGTTTATTGAAGCAGATTGAATATAGAAGATCTGGTATCCAATGTTTATTGGAGCAGATTGAAGAAACATTGGAGCAGATTGAAGATAAAAGATCTGGCATCCAATGTTTATTGGAGCAGATTGAATATAGAAGATCTGGTATCCAATGTTTATTGGAGCAGATTGAAGATAAAAGATCTAGCATCCAATGTTTATTGGAGCAGATTGAAGATAGAAGATCTGGCATCCAGCAGTTATTGGAGCAGATTAAAGATTTAAGTCTGGCATCCTTGAGAGTGCAAGGAGCAGATTGAAGATAGAAGATCTGGCATCCAGCAGTTACTGGAGCAGATTAAAGATTTAAGTCTGGCATCCTTGAGAGTGCAATGAGCAGATTGAAGATAGAAGACCTAGCATCCAGAGGTTACTGGAGCAGATCAAAGATTTAAGTCTGGCATCCTTGAGAGTGCAAGGAGCAGATTGAAGATAGAAGATTTGGCCTTCCAGAGATGCAGAAGCAGATTGAAGATTCGAGGCTAAATCGAAGAAAAGAAGCGCCAAGAGACCAAGACCCAGCAAGACCGGGCAAAATTGGCTCTTTTTGAGTCTTTGCTCTATTCTCGTTACACGACAATGAGCAAAGAGGGGCAGCTGTAATAGGGCCATTTTGCCCGGGCCCAAAATAAACATTAAACAATAAAAAAAAAACCAAGATAATAGTCCCGTTACAAAACCCATACAACCCAATTCACCAATACCCAACTTGGTTGGCCCAAGCAACACCAACCCAAACCCATACTCGGGTCACCCACTAGACCCACTCCCCTAACCCGTTACAAATCCAAGACCCATTAGCCTAACCTCTGAAACCCTAGTCACCTACTGCTCCTGACACAGCCGCTGACCTGCTACCATGGCCGCCACCTACTTCCACTGCCCACATCCCATCCATCTTATCGCCCGTACCTACAAACAGTAAGAAAGACAGAAGCAACAGCAGCGAAACAGAACGAGGCAGAAACAATAGCAATACAACTTCCATTTGGCTATAAAGCCACGGGGAAATAGTGTAACAGGGGGGGACGATTTTTGTAAACAAATAAGAAAAAAAAACAACAAGAGATTGTAACAGAAACAAGGAAATCAATTGAAAGTTTTTTGAAGGTGATCCTTTTTTGGTGTTCAAAGTTCTGCGTCGATTTCTTCCTTCTTTTTTCTTTTTTTTTTTCTTCTTCTTTTCTCTTCGAACTCATAAAAAACGTTTTTAAAAAAGAGGAACGTACCTTCGATTTGAGCTTGGTCGTGTCGTCGGCCTCTCAACGCCCGATCTACAGGTCGTCGGACCCCTGGGGTTCGGCCTTCGGTCGCATTGAGGATCGAGGAACTAAGAGGTTCTTCCTCTTTTTCTCATGTGGTGCCACGGGTTGGGAAGCTCCATCGTTGAGCCCACTCGAAAGGAGGGCTAAAAGAGGCCCATTTCGTGTAACATCCGTCGCCATTCGTGGCGTGGGTGCGGAGAACCCCCGAGTGCTTCAAAGAGAG
Source organism: Gossypium stocksii (assembly GCA_020496765.1). NCBI lineage: Eukaryota > Viridiplantae > Streptophyta > Magnoliopsida > Malvales > Malvaceae > Gossypium > Gossypium stocksii. The sequence goes on from CM035623.1 coordinate 118,319,075, forward strand.
GTCGAAAAACTCCCCTATCGGCCTTAGCCGCCACCGGCGATGATGGGTGTTTAACCCTAGCCGAAAGGAGGGCCGAGAGGCTGAGAGGGAGAGATCGTTAAAATTTTTTTTTTCTCTTTTTCTGAAACTAGGGCTGAAATAGCAGAGGACATGGGTGTTTAAACACCAAATAAAACGGCCCTGTATTGGTTAATGCCTGGGCCATCCGTGTGACCCGTTTCCCTACCCGTTCCGACTCGATTCAGCGTATGGGAGGACCCGCGTGTTTGACGTTAGTGGGATATTAACGCGAATGGTCCTCCCCTTTTATAACATCTCCCAATCAATTTCTTTTTGCTTCCTGATTCGACCTATAAATCATTTTCAGATTTCAGATAGGTCCTCGGGATACCAGGCTACACGCAAGCGTATTAAGACCATGGGTTATTGTCCCTAGTGGTCCTCAGGCTTTTGTACGTGTTATGTTTTAGCCCTTGGCCGCCCATTTTTCTTGTCCTTTTATTTTTTACCCTGAATTTCGTTTAATTTCAATTTAACCCTCAGTTGTTCCTATGTCTATTCATTTATTTAATTTTCCAACACTTTATTATTATTTAATATTATTAATATATTTTATATTTTATATGTAGTATTCAAACTATATGTTGCGTATATATATACACGTTGTACTTATACATGTATATATATGTATATATATTTTTCCTTTTTATATATATTATAGATATATATATATATTCTTTTGTAGTATTTTATATATGCATTTTTAATACTATTATAAGTATTTTGTATATTATATCTATTTTAAAGTTATATTTTGTATGCATTATATATTTATTTTATCATACGTTGTGTATCTTGTATTCGCATATATTTATACGTTTTTTATATTATAGTTATATATATTCTATCATATTACTTTATGTACATATTTTCAATATTTTCATATATGTTTTATTATATCAATATTTTGAGATTATACTCAGTATATTATATATACACTATACTCTTATATATTATATATGTATTTTGTACATGTTCTTACACATTATTTTATATAGGTATTTTTAATACTTTTATATTTCGTATAATGCATCTATTTTAAAGTTGTATTTTATATACACTATATTCTATTATATATTATGTATTTTTTTTTTTACTTTAATAGTTACATATATATTTTATATATATATATATATTTTTCATGTACATATTTTAATATTATTATGTATAAGTATTTTCGTGCATTACACATGTATATTTAAACATTTTTTATATATTATGTATATTATATCTTTTGTACTATATATATATTTACCATTATTTTACCTACTTTTTTGTTTTGTTGTGTGTATACAAATTTTTATAGATACATAATTTTCTTTATTTTAATGACCTTATCCTTTTATTATATAATATATCACATGTTTACAATTTTTATTTGAACTTTTATAGTTCTTAACCCTTTTTATAATTATTCATTTTCATTTATTAAAAGCTTACCAAATTTCACTTATTGTAGTTTGCTTTGAACCCTTTTTTTTTTGGATTTGTTTTAGCTTTGAATGTCAATATTATCATTTGCATATGATGCCATGCTATAATTGTTGTTATTGTGCATTATTTGGCCTTTGTCGGTTATAATGATTTGTTGACGAAATATATCGATTATGAATTATTTCTTCGCTTTGTATGTTGTTGTTTCATGTTTGTATTTTATAAAAGTCGAATTTGATATTATTTTAGTAAAAATCCCATCCCAAGGTTTTCAAGAATATCACTCGTGTTTGGGTACTTCGAGGGAATTGAGCCTTAACTTACTAGGTTTCGATTTTTCTCATTAAACCCGAACTATCAAATATCACTTTCAAAACCAAAACACGTGAGTTTTCAAATAAAATTTTATTCTCGAGACCTTGAAATGCCACGTCCTAACTTACTAAATGTGGCACTCTTGGTTCCGAAATAAGAATTTTAAAACCAAGGCAATATTTTATGTTTTGAGACTTTGAAAGATCGAGCCCTAACTTACTGGGTTCTGGTTTCTCATTCGACTCGAAATAATTAAATATCCTTTCTTGATTTAAATGCACAAACCTTTTAAGCAAAAGGCGAGCTTAATTTCAATAAATTGAGGTGCTGCATCCTAACTTACTGGGTTCAGTATTCTTATTCCTTTGAAATAGGCGAGTCTCGATTTTTACTTCGACATATTCAAATGTTTTTAATAAAAGGGATCGTATTTTAAATTCTTCTAAATTTTTAAACATTCGACACTAAGACACTAATTAATCAATTAGGTACCAATTTTGGGCGTATCGAGGGTGCTAATCCTTCCTCGTGCGTAATCGACTCCCGAGCCCGTTCTTTGATTTTCGTAGACCAAAATTAATTGTTTTAATAACTCAAAATGTTTTATTAAAATAATTTAAGGTGATCCGATCTCACCTCGAAAAAGGTCGGTGGCGACTCCCTGTTTTGTTTTCATTTTCAAAATCCAAAGTCGATCCCCTATTTTTCAAAAAAATGGTGTCGACAATTTACATTTACAAGGTACTAAAATAAAATTATTCCATTTAGTCAAAGAGGGCCAAAACCACTCCCTGGACCTTTGGGTACACCCATCTCACAAATGTATTTATTTATATAATTCCTCATACATAAAACTAAATTTAAAATCACATAATAACAAATTTAGCATTCAACGTTTACATTTTTTATCAATTTGATCCTTAAATTTTTAAAAAGAGTCAAATAAATTTTTTTAATAGAAATGTTGGCTAAACATTAAATTTTTATTGATGCTGGCATAGTAACTTGCATGATAGTTCATGTTTCATGCTAATATGATACTATTTGTCTTATATTTCATATCAATAAATAATTTAAAAACTATAAAAAATATTCAAAAAAGTCAAACTTAAAAAAAATAGAAAGTTCATAAATATTCAAAAGAGTAGCATGAAATGCACGTGGATTGTCATATAAGCTGTTATATTTAAAAATTAATGTTTTAGTCGGTATTTCTGTTAAAAACTAACAATTACACTCTTTTTGAATGACTGATGGTCAAATTTGACTTTTTTAAAAATATTAAGGCTAATTTTAACTAAAAAAATAAAGACTAAATTGAAAAAAATTAAAATTAAAAACTAAATGTATCATTATACCAAGTAAACTTGTAAATTTGACAAATCGTGTACTTTTTTTTGAATAATTTGGGTATTTTTTGTCATAGTATATTATATATTTACATAAAATTTAATATATTAAAAAACTATAGCAAATATATTTAAAAAAACTATAGTAAATAAATTTTAAATATATTCATGTAATTTTTTATGGAATTATTCTACATTTAATATTCTCTTTATTTAATTATTTAATTTTTTTAATCATATCTCGCCATGTTAAAATCTAATTATTTAAATATAAATATAAATATAAATATAAATTTGATGGCATTATTCATGTTATTTTAAATCTATTATTTAATTTTGAAGCATATATATTGGCATGTTAAAATAAAAATGTTGATGGGTACGTGTCATCCATGCCTTCACGTGTGGTGTTTGGCATCTTAGAGGAAATAAAATTAAATTATTTTTTTAAAAGGGAAAAAATTGGTTAAGATTCAATTCATATTGCTATCATTTGCTCTTGATTTCTTGCCTCTAAGATTAATTTAAAATAAAAAAAAAAACTTTTTTTTGGATAATTAAGATTTAAGATGTAATATTTATTAATATTTAATGTTGAAAATTATTTTGCTTAATAGTTGGGTTATGCTACTTACTGAAAGTGATTATTTATATATGATAAAGTCAATAGCAAATGCATATGCAATATCTTCAAGGGGTTCCTTAATAATTACACCTTAATAGTTTTCTTTTTCGAATTTTGAGATAAATAGGTGAAATTTATAAAATATAAAAAAATTATTTCTAATTGTGTAATCTAAAATTACGAGTAAAATAAATTTTATAGAATTTGCAAAATAGGATAAGGAAGATTAGCTCATTCAGAAGAGATTAATAAATCATTTTATACTTGAATTTGATTTCAATGTTTAATTTGGTGTCCACGTTAAATGATATTACATGACCCAGTGAATATTTGACACGTAAGCTCTAGTAAAAAAAAACAAAGATACTGCCAATTGAGTTTTAGTTCGATTGGCATGAGCATTGTTGCCAATATAGGAGAATATGGGTTCGAGTGTACTAAAGCACATTATCTTCCTATTTATGGGTTGGAGAGGAGATATGAGTTGTTCTAAGCATTGTCTCGAAAAGACCATATATGATCAGAACATATAATGAAATTGTTCAAAAAAAATAGATATTTAATTGAGACAAAAAATGTAATTAAAAAATTTTAAATACTAAATTAAACATTGAAGCTAAAATAAGTAGTATATTAACCCTTTCAAAATTTATACCTTAGCAAAATGAGTTAGGATATTGTTGGCTTTTATTAGATGATTGTTTAGGAATTTGTGTATTTATATTAGATTCAAATATTTTGTATTATATTATAATTTTATATTTACTAGTATGGTTTTTACTATATCTATTAATGGATTGGACTATCCATTTAGGCTCAAAGGTCTGGTCGAAATTTGAGAGAATTTGGTAAAAAATATTAAGTTTGAAAAATGAGATCAGGCAAAAAAATTAAGTGTATTTAAAATGAGGGCTCGACTCAAGCTTAAAACATTAGTGAATTTATGTTTCACGTTAATTTTTCATATCGTATTGTATGTTAATTAAATTTATCTAATATTATCATGTACGTAATAATAAGTGTTAGGTATAGATGTAAGATACATTACACTCATGAAGAGAAATACAAATTTAAATTTTAAAAACAATATTTTTTAAGAAAACTGTCATGAACCTAAACATAACCCATAAAACAAATATCTAAAATTAAAAAATGAAATAATACTCGTGATTTTCAATTCCGTCGACTTGTATAAGGTTAATATAATTTATGTTCTTCAAGTGATTTGAAATATAAGTACATTACAAAATAAATATGTTGAGTAATATTTTCTCATATCTTATTGATAGGAGTATTCGGGTATTTATACATGTTGTTATAGATGCTATTATAACTCATGATAATGCCCCACTATTTTATCTTCACTTCGTTGCCTCTAGTATTGACATTCTCTGCGAACTCCAAGTCTATTGGGTATGTGTATGCGGAGCACACAGTCCTTTTTATTCCTGGGACTAACATTCTGGGTGGGCTCCGTGCCTATTGGACAAGTGTTTGGATGGTCTGTGGAGCATGTAGTCCTTTTTGCGAGCTCATTGGGTATATGCGAACTGAGATTGAGACCTTCCTTAGGTTCCTGCAAGCTGGGTCCTTGGCTTTGTCCCGCGAGCTGGATCCACAAACTCGCTTTGTTGTCCTCTTGTGGTTTGCCTTACACTCAATCTCCTAGTGGGATCTATTCGGGTCGCGACCCCTAAATCCTTTCTAGGACTTGTGTCGGTGATTACTGATGTATAACAAAATATATGTTCGAATAGATTAAAAACATTATAATCTAGACTAAAATTAACGAAATAAACTAAAATTCACATATAACAATCGTATATGATAGGATTTGAAGCCTCATACATATAATTGCATATAGTGGGCATTAAACTTGAGTACTCAAGATTGAGGGTTTTTGCCTTTCTCAACAACTAATTATCGAAATATGAATTTTTAATTTACTCAAATTCTATTTATTATAAATGACTAATCTAAATCAATTTTAAACTATTGATATTTAATTTTTTTTTACTATTAAATAATTTTATATTTTTTCTTTTATTAAAATTTTAAGCATAAACAATTTAATATATTTGTAAGGTTTACGTTATAGTATTATATGTTATTATACATTTAATTTTGAAGTGAAATAATTTACATAATATATAATAAAATATTATTAAAAATTGCTAAAATTTATCAAAATTGATTTCATATTTTAAATAAATTTAATATTTTTGTCAAAATTCATTTTTTAAATTTAATATTTTTATTCAGTGATCTCAAAGAATTAATGGGCAATTAATTAGATTTTTGAACCTTACTAGACTCAAGAAATTTCTATGATATTTGTTTTCATTGAATAAATTTGTTGCGGTGGGAGAAACAGTAATGCAAATTTGTTGAGTTTTTATTTATTCTTAATTAATAAGCATTAAATATTAGACATACCAACCTCTCAACTCTCAAATACAATTAAAATAACTATTTATTTTTTTTTAAAACGATTTTATTATAAGTTTTGATCATATTTTTTTTTTGATATAATGCTTAGAATTACTCATAGTTCATTTCCAACTCATAAATAAGAGTATAATACGTTTCAACACACTCGAACATATGTTCTTTTATATTGACAATAATAGTTATATCAATCAAACTAAGAGCTGATCAAATATGTATCCATTTTTAAAATTAAAATCAATAAGTAATTATTTAAAATTGGGATGGACTTGATCAAATAAGTGGGTTGTTACCTAATCATAACTAGTCAATTTGAAGACAGCTTTTGAAACAATACAAAAACCAATTTGAGTTGTTTTTTTTTTATTATAAATATTTTATTTATATGTACGAAAAATATATTAAACATATTGTTAGTGTAGTTTTTGGATGTAAAGGAGGAATGTGATAGCTTTGATCACACTCGTGAGAATATAAATATTTCGGAAAAAAAGAAGAAAAAGCCATACTTTTAAATATTGTTTTAAGAAAAATGGTGAAATTCTCCTATTAGTCCTTATATTATGCATAAGTAATGGATTTAAGCTCTATATTTTAATTTGGTCAATTTTAATTTCTCTAATTTTCGAATTAATCGATTTTAGTCCCTATACTTTCGGATTTTAAAATTTTAGTCTCGACCCAAATGCTAGCGGTTAAATGTCTATTAAATTATGCTATTAGTTGTGTACTAAACGTAAAGGTATAGATTTAGTCAATAATCTCTAATTTGATAATTCTTAGTTCCTATGCTTTCCAAAATTTAAAACTTCAGTCTTATGCAAATGTTAGTTATTAAGTCACTAACTAGGTTCCCTTTTTCTTTTTTTTTATGAGAAAATGTGAAAATAGTAAGTTGAAACGACATTATATATATGATAATGAGTTTGTTGCATCAAATTTTGAAAATAACAAAACTTAGTGAATGTAACAAATAAAAATAACCAAATTAAAGTGCATGGATTAAATATACGACTTACACATAAAGACTAATAAAAAATTTAACCTAAAAAAATTGAAAATCGACTTAACCAAGTCTAATTAAAAATGATTGATAACTGGTTTATTATGACATTGTAACCAAAATAATCGAATTGACTTAGTTTGGTCGGTTCCATTGACTATCTTAGTTAATTAATTTAGTGAGAAGGGTTATTGAATTCGAGTTAAATATATAAATAAATATTTATTTATTTATAATTAAATCTTCGTTAAAAAACATATATTTTTATAATTAAATTTAAATGTGATCTGTTGATTGAATTTTAATTCAATTGATATAGGCATTGTTGCTAGTACAAGAGAACGTGAGTTCAGGTGCGCTGAAGTATGTTATCATCTTATCTAAGGGTTAAAGAGTGACTATGAATAATTCTAGAACTTATGGCAATAATACTTATGTCAATCGAATTAAATCTCGATCAGTAAAAATATATAAAAGTTAAAAACCCATGGTTTTAATTATATAAGTGGAACTCATAGGTATAAAAATGGAGGATATTGGATGTGTATAGCTTTAACTATAAAAAAAAAAAGATGGCATATCATTTCAGCCTTGACTAAGGGAAAGAATGAAGGTTATTCAAAGTTATCATGAAAATAGATAAATACATAAACAAATATAAACAATGGGCTTTGCCCATTTTCATTTGGGATGGTAAAGAATGAATGAACATGGAAAGGGACCTACTTTGTTTGGTTACTATATTAGGTGTAATTATGAATTTTATCTCCTTACTTTACATATATTAAAAAAATTAATTTTTTATATATTTTAATTTGTTAGAATTTAATTGTACAAAAATATTAAAATTTTAATCCAATTACCGATAAATTTAAATTGTTAATTTTCACTAATTTATATCGATTAAGTCTTAACTCAATTGACCTAAACAAGAAAAATATATAAATGATATTTTCTCCTATTTTGTAATATCTGGCCCTATTAATTAAAGAGAATGAATAATTTAAGGATGGATTTTATTCATCAAATTTCAAAATATAACTTAGAGAATGATGTTCTAAATATTTTTTTGTTTATATATATAAAAATTCACTACAGTATTTTTGTAGCATAACAAAAAAAGAAATTAACGTTGTTAGTGTTTTGCGTAATATATATAATATTTAATAAATTTAAGTACTAAATTGAACTTAAAAAAACGTTTAGGTACCAATTTAGAAAAAAATATCAAAGTTAGGTATCAAATTGGGAAAAAAAGTTTAGGTACCAAATTAAAAAAAAATACCAAATTCAGATACCAAATGTTATATTAAGCCAATTTCAAAATATAACTTAGAGAATGATGTTCTAAATATTTTTGTTTATATAGAAAAAGGTTATAAATTAGTTAATTAAGTATGATTAATTGTTGTATTTGTATGAATAAACTAAATTAGATTTAAATTAAAAAATATTGTTGTATTTAAATAAATCCAAACTCTAACTGATTACAAGTTGACTTGAGTATAGATTTTATAATATAATAACATATAGGGAGGAGATAAGGTGGAATATTAATTTTTTCACATGGGCGGTTGCCTTATTGATATTGAAAAGAATCTCTAGCAACTCACAATTTGAAATTATAAATTTTAAAGTCTATAAATATGTTACATATATATATTTATATCATGTTAATTATTGTTTATATTTTTTAAATATATTTTAAGAGGATATGTAATTTTTTTCTCTAATTTTCATTTTAAATATAAAAACTTTTTCTATGAGATGATTTCTTCATATATATTAATTTCCTAATTCAATGTAAATACATAATAAATTAAAATATAAAAATTCCTAAATTATAATTTTAACTGTACCTACCTGATGACTATATACATGGTACTTTTTTTCTCCATTGTAAGTAAATTGATGGCTCAAAAATTATATTTTCAAACTATAATTTATATTTAAATTTTTTTATCGTAAATTTAGTATTAGTCTAATTAATATAGATATTATTGTCTATAAAAGATATGAGTTTGAGTATAATAAAATATATTATTATTCTCTTTATGAGTTAAAAACAAATTAGAATGATAACGAGGAAGAAAGACTTAAAAAATAAACATTCATGTTTAAAGCTTTTATGGAGCACTAAAATATATAATGGCAAAGAGATGATGGAGTGATAGAGAAGAACATGATCATGCTTTATCGACCATCTCTTTCTTACATAAAAATCCTTCATAAGCACAAAAAAGGGTTGTCTGAAAATCATTCTGTAAACAAAGACAAATCCTAAACCCTTGGCTTTTCTGTTTCTTTTAGCATAATCCCGTGAAGTTAAAAATAAAAAGCTGTTTAGTTTATTCAACTTTGAGTCCATTTGAAAAATAGTTTTTTAATTTCTTTAATAAAACCCCCATTTCATATCTTCACTCAAAGTTGGAGCCTTTTTGAGTTTTTCCTTGTGTAAATATTTTCTGGGAAATGAACTCTATAGAGGTATGTCAAGCTCTGTTCTTTTTGTTTTATTTGCAGTTTACTGTTTAATTTATGCATTTCATTCTGTTCAACTTTTACTATTGAATCCATATGTATTGATATATTGATAGTTTCAAACATTCCTTTTTAACTTCAGGTTTGTGGGATTTGATTTTGTATACTGATTTCAGCTTGGAAATATTCATGCGAATGAGACCTTTGGATATGGGGAAATCATCAATATGGAGACGGTTGTTCATTGTTTTTGTACTTATTCATGTACTTTTGGTTCATCAATCCAAAGGGCTTAACTCAGAGGGTCAATACCTGTTTGAAATCAAGAGAAATCTTGTTGACAAGTTCAATCGTTTAAGCAATTGGAATCCTAATGATCCAACTCCATGTGGATGGAATGGTGTAAGTTGCTCCCCCATTGATTATTATTCTTACAACCTTGTAGTTCAGTCTCTTAACTTGAGTTCAATGAACCTGTCGGGTTCTTTGTCTCCTAGCATTGGTGGATTGGTTCAGTTGACTGTCCTTGATCTTTCTCACAATGGGTTGTCCAATAACATCCCTAAAGAGATTGGGAATTGTTCAAATTTGGAGATTCTTAATCTCAATGACAATGAATTTGAAGCTCAAATTCCCAAAGAAATAGGCACCCTTTCATATTTAACAACTCTAAAGATATACAATAATAGATTCTCAGGGCCTTTCCCTGATGAGATTGGGAACCTTTCTTCTTTGACACAATTGCTTGCATATAGCAACGATATCAATGGATCATTGCCGAGTTCTTTTTGCAACCTTAAGAGCCTAAAGAGTTTTCGAGCCGGTCAGAATCGGTTGACGGGGAGTTTACCTTCGAATATAGGTTCATGTGAGAGTTTGCAGTATCTTGGGCTTGCACAAAATGAATTAACCGGCTCGATTCCGGCGGAGATCGGGATGCTTACGAGTTTGAGAGAGTTGATCCTTTGGGATAATCAACTCTCTGGTTCGATTCCGGGAGAGATTGGCAATTGCACGAATTTGAGTACTCTTGCTTTGTATGAGAACAAGCTTGTTGGAAGTGTCCCCAAGGAGCTTGGGAACCTTAAAAATCTCAAGCACTTGTTTCTTTACAGAAATGAGTTGAATGGAACGATCCCGAGGGAGATTGGGAACCTTTCATTTGCCGAACAGATCGATTTCTCGGAGAATTTGTTGACCGGAGAAATACCGGTTGAGTTTAGCAACATAAAAGGGTTGAATTTGCTTTATCTTTTCGAAAACCACCTTACTGGTGTAATCCCTGTTGAGCTTACCAGTTTGAAGAATTTGTCAAAGCTTGATCTTTCCATAAATAATCTCACTGGTCGGATTCCGGTCGGGTTTCAGTATTTGGAAGAACTGATCATGTTTCAGCTCTTTGACAATTCACTCACCGGTACCATTCCTCGGAAACTTGGGGCTTATAGCTTGCTTTGGGTTGTTGATTTATCCAATAATCAATTAACAGGAAGGATCCCTCGACATCTTTGTCATAACTTGAACCTGATGTTTCTCAACCTTGGGACAAACAAGCTCACTGGGAATATCCCATCTGGTGTTACAAACTGCTTACCATTAGTTCAACTTCTTTTAACCGGAAACAGCCTTACAGGGAGTCTTCCGTCAAATCTTTGCAAGTTAGTTAATCTGTCTGCGGTCGAGCTAGGCCAGAACAACTTCAGAGGACCGATTCCGGCGGAGATCGGGAACTGCAAAGCTTTGCAAAGGCTACACCTTCATTATAACTACTTTACATCAGAGTTGCCAAGAGAGATCGGTAATCTGTCTCAGTTGGCGAGCTTTAACATGTCATCTAATTCGTTCATAGGAAGGATACCAGCAGAACTGTTTAACTGCAAAATGCTTCAACGACTCGATCTCAGCAGGAACAGATTTACGGGGAATTTACCTGGTGAGATTGGAGCACTATCTCAGTTGGAGCTTCTCAAGCTTTCAGACAATGATCTGTCCGGGATAATACCTCCGGAGCTCGGAAATCTTATTCGTTTGACAGAGTTACAAATGGGGGGCAACTCATTCAGTGGCAATATACCAGCTGCTTTAGGTTCCCTCTCTGGCTTGCAAATTGCATTGAATCTCAGCTACAACAATCTCTCTGGAGTAATCCCTCAAGAGCTCGGCAATCTTGTTTTATTGGAATACCTTATGCTTAATAACAACCATTTGAGTGGCGAAATTCCAGGTTCTTTTGCTAATCTACCAAGCTTATTCGGATACAACTTTTCATATAATGACTTAACAGGGCCTATACCATCACTACCGCGCCTCAACAACATGGCTATCAGCAGCTTTATCGAGAACAGAGGTCTCTGTGGAGGTCCTCTTGGTGGTTGCAATCCACCATTATCTTCATCCCCTCCTGTGCCAGATACGAAAGATAAACAAATCCGGTTAGGTAAACTTGTTGCTATAATTGCAGCAACTATCGGTGGAGTTTCTCTCGTTTTAATAGCAGTCATTATATATGTCATGAGAAGGCCAGTTAGAACGGTTGCTACTTTGCAAGAAAAGCCACCAACTACTCAAGTTTCGGACATTTACTTCTCCCCAAAGGAAGGATTCACTTTCCGGGACTTGGTTGCAGCGACCGAAAATTTCAACGAGAGCTTTGTTGTTGGTAGGGGAGCTTGTGGAACTGTATATAAAGCTGTCTTGCCAAGTGGTCAAGCCATTGCTGTTAAGAAGCTTGCTTCACAACGGGAAGGCAATAATAACGTTGACAACAGCTTCCGTGCTGAAATTCTAACATTGGGGAATATCCGGCACCGGAACATCGTGAAGCTTTACGGTTTCTGCTATCACCAAGGTTCGAATCTCCTTCTTTATGAATACATGTCAAGAGGTAGCTTGGGGGAGCTGCTTCATGGTACATCCTGCCATCTTGATTGGAGAACAAGGTTCTTGATTGCATTGGGAGCTGCTCAAGGCCTTGCTTATCTGCATCATGATTGCAAGCCTCGGATTTTTCACCGTGATATAAAATCGAATAACATATTGCTCAATGAAAAGTTCGAAGCTCGTGTCGGTGATTTTGGATTAGCCAAAGTCATGGATATGCCACAATCCAAGTCAATGTCTGCAATTGCAGGTTCTTATGGCTACATTGCTCCAGGTAATTAAAATTTTACTCCATGAAAATGTTGCAAACATTAAGCTTTTGAGTGCTTTTAGCTAATGAGCCATGATCATTTAAACCGCAGAATATGCATACACAATGAAAGTGACCGAAAAATGCGACATCTATAGCTACGGAGTTGTCCTATTGGAGTTACTAACTGGCAGAACACCAGTTCAACCACTAGATCAAGGCGGCGACCTCGTAACATGGGTGAGACATTACATCCGAGATCACTCGCTATCACCTGGAATGCTCGATTCTCGGTTGAATCAACAAGACGAGAGAACCGTCTGTCATATGTTAACAGTCATGAAAATTGCTTTAATATGCACAAGCATGTCACCTTCTGATAGACCAACCATGCGGGAAGTCGTTCTGATGCTTATCGAGTCGAACCAACGCGGAAGCCGGTTCGATATCTCCTGGAGTCATGACACTGACCGAATCGAATGAAATCTATAATCTAGTATGCAAATAATTTTGATTAAACCATGATCATTTTTTTTTACAAAATTTACACGGTGAAAATATATATGCTAATTTGTCAACTTTCATATAATAACTAATAATATATGGTTGCAACATTTTCTTGATAATATTAGTTTGATTTAATCACAAATTTAATTGCTTTACATAATAGAGAAATCCTGTGATTTTAATGGAATAAATTTTCAGTAAAAGTATCATGGAAGTTTCTTTATTAGAAGCTGGATTACATTTTACCCCACCACTCAAATATACAATGAAAAACACATTTTTTCGGTAGAAGGATTAATTTATAGGGACTAATCTAATGTATAGAGATTAATTTATCCATTTTTTTGGCAAGGGGAGAAAAACACAATCTCACCCATAAAATAAAATAAAAGTTTGACTATAAATTTTCTATATGGTCAGATTATTACTCTATTTATTTTATTAAATGTAATCTAATGTAATCTTAATCTATTCCATATATAGAAAGAGTTCCTTTTTCACTAAAACTGTCTTATATCACATTTATAATTAAAACTCGCCGCCCAATCTCCATTAACACACAAAAGTAAAGCTTTCATCTTTCTTATTTCTTCTTCGAAGTTCAACCATGTTTACATTGAACCTAAACAAGAAGGTAAATTTTATAGTCTGACAAATTTTTTCTTTCTTACTTCATGCACAAGAAACCAATATTCTTTTGAAATTTTTTTCAATTTTTTATAGGTGGAGAAGGAGAAAAAGGAAATCGAGCACAAAAACAAAATGGCTCAGTTAGATTCAATCCAAAGAATAAGGAGAATACAAGACCCAAATTTCGTTAAAACAAATTATATTTTACAAATACACATCCATTATGCAGAAGAGATTGACCCATCGAGCGTGTACTCGGAAGTTCATTGGAGGAATTATCGAGTGGTGTTTTGGGTTAACCCTTCAGATCAGTACGAGACTGTTGCAAGTAGAGGGTATCCGATATTTATATGGGAACAACTATTTAATATCCCATTGATCCATGTTGTTACATCGGAACCTAAGTTTTTGAGTCTGGAAGTTATGCGGATCGGCGGGAATCCGGGGCCGTCAAGAGGCTACATCGTGGTGGGGAGAGCAAAGGTGGCTTTACCGAAAGTGCCGGGGATTAAAGAGTGCCAACGAGTTGGATTGGTGAGGTTTGTTGATGGGCAAACGGTGGGTGAAGGGCATATAATAATTTCTCTGACTTTGATACAGGTAAATTTCCATTGGCGTGATAGTTTATTTCATTAGAGAGAATTCAACAACTCGGGATTAATTACTATTAGTGACGAGGGAATTAATTATTGTTGTTAATGATGATGCTTTAGTTTTGAAAAGAAGTCACCTTTTATGTTATAGAAACATCATTGTTTTGCCTTCTGTTTTAAAATATTATATAAAAAAATTATCTCTAAATAGATTATTTGTATGTTAACTCAATGTTGGTTCAAAATTTGCATAATGATGAATTAAGAAAAGAAAATATGTAAACTTTTTATTTAAATGTTAGTTTATTTAGTCAATAAGTTCTTGATACGGTTAGCAAAGGTCAATGTCTTGAACTTTTAGGGTTTGTAATTGTAATATGTATTCCTTTAAATTTTACTCGATTCTTTTTGAATTAATTCTCACTTTTATAAAATAATTATTCCACACATGTAAGTAATCTAAAAATTGGCATAAATTTAAATTAAATTAAATTATAAAATATTGTATTTTCATCTAGCCTTAAATTGCAAAATTATATCAACTCCAATTTCTTCGCTTCGCCGCAAACATTCATTGAATTTAGGGTTTGTTCTTCATTGCTTAAAAAAAGCACTTCTGGTTCTAAAAGCACTTCTGGAAGAAAAGCTGTGTAGAACAAACTACTTTTGGCTGAAATTTTTAACTTTTCAAAAGTGTTTTTTAAAAGCACTTCTGAAAAGGAGAAGCTAAAATTTTTAGCTTTTCCTCTCCTAAAAGTACTTTTAGTGCTTAATTACTTTTACACTCTTCTAATAACATAGTAATTTCTTTTTATTCTTGGTGTTTAATTGCAAATGTGTTAAAATCATTAATTAAAAATAAAAAATATTTTTTAAAATACTAATTATAAATATTTAATGGTTATATTTAAATATTTAAAATATAATTTATATATTCTAATTAAATTTTGTAAATAATTAATATTTATTGCTTAAAAATATTTAAAATTTATATTTCATATATTAAAATATTTACAAGTTATAATAAATTTTTTATATTTTTACTAAAATATAATAATATTAAATAATTATGCATATTTGTTATTTGATAACGTGTCTAAAATGGACATTTTATTTCTTAAAAGTGCTTTTTGACAGTAATACTAAACACTCAATTTTTAAACTAAACTTTTCAAAAACACTTCTCAAAAGTATTTTTCCACAACATTTTTAAAAAACATTGCCAAACTAGCCCTTAATGGCAAAATGTTGAGGGCGATGGCGACAATCTTAATAAGCACTTAGAATTAAATGGTCATTATCTCCAACTTTATTAAAATCCACAGCCTTGCTAATTTTCACGAACAATCCTCCAATAAGAAGTGAATTTTCTAGAAAGTAAGATGAAGCTCAAAGAAGCAAAGCATGATTGACTCGGGAAGAACTAAAAACTTAGATCGTGAGCAATCCTCACCCCACATACACTAACAACCATCAAAACACCAATCGAAAAAAGCAAATAAAAACAAAAAAGCCTCTATAATGGATGAAGGATGAAAAAAATTCAATCAAAAGACATAGAGTTAGAAGCAAAGCAAAAATTAGAAAAAGAATAAAAAAAGGAAAAAAAGCATAGAGAGGAGAACTTGTCTTTTAGAGCTTATTGGATATTTAGGCATCGGAGCTCCGTTCAATAATTTGAATGGTGAAACTAGAGAAAGGGTTGAGGAGAATAACATATCTTGAGGTTGCGATGATCCACCTGTGGACGTCGATTGATTGAGGTTTTCAACTTATAACTTTGGCTTGAGGTTTTGTAGGTTTTGGTTGCTTTATTAGGAAAATCTAAACTGAAAGATGGATTAAGGGTGTGAAGACTTGTCATTGGATAGTGGTCTTGTGTTCATCGTAGCATTGGTGGTGGAGCTCTTTGACTGGCGACAACTAGGGTTAGAAGAAAAAGGGGAAGAATTAGGAAAAAGAAAAAAAATCAAAATTTAAAAGAAAAACACATTTTAGATTTTTGTTTTAGATTTTAATAGGAGTATGCAATGTGCTAAATTATTTATTTATTTATTTATATTTTGAGCACCTAAAATATAATATATTAATAGCAATATTTTAATATTTTAAAATACATATTTATTATTTAATTCAAACCAATTTACTATTAATTAATAAAAATATTAAAAATATAGATCCCTTATAGGTAATTGACTTGGTATATAGAATTTTTTTAAAGATAAATTCATTAATAAGTAAAGAATAATAAAAAAATCAAAGTAGGGTTATGTACAAGTTAGCATGCTTTCCAATACAACTATAACTATATCCATTTTAATCATGTGTGTTAATTAGATAAAGCTATCTTAAAAAAGAGATGAGTCGCTTTCCTTAGTAGCATCTTGACTAATATAAAGAAAGGAGAAGTGTTAAAAAGAATACTTCTAACACTATAAAAATCTTGAATTACAAAACCAAATTTGATTCTATAATCAATAACGATTTCAACGAAGATAAAGCCTCTCGGATCGCTAGGGCTTCTGCTATACATGGCTTCATTGTCGTGTAACTGAAGCTCGTATAACAGAGCCGATCACATACAACACAAAATAGCGTTAAATGCTCGTATTGAAACTGAATAAACATAAGGGATTGGTTGGAGATGATTATTTTTTTGTCACTTCAACGCACTGCAGCAAAATAGACTTTTAGCGGCTTTTTTTAGGCCTATAAGAGCCGCTAAAACTATCGTGGTGTTTTTTACAAGTGCCGCAAAAAACGCTGCTATAGGCAATACTGCTAAATTTTACGGTGTTTATTTGAAAAAAGCGCCGCTAAAAACATGACCTTTAGCGATGCTTTTACCACAAACGCTGCTAAAGGTCATGTTCTTTAGCGGCGCTTTGCACACAATCGCCGCTAAAGAACATGACATTTAGCTGTGCTTTTATCACAAAAGCCGCTAAAGAACATGACCTTTAGTGGCGCTTTTACCACAAACGCCGCTAAAGAACATGACCTTTAGCGACGCTTTTGTCACAAATGTTGCTAAAGAACATGACCTTTAGCGGCGCTTTTGTTTCAAACATCAAGGCGAACCTGTACACGCATTTGAGCACGGAATCCCTTAGCCACCGCAACTGCATCATAGTCCACAAGCCAGCCAAGAAAATTCTCAAATTGTTGCGGCGTTGCTTTCGAAAAAACACCAGTTGACAAATAATGGATTTGCACCCAAAAGTCCACGAAAATAGACACAATCCTTAGTTCCCCCTATCGCCTAGACGGTAAATAAGCAAAAAATGATTGTTAAAAATCCACGGATTTCTTCAAATCACCCTATCTACGTCAGTCTCGTAGAAAAGTTGAAAGAGGAAACGTTTCTCTCCCAAATTGATAATGGAGACATCCCTAAAGGATGCCGAACATTAGCCATAGTATTCCTCATAAGTTGAAATTGAGCAACACTTGCTGTACCGTCATCAACACCAAAATCGATTTGCCAAGGCTCTTCTTCACCATCACTAAGAGAAAGACCCGCTATTCCTTACTCATATGCCAACACAACAGGGCTCAATCAACCAATCAGACAACTAACTAAATCAGTAACTGACACAGACAAAAGAAGAAAAAGACAGTGCATGCCACACGAGCAGACATAGAACGTGTCAAAATAAAGGCACCAAAGACAATATAATTTTTGATATTATATCTCACAATTATAAAATCACAATTTTTGATTTATTCAAATCAACAAAATATTTCTACTCAAAATTAATTCTAAAATAAATGGTTAAAGCTGTTAAAATAACTTTTAAATACAATTAGAAATTCTATCACACGTGTGTGTATATATATATATATATGTAAAAATAACGTATTTAGAACTCATGGATATATTTATAAATAACATACAAAAAATAATGAAATATAAGATTTAAAAATAAAAATAAAAACACACATGCAACATGTATGAAATTAAAATAAAAAAATAATTTAAATTGTGAGTAAAAGAAAATTTAAATAGGTAAATATATCATTTTAAAAATATTAATACACTCCAATTGTTTATCATAGCATTTCCATTTTTCTTGAGTTGATATAAAGTTGACTCGTGACACTAACTCAATCGACGACAATATTAATAAGATTATGACACACCCACGATGTAGGTGAATATATTTATATAATATATTTATTAAGAATTCACATAAAAACTAAATGTTACTTTACTTGAAATGGTGAAGTCGGGAGAGTGGATGTTTGGTATTTTGGGTTTAAATCCGATTATAATTATGATTTTTTATATTTTATATAAAAAGATAAAATAACTCTTAAATTAATATTTCATTTTGTTAAAATAAAGATATTTTAGTAATTTATTTTAGTTGAGACCCAATTATAAGTGGTCGCAAACTTAATCAAAATCTTTATAATAATATAAGTAAAAATATCGGTTTAAGTATAAATTCAATGCTAAAAATTTTCTACCATTTTTGAAGTTGTATTTTATAATTCTTGATTCTTCTTATAGTTGACTCGGATATGAAATTTAAAAAATTAAAAATTTATTGTAAAATTTTAAAATTAAGTACACTAAAAAATTCAATAATGTATTGATTATAAGAATGTATTAGAACATAAATCAGAATTTCAAAATTTAAAGAATTTTAAATTATTTTAGCTACCATAAATTTAGAAGGTATAATGATAAATTTAGCTTTCAAGTTTATATTTTTTTGTCAATTTGATTTATATTTTTAATTAAATTTAAAACTTAAAAAAAAAGTCAAAATCATTTTTTTATAGAGAATATGTTGATTAAAATATTAAAATTTTAACAATGTCGACTTGTCAATTCACGTAGCAGTTTATGTACTTGATGTTAACATGACATAAGTCAACAAATAATTTAAAAATTATAAAATATTTAAAAAAATTTAAGTTTTTTAAAAAAATTTAAAAATTTAAAAAATGCACGTGGAATTCGTATAAATTATCATGCATGCTGTCATATTTAAGAATTTAATATTTTAATTAATATTTTTATTAAAATCCAATAATCTGGCTATTTTTAAAAAAATTAAAGATTAAATTCGAATTTTTTAAAAGATTAAAGAATAAATTTAAATAAGAATTAAAATCCAAGAATTAAATTCGGGTTCGGACAAGACAAAGCAAAGTAAGCAAAAATGTACTAACAGTTGTTGGACAGACAACATTATCCTAAAAATAACAATTAAAAAATCAGTTCCTCTATTAGAAATAAAAAATTCACACCTCATCCATTTTTTCTCGAAACTCAGAAATACCGTTTGTTCTTCAAGAAAATCCCCTCAAATGAAAGAAAATCTCTTGTTAAACGCAAACCCCACATCAAATCCTTCACTCCAATTCCTTTCTTTCCATTGTAAGACAAAAGCCCAAATTTCATTTTTGAAAGCACCATCTTCTCTTCCCTTTTCTTCAAGATCCTCTTCTTCTTGTTTCGTCCCACTTTGTTCTTCCACTCCTTACACTAATTCAACTACAAAGGAGTTCAATTTGGAATCCAATGGATTGCCCCAAACCTCAAAATCTAATCTTGATGGAGAATCCAATGAGAATTACAATGTGGGGATTGGTCATCCAATCGTCTCAAATTTTATTCCAACTCAAAAGATGAGTTTGAGTGATCAAGCCTTCTTTCTGTTCACTTTTATTGCTTGCACGGTATGGGTTTAAGGCTTTTCAGGTTATTGTGTGCTATATATGTGTATGTGTGGAATTTTCATGCTATATATGTGCGTATGTGTGAGAGAGAATATTTGATTGATAGTCTCATTACTTGGAAGGTGTGCTAAATATGTTCTGTAAACGGATTGTTCTTTAATGTTTTGAGATTATTTAGTGCTTATTTTGAGGTTGTTTAAGGGCAGTTCTTGGTTTTGGGCATGTTTTATGTGAGTGCTTCTTATTGCTTAATGGATATTTTAAATTTTGATAAGCATCTCTTGTTTGCATGTAGCTTATATATATATATATATATATATGAAATTGATGTTTGATAATGTTGGAATAGTAACTTGGTAATAGTATGCCGTTCCCACTATTCAATTTTTTCTTTAGAGCCCTCCAAGTACACATAAAAACTTAGAAAAAATTGAACTTACTCGTGTTAGAAACATATTCATATCCTACACTCATGTTCGAGTCTTAGTAACATAGGATAGTCTATACTTTTCTCATGTATCGTTTCTTTTTGCATTTGTTGATTATAGTTTCATTGTTATAATCAGTTTTTTGCAGTTTGTTGGATGCATATGGTATTTGAACAATTTGTTGGATAATTTTTATTTTTTGCAGTTTTCTTTGGCTTATTACTGCAAATCAGATAGATTCTTTCTATAGGCAGGCAATGGTAGAAATTCAAGTGTTGTGCATTGGTATTAAGTACTATGTTTGGTGTTTCAATTTTCTATATTTTCGGATTGATTGACACTAATCACTTGGATACATGCAGGCTTCTTTGGCGTTTACAAGTCTGGTCATTGCAGCTGTTCCTACACTGTTTGTAAGTGTTCTGACATCATATTTGTAACTTTGTCGTATTTTTCATATGCTAATTAACAGTGATGAGTTAGTTCAAGGTTGTTCATGGGGATTTTGGCGTATGCCTACTATACTTGATATTTTAAACTACCCCTAGGAAGTCTATGTCAGCCTCAATCAAAGAAAGGAATGCTTCAGTTGAGATAAAATTGAGCATAGGTTTTCAGATTCGATGCAATGATTAGGTCTAGTTTGCATTTAATAATTGGTAAATTTATTTCGATTGTTCCCTGTTTTGCAGGCCATGAGAAGAGCTGCAGTTTCTCTTTCCAAGCTCGCAGATACGGCTCGAGAGGAACTTCCCAGTACAATGGCTGCGATTAGGCTTTCGGGCATGGAAATCAGTGATCTTACACTGGAACTAAGTGATTTAAGGTAACAATTAAATCTTCTTTGTCTTTTTTGTTGTATACTCTTGCACTGTTTTGCTCTGAGTCTTTATTTTTCTTGAAGTACAGGAGTATCGTTATGAGGATATGATCAGAAAAAAATAAGAGAAAATTGAACATGCTCATGTCAGACACATACCTATATCCGACACTGACACACTCATATTTTCATCCTTTTGTTGCATAGTCATAGCATATTATAGTTGATAGATGTGATGACTTCTTAAATGAATAATAAATATGATGTCAACTTCTGATATTTCTGTTTCCTTTCCGATGCCCCAATAGTATAATGCTTTTGGTTTGCAATTGCCACTTAGCCAAGAGATAGCCGATGGTGTGAACAAATCAGCTCAAGCTGTGCAGGCCGCTGAAGCTGGAATTCGACAGATCGGTTCGCTTGCCCACCAACAGACCATGTGTAAGTTCAAAACTCGCTCTTGAACCGCCCCCGACATAAAGGCTCGGTATTGGTTTCATTTTTTTAACCCCATTTCCTCTTATACCCAGCAATGATTCAGGAAAGGGCTAGTCTACCTATCATCTCTATACAACCCGTTGTTGCTGGGGCTGCTAGAAAAACTTCTCATGCCGTTGGCCAAGCCACAAAGACAATCATGAATATCATATATCGAGGAGAATCCGAGTCAGCGAATGACGATGATAGTGTCACTGATCGAGTTGAAATCTAAGGACTACATTGCTTCTCAACACTGATGGTCTGTGTACATAAAGAACTAAGACTTGGGAACGAACTTGTTTAATTTTCCAACAGCATATAATCTGTTGGAAAATATGCACTAATATAAGTTCAATATGTTGCATATAATTAATGAATATATTGTGGTTTGAAATTAACCCTTTTTTCCCCAGTTTGTTTTTTTAAGTCTAATTCATGAATTTATTTTTAAGTCTAATTTATGAATATTTGGTTTCTTAAGCAGTTAGACACTTAAAAGAAAAACTATATTTTAAGAGAAGAAATACACAACAGTATATTTCAGCAAAACTCACATAGCTTAATAGACTTGCATGGTATTTCACAACATATTCCTCTTAAAACATCAACTTTAGCTTGAAAACCAGAAAATCAACCAATATACACCTCTCTCTCTCTCTCTCTATATATATATATGTATATGCCTGCATCAATGAGATATTCACTAGTAATTGACATAATCTTCCCAGTTTCTTACAAGGACCAAAGACCTCTTCCTTCTTTCTGAAACACTTTTTTTTTTTTTTTTAATCTTCACTCTCTCCTGTGAATCACAAAAATGTCTAATGAATAAAATAACTTCTTCTAATTTCCATCTTTATAATATTACCACAACTTTTATTATAAACAAGTATCCGAATTACCCTTCCGAAACCTCTGCATTCACAATGAAGTCACTTCCATGGACCTTGACTGTGGTGTTGCCGATGGACCAATTTCTTTCCTCATTTCCTGTATACATATTTCAACGAATTAATACGTGATTCGGCTCTGAACTATATATAAGATGTAAACTATGAAAGAGATTGAAAGTAATTAAACCATGTCAGCCACTGTGTTTTTCCAAGCCTTCTCTAACTCATCGAAAACAACATCGATAGGTGGTCGGCCCCTACTCGATTTGGCAACACAAAGTACTGCAATTTGTAAAATGGCTTCGAAATCTTTCCTATTGAGATTTCCATGAAGCCTTGGATCTTCAAAATCTGTTGATGGACGATTTCCCATGCTCACATCCTTTGCCTACATCAAGTATTCGGATTTAAATGACACTTATTGTTGGCAATCAATTGCAGTGAATATTGACAACTAAAAGACTCAAAATATGTACTTTTCGTGTAAGTTGTTCACTGGCATCGAGATCCAACTCGAAAACTTTCTGTCCTGAAAGAAGTTGCAAGGCTACAATGCCAAAGCTGTAGATATCACTGGCGCAGGTTAGCTTAGCATTGCTCATATATTCTGGATCCATATAACCTATTGTTCCTCTAACATCAGTGAAAACTTTGCTTTCCTCCATTCCTAGCATCTTTGCCAGCCCGAAATCTGAGAGTTTAGGCTCCAAATCTTCGGTCAAGAGGATGTTTGTGAGCTATAAGACAAGCATTCAGTATTAGGAACAATTATCATATACTATGTTACTCGGACTTGGATGTCAGAACGATACATACTCATGTCTGAATATGTCTGAAAATGAAAAGTCGGAGCAGCATAGTTCGTAGAGACAGATTAGTAGGTTATGATATGTGTTACCTTAATATCTCTATGCACAATGCATCCATCAATGTAATTGTGGAGATACCTCAGCCCAAGTGCACAATCTCTTAGGATCTTAACTCTTTTTTCCCATGTTAAGACAGTGTCTTTCCCTGAAAACGAAACATAGTTCGGTCAGTTTATAAATTTCCACTCTTAAACGGTGACATTCAAAAGATCTGAGACCCGAACCCAGCATCTGTAATGCCACTGCCCTTCTTAAAGCACGAAAACTGCAATTTGGGATAGAAAATTAGCAAATTACAGATAGAAAGAACAAACATGTAATGGTTGCAAGAAAACTTTACGTAGGATATGGTCAGCAAGATTCCCTGAATGACAATATTCCAAGACCAAATACTGCTCATCGCCTTCGATACAGCAACCGAGCAAAGACACAAGGTTCGGATGCCGAATCCGGGAAAGACCGGCAACTTCCCTAGTGAAAGAATCCAAAGAGTTGCCTTTCTTTATCTGCTTGATAGCCACAACTTGTCCACTAGGCAACCTGCCTTCGAAAACTTCGCCGGCACTCCCTCGGCCTAAACTCTTCTTTCTATGGTTAATGCTTATAGCTTTCTCAATCTCAGCCTTTGAGAAGATGTAGAGGCAAGACCAGTTATTGATGTCCTTTGGTAGCAGTGGTTTTGGAAGCCTTTTTTGGATCTTGCTTTTCTTTAGGGTCACAAATTTTACCAAGACTAGGATCAAAATCAGCACCATGACTGCTATAAAGACTGCAACAAGTGCTTTTGCTACGTTCCCTATAAAATTATTTCAGTGAGCATTTTATAAAATATTCACCAAGATTAAACCGCAACCATAATTTGAATCCCTGACTTGATTAGAATCAAACTGCTGCAAGAGATGAGATAAGAAAATCAACTTACTTTTGAGTTTGATGTAGCCTGGATCTGTTAGGCAAAGAAAAGCTCAAAGTCAGGGTTAGGGAACTTGAACACCTATGTTACTCAGACTCGGTTGTAAGTATCAGATACAAGTATGTTTTTGAGTTTTTTCAGGTATTTAGCGAGTCCTTGGAACATAGACTTGAAAGTAGGGCGAAAAAAGGATTCTAAACAAGTTATGGTCCTTACCAAAATCATCTAAAGAAGACATACAGCTAAACAAATCTGGACCAAAAGAGCTATCAGTAACATTTGCAGCAGCAACCGAAAGAATTGCAGCTAAACTACATAATGTTCTTTCAGTATGATCCTTTTGCCTTTGAACTAGTGCCAACAGAGATTCAGCTACCTTTGCTATGGCATCAGTGCAGTTCTTGCAGGTGTTGTCAAATGAAGAACTTAAGTCAGAACATAACTTCACTGCTTCCAAGTAAGGTGGACTGCCCTGAATTTGTGACAGGGATAGGTTTGAACATTTGGAACTGCCAGAGTAAAAATTGTCAAATCCACAAGAGTGTAGGGAAACTGATGGTTGTGATGGAAATGGAGAATTGCATTGGTTCCATGAATCTTGTCCAATGAAGATGATACTGTCTGGTATTTGATTAGCTCGAACTGCAAGAACTTGAGACAAGGCATTGAGGGCGTTTCGACAGCAAAGATGTGAAGATATACTGCCCCATAAGATGACTTTCCCATTTTCACCAATGCAGTTACCACTTGGTAGGTAAGGGTATGAAGTGAAATTCAAGGAACAGTCTGCAAACAAATAGCCTCTTCGTTAAATTGCAACGACAGACACATTTTGTATCACGTCTGTCATAATCAATTAAGATAAATATCTAGGGTTGATAGAGCCAAAATCATAAAACAAAGTAAGATTGAAGATATGGCTTTTACCTTCTAATTCTGTACATTATTTTTTCAGGCATCATGCTCCAAAACCATCTTAGCAAAACCTTTGCTATTATTTTCAATCAAATTTGTTTGAGCACAAAAAAAAAAGGAAAAAAATGGCTTACAATGTCTAAGTCAATCATAATGTGAGCTCAGGTGACCCTAACTGTTATCTAAAAACACAGTCAACATAGAGTTTATTTTTGTTAACTTATAGTCACCTTTAAAAAGTGATGTTTAATAGACCCTTCCCCTATATCTAAGTTGCAACGATCTTTGTACTAAAAGAAGCAGCTCATGTGGACTTAAATTGGTATCTAGAAACAATGTCAACCTTGAATGTAACTCAATTCTTATAGCTACCTTTATGAGGTTACATTTAGTAAATTTGGGTTTGAATTTATGTATTTACATTTCTCTCCTCTGTCTTCAGGCTACCACTTTCTTTGTAAAAACAAGTAACCTTGTGAACTTAAATTGTTATCTAAAAACCAAGTGTATCTGGATTTTTACTTGATTATTTCATGAAATCACCTTTAAGATGTGGCATTCAACAAATTTAGGTTTGAATTCTAGCATCTACTACTTCTTTTCATGTCGGTAGACTCTAATTTCTTTTATTTAAAAGCAAAAAAAAAAAAAAAGAAGAAGAAGAAGAAACCCTAATTATTATCTAAAAACTAGATGAATCTCAATTTTAACTCAAATGATTCATGAGCCACCTTAAAGTGGCATTTGACAAGTTTAATTTGGGATTCTACTATCTACAACTTCTATCAAAACTTTAAAAGTGCACTTAAGGGTGACAGCATTTTGAGGGTTTATGACCCAAATAAGACAATTTTGGCTTATGATTTTTTATCATATGTTCATGCCCAACAATCTGAATCAGATTGTGACATAATATGTCGCAACACACAAATAAGTGCACTTTGCAGAACTGATATTAATTGACAGTGGACTTAAATTGTTCTCTTGAAACTATGGGAAACTCAGAAGCCTAAATTTATTCATGATATCAACATTTAAGAGAGAGCATTCAATAAATTTGGATCCAATTTCTAATGTCTACAAATCAATTATCATAACCCAACATCTTTTATCAAATCATCAAAGCAAAGCTTAAATCCAGGACCAAAACAAAAGGTCAAAAATTTCATTTAAACAAAAAAACAAACACATGGATTACAGTAAAAAGAGTAAAAAGAGAAATTTAACCTGCAACATCTGGTGAAGGAGCAGCAAAAGCAAAGGCAATAAAAAAGAAGCAATAAATGCAGCACAAGGTAGCAAGTTTCAGCCATGTATAAAGTGTTTTCATCTCTTCTTTTTTTCCTGCTATGGTAGACCCTATAAAGATTTATACACCATGGAAGAAAGATATAATTACAGTATATGAAAGTGGGGGGGAAAAAAGCTGAAAAATTTCCCATTGGAGAACATCAAGTTCTTCATTTATACACCATTGATTCCCTAGTGATTATCATCTAAAAGGCTGGATATTCTTCAATGGTAGCTGGATTCTTACAGCTAACTTTACAAAACCTTGGAATGTTCACCATTTAAAGAATTTTATCAGTACATCTACATTGCAAGTCTAACATTCATTGTATATACAAAACTTTTCTTGAATTTAACTCCCATTTGACGATTTCTTTTTTCTATGCATTCATCAGAGTAATCCAATCGTAGAATCTTAAATCACATCCGCGCTTCTTCTGCTGAACCACCTCCAGACCGGTTCAATTCTTGGATGTTAATAAAAAACCGACTGAGATATCTAACCAATAATAAATTGGAACATGGCATATGTTGACCTCATGATGATGTAATCATTTTGGAAAAAACCCTAAAAATATTTAAAAATATAAAATATAAATATATATAGTTGTTTAAAAATTAAAAAATTGTTAGAATTTAAAAAAAAAAACTGTAAACAAATGGTAAAATACTGTAAAAGTTTTAAAAAATTAAAAATCGTGGAAGATTGTAAAAGTTATTAAAAATTTTATATAAAAATTGTATTTTAAAATATTTTAATAAAAATTGAATAAATTTTTATATCAAAATTTATTATTATACATTATATATAAAAAATAAATTTTACTGGAGGGCTAAATTCATTATTATATATTATATATAAATTCTAAATTTTAATGAAATGATTAATTTATTTACCTATCTAACGTATAAGGATCAATTTACTAATTTTTCAGTAAATAAACTAAAATACGCTTAACCATATACAGGGAGTTTTGTAATATTTTTACCAAGATAATAAATACCGAATACGCCTAAACATATCAAGTAAAGAAACCAATTAATGCAAGTTTCGATATTTTAATTTGCAACGCTTTTATATATAAATCATTGTTTTTCCCTAGTAATTATCAGTGAAAAAAATTAGGATAAGAATTCTTGGTTGGTTTTTATTTTGTTTTATCTCATGTCTAACTTTGAATAATTTTTATTTAATTCACAGGAATATTAAAATTCACATAATCTGAATATTTTAATACATATTTGAGAAGATGATGGTTCACACGACTGTGTTGAAAGTCAATAAATGTGAGAGTTTAAGAAGAGAAGTTTAAAATATTTTAAAGTATAATAGAGATATAATGTATGAAAAGTATCCTGATCAACTTAATAAATTTATATATTTTAAAGTGAATCTCTTAAAACATATTTTTTGCTAAAAAAAATCGACTCGGATTTTCAATATATAATCGTAGGTGTTCTTGAATAATAGCTGTCGAAACCATTTTTTATGGGTTTTGGAAAAAAACGGGGTCGACTTAAAAAACGAAAATGGGAGTCGCCACCAATCTTTTTAGGTGTGATTGGATCACCTTTAAAACATTTGGTTTTAAAATCCTGAGTTTTGGTCTACGAAATCAAAAAACAGGTTCGGGAGTCGGTTACGAACAAGGAAGGGTTATCACCCTCGTAACGCTTAAAAATTGGTACCTAATTGATCATCAAGTGTCTTTAATGTCAGAAATTTAAGAGTTTTAAGATGCAATCCTCTTTTAAATATTTTACTTTTGAAAATTAGGGCTCACTTATATCAAACGAACCAAAGTATCACATCCAGTAAGTTAGGACGAAATATTTTTAAGACTTTTGAAGATAAGCTCACTTTTTTTGAAAATTTCTATTCCGAAACTACAAAACACCATATCCAGTAAGTTAGGACACAATATTTTGAAATTCCAAAACAGTTGTTTGTATTTTGAAAATCTCAAAAACATTTAGAAGGGTGCTAGACTATTCGAACTCAACGAGAAAAGCTGCAACCCAGAAAGTTAGGGCACTACCTTTCTCGAAGCTCCCAAACATCGAGCATTGCCTTTATAATTTTAGAAAACTTTTGGGTGATTTTTGTAGAAATGAGTTTCTTTGTTTATAACAATAATTCATGCAAAAATATACATTTTAAGGTAAATATCAAAAATAATAAATTACAACATGTTACACTTCTCCATAATATAAGTAAATAAAGAACAACATGGAATATAATATACACTTAATATGATGGTTATGCTAAAAGATAAATAAAATGTTAGCAAATAGCAATTCATGATAAGCTAAAAAAAAAAATAAAAAATTGGGAAATAAAAAATTTATGATAACAAAAATGGCAAAATGATACTTGGAAACAAATAGTAATTTTTAAAACATCAAATCAATATTATGATAAAAAATTATATTAAAAAAATACATATATATAAAATAATTAATGTTTCCTAAATAAATAAATAAAAACTTAGGGTTTAAAAAGATAAATATATTAAAATACAAATTTATAAAAATATAATGTACCTATTTAAAAATGAACAAAAATAATAAATCAATCTAAATCATGATAAAATATACAAATTTTGAAATAAACAGAATTGATCATATATACAATATGTTAAGCAAAATAATTTTGTATAAAAATTTATTTAAAAATATGTAATATATAACCATTTTAAAAGAGGATAGTAAAACTTTACATTATTAAGTAAAATATATATATATATAATTTAAAAAATAGGTAGTAGATAATATATGTATAAAATAATTTCATAAAAGAAACTTAGGATTATATAATATATAATATTTTTTTTAAAATATCCAAAAAAAGAAAATTAATAACAAATATATAAAAACCTTTAAAACAAAATATGCGTAAAGTATTAAAATAAATCAATAAAATCAGGTTAAAATAAACTGAGTCTCAAAACGCAGCGTTCAAATAAGGATTAAATCATAATAGTGCACAAATATTGGGAAAATGCGAAAAACAAATAAAACAAGATTGAGGCTTAATTGAAAATTGGTGCAGGAAGAGAGGGATTTATCGCATAAATAACGCAAATTCTTTAAAATAGGCAGACCCTGGGTCAAATTCGGGTCAACTCGCGGGTTGTGGCACCACACGGTGCCGTTTTGAACATGTTTAAAACTCTTTTTTTTTGGTGTAAAATCATTTGAGAACTTTTCTTTAAAACCAAAACCCTAGCGCCTCCCCTAAATCTCTTATTCGACTGAACCCTAGGCCCATTCCTCAACCGCCGCACCACCATGGAAAACAGTGACCGGTGGTGAGCAACGAAGGCCTATTTTGGTGCCGCTTGCAACCATTTGAGAGGGCCTAACTTTTCAATCCCGAAAATGAACAAAGAAAACGGGGCTTTAGACCTGTGCGGGCTTCGAATCTGGCGAAGTAGACGAAGCTCCGATGTCGCGACCCAAAAAAGATCCAGGTGAGTCTCGCTTTCCCTTTCTTTATTTATTTTCGACTTTTTTAATTAAGATGAACTTGCAATAACTTTTAAAATAAGGAAAATAAAATAAAAACTAAAACAAAAATTTAGACCGAGAAATCAAAAAGAAACCTTCGAAATCTGCTTTTTATTGCTTGCATTTTCACTGTTTTCTCTGGTTGTATTCGTGTAAAATCATATCCAAAAAGAATCGAATCCCCATATTTACATTGTTTTGCTTGGTTTTTATAACCGATTACAGAAAAGGAAAATAAAATAAATCTGCCATATTTTCTGCTATTGTGCTGCTTTTCTTTCCATTTATGTGCAGGCAAGCGAAGATCTCGGCAGTGACGGTGGCGTGAATGCTGCGGCGATGGTGGCGCGATATGGGGCCCGTTTGGTGCTTGCGGCGCATGAGGGTTTCAAAACCCTAGGTCTTCTGACCTAGCACTTAAGGTCATTAGGCCTTTTAGGCCGTATTAGTTTGCTGGGTTGGGTCACGGGTATATTGGGTTTGAGTGTTTAGTAGTTTGTAAGGTTAATTGGGCTATGTAAATGGGCATTGGGTTTAAATGAGTCTGGGCTTTAGGGGCGTAATTTGCATTTTGGGCTTTATTTCTTTTGTAACATGGACTGTACAAATTGGACATTTTATTTTACATTTTGGTTTTCTGTTTGGTTTATTAAGCTCAGGCGAATTTGGGCTATTACAATAGCTATTTTAGCTATATATAAATATAAATCAAATTCTAGATTATCAAGTGGGAGTCAACTTCAAATTTTGGTTCAAATATATATATTGAGTGCTTTTACTTTTTGACTCTTTTGTTCATTCCTTCTTTTAAATGTTCACAATAAATTATTGCTTCAAACTTAAGTTTACTCAATGGTTAATTTAGTGAATGACTTAAAAGTGCCTTTTAATGGTATAAAAATTATCAAATATATATAGATATGACAATTTGCTCAACCAAGAATGCCATGCATGAATATTTATTTATTATTATTTTTTAGGTTTAGAATTATTCATAACTCCTCCCTTAAATAGACGGATAAATGTATTTCATTACGTTCGAACTCGTATTCTCCTATACTAAAATAATGCCGAAGCCAACTAAGACTAAAATTAATCAACATTAATGGAGCTTTTTAACTTCACAATATACTCGAACTTTTTAACTCCATTGATAAGATTTTTAAATCTAAAAAATAAACAAGACACTTATTTTAATCTTATTTGTGATTTTTTTATTTGAGTAAAGTAAACCCATGGTTACTAAATTATCAGTAAGTTTATGTTTGGGTCACTTAACTTAAAAAAGTTATAAAATGGTCACTAAACTATTCGAAAGTTTTAGTCATTGGGCTATTAAAATCGCTACTATATAGCCTTCTCTGTCTATACTGCCTGCACTAATCAAAAGTTCACATTCTCCTCTTTTATAGTTCAGCTTTTTCATGAAACAATCTTTTACATCATAAATCTATGAATTAAAATCCAAACAATTTTCTTTTTCGATCTCCGACATTGATTGTCGAATCAACTTGGATCCAAGGTATTTTTTTCTACTCGTCGATGCGTACTAATCGACCATATTGATCATCGAATCATCGCTTAGAGCTTGCTAGCCAAACATTTAAAAAAAAAACTTATCATCCTAGTTATTTAAATAAAACTTTCAAATAGTTGAACGATTTAAATGAAAACTTTAAAATAATTTAATAATTATTTTGTAACTTGTTAAAGTTGAGAGATCAAATTGTAAATTTACTAATAATTTAATGACATTGAGTGAAGTTTGCCTTTCTTAACAAAACCGTTTTTTAACAAATTGAACACCGTTATTAATTTCTATATCTTAACTACCATATTCCGCTGCACACAGTCTTACATTAAAACCATCACTTGAAAACCACGTGATTCACAAATCCGACGGTCCTAATTCAATTTTACGTTTATGCCTTTTTGTGTTCAGTGTTTCACCATTTCCCCGCGTAACCCGCTCTACTTCTTTTCCTCTCTAATCTATCCATAATTTTTGTTCTTCTTTTAATTATTTGCAGCAAATTCTCATTATTATTTTTTTCAAAATTGCTGCAATTTTTTGCGAAATTGGTGGGAGACTCGAAGATTCACGTCTGAAAATTTCGAAATAAAGGTTTCCTTTTCCTTTTTTTTTTGTTTGTTAAGCTTTCTCTTCGAATTCTTTCGTCTTTCAAAATTCCTTGTTTTTATAAAATCTACAAAAAGAAAATATAGCTTAAAAGAGCTGAAATCGAAAGCTTTCCTCATGCATGTTATTGATCCTCCGAAACAATTAGGTGATTTTTTTTGCATGTTTGGTTGTAGAGATAGGAAGAAAGGATAGGAGGTAAAAGAAGAGAACAAACTGACTTTTATATTAGGAATTTTTTTGTTTAAATTTGTACCTGTGATATTCGTGCATGTGTTTTTGCTTCAAATTAATTCGATTTTTTTTTTAATGTTTCATTTTTGTTGTTTGGTTGATGAGAAAGTGCAAGAATGAAAAACGAAAGAGAAATTATATTTTGTTGTTTTTTCCGTGATAAAAATATCGGTTTCTAAATGATTCACCTTGCTTCATCCTTTCTATATTTTTAACTATCATTATTATCTAATTAAAATTAATTATTTTCTCTCTCTTTTTTCGTGTTAATTTTATATTCGTTATTCTATACTTTGTCTAATCAAAGAGTTAATGACAACGACCAGCCATGAGAGCCATACAACCTTTTGGAGATACACAGTGTCGAAGGAAAATCTCAGCCTAAAGCTTTGGATTACAACTACATTAAAAATCAACTTCTTGTAAAGTATATTTTGATACAAAAAAGAGATCAATATGGTGGCATCACAGTTAGCTGTTGTATTTTCTAAGTTGCAAACACTATTTACTTCAGATCATGCCTCTGTAGTCTCTTTGAACCTATTCGTCGCTCTTCTTTGCGCTTGTATCGTGATCGGTCATCTTTTGGAGGAGAATCGATGGATGAATGAATCAATTACTGCCCTTGTGATTGTGAGTTTCTCTCTTGACATTTATTGGCATAGATTTATTTGTTTGTGAATAATTCAGCTAAGTTTTGTTTGCTTGGATTATATGCTTTAATCTATTTTCATGTTCAACATTTGTTTTCAAAACATATTCGAACATTGATGCGGGATATGATCCTGCAAGGTTTCTCCGAAGATAAGAAACAAAAAAAAGAAAAAGAATTGAACATTGTCATGTCAAACGCATAGTCCCATCCAACTCTGACTAGACTGTGTTTTACTCGTTTAATACATTTGATTTAATTGATGTTATGTGCAGGGCCTTTGTACTGGGGTTATTATTTTGTGGAGAAGTGGGGGGAAAAGCTCACGTCTTTTAGTCTTCAGTGAAGATCTCTTCTTTATTTATCTTCTGCCCCCAATTATATTCAATGCTGGGTGAGTTCGTTCTTTCATTTCCATTTCTCTAGACAAAGAATATGGAAATTGTTTAGCTTGTAGTAACTAAAATAGATGTACATGCAACACTAGTTAAATGTATTAACTTTATTTTGTTTGATTTATAAAGCCTATGTCAATAGTGGGTCAATTTGTTAACATACCACTGAGCCATTTTTTATTAACATGATGAGACCGAGCTTTTACAGCGGCATGTGCCACCGAATCTGTTGCTTTATATCTGGTACCAACAATTAAGAATTGTTTCGCATGCTTGCTGCTGCTTATTCTATATTCTGGCTTGAACTTGAATATAAATTCCCTGTGTTTTCAATATTATAAATAGAGGAATAAAGGTGTCCTATAATCTTGGGGGTTTATCTAATTAAGAATATGAAGTGAAGACTTCATTTCGTTCATTGTTTATCGTCTAAAGCCCTTCTAATCTTTGCTTTATCTACCAGGTTCAAGGTGAAAAAGAAGCAATTTTTTCGTAACTTCATCACCATCATGATGTTTGGGGCTATTGGTACATTAATATCCTGTACAGTTATATCTTTAGGTATTTTCAAGAACTTTACAGATGCAGTTTACAGTAGTGCAGATAAAATCTTTTTTTTCCTTTTCTCTCTTGTTTTTGTGTGTAGAGAATGATGGCCTATGTTATTCGGACTTGGGTGTGAGTGCGGATACGGATTTGTATACAGCACGAGAATGTTTAACCTTTTCAAGTTGTTCTGTATTTGGAGGGTCTTTAGTGGGTCATATCCCCATAATGATGTTTGAATATATGTCAAACATAAGTTTCAGACACAAATACTTCAAAAATAATTGAAGGAACATAGTTGGTAATATTACGGTGTGGCTTAATTTGTTAATGAAAATCCTAGTATTGGTTGGATGTGAATGAAAGTTTGATGCTTCAAACAGGTGCTACTTACATGTTTAAGCAAATGGACATTGGCTCCTTGGATATTGGAGATTTTCTAGGTATCTGCCCTTATAGCTCAATTAGTTTTCAAATTTGATTTCTTCATGTTTGATTGTCTTACTATATTGTTCCCTACAATCCTCAGCAATTGGAGCAATCTTTGCTGCAACAGATTCTGTTTGCACACTACAGGTATTCACAAAGTAAATTCGTAGTAGCCTTTCAAATTTGAAAGTAGATCTTGCAAATTAGGACATGACACGAACCTAAGTAGAAAAGACAAAAGAATAACTAAAACATTACGTAGAACACAGTACGACAAAGAAAAAAAGG
Organism: Gossypium stocksii; assembly: GCA_020496765.1. Lineage (NCBI taxonomy): Eukaryota > Viridiplantae > Streptophyta > Magnoliopsida > Malvales > Malvaceae > Gossypium > Gossypium stocksii. Next base: position 118,354,146 of record CM035623.1, read on the forward strand.
AACTTGTCAATATACTAAGGTGTCAAAATTTATAATAAATATGTAATACTATCGCGAGATGAACCGTCAGAGTAAAATAGAAAATTGCGAGATGACCTTTTACATACATGGAAAACCTATACCCATAACCGACACTCACGCCAGAGTCAAAGCAAAATAGACTAGTATATCAAGCATACTAAAGTGGAGTTGTTTTCTTGTGGTGTAGGTGCTTCATCAAGATGAGACTCCATTACTATACAGTCTGGTTTTTGGAGAGGGTGTTGTAAATGATGCAACCTCAATAGTGCTTTTCAATGCAATCCAGAGTTTTGACCTCTCTGACATCAATTTTAGAATTGCTCTGAAATCTATTGGCAAATTTTTCTATTTGTTTTCAGCAAGCACAATGCTGGGAGTGTTTGTAAGTCTTTTCTTATCTAAACTCATTCTGTAAGCACTGAACTTCCCCCGAGGTGTGATATTTTTCTTCGCCTTACAGGTTGGGCTTGCAAGTGCTTACATCATCAAAACGTTGTACTTTGGCAGGTATGTTTTTTATGCTAGAAAGGTTTTTTTTATCAATTCACTAATCCGAATATATGTCATGTTCGTGCTCTTTTTTTCTCATTAAAAAAATATGTTTCTATATTTTTATACATAAATAATTTATTTTATTTAAATTTTGAAATGTTTGTATATTCATTCATGTTCGTATATTTGTTTATATCATGTCTTATACACAAAAGTATTTAGTTGGCATAGAACTTCATTCGGATGTTATTTCTTTTTTTTGGTTATCACAGTACAATGTTGATGGTACAATGTCCTTAAAGTCTTGAACTGAGTATTCAATGTACTTGGTTTTAACATGATTCAGGCATTCAACAGATCGAGAATTCGCTCTTATGATGCTTATGGCATACCTTTCATATATTTTGGCTGAAGTAAGACTCTTCTTAGTGAAACATGACAGTTCCTTGCAGCCCGTCCTTTCCATATGAGCTTCTGAATTTGATGACTAATGTGGTTTTTAAGTAACTTTAATGTTGCCTCCCTTGCAGCTGTTTTATTTGAGCGGCATTCTCACAGTATTCTTCTGTGGGATTGTGATGTCACATTATACATGGCATAATGTTACTGAGAGTTCAAGAGTAACTACAAAGTATGCTTTCTCCATCTATGTCATTTTACTCCTCATTTTTAGTATTCAGGTCTGATGCATATCTAGATATTTGTTTGCGGATATGACTCTCCAAAAATCCTCCAAATATATGAAAATTTTAAAAAACATTTAATATACCAACTTCAGACACATACCTAAATTGACACTGATATCCAAATCCGTTAACATAGTCTCCGTTATGTTATCTTAGGGCAATAGAGGTCATGATATTTGGAAGAAAAAAAATGCCTCAAACAAATGTTTACACTTTGTGCATATGCCACAATTGATTCAGTTTTTTTTGCTTAAACACAGGCATACTTTTGCTACCTTGTCATTCGTTGCTGAGACTTTTATCTTTCTTTACGTCGGCATGGATGCCTTGGACATTTCGACATGGAGAGTAAATGATCGGTATGTTCTATTCGACTCTAGGAAGTACAACTTCTTTTGCATTTCGTTTTTCTAACGTGCATTGCATGAAATCTAAGCTACTTGAACTCTTCTTTTTCTTGAACTATTGATGTCTGACACTCTTTCCAATACATATTCGGACCTAAGTATATAACCCTCCAAGGAGCATTAAAATATTAAAAAAAAAAAAGAACTTCGAAAAACTGAACATATTGGATACTCACATCATCTTTTTTTTGCAGGCCTAGAACGTCACTTATGGTTAGTTCTATACTACTTGCTCTGGTTATGGCCGGAAGAGCAGCTTTCGTGTTTCCCCTATCATATTTAGCAAACTTATCAAATAAATCATCTAGTGAAAATATAAGCTTTAGGGAACAAGTATGTGTTCTTGGCATTAAACTTTTTTATTTTTATTTTTTATTATTCCAAATCAATTAATATTGTTATTTGACATTACTATTTCTTCGCATTTCTTTGTTTAGATAATAATATGGTGGGCTGGTCTCATGAGAGGTGCCGTATCTATGGCTCTTGCATATAAACAGGTAATAGAGTCTCGATACTCTTATGTCTCTTGAGACCACAACGTTATTATCGGCGTTATTACTATTATTCATGGAAAGTAGTATTAAAGTTGGCAAAACTAGTATAAAATAACTGTATCAAAATATTTTCGGACATTAGTATAGGATGTGATATGATCATCCAAATATATCAAGAGAAAATATTAGATGATCATATTCTCGTATTAAACATATACTTATATTTTATATTAAGTGAAAATTCGGGTCATAGATAATAAAATGAGAAGAATAGAGAAAGTAAGAGTAAATTAACATTAAAGTTAGTTGAATTAGAATGAAGAAACTCAATGAATTAGAATGAAGAAACTCAATAAAAACTTGATAATTTTTGAAAATTAATTCAAATAGTAATAATAGATTTGAACTTTTCTTATTTTTAATACATATACATTTAATACATATTCAAATATTAATATAAGAATCTAATACGATTCTCCAAATATATACAAAGAAAAACTTTTAAAAATATAAACATATCCATATAAGACATATTGCTCACATCCAATCAATATTTAACTCTAATCCTTGTCATAGATGATAGAATGAGAGTAATTCAAAGTATGAAATGATTCGATAGACTTTTACTTAATGTTATGAATGCAGTTCTCAAGGTCAGGGCAAACTGAACTGCGAAAGAATGCAGTTATGATTACAAGCACTATAACCGTTGTTTTATTCAGCACTGTGGTAAGATATCTATTGCTTTTATCTACTTTAAACTCGACTCAAACTAAAAAGCTAGTTAAATTAATTTTTATATGATTCTTATTATTACTCATACTTTTTTTAAAATTTTAAATTAGAAAACGTGTTTAAATTTTTATCCTCCTTATTGTTGCAACAACAATAATATTAATTGGATTCAGGTTCAATCTACAAATAACAAAATACTTTAAAAAAAAATTATATAACTATTAATATATTAATTTAGACCGACTTTGTCGAACAGGATGAATTACTGTTGTATCCAGAAACAGGTCTAGATCAACAGTCTAAAATCCTTATTTTTGGAGATGTCACACTAACTATTTTTTGTGTTGTTTCTGCCATAGGTTTTTGGCATAATGACTAAACCTCTAATAAGGGTCTTGTTGCCTCATCCCAAAATAACGACTAGCATGCTTTCAGAAGCATCAACTCCAAAATCCAGTACAATGCCGTTTCTCGGAAGTGCCGGTAATTCTTTTGATGATAATCTCGGTGCAGCTCATCGGCCGAGTAGTATTCGTGAACTTCTTGCAACTCCGACGCACACCGTTCATCGTTATTGGCGAAAGTTTGATAATACCTTCATGCGCCCGGTGTTTGGTGGCAGGGGTTTCGTGCCTTTTGTTCCCGGTTCCCCGACTGAAAGGAGCGAACATAATCTACTACACAAGGAAAGTAGCGAATCAGATGTTTGCAATTTTTGAAATATACAAATTCGGACCTTATTAGTTTACATATATTAATATATGAAATATCTGTTTTAGTTTATTTGAATGACTATTAAGATATCAAAGTTACAAAAATTTAGATCGAATAATATTGGGTTTTTATATTAAAATTTATCTATAATTTATTTATTATTAAAATAAACCACTTTAATTTAAAAAGAGTAAAATTCCATTTGATTCAAAAAAAACTAAAAAAAATTCAAGCTCCATCTTAATAACCATCACTCCAAATTTTGTTTCTATTATTAGATGATCATGAAGCTTCTTCCATTCAACATACAGGTTTTGATTTGCTACTTGCATGCAGCTTACATTTTCTTCGTCTGTGTTGCACATCGGGCAGATGGGATTCACAATCGGTTTTACCGTTCATGTTTATTATTTAAGGTTCGTGACTATCTTTTTCATAATATCATTTTTATAGTTTGAATTTGAATTTTCCCATGAAAGTACAATATACTTAACCATTACATCCAACCACTTATTAGTCTATAAATATTTAACTTTGACTTCCAGAACTTAATCCAAAATAATAACAACCTAAATTTATAGGATACGAGACATATTTAATACACTTTTCATCTTATTTTGATATATTTTAAATGTTTTGATTTATCTAAAAACGAAAATTTTGTTAAAAAATTGTTATTTATTTAAATTTAATTATAAAACATTTCAATATATATTTTTTATTCTAAACAATAAGTTAAATTTTTATAAAAAATGTTAGTAAACAATTAAAGTTGAAAAATTAAAATACCCAAAACAGGATAATTTGGTAAAGTCAACTTTGTAGACACTACTCTAGATACACTACACTTACCAAATCACTGGACCAATATAGTACAATGCTGCCTTTACCTAACTCCAAAAGCTTAACCAATAAATAAATAGAACTAGTTAATAAACTTACTTTATAATAATAAAAATTAACATTTAGTATTTTATTGAGGTTATTTTTATACATTAATTAATTATAAAAAAATATTTCTACAAAATAAAATTAAATATTTATTAAATATTTTATTTTCTTTGTAAATATAAAAAAAATTAAATCAAAACTCAAAACTCTACAAGGAAGGTTGGGGTAGGAGTGTTCAAATGGTTAACTGAACCGAAATAGTATTAACCGAATTAATCGAACTTTTTAATCTTTTAACTGTTAGTCGAACCGATATTTTTTTTTTAAAAATTAACCGAACTGAAATATTTCGGTTAATTCAGTTAGTTAACCAAAATTTATATATTTTTGTTTTTTGATTAAAACAAGTATAAAACATATAAAATAAACTGATAATGTTATTTTAACCGAATTAAAACTATATATAATTTGTATTGTTAATTATTAAATTCAGTTAATTTGATTAATCATCCGATTTCAAACCAAATTAAAAAATAACTTAACTTCCAAAAAATCATTAATCAACCTCCGATCGAAGTAGATCAATTAACCTGTCGATTAACCAAATTAGATCAATTAATTCGGTTTTAACTGAAATTTAAACACCTCTAAATTGGGATTATGACAAATGTCCAAGAGAGTATATTAAAATATTAAAATATTATATATAATGAGACAAAGGAAAATTTTTAAAATTTACCGGTAAAATTAAAAAATATATAATATTAATGTGTGGAATATTAATCAATTTATAATTATACAAATTTAAATTAAAATTAGAAAAACCTTAATTCAATTAATAAGCCTTCAAACTATAGTTTTTTTAATAAGATACTTAAAGCTTTTTTTTGTGTGAATTCTATACATAAATTATAATTAGACAATCATTAATGGCTCCCAATTTAGAAAAACTTTTTATTTATTTATTTTTTGGTGAAATAAAGAAACAAAGAAAATTACAAAAATAACATAGTACTCATATACTTGTCCTTATCGATAAAATTATTGGCTCCCTCTGGAGGAACATCAAACTCTTGCATGTGAAAAACCTTTTATTTTATTCAATCAAAAGTTGAATAAAAAAAAATTCTAAATTCTATATTAGATAAAAAGAATTTGGAAAGCGCAACACCAAGCTGGGTGCCTAACTTCTAAGCTCACCTACTCCACCAAACCCCGACTCCAAACAACCAAATACAAAGAAAGCTACTTAACTTATTTGCTTTCTTTCGCCTTCGTCTCCTCAAAATCCCAAAGCAAATGGCTCTCGAAAGCTTTCAGGTAATTCATTCTTCTTTCTGTTTTATTGTTGTCATTACAATGTTAAGGTTAAAAAGACCAAACAATGTTTTGTTTTGTTTTCTGGACTGAGCTTTAGTCTTCTTTGATGATCATCTGTTTGGTTGTTCAGAAAAAAAGTCAAAACAATGAAGAGAACTGAAACAGAAGAAGATTTTAAGTTCTGGGTTGTTCTTGTATATTGGTCTAATGTTTCAAAGCTTCTTGCTTTTTCTTATTTCAGTTGACTTCAAAAGTTGTAATTTGTTTCCCATTTTTTTGGGGAATGAAAGAGAAGTACCCTTGATGCTTTGATTTTTGTTATAAATTGTTTTTTTAATGCTTTCTTTTGATCGGTTTTGAGTGATTTGAAATTGCTTTGGATTGAAGATATAAACTTGAACTACTTTTCTTTTGCTTCTCATTATTAAATCAGTGGATGCTAGTTTGATGAAAATAGCTTGATTGGCTTTAGTGTTTTTTTTTTCTTTTGATTTTGATATGCCTTTTGCTTAATTTCATTTTGGATTACTGGGTTTAGTTTCCTTAGATGCTAGATAAAGCATTTCATATGCTTGTTTTTTATTCATATTTCTTATTCCTAGACACACACATATATATATATGTAAGCTTCAAAATGATTTCTTTTTGTTCATTTTCTAGTATTTGATCTGAGCTAGGTTAATTTGTACAAAAATCTAAGTGATTCCATTGGCTATGGTGACCGCTTTTTGGTGTTCTTTTAGTTGCCAATCACAGATTTCCAAATCGGCAATGACACTCGAAGGAATTCGGTGTTAATTTGCGTGCCGATAATGGCAGAATCAGTTGATCAAATGCTGGTTCAGATGCAAAAGGCAAAGGACTTCGGTGGCGATCTTGTTGAGCTTCGGGTGGATTTCTTGAAGAACTTTGTTCCTAGACAAGATCTTGATATCTTGATCAAACAAGCTCCATTGCCAACTCTTGTCACCTACAGGTAATGATTTCTATCCTTTGGAGGAAATAAAAATGGTTGCATTTGTTATCTATGATATTCAGAGAAATTGCTCTGTATATGATCCGGTTGTTGGAGAAATATCTTCCCGTATTTAACAACCCATCTTAGGGATAATACATTGATGGGCGTCGAATCCACCAAAAATAATTTTTACTAAATAACTCTAAACCATAGTAAGAGTGATAGTAGGGTCGAATCCACAGGGATTGAATCTATAATCAATTTCTGAGTTCACTTATGAACAGAATGTTGACGTGTCGAAAGGTCGTGGCAAGTGTCGTGTCCACGACTCCAAGCATACCTGCTAAAAATAAAATTAATAAGTAAAGTAGGGGTTGAGAATGTAAGTAAATATTCTAAAATAAGGAATTGATTAAATGTAAATTGGAAATAAATTAAAAAATGTGCCAACAAAATAAATAGCCTTAGCCTTAGACTCGGTAAATTCCGTGTAAGAATTGATCCTTAAAAATGGATATTCTCCTCCAAACAATAAGCTGGTTATAGCGATTAAGAACGTCCTAACCACCAATTCTTCCTATCGTAGCTGATCCCGGTACGTCCTACAAATTAACCTTTACCGATAATCTAACCGAGATACACGTGTTTCCAATTGAAGATTTTGGTAGCCTTGCGTTTTAAAAACCCAACTCGAATTAACAGCCTCAACCGCGTGGGTCGTTTAAACTCGATCACTTCCTCCTTGATTTGTTCTCAGAGAATCGAATACAACACGACCGACTCGTCTCTCCAACTGTAAGCAAAAACGACTCCAGCCCAACGTGCACGTTAATTTGGAATTGAATTTAACTTTAAGGGATGATTGGGCTATCCCGATACTTAGGAAAAAATGAATACCGCTTGGGAGGATTTTTAGCGCGAATACGAATCTCACGATTCTCGACTGGAACGAATAGCGGCCTAAAGCTAAAATAGGATTTAGTGTAGCATGAATTTAATCATCTTGAAGGTTATGGAAGATGATGAAATTTGTATGCAAATGTGATGGAAATTGAGAAGGAAAAATATTTGGAAAGAGAATTAGACAAACTTTGTAAAAGTAAGACAAAAGTAATCAAATTTCCAATTGAAGTAGGAAACCAAAGAAGATAATAAAACTCCAAAGTGAAGTAGGAATACAAAATGAATGGATAATTTTTAAAGAACCAAATACCACTATTTATATACATGAGGTTTATTAAAAATAGCCTAATTAATTTAATAAATTAAAATAAAATAAATAAAAATAAATAAAATAAAATAAAAATAAAATATCTTCCTATTTTTAGTTTTTTATAAAGTTAAAATATATGATAAGTCCCTAACTTCCTCCATATTTTTTATTTTGGCCCCATCTCTATGATTGTGTTTCGAATTGGCCCCTTTTTGTTTGTTTTTGATCAATTGCATCCCTGACAAGATTAAATCATAAAAACACTTAATTTAGCAGGGTTCAATTCAACAATAAACCAAATTAAATACAAAAAATATACACATTAACATGTTTATCATACATTTTAGACCAAGATGGGAAGGTGGTCAATATGATGGTGATGAAAGCAAGCGGCGAGAAGCATTACGTCTGGCCATGGAATTGGGAGCCGATTACATTGATATAGAACTCAAGGTTGGTCACGATTGCTTTGAATTCTTATTTTTTTTTAGTTCCGAACATGTTAATAAAAATCCATTTTGACTCTTTGAAGGTTGCTCATGACTTCTTCAATTCACTTCCAGGGGAGAGGCCTGAAAAAGTCAAGATTATAGTTTCTTCACACAACTATGAAAGAACTCCATCGGTCGAGGAATTATGTCACCTTGTTGTGAGAATACAGGCTACCGGAGCTGACATAGTGAAGATCGCAACAACTGCCGTAGACATCATAGACAACGCTAGAATATTTCAAGTACTTGTACACTCCCAAGTAAGTAATCTACCAGAGCTCCCGTTTGCAATTACTTTAACGATGCTTCCTGTTTTACGGAAAAACCGGCACTGTTTCTTAGTTTGAACATATTGATTTTCATTATTACTCCTAAGAATTTGTGTTCTTACAATCTTTCATACATTGTGAATGACAATGTCAGCTGAATCTGTAGGTTCCAATGATAGGACTCGTTATGGGAGAGAGGGGTTTGATGTCGAGGATCCTTGCTGCTAAATTTGGGGGATTTCTAACTTTTGGTTCACTCGAGTCAGGACTAGTATCGGCCCCTGGGCAACCAACTGTGAAGGAATTATTAGATTTATACAATATTAGGCTTATAGGACCTGATACCAAAGTCTATGGTGTTATCGGAAATCCTATCGGTCACAGCAAAAGTCCTCACCTCTACAATGCATCATTTAAGTCCTCCAGTTTTAATGGAATATATCTACCTTTATTGGTTGACGATGTCTCAACTTTTATCACCACTTATTCAGCCCCCGATTTTGCTGGATACAGGTAAAGAAAAATCTGCTTAAGCGTCTACCGTAAGTATAGTATCATTTTTTCTGAAAAATAGTTTTTTCCTTCCGAAATGCAGTTATACCATTCCTCACAAGGAGGCTGGACTTAAATGCTGTGATGAGGTTGATCCCATTGCCAAGGTACTTTGTCCTTGTTTGGATTCGGGTTGTTACGTATTATGTTCCCTCGTGTCATCAAGTTTCATCTTAACATGTTGAGCGAGGTGTTGCATATCGTGTCAGAATAGTACATTTGACTCTCTTTTTTTTATTCATCAAATTCCTTACAGGCAATAGGAGCAATTAGTTGTATGATCAAAAGATCAACTGAAGGAAAACTGATTGGTTATAATATCGACTACCTTGGTGGCATTGCAGCTATTGAAGAGGAACTAAGAGGTTAATGCATTTACAATATTCAGTTTCTTCCATCCTTTCCAAACACAATGATTTAACCCGCACTTCTTTTCCCCCTTCTTTGCAGTATCAAATGGTGCAACCCTTGCATCTGGTTCTCCATTGGCTGGTAAAACATTTGTTGTAATTGGAGCCGGTGGTGCTGGAAAAGCGCTGGCTTATGGAGCATATGAAAAAGGAGCTCGAATCGTTGTTGCCAATCGCACATATGGTAAGGGTCTCGAAATAGGTATATCATTCATTTCATGATATGATGCCTTTTTTATATGGTAAGAATCTTCAACACTGATATATCATTATGTTCTATGACATATTCTCAGATTCGGGTGTAAGTGTCGTATGTGTATCTCAATCCATTTTTGTCATTTTTAATACAGTGGCATTGGTGATTTGTTTCGCATTGACTACTAAGGATGATCATGTTTTCTTCTGAATTCCAGACAAAGCTAAAGAACTCGCTAGCAAATTCCGAGGACAAGCACTTACTCTTGCTGAGTTAAATGATTTCTGTCCTGAAGAAGGAATGATCCTCGTTAACGCGACACCTGTTGGAATGGAACCAAGAATCGAGGAGACACCAGTGTCCAAGGTTTGCCTCTTTAATTTTTGTTCCCAAACACGGTTCTTACAAATGCCTCACAAATGGATAAACTCGTTCACCGGGATTGAACCATATCCATTACTTAGTAACAATGCCCACCAATGCATAGATTAGGCTGAAACTGAAATGCACTGAAACAACAATAGCAAATTCAATTAACATGAGGGTATTATTTGCCTATGATACTCAGACTTCGGTGTAAGTATCGGACACAATCTAAGTTTTTCCATTTAGTCAGAGGATATAACTTGCATCAAAGCCATTTTAGTCTTTCGCTGTTCAGACTCTTCGGAATTCAGATCCATAAAAGCATATTTTCCAACATCTATAGTAAAAATAGCCAAGTTTGACACAGTCTCTTTTTTCCATGGCAGGAAGCTTTGAAACACTACTCGTTGGTGTTCGATGTTGTTTACACACCAAAGTTAACCAGACTCCTAAGAGAAGCAAAGCAATCTGGTGCTACTATTGCATATGGAACAGAGATGTTTATCAACCAAGCATTTATACAATTTGAGATGTTCACCGGTTTGCCTGGTAAGACATGCACTATGATTGACCCGATTCGAGAATTATCTGATATATACCCCCAATGCCCTATGATTGATCGGATTCGAGAATTCTCTATCCCTATTGTTTTTTAGTCCTAATCTATGCATACCCTTTGTTCTTCTAACAATATTTTTCCATTAATCACAACTCGAGATGATCACTGTTTTGTCTGGTAAGATGAATCGGCTGATTGATCGGAGGCATGAATTCACTATCCTGCATACCAATTGCCTCTTCTAATGATTTTTTATTTTCAATTTATCTGTTGCAGCACCAAAGCAACTCATTAGGGATGTTGTATTGGCAATAACTACACAAAAAGAATGAATATTTGCTCAGTGAAAGTCTTATTGCAGCTCAACCGAAGTTTTTCAAGGGGTTTTCATGGGATCAAGCTCAACCCCTTATTCTTTGACAAGTTTTTTTTAAAAAATATATTTGGTCATTAATTTTGGGAGAAAGTGTAAGCATTTTCTTCTTTTGGCTCAGTTTGTAATTGTATCATGAAAATTAACTTCCAAAGAAATTACTTATGCATTTGCATTTAATCCATCTCTAATTTTAATCCTGTGTTAGGATGGAAAAAATTAGTAAATATTGGGTTTAAGGCTAAGCTTATGTAGTGTTTTATAATACTTTTTGGTATTTTTCATGTCCATTTTTCGGTCCATATTCGAAGTTAGTGGCTACCATTTTTAATAATGTTATCTTCAAAATTTGAATGTGTCTCCCCTTGAAAAGTGTAATGTATCTTACTACCACAACTAACATTTGTTGGTGTTAAACTGTTTTTTTTTTTTTTTATTAAGGAGGGTAAAGACTATTACATAACAATCAATCTAGGAAAAGATAAAACTCTTCGTGTTGTACATTCAAAGCAAAATCAAGAGGTTGGGATCAAGAGTAAAATTCAATAACCATTCTTTTTGTAGCCTTTGCCAAATAATCATCCTATGATGCACGTGCTTAATAACAATATCTCAATCTCAACACAACATGTCTCGGATGGCATGACATGTGAATCTGGTTGTTGTATCATCAGAGTACCCTTAACATGATGCGGAGCTTCCAAACAATCTATTTCTAACAACACATCACAACAACCATGGATTAGCTCGAAACATTATCAGAATGGCATGACATGTGAATCTAGTTGTTGTATCATCAGAGTACCCTTAACATGATGCGGAGCTTCCAAACAATCTATTTCTAACAACACATCACAACAACCATGGATTAGCTCGAAACATTATCAGGATTATCTAGTTAACGAGTCATTGAATTAATCCATTCAGTTAACAATGGCCCTAAAATTTTGGCATGACCTTATTTTTTCCGCATTTTAAACCATGCTTGGTTATTTCATGCATAAACATATTAACCCTCCTCATTGCATGCATGGGATCTTTTGAAGAAGAAGCAATAGAGTGGCTCACATGATGGGCATGACCCACTAAGATGTTGTCATCCTCAATGATCACAACTGTGTACTCGATTTTGGTAAAGTAGTAGCACTAATATGGACTGGACTAAAACCAAGTGGAAACCAAGGCCCATTTCCCTTACTCTCTTACGCCCACCTTCTTGGATTGGTCTTTCTCAAGCGTAGATTGTGGCTCTTTTCTATAGCCTCATGATTGGCCCACCATTAATTTTTCCTCTACATGAATCCTTCTCCAATCTCTCAAAATTTGTTCCCTTCAAGATCTCTCTGATTGATTCTTTCCCTTTTAAACTCGACTTAATTTTCGTTTAAGAATATTCAACAACTTCATTCTCATCACTATTATCTTTCAAGATTTGGAAGCGTGATTTGCTCACTCCCTCAACTAACGGTTGATCTTATTTTCCTTTCATAGTAGACTTTCCAAAAATATTTGGTTTTCGTCTACGGTTTGGAGCTTGCATCCAAGGTCCGTATAGAGGAATTGAATCTTTCACAGCACCCGCAATTGTAGCCATCACAGTATCAATAGTCAGCATCACTGTTGGCTCCGTCAAGTCCACATATTTTCCATTCTTTTGTTGTTTCGAACAACTCTCCTTAGTGTGCTCATAATAGCCACATTCGTAACAGATGACAGGCAACCCCTCGTACTCCTAATATTGAACATCACCATCAATACCAACACAAGAAATTAAAGGTTTTTTCAGATCAACCACTACCGCCAGGACCCCTCTTTGCTTCTGTCATGTTATAATCAACTTTTAAAATCTTTCCGAGCACTTTGGAGATGATTCTTAACAAATCTTTAGCATAGTATCAATATGAGAGTCGAGGAAACCTTATCCAAACCACCATCTTTGAAGGATAATTTCACTTGTTGTGAAATCTCGGCTCTACGGTTGTACCACAAAATAATGTCCATAAATCATCCATAGCCCTCCCATCAGAGCATTATCATAGCCCTTTTGATATCAAAGTCAACCACTTGGAATCTCCTCAACGTCATAAAGACTGTATATGACCTACCAAAGCTTTGTAGCCGATATTTTCTTTTCAAAGAGATGCATTACAATGGTCTTAACCTTACCTCCTATCAATCCATTCATGAATTCACTAGGAAAAAGTAATCTCAAGATATTTGCCTTCGATACTAATCGTGTAGTCATCCTTCCAACTTCAAGTTTTGACTCTACAACCACTTCATCCTTTAGCCCCCTATCCTCCACATTCCCTACATGTTTGTCTTGCTATGAAACCTTTAAAAGACCATCTTCCATTACCACATCCTCTGGTTAAGGACCATTGAAGGATTTATTTTTTTACTTCTTTTGTGGCCCTTTCGAGGCCTTTAGGGACCGAAGACCCTGATTATTCCAACGAGACATAAGAGAAAGACTCTTATAGCAAAAGATAACCTTCTTAAAAATGATATTTTTCTAGTTATTTTTTTTTATTTCTTGTTGTAGAATTAACAAATACTAAATCCTTTTACAAATTAACTTACCATAAAAAAATTAAACCACTCTAATATTAATCACAATAAAAACTCGATTATATAAATTCAATTAAACCCGAATAAGCCTAAAAATAAAAAATTAAGATGGTGAATGTGTTAAAGAAATGTGTTGAAATGGTTAATTCAAATACGAGAGATTTACAGAAAAACATTGACATGCTTTGGTCTAACGTGAGAAACTTAAAGAAAGGCGTTGAAATGCCGAAGCCAAATGAGAAGAAAAGAGGAAGGGAGTGATGAAAGTATGGGCAGCGCAAGGTGCGGTTCAGGCTTTAATACTTTTTTTGTTTTTATATTTTGACTTAGGCTAGCTCCCAAGCCATGTTAAAAGCCTTCGTCGCAATGAAGTGGTAAAAACGTTGTCTGTTAGTTTTGTTTTATTGCAACTTTTTGTCTATCCTTAAATATTTAAATATAGGAAACCAACTGCTTGCATAGATTTATTACATGTATTTTAAATTCATCAATTTTCGTTTTGACGAAACGTAATAATTAAATTTATTTGGTTAAATTTTACTAATGTCATGTATTAAGTGTAACGTTATTGATGATATATCAAATATTAAGAAATTAAAAAAAGAAACCCTAGGAACCAAGAGTGCTTTGCTTAGTATATTAGCGAAAACAGCCTCTGCTGTGGCTTAAGATAGAGGAAGGTGGTGGTAACGAAAGGTTTCAAGGTGATGAGATTTCCCTTTTGGCGGAAGTGCTTATACAACTAACAGTTAAAAGTTCAATCATAGAGCCAAGCGAGAAGCCAACATTGATATGCACTATTTGGACGGTGAAATCTTATAATCCAGACAGCTTCAAAGAGCAGATGAAGAGCATCTGGAAGACACGGAGGAAATTTGAGATCCAAGATGCAGGGCAAAATTTATTTTTGATTGTGTTTACGTCTGATGAAGATTTAGAGACTGTTTTGGAAGGTCAACCTTGGTTTTTTCGAAAGCAATTAATTATTTTTGATCGACTGGTTAATCCGATAGAAAGAAATCAAATTAGATTGGTTCAATCACCGTTCTGGGTTAAAGTTGGTCCATGTTTGCCTGAATTTGACAAAAAAGATCTGATGCATGCTATTGGGGTAATGGTTGTGGGAATTATTCGTTTTGAAATTAATGGTGATTTCTGTCGGCTGAGAGTTAATTTGGATGTGCAGAAACCTCTTAGGAGAGGTATTTTTGTGTCTATTGATGATCAGATGAGATATTGGGTTTCTTTTAAATACGAAAAGCTATCGGTCTTTTGCTTTGGATGTGGCAGGATAGGCCATGGCATTCCAGATTATAGTGTGTTAACACCTGCAGACAAGGAGAAAATCAGAGATAATCCACCTTTTTCCTTAACATTAAAGGTTGAACTAAATTTATTGGGAAAGGAGAGTTTACAGTTGAATGCCTCTTCAAGGACACAATCACAATGCTCGTATATAGGGTCTTTGGGGAAGATTCAGGGGAAGGATTTATATGAGATGGTGAATAGCAAAAATCTATTTACTATAGTACAATCAGTAGAAGTGTCAGCAGAAACGAAATTCTTAGATAAAGAGGGAGTTGTTGACATGGAAGAAAGTGGAGGCACAGATATGTAGGATGGCAATTTGGAAAATGCCAAGAAGACTAGCTGGACAAGGCTTAATACAGCGAGAGTATTAAGGTGCCACAGTGACGTGAGTATGATGCAGAAGAGGAAACTATCAGAGATAGCTGTGGAAGGACGCGTTGATGGTGTTAATCCTGATGATATAGTTAAAAAAAGGAGATATGGTGAGGAAGTTTTAATTAGAACAGAGGTTTTAGATGTCTCGGAAGACAATCTGGTAAATGATATTCTACCTAATCAATTTGGATCGGCGGCTGCCAATTGGCATGCCGACCGACCGCAATAAAAATCATTTGCTGGAATGTCCGCGGTTTGGGGAACCCGCGGGCAGTGCGAAGGCTTCGATTCTCGCTGAAGCACATAACCCAGAGATGGTTTTCTTTATAGAAACCAAAGTTGATGGCAAACGAATGGAAAAAATTAGAAGAAGATGTGGTTTTGTTAATGGAATTGACATAGGAGCTGATGGATCGCGAGGAGGAATTTGCTTAGCATGGAAAGGGGAAACTATGGTACATTTGAAGACCTTCTCAAGCAATCATATTGATGTGATGATAAAAGAAGAAAATGTTAGTAGAGATTGGAGGTTTACAGGTTTTTATGGTTTACCGTATGTCAATACTCAGAATGCCTTATGGACATTGTTAAGGATATTGGCTCAAGATCAATAATTTTTATAGCTGGTAAGTGGGGATTTCAATAAAATAATGTATTCCTTTGAGAAAGTTGGGGGTAATCCAAGAGAGAAGAGAAGAATGACAGATTTTCAAGCGGTGCTTGATGAATGTCAATTAGTTGATGTGGGTTTTACAAGAGTATGGTTCACTTGGGAAGGAGGGAATATGCCAGAGACAAATATTAAAGAAAGGTTAGACAGGGGGTGGCAAATGAAAAGTGGATGAATCTGTTTCCGCAGGGTAATATCCATCATTTACCTCATTCAATTTCAGATCATTGTCCCCTTCTAATTAATACTACTAATGGTATAAAACCCCAACGAAAATTATATTTTAAATTTGAAGCATGGTAAACACTGGAGGAATAGATAGAGGAAGAGATCAAAAAGTCCTGGGTGATACCGGCTGCATCGATATCTGAGAAGTTAGAAAGATTACAAGTCGATTTAACTAGATGGGCAAACTTAGTTAAAAGTGGACGAAATGGTTTGAAGAGGAAGCTCACAAGAGAGCTGGAAAGTCTGATAGAAAGGGAGAGGGATGCTGATACAATAACAAAGATTCTCGACACCAGGATTAGGCTTAATATAGAAATTGATAAAGATGAAATGTACTGGGAGCAAAGAGCTAGGGCTAATTGGCTTAAATCAGGTGACAAAAACTCAGCCTTTTTCTATAAATATGCGTCTGCCCGTAGGTGAATAAACAAAATAAATAGACTGGAATCAACTGAAGGACAAGAAATTTCGGGTGACTCAGAAATACGTGTTACAGCCTCAAATTATTTTCAAAATTTATTTTCGTCAGATGAAGTCAGAGATTTATCTCATCAACTAGCGAGTATTGGCAATAATATTTCTTCTGACGTTAATATAGGGTTGCTTGCACCATACACGGAAGAAGAAGTCTACACAGCGTTGAAAAGCATGGGGCCAATTAAAGCACCAGGTAGTGACGATTTTCCAGCACTATTTTTTTAGAGGTTTTGGCACATTATGGGTAAGGATGTTGAAGATTTTTGCCTAGGAGTACTAAATGGGGGCAAGGACTTTGACTCTTTAAATAGCACAGACATAGTATTTATTCCAAAAATACCGAATCCCATAAGTCTTGTTAACTTTCAGCGATCAGCTTATGTGCAATCCTTTACAAAATTGTTGCAAAAATAATAGCCAATCACCTACAAGACTGTATTGGGAGATGTATCGATAGTGCTCAAAGTGCATTTGTTCCAGGGCGATTGATTTCAGATAATGTGTTGATTGATTATGAAATCCTTCATACTTTGCGTCAAAAACGTATGGGGAAAAAACCTTATGGCAGTGAAGCTAGATATAAGTAAAGTTTACGATAGAGTGAAGTAGGCCTTTTTAAAAGAGGTCATGTCTCGGATGGGTTTTGCAAAAGAGTGGATTAAACTAGTCATGAAGTGCATCACCACAGTCTCATATATTGTGAATATTAATGGAAACAGAGGAAGTGTGTTCAGACCGGCTAGAGGACTCAGACAAGGTGACTCGCTTAGACCTTTTTTATTTCTTATATGTAGTGAAGGGTTGTCATCTCTGATTAGATTGGCAGTTAGAGAGAGGCTGCTGAAAGGAGTAAAAGCAAGTAGAAGAGGATCGATGATATCGCATCTCTAACACCACTGAAAGGGCCAAGGAAGAACTTTCGAGATTTATGGGGGTACGATGTTCTGCAAATATGGAAAGGTATCTAGGGCTGCTGAATATAGTAGGTAAGCGGAAAAAGGAATCTTTCCAGAATATTAAGGATAAGATAAATCAAAGAATTAGGAACTGGAGTACAAAAGTCTTATCACAAGGTAGGAAGGAGGTTTTTATAAAGTCCGTTCTCCAAGCTATTCCAACTTATGCTATGACTTGTTTTCTCCTACCAAAATCTTTCTGTGGGGAAATTGAAAATATTATCGCCAAGTTCTGGTGGCAAAACGGGAAAAAGAAGAAGGGGATTCATTGGAGTCAATGGAATTCATGTGTCACGCAAAGGAGGAAGGGGGTCTGGGTTTCAGAAATATGGCGCAATTTAATATTTCCCTTTTAGCAAAACAGGGATGGAGGATTAGTAATGATCCAAATTCTCTTGTTGCGAGGGTTCTCAAAGCTAAATATTTTCCAAATAATAGTTCCCAATTGGGTAATATAAGTTCATATACATGGAAGAGTATTTGGGTAGCCAAAAATGTTTTAATGAAGGGACTATGTTAGCGAGTGGGTATAGGTTTTAATATTTTTATTAATGATGACACTTAGATTCCGGATGCCGTTAATTTCAGGTTATCTTCAGAGATTAATTCGATGTGTAATTTAAAAGTCAATGAGTTGATCAACAGTAATGATAGAATATGGAGAGAGGAGCTGGTAAAGAATACTTTTTCTACCGAAGATGCTGGAAACATTCTCCGAATTCCTCTAGCCCGAGTACCACACGATGATTTTTTTGGTCTGGGGTGGTGAAGCTTCAGGAGTCTTTACAGTTTGGAGTGCCTATAAACTATTGCAGTTCTCAAGTGCAAATCTTAGCGCTTATGCGTTACAACCCAACTATAAGGATTTCTACAACAAGTTATGGCAGATAAACCTCCCTACAAGAATTAAGATTACAGTATGGCAATTCTCATGGAATTATTTGCCTACAAAAGTAAATATGCAGTGTAGGAAATTATCTAATGACTCTATTTGCCCTCGGTGTGGAGTCGGATCTGAAATTGTGAACCATGTATTTCGAGAGTGTCTTGTTATAGTAGAAGTTTGGTCAGAGCTATCCCTTCGAAGTATTCTCACAGATATAAATATGGAGTTTGCATAGTGGATCACCTGGGTTTTTAAACAACTCACCCCTCGAAAATGTCGCCTTTTTTGTTGCGCGTTCTGGGCCGGTTGGGGTGATAGAAATTTAAGGATACATGAGAAAAAGGTTAGTACAGACAAAGACCTAGGGCACTTTATTAACAATTATTTAGCAGAAATCGACGGTCTTGAAAATAAAAAATCAGCAGTAACTACAGAAAGTAGGAGATGGAAATGCCCACCTGAGGTTTATCAAGGTCAACTTTGATGGAGCGTATGATGCAAAAAATAAAGGTTCGGCCTCAGGAATCGTCGTTAGAAATGAATCTGGTTCTGTTATTTTGTCTTGCTCAGAAACCCATCACGGGGTTGAATCTGCCTTTGCTACTGAGGCCATTGCATGTCGGATGGCAGTCCAAATAGGAGTTGAGAATGGTTGGTCGAAAGTGATTTTTGAAGGGGATTCCCTTGCAGTAATCAAGAAATGTAACAGTAAGTTCCAAGACAGATAAAAAAATAGGAGTATTTATTTGGGATATTCAACAGATGATTACTCGATCCAGGAGTTTTCGGTTTTAACATATCTTCAGATCCATTAATGGCCTTGCTCATAAGATAGCTTCAAAGACACTTAAAAGGCAAGAAGGAATATACCTGGTGAGAAGAGTCTCGGAGTATGCCGTGAACCAGGAGAAACTGGACAGGATGCGTGAGCCAGATTGAAGGAGGTTTCGGAGGAGCTTTTGGAAAGGAAACTTAAAAGAAATGAAATGTTTTCTTGTTTTGAGAAGATAGTTTCCTAATGTTTGAGTTCGTCTATTGATGACAGAAGATAAGACGTAAGAGGAATGAGACGGTGCTCAGAGTTTCTGATTGGGTAATGGTTCAGCATAATCAATGCTTTCTCTAGAATTTTCTGAACCATCTTTGCTAAATATCTAGATATTTTCTTTGTTTGGTTTTCCTTAGCCGATCCCTTTAAGTTTTGGGCCGTGTTTTAGTTTGTTTTGATTTTAGGCTAGTTCATTTGAGTATAGGTCATGTTTTAATTTGGTTTGTTGTGTAAGACCTTTATTGTTTATTTATTTCAAGCCCAATCGGAAGTTTTTCAAAAAAAAAGTGTAACATTATTGATTTAATTCATGTTCTCTAAATAAATCATTTGTAATCACTATATTTTATGAATTTCGAAATTTTAATGTTAATGTAAACTATATATAATAAATTTATTTTTTAAATAATAGTTGGCATTCATTAGAAAATATAGTGAGGGACAACCACTCTGCAAGGGGACTAAAGCGTTTCATTCAGTTATAAATGATTGTAGTAAACCTCATTAATGAGCACACATACCAACAAAACAACAAACCAAAACATAACAAAAAATAAATGAGAAAACAAAAGAAATTAAATGAAACATTCATCTAATCTATAGAGACCTATACTCAAATCGAAGCCTAATAATGAAAGTGATATTATACATGTGATAATATGTTTGACATATTAAATTTTGGAAATAAGATAAAGTTTCAATTTGGAATGTCAAAGATGGTCACTAATGAATTACAGCTTAATATTAGTTTTGATAATTGAGAGAGGGGAATGGGGTTGTTTGGGATCGAACCCAAACTCTTATGCTTACAGCATAATGATCTGGCAATTGGATGAAGAGGTTATTGACAATTTAATATTAGTTAAACATTAGAGAATCAGTGAACTAATATTTATTTACATTTAGCTTGGCATGTAAGAACCATTGAGGACATAATTGATGCGTTGGAGATGTAATGAAACGATGATGGAGTGGAGTGTGGAAGCTGTTGGTGTCGAGGGATGGTGGTGATTGTAGGTGTATGGACTTGGGAGAGTAGCAGTAGAGGTGATTGTTGTAAATGGTGATCGAAGGAGAGTACTATAGGGTTCAAATTTTTTAATATTAATTTTTTTTAAAAAGTATTCACATAAAATAAAAACTTTTTAAGTCAATAATGTGGAAATATGTGGCAACTTGATATATCACATTAGACGCACATAATGATATAAAAATTTTAATCATCCTTCAATGATTCTAAGAAACAAGAGGAATATTCTGGATATAAAATAAAAATTGCACTAAAGCCAAAAGCTAACCCGTGGAATAACCCCAGCAAATCCTCTTTTGGTAATCAGTGTAGGTCTACAATAAAATGATTTTTCGAATTTCGCAACTTCAAATTCCTATCAGCTAGTATTCCCTCAAACATTTTGGTCATCCTTCAATCATTCTAAGAAATAAGAGAAACGTTCTCGACATGATATGAAAACTGCATCAAAACTCAAAACTTCACCCATCGAACAACCCCGGCGCATCCTCTGTCGGAAATGACCAGTACAAGCCTACACGCAATAACCAAAATGGTTTTTCGAATTCCTATGAGCCGGCATGGCAGTAATTCTCAGAAATAAGAGAAAGTAAACGAGTTCTCAAACGTGAAAGGCGAAAAGAAGGTAATGAAATGCTGAGGTTAGAGGTGAGAGACTTGCGAGAAGGCATTGAAATGCTTAAGTCAGAGGTGGGAGACATCGAGAGAGGTGTCGAGATACTTAAAGTCCTATGGGTGGGGGATTCCGAGACATGCCGATACGAACAGAGGGAGGGAGTATGTGGGCAAGGTGCAGTTTTTGGCGTTAATGCTTAAACCTTTTGTCTGTTGTTTAAGAGCTTTCCTTTTTGAGTTTGTTTTAGCACATATTTGAATATTTGCAGATATATAATTTACTTTTTACGAATTCAGATATTACAGATTCAGATCATATTTAAATTCAGATACGTAGATATTAAAATTCAGACAACACTTGCAAGAAAGAACAGTTAAGTAAAGCTTACATTCCATTGATGTATGAAAGTGATGATGTTCCTCCAAAAAACAAAGTAATATACACAAAAAGGGGCAAAAATAAAAAACATGTTCTCAAATTTACATTCTAGTCAGTTTCCTCCATGAAAAAACACGAAAACCTGCACTCGAACAAGGTCAACAACTTTTAGTATATCAGGACTAGCAATAGAAATTTTAACACAGAAGAGATAGCAGATTACGTATCCGAAAGCATTGTCATGGTTTGTAATACACTACCTGATTAGTATGTTCTTTTTCTACAATTGAGCTTAGTTCCGTAAAGCTCTGACCTAGGATGATGCTGAAGAGGATGATCTAGCTGAAGAAGATTCTCCCAACGAGACGGATGCTAGCGAAGAAGCCCAAACACGGGCACTCTTCGCACCTTGCCGAAAATTCTGGGTCTTGCATAGCCTCAGTTTGGTCCAAACCCTCCGAACATCGACCATGTGAAGGGCTCGCGCAAACAATTGACTCGTCTCACCGAATATTTCCAAGTTAAATTGCGGAGCATATGAAACCCAAACAGCCTTGAGACGAGACAATCCTTTCGGAAATACAAGTAAAATTCCTCTTAGACAAATAAACAACAAAGCAAATACTAAGTAGGACTCCTGTTTTACTATCTCCATCGGTGACAACTCCTTCCACGACTTTATCATGTATTTATCGTGGTCACCAGATACATCGGGTTCCTTTTGAGCAACAAACTGAACAGGGTCAAATCCTGAAATCCAGGCACTAATGTTAAGAAAAATGTGACAATGTTCAACTCGCAAACTCAGGTTCCTTTTCGAGCTAAAACTCCATTATGCTTTTAAAAGGAAAAAGGGGAAGAGGTTATATCTTTGGCATCAGAGAGTAAATACCTGTTGTTTTCTCATAAAATTGTACAATCGAGAGGAGATCTTTTGGTCCATTATATCGTACCCTTGATGTCCAGTTCACAATTAAAATTGAAGGCAAGCTATGGATTCCGTACCTCGATAATATACTGTGATGCAACACGAATCAAAGATATTAGTTAAGGAAGTTGTCATTAGATTTCTAGAGGAAGCAAAATAACAATTTATTGGAACAACTGTCTATCATGTATAAATCACAAACCATATCTAACACTCACACCCGAGTCCGAGTAACATTGATTTGTAAACTAGTAATACAATTGGATATGTGCAAACACATAATTTTTAAAAGAAGCTTTCAAGTAAATTTGATCATGGTGCACCAAACCAACACTGTAAAACTGACTTGATCTCAAGGATTCAAATATAAAAGAGACCAATTTGTAGCATGTTCAATGTTGTCTCAAACACGAAAAGCGGCACAATTCTAACACTTAATTTTTTGTTATCCTTATAGCATTTATCCGAAAACATGCCCCCATTAACGTGAAACAGTTATTTTAGTCGAGAACAAATAAATAAAAAAAGAAAAACAATTCAATAATTCATGAACAAACACTAACGATAAAAGCCAAACCTTGGTGAAGTTGAAGACTGTTCAACTGCCAGATGCTCTATTTGAGGAAACATGGAACTGAGAATGTCGAATTTTGGATGCAAACCATGTGAAAACGGGCACCACGAAGCGTAAAAGAGCACAGAAGTATAACCATTTTGCTGTTTGGAAGTCAATTGTCTGTCAAGGAAGTCTCCATTAACCTGCAAACAGACATAAGATGTTATCAGAATGTTTGTCCATGAGATATTGCAAGTCATGCAAAATTAGTAATCCTTGAAACATATCTTACAATCAGATGGAACAATTATCTAAGCTAAATTATGGGAAAGATGGAAATTTTTTACTAACATAAATGTGATGATTAGAAGAGACTTAGCAAGGAAACCGCATGAACCCTAAACGGATAAGTAGAAAGTAAACAATGCCCTTGAAGAAAGTAACGGGTATGGAATGAAGAGGGAGATATATCCTATCCCTCGTTTGACTTTTGAGTTTCTAGCCACATCAAAGTTGAGAACATCTTTGTCTCATAAAATCAGCCCCATTTGAAAATGCATAACTTATTTTTGCAAATCAATGGAAGTTTAGGGAGTAAATTACGGTTTTAAACAATACTAATTTTTGAAATAGCTAACTGGAAAGTTTTCCATACTTGCAATAGTGCAAAGAATTTAACTAACTGTAGCATCACATGGTAGACAAGCTTACGACCAACAAGTGTAGGGTGAAATGGTAAGACACGCTATACTCTCAGGGAGAGAACTCAAGTTCCAATTCTGAAGGGCTAGCCAGGAACCCCGAAAGGATTAGTCTCCATGGACCGTTAAACGGACATGGAGGATACTTCGGTTACACCAAAAGAAACATAATGCTACGAATTGGAGCATGCATTACTCAAATGGTTAAACACCGGTTGTATCACATACAAAGGTTTAGCATAAGGTACTTGGATAAGATACATGCTTGCCAAGGCATTGTTCTCATGGATAATACATGCTCCTATACCATCCTAGGAAAGTACTACTGAAAGAAGAATTGTTCGGAGAGAGGAAAAATGCGGATATATACAATATGAGCCTATGGACATCAATAAATCTCCCTTTCAAACCAGTATTTGGAGAACAAAGAAGCCTAACCTAAGGATTCTTATGATTCTTACACCAACTGATATGAGAATCGCCTACGAACACATTCGATGTTTAATATCTCCAATCAAAGCTTTGCAATTCAGATAAAAATACATTTCACTAATCCACCTCATACTGCTAAGCGGTGTCTTAATCGTATAACATAGCCTGAAAAACCTACTATGCTATGACTCTATGTTTTGCTTGAAGTACTCGTATTAGACACATAAACGTACATGGATATATGAATATGATCTTTAAGGACCCTCCAAATAATTTAAAAAATATAGAAAAGAAAATGAATATACCCGTATCAGACACATAACTGAGTCCAACTAACTTGGCTAATAGCCATGAAATCACTAGGTACTATTGGTTTCAACTACATATATTCAATTCAAATCTTCTAGAAGATACTAAATATATTCAAAGTCTTCAAACAAGATTAGATTATATAATGAAATTTTCATAAAATTTGCAGCTTCCTTTCTATTTTCTCTGCTTTATTTGATTTTTACATATTAAATAGTACCATTAAAACCCAATACCCTCCAAAAATTTAAAAAGTCAACCATAAACCTTTCTTCTGATGCTTCAAATTTTTTACAGCTATGAAAAATTCCAGAATGACGCCCTAATAATTCAGGCTGAAAATCCAAGTTTTCATACAAATTTCTCTTCTTTTAGCAGAATTAGGCCAAATCATAAATAACTAGAATCAAAATTTTAAAATAAAGAAATAAAAACAATCATCCAATGAAAAATTAAAATTAAGCCAAGAACCCATTTTTCTAAACCAATTCACAAATCAATATATATATATATATATATATTTATATAAAATCAACAAAATCAAACTAAAAAAAATACCTTGAGAGGGGGAATTGGAGAGATCGAAGGAGAGCATTGAAAGTGAATATTTTTAATGAACACATCAGCTTCATGGGAGCAAATAGAAGAACCCAAAACACAGCGTATTGAACAAAAGGCTGTTATATAGAAGAACAGAAGAAGAGAGGAAGATGATGATGAAGAAAAACCCATTCTGCATTTCATTTATAAAATTAAAAAAGAGAGAAAAAAAAAGAACAGAAAATTCACAATAACAAGAAGATGAAGCAGAAGAAAATGGGAAAATTAAAAGAAAATTAATATAAATTTTGGGAGAAAGGGAGGGAAGGTGGTAGCTGTGTGCTTTTTTTTGGTAGTGGGTAAAAAGAAAAAAATCTAATCTTTGGCCAAGCTTGGTTGGCTGTTAATATTATTAAAAGAAAAAGAAAAAAAAATGGATTAAAATTTGGACTTTGGGGATTATGAATTTGGAGCAGATAAAATTAAAGATTATTTATGATTAAATTTGATGAGTGATGACGAATTTGATGATGGTGGATGGGTTGGTGGTGGGAGTAAAGACTACTCCAGAGGTTTTGCTTAGGTAAACAAATATTAAGGAAAAAAGTGTAGAATATTTCCTGTTTTGTTAAACTGTAGAAATAATAGTAATTAATATTTTTAATAATTTATTTTTTAAACACCATTGATAATGGCTAAAATATTAGGGAAGCCCGTGAATTAGATTTTGACCTCTTTATTAAAAAATATGTAAATTAATTTTTATACATTTCGAAAAAAATTAATGTACATATTTTAATATATATACACTGTTAAGTAGAAGGGTTTATTAATATTTTTAACTAAATGGATTTTTTCTAAAAAAAAGTGGAAAATGAATAAGAACGTATTTATCACTTAATTCCCACTTATTTTTTTATTTTATTTTATTAAGATTATATTATTTTTATCAAAAAATTTAATTATATTTTATATTTAATTTTAAATAATATACTAAACAGATTAATAAATAAAATTCAACACTTAATTTTGTAGAATTTTTTTTTTTTTACTTAAGTTTTCAATCTATCCAACTTAAGAAAAGTATTTTATGTGGTGGACTGGATTATTATTTATTTAATTCATTTTAGTTGGGTTGAAAAAGTTTATTTTTATTGTTTTGAAAAATAATTAAAATATTATTTTTATATTAAATAGAGAAATGTATATTTTAGACTCTCAACTAGATAACTTGTACATAATTATTATTTTTTCGATTTAACTAATACATGAATTTAAAAATTGTTAATCAAGTTGATATTTCGAATATTAAATTTGTAAAAGAGGGTTGATTTGTTTTCTTTGGGTTTAAAAGGTTTTCTATTTTCTTTAATTATAATAATTTTATTTTTATAAAGTAACAAATATTAATGTGTAAATTTTTTTATATTTTATAATAAATATTTGGATTTAAAATATTCTTTTAACTTAATCATTTCTAAAATTTTAATTTTTTATAAATATAATTTTTACCTAAGTATTCGCATTTACAATGTAAATGTGTTATAATCTAACCTTTATTCATAATATTTTTTAAATATTTATGTTTTGTATTTATCTCATATAAATATTCAAATAAAAATATATGGTCCCATCTTTGAAATAAAAGAGAAAATTAATAAATAAATAAAAAAACACACCAGGCACAAATTTTGATGTCTAATTTTTACTCTTGAATGCAAATAACATAAAATTATATATTTTTTTATAATATAACTGCTACCTAAAAGTAATTTTTTTTTATAAATTAAATCAGAATTATGAGTAAAATTTTATTTTAAATCATAGATAGGGCGATTCACTTAGGCTTGAGGGTCTATCCGAAAAGTGAAAAAGTTCGAACAAAAATATAAGCTCGAAAAATAGGTTTGGAAAAAAAATAGGTAAAATTTTTTGGCCTAAACTTGGCTCAATTTTGCCTAAAATTTATTTTACCTGCCGTTGTTTTGTTATTATATTGCTACTATTTTGTTGTTATTATTTAGATATTATGTAATTCTTGTTTTATTGTTAAATTTGTTATTATTTTTGAGACATTTGGTTACTAAGTTGTAACTATCTTAATTTTGTTTAAGTATCATTTTTTTAATATATTATCAATTTGTTGAGAGCAGTTATTTTAATATCTTTTTTGTATTTCATTAATTGAATTTTGTTTGATTTTTAGTGTATTTGATGCATTATATTTTTTAAATTTATTTTTATATAAAAAAAATTAATATGGACAAGTCATACCGAGCTCAAATTTAGTATTTTTTATTTGAATCGGACTTCGACAAGATTTTAAACTTATTTTTTGGGTCAGGCTTAAAATTTTACATCTACCCAACCCATAGTAAAGCCTAGTTTCTAACTGTCAAGTAAAATGCACCAATTTGAACCTGTCTGTTGGCTTGATAGTCAGGGTATTCACTGCCCCAGGTATGGTCTGGGTTCGAGTCGCGTTAGCCGTATTGCTGTTAGTGCTTTACCCTCCACTTGTAATTCACCAAAAAAAAGAGCTAATTTAAAGATAAATATTAAAAAATTATAAATTTATATTTAATTCTTTTTTTATATCAACCAATATATTTATATCATATAAAATTTTATAATATTTATATTTAAAAGTGAACACAAAATTATATTTAAAAGGTACATGATTAATTTTTTAAATAAAATTTTAAATGAGTAAATTTTTCAAAATATATAAAATATGAAAGGTGTAAATATTGATATCATATTACTAATATTTAACTTATAAAATATTAATTAATTTTATATTTTTATTGATCAAATTGATGCATTTAACTCATAACATCAATTATTAATATAGATTCATAAAAAATCATGATTAGGTTCCAAGTTCTCTTTCAAACTTGATTTATTTACAACACAAAATTATGTATGTCTTTAAATTGGAAAATTAAACCTTTCACTTTCAAGAAAAAATATAAAACCATGACCAAAATTCCAATTTTTTTGTAATTAATTCAAACAAAACCATAATTGTAAAATCTCTCATTTGCTTGAACAGTATAAGTATTTTATTTTGGTTTAGGTTATTTCAACACTTTTTAAAAATATTTATATTTGATTATATGTTAAAAAATTCGGTTTAAATTTATTATACAGTGGAAAATTAATTTTTTTTAAGTAAAGCAGTTGTGATATTTATAATAATAATTTTTTTTATTAAATTCATACATATGTTTTAGAATAGACTGTAATCAACTTACTTAATCATACTACCAACACTCCATAGCCTTAGTGCCATCTTTATACAATGGGAAACTTGTCCAAAGGAGCTTATACCAAGCTCCTCCTCCATATAAACTCATTCCATCATCAAGAAAATTCTAAACTTACACTTCACTAGTCATACCTTACACAAACACTCTCAAATCACTACTAGCAACTCTTGACACTTCTAACCTCCAACATTATGATGTACATATTTTATTATATATAATGTGTGTCATATACAAACAATTATTTTTAAAATTTTTTAAAGGTTTGACCATATATTTGAAATAATTGAACGAAATTATTTTTTATTTTAATAATTAAAAAAGGTTTTTAAGTTTTTCATTTCCTTATCCAAGATGTTGACATTTCTTTCACTTGCAATTTCATATGGGTTTGCAGAGAAAATCATGCAAAAGTGGTCAAAATCTTTATATTTAATATCAAAAGCAATGACTTCCTTAAATTTGTGGTTTGAAAATTGCAGAAAAGTACACATGCAAGCACATGTTTTGAAAATAAGCCTCCTTCATAGATAGATAGATAGATATTTCTTTGAATGGTACATCAACGTTTTTTTATTTGATTTTCTTTTCATTCTTTTCAACCATTAATAACCTTTTTTTTTTTTCTTTACTCGACTAACCATCGGTGTAATGATAAATGACTTGGGTTCAAATTTGAACAACTCTTTTCTTTACCCTTGGTCAATTTTCTTTTTAATTTTTCTTTTTAAATACTAATATTCGTAAGTATAAATGAGTGAATCTAGTCCAAGTGATAAAATATACGAGTTCAAGCTTAACTTGAAATTCAAAGTTAAAATCTTCAATAGAGCTCAATCTATTTTTATTTATAAAATCTGAGCTTGTTTAGTTTGACTTTAAATTCGATATTTGAGTATGAGTTCAAATTTAATTTTTTAAATTCTAATTAAAAATTGAAAAAAGAAAAACATGTGAGTTACGAGCATTAAGATACTCAAATTTGATTCACTTGATAATTTAAGGTACTCAAAGCTCTATTTTGACGATTACCATAGCAATTTTCAATTTTTTTTTTTGCAAGCACAAATATCTTAAGTTAAAATATGTTATTAATCTCTTTAATTTGACAAAAATTGAGATTTAGTCCTTATACTTAAAAAGTTACAAATTAAGTCTTTCTACTTTTTAAATGTAATAATTTTAGTCCAGTCATTTAAATCATAAGTATTTCTTGTCAAAATTTGTCAACTTGAAATTTTGATTAAACCGTAATCATATGACGTGACAGAAAATAAAAATATTAAATTGATAGATTCTGACAAAAACTACCGACGGGGATAATGATCAGATTAAAATTTTTAAATTAAAAAAATAAGAGTAATAAAATTTTAATCAAATCTCAAAAGTCTATACAAATACAGGAACTAACAGCCCATTTTAACCAATATATTATTTTACACTTCGGGTATATAATCATACAGCCTGAACCATGAGATAAAACTATAAAAAGCAAGCAAAAAATCATTCATCTGCTTCATTTTTTGCTGTTCAAATGATCAAACATTTTTGTCTAAACCCAAATTACCTTCGTTAAAGCCATGGGGAAATCTTCAGTTTACAATGCCTCAAAGCAACAATATCCCCCAACTTTCAAACTGATTTTCTTCTTTTTGCCCATAAGCTTAGCCCTCACTAGTTTTCTTCTCGTTTTCATTTACATTTACACCACTTCAAAGCTCTCCACCGATCCCCAATCCAGCCCTTTCTTAGAACCTGCGACGAATTATTCTTTATTGGATCTGATAATCCCGGGTTCGACTGATTATGAGACGATTCAATTTTCGATCGACAATACAGCTGAAGATTTGTTCTTTGATCTGCCCAGAACTTCAAGTTATGCGAAGCAGAATCAATGGTCCCTTGGAGATCTCTTTGGCTTTAATGGTATGTTTTTTTGAATTACAAAGAAGAAGAATGTAAAATTCTAACAGCAATGCGATTAGCGCGACTTAAATTCAAGTTGCGCTAGGGCGGTCAATGCCTTAACTATCAGGTCAATACATGGGTTCAACTTTTGAATATTTTTATTTTTGTTTTCGAAGTCCATATTTTTAGCATGGAAGTATGCAAAAATCAAGAGTGAACAAATTTTGTTTAGAGAAGTGAAGATAAAAGATCATAAAATTTGGATAACAAAATTAAAAATCTTATATTAAAAATGCTTTAAATTAAATTATAAATTTTTCAAAAGGGTTAAAATTATGATTTTTTATTTAATTAAAATTTTTTTAAATTTAAATTTTTTATTTTTAGGGAAGGGACTATAAAATAAAATTTCCATTTAATCAAGGGTCAAACCTCTATTTACCCCTTTTTTTGACTATTTACCTTTTTTTTTACTATGTATTAAACATTTATTGATAATAATTTTTGAAATTTGTCTATCAATTTTAATTCAATTGATACTATTGTTATTGCAACAAAAAAAAATAAATTTAAATAAATTTAAATTTATGTTCCCTCTAATTTAAAGATTTAAAGATTACGAGTAGAAGTAAGATTTTATAATAAAAATTAAAATTTCTTTTAGACCCATCAAAATTTATGGAAATTTTAGTTAATTTTTGCAAAAGTTTTAAAAAATTTAATTAACCTTTTAAGATTTTTAAAAACTTTCATTAAATTGGTCAAAGTTTTTAAAAATTATAATTAAACTCCTTAATTTTTAAAAAGTTCTCTTTAAACCCCGAAAATTTAAAAATTTTAATTAAACCTCTTAAATTTTTTAAAAATTTTAATTAGACTTAAAATTTAATGTCAAATTCTGCCACTTTACTAAGATTTCGGTATAAAGCATGTAAAAATCTTAATCAAAGCTATTTGATTCGAGTAGAAAGCAGTTTGATACTCATTTACGATTCCAATCCGACTCAACGGTAGATTTTAATCAAATCCAATGGGAGCTAACCTCTTTGGGTCTTTTTTTTTTTTTTGTCAGGAAACTCTCTGAATAACACAGAGATCTATCATGATACAGATGTATTTCTTGAAGATTACAAGGAAATGAATAAGAGCTTTAAGATATTTGTTTATCCCCATAAACCTGATGATCCCTTTGCAAATGTGCTATTGCCTGAGGATTATAATCCTGAAGGTCCCTATACCAGTGAACTTTACTTCAAAAAAGCTCTTTTCAACAGCCATTTCATCACCAAAGATCCCAATGAAGCTCATCTTTTCTACATGCCTTTTTCCATTCTTCATCTGCGCCACGATCCGAGAATCGGCCCCGAAAAACTCCAAGATTTCGTCAAGGATTACATCTTTAACATCAGTCATAAGTACCCTTTTTGGAACCGAACCGGCGGAGCCGATCATTTCTACACCGCGTGCCATTCGATCAGCGAGATCGCGATGGATAAAACCGTCGAAGCTAAAGAAAACTCCATTCAACTCGTTTGTACGTCGACGTATTTTGTGACGGGCTATTTCCCTCACAAAGATGTCTCATTGCCTCAAATTTGGGTTAAAAAGCATGACCCCGAAACACTTGTTTCATCCAAAAGGTGAACCTTTTCGAACTTTTCAATTCCGGTAGTACTTGCGGATGTAACAGATGCTATTTTGGATTGCAGGAACCGACTAGCTTTCTTTGCAGGGCGAGTGAATTCCCCTGTAAGAGCAGCTCTATTTAAACACTGGGTCAACGACACCGAAATATTCGCACATTTCGGTGGACTCGAGACCAACGACGGCAAGGAACAACTCCGTAGCAAGTTTTGTCTTCACGTCAAAGGGTTCGAAATAAACACGGCGAGGGTGACCGACGCATTGCACTACGGGTGCGTCCCGGTAATACTTGCCAACCACCATGATCTCCCTTTCACGGATATACTCAATTGGAAAAGCTTCTCGGTTGTAGTGCATTACATGGATATACCAGTGTTGAGAAAAATACTACAAGGGATAAGCTTTGAAGAGCTTTCATGGCTACAAAGCAATGTGATGAAAGTGAGGAAACATTTCGAATGGAATGTTCCAGCAGTTGATTATGATGCCTTTTATATGACCATGTATGAATTGTGGCTCAGAAAAAGTTCAGTCAGGGTTTGAGTTAGTGCTTCCAGAGAATTTATATGAAGATTCTTATCAGCTTTTCTGCAAATATTTTATTTTTTTTACCCATTTTTTTTATGATTTCGGTATCCGATTGTAATATTGGGATTGGATTATTTCGGATTGTGAAGATAAACTATGATTGTTTCATTCAACTCCATGAAAATATTTTTTTAATAATAAATTCAACTGTTGAACCGACACGGCACACACTGGCAAAAGAAACCCGACACAGATGACAGGCCTGATATAATTCAAGCTATAATTTCTTAATTTTATTTTGGGTAAATTGCAATAGAAGTTACTTAATTATTAGTTAATTTCTTTTTTATCATTTAACTATTCAATTTTGTCTTTTTTGTCACTAACTAACTACCAATAATTATTTTGTAATTTTTCATAATTAAGTAATCAATATTTATTTTTAATAATAATTGGGTGATTACTTATGTGATTTTCCCAATTAAATAAAACAATTAGTTATCAATTTAAAGAGAATTTTCATTTAGCATTAAACCTAAAAAATAACTAAAATAAATTTAAGTAGGTTTTTATTTGCTCTCGTAATTTGATTATCTTCTCAAATTTTACATTAAATTATTAATAAATTTATATTTTGATCACTAAATTTTAAAAAGTTATAAAATAATCACTGAATTATTAAAAATTTTTATTTAAATCACTGAACTGTTAAAATCACACTCTATGGCATTTTCTGTTCATACCACTTATATCAATTGAAAACTCTCATTCCTCTTCCCTTTTATAGTTTTTTTTTCATGGGACAACTTTAAATGTCATGTATTTATGAATCAAAATCTAAACAAATTTTTTTACTAATCTTCAATAATGAATATCAAATCAATCTTGGATATAAGAAATGTTCTTCTATTCATCGATAGGTATTTAATCCACCGTATCAAAAGTCAATTGTCGCTTGAAGCTCAAGCCGAGCTTAAAAAATAAGCTAAACAACTAATAATTTAAATAAAAACTTTCGAATAATTCAGTAACTTAAATGAAAACTTGAAAATACTTCAATAATTATTTTATAATTTTTCAAAGTTAAATAATTAAAATATAAATATACTAATAATTTAGTACAATTTACTTATTTATTTTATTAAAAAGTAAATAACAAAATCAAAAGAAAAAGGACAAAAATGAAAATCCATTCGCTCTTGATTTGGTACGTACTTTACGACCTTTTTTTCTAGCTTGAGTCACTTCTATAGTATTCTTCGTTCCAGCTTGGTTTAAACCAATATATATATATATATTAAAAGAAATTAACTTTAAAGGATCTTTTGTTTCAGGTTTAAGCTTCCTTATATACCAATTAAGAGTCTTTGGGGCTCTTTTCTTTATTTTTGGCTGTTTAGCAGAAAAAACTTTTTCAAATTCCTAATACAAAGAGACAAATCTGGGTTTTTACGGATTTGTCTTAAATCTTTTGCTTCTTATTCAGATTTGAACTTTACCCATTCCCCAATCCCTGTTTGCCAGCCAAGAAAATCTAGGGAAAATGAAATTGAAGGTTCAAATCTTTGATTCAAATCTATGTTCTTTACGTTCCTAATAATTGGATTTTCTGAAACTATGTTCTCTTCTCTGGGAGTTTAGATTACGTTCCAGGTAACACAAAGAAAGTCCTTTTTTCTTTTAATTATATTTGTCTTACTTTAATTTGTTTTTAAATGTGATTTTGGTTTTGTATTTTGTGATATATATTTGGATTTTTTCGAATGTAGGGAGAATTGGGTGTTAAATTCAACATCCAAGAACTAACTATTTTGATGAGCTAAGGATGGCGTTCAAATCTAAGATAAAATGGGTTGCATTATTTGTGTTGACTTTATCTTTGGGATCATTGACCGTTCATCTTTCGTTAACAAAGTTTTCAAGTATGAATTTAGTCCAGTATAGCGCAAAAGAAGCTTTAAGCCATGATTTTCCATATATTGGATCCCCTGTAAGTTCTTTTCGGGGTTCAGTTTATGAATGCTTTATGTTCATATGTTTCCATTTATGAGATGTTGATTTCATCATCACTGGTTTCTTCTTGTATGTTGAAGGTTGGCAGAAATAAGAGGCTATGGGGTGCTGTGAGGTCTTTAGAGTCTTTGCAGCCATATGCAAACCCTAGAAACGGATATCCAGGTAAATGATTTCGGTTAGACTACCTAATTATGTATTTATGCTTCTATACTACCCAAGTTTACATTAGGTTGCCATGCATTTCATTAGTAGATGTGTCGAATTGGTACTATGTTTAAGTGAAGTAATGCAAGGATTTATATCGTTGTATGGGTGATGATAACAGTCTAATTAGAATTGCCTTGAATTATAAGAGATGTGTCAAAACGATAAGATTTTAAAATGAAATAATTAGGATTTATATTGTTGTATAAGTGATGGTAGCTGTCTAATTAGAATTGCCCTGCATTTATCTGAATGACAATTCATGCTCGATAGAAGCTAGAAAGATGATGATCTGTGCATTTTCAAAAAATGTTGTAGAACTATTAATCTTTGAAGTAGTGTCATATTTTATAGTTCTCGAGTTAAAGTTGGTAGATGTGAAAAATCAGTCTTTTTTATTGTATTTTACAATAGAACACATACATATTTATACATATAGTTTTAGCCTAACTTAGGAAACTTTACACTAGGAAACAGACTAATTCTAGGGATCTGTACAGCCTTAAAGTTAGGGATAGAATGCCTTAAAGTCAGGGATAAAATATCATAATTGATATGCCCAAATATTCTTGAAATCTGACACTCCCCCTCAAGCTGGGAAGTGGATATCATCCATTCTCAGCTTGCTTATTAATTTTTGAAACAACTTTCCAGACAATCCTTTGGTAAGTATGTCTGCTAGTTGTTCACCAGTGGACACAAATGGAGTGCAAATTAAGCCACTGTCCAGCTTTTCTTTTATGAAATGTCTGTCAACCTCAACGTGCTTCGTTCGATCATGTTGAACTGGATTATGAGCGATATTGATAGCAGACTTATTATCGCAATATAACTTCATTGGACCTTCCCACTTGATCTTTAAGTCTTCTAAAATAATCTTCAGCCATAATAATTCACAAACTCCAAGAGCCATTGCCCTAAATTCTGCTTCTGCACTAGATCGAGCCACAACGTTTTGTTTTTTACTCCTCCAAGTCACCAGATTACCTCCTAGGAAGGTGCAATAACCAGAGGTTGATCTTCTATCAACCATAGATCCTGCATAATCTGCATCAGTGTAGGCTTCAAGGGTTAAATTTTCTCCCTTTTTGAATAAGATCCCTTTGCCTGGTGTGCCTTTTAAGTACTGTAGGATCTGATATACAGCTTTAAGATGTGGTTCCTTAGGATTGTGCATAAACTGACTTACAACACCCACTGCATAAGCAATATCTGGTCTGGTATGAGACAAATAAATAAGCTTTCCCACAAGCCTTTGATATGACTTTTTATCAACTGCTGCATCTTCTAGTGCTTCTCCAAGTTTGTGATTCACCTCTATGGGTGTCTCTACTGGTTTACAACCCAACTTCCCTGTTTCGGTTAGCAAATCAACTATATATTTTTGCTGAGATATGAATATTCCTTCCCGAGAATGTGCCACCTCAATACCAAGGAAATATTTTAACTTGCCTAATTCTTTGACTTCGAATTCTTTTACTAGGCATTTCTTTAACTTCTCCATTCCTTCTAGATCATCACCAGTTACTATGATGTCATCAACGTAGACTAATAGAGCAGTCACTCCCCCTGAAGGTGAATGTTTCATGAACAGAGTGTGATCTCCTTGACTCTGTTTATACCCTAACTTAATCATTACTTTGGTAAATCTTCCAAACCAAGCCCTTGGGGACTGTTTTAATCCATACAAAGCCTTTTTTAGTCTGCAAACAACCTGTCCTGTACTTGGACCGAATCCTGGAGGAACATCCATGTATACTTCCTCTTCTAGGTCACCGTGTAAAAAGGCATTTTTTATGTCAAATTGCTGTAATTTCCAGCCTCGGTTGGCAGCTAGTGACAACAATACTCTTACAGTGTTCATCTTTGCAACAGGAGCGAATGTCTCAAGGTAATCTATCCCATACATTTGAGTGTACCCTTTAGCAACCAGTCTTGCTTTGTACCTCTCCAAAGAACCATCTGAGTTATACTTCACTGTGTACACCCATCGACATCCCACTGGTTTCTTTCCTTCTGGTAATTTCACTAAGTCCCATGTCTTATTTTTTTCCAAAGCTTCCATTTCAACTTTCATGGCATTTCTCCAATTCTCATCTTCTAATGCCTCGAATACAGTTTTAGGAATGGAAATAGAGTTTAGGCTAGTAAGAAAGGCTTTGTGTCGATGGGACAAGTTTTTGTAAGATATAAATAGGTGCAAGGGATGTTTTGTACAGGCTCGAGTTCCCTTTCTAATAGCAATGGGAAAATCATCTAAATCTGTATTATTAGGATTCAAAGTAGGTTCAGCAATTACCTCAGACTGTATAGGAGAAGAGGATGATTGAACTTGCACTGGTGCCTTTTTCCTTGAGTAAACCTGTAAAGGACGAATAGTGTCCTGAATTCCTCTTGGTGATTTTGGTGTACTAGGTTCTGTTTGTGTAGGGGGCATTGTTTCAAGTTGGGCAGGTTGGTTAGTAGGCAAGGTCTGAATGAGGGTGTTTGGTTGCTGGACAGAAGCTGGAATGGGAGTGTTTGGAGTGTTTGGAGCTGGAATGGTGTTTGGTTGCTGGACAGAAGTTGGAATGGGAGTGTTTGGAGTGTTTGGAGTTGGAATGGTGGAAGTATTTGAGTGCTGGACAGTAGCTGGAATGTCAAGAAGAAAAAATTCTTTGTCCTTATCTTCTGTGAATAAAATCTCCCCCTGAAGGTAAGGACGAGTAAAGAAATTTTCTTGTTCAGCAAAGGTAACATCAGCTGTTACAAAAAATTTTTTAGTGGCTGGATGATAGCATTTGTACCCCTTTTGAGTGGAAGAATAACCAATAAAGACACACTTGACAGCCCGTGGATCAAATTTCCCTCTATTTTGAGAATGAACATGGACAAAGGCAACACAGCCAAATATTTTGGGAGTGAGATTACTGGATGTATTGAAATCAGGAAAAAATTTGGCTAGAACTTGCATAGGACTCTGAGACTCAAGGATCTTTGTAGGCAACCTATTTAACAAATGAGTAGCAGTTAAAACAGCCTCCCCCCAGTATTGTTTAGGGACATTTTTTTGGAACAATAAGGCTCTTGTGATTGCTAAAATGTGACCATTCTTCCTTTCGGCAACACCATTTTGTTGTGGTGTATTTACACAAGATGACTCATGTATAATGCCTCTTTCTTGGAAATATTCTGAGAGGAATTGATTGAAATAATCCTTTGCATTGTCTGACCTAAACCTTTTTATTTCAGTCCCAAATTGTGTTTTGACCATATTGTAAAAGGTGGAAAAAACAGACCTAACATCAGATTTCTGTTTTAAAAGAAATACCCAAGACACACGAGTACAATCATCGATAAAAGATACAAACCACCGAGCTCCCGAAATATTTGAAATAGTGGATGGCCCCCAAACATCACTATGAACAAGAGTAAAAGGAGTGGAAGTTTTTTTATTGCTTACTGGGAAAGAGGTACGTTTATGTTTTGCAAGTTCACAGATATCACAATGAAATTTTTCAATGGTTATTCCTTTGAACAATGAAGGAAACATAATTTTAAGGACTCTAAACGATGGGTGACCAAGGCGAAGGTGATAGAGCCAAATTTGGTCTTTATTGGTTTTAATAGATTCGGAAATGAAAGATAAGGGTGAGGAATTCAGATCACTAACTTCTTCACTGGATTCTTCAAGATAATATAGGCCATTTATTTCCTTAGCATGTCCAATCATCCTCCTCGTATTCTGTTCCTGAAAAAAACATTTATTGTGACAGAAAACCACTTTACAGTTAGAATCTTTGGTAATTTTTTGAATGGATAAAAGATTGGTAAATAGTTTTGGAACATGAAGAACATTTTTTAGAGTAAGGGTTTTGTTTATAACAATATCACCTTGACCGGCTACTGTGATCATAGAACCATCAACCACTGTTATTTTTCTATTACTAGGACAGGGTGTATATGAAACAAATTTGTGTGAGGAGTGGGTCATGTGGTCTGTAGCTCCTGAGTCAATGACCCAAGAACTTTTGGTGTCTGTATTCAAGGCTTTAGAATTTTGAGAAGAGGATATACCTGAAAAAAACAAACTACAAGTACCTGTTGGAGAAGATTTTTCCAATGATCCCAACAAATTTCTTAACTTCTCAATTTCCTCCTTTTTAAATTCAATCGGCAATTCCTGAGAAATTTTTTCATCTCGCTGACTTGCTGTATTTGCTCGTCCTTGTCCCCTAAATTGTTCACCCTTTTTTGAAAAATTTTTGTTTGTTGTTTGTGGCTTACCATGGAGTTTCCAGCATTGGTTAACAAGAATTTCTGGGCTACTGACTTTGACAGTTTCAGTCATATTGTGTTTAACAAGTTCTATAGACTTGAGGACTGGTTGGGAGACAAGAAAAAAAGGAACAGGCTTAAAGAAATCGGCTAAAAAATTCCAGAAATCGGGCTTAAAGAACAGGCTCTGATACCATGTGAAAAATCAGTCTTTTTTATTGTATTTTACAATAGAACACATACATATTTATACATATAGTTTTAGCCTAACTTAGGAAACTTTACACTAGGAAACAGACTAATTCTAGGGATCTGTACAGCCTTAAAGTTAGGGATAGAATGCCTTAAAGTCAGGGATAAAATATCATAATTGATATGCCCAAATATTCTTGAAATCTGACAGTAGATTCGCATTTGGCTTGTGAAGGACACATAAGTATGCCCACACTAAGTTTAGATTTGTGGCAAAAGCGGCAAATTAATAGGCATAAGTGATCTTAAGTATTTACTGAGATTACAATTTGTTTTGTAATTTTTAAGATAACTGTTATAGGTTTTCTATAAGAAAAACGAAAGCTTGAGATCTCTATGATACGTGAGAAATAGAAAAGAACTATTTGGGTAAAAACCGGTGTATTCTTGATTTTTGCTAATGAAGTTTACCGGAACTGCAATTTTCTGTTTACTTTCCGATTAAACAAAACCTGTACTTGTTGTTTGGTTTTGTCCTTGTTGCTTGATAATTCTTTTAGCCTCTTGCTAAGTAATTGATCATCTCTCTTTGAACAGTTCCGGGTAAAACTAGTAATGGTTTCATCTATGCAAAAATCTTTGGTGGATTCGAGAAGATAAGATCTTCGGTACGACTATTAGATGCTTTAAAGTTGTTTTTATTACTATTCTTTGTTGGTTGTTCATGACCTTTTTTGTTAAATTTCTAGATATGTGATCTTGTCACCATATCCAGGCTTCTAAATGCTACTCTCGTAATTCCAGAGATACAAGAAAGTACTCGTTCGAAAGGCATAAGGTATAGTTGCCTAATGTATTTCTTATAGATTGAATTTCAGGCCATATACAATATTATATCTTACTCCCGTCATTGCTATACAGTTATAAATTCAAGAGTTTTTCCTATCTTTACGTTGAGGAACAGTTCATTGCTTCACTTAAAAATGATGTGAATATCATAAAAAGCTTGCCTGAGTATTTTAAGTCTGCGAGAAGAAGGAGCGAGTTCCCTACTTTCAAGCCCAAAAGTTCTGCTTCTCCAAATTATTATGTCAAAGAAATTTTGCCTAGCTTAAAGAAAGCCAAGGTTATTGGGTTGATAATTATGGACGGAGGGTGTCTGCAGGTAGATCGAAGTCTTATAATTATACATAATATATTTATCATAACTGCAAAAGAAAAAAGTTTGATCATGTGTAAATATTCTCTTGAAGTGCAAAAATTGCTTTTGGAAACGCATGTCCTGTTCAGATATACATAATTCCTATAAATATATATATGTTCTCTCTAAATTTAACGAATATCCCTATTCTTGTTTATGTTATTTATCTCTTTCTCTCTCTCTATTCATGCATGTTAAGACAAGTTCAATGTGTCATTATTTTCATGAGGGCTCATAGGAACTGGGGAATGATGCTTTCTAGGAGAAAGAAAGATCAATTTTTCTTTTGAGAAAACATTTGTTAGTTAATTTTGGTTAGAAGTTGCCTGTTCATATTGGATTCCGGACCATAATTTTACGTTGCAAAATGATTTTAATTGACAGTCCAATAATCAATATTTTGTTTCATGTGATTTCCATGCTTAAGAGTCTTAGCAGTGATTGCATCACTGTCTCTAGTACAAAAAATTCCTCTAGTTTATATCTATTGTTTGAATCAGTTTCATATTCATCTGACCACCCTCATCAGGATTTTTCTCATCATTCCAAGTTAGTGTGTACTTATCTCAGCGGGAACTTCATTGCTTCTTGTTTAAAGCAACTTTCTAGCTCTCGGGTCTAATTTATTCTAGCCCTCTTGTGGCTGCGAGAGCAATTTTGCATGATGTTTATGTGTTAATATTCATTTATCAAATATATTTACTGTTTCTTGCAATTTAAGTTCTTTCTAAATTAATGACTAACTATAAGATTAACATTGAAGTACTAACTGTAACCCTTTCAGCCGATTCTTCCACCTATCCTGTCTGAGTTTCAGAGGCTTAGATGCAGAGTTGCCTTTCACGCACTCCAGTTTCGTCCTGAAATTCAGATCCTTGGCCTCCGGATGGTGGAAAGGTATAATTTCCATTTGCCTTTCTGCTAAAGTCTTAAGACGCTGGAGTACGCTTGTAAAATATATGAAGTTATCCATTGCTTGATCAAGATTTATCCGAGTCCTTATGCCACTTATCTTCTGTCTGTTTTTATTGAATCTGAACTTTCTAATCTACCTGCAGACTACGAGCATGGGGACAACCTTTCCTAGCATATCATCCGGGTATGTTGAGGGACACCTTGGCATATCACGGATGTGCTGAGCTTTTCCAGGTCAGCTGTTGATGCTTTTTTTTTTTTTTACGTGCACCACTGTAATATAGCATAAGTTGCATATTTTCTTTATCCCCCCTTAACTTATATAACATCTTCAACATTTGACATTCTTTCTTTTGAAGTATTTGCAACTTTTAACCCAAAAAAAAAAAAAAAAAGAATTCAATTAACATGTTCTTCCGACTTTATATAGTTTTCGTTACTTCATCTTGGTACTTTTGCTGCTTTTAGGATGTTCATACAGAACTTATACAATATCGAAGGGAACAGATGATCAAGCAAGGAATCGTTAATGACGAATTAAGTGTTGAATCGCATATCCGCAGAGAAAATGGTTCATGTCCTCTCATGCCTGAAGAAGTATGTTATGTATAGAATTCACTGTTGCGCTTGAGAGTTTTGTTTTGCCTTTCATGTATTTAGTTTTGTATAATTCCTTGATAGTCCAATTAAATTCCTTGTTTCTTTCCTTGTTGCAAGCTTTTCGGATTGAAATTTATTACATCAAAGTTTACTTGTCCTAATTGTTGAGCTTTCATAAATT
Source organism: Gossypium stocksii (assembly GCA_020496765.1). NCBI lineage: Eukaryota > Viridiplantae > Streptophyta > Magnoliopsida > Malvales > Malvaceae > Gossypium > Gossypium stocksii. The sequence goes on from CM035623.1 coordinate 118,396,223, forward strand.
TTCGAACCCTGATAACATGTACAGACAATGGCATGAAGTGACCTCTCAAGCATACTTTTCTTGGTTCTCGTTAATTTGTTTGGAAAGAAAGCTTAGTGATCCCTTAAGAAAGCAATCTTTCCAATATCTGATTATTGATCTAAGCTAGAAATATTGGAAATGAGGGAAATTGCTTTTAAAACGAGAAATGCTAATTGCTCGCAATTTTATGATTTATTAATGTATTTTGCAGCAGGCCATGGAATCACATACCTGTTTAGGATAGAGGGGGAAATGGAAACAGAAAATCCGAATTTATTCCAGTGATCGAATGCCGTTAAGAGTGTCTATGGTTACTGGGAATTTCATTGATGTTGTAGGGATGTTTTCAATGACAATGTTATTGGATTTTTGTGCTTCACTTACATTTGTTTATTTGTATTTTTGCAGGTCGGACTTCTTCTTCGTGCAATGGGCTATCCTTCTAACACAATTATATACGTGGCAGGTTCTCAAACTTTTGGCGGTCAACGTCTTCTGATCCCTCTACGTGCTATGTTTGCAAATGTAGTCGATCGCACTTCGTTGTGCAGCAAAACAGAGTTGTCAGATTTGGTTGGTCCTGAAACACCTCTTCCACCTGATGTTTTTAAGATGCCTAATCCGAAAAGTGAAGAACAACTCAAAGAAGAGTGGAATAGAGCTGGTCCACGGCCTCGACCCCTTCCTCCACCTCCTGATAGGCCTGTATATCAACATGAAAAAGAAGGCTGGTATGCTTGGATTACTGAGAATGACAAAGAACCCAATCCTTCCCCACTGGATCTTAGGATGCAAGCTCACAGGTTACTTTGGGATGCCCTTGATTATATAGTCTCTGTGGAAGCAGATGCATTCTTTCCTGGTTTTCACAGTGATGGCAGCAGATGGCCTGATTTCTCAGGCTTGGTTATTGGACAGAGGTTGTACGAAAGGGCTTCTTCTCGGACATATCGACCAGACAGGTTTGATTAAAAATGCATGTCTTTTTGAATAATCCACATTTACTGTGTGAATATATTTGTGTCTGACACCATCTATCTTATTTTCTTCAAACAGGAAAAAACTTGCTGAACTTTTCAACGTAATCCGTGACGACATGTACCGTCCGAAGCGTAATTGGATACTATCAGCTAGAGAACATCTCAACAGAAGTTTGAGCGAAGAGGGCCTTATCAGACAGTCACTGTTGTCAAAGCCAACTTCTTTTCTGTCCCATCCGATTCCCGAATGCTCTTGTAGAATTTCTTCTGTTGAGATCACAAAACCTACAAAAGGCAGAGATGGCAGAATTTTATTCGGAGGTGAACCGGAATGCCCCAAATGGATGCAATCAGCTAGGGCTGAAAAGGCTAGAACCGATGAAACTGAACCAGCAGAAGACGAGAACGATGTACCTGAACAGCTAGAACCAGATGTCATAAGTAGCTTAACTTCACTGATTGATCATGACGAAGAATGGGATCCAAACGACTAACTGGATTTATAGACAGTACGTTTCTATCTTCATATATATCATCAACGGGTGAGAATTCATTTGCCGGAGAACTTTCGACACGGAGGGTAACAAGTAAACGTCATTCTTTGATTTCCATAGTTACAGTCTCTAATGTTTTTGAGGTGAATAAAGTAGTCAATTTATTTGTCTTTTTCTTTTCTTTTATTTTTAGTAGATTCATAGAAACCAAAAGAATTATTCCAATGTCTTTATACATCAAATAGTTGTTCTAACATGAGAAGGGTGAAAAGATTCAAGTCATAGATTTTGTCATTGGAGAAGCTGAAAGTCATTGCTGTAATTTTTCTTTTAGTATTTCTCACTATGCTTCTTCAACTGGGTTCTTTTATCCTATTATTATTGTTATTCTTTTTGGGGGTTAAAAGGATGTAAATTTGCAGAGGTTGTTAATGAGATAGTTTTGTTATCACAATCTTTTATAATGTGATTAGTTGGATTTTTTTTTGTTGTTGTCGTCGTCTTCTTTTTTAGTTTGGGTGATTAAGGCAAATTTAAAAGCTAGTTTTAATGAAAATTTTCATTTGTGTTCTGAGAGACATGGAATTATTTTTTCATGTCAAAATTTGTGTAAGGTGATTTAAAAAAAAAAAGGAAATTCACAAGCTAGAGTTCAAATACAGACGTTTTTTAAAGAAAAATACGCGACGTTCTTGCCACTATTTTAATCTTGCTTGAGAAATTTTATCACCGATTTAACCTTGTGGGATTCTTAAACTACACTAGTATATGGAAATAGTTTTCTTTCAAAGTATATATTTAAATTGACATTTTAATAAAATTTTCAAAAATTTCAGTTTTTATCTTTTTTATGTATTAATATATATTTATATCGTGTACCATTATCAAGTTTTTTAGGGTAAAAAGAAAATTCGATTAAACCATTGGAGTAACGATAAAAAATTTGCAAAAAATACGTTTAAAAGACTTGCATTACACGATTGATATCAAGTCCAGGTGTGCATGGATTTATGGTTTGGCTCATGCTTGATTTGTAGTATTTTGTAGCGAATTTGGTTTTGTGGTTTGGCTATAGATAGAGATGGTATTAGTTTGTAATTGACCAAATCACCACAATTTAATAAACACACCAAGATAAATTTTAATATAATGATTAAAAAGGCAAAACTTAATATTTTACCATAAAAATGAAAATTGAAAACACATCTATATTGCAAATCAACTACGAACCATGATATCAAAAGAACATAATATGTTTCCAACTTCCATCATCACAGTGATCAAACCAAACAAAGACAATAGGAGTTCGTAATATAGACCTCAAATTATTCACACCAACGGCCGACATAACAATAATTGATGGAATTCCTATAATGTGTGTATGTATATAAAGATTATATATAACAAATTGAAGACACAATCTAAGCACCTTTGTTACTGCTCCAGGGCTTGATCACCGCAACGACGATAATTACAACAATTAGGAGAAGGATGATAATAGCAATGCACATCCACTTCCTAGAGTTCTTCTGCAAGCTCTTGGCTCTTTGGAGAGCGGTATTCCCTGACTGCACGTGATCTACTGCACTTGAGACCTGAGAATTTGAAATGATGAGAAGAACAGTTTAATTGCGCTCAATTACCTAAGAATTTGCAATGATGAGCACAACTTTACTGCTAGTCAGATATAGAATTAATGAAGAGTTCAATTACCTGAGATTCTATGTTGTCAAGCATGTCTCCTTGTGCATCAACCAGAACCGCCATGTCCAAAAATATCTGCATAAGATACGTTGTTAATTATTGATCCAAAATTATAGCATAAATGCACTTAAGTGAGATAATTCTTTGTTCAAAACATTTCTGAACGGGAATCCATCCAAAAGCATTCAAGATTCGACGGTAAGTGCTCCTGACTCGTAATAAATTGGTGTATTGACATAGGACAAAGATCTCAAAAGAGAATAATCATTAAATAAAGTTCTTATGGGTAGTATATGTGCTTTTCAACATGACATACAAAAGAAATGAAGTTTAGGAATACGCTTCAAGAAGTTTTGAAAACATAGGCATAGCCCTGAATTTAATTTTGACATTTTGATCATCTTGATCAAATTGGTGCAACCTCAAGGCGACAAACTAATTAAGTACCTGTTGTAGATCAAGAAGCTTTTTCTCTAAATCTCTAACTGCTTCATGGCGCTCGTGAATTTCAGATACAGTGTCCATTATCTGCAAACATACCAAACATTAGTTTAACCATAGCCAATTTCTAATAACTTATCTTCCATGAAATCAGTCCCACTACCAACAAGGTCAAGTATCACTACAGCTTGAGATGAGGGAAAAGAGAATACTGAAATCCAATACTCAAGCTATCAAATGGAAGTTCATTTTTGAAAATCAAAAATGGTTTTAGGGACGAAAGACAAATATTAGCTTCCTGAAATTGCTTAAGAAAAATACTATTATTATGAAGGAAGAAAAAGGAAATTTAAGACAAACCCGGCCTCGTCCCTGCTCCTGAATTGCTTTCTGGAATATTTGTTCGCTATCTCCAGTATCAATCAATTTTTCAATTGTCTGTACATTGTTGAACAGTCAGATACGTACCAAATATGATAGAGAATAATTCATAATGTCAGGAGAGAAGTAAATCATACCTCTTCATCAGGCCTAGTGCCCGTCACTGGAAATCATAATAACCAGAGAAGATGAATATTAGCTCCTTGTCAGTATCATATTATAGCAATTAATAAAGAGTACCAGGTAAGATCTCAACCTGTGAAAACACGTCTCTCAACAACATCCCGATACTCTTGATGAATGGTTTCCCTCAGAGTCTGCAATTGGTTAATACAAAGAACAGAGAGGTTAAGAATAAAGGAGACATAGACAGAGCAATTAAATAACATCTTAAAATATCTATATCTAACCTACCTGAAATTCAGCCATTTTGTCCCTCAACTTCTTTTTCACAGCACTGCAACAAAAAAGATGGTTGTCATAAGAAGACACATAAATTATGATAAAATTCTACAAGCCCCAAAGCTAGAAATAGGTTTTCATTAGACAGGTGATGCATCACAATCATTAACAAATTGGATAAGACAACACTATACCATGGTTAAGAATTAAATACAGCGCTAATCATGAACCAAAATCACAACCAATGTATTTTTCAAGAAGCATGGTACAAAAGCAAGCTTCATTTACTCATAGCCAGCATTCGCTCCATATGCCCATTGAAGCAAGGAGATAAATATGCTTTAGATATAATATGCTAACAACACATGCTCCAATATTTGCAGAAAGCCATATATAACTTCTTTTTAAGTATCAAGAAAAAATGGTAGTGGCCCTGAATCCTTAAAAACCTGCCAGATTTTGTCAAACTAAACATGGCAAGGAAAATACAATATACCTGACTTCTGTTAAGCTTAATTTAGTTCCACATTAATGGTAATTAACTAAAACAGCTTTAATTCTATATTTAAAAGGAATATGGAGCAATAGAAAAAGGATCGTATATTACAGGGTTGTTGACGTCCTTGACCGGTCTACACCTGTTCCTTTTCCGCATCCAGGCTTCTGCCTATTGGCTAAATTCTACCCAACATCAAGAAAAAGAAATAAGCAACCTGTGAGATACGAATGAACAAAATAAAAGCAGTCAGTAACTTACCTCTCGGTCCAATTCGTCAATTTTCCCCTTTACAAAACGAGATATTTTTCCAACTTCATCAACATCTTTTTCCATTCGCTGCTTAATAGCTACAGATGATAATAGCATCCGTCATAAGCAATGTCATTAAAGGAATAGATACAAATGCAAGTCTCATCATGGTTTTTCTTTTCCTGCATCTTTAGTGAAACTAGGAATGTAAGAAAACATGCAACAAACTATTGCTTACATTTCATGGCAGGAGCCTTAGTCACTGCTTTTGATTCCTCATGTGCATCCTACATAGAAATGCATCATAAGAACATCTTAATCAGTACTCAATATTGTTACTTACAAGATTCATCATTAACAAATCATCTAACAAATTATGTTAAGCAAGTTTGAACAGATAAGCTTGGGCATGAATTCATTAAACAAGAAAAGAAAATATTAAACAAAATTACACTGGAATTTAACAAGCATAGACTCCTTCAAAATCTCACGTTTTAGATCTTACAGCTAGAGAGAGAGAGAGTAGGATCTTAATGCTTTCCCAATGCAGACTTAGAAAATCATGGGACCAATACAAAATATGAACAACTTTAAAATCTAGAGGGCGAAAGACCAACTACATTCAAGATGTTGAAAAGATGCTAGCTCTTCTTTAATCTAGTCTAGTGCTTCCATAAGGAGGACTAAAAAAGAGTAAGAAATCCTCAAATTTTCAGTCATTTTGAGAAGAATTATATTGAAAATTTCCTAAAATTCATAGTAGCGAACAAAACAGTAAAGACAGATTGTGAAGCTTTGGTATCATACAAGGATCGGAAAAGGTATTAAATCAGATACCTGAAGCTTTTTGAGTAGCTTGTCCAGCTTCTCATATTGTTTATCTATCTCTTGAACCTGGCAAAGACAGAATTGTATGAGAACAAAGATTCAAGCTACATTATACCAATATGATGAACTTAAGTCTTATAGAATAAATGTTATGAGAAGAAACACAAAAGGGACAAATAAAGTTGAAACTACATTTTATTCTTCAATGAACAATTACATCAAGAAGTCCAGCACCTTTTTAAAGAAATTTTGAAGGCCTAGTTCATCTGCATTTGCTTGAGCTCCTAATTCGATATCCCCACCATGAGATCCTTGACCTTGCCCTTGACCTCTAGGGATCTCAAATGAATCCTGCAACAAATACAAAACAAGTAAGCAAAACTAAATTCAAAGCTACTGTAATAATTACTAAGCATAACACAAGAAAGATAAAATCATCTGATCATTCTAAACAAACCAAGAATTTACAGAGATAGCCATCTAAGAATACCCTAATTATAACAAAAAACAAATCTATAGACAGCAAAGCAAAATTACAAAAAAATCAGTGACTTCTTTTACAAGGTTAAGCCATAATTCTAGTGATCTAGCCTTCCAATTTTCTAAAAGAAATTTCTAAATAGATCTTAATTCTGCTTGATTAAATTATTACAGCATTAAGCTCACTAGTGTCCTAAATAATAAGATTCAGCATTCAAAATTCTCAATTCACTTAAGTTTCCTCCATTTTCGCAGAATCCAAGCAGAAGAAACGAAACTAAATCACCGAAATATAATCTTGTTTTCCACTTCAATCACGATCAAATTTTATTTTATTTTTTTACAAAATGCAGCTATCTTAGTAACAATAATAAAAAAGAAAGAAAAACTTAGATCCAAACAAAAACAAATACAGCCAAAAACAAACAAATCTGTATAAAAAAATTTCGAAAACGAAAACGTTACCGATAGAAGGTCGTTCATTGTGGAAAGATGAATAAAAGGCTCGACGAAGCTTCAAAGATAAGAAACCAAAAACTGAAAAGAAAAAAGAAACCTAAAGAAAGCAAATTATCAAGAGATCTAAAAAAAACACTAAACAAAAATGTGATTAATTTTAATACTAAACATTCACTATAAGTCTATGACCTGGTTTCCAATTTAAAACCAGGTCTATTTCTAGGGCTCCAAGGGTTTTTTTTCTTCAGTGATTTTCCAGAGAGAAAAGGAAGAGAAAATAAGGGGAGAGAGAGAGAGAGAGATCTGTTTGGGAGTTGGGAAAGTGTGTGAAGCAGCTAATACTCAGAAAACGTGACGGGAATGATTGAGTGCGATGAGTTGTAGGGGAATTATTTAAATCAAAGGACGGTGGGAATTGGTGGGCCCGTTTGATTAACGGCAACTAATTGTCAGGTTTTAAGGAGTGTTTGATTTTTTAATTACTGTTTTTCGAAGGGAAAACGTTGTGTCCTGCTGTATTGTTCTTTGTTTACACTGTTTTTTCTTTTCCTTTTTTTGGCTTTCCTTCGGGTGGCGGAAACTGGAAACCTTTGTCTTTCTTTGTCTGAAATTTTGTCAATTGACTCATTTGCCCTTGTTCAGTCACGTCCAATCACGTCCAAGGATTTATAAATCTCAAATAGAAGCGTACATGAGTAAGTTCTCATTATATTAAAGCTCAATTTTTAAAAAATTTCAAGTTTAGTCTACTCCAAATGGCTTAAAAAACTTATATTATAGTTTAAAAATAAAAAAATATTTTTTATTAATATTTATATATTTTATAATTAATTTTAAATAAAAAATATTTTAAAAATCATTTTATTTGCATTTAAATTGACTTAGAGATAAAAATTCTTTATTCAAATTCAATTTAAATTGAATCAGATTAATTGACAATTTTATTCGACATAAATTAACAACTCAACCCCGCAACCTCATCCGCGTTACTCACATCAGTGCGCAACCTTGCAACATCATTCTTCAAGTTTTTTATCTGTGACTTACAGTTACTCCCCAATGAGTTTTTCCATTGTAAGTGTTGATCTGCACAATTAGATAATTTAGTGTCCAGAGGAACATTTAATCCATTTGACCAAGCACCAGTAACAACATCATAGAAACCTCCCTCACTTAGCCATGTGTTTTCGAACCTGAACTGATAGGTCTTGGGCTGTAAAATACTCTTACGCACAACTAATTTAACAGGAGAATGGTCCGAAGTAGCACTAACAAGATTATAGAACCTCTAAGTCCAAGCCATATTAACAAACGCTCTATTCAGACATTCCATAACAAACGAGTCAAGCCCTCTCCCTCGCTCCCAAGTAAATGCAGAGCCAATGAGAGTGAACAAGCTCTTCAGAACTAAAGCTGCACGAGGATTATCTAGCCCTCGACAGTTCCAAGCATACATTTCATCGTTTTTGGTGGCTCTCCTCTACAAGACCGACCGATACAGTATAATGGGCTAAAAAAGAGTCACCCGAGGCAGCACTACGCTGGACAACAGTGACATGACCTTGGACCGCGACAGATTTGCTACTCTCCTCTCTGGGCCTTCTTTTCTGTTCTTCAGCTCCATAATGGAGTTATTGCTGGCCTGGCTCCCACTCTCCTCAGGCCTGACACCAGCACCCACAACAGGCCCACTTGCTAAAGACCTGCTAGACCCTACATTATTCTCCTTTTGCATCGTTACTGGTAGCTGTCTTGGATAATTAACACAGCGATTATCTATGCGAGATTTGCTCCCAGACCCATCAGGTTGCTGAGTTTTTGCCGAAAAATCCTCCCAAAATTACTTCCGAAATCATGGCTCTATTAAGTAGATTGCAGTTGATTCCTCCGTCGGATTTCAGCTCTTATTTCCTCCAGCCAACACCAAACAAACACCCCATCCGGAGCATCCAAAAATTTGCAACAAATGGAATCACTATGGCCAATTATGCCATACAAATAGCATACAAGGGAACCTCTCGTAACTAAAAGTCACTTCATAAAACGATGAACTCTACTTTCGTAACTTATTTTTCCTCATCAAAGGTTGTCCAATATCCATACTTGGATTCACATAAAATTGTTTAGGATGTTCCATCTACTAGTATCATAGTCTAAAAAACTCCACATAATATTACCTAAATTTTTAAGGAGTGTTTCCAAGGCAAACCCCGATAGGAGATCATACACTTGGACTCAAAAATCTGCATAGAAAAAATTAACTGCCAATTTATGAACAAGCAAAAGGCAATTGTTAAATGACCAAGGACCTTTAAAAATATTCTTTTCCCAAATCAACCACATGAAAGAATTGCATCAGATACAAACAGTTACCAATTGGCTTTATGCTACCACCAATTGGTCTCCACAAAGACAACAAGATTCTCTCCATGGCCGGAAAATTGATCATCCTTTCCCCAATAAACTTTCCAACAAGACATAACTCATAATCAATATCGACATTGTTAGGATCCTTTGGCTCAACTATCAGCTCCACATCTTCATTCTCTTAAGTGAAAGGTTCTCCATCTCTCTCTCCATTCAAACAAAGAGGAACAACCTGAAAGAAAAAAAAGAAAAGAAAAAAAGATGAGCAAGATCTTTGACTAAGAAAGACCAATCATGCACTAGGGAAGAAAAACCTTGCACTCATAGAAAGAGAGGCAAGACTAGTATGTTTAATTCACTCTTTTTTAAAAGGGAATTCAATTTCAGAGACCATTCTGGAAGAGGAGTTGGAAGTATTGAGGTTCTCGTAGAGTTAAAATTTTCCTTTGGTTAGCATCATCTAAGCAAAAGTTGCTAACTAATGCAAAGCTTGTTCGACGGGGAATTGGTTAGTATAGCTCCTACTCTATTTGTGGCTAAGAAACAGAAGATAATGTTCATGTCCTTACGGATTGCTCAGCAGCAAATGAAGTTTGGAGGCATATTATTCCAGATAATCAACATTCCAGTTTTTTTCTAGGACTCTCGATGATTGGTTTAATACTAATCTTTGATTGTCATGTGAGGCTGTCTACAAGAGGAGTAATTTAGTTTTGTCTGTTTGGTCTCATTGTTTGGAGGATCTGGAAAAAAAAAAGAATTTGTTTATTTTCCAAGGATTAACTTGGTTGGCATCGGATATCATCAAGGTTTTTTTGTAGTTGGGCTTAACAGTATGAAATAAGCCATTGTGGCTACCAACGTACTTCTCACTCTTTTGAGTCCTGCATAATTTTAGGGGGGAATGTGGATGCATTTATTTACTGATGGAGCAGCGGAGAATGATAATGGGCATGCCTTTGCTGGAGGCGCGTAGCGTGATCATCATGGGAATTGCATCTTGGGGTTTACTTGCTATCTAGGATGATGTAAGGCTAAATTATGGGATATTTTAGATAGTCTTTTAGTCCTTTTCGGTAAGGATTCAGAAGATAATTATCCAATCAAATAATTTGAAGGTGATCATAGTACTCAAAAAGATATAACGAATTATAAGAACTGAAGATCAATGGCAGATTAAATGTGTTCTTAAAAAGAACAATTTAATAGCTAATTACTTGACTAAATTGATTTTAGTCTGTAAGTCAAGTTTACAAATTTTTGATGATGCACGAAATGAAGTTTTGAAAATTCTGTAACAAAATAAAGTTAATATAACATTTACTCAATTTAATTTAATGTCTTTTTTTCACCAAGAGAAACAATTATAAAACAAACAATGCCCACTCTTTTAAAAATATCCAAATCAAATTAACAGCATTCATTGAAACAGATAAAAGAAATTAACAACATTTATGTTTCTTTACTTAAAAAAATGATTCTACTTTTTATTGAAAAAGTAAGACTTTTTGTTGGATGAAAGAAAGCACATTATCATCTGTGGTCCAATCACTTTAGAAAATAGTAACTTACTAGCTTTTTTAACTTTAACACTACTGTCTAGGAAGATAGTAAAAAATAAGTAAATCATTGAATTAGTATTATCGATTTGATTAAATTAATGAGTAAAATTGTTGACTCAACAATAATTTTAAATTAGACTAAAATAATAGATAAAATTGATTAGATTGAGAATTAATTTAATAGTAAGTTTAGATAGGCGATGTATTTATTTGTAATTAGTTTAAAAATAAAAATAACGGAAATTTAAATATTATAATAATATTATAACATGAAATAAAAAATAAATTAAATGTATTATACCATATTTAATCGTGTATCTAAATTTATTTTAAATATTAAATCGAAAAAGGAAAATAGATTAATTAATTTGTGAATTGGTTTGATTTGATTAATTTTTTTATTTTAAATATTTTTTTATATTATTTTACTAATTCGTGTGTCGGAATCTGGTTGATTAATTATGATATAGCCGATAGCGTGTATTTTACAGCTAAACAAAGTGACAGATAGTCAGTGTTGATTGCGTGTCAGACCATACCGACTTTGAATCTTTGCGGTTAATACAAATTAATACCAAATTTCTCTCCCTATGTACCAGGGACACACCTAAACAAAACATCTTGCCATATCTAGTGAGCTCCAAGGTTTTCTTACTTCACTTTTGTCTTAAAAAATATTTAAAAAAAATTCAAAACTTGAGAAACAGAGCCCTGCTTCTGCCTACCTTATCAAATTCAAAGGTACATAACAGGCCTAAATTTCTTTTATATGTATATGTGTTTAGTTTTGAATAGTTTAAGATTGTTCTTTTTTCTTTATGGTTGTTCATATATATGTTTGGTTTTATTGATTTATTTTTATACGTATTCTTTTCTACCTTTTTAATGGGAAATGGAGTCTGGGTTTTGCTTGGTTTACAAAATGATGTAGAGAAGAACCTCCATGAAAGAAAAAAGAAGATCATCAGATTTAGATATTCTTTTCTTAGTAAGCAAAGCATTTATTCTTTTTTCTTCTTCTTTGTATTTCTCTGTCTCCTATTTTGTTCAAATATTTATGTTTTAATTCATATTTGAATATATGGATGGATAGATGATTTTAAGGACAAGAAAATATTAAAAATTAAACATCCTTTTTAAAAATTTTTTACATTGAACATAAGAAAAAAGTAGGGAGTTTATTGGTAGGCAAAAATGGAACTGGAATCAGTCAAAGGTAAGTTGGATAATTTGTATTTTCTTACATGTTGAGTAGTATGGTAAGATTTGTGTTTCTTTAAGGCTAGCTTCGTGTTGATTAATATATTAATTAAGATATCTGAACTGTTTAATATCAGATTAGGTTATGTGTTTTTGGATAATTGATTCTTGATTTGATGAATATAGTTCATCAACTTTTTTGGGTGGATATTAATTTTGCTTGTATGTTGTTTGTTTATATTCATATCTTATGTTTCTTTTAGGGAATTTGAAGAAAAATCGAGAAAAGTTTAAGTTGAAGCTTGAATTTGTGACAAGGTCTTGGTCTCTAATGATGCAAGATACATATGAACCCGTGGCTCATGGAGAAGAAAAGATCAAGAAGGAAGAACTGCATTTCAAAGTCAAGTCGAAGAGTATGGAGCCAGATCATGACAAGGAAGAGAAGATCAAGGTCGAGCTTGAATTGAAGACTAAATCGGTCGAGAAGGTTAAACCAAAGCATATGGAGGAGGAGGATGAGAAACATAAAGAGAAGGATGAGGAGAAATCGAAAGAGACGATAGAAGACGAACAGAAGAAGAAAGAAGAAGTTGAGGGGAAGAATAAGGACGAAGAGTGTAAAAATGATGTACCGGAAAAGCTCGAGGTTAGTGAAGTTGGTGAGACAACGAATAAAGAAGAGAAAAAGAAAGACAAGGATCCAATGGTGGTAGAAGAAGATGACAATGTTGAGACGGAAGAGAATAAAAACAAAAAGAAGGATAAGAAAAAAGATGAGGTAGAAAAATTTGAAAAGAAGAAGAAAAAGAAAGACAAGGAAAAGGAGCAAGAGGTTGAAGAAGATGCAGGGACGGGAAAGAAGAAAAAGGATAAAGAGAAAAAGAAGGAAAAGAAGTCAGATAACGAGGATGAACAAAAGGACAAGAAGAAGAAGGATAAGGAGAAAAAGAAAGAAGAGAAGTCGGATAAAGAGGATGATGTAGAAGATGCCAAAGAGAAGGAGGAGGAGAAGAAGAAGAAGAAGAAAGATAATAAGGATAAGGAGAAAAAGAAAGACTACAAGAAGTGTGATAAAGAGGATGAGGAAGAAGATGCAGAAGAGGAGGAGAAGAAGAAGAAGAAAGGTAAGAAGGATAAGGAGAAAAAGAAAGAAAAGAAGTCGGATAAAGAGGATGATGTAGAAGATGCCAAAGAGGAGAAGGAGAAGGAGAAGATGAAGAAAGATAAGAAGGATAAGGAGAAAAAGAAAGAAAAGAAGTCGGATAAAGAGGATGGAGTAGAAGATGATAAAGAGGAGAAAAAGAAGAAAAAGAAAGAGAAGAAGGATAAGGAGAAAAAGAAAGAACAGAAGTCCAATAAAGAGGATGATGTAGAAGATGACGAAGAGAAGAAGAAAGGTAAGAGGGATAAGGAGAAAAAGGAAGAGAAGAAGCACGAGGATGAAGAGGAAAAGGAAGAAGTAAGTGAAGAGTTAGAAGAGAAGAGCAAGAAGAAAGGAACCGATGAGAGTGAGGAGAAGAAACACGGAGACAGGGCAAACATTGTGAAACCCGAGACTGCTGTAGGCTCTAGGGATCTTCAACTAGAAGATATCGAGAAAGAATCGGGCGGTGGAGAGAAGGAAGAGAACAAGCAGAAGGGTAAATCAAAAGAAGGAAAAGAGAGAAACAAGAAATGTGAGAAGAAAACAAAAGAAGGGAATGCCAAAAGCAAAGATCTAAGCAAACTGAAACAGAAGTTAGAGAAAATCAATAGCAAAATTGATGCTCTGCTTGAGAAAAAAGCAGATATTTTGATGCAGATTAAAGAAGGTGAGGAGAAGAATAGTGAAGCTGCTGACTAATGATGAATAATACACACACATATATATATATATATATGCATGTATGAAACACTCTAAGGTCATACACTCTGATATGAATAAGATAGCTGCAAATTTACATTATAGTATTTGTAGAGTTAAATATGATAATAATGAAAAGTTCCAGTTAGTATTGATGGTATTGTTGTTATGACTATCTATATTTATACACACATATATATAGTAAGTTAGCATGTTTTACAATTGTTACACAAGATCTATGCATGGTTGATGTTGAAGGCATAACAAGAGCTTAACTACTTGTGCAAACCCTTGCAGACTTTGGGTTTGGTCATTACTATGTGTGATTTTATTTTTATAATTCAATGAAGAGTGGCTTTTTGAATAGTTTCCAAGATTCGAATTCCGGTTTAAAAAATTATTTTTGATAACTATTTTTGAATGTTAAATAGATAAGGAAGAAATTTAGATGTCATGTAAACTATAATTGAATTTAAAAAATTGACATGACGATGAAAATGACTTCAAACAATAATTATTTGAATTTAAAAAATAAAGATTATTTTGTCATGACGATAAAAATTATTTTAAATTTGAAGTCATTTTTGTCAATAAATAATCGAATTTGATTATTTAAAAATAAAGTTAGAGCAGCTTTTAAGTATATTCATGATTGAGTATAAAATTAAAAAATATTATTAAATTTTCACTAACTAAATAAAACTCATAACATTCAAGTTTAGAATGTAAATGTCTGATATGGATATATATACTAAAATTTAAAAATAATGTTGGATATGGACGTGTACAAGTAGGCTTATTTAAATTTGAATTTGGTTATTTAAAACAAGATTATAACATAACTTTATGTAAGTTCAATAACTGAGTGTATAACTGTAGATAAATTGTTAAAAATCAACTAACTAAATGAAACTTATAGTACTCATGTTCGGGATGTAAATGTCAGAGTATGTTTATATATTTGTACAATTTTCGAAGATTTTATATCCCATATGTTTTTATATGGATCAAACATAAGTGTTGCATAAAATTAATTTGTCTTCACAGAAATTTATGGAATTGAAATTAAATAATAAAAAGGAGCTTGATTAGATTTACAAACATCTCAAGTCAAATATTATGATACTCAAATTCATTTTGCTTGATAACTATAGAGTTGGCACGAGTAATCACATCCCAAAGTCAAACAAAGGAAACCTATAAAAGCAGAGAAGGGATGACTTCCAAAGGGAGGACAGCATATGTATGCTACCAAACTAAAACATAAATCAATGCTTAGATTTTAAAAAAGGAATATATCCTCTTTAATTTCCATAAGAAACCAAAAAAGAAGCCTTTTTATTTTCAATATAAGCTGCTTAACCTAGCATATACATATTCATATACATATATATATATATATGCACGCAGATTAGTGAAAGAGTCTTGCTCTCATTATTTTAATTCATAAACCAAATAGTTCTACTTCAATTCCTTCCAAAAATGTCCCATTCCTACCAAGATATTGAGCCTGAGTTCCAATACCACAAAGGAGAAACTCACGACATTATTGAGTTTCAAGTGAAAGGTAATAATATATTCATTTTACAAATTCGGGTTTTAATTCAATTGTTACATTGACCTTTTAATAGGTAGTATTGAATTCAACATTTACAATACCTTTTCTGTTTTATACGGTTATGTTGATCTATATGTAAATTGTTTTGATTTTAAATTTGTTAGATTTTAGAAAGGATCAGCTCAGCGTTCATTTTAGCAGTAAAGGGGTCTTAATAATTTCCGGCGAACGCCCTCAAGAGGGAGGTAAAAAGATTCGATTCCGTAAAGATATTAACCCTCCTAAAGATTGTAAACCGAATGAGATTCGCGCAAAATTAAGTTCCGGTGTTCTTTTCATCACGATGCCAAAGAAAGTCGCCCCGCAACCTCCTCAACAAGATTCACTTAAGCAAGTGCAACAACAAGACAATGGAAAACTCAAACAAGAAGGGGGAAGTTCAAGTGAAGAGGCTAAAGGAGCAATGGCTACACCCAATGAAAATGCTGCAATGCCTAAGACTGAATCCAAATCTTTTATTTCGGGGCTTAAAATGGAGAAAAAGACAGCAATAAAGGTTGTCGCCAATGTTACAGTTGTGTCGTTGGTGTTTGTTGTGTTGTTTTATGTTTATAAAATTTATGCACCTGTGATTATGCATGTTTAGAAACACCAAATCCTTGTCCATTTGTTTCCCAGAAATTTAATTACCAAATAATTTTCAATTCAACATTGTCTTTTGATATTTGAGTTAATATTTAACTATCAATGCATGTATCAATAAGTTGCTTTGTATAAATATAATGAAATAAATATTTAGGTATTTGTTAGAGGTGAGCAAAATTCGATTTAGATAAAAAAACTTAATAAAAAATTTAAATTTTGAATTAAATAGTTCGAGTTATTCGAGTTCATCGAATTATTCAGATCAACTTGAATAAAAAAAATCAGAATTTTCAGTTTAATACGAATATGAATTACACAATTCAAGTTATTCAAAAATTCGAATAAGAAAAGGCAAAACCACGTCGTTTTGATAAATATTTACCTATTACGTTAAAAGCAAAACCATTATATTGTTTATATAGTTAAATAATCTTGTGTTTTGTCTACTAGTTAAGTAATCAGTCAATGTAAACGTAACATTAAGTATAAATAATAGGATTCGTTAACTCGACTGGACTTGACTCGATTCGAAAAAATTTCAAATTGAGTTCAGTTGCTAAAGTAAGATTTGTCAACTAGATTAACTCGAAATTTTTTTATTCGATTCGACTTGACTCGATCAAATGCTTACCCTTAATGCTTGTATTATAAAGTTGGAATTAATTTAATTTGTTGAAAATAAACGAAGCAATATAGTTCATGTGGTATTAAAAAATGCGTAAAAAAATATAGTAATCTCCCTAACTATTTCCATTATTAAACTTTTGTGAAAGATAATGTGATGAAAAGAAAAATATATAAATAAAATTATGAAAAACATCTATATGTATCCATCATCAATTTATTCAATTTCAAAAACCAAAAAATTTAAAAGCATTAGGTACTATTTTAACATATAAACATTAATAATTATAAAAAAATTAAACAGAAATACGTCCAAAATTAATAATTATCGATTTATTCTAAAAAAATAAATATCTCCAAATTTTTTTTAAAAAAATCTAAAAAGGATTTAAAAAACTTTTTTTGAATTTTAATTTTTTTGAAAAATTTAAATTTTTATAAGGTTTAAAAATAACTTATTTTTTCACAAAAAAAAATAACTTATTTCTTTCTAAATTTTGGAATTTTTTATTATTTTATATAATTCTTTTGGAATTTTAAAATATTTTATAATTTTTTAATATGAAATGTATTTTTTATTTTTGTCAAATTTTTGAATTCCAAAATTTGTATTTACACATGACTATAAATGTGTTTATTTTCTTTTTTTGGCGACATTAGTTTATATTAACTATGGCTTCAATTGTATTTATTTTTTTAATTTTAAATATTATAGAAATTAAATTATTTAGCTTATTTTGATAGTGAATAAATTGCTCCTTAATTGATGTCTAAAAAAAATGTTCCTTACCCTATTTGTTTATTAATAGAAATAGTTAAAGTTATTATTTGTTACCATTATTTGCTCACTTTCTAATAGTATATGGGCTAAATTACTTTATTTATTTTCAGAGGGACTAAATTGCTTTTTATCTTATAGTATAGGATCTCTTAGATATTTTGTTCCAAATATAATTAGACCTATTCAGTGGTTGGGTTATTCACCCAAGTTCAAGTGTATGAAAATTGGGAGAGTTTGGTAAAAAATATTAAGCTTGAAAAATAAATTTAGGTAAAAAAGTTAATCTTGTTTGAAATATAGGTCAGGCTCAGATTTAACATTCAAGGTCTCAACTCAGCCCAGCTCAACTCGACTCATTTTCTAATTTTATAATATGTTCGATTATGTTATTTTATATACTATATAATTTATAACACATAAAAATAAATTTCTTAAAAAATGTTAAGTTGACAATAAAAAAAGTTATTAAGCAAAAAAAGTATAACAATATTAAATATTAAATATTAAAATTAATATGAATTAACTTAAAATAAATTTAAATTAACAGTTTTTGATATAGATAAATTTAAATAAAATTTTAAATTTAATATTTTAAAAATTAAATTTAAATAAATATAAAATATGTTAATATTATGGTTAATTCCGGATTTCTTCCCACCGGTACCGAGCACTTGTAAATATAATCAATAATGACATAGAGAATCTACCTTGGTAATGAAGTGGATTAAGAATATCTCAAAAACAAAAAACGCCAAACGGTTTAAGAGAAGTTAGGAATAAGAAGCAAAACAGTTCCTTCATCCATGGAGTACTGAAAAACTAAAATAAACCCAATCTTCTAAAGCTAATAAGGAACCAATTTCACACACCCATATATATATATATATATATATCCTCCAAGTAGCCCTGGAAAAAGAACATAAGGAGAAGAAGCAATAAGATGCAGGCTTCCAAGGAAACATCTTATGAAGATTTTGAGCCTTTGTGCAAATGGAGAAAGGATCAAAACTGTGACAAGCTTGAAGTCCATCTTCCAGGTATATTTTACACAATACATACATACATATATATATATATTTTATCCATTAGTGATCTTAAAATGAGAAAAATTTACTGTTTACTGTAGGATTCAAAAGGCAGCAATTGAAAGTTGAGATTCACAGTTCTGGGATCTTGGAAATTTCTGGAGAACGTCTAATGGAAGAAGGTAAATCGAAAAGGATAATAAGCAGATTCAGGAAAGAATTCCCAGTTTCAGAAGATTATCAACGAACCCAAATTCATGCAAGGTTCCATAACGGCATTCTTCATCTGGTAATGCCTAAACAAATTCCCACCATTTCTGCTGCTGGTGATGAGAATAATGATGGTAAAGCTGCAAGTAGTGGCACGTCATATCTAACTTGTTTAATGAAGAATAAAAATATAGCTTTGGAAATCATGATATTAGCAATTTGTTTGGCAATTGTTGGGGCTTATGTAAAGAAATATTGTCAATGTTCTTTGGAATAAAAGTTGTATTTAATTTGTAATTTCAACATCACATATATGTATATCCATACAGTATGCTTAATCTACCTTGTCAAGAATAGAAACAATTAGGTAGCACTTTTTAAGTACCACCAGGTGGCTTTAGACATGATTAACTAAACTAACCCAAAAAAATAAATTAATTATCAAAATAACCTACCTTTTTAATTAAATACAAAAATGACCCGTTTTCTACAGTAAAAAGTGGTGGAGTCATATCATATGGCGCCACCACAGTGCCACGTCAGCAAAGGGGTTTAAAAAATTATTTTTTGGTGGAGCCATATTGAATGGCGCCACCTGTATAAAATACCAGGGAAATACTTAGAGTTCTGAAAAAACGGGGGACTTAAGAAAAATTAACCATTTTTGGGTGGAGCCATTCTAAATGGCGCCACCACTTTTCTGACACCCCCAGCCTTTTTTTTTTTTCCTTTGATTTTCATATTTATTTTTTACTTTTTTATTTTGTTCATTAATAAATTTTATTTTTTATTTTTTTACTTTTTTGATTTTTTTTTCTTATTTTATTTTGTTTTATTTTTTATTATTAATTTTAAAAAATTTGTAATGTATATTTAAAATATTTTATAATATATTTTTTAAAATTTTAATTATTATTTTTAAAAATATTTTTTTTAGCTTTAGATATATATTTGTGAAATTAATTTTTTTATAAATTTTAAAAATGTATTTTTCAAATTAATTTTTTAAAAATATAAATATATTTTTTAAATATTAATCATATTTTTAGTAATATAAAAACATTTAACTTTTTAAAATTTATAAATACAATTTCTGTAATTTCTTTTTACATTTTTAACCTTTTTTAAACTTTTGAAAAGTTTGGGGGACCTTAATTGCAATTATTCATTTTCCTGGTGGAGCCATTTCAAATGGCGCCACCAGTGCTGCCACTATTTTTTTTTTTTTCTTAAATTTTATCTTTTTCTTAATTTTTTTATTTTTTAAGTTTTATATTATTTTCTTATTGTATTTTGTTTATTTAATTTATATTATTAATTTTAAAAAATTTGTAATATATATTTAAAATGTTTTATAATATATTTTTTAAATTTTAATTATTATTTTTAAAATTATTTTTTTAACTATAGATATATATTTGTGAAATTATTTTTTTATAAATGTTAAATGTATATTTTCCAAATTAGTTTTGAAATTACCAATTTTATAATATTTGTAAATTTTAGATATGTATTTTGAGATTATTTTTTTTAAATTTTTAATACAAATTTTTAATACATTTAAAAAATCATAATTTTTTAATAATATAAGAAATCATAATATTTTAAATTTTTTTAAATTTTGTCTTTTTCCTTTTTTTATTTTTTTGAAATTTTATGTTTTTTTCTTATTTTATTTTGTTTATTTATTTTATTATTAATTTTAAAAATTTTTTAATATATATTTAAAATGTTTTATAATATATTTTTTAAATATTATTTTTAAATTTTTTTTTAACTTTAGATATATATATTTAAATTTTAAAGTTTAAATTAAAAAATATATATATATATATTTATTATAACTAGTCACATCATGTCAGTGATGTGACTATTAATAAATTTAAATATATTAAAAATATATTAAATATATGATTTTCTTAAAATTAATTTTGTCTTTTTCTTAATTTTTTTTCTTTTTTTAAGTTTTAAATTAAATTTTTAATTTTAAATATTATTTTTTGAAATTATTTTTTATAGATTTAAATATATAATTTTGAAATTAGTTTTTATAAATTTTAAACGTATATTTTTTAAATTAATTTTTTTAAATTTAAATATTATTTTTTAAATATTAACAATACTTTTAAAAATGGTAAAATTATTTTGCTCCACCAAGAAATGGTAAATTTGCTATAGGGCCCCCTATACTCTCAAAAATCATAGTATTTTGGTGGAGCCATTCTTTATGGCTCCACCTCTTGGTTCTCTTCTATATATAGAGTAGGTGTAGTTGTTGTGTTCAGTATGAAAGTTGAAAAAATCTGTTAAAAATGAATAATGAGGTGTTTTTAGTGTATGTTGTTTTTGATGGTGAAATTTTAGAAGGTGATATTGGCTGTGTATTTCAAGGTCGGCAAAGAGTAGGTTTGCGATTCAAAAAAAACGTGAAGCTAGCAGAAATAAAAAGGAAGATCAGTGCGAAAATAGCTATCCGTTGTGGAATGGCGATGTCCAAATTATTTTACAAGTTTCCAATCTCTACAGATCCGTTCAAATTTTGTGTGATGCAGCTGTTAGATGATGATGACTTGGGCACTATGATGGAAATATGGTGGTCGACTGGGAGTGAGAATCCTCAACCAGTTGAATTATTTGCTGAGTTAGCAGACTTAGAGCCTGTTGAGAATGTTAGTCCAATAAGTCAACATCGCGAATTTGACTTTGATCTTAATGTTAGATGGACAGACCATGCAGAATGCGGTGGAACATCACAGATACCCGAAATTCCTAATTATGGTGGGAGTTCATACAACAACCCTACCATCGGTCCCTGTCTACAAATACATCCCGAGGTGATAATAAGCACAGAGGCAAATGTCAGAGAAATGACCAATACTGGTGAAGATTCTGATCAAGACGTTGAAGATTTTAGTGACCCCGATGTTGATGAGGTTCCGGACGATATCGATGATGAAGGCCCGGAGGAGGTTGAAGGTGTTCACGGCCCTTCATTCAGTAATCCGAGTCGTGGCATCATTTTACGAAATAAACTTGGGGGCGACATGTTGAACGTAGATCCAGATGTAGCACATACATCCGAGTTCCCTGAGTACCCCGATATAGTACCTGCTCATAGATTAGCATCAAATTTACAGATGGAGGAGTTGTTCGTTGGGCAACAGTTCGAGAACAAGGCAGATTGTGTGTTTGCCATCAAACAATATAGCATGAAGTTGTCGATTGATTAGAAGGTTGCCAAATCTACACCGACCTTATATGTTGGGGAATGTTGGAGAGCCGATGATGGGTGTGGTTGGCGAGTTCGTGCTGCATTCATACAGAGGACTCAACAGTGGCAAATACGAAAATTAGAAGGGCGTCACACATGTACTGTTGCACGTATGTCTCAAGACCACCGAAAATTAGATGCCAAAAGTATTTGTAACTGTATCATGCCACTAGTGAAAGATAGCCCAATCATTCCTGTGTCGACATTGATTGCAGACATGCAAGCTCGATTTCAGTACAAAGTGTCATACAGGAAAGCATGATGGGCAAAACAAATGGCCATGCAACAATTGTACGGCGACTGGGATGAGTCATACAATGAACTTCAGAGTTGGATTTCAGCAATGGTGGAGTACGTCCCAGGAACTGTCGTGGACTTGCAAACCTTGCCTTATAGAGGCCCTAATGGACAATTGGAACTTGGAAAAAGATTTTTTCATCGACTGTTCTGGACTTTCGATCCATGTGTTAAGGCATTCTCTTATTGCAAACTGCTAGTGCAAGTTAATGGAACATGGCTTTATGGAAAATACACGCAGATACTTCTGATTGCGGTTGCACAAGACGGTAATGGAAATGTACTACCAATCGCTTTTGCCATCGTAGAGTCTGAGAACTCTGAATTATGGGCATATTTCATTCGAAACTTACGAAGACATGTTGTCAAGCAAGACAACATTTGCATTATATCTGACAGATTGAAGGGTCTTATTGCTGCAATTCGGCAATCGGAGGTTCCATGGAGGTCTGTCTATTGTATTCGTCACATCGCTATCAACTTCCACAATGAGTATAAGAACAGATATTGGCGCAAACAAATTGTGAACATGGGTAAAAATATCATATTTAAATTCGTATTTATAATTATTTCAAGTCCATTTCCTAATTTTAAGGCATTTTATCGAAATACATACATAGGATACGAGCTGGAAGCACACCGATTCAGACATAAGTTGGCGAGGTTAGAGACTGATATGGTGGGGTCCAAACCTTCTCTTAGACAGTGGTTGGGTAACATGGAGCCGTGGCAATGGGCTCAGTGTTTTGACGAGGGGTACCGTTATGGTCATATGACAACTAACCTTGTTGAAGCCGTTAACTCTGTCTTAAGGCGTACGCGTCACTTGCCAATTTCAGCTGTTTTTTCAGCCACATTTTACAGGTTAGCAACCTTAATGCCAAAAATGGGGTTGAAACAAGCAAAACAGTTAGAGGCAGGACACGTGTACGTCGAAAAAATCAGAGATGCCATGAAAGATAACACTCAAAGGGCTAGGTTGATGAATGTAGAACTATATTCTCGAAATTTGGAAACTTTTCGAGTGACAGAGTATATCAGTCGTCGGTCAGGGATCCCGCCACGGTCATATGGGGTTGATCTCCGAAACAGGCGGTGTGAGTGTGGGATGTTCCAAACACTACAGTACCCATGTGCGCATGTGGTTGCAGCTTGTGCTACTTATAGTTTGAATGTCGAACAATATATAGGCGATGTGTACACACTTGAACGTACGTTGCGTATTTGGGGTAACGAGTTCCCCGTATTTGCTCCGAAAGACATCTTAAAATCTGTATAATATAAAAAAAAATACAATACAATTATTTATTATATTACATTAACTATAAAATATAAAAAAAAAAAAAAACAAACATACCTTTTTTTCTTTTCCCTCACTGAGCTTCTTATCTATGCAATGGGGGGGACCAAGCCCCACCCATATATATATATAACAAAATTTTTTCTTAAAATAAAAAAGAGTTAAAAAAGAAAATCATATATTTAATATATTTTTAATATATTTAAATTTATTAATAGTCACATCACTGACATGATGTGACTAGTTATAATAAATATATATATATTTTAATTTAAACTTTAAAATTTAAATATATATATTTAAAGTTAAAAAAATTTAAAATAATATTTAAAAAATATATTATAAAACATTTTAAATATATATTACAAAATTTTTAAAATTAATAATAAAATAAATAAACAAAATAAAATAAGAAAAAAACATAAAATTTCAAAAAAGTAAAAAAAAAGGAAAAAGACAAAATTTAAAAAAATTTAAAATATTATGATTTCTTATATTATTAAAAAATTATGATTTTTTAAATGTATTAAAAATTTGTATTTAAAATTTAAAAAAATAATCTCAAAATACATATCTAAAATTTACAAATATTATAAAATTGATAATTTCAAAACTAATTTGGAAAATATACATTTAACATTTATAAAAAAATAATTCCACAAATATATATATATCTATAGTTAAAAAAATAATTTTAAAAATAATAATTAAAATTTAAAAAATATATTATAAAACATTTTAAATATATATTACAAATTTTTTAAAATTAATAATATAAATTAAATAAACAAAATACAATAAGAAAATAATATAAAACTTAAAAAATAAAAAAATTAAGAAAAAGACAAAATTTAAGAAAAAATAAAAAAAAATAGTGGCAGTACTGGTGGCGCCATTTGAAATGGCTCCACCAGGAAAATGAATAATTCCAATTAAGGTCCCCCAAACTTTTCAAAAGTTTAAAAAAGGTTAAAAATGTAAAAAGAAATTACAGAAATTGTATTTATAAATTTTAAAAAGTTAAATGTTTTTATATTACTAAAAATATGATTAATATTTAAAAAATATATTTATATTTTTAAAAAATTAATTTGAAAAATACATTTTTAAAATTTATAAAAAATTAATTTCACAAATATATATCTAAAGCTAAAAAAAATATTTTTAAAAATAATAATTAAAATTTTAAAAAATATATTATAAAATATTTTAAATATACATTACAAATTTTTTAAAATTAATAATAAAAATAAAACAAAATAAAATAAGAAAGAAAATCAAAAAAGTAAAAAAATAAAAAATAAAATTTATTAATGAACAAAATAAAAAAGTAAAAAATAAATATGAAAATAAAAGGAAAAAAAAAAGGGCTGGGGGTGTCAGAAAAGTGGTGGCGCCATTTAGAATGGCTCCACCCAAAAATGGTTAATTTTTTTTAAGTCCCCCGTTTTTCCAGAACTCTAAGTATTTCCCTGGTATTTTATACAGGTGGCGCCATTCAATATGGCTCCACCAATAAACCCCTTTGCTGACGTGGCACTATGGTGGCGCCATATGATATGGCTCTACCACTTTTTACTGTAGAAAACGGGTCATTTTTGTATTTAATTAAAAAGGTGGGTTATTTTGATAATTAATTTATTTTTTTAGGTTAGTTTAGTAAAAAAGCCTGATTAAGGAGTTGACATATGTTTAGCCATGCAGCTCCTTGCTTTTATGAGATTAGCAATTTGTCATCTGTCTTACACACACGTTTCTTGGTTTTATGCTAAATATGAAAAAAAAAATTTATTATTCTAGAAAAACACTCGAAGATGATCAGCTGTGAACATGATGATGATTGATTAATCCGAGTCGTTGAAATCAACAGTACTTTTATAAATTTCCACAACCCAAGCTCAAACAAGTGCTTCTCAAATGCATTCTTTAGATGAAAACCCACCTTTCAGTGTCACAGCTTTCAAGAATTTCCTATAATAAACAATATATTTATATTTGAAAATATGATATATAAATGAAAAATTAAATAAAGACTTCAATTACCAGCATTTGATTACGTATTTTTTGAGATGGAGACGAAGCAAAGCAGCAAAGGGGACTCCATCTTCATTTTGAAGGAAATATGTGCCGACTGATGCAAGGCCGTATGATCTTTGGGTGAGACCATCTTGGTCGGTGATTTGTGATAATACTCTAGAATAACGTATTTTATTGTATTAATTATGTGATTATTCTGAGTATGTTGCTGCTAATTTGTGCTATTTATAATACTTTATCTCATAGGGACTAAATTGGAGGCGAAAGTAAAATTAAGGGGACAAAAGTGCGAATTTGGAGACAAAATGGACTGATACGCGACACAGGAAAAAGATTGTACCAAAAGTGCGAACATGGAAGGCACAAGGACTAAAAAAGCAAATAGAAGAGATTTTATTTTAGAAGACTCTATTTTATTTTATTTATATTAGGATAATTAATGTTAGGATAATTATTAGAATTATTTTAGAATTTTATTTTAATTATTTTTATTTAAATGTATTTATCTTTAAAGAATTTAAGTTGAGTTAGACTTTCTTCCTAGCACTATAAATAGGGGGTGAAGTGAATCTAATTGTGTTAATCTTTTTCTGAAAACACTCTCCCCCAAAATCTTTTGTTCTTTCATATTTTCAATAAAATTTCTTTTTTCATATTTTTATTTATTTTCTTTCCCACCATTATCATGAGCCACTAAAATTCATCTAGCCGAAAGTTGTCGATATTCCCAAAAAAAAGGTTCTTGAGGCTTAGAATCCGTACTTAGCCTTTTTCAACCAAGTATTCATCGTTTCTCTGCACTACGGGCTGACGCTTCCGTCCATGGCCCTTAAAAAGTAAGCTTTTCAACGTATGCAAAGGCGGCCACTTTGTTTGTTTTGGAAGGGTTGCACCATCGGTTCATCAACTTACTGCGTCAGAGACAAAATGGCGTGGGATTCGCCATTGAGAAGCGTTGATCTAGCATAGGATGCTGACTAGAGTCAGGTTCCCTAAAATCGTAAGTATAAATTCTTGGAGCTGGTGGTCGTATGTGTCCTCTTCCACTATAACTGGCTTACTTAGTTCGAGAAGGGTCATCCAAAAGCCAATGATTGAACCCAAGGCGGAATGAGACAACTAGAGGCTGGAACTTTCCCATAAGAATTTCTTTATCTCAACTCTATTTTCTATTTTTAATTTTCGCAATATCAATTCGACTTCTTAATTCTGTTTTTGTTTTATTTTATTTCCAGATTAAACTTTTAATTCTGTTATTTTTATTTTCTCCCAGGAACACAGGTTTCTTGGGCACGATTTTGGCCAGGATATCGAAAAACGAGTATTCGTATAAATCTAGTCCCTGAGGATTTCGACCCTACTTTCCCTTTACTGTTATTTTTATTATTTTACAGGGACTAGGTTAATTTGGTGTTTTCAATGACCGCATCAATTTGGTTGCATGTTACGAAGGAGTGAGTGGCTAAAAAGCCTGAGCATTCGATCAACAATGGAAGGGGTGTCTGGGTTATTGGTGGGGAGCTTAGAGATGATCTCGGAAACCGACAAGGTACCAGAAGGAGCGTCGGCGGCTTTGGCTATGATCTCTAACAAGTCGAGATAAACAATGACTTTCAAAGTGAAAGGGAGTGATGAAATGGAAGCTAAATGCATGGCTTGCAAAACAACAGCTTCTTCTTCATGATTTGATGAACTGTAGAACATTGAAGAATCATCCGTGGCGGTTGAATATGTTAGAGAAAGAAGATGAAGCTTTATTACCAAGTATATATATTCAAAACAGCTGATCCGGTGTGAAAGAGAGGATCAAATAAGAAGAACAAGCAATTTTCATTGCGTTTGGGAAGATAATTTTTGGAAATTTGATTGATTTTATAATAAAAAAAAACTGATATTTTATGGTTTTGAATGATCAAATTTTCTTCAAATAATTTTTAAAGAATTGTTTTAAAACTAGGTTGAAAAATGTAGGAATTAATGTTTTTAGGTTGTTACCTAAAATAAATTTATTGTATTTGGATATGACTGATGATATATAGATGAGGTTGAAGTTTTGGAAGTCTAGTAGATGAAAGGTCACGTAACTTTACAATTAATTTTTAGTTCGATGGTGCGATGGTGAAGGGTGTGGAAATTAAGGAGTTCGAAATCAAAGTTATTAATGTTAGAGGTTGTAGGTGAAAGCGATACCTACTACTTGACAAATTTAACGAGAACTAATGAGTAATGCTATACGTATAATAAAATTTATTGTTTATAAAATAAACTAAAAAAATGAAAGGTTTAAATATGGTTTAATAAATAAAAAATATCAAAAAAATGATATTTATTTATTTATAATTACATTTTTAAATATTTTTTAATTTTTTAATTTTAAGATGTAAAATTAAATTAATAAAATGTATAAAATTAAAAACTAAATTTATTAACTTTTTAAAATTAAAATTTATAAAAGTTAGAGAATTAAGTTTATTTTTATGTGAATTAAAAAAATCACAAATGTAAAAAGTGATAAATATTAAATTCTCATAACATTAACAACTAAAATAAAAATTTATAAATATGATAGAAACCACTATCTATAAAATATTCAAAAAACGCAAGTTATGAAGGGAGTGACTCGGTTCAATGATTTGCAAAATCTTAAATTATTGTTTAAAAATATAATATAATAAGATATTAATATTGTATTAAGTTTGCAATCACTGTCAACTTGCTTCTGAAATTTTTAGTAGGTTTAAGTTTTTCCATCACGTACATTAAAAATTAAAAGTAGTTAAATTTATGCGATGATACGATAATTAAAGTGTTTGTGGTTTTAAATATGATCTGGATTTGAGTCGCATTAATTGTGTTTATTGTTTGAGTTTTATTTTATTTTTATATTTAAAAAATTAAAAATCTTGATTAAAAAAAATACTTAAATGAAAAAGAACCCTCAAATTAATGGAAAAATACTTAGAATACAAATTTCATCTAACACCTTTTAATTAATTAATAAATTCCCTTAAAAATGCAACCCTATTATAAATGGTTGCAGAAAGGAAGACGTGTAATCTGCTATGGTGGATGACTTAACATACCTATATTAAATAAAATAAATTGAAAATGAATGATAAAAAAAAAATGCAAAATCAACCACTCAACATAAAATATTAGAAAAACCCTAAATGTAAACAAAATAGACACAAACACTCTAGAATGCAAACAAAACTAAGGTAAATTAATATTTAAATAATGGATATCTCTAAAATTATTTCGAATATTAAGAACAACAAGTAAATACGTATAACATCCAATTAAGTCTTAAATATAAATAAAACATTATATTATTAAGAAACGAAATTCAGAGATGATCCACTGCAGAGATGATGAGGATTGATTAATCCAAGTCATTGAAACCAATCAATCAGCTTTGCAAATTTCCATGACCCAGTGGTTATAAGCACGACAAACGATTTTCAAAGAAGAGAAACCAGCTTGTTTGGCCAATGCCTCGAGCTCTTGTTTGGTCCTCTCTTTAGCACCTGGAAGAATGTGAAACAAAGCTACGTCTCGTTGGAAGATTGTTTTCGTTATAATGTCTGTCTGTGATCTTTCCGGTATAATGGATTCCACCGATACAATTTTACCATTTTCAGGCAATGCATCATAACATACTTTGAGTAACTTCAAGCATCTATCATCGCCCCAATCATGAATCATCGACTGAAGAGAAAAACACAACATCAAACATTAACCTTCAAAATGAAACTAAGGTATCATTTATGTCGGTTCATAGGAACTAATCATCAAACATTAACCCTTGTTGATAAAACATTAACCTTCATTAAAAATTTAGTTTGGATTTGTGTATTTCTAAATACAAACCTTCATGAAAATAACTTCAGCTTTAGGAATTTCCGTAAACATATCTCCAGCCACATGCTCCACCCCTAAAATGTAACAAAGAAAATGAAAGAAAACTATTAATTTCGGTGTTGGAAAAGCAAATTAAGAAATAATACAATAGGTTAAAATTTGTTATTAACCTTCGTATTATGTGTAAGTTGTGGATTTAATCCTTATACTTTCAAAATTTAAAATTTCAGCTTTAATCAAACACTAATTATTAAATTCATTAAGTTCTGTTATTTTTAAAATCATGTGTAACAAATTTATTATATGTGTAATGGCATGTCAACTTGATATTTTCAAGTATTACTCACAAAAAAGTCAATTAATGGATTTAATATCTGTCATTTATATCACAACTGAAATTTCTAAATTCGAACAATTTAGATACTAAAAACGATTAAATTGGAGAACATAAATTAAATCTACAACTTTATTCATAGTATATAACTAATTGAAAATTTTAACCAAGCGGATTTTTTCAGGATTGAAATTTAAAATTAAAGAAAATATAAAGACTAAATTAGATTAATATGAAAAGTACAAATATTGAAATTGATCAAATTAGAATATACAGACTAAATTCAAAACTTACACATAGTATATGGACTACTAGTAGAATTTGACCAATATAATATTACCTGGGCAAGGAACTGCATCTTTAATGACTTGGGGTAGGTCAAAATTAATACCCCTAATCCGTGGATGCTTTGAAACAATGAGCTTAAGGTTGGTACCAACTCCACCTCCCACATCGACCACTTGGCTCACACCCTCAAATCCTTTGTAAGTTTCAAGAACTTGGTTCATTATTAAAGTGGTGTAAACTGACATTGCTTGATTGAAAGTTTTCGACATATCATCATCATCCGCCAGCAGCTCAAAGAAATGCTTCCCAAATGCTTTCTTGCATGAGAATCCTCCCTCCAATGTCACATCCTTCAAGAATTTCCTGTAACAAAGAAATATATATATTTATGTGAAAACACAACATATAGATTGTTGATACCAAGTTAAGATAACAATGGTTGATGATAGTTCATCCAAAAGATGGTGAGTCGTAGGTGTTGTGAGTATTTAGGAGGGAGAAAGGTAGCTGAGAGAGAGAATCCTTATTCTTGGCCTTAGGGGTCTTATATAAAACCATCAGTCTTTTCGAAGGTGCAACGAATTGCTCTCTTATTTGTTCTATATTTCCTGGAGATTAGCCGACTTATTGATGGTCTTTCCTTTTTAGCATGAGTTGTCATATCAGCATAATGGATAAATGTGAGAAAAGGCCAGACTTAATTACCAGCATTCGAGGATGTATTTTTCGAGATGAATACGTAGCAAAGGAACAAAGGAGACTCCATCTTCATTTTGAATGAAGTATTTGCCGATTGATGCAAGACCATATGATCTTTGGGTCAGGCCATCTTGGCCAGTGATTTGATCACAGGTCAAGATGGAGTGAGCCGCCAAAAGCCTGAGCATTCGATCAACAATGGAAGGGGCGTTTGGATTATTGGTGGGAAGCTTAGAGACGATCTCAGCAACCGACACCATACCAGGAGGAGTGTCGGCGGCTTTGGCTATAATATCTAACAAGCCAAGATCGACGGCGACTTTCAAAGTGAAAGGGAGTGATGAAATGGAAGCTAAATGCATGGCTTGCAAAATGTCAGCTTCTTCTTCGTGATTTGATGAACTGCAGAACAGTGAAGAATTATTCATGGTGGTTGAATATCTTAGAGAAAGAAGATGAAGCTTTAATTACCAAGTATATATTCAAAACAACTGATCATCAGTTTATATAGGTAAAGAAACATCCAGTTGCAAGTAGCTATAGCAAGCCAGTCAAGAATGGGGGGTTGAAGACATCCCATAATAGATGAGTTGAATCTAGAACCACTCACCCTTATGCCAAACATTGTCAAATAATTTTTAAAAATTATAAAATAAAACTCATTTGTATAAATATCACTACAGCGAACGCTTATTAGTTAAATAAAATTTTATTTTATTTTTTAAATTCCCATTATCTTAAAGTAATTAGTGTAATTAATGTACACATATAAATATATGTTCAAGTAATTATCCAGTACAAAATTAAATTATTACAATATAAACTAAAACAAACTAAGGCTCCATTTGTTTCATTGAAAATTACTTTCGGAAAATAATTTATTTTTTTGAAAAAGTTAATATTTTTTTGTGTTTGAATGGATCTGTGTAAAATATTTTCTATTGTTTAGCAAATTTCCTGACAATATTTCATAAAAGATGTTTTTAATGAAACAAACATACATTTAAGATTTTCGTATCTTTTCATTGTTTAATTGAGTTTATTTTATATCTATAAATTCATATTTTACATTGTTCTTTGTAAAACAAACATGACATAAATATATTTATTATAAAATATTATAGTGCAATTTTCTTTTAACAAATGAAATTTTATTTTATATTAAGAAAATATTTTATAATAATCAATGTTATATATAAACCTAATAAATAATGTTTAATTAAAATTTAATTTAAATTACATATATTACATATATGATAGTTCATATTGACACATTAAAATTGTAAGGGATAAATCAAGCTAAGCATTATTTAAACAAATACTCATATTTATATAATTAAAATATTCTTATTTTTATACTAGGTTAAAATATGTCATAAGTCATTGTACTCTTCGTAAATTTGAAATTTAGTCCATGTACTTTTATTTTTGTGTTAGTCCTACTTTTTCAATATCAAAATTCAGGTGCAGCTGTTAGCATTATTAAAAATATTTTTTAAATTCATGTTCATTATAATGTCATTTTTAGTTACACGAATGCCTAATATTTTTTATTTAAAAAAGTGACATCAAGAAAATTGATAAAAAAATTTTAAATGTTAACAATTGGACTTAATTTTCAAATATTAAAAGTAGAGGGACTAAATTCTTAAAAATAAAAATACAGAGACTAAATTCCAAATTTATGAAGAGTTTATAGACTTATGACATATTTTAACTTTTATACTACAATTGTAATAAATATTTATTATTTAAATATTAATATTGAATACTTTTCAATAATATAAGAAGAATATTATTTAAAATTATTATTAAAATGAAATTGAAATATTAAAATAATAAGTTTTAATAAATTATATTAATAAATTATTATATGATTAGATATAAATAATTAAATATGTATATTTAATAATATTGAAAATTATAATATTTTATATTAATATTTTATTAATTTTAAATATTTTTAAAATGAATAGTTATTATTAATATAATAATATTAAGTTTGACTTAAGTTAATTTTTTATATAAAAATAAAATCACTCATAAATAAACTCTTTTTTAAAAAATAATTTACGGTTTTTAAAATGATAAATTATTTTTTGTTAACTAGATTATTTTACATAAATCCAAAAATCACTTTCAATCAAATAGACTGAAGCGAAATTAAAAATGAATAAGTAGAACTTAAAATTCATAGTCGAAAATGTAGGCATATCAAATTGAGGTATTCAATATCTAAGAATATCTGACTTTCTAAACTTTGCTTTCAATTTGAACTGTGTTTTTGACTTGGCATTGCAAAAATACGAATGGGATTCTGTTCCTAGTAATTTTAGACTGTAGTTTTTGGTAATCTGTCATGGTCACCATTTTAACCTCAAATTTCAACCCAATACATTTCAACGCCCCTATTCAACTTTTATATTTTAATTTCCACACATTGGATTTTTATATTTTTTTTGTTTTAAAAATTTTATTCACTGTTAATTTTTTCTCTTAAAATTGTTGATGTGATTATTATAAAAACATATCCCTCATTATTTATAATATTTTTATTAATTTCGCGCATTCTCTTTAAAAGTATATAAACAGTTACAAAAAAAAATTTAAACATTATTTTTTTTGTACTTTCAATAAAATTAAAAAAATTATAAAAAAACAAGAGGACTAGGAGAACAAAAGAGTATACATACTACAATACACATAACATGTTGTCCCATTAAAAACCTTAACAAAAAATCTCAATCTAAAAAAAACCTTGATTAAAAGAAAAAACGTGCAACGCGTATTTACTTCCTCTCATAACTGCATCGTGTAAGAAGATTCATAATTAATATATATTCGCCACATTCTTTGAATACTCATTTTGTGCATTGTTGTAACACTCCTATACCAGTTCGACCCAAGAAACCTGATATAAAAATATTACATTGGGTGCCAAAGTAATTTTGGCTAATTACTACTATATTTGAACATTAAAAATAAATTTTAATAATTTATATTTTAGTCTCTATTACTTGGAACACACTTGATCTTCTTAAATACATGCCATTCTGGTCAAAATTTTAAAACATACCCTCTTGGCACTTGGAGATGTGATGAGATGGATGCCCACAACCTCAATTACAACTCTTCAAAATCATTGTACCTAATCTGCGTATGAAAAACAAAATCGTACGTTGAGTAAAAACTCAGTGGTATTTCTATAATTCGAATATTTAAAAATAATATAATATAATATAATAGGCATAATTAAATTATAATGGCATATTTATGTCTAGTATCATAACTATCATTTTTCCTTCAATAAATCATTCATACATTAAGCTTTAAAATTTCTTAATAATGTTTATCTTAATTAGCTTTTTTTCATTTTGATTTACATATCATTTCACTATATCAATATCCATTTCATTTATTGCATTAATATTTATTTCATGCAATCATTGTTTCATACATTTCATTTTCATATCTCAATTCAATATCTCATTTCATTTCATATTCACAATCATTCAATATCATTCAATTTGCCAATTCATTTATTTACCTCTATTAACATAACTCGGACTCGGATTCGGACTCAAACAGATACACGGATCCAGCTAAACACACCAGTACGGCACATTGTGCCTCATCGACCTTGCTAAAGTGAATCAGTACTTAGTACCTCATCGGATTTAATCTGAAGCAATAATATGACACATAGTGCCTTATTGGAGTTATCCAAAGCAATATTACGACACATATAGTGCTTCATCGACTCAAGATCGTAGTATCCCTAAACACTTCCCATCCTATGGCATGCCAACTATATTTGACTTAGCCCAACTAGTTAATAGGGTTTCCAATTCACTTTCTCAATTCAATTTCAATCAAATTCATACCAATCACAAATTCTCATATTTTTAATTCAATATCACAATAACTCATTTAATTCAATACAATCACTTTTAATTTTCAATCAATATATATATCTACAAATTCAATCCATTTCAATCAATTATCAAATATCAATTACTCACCTCAACACTTACCATATACATTAAATAAAAATTATAACAATTAATAACTAGATTCAGATTATAAAAATACAAACTGTTATTTTCGAGCTACCCCTCGTTAACTTTATCTTTTCTTTTCTTAGCCGAGGTCTCCAGCACCACGTTAGCTATGGAAATTAAGTAATTAAAATCATCAGTACAACACAATTTCACAATGAGTATTTCAATTTTTATTCAACTTTGACCTAATTTCCAATTTAGTCCCTAAACCAAGACTAACTTTATTTCTTCACAATTAATCTTATATTTTCATACAAATTCTATTTTAAACTAAATTTAACTCCCTAATTTCACTTAAATCCATAAATTTTTAAATTTTCAGAATTTTCCCAACTTTTACAACTTTTACAATTTAGTCTCTTAACTAGTTAATCAAATCAACTAATTTTTCTCAATTAATACTTTATCCATTCTAGGCTATCATACAACCCTTAATAAAATAGAAATTTAATACCAAACCTTAATATTTTAACTGTTTTCACCAATTGATACTAATATTAATATTACTTTATAATATCATCATACAACAAAATCAACGCTCTAAACCCACTTGATATTAATAATTTCTTTCAATATATTAATTTAGACAATAACCGATTCATTTCATGCAATTTGGTCATTTTTGAAATTTTTATAAAATTACCTCTAAAGTTTTACTTTTATTCAATTTAGTCCTTGAGCCTAAAACATGCAAATTAGCCATTTTTAATGTAACCCATGCTAACTAAATATCTATATATATATTTTCCTCCTCCTCCTCTCCATTCCACATCCTTAATATATATATATATATATATATATATAATTCCACTATTTACTTATATGTTCATTAAAAGCTGTCCACTTGAGTCACAGTCATTAAATTATTTATATCTTGAGCTATAGAATTCTAAATTAAAATCTGCTTATTTTGAAACTAGACTCAAATATTTTCGACCCTAAAATTTTCAAAATTTATAGTTTAACCAATAAGTACAATAAAATCTTCAAATTTATCCTTATTTTGCTGTCTGATAGCTTTGACCTTTCCTTACTAAAAATTAATTATCTCTTACTACGAAATTTGGATGATATTTCTATTTGTTTATCTTGAAAATAGACTCATTAAGAATTTAAACATGTAAATTTAAGCCCTTAATTATTTTTTTCCAATTTTTGATGATTTTCCAAATTCAAAATAGAGGAATCTGAAATCATTCTGACTTTGTCTCATAAAATTTATTATATCTCACAATTTACAATTCCATTCTTACGCCGTTTCTTCTATGAAAAACTAGACTTAATAACTTTTAATTTCATATTTTATTCAGCCTCCAATTCGATTTCCACAATTTTTGGTGATTTTTCAAAGTTTGACTACTGCTACTGTCCAAAACTATTTTTATGCAAAATGTTGATTACCAAGTTTATAACACCCTTATTTCCTTTTTCTATAATATTTCCCATCATTTTCTCTTATTTCCCTTCACTAATATATCAAGAACATAGACCCTTATATAAGAAAACTCTACTTTAACATCATTTCCATGCTTTTTCAATAATATCAAACTTAAAAATATATTAAAATCTTGATGTTCTTTGTAACAGCCCGGTTTAGACCCTAATCGAAACGAGTGGTTTCGAGAACACTTAACCGAGCTAAAATATTTATTTTATTATTTTATTATGTCTTACAGCATGATAGATTTACAGTGTGAAGGT
The DNA here is from genome assembly GCA_020496765.1 of Gossypium stocksii. Taxonomy (NCBI): domain Eukaryota; kingdom Viridiplantae; phylum Streptophyta; class Magnoliopsida; order Malvales; family Malvaceae; genus Gossypium; species Gossypium stocksii. The sequence goes on from CM035623.1 coordinate 118,432,828, forward strand.
TTCGTAAAGAAATTTTACCATTTAGTTAGCTAATTTGATAAAAAGGACTAAATCGCATAACGCGTAAAATATGAATTCTATTAGTAAAAGAACTCAATTGACGATGGCTTTATAAATGGAAGTCCTTATGAGGTTAATATACCTTTTTTAAGGTTAGTGGATATTTATGTCCTTAATACATATGATTTTTATATTGTTTTAATAAGGTTAATTTGGTAAGTGCTTAATAAGTTATTGTTAATTAAAACAAATCAAAAAATAGCTTTATTTTCCACCATCTCCACTGAATTTTGAAGCTTAGAAAGCCAAATAAGAGCATTTACATTCAGCAAGCTTAAATCTATAAATTAAAGGTATGTTTTGCTTTGATTTTTAATGATTTTTATGTTTTTGAGCTCGTTGCAGCTCGGTATAGCTAACACGTACCTTGATTTCTGAAATTGGAGATGCTTTTGAAAAGTGCCATTGTTGAATATATATATATGTATTTTGATGTTTCTTGATTGATTATTGATGGTTGTTTTGTGATATACAAGTTTTATAAAGTGATTTTTGACAAAAATGTGATTAGGGATTAAATTGAAAAATTTAGAATTTTGGTGGATAGAATTGTGAATAAATGAAATAATTGGGCTTGTTTTGAATGCTTGAATATTCGGCTATATACATGTTTATTCGGATTTTGATTATTTTGGGTATTTATGAAATTAGGACTAAATTGTTAAAGTATGAAAATATTTGCAAAATGGCCAAAATACATGTATATGTGTTTAATTGAATGTGTTGGTGAATAAATAGTTGAATTTATATTAATATAGATCAAGATAAACAAATACCGGAACTTGATTGGGGGAAACGGAAGGTAGACGAATACGTTTTGGATATACGAGCTAAATCGAGGTAAGTTCGTATAATTAGAATCGAACTTGTATAATGTTTATAATTGTTATTTTAATGTTATATGAATGAATAATAAACTATGAAATCAAGTTTGCCTATTAAATACATGTTGAATTTCATATTGTATAAATGTATTTATGTGAAATAATGTATTGAAATGCCTATTGCTTATATGTTCAATTTGATTACCGAGTCCCGTTTGAACCGTAGAAAGTCGTAGGATACAAGTGACATGTCACTAGGGCTGCAGGGTGGTTGAGCACCTGCATTCGTTGCAGACTCACCACAGCTCATGCGCTTACATGTTTAGTCTTTGGACTTACCGTTTAGCCTTCGGACTTACATGTTTAGTCTTTAGACTTACCATTTAGCCTTTGGGCTTACATGTTCAGCCTTCGAGCTTACCGTTACCTGCTCAGGAGAAGCATACCATACATGGCTCGAAAAAGCATACATGATGAATTGACGGATTTACAGGTTTACATATATACAATGTGTGTGTATCACCTGAGTATCCCTCGATGTTTCCAAAGGTTCAATGGGTAATTTACCGATTTGTAATACTTGAAATACATGTTACATGAGATACAAAATGTATATGATTTATCGTTATATGAATTACATGGTACAAGAGTTATGTTATTACATGATAATTGAGTTACAAGTATATGCTTGCATAAAATAACATAGAATACATGAATTACATGCTATAAGAATATGTTTACAAGATATATGTTACATGTTTTACATGTTATATAAGAAATATAATACGTATAGATGAATTGTTATATGATTACATGATGGTATGTTATATGCTTATAAGGTAAATGAATGGATTGATACATGAAATGTGGTTACATAGATAATGTATATTTGTTTCATCTTTGGAATGGATAAGTACATGGTTGATACTTGACTAACATGTGTGTCATGGTTGAATAGGCATTGGGAATATTTGGCTTGATTTTGGAAATGTTGTTTACGTTTTAATTGTCGATTCGATAAGTTAAATTTTATATTATACGGGCTTACTAAGCTTTAAAAGCTTACTTTGTTTTTTTTCCCGTTTTTATAGATTCAGAAGCTAGCTCGATTTCGGACAAAGTCGAAGATTACAATCACACTATCCAAACAAGCTTTCGGTATTTTTCGATCTTTGTAAATGTTATAAATATGGCATGTATAGGCTAGTTTATAAGTTAGTGTTTATGGTTATCTATGTGTGAATGAATGTGGTATGCTTTGGTATTTGTTCAAGCTATAAGACATGGCTTGAAATGGAAATGGTTATTTTGTTAAATATGCATTATATGATATGCTCTTCATATGGTATTTTGGATGAATGATACATGATATATGTGATGTTAAATGTGATTAGTTGATAGGTTTTATTTGGATTGAATTGGTAAGTTTAAATAGGTATGGAAATGACTCATTTGGTGCATGTTTGATGATGCACACGGGCTGGACACACGGGCGTGTCTGGTACTCATGTAATCAAGTCAGGTTGGCACACGACCAAGACACACGGTCGTGTCTTATGGCCGTGGGTGCAAGTCAGTAGCTCCATGAATTTCACACGGCCTAGACACACGGGCGTGTTTAGTGGCTGTGTGCACAAGCTAGTATGTATGCCCTATTTTTACACGGCCTGAACTCATGGGTGTGTTTGGAAACCGTGTGAGGCACAAGGCCTGGGCACAGGCCGTGTGACCCTATTCCAAAAATTTTCTTAAGTTTTCTCATATATTTTATATGTTATCAATTTAGTCCCTAATGAATGAATGAAGCTTTATATGATTGTTTTAAGCATGTTATGATGGATGTTGTTGAATTGTGATGATGTTTGATAAAATTTTAGAGTTTTGCCATTCCGGTCTGAGTTACAAGTCCGGTAATGCCCCTTACCTATTCCGGCGATGGTTACGGGATAGGGGTGTTACATTCTTACATTGTCATATTGATTTCAATCTTTAACTTGATTTTTCTCTCTCCTTTAGCTTCTATTTCTTGAATCTAACTTGATATTCTAGCTCCCCAAAGTCTTATTATTTCTCTCTCTTGGTAACCATGGAAATTCTTTTGATTTCTAGGTGAAAATGGTGAAATTTTGGTGGAAGGACTAAATTGTAAAGAAAGCAAAGCTTTCTTTCTTTCTCTCTTCTCTTCTCTTCTCTTCTAAAGTGGGTGCATGCATGGAGAGATGAATTCTCTTCATCTTTCCTTCCTTATATACCAAATAAATAATAATAAAATATCTCATTAAAATATTAATAAAATAATATTTATCTAATTAAATAATTATAAAATATCATCAACATCATCATTACCCTTCAAAATTATCTTCCTTGCTAAATGACCATTTTACCCTTTATGATATTTTAAAATTCCATCCTTGAGTCATCAATTAATTTGGTAAAATTATGATTTAGTCCCTCATAATTCTTCACCTATTCAATTTGGTCCTAATTCATCCATTTTCCTTTGTTTCTAGATCATTCCACCCATAAAAAATTTGCACTATTGGTCCTTCAACTTCTTCATATTTACACTTTAACCCCTCAATTTTTGAATATTTACTTTTGAGCAACAAAACTTTTAAAACTAACGCTAAACTAGTCTTTTTGAAAAGTAACGCTAAACTAGCCTTTAATCGACAGGCATGGAAGCAACATGTAATAATAATTGAAATGGTGGTGGGAATATGGCTTGGCGGCAAAGAAAAGAAAAGGGAAAAATTGGCTACTAAGGACTCCTACTTCTTTTCTATTTGTGGTTATATATTTTGGCTATTAAAGATTCTTTTAAAGGAAAAAAGAAATAGAAAATCGACCTGTTGATAAACAAGAGGAATCCTAAAGTATTCATACCATGGTAATGTTTTTTTTCTTTTTGAGATTTAAGCTCGTTTTTCAATTCAAAAGGTTAGCTAAACTTCTTCAGCCATGCAACATTATGCAGATTGCAAAACTAATGCTGATTTTGAGTATTTTAGCAAGTATAGATGTTTGCAGATAGATGACTTTGTATGGCGCCTCACAACTTCCATGGGTCTGTATGGTTTTCTATATCCCTTTGACTACCATTCTATTCTCATCAAGTAGCCAAAGCATGTTTATAGTTTTTTTTTCCTTCTTTTTCAAGTAAACTTTCATTGTAACAAATAAAAATTACACAAAATTAAAACCTGCATCAAATATATATTGCTCATTTACCGTGGGAATCCTTGAATTTCTTCTTTCCCAAAGGTTCCTATTGCTCCTTTCGAATGTAGATGGTCTGTGTAGAGTGATAATTTCTTCATCAGTAGGTTTATCAACTCCAAGCGGGCTACTATTTGGTGAATAATTGGAATACGAAGAAATTGGTGCCTGAAAGTCAACTTTCGTAACAATGTAAAAGGTGCAAAGGTAAGCTAAACTATGGGGAAATCAACAAAATCTGATTTCTCAAATATCCTAGAAGAGTTATGGAGATTGGGTTTGCAAATTGTTTAAAAAAGCAAATTCATTCAAGGAAAGATAAAAATGATTATAATATCAATCCAATTAAAAACAACTAATTTATAATATATAAAAAATTAAATCTACATTCTTCAAAAAAAAAATAAGTAATATAATGTAAGTACTAAAAAATATTAGGTTTGTTATATATAAAATTTTATTAAATTAAAAAATAAAATTTTTAAAATTTAAAATTAAAATAATATAAATATTTTATCTAATAAAAAAATAATATGGACGAGTTTAAATTAAATTTAATCATAAATAAATATGAACAAATTTAAATAAATTTTAAATTTTTATTTTAAAAATCAAATTTAAATAAATAAAATATATTAATATCATATTTAAACTTGGTTCACGCTTAATGTAAACTAACCCGTAAATAACTTTAAATATAATATAATAATAAAGAGGAGAGAATCCATGTTTGGGAACGACGGGGAATAAGAATATCTCAAAACATGAAAAGTGAAGGTTCAAGAAAAGTTAGGAATAGGAAGCAAAACAGTTTCTTCATACATGGAGTACTGAAAAACTAAAATAAATCCAATCTTTCAAAGCTAATAAGGAATCAAATTCATATATATAATTCAAATCATCATATCCTCTAAATAACCCTGAAAGAAGAACATAAGGAGAAGAAGCAGGCCTCCATGGAAACATCTTCTGAAGATTTTGAGCCTTTGTGCAAATGGAGAAGGGATCAAAACTGTGACAAGCTTGAAGTCCATCTTCCTGGTATAGTTACACAATCCATACATGCATATAATGTATCCATTAATGATCTTGAAGTGAGCAAATTTAGTGATTACTGTAGGATTCAGAAGGCAGCAATTGAAAGTTGAAATTCACAGTTCTGGGATCTTGGAAATTTCTGGAGAACGTCTAATGGATGAAGGTAAATCGAAAAGAATAATAAGCAGATTCAGGAAAGAATTCCCAGTTTCAGAAGATTATCAACGAACCCAAATTCGTGCAAAGTTCTATAATGGCATTCTTCACCTGGTAATGCCTAAACAAATTATTCCCACCATTTCTGCTCCTGGTGGTGGTGGTGATGATGAGAATAATGATGATAAAGCTTCAAGTAGTGGTACATCCTATTTAACTTGTTTAATGAAGTTGAATAAAAAAATAGCTTTGGAAATCATGATATTAGCAATTTCGTTGGCAATTGTTGTAGCTTATGTGAAGAAATATTGTCAATGTTCTTCTTTGGAATAAGTTGTACTAAATTTGTAATTCCAACGTCATATAATATGTATGCATACTGTATGACAGAAATATCGAAATCGAAAAAACAAATAGCCAGAAATCAGATCGAAAATATATTAGAAAAAAACCGACAAAACCATATTAAGTTCAAGAAAAATTGGAGGTAACACTTTCTATTTATATTATTTTCTGAAGGGATAAACGTATATTTACAGAATCACTTTCATAAAAATTCTCAATAGACAAATTATAGTTTTATCAAATCATAACAACTTAAAAGCTAGTTTCTAATTTTGTTAAATTGTAACTGTTTAAAAATATTTTTTTTTCAATTTCTTTACGCTACCAACAAAGCTAATAAGCTCAAAATTAAATTATAAATATTTTTGAGAATTAATATGTATCTTTATTATATTAATTTATAATTCTACATTTTCTAAGATTTAATCAAAATTTTATCCTTTTAAAATCAAAACGTAGTTTTGCCAATATTTAATAAGCATGTCTCTTTTCGACACTTGTCTAACTGGTACTTCCAATTTGTCTATCATTTACTTTGGTTTTGATGTTTAATTTAGAATTTGAACATTTTTTAATTGGTAATTAATTTTAATTTTAATGTTTAGTTTTTTATTTAAATCAGATGACATAATTATAAATATTTAACATATGTTCTTTAATAAAAAAATATAGATATCTAATTAAAACAAAAGAATTAATATATCAGATTGAGAATTAAAATCAAACTTAAATACTTAATTGAGATTAAAAAAGTATTAAATTAGAAAACTTAAATACCAAAATAGTCATTGAAGTTAAAGTCAAAATCCAAATTGAGACAAAAGAAAAACCTTCGTATTTTAAATTAAACATTGAAATTAAACTCATTATATTAATCCTAAAAAATACTTATCAAAGAAAGACGGAGATATAAAGGGGATACAATTTGCATAAGAACTCTCTAGTAAATACGTAACACTTTTAATAAGTTTATTGGAATTAGATCAAATTAGTCAGCCAAACTAAAATCGATTCATTTGAAAAAAGAGATTGAATCGGTTAATTCGTGAATCGATACTAATTAGTTGAATCAAATTAAAAATCGGCTGAACTAACAGTTGGGTTTTTCTATTTTTAATAGATTTTTCAATAATTTATTTAATCAAATTAGACCATCTGATTAGACCATTCAAATCAAGAATAGATAGTCTGACTGGTTCTACCCTTATCCTATTACAAAAAGCTTGACTTTTAATAAAATGGTTTTAAGAAAATTGTCTTTCTGTTTTCATCAATATTATTTGAATTGAATTAAATTGATCAATTAAAACGGCTAAATCAAAAATCAATTGAAGTATCAATGTAGCTGTAGTGATTAGATTAATTAACTTACGAATTAATAAGAATTAATTAAACTAAATTAAAATGAACAAATTTTTATTTTATATTTATTTAATCAAATAAAAAAATTGATTACTTATAAATACTCACCATTTTTTGAGGTATTAAAAGTTTTTTCAGCCCAGCTGGCTGCGGCTATAGTTCTTTGCTTTTCTCTGTAAATAAGTAGGTCCCGCACTTTGACTACAGGCAAGTGGCTTTTAGACATGATAGGGAACTGACATATGTTTTGTCATGCAGCTCCTTGTGATTGCCGTCTGTCATACACACACGTTTTGACGTTTCTCTCTTCTATCAAAAATTAAATCCTCTTGCTCATTACAATGGATTGACCAAATTTTAAGCTCAATTATGGAGTTGGTATAAAAAAACACATTAATTATGGATAAACTGGAAGCGTATAGTGAGGATAACACACTAGCAACTATTAGACAATATTTTAAAAAAAAAATCCAAAGGTGATCAGCTGCACAGAGATGATGACTATGATGATTGATTAATCTGAAGCATTGAAATCAATCAACTTTGGAAATTTCAAATTTCCATAACGCAATGATTATAAGCATGACGAATGAGTTTCAAAGAAGAGAAACCAGCTTGTTTGGCCAATGTCTCAAGCTTTTGTTTGGTCCTCTTTTTGGCACATGAAAGAACATGTTTTCATTATAATAGCTGTATTTAGTACTTCTGGTATTACGGATTCCACCAATGCGTCGTAACATACTTTAAGTAACTTCATGCATCTTGTTTTTTTTTTTTTTTTTTTTAGAAAAAAGAATATTCAAATGGATTCATGTTGTACTTATTTTTATGATTTTTAAAGAAACAACAAGAAGCAATTCTTTACAGATGCGTACACTCAACTAAGCCTTAAACATAAATAAAATATTTTATTATTTAAGAAAACATTTAAAGGTGATAAATGCAGGGATGATGAGGATTGATTAATCTGAGTCGTTGAAATCAATCAATCAGCTTTGCAAATTTCCATAACCCAATTGTCATAAGCACGACAAACCATTTTCAAAGAAGAGAAACCAGCTTGTTTGGCCAATGCCTCGAACTCTTGTTTGGTTCTCTCTTTAGCACCTGGAAGAATGTGAAATAAAACTGTGTCTCGTTCTGAGATTATTTTCGATATAATGTCTGTCTCGGGTACTTCTGGTATTATGGATTCTACCGATACGATTTTACCATTTTTAGGCAATGCATCGTAACAAACTTTGAGTAACTTCAAGCACTGATCATCGCCCCAATCATGAAGCACCGACTGAAAAGAAAAGCACAATGTAAAATACTAACTTTCAAAAGTCAAACTAAGCTATCATCCATGTTGGTTCTACAAAGACTAATTAATTGCTTTTTTTAATAATGCTCTTTTCAAAGTTGGAATTAGAATAGTCAGTCCTTGAAAGTTCACAAATTAATGTGGATTTATATATTTCTAAATACTAACCTTCATGAAAATAACTTCCGCTTTAGGAATTTCCATAAACATATCTCCAGCTATGTGCTTCACCCCTAAAATGTTACAAAAGAAAATGATAGAAAATTGTTAAGTTCATTGTTCAAATCATATATTAGGCCCCAAGAAAGGGAAAAGCAAATTAAGAAATAATATAATAGATTAAATTTTGTTGTTAATTCTTGTATTATGTGTAAATTGTGGATTTTGTTTTTGTACTTTTTAAAATATTGAAATTTCAATATTGATCAGATTCAATTGTTGAAATTTCCAAAATTTTATTTGACAAATATATCATCATATGTGTAAAACTGAAATTTATGTTTAATGGGTTTAATGGCTATCATTTATGTCAAAATTTAAATTTCTAAATTCGAATAGTTTAGGCACTAAAAATGATTAAATTGAAGAACATAAACTAAATCTACAACTTTACACATAATAAATAATTAATTGAAAATTTTAACCAAGTGAAGTTTGTCAAGATTGAAATTTTAAAATTTTAAAAAAAAGTACGAAGGCTAAAATTGATAAAATTAAATTATAGGGACTAAATCCAAAACTAATTAATATTCTATGGACTAATAGTAAATTCGACCAATATAATATTACCCGGGCAAGGAATTGCATCTTTAATGACTTGGGGCAGGTCAAAATTAATGCCCCTGATCTGTGGATGCTTTGAAACAATGAGTTTAAGGTTGGTACCAACTCCACCTCCCACATCGACCACTTGGCTCACACCCTCAAATCCTTTGTAATTTTTAAGAACTTGGTTCATTATTAAAGTGGTGTCAACTGACATTAATCGATTGAAACATTCTGACATATCATCATCATCAGCTAGCAGCTCAAATAAGTGTTTCCCAAATGCTTTCTTGCATGAGAATCCTCCCTCCAACGTCACATCCTTCATGAATTTCCTGTAATAAAAAATATGTATTTATATGAAAATACAATATATAGATAAGTTAGGTTGTGGTGGCTGATGATGATGAAGATCATGAAAGTCATAAGAGAGTTCTTATCACGGGGCCTTGGGGGTCTTTACATATATAGGGTACCATGCGCCTTTCCTAATATGTCACAGGCTTTTCTCTTATTGGTTTTGTATATTCCTTGAAGTTTTTAAGTACGAATTATCATGTCAAGAAAACACATAAATTGAATGTATGAAGAACAGATGTCCTCGTAGTGTGTGCTCGTCTCCTTGCGAGCCTACGAGATAGGTTCTTGAAGAGTCTTATTCTTATGGGTCCTTAGCTCGTGGGAGTCATGAGGTGGACTTGCGAGGCGTAAGTATAACATAGATGAAGGATAGATAGGCGATAAAGAACAAAAGAAAAACTTAATTACCAGCATTCGACGATATATTTTTCGAGGAGGATACGTAACATAGGGACAAAGGAGACTCCATCTTTGTTTTGAAGGAAGTATTTTCCGACTGATGAAAGACCATATGATCTTTGAGTCAGCCCATCTTGCCCAGTGATTTGATTACACGTTAAGATGGAGTGAGTGGCCAAAAGCTTGAGCATTCGATCAACAATGGAAGAGGCGTTTGGATTATTGGTGGGAAGCTTAGAGACGATATCAGCAATCGGCACCGTACCAGGAGGAGTGTCGGCGGCTTTGGCTATAATCTCTAACAAGCCAAGATCGACGACAACTTTCAAAGTGAAAGGGAGTGATGAAATGTAAGCCAAATGCATGGCTTGCAAGATATCAGCTTCTTCTTCATGATTTGATGAAGAATCATTTTGCCGTGAAGAACCCATGGCGTTTAAATGTCTTAGAGAAGAAGAAGAAGCTTTACTTATCAAGTATATATTCAAAACAACTCATCCCATTTTATATAGGTAATAAAAACATCCAATTGCATGCAGCTAAAGCAAGCCAATCGACAATGAAGGGTTGAATTATAATAAAAAATATGCAAAATCAAGCGCTTGCCATAAAATACTAGAAAAGCCCTCAATATAAACGAAATAAAACCCATCACTATCCGTATGATCTAGAATGCTAACACTTTTATTTGTAAAAGTAAAATAGATTTAAATAATGGATATTTGAAAAGTTAATATATATTTACATTTGCTTCGAGCTAAGGATAATAATTAAAAATATTCAAATTTAAATATTATCTAAATTTACAGTAATTGGTTAAAAAAACAAATAGGATATGCAAATATCTAATTATGTTCAATCCACTGCTATCCTTGTTTATTTAAATTTGAGTTATATCTAACTATACATTGGTTTATTAGCTTGATTATCTTGTAAATTTATATAAGAATAAAATGATTGAGTACAATGGAGTGGGTGGCTAAAAGCCTGAGCATTCGATCAACAATGGAAGGCACGTCTGGGTAATTGGTGGGGAGTTTAGAGGCGATCTCAGAAATTGACAACGTATTAGGATGTGTTAAGAGTTTATGAAAAAGAGAAGAAGAATTCTTTCTTAACCTCAGAAACTTATCTTGAATATAGTATTATAGGTATTTAATACGATCACATAACAGTTAATAGTAACAGCTAACTACTTTACTTAACAACTAGCTAACTCATTTAACTGACTGCAACAGTAATAGTAACTGTTGGAATACTCATAACATGCCCTGTGCTTGGTGATTTTCTCTCCTTCCTATAACCTTATGACTGTTGGTAAGAACTTTAAGCTGAATCCTGAACTTGTTGAACAAACCTGCTTTCGAAACCATTTTGTTTGAAAAAACGAAAATCGACTTTGGTTTGAAAATGAAAATTAAAACGGGAGTCGCCACCAATTTTTGTTTCGAGGTGTTATCGGATCACCTCATGATTCAATCATTTTGATAAAGTTTGAATTTACTAAAACGATGACTTTTGGTCTACGAAACCTAGAAAATAGGTTCGGGAGTCGATTACGCACGAGGAAGGATTAGCACCCTCGATATACCCAAAATTGGTACCACTTTAATCAATAATTATCCCAATATTGAAAATTTTGAAAAGATTTAAAGTGTGATTCTGTTTAAATATTTTATAATGGATTTTAAGACTCGCTCGTTTCGAAAGGTTAAAATGCCACATCCAGCACGTTAGGATATAACATTTTAAAGTTCTCAAAACCAAGATCATCTCGTAATTTTTTTTAAAACATGCAATTAAAAGGGTATTTAGTTATTTAGTCAAATGAAAAAAATCGCAACCCAGTACGTTAGGACACAATTTTCCAATTTTTCAAATACTAAACATTGCCTTGTTTCAAAATTATTTAAATCGACAAATTTGAAAATGATTTGATGCATTTAATTTGAAACAGAATAAACTTGAGTTAAAATTATGAAACTGCAATATAACAAATAATCATGGAATAAGCACATATAACAAGATTACTTAAACAACGCATAAAGATATAATATTACATCGCATGAATATCGATAATAGCATAAAACAACAAATTTGCAATTGATACCAAGTAATATTGAACATGAAGTATTAAACCTTGAAACAAATAAAACAATAATGCATACAAAATATAAAAATAATAATACTAATTCATGCATAAAATACTATACAAGTGAATGGCAATAATGTGAAAATATGAAATAACGAATTAAAGTACATGCAATGGCAATAATCTCGCAATATGCTCAATTTAAACACTAATCATTAATAATCAAAGATGGATGAATTGAATAAGCGATTAAAAAAAGGTATAAAGTTAATTAAAATAAAATAAATAAAATGTACAACATTTTAAAATGAAAATAGTGAGTTTAAAATAAATAATGTGTAAGAAGAAATTTAAAATACACAAAATGGTTAAAAGGATGATATATTTACAAAAATTTAAAATAGATAACATGTATATAAATATAGGTATAAGATAAATAATATATTGTTAAAAACTTAGAACAAACGATAATAAAACAATTTGACAAACAGAAGGGTTTAACATAAGGTATATAGAAACCGATTTAAAACCAAGCAGTATATAAATTTAAAATAAATAATATGTACAAAAATTTAAAATAAATGATATATGAAGAAAATATTTAAATGAGTAATATCTAAAACAGATTAAAATAAATAACAAATATAAAAGTATGAAAATGGTTTAATATAGAAATTTTAAAAATAAATAATGTACACAAAAGTTTTTGAAAAAAATAGTATATAAAAATTTATAATAGTTGAGAATTCAAAAATATATGTATAAAAAGAATTTAAAATAAATAACATATATAAAAACAAAACAGTTTAATAAAAGTAGTATATAAAAAACTTAAAAAAAAAATAATAATAATAATAAAAGATAAATAAATAAATAAATAAAACCCATCAAACAGATCGAGGACCAAAATAAAAACGGACTGACATTCAAGGAATAAATTCGAAAAAAAGAAAAGCCAATTAAGGATCGAAGTGAAGTGTGTAGGAACTAGCGAGGACTATATGGGAAAATATTCCCTAAGTTCTCTGCGTGTGTTCAACTAACAGCACAAGGGACCAAATTGAAGACCAAACAAAATCTGAGGGCCAAATTAGAAAGGGGAAAAAGATAAGAAATTAAGGCCTGATCGAATGGCGCTGCAAAAGGGAGGGACTAATTGCGCAAATCTCCCTTTTAAAGCGAAAAGGCAAATCCCCGCCCCACCAAACGGCACCGTTTTTGTTTCTCTTTTAAAACTAAAGTTTCTTTTTCTTTTTTACATTCATTTCAACCATTTTTTTTTAGAAACAGAAACGGGGGCTTCATCCCCTTCCTTTTTCTTCCTTTATTTGGTTAGGGTTTCAAACCCATTCGACACGCCGATCCGCCACCGTACCACCACCGTATTCGGTGGCCGGTGACATGCAAAATAGAGAGCTTTCGACCCCGTTCGAAGCACCCCCGATGGCCAAGCTTTCGGCGTCCAAAAAAAAGGCGAAGGACGGAGGTTCTCAACCCCCACCCGTACGATTGCATCGACGGAGGGTGGCTCTCCGACCGCGCAACGGTGAAGACCAGGTGAGCCCTTCCCTCTTCCCCTTTCTATTATCGTTTTCGTGTATAGAAAATAAATAAATAAAAACGAAAAATAAAACGGAACAAGAAACTTGAAATGAAGATGACGGTAAAAAAAGTTTTAGAGTTCAAATCTTTGTTTCTCTACTCAAAATCTGAAAGAAGCAGAAGAAGCATTACCAAGTAATTTTTGTTCTTTTTTTATTTTTTCCAAAGAATCCTCCCCGTTTTACAATCGTTCCATTACCACTTTAGAGTCGAATACAACTGCCTATTTTACTACTTGGTACTGCTATTGCTACTGTATTCTGCTTTATGCTGTCTCCTTTCATGTCTTCTTTTTGCAGGTGCTGGGCAATGGGACGGGGCTGAGCTTCTGATCTTTTTGGTGCAAGGAGCGGACGGCACGCTCGAGGGAGGCACATGGGGCAAACGGCGCCTACGGTTTTCTGCTTCACTATTTTGCCCAAAATTTGTTTAGATTTTGGGCCTACCGGGCCGTTAGGTTTTTTTGTTAGTTTGGGCTTGTTTGGGCCATTGTAATTTGGGCCTGATTATTTTAATTTGTAAATGGACTAAAAGACTTTTATTTGGGTTTTATTTTTGTATTTTTGGGTTTCTAGTTTGGGCCCCGGGCAAAAATGGACTCTTACACCTGCTAATAATGGTTAAGTCAAGATGTCTACAATCTGATCTTGACTAGAAACATGCCCCCACTTGAAAGGCTCTTCTTGTGACTTTCTTCCTAACAAAAAACAAATCCAACAAATTCAACTCGACAAGGATTTTCTTAAACATATAACAAGATTTCTTGTTACTGCAACAACAGTTGAATTATCACACCATACCAATGTCTTGCTCTTAACTGAAACATATAATTCGGATAACAAGGACTGAATCCAGACCATTTCTGCAGTGATATGAGCAAGACTTCTGTATTTGGCCTCAGCTATAGACCTTGAGACCACTTATTGTTTTCTTTAACTATAGGTGTTGGAACCATTTTTTTTTTTGAAAAATGTCAACTTTTTATTTTGAAAACGAAATATGGGAGTCGTCACCAATCCTTTTTGATGAGGTGTGATCGGGTCACCTCGTAAGATGGTTGTTCTTAATAAACTGTTTGATTTTTTAAAACAACGCTTTTGGTCTACGAAATTCAGAAAGACGAGTTCGGGAGTCAGTTATGCACAAGGCAGGATTGGCACCCTCGTAACGCCCAAAATTGGTACTTAGTTGATTAATTAATGTCTTGGTATCGAAAATTAAAAATTTGAAAAATTTTTTAAATACGATCATTTGCTAAATATTACTTAATTGAATTTTTTACAGAAAAATGCGTATTTTACGTTAATCAAGGAAAAGAATTATGTCCTGTAAGTTAGGACACAATGTCTTAAATCTTCGAAACGAGAATGAACATCGAAAGTTTTATTTATTTTAAAAGATATTAAATTATCTCGGTTTTAGAAAGAAACCATATTTCGTAAGTTAGAACACGATCTCTTCTTAATTCCCGAGATTCTTAAAAAACTTATGTTTAAAAAAGGTTCGTGTATTTGGATTTATCGAGAAAATCAAAATCCCGTAAGTTAGGGAATGACTTTTCGAATTTCAAAATATAAAATATTGCTTGTTTTAAACAACATTTTAATGTATTGGGTGAAATGTAACAGATTTTGTAATAAAATGCGAAATGAATTACGGTGTTGATATGCATAACAAAATAATAATAAATGCATTAATGTAAGCAGCAATATGAAGAACGAAAATAAAATAAAATAAACAAGTCAAAAATAAAAAGACAAATAATAAGGACAACAAACTAAAAATTTGAAGCTAAAGACCTAATATTAAATAAATAAATAAATATTGTATAAAAAAATTTAAGAATAACATTATTAATAATAATGACGATGATATTAATAATAACAATATAATAATAAAAGTTCTAAAGTTTTAAAATTATATAAAAGGATGTAAATGAATAGATGATAAAATAAAATAAATGTATATAAAATTTAGGTATATAAATATGAAAGAAATATAATAATAGTAATAATAATGCAAAACTAATTAGTTTAATAATATGATAACAATGACAAGTAAGTAAATACCAAAAAGAAAATATAATAATAATGACAATAATATTAAATTAATTAATTTAATAATGACATAGCAAAAATAACAAAAAGGGGACTAAATTAAACCTTTAAACAGAAATTTGGGGCAAATCATAAATAAATAAAAAGGAAAAGGACCAAGTTGAATGCGCGAATAACAAGGAGGGACCGATTTGTAAACTGAAAAAAATCATAGGGTAAAAATTAGAAATAAAGAAAAACTTAATTGCGAAATGATTAAAAAGTAGAAGGGCCAAAAGCGCAAATAACCCATTAATAAAAAACACATGGATCCTCTGGACGGGTCGAGTCAGCGCCCAGGTTAAGCATGAAACGGCGCCGTTTTGAATAAGCTATAAATGTTAATTTTTTTGACAAAAACTTCATTCCTTTCTTCATTTAAAAAAAAAAAAAAAGAAGTTTTCTTTTAAACTCTCTCACTTTCTCACTTTCTTACTTTCTCCGATGATCGGCCCACTGTCCATCTACCATGGTCGTCAGCCACCAGCGATGATAGTCGTCATATACGACGGTCGGAGTTCACCAGAAGACCTCCAATTTGAGTACCTCGATCCTTAGAAACAGAATTTGAGGAAGACTCCTCAGTTTCTCGGTTACTTCGCCGGAGAAAAGTCCATCATCGGGGACGGCATCCTTTTCCACCTGCGGCGGTGGGATCCCTAAGAGATAAGGAAGATTTTAAACTTTTTTACTTTATATCTCGTTTTGTTTACAAATAAAAATAAAAAAAATGAAAAAAGCAAAACAACCACAGATAAAAAAAAATAAATCACCTTCTTGTAATTTTTGTTTTCTTTTTTATTCTCTAATGCGTGTGTGTGAAATATTACAACTTGTGTAGTGGCTTTTATAGCCGAAAATATTACAGTTGTTAATGTTTTTGTTTGTTTCTATTCTTGCTCCCTCTATGTTGTTGCGTGTTTGTTTTTTCTGCAGGTAGGGGGTGAAGGCCGTAGGAGTGGCAGACGTTGGTGGCAAATGGGTCAGACGGCACGCCTGCTGACGTGGAAAAGTGATGCTAGAGGGGCTAGGGCTTCTTTTTTTACTGAAAATAGGTTTGGGTTTTGGGTTTCTAGGTCTCTTTTTCACTTGGGTTTGATGTACTTTTATTTAAGTCATTTGGCTTATAAATTATTTTTGTTTGTTTGTTTAGTCTGTTTAGGGCCTGGGTAAAATTGGCTTCTATACTAGGAAACTGGATTCCCTCCAAGAAACACAAACACACAATAGCCTAAAGTCGATCGTCGATCATCGATCATCAATATTTGACCCCCAATTCGCATCTAAATCTCCTTCGAGCAGGAACTTCGAGGTTCAAGTGAACCTTAACCCGTGATCCAAAGTATCTTGCAAATAACGCAAGATTCTTTTAACTTTAAAGTGAAGATCCAATGGCTTGTGCATAAACTAACATACTTTATTCATAGTGAAGGCAATGTCTAGTCTGGTAATAACAACATATTGTAGAGCACTAACTATGTTTTTGTAAAGATGTTCATCTTCAACTAAATTGCCTACATTAGCTGACAAATGGAAAATAGTTATCATTGGTGTAGGAGAGCCTTTCGATCTGTCCATGGATGCCCTTCAAAATAGATCATTTAACACCCCAAACCCGACCTAGAAGTTAGGCCCCAATCTGGCGTGTCACATTGAAGTGTTTTTGCAAAAAACCTTGTTTTTCATTAAAAACCCTTCTTAAGAAATTTGAGTAAAGTTCCAGTTTAAGGTTGTTTTTCAAATGGCTTGTGTTTAAAAATCAATCTGTCTTTCTATAAGTTAATTTAGAAAGATCTTTTTATGCGCGGAAGCTTAATTTTGAATAAAACCCCAAAAAAAAAACATTGAGATAAACTTAAGAGAAATAAAATAAAGCGTTCAATGTAACAAATAGCAGAGGTAAAGCCTTATTACATTCCGAAATCAAAATACTTAAGAAATATAAAGAAAAACGAATAAAATAAAGCGTCTTGCTAGTTGGCCACCTCTGAGTCCCTCCGTTCGTCGAACTGCCTACTAAGGGTCTCTTGAGAAAATTAAAGAGGGAGTGAGTTTCGAAACTCAGTGTGTACAACCCTCAGCAATCATTAACATGCAAGCAATCAATTGGGCCTAAGCCCTAATCATAGTATCATTGTAATATATCATATATGCAATGCAGTAAAAACCCTCTCTAATAATCCATCTACTACACAACATTTCCCGACCAATTTTATACATCTGTGGGGATTTCTAAATCGACCCACCTATCCACTACACAGCAATGGTAGCCTGGTTGTGGTACTACCTAACGTTGCAACAAAGC
This sequence comes from Gossypium stocksii, assembly GCA_020496765.1. Classification (NCBI taxonomy): domain Eukaryota; kingdom Viridiplantae; phylum Streptophyta; class Magnoliopsida; order Malvales; family Malvaceae; genus Gossypium; species Gossypium stocksii. The sequence goes on from CM035623.1 coordinate 118,450,757, forward strand.
CGCTAATCACATATTGGGCTTTAAAAGTCAACGGTGGATCCATGGTCATCAAGCAACTATGCGATCCTCAAATTCTTCCTCCATACCATAATTCCCACCCATATCCAACCTAAACAGAATATCATATGAATGCTGCAATCATACATGTAACATAAATCCTACATTTAACACATAGGGGTATTTTAGTCATTTTTGCTCTTAGGGCACTTCGGTCATTTTTAAGTTTTATGGATTCAATACCTACCTAGCCCGTTAACAAGTCCCCGTTGGCCGAAGTGAACAGACACTATGCACCAGGTAGGATACTAGAGAAGAGGAGGTGGGTCATTGAGACCGTTTAAGTACCAAGCTCTCCCTAGATCCAATCCTAAACATGCATATACCTATGACTACACTTCAACCTTATGACTTGTCCACGGTCGTAATTATGTGTTTAAGTTTTATGAATGTTTTGGCAGTTATCAGATACTAGCCCAAACCCATATATAAATCCCAACTCAATCATATGGCCCATTAAGCCCAAATCTCTTTCATAAGGCCCCTCAAGCCCAAATCAATTGCAGATCATGTAACATGCATGACAAACTCAATTCATAAAACCAAATCAATCAATTTCACAAAACTTAGCCTTAGGGGCCCGGTCCATTTAGCCACTTTTGGCTTTTCGACGTTTCGGCATTGTCGATATCATGTGTGTAGTGTTTGTATACACTTGGTGATAGAGCTTACTACGATTTTCTCTTAGTCACGAACCTACATTCGATATTACTTAACAATTAATCATATGCTAAATACACACTTTATCTATAAAAATCCTGAAGCCTTACCGTAACCTTACCGTGTGCCAAGCCTTAATAGCCCATTTTCTTTATCACCAACTGCGATTAGACCCTAGATCTGTACCAATTTAATCATAAAACCCGAGTATTAGGTGACTGGCATCCAATCACGAGTCAAGACCAATACTATTACAACTAAAACGATACTCAGAAACTAGTTAAAAAAACTTTCGGCCATCCTTACCAACCCCTAACATTACCTTAATTTCACGGACACGATAGCCTAAATGAGGAATTCGGCTCTTCCTGACAAGCCCCTAGTCGACTTTGGAGATTCAAGATCTAGCGAGAATAGGTAGTAAAAATCAAAGAAAGAAGGAAAAGGGACAAGGCCAAATGTAGAGGATTTTGGCAAAAAAAAAAAGACAAATCAGCACTTTGAGAAAAAAGATGAGAAATTTGGCATTAGCCTAGGATCCTAAATTTGGCACATATTTATAGCCCATAGCCTTAAATCCCAATTCAACTCTATCATTTCCCCCTTCTCATCTTCTAGTTTTTCTCCTTGATAACTCCCCAATCTATTTCCTAAATTTCTCTTCTGATTACCTCTCTGAGAGTCCAGTTTCACGCCACTACCAATCTTCTAGAAGCCTAAAATTAAACTCCAAAATAAATTTAATATTTTCCCTTTTAAGCTTGGACCCAAACTCTACTATAGGCCTTCTGACATCCAAATAATATTTGCCTAAGATTACTAAGCACATATTCACATAAAAACCACACAAAAAGAAATTTAGGATTTTTGAGGCGTTACAGATCAAGAATGTATTTCTTTTGATTAAGGAAAATACCATCTTGAGTGTAGTTAACTTCAATACCCAAGAAGTAGCTCAGCTTTCCTAAATCTTTCAAATAAAACTGAACATCGAGCCTTAACAAACTGATTGATTGTATGAAAATCATTCCCAATGACAATAATATCATCCACATATACCAAAACATAGAGTAACTGAGACCTCTCACAATGAAGAAAAAGAGAGTTATTAGCTTTTGATACTTCAAATTTATCAGTTAAAAGAAATTCCTTTAGCTTGTGAAACCAAGCCTGAGGTTTCTTACTTAAGGCCGTACAAAGCCTTTCTTGACTTGCTACCAATTGTTGTCCATTACTCCCTTATTGCTCAAAACCTAGTGGTTGCACCGTTTAAATTTCTTCATATAAATCACCATTTAAAAAGGCATTATTGATGTCCACTTGCCTGAGAGACCAGCCTAAGGAAACAGCTAGTGCCAAAACCACTCTAATCGTTGTTGGTTTGACCATAGAACAAAATATCTCCTAAAAATCAATGCCTGCCTCTTGGAGGTAACCCTTAGCCACCAGCCTGTCTTTGTATCTAGCCACCGAGCTATCAGCATTTCTTTTAACTTTAAAAATCCACTTACAACCTACTGCCTTGCGACTTACAGGTAAGGGCATTAGATCCCAAGTGTGATTGGAGAGTAAGGCATCATTTTTTGTTTGTGCAGTTGTCATCCAAGCAGGACTTTTGAATGCTTTAGCAATAGATACTGGTTCATTCTCAGTCAAAATAGATGAGAACATCTTAGGTTTAAAAATTCCATTCTTCGACCAAGTTTGCATGGGATGTGAATTCATAAATGAAATAATCTTGTCAAAACTACCTAACTGGTCAAAAGAATAAGGAACACAAGCTACTGCTGATGCTTCTGAAGGTTGACCTTTAGAAAAAAATCGAGTGATAGCAGCTGAATTGGAAGAAGAACTCGCTATGGAAGAAACCTAAGGTGAACTTGCCACAAGAAAATCCCTGGTTGACCCTAACAAAAGATTGGAGTCACAAACCAAAGGAGCAGTAGCTACAACCACAGAAATATGCGATCGTTGATGTAAAGAATGAAACCCAAGGTAGAACATGAAGAAAAACCATTCTGAAAGGGAAACTTTAATTCATCAAACATAACATGCCGAGAAACGAAAACTTGACCATCTGTATCAAGGCACTTATAACCTTTTCAATTAGTACCAAATCCAAGAAAAACACACAGTTTTGGATTAAAACTGAAGTTTGTGCTAATTGAAAGGTCTCAAAATAAACTCCATTATCCCTATCTGAATATCCTTCACAAAACATAAAAATGGGTTAAACTCAAAATAAACTCCATTATCCCTTGCAAACTAACCTACAAATAGTAAGTTCTTACAAACAGTAGGAACATGTAGTACATCTTAAGTCGTAAAATCCTAGGACCAGCCAATAGAACAGAAGACCCTATGTTAGCTATAGAAATAGAATCACCATTTCCCATAAACACCTGACTTGTACCTGCTTAGAGTGATGCAATTGTAAGACTAGCTATGTCAGGAGTAATGTGGTTTGTGGCCTAGAGTCAGGATGCCAGGTTTGATCACTAGAAACAGAGGAAAGACCTCGAGGAATGTTCTGAATGGATGAAGAATGATTCTATGAAGATGAAAGATTTAGACCACAGCAATGAGACATAGTAGAGCAAGGAGGTGCTTGAGGAGGAAAACCTTGCCCATTAAGATGATGATAATTGACTGTCATCGAATAGGCTTAATCAACACCAGAGAAATTTTCATCAAATCTGTAATAACAGTTCTGGAGCACATCATCAATTTTGCCAAATAATTGGCACTGTGGTCGAGAACAAGACTAACCATGACCATTACCACGAGTCCTGCCACGAGACCAACCTCTTCCTTACCCTCTGTGGCCTTATTTGAACTCCTAATGATAACATGTTAATTTGTATAACTTTTTATGTTTAATTCATTTAAATTTTGAATTGATCCCTGCTGAATTAGTGCTTTTATGTCTTAATCTTGTCAGGGATGCAATTGGGATGTTATGAATAAAAAATGAGTAGAAAATGACCAAATTAAAACATAGTCAATAAAGTGAGGCCGAATAAAAAATGTGGAAAAAGCCAAGGACGCATCAGATTCTTGACTTTGTAAAAGCCAAAATTAGAAAATACCTTATTTTATTTTTTATTTAATTTTAATTATATGTTGAAGTGGTTGAAGCCAAATTTAGTAACTAACATGTATATTAATAGGGCTTTAATATACTTGGGAAAGACACATTATATTTTACATTTTGATTTTCATTTGGAATTAAAGAGGCATTATTCTTTTTCTTCCAAATTTGGGCGTGAGTAACATTCTGTTACTTCTATTCTCATTTCTTTATTCTTTCAAATTTTGTTTAATTACCTTTCAAGTCATTGTCTTTCCCAATTTCCTCCATTATCATCAAATCACCTTTCATAACCTACAAAGTATAATTAAATTCATACTTCACTAAATTCCATCTTAGCTTTAGGTTGGTGTTCTTTCTGGTCGGGAATCATGAGATACGTACCCATACTAAAAATCCTTCCAATCGGTATTCACATTTTTCTTAAGTATCAGGATTGACAACTCATCTCTTAAAGTTAATTCGATTTCAAGTCGAAAAATGCACATTGGGTTAGAGTTGTGTTTGCTAACAGTTGGAGAAACGAGTCGCCATGTTGTATTCAGATCTCTGAGAATAAATCAAGGAAGAAATGATCGGGTTCAAATGACACACGCGGTTGAGGCCGTTAATTCAAGTTGGGTTCTTCAGAGCGTAAGGCTGCCAGAATCTTGAATCGGAAACACGTATATCTTGGTTAAATAATCGGTAAGGGTTGGTTTGCAGGTCGTATCGAGACCAGCTACGAGAGGAAGAATTAGTGGTTAGGACGTTCTTAACTGCTATAACCAGCTTATTGTTTAAAGGAGAAAATTAATTTTCAATGATTGATTCGAAAATCTGGAATCCACTAAGTCTAGGGCTAAGGGTTATTATCTTTGATTACAAAATCCAAATTTAATTTCCAATTTAATTTCTAATTTATTTAATTATTTATTTATGTTGTTTCAATTATTTAGTTTCTAAATATTTCAAAACTCCACTGATTTATTTGTTTATTTTTCAGTAGGTCTGTTTGGAATCGTGGATACAACTATAGCCACGACTATCGACACGACAAAAATTCTGGTCACAAGTTAAACGCGAAAGTTGATTATAACACCAATCCCTGTGAACTCAACCCTACTACTCTTTATTACTATTAAGAGTTATTTTGTAGGAATTATTTTTGGTGGTTTCGACACCCACCACTTAAGGATAGTTTTTGGAGTTCTCAATATGTTTTGTTTTGATTACTCCATTATGTTTCTAGTGAAATGCCAAATTAGCCTGTAAATGGACTTTTGTTAGTAGAGCCAGCTATCGTGCTTCGCAATTAAGAAGCATCTCAATCAACAAGTCAAGAGACATAGGAGTTACTAAGACGATCACACGAATGGATCCATATTCTATCGAAAGACCTGCCAAGATGATGCTCACTTGTTTTTGTTCAGTTACCAGACTACCAGCTACAATCAGACTATCACTCATACTCCTTACTTTGAACAAGTATTCTTTTATACTAAGATTTGCTCTCCATAACGAGGATAAAGCATGACACATACTCGAGATTTTAATACTGGACTTGGCATCAAATCTCCTTTCATTGGTTTTCCAGACTTCAAAACTAGTCTTGGCCATCGTGAGATACATCAAGACATCATCTGTGACTGTAGACAATAACCAAGCTGCGAGAAACTTGTCCTATTTCTTATGAAAAAGAAAGGAGGGATTTTCAATTAACTGACCCTCATTCCCAGTTATAAGAGGAGAAGGAACAACAACCGTGCCTAACACAAACCCCTCGAGATTGTATCCTTAAAGAATCAATAAAATTTGATGCTTTCATAAGAGAAAATTATTGCCACCAAGTTTGGTTATGTCATGTTTGGAGAAATAGTGAATTGTCTACAAAGCGATACTGCCATTATCCTACGAATGAATTGCTTCCCCAGAGTTGGAGGAATAACGAGGAGTATCAATCACTGGAACACCCTCTGTAGCCATCAAACTAAAAATAAAAATTCCTATTATTCCAAGAAAATACTAGCTCTTGATACCATGTTAGAGTTTATGAAAAAGAGAAGAAGAATTTCTTTCTTAACCTTAGAAACTCATCTTGAATATGGTGTTATGGGTATTTAATACAATCACGTAACAACTAACAGTAATAGCTAACTACTTTGCTTAACAACTAGCTAACTCATTTGACTAACTGCAACAGTAACAGTAACTGTTGGAATACTCATAACAAGATGAGTGTCAGTGACTTTGGTTATGATCTCTAACAAGCCGAGATCAACGGTGACTTTTAAAGTGAAAGGGAGTGATGAAATGGAAGCTAAGTGCATGACTTGCAAAACGTTAGCTTCTTCTTCATAATTTGATGAACTGCAAAATAGTGAAGAATCATCCATGGCGGTTAAATATCTTAGAGAAAGAAGAGTTTAATTAGCAAGTATATGTTCAAAATAGAGGTGCTCCTCATCGGGCCGGGTCAAGTATGGGTTGGGCTCAAAGAAAATTTAGGCTCGGCTCGAAAAATAGGCCTAAATTTTGCTCAAGTCCGGCCTGGATAAAAATGTTAAAATTCAAGTCCGACTCGTTCGTATTAATTTTTTTATATAATTTTTAAATATACATACAATACCTCAAAAATACTAAAAATATTAAAATAATATTTTCCAACAAATTAAATATAAATTTTAAAAAATATGTATACTTAAATAATACTATATATATAGTTTATATATTTAAATTTTAAAGGATTAAATCAAATTTTTATAATTTTAAGGGAGGCAAAAGTGCAATTTTACCTTTACTAATTTAAAATTTTTAAAAAAAAATTTGAGAGCCTAAATGACAATTTTTTATTTTAGGGGGTTGGGGCCCATGCCAGCTCCCTAGAATCGCCTCTAAACATAATAGTGAAATGGTAGCAAAATAGGAAGAAAACAATGATAAAATAGCATTAAAACAACAAAAATAGTAGATTTTTTGTCCTTTTGTAAATTCGAGCCGGGTCTAGACAAAAAATACTTTACCCGAAGCCCAACCTGTTTTTAAATGAGCCTTATTTTTTATTCAAACCCATTTTTCAAATCTATATTTTTAGATAAACCCTCCTACTTTTCAAATAACTCGGCAACTCATAAATATATCTATTTCAAAACAATTGACTCTGATTCCCATTTTACATAGATAAAAACATCCAATTGTAAGTAGCGAAAAGGAGGAGCAATTTTCAATTAAATTATATTTGGGGGGATGAATGATTTAACTCCTAAATTTGGTACTTGATTAAGGGAATATTCTATATTAAAATTATCTCGATCCTTTTAAGGAAGTTTATTTTTTAAATATATAACTTAAACGTGGGAAATACCGTAACACCAATTTATTTTGAATTAAATTTTAAAATTAATAATTTTTGGTAGAATTTATTCAATTGATATTATTGTCGCAACTACATGCATATTATATATATATATATATTCTTTTTCAACATTCAATGACTTCAATCTTACGTTATTGTTTAGAATATTCAATATACCCAATTTGTCAAAAAGCCTGACTCGGCACAATGACGGAAAATTCGAAGTTTTTTTTTTTTAAATATTAAAAAGTAACATTCACATGGATTCATTGACAGGTGGCGGAAAGAAATTTTGATATTTTTATAATTTTTAAAAAATTAAATCAAATTTTTATAATTTTAGAGAAATTAAAGTATAATTTTAATTTTACTAATTTAAAATTTTAAAAATTTTAAAAAGCTTAAATAATAATTTTGTATTTTAGAGAGCCTAACACCCTGTCACCTCCTAACTACGCCTCTATTTATTGATATACATTTATCTGATTATTAAATTAATAATAATAAAAGACCTACAGTCAATTAAACCTAAAATAAGAATAAAATATTTCATCGTTTAAAAAAATATTCAAAGGTGACAACATTGATTAATCTAAGTCATTGAAATCAATTTATCTACCCTTCAATGGTAGTTACTCTTGGAACAAGCAATATTAAGACTTTGTTCTTCATCTTCAACTTTCTTCTTTTCTCTTCTTTCTTGGGTGCGGTTTCAATCTCCTTAGTAACCATAGATCTTGTTCTCACCCTCTTGGGTTGGGTAGTGCCAGAGGTAGTGGGTACTTCCTTTATCATAATATTTGACCAAAGACAATTAGATATATGTAAATATCTAAATCTATTATATATACTCTTTAGATTTAAATTTGAATTATCTATATACGCATAAATAACAATATAGAGCAATGAAAAAGATCAAATATGAATACCTCTAACCATTGTTTGGACCAAATGTCCAAATTCAAATATTGTACGAAAAACTGAAAACTGTCAAAATCTTCTAAGCACTCAAAAACCTCACTAGATGGACCTTAAGATTTGGTATTTATAGTGGTAATTCCCCACAAACAAAGTTGTAAAAGTAGTGGGGAACAAAATGTGGGCAAGTGGGAGTGACCCCACGAAATGTGGGGTTGTGGGAGGTTTTCTCACGAACCAATTATAACATTCTTCCATTTGGTTGTATTGCCCAGGAACACTTAAAATTGAAACATAATGTATAAATTATGGTGATATTTTCTTTTAGAATTTGAGTAATATCTTTTATGTATCACAATATATCATGTCTCAACACTTTGACTCAAATTTCTTAAAAAATAAGCCCAATGTTTATTTCAAGTCCAAACTGTAATGACACTTCTCAAATTAATGTGCACACAAAATATGAGAAACATCAAACTTAACAAAATTTCTTTATAACCATTCTTATAATGAAAATTTTCAAGGTGGGAACAAGTCACATAGTAACAACATAATCCTTAAATTTGTATGGTGGCATGCCTTTAGTCAAATAATCAACTAATATATGCTCAGTGTTAATGTGCTCAACGACCACTTTATTTTTTTAACACATTCTCTTATAGCTAAATACTTAATGTCGATATGTTTACTTTGACTTTCACTTTTGTTGTTCTTAATTATAAATGCAGCAACTAAATTGTCACAATATATCATAAACAGCCTAGAAATCAAATCTACAAGGTATTCATTAAAGGATCAGAAATCAGATTTATTCATAACTAATTATGATAGATTTGATTAATTTATTTTATTTTTATCTTTTTAAAGACAGTGAAGTGATTTCAATATGAATATTGACTTTTTACCTTGGGTTTATGTAGTAAAATTTAGATTTGGATGGCATAGATTTTATTAAACAAATGATGTCCCAAAATTTGAAGGATGTGATAGATTTGGTGTAATTTTGATTGAACATAAATATAAATATGAAAAAAATAAAAATATATATTATAAAAATAAAAATTTATATATAAATTCTAGAATATATATGAAATAATTAAATATATATAATCTCTAAAAAGTTATTTTCTTTAATTCACATTTTAAATATTTTGTTTTCTATTTTTTTTTCTCTTTCTGTCGTTCACCCTGTTAGGGCCTATTCTCCCGTGCTTAAAAAAAACACTTTTGGTTTCAAAAGCATTTCTAGAAGAAAAGTTGTGTAGAACAAGCTGCTTTTGGCTGAAATTTTTGGCTTTTCAGAAGTGCTTTTCAAAAGTAATTCTGAAAAGAAGAAGCTAAAATTTTTAACTTTTCCTCTTCCAAAAGCACTTTTAGTGCTTAATTACTTTATCACAATTTCAATAACATAGTACTTTCTCTTTTCTTTTTTCTTAGTACTTAATTACAAATGTGTTAAAATCATTAATTAAAAATAAAAAAATAATTTTTAAAATACTAATTGCAAATATTTAATGGTTATATTTAAATATTTAAAATATAATTTATATATTCTAATTAAATTTTATAAATAATTAATATTTATTGTTTAAAAAGATTTAAAATTTATATTTCATATATTAAAATATTAACAACAAGTTATAATAATTTTTTTATATTCTTATTAAAATATAATAATATTAACTAATTTAAATATTATTTAAATACATATTTGTTACTTGATAATAACATGTCTAAAATGGACATTTTATATCTTAAAAGCACTTTTTGACAGCAATGCTAAAGACTCAAATTTTAAACTAAACTTTTCCAAAGTACTTCTCAAAAGTACTTTTCCACAACAATTTTTAAAAATACTTTTCAAAAGCATTGTCAAACTAACCCTTAGAGTCAAACCGACTTTTAAGAAGTCAACAATAGATGGCGGTGGCAAGATTGGTCTACAAGTTTCCAAGTTTCTTCATGTTTGAAAGTATAAACAAATTGTTGAGGTGAGGTGGATCTCGTACTTTTAATGGAAGGAATTGTTTCACACGAGGGTTGTTTCTCATACTTAAAAGAAGAGTTCAAAGATATTTACGAAGTTTAAAGAGCATTTTGATTGATATAGATATGACATGCAAGTTCACAAAAGTGACGTTAAAGTTGTTAAAAATATTAATTATGCATATTACGCATGTGCAGAATTAAACCATCAACCAAGGCACCATAAACTTATGCAACGTGACATATCAGGATTTTCGAAGCGTTACAGGCAGTAATGATGTTGCCATTGGCAACTTTGTTCGAAGTTTGAATACTACCTTTTCTCCTAAGGACCTAGGAGAGCTGAGCTATTTCTTGGGCATCGAAGTGGTTCATAAAGGGAAGGATGTTCTGCTAAGTCAGAGGAACTATATTTTCGATTTATTGAAGAAGTCTCACATGGAGTGTGCTAATGAGTTGCCAACACCTATGGTGAGTACTTGCAACTTGTCCGCTGCAGTAGGTAGTGCCCGAACAAGTTAAGAAGAGCAACAGTACAGAAGTACTGCAGGTGCATTGTAGTATGTGGTTATCACTCGGCCTAATGTTGCTTTTGCTGTTAACAAGATTTGTCAGTTTATGCACAAGCCTCTAGATGTTAACTTCACAGCAGTAAAAGGAATTCTGAGATACTTCAAAGGTACAGTCGATTATGGATTGGAATTCAAGGCAGGTGCTATATGTCTACTATGGGTTTTGCAGATGCAAATTGGGGTGTAGATCTAGATGACAAGAGGTCTACCACAGGGTATTGTTTGTTTTTGTGGCAACCTTGTGTCCTGGTGTGCTAGAAAGCAGCATGTAGTGTCTCAATCTACTGCTGAGGCCGAATACAGGAGTGTGGCCTATGCAACAGCTGATGTTCTTTGGCTAGGGTCATTGCTAAGTGAGTTGCAGGTTAAGCTTGATGATACACCAGTTCTTTGTTGTGATAATTCTAGTGCGGTAGTTGTTACTGCAATTCCAGTTATGTATTGTAAGTTCAAGCATGTTGAGCTTGATTTATTCTTTGTCCTCCAAAAGGTCTCATCAAACCAACTTCTTATTGGTCAGGTTCCTGCTGAAGATCAAGTGGCAGACATTCTCACATAGCCATTGTCCACTGCTATGTTTTGTAGGCTACAGGAAAGCTGGGAATTGCTCAAGTGACAAGAGAGAAGAGTGTTGGGTGACTATTAGAGTATTACAATTAGCAGTTGTTTCGTTTGTTAGAAGAGGTTGTATTTTTCTGTTTGTTGTTAGTTGCAGTACAGAGGAGGTTACTATAGGATTAGTTGTTAGCAGTAACCACACCCATAACTGCTCTAACTTCTTCATGTATGTAAGTCAGGCTCGTCCTTGATTTGAGGATTATTTGTTAGCTGTAATCACACATTCATTGAAGGAAGGATAAAAATATTATAATATCAACTTAATAGAATTTCTCATCGAGATCCATATAAAAATTTTAACTATCCGTATCCTAAAATTAAAAATGTTATAATAACTTTCGGGAAAAATATGCTATGTTACCTCAAAATTTTTTTGTTGTGTCAAGTCTTAAATTGTTGTCTTTATTTTCCATCAAATCACATTAATCGAAATACTAACTTAAAAAAAAATAATTTATACATCACTTGTGATAAAAAATTTTAGATACTAACTTGAAGAAAATGATAATAACTCTTGTGTTAATCCATAAACATCAATTACTACAGTGTTTAAATATTTTGTATTTAAACAAAATTTAATTATATTTATAGATTTTTTTTCCCTTTAGACCCATGAATATTTATATTGTATTTTTTACATCATATATATATATATATATATATTGTTTTGCATAAAAACCTCATTTAAGACCTCACCAAATCAATTACCTGGACCAGTAAGAGACTCGACTCTATGAAGTACAACTCAATCGATTGAGGGCTCCATTGCTTGCCACGTAAACCGCCGTCAAAACATATAAATGTCCACTTGATGTTTTTATCCTCGATTCTCAATTCTATCACAGACCGCTTTATAAACACATGCTGAAACTCAGAAACAAGATGACATTGTCAATGCACAACCATTGATGACACTCTCATTTCTATTAAGATACTAAGAAACTGAAGACTGCATATATATAATATTCCCAAAAAAAAGTACATGATGCTTGGAAAAAAGAAAATCCAAAAAATAAGGAAATTAAAGGGACGCCAAGGGCATGTAACAAATATTTCATCAACAAACACAGTTATTCAAATGATAAGATAGAAAAACTTCTTTGCCATTGTTCTTTTTAATCTCTCTGGAGTGGTATGGGATTAGGATTTCCAATATATCGGGAGCCTATCACTTGGCGCTGGCGAGTTGGGTGCGAAGCAGCTTGGCAGCAGCAACCATGTTGCTCAGGGCTGGTTTCACCTCAACGTACTTGCGAGTCTTGAGCCCACAGTCAGGGTTAACCCACAAGATGTTGGTCTCGAGCACGGCAAGCATCTTGTTAATTCTGTCAGCAATCTCTTCGGTTGATGGTATTCTGGGAGAGTGGATGTCATAGACACCAGGTCCAATTCCAGCACCGTACTTCACTCCTTCACGGAAGACTGACAGGAGCTTCTCATCTGAACGTGAGTTCTCAATGGTTATGACATCGGCATCCATGTCGATGATCGAGTGGATGATATCATTGAAGTTGGAGTAGCACATGTGGGTGTGGATCTGTCGGATTTTTGACAATGAAATGAATGAGAACGGTGGTGATCATAGAATACAGAATATGCAAATAAGAAAGTTCAATGTTTCCGAGGATCAAAAAGAGTGTGCAAGATATGGACCTGGGTAGTGTCTTGGACACCACAGTTGGTGATTCTGAAGGAGTGGACAGCCCATTTTTGGTAGAAGGCATGCTCGGACTTCCTAAGAGGCAACCCTTCTCTCAAAGCAGCCTCATCGATTTGGATAACATTGATACCAGCCTTCTCAAGATCCTCCACTTCATCCTTGATGGCCAAGGCAATCTGGTAGCAAGTTTCGAATCTGAAAAGAAGGCAATCATAGAATGTCAAAACATCCATATTACAAAGTAAAAATGCTGGTAGAAATGCATAAACTTAATATCCCCCCCCCCCCCCCCGGCTTTCCCCTGCATACCTCGGTTGATCATTTCTGACAAAGGACCAGTTGAGAATGGTGACAGGGCCAGTAAGCATTCCCTTCATTGGGCGTTTAGTCATGCTTTGGGCAGTAGATGACCAGAAAACAGTCATTGGTTTGGGGCGGCTAACATCACCGTAGATGATTGGTGGCTTGACGCAGCGAGACCCATAAGATTGCACCCATCCGTTAACAGTGAAAGCAAAACCAGATAATTGCTCACCAAAGTACTCAACCATATCATTTCTCTGCACAATTATAAGTATTACTAAGATGCTTGTCAATAACTAAATACACAGTAATCTCTCTTTTACTGAAAAAGGGCCAAAACTGAAAGGAATTCTCACCTCAGGCTCTCCATGAACCAGGACATCAATGTCAAGCTCTTCTTGAAGGTCAACAACTTTCTTAATTTCCTCTTTAATGGCTTTAACGTAATCATCCTCTGAGATCCTGCGGGAATAAGAGAACCGTAGTTAAAAGTAATGGTCACATTGACATTTCCTAAGAAAGATATCACGGATATTTTCTGGATTAACTACTCACTTGTTAGCCTTGAATTCACGACGAACTCTCCTGAGCTCCAAAGTTTGAGGGAAGGATCCAATGGTTGTGGTGGGGAGGACTGGCAGGTTAAGCTTTTTCTGCTGGGCATCGAGTCTAGCTGTAACGTTTGTAGCACGACGGTGGTCAGAGCCCTTCAAAGCAGCAGCCTGGAAACGCAAGCACAGAAAAAACAGTAAGCAAAGAAATGTTTACACGATGAAAACAATTACAGCAGAGCATTAACTCGAATAGTGAAGTTGAAATTTTTGTTTATCATAACACTTACAGCCTTTTGAACAGCCTCATTGGTCACTCTCGGGGAGGACTTCCTTGAAGCCTGAGCAGATGCATTGGCAGTGAAGAAGGCCTAGAAGTAGATGAATAGCCCGTAAGTGACATGACGGTGTAGATGAATCTTACAAAAGCACCAAAATATGAAAAACAAAATACCAATACGGAGATGATACCAGGTTCTTAGTAAATTAGCCAAAAACAAGTAGCAAAATTATATGGAGATACCTCATCCTTCTGACCAGCCAATGCCTTGGCAAGTGCATTGACTTCGACAACTTTCTGGGCAGCGAATGCCAGCCAGGATTTGATTTCATCATCTAGCTTGGTCTCGTTTACTAGATCAACAGCAGTGTGGAGAAGCGAGCAGGAGGTGGACACCACAAGCTTGTCTGCACATTGGAAAATTAATCAACCGGTATCAGTCTATAATAAATACCAAAATAGTAATGTAATATCTACCAAATAATTATGACACATACAATGCAATAAAAGAATAGAATACCTTTGCCCACAACAGCTTCAAGAGCCTGCAAGGTGCCAAGTGAAGAAGCAAGATCATTGGCCCAAATGTTCCTTCCATCAACAACTCCAGCAAAGAGATACTTGCCCTTAGGGAAGTTACTCTTGATCAACTCAATGGTCTGGGTTCCACGAACCAAATCCAAACCATAAGCAGTGACACCCTTCAATTCAGTGAGGGTCTTGTACGCCTCAGCAGTGAGATCAGCAAAGTAGGTCTCAATCAAAACATTCAAGCCAGAGAGAGTGGTTTCCAATTCAGCATAAGCAGCGGTAAAAGCTTGCAATTGGTGAGAGTCGAGATCCAAGACAAGGGTCGGTTCATCAAACTGAATCCATAAGGCACCAGCAGCCTTAAGCTCAGCAATAACTTCCCTGAAGAGAGATTCAATATCATAATAGCATATTAGAACAGTTAAGATAAATTTACAAAAAAAAAAAATCAAAGACAAGAGGAGAACAAACTCTTACTTGTAGATGGGGAGGATTTTTGGGAGGAGAGAGAGAAGAGAGAAGGTCTTCTCAACACCCTTGGCTGGTTTAGACAGCAACAAGTATGAGACAGGGCCAATAAGTACGGGGATGGTGTCAACTCCAAGCTGCAAGTGGGACAGAGAATCAGCATTCAAGTTTAAGACTAAAAAGTTAAATAAGAACTATAAACATAGGACAAAGTGGGGCACCATAATCAAGTGGATCTAGCTAGTACTCCTAGTCTCACTTGGGCATTCTCAAAAAATGGATAGTGTAAAATGTAATTCCAGAGGGTGAGAAACTACTACTCATATCAGAAATATTTATCAGTTAGGTCCAGAGCCTTGAAGCACCCCAATTCAGGCCATCATAAGTGAGCTAAAAGTATAAATATACATGACAGACAAAAAGCTACATTGTTATAATAGAAAAATTAGACCAAAAGAACATACCGCCTTAGCTTCCTTGTACTCATCAACTGCCTTGTGAGATGCATAAGAGAAGTTAACATCAGGGCCCAATTCTGGAACAATGAAGTGGCTGAAACGATAAATTCAATAGAGTATTAGCACCAAAATCTCAGTATGCATGGCAAAGCTGATAAAATAGGCCAAGAAATAGCGACTTACTAGTTGGTGTCAAACCACTTGGTCATTTCCATGGCAGGAACAGAGGCATTTCCTCTGGCCATTGAAAAGTAAGTGTCAAATCCGATCTCTCCACCGTCCCAGCCATATCTAGATGGAACAGCTCCGAGCATCGATGTTGCATCGAGCACCTGGTCATAATAAGAGAAAGTGTTGCTTGGGATGTACTTGATCCCAGCAGCAGCCATTTGTTGCCAGATGGATGACCTGAGATCAGCTGCAACCTTTTGCAAATCCTCGGCACTGCTCTTCTTGTCCCAGAAAGATTCCAAAGCAAATTTAAGCTCTCTCTTAGGTCCCATGCGGGGATATCCAACAATGTGAGAGGCCATTTTTCTAAACAAAAATAAAAGAAAAGACAAAGTTCAACATTATTACATAAAGGTACGTATTAAAAATAACTTAGCATGCAACTTTAGCATGCCCCTATATTCCAATAAGTGATAGAATTCAGTATAGACAGACCAAAAGATCATATGAATTAATGTTTGGAAATTATCATATACTTCTTTAATAAAACATATTCATATGAAAGCAAGACAACTAAGGGGTGTAATGAGAAACTTATAGTTAGAAGGTACTCGGGTGCAACTAGACAAAGATTAGAATTTGATGGGTATTTGGTCGAGCTCGAACCATCAAATGAGCCAAACTCGAGTGTCCTAATGCTTCACTCAAGTACACGAGACTAATCGAGCTTTTTATACAGATGAGCTTTATATATATATCAAGCTTGAAGTCTAACATGTGACTGTAAATAGGATCCTAAGGAATCAGATATAAATACACCGTTACCTAGAGAACCAAACAAAATGCAGATCTATACACCAATGACAATATATAGCAATAAACCAATGATTAAAACACTAGATCTATATAATTATAAAACCCCAAAACACTGGATCTATTAAATTGCTTTCAAAACAGACAAGACAAAAGAATAAGCCAAATAAACTGATAGAATACTAACACTAACGATTAGATCTCACTACAAAAAACACAGAATCTTTAATAATTCCAAAAACCCAAGCTAAATCAATTACTTATAAACACACATAAAGAATATCAAGTGAATACTTACACTTCTTAATAAATGTCAGCAGGAAAAATCGATAGAAACAATTCGAAGCAGAGTTTTTAAATCGTAATAATGAAAACCCAGAATGTAAATGAACTGCTATAGTTGAAATGCTGACACTTTCAAATAGATTTCAATAAAAAAAACCACAACTTTTTTGGAATCTATTAGATCATATTAATGAAATCCCAGAAAGAAAAATCACCAAGAATAAAAGTTTACATTTAGTAATAGATATCAGTGAAAATATACACAAATCTCTCAATGTTTTTTTTTTTTAAATCATGGTTATGAAGATCCGGCAAGGAAAGGAAAGAAAGAAGAGTTAGAATTACAGGGAACCGCAAACAGTGGGATATGAAAGGACGGAACCGAACCGTACCGAAGTGAACGGAGGTTGATCCGGAGAGAGAACTAAAAAGAAGTCACTCAAAGAGATACAAAGAGATAGAGAGAGAGATGAAAAAGGAAGAAGTGGCACAATATTAGAGAGTGGAGGGGTTGGCTATTTATAGCTAAAATGGTGTACTATTGGCTATAAATGAGTGAAAACCCAGATCTGAATCTGGCGATGATGGTGATTTTTTTTCTCTTCTTTTTTTTTTTTTTTTTTTGTATTTTGCCTTTTTTTTTTTTTCTTTCTAGTTTTAGTTTTCAGTGAAATTTAAGCAAACGCGCGGTCATTTTAGGTGGCGCGTGGTGGAGTTGTTTTCAGTTGGCGGTTTGTGACAGAAAATACGTATTTTTCTACAAATAAAATTGTAACTTTGGGGTTTTTTATTTAAATATATTAAAAAATTAAATATCAAATAAGTTGTCAGCTGAATTATATACTAAAATGGTATATATAGTATTTTTTTTGAGTCGCGTCTATTTGACAGACGTAACTCTTTTTTTATATTAAAATATATTCTTTTCTTTTAATAAAATATTATTATTTTATTTTTACTAAAAATATTTAAATTTATATATAGATAAAAATATGATCAAGGGTCAAAATACGGGTAAAAAATACCCAAAACAAGTCGCGACTGTCAGATAAGCATGACCGGTTGCACCTGACAGGTAGGCGCAATTGCCACGTCAGCTCCCTGCCCCGTGTGCTGCCCTTTGCCGTTGCTAGTCCTGGCCCATCTGCCCTCTGCCTGGCACTGTAAGTGTAGTCCCTTCAAGGGAAAAAAAAAATGATAAATAGGGACCTTATAAGCATGGTCCCTCAAGTTGAAATTTGAAGCAACCACCGAAAGAGAGAAAGAAATGAGAAGAAAAGAAGAAAAAATAAAGGTATGTATTATTTTAGTAAACAATTTTGTTTATAATTTAAAGAGTTTAATTAAGATGTTACGAAATTTTTTTGTTATTATTTATTATTTATAAATTGTTTATGTTTAGTATTTATGGTTTTGGGTTAATATTTTGTATATTATTTTAAAATTAATTTGTTAGTAATTTAGGATTATGTTATAAATTTTTGTGTTTGTAATTATTTTAAAATTAATTATTAGTAATTTAGGATTATATTATAAATTATTGTGTTTAGTTTAGTATTTGGAGAGTTTTTAGTAATGTAAACTTATTTTGTTAAATATTTTGTTAGTAATTTATTATAACTTGTTGTGTTTTGTGAGTTTTTAATAATGTAAATTTTTTTTAAAAAATAATTGTATAGTTATTTTGTTAGTAGTTTATGGTTAGGTTATAAATTGTTAGTGTTTTGTGTTTTGTTATAGTTATTTATTTTGTTAATAATTTATGGGATTACGTTACAAATTGTTAGTGTTTAGTGGTTTAGGGTATTGTGATTTTTTAGTAATGTAATTTTCTAAAAAAATAATTTTATAGTTATTTTGTTAGTAATTTATGATTAGGTTATATAAATTGTTATTGTTTAGTGGTTTAGGGTATTGTGATTTTTTAGTAATGTAATTTTAAAAAAAATTAATTTTATAGTTATCTTGTTAGTAATTTATGATTAGGTTATATAAATTGTTAGTGTTTAGTTTAGTATTTTGTGATTTTTTTATGTAATTTTTATATAATGTAATTTTATATTATTATTTATTTATTTGACAATTTTTATTGATTTATTTAAATTTGTTGTTATATAATTTTATAGGTTGTTTGAAAGAAACTAATCAAGTATGTTTCTATTTCTATTTCTATTTTTTTTAATTCGTATATTTGTTATATTTAGATAGTTTATATTTAATTTAATTATATTATTATTGTAATCTAACATAATTTTTTTATTGTAGGTAAATTATGAAAAATTATGAGTTATTTACCGTGTTTTGTTTCTGAAATTTGAAATAATTTATTGTTTTTTGAAACAAATTAAATGAATTCATTTTTTTAATAGTAGATTTGCAACAAATGGGTTCTTTGATTAATAATAATTACATATCAAGTACTATTAATGAGATGGTAATGAAATTTTTATTTGATACTCATGTTATTTGCTGAATTAAATTATATTGTATTAACTATTTTACTAATTTAATAATGTCGGGCCCGTACCATATATTGAGGGGTTGTGTTAATAATGTAGGGTTTCTGCCAGATGAACGCCTGATACCGTACTTGGAGTTAGCCGGGTTCGAATCAGCGGCATTGATCCGAACTTTTGATCTGTGATACGACATGATATCCGCTTTTGTCGAGCAATGACGTCCGGAGACCCACACATTTCATTTGTCGTGCGGGGGAGTGCACCATCACTCTAGAGGATGTTGCACTATAGCTTGGGCTCCCCATCGACGGGAATTCGGTCATAGGCATAAGTTAGATCTCTACGCCGACTACCTTTTGCTATGAATTACTTGGACACTCGCCAAGTAATTGGAAATTTTCCTGTTTGAGGTTTTCATGACTAAAGGTTAAATTTGAGTATTTGTCAAGTACTACCAATGAATGAGAGGTGATGCAGGCCATTCGAGCTTACATTATGCACCTTATAAGGGGTGTACTCATATCGGATGCAAACGGCAGTACAACCCACTTGATGTACTTACCCTTATTATCCAATTTGCATAACACTCGTTCATACAATTGGTGGTCCATAGTGTTAGCCATGTTATATCGCGAACATTGTCGGACGACAAATCATTTTGCGATGGACATAGGCGGATGCCTCATACTGCTGCAGTCGTGGGCACTTTACCGGATGCCATTCTTGGCATCCATTAGTCACCAATCATATATATTTCCACTCGTTAATAGGTGATGAATTTTTACTCGTTATAATAATTAGTTGATTTTTTTCGGATTTTATTGTTCTAACAATTTGTTTTTGTAGATGAAGCACTAATCCTAGTATCGGGAGGTTGTACACGGTCCCAATATACAGTCTGATGATCGAGAATCATGCTAGAGAGGGGGTAAGTTTTTCCAATATCAACTTAATTTTATTATTTTATCTCACTCGACCCGGGTTAATATAACAATATTATTAACTGTGTAGTTCATTTGGATGTCGTATTCTGTTCCAAAAATTAAGGCGGTTATTCCCTCGTCTGCCCACGTCCACTCAAACCTATGGTGCATTAGCGCACCCGTTATCAATTTTTAGATAGTGAAGTGGTATCATGGCTATCGAGTACTCCGGTAGTTCGGTTGCATATAGTATATCTCGACACTACCAGTACGATTTGGAGAGATATATGGGATGAACAAGAGCGGGAAGCATGGAAATGATTAGGGAAAAGTACATGAAGAATATATTACGATGTGGAACAACCGATTGGGGAGGGTACATCAGATAGATCGTGCTTTGGATCTGCAACCCTCATTAGAGTATATACAATGGTAATATGAGATAAGGAAACTATTTTTATTTGGTGGGTGGTCGATGGTAGTCCTCTCGCATACGACACGAATTATGCAACCCTTTCTAGATCTACATTATGCACCAGTGTCGAAGCCAAAGCCGGAACTACACTCTAGGGGTAGTTCTTATCATCCAGATTTGGGGGGATGACTATTTCCCAGGCTCCTCAGGCTACGGATATCATTCAGAGTTTGATATCTTCAGCCCCCTACTACCTCACTACTCTAGTTATCCCAGCTCATATTCACCTCAGTATTCTGCTCCTTCATGCTCGTATCTACCGCTGTACTCTACTCCTCTCGACCCGTATCCACCGCCATATTCCACTCCTCCCAGCCCTTATCCACAGCCATACTCTACTCCTCCGGGCCTGTATCCACGCCGTACTTTACTCCTCCCGGCTCAATTTCATCGATAGCGTTTGAGACATATGATTTTTCGTCTATGCTTTGCAAACTCTCACACACGAATGAAGAGAACGTTGATCGTTGCAATCACCCGCAACGTGAATGTCGAGCTCTACAAAAACTTACCCCTAGAACCACACCATCAAACCATCAATTTTAGGTGGTTTTGTAATATAAATAACTTCAAATTTATGTAATGAATTTTTTGGCATTTTATTTAGCATTTTTTTTTGCAATTTAAATAGTCAACTTTGTATTTTTGTAATGACTTTTTTGTCATTTTATTTATAAATTTTATGGTTTTTTTTCAATTTAAATAAATAAACTTTATACTAACTTTGTAAGTCAAATTAGATTGACTGCAATAAATTGTAAACA
Source organism: Gossypium stocksii (assembly GCA_020496765.1). Lineage (NCBI taxonomy): Eukaryota > Viridiplantae > Streptophyta > Magnoliopsida > Malvales > Malvaceae > Gossypium > Gossypium stocksii. The sequence goes on from CM035623.1 coordinate 118,472,137, forward strand.
AATTTTATATCCAATCCTCTCAACATGTAATGAACAACATCTCAATTTTTATTCGATCGCGACGATTGTCCAATATGGTAGTTTCAGAGCGGGCATTTACAATGACTATGACCGGTTAATTTGTATACTCCACACAACTTCCTGTCAGATTTCTCCCTAATTTCCATTTCGTTATGAATTCTGGATGATTGCGGATGACCTTTTGGGTTCCTACGCAACCTTTTGTCTAGGACAAGTTCTAAGGTCCTCGGAGGAACATCCTAAGTAAATAGGTCAAGAAGCACGGGGAACTCGTTTTCCTATACATACAACATACGTTCGAGGTATACACTTCATCGATAAATTATTCTACATTGAACGATACTTTAGCACAAGCTGTCACGACATGTGCACAGGGATAATGAAGTGTCTGAAACCTCCTCCAATCACACCGTTTATTCATGAGATCAACTCCATAGGACCTAGGTGATAAATTGGGTTGACGACCTATAGTCTCTGTAACCTGAAATGTTTCATTATGTCATGAATATACTTTTATATTTATTGACCTCTCCATCCAACGGTTTGCAACCATTACATCCCTAACATCTTCGACAAACACGTGTTCTGCCTTCATCTGATTGGCTTGTTGCTGACCTATTTTTAGCATCAAGGTAGCCAACCTGTAGAATGTAGCCGAGAAGATAGATGAAATCGAAAGATGTCGTGTTTTCAACAACACAACATTGATCCCCTCCATCAAGTTTGTGGTTATTTGACCGTAACGAAAGCCCTCGTCAAAATTTTGAGCCCATTGTCATGGCTCCATGGTACCCAACCATTGTGGGAAAGATGTGTTTGTTTGACCTTCTATGTCACTCTCAAGTCGAGTCATCCTTTACTGAAAAATGTGTAGTTCTAGCTCGTACGCTGTATATGTATTAAAAAAAATATAAGTTATTGTCTCGCCCTAAAATATTAGGTTATATATTGAAAGGATTAGGTTATTTTTTACTCATTCTCACAACTTGTTTCTGCCAATCTGCATTCTTATAATCTCGATAGAAGTTAGCTGCAATATGCTGGATGCAGTAAACGGATCTCCATGGCACACCGGAACGCCTAATAGTGGCAATTAATCTTTTTGCTCTATCGGAGATGATGCAAATATTATCATTACTAATAACATACCTCAGCAGGTTTGTAAGGAAGAATTTTCACGACTCCATGTTTTCTTTATCTACGATGGCAAACGCAATTGGGAGCACGTTCTTGATCCTGTCTTGAGCAACTGTAAGAAGTAGGATCTGTATATATTTTCCGTATAGCCATGTCCCATCTACTTGCACAAACAGTTTGCAATGAGGAAATGCACATACTCATGGATCAAACGTTCATTGCCATCTGTTTAGCTATCCATGCCTTCCGGTATGATATTCGATACTGGAATTGTGCCTACATTTCGGCAATTAATACGAAAATTTAATGGTTTGCATGTCTTTCTTCATTGGCATGATGCACGTACAAATAGTTTTAAAATCAAGTTTTCGATGATATTTTGTCATACGTGTTGAAGTGCATGTGTGAAGCCTAACAAATTTTCGTATCTCTCACATCTGCAACTTATTAATAAATGCAGCTCATATCCATCAATTGCAGCCTTTTGCCGACCTCCAACACTCTCTAATATATAATGTCGGTTTAGACACGATGACTTGTAGTCTACTGATATATTTATGCTATACCGCTTAACGGCAAATACGCACTCTTCCTTATTTTTTGAATTTTTGGCCAGCGAACAACTCATCAATATCAGAATATACAGCCATCTAGTGAGCATGTAGTATTTCAGGGTACTCCGAGAACTTAGTCACATGCACCGCATCGGGGTCTATTCGAGACGTGTGCCCTAAGATTATTGTGTATCACAATAAGATGAATCTGATTCCCAACTAAAGACGTGTTAACGTTTCCATCCTTATTCATGCTTTCGTCATCAATATTAACCGGGACCTCGTCCACGTCGGAATCACTATCACTATCAACTTCGTGATCAGAAGGATCACTACTGTGGTATACATCATCACCAACCACATCAGTCTCGGGTGCAACATTAAAATCAATGTCGATTCCATGTATAGTTGATTGACTATCAACGTACGATATCGGAACCACCATACAGGGCTCTTGAGCTCCATTTTCTTCACTTGATAGAGTGGGATCTTCAGTTACCTCTACACCAACTAACTTAGCAAATAACTAAATCAATGCATTTTGGTTGCTCCGAGTCCCACAATAAAGGGCGACCATTGTCTCCATGTCTTCATCATCTACAAGTTCTATTTCGGTGAATTTTATAGGATTTGTCGAAACTGGAGACTTGTAGAAAAGTTTCGAGATCCTTCTGCCACAACGTCTATAAATTTTTTTACTAATTTTTTCCTTCATATCATCAAACAATATATTTTTATTAAATCTCATTGCTACTTATTTGTGACATTTAAATATATATCTTATGGTTATTGTCAAAATTTTTCCATCGAAATAAACGCATACGAAAAATTGATTCTCCATCTTCAATACCAGATCTGTAAAAAATTTTTAAAATTCTCAAAACAATTTCAAATAGCAAAAAAGTTATATAAACTTTTTAATGCAATTTTTTTTCATTTAAAAGCTAACAAAATTAATAACCTAACAAAATAACTTTCAAATAATAAAATTACTAACAAAACTCTACATTCTATTTAAAAAGAAATAAACTAAAATACCTTATCATTCTTCTTGTTTTCTTTTTTTTCTTTCTTCTCCCTATCTTCTTACTTTCATTCTGCTAAATTTTGTGTCTGTTGCTCAGCTAAATTTTGTGTCTATTGCTCATTTGATTTTCGGGGGTATATATAGGGGGAAAATTAAGCACCAGATGCGCCTGTAGGCCCTACCAGTCGCGCCTGTTAGGTAGGCTCAACGAGTCGCGCTTGTCAGATAGGCTCATCCAGTCATGCCTGTCAGATAGGCATAACCTATATACTATTTTCTTATCTATACACGAGTTATATACTGATCCAAGAAATAAAATAATAATATTTTATTAAAAAAATATATTTTAATATAAAAAAAGAGGTCGCGCCTGTCAAATAGACGCGACCCAAAAATACATACCATTTTGATTTATGATCCAGCTGACAACCTATTTAGGTATTTAATTTTTTTTAATATATTTAGGTAAAAAACCCTAACTTTGAATAAACAAAATTTTGTAAATATTAGTGTTTTATTATTATCCCAACCAAATAGGTGTCTAACATTATATTTAATTTTATGGAAATTTTATTTGATTTTATTGTTGATGAATTTAAAAAAAATGAATGGGTAAATAATTTAGAATTGATTTTATATTTTCTATACTTTTTTAATTATTTATTTAATTGATAATCAAATTGATTAAATTAAAAACTAGTAGGGTGACAGACTTAACTATTGACTTGATTTTTAAAATATCGATAAAAAATTCCATATGTTTTAAATAAAAATATAAATCAAAACATAGGTATGACATTTATTTAATTCAACTTCACGAAGATTTATTAGAATAGTAACCTAAATTTAATTATTAAAAAAAATTTAATATTTTTTAGACAAGAATAAACATGTATTTCTTTTTATTAGAGAAACTGAATTAAATTAATCATTCTACAATTAAATGAAATTGTTTAATATCTATACTATTAAAAAATTTAAATAAAACTATAATTTTAACATATTAATATTTACAGTTTAAAAGGTGATATAAAAAATATAAGCATTCAACACTGATCTGTCAATCACTCGTGCATGTAGCTTTTTTATCACTGAAAGATTATCTTCTTCAATCATGACATTGCTGAGGCCTAAATCCAACCCCATCTGAACTGCCTGGAGACATGTTATTGCTCTTGCTGCTGTAATAGGGTAAGGTACGTGATCATTTATAATTATTCTCAAACCCATTATCTTACTATCTGTATTATGGGCTCAAGATTTGTTTGATCTGGAAAGGTAAGCTCAAATAGCACATGTTACTACCCTAATCTGGGCCATCGAACTCTTATTGTAGATTTTACCAACCTAGTTTCTATAATCATCATGCAAGGGCTCTTGATCCCACATTATATTTGACTCCTTCCAAATTTCTTCAACAGAAGTACAGTCACAAAACGTAAGCCTCAGAGTCTCAACACCATCGGTACATCTAGGGCAAGCCTTCGAATTATTAATTTGTTTGTAATGTAAATTGTTGTTTGTTGGAAGAAAATTGTTAAAACTCTCCAATTCGTAATCTTTATTATCTCCGGTAGATTTGTCTGCCATATGTAAAACTATTGAAATGTATTATGGTAGTTGTTAGCCATTTGGATATCATCCTCTTGTGTAAGCATCTTGTAACCGCTCCTTACAGAGTACTCACTCGTTGGTTCACCTCTCCAAACCAGCCTATCTTAAAAAGGATGACACGATAAAGGAATACACATCACTTTCTCGGCCTTTTCAGTAGACAATTTTCTAGTAATAATATTCACATTCCATTGGCTCGAACTTGGTTCAATTAATTCTGAAAGCTTTGTTGGTGATTGACCAATATTACTGCTGTGGATTTTGTAGTCCATTGAACTTGACACCCACGCATCAGTCTAGATACCAATGTTAAAACTATACTAACCCACCAACACATGCCTGATTCAAGCAATCCTTTTACGGCCCAGATACTTTTCCAGGTATATGAAGGACATGAACCTAATTGAGATCCCATAAAATTAGAATAGGGATGATATTTCGTTTTAAAAGTACACGCTAATAACGACTCTGAATAATTCAATAGTTGCCACCCTTACTTTACCAGTAAAGCTACATTAAACTTGGACAAACATCTAAACCCCAAACCACTATCCTCTTTCAGGTTACATAGCCTATTCCATTCACACAAGTGAATCACTTTCCTTCCATTATGTTTCTGCCACCAAAATCTACCAATAACTTGTTCCAATTGGGCACACAAAGATTTTGGTAATAGAAAACATGACATTGGATAAGTAGGAATAGCCTGCAAAATGCTCTTCACAAACACCTCTTTTCGTCATTTGGACAGTGGCTTTATACATCAATTTTTTGTACGACTCACCATTTTATCCTTCAATTTTTAAAATTCTCTATTCTTTCCCCTTCCTACCATATTCGGAAGACCGAGGTATTTCTCCGGCTCAGTTGAACATTGAACCCCCAAAAATTAACTGACTAGTTCTTCCACTTGATTTGAACTATTTGAGTTGAAGAACATTAACGAATTTTTAAAATTGATACATTGACCTGAGCAATCTTCATACTCTTTCAAAATACTTTTCAGCACAACGACTCGCTTTTCAGAAGCCTCTCCAAAAAGGATATAGTCATCAGTGAATATGATATGAGAAATTTTTAAAGTGCTTCTACAAATCTTAATATCTAATAACCTTTCCTCCTTCTTTACCAAATGCATCAATGTAGAAAGCCCTCACTATAGATATGAAACAAATAATGGCTTAAGGGGTCTTCTTGCCTAAGACCTCTTGAAGGGTTAAAAGGCACGACTGTTACCCAATTAATATTAATAGAGTATGTCACTGATGAAATACAATGATATAAAACTCAACCCACTTAACAACAAAACCCATCTTAAGCATCATTGCTCTTAAAAAATTCTACTCAACTCAATTATAAGCTTTTTTCATGTCGAGTTTAAACACAAATAATCCTTCCTACCTAATCTGTAATTATTAAACACATGCAAAATTTCATAAGCCAAAAACATGTTTTCCGTAATTAGCTTACTAGAAACGAAAACACTCTTTGCCTTATCACTGCAATTCTCCAAGACTAATTTGAAATGATTTGCAACTGATTTTGCAATAATTTTGTACAGAGGCTGATAGAACGAAATTGTAACAAACTATTAGAATGTACAATTTTAGGCATGAGAATTATTTGAGTAGAATTTACAGATTCTAAAGAATTACCTCTATTCAGTACACTAAAAAAATACTGCCCCACATCATGGCCAACTACATGCCAATATTTCTGATAGAATAACGTTGATATTCCATCAGCTTCTGCAGCCTTCGTTGGTCCTGTATCTTTCACAACAATATAAATTTCCTCTATTTTATAATCTGCTATTAGTTATTTGTTCATGTCCTCAGTAATGCACCGCTTCACCCCTAACAATATGTGCACCAAATTCCTATCACCCTTTGACGAAAATAGACTGGAAAAATATTCCTTCACAATCTTTTCCATTTTCTCATGCTCTACTGTGAATTGGCTATCATCATTTTTAAGCTCCCGAATTAGATTTGTCCGTCATCTTTACGAAGCAAATCTATAAAAAAATGTTGTATTCCGATCCCCTAGTTTTAACCAGTTGGCTCCTAAACGTTGTTCCCAGTATAATTCTTCTTTTTCAACCACCAAATTCATATGCAACTTTGATTCGATCAACCCACAAAGATTTTATTATGTTCTATCCTCTTTATTTAATTGTTCAATACACCTTTGAAGATTTTCTAAGACATCTTTCTTTTGCTTTTTGAGTCTTTCAACCTATATCTGCAACCCCTTTCCCAGTATAAAAAGACAGACTGAAATAGTGTCATTACTACTTTTCCACAACCATTGAACTTCCTCTTCTTAAAAATCCTCAAAAGTCCACTAAGATACAAATCTAAATCTTTGGTTAGACTTTCTCTGAAAATCATTGTTAGTCGAGATAAGCAATAAACAATGATCCGAAATTGAATGTGCCAAGTGTTGAACATGAAATTTAGGAAATAACTCCCACCATGCTGAATTTGTTACTCCATGATCCAATTTTTCTCTAATATTATTCTCTACCAATCTACCTTTCCCCCACATAAACTATGGACTCGTAAAATCCATGTCTGCTAGTTGACAGTGATCCAAAGTGGCTTTAAAACTATCCATCCTACCTTCCTCTTTAAGAACCCTATCCTTATTCTCAAATGATTAAAGAATCTCATTAAAGTCACCACAAACCATCCAAGATAAGCTCTAATCATGGCCAAGCCTCTTCAGCAGATTCCATGTTTCTTCTTTATTCCAAACTTCTGGGAAGTCATAAAAACCAATTAGACGCCATTTTGTACTTTTAGTGTTTTTTTAAACTTATACATCAATATGATTCAGAGACATACTTCTTAGAGAGATATTAATACCTACCTATCATTTAATATTTAGAACTCACGTGAACCCATCACATCAACCTCTACACCAAAATGATATCCACACTTTCTTTGCATTATTTCCATTCAGTTAGAATTTAACTTCGTCTCTATGAAGAAGACAACTTGAGGATGATAATTCTTCAGCATGTGTAGAAGTCTTTTAACTGCTCGTGGACTTTGAAATCCACAAACATTCCAGCATAAAATATTCATTGTTTTTTGCTGACCTACCTAATGGAGGTCGTCAATATCGAAAGTGGATTAGCATTTTTTCGCTCGTCACCATGTTCCACAGAATCCAAAAGTCCAGAAACATGTGAAAAAATTTCGAAAACTCTTTTTCTTTTCTTGCTATCAATATCTTTGATAGGATCCTCTTTGAAAACTTCCTCCATTAGATATTTCCTGCCACTACATTCACATTTCTCTTTATAGAAATCATATTAGAATTTATTTCTTAATTTTTTGTCGGTTTTTATTAAGAAGAGATTTTTGTTTTCACACTAAAACAAAGAATTCTTTCTGGTTCTATATTTGATTCAAATCGTTCGAGCCCACTCTCGAAGCAATTCGTGGTACGAGAATAATAGAGAAGGCAATTCAATTGAAAATCGAAAACAACAAAGATCTGTCTATCTGAAAATACAAGTGTGAATTTAGTTTAGGGTTTATTGCATTAAATATCATAAATTTGCTCGATTCTCAAAAATTTTATTTTTCGTTATGCAAGAAAACCATTTTCAAACCAAATTTTCACCAACAAATTTCCATCGAAAATTCGCACTTTGCAAGAGCTAGGCTAACTTAGGCGAATTCGAACAAAAAAAATCACTTAAGGCTGCATGAATTGCAAGACTAAAGTTCTAGTGCCCTACCACTTAACCAACATTGAAATAGCCCTCTCCTCATACAAACAAAGGCCCCCACTCTCTTTCTCCCTATGCACGTACAACACACCACCCATCCATTAACCCACATGCCTTCCATTCAAATTAGACCCATTATCTTTATCAACTTGATCAATGTTATCCTAGTAGAGTTCATGTCAACTTGAACATTAGAAAAAGACCCTACACCTAATCCAACAGTAAACACTGGTTTCCTCGGGAAAGATATGCACCTATTTTTCATGTGCACTAGAGTAGAAACTCTTGCATTTAGGTCAACTGACCCACCCTTACTCGGTTTATGTAAAAATAGAATGTAGATAATGGCAAGAAAAGAGAGAAAAATAGAACACATAGACTTTTCATGGAAACCCATTCGAGAAAAAAATCATAGGCAGAGGAGAAGAAAATTCAGTATGTCGAATTCAAACGATTACAAAGAGTATCGACTGAGTTTATTTATAGGTTTGGAAAACCTTATTCTAATCAACATCTAATAGAAGTAATGCAGTAAGGTTGAAACACCTTATTCAAATCAATATCAAACAGAGGAAGTAAACTTCTATACAAATTCTTCTTGTACCCTCGGTTGTGACCTCAGTCTAGTATCTTGCTTATTGGGGATCCATGATGGGCTGCGGCATTTGCTCTTATGGATATATTGTCACTTGTATTTTATTTTAATAAGAATTTGTGTCACAACCCTAACAGTTTATGTTGACCTAAATCTCGCCTCCCTTGCGTGCCTACTCTCGCAACCTCCGTCAATTTTCCATACGGATCTTCTTCTGTCATTCATAACAACAGGCCATTCCGATAAATTAAGGAGCTTAGAGCGGTTAAAAACGCTATAGTCAATCATCCCAAAAAGATAACAAATAAACGAAAGACACTTGTAACTGAAATAAACATCAAAATGATTCCCACCTTGCTAACGCAAATTCTTCTTCCTCATCAATGGTCCCAGACGTATAAACAAACCCTTACATGCATTAAGTTGTTTCAAAAATTTTGCCAACCATTTGCATCATAATCAAGAAACTGCCACATCACTTTCCCTAAACTCTTATTTAGATAAACTTGTACCCAAACATCCACAAAAGAAAACTTAACACCCTCTAGATTTTCCCTTTTGTGAAGTTGATAAACCAGAAAGGAGTAATTATTAAAAGGCTAAGGGCCTCCCAAACTCATCTTTCCATATCTACAACATGGTAAATTAAATCAAATAAAGCTTACTATCCCCAATTAGTTTGATTGATGCACCCTGGAGCGGCCACCATAACGTGAATAGAGTTTGTTCTATGGCTCTAAAATTAACCACCCACTCCCCTAGAAACTTCCCAACAAGTCATAACTCGTAGTTGATCTCATCCTTGAGCCCCTCCTCATTCCCAAGAACTAACTAGACATCTTTTTTCTCCTATAGTGACATGTTATGCAAGGTCGTATCCATACCAAATTGAAAAAACAAAAAATGACAACCAATAATCGAAAATTTTAGAAAAATACTTGACAAGCGACATGAAAAACCCTATACTAAGATGGGACAAACTTGCACTCACTACCACAAAAGTAAAACATAAGGCAAGACTTTTTAGGTAGACTATTTATGATTGGAATGGTAAAATTGAAACTTTTTTTCTTGTTATAGTTATATTTAATATATTATATATATTTATAAAAACAGTTTTATACATAAATTTTGTTGTATTACTAATTTATGTTATGTAAGTTTTTATATTTATATAATATCAATATTTTTTATTCATGTCATATTCTTATCATATAAATTTTTATATTCAGAGAGCACAAGAAAATCTAAAGGAGGCATGCTAGAAAATTTAACCCTTCTAGAATGCTAGAAAATTTACATGTTTTGGTAATTTAAATATAAATATAAAATTGGAAATTATACAATAAATTTGAAATATCCCAGATATGTTTTGTCGGATGGGTAGGTGAAGTGGATCCAATTATTATAATTTATGAAATTTATACACATGGTTTGATGATGTCATCCACAAAAGCTTGATTTTTAATCCTTTTCCTTAATAAACTTTATGGTCAATTTTCTTTATTTTTTTAATCATTTTCTTTTTATTATACCTTTTCGTGTATGTACTAAAAATACTATTTGTAGTCGATATCAATAAAAATTATAAAAATAAAAAATATATAAGAATGGTAAATTAAAAATTTTTAAAATATTTATTTAAAATTTACAAAAAAAAAAAACTATTTTCACAACAGAATTACTTTAATCGCATATTTTCATTAAAAAAGTCAGTAGGTGTACCAAATTTCAGCAAAAATAAAATTAGTATGAAAGCTTTATAAATTTAAAAACACAATTATGATTTTTAGATTTGACGCTTAATTTGAAATAAATCTCATAATTAACATAAAAAAATATTGTGCATATTAATGTTAAGTTGAAAATAGATTTATGATCATTTTTAATAATTTTTTATAATATAGTAATTCTCTTTATATGGATTTAAGTTTAAGGATTTACATTTTTAATACCATACTTATAATTAAATATATATAATTATATTTTTACTTTTAAATAAAAGGATAAAAAATTTTGAGTGCGTAAGAAATCATATTCTCTTACACAGACAACAATATCGATGTCAATCAAATTAAAATTTGATTGACTTAAAAGATTTACATTTTAAATCACTTATTTATTAAATTATACCATTCAACTTATATTGTTAAAAAATTAAGCAAATTTATGTTAATTTCATTAATTATTCTAATGAAAAGTTGACTCAAAATGAAGAAAAAAAATTAATTCAAAATATATACATGACTAGCACATGCATATTAAGACAAACATTTACCTTAATTTTCTTTAAAAGTAGATGTAATTTTATCCATATTTTTCATTATTTTTTATTTTATTTTCTTTACAAGTAGATGTAATTTTATTTTTATTTTATTTACTTTGTTTCTTTGTTTTATTATGTCTATAGTTTCATAGTTTTATTTTATTCATTTTTATCAATATAAAGATGCTACCAAATGATTTGGTCTAGATTTATTAGGAACCATTCTTGAAAATCTTTATCATGATAGATCATAGTAATGGTGATAGATTTGAGATGAAAAGAAGAATGATAGGTCATTTGAGACTTAACATTTTGTGCATCACTAATACGGTGAGTCTCTTGAGACTTTTGACAAATTTTTTTGATTGATTGGTGTCCATCGTTAGGTTGATTTGATTATGGCAAGACTAAATTCGAATTTCAGTGATTTGATTAAGTTGTTTTTTTAATTTGTTTTTGAATTATTCTAATGTTGCACTTACTATCAGTTCGTCCATCTCATTTTTTTAGATTACTTTGCAGGCATAGCATTTATACATCAACTTGTAGTGATTTATTTATAGTTTGTATTACGTGTCATACCTTTGTATTTTTTTTGCTCATGATTTTTATTAATAATAGTATTTTCTTAAAAAAATAAAAAATATATATATTATAGACATAAGAAGTATACATTTTCACAAAATAATAAAATTTTATTCTATTCTTAAAGTACATTAAACTTATCTTAATTTTTTTTTCAAAAACTTATCTTAATTTTGATGGACATCCACTTAATAATAAAATATTTATAACACTTTGATCATTAAATTAAATTTAAAATATTCAATTTATAAAACTAAACAAAAACTAAATACCAGATGATTTGGAATTTAAATATCTGATTTTGTTATTCTGATAGATAAAGTGATTTTTATACAAACATAAAAAATTCACAAATTTTATTACACTTTGATTTTTCATTTGTTAACTTACAATGTACGTGTCCAATTGATGAATAACTTTTTTCCACAAATATATATACATATATATATATATATATATATATTATTTATGCTCGAAAATCAAAAGAATCCATTTAAGTTCTGAAAGATTTGTGACGAAGAAAGAAAAAAAGTTCCTATACCACTGCCAATGGTAATGATCTATCGAAGCTACCGCGCAAGCCTCTCATCCTTGAGTTTCTCCTCTTCAACGGTGCTGTCTTTGTTTCGATTTCTTTTCCCGATTTTCCATTTCCGAATGGTACCGAAACTGGCAAAGTAGATCGAGGCATACCATCTTTTGTTGCAGCGCCATGGATTAGTATCCTGCTAATGCCAGCATAGTGTAATGAATCTGCAATTTGCAGGGCGGTAACACCTTTTTTAGTCCTTGCTTCCACATCTGCTCCTTTCTTTACCAACAATTCTACCACATCAGTATGGCCCGACTCGACAGCACAATGCAAAGCAGTGTATCCCTGTTCGTCTTTTAAGTCGATGTCAATTCCCTTATCGATCAGTGTCTTTACGGCATCGATTCTTCCTTTGAACGAGGCTCTATGTAAGGCTGTCCATCCATGTTGATCTCTTCCGTTGATTGCCGCACCGTTTTCGATCAGCCTTTGGATGGATCTCACTTCACCTTTTCGAGCAGCGAAACACAAGCTGTCACCAAGCTTGAGCGCGTCAAAAAGTCGTACGTGACCGTATTCGGCCGCAATATCATAGGCAGTTTTGCCTGTTCTGTTCCGAATATCTTTGTTTGCTCCCTTTTGAAGCAACAACTTCACGATTTGCTCGTCTCCTAATCCGGCCGCGACATGTAACGGTGTGTCACCCTCTTTCGTATTGCGAACATCTGGTTTCGAGCCATTGGCTAATAGTAGACGGATGCAATCTTTTCTTCTTTCCTCAACTGCTAGATGTAAGGCTGTGTTGCCATCCTTTGTAAGGGCATCAACATTAGCCCCTTTAAGAAAAAGAAGACGGAGTACCTCGACATGGCCACCCACCGCCGCTCGGTGAATCGGACCCCAACTAGATGACTCGGACCGTTCTGTGCTAGCCTTATGTGCCAACAAAAGCTCAACAATCAATTCTTCACCACACCCTGAAGCGGCCTCAAGCGGGGTCGAACCTGACCGGCTACGAAGCTCAATATCGGGCTCGAATTCAAGCAGTAATTGAACGATATCAGGTCTGCTCTGAGCTATCGCAATATGGAGCAAGGTTTCTCCATGTTGATCAACTGAATTGGCTGGATTCCACGTCGGGTCACTCCGCTCCAGTACTTCTCTTACATCGTCCATGGAACCACCCATAACAAGTTGAGCCAAAACAGGTGAACCAACAAACATGATCTTGATACCACTATCAACAAACACTTGTTTCTTCTTCGTCGTAAACCAATCATTCGGAACGGCATCGAAACTCGACATCAAACCCTTGATCGCAGCTCCCGGAACCACCACGCTATGCAAGAGGAAAGAATCACCACTGCAAGGGAACGAATCCGGAAGAAACGAACCGGGAGGGAGATGATACACAATCTCCACAGTTACAGTCCCGAGTGGCGCTACAATTCCCGTTAGCGGCTTCACCGTGTACCGGTTCTTATTCCTCGGTTGGAACCGAAAGGCGACCGGCATCGTGTACATAACGTTGCGAAGCGTGAGCTGGCCGGAACATTTCTGGCCTGGTTCAACCCGGATAACAACAAGGTTAGATGGCTCTAAAGAAATAAGCCTATCCATATCTTTGCTGCAAGCTAAGGTAGATTAAACTGTTCTTTCCTCGTTCAATTTCGATACATGGAAATCAAATTAAATGAGTTTTTCTTGGTGGGTTTTTAGAGAAAATCAAGACCCAAAGATCATAAACCAAGTGAAAGTAAGAGAAAAATGGAGGAAAAAAAAAGTGAAGTGAAGAAGAAAGGTGTGTCCTAGTATTTAAAAGGAGAGTGAAAAGACCGGACCGGGTTAAGCGAGAGATTGCCAAATGGCGGTATTAAAAACAATGGGAAGACTTGTTCTATTCGGCATCCTTGCTGTAACAATTCCTCCTTTTGTTACAGTTGTATAAGTTAAAGCTCCTGCATGTCATTTTCAGTTCAGCTACAAGGTAAAATTTACTATTAAGTCCTTATATTATACATAAGTTGCATAGTTAGTCCGTATACTTTTTGAAATTTAAAATTTTAATCCCGAATAAATAGCCTGTAAATTCATTAGGTTCAATTGTATTATTTCCAAAAATCTTATATAACAAGCATATTAGCACAAAAACAACAAATTATGACATTTTAGTTAATAGACTTAACGATTAACGTTTGATCAAGATTAAAAATTCAAATTTTAAAAATATAGGAACTAAATCCTCAACTTATGCATAATATGCAGAATTTGGCCTAATGGATTTAAGTTTTAACTACTACATTTAGATTAAAATTGAAATTCCAAATTCAAAAAATATAAGGACTGAATCCAAAACTTATACATAATACCGAAACTAATAACACAATTTGACCCCCTTTGGTAAATATTTTCAATAGGTCCAAGATGATTTTTTCCCCTAAAAGAATCATAATTTGATTTGGATTATTTAGAGCCAGTAAACATTAATTAACATTTCCATACAAATAATTACAAGGAACAAGCTAGCATTGTTAGAATAAAGCATGTTTTTAAGCATCATTTTAAATTATATTAGACATCATAGGGAGTATGTTTCCAAAGTTACTTTTAATTTGTGAAACCTTCCAAATGTCTTTAACAATAAGTTAAAACACTTCCTTTCATGTATTTTGTATTCTTTTAGTATTAGTTTTTAAGCATAATTGTATGCATATGCTTATATTTAATTTTAAACATGGTAAAGGTTGATGCATAGATTTTTAATATCTTCATGTTTCTATATAATATTCATATAATATATCATATTTTAATTTGTTTATATCTTAATTCAATTGGCATCGGTATTGTTGACAGTGCAAGAGGACATGTGTTTGAGTGTGCTAAAGCGCATTATCTTCTTATTTAAGGTTGGGAGGAGCTATGGGTAGTTCTAGGTATTATATAAAAATAAATAAATATGATAAGAACCTATAATGAGATTAATGTTAAAAAAATTACTTACTTTGAATAGGATAAAATATTTCAAAATAGTCATATAAGGGTCAAACATCATCATTATTATTCAATACAATACCTATTTCTACCCGTAATCTCTCTCCAAATTTTAAATCGAAGGGAAAGCATGTTTAAGCGCACTCAAACTCATGTTCTCGTTGTTGCATAGCAACTACGCCAATTGAGCTAAAACTTTTGTAAAAATACTCAAATAAAGATGAAACTTTTCAAAATGATCAAATAAGAGCTAAACCTTTTTAAAAGTACTTGAATAAGGACTTTTCATGTTTTGTGTTTTTTTTTTTTAAATTTTTTTAAAGTAATATTTGATTCGACTATCATGTTTTTTACTTTAAACACATCAACATTCTTCTAAGTTTTACTATAAACAAAATTGAAATACGTAAAGAATATTATTTAAATACTTTTGTAAATATTTGGTTGTTATATAAATAATTATAAAGAATTAAGGGAGGAAATATGAAGCTATAATTTGCGCATTCAGTGTATCACAGCTCTCTTGGGTTCATATATATATATTTGATGCTATCTGCAAATGAGCATCTGCCGAGAGTACCTATTAATTGCATTTAATTATATTTACAACAAAGCAATAATATTATAATATTGCATTAGTCTTTGTAAGAAGTAACTGTCAAAATGGTTAAATTAATTCACAAGGAGAAGATGGTTAAATTAGTTTTTAATAATATTCAAGTTCAACATAGTAAATCATCACATTGTCATTCAACCAATTTCAGTTATGAACAACTCCATATTTAGTTTGATAGTCTAATATTTTTCATTTATTTGAGTTTGAGTTTACGAGTTTTACAGAATAAATAATAAGTTTTTATTTAGTGTTGCGTGAACATATTTCTATCTTATAAATGAGTACTAACCTTCTAATCATACAGTGTCGAAAATAAAAAAATAAAATTTCGGTTTCAGTAGGGGACCGATCGGCGTCCAATTCCGTATACAAGGCTAGTACAATCTATATACTGTTAAAACTGAATTAGCCTCACTGATATTTCTTCAATTTGTGAATAATTAATTACATTATTATATTAATTGCTTTGTCTATGCATGCAAACAACATTCTTGTGAAAAATGAATGCAATTGGGATCTTTGAAAATTCTCATCAAATCGATTCGATTCGGGGTTCTTTTTTATTTATTTATATTCAACTATAAATAAATATTAATATAAAATGGGTTTTTTTTTTATATTTTAATGTATTTTAAGAAACTTGAAAATTACAACAAACAAATTACAAAAAAGAGTATAGTTAATCCATGGTTTATATTATTCGATGTCTACAATGTTTGGTTTTTTAAGTACAATCAAACGAATTGATATATATATATATATATATATATATATTGCAAAAAAGGTTGAATGGACATTATATTATATTATATTTCAGTATCTTCAGCTTTTAACACTCATGAAATGCCATACGAAATACAACAAAAATAAGATATTTATTCTACAATTTTACATTCCAATATATATAAAACATAATTGGATGAATGACGTAGTAAGAAAAATCTAGATGTACTTTAATATCAATTGAACCTTTTCTTTAACATATATATCATTCTGGTCAAATTTCCTTTTAAACCATAACAAAATAGCATATTTTAGTATAAAAAATATTATGGATAAACACATGTTTGATTTTCTTTAATAAAAAAAATTAAAATATTGCTTTCATAAATTAAAAAAAAAATTGATTTTTTTCTTAAACAATAACAAATTAAGTTCTTATTTCTAAACCTAATATATATTTTATCACCTATATAGTTTAGAATATTATTTGTTTTCCTATTTTTTCGTTAGTCAAAATAATTGTTAACATTAAGAATGTGATTAATAAATGATTAAGTAAAAGGAACATTTATATATGTTTTTTACTTGCATGACAAACTTATGTATAAAAAATTATATAGATACTTTGAAAAGCTTTGGTTGATTATAAAAAAAAATAAAATCGCATTGTGTACTTAAAAAGAAAAAAAACAAATTCTATGCAATCAATTTAATAAAATATGCTGTTGTTGAGTATTTCCATGTATCCTGGGTGTAACTATGTATTTATATAATATGATTACTGTTCATAAATATAATATCATAGATAGATTTCATGTATACAATATATATTTAGATTTAACACTTATTTATATGATGTGTGTTCGCCTATGTTATGTGATCACATAGAAAACTGCGAGTGCCTTACATACAAACTTAAAGTGTGACCCGTATATAACCTGGGCCGGACGCAATCGGGTTACGAGTCAATAATGGTATCATAACAGCTGTAGTAATCTTACATTTTCTCAACTCTTTATCAAGGGGTAGCTAAATAAATCATGGTTAAATAGCATGCAACTAACCCATGGTTAAACAGAAATCACAAGACAAGATATATTTTATCATACTTGTCAGTTGTCAGATAATATGAAGTTACAAGTAAACCATGGTTAAATAGAAATCAAATAAATAAATTAAAATAATAATTACAAAGTTCCCATCGTATATCTTTCTTTTTTTTTTTTTATCAAACATGATAATAATGAAAAACCATATAATGTGCAGCCCACCAATGTATTTGTCTTTCAATACTTTCCCTGGATCTTGCCTATTTTTTTATGATCTTAAATTTGCGACCCCCAAAAACATAATAAAAATAAAAATTTCCAATGACATATATCTTACTGTTATGAACGAGTCAACTCAAGAAACCATTTGCATTTTCACCCCCACCATCTTTATTGCCTTCCAAGTGAAGTTTCATAACCCCATCATATATATATATGTATGTATCACCTGATTGCTCCAAGCAAGTTGGCACCATCAAGCTTAGCACCTTCCAAATGCTGATGAAAAGACACAAAATGCAAACAGAACTTACATAATGAATTCCAGTATGATATCTGGAAGTGTATATAGCATATGTGAAAATACTTTCGTTGGTACAAAAAATTGTGTACTGTAAAACTGATTTACTTACCGTATCACGAAGATTAACATGTCGTAAATAAGCCCTTTGGAGGTTCGCACCCTTCAGGTTGGCATTACTTAATTTTGCACCCTGAGAAACATGAAGTCACAACAGATTGTCAATGGAACTAGAGTTGGAGACGAAATAAAAGAACATAAGGTCACAACCATCATTTGAGTTCTCGTATCAATTATCAAGCTTGATCAAGTTAGCAGGATAAGTTAATGAATAATGAATGAACCAGCATATAGAATTAAGCTATTATAAGTACATGCATTAACTAAGTCCGGTAATTTCTGTTCTTTTACCTTCAAATTGGCTCCTTCAAGATTAGCTCCCTCCAAGTTGGCATCAGTAAGATCAGCATTCTAAATATCCAGAGATTAAGCATATGCCAGGAGAAAACCACAATCAGTCGAGAAATAAATGACAAGCATAATAAAAGAAAAAAAAAACAAAAATTACAGAAATTCTTCTATTCTTTAACATTACATGAATTAATAGTTTCGCTCAAACTGAGGTCATTTGTATGATCAGATTCACAATAATAAAAAATGTTACGTAATTCTTACTGAATAAGAATTAACAGCTGCACGTTAGCATAAAAAGGATACAATTATAGCTCAACCCTATGTTCTATGCTACTTAGAATTGGGATGAGTGTTACATACAGGTATGTTCAAAATTTTCCATGTCTTTTCATGTACTGGGAGTGCACATAAAGAGTCATATCTCCATACACATCCGAAAAAAATTGTCAAACATGGGTGTCATGGGTATTACAAGAAAAATAAAGGGTCAGAGCAATAAAACCTATGTTACAAGACTTTTCATTTTCCCTAACGTATTCGTGTCCAACACTGGTGTTCGACAAAGATTTGGACTTAGACAT
Source organism: Gossypium stocksii (assembly GCA_020496765.1). Classification (NCBI taxonomy): domain Eukaryota; kingdom Viridiplantae; phylum Streptophyta; class Magnoliopsida; order Malvales; family Malvaceae; genus Gossypium; species Gossypium stocksii. Next base: position 118,491,107 of record CM035623.1, read on the forward strand.
GGCAAATATATTAAAAAACTTAGAAAAAAATTGAACAAGGTTAATGAATTTATAGTAAGCTAAGGTCTTGCAGTATATGCGCATTTTATTCAATTTAGTGATAACCTGCAAGTGTGCAGAACGGAGATTAGCCCCACAAAAGCTACAACCTATCAAGCAAGCATCTGCAACATTGGAATTCATGAAGATAAATCAACATTTCAAACCATAACAGTAAGCAGTAGCATTTTGTAAGAAATTTACTAACTGTAAAAAGCAGGTATATTTACCTTGAAGATTTGCACTTTGAAGATTAGCACCAGCTAGTAAAGCCCCACGAAGATTTGCACCAGTAAATTCACACCTTCCCTAGGCAAAAGTAAAACCATTGAGAATACAGTTCACAAGAAAACGCAAACCGTAAAACAAGCCAAGTATCTTACTCACGCAAAGTTGCATTGTGAAAGATGGAGCTCTCAGCATCCACATCCTGTAACAAGAATGAAGATGACAAATATAATCCATCAATCAGGTGCACTCTTAAGTTTGAACGTAATCCAAGTGTGGCTAAATGTAATTAGGACTTACCCGAAATTTTGCACACTGAAGATTTGCCCGTGAAAAGAACACATTTTTAAGACATGCAAAGCTGAAATCCACAAATGAAAGATCCTGCAGAATAAAAGTATAAAAGAAAACAATGAAAAGAAGGGCAAAATCTAGCACCATTTGTCAGTTTCACTTCCTGACAGGATTCTACTCTGTAGAAAACCAAGAATTTTAACAAGAAAACTTGGGATCAGAAACAATTACCAACTTAGAGAGATCAAGACCAGAAAGATCAATTCCTCGAAATCTAACTCTTTCAGATTGTATGCACTTGATGATATCAGTACGCGTCAATTCCGCACAAGAGTCTTCATCATCCTTCCTCTTATTAAGAATAGAATTGATTCCTTCTATCAGTCCCTGACGTTATATACACAAAATAACGTTATGGAACAAAATGTCAACAAGAGTTACATTCTATTCTGTCTGAAACAAGAATCATCCTTAAACAACATGAAGACGCAAACGACAAAGGTAAGAAGCCAGATGAGTAATGTTTCACATGATCATTCCTGAAAACCAGGATAAATGATCACAAGAATAGACAAGCACAACATATAATATATTGTCGTGTATATATTTTGCTTTGCTGAAAAATATTGCAACTAACAAATTAATACTTAGAAAGAAAAGGAACATAGAATATAATGCTATGATGTTCATTAAAGTGACTCGTGAAGCATATCTTTCTTTTCCATTTCATTTTTTTATTATGATCCACATACTAACATAACAAAATAAGCGATGAAAAATTAATAGTAATATTGAATCAGTGGATAGGCCAGCCCGCATCCCAAACCACAGATCCCTTGAGCATGCCTAAAGGCAGTAAAATAAATTGTAGAATCTCAAAGCACTATAATCCTTGACCAGATAACTTAAATAGCGTCTAGGAAATGTCATTAAGTGACTTGAATTTGGCAAGAAAAAGTAATGAAATTAAATACAAAAGTATAAGTGGATAGTAGAAGCAGCAATATCAGTATGGCTTACAAGTAACTGGTAATATTCTGCCTCTCGTATGAGCTCTGAATAATCAGAATCTGTCAATGTAGGAACAACACCATCCCTTAACCAGTTTAGAATATGCCGGAAATGCTTACCATCCCTATCAACAAAGACATATCCCTGCAAGAATATCAAGAAATACGACTATCTGTAAAAAAAGTTTCTTCACATCGAGAACTCCAATATGAATTATATCAGAAATGAATTTTAATTTCTCTATCAAAACAAAAAACTCTCCAGTACCAACTTTGCTATGCTAGCACCTATATGTTGTACAATCACCTGAAATAATACCTAAGATGTAGCTCATCAAAATCTACAATTACCGCATCAACATCTGTGGTCAAAGCCTTTTGGTAAGTGAAAAGGATAACAAGACTTCAATAAAAATCACAATGTTTATTTGAGTTTCAAGCATAAGCTCTAGATATATAAACTTCGAAGGTAATAATTCTGATACGAACTGTGATAAATTGAACATCAACAAACCCTTCATCTAAACAACATGAAGGTGAAAATCAAATCCTTCCCATAAGCAAAAATATTCATTTGAAAAGTAGAAAAACTACATTGCACCAAACAAATGGCTTGCATCATTAACTCCCCATAATATGAAAAAAAAAATCAAACTAAGAAAGCCAAACATCATTAAAATAACATCTTCTTACATTTTTAAGGCGAGGAAAATTGTCCCATAACAAATAGAAAATTCTAAACTTCCTATTTGGAACCAGAATTACAACAAAACCAAAGATTCACCATTTAAGCATACAAAGGAAAATGCAAAATATAAAACCCATAAGGATCCATAGCATAAAAAAAGGAAAGTATTCAAACATGGAAAGAAAATGCATATATACCTTCTCAGCATCCTGACATACTGTATGTCGACCACTAAACATAGCAGCCAACATGGAATCAGGCTCACGACGGGTCAATGTATCAATAGTAGTACAAAATTTCTTCCCACCTGCCCACAAATTATTTTTGATTAATAAAAGGAATTAACTTTTAATGTCAACAAAAAGTGACACCCAGAAAGGAAAAGCAGCAAGTTCACATATGCATACATAACTTAGGTCAGTTTTCTCAGCAACCAAACAGGAAAACAACAAGGTTAGTGAAACACCCAATTCAGCAAAATCAATCCAAGTGTTCGAATTAGGTCAATATCCGAGCTAAAAATCCAATAGAAAAAATGGGTTTCTCTTACATAATGAATCCATGAAACAAAATTTCCAACTTTAACTGACAGAATTGAAAATGAATTAGGTAGAGAGATGGTAGGAAGCGTGAGAGTTACCGATGTTGAGTCGAATAAGGGAAGACAAATCGGAATGTCTCATCATTAGGGACTGAAGAAGGTTAAGAGGCAAAAAAGACTTTAACAAGTGAGATTTTGCTTTAGCAAAGGAACATGGTTTTGAAATTTATACGATTTGCAGTGTCCTAAAATGAAAATTGAAAAGGCTGATCGAATCGGTTTAAAAAATGAAACGACTGTTCATTTGCTGGGCTATGTAAAGGTAGCAGATGGGTTGGGTTGTGTTGACAAACCCCATTATTGCAGCAACAGGCCTGATATGGCCTGACATTAGTCCACTTATGTTTCGATGCTTGGAAATGAAATAGCAATTAGTGGGATAAAACTAAGTTATTGAGTTGGGTTTATATTCAAATATTTATATTAAACAAGATTGACTTTGACTTTGAGTATTGGAATGGTTGATATTTTAGGAGTTTGTGTTCAATTCTCGTCATACATAAATATTAGAGTGTCATCATAAAAAGTTTGGTGAAAAAGAGATATATACAATAATGATAATTAAACTTGCATCACCAAAAAACTACTAAAGAAACACCACCATGATCAACCACTTATAATAGTATCCTAGCCCCGCCACCACTAAACTGCACCAACAATGAACCTCAGTTAACAACAACAATGCTAGAGATCCCCACCCCAATGTCTTTTCATCAATGGTGATGTACAAAATCAATCTCCAAAACTAAATTGATAGATGTTAGGTTGGCCCAACCTCTTATATTTTGTAACACCCCCTAACCCCACACCGTCGCCGGAACAGGGTCACGAGGTATTACCGGAACTATACACTAACTTACGAAATAAAACGAGGTATAAATTTGAGTTTCAATTAAAAACCCTCTAATTTCCATCAATTAGACCTTAATATAGGCCTACGGGGCCCAAAATAAGTTTAGAAATTGAATCGGGATCAAATCGGGAACTTTAAATATTTTTCATGAAAAACAGGGCACACGCCCGTGTGGATTGGGACATGCCCGTATGGACAGCCCGTGTGAAATCACATGGCCGTGGGGATAGGCCGTGGGCAGTTTTACTTGCCACACACGGCCGTGTGACTTACCCGTGGAAGCTACTGACTTCCCCCACACGGCCAGGGCACACGCCCATGTGATTTGGCCGTGTGAAAACTGCATGTTTCATCATTTTTAAGCTATATTTGCCCACTAAACATACCAAATACATACCCAACTTATTGACTTGTAAATGACAATCAAATATCATTAAAATCAATTTTAAACTTAGTAAAACTCATTCATTCATTCATAAAACTTTTTAAGGTTTATAAACCATATTTACATTCAGAATATTTCACATTTACAAGTAACAAATATTAACCTAGTACATGCCACATTACCAAAAGATAGGTACATCACCACAAGTTTGAGCTGGAGTCGGGATTGATTCAGATGCTGAGGCTGACCTTAACTTTACCTAACCTGCGCACGGAAAACAACCATACGCTGAGTATTGAAAATACTCAGTGGTATTATCATAATTCAAACTAAAGCAACAATCAAATAGCATACACGTACATGGATAATCACAAATCATTGTATATGATCACATATCAAGTTATCATATTACCACACTTCATTTCCACTATTTGAATCCATATTCAATCAATATCATTTCTAATAATTCATGAATCTTGATTTCACAATTAAGTCACATATAAACACTTAATTCACATTTCACATATGAATGCTTCATAACACTTTGATTTATGCTTTCAATCACATAACACACATCTCATTTCAATAACTCAATCACATTTATTCAGAATTTATCACTTCACTTATTTTTTTTTCCTATTAACTTGACTCGGACCTTGGCGGATACACGGATCCAATTAACATATCAGAATGGCGACCAACGCCTCATCGGCATAGCCGAAGTAAAGTGGCTACCAAAGCCTCATCGGATAGTTCGAAGTAATTCTATGGCACACCAAGTACCTCATCGGCTGAGCCGAAGCAAAGTGGCTACCAAAGCCTCATCGAAACTATCCGAAGCAAATCTATGGCACACCAAGTGCCTCATCGACTCAAGGTCGAAGAATCTCTGAACTGTTCCGATCCTATGGCATGCTAACTATATCCACTAAGCCCGACTAGTTAATAGGGTTCCATAATCACTTATTCGTTTCACTTTCACTTTCTATTGATCATAATCACATAATCACCAAGCAATTCCAATTCATTACACATAATCATTCATCCACCAATCAATTCACATTTCAATTCCAACACTTTAAATCCATATACATTCCAATACTCACATTTAATAACATACAATTCAAATACTACTACTTAACTAAATTTCCATTTCCATTCATTTGAACATAATGAAATCAAATATATAAATAATAAATATAAATGAATTATGATAATACAAACCGATTTCTCGAGCTATTCTTCAACTACTTTCTCCTTCCCTTTCATATTGAACGTCCCGTTTTCCTTGTTTGCTACGAAAATTAGCAAATTTACAATTAATTAATAACACACACATTTATACAATTTACTAACTTTCCATGCAACTTTTACTATAATACCAAATTTGTCCCAACTAACTTCATTTTCTTCCTTTTAACAATTCACCTCATTTTCTTATTCAGTTTTCATCAAAACTTTCATATAACTATCAAATTTTCATCATTTTTCCATAATTTCGAATTTCTTTCAAATTAGTCCCTAAAACTCAAAACTTATACCCTATTTTACAATTAGGTCCTTAAATCAATTCTAATTAATAACTTTATCAAATTAATCCCCAATTTTATCATTTTTCTCAACATGAACACTATTCAAAAGTCTATCAACTTTCAATATTTCCACATAAATTCAAGAGTACTCAACTCTAAAGCTTCAAAAACATCAAAATTACAAAGAAATGGACTTAATTGACTTACCAAATTAACTTTCAAGCTTCCAAACCCTAATTTCTCCTTTTTCCTTTCTTTTCTTCTTTCTTTCCCCCAATTTCGTTTCTTTCTCTGGTAACTTTCTCTTCTTTTTCTTTCTTTTGTTTCTTTATTACTTAATTAATTAACTAATATAAAATATCTAATTATAACAAATAAAAAAAATAATACACATGTTTTACACACATACATACACATGTATCATCCATCACCATACACTTGTCTCCATCATAATTAATCAACAAAAATTATAATATCACATATTTAATATTAATTATAACAAATAAATAAATAAATAACATTTACTTAATAATTAAGCAAACACATATAACATACATTTGTACCAATAAAATTAATACACATGTATTTTATCCATCATTCACACATGTCACTTTTATGGTCTAATTACTAATTTAATCCTTTCATATTTTCTATTCTTAAAATTAAACTTTTACCTTCTATTCAATTTAGTCCTTTTTACTAATTAATTCTAATTAAACTAAATTCACTTCACCAAAATTTAATTCAACTTATAACTAACCTTATAAATATTTTTAATAAATACTTACGAACTTATTTTCCTAAGACGGAGGCCCTACGACTCGTTTTTTCGGTACCCGGGAATTTTGGGTCGTTATATTTCTTCCCCCTAAAAAAAATTTCGTCCTCGAAATTTACCTGAGAATAGGTGGGGATACTGAATTCTCATAGTTTCTTTCGGTTCCCATGTTGCTTCTTCCACTTTATGACTTCTCCAAAGTACTTTTACTAGAGAAATTCGTTTATTTCTCAATTCTTTTACCTCTTGGGCTAGAATCTTAATTGGTTCTTCTTCGTAAGATAAATCCGGTCGGATTTCAATATCTGCAGTAGAAATAACATGAGAAGGATCCGATCTATAGCGTTGAAGCATAGAAACATGGAAAACATCGTGTATTTTCTGTAACTCCGGAGGTAACGCTAACTTATAGGCTACCGGTCCAATTCTCTCCACTATTTCATATGGCCCAATATATCGAGGACTTAATTTACCTTTCCGGCCAAATCTCAATACTTTCTTCCAAGGAGAAACTTTAAGAAATACCTTATCTCCAACCGAATACTCAATATCTCGTCGTTTCAAGTCAGCATATGATTTTTGTCTATCGAAAGCCGCTTTCAATCTTCCTTGAATCTTCTTGACTGTTTCCTCAGTCTCTTGAATCAATTCCGGCCCAATCACTTTTCTTTCATTCAGTTCTGTCCAACACACAAGTAATCTACATCGTCGGCCATACAATGCTTCATACGGAGCTATCTGAATACTTGATTGGAAACTATTATTATACGCAAATTCAGCTAAAGGCAAATAATGTTCCCAACCTAATTCAAATTTAATGATGCAAGCCCAAAGCATATCTTCTAAAATCTGAATTACCCGTTCAGATTGTCCGTCAGTTTGTGGATGGAAGGCTGTACTGAAATTAAGTCGTGTACCCAACGACTCATGTAACTGTCTCCAAAATCTTGATGTGAACCGAGGATCTCGATCTAAAATTATCGATGACGGAATACCATGCAATCTAACAATTTCTCGAATGTATACCTCAGCAAGTTTTTGCAACGACCAATCTGTTCTGACTGCTATAAAATGAGCTGACTTGGTAAGTCTATCTACTATCACCCAAATAGCATTCTTTTTACTCGGTGACAACGGTAACCCCAAAACAAAATCCATCGTGATACGATCCCATTTCCATTCAGGAATATTAATGGGCTGTAGCAAACCTGTCGATACTTGATGTTCTGCCTTTATTCGCTGATATGTAAGACATTTTCCAACATATTCAACTATGTCTCTTTTCATTCTGGGCCACCAATACAAATATCGTAGATTGCGATACATTTTTGTACTTCCCGGGTGTAAAGCAAATGAACCATCATGTGCCTCTCGGAGTATTAACTCTTTCAATTCAGATTTAGCTGGAACACATACTCGATCTCGGTACCTCAAACATCCATGAGTATCAATGCTGAAATTTTCTACTGTTCCACTCTGTATCATCTCTCTTTTCTTCATCAACTTATCATCTTCCAACTGAGCTGCTCTAATCTGATCAAACATTATCGGTTTTATTCTCAACTCGGCTAACAAACTTCTATCATCAATGATACAGAGCTGTGTAAACATTGCTCTTAACTCAATTGCAGCTTTTCTACTCAATGCATCAGCTACTACATTAGCTTTTCCGGGATGGTAATCTATAACACAATCATAGTCTTTCAGTAGCTCGATCCACCGTCTCTGTCTCAAATTCAATTCTTTTTGGGAGAGGAGGTACTTTAGACTTTTATGATCTGTATAAATATAGCATTTTTCACCATAAAGGTAATGTCTCCAAATCTTCAAAGCAAAAATCACAGCTGCAAGCTCCAAGTCATGAGTCGGATAATTTTTCTCATGTGGTTTTAACTGACGGGATGCATAAGCAATAACCTTTCCATCTTGCATAAGTACACAACCTAAACCACTCAATGAAGCATCACTGTATACAATAAAATCTTTTCCCGATTCCGGTAAAGTCAAAACCGGTGCCTCTATTAGCATTCGCTTCAACATCTCAAAACTTTTCTGACATTGATCATCCCAAATAAAAGAAACATTCTTCTGTAGCAATTTAGTCATAGGCAAGGCTATTTTTGAAAATCCATTTACAAATCTCCTATAGTATCCAGCCAAACCAAGAAAACTACGTACCTCAGATACATTCTTCGGAGCTTTCCACTGAATTATGGCCTCTATCTTTTTCGGATCAACTCTAATTCCATCTGCCGATACCACATGTCCCAAAAATACAACCTCTGATAACCAGAATTCACATTTACTCAATTTTCCATACAATCGTTTTTCTCGCAAAATCTGTAGCACTATTCTGAGATGCTGATCATGTTCTGTTTCTGTCTTCGAATAAACCAATATGTCATCAATAAAAACCACAACAAGCTGATCTAAATATGGCTGAAATATGTGGTTCATCAAATCTATAAAAGCAGCTGGGGCATTAGTCAATCCAAATGGCATTACTAAAAATTCATAATGGCCATACCTTGTACGAAAAGCTGTCTTTGGCACATCACATTCTTTTACTTTCAACTGATAGTAGCCGGATCTTAAATCAATCTTTGAAAACACCGAAGCTCCTTTCAACTGATCAAATAAATCGTCAATGCGAGGAAGGGGATATTTATTCTTGATTGTCACTTTATTCAACTGTCTATAGGCAATACAAAGTCGCATCGAACCATCTTTCTTTTTAACAAATAATACCGGAGCTCCCCACAGTGAAATACTCGGCCGAATAAAACCACGATCTAACAAATCTTGCAACTGTACCTTTAACTCCTTCAATTCTGTAGGCAACATACGGTACGGAGGAATAGAAATCGGAACAGTACCCGGATAAACCTCTATAGCAAACTCAACTTCTCTGTCTAGTGGCAAACCCGGTAATTCTTCAAGAAATACATCAGGAAACTCACAAACTGTTCGGATTTTACTACATTGACTACCAACTGAATTTGAATTAATAACATAAGCCAAGTATGCTGTGCAACCCTGCTGTAACAACTTATTAGCCTTTATTGCTGAAATAACACGTGTTGGCCCACTGTTTTGAATACCTTTCACCTCAATACTGTCTCCATCAATAGTCTGAATACTAAACTTCTTTTCATAGCAATCTAAAATTACACCATGTTCAGACAACCAATCCATACCCAATATTACATCAAAATCTCCAAATGGCATAATTAATAAATCAACCGGAAAAGTTCTATTCTGAATTTTCAATGGGCATCTCGGACATATTTGATTCACTAACACTGTCTGTCCTAACGGACTTGACACCTCTATTGACATTCTAGACATTTCATGTTTCAATTTTCCCAGCTCAACTAGTTTTGAATTAACATATGAATGCGAAGATCCAGGGTCAATTAAAGCATAAACAGGCTCAGAATATAATAAGAATATACATGTTACGACATCATGCGCATCATCTTCTTCTCAGGTTCAGACCACATATGCTCTAACTGGAACTCTAGCCTCCGACTGCTGTGTAACAACATTATTATTTCTTCTAGTACCACCTCCTCGAGATACTGAACCACCTCTACCTGATCCTCTACCTCTAGTAGTAGATGCTATTCTCTGTGATGTCATAGGTGTAGTACTATAAACTTTTGGGCAATCTTTAATAAAATGATCTGTAGATCCACATTTGAAACACCCTCTAGTCAATCGCCAACATTCACCCCTATGTTTTCTCCCACAATGTTCACAATCCGGAATAGCAATATCTCTGGATGGACCTCTTACACTATCGGTTGACACTATAGTTTGTTTTCCTTGACTCTTTCCTCCTCTATCAGATCTGAAACTAGATCTCTAACCACCTCGAGAATCTTTAGATCTTTTCGGTAAAAGATTCGAACTTGTAGTTCCCATACGTTTCCCAACTGGCTTAAAAGGTTCAGACCATTTATCAAGTCCCAAAACTTGCTCTATCATTTTAGCCCGTTCAATTAAGTCAACAAATTCAGTGATTCGCTGAGATACCAATAACACTTTTATTTCATCTCTTAATCCCTGCAAGAATCTTTTACAGCTATCAGCTTCGGTTGGTATAAACTCTGATGTATATCTACCAAGTCTTGAGAATTCCCGTTCATAATCCACTACTGTCATTTCACCTTGTTTCAGAGTTAAAAATTATTGTTTCTTATCTTCAATGTATATTTCCCCAATGTACTTCTTTTGAAATTCTTTCTGAAACAAATCCAATGTTACTTGATCAGTAGGCATGTGTCGAATCACAGATTCCCACAATAGGTATGCTTCACCCTGTAGTAAAGATATAGCACACAACAAGCTTTCATGTGGAGTACACTCTAACTGTTGTAAAACTCTTTTTGTTGCTTCGATCCAGTTTTCAGCTATGGACGGATCAACACCTTTCAGACTCGAAAATTCCGTGGCACAGTACTTTCTTAATTCTTTAATAGGGGCCCATCTAGTAATAGGTACAGATGTGGTAGCAGGTACTGTTCCCGCTACTCGTTGAAGAGCATCTACTAAAACTCTTAATATGTCAGAATCATTCCTACCTTTCTCATCTCTTTCCCTATTGTTTTCTTCTTCTACATTGGGAGGTTGATTTCTAATCGGATTCACACTAGGAGTAGCTGAGTCACTTTCGTCTAATCTATATGATTCTTCATTCAGATCAAAATATTCATAAGACATCTTTAATCTATAAAACAGAAACAATTAAATAGGTCAGCATCCAAAAATCCCGACTCAGTTTTGACTCGAATGTGGCATGTACTTCTAAACTCACTTACGAACTCGATTTAGTCCTAGAATCGGCTAAACCTATAGCTCCGATACCAACAAATGTAACACTCCCTAAGCCCACACCGTCACTGGAACAGGGTCACGAGGTATTATCGGAACCATACATTAACTTACGAAATAAAACGAGGTATAAATTTGAGTTTCAATTAAAAACCCTCTAATTTCCATCAATTAGACCTTAATATAGGCCTACGGGGCCCAAAATAAGTTTAGAAATTGAATTGGGATCAAACCGAGAACTTTAAACATTTTTCATGAAAAACAGGGCAGACGCCCTTGTGGATTGGGACATGCCCGTGTGGACAGCCCGTGTGAAATCACATGGCCGTGAGGATAGGCCGTGGGCAGTTTTACTTGCCACACACGGCTGTGTGACTTACCCGTGGAAGCTACTGACTTCCCCCACACGGCCAGGGCACACGCCCATGTGATTTGGCCGTGTGAAAACTGCATGTTTCATCATTTTTAAGCTATATTTGCCCACTAAACATACCAAATACATACCCAACTTATTAACTTGTAAATGACAATCAAATATCATTAAAATCAATTTTAAACTTAGTAAAACTCATTCATTCATTCATAAAACTTTTTAAGGTTTATAAACCATATTTACATTCAGAATATTTCACATTTACAAGTAACAAATATTAACCTAGTACATGCCACATTACCAAAAGATAGGTACATCACCACAAGTTTGAGCTGGAGTCGGGATTGATTCAGATGCTGAGGCTGACCTTAACTTTACCTAACCTGCGCACGGAAAACAACCGTACGCTGAGTATTGAAAATACTCAGTGGTATTATCATAATTCAAACTAAAGCAACAATCAAATAGCATACACGTACATGGATAATCACAAATCATTGCATATGATCACATATCAAGGTATCATATTACCACACTTCATTTCCACTATTTGAATCCATATTCAATCAATATCATTTCTAATAATTCATGAATCTTGGTTTCACAATTAAGTCACATATAAACACTTAATTCACATTTCACATATGAATGCTTCATAACACTTTGATTTATGCTTTCAATCACATAACACACATCTCATTTCAATAACTCAATCAAATTTATTCAGAATTTATCACTTCACTTATTTTTTTTTTCCTATTAACTTGACTCGGACCTTGGCGGATACACGGATCCAATTAACATATCAGAATGGCGACCAACGCCTCATCGGCATAGCCGAAGTAAAGTGGCTACCAAAGCCTCATCGGATAGTTTGAAGTAATTCTATGGCACACCAAGTACCTCATCGGCTGAGCCGAAGCAAAGTGGCTACCAAAGCCTCATCGAAACTATCCGAAGCAAATCTATGGCACACCAAGTGCCTCATCGACTCAAGGTCGAAGAATCTCTGAACTGTTCCGATCCTATGGCATGCCAACTATATCCACTAAGCCCGACTAGTTAATAGGGTTCCGTAATCACTTATTCGTTTCACTTTCACTTTCCATTGATCATAATCACATAATCACCAAGCAATTCCAATTCATTACACATAATCATTCATCCACCAATCAATTCACATTTCAATTCCAACACTTTAAATCCATATACATTCCAATACTCACATTTAATAACATACAATTCAAATACTACTACTTAACTAAATTTCCATTTCCATTCATTTGAACATAATGAAATCAAATATATAAATAATAAATATAAATGAATTATGATAATACAAACTGATTTCTCGAGCTATTCTTCAACTACTTTCTCCTTCCCTTTCATATTGAACGTCCCGTTTTCCTTGTTTGCTACGAAAATTAGCAAATTTATAATTAATTAATAACACACACATTTATACAATTTACTAACTTTCCATGCAACTTTTACTATAATACCAAATTTGTCCCAACTAACTTCATTTTCTTCCTTTTAACAATTCACCTCATTTTCTTATTCAGTTTTCATCAAAACTTTCATATAACTATCAAATTTTCATCATTTTTCCATAATTTCGAATTTCTTTCAAATTAGTCCCTAAAACTCAAAACTTATACCCTATTTTACAATTAGGTCCTTAAATCAATTCCAATTAATAACTTTATCAAATTAATCCCCAATTTTATCATTTTTCTCAACATGAACACTATTCAAAAGTCTATCAACTTTCAATATTTCCACATAAATTCAAGAGTACTCAACTCTAAAGCTTCAAAAACATCAAAATTACAAAGAAATGGACTTAATTGACTTACCAAATTAACTTTCAAGCTTCCAAACCCTAATTTCTCCTTTTTCCTTTCTTTTCTTCTTTCTTTCCCCCAATTTCGTTTCTTTCTCTGGTAACTTTCTCTTCTTTTTCTTTCTCCTTTATTACTTAATTAATTAACTAATATAAAATATCTAATTATAACAAATAAAAAAAATAATACACATGTTTTACACACATACATACACATGTATCATCCATCACCATACACTTGTCTCCATCATAATTAATCAACAAAAATTATAATATCACATATTTAATATTAATTATAACAAATAAATAAATAAATAACATTTACTTAATAATTAAGCAAACACATATAACATACATTTGTACCAATAAAATTAATACACATGTATTTTATCCATCATTCACACATGTCACTTTTATGGTCTAATTACTAATTTAATCCTTTCATATTTTCTATTCTTAAAATTAAACTTTTACCTTCTATTCAATTAAGTCCTTTTTACTAATTATTTCTAATTAAACTAAATTCACTTCACCAAAATTTAATTCAACTTATAACTAACCTTATAAATATTTTTAATAAATACTTACGAACTTATTTTCCTAAGACGGAGGCCCTACGACTCGTTTTTCTGGTACCCGGGAATTTTGGGTCGTTACATATTTATATTAAACAAGTTGATTTTTGATTTTGAGTATTAGGGATGGATGAAGTTTCAAGTCTCATTATACACAGATATTATGTTTTGACCATCATAAAAAGTTTGTATAAGGAGAGATATACACAACAATAGCAACTAAATTAATAGTGCCAAAAAACTATAAAAGAAGCATCACCATGATCAACCACTTATAATAGCATCCTAGCTTTGCCAGCATCAAATTGCACCAATAATGAACTCCAGTTAACAACAATGCTAGCCTCACCCCAAATATCTTTTCATCAATGATGATGTACAAAACTAATCTCTAAAACAACTCATAGATGTAAAAAAAAAAAAGAAATTAAAGAAACAACTAAGAAAAACATTAAAAACTACAATTACTAACACCGTTAACGCTTTCAAATAACACATAGCAGATTAGTGTCGTTTTTACCAAATTCAAAAAAAGTAGAATGAGCTTTATTTTTATACACATGCTTTTGTTATCCACTAAGAAAAGTCAAAGCTATTAAAAAAAGAAAAAGAGGAGAACCAAAAGAAACTGCCTGTAATAGGCCAATTTTTGCCTGGGCTCGAAAAAATAATAACCGAAGCCAAAAAGGGGCCAAATTGAAAGACAATCATTAAATTGTGGCCAAATCAGAAAGATAGAGAAAACTAAGGGGTTATCAAATTTTGTTGACTTGGTAAAAGGCTAAAAATAGAAAGATTTTATTTTATTTTATTATTAAATTAGTTAGGCTATTTTTAGTAAATCCGATGTATATAAATAGGGGTATACGCATTCATAGAGGGGGAGTTACTTTTAGTGTTCTTTCATTTGGAATTGGATTATTCTCTATTTTCCTATTTCTATTGAAATTGAATTCTTTTCTTTTCTCTTTCAATTACGTGAGAATTTTGTCCATTTCATTTCGGTTTCTTTGTTTTTTCTAAATTCGTTCAATTACTTTTAGCCTTTCCATTTTTTATTATTTTGCAATTAAGTTTTCATTATTTTGTTAGCCCTAAAATTTGTTTTGATTGCATTTGATTCTCCTTGAAGCTGTGTGTTTTGGAGGTGGAGATTATTTCCCTTTTGGTCCCTCCTTGTTATTCGCACATTCAAATTGGTCCATTTCCTTTTATTTATTTTTTATTTGCCCCAAAATTTTGCTTTAAGGTTCGATTTAATCTTTTTTTTTATTTTCACTATTTTATTATCAAATTAACTAATTTAATATATTATTGCTATTATTATTATGTTTCTATTCATATTTGTTTTGTTATTCTAATATTATTATTATTTACCTAATTTTTATTTATCTATTTATATTTCTACTAATATTATTACTTTTTTATTTTTATTTCTTTTATTTTATTTTTTCCTTATTTTATTTCTTATTTTTTTCAACTTTTCCCTTTATTTTATTATTTAATTTTTTTTAATTCTCACTTATTTACTTATTGTATTGTTGACCTTATTTATTTATTTCTCTGTAATTATTTTTTTCCCTTGTTATCATTGTTTCCATTTTCACGTTCATTTTTATTACGCATATCTTTTAAAATGTTATTTTTACTCCAATTCATAAAAATGATTTTTTCAAAACAAGGCAATACTCGATATTTGAGAGTTTCGAGAGGATTGTGCCCTAACTTACTGGGCTTCGATCCTTCTCGTCGATCTTAAGTAACCAAGTACCCTTTTGAAAACAAGACGCATGAGTTTCAAATAAAAGCTTATTCTCGGGAACTCGAGATGTTGCACCCTAACTCACTGGATGTGACATTTCGTTATCTCGAGGTAAGGATTTAAAAAAAAAAACCAGGACAATGTTTGATATTTGGGAATTTTGAGAAATTGTGCCCTAACTTACTGGGTTTCAATTTTTTTTCAAGAAGCCCAAATAATTAAATATCCTTTCAAACTTTGATGCATGAGTTTTAAAAAATCAAGGGACAAGCTTAGTTTCGGAGATTTGAAGTGTTACATCCTAACTTACTGGGTGTGACGTGTTATTTATTCGAGATAAGAGAGTCTTAATTTTCAATTCAATTTACTCAAATTTTCTTTTAAATAAAAGGATCGTATTTTAAAATCTTCTCAATTTTCTGACATCAAGACATTAATTAATCAATTAGGTACTAATTTTGGGCGTTACGAGGGTGCTAATCCTTCTTCGTACGTAACCGACTCCCGAACCCGTTTTCTCAAATTTTGTAGACCAAAATAATTGTTTTAATAAATCAGAACGTTTTATTAAAGCGATCAATTTTAAGGTGGCCCAATCACACCTCGAAAAAAGATTGGTGGCGACTCCATTTTCATTTTTAAGTCGACTCCCGTTTTTCAAAATTAAAAATGGTTTCGACACTGCCAAAAGAGAAAATGGTGAGAAAACTAATTGCTTAAAAAAAATTTGGTAAAGAAGAGATGATCACACTTAGGAAGTTCATCTTCATGCAGAAGTCGTAGAACCTCATCCGGTGGAGAGGTGAAAAGATGCAATCCAAGTGGTCTCTACCATGCTATTGTAGCAAGTCCATTTGCCATCCTATTTCCTTCGTGATATTCATGTACCAGCATTGCCTCCCAGCTTAGCTTCAACAATTTTAGAACCGACCACCAAATCAAATAAAGGGTTGATGGTTTCGTCCTGCCTATGAATAAATGAACAACCATTGAACTTGTTGAGATTGATTGAAAATTTTGATCAAGTAAGAAAGAAAATAAGGTAAAAAATTATTTTATATAGGAAGATAAATTTCATGAGGTAAGAGATTTTCAAGTCTATACAACGAATAAATTTCATGAGGTAAGAGATTTTCAAGTCTATACAATGAATTTAAATTTATAAATACACCAAATTAATTAAGAATTGCATTCGATTCGACTTTATTTTTTTTATCTCTTATTTTAGAAGATGAATTTAATTGCGTTGAAGCGTATTATATTTTTATCTATAAATTAAGAAAAGACTGTAAATAGAATAAATATATTATTAAAAATATATATTTTATTTAAACAATCTACGTGATATAAAATTTATTTCTCTATTTTTAATATAAAGCGTCGAAAGTATAAAGTATGCCGTTTGTTATCTAAATTTGTTATAAATAATAAATATTATTTAAAATAATATCTAATATCTAATATATATATATATATATATACACACATATAAGCAAATATCTACAAGCATTCAAACCGTGAACGAAACCTGAAATATAGAGTAAGCCAAGTTGGGGGGCATCAACAACCATGGCTTGCATCACCTTATGCCTACTTTTTAAACATTTTTCTCTTGATATCTGTTAAGCTAATGTATTTATCGTCCTAAAATCTGCATCTCTAAATTACAATAAATATATAATACAAATGAAAATGTCTGAAATGTTAGCATATGCATGTATGGATGTCATGAACATCAAGTATATCCACCAGCTGTTTGCATGCAAAACCCAACGTGGCAGCCTACCAAAACCCCAACATTTTTCTTTTTTGGTTTTATTTTTGCCTTATCCATCGATATAAATGGGAGATTCATTCAAATTCCATAGGCACACCCTCTTTTTTTTTCCCTTATCCTCAAAAACAAAATAGAAATTAAGTGAGGTTAGAATTTGAAGTGTTTGAAAGGTTGAAGATGGAGAGGAAGCATCTTTCTTCCATTGCCAACCATGTTCTTCGAACAACTGCACAGTATATATTCTTATCAAAACACTCATATATATTAATTTCTAATATGTACATGGTTTAAAAAAATTTTATAGGCTGCATTTATATACAGGGAGCTAGGTACTTCAGTGGAACATTTGGCGGAAGAATTTGAAGCTGGATGGAACCCTGAAGTTGGTGATTATTCGAGGAAATTGATGGAATTTTGCAGCCCAAAAGCCCTTATCAATTTATGTCAAAACATAGAAGAAAGGTTAAACAATGGATCATATAGCCGGTTCACATATGACATGATGCTTGCTTGGGAGAACCCCAGTGGTGCTCTTCTTGAAAAACCTCAAGCAGTGAGTCTTATATGGATTTTAACTTTGCAATGTTTGTGCTGAACTTGTTACAACTTATCTGTTTGATGTTATTCCTCTATGCATAGGAGAACGAAGATTCGAAAATATCCGTAAATTTGCCACCTGAGCAGGATGATATCCCTCTTTTCTATTCAGACTTGATGCCACTCCTCGTAAGTCAATTTGTTTCTCATAATTCAGTTGATTAAGTAAGTCATTAGCCTTTTGCAGATTCATATGTGTTGATGAACCTCTTAGCATTGCTTATATAGTTTAGTATCGAGAAAGCGGTCTATCATTCTTGGGTTATAGTGATTAGTGTGCTTTGTTGATAGGTTAATGATGAACCAAGTGTTGGGGAAGATGCTTTTTTATGGTTGGGATCATTAGTTCCATTAGTTGCAGATATCGTTAACGGAAGATTCACTTTCGAAACCCTGACTGCACCGACCGGAAACCGGCTCTTTTTCCCTGCATATGATAAGTTCCTAAAGGAGATTGACAAGTAAGCCTTGAAACTCTGCTTGAATGAGTAAGAAAAAAACTTGAAATTCTTTCATAGGAGGATTACTTATGATTAGTATAATTGTCATTGGAGGTACTGCTTACATTCATATAATTGTAATTTCATCTTACTGGCACAAACATCAAATGGGGGAAGTCGTTTGCAATATTCTAAGTGCTTTACTTGTTCCATTTTTTCATTCAGTTGCATGAAGCATTTGCAGAAACAAGCAACACCAAAAGGTGTAGAGTTAGCTGATGATGAATATATATTGCATGTCGAAGGAACGGCTACCACGCAAAGAGTAGTGCGCCATATTGAAGGAACAAGTTGGCCCGGTTCGTGCTTGATTTCTTTTATTTTGGTTCAGAAATAATGTGCAGGCATTCAAACTAATATTTATCTTATGGTCATTTAAGTCATTGCTACTTAGAAATTATGTACTTCAAATGTTACTTTTTCAGGTAGGCTTACGTTGACAAATCATGCTCTCTACTTTGAGGCCTCTGGAGTCTTGACATATGATGATGCACTTAAGATCGATCTTTCGAGGGATTTAGAACATGGTGTTAAACCAGCTGCCACAGGTCCATGGGGTGCTCCACTTTTCGACAAAGCCATAATCTATGAGTCACCCGAGTTGTAAGTATATGGTTGCAAAGAATATCGTTGATACTACCATTAGTATGATTATGATTTCAAAGTCAGACATTATAACATGTAGGTAAAAGATTAATGTTCTGCTAGATAATTGGAGTCAGTACTAGTTTGATGGTGAATATTAAAAGTTGTTGAAAATTTTGATGTTTGAGAGACTAAACAGTCTGATTTTTCTAGCCAAGAAGGAGTTCTGCTGGAGTTTCCAGAGATGACAAGCTCCACAAGACGTGACCATTGGCTAGCGCTCACAAAGGAGGTACTGTTAATGCACAAATTTTTATCTATATTTAAGACGGAAAGTCCCATACAAGCATGGGAGATGCACGCAAGGACCATTTTGAGCATCATAAGGCTTCATGCAGCAAGAGAAATGCTAAGAATCTGTCCACCAGATCCCTCAAAATTCTTGATTTTTTCCTTATACGACGAGTTACCTAAGGGGGACTATGTACTCGAACAGCTTGCCGAGAGTCTAAATAAGGTAAATATCGCACAACCATGTAGTGGACACTCCATACTGAGAAAAATGAACTTTTCGGAACCAACTATATCGGAAATAGAAGAAAAAGGAGTGAACGAGAAGAGGGAAACTATTGCAGGCAGCGAAGACGATGATAAGACTTCACTAGAGACTGCGATTAATCAAACAAGAAAGGAACAAAGGGAAGTTGTTAATGCTAAAGAAGCAATTGAAGGGCTGAAAGATGAAGGGATCGGTGAAAATGTTCTCATTCTTATGGTAATTACACACTCTTTCCACCCTAATGCCCATCATTCAGTTTCCGAGCGAAGTAAACTTTTTTTGTTTTCCGGCTGAAATCGAGATTCAATTACTCTTAGCATATCTTGCTTTCAAAAAAATAGATCATAGGATTGATACAAGAACCTTGTATGTATCACACTCTTTCTTTTGGCATATATAGGAGCTACAAAAGCCACTCAAGAGTGGATTCATGTGGTTTCGGGAAACACATTCATGGGAACGACCGGGAACAACCCTTGTCGTAATTGCCATAGTTACAGTAATTGTGTACAAGTAAGTTGGTTTTGACACAAATCCAAGTCCGAGAAAATAATAAAACAACTATGAATCATTATCATTCATGTTGTTGGTGCTTCAGGGAGTGGGTTGGCAAGGCGATATCTGCAGGCTTGCTTGTATTGGTGGCAAAAATGATCCAAGCTAGACAAGAAAAGCTCAAAGACAAACAAAAGGAGATAACCGTGTGCACTGCATTCAAGCCGACTGCCTCGACAAGGGAGAACATAGTTTCAGCTCAATATATGTATATGACGATTTGCCAGATAATACACCAAGCAAATGTTACAATTCTGAAATTGCATTCAGTCCTGGTTTCAAGGGCACCCAAGGTATAACTCATGCAATGAAATGCATTCTTTTAGGTATTTATTTCAGTTATTCTACAAAATTATATGCTATAGAATCGTTTTGCTGAACCAAAATAACAGGGTTGCTTGTTTTGTTTCAGCATGCAAATGTGATGATGGTTGGCATCACTGGTTTGGCGATATTGTTAGCAGTAACTCCATTGAAGTATTTGATAATAAGTGCTGTATTTCATTGGATGATAATGAGGTCAAAGCTAGGGAAGTACATGAAAAATAACCAAAACGAAAGGCGAGTGAAAGAATGGTGGGATTCTATCCCACCTACTTCTGTTCGAATTGTCGATCAATGCCTATGATCTGCAAATCTGTTGTATAAACGATCTACAAATCTGTTGTACTTATATATATATGGAATTTATATTTCATCATTTAGTAACTAAATATGAATGGCTGAATAGTAATTAATTGCTTTTAAATATACAGTACAAGTACAACCACTAATATTTTAATTAAAATTGGACTTGTAATTTGAGAGATCATTATATTTTGAGTTTTATCTCTTAAAATTAATATAGAGAATACTTGAAGAATAGAAGTGTGAGTAATATCTCTCAAGTATAGACGGGGAGTAACATCTCACAGGTGAACCTACAAGCATAAAGTCATTTTTGCAAAATATATAAACGGGAGCAACATCTCACACACAAGCATCAAGTCACCTTTGCAGAATATAAAGTCACCGTCACAAGAAGGAAGAAGTTGAAGAATAGATGGCAAGCAACATCTCACAAGCAATGCTCAACAGAAAATAAAGCCACCTTCATTGAACATAAAGCCATTCTCACAAGAAGGAAGGAGAGAAAATTAGATTTTTATTGTTTCATTTTGTCATTTCTTTATAAATTTGATTATAATTAAATTGTTATTGTAATTTTGTAATGTTATAAGTGGGGGTACGACAATACTTTTACCTTTTAATTTTATTATTATCCATAATTTAACAAAGTTAATTTTTATTTTTAAAAAATAAAATAATATAACAAAACCATATAATTAATATTAATTATAATATCTCAAAATCTTCAAAAAAAGAAAGAAATCCAGAGCAGAAGAAGAAAATAAAAACCAATAATCTGCAGCAAAATCGGCCTCACAGTTGCAATATATCGGATATTAGCTGTTAACAAACACCACATTACTCGCATTACAATCAACTTTCTCTCTAAATCCACTCTCACCACCAAACCATTCTTTTCTTCATTCTTTTCAAATGGATGTCATCTTTGAAACCCAAAAAGGCAAACCATTTTCCATTGAAGTTGGTTTCTTTGATACTGTTCTTGAAATCAAAGAAAAGATTCATAAATACCATGGTATCCTTATCCCCCAACAAACCCTAATCTTTAATGGCCATGTCCTTCAAGATGATCGTGACGTTGAGTACTGTGAAATCCTTCAAAATTCCCGTATCCAACTCTTGGTTTCTTCTGATTCCGATACTAGTAACAGTACCAAACAACCCCAACCCAATGCCGCCGCCGCCGACCATCAATTTCCTTCGCCGGCCAAGAAGGTACAGCTCAACAGCAATACCCCTTCGTCGAAAACCGGTGTTCCTTCAGAAGTGGACGTAAACGACAACGCTTTACGATTAAAAGAGAAGATCCATGGCCAAATGGACCCGGTTCCCGTTGACAGCCGATCGTCACCGGAATGTGAACTGGCGGAGAATAGTGATGTTGATGTTAATATAAAGCCCTCCCCGACCGGGTCCGCTACTGGGTCTGCGGGTACAGCGGCGGGGACTCCGACGGCGGCAAAGAAATTGAAGCTGTTGGTTTTGCCAAAGTGTGGGACGAAGAAGATACCGGTGGAAGTGAATGCGACGGATAATGTGAGTGAACTGAGAAAAGAACTGCAAAAGTTGCACCAAAGACTCCATTTTCATTTACCACAAGAAGGGTATTTCTTTATTTATAAACAAAATGTTATGGACGATGATCGATCGTTTAGGTGGCATCAAGTTGGACAGCGTGACACCATTGAAATCTTTAATGGTAGTGTTACTGGTGGATCATGAAATGTTTTTTTTTTTTTTTTTTTTTTTTTTCAGTGTTGATTTTAAACTAGTTTAGTGATAATTAGGATGATTTTGAAAAGATGATAATACTTGGGTTTTCTTTACAAAATTTTATATTTTTGCTATTAAAAAAAACATAATTACATATAATAAACGCAAAATATTAATATATTTAATCAAAACATAATTAGAAAGCTATATATGGGGCAAATTACTACTATTTTTTTTTAATTTACGGAAATGGGCCAAGTTCTGAATTATTTATTGGAAAAAGTTATTTTGCTCGAAAACGCGTCCACATCAGCGCGTTGTCAGGGGACAAGCCAGCAAAACGCTTTCTTAAGGAAGCGCTTTGTCCACGTCAACACAAAGCGCTTCCTTTCAATATTCTCTCAAATTTCTCTCAAATTCCTCTCAAAACTCTCTTTAAGTTTTGCAAAAAAGCTCTAATTTTATTGTTTTCTGAATTTATTTTTTAAATAAAAAATATTCAATCTTGTTAGCAATGGCTGAAGAATTAATTCGTCTCGATAATAAACACATTTCCGTCGAACAAATTAAAATGGTAAGTGTTAAATTCATTTTTTCAATATTATTTAAGATTTTTTTCATTTATGAAATTTTAATTAATTTTTATTTTATAATTTTTTATAAAAGTCTGTAGATCGGATATTGCAATGCTATATCTGTAATATGTCTGGTCCTCAATCACCGATGATAGAGAATTACCTGCGGAAAGTGGGTTTTTGGCAAGTGGCCACGATAGCCCGGGGGTGCAAGTTGGACCCGAAACTCATTAGTGTGTTGATAGAAAGGTAGAGACCCGAGACGCACACATTCCATTTTTCATGCGGAGAGTGTACTATTATTGGAAGACGTGCATTTGCAATTGAGATTGCCAGTGGATGGGTACGCAATCACCAGGTCTGTTCAATCTGCTGATTGGGGAGTCGTATGCTACAAGCTTTTGGGTGCTATTTCGGAATTCGGATAATATTAACGGAGGTCGAATCAAGATGGGCTAGTTACGAGACACATTCCCGGAGTCGGATGATGCTTCTACCGAACTAGAAAGAATACGATATTCTGGGGCATACATTCTTGAGATAATTGGAGGTTATCTGATGTCGGACTTGTCACGAAACCTTGTACATCTGATATGGCTCTTGAAACTCGTTGATTTTAGAGCAACTGGTGAATTTAGTTGGGGGTTTGCTGTGTTGGCAACATTGTACCGGGAGATATGCAAGGCGACGCGACCGAATAAAGCAAAAATCAAATGTTGCCTATCACTACTATAATCATAGGCACGGTTTCACTTTTCATTTTTACGTCATTCAGTAGACCACCCATATACATTCCCACTCATAATGAGGTAAATTTTATATTAGATTTTACAATTATTACTTAAATTTAAAATGTAATCGTATGTTAAAAATTTATTTAATTAGGTGGAACCATTCGGAAAGTTATGTTGGATTACTTACCTCTCTTGAAAATATACAGCTTCTATTAGACCAACGGTCGGAAGCACAAGTAAGTATTAAATAAAATAGATATACATAATAAAATAGTTTATTCGTATTTAGTATTTAGTATTATGTATATAACTAATATTTTTATCATGTTCATATAGTTTCAATGGATACCATACGAGGATCCGACAATTCGGATAGTAATTCTGGATGAATACTTTCAAAATCCGAACACTTGGCATGTGAATGTCCCATTGGTCAACTTTGCCATCATAGAGATACACCAATCAGACAGAATATTACAGCAATTTAGATTCCGACAACCGATTCCCGTGGCACCTAAAATGTTTGATGATGGGCACAAAATCAACTTACGACAATTCCATATGGATTGGCCGAGATATTGGTTAGCATATATCAAAATGTGGGAAAATCGGTATGATTACATATCTACTCGAGAACCAATTATCGTTCTAGAGTTAACGTGTATGCCGGAATACATGCCATGGTTTAGGATCTATGGCAAACCATATTTATTGTTGGAAGATGAGAGGTGACGATAAATTCATATCCAAAGGGAACGACAATGCCCTTTAAATCCAAAAAGAAGGGATGGTGATGCAGGCTCACCGAGCCCATCAACAACGCTCATACAATCACCAGGCCCAACAACAGCACCCACATAGTCACTGGGCCCAACACTTCAACTGACGACACCCACATCATAACCTTTTCAGATGATGCCAGGTGAGTATCTTAGCCATTTTATGTATCCTAACCCTTGTATGTTTCCTTTTTCTAATCTTATGGCAGGTTAGAATACATGGTCCAGTTCATCTCTATTTCTGATTACTCTGAGCGAACTGTCAATCTACAAGCCGCCGTTGCACGAGGGATCGCACGAAAGGCCGTCGAGGAACTCTTCTTTTTACCAATCCTCATCGTCTTATGGGATTCAAACACCTCTGCCATGGGTGATGCAAACACCTCCGCAGTCACTATTCTATCAAGGTGGGTGATCTTCCCAACACCCACAACTAAATCCCCTACCAGAAGAACTAGAATCCCCGCCAGAGCAACCACAACCCCGCCGGAAGCTTAACAAAGGAGGAATCCAGCACGTAACCATCGATGACCTCCATGTGGCACTGAATCCGGCCATCACGAATATTGATTTTTTTAATATATTTCTCAAGTGTACACGATATTGTCTTCCAGTAATACCTTGGTGCGGTTTGTCAAACCCCGTCACACAAAACCATAGGTTGTCTCGATCGTGACACACTGTGTGATTAGTGTTCGCTCATGCCTTCGCCTTGTTAATTTTTTACAATACCTTCCTGCACCATACATGGCCTGCCTGCATTTGGCCTTCATAACTTGCTATTCGCTTTAGAAATAGTGCTGCTAAATGAAAATATATCTCTCGCACAACCGATGTTATCGGTAAATAACGCGTTCCTTTTAGAATAGAATTTATGCATTTAGCCAAATTTGAGGTCATATGACCATATCGTAGGCTGCCGTCGTATGCGTGTGTCCACTGTTCGAAAGGTATGTTACAGAGGTAGTCCGCGCCTTCTTCGTTAACTGAATGCAAAATTGCCAAAATCTCATGAAAACAGTCCGTACTTATCTCATACCCTGCCAATATAAGTTCATAGCGAATATTACATATCACTCTTCCATTTAGAATAAATTCAAAATTACAAACAAAATTATATTAATAGAAATTAAATACCCATGTTATTCACTTGTCGTTTTTGATTTGTAGATCGAAATTGCCCGTGGTAATTGGACGCAACGTACCTTCAGTAATACCGATGGTGTGTGCAATACCATATGCTTCCTTGTCACTCAATTACGGTTAGTATTCCAGTACCCCAATCCGATATAACACAGATAGCAGGTTGGAGGCAGACATTCCTCCTTAACCTAGAAAGAAAGAAATCTCAGTCATCAGTTGACTCCCCCAGTGTTATTGCAGACACAATTAGAAGGATTCTTTCACTGCCATCTTGTGCCACAGCTAGCAATAGTCGATGGGTATATTTACCAAACATAAATGTACCGTCAATTTGTACCAATGGCTTGTAGTATAGAAATGTGTCTCGGTATTGCTTAAAGCTCTAGAACAGACATTTGAACACTTGGCATCCACGAAGCAATCGGTCGTTGTAGTACGCATGTGTCGTTTCAAAGTCTGTTACGTAACCTGGAACGTATCTCTCTAGCACTTGACACCACTGTCATATTTCATTATATGAAGCGTCCCACCTACTATGCATTTTTTCTAACGCCTTCAGCTTAGTTATCTAAGCTTTGCGGTAAGAGGGCGTGTACCCCATTTGGCTATGAATATTGGCAATTAAGACCGGCACTGAAGTCTTTGGATCTGCCTTCACCGTCAGTAGCATTAAGCTAACTAACATAGCTGAATCCATCTTGGGATGATCATTTGAAATACCTGTCAACGAAGTACGTTAAATAATACAACATTATATAATAACAGTATTATTCAAAAACCCTAAATATTTTACATCCGGCACATATATATGGACCTTTGTACTTTTTTATCTCCCACAACCATGTCTTTTTCCTCAATAAGGCGTATATTTTCCATGAACATGTATCGTCTTGCATTGCACACTTCACCTCAAACTTATCAGATTTGGATTTAACCACGTGACAATTAATGCCGTTAATGATCTTATGTTGTTTCAATACACCAAGAAAACTATCCTTATTGGAAAACTCTTTACCAACTTCCAATTCACCCGAATCTAATAACGAACTTGTATGATCACGCGTACTGTGTGGTAGATCTGGAAACTCCAACGCATCATCTGCAGATAGATCGAAATTATGCATGTGGGTTGGAGGTGAGTATGCCCTGAATCGTGGATCTTCTTCTTCATCTGAACCCTCTTCAACATCTTCAGGTTCGGTTGGAATAGGCTCCGGTTCAGAAAATAATTCAACTTCTACACTATCGGGGCATGGCTCTCGCGGTGGATCCACATCGGACTCATTATCTAACCCACCATCATCTACAACGTATGAAGTCCCGTCACCGGTGAATGTCGTAGGGAGTACATCATCCATTCTTCTGGGCGTTTCATAACGTCCCCAATTGGATGTAGATTTCTAACCACTAGAAGTTGATGTCATTCCCCAGTACGTATTTCCAGCATCAAACATCAACCCACCGAGGTGCATGTTCTATCCACTGACGGAGTGTCGTGCAGGGGTTGTGTATTCTATACTGCTACCAAACACGGGCGCTTTCGTGTTTTGCAACCCACTAACAGAGTGTAGGGCAGAGATCGTGTATTCCTCTCGAATACCAGTAGATGTTGAAGTCGTAAATGCATCATTTGGCGATGAAAATTGTACATATAACTCAATATAGGGTGCTCCACTAGCGAGATGAGTCTGCACCATTGCCTCCAAGCTACGAGCACCTGATGTTGAAGAAGTCATATGTCACCGGATCAATAGAAGTACAAAATCGATACCTAATAGACAAAACTTTTATTGGCGTCGTTCCGAAGATTTTACGCCTAATTCTTTTACGAAGTTCTATCAAATCTATGTTTTGGTTAAAAACCAGTCGCACTGTATTCTCCAATAAAAAAACAACACCGTTCTCGGTGTGACGAACCTCACCATCATAGTAAATAACAGCACTAATATGTTCACTCATCTTCAATTTCTATTTTTCTTAACCTCTTTAATTTTTTTTGTTGTAAGTTATGTAACCTGAGAATAAAATTTGACTCATTTATAGCCTCAGGCTAAATAGGAACTATTGTAGCAAAAAAGCGTCCACGTGGAAGCTTTTTAAATTAACAATTAATTTAATTAAGTAACCCTAAATCATAAATCCTAATTTATTTGATTTTTTCCTTAAAAATCATAAACCCTAAACCCTAATCTAATTTTTTTAAAATTTATAATTAATTTAATTAAGTAACCCTAAACCTTAATTTATTTAATTTTTTCCTTAAAAACCATAAACCTTAAACCCTAATCTAATTTTTTTAATTTGTAATTAATTTAATTAAGTAACCCTAAACCCTAATTTATTTGATTTTTTCTTTAAAAAGCATAAACCCTAAACCATAATCTAATTTTTTTTAATTTGTAATTAATTTAATTAAGTAACCCTAAACTCTAAACCCTAATTTATTTAATTTTTTTAAAACCCTAAACCTTAAAAACCCAAAACCCTAACCCTAACCTCAATTGCAAAAAACCCTAACCCTAAAAAAGGGGCAAAACGCTTCCTTAAGGAAGCACTTTGTCCACGTCAACATAAAATGTGTCCTCGAGAGCTCGCTTTGTGCTGATGTAGATAAAGCGCTTCCTTAAGTAAGTGTTTTGCTGACTTGTCCCCTGACAACACACTGATGTAGACGCGTTTTCGAGAAAAAAAAGCCCTTTTCGATAAATAATCCAGAACTTGACCCATTTCCGTAAATTTAAAAAAAAAAGGCTTTTAATGATAATTTGCCCCTATATATGATTTGAATTTCAATATATAAATAAATATATTTTTTTTGACAAAAATAAATAAATATACCACATTTAAGGGCTTTTATCATGCAACATCTACTTATTTGAAAAGATCATAGTTAAACCATGAGCCTAAAATAAATTATGAAAGAAGGTAGTTTCGATATTATTATTTTTATTAAAATATCATAAATTGTGATTTTTGTATACTTAAAAATATTCCAAGAGAGGTAAAAGTAAATTTTATTCCAATAATTTAGTATTAGTAAATGCAAATTTTATGCGTTTTGACCATTTTTATGCTAAAAACTTAAATGAACTAGCAGATTCCTTTTATCAAATTAGAGTTGTTTGGTCCAAGATTATAATTAGTAAATTATTAAGAATATCATGTTATTTTATTAGGTTAGATGTAAAATTTTTATTGTTTTATTGACGAAAAGGAATATTACTTTAAAACATATTTTACTACATTGTCCTTTTGGAGCGGAGCCAAAAAAATTTTTAAGAGGACGGAATTGAATTATAAAATTTTTAAGAAATTTAAAAGTAATTTTAGCATGTATTAATTTATAGTTTTATTATTTTTGAAGGGACTAAATAAATTTTTTTCATATTTAGGGGTTTAAAGTATAATTTTATTATAGATTAATTTATAATTTTATTATTTTTAGAAGGGCTGAACTAATTTTTTCCATTTTAAAGGGAGCCAAAACGAGCCAAAGCTAGCCCTCCTAATTTCTTTTTTTAATATTGAAATTTTAAATTTCAAAATATTAAAATAAATTATATAAATTGTTGCAAATTTTTTATCCCGTATAATGTTAGCTAATTTGTCATTATAATATTGAAATTAATTTACTTAATTACTTTAACCTCCTACTAAAATTTAAAATTTTATTTTATATTTCTAAATTAAAATGAAATCAAATAACTCATATTTAATAATTGTCTGTAAAATCCAAATTTCTTTTGATTATATAATCTTAAAAGTTAAATCTTCCATGCTAAGATAAAAGTAAAGAAAAAAATCCTTGTAATTAATTAAATTTATCTTCAACGCCAAATAGAATCCCAAATTATTTCATAACTTCCTTATTCAAGTGATGAACAAACAATTAATTAATTAAATTAATTTCAAGAATTTCTCTTTGCTTTTAGCTTAATATAGAAAATTTAATATTTTATAGTTAAACGAAATTTAAATTTCGTAAATAATTATTAAATATAAGTTATTTGAATTGATTTTATTAAGGATAATTTAAAAATATAAAATAAAATTTTAAAATTTATAAGGAGATTAAATTAAATTAAATATTATAGTAGTAAATCAGTTCATATTACAAAGGAATAAATATTTAGCTAAAATATAAAAATAGTCACTAAAGTAATTACCCACATTCTATTTCAGTCACTAAACTTTTAATTGTTTCTATTTTGATCACTAAACTATTCAAAATCAAAGTTTTTGGTCACTGAATGTTAACATTCATTTGAAATTTAACGGCAGTTCTGATGTGAGCTTCATTTTATTGGTCTAATAACAAATTTAGCCCCTAATGTTTATACATTCTATCAATTTGATCCTAAATATAAAAAAATTAACAAATTTAGCCCTCAATGTTTATAAAATTTGTCATTTTAGTTCAAATTTTTAAAAATAATAATAAATTTAGCCCTCAACATTTACAAAAAGACAAATTTTATTTTATTTTTTTGTAAAAATTTATTTAAAGGTGATATCTGCAACATCTCTTTCCTCAAGTTGGAGGTTCTGATACATTTCACAACTCATTGATGAATGCCATGGAACTTCACATTCCACACGTATAAACCTTTGATGAACAGGGCACTTAACATTACTATTGTCTAATTTCAAACTTCAGCACTGGTCAAATTTCAAATTGCTATTAACGTTTGATGATCAAAAAAATTAATTTTGAATAGTTTAATGATTAAAATAGAACACGGACAATAATTTAGTGACCATTTGTGTACTTTACCTTAAAAAAAATTTCAACAATTTATTTAATTAATAATAATGTTTTAAAATTTAAATTTTCGAGAATAAAAAAATAGAATATTCAACAATGAGATAAACAGATACAATTTTGAAAAAAAAAATTAATGCATTGTTTTAAATTCTATCATCTTTTCACTTTAACCCTTAATTTTTTTTACTTGGATCAAGACTTAAAAAAAAAAAGTTTTGTTTGGTGACTAAAATAAAAGTGACCGGTGACCAAAATAAAAATGTAAATAAGATGTGGGCAAGTACAATCAGCTGTCATCAAGAATTTAATAATTGAATGACTAAAATGAAAACGTCTTAAAAATTATGTGATGAAATTACAATGATTTTTTTTTTACCAAAATGAAAGCGCACAAAAAAGTGGGTGACTAACCGAATAAATTACCCTAAAAAATATTTTTAATAGCGACACCAACAAGAACGTAAATTTTGATGAAAACAGAAATTAAAAAGTAAACGTGTAAATTAGCGGTGGTGTGGTTGGATAAAAACATGAAAAAGGAAATGAATGGAGAGTTGAACCAAGATTGAAGCAGAGCCAAAATTTGATGATGTTGTTGAAAGGGATTAATCTCCCAAACCTCGAAAACTTCTAATCATTCAATCACTAATCATCCTTTTTTATTAAGCTGTCAACATGTTTTCAAAAACACTACTTTTCCGAATCCAATGTCCTCTTTTTTCATACATTTTCCTCCAATTTTCTTTTTAGGCTATAATTTTAAAATTTAGGATAATATCTTTTATTACAGAAATACACATGGAGGCCAAGAGTGGGAAGGAGTTTCCACCATTGTTTTTACACTAAAAAAATCTTTTGTTGTTGTGGAGGGAGTCTTGCGTGATTAAAAAGGCGAAAAAATTTTAATTTATAATAGATGTTCGAGGGAGTGTTCAATCTTTGAAGCTGAGCTATGGGGCATCTTAGTGGGTTGACTCTTCTTCATAATCGGGATTATAAAATAGTGCTAATTCAATCTAATAATGTGGAAGTTGTAAAAATTATTCAAGATTTCTTATCGAAGGCATCAAATTTTACTCTGATCAAATGAACTCGTTAATTTTTACCAAAGGATAGACAATGAATCTTACAACACGTCCCCAAAGAAGATATCAATTATGCTAACTGTTGAACCAAAATGGTATTTATATCATGAGGCTAGAATTCAACCGTGGCCCGTACTATTTGCTTATCGTAAACCTTTTATAAAGTTTTTATTTGGAGGATATTTATGATTTATGGGTTGAAAAATTTAAATTCCAATATCATTTTGACTTTTTAATTCTTAAAAAATTCATCTAAGTTCCATATTCTCACTAGCTTATCACATCATCACAATGAGCTGTTTTTTCCCCCTTTAAGTCAAAAACAAAATAAAATTAATTTATTTATTAACATTTTAAGGTGGTTTTATAGTAAGAAAAATATAATTAATAACTTTTTTTAATCAATAAAGCAATGTATTTAATGCAAAAAAAAGGTTTCTTAAAATAGTGGTTCCATAATTTCAATAAATGCATTTTGACATTTTTTCCATCTATCTAAGAGACGTGAATAAAGACATTTTAGCACTCATTTAATATAAAATATTTTTAATTATTAAATATTTTATATAAAATAAACTGCATTTAAACAAATAATTTAACTCTTAAATAGAATTTATTAATTAAAAACAAAAAAAAGTAAAATAAAAATGCATAAATTCAAAAAAAAAAGAAAAAGGAAACTGGGGGTCGGTTACAGGCAGTATTCAACTCTCAATCTTGGTGCGGGAAAGCTTTACAATTTACCCAGGAAAAAAAAAAAGAAAAACGAAAAAAACTATAGGGAACAGCCTTTTTCTCTTTTATCTTTTCCCACTTGTTATCCATAGTTTTCTTTGCTACTACATATATTTATATATATAATATTCCCTAAAACTATAAAAGCTTTTTCCCAGTGTTCATGGCCCCTAGTTTTGCTATCTCTCCCACCCTTATATATACCACCTTCTCTCCCTACAGTCTTCTACACTCTTTTCACATATTTCCACAATTTTCTTTTGGCACTTCATTATGTCTTTTGCCAATATCAAAGCTTATCTTCTTGATTCAAACCAACCCATTTACACTAATCTGTATTGAAAACCCTTGAAAGACTTGCTTTTTCTTCGTGGGATTTTTGTGTTCTTTATTGGGTTTCTTTTTTTGTTTTTCTTGAGTTTTAAGACTCCGGGTTTTGTTGCATGAAATCAAGCTTTATGATGGTGGATGGTGGTGGATTAATGGATCAAAGGAAGGGTGTTATGAAAATAAGACATGTAAACAAGAAGGTGAGATACGTTAAGGGACCAATCAAGAAGAAGAACAACAGATCATCATACAGGGAAAGAAAAGATCCTAAAGTGCTTCAAAAGCTGTTTGATTCATGTAGGGAAGTGTTTAAAGGCCCTGAAACTGTTCCGTCTGATTCTGATGTCAACAAGCTATGCAGCATTCTTGGTAATAAAGTTAAAATTCCCTGTTCTTCTTTCAGTTTGATTTTTTTGTTTAAAAGAAGCAAAAAGAAATGTGTTTTTTGGGGGGCTTTGTTCATGCAGATTTTATACAGGATATTCAACACATTTGAATTCGAAATATTAGCATTTTTTTCACAAATGCATGTCAGTGTCTCGTAATTTTTAGTCCAGAAAGTTGATAAGGTTATGTATTTTCATGTATATATCCTGATTGCCTAGCTAGTGTTTATCAATGAAATTGAAGAGTAATAACAAAAACTGGAGTTCGTAACATTTTTTGATTAATTATCTGCTTTAAGCTTTCAAATGTATTTGTCCCTTTTCAATATCCCACATGACAACGTGATGTACCCTAATATTTCATCAAAAACTATGATCCACAACATGTGTGTGTATATCATATATGCATTTATGTATTGGACCAAGTAATTTATCAAGGCATGACCTTCAATTTGTATATGTATCTGTATAAAAGAAGTTTGGTTATTTATTGTAGATGAGATGAAGCCAAAACATGTGGGGCTTAGCAAAAACATGCAGTTCTTCAAATCTAAGAGTGTGGCGAAAGGAACTCCAAGTGTTGCATATACACCCATTTACCAATGTGATGAGTTCTCGGTTAGTATATGCCTTCTCTTCTGTCTCATTTTATGAATTTGGTAATCTTTCATCTATTTTAAAATATTTGTTTTGTGATAATCGTGTATTTTGATTCGTATGAGTTCATACTAAACGCATTGATATCTTCTTTACAAGTTAGGGTGAAAGTGGTAATTAGTGTTGCATACATGCAAGTGTATATATATTGATTATTTTAAAGATTTTCTTGTACTGATATCCTTGTTTCAATATACACAGAATGTTTCAAGAAAAATGAAAAATGTTTAAAGACATTAATACGTTGTTGTTGTTTTGCTGTGGTGCAGCTTTGCATTTTCTTTCTTGCAGCAAATGCTGTCATCCCTCTCCATAATCATCCAGGGATGACTGTTTTCAGCAAGCTTTTGCTGGGAGATTTGCATATAAAGTCTTACGATTGGGTGGATTCTATGCCGCCACCTGAATCCCAGCGTAAGAATCTATCTTTTGCTTTCCAGAGCATCCGGACTGAGGCAATCCATTCATGTATTTCTTTTGCGTTACAGCGAGATTGGCAAGGTTGAAAGTCGATAGCGTGTTGAAAGCGCCATGCAAGACCTCAGTGTTGTATCCTACAACAGGAGGTAACATCCATGAATTCAGAGCCGTAACACCATGCGCAGTGCTCGATGTACTCGGCCCTCCTTACTCTAAAGACGACCGTGATTGTTCTTATTACAAAGAGTTGCAACACTCGGCTTTGTCAAGTAAGTGAAAGCTTTGCCCCATGATGTTTCATTACAAGAAAAAAGTATGGAATGCAAATACTTAGTTTGAGTGCTGTTGGAATGTGCAGATGGAGAAAGTAGTAGAGTGAATGAAGGAGGAAGTGATTGTTTGAGATGGTTGAAAGAAATTGAAGTGCCCCAGGATTCACACATGGAGAGATTTGACTACTGGGGTCCTCAGATCGTAAATTAGACATATTTCTACTTGATCTTTGTTAAATATTAAAAAAAAAAAAAGTTAATTAGCCACTGGTGTAATAATAATACAAGAGTTACATTGTCATTATGTTGTTCTAATCTCTACCTTGGATATTTTTTATTTCTTTATATTGTAAAAAATTATAAAATTATATCAAAGTGAAAGTTTGGATTTTTCAAAAAAATTTAAATATAAATGACCTGGAATAAATAGGATTAAATAAAAATATCACCAAAAAAATCACTTAATTCCATGTTAATTACTTATAATAATTACTTAATAGCGTAAAAAATTTTACGTAAGGATCAATTTATAATTTTTTTCTAATTTATAGAAATTAATTTATTATTTTTTAAGTAGGGAAAATAAAATATAATCTTTCTATTAATATAAAGACTTCCATAATAATTAAACTCGTGATTTTTGTCTAAAATCTAAATTAAATCATAAATTAGAATGAATGTGGAATGCATGGTCTCATCTTCCTCTTCGATTTTGATCTATATTTTTCCAAATAAATATTGATTTATCATTTGATTTGCGTTTTTGGAAAACAAAAAGTCTTTTTTCTTGAGTTATTTCGAAAATTTTTAAGATTTCTCTACAATTTTAAGAAAATTTTATTTTTTTAATTTTTTAAAGAAATTTAAGATTTTTTAATTTCTATTTTTTTTCTAAAATTTTATACTATTCCGTTTTTTTTATAATTTCAAATATTAATATTTAAAAATAAAATTTTAGATTTTTTTAATTTAGTTTTTTAGAATTTTATGAAAATTTTAAAATTTTAACATTTTTTTGTATAATTATAGATTTTATAATTACAAAAAATAAGCTGTGAATTTTTTTTTATAATTTTGTAATTCTTTAGAACTTTTTTAGAATTTATATTAAAAAAAAAAAAGGAAAATACCAAATTGACATTTTAACTATACTTCAAGAGCCAAATTAAGTAGTAGTAAAAATAAGCTAATGAATCTCATCATCAGTCCATTAAAGAAACGTTAATTTTATAAATTTTCATAATAAAGTGACTAAAACAAAAAGTTCATTAATAATAACGTGACCAACAGTATAATTTACCCAAAACAAATCCAATCCAACAATTTCGAATGATTGATTCAATAAATACACATTTTGAGCACGTTTTGGTTATAGCTTTTTCTGGTTTGCCAGGTTGCGCTCACTGTTTAGGAAATTTTTTATTTGGTCTCAAAACTATAATTGCTTGAGGCTCAAAATTAAGATTTATGACCCCCAATCTTTTGTCAACAGGGTTATATTATATTGGCAAAGTCAGAAATATTTTGAAAATTGTTAATTTTTATCTTGGAATTTTAGAATATAATTCATTATTTATATAGTTAATATTTATTTTACAATTAATATTTGAGGTTCATGATTGTCCTTTTATGATAATGAAGAGAAGTGCATAGCACTTAAAACTTTCAAATGAACTTGATTTTCCTTTTTCTTGCTCTCTTCGTATTTAAATTTTGAAGAAAATTCTCCAACTTAATTCAGGTGATGATAGCAGCCAAAGATCTTTTACATAGGGATAATCCTCTATAGTATCAATGTACATGTTTTATTCTTTCTCTCGTGGTACATGAATCATTTTGATGTGGTAAGTTCAATGTACCTCTAAAGTATGTGTCCTGTTTTTTCTCTTTTGGTACATGAATCATATGGTTAATGCAACTCTAAAGTTCAACGAATGTACTTTAATTATACATGGAGCATTAAAGCTATATGACTTTGTCTAATATAACCTACTAATACCCAATGGTGTATATAGCGTAATAAATCAATTAATTTTTTATGTGGTCATGAAAAATTTATAAATATTTTTAATGTCTGAATAAAGTATAAATTTAAAAAAAATAAAGCTAAGTAAACTTATTAAGATACTTATTGTGAAGATTTAATAAATATTATATTTCTGAGACAGTTAGTATGTGGGTGAAAAAGAATTATACAACAAATATATTTTATTAAAAATTGACATAAAAATAAATTAATGCTTTTATTACAATTATAAAGTTGATTGTTTATCATGTATGGTATTTTTTGAGTTAAAATCTTATTATGATTATTATTTTTATTGATTTATTATATGAAAAAATAAAAATACCCTAATGAAAATATAATTTTTAGAGAAATTCAGTTGAAGACAGCCCTCCAAGAAAAGAGAACTTCCTCCATCCAAACAAATTCATCAACTAACATTCAAAGCAAAATTTGCTAAATCTATGGGCAGCATGGTTCCATGTTTTTCATACCGCAATTGGAGCATAATAATCCCCCACGCTCCGTAGCTCCAGTGACCAGGTGAATTGACTTTACGCTAGCTTAATCTAACCCCGGACAAACACTGCAATGCCGGTGTCATCACCCAGGCTACACGATTGCAATTGAGGTACTTTCCTAGCAAGAGCTCCATCAGAGTCACGAATGATAGCACCACCCCTGCATCAACAATCAAAGCAGCATCAATATTAAGATTCACAGGTCCTTTCGGTGGCAGCTTCCATTTGTTGGGAAAATGGGTAGCAAAGGTGTTTTTAACAATAAAGGATGCATCAAAATCATCGTCCTAACAAAATCCACCCCTTTGCAAGCATCATCGCACCTCCTTCCAAATTTCCTCCTATTTCAAACTGTCCAAATCGATTCACACCACCACCCAGGAAATTCCTCAATTCCAAGTTTTGGGTAGCAATTGGTTAGCCATTCAAAGAAAGAGTTTCCTTCAACTTCAGAGACTTTAGATGAGAAAGCCAAGAGGTCCCAAACTTTAACAAGAGCGCAACACGTAAATTTATTTCATCACCATCTTGGCACATACAACATGAAAAAGGCATCGAAATTCAATGTCGAACTAGTATATTGCTGATCAGTAGAATGTTGTTCCCAGCTCTCCGAAGTAGCATCTTAATGCTTGGTGGTAACTTCGATTCCCAAATCAGTTTCCATCCCTCCTTGTCCCAATAGTTTTGCTCCACTCTGCCAATACCTTGCATTCTTCCAAGGAGTTTGTAGCCTGTTCTCACAGTGTAAATTCCATTGATCGTCTTTTGCCGATTATGGGTGGACATCGGTAGCCTAAATGTCGCATTGGACAAAACCTGTAACCAAACCAACCAGCCATTTATCTTCCCAAACTTGAACTTTATCTCCATTGCCGATTCTCCAAATCAATCCTTCCTCCTCGAAGCAAAGATACTTTCAAATTTATAACTGTAATTAATCATTACTAATAATACATAAAATTGGTACTTCAATAACCAACTATTGGATTTAGCAATACAACTATACTTGCCATATATAAAAATTTTCAAATTAATATGATATTTCTATCATATTAATAAAGAAATTAAATATTTTCAATATATATTTCACCATCAGATTTTTTTAAAAAATATAATTTTAATTTACTCAGAACATGAAAGACAACAATCAGATTAATTGGATTAAGCAAATATTAATCATACAAAAAATTACCAAACAAAAACTTTTAGTCTTAGAAATGAAGAGGAAAGAAAAGTTTTAAAATTCAAGAAGCCAATAAAGGCAGGGGCTATTTAGAAGGCAGAAATCAAGTCATTCAAAGAGAATAATCACCCAACAAATGTACAATAATAGGTTGGAGAAATGGTTTTCGAGTTCGCCAACACCAGCACTGGCAGCAGTGGCGGTTATGGCATTTCTTATTTTTCAGAGAATGATGGCAGGTTACCATTGCTAATACTGCAATTTAGTCAGCAGTCCAGCTCTGCTCCACTATTTCGCGCACTCTTCGGTTGTATTCCCGCTTATTCTCACTGAACATACGAGCCGCTTCCGAGTTTGCTGGAGAGTTTGGGTTCGGATCACAAAGAAGAGACTGGCAAAAGGACAAACAATGTCATTTTCATGCTTAATCTACTTTAATGGAGAAGCTCAGATTCACACTTCCTCAAGACTTTTAAGCAAAGTAAACCATGTCAATCAAACTGTGTAACAATGGTTAAAAAGAAAAACCATTTATACACAGTCCCTGAACAATAGTAAACAAGAAAAACCATGTATACAAAGTCCCGAACTCTCTTTTTTTCTAAAAAACCCGTATCTGTTATATTTGGACATAGGTAGAGTATGATCCTTCAAATATATGAAAAATAGCATACCCATACTAGATGCATTCGCATATTTATAACTGACATTCGCCCCCAAAAGTAACATGATCAAAGAACACTACCAGTTATAATAATCTCAGACCATGGTTCAAGAAAACAATAACAAAATAAAATGGCTTACCGTATTTATACTCCAGTTTAAACATAATCATAGAACACAGACACATAGCAATGACTGAACGACATTAATATTGATAACCAAAAAAGAAATTCAATTAAGCATTCTAGACTGGACAAATATGTCAATGAAAAGTATGGTTATTTCATCAATGAAAAATTTTCAATTATGTTGCAGGAAGCAGATGCACAGGGGAAAAAATTTCATGTAAAGATATATTTATATATATAACTCATAAAGTTCCAAATTTTGATGAAGTTAGGGGCAGCCATTGATGAGAAACATTTTTTTGCAGAAAGAATTTTTTTTTTTAAGAAAAAGAAAAAAGCCATAGAATGCTGCACCTGAATCGAAGTGAGTATAGCAGCAACATCATATATCGGACTCCACTGATTTTGTAAAATATCAAGACAAATGCTCCCATCTGCATAGACTGATCGAACAACGACCAATCATTAGACTGAAAATGAAACAAAAACAATTTGCATAAAATCCCACAGATAAAACCAATGAAAACAATCAAGTACATACTATTTGGATGAAACATTCGCGAGACAAACCGAACGGTTGGAGGCTTATTTGGATAATCCTCCATGAACTGCAAAGTCAGTTTGAACGTACCTGAGAAATCTCAATAAAAACATCATGTTACATAAGATATACAAATTAGATACCCGTGGCTAAGATGCCATAAAGTCAGTTATAAGGTACAATCTACATTTATGTTTTAAATTCTCCATTTTATATTCAATTCCCACCAAAGCTCATGAAAAATGCAACTGTAAGCATACTTGATACCAATGATTTCAAACAAGGAAAAAATTTTGAACAAACAGGCAAGCAGCAGTGAATATACCTTGTTAATTCTTCACACTAGCTAAAGTAAAAAGTGGCGATTCTTATTACGGCCAAAAGCGATCATCAATTGGCATTATTCTGTCATGAACATTAATAGAAAAAAAACGAGGAGCACACAGAAAAGGATAAAACTCTAGAGCCATAAACTGAAAACCGTTCATTGTCTATAAAACAGATTGCGCAAGATTTCGACCATGACTCGCCTTCATTGACTGAGAAACCATTGTGTTCGAATGATGTATTAATACAGTTCCACTCAAAAATTTCAAGGCAAAATGACTAAAAATTCAGTAGAACTTGTTGAGGGATTCCCAACTCGGTGAAGTGTCGTCCGCCCAGAACCGGCGGAGACCTCAACAGAACTAAAACAGCAAATAGAACAAATTTATTCATTTTTCACCTAAAACCCATAAAAACTAACACACTTAACAGCTCAAATTTCACAAACTACAACAAAATACCATAACAAAACATCAACAGCATAACAAGTAACACAAAGTTCATAAAATTCAACAACAAAAGCATAAAAGTTTACCGCCATCCCAAGGAGTATCATCAGGCCTGCAAAAATAAACCCAAAAATTCAGGAAAAAAAGACCTAAAATGGAAACCAAAGCAAATAAAAGAGAAAAAGGAGAAATACCCAAAAATGACAGCGTTCCAAAACATGATATTATTATCTTGAGGAGCCCCACTAATACCAGCAGGTGGATCTTGCTGAAGTCTCTTGAAGTCTCTCATCAGTCTCTTCCTTGCTGGGGTTGACATTGCGCTTTCCTTTGTTTTTCCCTAAGACCAACCAAATCTAATCCAAAATATATAAAATTGAAAATGAAATCGAAAACCAATTTTTCTTTAAAGAGAAAAGGAGATCAAAGGAAAATCTATCAAATATCCATCTCTAAGATTTTGGATGCTTCACAAAAGGGAGGTCAAGCTGATCCCTTTTTTTGATTTTGTTTTTTTTCTCTTTTATTATTATAATAATTTGTTTCAGAGAATAAAAAAGAAAAATATGGGCGGTGAATGGTCATTACGTGACTGCATGGACAAATGGTATTGCACCACGTCATTGTATTCGAATATCTATTTTTCTTATTTTTAAAACAAAAATATGGGTGAATAGAATATTTTTTATATCATGCCTAAATTATTATTTGTTTAAATATATTTAAACTCATGTCTTTGGATCGGAGTAGATCAAATCATTCGTATTAAATCCTTTAGATTGTGAATATTAAAGATTTGTATAACTTTACAAAATAAAATTTATAAATATGAGCTGAGCATTTGAAAGCATTTATTCATTTAGGGACGTAATTGTAAATGGGCAAATAATTTTTTTACCAATTTCATTATAGGTTTTGATTAATATTTGTTATCTATAACTTCAACGTACTCAAACCCAATTAACAATAATATTTATACTAATCTGAGTTTAAAAAAATTGAAAGCTTCTAATAAAGCTGAATGAATTATCAAAGTGGGACCAAAACTTCCAAACTGCCAAGGCAACTGAGGCAAAGCCAAAATTGACATTTACTTTTTTTAATATATATTTGCTTCCGTCATTGTTCCTTCTTTTAACCTATCAATTGGTGTATATTTCTTTCTTTACAATCAAATCAATGTTACATTTACTTATATTTTCACATGAATCACATATATATTCAGATATTTATGTCCTGTTTATATATTCATATCATATAAAGCACATCAAATATCATTCGTATCCGACACTAAATCTGAACAACATAAGAAAATACCAGGCAATTAAAAGATAAATCAGTAAATTAATTGGTTACTACTATACAGTAAGGCATGCTATCTATGCATCTAATAGTTACATATATTTGTATATAATTTTTCAAATTTCAAGTTACAGAAACAGTATTAGGTAAGGGGTCCCGAACTACTTGGATGAACCTTAAAGACATGGAAGTGAAGTAGATGAGAAACAGACCAGCTCCAAGGACACCATCAAGCTTCATGTGTCTCAATGGTAGAACCAAAAGTGCCCATGTTAAGGCAGCAATTAGGAAACCCAGTGTTTCAAGGAGATGAGGGTCTTTAGGGATTTCAACAGGTGAAGGGTATCCATACCAGGCAGAGCCAATGAGGGACATGCCTAAACCAAACAGGGTGTTGAAGATGGGACC
This sequence comes from Gossypium stocksii, assembly GCA_020496765.1. Taxonomy (NCBI): domain Eukaryota; kingdom Viridiplantae; phylum Streptophyta; class Magnoliopsida; order Malvales; family Malvaceae; genus Gossypium; species Gossypium stocksii. The sequence continues at coordinate 118,533,234 of CM035623.1, forward strand.
AGCGTAACAGCCTGATATGGCTACTTGTGCACCTTGTGGACCACCATTCAATGCCATCGTCAAGTTGGTTATTAGATCACCAAGTGAGTTTCCCCAAGCCAGGACGGTGAGACCAAGAATGGCTTGATTGATTCCGATTATGTAGCCGAGCGAAATCAGCAAGCCGACTAGTTCATGAGCTGTGATGTAACTCCAAATCACACTCATGAAGAACCCTCCAGCTAACCACGGGAGCAAACAGTTCTTCGGCGGGCTTGATTTTTCGGTTTTCAAATATGCAAGGACCCCAAACACGGTTCCGGCAAAGACCCCGGTTCCATAAACCAAGCCTGAATTGAAGGTGAGACTGAGATTAACATTGTCATCTTGAAGATCCCAAAGTATAGATAAGAGAATTGGTGCCAATGTGACTGAAACAACTGCAATTGGCTTAGACCATCTTTCTTGGCAAGCAATTGGTATTGTCAATCTCCTAGGTAAATAAAGAGGCATCTCAAGGATCCAAAGTAACAATTTACAAGAACTTGATGTTCTTAAACAAACTCCTTTCTCATGATCATCTTTCACATTCCCTTCCTCAACATAACCGAGCTCTACTTTCTCAATTCTGTTCAAAATTGGTACATTCAAACTCGAATCGGAATCCGTTTTGTCCATATCACCAGAGTTCCAAACAACATACATGACATAAACAAGGGTAACATAAACCATATACATAGAAGCAAATGAAATTGCTCCCCAAAGACTGATTTTCCCATAAGCCAACATCAAAATCAAGGTTGCAATAACCATGAGAAGGTAACAAACATCTCTTACAAAAGCTGGTTTGTTAACTTGGACATGTTTATGGTGAACCAAAGTACTTATGGTTCCAACCACAATACATGTTACAAAAAAAGCACCACCCAGAACTGTGTTTAAGCCAATATCTTGAGTTCCACTATCCGTGAAAGAAACTATGCTAGAAAACACATCAGGGGCACCATTGCCTAATGACAAGAGTGTAACACCAGCAAGTGTAGGAGACAATTTCAACAAGCTTGACAAGCTTTCAAGGGAATAACAGAAGTACTCAGAAGCTGTGTTTCCCAAAAGATAGAACAACACAAGGAGCCAAAGGATCAAAAGACAATGACCTAAAAGGGGACATGTTCCAAAATTGCAATAAAAAAAGTAAAGATAATCAATATAGCCTTGAGAGACACATGGGTTGTTGAGTTTAAGGGAAGAACATTTGGCTTTGTAATCATCTAAATTTTCTAAGGTCTTACAATCTTGTTGACTATTGCTGCTGGTTAAAACAAGAAGAAGTCCTGAAGAGCTAAAACATATAATCAAGAACACACAAGCTACTAAGAGAAATGAAATGTTCAAGAAAATTGTGTACCTTTTGCTTTTGCTCCCAGATTTTGAAACCCAAGTTCCCATTAAAGAAAACCAAAGACTTTCTTACAGGCACAAAAAGGATTGTACTAAATCATGATTATGAAAACTTGGAAAGTTTGGAACTTTGTGTCCCTGTTAGATGAAGTTGGAAGAGAAAAACAAACCCAATATAGGAACGAACCTTAATTTGGGGTTAAAGCAGTTTTCCCAGGAAAATTTGCTGGTTTTCTGTTGGTTCAGGAAAAAGAAACAAATAGTTTGGACTTTGGAGGGTTCTACAACAGAGTGGAGAAAACTTAATGAATATGCTTCTTCTTTTTTTTAAATAAATTTATTAATATGCTTATGGGAGCCGACTCGGCTAAAGAAATATTCGTAAGGATTAAGTAAACAAAGCACAGTACGCCTCATTGAGACACCAGTACCAAACATGAAAAAAAGAAGGAAACGAATCACCAATTTTCTTTTATTATTGTGGTGAAGATTAGAAACGAAGAAAATAAAAGGAAAAGAAAGCGAAAATGGGAAAAAAAGGAAGAGAGAGAAAGAGATGAATTATAGTAAGATATATTATACTCTTGAAGTAAAGAAATATTAATATTCGAACTTGATCTAAATATCTAAAAAAGAAGCCACTTTTATTTTATCCAATTGCCTGCCTCTCTAGTTTTTACTTTATATATTATAATTGTATATGTTATATTATATGCTTTTAGGAAAACTGTCTCATATACAATAGTCTAACAGATTTAGGATGTGATAAGTGTCTTATAAATTATAATAAAAAATAAAAATTTAATTATATAAATGTGATATCTATTACATTATAAATTTGTTTGTATATTTTATTAAATAATAGTTTTATATGAGAAATTGGTTATTTTTATGGTTTTATTATAGTTGTGTTATTATTCAATTATTTCTTAAAATTATTGATTGATTTGGACTCTAATTTAATTAAAATTTATATTTTATAAAATAAATTATATTATTATGGAGTTATTTTTGTAAATATAAAAAACAAAAACAAAAACCTTTTTAATCTATTTTTTTTAATTATTCACGTAATAGATGTACCACAATCTTAATCTGATGACCATTATACGTTCAAAATTAATGATTTTAATTGACACAATTAAGTGATCCAAAACATATATCTATCTATATATATGCTATTATTAGGAAATTCAAAAGCAATGTGAAAAATATGTGAGGGAGATTGAATGTGGGGCTGCTGTTTCATTTCATGTATAATATTTATTTAATTTGCTACCAAATTCATTTCCTTTTGAAATGGACCCATACACGTGAATTTGACAACTGACGCATCAATTGTTTGTTTGTAAACTTTTTAAGTTTTAAATATTCGTTTTTTATTTACGATTATATTAAATATTATATTAATATTATAATATAAGATTAAAGAAAATTAAATATACTGTATTAAAGATAAATACTTAAATAACTTTAAATTTTGGACTAATGTCCAATTTTTCAAGTTTAGTCTAATTATATAGTGAGATTTGTCTAATTTAAATTTTAGGGAAAAAAAAGTAATGTTTAGTTTTGATTTGGTATCTTTTCTTAATTTTTTTTTCGTTTTTAAATTTGTATTTCATCGTAAATTATTTTTTTAATGTTGTTAAGAGGTGATAACATGATAATCTTTCAAAATGTTACATTATCATTTGATTTTTTTTAAAAAAGTTTATATAAAATTTACTAAATTTGCATGTTTAAAATGAATCTAAATATCCACTTGTCCATGATCATTATAGATGTGGGTTTTTTTTTAATATTTTTATATTTTCAAAATAAACTATCAATTTTTAGATTTTTTTTATAGTTTGATTGGATAAATTTGGACATAGAGTCCAAATTCATTCTCAACATACATTTTTAAAATTTTAAAAAAAATACATATTCAAAATTAACCAAAACAAAAGTGGGTACATGTCCATTCCATAAAAAATATAACAAAACTTTGAGTGAGTGGCACATTCCTTTAAGGACTAAGTTAAGAAAATTTGTCAAATTTAGAGATAAATAATATCACTTTATCTAAGATTTTAATATTTAAAATATTTTTTAATCTCCAAATTTATTTATTTTTCTAAAAAAATTATTTTGTAGATACATTTGTTTATATTGACAAAAAAATGACAAAGCTAAACACATGAAATAATAAAGCTAGACAATGCATAGATTCAAGCGTGATGCTACCAAAAAGCCTGGCAAGGCCAGGTCCCTTAAAATGGGAAAGTAATATTTTTTTTTCCTTTAAATATTATAAAATTATACGGTAATAAATGATTAAATTGTATATTAACTTTCAACAATTAAAAAATTTTAATTTAATTTTTTAAAATTTAAAAAAATATAAATTAATACAATGATAAATTTAAATTTTAGTTTACACACAACAAATTAATTTTAACTTTTAAAAAATTATTAATTTTACCCCTGATATCAACTCTCTACCTTTTTCAATCGATAAAATTTAACACATGATATGAATTAATCTATTTTTATAATAAAAAATTCATACATATAACTCATTACACAATGAAACTAAAAATTAAGCGTTGAATTTCTTACATTTTACACTACTGTAGATGATTAAGCATGTTATCCTTTTATGATATCTTATTTAAGTTGGTTAAGAAAAATACATTTGAGCAGACTGGCACCCAAAACTCAAATTTTTTTGACAAATTGGTACAAAGAAAAAATATTATAAAGAAAACCCTGAAAATGACTGGCATTTAAGCAATGGTACTAGGATAAGCGCAAATGTCAGCTTTTTTGTGGGACAACGAAGAAGCCAAGAGTCAATGATTTCAACCATTTTCAATGAGTCCATGTCATAAGTTCGATTTTTTATAATTATATTTAAAGTATTAATATAAACTTATATTAAGAATTTAACCCGTATAAACGAAAAGCAAGAAAAATAGAGTAGAACAAACACACATTTTACGTAAAAAAACTTAATAGAAGGAAAAATAACAGGTAAAGAAGATTTCAACTTTTCACTAAATGAGTAAATAAATTAGAGTACAATATAGAAAAAATAAACCTAAATATATTAAACGTATATTACCCAAAACCCTGAATATAAAACTCAAAATCTCAAAGAGCAAACCTCACAATGTACTCACAAAAGAGGTATAAAATATTCTTGATAATTATTACGAAACTCTCACCAAAACATATATATGATTACATTTTATCACTAAAAAAAATTCTAATCATACTAAAATATATCTAAAATAATCAAAATTTAACTGAAAAAGATAACAAAATTTAATCGAGAGAAAAATACTAAACATACCCACAACTTTTTAATATATATTATATATAAATATCAACATAATCATATTTATAAATATTTACACGTTGTATTGATATATAAGAAATTGATGTATGAAATTCTTGTTTATCCTAAAGCCGACTAAATTGAAAAACAAATGAAAACTCGAAATTGGGATATCACCATTTCTATGAATAATATAGCCATAGGTGATGGAAAGGCTTTTTGTAAAACGACAAATTGATTAGCCATTCACACTGGTTGCTTTTTCGCCGTCCATACTTACTTTATTCGCATTAATAATTGTGGTTAATTTTGACTTAATATCACCATTAGCTATGATATTTATTTTGATTTTAGTGTAATTAATTATAGTTGAGTTTTCTATTATCTTCTTTAATAGTCCCTATAGTCATATCATATGAATGGAATCATCCACATTTTCTTCCCCACCAAACAAGTCATCATTTTTGTAGTGGTTTTTCCTAATTGCATATAAATTGTTTAACACTAAATTCGCGGTTCAAGTCTCTGTACATCTAAATGAGTTACATAATTTTTTTTGCACGTTTTATATTGACATTTTACTATTAAACTTTACAAATCTACCAATTGAAATACTCTCAATTTTATAAACTAAGTTCTCTTGAACACATGTTCTAGAAACATTAACTCTTGAAAGAGCACGAATGAGAGACAAAATTTCTCATCAAAGGATTATACTCTAAGTTATTAGGGGACCAACCGACTACCCAATGAATAACACTTTAAAGACTTCAACTAAAAGAGCCGACCCCAATAAATTTAAATATATATTTAATATTAAAAACTTATTTCTAACTTAGTTATATTAATTTTAAGATAGATGTATTAATTTTTATTTAAAATAAATAGATTAAGTTATGTGTTTGTTAATAATAAAAATAACTTTAGTAATAATAAAATTTTATTTTATCCTATGAGAGTAGTTTTTAAAATTAATGTTACTTTCCTTGTAGAGTGTTTAGGAACCAAATATAAGAATATAATTTTTAGGGTTTTAATTAACAATTTTATGCATCAAATAATGTAATGTTATTTTTTTTAAAATCATAAAATTTTTAAAAAATTATTTGTTTGAAATTTTAGGGTTTTTAGAAATTTTAATATTATGAGATTTATAAAATATAAAAATGCAAAAAAAATCCCTAAACGTTAAAAAAAAACAAAAAATTTCCTAAAAAGTTTCCTAAAATTTTAAAATTCTCTAAAAACCTAAAACTCCAAACAAATGCATTTTCTTTTTGAAGTTCCACAAACTTATAATTTTAATTTTTGAAAAATAATTTTCAAAAATAGATTATTATTATTTTTCCATTCTTATAAATTTCCAAATTTTATTTTTTTAGATTTTTAATATTTTTTATTTTTTATATGTGACAAATTGTCATTGGTTGATTTAAGTTTTCAATAAAAAATTAAATTGATTAACGAGTTATACAAAATGAAAATATAAAAACCAAATTACTAAAAATAATAAAAATATCAAAGTGATAATTTAACTACAATATAGCAGAAAAAAATATAAAGCTTAAAAATTACATCTTAAAAAAGTAAAAATTATACTGGAATTATTGAAGTGTTGAGATACTCAAATATTTTTTTTAATGTAAAAACTCATTATAAAATTAATAAAGAAAGTATATATTTTATAGTTCATAAAAATTAAATTTTTTTAAGTGAAAAAAAAAAGCCCTAAAATGGTGGAACTCAATTAATTCTTCGATTTCTTCAAAGCTCTGGGCTCTTTTAATGTTCTCAATTTACTTCGAAGCCCGTTTCTCAATTCCCAGGTTTTCATAAATAAAATGGAATCCACCATGAAAATTTCGTCTTCAATCACATTTCCTATAAATTCAACACCAAAATTACATGAACATGACAAAGTTTTGTATTGGTCTGCTGTATCCAGAAGCAACTCCATCTCCAAAATCAGCGGCATTTTCTCAAATGGCTCTGCTTCTCATGGGGTTAGTTCCATTTATTCCTCCTTTTTCATATTTTGTATGTATATTCCTATTCAACTCTATAGGAATTTCTTAATCGACAAATTATAGAATGAAAAAGAAGCCCATTTTATTCTAATTTCAGTCAGTTTGTTGTTTGTTGAATTAAATACGATATTTCCTCCTGTGGAAAATGCTACTATATGTTAATCTATGTGAAATTCATATTTCCTTTATTGGGTTTCTTTTGATTTGCCTGAAATTCAACTTTGATGAATTGTTGAACTTCAAGTTTGTAAATGTTAATTGGTGCTCTGTTTCGTATTTAATCTTCAGTCACCTTAGAGAACACTTATTTTGGCAATTTTAGTTTAACTAGCAGCTAAACTTTACACTTAGGATCTTGCATTTATCAATTCACTTCTATTTTTCCAAATTGGATTTAAAAGCAAATAATGTTTTTAAGCAGTTAAGAATTTCGAGAAACTCACAATATTGGTGATGTATTTAAGGTGTATGTTAGAATCGGTGTTAGATTTTACCTTTGAGGATGTTCACTTCGAAAACTTTTGGAATTTCTGTTTGTGATGCTAATACGCCTTGGAAACAAGTCGGTTATCGCTGTGTTTAACTGAAATGGTAAATTCTGATGTACAGGCTGAGTCAAGGGCAGTGGGAGATGTGTATGGACGAAGAAGCCGTCTAGAATCTCTATTTTGTTATGATAAGCCTATCCCCGAGGAACGAATTGAAGAGCCAGTTGGGGTATCTGTGGCTGAAAAAATAGTTGGAGATAATCCCCGGTGTAGTGCTTGTCAGGCCAAAGGTGTCGTCCTTTGTACCACTTGTGCTGGTTCTGGATTATATGTGGACTCGATATTGGAGAGCCAGGGTATCATTGTCAAAGTCCGCTGCCTAGGTGTGAAATTTTCTCTTCTTTAATTTGTAAATAGGTGTCATGGATGTTTATGCAGTCATGCTCTACATTTGTTATGTTTCTATGTCATATTGTTATAGAAGGCAAACTATATTTGATTCCAAACAGATTGATAAAATTCTAACTAGTATCCTTAAAACGGGTCTGTTCTGTGGAGAGGTCTTGAAGTGATTAAAATAAGGTTTTACATTGATGCCTCAAACGTCATTATAGGGTATTTTTTGCTGTAAGGCTTGTGCATCCTTTGCTTTAAACATTGTGAAATAGGAACCGGCTTTGCTGCATTTTGTGTTTTCGCTGCCAAAATGACCTTCATTTTAGTTGATGCACGTGGATTGACTTGACTACTCTACCCATAAACATTAAGGCCCTTGTCATTTTATCTGATCACCACGGACATTCATAGAATTATAAGGTTTTGTCATTGCTACTATATTTTCTGCCATTGAGGGCCGCGTAAGTTTTCTTAACTTGGAAGAATTGTGTGTTCTAAGCTTTTGTTTATACAGTTTTGGCTGTTATATTTACATGTGACCATTATGATTTAGTATAGTAGTATTATATTTGTTACTGTTCAGGATGTGGGGGAACCGGCAATGTCATGTGCTCAGAATGCGGTGGCCGTGGTCATCGAGGACCCAAGTAACTTGTGGTTGGCAGCCTTCTATATGTAGCATTTACACATTATAATTTCATTTTGTTTCTAGCTGTGTAATTCTTTTACATTAAATTGATGTATTTGACTCCTGCAATTTCTAATGGCATTGGCCTTCATTCTAAAATCCCTCTGGTTTGTTGATTGTTTTGGAACTGTATTGAAAATGATCTTTTGCTGAAGCAAACAAACGAGAAAGATATTTTATTTGAAATTTAGTTCATCTTAAATGATGCTACAAATATACAACAGTAATGCATATAATTTACAGAGAAGCGGAATTCTCGAAACCAGACAGACTCGCCAAAATTGTAAGTTTTCTCATATGTTGGTATTTTCAGCAGTGTACTTTCTGTATTCTGAACAATGAATTCCTTTGATTAATATCTCAGCTGCTCTTTCTATGGCTTCCAATTAACCGCTAAACATTATATCTTTGAAGAAGGTCTTCAATGCGAACTGGGATCGTTGCATCGAACTGGAGGTTTTGAGGGTTCTCAGCATAAGCAACATAATAAGCTGAAACGCAAGCTTGTTGCCAGGCCAATGCGACTCGACACTGCAATTCCAAAACAAATTTGTTTATAAGTTTCATGCCAGGTAATGATTCTAGCTTTTCAAACAATGCTTAATATCCTACCATGAAATAGCCAATGAAAAATGCATAGATGGACACTTCTGTAGCATAGCTCTTATGAATGGCGAGTGCCCATGTTCCTCCTACAAGGGTGCATATCGAACCGACTGCAACCCCAGAGAAGAAACAGAACGCCCCAGTGAGGTCAGAATCAATCAACGGTATCAGTTCTGCTTTTTTAAACGCTCCCCAGGTATCAGCCGATGCCTGCATGAAACCTTTGTTATAAACCCCTACATGAACAAAGCCCCACCGGTTCCCGTATGTTATAAGAGTTGAAGCAACTCTAGAGTAACAGTCAGCGCAAGAGAACAAAAACTCGTCTGTGCCCCCCACAACTGTTTTCATAACTCTGGCTGAGCCCCGAATGGTTCCAATAACCGGAACAACAGCTGAGCCTATGCATATTCTTCCTACCAAATGCTGGATTGTGTCTCGGAAAGCAATCCAAGTATTCATATCAGCTCCACAAGCAAAATTCATGTATCTGACTCGTGAGATGGTAACGTACAGCATGTTCTTGATAACTTGCATAGTCCATGTGTAGGTAAGCAGGATTACTATGATGAACAAGATGTCTAAGCCAGTCCCAGTTGCGGTCGCTCCCCCAATTCCGGTCACCAAGAAAGATGAGTACACTAGGCAGGTTATAATGGATAGGGTCACAAATGTAGCAGTTTTATCAGGAGGAAAGGATGTGGAAACTGTTAGGAGCTTGGTTGCGTAATCAAATCTGGGGTTCACCCAGCAAGTATAGAGGGATTGGATCACGCTGGAAATGATTGCGATTGTGCCAATTGCTAAACTTACGGGACATCCGATCAATATTTGGAGAATACCAACCGCACCTGTTAAGAAGGGGCCAACCCAGAAGGCTGTTTTGATAGCTTTTGAGGGATCATGAAAAGAGATCCATTCCCATAGGTAAGAAACAATTCCGGCAGAAGCCACTGAACCCAGAAGTGGAGAATACCATTTCTCAGGGTGGAAATCGTTGGTACTTCTAGCGGCATAGACAAAACCACGGATGGTTAAGACGATTACCAAGATGGAGATTAAGATCAACTGCATGTAGAAAATGATTTGGAACAACTTCCTCATTAATTGCCCCGCCACCGTTGCGGCTTCTATCTGCAAGCCAGTTGACAGATAGTTATCGAAGAACCTGGAATTGTCCCTAGTAGTTTACAAGCAAAGATGTTTTGTTTGGACCAACCGATGTAACAAGTTGCAAGAAAATGAGGAATCAGAAAACAGAAAACAGGCAGCAAGATTAGAGGAGCTTGCAAGCAAAGATGTCCGGCTTACACCTCTAGTTGAGAAACAAGAATGAAGAAGTGATGAAATTAAGAAGACTAAGAAACAAAATAAGGAAGAACTGGAGTTGGAAAGTGACATTATTGACAAATGCTTGTGGCTGAAATTATTTTGTTCTTGAGTTAATGAGTCTCCTTGTGGAAGTTTTGCAGATTGAAGTCCACTTCTGATGGTTACTTCACTTTGGAAAAATAATAATAATAAAATAATCAGGTCTTTGTTAAGTTTCTAGTACTCGGTCTTTGTCTTCCTTGGCACACACGAATTATTCAAATACTTCTTGGTCATTCAATTATGCCTATATTTCTGTTTTAGTCACTTAATTTTAAAAAATTTCAATTTAGGCACTAACGTCTGAATGCATTCTTATTTTAGTTACTCGTCATTAAATTGATAACAAAAAAATATTTTTCTAATTGGTATAATAACACATTTAGTCCTTAATACTTACATATTTTATTATTTTGATTCTAATTCTAAATAATTCAATAAATTTAACCCTTCACATGTACAAATTCTATCAATTTGATCTTCAAACTTTCTAACTAAAGTTTTTAGTATTTAAAACAAAAACATTCCATACTTCTAAATTTGTAAAACCCAAAAAAGAAAAAGAAAAAAAATTCTCTCAACAAACAGACCATTTTTCGAGCCAATTTTTTATACAAATGAGTTTATCTTTAAACTTTATTTCCTTTCTCTCTTTATCTTTTCATTAGTTTTATTCTAAATATAATATTTTATAACCCTTTAATTGATGAGATTTTGGCTAAAGTAAATGGAAAAACCTTTAAAAAATTACTTTAGATTTACTTTTATTGTTAACAATATGATATTTCTTTCAAGGTACATAGAAATAGTCCTTTAACTTGGTCCTTAAATTTGAAAATTAAATCCAAAGTTAAAAGTATGGCTTTGAAATAACCAATTGTTCAACCAACAATTATATAAGAAAAAATTATGTACTTTAATTTTTCATTAAAAAAGTGAAAGAATTAATTAAATTTCCTTTTGTTACATTGATAATGATTTTTTTTAATTTTATAGACCGATTAAGAGATTATTATGTGTTCTATTTATTTTTAATTATTTGTTTTTAATTTTTAAATCCACATTAAGTTATACAAATAACTAATAATCTGATTTGGTGTCAAATCATTTACCAAATTAATTTAAAACTAAAATTATGCTAGTCAAGGTGAATTTTTTTTACAAATACTAAATTATTTAAATAATTTTATTATATATTATATTATATTTTTTAAATTTGTATTTTCAATTATTTTTAATGGTGTTTAGTTAATTTCTAACACTAACTTCTTAAAAATATAAACAAAAAATATTGTATATGAATTGGATAATTTCAACCATAAATAAAACAATTAATAGGTGTGGAATGCCCCTAATTTAAAAGTTGAAAGTTTTGGTTAGGAAATTATAGGATCAAATTTATTAAATTATTTAGAATTAGGATCAAATTGATAGAATATGTAAGCCTTAAGAGCTAAATATGTTACCATACCAGTTAAAAAAGGCTTTTTGTTATCAATTTAATGGCGGGTGACCAAAACAAGAACAAATTCAGACATTGAGGCCTAAATTGAAAACTTTTAAAGTTGAGTAATCAAAATAAGAATGTAGGTATAGCTAGGTGACTATTTTTGTATAGTTTATCCTTTTTTAATTACATTTGGTCATTAGCTTAAAAAAAGATGTAAATATTTTTTAAAGGGTAAACTACATCACATGTCACCCAACTATTACCCTTTTCTTTTTTGGTCACCTAAATAATAAACTTTTTATTATATCGATTTCTTAACGTCTGAGAACGGACCCAAAAAACTAATCTTGACTAGTTGGGTGACTAAATTTAAAAAATTGATAATTGAGTGACTAAAAAAAGGAAAAAGGGCAATAGTTGAGTGATTGTGGTGTAGTTTATTTTTTTTTAAATCAAAATGTTGATTAAAGTATTAGTTTTTTTATACTATAATAGAGGTGGGGATGTGGTAACATGGTTTAAACCCGTGTCAAACAGGCCTTTGACAAGAATTTTAATTATTGCTCCATGCAAAGTCAAGACTCTAAAACATTAGTTTTTTTAACAACAGTGTACTTTATATTAATATGACTATATTTGTCTTGTATGTCACATTAATAAATAATTTAAAATTTGTAAAAATATTTAAAAAAAAAAAACATGTATATTGCCATATGGGCTATCGTGTTTAAAATTTTAACGTTTAGTCAATATTTTTTTTAACAATTTGACTCTTTTTAAAAGGTTGATCATATTTGATTCATTTTAAATGATTAAGTGCCAAATTTTTGCTCCAAAAAACAAGGACCAATTTAACAAAAAAATGTGAACATTAAAAATTAAATTTATTATAACTATATAAATCTAAGAGTAAGGATTGTATGAAATAGAGATATTATCCCGTTTTAATAGTTTAATGCTACATCAGTAATTTCATTCTGAATTTTAAAATTTTCATTTGAATTTGATTTTTTTCAGGATAAAAATACTGATGTGACATTAAACTATTAAAAAAAGATACAGAGAACGTGACATCACTGTTTCATACAATCATTTCATGTAAACCTAATACAAAAAATTAAAATTACCAAAAAAAACACATAAATCCAATATAATTATGGAATATACATCCCAAGCTTATATAAAAAAAATTTAAAAAAATAAATTAATAAATAAAAAACATGTGGATCGTTTCTCTTTTTGCTTTAGTTGATCAACAGATCTCTGCGCCAACGGCCTTTTTTCTTTAATGAAGACATGTTTTAAATTACCAAGATTTTCCCTTTTTATTATGAGCATGAAAACATGTTCCCATGTATAATGGGATCCATCCAACGGTCAGTTTGTCCTAATAAATATTCAAAATCCCCATTGTCCCACTGCCCAAACATCAACGGTCACTTTTTCTACTTTAATGGAAATTCCAACATCAACTTTTTAATTAAATTTTTATTACATAAAACCAAAAAAATAAAATATAAACCTACCAACAGCATGGTAGAAAGTGTATCGAAAATACACTTGTCGGTCTGGATCGCTGGTTTGTTTTACATAATTTGATCGGAAAGTGATGGGAGTCGTCGGAAGAAGTTGAGCGGAGCCGATGGCATATCATCTCGGAATCTCGGGTGTCGGATGTAGTAGAACCCTGACCCTAACACAAAGACTTTGAATGGTACCACATAAAATACCAATGAAGCAAATAGGCAAACTACCACAAAAATGCCTGTTGCTCTTGGGTCTTTCCAATTAAACAATGCTTCTAAACGTTCCCCTTGGGCTGCTACATCCCCTAATAGTGTTTGTGCCCGGCTTGCCAATGCGCGTAAACGGTCGTATCGGAACCGTACTGTGTCCGGTGAGCGTGTGGTTGGAAGTCCATCAAATTCTTCATCGAGCTCATCAGGACCGACAGCATCAACGTAAGAGAGCCTTAGGTCTACATTGTGTGGGACTCGCATGCGGTAACGGAATCTCAATGCCAAAATTAAGAAGGCATACATGAATATGGTGGAGAGGACTAGTTGTGGGCACATCACCACCGCTATAAGCAAAACATGAACTAAGATAGTCGTCGGCGGGTGTGTCCACGTGCGAATCCCATCTAACCAACGTGCCAAAATTGCCGCATGTGACAAACAACCGACGACTCGAAACCAATTGGCCTTGCTCTTCCTCATGCTCCATACGTGTGTATCCGTATCCAACATGAACTGAACTACTTCTTGTCCCAAAGGTGGTTCGGACCGAGCTAGCCTAGCCGTCACCATGCGCATAGCCGTTTGGCGAAGTATGTCCTGCTGGGCTGGACCCAATGGGCGAAGATAGTGCATTCTTGGTAACAATGGGGTGCCGTAGGCTTGGATTAGACTTAGCCATGATGAGCAAGAAAATCGAACCGCTATCTCAATCTCTCCCATCTTCTTGGCCCCATTAGGTAACAATACCGTAAGCATATATGAATTTAAGTACACTTTATTCGTGTCAAGCGTAGACAACCGTACTCGTATTTTACCGATACGTAGATCTCTACCAGGCTTCCCTGCTTCATCACGCTTGTACCTTCCATTATCAAATACCCCAATAGTAAGCACTGTACATGGATCATATACATCCCAAGTATATTGCTCATTCCAACGTGGATTAAACCGATCAAGTATCGTACGAGTACGAATCCATTTCTGCCCATACTTAGCCACCACGTATGCATCGGTTGTGCCACGTGTACCGTCTTTGGTCTTCACTGGCAACAAGTTACTCGCCCCTCGAATCCCGACATCGAGCAATCCAATCGGAGGCTTAGCTAGCTGCTTAGCGGCGGCTTGGACGTCGCTAGTCACGTGAGCAGCTTCATCAAGCACATGATACCCACCTTCTAAACATGCCCTCACGTGTATTCTACCTGCGTACGGTTTATTTTCAGCACCAACCAAATTGAACCATCTTGATTTCGGTTCAGTTTTATCATCGGTTCGCCTCTCAAGGCTCGGCACATGGATTTTAGCCTGACCCACTAACTGCCCGTTACTCCAATCCTCAACCATGACCACCAAAAACGGCTCAAACGGTTCAGCAGCCACGAAAACCAAATCTTCATCCCAAGCCGAACCAACGGGAGTCCTACTGGTTTTAAACAATTGAGCCCCAAGCTGAGCCTTAACATAAAGCTCAGGACTCCGAACCTTAGGTTCAGATCCCGAACCAAGCTGCAAATCTTGAGTTTGGATAACCGTTAATCTCAAATACCAAAGCTTTGGAGACAAATAAACCTTAGCTCGGGTCTCGGGTATTAACCCACCCGAATCCGACTGCCAAGCTTCTTGAAAAGCTTCATCGGCCTGAGTCCCGACCCAGACAGAAACCATGACGTCATTTCCAGGTGACTTCTCCGATTCAAGACTATACCATTGAGGAGCCAAAGGACTATCGGGAGGAACCCTTTTGGGCACTTCTTGCAGATCAAACGACACCGCTCCGAGACAATTATCCACCACCACGGTGGCAGCAGTGGCAGCGGCGTCTCCTTCTTTTTGTTCTTCTTTTTTCTCTTCTTCAGCCCAGACTGAAACTTCTAAGGAACTTGAATTCAATCCTTCTTTGTCGAAAGCGAAGACTTGGTCCCAATCTTTGTCGATTTGGCTTTTGGTTTTGATACTGTGAGTACCGATAACCAGTTTTGCATGAAGGGGACAAGCTGGTTCTTTGTTGGCTCGTTTTGCTTTAACAACTCGGACGTATAAAAATGGCATACGGTCTACGAGATCGTATGCGATACGGTTGTGGTCACCGGAAAGTGATCGGAGTTCTAACTCGTTAATCACAAGCTGACTGCTTTTACCTGTTTCAGCTTTGCTTTTTGTTGCTACTACCTTCGTTGATGATGCTTCTTCTTTATGTGCTATTGGAGGGTTCTCCACCTCTGGCGGCGGCGGCGGCGGCGGAGTAGCAGCTGCGGTTGTGTCTTCGGACTTACTAGCCTCCGCCGGCGGTGGGTTTGGTTTCTCTTCTTCTTTGGGTGGTTCTTCTTTAGGCTTCTCTTCTTCTTCTTTCTTTTCCTCCACATTTTCCTCCTTCTTATCTTCCTCTTCCTTTGGCTTCTCCTCAGCCGTTTCTGCTTTCTGCTCAGCTGCAGGTTCCGCCGGTGCCGACGGCGCTTCTTCATCAACATAAAAAACTTTAACTCCAATCTCACCTTTAATCTGAGAAAAAACACTCCTTTTTTCCAACGGATAATAAACCAGAGTCTCTTCCCCTGCTTTAACAAAAACACTGCCAGCCAACTTCACTTTACCCAAAAAGGTGCTTCGTTTCCCCATTTTTTTATCGTTGTACAAATTAATCTCCAACATCTCGGCAGCCATGGATTCAATATCATGAACTAAAAACTCCAGCTTTTCATCCCAAACAGGATTTAAATCTCTGAACTTGGTCTTTGTCCTCCTTCTTTGACCATCAAAATCAACTATGGCATAAGCACTGGCTGTTCCTTGACCATCTTTTGGCATCAAGTTCTTGGCATTGCAGATTTCGACTATCAACTTTCTAGTGCAATTTTCAGCCATATTTTTTTTTGGTGAAACAATGGGACTATAGATCTGAGATTGAAGTGATTGTGCAAAATAAAATAAACAATGAAAAAACAGAGCTTTTTTGGAGTATTAACAGAGAGACGTTGAGTGTTTTTCTTTTGCTTTTTGGTGAATAAAAAGTGAAGGAAATGGGGGCCAAGTGAGGGGATTAAATAGGGGGAGACTTTGAAAGAGAGAGAGGGTGGAGAGTGGACACATCAGCAATGACTCAGATGACGCGTGGCGAGATCTTGGAGGGCGTGATTAGTTTTGGATGGTTTGTGAAGACAGGATCAAAGTCCCCCAGGTGGAGAGTCTGTTGGTAATATATAAACATTATTTTATTCATGTGTTCTTATAGATATTTATGTTATGAGGATGCAATGGAATTTTCATGAATTTTGGGAATTAATTTGAAGGAGAGAAGGAAGGAATCATAAAAGTCATAATAGACCAACAAAAAGCCATTAAGGTAATTTATGGTCATTATTTTTAATGAAAACTATTAGATAAACTTTTTTTAAAACGATATTAATGAAAATCATATACCATTTTTCTAAATAATTTATTCTCTTCGAGAGAAGTAAATTTGTGGACTAATTTTAACAAATAAAAATATAAAAAATTACGTTAAAAGAAATGAATAAGGGAGGAAAACAAATAGAAAAGCAAAACAGAATGAAAAATAAAAAAATAAAAGAATATAAAAGAAAAAACTTAAATTGTTCAAAATGAAAAAAATATAAGGATTAATTGTAGAATTTAAGCTAAAATTCTCGTTTAAAATGATGATTTAATATTCCACGTTAGCTTACCGTTACAGTGTTGACGATAATTAACGACTCAGTAGCTAAAATATTAAAACATAATAATATAAGTGACTAAAATATAAGCTGAGACAAATAAAAGTGATTATTTTAATAATTTACCTTAAATTTTTTCTTAAACGATATTAATGAAAATGATACACTAATTAATTTTAAGAAGATACTTGTTAAAAATATTTATGCATTAATATATTATACACACTGTCAATTAATATTTAAAATATATGGTTGGAAACATCACTTTCACAATATCAAGTAAAAAAGTAAAAACATTGCATGCATAAAAGTTTTTATATAATACAATACTAAAAATCTTATCAAACTCGTATATGTATGATAACCATAAATTTAGAATATAAATATATGCTTAAAAGAAACATATAATAAATAATGAAATATATAATTTTAAGCTAATTTAATAATAATAACACATGAAATATATGTATGATATTAAAATAAAAAAAATTTAAATTAAATTGTGAGTAAATCGAAATTTAAATATATAAATACATCAAGCTAAGAATATTAAATGAATACAATTGTTTATCATGGTGTTATTATCAATCTTGAGTCGGTATTGAGTTAACTTGTGAGTTGTGGCATAATCAAATTAAAGTGTATAAAATATTAAAATAAAGCTTTAGTTAGATAATAAATCTTACCATATATACATTCTTGTTATTATTTTAAATAAAAATACTAAAGTACCTTCAAATAATAAAATTTATTTTAATCACGGAAGAATATTTCCGTAATTTTCCTAATCTTGTTAGTATTCAGTTAACTTATAACACCAACTCAATTAAGAGCTTAAATAATATATAGATATATAATAAATATTAAAAAACCAAATTCAATAAAAAATACAAAAATAATTAAATCATACTTTTTGTGGGTCAAATATCACTAATTTTTTTTAAACAATCTTATTATAAATTTCGATCATATCTGTTTTTTTTTACACAATGTCTAGAACTATCTATAATCCCTCATCAACCCATAAATAGGATGATAATGTGTTTTAGTGCATTCGAACCAATATTCTCCTGTATTAACAATAATACTTATACCAATTAAATTAAGATTCAACCGATAATATGACTCGAATCATCAAAGTAATAAATTTTGAACCTTAATACTTTGGGATGTTATTATACTAGGCCAATATTGAGAACAAATTATACTTAGCCAGCCAGTAAAAAGATTAGAGTGAGGGTGTAAGGTGGTAAAATAATAGATGCAGAACCCAAGATTGACATCTGAAAACAAGAAGAATATGTAGTATTATTATATAAAGAGAGAAAAAAAAAGATGAAGATTCTCATAAATTTCAGAACATGATTTGGCATGTAGCTAAGATAAGCAGGGTGAGAGTGATGGGATTAGTTTAATACTGCATGTGGGGAAAGCAAAGCATCAACTGCTACACCCACTCACTGCACCAGAAATGAACGTTGCTTTTGTTATTTCCTTCGGAATTTGATCATCACTCTCTCTACTGATATAATATTAAAGAAAAAAAGGGCTCGAATTTCCATGATTTATAGTAACCACACGGTGTGAGTTTAATGCTCACCCCACCTACTGTATAAGGAGGTTTCATGGCGGTGGTAGATGGCCGCTTGTTTGGTTGAAGGATGCTGAATTCTTTGCTCACATGCATGCCATTGCCATCAGCTTTTTGGAATCTTATGAGCTTTGCTTAGTTTCCTTCTTACAAACCGTCTCCTTCCATTTTCTTCTTTTTCAACTTGTTGATTATACATTTGCATATTTGTTTTTCATTTATACATTGGTTTTAGATTTAAATAATAATATTTGAATAATGTGCTAATAATAAACATATTCATATTTTTAAATAGATTTATAAATATCGATAATTTAAAATATATATATATATATATATATATATATATATCCAATATCATTTCTAATTAAGATATCCATTATCTTAAATCACTTTACTTTTTGTGAGTAAGAATTTATATTTGATTATCATAACCCGTTCTCCATTTTAATTTAAATGTTTTCTTACTAAATTCAAATATTTAATTTAATCACATATCTCACAAATAATTAATTTAATTCAAATTCACATTCATGTAGGAACATTTGTATTAACAGAAGCCGACATTTGAAGTTACAGAAAATATATTGAAAGCAATATCGAATTCTTTGAATAATTTCATTATATGTTCTAATCATATATGCTCTTTTTTAGACAATGTTTAAAACTACTCATAGCCTTTCCCCAACCCATAAATAGGAAGGTAATACACTTCAGGGCACTTAAACCACGTCCTTTTGCATTGACAATAATATTCATGCGAATTAAGCTAAGACTCAATTAAGAAAATATCGAATTCTTATGAATGAATTATTTTTATTTGAAGTGTAATTTGGATTTTAGAAAGAAAAAAATATTGGTTAGTTAGATTGTTTTTAGTGTTGGGTAGGTGGGTTTTATAAGTGATTTGGGCTTTTGGATTGGTTTTTAAATCATTTTCATTAATTTTTAATGGGCCAATTAATACTATTCAAAAGCCCAAGTAATATTATTAGATTGATCCCAATTTTTTTAAATCCAGGCCTGTTTGATTAGCCATTGAAAGCTTAATATTTAGTCATTTAAATTTTTAAATACGTTAGGAATTAATTGATAGATATTTTTAATAAAAATATTAAAAATAATAATTAATTTATTTAAAATTAGGGATAGATTTCAAAACTATACATAAAACTTTAGTCTAATGTGTAATTTTATACATGTACTTTGATTTTGTGCAATTTTATACATGAAATTTTGATTTGATCAAATTCTCATAAATTGTTAACATAATTATTGATATAGCATCATTTTATGTTTATATATTACATACACATGTAATTATATTTATCTAATATAAAAATAAATTAATTTTTATTTATTTATTTAAATGTGAATAATTGAATCAAAATTAACATTTCATGTATACATTTGAACCACAACTAAAATTTCGTGTGTATAATTACATCAAATTAAAATTCATATATCAAATTACATATTAAATCAAAATTCATGTAAAATTTTAATATTTCTCCCTTTAAAATTACATTACCCTTTACATAGATTTGCTCTCTCATTTTCTTTTTGTGAATCGTTTCTCTTCCTTTTCCATTAACTATTTTCCAAACATTCAATTCAGAATACACATTGTTTTCGATATATTACTTATATTTTTCCACATATAATATTTATATTTAATGATAAAGTTTATTCCCATTATTTCAAAAGTTAACTTTGTTTAAAATAACATAAAATATTTGAGAGTAAGGATAAAAACATAAAATAAAAACTTAATTATTTTAAAAAGTTACATTTATTAAACGTCAAGTAATTAGATAAACATTGTGTGTTATTTTGGAAATCAGATCATTGATGGATTATATTTTGATTGTATTAATTATTTTCAAAGAGTTACTTTGTATTGACTTAGATACTATTTTGAGACTTGTATAAATTATTGATGGCTGTCGATTCCACCAATATAAACCTACGCCTAATTCGCAAATTAAAGCAGTATAGGGAGTAGGGTCGATCCCACAAAGACTGGGTTTACGAAAATTTTTTTATCTTTCGACCAGATTTTTGTCTGGGCAGTTGTCGTGCCCGCGACGTTTGAGGGGAAAATAAAATATGAAACCTGAAATAAACACAAGAAAACGTAAAAAGTAAAAAGCAACAGATGAAATAAAAATAAACAACGAAATAATTTAAAGGAAAATCAATAAAACTTAGCTCAGCCTTAAGCACGGGTTCTTCCGTCTTTGACTCGGTCCTCGAAATTAGGTGAACTCCTCTTTTCCAATAAGCTAATTATAGCTACCAAGGACGCCTCGGACACCAACTCTTCCTTGTGTAAATTAGTTATGGAACGTCCTATAACTAACCCTTGCCGAACGAACAACCTACGAAACGTTCGTGATTTAGAACTCCGGCAGCCTTACGTTCTAGAAGAGCCTAGCTCGAACCAATGCCCTCAAATGTTCGAGACATTTAAATCCGGTTACTACTTCCCTTGACGGAACCAAACATCAATCTCCACTTGGCACGCCAATGTGTTCTCGGAAAACCAATTAGACAATCGATCCTCTCGGAATTCCAACGGTACGTCTAGCCACTCTAACTCAAACGACCTCCTTTTTGACTTAGTATTGGCTTGACTTTGTGAGTTGACGAAGTCATACTCTTAATCCGGAGAAATAATAAATATCAGAAATTGAGAGTTAACGGCTCGGGTTCGTATCTCACAGGTTTTTGACGGGGTTAACACCGGCTTAAAGCTGAAATGGGTTTAGTGTGGCATGAATTTAATCATGCTTGAAGGTTATGGATTGTGTTTCGGCTTGGTGTGAAAGGTGATGGAATTTTGGAAAGGAAAGAGGACTTGGAAGGCAATTGGCCCAATTATGGAAAAGAAACAAAAATTGGAGACAAATCTACAAAATGTAACGTCAAATTGAAGAGAAAAAAAAAACTGATATTCCAACTGCAAATTGAAAAAGGAAATACAAGAGAGAGAGTAATTCTATTCCAAAATGAAATAGGAATGTAAAGACAATGATGATTTTCTAAGAACTAAAAGCCCCTATTTATATAGATAGGGTTTACTAAAAATAGAATAATTAATAAAATAAAATAAAAATAAAAATAAAAATAATATAACAAAATATCTTCCTATTTTTAGTCTTTTTACAAAGTCAAAATTGTGATTAGTCCTTGGCTTGCTCCATCTTTTCGCTTTGGCCCCAATTCGATAATTTGGCTTTCAATTCGGCCCCTTTTTGCTTGTTTTCGTCCAATTATATCCCTGACAATTTATTAAATCATAAAAACGCTTAATTAGCAGGGTTCAATTCATCAATAAACCAAATTAAGCACAAAAAATATGCAATTTGACATATTTATCAAATCCCCCTACTTAGCTCATGCTTGCCCTCAAGCATGTTGTTCTTTCAAACATTAGAATTAGTTTTACAATTTATTAAAAATCGAGCCCCTTTTCCAAATCCTCAATCAATGCAAACAACATAGGCAAAAAATAAATAAATGTTTAAAGTATATATTTTAATCAACAAGTGTCATAAAATTGAAATACGTCAACTAAACAATTTCGCTAAATTGAGTTTGAATCAAATAATTTGCATGGCATTATTAATTAACTACGTATCAGAAAATTAATAGACAAGATCAAACCTTTTTACGAGAACTAGGATGACAACCCAAGCACCCTATCCCGGTTACTCAGTTCAAACAGTTTTTATTTATTTTTTTATTATTATATTTTTATTTTTTTCTCTTTTTTTTTTTAATTTATTTTGAGAGGTTCAGCTAGCGGAATGTTTGTAAGTTATCGATTTTTCACTCGAACCTTTTTACGCGAGACAAGATGACAACCCAAGCACCTTGCCCCGGTTACTCAATTCGGTCACGTTTCCAAAACTTTATTCATAGCTTTAACATTTATTTATTTAATTTATTTATGCACAAGCAAATATATTTTATTCAATCAATCAATTCATACGAAAAAAATTCTAGCTACATATACCAATTTTAAATCCTAAATGTCGACCAATCTATATACTTGACCATTTAATTCAAAATTTTCCCAATTGCTTAAATCGACTAAGTATGAGATTTTAAGGCTCAATGTTGAATAAATTGTCGAATGAATTCATCGTAAGGTTGAACACATGCAAAAGAGAAAGACATGCAGCAAAAATTAACATATCAATGCAACCCCCCACTTAAACTATGCTTGTCCTCAAGCATGTAAAATAAAGTCAGCAGCTTAAATTAATTAAAAATGAAAAAGTTCAGAATACTCCCCGTGTATTTTAATGACATCATTGGTGTTGAGAGTCGCGACTTTGTAGGATATTGAGGATGGTGGCGATTTGTGTTTCCATTATCTCAAGTCTAGCTTCGATTCGACTTAAATGGGCCTCCACAGTCAAAGGTTGTTCCTCTTGCTCTCTCGTATTAATGTGTGGATGTTTTCGAAAAACTCTATTTTCACGAGCAACCCGTGTACCTAGAGGAACAAAATAACACGAAGTAGGGGTGCCGGCAAGCAATCCCATAAAATCCAAACAGTGTTTATCTAGGTGGTCCATACGATATGCACATGTGAAGGTTGAGAAATCAATTTCAGATTCAAGAAGTCGAGAGGCTAAATTTGAAATAAATGATCCAAGTATAAGTGGACGGTTGTAACTCAAAATGGCATGAAAATTTCGTGCAAACCAATATCCTAAATTAACTTTAAAACCTGAATGCATGCACCACAAAAATAACAGTTCAGTTTTAGTCAAAATAGATGACGAGTCATTTCTACCTGAAAAACAAAATGCAAAAAATCGGTGTATGTATCTTAAAGCAGGCTTATGCACCAATAAATCTTTTGTGGTATTTGGATTATAAAGTTGGTCAGAATTAGTTAAAACACGATAAGCATGTTGAGCATCGAAGTCACTGGGAACATCTAAAAGAGCAGAATGATAGGAATCGGGTTGAATGTCATTAGGGTCGATAAAACCCATGGCAATATTAAATTCTGAAATGGATATCCGCAAGTCCTTCCCAAGCAAACGAAAGCATACTATATTTTGGTTTTCAACAGTTCACAATGCATTTATATCGAAACTAAATGTGGTATAGAACTTATATACTAATTCATAATATGCATCACAAGTAATATTAGCAAATAGAATCCAACCAATAGCATCAAAATAATGGAGCACAGCATCATGAATATCTAAAAGTTCAAGAGTGGGGAAATCGATTTGCTTACAGACCGGAAGTGAGCGTTGTCGGATAGCATTGTATCGTGTTTGCTGCTCCGATGTCGAAAATTCTAGAAATCCTCGCAAACGACTATCGGTAGGAATAGCATTTGCTCGACTACGTCTGTTGCGTTGATTTTCTCGGGGTGGTCGAATGCGCTTGTTAGGCGAGTCAGGTGGGTAATTTCTTTCAGCAGCGTCAGTACTGCTGTGCGAGGGTGTCGATTGCTCACGTGTCAGCTGTCGAGGACTTCAGGTTTGGCGTTGAGGGACTCGTTCAACAACGGTGGGTGTAGGCTTGACATGGTCGTTAGAAGTTTCGACTTCCTCTGGGCTGCCCGAAGTACTTGTGTTGGCCGGGGTTAGACTTCATCGACGGCAGGTTCTCGATGGGCCGGCAGTTTGTCCTGGAGGAGGTGGAGGAGAGTCGTCGTCGGCTAACTCAACGACGGGAGGCACAGAGAATCGGTGTCGATTTCTGTTAAGAGAAACCGGGATGTTATCGGTTTTTTGGTTCCGAGTGCGAACCATGTGTTCGTTGTGGTCGTCAGAAGTAAACGGTTCTGACCGTGTTTGTCGGTGGCGAGTTACGGCTGTGCATGGCGGCGGGCGCGGCGATCGGTAATGTGAGCGGCCGTGGTATGATTTTTTGGCCGGTTTTTAAAGGTGATGTGGGGGTTTCGGTTTTGTGGTCGGTTAAGGTGATGGGAGGGTAGTTTGGGGTGTTTGGTGATGGAGAAAAGAAAGTAAATATAGAAGATAAGAATGGGGGAAAGGAGGTGCATCGGTGGACGGTTGAGTTCCGATCGGGGAGGTAAAGGCGTTGTGGTGGTGGTTTGTCGTCCGGTGGTGGCGCAGCGGTGGTGAGTTGCGGCGAACCGTGGCTTTAGGTGGAGGAAAAACAAGGAAAAAGAAAAGAAAATAGAGAAGAAGAAAAAAAAGGTGAGGTTACGACGGTGGTGGACGAACGGCAGCAGTAATAGTGGCGGACTGGGGTACCGACAACGCAAGGGTGACCGGCGGTAGAGGTCGACGGCGTGGGATTTGAGTATGGTGATAGGGTTTTTGTTTTTTGAAGAAGATGGAGAAGATGAAGAAGATGAAGATTGGGAATTTAGGGATTGTGAGTGTTTTAATTAATTATTTTTTATTTGGTTTATTTTTGGTTTGGTATTGGGTTTTAGAAAAATGGGTTTAGTTATTGGGTTTGGGCATTTGGGTTTATGGAGTAATTAGGTTATTTTGTGTTTGGGTTAGTTTGGTGGGTATTTGGGTTGATGGTAAAATGGGTTAAATTGTTGGGTATTTTTATTTGGTAATTATTTGGGTAATTTTATTTTTATGGGAATGGGTTTATGAATGGTTATTGGGTTATTTTTGGTTGGTTTTTTTTTTCTTTTGGGTTTTGGGTATGGATATAGAAATTCCATGAAGGTAGAAATTTTTGGGATTTTTATTTGACGCATGTCGTGCCCACGTCACCATCACTACCCGTACTCACGAAAATTTATGACCTTATTGCCCCTGAAAACATAAATTTGACTAAGTAAAAATAGGAATTCATTTATTTATTTACAACCTAAACTCTAAAAATTTAAATAGATAAAAAAAATAGACGGAAATAAATTTGGGATGCCTCCTAAAGGCGTTTTTGTTTAACGTCGCTAGCTCGACGACCTGTTATTCAAACTTTGGGCTCATCAAGAACAATCTCCTCAACTGTGTGGTTTTGAAAATTCTCGAAAAAGGGTTTTAGTCGTTGACCATTCACCTTAAAGCACTTCCGTGTCTCTTTACTTTGAATTTTCACTGCACCATTCGAAAATAAATTAGTAATAATAAACGGTCCTATCCATTTGGATCGAAGCTTACCAGCAAAGATTTTTAAGGTGGAGTCGTATAGGAGAATTTTTTATCCTATTGAAAACTACTTCCTTGCGATGAACTTGTCATGAAATGCCTTCGTCTTTTCTTTATAAACTCGAGCATTTTCATATGCATCATTTCTGATTTCCTTGAGTTCCTGGATGTCTAATTTCTGAGATTTTCCTGCAGACTCCATTTCCATATTACATTGCTTAACTACCCAAAAAGCCTTGTGTTCCAATTTGACCAGAAGATGGCACGATTTTTCGAAAACGAGTCGGTAAGATGACATGCCTATCGGTCCATTGTAAGCTGTCCTATAAGCCCAAAGTGCTTCATTCAGTCTCAAACTCCAATCCTTCCTATTCGGTTTAACCGTCTTTTCCAGAATAGATTTGATCTCTAGATTTGACACTTCAGCTTGCCCGTTTGTTTGTGGATGGTAAGCAGTGACAAGTCGTTGAGTCACTCCATATTTCTCAATAAGTGCACTTACGAGCTTATTGCAGAAATGAGTTCCTCTGTCACTGATTAATGCTCGTGGAATGCCATACCTGGAAAAAATAGAATTTTTAAGAAAATTAACTACGGTCTTAGCATTATCATTGCGAGTGGCTTTCGCCTCTATCCACTTAGAGACATAATCAATAGCTAAGAGTATATAAAAATTACTGAAAGAAGAAATGAAGGGACCCATAAAGTCGATGCCCCACACATCGAAAATTTCACAAATATGAATCGGAGTAAGAGGCATCTCATTTCAACGACTAAGGTTGCCAACTCTTTGGCACTTTTCACAAGTTTTGCAAAACAAAAAGGCATCACAAAATATGTTTGGCCAAAATAACCCACATTCGAGAATTTTGTTTGTGGTGCGTTTAGGTCCAAAATGCCCTCCGCATGCATAAGAATGACAAAAAGTTAAAATAGACTGTACCTCTATTTCTGCTACACACCGTCGTATTACCTGATCCGAACAATGCTTCCAAAGGTAAGGATCGTCCCAAATGTAATATCGCGCATCTTTTTTTTATCTTTTCTTTTTTAGACCTCGGTAATTTTGAAGGAACAGTACCTGTTATGTAACACCCCTCCGCCCGTATCCGACACCGGGATAGGGTCCAAAGTGCTACCGGACTTAAACTCAACCAATTATATAAAATCCATAGCACATGCATGTATATATAATCAGATTTACAGCCACAATAGCTAATATAAGTCATTACATTTGGCTAAAACAGATGTTACACACTCAATCATTTAGACTCCTATTCATGTCATAAACTCATAGTACTGAAAATCACTTACTTGCTGAGCTCATATTACTCAGTATTACTATTTGTCCTTGTATTACCATATTTTTCCATTGAATCAATACAAATATATTGGATACTCATATTCTCGCACATTAAGTGCCACACATGTAATTAAACCATTTCTATTACATTTTTCATTCCTTATACAATTTATAACTTAATATAACATAATGAAAACAGTTTTTCATTTCACATTGTAACTTGTAGGAATTCAATAATCCATGCCATATTCTTTCACATAATATACCATACAATTCACAAGCCTTATCAATTCAATGCTCATAAAACTCATGTACATGTCTGAACTTATTCATATTAGTCTCATTCTCATTCTTATGCTAAATTTATACGTTGAATCATTTCAACGTCGAAGAGTACACAAACATCAGAATCAATGCCAACAATAATCACATATCACTTACCAAACTTTAAATGTCAATTCACAAACATGTAATTCACTAGCTATTGTTCCAATCATGATTTAAAATAACAAATCATTTATTGAGCCTAATCTCAATGCTCAATTAAATTCTATTGCATAATTTCAAATGATACTTACCAAAACTTTACCGATTTGGAAATCGTCATTTTTCACTGGTGCTATAGTCTCATCCAACTATGGTCTTTTACTTATTCACCTTCTGCACGGTACAATCATAGTCTCACGTTCTTTGATGTGCGCCGATACGCATTGAATTTCACTGATAATCACTGATGCCATAGCATAGCTATGGTCTTTTCACTTATCCGTCAATTCACCACTTTTCATTAGAATGCCATAGCCCAGCTATGGTCTTACACGGATCACATATATCACTGATGCCATATCCCAGATATGGTCTTACTTAGAAGCACATATCACTTCGATGCCATATCCCTGATATGGTCTTACACGGATCACTTATCATCTTATTCCGATACCATAGTCCAGCTTTGATCTTATACGAATGCCACTTATCACCTGATCAGGTAGCTGAAGCTACCACTTTTCTCTTGATTAAGTAGCCGAAGCTACCACTTTTAACTTGATCAGGTAGCCGAAGCCACCACTTTTCATTTGATCAGGTAGCCGGAACTACCACTTTTCACTAATCAAGTAGCTGGAGCTACCACTTTTCACTGATCAGGTAGCCGGAGCTACCACTTTTCACTGATCAGGTAGCCGGAGCTTTCACTTTTCACTGATCAGGTAGTCGGAGCTACCACTTTTCACTTGTCACTTGTCCTTAATTAGATAAGTGTAGCCGAAGCTATGACTTGTCACTTTCATTTATCAAATAAGTATAGCCGAAGTTATCACTTATCGCTCGTTACCATGGTTCAACCATGGTCTTTTTCCGTCAATTCGTCGATTATCACAAGATAGAAGTACTCAATTTGAGCATTTATTAAATTTTCATGCTTCTGCATTGGTCATAATTTTATCAACAATACATATGAAATAACACGTCATGAAATTCACAAGACTAACAAATGATCACTAACATTTAACCATTTAAACTTACAAATTCTATTTTTATGTCATAACAGTAAACATAATTCCATAATAAATATTTGAAATAAAACAATATATCATTTCTAGTTCAAATTTATTGATTATAATTGAGCGTGTGATTAATTTAAATACAAATCATTCATATATTTTCCTCCTCCTCCACTCCATTCCACATCCTTAGTATAAATAATACACTTGTAAGTAACATTATCTATAATTTTTACTATTTACTTATGTGCATATTCAAGCTGTCCATCTGTGTCGTAGTCACTAAATTATTTTTATCTTGAGCTTCAGAACTCCAAATTAAGATTCGTAAATTTTTCTTGAAACTAGACTCACATATCTTATTACCATAATTTTTCTAGAATTTTTGGTATGGCCAATTAGTACATTTTATTCATTAAAGTCTCCCCTATTACACAATCTGACAGCTCTGACCTCTCTTCACTAAAATTTCAATTTCTCTTTATACCGAATTCAAAAGTTGTTCATGTTTATTTCTTATCAAAATAGATCCAATAAGGATTCTAACCATACAAATTATGTTCCATAAATATTTTTTTACAATTTTTAATGATTTTTACAAATCAAAACAGGGGATCACGAAATCAATCTGAACCAGTCTCACAAAAATGTAAATATCTCAAGATACAGAATTTTTTTGCTTTTTCTGTTTCTTTTATATGAAAATAGACTTAACAAGCTTTAATTATATATCTCACTCAACTTCTAATTCAATTTATACTGTTTTTGGTGATTTTTCAAAATTAGACAACTGTTGCTGTCCAAACCTGCTTTAGTGTAACATGTTGATTTCTATTTTGTCCCAAACTCTACAATTCATACAATTCAGTCCTTGCTCAATTAACCCCTCAATTGAGCTAATTTTCTCATTTAATACATTTCTCTATCATTTTAAACCACTTCATAACCTTTGAAAATCAGAATTTTAACAATAAGCCTTAATTTCAACTATTTCACAATTAGGTCCTAAAACCAATTTCCATCAATTTTACTTGATAAAATCATCATATAATAAAATTAAAGCTTCAATTCAATATTTATTCATCACATTCTTTCAACGCTAATCCACATCAACTTTAAAAATTAGCCATCAAAAACTAATGAATTAATAAGTTGGACCCAATTGTAAAAGTCCAAAAACATAGAAATTTCAAGGAGAGAGCAAGAATTAAACTTACATGAAGCTAGAGTTTGAAAAACCATCTTGAACCCTCTTCCATGGCTGTTTCTCAGCTGATGAGAATGAAAAAAAAATGAATAGAATTCTAGATATTCCAATTTGGTCCCCTTTTTATTTAACTAATTTTAGCAATTTTCCAATTTTCCAATTTTGCCCTTATTTCCCCCATTTCGTGATTTTTCTCAGCTATTGCTGCCCAAAATATCTCCTTTAGGCTTATTTTCAGTTTAGGTCCTTCCTCTTTTGACAATTGAGCTATTTCATCACTTTTCACAATTTTGCACTTTATTCAATTTAGTCCTTTTTACTCAATTGACCACCAAAACCTTAAAATTTCTTAACGAAACTTTAATATTACCTTAGTGACACTCCTTAAATATTCATAAAAATATTTATAGCTTGGTTTATAACACCGAGATCTCGATACCTCTTTTTTTCGATATTTTGACCAAATAAATTTTTATGAACACAATTTTACTATTTCAAAAATCTTTTAAAAACTACATTTGACCAAACTACATTTGTCCAATTTGGTGGTCTCGAGCTACTATTTTCGACATCACTAAAATTTGGGCTATTACATGTTACGAGGTAATTTACTATGTCTGCATACCAAGGATGAACTGCATTTGCTGAAAACAGATTTTCATCAGGGAAGTTGTCCTTTAATGGTGTGTCGTCTACTGGGATCGGTAATCGACTCAGATGGTCAGCTACTAGGTTTTCGCATCCCTTTTTTATCCCAGATTTCAAAATCAAACTCTTGTAGAAGTAGAATCCACCTGATCAGTCGGGGTTTTGCCTCCTTCTTCCCTATTAAATATTTCAAAGCTGCATGATCAGAAAAGATAATTACCTTAGTTCCCAATAAGTAAGATCTAAATTTATCTAAAGCAAACACAACAGCTAATAATTCTTTCTCCGTAGTTGTGTAATTGTTTGGGGCAGCATCCAAAGTCTTCGAAGCATAGTACATAACATGAGGCTCTTTCCCTATTCTTTGGCCAAGAATAGCTCCCACACTTTGGTCGCTCGCATCACACATGATTTCGAATGGGAAGTTCCAATTTGGCGGCTGCACTATGGGAGCGGAGACCAATTTCTGCTTCAGCACATTAAATGCGTATTTACAAGTCTGGTCAAATTCAAATTATTTATCCTTTTGTAACAGACTGCAAAGTGGTCGCGCGAGTTTCGAGAAATCTTTCATGAATCGTCTGTAAAATCCTGCATGACCAAGAAACGAACGAACTTCCCTCACTGATGAGGGGTAAGGTAACGAGTTAATAATATCCGTTTTTGCCTTATCGACCTCGATTCCTTTTGAGGAAACTATATGACCCAAAATTAATTCTTTGTCAACCATGAAATAACATTTCTTATAATTTAAAACAAGATTAAATTCTAGGCATCTTTGTAATATCTTAGCAAGATTATTGAGACATTCGTTAAAAGAGTTACCGTAAACTGTGAGGTCATCCATAAAGACTTCGATGATTTTCTCAAGGTAATCGGAGAATATGCTCACCATGCATCTTTGGAAGGTGGCCGAAGCATTACAGAGTCCAAATGGCATCCGTCGATACGCAGACGTTCCGAAGGGACACGTGAAAGTCGTTTTGTCTTGATCCTTCAGAGCCACTGGAATCTGAAACAAATTCTGAGTACCCATCGAGACCATAATAATGAGTCGTATCGGCTAACCGCTCAAGCATTTGGTCGATGAAAGGGAGCGAAAAATGGTCTTTCCGGGTAGCTGCATTCAACTTTCTGTAATCAATGCAAACCCTCCATCCATTCTGGACTCGTGTAGGGACCAGCTCTCCTAACGGGTTTTTGACTACTGTCACGCCAGTTTTCTTGGGCACGACATGAACCGGGCTAACCCAATTGTTGTCGAAAATCGGGTATATCATCCAGCGTCTAATAGTTTCTGAATCTCCTTCTTTACTACCTCCATCATGGGTGGATTGAGACGCCTTTGAACATCTCTCTTTGGTTTCGCATTGTCTTCGATGAAAATTTTGTGCATACAAGTGGACGGACTTAGCCCTTTTATGGCGGCTATCGTCCAACCAATAGCTTCCTCATAATCTCTCAGCACTCGAACTAGACTTTCCTCCTCGTCTTTGGTTAACTTGCTCGACACTATCACCGGTAAGGTGTCTTTCTCTCCCAAAAAGACGTACTTAAGGTGGTCCGATAATGCTTTAAGCTCCAAGGTCGGTGGCTGCAAAATCGAAGGCAACATTTTGGTTTGGGAAGGTAATAGTTCAAATTGGTTACCTTAGTTTGTCAACGAAGGTTGCATTTCCAAGTGATTGACAATTTCTTGCAACGGATCTTCAATGATTGTGAATTCCTCGAGATGATGTAAAACATCCATGTCAATTCTGCAAAGGACAATTTCCAACTCATCAAAGTCATGATATTCAGAATAAGATTGAGTTAAACAATCTAAAATATCGATGCTAGAAATATTTAATAGTGAGTTAGGATAACTCATGGCCTCGTAGACGTTGAATTTCAAGATTTCGCCATCAAATTCCATGGTTAGCATCCCGCTTCGAACATCGATTTTTACACTTGCGGTACTTAAGAACGGCCTTCCAAGCAAAATGTCAGACGAATTAGTTGAATTATCATCTTCCATGTTAATAATATAGAAATCTGCAGGGAAAACTAATTCTTTAACTTTAACAAGGACGTCTTCAAGCAGCCTTTCGGGATAGATGACTGACCTGTCCGCTAACTGGATTATTACTCCTGTTTCTTTTAAAGGACCCGCCTTAATCAGCTTATAAATAGAATAAGGCATAACATTAATGGAAGCCCCTAAATCACACATGGCTTTCTTAATGCCCACATTGCCTATCTCACAAGAAATAGCAAACATACCTTGGTCCTTGTATTTGGGCGAAACTTTCTTTTACAGCACTGTGAAGACATTTTCTCCTACACTTACTCTTTCGTTACCTATTAACCTCCTTTTGCTAGTACACAACTCTTTGTGGAATTTTGCATAACGAGAGATTTGTTTGATAGCATCGAGTAAAGGGATATTTACCTCCACATTCCTGAATGTCTCGAGGATTTCTTTTTCCTCCTTCTCTTTCTTATCCCTTGCAAGTCTCCCTCGAAAATGAGGTGGCATCACAACTGGTCTCTGAATTTCTGATTCTGGCCTGGCTGTTGGACCGGAGATCTGCTTCTTCCGTTCCTTATCTTGCCCATGACTTTTAGCTGAAACTATTTCCAGAACCTTTCTGCTACGAAGAGTTATTGCACTAGCATTCTGCCGAGGGTTCGGCTCTGTCTGGGAAGGTAATTTACCTTGAGACTCCAAGCGATTAACTGCCGTTGAGAGTTTATGAACCTGATTAGTTAACTCTTGTATTGATGCGTCTGTCCTCTGTTGATATTTTGCAACATCGGCAGTAAGTCTTTCCACGATAGCTTCTAGAGATGTGTTCGGCTTGTGTTGTTATTGTAGTGGTTGTAGAGGTCTCGGTTGGTATGGTGGATTATATCGGGGATTAGTTTCGTAATTCAGGTTGGGATGATCCTTCCACTCGGGATTGTAAGTGTTAGAGAAAGGATCATAACGTCTTTGCGGATGTCCCGGAAAACTTTCAATAGCATCAACATGTGCCGTTAAATTGTCGTTAAAGATTGGGTACAAATCCGTCGGGTGTTCAGCTGTAGTACAAATTCCACATAGTGAGGTCAAACTCTTTTTTTCTGTAAACAAAGATTGAATAACATTCGTAAGCTTATCCAATTTATCTTCTAAAATTGAAATGTTTACCCCATTAACTCGTCTTGTCGGTTCCGAATTTGGCCGATATTGTTGAGAATTTACCGCCATGGTAGATATTAGTTCTCTCACCCTTTGAGGGGTCATATTGACAAGCGTCCCTCCGCTAGCAGCGTCGATCATCTTCATTTCCATAGGGAGCAAACCCTCGTAGAAATATTGAAGAAGTGATTGTTCGGTCAACCCATGTTGAGGGCAACTCGCACACAGTTTTTTGTACCGCTCCCAATAGTTGTAGAGCGATTCACTCTCCAATTGGCGAATTCCCACTATGTCCCTCCTAAGCTCGGCTGCTCGTGACGCTGGGAAGAACCTATCAAGAAATACACGAGATAAGTCATCCCACGTTATGATAGAACCGAGAGGTAAGTAAAATAATCATTTTTTTGCTGTAGCAACTAAAGAAAAAGGAAAAGCCCGAAGTTTGATTTCATCTTCGGGTACTCCCTGGGGTTTCATGCTTGAGCAGACCATGTGGAATTCTCTCAAGTGAGTGTGTGGATTTTCATTCTTCAGCCCTCGAAAAGTGGGCAAAAGGTGAATCAAGCCCGACTTCAATTCGAAAGGAGTTCCTCCGGTTGGATAGTTGATGCATAATGGTGTTTGCTCGTTGAGAGCAGTAGCTAGTTGACGAATGGTTCGGTTTGCCATCCTTTCTAGTTCACCAAGGTTGCCTTTTGTTTCAAAGAGCGGTTCGGTCTCAGGTTCAACCTCTTCGACTTGTTTCCCACGTTGAATTGCCTCTGCATGAATTACTTCGCTCAACTTTTCAACGCCAGATTCTAGGATCCCTTGTCCTAGCTCAACTCCTGCTTTACTTGCACGTTTAAGAGCTTGTCTCTTTTCGTCATGCTCGCATCGATTTCTCGATCTCTAGGTCGTATTCGAGATCTCCAGATGAAGATCTGGTCATGAAGACAATTTAAACAATTGTAAGTATTGCCAGTCCCCGGTAACGGCGCCAAAACTGATGGCTGTCGATTCCACCAATATAAACCTACGCCTAATTCGTAAATTAAAGCAGTATAGGGAGTATGGTCGATCCCACATAGACTAGGTTTACGGAAAATTATTTATCTCTCGACCAGATTTTTGTCTGGGCAGTTGTCGTGCTCGCGACGTTGAGGGGGAAAATAAAATATGAAACTTGAAATAAACACAAGAAAACGTAAAAAGTAAAAAGCAACAGATGAAATAAAAATAAACAACGAAATAATTTAAAGGAAAATCAATAAAACTTAGCTCAGCCTTAAGCACAGGTTCTTCCGTCTTTGACTCGGTCCTCGAAATTAGGTGAACTCCTCTTTTCCAATAAGCTAGTTATAGCTACCAAGGACGCCTCGGACACCAACTCTTCCTTGTGTAAATTAGTTATGGAACGTCCTATAACTAACCCTTGCCGAACGAACAACCTACGAAACGTTCGTGATTTAAAACTCCGGCCACCTTACGTTCTAGAAGAGCCTAGCTCGAACCAATGCCCTCAAATGTTTGGGACATTTAAATCCGGTTACTACTTCCCTTGACGGAACCACACAGTAATCCCCACTTGGCACGCCAATATGTTCTCGGAAAACCAATTAGACAATCGATCCTCTCGGAATTCCAACGGTACGTCTAGCCACGCTAACTCAAACGACGTCCTTTTTGACTTAGTATTAGCTTGACTTTGTGAGTTGACGAAGTCATACTCTTAATCCAGAGAAATAATAAATATCAAAAATTGGGAGTTAACGGCTCGAGTTCGTATCTCACGGGTTTTTGACGGGGTTAACATCGGCTTAAAGCTGAAATGGGTTTAGTGTGACATGAATTTAATCATGCTTGAAGGTTATGGATTGTGTTTCGGCTTGGTGTGAAAGGTGATGGAATTTTGGAAAGGAAAGATGACTTGGAAGGCAATTGGCCCAATTATGGAAAAGAAACAAAAATTGGAGACAAATCTACAAAATGTAACGTCAAATTGAAGAGAAAAAAAAAACTGATATTCCAACTGCAAATTGAAAAAGGAAATACAAGAGAGAGAGTAATTCTATTCCAAAATGAAATAGGAATGTAAAGACAATGATGATTTTCTAAGAACTAAAAGCCCCTATTTATATAGATAGGGTTTACTAAAAATAGAATAATTAATAAAATAAAATAAAAATAAAAATAAAAATAATATAACAAAATATCTTCCTATTTTTAGTCTTTTTACAAAGTCAAAATTGTGATTAGTCCTTGGCTTGCTCCATCTTTTTGCTTTGGCCCCAATTCGATAATTTGGCTTTCAATTCGGCCCTTTTTTGCTTGTTTTCGTCCAATTATATCCCTGACAATTTATTAAATCATAAAAACGCTTAATTAGTAGGGTTCAGTTCATCAATAAACCAAATTAAGCACAAAAAATATGCAATTTGACATATTTATCAATTATGTACAAGAGTTTATTGATTGCTAACTAATTTATTCATTGAAGGAACAATTGTGTGAGAGAGTGCAAAATTTGTATTGTAAAAATTATTTAGAGCGTTTAGTGTCCAAGTTTTCAGGGGAAGGAGTTGAAAGTGAGAGTTCTAATCTTTAAGTATAAGGGTGAGGTCTCTATACTGGAGAGTGAGAGTCTGAGTCACTTATTGTATTCGTGGCTAAAGATAGTGAAATTTCTTACTAAGTTAGACTCTGCATGCATAGGAAAATTGAACTATATAAACAAATAATTTATGTTATTTGTTATTCTATTTGCACAGTTTTGCAGTGCCAAGCTATAGTGGTCATTGTAGTCTAATACTGCACTTGTTATATTAAGCAAATAAACAATTTAAGGTAACAACAATATATTTAATTAAATTAAATAAACCAATTAAACTAATGTAATAAAAAATTAATAATTTGACTAGTTGAATCATCTAAAAAACATATAAATCACAAAGCATCCATGTCAATATATAGTTGCAATTATCACAACTCCCCCGGCTAACCTTCAAAATCACGACAGCATTTATATATAAAAAAAGAAAAATAAACAAAACCAGCAGCTATGGAAAAAGGGTATGTAATCCACCATTTTCTTATGAATTTTACTCTGGTTTTTGGATAAGGGATAGATAGAAGAAAATCAATGGTTTTTCAGTAGTTTATTAGCTTATTATGTGAATATAACAATATTTGATAATTATTTTTTAACATATATTTAATTACGAATATGATATATTATCCATTAAATATAAGAAAAACTCAAGGGCATGGAATATTCCTTTATCTATACCCAATTTTGCATATCTCTCCAAATACAAATTAAAGTACTCATCTTCATCTTATTAATACAACAAAACTACCCTACCGCGACATTTTTTTTTACCTAAGACGACACAAAAAGGGTTGGTATAGGTTTCGCGACGCTTCTCTCGACGCTTTCAAAAAGGTTGTATATACTGCAGTTGGTATAGGGTCGGCGACGCTTTTGGAGAAGTGTCAGCATAAGTCAACATAACCCGACCTTTTTTTAAGAGTTGTGAAAGTTTTAGTCAATTGCGACCTTTAAAAAGGTTGGGATAGACCTAGTTAAGGCCAACCTTTGAAAAAGGTTGGGATAAACATGTCTAAGGCAACCTTAAAAAAGTTGGTATAGTTCTTGTCTAAGGCAACTTATAAAAACAGTTGGGATAGAGCCGTCTAAGGCAACTTTAAAAAGGTTGGTATAGACATTGTCTAAAACAACTTATAAAAAAAGGTTAAGATAGACCTATCTAAGGCAACCTTAGACAGGTTAGAATAGACCATGTCTAAGGAAACCTTTAAAAAAGGTTGGGATAGACCCGTCTAAAGCAACCTTAAAAAGGTTGGGATAGATCTTGTTTAAGGTAACTTTTAAAAAAGGTTGAGATAGACCTGTTTAAAACAACCTTAAAAAAAGTTGAAATAAATCTTGTCTAAGGCAACCTTTAAAAAAGGTTGGTATAAACCCATCTAAGGTAACCTTTAAAAGATTGGGATAAACACGTATAATATAATTTTTTCTATTTTTTATTATTTTAATATTAATATATTTTTATAAATATTTACAGTGAATAATGATAGGAATTGTGCTTTAAATTCAACTAAAAAATATATAAAATTAAAATTAAAATAAAGATTGAAAATTCACTATAAAAATCGATCCAACAGTTAAAATACAATAACATTTAGCTGAAATGTATACCACCAACATTCAACTCAATGTACAACTAAGAAGATAAAAAGTACAAACAAGAGAATCACAAGATATGCTATACCCTCCTCCAAATGGATGCTAAAGATGAAGATGAAGATGAAGAAACGGATGCTATCTGTTGGAACAAGATGAAAGCTTCTTATCCATGACCAGACTATTAGGTGCAACGAATGAGCCAACTGATGACATGGTTGTGAAAGTGGATGCCATCTTCCTCTCTTAATAAGCTGAAAAATATTCAAAACTATGGTTTTAGAATTAACGCTATCTCAAATGTAAATTGATGAATAAGCAATTTTTTTCAAATATTTTAATTTCTACAACTAAATAACAGTAAAAAAAAACAAATGAAGGTAAAATTCACAAGTAAAACCAATAATTTTTGAAGCATTTCAAGTTTTAACGAAGTTCAAATATAAACGAAGAGATTTTTCTAATATTTTCATCTTCTAAATTTAGAACTCTAAATCAAAGATCTTAGGGCAAAAGAACAAGCAATGATACATCCCAACATTCTTAGGGCAGCGAAAAGTACACAATGTAGAATTAAATTATACTATGAACATTAATTATCATCACAACATTCTTTAAGCCAACAGCATGCAACCATGTTATCAGTTACTTGCATCAGAGATTAGGAGATTAAGAATACTAAAGATTGTTTGTAATCTGCTGCCGGGGAAATCTCTTGAAATCCAATGTCTTATTTTTATACCTAATTGGAGAAAGTAAATATAATTCTATATAATGCATAAATGGTAATTGAATTATGTTCCATATAATTTTGTACTTGAGTATAAGATTTATTCATGCACGTAAGCTACATTCTTTTAGCTCAATGTGCTTATTTAAAAGATGTGACTTCTCTAGCTAAATGCTTATATACCTGTTTTGCCTTCTCAATTTGCCCACAAGCTGTATATGCATTTATAAGTGCCATAAAAATATGCTTTGTGACTTGAATTCCAGCAGCCTTCATTTCTTCGTAGTACTACAAGCAATCACCAAATTACTTCATCACTTTAAGTGAAACTCATAAAAAAATATATCTTTTAAGAATTTCATCAATGCCAAACCATTAGTTGCATTAAGAGAAAAACAACAGCCTTTCGGAGAAAAACATAAATGAATTTACTAAATTTTGAACAGACCATAAGAAACCTACCTTTGTAATATCCTCTTCACAATTGCAGTTGGCTATTAGATAGCTATAAGTATGAGAATCTGGTTTTACGTCTTCACTTTCCATTTGCTTGAGTACCATCATGGCACCACTAATGTTGCTCTGAAAAATATTAGACAAAATAGAAAGAGATACAGGTAAGATTAGAGATTAGAAACATCTCACAGATTAGGACCATGTCACATCCTTAAAATATCCATCTCTTAAATAAAGAGAGAAGTATATATTTAAGCATATTTGTCATACATACCCTCTTTTCTCACTATCTAGGACATACTGCAGTAAAAAGAGTGCCATACTCAGGCATAGGCCAAAATGCAGAAGCTAAGACTGTGTGGTAAAGAATACAAGTTTCCCAAACTAGAAAGTAAATGGAAAAATAAGAACTAAAATAGCGTGACCTTTCAAGGTGCAGAAAAGGTTACCTCTCGAAAGTATCCTGCAAGTATAGTATTATAAATAGTAAATGTAGGTGAGATATTTTCTTCAAGTCATCAAGCATTGCATATGCTCCGTCAAACTGGCAAAAATACAAAGCAACTTAATTAAGCTTTCAAACATTGGAAAACATTGGTTTGGAACAAGACATTGTAGAAATAAACAAAATAAAACTGTAATAGCCCAAATTTGACCGGGCTAGAAATAGGGTAAAAGAATTAAATAAATAAATATTTATTTAAAAGTCCCTTTAAACAGTCCAGGTTACAAAGCCCAGGCATTGGGGGCCCAACAGCAAAATAGATTGATCTGCTACCCAGCAAACCCACTTACACCCTTGACCCATACAGTTAACTATCCAAGTATCCTGTAGCCCAAATTTGAAACAGCCCAAAAGGCCCAAAGGATTTAGGTGAACAGGAAACCCTAGGGTTTTCTAAACACCCTTGCGCCGCAACTGCTTCTCGAATATTCGAGGAGCGTCTGTCCATTCCCCGAATCGAGGCCATCAATGCAAGGCCAGCTGGTGCGCCATCAATGTACCCCGGGAGTCTCTCGATGGTTCAGCCTCCAATTAAGGTCAGTCAGTGACCCAACTGGACTCGTCGGCACCACGACCATCCCGATTTGGAAGTTCGATCAGCATACCACTGATTGTGCCGAAATTAATAGATCTTGGGCCACCGGAATCTTCGCGATTCACCTGCAAAATGAAAAAGAACAGCAGACACGAAAAGCAGCAAGAAAAGGAAACTACAGTAGAGAGCAAATATGGAAAGAAAATCAAAACAGATTGCAGCAAATATACTAGGGAAGGATATGGAAAAGAAATCTTTCGATTTCTTTCCAAAATAGGCAGTAGTTTAAGGCTATAAAGCCATCTAAAAAAAACTGTAAAGGATACTTACGGAGGGTTAGAGAGAGATCCCCACGAGCAAACACTTACACAAGTACACACAAAAATCAAACTTTTGTATTTAGTCAGAAGCAAAGAAATAAAGCAAGATTTTCGAAGGTAACTGGACTCGTTTTTTATTCTGTTTAATTAATCGTTCGCATGCATATTTTTAGATTATTTTCAAAACAATAAAGGGGAAACAGAAAGGTAAAGAGGCTACCTGAACGTCGATGAAGGGAAAATGGGGATTTTAAGAACCCTAGTCACCGTGTACGGTGCCCTAGTGGCAGCGCGTTAGCGCGTGAGAGCCACGCACAGCAGAGCTCGGGGACGAGCCATGACGGCCCTAGGGCCGGAGCTCTGAGGGCTCTCTAGAGCATTTAAAAATTTTTTTTAGAACGGTATGAAAATGATTTTTTTGGGGTTAAAATAGGTTTATATAACCTTACCTAAACGGCGTCGTTTTGGTTTAATCCCATAAGCCTGAAACGACAGCGTTTTGAACTCAAGGATCCGCGTGTTGACCCGTAACCCGGGGAGGATCCGCGCGTTTTTAATTAATGGGTTAATTTTCCGATTAGTCTTTCCGCTTTTATATCTTTTTCAAATTAAATTTATTTTATTTTTAATTTAGCCTTAATCTTTTATTTTGGTTCCAATTTAGTCCTGATGGTCTTCTAAATCAGTATGACGGGAACGGTGCCGTTTCAGGGATTAGGGCTAATTGCCCAATGAGTCCCCCAATTCAAACGTGCTTTCCAAATGGCCCCCACTTTTTTAAAATTTAACCCTACAAGTTTCAATTCGTTTTAATTTTGCCTTTTTTTACTTTTAAGCTTATTTTTAATTTATTATTCATTATATTTTTTATATATTTCTTTTTAAAAATTTGTAAATTATTATATACTATATTTTAACTTATATTTTATATTTATTTTATTATTTATTTATTTATATTATACATTATTTTAAAAAAACTTTCGCTTTTATATTATATATTATAAATTATTATTATTTTTATATACTATTATATCCAATCTATTTTAAAATCCATTATTAAATATTATATTTTTATGTATTATTAAATGTTTATATTTGTTATATAGTGCGATATCATTTACATATATTATTATTATTTTATTATAATCTTAAAATTAAAGTTATTATTTATACTATATTATTATCACACATTATTAAATTGCATCTTAATTATATATATATTTTTAAGTTACTCATTTTATTTTTTATTTTAATATGAATTAAACCTATTTATATTTTTTTATAAATCGTCTACATATTAAATGCTAATTTCATAATTTTATTAAGTGTTGACTGCTTGATGCATATGTTACTATATTGTTATTATTTTTATACATTATTGTATTTGTTTTTTTGGTTTTGTATATATGTCGAATTGTATATCATGCATTATCTTTTAAGTTAATTATTATTTTGTATGTTTATATGTTTTGCTTATTCATCTTCAATATATGCTATGTGTATCTTTCTATGTATGATGTTATGTAATTTTAAATATGTATGTATCTGGCATATGATCTTTGTATTATTGCCATTGTATTATTTAGATGCATGTTTTATTTGTTTATTATCATAATATTCTATCACATATATTGTAATGTATATATTGTCTTCATACATTGATTAAAAATGAGATACTAAAGTTTTCAAAGTAAAAATAAAAAGGCAATGTTTGGTGTTTGGAAGCATCGAGAAAGGTAGTGCCCTAACTTACTGGGTTGCAATTTTTCTCGGTGAGTTCGAATAATCAAGTACCCTTCTAAGTTTTTAAAATTTTCAAAATACGAGTAACTACCTTGTAATTTCAAGGTGTTGTGTCCTAACTTACTGGATATGACATTTTGTCATTTCAAGATAGGTGTTTTTATGGTTGGCTTAGCCTCGAACGTATTAAAAATATTGCGTCCTAACTTATTGGATGTAATGTTTTGGTTCGTTTGATACAAGTGAACCCTAATTTTCAAAATCAAAATATTTTCAAAAGAGGATTGCATTTTAAAACTTTCAAATTTCCGACATAAAAGACGTCAAATAATCAATTAGGTACCAATTTTTGGGCGTTACGAGGGTGCTAACCCTTCCTCGTACGTAACCGACTCCCGAACCTGTTTTCTCGAAATTTCGTAGACCAAAACTAATGATTTTAAAACAAAATGTTTTAAAGGTGATCCAATCACACCTAAAAAGATTGGTGGCGACTCCCGTTTTAGTTTTTAAAGTTGAACCCCATTTTTTTCAAACTCGTTAAAAATGGTTTCGACAAAAACAATCAACAAGAAGCACATATTTGCTGACAAACAGAAACAAAAGAGTATTTGAATTGCATCTTACATCTTTCATTTTCCCAGACAAATTTATCATACTCCTGAAAGACATCATTAACACTGTTGTAATACTACTAATAGAGTTTAAGGTGCCATAACAATATTGCAAAATCAAATTTTCCATTTTAACAAACAAGCAAAACTGCATGGGTTTCATAGAATCATCGCACAATGGAAATTACCAGCAGCTTTCATGAGAAGTTGCTCACCGCTAAATTAGGAATGGCATTGACATAACTAAAGATGAGCCCTGAGATATTAGCCATTTTGTAATCTGCATTACCAAATTTACCGTATTAAAAAATGCATACAAGAGAATATGCATAGTTTTTCCAAATTTTTAATCTTCGATCAGAACCTAGAGTGTTTTAAAACAAATAAATATCAGGAGTTACAGGATCAGAACCCTCCATCTTAGAGATGGACAGGGAAGCCACGTACTTAAAACATGATAGCAGAACTTATGCATGCATCAAGCTCTCACCATGAACTTAATTCCCTATGAAACTGCTAAATTATTAAAAAAATAAATCAAATTTATGAAAGTGAATCATTGGAAATTTATGGTTTCAAAGATACTGACCAACAAAAAGGTGTTTTTGCAAAGAAAACCAGATCAGTTACAAGTTTTCACCAATTACTTAAAAGGATAAGTGATATCGGCGTGCTTGATATGAAGTAATAAAATTTATAAAGAACTTGATCAAACCTAAACTGACTAATATCACGACGTTTTTAAGGCAAGCGCACCTGTCGACAGTAGTATAGTCTAGTGATAAGATCGAGTATCGTACCCAAGAGAACCGAAAGTACTATTACTCATTTTCTTTCTATTATTTAACCTAAAAATTAAGTGAGGGTTTATTTAAAACTAACTCTAAAACTAACTAAGAAAAGCAGGAAAAATAAATTGGGAAGAACTTTTAGGGAAAAGCTAATTGATATGATTAATACTTAAAGGAGAATCCACCTAGACTTCACTTGTTATTATTTTCTTGAATTATACGAGTTATTTACTTGACTTGATCCGTAGAGATCCCTAATCTATGCTAAACCCTCCGTCGAGGTGAAGAGCAACTAGGCCTAAGTTGTTAATTAAAGTTCCTTTATTAATTAACTCCCTAGGTTGCATTAATTCGATCTATGGTTCCCCATATTAGGTTTGACCCTAATCCGGCAGATTTATGTCGCCCTATGTCTACGGTTGCATGCAACTCCGCTTAATTATGGTAGATCTATTCTTATCACAGGGACTTTTGCTCCTCTGCTCTAAGCACATCCAATTCTTGAATTAATACATAGGTTTATTAACACACATAATTAAGAGCAACTCAAGTATTTATCATATAACTCAAGAATAAATAATAGCAAGATTCATCTTAGGTTTCATCCCCCTCAAGTATTTGAGGGGTTTAGTTTATAATAAAGAAAGAAAACATCTCAGAAGATATAAAATAACAAAACATAAAAGAAACCAAAAACCCCTGAAGGAATTTAGGAGAATCCTCTATGTTGATGCAGAACTTCAGCTTCTGAGATGAATCGATTGGCTTCTCCCTTCGAGTAATCCCTTGCTTTTACCTGTGGTGTGGCAGAAAGACGAGAGGAAAAGAATATAGAGGGTGTGTAAAAGATGGAAGAAGGCCCTCTCTATGTTGCCTCATGGGGTCTTTATATAGAGAAGTTTTGGGGACTCTTTCTTAGCCCCTAAGCATCCCAATTTGAGTGAAATTCGTCTTTCCCGCGACTAGAACACGCCCGTGTGCCACGCCCGTGTGGGTTTCGACAGAGGCCGTGTGATTCAGCATGCCCGTGTGCAGTGGCCGTGCTTGTCGGGGCTTTGTCCGTGTGATCTTTGTGAGGCACGCCCGTGTGGCACGGCTTGGCCCGTGTGATTCGTGCATTTTGGCCCATTTTTCACTGTTTTGGGCTCGTTTTCTGTTTTTTCATCTTCCCTAGGTTCTCCTGAGTATAAGATATGAAAAAGAACGATTAAGAGCACCAATTCTCACTAAATTGATAATAATTCATCC
Source organism: Gossypium stocksii (assembly GCA_020496765.1). NCBI lineage: Eukaryota > Viridiplantae > Streptophyta > Magnoliopsida > Malvales > Malvaceae > Gossypium > Gossypium stocksii. The sequence goes on from CM035623.1 coordinate 118,578,035, forward strand.
ATAATATAGGCTAAACATGAGGTAAAAATATGTATAAATTAGCGCTTATCAAATACCCCCACACTTAAGCCTTTACTTGTCCTCAAGCAAAATCTCAATCCCTAAAGGAAACCATTCTTCTTAATTCACAATCCTTATCAATAATAATTCAAATTAATCCACAGGTAGTCATACAATGAAAATTCAATCTAAAGAACATTTAAGACTCAATCACTTTAAGTTGAGAATTTTATCATTGAAAACATAAGTCTTTTCCTTCCTTCTAAGTAGTTATCTCTCCATCTTAATTAACAGGAGTTGACATCCTTACTAAAGGTTCACTCTATTCACTCGAAGTGTTTAGGGTTCAAAATTTAAGCACTCCTTAGTCAACCTGAAAAGTTATTACCATTGGCTTGCAAGAAAATCAAATCTCCACCACTATAGTTTGATATGATACATTGATCAAAAGGTCTTTAAATGGTTGTAACGGGGCTTGGTTAGGGGTGTTGTCACAGGCTGCAAAAAGAAAGTTAGAATTGAGATTGAACTGAAAAATTATCTAGCTAGAAAAATCTCTATCACTGGAACATATTTCTCAGCTAATTCTTATGATACTATCATTTCTGCCTTGGTAGCCTTAAAATAGAACTATGCAAAAACTTTTCGAACTATTTACAATTTACAATTTATAATCGAATTTCACTGTATGTACTTCATTTTTTTTTAGAACAATTCAAATATTTACAATATATTGAACAAAACTTTACAATCTAGAACAGAGAATAAAGCTAGATGAAAAATTCAACTCAAATCTCGATAAAAATAGGGGTCAAAATAATACAATGAAATTCAACAAAAATGGGTTATTGGTTAATAATTAGAGGGTGAGTCAAGGAAAAGGTTGTTAGGCTCAACGGGGTTCACTAGGGGTTAGATTTATGTAGGTAGGCTTTTTCTATGGAGTAAGTAGGTTAAATCCTAGGTGCCTTTATCATTTCAGTATATCAAATCAATGATGTGGTCTCGACATGTATAATCGAAGCAAGTTCTAGAATAACAATTCAGTATTGACTCACTCAAAGCAATAATAAAAGTGAGCACGAAGAAAATGAATGCTCAATAGGCTCAAAATCTCACCAGAATTACGGCTTTTGATGTCAATCCTGCGAATTTCAAATCTCAAGATAATGCTTAAAATTAGGGAAAATAACTTATACAAAAATTGGGGATTCTCAAAAATTTCAACTTATCATGCTTGATTCCCTAATGTTTTAAAGTTTGAATAATCAAAGTACAAGCACCTATATCTTAATTCTCAATATATCGATAGAAATCATAAACTAATCAGAATAAATTCCTAATAGGAGACTGAAGATATTGCTATTAGGAAAAGTTCAGGGATTTCAAAGATAGTATAAATAGTAAGTTACCCCCCACACTTAAGATGTACATTGTCCCCAATGTACAAGGAAAATATTAATAACAATAAAAGCATAGCATCATAAGATAGGGAAGCGTATGAAACTCCCTGTTTTGGATGGATTAGTGGAAGAGCTGGTAGGTTTGGCACTGTGTTCCCTTTTTCGTAGAGATTTGAGCTGTAGAGCTCCTTTGAAACTGCAAAGGGGTTTATTAGTCATGGGAGGTTAAGAAGAAGAGGGATTATTTCGTTAGGAGATAACCATTATTATAATAAAATAGAAAATTTACTAATATTCAAAATAAGGAAAAATATAAGAAAATTAAAAGCTGCAAAAAGGAAAAAGAAAAACTAATATTAAAGGTTAAGATTAGTGTGTATTAGGTAGAAAGAGAAAAATAAAAGATAAAATAGAATAAAACAAAAGTAAAAAGAAAAATAGAGTAAAATAAAATAAAAATAACAAAAAGATGATCTAATCCTCTAGTGGGTGTCGTGGCGGTGGGACGATGCCAAGGTGTTGACATATGTATGCTAAGGTGGCGTCGATGTAATCGAAGCGCTGCTCAAAGTGGTCCAGGCGCTCGGATATGTCAACACTGGAAGCTGCCGTCTGCTGTGATCGTGTAGGGCGTGGTGGCTCAGCTGGCGCATCCTCGGCTGGTGGTGGCGATGGGACATCATTAGGAATGTCCTCTGGATCATCGCCTTCTTGGAGAAGGCGGAAGTGAAAGTGGTCACCACCGAGTCGTCTCTCGACCATCCTCATCGAAAGCATGCTCTAGATGCCCTGGGAGGACATCTGGCCAAGTAATGTGTAGGAGGAGGTCTGGGCTATGGTGTTAAATAGGCCGAAGTAACGGCCTAGTCGAGTAATGTACGGGCCCATGGATACGACTCCCTTGCGGTGCCTCTCGGTCTGATGTTGCATGGCGAGTGTGATGAAATATGCAATGTCAATGGGGTGGCCATTCGCCATGCACCATAAGAAGTAGACGCCGTGTGTGTTGACGACGCCTGTGCTCTCTCGGCGACCTGTAATAGTATAAGCTAGGAGTGCGTGGATATACCTGAGAGAGGGGGGGAGAGCGGAGGCTTTGCTGACGCTGGGGTTGTATAGTTGTCTTCCTGGGGTAATCTCTTTCCAGCAATCAAGGGGTCAGATATGGATGCGCCTAGAAAGGGTGGGGAAACTCTCCTCAGCCATAAACTGCTCGATGTAAAGGCCGAGTGCCACACCAAATTCTGGGACGCTGAGTTGTTGAACAAGCCATCCCAACCGAAATTGGACTATCCCAGGATTATCGAACCGTGTCATCACCGTCTGAAGGTGGAATGTGGCACAGAACTCGAGAGTGAGTTCAAGGTATGTAGGCTCCACGATCTGAAAGAACTGGTCCCATGGGTCAGTGGTGAGCAGGGCCCAGACATCATCTACCAAGCGGACTTGTTCGAGGGCCCTCCAGTCGATGCATCGGCCCATCGTGATATTGCGCGCACGCAGCAGCTGGTAGCATTCTTCCTGGGAGTCTTGTGAAAAAGTAAGAAATGGGTGGCGCACCTCGGAAGTGGGCCTAGTCGAAGAACTCCCTGGCCCCTTTTGTTTCTTAGAGGCGGGGACGGCAGCTTTCCTGGCTCGGGAAGATGACATGGGATCTATAAAAAAAATAGTAATTGATATTAAAATATAAGAAAAATAAGAAATGCAAATAATTAAAAATAAAGAGGCTGAGTAATAAAATAAAATAATTCCTAATATGAATGAGAATTAACCTTGGTAGTAGAATCTAATCATTTTTAAAATTTGCATAGGGATTCCTTTTATGAATGAATGTATATATACTAAACTAAGCAACAAATGGCATATTCATGTGTGTTTAAGTGGGATATTTACAATGTGTATTAGGTGGCAACTAACTATGGTGTTAAATGGCATAAAATTGGCAAATGGAATCCAAAATGGCAAGCAGAATTTTAGACTATTCTAGATTATTCTCTATTTCCTAATTCTCTAATAGCCTAAATCAATAATAACATTAATAAAAAATGCAGTAAAAATAAAATAAATGAGAAAAAGGGAGAAAATAGAACCAAATTTGGTGTCACACGGTCGTGGGTACTGTTGCAAGGGCGTGTGGATCGAGAAAATCTAGAATGGTAGCGTTTTAGAGGGCTGTGGTGGTGTTTTTGGAGGTTTGGAGAGGTTTTGAGGGAAAAAGCTTAGGGTTTAGATGAAATGGGAAGGGAGAAATGGCCCTGTATATATACATTTTGGGTCACACGGGCATATCGCACGCCCGTGTGAGTCGTGTTGAGCCCGTGCTTTTCGAAAATTGGAGGTTTTTGGCGTGCCACGTTCGATGAGCACGCCCGTGTTTCCTTTGAGCACAGCCGTGGAGATTAGTCCTTCGTTAAACGTACGAGCGTGGTAAGGTATACACGGCCGTGGAGATCAGTCTTTCGTTAAACGCACGGGCGTGTAATAGAGTGCACGGGCGTGTTTGAATTGACAGTAGCTTTCACGGGTTTGTGGCACGGGCGTGTGGATCTATGTTTGCCCGTGTGGAAGTTGCAGGGTTACCACGGCCGTATCGCACGGCCGTGTGTTTTTCTGTCTTACCCGTGTAGATGTCGAAGAGTAGCCATGGCCATTTCGCACGGCCTTGGTATTTTATCGGAAGCTCGTGTTTTGGGGAAACGATACTCTATTTGCACACGGTCTGCCCACACGACTGTGTCTCTGCTTTTCGGTATGCGCACGGCCTTAGGCACGCCCGTGTGCCTGGCCGTGTGGTCCATATTTTCTGCAGAAAAAGTGTTAGTTGCTGCATAAAAATACTAGAAAAATTTTAAACAAAAAAAAGTTACTAAGTTATTGCTCGGGTCGCCTCCCGAGAAGCGCTTATTTAGAGTCTAAGCTCGACTCTTCCTAGAGAGGTCAAGAAGAAATGGGATGGAGCCTAAGCTCCTCCTTGTTTTCTGCAAAATTCTCAATTTTATAATGTTTTAGCCTATGGCCATTTACCTTGAAAGTTCCGTGGTTGGGGTGTGCTACCTCGACAGTGCCGTATAGAAAGACTTTGAGAACGGTAAACGGACCTGGCCACCTTGATTTGAGTTTTCCATGGAATAGTTTCAATCTTGAGTTGTAAAGTAGAACGAGATCACCTGTTTCGAACTGCTTAGGTTGTTTTAGCCTTTTGTCGTGACGTCACTTCACGGCTTCCTTATATAATCGTGAATTTTCGTACGCGTTTTAGCGCCATTCATCTAGCTCATTTAGCTGCAGAAGTCTCTTTTCACCTGCACTTTTAAGATCAAGGTTTAGAAATTTTATAGCCCAGAATGCTTTATGCTCGAGTTCAAATGGTAGATGACAATTTTTTCCATAAACGAGTTTATAAGGAGATGTTCCTATGGGTGTTTTAAATGCAGTTCTGTAAGCCCATAGTGCATCATCTAATTTTCTAGACCAGTCCTTCCTATTTGATTCTATGGTTTTTTCTAGGATGCGTTTCTGTTCTCTGTTTGTCACTTCGACTTGGCCGCTAGTTTGTGGGTGGTAGGGGGTGGCTGTTCTGTGGTGTACTCCATACCTTCTTAAAATTTTTTCAAATTAGGTATTGCAAAAATGTGTGCCCCTATCACTTATGATTATCCTAGGTGTTCCAAATCGAGAAAAAATCTTCCTAAAAAATCGTACTACCATTCTAGCATCATTTGTAGGTAAGGCTTGAGCTTCTACCCATTTTGACATGTAATCTACTGCTACTAGTATGTACTTATTTCCGAATGAATTAGGGAAGGGTCCCATGAAGTCTATACCCCATACATCAAATATTTCACATGAAAGTATATAGTTTTGAGGCATTTCATTAAGTTGGGAGATATTACCTGTTCGTTGGCATTTATCACAAGAAGTCACATACCTGTTGGCATCTCTGAAAAGTGTAGGCCAGTAAAAACCTGATTCGAGAACTTTATAGGCGGTTCTGGTTCCATTGTGGTGTCCTCCTGTGGGTCCTGAGTGGCAGTGTTCCAAAATTTGATATGCCTCTATGTCATCAACGCATTTCCCTATGACCTGATCTGCGCAAATTCGAAAAAGAAAAGGATCTTCCCAAAAGTAGTTTTTCACATTAGCAAAGAATCGCTTCTTTTGCTGATGGGTTAACCCTTTTGGGGTTATATTGGCTGCTAAATAATTTGCAAAATTGGCAAACCAAGGAAGTGTCGTACCTGCTAAAGTTAGGAGTTGTTCTTCAGGGAACATATCGTTTATTTTTTCGAGGTACCTGGGTTGTGTATTTTCTAGTCTCAAGAGGTGATCTGCTACTAAATTTTCGGCTCATTTCTTGTCTTTAATTTCCAAGTTGAATTCCTGTAAAAGTAAAATCCATCTTATTAACCGAGGTTTTGCATCAGGTTTGGCTAAGAGATAACGAAGAGCTGAATGGTCAGTAAAAACAATGACTTTTGACAAGATTAAATAAGATCTGAATTTATCAAAAGCAAAGATAACATCTAGTAATTCTTTCTCCGTGGTGGTGTAGTTGGCTTGAGCAGCTGTCAATGTTCTGCTGGCATAGTAGATCGGTTGGAAGTGCTTGTCCCTTCGCTGTCCTAAAACTGCACCTACGGCAAAATCACTTGCATCGCACATTAGTTCAAAAGGTAGATTCCAATCAGGTGAAATCATAATTGGAGCGCTGACTAACTTGTCTTTAAGGATGCTAAAGGACTCTAAACATTCTTGGTCGAAGTTAAAAGGTATGTCTTTTTCTAGCAATTTAGTTAAAGGCTTAGCTATTTTAGAAAAGTCCTTAATGAATCTACGATAAAAACCGGCATGTCCTAAAAAACTTCTTATAGCCTTAACTGAACTGGGAAGGGGTAGTTTCTCAATAGTTTCAACTTTAGCTTTGTCTACCTCTATTCCTCTATTAGAGATTTTATGTCCTAGTACAATACCTTCCTGAACCATGAAATGACATTTTTCCTAATTTAGCACTAGATTTGTTTCTTTACATCTTATCAAAACAAGTTTCAAATTATTTAGACAGTGTTGGAAAGAGTTACCGAAAACGGAGAAATCGTCCATGAATACCTCCATGATATTTTCCCCAAATTCGTTAAAAACAGCTAGCATGCATCGCTGAAAAGTAGCAGGAGCGTTACATAAACCAAAAGGCATTCTACGATATGCAAACGTACCGTATGGGCATGTGAACATCGTTTTTTCCTGATCTTCTGGAGCTATCAGAATTTGGAAGTAACCGGAGAGGCCATCTAGGAAGCAATAATACATGTGACCGGCTAATCTTTCTAACATTTGATCGATAAAGGGCAAAGGAAAATGATCTTTTCGAGTGGCGTCATTCAGCTTTCGGTAATCTGTGCATACTCTCCATCCTGTGACTGTTCGTGTTGGCACGAGTTCTTCTTTGTCATTGGATACCACGGTTAGCCCACCTTTCTTAGGAACAACCTGCACGGAGCTTACCCAAGAACTATCAGAAATAGGATAAATGATACCTGCATCAAGAAGTTTAATTACCTCAGCCTTTACGACTTCCTTCATGTTAGGATTTAATCGTCTCTGAGCTTGCACTGTTGGTTTATATTCATTTTCCATTAAAATCTTGTGAGTACAGAAAGAGGGATTAATTCCCTTGATATCTGAAATTTTCTAGGCTATGGCTTGCCTATGTTTTCTTAATACTGGAGGAGTTCTTCCTTTTCTCTAGAGCTTAAATTTGATGCAATAATGACTGGCAAAGTTGAGTTCTCTCCTAAAAAAGCATATTCTAAGTGTTCTGGCAGTTGTTTTAATTCTAATTTAGGGGGTTCCTCAATGGAAGGTTTCTGTCTTAGCTTATCATGCATCTTTAAATTGTCATAGCTTATGTGCCTAGTGATAGTTTCGCTAGAGTCTAATTCTTTTCTTACTTTCTCCACTTCTAAGGAGGTTCCACCCTCTCCCTGAATAAGACACAATTCCAGAGTGTCGGCGATAGAGATTTCCTGCAAATTATCTTGAACAAATTAATCAACCATATCAACAAAATAACAAGAATCATCTTGTTCTTTGGAAAATTTCATGGCATCATAGATTTTAAAAATGACTTCCTCTTCACCAACTCTAAGAACTAATTTACCATCTCCTACATCAATGATAGCTCTAGCAGTGGCTAAAAATGGGCATCCTAAAATTAAAGGTACGTCAATGTCCTCATCCATGTCAAGCACAACAAAATCTACAGGGAATATAAATTTATCGACTTTTACTAGCACATCTTCAATAATTCCCCTAGGATACTTAACAGATCTATCAGCTAATTGGATGCTCATCCTAGTGGGTTTAGGTTCCCCTAGACCTAGTTGTTTGAACATTTTATAGGGCATGAGATTAATACTTGCACCTAAATCAGCCAATGCTTTATTAATAATTAAGCTACCAATTAAACAAGGGATAGTAAAACTCCCTGGGTCCTTTAGCTTTGTTGGCAGTTTATTTTGGAGAATGGCTGAACATTCCTCGTTGAGTTCTACTGTGGCTAATTCTTCCAATTTTCTTTTGTTCGTCAGGAGTTCTTTTAAGAATTTCGCGTATTTCGGCATCTGTGAAATTGCTTCAACAAAGGGTAAGTTAATATGTAATTGTTTGAAAAGTTCAAGAAACTTACCGAATTGGACGTCTGTTTGGTCATTCTTTAACCTTGCTGGGTATGGGATGCGAGGTTTGTATTCCCTGAGTGTTGGAGTGGTGTCATCCTTAGATTCCTCTACTTTATCCTTCGGCAGTTCGTGAGCATGCTTCTTTTCTGGTTCTGCTAGCACTTTACCATCTTTTAGAGTGATTGCTTTCACATGTTCTCTGGGATTTGGTTCAGTGTTGCTTGGAAGCCCGCCATGAGGTCTTTCTGAGATTAATTTTGCAAGCTGACCGATTTGGTTCTCGAGTCTTTGGATAGAGGCCTGTTGATTCTTTAATGCTGTTTCAGTATTTTGGAAACGAGTGTCTGAGGCGGCCATGAATTTAGTGAACATGTCCTCAAGGTTCGGCTTCTTTTCTTGTTGAGGCGGTGGCTACTGGAATACCGGAGGCTGTTGTCTTTGATTTCCTTGTCCTCCCCATGAAAAATTTGGGTGATTTCTCCAACCTGCATTATAAGTATTACTATAAGGATTATTTTGAGGTCGAGAATTATGACCCATATAATTGGCTTGTTCGGCTTCCATGTTGTGTAGATGGTCTGAATTAAACATATTTCCTGGGGCTGCATCACATTGCATCACTGATTGAGCCTGCGTGGAACCAACAAAATTATCAAATTTTTTATTTAAAAGTTCTACTTGGTTAGTGAGCATAGCAACAGCATCAATATTATAGACTCCTGCGGCTTTCGTCGGCTTTGTCCTCATGACTTGCCATTGATAGTTATTCAATGACATTTCCTCAATAAATTCGTAAGCTTCGTCAGGTGTTTTATTATTGATGGTTCCGCCTGCGGCTGCATCGATCATCTGCCTAGTTGATGGGTTTAACCCATTGTGGAAAGTTTGAACCTGTAGCCATAAAGGTAATCCGTGGTGAGGGCATCTTCTTAAAAGATCTTTGTACCTTTCCCAGGCATCATAAAGTGTTTCTAAATCCATCTGCACAAAAGAAGAAATATCGTTTCGTAATTTAGCAGTTTTAGCAGGGGAAAATATTTAAGCAAAAATTTTTCAGACATTTGGTCCCATGTAGTAATTGAGCCTCGTGGTAGAGAGTTTAACCACTATTTTGCCTTATTTCTTAGGGAAAATGGAAATAGCCTTAGGCGAATGGCGTCATCAGTAACGCCATTGATTTTAAAAGTGTCGCATAGTTCTAAAAAATTGGCTAGATGTGAGTTGGGATCTTCATCCTGTAAACCGTCAAACTGCACAAGTTGCTGAATCATCTGAATAGTACTAGGTTTTAATTCAAAATTATTAGCAGTGATAGCAGGTCTAACAATACTAGTTTGAGTACCAATCACACTAGGTTTAGCATAATCATACATAGTACGCAGAGCTTCTTCTGGTTCAGCAGGTAGTGCTGGAGGTTGGTGAATATTTTGATTTGCGGCCATCTCTTCAGTAGGTTCTGGCTCTTGCTCAAGTTCCTGCTCTGGATAATGTAAACTTCGTCTAATTTCTCTACGATTTCTGCGGACTGTAGCTTCCAAATCTTCGTCAAAAAGTAGTGGTCCTGACGGGTTGCTTCTAGTCATAAACTAGAAAAACCTAAAAATAAAATAAAATAAAATAAAATAAAATAATTAAAAGAAAGAAAAAAAATAACAATAAAAATAAAAATAATTAAATAAATAAATAATGGTAAAGTAATAGAAATCGAGGTTTCATAATATTTCAGTAATTTCCCCGGCAACGGCGCCAAAAACTTGATATCGGCGTGCGTGATATGAAGTAATAAAATTTATAAAGAACTTGATCAAACCTAAACTGACTAATATCACGACGTTTTTAAGGCATGCGCACCTGTCGACAGTAGTATAGTCTAGTGATAAGATCGAGTATCGTACCCAAGGGAACCAAAAGTACTATTACTCACTTTCTTTCTATTATTTAACCTAAAAATTAAGTGAGGGTTTATTTAAAACTAACTCTAAAACTAACTAAGAAAAGCAGGAAAAATAAATTGGGAAGAACTTTTAGGGAAAAGCTAATTGATATGATTAATACTTAAGGGAGAATCCACCTAGACTTCACTTGTTATTATTTTCTTGAATTATACGAGTTATTTACTTGACTTGATCCGTAGAGATCCCTAATCTATGCTAAACCCTCCGTCGAGGAGAAGAGCAACTAGGCCTAAGTTGTTAATTAAAGTTCCTTTAATAATTAACTCCCTAGGTTGCATTAATTCGATCTATGGTTCCCCATATTAGGTTTGACCCTAATCCGGCAGATTTATGTCGCCCTATGTCTAGGGTTGCATGCAACTCTGCTTAATTATGGTAGATCTACTCTTATCACAGGGACTTTTGCTCCTCTGCTCTAAGCACATCCAATTCTTGAATTAATACCTAGGTTTATTAACACAAGAATTAAGCACACATAATTAAAAACAACTCAAGTATTTATCATATAACTCAAGAATAAATAATAGCAAGATTCATCTTAGGTTTCATCCCCCTCAAGTATTCGAGGGGTTTAGTTCATAATAAAGAAAGAAAACATCTCAGAAGATATAAAATAACAAAACATAAAAGAAACCAAAAACCCCTGAAGGAATTTAGGAGAATCCTCTATGTTGATGCAGAACTTCGGCTTCTGAGATGAATCGATTGGCTTCTCCCTTCGAGTAATCCCTTGCTTCTACCTGTGGTGTGACAGAAAGACGAGAGGAAAAGAATATAGAGGGTGTGTAAAAGATGAAAGAAGGCCCTCTCTATGTTGCCTCATGGGGTCTTTATATAGAGAAGTTTTGGGGACTCTTTCTTAGCCCCTAAGCATCCCAATTTGAGTGAAATTCGTCTTTCCCGCGACTAGAACATGCCCGTGTGCCACGCCCGTATGGGTTTCGACAGAGGCCGTGTGATTCAGCACGCCCGTGTGCAGTGGCCGTGCTTGTCGGGGCATTGTCCGTGCGATCTTTGTGAGGCACGCCCGTGTGGCACGGCCGTGTGGCACGGCTTGGCCCGTGTGATTCGTGCATTTTGGCCCATTTTTCACCGTTTTGGGCTCGTTTTCTGTTCTTTCATCTTCCCTAGGTTCTCCTAAGTATAAGATATGAAAAAGAACGATTAAGAGCACCAATTCTCACTAAATTGAGAATAATTCATCCATAATATAGGCTAAACATGAGGTAAAAATATGTATAATTTAGCGCTTATCAATAAGAGTTAGAATCCTACACATTAGATGAAAAAAAAAGGCAGAACAATTAACATGCCGTTGTTTTTTAACCTCTAAAAGTTGCATGATGTCCTTCCTCCCACTTCAACTAAGTGCTAACAAATTATTTCCTTTAAGATGGGAAAAAATGTTGCAAACTCAGTAATGGTAAAATTGTGGCCCCCTCGATTGCATAAGATGAAAAACATACCAAAGAAAAGGAGAGAAAGAAAAAGATTACTTGGCAAATAAATTGGATATATTCAAATTAAAATCATTAGATAATAACAAAAAAAAAATGATACAGACATCTACCTAGCTCCATACCTTTTAATTTAAAATCATATTCCTCATCAGCAGCTACGATACAATTACAAAGTTCTTGGATCTTTTCTACTTGGCAAGGTTAGAAAAAAAATTCCTTAACATACAAATTCATTAAAATCACAACTAAAACAATTTCTTTTATAAAAACAATTCAAGAGTTCAATAATAAAGCAACTTTTACCAAAAAAAAAAAATAAACAAGAAAAGGAAAATCCATGTAATTCAAAACAAATAAAACAAGAAACTTCCAAAGCAAAGCAGAAGAAAAACTTGATTTTCACTGGAAATCCATCTCCAGTATCACACTTCCAAACCACCCAAAAACAATTTTCAAACAATAAATTAATCATATTAACCCTAAATAATTTTCAAACAACATTTTCTCTCAACCCTCCCCCCAAAAATAAAACCTTTTAAATGTAAGGAAATACCGAAAAAAGAAAGAAAATGGATAACAAAATGCAAGGAGAAGAAGTACCTTTCTTTTATATTATGTCCAAGTATTAAATAAGTCTCTGCTTAACCAGAAAGCTAAGGCAACTAAAGAAATACGAACATAAGAAGGGGTTAAAGAGTTTACTATGGAAGCTCACAAAAAGGTAGTTTTGGGTTGACTCGTGGGCGACTTCGATAAGAGCTTAGAGACGCTGGAGATTTTCATGATTGAAAAGAGCAACAGAGTGGTGAGATTGGGGTGTTTTGAGGATACCCATTTTAGGGGGAAAAATTAGCGGTTTCAGGGGAAAATTTTTGGGATAAAAAGGCGCAGTGTTTTTTAAGTAAAATGATTTTCTCTTATCATTTGTCACCGTTTTGCTCTGCTAAAAATTATTAGATTATTACTATTTTTTATAAATTAGATTTTTATAAAAAAATCAAGTACTCTCAAAATAAATATCCTATTTTTAATAAGAAATAAAAAGATTATTAAATGGTTGTACTTAATTATTAAGTTAGAATTATCTAATGTAAGTAATCAATCTCTCACATATTAAATTCTTATTAAAGATTGAAAATTTAATCATAATTTCATATTATTATTATTTGATCTAATCTCCATTTTATTAGAGATATTTTTTTCTAACTAAAATATAACTATTTTGGTAGATGTTCGATGTGGAATGATTTTAGTCTTTGTATTTCATTTTTATTTGTTATAATTTGGTCCTATCCAAAATAGATAGTTATCTATCCATATCAATCTGTTACTTTTTTTTTATTTATCAAATTTTTTAAATCTAATATTTAAATATATCAAATGGTTTAGATTAAATATTTTTAAATATAAAAGTATTAATCGATTGCATAAAATTTCATCATTTAACAAATCTAAAGTAAACCTTAAATCCTAACATTTAATATATATAAAGCTTATCTATTATCTCTTAAATAATTTAAAATATAATCATAATTTTAATATATTAAAATTAATATTATCTCTTTTACAATTATATAAGAAATTATTTAATATATAAATTAAAAATCATTAATTAATCTAAACCCTAAACCATAATCTCTTAAACCCTAAACCATAAATCTTAAACACTTAATCCTTAACCCCTAAACCCCTAACGACTAACCCCTAAACCTTAAACCCCAACCTTTAAAACATAAACCATAAACCATAAACTGTAAACCCATATGAATTTAATCAACATTAAGTACTGCTTCCACAATAATATATACACACACATTAATATCTATCTATATAAAATTAATGATTGGTGGTATATTGGGAGTTAGGACATAAGAGTTCTTCTTTTGATATGGCAACACTTCTATATAGTTGGGAAAGTTATAACACAAGTCGGTATAGTGTTGGATAAAACCGATTCTTATTTAAGCGTTGCCTTAGGCATGCATATCCCGACCCTATACAAATAGTTGGCCAAAGCATATGTCGGCAGTTTATCCCAACACTTAGGAAAGTTGTAACAGTTCGTTTTCGGCATAACCAAAATAGTGGTTTCGAGACCACAAAATTTGAGGCCAAAATAATTATTTTAATTTTTTTGAGGTCTATTGTATAATAATATTATTGTGTGAACACTTAGGAAAGTGTTGGCCCAAAATTTTTTTTCTTCTTTTAATAATAAAATTTACTATTGCGAACATCATAAGAGGAAGAGACAGTACAAAGCTTATTAAAAAATAATAATTTATATTTTTCTTATTTATGATTAAAATTTTTAAATATATATAATATAAATTTTGAAACATTTAATTAAAAAAACCCTAAAATCCTAAACCCCAAACCCATAATCACAAAACCCTAAAATCCTAAACCTCAACCCTATAAACATAAAACCCTAAAACCTTAAACTATATAAACTATAATCCCTAAATCATAAACTCTAAACACTAAACCCTAAACCTTAAACTAAATTGATTTTTTGCGGCATTTTTATGAAAAACCTTATTCACGCTCGAAGTTATTAAGTTATTTTTAATTTGAATATCTAATTATTCACAAACTGATGATGTAAAATTTTAAGAATATTCATATTTTAAATCCAAATTTTTAGTTCTACACATTCAAAAAAAGCCGAAATTAAGGAAATTTGGGACGTTACACCTTTATACAAAGAGTTGGCCAGAGCGTATGCTGACAAGTCTATCCCAACACTTAGGAAAGTGTCGCCCCAAAACTGTCGTCTTAGGACTAAACAAAAGCCAACTCTTATTCAAGCATTGCCTTAGGCATATATATCGCAACCCTTATACAAAGAGTTGGCCAAAACGTAGTCTATCCCAACACTTAGGAAAGTGTCGCCACAAAAGTGTCATCTTAGGACTACACAAAAGCCAACTCTTATTCGAGCGTTGCTTTAGGCATACATATCCCAACCCTTAGGAAAGTGTTGCCCCAAAAGTGTCGTCTTAGGACTAGACAAAGCCAACTCTTATTTAAGCGTTGCTTTAGGCATGCATATCCCAACCCTTATACAAAGAGTTGGCTAAAGCCCAGTCTATCCAACACTTGCCCCAAAAGTGTCGTCTTAGGACTAGACTTTTGGCAACTCTTATACAAGTGTTGCTTTAGGCTTTAATATCCCAACACTTATGAAAGAGTTGCCTAAAGCGTATTTTGACCAGTCTATTGCAACACTTAGGAAAGTGTTGCCCCATAACTGTCGTATTAGGGTATTTTTGTTGTAGTGATAAATTTCTGCAAAAATATTTATATATTCTGCAGAATTTAAAGCTCAAACTCGAATATAAATATTTCAAGAAAAAATGAGAAATCAAAATAACGTAGAGTAGTTAAATGTAATAAAAAAAAAAAACTATTTCTAATTGCTATACATAATGAATATGATATGAGACTTTATTTGAAGAGTCCGATGAACATCAAATTTTCAAATATTATCAAAATGGAAATTAAAAAGTTTTAGTTTTTTTTCCGATAAATATTTGTTTTTCTAAAAAAATTAATTTTATTTTTTTATTATAACGGTCGCGTTAACAAGGGGTTAACGAAAAATTAGATAAAAGGATCGAAATTTTCAAATCGATAAAACTACAAGAATTTAATATTTCGGAATTAAAGTGGAAGAGGGTATATATTTAAAGCTTTTTTTAATTTCATGTTGTTTTTTATGTATATTGAAACAGCCTAACTTTGTCTGGTGTTATCCATACGAAATCAGACGAAATCAATTTTTTTTAAAGGGGACGATATCAAAATTGTAAAATTTTAAGGTCAAAATTTTAAAATTATATTAAAAGTGTACGGGCCTAAATTTGCCCGGGCCCAATCAACCAGAAACAAAAAAAAACCATAAAATAAATTAAACCAATAATGTCCCTTTAATGTCCAAATTAAAAAAATTAAACAACCCCGGGCCCAATCAACCAGAAACCAAAAAAAACCATAAAATAAATTAAACCAATAATGTCCCTTTAATGTCCAAATTACAAAAATTAAATAACCCCGGGCCCAATTGCAAACCCTTACCCAATTTTGATGGCCCGATTGGCCCAAGACCTTAGCCAAATTCGGCTAAACCAGAACCCTAAGCTAACCCTATCAGCCGCCGCAACCCTCAGCCTTCTCACGTGCCTCCACCAGCGCTCGATGCCCGAGGCTCACCCCTTAACTGTCCTTTACACCAAAATGGCGAACCACCGCCATTGACTTCCATCTGTACCTGCATCCGTCCCATCACGTCTACTCAAAACCTGCAAAAACAATAGAACACGAAAGCAGAAACGGCAACACAAAATAGTGCAAAAAGGCAGCAAGCAAAGGGAGACACGAACAGAGAAGCTATAGTAATATATTGTATTTTATCCCGTTCGGCTATAAAGGAGTCATTGATATTCAATGTAAAAAGGGGTTTTTTCAAAAGAAAAGAAAAAGGGTTGTATACGAGGGGTTTTTTTTTTTGGAGAGAAAAAACGAAAAAGAACAAGAACATCTGTAAACGGAAACGAAAAATCAATCAAAATCGAGTTCTTGAAAGGTGATTTCAAATCTGAATATATTTTTTTTCTCCTTTTGTTTCTTCATTTCGAATACTCATTTCCATTTATGCATGTGAAAATAGAGAGTTGAGAGACTTACCTCTGTAAACGCACCATCGAAACTCCGTTCTCTTCATTTAAGTTGAAGTGAGGATGGATTTTGGGGTCTGAAAATGAAAATGGTCGCACGTTTGGCCTTCTCTTCTTCGTTATAATCGAAGCTAGAAGGGCTGAATATTGAAGTCTTTGAGTTCGGCTTCAAACGACAACATCTTATCGGCTAATCACCGATTTTGGTGGTGGTGGAAAAGGTTTTGGTTTAATTGAGAAAGAGGGATCGGTGGGGAGAAAGAAGGAGGCTGTTCATATCCTTTGTTTGATTTTAAAATAGTATTGCTTTTAGGTTTAGGATAGGTTTTATCAAAATGTAGTAATTAATATTGTTTTAAATCAATTTAATGCCTTTAATGTCGTTGTCTAATGTATTTCAAATACCCATAGAATCCGTTCAAATCAATTGGAAGGGTATTTTGTGTGTTTAGTCCCTCTGTTTTGCATGGATGTTCGATCGCCTTGCTATCTTTATTTCTTTTGTTTTTTAATTTTGCCCCAATATTCGCATGCTGTTTCAAATTAGTCCGCGTCCAAGCGCTGCACTTCGAGATTTGGTTCATTTGCATTTTAAATCCTTTTGATTTACGCGCCTTATGTTTTAGTCCTAAATTATGTTTCAATGGTTTATCTATTTACGAATTTCCTCTTTTATTTTGCCCTTTTTTTTATTGAGTCTTTTCTATTTCAATTTATATTTTAATTTTTTTTGTAATTTATTTATTATGCACCTTTGAAAGAAATTAATTTAGTATATAACTTCGAACTATTTTGTTGGTTTTACATCGTTTTAATTTTTATTTAAATTTTTTTTATTTTCTATTTTCCATACTTTCATTCGTGCATACATTTTTGTTATATGAATTCCCTTTATTTTTTCTTTTTTATAAATCTTTTTGATCTAAAGGTTTATGTGATATTCCATTTAAATGCTTTTATACATCATTCTATATACGTACACATAATTTATACGAATCTTTCTTAAATTTATGTATACATTATTAATTTCGTAGTACTCTATATATATATATATATCTTTTTTTCTTTTAGGTCTATTTTTGTATATATGTATATTTTACTTTAAATTTATTCACATATGATTTATTTCTTTTAAAGACTGTGTTTTATCACATATTTTTGTTTATTTCAAACACTTTTAAATATCATCCCTTGTATATAGATCATTTCTATTAAGTTTTTTAACATTCATTACATTTTAATTTTCTACATATATGTTATTTGTTTAAGAGTTTTCACATGAATTTAAAGGCCTTGCATGCACTATTATCTTACGTATATATTTTAATATTACATCATATATATATTTTCATATGCTACGTATGTATATTTTTTAACATTATATTCTATATTATGTATATACTCTTTTTAAATACCATTTTTATACCATCTGTTTTAAACCCCTCATATGTTATTTTTAAATTATTTAGTTAAATCACCTCAAATTATTTTGCCTCGAAATTGCTTTATATTTTAATTATTTTAAATTATTTTACTATTTTGCTAGTATTATTATTTTATTATTATCATTATTAATTCGTATATATATGTATATATTTTATGTACATACTTTTAATATTATTATTTTATTTATTTTTAATATATATACGTATATGTAAATATTTTTATAATTTCTAATACCTATATGTGTATATATTTTACATACTTTTAATATTATATTTTTAATATGTATCTCGTATATGTCTTTAATATCTTATTATTTATTTTTTTATTGTACTATGTATATATTTTTAAATACTCTATTATGTGTGTATTTTTAACATCATATTATGTATACATTTCATATTATTTTATATATATATATATATATATATATTTTAATACCCTTATTATATTATTTAATATCGTACGTATTTGTTAATGTTGTGAAATTACTATTATTATTATTGATCGCATATTCGCATTTTATGTTATCATTTGCATGTTTCAAATTTAATATATGTCTAGATTGTCTTGCATTACAATATTGGTACAAATTCTTGCGTCATTTTCAAAATACTTTTTCATGTTTTTAAATAAATAAGGCAATGCACCGATTTTGATATAAGTCGTCCATTTCATCGCTATGTTGGGTGAATATTGTCGGCTCGTGCTAAAAATGAAACATCCTTCTAAAAAACCGAAAACTAAAAATTTTCTTGTTTTCGATCGGATCTCGACTCAATGTTAAATCGAACTTGTGTTTTTGAAAATTAAGACAACACGTGTTCAATAAGATACCAATTTTGGGGGTCGCGGGGGTGCTAATACCTTCCCCGCGCGTAACCGACTCCCGAGCTCTATTTTTCTCTGGATTTTAAACGTAGACCTAAGCCCGGTTTTCTTTCTTTAAAATATAAATTTCATAGGTGTCCGATTACACCTAGAAATAAAAAGATCGGTGGCGACTCCTCTTTTTAAATAAAGCTAAAATTTGATTTTTTCAAAGTTTCAATCAATCGCCACAATTAGCGACCAAAGCTACCAAAGCAAAATTTTACGTCGCTACAGCTGGCGACTCCACTGGGGAACAGTTTTTGAGAGTCGAGTCAAAAAATAGACATGTGTTGTCGAAATTTTCAAAATTCGTTGTTTGATTCAATATTTAGTCATGATCCTGAAATTTTTCGAAAAATCATGTATTTGCATCTATTGTAGATATTTTGTTGACTTGTTTTATCATTTCGTTTTTAAGCTCCAAGTTTTTACCATTCTAGTTTAGTTTTGAATAAAACGAAAAGGTTTGTGAGTTTCTCCTCACCCACCGTGCACGTACATTTTTGCATAACATGAGCGCCATACCCGGGCTCCGTCCATTTAAGTGAAAGTAAACGCTATGCCTTTGTGAGTTAACATGTCCCTCCGCACAGGCTAGTGAATACTTTCGGGTTACATATGACTTATGCTTTCGTGAGTTAACTTATCCCTCCGCATAGGTATAAGTACATGTAATCCCTCGAATTGAACTCGTAAGCCTGCGATGGGCCATGACCGAGGCTCTGTACTGATCTTAGTGGATGATAGTACAGACAATTCGAGTACCCTCTAGAACCAAAACCTCATATAGTGAACCGTACAAGCTGTCCAACTAGAACCATGCTGAACCCCCGCTCGTTTAGTAGTCACCGAAATAAGTACACGCGAGAGACGCCTCTTACCTTTAGCACTTTTACTTTTTATGCAAGGGGATTGGGTTAGTTTAATAAACTGGATCGGGTAGCTTAACTTTTTAAATTTTCCGTGATTTCTTTCTCTGCCTATATTTGACTACTAACCAAGGTTGTTCGTCTTTGCTTTATTTTCATGCATTATAGGCATCATATTAGGAAGGTGTTGATTAGAGACAAGTTGCCAAAAATGGGTTTCTGATGGAAGAGTCAATTATACAAGTGACAGAAACTTTTCGTAATAGACTCTTTTGATTAATGAAATGCCTAAATAGGGGCTATCTTGAAATCGACACCAAATTTGTACATTCCTAACTAACATTCATTTGACATTTTTTTTCATTCATTCATTGCATATACACATCCCATAATCATCCACTAAGGCCAAAATCATACGATTCGCAGTGGCAACAATACAAGGCTGGAATCACATCATTCGAATAGAACGCGCCGGCAAACTGGAGTAATGGAGGCTGAACTTAATGAAAGAATCGAAAGGATGGAAAGATTCCAAAAGGAACTACAAGAGCAACTGGCTAGGTCACAGCAAGAAAAGAGGGATCTAATGGTGAGATCTCGAGAGGAATCACTTGAATGAAAAGATCAAATAGCCAAAATGGTGGAGATGATGTTGGTTTTGGTTAAAGAGAAAGAACCATTGCAAGGCCCTGAAATCATAGAACCCCAATCAAGAGCAAATCAGTATCCACTCTATCCCTCAGGATTTACTCCACTGCACGCCCATACAACATAAAGGGGGTGCACTCAAGGGGAATCTGTAGGCCTAGAGCAACAACCTGCACCACCTGCTCACCTGGGGCAAGGTATATTTGTGTCGAATCCCGGAGCTACTCATTCCAATCCTCTTGTTCTGGATGATCCAATAGGAATAGCCAAATTGAAAATAGACGATCATGACAAGTATAAGAGTTTGGAAGAAAGGCTCAGGGCAATAGAAGGTACTGAAGTCCTCTCTGCGTTAAGTGTCAAAGAGCTCAGTTTGGTACCCGATCTGGTTCTGCCTCCGAAGTTTAAAGTGCCAGACTTTGAAAAATATGATGGAGCGAGTTGTCCAAAGGGGCATCTTATCATGTTTTGCCGAAGGATGACTGGCTATATAAATGAAGATAAGCTGCTCATACACTGTTTCCAAGATAGCCTAGTCGGATCGGCTCTTCGATGGTATAATCAACTTAGCAGAGAAAGGATCCGATCATGGAAAGATTTAGCATCAGCATTTGGTGAACAGTACAAGCATGTGTCTGACATGATGCCTGATCGATTGACTCTACAGAGGATGGAAAAGAAGCCAACTGAAACTTTTAGGCAGTACGCGCTGAGATGGAGGGATATTTCGGCACAAGTAGAACCACCTTTAACCAAAACTGAAATAGCGATTCTTTTCATCAACACGTTGAAAGCACCTTTTTACGACAAGTTGGTCGGGAGCGCCACGAAGGACTTCACGGATATCGTGGTATCTAGGGAACTGATTGAGAGCGCCATCAAAAGTGGAAGGATGGAAGTCCCCGAGAGCTAAAAAGGAGGCAACACCCATGAAGAGAAAAGAAGAGCCAGAAACCCATATAGTGGGAATAGGAAGCCACTATACTTCTAATTCGTACCCAATTCAACCAACGGCCACGATATCACCCACCTCCAAACTTCACATGCTCGGGAGTGTTTTGAACAGTGGAACTGTGGAAGGGACCCGTGCACTTTTAAAGCTAATCTAGAGTAATATTCAAAACATACTTATTGCCTTAAACCTAGAGGCGATAAGTTTCTTTTTGTGAAATAGGCTTGGGTCCAAGATCTTTATTTCAATGAAATGCATCTTTTTGAGTGAATTTTCTTCTATTTATAGATTCTTTCATTTGGACTTTCATTCTTTTATTTTACATTCATGATCATACCGTACATATAATCTTCTTAAGAATCATTTATTCTTTGAAATATACCTTCGTGCCCACAATAGGTGCCCAGATATCGATGTCATGAGCGATGCTGCTACTGACTCCCTTTGGAGTAAGATATGTGTCTAGAGGGATTTCAAGACTTTGAAGATAACGGAGATCGTGCCTATCTTCCGATTTGTTAAGGATGGCGAAATGAGATGAAGGACAAATCCCAACTTACAAAGGGTTAGTTGACATTGCGAGTTTGGAAAAGAGATGAAGATTAAAGCCTAGCTCACCGTAGAAATGAGGCAAGACTATTGAGGTATTTCCAAGAATTCAAGGATATTTTCGCACTATGCACTTGGGAACACCTTGAAAGAAGTCCATAAGGGTGTCTAAAGAACACATGACAGTGGTCATACAATGGTGAGGCTAATCATGAGGATCGGATATTATTGGTCCACTATGGAAAAGGAATGGCATCAGTTATGTCAATAAAACTCACGCGCTTCTTCTATTTCTTCAAATTTCTCAATGCATGGGGCATAGGGGCATCATCGTCGTGGTCGTCAATCACTTCGCTAAGAAAGTGAAAGTTACTTTATATGCCAATATTATAAAGTCGACAGTCATCAAAAAAATAAAAATAAAAAAAAAAGAAAAAAAAAGAAAAAGAAGATCAAATGCAAAAAAGAATCATGTTTTATAGTGCGCGATTGTACAATGTCAAAAGATTACAGTTCAAAGATTAGGCGCCCTATCACAATACAACAAAGGCTGCCAAAAGAAAAAATACAAAAAAAAGAAAAAAAAAAGAAAAAGAGTTATAACAGGTGATCGAGACTTGTAAATATTGGCATAAGAAGCTATCTTTTACTTTTTATGCTTATTAAAGTTGACCAGTACCTTCGCTGGGGCATTAGAGGTGATTCTGCCCATGGAAATTAAGATTCTTTTCCTCCAAGCTTTGATCAAATCAAGAGTCGGATGAAATAAAATGTCTTCAGTAAACTTGACTGCAGAAAAAGGTCTGAAAGCATTCATCATAGTCAAATGTACGAGAAATGGATAATGGCAAGTCATGACAGAAGATCCTTTCTGTACAAAAGGATTTCAAAGGAAAATGAATGCTTAAGAACTTTATGAGATAAAGGAAGCTTTCCCCAGAGGAGCACTAACCCAATCCTAAATGCGAATTCAGTTCAGAGATACTTAAAAAGGAGAGGCCAAGGAAAAGGGTGCCTTGAGACTTTAAAAAAAAAAAGAAGAAGAAGAAGAAAGAAAGAAAAAAGAAAGAAAAGAAAATGGAGAGGCCAAGGTGAAAACCCGCAAAGGGCGCCTTGAGACCAAAAGGGTTTTGAGTTGAAAACCCAGAAGGGCTGCTCAAATTTTGATAAAACGAGACATATGGTAGTCTTGCTATGCTTGAATTGACAATGAAGAAGTGTGCTATGTCTTGGAGCATCGACAAAGTACTCCGAATCCCCTAAACATATGTTAAGCTCAAAATGGTCTTAAAAGAGTTTGTACAGAGAAGCTCAGGCTGCGATATCTGGGGCACTTAGCTTCCCATTTTTTACCCATTTTGAATTTATCTTTGATTATCTTATTCTTTTCAAACTGCGCTTCTAATAAACTTGCATTTGCTCTCATTGTTTAACTTGTTTGTTTCGAGCCGTACTCTTAATCAATTTTATTCTTGTCCATTAATACGATCATTTCAAGCATTTCACATTGAAATAATGATTAATGGACCGGTCATGCTTTTATAAAAAGAGTTTCGCATATTACTCTGAAAGCCTTTAAATAGTACAAGAACCTGAAACGGGACTGTTGTTTAAGAGCTCACCAAGTGTCGGAGTTGGAAATATTTGAGCTTGAATTGAGTGTATCTCTTCAGATTTTCTGTCAAAGAGATTAGCTGAACAGAAACAAGATATCGCGTCAGTGGTATAATCCCGATGAAAACAAGCAATGGCAACCTAAGCATAAAAATGGGGATCATTCTTGAAAAAAAGAGATATTCTGCATCCATGCAAATATCACGCATAAACGTCTGGTTAGGTCACCTGAGGAGAGGTTGATTGATGGAACAAGTTACAAATCCTATACCTCTGAGTTACAGTGGGGCAAGCTGTTGAGCAAAACGCAATTATTTCCTTGGATTTTGGGTCGAAATACCAGCCGAGCAATAGGGCAGCGTACTACGTCAGTGATAGAGCCTTGATGGATAATAAATGATGACAAGATCTAGAGCATTTTGAAAGGACATACTCCAAATAAAGAAATGTTGAGTATTACCCGGATAAGAATTGGATGAGTACAAGAGCCTCAAAGTAAGAACAAAGTTCAACAGGGGCAAAAGAGTGATATCCGAGAGACACAGATTACTCGTAAAGCTGGAAGACGAGTACGAAGCCTGAAGAGAAAGTCAAGAGTCAGAGCAATGAATGCAGATTATCACAATAATCATGAAAAAAGAGACACAGACATATAGCATAATCATGTAGGCATATAGGCATTTAGGACAAACATACGCATATCATGATGACATCATGCATGACATGTACAGATACTTCAGCAGAACAAAAGGTTTCAAAGATAACTGCACCAAATCAAGGAAAAGACACCTGAGTTCCACCAGATGATGTGTTTTGGTACTCCGAGGTACCTTTAATTTATGTTTCAAAAAAATCAACTCATATCGCGAGAGATGAGTTGAGCCTCAGGACACGCTGAGGTATTTTCAATTCCCGTTTTTCAAAAGCCAACTCATATAACAGAGGTGAGTTAAGCTTTTTCAGTTCAGTTTTTATTTCTGTTTCTCCAAGTCAACTCATATTACAGAGGTGAGTTGAGCTTTTTCAATTTCAGTTTTTATTTCTGTTTCTCAAAGTCAACTCATATTACAAAGGTGAGTTGAGCTTTTTCAATTTCAGTTTTTAATACCTGTTTCTTAAAGTCAACTCATATTACAGAGGTGAGTTGAGCTTTTTTTAATTTTTGTCTTTTTATTTTCTGCTTTTCAAAAATCAACTCATATTACAGAGGTGAGTTGAGCCTCAAGACACGTTGAGGTATTTTCAATTTCTTTTCAATTTCTTTTTCAAAAATCAACTCATATTACAGAGGTGAGTTGAGCCTCAAGGCACGTTGAGGTATTTTTAATTTCTTTTTCAAAAAATCAACTCATATTACAGAAGTGAGTTGAGCCTTGGCTCACACGCTAAGGTATTTTCAATTTCTGCTTTAATTTATGTTTCAAAAAAAATCAACTCATATCGCAGAGGTGAGTTGAGCTTTTTTAATTTCTGTTTTAATTTCTATTCGTCAAGAGCCAGCTCATGTTACAGAGGTGAGTTGAGCTTTTTCAATTTTTGTTTTTTAAATTCTGTTTCTCAAAGTCAACTCATATTACAGAGGTGAGTTGAGCCTTTTCACTTTCTGCTTTTCAAGAGTCAACTCATATTACAGAGGTGAGTTGAGCTTTTTCAATTTCTGCTTTTAATTTATGTTTCTCAAAGTCAACTCATATTACAGAGGTGAATTGAACTTTTTCATTTTCTGTTCCTCAAAGTCAACTCATATTACGGAGGTGATTTGAGCTTTTTCATTTTCTGCTTTTCAAAAATCAACTCATGTTACAGAGGTGAGTTGAGCCTCAAGACACGTTGAGGTATTTTCAATTTCTTTTCAATTTATTTTTCAAAAATCAACTCATATTACAGAAGTGAGTTGAGCCTCAGGACACGCTGAGGTATTTTCAAATTCAGTTTTTCAATTCATGTTTTTCAAAAATCAACTCATATGACAGAGGTAAGTTGAGCCTCAGGACACGTTGAGGTATTTTCAATTGCTGCTTTTCAATTTATGTTTTTCAATTTATGTTTCAAAAATCAAACTCATATTACAGAGGTGAGTTGAGCCTCAAAACACATTGAGGTATTTTCAATTTCTTTTCAATTTTTTTTTCAAGAAATCAACTCATATTACAGAGGTGAGTTGAGCCTCGGTTCACGTTGAGGTATTTGCAATTTCCTTTTAATTTGTGTTTTTAATTTCTGTTTATTCAACTCATGTTGCGAGAAGTGAGTTGATCTTTTTCAATTCCTGCTTTTTAATTTCTGTTTATTCAACTCATATTGCAAGATGTGAGTTAAGTCTCAAATTACACACTGAGGTAGTTTCAATATTTGCTTTTCATTTTCTGTTTTCTCAACTCGTATTGCAAGAGGTGAGTTGAATATCAGGTCATACATTGAGATTAAAGACTGAAGCCGATCGAAAAGACCAGATTTTGTCTCTCTGAAGTTGCGGTGAAACGGATCGAAGACAAGGAGTCTCATGCCCCTGAAGCTACGGTAAAGCATATTGACGTTATTTGAAGAAGAGGAATGCCAAGAAGAGGAGATCCTACAAGACCAGGCAAATTTGGCCCTTTTGAAGTCTTTGCTCTATTCTCGTTACACGACAATGAGCAAAGAGGGGCAGTTGTACGGGCCTAAATTTGCCCGGGCCCAATCAACCAGAAACCAAAAAAAACCATAAAATAAATTAAACCAATAATGTCCCTTTAATGTCCAAATTACAAAAATTAAATAACCCCGGGCCCAATCAACCAGAAACAAAAAAAAAACCATAAAATAAATTAAACCAATAATGTCCCTTTAATGTCCAAATTACAAAAATTAAATAACCCCGGGCCCAATTGCAAACCCTTACCCAATTTTGATGGCCCGATTGGCCCAAGACCATAGCCAAATTCGGCTAAACCAGAACCCTAAGCTAACCCTATCAGCCGCCGCAACCCTCAGCCTTCTCACGTGCCTCCACCAGCGCTCGATGCCCGAGGCTCACCCCTTGACTGTCCTTTACACCAAAATGGCGAACCACCGCCATTGACTTCCATCTGTACCTGCATCCGTCCCATCACGTCTACTCAAAACCTGCAAAAACAATAGAACACGAAAGCAGAAACGGCAACACAAAACAGTGCAAAAAGGCAGCAAGCAGAGGGAGACACGAACAGAGAAGCTATAGTAATATATTGTATTTTATCCCGTTCGGCTATAAAGGAGTCATTGATATTCAATGTAAAATGGGGCGGTTTTTTCAAAAGAAAAGAAAAAGGGTTGTATACGAGGGTTTTTTTTTTTTGGAGAGAAAAAACGAAAAAGAACAAGAACATCTGTAAACGGAAACGAAAAATCAATCAAAATCGAGTTCTTGAAAGGTGATTTCAAATCTGAATATTTTTTTTTTCTCCTTTTGTTTCTTCATTTCGAATACTCATTTCCATTTATGCATGTGAAAATAGAGAGTTGAGAGACTTACCTCTGTAAACGCACCATCGAAACTCTGTTCTCTTCATTTAAGTTGAAGTGAGGATGGATTTTGGGGTCTGAAAATGAAAATGGTCACACGTTTGGCCTTCTCTTCTTCGTTATAATCGAAGCTAGAAGGGCTGAATATTGAAGTCTTTGAGTTAGGCTTCAAACGACAACATCTTATCAGCTAATCACCGATTTTGGTGGTGGTGGAAAAGGCTTTGGTTTAACTGAGAAAGAGGGATCGGTGGGGAGAAAGAAGGAGGCTGTTCATATCCTTTGTTTGATTTTAAAATAGTATTGCTTTTAGGTTTAGGATAGGTTCTATCAAAATGTAGTAATTAATATTGTTTTAAATCAATTTAATGCTTTTAATGCCGTTGTCTAATGCATTTCAAATACCCATAGAATCCGTTCAAATCAATTGGAAGGGTATTTTGTGTGTTTAGTCCCTCTGTTTTGCATGGATGTTCGATCGCCTTGCTGTCTTTATTTCTTTCGTTTTTTAATTTTGCCCCAATATTCGCATGCTGTTTCAAATTAGTCCGCGTCCAAGCGCTGCACTTCAAGATTTGGTTCATTTGCATTTTAAATCCTTTTGATTTACGCACCTTATGTTTTAGTCCTAAATTATGTTTCAATGGTTTATCTATTTACGAATTTCCTCTTTTATTTTGCCCTTTTTTTTATTGAGTCTTTTCTATTTCAATTTATATTTTAACTTTTTTTGTAATTTATTTATTATGCACCTTTGAAAGAAATTAATTTAGTATATAACTTCGAACTATTTTGTTGGTTTTACATCGTTTTAATTTTTATTTAAATTTTTTTTATTTTCTATTTTCCATACTTTCATTCGTGCATACATTTTTGTTATATGAATTCCCTTTATTTTTTCTTTTTTATAAATCTTTTTGATCTAAAGGTTTATGTGATATTCCATTTAAATGCTTTTATAGATCATTCTATATACGTACACATAATTTATACGAATCTTTCTTAAATTTATGTATACATTATTAATTTCGTAGTACTCTATATATATATATATATCTTTTTTTCTTTTAGGTCTATTTTTGTATATATGTATATTTTACTTTAAATTTATTCACATATGATTTATTTCTTTTAAAGACTGTGTTTTATCACATATTTTTGTTTATTTCAAACACTTTTAAATATCATCCCTGGTATATAGATCATTTCTATTAAGTTTTTTAACATTCATTACATTTTAATTTTCTACATATATGTTATTTGTTTAAGAGTTTTCGCATGAATTTAAAAGCCTTGCATGCACTATTATCTTACGTGTATATTTTAATATTACACCATGTATATATTTTCATATGCTACGTATGTATATTTTTTAACATTATATTCTATATTATGTATATACTCTTTTTAAATACCATTTTTATACCATCTGTTTTAAACCCCTCATATGTTATTTTTAAATTATTTAGTTAAATCACCTCAAATTATTTTGCCTCGAAATTGCTTTATATTTTAATTATTTTAAATTATTTTACTATTTTGCTAGTATTATTATTTTATTATTATCATTATTAATTCGTATATATATGTATATATTTTATGTACATACTTTTAATATTATTATTATATTTATTTTTAATATATATACGTATATGTCAATATTTTTATAATTTCTAATACCTATATGTGTATATATTTTACATACTTTTAATATTATATTTTTAATATGTATCTCGTATATGTCTTTAATATCTTATTATTTATTTTTTTATTGTACTATGTATATATTTTTAAATACTCTATTATGAGTGTATTTTTAACATCATATTATGTATACATTTCATATATATATATATATATATATATATATTAATACCCTTATTATATTGTTTAATATCGTACGTATTTGTTAATGTTGTGAAATTACTGTTATTATTATTGATCGCATATTCGCATTTTATGTTATCATTTGCATGTTTCAAATTTAATATATGTCTAGATTGTCTTGCATTACAATATTGGTACAAATTCTTGCGTCATTTTCAAAATACTTTTTCATGTTTTTAAATAAATAAGGCAATGCACCGATTTTGATATAAGTCGTCCATTTCATCGCTATGTTGGGTGAATATTGCCAGCTCGTGCTAAAAACGAAACATCCTTCTAAAAAACCGAAAACTAAAAGTTTTCTTGTTTTCGATCGGATCTCGACTCAATGTTAAATCGAACTTGTGTTTTTGAAAATTAAGACAACACATGTTCAATAAGATACCAATTTTGGGCGTCGCGGGGGTGCTAATACCTTCCCCGCGCGTAACCGACTCCCGAGCTCTATTTTTCTCTGGATTTTAAACGTAGACCTAAGCCCGGTTTTCTTTCTTTAAAATATAAATTTTATAGGTGTCCGATCACACCTAGAAATAAAAAGATCGGTGGCGACTCCCCTTTTTAAATAAAGCTAAAATTTGATTTTTTCAAAGTTTCAATCAATCGCCACAATTAGCGACCAAAGCTACCAAAGCAAAATTTTACGTCGTTACAAAAAGGGTTTTAAAATATATTAAATTGAATTAATTATTATTAAGAATTATAATTGCAAATATCTTTTCCGAGCTTTGTTTTTGCACAGAAGCAAACGAAGGAAAGGATTTTTTTTAAAAATTTTATTATAAATTTTGATCATATATATTTTATTTGATGTAATATTTAAAATTATCTATAGCCTCTCTTAACTTATAAATAGAAGGATAATAAGCTTCATACACTCGAATCCACATCCTCTTATATAAGACTCAATCGATAAATTAAATTTTTATCTTTCGATTAAATTTGATTTCTCCTCAAAGTTGATAAATTATTTAACATAAAATTTTTAGATTTGATTGAGTTGCATGATTTTATTCTAATCCCAACACAATTTTTAGGTTTGTCTCTACCTTGGTATTCTATGAAGCAGAAATTGCCAATCACAATTCACCTTTATTTTATTTTATATCATCAGATATTTAAACTTTTAACATTCTCATCCTTTTTCTCAAAGGTATCGCAATCATCAATCATCAGCATCGTCAGCACATACATATAGTGCCGTTGCTTTCATAATAATGAAAATTATTAATGAATACTGATCGCCAACCAAATTTATTAATGAATTTTAATTCCATTGAAATAGTTATTATTGTAATAATTTTTTGATAAAAAAATAAATCGAATAAAAAAATTTAATTACACTTAAAATTTTGAGTGAGACTATCACTTGCTTTAACAATATGAGTGATTGCTAGAATCTTCCTTGGGATCTTTTCAAACACCTCCACGTTTTGTCTTGTATCGAAAGCATTTTGATCATACTATCAGCAATTTTATTGAACTCCATAGATATGTGTTGCATGCCCCAAACTGCAATATTGACTAAAAGTTGATGAATTCTTCTAGTAATTAAGAATAAAATTTGAAGCATCAAAGGAAGAAACTTGGATGGCTTTATACATTATTAATTTAAAATATGTGAGTTTAAACATGTTTAAACATGTAATATCCTCCACTTCAAAAATAAGTATAGGAATAGTTTAGGCATTTTATTTATAGATTTCTCACCCCTTCAAGTCTTATACATTACTAATTTAATTTTTGTGTTATGAAATTATATAATATATAATTAGGTTTAATGGTGAAAAAGGCCTTCAACAAAAAATTCAAAAAATCAATTAAACTCTCAAGAAAAATTAGACCCTAAATGAATCTTTGTAGTTGAAAAATAATTAATGAAGCCCTTATGTTGAGCACATTCTTGCTGATGTCGCTAACAGTCTAATCAAATAGTAAAATATGGCATGTCATGTAGATCACATGCTAATGCAACATTTTACCATGATGCGGTCGTTGAAAGCACCAAAAATATCTTATTCCCTACAAAATAATGAAAAAGAATAGTAAAAGGGAAGTAGGGTCAAATCCTCAGGGACTGGATTATACGAATGCTTGTTTCTCGAAATCCTGGGCAGAATCGTGCCCAAGAAAACCTGCGTTCCTGAAAAAAATAAAAATAGCAGAATTAAAAGTTTTGATCTGGAAACGAAAATAAAATAAAAACAGAATTAAGAAGTCGAATTGAAATTGCAAAAATTAAAAATAGGAAATTAAAAATTGAATCCAGCCTCCAGTTGTCTCTATCCAGCTTGGGTTCAATCCTCGGCTTTTGGATGATCCTTCTCAAATTGAATAAACCAGTTATAGTGGAAGAGGACGCCTACGACCACCAGCTCCAAGGATTTAGACTTACGATTTAGTGGAACATGACTCTAACCAACAATCACTCTTGTGGGATTGTCTTATGCTAGATCAACGTTTCTCAACGGCGAATCCCACGCCATTTTGTCTCTTGGGCCCGCCAACCTCTGACGCAGTAAGCTAACGAACCGACTGTGCAACCCTCTCAAAATATACAAAGCGGCCGTTCCTTGCACACGTTGAAAAGATCACTTTTTAAGGGACATGGACAGAAGCATCAGCCCCATAATGTGGAGAAACGATGAATACCCTATTGAGAAGGCTAAGTACGGATTCTAAACCTCAAGAGCCCTTTTTGGGGATTTTCAACAACCTTCGGCTAGATTAGATTTAGTGGCTCATGATTTTTGAGGAAAAACAAATAAAATTAATGGAAAAGGAAATTTTTATGGAAATATGGAAAGAACAAAAAGACTGAATTTATGAGGAAGAGAGTGTTTACAGAAAAAGAAGCATAAATTTTGAGTCACCTCACCCCCTATTTATAGTGTTAGGAGAGATAGTCTAATCCTACTTAAACTCACAAAAGATAAATACATTTAATTGAAAATAAATAAATATAAAATCCTAAAATTAAATAATCCCTAATAATTATCTTAATATTAATTATCCTAATATACTCAAAATAGAGTCTAATAGAATAAAATCTCTTCTTTTTTCATTTCAACCCTTGTGTCCTCCATGCTTGCACTTTTAGCACCAACTTTTCCCTTTGTCGCACATTGGCCCATTTTATCTTTAATTTCACACTTTTGTCCCTTAATTTCGCTTTTGCCTCCAATTTAGTCCCTATAAGATAAAATATCATAAATAGCTTAAATTAGCAGGATCATACTCAGAATAAATACACAATTAATACATAAAAATACGTTATTCTAGAGTATTATCATACCATGTCAACAAAAAATTAAAAATAAAAATTCTTAAAAAACAAATAATTTAATAAATATATTTAAAATAACATGTACAAGATGAACTTAGATAAATGGTTGACAAGCTTCATTTGAATCTGAACAACTTGTTTAGGTTAATCTTGGATGTGGTTCTTTAGATCATCACTAAAAAATTACAAAAAAAATTTATGAATAATTATATGAAGCTACAAAATATTATTAAAAATTAATAATATATTTTAAAATTATGAAAAAATCACATCTAAAATGAATTTGGACATATGGTTGTTCAAGTTCATATGAATTTAGACAACCACTTATCCAAATTTATTTTGGACCTAGTTTTTTTAGATAATTACGAAAAATTAAATTAATTAATTATTAAATATATTTTTATATTTAAAATGGTTTAAATTTCTTAAATTTATTAAAAATTAAATGATTACTTAAAAGTTTGAAAATTTTAAAGAATTATTAAAAATTAATCATATATGTAATATATTATTTAAATATTTCTCTCGTGTCACAGATGCCATATAATTTAATATGTATAATATATTTTTACATTTAAATACTTGATATCTATTTATATATTTGTAACAAATTATATCACATTATCTTATTAAATTCTTTTAAGAATAAATAATAAATATCAATAAATTATTTTTAATAATAAAACATTATTTAATTAATTAAAATATAAATTAAATACTATCTTAAATTTTATAATGATTAATAATTTTCCATTATCTTTTTTCAAAATTAGTAATTTTCTAAACAACTATGTCTAAACAATTGATTGTCCAAAAAAAAAAACTTTTTGACCAAGTTATTTTAAATTATTTTTAAGGATTTTTAAAAGTTTTTGTTTTCGTGACAAAATGTCACATTGACATGTGGTCCACGTGACATATCATATGTCACTATTTGGTTGGACCATTTGTCACATCAATAGAAATATCATAATCAATAGTGGTCAATGTTAGTTAAGGGTTTCATTGATTGTGTTTTTCACTTAGAAGTATTCAATTGGGAGCCATTTTCTCATGAAGGCTTAATTGATTTTTGGGTACGTATGTCTTAGTCACTCAATTTCAAAAAATTACAAAATATTTGCTAAACTATTTGAAAATTTTTATTTATGTCATCGAATTATTTGAAAAAGTTTTTATTTAAATCACTAGGCTATTAAGTTTTTTGTAAGCTAACTAGCGAGCTTCAAGCAACAATTTAACGACTCATGCATTAGACCAGTACCTATCAATTAGTAGAATAACCTATCTTAAATCCAAGTCGACTTGACAATCATTGTCGAAGATTGAAGGAGAAAGCGGTTTGGATTTTGGTTTGCAAATTTATGACTTTAAAGTTGTCTCACGAAAAACATGCACTATATAAGAAAAAAGGAGAAGAAAAGTTTTCGATTTCGATTAGTGTAGATGGTGCAAATATAAAAGGCCATACAACAACGATTTTAACATCCCGATGACTTAAACGAAAACTTTCGAATAGCTCAATTACCATTTTGTAACTTTTTGAAGTTGAGTGACCAAAACGTAAACTAACTAATAGTTTAGTGACATTAAGTGTAGCTTACCATTGATTTTCTGTTGAGAACCTTTGTTACCATTAAGCCATATAATATAATATAATATAATATATTACAAACTTAAAAATAGATCAAGTCAAGTTGAGATTTAGACTTTAAACGCTGAAGTCTGAGCTCGACCTATATCTTCAACGAACTTAATATTTTGTCCAAACCTCTTTTTGGAGTTTTTTTCTCCAAATCCTTTTTTTTAGGTAAACCTTCGGTCTTAAATAAATAATCTAACCATTGAACAGGTCTAACATACAAAAGCCTTAGACTCATTGACTAAATGAAAAATTTTCTTATAAACCCCCTAAAAAATTAAAACTATCAATTTAAACGTTTTTAACCATTAATTATGGGGAAATTTTACAATTTTAATTTTTGAAAAATTAACAATTCAATTTAAACATTTTAACCCAAAATTTTAATTTTGTCTCTCCCCTAAAATTTTATAGTTTTATCTTCGCTGCCTAAAAAATTCTTTTTTTTTTCTTATAAAAATGATAAAAAAAGTTACATATATTAAAATTAAAACTTCAAATCTATTAGATAGAATTGAATTAAATTTTAAATTTTTATTGTGTATGTTGCATTATGTAGGTGTTTGTGATGTCACATAAAATCCACCACATGACAAATGATGCTGTCGCTATCTTCCCACCGCCCTAAACTCAAATTTTGGAAGCTCTTACATTAATTATTCATACACTCCTTTATATTCCATTTATCATCCTTTTCTTCCTTCTCCTTTTTTTTTTTATTTATTCTAATATTAAATCATTATGATACTTAAATTATTTGATTAATTAATCCATGTTCTACAATACCACGTGAATTGAGTGTTGAATTTTTCTTTAAAAAATTTACGGTACAATCAAAATACAAATATATGTACATATTTAAATAATTATAAAATATAGAACCAATTTATTACTACATTATAAATGGATTAAAACATAAAGAAAATCTAAAATTAAATAATTATAATATAATTTAGACTAAAATTAATTGAAATTTTAAACTTGAATACTTGGTAAATCTCAAATTTGAGTATCTTCACCTTTAACAATTGTATCAGAGCTTCGTTGATTAATACGAGAGGGAATCACAAGTTTAGAATATCTAATTTTTATTGTGAAATTGAAAAAAAATATAACATCTCTTGAAATTAAAAGTTAAATGATTGTATATTTTGTTGTCCTTAGAATAAGAAATTAGACCGAGGCATAAGTATAATACAAATTCAAGAAATTAAATGATTACATTTTTATGTTTTAATTATGAGGTGTAGTGTAGTGATTGTTCACCTCATCCCTTAACCATAAACTTGGGGGTTTGATCCCGTCCATAGGAATGGAGCACATTTAATGACCAGCCGTTTACTTTTTTTAAAGTCATTACCATCAAAGATGGACACTCGAGTAAAAAAAAATTTTCCATCATTATCACCCACATGAGGCAAAGTTAGAAGTTCAACTTTTCAAATATAATTTAATTACATTTTTTGTGAATTAAAATATAATTTAATCATTATATTAAAGGTGAACTACATCTCATTAAATTATTAGTAAGTTTATGTTTTGGCCACTTAACTTCAAAAAGTTATAAAATTATCATTAAATAATTCGAATATTTTTATTTAAGTTACTAAACTATTTGAAAGTTTTTATTTAAGTCACTAAGCTGTTAAGTTTTTTTTTTTAAAGTCTGGCTAGCGAGCTCCAAACGACAATTCGATAATTGGTACGGTGGATCAATACCTATCAAGGAGTAGAAAAAACATTCCTTGGATTCAAGTCAATTTGATGGTCAATGTCAAATATAAGAGAAGAAATTTGTTTGAATTTTGATTTGTAAATTCGTGACGTTTAAAGTTGTTTCATAAAAATAAATTGAACTGTAGAGGAGAAGGGGAAGAGGAGTTTTTGGTTAGTACAGGTGATACGAACAGAGAAGGTTATAACAATAACGATTATAACAATATAGTAACTTAAATGAAAACTTCTAAATATTTCAATAATTACTGTAACTTTTTAAAGTTGAGTTAAACAAAATATTTATAAACCAAATTTAAGGGCTAATCCCCTACCTACCGGCTGCCATTTACACCTCCCATGATGTTCATGTACATATGGTTCATAAAATTCATAGTTTTCTTTAATAGAATTGTATATGTTTTTTTTTTTTAACATATAATTCTGTTCTGAATAGATACAATCAATAAAGTGTATATTAATCATATATTTTTACCAATACATGTTACACTTAATAATAATGTTAATTTTATAATCTAAGAAACTGTTTAATATAAAAATTAAATAATTTTAGACTTTTATTCCATATAAAATATAATACAAATACACAAACCTCCGTCAATGTGTGACACTACAACAAATTCATTAATCTCGTGAATATCTAGCTGTTTGTTCGTATCGGTTGTCCTATGCTAATTATATTAAAGATAAATAATATTTACATAATATCATGTAATATTAATTAATGCACATACACCTATATACACATTCAATTAACTGTTTTATTTTAAAGCAATCTTATGTTAAAATTATTTTAATTTTAATGATAAGTGAATGACCTAAGTGAAGGATATAAAGTTGGACTGTTAGGCAAGTGGAACTCACCCACACTTCAAAATAAAATAAATGGTAGAAAGAAGTTGACTTCTTTGTTTTCCCAAATTCTTCATTTATTGATTAAATAATTAATATATGATAAAAATATAAAAAAATTATATATAAATGTAAAACACTTTTAACACATGAAAAAAGAATTTGAATATACAAATTATAAGGTTTAGTATTGTGAACTAAATTATTTTAATATTATTTTTTATAAAATTTAGTGTCACGAGACAATTAAACATTATTTATATTATTTTTGTAAATATATCGAAACATATACACGAATAATACATTAAATATAAATCGTAAAAAATAAAATAAAAAAGATTCTTCACTTGCTTGTTAGCTATATAAAGTACCGAACTCACATGCTTCCCTTTGCCATCATCGAAATTATTTCTCTCTTTTGTCATCATTGTGAGTTTGTTGAAAGCATTAAAAATGGATGAGAACAAATTTGTTGTTAGTTTGATGATCATTTTTCTGGGTTTTTCTCATCTCCTCAATTCTTCTGCTGCTGTTCCTGTAACAAGTAAGGCTAATATTTTAATTTTTTTAGCTTTTAATTCTGATTTGTTTATTGATATTTAAATTGATTTGGTTTTTTATAGGATGCTTCATGCCAAATAATAAGAAACTCCTCCCTTCTCCTCCTTCTGTTCAAGATGTAGTTGTTCAGGTATTTTGAAAGCCCTAATTGATATTCTTACAGGGTTTTTATCCTTTTACATTATGGTTTATATGGAAATGGAATAAAATGGTTAAGGTTTTGGTTTGTTGTGTTTTTTGGGGGCAGGATGTAATGAAATTGAGTGGAAGTGAGGAAGTAATAGAGGAAGGGGAAGCATTAAATAATGAAAGGATGTTATTGGCAAGCACAGATTATTCAGGACCTGGTGCAAACAAGAACCATGATCCTAAAACACCAGGAACAGGTTAAAAAAATATATCATCTATCTACATAGAATGAGGGAAATTTCAGAGTTTGGATCTGGGTTTGGTTTAGGACAAGTTCTTCTTTTGGTTGTCTGTCTTTGTATCCATAATTATGTTTTAAACTTGTTTTTTTATTGTAATTGTATGTTAATTTAAAGAATGTCTGTAATATATAATCTAACATGATTTGGAAACTGTGGGTTCATGTTGTAAATTAAGAATATTATGGATTTACGGTGCTTATTACAAATTGAACTCAAAATTGTCATTAGATCAAGAAATTTTGTCAATTTTATATATATATATATATATAAAAGATATTAATGGAAGTTAATGTATTGTTGGAAATTGTGGGCTGTGGTTGTTGGAGTTGAAGTCTGTAATAAAGTGAATGTTCCAAAAGTGATCCTTTTCTTGCCTCTATTAAGATGAAATAAGTTATGCCTTAAAAAGATGATTGAGACAAACAAGTTAATAGTGTGGCATTATACAAAAACCAAAAGGAAATTAGAAAAGAAAAACCATAAGATAGCATTAGCATTAAGAAATGAGATGGTAAGCATGTGAGAGCATCACTTCCCAATTATACAAGTATTTTAAGATGGTCATGCAGAGATGTAGGCCAATCACACTTACTTTAATGAAATGTCAACTATAACCAATCAACTCAAAAACACCGACAACACTCTTTCTAAAACAGCCTGCCATTCCATATCTTCAATCAAGACTCTCCCTCCACTGTAGGGTTTTGAAACAATAAAAGAAAAACTCAAGCCTACTCTCCTAGGATAATTCAATAATCTAACTTCAACAAATTCCTCATCCCTACGCTTTCTTCCTTTTTCATTCCTCAATGGTAGAATGGTACTATAACTCATTATCCAGGCTCCATCCGAAAAGTAAAAAGATTTGAGTAAAAATATAAATTTAATGAATGAGTTGGGACAAAAAGTAATACTCGTTTTTTAAATGAGTCATGTCTTGGATAGAATTTTTTTAGTCTCAACCCGTCCCAAATCAGCCTAAACTTTCAAATTTGTTGTTTACTTCCGTTTTGTTGATATTTTGCTATTATATTTTATTATTCTTTGGATATTGTATAACTTTTATTTTATTATTAATTTTTTAATTTATTTTTAATTTGTTGGGAAACATTTATTTTAATATTTATAGTGCATATGACGTATTATATAAAGACAATATTAAAAAATTAATACCGACAAGCTAGATCGAGCTCGAATTTAACATTTTTAATTTAGACCAAACTTGGGTAAAATTTTAGGCCCATTTTCAAGTCTGGCCGGAGCTAAGCTTAGAAAACAAACTTAAAATTTTACATCGATCCAATTTGAACCTAGTCCAGCCTAACCCATGATGTGATCTAAATAGAACTTATAAGAGTGACCTAGATGACCGCATACATAATTTATAGCTACTAAATGTTCACACTTGAAAATAATGTAATATTCACTTTAATTCAATTAGAGGCTTTATAATAAATATATAGATAAATATAAATACAATTTAATTTAAAAAATAAAAATATTTTTATTTATTTCTAAATAAATCGATTTCCCATATACATAACTGAAGTGAACAAAAAAAATCGTTGAATTTTGACTATCTAATTCATAAAATAATTTTATTAAAATAAAACTATATTTTGAAAAAATAAAAAAATAACATATTTTATTATTAAAAGGCTTAACCTAAAACTTATCTCCAACCCATCCCTTTCCCTCGCGCATGCCTCCCTCATCTGATCTCTAACACATCATTTAGAAGTTGAACCAAAACCTATGATAGAATGATACTTTTGGGTATAAATTAGGAAGAAAAATGTAAATGCTAAAATAAAAAATGCAGATATATTTTTAAAATCCAATTGTGAATTAAAGCAAAAATTACCACATAAGGAGTTTTATTATGCAAATAATTTTTTTAATTTTTTTTATAAAACAGTTGTTGCATTAAAAATATAAAACTGGTCTTACATATGACACCGATTCATGATCTACTCCATGTTGTATGAAGGAAAACACTAATGTAGGAATAAGTTTTGTAAACAAAGTTAGAAATAAATATTTATTCTGCACTTGTAACCGTTTAAGAAGAATTAAAAGTATAATTTTATCTTTATTAATTTAAAATTTTAAAAACTTTAAAAAATATAGGAGGAATCGAAACCCTACCACTTGTAACTACGCTCCATACTGAAGTCATCATAACTTTTAAAGGAAATATATTGTACTTTTTTTTACAAATATGCTTTCATGGATGATGTCTAGTAGAAATAAGTTCCACCAAACAACTGACGAAAGCAATTGAAAATTAAAAGAAAGAAAAATCAGGTGAGAAAGAGAGGAGGATAAACCATTGAGTTGAATTTTGATCATACCAATAAGGTATTTACCGAGTTTTAAATCATTTTGATACGTTCTAAAGATGGAAACATGATAGTTTAGTGACGATTTTTTACCGTCAGTAAATATATATATATATATATATATTACTCCACTGCCACACACTTAAGAGATTTGGGGTAGGTAAATAAATTACAAAAATGTTGATTTTTGACTAACATACACCGTCTTAAATTTTCAAAGTTTTAGGAATTATTTTAATCAATTATTGTGATTAGATGTGTTAATATATTTTTTATTTGATCTACTTTAAGATTTTCTTTTGAATTTTTTTTCACCAAAATCCAATCTTAAATCACACGATCTGCTCAATTAAGTTTAGAATGACTTTTGTACATTAAAACATCAGTTCAATAATTAATTAACTTTTATTTAAAATTTTTAATTTTTTTCGATTGACATCAGTATTATTATCAATATAAGAGAATATAAATTTGAGGTGATGAATAGTGGCAAAGCTAAGGGGTAACAAGGTCTCAGCCTCTCTAAAATAAAAAGTTTTCTATTTAGGCCCTTTTATAATTTATAAAATTTTAAAAGAATTAGTAATAGTAAAATTACATTTTGACCCCAAAAATGATAAAAAAATAATTTAATCCTTTAAAATTATAAATATATAGACTATTAAAATTGTGAAATTGTATTTTTACTATCATAAAAATATATAATTTAATTTCAGTTCTATTTAAGGGTCAAATAGATTATGGATAGTTATATTCTAGGCATTGTATAAAAAAATTAATTAAAAATAACACTCAATTGAGGTTTTAATCGAACACTAAGGGTGTGTTCGATAAATTAAAAATTTAAGTATTGAGTTTTATTGCTAAAATTTTGAAATATTGAATTTATATCAGATAATTATTTGGTAAATTAGTAAACATACATACTGAATATATTTAATTTTTTTTATAAAAGTAAATATTAATTTTTAAAGGATTATCTATTTTTAAATTTTAATCTTATTGATATAATATTTGATATTATTTTGGATAAAATAGAAATATGGTATTTTGAATATCTCTTTTTCTTTCAAAAAATAGATAATTTATTTCAAATTTTCAATAAAATAAAATCAACCTAATATTTTCTACATTAAGTGATAATAGTTACCTACTAGCTTATTTTATATTAAGTAAAAAAATTAAAATATGATCAACCACATTTAAAATATTAAATGTTAAAAATTTTGAATGATTTAACCTAACAATTAATTAAGTTTTCACAATTACTTTTGTCTTTGAATTACTGACGTCATTAACTTTGTGTTGACTAGAGGGATGATATAGCAAGTGAAGTGGCAAAATTAAAAAAAAATATATAAAATTATTAAAGTATAAAATAATATTAAAAGTAATACAAAAGTTAAAAAAAATATAAAACATGTGAATTAACTCGAAAATTATAACTACATCTCATACAATAGAAAAAAAATTTCAGGCACGATGTTTGATCTAATGATTTCTTTAAAAAAATTTCTCAAATTTTGTTATAAATTATTATTCTTTTATAACTTTCATATTTGTGTTATGAAAATTTATTTTATTTTTTATTTTAATTATATTTACTAAAAAAATTTTAAAAATATATTAGAAATATATAAAACTACTAAATTTTTTTAAAAACATTAGGTTTTTATAGTTTTTTAAGTTATAAGAAAAATATACAAAATTATTAAAAAAAATTACATCTAGACAATCATTTATCTAAATTCATTCTAAATGTGAAATAAATTTTTTTATATGTAACCTATGGTATATTAGGTCAAGTCAAAGTCGAGTATAGTATTTATTTACAAAGGCAGGTATAAGATAAGTAAAATTGAAATAAAGTTGAAGTCAGATTAAACTTTCGCAATATCAAATCATGGTTAAGGTAAGTAAAGATTTTACTCACCTCATCCCATCATCATTTTTATCAATTGCCATATCATTTACCACATCATCATTTAAAGCTTAATTAATTTTTAAATTTCAATTAAAACCTCAATCTAGTGTTATTTTCATCTAAGAATTGAATTGATTATTTGCTATTTATTTTATAAAACTTCTTTTACCATTTAAACCTTAACCTAGACACAGATTACCAAATTTAAATTCAAGTATTATTTAGCTAAATTAAGTGGATTGGAGATTGGAATATAAAATATGAATTAATTTAATTTCATGGAGCTTTAGGCCTTACCATCCAAACAAGCCCAATTCATATTAATATTGGGCTTTTAATCACAAACAAATTTAATATATATTTGACACCTTGATTCCATATGTTGATTAAAATTATTTTTAATATATATTTTTATCCCTAATCCCAAATTTTAAAATTAATAAAAACTTAAAAGTAATGCGTTTGGTTGATTTTTAGTTCGATAGATATCATTAGTATTATTGTTAGTGTAATATAAAAAGACGTAAATTTAAGTGTGTTTTTTCTTCCAATTATATCATTTATAACTTTACTTTTTATTTGCTCAAAATGGGTCTCTCTACTTTTTGAATTGCTCACGTTCAGTCCTTTAACTAGCTGTTTTTTTGGTTAACTTTATTTAAAATTTAATTATAATCATAAATTAGTCTTCAATTTTTATAATTTTTGTTAATTTTAACCCATTTTTTTAATTCACCCTTAACCTTTTAATTTTAACTCAATTTTTTCAAATTGGATAAATTTCATTATAATTTAATGGAATCGTAAGAAATTAGACCAGGTATTGATATAGTAGTCTATATGATGGTTCACGTATATTTCATAATTAATGTGCACTATTTTATGATAAATGTTATGATAATAAGTAATTTAAAAATTATAAACAATTAAAAATAACATAAAATTTCCAAAAATTAATAAAAATAAAAAATTCAAAAATAAAAAATAGTATAACGTAAAAAGCATATAAAAATATATGTTTCTATGGTTTAAATTGCCATTTTTACTCTTTTGGGTAACTTTTTAAGTAACTCCATTCAAAAGTGAAGGTGTATATATATATATATATATATATATATATTTGTTTTTTACATATTATTTTACGATTATATTCAAACATACATTGTTTTAAAAAGTCAATAAAAAAATTATTAATTGAATCTTAACTTCAAAAAAAAAATAGCATCATCGTAAATATCGTAAAAAATAAAATATATAAATATATTATAATAGGTATTTATTTGTTTTAAATTTATGAATGATTTAAATTCATTTTTTTGATATTTCGTAAATTAATTTTGAAGATATACCCTTACTGAAGACGTCATTATTTTTGACCCTCTACAGTAACCTTTTTATAATAGGAGCAGTCCATATGGCTATGTATAAAGATGAAGATTGAGACAGTAAGGTTAAATTATTCTTTTTTGCAGAAATGCAGCTGCTTTCAAAAATCACTGCTTTGCTTTAAATGGTCAAAAAAGTGGCTGCTTTCTTCCTTATTGGAAATTTTGACAACTTTCTCTTCTTCTTTTCAGTTTATGGCTTTTGATACCAGTATTTTAAGTGTTCGCGGGTCTACATTAATTTACAAAATTAGAGTTTAAGTATCAAATTAATGTGTGTACGTATAGTTTACATGGGTAGGACACGAATATGAAATTTTAAAACTTTCGAAACCTCAAATTTTCCCTTAAGTTAAGACTTTATTGACGCATCTAATGTGATAGCTTAAATTATCGACTAATAATCAGTCTTATTATTAATTCTATTTTAAGTTTTGATAATAAAAATTGTTATTAATTACTTAATTATATAATTATTTTATATGTTCATATTGTTTTTAATAAAAGAACTCAATGTACAAATAAGAAAATTGTATTAGAAAGAATAGGAGTTTAATTATAAATTTTTAGAGATGTCAAAGCACAACTTTACTTGTAGTTTCGTTAATTTTGAAGAGATTAAATGATAGATTTATTATTTTGAGGAATGGTTAAGGTTATTGTCTATCTCTATTTATACCCCTGCCATTTATACAATATCAACCACATTTATCAAAAATAAAAAGTTTGTAATTTTTTTAATATACATATTAACAATATTGTTATACCCTAACTCGGCCTGGACACATAGTAGCATGAGAAGCGATATAAGATGCTTCATGTCACCCATAAGAAGGCCACCCGTCTTTGACTGCTTGTTGACTCCCCCTATCAAGCCATTTTTATTAATAGTGGGTTCTCCATTAGGCCACTGCATATTCTTATCCCCAAGAGGAACCATTTAATGGTCATTGAAATCTAACAACCTTGTACTGCCTTAATAAAAGGAATGTTAGAGCAAGCCAACACAATACTACACTTGACGACAATCAATATATAACTGGCCTACCACTTGATTGACCACAGGATAGGCCACCGTTCGTATTACCGATGACGTGGCTCCAACAAGCTAGGGGACCTTCCCCCTATATATACCTTAGCTCGTGATGTTGAAAGGATCTTTGTCCCCCCAACTCTCAACTCCCTTAAGCTTTCAACTCCAAGCACATTACAATCTCGTAGTCCTTACCTCTCTCATTCTACCTTGACTTTTTACTTGTCTCAAGTGAACCAGCTTCCTTATCTCTACCACCATCTATTCCTTATTAACCAATCAATAACAACAAATATAAATTATTTATTATTTTAATAACACATATTTTTTATGTAACACCCCAAATTTTAGGCCTAGAAATATTGGGCCTTGAGTTTGGGATTGGTTAGGAGGCGGCTTAAATAATTTAGATGCGTGTGAAATTTTTTTAAAATTTCACGTTTAGTTTAATATTTAAGTGAATTAGGAAGGATTGGTAGTGTGGGAAAAGTCATGGGCTCGATCCAGGGCTCTAGCAAAAAAATTAATTTTTATCTTAGTGGAACCCTAGTCTCAGGTAATAGGCCTTTTAAACAAATTAAGGGGAAAATAGGACACAGTTGGGCCTGTGGCTCAATGGCAAGGTGGCGTTACATGGGGAGCTACAAGGTGGCGTTACAAGCAGGGAAAGAGGTCCAAGGTTCGAGGCTTAAGAGTGATGAATTTAGGACTTTATTTTTTGCTCATGAAAGGAAGGTGGTGGTGCTAGAGTAGACTCTGGAAATGT
This sequence comes from Gossypium stocksii, assembly GCA_020496765.1. NCBI lineage: Eukaryota > Viridiplantae > Streptophyta > Magnoliopsida > Malvales > Malvaceae > Gossypium > Gossypium stocksii. Next base: position 118,622,486 of record CM035623.1, read on the forward strand.
GTGTTCAGGAGAGAAATTTAAGGTGAGGATAAAAGAGAGAAAATAGAAGATTGAGAGAGGGGAGGTGATGGTGCCGAATGGGACTTTAAGGGAGCCTAGAATCGGCTTGTGGTCTATTTAAGAGTATGCCGAATTCACTTGAGGGTTCTTTGGTTTTGCCGAATTCATTCCATTGCTAACCTCTCTTCTTCCTTTTATTCTTTTATCGAAATTCCATTAAGTTTCTTTTTCTCTCAAAAGCCGAATATCATCCTTGATTCATTGAAAGTCGAATACCATCATTGAAAGCTGAATACCATATTTAAAAGCCAAATACACATATCCCCTTTGCCGATTTCTTTTGCTTGCCTCCATCACAAATTTGTTTTACTATTTGCTACCCTTAACCAAGTTGTTAAAAGCCGATTGCACACTCAGTAGATATTTAGGCCACAAGATCAGAGACTAGTTTCGGTAAGTACTTAGTAATCATCTTTTAGTATGAATTGATAAAAGCCAAAGGGCTATCTAATCTTTTTCTTGTCATTAACCCTGTATTAACAAGGGGTAGGGTTCAAAGATTCCAAGCGTAGTAAGGATTTCTAGCAAGTGGTAAGTGTTTTTGTTCCCAATTTTGGATTCGTAGGTGGCCGACTATAAGTATGGTTTATAAGGGTGACTCGTATGGAATAGGAGTCACTTGATGTTGATAGTATGTGTGTTGATACAGATCTAAGGATAATTGGGAATAATAGCTAAGGAGAAGCTATTAGAACTGGTGGCACATGGTAATGTTACGGTAAGGCTTCGGGATGTAGTAAAGTTGTAGTTTAAGTATAGAATTGATTCGAGGTTGGTATTGATTGTAGGTTAAGGCTGAGGATAGTGTAGTGCGGGTCATCAACCAGGTGTGTACATACATTGCACACACGACCAATCGGCAAAAGCTGAAATCCCGAAATACCAAAAAGCTGAAAAGCCGAAAAGATGGCGCCGGCAATCATACGAATGTGCAAACACTCGTGTAGAGACACCGATACGATTACTGAGGCCTAGAGAGTGATCTCATAGTCTCGGGCCATTATTTGGTCAACCGAGCCAGACAGGGCTAAATGGGTTTGCCGAGCTAGTGGGCCCAAACTGGCAAAGTTGTTATGTGAAGTTGTATGATAGATTGATGATTGTATGATTGGATTTTAATCGGGCCTAATAGGCTACATAAGCATGATTGGATTTTAATGGGTTTTATGAACATGACTGGGCTTAGTGGACCTTATGGGATTGTAGAAATGCATGCTAGGGTTTTAATGGGCTATAAGCCTAGTTCTGATGAATTCTCAAATTGTATAAGATTTGATTAAATAATCAAACATGTCTGTGGACAAGTCGTTAGGCTAGGGTGTGGCAATGGATGTGTGCATGTCTAGGATTGGATTTAGGAAGAGCTTGGTACTTAAGCGGCCCGAGTGACGCACCTCCTCTTCTCTTGAATCCTACCTGGTGCATAGTGTCCGTTCACTTTAGCCGTGAGGACTTGTTGATGGACCAAAGTTCATAATTAAAACCCGTACTATTAGGAAAGTACCAAAAATGCCCCTGTAGAGTAGAATTACGAAAATACCCCTGTGGAGTAGAAATTACGAAAATACCTTTGTAGGGTAGAATGATGAAAATACCCCTGTATTGTAGAAATACGAAAATGCCCTTGTAAGGTAGATTTACGAAAATACCCCTGGGTAGTAAAATGACTAAAATACCCCTAGGTGCTTAATTTGTGGAAAAAATTGTATGTTGCATTCATGAAATGTATGTTGCATTTGGGTGGGTTTAATGGAACGGAAGAAGATATGTGAGGATCGCATAGTCGCTTGACGACCGTGGATCCACCGGTGGCTTTAAGCCCATTATATGAATAGCAGCCTTGCTGCAACGTTTGAGTAGTGCCGCTGTTGGTGCTACCTTTGGAGTGTAGGGATGGGTGGGTTGATATTTATATCCCTACAAGAGTGTAGGGTTGGAAGGGAAATGGAGTGCAGGGTTGGATTTGGGATTGGTGCATTGCATTCATGTGAAATTGATGTGATTTGAGGTCAATGTGGGCTAAGGCCCAAGACCACCGATATTGTTAGGGCTTAGGCCCAATGTGATATGTGTATACTGAATTGATTTGATTGCCAAGGGTCGTACACACTGAGTTGCAAAACTCACACCCTTTAATTTAATGTTTTAGGTGACCCTCAGCAGACGGCTCGACGTGGGAGAGGACTCAGAGATGGCCACACTGCAAGCTACTTAGAAGTTTTAAATAGTTTTCGAATTACTTTATTTTAATTACTTGTTTCTCAATGGGTTGCAATAAGGCATTGTATCTCCGATTTGATTTTTCATTTGAGTTTATTATTGTTACAACTATTGGATCATCAAAATTAAATAAATTTTTAAAAAGTTAATCATGGTTTTCTAAGTAACCTTAATATGTGAACGTTTTCTTAAAACATGGGCTTTCTTCATAACTTAACAAGTTACAAGGACGTTGATTTTCTAAGTCACAAAGTTAAGTTTTTAACCAAGCAAATTTTCCACCGAACATAATTTTAACTAAACAAAGTTGTTTTGGAATAACCTCTTTGATGTGACATCGCTGAATTCGGCCACAACGTCTAGGCCGGGTCTGGGGTGTTGCATTTTAACATATTATTTGTTAATTATTTTAGTTCAATTTTTTATTTATATTGTTTGTAAATATATTAAATTAAATGTTAATATAAATATAAGTATAAATTAATATAATATAATATATTTTATTTATATTTATCTTTATAATAAATATTAATACATTAATTAAGCACAAAGGAAGTAACACAATTAAATACTTATAATGAAAGGCATGAAAATTTGATTACAACGAACTATTAACAAAAATTCTAATTAAATCCAGTCCAGAAATTAAGTGCAAATAATCGTTGCTTTTGGCTTTCAATTAAGTTGATAATTTTGATTTATTCAATTTAGGATTCAGTTAAAATATCAAGTCGATGAATTTTCGGTTTAGTTTAAATGTTGACAAATGTTATATAGAGATATGGTAAAATATTAAAAAAAACGTGTGACAATTTTTTAAAGATGCATTATTAGTATATCAACTACTAACTCTTTAAATTAATCCAATCCAAATTAAAATTTAAAAATAGGTTAGCAATTTCCCATGTTAATCAATTCAATGTGATGGATTAAAACCAAGGGCGGCACAAAGGGGCAAGCAAGGCCTTGGTCCCTTGGTTTGGTAAATATTTCTCCTTTAGTCCTCTAAATTTATGAACTTGTCACTTAATTAAATAGTAAAAATGAACTTTGACCCCCTTGATTTTTGTAAAATTCCTCATTTAGGTACTCTAAATTTGTAATCTTGTCAGTTAATTAAATGGAGAAAATGTACCTCGAACCCATTGGTTTGGTAAAATTCTTCTTGTAGTCCTCTAAAATTGTGAACTTGTCATATAAGTACTTTGCCCAAGAAATTAGAATTTAATCTCCATCCTCAATGACTGGTTAAATTAAAGAATATAAAATTCAAAGGATAGTTATAGTGTCACACCAATTTATTGCTACTTCTTGAAGTAAAGTAAAAAGGGAAAAAGCAAGTCCAAAGATAAAAGCTAAAAAGGAATTATTAGTGGGGACGACAAAAGTGCTTACTTTTTAGATCACAACAAAAGGTTAGCTTTTTGGGGGTGTGAATAAAAACTTTTTTAAGATGGGGGGGTTCACTTTTTTTGCCCAAAGTAGCCATCTCTAAACCCTAAATTGAGGATGATATTGCTCTTCCATTTCTCACCATCAATTTGAGATCTTTATCTCCAATCCCTGCCCACATATAGTGGTCCCAATTTACAATTATATTCATATATGTGGGACTTTATCCAAATTTTATATCTTCCTTTTCTCTTAATTTAACCTCTAAATTAAATTTATTAAAAATTTATCCTTTAACATACATAGCATGTTATTTTTTAAGAAACTGTAGCATGGACCCTTTCCTTGTTTTATTTAACATAAACTTCTAAAAATTTTGTATATTTATATTTAGGTTAAAATAACAAAAAAACCGCTCCATTTTATGAGTTTTTTTTTTATATTTTTTTAATTTTTAATTTACTCTAAATAAACTCTTATTCTTTAATTTATTTCCAAATAAGTTTTTAATAGTAATTTGCACCTGATAAAATCTTAACATAAATCAATATTTTATTTTATCCAACACCAATTATATCCCACACAATGGGACATGTTTAAAATAATAAAGCTCTAAAAAGATGTAATGATAATAAAATAGTAAGGTCTTCTACTAAAAAGAAGAAGAAAAAAACATAGCATCTTTCTTCATAACCCCACTTATCAACTTGATTAATTAAATCAAAATTCATCATTAATTTCAAAAGTTGTGATTATTCCCACAAGAATTGAAAACATATTGGTATATCGGTTTGGATAGAGGGATTGAATCGTTCATTAATTGAATTGCTTAAGATATATAAAAATAAGAAATTGAAATAGAAAATAGGGAGTTGAAATTGAGTCGATTTTATATTTTTTAAACAATTTTAAATTGTTTAAATTTTTTGAAATTTTTAATTATTTATGTAATGACTATTGGACCGACATTTGAATCAATCGAAACGAAAACTAATGATTACCGGTCTTGTTATTAAAACATGGACTAATATGTAGTTTGTCCTCTGAACTTGTTCAAAAGTACCTAATTGGTACCTGAATTTATATTTCGTCAACCAGGTTGGTACCTCCGCACTAATACAATTAATTTATACTAACACGACGCTGATAGCCAATTTGGTGGTGACATGTGACAATTTCTCAGAATGCCATGTGACGAGCATAAATTAAAAAAAAATCTTTAAAAAAGAGTAATTTTTTGTCCAAGTTGACTCTTGATGTAAAAATAATTATATTTTTTATTAGTTTATATATTTATAATTTTAAAAATTTATATCTATCATCTGGTATACTGAAAAATGTTACATGTTACCAATAGACTATTATCAATGTTGCATCAACAAAAACTAACTGTATTAATGCATTAAAAGATTGATGTAAGTAGAATGTTTTGCAAGTAGGTAGCTTCTTTATGTGTAATATAATGAACCTCAAGCTTTGCAAATTGCAACAAAATTTTGGACCCCATTTGGACTCCCAATCACCAAACAAAAATGTACCCCAAATAAAAATAAACAACAAAAATCCAAATCCAATGTTCCCCTTAATTAAGTTGTTAAATGCTTAACTCTTTTTAGCCAGCTGTTCTTATATCATCAATCTTTTCTTAATGAAAATTTCATTAGGAATATCCAATGTATTTTATTAAAGAATTTAATTCATAGTCACAAGATTACTATATAATGTTAATTATGTCTAATAACATTATTTGAGTGAAGCAGTGAATTTTGCAACAGTTAAACGATAAAACTGTTGGTTTGATGACGTGTATATTTAAAAATTACGTGGCATTTTTAATCTATGACATGAATTGGTGAAAGTTTACTCAAAGGTCCTTGTACAATGCCGGAAATGCAATTTGGTCCCTGTGGTAAGAAAAATAAAGCAAACGGGGAAAGACGTTGAAGGCGGCGTAAAAAGCGACTATTTTTATTTTTATTTTTTGTTGTTTCACTTTATTACAAAAGGGGGCCCCACATTTTGGGTATTTTTAGCTTTTTAATGCCTTTAATTTTGTCTTTCTTACATCAGCATCATCCGTAGCCACTACATCCAAATCCTTTTTTCTTTTGCTGATTCGGATGCCAGCTGGCACCAACCCCCCTCCCTTCCCTTTTATTCTCTTCTAAATTAATCTAGCAAATTCTATATTACACTCTAATAATTTATTTGTTTTTATTTATTTATTTATGAAAATTATAATATAAATATTTTTATCATTCTAAATGGGACCATCCTTAATATATTTATTTTTTAATTAAACCATAAAATCATAAAAATATAATATTATGTCTGGAGATATATTTAAAAAATTCACTAATTTTTTTCTTTTAAAATAAGACTCCAACATTTAATAATGGCTTTATTTCCATTTTTTTCCCTCTTTTTAATTCCAAGATCCCATAAAATGATTCTATAATTTTAATCAAATAATTTATCCGTACCCAATTGCACAAAAAATATAATAACAGTACCCAATTTTTTATTATAAAAAATAGGATAACATGGCCTAGTTTTTATAACCATGCCAAGAGCCAAAAAATCAAATATAGTATTTTTAAATAATTATTTGAATAATTTTTTTAGCTTAGTATATTATTTTATTGAAAAAAGACATAATGTATTAATTGCATTTATTTATTTATATATCATCTTAACCCATTATCAAATATTATCTGTAACATTTATCATATATTATTTAATATTGGTTATTACTGTATTAAATGCTGCTGCTGAATGTTGACAACTTTATTCATTATTTGATGGATAAAACATTATTATAAAAGGATATGCTTTAATTGGTGATTATAATTTATTTAATTATTAATTTAGGAAAAAATTAATAATTTTCATAATGATAATTAAATAATTTCCAAATAGCAAAAAAAAAGGGCAGAAAAGTTTAAAAAATTGTACTCTGATCCTTCACGTTCTTTATGCTTTATCACAGAGACTTTTTTTTTTTAAATATATATTTTTTTCATTTTTCTTTGTGTTTTTTTGGGGTTTTGTGGGATTTTAGAGAAAAAGAGTAAAAACACTATAAAAAGTTGTTTCCTTTCTTCTAAAAAGAGTCTTTCTTTATTTTCTTTTACTCATTCTAAAATCAACTTTTTTTTTTTAATTTTTTTGGGGTTTAAAAGTTATGGTTCTTGCTCTTCATACTTGCAAAAACATCAAAATTTGTATGTAAAAAAAAAAAAATGAACGGTGGAGATCCAGCTTTCAAGCTCTTTGGAAGGAAGATTCCTGTGCTTGAAACTCAGATTCATGCTGGGGTAAGCTTACATATATTCAAAGTTCATTTTTTTATATTATTTTTATTTTGAGTTAATGTATATATGTGTTGTTTGTCCTCAATTTTAGCTGTTGTTGTTAGCTTAATATTTCTGGGTTTTTTTGTTTATGATTTGTTGGGGAAAATATTAACCTTTGAAGCTGTTGTATGCACCCAAAGTTGAAGTTTTTATGACTTAAAATGCATTTTTTTTTTCATATTTTTCTTGTTTTATTGAAAGAATTGATTGACTTTGTATTTTGGGATGAATCTGCTTGCTTTTTATGGTATAAATGATAAATTGTTTCATTTCTTTTTTTATTTGTGAATAGGTTCCTTTCTTAAGTTTACATTTCTCTAATTTATGGTTTTAAATGAACTAAACATACCTTAATTTTTTTTTTGAGAAAAAAAAATTGATTTTGAGTTTTGGCAGTAAAAAAATTTTATAATTTATTAGGAATTTGTCTAAAAACATGTTTCTTTATGGAGTTTGATTATTTAGGAAACTGAAGTAATTGATGCCTCTTTTCTTTTCATTTCTTATACAGATTTCTATATATAAGAACTCCGTTTCTATTAAGGAGTTGTTCATTGTAGCAAAATTAAGTGACCATTGTTTCTTTTTGGTGAAATTTGCTTAGAAAACAATAATTTTCGTATTGAAAAACAGCTTTATAAAGATATATATACACTTGTGCATGTATTCATTGTCTTTGGATGATGGGGAAAAACAGCTGTTCATGTAAGTATTTCAGTCATACTTTCTTACATGTTGCTATATTTTACGATAATCGTGCCGAGGATGTTGTTTGTTATGTTTCGATTAATGATGATCGAGCTGGAGATGTTGTTTCCACTGTTTTTTCCTCGATTCACCAAGTTTCTAATGCTGTTCTGGTTTTGAATTTCAGGATACATGTGGTGAGGAAACGAACCCGGAAACTGAAACTTCTCAAACAAATACATCTGGTAAGCCAGATAAGTCCATTACGGTGGAAAATGGTAAGGAAGAAGTTCAAACTTGTATGAAACTGGATGAGGTACAAGTTAACCCCAAAGACGAACAGCCAGAGACGAATAGAACAGATCAGGAGATAGTTTTCAAGAAGCCAGACAAGATCCTTCCATGTCCACGGTGCAACAGCTTGGACACAAAATTCTGTTATTTCAATAACTATAATGTCAACCAACCTCGACATTTCTGTAAGAATTGCCAGAGATATTGGACAGCTGGTGGAACAATGAGAAATGTTCCTATCGGTGCCGGGAGAAGGAAGAATAAGCACTTGACCTCGCAATACCGTCAGATAATAGTTTCTTCCGATGGAGTACCAATGACTCAGATAGAAACCCCCGACTCAGCAAATCGACAACTTGTATCTCCTCGTGAATCTACAGCTGCTTTCAAGCCTTCCATGGGGAATGGAACGGTTTTGAAATTTGGCGCTGAAGCACCACTTTGTGAATCCATGGAGACTGCGCTTAGCCTTGGAGAACAGAAGAGATGTGTTGAGACTGGTACGGTCAGTTGTGGAGAAACACGAGAGGAACCCTCTTCGTGTGGATCTTCAGTGGCACCTTGTAGCATACAGGGGAATGAATTCCCTGGACATGTCATGCAAAAAGAGAGAATAGGTGTGACTGGACCTAATGACCGGAATACACAGCATCTGCCACAGTGCTATCCTGTTCCACCCTGGGTTTTTCCTTGGAATCAAGGTCCGAATAATGTAGCTCCCGTGGCAGCCGTTCAGTGTTCTTCTGATCGTATTAGTGCACCAAATAGTAGTACTTCCAATGTTGTTCCTCAATGGTGTCCTACACCATTGGTGGCCGTCCCCGGATTTTGCCCACCAAACATTCCGGTACAGTTAGTGCCTGCTTATTGGGGTTGTATGCCTCTATGGACCACTTCCGGGGGAAATGTATCGTTCGGTGGCTCCAATGGTTGTTTATCTCCATCATCCTCGACTAGTAACAGTAGCTGCTCGGGCAATATCTCACCGACACTAGGCAAACATTCCAGAGAGGCAAATTTTGTCGAGGAGGAGAAACCGGAGAAGTGCATTCTGGTTCCAAAGACATTAAGAATGGATGACCCTAACGAAGCTTCAAGGAGTCCTATATGGGCTACATTAGGTATTAGACCCGCACAGAAAGATCCTTTACAAGGCAAAGATTTTGATTCCTTCGAATCTAAAGCAGAAGGCAAAGTCCATATACCAGACGGCAATCATATTTTGGAAGCAAATCCTGCACCCTTTTCAGAGAGCACATGAGGACCATCAAACGAACAAGTTTCATCACTTGTTGAGTTCTTGACAAGGTAAGCAATGTCTCAACTCTTCCTTTAAAGATAGAATTCTGTAAATAGTTAGAAGAAACAATGATTTGAGTGGTGTTCATCATCTGCGGAGCGATATATATATATAAAAGACATTTCGTACACTTGCATGTTTGTTTTCCATGTAACTTGACAAACAAGAAACCAAAAAGCAGAAGAAAGTTGATCGGATTGTCCTTCGGTTCTTATCGATTTGATTGTTAACGGATACCCATGTTTAGAGGTTTGCTTTATTCTGAAAAAGTTGTGTACAATATCAACAATTTTGAAAATGGAAGAAAATTTTCATGGTAAATAGTGTTTCATTATTTTATGATGAGTCATTGAAACTATATTGAATAAAATGCATAGAAAGTGTGACTAGATTTGATAGTCCAGGTATTGTTTTATTTTTTCTGAGTTTTTTCTTCCTATTAAATTGATTTAAGATTCCAATATCAACATCCGTAAAACATTCCAAGGAATACTATATTTTCATCACAATTTTCTTTTTTTCCCCAATAGCTACCAGCTTTTGTAATTTCAACCCCAAATAGTGGGTTTGTGTTTTTGACCATAAAGGAAGATCGTTTCAACACGTTATGGGGAATATTAAGATATTATTTCTATATTTTTTATGATAAAATCTAAATAAATCAATTAATTAATAAATTGTAATTCATGCAAGTTGCCCCGAATTACTAAAACAAATTTTGTGCAAGCTTTGATTCGGTATGGATTGGTTTTGACAAGTAAACGTCTTGACTGCACCTGTTACCCAAGGATTGAGTAAAAATATTAGATTTTGGAAAATAGATTAAGGTAGATTTGAACATTTTAGGCTTGATCCGATTTATTTTTTATGTTTATAATATATTATAAGATGATATAATGTATTTTTTGGTCTTTAAACTTGGCAATTTGGTCCATAACGGTATATGTACTTGAACACTCTATGATTATACCATATCACCACCTAAAAAATTCGGTATGGAATATTCTAATATTCCAAATACATATACCGATATGTACCAAATCGGATCAAGCCTAAAATGTTCAAATCTACCCTAACCAACTTAACCATTGGTCTGGTTATTAGAATATTGTATGTAACACTCTATGATTGTACTATATCACCACCTAAAAAATTATATAATTTTTTAAATTTTCAAATGATGACGTGGCACAATTTCAGAGTTTCATGTCATCAAATTTTTATATTTTTCAAGTTGAGGGGCCAAAATAAATTTAGCTGCTAAGTTTAGATGCCGAAGTGGAGAAAGAAAGTAGAAGTACTAAAGTGAACCTAACTATCAAGTCCATTGACCAAAAATTATATTACCCTTATATTGTAATATGTTATTTTTCATACATATTATATAAATTATGACACATAAAAACTAAATTTATAATGTTGTAATGAAAATATTAAAAAAATGTTCAAATCCCTATATGAATAAATGAAAATTATAAAATTATTAAACATTAACTTTAAAATAATATGAATATTTAAAAAAATTTAAAAAAATAACATGGATTTGCTAAAAATAGATTTGGATTAATTATTTATAAATATGAGTGGGTTTAAATAAAATTTTAAGTTCATATTTTGAATCGAGCAAAGTTTAAATAAATATAGATATATTAATATTATATTTAAATTAGATCTAAATTCAACTCGATTTAGCATGTGAACACCTCTATTTTCAGGTCAGACGAATAACAAGAAAAATAATATTGTTCTAGCTTCTTTGTTGTAGCCAAAGTTCTTCCTCTAGAAAGTATTCAATATTTGGGTGAATTTAGAAATTTTATTTTAGCTATCGAAATAAAATTATAAATTTTATGAGTTAAAATTTAAAAATTTTATATTAAAAAAAGCTTTAAATTAAATTATCAATTTTTTAAAAGTGTAAAGAATATAATTATCTCATTTAATTCATGACTAAAAAGCTTAAATTCACCAATTTTATATTACAAAAAATAACAGTGAGAGAAGAGCAAGAACTTTGTTTAGAATTTGTTAAAATCTTAATTTACTCTCTGATATTTAGACGATGCGTAAATAAATGTTTGGACAAAATAGTTTAAGCACATCAATGCAAGAAATAAATCAAGTAGAAAAATAAACACAAATCTAAAAAACAAGTCAAAGAGATAAGTGAAAAGAGAATTAACACGCAGTATTTATTAACGCAATTTGAATTTCACAATCCTTTATCTACGAAGCTTTGCTTAGAAAATGACTTTACTCAACAACTCATTCAATACAACTATTGACTAAAGCTCAATCTGCCCTCTCTCAATAGACAATTGTAGCCCAAAAGTTGAACTCGAATTGTTACAAATCACTCTCTCCAAATACCTTTTAATTCCTACTATATGTCTCCATAAAAAATCCCTAAATAAGAAGCGTGTAAATACACCCTAAATGGCTAATAAGGAAATTGATCAGCTACCTATTTATGGACAAATACAAGAGTCTCTTTAACTATGGCTTAGTAGATTTTAAACTCTCATTTAAAAGTTAAAAATATCTATTTAATTATTCCAATAATTATTTTATAAAAACCTTCGTATCTAAGTAAAACATTCAGCTTGATCTTCAAGTAAAAAGATAAATATATTCAATCAAATGAAACTTTCCTCCTTTTTCTCTAAGCCAACCGATAAGATCATAAGAATAACATTCCATAGTGTAGCACGAAATTACACTTTCATTTGTTGCTTAGAACATTTAAACACAGCAAAATATTAGTTACATAACAAAAAATACCTACACTTAAATTGATCTTGAGTTGTTCTAAAGACATGTTCAAATTGCTCTTGGGACGTGACAAAAACATGATAACCATCAAGTAGTTCATGGGAATGTTTAAACATGAGATGAAACATTAGAAACAAGACAACTAATGTCTGAACAAAATTTGTATTTTAAATTAGAAAAAAAAATTATAGTTGATATTTGTCCCATTTTTACACAAAATTTACCCCTTTGTAAAAGAAAAAAGTTGAAGGGGTTATGATATCAAAATATTTTTTAATAAAGTTGAATAGTAATGATAGTTTTAGAAGTGGTTTTTTTAATATAATTATTGAAAAATTATAAAAAATAAATAAAATTTTTGAATGGTAAAAGGAGCCCATAATTCTTCTTGAAGAATATCCGTCTTCCCCAAGTGCCTGCAAAAAACCAAGACACCACAGCCCATTATGGTCTCGGAATACTCCCCTCGGCGAACTAGCCCCACTCGGCACTGCCACCACCGCATCAGTATTCAGCTTTATCCACCCAACATCCGGTGCTTCCCATTTGATACTCCGCTCCAAACGACAAGAATGGGCAGTGGAGACAAGCAGAGAGGCTGAAATATGTCTAGCCCAAGCCATACCTCAGCTAAGCAGCGAGTCGCGGCCATGAAGCCCCTCGTCAAATAGCAAGTGATTGTGGTCCTTCCACGCATACAACACACCGCCCCAAAGAGCACATCCCATGTAGCTCGGTCTTAGCAGCATTTGAAACTCATGTTAAGGTTACCACATACCCAATCATACATGCTACAACTGAAAAAACAGCACTGCAAGGGACGCGGAACCAGCTGTTGCATTACACAGTACACCACCGGGCGTTCCCTGAAGACATGCGACACCGTTTCCACTACAGCATCACAGGTTGAGCAGGAGAGTTCATTCGTTAGCCGACGTCGGCTTCGCTCAGCGTTAGTGGACTAAAATTGGCTCATAAACGTAGACTTTTTTTTTACATTAACATTAAATTTAACTAAATTAATAATAGATATAATGGTCATTACAACTGACTTTAATAATACAGGATCCACAACTCCGACTGAAAACGCCTATATGACCGAAATCTAAATCCATGATACCTAAAAACAGTTAATGCACAAAAGCTAAATATATTAAAGATTGAGTTGAGAGAATTATTTAATTAGAAAATTAATTTATTTATTTAAACTAAATTAAATAAATAATATTTATTTTGGAAAAATTATATGTATTAGGTTGGATTAAATTATAAGGTGTTGGGTTAAAAATTAAGGAAGTACATATAATTGGATTCAATATAATTAAGAAATGTCCAAACTCCCTTCGTATTGCATTTGAAGGTTGTCTTCCCTAGTGTATTTAACTAAGAAGTGCCGCCCCCTCTTCTAGTTAAACTAGAAGACTAATTTTTCTATTAAATAAATGTTATTTGTATTTTATTAATTCAACCTGAATTCTCACATCTCTCTTTATAACTAGATGGCATTGGTAGAGCTATTTACACAAGTTTCACACAACTTTGAGATATTGTTGTTCTACTAAAAAATAGTGAGAATCTATTTTCTAAGTATAAATTCTTTTTTTTTTTTGGATAAAAATTCTACCGGTTTCTATTAAGATAAAATTACTTTCCTATTGAAAATAATAAATCGTTTATGGTTCTGTGTTTGGTTCATGATTGTTTGAGCCCACACTCGAATCAATTCATGGTACAATAATAGCGGAGAAGGCCATTCAGTTGAAAGTTGGGAATGCTTATGATCTGTCTTGCTCAAAGCACAAATACTTTTCGGGAAAAAAACGTTGCTATAAATATTACAAACCGACTCGGTTTTTAATTTTTAATTTTCCGCCATGACAAAAAAACCGTCTTTAAACCAAATTTTTTCAATAACATAAAATTTTCATATTTTATTCTTTTTCATACTTTAGAATGTTTAAATTCTGCATATATGCATTAGCGTCTCGAGACATCAAGAACAAAATTGATTGTTTCATGTAGTTCTAGATAGTGGTCTCGAGACACAATGAGCATGTCTCGAGAATGTAGTACATTGTCTATAGATAGAGAACATTGAAACTAAGGGTTTGAAATAGAGGAGTTAAGTCTCAAGACCTTTCTCAAGCCATGAACCCCATTTGTTTGAGACAACAAACTTCAAAGCAAAAGATTTGAAATAGGGGAGGCATCACTTTCTCGAGATACAACTTCACTGTCTCGAGACATAATACTTTATTTTGATAATTTGAGTTAGGATTTGTATCTTGACTCTGAATTTGACCTCGTACAATCTCGATCCAATATAAGTGGGCCCATTTGACCTCAATCAAGTACACTACACTTACACAACATGAAAATTTTCTAATTTTTTTTATAGTTTTAATCCACAAAATGACATACAACAAGAAAATTTTCTAATTTTTTTATAGTTTTAATCCACAAAATGACATATCATTAGTGACGTTTCATACTGTTAGAAAATCATAGTACAAAAAAGAAACTTATGGTGCAAAAAAAGAAATAAATTAACTTGAAGTGTGATTCATTGTCCTTAAGGCTTTAATCTTGCCTCTAAGATACTACTAGTCTTAAAATAACAAAACAAAATAATAGTTAAAATGAAATTATTGAATTTTATATATAAACACTTATACAAAACTTGTGCTACAAGTTTATAAACAATAATAAAAATAATAATTGTTGAGATGCAAATAAATAATAATAATTATATATATAAATTATTTGCACTAACAAATTAAAGCCCAAGTGCCTATTTTTTTAGCTTTAAAATATTCACATGAAGCACAATAGATAAATCCACTTATTCAATGATTAGCCATCCATATAAAGAATTGTATATTTAAATTCTTTATACTTAATATTTGTTAGCAATGTGGGATTACTAACTTTACAAATTAATAACACATGCCATGTCAGCAACTGATATATCATGCCACACTGAACAAAATGGTTGACCATTAACGGACTAACAATTTTCGTCAAATTTGGTCTTATTTGAAAAAATTTTACAATATTGTGGGTGACATTAAAAAATAGAAGAACCGTCAAAAGTTGAAGTGAAATAGCCCTAAAACTTGAAGGTGAATTTTGCAATTATGCCATTTAAAAACTCCATCCGTACATGCACGTGTCTGAAAAAGGCGGTGGGGGTATAAAATTATAAATTAACATTTTTATTTTTATTTTTATTTTGAGTTATGGATAAAGGAATATCTAAATAAAATACTTTTGAAGACACAAGCTGTTAATATGAATAAAATAATAATAATAATAATAAATTAGGGTTTGGGATCATTGGCACATGGATTTCTCTCCACTATCCCGTGATTCCAATAGCCTTCCTTTGATTACAAGGAAAGGTCAGAATAATTTTGATTTGGCAAACAAAATGTGAAAGAAAGTGAGTTGCAGCTTTTTTTCTTATTTCTTTTTAATTTCTTACTTAATTGTTTAAATTACTCCAAATAAAGAGACAAATTGTATAGTTTTTTTGCCTGCAAATTGTCATTTTTATATTAATATTTCTGCACTAACTTCCATGAATTCATAAATTTTATAACCAGAAAACGTGACTAATAATAGTTCAATATCAAAATAAAATCTTCCTTACAATGTCTTAATTATTTGGAAAGCATTGTTATTAATGTCGAATAACGTAAGTTTGAGTGTCTTGAACTGTATCGTATAAAAAAAATATAAAATATTATTTATTTTATTAACTTTATGTTTCATAAAGATTAAATGTATGTTTTTCTTTGTACAATATGATATTTATATTTGATAAAAATTTTATATTTTG
This sequence comes from Gossypium stocksii, assembly GCA_020496765.1. Taxonomy (NCBI): domain Eukaryota; kingdom Viridiplantae; phylum Streptophyta; class Magnoliopsida; order Malvales; family Malvaceae; genus Gossypium; species Gossypium stocksii. The sequence continues at coordinate 118,638,408 of CM035623.1, forward strand.
ACACTTAAAAGTTACAGTGTTACCGTTTTAATTTCAATTCAGGATTTAGAGTTGATTTGATAAAAAAATTCATCGAACTGTATTTGACAAATTAAATAAATTCACAATGAACAATAAATTCATTATTCTAAAAATCACGCAAAAAAATTAAACTTAATAACATTAATAATTAACTTTCATCAAATCAACTATAAAATTTGAATTAAATACTCAAACATTAAGGACATTACTTTTAAGTCCCAAAATATATAACTTTTATCAAATATAAATACAAAATTAAACAAAAAAAAAAAACAAGATACCGTATTAAAATCTTTATATCGAGGTCATTACTTAATCACAGTAAATTTTTTTTATCTAATATAAATATTTACTTATTTAGTAAACATAAACACCAAATAATTTCCAACCACGTTGAATGAGAATGGAATCTTGAATTAGTATATATCTAACATTTATATTTGTATGAAATAAATCAATATTTAAATTCTATATACAATTAATATTTTTTTCTCAAGTTACTCGTTAAAAACCATATAAAAAATAATGCTGAAAATGTTGATGCAGATTTTTATTAAAAAACTCATTCGAACTTTTCATAATATAATATATATTTTGTTTGGATAATGTTCTTAAAGAGAATTAACATCAACATTTTAATCTAAATAATTAGTAATATTATTATTTAGATTAATTAATGACATTATAAAATTTAAATTATATTAAACTTATAAGGTGAAAACTAAAATTTGAAAGAGAAATAAAAAAGAATTAAAAACCTACATTTTAGCCTTTAAAACTCTCGTAAATTATACTATTAATATTATCATTAAAATTTTAAATCAATTATAATCAATATTTTAGCAAATAAATCACTAGAGTTAGTAGTAGAGACTCTCCCTTCATTCATTTTAAGGGATACCTGAGGTGATCCGTGCGACTCTTAAAATGAAAAAGTTTTTATTTAAATTTTTTAAAAATTTAAATTAATAAAGGTAAAATTACACTTTGTACCTCTAAAAATGATAAAAATATGTTTTAATCCTTTAAAAATTATAAAAATATAAGCTATTTAAATGATAAAATTATATTTTTACTATCGTAAAAATTACAATTTAATTTCAGCCCTCTAAAAATATTTTCTGACTTCACACCTGAATTCAACATATATTATGTAGATGGAGAACACTGTCTCTTTTTTAGTATATCTCTATACTGTTGTAATTTATTTTTTATATAATCATACAATATTTTTATTCACTTCAGAAAATATAATAAACACGATTTACAAGATAAACCAGAAAACAAATTAAATAGAAAACAAAAAAGTACACGTAAGTGAACTCTTACTACCCCCATTTTCGTCTAGTCTATGTTTATGGTAATTGTAAACAAAAAGAAAAAGGAATCACATAGTTGCCCCGTGATTCGTTCAGAAACCGTGTTCTATATTGGAAAAACTTTGACCTTTTGCACGTTTCAACATGGCCAACCACAACCCAATTAGGCAATTATGTTATTATATTATATATACACACATGTGTGTATATATATAGCTCACAAGCACACATTGATAGTCACAAGCATATAGTGATTTCTCGAGGAAAAAAGAGGAGATGATGATAATGAAGATTATATTTGTGCTTTATTTCACGATTCTTCTTCCTTTAGCTTTAGCACAACTGAAAGTAGGGTTTTACAAGACAAGTTGTCCTCGAGCTGAATCCATTGTTAAAGCCGCTGTTCAAAAACGTTTCAACACTGATAAATCCATCACTGCCGCCTTACTTCGCATGCATTTTCATGATTGTTTCGTTAGAGTAAGTGCTGTTTTAAATCTACTCGTTGGTTCATATAGTCACCTGATATTGTCTGCTAATGGGAGTTTACTTTTATGTAGGGATGTGATGCATCGATTCTGATAGATTCGACTAATCAAAGCCGATCAGAGAAAGAATCTGGTCCCAACTTGACAGTACGCGGATACGAGCTCATCGATGAAGCAAAGAAAGCCTTAGAAAAGGTTTGCCCATCAAAAGTTTCATGTGCTGACATCATAACCCTAGCCACCCGAGACTCCGTTGTTCTTGCCGGTGGACCGTCTTACGACGTTCCGACGGGAAGACGAGATGGTCGGGTCTCGAATATCAACGAAGTTAACTTACCGGGACCGTCGTTATCGGTTTCACAAGCTTTCCAATCTTTTAAGGATAAAGGCCTGACAATGGACGATATGGTTACACTTTTAGGTGGCCATACAGTTGGTGTGGCACATTGCTTTTTTTTCTCGGGTCGGCTTACGAATTTCCAAGGGACAGGGAAACCCGACCCGAGTATGGATGCGGGTTTGGTGACTACGCTGAAAGGGATTTGTGGTAATGGATCGAACCCTACGGCGTTTCTGGACCAGGGCACGTCTTTTAGTTTTGATAACGAGTTTTATAGGCAGATTCGGGCGAAGAAAGGGGTGATGAAGATAGATCAAGAGTTGACTGATGATAGATTATCGAGTGGAATCGTATCGAGATTTGCTTCAAATGCGAATTTGTTTAGAACAAGGTTTGCTCAAGCTATGGTGAAGATGGGGAATATTCAAGTTCTTGTTGGAAATGCTGGAGAAATTAGGAAAAATTGTAGAGTTATTAACTCTAAATGAGTTTCATCTTCAAATAAATCGAAACATGTACTCATCTTGAACTAAATGAAGGAGTTCAACTTTTTTGAGTTGTCAGAATTTTGATTGAATTCCTCAATGAAGCACGTTATATTATTTAAAGGAATTGAAAAATGGTATATCTATCATGAGATTCCAGACATAAATTTTGTATAGCATATTATTTATGAAATAAATCATAAAGTTATTGGGATTAGCATGCAAGTGGAATGGCCGAGTGGGGGTTGGCGGGTGAGTTTAATCTTATTTTTTCTCCTGCGTTGTTTTAGGACACCAGATTGTGTTTGGTGGTGTCGGCGTCAACAGCGGCTGCCTTTACTCGACACGCGCTTTGCTCGCTAAGTGATCCTTTGAATGAGCAATACGTATGTGATTAAGATAGAAATACTATTGACAAAAATATTAAAATTATAATATAAAATTAAAAAAAAATCTAAGCATTAAAAATAATCTCCGAAAAAAGGACTAAAACTAAGCCCATTAAATTTTGTCCAAGCACAAATTGAATGGATCTATGATGTACATAGCGGCCTATATGAGTTGTTTACTCATGATGGGCTAACCTTTTAGACTTGAGTCCCTATCACTTTTTTCCCAATTTGACTCCAATATGTTATAGGGTATTAACAAGGTTCATAATAACTTGATTACAATTTAAACACCAATATTTTTGAATAAAACAATTTAAATGTGTTTAAGTGCTTTATATTTTTTAAATTTAAAATTTAGTTCTTATATTTTAATTTTTAGACTTGTAATCAAGATATTTAGTAACGTATTAATGGGTGTTCCGTTTTTGTCTTGGCACTGATACATATTATTACCGACATATTTTAGTGTATTATTTTAATATTATCCATGTTTTTCAATATTATTCACATGTATATAGTTTCATTTTTAGTTTTTTTTGATAAATTATAATACGTTATAATATTTTTCATATATATAATTATAGTCTAATTTTTTAGTTTCTTACTAACTTATATATTATATACATGTAAATATATCTTAATTATATACATATAAATATAAATTTTAAGATTATTAATTAGGTTGAATAATTTAATTTAACAACTTTTGATTTTAAATATGATTATAGAAAAATTAAAATGGTTAATATATAAATTTTAAAAATTGATTTAAAATATTTAAATTTTGTACCTACCAATACAAGTTGGTATTGACTGAAACAAACTGAAATGCATCGAAATTTTAATTGAAACGATTCGTACTAGTTGGTATTAGTACGACGCCGACTACCATGTTTGCAGTACTTTTTTTATTTAAGAATCTTAGTCCTACCATCCAATTTTGTTATTAGAGTTGTTGATGTGGTAATTATAAAAAGATAAAATAATTTTTTTAACCCTTAATGTTTATAATTTTTATTAATTTAGTCCCTACTTTTTAGAAAATACTTAAAATAGATGCAAAATCCTAAGATTTACAAGAAAATAATTTAATAAATGAATTTTTTTTTAATTTTTCCAAGGATAATCTCAGATCAAACCACTTATTTAGATTTATGTTTGGGATTAGAAATATATACAATTTAGATTTATATTTGAAATTAAAAAGAATATAGGAATTTAATATATCAAAATTAAAATATAGGATTAAATTTGTGACTTTGAAATATTTAAATTTATTTAGCACGTATTATTTTTTAGGCAAATTACATTAAAAGTTATTTAGTTTTTTCATCACCCAATTATGAAAATATATAAAATGGTTATTTAATTATTAGTTTTTTTATCACATAATTATAAAAAATTATAAAATAATTATCAGCTGTTCAATTTTATTTTTTTTATCACCAACTAGACAAAGTAAAAATGAAAATACACAAAAATTTAAAATAACTGAATGACAAAAAAATAAAATTAAATAATTGAATGATTATTTTCTAATTTTTCATAGTTGGAAAAATAAAATAGTAGTCTGGGTATTTTTTATTTTTTATTTTTTTTCCATATTTTCAAAGATCTCTTCGGCCACAAAAAAAGAAAAAAAAAAGTGAAAAAAAAAAACCTTTGTTGTACTTGCTTCATAGCCAGAAGGCAGAAGCGCAGATTCTAGAAGATAATACACTCTCCCTCTTCCACCACCAAAACCCGTATTATAGGCTTCTAGGGTTTATAGACCGACGAGCCACTGCCGCCGTTTTCGGCTCACTGTCACCACGTCCGCAGCTGCTATCACTTCGTTCCATCTCCCTAATGCAAACTGGTGTTTGATAAAAACGAATGGGTAGCAGCAGTAGGTTCCTAACAATCCTTTCCCCTTCTTCCCCTCTCCTTCTACACCACCGTCATACCACTTCCTCCCTTCTCCGCCTCACCCGCCACCGCATCCAGCTATCCTTCCTACGCCAACACCACTTCCCGCCACCTCGCCCTTCGCTACCCACCACTAAAACCAAAAAACATTCGTCCCTTTTTATTCCCAGACCTTCCCCGCGCACTTTCCACACCCAACCCGCCTCCTCAAATTTCGGTAATTCCTCCGTATTGGCCCCACCCAATCATCCATGGCCCGAATTCTCCGCTCTCGTTAACAACATCTCAGCCGCCGGCTACTTCGATGCCCCCCATACTTCCAGTGAGCTTGCGGTGGATGCTTCCCTGTTCTCGGATGAGTTTCTAGTTGTGCTCAATGCCTGCTTGGCTTTCGCGCGTGATAAAACTGATCTTCTAAGGTAGCCAAAAATAGAAGTTAAAAATAATTTTTTTGCTTAAATCTTTGTTTGTTTTTTAAGTTAAAATTTCCCTTTTTGCATTGGGTTCTATGGCCAGATTGCTCTCGAGGAAGGAGATTGAGGCGGTGGTGCAAAATGGGAAGCCTTTTTTATTCAAGGATGGTGAGGAGTCTGCACGGAGGTTGATTTTGTTTCTAAATAGCAGTGAAAGCATTGTACGTATTGGGGATTTTGTTTAATGGTATTTATTTATGTATGTATGTCATTGCTGTTTTATATGTTCTAAGGTTAAAAATTGTCAATGATTGTATATGTTATGCTCATTGTTAATTCTATGCTAAAAATGAAGGGTTTAGGTCCATTAATTGCTTATTCTAATTTGTATATAAAGTAGTTCCTAAAGGTCGATTCTTGCATCGAAGGACCTCCAAGAAATGTTTATCTGTATGAATCTCGTGTGGTTATACATGTTCTTAAGTAAAAATAAGGCCCTTTTTTGACCATTTTGATGCTGTTGAAATAAGAGCTTTAAAGCTAGTATGTGCTATGTTTCTAAATGTTTTTCAGTTTTTAGGTTGCGGATGTTGATAAAGCGAACATGGTTGATTTAATGAGTTTTTTATTGAGTTATGCAAGCAATGTTACCGTTTCCTCAGAGAGAAGCAGTCTTTACAACTCAGAGCTTGTTGAATCATCAGTCCGGCATTTGCTGGGTGAGTTGGCAAAACTGAGTGACAGCTCCCGAGTTTCAAACAATTTCGAACATGAGCAAACTCAACTCCCAGAGAGAAATGGGCAAATGTCAAGGTCTTTTGGGCTGAACATTGAAATGAAAAAAGGCGATTGGATTTGCCCAAGGTAGATTGTTTTTCTATCATCTTCATAGATAGTGTAGTGTTATTTCCCTTCTTTGCTCAGTTCAGCTTGTCATAGGCTTTGGCGGTATGCTTGAATAAGGTGAAATATGTAGAAATTTTTTTAAGTATGAAAGAAGCTTGTAAACTATCCACGAAAATGTCTTTATGCTCTGATTTGCACCTAATATAGACCTTATTTTGAATGGAAATTGATCTGTTAAAGCACCATTTGGATACAAATTTGGAAGTGCGAGGGTAATTTGTGGTACTTATGATCGATGTCTTGAAAATGTCTGGATGACTAATTGTGTGTTCTCCATGGTACCTACATATGTACTAAAGATTTATGGCAGCATAACGTTTTATTTGTTGTGCAGGTGTAATTTTATGAACTTTGCAAGAAATGCGAAATGCCTTGAGTGTGAGGAAGCACGGCCCAAGAGGCAATTGACTGGTGGAGAGTGGGAGTGTCCCCAGTGAGCATTGGTTTTTTTTTTTTTTTTTGTTTTTTTAACTCCTCTTTTGGGAATAAGAAATGTGATTTTAATTTATTTACTTTTTTTTTACAGATGTGATTTCTTTAATTATGGAAGGAATACGGTATGCTTGAGGTGTGATTGCAAGCGACCTGGACATATCTCACTTGGTAATACCCACTCAAGGCCAGGTTTAGCATACAATACTGGGACTTCTTCAAATAAGGCTGATCTCGATAGGCGGTTAGCTGCCAATGAAGAGAAGGCACAACGATGGTTTAGTAAGGTTTCTCAGCTTGACAGTACTGCTGATGTGAGCAGTGCCATAGCAGATGAAGATTTTCCTGAAATCATGCCTTTGAGGAGAGGCGTGAATAGATATGTTGTGAGTACAAGGAAATCACCTCTGGAGAGGAGGTTGGCCAATGCTCAGTACCGTAGAAACATGGATAATGATGGCATTCCTGAACGTGACGATTTCCAGACTGGGGAAGTCAATAAGACCCTGGACACGAAAGTTAGCCAGAGTTTAGATGAGGTTCTTGGTCATTCATCTACCCCTTCCGGATCTAACGATGGTAGCGTCAATAGCAGAGCGGAGAATGGTCATCCTAGGGGAACTAAGTCCAATTATGTTCCATTTGTGCCATTACCTGCAGATATGTTTGCGAAGAAACCTGAAAATTCAGAAATACAGGAGAAAAATCCGAACGTTATGTCAAATGACCATGACTCTGTTGTGTCAAATGCAGTTGGACAAATGGATGATGCTTCTGGGAGTGAGGAGTTGCAAAAGTCTCTACAAAATCGGCAACATTCTGAGACATTAATGAATGAGAAAGAAAGCATCGATAAAGAGGTAGAACAAGCTAAAAAATCTGAGAGATGGTTTAAGAAAGTTGCAGAGCTCCATAATGTTACAGATCTTGCCAATGCAATTCCCGATGAGGATTTTCCTGAGGTCATGCCTATGCGCAAAGGAGAGAATAAATTTGTAGTCAGCAGAAAGAAAGACCGTTCTTTGACTTCTCCGACTTACAAGAGGCATGCAGCAACGGAGCAAGCAGGCAATACCAATTATGTTCCTTTTGTCCCGTTCCCACCGGATTACTTTGCTAAAAGGGATAAACAGCAAGGTAATGGAACAGATTCTAGTGCAAAAGCAGCTCATGAAACTCTAACCTCTGCAACACTAGAGAAGCCTTCAGAGAAGTTATCTGAGGTGTCTGTTGCGGATACGCAGCCTATGCAAAACTGGAACCCTAAACCTTCTGGAGAGAACTCAAGTGAGACAAGGAGAGATGCAGCTTATCCGGCACAGACTAGTGGATATCCAAACCCGAATTCTATCAATCCCCAAACAAGTAATAATGACAGTAGGAAACAGGTGACGGATTTGATGGTAAGTCCATCTCAACAATCTGAGTATCAGAATGTTAGGAGTACTTGGAGTGGGAAGAGTTTGGAAGGTTCAGCAGTGAAAGAACCAGATCCATTGGACATGTCGGAGGAGGCCAAAGCAGAGAGGTGGTTTCGCCGTGTTGCTCAGATAAAGGACATTTCAGAGCTCAGCCAGATCCCCGACGAAGATTTCCCATCGATAATGCCGATGAGGAAAGGGGTGAATAGGTTTGTCGTGAGCAAACGGAAAACACCACTGGAGAGGAGGTTGACATCCCAGCAGTATCGTAAAAATCTTCCGGTTGTGAATTCGGATCCTGGCAAAAATGGAACTGATAGTAGCTAAGGTAACAAAAACAAACTTATTGTTTCCATATTATACATTATTTGAAACATCCAATCGTGCTGTTTATTTCTGTTCTACACAGAAGAGAAGAATGATGAAACTTTCACTAGAATGTGATCTTGTCTTCCATTTAAACATTTTTGTGTACTTGAGCTTTTTACTATGGCAAAATGAACTTCTCTTGAGATTGAAGTTAGGGTTTAGTTTTTTATTTTTAATTTTAATGAACTTCGATTAAGAAAAACCTTTGAATCAATCAAATTATGACACGGTTGATATTTAGGTACCTAAATTAAAAAAGTTACATAGTTTAGATACCTATTTTTCGTATAAGTCTAAATTAAAATATTCTAAATCATGGAACCATTTTAATTTAATTTATCTTATAAATTTCTAAGTCATAAGATTTCATCTAAAAAGTTTAAATATATATTTTTAACTTAAGAATTGTAGAATGAAATGTAAGGTTAAACTGATAAAACATAAAGTATAAGGGTCAGGTTGATAAAAATAATGCAAGTATGACTATAGTACTGGAAGAAAAGGAGTTGACTCACTATTACTATTACTATTACTATACATGTGCTTACTTACGTGGTTTACTTGTGTCTCCTGTGATCTTTCAATTTTCATTGCCTTGTAGAGATAGGTAAACAAAAAATACAAGGGAAGGGTAAGAGAAAGAAAGAAAAATATGTGTGTGTGTGTGTTTATTATCTTTTTCATGGATTTATAGTAATATTGTACGTGTATATTTTATGACTTCCAATTATCATCGATTTACATTGGGTTTAAGGGGGTTTTTTTCTTCCTATTTTTTACATGGAAAATATCGGTTTTACATAAAATTTGGCCTATTTATCTCTCTCTCTATATATATCCTGTTTGAATTATTATTATTTGATATATTAATTATTTTGTTAAGTTATTTTTTTATGTTTTTATCATAATGATTTTATTTTTAAAAAAAAATTGTTTCCCGAAAAATATTAAAATATAAAAATTGTTTAAACAATTTGTTACTTTTATTAAATAACAAGATCAACTTGAAAATTTTTTAAATATTAAAATATTATTCAAAAAATTAAACTTGACTTGCTTGCAAAATATTTTTTATTTATTTAAAGGAATTAGCCCATTTATTCGTGAGTTAATTTGGCATACGTGTGACTTAATAAAAAATAATCATAATTGAGCACACATGATGGACTTAATCTAAAATAAATAATTAACTCTAAACTTGTAAATTTAATCTAATAATGGACACAAAAACAAAAAGTATTATTATTTGATAAAATATAATTTATGAAGTATTAAATATTTTTGAAAAAAGCAAGCGATTTCCTAATTTTGTAATTGCATTATGTTGAACTTCGCTCACCTCCAACGTGCATTTTAAGCTACCCAATTAAGAAATAATATAGGATTACCGAATCCATATCATGTATGTTTCACGTCCAAGTTTTATATGATTTTATTTGTCTCTTCAAACCATTATTCTATTTTTATTTTAGCATATATATCACCTGAATTTCTCCTGGGATTTTTAATCTCTTCTTGAATTTTATTTTATTTTTCAGAAAGACTTTATAAATTCAACCGGTTATTATTATTATTGTCGAAACCATTTTTTTGAAAACGGGAATCGACTTTTGAAAACGAAAGTTGGGAGTCGCCACCAATCTTTTTTGAGGTGTAATTGGGCCACCTTATAAAACATTTTGGTCCACGAATTTTAAGAAAACGGGCTCGGGAGTCAGTTACGTGCGAGGAAGGATTAGCACCCTCGACACGCTCAAAATCGGTACTTAATTGATTAATTGGTATCTTAAATGTCGAAAATTAAAGATTTGGACAAAGTTCAAAATACGATCCTCCTTTCGTTAACTTTTAAAACGTGTGCTTTAGTTTTAAGAGGATATTCGAATATTCAAACGAACAAAGAAAGCGAAACTCAGTACGTTAGGGCACGATCCTTTGAGTTCCATGAATACCGGACATTGCCTTTATTTTAAAAATCTTGAGAGCGAACCGATAAAAGGATATTCAGATATTCAAAATAAACAAAGAAAGTGACACCCAGTACGTTAGGGCGCGATCCTTTGAATTCTTTAAATACCAAACATTGCCTTTATTTTAGAAAACAATTGAGCGAACCGATAAAAGGATATTCAGATATTCAAAATAAACAAAGAAAGCGACACCCAGTACGTTAGGGCGCGATCCTTTGAATTCTTTAAATACCAAACATTGCCTTTATTTTAGAAAACAATTGAGAATGAACCGTTGAATAAACGAATTTGGGAAGTTTAAAAATTTAAGAAACACGATAGTATGCAACGTAAGAAATAACAATGTAATAATAAACTTGATAGTGCATGTATTAACACCTAAAACATAATAACCATAAGGAGAATTAATAATAATAATCAAAACAATGGTAAAAAAAAACATAATAAACATAGCAATAATGATTTTAAAGATATAATGGGAATGAAAATAATATGTCAATGATGATATTAAACACAGTGATAAAAATAAAATTAAAAGAAAAAAACATACTAAATTAAGACAAATAACAAAAATAATATAGTACAAAAAAATGATAATAATAACGGTGGTAATTTTTAAAAATAATAGAAATAATATAATAACATGATAAGACTATTAATAATTATATTTAAACGGGAAAATAAAAAATATATATAAAAGTATAAGTAACAAAAAAAAAGGTAATAGTAAACAGTAAGAATAATACAAAAAATAATAGGTATAATAAACTATATTTAAAATAGTTAACTTTTAATAAAATATATAAAAAGATTAATAATAATAACGTAATGATTTAAAATAAATTGTATATAAAAAAATTAGTAAAACAAACGTAATATACACATAATATAATAAAAATAATAAATAGTAGTATTATAAAAATAATATAACACATAATAGGATCAAAAGGAAAAAAAAGAACACTAAAATTAATAGTAGAATATAATAAAATAGTAATAAAATAATATTAACTATTAACAGTAAAGTATAATAAAATAATAATAATAAAAATAATAATACAAAAAAATAAATCTAATAATAATAAATATAAAACTCAAATTAATTAATTTAATGGCAAAAATAAAAAAATAAAAAATGGTTTAAATTGAATTAAAAATAGCAATTTTGGGGCAAATCAAAAATAAATGAAGAGAAATGGACTAATTTGAGCGTGCGAATAATAAGGAGGGACCAAAAGGGAAACAACCCCTATCCTCCAAAACGCACAGCTTCAAGGAGACCAAAATGCAGTCAAAACAAGCTTTAGGACCCCCAAAAAAATGAAAACTTAATTGCAAAATAATAAAAAACGGAAGGGCTAAAAGCAATTGGACGAATTTAGAACAAACAAAGAAATTGAAATGAAATGGACAAAATTCTCACGTGATTGAAAGTGGAAAGAAAATAATTCAATTACAATGGAAATAGAAAAAAAGAATAATCCCACTCTAAATTGACGTAAGGATACCAAAAGTCCCTCCCCCTTCAAAGAACCAGATCCCCCTATTTATATACACGGGATTTACTAAAAATAGCCTAACCAATTTAATAATAAAATAAAATAAAATAAAATAAAATCTTTCTATTTTTAGCCTTTTACCAAGTCAACAAAATTGGATAATCCATTGGTTTTCCCCATCTTTTTGATTTGGCCACAAATTAATGATTGTCTTTCAATTTGGCCCTTCTTGGCTTCGATTATTATTTTTTCCGGGCCCAGGCCAAAATTGGCCTATTACAGCTGCCCCTCTTTGCTCATTTTCGTGTAACGAGAATGGAGCAAAGACTTTAGAAAAAGGCCACATTTGCTTGGGCCAGCCGAGTCTTAACTTCTTGGTGTAACCTCATCGCAAACCACTGCATCTTATTACTTCAAGATGCCCCATTGCTGCTTTATGGAGATACGATTTGTTGAAATTTGATCTGCTTCGCTCCTGCTAAGCGAAGATAAGATCTGGTATATTTAGCCTGCTCCACTCCTGCTCAGTGAAGATAAGGCTGATGATTGGAATCTGTTCCATCGCCGGTACGTGGAGATAAGATTCACCAAAATTCGATCTGCTTCACTCCTGCTCAGTGAAGATAAGATCTGGTATGTTTAGCCTGCTTCACTCCTGCTCAGTGAAGATAAGGCTAATGGCTGAAATCTGCTCCATTGCCGATACATGGAGATAAGACTCGCCAAAATTTGATATGTTCCACTCCTGCCAGTAGGATAAGATCTGCTAAATTTAGCCTGCTCCACTCCTGCTCAGTGAAGATAAGGCTGATGATTGGAATCTGCTCCATCGTCGGTACGTGGAGATAAGATTCACCAAAATTCGATCTGCTCCGCTCCTGCTCAGCGAAGATAAGATCTGATATATTTTGCCTGCTTCACTCCTGTTCAGTGAAGATAAGGCTGATGATTGGAATCTGCTCCATCGCCGGTACGTAGAGATAAGATTCATCAAAATTCGATCTGCTCCGCTCCTGCTCAGCGAAGATAAGATCTGATATATTTTGCCTGCTTCACTCCTGCTCAGTGAAGATAAGGCTGATGATTGGAATCTGCTCCATCGCTGGTACGTGGAGATAAGATTCACCAAAATTCGATCTGCTCCGCTCCTGCTCAGCGAAGATAAGATCTGATATATTTTGACTGCTTCACTCCTGCTCAGTGAAGATAAGGCTGATGATTGGAATCTGCTCCCTCGCCGGTACGTGGAGACCAAAATTTGATCTGCTTCACTCCTGCTCAGTGAAGATAAGATCTGGTATGTTTAGCCTGCTTCACTCCTGCTCAGTGAAGATAACGCTGATGATTGGAATCTGCTCCATCGCCGGTACGTGGAGATAAGATTCACCAAAATTCGATCTGCTCCGCTCCTGCTCAGCGAAGATAAGATCTGATATATTTTGCCTGCTTCACTCCTGCTCAGTGAAGATAAGGCTGATGATTGGAATCTGCTCCATCGTCGGTACATGGAGATAAGATTCACCAAAATTCAATCTGCTCCGCTCCTGCTCAGCAAAGATAAGATCTGATATATTTTGCCTGCTTCACTCCTGCTCAGTGAAGATAAGGCTGATGATTGGAATCTGCTCCATCGCCGGTAAGTGGAGATAAGATTCACCAAAATTCGATCTGCTCCGCTTCTGCTCAGCGAAGATAAGATCTGATATATTTTACCTGCTTCACTCCTGCTCAGTGAAGATAAGGCTGATGATATCCGTAATCTTGGTCGATCCTGCTGCATTGTCCACTGGGGAATCCATCTGTAGAAGAATGATATGCTTATGCCAGATGAGTAGGATGCTATGATTAAAATGAATCAAATGCTCCTAACTACATGTATTATGGATGTTAAATGCACAAATGCAAAATGTCATGAGAATGATCCACTTTTTAGGTTGTCATTATTCTTTGTGCGTTAAGGTTATCATTTCTTCGGCTGGGTCTTCTTGCTCAGTTGATATCTTCTGACAGAGAACTCGTAAAACCAATCCCATTTTGTTCGACCGATTTGCCCCACTATAACTTCAAGGTCTAATCCACTGTACTTCTGGGATATAAAGCTTGCACTATCTTCAAACCCTCTCACTGCAAATTAGGGGAAATCCATTCCCACCATAATTCAAGGATATAGGATTTGACTCTTCTTCTATCAATTTGGTCCATTGCACCATTCCTTGGGTGTCATGACCGGATGTGTATGCTTGATATTTGCATGGATGCAGAATATCATTTTTCTCTCGAGAATGATCCCTTTTAAAGCTTGGGTTGACATTGCTCGTTATTTGTCAAGATTATGTTACCAACGTAATATTTGTCTTTGACAAAAAATCTTAAGGGGTAGTCTCTCAGACAATTCCAACCCTTAGGTTTGGTAAGTTCTAAACAATAGTTTTGTTTCAAATTCCCGTATTTATTTAGAAACTTCTAGAGTAATAAGTAAAACTCCTTTTGTGAAAGTATTGTTAGTCCATTAATCATTATTTCAATGCAAAATGCTTGAAAGAGATCACAACAAGGGACAAAAATGAAATTAATTAAGAGCATAGCTAGAAATAATTAAATTAATCAAAGATAGCCAAGGTAATAAAATAGAATTGATTGGGGCATATCTCGAAAAGAATAAGGTAATCAAGGATAGCAAACATGGGTAAGATAGAAAACTAGATGCCCCAGATATCGCAGCCTGAGCTCTTCTGTACAAACTTCTTGATGATCATTTTGAGCTCAATATGTGTTTAGAGGATCCGAAGTATTTTGTCAATGCCTTCAAATGTAACATATTTCCTCATTGTCAACTCAGGCATAGAAAAACTATCGCATGCCCCACTTTTGATCAAAATTTGAGCCGCCCTTTTCGGGTTTTCAACTCAAATCCCCTTTGGTCTCAAAGCGCCCTTTGCGGGTTTTCGCCTTGGCCTCTCCTTTTCTTTTCATTTCTTTTTGTTTTTCTCTTTATTTTCTTTTTTTGTTTTTTCTTTTTCCCTATTTTTTCCCTTTTTCTCTTCTTCTTTTTGAAAGTGAAGTATTTTTGGATTAAATCCAAATTCGCAGGGTCAGGCAAGTTCTTACTATCCATCTTGGTCAATATCAATGTCCCTCCAGGGATAAGGTCATTCCCAATTCGACATCTATTTTCTCTGAGATCCTTTGGTATGGGAAGGATCCTTCTCAAAATTAAGTTTCCTTGATAAAATTTTTGGACGATATTTTCATCATCACTTCGTATTATCTTAGTGTATTTGATCATGATGGATAATTTCTGGCTTCCTTTCTTCAATCAGGTTCATTTGATCATCGGAACTGAATTTACTCAACTCTTAAAAAACTCGTGGAGAAGAGAACTCGACTTCAATGGACAAACTTGCATTTATTTCATAAATCAACGAGGAAAGCGTTGTCCCGGTAGAGGTTCTGGTAGAGGCTCCCACGATTCCTTTTTTTTTGCACTGTTCATTTTCGAGAAATATGGTGTTTAATCTTGAACAAACCGGACGCTTCTGATATCGTGCTGCTGTTTAAATTTAGTACATCGTCAGATGTGATCTTTTTTGGTACTCCATACTGACATAGGATTTGTTGGCTGTTGACCTCGCGTCATTGGTACATGAAGCAGCCTCAGTCCACTTGGAAACGTAATCAGCGACCACTAAAAGATGAATCGCTACTTGTCAGAGCTTTTGGCAAAATCGGCCTGATGACATACATACCCCACATAGAAGAAGATTATGGGTTCCACTGTTTCTCATCTTGTTCACCGTCATCAACAGATCAAGAGATAAGCTACAACTTTAGTCATCTTCAAAGTCTTGAGATCCCTCTAAACACACATCTCACTCAAAAGGAGATTCTAAGTTAGTAGCAGTGTCACTCATATCATTGATATCTGGAGACCTGTTATAAGGACGAAAGAAAATTTAAAGAACAAGAGAAACCCAGAATATTTACTCGTGCGGTATAATTATGAATGAAATGAAAAAGTGCACTTGCTTGAAATGAGAAATAAAAGATGCATTTCATTGAATTAAAGACGCTGGACATAAGCCTATCTCACAAAAGGATCCTTATTGCCTCTAGGCCTAAAGCAATAAGTATGTTTTAAATATTACTCTAGATTAGTCCTACAAAATATAGGGATCTTTTCCACAGTCCCATTGTTCAAAACACTCCCAAGTGTGTAAGGGTGAATGCCTGTCAAATTCTCTTCCCTGTATCCTCGATCGCGTTTACCCCCTTATCAGCATGGTTAGATAACGGATTTTCTACACCAGACTGATTGTCAAACTTCACAATGCCCATTTCAACAAGCCTTTCGACTAACTTATTTAAAGGGATGCAATTTTCTATCGAGTGCCCCGTGATTCCTGCGTGGTATTCGCATTTGACATTTTCATCGTACCACTTAGAGTATGGTGGGAGTTCAGCCTTTGTTTTTTCCACATTTGCCGCGTCACCAAAATCAGGGATCGGGGGATTTGCCAGATTATCTCTGAGATTGGAGCTCGAGCCTGTTGGGAAGTTTACTAGTGCCGAGGTACCAGTTTGATACAGAGGTTGGACATTAACAGATAACATTGGTGGTTGTGTTCGAGCGTTTACTGAGGCAAAGCTCTTAGGACAAACAGAATCCTCATTGTCATTTCTAGCATCAACCATAGGGCCTTTTCCTTTTTCAGACCTTCCCTTGAACAACTGTGTCAGCTGGCTTATCATGTTGTTCTGTGATTCCAGCATGTTTTTCTGGGACCCCAGCATTTGGTCCCTCATTTCCTGCTGGATCCTAACCAGCTGTTCTTGCATCTGAGCCTGCAGTTACATATCCTTTGTTTTTCTTCGTGTATAGTACTGGTGTTCCAAGGTAACTAAACAAATGGTCACTAATTAATAGGGTTCTTTT
The DNA here is from genome assembly GCA_020496765.1 of Gossypium stocksii. Lineage (NCBI taxonomy): Eukaryota > Viridiplantae > Streptophyta > Magnoliopsida > Malvales > Malvaceae > Gossypium > Gossypium stocksii. The sequence goes on from CM035623.1 coordinate 118,655,304, forward strand.
GTGCAAATTAATGTATATGATGCTATGCGATGCAAATGCATGACATGAATGTAAAAGGAGACGTCGATTCTAATTCAATTCCATTTAGAAAATTTCACTGAAAAACAAAATCTTTTACATAAAATGAATTACATATACGGTCTTGCCCTAACACCCAAAGCTTCCACTCTCCTAAGAAAGGAGGCTAACTCTTGCCCCCGAGCTAATTCTAACTCATATTTGACACTTAGCACATCTGCTTGAATCGCCAAAGTCTGTAAATGATCAACTACTTCTCGTATCGGAGCTATAACTTCGCCCATGAGGTAATCTCTATCTCGGACCTGATTCTGAGATTGGTGAAGTTGCTCCCCAAGTTGCTCATTACTTGCTTCCAGTGATTCAATTCGATGCTCACAGTTCTGAAGTGCAGTCTCAAGTTCTTCTACTTTCCCCTTCAAATTCTCAACCTTACTTAAGCTAGCCCTTAATTCCATCACTAAGTTACGACTCCGATGCTGCTGTAGTGCCATCTCTAACTCCTCCACTCGAGCTCTTAACATCTCCTTTTCACTTTGGCTATCATCCAAACTCTCTTTAAAAGTAACTTCTCGAGCCTGAGCGGCATGAAACTTTCTCTCCCACCAATCGGCCTTGGCTTTCTCCTCTTGAACTTCCTGCCTCCACTGTTCAGACGTTTTGCCTAGGCCAGCATTCCTCATTGACTTGTGTAGCTGCGCGTAATCAGTCTTCAGATTGTCTAGGTCCTCTTCAACCTTTCTTTTTCTCTTTCTCAAATTCTCGGCCTCAGACTTTTGAAGATCCACGTCTAGCTTCAAGTACACTTTTTCCTCCTCCAACTGTTCTATTTTCTTTTCTAACTCTGAGGTTTTCTTTTTGAAGTCTTGCTTTATAATTTCTAGCTAGGAGGGGACCACTCGCAGATATTCCTCTATTGGTCGAGCCTCTTCTAAATTCGACCTTAGGATATTGTCGTTAACCCTTCTACACCACCATTCATTATACTCAGGAGTCACTATCGGATTTACAACAACTCTTTTTATCCGACAAGTTTGGTTCCAGGCATTATAAATCTCGCGACTCTTCTTCTTGGAGTCTTTCTCCCCATACGAGAACTCACTCTGAGCTAGCCCATGTGTTATCGGTATAAATTGTTTCGATCTATATTACCTTAATACGAGCAAAAGGGTGTATCCAATGGCTCCCCAAATCCCCAACAAAGGGACCCAATCATAACTCCCACATCAATAAAGAATCTCATCGGAAACCATCTAAGGGGCTTTCTATTCGATATCCTCCACTTGGAGATTTTAAGGTATCACCATCCATTTTTCTCTGTTATGCCATCTCTCATTGGTACAGCCACTATCTCCTTCAAAGGTGAGTAGTCTCCGAGAAAAGGTCGGTAAGAGGGCTTTTCCATCTTCCAGAAGTGGCTATGAAACCATACTAACAAAAGTGCACATCCAATAAACCTGCCTTCACCTGCTCTCCGACATGCACTTAAAGATCTGAAAGTCTCAGCTAAGATTGCAAGAACAAGAGTGACTCCCTTATCGAGTCGGTCAAATAGATCGACAACCGCTTCATCTACATGCCTTAAAGCCTTAGGGAAAATTACCAAACCATGAATGCTCAAGGCGAAGACATCGACTCTTTTCTTCATATCAGGGTGTGTCAGGATCAGATCTCTTAGATTTTCCCAAGGAATACATTTTCCACTCCTTTCTGTTGGACTCGAGCTGCGACCCACTGCTCACTTATCCCAGTGATGTTCATCAACCTTTTTACAAAAGTCAGGATATTGACAGCTCTAGAATAAATCTTATCAGTCTGAAACTTCGAACAACGAAGTAAAGCCGTATATTCCTCGACAGTAGGCGCTAGATCTACCCTTCCAAAAGTAAAACAACTGTAGGCAGAATTCTAAAATTTGAGCCATGGCCCGGAACAAATACCTATCTACCTTAACATTGAGGAAATAAGCAATATCACCATAATTACCGTAGAGTAGCTGCTTCATCTCATCATCCCAGTGATTCCACAACTCCTTCAGCTCCTGAAGATCATTCTGAACTACACTAAAACGGGTAAAGTCCCATAATTCCGACGTGTACCCCTCTGCCAAACTGTCACCTTTCTCTAACTGTACATCCTCCGACCATCTCTGGACAACCGCGTTGTCTTTCACTTTATCAAGGAATTCATTTTTCATGGTAAAACTTTCTCTTAGTAATCGAACCGTATATCGACACCTCCTTTTATGATGCAAATGTTATGCAATGACTATTAAAAAAAAGAAAAAAACAAGTCAGAATTATGCATAAGAATAGAAATCAAAGCAATCAGGAAATTATCAAACACCTATTTGGGCAACCGCTAGGGCTAGATGTGATTCTACCTGAGGTGGGTTCCTACAGCTCACTATATGTGGTTTAGTTCTAGAGTAAAGGTACCTGAACCAGCAGATTCCTCAATCCTCGCCCATTATAGGTTCATATGGATCAAGTTCAGTTCTGGAGGATACATTTTCTTATGCCCATACGGAGGTGAAAACCTCACGAAAACATAAGTACGGATGTACCCCGGAAGCGATCCCCTAGCCCATGCGGAGGTGAAAACCTCACGAAAGCCTAGTTTCTCACTCCCACTTAAGAGGTGTGACCACGACGGTCATGCAATATGATGCGAGAGCATATCAAAACATTCAACAAAATGGAGCAAATTCAATAAAGCCACAGAAAATGCAATTTGAGGATCGTGCATTTAGGAAAAAAATCAAATTTTAAATTTCGACCAGAAGATAGAAAATAATCAATTTACAGCTCGACTCTCTTCGATGGATCCCCAGTGGAGTCGCCAAGCTGTCGAAACCATTTTTTTGAAAACGGGAATCGACTTTTGAAAACGAAAGTTGGGAGTCGCCACCAATCTTTTTTGAGGTGTAATTGGGCCACCTTATAAAACATTTTGGTCCACGAATTTTAAGAAAACGGGCTCGGGAGTCAGTTACGTGCGAGGAAGGATTAGCACCCTCGACACGCCCAAAATCGGTACTTAATTGATTAATTGGTATCTTAAATGTCGAAAATTAAAGATTTGGACAAAGTTCAAAATACGATCCTCCTTTCGTTAACTTTTAAAACGTGTGCTTTAGTTTTAAGAGGATATTCGAATATTCAAACGAACAAAGAAAGCGAAACTCAGTACGTTAGGGCACGATCCTTTGAGTTCCATGAATACCGGACATTGCCTTTATTTTAAAAATCTTGAGAGCGAACCGATAAAAGGATATTCAGATATTCAAAATAAACAAAGAAAGTGACACCCAGTACGTTAGGGCGCGATCCTTTGAATTCTTTAAATACCAAACATTGCCTTTATTTTAGAAAACAATTGAGCGAACCGATAAAAGGATATTCAGATATTCAAAATAAACAAAGAAAGCGACACCCAGTACGTTAGGGCGCGATCCTTTGAATTCTTTAAATACCAAACATTGCCTTTATTTTAGAAAACAATTGAGCGAACCGATAAAAGGATATTCAGATATTCAAAATAAACAAAGAAAGCGACACCCAGTACGTTAGGGCGCGATCCTTTGAATTCTTTAAATACCAAACATTGCCTTTATTTTAGAAAACAATTGAGAATGAACCGTTGAATAAACGAATTTGGGAAGTTTAAAAATTTAAGAAACACGATAGTATGCAACGTAAGAAATAACAATGTAATAATAAACTTGATAGTGCATGTATTAACACCTAAAACATAATAACCATAAGGAGAATTAATAATAATAATCAAAACAATGGTAAAAAAAAACATAATAAACATAGCAATAATGATTTTAAAGATATAATGGGAATGAAAATAATATGTCAATGATGATATTAAACACAGTGATAAAAATAAAATTAAAAGAAAAAAACATACTAAATTAAGACAAATAACAAAAATAATATAGTACAAAAAAATGATAATAATAACGGTGGTAATTTTTAAAAATAATAGAAATAATATAATAACATGATAAGACTATTAATAATTATATTTAAACGGGAAAATAAAAAATATATATAAAAGTATAAGTAACAAAAAAAAAGGTAATAGTAAACAGTAAGAATAATACAAAAAATAATAGGTATAATAAACTATATTTAAAATAGTTAACTTTTAATAAAATATATAAAAAGATTAATAATAATAACGTAATGATTTAAAATAAATTGTATATAAAAAAATTAGTAAAACAAACGTAATATACACATAATATAATAAAAATAATAAATAGTAGTATTATAAAAATAATATAACACATAATAGGATCAAAAGGAAAAAAAAGAACACTAAAATTAATAGTAGAATATAATAAAATAGTAATAAAATAATATTAACTATTAACAGTAAAGTATAATAAAATAATAATAATAAAAATAATAATACAAAAAAATAAATCTAATAATAATAAATATAAAACTCAAATTAATTAATTTAATGGCAAAAATAAAAAAATAAAAAATGGTTTAAATTGAATTAAAAATAGCAATTTTGGGGCAAATCAAAAATAAATGAAGAGAAATGGACTAATTTGAGCGTGCGAATAATAAGGAGGGACCAAAAGGGAAACAACCCCTATCCTCCAAAACGCACAGCTTCAAGGAGACCAAAATGCAGTCAAAACAAGCTTTAGGACCCCCAAAAAAATGAAAACTTAATTGCAAAATAATAAAAAACGGAAGGGCTAAAAGCAATTGGACGAATTTAGAACAAACAAAGAAATTGAAATGAAATGGACAAAATTCTCACGTGATTGAAAGTGGAAAGAAAATAATTCAATTACAATGGAAATAGAAAAAAAGAATAATCCCACTCTAAATTGACGTAAGGATACCAAAAGTCCCTCCCCCTTCAAAGAACCAGATCCCCCTATTTATATACACGGGATTTACTAAAAATAGCCTAACCAATTTAATAATAAAATAAAATAAAATAAAATAAAATCTTTCTATTTTTAGCCTTTTACCAAGTCAACAAAATTGGATAATCCATTGGTTTTCCCCATCTTTTTGATTTGGCCACAAATTAATGATTGTCTTTCAATTTGGCCCTTCTTGGCTTCGATTATTATTTTTTCCGGGCCCAGGCCAAAATTGGCCTATTACAGCTGCCCCTCTTTGCTCATTTTCGTGTAACGAGAATGGAGCAAAGACTTTAGAAAAAGGCCACATTTGCTTGGGCCAGCCGAGTCTTAACTTCTTGGTGTAACCTCATCGCAAACCACTGCATCTTATTACTTCAAGATGCCCCATTGCTGCTTTATGGAGATACGATTTGTTGAAATTTGATCTGCTTCGCTCCTGCTAAGCGAAGATAAGATCTGGTATATTTAGCCTGCTCCACTCCTGCTCAGTGAAGATAAGGCTGATGATTGGAATCTGTTCCATCGCCGGTACGTGGAGATAAGATTCACCAAAATTCGATCTGCTTCACTCCTGCTCAGTGAAGATAAGATCTGGTATGTTTAGCCTGCTTCACTCCTGCTCAGTGAAGATAAGGCTAATGGCTGAAATCTGCTCCATTGCCGATACATGGAGATAAGACTCGCCAAAATTTGATATGTTCCACTCCTGCCAGTAGGATAAGATCTGCTAAATTTAGCCTGCTCCACTCCTGCTCAGTGAAGATAAGGCTGATGATTGGAATCTGCTCCATCGTCGGTACGTGGAGATAAGATTCACCAAAATTCGATCTGCTCCGCTCCTGCTCAGCGAAGATAAGATCTGATATATTTTGCCTGCTTCACTCCTGTTCAGTGAAGATAAGGCTGATGATTGGAATCTGCTCCATCGCCGGTACGTAGAGATAAGATTCATCAAAATTCGATCTGCTCCGCTCCTGCTCAGCGAAGATAAGATCTGATATATTTTGCCTGCTTCACTCCTGCTCAGTGAAGATAAGGCTGATGATTGGAATCTGCTCCATCGCTGGTACGTGGAGATAAGATTCACCAAAATTCGATCTGCTCCGCTCCTGCTCAGCGAAGATAAGATCTGATATATTTTGACTGCTTCACTCCTGCTCAGTGAAGATAAGGCTGATGATTGGAATCTGCTCCCTCGCCGGTACGTGGAGACCAAAATTTGATCTGCTTCACTCCTGCTCAGTGAAGATAAGATCTGGTATGTTTAGCCTGCTTCACTCCTGCTCAGTGAAGATAACGCTGATGATTGGAATCTGCTCCATCGCCGGTACGTGGAGATAAGATTCACCAAAATTCGATCTGCTCCGCTCCTGCTCAGCGAAGATAAGATCTGATATATTTTGCCTGCTTCACTCCTGCTCAGTGAAGATAAGGCTGATGATTGGAATCTGCTCCATCGCCGGTACATGGAGATAAGATTCACCAAAATTCAATCTGCTCCGCTCCTGCTCAGCAAAGATAAGATCTGATATATTTTGCCTGCTTCACTCCTGCTCAGTGAAGATAAGGCTGATGATTGGAATCTGCTCCATCGCCGGTAAGTGGAGATAAGATTCACCAAAATTCGATCTGCTCCGCTTCTGCTCAGCGAAGATAAGATCTGATATATTTTACCTGCTTCACTCCTGCTCAGTGAAGATAAGGCTGATGATATCCGTAATCTTGGTCGATCCTGCTGCATTGTCCACTGGGGAATCCATCTGTAGAAGAATGATATGCTTATGCCAGATGAGTAGGATGCTATGATTAAAATGAATCAAATGCTCCTAACTACATGTATTATGGATGTTAAATGCACAAATGCAAAATGTCATGAGAATGATCCACTTTTTAGGTTGTCATTATTCTTTGTGCGTTAAGGTTATCATTTCTTCGGCTGGGTCTTCTTGCTCAGTTGATATCTTCTGACAGAGAACTCGTAAAACCAATCCCATTTTGTTCGACCGATTTGCCCCACTATAACTTCAAGGTCTAATCCACTGTACTTCTGGGATATAAAGCTTGCACTATCTTCAAACCCTCTCACTGCAAATTAGGGGAAATCCATTCCCACCATAATTCAAGGATATAGGATTTGACTCTTCTTCTATCAATTTGGTCCATTGCACCATTCCTTGGGTGTCATGACCGGATGTGTATGCTTGATATTTGCATGGATGCAGAATATCATTTTTCTCTCGAGAATGATCCCTTTTAAAGCTTGGGTTGACATTGCTCGTTATTTGTCAAGATTATGTTACCAACGTAATATTTGTCTTTGACAAAAAATCTTAAGGGGTAGTCTCTCAGACAATTCCAACCCTTAGGTTTGGTAAGTTCTAAACAATAGTTTTGTTTCAAATTCCCGTATTTATTTAGAAACTTCTAGAGTAATAAGTAAAACTCCTTTTGTGAAAGTATTGTTAGTCCATTAATCATTATTTCAATGCAAAATGCTTGAAAGAGATCACAACAAGGGACAAAAATGAAATTAATTAAGAGCATAGCTAGAAATAATTAAATTAATCAAAGATAGCCAAGGTAATAAAATAGAATTGATTGGGGCATATCTCGAAAAGAATAAGGTAATCAAGGATAGCAAACATGGGTAAGATAGAAAACTAGATGCCCCAGATATCGCAGCCTGAGCTCTTCTGTACAAACTTCTTGATGATCATTTTGAGCTCAATATGTGTTTAGAGGATCCGAAGTATTTTGTCAATGCCTTCAAATGTAACATATTTCCTCATTGTCAACTCAGGCATAGAAAAACTATCGCATGCCCCACTTTTGATCAAAATTTGAGCCGCCCTTTTCGGGTTTTCAACTCAAATCCCCTTTGGTCTCAAAGCGCCCTTTGCGGGTTTTCGCCTTGGCCTCTCCTTTTCTTTTCATTTCTTTTTGTTTTTCTCTTTATTTTCTTTTTTTGTTTTTTCTTTTTCCCTATTTTTTCCCTTTTTCTCTTCTTCTTTTTGAAAGTGAAGTATTTTTGGATTAAATCCAAATTCGCAGGGTCAGGCAAGTTCTTACTATCCATCTTGGTCAATATCAATGTCCCTCCAGGGATAAGGTCATTCCCAATTCGACATCTATTTTCTCTGAGATCCTTTGGTATGGGAAGGATCCTTCTCAAAATTAAGTTTCCTTGATAAAATTTTTGGACGATATTTTCATCATCACTTCGTATTATCTTAGTGTATTTGATCATGATGGATAATTTCTGGCTTCCTTTCTTCAATCAGGTTCATTTGATCATCGGAACTGAATTTACTCAACTCTTAAAAAACTCGTGGAGAAGAGAACTCGACTTCAATGGACAAACTTGCATTTATTTCATAAATCAACGAGGAAAGCGTTGTCCCGGTAGAGGTTCTGGTAGAGGCTCCCACGATTCCTTTTTTTTTGCACTGTTCATTTTCGAGAAATATGGTGTTTAATCTTGAACAAACCGGACGCTTCTGATATCGTGCTGCTGTTTAAATTTAGTACATCGTCAGATGTGATCTTTTTTGGTACTCCATACTGACATAGGATTTGTTGGCTGTTGACCTCGCGTCATTGGTACATGAAGCAGCCTCAGTCCACTTGGAAACGTAATCAGCGACCACTAAAAGATGAATCGCTACTTGTCAGAGCTTTTGGCAAAATCGGCCTGATGACATACATACCCCACATAGAAGAAGATTATGGGTTCCACTGTTTCTCATCTTGTTCACCGTCATCAACAGATCAAGAGATAAGCTACAACTTTAGTCATCTTCAAAGTCTTGAGATCCCTCTAAACACACATCTCACTCAAAAGGAGATTCTAAGTTAGTAGCAGTGTCACTCATATCATTGATATCTGGAGACCTGTTATAAGGACGAAAGAAAATTTAAAGAACAAGAGAAACCCAGAATATTTACTCGTGCGGTATAATTATGAATGAAATGAAAAAGTGCACTTGCTTGAAATGAGAAATAAAAGATGCATTTCATTGAATTAAAGACGCTGGACATAAGCCTATCTCACAAAAGGATCCTTATTGCCTCTAGGCCTAAAGCAATAAGTATGTTTTAAATATTACTCTAGATTAGTCCTACAAAATATAGGGATCTTTTCCACAGTCCCATTGTTCAAAACACTCCCAAGTGTGTAAGGGTGAATGCCTGTCAAATTCTCTTCCCTGTATCCTCGATCGCGTTTACCCCCTTATCAGCATGGTTAGATAACGGATTTTCTACACCAGACTGATTGTCAAACTTCACAATGCCCATTTCAACAAGCCTTTCGACTAACTTATTTAAAGGGATGCAATTTTCTATCGAGTGCCCCGTGATTCCTGCGTGGTATTCGCATTTGACATTTTCATCGTACCACTTAGAGTATGGTGGGAGTTCAGCCTTTGTTTTTTCCACATTTGCCGCGTCACCAAAATCAGGGATCGGGGGATTTGCCAGATTATCTCTGAGATTGGAGCTCGAGCCTGTTGGGAAGTTTACTAGTGCCGAGGTACCAGTTTGATACAGAGGTTGGACATTAACAGATAACATTGGTGGTTGTGTTCGAGCGTTTACTGAGGCAAAGCTCTTAGGACAAACAGAATCCTCATTGTCATTTCTAGCATCAACCATAGGGCCTTTTCCTTTTTCAGACCTTCCCTTGAACAACTGTGTCAGCTGGCTTATCATGTTGTTCTGTGATTCCAGCATGTTTTTCTGGGACCCCAGCATTTGGTCCCTCATTTCCTGCTGGATCCTAACCAGCTGTTCTTGCATCTGAGCCTGCAGTTACATATCCTTTGTTTTTCTTCGTGTATAGTACTGGTGTTCCAAGGTAACTAAACAAATGGTCACTAATTAATAGGGTTCTTTTGTGCAAATTAATGTATATGATGCTATGCGATGCAAATGCATGACATGAATGTAAAAGGAGACGTCGATTCTAATTCAATTCCATTTAGAAAATTTCACTGAAAAACAAAATCTTTTACATAAAATGAATTACATATACGGTCTTGCCCTAACACCCAAAGCTTCCACTCTCCTAAGAAAGGAGGCTAACTCTTGCCCCCGAGCTAATTCTAACTCATATTTGACACTTAGCACATCTGCTTGAATCGCCAAAGTCTGTAAATGATCAACTACTTCTCGTATCGGAGCTATAACTTCGCCCATGAGGTAATCTCTATCTCGGACCTGATTCTGAGATTGGTGAAGTTGCTCCCCAAGTTGCTCATTACTTGCTTCCAGTGATTCAATTCGATGCTCACAGTTCTGAAGTGCAGTCTCAAGTTCTTCTACTTTCCCCTTCAAATTCTCAACCTTACTTAAGCTAGCCCTTAATTCCATCACTAAGTTACGACTCCGATGCTGCTGTAGTGCCATCTCTAACTCCTCCACTCGAGCTCTTAACATCTCCTTTTCACTTTGGCTATCATCCAAACTCTCTTTAAAAGTAACTTCTCGAGCCTGAGCGGCATGAAACTTTCTCTCCCACCAATCGGCCTTGGCTTTCTCCTCTTGAACTTCCTGCCTCCACTGTTCAGACGTTTTGCCTAGGCCAGCATTCCTCATTGACTTGTGTAGCTGCGCGTAATCAGTCTTCAGATTGTCTAGGTCCTCTTCAACCTTTCTTTTTCTCTTTCTCAAATTCTCGGCCTCAGACTTTTGAAGATCCACGTCTAGCTTCAAGTACACTTTTTCCTCCTCCAACTGTTCTATTTTCTTTTCTAACTCTGAGGTTTTCTTTTTGAAGTCTTGCTTTATAATTTCTAGCTAGGAGGGGACCACTCGCAGATATTCCTCTATTGGTCGAGCCTCTTCTAAATTCGACCTTAGGATATTGTCGTTAACCCTTCTACACCACCATTCATTATACTCAGGAGTCACTATCGGATTTACAACAACTCTTTTTATCCGACAAGTTTGGTTCCAGGCATTATAAATCTCGCGACTCTTCTTCTTGGAGTCTTTCTCCCCATACGAGAACTCACTCTGAGCTAGCCCATGTGTTATCGGTATAAATTGTTTCGATCTATATTACCTTAATACGAGCAAAAGGGTGTATCCAATGGCTCCCCAAATCCCCAACAAAGGGACCCAATCATAACTCCCACATCAATAAAGAATCTCATCGGAAACCATCTAAGGGGCTTTCTATTCGATATCCTCCACTTGGAGATTTTAAGGTATCACCATCCATTTTTCTCTGTTATGCCATCTCTCATTGGTACAGCCACTATCTCCTTCAAAGGTGAGTAGTCTCCGAGAAAAGGTCGGTAAGAGGGCTTTTCCATCTTCCAGAAGTGGCTATGAAACCATACTAACAAAAGTGCACATCCAATAAACCTGCCTTCACCTGCTCTCCGACATGCACTTAAAGATCTGAAAGTCTCAGCTAAGATTGCAAGAACAAGAGTGACTCCCTTATCGAGTCGGTCAAATAGATCGACAACCGCTTCATCTACATGCCTTAAAGCCTTAGGGAAAATTACCAAACCATGAATGCTCAAGGCGAAGACATCGACTCTTTTCTTCATATCAGGGTGTGTCAGGATCAGATCTCTTAGATTTTCCCAAGGAATACATTTTCCACTCCTTTCTGTTGGACTCGAGCTGCGACCCACTGCTCACTTATCCCAGTGATGTTCATCAACCTTTTTACAAAAGTCAGGATATTGACAGCTCTAGAATAAATCTTATCAGTCTGAAACTTCGAACAACGAAGTAAAGCCGTATATTCCTCGACAGTAGGCGCTAGATCTACCCTTCCAAAAGTAAAACAACTGTAGGCAGAATTCTAAAATTTGAGCCATGGCCCGGAACAAATACCTATCTACCTTAACATTGAGGAAATAAGCAATATCACCATAATTACCGTAGAGTAGCTGCTTCATCTCATCATCCCAGTGATTCCACAACTCCTTCAGCTCCTGAAGATCATTCTGAACTACACTAAAACGGGTAAAGTCCCATAATTCCGACGTGTACCCCTCTGCCAAACTGTCACCTTTCTCTAACTGTACATCCTCCGACCATCTCTGGACAACCGCGTTGTCTTTCACTTTATCAAGGAATTCATTTTTCATGGTAAAACTTTCTCTTAGTAATCGAACCGTATATCGACACCTCCTTTTATGATGCAAATGTTATGCAATGACTATTAAAAAAAAGAAAAAAACAAGTCAGAATTATGCATAAGAATAGAAATCAAAGCAATCAGGAAATTATCAAACACCTATTTGGGCAACCGCTAGGGCTAGATGTGATTCTACCTGAGGTGGGTTCCTACAGCTCACTATATGTGGTTTAGTTCTAGAGTAAAGGTACCTGAACCAGCAGATTCCTCAATCCTCGCCCATTATAGGTTCATATGGATCAAGTTCAGTTCTGGAGGATACATTTTCTTATGCCCATACGGAGGTGAAAACCTCACGAAAACATAAGTACGGATGTACCCCGGAAGCGATCCCCTAGCCCATGCGGAGGTGAAAACCTCACGAAAGCCTAGTTTCTCACTCCCACTTAAGAGGTGTGACCACGACGGTCATGCAATATGATGCGAGAGCATATCAAAACATTCAACAAAATGGAGCAAATTCAATAAAGCCACAGAAAATGCAATTTGAGGATCGTGCATTTAGGAAAAAAATCAAATTTTAAATTTCGACCAGAAGATAGAAAATAATCAATTTACAGCTCGACTCTCTTCGATGGATCCCCAGTGGAGTCGCCAAGCTGTCGAAACCATTTTTTTGAAAACGGGAATCGACTTTTGAAAACGAAAGTTGGGAGTCGCCACCAATCTTTTTTGAGGTGTAATTGGGCCACCTTATAAAACATTTTGGTCCACGAATTTTAAGAAAACGGGCTCGGGAGTCAGTTACGTGCGAGGAAGGATTAGCACCCTCGACACGCCCAAAATCGGTACTTAATTGATTAATTGGTATCTTAAATGTCGAAAATTAAAGATTTGGACAAAGTTCAAAATACGATCCTCCTTTCGTTAACTTTTAAAACGTGTGCTTTAGTTTTAAGAGGATATTCGAATATTCAAACGAACAAAGAAAGCGAAACTCAGTACGTTAGGGCACGATCCTTTGAGTTCCATGAATACCGGACATTGCCTTTATTTTAAAAATCTTGAGAGCGAACCGATAAAAGGATATTCAGATATTCAAAATAAACAAAGAAAGTGACACCCAGTACGTTAGGGCGCGATCCTTTGAATTCTTTAAATACCAAACATTGCCTTTATTTTAGAAAACAATTGAGCGAACCGATAAAAGGATATTCAGATATTCAAAATAAACAAAGAAAGCGACACCCAGTACGTTAGGGCGCGATCCTTTGAATTCTTTAAATACCAAACATTGCCTTTATTTTAGAAAACAATTGAGCGAACCGATAAAAGGATATTCAGATATTCAAAATAAACAAAGAAAGCGACACCCAGTACGTTAGGGCGCGATCCTTTGAATTCTTTAAATACCAAACATTGCCTTTATTTTAGAAAACAATTGAGAATGAACCGTTGAATAAACGAATTTGGGAAGTTTAAAAATTTAAGAAACACGATAGTATGCAACGTAAGAAATAACAATGTAATAATAAACTTGATAGTGCATGTATTAACACCTAAAACATAATAACCATAAGGAGAATTAATAATAATAATCAAAACAATGGTAAAAAAAAACATAATAAACATAGCAATAATGATTTTAAAGATATAATGGGAATGAAAATAATATGTCAATGATGATATTAAACACAGTGATAAAAATAAAATTAAAAGAAAAAAACATACTAAATTAAGACAAATAACAAAAATAATATAGTACAAAAAAATGATAATAATAACGGTGGTAATTTTTAAAAATAATAGAAATAATATAATAACATGATAAGACTATTAATAATTATATTTAAACGGGAAAATAAAAAATATATATAAAAGTATAAGTAACAAAAAAAAAGGTAATAGTAAACAGTAAGAATAATACAAAAAATAATAGGTATAATAAACTATATTTAAAATAGTTAACTTTTAATAAAATATATAAAAAGATTAATAATAATAACGTAATGATTTAAAATAAATTGTATATAAAAAAATTAGTAAAACAAACGTAATATACACATAATATAATAAAAATAATAAATAGTAGTATTATAAAAATAATATAACACATAATAGGATCAAAAGGAAAAAAAAGAACACTAAAATTAATAGTAGAATATAATAAAATAGTAATAAAATAATATTAACTATTAACAGTAAAGTATAATAAAATAATAATAATAAAAATAATAATACAAAAAAATAAATCTAATAATAATAAATATAAAACTCAAATTAATTAATTTAATGGCAAAAATAAAAAAATAAAAAATGGTTTAAATTGAATTAAAAATAGCAATTTTGGGGCAAATCAAAAATAAATGAAGAGAAATGGACTAATTTGAGCGTGCGAATAATAAGGAGGGACCAAAAGGGAAACAACCCCTATCCTCCAAAACGCACAGCTTCAAGGAGACCAAAATGCAGTCAAAACAAGCTTTAGGACCCCCAAAAAAATGAAAACTTAATTGCAAAATAATAAAAAACGGAAGGGCTAAAAGCAATTGGACGAATTTAGAACAAACAAAGAAATTGAAATGAAATGGACAAAATTCTCACGTGATTGAAAGTGGAAAGAAAATAATTCAATTACAATGGAAATAGAAAAAAAGAATAATCCCACTCTAAATTGACGTAAGGATACCAAAAGTCCCTCCCCCTTCAAAGAACCAGATCCCCCTATTTATATACACGGGATTTACTAAAAATAGCCTAACCAATTTAATAATAAAATAAAATAAAATAAAATAAAATAAAATAAAATCTTTCTATTTTTAGCCTTTTACCAAGTCAACAAAATTGGATAATCCATTGGTTTTCCCCATCTTTTTGATTTGGCCACAAATTAATAATTGTCTTTCAATTTGGCCCTTCTTGGCTTCGATTATTATTTTTCCGGGCCCAGGCCAAAATTGGCCTATTACAATTATTATTATTATTATTATTATTATTATTATTATTATTATTATTATAAAAATCAAACATCAAATTATATAAATCTTTTCTACATATAAATCCATTAATTCATCTAGATAAAGAAAATCCTTTTATTTTTTACAAATGAAAATTTATAAAAAAAATTTAAAATAATAACTAACAATATCCATTTTAATTTTATTTTCATAGTTATATAAAATATATTTTAAATTATAGATAATGGTACCCCACATCTATCAAAAGTATTTACAATACCTTACAGTGCAACTTCGAAAACAGAGCATTTCCTTAATCCACAATTAAACCTAAGCATCCATTCCCCATTTTGATCTTTCAAAACTCCTCCTGCAGTAGCACAATCTATGTTAATTTGAAACGCTCCATCAAAACCTAGTTGAATCCACCTTTCTGTTTTCATCGTCTCCTCCCTCAAAATGTGCCTTACAGAACTTCCTCCTTTGTGAGCAGAGATGTAATGTGTGGCCCAACTATACACACCTTTAACAATCTCTTCAACACTCCTTGAAAAGTACAAATATTCTTGTTTTTTTCTAAATTCATCAAGCAACTAAGCTAAAGAAGCATGACCAATCTATATTCCTTAAGAAGATTGTGTCGCTTTTGCAAATTACACTCAAGCCATTCCTGCAAACTAATTGCAAAAAAAAAAAAAGGTTAACTTTTGATATGGGATGATCCAGAGCCATACCTCTTTCGTTGCCTCACAATCTCTTATAGCATGGAGTACACCCTCTATTTCATGACCATAAGTTAAACATATTGCATCACTGCTAACTACAAACCTTAACTGCTCTGCTTGAGTAAGCAACTATTGTTTGAGAGCTAACCAGAGGAAAACCTGAACCCTTTAAGGAGCCTCTACCTTTCAAGGTAGTTTCCAAGCTTCCTCCCTAGGATTTCATGAACTCTCCTTAATCTTACAATAAGCACTTTTAACAGAGAAGCAACCTGATGAGGTTTCCATCTAAGCAATTCTGTCAGGACCAGCTAAAGGATGTGGAGATGGAATACCGGTAATTTGTCCAATTAGTCTTCTAATAGCCAAACCCAAAAAAGTTCTAAATTCCATAATCCTTCCTCTGTAACCATCTCCTTAAGACAACAGTTCATAGCAATGTTGGCATTAGTTGGAATTAGATTGATCAATGGGCCTATCTTTGGAATCTATCTATCCCTCCAACACATAATGGTGTTGCCATCCTCAACTGGCCAGAATATATTTTCTCTAAGCAATGACAATACCTTAAGTAAAGCTCTCCAGAGGAAAGAATAATTGCTATGCGAAATATTGAAAGGTAGTTCATCCTTTATCCCATACTTCGAACGCAAAACCCAAACCCATAGAGCCTCTAAATTTGTTAGAATGTTAAACCCTAGCTTCAATAAGAAAGAAGTGTTTTGATCTTTCAATTAACAAATCCTAAGATTTCCACAAGCCTTTGGCTGACATATTGAATTCCAACTAACAAGGGCCATTTTTTTACTACCTCCAGTCGAACCTCACATAAATTGCCTAACAATACTCTTAATTTTGTCACATATTCCTTGCAGAATCTTCAAAGGCTGCATGAAGTAGCTAGGGATTGTAAGAAGAACCGATTGAACTCTAAAGTAACTTTACCGACTAAAGATAGTTGTCTTGCATCCCACATTTGAAGCCTCGATTTAACTTTTTCCACCACAAACTTCAAGGAGCTAATAGTTACCCTTTCGTGAAAAAGAGGGACTCCTAAGTACGAACCTAAATTGTGGACCTTCCGAAAACCAAGCAAAGCTCAAAGTTGTCCTGTCAAGTCTTTATTCACTCATTTGGAGAATACAATGTTCATCTTATGAGCATTGTTTCAATACCTAGAACAGCCACAGAAATTATCCAGTAAACCTTTAGTTAATCTAAGTCTGACTCACGTTAGCTTTCCCAAAGATAACAAGATCATTGCTAAAAAACAAGTGAGAAAGTGTCGGTCTTGACCTAGATAAGCAAATGGGAGACGAAAAACCAGAATTTATAGCTGAACAAATACTGTGACCCAACCATTCCATGAAAGAACAAATAGGTAAGGGGACAGAGGACACCTCTATCTAATGCCCCTAACTGGACTAAATTTCTGAGTAGGCATCCCATTCCACAATATCTGCATAGTAGAATTGGTGGTGGCTGACATAATGACATTTCTAAGGAAGTCTAGAATATTTATCACTCGGAGAGAGGCATCTTTGAATTCCCAACTCACCCGGCCATTGGCTTTTTCCAAATCAATCTTAATGATCATCTATTTTTTGTGTTTGCTTCGCATTAAATGCATAACTTTTTGAGCCACTATGATATTATCCGTGATGTTCCTTCCAACAATAAAACCATCTTGTTCTAATCCAATGATTCTTGAAACAACCACCTTAAATCTATTCGTAATAATATTCATAACCAATTTGTAGAGAATTGAGCACAAGCTTATAGGGCAAAATTGTGTAAAGCTCTCAAGATTATGAACCTTAGGGATAAGTGCGAGCAATGTGTTATTAAGCTCCCTGTTAATAGCTTGACCATAAAAAATTTTCCTAACCCACTCAAAGATAGCCCCATTGATCAACTCCCATTGGCTCTGAAAAAAGAGTGCATGATAATCGTCACTACTAGGTGCTTTCAAATGAGCCATGTCAAACAAGGCCGTATTTATTTCTTAATTCGAAAATGCTTTTCTCAAGAGTTCCTTATCATTCGGATCAATTTTAGGAAATGAGCTAGCGAGTAAGGCTGTTGAACATTCCGGAGGCTCACCATACAATTTCTGGAAAAAGTTAATTGCCTCAATTTGGAGAGACTCATCCTTTAAAATCCAATCACCCTCTTCATTCTTCAAAACTGTAATTTTGTTGTAATTCCTTCTCTAAATTATACAAGAGTAAAAATTTAGTGTTCCGATCTCCAAAATGCAACCAATCATACCTAGCTTTCTGCTTCCATAATAGTTCTTCATGGTGGAGAACATATTCCAATTCCTCTCGTATCTGGGCTTCCAAAAGACTTAAATGCACGGAATCAACTCTTTCTAAATCTCTTTGAACATTAGACAATCTTTGCATCAACTTCCTTTTGCGAATCCCAATAAGGTCATGCACAAAATGGTTCCAATTTTTAATGTTATTTGTAAGAAAGTTTAAAGATTCAGTCGTATTACCTTTCAAACAGCTGAGAATTTGAAGTGTTCAATATATCCAGTTAGGAATCCAAAAGGACAACCTTTAGACAAATTAACCTTTGGTTTGAGGGATAAAAGTAGAGGTCTATGATCTTACTTGACCCTCAAGAGGTAAGTGACTGAGCAATACAGAAAAGGCTTCATCCAAGCATCGTTTCCAATTACCCTATCAAGTCTTTCATAAAGCCCGGGTGTTCAATTCATCCAATTAGGAATCTAAAAGGACGGCCTTTAGGCAACTTAACCTCCGGTTCGAGGGATAACAGTAGAGGTTTTTTATCTAACTTGACCCTTAGAAGGTAAGTGACTGAGCAATACGGAAAAGGCCTCATCCAGGCATCGTTACCAATTGCCATATCAAGTATTTCATAAAGCCCACCTCGATGCCAAATGAAAAGAGGACAACCAAAACCCAAGTCCTACAAATGAGACTTATTAAGAAAATCATTAAAAAGAGGACAATCATTCCAATTTAACGCCCTCCTTTCTTATTATTAGAAGAAAGTAGAGCATTAAAATCACCAATTTCCATCTATGGGATATTTTCTATCGGAATAGAAGATGTGAGGCTTTCCCAAAGCTTTTTCCTCTTTTGTCTATCTGGGCTTCCATATACAAACACAAAATGAACATGTAATACAAAACCAGTCCTAAGAATTCAAAGGCAAATGAATTGAGGATTACTGTGAAAGATCTCAACAAAAATCGAGTTCTTCTAGCCTATCCAAATACCTCCGAAAAACCAATAGCCTCGACCTTGTGCGAAAACTGAAAACCTAAATTAGTTATAATCTATTCTACTTTGAAACCACTTACCCTTGTTATGCTATATTGGGTTTATGCTTTTTTTATATTCACATTCGGACTTGCACATCCCTGACAATTTCAAGAGAAAACTATTAAATTCATAAAAAAAATTAAAATAAGAGAATAACCAATCTTACCCCTCTACTCTAGTTCTTGCAAACCTTCTGAAGTCTCTGTTTTTTTACTTTTCCCCGTGACAAGTTGAGTATTAATTAACTCAACCAAAGAATTCATGGACTCAAAGAAAGGAACACGGGCAGTGCCAACTAATTTAAAGTTATCCTTACTATCCCCCAATGTTTGTTCTTTATTGGGATTATAATTTTCCTTGAAAACTATGATTGAGTGCTTCCCTAGGTTAAGTACATTTCCATCTATGGCCACCATCATTCTTTCTGATTTTTCAAAAGTTGGATTGAAATGTGTAGTAGTCACAAAAGGGCCATTTGATATATTAGAAGGCTGTGGGAGGTTTTTAAATAAATTCCCCAATTTCTTGTTGACATTCGATTTAACCACTACCAATTGGTACATTACCTTTCATGTGTGACCTAATATTTTCCCCAATAACATTACCCAGCATGCCAAACCCATCAATGTTGAGCCCAGACCCATTACCTCTTAGACCTCTTACTTTAAATTGTCGATTGCCCAAGTCCTTAACCACTTGTCCAATAGACCGCAGGCCCAATTCTAGCTCACCCTATTTATGCTGCCCAACCTCCTTAAGCCCCCATACTTAAATTCTTCGGCCCAGTTTGGTTGCACAGCCTGCATTATTTTTTGATCTGCCAGGGCCTCTTCCATTTAAGTTCTGGCTCAGTCCCCCATTTATTTTTTCACCCAACTAAACAAGCCTGGATCTATTTTCTAGTGACCCACTACCCACGCCTTCAGTTAAATCCACCGACATTCTAGCATCACCTATCTTTAAATATGCATTTCCTTTCCCCATAATATGTGCATCAAATTTTTCCTTTCCTTTTAATTTTGCAAAAGAATCATCGAAGATCATCCCATCCCGATCACTTGCACTTATTTCTGTATTATCCAATCCATTTAAGGTCGAGAATCTTGATCCCAAACTCACCCTTTCTAGAGCCTCGTCCCTCTGATTTTGCTAATCCCTTTGTCTCTGTCGTGCTATTCGCTCTACCACTATTCATGGTCTGAACGTCGAACTTTCACCATTGATTGTTGAATTTGATGACTCTAAATTATAACTATTTTTTCCAGTCTCAAATTTTGTCTCTGTTGCTGGAAAAGTGCAAATCTCTTTCAAGTGACCATATTTTCCACGCGAAAAACATGTGGTTGGCAAGGCTTTATATTCCACCCAAATCAGTTCCCTATTCACCGAAACTTGGGACACCAAAGGTCTATCAGGATCTACAAAAATTGTCATTTTAGCACAACAACCCCTGGTTTTTTTATCATTGTTGAAATCGAGCTTGGCCACTTTTTCCACCAGTCCTCCTACTACTTCCAAAATTTCAAAACCTGAAAAACCCAACATTCAGATCCATGCCAATAGCACACTCGGGTAAGGTTTCTTGAGATTGAAAATTTTTGTCCATGACTGAACAGGGAGATATTGACCATATATGATCTATGGTCTTTGCGTAAAGACTTTATTATAATCCTCAATACAATGAAGTTTAGCCAGGAAATAATCATTCTTAGTATCCATTAGATGAAACAATTTTAAAGGTCACCGTAAACTACTAATCTAATTAAACAATGTGACGTATCTAATATTTTGACCCAACAACTTCAACACCATTATTGTCTCCATATCCTTGAAAAGGATCTATTAGATACGATCCGAAAACTCAATAGATGGAATTCCATTAACCATGGATTTCTTAACGTCACCTTTCAGGAATTCCAAATCTTCAACTATATGAATTTCAGTATATCGGAATCCTTCCTCTTGAA
The DNA here is from genome assembly GCA_020496765.1 of Gossypium stocksii. NCBI lineage: Eukaryota > Viridiplantae > Streptophyta > Magnoliopsida > Malvales > Malvaceae > Gossypium > Gossypium stocksii. The sequence continues at coordinate 118,676,275 of CM035623.1, forward strand.
CCGAAACCCCTTTCCCCAACAGCATTTGTTTCCAAAAAACTTTTAGTTGCAGATCTAGATCCACAACTATATCATCATGAACATCACTATCACCCTTTTTAAATCAGTTTTTTTTTTTGTTTCTCGACCATCCACTGACCAGGATTCAGAAATCTTATCCTTTTCCAAAGAAATATCCATTGAGCAAAAAAGTTTACATTCATGAATCAATTAACTTAATGTCTTATAACCAATACCAAGGATTTAAATTACGATCACGACCGTGTTTTCGGTCGCATTGCGTTTATCACGGTTGCGAACATAACGAATGCTATTACGGTTAGTGCAGATATCGCAGTCGTGAATTTTTTTTAAAATTCACACAACTTATTATAAAATATAATAGCAGTTTCAACAATAGCGATTTCAAACAGTGTCGCTACTGCTATATAGTAGCCACTATATATATAATACTATATGAGTATTGGACCGCAATTTAAATATCTGACCAATACCTCAAACCCAACCAACTGGTTTGGTCAAATCCTGAAAACACTTAAAATTATAAATTTAAAAATTAAAGCGATTGAACGTCATACACTCATATTTTACTGATGACATCAATATGTATATTTTTTATTCTAAGAAATGAGCTCTGCTAAATGGGTTGCCGATTACACCAAATGTTTACAAATTTTGACTCCCTTTCTCTTCTCTGCCAGGAACTGAGCCAAAACAAAATAAAGCACCTTTTGCATGAGTTAAAACAAGGAATAAATACCCCATTTTTCCTCTCCTGTCCTATCCATTAATTAGAAATTTGGGGTCTTTTTATTAAAACTTATAAAGATAAGATCTTGGGGTATAGTTGGAATCAGGACCATGGATTTGGAATTCTTGCAATCTATGGATATTCAGATTCTTGTTGGTGTAGCTGTAGCTGCTTTAGCCATTGTTGTTGGTGCTGTTTATCTGTTTGCCTCTACGAAATCCAAAGGTTTTGCCTTTTTCCATATCTTTTACCAGTATTGATTGATTGTTCTTGGAATTTCACGTATTGGGTGTACCAAATTCTGGATTTTTGTGTGTTTATATCTGTTGGTTAATGGGGTTTTGGTTGGTTCGTTTGGTACTGATTCAGATATTAGCTTCTTGTTGTTAGTGAATAGAAGATGAAACTGGAAATTGTTGCAATTGTTTTGCTATTGTTCTTAATTTGTTCGGGTTCCTGCTTGTTTTGGGGATTATTAATTGAAAGTATAGTAGGATATAGTTCTGTTCTTCTTTAGATTTTGAAATCAAATGCTGGATAGTGGATGACTGACCCAAACATGGAATTGTTACCATCGGAGAATGTCTAAAAGTCAAAACAACTGAAGTATTTTACCATGCTGTTAGAATCATGTGATTGCTAATCAAGATGTTTCGGATCCATAAGTATTGAATGCCATGCTTAATTGCAGACTCGAGGCAGTGAGCAATTATAGCTTTGCTTTCTAAGTTAGCTTAATGACTGATCGAGGCTGGTATTATGTGGCTCTTATAAAGAACATTGTACAATGGAAGCACTATTAAGTTGCTCACCTAGTTGTATGTGCTTTTAGGCTGTCTAGATCCGGAGAATTTCAAAGAGTTTAAACTTGTGAAGCGCCAACAGCTGAGCCATAATGTGGCGAAGTTCACATTTGAACTTCCTACACCTACTTCAGTTTTGGGTCTTCCCATTGGACAGCATATAAGTTGCAGGTTAAGTTGATTGTATTTATCTTTGTCGAATTTCCAAACACTTCTGATCGGGAATATCATATAAGTTGGATGTTTTTCATTTTAATAGGGGCAAGGATAGCCAAGGTGAAGAGGTTATTAAACCATATACACCTACAACATTGGATTCTGATGTTGGTTATTTTGAATTAGTTATTAAGGTACTTGCCTGAAACTTCTTGCTGGTTGGAGTTGACTTTGTGTGATATTATACTTATCCGGGTGCTCATAACTATTGGCGGACTTTGCTTTTAAGTAGATGTATCCTCAAGGGAGAATGTCGCACCATTTCAGAGAGCTGCGCGTTGGTGATTATCTTGCTGTGAAGGGACCCAAGGTATACAGTTTTTTTCATATGAACGCATAAACTGGTCTTGGCAGTACGGTTTCTTTCATTTGACATGTGGTTTGCATTTCCTTATGTTGTTGTTCTGTGAATTGTTTCTTTCAGGGGCGGTTCAGGTATCAACCCGGTGAAGTTAGAGCATTCGGGATGATTGCTGGAGGCTCTGGCATTACACCAATGTTCCAAGTATGTTATAAATCATAACAGATACTTCTGCAATATATATGCAAGGTTTAAATGTTTGAATAATATGTCACCTTCACTTTTCATTTTTTTCTGGTTTTGTTTCTGATTAGGTAGCCAGAGCTATATTGGAGAACCTGAAAGACACGACAAATGTGCACCTTATCTATGCAAACGTCACATATGAGGACATTCTTTTGAAGGTGTTTTAATATCCGACTTCTCTGTTTTTAATATTTATACGAGGACAAGCACGGTTAGTGACTACTGACTAGTAAAATGGTTAAATTCAATTTTTTTTCCTTTTTTTGCAGGAAGAGCTGGATAGCCTTGCTGCTAAGTACCCCGGTCGCTTCAAAGTCTACTATGTTCTGAACCAGGTTAGTTGCCTTTTCTTTGTGGCAATCTTGTGTTTTCACATTTACTGAGCATCATTGACACCTGCTGGTTGTTTCTGCAAATATATAGTCAAAGGCCTAAGTGGAGAGCGTGGATTTACCTAAATTTGAAGTGCTGTTAAATTCATCCTCCTCGCTTTCATGCATAGCAGCAATGCATATACGAATACGATAGATAATGCTGTTAAGATCTTGTTGAAATAAAGAACAATAATGCCAGATTTCTGTTATAGCCATTTCTGTACGTTCAGTGTACTGAATTTATACGGAATTTGAACTATTCAAACAATTTCCAATACAAATTTATTTATTTGAACATTCTTGCATGATTTACAGAACTATTTTGGCATGATTATCGGAGTGGCATTGATAATGTATTTTTGATAAATAATTGAATTGCTGCCTGTTCCATTTTTATGTAGTCTTGCGGTTAAAGGGCTGCAGTCGGCTTTTTTTTGCTAACAAACTACATTATGTTGTTGTTTCCTTAGCCTCCTGAAGTGTGGGATGGTGGTGTCGGCTTTGTATCGAAGGAAATGATTCAAACCCAATGCCCTGCACCAGCACCGGACATCCGGGTAATATTGCTTGTTTCTTTACCATCTTTTTTGCTGTATGCCTGAAATCTCCGAACGATTTATGTATATTGCTACATATATCATGTAGGTTTTGAGGTGTGGCCCTCCACCCATGAACAAGGCCATGACTGGACACCTTGATGCACTCGGATATTCACCGGATATGCAGTTCCAGTTCTGATCCTTGTAGACTAAGCTTAAGCTCGACTCCGAATGTCATTTGTTGGGTGCCCTTCTGTTATAATCGGAACCGCTGTCAGAACTTGTTATAATAAGTTTTCTATCACCATGTACTGAAAATAATGTAGACTTGTGAACATACTCATGTCGGATGCATAATCAGTCGGTAATTTACACCCGATAATTACAGCCAAATTCAAATAATAAACCTTTACTGCTTTACGTCCATAATGCACAGTATTAAACAAATAAAGCATTAGTTTATTTTATATAAAAATAATAAAATTAATTACACCTGTGCACTATTCTAACTAATTAGGTTAAATTTTGTTATTTAATTTTTATATTTTAATTTTTTCATGTTTAATTCTTGTATTTTTTAATTTTTAATATTTCAATCATCACCGAACGATAACTATTAAATTTATTAAGTTCTGATATGAGGGCAAATATATTATTATATGTATATTGTTATATCAACTTATTATTTATGTAAACCCTATGTATTGGCTTGATGGTTAGGTGTTCATTGCCCTAGGTGTGGCTTAAGTTCAAGTCACCCTAATTGTGTTATTGTTAAGGCCATTTAGTTAATAAATTAATGAATGTCATTTGCATCAAAATTGAAATTTTAAAAATTCAAAAAATATAAAGACTTAGGATGAGTTTGGATGGGCGATTGAGTGCGGTGCGGTGCATTTAGCCTACTTTTTGTCTAACGCTACCATGTGTCGCTACAGTGTCTAATCTTATTACCACAGCTATTTTTACACTGACCGCAGGTAAATGCACTGCCCATCCAAAGTCACCCTTAAAATGATCTAATTGAAATATATATATAGACTAAATTCATAATTTTCATTTTCTTAAATAAAAAAATTAAACCATTAAAATATTAAAATATTAAAATTTCGACCCACTACTCCGTAAGAAGCAAATAGCATGGGTCTCATCATTTATGTGAAGCCATAAATAATAAATGGTTGATTTTTTTTACTTGTTTATCATAATTGCGTTTGGTGAAACATCGTTTTCAAATTTTTTATATTAATTTCTATTTAGTTAAATTTAATTTTTTTTAAAAATTAGACTTATTTTAACTAAATGAGTTTTATTTTATGACTAAATATTTTTGAAAATAATAATTTTTAAGTAAATAAAAATTGTATTCTTTTGAAAAATAATTTCTATATATAACTTTGAAATCATTTTAAATTAAATATAAAATATTAATTTTACATCATAAAGATTAAAATTAATTATAAATTAAATGAAAATAAATATTTAATTCTAATAATCAGAGTTTTTTACCTTCAATTATAATATATATATTTTTAGTGGCGGATATACTTTCCTTTCTAAAGAAACGTGATGGACTGTAGCCCTCAATGATGACCAGAATTCATTTTTCTTCTCCCTTAAATCACCATCAACTGTTTCAACGTTTTTATTTTTTTATTTTTTTTGACCAACATGGTATTTGATTTAAATATTGTATTCTTTCAAAATTTATATTATTTATCAAATTATCTTAAAATATATATAATAAATTTATATATATTAACTTTATTGATATGATTTTAATGTAACAGTCTATGTATATATCATGTTAGCAATTAATTAATTTTTTAAAAATTAAAAAAAGTTCATAATTTTTATATTTTTAAAATAAATTTTACAAGTTTTTGTAAATTTTTAAAATTAAAAAAAATTAATTGTTGACATAGCAATTTAAATGTATGCCATGTTGGTAAAGTTAATAAATATTAAATTTTTCCATTGATGATTTAATAAACAATACAAGTTTAAAAGCTAAAAATGTGAAAACTAAATTGGAGCTTTTTTTTTTTAGTATAAAATAAACTTAGGTCATACCGACAACAACAACTAGACTATTGCCTTCTATCCTTTTTTATTATAAAAAATAAGCAACTGATCTACTTTGCCTCTATCTATCTTAGCTAAATAATCAGCAACTTTGTCTGAATGTAGTGAAACTTAACTTGTCGATTCTTAGAGCATCAATCATATATTATTCTAATTTTATCAATGCTACTTACTGTTATTAAAATGAATTTTATTTTATAAAATTAAAAGATTAAATAAATTATTATATTTTTATTTGGATAAATAGAATCATCAATATTTTAAAAAAATAATTGTATCAATGAAGCCATGGTTGTTTGAATAGCAAGTTCGAAGTTTTAAAAATTTTGAGGTTATAGATTTTTTTTTTTTTTTGGGTTTCAATTTAGATATATATTGTTAGTTCATTATAATGATTGATTTTATTTATTTATTTAAATTATATTAAAATTAATTAATATTTATTTTATTTTATTTTATTTTTTTGTTATTCGAAACAATTACGGTTATTAATGAGTGAATTAAAAATTAAACAAAGAAAAAAGTTTTAATTATTACACAAATCAAACCGGTGTTTCACATATAAAGTGTTTGCTAACAATAAAAATGAGGCGACAAGTGTTTCTGACAAGAAACGGTTAAGAGCTGAATGCAATAATAACAAATTACTTAAAAGTAAGAATTAACAAAAAATTTCTGTAATAAGGTTTCATATAACTGAATCTCATTATAATTTCTGCTTATAAATTTAATCATTCAATCAGCTACTTTGTTATGTTCTTTAAGGATATATCAAAAATAAACTTTTCAATTTTGTCACAAAAGTTAACTAATTAAACGCAACTCCAGTATCATATTATTACTCACACCACCAACTAAGATAGTTTCTACAATTAAAACATTATCACACTCTAATTTCAATTGTCTAAAATCAAACTCCCAAATTAAAATGAGGCCTTCTAATATAACTCTTACCTCATTTTTGAATACCGAATTCTTCCCAATCCGTATAGTAAAATTGCACATCCAATTGACATCATACTCCTCTAATTACAAAAATATTATTACTTGCAGATAACGTATTATCTATGTTCAACTTAACCCACTCTTTATAGAAATTCTCCAATCGACCTGTCAAAATAAATATTTAATTTCGTATTAATACTTAAATAAACATTTATTAAAAAGGGGAAAAATGTAGCTACGGACACATTATTTCAGGGAAGCTGCCAAAGTAAATGCCACGTTTTTGTCATTTAACTTTATCCAATAATTAAAAAAAAAGTTTTTACATTATTTGTAGAAAAGAAAAAGTTTTCTGGTAGCCATTCATTATAAACTTAGAAATCATTCATGAAAACTGCAACAACACCAAAAAGCATGTTTGCTTTTCTTTATATTCGTTGTCAGATGTAGTTTAATAATTCAAACATAATAGGGTTTGGATGTGAACTATTTGTTTAATTTACTTTTTACTTTACATTATAATATTGTATTTTATTGCTATTATTATTTTATATTAATTACAAGTAAATACATCGTTTATCTAAATTTATTTTATTAATCCAATTTTAAATTTAACTCCAAATTTCATTAATTTTCACTCTTAAAATTTGGTATTGGAACTTAAATTTAAATTAAATTATTTAATATTAATTGAAAATTAAAAATGTAAAAGTTAAAATCTTCAAATTAAAATTATAATATTAAGATTCGAAGAATGAGTCACAATCTCATTAATTATGTGTAACCATGAATAATAGATGTTGAAGAAACAAGGCCTGCAGCACTCCACGATCCCTAATTCTCTGCCCATAATTCATTTATTTTCTTCCTTCAATTACTACCAATTTTTTTCAACATTCTATCTACCAAATTTTCTAGAAAGGGGTGGATCCAATAATTATTACGAAATCCTTGGGTCAACACTAAATTTTTATTTACAAAATCATATACTGATTGAGTATCTATTTAATTGAAAGTGATTAAACATAAAAAATAATAATCATAGTAAAGATTTGACTGCACCGATTTAAGATTTAAAGGTAGAAAAAGTTGATGCGTCCATATAAATGTCCTTTGACATCATCAAATCCTGACGACAATGTTAAAAACAAAAAAAAAAAAACAATCATTACAACAGTGTTTCTTCTGTGCATTTTACTTTCTTTTTAGGAAAACTGTTGGCATTATTCAAAATTCAAAAAAGAATCCTGTACATTTTCACAGCGAAAGTAGGTATATTTTTCTGGTTTTATATGTCCATAATATACTGCTTGTTAGTAATGATATTAGCATGTTGCATGAGATCAAGAGTTTTCCAGTAAGGAATTTCGAAATAAAAATGTTTGATGCAATTTTTGTATTAGGAATTGAGAAATATTGATATCGTTATCGAGGTATTTTTAGATTATCATAAAGGATTTATATTAAAAATATATTAAAGAGATTAGGCCTATAAGATTGTAAACTAGGAGATACCTACTTTATTAAAGGAGATAAGTTCAGTATCCTAAAAATGATTTTGAGACTAAGGAAATGCAAAAGATTCCTGTGTTTCAGTAATAGAGAGTCTAATGCATGTTCAAATTTGTATGCGTCCAGATATTATACACATTGTTTGAATGTTAGGCAAATATTTAAGTAATTTAGGTATGAATTGTTGAAAAATAACTAAATAAGTCATACGGTATCTTCATAACACCAAACATTACATGCTCACATATCGAAAATCTAATGAGCTAGAAATTGTTAGATATAAAGATTCCGACTTTGCTAAATGCCAAGATAGTATGCAATCTATGCAAGCCTATGTCTATATGCTTGTTGAAGGAGCTGTCTCTTAGAATTCCTTCCACCATAGAAGTTGAGTTTATAACATGCTATAAAGCATTTACCATGAAATATGGATGCGAAATTTAGATTTTGTCATTAGGCTACAAATTGTGGATGAAATTGAGGGGCCACTTAAATTGTTTTGTGAAAATAAATCCACATTCTTTTATCTCAATAACAACAGAAACACATCTAAATCGAAGCACGTAAACATTAAATTCTTAGCTATTAAAGAAAGAGTTCAGAGTGGTTATTGATATAGATTACATCATTGTGAATTTGCTTACTAAGGGAATACCACCCAATGATTTTCATGAGTCCTTTAGGATATTTGGTTTAAAGAGGAGTTTGTAACTTTCTATTATAGAAACATTATAAGTTATTTTAGTTTATGGATATTTTAAGGGTTTTTTTTCCCAAAAATAAAGCTTATTTGATTTATTCACACTTTGATTTTAGTAAGGTTTGATCTCATTAACGTTTAAGTAAGATCAGTTAAAAATAGACATGTTTAAATCACATTGCTTGTAATTTTCATGGTCCACATTTATACTTAATCTATGTCATTTGGTTATGTTAATATACGTGATAAGGGATGAATTTTCTTACAATATCTGTAACAAAAGTTGTCTTAGTTCTATGTTAACATAACTAATGGATGAGATTGTTCTGGCTAACTTTTGGATATGATAGTAAAGTTTTGAGCTCAAAAGGTTAATTTACCTAAGCTCCAACATAAACTCTTTAATTTTCATCCGTAGATTAACAAATCAATATTCAAATTTGAAGTTGACGATAATGATTTATTTGGTCCTCTAATTTCATAAAAAAATATTATTTTAATTTTTCGTTATTTTTAGCTTTTAAATTTGTGTTGTTTGACAAATTACTTTAAAATGGATAGAAAAGTTAATATTTGTTAACTTTGTTAATTTGACATCTACATATATGTCACGTCAATAATTAATTAATTTAAAATAAAAACTATAAAAATTCCAATGAAATTCAAAAAATATTGAAATTATTTTAAAAGCATAAAAATTATAAAATTTATTTAATAATAAAAATTATAATAATATTCTATAATTTTTTTAAAAATTTTAATTAATTGTTGATGTGGCATACACGTGAATTGTCATATTAGCAAAATTAACAAACATTAACTTTTCTATTCATTTCGAGATGTTTTGACAAAAAGTGCAAGTTTAAGGGCTAAAAGAGAAAAAAAATTAAATGGAGGGCTAAAATAAAACACCTATTACCCAATCCAATAGCAGATCCAAGCAGGAGATGCTACATTTAAGCACATAACTCATCATTTGAAATTACATTCATACACTTAATATACTATTATTGGACTAAATTTCAACATTTGAAATTTATTTTCGTGTTTTGTTTCAAAATTGATACATGTACCCATCATCCAACCTTATTTCATAGCCTTAAATTTTAATTTTATTCTTACTAATTCATCACAAATTTATATACTCAACTCAAACAAATATTCCAAATCACATACAAATCATAACCAATCTAACTTACCATTTTTAAATTTCTATCATTTAATTTCATTCATATTTATTTATCAGATATTTTATGGAATCAAGTACATAATTGTTATGTCCATATTTAAACCGAAATGTTTCAAAATTTACAAAGAAGACCCTGTACCTCAGATTTTGCAGTTTTTACAAAACAATCCCTGAAATTCAATTTTTACATTTTTTATGATTTAGTCCCTACAATCCTAAATTTACAAAATTTTACAATGCAGTCCCTGAAAATGATATTTTCTTATTTTAAAGTTCATTCCTAAATCCCAGCTTGCTCAGTTTTGCAAAACAGTCCCTTTTTTAAAAATTATAGATTTTACAATTTAGTCCTACTATTAAAATTTTGTCAAATTTCCACAAATTAGTCCCTAATTTTTGAACCATTAAACTTTCATAGTATTTCTTTTAGACTTTTAAATTCTCAGATCATATAAATCAGTCCCAAAACTCATCTTTTGGAGTTTTTACAATTTGATCCCTATTAACTCAATTCTTATTACATAATGTCTCTTTTCTAAATTTCCAAATAAAAAATCATACTTAATAATTAAAAAAAATTTAAATTTTCATATTTTCACTTTTCAAAACTTAAAATTTGAACTTTTAGAAATTTCTTAATTTAATCCTTTTCATTTAAAACATGCTAATTAAGTACAATTTTCCAATACTTTTAATATCATATGCTTATAGTCTTATCATAACAATCCAAACTTTATATCCTCTATTTAATTCCTAAATCTTGAAAATTAGCATAATCTGCAATTCAATCATTATTTCAAACTTTATCAATTTAATCACTTTAAAACCATTCACCATTCACATTACGCATGAACACGATACTTTCTTTACTTAGAACACAGAAAATAATTATACACAATTCTTATAATTTAACATCAAATTATACATTCAAAAAAATATAACATAATAATTAGAACAACTTATCCGTGTTTCTCTTGAATTCTCCACATATCCATGCTTCACATTCACTCCCATCTTCATCTTAGAGCCTCCAAGGTTGTCTTCATATGAAAGGACACACTTACATTAAAATTGGACGTGATATCTCGAATTTTAGGTTTAAATGACTAAATTGAAATAAATGTGAAAGAAACTTCCCCTTTTGCTACCAACGTCCACTACCTAAAGAAAAGGACGAAGTATCTTTCTTTTTCTAGATTTTTCCATTTATTTTACTTAAACGGTTAAGATTAAATCTTGAAACCTCGATCCAATGTCCCATAATTTTCCCATAAAAGTATTTATCTTTTTATAATTTAAAATTTAATAATAAAATGGTGAAATTGCCCTTTAAAATATTTTTTCATATTTAAGATATAAAGGTAAAATAATTATTTCAACCTTTTTCATCGTTCATATGTTTCACACATGGCAAACACATGTATCCCATATAATCATTGTTGATGTAGATATTATTTTCTTGCGGTATAATTGCAATTTAATCCTTTTTCATAATAGAAAATTACATCTTTAACCCTTCTAACTTTATTTCAATTACAACTTAGTTTATGCTCTAATTTTAAATTTACGGATATCAATATATTTTCAACATTACTTTTTACATAGAATGATTAGTTATTTTCTCACAACTCCTTTTTTATATTGAAATAACGTTTATACTTTTACAAAATTTTACTTTTAGTCCTTATCGATAATTTACTTTCTATACTCACTTTCCAACGTCAATTTTATGTCTATTAATTATTTGTTAATAATATCTGCTTTATAAGAAATTTGACTACTTATTTTTAATATCGGGATTTTCGGATATTATATAAAATGATTTTTTATAAAATTAAAAGATGAAATAAATTGATAATTGTTACCCTATAACAATCTTGGGTCATAATTTATTAAAATAAAAAAGAAATTTCATGATACTAAAACTATATATGCTAATCATCAAAATAAAAATAAAAATAAAAATTGGTATTGATGATAACAATGCATCCACAATCTTGGTTAACTATCTTTTATTGCCTAAGATTCAATGTCTTTTAAGAATAGGTTGTTAATTAGGTTAATAATACCCATAATGATAACTCAATTTTAATTTTAAATATGTTTAATAAAATTGTGATGGCTAAACAAAGGAAAAGAGTGGGACAGGTTTCCTTTTGTCCTCCACTTTATGCATTAAAAAAGCATGGACCTACTACTTTTATTATTTCTATGATAAAAAAGTTGCTCAATTTCATCGTCTTTCACATAAATTTCTTAGAAAATACAGGAACTACTGCTACTACTGCAATATTTGCCTGTAAAAGGTCAAAGCTGAACTCATTCTCACAAGAGAAAGTACTCGCTACGTTACAATATATAACTAGGTTTGGGGTTGTCCCACTTTGGTAAAAGTATAATATTTTTTAATTTAAAAAAATTAATTAATTGCTGACGTATCATATAGGTGAAAAAAACATGCGGATGTAATATTAGTAAAGTTAGTAGACATTAATTTTTTTATCCATTTTAAGATGATTTGATAAATAATATAAGTTTAAAGTTAAAAGAGACGGAATAAATAAATGACTAAAATGATTTTTTAAAAAAATTAAACAACTATTAAACTAACTATAGTTTAAATAAAAAAATAGGACCTTTTTAGAAATTAGCTATCGTCTATGAATACATTATTTGAAGGAAGATGCCAAAGTGAATGTCACTTCACGAAATTAATCAGAACTCAATAATTAATACAAAAATGTTTACATTAATTGTACTTCTCCAATAAGTGATAAAAGTTATTGATTATAAGTTCACAAATAATTTTCTGATAATGAGGCGCAAAACTGGGGGCTGCCCTAAAATGAATTTTCATTTAAATCCTTTAAATTTTTAAATTAATAAAAATTAAATTATATTGTAATTTCCTTAAAAATAAAAATTTAATTTAATTCTTTATAAATTATAAATATATAGGCTATTTAAATAATAAAATTACATTTTTTATTGTAAAATTTACAATTCAATTTTTATCCCTTAAAAAAATTCCTAATTTTAACCATGCTGATAACTACTTTTTTTTTCAATGTGAAAAGTTTATTAGCTTTTTTTTAATTCGTTCATAGGTTAGATGTAATTATGCAATAAACAATAATTAAATTTTTTTATGCTATCTTTTTAGTTTTCTTAAAACATTTTAAAAGGAAATTGTTTAAAATTTATATCTTTAAATATTAAAGTTAGTACTTTTTAAAAATATTTTTGAAATAATAGAAATATAGATTAGAAATTTAATTAGCAAGTAACTATTATATTCTTAATATATAAGGTTAAAATATGCAATTAGTCCATGTACTTCACATAAAATGAGATTTAGTCTTTGTACCTAAAAACTTAAAAATTAAGTCTTTCTATATTTTTTTATTTAAAAATCTCAATTCAATTATTAAAATCGTAAATATTTCTGTCAAATTTTGTCAATTTTGAATTTTGATTAGGCTACTTTTATATGGCGTAACATATGATTGACAGAAAATAAACATATTAAATTGACCAATTATGATAGAAACTACAAATGATATTTGTTAGGGTTAGAGAGTTAGCTGTTAGTTAGTTAGCTAAGGCAGTTATCAACTGTCTGTTAGTTATCTCTCTTCTGTGTATTAATACATGCACTCTTTCATTAATGAAGTAAGAAAGTATTTTGTGCTTAATCTTGACATGGTTTCAAGAGCCAGTAAGTTCTTGGCATAACAGATTTTTTTTTTTCCTCTCTATCCGATCATGGATACTGAACCTGTTCATCCTAGTGATGCATCACGTCACTCCTCCGGCACAGCTTCTCCCGGTCAGCAGTTTGTTTTTTTGTCAGGTGTTCAATATTTCTCAAAGCATGATACAGTCAAGCTTAGTGAAACAAATTATTTGTTATGGAAACATCAAATATTACTGAGGGATATGAGCTCGAAAGGTATGTTCTTGGCACCATTTCGGGTCCCTCTCCTTTTCTTCTTGGACCTGATGGGCAGAATGTTACTAATTCGTCCTTTCTTTTATATAAGAAGTAAGACAAATTCTTAGCTTCTTGGTTACTGTCTACGGTAACTGATGAAATCTTGGTCCATCTCACAGTGGCTAAGACTAGTTTTGAGGTTTGGATAGTTATTGAACGACATTTTGGTGTGAAATCTACCATCAAGATTTCTAGTATGCGTCATGCATTGTATTCTATGAAGAAAACTACTCTTACGATGAAGGAATATCTGACCAAGATAAGAACGTTATGTGATAGCTTGATTGCTGCTGGTAGTCCAATCTCTGAGCAGGAATAGGTCAGTATAATTCTATATGGACTCTCGATGGAGTATGAATATGTTCGTGTTCTTACCTCGGCGACTCCGATGTCACTTGATAGTGTGACTGAAATGTTACTTGACTGTGAAACGAGGCAACTTTCTCTTTTGACAGAAGTACCGTTACAAGCAAATTTGGCTTCTAATCACCATCAAGCCAATCATGAAAGGTCAACACACACTGCCACTTCAAATACATACCACCAGGAGATTAAATCTGGTCATCGGGGGAATGGTCACAGTTGGTCTCGTGGCAGAGGTCGTTCGAGTGGTCGCGGATGGTCTCGTTCTAAGCCTCAATGCCAGTTGTATGGCAAGATCGGTCACTTAGTTCAGACTTGTTATCATCGCTTTGATGAGAATTTTTCAGGGGTTGATTCCAATTCACAAGTATCTGTAATCTGTCATCAGCTTCAGGCTCAAGATGGTTCTTCTTCACGCTCTTGCTCTCATAAATGTAATTCTTATTGGCAGCCTTCTACATAATCTACATTTTCTAAAGATTCTGATCAAAGCTGGTATCCAGATTCTGGCGCAACGAATCATATCACGCCAGACATAACGTCCCTTGCGACTGTTGCTCCCTATGCAGGTATGAGTCATGTGTCAATGGGAAATGGTGACTCTGTTCCTATTGCTAATATTGGTTCTTCCAGTATGTTAGCAGGTTCTAGGCTGTTGCGCCTTCAAAATGTTCTACATGTTCCTAATGTTTGTAAAAACTTGCTCTTTGTTGGTCAGTTTGCTAGAGATAATACGGTTTATTTTGAATTTCACCCTTCTTATGCTATGTGAAGGATATCAAGACAAAGAGAACACTCCTAGTGGGCCACATACATGATGGTCTTTACCGATTCAATGTTTCTCGCACCACTCCTCACTCATCTGCTGTAGCTTCACATTCCACCTCGATGTTATTAGGTGCTGCTCGAATCTCTCCTTCGATTGATCTGTGGCATAAACAACTTGGGCACCTCTGTTCTAGTGTCCTTGGCGTTGTTATGAAAAATTGTAATATTTCTTTTGATAGCAAAAATGTAACAAGTGTTTGTTCGGCTTACCAGTTAGGCAAATCACATAAACTGCCCTTTAAGGCTTCTAGTAGAGTGTACTCAACACCGTTTGAATTAGTTGAATCGGATGTTTGGGGGCCTTCTCATGTTCATTCAAATGATGCTCTCTACTATGTCTCTTTTGTAGATATGTACAGTAGGTACACCTGGGTTTATTTTCTGAAATCTAAGGCAGAAGTGTTTTAGTGTTTTTTGCAGTTTAATCAAATGGTTCGGGTGCAATTTTGTGGTTCTATTAAGATGCTTCAAACGGATTGGGGAGGAGAATATCATTCGTTGTCTAAAGAGCTAGCTCGTTTGGGCATTCAACATAGGGTCACCTGTCCTCACACCTCAGAGCAAAACGGGGTGGTTGAACGGAAGCATCGTCAGGTTATTGACATGGGACTAACTTTGCTAGCTCAAGCAGGTCTACCTTTGCGTTTCTGGTCGTATGCATTTACTCATAGCATTCACTTGATCAACAGGCTACCAACACCCGTATTAAAGCATCAAAATCCCTATGAAGTTCTATACAAGAGGAAACCGACTTACTCACAGTTAAAGGTTTTTAGATGTGCCTGCTATCCATGTTTGCGACCTTATCATTCCAACAAACTACAGTTTTATTCCAGCCTATGTATTTGCCTTGGTGTTGCTTTCAACCAAAAAGGTTATAATTGTCTCGATAAAAGGGGACGGTTATTCGTCTCCAGGCATGTCACGTTTGACGAGACTTGTTTTCCATTTCAAGATAAGTTCTCCTTTGAGAAATCAGCTTGTGTGGCTCATCTTCAGTCTTACTTTCCCGTAGTGGTCAATGATTCTTGTTCAGTTCCTACAGCTTCACCTCCTATGGAATGTTGTCTCTCGGCACATGATGGAGGTTCTGATTCTCTACATGATAGAGGTTCTGGTTAGTTGATATTCGGTGTAGCTTCTCTTGGTCAAACTGATGGAGATTCTGGTTCGTCAAGTGATGGAGGTGCTGGTCAGTCACCATCTGGTGCAGCTTCTCCTGTTCAAATGTCTGCTTCTAGACAGCCTCAACTTAGTATTAATATGCATCCAATGCAGACTAGGTCCAAAAGTGGGATTTTCAAGCCTAAGTTGTTTACCTCTACTCTTACTGATCATGAGCCTACTTCCATTTTTGAAGTGTTTCAAAGCCCTGATTGGACAGCAGCTGCTCGTGCTTAATACAATGCTCTAATTGGCAACCACACCTAGGATCTAGTGCCTCTACCTATGGGCAGGAAGGCAGTCGGTTGTAAGTGGATTTTTAAAGTTAAAAGAAATGCTGATTAGACTGTTGCTCGATAAAAAGGCAGTCTAGTTGCCAAGGGTTATCTCCAAGAGGCTGGTGTTGATTTTTGGGACACTTTTAGCCCTGTTGTCAAGCCAACGACTATTCGGGTAGTGCTAGCTCTGGCTGTCTCGATGGGGTGGTCACTTCGACAAGTTGACATCAACAATGCTTTCTTGAATAGAGACTTGCAGGAGGAAATCTATATGGCTCAACCACCATGGTTTGAGCTACAAGGGGTCAAAGGTCAACAGTTGGTATGTAGGTTAAGGAAAGCTTTATATGGTCTCAAACAAGCCCCTCGGCATGGTTTCAAAAGCTTAGAGAGTTCCTGGTAGCTATTGGTTTTGTTACCTCCAAAGCTGATACTTCTCTTTTTATCTATCGGTCAGGTTCACAAGTTCTGTATATCTTGATATATGTAGATGATATCATTATTACAGGGAACAACTCTCAAGATATGGATCAGTTTGTGCAGAAGCTTGATGAGCAATTTTCGTTGAAAGATCTAGGATCACTTAGTTATTTCCTCGGTATTGAGGTTCAATACACTACCAATGGTCTATTCCTTAATCAAAGGAAGTACATACTGGATCTGTTGCGAAAGGCATCTATGGAAGGGTCTAAAGCTACACCTACTCTTATGACAACAACGTGCAAATTATCATGCAGTGAAGGGCAATTTGTTGAGGATGTTCATTTGTACATGAGTGTTGTCGGAGTATTACAATACGTGAGGATTACCAGACCTGACATCGCCTTTGCGGTTAATAAGGTTTGCCAGTACATGCACAGTCCTTTGGACGTACATTTTAAAGCTGTCAAACGAATTCTTCGTTATTTGCATGGCACCCTAGATCATGGACTCCATTTTACAAAAAGCTCGAAGCTCTTACTGGAAGGGTTTTCTGATGCCAGTTGGGGGTCTGACATTGACGATCATAGATCCACCTCTGGTTATTGTGTCTTTCTTGGGGAAGTCCGATTTCTTGGAGCTCCAGGAAACAGCAAGTCGTGTCTCGATCGACTGCCGAAGCTGGATATCGCAGCCTTGCTCATGTTACTGCTGAAATGATATAGATCTAGTCGTTGTTAAACGAGTTAGGCGTGTCTCCTCGGGTAAAGCACTTGTGTGGTGTGACAGCTCTGCTGCTGTAGCAGTAGCAGGAAACCCGATTATGCACTTAAAATTTAATCATGTTGAATTGGACCTCTTTTTGTGCGAGAGAAGGTTGCACAAGGTTTGTTTCAGGTAGGTCATGTACCAAGTCAGGAGCAGGTTGCAGACATATTGACTAAACCATTAGGAGCAAGTTTGTTCAGCAAGTTTCGACAGTAGCTTCGAGTGTCAACTGCTGAAACTTCAATAATTGAGAAGGAAACAACAAGTACGGGGCATGTTAGGGTTAGAGAGTTAGTTGTTAGTTAGTTAGCTAAGGCAGTTATCAATTGTCAGTTAGGTATCTCTCTTCTGTGTATTAATACATGCACTCTGTCATTAATGAAGTAAGAAAGTATTTTGTGCTTAATCTTGACAATATTAATGATTAAAAAAGTGAAAAGATTTAATTTTTAATTTTTAAAGTACATGAACCAAATCTCAATTTCTATATGAGTACAGGGACTAACAATATATTTTAACCAATATATAATTTAAATATTTAGTATTTTGGAATTAATCATATTTTAACCAACATTAAATCATATGTTGCATGTTTTGTAATTAATCTTACCAACCTTGTGTAAGCATTTTGGTCAACAAATAAAATCATAACTAATATTCCATTTTAATTTAAAATTTTCAAAAGTCAAAAGAAAAGTAATAATAATTACACTGTCACACTCACTTTTTAAATAAGGTTTTGTTTGATAGAATCTGATAGATTTTTTAAAATATTAATTTATACTGATTTAATTTTTTATACATATTCAATAATTCAGAATAAAAAATAATTTGATAATATTTTTATTTATAAAAAAATGTGGAAAATAATAAATATATAAGAATTATTTATCACTTAATGGAAAATATTTTTAATTTAAAATTTTTTATTTTAATATTATATTACCTATAAAGAATTTACATTTAAAATTTGATTTTTGTTTAGAATAATTTTAAAATTTAAAAATAAAATGTAGAATTTTATCTTTTGTAATTTAAATTTTATATTTATTAAAAAATCTAATTATATTCCATAATTAATTTTAAGTAATATAATAAATAATATTATAATTTAAATTCAATAATTAAATTTTCCATACTTAAATTTTTTTAATTTATCAAACTAATACTAAAATTTTATTAGTCTCAATCGCATTAATTATGTAGAAATGGTGGGGGAAAGTGGACAATGAAATATGTAGGCAAACATAGAAAGAAGTGGATTGCAGCCCCTCCACGATTCTCTCCCAATAATTCATTTATCTTATTTATTAAAATTAGTAAATTACAAACAACTTTCCCACCTAATAAGTTTACGATTTTCTTCCAATAATTCATTTATTTTATTTATGTATTTCTATTTTTGATGGGTACTAATTTATTATATCGATTATCGAATCGTCACTTATAACTCGATAATTAGACTTTAAAAAAATAACAGTCTAGTGACCTGAATAAAAACTTTTGAATAATTTAGTAACTATTTTATAATTTTTTTAAAATTAAATAACTAAAACGTAAGCTTACTAATAATTTAATAACCTTAAGTATAATTTACCTTAATTATTTGCCAAATCATCGGGATCCTCTATGTTTATTATCTACAAATTATGTATTTTATTCCATTATCTATGTTAATTTTTTATATTTCAAGGTGGAGTTGGATAAATAATTATGTATTTTATTCCATTATTATGTTAATTGTTTAAGATTCGACTTTTGTACGAATTATTATCTCAGATAAATTATTTGAAAAATATCATTTTAGTATGAACTCTTAATTGGGTAGTTACATTGATTTTCTTTTAAATGTGGTGTGTAATTAGGCCGGACTTTTAAATAATGTTTGATATAGTTTTCTCTTTTTACAAAACTCAAATCTCAAATCTTATTTAAGGGGCATCAAAATTTTTTACCTCTCGAGTCAATATGCTTTAGTGGTGTGAGAAAACTCCATTTCATAATTTATTCTCTCGTTAGAAGTTACAATGGTTAAAATAGAATTGATCACTACAAGCAATGAACTAAATAATCAACTCAATTATACTAACTAACCATAATAAATTTATAGGAAATTCCACACATTTATATAGGAGGAAACTCAAATCTAAAATCATATTTTTCGTAAAAATAGATGATATTAGATTAACTCTATTATGCCAATACCTCACAAGCCCATGCT
Organism: Gossypium stocksii; assembly: GCA_020496765.1. Classification (NCBI taxonomy): domain Eukaryota; kingdom Viridiplantae; phylum Streptophyta; class Magnoliopsida; order Malvales; family Malvaceae; genus Gossypium; species Gossypium stocksii. The sequence continues at coordinate 118,695,972 of CM035623.1, forward strand.
TCACAAGGAAACACTTGTGACTGAGGAGGACCTTGTGAGCTAAGTTACTTGCAAGTCTAAGATCTCACAAGCCTAGACCATTGAGGCCACTCTCTTGACTCGGATGGGATGTTTGCCAATTATAAGTTACAATTATCTATTCCTCATACATGATAGTTCATACTAAAGATATATATGAACAACCTACTATCAATGACGAATCCAAGGGGGTTGGCAGGGGTTCCGCCCCCTAAAATGAACAATTTTTCATTTAGGCCCTTTTATAGTTTATAAAATTTTAAATTAATAGTAGTAAAATTACACTTTGGCCACAAAATTGATAAAATTTTGACTTAATCCTTTAAAAATTATAAAGATATAGGCTATTAAAATGGTAAAATTACATTTTTACTATTGTAAAAATGTACAATTTAATTTCGCCCCCCCAAAAAAAAATTCTAGCTTCACCCCTGCCTACGATACAAGACACCAATAGATTGATTAATTTTCAATGAGTCCAAGATCAATACATGGACGAGATGTGGCACATCAATAACTACTATGGAGAACTCACTTAAGGGCTTTACATGCACCATGAAACGAGACAAGATACCTTCCTCCTTAAGAGCATTCTTAAATCTCTCCTACTCTCATCACCTTTCGAACCCTCTCTTGAACACCCTACTCCGACTATCCTAACCCTCCCACGGCTTTCCGCATTCTATGTGAACCATACCAAACATCCACAACCTCCTTATTGTGTCAATAACTGGTGTAATAAGTATGGACTCACTCCTTACCTTCAGAGTCAGTCAGGAAAATGGATTAAAAATTAATGGTCCTATTCGTCTATTTCTTATGTTAATTTCATCGAATTTCATTTCACATCTTAAGAAAAAAAAAAGCAATTGAATCTCTCTTATTAATTTGATTTGAGAGGTATAAAATTATATAAAAGTTGTAAATTTTATGGTTTAATTCACTATTTGACTCTTGAAGAATTAACAAAAATATTTTTTTTAAAGACGCATTCAGAAAAACTTTTAAGTTTTGTTTGGTTGAGTAGAAAGAAAATTGGAAGAATGGAAAATTGAAGAGGTAGAAAACATTAATTTTTTTTTCATCCATTACTTGATAGAATCGAAAAAAATATTTAACTTTGAACTAACATACATTTCTCTCTATTTTCTCTCCTCCCATCTTTTCAATTTGAAAGGATTGATTTTTCTTTACTTTCACTTTTCTTTCCAATCAAACACACTCAAATTTTATTTTCTTTCTACTTTTCCATTCAACCAAACACACTGTAATCGGCCCATTTTGCCCGGGCCCATTAGAAACCAACAGAAACCAAAATCCAATAGAAACGAAAAAAACAAAAAAAAAAATAAATAATAAATTCAAACCAAACCAAATATAAAGTCCATCAATTTTACAGCCCAAATCAAATAACCCAAGCAGAATCTAAAACCTATTCCTAATACCTAACCCGGGGCCCAATGTCAGCGGCCCAAGTCTCTAAACCCATACAACCCAAACGGAACCCACTTCTAACCCCTGACCCGTGTGGCCTAAAACCGGGATCTGTTGGCCCGTTGCTGAATTGGCCCGAGTGACCTAGGCAGAGTTGAGGCTCAGAAACCCTAGCCCCTAACTCCAGCGGCGCCACGCGCGTCCCTTCACGCTCACCTTCTCGAGCACACCACCCTCTGAAGCCGCTACCAGAGGACAGCTACCGTCACTCAGCCCCGTCCCACCACATTAATTGGGGCCGGCACCTGCAAATCCAAAAGACACAAGAGCAGCAAACAGAGGACAGATAGAAAAATAGGGAAACAGCAGATCAACAGTGATTTCTGCCTATTTTATTATTTTTCTCTCTTTTTCCATTCGGCTATAAAAGACCGAAAGAAAATATGTGAAAAAACCTTTTTTTGCTCTAAGAAATATATACAAAAAAAAGAGAACAGAAATACTTTGTAACCGAAAGCCAGAATCAATCAAAAGCCAAGTATTTTGAAGGTGATCTCGTGTTTCTCCAGATCCGTTTCATTGTTTGTTTCGTTTCTTTAGCCTTTATTATTCAATAAATAAAAATAGAATAGAAGATAAGGGACATACCTCTCTGAGTGAGCCGATACAGGACCCCGTTCCCTTCGCTGTTATCGGAGGTGAATGCGGGCCTTGGGGCTTAAAATGGCATGACCCCTCTGAAAGATCGCCTTGAGTAAAGCCTACCGACCTCCGTGAAAACCCCCTCGTCGATTCGAGGCATGTGGGTGAACGGATGGCCATCGGTATCGGCCTTGAGGCGTGGGCTCGCTGGTGATCTCTGCTTCGGCAGAATGAGGAGAACGGCTAGGGTCTCCTAATGTTTCTGAAGAGAGACCCGAAATTTGAATTTAGGGTTTTAAGTTAAACCGTGAATGGTAAGAAACGGCACCGTTTAGGGCCTGTTTCAGTGGCCCTAAAACGGCGCCGTATAAGCACCCTTTTACCCAGCTGTGACTCGATGATCCGACCCAGACACCGCGTGACCCGCGTGTTTTGGTGTCTGAGGGGATATTTACACCTTTGGTCCTTCAAGCTAGTAGTGGCTTCTGATTGAGCCCTTTTTATGTTTTATTTTCCTTCCAAATTTGCCCACTTAATTTAAGCCTCTGTGCAATTTGGCCCACTTCAAAACGCAGCACCTTGAGGGTTGGTCTATTTCCAGTTCAGGTCCTTGTACTGGGAGCCCGTGTTTGCCTGGGTCCTTTGACCGTTTTTCAAATTTTAAATTCGGTCCTAAATTGTTGTTTTGTTTTCAATTTGGTTCTCATTTCATCTTTTGTTATCTTGATAATTAGACTATATGTAATCATATTATAATTATCATTAATATACATGTTATATATATTATTTTTCATACTGTATATTACGTATATATTGTATGTACATGTTTTTTTATATTATAGTTAAGTATATTCTCTTATATTATTATTTTATGTATGTTTTCAATACTATGGTATATATTTTATAAATTACATCTATATATATATTTCATATATATTGTGCACTATACCTTTATATATATTATATGTATTTTTTCTTTCACATTACTTTATATAGGTTTTTTAATACTATTATATTATGTGTAATACTTATTTTAGAGTTGTATTTTATATATATGTGCTATATTCTATCATATATTATATATATGTTTTTATATATATATATATATATATATACATATTATGTACGTTCTATATCATGTTACATTAATATGTGTATTACTTGTTCTTGCTTCTAATATATATGTCATATATGTATGTTTTTATATATTATATATATATTTTTATACACGTTATGTATATATTTTTCAAATACCATATTTCATACTTTAATACCACTATTATTTGTTCATGTATTAAATATATTCAAATACTACATAGTGCATATATTTATATTACACATATATTTCTTAAAACATCACATTGTATATATATTTTGTATATCTTTTAATATTTTTAAAATCTCTATTTGAATTCTAATAGTTTTAAACCTTTTTTCATAATTATTCATTCTTAAAAGCTTTTTAAACTTCACTTATTTTACTTTGCCTTTGTTTCTTTTAAATTTGTCTTAGTCTTTTAATGTTAATGTTATCATTTGTGCATGATGATGTGTGTATAGTTGTTATCATTACGTGAATCATTTTATATTTATCGGTTATCACGATTCGTTGGTATAACATATTGTTTGTGAATTGTTTCTTTGCTTTGTTTGTTGTTATCTCATGTTTGTATTTTAAAAATTCGTATTCAATATCATTTTAGTAAAAAAACCTCCGTTCAAAAATTTTCAATAACCTAACTCGTGTTTGGGAAATTTCGAGGAAATCGAGCCTTAACTTACTAGGTTTCGGTTTTTCTCATCAAACCCGAACCATCGAGTATTAATTTCAAAACCAAAACATGTAAATTTTCAAATAAAACCTATTCTTGAAACCTCGAAATGCTACATCCTAACTTACTGAATGCAGTGTTCAGTGTCTCGAGATAGGAATTTCAAAATCAAGGTAATATTTTATGTTTTGGGACTTCGATAAATCGAGCCCTAACTTACTGGGTTTTGGTTTTTCGTTTGACCCGAAATAATTAAATATTCCTTTCTCAATTTAAATACATGAACCTTTTTGAGCAAAAAGGTGAGCTTAATTTCAAGAAATTGATACGTTGCACCCTAACTTACTGGGTACGGCATTCTTATTTCTTTGAGATAAGTGAGCTTCGATTTTTTACTCCAATATATTTAAATGTTTTAATAAAAGGGATCGTATTGAAATTCTTTCAAATTTTCAAACATTCGGTATTAAGACATCAATTAATCAACTAGGTACCAATTTTGGGCGTATCGAGGGTGCTAATCCTTCCTCGTGCGTAACCGACTCCCGTACCCGTTTTCTGGATTTCGAAGACCAAAATAGTTGTTTTAATAAATTAAATTTTTTATTAAAAACAATCATATTTCGAGGTGACCGATCACACCTTAGTAAAAAAGGGATCGGTGGCGACTCCCGTAATTTCCATTTTCAAAATTTAAAGTCGATTCCATATATTTTCAAAAATGGTTTCGACACACACCTTTTTAACTCTTAGTTTTACATAAAAAAGTTGACTCTTAAATTGTAATTAAATAAACTTTAAATATAACTAATTTTCTTATCTAAAATAATAACTTATTTAGATGAATAAAAATATATATTAAATAAAAAAAAATGCAGCTAAAGGTACGTGGGCACAATTATTTGAACCAACCTGCAAAGGACGTAACGTTTGAGAGAAATCAGCTAAAATTGACTTCATTTGTTGTTATTATTATTGTTAATCTAATAACTACAAAACTATTTATATCAATTGGACACTTCCAGCAACGTTTTGTGGTACCTATTGTTTATAAATTTACAAATAATTTGCTCAAAACTGCATTATTTTCCAACTTTAAAAATTTGTTGGCTTTGTAATTTTATTTTATTTTATTTTGTTTATTTAGGCTGGGTTTTTTTAAAAAAAAAATTTGGCGCACTCGAAAGTTTTTAATATTATTAATATAATATTTAAATTGATTTTATTTTAATATTAAAAAATATTTTTTTAAGTAAAATTAAATTATTTCTTATTTAGCGACAAATCGAGGTGTCTATTCAGGGTTACCAACCTTTCTTGCTTTACCAATTTTGGTCAACATTGATTTTCTTGCCAAACAAAAATAAAATAATGTTAATACTTTTTCCATTTATGGAAATCATTTTTGAAGTTGATCTTAATATTTTTGGATCGTTGGATCGGTGTGCGTTAGGTTTTGTTAAGAAATTTACCCTCAATCTCACCTCACTTCATTGATGAATTTGTTTGAAAGACTACCGGTTGAAAGAACACACCTCGCCGATTCTCAAATTTTGACTGAGGGATAAGGTCATCAATGGAGATACAAATCTCCGGTGGAATGGAGTACTTTCTATTTTACCCTTTCAATTTCTACTTTTTCCTCTGATTGTAGTTGTTATTTTAATTAAATTATTTTTTATATAAAAATAATATTAATTATCATTTATTATCAAATCATTTTAAATAATTTATCATCAAATCATACTAATTAAAAAATTGATCAACTATAAATAATAACTAAAAATAATTTATCATTCAATATAGTAAATAATTTTAAATGATTATAAAACATTTAATTAAAGATATTTATAAAAATATTGTGATAGATATTATTTTATTAAATAAAATTACAATTTTACATATTTTTAATAATTTTATAAAAAATATATTTTAAAACTTCTATTGTATATAAGTTTTAATGTAATGCCCTTTATAGTCATTTTACTTTCTTATCTCACCGCTGTAGTTGCTTTTGAATCCAAACACACATCCTACCGCTGTTTCTAATCTCATTACTACAATATACAATCTCATCACTATGATAACTAATCTCACCACCGCCGTTGTTTTTAACCTCACCGGAGGTACACGCACCGCTCATCTAAACTAAACCTTAGCTTATTAAAAGTGAATACTCAATACATTTTAGTTTTCAAATTTTTAAAAGTAATTTACAAGAATAATCTTCTAACTATGCTTTTGGTTCTATTTTTGTCACTCAACCATTAATTCTTTTTATTTAGTCACCTAACTTTTGAAATTAAATATTTCAATCACTCTCCCGTTATTTTTCGTTAGATAAGTGATGGAAAGTTGACGTGGCTTTTTTTATTGGCCTAACAACAAATTTAGTCCTCCAATGTTCGCACATTCTATAAATTTGATTTATAAATTTAAAATTTTCAATAAATTTAACCTTCAATTTTTACAATTTTTTTCAATTTAGTTCTAATTCTAAAAGTTTTAAAAAATTAAAAAACATTGACGGCTAAATTTGTTAAAAATTTTAAATTTAGAATTAAATTGATAAAATGTGTAAGCATTGGAAGACTAAATTTGTTATTAAGCCAGTAAAAGATCCCACATCAGCTTTTCGTTACTCATCTAACAAAAGAGTGATTAATATTTAATTTTCAAAAAATTGAATGATTAAATCAAAAAAATAATAATTGGGTGATAAAAAATAACTAACGGCATAGTTTAATGACTATTTTTGCACTTTACCCAATTTTAAAATATTATTTAAAATTATTTAAATTATTGAATATTATTATATTTTAGTAAAAATATAAAAACATTTATTATAACTTGTTAATATTTTAATATATGAAATATAAATTTTAAATATTTTTAAGCAATAAATATTAATTATTTATAAAATTTAATTAGAATATATAAATTATATTTTAAATATTTAAATATAACAATTAAATATTTGTAATTAGTATTTTAAAAAATATTATTTATTTTTAATTAATGATTTTAAGACATTTGCAATTAAACACCAAGAAAAAAAAGAAATTACTTTATTATTAGAGGGTGAAAAAGTAATTAAGTACTAAAAATACTTTTGAGAGAGAAAAAACTAAAAATTTTAACTTCTTCTTTACAAAAGTATTTTTAAAAAGTACTTTTAAAAAACTAAAAATTTCAACTAAAAATAATTTATTCTGTACAGTTTTTCTTCTTAAAATATTTTTAGAGTCAAAAAGTAATTTTTTTTTTAAGCAACAAAAACATGCCGGTAATTAAATTTCGAAAGCTCAAAAAGTGAGTGAAGAATTAGAGCATATTATAGATGTCATGATTAGTGGATTGCCTTGATTAGAGTGAAAGAGCCTAATTAGGAGGTTTATTGTAAATATGGAAACCCGTGAATAAATAAAATAAAATTGAATGCCGCAACCTAATACTGCCTGCCAGGTTGTATGTATACGGATGTGGGTATTTCACTGGGATCGAAACGCTACACCAATTGGCAAAACTGCATTAAATGATTCGGCTTTAAAGTGTCTGAGTCGACGACGTGGAGTTATTTCACTCCATTGGTTCCAGCAACCCCCATTCTCCCATTACCATTACAACCTTCATATCAGTCATTCCACCCTTGGATCGGTGGTTGGTTCATTACTCTGCTTCAGCCCAACTGGCCTTTGCTTCCAATCAACGCTCCATTTATATTCTGCTTTTCTTCTTGTATACTTTCCCCGGGATTCTTTGGAATCGTATCATCTGGTAACCTTTCTCTTTCTCTTATGGTGGTTTTTGGATTTATAAAAACATAGCGTTTAGGCTTTTAGATTCTTTTGTGTTTTGGTGCTGTGGAGGTGCATGGGGTGTCGATATTTTGAGTGTAGGCAAAGTTAATAATATTGCTATTGGGATCCTTGGGGACGGTTTCCATCCATTTCCACCAAGATTGCAGGGAGGGTTTTGCATCAAATGAAACGCCTTGATATGCATTCTTAGTATTAGTATTCTTCTGCTCCTTTTTGTACTTTCTCTTGGGTTCTAGTGGTCCTCTCTTTCTTCCTTCTATTCATATCATTTGGTAACCTCTCCTCTCTCCCTCTCTCTCTCTCTTCACGTTAGTTCACTCATGGTTTCTAGGTGATGCCAATCAAATTAAAAAAAAAGAAAAGAATAAAACGATGCGGCTAGGAAGAGTGACAGTGTTTGGTATGTAACTTACAAATTAGTATTAGTAAAACAAATTTATTGAAAACCGAGTTTGAGTAAATTCAATTAAAAATTTATCAAAAATCGAGTTCCAATATTTGTTTTTTTGTGAAAGTTGGAATATTTTACTACCCTATTCGAATAGCTCTCGAGTTTTTTACCTAGAATATTTTTAATATTGAAACTACGAATTTACCCCTAAAACTTTTAAGTTTTAACATCTCCACATTCGGCCGCTCTCTTTTTTTATTAAACAGTAAAAGAAGTAGGAAATTTTGTTTAATGTATGTACAAGGGCTTATTTGTCTTTATATTCAGTAGAGAAAAGAGAAAACGAAATGTAATTTAGTTTCTAATAAAATAATAATTTTTAAATTTAATAAGTTAAATTTTAATTGGAGATTAGTAAAGTTTGATCTTATTTAGACACTAAATAAGTTTTACTTTCATGTTATAAAGCACTATATATTTATTTAAATTTAAAATATTATTTAATTATTATTTTTGTATGGTGTTGTTGTACGGTTTACACTTAGATCCATTTATAGATTTTATGCCAAAAATGAACATAGATATTGATTGGACCTATGCTTTTCGTACGAAGACTGTATTGACAATATTAATAATTTTGGTACATAAATTTTAATATATTTATATATTTATAATAATATGATTTTAGTCAAATATTTATTGAATAGTAAATAAATAATCCGTAATTTCCTCAAATTAACGAAAAATTAAAAGCAACGTGTAATATATAGGAAGGTTGATAATGAAAATGCCGTGATTGGATTTTCCACTTTGCTGGTTTTATTCGTCACCGTTTTTCCCTTGGCATCAAATATTGACCTCGCCTGTTTATATTGAATAGTGCTTTGAAACATTCAAAGTAGGTTGGGATCAGTGAGAAAATGGAAGGAGATATCAACCAGAAGCTGCTAACAGAGACTACTAAGAACGAAGAGGAAGAAGTGCAATTTAAAGAAAGATTATGGACCGAGATAAAAAAATTGTGGGTTGTGGCTGGTCCTGCAATTTTCACCAGGTTTTCAACCTTTGGTGTCACTGTAATCAGTCAAGCTTTTGTTGGTCATATTGGTCCTACTGAACTTGCCGCTTTTTCCCTTTGTTTCACTGTCCTTTTGAGGTTTGGCAATGGCGTTCTGGTACGTACATGCTTTTTCTTTTTTGGGTTTCTTTTAGTTTTTCTGAAAATGGCTTATCTTTTAATTGCCAAGATTTTATAGTGTTTGTTGGATTGTTTCAGAGATTTTCTGAAAGTGTGTTGTTAGTGAAAATATTGATTCTCTTAAACGAGGTTTTTCATTTGGATATGTTGGTTCAGAGGTTAGTAGTATTAATCATCTCAGTAGGAAGGCATCTTCGGCTTAGTTTCTTTAAGGTCTACAAATTTATTATAATCTGTTGGTTTCACATCATATGTTCAGAAAGGTAAAAGTATAATGAAGGTCACTTTACTAGGAGTCAAATTGGGTTTTGTCCCTTCTACTCCCTGTATGTTAAATTAAAAAGCAAATTGGTCCCTGCATCTCAGCATGAGGTACACATGATACACTTCATGTCACTATATGGTTATTCAAGTAGTCATTTCTGTTTTTAACAGCACAATTAGATGAAATTTTTAATCAATTTGCTCTTTGAGCAAAAGTAGAGAGTCAAATTTGCCCATTTTTTGAGTAGATGGGGCAAAATTCAATCTGACTACTAGTTCAAGGGGTCTCCATGGTACTTTTACTGTTCAGAACGGATTTGAGTACTTACCATCTTGATTATCAACGTGAAAACTTAGCTTGATATTTTCCCCTGTTAGAGTTTTGTGAGGCATAAGTCCCTATCTTGGAGATAGGGGAAGATTGCAAGTGCTGGGTTTCGAACCTCAAACATGTTGGATTTCATCCCATAAAGGGATGATTGCATAACTGGGATTACGCCCCAGTTCGGTATTAACGTTTCTAGAAAATTGCAATGGAATGAAGTTGGTGAAAGGGTTGGACGAGTGTTAAATGTTTGCAACTTTTGTTTATGCAGCTTGGTATGGCCAGTGCATTGGAAACGCTGTGTGGTCAAGCATTTGGAGCAAAACAATATCATATGCTTGGGATATACCTTCAAAGATCATGGATAGTTTTGTTTGCAACTGCCCTCTGTCTCCTTCCTATATATATCTTCACTACCCCAATTCTGATAGCTTTAGGCCAGGATGAAACGATAGCGACGGTGGCAGGATATATCAGTTGTTGGTTCATTGGGATCGTGTTTTCATTCATTGTATCGTTCACTTGCCAGATGTTTCTGCAAGCACAGAGCAAGAATATGATTATTGCATACTTAGCTGCAGTCTCTATTGGAATCCACATCTGTCTTTCATGGCTTTTGACTGTGAAACTCAAATACGGCCTCTCCGGGGCTTTACTATCAACGATTTTGGCGTATTGGATACCAAATATAGGTCAGCTTTTGTTTGTTACATGTGGAGGTTGTAAAGATACATGGAATGGTTTCTCAATGTTAGCTTTCAAAGATCTAATGCCTGTTGTTAAGCTATCTTTGTCATCTGGTGCTATGCTTTGGTAAGATTTCTGTTAACTTAAAACAACTCTTCTTTATGGAATAATATGAACTAAAGTGTTACTGAAGATATTGATGTTGGGAATTTTGTTGTCCTTGTCAGTCTTGAGCTCTGGTACAACACAATCTTGGTTCTTCTAACTGGAAACATGAAAAATGCTCAGGTTGCAATTGATGCTCTTGCCATTTGGTAAGTAATTCGTACGTTTTTATCCAGTTTCAATGGTTTCACTTCAGGTTTTTTTTTTTTTTTGGTTTCGATACTAATACATATATTTTTGTTTTCAGTCTCAACATTAATGGATGGGAAATGATGATATCGCTAGGTTTCTTGGCTGCAGCAAGGTATTATTATCAGCATAAAGCTTGAGCCAGACCATGGATTTTAACATATTGCTTGTTTTCCTGCAGTGTTAGGGTGTCGAATGAGCTTGGAAGAGGAAGCTCCAAAGGTGCCAAGTTCTCAATTATGACCACAACGCTTACATCACTTTGCATTGGATGTGTGCTATTTGTGCTCTTCTTATTTCTTAGAGGACGTTTAGCATACATATTCACAGAAAGTGAAGAAGTGGCTAACGCAGTTGCGGATTTGTCTCCATTGTTGGCTTGCTCTATACTTCTAAACAGTGTTCAACCTGTCCTCTCTGGTAAATTTTCATTTGCTGTTAACATTTTGTACCTTCACGTCGAATTTGAGTATGTGTCGAAATGGAACAACATAAACTGAATACATGCATACATGATACATCGAGGTTGAAGGTTTAGTTTGCTCATATGGGATTTTTGTTTTAAACAGGAGTTGCTGTTGGTGCTGGATGGCAAAGCATTGTAGCATGGGTTAACATAGCTTCCTACTATTTAGTTGGCATTCCAATTGGTGTTGTTCTCGGATACGTATTCAAAATGGAAGTCAAGGTGATCTTTTCGATCTGAATCAAGTTTTGCTCGTTCCTAATTACATCACCTTATCTGATCCTAATACCGTGTATATTTTACTTCTTGACCATTTTCAGGGTGTTTGGGTTGGCATGTTGCTGGGAACATTTCTTCAAACTGTTACACTTATTATTATCACCTGGAAAACTGATTGGGATAAGCAGGTAATCTTCAAAATTTTAACTTTTAATAGCATCCAACATGCTTTGATATTTATGTAAACATTATGTGCAGGTTCTCTTGGCTCGTTCACGAGTTAATAAGTGGTTTATACCAGAATCCCGGGAAACAAACAGCAACCAAGAAAATGGTGCTTGAAGGGGTCAATCCTGTTTTTCTTCCTAATGGACTTATATTTTTTGTTGCTATATATCATTTCTTGAAACCATTGACACATCTGCGTCAGGATTTTGATTTCCCAAAATTTTTAAGAGAAGTTTTGGTGCCATTTTGTCTTGTTTTGTTGGGTTGGCTCATTTAGTTAACTATTAAAAGGTAAATGCATTTAACAAAATTAGCTTAGCCACCTTTTATTAACTGAGTAAAAACAAAACTAAATTATTTATACTCGACTGAATATTTTATATTATATAGATTTCTGACATATTTATAGATTGATATTATGCATATAGATTTTTGCTTCTTTGTATATTCATGTTATGTATATATATTTTTACACACTTATAGATTCATGTGTTATATATTATCAAATTTTTCATATCTTTAGGTTGCATTAGTTTTATTTTTATCATTCAATTTTTATTATTTTTCTATTTTTGTCACTAAATTTATAAAATCAAATATTTTTGTAAATGTTGACATGGTCTCTTTTATGTCTAATAACAAATTTAGCTTTTAATGTTTATAAAATTAATTATTTTAATTCAAATTTTAAAAAATTTAGCTTCTGACAGTTATAAAATGTTTACTTTTAAATTTTTTAAAAAAAATTATGAATTTAAAATCCTGGAAATCTAGTGTAATAACTATAAGAAATTATTACAAATTAAAAAAAATCATATCCAAAACCATCTAGAAGTCATAATAGTACTAAGTATTAATGAAAAAGTTGAGTAAAAATCCAAAACAATCAATCTGGCATTTAAAAACACATTTAGCAATAATAGTATAAGAATTAACAAAAAAGTTGAGTAAAATTCAAAATAATTAAATCTTATCTTTTTATCTTTTCTAGACTTTTAATGTAAACTAAAATTTTTCTTTCTTTTTTTTTTTTGGCATTGGGTGTAAATTATTATTTACCTTTAAAATATTGTCAATTTCAGAGCTTGTCTAATTGTTTACAATAAATTCTAGAAATATGATACTGTGAATCTTGTTATGTTGTTTTGCTAATTTTGGGTTCACACCAAATTTCATTATTGTACTCTACTCTTGGTTTATTCTTGTGCTTGAAAAAAGTTTCAAAAAAATTTCCTTTTCTGGTGCTTGAAAATGGGGCATTAATGATCTCTCAGTACTGCTTTTAATTGTGTATAAAGTTGTTCAAATATGTGTGTTTAGCCAAAGGATGGAAAATCAATGGCATCTACTATTACTTACTTTCTGCTCTAGACTTGTTTTGGGGTTAACCCAAAGTTAAAGTCTCGTTTTAAAGTTATTATTTAAGTTCAAGTGTTGGTTTTTCTTAAAAAGTTTACAAAGTTATTAAAAATTAAAAAAAATTGTAAAATTGTAAATGTACATTTATTGAAGTTTTAGGAAAATTCTATTATACTTACTTTCTAGGTCTTACCTTGTTTTGGGTTAACCCAAAGTTGAAGTCTTGTGTTAAAGCTAAGAGATTAGATAATTATTTTTTTCAAGTTAATTAAGTTTGGGTGTTGGTTTTTTTAAAACAAAATTACAAAGTTTTTAAAAATAAAAATTTGTTATTTTGTAAATGTTGAGAGCTAAATTTATTGAATTTTTAGAATTTGAACTAAAATTACAAATTTTGAGAGCTAAATTGATAGAATATGTAAACATTAGAGGGCTAGATTTATTATTAAACCAATAAAAAGTCCACATTAACACTTCGATCAATTTTTAAACCGTTGTTGTCAGGGGCGAAGTCAGAACAATTTTTTAGGGGGGTTGAATGTAATTTTAATTTTTTTGTAGTCTATATCTTTATAACTTTTAAACGATTAAATCGAATTTTTATAATTTTAGGGAGGCCAAAGTACAATTTTTATTTTTACTAATTTAAAATTTTAAAAAATTTAGAGAACCTAAATGGCAAATTTTTATTTTAAAGGGGGTTAGGGCCCATGCCAGCCCCCAAAATTGCCTCTGGTTGTTGTTTATATATATATATATATATGCCAATCCTAATTTAGTTGTTGTTTAATAGAAATTGATATATATATATATATATATATATATATATAATCATTAGGTTAGCAAGTCTTGAAATCTATATTTAATTAAGACTTGTATAGGTTATTGTAATTAGAATTAAGAGTACTTGATCGGTTCAAATGAGGAACATTACTTATGATAGTGTATTTGATTGTAAAACTTGTGCTGTGGTTATACAAGCCATGTTCACCAGGCTGAATTTAGTGGTGAAAGTACCAGTGTTCTAGGATACAAAAGTGAGGAAATTGTCACTAGGGTGTGATAAATTTAGATTCACTCGTTGTAAGTGTTAAAGATAGTGGATAGTTCTTACTGAGCTAAGCTTCGCATATATAGGGAAACCAAACTGAATAAATAATATTTGTGTATCTAATTTTTGTTCATTGTTTCACAGTGCTTAAAAATGTGCCCTCCCCAATCATTTCTTCCCACACTTAGCTTGCTTATTAGCAATTGTCTTAATATTAACAATAGGTATAGATGTATACAAATGTATAAATAAAGTGCCAATGAGAACTTGGCACTTTTGGCAAAGGTTGAGGCTTTAGATTTTTTAGGCTCGAGTTTAAATCTTATCATCTACAATTGTGATGTGTGGGTCTCTCCCATTATGTGTGTATATATTGTATGAGTTTTATCTAATTTTTTTCTTAAATAGTCTAGCTTTTGTCTAGTTTTTTTATCTACTATGAATTATAGTGATTGAATTCTACACTTTTTAAAAAAAGTGTATAGAGATATCATATGCAAATACATTTCAATGAAAAATAAAATAAAATAGTAAAACATTGATATGTTTATGTTATCTATAATATATAAAAAAACAAGTTTGTAAAATTTTTATACTGATGAGAATATCCTTTATTTTTTATCATATTATTAAATTAACTTTAAAAATATTTATAATTTTCTTAGAATTATTAGTTAAAAAATTGTGTTAATTTTAAAATAAAATTATTACTTGAGTAAATTTCTAAGCATAAAATATAGAAAAATGTTGTGATAATTATAATTATAATTTAATTTAAATTACTAGTTAAAAAATTACGTAAAAAAGGTTGTGTTAATTTTTTAAAAAAAAAGGTGTGCTAATTTTATTCATATAGAATAAAGTAATTACTTGAATAGAGTTCTAAACATCTTAATTATCACTTAATTAATATTAGAGTTATATATCAATTAAATTTTAAGTTAGCTTTATAAATAACATTCAATAGTTAGACATATTTAATCAAGTAGTATCTAAGAAAAATTACTCGTAAAAATAATGGAGATGTTCAGCATTAATAAGTTAAATTATAAAAAAAAGAATGGAGAATTAAAGTAATGGTTTTTCGAAAAGGCAATATTGAATCATATTCATACAATAATGGCGCCGGAGAGTGGTCGAAAATTATTTTAATTGATGATGGGGAAATATAATATTATGATATTATTTTTTAAAAGTTTATAATGTGTGAAACAAGCACTCTTAAAACCATTTTTTCAATCACTATTATTAAATGTGATTATTAATTTAGTTTAAATATCTTTCCTATTTATCTTGAATTCTTATTACAATTGTTGCTTGTTTTGCCTATCTTTTTTTTTATTATAGTTTAGTTTTTTATATAGTTCCAAAATTTTATATTATTTAAAAAGTAAGAGGAATTATCATTATCAACAATAGGTAACAATGATTAAAAATACATTATTTAAAAATTAATTAAAAATTAAACGTGTAAAATCACATGCTACGAATGTAACATTAGAAACTAGTTTATAATTTATATAAAAGTAAGAGCTTGGAAAAACTTTTGAACTGAGGAGAATATCATTTATTTTCTATCATATTACTAAAATCATATTTAAAAATAATTATAATATTTAATTTAAAATTATCAGTTAAAAATTGAAGTAAAATAGAAATTTATATTTAAAAATAATTATTATTTAATAGAAGTTGTGATAATCACAAGCTTAAAATAATTATAACTTAATTTACAATTGTTAGTTAAAAAAAGTTGTGCTAATTTTAAAATAAAGTTATTACTTGAATAGAACTCTAAGTATAAAATATAGGAAAAAAAGTTAATGATATAATCAATTATAAGTATTATTACAATTACCAATTATTAGTTAAAAAACATTTGACATCAAAGAACTATGCTAATTTTATTGATGTAAAATAGAGTTTTTTGCTTTAATAGAATTTTAAGCATCTAAGTCATCACTTAATTAATATTCGAGTTATATATAAATTAAAATTTAAGTTTAGTTTAATAAATAACCTCCGGTAGTTAAACATATTTGATCAACTAGTAAGAAAATAATTGAAGATTGTTAACATCAATAAGTTAGAATTATATATAAAAAAAAAGAAATGGCTCTTCGAAGAGGCAATATTGAGTCACCTCATCGAGAAAAATGAAAGATTATTTTAATATTAAGAAAGTAATATAATACTATGATTTTTTTTTTTATAATTCTGTTTTATATTGTTTATTCTATATGAAGCAAAACTCTTAACATCATTTTTTATCTATCTGTTATTTATTTAGTATTTATGAAAAACATTTGTAAATTTATTTTGAAAAGAAAGTAAATTTAATTAATACCTCACAATAATATTTTTGTTATTTTTTAAATTATTAATTGCATTAGCACTAACTTAATCAACAATTTAATTATAGAAAAAAATAAATATCATACATAATTTTTAACAATTAGTCACTTATCAGATTCAATAGAGTCAACTGTTACTTTTTGGCTTATTATTATTTTATTCAAATTTTTAATTACTCTTATCGATTTTGCTGATGTGGATGAGCAAAAAGAAATGATATTGATGTTTAGAAAAAGAACAATTCTAACAAAATAGAATAGAAGATGAACGTGAAATAGTCTTCATTTTCCAATCTCTGCCTCTCCCTGTTTGCTTGGAATTCCCTGTAAGTTTTAAGCTGTGTTTTTATCTTTAAATTTATTTTACTTTTAAAACTGATTTTGGTGTTGTCGCTTTTAGGGACTTTCAACTCTTTTTGAGAGTTCTTTTTTTGAAGTGTCATATATCGTGTAGTCAATTAAATATTCAATAATGATTAATATTGTCTTTAGGTCATGTTGGGATTTTGTCTTTAGGATTCAATGAGAACCCAAGCCTAGTTTATAGAGCAGAAAACCTTGTTAGATCAAGTCATGTGTGATGCACATACTACTTATCCAAAAAACGTGTGCATCTTACGCTTGATAAGATTCAAACCCATAACCTATGACATATAGGTCATTATGGGCCTAGTGGTATCATACCTCTCCCATAATGATCTATATGCTCTCAGTCGAGAGTTTGAACCCTACCAAATGCGAGATGTGCACGTCTCTTCAGTAGGTGTTCCATACGTCACGTATGATCCGATTTAATGAGGTAATTCCACTTTGTGAACCTTGTCTCAGGCTTAAGCTTTCATTGGTGTTAGGTGACAAAATCCTAGCATGACTCGAAAACAATACCAATCATTATCAGAGATTCAATCAATTACTCAGTAGAAGACACTTTAAATACTTTCTCTGAAAAATTCTAAAGTTACCACAACATTTTCTTACATTGAAAGATGAAACTATGACTTTTAATTAGCTTTAGATATTTAGCATCAAAGTTGAATTTTAAAAAAAAATCTGTTCTATTTCTAATTTTGTTGTTTTTTACCTGTCTTTTAATAGGCATTTCAAATAATAAAAGGGTAATTCCACTTAATATTTGATATGGTTGAAAAAAGAAACAATCTTTCTCTATGTTTTCTTAAGCATAGATTTGATAAAAGCATGAAAATCATATGGTTAATGATTAATGATAAAAAGAATGAAAATCATAATGATTAATGCTTAAGAAAACCATATGCTTCCTCGAAGTTTTTAGCAAAATTTAATTATATCCCTCAAATTTTTAAAAACTCTCATTAATTTCACAAAAATTTTAATTAGTAAACGTCCAAAATTTTTAAATATTTTAATAAGCCTCCCAAAACTTATTTCCAGGATTTGCCACTTGTTGTATAGCAATGGGAGGAGATATCAACCAGAAGCTGCTAATAGAAGCTAAGAAGAATGAAGATGGAGATGTGAAATTTAAAGAAAAGCTATGGACTGAGTCAAAGAAGTTGTGGATTGTCGCCGGCCCTGCAATTTTCACCAAGTGTTCAACCTTCGGTGTCACTATAATCAGTCAAGCTTTTGTTGGTCACATTGGACCTACTGAGCTTGCTGCCTTTTTAGGTTTGGCAATGGTGTTCTGGTATGTACATCCTTCAGATTGACATTGCAATGGAATGAACTTCTTGGTGAGCCTCTTAGACTAGTGTTAAATGTTGAAAACTTTTGTTTACACAGATTGGTATGGCTAGTGCATGGGAAACATTGTGTGGACAAGCATTTGGAGCAAAACGATACCATATGCTTGGGTTTTACCTTCAAAGATCATGGCTAGTTTTGTTTTTGACTACCAGTTGCCTTCTTCCTTTATTTATCTTCACAACCAAAATTCTTATAGCTTTAGGCCAAGATGAAAAGATAGCAATAGTGGCAGGTTATATAGGTCATTGGTTCATCGTCATCATGTTTTCAATGATCATATCATTTACTTGCCAAATGTTCCTACAATCACAGAGCAAGAATATGGTTATTGCATACTTAGCAGCATTCTCTATTGGAACCCACATCTGTCTTTCATGGCTTTTAACAATGAAACTCAAGTATGGGCTCATTGGAGCTTTGCTATCCACAATTTTGGCCTATTGGATACCGAATATAGGTCAGCTTATCTTTGTTACATGTGGAGGCTGTAAAGATACATGGAAGGGTTTCTCAATGTTAGCTTTCAAGGATCTATGGCCTGTTGTAAAGCTATCTTTGTCATCTGGTGCTATGCTTTGGTAAGGTTTTTGTCAGCTTAAAACAACTGTTCTTGATGGAATTATATATGACAAAGATATTGATGTTGGGAATTTTGTTGTCCTTGTCAGTCTTGAGCTTTGGTACAACACAATCTTGGTTCTTCTAACTGGAAACTTGAAAAATGCTGAGATTGCAATTGATGCTTTTGCCATTTGGTGAGTGTTTGGGGCAATGTTTTCGAACCGATTTAAATTATTTCACTTCGAGGTTCATTTTTGTTTTAAAACTAATACCTATATGTTCTTATTTTCAGTCTAAACATTAATGCATGGCAGATGATGATATCACTTGGTTTTTTAGCTGCAGCAAGGTATTAGGTAAAAAGAGATCAGCTGTTCCACTCCATTTTGACATTGAGTAAATTGATCATTTTTAAAAAAATCAATGTAATTTAATCTCTATCAATTTTGAAAAATGAGCAATTAAGGACAATTAAACGGAGTTAATGTCTATCAAAGTTTATACATTTTGTTATATCAATCAAATTTACATACAATTTATGGAAAACATTAACGCCGTTTAATTGTCCTTAGTTGCTTATTTTCAAAATTGACAATGATTAAATTTCTCCAATTCTTTCTTGAGAGAGAGTAGTGTACTCAATTTCAAAATTGAGAGGGACTGGAGAGATCTTTTTACCAAGGTATTATTATCATCTTAAAGCTTGAACCAGACATGGATTTTTGCATTTTGTTTGGTAGGAGTTAGCATATTGTTTGTTTTCCTGGAAAATTTGCAGTGTTAGGGTGTCAAATGAGCTTGGAAGAGGAAGCTCCAAAAGTGTGAAATTCTCAATTATGATCATAACACTTACATCGCTTTGCATTGGATGCGTGACACTTGTGTTGTTCTTATGCCTTAGAGGACGTTTAGCATATGTATTCACTGAAAGCGAAGAAGTGGGCAATGCAGTTGTGGATTTGTCTCCATTGTTGGCTTGCTCCATACTTTTAGACAGTGTTCAACCTGTCCTCTCTGGTAAACATAGATTACATGCAACTGATTCAGGTGGAATATGTCATTTTTATTTTGAGATTGTCCCTGTGTTTGTTCGTTCGTAGAGGGTCATATCTCCCTGTTGAGTGCTTAAAGGAAAATGAACAATTGGAACAACATGAATGTATTCATGCATGGAGATGGAATATTTTTAGTTTGGTCATAGAGGACGTATGTTTTTAACAGGAATTGCTATTGGTGCTGGATGGCAAAGCAGTGTAGCATGGGCTAACATAGCCTCCTACTATTTAATTGGTATTCCAATTGCTGTTGTGCTCGGATACGTCTTCAACATGGAAGTCAAGGTGATTTTACCACATCTTTCTATTTTCAGAAGCAAACTTATCAGCGTTTCAAATTTGCATAAACTTTTCATTTTCAGGGTGTTTGGGTTGGCATGTTGCTAGGAATATTTGTTCAAGCTCTTGTACTTATTATTATCATCTGGAAAACTGACTGGGACAAACAGGTAAGCTTCAAACTTCCCTTGTTTCAAAAACAACATATTCTGATATTATATGTATCATTTATCTGCAGGTTCTCTTGGCTCAGTCGCGAGTTAACAAGTGGTTTGTACCAAATTCCAGGGAAACAAACAACCACCAAGAAAATGGTGTTTGAAGGGGCTAATCTATTTTTTTTTTCTAGTTAAACCCGTTTAATATTGAATGGTTCAATCGATTAAATCGATTAAAACGAATTAAGTTGGATTTATATAAAATAGAAGATTAGATAATAAATTTAATATTAAAAATTTATAATAATAATCAACTAACATAATCTATTATAACCACTTTGATCCAACTCACTCGATGGAAATTCATTTGGTTCCTTTTATCACATCTTAGCATCTTTCTATCCCGTGCACCATCACAATGTTATATTAGGACCCACTTGATAATTCATGATAATTCTGCTACACTTTTTTATAATATCTCAAAATCATGTCTTATCACAACCTAAAAAGGTTCTCCATGATTGTACAACAAATCCCATACGTAAAACATTTATCTAGGACACTTGCATAAATCTCCTTATTCATGTAACCTCTCCTTCATCACTCGAAAGATTAAGGGTAAACTTTATTGCAACTCAGTCAACTATGTTTAAATTTTTGTCTCGTCGTTCAACAATAAAAAAGTTATAAAATGATCATTCAATTAATTGTTTGTCTTTTTTAGTTTAGTTTTGTTAACTGTCAGTTAAATTTAATCATGAGTCAGGCCACTTGCCTAAGTCCGAAGGCCCACCAAAAAAGTGGAAGGATTTAGGAAAAATATAGGCTCGAAAAATAGACTTGAACAAAAAATAAGGTCCGTTTTCTAAATAAGTCAAACCTTTGGTAAGACCTTTTTGGCTTAGGCCGGTTCGAAATTGCTTAATCTTTTTTACTGTTGTTTTGCTATCGTTTGTTGTTTTTTGCTGTCATTTTTTATGTTGTTTTGCTACCATTTTGTTACTATTGTCTAGATATTGTGTAACTTTTGTTTTATTATTAATTTTATTACTATTTTAGAGTCATTTGCTTGCTAAGTTATAACTATTGTAATCTTATTTGAGTATGAAAACTTGTTTTGTATGTATTTTCAATTTGTTAAGAAACACTTATTTTAATGTTTTTTATTTTATTTAATGTATTGTAAAATTTTTTTATATAAAAAATAATATAATTATTTAATATGGGCATGCTTAGCCAGACTGAGGTTTATCATTTTTTATTTGGATCGAGCCTGAACAAAATTTTAAGCTCATTTTTTAAGTCGGGCCGGGGTCTAAAAAATGGGTATAAAATTTTATTTTGGCTCGACTCGAACCCCACCCATAATCAGGTTTAGTGCCAATAACTTTGTGAAGAAGAGAAGTGAATTCAAATTTAACCTTTAATATTTACTTGTCATCAATTGGATTATGATCTTAAAAAATAACTTTCAACATTTACATATTATTTTAATTTATTTCTAATTTTAAAAAATTCAAAAAAATAATAACAATAATCATTTTTTGAGAATGGAAGATCTTTTGGGTCAATAGAGAAGGATAGATTAGATATTAACACATCTAAACCAACATGTCTTTAATTAGATTTTATTTGTTTTTTTTTAATTTATATATATTTCTCACTAAATGTGAGAATTTCAAATATTATATATGAACAGTTTAAATATAATTTTTTGTTTTTTTGTTTTTTTCTACAAAAATATGTGGACTGCCATGAAGTATTTGGATTTGCCAGATTTTTGGAAGATCTCAGCCATCAAAATTGAATATTTTTTTGAACCACATATATTATAAGATTTTATCTGAAATTTTATATAATGGTATTAAGATTACACCTTATATTTTAAGATTTTGATATTATTTAAAAAAGTAAGAGTACAAAATTGTCGGAATATTGAGAATTCAGATACCATAATTTTATTCTGAAATATAATAATATGTGCCATAAATATAAGATTCAACAAACTTTACGCTTAGACAAATGTTTTATTATATAAAAACGATGGTTTTAAGGTATTATAAAAAAAATTAGTAACGTAATTATTAGGAAATGTGAAGTAAGTAGTAATATAACCCAATGTTGGTCCATATGATTAAATCACCTTCCAACCATAGGATGGTCTTTAACTTCGTTTGTAGTAAAATTCACCATTAAATTGTGGCCCAGAAATCACCTTTTCTGTATTTTCAAACTCCGTCATTAGTTGGGCTCTTAATTTCTTCAACTCTTCCATTTCGTTTGTTTGACTTGTGCACACAGATTGACCAGAAAAAAAAAAAAAGAAAAAGAAAAGACTTGTGCCCATATCCAAGCCACATATATCTTGGCATAAATTACTGCTATTTCACATTTCTCTCATCTGTAGCCATGGGCCATTAAATTGACTTAAAAATTTCAAAGGTTTAATAATAGTTTTCATAATTTTGGGGTTTAATTAAAATGTTTAAAAAATTTATGAGGACTAATTAGAGGGTTTGATTAAATTCTTTTAAACTTTTGAACGGCTATTAAGTTATTTTATAATTTTTAAAAGGTTTAATTAATTTTTTTTAAATTTTAAAGAGACCTAATTAAAATTTTGGAGAGACTAATGTGCTGTCCAGCTCCGACAACATTCCACCCGTGCTGTCAACATACATTTTCTGAAAATCATGATTATAAGTTGGCTATCAATGATTTACATGTTCAAAATACATAATTTTTTATATGCCCTCAAAATTTCCCCTATACTTTCAAAATTAAATTTTGACTTAATAAATTAATTTTTGTTGTAAAAGAAATATTTTTACATATTAATAAAATCTTTTATATATAATAAATTTTAAATTTGAAAAATTAAATAAATAAATCAAATTTGATAAAATGAACCAATATTTGATAATTTTTCATTTTTTTCATCGTACTCTTTGTATTCTTTCATTTTTTGGATAAAAGTATCACATACCTCCTGCACTATGCATCGGAGTGCATTTTAACATCTAAATTTTTTGAGTGACGAAGAGAATATTTATATTGGTAAGAAAATTTTTGCAAGTCTCCTAAACAAATTGTCTTACTGTATAGGATTTGATGGTAGAATCATGAACAACCTTATAATGTTATAAGATGTAGGTTTGAGATATTATGAAAATGTAGTAGCAGAATTATTAAGAAATCTCAAGTGAGTCCTAATATAACCCAATGAAGGTCCACATGATAGAATCAACTTCCAAGTGGATTCTAATACAACCAAATGTTGAATTCAAGAATTATGTAGTAAAATTCGAAAAGTATAAAAGTCAGATTGATAATAAAAAATAGTATAAGTATCAAAGTGTTAATTTAATTATAATTTAGGGACCAAAAAAATTTATTAAACTTATATATTGATAATCAACAAGATAAGCTTATTGTGAATGTTTTACATTTCCTATATATGAGATTCGAACTTTAAATTTATTGAATTTTACTTAATTGGATTAAAACTTAAATCAAAACAAGTTTTATATATGCAAATTAAGTTCATAAGATCAACAAGATATCTCTACAAGGTACCCTTGTGACATTTTACTATTTCTTGAAGTTTCAGTTTAATGTTAACTATCTTAGTATGTTGTCAATAATCAAGTATAATTTGATTTAACAAAACATATCTAGGGAGCAAATAAATTGAAATAGAAAACATTTGAGGAAAATGGTATAGTGTCTCGTTCAATTATATTTACAAACTAGTCAATTATTTTTTGATATCGAACATATTTGTAAATATAAAAACGTTGATTATAATTTTTGTTCATGAACAACTAAAAATATGATTAAATGAATTTGGGTAATGGACATTCATACACAAGATACATCCTTGCATGGTGGATAAGCATTGTGACAATTTATATTTCAACTATACTGATGTTACGATGATTTATTCACTTTTGTATTCTTTGATATCTCTTTGTACATATATTTGATGTTCCAACTTTAAATTTACTTAATTAAATTAAAACCAGTCAGGAAAAAGAAAAAAAGAAGACGACATTTTCCTTTCTTCATGTGGAAGAATCCATTCAGGGGCCTCGAACAGACCAAAAGCTATACAAAACTAAGAACATCAAAATAAAAAGAAAAGTTCCAAATCCAGACCCATCATCAGATCCAGCAGAGCTACTTATACCAATGCGTAGCCGTGGAGTTGGGAAATCCGTGGACAACAACTGCACAAGAAGCAACAATAGAAGAACCACAAGCACCATCAGCGCATAGTCCATAATCGATACACTAGGGCCAAAGATCACCCATCCCAGCACTCCCACCATTAAAGATGGCACCAATGGAGATGGCCCTTCACTACTCATTGCTCTCTCTCTCTCTCTCTCTCTCTCTCTGGGGTTCTTTTTGAAATGCTAAGAGTAGTGTTCCCTCGGGAGTTAAAAATGGGGTCTATTTGTACTGTGGAAGTGGGTCAGCTTTGTTGAGGATGGATTTGGAATTTTGACGCAATTCGATGATCCAATTCTTTGGTTTATATGTACTGGTTGAACCATTGGGCGATAGTTGTTTGACTTCATCCAATAATTTGTTTGTTTGTGTATAAAACGGTGGTAATCGGACTAAATCAAAGGCAGGTGAGGATTTTTTTTTTAATTGCTTTTTCAAAGATATTAATTATGTATTCTCAAAATAAAAAATTGTAACCATCAAACATCGTTTTAGCTAGGGAGTTAGTTGTTATTATAAACCAATTTCAATTTAAAGTTTATTTTTATGTAATTTATTCTCCCTACTTTTTAAATTTCAAAATTCAGATATAACTGTTAATTTTTTTATTTAAAAAATATCATAGTAATAAATTTAGTAAAAAAATTTAACAATATTAACAATTAGACCTTAATTTTGAAATCTGAAAGATAAAATAATTAAATTTCGTAAAATAAAACTATATGTTCTGATCCCTAGATTAAGATAAGTAAGCCATGGCAGTAAAAGTGTGTAAAATGTATTTAATTATTGTAAAAAAATAAGAAAAAGGAAATATAAACAATAAGAAACTTTTATATTAGGGGTGTTTTATAGAGTTGTACTGAGATAGGTGTCTCTTGTTTTGTTTTGTTTTATGATTTTTTTTCCACAAAAAAAAAAAGAGGAAATATAAAAGAATAAGAATTCTTTGTGTGATTGTGTTTTTATTTTTCAAAATTGTATATAAAAATTTATATTTTATTTAAGCTCTTTGGGTTAGGACAAGTCAAATATTAAAAATGTGTAAAAGGTTATAAATATATATAAAAATTTACATTCTAAAAATTCATTTGATGTATAACTTGAATATTTATATATTTTGTATTTATGTTATTTTTTGTGTTTTTTTTAAAAAAGAATTTCTTTAATTATTTTTGGCGAAACTAAGTTAATATTGTCATTATGAACATGGTTTAACACTTTTTCTAGTGATTGTACAAAAGAATGAACAGTCAATGAGTAAAAATACGTCATAGAAACTAAATCATCCGTGATTTTCTTCCTTTCTCTATACATATGTTGCACATTAACATTTCAAAGTCATTATAAAAACATAATAATAGTTCAAAGAACCACTAAGTGATGCCGAGTGGATGATATTTTCCGAATTGAGTCACGATTAAATTATCCGTTTTCAAAATAATACGATGGAAATCAAAATCCCATGCAAGCTTGAAATCATCTATCACTCGGTGGTACTTTTTTTTAATTACATTTTAATAAAATTTATTGTCCACCCCCCCCCCCCGAGCCACTGCAGCCTATATTCTTCAACCTCCTATTTCCTCACCTTTTCTTTCTATTTTCAAATCCATGTTTAGGTAGGTTCTTAATTTCTTCAACTCTCTTCCATTTTATTTGTTTCGTTTGTTTGACTTGTGCCAATACCAATCCATACATCTTGGCATAAAATCCTTGTTTGCTGCTAATTCAAATGTTTCTCTCCACATATATATGGCTTAATTAATACCTCCTTTTATCCCCGTATTATAATTAAATTATTACTTTGGTATATGTCTATTTTGGTTATCAATTTGGTATTTGTACTCTATTTGGTTATCAATTTGACCATTGTACTTCCATTTTGTATACCCCATTTGTAACACCCTACTCAACGTGGTCCCATTTGGTGGATTGTGTGGGCGAATTTGGCTAAGTATGAGTCAGAGAAGGCATAATGTACCCTATCCACCAAGATAAGTTAGTGTTAGTTGTCACGCCATCATTGATGGATTGTTTGGATAACCAAGTAAGTCTATAAAGACTTGGTTGAAGATTCGTCTTTTGGCGAAGTGAAAGCTATTGGTTTATACGTCTTGGCATACTTGGTGAGGAGAACCCGCCAATCAGCGGATTCTCTCGGCGAGTTTTGTGTTGGCGAACCCTTCTGATAGTATCTGCCTAGTGGTTTGTTTCATTGCGTATAGAATCTACCAATGGCGGATTGTTGGGTCATGGACCCGATAGTTTTCTTTGTGAGCGCAATAGGTAAGGCCGCAGCTGTGGAATAGTTTATCATGCTTGCTTGTGGCATGTGGGTATATTATTCAATTTTAGTTGGTTCCTTGGTAAGATCTAGTTGAAAATCAACTAGAGTGAAAAGATATTTATTGTAGGATTTGTTTATAGATTGATATGTTGGCCACTAAGGGATGCTGAATCAACTCTAAATTGTTGGCCACGTGTAGGGTTATTGTGAAGGTCGTTTGGGCTATAAATAACAACGTGGCTAGTGAAATTCTTGTACCCTGAAAAAGAGGGGGTTATTCATCAGAGAAGAACCATTGATGTCCGAGAAGCAAGAGAAGGTTGTAGAGTGTAGTGAAAGACTTCGTGGTGTAACCAGCTTCTTTGAGACCTTTTATAAGTCTCCAATCTATGTGAGTATCCAGCTTGTATGAGTCTTTTGTAAGTCTCCTCCATGTCCCTGTATACGGTTACTTTCTGGGTTATCATAGTTAAAGGCTATGAGTACAAGTAAAAACATCTTCTCTAAAACGTGGTAAATTGTTGCATGTAACCATTTGCATGTGCATATAAGTGATAAGAAACAAACACGATTTCCTTAGTGCACAAGCTCAGCATTCGAAAAAGTAAGATGAGCCACCAGTAGGGCATGTTAGTTGCTAACCAGAATGGCAGATATGTTGGGTCACTGTTAGGACATGTTACTTGTTAACCAACCTGGTGATACGAGTTTTGCCATCGGTAGGGCATGTTAATTGTTAATCATGGCAGAGTGCTCTGACCTTATAGGAGAACACGCAATTGTTCAAAATAACAAGGATTAAGATAACGATTCTGAAGCGTAAATATACGATCTAGGCTAGCACAAGGAAGGGTGTGAAAAAAGAGTAAGAAAATGTGAACATTGATATGTTGCACAAGGTGCATGTTATGACAATATGAATCTGGACTTGTTACATGTAGTGAATGTTACGTATATTTGAAGTAAGGAATGAGATCATCAAAAAGGAATGTTTCATTATGTAGTTGCATTGCATGGTAATATTACATGATAAGTGTTAAGTCTTAATCCTATTAATGTGTTTTGGACAAAGCGTATCCATCAATTTGTTATGTGCTTGGCGTATGGTATCCGCCAAGGGAGAGTTATATTTAATAGGGATATAGTACCTGTCAACCAATATGCTTGGGATGATAGTGGTAGGAGTTGTTAGCATTTATGTCCATTAAAGTGAAGTATCTGTTGATGTTAATGAAACTGTTCTCTAGAAAAGTAATTGTGAACCATGTTCACCAGATGATAGTGTCCACCGGGATACTATCCGCCAAGGATAGGTATCCACCATTGTTGTATGTAAGAGGATATACGCCCAATTCTCTCTGTGTGAAATCGTTTGGCTTATTGTTTATATATATGTTCAGTTGTTCTTGCTCATGAAACTTAATGGGAAAGGGTTAAGCATTTTATTGCTAGAGTTCACTAGCATTTTATTGCAAGAGTTTACTAAGTTCTTTCGAACTTATCCCTTTTTCTTTCCCTTTTCCAGGTAATACCACGACGTAGAGGGCTCGTGGAAGGGGCTCTATCAGAAAAAAGCGGCCTCTGTTGTGAGCCTCGCCTATGTTCATTTTGTAACATGCATATGTATATTTTGGGGTGGCGAGATGTATTAGTTTTGTAAATTGAAAACGATGTATATATTTTTCAATATGAATATATTTTATGAACTTTTTGATACACTCTGAATAGCCTATTTGGCAAATAATTTTGAAGTATCCTACCTTGTCTATTATGGCACAATGGTTTCAACTATTTTATTATGGCGGATTGTCAAATGTTTTCTTACGTTTTTTGTTAAAAATATAAAAATAATAAATCAAGTTTAAGCCTATTTTCAGTTGTAACGCCTCAACCTGCCAATTGGGGGTTGGGTGTTACATCATTACCCATTTATGTATTTTTTGTTAAAAAAAATTAAACCAACCAACTACATGTTGTCACGTGTCCGTAAAAGTAAAAAAATTTTAATGTACTATCATTGAGAATTATGAGCATTATAACATACAATTGATGTACTTTAGAAAATCATATGAATGAAATTCATCATTAATGCCTACTAAATTTTAGTATTTTGTTCATTACGTCCGTCCATACATGAGTGCCTATATATATATATATATATATGAATGATTTAAGATATGTTGGACAATTGATTGACCTACTCACATAGGTAATCATCTCTATGGCTTAGTGTCACGTAGAGATGGGATTGATTTTAAGCTTTACAAAATTGAAAGTTTTAATGAGAGCTCAAGTTTAAAATAGAATTATCTTGATAATTGATTGTGATGAAGTTATATGGTAATGAAGTTATGATTGAAAGCAAATAATATATCCCAAAATTCACATTTCTCTGCCTTTATTATTGAGTGGGAGTCCTATTGATATATTCATTAAAAGTAGAGTTATGGAACTTTCACCTGTACGATATTGAAATCTCAATAATAAATATACATCCCAAGAAAGGGGAGGGTAATGTCATAGCATGTGTCTCATATCACATGTGCATGAAACGACCAACATGGATGAAGAAGATCTGATTTTTGCTTCTAAATTGTGTGAGACCCATGAGATCAACTAGATATCTCTACAAAGTACCTTTATGACCTTTGATTGTTTTTTGAAGTTTCAGTTCAATGTTATCTATCTTAATATGTTGTCAATGGTAAAATATGATTTGATCTAACTGAACATATCTAGAGAGTAGTTAAATTGAAATAAAAAGATTTGAGGAAAAGAGAAGATAATTATAATATTTAATTCAATTGTATTAAAATATATATTCGTTAATAGTTATATATATATATATATATATATATGAGAAAATGCTGCTTAATTGGATTAAAATCTGAATCGGTACAAACTTTGTACATGCAAGTTAAGTTCATGAAGAAAAAAGAAAAAGACATTTTGCTTTCTTCACGTGGAAGAATGAATTGAAGGGCGTCAATCAGACCAAAAATTATACAAAACTAAGAACATCAAAACAAAAAGAAGAGTTCCAAGTCCAAACCCATCATCAGAACCAGCAGAGCTACTTCTTGTTTGCTGAAACATACCAATGCGTAGCCGTGGAGTTGGGAAAAACTTGGACAACAACTGCACAAGAACCAACAATAAAAGAAGCACAAGCACCAACAGCACATAAAAGTTGCCACCATCTGGATCTCCAGCTTGAGCCCATGGCAGAACAGAGTCCATAATGGACAGTAAACTAGGGCCAAAGATCACCCATCCCAGAGCTCCCACCATTAAAGATGGCACCAATGGAGATGGCCCTTCACTACTCATTGCTCTCTCTCTCTCTCTCTCTCTCTCTCTCTCTCTCTCTCCGGGGTTCTTTTCGAAAAGCTAAGAACAGTAATGTTCCCTTGGGAGTTAAAAATGGGGTCTATTTGTACTGTGGAAGTGGGTCAGTTTGTTGAAGATGGATATGGAATTTTGATGATCCAATCCTCTGGTTTATATGTGTTAGTTGAACCATTATGTGATAGTTGTTTGAGTTCACACAATAATTTGTTTGTTTGTTATAAAACAGCAGTAATCGGATTTTTTTTAATTGTTTTCTTTACAGATAGTACCTATGTACTATAAAAAAAGTTAGTAACCATGAAACATTGCAATATAATAATCGAATCTAAATTTTAAAGTAAATTTATAGATTTAAATTTAGATTTTACGAAAATAATAGAGGCTTAAACTAAAAAAAAAGTAAAGGATTATTTCATTTCTGATAATCACTACTTTAATCGGTAGATAGGAGGATACTCTGGATTGAAATCATGGAGATATCTAGAACTATTTATAAATAGGAGGATAATACGCTTCAGAACACTCAAACTCACGTCCTCCTATATTGACAATAATACCAATACCAATCGAGTTAATACTTAATTGATAAGTGTTTAAAATATTTTTAAATATCTTAAAATGTATACATATAAGAAAATAGAGAAATGTAACAAAAAAAAAATAAGAAAAAGGAAATATGGAAAATAAGAAATTTTTGTGTGTGTGTGTGTTTTTTTATTTTCAAATATATATATATATTAATTAAGCCTTTTTGGGTTAGGACAGGTCAGTCAAAGTATTAAAAATGTGTAAAATGTTATAAACACATATAAAATTTTACATTCTAATACTTCAATTTATGAATAACTTACACATTTGTATTTATGCTATTTTTGTTTTACTGTTACTTTCTGTAAATTGTTTTCATGTCATGTCTTAATCATTTTCATATTTTGTATAACTTGTCAATTGTTATATTTGTTCAATGTGGAGACAATTTTTTATGTTTATGTTGTCTCTCAATCGCTAACATATTTTGTATTTTTTTATTGTAATTCAATTTAGAAAAAAATTATTAATTTATAAATTGTTCGTGTTATTTTTTATGTTCTAAGTATTATTAATTAAAATATATTTAATTATTAATAATTTTTCATATATATATATATATATATTTTAATATGTTTGTGTATCGTAAGGTTGATCCGAACTGAAGTATTTAAATAGCTTATGAAATACAAATTAAAAATTCTTGATTATTCAAACTAAAGCTTATTTTATTTAATTTATAATTAATTTTAATTTTTTATACTATAAACCAATTATTTATATTTAAAATGGTGAAAATAATTTGAATAAATATAAGAGGACTTTATCCTGAAAATATATGTAAATATCTTATAAAAAAAATAAAAGGTATTTTGAGAATTGAGATTAGAGTTTGGTTTAGTTTGTATGTACACACCAATAAGAGATAAAATTAATTATGATTTTAATGTATTAAATTTATCAAATTAACTATTAATTTAAAATTAATGTTTTAGTTGTTTTATTTTATTTTTAAAACTATTTTAACATCTTATATTTGTTTCTAATTTAAAATCAAATAAGAATGTTATTAATTAAAATGTAAACTTAAATATAATAAAATTAAATTTTATAAATCAAAATATAATTTCTAATTTTTTAATATTTTATTTTTGTAAGTGGAACAGTTATTTAGATTAAATAATCTAATTGTATTATTAAAAAAATGGAATAAATTAAAGATAAATTAAAAATCCAACTTACTAAAAAGTTAAAATAAAATCTAATTAAAATAAATACCAATATTACAAGTATATTTAAATTTTCTATCTTAATTTTCTACTTCAATCTTTCTGATGCCTTCAAAATTGACTATGACTTGAAATTTACTTTTCGAAAAATCATTTCTTTAGTACTCTACTATTTTTGAGACATCTCCGATTGTCGAATACTATTTATAATCATAAATTTTAATTTTAATTAATATATAACTATAATACTAATTAAATGATAATTAATTTAAAATAATATATTTATTAATAAGGGTTAATATTTGGTACACTAGCAGTATACTTTTTTCTTATTCTGTAAGTAGCTTTAAAAAATTATCAAGTATTTTTTTAATTATTTTTTTAATATTTTACCATACCTTTATAGACACTTGCCAACCCCTTAATCATGCTTCTGGACTTTAAAAACCATATTGATAGTGCACTAAATATTTTCCCTGTTAATAATTAAATACTCAATTGTTTAAAAAAACAAATAAATAAAAACTCTATACTAAAAAAATATTTATTTAATATTAATTTAATAATTAAATAAATATTAATAGATTTCTTGTTGATTCAAAAAATTTTCACACTCATGCTTTTATATATATATATATATAAATATAAATAAAATATTTTATAAATTTAATACATTGATAATTCTTATTATATAGATTGAGCTTCAGCTCATTTAGCATTGCTACTATTGCAATAACTAAATCGACGTGGATTAATTGCACTTAAATACACATTTTCTTCTCATACAAGAATTTAGGATATAAATAAGTGTGGGGATTATATCAAAAAGGATTTTATTATATATTTTAACATATCCATATATTTATATTATATTCATTCTATTTTTTTAATATCACGTTATTTTTTTTGAACAATCTCATTATAGGTTGTGATATTTTGATACAATACTTAAAATTACCCATAGTTTCTCCCCAACCCATAAATAGAAGGATAATGCGTTTCAGCGCACTCGAACTCACGTCCTTTTGTATTAATAACAATATCGATTCCAATCGAGTTAAAGACTCAATTAACAATATCATGTCAAATTTTATAACGTAGTATACTACCCAAAATTTTTAAACGTGGTCGCTTAGAGGGAAGGGGAAATTTTTAAAATTACTCATCATCTAAAATTGTTTTCATATATATATATATATATAGTAGAAAAATTTAATTAAGCATTAAAATACGTATTTTGTCTTCTAGAAATATATATATATTTGGTTTAGGAGTATGGTTTTATGTTTAGGGATAGTTAAATCACCACAAAATTTGTATGTTTGTCAAGAGAAAAGCACCGAAATGTATAGGGTATAGGACTTTGAAATAAATTATTTGATACATAGTACTTAATACGAGTGTGAGGTCTTCTCTTACCTTTACATTCTCCAACATACTTAAAAGTCTACATATGAAATCATACCAAAAACACCTACTTCATTTCTTGCGCCAAGAAACCATTATAATACTAAAAGATATCACTTTAATATTTCGCATCCCAATCAACGAGTAGAGATAATAGCAATAACCCCAACTCACAGTACTATCAGCTGCTAGGTGTTGTACTATTTAGGCAGCGGGGAATTTAGGGAGGCTAATAAATTTTTAAAAATTTTAATTTAATAAAAATAAAATTTTATTGTCTAAAAATGATAAAATTTAATTTCATCTTTTAAAAATTATATTTTTATTATTATAAAAATTCTAATTTAATTTTTACTCTACTAAAAAAATATTTTTAGCTTCACCTTTACATATAAGAAGGAGAAAGAATTAGATAAAATAGGCATAGAGTCAAAGAGATTTATATTAATTTCCTGATACTATTTTTGGAATGTAAATCCAAATTATGAAATTTTAATTTTCAAACCATACCTTACATTATAGCAAAAATGCTAGAAATAATGTCCATTGCATTTATATTTCTTCACCGGAATCTTTTTCTAGTATCGGTAGAGGTGTGCATGGGCCAAGCTATCCGGCCAGGCTCGAAAGCCCGCCCGAGAAATAGGAGGATTCGGATAAAAATATAGTCTCGAAATATGAGTTGGAAAAAAAAGAGGCCCATTTAGAAAACGGGCCGAGTCTCGGGTAAATTTTTTTAGCCCGAGCCCAGCCCGGCCCAAATTATATACTAAATATATTTTTTCATTTTTAATTTTAATATAACCACTTTTTATTATATTTTCAATTTGTGTATTGTTTTAAGAATTGTTTTAGTTTCATTTTTTATTTATTTCTTGTTTTAATATTTATTTTTATTTTTTAAATGTATTTGATTTATTATATTTTAAAAAAAATTATTTAATGAAATAAGCTAAAAAAAATTTAATATGGGCCATGTCAGGCCAGGCTCGAGCTTAACAATTTTATTTCAGGTCAGGCTTGAACAAATTTTTAGACTCATATTTCAGGTCAGGCCGAACTCAAGCCTAAAAAACAAGACTAAAATTTTATCTAAGCCCAACCCAAACTGGCCCATGCACACCTTTAGATAGAGGTTAGCGACTAAATAATAATCTTCTTATTTATGAGAGTCCTTAAGTTTGACTCAAAATAAAAGTAATTTTGATTAAAAGTAAAAAAAACTATTTAGAACATACTAATATGATAAAATATTGCTGATTTTGAAGAACGCATAAAATATTTTAGTGTTCGTTTTGGTTAGGATTTTATTAATTATGAAATATTACCAAAATATTTAATCTAAATTTCTACGTGATTAAAATTGTTTCAAACTCTCAAATTTGAATATAGACACACACTAAAATTGAGTATTGACAGCTTAATATTTCGAGAAAATTGTTTTAACTCTGGGTATGACTCAATTGATTTTTATCTAATATCAAAGCCTTTTATGAAAAGCATAAGAGTTCAAGGATTTCTTAATATATTACAGTTTGTTCAACATTCAGATGAAATTGGGTATAAAAAAAACATTTACTACAAATAGATTTTTTTTTCCTCGAAGAAATGGATTTAATCTTAAGCATAAGGCTAATTTTTAAGGTCGAGTTTGGAGTTAATTTAGACTGTTAATATTGTTTTCTTGCCCCTCAATAACAAACAATTTGATGCAAAATTACAAATGGGACATGAAACCAACGAACTAACATAAATTTTATACATAAACAAGCGACTGCTTTTCACTCATAAAGATAAAAGGACGTGAGGAAAATGAAATTGTAGCATTATGCCATGCCATGATGCAGCATTTAATCACACAACACAATAAACATCACTTAAAGTTTCTTAGCAATATGATGTTATAAAACGCCAAGGTTAAATTTACATTGAACCTTCAACCGGTTGGGATTGGTACGTACGTCGCCTTAACTGAGACTCTGTAGTTGGCTGCTGTAAGAAGATTTTTGTTGGATCATTAGGATCAACATATCTGCAAAAACAGAGAAAGAACAGTTTACTTATAAGCTATTTCAGAATTTGCTCAGCTATAGTATGTGCTAGGATACCCGTGCCCTTCATTTTTACACATTCGGACACCCGGATAAACATAGATTATGTTGTTGCTAACTAGGTTACTTACGCATGTCGCATCATTTCATCGACGGGAGTTTGTGCTGCTTGTAAAGGATCCACACGAGGCTGTGGTTCATGATTTACTTGTTGGTTATATCGCCTCACTGAGGCAATCAAGTTCAAGAAAAGTGGAACAAAGGTTCCGCATCCACCTTCTTTGAACAAAATCTTGAATGAATGAGTGGAGTAGAGAGCCCTATGCTCATTTTCGGGGACCACCTAGAATTTCATAAAATTGACACATTCAGGAACTACTAAAAGATCTGTTGATAGTTAAGGGAAGAAAACGGTTTCCCGATCTACTTACAGGCTCCACTTGACCAGAAATGTTATTGCAATGAAATATCGGTTGGTTGAACTTTTCATCATGCACATAAAGCTGCAAAAATATAAATAAATGTATCGAATCAGTCTCAAAGTATAGGAAAGACTGGCAAGGTTACTCTGACTCTTCAAAAGACACATATGCTATGTTATTCTGACTCTCCAATCTTCTTGAAATAGTCTTACCCAGCACACATTTGAAATCGAACATGAGGAATAATCCTCCAAATATATAGAAAAATTTTGAAAGATTTCAGCACACCCGTGTGGAACATATACCCATGCCAAATACTCACCCAAGTAGCAACTAGCTCAAATACTCAGCTTCAATATTATCAACTTAGACCATTGGAAAACTAACACATAAAGAAAAAAGAACAGAACTGTAGTTTAAGAAAGCAAAGGCCAAAATCCAAAACCAAAATTATTTATGCTAAGAATTAGGGGTAATATCATTATATAATGCCATACAGATTTACAGCACCATAATTAACAATATGAAGTACTAAACGTATAAAGCTCTAGCAAGTTGGTTGTGGTAGAAACATCAGATGCCATGCATGTCAGGCAAACAAGCAATGCCAAGCCATATGCTGTATTTGCTATCCAGTCATTTGAAAGGTACACAATGATTGATGTAGGAAGAAATTATGTTTTTTTTTGGTATAATAAAAGTATCCTCCATGTTCTGTCCATAAAGATTAATTATTTCAGGATTCGTAGCAGCCCCTCCTAACAATGTTATCTCCAAGATTTGAACTTGAATTATTTTCCCAAAAGTGCAAATGTGCCTTACCACTGCATGCAACACTTGTTGGTGGAAGAATTATTTTGCTTGAACTTTTAATGTCCCTAAAATGTTCAAGCCCAACAGCCTGAGACTTGTTTTCAAATATGGTTATGAAGGTATGATTCTTTCAACTATATGATCAAACTTTTTTTTTTAAATGCATACCCGGGTCCGACACTCTGTAACAAATAAGGATAACATAAACCAGACCGGAGGCACGAACCCTAAAAACTTGACAAAAAGATAGATAAAGGCAAAAATTGCCAGCCAACAACAACATTAAAATGCAAAGATAAAACATCAACAATAATAGGAAAATCAAAATTCATGGGCAACGACGGATTGATTCAATCAGTCAGTTAAATTGTCTTAATGATAAGACACCTTGGGTTTTCAGGCGCGACAATGGCCTATCAACAACGCTATCAAGAAACCCAAAAAAGAATCCTGGCCCCTGACAAAGGGTCGAATAATTAATCTGCATCTAAATTTAGTAATTTCAAAACACAGAAAAGAAAGGATAAAATACCAGAGGCATATCAAAAGCAAAGAAATTCCCAACAGGGCGACTTGCAACAAAGACCATCCGTATATTTGACAAATATATTATGCCCCATGCTTTAACACGACCTCCTTGAGATCTGAGAAAAAAACCAAAACCCAATTTATCAAATTGAAAAAGGACAGCATCTAAATTCTCAGGAAAGAAAAAAGATTTAAGAAAGAAGGGTACCCAGGAATCTTGTCAACTTCGAATTCGACGCCATGTCTGACGAGAACAAACATCTCGTTGGTGAAAGGGATGGGCATGCCATTAGGGAAAAGCTGAGGATTTAGAGCCATTTTTGCAGCTATGGATGATCGAAGAATTTACAGTTTCTTTCTTTTTTTCTCGATTCAATTTTGTTTGGGTTGTAGTTGTAATTTTGTTTTCTTTTTCTTTTAGATTTTATATATTTCTGACGTGTTGGACTCCCAAGTTTGGAGAATTCTACAACTTTCTCGGCTTCTTCAGGGTAAAACTAATATTACATTTTATTTTTCTACTCTAAATTAATATTTATATATTAAATTATAATTTTTATTAAAAATTTTATTAATTTATACTATTAAAAACTGGCAAAGTTATAAAAAAAAAAACTAAACAATGTCACATGACATGTTATTACATTTATCTCATATTGATATATAATGAATAATTTTTAACAGCAAAATTCACATTGACATACAAGGAGAAATTTTTAAAGGCAAAAATAAATAAAATTTTTAATAAAAAGATCAATTTAATCTTTAATCTAAATATGAACTAATTTATCTATTTTTAAATAAAAAATAAAATATAATTTATCTCACAATATAAGGACGCGTTACGCCGCCAGTCACAGCTTGCGTGGTGTTTTATATACATAGATTATTTAATTGCACTAAATATCATAAAATTATGATATTTATTTAAAATTGGTCTCAAAATTTTAAAGTGTTCAAACTATATATTTAAAATATCGAAGTTATATTAATTATATCCTTTTGATGTTAAAAGTATTAAATGATACGTTATGAAAAAAAAAAGAACTAAATACAATACACTCGAATCGTTGAATCTAAATCGAATAATGAGAAAAATAAATTGGTAAGTGGTAATGCATCTGTTTTTCTATGAACAGCCTTTGATATATTTGTACCTCTGGTAAAGAAGAAATATGTGTTGCTTAAACAATCCTTTTGACCCTCAACCACGCATGCTGCTAGATTCATCTGTAATACTTAATTATGATACTCTGAGTCGGGTACTCTAAGAAAAATGAAGAGTCGGAGTAACATAGATCCCTATGCTTGATATTACGAGGCATATGAAATCAAATACTGCTGCAGATGTTTTGTTCTTGTTTTACTCTTCAACTTTCGGAAAGCAGACATCTCGATTTGCCGGATTCTTTCTCGGCTTACACCGATGGATTCCCCGATTTCTTGCAAAGTTTTCATCCTCCCATCCTCCATTCCGAACCTCCATCTGATCACCTGTCTCTCTCTAGGACTCAAGCTTTCCAACACTTTCTCGAGATCCTCCTTCATCAATTGTTTTGCCAAGATATCTTCCGATGTATCTGCTTCAGGGTCCGCAATTACTTCCTGAAAGAAACTAAAAATGACATGCACCCATCAGAAACTGAAATCAAAAAGTTCCAGAATGCTCACAGGTTGAAATTTTAAAAGATAAACAGTAATCGCTGGATTTGAAGTAAGACGGACCGAAGGTTTGAGATTTTGGTAGATCCCGATCTTCTGATCAAGAGATCGAGGAGCCTTCGGAGTGAGAAGAACAGTGTTGAGCCTCTTCATGGAGAGCCCTGTTGCCTCTGCAACTTCTTTGTTGTCGGGCTGCCTTCCATTTTCACTGTACAACTGCTTTCTAGCTTCTTTCACTCTATATGTTGCCTCAACCATGTATAACTGCAAAGCCGAAAAAGTCAGCAAAGTTAACCCTTAACCGATACGATGCATTAATTTCAATAACTGCATTTATCAAGGAATATTAATATGATAATAATCAGTAGTGTCTAATTTATCTTAGAGACTTCCATGGCAATGCATTCAGGACCAGAACACTATAGAACTTACAGGCAAGCGAATTGTCCTTGACTGTTCAGAAAGAAACTTCCGTACAGCTTGCTTAATCCACCAGTGAGCGTAAGTTGAGAACTTGAAACCTTTAGAAGCATCAAACCTCTCAGCACCTTTTATAAGGCCTCGGCATCCTTCCTGCAAGTGAACCAGCAAGAATCAGAAACTAAAAAGTAACCTAAAGCCACTCTCTCTCTTCTACTTTTTTCCCCAGAGTTCTGTTCTCACAAGAAGTTTGGCCACATGTAGGGGATTGCATACCTGAACAAGATCTTGGAAATTCATTCCGGTTCCCAGATAATTTTTTGCAATAGAAATAACAAGTCGTATGTTGCTTTTAATCATTTTGTCCTTGCAAAGTACACCATAATCTAAGCGCCTCCTCAGGGTCTTCTGATCAACTCCAGCAGCAGCAGCCCACTGTGCAAAGGTCGGCAATTCTCCGAATCGCTTTGCAAGCTCCTCCTGGAGACTTTCCAGTTTCAATAGGTCCTGAATATGGGGGGAAATTAGAAACTAACATAATGAAAAGGGTAGAAGTAAGCACACATCAAATTTTCAGTACAAAGTGCACCAAGTAGAACATTCAGAAATCTCAAGCCAATTATGGCTTCATCTCAGATAAATATCAAGATAAGAAATATACTCTCGGTGACAGATTACATGATTACAAGATCGTTATCTTCCTAAGAGTCTTAAATTATCATACCTGTATTCCTTCCGACAACTTGAGTTCTTCATTAGCAGTGAGAAGCCTGGAAGTAACATTAGTCCCTCTCAAAAAACGCAATGGATCAGAATTGCCATCTTGGACAGCACCATGCCTTTTTTTATTGGTGGAACCGGATTTCACAGAAACAACATTGGCAGCAGCCTTCTCTGCTGCTCTCATTCTTCTGGCTTTTCGTTCAGGTTGGCGCTTTGACCTCACTGCTATGTTTCCGGATAATTGTTCCTCAAGAAGTTCAAGTTCTTCATCTGTCGGCTCTGGTTCATCAGATTCTTTTGTGGAATTTTGCTCTGAATCACCTTCTTCAAATTCACAGTCATCTTCGAGGGAATCTCCAACAATTCCAGCCCTCTCAGCTTCAGTAAACATGGCCCAATTGGAAGTGGAAGTATCAGTTGCGGATTTACTTTCTGATTTAGCAGAACTGTAGTTCTTAAACATCAAGACAGCATCCTTTGAAACCTTAACAGCTGCTCGTGCAAGAGCTACGGCTTCAGCGGCGGCAGCAGCAATTACAGCCTCATCACTTGTAAGAAGATTTTCAGTTCCTAAAGTTGTTCCAAAGCATGCCTGCAGGTATGCCAAAGATGTTGAAATTATAACTGTATCCCATATATCATGGTTTGACCTCATAACAAGCACCAAAAGTCGGTTTCAACCAGATGCTATAATTCTAAATACACAGGCCCAAATGATATGCGGCATAGCAAGACAATATGGGCAGCAGTCTGTTGCCTGTAACGGGCTCAATTTTAAAAAATCACTGAGAAAACATAATTGCTGGAATTAAAACACGTACTCAAATGGATCTAAGAAAAACCTATGCACTTCTAACCAAATGCAGTTCATTGGAAGTTACGACTCGTTGCTGAGCATGAACTTCATATGCAATAAATGATTCATAAGTTTATCGGGAGGCAATGAACTAGATGAAGGAAGAAACACGTCTATTTCGAGAAGTGCAACAGAAAATACAGATTTCATTCACTGAAATTCTCAACTGCATATCCTCCAAGATAACACAACTGACCTCTGAGGGTGGACCAGTTCCCCCAATATAGGTCCGTTCTCTGTCTGCCACAATTGAATTTGGCTGAGCTTCAAAAAATGGCAACCTTAGCTTCTCTACATCAAGCACTGAAGTTGTCCTCGTTGATGCTGATGGTGAAGTGGTAGATAAAACACAATGTGCCCGGAAACATATAGATTCTTTATGTCTTGCTGTAGATTCAGCCAAGAAATCATTAGGGAAAAAAAACAATTAAAGACAAATCATACCATAACCAATTAGGATAATGAGCATACAGGACACATTACAAGACAATGAAGCTTTTTAGCTTTACATCTAATAATCATCCAAAGGGAAGCCTTACGAGCTACAGAATTTTATACAAGATCAACCAGTTAAGGGGCTAGCTGCAGCAGGGGGCATTGGAAATAGTTCAGTAAAAAGGACAAATGGATTTGTAAACATAATTTTAGATCCTTCTGTCAAAGAGAGAAACATATGAACAGTGACACCTAAGCCCTTGAAGATCGATCCACTAACCATACAAGCATCGGTAAAATTTCCACAATTGTGTTGCTCAGTAGAAATGTAATACCCATTCTAGCAAAAGAAAGTAAACAACTAACCACAAGGGAAATATAAAATGGTGTAATAATTCTAAAACCAAATTAAGGGAATCAGTTCCTCAGAGGCTGAGGAAGACAGTTCACTCTTTGCCTCTTAAGCAAGGCATTGACTACTAAAATAAAGGGAATGCATAATGAAACCCGTTCCGAGTGAAAACCATGCAGTATTGGCAT
Source organism: Gossypium stocksii (assembly GCA_020496765.1). NCBI lineage: Eukaryota > Viridiplantae > Streptophyta > Magnoliopsida > Malvales > Malvaceae > Gossypium > Gossypium stocksii. Next base: position 118,737,821 of record CM035623.1, read on the forward strand.
AACTTATATTGTTATAAACTACGCTACTTGGACTCGGATGTGAGTGCTGGACAAAGGCACGTTTCCAACACATATATATTCTTTGTTTGGACAATCTTGGATGATCATATCCCTATACCTATGTCCTGACTCTTGACTTGTGTAGGGCTCTGGTGTCAAACCCAAGTACCACAATAAAAATGAAGATTCGGACTGAGCAACATAGGTCGAAAAGTGACAAAACTGCATTAAACACACTCCTATTTCTGATTTTTTTTTTAAAGCACCTTTTATTTGAAAATACACAAAACCAGCAAAAACTGATCTGAGATATGGTAGAAATAAGAGGATGAGAATTAAATTCATCTGATGACCTATTAGAGATCATTCATATTAATTGGGATCTACATTATTCAGACTCTGGATTTTCTTTGAAGTACCCATATCCGGCACATATTAGACACATTCCGACATGGAATGGGGTTTGATCCTCCAAAACTTAGTAAAAATCGAGCATTCTGATGTCAGACACATACCCATATCCTAGATTTACCCACAGTCCAAGCAAAATAGAATGAGATAAGATAAAATGGCTTTATGGCATCATAATTACTACCAAAGATAAAGCACCCAAATTAAGATTCATGTTGAAACAAATCCAAAAGTGGAGAATGCTACACAAAACTAGCAAAAAAGACAAAGCACACCCTTTTCACCTAACACAGTCTCAATTTTAGCAAAAGGAAAACAAATGCATTTATGAGTAAATAACACTATACCAAATTCAAAACTAGTACAAAAAGCAAAGCATACCCAGTTCGGTTCTGATTGAAAAAAGTCTCCCACATTCCATCAAGTTAATAAATAAGCAACTAATCATTTGAATTCTAAAAAAAAAAAAAAAAAAAAGGCACTTTGTTGTAGTGTGGAAACTTACAATGGTGAGAGTGGTGAGTCCTGAAATTGATAGAGAAAGTGTCAGGTTGGCACTTGAACTGTGGCAATAAACAAGACATCCTCTCCCGTTTTTATTCCCTTCCTGATTTCCTTCTTCCTTGCTGAACAACATAAAAACAAAAAACAAAAATAAATAAAGCAAAATTAAGTTTTCTTCTTTGACACCTTATTGATATTTTTCATTCGAATAAAGGGAATAATGGGTGTTACTAAGGCGGTGCCGAGTTGAAGGGAAACAGGAAGAGAAGAAGGAGAAAGAAAATTTTGAACGATGAAAAAAGATAAGGGGTAGTGGGCTACTAAGGATTGCCTTCAGCTGAGAGTCAAATAGGGAAAACTACACTAACTCTTTCTGCTATTTTTTTGGTTAAAGTCCTTGTACTTTTTTATAAATTCAAATTTTAGTCCTTGTACTTTTATTCTAGGAATTCAGTCCCTCTACTTGTCATATTCCAAACTTCAGGTCCAATTATTAACACAGTTAAAATTATTTTGTTAAATTCAGATTCATTACAAAGTTATTTTCTTAGTTACATGGTTACTAAGTGGATTTTTGTTTAATTTCAAAATGTCAAACCAACAAATTTAATGCAAATTTATATAAGGTATTAAAAATTGGACCCGAATTTTAAAATCTGAAAAGTAGAATGAGAAAATTCTTGAAAATAAAAGCACATGGATTAAATTCTAATTTTATGAAGAGTACAGGGGCGATGACATATTTTAACTAATTTTTTTCTTTTTCTTTAATTTCACTATTTAAATTAAGGTAAATTCGTAACTAAACTACTAATAAATTTATATTTTAGTCACTTTAACTCTAAGAAATTACAAAATTAATCACTCAACTACGAAAATTTAATAATAATATATACATCAATAAGTACTTAGACTAAACAAAAATTAAAAATAAAGTACACATATAAGTATGAAATAATTAAAAACTGAGGACATAATGATTATAATCAAGTTAGAGTTGAGTTTAAGCAAAGGTAAATTCATTTCTTAATCTCTCAAGCAGTTGTTGTTTGATGTCAAATTTTAGATGCCTAACATTTGTACTCACTTAAGTATTAAATAATAAATTATCATAATAAAAAAATGTAACTTAGTGATTAAGGACATTGATTAGAAGCCAAAAAGTAGATAATCGTACCATTTAAAAAATAATTTTAATTAAATATATAATAAACAAATTACGGCCTTGTTTATTTGATTGTAAAAGTTTTTACGGAAAATATTTTGAGCCTACTCGACCTGAACATCAGGTCAAAGCACTGAGATCTTACATTCTCTACTACATTTTTTACTTATCAAATATTTTCTTGTAAATTTTCATAACTTTTCAATTTAGTCCCTTTTTGTCATAAAAGTTCAATATTTATTAATTAATCATATTAAATCAAATTTCTTTCTTGTTACACTTTAATCAAATAATTTATCTCAGTATCTCTTCAGATATCAAATTTCTATGTATTTCTCATATATTATTTTTATCCACATATTTTCTCCAATTTAACAATTTAGTCATTGTCATCATAAAAATTCTATATTTTTCCACAATTTCACTTTTACAATATTTTATGCATATTTCATAACACATTCATTAAATTTTTATCATAATTTTTTATCACATATTAAATTATTTCACATACTTTTGTACTTTTTTCAATTTAGTCCCCTATAATTTACTTTTCACCATATAAACACTTTAATCAAATAATTCATTATAATATATATTGTTTCACATAACAAATTTTCATATATATCACTTCTCTAGATTCAATTATAAATTTCACATAGTTTATAATTTAATCCTTAACATCATGAATATTCATTATTTCATTTAAACTATTTATCATAAACCTCAATTGTATGTTTGTTTCATTGAAAATAATTTTTATGAAATATTTTCAAGAAATCTGCCAAACAACAGAAAATATTAGCTTTTCCAAAATAGTAAACTATTTTCCAGAAATATTTTTCAATGAAACAAACAGAACTTAAGTTCAAAACAGTTCGATATTCATCAACAATACTCGGTAGCAAATACAAAAGTTGTTAATTTAAAATCAAAATTTTAGTATAAATAGATTAATCATTTAGGATTTAGGATACTTAAATTTTTTTTACTTAAGCAATTAACCAAATTTAATATTTACTAAATATAAATATTTTTCAAATAATTTACTTCATGAAATATATATCTTACTTATTGATATACAATTAAAATTTGATGATTATTATATAATCATATAACTTAATTTATATAATTTTAGATTTGAAGTATAGGGATTAAAATTAAAATTTGACTTTTTTTTATATAAATTAAATTATATATTAGTTACACCCAACTCAATTATAATTCAAGAAAATAAATCGGAGCATTTAAAAATAAAATAATTTTTAAGAAATAAGTATTATAAATTTCAATTTAATTACATTATTTCATAAAAATTATTAAAAAATAATTTCCTTGATAATGGAGAATAAATCTATAAATCTAAAAATTATTTTTTAGCAACAAATATACTTATTATTTAACTCATATTTTTATATTATTATTGTTGATTGACAATGATTATTTTAACTCATTAAATTTTAATAACTTAATTTTTTTCTTAAAAATATTTATTCAAATAAAATAATTATAAATGAAATAATTGGTTTTGAAGCATTTTAACCGGAATTTAAAATTCTAATAATTTATTAATTTATGAATTAAGCTACAAATAAAACATAATATCAAAATGATTATGAAATTAATAAGGATTAAACAAAATGAAAATAAAATTAATAATAAATAAAAAAGAGAGCATGAAAACAGTAAATAAATTTGTATTAAAAGATTATCATATTCAAATCTAAACAAACCTAATAGAACTAATAGAGCAATCTATATTATATAAATTTATTCCATTAAAACTCTTATTAACAGCTAAATCTAATCACCAATGGCGGAAACTTATTAAGGGTGGCCGTGGTGGTGGTGGTGGCCGCCATGGCGGTGGTGCCCGCCATGGCGGTGATGGCCGCCATGGTGGGGCTTAGGCTTAGGATTGGGATTGGGTGTTTGAAAACACTGTTGTTGAACCAGAGGAGCGAGGAATGGATTATTAAACTCGTCGAAAATAGTGTTCAAGCAATCTTCATGAGTCGCTTGAACAGCAGCGCAACATTCTGGACTAACGTAAGGCCTAAACATCAGGATCGAACTTATGACGTCTTGAAGACAGGTTAGTTTGCTCGCCAGGGTTGTTCCCAAGCACTTGCCATTAACCATCGGTGGCTGCGGAGGAGGAGGAGGAAGAGGAGGAGATTTTTGACCATGATGTGAAGGTGGCTTTACGGCGGTTGGGGGTGGTGGATAGCTGTACACAGGCCATGGCCATGTCCAAACCCAACCATTTTGCGGCGGAGGTGGTGGCGATGATGGATACCACCATCGGCCAGCTGCTACACGTTGTTCACCCAAGGTGATCAAGATAGCCAGAAGAACAAATAGGAAGGCTGAAAATGAACTCTTCATCTTTGTAATGCGTAATGCAAAGTAAGGTGAGAATTACTCCTATTTATATACATTTCTAACTATAAAATATTTTTCTTTTGATTTTTTTTAAAATTAAGATAAATAATAATATAATTCAAAAAACGATATCTTATTTTCAACCGCAAAATCCATTATCAAAATTTTAATTCAAAAATATTATTTATGTTAGTTTTAAATTATTATTATTATTATTATTATTATTATAAAACCATAACATTTGGTAAAAATGGAAAAATATTACGTAGATGTTGACAATGTCACAATGTTTCCTTCATTGGTTTTTTTTTTAATGTTCTATATAATAAAATTAAATTTGACTTATTTATTTACTTTAATATTTGAATTGATTTACCTCATGTATTATATACTTTTAAATTTTAATTATTTTATATTTTTACATTTTTATTTATTTTATAAAAAGTAATTTAAAATATCCTTTCCTTAATCTCTCTATATATAAAGCAAAACTTTAAATTAGAAAAAAAAAAAGAAAAAAAAAAGACAATTGTCTTACATGGATGATCTAACTTTTAATAGGTAAATAATCTCAACGTATAATATTGATAATTATGAATTTTATATATAAAGCAAAACTTTAAATAAATAAATAAGGAAAAAGGTAATATATTGTTGAAAAATTTAATTATGAAAAACACTTTAAATTTTCGAAGTGTATCAATTTATTTAATTTATTTGGCTGACATGACCGTTAATGATGCTGACATGACACTTTATATTAGTGGCAATGCTACAAGAGTAAAAATAGAAAATTCAAATAATTCATTTAAATTTTTGTTATTATAATTAATCTAGATAGATGTTTATCCATATTCATTTAAGTCTTGTTTTTTTTTAAATTTATAAATTTGTAAAATATTATTAAAATTTATAAAAATATTAAATACAATTTAAAAAATTTAAAAATAAAAGTAATTTAAAAGTTAAGTCCAGAATTAATCAGGATAACAATATGATGAAAAAAAATTTTAAAAATAAAAAATATATATTTAAAATTTTTATATATGAAATTAATTTGGATAAATAATTGTTCAGATTCATTAGAACTTATACAACCATTTATAAAGTATTGTTAAAAATTCTAGACTTAATTTTTTTCAAAACTACACAAAATTAAGTTTATTTTTAATGATTCTATATAAATTTGGAATGATGATTTAACTTAAACTTTTTAATGATTTTTAACAATTTTATTGTTTTGAATTTTATTTAATATTTATATAAATTTTAATAATATTTTAAATATTTATAAATTAAAAAAACTTATTTTGATAATTTTAAAAAATAAGTCTAGAATAAACTTTGATAAATTGTTACATTTGTCTAAATTTGAATGAATTTGGGTGTCCATATCCATTCTATACATAAAAGTTCTAAAATATTTTTTATTGATATGACACTTCAGCATCGTTAACGACCACGCCATAAAGGTAATAGTAAAAAATAGAAAACATTAATTAAAGGACTTAATCGATGAGATTTGAGAATTTGAAAACTTAATTGAATGCATTTTCCGCGAATGGACTTAATTATCTTTTTTGCCAAAGCTCATGAGCTTATATTATCCTTTTCCAATAAAAAAAAAATTCAAACCATTCAAACTGGCAAAGTCCTACATCTAAAGAAAGCTACAACCTGTAGGATGAACATCGAACTTTTTTCTAGATCTAACCCCTTATTAGGGGTGTAATCGAGCTGAACCGAACTTGATTACTATTAAACTCGAGCTCGACAAAAAATTTGAAATTCGATACTCGGCTTGAGCTTGATCGAATGCCTATTTTTAAATTCAAACTCGACTTGAGATATAATTGAGTTACTCAAACTTGAGTTCGACTTAATAATTAAGTTCAGAATTAATAATATATATTAAGGATAATGACACAATTTAATAATATAAAAATATGAAAAGCTCGATAAGATTCTTAAGTTGTTTGAGTCAAGCATTATTAAATTTAAATTCAACTTGATCGATAGCTCGAGTTTGACTTAATAATTATTGAATCCTATTGATTTTTTTCAAGTTAAATTCAAATATGTTACGACTACCGATGTTTCCTTTACACCCCTACTCTTATACAAAATTGGTCATAAAATCAGCAACTTTATTGGTCACTCCAAACACATGTTTGAAACTAACTATCCAATCACGATGGCATAACTCCTCAATCTCTGTTAGCATACCCACATTGCTATCTCCTTTGTTTGACAAAATCCTCTTCACAACAATTTCGTTATCACTGTCAATTTTGTTTAACTAAAGGTTGCTCGCGCTTCACTACTACTTTATGATAATTTCAAAAGTATAACATTGATAAGGTTAAATTATGTTATTAGTTCTCATATTTTGTAAAAATTATAGATTTAGTCTTTATATTTTAATTTGATCAAAATTTAGTCTCTATACCTTTTAAAATTTAAAATTTTAGTCTTGATCCAAATAATAGTTTTTAAATCCATTTGGTTAAATTCAATTGTTAGTCTTATACTATACGTACCGTCGTGGATTTAGGGTGGGTTTGGATAGACGGTACGTTTACTTGTGGTTAGTGTAAAAACAACAGTGGCAGTGAGATTGGATGGACGGTGCGTTTACCTACCCTTAGTCTATATTCTTCAATTGGATCACTTTGAGTTCCTATATTTTTCGAATTTTGAAATTTCAATTTTGATGTAAATGATAGTTGCTAACCTATTAATTGATTTTTAAGTGAATAATATGTGGAAATAACAAGCTGATATGGCATTACACATATAATAATATGTATTTCGTGTTAGATTTTGTAAATATCATAATTTAACTTAATGAATTTAACCGTTATCATTTGACAAGGACTAAAATTTTAAAATTTGAAAAGTATAAGAACTAAAAATAAAAAAAATGAAATTAAAATTTATCACCATATTTGAAATTAAAAATATATAAAATAATAGAAAAAACATAAAAAGAGACTTAAATCAGGAACTTAGATATGTAGTTTTCGAAATTCAAATATATCCAAACAGTCAGTTGTCCAGATTTATTGTAGATGTGATTTTAATTCTTTTATATATTTGTATTCTTTCATAAATTTATAATTTTAGAAAATATATTTATATATTATAGTTTGTAAATTTTATGGGAATAACTTATATTAAGATATTTCTAAAATATATAAATTTTTAAGTACCAATAAAATAATATCACATCATCAATTTTTAAAAACATACAAATGTTATTCTACACTTAACCACATACAGTATTATCTTTAAATTAATTTAATTTTAATTAAAATAATTAAAAATTTTGAGGAAAAAGGTTGAAACTATCTGTCCAACAAATCATAATTAAAAAATTAATTTAAAAGTTTTTAAATCAATAATTAAAAAATAGAAAATTGAAAAAAAAATCATAAGCAAATGGGAAAAATAAAAACTAAAAAAAACCATTAAAAATCTAGAAAACATCATTAGTAAAAAATTGAAATTTGAAAAATTATAACCACCATTGGTGGTTTTATCCAATTCTAAAATTTGATTAAAAATTAAAAAATAAAAAATAAAAAATAAAAAATAAATAAAAGTTACTTGCCTATAAATTAAAAAAAAACTGATTGCATAAAAATAGAACATGTAAATAAATAAAAGATGATTAAATTAAAAAAACTAAAAATGATTTGAAAATTATAAAAGAAGAAAATATGTTTGTTTATTTATTAAAATTTTTAATTTGTTAATTCTTTTAATTAAAGTTAAATTAAGTTAGAGAACATATTAAATATGGATGAGTGTGTAATAAAATTTTTATATTTTTTAAAGTTGATGATGTGACATTATATTATCGGTACCTAAAAACTGATATATTTACATTTTAAGATCATCAAAATATAATATATTCCCAATTTTATATATATTTCAAAATATTATTGGCTTTTTATATATTTTCTAATTGTACATATTTTTGTAAATTTATATTTTATATATATTTTTAAATAATAATAACCTAAAAATTGATATTTTAGAAAGAATAAAATAAAAATATATAAACTTACTAAAAAACACATTTAGAAAAAATCTAGACGGAGAGGTGTCCAAATTCAAATGTATCGAGATAACCATTTGTCTAAGTTCATTGTTGATGTTAAAAAGTATAATTTTTTAATTAATTATATTTTTAAAGAAATTTTAATTTTTTTAATTATGTTTGCAATGCTCGTACTAAGAAGATGTTGAAAGATGCTTATCCAACACATAAGAGAGATGACAACGACAATAATATGAAGGTGAATAGACTTTCACCAATGTCAGACCTTAACCAGAAAGTGAAAACTAAAAAAAATTGGAAATTGAATGAGGCATCAGGGAATGTAACCTAAAATCAAGGAAATCCGATAGAGGAAGGAATAGTCAACTAAAGTAAATGTAATTGAAAATGTTGAAATTTAACGATTGCTTATTATTTTTAAACCGAATGATGATAGGAAGTGTTTGAGTGTAGTGGCCACTTCAAATGTGACTGCGATAAATAAGTAAACAATGAATATATAAGATCGTTTACACAGTTCAATTTCCTTACATTTGTGAAGCTTAGCTCAATAAGTTTCACTATCTTTAATCCACAATAGAACAAATGAATCAAGTTCTATCACTTATTTTTGTACCCGAAGATTTGAACACTTACCTTTATCTTCCCCTAAGAATTTAAGCTATAAATATAATTTGTTTACACTTCAAATGCCCTCATAAAATATGTTCCTCAATGAATAATAAAGTGCTCTTTATGCTCTCCTACAAAACCCATACACGTCTCTCAATATATAAATTTTTTCGAAACTTACTAACATATTAGTGACTAATTATAACCCAACCCCTTAATAATAACAACTATAAAATAGCAAAAGCAATATTCTGATAAAGATCAATGTAAAGTGGATCGTTGGAGACTTATTCTTCAAGGAAGTTTTCAATGTAATCTTGATTGATTATCCATAATTTAAGGAGTTTAACTGTTTAATTCAAACTAATTCAATCTCTAAAATTAGTTACTTTAAATATCATGATTAACTTGAACAAAGAAAAATTTAAACTTCAATATAAAAATAATTGCTAAGTTCAAAGATCAATTTTGACAAAAAAAAAAACCCTAATATAAAACAATTACTGAATTTAAGCCCTATCTTGAAAAAAATTCGTAACACATAAAACTTTTTCTTTGATTTAATGTTTCCCAATTTCTAAATATCGATGCGGAGTTAGTCGTAACGGTAAGGTTAAAGAGAAAAATAAATTTGTTGACGTGGCAAACGCCAACTATACTCTTAGTACCGAAAAAGAGTGAAAAGAGCCCCTCCGAGTCCCAATTTCACGGGCCGGAGCCCTCACTTTATTTGAAAGACCGCCCTCGTAATCTCGATTTCTCCGTAGACCCGACAGAAAAAGGTCAAAGGCGAGACTGTCTCTAGCGATCAAAAATGTTCAGGCTTTACAAAGGTTTCAAGGAGCTGTTAGCTTCCTCAGCAACGGCGGCGGTACCGTCGACAGCAGCCAAGTTTTATGCTGCTGCTGCTGCTGCGAAACCAGCTTCTCCAAAAGTGGCTCAGAAAACTCCGAAAAAGCCGACCAGTTCAAAACCCAAGACTAAAAAACCAGCTGCTCTTCGATCCGAGACTCGACCCACTGGGATTTCTAAAGTTACCCCGGTTTCACCTGCTTTGGGACGGTTCCTTGGAGCTCAACAGGCTTCCCGTACTGAAGCTGTTAAGCAGATCTGGTCCTATATCAAATCCCAAAACCTCCAGGTCGTCTCTCTCTATATTTCAACTGTAGTTTTTTTCTTTTTACTACGTTAAATGGTTTTATGGTTGGCAGCTTCTTTGGTTGTCTTTGCTTTGTGTTTTTGGCCCTCTTTGCTTTTTTTTTTTTGCCTTGGATATTTGTTTTATTATCTCTGTGGTTGTTAATCACGAAGTTCAGAGCTGTTTGATGTTTATTGTTAATAGAAGCTGACTTTGTAGTGGTGATAGGATAAGTTTTAAGATTGTTAATATGAATTTATTACAAAATATATATTTAGAATGTTGTTCATTTGTTTTCATTGATAGGTTCTTTTGTTCATGGCTCTAATTTTTGTGCTTTTTAAGGGGATTCAACTTGATGCTTGCATTCCAACTGTAAAAGAAGTTATTTGTTGTTCTTGTTGTTGGCTATTTTTTATTTTTTTATTTTGGGTGTTTTCGATTTGTTTTTAAAGTGACATTCATAGGAAAAAACTAGGTGTAAGTCAAGATGATACTAGAAGGTCAATATTAGTTTCTTAGTGTAAGAAAGTGAAGTATTGATGAAAGGAAAGAAGGGAGGGTTTGAAAAGTGGTTTTGAAAATGTTGGATTCTATTGCCTGTGCTAAATCGTGCCGCAGGTTACTCACCATGGCCCTTCTTCCATTCCCTGGTTTTCCGCAATCCGCATGCGAAGGTTTTGCTTGGATCTTGTATGGAAAATCTTAAGGCTGGAAAACTGGAATGGAACTTTATTATTTCTTGTTACAAATGATGTTTTCATTTACTTTCGAAGTTTCAAGAACCAAGAGGTACCCTGGTTGGATACTGGATATATCATAGGGACTAGAAAGAAAATAGAATTATATGTGATAATTTAAGAATCAGTCTTTAATCTCATAAGGTGTCTTCCTTCAATTCGTTGTTAGATCCTAGAGAAGGGCAAACAAATTAAAAGGAGTAGTGCTCGTTGTCCTTTGGACTAAACATGCGGTCCTTGAGACGGAGGCAGAGAGCAATAGATGCTTAAACTAGGCAACATTTTCACCTTCCACTTAAGTTTTTCCTCTTTAATGCTTGCATAAAAGATTTCATTGGAGAATTCTACTTCCTCCTCATATTTTCCCATGGTATGTGCTTCTATTACTGATTAGCTATTATCGGTTGAAAAGAGATAGTGAATGAGGAAAAGGATGTAAATGTGAATGGTTGAGATAAGTTCCTCAGCAGTGTCGGTGAATCCTCCTACCCTTTTGCATTTGTTCCGTGTTTTGTCTGTCAAGTTGAGTATCTCAAATTTATGCAGTCCATAGCTGTGCTTCCTATAGCTATTTTGCTCCAACTATTGTTTTCTTGAAGTACATGCATCTGACACCTTATCTGACTCATTTCGCGTTTTGCTCAGAAATCTTATCGTGAGTGAGTGACATTGTTTCATGAGAAAATCTTGTTTAATAACATAAACTAAATTATACATATACTTTTAACTGCAGAATCCCAATAACAGGAAGGAGATCTTTTGCGATGAGAAGCTTAAGACCATTTTTAATGGAAAAGAAAAGGTAGGTTTCCTGGAGATTGGGAAAATGTTAACCCCCCACTTTGTGAAGACTACCTAGCCTATATTCTCCTATTTGGCCCTCGGTTGCTCAATAAGCAACTTCAAGCTAGCTCTTTCCAGTGTATGTTAATGTTTTGCCTTTTGTTTCGATAGCTGAACTCTCTTGGGGTGGGCTTGCAACTAAGAAGGTTCTAGTTGAACTTTAGTATAAAGATTTAGTAGGGACTAGGAAGTGAAAATGTTGCATATTAATATGGTTTCCTGATTTCAGTATTATTGTTTATGGTGACTAGATCTTTGATAAACTTGTAGTTTAATAGTTTGAACTACGAGAAACCTTTGTTGACATTAACATTCGTAGTTCACCCTGTAAAAGCTGCCTTGTTTATGGTGCGACAATTAATGTCATTTCGAAGATTATCTGTATTTAAGTTCTTTTTCTCTCAAGTGAACTCAGTGTGGATTTATGCAAGTGATGAACAACCTTGTCTATATTCTATCTCTTTCTTTTTTGTTGGTTTTAGTTTTTGGTTAGTGACAAGCTTTGCTTCCATAATTCTTAGATTCTGTACTTGAAGAAAATGGTGCTTTGTCCCGGAAAATCCAAATATATATATATTTGGTTAATTGCTTGGAATTGACATGGAGGTCAATTTAAACCTGTTAGATCTGAGAAGGCCATATAATATCTTAGTAATGCGTAGATTAATGGAAGGATCTGATTGGTATGATGTTGATATTTTGAAGCTTCAATTAGGATGATCTGAATATTAGAGATCACTTTAAAATTTGACCGAACTTATATATTTTTTATATATATTTGTAGGAGTTGACTAGATCACTCATTTATGCAAAATGTTGGGAAAATTATATCGTTAGTAAATTTTTATTTTGGTCACTTAATTAAAAAAGTAATGAACTAGTCGAAAGTTTTTATTTAAGTTATTGAACTATTCAAAAGTTGTTATTTAAGTCATTGAATTATTAATTTTGTTTCAAAGTTTCATCAATAAGTTCTAAATAATGATTAGACAATTGTGCGGTGGATCAGTGCCCATCTAGTTAATTTGATGATCAGTATTAGAGATCGAAAAAAATTATTTAAATTTTGATTCATAAATGTATAATGTTTAAAGTTATTTCATAAAAAAATTGAATTATAAAAAAGAAAAAAAATTTCAATTACTGCAAATAATATAAATAGAAAAAGTAACGTAACATCACTTTTTTAAGTAATATCGTTTTAAGGTTGGAAATTGTCTCCACGTTATATTTATATTTGTAATTGCCACTTGTATAATTTCAATGAGAAGAATGATATTTCAACACGATGAGAGAGGTTTCTCATGTGTTTTTCATGATCTTATTTTATTGACCCCAAACATTTGTATTTCCTATTCTACTTTTCAAAAGCAATATTATTTTTACGTCATCATTTATTTGAAACTAAGATAATTAAAATTTAAAATGAATTTATATATAATTTTAAAATCTTAGAGAAAAGCAATTGAAAATGACTAGAATCTTGATCGGTCGGAAGAAACTTACCGGCAAACAGTTGATCCTCGAACTATTTGTTCGTCACAGCTCAGGCAGCTCACACGATAAATGGGTATTTTAGTTAACAATTTAAAATTAAAAATATTTAACTAAAAATTGACAAAAATAAAAATATTAAAAATTAAATTTAATATTATGCCTTTTAATTATAACAGTTGATGTGTTATAACTTAGATAAATTACACCCAACAGACATTAACAACATATAAAACTTTAGAACAAATCAAATCAAAATTTAATATTAAAAAATACAACAAAAAATGGAATCCAACAAATCAAGTTCTAAAGATAAGCAAAATCCGTCCAAATCCAAATGGACCGATCGCCATCCCAGTTATAAAAAGAAAAAAGGTCAAAATTTCCAACACAATAATGTGGGAAGCCATGACAGCACAATAATTAGCCATATCATTCATTCACCCAAGTTTCTTCTTCCTTCCTCTCTCTCCTTCTCCTTTTCTGGGGAATTGAAGCTTTTGACAATGGCCGTACGATCAAGGAAATGGATGATATTAGTAGCAACGATATGGATACAAGCTTTTACAGGGACCAACTTCGATTTCTCATCATATTCTTCCACATTGAAATCAGTTCTTGGGATATCTCAACTGCAGCTTAACTACTTGTCCGTTGCTTCAGATATGGGGAAAGCATTTGGCTGGTGTTCTGGGGTGTTTTTAATGTATTTCCCGTTGTGGGCTGTGATGTTCATGGCTGCTTTCTTTGGGTTTTTTGGCTATGCTCTTCAATGGCTTGTTATCAAGCAAGTCATTTCCCTGCCTTATTTCCTGGTTAGTTCTCCATCTTTATAGACTCTTTCATGGTATTAGTAATTTGTCCTTGTTTAAATTGCCTGGTTTCTCTTCTTCCCGGGATTTCTAATCTGTTCTATTTTTTACTGAATTTTGCAGTTTTTTTTCCTTCCATTTTCTTTAAATTATTTATTCTATTTTCAGAATTTGCTGGTTTCATAAGTTTATCTTTTTATCTTCGTTTCCATGGGTAGGTGGGGGGTTTAGTGGAATAATTAAATACTGAACTTCAATCCATACAAAACCAAACATTATCACACAATGTAATATAGTTTAGCAAATGAAATGTAAAGGTAACAAGCTTTTAATCCAGTTAATTAATGCAATAAAAATTAGCATCTAACAGGGCTCTGTTTGTGAAAAAATAATAATAATGAAATTTGGTGGCTGGTTGTTGAAGTAGTAATGAATACTTCTCTAACCATTTCAGGACCTTTTCTCACCAAATTTTTTACCATAAAGCTTTCATTAATTGCTACTTTCAACCAATTTCTAATTTTTTTTTTTGTTTATAATAAAGGCTATGTTTTCTGAACTTAGGAGTGATTTCGAATGTGTCTGATACGAATTTATTCAATTTTTTCTTTTATGTTTTTCCATAACTTTGTAGGATTATATTATAAGAAAAATGAAGAGTCAGTAAGGGGAATATGGGATTTTCTGTTGAACCACTCTGCTTGTTATCAGATCAACTAATGTTTGGTATCTAAAGATTAGTTAGTCCTTATCTGATGTGGTTGAAAACCACCTATGACTTTTTGTTTGGATTATTTCTTGGCAGAGAAGTAGGCAAACCTTCCATTCCAACTTACTTTTCTTGCATTGGCAGCAAGGGCTCATCTCCTGAACTCCAGGAGTCGCCCTCGACTTGATACAATTTATTCAAGCATTCGATATTACAATTTAAAATAAACCAGACAGCTTGTGGTAGAAATGCAGCGATGGTTAGTTCCATTGAAGAGAAATAGCTAAAGATTCTTCGTATTTGATAGGAAAAAAGCATTTTACATGGCTTAACTAGGAAATGAATACAGGACCCTTGGGGAGTGGAGGTTGTTGCCATGTTTATATATCCTACCTATTATAAGACACAATCTGGAGAGAAGGACCAAAGAGGTCGAACTCCACTCTTTAAAAGCCGTTGTTTGTTTATTAGGGGAAGGTACTTGACATTGAGCCAAAACTTGCAATTTAATTATTTGGTTGAATGCAATTAATGGCATCATAAAAAAAGCCGAAATGACCAGAGTACTTTAGAAGAATTTTATTTTAGGTAGATGATTTGTTATTGTTATTAAATTTTAATAGGATTATTATTAAATATAATTTAATAAAAATAATGTATAATTTAATAACATTCTTAATATAATTAATATAATTATTTTATATTAAATTATATTAAAATATTTCAAATATTTTATTTTTATATTTTCTGAGTCCAAGTTTTAAAGGACTAATCTGAAAATTAAATTTGTTTTGTTATTCAAGGTTGCATGGAATAGCCATTTTTTGGTGATACCAAAGAATAGCTATTATGGTTGGACAAGGAATAGGGAAGTAATGACTATTCCATTGAATGAGTATTACGTTCAACCAAACAAAGAAATGGTTTACCATTCAATGAACAAGGGGGGAGTACTATTCCATTTCCTCCAATCAAATATGGTGTTAGTTTTTGATAGACCTATCTGTACTTATTTGACGACTCCACTCGGTCATGTAGATCTGTTGTCCATGGCTACTTGACACTTAGAGTTAATATATCTATCTGTATTCCTGAAAGGAACAGAGGGAAACATTTGCTTAAGTAAATGCATTTGATTAATGCTGACTGCTGAGGCACCATTTCACTGCAAACTAACTGTGTTTTAATGCGAATTCATGGCAGGTATTTCTTCTGTGTTTGATAGCTGGTTGTAGCATCACTTGGTTCAACACGGTGTGCTTTGTTTTGTGCATCAGAAATTTCCCATCCAACAGGGCACTTGCTTTGTCCCTCACCGTCAGTTTCAATGGCGTAAGTGCTGCTCTTTACACTCTAATTGCCAACGCAATAAACCCCAAGGATGACACCCTCTATCTCTTCTTAAATGCACTAGTGCCTCTTCTTGCATCCTGCTTAGCTCTCATCCCAATCATCCGCCAACGGCCTTTACAGCTGTCCACCTATACTATTAATCAGGATCCCTTCATTTTCATTGTCCTAAATGTTTTAGCTGTAATCACTGGCCTCTATCTTCTCCTTTTAAATTCACTTTCATCCGAAGCATTAAGGGCACGTACTCTTCTGTTGGGTGCCTTAATCTTATTATTCCTACCTTGGTGTTTACCTGGCATTGTCTGTGATAGAAACTGGGGTTTTCGTACTAACTCATCCTTGGTTGACCTGACCCTGAACTTCATACGGAATTGATAGAAAAGGATCAAAGTAATAGCTTGAATATTGAGCCATTTTCTGCAATAAACAAAGAAGGGCTTTTTGAGAAAGTAATGGAGAAAGGCAGGTTAACAATGCTCGGCGAGGAACACCCTGCTAGATTGCTAGTGTGCAGGTGGGATTTCTGGCTATATTATGTGGCTTATTTCTGTGGAGGGACAATTGGGCTGGTTTATAGCAATAACCTAGGGCAGATCACACAATCACTCGGATACAACTCGAAGATTAGTGCAGTCGTGACTCTCTACTCCTCTTTCTCGTTCTTTGGTCGTTTGTTTTCAGCTGCCCCAGATTTCTTGCATGGGTATGTATTTACTGCAAATCTGCAAATCTGCAAATAGTGTGACTACCTAAATACATAACATCAGAAAATTATGGAACCTTGCGTGTCTTAAAAATGCAGCAAGGTGAACTTTGCAAGGACTGGGTGGCTAGCTGTTGCCTTGGTGCCTACACCAATAGCCTTCTTTTTGCTTGCTGTGTCAGGTACCGAGGTTGTCTTGCATGCTAGCACAGCAATGATCGGATTAAGCTCTGGATTTGTTTTCTCGGCAGCAGTTTCCATCACATCAGAGCTATTTGGGCCTAATAGTGCGGGTATCAACCACAATATCCTCATCACCAACATCCCCATCGGATCACTCCTGTACGGTCTCCTTGCAGCTTTAGTATATGATTCTAACGTGACAAGTTCAGTCGACAAAAACGTGTTGCAGGAAGCAATAGTGTGCATGGGTAGGGACTGCTATATGCAGACATTCATTTGTTGGGGATGCATTTCCCTGCTAGGCCTCATCTCAAGTTTTCTGTTATTCTTAAGAACCAGGCCGGCTTATGACGACCATGAAACAATTCGAAACCGAACATAGGTTTTGTGGACTAAAAAATAAATTCACTCTCCCTTCTTTGTATTTTCCTTTCATATGATCTCTTATTTGTAATGTGCTTGAAAGGGTATAAGAATTCCGGGCAAATTTGAGAAAATCATAGAAAACTAAAGAAGTGTTAACCCCTTCGAACTAGGCTATAGCTGTTCAAGGATAGGACTCGAATATGATTTTGTTCAATGTAATTTGGTTCGATTAGAATTGTTCAATGTAATTTGGTTCGATTAGAATTGTTGCTCATTCAATTGTACACATTTAAAAAATAAATACATCAATAATGTTGTTAATTATTTGTGAGAATTTAATCAAATCATAATATCATATATATATATATATATATATAAAAGTTGCACAAAGTAAAAATTTATAGTTTATATCTTAAATCAAAGTTCATATATTTTTAAAATTTATTCTTAGAAAATAGTAATAGTAAAATAAAAAGCTAAATACCATAAAATTCTATTATTATTTTATTTTGTATTAGTTTTTTAAATAAATTTATTAATTAAATAGATACTTCTCTGATATAAGCTTTATATGCAGTATAAATAATATTGAATATAAAAAATTCAAGCATATGTCTCATGAATTGAAAAGGAATCAAGCTTTGCAACTTTTGGGTTATTAAAATAAGTAGTAATTAGATTTAATAGATTTGAAATTTTCATTCAATTTAAAATCATAATAAATTTAAAAGTAAAATTTTTTTATTAAAATTTCAAATTAATCAGATAAGCTTTAAAAATTAATTAACCAATTTAAAGGAGATTTTTGGAAAGCCAAATATACAAAACAATTATCAAAAGCATATTATAAAAGACTGTAATCTCCAATTGGAATTTATACTATTTTTTTTTTTATATTTAAAAAGGTAATTTAATATATATATATATATAAATGTCGGTTGAGTTTTACCTCGATTGGCATGAGCATTGTTGTCAATATAGGAGAACCCATAATGTGCTGAAGGCTGAAAATGTTATCTTCCTATTTATTTAAACTATACTTAAAGTTAACTGTTAATAAATTAACATTTTGGTCGCTCTATTTTAAAAATTATAAAATAGTCGTTGAATTATTCGAAACTTTTCATTTAAGTTACTGAACTATTTGAAAACTGCAATTGTATGGTATTCTCTGTTCACAGTGTCTACAACAACCAAAAGCTCTTCTTCTCATTCTCTTCTATAATTTTTTTTATGGAACAATATTAAATGTCACAAATTTGTGAACCAAAACCCAAACAACTTTATTCTTCAATCTCTGACATTGATCGTTAGATCAACTTATATCTAAGTTATGTTTTTCTACTCGTCGATGAGTATTGATTCATCATATTGATCGTCATTTAGAGTTCACTAGCTAAACTTTAAAATAAAACTTAACAGTCCAATGACTTAAATGAAAACTTTCAAAATGTTCAATAACTTAAATGAAAAATTTCGAATAGTTTAGTGATCATTTTGTAACTTTTGAAGTTGAATGAATAAAACGTAAATTTACTAATAATTTAATAACCTTAAATATAATTTAACTTTTATATTTTATGTTAAATCTAGAAATAATATTTCAACTAAAATTAATAATAGTTTTCAATATATTATTTTTAAGATTTCAACTAAAAATTTAATTATTTTTATATTAACCTTTTATAAATATTAGAAATCTTATTACACAAATACAATAAATAATAAAACGTATGACTTGAAATTAATTAATCATAATAACACATTAAATATGTACAATATTAAAATAAAAAAATTAGATTAAATTATAAGTAAGACGATATTTAAGCACATAAATACATCATATAGATAAATATTAAACGCACTACAATTATTTATCATGGTTTTATTATTAATTTTAAATTAGTACCGAATTGACTTGTAACAATTCATAGAGATAATAAATTGTACATACTAAAAAATACATATAAAACATCAAAATAAAAATAAAGCTTTGATTGAATGATAAATATAAAATTTTATTAATTCAATTGGTACAAGTTTAAACCTCAGTAAATATATCTTTTTAGTTTTTATTAAAATAAAAAAATTAAAATACACTCCGATAATATAGTTTATTTAATTAAAAAAACATATTTTTATAATTTTTTAATTGAATGATATTCAATATGATTTATTAAGTGTATAAATATTTATTCCATGGGCTTTGTTGATGTTCACCAAACCGGTTATATTTAAAAAAGTTACCAAACAGGTCCCAATTTGAATCTCCCCTGTCAAATTTTCGTATTCCAATTCCTATAGAAGATCGATCTTCCAAGTTTGAATCCTGGACTGAGCTTAACAAGCGGAGAGGAAAAAAAAAAAAAAGAATGGCCGCAAAACAAATGGAGGAAATTCAAAGAAAACTATCGATGTTAAATTACCCTCGAGCCAATGCTCCAGCTCAGTCTCTTCTCTTTGCCGGCATGGAACGATACGCTCTTCTTGAGTGGCTCTTTTTCCGGTAATTTCAATTTCAGAATTTTTTTTTTTTTTTGGAATTGGGAATTTTTTTTGCTTGGTATTTTAATTTGGGTTGAATTCAGGTTGTTAGGGGATAAGTCACCGTTTTCACAACAAAATCTGCAAGGGGATGCTATGGATCGTGATGAAGAAACTTCTAGAATCCAATGTAAAGTTCATTTTCTCTTGAATTTACCTTTTTTATCAGTTCTTCTTTTTGGGATTTGGGTTGTGTTTATTTTATTTTTCTGTTTGTTTTTGGGGAAAAATGTTAAATTTGCAGATTTGGCTGAGATTGCGAAATTTTTGGGGATTACTACTACAATCGATACTGAAGTTATCCAAGTAAGCTAACTTTGATTCTAAGTTACTATTTTTAGAGGCTCTGTTTTATACTTTGCTTTCCTTCTCTGAAAGTTGCCCAAAAAGAATGCAAAGTAATGCTTTTATATGAAAGTAGAACAAATCAGGCCTTTTGTTATCCACAATTTGGAATTTTAGATTTTAGTTATTAAAAAAAATTATTTACTTTTTTTTTTTATCTGAATGCCTACTTTGATCTTTTGCTTCTGTAAACTTTACATGGTTAATTGAAGCTATGATATATAAGTAGTTGTGACATTTCTTGTGAAGTGCTGGATTCAGCCCTAGTATTAATATGGCATTTTGCATCTTGTTCTCTGAAGAGAGACACCAAGGGATCAAGTTCCTAATGATGTCAAATTGTTATGTTTTGGGCAACTGACATTTTAAATCTGTAGTTTTTGTCCCCCTCTAATATGGGTTTTTGATATGACACATTATGTCCTAAATGAATGTGAGGTTGGTTGGATGTGGTTTGTTTAGAGATGAACAAAACCAACAATACACACTTGCACCTTTTGCCCTCTAACTATTTAAAAAACAATTTCCTTGCTGTGTTAGGAGACATTGACATTTTTGAGAAAGTACTGAGAAGTATAGAGGCTGATCTCTTAAGTTGTTCAAAGAATGTCTCAACGGAAAAATGGAATTAGTGTTGATTATGACTGTAATTGGATACATCCTATGTCATTTATCGTTTGTTCTTGTTTGTATAGCACATCTGGAACTTTGTATTTCAACGTTTTGTCTCAAACAATAACATGGTTCTTCCCAGGGTCGAGGAAGCTACGAAGATCGAACTGAAATGCTTCGCCTTATTGTTGATCTGGTGGAGGCAAGCATATGTGCAGATAATCCAGAATGGAGGTACAGATGATAAGGAGTTCGAATTTGGTTCAAATTACTCTAATTCTCTAAGGAGAGATTGATTTCCTTATGTTTATATATTATTTGTTTCAGTCATTGTTTTCCAGTTTAGTCTGGTATCATAGTATTACTATTATTATTTTTTCTCCCAAATTCTGCTTTACATTTGTTTGCAGTGTGGATGAGCAGGTAGCAAAGGACATACAACTAATAGATGCTATTGCTGAGAAACAAGCCCTGATATTCTCTGAGGAATGCAAGTTGTTCCCTGCAGATGTGCAAATTCAATCCATATATCCGTTGTAAGCAGTGTTTTCACCTTATTAGCGTCTGCATATTTACTTGATTATGTTTTTCTTGTTTCTCTTCTATTTGCAGTACTATTTAATATAATTGTAAGTCAACTTTCACTTTCCTCCTTTTGAGCTTTGATTTTCTTTCAACTGATCTTTGATCATAAAAGCCCTAGACTCATCTGAAGGTGATTGTCCAGTAATTTTCAGTATGTTCCCCTGTCTGTTGCTGAGGATCATCTTCAAGCTGCTTTGCCAGAGAGCTGGTATTTATTGCCATGATAAAATACTCAGCTCTCAATCCCTAATGTGTCATTGAGCCTGGCTGTGGCTTTTTTTTTTTTTTAGCATTTCCTGACAGGACCATGTCATATTGCCATCATACACTCATGGTAGTCAACATTTATTGGGACTAGTGCTGCAAAGTGAGGCTTCTCTTAGTGCACGTCTCTAGGGTCTACTTGAACCAAAACATGAAATTGTCATATGTCATGGACTTTTGGATTATAGAACTAATTTCCTGCTAGTCCAACAATGCTACTGGCCTCCTGCCTCCTTTAATTGAGTTTGTTTGCAGACCTGATGTTTCTGAGTTGGAGTCAAAGCTTACAGAACAGTCCAAGATTCTCTCAAATCTTCAGCAAAAAGTTGATGACTTGGCATCAAAGGTTTAAACTTGCTCCTTATATAGCTCATAGTTGACTATGGTTTTCAAATTCAATGTCTATGTTTGTTTAACTTCATGTTTCTCTTACTAATTACCTATTTTGTTTCTCTTATTTAATTTAAATTTTTTCCTCTTTCTAGCATGCTTACAACCCTGATGAGGAGTATACGGAGGTGGAATCGAAACTGCGGGCACAATTGGAATCTTTTCTTGAAACTGCAAGATCATTCAATATGATTTACACCAAGGTTCTGCTTGCTGTCACTTTTAGTTGATAAGCTTTTATATATTTATTCTCAGTTATCTCCTATTCTGAGAACAGTCAATTGAAAGATCTTGCTACATGTATGTCTTAATTCAATATACTCTTTTTCTTTATGCTCTTGACATTGTGTAATGACATAACATGGGATGATGTTGCCAAACGCCATTTAGGTGGGTTTGTAGGTTACTTTGTTGATTTTTAGGTAATAGAATTTTTTGTTTTGATGTCTCGAATTCTTAGAAAGAAGGTTATTTAAGGAACACCTTTTGGTGTAATTTCCAATGTCTAAATGGTTGAATTTTGATTGACTTCAACAGCACTTTGGATCTGATCCCAGAGCTTAGCTTAGATGGTTTATATAGCTACCCTTTGAGAGGTGGCATCCAATAGGTTTTGTGTTCAAATCCCAGCATATGCTACAGCTTCCCCTATTCCCAGGCTATGGCCTTCTTTGTACCAAAAGAAATGACCCTTTGGATCTGCTCAAATCCTTCTTCTAGCACGTATTCTTATATATCATCCATTTGATGTGTTCTTCACTTCATATGATCATCTATTGCCGTAGAATTTCTCTGTAGAACATTTCTTTATATCTTTTTATGTATGTCTGTGCATGTTTTTTGAATCATATAGAATTTGAATGTTTTCATTATAGGAAATTCGTCCCTGGACACACATGATGGAGGTACCACAACTTCATGGGTTTGGGCCTGCTGCCAATCGCTTGTTGGAGGCTTACAAGATGCTTTTAAAGGTATCTCACTGCTGATTCTGTCATCGTCCTAACTCATGTAATATGTAGGAAATGATTTTTTTTTCAACTTCTTTCATAAGCTTAGCTATATAAACAAGTCAATTGCTTGTCTTTTGTTCAAAAATCTGCCCCTATTTCCCTGTTCTTCTCTTTCCATGTTGTCTATACTGTTTTTGAAGACAGTTTTGCTAACACTGATATCATCTGCTTTAATGGGAATGCATATACGTGTCTGTCCATATGCGTCTATACATGCAAGAACGAGGTAGACATACATGGACTAACATGCTGTCAGGAATTTTTTTACCTAGCATGGTCCAGCTAAACCCTCACTTCCTCTTACATCTATCTGAATTGGTAGAGGAGCCAATTAATTGTAATAAACCACTGTTACTTCTTGCTTTCAGTAGTTAGTAATCTGATCTAGATTTAGAAAGTTTCAATTGGTATGCTAGAAAGGTGAGATTGATAGCTTTTGAGGAAATTAATCATTTTGAATGAAGTTGGATGAGTAATTGATGACAATAGGCAGCTTAGATCGGCCAATTCTAAGTTAGATGGCTTGTGGGACTTTGGATTATATACTTGCTACTTTACTTTCTTTGATAATTAGCTTGCTATGTCCTAACCCTTATTTGCATAGGATCTTTAATATGCATAAAGTGGCTGGAAAACAAGCATTTCTGTGTCATCTAAGAATCATCATGTGAATTTATTATAGCATGAGAGAATATCCTAGTATAATGCACATATATAAATGAGAGCATGCACACATACACAGGGACGGGGAAATGCCAATGGGGTTGAGTTGGTAAGGTTCGAATACTTCGTTAATAAGGCTTAAGTTTGAATCCTATTGAAGTCCCAATTGAGATCCTTCACCTAAACTTTTATGCATCTAAAAAAAACAGGGAGAGGGAGATCAGGTTGGAAATAATGCTAATATAAGCTAAGATGGCAGATGTTATATCCCACTATCACTAAATATAAGTTTCAGATTTTGGTCCTGGATTATTTGATAATATTCATATCTGTTCTACATTTTAACTATCCTTCACATATTCTGGGGTTGTGAGTAAACTTGAGATTCCTTCCCTTCTGTGGCAGTTCCTGGGCAACTTGAGGAATCTGCGAGACTCACATGCTGCTCTTGCGGTTGGATCATCTGAAACGGTTGCTGGTGAACCCTCTCCTGTAACAAGAATTATTTCCGAGTGTGAGTCTGCATTGACATCCTTAAACTGTGATCTTGGGATTCTCTCAGCTTCAATTGCTCGTGAACAAGCCATGCAAGGCCAGCAAGTAAATTTCTAATGATTGTAGCTAGACAGTAAGAAAGTACTGACCGAGTATCTCACCGTGTGTAAGTTCCCTAGAGGCTGCACCGTTGTCTTTTATTCAATATATGAGCATCTATTCGGATTTGGATTAAGACCTGGGTGTCGAGAGCTGGCTCATGATGCAATTTCGTTTTGGTTTAAAAGCATGGTGATCATCAAAGGATGGAGTTTGAAATGATACTTTGGGTTCATGTAGATGTAGTTGTAAGTTGCAAGTGTTGATTCATCAATGTCATTTGCAAAGGTGTGAATCTGACATTCATAAAGAGTGATATTGGATTCTTTTGGCTCAATCGTTTGAAGCAAGGTGATACATATCATCTATGATTAGAATGCTGTAATTTCACTGTTTATTAGTTTGAGTAATGCAGAGTTGGCTGGTTATTCAAGTAGATTTGCCAATTCATATACTCATGTTGTATACATGCTTTCAATTATTAGTGTTTTTTAAAAAAAAAATACAAAAGGGTATAGTACGAGCATAAAGGAAACAATTACAGGCATTGGGATTTGGGTCAAAATCTATTTGATTTAATTATTTCTGATTCGTTTATAGTAGGAGTGGTTTAAGGTTTGGATCATTTGGGTTTAACCTTTGAGTTATTTGGGTCATTATAAGTTTTAAGTTACATTAGTTTTGATTATTTTAGTTTTTTTTTGTGATTATTTTAGATTTTTGTTGTTTCGAGTTTAACTCACTTCAAACTATGGTAATTGTGGTTTACTATGTGTCCTTTGAGTTTTGATTATTTTAGGTTTTAGTTGTTTCTAGTTTAACTCACTTCAAACTATGGTAGTTGTGGATTACCATGGGTCCTTTGAATTCCAGCTATTAGGTTTGAATCATTTCTTGTTTAGGTGATTCGTGTTTGTTATTTAGATTATTCAATTATCAAAATTATGTATATTTCATTTACTTTTTTAAAATAATATTAGATCAAATTTAAAAAGATTATTAAATTAAATTAAAATATAAAAAAATATATGAACATGGAAAATTATTTAATACATTGTCGGTGGAGTTTTTTAAACAAAGAGTTGAAAGTTTGATAATTGTATTATAGGGTATAATAAAAAAATAAAAAATAAATTATATAAATAAATCTATTATAGTGTGTTTTATACCTTTATTATATTTTATTTTTAAAGATTTATTTTAATATTTAACTTAATTATCCGCTTTGCCTTTAAATTTATAAAAATAAAATAAAATAAATTAATTTAATAATGAATCAATTTATAATTTATAAATATTTTTAATTTTATGTAAAAGTTTTAACTTTTTTTGAATTTATAAATAATTTTGTAGCTGAAGAAAATGAATAAACACAAAGTTATAGAGGAATGAAAGAAATGAAAATACTTATTAATTATATGTTTTATTTTGTCAATAGGAATGGCTTTTCTAATTCTTAAAAGGTAATCAATTTTACTAGAAACTATTTTACTAGATATTAATTATAATTTATAGCTATTTTATATAATCAACCTTATAAATTATAATTTATTAAATAAAAATAATCTTAATTAATATTATTTCAATAAAATGTTTAAATTTCAAATAAAAAATTTATTAACCATATTTGATCAAATGAAAATGATTTCAGTGACTATTTAAAATTATCAATTCAATAAACTATTAATTTTTCTAATTAAATATTCTACTATAAACTTGGAACATCATAAACTTATAAATTGACTACTTAAAATTTAATAACTCATAGTAAATTAATTAATTAAATTACTTGAACTTGTTAAATTTATGATTATAAATAATCATGTGAAAGAAATAATGCATGCACATGTTCTACAAATTTTAATTTTGTTGATTTAATTCTCACTTTTTTCTCTTTTAACATATTTTTTATTTTCTTTACTTGATATAAAAATTTTCGATATAAATTTTATGTTAGGTTTACAATGATTATCTTTCTATAACAACATATTGTTATAGGTATATTTTTGGCACTATTCGGTCTTTGGTTCCAATGCTATAGTTTCGGGACCCGGAGGAGTTGAACTGTAACACCTCCTAACCCCAAACCGTCGTCGGAATAGGGTCACGAGGTATTACCGGACTTATACACTAACATACGAATAAAAACGAGACATAAATTTGAGTTTCAATCTAAAACCATCTAATTTCCATCAAATAATTCTTAATATAGGCCTAGGGGGCGCAAAATAGGTTTAGAAAATGATTTGGGATTAAATCGGGAACTTTGAAAATTTTACTTTGAAAACAGGGGCACATGGCCGTGTGGCCTGGGGCATGCCCGTGTGGCCAGCCCGTGTGGATCCCCATGGCCGTGGGGCCAGGCCGTGGGCAGTTCTGACTTGCTTCACACGGCCGTGTGTCCAGCCTGTGTGCAAGTCTGTTTCTCCCACACGGCCTGGGCACACGCCCATGTGATTTGGCCGTGTGAAAACTACATGTTTCACCATTTTAAAGCTATTTTTACCCACTAAACATACCTAAAACATGCCCAACTCATTGACTCATAAACATTAATCAAATACCATGCATTTCAATTCCAGACTTAGCAAATGTTTATTCATTCATTCCAAAAACTTCTTAAGGTTTGTAATCTGTATTCACATTCAAAATATTAAACATTTATAAATAGTAAATACTAAACCTAGTACATGCCACCTTTCCAAAAGTTATAAATACATCACCAAAATGTGAGCTGAAGCCGGGATTGATTCGGATGCTGAGCCTGACCTTAACTTTACCTAACCTGCGCACGGAAAACAACCGTACGCTGAGTATTGAAAATACTCAGTGGTATTATCATAATTCAAATTATAACAACAACAACAATATACCATATCATACACAAATCAATCATATAGTTGTGTACCCAACTACCATAATTTCACATTTGGTTCACCATTTCTTCAATCACATACAAATATTCAATTCACGTTTCAAACTTGAACAATTCATGAACATTTAGTTCACCTCTCAATCACACATATACATATTCAATAATAACCAATCAAGAACCTTGGTTTATGTATTCAATCTCATAGCACAATTTCATTTCTTATTTCATATCACATTATCATTTTCACTCTTCATTCAATGATTCAAATAAACAAATTCAATGGGTTTTCTCATTTCACTTAATTATCCCTATTAACGTCACTCGGACTTTGGCGGATACACGGATCCAACCAAACACACCATGTTGGCACCCAGTGCCTCATCGGATAGTTCGAAGCAAAGTTGACACCCAGTGTCTCATCGGCCTAGCCGAAGTAAGGTGGTACCCAGTACCTTATCGAATCTATCTGAAGCAATATGACACTCCAAGTGTCTCATCGACTCGAGGTCAAAGTAACCCTGAACACTTCCAATCCTATGGCATGCCAATTATATCCACTAAGCCCGACTATTAATAGGGTATCGAAAACACATATCAATTTCAATCACTTTCTCGTATTTTCAATCAAATTCACATCATTTGCACTTTAGCCACATTTTTGTCACATATTTCTCATTTCAAGCACATTTCGTGCAAATTCACATTATCGTATATTTTCACTTCATTTCCATTCTCAAACGATCAAAATCATCTCAACCAATTCAATCACATTAATAACTCAAATTTATTTGCATACTAACATTGCTCAATTCAATCATATAATTCAATTTCACATACATATATAATCATCAATCATATCCAATCACATTTAAATTAAATATCGCTACCTATTTCAATTCTAATTCCATGCACATATATTAAATAAATTAAACATTAAATAATAAATGCTCGAATTATGATAATACAAACCGATAATTTCCCGAGCTACTCCTCGACCACTTTTTCTTTTCCCTTCGTATTCGATGTCTCGGTTTCCTTGTTTGCTACGAAAATTAGCATAATTACAATTAAATAATAATACACATATTTCATATAAATTTTTAACTTTCCATACAACTTTTTCCTTAATACCAACTTTGTCCTAACCACATTCATCTTCTTCCTTTTAACAATTCACATCATTTTCTTATTCAATTTCCATCAAAACTCCTATATAACTATCAAATTTTCACCATTTTTCCACAATTTCAAATTTCTTTCAATTTAATCCCTAAAATACAAAACTTATAGTCTAATTTATAATTAAGTCCTTTAATCAATTCAAATCAATAATTTAATCAAATTAATCCCTAATTTCATCATTTTCTCAACATAAACCCTACTCACATATCCATTAACTTTCAATATTTCCACATAAATTCAAGAATATCTTCTTCTAAGACTCCAAAAACATCAAAATTACAAAGAAAATGGCTTAATTAAACTTACCAAATTAACTTGAAGCTTCAAAACCTTAAATTTTTCTTTTTCTTTTCTTTCTTTCCTTTCTTTCCCTTTCTCACGTTTTCTTCTCTGGTTCTTTTCTATGTTCTTTTTTTTCTTTTATTTCTTTTATTTACTTTACGTATTTAATTATTATAAATATCTTATATAATAACTAATTATACATATACATTTGTATACATACTTATTATGACACTTGCACAAATCCACACCATACATTTGTCCTTATTAATTTATTAAATAAATTATAATATTTACATAATTAATAATAATAATTATAATAAATAAATAAATATCTTTTACTTAATTAATAAGTAAATACATATATGTTATACATTTGTACCAATAATATAAAAGCACATGTATTTATTCTCTATTTTACACATTTCACTAATTTGGTCTAATTACTATTTAATCCCTTATTATTTTTATATTCTATAATTAAACTTTTATTCTCTATTCAATTTAGTCCTTTCTACTAATTATTTCTAATTAAACTAAATTCACTTATTCAAAGCTTAATTAAACACACAACTAAACACTCAAATATTTCTAATAATTATTTACTAACTCGATTTACTAAAACAAAGGCCCTACGACTCGTTTTTCCTAAGACGGAGGCCCTAAACTCACTTTTCCGGTGCCCGTGGAATTTGGGTCGTTATATGAACAACTCTAATGGTTAATCTCCGAATGACACTTTCTAGTTGTTACCTTGGAAGCCATTGGCGCCGGAACCAAAAAGAATAAAGTTCAGCTTTTCATTCGGAATTGATAATGACAATTTAGTCAACAATTCGGGCACTAAATTGACTCAACTCCCACCAGATATGTACTTGCAACTTGAATATCAGCAATGTCTCCTTTGTTCTAGTTTCCCACACGACTAGGTGCTTCAGCTTCGCTCCTATTGAAGATTTTGCAATCTATGGGAACTTGGCACAGATGAATTTCATGATTGTATATGATACGGAAAAGCAGATACTCTCGTTTATGCCTACCGATTGCTCCAAGGTTTAGCCTGTAGGAGTTTTTGGTAGTTTATGTTAAACATTTTTCATTATATATTTCTTTTGGCACATAAGCAAAATCATGAAGTAGAGATGGTAGTGCTAGGGAATATGGGATGAGTAGGTAGATGTTTGCAACGCAACCCGCCCCATAGTTAAATCAAGAGGATGGTTGCCTGTCTGAGATCGTAACTAGATATGCATCAAGTATGTGCGGATGTTCTCTCACAACAACGTTGACTTCTAATGTATTGGTATATTTCTGAAAGGAGTGAAGCCCACTGTTTATCCATTGATATAAATATTTCGTAATTAATTTGAATCGGAGACACCTTAATCAACAAGTTTCTACTATGTATATGTCGAAAACATTTTTTTGTTTTAAAAACGGGGATCAACTTTAAAAAAATGAATAGAGTCGCCACCAATCCTTTTTGAGGTGTGATTGGGCCACCCTAAAATTGATCGTTTTAGTAAAACATTTGGGCCTATTAAAATAATGATTTTTGGTCTGCTAAATTTGAAAAAACGGGCTCGGGATTCGGTTACATACGAGGAAGGGTTAGCACCCTCGTAACGCCCAAAAATTGGTACTTATTTGATTAGTTAATGTCTTGATGTTGAAACTTAAAAAGATTTTAGAGTACGATCCTCTTACTTAAAAAAAAGCATAAATTGGATAAAATATAAAGACCCACTCATTTCGAAGGAGAAAAATGCCATACCCAGTAAGTTAGGTGTACATACCCAATTTTGCCAACCCATTTCTAAAACCTACCCAAATATTATATTAGCCCTAATTAAAACAAACCAATTACAAATCCATGAACCCAATACCCCTAAATCACCAGACCCATTACATTAAAGACCCAGCAAACCTAATCCACACTCAAGCCCAAACCTCTTTTACCCGAATCAGCCCAAAGCAGAGATAAAAATTGAAACCCTAACCCTAGCCCCTAATTCGGTGCCACCAACCCTCTGCGCAACCACCCAACTGCTCTCTGCCAACAGCCACCTACTCCACCGATCGTTCAACGCTGCCCATGCCCTGCAAACGAAGCAAACAAGCAACACAGGAGCGAAAAATAGCAAAAATAATAGCAAATACTTGTAAAAAAATGGCTATAAAGAGCCGATCAAAAGAAATGCAAGGGGTTTGGATTCTCATCAATAAAAACAAATAAGAAAACTAAATACTCAAAGGCAGTGGGAATAACAAAAAAGATTAGATCTACAATCCTTTGAAACAGATTCAACCAACACCAAGCAAAGAAAAATAGATCGGTCCAAAATAGAAGGGTATCCTCTATTTCTTTTTTAGTTTCCCTTTTCGCATATTAAATATTTTCATTTGTCTTTAATTTTTTACTACCAATATATATATATATAACTATATAAAAAAATAAAAAAATAGAACTTTTTACCACGCGGTGGCCGGCGTCGGCGACGACAATGAACGGAGAAGGACGCCGGAGCCCTACCAGAAATCACAAGTTGGCAGAGGGAGAGAGAGCATTCAAATGTTTTTTCTTTAAACATCTGAAAAATGGATTTTTTTTTTGAAAAAAAAATGGTCTTATAGACTAATAAAACGACATAGTTTTGTGTTTAAGCATAAAGTACCTAAACGGCGTCGTTTTTCTTTGGAGCTCCCTATCCGCACGCGACCCGATCCGCTCCAGGAAGGGTCCGCGCGTTTTCCTCTTTGGGGCTATTTACAGCCTTGGGCCCTCCGCTTCTCACTATTATACAATTAAGTTTCCAGCTCTTTGCAATTGAGCCCAAAATGTTTCGCGTTTTTCAATTCAATCCCTGTTGATGTGCTACGTTTTAAATGCCCGGGGAATTCGCTCTTTCACCCCCTGACGTTTTCAGCGCAATGCAAATGGGCCCTTCCTTCTTTTTTTTTTTTTTACTTCTATTTTGCCCCAAAACTTCAATTTCATTTCAATTTCAGTCCTTTTTTTTTTTATTTATGTTCATTCCTTTAGTATTAAATTAATTATTTTAATTTTATTTATTATTATTATATTTATTAGCATCGATATTTTCACTTTTATTATTAATGTCAATGTAAGTTTTATTATATACATGTATATATACACTTTTATCTATAATGTTATCTTTTATATTATTATATTTAATACTAATATTATTATTATTGTTTTTACTATGTTTAGTATTATTTTAAATGTCACTTTTTAATACTGTACGTATTATATATATACCTTTTTTATTATTTCTAATATATACATTATGTACAAATTCTTAACACTATTATATATTTGTTTTATATATGTATACATTTATGATGTATTGTTAATAGTTGTTTTTAAACATTGTTATCGCTTCTAATATTTATACTATATATTTTTTAATACCATATTATGCAAGTATTTTAATATTATGTTTATATATTTTCAATATTATATTTGTACATATATTATATAAATACTTTCATTACCACATTATACTTATTATTTGCACTACTATTATTTATTTTTAATGTTATTATTATTTACATATACATACATGTAGACATTTTTATATACTTATTATTATATTATTGTTGTAAATGTATATTTTTTATTATATTATTATGTAAATTTTTACTATTTTCCTTTTATTTTAAAAATTATTACTCTAATATCTTAATATTTTATATCAATACTTTTTCATTAATCATATCATTACTAGCATCATTTACTTATTTATGAATTTTTGATACAATAATATCATCAAATTTTTTATCATTATTATTTTTAAAAACATTTTTCAATAAATTATGCAACGTACCGATTTTAATATTAAGGCATCGATTTCATCGCTATGCTGGGTGAATTCGTCGGCTCGTGTTAAAAATGGGACGTCCTTCCAAAAAACCAAAAACATAAGATTTCTCGTTTCTTTCAATCGGATCACGATTAAATATCAAATTGAACTCGTATTTTTGAAGATCAAGACAACACGTGTTTAATAAGATACCAATTTTGGGCGCCATGAGGGTGCTAATACCTTCCTCGTGTGTAACCGACTCCCGAACCCTATTTTTCTTTAAATTTTGACGTAGACCTAAACCGGCCTTCTTTTTATCTAAAAATGAATTTTTTCCGTTAAAAAGAGGTTTTATTAGGTGTCCGATCACACCTAGGAAAAAAGATCGGTGGCGACTCTCCTTTTTAAATAAAACCGAAATTTGATTTTTTTAAATTTTAAAATGATCGCCTCAATTAGTGACCAAAGCTAAAAATTTTACGTCGCTACATTAGGGTCTAACACTTCAGACCTTCGGAACTAAGTTAGTCTTTGATTTTTAAAATTCATGTATGAAGGTTCAAGAGAAGGGTATTTGGTCATTCGGGACTCATGAAAAATTAGAACTTAGTAAGTTAGAGCTCAATCTTTCAAAACTCCCAAGAGCAAGGTATTGCCTTGATTTTAGAAATCCCTATCCTCAAAACCGCAATGCCACACCCGGTAAGTTAGGGTGCAACATCCTAAATTTCAAGAATAGGTTTTTATTCGAACTTCATACAATTAGATTTAAGAAGGGTACTGGTTATTTAGGTTCAACAAGGAAAATTGGAACCCAGTAAGTTAGGGCACAACCTTCCCAAGGATCCTAAATATCGAACATTGCCTTTATTTTGAAAACAATCGAGGATAAATCTTTGAATAAAATGAATTTGGGCGGTTGAAACTTAACAAAAAAATGATAACATGCAATATGAAAATAGCAATGTAATAACCCTAATAACATATATTAATACCTAAAATATAGCAAGCATAAAGAAAATTAAGAACAGTAGTAGTAACAGTAGTGATGAATATAATAACATGATAAATACAGCAATGATTTAAAAAAAATGCATAATGGAAAGGAAGATAATAAGCCAATGATGATGTTAGATATAGTGATGAAAGTAAAATAAAGATAATAATTATAGTAAATTAGTAATAGTGTAAAATAATAAATAATAATAGTTTAGTATAAAAATAGTGACCGATAAGAACAATGGTATATATAAAAATAAATAAATAAAAATATCTTAATAGGTCTATTGATAATTATATTTGAAAAAA
Organism: Gossypium stocksii; assembly: GCA_020496765.1. NCBI lineage: Eukaryota > Viridiplantae > Streptophyta > Magnoliopsida > Malvales > Malvaceae > Gossypium > Gossypium stocksii. The sequence goes on from CM035623.1 coordinate 118,771,786, forward strand.
AAAAAAACTTTAGTGAAAAACAAATATAAAAAGTTATAAATAATAATAATAAAGTAGTAGTAGTAAATAGTAAAAAATAAATAAAGTATAACAAGCAAATTATAGTAAGTAGAACAATCTATATTTAAAATTATTAACCTTTGATAATATATATATAAAAACAAAATTTAAGATAAAGAGTACAAAAAATGATTTAAAAAAAATTAATATAACAAATAATATAATAAATACAATAAAAATTTATACATAAAATAATTAGTTTTACTTTTAAAATATACATATATATAATAAGCATATAACAAGTATGTAAATAAGTAAATAATATAATAATGTGAAATATAACTCAAATTGATTAAGTTAAATGAAAATAATATAAAACAAATTTAAAAAAAAAATAATAATATAATAAGTATAATAGGTAATAGCATAAAAACAGTATAATAAATAGTGGGATAAAAAAAACTAAAAAAATAACAGTAGGATATAATAGAATAAAAAAAAATATTACAAAAAAAAAATAACTAATTTTATGTTAAAAGTATTTAAATAATCAAAATGGGGCTTAATTGAAATTAAAATGGGAGTTTTTGGGCCAAAATCGAAATTAAAAAAGGTTAGGGGGACCACATTGGACGCGCATGTGAACTAGGGGGACCAAAAACAGAAAATTCCCTTTTGCCCAATGTACAACATTTAATACAGGACTAAAACGAAGAGGCGTGCAAATATTTGGGGCCAATTTTAAAAAAAATAAAAAGTAGCATAAAAGGACCCAATCCAGTTGCCACACGCAAACGAGGGACTAGGTGCGCAATAAGCCCAAAAAATTAAGTGGTCCACTCTCTTTGTAATTAAAACCAAAAAGTTGGCTGTCTGCCATTAAAACTAAAATTAAAGAAACCCCCCATTTCTTTAATCCCATTTTGTGTCTTCTATCTTCTAACTCAGCTTGAGATAGAGACTTTGATAGAGTTCATTGTCTCTCAGTACTTGACACTACTCCCCCCGTTGGAGCCAAGTTTCCTACTCCCTGTTGCAACCTTGAAATAGGGAATAAAGAGTGTGATGAATTGGGATTACTATTGGTACTAACTCCCTTCTTAGACGGCCCATGAACAATATTCTCAACCTGCCTTGCAATATTGTAACCTTCTACCAAGGATTGAGGTTTAAACAATCTCAAATACTGTCCAATTTCAGGCTTCAAATTGCTAATGAAGATACTCAACGCATAAGATTCAGGCAAACTTAACTAATTCAATATACTCAAAAATCCATCATGGAATTGATCGACCGACCCCTGCTGTTTGAGAACTACTAACTCAGTCATTGGATCTAAGAATGAGTCAGAACCAAAACGTTCCTTCAACCCTTTAGCATACATCTCCCAAGTTACTTGATGCAATCCACCCTGTCTCTGTACAAAAAAATAATACCAATCCAACGCCTTCCCCTCTAAATGTAGCATAACCACCCTAACCTTAGAATATTCACTCACACCTTTTGCCTCAAAATACTGCTCTAATTTTGACCACCATCCTCTAAAATTCTCTCCATCAAAACGTAGACACTCTACCCGAAAAGAAACGTTAGTAGTTTCCACAGTACCTCCTCGAGAAGGTATTCCTGAATGGCCTAGGTTTGTCACTGGAGACATTACAAGTTGTTCTTTTGCAGGAAACCCAGGGGGAGATCCCAAGATTCCCTTCCCTTTACTCGAACCCACTCCCATCGCCGATACAGGAGGAACCTGTCCAAAGTACTGTTCAAATAACGAATGCAACTCAGACCTTAGCTCAGATCTTACCTCTGATCGAACTTCTGACTTCAATCCTTCTTGAAAATCCTTCAACCTTGCATCAATTCTAGCATCCAACTGAGTAAACTCAATCTGCAATTGAGTGAGCTCCCCTTGCATCACACCCATCTCCTTTCGCATTCTCGTAGTCACCCCATCCCCGGCCATGAAGATCGAACGGCTCTGATACCTTTGTTGAGGATCTATTTTTCACAGAGAAGAAATAAGAGAAAAATAGAGAAAATGATAAGAAGAGATCGAGAGAGAAAGAGAGAAAAAAGATATAAGACTTAGAAATTTCTGTATTCACCTTCATAACCGTTTTCTGGATCTGTTACAAGTATATAAGGCAACTTACTAAACGATTCGTTTTGCTAATGTCAAAACTCACCGATTAAACTAAAATGAAAATCAAACAAAGCGCAACGTTTCGCTAACTGTAATAAACCTAAACAACAGAATTATGAAAATACTAATAGCCAATAAACCCTTCCATAACATTTTGCCGAATTCAAAAAAGAAAACCAAGGGGTTCGGCCCCTTTCTCCTTCTGTTAGGGCGCAGCGTCCATCATCGCAATGCTTCCCTTCCCATGCGCGCTCATCGGCGACCGTCGGAAACCAGGTAAGGCCCTCCTAAAATCCTTTTTTATTTTTTAAATTTTGTTTTTCAAAACTTCAAGATAGATCCACAAAAAGCTCTAAAAATTAAAAAGACTAAAAGAAAAGATTGTAACCACCTTATTCTATTCGAATGTATGAAAGCTTTTACTCAAAACTTGCTGTTTTCGTATATTTCTCTCTGCTTTTTTGTAGTCAAAAAAAAAAAAGAAGATCCCTTTACATTGTTTAGAATGGCTTTTATAGCCTAGAAAAAAAACAAATAAAATCTTCTATTGGTTGTTATCTTTTTGTTTCCTGTTACAGGTGTTGTTGCGGATATCTCGGAAGCACGAGGCGTGACAAAGAGGAACTGCTGGTGACGCACGTCTCGGAGGTGCGGTGGTTGGTGGAGGCACGTACGATGTGGAGATTGGGTGGTTATAGGATTGGGCTAGTGGTTAATGGGTTTGATTAGTGGGCTAGGCAAAGAAAATTGGTCCAACAGTATATATTATATAAACAATGGGTAGACTAATTCTTGGAGCAATCAGTGGGCTTAAACGAGACCATCCGTGATTTAGTATCATAACCAATCAAGAAATTCATTTGCGCCAAGTTACCATAAATCGCAATATTCTGCGCAGGACTGAAAGCGAAGCAAGCAGTTGAGTCATCAACCTTAACGAAGGTGTTCAATGTCTTTAATTTCACATCAGCATTAGCAAAATGTACTGTAACTTCAGGTGCTTCAAATTCGTGTATAGCAACGTAGCATAAATTAAAACCCTGGGGACCTTGAGCCCTTATACCATTAAACTGGCTGTCCATGGCTGATTCAAGTTGTGAGTAAAAATCTGATGGGAGAAAAGTCAATGTAGTGCCTGAATCAATAACTATGTTGCCTTCGTCTGTACCAAAAGAAGAGCCTTTGAACTCTATTCTTTGGGTACCAACACTAATGGCCTTAAGTGTAAGGAAGTAAAAAGTGGCGGGGGATTTTTCAATTAATGGAGTTGAAACAGTTCCAGGTCCTGGAACTATTGCCTTAGACCCAAAGTTCATTTTGCTGGATTTTCCTATTTGGGTCATTGGTAACAAGCAGTATGAGAATTTGCCATTAATGGGACTTCCCAATTGGTTTATTAGTGAAATTTCGCCACCTCCAAGGCCAATGATACCAGAGGCTTTACCACTGAATGTACCAGCATTGTTGTTTCCACATCAAATGATTGTGTCAGGGAGAGCCACTGCCTGACCAGTTGTGGAACCCAAGGTGAGTGTATCATAAGCGATATCACCTTTCGAGAAAGAATTATCACCACAAGTAACTGAATAAATGCAAGAAGTATCAGTAGGACTAGCACAAGTGCCCCCTTGAATGTTCTCGCATGAATTTGAGCTACAAGACATCTTTCTGTAAGTGGATGATTTGGTTGGTTCGAAAAGTGGTGCGTCTTGCTTGAAGCACTGTGAACAAGGCCAGCATTGAGTCCAAATAAGATCACTTCCTGTATCAGCAAGTGCAACAACACTGAAACTCGGGGTACCAAGTGATATGTTCATCAAATACTCACCCGTGTTGACGATATTATCGGGATTTGCTTCCGTTGTTGTGATGGAATTCGGATAGAAACGATGAACACGACTGAAGGAACGACGAAAGGCATTGGTGACACGATCGAAGGTAGTTTCGAAAGGATTGTAAAAGGGAGATTTAATGGAGTCACGGTGGATTAATTCGACACTGAAGCCAACATTTTGAGCATCAGTAAGGCAAAGGGTTGAGAGAGAAACGATAGGAAAAACAATTGCTGCTGTCATTGTTGATGTTGGTTTGGGGGTGACAATGATTAACTTGATCTGTTGATTTATTTTATAGTGTTGAAAGGGTAATACAAAATAAATTAAGATTGAGAAATTTAAGGAATAATTGATGGTGAAATCATATCAAAAGATACAATCAATTAATTTTCCTTTGTAATATGAATATATAGTTGGAAATATACATTTAACATTCATTTCCTATCTCGATGAATCTTTATGAGATAATTTTCTTTAATTGGGCACGGAATATTAATTCACTTGACTAACAATTATACTGTAAATCTATTTAATGAAATTATTTATCTGTTAATTTTTTATATTTTAATAAAATCAATTTTTTTAGCTCTTCTGAGATCATAAAAGTTTCTATTAGTTGGGCTAAGTAGGGAGGGGATTCAGCTCTTTGAATTTCATTTTGATTAGGAGGATCGTTCAAGTCTTATAGCATATTAGACAGTGACATATAAGATATATTTCGAATAAGAGAAATCTAGTTACAAACCGTTTCGTTAAGATTGTATCTGACAGAAAAATCGATGTGTGGGTATTTAATGAAGCTCCTACGAAACTTTTAACAGTTTTACAATTTAATAGAGCTAGCAACTTCTACAATCTTACTAATTTGAATTAATTTCTCTTTTGTTTTTATCACAAAAAAATAATATCAAATTTCCATTTATATGGATTTTAAGTCTCAAATTGCAACATGGGAAAGCGGAATTTGTATATTTTTTTGGTTTCATACCTTTGAATTAATGTGCAATTAGTTATGGGCATATTGATGATGTTAAGACAAGAATTTGAAAAATCCGCGATGATGAAATAGCGTTGGCAAAAATGGAAGATTTAGGATCGTAAGATTTTTATTTCATATTTTATTCTGGTTTAACTGTTTGATTTTTTTAAATTTATTTTGGTTTAGATTTGAATATATTTTAATTATTATCTTTTTATTTGTACATTGTAATAATTAAATTTTGATTATAATTATATAAATATAATAATTGTAATTGTAATTCGTTTATGTATTATATAGATTAATTCTAATTGTAATTATATTGATGCATTACTAGTGTAGCGACGTAAAATTTGCTTCGGTCGCTAATTGTGGCGATTTATGGAAAACTTGAAAAACGAATTTTAATTTTATTACGAAAAGGATTTTATACGAAAAGGGGAGTCGCCATCGATCTTTCTTCCTTGGTGTGATCGGACACCTAATGAAACCTTTTTACACTAAGATTTATTTTCGGGTAAAATAAGGCCGAGTTTAGGTCCACGTTGAAGTTTAGAGAAAAGTAGGGTCCGGGAGTCAGTTACGCGCGGGGAAGGTATTAGCACCCCCGCGACGCCCAAAAATTGGTATCTTTTCAAAAGCGAGTTGTCTAGATTTTCAAAAGCACGATTTCAATTTAAAACTTAGTTATGATCTGATCAAAAACACGAGCATGTTGAAGTTGTTATTCCTGAAAAGGATATCCCGTTTCTAACACGAGCCATCCGTGATTCACCCAACATAGCGATGAAATCACCGGCTTAATGCTAGAATCGGTATATTGCCTTTGTTTTCAAAACATGAAAAGATTGATTAATAGAGTTGACATAGAAATAATAATAATAATATGAAACAATATGGTACGTTAAAAACAAATGATGATAAAGGTGAAAAATATACGGAGTAAATAATATATGAAACATATGACAATACATGCACAATAATAACAGTAATAATGTAAATAAAAGAAACAGTAAATATGTATAAAACATATACGACGTAGTATTTGGACACATGCACGTAGCATATATTAAAAATAATGAAAATATACAAACGTGAGGTGACGATATTATATGAATTGACATGGTGTTATAAATATGCACGTAATATATAAGTAAAATATATATAACGCATGTTTTGGATAAAATATATAAATGTGGGTAAATAATGATAATACGAACAAATAAATAATAATAGTGAAAACCACAAACATGACATATTATTAGGGTTTATATGTAATATATATACAGACGTAGTATTTAAAATATGAATACATAATATATATTAAAGTATTGAACATCACTATTAATATGCAAATATCTACATAAAATATATTAGTATTTAAACATACGTAAATTTAAACAGGATATTATTAAAGAAAACATGATATATATATACGTAAGTATTGAAATATATAATATAAATACTAATAAAACATTAATAAACAAGGGGATTTAATAATGAAAATAATAAAACACAATAGTAATAACATAAAATCACAAAAATAATAGTAAATATAACACATAATACTAGATACAAATAATACTATGTAACATATTATAATACATGTATGTACATAAATACAATAAGAAAACAATAATAACAATAATAATACATAATATAAGTTTAAGGGAATAAATACATTGAAAATATGTATATATAATAAGTACGTATATAAAACCTTTATATATATATACATATGTAAATACTAGTCATGATAATAATGAAGATAACAAATAAAAAGAACATAAAATGTTAATAACAATACTATATATACACATAATAATAATAATAATAATAATAATAATAATAATAATAATAATAATAATAATAATGACAAAATAATATAGATAATTTATAATAATAATACTGATAATAGAGAATAATAGAGAATAATAGAAAAGAGGATAACAAATTAATTAAATAACGAACTAGGGCTTAATTGGAAGTAAAATAAAGAGCCCGGGCTAAATTTTAAAATAAAACTAAAAATAGGGACCTATTGAAACACGGGTTAAATCGAAGAGGGCCAAAAATGCAATTTCCCCGTACTTTTAAAACGCATCGTAGCATAGGGATTAAATTGAAACACGGAAATAAAGTTTCGGGCTGGATTTTAAAATTAAAACAAGTGAGAGGGACTTATTAGAACACGGGTAAAATATAAGGGGACCAAAATTGAAAATTTCCCGGTTATTCAAAACGCAGCGCTGCAGTGGGGACCAAATTGAAACATGGAGTAACCTTCAGGGTCAATTTAAAATAAAAATAACTTGATTGTAACTTAAAAAGAAAGCGGAAGGACCAATTGCGCAAATTCCCCACGTGACGTCAGAGCACGCGGACCTTGACCGGTCCGGGTCGGGTCGACCCGACCCAGGTCGGTTAGTATAAAAGGTGAGTTTTTGGTTTTTTTGGCTCATTTGGTACCCGGAGAGAAAAAAAAGAAAGGGGAAGGGGAGAGGGGAAAGAAAGAAAGGAGAAAGGAGAAGGGAGAAAGGAAAGGGAAAGAAAGGAAAGAGGGAAGGAGAGGAAAGGAAAGAGAAGGAAGGAAGGAGAGGAGGGATCTGGGGAGGGTCCGGTGCCGGACCGATCATCGGACCGGTCACCGTCCGGTCACCGGCCGGTCACCGGCCGATGATCAGACCACCGTGCGCGCCGCCGTCCGCCGTCGTTCTGGCCACCGGAACGGTGGCCGGAAAAAGGTAAAATTTTCGTTTTTTCCCCTTTTTTATTTTATTGTTGTATTATTAATGTTACTTTAAACATATATGCACAAAAAAACAAAAAAAAGGAATCACCTTGCGTTCTAATACTTTGATTCTGACCTAATCTCTGATCGGGGGTTTCCCTTCGCTGCTTCTTTGGATGTTTGGTGCTCTTATTTGCGTTTAGAACTCTCTGATTTTATTAGAAATTTTCCAATCCTTTACAAACTGTTTCGAATCGGCTTTTATAGCCGATTTACTTCGTTTACAAGTTATTTTTCTACTTTCTGTCCATTTGTTTTAAATGCTTGCAGGGGCTTGGGCGGTGGAAGTGACCTGGAAGGGCGGTGCTGAATCGATGGGACTGTTGGCAGAGAAGCAGCTGCTGGCAGAGGCCAAGTGGGGGGTTGAGTCGTTGTGGCTAGGGTTAGGCTGTAATGGTGGGTGTTATTGGGCTGTTTGGGTCGGTTGTAAATGAGGTTTGGGTTTAATTGGGTTAATTATGTAACGGGTTGGGTTAGCTAAACGGGAATGGGCTATTTGGGTTAAAATTTGGTTTTGTAATTGGGTTCTGGAATTAATTTGTAAAAGGCCAAAATTGGCCTATAACAGCTACCCCTCTTTGCTCATTGTCGTGTAACGAGAATAGAGCAAAGACATAATGAAAGGCCAATTTTGCCCCATCCTGCCAAATCTTGACTTCTCTGGTACTCTGGTTCAGGTAGACTCCTTCCAATCCACCACATCCTGTAACTTTGGTTCAATTCGTCGCGACTTCGGAGCTATGACTTGTAGCCTCGATCTATCTCAAGGATATGAGATTTAGGGCCTCAATCTGCTTGCATCTTCAGGGATATAGAATTCATCGTGACCTGCTCTCTTGCAACTTCGGAGATGAGATCTTGTATCTTCAATCTGCTCTGCTAAAACTTTAGGAAGATGAAACTTGTGATTTCAACCTGCGCCTCTGCGGCTTCACTGGGGATGCAAGGTCTACATCTTTGATCAGCTCCCTTGTGACTTCAAAAGGCAAAATCTTGCGTCTTCAATTGGCTTTCTTGCAACTTTATCCTTCATTGAGATGAAATCAAAAATCGCTCGACCTGCGCATTCTCGTAATATGGGTTAATTTTTTTTGAAGCATAAATTGCAAGTACCTCAGTGTGCAAACTGAGGCTCAACTCACTTCTCGTAATATGAGTTGGCTCTTGAAAAGCAAACATTTGAGAATAGAATTTGAAAATATCTGGACATGAGGTCCAAGGCTTAACTCACTTCTCGCAATATGAGTTAACCTTTGAGAAACAGAAATTACAAACAGACATTGAAAAGTCTCAACTCACCTCTCGCAATATGAGTTGACTTTTGAGAAACAAAAATTAATGACGGAAATTGAAAAGTCTCAACTCACCTCTCGCAATATGAGTTGATCATGAAATATGAAATTAAGAAACTAGAATTAGAAGAACTCAACTCACTTCTCGCAATATGAGTTGATTTTGGAACAGTAATTAAAATTGAATTTAAAAGAGCTCGACTCACTTCTCGCAATATGAGTTGAGCTTGAAACATAGACTGGAAACTGAAACTAAAAGAGCTCAACTCACCTCTCGCAATATGAGTTGATCTAAAACTGAAATTAAAGGTACCTCGACGTGTCTCGAGGCTCAGCTCACTTCTCGCAATATGAGCTGATTTTGAAAACATAAAAAACCAGATTCGAAAGTACCTCGGCATGACCTGAGGTTTGACTCACTTCTCGCAATATGAGTCAATAACAGAAATTAAAAATACCTCAACATGTTTTGAGGCTCAACTCACTTCTCGCAATATGAGCTGATTTCTGAAAACATAAATTAAAGACGGATGTTGAAAACATCTCGTCGTGACTTAAGGTTTGACTCACTTCTCGCAATATGAGTCAGATAACAGAAATTAAAATACCTCAACGTATCTTGAGGCTCAACTCACCTCTCGCAATATGAGTTGATTTTTTGAAACATAACAGAACTTGAAAATATCTTAGCGTGTCCTGAGGCTCAACTCACTTCTCGCACTATGAGTTGATTTTCAAAAACATAAATTAAAATCACCCAGAATTTCTCACATGGTGGAATTCAAGTATCTTTTCTTTGATTTGGATAGCTTTCCCAAAACCTTTTGCTCTGTTTGGAATACCTGTATATGTCATGCATGATGTTATCGTGATATGCACCTATTTGCCTTAAATGCATTCATGCCTACATGAGCATGTTATGTGCCTTGCATTCGTTTGTCGTGATCTCTTTTCATCACGACTCTCGCAGTGATCTTGCCCCATCTGAGCTTTTGTTCTTACTTTCGAGCTCCTGTTTTGCTTATCGTGATGATCTGCTTTCAACGCTAGGATTCTTAAGTTTCTCTTCAGGCTTTATATCCATCTTTCAAGCTTTACAAGTAATCTGTGTTTCTCAGATATCACTTGTTTGGTATATGTTAAACTTTTGTTCCTGCTTTGAGATTCTTGCGTCTGTCCAGTTTTCTATCCGAGTAATACTCAACATTTCTTTTGTACAGAGCATGTCATATTACTATTTATCAATTAAATAAACATAATAAGATGCATGCAAATGGTCAGGTAGGTATGAGAAAAAGACTTCACATTAATTTCGAAGGTAACAAACAAAGTCAACCAAGGATAATTGAAAGTGCCATAGAAGAAAAGGAACCATATTAGTGGATACAAATGTTCTAAATATTCAATGCATGAACTCTGCCACGTTTCTCAATCACGAATCTTTCTGAGCAAGGCCTCCTGTGTAGAAGATCTCGAGTGTTTCAGAAATGCTTCATACTATAGCCTGGTCACTTGGCCCACTGTTCAAAATTGCTTCTGCCCCTTGGGCCCAGATTTGCTTTATTAGGACGCCCTTTCGGGTTTTCATCCTAATGTTCTGTGTTTGACCAAGGCGCCCTTGTCGGGTTTTCACCTTGATCTCCCATTTTTTTTTTTAAGTGTAGTATTTCTTCACAACATCGGAGTTTACTGGATTTGGTAACTCCTTCCCATCCATTTCTGTAAGGATCAAAGCCCCGCCAGAGAATGCCTTCTTTACGACATACGGTCCTTCCCAATTAGGTGCCCATTTCCCTCGCAAATCTTTTTGTATTGGGAGGATCTTTCTCAAAACGAGTTCTCCTTCGTGGAATTCTCTTGGCCGTACCTTCTTGTTATGGGCCGCAATCATTCTCTTTTGGTACATCTGTCCATGACAGATTGCCTTTAGGCGTTTTTCTTCGATGAGATTCAACTGATCATATCGAGCTTGGACCCATTCTGCCTCTTCGAGTTTCGACTCCATTAAGACTCGTAAGGAGGGAATCTCGACTTCAATGGGCAGCACGGCTTCCATCCCATAGACTAGAGAGAAAGGAGTTGCCCCTGTGGACGTCCTCACAGATGTGCGGTATGCGAACAGAGCGAATGGCAGCTTTTCGTGCCAGTCCTTGTAGGTCTCTGTCATTTTGCCGATGATCTTCTTTATGTTCTTGTTAGCTGCTTCAACAGCTCCGTTCATCTTCGGGCGATAAGGCGAAGAATTATGATGCTTTTTTTGAAATTGCCTGCACACTTCTGTCATCATCTTATTGTTCAAATTCAAAGCGTTATCTGAGATGATTCTTTCAGGCAAACCATATCGACAAATGATTTCCTTTTTCAAGAACCTACAGACAGCGGCCCTTGTCACATTAGCAAATGAGGCAGCTTCTACCCATTTTGTGAAATAGTCGATGACCACGAAAATGAATCGGTGCCCATTAGAAGCTTTGGGAGAAATCGGCCCTATAACGTCCATGCCCCATATTGAAAAGGGCCATGGAGACGTCATAACATGACGGGGCGAAGGAGCCACGTGAATTTTGTCACCATAAATTTGGCATTTGTGGCACTTTCTTGCGTAGCTAATGCAATCTCTTTCCATCGTCGACCAGTAGTACCCGAGTCTCATGATTTTCCTGGCCATAGTGAAACCATTGGAATGGGTCCCGCATATTCCTTCATGAACTTCTTCAAGTATTTTCTTGGCCTCAGTAGTATCTACGCATCTCAGAAGTACCTGATATTTACCCTTCTTGTACAAGGTGTCCCCATCAAGAACAAAACCCACTGACATTCTTCTGATTGTCCTTTTGTCATTTTCGTTTGCTTGCTCAGGATATGTTTGATTCTTGACGTACTCTAAGATATCATGGTACCATGGTCGTTCATCAGCCTCTTTCTCAATGCTATAACAATGTGCAGGGACCTCGTATATGCTCATCTTGAGGGGCATTATTTCTGCTTCTTTATTTGTTTTAAACATGGAAGCCAGAGTGGCCAAGGCATCAGCCAATTGATTATCTTCACGTGGGAAGTAATTAAATGTTATTTCTTTGAAGTCTTTGATCAATTCAGCTACCAGATGGCTGTACTTGATCAACTTTTGATCTCTCACTTCCCATTCTCCGCGGATTTGGTAGATCACTAGAGCTGAATCCCCGTATACCTCTAAGACATCGATATTTCGTTCAATAGCTGCCCGAAGTCCCATGATACAAGCCTCGTATTCTGCTATGTTGTTGGTGCAGAAGAAATCGAGCCTAGCAGTGAAAGGGTAATGGTCTCCTTCCGGTGATATTAAGACTGCTCCAATTCCATGCCCCAGAGCATTCGATGCACCATCAAAGCTCATCTTCCAGGGCGTCCCTTTTGATAACTCACATTCTTTCTCTGTGATGCACATTAAGTCCTCATCCGGGAAATCAAATCTCAAAGGCTCATATTCTTCTGTTGTTCGAGCCGCCAAGAAATCAGCTATTGCACTCCCTTTCACCGATTTTTGGTTCACATAGATGATATCGTATTCTGATAACAGGATCTGCCATCGGGCCATCCTCCCCGAGAGTGCGGGTGATTCCATCATATATTTTATCGGGTCTAGCTTTGAGATTAACCATGTCGTATGATACAACATGTATTGCCTGAGCCTCCTAGCTGCCCAAACCAAAGCACAACAGGATCTTTCGATCGACGAATACCTTGCCTCGTATTCTGTGAACTTTTTGCTGAGGTAGTATATCGCCTTTTCTTTCTTTCCCGACTCATCGTGTTGTCCCAGTACGCAACCCATTGAGCTTTCAAACACCGTTAAATACAAAATCAAAGGCCTTCCTGGAGTTGGTGGCACTAGCACTGGGGGGCTAGACAAATATTGTTTTATTTTGTCAAAGGCCTCCTGGCATTCTTCGTCCCATGCCCCAGGGTTGTGCTTTCGAATGAGTCGAAAGATGGGGTCACACTGATTGGTGAGTTGAGCAATAAATCGGGAAATGTAGTTTAGCCTTCCCAAGAATCCTCTGACCTCTTTCTGTGTACGCGGAGGTGGTAATTCTTGAATGGCTTTTATCTTTTCCGGATCCACCTCGATGCCTCTTTCACTGACGATGAAGCCTAGCAACTTTCCCGAGGTAACCCCGAATGTACATTTAACCGGATTAAGCCTTAGCTGAAACTTTCTCAGTCTTTCAAATAACTTTTTGAGGTTCACAATATGTTCCTCTTCTCCTCGGGATTTAGCAATCATGTCGTCAACATAGACTTCTATCTCCTTATGCATCATATCATGGAACAATGTCACCATGGCCCTCTGATACGTGGCCCCGGCATTCTTGAGCCCGAATGGCATCACCTTGTAACAGAACGTTCCCCACATCGTTATAAAGGTGGTTTTCTCCATATCCTCGGGAGCCATTTTGATCTGATTATACCCCGAAAATCCATCCATGAAAGAAAATAATGAATGCTTCGCCGTATTGTCCACCAATGTGTCGATATGTGGTAAGGGAAAATTATCCTTAGGACTTGCGCGGTTCAAGTCACGATAATCCATGCACATTCGCACTTTACCATCCTTCTTTGGCACTGGGACAATATTAGCCACCCATTCTGGATATCTGGAAGCTTGTAGGAAGCCTGCATTAAATTGCCTCTTGACTTCCTCTTTTATCTTCAGCAGCATTTCGGGCCTCATCTGCCTTAATTTTTGTTGGATGGGTTTACATTCGGGTCTCAGCGGGAGCTTATGAACCATTATGTCCCCGTCCAATCCCGGCATATCCTGATAGGACCATGCAAACACGTCTTTGTACTCATGAAGCAAATCAATCAAATGATGCCTGGTGTCCTCTGAGAGTGAGGTCCCAATCTTCACTTCTTGCTTATTTTCATTAGTGCCCAGGTTTATTGTTTCAACAGATTCTTGATGAGGTAGAATCTGTTTGTCCTCTTGTTCCACCAACCTTAGCAAGTCAGGAGACGAGACATAGTCTTCGGCATTTCCCTCATCCTCGAATTCTCCTAAACAAACGGTCCTTTCAAAATTGATTTCAAGATTGGTAACGGGTTCGTTCATGTCATTGGCATCTGAACACTTGAAAATTGAATGGGAAAGAGAACACTATAGAGGGACATCCAAGTTTTGGAAACAACAAACAAAACATTATGGCATGGTATGAGGTAAGTGCAAGAACAGGCCATGAAATGAAAGAATAATTATGGAGTAGATGCAAATGCAAAAGGTTATGACAAAATGCTTCTTCATTAATATTCATTTAATAGATAAAGAGCAGACGATAGCTCTTACAAAAGAATCTCATTGTATTTAGGGACACAAAAAGTGAATATCGGGCATTACTCTGAAGAAGACTTATAAATCACAAGAAGGTCCTCAGCGGTCCAATTGTTCAACATGTAACCCGGGGGACAAGTGCGTATCCTCGAAATACTTTTACTTGCATCAGCTTCTTCATCAACGACATTTATACAAATGTTCTGGAAAGCCTTCTCAACGAGTAGCAGTGGGCTGTGCACATTTTCTTGCCCTGGATACATGATCCCAGCGGATGTGAATGTCCTTGATAAATGGGGGTACTCGATGGGTTCCCATTCCGGTTCTCGTCCTAAAGTCCTCGCAACCCTTCTTTCTTGCTCATTCTTCCACTGTTTCTTCAAGTGATGTGCATTCGGTTGGAATCCTAGACCAAATCGTGCCTTATGAGGTACTGGCTTTAAGGCCCTGACTATCCCTTGATGATGTCTTCCCAAACCTTTCCTTGCTCGAGCCCCTCTCCCCACTGTCAGCTTGATTCCCATTTTAGTATTCTTCGACAGCCTAGGCACGGGAATTCTGTTTCCTTCAACCACAAATGTGGCGTTGACAAACTCAAAGGATCTAAAGGAATATTCCACGGCGTCTTTGTTCGCTTCGAGGTAAGGTGTGTCTGCAAAGATAGACGCAACAATATCCTCTTCACCCTCAACGGTAACCAAGCAGCCATCCATGATAAACTTTATTTTCTGATGAAGGGATAATGGAACTGCCCCAGCCGAATGGATCCATGGCCTCCCCAGGAGGCAATTATATGAAGGGGTGATGTCCATAACTTGGAACTCGATGTCATAGATATAAGGACCCACTTCTAGAGGGATCTCAATTTTCCCTACAACTTCTCGTCTCGTTCCATCAAATGCCCTCACCGTGGAATGACACGGCCTCAAATAGGACAAATCTATCGGAATTCTGAAAAGTGTGGCCAGGGGCATAACATTAAGTACTGATCCATTATCAATAAGCACGTTTGGTATTATATAACCTTTACAGCGGGTTGTTATGTGCAGCGCCTTCATAGAGCCTCTACCGTTTGGTGGTATTTCATCATCACTGAAGGAGATGAAATTATCAGTGTTCAAGTTATTGATCCACCTATCAAGCTTTTCGACCGATATATTGTTTGCTACATAGGCTTGATTCAATACCTTTAACAAGGCATTTCGATGTGGCTCTGAGTTCAATAATAAGGATAATACCGAAATACGTGCAGGTTGCTTACTTAATTGTTCGACCACGCTGTACTCACTGTGTTTAATGAATTTCAAAAATTCCTGCGCCTCTTCTTCATTTACAGGTCTTTTAGTCTCTTGTCGTTCGGGCGGACTTTTCGATTCGACTTCAGCCTCAAACATGGGTGCCTTTCCCTTTTGTTTTAAATCATTATTCCTCTTTGCTGGTTCAACTTCTTTGGAATAGCATCTTCCACTCCGGGTAAAGTGACCAACTTCTCCGATATTTTTAGCCGTGCCTTGGGATTTTTCACTTTCAGGAGTGACGATATTAACATCGTACTTCCAAGGTATTGCCTTACTATCTTGGTACGGAAAAGGCGATGGCGGCTCAATTACCATTTTTGGTTTTACTAGTTCTCTCCTCGCATCATAATATATTATTAGTGGTCGTTCAGCAGTGTAAGGGAGATCCGATGATTGACCATCAGAGGCACATATTTCTCCTTCATCGGCCTCTCTTCTTCCGTTGAAGATTTCAATCTCTTTGCTATCCATCATGCCTTGGAGTAGTTCTTTAAATTGCTCACAGGATTGGATATTGTGTCCTATGCCTTCATGAAAGTCACAAAAATTTTGACTTTTCATATTTCTTTTCTCGGTTACTCCTCTAAGACGACAGAGTAACCCTTTTTCGAGCAACACCTCCCAGATTCTCTGCAAAGGTGTGCTTATTTCTGAAACGACTCTTCTGGTTTGCAATTCACTTATTTCTTCCACTGCACTTATATTTCTTTCAGCATGATTTGGGAACGGGTCTCCGGTCGCATCACTAGTACCGTCGAAGCGTAAGACACCCGCATCGATTAGTCCTTGGACTCTTCGTTTAAAGGCAATGCAGTTTTCCGTAGAGTGCCCCTGGTTCCCCGCATGGTATGCACAGCTAGCATTAAGGTCGTACCACTTTGGGTACGGGGGTTTCAACGGTGCCATGTAATGAGGAGATATCAACTGTTTTTCCAAAAGCTTAGGGTACAGTTCCCCGTAAGATATAGGAATAGGAGTGAATTGGGGTCTCTCGGGGTTAGGCCTCACTGGCCTTGGTTCTCCTCTAGGTTGGCATTGAGTAGAGCCAGCATTTTGAGGAAACGTGGTGGCTGGCCTCGGGTTGTTGGTTGCATAGACAGGGTAAGAAGGATAGGGAGGTGGTGGTTGGTAATAGGGGGCTTGTGGTTGATAGAAGTTTGGTGGCGGGTAATTTCGAGGTCGAAATTGATTAGGATATGGACTAGGAGCGTAACGGTTTCCGGTTCCCAGCATGTGGGCTTCCGGCTCCTTTTTTCTCATAGGCACTGCCTTCTTCGAACCTTCTCCTTCCATTCTTCCACTTTTAACCGCATTTTCTATTAGTTCACCGGATATGAAAATATCCGAGAAGTCCTTTGTGGCGCTTCCCACTAATTTATCATAGAATGGCGCCTTCAGGGTATTGATGAACAGGACTGCTATCTCGGTCTTGGTCAATGGAGGTTCCACCTGAGCCGAGATGTCTCTCCACCTCTGCGCATATTGTCTAAAAGTTTCTGATGGCTTTTTCTCCATCATTTGTAGTGTCATGCGGTCGGGTACCATATCGGAGACGTGTTTGTACTGCTCGCAAAATGCCACGGCTAGATCCTTCCAGGTTCGGATCCTTTCTCTACTGAGTTGGTTGTACCAGCGGAGAGCTGATCCGGTCAAACTGTCCTGAAAACAATGTATAAGCAGCTTGTCTTCATTGACATAACCAGTCATTTTTCGGCAGAACATAACGAGATGTGCCTTCGGGCATCTCGAGCCATCATACTTTTCAAAATCCGGTGCTTTGAATTTTGGAGGGAGGACCAAATCAGGTACCAGACTAAGTTCTTTAGCGTTTAGCGCCGAGAAGACTTCAATGCCTTCTATCGCTCTAAGTCTTTCCTCCAGACTTCTATATTTTTCTTGGACTTCATGATCCTCTATCTTTAGCCTAGCGATTTCTGCAGGATCGTCTAGGTCTGGGACAGGTGGATCCATTGGAGCAGTTCCTGGGTTTGCCACGAATACCCCCTGTCCTACAGGAGGAGGTGTTATAGGCCGTTGTTCCAGGCCCGCGGGTCCCCCTTGCGTGTATCCTCTATGTATCACGTGAGGCGGAGTAAACCCAGAAGGGTAGGGCAGATCCTGATCAAGATTCACAACCTCAGGGTTTTGTATAGGTCCCTTTCCTTTGACTAGGGCCGACATCATTTCCATCATTTTGGCCAATTGGTCCTTCTGTTCAGTGGATTCTTCCCGAGACCTTATCATCAACTCTCTCGTCTCCTGTTGCGACCTGGCTAACTGTTCCTGTAATTCTTTCTGAATTCTCTCCATCCTTTCAATTCTTTCGTTAAACTCAGCCTCCATTGCTCTGGCTTGTCGACGTGTTCTATACGTATGGTGTGATTCCAGGTTTACAACGTCGCAACTGCGCATTATACGATTCTACTCTTTAGCGAATGATCGTGGGATATGCAGTGAATGAATGAATGAATGAATGTTGAATGTTAATTATGAATGCATATGCAAAATCGGTGTTGATTCCAGATAGCCCCTATTTAGGCATTTCATTAATCAAAAGAGTCTATTTACATAACGTTTTTTCCATCATTTGATTCAGCTTTCATACAAACTTCCTCGCTACATTGCCATAATTTTTCACTCGTTCCAAGAATTCTGATATGCTCGATCTCTGTCTAGGCGGGAATTTGCAGCTAAGAGTCTCCGCTTCATCCGCTATTTGCATTATGTGCATGGCTACCGTACGAATCTCGTTGATCAAGTATTTGAGATTTTCATCCTTTTCGCAGAGGGCTCTTTCGTAAGCGTGGGTATCTCTATCATACTGACCCTTCTTTTCTTCCAAAGCTTCCAAGAGAGTATCCAGTTGTTGTTGTCGGGCATGTAGTGTGTCTTCTAAATCCCATATCGTTTCTTTCAATTCTTGACGCTTAACTCGACTAGTCATCAGTTCAACAGATGTAGCTTCATACTCAGCAGACTTCTTTCTTAACTCTATTGCAGCCCGTGCAGCCTTTCCTTCTTCTTTCTTTGCTTTTCCTTTCCAAAATTCCATCCCACCTTTGGCATTACTCAATTCCTTTTTCCATTCCGCTGACGACTTGCCCAGCCCGCTGTTCTTTATGGTGCCTCTCAACTTTTTATTTTCCAGATGAAGATCTCTTAAGTCGTTTCTTACGACCTCGGCTTCTTTTTGCACCTTCTCGGCCCTGGATCTTTCAATTTGAACATCGATCTTCAGCTGATAGTTTTCTTCCTGAAGGGCACTAAGATCCCGTAACATCTTGGTCTTCTCGCGTTCGAATTCTTGTCTCGCCGTCTCTAGCTCGGATGGGATTTCTTTCAAGAAAGGATTTTGAAAGGCGTGATCTGCCAATGAGACTCGCAAACTACTCATCCGTTGCTTCCTCCATGCATCATAGTCCTGGGTGATATTATCGGCGTATAAAGCCAACTCCATCAGATGAATTCTTTTCCAAGCCTTTGCAGTGTCTCGGACTTTCTTCATGTAACCTTCACCTGCAAAAACAAATTCTGACTGTGCTAGACCACTGGTGGCGGGTATAAACTGCCGCAAAGAGAACTGTCTCTGAACCAAAAGAGGAGCGTAACCAATCCCTCCCCACAATCCGAGTAGTGGTACCCAGTCATGGTTTCCGACTTTATACAACAGAAGCGAAGGGCGTATCCACGGCGCTCTCCAAATTATGTCCTCGGCACGCAGGTTCTGAAATACTGAGACCCAATGCTGTTCAGTAACCTCCTTCGGCCATTCTTTCTTAAGGTGAGCTTCCAACGGGGCAAATGTCTTCGAAAACATGTGGAATGGTGTGCGCTCTACCTTCCAAAAGTGACTCAAAATCCAAACGTTAAGTAGCTGTGTGCATCCGATGAACCGTCCTTCTCCTCTTTTTCTACAATTGCTCAAAGATCTGAAGGTCTCTGCTAGGATGGTTGGGGCAGGATTGATACATTGCTTCAACTTTTCAAAGAAATCGACCACAGCTACTTCTATATGCTCGAGAATCTTCGGAAAGACAACCAAATCATAGATGGCCAAAGCAAACAAATTTATCCGTTTCAACATGTCAGGATGATTTAAAACCAGGTCTCGTAGTGAAAACCACGGGACACAGCTGATTTCATTCTTCTTCTTTATTTGCTTTTCGGCCCATGCATCGGTCATATCCGTCAGCCTTACTAACTTTTTCTTGAATGTCATCGGCTTGGGCTCTTTGACATATATTTTGTAGGTTTGCATGTTTTCGACACGCAGCAGAGCAGCATACTCCTCTATCGTAGGGGTCATGTTGAATGTGAAACACTGGTAACCCGGATCCCAAAATCCGATCATAGCTTGAATCAATCTTTCGTCTACTTTGACAGCAATCAGATGGGCTATGTCCCCGTACCTTTCAGTGAAAATACCTCGAGTATCTGAATCCCACTGATTCCAGATCCAAACCAAATCCTCAAGATTGTTTTGACGGACATTCACAGTTACCCGCTCGGGTAGATTGACAATGCATCCTTCTACCAGGCTATCTTCCTTTTCTCTTTGAGTCCTCAAAGACCAGTCCCGGACCACGGTGTTTGTCTCGGTCGTTTGTACAATTGACTCTTCCATTTGAAACCCGTTTTTGGCAACTAATCTTTAGTCAACACCGTCATATTATGATGTCTATGATGCACGATGAGGAATAAAACAAAGACAATCAAACTCGGTTAGTGATCAGATATAAACGAAAATAAATTAAAATAATTTTAAGCTACCCGATCCAATTTACCAAATAAATCCCATCCCCTTATATATAAAGAGAAAGTACAAAAGGTAAGAGGCGTTTCTCCCGTGTGCCTATTTTGGTATCTACTAAACGGACAGAGGTTCGGCATGGCTCTAGCTGGATGGCTCATACAGTTCATTACATGCGGTTTTAGGTTCTAGAAAGGTACCCGAATTGTCTGTACTGTCATCTACTAAGATTAGTACAGAACCTCGGTCATAGCCCATCACAGGCTTACGAGATCAATTCGAGGGATTACATTTACTTATGCCTATGCGGAGGGACGAGTTATCTCACGAAAGCATAAGTCATATGTAACCCGAAAGTATTCACTAGCCTGTGCGGAGGGACGAGTTAACTCACGAAGGCGTAGCGTTTACTTTCACTTAAGAGGGACGGAGCCCGGGTATGGCGCTCATGTCATGCTAAATGCAAGTGCGCGGTGTGTGGGGAGAAACTCACAAACCTTTCGTTTTATTTTAAAAACTAAACTTAGAGAACCGGAGCTTAGAAATTTAGAGCTTCAAAACAGGTAGACAGAACAAGTTAGAAAATATTCACAACGAGATGCAAGTACATGACTTTTGCAAAATTTAAGGATCACGACTAAACATTAATTTGAAAAAGGCATTTCGGAAATTTCGACAACGCTTTTGATTTGATTCGACTCTCGAAAGCTGGTCCCCAGTGGAGTCGCCAGCTGTAGCGACGTAAAATTTGCTTCGGTCGCTAATTGTGGCGATTTATGGAAAACTTGAAAAACGAATTTTAATTTTATTACGAAAAGGATTTTATACGAAAAGGGGAGTCGCCACCGATCTTTCTTCCTTGGTGTGATCGGACACCTAATGAAACCTTTTTACACTAAGATTTATTTTCGGGTAAAATAAGGCCGAGTTTAGGTCCACGTTGAAGTTTAGAGAAAAGTAGGGTCCGGGAGTCAGTTACGCGCGGGGAAGGTATTAGCACCCCCGCGACGCCCAAAAATTGGTATCTTTTCAAAAGCAAGTTGTCTAGATTTTCAAAAGCACGATTTCAATTTAAAACTTAGTTATGATCTGATCAAAAACACGAGCATGTTGAAGTTGTTATTCCTGAAAAGGATATCCCGTTTCTAACACGAGCCATCCGTGATTCACCCAACATAGCGATGAAATCACCGGCTTAATGCTAGAATCGGTATATTGCCTTTGTTTTCAAAACATGAAAAGATTGATTAATAGAGTTGACATAGAAATAATAATAATAATATGAAACAATATGGTACGTTAAAAACAAATGATGATAAAGGTGAAAAATATACGGAGTAAATAATATATGAAATATATGACAATACATGCACAATAATAACAGTAATAATGTAAATAAAAGAAACAGTAAATATGTATAAAACATATACGACGTAGTATTTGGACACATGCACGTAGCATATATTAAAAATAATGAAAATATACAAACGTGAGGTGACGATATTATATGAATTGACATGGTGTTATAAATATGCACGTAATATATAAGTAAAATATATATAACGCATGTTTTGGATAAAATATATAAATGTGGGTAAATAATGATAATACGAACAAATAAATAATAATAGTGAAAACCACAAACATGACATATTATTAGGGTTTATATGTAATATATATACAGACGTAGTATTTAAAATATGAATACATAATATATATTAAAGTATTGAACATCACTATTAATATGCAAATATCTACATAAAATATATTAGTATTTAAACATACGTAAATTTAAACAGGATATTATTAAAGAAAACATGATATATATATACGTAAGTATTGAAATATATAATATAAATACTAATAAAACATTAATAAACAAGGGGATTTAATAATGAAAATAATAAAACACAATAGTAATAACATAAAATCACAAAAATAATAGTAAATATAACACATAATACTAGATACAAATAATACTATGTAACATATTATAATACATGTATGTACATAAATACAATAAGAAAACAATAATAACAATAATAATACATAATATAAGTTTAAGGGAATAAATACATTGAAAATATGTATATATAATAAGTACGTATATAAAACCTTTATATATATATACATATGTAAATACTAGTCATGATAATAATGAAGATAACAAATAAAAAGAACATAAAATGTTAATAACAATACTATATATACACATAATAATAATAATAATAATAATAATAATAATAATGACAAAATAATATAGATAATTTATAATAATAATACTGATAATAGAGAATAATAGAGAATAATAGAAAAGAGGATAACAAATTAATTAAATAACGAACTAGGGCTTAATTGGAAGTAAAATAAAGAGCCCGGGCTAAATTTTAAAATAAAACTAAAAATAGGGACCTATTGAAACACGGGTTAAATCGAAGAGGGCCAAAAATGCAATTTCCCCGTACTTTTAAAACGCATCGTAGCATAGGGATTAAATTGAAACACGGAAATAAAGTTTCGGGCTGGATTTTAAAATTAAAACAAGTGAGAGGGACTTATTAGAACACGGGTAAAATATAAGGGGACCAAAATTGAAAATTTCCCGGTTATTCAAAACGCAGCGCTGCAGTGGGGACCAAATTGAAACATGGAGTAACCTTCAGGGTCAATTTAAAATAAAAATAACTTGATTGTAACTTAAAAAGAAAGCGGAAGGACCAATTGCGCAAATTCCCCACGTGACGTCAGAGCACGCGGACCTTGACCGGTCCGGGTCGGGTCGACCCGACCCAGGTCGGTTAGTATAAAAGGTGAGTTTTTGGTTTTTTTGGCTCATTTGGTACCCGGAGAGAAAAAAAAGAAAGGGGAAGGGGAGAGGGGAAAGAAAGAAAGGAGAAAGGAGAAGGGAGAAAGGAAAGGGAAAGAAAGGAAAGAGGGAAGGAGAGGAAAGGAAAGAGAAGGAAGGAAGGAGAGGAGGGATCCGGGGAGGGTCCGGTGCCGGACCGATCATCGGACCGGTCACCGTCCGGTCACCGGCCGGTCACCGGCCGATGATCAGACCACCGTGCGCGCCGCCGTCCGCCGTCGTTCTGGCCACCGGAACGGTGGCCGGAAAAAGGTAAAATTTTCGTTTTTTCCCCTTTTTTATTTTATTGTTGTATTATTAATGTTACTTTAAACATATATGCACAAAAAAACAAAAAAAAGGAATCACCTTGCGTTCTAATACTTTGATTCTGACCTAATCTCTGATCGGGGGTTTCCCTTCGCTGCTTCTTTGGATGTTTGGTGCTCTTATTTGCGTTTAGAACTCTCTGATTTTATTAGAAATTTTCCAATCCTTTACAAACTGTTTCGAATCGGCTTTTATAGCCGATTTACTTCGTTTACAAGTTATTTTTCTACTTTCTGTCCATTTGTTTTAAATGCTTGCAGGGGCTTGGGCGGTGGAAGTGACCTGGAAGGGCGGTGCTGAATCGATGGGACTGTTGGCAGAGAAGCAGCTGCTGGCAGAGGCCAAGTGGGGGGTTGAGTCGTTGTGGCTAGGGTTAGGCTGTAATGGTGGGTGTTATTGGGCTGTTTGGGTCGGTTGTAAATGAGGTTTGGGTTTAATTGGGTTAATTATGTAACGGGTTGGGTTAGCTAAACGGGAATGGGCTATTTGGGTTAAAATTTGGTTTTGTAATTGGGTTCTGGAATTAATTTGTAAAAGGCCAAAATTGGCCTATAACAACTAGTAATTACAAATTTAGTTATCTCGACAATTGCTTGTCGTGTGTTTTGTATGGGGTGATATTATTTTAGTTCAGTAAGGTTTTTTACATGTTTTAAATCGTCCATCATAATTTAGTTCAGCTTGATTTAATTTTTAGTTTTGTATTTTTGATTTATTTTGTCAAAATAAGTTTTGTTTTATGAATTTAGTATATTATTCAAAAAAAGTTTCAAAGATTTTTAATAAGTATTTTTAAAAGTATATATTTTTTCAAAAATTTTTAAATTACTTTCACTATTTTAAAGATAATATATTTATTTTTATATCATAAAAATAAAAATTAATTATATATTAAAAAATTAATTTAATTTCGATAATCGTGATTTTAAACTTGCATTCTATAAATCGTCCAAACACTTTCGGATGAATTTTCAATTTTCTTTTTACTCAGCACTAATTCTTTATATTAGGTCTTATAATTATATTTTTTTGAGAAATTTGACAAGATACCAAATTTATTAATTAAAACAAAAGGTTAAAATATGGTTCAAGTATTTGTATTCTTAAGGAAATTGAAACTTAGTCTCCATAATTTTATTTTTAAGAATTTAAATTTTCTATTTTTAAGATTTAAAAATTCAGATCTAATTGCGAATGCTGTTAAATTCTTTTTTCAAATTTGTTAGTGTGACAATTTAAAATAAAAAATTATTTGATAGCCATATAACAAAAGGAAATGACACTATAATGGACTTAAATTTAATAGAAAAAAACTTAATGGTGTTAATAATCAACTTACATTTTTAAATCTGAAAAATAGAAAAATTAAATTGTTATAAAATAAAAAGATGACTAATTTTCAAATGTATAAAAAATACATGATAATTTAAATATTGAAAAAACTTAAAGAGAAAGAGTGTGTGTGTGTGCAGAAGAAAGAAAGGCAGCCATTGTTTTTAAAATGTTGATAGCTTTGAAAGAACATGGAATGAGTCAGTGTAATTTGAGTTTAATTATTTCTTAATATTTAATAAAATATCATTACAGAGAAAAAAACTTAAACAAGGAGGTGCTGATAACAAAGGGAGAGCAACATGTAGCAATCATCAAATATTTAACATTACATAAAATCATACTAAAATATTGAATAATATTATATAGAATTAAAGAGCAGGCTAATTTCTAGAACAATCAGTAGGCTTAAACGAGACCGTCTGCTTTTCAGTATCATATCCAATTAAGAAATCCATCTGTGACAAGTTACCATAAATTGCAACATCATCAAGGGAATTGAAAGTGAAGCATATAGCTGTGTCGGAAACCCTGATGAAGGTGTTCAATGGCTTTAACTTCACATCAGCATTAGTAAAATGCACTGTAACATCAGGGATTTTAAACTCGTCTTTAGCATTATAACATAAACTCAAACCCTCAGGACCTTCAATCCTTTTAGCACTAATCTGGCTAGTCATGGCGGATTCAACTTCTGAGTAAAAATCTGATGGGAGAAGAGTCAATGTAGTGCCTGAATCAATGATTATGTTGCCTTCTTCTGATCCCAAAGAAGAGCCTGTGAACTTTATTCTTTTGGTTCCAACAGTGATGGCCTCAAGTGTAAGGAAGTAAAAGGTGTCGGGTGATTTTTTAACCAATGGAGTTGAAACTACTCCAGGGCCTGAAACTATTGCATTGGAGCCAAAGTTAATTTTGCTGGAATTACCTGCTTGGGAAATTGGCAACAAGCAGTAGGAGAATTTGCCAGCTACGGAAGTTCTCAATTGGGAAATTAGTGAAACTTGACCACCTCCAAGGCCGATAATGCCAGATGTCTTCTCATCGAATGTTCCACCATTGAAGGTTCCACATCCAATGACTGTTTTTGGCAAAGCTACGGGTCGGCCGGTTGTCGAAGCCAAGGTGAGTGTATCAGCAGCGAGATCACCGTCTGAGAAAGAGCTATCACCGTAAGAGACGGCATATTGACAAGAATGATCAGTAGAACAAGAGGTGCGTTCAAGATCAATGCATTGACTTGCACTGCAAGAAATCTTTCTGTAAGTTGACGATTTACTAGGGTCAAAAAATGGAGCGTCTTGCTTGAAACACTGAGAACAAGGCTTGCATTGAGTCCAAATAAGATCACTTCCTGTATCAGCTATTGCAACAATATCAAACCTTGGGGTTCCAAGTGATATTTTCATCAAATATTCACCGGAATCGGCAGTGAGATCAGATTCTGCTGCCGTTGTTGGAACAGAATTCGTCTTGAAGCGATGAACACGATTGAAGGAACGACGCAAGGCATTGGTGACACGATCAGAGGTGGTTTCTAAAGGGTTGTAAAAGGGAGAATTAATGGAGTCACGGTGGATTAATTCAACACTGAAGCCACCCTTTTGAGCTTCTATAGAGCAAAGTGTAGAGAGAGCAAGGATAACCAAAACTATAGCTGCCATTGTTGTAAGAATTGCTTGGTTTGGGGTGACCATGAACTTGATTATTTATATATTACAGTGTTGAAAGGATAATCCAATTAAGATTGTGAAAATTAATGAATAATTTAATAAAAAAATATAATCAATTAATTTTCCTTTGTAATACAAAGTATAATTGGAAAGATACATTTAACATTCATTTCCTATCCCATTGAATCTTCTTTTGCGATGCTTAGAATCACAAAATCTTGAGAAGAAAGGAAAAAAATATTTTTTTCTGGTGGAGTAATAACTTTCCATCTTTAATTGGGCACAGCACATTAATTCTGTAGATTTTATTTTTTTACAAATTACATTGTGTACATATTTAATGACACAATTAATTTATTAAATTTCCATTTTTGATGCATGAAGTTTTAGCCTAATATTTTTTGATTAATTTACTACAGTAAAAAAAATTATATATGAAATTATTCTCTGTATCAAAACTTTTAATATTTGAATGGTGATGTTACTAAAGGGAGCTTTTGATTTGGCAAAATTAAAATTTTGATAATAAATATTAGACCGATGATATATTTTGAAAATCTTTTTATGTTAAATACATTTGTATGAATTTTCAGTTTCAATATTTAATATATTTAAATTATTAAATTGAATGCTAAGATTTCAACATATTTTTAGAATTCAGAATATAGTTGCTGGTTGAATGCGAAATGTGTTTATGATAATTACTTAGGCATGACGCTTTTTGAAGATTTCCGACTTTAATTAAGGAAATATTACAGTTGGATAGTTATTCCTTCAATGGAGTTGTCTAATTTTATTGTTTTTGCTTAATGCGAAAAAAATATGTAATCTTTCCTCCAAAATGCAAGAAGGGGAAGTGGAATTTATATATTTTTCCATTCATACCTTTAAATTAATGTGCAAATTAGTTATAGAAAATTTATATCAGTTAACAAAAAAAATTTTAAATAAAGCGTTGACACTATTGATGAAGGCTGTAAGTTAGGCATGGTTGACAAAAATATATTTTAATAATTGAGTGTAGAAATGAAATTGTTAAGGATTATCTAAACTTTCATGCCACAATACAAATGCTCTGTAAATTTAATATTTTAAAGTCATGCATACTTTATATAATATTTATATTTCTATTTTTTTTAAGTATATAATATTTGAAGACAATCACTTTGATAAATAAATTATTTATAATAAATAAAAATAAATTGAAGCTCGTGATAATTACACACCATATATATTATAATAATATGAGGTTATAGAAAAAGAAAATAACAATCGTGTTCACATTATAGTTTTTGACACATGACACTTTTTATTTGAAGCACTTATTTACAATTTGAGTAAATTACTCATTGCTTTTTAATTTTTTAAGTTATGTCGAAACCATTTTTTTGAAAAGAAAAACGGATGTCGACTTAAAAAAAAAATGAAAATGGGGAGTCGCCACCAACCTTTTTAGGTGTGATTGGGTCACCGTATAAATGTTTTGGTCTACGAAAAATTAGAGAAAATGGATTCGGGAGTCGGTTACGCGCGGGGAAGGATTAGCACCCCCGCGACGCCCAAAATTGGTACCAAATTGAGCATTTTTCTGTCTTAAGTCTGAATTTGGAAAGATTTGAAAATACAATTCTTTCTTGAGACTGGAATGGTTTAGGTTGAGAAGATCGGGATTTCTTTCACTTCGGTAGAATACGAACATCACATCCAGCACGATTGGACACGAGATTCGTGAATTCCTCGAAACCAGAGATGTCCCGTAAGTTGCAAAATTTAGGAGGGTATTTTAGGTATTTAGGCGAACGAGAAATCGCAACCCAGCACGTTAGGGCACTATCTCCCGAATCTCCAAATACAAAAACATTGCCTCGTTTTTTAGAATATTTTGAATACAATTTTGAGATAATCTGGGTTGAAAAGCCGAGATTCTTTCGCTTCGGAGGAATACGAACATCACATCCAGCACGATTGGACATGAAGTTCTTAAGTTCCTCGAAACTAAAGATATCTCGCGAGTTGCAAAATTTAGGAGGGTATTTTAGATATTTAGACGAATGAGAAATCGCAACCCAGCACGTTAGGGCACTATTTCCCGGACCTCTGAATACGAAGATATCGCCTCGCTTTTAAACATTTTAGGTCGAATGAGATATATATTTTGAAAATGATGTAGAAATGTTTGAACATAACATGGGAATATTGTGATGATAATTGTAATGAAAAAGGATGATATAGAAGGGTGTTTTTTAGAAGAGCGTATACGTAGTAAGATATATGTATATGATAAATTGCATGATGCGGTTAGGACAAAGTATATTCACGAGACCGAAAGGAGTACGAATACTATGACATTAAAGATATGCATGAAGGTATATAAAATGTACGCAGGATACAATATTTTGGATTTTATATGATATAATATAAAAATATAAGGCTAATAAAGTATAAAATACGTGTTTATAAAAGTACGATATATGATATATAGATGTGATGTATGTATAGATATGGCATCGGGGCTAAATGTATATATATAATACGCAAAGACATATGTGTGAGCACGAAACAATATGGAATAATACGTATAATATGCGCACGAAGGATAAGATATTTGAAAGTACAAGCGTATAATATAATATAAGGTGGTAAAAATACGAACGACAATTTATACGTGATACATATATATATTTTTTTTAAAAATTACGTACGTAATGTACAAAGAATACGCGATATGTATATAAAGGATGTATGGTTTAAAAGGTGTAATGTAATGTTGGTAATAGATATACAATAGTTAAAATATGCGTATAGTATATAAAAACATTTGTGTAGCAAATATGTATGTATATGTATATAATATATACGGTACGTAATATACGAAAACATTGAATATATATATATAGCTAAAATATACGTATAATATATAAAAGAAAAATTTGAGTAATCAAATATATATATATATATGTATAAGTATAGCATATGCATAATATATATTTTTAAAGTATATCATGATATATATATATATAGTACAATCTCATAAACAATAATATTATAGATATATACATGCTAATATATTGCATAATATAATAATAATATGCTAAAGCATTAGAATACACACATATATATATAAATACACCATATACATAATATATATATATATATATATTTTTAAAATACAGCAGTGTAAAGATATATAATACATATACAGTATTTAAGATTAGAGAAAAATAATACGAATTGGATGAAATTGCAATAAAAGGAAGAATTTTGGGGCGAATTCGAAAGAAAAACAAAGAAAAGGGGCTATCTGGGCACGGGCAGAACATTTGAGGACCAGGAAAGCAATTCTCCCGCGCTTTCAAAACGATGTCGTGGCATCAGGGACCAAATCACAAAACCAGGGTAAATTGTAGGGCTGATTTAAGAGTTAAAAAAAACCTAATTGCATAAGTCCGAGAAAGCGGAAGGGCTAAAAGTGCAATTAGCCCTTCCGCTCGAAAACACGCGGACCTTCAGGCGGGTCGGGTCGGACGGATCGGGCTAGGGTCAAACGGTGTCGTTTTGAGGCTAAAACGCAGCCCCCAAAACGGCACCGTTTCAAGAGGCTATAAATAGCCCTAAACCTTCAAAAAAAATTTCATTTCTGCTGGGGGAAGAAAAAAAAAAGAGAGAGGGAGCAGGGGGGCGTACCGGAGGCGATTTCCGGTGGTCGGTCCGACCACCGGCCGGTCACCGGACCGCCGTGCCGTCGCCGGCGCCGGCCACCGCACGCGGTGGCCGAAAAAGGTAAAAATTCAATTTTTTTTAGTTATTTTCATTATTTAATTTAAAATATAAATACATATCCATATATATTATTTTTGTGTGAAAATGATGAAACAGAATCGTAAAACTAGGGTTTACCTTCAACGTTTAGGATTTTGATCTTAGTACTTTGATTCTCTGATTTCGGTTGGTTTTCTACCTCTATTTCACTGGGGTTTCGTACTTTTGAGAATAGAACGTGTAGTGGTTGCCAAAATATCGTTTGTATTTTTCTAAAAAATGCCCGAGACTTTTACATACGTTTGAATCGGCTTTTATAGCCCTTACAAATTATTTTTATATTGGCTTCTGTCCCTTTTATTTATTGTTTGCAGGAGCCACTTGCTGGAGTCGGTGGCTGAAGTGACCCCAGGGCGGTGGAGCAGCTGCTGAGTCAGAGGGTTGGTCGATTGGCAGAGCAAGGGGCTAGGGTTAGGTCCGGGTTCTGATTTGTAACGGGTTTGGGCTAGGGTAGTTGGGCTTCTGTTTGGGTAAGTGGGTAGTTAGGTTTTTTGTTTAATTTGGGCCTTTGTAAATGGGCCCGGGCAAAGTGGACCGTGTACAGCTGCCCCTCTTTGCTCATTGTCGTGTAACGGGAATAGAGCAAAGACTTAAAAGGGCCAATTTGCCTGGGCCAACTGAGTCTTGGCTTCTTTGGTACTCTTCTTGTTCTGGTAGTCTCTCTCTAGCCCACCGCCTCTTGAAGTTTTGGTTTAGTCCACTGCGACTTCAAAGATATATCCTGTAGCTCTCGTCTGCTTGCGTCTTCAGAGATGTAGTTATTCAGAGAGAAGAGATTTATGACTTCAATCTTTCTCTGCTAAACAATACAAAGATTGTCAAATCTGTTTTTCTGATCTGCTATCTGCTAGTACAGAGGGATAAGATCTGCCAAAGCTTGATCTGTTACCCTACTGCTTAGGGGGTTAAGATCTGCTAGAATTTCGCCCATTACCCTACTGCTTAGGGGGTTAAGGCGAGCGACTAGAATCTGCTTCATTGCTGATGTATGATGAGAAAGTTCGATCTGTTGCCCTAATGCTTAGGGAGTTAAGATCTACTAGAATGTGATCTGCTCCGCTCCTGCTCAGCGAAGATAAGATCTGTTGTGATTTGCCTGTTACCCTACTGCTTAGGGAGTTAAGGCGAGTGGCTAAAATCTGCTCCAATACTGCTGTATGGAGATGAGATCCGCCAAAATTCGATCTGTTACCCTACTGCTTAGGGAGTTAAGATCTACTGGAATGTGATCTGCTCCGCTCCTGCTCAGCGAAGATAAGATCTGCTCTGTTTTGCCTGTTACCCTACTGCTTAGGGGGTTAAGGCGAGTGGCTGAAATCTGCCCCAACACTGCTGTATGGAGGTAAGATCCGCCAAAATTCGATCTGTTACCCTACTGCTTAGGGAGTTAAGATCTGTTGGAATGTGACCTGCTCCGCTCCTGTTCAGCGAAGATAAGATCCGATATGTTTTGCCTGTTACCCTACTGCTTAGGGGGTTAAGGCGAGTGGCTGAAATCTGCCCCAACACTGTTGTATGGAGGTAAGATTCGCCAAAATTTGATCTGTTACCCTACTGCTTAGGGGGTTAAGATCTGTTGGAACTTGCCGTTTCCGTCAATCTCGCTACATTGTCCACTGGGGGATCTGTCTGTAGAATCGATTTCCTGAGGTTTATGCTTATGCAAATGATTAGGATGCCATGATCGAAATGAGTCAAATGCTTCCTAATTGTGCGTACTATGATGCAAAAATGAGAGTGATCTTATTTCGACTATCACTACTCATTCATCTAAGTTTCATTCGAGGTGTCATTTACACTCTGCTTGTATACCCCAAATCAAATTGGTTCTATGATGACCTGCCGAAAATGATCCTTTCCTCGGATCAAATTATTTGAAATTTCTGATCATCACTTTGAACTGAAAAGAGAGTTTTCTTTGGGTACTCAACCTTTACACCCAGGGGTTCTTTAAACAATCGTTCTGTTTTAGTTTCTTGCATTATTAGGGGTTTTTACAGAGTAACATGCAGAACTTCGTTCGTAAAGATATTTACAGTTCATCAATTGTTATTTCAATGTAACACATTTTATGAATAGTGAAAGGAAAAAATTTTGAAGGCAATTAGATTCGAATAAAGTCATCAAAGACACAAAGGAAATTAATCTGACAACAAATCTTTGAGAAGATCAAAAGATAGTGGACAAGGCAAAAAGTCAGACGCCCTAGATATCGTAGCTTGAGTTTCTATATACAAACTCCATGAAAATTTCTTTGGGTTTGACATGTGTTCGGAAGATCCAAAGTACTTTGTTGATGCCCCGGTACGTAATGTACTCCAGTTCTCGTCAGGTTAATTATAGTGAGATGCGTGTCGTTCGAAATTTGAGCCGCCCTTTCAGGTTTTCGACTCAAAACCCCTTTAGTCTCAAGGTGCCCTTTGCGGGTTTTCACCTTGGCTTCTCCATCATTTTTATTTTTCATTTTTTTTTTTTTTTTTTTGGAATAGAAGCCTCAAAGCGCCCTTTGCAGGTTTTCACCTTGGCTTCCCTTCTTTTAGACAAAATACTTCTTGACTGAGTCTGAATTCACTGGATTGGGCAAACTTTTCCCATCCATTTCCGCCAAAATCAACGCACCACCAGAGAAAGCCTTCTTCACAACATACGGTCCTTCCCAATTCGGCATCCACTTTCCTCTGAAGTCCTTCTGTATAGGAAGGATCTTTTTCAGTACAAGGTCCCCCTCGTAAAATTCTCTTGGACGAACCTTTTTATCGTAAGCTCGCATCATTCGCTTCTGATACATCTGACCGTGACGAATTGCCCTTAGCCTTTTCTCTTCAATCAGGTTCAGTTGATCGTACCGCGATTGAATCCATTCTGCCTCATCCAACTTTATTTCTGACAAGATTCAAAGAGAAGGTATCTCCACTTCAATAGGTAACACTGCCTCCATCCCATAAACCAGCGAGAATGGAGTTGCCCCTGTAGAGGTTCTAACAGACGTTCGATAGGCAAATAGTGCAAATGGCAGCTTCTCGTGCCAATCTCTATAAGTCTCAGTTATCTTCCCAACAATCTTTTTAATGTTTTTGTTGGCCGCTTCCACTGCCCCATTCATCTTTGGACGGTAAGGAGATGAATTATGATGTTTAATCTTGAACTGGCTGCAGACTTCTGCTATCGTGCTGTTATTCAAGTTCAGTGCATTGTCTGATATGATCTTCTCAGGCATTCCATATCGACAGATGATTTCCTTCTTCAAAAATCGACTCACTGCCGACTTGGTGACGTTAGCATATGACGCAGCTTCCACCCATTTCGTGAAGTAATCGATGACCACGAAGATGAAGCGATGCCCGTTTGAAGCTTTTGGCGAAATTGGGCCAATTACATCCATGCCCCACATGGAAAAGGGCCATGGAGAAGTCATAACATGCAGAGGTGAAGGCGGTACATGAATCTTATCCCCATAGATCTGGCATTTATGACACTTCTTGGCATAGCTGATACAATCTCCCTCCATAGTAGACCAATAGTATCCAAATCTCATGATTTGTCTTGCCATCGTGAAGCCATTAGCGTGTGTTCCACAGACGCCCTCATGTACTTCTTCTAAGATTTGCTTGGCTTCCACAGCATCGACACATCTCAAAAGTACCTGATCTTTTCTTCTTTTGTACAGGATATCCCCATCCAGTACATAGTCGCAAGCTAACCTTCTCAAGGTTCTTTTCTCATTCTCTGTCGCCTGTTCGGGGTATTCCCGATTCTTCACGTATCGTAATATGTCTTGATACCAAGGGTGGTCATCCCTTTCTTGACCTTCAACGTTACAACAGTAAGCTGGAGCTTCAAAAATGCTCATTTGAATAGGCTTCATATCCTCTTCTTTGTTTGCTTTAATCATGGATGCCAAGGTTGCCAAAGCGTCGGCCATTTGATTTTCATCTCGTGGGAGATAATTGAAAGTGATGTCATCAAATTCCTCAAGTAGTCCTAGAACTACTCTCCGGTAATTGATCAATTTTGGGTCTCTTGTCTCCCATTCTCCTTTGAGCTGGTAGATCACCAATGCTGAATCTCCGTACACTTCCAATGTTCTAACCTTCCGTTCTACGGCAGCTCGAATTCCCATGATGCATGCTTCATACTCTGCCATATTGTTTGTGCAGTCAAAGTCTAATTTGCATGTGAACGGATAATGATCTCCATCTGGGGATGTTAAGACTGCCCCAATTCCATTTCCTACTGCGTTAGATGCTCCGTCAAAGTTCATTTTCCATGGACACCTCTCGGCAGTTGCTACGTACATCAACTCCTCGTTAGGAAAATCAAAGCTCAATGGTTCGTATTCCTCCAGAGCCCTACTGGCCAGAAATTCCGCTATCGCGCTTCCTTTTATGGCCTTTTGACTCACATAAACTATATCAAACTCAGAAAGTAGTATCTGCCATCTTGCCATTCTCCCATTCAGGGCTGCTGACTCCATCATGTACTTTAATGGATCCATTTTCGAAATTAGCCACGTTGTGTGATACAACATATATTGCCTCAACCTTCGGGTCGTCCAAATCAAGGCACAACACAACTTCTCGATCGGTGGGTATCTCATTTCACAATCAGTAAATTTCTTACTGAGGTAATATATCGCCCTCTCCTTCCTTCCTGACTCGTCATGTTGACCTAGTACACATCCCATAGAGTTGCTGAACACCGACAAGTACAGTATCAGCGGTCTATCTGGACTAGGTGGAGATAGTACTGGAGCGTTTGACAAATATTGCTTGACCTTATCAAAGGCATTCTGACATTCTTCATCCCAAGTACCCTGGTTGTGTTTCCTAAGAAGGCGAAATATGGGATCACATTTCTCGGTCAATTGTGAAATGAACCGAGCAATGTAATTCAACCTTCCAAGAAAACCTCGCACTTCCTTCTGAGTATGCGGTGGCGGCAGCTCTTGTATGGCCCTGACTTTGTCTGAGTCAACCTCTATTCCTTTTCCACTGACTACAAAGCCCAATAGTTTCCCTGACCTGACTCCAAATGTACACTTTGCTGGATTGAGTTTCAACTGAAACCTTCTCAATCTCAAGAATAATTTCCTCAAGGCTTCGATATGTTCCTTTTCAGTTCGAGATTTGGCAATCATGTCGTCCACGTACACCTCGATTTCCTTGTGCATCATATCGTGGAATAAAGTCACCATAGCCCTTTGGTATGTTGCGCCTGCATTCTTTAGGCCGAATGGCATTACCTTGTAGCAGAAGGTGCCCCATAATGTTATGAAAGTGGTCTTATCCATGTCCTCAGGATGCATCTTTATTTGATTGTATCCCGAGAAGCCGTCCATGAAGGAAAACAATGAATAACCCGCCGTATTATCTACCAGGGTGTCAATGTGTGGCAAGGGAAAGTTGTCTTTTGGGCTAGCTTTGTTCAAATCTCTGTAATCGACGCACATTCGTACCTTCCCATCCTTCTTAGGAACAGGCACAATGTTAGCTACCCATTCTGAGTACTTGACCTCTTGCAGGAATCCAGCATCAAACTGCTTTTTGACTTCCTCTTTGATCTTCAGCACGACGTCAGGCCTCATTCGTCGTAATTTTTGCTGAACTGGTTTGCAATCTTGTTTGATAGGGAGACGATGCACCACGATATTTGTATTCAGCCCCGGCATGTCCTGATACGACCATGCAAATACATCTTTAAATTCTCTCAGTAGCTCGACAAGATCTTGCCTTGTTTCCTTGGTAATGTGCGTCCCTATTTTCACCTCCTTCCCTTCTTCCAACGTTATGTTCTCCGTTGCCTCTTTCTCGTGGGGCAGAATTTGCTTTTCTTCCTGCTTCACCATTCTCAATAGATCTGGAGATACATCACAATCCCTGTCATCTTCAAAATCCTGAGGTTCCTCTGAACGCAAGTCTTGCTCAAAGGAGACTTCAGGGTCTGCAGTATCGTCGCTCATATCATTGATATCTAGGGACCTGCGGGGTATGAGAGAATGTGCGAAGAATGAATGAATTTAAGAATGATTATTTTTATGTTATGAATGAGTTAAAAAAGAATGAAATTAGAAGGTCAAAAGAATGTTTATAGAAGAATGAAAGAAGTTTGCTCGATTTGACAAAAGTGTTCTTTATTGAAACCAAAATATCTGAACATAAGCCTATTTCACAAACGAAATCTTATTACTCCTAGGCTTTAGAGCAACAAGAGTGTTCTGGAAAATTACTCTGTAAAGTTCCTAAAGGTTACAGGAAGTTCTTCAGCAGTCCAGTTGTTTAAAGAGCTCCCCGGTTCGTAAGGACGAATGTCTTCCAAATTCTTTTGCTCAGTCTCTTTATCATGTATGGCGTTGATGTGATATCTTCCTTCCTCGAGCGACCCCACCTCGGGGTAAATTATCCCTCCTGACACAAAAGTATGGGATATGTGAGGGAATGTCATCGGTTCCCACTCAAATTCTCTTCCGTTCAGACGCGCTTTCCTTCTTTCTTGACGCTTTTCTATCTCCTTCTTTCTCTGTCTGTGGTCTGGCCTAAAACCTAGGCCAAAACGGTCTCTTTTCTCGCTTAATTTAGGGACTCGAATCCCACCTTGGAGGTATCGGCCTAAACCTTTTCCGGGCAAAGCTCCTTTTCCCACTGTCATCCGCAAGCCCATTCTGGTAGTTTTGGATATCTTGGGTAATGGCACCTTATTTCCTTCCGAAATAAAGGTTGCATTGACAAATTCTAAGGAGCGGAAAGAACACTCAATAGACTCTTCATTTGCCTCCACATAAGGTGCGTTACTGGTAACTGTTGCTATGATGTCTTCTTCCGCGTTTACAGTCACCAGTCGTCCGTCAGTCACTAATTTCAACTTCTGATGTAAAGAGGAAGGCACTGCTCCCGCCGAATGTATCCAGGGCCTCCCCAACAAGCAATTATAAGAAGGCTTAATGTCCATAACCAGAAAATCCACTTCATATGTGTTCGGCCCGATCATTAAAGGGATATCAATCCTTCCCATAACCTTCCTCTCCGTGCCATCAAATGCTCTCACTATATTATGGCATGCTTTCATATGAGAACTGTCTATTGGCAGTCTGTTTAGCGTGGATAATGGTAAGACATTCAGGGCTGACCCATTGTCGATAAGCACACTTGGCAACGTATACCCTTTGCAGCGAGTGGTAATGTGTAGAGCCTTAGTTGACCCCATGCCACCCGGTGGGATTTCGTCATCGTTGAAGTAGATGAAATTGTCAGCACTTATGTTGCTAACAAGACGATCCAACTTGTTGACGGATATATCTTTAGTAACATATGTCTCATTAAGCACTTTCATCAATGCCTCACGATGTACCTCTGAACTTAAGAGCAATGCTAACACTGATATGCGGGCCGGTTGCTTACGTAACTGTTCAACCACGCTATACTCACTGTGTTTTAAGAATTTCAGAAACTCTTTAGCCTCTTCCTCCTTTACTGATTCATTAATGAGTGCTTCAGCATCTTGCTCTTTCTCCGGGTCTAGGGCTTTTGCTTTCGTGGGTGCGACCCTGATGCCTCCCGCGTCATAACGCTTTCCATTGCGTGTGTAAGAACCTTCAGCTCGAATCTCCTTGGAAGCGTTAGCTATTTCCTCTTCTTTTGGCGTCGTTATGTTGCAGCCGTAATTCCAGGGTACCCTTTTACTGTCCGTATATGGAAAAGAAATAGGCTTGCGGATAATGACCTTTGGTGTTATCGGTGTCGCAACCTCATTATTTTTCGGTAGAGAGATGATGATTCTCGGCCGGTTGGTTCCTTGACTTGCCGGAGTTCCTTCTAATACGCATACGTCCGTCTCATTCAAGCTACCTTCGTAAAATTCTAGCTCCTTGTTATCCATGAGGTTTTGTACCAGAGCCTTAAACTCGCCACATTCCTGAATCTCGTGGCCTTCTTCTCGGTGGAACTCACAATAGTCCCTCGCTTTTTCATCTTTCTCTTTGGAGATCAACATTCCTCTTTTCATCATTTCTCTCCAAATGACCTTCAGTGGTGTCCTTACTTCAACGATGTCCTTTTTTACCCTTCTTGCATCGATTTCCCCGATCGCGTTCACCCCTTGATTGCCGTGGTTTGGCAGCGGGTTTTCCGTACTGGGGGCGTCGTCAAATTTCACGACTCCTATTTTAATAAGCCTTTCCACGGCCTTTTTGAAACTAACGCAATTTTCGATCGAATGTCCCTGTACTCCAGCATGGTAATCACACTTGGCATTAGCATCATACCACTTGGGATATGGGGGCTGCAAAGGTTTCAAGTGATAGGGAGCTATTGCGTGGGCATTATACAAACTCTGATAGAGCTCCCCATATGTCACCGGGATGGGCGTGAACTGGATCTTTTCAGTATTCTGTCTCGGACTAGATTCCTGCTTTTGGGACCCCTGTTGCCCACCTGTAGCCGCTCTCGGTTGGCTGACCGTAATTGCCTTCGAGTTGTAACTACTCGCGTTGTTTACTTCGTTGTCCTTCCTTCTTGGTGCTGGCCTTTTGGCGGTTTCTCCCTCTATTTTACCACCTCTGATGGCGTTTTCAATCATTTCCCCCGCCATAACCATGTCCGCAAAGCTTTTAGTGGTACTTCCGATCATGTGAGTAAGGAATGGGGCTTTTAAGGTATTTATGAATAGCATGGTAGTTTCCTTCTCTAGTAGCGGTGGTTGAACTTGCATGGCAACCTCTCTCCACCTCTGTGCGTATTGTCGGAAGCTTTCGTTATGCTTCTTTTCCATGTTCTGTAGAGTGATTCGATCGGGCGTCAAATCAGCCACATGGCTATACTGTTGCATGAAGGCGTGTGCTAGGTCTCTCCAGGAGCCAATCCTATCGCGACTCAGTTGATTATACCATTTAGCCGCGGCCCCGACTAGACTGTCTTGGAAACAATGAATTAGCAGTTGATCATTGTTTACGTACCCTGTCATTCGCCTACAGAACATAGTGAGGTGGGCTTCGGGACAGCTAGTCCCATTGTATTTTTCAAACTCTGGCATTTTAAATTTATGGGGGAGGACTAAGTCTGGGACCAAACTAAATTCTTTGGCGTCCATCCCTTGTCGCCCATCAGCACCTTCTAAAGCTCTAAACTTTTCTTCCAGCCACCTGCAGCGCTCCTCCAATTGTCTTGAGGATTCAATCCTTTCCCTTTCCTTCTCAGCCAAGTCCAAATCAGGGGTGAGTGAGTTGATGGGATTATCCAACGGGTTAGACCCCGAACCGTCTTGTAAGTTCACAGGCATCCCAATATCAATTTGCCCCTGTTGAGGCCTAACGGTGACAGACGGCCTTCGCAGGGGAGCCTCCGTTTGCGTTTGAGTGCGGGGTGGTGTGAAACCTGGCGGATAATCTTCATTATCTTCCGTGGTGGTAGCCATAGGGGCCTTTCCCTTATCCATTGCTCCTTTTAGCAGCTGGGCCATTTCAGCCACCATGCTTCTCTGAGCTTCCATCATCTGTTCACGCATATCGTTTTGCATTTTTACCAATTGTTCTTGCAATTGCTCCTGCATTTCCTTTTGGAGTTGCTCGAATCTTTGATCCATATTCTTGGTTTTAGCACGTGTACCGTAGGGATGTGGAGTTTCCAGATTCTTTTCTTCTCTGTAATAACTTTCACTAATCAGGGTTTTTTCGGTTTAAATGCATGTGATGTGATGCAATGCGAATGCATGAATGCAAAAGATATCGATCCCGATTCAGTTTCAATTTAGAAAACGTTGTTTAAGGAACAAAAATCCTTACACAAAACGGATTACAGACACTTTCATCGTTAGGTCTAGAGTTTCAACCCTTTTAGATAATAGGAACAAAAGTTTTTACAACAAGCTAATTACAGATATGCCTTTGCCTTTAAGCCTAGAGTCTTAATTTTCCTAAGCAACGCGGCCAATTCCCGACCTCGGTCTGATTCCAGCTCGTATTTGACGCTTAACAAATCGGCCTGTACTGCCAAGTCTTGCAGATGATCGGCGACTTCTCGAATCTGGACTATGGCCTCCCCCATAAGGTAATCTCTATCTCTGACTTGATTTTGGAAATGGCAAAGCTCTCCCTTCCGGTGCTCCTCTCGCGCTTCGAGCTGCTCAATCTGGAGTCCACAGTCCTGTAATGCCGTCTCTAGCCCCTCGATCTGATGTTTCATTTCCTCAATCTTGTCTTGACTTGCCTTTAACTCGGCTGCAGAGTTACGACTTCGATGAAGATGAAGGGACCGTCCGAGTTCAGCTACCTTAGCTTTCAGTCCTTGATTCTCTTTCTGGTTCTCTACTAAGTTCTTTTCCAGGGCTTGATTCTGTGTTCGCATTTCCTGGAACTTCTTCTCCCAACGGTCGGCTTTGGATTTTTCTTCCCGAACCTCTAGTTGCCATTGTTCAGAAGTCTTTCCCAATCCGACTCTCCTCTTTGACAGTTGCATTCTCTTGTATCGTTCTTTCAGGTCATCTCAATCTTCTTCTATTTTCCTTTTTTCTTTCTTTACCTTTTCAACCTCAGTCTTCTGGACGTCAACATCTAAGCTCAGATACATCTTTTCTTCTTCTAACTTCTCTATCCTCTTGGCGAGCTCCAGACTCTTCCTCTCAAACTCTAACTTTACGAGGTCTAATTCTGAAGGAATCACCCGTAAGCTTTCCTCCATTGATCGGGCAGTCTCCCAGCTTGGCCTTGGAATGTTGTCATTGGCCCTCTTGCTAAACCAGTCCTTGTACTCAGGGGTCGTCGTCGGGCCATCGGTCAAAACCTTCATGCAGCAAATCGTTTTCCAGGCATCAGAAATCTCTCGTATCTTCTTTTTATAATTATCACCTTTGTATGAGAATTCACTTTGGGCCAGACCTCGTGTTGCCGGTATGAACTGCTCCCCTTTGTATTGCCTCAAAACGAGCAATGGCGCATAACCGACAACTCCCCAAATTCCAGGAAGAGGTACCCAATCAAAAGTTCCGCAACGATAAATGATTTCTTTAGGAGCCATCCAATGAGCTTTCCATACAACATCTTCTTCTCGGAGATTTCGCAGTATCTCTATCCATCTTTCTTCTGTGATGTCGTCTCTTCTTGAGGTAGTTGCTGCTTCTTTCAAGGGAGAGTAGTCCTGAAAGAATACTCGACAGGGACCCCTATCGACCCTCCAGAAGTGACTGTTGAACCAAACCAACAATAACTGTGCGCAACCGATGAATCTACCTTCACTCGTTTTCCGGCATGCACTCAAGGATCGGAATGTTTCTGCTAAGATTGCGAGCACGGGTGTGACTTGTTTGCTGAGTCGATCAAATAAATCCGTGACCGCCTCGTCTATGTGTCCCATAGCCTTCGGGAAAATCACCAACCCGTAGATACTTAAAGCCAAGAGATCCACCTTCCTTTTCGTGTCTGGGTGCATCAATATCAAGTCCCTTAGACTCGCCCACGGAATGCATTTGCTATCACTTTTTTGCTGGATTCGAGCTACGGCCCATTGCTCACTCATTCCCGTAATAGTCATTAATTTTTTCACGAAAGTGGGGAGATTGACAGCCCTAACATAAGCTTTGTTATCTTGAATTCTTGGACAGCGGAGCAGGACGGTATATTCTTCTAAAGTGGGTACTAAGTCTACCTCACCGAATGTAAAGCAGCTATAGGCGGGGTTCCAAAACTGTACCATAGCCCGAAACAGATGCTTATCCACTTTAATGTCTAGCAAATAGGGCAGATCTCCGTAATTCTGATAGAACAGCTGTTTAGTTTCATCATCCCATTGGGTCCAAATGTCCCTCAATTCCTGAAGCTCGTTCTGCGCCGAACTAATACGAGTAAAGTCCCACAGCTCTGACGTATACCCCTCGGCAATACTATCTCCTTTTTCTAACTGGGCTTTCTCTGACCATGTTCGTATGTTAACGTTGTCTTCCACTTTGTCAAGATATTCATTCCCCATTACAAAACTTTCTAACTTAGAAATAGAACCGTGAATCGATACCTTTAAATGCTGGATGACATGCAATGATGACAAAACAAAAAGGGTTAGTATCACATATAATAGGTATAATTTCAAAGGAAATAAACAAGCACCTACATGGGTAGTCACTAAAGATTATCTCCGTGCTACCTAGGGCAGGCACCTAAGGCGCACTATATGTGTTTCGGTTCTAGAGAGAAAGGGTACCCGAACTAGCAGATTCCTTGATCCTCACCCATTATAGGCTCATATGGACCAAGTTCGGTTCAGGGGGACACATTTCCCTATGGCTATGCGGAGATGAAAATCTCACGAAGACATAGGTACGGATGTATCCCGGGAGCGATTCGCCAGCCCATGCGGAGGTGAAAACCTCACGAAAGCGTAGCTCCTCACTCCCACTTAAAGGTGCAACCACAACGGTCGTG
The DNA here is from genome assembly GCA_020496765.1 of Gossypium stocksii. Taxonomy (NCBI): domain Eukaryota; kingdom Viridiplantae; phylum Streptophyta; class Magnoliopsida; order Malvales; family Malvaceae; genus Gossypium; species Gossypium stocksii. Next base: position 118,814,587 of record CM035623.1, read on the forward strand.
CAAATGCAATGTGTGCGAGAAAAATAACAGACATATGCAACAATTACATGTAAAAATATCATATTTTGGAAAATTTCCAACTTCAGACATTAAGACAGGAAACAATCAATTTTTGGCTTGACTCTCTTGGTCCCCAGTGGAGTCGCCAAGCTGTCGAAACCATTTTTTTGAAAAGAAAAACGGATGTCGACTTAAAAAAAAATGAAAATGGGGAGTCGCCACCAACCTTTTTAGGTGTGATTGGGTCACCGTATAAATGTTTTGGTCTACGAAAAATTAGAGAAAATGGATTCGGGAGTCGGTTACGCGCGGGGAAGGATTAGCACCCCCGCGACGCCCAAAATTGGTACCAAATTGAGCATTTTTCTGTCTTAAGTCTGAATTTGGAAAGATTTGAAAATACAATTCTTTCTTGAGACTGGAATGGTTTAGGTTGAGAAGATCGGGATTTCTTTCACTTCGGTAGAATACGAACATCACATCCAGCACGATTGGACACGAGATTCGTGAATTCCTCGAAACCAGAGATGTCCCGTAAGTTGCAAAATTTAGGAGGGTATTTTAGGTATTTAGGCGAACGAGAAATCACAACCCAGCACGTTAGGGCACTATCTCCCGAATCTCCAAATACAAAAACATTGCCTCGTTTTTTAGAATATTTTGAATACAATTTTGAGATAATCTGGGTTGAAAAGCCGAGATTCTTTCGCTTCGGAGGAATACGAACATCACATCCAGCACGATTGGACATGAAGTTCTTAAGTTCCTCGAAACTAAAGATATCTCGCGAGTTGCAAAATTTAGGAGGGTATTTTAGATATTTAGACGAATGAGAAATCGCAACCCAGCACGTTAGGGCACTATTTCCCGGACCTCTGAATACGAAGATATCGCCTCGCTTTTAAACATTTTAGGTCGAATGAGATATATATTTTGAAAATGATGTAGAAATGTTTGAACATAACATGGGAATATTGTGATGATAATTGTAATGAAAAAGGATGATATAGAAGGGTGTTTTTTAGAAGAGCGTATACGTAGTAAGATATATGTATATGATAAATTGCATGATGCGGTTAGGACGAAGTATATTCACGAGACCGAAAGGAGTACGAATACTATGACATTAAAGATATGCATGAAGGTATATAAAATGTACGCAGGATGCAATATTTTGGATTTTATATGATATAATATAAAAATATAAGGCTAATAAAGTATAAAATACGTGTTTATAAAAGTACGATATATGATATATAGATGTGATGTATGTATAGATATGGCATCGGGGCTAAATGTATATATATAATACGCAAAGACATATGTGTGAGCATGAAACAATATGGAATAATACGTATAATATGCGCACGAAGGACAAGATATTTGAAAGTACAAGCGTATAATATAATATAAGGTGGTAAAAATACGAACGACAATTTATACGTGATACATATATATATTTTTTTTAAAAATTACGTACGTAATGTACAAAGAATACGCGATATGTATATAAAGGATGTATGGTTTAAAAGGTGTAATGTAATGTTGGTAATAGATATACAATAGTTAAAATATGCGTATAGTATATAAAAACATTTGTGTAGCAAATATGTATGTATATGTATATAATATATACGGTACGTAATATACGAAAACATTGAATATATATATATATAGCTAAAATATACGTATAATATATAAAAGAAAAATTTGAGTAATCAAATATATATATATATGTATAAGTATAGCATATGCATAATATATATTTTTAAAGTATATCATGATATATATATATAGTACAATCTCATAAACAATAATATTATAGATATATACATGCTAATATATTGCATAATATAATAATAATATGCTAAAGCATTAGAATACACACATATATATATAAATACACCATATACATAATATATATATATATATATATATTTTTAAAATACAGCAGTGTAAAGATATATAATACATATACAGTATTTAAGATTAGAGAAAAATAATACGAATTGGATGAAATTGCAATAAAAGGAAGAATTTTGGGGCAAATTCGAAAGAAAAACAAAGAAAAGGGGCTATCTGGGCACGGGCAGAACATTTGAGGACCAAGAAAGCAATTCTCCCGCGCTTTCAAAACGATGTCGTGGCATCAGGGACCAAATCACAAAACCAGGGTAAATTGTAGGGCTGATTTAAGAGTTAAAAAAAACCTAATTGCATAAGTCCGAGAAAGCGGAAGGGCTAAAAGTGCAATTAGCCCTTCCGCTCGAAAACACGCGGACCTTCAGGCGGGTCGGGTCGGACGGATCGGGCTAGGGTCAAACGGTGTCGTTTTGAGGCTAAAACGCAGCCCCCAAAACGGCACCGTTTCAAGAGGCTATAAATAGCCCTAAACCTTCAAAAAAAATTTCATTTCTGCTGGGGGAAGAAAAAAAAAAAGAGAGAGGGAGCAGGGGGGCGTACCGGAGGCGATTTCCGGTGGTCGGTCCGACCACCGGCCGGTCACCGGACCGCCGTGCCGTCGCCGTGCGGTGGCCGAAAAAGGTAAAAATTTAATTTTTTTTAGTTATTTTCATTATTTAATTTAAAATATAAATACATATCCATATATATTATTTTTGTGTGAAAATGATGAAACAGAATCGTAACACTAGGGTTTACCTTCAACGTTTAGGATTTTGATCTTAGTACTTTGATTCTCTGATTTCGGTTGGTTTTCTACCTCTATTTCACTGGGGTTTCGTACTTTTGAGAATAGAACGTGTAGTGGTTGCCAAAATATCGTTTGTATTTTTCTAAAAAAATGCCCGAGACTTTTACATACGTTTGAATCGGCTTTTATAGCCCTTACAAATTATTTTTATATTGGCTTCTGTCCCTTTTATTTATTGTTTGCAGGAGCCACTTGCTGGAGTCGGTGGCTGAAGTGACCCCAGGGCGGTGGAGCAGCTGCTGAGTCAGAGGGTTGGTCGATTGGCAGAGCAAGGGGCTAGGGTTAGGTCCGGGTTCTGATTTGTAACGGGTTTGGGCTAGGGTAGTTGGGCTTCTGTTTGGGTAAGTGGGTAGTTAGGTTTTTTGTTTAATTTGGGCCTTTGTAAATGGGCCCGGGCAAAGTGGACCGTGTACAGCTGCCCCTCTTTGCTCATTGTCGTGTAACGGGAATAGAGCAAAGACTTAAAAGGGCCAATTTGCCTGGGCCAACTGAGTCTTAGCTTCTTTGGTACTCTTCTTGTTCCGGTAGTCTCTCTCTAGCCCACCGCCTCTTGAAGTTTTGGTTTAGTCCACTGCGACTTCAAAGATATATCCTGTAGCTCTCGTCTGCTTGCGTCTTCAGAGATGTAGTTATTCAGAGAGAAGAGATTTATGACTTCAATCTTTCTCTGCTAAACAATACAAAGATTGTCAAATCTGTTTTTCTGATCTGCTATCTGCTAGTACAGAGGGATAAGATCTGCCAAAGCTTGATCTGTTACCCTACTGCTTAGGGGGTTAAGATCTGCTAGAATTTCGCCCATTACCCTACTGCTTAGGGGGTTAAGGCGAGCGACTAGAATCTGCTTCATTGCTGATGTATGATGAGAAAGTTCGATCTGTTGCCCTACTGCTTAGGGAGTTAAGATCTACTAGAATGTGATCTGCTCCGCTCCTGCTCAGCGAAGATAAGATCTGTTGTGATTTGCCTGTTACCCTACTGCTTAGGGAGTTAAGGCGAGTGGCTAAAATCTGCTCCAATACTGCTGTATGGAGATGAGATCCGCCAAAATTCGATCTGTTACCCTACTGCTTAGGGAGTTAAGATCTACTGGAATGTGATCTGCTCCGCTCCTGCTCAGCGAAGATAAGATCTGCTCTGTTTTGCCTGTTACCCTACTGCTTAGGGGGTTAAGACGAGTGGCTGAAATCTGCCCCAACACTGCTGTATGGAGGTAAGATCCGCCAAAATTCGATCTGTTACCCTACTGCTTAGGGAGTTAAGATCTGTTAGAATGTGACCTGCTCCGCTCCTGTTCAGCGAAGATAAGATCCGATATGTTTTGCCTGTTACCCTACTGCTTAGGGGGTTAAGGCGAGTGGCTGAAATCTGCCCCAACACTGTTGTATGGAGGTAAGATTCGCCAAAATTTGATCTGTTACCCTACTGCTTAGGGGGTTAAGATCTGTTGGAACTTGCCGTTTCCGTCAATCTCGCTACATTGTCCACTGGGGGATCTGTCTGTAGAATCGATTTCCTGAGGTTTATGCTTATGCAAATGATTAGGATGCCATGATCGAAATGAGTCAAATGCTTCCTAATTGTGCGTACTATGATGCAAAAATGAGAGTGATCTTATTTCGACTATCACTACTCATTCATCTAAGTTTCATTCGAGGTGTCATTTACACTCTGCTTGTATACCCCAAATCAAATTGGTTCTATGATGACCTGCCGAAAATGATCCTTTCCTCGGATCGAATTATTTGAAATTTCTGATCATCACTTTGAACTGAAAAGAGAGTTTTCTTTGGGTACTCAACCTTTACACCCAGGGGTTCTTTAAACAATCGTTCTGTTTTAGTTTCTTGCATTATTAGGGGTTTTTACAGAGTAACATGCAGAACTTCGTTCGTAAAGATATTTACAGTTCATCAATTGTTATTTCAATGTAACACATTTTATGAATAGTGAAAGGAAAAAATTTTGAAGGCAATTAGATTCGAATAAAGTCATCAAAGACACAAAGGAAATTAATCTGACAACAAATCTTTGAGAAGTTCAAAAGATAGTGGACAAGGCAAAAAGTCAGACGCCCTAGATATCGTAGCTTGAGTTTCTATATACAAACTCCATGAAAATTTCTTTGGGTTTGACATGTGTTCGGAAGATCCAAAGTACTTTGTTGATGCCCCGGTACGTAATGTACTCCAGTTCTCGTCAGGTTAATTATAGTGAGATGCGTGTCGTTCGAAATTTGAGCCGCCCTTTCAGGTTTTCGACTCAAAACCCCTTTAGTCTCAAGGTGCCCTTTGCGGGTTTTCACCTTGGCTTCTCCATCATTTTTATTTTTCATTTTTTTTTTTTTTTTTTGGAATAGAAGCCTCAAAGCGCCCTTTGCGGGTTTTCACCTTGGCTTCCCTTCTTTTAGACAAAATACTTCTTGACTGAGTCTGAATTCACTGGATTGGGCAAACTTTTCCCATCCATTTCCGCCAAAATCAACGCACCACCAGAGAAAGCCTTCTTCACAACATACGGTCCTTCCCAATTCGGCATCCACTTTCCTCTGAAGTCCTTCTGTATAGGAAGGATCTTTTTCAGTACAAGGTCCCCTCGTAAAATTCTCTTGGACGAACCTTTTTATCGTAAGCTCGCATCATTCGCTTCTGATACATCTGACCGTGACGAATTGCCCTTAGCCTTTTCTCTTCAATCAGGTTCAGTTGATCGTACCGCGATTGAATCCATTCTGCCTCATCCAACTTTATTTCTGACAAGATTCGAAGAGAAGGTATCTCCACTTCAATAGGTAACACTGCCTCCATCCCATAAACCAGCGAGAATGGAGTTGCCCCTGTAGAGGTTCTAACAGACGTTCGATAGGCAAATAGTGCAAATGGCAGCTTCTCGTGCCAATCTCTATAAGTCTCAGTTATCTTCCCAACAATCTTTTTAATGTTTTTGTTGGCCGCTTCCACTGCCCCATTCATCTTTGGACGGTAAGGAGATGAATTATGATGTTTAATCTTGAACTGGCTGCAGACTTCTGCTATCGTGCTGTTATTCAAGTTCAGTGCATTGTCTGATATGATCTTCTCAGGCATTCCATATCGACAGATGATTTCCTTCTTCAAAAATCGACTCACTGCCGACTTGGTGACGTTAGCATATGACGCAGCTTCCACCCATTTCGTGAAGTAATCGATGACCACGAAGATGAAGCGATGCCCGTTTGAAGCTTTTGGCGAAATTGGGCCAATTACATCCATGCCCCACATGGAAAAGGGCCATGGAGAAGTCATAACATGCAGAGGTGAAGGCGGTACATGAATCTTATCCCCATAGATCTGGCATTTATGACACTTCTTGGCATAGCTGATACAATCTCCCTCCATAGTAGACCAATAGTATCCAAATCTCATGATTTGTCTTGCCATCGTGAAGCCATTAGCGTGTGTTCCACAGACGCCCTCATGTACTTCTTCTAAGATTTGCTTGGCTTCCACAGCATCGACACATCTCAAAAGTACCTGATCTTTTCTTCTTTTGTACAGGATATCCCCATCCAGTACATAGTCGCAAGCTAACCTTCTCAAGGTTCTTTTCTCATTCTCTGTCGCCTGTTCGGGGTATTCCCGATTCTTCACGTATCGTAATATGTCTTGATACCAAGGGTGGTCATCCCTTTCTTGACCTTCAACGTTACAACAGTAAGCTGGAGCTTCAAAAATGCTCATTTGAATAGGCTTCATATCCTCTTCTTTGTTTGCTTTAATCATGGATGCCAAGGTTGCCAAAGCGTCGGCCATTTGATTTTCATCTCGTGGGAGATAATTGAAAGTGATGTCATCAAATTCCTCAAGTAGTCCTAGAACTACTCTCCGGTAATTGATCAATTTTGGGTCTCTTGTCTCCCATTCTCCTTTGAGCTGGTAGATCACCAATGCTGAATCTCCGTACACTTCCAATGTTCTAACCTTCCGTTCTACGGCAGCTCGAATTCCCATGATGCATGCTTCATACTCTGCCATATTGTTTGTGCAGTCAAAGTCTAATTTGCATGTGAACGGATAATGATCTCCATCTGGGGATGTTAAGACTGCCCCAATTCCATTTCCTACTGCGTTAGATGCTCCGTCAAAGTTCATTTTCCATGGACACCTCTCGGCAGTTGCTACGTACATCAACTCCTCGTTAGGAAAATCAAAGCTCAATGGTTCGTATTCCTCCAGAGCCCTACTGGCCAGAAATTCCGCTATCGCGCTTCCTTTTATGGCCTTTTGACTCACATAAACTATATCAAACTCAGAAAGTAGTATCTGCCATCTTGCCATTCTCCCATTCAGGGCTGCTGACTCCATCATGTACTTTAATGGATCCATTTTCGAAATTAGCCACGTTGTGTGATACAACATATATTGCCTCAACCTTCGGGTCGTCCAAATCAAGGCACAACACAACTTCTCGATCGGTGGGTATCTCATTTCACAATCAGTAAATTTCTTACTGAGGTAATATATCGCCCTCTCCTTCCTTCCTGACTCGTCATGTTGACCTAGTACACATCCCATAGAGTTGCTGAACACCGACAAGTACAGTATCAGCGGTCTATCTGGACTAGGTGGAGATAGTACTGGAGCGTTTGACAAATATTGCTTGACCTTATCAAAGGCATTCTGACATTCTTCATCCCAGGTACCCTGGTTGTGTTTCCTAAGAAGGCGAAATATGGGATCACATTTCTCGGTCAATTGTGAAATGAACCGAGCAATGTAATTCAACCTTCCAAGAAAACCTCGCACTTCCTTCTGAGTATGCGGTGGCGGCAGCTCTTGTATGGCCCTGACTTTGTCTGAGTCAACCTCTATTCCTTTTCCACTGACTACAAAGCCCAATAGTTTCCCTGACCTGACTCCAAATGTACACTTTGCTGGATTGAGTTTCAACTGAAACCTTCTCAATCTCAAGAATAATTTCCTCAAGGCTTCGATATGTTCCTTTTCAGTTCGAGATTTGGCAATCATGTCGTCCACGTACACCTCGATTTCCTTGTGCATCATATCGTGGAATAAAGTCACCATAGCCCTTTGGTATGTTGCGCCTGCATTCTTTAGGCCGAATGGCATTACCTTGTAGCAGAAGGTGCCCCATAATGTTATGAAAGTGGTCTTATCCATGTCCTCAGGATGCATCTTTATTTGATTGTATCCCGAGAAGCCGTCCATGAAGGAAAACAATGAATAACCTGCCGTATTATCTACCAGGGTGTCAATGTGTGGCAAGGGAAAGTTGTCTTTTGGGCTAGCTTTGTTCAAATCTCTGTAATCGACGCACATTCGTACCTTCCCATCCTTCTTAGGAACAGGCACAATGTTAGCTACCCATTCTGAGTACTTGACCTCTTGCAGGAATCCAGCATCAAACTGCTTTTTGACTTCCTCTTTGATCTTCAGCACGACGTCAGGCCTCATTCGTCGTAATTTTTGCTGAACTGGTTTGCAATCTTGTTTGATAGGGAGACGATGCACCACGATATTTGTATTCAGCCCCGGCATGTCCTGATACGACCATGCAATACATCTTTAAATTCTCTCAGTAGCTCGACAAGATCTTGCCTTGTTTCCTTGGTAATGTGCGTCCCTATTTTCACCTCCTTCCCTTCTTCCAACGTTATGTTCTCCGTTGCCTCTTTCTCGTGGGGCAGAATTTGCTTTTCTTCCTGCTTCACCATTCTCAATAGATCTGGAGATACATCACAATCCCTGTCATCTTCAAAATCCTGAGGTTCCTCTGAACGCAAGTCTTGCTCAAAGGAGACTTCAGGGTCTGCAGTATCGTCGCTCATATCATTGATATCTAGGGACCTGCGGGGTATGAGAGAATGTGCGAAGAATGAATGAATTTAAGAATGATTATTTTTATGTTATGAATGAGTTAAAAAAGAATGAAATTAGAAGGTCAAAAGAATGTTTATAGAAGAATGAAAGAAGTTTGCTCGATTTGACAAAAGTGTTCTTTATTGAAACCAAAATATCTGAACATAAGCCTATTTCACAAACGAAATCTTATTACTCCTAGGCTTTAGAGCAACAAGAGTGTTCTGGAAAATTACTCTGTAAAGTTCCTAAAGGTTACAGGAAGTTCTTCAGCAGTCCAGTTGTTTAAAGAGCTCCCCGGTTCGTAAGGACGAATGTCTTCCAAATTCTTTTGCTCAGTCTCTTTATCATGTATGGCGTTGATGTGATATCTTCCTTCCTCGAGCGACCCCACCTCGGGGTAAATTATCCCTCCTGACACAAAAGTATGGGATATGTGAGGGAATGTCATCGGTTCCCACTCAAATTCTCTTCCGTTCAGACGCGCTTTCCTTCTTTCTTGATGCTTTTCTATCTCCTTCTTTCTCTGTCTGTGGTCTGGCCTAAAACCTAGGCCAAAACGGTCTCTTTTCTCGCTTAATTCAGGGACTCGAATCCCACCTTGGAGGTATCGGCCTAAACCTTTTCCGGGCAAAGCTCCTTTTCCCACTGTCATCCGCAAGCCCATTCTGGTAGTTTTGGATATCTTGGGTAATGGCACCTTATTTCCTTCCGAAATAAAGGTTGCATTGACAAATTCTAAGGAGCGGAAAGAACACTCAATAGACTCTTCATTTGCCTCCACATAAGGTGCGTTACTGGTAACTGTTGCTATGATGTCTTCTTCCGCGTTTACAGTCACCAGTCGTCCGTCAGTCACTAATTTCAACTTCTGATGTAAAGAGGAAGGCACTGCTCCCGCCGAATGTATCCAGGGCCTCCCCAACAAGCAATTATAAGAAGGCTTAATGTCCATAACCAGAAAATCCACTTCATATGTGTTCGGCCCGATCATTAAAGGGATATCAATCCTTCCCATAACCTTCCTCTCCGTGCCATCAAATGCTCTCACTATATTATGGCATGCTTTCATATGAGAACTGTCTATTGGCAGTCTGTTTAGCGTGGATAATGGTAAGACATTCAGGGCTGACCCATTGTCGATAAGCACACTTGGCAACGTATACCCTTTGCAGCGAGTGGTAATGTGTAGAGCCTTAGTTGACCCCATGCCACCCGGTGGGATTTCGTCATCGTTGAAGTAGATGAAATTGTCAGCACTTATGTTGCTAACAAGACGATCCAACTTGTTGACGGATATATCTTTAGTAACATATGTCTCATTAAGCACTTTCATCAATGCCTCACGATGTACCTCTGAACTTAAGAGCAATGCTAACACTGATATGCGGGCCGGTTGCTTACGTAACTGTTCAACCACGCTATACTCACTGTGTTTTAAGAATTTCAGAAACTCTTTAGCCTCTTCCTCCTTTACTGATTCATTAATGAGTGCTTCAGCATCTTGCTCTTTCTCCGGGTCTAGGGCTTTTGCTTTCGTGGGTGCGACCCTGATGCCTCCCGCGTCATAACGCTTTCCATTGCGTGTGTAAGAACCTTCAGCTCGAATCTCCTTGGAAGCGTTAGCTATTTCCTCTTCTTTTGGCGTCGTTATGTTGCAGCCGTAATTCCAGGGTACCCTTTTACTGTCCGTATATGGAAAAGAAATAGGCTTGCGGATAATGACCTTTGGTGTTATCGGTGTCGCAACCTCATTATTTTTCGGTAGAGAGATGATGATTCTCGGCCGGTTGGTTCCTTGACTTGCCGGAGTTCCTTCTAATACGCATACGTCCGTCTCATTCAAGCTACCTTCGTAAAATTCTAGCTCCTTGTTATCCATGAGGTTTTGTACCAGAGCCTTAAACTCGCCACATTCCTGAATCTCGTGGCCTTCTTCTCGGTGGAACTCACAATAGTCCCTCGCTTTTTCATCTTTCTCTTTGGAGATCAACATTCCTCTTTTCATCATTTCTCTCCAAATGACCTTCAGTGGTGTCCTTACTTCAACGATGTCCTTTTTTACCCTTCTTGCATCGATTTCCCCGATCGCGTTCACCCCTTGATTGCCGTGGTTTGGCAGCGGGTTTTCCGTACTGGGGGCGTCGTCAAATTTCACGACTCCTATTTTAATAAGCCTTTCCACGGCCTTTTTGAAACTAACGCAATTTTCGATCGAATGTCCCTGTACTCCAGCATGGTAATCACACTTGGCATTAGCATCATACCACTTGGGATATGGGGGCTGCAAAGGTTTCAAGTGATAGGGAGCTATTGCGTGGGCATTATACAAACTCTGATAGAGCTCCCCATATGTCACCGGGATGGGCGTGAACTGGATCTTTTCAGTATTCTGTCTCGGACTAGATTCCTGCTTTTGGGACCCCTGTTGCCCACCTGTAGCCGCTCTCGGTTGGCTGACCGTAATTGCCTTCGAGTTGTAACTACTCGCGTTGTTTACTTCGTTGTCCTTCCTTCTTGGTGCTGGCCTTTTGGCGGTTTCTCCCTCTATTTTACCACCTCTGATGGCGTTTTCAATCATTTCCCCCGCCATAACCATGTCCGCAAAGCTTTTAGTGGTACTTCCGATCATGTGAGTAAGGAATGGGGCTTTTAAGGTATTTATGAATAGCATGGTAGTTTCCTTCTCTAGTAGCGGTGGTTGAACTTGCATGGCAACCTCTCTCCACCTCTGTGTGTATTGTCGGAAGCTTTCGTTATGCTTCTTTTCCATGTTCTGTAGAGTGATTCGATCGGGCGTCAAATCAGCCACATGGCTATACTGTTGCATGAAGGCGTGTGCTAGGTCTCTCCAGGAGCCAATCCTATCGCGACTCAGTTGATTATACCATTTAGCCGCGGCCCTGACTAGACTGTCTTGGAAACAATGAATTAGCAGTTGATCATTGTTTACGTACCCTGTCATTCGCCTACAGAACATAGTGAGGTGGGCTTCGGGACAGCTAGTCCCATTGTATTTTTCAAACTCTGGCATTTTAAATTTATGGGGGAGGACTAAGTCTGGGACCAAACTAAATTCTTTGGCGTCCATCCCTTGTCGCCCATCAGCACCTTCTAAAGCTCTAAACTTTTCTTCCAGCCACCTGCAGCGCTCCTCCAATTGTCTTGAGGATTCAATCCTTTCCCTTTCCTTCTCAGCCAAGTCCAAATCAGGGGTGAGTGAGTTGATGGGATTATCCAACAGGTTAGAACCCGAACCATCTTGTAAGTTCACAGGCATCCCAATATCAATTTGCCCCTGTTGAGGCCTAACGGTGACAGACGGCCTTCGCAGGGGAGCCTCCGTTTGCGTTTGAGTGCGGGGTGGTGTGAAACCTGGCGGATAATCTTCATTATCTTCCGTGGTGGTAGCCATAGGGGCCTTTCCCTTATCCATTGCTCCTTTTAGCAGCTGGGCCATTTTAGCCACCATGCTTCTCTGAGCTTCCATCATCTGTTCACGCATATCGTTTTGCATTTTTACCAATTGTTCTTGCAATTGCTCCTGCATTTCCTTTTGGAGTTGCTCGAATCTTTGATCCATATTCTTGGTTTTAGCACGTGTACCGTAGGGATGTGGAGTTTCCAGATTCTTTTCTTCTCTGTAATAACTTTCACTAATCAGGGTTTTTTCGGTTTAAATGCATGTGATGTGATGCAATGCGAATGCATGAATGCAAAAGATATCGATCCCGATTCAGTTTCAATTTAGAAAACGTTGTTTAAGGAACAAAAATCCTTACACAAAACGGATTACAGACACTTTCATCGTTAGGTCTAGAGTTTCAACCCTTTTAGATAATAGGAACAAAAGTTTTTACAACAAGCTAATTACAGATATGCCTTTGCCTTTAAGCCTAGAGTCTTAATTTTCCTAAGCAACGCGGCCAATTCCCGACCTCGGTCTGATTCCAGCTCGTATTTGACGCTTAACAAATCGGCCTGTACTGCCAAGTCTTGCAGATGATCGGCGACTTCTCGAATCTGGACTATGGCCTCCCCCATAAGGTAATCTCTATCTCTGACTTGATTTTGGAAATGGCAAAGCTCTCCCTTCCGGTGCTCCTCTCGCGCTTCGAGCTGCTCAATCTGGAGTCCACAGTCCTGTAATGCCGTCTCTAGCCCCTCGATCTGATGTTTCATTTCCTCAATCTTGTCTTGACTTGCCTTTAACTCGGCTGCAGAGTTACGACTTCGATGAAGATGAAGGGACCGTCCGAGTTCAGCTACCTTAGCTTTCAGTCCTTGATTCTCTTTCTGGTTCTCTACTAAGTTCTTTTCCAGGGCTTGATTCTGTGTTCGCATTTCCTGGAACTTCTTCTCCCAACGGTCGACTTTGGATTTTTCTTCCCGAACCTCTAGTTGCCATTGTTCAGAAGTCTTTCCCAATCCGGCTCTCCTCTTTGACAGTTGCATTCTCTTGTATCGTTCTTTCAGGTCATCTCGATCTTCTTCTATTTTCCTTTTTTCTTTCTTTACCTTTTCAACCTCAGTCTTCTGGACGTCAACATCTAAGCTCAGATACATCTTTTCTTCTTCTAACTTCTCTATCCTCTTGGCGAGCTCCAGACTCTTCCTCTCAAACTCTAACTTTACGAGGTCTAATTCTGAAGGAATCACCCGTAAGCTTTCCTCCATTGATCGGGCAATCTCCCAGCTTGGCCTTGGAATGTTGTCATTGGCCCTCTTGCTAAACCAGTCCTTGTACTCAGGGGTCGTCGTCGGGCCATCGGTCAAAACCTTCATGCAGCAAATCCTTTTCCAGGCATCAGAAATCTCTCGTATCTTCTTTTTATAATTATCACCTTTGTATGAGAATTCACTTTGGGCCAGACCTCGTGTTGCCGGTATGAACTGCTCCCCTTTGTATTGCCTCAAAACGAGCAATGGCGCATAACCGACAACTCCCCAAATTCCAGGAAGAGGTACCCAATCAAAAGTTCCGCAACGATAAATGATTTCTTTAGGAGCCATCCAATGAGCTTTCCATACAACATCTTCTTCTCGGAGATTTCGCAGTATCTCTATCCATCTTTCTTCTGTGATGTCGTCTCTTCTTGAGGTAGTTGCTGCTTCTTTCAAGGGAGAGTAGTCCTGAAAGAATACTCGACAGGGACCCCTATCGACCCTCCAGAAGTGACTGTTGAACCAAACCAACAACAACTGTGCGCAACCGATGAATCTACCTTCACCCGTTTTCCGGCATGCACTCAAGGATCGGAATGTTTCTGCTAAGATTGCGAGCACGGGTGTGACTTGTTTGCTGAGTCGATCAAATAAATCCGTGACCGCCTCGTCTATGTGTCCCATAGCCTTCGGGAAAATCACCAACCCGTAGATACTTAAAGCCAAGAGATCCACCTTCCTTTTCGTGTCTGGGTGCATCAATATCAAGTCCCTTAGACTCGCCCACGGAATGCATTTGCTATCACTTTTTTGCTGGATTCGAGCTACGGCCCATTGCTCACTCATTCCCGTAATAGTCATTAATTTTTTCACGAAAGTGGGGAGATTGACAGCCCTAACATAAGCTTTGTTATCTTGAATTCTTGGACAGCGGAGCAGGACGGTATATTCTTCTAAAGTGGGTACTAAGTCTACCTCACCGAATGTAAAGCAGCTATAGGCGGGGTTCCAAAACTGTACCATAGCCCGAAACAGATGCTTATCCACTTTAATGTCTAGCAAATAGGGCAGATCTCCGTAATTCTGATAGAACAGCTGTTTAGTTTCATCATCCCATTGGGTCCAAATGTCCCTCAATTCCTGAAGCTCGTTCTGTGCCGAACTAATACGAGTAAAGTCCCACAGCTCTGACGTATACCCCTCGGCAATACTATCTCCTTTTTCTAACTGGGCTTTCTCTGACCATGTTCGTATGTTAACGTTGTCTTCCACTTTGTCAAGATATTCATTCCCCATTACAAAACTTTCTAACTTAGAAATAGAACCGTGAATCGATACCTTTAAATGCTGGATGACATGCAATGATGACAAAACAAAAAGGGTTAGTATCACATATAATAGGTATAATTTCAAAGGAAATAAACAAGCACCTACATGGGTAGTCACTAAAGATTATCTCCGTGCTACCTAGGGCAGGCACCTAAGGCGCACTATATGTGTTTCGGTTCTAGAGAGAAAGGGTACCCGAACTAGCAGATTCCTTGATCCTCACCCATTATAGGCTCATATGGACCAAGTTCGGTTCAGGGGGACACATTTCCCTATGGCTATGCGGAGATGAAAATCTCACGAAGACATAGGTACGGATGTATCCCGGAAGCGATTCGCCAGCCCATGCGGAGGTGAAAACCTCACGAAAGCGTAGCTCCTCACTCCCACTTAAAGGTGCAACCACAACGGTCGTGCAAATGCAATGTGTGCGAGAAAAATAACAGACATATGCAACAATTACATGTAAAAATATCATATTTTGGAAAATTTCCAACTTCAGACATTAAGACAGGAAACAATCAATTTTTGGCTTGACTCTCTTGGTCCCCAGTGGAGTCGCCAAGCTGTCGAAACCATTTTTTTGAAAAGAAAAACGGATGTCGACTTAAAAAAAAAATGAAAATGGGGAGTCGCCACCAACCTTTTTAGGTGTGATTGGGTCACCGTATAAATGTTTTGGTCTACGAAAAATTAGAGAAAATGGATTCGGGAGTCGGTTACGCGCGGAGAAGGATTAGCACCCCCGCGACGCCCAAAATTGGTACCAAATTGAGCATTTTTCTGTCTTAAGTCTGAATTTGGAAAGATTTGAAAATACAATTCTTTCTTGAGACTGGAATGGTTTAGGTTGAGAAGATCGGGATTTCTTTCACTTCGGTAGAATACGAACATCATATCCAGCACGATTGGACACGAGATTCGTGAATTCCTCGAAACCAGAGATGTCCCATAAGTTGCAAAATTTAGGAGGGTATTTTAGGTATTTAGGCGAACGAGAAATCGCAACCCAGCACGTTAGGGCACTATCTCCCGAATCTCCAAATACAAAAACATTGCCTCGTTTTTTAGAATATTTTGAATACAATTTTGAGATAATCTGGGTTGAAAAGCCGAGATTCTTTCGCTTCGGAGGAATACGAACATCACATCCAGCACGATTGGACATGAAGTTCTTAAGTTCCTCGAAACTAAAGATATCTCGCGAGTTGCAAAATTTAGGAGGGTATTTTAGATATTTAGACGAATGAGAAATCGCAACCCAGCACGTTAGGGCACTATTTCCCGGACCTCTGAATACGAAGATATCGCCTCGCTTTTAAACATTTTAGGTCGAATGAGATATATATTTTGAAAATGATGTAGAAATGTTTGAACATAACATGGGAATATTGTGATGATAATTGTAATGAAAAAGGATGATATAGAAGGGTGTTTTTTAGAAGAGCGTATACGTAGTAAGATATATGTATATGATAAATTGCATGATGCGGTTAGGACGAAGTATATTCACGAGACCGAAAGGAGTACGAATACTATGACATTAAAGATATGCATGAAGGTATATAAAATGTACGCAGGATACAATATTTTGGATTTTATATGATATAATATAAAAATATAAGGCTAATAAAGTATAAAATACGTGTTTATAAAAGTACGATATATGATATATAGATGTGATGTATGTATAGATATGGCATCGGGGCTAAATGTATATATATAATACGCAAAGACATATGTGTGAGCACGAAACAATATGGAATAATACGTATAATATGCGCACGAAGGACAAGATATTTGAAAGTACAAGCGTATAATATAATATAAGGTGGTAAAAATACGAACGACAATTTATACGTGATACATATATATATTTTTTTTAAAAATTACGTACGTAATGTACAAAGAATACGCGATATGTATATAAAGGATGTATGGTTTAAAAGGTGTAATGTAATGTTGGTAATAGATATACAATAGTTAAAATATGCGTATAGTATATAAAAACATTTGTGTAGCAAATATGTATGTATATGTATATAATATATACGGTACGTAATATACGAAAACATTGAATATATATATATATAGCTAAAATATACGTATAATATATAAAAGAAAAATTTGAGTAATCAAATATATATATATGTATAAGTATAGCATATGCATAATATATATTTTTAAAGTATATCATGATATATATATATAGTACAATCTCATAAACAATAATATTATAGATATATACATGCTAATATATTGCATAATATAATAATAATATGCTAAAGCATTAGAATACACACATATATATATAAATACACCATATACATAATATATATATATATATATATTTTTAAAATACAGCAGTGTAAAGATATATAATACATATACAGTATTTAAGATTAGAGAAAAATAATACGAATTGGATGAAATTGCAATAAAAGGAAGAATTTTGGGGCGAATTCGAAAGAAAAACAAAGAAAAGGGGCTATCTGGGCACGGGCAGAACATTTGAGGACCAGGAAAGCAATTCTCCCGCGCTTTCAAAACGATGTCGTGGCATCAGGGACCAAATCACAAAACCAGGGTAAATTGTAGGGCTGATTTAAGAGTTAAAAAAAACCTAATTGCATAAGTCCGAGAAAGCGGAAGGGCTAAAAGTGCAATTAGCCCTTCCGCTCGAAAACACGCGGACCTTCAGGCGGGTCGGGTCGGACGGATCGGGCTAGGGTCAAACGGTGTCGTTTTGAGGCTAAAACGCAGCCCCCAAAACGGCACCGTTTCAAGAGGCTATAAATAGCCCTAAACCTTCAAAAAAAATTTCATTTCTGCTGGGGGAAGAAAAAAAAAAAGAGAGAGGGAGCAGGGGGGCGTACCGGAGGCGATTTCCGGTGGTCGGTCCGACCACCGGCCGGTCATCGGACCGCCGTGCCGTCGCCGGCGCCGGCCACCGCACGCGGTGGCCGGAAAAGGTAAAAATTCAATTTTTTTTAGTTATTTTCATTATTTAATTTAAAATATAAATACATATCCATATATATTATTTTTGTGTGAAAATGATGAAACAGAATCGTAAAACTAGGGTTTACCTTCAACGTTTAGGATTTTGATCTTAGTACTTTGATTCTCTGATTTCGGTTGGTTTTCTACCTCTATTTCACTGGGGTTTCGTACTTTTGAGAATAGAACGTGTAGTGGTTGCCAAAATATCGTTTGTATTTTTCTAAAAAAATGCCCGAGACTTTTACATACGTTTGAATCGGCTTTTATAGCCCTTACAAATTATTTTTATATTGGCTTATGTCCCTTTTATTTATTGTTTGCAGGAGCCACTTGCTGGAGTCGGTGGCTGAAGTGACCCCAGGGCGGTGGAGCAGCTGCTGAGTCAGAGGGTTGGTCGATTGGCAGAGCAAGGGGCTAGGGTTAGGTCCGGGTTCTGATTTGTAACGGGTTTGGGCTAGGGTAGTTGGGCTTCTGTTTGGGTAAGTGGGTAGTTAGGTTTTTTGTTTAATTTGGGCCTTTGTAAATGGGCCCGGGCAAAGTGGACCGTGTACAAGTTATTCCATGCTTTTTGTTTAAATTTTTTGTTTAAATTTTTAATATGTTAAATATAAAGTTTAGTTTAAATGATTTAGTCTTTATTTTAATATTTTAAATGTTAAGCTTAAAATATAGTTAAATATATATATATTTATTTATTTATTTATTTATTAAGAACATTTATTAAATTAAATTTATATTTTCAAATATAATAATTACAATTAAACACATATTAATTACATTGATTGATTAGAGTACAGTAAAGATAAATATAGAATTGCAAAAAATCAAATTTTAACAATTTTAACATTAAAATAAATTAATTTAACAATATATAAAATAAATAACCCATAAGAAATTATTAATCATATTATTTAAATTATAATATATTAATATTAATATTCAAATTATGATGTTTTTCTATTATTTTAATATTAAATAATTTTAAAATTAAATAAAATTAATATAACTGATTCTAAATTAATTAAATATTTCTAAAAATATTAACTACATTATATTTTCAATTTATTAATATTTTTAATAAATTCATTAAAACAAAAAACTAACATTATAAAATATTATAAAACTACAAAACATTATGACATAGGTTAATCATTTTTATATTTTTGGAGTAAAGATATAAAATTACTTTTTAATTAAAATATTTATTTTTTAATTTTTTTAAAAATAATAATTACGTTCTTTTATCTAAATCTAAATAAAATCAAAATTAGATAACAAAATTTATTATTTTTACTAAAAATAGACATTCAAAAGAAATATTGGATCTAAATTTTTTTTATCCAGTGAAATTGAATTCAAATTGTGCTAATCATTTTATCTATTTATTTATTTTTACTTTTAATTTATTTTCCCTATTTTATTATTTTTATTTATTGAAAATTTTAAAATAAATTAAAAAACAAGACAAAAAAATTAAACATTATGGGTATGACATCTTTAAAAAAAACACATTACAAGAGCATCCAACTAGAATTAAACCATGGTAAACAATATTTTCATTCATGTAATTTGGCTTCACACACACATATATATATTGATATTTTTCAAATTTTATTGATTAAATTTTTTTTTATAGCAGATAACATATTTAAAATATGCATTGGATTATTTTCATTTCAAAATTTAAATTTTATTAACAAACAATTGATAGGATTGTTATGGGTTTCTTGCTATATATCTCACTATTTTACTAGTTATATGCATTACAACATTACAGTCTACTTTCTTCACTTTTATTTTCATTAATCTTTCTAAAATTTTATCGTGATGAATGGTGTATTGTTAATCTCGTTATTTGTTTTGTCCTTCTCAGCCATATTGTTCAACCAAAGTTTTTCAATTCGTGATAATTATGCTTATGATAATTATCCAGCTGTACAATCTAATAATTTTTCGCCATTGTTCCCTTGTTTATGGTTAATAGATACAATTTTGCAACCATTGCTTAATTTTCCACCTTTTTTCAGCTCACCACCACCATCAGAACCTACAAGGTCTCCAGCAGAGGATCGTAGACTTGATGAATGCCAACAAATTCTTTTCAAGAATGTTGACACGAACTGCTATGTAGAAATATTAAAATCTTTGGGTGCACCCAAGATTTTACTTCGATCAGATTGTTGCCGTAAAATTATGCTAGTTCCAGATGATTGTTTTAATAAAATTCCTTTTTCTTCAGATCGTGGTGTGACTTCCAAATTAAAAAATTATTGTTCTAAGAAATTAGCTGCACCACCATCAACTTAGATTAGATTTCTCTATTTATTATAATTATGTTCTAAATAGACTTTATTTTTTTAATAAAGTTACTATCTTGTAGGTTTTTTTTTTAATAAACGATTTTTCTGCTTTAAACTGAAAGTTTAAAGTATTGAATGTCTATGATATTAGTTTTTTTTTATTTCTTCCAAGTTTTATAGTTCTTTTCTCTTTTGATACAATTGAGTTCTGTTAATATGAAAGTGAACTTTTATTATAGATATTTAACAATATTTGAAGTTAATCACTTTTGATAAAAAAATTATTTATAATAAATAAAATAAATTGAAGTTTGTGACAATTACATATCTTATATACTATAACAATACGAGGTTACCAAAAAAAAATAAGTCATGCTCTCTAACAGGAAAAATATTGTATAAAACAATGACGCAACATTATCTATATCTTTTTTCCAATAGTTTAATGTCACAAAATTTCATCCCGAATTTCATGATTTTTACCCTGATAAAAAATCAAATTGAAATGAAAATCTTGAAATTTAAGATAAAATTGTTGATGTGGTATTAGACAATTGGAAATGAATAATATCTTTGTTTCATACAATCATTTCTTCATGCTCACGTTACAATTTTTTACGACACTTTTCATTTGAAGCACTTAATTACAAATTGAGTAAATATCTCTTTTACTCATTGCTTTTTAATTTTTTAAGTTACTCCGTGTCTTTTGTTTAAATTTTTTCTTTATAATTTTTTATATTTTAAATATAAAGTTGAATTTAAATAATTTATTTCTTTGTTGTAATATTTTACTTAATTGAATTAACTTTTAATATTATCATTTTAAAATTAATGAATGTTAATTTGTTAAGCTTAAAATATAATTAAAAAAGACACATATTGAAAGCATTTATCAAATTAAATTTATATTTTTTAAATATAATAAGGGTTAGTTACATTATTAAAATATAGCAAAGATAAATATAGATTACAAAAAATCAAATATTAACAATTTTGATATTAAAATAAATTAATTTAACAATATATAAAATAAATAATTCGTAATAAATTATTAATAATATTATTTAAATTATAATATATTAATATTAATATTCAAGATATGATGTATTTTTTATTATTTTAATAACAAATAATTTTAAAATTAAATAAAATTAATATAACTGATTCTAAATTAATTAAATATTTTTAAAAATATGTTGTAATTTTAATCTATTAATGATTTTTTTGAATAAATTCATTAAAAAATCTAAACAACTAACATTATAAAACATTATAAAGTTTATATATACAACTAGCTCGTGCATTGTACGATAGTAAAAATTAATTTATAAAACAATAAAACCTAATTATATAGGTTAATGATCTTTATATTTTTAGAGTAAAGATATAATATTAGTTTTTAAATTAAATATATTTTTAAAAATTTTTGAAATGATTATTTGATAACATTCTTTTATCTAAATCTAAATAAAATCAAAACTAGATAATAAAATTGATATTTTTACTAAAACTAGTCATTCAAAAGAAATATTGGATCTGAAATTTTTTTATCTAATGGAATTGAATTCAAATGGTGGTATATCATTTTATCTATTTATTTATTTTTTTACTTTTAATTTATTTTCCCTCTTTTATTATTTATATTTATTGGAAATTTTAAAATAAATTAAAAAATAAACAAGACAAAAGAATTAAACATTATGGGTATGCCATCTTTAATAAGAAAAAACACATTATAGGTATGACAGTCAAAAAAATGTTACAAGAGCATGCAACTAGAATTAAACCATGGTAAACAGTATTTTCATTCATGTAATTTGGCTTCACACACATATATATTGATATTATTCAAATTTTATTGATTAAATTTTTTTTATAGCAGATAACATATTTAAAATTTACATTGGATTATTTTCATTTCAAAATTTAAATTTTATTAACAAACAATTGATAGGATTGTTATGGGGTTTCTTCCTATATATATCTCACTATTTTACTAGTTACATGAATTATAAGATGACAATCTATTTTCTTCACTTTTATTTTCATTAATCTTTCTAAAATTTTATCGTGATAAATGGTGTATTGTTAATCTCATTATTTGTTTTGTCTTTCTCAACCATATTGTTCAACCA
Organism: Gossypium stocksii; assembly: GCA_020496765.1. Lineage (NCBI taxonomy): Eukaryota > Viridiplantae > Streptophyta > Magnoliopsida > Malvales > Malvaceae > Gossypium > Gossypium stocksii. Next base: position 118,836,593 of record CM035623.1, read on the forward strand.
AAGTTTTTCAATTCGTGATAATTATGTCTATGATAATCATCCAGCTGTACAATCTAATAATTTTTCGCCATTATTCCCTTGTTTATGGTTGATAGACACAATTTTGTAATCATTGTTAAATTTTCTACCTTTTTTCAGCTCACCACCACCATCAGAACCTACAAAGTCTCCAGCGGAGAATCATAGATCTGACGAGTGCCGACAAATTCTTTTCAAGAATGTTGCCACGAACTGCTACCTAGAAATGTTAAAATCTTTTGATGTGCACAAGGTTTTACTTTAATCAGATTATTGTTGTTGTAACACCTCGAATTTTGGGCCTAGAAGTATTGGGCCTTGGTTAAGTTTTGGATCCTAGCTTAGTATTTTTAGGAGTTTAATTTTGGCCTTCTAGAATGTTGGAAGTGGCATGAATATGGACTCTAAGGAGAGTGATCAGAAGAGAAAATATAGGAAGAGGTTAGGAGAACTTATCATGGAAAAAAATTAGGAGATGAGATGTAGATGAAGTGGAGCCAATTGGGACTTTAGGGGTTCAGCTTTGGGTATTTATAGGGGGTGCCAAATTCTTTTTGAAGAGTTTCCCTTGCTTTGCCAAACCGAATGCTTCATTCTTCTCCTTCTTTCTAGTTCTTTTTCTTCTTTTGCAAAAGCCGAATACCAATATCCCCTTTGCCGATTTCTTTCTTTAATCTCTTAAAAGCCGAATACTCACATCCCCTTACCGATTTCTTTCGCTTTCCTCCATCACAAATTTGTTTTTGTTATTTACAACCTTTAATCAAGATTCAGCCATAACGTCTGGGCCGAGTTTTGGGTGTTACAGTTGCTGTAAGTTTATGCCAGTTCCAAATGATTGTTTTAATGAAATCCTGTTTCCTTCATATCGTGATGTGGCTTCCAAATTAAAAAGTTATTGTTCTAAGAAATTAGCTGCACCACCATCAACATAGATTAAATTACTATCTTTTAGTTAGACTTTACTTTTTTTTAATAAAGTTATTATCTTGTAGTTTTTTTAATAAAATTGGTTTTTGATTTTTCTGCTTTAAATTGGAAGTTTTAAAGTATTGAATGCTTATGTGAGTAGTTTTTTATTTCTTCCAAGTTTTATACTTCTTTTCTCTTTTCATACAATTGAGTATTGGATTAATATGAAAGTTTATTTTTTTATGAGATTAGTGTTTATTATTGCCAAGAAAAATAAGAAAATGAACTTTTATTATAGATGCTTAACAATATTTGAAGTTAATCACTTCTGATAAATAAATTATTTATAATAAATAAAATAAATTGAAGTTTGTGACAATTACATATCATATATACTATAAAAGTATGAGGTTACAAAAAAATAGTCATGCTCTCTCACAAGAAAAGGATTATATAAAACAGTGACGCAATATCATCTATATCTCTTTTCTAATAGTTTAATATCAGATTAGTAATTTCATCCTGAATAAAATCAAATTGAAATGAAAATATTGAAATTTAGGATAAAATTGTTGATGTGGTATTAAACAATTGGAAATGGATAATGTCTCTGTTTCATACAATCTTTTCTTCATGCTCTCATTACAATTTTTGACACGACACTTTTCATTTGAAGCACTTATTTACAAATTGAGTAAAATCTCTTTTACTCATTGCTTTTTAATTTTTTAAGTTACTCCATGTCTTTTGTTTAAATTTTTTCTTTATAATTTTTTATATGTTAAATATAAAATTAACTTTTAAATGATTTATTTCTTTGTTGTAATATTTTACTTAATTGAATTAACTTTTAATGTTATCATTTTAAAGTTAATGAATATTAATTTGTTAAGCTTAAAATATAATTAAAAAAGACACATATTAAAAGTATTTATCAAATTAAATTTATATTTTTAAAATATAATAAGTGTTAATTACATTATTAAAGTATAGCAAAGATAAATATAGAAGTACAAAAAAAATCAAATATTAACAATTTTGACAATAAATAAATTATTTTAACAATATATAAAATAAATAATTTGTAATAAATTATTAATAATATTATTTAAATTATAGTATATTAATATTAATATTCAAGCTATGATGTATTATTATTTTAATATTAAATAATTTTAAAATTAAATAAAATTAATATAATTGATTCTAAATTAATTAAATATTTTTAAAAATATTTTGTAATTACATTATCTTTTCAATTTATTAATTATTTTTTGAATAAATTCATTAAAATAATCTAAACAACTAACATTATAAAATATTATATATTAGCCCGTGCATTGCTGGAGACTACAAATTAATTTATAAAACTATAAAACATAATTAAATAGGTTAATGATTTTGATATTTTTGGAGTAAAGATATAATATTAGTTTTTAATTTAAATATTTATTTTTAAATTCTTTGAAAAGTAATAATTATTTGATAACGTTGTTTTATCTAAATCTATATAAAATCAAAATTAGAGAACAAAATTTATCATTTTTACTAAAAATAAACATTCAAAAGAAATATTAGATCTGATTTTTTTTTATCTAGTGGAATTGAATTCAAATTTTGCTATATCATTTTAACTATTTATTTATATTTTTTACTTTTAATTTATTTTCCCTCTTTTGTTATTTTTATTTATTGAAAATTTTAAAATAAATTTGTCATAGGCCAATTTTGGCCTTTATTAATTCTAACCCAAACCCCTTGTACAATTAGCCCATTACATTACCCAATTCAAACCCACTTTACAATTTAAAAACAACCAAACCCGAATGAAGCCCAATTCCCCTAATTTACCCTAACTGGACCTAACCCTAGCCTTTGACCAGCAACTTGTTGCTTCTGCCAGCAGTCCCGTCCACCGCCCCACTTGCTCTGCCATTCTGCCAGCACCGCCCTTGGCTCCTCAAGTGTTCACCGCCCTTCATCTGCAAGCATTTAAAACGAAGGGACAGCAACCATAATGGGGAGAGAAAAAAAAAACTTGTAAAAATAAGGCTATAAAAGCCGAATGTTTCACTTTGTAAGGGGATTCGGATTTTTACCCCAAAAAATCAATACAAATAGAGAAATTAAACACAAAGATAGTGGTATTTTAACAATATCCAGCGAAGGGATACCCCCCGAATTTACAAGAATAACAATCAGAACAAGAATAACGAAGAGACGAGAAACGAAATCGGAGAAACAGTAGGTAGATTCACCGTTCTATTTCTTTCTTTTCCTCTAGATTTCCTTCTTTTCTCTTATGCATACAAGTATATATGACGACTAAAATAAAAAATAATAAAAAATCTGAATTTTTTACCTTTTTCCGGCCACCGTTCCGGTGGCCGGAACGCCGGCGAACGGCGGCGCATGGTGGTCCGATCATCGGCCGGTGACCAGCCGGTGACCGGACGTTGACCGGTCCGGCGACCGGAGCCCGGAGCACCCCCTCCTTCTTTTCCCTCTCCCTCTCCCTCCTTCTTTTCTCTCTTCCCCTCTTCCTTTCTTTTTTTTCCTTTTTTTTCTTTCCTACGGCACAAATGAGCCAAAACCGAAAAAATGGCCCTTTTATAGTAACCGACCTGGGTCGGGTCGACCCGACCCAGATCCGCCTAGGATTCGCGTGCTGTGACATCACTGGGGTTATTTTCAACCCCAGTCCTTCCGCTTTTAGGGGCTGTGTAATCAGGTCCTATCCTCTTTACAATTTGGCCCGGGAGGTTGTCTTGTGTTCCAATTTGATCCCTTAAGCTGCTGTCCATTTTAAATAACTGGGAAAATTACGCTTCGGGTCCTCCTGGGTTTAACCCGTGTTCAAATAAGTCCCTTTCGCTTATTTATATTTTGAAATTCGCCCCAAACACTTCCTTTTAAACTCAATTTCATCCTTTTATTTCTTTTTAGTGTTATTCTTTTTAAAATTTAATAATATTATTATTATATTAATTATTATATTATTTTATATCTTATTACATATGTATGTATTATTATTATATCATTTATTACTGTTATATTTATTTATTGTTATTATTGTTATTATTATTATTATTATATTACTTTAACATTATATTATAATATTAAACTAATTACATACTTTTACATTGTGTTATTTTATATTATTTTACATATACTAACACGTACATATTATTTCATTACTTGCTTTTCGTATATATACTATCTTACGTATATATTCCTAATATTACTATATATATATTTGTACATACATGTATTAATACTATCATGCATGCATTTCTATATTACGTGTAATGTTATATATTATATTATGTATACATACATTTTTTTTTTTTTACGTATATATTGTGTTTTTACATATACCATGTTTTTAATACCATTATACCTAGACTTCTCATCCATATCATTTTGTATATTTTAATATATATATATTCATATAAATATATAGCATTATTAGTACCTTAATATATGTTTTCATCTTGCTTATTATTATATGTTTATATATATTCGTTTTGTTTAATATTATTCTCATATTCCTATCATGATTTTTATTATTAACATATTATCTATACTATGTTACTAATATCTCATTATTGTTTCACTAATATTATCACTACTATTATTACTGTTATCTTTGTTAACGTTATTACTAGTATTACTATTATTATTTTAATGCTTTTGTTACAAATTATACAACGTTCTTTTCACGTCAAATTGATCCTTTTTATAAAAAGGCAATTTTCGGTGTTTAAAAATTCGAGGGACCGTCTCCTAACGTATTGGGTTTCGATTTTCTCGTCTAAATTTAAATTCTCGAATATCCTTCTCAAGATATAAAATTTAAATAAAAAGCTTATACATTATTACTATTTTGCCTACTATATTATTGCTCTTATTCTCATTTCATCGGCACATTTCATTTTATACATGCTCCCATCGTTATTCATTTTATAACAAGTCACCTTTGCACGATACGAAAATGTTTCTTATAAAGGCAATATTCTGTATCTAGATACTCGGGAATCGTACCCTACGTATTGGGCCGTGATTTCTCGTTTAAATCTAAATAACCGAATAGCCTATCAAAATAACTACATAATTTTTCAAAACTTGTTCTCGAGAGTCCGAGATATTGCGTCCTAAGGCATTGGGCGTGATATTTCGTGATCTCGAGATAAGACTTTCTAAATCAAGGCAATGTTCGGTACTTAAGAATTCGAGAAATCGTTCCCTAACGTATTGGGTTCCGATTTTCTTCGTTTATTCCAAGTATTCGAATATCCTTTCAATAATAAATACCTAAATTTTGAATAAAAGGCTAGTTTAGCCTCAAAGGTCGAAATGCTGTACCCTAACGTATTGGATACGATGTTTCACCTCAAGGCAAACCAGCCTCTGGTTTATACACGTTTTCAACCCATTCTCAAATGATTTTAAATCAAATAAGGATCGTATTTTAAATTCTTTCGATTTCCCGAATTATCGACTTTAAAGACATTAATTAATCAACAAGGTACCGGTTTCCGGGCGTATCGGGGGTGCTAATCCTTCCCTGTGCGTAACTGACTCCCGAACCTATTTTTCTGGTATGCGGACCAAAATTGTTGTTTTAATAAATCAAATAGTTTATCAAAAACAACCCCCTTTTTGAGGTGACCGATCGCACCCTAAAAAAGATCGGTGGCGACTCCAGTTCATTTTTTAAGTCGACGTCCGTTTTGTTTTCACAAAGATAGTATCGACAAAATTAAAAAAGACAAAAAAAAAAGTTAAACATTATGAGTATCACATCTTAAAAAAAAAAAAAGTAACAGTCAGAAAAATGTTACAAGAGCATGCAACTAGAATTAAATGGCTATACACACATATTGATATTACTCCATTTGTATTAATTAAATTTTTTTGATAACAGATAACGTATTTAAAAATTGCATTGGATTATTTTCATTTCAAAATTTAAGTTTTATTAACAAACAATTGATAGGGTTGTTATAGCGTTTCTTGCTATATATATCTCACCATTTTACTAGTTACATGCATTACAAGATTATAATCTACTTTTTTCACTTCCATTCTCATTAATCTTTCCAAAATTTTATGACGATGAAGGGTGTATTGTTAATTTCATTATTTGTTTTGTTTTTTTAAGCCACATTGTTCAACTAAAGTTTTTCAATCCGTGACAATTATGTTAATGATAATCATCCAGTTGTACAACCTAATAATTTTTCGCCATTGTTTCCTTGTTTATGGTTAATAGATACAATTTTGCAACCATTGCTAAAATTTCCACCTTTTATCATCTCACCGCCACCACCAGAACCTATAGAGTCTCCATCGGTGGATCCTAGATTTTATGAGTGCCGACAAATCTTTGAAAATTTTTTTGACATGAACTGCTACAAAGATATGTTAAATTCTTTTGGTTCGCACAAAGTTTTACTTCGACCGGATTGTTGCCGTAGGGTCATGCTACTTCCAGATTATTGTTTTAATGGAATACTTTTTCCTTCATATAGTGATGTGACTTCCAAATTTAAAAGTTATTGTTCTAAGAAATTAGCTGCAGCACCATCAACTTAGATTAGATTGCTATCTTTTAGTTAGAATTTATTTTTGAATAAAGTTAGTATCTTGTAGTTTTTTTTTTTAATAAAATTGGTTTATGATTTTTCTGTATTGAATGTTTATGAGATTAGTTTTTTATTCTTCCAAGTTTTATAGCTGTTTTCTCTTTTCATACAATTGAGTATGTGGATTAATATGAAAGTTTATTATTTATGAGATCAGTGTTTATTATTGCCAAGAAAAATAAGAAAATGAAGTTTTATTATAGATAATTCTGTTTGGAACTTTGGATTCTGCAACCTTTTTTGTAACTTTTTTATTAAAAAATTAATTATGAATTTTTAAGTCTAAATTAAGTCATAATCTATTCAATCGTTTTGATGAATCTATAATATATATATATATATATATATTTAATGAAATTAATAAATATTGTATCCTGAGATAGATACAAATTGATAAAATTATTAAAGAAAATTATCTAAAAAATTATAAGAGATAATTACATAAGTTAAATCACTTTTAATATTAAATTAATTTTTATTAACAATAATATTTTTTAAATAATATTTTTTTATCTGCCTCTAATAAATTAGAAAATGGCATATAACATAAAAATTGAATGTGAAATATATGTGATAATAAAATGGAAAAGAATAATAATAATGAAAATGAAAATGAAAATCAAAATCAATTGTGATATAAGAAATAAGATTCAAATATCTTGATAGTGCATCGAGATGTTTCATTGATATCATAAATGTTTATAATGATATGATAGTATGAAACATATATGATTACCTCGAGGAATTAGCAACATGATATATGTTTATATGATTATGTATGCTGAAATGAAATTTGGACACTATGTATCTTATTGTTATTTTACTTGTTTATATGTTTAATATAAGTATGCTTGAATTTAAATTATGTTAGCATCACTGGGCACTCAATAGTCAACATAGTAATTTGTTTGTTTTTGTGTGCAGGTTTCAAGTAAGTTTGTGCACTTTTGTTTATATATTGTTAATTATATGTACCTAGGTAGAGTCATGTTTATATGTTTTTAAGTCTTTTGAAATATTTTGGTACTTGTTGCGTTGATATATAATTCTGATGGAGATATGTATGATAGTTTACTTGTTGTATTAGATGTTAAATCATAGCTAGTATGAAGTATTGAATGTCATGTTTGCATGTGGATTAAATGTGTTTTGGTATGTTAAATATGTGTGGATTGGTATGATATGATGTTAGGGTATTTTAGGTGACATTTGGAGATGGAATTCATGCTTGAAATATTGTATTGTAGGTGAAATTGTTGTTTAGTCTCAAGACATCTAAAACATGTCTTGAGACATTAAGAATAAAAATAATCAAATTGTGCATTTTTGAGTATAGATCTTGAGACTTATCAAACAGGTTTCAAGATATCATGATATAAGTCTCAAGTCATAATGGCCTATGTCTCAAGACATCTATGCATGTAAGGTAGGGGTCTGAACCAGGGGTGTTGTGTCTTGAGACATAAGGGTCTAACTCCTTGATTAATTTAGTGCGCTTAGTAGTCATTGATTAATTTGGGTGTTGATGTTTGTCGAGGGGTCCTTGATGTAGGTGCTTTTGGAGGATGGTTTGGATTGTTGGTTCTGATGGGTTCTAGTTTGCTTGATTATTCTAGGTTTGTTTTTGTGTTAATGTTGAATTAGGAGTGATTTCCTAAAACTGTTTCTGAAGTTGCGGTGTCATGGATGGCTAATGACCATGAAGGTTTTGATCTACTCGTCATGGTTTTTGTTGATACCAAAGATTTATATTTTTTTATGGAAGGCCTCTAGGAGGATTGAAACTTTTGAATTTGTGTTTGTGTGACAAAGATGGAGCGACTACTGAGGCAAGAAAGTATGTAATGGAAAAGAAGAATTTTACAGCAAGTGGGCATGGAAGATGTGAAAGAGTAAACCTAGATCTTTCTTTTGCAGGTGTTTCATTTTAATAATGTGTATCTGTTAGTGGCATAAGTTTCATTTAATTAATAATGTGTGCAATGAAAAATTAAATATCATCAAATTTAGATGACTAGGTTAGGTGAAGCATGCAAGATAATATTTTTAAGAAGATGAAAAATATAATAAGTGTGATAAAAGTTAATAAATTAAACCTATGCCACTAACAGCTACATACTCGTTTAAGCACCCCCTAATCCTTTGTAAGCAATTCTCAGGCTCTTCTCAATTAGCCCCAAAAATGAAGTTTGTGCCTCTGCTTATTCCTTTTGCAATTTTGCTTTCTATGGTTAAGGGTCAACTTGTTCCTGCCATGTTCATATTTGGAGACTCGATTGCTGATGTAGGAAACAATAATGATCTGGTTAGCTTATAAAAGCTAACTTCCCTCCTTATGGGAGGGATTTTGCTCATCATGAACCAACCGGAAGATTCTGTAATGGAAAGCTAGCGATAGATATTATTGGTTAAACCTTGTTTCTTTTTCTTTTTATGATCATGTTTATCTTGTATATTTATTAAACAGTTTCTTTTTTTCTGCATTTCTAAACACAGCTGAGAGCCTTGACTTCACAGACCATCAGCCCGCTTACATGAGTGACAAGGCTAACGGGGAAATGTTGTTGATTGGAGCCAATTTTGCATCAGCTGCTTCCGGTTATTACAATGCTACAGAAATTTTATACGTAAGCCAAAAAGTTGTTTTTATTTCTGTATGTACTTTCAAATATTCATTCATTTATTTATTTTTACAGAATGCACTCTCTTTAAGTCAACAATTGGAAAACTACAAAGAGTACAAGAATAAGTTAGCGGCTATAACGGGGAAATCCAATGCTTCTTCAATAATATCTAACAGAATCCACCTTATTAGTTCTGGGAGCAGCGACTTTCTTCAAAACTATTATATGAATCCTTTATTATTCACATCCTATACACCTAATATGTTCTCAGATATTCTCATTGAATCATATGATAATTTCATTCAGGTTTTTCTTAATACTCTTTTCACTAAATTAATATATATATATATATATATATATATAATTTCATGATTTTCTAAAGTTTCTTACAGAATTTGTACGAGCTTGGAGCAAGAAGAGTAGGAGTCACAACTTTACCACCACTTGGGTGCTTACCAGCAGCCATCACAGCTTTTGGGCATGGTAGCAATCAGTGTGTGGGTAGATTAAATAACAACGCAATTTCATTTAACAACAAGCTCAATCACAGATCTCAAAGGTTAAAGAGAAGGTTTTCTAAGCTTAAGTTAGTTGTCTTAGACATCTATAGTCCTCTTTACACCATTATCACAAAGCCTGATGAGAACGGTAAAAATACTATTATTTCTTAAAATGTTAGAAGCATGAGTAAGGCTTAACTTCTAAGCAAGCACTAATAATTTAAACATGTGAAATAGGTTTTGCAGAGGTAAGAAGAGCTTGTTGCGGGACTGGATTGCTTGAAACATCCATACTCTGCAATCAACAGTCCATTGGAACTTGCTCAAATGCGTCACAATAAGTTTTCTGGGATAGTTTCCATCCAACAGAGGCTGCAAACAGGATTTTAGCTACTAACCTCTCTAATAGTGGAAGCTCTTTAATTCAGCCATAGTTAAAATTTATAATTTATGGTTTAGCTTAAATTTAAAAAATTAAATAAAGACCCCATAGCTGGTTTTTATCATGTATTTACTTTATATTTTATGAATTTTTTTATAAGAATTTTGTTGAGCTAGTGTCTATTTTAGTCTTTCATTTAATTTTTCACCTCTTTAAAACCTTGAACTTGTATTTTTGTTAAACGCCCCAAAATCAATGAAAAAGAAAACATTTGTTAACTTTGCTAATATGGTATATCTTTGGATTGCGTAGATAACATGTCAATATTGAAAACAAATCACGTTATATGCATGTATATTGCGTAGATAACATGTATATTTTTAAAAGTATTAAAAACAAATCATTTTTCACCTGACAATATACATGTATATAACGTCAACAAAGTTAAAAGTATTTAATTTTTTCATTTATTTTACGTGATTTGATAAAAAATATAAATTTTAAAACTAAAAAGGACACAAAATTAAATGGAAAAAAGTTAAATATTATAAATTTTAAAATACAAATAAAAAATATAAAAAAAACACATATAACATGATTATAAGCTCAATAAATCATAACCGCTAGGATTCCGCACAGAATATCCCCATTTAAAGTCAGGAGCAGAAGAAAATTACTAAATTAGTTTATAAAATTATAAGAGATTATTAAATAGGTTAATGATTTTGATTTTTTGGAGTAAAGATATAAAATTAGTTTTTAATTAAAATATTTAAATTTTGAAAAGTGATAACATTCTTTTATCTAAATCTAAACAAAATTGATATTTTTACTAAAAATAGCCATTCAAAATAAATATTGGATCTAAATTCTTTTTATCTTGTGGAATTGAATTCAAATTCTTCTATATCATTTTATCTATTTATTTATTACTTTTAATTTATTTTCCCTCTTTTATTATTTTTATTTATTGAAAATTTTAAAATAAATTTAAAAAAGCCAAAAAAAAAAAACATGGAGTATGCAACTAGAATTAAATGGCTTCACACACACATATTGATATTATTCAATTTTTATTAAATAATTTTTTTATAACAGATAACATTTTTAAAAGTTGCAATTCAATTATTTTCATTTCAAAATCTAGGTTTTATTGACAAATAAGTGATCGGGTTGTTATAGCCTTTCTTGCCATATATATCTCACTATTTTACTAATTACATATATTACAAGATTACAGTCTACTTTCTTTACTTCCATTCTTATTAATCTTTTCAAAGTTTTATCGTGATGAATGGTGTATTCTTAATTTCATTATTTGTTTTGTCTTTTTCAGCCACATTGTTCAACCAAAGTTTTTCAATTCGTGATAATTATGTTAATGATAATCATCCTACTATACAACCTAATAATTTTTCGCCATTGTTCCCTTGTTTATGGTTAATAGATACAATTTTGCAACCATTGCTAAATTTTCCACCTTTTATCAGCTCACCGCCACTGCCAGAACCTATAGAGTCTCCATCAATGGATCCTAGATTTTACGAGTGTCGACAAATCTTTGAAAAAAATTTTGACATGAACTGCTACAAAGATATGTTGAATTCTTTTGGTTCGCACAAAATTTTACTTCAACCGGATTGTTGCCGTAGGCTTATGCTACTTCCAAATTATTGTTTTAATGGAATACTTTTTCTTTCAGATCGAGATATAACTTCTAAATTTAAAAGTTATTATTCTAAGAAATTAGTGGAAGCACCGTTAACTTAGATTAGATTATGATGTTTTAGTTAGACTTTAGTTTTGAATAAAGTTATTATCTTGTAGTTTTTTTTAATAAAATTGGTTTATGAATTTTCTCCTTTAAAATTTTATAGTATTGAATGTTTTTGAGTTTAGTTTTCATAATTTGTAATGTTTAATTTTTTATTTTCTTCCAAGTTTTATAGTTATTTTCTCTTTTCATACAATTGTCCAAAAAATTATAATTACATAAGTAAAATCACTTTTAATATTAAATTAATTTTTATTAAAAATAATATTAAATCACTTTTAATATTAAATTTATCAAATCCAGTGGTCGAATCAATCTATTGTCAGATCAGTCGGTCAATGAGAGTTTTCTTAAAATTTAGACTTATTTTTTAAATTAAATGGAATCCAAATCTATTAAATAGAATTAAAATTTTATTACATCTTGAACCCGACCCGATAGATGATTGTCTTATTTTAGTTTAACAAACTTTTTAACTCCACTACAATGTTACACTACTGGCTAGCTGAATTTGTTTTTCTTGATTTTAGTTTCGTACCATAACATTCTTCCCTTAGTATTCCCTTCTTGACAAAAAAAAATTATTCAAAAATAAAATTCCGGCGAGAATGGCATCGGGTTTGACGACGGCTGATTCGACGGCGAAGCTTCTCTCCGACCTCAAAATCGACGCCGGAGATTGGCCTCCTAGTCTTGTCAAGAATCTCCACCTCCTTTCTCCGGATCAGGTCTTGCATGTTTCAGATTTTCGTACTTTTGTAAAAAATTACCGGATATTTATGTGTTTATATATATAATATTTATTCGACTATGTAAATTATGCGTTATTTTTTGTTGTTTTGGCAGATCCAATTGGGGAAGATGTTGTTGGAGATGGGACAGAGGCATTTGTTTCAGCATTGGGCAGAGCCTGGCGTCGATGACGACCAAAAGAAAGCTTTCTTCACTCAGGTCTCTGTTATTTTTGAAGCTATTGAGTTCTACAGTATTCTACTATGATTTTTTTTTTCCCTTAATTAGAAATGTTTTTGGTTACTAAGGAAAATTAAGGCATTCAAGGAGTGGTTGTTCATTTTTACCGTTTATGTTTGAATTGTAGTTAAATGATTTTCAGTATTGTACATCTTAAGAGTGTACTGTTTTTTTCTTCCATTTAATATAGTTATCTAAGCTGAATTCGAGCTATCCTGGGGGTTTGGCATCATATATTAAAACCGCTAGGGAGCTCTTAGCCGACTCGAAAGCTGGGAAGAACCCATATGATGGCTTCACACCTTCGGTAATTAAATTACTCTCACTCGAAATTTTCTAAATTTTTATACAAATTGATGTAATCAATATTCAGTTGTCTTAGTTAACATGATTCGTATTATTATTAGTTTAATTTGACATATATCAAGTTTTCTTTACTCGTATATGTTCTTCTATTCTCTCTCTTCTATGCAACTGTTTTAAACATAGTAATTCTTTTTGCAGGTCCCAACTGGAGAAGTTCTCTCTCTTGGTGATGATAATTTCATCAGATTTGAGGATGTTGGTGTCAAAGAAGCCAAAAACACAGCATTTGTTCTTGTTGCGGGTGGGCTTGGTGAACGTCTAGGATACAATGGAATTAAGGTATATAACCTATAGACCAACTGTTAATATTTTTCTTTTCTTTGCCCCTTTTTGAAGAGGATTAATCACATTTTTTGCATCGTATTGGTTAATCCTGTCCCTACACCCTTGACTACTTTTGCTCCACAAACAACATATTTGACTAGCTACTCTTGACATCTTGTAGGTGGCACTTCCTGCAGAGACTACAACTGGAACATGTTTCTTACAACTCTACATTGAGTCCATTCTGGCTCTTCAAGAAGCTAGCATTCGTCTCACACAAGGTAGGCATGGTATCTCTGTTGTTAGGAGGCGTTCCACATTAAATAGCCTTTTTGAACTTTTTGTATATTGAGTCTATTCCGGTTCATCAGGAAGCTAGTAGTTGGTTCATACAAGGTTTGTGTGGTATCTCATTTGTTAGGAGGCCTTCCGCATTAAATAGCCTTTTAAGCTTTTTGTACTTGACTTAATCAGGAAAGATTAAGTGTTATTTTCCTTCAGTACTGTTGATTGCAGCAGCCAATGGGAGATTATTGAGCATCATCAGAAAAGCCACTTTCGAATAAGACAAGAATTTACCACTTTACCTGTAAAATGGCCATCATTTTATTAGGAAAATTGATAGAGTGAACAAGTAGAAAAGAGTTTCAAGTCAGGCTGTATTGTTTTCTTCGTAATCAACTATAGGAAATGAACTTATTTATTTAACCAATCTCTTTCATCTCACTAGCATAAGCAGTGCATATTCTTACAATCATTTTCTTATGTTTGAAGTGCCTAGGTCAACATAGTTGCCTCAATAAGTAAAAAGAAAAACAATTAACCTTGAAGCCTTCAGAAAATATTTTATTGATTGTTGCATTTTACAACTTATTTGCTCTCTAACTCCTGAGTGTGTCTTAAATTAAGGTACATGTCAAAAGGAGATTCCTTTTGTTATCATGACATCAGATGACACACATACCCCTACGGTGGACCTTTTAGAATCAAATTCTTATTTTGGGATGAAACCTTCACAAGTTAAACTTCTTAAGCAGGTATGTTATCTCTCATTGATGTGTGGTTGGTGACAGCTGTTGTTAGGTGCTTTATCTTGTTGTATTTGCTTGCAGGAAAAAGTTGCATGCTTAGATGATAATGATGCTAGGCTTGCTTTGGACCCTCATAACAAATACAAAATTCAGGTAGTCCCAATAAATGCCGTATAATAAACATGCTTATATTTTGATTGCTAAAGCCATTAGGTTCTTCTCTTTTCTCTTTTCTGGTCTTTTTAGACAAAACCTCATGGCCATGGTGATATACACTCACTTCTTTATTCTAGCGGCCTTCTGAATGTATGGTATGTCTCTCAAATACTCTTCTCATGCCTTTGCAAGCTTTCTTTACATTTAGATTTGCCTGTTGTCAAAAACTATTTCTTAATGCATAGAAACTCCTTATATGATGCCCTCGTCCTTGCATCTCTTTATGGTAGTAAGACTAAAACAATGTTGGTCTCAAACCCACATTAAGCTATAACATTCATGTGGCTCTCTTAACTAGCTACCATACACTTATAAATAATCCATTTTCTAATGCTTCTTGACCTTAATCGTCTCAAAATTTATTTATACTAAGTGACATTGTATAGAAAAGTCAACTGTCAGTCTCTGGAAATTGGTTTAATGGATAATTCTTTTTATATTCCACCATGTTGAACTTTTATCTTCACTTTTTGCTAGGCATGATTCTGGATTGAGATGGGTTATCTTTTTCCAAGACACAAATGGACTGTTGTTCAAGGTTAGAATCTCGATTTCCATGATTTTATCTATAATTTTCTTATGTCAGCAGTGCAAAACTGGTAGAAATAAAAATTTACTATTTCAATGTAGGCAATTCCAGCTTCCCTTGGAGCCAGTGCAATTAAAGAGTACCATGTCAATTCTCTTGCTGTTCCACGGAAAGCAAAAGAAGCTATTGGAGGAATTACTAAACTCACTCATAGTGATGGTATTTATATACAAGACTGAAACTTCTATAACTATTGGAAGCTAGAATTCTTTATATGCTTATAACCTATTTCTCTAGGGATGATGGTATTCAACTAAAAAAAGGTCTACATTTGAGTAATTTTTTTATTTTTCTAGTGCCAACTTCTTCTTTGTGCTTGTACGTGTTAAAGTTCTTTTACAATATATAGGATAATGCAAATTGCGTCTTGTCCTCTCCCCCCCCCCCAGATCTCCTTTCATTTTCTTGTATATGATATATTATACATGTCTATATGATGGCATTCAACTAAAAAAAGGTCTACATTTGAGTAATTTTTTTATTTTTCTAGTGCCAACTTCTTCTTTGTGCTTGTACGTGTTAAAGTTCTTTTACAATATATAGGATAATGCAAATTGCGTCTTGTCCTCTCCCCCCCCCCCCAGATCTCCTTTCATTTTCTTGTATATGATATATTATACATGTCTATATGATAAAACTGTTCTATGATTGGTATTTTGAGCGTCAAAGACCCTATGATTTATGCTTCATTATTAGTAATGCACCATGAAATTAACTTCAGGGAGATCGATGGTGATCAACGTGGAATACAATCAGCTTGATCCTCTGCTTAGAGCCACCGGCCATCCAGATGGAGATGTTAATTGTGAGACCGGTTATTCTCCTTTTCCAGGAAATATAAACCAAGTAATTTTTCCAGCTCAAATTCATTATTTAGATGTTTCACTTCTAGGAAGATGTCTAGTGTTATAACGAGGATTCTTTACTTTTGTAATTGATATGGTTGGAAGTACAAAGAATCACTGCATTTTACACCTGCTGAAATCTTCATTATCATTGTGATATTCATTAAACTTGATCTGGTTTTTGCTGTGGAACCTCTTATACATATGTAGAAAATGTTCCATTCATTTTCTAATTGAAAATGTTTCATTCATTGTCTAATTGCACTCTCCCTCCATCTCCTGTTCTTTTTTCGTTTCTGTTTACCAGTTGATTTTGGAGCTTGGTCCATACATTAAGGAGCTCACCAAAACAGGAGGTGCTATTAAGGAATTTGTTAATCCCAAGTAAATTGTTCACCAAAACCTTATAATTTCTGTTTTCATATATTTTGTTCCTTCTAAAGAAGAAAGCGAGTGAATATGTCATCTGTTTTGCCCTATGTTACTGCAGGTATAAAGATGCTAGTAAAACATCATTTAAGTCCTCAACTCGACTCGAGTGTATGATGCAAGACTATCCTAAAACATTGCCTCCATCAGCAAGAGTCGGATTTACGGTAATCGGTGGTTTGAATCCTTTCTTATAATTTCACTTAAGTCTTTTTAGTGTTAATAGGCCTCACTTCCTGTCTTACGTCAGATAGGATCCTACTTCTCTTGTGGTTCTGTGAATGAATTTGCTACTAATGTAAATATATACTCATCATTAACCTGATGTAATGTGACTGTGTAGGTAATGGATACATGGCTTGCTTATGCACCAGTGAAAAACAACCCTGAGGATGCTGCTAAGGTACCAAAAGGGAACCCATATCACAGTGCAACTTCTGGAGAAATGGCCATATATCGTGCGAACAGTCTCATCCTTAAAAAGGTGAACAATCTCGTTGTTTAGGATGTTTTTCACTCTAATTCTGTCTCTCATCTTATTGTTAACAATTTTTATCCGTTTGCTAGGCGGGGGTCCAAGTGGAGGATCCTGTGCAACAGGTTTTCAACGGCCAAGAGGTGGAAGTGTGGCCACGGGTTACTTGGAAGCCTAAATGGGGGATCACTTTTGCTGAGATCAAAAGCAAAGTTAGTGGAAGTTGCTCTATTTCTCAAAGGTCTACCATGGCCCTTAAGGGGCGTGATATCTTTCTTGAAAACCTAACCTTGGACGGAGCTCTTATCATCAATTCAACTGACGGTGCAGAGGTATGCCATTGACGATAAATTGACGGTTGTTTAATCCATTCCCTTGCACTCTTTTGCCACAATGTTTATTAGATTTGCTATTCAATTCCATGTTTTGGATTTTGTTCATGACTTCAATTTTCTTACATTCTTCTTGCTTGATAACTCTGACTTGAACAGTGCTTTCCCTGTCGTTTCATTATTTATGCCGTTTACCCATTGTCATCATTAGCTCAAATCCTTCTCCGCTTGTAAATGTGCAAGTAAACTTTTTGTGTTGGATGGACAATTTAGTTCAGTTGAACAATATGGTAATAACAGTGTGGTTTTGGAAATAGGTCAAAGTTGGAGGATCAATAAAGAACAAGGGCTGGCTGATTGAGAGAATCGACTACAAAGATACAGCATTCCCGGAGGAACTGAGGATCCGAGGTTTTAGAATGGAGAAAAAGGAGCAATTGGAGGAAACTTACAGTCAACCTGGCAAGTACACCTTAAAGCCATGACTTTAATTCTTGTTTTCAGAAAGCTTTAATGTGGTAAATATTAGGTAATAATTGATACCAGAACAAGTCACTTTACATTCTCTTACATTTATATTTTTGGGAATTGAAATAAAACTGTTCTTCCATATTTAAATTAGATTGAAAGGAGGATTTCAAAGCTAGCATGTTGGGTTTACGAATTTTAACATTTGGTACCAACCAACTAAATTATTCTTTTTTACACTAATTACGGACGTGTTATATAAGATGGAAATAGGTAAATTTTAATGTATTACTCTACAGTTGTAAGTCTTGCTTTTATACTATTGAAACACTATTAAATTATATAATTCAAAATTTAAAATTCTTGTAAGTATAATATAATTTAGAATGCATAAATAATGTAATTTTAAATTTAATAATAAAAACGTAAAATATTATTTAAATATTAATATAGTATTTTTTTAATTTAAAAGTTTTATTATAAAAAAATCTATATTTCAAAAACTAGTTATTATCAAATTGGAATGACCCACCAAATTTATATTAATAAAACTTCTATATTAATAAAATTTCTATTTGGAATGACCCACCAAATTGTTTATTGTAGATTTGGATCACAAATTGGTTATATGAGGTAAAAAAAATGAGTAATTTAATATTTATCAATTTTTAAATTTAGCAATTAAAACTTTAATATAATGTTATTTTATTAAAGATCTTTTATGATTGTGAAAAAATACAAAAAAAGAAAAATTAAAAGTCAAAATGTTATTTAACAGCATATGTGGATGGAAATTTTAATGGAATAGTTAAACAAAAAATAAACTATAAAACTTCAACTTGGTAACCTAACAAAAAATAAATCCTAATTAAAAGCATTATTCAACAAAAATTCATAAATCAATTTTATTAAACAAAAAGCAAGTAAAATTACAAGATAACATCTAAAATAATTTTATTGAAAAATCTACCTTATTTAAAAATTAATAATAACATATAAATAGTAAAATCTAATTTAAGTTGATAGTGCTGCAACTAATTCTCTAGAACAATGCCTATTGAATTTGAAAGTCACATCACGCTAAGCAATAAATATTACTTCTTTAAAGTAATAATTTAGAATTGCTATAAATCCAGAACAAGGTTCTACCGAAATTAAAACTTTGTGGAAATTAAAAGATTTTAACATATCATCAAACCATTTGTTATTAACATATTTGTCCATGAATTGATCGCAATTATCTACTCTCGAATTCCCAGATAGTGACTCTTTCAGCGGCGGCTCTGTATCATTCGGTGGTGGTGAGCTAAAAAAGGTGGAAAATTCAACAATTGCTGCAAAATTTTATCTATTAACCATAGACAAGAGAACCATGGCCAAAATTTATTATTGTTCTGTTGGATGATAATCATTAATAAAAAAATTTTAACCGAACAATGTGATTGAGAAAGACAAAACAGATAACGAAGTTTACAAGACATCATTCATATCGATGAAACTTTGAAAAGATTAATGAAATTGAAAGAAAGAAAATAGAATATAATTTATAGCAAACACTTATAGCAAGAAAAAATTTATCTTATTTTTAAAATAATTATACACTAAATGATATATAACAACTTTGTCAATTGATGGTAAATAAAAACTAATTTTTAAAATAAAATAATTTAATGCAAATCATAACCTCTTTTATCTATTATCAAAGAAATTTTTAAAATTGTTTATGTTAGTTAGCTTTCTTATCATTTCTTGATGTCATTGTATTAATAATATTGGTCCATTTAATTTTTTATTTTTAATTTATTTTAAAATTTTAGTTTTTTGAAAGAGATAAATCTTAAAATTATATATAAATTTTGATTTTATATAAGTTTATATATAAAATTTTGATTTGATCAAATTCTTGTAAATTATTAATACAATTATTAATATAACATCATTTTATTTATATATTGTAGACATAAATAATTATATTTATCCACTATAAAAATAAATTGATGTATTTATTTCTTCGAATGTGTATGATTAAATCAAAATTAAAGATTCATGTATATACTTAAATTACAATTAGAGTTTTACGTGTATAGTTACAAATTCATATATGCAATTGCACAATAAATTAAAGTTCATATATAATTTTGAGATTTATCTCCTTTTGAAACAAATAAAACTTTCAAGAAATTAAAAAAAATCATTAAAGAGGAAAAGTAAATCAAATAAATAGATAGATAAATAAATTGATATAATCATGTTGAGGAAAATTTGTAAATTTAATTCCACTGAACCAATTCAAAAATAAATATTATTGTCTAATTTCAAGTTTATTAAATGTTGTTGTCTACTACTTATAATTGCTAAAGTGTTGTATTTGGACTAAAAGAACTTTTGTTTTGGTCCTTTTATGAAATTTATAATAATTTCTTAATTGAGTAAAAAAAAAAAAAAAAATCAAACCATCCACTTTTATCAATCATATAAGACCTATTTAAGCATGAAAACAAGCATTGTAAAATTCCAACCATACTATCAATCATAAAGTAGCTAAGCTTCTAACCATCCACTTTTATAAATCATAGAATATCTGTTTAGAGGTTAGCCATTTATAATTTAAATACCATTAAGACCTCTTTAATTAAACCTAAAGAATAAAACTTTAGTTTGTAACTTTAGTGTGACATATATTTTATTATGTAAATTTTATTCTGATTATTTTCTTTATTAATAGAAAAATAGAATTTCCTTTTTATAACCCAAGTTTTCTAGAGTTTCCTATTTGTTTCATTAGCCCTAATTCATTTTTTTACTATTGTTTTCTCCCCCATTCCACATATAATTTAGTATGTTTCAAATTTAATAATTTTTAATATTCAAATTTAATAAAAATTTTATTCAAATGTTTACATATTAATATAATCAATAACAAAATATATTTTTAATATTTCAAATTTAATAATAAAAGTAAAGTGTTATTTAAATATTAATATAGTATTTTTTTTTCAATTTAAAAGTTAAAAAAAAAGCTAATGTAGAAGGTCCATTTTGCCCGAGCCCGTATAAAAAATAATAAACCCAAAAAATATATATATAAATAAAGCCACAAAATAAATAACCCAAAAAATATATAAAACCAGATTATTCAAGAATTTAAAGTCCATTTACATTGGCCCAAAACAAAAACAAAATAAATATTAATCCATAGTCCCTAAATACGTAAGGCCCAATTACAAAATAAACCAACCCTAGCCCAAATCCTAATAAGATCCGATTGGCCTAGTACCTATTCTAAATCCAAGACCCAAAACAGATCCAGTTCCCGGATACAGAACAGACCCGACTGGCCCAAATTGACTAGGGATCTCGGAAACCCTAGAAGGTTCTAGAGTCTCCTGATGTTTCTGTTCACACGAGTGGCTCCTCCGTGCAGCCTCGTCATCTCCACGTCACCACGAACGGTTTTTGCCTCCGTACGGTGGTTTCATCTGCAAACAAAAAGCAAATAATAGCAGAGAGCACACCCAATTGACAGCAAATATTTTGTATTTTTTATTCATTTTTATCTGCGATTAATCTCAGCTATAAAAGGAGGTCGATTGTAAACGTTGAAAAACTTACGCACACATTCAATCGAATACAGAGAATCTAGGCAAAAGTTTTTTTAAAGGTGATTCAGTTTAATCTTTTTATTTTGGTTTTTCCTTTTTTTCATTTCTTTGATCTTTGATTCTTTCTTTGCATGTGTAAATAAAATAGGAAGGATTAGGGTTTACCTTGGGGGAATGGCCTTCGTATCCCTATTTCTTTATCGCAATCGAAGTACAGATGGGGATTAGGAAGTTTGAGAGTGACGTGGCTTTCGGATATGCCTTCAAATAGGCATAATGGACCATTGTTTGACACTATCCGTCTATCTAGATGGCGGAATGGGGTCGGACGGTTTGATCTTTGATGTGTTTTGTTCAGCAGAGAGAAAAACAAAGAGGGGCTAGGGTTTTTTTCGAATGGTCGAATGTTATTGTCATTCTTTTAAAAAAATGTGGCTTTTATAAGGAACACAGAACGACGTCGTTTAAGGCTTGTGCCAATAGCTTTAAAACGACGCTGCATAAGGTAACCCGATTCGGCTCGACCCGATACTCGGGAAGGATCCGCGTGTTTTATTAATGGGGGTATTTGCGTAGTTAGTCCCTCCATTTCGTTATCATTCAATTGTGCCATGTTTCGGTCTCTTCTGTGTTTTAATTTTTCCTTGGGATTTACACTTTGTTTCAAATTGGTCCGTGTCTAAACGTTCCGTTTCAGGATTTGGTTCAATTGCATTTTTAGTCCTCGTACGACCATGAGCATTTTATTTAGGTCCTCGATTCTGTTAATATTTTTTTGTATTTTGTAAATTATTCTACTGATTTTGCTTTTATTTCAATTAAGTCTGTTTTCAAATTTTAGTTTATGTTTTTTTCCCTTCATAATTTATTTATTATTCATCTTTTAGAAATTGTTAATAAATCATTTTTTGAATAATTTTACTGACTATACATTGTTTTAATTTATTATTTCTATATTTTCATTTGTATCTATTTTTATTATTATTATTTTGTTATATAATTTATTTATTTTTAAAATTTTCTTTTATATTCCTCTTTGTTTTAAAAATTTGCATAATATTCAATTCAAATATTTCTATACCTTATTATTTTATACATACATACATACAGACATACAGACATACATACATACATAAGGTTTATTGAAATTATTTCTAATCTATGTATAAATTATCGATTCCCTATTATCTAATATATATATATATATATATATATTCTCTTTTACACCTATTTATGTTTACATATTTTCTTTTAGATTTACTTATACATAATTTATCTCTTTAAAAAACCATATTTTATTATATTTTCTTATTTACTTCAAACATTTTCCATCATTTATTTATATATATATGTTTTGTATTAAATTATTTTTATTCAATATATATATTATTAGCTTCATATTATTTTATGTATATATTTTATTTTAAATCTATTTATGTATACATATTTTCTTGTAAATCTAGATGTATATAACTTATTTCTTTCAAAAATCCTAATTTATATATATTTTTGTCTATTTCAAAACTTTTATATATTATTAGTTTCATATATAAACTATCTATATCAAGTTTTATTTCATATATGTTATTTATGTAGATTAATATTTAATATTTCGTATATTGTTTACTTTGATTTTCTTCTTATATAATATTTATTTGTAAATTTATTTTTATTAGTTACTTTTTTTTAATCTATTTCAAACTTTTACATATAACTTCAAAACTTTTGTACATATAATTTATCGTGCGCACATTGATGATTGCAAATGGTTTTTCCCTCATATTATTCATTTTTTTTAGTTTAGAATTTGTCACATTTGATTTGTATTAATTTGCTTGGTATTTCTTTCTAGATTGTCTTTTAATTTATTAGTTTTGAATGTTAATGTTAGTATTTGTATAGTGTGATGTGTTGCTATTGTATAAATTCTAACTTGTTCTTTTGTGTTTTCATTATTGCCATATATTGCCATTTCAAATTTGCAATTATACTTTCATTTTTATTATTGCATTGTGATTAAGATTTCCAACTTATTTATGGAAAACTGTTCATTTTTATCCAAACAAATCCAAATAAAATACATTCTAAGTCAGTTTTTTTTAGTCAATTACTTGAAAGCTTTTCAAAGTAAGGTGATATTTTGGTATTTGGAAATCCAAGAAATTGTGCCCTAACGTATTGGGTCGCGGTTTTTCGTTTGACCAAATAACTTAATACCTTTTTTAATTGCATGTTTTGGAAATGGTAAGATGATCTCGACTTTGAGGGTTTAAGGTATTGCATCCTAACGTACTGGGTGTAGTATTTTATTCCTTTGGAACGAGTGAATCTTATATTCAAACTTGAGTCATTCCAACCTTGCCAAAGAAATTGCATTTTCAAAACTTTTCAAGTTCTCGGCATTAGGACATCATTTAATCGATTTGGTACCAATTCTGGGCGTACGAGGGTCCTTCCTCATATGTAACCGACTTCTAAACCTGCTTTCTTAAATTACATAGGCCAAAATCAGTATTTTAATGAAACAAAATGTTTCGTAAGGTGATCCGATCACACCTAAACAAAAAGGATTGGTGGCGACTTCATTTTTTTAAAGTCAATCCTTGCTTTTTTTTTTTTCAAAATTAAAAATAGTTTCGATAGCTATTTATTACATAAAAGCATCAAAACTTATACCAATTATAGTATTAACAAAATCTATATTCCAAAAAATAATTATTATCAAAACTTAAATAAATATATAATATTTTAAATACTTATTGATTGGAAGTTGTGTAACTATTTGGAATGGCCCACAAAATTGTTTAATGTAAATTTGGGTGACAAATTGGTTATATGAGGTAAAAAAATTTCTCGTGAGTAAATTAATTTTTATAAAAAAATTAAAATAATCTAATTTTTATCAATTTCGAAATTAAACAATTAAAAATAACAATTAATGATATTGATACTTTCTATCTATATTTTTTTGGTGAAATGTCCATATTAGTACTTAAATATAATATAATTAACAACATTTTTAATATCTATTTAAACATTAACCATTTATCATTTAAATACCATTATGGCCTCTTCAATTAAACCTAAAGAATAAAACGTCTTTTTGTAATTTTAGTATGAGATATATTTAATTATGTATGTTTTATTCTGATTATTTTCTTTATTAATAGAAAAAAAAAGAAATTTTCTGTAATCCAAATTTTCTAGAGTTTCTTATTTGTTTGATAAGCCCTAATTTATTTTTTCACTGTTGTTTTCTCCCTCAATTCATATATAATTCAGTATACATAAATAATGTAATTCCAAATTTAATAATTTTTAATATTTAAATTTAATAATAATATATTATTCAAATGTCTATGTATTAATATAATAAATAATAAAGGATATTTTTAATATTTCAAAAACTAATAATAAAGTAAGATATGCACCCTCTTATTACAAGTTTCGGAAAATCAAAAGGAAGGTTACTGAAGTTGCAATGTGAGGTTTAATGTCGTGTTTACGATAAAACAAAATCAATAATAAGGCAGTTTTTTTTCTTAACAAAAATGTTTTTTCTTTAGTTTATTTTGTTGGGATTTTGCCACGCAGATTTCACAATTTTCAACTAAATTTCAACCGATCTAAATAACCTAATATTTTCTCGTATTTTCCCAGCCACAAGGCCCACAACAAGAATCATCTCCCTTCAATACTAAACTAGAGATTATAAATAAATGCTACCCAACTCTCTCTCTCCATTGCCTTGACCATTTCTTGCCAAATTGAATCTGTCATTGGCTTCTTCTTACCGGCAATACCTTTCCGTTCAAAATGTCGCTTTAACGAAAGGTTTCCCTTTCCTTTCCTTCTTTTCCTGATCAAAATTAAAGCTCCTGAAACGAGAACGGAAAAGAAAGAAAGAGAGAGAGGTAGACCTAGGCTGAGATATGAAGAACAATTACATTATAGAAATAACCCTCATCTCCGCACAAGGACTTAAGAAAACAACAACCTTCCGTCGCATGAGAACTTATGCTGTCGCTTGGATTGATTCCTCCGTCAAGCTCCGTTCTTGCATTGATTGTGTCGGCGGTGAAAACCCAACATGGAATGATAAGTTTCTCTTCAAGGTTTCTTCGGAGTTTCTTTACAGTGAAACCTCCGGCATTTCAATTGAGATCTTCGCGGATGGTATCTTCCGCGATACCCTTGTTGGAACTGTTAGATTGCTCGTTGGTAACCTCCTTCGAGACGGCTCGTCCTACATTGCTATAAGGGTTCCTTCTTTTAGTGCAGTACAAGTCCGCCGACCTTCCGGTAGGTTCCAAGGGGTTATAAACATCGGCGCATCGGTTCTTTGGACTTCGGATGTCCCGGCCATGAGCGGCGTCTCTGCCATGGGCTTCCGTAATCTATTCCAAGAGAACCGTATACCAAAAGGCGTGAGGAGATCACATTCTAGTATAGGTATATCTTATGAGAATCGATTCGTTCACGGTTCGACGTACTCGTCATCCCTATCGACATCAATGGTTTCCAAGGAGCGGAAGAGGATGATTAAGGAAATGGAGAAAACGAAACATGCAAGGTCTTCATCAGATGGTGCTATATTGGGTGTCGGGTTGGGGTTGTCGCCTAAGAAGGCGGCTTATCTCCACCCCTTTGGCCTCAATCAAAGATTTCATGACCGGAAACTGACGAAAGTCCGGTCAAGTCTGACTTCCTAAGCATCTGGTTTGTCATTCATTCAAAAGTTTTACCTAATGTTCAACATTTAAATTCAACTGTTAAAAAGAATACCAAAGTAAGCATTGTTTCTCACTTTCTACTTTCCACCTACATTAGTAAATTATAGCGTTGTTTGTTTTCTATATAAGAGAAATTATGGTGTTGTGTATTATATATAGGAGTTAATTGCAGTATTTTCAAACTGTGAATTTTATTTTAAATTGATTTTTTAACTTAAAATAATCCATAGTATCCATAAATAATGTAAATTCAAATTTAATAATTTTTAATATTCAAATTTAATAATAAAAAGATATTATTCAAATGTCTATGAATTAATATAAAAATAATAAAAAATATTTTTAATAAATCAAAAATTAATAATAAAAGTAAAATATTATTTAAATACCAATATAGTATTTTCTTTCAATTTATTTTTTAAAAAATTTTTATTATTACATAAACACATCAAAACTTATAAAAATTACAATATTAAAAAAAACTATATCCAAAAAATTATTATCAAAACTTAAATAAATATATAATATTTTAAATACTTACGGATTGCAAGTTGTGAAACTATTTGGAATGACCAACAAAATTCTTGCTCAAATGATCAGAATTGTTTCTTGTAGATTTGGGTCACAAACTTGTTATATGGGTAAAAAAATCCCTATGATTTTTTTTATTTTGAAAATTGAATAAATTAGTTAAAAAATTAGAGCAATTTAGTTTTTATCAATTTCGAAATTGAATAGCTAAAGAAACGACATTAACACTTTTTGTTTATATTATTACTTTAATATAATATAATTAACAATATATATAGATGAAAATTTTAATCGAATGGCTAATTTATTCTTTTTTTGAATTAAAAAACATAATGCAATCCACCTCTTAATATAAAAGGCTTCAATTTATTCCTTTTGCGTGTGTGATTTTCTAAAAGCTAGATAATATACAAAAATAAATAAATAACTCTAATTAAACTTCAATTAAAACTAATCAATAATAACATATAAATACAAAAATCTAATGCGGTAGACAATTCAATTTAAGTTAATTTTTGCATGAATTGATTGCACTTATCTACTAGATCCCTAATGGTGACTCTATAGGTTTTGGTGGCAGATCTGTATCATCTAGTGGTGATGACCTAAAAGATAGTGGAAATTTTAAGAATGGTTGCAAAAATTTGTTTATTAAGCATAAACAAAGGAACCGTGGCAAAAATTTATTAGATTGTTTTGTTGGATGACAATCATTAATAGAAAATTTTTGACATAATAATGTGGCTAAGAAAAACAAAACAAATAATGAAGTTAATAAGATGTCATTTGTAACGCCCCGAATTTTGGGCCTAGAAGAAAAGGTTTTGAACGAGGGATCAGTTACGAGACTGCACATAAAAGTTTATGAGTGCAAGAAAATGACGCAATTGCATGTTTGCTTTAATGGCTAAGTGATTTAGGAGTGTTTGGAAGCATTTGGGAAGTTTTAGGTTTAAACCTGGGCTTTAGCAAAATTTTTGTTCTAAGTGAATAAAACCTTTGGTGCTTGAAAGTTGGCCTTTTAAATATTGGTGGGTAAAATTTGATAGAATGGGCTTGCTGGTCTGGTGGTTAAGTGAGTATTAGTGTGTTTAGAGGATCTAGGTTCAAGTCTTGGGGTGTGTGTTTTAGAGACCCTTTTATTTCTTGTTTCGTTCCTTTTTAGTTAATAATTATAAGAATTTATAATTATTAAATTATGTGTTAAGAATTGGGTTTTATTATTATTTTGTTTTTGAAACGTTCTCCTTTTCTCGGTTTCTTCCCCATTTTCCTCTTCTTTTTTGATTTCGATTCTGATTTAAGGATTGGGGATTACCGCTCCTCCATTGCCGTCTTCAATCGTAGTCAACAAGTGTGGATTCAAAACTGGTCTTCTACTTCCTGTTTTCTGTTATTCGATTGTTATTTTGTTTTGCAAATTCCTTTTTTCCCTTCGGCTTTTCGTATTGTTGTATTAACCCTCTGTTTCTAAGTTTTTAGATGTTAGAGGGGATGAGAAAACTCCATTTTCTGATATAAGTTGATAGGGTGAAGGTTTGGGACCGTTACGGTGGCCAAAATGGCGAAAACGAGGCTGGTTTTGGGTGGTTTTGTGGCTGCCCGGATGACCACACGGGCGTGTGCCGAGGCACAAGGCTGTATGGATTTGTGAATTAGTGATTCCAGAGAATTTTTTGTGCCACACGGCCTGGCCACACAGGCGTGTGGCCGACTTAGGTATTTTTGTCGAAAACCACACGGGCATGTCCCTTGGACACACGGCCGTGTGATCGATTTAAGAATTTAGGGCTTCTACACGGGCATGTGTTGTGGGACACACGGCCGTGCCTGTTGGCCACACGGGCGTGTAACACCTTTACACGGCCGTGTCAGCTCTGCACTTGAACTTAGAGAAACTGAACAGTGAGTTACACGGCCGTGCCCCTGCACAACACGGGCATATGCTTCTGTCACACGGCTGTGTGCTACCCTTTATACGGGTATATGGATCCCCACACGGCCAGAGCACACGGGCATGTGGCCCTAACTCGCCAAATTCTTATTTTAGGGCAATTTAAGTGCAATTGCGATTCTATGTGTTCTGATCCCTCGACTAGGCTTATTAAGGGTTGACACAACTCTGCTCTGACTGCAATTTGTGTGCTACGATTGTAAGAAAAGATTGATATTGGAACTGAGTGCACAAGTGTGCACGTTTTTTAAACTGAATGGTTGTCTCTGAATGACTGCTTTCGATTGTCTGCTTTTGAATGTCTGCTACTGAATGACTGTTACTGAGTCACTATTTCTAATTGACTGTTTGTAATGATGTTCTGAGTTGGTGCACTTGCATTCATACATTTGCATACATTCATATGCATTAAACATTTTAGGTTGGGATATTGAAGAGAAGGAAGACTGATCTGATCTAGCAGTTTAACTGCATTCTGTAGTCCCAATTCCCAGAGGGTCGTGGACGATTTGGTTGTACTGCGAATTTTCGCACTGCACTGTACAGCACATACGTCAGCATCGCTACATATTGTTATCTGATCTGACAGTTTTACTCTAACCCGACGGCATAGCGGTTTACCGCATTGCGCTGTACCGCTTGTATGTTAGCTACGCTACGTACTGTTATTTGATCTGGCAGTTCACACTGCATATCTGTACCGCGATTTACTGCCTTGCACAGTACAGTCATACGCTAGCATTGTTGCGTGATATATGAGACTGGCAGTCTAACTGCACACAGATAGCCCCAATTCCCATAGGGTCAAAGACGGTCCCAATTCCCTGAGGGTCATGGACAACGTAGATGTTCATCATTGCAATGACATCATACGGAGTGCAAGGTTGGATGGGTCGATTATATCCCCACTGGATGTGCAGGGGTGGACGGAGATGGTGTGTTGGCTGGATGGGTAGGTTTATTTCATAACTCATTTACACTCATATACATTTAATTGAACCTGACTGTCTGAATGTGACTTTACTGCTTGACTAATAAATATATCTGATTGACTGAGTGTGTTACTGTAATTGAATGTGTCTTCAATATTGATTGATATGTCTGATTTACCGTTTGCGATTGACTGGTTGATTGAAAGGCACTCGTGCCTAAGTGGTTTCTGTAGACATGACTGTTATTGTACTGAGATGGGCTAGGGCGTAAGTTTGTTACTGGTACTGAACAGGGCTTAGGCCAGTCTGCGACTGTTGAGAATTATCGTTACTGCATCTGACAGAGCCATGTGACTATAAAGTTACATATGGTCTGTATTTGTTTTAAATGGTTTGTAAGTATGCTCCTTTCCGAATTGTTTCTAGTTTCTTAGCTTTTCCCATTGTAGAATATCTGTTTTGATTTCACACTGAGCTCGAGTAACTCACCCCCTCTTCTGTTTCCCTTTCAGGTACAGTTCTAGATTTTGGACATTGGACTTAGTACGCGGAGGTCTTGGACAGGCTTAGAAGATTTTCAGTTATAAATTTCATCTCAGTTTTTAGTTTGTTACTCGATTGATTTGAACTATAAAGATTTTTATAACGCTGTGGTACAATTCTGATTTGTGTTTTTATTCGTATTTGTTGAACTGGTTTTACACTGAGACTTGTTTAAAATTTGTACTAATTGTTAATATACGTTTTAAATGATTTTGGTTCGTTAAGATAAACTATTTTGTAAAACATACTACGATTACTTCGGTGATCAATGTAGCATTCCGAATACGATCTAGTCTCCTAAGCCGAGTTGGGGGTGTTACATCATTCATATCGGTAAAACTTTAAAAAGATTAATACAATTGAAAGAAAATAGAATATAATTTTGTAATGCATATAACTAAAAAATTAATAAAATGTTTATAGTAAGAAAATTTTTCTTATTTTTAAAATAATTATACACTAAATTAGATATATAAGAAACTTATCAATGGATTGTGAATAAAAACTAGTTTTTGAAATAAAATAATTTAATGCAAATCATAACCTCTTTTATCTATTATCAACAAAATTTGAAAAAAATTATATTTATAAATTAAATAAGTTTTTTTTTCCTACTAATCGAATAAAAATTATTAATATCATGTGTGAATACAAAGGAAGAATTTGTTTACCATTGTTTATGCTAGTTGGCTAGTTGCAATGCTTCCTTATCATTTCTTGATGTTATTTTACTTATAGTATTGGTTCATCTATTTTAAAACTTATAAATCTCAAAACTATATATGAACTATAGTTTAATGTGCAATTGTATACATGAACTTTGATTTTGTGTAATTTTATACATGAAAATTTGATTTGATCCAATTCTTATAAATTATTAACACAATTATTGATATAATATCATTTTATGCTTATATATAAATTATTAACACAATTCTTATAAATAATTATATTTATCCAATATAAAAATAAATTGATATATTTATTTTTAAAATGTGTATGATTAAATCAAAATTAAAGTTTCAAGTATACATTTAAACCTCAATTAGAGTTTCACGTGTAGAATTGCACCAAATAAAGTTCATGTATATAATTGCATATTAAATCAAAATTCTTGTATAACTTTGAGATTTATCCTTTTTTAAACAAATAAAACTTCCAAATTTTTTTTTAAAAAGAGAGAATTTATAATTTCGATCCATGTCGTAACATCTTTTTAAATGCAGTCAATTTAAATGCAGTCAATTTGAAATGTATTTTTCCCATCATCATTATCATCATAATTATTGTGAAGAAAAGTCCACAATAATTAGTCTTGGGCAGTTTATTTATGAAAATGTATGTATAGCCAAAAGCTGACCACGCTTAAAATCAAGTCAAATTTTTATTGTTCAAGCTGAATTTTTAGTAATAAGATTGGCTAAGCCTTATTTAACGACTCTAAGAGCAACTATCCATGAGCATTATAGAAAATTTTTTTACGAATGAGATGCATTAGTTACATTTATATATAAAAAATCAAAATCTAGTGATATAAGATAAGAAAAGTAAATCAAATATATAGATAAATTGATAAATTGATATAATCAGGAAAATATTTGTATTTAATTTCAGTGACGAATTCAAAAATAAATATTCTTCTTTAATTTCAAGTTTATTAAATATTGTTGTCTAATACTTGCCTAAATTATTAGCGCTTGCTTAGAAGTTAAGCTTTACCCATGTTACTACATTTTTAAGAAATAATAATATTTGTGAAAGGGATTGTAGATGTCTAAGACAACCAACTTAAGTTTAGCAAACCTTTGAGACCTATGATTGAATTTGTTGTTAATTGAAATTGGATTTTTATTTAATCTTGCCACACACTGATTGCTGCAATGCCCAAAAGTTGTGATGGTTGCTGGTAAGCATCCAAATGGTGGTAACGTTGTCACTCCAATTCTTCTTCCTCCAAGCTCCTACAAATTCTATACTAAATTTTAGCTTTTAATAAAAAATTTTAATGAAATTATCATACGATTCAATTATAATATCTAAGAACATGTTATAGCATTTAAATAAAAAAACAATAATGTAATAGTTGTGAAGGAAATCATTGCTCCCAGAACTAATAATATGAATTCCACGAGATGTTATTGAAGAAGCATTCAACTCCCCAACACTAGCCACTAACTTATATTTATTTATTACGGAAAAAACTATTAGATTCAGCAACGAAAAATTAACATTGAATTTGATTGATATACTAATGAAGTTCAAGGTTAATTTTCCATTGTTGAATCTTTTAGTTAGTTCACGATTAGAAAAATTCTTCCAATAAAATTTCTATAATACAATTGTTGTTGTCTCCTACATCAATGACTAAGTCTCTAAATATGAACATAGTAAAAACAAGTTTACCCAAGCAATTTTTAGGAAGAGAGATAGTTTGGATGGCCTAGATGAACTTAGGAATGGCTTACAAAGCCTAGAAGAAGGTGTATTTGTGAATTGCGTGAAGTTTAATTTATAAATTTTTTTTCATTAACCTTTATCATACTTATTATATTTTTTACCTTCTTAAAAACATTAGTTTGCATGCTTCACCTAACCTAGACATGTAAATTATAATGATATTTTGAATACTTATAATTTTATATATTATATTTTTTTTCATTAATTTATAATCATAATATTATTCTTTTCACTACTTAAAAATATTATTATTACATTGTTTTAGGTCATAAATTCTATTAATATATAAATTATGACATTCATATTCTTGATCGAACAATGTGACAAAGAAAAACACAACAAATAACGAAATTATCAAAAAATCATTTATGAAAATATAATTTCGCAATGCATATAAATTAAAATAATAGATAAATATAAACGCAAAGATTATCTTATTTTTAATTGAAAAGTGATAGATGTTATAATCTTATTTTAAAAAGATTATCGTTTAATTATAATTAAAAATGTTTTTTGAAATAAAATAATTTGATGCAATTTTTTTTAACTACAATTTATCTATTATAAAATAGGTAATTTAAGAAAATATTAATAAAATTTTATTTATAAATTTACAAGTTTTTTTTTCCCCTGATTGAATACATTTTCTTAACATCAAAATAATTTACAACCATTAAGAATTTATTTACCATTGTTTGTTGTAGTTGCAATTCTCCCCTTATCATTCCTTGTTTCCATATCTATAATCTTCAATCTAACTTCTAATTATTTTTCAAGAAATTTAAAATATAATAAAAGAAGAAAAGTAAATTAAAACTGATCTCATAAACTCTCATCTTCATTTTTTTTCTGTACATAACTTTAATTAAAACAAAATAATATGAAAATTTCAATTCAAAGCAAAAATTCATAAATCAATTTTATTAAACAAAAAACTATTAAGTATACATAACTACTGAATTAACATCTAAGATAAATTTTATTGAAGAATATACCTTAATTAAAAACTAAAAATAACATATAAATAGTAAATCTAATCTAAAATGATGGTGTTGCAGCTGATTCTTTAGAACAGTATTCCTTGATTTTGGAACTCACATCACTCCAGGCAACAAATATTACTTCTTTAAAGCAATAATATGGCATTGCCATAAATCCAGGACAACATTCTGTTGAAATTAAAACCTTGTGAAAATAAAAAGATTTTAACATATCATCAAAGCATTTGCCGTGAACATTTTCTACCAAGAATTGATTGCACTTATCTTCTCTTGGATCCCCCATTGGTGATTCTTCTGCCGGCGGCTCTGTATCATTTGATGGTGGTGAGCTAAAAAATGGTGGAAATTTTAACAATGGTTGCAAAATTTGGTCTATTATCCATAAACAAGGGAATTGTGGTGAAAAATTATTAGGTTTTTTAGTTAAATGATAATCATTAATAGAAAATCCTTGATTGAACAATGCGGCTGAGAAAGATAAAACAAATAATGAAGTTAACAAGATACCATTCATATCTATGAAACTTTGAAAAGATTAATGAAATTGAAAAAAAGAAAATAGAATATAATTTTGTAATGCATAGAACTAATAGAATAAGCAGATATTTATAGCAAGAAAGTTTAATCTTATTTTTAAAATAATTATACACCAGATGAGATATATAACAACCTTATCAAGTAAATAAAAACTAATTTTTGAAATGAAATAATTCAATGCAAATCATAACATCTTTTATCTATTATCAACAAAAATTTCAAAAATTATATTTATAAATTAAATAAGTTTTTTTCTAATTGAATAAAATTTATTATTACCAGATGTGTGAATATAAAAGAAGAATTTGTTTACCATTGTTTATTCTAGTTGGCTAGTTGCAACATTTTCTTATCATTTACTTATAATATTAGTTAATCTAATTTTTAAAATAATTATACACTAGATAAGATATATAACAAGAAAATTGATTGTAAATAAAAACTAGTTTTGAAATGAAACAATTTAATGCAAATCATAACATCTTATCTATTATCAACAAAATTTTCAAAATTTTGAAAAAAAATATATTTATAAATTAAATAAGTTTTTTTTTACTAATTGAATAAGATTCATTAATATCAGTGGTGTGAATATAAAAGAAGAATTTGTTTACCATTATTTATGCTAGTTGGCTAGTTGTAATGCTTTCTTATCATTTCTTGATGTCATTGTACTTATAATATTAGTTCATCTAATTTTTTTTCCTTAAAAAAATTAAAAAAAACATTAAAAGGGGAAAAGTAAATCAAATAAGTAGATATAAAGATAAAATGATATAATCATAGTAATGACAATTTTTAATTTAATGCCATTCACGAATTCAAAAATAAATATTGTTTTCTAATTTTGAGTTTATTAAATTTAGATAACAACCTTTATCAATTATTCATTATTATTCAAAAATAATAGTAGAAAAAATATTTTGATTGAAAATGATTTTATATCTTCACTTTAAAAAAATTTAAATGATTAATTTATTTTGTTCATAATCGGTGAAGATATTTAGTCAAATAATAATATTTTAAAGAGTTCTAGCATGATTTACTTAACCTGTACTTTAAGAGATATTGCAATCAAAGTAGTTACGGTGGAAAATATCTCTTTTATTTTATACTATAACAAATGTTTAATTAGAGCAAAATTCAAGTGATTTACGATCCTCTCAAAACTTGTTTCTAATTTTTAGTGTGCAAAGTAGAAAGTTCAATAAGGAACATTCATGAGTATTTTTATATGGTAAATAATCATTGTGAAAAGACTTTGTGAAAAAGTTAAATCTAGATAATTGTATAGGAAGTGGAGAAACCAGGTTGATTATCCGAGATCTTATGTCGATTATTGATGAGTATGAAAGTAATGGGAGGTTGTGAATTTTGATTTGAACAAAATGCGTCTGATTACTTAGAATATTAGTAGAGCAAGGAAACCGGTGAAGAAAAGACTTGTGATGGAGATAATTTAGAAAACTAGGTGTGGTATGATCATGATTCAAGAATTGAAATTCGAAAACCTTCCAAATAATTAGGTTGAGACGGTATGGATGGCCAAAAGACGCTTTTGACTTTGTTTTTCTTCTCCTTTTGTCAGTAATTCAGGAAGGATAACTGTTATCTTGGGCAAGTCAAAGTAATTTGGGATTACGTGGAGTGAGGTAGGTAGAAATTGTATTCTTCTTCAAGGAAAATGGTGTTGTTGTGATTTCGAGTGTATGATGGCATACATTTATACACCGTGTGTCTTTGAAGAATAGAAGTTTACGGAGATTACCACTATGATGCATCGATAGATAGGGGCTTGGTGTGGGGGAGGGGGGGATTTTGCTGCTAGGGACAGAAGAAACAAACAAACAAAAAAAACCTTTGGAGAGGAAAACTTAAAAGGAAAAAAGAAGTGTAAGAACAAGCTTTGAATGTATTTTCAATGCCTTGAGTAAAATATCTTACACATATTTATACTCATATTAAACCATATCTTAAGTGGGAATCATTTTTATCAATATCGTTATTTTTATCATTTTTATCCAAAATGTATAATTTAGAATTCAATTAATTATAGAACAACATTTTTGCTCCAACAAATGGTTTATTAATCAAAGAAGACAGTAAAATAACATGAAAAAATGTTTATCCATTAAGTTTTTTTTATTCGATAAGCATAACTATTGAGTTAACATCTAAGATAATTTTATTGAAAAATGTACCCTAATTAAGAACTAATAATAACATATAAATAGTAAAATTTAATCTAAGTCGATGGTGCTTCAGTTGATTCTTTGGAACAGTACCCCTTGAATTTGGAAGTCACATCACGCCAGGCAACATATACTACTTCTTTAAAGCAATAATCTGGAACTGCCATAATTCCAGAACAACATTCTTTTGGAATTAAAACCTTGTGGGACCTAAAAGATTTTAACATATCTGTAAGGCATTCGCCGTGAATATTATCTTCCAAGAATTGATTGCACGTATCTAATATCGGATCCCCTGTTGGTGACTCTTGCGGTGGCGGCTTTGTATCAGCTGGTGGTTGTGAGCCAAAAAATGGTGGAAAATTTAACAATGGTTGTAAAATTTGGTCTATTAACCATAGACAAGGGAACCGTGGCGAAAAAGTATTAGGTTGTTCAGTTGAATGATACTCATTGATAGAAAATCCTTGTCCCAACAACGTAGCTAAGAAAGACAAAATAAACAACGAAGTTAACAAAACACCATTCATATCGATGAAATTGTGAAAAGATTAACAAAATTGAAAGAAAGAAGATAAAATATAATTTTGTAATGCATATAACTAATAGAATAAGCAGGTATTTATAGTAAGAAAATTTTATCTTATTTTTAAAATTTTATCTTATCAATTAATTGTAAATAAAAACTAATTTTTGAAATGAAATAATTTAATGAAAATCATAACCTCTTTTATCTATTAGCAGCAAGATTTGAAAATATTTGAAAAAAATACATTTATAAATTAAATAAGTTTTTTTTTTAATTTCTTACTAATTGAATAAAATTTATCAATATAAGAGGTATAAATATAAAGTAAGAATTTGTTTGCAATTGTTTATCCTAGTTGGCTAGTTGCAACGCTTCCTTATCATCGTTTGATGTCATTGTACTCATAACATTAGTACATCTAATTTTTATCCCTTTGTTGTTAATCTATTTTAAAAATTTTCCTTTTTTAAAACAAATAAAATTTTCAAAAAATTTAAAAGGAAAAGTGAATCAACTAAGTAGATAAATAAAATGATATAATTAGGGTAATGTCAATTTTTTAATTTAATTAAATTGATGAATTCAAAAATAAATATTATTTTCTAATTTCGAGTTTTTTAAATTTAGATAAGAACTATTATCAATTATTCATTATTATTTAATAATAATAATAGAATAAATATTTTGATTAAAAGTAATTTTTTATCTTTACTTCAAAAAAAATTTTAAATGATTAACTTAATTTGTTGATAATTGGTGAGGATATTTAGCCAAATAATGATATTTTAAAGAGTTTACTTAACTGTTTTAAAGAGATATGGCATTCAAAGTAGTAAAAGTGAGAATTATCTCTTTTATTTTGTACTATAACAAGAGTAATATTCAAGTGATTTAGAATCCTGTATACATTGAAAACTTTTTTTTATTATTTTTAGTGTGTAAATTAGAGAGTTCAATTTAGTTCATTGAAAAGAATATTCATGGGTATTTATATGTGATAAACAATCATTATAAAAAGATTTAGTTAAAAAGTTGAATTTAGATAATTGTATAGGAAGTGAAGAAAATGGGTTGGAAAATGGGTTGATTATCCGAGATCTTATGTCAATTATTGACAATTATGAAAGTAATAAGAGGTTGTGAATTCTAAATTTTAAGCAAAATGCATCTGATTATTTAGAATATTGTAAGACAAAAAAAAGGGTGAAGAGAAGACTTCAGACGGAGATGATCTAGAAAACAAAGTGTGGTTTGATCATAATTGAAGAATTGAAATTTGAAGAGCTTCCAAGTAATTAGGTTTAGAAGGTATGGATGGTCTAATGACTTTTTTTACTTTGGGTTTTTTTTTTTTTTCCTTTTTTTTAGTATTTGAGGAGAGATAATTGATATCCTGTATAAATATTTTATTTCATACTCATTTAAAATGAATCGGGATAAATGGTTGTTCCGATAAAAATTTATTTGAATATTGTCCAAATTAATTCTAGATATGTATTTTATTATTTATAATTATATTTTTTATTGATTGCAATAAAATATAAAGGACATGCATGATAAAGTAATACCTTTTTTCTTTTGACCTAAGCTAAACTATAAATTATAAAATTTGCTAGGGTTGAATAAGAGAGCTTCCACTATTAAAGAGTTTATCGGCTAAAATCTGGTTTGCCGCATCTGTCGGATGAAAGCCATCCCAGAAAACATATTGAGATGCATTGGAGCATGTTCCAATGGAGTGTTGATTGCATAGTATTGACGTTTCAAGCAATCCAGTCCCACAACAAGCTCTTCTTACCTCTGCAAAACCTGTTTCCACATGCTTAAATTATTAGTGCTTTCTTGCTTAGAAGTGAAGCTTTACTCATGCTACCAGATTTTTGAAATAATATAAGTAAGTATTTAAGATATATAATAATATCTTTACCATTCTCAGCAGGCTCTGTGATAAGGGTGTAAAGAGGATTGTAGATGTCTAAGACAACCAACTTAAGCTTAGAAAGCCTTCTTGTTAACCTTTGAGACCTGTGCTTGAGCTTGTTGTTAAATGAAATCGCATTGTTATTTAACCTAGCCACACAATGATTGTTGCCATGCCCAAAAGCTGTGATTGCTGCTGGTAAGCACCCAAGTGGTGGCAAAGTCGCGACTCCAATTCTCCTTGCTCCAAGCTCGTACAGATTCTGTGACAAACTTCATCTATTAATAGAAAACCATGAAACTGTATTGTTTTTTATTTAAGAAAAAGATGCTAGGGAAAACCTGAATGAAATGATCATATGAGTTAAGGAGAATATCTGAGAATGTGTTTGGAGTATAGGTGGTAAATAATAAAGGATTAATGTAATAGTTTTGAAGAAAGTCACTGCTCCCAGCACTAATAAGATGGATTCCACGAGATATTCTGGAAGAAGCATTTGATTTTCCCGTAATATCCACCAACTTATTTTTGTACTCTCTGTAGTTCTCCAACTGTTGACTCAGAGAGATGGTATTCTGTAACAAGAAATAAATATTTAAAAGCCTAGGTAGGGAAATAGAGAAATAAAGACAAGTTTTTGTTTCATTTTTACTTACATATAAAATTGCTGTAGCATTATAATAACCGGAAGCAGCTGATGCAAAATTGGCTCCAATCAACAACATTTCTCCGTTAGCCTTGTCACTCATGTAAGCGGGCTGATGGTCTGTGAAGCCAATTTTCTCAGCTGTGTTTTTAAAAGCAAAAAGAAAAAGAAAAACTATTAGTTAAATAATATATATATATATATATATAAACAATAAAAATAAATAAATAAATAAAAAGTTTATTGAATTAACCAATGATATCTAAAGCTAATTTCCCGTTGCAAAATCGTCCTGTTGGTTCATGGTCAACAAAATCCCTCCCATAAGGAGGGAAGTTAGCTTTTATTAGGGTAACAAGATCATTGTTGTTTCCTACGTCAACAATGGAGTCTCCAAATATGAATAAAGCAGGAACAAATTGACCCTTAACCTCAAATAGCAGAAAGGTAAGAAAAATAAACGGAGCTAGAAACTTCATTTTTGACTGTAAGTGAGAGAGAACTAGGTTGGCTTAGAATAGCTTGGAAATTAATGGCTCAAAAACAGTAAATGAGATATAGTTTGAATGCTTAGAAGATTGTTTGTTTGTTGGTGGCATCTACTTTGATTTATAAATTTCTTTCATTAGCTTTTTATCACACTTATTATACTTTTCACCTACTTAAAAACATTATTTTACATGTTTCACCTAACCAAAACATGTAAATTATAATGACATTTTGAATACTTATAATTTTAAATATAATATTTTTCATTAATTTATAATCATAATATTATTCTTTTCACCTCTTTAAAAATATTATTATTTTATTGTTTCACGCCATAAATTTTGTTAATATATAAATTATAACATTAATATTCTTGAACCAACAATGTGATTAAGAAAAATAAAAACACAAAATAAAACCATTCATGACACTAAAACTTTAAAAAATTAAACGACAATAAATTTGTAATTTCACAATGCATATAATTAAAAGAATATTCTATATAAATATAAAAGATAATAAAAGATATAATTATCTAATTTTGTATAATAGATATCTATTATTATTTGACTAAAAATTTTAACTTCTTTTCAATAAT
This sequence comes from Gossypium stocksii, assembly GCA_020496765.1. Classification (NCBI taxonomy): domain Eukaryota; kingdom Viridiplantae; phylum Streptophyta; class Magnoliopsida; order Malvales; family Malvaceae; genus Gossypium; species Gossypium stocksii. The sequence continues at coordinate 118,877,103 of CM035623.1, forward strand.
TCAACCTAATTTTTCTTATCTATTGTATATCATTATTAATTTATAATTATATGGGTAGTGTAATTTATCATTTCATATTTATGGCAATACCTTGTATAGGCTAATGTATCATTAAACACAAGTGAAAATACTTTGATTATGGCCTTCCTTATAATTTATCAACTAAATCATTGTCCACTAACTTTTTTAATTAATTACAAGTTTCTTACATTTTTTTAATTAATTACATTAAGAAGGTTACCAATATGTAATAATGAAATATTAAAGTTTAAATAAATAAAAATTCAAATTTATTAAGAAAAATAAAATTAATAAATATTTTAATTATAATAAAAATCATTAACTAATTAGTTACAAATTAAAGGACATTATGAATGATGATAATCACCTGAATCATTTGTAAAAAAAAATAAAAATTAACATAAATCTACCGAAATATTACAAATTAGTCGATGGTTGAGCAATAAGTAGGCTTAAACGACACCGTACGCTTTTCAGTATCATATCCAATCAAGAAATTAATTTGCAAAATCTTCAACAGGAAAGAAGCTGAAGCACCTAACAGTGTCTGAAAGCTTAACAAAGGTGTTCAATGGCTTCAACTTAACATCGGCATCAGTGAAATGCACTGTAACATTGGGAATTTCGATGTCGTTTCGAGCATCATAGCATAACTCCTTAAATTCAAATTAGCAGCCCCTAATTTAGTGTGTTTTTGATACATTTTTTTATAAACCATTACACTCTAAGTTACAATTTTTTTAATAATCTGATTAATCTTTTTTAGTAAAACAAAAAATATCTCAATTGGATGAGAATAAGAAAATCCCATTTAATCAATATATTTGACAAATCGTATTATACATCAATTTAAATTACATCTCTCTATATTTCGAGAAAAAACTTTTATAACAACATTTTTATTTCAACAAATGATTTATTAATAAGAGAAGAATGTAAAATATCATAAAAACAATGTTTATCCAAGAGCAAATAATGCATGCATTTCTTGGGCCTATAGCCAATTGGACGAGGGTGGAAAGAATTTATGCCTTTGTTATGGAAACTTTGGGTAAACAACATGGTTGAAATTGATAGAAACAAATAATAAAGTTGTCAACGAATCGTTGATGGTGGTCTAAAACAAACTTAGAAAAATAAACTCTAATAAAATAAACTGTCGAAACCATTTTTTTGAAAAATAGGGGAATAGACTTTGGATTTTGAAAATGGAAATGGAAAACGGGAGTTGCCACCGATCTTTTAGATAATGTGTGATCGGGTCACCTCAAAACGTGGTTGTTTTTAATAATCAATTTGATTTATTAAAACAGTGATTTGGGTCTACGAAAATCAGAAAACGGGTTCTGGAGTCGGTTACGTACGAGGAAGGATTAGCACCCTCGATATGCCCAAAATTGGTACCTAGTTGATTAATTAGTGTCTTGGTGTCGAATATTTGAAAACTTGGATAAATTTTAAAATACGGTCCCTTTTTATTAAAAATGTTTGAATAAATTGAAATGAAACGTTAAAGCCACACTCGTCTCGAAGCGATAGGATGTCATATTCAGTAAGTTAGAGTATAACCTATAGGTCTTTTGAGATCGAGTGCGCCTTCTTTAAGATCAAAAAAGGGATATTCGGTTATTTAGTTTAGACGAGGAGAATCGAAACCCAGTAAGTTAAGCTACGATCTCACGAGTTTCCAAACACCGAATATTGCCTTTATTTATAAAAGATCTTATCTCGAGACAACAAGACGTCATATTCAGTAAGTTAGAGCACGACATTTCGAGTCTCCGAGAATAAGTTTTTTTATTTCAAAAATTGTGATTTTAAAGTTATTCTGTTGTTTAGATTCAATGAGAAAAATCGAAGCCCAGGAAGTTAGGGCATGATTATCTCGAGTCTTAAAACACGGAGTTTTGTTAAAAAATGCATTTATGACGAAAAAGTTTAATGCACCCGAGTTCGTAGTATAACTATGCGAAGCAATATAATAAAGGCGATGATAATACGAATGACGATAATGAATACGTAAAGTAAAAATGCCATAATAATTTCAACCGTAATATTACCACAATAATATGAACAATATATATATTAATAATAAAAAAAGAATAAAAGTAATAATAATAAGAATATTAATAATAATAATAATAAAAGTGATAAAATAATGTGTACAATAAAGTAACAAAAGAGGATTAACAAAAGAAAATTAACAATACAATGTATATGTAAGTATATATATATATATATATATATATATTAATATATATAATAATTGCGTAGAAATACATAGTATAATATTAAGAAAAATGTACATAGTATATATGCATGCATGAGATATCATAAAAATACATGAATCATGATATTAAAATATATACATAAAATATATAAAAATATACATATGTAGCATAAAAATATATATACATAATATAATATTAAAATATGTGCATAATATATAAACAAATAATAATGGTGTTAAAAAAATAAAACATAGTATTTAAAAATATATACATAAAATGATATAAAAAATATGACTAATAATGTTAATATATTCCTAATGTATGCGAAAGAAATAATATTGAAAATATGCATAATAAGTACATAAAAGTATATATATATATATATATATGTAAATAATAATGTGAAAATAATAATGGAAATAACAAGTAAAATAAATACAATATATTAGCAATATAGTAAAAATGATAAAATAACAGTAATAATGTGCATAAATAATGATATTAATAGTAGTAAATGTAATAATAAGGATGATAATAATAATAATAAACTCAAAATAATAGAAAGGGACCAATTTAAACAGGAAACAGAAAACCTGGGCCAAATTTGAAAATAATTAAAGGGGTAAGGATCAAATTGAGCTTAAAACGAAAGTCTCAGGGCGAGTTTGAAAATATAAAGAAGAATGGAGGGCCCATTTGAAACGCGCGTGAAGAAATGAGGGACTGATCGGGACAATATCCCATCCCTTATGCGCTGCGTTTAACGGGTTTATCTCTTCAAATGGTCTGGGGACTAAACTGAAACAAGAACAAAATTCCGTGGCAGAAATCAGAATAAACGAAAAGAACATTGGACCTCATTGAAATGCGCTACAAAGGAGGAGGGACCTCACGCGCAAATATCCCATTTGGGCTTCAGAAACACGCGGATCTTTACCACAACGGGTCGGGTTACACAGGTTTGCACCTAAACGATGTCGTTTAGGCACTGGTAACTCTGGTGCAAAACGGCACCGTTTCATCCCTATGCTTTAAGTTTTTAAAAAAAAAATTCATTTTTTATTTCTTCTTTTTCTGAAAAAGAAAGCACCCCATCTCCTTTTCACCCATTTATTCTCTGTTAGGGTTTCGAAGGAAACCCATTTCGCCGTCGGCATTGTTGTAGCCTAATTTTATAAACCCAAACAAAAACAAAATAAGAACCAAAATTATAAGTCCAGTCCATTTACAAATTAAACCCTGACCCATACAAATACCTGAGCCCAATTAGCCTTTAACCCAACTCCCTAAACCATTTACAAATTTAAACCCAACAGAAACCCAACCCGTTTACAAACAAACCCGGGCAACCCACATCAAACAGACCTACCCGATGGCCCACTAACCTAACCCTAATCGGCAGAAGCCCTAACCCCCTACTACCCACTTGTGCTGCCGCCCCTAGCCTCTGACGTTCTGACTCAGCAACTGCAGCACCGCCCTGGTCACATCCCACCGCCCTCAAGTTGTACCAGCAAAACAATAAAGCAGACGAGACAGAAAGTAGAATAGAAAATAAAAAAATATATTGTAAGGGCTATAAAAGCCCGATTCAAAACAGTGTAAGGGGTTCGAAGGTTTTTAATTCCAAAATCAATACAAACAGAGAAGTATTCAGAGCACAACCAGAGCACAAAATTTCAAAAACAATTAGCAAATCTCAGAGATAATCCAGCGAAGGGATACCCCCCAAATCCGAATACAGAAGCAGTAGGTAGTTTTCTTTTTTTCTTTTAATAGTTCTTTCTTTCTTCATATACACCAACATAAATCTATGAAATAATAATAAAAAAATAAATTTTAAAAAAAAAAGTAGAATTTTTTACCTTTTTCCGGCCACCGGAACGGTGGCCGGAACGGCGGCGGACGACGGCGCGAATGGTGGCCGACGATCGGCCGGTGATCGGCCGGTGACCGGCCGACGACCGGTCCGGTGACCGGACCTTCCCCGGATCCCCCCCTCTCTCCTTCCTTCCTTCTCTTTCTCCTCTCCCCTTCCCCTCTCTTTTCCTCCCCCCTTTCTTCTCTTCTTCTCTTTTTTTCTCCCCACGGCACAAATGAGCCGAAATCAAAAAAATTGGGTTTTTATACTTTTGAACTCGGGTCGGGTCGACCCGACCCAGGTCCGCTCAAGGTCCGCGTGCTCTGACGTCACGTGGGGAATTTGCGCAATTGGTCCTTCCGCTTTCTTTTTAAGTTACAATCAAGTTATTTTCATTTTAAATTGACCCTGAAAGTTACTCCGTGTCTCAGTTTAGCCCCTACTGCTGCGCAGCGTTTTAAAGCTCCGGTTAAATTACTGTTTTGGTCCCCCTAGGATTAACCCGTGTTCTAATAGGTCCTATTTGCACGTTTCTATTTTAAAATTTGGCCCGAAATCTTTATTTTAATTCCGATTTAGTCCTAGTTTATTATAGTTAATTAATTTTATTATTTCATTTCATATTATTACCTATTATTAGTATTATTATATATATTATCTATATATATTATTTTTATTATAATTATTATTATTATATAATTGTTACTAACGTATTAATTATATACGTCTTCTCTATTATTATTATTGGTATCATTATATCTATGTACATATATATATTATAATGTTTTACATATTATTATTTGTATTTGTATTTGTTTTAAAGTTTTTATTTATTTATTTTGTATTTATTATTACTATATTCCATTTAGTATTATTCGTTATATTTACTATTATTTTTATTATTTTACGTTATTACTATTATATTCTATTATTTTCATTATCATTAAATTTATAGTTTATTAATGTTTTACTATTAGTATTATTAACCCCTATATATATATATATTATTTTATGTACCTGTTTTTAACATTATTATTTATTTGTTTCTTAAAAACGTATAGATATGTGTTCATATATTTATAGTTGTTTTAGTATTATTTTTGTAATATATATGTTATGTTTTATTAACACAGCATTATAGTATATGTTCTTACCTAAAGCTTCGATGCTATCATCATATATATTTTCAAATGTTTTATTTCACGTAGTTTCATTATTATATTTCTTTACATATATACATACACTCACGTATTATTTTGTTACTATTATCGTTATATTTTTTATATATGTATACATACATTACTTCATTATTCTTATGTTAGTTTATATGTTTATTCTTAATACTACCGTTTACATATATATATATACATATGTCCTTGTATTACATTTTTAACGTCATAACTCTATATACGTGTATTATTTCTTTCTATATATACACATATTTTTTTATATAACTATTATTATGTACACTTTTCATAAACCTAGCATTATGTATTCTATATATGCTTGTTATTATTTCATACTTCGCATTACCATTATTATTATATCATATGCATTATTATAGTCATCATTATTGTGCACGCATTATTATATATCTCGTTTATCGCGTATATTTTTCGCCTTTATCATCGTTTGTTTTTTAACGTAGCATTTTCATATTAGTGTTCTTATGCCAACTCTATTTGTTCTAATCTTTTCACGTTTTAAAATAAGGCAATATGCCGATTTTAACATTATGCTAGTGATTTCATTGCTATTGTTGGGTGAATCACGATTGGCTCGTGTTAAACGGGATATCCTTTTCAAAAGAAATAAAAACCTTTAAATACTCGTTTTTGATCGGATCACAATTAAGTTTTAAATTGAAATCGTGCTTTAAAAATTAGACAACCCGCATTTGAAAAGATACCAATTTTTGGGCGTCGCGGGGGTGCTAATACCTTCCCCGCGCGTAACTGACTCCCGAACCCTATTTTTCTCTGAACTTTAACGCGGACCTAAACTTGGCCTTTTTATTCGAAAATTGACGTTTTATCAGGTGTCCGATCACACCTCGGAAAAAGGATCGGTGGCGACTCCTTGGCTTTAACCAGAATTCGTTTTCAAAGTTTTAAATCGCCACAATTAGCGACCTAAGCTTTAAAAATTTTTCGTCGCTACAGCTGGCGACTCCACTGGGGACTAGTCTTTGAGAGTCGAATCAAATCAAAAAGTGTTGTCGAAATTTCCGAAATGCCTTTTTCAAATTAATGTGTAGTCGTGATCCTCAAATTTTGCAAAAATCACGTACTCGCATCTCATTGTACATTTCTAACTTCTTGTTTACTTGTTTTGAAGCTCTAAATTTCTAAGCTTCGGTTCTCTAAGTCTAGTATTTAAAATAAAACGAAAGGTTTGTGAGTTTCTCCCCACACACTGTTCACGTGCATTGTTGCATAACATGAGCTCTATACCCGGGCTCCGTCCCTTTTAAGTGAAAGTAAACGCTACGCCTTCGTGAGTTAACTCGTCCCTCCGCACAGGCTAGTGAATACTTTCGGGTTACATATGACTTATGCCTTCGTGAGATAACTCGTCCCTCCGCATAGGCATAAGTAAATGTAATCCCTCGAATTGATCTCGTAAGCCTGTGATGGGCCATGACCGAGGTTCTGTACTAATCTTAGTAGATGACAGTACAGACAATTCGGGTACCTTTCTAGAACCTAAAACCGCATATAATGAACTGTACGAGCCACCCAGCTAGAGCCATGCTGAACCTCTGTCCGTTTAGCAAGCACCAGAATAGGCACACGGGAGAAATGCCTCTTACCTTTTGTACTTTCACTTTGTATATAAGGGGAAGGGATTTATTTGGTAAATTGGATCGGGTAGCTTAAAATTACTTTAATTTATTTTCATTTATATCTGATCACTAACCAAGTTTGATTGTCTTTGTTTTATTCCTCATCGTGCATCATAGGCATCATAATAGGACGGTGTTGACTAAAGATTAGTTGCCAAAAATGGGTTTCAAATGGAAGAGTCAATTGTACAAACGACCGAGACAAACACCGTGGTTCGGGACTGGTCTTTGAGGACTCAAAGAGAAAAGGGAGACAGCCTGGTAGAAGGATGCATTGTCAATCTACCCGAGCGGGTGACTGTGAATGTCCGTCAAAACAACCTTGAAGACTTGGTTTGGATCTGGAATCAGTGGGATTCAGATACTAGGGGCATTTTCACCGAAAGGTACGGGGACATAGCCCATCTGATTGCTTTCAAAATAGACAAAAGATTGATTTAAGCTATGATCAGATTTTGAGATCCGGGTTACCAGTGTTTCACATTCAACCAAGAGGATATGACCCCTACGATAGAGGAGTATGCTGCTCTACTGCGTGTCGAAAACATGCAAACCTACAAAATATATGTCAAAGAGCCCAAGCCGATGACATTCAGGAAAAAGTTAGTAAGGCTGACGGATATGACCGATGCATGGGCCGAGAAGCAAATAAAGAAGAAGAATGAAATCAGCTGTGTCCCATGGTTTTCACTACGAGATCTGGCTTTAAATCATCCCGACATGCTGAAACGGATAAATTTGTTTGCTTTGGCTATCTATGGTTTGGTTGTCTTTCCGAAGATTCTCGGACATATAGAAGTAGCGGTAGTGGATTTCTTTGAAAAGTTAAAGCAAGGTATCAATCCCGCCCCAACCATCCTAGCAGAGACGTTCAGATCTTTGAGCAGTTGCAGGAAAAGAGGGGAAGGATGATTCATCGGATGCGCGCAGCTACTTAACGTTTGGATTTTGAGTCACTTTTGGAAGGTAGAGCGCACACCGTTCCACATGTTTTCGAAGACATTTGCTCCGTTGGAAGCTCACCTTAAGAAAGAGTGGCCGAAGGAGGTTACTGAGCAGCACTGGGTCTCAGTGTTTCAGAACTTGCGTGCAGAGGACATAGTATGGAGAGCGCCGTGGATGCGCCCTTCGCTTTTGTTATACAAAGTCGGAAACCAAGACTGGGTACCACTACTTGGATTGTGGGGAGGGATTGGTTACGCTCCTCTTTTGGTCCAAAGACAGTTCTCTTCACGACAGTTTATACCCGCCACCAGTGGTCTGGCTCAGTCAGAATTTGTTTTTGCGGGCGAAGGTTATATGAAGAAAGTCCGAGACACTGCAAAGGCTTGGAAAAGAATTCATCTGATGAAGTTGGCTTTATATGCTGACACTATCACCTAGGACTACGATGCATGGAAAAAGCAACGGATGAGTAGTTTGCAAGTCTCATCGGCAGATTACGCCTTTCAGAACCCTTTTTCGAATGAAATTCCATCCGAGCTAGAGACGGCGAGACAAGAATTCGAACGCGAAAAGACAAAAATGTTACGAGACCTTAGTGCCCTTCAAGAAAAAAATTATCAGCTGAAGATCGATGTTCAAATTGAAAGATCCAGGGCCGAGAAGGTGCAAAAAGAAGCCGAGGTCGTAAGAAACGACTTAAGAGATCTTCATCTAGAAAATAAAAAGTTAAGAGGCACCATAAAGAACAGCGGGCTGGGCAAGTCGTCAGCGGAATGGAAAGAGGAATTGAGTAATGTCAAAGGTGGGATGAAATTTTGGAAAGGAAAAGCAAAGAAAGAAGAAGGAAAGGCTGCACGGGCTGCAATAGAGTTAAGAAAGAAGTCTGCTAAGTATGAAGCTACATCTGTTGAACTGATGACTAGTCGAGCTAAGCGTCAAGAATTGAAAGAAACGATACGGGATTTGGAAGACACACTACAAGCCCGACAACAACAACTGGATACTCTTTTGGAAATTTTGGAAGAAAAGAAGGGTCAGTATGATAGAGATATCCATGCCTACGAAAATGCCCTCTGCGAAAAGGATAAGAATCTTAAATATTTGATCAACGAGATTCGTGCGGCAGCCATCCACATAATGCAAATAGCGGATGAAGCGGAGACTCTTAGCTGCCAGTTACCGCCTAGACAGAGATCGAGCATATCAGAATTTTTTGAACGGGTGAAGAATTACGGCAATGTAGCAAGGAAGTTTGTATGAAAGCTGAATCAAATGATGAAAAAACATTTTGTAAATAGACTCTTTTGATTAATGAAATGCCCAGATAGGGGCTGTCTGGAATCAACACCGATTTTTACATATGCATTCATAACTAACATTTGATGTGCATTCATAATTAACATTCATTCATTCATTCATTCATTCACTGCATATCCCACGATCGTTTGCTAAGAGTAGAATCATATGATGTGCAGTTGTGACATTGTAAACCTGGAATCACACCATACGTATAGAACACATCGACAGGCTAGAGCAATGGAGGCTGAGTTTAACGAAAGAATTGAAAGGATGGAGAGAATTCAGAAGGAATTACAGGAACAGTTAGCCAGGTCGCAACAGGAGACGAGAGAGTTGATGATAAGGTCTCGGGAAGAATCTACTGAACAGAAAGATCAAATGACTAGGATGATGGAGATGATGTCGGCCCTAGTCAAAGGAAAAGGACCTCTACAAAGCCCTGAAGTTGTGAATCTTGATCAAGAACCGCCTTATCCTCCAGGGTTTACTCCGCCCCACGTGACATATAGAGGATATACACAGGGAGGACCCGCGGGCGTAGAACAACGGCCTGTAACACCCCCTCCTGTAGGACAGGGAGTATTTGTGGCAAACCCAGGAACTACTCCGGTTGATCCACCTGTCCCTGACCTAGACGATCCGGCAGAAATCGCTAGGTTAAGGATAGAAGATCAAGAAGTCCAAGAAAAGTATAGAAGTTTGGAAGAAAGACTCAAAGCAATAGAAGGCACTGAAGTCTTCTCGGCATTAAATGCTAAAGAACTTAGTCTGGTACCGGACTTGATCCTACCTCCAAAATTCAAAGCACCGGATTTTGAAAAGTATGATGGCTCGAGATGCCCGAAGGCACATCTCGTTATGTTCTGCCGAAAAATGACTGGTTATGTCAATGAAGACAAGCTGCTTATACATTGTTTTCAGGACAGTTTGACCGGATCAGCTCTCCGCTGGTACAACCAACTCAGTAGAGAAAAGATCCGAACTTGGAAGGATCTAGCCGCGACATTTTGCGAGCAGTACAAACACGTCTCCGATATGGTACCTGACCGCATGACACTACAAATGATGGAAAAAAAAGCCATCAGAAACTTTCAGACAATACGCACAGAGATGGAGGGACATCTCAGCCCAGGTAGAGCCTCCACTAACCAAGATCGAGATAGCAGTCATTTTTATCAATACCCTGAAGGCGCCATTTTATGATAAATTAGTGGGAAGCGCCACAAAGGACTTCTCAGATATTGTCATATCCGGTGAACTAATAGAAAATGCGGTTAAAAGTGGAAGAATGGAAGGAGAAGGTTCGAAGAAGGCAGTGCCTATGAGAAAAAAGGAGCCGGAAGCCCACATGGTGGGAACCGGAAACCGTTATGCTCCTAGTCCATATCCTAATCAATTTCGACCTCGAAATTACCCGCCACCAAACTTCTATCAACCACAAGCCCCCTATTACCAACCACCACCTCCCTATCCGTCTTACCCTGTCTATGCAACCAACAACCCGAGGCCAGCCACCACGTTTCCTCAAAATGCCGGCCCTACCCAAGGCCAACCTAGAGGAGAACCAAGGTCAGCGAGGCCTAACCCCGAGAGACCCCAATTCACTCCTATTCCTGTATCTTACGGGGAACTGTACCCTAAGCTTTTGGAAAAACAGTTGATATCTCCTCATTACATGGCACCGTTGAAACCCCCGTACCCAAAGTGGTACGACCCTAATGCTAGCTGTGCATACCACGCGGGGAACCAGGGGCACTCTACGAAAAACTGCATTGCCTTTAAACGAAGAGTCCAAGGACTAATTGATGCGGGTGTCTTACGCTTCGACGGTACTGGTGGTGCGACCGGGGACCCGTTCCCAAATCATGCTGAAAGAAATGTAAGTGCAGTAGAGGAAATAAGTGAATTGCAAACCAGAAGAGTCGTTTCAGAAATAAGCTCACCTTTGCAGAGAATCTGGGAGGTGCTGCTTGAAAAAGGGTTACTCTGTCGTCTTAAAGGGGTAACCGAGAAAAGAAACACGAAAAGTCAAAATTTTTGTGATTTCCATGAAGTCGAAGGACATAATATCCAATCTTGTGAGCAATTTAAAGAACTACTCCAAGGCATGATGGATAGCAAAGAGATTGAAATCTTCAACGGAAGAAGAGAGGCCGAGGAAGGAGAAATATGTGCCTCTGATGGTCAATCATCGGATCTCCCTTACACTGCTGAACGACCATTGATAATATATTATGATGCGAGGAGAGAACCAGTAAAACCAAAAATGGTAATTGAGGCGCCATCGCCTTTTCCGTACCAGGATAGTAAGGCAATACCTTGGAAGTACGATGTTAATATCGTCACTCCTGAAAGTGAAAAATCCCAAGGCACGGCTAAAAATATCGGAGAAGTTGGTCACTTTACCCAGAGTGGAAGATGCTATTCCAAAGAAGTTGAACCAGCAAAGAGGAATAATGATTCCAAACAAAAGGGAAAGGCACCCATGTTTGGGGCTGAAGTTGAATCGGAAAGTCCGCCCGAACGACAAGAGACTAAAAGACCTATAAATGAAGAAGAGGCACAGGAATTCTTGAAATTCATTAAACACAGTGAGTACAGCGTGGTCGAACAATTAAGTAAGCAACCTGCACATATTTCGGTATTATCCTTATTATTGAACTCAGAGCCACATCGAAATGCCTTGTTAAAGGTATTGAATCAAGCCTACGTAGCAAACAATATATCGGTCGAAAAGCTTGATAGGTGGATCAATAATTTGAATGCTGATAATTTCATCTCCTTCAGTGATGATGAAATACCACCGAACGGTAGAGGCTCTGTGAAGGCGCTGCACATAACAACCCGCTGTAAGGGTTATATAATACCAAACGTGCTTATTGATAATGGATCAGCGCTTAATGTTATGCCTCTGGCCACGCTTTCCAGAATTCCGATTGATTTGTCCTACTTGAGGCCGTGTCACTCCACGGTAAGAGCATTTGATGGAACGAGACGAGAAGTTGTAGGAAAAATTGAGATCCCTCTAGAAGTGGGTCCTTATGTCTATGACGTCGAGTTTCAAGTTATGGACATCACCCCTTCATATAATTGCCTCCTGGGGAGGCCATGGATCCATTCGGCTGGGGCAGTTCCATCATCCCTTCATCAGAAAATAAAGTTTATCATGGATGGCTGCTTGGTTACCGTTGAGGGTGAAGAGGATATTGTTGCGTCTATCTCTGCAGACACACCTTACCTCGAAGCAAACAAAGACGCCGTGGAATGCTCCTTTAGATCCTTTGAGTTCGTCAACGCCACATTTGTGGCTGAAGGAAACAGAATTCCCGTGCCTAGGCTGTCGAATAATACTAAAATGGGAATCAAGCTGACGGTAGGGAGAGGGGCCCGAGCCAGGAAAGGTTTGGGAAGACATCATCAAGGGATAGTCAGGGCCTTAAAGCCAGTACCTCATAAGGCACGATTTGGTCTAGGATTCCGACCGAATGCACATCACTTGAAGAAACAGTGGAAGAAAGAGCAAGAAAGAAGGGTTGCGAGGACCCTAGGACGAGAGCTGGAATGGGAACCCATTGAGTACCCCCATCTGTCAACGACATTTACATCTGCTGGAATAATATATCCTGGGCAAGATAGTGTGCACAGCCCACTGCTACTCGTTGAGAAGGCTTTCCAGAACATTTGTATAAATGTCGTTGATGAAGAAGCTGATGCAAGTAAAAGTGTTTCGAGGGTACGCCCTTGTCCCCCGGGTTACATGTTGAACAATTGGACCGCTGAAGATCTCCTTGTGGTTTACAAGTCTTCCTCAGAGTAATATCCGATATTCACTTTTTGTGTCCCTAAATATAATGGGATTCTTTTGTAAGAGCTGTCGTCTGCTCTTTATCTATTAAATGAATATTAATGAAGAAGCATTTTGTCATAACCTTTTGCATTTGCATCTACTCCATAATTATTCTTTCATTTCATGGCCTGTTCTTGCACTTACCTCATACCATGCCATAATGTTTTGTTTGTTGTTGCCAAAACTTGGATGTCCCTCTATAGTGTTCTCTTTCCCATTCAATTTTCAGGTGTTCAGATGCCAATGACATGAACGAACCCGTTACCAATCTTGAAATCGATTTTGAAAGGACCGTTTGTTTAGGAGAATTCGAGGATGAGGGAAATGCCGAAGACTATGTCTCGTCTCCTGACTTGCTAAGGTTGGTGGAACAAGAGGACAAACAGATTCTACCTCATCAAGAATCTGTTGAAACAATAAACCTGGGCACTAATGAAAATAAGCAAGAAGTGAAGATTGGGACCTCACTCTCAGAGGACACCAGGCATCATTTGATTGATTTGCTTCATGAGTACAAAGACGTATTTGCATGGTCCTATCAGGATATGCCGGGATTGGACGGGGACATAATGGTTCATAAGCTCCCGCTGAGACCCGAATGTAAACCCATTCAACAAAAATTAAGGCGGATGAGGCCCGAAATGCTACTGAAGATAAAAGAGGAAGTCAAGAGGCAGTTCAATGCAGGCTTCCTACAAGCTTCCAGATATCCAGAATGGGTGGCTAATATTGTCCCAGTGCCAAAGAAGGATGGTAAAGTACGAATGTGCGTGGATTATCGTGACCTGAACCGCGCAAGTCCTAAGGATAATTTTCCCTTACCACATATCGATACACTGGTGGACAATACGGCGAAGCATTCATTATTTTCTTTCATGGATGGATTTTCGGGGTATAATCAGATCAAAATGGCTCCCGAGGATATGGAGAAAACCACATTTATAACGATGTGGGGAACATTCTGTTACAAGGTGATGCCATTCGGGCTCAAGAATGCCGGGGCCACATATCAGAAGGCCATGGTGACATTGTTCCATGATATGATGCATAAGGAGATAGAAGTCTATGTTGACGACATGATTGCTAAGTCCCGAGGAGAAGAGGAACATATTGTGAACCTCAAAAAGTTATTTGAAAGACTGAGAAAGTTTCAGCTAAGGCTTAATCCTGTTAAATGTACATTCGGGGTTACCTCGGGAAAGTTGCTAGGCTTCATCGTCAGTGAAAGAGGCATCGAGGTGGATCCGGAAAAGATAAAAGCCATTCAAGAATTACCGCCTCCGCGTACACAGAAAGAGGTCAGAGGATTCTTGGGAAGGCTAAACTACATTTCCCGATTCATTTCTCAACTCACCAATCAGTGTGACCCCATCTTTCGACTCCTTCGAAAGCACAACCCTGGGGCATGGGACGAAGAATGCCAGGAGGCCTTTGACAAAATAAAACAATATTTGTCTAGCCCCCCAGTGCTAGTGCCACCAACTCCAGGAAGGCCTTTGATTTTGTATTTAACGGTGTTTGAAAACTCAATGGGTTGTGTACTCGGGCAACATGATGAGTCGGGAAAGAAAGAAAAGGCGATATACTACCTCAGCACAAAGTTCACAGAATACGAGGCAAGGTATTCGTCGATCGAAAGATCCTGTTGTGCTTTGGTTTGGGCAGCTAGGAGGCTCAGGCAATACATGTTGTATCATACAACATGGTTAATCTCAAAGCTAGACCCGATAAAATATATGATGGATTCACCCGCACTCTCGGGGAGGATGGCCCGATGGCAGATCCTGTTATCAGAATACGATATTATCTATGTGAACCAAAAATCGGTGAAAGGGAGTGCAATAGCTGATTTCTTGGCGGCTCGAACAACAGAAGAATATGAGCCCTTGAGATTTGATTTCCCGGATGAGGACTTAATGTGCATCACAGGGAAAGAATGTGAGTCATCCAAGGGGACGCCCTGGAAGATGAGCTTTGATGGCGCGTCAAATGCCCTGGGGCACGGGATTGGGGCAGTTTTAGTATCACCGGAAGGAGATCATTATCCTTTCACTGCTAGACTCAATTTTTTCTGCACCAACAACATAGCAGAATACGAGGCTTGTATCATGGGACTTCGGGCAGCTATTGAACGAAATATCGATGTCTTAGAGGTATACGGGGATTCAGCTCTAGTGATCTACCAAATCCGCGGAGAATGGGAGGTGAGAGATCAAAAGTTGATTAAGTACAGCCATCTGGTAGCTGAATTGATCAAAGACTTCAAAGAAATAACATTTAATTACTTCCCACGCGAAGATAATCAATTGGCCGATGCCTTGGCCACTCTGGCTTCCATGTTCAAAGTAAATAAAGGAACAGAAATAATGCCCCTCAAGATGAGCATATACGAGGTCCCTGCACATTGTTATAGCATCGAGAAGGAGGCTGATGGACGACCATGGTACCATGATATCTTAGAGTACATCAAGAATCAAACGTATCCTGAACAAGCAAACGAGAATGACAAAAGAACAATCAGAAGAATGTCAGTGGGATTTGTTCTTGATGGAGACACCTTGTATAAGAGAGGCAAAGATCAGGTGCTTATGAGATGCGTTGACACCGCTGAAGCCAAGAAAATACTTGAAGAAGTTCACGAAGGAATATGTGGGACCCACTCCAACGGTTTCACTATGTCCAGAAAAATTATGAGGCTCGGGTATTACTGGTCGACGATGGAAAGGGATTGCATTAGCTACGCAAGAAAGTGCCACAAATGTCAAATTTATGGTGACAAAATTCACGTGGCTCCTTCGCCCCTTCATGTTATGACGTCTCCATGGCCCTTTTCAATGTGGGGCATGGACGTTATAGGGCCGATTTCTCCCAAAGCTTCTAATGGGCACCGATTCATTTTCGTGGTCATCGACTATTTCACAAAATGGGTAGAAGCTGCCTCATTTGCTAATGTGACAAGGGTCGCTGTTTGTAGGTTCTTGAAAAAGGAAATCATTTGTCGATATGGTTTGCCTGAAAGAATCATCTCAGATAACACTTTGAATTTGAACAATAAAATGATGACAGAGGTGTGCAAGCAATTTCAAATAAAGCATCATAATTCCTCGCCTTATCGCCCGAAGATGAACGGAGCTGTTGAAGCAGCTAACAAGAACATAAAGAAGATCATCGGCAAAATGACAGAGACCTACAGGGACTGGCACGAAAAGCTGCCGTTCGCTCTATTCGCATACCGCACATCTGTGAGGACGTCCACAGGGGCAACTCCTTTCTCTCTAGTCTGTGGGATGGAAGCCGTGCTACCTATTGAAGTTGAGATACCGTCCCTACGAGTCTTAATGGAATCGAAACTCGAGGAGGCCGAATGGGTCCAAGCTCGATATGATCAGTTGAATCTCATCGAAGAAAAACGCTTGAAGGCAATCTGCCATGGACAGATGTACCAGAAACGGATGATCGCCGCCCATGACAAGAAAGTAAGGCCAAGAGAATTCCATGAAGGAGAACTCGTGTTGAGAAAGATCCTCCCAATACAAAAAGATTTACGAGGAAAATGAGCACCTAATTGGGAAGGACCATACGTCGTGAAGAAAGCATTCTCTGGTGGGGCTTTGATTCTCACAGAAATGGATGGGAAAGAGTTACCAAATCCAGTAAACTCTGATGTTGTGAAGAAATACTACACTTAAAAAAAAAAAAGGGAGATCAAGGTGAAAACCCGAAAAGGGCGCCTTGGTCAAACACAGAACATTAGGATGAAAACCCGAAAGGGCGTCCTAATAAAGCAAATTTGGGCCCAAGGGGGCAGAAGTAATTTTGAACAGTGGGCCAAGTGACCAGGCTATAGTATGAAGCATTTCTGAACATTCGAGATCTTCTACACAAGAGGCCTTGCTCAGAAAGATTCGTGATTGAGAAACGTGGCAGAGTTCATGCATTGAATATCTAGAACATTTGTATCCACTAATATGGTTCCTTTTCTTCTATGGCACTTTCAATTATCCTTGGTTGACTTTGTTTGTTACCTTCGAAAATTATGTGAAGTCTCTTTCTTGTACCTACCTGACCATTTACATGCATCTTATTATGTTTATTTAATTGATAAATAGTAATATGACATGCTCTGTACAAAAGAAATGTCGAGTATTACTCGGATAGAAAACTAGACAGACGCAAGGATTTCAAAAGCAGGAACAAAAGTTCAACATATACCAAACAAGGATATCTGAGAAACGTAGTTTACTTGTAAAGCTTGAAAGATGGATATAAAGCCTGAAGAGAAACTTAAGAATCCTAGCGTTGAAAGCAGATCATCACAATAAGCAAAACAAGAGCTCGAGAATAAGAACAAAAGCTCAGATGGGGCAAAAGAATGCTATCCAAGAAACAAAAGTTACTCGTAAAATTGGGAAACGAGTACGAAGTTTAAAAGAAAAGGTCAAGAAATAATGAGACCAGATCACTACAAGAGTCGTGAAGAAAAGAGATCACGACAAACAAATGCAAGGCACATAACATGTTCATGTAGGCATGAATGCATTTAAGGCAAATAGATGCATATCACGATAACATCATGCATGACATATACAGGTATCCCAAACAGAGCAAAAGGTTTTGGGAAAGCTATCCAAATCAAAGAAAAGATACTTGAATTCCACCATGTGAGAAATTCTGGGTGATTTTAATTTATGTTTTCGAAAATCAACTCATAGTGCGAGAAGTGAGTTGAGCCTCGGGACACGCTGAGGTATTTTCAAGATCTGTTATGTTTCAAAAAATCAACTCATATTGCGAGAGGTGAGTTGAGCCTCAAGACACATTGAGGTACTTTTAAATTTCTGTTATTGACTCATTTTGCGAGAGATGAGTCAAATCTCAAGTCACGACGAGATGTTTTCAACATCCGTCTTTAATTTATGTTTTCAGAAATCAGCTCATATTGCGAGAGGTGAGCTGAGCCTCAAGACACGTTGAGGTACTTTCAATTTATGTTTTAAACTCAGCTCATATTGCGAGAGGTGAGCTGAGCCTCAAGACACGTTGAGGTACTTTTAATTTATGTTGCTAAAATCAGCTCATATTGCGAGAGGTGAGCTGAGCCTCGAGACACGTCGAGGTACTTTTAATTTCAGTTTTAGCTCAACTCATATTGCGAGAGGTGAGTTGAGCTCTTTGTAGTTCCTTTTAAATTTGTGCTTCAAAAAAACCAACTCATATTGCGAGAGGTGAGTTGAGCTCTTTTTAGTTCTTCTTAATTTTATGTTTCAAAGATCAACTCATATTGCGAGAGGTGAGTTGAGCTCTTTTAATTTCAGCTTTTATTTCCTGTTTTTCAAAAGTCAACTCATATTGCGAGAGGTGAGTTGAGACTTTTCAATTTCTGTCATTAATTTCTGTTTCTCAGAGGTTAACTCAGATTGCGAGAAGTAAGTTAAGCCTTGGGCCTCATGTCTAGATATTTTCAAATTCTATTCTCAAATGTTCGCTTTTCAAAAGTCAACTCATATTGCGAGAAGTGAGTTGAGCCTCAGTGTGCACACTAAGGTACTTGCAATTTTTGTTTCAAGAACTAACCCATATTACGAGAATACGCAGGTCGAGCAATTTTTGATTTCGTTTCAATAAAGGATAAAGTTGCAAGAAAGCCAATTGAAGATGCAAAATTTGCCTTTTGAAGTCACAAGGGAGCTGATCAAAGGTGTAGACCTTGCATCCCCAGTGAAGTCGCAGAGGCACAGATTAAAGTCACAAGGGAGCTGATCAAAGCAGAGCGGATTGAAGATACAAGATCTCATCTCTAAAGTGGCAGAAGACAGATCACGACGAATTCCATCTCCCTAAAGAGGAGATGGATCAGGGCAACAAGTCAGATCTTTGAAGTTGCGATGGATTGAACCTAAAGCTATGAGAGGCGTTGGGTTGGAACAGGATCATTTGAACAAGAAGAGCACCAAAGAAGTCAAGATTAGGCAAGGCAGGGCAAAATTGGCCTTTCTTTATGTCTTTGCTCTATTCCCGTTACACGACAATGAGCAAAGAGGGGCAGCTGTTGTAGCCCAATTTTATAAACCCAAACAAAAACAAAATAAGAACCAAAATTATAAGTCCAGTCCATTTACAAATTAAACCCTGACCCATACAAATACCTGAGCCCAATTAGCCTTTAACCCAACTCCCTAAACCATTTACAAATTTAAACCCAACAGAAACCCAACCCGTTTACAAACAAACCCGGGCAACCCACATCAAACAGACCTACCCGATGGCCCACTAACCTAACCCTAATCGGCAGAAGCCCTAACCCCCTACTACCCACTTGTGCTGCCGCCCCTAGCCTCTGACGTTCTGACTCAGCAACTGCAGCACCGCCCTGGTCACATCCCACCGCCCTCAAGTTGTACCTGCAAAACAATAAAGCAGACGAGACAGAAAGTAGAATAGAAAATAAAAAAATATATTGTAAGGGCTATAAAAGCCCGATTCAAAACAGTGTAAGGGGTTCGAAGGTTTTTAATTCCAAAATCAATACAAACAGAGAAGTATTCAGAGCACAACCAGAGCACAAAATTTCAAAAACAATTAGCAAATCTCAGAGATAATCCAGCGAAGGGATACCCCCCAAATCCGAATACAGAAGCAGTAGGTAGTTTTCTTTTTTTCTTTTAATAGTTCTTTCTTTCTTCATATACACCAACATAAATCTATGAAATAATAATAAAAAAATAAATTTTAAAAAAAAAAAGTAAAATTTTTTACCTTTTTCCGGCCACCGGAACGGTGGCCGGAACGGCGGCGGACGACGGCGCGAATGGTGGCCGACGATCGGCCGGTGATCGGCTGGTGACCGGCCGGCGACCGGTCCGGTGACCGGACCTTCCCCGGATCCCCCCCTCTCTCCTTCCTTCCTTCTCTTTCTCCTCTCCCCTTCCCCTCTCTTTTCCTCCCCCCTTTCTTCTCTTCTTCTATTTTTTTTCTCCCCACGGCACAAATGAGCCGAAATCAAAAAAATTGGGTTTTTATACTTTTGAACTCGGGTCGGGTCGACCCGACCCAGGTCCGCTCAAGGTCCGCGTGCTCTGACGTCACGTGGGGAATTTGCGCAATTGGTCCTTCCGCTTTCTTTTTAAGTTACAATCAAGTTATTTTCATTTTAAATTGACCCTGAAAGTTACTCCGTGTCTCAATTTAGCCCCTACTGCTGCGCAGCGTTTTAAAGCTCCGGTTAAATTACTGTTTTGGTCCCCCTAGGATTAACCCGTGTTCTAATAGGTCCTATTTGCACGTTTCTATTTTAAAATTTGGCCCGAAATCTTTATTTTAATTCCGATTTAGTCCTAGTTTATTATAGTTAATTAATTTTATTATTTCATTTCATATTATTACCTATTATTAGTATTATTATATATATTATCTATATATATTATTTTTATTATAATTATTATTATTATATAATTGTTACTAACGTATTAATTATATACGTCTTCTCTATTATTATTATTGGTATCATTATATCTATGTACATATATATATTATAATGTTTTACATATTATTATTTGTATTTGTTTTAAAGTTTTTATTTATTTATTTTGTATTTATTATTACTATATTCCATTTAGTATTATTCGTTATATTTACTATTATTTTTATTATTTTACGTTATTACTATTATATTCTATTATTTTCATTATCATTAAATTTATAGTTTATTAATGTTTTACTATTAGTATTATTAACCCCTATATATATATATATATTATTTTATGTACCTGTTTTTAACATTATTATTTATTTGTTTCTTAAAAACGTATAGATATGTGTTCATATATTTATAGTTGTTTTAGTATTATTTTTGTAATATATATGTTATGTTTTATTAACACAGCATTATAGTATATGTTCTTACCTAAAGCTTCGATGCTATCATCATATATATTTTCAAATGTTTTATTTCACGTAGTTTCATTATTATATTTCTTTACATATATACATACACTCACGTATTATTTTGTTACTATTATCGTTATATTTTTTATATATGTATACATACATTACTTCATTATTCTTATGTTAGTTTATATGTTTATTCTTAATACTACCGTTTACATATATATATATACATATGTCCTTGTATTACATTTTTAACGTCATAACTCTATATACGTGTATTATTTCTTTCTATATATACACATATTTTTTTATATAACTATTATTATGTACACTTTTCATAAACCTAGCATTATGTATTCTATATATGCTTGTTATTATTTCATACTTCGCATTACCATTATTATTATATCATATGCATTATTATAGTCATCATTATTGTGCACGCATTATTATATATCTCGTTTATCGCGTATATTTTTCGCCTTTATCATCGTTTGTTTTTTAACGTAGCATTTTCATATTAGTGTTCTTATGCCAACTCTATTTGTTCTAATCTTTTCACGTTTTAAAATAAGGCAATATGCCGATTTTAACATTATGCCAGTGATTTCATTGCTATTGTTGGGTGAATCACGATTGGCTCGTGTTAAACGGGATATCCTTTTCAAAAGAAATAAAAACCTTTAAATACTCGTTTTTGGTCGGATCACAATTAAGTTTTAAATTGAAATCGTGCTTTAAAAATTAGACAATCCGCATTTGAAAAGATACCAATTTTTGGGCGTCGCGGGGGTGCTAATACCTTCCCCGCGCGTAACTGACTCCCGAACCCTATTTTTCTCTGAACTTTAACGCGGACCTAAACTTGGCCTTTTTATTTGAAAATTGACGTTTTATCAGGTGTCCGATCACACCTCGGAAAAAGGATCGGTGGCGACTCCTTGGCTTTAACCAGAATTCGTTTTCAAAGTTTTAAATCGCCACAATTAGCGACCTAAGCTTTAAAAATTTTTCGTCGCTACAGGCATATCACCACCGCGAGCGGTGGTTAGTGTGGTGAGAAATGGGCATTTTTAGGCCCGATTTGGACACCCCTTCGAGGGCCACATCACCGAAACGCGGAGGCACCAAAGGGAGGAGACTCTCGACTCCCTTTTGGGCCCGATTCCAGTGACGTACAAAGGAATCCGATGAAAGAGGTACGTTTCTCTCCCCTTTCCTTTCTATTTGTTTTATCTTCGAATATGTGAAATAAAATAAAAACAAAATGAAAGCTTTAAAATAAAAACGAAACCAGGAAAAAAAAAGAAAGAACACCTTCAAAAAATTTGCTTCTATTCTCTGATTTCTTTTTTTGTATTTTTTCGAATCCCCCCTTGATACATTGGTTGGATTTCGGCTTTAAAGCCGATTTTGGTATATTTTTCATTATTCTATTATTTTTCTGTCCTATTTCTTTGCTTTGTTGTGCTGCTCTCTGTCTCGTTGCGTGTTTGCAGGTTTTAGGGCGATAGGACATGGAGTTGGTGGCCGAGGGTTAGGTGCGGCGCCGGGCTAGGAGAGGCTGCTAGGGTTTCAGAAAGTTTGAAACCTTATTTTGGTTGGTGGGTCATTTGGGCTCCTGGTTTGGGGTTTGGTCTGGGTAGTTTGGGTAGTGGTTTTGGGCCTGCATTTGGGTATGTAAATTGGGCTTTGTATTTTGGACTTTGGATTGTTGTAAATGGCCATTTCATCCCTAACCACAACTCATCCGCTGATTCTTCAACATCAGTCGGTTAGGACCTCAACTTAGTTTCACCCAAACTTCATCCTGGTCATGGATAGATCACCCCGGTTCGGGTCCATAAGCAGTGACAATTGCCCTATGAAGACTCGCTTTCGCTACAGCTCCAGTGGGTTTCCTTAACCAAGCCACTGCCTATGAGTCGCCGGCTCATTTTTCAACAGGCACGCGGTCAGAGTCCTGGGCTCCTCCCACTGCTTGGGAGCTTACGGAGGAAGAATTTGTTTAAATAAGGCAAAGGCAAGAGAGACCAAGGATAACAAAAACATTGGCTGTCATTGTTGTACGATGATTGAGATTAAGAAAATTTCCGGTTTGAATTACTTATTTGATAGCGTTGAAAGGGTATTTGAAATCAAATTCCAATATTTAAAGAGTAATTAATGGTGAAATAACGACCAAAAAAATACAGTGAATTTCTATTTTTTTAAATTGAATCTTTTGAGATTCTTTGAACCATATGGCCTCCTTAAATTGCAATTATAGTGAGCATGGGAAAGTATAATTTATATATCTTTGCGTTGATGCTGTTGGGAATTTATGTGGAATTATTTATAGTGATATTGATAATGTTAAGAATTTGAACAATCTTGCTTATTGATAAACTAAACATGGTAACTGATATTTAATATCTAAGTATTTTAGTAGTATTGATTGAGTTTTAATTTAATTGACATAAGTGTTGTTGTCAATAAAAAAGAATATGGATTTGAATGAGTTGAATTGACGAAAATTAAACACCTATTCCATTTTTTGCAGAGTTGGCGTCCATAGAGAATGCTCTTCCAGCATCATGAATAAGATCTCTTGGCAACTATATTGAAAAAATGAGTCTTTTATAGTATTTCCTCAGTAAAGTATTGGGTGTGAGATTTGTGGGCTTTGTAAGCATAAAAAGAGTCTAATTCAGCAGATCAGCTCTTCTAATATCTAATCCCCCTTGAACAGAGTTTATCCCAATTATACATGTGCAATTTCTTAATGTTTTGATCATGACCCCACCGGACAACAGGATAGCACATAGAACGAAATAGGGGAAAGAACTGGTTTAATAAGTGTGTACCCCCCACCAAGAGATAGACACTTAGATTCCCAAGTCTCAAGCTTAGACAG
The DNA here is from genome assembly GCA_020496765.1 of Gossypium stocksii. NCBI lineage: Eukaryota > Viridiplantae > Streptophyta > Magnoliopsida > Malvales > Malvaceae > Gossypium > Gossypium stocksii. Next base: position 118,900,935 of record CM035623.1, read on the forward strand.
CATCTTATCAATTATTGATCGGAAAAACCTCTTATCATTGAAGCATCTAATCTGAATACCTAAATACTTTCCAGGCACCCAAAATGCTCGACACCCATCGTTTCTTATTGCTCCGTCCGGCAAGCCGTAAAAAACAATTCAGATTTATTAGTGTTGAAAAGAAAATACTATATCTGCAAATAACAAATGTGACGCAACAGACACTCTTAATAACATCAAATTCTCCCTCATTAATGCTACAATTTGTCTCTTCTTACCCATACTTAATTCCCACATTAATTCAACCCTTTTTCCGTATTCGTTTGGCTTTTCTCATATTCAGTTAATATCTTTTGACATAGTTCATACAAAATTCACATTCTCTATTCAAAATTCAATCTACTTTTGCCGTCTCTTCAGTTTATTTTCACCATAAAAAGATCCATAATTTCAATGGCTACCAAACAGATTAATATTCTAACCATTTTTCTGTTGTTTTTCTCACTCTTTCTTCTTGACCTTCCTGGAACCAATGAAGCTGTATACAGAATCCATGGTTTAAGCCGGGGAAACAAACAGAAAGATAGTAAAATTATGAACTTTAACCAAGCTTCAATGACTCATCTCTTCGCCAAAGGTTTCCCCTTCCCTCCTTCAGCTCCATCGAGAAGACACAATGATGACTCCCATGGTTCAGTTGCATGGTCTAAAAGTTTAGCCCCTATGACTGCATAAACAAATCAAGTTGACTGCTTTGAAGCTTTTTCAAGGTTTTTTAAGTAGCTTTTTTGTGTTATTGGGAATTACAACACATGTTTATGTGTAGTTCATGTTTTTTGTTCCCTTGTTTTTAGTTTACTTTGCAATAAGAAAAAGAATTGTAAATACCAGATTTGAAGTCAATGTTACTTAAAAAACAACAGTATGTATGCATTAGAAAAGGAATACAGGATATGCTTTATCATTTTTCCTTTTTGTTAAACCAATTAAGGATTTGTTTCTATACATATCAACATGCATTAGGAATTTTAATGCATTCATTGTTTTTTTATTATATTTGTGTTATATAATTTTCTTCCCATTTATTAGACAACGACCAAAGATCATTTAATAATTTAGAGTAAAATAAAATTAAATTTGAAAAAACGTATTAATTGACCATTGTTTGAGTTTAATGTCACAAGTTTTTCGACAGCTACCATTTACAAAATTGAATAAAGATATAAAATAATTATAAAATTTATTTTTTATTAGGCCTACAAAAGGTGTAATATTAATTATTGGATTCCGATAGATATATTGAGAAATAAAAAAAATTTAAACAATTTATTATTTTAAGTTAAACCTATTAAATTAAGGCTTAATGACAAATTTGACCATTAATGTTTGTATGTCAAAATGGTCTTAATTGTATTTTTGAGTCATCAACATTTGTGTTTTTTTTTAACTGCTTTTTCTAACTGATTTAAGGAAAGTGAAGTTAAAAAAGTTAAAGTTAACGAATATGTGAAATTTCATATGTGGAGTATTTTTAATAATATGTAATTTATTACTTAAATAACCTAATAAGACAACTACATATATGAAATAATAAAATAAATAAATAATACATGAAATTTAAAAAAAACTCTTAATTTAAAGAAAATAAAAATAATTATAAAAAATTAAATCAGTAGAAAAACCTCTCAATAAAAGATTGAAACATTAAAATTATTTATTAAATTTATTAGAAAGAATGATGACAAAAAATTTTTAAAATATAATTATAACTATTTTAATGAAATATATGAATAAATTTATCATTAAACCTTAAATAAATTATATAACTAATTACACTAATTCTTCTTCAAACACAGAGTTTAAACACTCTAATAAAGAAGTGAAACAGCAAAGGGAAATGGAATCCACACTGCCAAAATCAAATAAAAATGCCATTTACACGTGTAACAACTAACTCAATTTATTAGAAATTCCCAGAGCAGTAGCAATAAATTCCTTGGGTTTATATATTCGATTATTTTTTAATGTAATTTGAAGAGAAATCTGATTTTGTTGAGGAAAACTATAAATTGGATGATTCATGAATTAAAAAGTAAAAATTGTATTTTTATCATTTTGATAATTTTCAGTTTACTTTCGCAATAAGGATAATCAATAAAAAAGACGAGCAAGAAGAAAAACTTTGATTTTCTTTATTCATTGTCATGCGAAGAAAAAAATAGGTACATACGGTGGAAAGTTGTGCAATGGAATAATAGGATTTTTGGCAATTTTTTTTTAAATTAATATTTTTAAATAATTGTAATTTTTAAAAATGTTTTTAATATTTGAAAAAAATTATCAATATTTCAGAATTTTTTTAGAATATTATGATAATTTTAGAATTTTTTATTTATCATTAAAATTAAAAAAGCATCAAATTAGTGTTTTAGTTATATTTTAAGGACGAATTTAACTATTAAGTCTATGAATTAATGTATCATATTTATTTTTGTGACTTTTTATAATTGAATAATAAAAAAAAATATATTAATAATTGAGTAATTTACGATATAACTTAACTAAATATATTTGAGGAATAATGACTCACATTGACATCCATCATCTAGTTATCATAGGAGTGACTTAAATAGTCAATTTTGAATAATTAAGTGATAAATTTATAATTTTTCATAATTAAATGATGATTGATAATTGAGTGGTCACTATTGTAGTTCATCCTTAAATTATTGTAAATTATATATTTTATTATTCTTTAAATAAAATCAATTGTCAGCCGCCAATAAAAATGGAAAAAGAAAACAAATCTAGCCCAAAAAAAAAAAGGGGGAAAAAAACTCCCATTACCAGGAAGAAACTAGAAAGTAACACTGCCAATTTGAACTCCGACCAAAAAAACACACTTTCTAGACCAATTAATTTCACTTTCTATCTTCTTCTTCGTTTTTCGATCCTTCTTTGTTGCATTTCTTCTCTACTCTCTGAGTTTTGACTTTGGTTCAATTTATTTAAAATCCAATCTGTTTTTCTTTTGATGGGTTCTTTTTTGGTTTTTGTTTTGTTGCATGTTTTCTATTTATAATCCATAGAAAAGATTCAATCTTTTTCTTTCATCTAGAATTGGGTTTTTTTTTTCCTCCTGTTTTCTGTTTCTTCTCTTTTCTGGACTGTGAATTTGAGAAAATCCAAAATGAACTAAAGGATTGGATCGGAGTCAGCTGGTGGATACTTTGAAAATCAATGAAGTTTCAAACTTGAATTCAGAACTTCAATGCAATTGCCAATCAGCAGAATCGGGTTATTTTATTTTGGCTTTTTTTCGTGTTTTGAGTGATTTCTACGGTAATGGAGCTATCGGGAATAGTATTAGTTTTGGGGGCTAGACAAGGTTGATTCTTATTTATTTATTTATTTATTTATTGGGGGGGGGGATAGTTATGGATGAAGTTGGCCCTAGTAATCAAGAAGAGTTTAAGGGGTACTCAGGATTGGGCACAGAGCAAGAATCTGCGTTGCGATGGCGACCGAGACAACTGGTTTTTCGGCCTTATTCATCTATAAATGGTGCTGATGGAAAGCTGCGTGTTGTTGTTAGGAAGCCTGTAAGTTAGCCTTTCTAATTGATTGCCTATTCATTTTTAGTTCGAAAGTTTTGTCAGCACTTGTTTCTATGCTGAAATGTGTTGCAAATTGAGGAGCTTTTTATTCGGATCGATCTGAATTTGTATGGTTTAAGAGATGTTTAACTGGTTTTACTTTTACATGTGGTTTTATTAGTGATTCTCTTTATCTTACTCAAGGAAAGCATATATAACCCAAGTAAGCATATGAGCTAATGTTGAGAGGTTTCAAAGCTGATTCGTAGGTGGATCTGGTCTTTTCTGGGTTACAGGTGGTATTGTTCTAAGCTGTTAAGTTGTAACCTATGGTTTGATGTTCAATCCTTTTAATAAAATCTACTTTGCTGAGCCAAAAAAAAAAAGGGCAGAAGAGAGAGTCCCTTACTGTCTAAATGTTCACTAGTGGCAAATAGATCATAGAAAGTTCTGAACAAGATGGGAAATGATATGCTTAATTCAGTTAGTCTCTACATTACAAGAGCTCGAGAGGAGTCTCGAATATGGGTTATGTGTCTAAGTCTATCACGGGTATGCTCAATTTTTTCTTTGCTTTTTTCTCATATTTTGAGGGTCATTACACCATATCAATGTCTGAATATGTGTTGAATGTAAGGGTTGGGCGCAGGTATTCTAGGGAAAATGAAGAGTCTAGTTGACATAAGTTAGTCTTATATTCATTATTTCAGTAAGCTTAAGCGGATTAGGTGATCAAATTGGTTTCAGGTAGAAGAACGTGATGTGTCTATACAAATATTATCTAATTGAGATTATGATATTGATTTTAGATCCCGAGTTCTGTCTATCCTGATACTATCAATCAATGCAACTCATGCCAGTCTATGATTTCTATAATTTCTCTTTAAATATTTTATCATATTGAAAAATTACGTAATTGGAAATTTTATCTCTCTATACTTTGTTTGGTTAGCAAATTGCAATGTGGTACTTGCAGTGACTTGTTTTTCTCATTATGCAAAAATTTTGCAATAATCTCCAGCTTAGATTCATATGAGGCAAATCTTCATGCTGACATGCAGTTTTCACCATGCAGTTGGTGGCAAGACTGACAAAGGACATAATAGAAACTTACCAAATATGCAATCCAAAATTTGAATATTCAGAAGAACTGAACCCAAAGTGGTTTTTGACTAGCCCATCTGTTGGTGTCCTCAATAATGGCCACGACAATGTGAACTCAGATCTGATTCTAACTGTGAACTTTGTCTTGATAAATTTAGAAACACGACGAAGGTTTGATACTGCTTTTTATAATTTTCCTCATGATTTTGAACTATTTTCTGAATCATTTCATGATGATTTCTTTGCGAATTGACTTTACATGGGCAGCTTAGATTTAGTTAATGGTCAAGGACAATTTTCTTTTCCTCTTGCTTAATTTAATGTGTTCTGCTACTGATACATGGTTGATCCTAAACTAAAATGGACTGTTTCTTGACTTTGATGTCTCAGAAATATTAATCATCTTGAAGGGCATTGTTTCTTTTTCGTGTAACCTTTTAGCTTCTCTTAGCCACAATATATACCTGTTTTGTTCTGGCTTGTAACTTTGAACCTTGGCATGCTGGAATTAGTTGTATGTCAGTGTAAATATGGAGCTTTGTGTTTGCAAGCTTGGTTAAACATTCTTTTCAATTAATATACAAATTCAGGTGGCCATTCCACCATTAATCCTTATTCTCCTTGAAGAGTTTCTCTTTTAAAGTTCTAATCTTTGTGTCCAGCCAGCAACAAAGAATACATTTTCTATTTTGTCTTGTACTGATCCCCTGCAAAAAAACACCTGGTCTTTTTGTACATAAGGCCCTTATCATTTGGTAGATTCATGGATATGACTATGCAACTCAAAAAAATATTTCTGGTGATCTATTATCATCCAAAATGAAGCTTAGTGAAGTAAACGTTTACTCATGTTTCAATGATTTTTGTAGATATATTGTCAAAAATGTTCTTGGTCATGGGACTTTCGGGCAGGTTGCTAAGTGCTGGGTTCCAGAAACAAGCAGTTTTGTTGCTCTGAAGATAATTAAAAACCAGCCTGCTTACTATCAGCAGGCACTAGTTGAAGTTTCTGTTTTGACAACGGTAATTAAGTTTCCTTATAGCTGTCTATACCTTTTTAGAAATACCAGAAGTGAAGCACCAACCTCATTATGTTTGCTTAATTGGTTGTCTTTTGCAGTTGAAAAAAAAGTATGATCCAGAAGACGAGCATCACATTGTCCGTATTTATGATTACTTTGTATATCAACACCATTTATGCATTTGTTTTGAACTTCTTGACACAAATCTGTAAGTTTATTGTCTTAGTTGGAGCAATATTCATCGTTTGTAAATTTCTTTTCACCCTTTACATAGACAATCTCTTATAGAATTTTTCTAGCATTTTATTGACATTTTCCCCCTGATTTAGGTATGAGCTTATCAAGATAAATCATTTTAGGGGTCTGTCATTGAGCATTATTCAGCTGTTTTCAAAACAGGTGTTTTGAGTTTTCTTGTAGCTCTATTTGATTGAACTGAATAATGATGAATAGCTGTATACATCTCTTTGAAAATGTCTTTAGAATTGCATCCTAACCTTTTTTATTTTACGTAGATTTTACGCGGACTGACTTTGTTAAAAGATGCTGGAATAATTCATTGTGATCTTAAGCCAGAAAATATTCTTCTCTGTACAAGGTGAGTTGCCTTTATGGATTAGTCTGGATTACAAACTTGTAATATAATTTTTTGTAATTTTTTCAGTGAAGTTTGATATGTCTTTACTGGAAATAACAGTGTCAAGCCAGCAGAAATTAAAATAATTGACTTTGGATCAGCTTGCATGGAAGATTGGACTGTTTATTCCTACATTCAGGTTTCTATACACAACTATCACTGCATACTATTCACTGTTATCATACTGCAGAGGGTCTTATGGCTCTTTTTCCTATTTTCTTCTGCAGAGCCGGTATTATAGGTCTCCTGAAGTTCTTCTTGGATATCAGCATCCTTTTGACATGAATTTGTAGCCTTCTTTTCTAATTATTGGTTTTGCTTACTGCCTTTGTCTTTTGGTGGATCATGCTGGTATGGACTTGAACTTCAGTGGAATAACTTCAGCAGAACATTGTTTGATCAATTGAATCCTGAGGTTTAAAATGACCTTTGAAGTTTATTCCACAGAAGTTCTAGTCCAGCACTCTATATTAGTCACATCTTCTGTGGATTAAACCTTGAAAGGTTCATCCTTGTATTTCTATATGAAGATCTCTTTGGAGCAATGACGAAGAAGATTCATATTGCTATTCTTTTTAGCATGCTGCTACTACCTAAATTAGTCATGTTTCAAGCCTTTGGCAGTAATAATTAGAAAATGCCTATTTAAAATATTCAGTTCTTGTGGTTCATTATTGTCTTTGATGATTATATTCCCTAATTCTGATTTTTGTCTTTGGTCTTGATCGTTAGTTCTAGTTTGAACCTTGACCACTTGATTAGATATACAACAGCTATTGACATGTGGTCCTTTGGCTGCATAGTTGCTGAACTCTTTCTTGGGCTGCCATTATTCCCAGGTGCTTCAGAATTTGATCTTCTAAGGCGAATGGTTGAAATTCTTGGGTATGCCTCTTGCTTTGATGGTCATACATATCTCTGGCTAACAATTTGTCAGTATTTCTAGGCATCATTTTCTTGCGACTGATTTTAGGTATAGCTTTTCTTTGGTTGATCTTGTAACTGAGCAGATCTTTTTGTGTCCAAATAGGAGAATTTCACTTTTCATTAAATAAGCGCATGCAATTATCAAATTTCATACTCACTCTGTCTCTTATTGTTTTGTCTATCTTAGAAATTCCAGGATTCAAGGCAATGTCTATCTAATGCTTTGACAAGTTTGTAGGCATTCATACTAAAAATTTCCCTTATGCTAAACAAAAATGCATAAGGAAAGAGAAACAAAAATTTGCATTGATTTTTCAGATCACTAATATTTTTTCAATACCACAAATTGAAAGTTCAGTCTACCTCTCTCTCTTCAGTTTCTTTTGTTCTACATAAAAGTATCATTATGACAAGTCAGATCCTCTAAGATGATTCCTCTATTGAATTGGCAAGATAGGCATTAATACTTATGAACAAGATCTGTGCCTTATAAGGGGCGAGTTAATGCTGCAGTTTGGGATCAACGTGAATAATTTATTTCTTGTATATAAGAACCTTGAAGGATGTGCTAGAATTTTCAATGTCCTTAAGGCTCTGCTTGGTATGGAGGATGGAAAAGAGTGAGGAATGGTTAAGCTACAAAGTAAGAAAATGGTTATGAATTTTAACCATTTGATTTAACAAATTTTCCATCCTCACTCTTTTTCATCCTTCATACCAAGCAAAGGCTAAGCTCTTGGATTGTTTTATTATGGGAAGTCAAGACCACCTGTGACTGCCACATTAGATCCCTTGGTTCGTATTGAAGTTTCAGTGTGTTTTAACAGTGACAATAGTCAAAAGATGCATGCATATTCTTTTGCACACATAATGAAGGAGCTGTTCATCTGACTGGTCTAGGAGATTAGTCCAAAATAAAATTTTCATGCTTATGAAAACAAGTAAATAGAGAAAATTCCAATGAAATATGCTTTTTACTGAAATTGCATTAGAACGTCTGCTAATATGTACTCATCTAGCTGAGTTAATTCATAAAAGTTCAACATATCTTTAAGACCCTTCCTACTTGATTTTCTTGAACTATGTTTGATAAGTTGCTGTTTCCTAGTTGTTCTGCTATTTTCTTGCATTCACTATAAATATTATGCTGCTTATTATTTTCTTAATCTTCATGCATACTTCTTTTTGAAGGGTTTTGTACAAACTTTCATTTCCATCTTGTTTAAACTTATCCTAAACCAACCTGGTTACATTTAGATATAATTAAAATTTGTTTTTAGCACTCATTAGTCATTACTCATTCAGTTAGTCATATCTTTGCACTTGTTATGAACAGCCTTTTATATGTGGTTGTCATGTTGTAGAGGGCAGCCCCCTGATTATGTTCTAAAGGAGGCAAAAAACACAAGTAAGTTCTTCAAGTGCGTTGGGAGAATCCACAATATAGGGAATAGTGAAGTTTGTGGCAGAAGTGCTTACCAAGTATTAACAGAAGAAGAATATGAAGCTGTAAGAAATTTCCAGTGACTAGTTCTTGTTCATTTACATGTTGCATTTCTTGTCAAGTTTTTCATCTGATATAATTGTTGCTTGTTTCTGTTCAGAGGGAGTTAAAAAAACCGTTGATTGGAAAAGAGTATTTCAATCATAAGAATCTTGAAGCAATAGTTACATGCTATCCTTACCAGAAAAACTTGCCTAAAGAAGATATCATTAAAGGTTAGCATCTAACTTCAACATTGAATGTACAGCTTGGAATGGTGAGAAAGTTTTTGTAGTGTGTAGTCTGTGAATAACTTACTAAAGCTGCTGCATAATAAATCTATAACAGAGAGTCAGATACGATTAGCTTTGATAGATTTCTTGAGGGGACTAGTTGAGTTAGATCCGGCAAAACGGTGGTCACCTTTCCAGGTAGTTGAAATTTCCCATGAGCACTTCTTATCATGCTATTCCAACTAAGTATGAAGAAACATAAGAGCTTTAACATCATTGTGCAGGCTTCCAAACACCCTTTTGTTACCGGGGAACCTTTCACATGTCACATGCCCATATAGGCCTCCCCCTGAGACCCCACACTTGGTAAGGGACTTACGCATGCAGCTCTGCAATTGAAGAAGATTGAACCTTATGTCATAAATCCATATTAACTATGTGGCTCTTATCTCAATGCTTGGCATCATCATACAGAAGAATTGCTTAGTCCTCTCCTGACTCCCCTATCAATTGGTTGTCTATTCTTAGTTGGTTGATCAGTAATGTATTCTTCTGAGAACTGGTATAATCTCTTGTTACAGTATAGGCACTATTCTCTTATTTTTTAATGAAGTTGTAATAAAAGTTTAAGGTTGTTGAAAATCATTTGACATATGAAATCATTATCTTAGAGTACTGTACTGGTTTGAAACATGAAAGTTTTGGTCAATTCTTTTGATGGAACTTCAATTTCCATTTTATTATCTTTCTCTTTAAGTTGTGTGTCTGAGCAAAAAATTCTTTGGGCCGTTGAGAAGGTTTGGCTTTATTGGTTCTCACTTTTCTCATGGATTGAGCTGTCTTTGACTTACTAATCTGTTCTTGTTGGATCACAAGCTTTATGGAAAATAGCACAAATATGTTATTTTCTGGGCAAGAAATAGTGCAAATGATACTTGCCTAATGTCTGGTGACTTTTTTGTTAGCTGGTTGCTCGAAACATTAAGGTGGACCATCACCATGGTGGAGGGCATTGGTTTGCAGCTGGTCTTTCCCCTAATGTAAGCTTCTTAATTACACAGTATTTTTATTGCTAGAGCATTAGAGTTACTGCATTATTTTGGTATTAGTCCTATACGAATATATTTTCCAGGTGTAGATTTCAAAGAGGAACAGAGTTGCTTTTCATAACAGCCCACAGTTCCCAATGGTACCGTATGGTTATGCCAATTGCTATAGCGATATGGGAAGTCTTAGTAGCTATAATGATAATAGTAGGCTCGGAAGCAGCTATGAGAGTTATGGAGATAGTAGTAGCATATTTGCATGTTATTCACCTGTTGGTCCGTCTGTGATGACTGTGCATATGCAGAGTGGTGCATCAATGCTTGGAGGTAGTCCCAATGCTAGATGGAGTATCATGCAGTACTCTCTTGGGAACGGAGTTGGTATGAGTCCATCAGCCAAAAACTTTGCCGTGCTTCATCTTGGCACTAGTCCCTCACAGTTTACTCCTCCAAGCTCCTATGGTCAAGATTCAGTAGGCTCTCCTGGACATTATGGTCCTTCTTCTCTGGCTAGAAACAGTTGTCAAGGATCACCATTAAGTGAGATGGCTGTGTCCAGCCAGTTCAATTGAAGAAAAGTCAGGGACATTCTGGAAATTCACAATCTCAAGAAAATTTGTCATCTTCAAACAGACCAGGGCAAGTTACTGATGGAAACATTTCTAACCAAGCTGAGAGAAACTCTCAGGTTGTTGATGGTCTGCCGTCTCGTATACAGTCAAATTCGAGCTCAGCCAATTGGAAGCAACAGCAAGGTGGCATTGGAATGGCTACAAGTTAAATTGTTCAGAACATACCGAAGTCCATAGGACTTGGTTCTAGTGTGCAACTGCAGTATATCACAGGAGCAACTCAAGACAAGTCGGAGGCCAGCATGCTATTGCCAGGTCCTGGATATTGGGATCCAAATTATAGGTGCGTAGAGACAATCTAGACTTATATTCATCAAATATTAATATATAGTTATGTCATACCTGTGTTGTATGGGTTATTCATTTACGAGGAAGATAATGGTCTTTTACTCTTCCTTACCCTCTCAAAGGTTATTTGGGTACCATCGTATAATTTTAACTCAGTGTGCATACAGTACTTCCTTTTCTTTTCATGCTGACTTTATTCATTTATTCCGTTTAAGATTTCTTGCTGTTATTAAATAATACAATATGGGATAGAGAGAATGGGAGCATCTTGATACACAAAGCATGTTTCTCTATGTTTTTAATTGGTTGAAATATAATGGTCCAATGGTAATAGGTTGCTCTGTGAATGTCTACTTTCACTGAGGAGAGTTTATTCATCATTCCTAGATAGATCTAAAAACGGTTATTGCAAATATTCGCATAAATTATGGTAGCATTTTATGAACTTGCTTCTTTAAGAGCCACGTATCTGCTGAGTTTGACAGAGGAATGCAGATTGGTTTGGCTGATTCATCTGTCAGAATTGGAAGGTTCAACCATGCCTCCTCGACTGCAAGCTCAAATTTGTCAACTCAAAGGTAATTTCATATCCTTCTTAGTGAATGGCTTTCAAAGGTTGAACCCTTTTGCTCATACTTGAAGAGCGGGGGATAAATTGCTGGGGGAAGGGGCTGTCCTTTCCCCTCGTTCTTAGTATCAAGACATGTATGTTAAGTTAATGCTGGTCGTACTTCTCATTTGTCCTTCAATATCAGCTCCCTTTTTTTCTTATCAGCACCCTTTTATTTCCCCCATTGAAAGGTGTAATTTGCAATTTGTAGAGAAGGATACGCACTCCATAATGGTCAAAATTTCTCAAACATACAAGACCTGAGCTTTTGTCATTTTGTTGAAGTTTTTCTTCAGGATTCTCGACTTCTATTTTGTTTGTGCAGTGCTCATTCAGCTAATGCTTCGCACGCTGGATATCGTCGTTTTGTGCCCACAAATTCTCACTTCATGCTGCACAACACAAAATTCTCCGAGCCTATTTAGGCAGCCAAATGTTCAGTGGTTCAAACGTGGAAGATCAGCTGGTGTTCGGGATAGAGAACAGAATCACATGAAAGTTCATGTCCCTCCTAGCTTTAGTTCCAGGAGCCCACATTCTCCCGGAAACAGTTCATTCAGTAATGACATGCCATGGGGTAACCTCCGCTCGGTACTGAGAATAGTAATCGAGTCCATTTTCAAATGATCCTGTAAATAATGTAGGACGAAAGGCAAAAAACATCCCTAATGAAACGATTGCCTAATGTTGGAATCAACTCGATTTCTTGTGGTGTTCTTGGATTACGTATTGGGTGTTTGGCAAGAAATTTGTATGCAATAGTTCACTTTGTGAACTTACCATAAGCAAAATGTTCATCCAGACCATGCAGTCTCTCTAACTGTGCTCTGCATAAATATAATTTGTGTTGCTTGGTTTGGTTGCATGCAGTTGCTATATCTTTGGTTATGATGCTTCAGTTTACGAAGTAATAAATATGTGCTTCATCTCTTTAGATTTTTATATAAAATCTATAGAAATTAATTTAAGTTTAGAAAATATCTACACTTAAATTTAAAACATCTTGATTTCTGAAGATTCAACTTTTCAATTTCAATTTTTTTTTATTCAACGTGTATTACAATCTAATTAAAATAAAATAAAACATGTGGTCATATATTTTTGAAATTTACTATTGTTCTATAGTCGAAAAAATATAAATAGAAAAAATAACGAGTGAAGCACACAGGTGGTTGAAAGAAGGGTGACGTGGAAAGTGGACACATGGATTTGCTCTTCTTTTTGTAGGTAAGTGTGTGGTGGCCAACCCAATCCCATCCACATTTTTATTTTCAGAATTAAAAACAAAAGGGAAAATTGCATTTAAGATCATTAAATTATTAGTAAGTTTATGTTTTGGTCATTTAACTTTACAAAGTTACAAAATGGTTATTAAACTATCTAAAAGTTTTCAATTAAGTCATTGTTACTATGTGACTTTCTCTATTCGCACTATCTAACCAATCGAAAGCTTTACTTCTCCTTTTTTTTCTATAGGTTCAACTTTTTTTATGGAAAAACTTTGAATATCAAAAATCTATAAATTAAAATTTAAATAGCTTTCTTTTTTATCTTCGGCAATGATTATCAATTCAACTTAGATCTAATGTGTGTTTTTCTACTTGTTGATATGTATTGACCGTTGAATCATCGCTTGGAATTCACTAGCTGGACTTTAAAAAAAAAATTAACAACCCAATAACTTTTTAAATAATTTTTTTTGAATAGTTTAGTGATTATTTTATAACTTTTTAAAGTTGAATGACAAAACATAAACTTATTATTAATTTAGTGACCTTAGGCGTAGTCTATCCAAATTTTAAAAATATAATAACAAAAAAGTTCAAGAAAAATAAAATGTGAGAAAAAAAAAAAAAAAAAAAAAAAAAAAAGCAAGATGAAAAGAGCTATGAACCACTCAAAGGACCCTATCTGCTACAGCCCATTGAATATCTCCTATTCTCCTCCCCAATCCCATATCCCTTCCAATTTTCCCTTTTCTTTATATAATAAATAAATAAAAATATCAGTTATTTTGAAAGTTATATATATTTTTTAATATTTATTTATTAAAAAAATAATGGAGAAATTTGTAAGAAAACTGTGGAAGACAGGTTTCAACTCCGACAACCTCATGTTTTGCTAAATATTCTGATTTCCACATTGGAACATTCGTCTCTTTCTTTCTTTCTTTTTTCCTTATATTTCTTCTTGGGTGTAACATTTCCTTCCTTTTTTAGCTAATATCTACCATTTTTTTAAGGTATGCTTTTACTCATCTATTTCTTTTTTAAGTTCCTTTGCATAAAATGTCCATTGTTTTCATCTTCCCTTCATTACATAGATATGGGTTATTGAATTTTAGTGTATTCTCGTCGTTCTTTGTTCATAAACAACTAAAAATTAAAGAACTTAATATGGCAGAAATGGAAACTTATTCCATTTGCAGCTCTGGTTTGACTGTACTTTTTATTGATTTACAAAGAGTCAGGCAACAACGTAGGATATGGACACTGTTCATCCAAGTTTGTGGAAATTTCTTAATGTTTGATGGTTTACAAGCTTGAAAATATGAGTTAATTCTTTTTATTGCTCTAGAAATTACAAAATTACAGAAAAAAAATTGAATTAGTATTTTTGTTAACATTTATTTGCTTTTATTTTCGGTTAATTTCCTACTTCCATGTGTGTGTGGGTGTGGGTGTATTTCTTTTCTGTATTTTGAGAGAAATAATCCTAACATTTTTTACTCTTTTCGGTGACAGAATATCATAAAGGAGTTTATCATATCAAATAAGTTTAGCTTAATTGCCTACTGAATATACAGTTGAAGAGTTGTATGAAATTGAAACAGCTTGTTAAAATTGTGTGATGGTAATTGTGCCATCCGGAGAAGAAGCTGTATGATGGCAACAGCTGCTATTATCGGACTTACTGTCGGAAAGCAACTCTTGAGTTCTTCGTTTTCGTATTCCGATATCATTGAGAAGCACTCGTATGCCGGTGATTATGGCGGAGCTCCACATTATCAAACTGCTCCCACTAAAAGTTTAATAGTTGCAAAGAAATCATCTAATTGTAGCCAAAGTGTTCCTTCATATGATCGGCGTAGTCGGTCGATCAAAGCTCTTAAGGAGCATGTGGATACTGCTTCCCTTGTTTCAACTGCCGAACCTTGGTTTCAGGGATCCGATGATTTTGAAGAAGAAAGCTATGAACTTGACTACTCTGTGGAGGCTCTTCTTTTGTTTCAGAAGTCTATGCTCGAACAGCAATGGACTCTTTCGTTCGAAAGGACGGTGTTCACTGAATCACCAAGTAGAAAAACTAACAAGAAGGTACCTGTTACTTGTTCTGGGGTGTCAGCTCGGCAACGGAGATTCAATACTAGGATGCAACCTAATGCTAAGCAGCTAAGATCATTGATCAGTCCGGAGCTGCTTCGAAGTCGTTTGAAGGGTTATGTGCGAGGTGTTGTAAGTGAAGAGTTGCTCAGCCATGCTGAAGTTGTTCAATTGTCAAAGAAAATCAAAGCCGGACTTTCCTTGGAGGATCAGAGATTGAGGTAAACCATATATGATGTTTATGAATTGAATCATTCTAATTCAGTCTCGAAATTCAGTTCTAATTGTTGTAATGAAATCCTAGATTGAAGGAGAGGCTCGGGTGTGACCCGTCCGATGAACAGCTTGCAACTTCCTTGAAGATTTCTCGTGCCGAGTTGCGTTCAATGTTAATTGAATGTTCATTGGCAAGAGACAAATTGGCAATGAGCAATGTTCGTTTGGTTATGTCCATAGCTCAAAGATACGATAACATGGGTGCTGAAATGCCTGATCTTATTCAGGTAATTCATTATATTGACCATCTTTAAATTCATGATAAGATATCAATCTTTCCGGTTTTACTGCATGATTAACTTCTTTGTTTGATTTACGTGTAGGGTGGTTTGATCGGACTATTGCGCGGCATCGAAAAATTCGATTCTTCAAAGGGATATAAAATTTCAACTTACGTTTACTGGTGGATACGTCAGGTAATGTTCATCTCTGTTTGTGAAGAAACATTGTAGAGATTAAAAATAGATTTCGTAATACTCAACTCCATAAATGTAATATCATTGTTCCCGAAAGTGACAGGTCCTATTAATGAGTGTCGCATATGGATATGTGGACAAGATCTAACAAAGTTTGCATTTTATCTCAGGGTGTATCGAGAGCATTAGTTGATAACTCGAGAACTTTAAGGTTGCCTACTCATATGCATGAACGACTGGGATTAATCCGAAATGCAAAATATAGACTCGAAGAGAAAGGAATAACGCCAACTATTGATGTAAGTGGCATCCACTACTATCATATGGATTAAGTTTCAGTGAATTACGGTCAATCCGACTAATCATTATACTTCAAAATCGATGTTTAATATCTGTATCCGAGCCTATTTTAACCTTATTTATTCTCTCAGTGGACTGTAACTAATTAATTGGTAATGTTATATTTCCAGAGGATTGCCGAGAGTCTGAACATGTCTCAGAAGAAAGTCCGGAATGCGACGGAGGTACAATACGCCCGAAAGTTACTTTCCAGGTTAACAAATACAATTGCATTTTCCGGTCCTCACACTATAATTTCATTAATGCAGGCAGACAGTAAGGTCTTCTCACTCGACCGCGTTGCGTTCCCCTCATTGAATGGTCTTCCCGGAGAGACTCATCATAGTGTAAGTTCCGCTAATACGAACCAACTCAATAGAATCCTGATTCCCTTGATGGTTATTTCATGTTGTTTACTATTAACCAAGTTTTGGTTTTATCTTTTCAGTACATTGCAGATAACCGTGAAGAAAACAATCCTTGGCATGGAGTAGATGAAGGGGCACTCAAGGTAAATGAATACTTCAGTTCACTGATCTCTAGAAAACTATCAAATGAACGGTTTATAATCGTAATGTTTGCACCTCTTTCTCATTCATTTGGCTCCATCACCAGAACTTCTGACTCGGGTTTAACTTTCTTTCACTCCTATAGCACTCTACTAAGCTTTTTCTTAGCTGACTATTAGTAGATTAGTAGAAATCGAACATCGATTCTAAAATGGTCATATCTTCGTTACTTCTTGTCTTGATGGCTGCTATGTTTCTCTATGCATTGTCCATGTGCTTCGTGAATTGGATTTGAACCGATCAAAGAACCTTCCAAATAAAATAGTTTTTATCCATGAGGATCTGATTAGCGCACATTTCTTTTCTGCAAGCGATGTCGTATGTAATCTTTATGAATGTTACATTTACAGGATGAAGTGAACAGACTCATCGGTATAACACTGGGAGAACGAGAAAGGGAGATCATAAAACTTTATCATGGTCTCGGTAAAGAAAGTCTTACATGGGAGGACATCAGTAAACGGTGAGTTCATTCGTATCTGCAGATTTTCTAAACCATACCACCTTTATTTTTCGAAGACATTATCATTCAACAACAGTTTTCCTTTCAGTTTCATATTTCTCATGCTAATGCCATTTTGTTTTCGAGTTGTGTTTGACATTTTTTTTTATCTTTTGTTAATTCTTCAGCATCGGTTTGTCGAGAGAGAGAGTCCGGCAAATTGGGCTTGTTGCGCTGGAGAAACTAAAAAATGCGGCAAGGAAGAATGGAATGGAAGCTATGCTATTGAAACAGTGATTTTTGAAATTCAGACAAACGTTTGTAAAAATGATTGTATATATATATATACAGAAAGCAAAACTGTATCTTCAATATCAAGACTAAAAGGGCCTGGCTGCCATGAACTTAAACTCCCTGTAACCAGAGTTCAACAAACTGACTGTATTAGGGATCGGGAAAAAATTTTATGCATCGAATTTTTCTGTAATTATGATGATAAACATGTTATTTGAATGCGTATAGTGATTTTATATTTACAGTATTTCGAGAATTACTTCCATCATACTAACTTAGCCAAATATCCATAATTTATAAACCTGTTGAAAGATTAATTTCACCGAATATTTTACTTAAAATAATAGAATTTACCTCCGTTCTCTTGGGTGGCACTGGCTGGTTTACTCTTTGCCTTTAGCTAGGTTGCGGCTCGCTTCGAAGCAGCAGCTGGTAGAGCCTCAACTCCACCTGCTAAAGCCAGGATACTCCGAAATTTCTGACCGTCTTCTAACCGGCGTAGGCTTTCCAACTGGACAATCTTCCTCCTCATGCACTCCAATAGTTGCTTCTTGTTCCTTTGCTCACTGGCGAACATGCTCATCCTGGTCTCCATAACCATGCCACCATAGAGTTTAAACGCCTCTGCATACCTAGCATCACCTCTAGGCACCACAACCTTGTCAGTTCTTATACCTTCGACTTCATACATGACGTAGCACTGAAGATTAAGCTCATCTTCACTTGGCTCTTGGAATAAAGATGCTGAACGGTACTTATCCCGCAAGGCAACTCATTCTCCTTATGGCCCTCGGTACTGGCTAGTCGAGCACAGAGCTGGGCAATTGAAGTGTCATACCTCATCCGCAGCCTGCTTTGAGCCTTGGTGAAATCATTCAGTTGTGGCACGAAGATCTGCCCTGCAACCTCCTGTACTAATTGGTCCTCCCCGAATTTGTGGAGCAACTTAGCCTGCTGCTGCTCGTAGTTGAGACATTTTTATCAAGCTTTTAACTGCTTTGAAATTTTGTTAATATTTAATTAGATAAGCTAAAATAAGAAATTGTATAATTAGCAAAGTAGTTCAGCAAAACAAAGCAAATGATAAACAAGGCAAACGAGGTACTAATACTTGTAACCTATTCAAGTTTTTAATTGAAAAAAATTCAAATTTAAATTTCGTAAAATCGAGTTTCAATTATTGATTGAACTAAATTCGAACTTTTATATTATTAATTCTAAGGCTTTATTTTCAAATAAGCTCTAAATACTCAAGTTCAAAAAATATCAAACTTCAAAACTTGAATCAAGCTCAAATTTAGAAATATTCAAACTCAACTCGTCTCGATTATACCTCTACTCCGATCTCGAAAATTAAATAAAATAATATGCTACTATCTTCTACAACTTTCCACGTGTCACATCTAGACTCCGTAGACTCCATATCAATCATCCCTCCAAATCCAAAAAGCAAACAGAGCTCACTTCCCTCTTTGTCTTTTCACTCACCCTCCCAAACTTAATAACAGATATTTTTTGGTATCGAGCGGTTCAATGGCTGATTCATTGAGTTTGCCTGTAGCCCCCATTGCTGCCGGTTATGATCACTCTTCCTTGCTTTCTCGAAACTCCGCTTTCTCTTCACGCTTACTGCCTTCTAAGTGCTTCTCTTCCGGTAAGAACAAGTTGAATTTGTCGTCTCTGGGTCAATACTCCTTCCACTCGCTCCACCACCGAGTCACCCCGATTCGTGCTCTCGATTCAGACGTTCCTCACCCGCTTCACAAGGTAGATTACGAACTCTTCTGAAATTCAATTCGAAAAAATAATTAAACAGTTGCAGTTATTGACAGTGACAGTTCATTGATAATCATTTTTTTATCCTTCTCTATTTATTTATTCAATTGTGATCACTGTTTTGAGCAATCGAATAAGGAATTCAATTGAAGCCAGATATCTTTGAGATAATAACAGATAAATTGTTAATGTGGTGTTTCAGTTCTTCAATTTTCACTATCCACAAGTTAAAAGATCGATTACTTTTTAATATGATTTTTCTTCTGTTTCTTAAAGAGAAAATAGTCCTTCAAAGACCCTACGTGATCGATTGGTTTGCAATTTCATGCATTCTAGGTTTAGGTAATCTATAGAAACAAATGGAAGGGATTTGGGATTTAAAGATTAACTTAACCTATCTGAATTTGTGCATGTTAAAATGCATTCATCCTTTTTTTTTTTTCTTGTGTTTGTTGTGGAATTTGAAAGGGATCAGTAGATTTTAAGAGTAAAAAGAGCTATGAGCAATGGGATTCATTGACATCAACGTTTTCAGGAGCTGCAAATATACCATTTTTATTGCTTCAATTGCCTCAGATCATCCTCAACGCACGCAATCTTCTGGCAGGAAATAAGACTGCCCTTTTGGCAGTACCATGGCTGGTAATCTAGAATTGCAGTTAGATTTTTTCTGGTTTACTTAAGATTATGTTCTTCTGTTTATGTATTATTGTTTTCCTGGTACTTTTTTATGATATCTTGAAGCCAAAAGTTAAGGGTTAAAGAACACACGAATTATTAGAGAGGACTTCTGGCCTTTTATCAATTATAGTAGGAGCAATAAACTAAATATCAATGCCTTCTCTGTTTCGAAAATACCCACATGAGCCCATGAACTTCAATTCCTTTCACGAGAGCAATGGAATGATGAATTCAACATATTTTGTGGTTTAGTGAGAACGATATGTAAATAGAAAATAGATACAGAGTTGCATAGGTTTTTTTGTGGAGTCCTGAGTACAGTTTTCCCCGCTATTAGTCAACTGCAAAAACATTTCAAGAACCTCTATTACGACAAGGTTAATCTCTGTTGAGCAGTTGTTATGCCCTTTACTTTACGGAGCTTTTATAAACTTACGTTTTGATGTATTTCTTGAATTTGTGCAATGGACCAAATGAAGATGTTGTTTCTAGGAACCTAAGGAAGGGGGTGTTGTACATGCAGGGAATGTTGACTGGTTTACTTGGAAACCTTTCATTGCTTTCTTACTTTGCCAAGAAAAAGGAAAAGGAGGCTGCTGTGGTGCAAACACTAGGAGTGCTATCAACATATGTGGTGATTAGTCAGCTTGCGATGGCAGAAGCTATGCCTCTCACTCACTTTCTGGCCACTTCGGTTGTTGTGGGTTCCGGACTCATTTTAAATTTGTTGAATTACTACAACATACTCAACAGAAGAATCTGGCAAATTTGGGAAGATTTTATTACTGTTGGTGGACTTTCTGTGCTTCCCCAGGTTAGCTCTTTTCCCGCTGTTCTCTGCTTGCACTTAAAAGTCCCTGTGCACACACAAACTCGAACATGATTTATTTACAGATCATCAAAATCTATGTGTGTGTGTGTGTATATATTTCAAGTCTCTCACCATCTTTTGTACCAATTTGAGTACAGATAATGTGGTCCACATTTGTCCCATACATACCCAATAGCATCTTGCCGGGGGCAATAGCATTTATTCTAGCTGTAGCAGCTGTAACTATGGTAAGATCTATCCGCTACTACATGATATGTTAAATTTTCTGTTTCTAACAATGAGCTTAAACTTTTTCCTTTTATCATGAAGAATTGGCAAGCAATGAGACTTCTTGTTCCTTCTATTTCGGTTGTTTTAGAAACGACTATTAAACATAGGCAGTACAATTGCACCCTTTTAAACTTGCACTTGCCAAGATTTGCAGGCACATACGGGCAAACTTTCAGAGAAAGGTGTGAAATTTGTGGGAGCTATTTCTGGATGGACAGCAACTCTTCTTTTCATGTGGATGCCGGTTTCACAAATGGTAATTCATGTTTAAAATTTTGTATCTAAGGCTATGATCAAGTGATTTTGGTTGATTCGAATGCGTACCTGATTAAGATTTGTGCTTCCTTTTCAGTGGACAAATTTTCTGAATCCTGATAATATTAAAGGCCTATCAGCGATTTCAATGTTGCTTGCTATGACTGGAAATGGACTTATGATCCCCCGTGCACTATTCATTCGTGATTTTATGTGGTAATTACTCAATAAATCTTATTTGTTATTTTGTTTTTTATAAATGATTCCAGCTATTGCACACGGTAGTAAAACCAAGCAGACTGAATGTTAAGTGACGTCAGACTCGACCACTTTTGAGTTCTGGTTGTCATTACATCGTCTCTCCTTATTAGTTGTTGATTCTACTGACTTTCCAGGTTCACTGGTTCTACTTGGGGGACAGTCTTTTATGGTTACGCGAATATTGTATGCTTATACATGTAAGGGCAGTGCGTTTTATCATACAGATTAATTTTTATTTCCTGTTGCATATCATGAGAAGCGTCTCAATCATTTTCTACCATTCCAGCTTCAACTCTATCGGCCGGGAATTCTTCATTGCAGCAACAGTCGGTTTAATTTCATGGCTAGGTTGTTTCTCCACCACTATAAACTATCCTATGTCCTTTACTCTTATCAACCAGACATAGAGAAGTGAAACAAATTTAATGTGTTTTTTACCTTAGAATTTTGAGATGTATCTAATTAATCTCCCCTTACCAACAGGAATAACACTCTGGAGAGACACCGTTGTGCATGAATACGAATCGCCAATACGAACTTTGAAAGAGTTGGTTTTCGGATCATAAGTTGAAGACAGTGCCACAAGCTGGAATGATACAAAAACGACCTGGTTGCATGATCATATATCCTTTTTACCCGGATCTGAATCCGGTTTGCAGCTGGATACTCTGCCAACTAAAAAGCTATCCAAAACTATATTACGTTGTTATATAAATTTTGACATGTTAATATATTCTGATCGAGTTTTTGTAGTCCTTTTTCATTTTTTGTATCTAATGTTAAGTAGGTTTAAGTCTAACAAATAGAATAATCATTTGTACTTAGTACTGGAATAGAATTAAGGATGGGGATAATACAATTCTCTAATAATAATAATAATAATAATTCTTAATGGAGAAGCTTTATTCTGGGCACACTCCAAGAAAGCTTTCATGGTGGTTGGATATTTAGTATTCATATTTCAAATTCTACTAATAACAAAATTTAAGATTTGTTGACCTAATCCAAAATATGAACAGACATTTATGGTAAATGTTAGATTCCGGACTTTAGTTTTCATCCTAATAAGTTGATTCCTTTGGTGTTCAAACAAAAAATGGTTATAGATGATTATATAAAAATAAAATCATTCGGCTACTTTTATCATTTCATAATCGAATCAATTTTATTTTATTTTTTTTAATTTTTTGATTAATTAATATTTAAATCGTTTCACATTCAAAAAGCCTATAATTGTGAACATTAAAAGTGGGATATTTTTTTTCAAATAATAATAAATAATGTTGAAGACTACGATAAGTTTCCGATCTTATCTAAATTGAAAAGAAATTATACTGAAATTGAATAGAAAGAAAGTTTCGCTAAATCTGAAGAAAATACTTATGTATTTAGACTTGTAATCTACCCTTCTACATTATAATTATAGTATTTATAGAGCCTATGAATAACTGCTCTTTAACAACTTGTTAATAGTTTACCTGTAGTTCAACCGCTTGTATAACAACTTCAACTAATAAGTTAGCTACGCAGATCAACTCCTTAACATCCATCCATCTTCTCGACAGGTAAGACCAGAAGAAGATTTCAAAATCGAGTAAAGTACGATGCCGAAAGCGGCTTGGTAAGAATGTCAGCAACCTGGTCACAGGCAGGAACTTCACCAATAAAAACAAAGCCCTCAACAACCTTCTCGTGAACAAAGAATAGATCAAGCTCGATGTGTTTGAACTTAGAGAGTAAAACAGGATTAGCTACGATTGCAACTGCACTAGAACTATCACACCAAATATTAGGAGTATCGTTGGATTGAATTTGTAATTCCTTAAGTAATGAGATTAACCAAGTAACATCGCTGGTGGCTGCAGCAAGACTCTGATATTCAACTTCAGCCGTGGACCGTGAAATCACTTGTTGTTTCTTGGAACACCAAGATACGAGAGTGTGACCAAAATATACACAATAACCTGATGTAGACTGCTGATTATCAAAATCCAACCCCTAATTAGCATCGGTATACCCAACTAGAGATAGTAAACTAGACGGGCTAAAAACAATCCCATAATCAAGTGTGCCATATAAATACCACAAAATCCATTTTAATGCGACTATATGAACAGTAGTAGGATTATGCATAAATTGACAAATCCGATTCACTGCACATGCAATATTGGGCTGAGTAAGAACCACATACTGTAGTGCACCGGCAAGACTTCTACACTCAGTTGGATTACACAGATAATCGCTGTCATCCTTAAACATGGTAGATGAGTTAATCATTGGAGTATGAACACTCTTTGTATGAGACATAGTACTTCTGTCAAGAAGATCACGGATATACTTTTTCTGACAAAGATGGAGCCACTCTGTGAAAGAGCAAGTAACTTCGATCCCGAGAAAATAATGAAGGTCGTCCATATCCTTAAGTGAGAACTTATCATTTAACAACTGAACAAACCAATTTATAGAGGTAGACATGCTTCCAATTATGATAATATCATTGACGTACACAAGAACATAAAGAGTGGAATTAGATATAATCCTAACAAATAAAGAAGCATTAGATTTTGACACGACGAAGCCAACAGAGAGGAGAAACCACTTCAGCTTCTCAAACCAGGCACGAGAAGCCTGATAGAGACCATATAAAGCTTTCTTCAGACGACACACGAAAGGTTTGCCATTTGAATCATACTGAACATACCCTGGGGGTTGTTGCATGAATACTTCATTATTAAGATCGCCATTTAAAAAAACATTGTTCACATTGACCTGACGAAGCTGCTACCCTTTTGGAAACGGCAATAAACAAAATAACCCGAATAGTAGCAGGTTTTACCACCGGACTAAATGTTTTCTTGAAATAACACCTAGGTACTTGAGAACAACCTTTGGCAACTAATAGAGCCTTTTATCGGGCAATAGTGCCATCAAGATTTCTCTTGATTTTGAAAAGCCATTTACATTTGACAATTTTTACGATTTAGTGGTAGCGGAACAAGATCCCAGGTAGAGTTAAGAAGAAGAGCATCATACTTAGCTTGAGCTACAACACGCTATTCCGAAGTAGAAAACGCTTCCTAAATCATGGAAGGTTCCACAGCTTCAACAAACATAGCTTTGGGTTTGAAATGCCAGCCTTAGATCTAGTAACCATCTGGTGATTATTAGTCACAGGCAGAGAAGACACCTGAATATTAGGGACAAACGGAACACTGGCAGCGAGCTCGGCGGAATAACAAACATCATCACTATTTGGTAAAGAAGACCTATGTGGCTCATGATCAAACCCAACACCAACCTAAGGAGCACCAGAATGTGAGGAACAAACAGCAGGTTGTGAAATAGGCTCAGAAGGTTGAGTGGTGGATAACTCCATAGGCCGATAAGAAAATTTCTTGACAAGAGGAACAAAAGTTGAAACAGACTGACTATTCATAGGAACAGAACCCTTTGTAGTAGGCTCAGTAGATAGAAACCGATTTTCATCAAACACAACATGACAGGAGACAACAACCTTACCATTCGACAGAAGACAGTGATACCCCTTGTGTTAAAAACTATAACCTAAAAAGGTAGAGGATTGAGAACGAAAATGTAACACCCCAAACCTGGCCTAGAAGTTAGGCCCGAATCTAGCGATGTCACATTGAAGGGTTACTTTCAAAAAATGGTTTAGTTAAAAACTTAGTTCAAAATGAAATATGCTTGATAGGAATTTACTTAGTTAAAATTTTGAAGAATTAAATTAAATGAATAATTAGAAAAAAAAACATGTTTATTAAATATAGCAGTAACTAAATAAAATCCCAAGTAAATAATGAAATCAAAGATACATAGCCTTATTGAAAATTCCTAAGTAACTTGTAATATGGCTATCTCTGAGTCCTCTCCGCGTCTCTCCCGCGTCGAGCCGTCTATTGTGGATCACCTGAAATATTAATAATAAGGGTGTGAGTTTCGAAACTTAGTGTGTACGACCCTTGGCAATCAAATCAAATCATTATACACATATCACATTGGCCTAAGCCCTAACAATATCGGTGGTCTGGGCCTTAACCCACATTAACCTCATATCATACCAGAATTACATGTATGCAAATGTTCCCATCCCAAATCCAACCGCTACATATCACTCGTACCAGCCCAACACACATGTGGGGATGTCTACATCAACCCACCCATCCTCTAGACTCCAAAGGTAGCACCGGTTGCGGCACTATTCAATCGTTGCAGCGAGCTGCTTGTGGCTCAAAAGCCTTCGTTGGGTCCACAGTCGTCAAGCGACCGTGTGACCCTCATATACACTTCTTCCAATCAAAACCCAGCCCACATGCAACATAATATCTCATGAATGCATCATCGTCACATACAACATACACCAGTCACACTCATAACACATAGGGGTATTTTAGTCATTTCACTACCCAGGGGTATTTTGGTAATTTCTACCCTACAAGGGTGTCTCAGTAACTCTACCCTTCGAGGCGTTATAATAATTCTACTCTACAAGGGCATTTTAGTAATTCTACCCTAGAGGGGTATTTTCGTAATTCTACCCTAGAAGGGTATTTTCGTAATTTCCTAAAGGGACATATTTTAATTATGGTTTTGGCCCATTAACAAGTCCTCACGACTAAAGTGAACGGATACTATGCACCAGGTAGGATTCAAGAGAAGAGGAGGTGGGTCACTCGGATCGCTTAAGTACCAAGCTCTTCCTAGATCTAATCCTAGACATGCACACATCCATTGCCACACCTTAGTCTAGCGACTTGTCCACGGGTTTGTTTAATTATTTAATTAAGTCCTATGTAAAATTTGAGAGATCAGAACTAGGCCTATAGTCTATTAAAACCCTAGCATGCATTTCTACAATCCTATAAGGCCCACTAGGTCCAACCATATACATAAAACCCATTAAGCCCAACATGCTTATGTAGCCCATTGGCCCGATCATAACTCAATCATACAATCACACATATTAATCCATCATAAAATTGCATATCACAACTTTGCCATTTTGGGCCCACAAATTCGGTAGGCCCATTAGGGATTTCGGCTTTTGCCGATTTACCGTGTGTGTAGTGTATGTGCACACCTAATTGACGACCCGTACTACATTATCCTCAGCCTCGACCTACAATCAAAACCACTTCCAAATCAACTCCAAACCTTACTAAACCTTTATTAAATCCCGAAGCCTTACCGTAGCCTTACCGTGAACCTTCGGTTTTTCTAGCATTTCTTTAGCGAATAGTCTCGAATATTCCTAGATCTGCATCAACACACATATTTTATCAACAGCAGGTGACTCGTCTTCCACACGAGTCACCCTTATGGCTACACATATATTCGGCTACCCCCCTAAGAAACCGAAATTAAGAATGAGACACTTATCGAAACTCGCCTTCAAACTAACGGCCTAGATATCTGCTGATTAAGCAATCAGATTTTCAACACTAGCTTAAGGATGGTAATCAAAGACGGATAGTGATGAAGGAAAAGAAATCGGTAAGGAACCACAAGTATTCGGCTTTTAAGAAAAAGAAATAGACTTACTAAGGGTTTCGGCAAACAATAGATGGCTATTTGGCAAAGGAAAAAAATTCGACAAAGATGGAACAAAGGGAAGAAGAAGAATCCAGCAAGAGGAGGGGAGAAAAAAACTATAGTAAAGTAAGGAAAACCCTACTATGAAATTTGACACTCCTTAAATAGCCAATAACCGAACCTAGCCCTCCTTAGAGTCTAATTTTGCACCATCATTTCTTCTCTTTAATCTCCTAATATCTCTCTTTTATCCATACTTTAAAATTCTCTCCTGATCACTTCCTATCAGAATCTATACCAACGCCACTACCTTTTCTTCTTAAAACACTTAATTATTAACTAAACATGCAATTCTATTTTTTGACACAATTAAATTATTTAAAATCACCTTCTAATCGATCAAGGCCCATTACTTCTAGGCTCAAAATTTAGGGCGTTACAGAAAATCCAACTTATGATGTAGAAACAGACGTAAATAAGGAAAACAACAATACTCAAATACCTGTATATGATCGTAGGTAGGTCCTTGTCCATGTAAAGCCCTAAGTGGAATTTGTCCTTTCAAGACTGGAGTAGGAAGACGATTGATTAGATGAATAGCATAAGAAAACGCTTAGCCCCAGTATTCCATAGGGAGATTCGCTTGAGCCAAAAGCATGATACCCATCTCAACAATATGGCAATGTTTGCGCTCAGCCACTCCATTCTTTTCAGAAGTATGCGGACGAGACAACCAATGAATAACCCATTGAGATGCTAGAACAGACGTGAAAGCTCAAAACTCTCTACCTCAATCACTCTAAAACTGTTTAATAGTTTTGCCAAACTGAGTTTTGACTAATTGTTGAAACCGAACGAAGCATTCCACGGCCTGAGACTTTTGACAAAGAAGATAAATCCATGCAGAAGGGCTCATAATATCAAAGACAATCAATTCAAAGGGCTCATAATATTCAGTAGTCGAATTTGAAAAAAGACAATTTATGGGACTTCCCTTTTTGACATGCAGTACATATGGTATCAAGACAAAGTTTATTCAAAGCAATACTACAGTTATCTAAAACAGCTTTAATAACAGCAGCAGAAGGGTGACCAAGACGTTTGTGCCACAAAGAGAAAATATTACGATCCTCAGATCAATTCAGGAGCCCATTGAGAGCAGCAATTGGGACTTCAACAGTCTAAGCAAAGATAACTGGCATAAAGAAATGGTAGAGTCCGTCACGAATGTGGCCCTTCAGCAAAGTTGCCCGAGTCTTGATATTTTTAATAACACAATACATTAGATGAAATTCAAAAAATACATCATTATTAGTGGAAAATTGTGGTACAGATAAAAGATTCTTCCGTATTCTTGGTACGCATAAAACATTAGATAAACGAAGTAATTTAGACTGCGTAGGTAAAATAATATTACCAACAGACGAGATTGTGGTGGGAGTTTTATCACCCATTAAAAGAGTAGATGTACTTGAATAAGGGGTAGAATCATGCAGCGCCGAGTCATCGTGACAAACATGATGACTAGCACCAGAGTTTGGGTACCAAGAAGTAGTGCCAACGGGCATAGAAATATAGGAGTCAGTGCCATGACCATTAGACCCAAATTAAATAGTATTTATATAAGTCCCGGAAGAACTAGAGTAATCAGAGGCATGCAAATCGAGTAGATAAGGAAGCTTAATACAAGGATCTAAGCCAGCGTAGACATGAGCTCTTGGTTTTGTTCGCCAAGGAACGGATGGGCCCAACACATTACACACCCCATTGCCTGACGGTTCAATATTGTGATCATGACTGAGAAGTGAAGCAACTTGAACACAATTTGAAGATAGCCCAATAGGAATAGGTAAAGTATTCAGCCCAAATTCATGTGGAGTATTTGGCCCAAAAACATTTGAAATTCCAAGCCTTTGATGTGAGCCATCCGGTCTAGCAAGACCATTAGCACCACTAAGCCCATTTGGCTTAAATTGCCCAATATTAGCAAGCCTAGGCACTTAGGGCATATTGTGCCCATTTATAAAGTATTGATTTGACGCAGCGTAGGCCCCATCGTACGGACCAGTTGTAAATGCATGTTGACTAGTCTCAAATTGATTTTGACCAAGGGAATTAGAATACCTGACTTGACGAAAGGTCAGCCACCAATTTTCTCCCAAAAACTCCCCTTGTAGCACAACTGAAAACAATCTATAAAGGAAACTATAGGCCGGCGGTGGAACGAAAAGTTCAGGAGCGGACCACTCTCCAGAACGCGATGCACGGACTAGGGATGACGAGCCATCATACTCGTGATTGAATCGGTAAAAACAACACTGGGTGAGATACCCGAATCTGCTGTAGATCTGACACTGGACGCGTGATTGAAAGCCTCTCTCATGGCCGCCAAACGAAGGATGTCCCCCGCACAGAGATTTTTCCATTGTCTGTGACGGAACTGGTTCCACGAGGTTGGCATGCAGAGGCAATTCTTGGACCGCACGCACTTGTTGAGTCTCGTACTCAAGTAGCACACCAACTAGACGCTGAAGTGGTAGTGGTTCCAAGGAGAATGAGGCCAAAGTGAGAATAGCGTCGAACTCCGGTGGAAGCCCCGCAAGTACGACTTCAACCTTCTCTTCGTCCGAGATTCGAGATCCTGACGCTTCAAGCAAAGCACATAAGTTTTTAATCTTTGCAACATAATCCTTGACAAAGAGATTACCTTTCTTGAGAGAGTGAAGCTCATGTCGAAGGCGAGATAGCTTTGCACCGGTGGCCACCGTAAAGAGTCTTGTGGCAGTGGTCCATACGTCACACGTCGATCGAGCTTCGGTAAAGGAAGAGAGAAGGGAAGTGAATCGTGGAGAGTAACCACGAAGCCAGCAGTCGGTCCTATTGAACAAAAGCCAACGCATCCAAATTCGGAACAAGCAAACCTTCCATAGACTGCATAAATCTTAGTGGAGTTGACAAAGTTCTATCGAAAAATCCGGTCAAGTCATATCCATCAATAGTTAAGCGAACATGCTGCTACCACGAAACAAAGGTACATTCATCAAGCTTAATCGTCTCATGACAAGGAAACGAGTGAACAAGTCGAGCACTAGTGAACGCCGAACGTCCAAGTTCAACGAGTGGCAGAATCGGCGGAGGCGGTGGTGGTCATGGACACAGATCTCCAGAATAGTTAGGCGACTGATACCATGTTGAAGCGGTAAATTTCTAATCTTATGTAAATTGAAAAGAAACTATATTGAAATTGAATAGAAAGAAAGTTACACTAAATCTGAAGAAAATATTTCTGTATTTAGACTTGTAATCTACCCTTGTACATTATGATTATAGTATTTATAGAGCCTGTGAATAAACTGCTCTTTAACAACTTACTAACAGTTAGCTATAGCTCAACTGCTTGTCTAACAACTTCAACTAATAAGTTAGCTACACAGATCAACTCCTTAACAAATAATATATGATAACTTTATTTATAATATTTGAGTTACTGTGTCTATATAAATGAGTTAATTTTTTGAAATAAAGTGATGGGTTTTTTTAATATTTTACAAATGAAAGTGCCACATTTATTAATATATGTGCAATCCGATATAAAATAAAACTCTAACTTCACAAATAGTATATGAAATAATTTTTCATATATATTTAATTACCAAAGGATTTAAGAGTTAATTTTGGATAGATTCTAAAATTAAAGTAATTCTTTTGAGAGTTTTAAATTTTTTATAAAGTTTTTTTAAGTTTTCATAACCATCCCAGAGTTTGTTTTTTTTTTTTTTTAATTTCTTCGATTTTATTCTTTCGCAATGAAATTTTCTTTTTTAAATTTGAATTTTCCCATCTCTTAATTATTCCTTTTTATGATGTTAAATGACAGAATTTTTGTAGAACAATCTATAAGAATTTATTTTATTTATTATGTATCTTAAACTGATTTAATTATAAATAAAATCATTTTTTAATATGATCTCTTTATAAAATATTTAAAAAGTATTAAATTTCTTAATTTATTTGTTAACTAGTTAATTTAAATAAAAGTCACATTAATTTTTTAATAAAAAATAATACTTATATATATATCTCATATATTATCAAAAAATAATAACATAATACCTCATCTTTAAATTAAATAAAAATTATAAAAAAATATAAAAAATACTAATAATTTTATTTAAACATAATTAAATAATAATTAATATTTAATTATATTTAAATAAATTTATTAATAATTATTTATAAATCCTCCTCTATTAATAAAAATATTAATAGAAACAAAAAGACAACCAAGCCAGCCCTTTATAAATTGAAAACCCAAGTTTTTATTCTTCACATCATCTTTCCTCTTAACATTTTTATCCACGTACAGAAACAATGGGAACCTGGTTCCTTATCCTCCTCGCAGCCGCCATTGTTGCTCTGCTCAAACCTTTCATCAACCTCAATTCCCCTTCTAAAAAGCCTCCCAAAACTCTTCCTCCAGGCCCTTCCACTTTCCCCATCATCGGCAACCTCATATGGCTCACCAAATCCTTCTTAGAAATCGAACCCATCCTCCGTACCCTCGGCTCTAAACTCGGTCCAATGGTCACTCTCCACATCGGTCCTCGTCCCTCCATTTTCGTCTTCGACCGTACCCTTGCTCACCAAGCTCTTGTTCAAAACGGTTCCATCTTTTCAGACCGCCCCAAAGCCCTTCCCACCAACGAGTTCATGACTTGCCACCAACGTAACATCAGTTCCGGCACTTACGGTCCCACATGGCGGCTTTTGCGCCGGAACATCACGTCGGAAATCCTCCATCCTTCGCGTATAAAATCCTATTCCCATGCCCGTAAATGGGTTTTGGACATTCTTTTGAATAATTTAAAGACAAAGTCAAAAACCGGAGAACCAGTTGAGGTTTTGTCTCATTTCCGACATGCCATGTTTTGTTTACTGGTTTTGATGTGTTTCGGTGACAAGCTTAGCCAACAACAAATCGAAGAGATCGAAGTTATCACCCGAAAGATTCTTTTGAATTCTGATCAATTCAATATACTTAATGTTTGTCCAAGTGTTACCAAGGTTTTGTTTCGACATCAATGGCGGAAGCTGTTCCAGTTACGTGAAGATCGAGAAAATGTACTGCTTCCATTGATAAGAGCAAGAAGAAAAGCTAAAGATGAATCGAGAAACAAAGAAACTGATGATTATGTGTTGGCTTACGTCGATACTTTATTGGACTTAGAGCTGCCATTGGAGAAAAGGAAGTTAAATGAAGAAGAAATCGTGACATTAACCTCTGAGTTTCTTAACGCCGGTACCGATACAACCACTACAGCTCTACAATGGATAATGGCGAATTTGGTGAAATACCCTAAAATTCAAAACAAATTATGGCTCGAAATCAAAAGCGTAATGGGACATAATGATGATGAAGAAATCAAAGAAGATGATTTGCAGAAGATACCGTATTTAAAAGCAGTGATATTGGAAGGGCTGAGACGTCACCCGCCAGGCCACTTCGTATTACCTCATCGTACGACGGAAGACACCGTGTTGGGTGGTTTTTGGGTTCCGAAAAACGGGACGATCAATTTCATGGTGGCGGATATGGGGTGGGATCCGAAAGTTTGGGAAGATCCGATGGCGTTTAAGCCCGAAAGGTTCTTGAAAACCGATGATTTCAATGTCGAAGTGTTTGATTTAACAGGGAATAGAGAGATTAAAATGATGCCGTTTGGTGTGGGAAGAAGGATTTGTCCTGCACTTGGGTTAGCTCTTCTTCATTTGGAGTATTTTGTGGGGAACATGATATGGAAATATGAATGGAAAGCCATGGATGGAGACTCCATTAGCTTGGAAGAGAAACAAGAGTTCACTGTTCTGATGAAAAAGCCATTAAAGGCCCAGATTTCAGCTAGGAACAAGATATAAGTTTGCAGACCCAACATTTCACTATGTTATAATCGTTTTAAAATATCTATATATTACCCAATACATATGTGATTTGTTATACATATATATATATATATATATATTGTATTAAGTTGATATAGATGCATGTAAACCTTTTAACCTTTACTATCATGTTGTATTGTATGCACTATTAGTTTGTCATAATCATCTTTATATAAGGACTATTACTTGATGGCATTGTTATATACATGCATGTGATTATTATTTTAGGGTTTGATTCTTTTAAAAGCTTATCAGCATAATTAAAGTTATAAATTCAATTACAATTATATCATCAAATTAATAATTGAAAATTCACTATCGATAATAGTGATTAATTCTCTCGTCATAGCTACTCTCTAAAAAGATAAACAACTAGTCATGAAACCTGCTCCATTCCGTAAGTGTAGATCGAACACCCGTGAAACATTTTTTCTTGCTATCAAACCAAAAACATTTAATGAATGCAAGATTTTTTTTTGAAAGCAAGAATATTTATCTATATTATTATTTAAGCCTCTATGTGAGTTTATGTCACAAATCAATCAGGCACCAACTCCTCAGTTAGAAAAATTATGAAAATGTCCATCTATAATTAAAATAAGTTATATTATTCGATAGTACTTCAATATTTTTATTTAAAAAAATTACATGTGATTAGATTTGAAGTTGTGTTATGCGCATCAATAAAATATTAACTTTACCACTTACCTAAAGTTTTTATTTTAATATAATATTTATATTTTAATTGTATTATACATATTTTATTACTCTCATTAATTGTATATATTGATAATTAGTACATTTAGTTATTCTTAATATGTATTTACGTGTTTAAATTTTATTGTACTCACAATTTAATTTATTATTTTTCATTCTAATATCATACATATTTAATATATTATTAATTAATTCCAAACACTACATTTCATTAATTTTTAAACTAATTTTTATACAATAATATCTAGATGGGATCTATGTTATAAATAACAATATATAAGTTATTCTTTATAATTTTTTTTTCCGATAATATGTCGTTTTCCTTATATAATCATCTGATGTATCATCGACTACATTTCACTGTCACCATTTGCAAACAACTTTTCCCTAATAAAGCCAAAATAAAAATAATAATTACATAAATATCGTTGCCGGATTTATGAGTCAATTTAAGATGACATTTTCAACATGATTTTTAAAATTTAGTGTATAAAAATAAAAATAAAAAATTTATAATTTTCTGAACATAAAAAATTATTTAAATAAAAATATAATAAAGAAAAAAAGCAAAATAACATGAATATACAATACAATAAAATCAAAATTAAACAAAATTATTAGTTTTCATAAATAGATTTTTATATAAAGTTTTTTTTACCAATTTTCTATAAATGTGCCGTACTGCAAATTTTATGGAAAATTTACTGAATCATAATGATGTCAATATTGACACATGAATATATTTATTTATTATGTTTAAAGATTATCAAATCAAAACATTGTATATTAGCTTAATAGTTAAGTTATTTGTCGCCTCATATGTGGCTTGGTTTTTAAGTTGTACTAATCGCGTTGCTGTTATAGCTATACCATTCTCTTATAATTTAATAATAATAATAATAAAACAAAACTATCTTTTGCGATTGGACTTTTCTTCATGTTTTACCTATGCATGTAGTGAGGGAGGCTCTAAGTTTGACATTTGCTTAGTCATTTCCTACCTTGTCTTTGTCTTACAAAGTTTTATATTTTAGCCAATAAAACATGATTTTATGGTCGCTCCTGCTTTCTTCATATGCATTTATATACATTTATGTACCAACATTTAAGAAATTTTCAATGCCTATAAATTAAATAATAAAAAAGTCAGCACCAATTTGCTTCTTTATAGATTTTTATTATATTTGTTTTTTTATTATATAATATTTATAAATATTTGTAACCCCTCAACCTTTAAATAGAAGAATAATGTACTATAGTGCACTCGAACCACGTCCTCCTGTGCTAACAATAATGCCAACACTAATCGAATTAAAACTCAATCGACCATTCACTTCTCACTTAAGCTAACATCATTCAAGTGCTCCTATGAATTAAGCTTACATCATTCAAAATTGAGTGTGATTTTTTTATATATGATTTTATGTTTAATATGGGTATATCTAATCTATATTATTATTTAAGTTTTTTATTGAGTTGGTACTAGGAGTCAACAAGTACTAGCTCAGTTAAGAAAGTTAAGAAAAATTTTATCCTAAATAAAAATAAATTATATTATTCAAGGGTATTTTAATTTTTTTTAAAAAGTCAATAAAAAATTGCATATAGTTAAATTTAAACCTATACTATTTACATTAATAGACCATTAACTTTATTATTAAAACCAAAGCTTTATTTTAATATAATATTTACATTTTAATTATATTATGTATATTTTATTACCTTCATTAATTGTATATATTGATAATATTGATGACAATATCATGATAAACCATACATTTCATTATTTATTAATTAGTTTCAAACCATACGTTTCATTATTTATTATATGTTATTTTAAAACTGACATCTGTGTTTTAATTATGTAGTTTTCTCATGCATATACATGTTACTTACATGGGTTTTTTCTTTGACCAATAAACTCTTGCCATATGGCTTTTCTTCCCACAATTATAACATTTTCCTTTAAATTTTTTGTTGTTGACGTGGTTATTCGAACTTCCCCCTTCACAAATGCTCCTTTCGCCTTAATGACCTTTAGATTTGTCATCATTTTTCTTGGACTCGCCACTGTTGTGTTGCTTGAATCTCCTTTCGCCTCTATTGGCATATAAAGTGCCTCTTCTTCATTCTTTAGTGAGACTCCTCCCATTTGTTTAGTTAATACTTCTTGACAAACTAACAAATTTTCAAATTCGACAAGTTATGGTTGATTTTGTCATCCTTGTATAGTAGAAACAAAACTCCTATATTTTGGCTCCAACACATGGATGATGATCCGTTTCATCCTACTACCATCGATAGAAGCTTTAGGAATCAACTCAAAATGTCTCTCGACATAACATTTTTACTTTGTAAAAATATTGTGTTATTAACATATTTCCTTGTGTCACTAACAACAATTTACTTTCTAGAAATTGGAGCTTCATATCATTCTTTTTAGAAGACAACCTGGAGAGCACATCCCAAACTTGTTCCGAATTTTGACATCACAAATATGTTCTAACACATCCTCCTTGACGGTTATCTTTAAGACGAACATTGCCTTACTAGCTTTTATTTTTCATTTTCTTAGAGCGTCACTTGCATCTTTAACTTCTAATTGCGTCACTTCATTACCACAGAAACCTCCCAAAAGTCTTGTCATGCATATAAAAGACATTATGCAAGTTGATCATGTATTCTAATTGCTGTTGTTATTAAGCTTCTTCATTATGCCGACAACTTACATATTTGTCACAATTGAATACCTGAATAGTGAAAATAGTACGTGACAATGCACCAAATCTTTTCTTAGTTAAGACTTTTTCTAAATATAAAATTTCACAGCACGACACTTTTCTTCAACAAGTAAATATACACTCGAAATTTAAAATTTTTATTTCAAATAAATTTTATGGTACACATTCGAATTATGCATAATAAAAGTTAGATTATTTTAAAATATATAAACTAAAATCGATGAAGTCACTGATATAATCATAAATAATTTAAGTTGATCTCAAATCTTCAACTAATGTTTAAATTATAAAAAAAATGTTATACTATTGAATTTGGATAACTTAGGGCCGCAAAGAATGGACAGTTTGATAATAGCTAAATAAATTCTAACATGGAAAAAATTTGGCATTGACTTTCTGATTTTGAAAAATATTCATTTTGGTACAATGATTTTAAAAAATAAATTCAACATTAAAATAAATTGGCATTGACTTTCTGTTTTTGAAAAATAATCAAGGTTTTGATTTTCTATTAGGATATTAAGATTATAATATAGGTACATATTTAAGTTGGTGAAAATTTCAGTAAATTCCATGAATCAAAATGGTTGAATCTATCAGTTACATTAAAAGGAAATAAAATTATTAAACTCAGTAGATAATTAATAAAATATGTTTAATTAAATGCTAGTCTTTGATCTAGAGTCAAAATCAAAAGGTTAAAACTTTTAAAAATCACAAAATAAAAATGTCATAGTTGAATTTGCTAATGCATAAAGTGAGGGGCATTCAAAGTTTGACATTTGCTTGCTCTCTAATTCCCATGCTTTTTATCTTGCACAGCTTTATAATTTTTTTATTTTTCAACTATGAACCCATAGAAAGAAACATGGTCAAATCAAATTTTCAATAGTTGTACTCAATTGTAATAAATTTAAATGTGTCATACATTAATAATGAAATAAGACTATTTATTTATTGCGTAATAGTGCCTTATATGGAGTAAAACAACTTTGGTGATTAGGGTATTTTTGTCTAGACAGTGAGTTTATCTGCTGTTAGTATAAAAACAACAATGAGAGTGAAATTAAATAAACAAAAAGAAAGCTAAATATACTGCATTTGAGGTAAACGCTCATCAAAAAAAGCCTTTAATCTTATTGTATTAGCTAAATTTACTTGGACTACAACGATTATATATTAAGGATGTGTTTTACATTGCATGAATATACTTATTAAGAGAAACATTTGTTAGTGTAATTTATTTTGTAATCAAATTGTCTTTAGCGGTTTGTACGAGTGAGGTTGCAATAATCATTTTTTGCATAAACTGCTTAATTAATTCAACAATTTCAACATTTATAGTGTCAAATATAAAAATTATATATATATATATATATATATATGAAGTTACAATTACAAATACACTTGAATGTCATAATCAACTCAATTAGTATAAAGTACGATTAAATCAATAACTATTATATATATGGATCTAGATAAAAATAAATACAGATAGAGTGCGAATATAGCAAAACTTAAATCAAAATCAAGTTTGAATTCAAAATTTACAAATGGTTTATATAAGATTTACAGCTACACTTGAAATCTCTAAGCTTTTAAGATTTCTCATATTTATATAATTAATTACTAAAATATAAATATTAAAACAACAAATAGCATAAAAGAATACAGAAAATGCTTCTAGTGGCTCTAGAATTAAGGGAAAAAATTTAGGAAGTTGGAATTAAATTATATATTTTTACGATAGTAAATATATAATTTATTTATTTTAATAGTTTATATATTTATAATTTTTAAAAAAATTAAATTAAATTTTTTTATTTTTTAGAATATTAAAATTCAATTTTATCATTATTAATTTAAAATTTTATAAATTATAAAATAATATAATAAAAAATTTTAAGGGTGTGGGCCCTCCGAACCCCCGATTCCACCCCCGTTTAGAACATTCCATCATAATCAGAATTTGGGGAAAAATAAAAGCAAATAAAGCTAATTACATTATTGCGACTTGTTTAGAGAGTTGATATTTAGGACTCAGTCAAATTCCAAATAGAGCCTAATAATCATAGCTGCGGCAATGGGTTAGATACCGTAGATCGTACATTTTGTATAATATTTTATTCTACTTTTTAAATTTAATAATACTTGAAATAGTATATATTTATTTAAATTCTGACCTATTAATAAATAATCATGTCGGCTTTATTATCCCTATCTTGGTAAAAGACCAATGTTCTGGAAAAGGTGTTGGTTCTATAATAATTTCCAAGGGTGGTTGGATTTTGTTTTTGAAAAGATGGAGCATTAAATAATATTATTTAAATTATGAATATAATTAAATTAAAATATTAAAAATATAAATATAAATAATAATAAACAATTATCTTCATCGGTTTAAATCTTTTTCAAAATTCATGTTTCATACAGTAAATATCTTAAAAAAAGAATATGAAATTATAATTGTTGAAAAATATCTTGATAAAATCATTTCCATTGTGGTTTTACTTACTGAGTTCACAAGGGTGAATTCAATGGTGAGTGTATCAATCTTCAATGTATAAAGATGGAGTAAATTATTACGGGATGTGTGCTAAGTTAGAATCACTTGTTATAA
Organism: Gossypium stocksii; assembly: GCA_020496765.1. Taxonomy (NCBI): domain Eukaryota; kingdom Viridiplantae; phylum Streptophyta; class Magnoliopsida; order Malvales; family Malvaceae; genus Gossypium; species Gossypium stocksii. The sequence goes on from CM035623.1 coordinate 118,939,794, forward strand.
ATGTTGAAGAAGGTGAATATTTTTCAAGTGAAGTAAATTCTTGCGTTTTGTTTGTTTACCATATACAATTTAGTATTAGAAAAATACCCACTTTCCTATCACATTTAATTTATATTGCGGCAATAATTTTAAAACTTGAATAACTATTTGCATGCATAAAAAATTTAAAATAATGATAATATATATTTTCATACTTTATACGAACTAATCACAAATTCATATCCAATATCAACGTTCTAAATTTAGTTGGATAAATTATATATTTATTAAAATTTTATATAAAAATCAAATAAAATTTTAATTGAAATATTGAAATTGAAAATTTTAAAACCCGTATTTTAGTTTCAAATTTTATTATATATTAATATTTATTAATTTTGTAATAAAAATAAAAATATTTTATAATAAATAATGGTATAAAATATAATTTTTAATTCGAGTAATATTTAATTAACTCGTAATTCTGACTAAATACAAATTAACATGAAGATGATAATTTAGCTTTCTAGATAGATGACTTTGATTAATCTAATAATAATAAGGTAGAAATTATAGACAGTTGATGGGACAGTGGGACACTTACCCAAAAAAATAGTCAGCGGTTTGATTTTTTTTCTTTTTTCTCTCATTATGAAATTTCAAGTCAAATTAACTCGAATTCATGCATGTATCTATTTAAAAGCTGAATTTCTGGATGGTAAATAGAATTTTTAGATTTTTTTTAGTTTATTTTTATATAAATGCAGTATTAGGTAGTTAAATTTTTTAATTATAATGTTTGGTGAATAGAGGTTTATAAGAATTTGTTGAGCTAAAATTTTTAAAAAAAAGTCAATAGTTGATCGGGAATGAGATAGGTAAAATGATATATTTGACCATACTTGCTTAAAAATTACTCTTTTTGCCACATGCTCTCAAACCTAATATGAGTGCTAAGATACCGGTAGTCTCCATTCTAAAAAGTATTCACTAATTAATTTATTTTTAATTTACTTATGTAAAATGATTTTTTATGTAATTTAAGAAAATTGTAAATAAGGAATTTAAGAAATTTTTCTATTTAAAATTTTAAAACTATTCACCAATTAATTTCCATAATGTATGTTTTAATTCATTGATAATAGTATTTTCAATAATTTCATCCAATAAAAACTAAAGTATTATAAAAAAAATACTTAACAATAAAATGCGTAATGCCCTTATTTGTCATTGTACACGTATCAATTTTCAATTTTCAACTATCAACTATCAGCCAATTACCAAACATGGCCTTTAATATTATACACGAGTTAGGGATTTAAGTTTTTTTTTAATTTTTTTTATTTTGAAATTTTAATCTTGAACAAATTTTAGGTATTATATTTGTTAAGTTAAATTTTACTATTTAGGGTAGAGGCATATCCACATTATATCATGTTTAAAGGGAATTGTCTAAATAAAAGCTTACTTGCTGTCTTAAAGGTTCGAATCCAAGTGGATTCTATGGGTGAACAATCATAATAATAATGGGAGTTCATGTCTTCAACTAATCTACTAATAAATAAAAATTATAAACTTATTAAGTCGAATTGTAAGAAGTTTGATATTCTTTAAATAAAAATTTGATTTAAGTTTTGCAATAGAAAAAACAATGTTAAAAAATTATTTTAAAAATCTAATTTGATTTAACTTTAAATTTAATCAAGATAAAAAATGATTAATATTTTTTTATTTTACACTAATTGTGAAAATTAATTCTATATTTTAATTTAAATAAACATTTTCGTAAATTAAAATAGGGTATGAAATTATTCGGAGTAGAACTTAAACTTTCATACCTAAATGATAATATTATTACTACCACGCCAAAAAATTATTAGCTTAATTTAAATAATTTTAATCATTTGAAAATATAAATATCGGTATTTATTCACCTTGATTCTCGAAAATAAATGGTTGATGGGCATTTATCCCAAAATAAAGCCACCTCAAATGTTAAATTGTCTTCCATTTTCCCTTTATCATCAGCCAAATTATTTTCAATTTTGTATATGCATTATACGATTTTATGCTATAATTGCTTGGATATATATTTATATATATATTCTATTTGTAATGGTAAATTTTAAAAAAAATGTATGATAAAAATTAAAATATATATTAATATTTTGTTTTTATTTTTGTATAGTATATATTTTATAATTAATTAAATAAAAATATTTTTATTAAATGAATTTGAAAGATTGAGTTTTAGCTCGATTGATATGAGTATTATTGTCAATATAGAAAGATACGAGTTCAAGTGTGTTGAAACGCACTACCTTTCTATTTATGGATTAAGATGGCCTATGAATAGTTTTAAACATTATGTTAAAAAAATAAATATAATCAAAATATATAATGAGATTATTAAAAAAAATTATTTTGCTGATAAAAAATCCAAATTATGTTGGACATATTTTGGATTTGCTTTTGCTAATTTGAGCCCAAGGGGATGAAATGGGGTATTTAGGAAGTCCAAGCCCAGCGTTAACATTTTCAATCTCTTTTAAGATAAAAGCCCCCCAATTTATTTCACTCCGTTTTCATTGTTCTTCAATTATCCATCCGGTCTTTTTTCTACAACAAATTCCTTATCCATTCTCAGTTTTCATCGATTCCCAAGGCCAACCAAGAAAACCCAGACTCAAAATGGCAATGTCGATGGCAATTGCCACCGATTGTGGAAGTAGTAGGTGGAGTATGGCGTCTTTGAAATCTGCTCTGCCGCGGCTTACTTCCACAGCTTCTTCCATTAAGTTACCATGTCGCCGCCATGCTCCTCCGCCTGTCAAATCGCCTCAGCTTGTTCGCTCTTTCACTGCTCTCTCCCCCGTTAACCCTCTCCATTCCCTCGGTTTCTCTGGTAATTTTGCTTACTGAATAATTGAAAGAATATGCTGAAAAATGTTGTGTTAATCTCTTAATCTTCTAAAAACTAAATGATTTGGTTGAAGATAACTGGTTTATCCATTTGTTTTTTATTCCATTTCTTGACGCTGAACAAAATTTAGGATTTTATGAGATTACTTTGCTGAATTTGCATGTAATTTTTATGTTATTTCTAGTTTAAGGATTTGAGGGGTTTTTTCCCCTTGTATTTTGCTTTACTGTTCCAGTGCTGGTTTCTTGTAGTTTTAGGACTATGAATCAATAATGAATTTACCATGAATTACGGAAATTTGGCGGTTAAAGGAACTCTCCAGTCCCTCTCAAATTCGTAATTGAGCAAATTGGTCAAATTAATCCGAGATAATTTCGAAAGTGAGCAATAAGGACTATTAATCACGGGATTGAGGTTAATGTTTTCCAACCATTGTACATTATTTTGATTGGTATAATAATGAATTTAGATCTTAAAGTTTACACATTCTGTTAATTTGATCCTAATTTAACAAATTTATCTTGTTTGTTATTATACCGATCAAAATTATGTACAATTGACGAAACACATTAGTGCTGTGAGTAATTGTCCTTGGTTGCTCACTTTTGAAATTGGCAGTAATTAAGTTGCTCCAATTTTTTTAAGAATAACTAATTTGCTCAATTTCGAAATTGATTAGGACGGTAGAGGTATTTTACCAAATTTGGCTTATATATTGGCTTAAGTTTTACCATTTGATAGTTGAGATTTTGATATTAAGAGAACTAGTTGACTGAACCATAGGTAGAGTTTAAGTCTTTCGTTGACATAAATTCTCGATTCGATACTTGAATAATCCTTTACCCCTTATTTTAGGTCACTTGGTTATGTATTATATTACTTGGGCCTAATCGAGAGTGTCGGATACCATAGGTATCCGATACGGAATATTCAATATTTTAAGAGCTTTGCCTTTGCGGGTTTTAGAAGCTCATATCTTTACATCTATACTTGAATATGCATCAGATATGAATATAGTACTTGAACGAAAAATGAGCATAGGAAAGTTCTAATAGATGGTTTTAGTATCTGTATCTTTGTTTGTTATGTTACTAATCACGCTAACATTGGCAGGCCTCACCAGCTTTGAGCAAAATTTCACCATAATTGATAATGGTGGCCGATTCTATGCAATGCGGCATGGCAGACGGGTGCCTAAGCTCAACAGGCCACCTGACCAGCGCCGTGCACTCCTGCGAGGCCTCACAACTCAGCTTCTTAAATACGGTCGGATCAAAACCACTCGGGCTAGGGCAAGCGCTGTGAGGAAGTATGTAGATAAAATGATCACATTGGCGAAAGATGGTTCGCTTCACAAACGAAGGCAAGCTCTTGGCTTCATTTACGAGAAACAGATTGTGCACGCGCTCTTTGCCGAGGTACCGGAGAGGTACGGTGAGAGAAACGGTGGATATACGAGAATTATTCGAACCCTACCTAGGCGAGGAGACAATGCACCAATGGCTTACATTGAACTTGTATAGGTGAGGTTCCTTGCATGATTCTGTGAACATTGTTGCCTGTTTTGATACTACATTAATGCTGTTGAACATAAGCTTGTCTTGTATGAATGCTAGATGGTTTTTTTGTTAAATTTCATACGAGTTTGATTTTTTTCATTGAATCATAGCTTCATGCATATTAGTATACACGAAAATGATAATATAAATACGATATGAATATAAATGTGTCTAAATATTCGTAAAATGAATTATTTACATATAAAATTATATATTATAATATGTTAAATACAAAAAAAAAAGTCAAAACTTGAAATAAACAATTTTTGTCTCTTTTATTTTATAATCATGGTCAATATCATTATATAAAATTCGTGTAATATTCATGATTATATAATCTTCGCAACAGAAGTTTTTAAAATTGTCCTACTTTCTAATTCAACAAAAAGTCGGGGTTGTTGAAACTGGATTGATGGGATAGTTCAACAAGAACCTAAAAATGATAGTTCAACCAGTACTAAAAAAAATTAGACGAAGATTGAATCAATACAAAATTATTTGAATTGAATTTAAATTAATTTAAATATTTGATTTGATTTTATAATTTATGAAGTAATTGTCTTAATTTCTATCATCATTTCTTTGTGTTTATTACTTTTGTTTTCCTTTTTTTTATGATTTTTTCTAATTATGACTCATTAATAACTAAAATTTCAAAATTAATTTTCTTCATTAAATTCGCTTCCAGTAGTTGATTCTGGGTAAATTTTGTGGTGCTTTACTATAGTTTTGCAAAACCCGACATTGAAAATTTTGGTGTAATAGCGAACTAAGTCTAACCATCTTTGCAATCCACTTTTCCGTGTATAACATATGTAAAACACCAAAATAAATTACAAAATTTGAATGAATGTACTATTTTACTCATTTAATGTACGAAAGGCAATTCACTCCTTTTTCTTTTTTATAAACAAATGAAATGTATTCTGGATATAGTACAAACATTGCTTCAATGCTTTTACATGATTGCTCTGGTTAAAAATTTTGTCACTAGTGTGATTGAAACATCTCTAACTGTCATCTAATTTATTTAAGGATGAATAAAATTCAATTTGATTAATAAAATTTAAAAAATTTAATTTTAATTTAATCAAATCGATTTTTAAAGTCAATTTTAAAAAGAAAATTATTTTTTAATTAGAATTAAGTTAAATTTTTACACCAAGGAATATATGAGAAATAGAATAAGCAATAATTAAAAAAAAATTTAGGCTATTATGATCAACTATAATTGAAAGTCTTTATAACTGAATATATGACTTGTACAATAACTCAGTGGTTAATATCTAATTTCAGCCTGAACTATAGTTAAAATATTTAATTTGATATTTTCAACAATTTTTTAAAAAATAATTATAAAAAATTCTTTAAAAATTCTGAAAATTCATTATTTATTTTTTAAAATTATAATTAAGTAAAAAAATTAAAAATTCATAATTTCAGAAATCCCTGTCCCAATTTTAGCCGCTCGTCTTCCCCGATACTCTTCCATTCCATTCTCTGCTGCTACGGTAACTGTCATTTCTAGCAGGTATCTTTCCTTCTTGCTTAATTTTTTTTTTTATTTCGTCTCTTTCAATGATTACGAGTCATAATTGTATTGCTTTTTATTTATAAATTATAGTACCAAAGCTTATCTATTTTACGTACAATTGCCAAACTTCATCTGTTCACCTTCTCTGATAAACCGCATCAAGTTAAGCAACTAATTTTAGCTTAACCTTTAAATGTTACCCTTTTTTCCTTATATGTACACTGTGGGTTCTTTTTAATCTTTGCTTAATTCGAAATGGGTGTTTGACTTCCATAGCTGATAACTTCAAACATGCTATATTTAAGGATAGCATTTTTTTTTTCATTTAATTGTTCGTTTTAGTTGATTTTATCTATGGGTTTTGTGAGATATAGCTCTTTTGTGCTTTGAATTACATGTTTTATGTTTTAACTAGTGGGTCCGTTGCATTTGCTGGTAATATGCGTAGGATGTGTTAATGGCCAATCCTCTCCTATTGCCATTTAATTACTAGTTTATAGTTAGCTTTGCTTTAGTTGTAATGTTGAGTTTATGAGATATTTTTAGCATCTCTTTAGTGCTTCAAATGTTTGCTAATAAAGTAGCACATTCTCATTCATATAGGGATCTTTGGAGCAGGCATAAGAGGAAGGTTTTGGTTGCTTTAGTTGTAATGTTGGGTTCATATATATGTCTGGCAAATTTCCTTAAAAGTTCACATAGCTTTTAATAAAATTCATAATATAATTTCTTTTGTTGTAGTGGAGACATGAATCTTTTGTGTCTATTATTTCTCATGCGGGCATGTTCCTTCTCTTTGTTTTCACTTATGATTCTTGCTTGACCAGAGTCAACCGTGTCCTCCATTTCGGCTTCTGTTCTTTGTTCCAAATTAGAAGCCGTTTCTCAGCTTCTTCACAATTGGAAGTTGTTTCTTCATGTTTTTCAACTCTGTGTTTATTTCTTTTGAGTTTGCTATCTGTTCTTTATTTCTCTTAAAGGTTGTGTCATTTGCTTGCTTTAGCTGTTCAAATGGTCTAGATGTCTACATTACTTTACTGCTGCTATTATTTGTAGTATATTTTTCTCTGATTTTCAAAGATTTGATGCATTTTGTGCACTGTATGTATAGGCTTACGAATTTTCAATTATTAGGAACCATTGCTAGCTGCATTAAAGCGGCCAAAGTTAACTTATAGTTATTTGGCATAGAAACCAATAATTTTTTTCTTCAATGAACAAATGACAAAGTATAATGTTTGAGTTATGTCTATGTTTTCACTTTAGTTTTCTAACAGTAGCTTTTGATTTTTTACCATGTAACTCGAAGAAATATATTTGACTTGGTTTGGAAAATTTTCAAATTGAGTATGATTGGTAAAATAGGACTCGTTAATTTGATTAACTCGAACTTTTTTCGCTTGATTTGATTCAACCTGATCAAACGCTCACCTCTAAATTTAATATCATTTCAGTGAGAATGCATTTTGGCCTTAAATTCTAAGTGCACCGAAGGCCCTTTGATTTTCAAAGACTGAATTTTGTTTAAAAGAAAATATTTGGTAAAATTTTTATTATTAATCTACATTTCATTTTTGTGCCACAGTTACAGACAGCAAGAAAGCGTACAACAGAACAGGGGCGAAGAAAGAGATTAAGATAACACTAACAGAGCAACAAGGAAAATAAAAAATGGTATTGCGGTGTGGTACATCGATTCCGATTATCAAACCCTTGTTAGCCTTCACTCATTGTCGCAAACCCAAACCTAAACACCAATTTTCACGAAAACCATCAAAATTTAGTTGCCTTGTACCCAATATTGGGGTTGATGATATTGTTCAACTCGCCCATAACAAGGTGCTGGTGGCAGCTGCTGCATCGGCAGCAATTGGGCAGCTCTCAAAGCCATTCACTTCTGTTCTTCTTTATGGAAAAGATTTTGATTTCAAAACTGCTTTTCAAGCTGGAGGGTTCCCTTCTACCCATTCCTCTGTAATGCCCCTTCTGCCTTTCTTTCTCTTTGGTAACACTTCATTTCAGTCACTTTGTTTTCGTAACCATTTCAAGATTCTGCCCTCATCTTTATCTTATCTTATCTTATTTACGGACAGTCTGTTGTGGCTGCTGCAACTAGTCTGGCTCTTGAAAGGTATTTGCTCTTGTCTAACCATTCAAACTTTCCTTATATTTAGTTTTATGCCTCTAGAATTGGAATTCTTTTCAAACTCTTTATACCTATAGTTATGTATATTTCAGGGGGTTCTCTGATTCAATTTTTGGGGTGACGCTAGTCTATGCAGGCCTTATCATGTATGATGCTCAGGTATGCAAATGCCCTATTGTGGTTTTTTCCTTGTTTGTATGAATGCTATCTGGGTCACCTGTTTTGCTTTGCAAAGTTTCAGTTCTGCCGCACTGGACTTTCATCTTATCCCTTTCAATGATGTTTTTAGTGACGGTTTGGTCTTGTATCATGTGGATTCTTGGCAATAGCAATATAATCTTCTTTCTTTATATATATGAAGCAAAGTTTTGCTACATTTCCGCACTATTCTCTATAGACAGAAACAAAAGCGTCAACCATTAGTTAAACTAATCCCCGTTCTCTACTCAGTAATTCTTGACTTGGAACATTCACAATAACTTTGCAATAATACAATCTATTCCTTACCACTCCTTTTATTAGTGTGAATTAGTCCTGAACATGCCTTGGTGTACTTCTATGAAGTCTTCTGTTCCTTTCTTGACAAAGCACATAAACTTAAGCATTCCATGTAAGTCGAATGAAGCTTGTATAGGTTTTCCTCTGATTTTCCAAAAATCCAAGTAATAGCATCCTGCTGTGTCTTTTGTACAAAATTCATATTGCAGGCCTGCAATATGTTGTCCAATAGCAGTCTCAAATAAGAACATTAACAAAAAAATTATGATTTCTGGTCTCCAGCTTTACTCCATATAAGCTGCACTCTGGGGGAGTTTGATGGCTGACCCTAGGAAATCTTCCTGCTTTTTATGGGAAGTCTAGCCTGAAATGCTAACCAAGAGATAAAGGAGTGGCATGGTATACAAAAATTGCTCCATATTAGTTTATGCCAGGGAACCTTTTCCTGTTTGTGTCTGCACAGTTTTTAAAATTCGCTTGCTTCGAAATTTGGTCCATCCCAATCCCATTGCCTAAGATCCCCTTGTTGCACCCCTAGTTGTGGAATCCAACTTCTAAGCTGACCAGTTTTTTCCACGCCCATCTGTGCCATTGGAGTCACTGAGCTTGCATAACATTGCAACCCATTTAAGGCATATTGATTAATCCATGCAACCCGTAATGAGTGAGTCAGCCTTCACTAATATCATCCACAGATTTCTCATCAAATGTCTTTATTTTAAGTCGCGGGATCTTTAATGCCAAGGCCTCCTTCGGATTTTTGGTGGCAAACCCCTTTCCAACTTACTCTAGCACCTTTAGTTGAGCCATCAATACCTTTCCAGACGAATGAGTTGCACACTAACGATCTTTCAGATTTCTACACCTAAAGTGTTGCAAACTAAAAATTACTGTTGAATAAGTTGTAACCTTTCATCAAAGGAAGGGCATTTAGCTGTCCAACTTCGAATTCTTTGAGTAATTTTCTCAATAAGCGGAGTGCAATCCCTATGTGTCAAATTTCTTGTTACCAATGGTACACTAAGGTACCTAATAGGAAGGGTTCCCATTTCCAGATCAGTTTGCTTCACAATCTTCTATAACTCATTCTGACATATTCTAACACTAAATAACTCACTCTTACAGTTGTTCATTTGCAATTCTGATATTTTATAAAAATATTCAAAATATTACTAATAGCAAGAACCGATTCAAACAATCCCTTTGTAACACTAGCAAGTTATCTGCGAAACAGAGCATGGTGAGTTACAATTTTTTACATTTTGGGTGATACACGGACGCTCCACTTGCATCAACAGTATTTATAAGCCTGAAAGCACATTCATCCCTATGATGAACAAGTATGGGGACAAAGGGTCCTCCTGCCTAACCCCTTTTGCTCCTAAAGTATCACCTTAACCACTTGATCATTTTGGTTGAGAGGCACCTGTGATAACTACGTTATGCATTTGAAACTCAGGTTGCTAAAATCCTTGACATTGTTTCCAGTATGGGGATGCATTTGTGGCTAGTTACTTTGCTTTAGTCCAACTGTACTATTGTAGCAATGCAAGATCCTTGCCGCTTGCATATTTTAACATATTCTGTACATATAGTGTATATATGTTCAACATAAGCACACAAATATACATACATAATCTTCAATTATATATATGTATATATATTCAACACGCACTGATAGGTCATCTATGCAGCTTTTGTTTCACTATTCTATATTTTTTACTTCCTGTTTGATTGACAGATTCTGCTTTATATTAGTTTAAGAGTTGTCGGAGAATGCATATGAACTTAGTGAGTAGAAACCTCATAAGGTCTTGTTTTATTGATCATCTGTATTTATACATCTTCTCAACATATACTTGATCAATGTTTCCAGAAGTGGGATCTTTGATTTGTTTAAAATACCATCATAACGCTGGTGATATACATGGGCGTGGCTAGTTAAAGCTGTGTTATCTTCTTTGGTCTACGTGTATACAATATAACTTGATTCTGTTAGTAAAAATATTTGGAGGACAGTTTGGTAGAATCTGAAGTAGTCATAGATGTCGGTTTTGTAGGGGGTGCGAAGAGAAGTAGGCAATCATGCAAGAGCACTAAATACAATGTTACCCAAGGTAGAGGTTAATTCAGTTGTCTATGAGGATCGAGATAACTTGATTGATTCTCGAGAAAAAAGTTCCGAGAGGCTTGGCCCTATATTATCCAAGAAATCAAGTTCTTCAACTTCAAAAAATGCGAATGTTCCGGTATTAATTGCTTCTGAGAAAGAAACAAGGCAAACTAACGAGGCAGCAGCATCGTTTGAGTTTGCAGCAAATGATTATGAAGGTTTAGAAGGTGATGCCAATTATCGTCAAGTTCGACTGAAAGAATCGATCGGACACACAGAGGTTGAAGTCATAGCGGGGGCATTATTAGGTTTCGTGGTAAGCTTGGCAGTATATTCGATAATTACGTGACATTATACGTTTTATGTTATATATGTATATATTGCACATTATTTTTTATTGAAAAAGAAAAGGAAATCTTTTAGCAAAGTTGGGTGTTCCAAATTAGCAAAGACGGAGACAGATAGGTGAGTCCAAAGTTATATTGTGTACAAAACCCCCCCTTTGTATACTTTCTGAATTACACAATGCAGAAAACTTGTAGAAATCAGACTTTGCAAGCTATAATATGTTATTCAGTATTTTGTCTAAAATCCCTATATATATATATACATATATCCATTGAAGATTCGTTTGGGTCTTGGCCGTCCGTTGAACCATCGTGTCTTCCAATTAGGGGTGTTTAAATTTCGGTTAAAAGTTAAAATTGAATCAACCGATCGAACCGATTTAATTTGGTTAATTGGTCGGTTAATTGATCTAATTCATTCGGAAATCGATTAATAATTTTTTGAAAGTTCGGTTATCAGTTAATTCAGTTTGGAATCAAGTAATTAACCGAACTTAATAATTAATAATACAAACTATATGTAGTTTTAATTTGGTTAATTTAAATAATTTAATCAAATGAATATTATCAATTTATTTATTTTTATATGTTTTATTCTTATTTTAATAAAAAAACAAAATTATATAAATTTCGGTTAAGTTAATTTTTTTTTTAAAATTTCGGATCGATTAACATATAAAAAATTAAAAAATCCAGTTAATTCAATTAATATTAATTTAATTTGATTAACCAAACGATTAACTATTTTAACACCCACACTTCGAACCATCTCTTCGACCATATTCATTACCTCCACTCATTCTAAATTTAACTCACCAAACTCTTCATAGTCAACAATCACCTTCAACATACCCACTACTGTTCATCATCACTGCCCACCACATTGCTTAAGGTCCTGTTCAGCCACTAATATCTCCATACGGTTAACCCGATAAAAATACTTATCGTATTAAGTGTTAAATACAAATTATTTTCTATTAAAAATTTTATTTATTTATATTATTACAAATGACATGATTGATAGAATAATTAAACAATAACATGTAATACTACATATAAAGACTAATTTTTAATAGTAAAAGTGGATAAAAATTATAATAGAAAAATTAATTTACCTTTTAATCTAACGTATAAAAATTAATTTATAAAGAGATAAAATACAATTCAACTCTTAACACAATAGTTTTCATAATATTTTTACCACTTGTGCCCAACCAACAACCAATAAACAAAGCAACAAATATTAACAAAAAAAAAACAGAGAACTTAAAAAAAAAAAAGTCGGAATACAAGAAAGAAAATTAGTGAGAAAAAGAATAAGAAAAGAGGAGGCAACACCTTCTTAATATATAATTAAATTAAACATAAATATAAATTTAAAATATTTTATTTTAATTTATCTTAAATATATTTTTTTATAAAAAGTCAAATATATTTAATATTATAACAATTTATTATGTAATTAAATTTTCATTATTTTGCAATTAAAAATAGATAAATGAATAAACTAAATACAAAATAAATAAATAAATAATATGATTATTTAAAATTTCCTTAATAAATAAATATAAAGGGGGTTTACAAGATTTTTTCTAACAAAAGGAATGAACCCATAAAAAATAAGTATATTTTACAGTAACCCGAGAGATTAAATCTCTTTTAACCAACTATTTTAGACATAGTTACTTTTATTAAAAATAGTTTATTTTTTAAAAAGATTTAAGTATTAAAAAGACGAGGTTTTAAAAGTAAAACTGAGGAGTATAAAGTCTTTTCCTGCACTTCTGTAAGTATAGAAACCGACTCCTTTTTAAATATCAAGCGTAAATTACACTAATGGTTTCTAGATTTTGTTTGCAAATTACGTTTTAGTTTTTTAATTTTCAAAAATTACATAATAGATATTAATATTATCTTATATTTTAGTAACTTATTTATTAACTTTCTTTTTAAGAGAATGGCATGACACATTAATTCAAAAGGTAAATAATTAATTTGGTTTTGGAATTATAATTAAAATATAATTTTGATATTTTTAAACTTATTCTTCACTGTAATTTAAAAGATTAAAAATCTTAAAATATATAAATATAAAAATTATTTAAAATTCTAAATATATTATAAAAACTATAAAAGAATTTCTTAAAAATATTTGTTTCTAGCATTGGACTTCGTAAATGGAGACTATTAAGTGGAAAATTTGCTTAATATAACATATAGTATTTGAAATTGACATTTTTTTTTTTAATTTAGTATCTAATTTTTTTTTGGTCCATTTGGTACCCGAACTTGACACATTTTCTCAATTTAGTACCTAGACTTGACACTTTTTCTTAAGTTAGTACTTAAACTTTTCGGGGGTCCAATTTGGTACCTAAACTTGACTCTTTTTTCTAAATTGGTACATGATATTTTTTTTGTTTGATTTGGTTCTTGTCAAACATTTTACAAATTACTCCAATATACTAACAATGTTATTTTTTTATCAGATAGCAAAAATAATCAAGTATGATTGACATGTGACAAATGATATGATATTTTTTTTGTACTTTTAGTTTTATTTATTTAATCAATTGGTTTATTAATTGAAAATAATGAATTTCTTTTAATTTGGGGTTTTAAAAATATTTTTTCTTATTTAATATTAATTCGTTAAGCATAGCTCAATACCTATTTTTTTAACATGAATTTCCTCTAATACTTACAATATTTTTGTAGCATAGCAAAAAAAAAAGTTAGTGTTTTGCGTAATTTGTATAACATTTAATAACTTTAAGTACCAAATTGAACCTAAAAAGAAGCTTAGGTACCAAATTAGGAAAAAATACCAAGCTCAAGTATCAAATTGGGCCCAAAAATGTTTAGGTACCAAATTAGGAAAAAATATCAAGTTTAGGCACCAAATATTAAGACTAGAAAATTCTACAAATAACGAGCCAGTGATCCTTTCAATAATGTTAGTTATCTTATATAAAAAAAAATAATGTATCAAGACGTAATTTTAGACAAAGTTTAGGGACCATTGATGCAATCTAAAAAGTACAAATGGGGGTTTTAAGTCTTTTTCAACAGTTGTATATAATTATAGAAATTGATTTCCTCTTAAATGCCAATATCAGAAGAAATTGATTTTCTTTAAAAAATCCCGACCCACTTTCACTTACCACCTCCCCGCCGCCAAACTAGCCTCTCCGCCGCCTCCTCCGCCAGTCCTTCACTCATGCCTTCAAGTTTCCCGCATGCCAGGAAACTAAATAAGGTAATTTTTTTAACCCTTAAACTTAACTTGAAACGTTGATTTCTACATGAGATTTTGAGTTGTTTGGCGTCAATTTTGTTCACACCGCTATTGACGTCTTTAGCGGTGGCGCCACCGCTATTTGAAACCCTGGACTTCTTTTTTGGTGACTGCTAAATTTGAATTTCTTTTTTACAATCTTGATCAATGGGTTTGGTTTATTTTGAAAAAAAATTAAACGCTTGAATGATTAAAAAAGATATATATTTTGTTTACAGGTTTAGTTTATTATATTAGTGATATGATTTAATTTGCTAATTTTAAATCTTGACAGGGTTTAGGTGACTAGTTTTGACCGAGGATTTAAGTTAAAGGTTTTGGGTGTCTTTATATGGGTCCTGACTTGAATCTGACCGAGAAAGCCACTTCGATAGTGGTTTCGACTGACAAGGAAAGCTCGGCCCGAAATAAAGAAAACAAGGGGATGCAAGGAAACATTGCTTTAGAGGTTGATCTTATTGAATGCATGGATTCTGTTGAGTCTGAGATGGTTGATTTTGAATGCCAGGATGCTACTGAGTTTTCGAGTTCTTTCAGTGACACAATATCTGGGGATGAGGATGGTTCGATTGTGAATGATGAAGTTGAATCACCTCTGCCGCCCCTGAGGTTGTTTGGATCGTTATCTGATGGTTGGAATGGACAGTTTCAGATGGGGTACTCTTTTGCTTTGAATTCTTCTTTCCTGTTTCTATTGATTTTTGATAATGCACTACTCTGGGAGTGTAAACGAGAAACTTGTGCTTGCAAGTTTCTCAGGTTTTAATCACTGTTGAGTTGCTTGACTTGAGTAGTTCAGGAGCTTACTCAAGCTTTTGAAGTTGATCTTGGGAATCGAGCTTATCTTCTACTAGGTAAAGGTGAGCTAATCGAACAAGCTTGAGCTGTTGGAGTTTTACCTCAAATCAAGCTCGAGGCATGATTTTGAGCCTCAAATTTCAAGCCAGGAATGAGTTTCTTACAGCTTGAACTTGACTCAGTTCAATTACGCCCCTATATTAGTCTCCCTTTCATGGGAACATTCATTTCAAATGACCTAATATTGACCCTCCTAGGACTTCCAAATTACTGAAACTGTGTAAAAAGAACATCATTAATATCAAGAAGTTATCTCCTTTAACTTGTTACAATGAAGTGGTGCTCTCAAGAATATTTCCATATGTGGATCATTGACCATCATATTTGATGCATTATTATTATTTTTTCTTTCCTTCAGCTTAATAGTCCAAGTAATTGCAAACAAATAAAATTTTTCATCTTTGTGAAGTGCATTTTTTCCCCAGTTAGATGTCAAATAATAATTATTTTTTCTTCTTAACCAGGAAGAGAAGGTTAACGGATCACTGGAGGAGGTTTATTCATCCTATTGAGTGGCGCTGCAAATGGTTGGAAATTAAACTTTGTGAACTTAAGTCTCAGGCACTCAAGTATGAGAGAGAGCTCGCGGAATATGATAAAAGCAAGCAGTTTGAGTTTCGAAAGGTTACCTCTGAAGGTTTTGATGCAAAGTCGCGAGCTTTTCCTTCAAAAGCTCAAAGAAAAGAAGTAATGAACAGGAGGAAGAGAAGACGAGTAGAAGATACCACAGATGTGGCAACATATATGTCACATCATAATATATTCTCGTATTACGGTATGGAGCTTGTTATTATTCTTTATATGGTGTTTATTATTTTAAGAAAAGAACAAATCTAACTAAGTTTCTCTGGTGCCAATTAGAAAGTAAGAAATCCATTGATGCTGCCGCTGCTTTTTCTTTGGTTGATGATTGGGGCAATTTAGGTACGAAGTAAAAATTATTTTTCTCCACGAGTGCATATTATAGCTTACATTTTAAGGCTGTGAATGATTAATAAACATTGTGTGCCATAAGTGTTCCTTTTTAGTTTAGTATACAATTAAGTTTAGCTTATTTAACCCTATAAGATCTAACTCTTTCAACTAAGGACGGCTGTGATTTTATATTTATTATATTCGGTTTTATATATTAATGCGTGTTTAGCTTAGAAGTTGATGTTGCTGGAACTTTTGAAGTTCCAAAACTTTATTATTATTATTATTATTAGTATAGCAAAAAATGATTTCAGTAGAATTAAATATGAAATTTTGGCTGCAGAGCTTATCCTCAATATTATAATTTTATATTGAGGTGATAATAGAACAATCCATCTCGTGATTTCTACAGATAATAAAACGATTGACGGCTATGATGAAAATGGATGCAATGATGGATGGCCTTATCAATATAGAGATGGTGATGATTTGATGGAGCACATCCTTCGGAAGATTGAACGCCTACAGTCAAAAGTTCAGATACTAAAGACAAGAATGGACAAAGTTGTGAGCGAAAGTCCTCAAAAGTTCTCATCTATCAACATGTTGGGTTCGGTTGTACGGTCTGATGCATTGAACAATTCTGGAAGTCATCATTATGCTGAGAAAGATGATTGGAATAGTTTGCAATGTACCACATCCCGGCATGCATCTGAGTGTCTTATGTGGGATGATTCTATGCCTGAAAGTTCACTTTCAGGTCAGGCAGAGTTGGCCACTCTCCCAGATATGATCAGGAACATGAGTCAGTGTCTGCTCGCTTTTTCATCGGAAAATGTAAGTTTTATGTTCTAACATAATTTTGCTGCATTTTAAATCTGAGTTTTATTATTGAAGTATCCATGTTTACTTTCATGTCCGACACTCATGTGGACATGAGGTATTGGGATATGACCTTAAAGGACCTTCCAATCAACAAGAAAGAGAGAAAAAAAAAATTAGTATACCTATGCCGGATATACACTCATATCAAACACTCACACTTGAGCTCCTTATTGTTGATATTGTCTTGTACGAGCTATGCTACCATTGTTTCTTTCATGACTGAACTTATATTCGGTCCTATATGTACAGATCGAAGCAGATATTCTAATACCTAACCAGGCAGCTGAGGAGGAGTTGCGTAGTTTCGGAAGTTGTATAACCCAACAGGCAGAGAAGCCTCACGTATTGGCAGACAACTCGAAGTCGAAAACTGTTCCTGGAGACAACTTGCAGAGTAACAACACCTCTCTTCAACCAAATGTGCAGCCACCATTTTTGAATTCAAAGCAAGCTGATAATGAACTGGCTGGGGGGGTTAAAAAGTCGGACCTAAGTGGATGGAGCCGGAGATCCTCGGGTTGACTGGATTTACGGAAGTCGACTCACATTTCAGATAGTTGAAATTGGGAAAGAGGTTTTTAAAGTTTTTCAGTTTTGATGATAAATATATGTAAATGGCAAGTGTGCATTCTGCTTTCCTCTCCCATTTCTTCCGCAACTTATATTACCTGTACATGCTACTTCTCACTCTACCTATAATATAACATCATACATGTTCAGTTCTTATATATATATATATATATATATGTATATCCAGCAATTCTGTGTTCGTAATCATATTGGCTTTAGTCGGGTCGGGATGAGGTGAAGGTTTCGTGCAGTTATGTTACTCAAATTCAAGTGCCTCTGAATTCAAATATGACATGATGTCATGAGGATATTTTATTTTAAATATAAATATTAAAACTATATGTAAACTTTATATGTGAATTTGTATATGAAATTTGTATTTAATATAAATTTTACAAATTATTAACGATAACATTATTGAATTGACATAATTTTTTTATTTATGTATTGTTTATGTAAACAATTGTATTAATCCAATAATTGTGTACAATTGGATTAAAATTAAATTGTTAATGTGGTCTCTTTTTTTCAGTTATATTTGACTTTCAACATTTTAAAATGGGTTAAATTTAATTATTAAATTTTTATTACTTTTTAAGCATTACAGCGGGCATGATAATTAATTTTCATTTTAAGTGGGTGATTTCCATTTTTATTTTCTATTAACATAATTATATTCAAAAAATTAAAAATTGTAAAATGGATTAATATATTTACAAATTAAATATATTTTTATTGTACTTTAATTAAATAAAATTTTCATTTAAAACTTCATTCAAGTGAAAATTTGTATTATCTTAGAAAATTTTCATTTAAATTTTTTTAAAAATTATTAAATATATTTTAATTTATAAACACAAAATTAACCCGTGCAACATACCAGATAAAAACCAGTGTATATATGAATGTAAGATTATGATTAAAATCCACATTAAGTCCATTATAAATTATAGATATAAACACAAACAAAAAAAAATCGTTTGACGTTAAATATTTGAAAACTTTTTCAACAATTTGTCACCAAAGTGTTTTTTTTTTTCTGGCTTAAATAGTCATTGAGTCTCTAAATTTGTCACTTTCCTTTAAATTGGTATGTATATATATATATATATATATATATATTGCCTTAAATTGATGCCCAAATTGCATTCTATCAAGACGTGGGCAATGGCAATGTTTTCTTCTTAGCATTTATCCTTTGCAAACCCACAAAATTTATCAAGATTTTTAATATTTTCAAACCCTTTTACCGATTTAATCTTCTCAAAACCCAGACATAAAAGACATTTTGGCAATGCTTTTTAGCATTTACAAATTTCTGGGTTTTCTCATCATTTCTCTCTCAAAAAGAGTAAAATGGCAAAATCGAAACCTTTATGCTTACTTTCCCTAGTCTTTCTGTGCCTCATTTCCATTTCAGCCGCCGAGACGACCTACATCTCGCTGGAATTGAACTTTTCGTTGGTGCATGCTGCAAAGTTGACAAGGGAGTTGAATTTGTTTCTTGAGAAATCAACATCGTTGATGAAGATCCAGTTTCATTGCCACTGGTGGAGAAGCAATTTAAGTTCCCAAATTTGACAGTGCTTAGTGAGATTTTCGTCCAGTATTTGGGTTTGCTTCTGGGAAACACCCACATTGAGGCTGGTTGTTTAGTTTGAGATTTATCTTTTTCCTTTTCTGTATGATAAGTGGGTGTGCCAATTTCAAAGATTTCAACTTCATTGCTGGGAAGGTGAAGTTGAAATGTTTTTTTTCTTTTCTTCTCTTTTCTTTTCTCCAAAATATATTTCCTGTTGACAACTTTGCAAGGATTTAAAAAAAAAAGTTTAAAATTCTCAAGAAAAACGACTGATCATCAATGCTGAAATATCAAACAATTTAGAAAACTTTATAGTCATTAGTTCACATATTAAAATCGACTAAGATTTTAATATGTGAACTAATATTGGTAAAATTTGATGACGATGAAGATCGGATTCCAGAATTTGTGTTTAAATAAATTTTATTTTATTTTTAGTTTCTCATTTATTTTTTATTTTTAATTTTTTTAAAAGGATAAAAAGAAAGTAATATAAAATAATATTTTTGTTTAATTTTTTGTAATTTCTAAAAAAATAATATTTATTATTTATAAATTGTTTATGATTATTTACATATTTTAATACCGAATGAAATATCAACTTGGAAAAATAAAAGGAGAAGCAAAAGAACAAGTAGAAAAAGGTGCAACATAGAAAACTTGGTTTCTAATTTCTATATACAAAAAGGATGACACTTGCAAAGCAATGAACATATCATCTAACACTAAATTTTTAAGGCAAATGGTAGTGGGAAAGAATAAGAAAATAGGTATTTTTTTTTTCAAAATAGGGGAAACAAGTAAGAATGCACAAAATGTTTAGAAAAAAACATTACCTACAGTATACTGGGGAGCTGGTAATCCAATCTTTGCTGCAACTCTTTGATTTTCATGGAAAGCTCCATTTTTTGCTCCTTGTAGCTCTGCAACAAGTATTGTTTTCCTTCTATCACCTCTTTTAACTCTTCAACTTCACTTCTCAGCATTCCGATTCTCTCCTCATTTCCCCTTTCCTTCTCGGGGGAGTCCAAGTTAGTCTCGATACCAAGATACCCGTTTGCATGGCCCTTTTTTATGTCAGGTGCCAAAGCTGTAACTGTTGAAGTCTTGTCGTTTGTGTTGACGCGTACTACGCAATGATCGGCAATCACCTTCCTCAGCCTTTGGATTTCTCTCTCGGAGTCGAACAAGTCTCGATTTGCAACATCCAACTGTGATTGTAAATGACTCGAGTGTGAAATTTGAGCATTCAGTGAATTCTGAAGCTCTGTAATCTGATCCTGCATCTCCAGAATCATATCGTCCCTTCTCTTCAACTGTTGCCTTAGCTTTTGTATCACTTCCCGCTTGCTATATATATCGGAGCCTGATTCTGAGATACGTGGTGAATCAGAGCAGTTGGAATGATGGAATGGCTTTGGAGGCAACTCAAGGCGATCAGGAGATGATGCCCACATAATGCCATTATCCTTGTTGAAATCAGATGGGGGAACTGTCACCAGAGGGAGAGCAACTTCAGATGAAGGCGGCATGTGGCCATTAGGCGGGTGCTTACCCCCTATGCTTTCAGTTCCTGTTTTCAACCAAAAACTTGAATAAGAGACCAAGAGGTAGAATTAAATTTATAAAATTACATGCACCAACACCTTAACTTTCACTATTAAAAAAGGTAAAGCATTAGAGAGCTATGTTGCTCCAACTCTTCGATTTTTTTCTGAAGTACCTATGTCAGTCACATTTTCGAACATAGGTATAGCATATGACCTCCAAATACATGAGAAAATGTTAAAATTTTGAGCATATCCATATCATACACCCAACAATCACAACTGAGTCCAAGTAACATAGTGAGTAAATCAATCTATGACTAACCAAATTAAGAATGGCAAAGAACAGGACTGCCATTGAGAACTCCAAAAGGACCTTGTCTCCCAATATGAAGAGCAACATGTTACAGCAAAGGCCAAAGGGAAATATTGTCATGCATTAATACTTTAAGGTAAGAGATTCCAGATTAGGACGGTGATCCAAAAGGAAAGTGAGACTTTGTTTTTTCTATTTCAAGCCAATACGTGACTATTTACACTTTAAAAAAAAGTGGTTTTGGAATTTATCGGGATTCTCAACAAGCTTTTCTTCCCTTTTGTCACCCCACTCCAAAGATCCAAACTAAAGCATTGAAAGGTGAAAGGTAACAAAATTGTTTATAAATTAGCAGCCTCACACCTGAAATGCAGTTGAAACACCAATCATCTTCTTGAGTAAATGAATACATGTTTGAGTGTGAACGGCAACCTGATGATCTCCTCCTGTCAGAAGATCCAATTCCTGTAACAAGCTAAATTCAGAAGCAGGCATATATTCAATACAAACTATTGCCGAAAAAGATGCTAGCTTACCTTTCGATCTAGTAGAAGAATCATGCTGTTGCTTGGTATCAAGTGCCTGCTTCAGCTTGTAACCAAGGCGGATTGATAAGGTACTCAGCAAGGCACCACCAGCAACAAGAACCCAATTTGGCCCCTCACCCTGAAAACTTCTTGACTTCTGACCCCTAGATACCTGGCCACCTCTTGTATTCATTTTAAGAGTGAGGGGTCAGAGGAAAAAATTCTGAATCATCCAAGTATGACCTATAGTCAGAGTGCACCAAATTGACATTACTCTTCATTTAAAACAAAATTTATGTGAAATAGCATTAAGAAATATATAAGTTTAACAAAGGCCACCTATCTTCACAAGAAACAAAAGGGTCTAATGAATTGCAATGAACCAAATACACTAATGAAAAAACAATGCTTAAATTGCATGATTTCAATTTTGAGAGCAATTTGAATAACAAGAAATGCAATTAAGCTGTTCAATTAACAAAAGAGCAGGTTTGGCCTCTCTAAGAAGAAATCATCATCCATGGTTAGAATGTTTAAAACAACGATATAAACACGATCAACATCCCAAGCACTAAAGGGAATTTACAAACACTAGATAACATCTTAAAAACAGATGAGCCACAGGTCAAGTTGGTAACTTCATCAATTAAAAAAAAGCACCTTTCAAGTTCTATCCTTTCGAATTGGTTATCAAGTTCAACAATAAATCTAAACAGTGTTGATCTACCAATCATAACAAAAGTAAACAATATTAACTAACTTATACGTTACACAGCATTGTAAGGGATGCAGCATCAGTCATCAAATAAGTTTGAAAGATTCAATATAAATCAACAAAATAGTGTATGTCCAAATACTAGCACAAACGAGAGAAATAACATTCAATCTTCTAAACAACAAGGAGCAAGCAATCTACTACACAAAGCTTCAATTCAGTTCGCCACATTAAAATCGATACCTTACTACTGCAATGAGAATACAAACTCCATTTTTTCTAATACAAAAAAACGTTATAATTAACGTTTCGCAATACTGGAAACTTTATTCAAAGTAATCGGAATCAGCAGAAAGAAAAAAGGGTTTATCGATCAAAATTTTTTGAAAATCGATGAGAAAAAAATGAAAAAAGCAAACCTCATTCAAGAAAGGAAAAAAATTAGGGTTTGCTTGGAGCGGGGTTTATGCTGAAACACTGACACGGCGCCGTTTCCAAGAAGTACTTCCCCTCTGTCACTGTTCACTCCCTCGCTTTTTCTCACTCTCTAGCAATAGAAATGGCAGGAAACTAAAGAGAGGGTTTTTCAAATGGCGGCTTTTGGCTAATGGATGATTTTCTTTTATGTTTATTTTTATTTTTCTATTGGATTAGAAAATAAAATTGTAAAATCTGGAGAGTATTACAATGTGAGCGCGAAACGTGTGGGATTTTGCCTCGAATTTTCCGTTTCTTTCTGTTGAAGTTGTTATACCTTTTGGCTATTCATTCTTCATTTTATGCTTTCATTTATAAAAATAAAAAAAAAAAGAGGAAAATAATATTAACAACAATAATAATAACTACTACTGCTAAGAAATAATCAGAATCACTTGCTGTCGATAAGATTTGGAGCATTTGGATGTTATGTTTTATTCCAAAATAAAAATTCAGAAAAATTAGTGGATCCATAAAATTAAATTAATTTATATTTTGATGACTTTTATATCATCTGTATTTATCTATTTTTTAAATTAACAATTAAATTCTTAAGGCATGCTCTCAAAGAGACAGAACAACTTTTTTTATGAAAATTGAAAACAATTAAAATAAAAATGAAATATAAAAAAATTATTATGTTATTAGGATTATATTCAACTAGATTTGTCCCTGGGTCAGATTACCCATTTAAGCTCAAAGACCTGTCCAAAATTTAAAAATATTTGAGTAAAAATATTAGGCTTGAGAAATAGACTTGAGTAAAAAAATTTAGACCCATTTAAAATATGGGGAAAATTCAAGGCTCGAGTCCAACTCAATCCGTTTTTAAATTTATAATACTTTATATTATGTTATTTTTTATATATAATGTAATTTTGAACACATTAAAAAAATAAATCTATACAAAATATATAATATTATTCTAACCAAACATTAAAATAATGTTAAGATAATTATATAAAAAATGTATAAAATTATTAAATATTAAAATAATATAATATAAATATTTTAAAAAAATAAAAAAATAATATGATCAATCCTATATTGAGCTTGAGTTAATCTTTTATAAATATAGACGAATTTTAATAAAATTTTAAACCCATATATAAATTATTAAAAGATTATATTTTTTTTATTTTTCAAAATTATAAACCCTATTCAACTTATTTTTGTTTCAATTTAATTTCGTAAATCAACTACTTCTTTCCTTCACTTTGAATGAGTAACCTGATTAGTTCAGATACAGTTTGGTATCTGACGGTTCCGACCAACCTTATTTCAAGAACCTTGGCTATAAGATAAACCGAAATTACTATACATAAAATATTAAAAATATATACACTATCATTTATATATTTTATAGTTAAATTAAAATTCAAAATTATTAATTGGTTAAATCTTAACTCGATTGGCATGTACATTATTACTAATATAAGAAGACGTAAATTCGAGAATGTTGAAACCCGATAATTTTAGGCACCATATGATTATATGATGCAAAGACATTAATGCGTGCCATCCCGTGAGCGCTATTCAAAGCAACCGAAACCCGGCACAGAAAATGTTTGCAGCAACCAACCAAGCATAATTAACTAACATCAGACTCAAATAAACAAAGTTTTCATGCATAAATCGAACATCTGTCTTAAAGTCCGATCATTTTAGATACCGTATGATTATATGATGCAAACTCGCTAACGAATGCCATCCGGAGACCGCTATTTGAAGCGATTAAAACCCGAAATAGAAATATTTGCAGCAACCAACCGAGCATAATTCACAAACAAATGAAAGTCCTTTCATTAAACAACTAAAGATACTGCCCAACATTCCAAGGATCATATATTCCCATATGTAATCACTGAAACAAATGAAAAAAATTGAAAAACTACATACACGAGGCATCGATATCGATATATAGCCGTCCTGATATACTCTAAAGCATAATTGGAACTAGGATACACAAAGATAGATCCAATATATGAATATAACATAAAAATGGAGCATGAATAAATTGACATGTAATTAGGAAATTACCAATGCACCATGCCGATTCCGATTAACTTGCATTCAACTTCTTTTCTTCGATGTAGTTATGCATCTCATTCAGCCAAAGATCGGCAAACTCGCAATTCTTCCATGCCTCGAACCATGGCCCTCCACGAGTATAATGTATGGCTTTAGGAAACGTTGTTGAGTCATTCTCGACAACCTTGTTATGCCCTTCAAGGAAATTCCAAATAGACGGGATCGATCCAATTTCATCATCTTCGAGCCACTGGAACCTATGAAGAAAAGCGCCCGTTTGATTGTTTACAACTTCTGGAGTCAGACCCTTGTTCTTCGGATGACCGCAATTGTACAACACCATCGAGGACCAATTCTTTCGAGGATACAAAGTCTGCACTGCACCATCCATTTTCGTGGTCTCTTTCGGGGTATAATCATGATGAACGCACATGATCGCATATTTATCATCAATCAACTCCATTAATTCCTTTATATCAGCTAAGTAAAGGAAATCACAGTCGATGAACAGCGCCCAACCATCGTAATTCGCCAAGTAGGGAGTCAGGAACCGGGAAAACGAGAACTCGGTACTCTCGAGCTTGTTCCGCTCGCGCCAGTAAAGGCCTTTTTCCCGGAGATCTGATTGAACAATGGGAGTGATCTCGACAGGAACCGATGAACGTTTCAAGATAGAATGGCGGCAGACCTTATAGGCTAGATCTTCACGCGGATCGTAACCGACAAAGATTTTGAAGGGTTTGCTTAAATCGCCATTGTTAGTCACTTGATGAGCTTCGCCATTAGCCAAAGTCATTGTTAGCAACAGTTTTTTCTTCTATAACACAGATCTGCACAGTTTTTAAAATTCAGTAAAAATAATAAAATTAAACCAAAAAAACAAGGGAAATTTTCTAGGAACAATTAGTTAAGAATGGCACACTGAAATATCATTCTTTTTTTTTTCTTCTTTTACTTGTTTTTTTTCTCTCGCGGATTCTTGGAAGCCAAACAAAACCAAGAAAGGGAAACTTTAAGATTTCTCTTATTATTGAATTAACATTGCATCCATTAATGTAAAAAAGAAACAAGAAAAGCATAGAAAAACGTAAATCTAAAACAATAGAAACAGAGATTCAAATTCAGTCAACACAGTTAAAAACCCAACTTAGCAGAAAATTCCATAAATTCAAAGAAAACATGGCACCATTAACGAAAAAAAAATCAGATCAGCAAAAATATACGCTTAAAACCCAGAAAAGAAAAACAATAATTAAACTAAAAAGAGAGAGAGATAGACAGAGAGGACCCAAAAACCAAAACAAAGAGATACCTGAGAAAATGAAGAAAACGCGGGATCTCGAAATTCTTGACAGTGAAGCAAGAAGAAAGAGAACTAAAAATTTCTTAAGAATAAAGGGGAAGAGGTAGACTCTTGGAAGACTACTTAAAGAAATGGGAACTCAAAGAACAGAAAATTAATCTCTAAGATTTCGAAATTTTCCAATTTTTATTTTAGATTCAATAGAGATTTTTGTATGAATGTGTTGTGGCGAGGATTTAGCGGCGAAATGAAACGAGGGAAAGGGAGCCAGTTATTCGTTTTTTCCTGTTGACGGGAAGTGACATAATTTCACCGTACAACCCGATGGGTCATTATCATACACGTGGTTTAGTGAGTTGGATATTTTATTAATTAGTGAATATGTGCTCCAACTCCTCAATCCTTTTCATTTATTGGAATTTAGTCCCTCTATTTTTATTTCAAAGATTTTCGTCTCTCAGATTTAAAAATGAAAATTCAATTATTAAAATCATTAAAATTCTTCTGATAATGCTATAATATTTTTTTATTACATGGTTGTCAATAAATATTGTTTTATTTAAAAATGTTAAATCGGTGAATTCGATAAAAAAATTTAGAGTCCTTACATCGTGAAACTTGAATTTAGAATAAACTGGTTTGTGGATGGTGTATGGAGGCCAACATAGCGGAGGAGTTAGCGGTGAGGGAAGCGCTTTCATGGTTGAAGAAGAGGAGGGTTGCTGCTATCGTTATAGAAACGGATTGCTCTCGAGTTATGGAAGTGTGTAATAATTTAGCTGACGATGACTGAGTTTCAATCCAAGACAGTTTTTTGAGTCACGTACGATAGCAAATAGAGCAGCTCATAATCTCGTTCAAGTGGCTCTATTAAGTGTGAATTATTTTGTGTCGAAAGAGAATCTTAATTGTATTTTGGACATTATTATTTTGGGTAATCTTTTAATAATTTAAAATAAAATAATTTAACATAAAAAATAAGTGTATAGAATAGACCTGCTTATTCGAGTTAGTGGTCTCCGGTTCTTGATTAATCCATTTAATTTTCATGTATCTGATTTTTATCTTTTAAATCTTATAAATCCTTCTTTAAAAAAAAATCTTAATATGTTAATCTGTCAATGCCGAGCAGAATTTTATTAGGTTAATGCATTTTTTATTCTCAACTTAACAATTGTTTTCATATTGAGGCTTGAATTTTTTTATATAAATTAATCCTTTAATTTGGTAAACTTTTTTTTTTTTAAGTTAGTCTTTAAATTAGCAATTATTCTCATAGCGGAGTCTAATTTTTCTGTGCAAGTTAGTTCTTAATATTTAATTAAAGAAAGTTAGAACATAAAAGGTTTAAGTCCCAATATAGGTACAATTACCTAATTTACGCCCGATATAAGAACAATTGCTAAGTTTAGTCTCAAAAAGTGTATTAACTCGAATTTTATGGTTAAAATATGTTATAAGTCTATATACGATTGATAAATTTAAAATTTAGTCTATATACTTTTAGTTCTAGGAATTTAATCTCTCTACTATTTAGATTTCAAAATTTAGACGCAACTATTAACACTGATAAAATTATTCAGGTTTATTACAATGTTATATTTTTAATCATATGGCTATCAAGTGAGATTTTTTTAATTTAAAAATATTACACTAATAAATTTAATAAAAAATTAACAGTGTCAAGAATTTGACTCAAATTTTAAAATCTGAAAAATGGGGAAATAAATTCATAAAAATACAAAAAAATTCTAAATTTTGTAAAGAGTAAAGATACTTATTACATATTTTAACCAAAATTTATTTATAATCAAACTATGGCTGTATTTGCGCTTTACTTAGCTGGTGACTCTGCTTTGCTTTAGATGGATACTTAGATTCGCTTATTATTATTGATTGGAGTCCTTTGACGTCATGACATATCAACGTCAGATTTTAGCGAGTATACTATTTTTCGTACGTTAGCGCGTGTATATTTTTGCCATTAACATGACGTGCACCGACACAATGAATTCACGTGTTTCCACATGTACACCAAATGCTATACACGCTTTACATGTTTGAGAACGGTACCATTGTTTAAAGGGGTAAACTACCGTTTCATACTTAAAATTAGTATTCTTTTTCATTTTGGTCCCTGAATTTTCTTGTCTACATTAGTCTTGAAATTTAAAAACTTTTCTTAATTTAATTCTTGGACTTAGATTTCATTAATGTATAATTATATGACACTCTAAGATTTGATATTGTGCAATGTTATCACTTGAATTTTTATTTAAAAATTAAAATTTTATAATTTCTTTATAAGTTTCAATTTTTCTAGATTTTAATATAAAATGTTTTTAAATTTTTTAAAAAATTGTCAAGTTTCGAGACTAATGTGAAAAAAAAATCAAAAAATTTAAGTTTAAAAAAATTATGAAATTTAGAGACTAAATTATGTTAAAAAAATTCAAGTTTAAATACATTTTATATTTATATTTAAGGCTAAAGATCCAAGTAACTCCAAAATCTTAAAAACTCTCGAATGTTAAAATTTTTATCAATTAAACCTTTTGACTATTAACTTTAATGGTTAATCGTTAAAGAGTAACGATTTTTTTTTTGTTTATTTTCATTACTTGTCACGTTGAGACTATGCCACATGGCAAAAACTGATATTTTCTATTTTTTTAAATATTGCAAAACATTATAAAAATTTACAATAATTTTAAACATTATTAAAAAAAAAGAAAAATTATATGAAGTTGAAAAAATTAAATATATACCTATAATTTAAACCTTAGTTTGCATATCAAAAAATTATTTTGTCATTGACAATATTCACAGCGATTAACAGAGACGGGTGACAATGGGAGGCAGAACACCGGTGAAAGATGTGAAGATGGAAAAAGGGTCGAAAGCTCTAAAAAAATTCGTGGTGGATGAGCACAAAAGATAGTTTTAGAGATCAAATATTTTTTTATAATTTTTAAAGGGTGTTGTAATGTTAACTATAGGTAGTGTGAAAATGGAAAAATTTTGGTTTTGTAATTATTTTCTATATATTTTTATTTTTGTTTTATGATTTTTATACTTTTTATAATATATTTGCAAATTTTTTAATATTTTTTTATTTTCCTATAGTTTTTAGATTTTTTTAATAATTTTTTTGTAATTTATATATTTTTTTAAAATTTATAATTGTTATTTTGAATAAATTTTAATATTTTACTTGTAATTTTCCATATTTTTAATAGTTTTATGTTTTTTTAATGATTTTAAATAAAAGAACATCCGTTTTCACATGGCACATGACAACGATAACCTTAGAGAATAGAAGAAAATACGGCAATTATTGTTATCAACGTTAAATTTAATAATCAAAGGATTTAATTGATAAAAATTTTAACATTTGAGAGTTTAATTTTTTTATGATGGGGGGCTTATTATTATTCTTTTTGGAAAAGTTAAGCATGGTTATCAAAACCAGATCCGACAAGCCAACACACTGTCCGGATTAAGCTAAAGAGTCGGTTGACCCACGAACCAACGAAAACCGCAAACCGGAAACCAAATGAATTGAAAAAAATCGGTTCGACTGTTTCTGTATTTTGGGCTAAATTATCCTGACCCAAAATTGAAAAAATTCGGCCCAAATCCTTTTAAAAGTTGACCCAACCCAATAAACCACTGACCCAACCAAAAAATTGAAAAATAGTTAGCTGTTGTCTGCACCTGAACATCTCCATCCTAACCCACAACTCGAGCCTAACTCCAACGAGTTTCTCGGTTCCATTGAGGTTGAAGCTGCATGGGTTTGATCAAACCATAATTCATGATGTTAAAACATCAAAATAACCTTAATTAATGGCATTAATGACTTCCCATTTATTCTTTTTTTTCACGTTAGCATATATATATACTAGTTTGGAAGATTTTGTAACTTCTCAAAGAAATGAATTCAATGCCAAAGCACAGGAGAGAAATGGCAAACAGTCAATTACTTGGTAAGAGGTTAAAAGCTTTCAGTAATGGCTTTCTACACAATTTTCAGGTCAATTATTCATCTGAAGAACCATAAATGGAAAAAAAAAAAAAAGAAAAAAAAAAAGAAGGAAAATACAAGACAAGTAACAACTTAATGATAGTGAGAACATATAACTCAGTAACTGGTTAGGCTTACCGATCTTTCGACTGCTGATGTTTGTACCAAAGATGTGGGTCGAATCGTTAACAACCCATCACAGCACAATTGTAAACAAAAGCACCCGCTCTTTCCTTGACCGCAAGCACACTCCAGTCCGCTCCATTACTGCTTCCATCCTCCGGATTCCATGAATGCAGAACAATTACTCCGTTATCACCACTTCCACGTCCTCCAGCTCCTATTACGAGTAAACTGTTACCACAGGCTTTAAATGCCAGTCCCCAACCGTTGTTCCAGTCGGCCCTAACAGGTAGTGTCTTCACAACACTCCATGAGTTATTAACCTTGTCGTATTTCTTGACTTCGTTTGTTGCTTGATCAGCAGAGTAGAGTTGATTGTTTACGACTGCAACTAAAGGAGGCGAACGCATTGCAGGATGAAATGTACCCCCTGCATTGCAACCAGGGTACATATTTTCAATCCTCCTCCATGATCTTGTCTGCATATTGTACTCTTCACCACAAGATAAACAGTCTGTATGACTCGACATGCCCCCGATGACATAAAATTTCCCATCCATAAAGAAACCGGAACACAGTTTACGTGGGAAGTTCATATCCGGCAAGGTTTGCCAAGTACCCAATTCAGAATTGTAAAGCTCAGCGGATTTTAGAACGTTCCCATTCTTATCACTGCCCCCAGCTACAATAGCAATCTCCCCAAGGCTGCTAGATCCAAACAAACATCGAGGCAAATTCATTACGGGGCATCTAGACCAATCGTGAGTAATCAAACTATACATCCAAATAGCAAATCCAGACAACTCACGACCAAATACAAGTAATTCAGTCCCCACTGCCAGAGACTCTTTATCAGCACAAGTAAAACAATCATCACAGGGAATCCTCGGTAGCCTCATCCATTTCTGTCTCATAGGATCAAAAGCTTTCCAAGGCATCATATTACAGGCTAGATAAACCCAGTCTTCTCTTATGCCAAGCTGACGCCTCAGTTTATATAAATAACCGCTGCCGATCAGTGACCTAAATTTCTTGTTTAAACAGGAAAGATTTGGGTAGTCAGATCTGCTGCTCCGAGCCAGAATGTTCAGTGCCATGTCATCATTAAGACCAGGTAGTAGACTGTTATCCGATGCTTGTCCATCATGATTTTCTCCAGATCTAGCTACAATTATAGGTTTCTTTCCATTCAGTCCTATATAGCCAAAAGTTAAAGTACGCACTTCTGGGTCCAGCAAACCTTGCCCAACATGTTTTGTATTAGTTTTATTAGCCAAGAGAATGTATGCCAATAGATCCCAATCATCTTGCGAAACTCTCAAATTGTGTTTGTATGATGCTGGAGGTTGCAAACCAGCCACCACTAGTGAGTCATATTCTGACCCATCGACTTTCGTCTTTGACTTCTTAAGTGAATCTCTGAACACCATTTAGAATGTGCCCTACACGAAACTATTCCTTGAGAATGTAAGAAAAATAGGATTAAGAAAGCAAAGTGACGATACCAAAAGGCAACAGGAAAGGAAACCTAAAAGTGAACAGTGTTTAACACCCTATGTACTGTTAAATCTTGCTGGCCAAGAGTAATTTATGCAAACAAAATTATTTTCTCAAAAGCACATTATAGTTCAACAATTTAACAATGCATCACTTCAAGTATCATCTTCCTACTGTCAAATTAACAACACTGAACCATACAAGGATCAAGCCATAACTCAGACTCTCATTAATACAAGAATGATTATGACCTAAGAAAAACAAAAATGGATAAGTTACAATAAAATATGCAAAAAAAGGGTACTTACGATCCCATGCAATGCAACATTGCTCAAGACAGACCCAAACCAAGGCTTCAGCATTTTTTTCATCGTTAGCAAGAGAAAACATATGAAAAACAACTTCAAAATCAACTCCTTATTCCGAAAGTAATCATCTTTCCATCTAGACATAATGGTTATTAATCATTTCCAGCTTCCGAACCTAATCAGTACTTCAATCCCAAGATGAACGGATCCTATGAACAACTTTTTGGGCAAACCTCATACTCCAATAGAAAGTTTAATTAAAAAATCTAATCTGAAAGGCAAGTGGATTCCCAAAAAGGCGATCAACAGCATTCTAGCCAAATTAACCCCACATTGCAACTCGAGCCAACTTGCCCTACATATCACATGACTAGAAGCAAATGATAACCATCCAAATAGAATTCAATCATCTAAACAACTTTCTACAATTAAGGAAAAATAACTATGCATTTAAACGGTTTGAAGGGTTCCGACGATGTTGGATGCACAATAGTTTCTAAAAATCCCCCCCTCCCCACCCTGTGAACTGTTACTAAGTAACCAAAACGAACTTGAAGTACACGTGTTTTACGCATTTCCAAACACGTGCACGAGGATATAATCTCCAACGACTCTCCGAATACAACAAAAAACATAACCTAGCTGAATCCGAACAACACAAACTGAAAGATAACGAAACTTTAACACCATTGGTAGAGATTTTAAACTTCTATTCAATAGATAGAGTATGTGTTTTATTCCTATCATTACTTTCTGTTAAAATCATGTAAAGTCATGAAAAAATTTGGTAAAGTGGTAGTTACAAGCAGAACTTTCCATTTTGTTCATATCTTCTGCACTCTTATCTCAATTAATATATACTATTTACAGTAATAACATTCAATTTAATGTTAGCAAACAAGTTTATTTGTTATTTTCAATGAATTAAATCAAAATATCACTGTATATATATCTTGATATAGTAATCTTGAAGAATAATTTTACAACAAAAATTAGCAAAATACAAAGTTAATTTTTAACTTGATTTGTCAAATAATCCAACATGCAATTGCAATTACAACAAACTGATGATATCTAATATATTTCTGTAATTTGATTCTAGAAAATGAAACAAAAAATAGAAACAAACAAACAGAGCCGAGGAACTTCTCAAATAAAATGAAAAAAAAAAAGGAAACAACAATTTAAAGCAAAATTAAATTAATTCAACAATTGAAGCTTCAAAAAAGAGCAAATCTTAACATGCAACAAAATTCAGCTTTAAAAAAAAAAAACCAAAGTCATCGTCAGTCGTCACCTTCAGTGAATAAAAAATCCGACCCGATTCTTTCGCTACCTGGAAATTTCGATGAAATCCGATCACTGACAAGAAGTTTCAAAACCCAAAAAAAAGAGGGAGAAAAAAAAGGAAAAAAAAAAACCCTAATTCACATTACTCTTAAAGCCTTGATCACCCCCCAAATTTCCCAGTATCATTTTTTTTTTCTCTCCCTTTATCTTTCTCCGATAGTAATCTCATTCTCATTCATATATATATATAAATAATTAATATTTATAATTATTTATTAATATGATTATTTTATTACATAAAAAATCATCTTTCCTCACACTTTCTCTAAAAACCCAGAGAGAAAAAAAAAAGAAAAAAGAGAGAGAGAGAGACAGACAGACAGACAGAGATTAAATTAATTGTATAATTTTTATGTTTCAATTTTAATAGTAATTTTCCGTTTTTTTATTTAAAAGGCGATGAAAACAGAGATTCGATTCTATCAACAATTTTCTAACGCTTGTTTTAGCTTTATTTTCCCCCCCTTTTTTTTTGTTTTTTTCTCCCTTTTTTATTTTTCATATTTTCTTTTGCAGTCCGTAAAAATTAGTTCTTCTTCTTCCTTTTATAACTTTTATTACTTTTTTTTAATTAAAAAGGAAAAATAACTGGGTTGACTAGTCAACTTTTTTTTATACTATTCTCCTTTAGTTTTTTTTTTTTTTAACTCACCAATTGCTCAGTGCTAGTGTTTGCCTCTGCACGTGCTTCTTGCTTTTCTTCCGTTTTTTCTTTCTTTTACAATCAGATGATTAGCTTTCACACATGCTAAAGGTTTCTCTATTTTCTTTTCATTTATTTATTTTATAATTGGAGGGTTAACACTTACGTTCACGTCATGAACTTATCCACACCACACCTGTATAATTAGAAAGTTGGTACTTCCCCAAAGCTCAAACTTTGATAAATTTTATCATTCAACATCTCTTAATCACTACATCAAATAATATCCCATTTTTAGTATATGAATAGACACATTAATAATATGAATATAAATCCAAAAGATTTAATAGTATGTTTTCTCGTAGAAGTTACAAAAAGAAAGGTGATCGAAATTTTAAAAGATTATGAGTGACAAAACACATTAAATATTATTATTGGAGATTTATTAATTTTCTTACGTCACGATTTTCTTAATATAAAATAATTGGAGAAGAAAAACGACAAATACGATTTATAAGATATTTTACAAATATAGATTGACATATAAGTAAAAGGATTTCAAAGTCAATTGATATAAAGTAAGACTTTCAAAAGTCACTGTAAGCTGTGTCTCCATCTGATTTGACATTTAATTATTTAATCTATCATTCTTTTTTTTTTCTTTTATACTGATAAAAGCGGTCTTTTACTTCATTCAGATCAAGGTTTGTCTCCGTATATGTTTGCATTATATGGTGATTTTTTTATCACATTTTCATAATTATCATACCAAGGATAGTTTTAGAACCATCTTTTGGGGCTTAATTATAAAATTAGTCAT
This sequence comes from Gossypium stocksii, assembly GCA_020496765.1. NCBI lineage: Eukaryota > Viridiplantae > Streptophyta > Magnoliopsida > Malvales > Malvaceae > Gossypium > Gossypium stocksii. Next base: position 118,974,685 of record CM035623.1, read on the forward strand.
TAAATTATACAACTTTTTTACTTAAGTACCTAATAATTTTTTGGGTCAAAAATGGTACATAAACTATCAATTCTATCTCATTTTACTCAAAAAGTGTACGGCATCCAATAAGATTATGTCTTGTATGTGTTTTTTACTTTTCTTTTGGGGGTTTTTTTTTTTTTTTTACAATTAAATGATTAGCATTCACACATGCTAGGAGTTTATTTATTTATTTATTTTATAATGAGAGGGTTAATACTTCCCCAAAACTCGAATTTTGATAAATTTTATGAGTGAACATCTCTTAACCACTAGACCAAACAATGTCGCAATCTCAATATATAATTTTATATTCTAAATTTATATAACGAAAAAATAACTATATTAATTTAAATATATTTACTTGTTTTTCATTAATTATATGAATATAGAGTATACTTTCAAGAAAACTTACAGAAGATCCATAGTATGTTTTCTCATAGAATTCACAAAAAGAAAAGTGATCAAAACTTTAAAAGGTCATGAGTGACAAAGCACATAAAATTTTATTATTAGATATTTAGTTGCCTTCTTACATCATGCTTCTCTTAATATAGAATGATTGGAGAAGAAAAACAACAAATATTGTGTACAAGATATTTTGCAGATATAAATCAACATAAAGTAAAGGGATTTCAAAGTCAATTGACATAAAGTAAGACTTTCAAATATCACTGTAATCTATGTCTCCATCTGATGTGACATTCAATTATTTGATCTATCATTCCATTCTTTTTCTTTTATACTGATAAATGTAATCTTGTATTTCATTAGAATCAAGGTTTATCTCTATATATATCTGCACTATCAAGTGATTTTTTTAATCACATTTTCATAACTATCATACCAATGATAGTTTTGGGACCATTCTTTTGGGGCTAGCTTAATTATAAAATTAGTCATTAAACTATACAACTTTTTTATTTAGGTACCTAATAATTTTTTGGGTCAAAAATGATACTTAGACTATCAATTCCATCTCATTTTACCCAAAAGTGTATAGCATCCAATAAGATTAAGTCTTGCATGTGTTTCTTGCTTCTTCTTCTCTTTTACAATTAGATGATTAGCATTCACACATGCTAGGGCTTTTTTTCCTAATCTTTTTCATTTTACCCTGGTAAATTTTATGAGTGAACATCCCTTAACCACTAGATCAAACAATATTGCACTCTCAATATATAATATTATATTCTAAATTTATATAATGAAAAAATAACTATAATAATTTAAATATATTTAAATTGTTTTCCATTAATAGTATAAAAACAGAGTATACTTTCAAGAAAACTTACAAAGATCCATAATATGTTTTCTCTTAGAATTCACAAAATGAAAAGTGATCGAAACTTTAAAAGGTTATGAGTGACAAAACACATCAAATTTTATTATTGGAGACTTAGTTGTTTTCGTACGTCACGCTTCTCTCAATATAGAATGATTGAAGAAGAAAAACGACAAATATTGTGTACAAGATATTGTACATATATAGATTGACATAAAGTAAAGGGATTTTAAAATCAATTGACATAAAGTAAAACTTTCTAAGGTCACTGTGTAATCTGTGTCTCCATCTGATGTGACGTATAGTTATTTAATCTGTCGTTCCTTTTTTTTTTTCTTTTATACTAATAAATACTATCTTGTATTTCTTTAGGATCAAGTTTGTCTCCATATATGTATGTACTATTGGGTGATTTTTTTCATCATATTTTCATAACTATCATACCAAGGATACTTATAGGTCCAATTTGATAATGTGATAATTGAGACAGAAATGTATTTTTTTGTGTTTAATACATTTATTTATATATAAATATAAATATAGTTTCTTTAAATATATATAAATTAATTGTGAAAAATAAAAATAATAAAATAATAAATTTGTATTAAATAATGTAACAAACAATTTAATTATATCATTTTAAACACAAGTTAGTACTTTTAGGTAATCATTCATTGTTTCTAATAAAAAAATTATTTATACTTATGACATTTATTTTTAATATATTTATTATTTTTAATAAATTACAAGAAGAGAATAAAACCCAAATAATAATACAATTAATGTGACTCGTTCATCGATCATATTTAATATAGTGAACTAATAAGTTCCAACCTGATTCATACGAATCACCTTTTAGTTCGCAGTCAAATGTTCTATCACTAAGCTATAAACCCTATTAAGGACATATTAATAAGAAATCATTTGATATGTAAAGTTAATTGGAAAATACCTAATAAAACAAGAAAATCACAACTTTTTGAAGAATGCCAAAGATAAAGACTACCGGCTAACGAAAAAAGAAGATTATCTCAATGGTAGTCTGAATAAGCTAGCAGTAACCTAAACTATCTTGAAAAATATGAGATTTAGAAGCGAGAAATTGGACGAGATTTTTACTATTGGTAGACATGAATCATGATATTAAGACATTGAATTTGTTGATACCTGTATGAAAAGTATTGTTGGTATTGTGTTTGTTTAAGCAAAAGTATTGAGAGTTTGCTACTCTTCCATTGTTCTCTAGGTCGGTATTTTGATGAGGTATTGCTTGGTGCATGTAATAGCCCAAATTTCAGTAACGTCGGGAATTGTGGTTCGAGACCACCGAATTCGATAAATGAACTCGTATATAATATTATTTAATATTTACGAGCCAAATGTAGTTTTTAAAAGATTTTTGAAATAGTAAATTGTGTTTTATAAAAAAAATTATTTGGTCAAAATATCGAGAAAAAGAGGTATCGAGATCTCGGTGTTATAGACTGAGCTATAAATATTTTTGAGAATATTTACGGAGTGTCAATAAGATAACATTAAATTTTCGTTAGAAAATTTTGACGTTTGGGTGGTTAATTAAATAAAAAGGACTAAATTGAAAAATGTGTAAAAGTTGATAGAAGGATTAAATAGCTCAATTGTCAAAAGAGGAAGGACCTAAAGTGCAAATAAGCCCAAAGGAGATATTTTGGGCGGCAATAGCTGAGAAAAATCAGGAAATGGGTGAAATAAGGGCAAAATTGGAAAATTGCCAAAAGTAGTTAAATAAAAATTGGACCAATTTGGAATATCTAGAATTCTCTTCATTTTCTTCATTCTCATCAGCTGAGAAACAGCCATGGAAGAGGGATCAAGCTGGTTTTTCATACTATAGCTTCATGTAAGTTTAATTCTTGCTCTCTCCTTGAAATTTCTATGTTTTTGGACTTTTACAATTGGGTCCAACTTATTAATTCATTAGTTTTTGATTCCATGGCTAATTTCTAAAGTTGACGTGGATTAGTTTTGGAAGAATGTGATGAATAAATATTGAATTGAAGATTTAATTTTGTTATATGATGATTTTATCAAGGAAAAATTAATGGAAATTGGTTTTAGGACCTAATTGTGAAATAGGTGAAATTAAGGCTTAGTGTTAAAATTCTAATTTTTAAAGGTTATGAAGTAGTTTAAAATGATATAGAAAGGTATTAAATGAGAAAATTAGCTCAATTGAGGGGTTAATTGAGTAAGGACTGAATTGTATGAATTGTGGAATTTGGGACAAAATAGAAATCAACATGTTACACTAAAGCAGTTTTGGACAGCAACAATTGTCTAAACTTGAAAAATCACCAAAAATAGTATAAATTGAATTATAAGTTGAGTGAGTATAGAATTAAAGCTTGTTGAGTCTATTTTCATTTGAAAGAAACAGAGAAAGCAAAGGAATTTTGTATCTTGAGATATTTACATTTTTGTGAGACTGGTTCAGATTGATTTTGTGATCCCCTGTTCTGATTTTTAAAAATCATTAAAAATTGTAAAAAAATAGTTATGGAGCATAATTTGTATGGTTGGAATCCTTATTGAGTCTATTTTTATAAGAAATAATCATGAAAATATTTTGAATTCTGTATAAAGAGAAATTGAAATTTTAGTGAAGTGTGGTCAGGGTTGTCAAGTAGCGAAACAGGGGAAGCTTTAACTAATAAACTGTACTAATTGGCCACACCAAAAATTCTAGAAAAATTATGGTAAGAAGATACGTGAGTCTAGTTTCAAGGAAAATTCATGGATCTTAATTTGGAGTTCTGTAGCTCAAGATAAAAATAATTTAGTGACAATGACACAGATGGACAGCTTGAATATGCACATAAGTAAATAGTAAAAATTATAGATAATGTTACTTACAAGTGTATTATTTATACTAAGGATGTGGAATGGAGTGGAGGAGGAGGAAAATATGTATGAATATTCAACTAGCATGGTTAATTTGCATGTTTTAGGTTCAGGGACTAAATTGAATAAAAGTAGAAATTTATGGGTGATTTTGTAAAAATGTCAAAAATGATCAAATTGCATGTAATGGATTATTTTATTATTTAAATTACAAAATTGAATGAGAATATTAATTTAGATCAAGATCAGACGAAAACATGTTTTAAGGATTAAATTGAAAAGTGTTGAAAATTATGGAAGATTCTGATATTTCATAAAATTCATGGGCTCTTATCAATATGTATAAGAATAATGGTTGTAAACAAGGATTAAATGACAATAATTTTATTTTTCTAAATCAAGGATGAAATTGTAATTAATTAAAAGTTTTAAGGGTAAAATGGAAATTTTGCCTAGAGCAATAATTAAATGTATTAGAATATGAAATGAATGAAAATGATGATTAAATTTATTTATAAAGATCCGTGCAACTAAAATACGAGACTTAAACGTGAAAAAAAAAAGATACCGGATTAGTGAAATTATAAACATAAACAAGCAACGAGGTAAATTAGTGTAGCTTGAATTGTATTTTTAAATACATGAAATCTTGATATAATGAATTACTTGATTTAAGTTTATAAAAAAATGGCAAGAAAATGATATTCATCTTGACATGTAAATATGTGATTATTTTTTATACGATGATACAAGAAAAAAAAAATTAAGCATACTGAGATGAGTAATAAAATTTAAGTAAAACATGTCGAGAAAAATAAGTACGTTTAGGGGACAATATGTTTGATTTTAATTGGTTCTAAATATGAATGCTAGTTGAAATAAAATATATGATAAATAAATTAGTAACTCCGATAATGCTCCGTAACTCTATTCTGGTGACGGATTCGGGTTGGGGGCGTTACAGTGCATGTGTAGTTTCTGTAATGACTTAAAATCAACGGGCATCAGAAAAGTATATTATTGGGTTTCCGTCTTAGTGAAATGGGTTGGTAAATAATTATTAAAAATAAGTATGAGTCTAGTAGTATGTTTAATTAGGTGAATTTAGCTTAATTAAAAGAAATTGAGAAAAAGAACTATATTAAGTAAAGAGTAAAAGTTGAATTATAGAACCATAGAAAATATAAAGGGCTAAAATGGAATTAAGCCAATTTGCTATAGATGAGGCGGCTAAATTAGATTAAAAACTAAGATTTTATTTAGGTTTTAAATTAAATTATTAATTATGTATTAGGAAATAAATTAAATAAAAGTCAAATGTAGAGTAATAAAAATATACATGTGTAAAATATATGAAAATATATTTGTAATATATTAGTATATTTTCTTAAATAATTAGTAAAAGAAAAATAAAATAAAATAAAATAATTTTTATTTTATAAGATTTTTACTTGATAGATAAATTAGATAATTGACAAGTGTAAGGTGTTGATTAAATACAAATGTAATAATATATGTATATACACTTGCATGATAATTATTTATTTACTTAAATTTTAAGTTAAAGATATTTATTAATTAAATATTGATATTATAAGATTTGTATTTGTTAAATAAATAAAAGAAAGACAAATGGATGGTAATGATAGTGTATAAATGTACAAAGATACATGTATACAAATGTATTAATTATATTGTTATTAAATAGATATTTATTAAATGATTATTATTAATAATAAAATTATTAATTATTAATTAATATATTATATTATGAAATAGATTAGATCAAGATCAAGACAAATGTAGGGTGGGTATGGGATACAATTATAATATATACATTTGTTATTAAATAGATATTTTATATTTATTAATAATTAAATAGAAAACGAATTAAATAAAGTAAATGAAATAAAAAGTAATAAAAGTATAAAACAAATGTAACAAAGCCAAAACAAACAGAAAACATTTCGAAACAGAGGAAAGAAAAGAAAGAAAGAAAATAAAAGGAGAAACTAAGGAGAAAAGAAAGAAAGAAAATAAAAGGAGAAACTAAGGATTTGAAGCTTTAGGTTTTAAAAGGTAAGTTAATCAAGTTTTTTTTACTTAATTTTGATGTTTTAGAAGTCTTAAAATAAGATTTTGATAGAATTCAGTTGATAGTTTGGAAGTTCATAAGTTTTTAAGTATAGTTTATGTTGAACAAAAAGATGAATTAGGGATTAATTGAATGAATTCTAAGTTAGAATTAGTAAAAGGATTAAATTGTAAAGTAAGCTATAAGTTTTGTGTTAGAAGGACTAAATTGAAAGAAATTTTAAATTAAGGTTTTGTTATGAATATGGAAGGAATTTGAATAGAAACAAAGTATGAATTGAATTAAGAAAGTAAGTAAGCTTAGTTAGGATAAAATTAGAAATAAGGTAGAAATTGAATAGAAATTTAATTATTTATTGTAAATTAGTGCTGTAATTAATAGTGTAATTATCTTAATTTTCGTAGCAAATAAAGAACCCGAAACGTCAACGCAAAAGGGGAAGGAAAATATAGTCGAGGAGTAACTCGAGAAAATTTACGGTTTGTATTACTATAACTCAAACTACTATTTATTTAATGTTACATATGAATTATAAGGTTGGTAAATAAATCATAAGGTAAGTATGTTATTAAATTGTATGAATTTAAATTGTAAGAAATTGAGTTATATGGTTATTAAAATATGTTGAAATTGAATTGTAAATTGAGTTGAAAGTGAATTTGGCATGAAAGTGAAATTGAAATGAGAAATTGAATACCCTATTGACTATTCGGGCTGAGTCGGATATAATTGGCATGCCATAAGATTTGAGAAGGAAGTTGGAGATATTGTTGTTATATCCTTCGGAATTGTCGGAAGAGGCATTACGTGCTATACTGGTGTGTTTTGGGTGGATTATATTATTCTGGTGTGTTTGGGAGGATTATATGATTAAGGTGTGTTTTGGAGGATTACATGATTATTCTGGTGTGTTTTGGTTGGATATTACCGGTGTGTTTGGTTAGAGTCCGTGTATCTGTCAAAGTCCGAATGATGAATAAATTAATGAGTAAATTGAATGAATTTAATTATTTGAATGATTGGAAGTATAAGAAGGAGGTATAAGTTGAATTATGAATTATTGTGATATATGTGATATGATAATATGTAATTAAAGCTTATGAATTGATGGAAGAAAAGATTGTTAAAAATGTAATATTGTTGATAAAATGATATAATTGTTATAAGATATTAAATGGAAATTAATCTCTATGATTTATAATGTTTATGATTAATACAATTTAAATTATTTGAATTATATAGTTTGAATTTTAGTAATACCACTGAGTATAAAGTACTTAGCGTACCGTTGTTTGAATTATATTCATTACCTGACCTTTGGTTCATCTGGCCATGTTGTTCTTGTTCCTGGCTAGACACTAATGAAGTATCATCATCCTTGCCTGCTAGTTGACGTCAATGGCAGCTTACAAAGCCACCATCAACTCTTCTATGCACTATTTGAAGGAATGCTTGTTGTTGGCATCAAGCTCGTGTTGTTGGTGATGGAATGTTTGCTACTGTAAGAACTATTATGGCAAGTTCGGAAGTTGTGCCTAGAGCTTTGTGAATTGTTGTGAATTAGAGTTCTGGTTCCGAACATCATGTCCTAAAGCTGGTGAAGGAATCCTAGGTAATGATTATAATATCATGGAGAATGATTGTATTGGGGACAATATTATTGTTGATTGAACAAGTTGTAGGAATCATGGTATTGTTGGTCAAAGTTTATGTTTTCCTAGAGAGCTTAGGCAAGCTTGGTTTTCCATAGAATCAGCTTAGCCTTCCTCATCAGAGGCCTTCCCATAACTTGCTTATAGGTTACGAGTAATCTGGTGGATAAATATCCACGTCACATGTATATAATAATAAAATTTAGATGTTATTATTTACTTATCATAAAATGTTAAATCAAATTAAAAATAGTCTAATTTGGTCAGATTTATTAGATTTCGGTTATTAAATAAAGTATGGGTTAAATATGTATAAATACTTTAGTAATTAAATTTTAATTAACGATGAGCTGATTAAAAATTTAAGTTAATATGCAAAAGTTGTATATTAAGGTTATGTCCTCAAATTACTAATGCGTAATTTTTTTGATAATACTGCATATGTAAAATAGAGAAAGTCACATTATCTAAAATACTTGTGTGTTAATTTAAAATATCAAAATCACAATACTTAAAGGTTCAAGATATTGATGGATTCAGGTCCACTTCGACATTTAATTTTTGTTCTTGATTATCTAACATGACAAATTTTAATTTACAATTTTAAATTTATATTAAAATTTTACGGTATCAACGTGATCAACTACCAAAAATTTAGCCTTTACTATCAGTGTGTGTTTTCCATCACCCATGGTTACAGGTAATGTTACCTCCTTCACTATGCTACCATTATACATCAAAATCGTTTATTATGGTCATAACTATGAGCGGCTTTATCTAAAATTGTTTGGTCTTAACTGATTGCCTACGTTAATCTTGAAAGCTGTTTGTTTCTCAGGTTTCGGTTAACAGAGTAATCCAACGAGTTAACTATGAATCTTTATCGATAATCTATTTCTCTTGTGAAAAATATGATCATATTAAAAAGATGTGATCAAAACTAATACTAAATCTAAACTAAACAGTGGGAAGTAATAGTGGACAACCTAAGACAAATTTATTTATTCCTAAGCATAATATTTTTTGAAATATATAAAAAAAATGTTTTACTTTTATACATAAGCGGCTAAAAAAAAGCCTAATCAATAAAATTAAAAAAAAAAAAAAGCCTAATCAATAAAATAAAATAAAAAATGATAAGAGCCCAACCACGAGAGGCCTAGCAAAAGAAACCCAAATCAAATAAAATTATAAAATTGTAAGGGCCCAACCGGGTTCGAACCGGTGACCTCTTGATCTGCAGTCAAATGCTCTACCACTGAGCTATGGACCCAATCGGCTGCTAACCTATACGAAATTTTATTTAGCATGAAAATTTTGATTTCCATCAATTTAAGCAATTCCTTCGTGAAAAATATTTTCTATTTTAAGTTTAAACATCCGGAAAATGACAATATTTATTAGATAAGACCCAACACCAAATCTGCATTCAACATTTTGTGGCATCCAAATAGTCTCTTCTTTCATTAAAAAACCCTGATTTTTTTATTTTTTTTGTTTTTAAAATAGTGGGAATCTGTATGAAATGAAGTATGTGAAGAACGAACTTCAGCTTACCAACTTCATTACATTCGCAGATGGAAGGCAATCATAATTCCACCCCTAAGGTATTCTTTATTTCCTTCTGCCTTTTTCTTCTAAAAAAAAAATAGTTGGGAAGAACTCTGTTTTACTTTATTTTCCTTTGCTACTTATTTGAGTTTTATTTTATTTTTTGTTATGGTTTTAATTGACTTTGCTAGAAATTACTGGTATTTTACAAATTACAAGTTAGAAGTTTACTTATGGAAATGTTTGTTGTGGCCATTGGAATTGTTAAAAACAAAGTTTAAAAACTCAAGGGATTTACAAAATGGAAGAACTGAAAATTTAAAAGGGAAAAAATGATTTGGGCTTAGTTTCTTGCTGGAAATTTATTATTTTTCAGTCCTTTTTTCTAAGCAATTGTCTAAGTTGCCATATTTTTCTCTAAGAAATTAGAAAACCCTTTTTTTTTATTGGTTATTTGATTATGATGGTTGAGATTCACTTTCTTATAGAAATGCTAACAAGTAAGAAATTCCAGTATTTCATGGTATTTTTTGGATTTCATAATTCCAGTATTTAAAGACATTGTTAAAATTATAATGTTACTAAGTGAGTAGTTTTAGCAATGGAATCTGTAGGTTGCTTTGTTATGCAGTATACTATTGTATGATTCCTTGCTATGTTATTCAGACTCGAGTGCGACTATCAAACATGGGTATATCGCGACACCGTACTTAAAGCCAAATGAAGAGTTGAAGCAATTTCCGATCTTAAATAGTTATATGATGTTGTAATTTCGATTCGTATCTTCACTGTATATACTTACCTCAGCATGTATCTGATACATAGTTGTAATTTGGATTCAAGGATTACTACAAAATATTGGAAGTTGACTATGATGCAACTGATGAGAAGATCAGGTTAAATTACCGAAAGCTTGCACTTGTTAGTGGTCTCTCTCTCGCTCTCGTTTTCCTTCGAACTCTTTCTTTTATTGAAATACGATCAAGTTAACCAGAGAAGGTCTTATGATGTTGTTACAGAAGTGGCACCCTGATAAGCACAAGGGTGACAGCTCCGTCACCGCGAAGTTCCAAGAGATAAACAAAGCTTACAACGGTATTTCTTCTGCTCATATGGAACATGATCTTTGCATTCTCTTTGCCATATGATTTCCTTACAGTCTTCTCTTTATCATCATACTCTTTTGCAGTGTTAATCGACCCTGATAAACGGTTCGAGTATGATATTACTGGAATATATGAGATCGATAAGTATACCTTACGAGTAAGAATTCATGCTAACCCTATGATATTTTGGTCTAGAATTGTTATGTTATAGGAACTCTGCAATTGTGATGCAGGAATATCTTGCCAGATTTAAAGGGATGATTCTTACTTGCAACGGGCTTGGAATCCCTCATACATCAATATGGTAACTCCCTTTTCTCTGTTTTGCAAATCTGGAAAACTTAGCTCGATTCATTCTTGGTTTTGAAAACTATTTATTGGCACATTGGGTGATGATGCATTACTCGTTCCTAAACGAAAAGCCGATAGTAGTTTTACCGACTTTATATTACAATCGGTCATGGTATTAACATACCTTATATGTTATTGCAGGACACAACAACTGAGAGAAACAAACGAATATGCAGATGATGAAAAATGTTAGTTATTATCATTCATTGAGGTTTACAAGGATTGCCTCCTGTTTATTTTCTTTGTGGTTCAGGATGTATCTGTTTACTCGAGATGTCGATGCCATATGATCGGCAGGGCCACAATATGAATCGAAAAGCCTTAATTTTATCAGTATCGATCATTTCATACACATTGAACCTGAATTTGTAAGTTATCGTCTTTTTATTATTATATCTCCGTGTAGACGAACATTGGGTAAAAGAAACCTTTTTCGTGCTGATACGAGATGTGTTTCGATGAGGCTTGGCTTTAGATTGTACGAGTTCAATAGAATAACTGAATGTATGTATGTATATATATGTAATTTAGACATTGCCATGGCATTGCTGATGCTGCAATCTTAGCTTATCTAAATTTATGGAGAAATAAAGACTTGTTTTCCATTGCAGCTTCATATCTTGTTGTTTGTTTCTTCAAGTGACAATATCTTGATGATTAAATAAAAAGATTAAATTGTTATCAAATAATATAATTTATTTTAAATGTGAAGGGACATTAAAGTAATTTCTCTAACTGAGTCGAGACTTGGTTGATGGGTGGCATCAACTCGATAAAAGACTTTATAAATAATATACAATTGATAGAGGTAAGAAAGTGTACATAATAAAATCAAAATGTATAAAAGAATTAAAATAAAACATTGGTTAAGTGGTAAATTTATAGTTTTATTAACCTAATTTGCATGCGTTCAAATCAAATCATATACATATTTTTATTGTATTTTTAAAAATAAAAAAATTAAACTACTCTCAAATAATATAATTTATTGGTTAAAATGTGCATATAGTCCCCATACTTGTATTTTTAGGAATTTAGTCCCTCTCCTTTTTAGATTTCAAATTTCAAGTCTAACTGTGAACACCATCATTTTTTTTTTTGTTAAATTTTTTGTTGTGACATTTTGAAATTAATCTAAAATTAACCAAAAAAAACAGTATTAATAGTTCAAAGTGAATTTTAAAATCTAAAAAATAGAATGATTAATTTATTAGAAATACAAGCATAGAAATTAAATTTTCAATTTTTGAAAAGTATAAAAATTACCGGCATATTTAAACCTAGTTTATTTTAAATGTAAAGAAACATTAAATTAATTTTCTTTAATTAAAGTGACACTTTAAAAGATTTTATAAATAATATAAAAAATATTATAAATAAATATTTTAATAAAAACAAAGTAAACATATGATCTGTCACATGTATTAACAAAAAGTAATTATTTATATTTTACAAATAAAAAATTAAACGTGACACCACAATTCGACATGTGAAAGAAACGCGAATAATATAAAAAAACTTAAGCAATAAATTTTTTAATTAATTTAATTATTATTTTTAGTTTAATTAAACATTTTAGTTATAGTATAAAATAAATTTTTAATTGAAATTGATACTATATAATTAGATATATAAATGGTATAAGAATTTTTGGATTTTTGGATTGGCTCTGCTTGAATTTAATTAAAATCATTAAAAGTTATTTATAAATTTAAACTTAATTAAATTATTGTTTTTACAGTAAAAATGAATTATTTATAAAATTAATTTATTCTTTCGTAAATATATTGAAGAAAGTAGAGAAGTTTAAGTGCACAAGAGATTTCGTAGTTTGTAGTCCCAAGAAATTCAATTTCTTGTTTGGTAGTAATTTTGTTTGTTTATGATTTAAAGGTTTGCTTATTTCATACGTCTTTTCATCATATCATTCGCCTGTTTCAGTTTTGGAATTTTTTTTTATTATAATTTGGCTTGTGATTTATGCTAGAAATTCGTATTTTTTTATTCAATAGTTTTGATTATTTAAAATATTTTGAAAAAATAATAATTTCGAGTAAATAAAAAAAACTAACCAATAATTTTTATGTTACTTGCATTATTTGAAATATAGAAAATTTTTTTTGTTATTATAAAAATTTAAAATTAATTATAAATAAAATAAAATTATAATTTAGTTCAGTTTTAAATAATCAAAATATTTTAAAAAACTATCTAAATAAATCAAATCGATTTGAATTTTCGATTTTTCTTATTCATACCTAATATCAGCCACACACTTGTTTTCTTATCCTTTTTGGTTTAGGTATCTTCCAAATATTGAAATTTTACGTGGAAGCATATCATCCACTTGCGAAAATAAATATTTAATTCTAAAATCATTATTTTTCGCAAAAATACTTTTTAAAACGAAATTTCCTTTTTCTCCTTTCCTTCTATAAAAAAGCATAATGAAAAAACACACACCATTTGCCCTTTTTCGTCATTTTATTTTATTTTTTTAGATTATTTCCGCATTTAATTTTCAAAACTTTAATCAAATTATTCTTGAATAAAAAATTTATCTAAATCATCAAAATTAAATGATATTATATAACAATTCACATATACCTTAAGAAATTCAAAAATATTATTAATTATTTCAAAATCAATAAATTTAAAAAAATTATAGAAATTTTAAAAATTTATCTACATGAGCAATAAAATACATATAAAGTATCACACGAACTTATCACATGAGTATAGTTTTAAAGTTTTATCAGTTTATTCATCTAAAAATTAATTTGATTAAAATTTGAAAGTTGAACGTAATAAAAATAAGTAAACTTTAGGAACTAAATTTACATTGTGCGTAAAAATTTGTCCACCGATAAAGGTTTTTTGTCAATATATTTTTTAGTTTTTCACCTAAGCTCATGCTCGGTTTTTTATTAAAAAATTTTAGTTTATCGATATAGCAATATTTTATATTTACAAGAATAATTATATTTATTTAATAAAAAGTAAATCGATGTATTTATTTAAATATATGTGATTAAAATATATATTTGAGTCATAAATAAATTTTCATGTGTATAATTACACCGAGTCAACATTCATATATCAAATTGCATAATAAATTAAATTTCATAAATGGTTTTGAAATTTATCACTATCTCATAAATAGAGTATTTGGAACTTGAAAAAATAATGATAAATTTAGTTCTTAATGTTTACATCTTTTGTTATTTTGACTCTTTTTTTTAGTTAATTTTAGTTATTGAACTTTTGAAACGAAAATGCTATTTACAATATTAAATTTTTAAAGATGTTTGTCTGACAACTTGTATTATAATCTACATGTATTTCATACAACACATGACATTGTTTGTATTATACTCATGTCAATAAATAATTTAAATTTTGTAATAAAAATAAACAATCCTATTTGGGTTTATATAAAAATAAATGGAATATTAATTTAAGCAGAGATTTTAATGAAAATAATTTTTATCTCGAAAAATAGTAATTTACATAAATCATGGCAATATAATAGTTTGAAAAATGTGCAAATAAAATTTAAAAAATAAGATTTTAAATTCAGGGTTACCGATCAATATCGAGATATGGGAGTTATCAATCGAGGCAATCGCTTGTCGTTTCATTTGACGACAATGAAATGAGATAGCCCATCATATAATTTTGTCTACTTATCAATTTTTTTTTAGATAAATATGTATGGACTCATCTATTCTATAGATATATAGAAGTAATTGAATGAGAATATATATATATATAATTATTAAGATAATAATTATGTTTTTATAATTATAATTAATTATATTTTTTAAAATTATGTTTAATTAATAAAGTATAATTTAAAAATGTTTAAGATATGCCTATATTCCTTTTACTAAATTGCCATTACACATGAATTTTTAATAAATATAATTTAATTACATAAAAAATAGAAAAATAATAGTTGAACATTATCATTACTCTTTTAACGAAAATAAATCGACAGCGATCAAAATATTTTATTTCAAAAAGTTAAGTGACTAAAAAAATTTTAATAATTGAGTGGTCAAAATAAAATGAATTTGATAGTTTAGTGAATAGTTCTGTACTTTGCCCTATAAATACATAATATATATAAATAATATAATATAAAGTATTATAAACTTAAAAATGGGCTTGAGTCTTGAATATTCAAGCTCGAGCCTGCTCCATGTTTTAAGTAAGTTTAAAATTTTTACCCAAATCTTCTCAAATTTTAGACGAATCTTAGGGTTTAGGCGGGTAGCACCTCCCATTAATATATCTAGTACTTTAATCTTTTCATTCTCAAAAAACCAATAAAAATATTTGTATAGTGGGATTTTAACCCAAACAAATTGCATAAAATATTTAATTTATCACTCAACTAAAATTTTATTTGAATAATTTCTTTTGTACATATTTTATTACTTACATTAATTGTATATAAATCTATAGTTACTATTATTTAAGTGTTTTATTAAATTGATGTCACTAACTCAGTTAGAGAAATTACGGAAATATTTTTTCATAATCAAAAGAAATCATATTATTTGATAGTACTTTAATTTTTTCATTAAAAAAACTGATAAATATATGTTCATAGTGGGATTTAAACCCAAACCAATAGCATAAATAAAACATTTAATTAATTCCACAACTAAAATTTCATTTTAATAATTTTATACATTTTAATTTTATTATCCACACTTTATTACTTCCATCAATTGCGTGTATATATACTATTATTATTATCCATATTGTTAATAAAACCTCTGATTGAGTTGGTATTATAGGTTAATCAAATACTAACTCGGTTATAAAAAGACTAATATTCCTTTTTACTAAATGAGTAATAATAATATTGTGATGATATTTTTGTCTTTTTCAAACTTTTATATAATTTTTAAATAAAAGAACTAAAATGAATATCTTTAGGATTGAACTCACCTTTAATGAATTTATAAACAAATTATTTATATGCCGTTAATAATTATTGAGCAAGTTTTTTTTAAAAATAATTTTTAACACAATGTTTTTTCTTAACAAATTTATTTCACGGGTTAATTAAATACCAATTCGATTAGGAACTTACTAATATATCATTTTATTAAGGGATAAACCTCAAAATTATACACGTGAATATCTAATTGTGGTTTAAATATATACTTAAAATTTTAAATTTGATTTATTCACATACATTTAAAGAAATAAATACATCAATTTATTTTTATATTAAATAAATATAATTATTAATGCATGCAATATATAAACATAAAATGACGTTATATTAATAATTGTGTTAATAATTTATAAGAACTAGATTAAATTAAAATTTCTTACATAAAATTATACAAAATTAAAGTTTATATTTATAATTACACATTAAACTATAATTTATGTATAATTTGAGAATTGACTAATTTTATTATTTTAATATTTTTTATTTTTCATACTTTTACATAGTTTTAAAATAAAAAAATAAAAATTAACATATTAGAAGATTGAACACATATTTAATAATTTTATAAACAAATTTTGCAGTACCACACCGACATTAATTTTTAACTGAACTTTTAGAAAATAGCTTTTAACATAAAATATTTTATGTCTGTAAAATTTGTGTATTTATATTATTATTTTATTTTAATAATAAAACTTTTAACTGGATTGATTTCTTTTTATACTTTTATATAATTTTAAAATAAAAAATTAAAATTACCATGTGATGAGATTAAACCTGTGTTTAATAAAATTATAAACAAATTATTTATTGTTATACCATTAAACAATTAAAAAATATTATTGAATAAAGTCTTTCCGTAATGCTTTTTTTTTTTTAATAATCTTTCTGGCAAAGCTTTAAAAAAAAGTTTCAATAAATTTTCTCAATTTGAATTTCTTCGATATTCCAAATTAAACAAGAAGAAAATTCATAACAAAATACAAAATTTATAAACAACCAATTTTTTTTCCTGAATTAATCGGAAGGAGATGAAATAAAAATCCTAACATGATCCAGAAAACTGAGATCCTGAGGCCTATCTTTCCTTTTCACATACCCTTTGGCTTCTTTCTCTGAATATATCCCAAACCCTTTCCTCCCATTCTTCATCCACATCTCCTTCTCGAAGCTCTTGTGCGCGTAATACGCCTCCGCCGCGCACGTTATTCCCCCCGCGGCGGCGCGGGTTAACACCGCCTGATCTTCCTGGTTTTCTTTGTTATTCCCGCTTTCGTTCCCGTAGCCGGCGGGAATCAGCAGGATCGGCAGCCGCTCGTAATGACCGCGACTCGTGCCTTCCAACTCATCGACGCGGGCGAGTCCCCGTAACGACACGGCGTACAACTCGCCCGTGACTCGATGTCCTGAACCAGGCATGTTGAGGAGGAAAGGGACGCGGTAAGGCCCACAAACGAGAGGGTATTTCTCCACCGTTTGGTAACTGCCTTTGAACACAGCATCTCCGGTTCGCATCAGATCTTGAAGAAGCACGTGATTGGAGAACCCTCGTTTCAAGGTTCCGTACGTGAATATAAGGCTCGTACAGCTACTGTTTTCGGAGACCATTTTTCTTTTTTCTTTCTGACGAGTAGCTGTGGTGATTGGCCTACGAGAAAGTGAGGGAAAACTGAAGGAAAAAAAAAAAAGGAGAGAGAAAAATGATTTGCTGATGCTTATATAATTAGACCGTGTATGGATATGGAGTTCTATTTATAGGAGGATTCCACTTTTGGTTGGTTGGTAATTTTAACTACAAAAAATTCTGTCGTTGAAATTTACTGAGGGCAAATCACAGAAAAAGCATAGGGCAAAATCTATTCGGTTAAAATATATTTAGTGTTATGAATATCTTGTTAAGTAAATATTGATTAAGATTAAGATAAGTTTTGATCAACTTTAAATTAGATCTCTACTTCATTTATACTTATTATACTTATAAATAGAGAGTTTAGAGAAGCTTTGTAAATATTTTAATTGATCAATAAAAATATGCTCTCTTTTTTCTCTCTCATTCTCTTTGTTCTCTACTCTGTATCTATTTAATTTATAACATTTAGGAATTTATTCCATGTATTTATATTTTTAAGAATTTAATCCATTTATTTTTAGATTCTAGAGTTTAAGTCCAATAGATATTGATTTTTTTTATTAAGTTCAAGTTAATTATAATATTTTTTAATTACATTATTATTAAGAGAATTGCCGTTTTTTTTTAAATGTCATGATAATAAATTTAATCAAAAAATTTTATAATATCAACAATTAAACTTAAAATTTAAAATAAAAAAATAGAGGGATTAAATTTCTAAAATTAAAAAACATAAACTTTAATCAACTTATTTTGCTGACAAATATTTTATTTTATTTTATAACCCTCACGATATTTGTGAAAAAACTTAAATATATTTATTAAAAAGGTTTAGAAATTTTATTAAAAACATATTATAAAACAAATAAATATTAAAATAATGGAAACCTGTCAAATATTTTTATATTTTTTTAAATTTTATAATATTTTAATAATTTTTAATTACTTTAAAAATATTTAAATAAAAAATTACTTTATTTTTTGTTTCCCTCACATGTTGCTCTATATCATAACTTAGTGCATCATTTTTTACTTCATTTGTATCACTTTCAATCAGGGGTGAGCATTCGATCGAATCGAATCGAATAAAAAAATTTCGAGTTAATCAAGTTTTCGAAACTTATTTTATCATTCAAACTTTATTTGAAATTTTCTCGAATCGAGTCGAGTGAGATAGAATTCGAATCGAATGGAATCGAATATATTTGTTCGAGTTAAATTTTAAAAAATAATTTTGGGTCCTTATAATTACTATCACCCACCGTAATAAAATTTGTCTACCGTAATCAAATTTTTTATTAACTTTCATCACCTCATAATTTATTTATTAATCTTTTATATATGGGTTAGCTTCTTTACTTAGTTATTTCAATTATCTTCATATTCTTGTCACTATTATTTTGGAATTAAAAAATATATTAAATGTAAAAATGTGATTTTTTTATAAAAGTTATTTTAAAGATAAAATGTGAAATTGATACCAATATAAAATTTTAACAAAAATATTTTATGACATTATTAATAATTCAATTTTAATATAAATATCCAATATGACTAAACAATTCAATAATATAAATAATATAAAATGTGAAATTTAATTTAATAATAAATAGTAGATATAAATAAAATTATTACTATTTATATTTAGGGATTTTTTATGGATAATTTTTATTTTTTTATTTGGGAATAAAAGGTGAGAAGTAAAAGTTTAAGGGGAAAATAAAAAGTTTGAGGGAGTAAAAGTTTGAGGGAAAGTAAATAAGGGAGAGTAAAATTTTTGGATGGAAAATATTAATAAAAAATTTTTGTGGGGGATAGGTTTGGGGTAGATGGGAGGTTGGGATGGAAAGGGAGTATAAGTTTTAAGAGAAAATAAGAGGGAGTAAAAAATTTGGGGGAAAATAAAAAGTTTTGAGGGTTTTTGGGAATAAAATTTTAAGGAAAAGGAAATGGGAGAGTAAAATTTTGGTGTAAAATGGATTTTGGGTAGATGGGGGGTTGGGATGGGAGGGGAGTAAATGTTTTGGGGAGAAAGTGGGAAGGAGTAAAAGTTTTGAGGGAAAAGTAAAAAAGGTTTGAAAGTTTGGGGTAAATATGTAAAATATTATAGTTTGATATTCGAATTATTCGAATTTGAAAACTCAATTCGATTTGAACTAGAAATTTAAATTTTTTTTCGATTTTTTCGAATCGAATTTTGCTCACCCCTTCTTTCAATTAATCAAAATCATTACTCTTTACTTAGAGACTTCACCTACTGAACTCAGTATCGCCCAAACCACTCTCTTAGCACCCAATACTATTATCGTACTTCAAACTCTCTTTATTATCAAAACCAAGATTCTAATAAGTAGAGTTTTTCGTGAGTCAATCTAAGGCCCATTTCTAAAAAACTTCTCAAGCTTGGCATGAACAACCAACCCCCAAAAAACCACATTATTGTTTAAAACAATAAAATATCAAATATATAATATTATATTAATATTTATATATTTTATAATTAAATTTAAATAAAAATATTTAAAAAATTATTTAATTTAAATTCAAGTTGAATCAAGTCAACCCAAATACAAAAAATCATTATTCAAGCCTCATTTAAATTGAACTGAAAAGGTTAAATCACCTGATAACTCAATTCATGGATAAGTCTAACTCTAAACCTCTAAAATAATAAAAATTTTCTATAAAATTTCTTATAACTTTTCATAATTTAAAAAATAATAATTATGTATGACTTATTCTATATTGTATATATTTTTTAAATAATTTCTTTTTTTGTAATTTGTAGCATTTTTATAATTCTCTTTTTTTTTTTATAATATATAAACAATATCTATGAAATTTAATCATATCTATTTTTATTATTTTCTATATTTTTTATGTTTATTATTTTTCTTTTTTTGAAATTTTTCATAATATATAATAAATATTGCAGTTTTCCTATTATTTTATAGTTTGTAATTTTCTAAATTTGGTGTAATATTTTAATATTTTTAACTTTAAATCGTTGAAAATCATTTAGTTCCTTGCAATATAATTAAAAATATTAATCTATCCACATCAACATTTTCCCACGTCAAACGCTCCATCATCATTTTAACATGCCAGTTATTATTCATGAACGACCTATTATCAGGGGCTTTAATAGAAAATTATATTTTAGGGACTCAATTGATTACTAAATATCAATTAGGGACACAATTGATTGTAATTTTTATTAAAGGCTCAGTTGACTTTATAATTATTTTATGAGAACTTTGTTGATATTTAAGCCTTGATATTTTAACAATTCAACTTTCACATTTCATAATCCATTTATGTAAATCATGCATGTTAAGTATGATTGAAATTTTTAAAATTATTTATTTATTTTTCATCCAGAAAAAAATCTTTCACCCATTCAATGTATATAAACATAGACAAAATGTTAGCTCGATATAATAAAGATATTAGATCAATTTAAAATTTTATATGCATGACAATTACAAGTACATTGATAAATTTAATGGTTGAATTGTTAAAAATATTAATCGTACAAAAAGTTCTGAAAATTGTATAAGCTTCAAATGTGCTCCAAGTCTCTATACTCTTCGTACATTTGGAATTTAGTCTCTTTACTTTTTAGATTTAAAAATCGGGGTCTAATTGTCAATACCTTTAAAATTCTTCTATTAAATTTGTTCGTATAACATTTTGAATAAAAGAATTTCACTTGACAAGCTAGTGGCGAGAAAAGAGATACTTGTAATAGATTTGAATTTAACAAAAATTTGTAACAGTTCTAATAATTGAATTTGTATTCTTAAATTTGAAGAATAAAATAACTAAATTCTTCAAAATTAAAGTAGAACGACTAAATTTTAAATGTGTAAAAGTATTTTCTCCCCATGTGAAAAAAGAAAATACAACAAGCATAGGTGGCATGCTTAACTATGTGAAAAGTGGATGCTCTATTTGATTGGCACCTCATCAAATTCAACAATAACAACAAACTTTTAACGGTTTTGTAAATTTTTATAATCCTATATAATAATTATTTAATTTAAATATTATATTTAGAACATTTTAAACCATATATAATTTTAATAATTTATACATATAATAAATTCATGTATTTTACGGGTAATAAAACTAGTTATTATATCTATACTATTTATTAAATATTTTATTGAGTTAGTGTCTCTCACAACTGAGTCACTAACTTGATTAGAAATTTATAGAAATGTTATTTTTATAATTAAAATAAGTTATATTATTTTAGGATAATTTAGTTTTTTCTTTAAAGATACTTATATGATTGAGATTTGAACCTACACTAATTGAATTAGTAAAACCTTGAATTTAGTACTCATTACTCAACCAAAGCTTTATTTTAATGTATTTTATAGATTTTTATTTTAACATGCAGAATCTATTTATACTTACTGTTAATAAAGTCCTTAATTGAGTTGATATCATGAGTAAACTGGGTATCAACTCAGTTAGGAAATTACGCTAATATGTTTCTATAATTAAAATAAGTAATATTATTAAAGGGTATTTTAATATTTTCACATTAAAAAAATAAAAAAAATGCATATAATAGGATTCAAACCCATACAAATTGCATTATTAAAACATTAAATTTACTACTCAACTAAAACTTTATTTTACTATTTTATACATTTTAATTTTATTATGTACACTTTATTACCTCCATTAGTTGTATATTTATACTTACTATTATTTAAGTTGTTGACCGAGTTGGTATCACGAGTCAAAGGGTACCAACTCAGTTAAGAAAATTATGGAAATGTCTTTCAATAATTAAAATAAGTTATATTATTCGAGAGCATTTTAATTTTTTTCATTTTAACAAAAATCAATAAAAATATGCATATAGTTTAATTTGAACCCACAACAATTTTATTTGTAAAATCTTAAATTTTCCACTCGACCAAAACTCGTCTCAATATAATTATACATTTTTATTTTAATATGCACAAATTATTATCTCTATTATTTGTGTATCTATACTTCCAATAGAATCTCTGGTTGAGTTGGTGTTACAAGACAATTGAGTATCAACTCGGTTAGGGAAATTACAAAAAATGTTATTCCATATTTAAAATAATTTATATTATTCAAAGATATTTTATTTTTTTTAAAACTCGATAACAACTTTGCACATGGTTGAATTTGAGCTTGTGTTATTTACATGAATAAAAATCCACTTTCCCCCTAAATCAAAGTTTTATCGTAAATATAAAAGGATATTTTTTGTAATCTTTCTAACTGACTTGGTTCTTTTATTTTATTATTTATTGTACGTTAATTTCAAATACAAATTTATGTTCAAAATATGTGGTTTACATGTGTGATAAACTGTAAATTATACATATTTCTATCCCACATTTTAGCATATTTATGGATGAATTATCATTGAATTTGTGGAATTTGATGCTCTTAATCCTTTTGTAATGGCCAATTTTGGCCCGTGTAAATTAAACCAAAAATAAATGTCCATTTTACAATTCTTGAACCCAAAATTAAAATCCATTTACAACATTTTAACCCTATGACCCAAACAGAGGCCCGTGACCCATTAAGCCTAATGCACAGAAAACCCTAACCCATTACAAGTTAACCCAAATCCTAATCGGTTACAACCAAACCCTAACCGCCTCTGCCTACTTGCATCTGTTGCTACTGACACCACTGCAGCACCGCCCAAGGTCACTTCCACCGCCCTTATGCCTCAAGTGTACCTGCAAAACATTAAACGAAGATTAGACAGGAAATAGTAAACTAATCGTAGAAATGGTCTATAAAGCCCGATTTTGAATACAATGTAAGGGCTGGCATTTTTCTGAAACAATTTTACAAGTTCAAAATACAAATTCAAGGATTCAAAAACAATAAGATATCGATTTTAATTCTATTTCAACGAAGGGATACCCCCGACAGAAGCAATATCGGAAAACCAAAACACGCAAAGAGGTAATTTTTACTTTCTTTTTAATCTGTTTTCACAGGTATATATATATATTAAATAATAATAATCAGAATAATAACAAAAATAATAAGAAATAAGAAATACAAAAAAAATCTAAAAAAAAATTACCTTTTTCCGGCCACCGGAACGGTGGCCGGACGGCGGCGGAACGGCGGCAGACGACGGTCCGATCATCGGCCGGTGACCGGCCGGTGACCGGACGGTGACCGGACGGTGACCGGTCCGGTGACCGGAGCTCCGGGCCCGGAGCTTGCCCCCCGAACCTTCCCTCTCCTCTTTCCCTTTCCCTCCTTCCTTCTCCTTCATTTCCTTCTCCTTTCCTTTCCTTCCCTTTCCTTCCCTTTTCCTCTCTTCCCCTCCCCCTTTTTTTTCTTCCCCGGGTGCCAAATGACCCAAAAACAAAAAAAGGGGCCTTTTATACTAACCGACCTGGGTCGGGTCGACCCGACCCAAACCGGTTAGGGTCCGCGTGCTGTGACGTCACTGGGGTTATTTTCAACCCCAGTCCTTCCGCTTTTACACCGTTGTGCAATCAAGTTTTAATTTATTTTAAATTGACCCTGAAAGTTACTCCGTGTTGCGATTTGATCCTCCCTGCCACGTACCGTTTTAAACACGCGGGAAATTTGTGTTCCTGGTCCCCCGCGTTTTAACCCGTGTTCTAATAGGTCCCTGTGACTTGTTTTAATTTTAAAATTTGGCCCGAATCTTTGTTTTGTTCTTCAATTTAGTCCCCTTTCCAGCGACACCGTTTTGGGATAACTGGGAAAATTACCGTTTTGGACCCCTGAGGTTTTGCCCGTGTTCGAATAGGTCCCTTTTGACTGTTTTGGTTTTAAAATCTGGCCCAAAAGTTTAAATTCGTTTCTAATTTGGTCCTTTCTGCCCAATTTCATATTTTTTTATTTATTTTATTTGTTATTATTTATTATATTATTATGCATTTTAATATTTATTGTTATCATTACATAATTATTGTTTAGTTTTTTTTTTCTTTTTTCTTTTTTAGGTTAAAATCTTGTTTTGTTATTATGATTTATATTATTATATTTTTATATCATCATCGTTCTCATATATTATTATTATCATTAATATTATTATTATTATTATTATTATTCATATTATTATTATCATATTCGTACGTAAAGTATAGTGTAATATTTTATGATATTATTAGCATTTAGTTTAAAACAAAGATTATACTTATTTTGTCATTATATTATTATTATTGTGTATATAGGTTATTATATTTTTATAAGTTATTATTAGCAGCATATTTTAACCTAATTACTAATAATATCTTTATATATCTTTAGATATTAATATGTTATATGTAAGTATTAGTTTAGTAATAGTTGTTTTAGATACCCTAATATATTGTGTATTCATGTTTTAAACGCTATATTCACGTATTATATATAGATCCTAATAATATGTCGTATTTGTGGTTTTCATTATCGATATGTATTATTATCTATATTATCATTATTTACCCACCTCAATATATTTTATCCAAAACAAGCATTTTATATATTATACTTATACATTGCGTGTATATTCATAGACCTCACATTGTGCATATTATGATTCCTATCGTATTTTTAGCACATCATTTCCGTTATTGTCTTTTGATATTGGTCGCTCTTATTAATTTAACACTTCTCGTTACGAATTACACTATGTTTAGCCCTACACCAAATCGTCCTTTATACAAAGGCAATGTTTCGGTATTTAGACATTCGAGAAATCGTGCCCTAACGTACTGGGTTTCAATTTTCTCGTCTAAATCTAACTACCCAAATATCCTTCTTAAAACATAAATTTTAATAAAAACTTTATATATATATATTATTATCATTTCGCGTATCACGTCGTCATTCATGTTCGTATTATCTTTTATTACCGCGTCCCCTTCTATTTTACTGTCATTTCATTACACGTTCTGTAAAGTACCTTTTACCCGACGTAAAGTTGATTTTTCATAAAAGGCCACGTTCATGCTTAGACACTCGGAAAATTGTGCCCTAACGTATTGGGTCTCGATTTTCTGTTTAAGCCTAAATGACTGGATGGCCTTTCAAAGTCCAAGCATAATCTTAATATAAAAACTTATTTTCGGGAATTCGAGACATTGTGTCCTAACGCATTGGATACGATATTTTGCTATCCCGAGGTAAGATTTTCTAAAATCGAGGCAATGTTCGGTACTCAGGAATTCGAGAAATAGTACCCTAACGTATTGGGTTTCAATTTTCTTCGTTTATCCCAAGTATTCGAATATTCTTTCAAAATAAATACACAAACTCTAAATAGAAGACAAGTTTAGCCTCACAGGTCGAAATACCGTGTCCTAACGTGTTGGATACGATATTTTGCCTTAAGGCAAACCGGCCTCCTACTTATACACGTTTTCAATCCCCAAATGAATTTTAAAACAAATAAAGATCGTATTTTAGAATTCTTTCAAAGTTTCCGAATTATCGACTCTCAAGACATTAATTAATCAATAAGGTACCGGTTTCCGGGCGTATCGGGGGTGCTAATCCTTCCCCGTGCGTAACTGACTCCCGAACCTATTTTTCTGGTATGCGGACCAAAATCGTTGTTTTAATAAATCTAATGGTTTATCAAACAACCCCTTTTTGAGGTGACCGATCACACCCTAAAAAAGATCGGTGGCGACTCCAGTTTATTTTAAGTCGACGTCCATTTTGTTTTCACAAAAAAGGTATCGACAGCTTGGCGACTCCACTGGGGACTTAAAATGAGAGTCGAACTTCAAGTTGATTGGTTTTTGTCTTTCGGTCAAAATTCTAAAATTTGTTTCTAATATACGATCCTTTCACTACACTTATCGCCTTTATGACATAGTTTTCATTATTTTACTGCTGCATTTTATATCTCTGTACATTCCATTTGCATGACCATCGGGGTCACACCCTTTAAGTGGGAGTGAGAAACTATGCCTTCGTGAGGTTTTCACCTCCGCATGGGCTAGTGGACTGCTTCCGGGATACATCCGTACCTATGTCTTCGTGAGGTTTTCACCTCCGCATGGCCATAGGGAAATGTGTCCCCCTGAACCGAACTCGATCCATATGAGCCTATAATGGGTGAGGATTGAGGAATCAGCTGGTTCAGGTACCTTTTACTCTAGAACCGAGCTACATCTACTGAGCCTTAGAAGCCCACCCTAGGTGAAGTCAGGCCAAACCCTAGGAAAATTACCCTAATATGCTCTATTTATTATTTTATTGTGGTGCTGACATGGTTCTGTTTTGTTTTGTTCATGATCCCATTGCATCGCATAGTCATAGAAAAGAGGCGTCAATTCAGGTTCGGTTGCTAAATAGAGCGCTGATCATGGAAAAGGGGTTTCTTGATAGAGTGGAAGAAAATGCGACCGTCCGAAAGTGGTCCGAGGAAACATGGCAAGAGAAAGGAAATAGTTTGGTAGAGGGATACACTTCAGAGTTATGGGACTTTACCAGCATCAGTGTAACACAAAATGACCTCCGAGAGCTGAGAGAGATATGGGTTAGCTGGGGCAAAGAGGCCAAGCAGTTGTTTTACTATAATTATGGTGATCTGCCTTACTTACTAGATATTAAGGTAGATAAGCACCTGTTTCGAGCCCTGACTCAATTTTGGAACTCAGCATACAGTTGTTTTACTTTCGGGAATGTGGACCTGGTACCCACGGTGGAAGAATACACCACCTTACTTCATTGTCCGAAGATACAGACAGATAAAGCCTATGTCAGGGTGGTCAACGTCCCAAGCTTTGTGAAGAAATTAATAAATATCACAGGCATGAGTGAGCAGTGGGTCGTAGCCCGAATCCAACAGAAAGGCGAAGGTAAGTGTATCCCGTGGAAGAGTTTGAAGGATCTGGCCCTAACACATCCTGACATGAAAATAAGAGTCGATGTGCTCGCCTTAGGCATCTACGGGCTAGTGATCTTCCCTAAAGCCCTAAGGCATATAGATGAAGCAGTTACTGATTTGTTCGATCGACTAAACAAAAGAGTCAATCCAGTCCCTGCAATCTTGGCAGAAACCTTCAGATCATTGAACGCATGCCGAAGAGCCGGCGAGGGAAGATTTATAGGCTGTACACAGCTCCTGCTAGCTTGGTTCCATAGTCACTTCTGGAAATTAGAGAAGCCGTCCTACCGAGCCTGCTATGTGGATTATTCTCCGCTAAAAGATATAGCATCCATACCAAGACGGGACGATATTTCAGAAGAAAAATGGATGGAAATCCTTCAGAATTTGCAAGTCGAAGATATCGAATGGAAAGCTCCATGGCTGACTCCTGATCAAATTCTATATCGTTGTGGTGACTTCGACTGGGTTCCTCTTCTGGGGATATGGGGAGCTATTGGATACGCTCCACTGCTCGTATTGAGACAATATCAGTCAAGACAGTTTGTGCCAGCTACGCAAGGTTTAGCCCAAAGTGAGTTTGTGTACAGAGGCGAAAATTATAAACAAAAAATTCGTGAGATATCGAAAGCTTGGAGCAAAACTTGCAGGATGAAGAGATTTGCTGCAAAACCAATGTCAACCCCTGAGTACGATTACTGGAGAAGTCAAAGAGTCAACGATAATGTCCTCTTGCCAAGTCAAGAAAATGCTCGGCCTTTAGAAGAGCATCTGCGAGTGATCCCATCAGAATTGGACGTTATCAAACAAGACTTTGAAGAAAAGAGTCGAGAATTAGGAAAAAAGATAGAGAAGCTCGAAGAGGAAAAGATGCAATTGGGATTAGACGTTGATATCCACAAGCAGGAGGCTGAGAAGCTAAGAAAGGGGAAGAGTAGGGTCGAAGAAGACTTAGACGATTTGAAAACGCGATACAAGAAAATTTGTAGAGCCAGAAGGACTGCTGGTTTGGGTAAGACGTCAGAACAGTGGAGACAAGAAGTCAAAGAGGAACAAACTAAGGCTAGTCGTTGGGAAAGGCAATTTCAGGAAACCCAAGCACGAGAGGATACACTAAAAAGAAGTTTGCTAGAAAGTCAGAGTGAAAAAGACAGGTTGCGAGCTCGGGTAGCTGACTTGGAAAAGTCCCTGTATCATCATCGCAATCGTAATTCCGTGAGTGAGCTGAAGGCTAGTTTAAGCAAAATCGATGAGTTAAAAGTGAAAATAGAGGAGTCAGAGAGGGCACTGCAAAATGCTGAATTACGAATTGAACTCCTTGAAGCGAATAATGAACACTGGAAGGAACAGCTCTACTACTCACAGAGTCAGGTTAGAGATCGCGATCATGTCATGGGTGAAGCCTTGATTCAAATTCGAGAAGTCGCCGAGCATCTGCAAATCCTAGCAGCAGAAGCTGACATATTAAGCTTAAAGTTTGAGTCAGTATCGGATCGTGGCCGAGACTTAGCTTGGCTTCTCAAAAAAGTTAAGACCCTAGGAAATAGGGCCAAGTCGTATATGTAATCATCTACCTTATGTAAAGAAGTTCGTTTTCTAGAAAAGTGATCTAATAGAATCGAATCAAGAATTAACGCCTCTTTCTTTTCATTCACACGCAGTGCATCACATTAACCTGCATATGCATCCATAACTAATATTCATATGGCATCTTTCGCATTCATAAGGCATTCGTACATTCATTTCATGTAAATATATCATTATCGTTCACTAAGGCCCAAAATCACACGATTCGCAGTTACGACAATATAGAGGCTGGAACTACATCATTCGTATAGAACACGTCGGCGAGTTAGAACAATGGAAGCTGCATTTAATGAAAGAATCGAAAGAATGGAAAGAATTCAAAAAGAACTACAAGAGCAACTAGCCAAATCACAGCAAGAGACGAGGGATCTGATGGTGAGATCGCGGGAGGAGTCACTAGAACAAAAGGACCAAATGACTAAGATGATGGAGATGATGTCGGCCTTAGTCAAAGGGAAGGGACCTATACAAAACCCTGAGGTTGTGAATCTTGATCAGGATCCCCTCTACCCTCCTGGGTTTACTCCGCCTTACGCGATACATAGAGGATACACGCAAGGGGGACCCGCGGGCCTGGAACAACGGCCTGTAACACCTCCTCCTGTAGGACAAGGGGTTTTCGTGGCAAACCCAGGAACTGCTCCGATGGATCCACCGGTCCCAGACCTAGACGATCCGGCAGAAATCGCTAGGCTAAGGATAGAGGATCATGAAGTCCAAGAAAAATATAGAAGTCTGGAGGAAAGACTTAGAGCGATAGAAGGCATTGAAGTCTTCTCGGCGCTAAACGCTAAAGAACTTAGTCTGGTACCGGACTTGATCCTGCCTCCAAAATTTAAAGCACCGGATTTTGAAAAGTATGATGGCTCGAGATGCCCGAAGGCACATCTCATTATGTTCTGCAGAAAAATGACAGGCTATGTTAATGAAGACAAGCTGCTTATACACTGTTTTCAGGACAGTTTGACCGGATCAGCTCTCCGTTGGTACAACCAACTCAGTAGAGAAAAGATTCGAACCTGGAAGGATTTGGCAGCGGCATTTTGCGAGCAGTACAATCATGTCTCCGATATGGTACCCGACCGCATGACACTACAAATGATGGAGAAAAAGCCATCAGAAACTTTTAGACAATATGCGCAGAGGTGGAGAGACGTCTCGGCTCAGGTAGAACCTCCATTGACCAAGACCGAGATAGCAGTCCTGTTCATCAATACCCTGAAGGCGCCATTCTATGATAAATTAGTGGGAAGCGCCACAAAGGACTTCTCGGATATTGTCATATCTGGTGAACTAATAGAAAATGCGGTTAAAAGTGGAAGAATGGAAGGAGAAGGTTCGAAGAAGGCAGTGCCTATGAGAAAAAAGGAGCCGGAAGCCCACATGGTGGGAACTGGAAACTGTTATGCTCCTGGTCCATATCCTAATCAATTTCGACCTCGAAATTACCCACCACCAAACTTCTATCAACCACAAGCCCCCTATTACCAACCACCACCTCCTTATCCTTCTTACCCTGTCTATGCAACCAACAACCCGAGGCCAGCCACCACGTTTCCCCAAAATGCCGGCTCCACCCAAAGTCAACCCAGAAACGAACCAAGGCCAGCAAGGCCAAACCCCGAGAGACCTCAATTCACCCCCATTCCGATATCTTATGGGGAACTATACCCCAAGCTTTTGGAAAAACAATTGATATCTCCCCATTACATGGCACCGTTGAAGCCCCCGTACCCAAAGTGGTACGACCCAAATGCTAGCTGTGCATACCACGCGGGGAACCAGGGGCACGCTACGGAAAATTGCATCGCCTTTAAACGAAGAGTCCAAGGACTAATCGATGCCGGTGTTTTGCGCTTCGACGGTACCGGTGGTGAAACCGGGAACCCGTTCCCAAATCATACTGAAAGAAATGTAAGCGCAGTGGAGGAGACGAACGATTTGCAAACCAGAAGAGTTGTTTCAGAAATAAGTTCACCTTTGCAGAGAATCTGGGAGGTGCTGCTTGAAAAAAGATTACTCTGTCGTCTTAAAGGGGTAACCGAGAAAAGAAATCCGAAAAGTCAAACCTTTTGTGACTTTCATGAAGCCGAAGGACATAACATCCAGTCTTGTGAGCAATTTAAAGAACTACTCCAAGACATGATGAACAACAAAGAGATTGAAATCTTCAACGGAAGAAGAGAGGCCAGTGAAAGAGAAATCTGTGCCCCCGATGGTCAATCATCGGATCTCCCTTACACCGCTGAACGACCACTGATAATCTACTACGATGCAAGGAGAGAACCGGTAAAACCGAAAATGATAATTGATGCGCCATCACCTTTCCCGTATAAGGATAGTAAGGCGGTACCTTGGAAGTACGATGTCAATATTGTCACTCCTGAAAATGAAAAATTCCAAGGCACGGCTGAAAACATCGGAGAAGTTGGTCATTTTACCCGGAGTGGAAGATGCTACTCCAAAGAAGTTGAACCAGCAAAAAGGAATAATGACTTGAAACAAAAAGGAAAGGCACCCATGCTTGAGGCTGAACCTGAATCTGAAAGTCCGCCTGAACGGCAAGAGACCAAAAAACCTGTGAATGAAGAAGAAGCACAGGAATTTTTGAAATTCATTAAACATAGCGAGTACAACGTGGTCGAACAACTAAGTAAACAGCCTGCACGTATTTCGGTATTATCCCTGTTATTGAACTCGGAGCCGCATCGAAATGCCTTGTTGAAGGTATTGAATCAAGCCTATGTAGCAAACAATATATCGGTCGAAAAGCTTGATAGGTGGATCAATAACTTGAACGCTGATAATTTCATCTCCTTCAGCGATGATGAAATACCACCGAACGGTAGAGGCTCCGTGAAGGCACTGCACATAACAACCCGATGCAAGGGATATATAATACCAAACGTGCTTATTGATAATGGGTCAGCGCTTAATGTTATGCCCCTGGCCACACTTTCCAGAATTCCGATAGATTTGTCCTATTTGAGGCCGTGTCATTCCGCGGTGAGAGCATTTGATGGAACGAGACGAGAAGTTGTAGGAAAAATTGAGATCCCTCTAGAAGTGGGTCCTTATGTCTATGACGTCGAGTCCCAAGTTATGGACATCACCCCTTCATATAATTGCCTCCTGGGGAGGCCACGGATCCATTCGGCCGGGGCAGTTCCATCATCCCTTCATCAGAAAATAAAGTTTATCATGGACGGCTGCTTGGTTACCGTTGAGGGTGAAGAGGATATTGTTGCGTCTATCTCTGCAGACACACCTTATCTCGAAGCGAACAAAGACGCCGTGGAATGTTCCTTTAGATCCTTTGAGTTCGTCAACGCCACATTTGTGGCTGAAGGAAATAGAGTTCCCGTGCCTAGGCTGTCGAAGAATACTAAAATGGGAATCAAGCTGACGGTAGGGAGAGGGGCCCGAGCAAGAAAGGGTTTGGGAATACATCATCAAGGGATAGTCAGGGCCTTAAAACCAGTACCTCATAAAGCCCGATTCGGTCTAGGATTCCAACCAAAGGCACATCATTCGAAGAAACAGTGGAAGAAGGAGCAAGAAAGAAGGATTGCGAGAAATCTAAGACGAGAGCCGGAATGGGAACCCATCGAGTACCCCCATCTGTCAAGCACATTCACATCCGCTGGGATCATATATCCAGGGCAAGAGAATGAACACAGCCCACTGCTACTCGCTGAGAAGGCTTTTCAGAACGTTTGTATAAATGTCGTTGATGAAGAAGCTGGTACAAGTGAAAGTGTTTCGAGGATACGCCCTTGTCCCCCAGGTTACATGTTGAACAATTGGACCGCTGAAGATCTTCTTGTGGTCTATAAGTCTTCCTCAGAGTAATGTCCGATATTCACTTTTTGTGTCCCTAAATATAATGGGATTCTTTTGTAAGAGCTGTCGTCTGCTCTTTATCTATTAAATGAATATTAATGAAGAAGCATTTTGTCATAACCTTTCGCATTTGCATTTACTCCATAATTATTCTTCCATTTCACGACTTGTTCTTACACTTACCTCACACCATACCATAACATTTTGTTTGTTATTGCCAATGCTTGGATGTCCCTCTATAGTTTTTCTTTTTTATCCAATTTTCAGGTGTTCAGATGCCAATGACATGAATGAGCCCGTCACCAATCTTGAAATTGATTTTGAGAGGACTGTTTGTTTAGGAGAATTCGAGGATGAGGGAAATGCCGAAGACTATGTCTCGTCTCCTGACTTGCTAAGGTTGGTGGAACAAGAGGACAAACAGATTCTACCTCATCAAGAATCTGTTGAAACAATAAACCTGGGCACTGATGAAAATAAGCAAGAAGTGAAGATTGGGACCTCACTCTCAGAGGACACCAGGCATCATTTGATTGATTTGCTTCATGAGTACAAAGACGTGTTCGCATGGTCCTATCAGGATATGCCGGGATTGGACGGGGATATAATGGTTCATAAGCTCCCGCTGAGACCCGAATGTAAACCCATTCAACAAAAATTAAGGCGGATGAGGCCCGAAATGCTGCTGAAGATAAAAGAGGAAGTCAAGAGGCAATTTAATGCAGGCTTCCTACAAGCTTCCAGATATCCAGAATGGGTGGCTAATATTGTCCCAGTGCCAAAGAAGGATGGTAAAGTGCGAATGTGCGTGGATTATCGTGACCTGAACCACGCAAGTCCTAAGGATAATTTTCCCTTACCACATATCGACACATTGGTGGACAATACGGCGAAGCATTCATTATTTTCTTTCATGGATGGATTTTCGGGGTATAATCAGATCAAAATGGCTCCCGAGGATATGGAGAAAACCACCTTTATAACGATGTGGGGAACGTTCTGTTACAAGGTAATGCCATTCGGGCTCAAGAATGCCGGGGCCACGTATCAGAGGGCCATGGTGACATTGTTCCATGATATGATGCATAAGGAGATAGAAGTCTATGTCGATGACATGATTGCTAAATCCCGAGGAGAAAAGGAACATATTGTGAACCTCAAAAAGTTATTTGAAAGACTGAGAAAGTTTCAGCTGAGACTTAATCCAGTTAAATGTACATTCGGGGTTACCTCGGGAAAGTTGTTAGGCTTCATTGTTAGTGAAAGAGGCATCGAAGTGGATCCGGAAAAGATAAAAGCCATTCAAGAATTACCACCTCCGCGCACACAGAAAGAGGTTAGAGGATTTCTGGGAAGGCTAAACTATATTGCCCGGTTCATTTCTCAACTCACCAATCAGTGTGACCCCATCTTCCGACTCCTTCGAAAGCGCAACCCGGGAGAATGGAACGAAGAATGCCAGGAGGCCTTTGACAGAATAAAACAATATTTGTCTAGCCCCCCAGTGCTAGTGCCACCAACTCCAGGAAGGCCTTTGATTTTGTATTTAACGGTGTTTGAAAATTCAATGGGTTGTGTACTCGGGCAACATGATGAGTCGGGAAAGAAAGAGAAGGCGATATACTACCTCAGCAAAAAGTTCACAGAATACGAGGCAAGGTATTCGTCGATTGAAAAATCCTGTTGTGCTTTGGTTTGGGCAGCTCGGAGGCTCAGGCAATACATGTTGTATCACACGACATGGTTAATTTCAAAGCTGGACCCGATAAAATATATGATGGAATCACCCGCACTCTCGGGGAGAATGGCCCGATGGCAGATCCTGTTATCAGAATACGATATCACCTATGTGAACCAAAAGTCGGTGAAAGGGAGCGCAATAGCTGATTTCTTGGCGGCTCGAACGACAGAAGAATATGAGCCCCTGAAATTTGATTTCCCGGATGAAGACTTAATGTGTATCACAGAAAAAGAGTGTGAGTCATCAAAAGGGACGCCTTGGAAAATGAGCTTTGATGGCGCATCAAATGCCCTGGGGCACGGAATTGGAGCAGTCTTAATATCACCGGAAGGAGATCATTACCCTTTCACTGCTAGGCTCAATTTCTTCTGCACCAACAATATAGCAGAATATGAGGCTTGTATCATGGGACTTCGTGCAGCCGTTGAACGGAACATCGAGATCCTAGAGGTATACGGGGATTCGGCCTTAGTGATCTACCAAATCCGCGGAGATTGGGAAGTGAGAGATCCCAAGTTGATTAAGTACAGTTATCTGGTGGCTGAATTGATCAAAGATTTCAAAGAAATAACTTTTAATTACTTCCCACGAGAAGATAACCAGCTGGCTGATGCCTTGGCCACTTTGGCTTCCATGTTCAAAACAAATAGAGCAGCAGAAATAATGCCCCTCAGGATGAGCATATACGAAATCCCTGCACATTGTTATAGCATTGAGAAAGAGGCCGATGGACGACCTTGGTACCATGATATCTTAGAGTACGTCAAGAATCAAACGTATCCTGAACAGGCAAGCGAGAATGACAAAAGAACAATCAGAAGAATGTCAGTGGGATTCGTTCTTGATGGAGACACCTTGTACAAGAGAGGTAAAGATCAGGTGCTTCTGAGATGTGTAGACACTACTGAAGCTAAGAAAATACTTGAAGAAGTTCATGAAGGAATATGTGGGACCCATTCCAACGGCTTCACTACGGCCCGGAAAATCATGAGACTCGGGTACTACTGGTCGACGATGGAGAGCGATTGTATTAGCTACGCAAGAAAGTGCCACAAATGTCAAGTTTATGGCGATAAAATTCACGTAGCTCCCTCGCCCCTGCATGTTATGACGTCTCCATGGCCCTTTTCAATGTGGGGCATGGACGTTATAGGGCCGATTTCTCCCAAAGCTTCTAATGGGCATCGATTCATTTTTGTGGTTATAGATTATTTTACGAAATGGATAGAAGCTGCCTCATTCGCCAATGTGACAAAGACCGCTGTCTGTAGATTCTTGAAAAAGGAAATCATTTGTCGATATGGTTTACCTGAAAGAATCATCTCAGATAACGCCTTGAATTTGAACAACAAAATGATGACAGAAGTGTGCAAGCAATTTCGAATAAAGCATCATAATTCCTCGCCATATCGACCAAAGATGAACGGAGCTGTTGAAGCGGCTAACAAGAATATAAAGAAGATTATCGGCAAAATGACAGAGACCTACAAGGACTGGCATGAAAAGCTGCCATTCGCTCTGTTTGCATACCGCACATCTGTGAGAACATCTACAGGGGCAACCCCTTTCTCTCTAGTCTATGGGATGGAGGCCGTGCTACCTATCGAAGTTGAGATACCGTCCCTACGAATCTTAATGGAATCGAAACTCGAGGAGGCGGAATGGGTCCAAGCTCGATATGATCAGTTGAATCTCATCGAGGAAAAACGCTTGAAGGCAATCTGCCATGGACAGATGTACCAGAAACGGATGATCGCTGCCCATGACAAGAAAGTAAGGCCAAGAGAATTCCATGAAGGAGAACTCGTGTTGAGAAAGATCCTCCCAATACAAAAAGATTCGCGAGGAAAATGGGCACCTAATTGGGAAGGACCATACGTCGTGAAGAAAGCATTCTCTGGTGGGGCCTTGATCCTTGCAGAAATGGATGGGAAGGAGTTACCAAATCCAGTGAACTCTGATGTTGTGAAGAAATACTACACTTAAAAAAAAAAAAAAAAAAAAAAAAAAAGAGGGGAGATCAAGGTGAAAACCCGAAAAGGGCGTCTTGGTCAAACGCAGAACATTAGGATGAAAACCCGAAAGGGCGTCCTAATAAAGCAAATCTGGGCCCATGGGGCAGGAGCAATTTTGAGCAGTGGGCCAAGTGACCAGGCTATAGTATGAAGCATTTCTGAACATTCAAGATCTTCTACACAAGAGACCTTGCTCAGAAAGATTTGTGATTGAGAAACGTGGCAGAGTTCATGCATTGAATAATCTAGAACATTTGTATCCACTAATATGGTTCCTTTTCTTCTATGGCACTTTCAATTATCCTTGATTGACTTTGTTTGTTACCTTCGAAATTAATGAGAAGTCTCTTTCTTGTACCTACCTGACCATTTGCATGCATCTCATTATGTTGTTTATTTAATTGATAAATAGTAATATGACATGCTCTGAACAAAAGAAATGTTGAATATTACTCGGATAGAAAACTTGATAGACGCAAGAGTTTCCAAGCAGGAACAAAAGTTCAACATGTACCAAACAAGTGATATCTGAGAAACGTAGTTTACTTGTAAAGCTTGGAAATGGATATAAAGCCTGAAGAGAAACTTAAGAATCCAAGCAATGAAAGCAGACCATCAGGATAAGTAAAACGAGAGCTCGGAAGCAAGAACAAAAGCTCAGATGGGGCAAAAGGGTGCTATTCAAGAAACAAAGGTTACTCGTGAAATTGGGAAACGAGTACGAAGTTTAAAAGAAAAGGTCAAGAAATAATGAGGCCAGATCACTACAAGAGTCGTGAAGAAAAGAGATCACGACAAACAAATGCAAGGCACATAACATGTTCATATAGACATGAATGCATTTAAGACAAACATGTGCATATCATGATTGCATCATGCATGACACACACAGATATTCTAGCAGAACAAAGGGTTTTCGATGATAATTGTACAGAATCAAGGGAAGGATACTTGAGTTCCACAGATGATATGTTCGGTACTCCTAGGTACCTTTAATTTATGTTTCAAAAATTTGACTCATATTGCGAGAGGTGAGTTGAGCCTCAGGACACGCTGAGGTATTTTCAATTTGTCTTTAATTTATGTTTCAAAAATCAGCTCATATTGCGAGAAGTGAGTTGAGCCTCAAGACACGTTGAGGTACTTTTAATTTCTGTTATTGACTCATATTGCGAGAGATGAGTCAAATCTCAAGTCACAGCAAGATGTTTTCAACATTTGTCTTTAATTTATGTTTCAAAATCAGCTCATATTGCGAGAGGTGAGCTGAGCCTCAAGACACGTTGAGGTATCTTTAATTTCAAAATCAACTCATATTGCGAGAGGTGAGTCGAGCCTCAGGACACGCTGAGATATTTTCAATTTCTGTTTTCAGTTTCAGTTTTTAATCAACTCATATTGCGAGAGGTGGGTTGAGCTCTTTTTAATTTCAGTTTTTAAATTTCTGTTCATTCAACTCATATTGCGAGAAGTGAGTTGAGCCTCAGGACACGCTGAGGTATTTTCAATTTCTGTTTTCAGTTTCAGT
Source organism: Gossypium stocksii (assembly GCA_020496765.1). Lineage (NCBI taxonomy): Eukaryota > Viridiplantae > Streptophyta > Magnoliopsida > Malvales > Malvaceae > Gossypium > Gossypium stocksii. The sequence continues at coordinate 119,012,828 of CM035623.1, forward strand.
TTTTAATCAACTCATATTGCGAGAGGTGGGTTGAGCTCTTTTTAATTTCAGTTTTTAAATTTCTGTTCATTCAACTCATATTGCGAGAGGTGAGTTGATCTTTTTCAATTTCTGCTTTTTAATTTCTACTGTTCAAAAATCAACTCATATTGCGAGAGGTGAGTTGAGACTTTTCAATTTCTGTCTTAATTTCTGTTTCTCGGAGGTTAACTCATATCACGAGAAGTGAGTTAAGCCTTGGACCTCATGTTCAGATATTTTCAAATGCTATTCTCAACGTTTGCTTTTCAAAAATCAACTCATATCGCGAGAAGTGGGTTGAGCCTCAGTCACACACTAAGGCACTTTGAATGTTTCAAAAATTAACCCATATTACGAGAATGAGCAGGTCGAGCAATTTTTGGTCTCGTCTCAATAAAGGATGAAGATCGGAGCTGATTGAAGACATCAGATTTTGCCTCCTTGAAGCTGCAATGGAGCCAGTTGAAGATACAAATTGTGCCTCTTTGAAGGTGCGAGGGACCCAATCAAAGATATAGACCTCGCATCCTCAGTGAAGTCGCAGAGGCGCAGACTGAAGTCAAGTGTCATCTTCCTGAAGTTGTAACAGAGCAAATTGAAGATACCAGATCTCATCTCTGAAATTTCAGAAGATCAGGTCATGACGAATTCCATATCCTCGAAGTGGATAGATCGAGGCTACAAGTCGAAGCTCAGAAGTCGCGAGGGATTGAACCTAAAGCTATGAGAGGCGGTGGGTTGGAATAGGGTTACTTAAGAAAAGAAGCCCCAGAGCAAGTCAGGAACTAGCAAGACCGGGCAAAATTGGCCTTTCTTTATGTCTTTGCTCTATTACCATTACACGACAATGAGCAAAGAGGGGCAGCTGTAATGGCCAATTTTGGCCCGTGTAAATTAAACCAAAAATAAATGTCCATTTTACAATTCTTGAACCCAAAATTAAAATCCATTTACAACATTTTAACCCTATGACCCAAACAGAGGCCCGTGACCCATTAAGCCTAATGCACAGAAAACCCTAACCCATTACAAGTTAACCCAAATCCTAATCGGTTACAACCAAACCCTAACCGCCTCTGCCTACTTGCATCTGTTGCTACTGACACCACTGCAGCACCGCCCAAGGTCACTTCCACCGCCCTTATGCCTCAAGTGTACCTGCAAAACATTAAACGAAGATTAGACAGGAAATAGTAAACTAATCGTAGAAATGGTCTATAAAGCCCGATTTTGAATACAATGTAAGGGCTGGCATTTTTCTGAAACAATTTTACAAGTTCAAAATACAAATTCAAGGATTCAAAAACAATAAGATATCGATTTTAATTCTATTTCAACGAAGGGATACCCCCGACAGAAGCAATATCGGAAAACCAAAACACGCAAAGAGGTAATTTTTACTTTCTTTTTAATCTGTTTTCACAGGTATATATATATATTAAATAATAATAATCAGAATAATAACAAAAATAATAAGAAATAAGAAATACAAAAAAATCTAAAAAAAAATTACCTTTTTCCGGCCACCGGAACGGTGGCCGGACGGCGGCGGAACGGCGGCAGACGACGGTCCGATCATCGGCCGGTGACCGGCCGGTGACCGGACGGTGACCGGTCCGGTGACCGGAGCTCCGGGCCCGGAGCTTGCCCCCCGAACCTTCCCTCTCCTCTTTCCCTTTCCCTCCTTCCTTCTCCTTCCTTTCCTTCTCCTTTCCTTTCCTTCCCTTTCCTTCCCTTTTCCTCTCTTCCCCTCCCCCTTTTTTTTCTTCCCCGGGTGCCAAATGACCCAAAAACAAAAAAAGGGGCCTTTTATACTAACCGACCTGGGTCGGGTCGACCCGACCCAAACCGGTTAGGGTCCGCGTGCTGTGACGTCACTGGGGTTATTTTCAACCCCAGTCCTTCCGCTTTTACACCGTTGTGCAATCAAGTTTTAATTTATTTTAAATTGACCCTGAAAGTTACTCCGTGTTGCGATTTGATCCTCCCTGCCACGTACCGTTTTAAACACGCGGGAAATTTGTGTTCCTGGTCCCCCGCGTTTTAACCCGTGTTCTAATAGGTCCCTGTGACTTGTTTTAATTTTAAAATTTGGCCCGAATCTTTGTTTTGTTCTTCAATTTAGTCCCCTTTCCAGCGACACCGTTTTGGGATAACTGGGAAAATTGCCGTTTTGGACCCCTGAGGTTTTGCCCGTGTTCGAATAGGTCCCTTTTGACTGTTTTGGTTTTAAAATCTGGCCCAAAAGTTTAAATTCGTTTCTAATTTGGTCCTTTCTGCCCAATTTCATATTTTTTTATTTATTTTATTTGTTATTATTTATTATATTATTATGCATTTTAATATTTATTGTTATCATTACATAATTATTGTTTAGTTTTTTTTTCTTTTTTCTTTTTTAGGTTAAAATCTTGTTTTGTTATTATGATTTATATTATTATATTTTTATATCATCATCGTTCTCATATATTATTATTATCATTAATATTATTATTATTATTATTATTATTCATATTATTATTATCATATTCGTACGTAAAGTATAGTGTAATATTTTATGATATTATTAGCATTTAGTTTAAAACAAAGATTATACTTATTTTGTCATTATATTATTATTATTGTGTATATAGGTTATTATATTTTTATAAGTTATTATTAGCAGCATATTTTAACCTAATTACTAATAATATCTTTATATATCTTTAGATATTAATATGTTATATGTAAGTATTAGTTTAGTAATAGTTGTTTTAGATACCCTAATATATTGTGTATTCATGTTTTAAACGCTATATTCACGTATTATATATAGATCCTAATAATATGTCGTATTTGTGGTTTTCATTATCGATATGTATTATTATCTATATTATCATTATTTACCCACCTCAATATATTTTATCCAAAACAAGCATTTTATATATTATACTTATACATTGCGTGTATATTCATAGACCTCACATTGTGCATATTATGATTCCTATCGTATTTTTAGCACATCATTTCCGTTATTGTTTTTTGATATTGGTCGCTCTTATTAATTTAACACTTCTCGTTACGAATTACACTATGTTTAGCCCTACACCAAATCGTCCTTTATACAAAGGCAATGTTTCGGTATTTAGACATTCGAGAAATCGTGCCCTAACGTACTGGGTTTCAATTTTCTCGTCTAAATCTAACTACCCAAATATCCTTCTTAAAACATAAATTTTAATAAAAACTTTATATATATATATTATTATCATTTCGCGTATCACGTCGTCATTCATGTTCGTATTATCTTTTATTACCGCGTCCCCTTCTATTTTACTGTCATTTCATTACACGTTCTGTAAAGTACCTTTTACCCGACGTAAAGTTGATTTTTCATAAAAGGCCACGTTCATGCTTAGACACTCGGAAAATTGTGCCCTAACGTATTGGGTCTCGATTTTCTGTTTAAGCCTAAATGACTGGATGGCCTTTCAAAGTCCAAGCATAATCTTAATATAAAAACTTATTTTCGGGAATTCGAGACATTGTGTCCTAACGCATTGGATACGATATTTTGCTATCCCGAGGTAAGATTTTCTAAAATCGAGGCAATGTTCGGTACTCAGGAATTCGAGAAATAGTACCCTAACGTATTGGGTTTCAATTTTCTTCGTTTATCCCAAGTATTCGAATATTCTTTCAAAATAAATACACAAACTCTAAATAGAAGACAAGTTTAGCCTCACAGGTCGAAATACCGTGTCCTAACGTGTTGGATACGATATTTTGCCTTAAGGCAAACCGGCCTCCTACTTATACACGTTTTCAATCCCCAAATGAATTTTAAAACAAATAAAGATCGTATTTTAGAATTCTTTCAAAGTTTCCGAATTATCGACTCTCAAGACATTAATTAATCAATAAGGTACCGGTTTCCGGGCGTATCGGGGGTGCTAATCCTTCCCCGTGCGTAACTGACTCCCGAACCTATTTTTCTGGTATGCGGACCAAAATCGTTGTTTTAATAAATCTAATGGTTTATCAAACAACCCCTTTTTGAGGTGACCGATCACACCCTAAAAAAGATCGGTGGCGACTCCAGTTTATTTTAAGTCGACGTCCATTTTGTTTTCACAAAAAAGGTATCGACACCTTTAATTTTATGTTTTATACTTAGGAGAGCATAGGAGAGTGAAAAGAACAAGAAACGGGCCAAAAATGGAGAAAATGGGCCAAAGCAAGGAAACAACACTGTATGGAGTTCAGCATACGGGCAATCCACATGGCCGTGCCACATTAACAGGTTTGAGCACGACTTAGACTCGACTCACACGGGCGTGCCACACGGGCGTGTCCCTGTCGTGATGAAGTTCAATTTCATGCAGAAAAAGCTACTTAGGGGCTAAGAATGACATTCCAAACTCTATATAAAGACCCTAGGAGGCCACCACAAGGGTGTACAGTCTTCCCTCCAATACGAAGAGTAAAAGGCAGGGAATTACTCGAAGGAAAGCCGATTGATCCATCTTAGAAGCCAGGATCTACATCAAGACAAATGATCACCCTTCAATCCCTTCAGGAGTTTTGGGTTTTCTTATGTTTTGTTATTTTCTTTATTGTGAGATGTTTCTTTTTATAAACATGAACTAAACCCCTAAATACCTAAGGGGGATGAAACATAAGATGAATCTTGTTATTGTTATCTGAACTATATGATAAATATTTGATCTGTTCTTAATTGTGTTTTTAATTCTTGAATTGATATTTCCGAGATATTAATTTAAGTCGAATGTGCTTAGGCAGAGGAGCAAAAGTCCTTGTTTAAGAGTAGATCTAACACAATTAAGCGGAGTTGATCGCCATCTTAAACATAGGACAACGAAAATCTACCGGATTAGAGTCAAATCTAATATGGGGATCCATAGATCGAGTTAATGCAAGATTAGGGGTTTTAATTAGAAAGAGATTTCAATCAATGAAGCTAGGATTAGTTGTTTTTAATTTCGACAGAGATATTAACATAATTTAGGGATCTCTACGGATTAAGTCGAATGAAGAAATCGTCTAGTTCAGAGTTAGATAACAAGTGAAGTCTCGGTGGATTCTTCCTTAGGTATTGTCTTTATCATTCAGTTTTCCCAAAGCAATTTCTCAATTTACTTTTTGTCGCATCCTTAGTTTAGATTAGAGTTAATTAGTTTACACAAAACCTTCATTTATTTTTAGGCTAGATAATAGGAAGAAAGTTATTACTAGTACTTTTAGTTCATTGGATTCGATATTCCGGTCTTGCCACTAACTATACTACTATTTGATAGGTGCGCTTGCCTTTTATCGTGATAATAGTTAGTTTCTAGATACGATCAATTTTATTATTTTATCACAATCACGAGATCAATGTGCATATCCGCATGATAGAATTTCTAGTACTATTTGTAAAGCTATTTACTTAGTTGGTATCACTCATCAATCGGGTTCTAATTCAGTTAGAGGAATTACTTTATTGTCCCTTCACATTTAAAATAAATTATATTATTTGAGGGTACTTTAATATTTTTATTTAAAAAACCAATAAAAATATGAATTTAATGATATTTATACTCATGCCAAATAGATTAGTAAAACCTTAAACTTACTTTTCAACAAAATTTTTATTTTAATATTTTTTATATATTTTTATTTTAATATGCACAATTTATTAATAATAATGTTGTTCCTTGACTAATAATGAAAGAAGAGTTAAGGACTTTTAGGACCAGAGCCAGAGACAATGGAAAAGAGAAAGGATCTTTGAGCTTCATGGTGAGACTATGGGGGAGAGAATATGCAATTTACCCATTCCTCCTACTGATGTCAATGATTGCAGAACGTGGTTACACAACCCCCATGATGCCTACACTTCGAAATCGACTTACTCCTGGCTTTCTCTAAAGAGGATCGGCTTTGGTCCTCACCGTCTGTATTGGAAAATTATTTGGAAGCTTAAGATGCTACCCAACGTTAAAGTGTTCAGCTGGAGGATTGGACATGACATTTTACCCACGTATGAAAATATAGCTCGTATACGCCACAATTTCTCTACTACTTGTCCAAGATGTAAGAATAAGGAGGAATCTCTTATCCATGCTCTGAAAGACTGCCCGAAGGTTCGTGATATTCTTATTTTTTGAGGTTTAAACAATAGTCTTCTTGATGGAAACTATACTCGATGTATCGACTGGTTGGAAGATGTTATGCGCGAGCTTGATTCCAAGGTTGCGGCTGACTTCTTCACACTCCTTTGGAATTGATGGAACAGCAGAAACAAGATGGTCTTTGAGGAGAAGGATGAGCCTGCAAGAATAGTTTGGGAGAGGGCACACACTCTCAGTAGTGATTTTAGAATTTTCAACATGAATGAACACCCAATTATCCCTCAAAAACCGGTGTACAAAGGCTGGAAAAACCCCTCCAAAGGGTTCATTAAAATCAATGTGGATGCAGCAGTTGTGGATAGGAATGTGGGCTATGGGATCATCGCAAGAGACGAGGATGGGTTTGTGATCGCTGGCAGTTATATTTTCGAAAATACGGCCATTGATGTGGTGTGGGCAGAACTTAAAGCTGTGACGTTGGGACTGAATTTGGCTACAAGTTTACACCAGACAAAGATTGTTATGGAATCTGATAATGCTACTCTCATCAACACTCTCAAAAACCGGGACAAAAATGTCACCATATTGGGCTGTTGTGTAAATCAGGAATGTGAGTCGATTAGAGAGTTTGATGCAATTCACTTTAACTGGATTGATAGAAATAGCAATGCTGCAGCAGATATGCTGAGCAAATTGGCCATTAAGAATAGATGTGAGTTGTTTAATATGGATTACCCTTCGGAAATCCATAAGATTATTATAAATGGTGCAATAAAATGTGTTTGACCTCTGGGTCGTTTTTCTGTCAAAAAAAAGTTGTTAATTGAGTAGGTGTGACAAGTCATCTTGATATTAACTCACAATTAATGATAAAACCATGATAAATTATTGTAGTCTATTTAGTATTGTTTATCTGATTATTTATGTGTTTAAATTTTATTTTACTTAAAATTATTTTTTTAATTTTAATATGATGAATATTTCATATGTTATTATGAATAATTAATTTTAAATATTAGGTTTTTTATTTATTATATATTATTTTTAAATAAATGTTGATGTGTGGTTTTATAAGGCAAACTTTTTAAAAATATAATTTTTTTCGTGAATCTATGTTTCTCTAAAGACAGATATTTTCTAAGACCTTTAACGGATATTTACGTAGTATCGTAACATTAATTGCTACCACTAACCGGCGACCGATAAAGCCGCCGCAAAGGCAAATAAGAACTTTGCTATTACACCAAAACTGAAACTGAAAGAAACGGTCCTTTTAACAAAAGCTTAGTTTCCAACTTTTTAATTCTAAGGGATTTCTCACTTTCATCAAATTTCCTTTTCAGGTAACACTTGAAATCATTTAATTCTTTTTTGTATCTATTGTTCCTTGTCGGTATAATCCAAACCCTTATTTTCTCTCTTTTTTATTTTATTAGATTTGTAGATTTTTCCGCTTTTACATATCAAATTTTGATTTAGATTTATGTTCTGGGAAACGATTGGATCAATGGGTTCTCTTTGTTTTTGTGCTTAGTTGATCAGATCCTGTGTTTTTCTCCTTTGATTGTTTGCATTGGAAGCGGTATGACAAAAACAATAGAAAAATAAATTATTTGCCTTCGAAATTATTAAGAACAGTTTATTTAGGTTAGGTTCATCCGGTTTTTTTATGGGTTTTAGTCAAATTTTAATTGTACATAAATTTTGTTCCATTCTTTGTAGTCTGCAAATTGTTGGGTTTTAGAATTTCCGTTTAAATTTTGTGTTATTAGATGGAAAAATTTGATCTTTTCTTTGCTGCAGAAATCTTAGGGTTCTGTTGTTGAAGTAAATGATATCTGGTTTGCAAATTGCAATGGATGAGTTACCAGAGAACTTGGTTTGGGAAATTTTAGGCAGGATTAGGAAAACTGGGGACCGAAACTCAGTTTCGTTAGCGTGTAAACGTCTTTATGAACTTGATAACGAACAGAGAATTTCTCTTCGAGTTGGATGCGGGTTAGATCCTGCGAATGAAGCTTTGGCTTCCCTCTGCAATAGGTTTCCCAACTTAACAAGAGTAGAAATCACTTACTCTGGTTGGATGTCCAAACTCGGCAAACAAATGGATGACCAGGGGCTTTCGATTCTTTCCGGTTACTGCCCGTTACTGAGTGATCTCACTCTAAGTTATTGCACATTTATCACTGATTTGGGCCTTCGTTACTTGGCTTCTTGCTCCAAGCTTTCGGCATTGAAGCTGAACTTCACCCCGAGAATTACCGGGTGTGGCATACTATCCCTTGTTGTAGGCTGCAGAAGCCTCACGATTCTCCACCTTATCCGCTGCTTGAATGTTAACAGTGTTGAGTGGTTAGAATATCTTGGCAAGCTTGAAACACTCGAAGATCTGTCTATTAAAAATTGTAGAGCAATCGGGGAAGGTGATTTGATAAAGCTAGGACCGAGTTGGCGAAAGCTAAAACGGTTGCAATTCGAGGTGGATGCTAATTACCGTTATATGAAAGTTTATGATCGGTTGGCTGTAGATCGATGGCAAAGACAGTGGATTCCATGTGAAAATATGCAGGAGCTTAGCTTGGTCAATTGCATCATCAGCCCTGGAAGAGGGCTGGCTTGTGTATTAGGGAAGTGCAGGAACTTGGAGAAAATTCACTTGGACATGTGCGTTGGAGTACGAGACTCTGATATTGTAAGCTTAGCACAAAAATCTAGTAATCTTCGGTCGATATCCCTCCGAGTTCCTTCCGATTTCTCACTGCCTTTACTGATGAACAATCCATTGAGATTAACCGACGAGAGTCTAAAAGCCATTGCTCAAAACTGTTTGATGCTTGAAACACTGAGGATATCTTTCTCTGATGGAGAGTTCCCTTCGTTTTCATCGTTCACATTAAATGGAATCCTTAGTGTGATCCAAAATTGCCCTGTCCGGGAACTCGCACTGGACCATGTCTATTCCTTTACTGATGTTGGGATGGAAGCTCTATGCATGGCTCAGCATTTAGAAACCCTGGAGCTCATGAGATGCCAAGAAATAAGCGATGAAGGGTTGCAGCTCGTAAGCCAGTTTCCCAGTCTCCATGTTTTGCGGCTGAGCAAATGTTTGGGGATTACAAATGGCGGGTTCAGAACTCTCATCGGTTCATACAAACTTGACTTGTTGGCCGTTGAGGATTGTCCTCAAATTTCGGAAAGAGCAATCTGCGGTGCGGCTAGATCGATATCATTCCGGCAAGATTTAACGTGGATGTATTGAAACATCTTTTACAGGTTTGAGTCGATGATTATGTGGGGGTTTTCTTTTGATTGTTTGTATCCTTTCTAATTTCAATGAAGATTCACAGATGTTGTTGCATCATCTTTACATGTAACAGCTGATAATAACAATGTAACTTGTATATGCCAAATTGTATTATTGATTGTTGAAAATGCTATCCTAATTTATCTTCTGCGATCTATATCCATGTAACAGGTTGAGTTGAGTACAACAATGGCTGCCTCCATTCTTTTTATTTGTTTATTTTATTTTAATTTTGAAAGAATGAATCTGTAGTTGTCCCCCATGTCTCTAATATTTACTAGACGTGAGTTTGGTTGAGTTTGATTAGATTTTTTTTTTTTATAATAATTTAGTTCAATTTTCGATTTTTTATATTATTCGGTAAAATTCTAAAGTTTTTCATAGATATTTTTTAAAAATCAATTTTTCAAAGTAAATAAAAATAATTAATAAAAATTGATTTTTTCATAAAAATTATCAATAAAAATTGACTTAGGGATGCTTTGCTGCAATTTAATGTTTAATATAAATTTATACAATTTTAAGAATATGATTATATGTTTGTTTTTAACCAAAAATATAATTATATGTTAAAAAATTATCGTACACAGGTATCTTTTGTAATTGGTACAATAAATAATTTGTCTCGTCCTTCTACCATATGAAAATATAGTTCATGTGGCATTATTTAATTAACTGAATTTTTTTTAAAACTCCTTATTGTTTACGCTAAAAATCTTAATGAGGGAATATTTTAATTACCAAATGTAGCCAAAAAAAAAATTAGATAGCTAAATAAGAAAATAAGTATATTTTACGAGTATCATGAATTAATCCTTTTCATAATGAAGCTAAGTGCAATTAATCCTTTTTATAACGAAGCTAAGTGCAAATTTATTACAGGTAATATTGAAATTTACTAATATATTTTATTTTTATTGATATTTATCATTATATTTTAAAAATATTTAGAAATTTACCATTTAACTCTTATATGGTTAAATTTTACTAGGTTTTTTTTTTATCAAAATAATATTAAAAATAAAATAAAATACCAAAATAGATTGTTGAAACAATTATGTACTAAAATAATAAATTTATATGGGTGGAGGGTGTTAGATAGGAGGCACTAGTGGAAGGTGTCAGATAAGCGGCACCAATTGTGCGTATCTGGTAGGCGACACTGGTGATGCCTATCTGATAAGCGGCACACCCAGTATATTTTTTCTCACTCCTCATTCGGATCGTATCAGTTTATATTTTTAAATTTTATTTTATGTTCTTTATAAATATTAAAAATAAAATTTCTTTTAAACTTCTATGAAAAAAATTATATTTTTTGACACTAATTAAGTTGGCATGTTATTATATATATTATATTTTAAACCAAAATATTTTATTTATTATCATTTTAAAATAATAATAATAAATATTTGTATTTATTATGTATCGTTTATGTTATTTTTTTGTTATATATATTTTATTTATTGACATGTTATTTTTAGTATTTTAATATAAAATTTTTTGTTTTTTTTATGTAGATAAAAGATTAAACACATGGAATTGGGCGTAATCAATATAGTATTACAAGATAGGAGCCTAAAAATTTCTGAAATTTAGGGCCTTGCCACCTTCTGTCAGAAGACTTGTGTTATAGGAATTTTGATAGATAGGATTCGACAAAAGAATTTAGTCATAACATAAATAACATAAAAATAAGATTGTGTAAAAATTCACAGTTTTTATTATTATTTATTCTAGTTATTCTAGTAAAATATAAAATAAATGAAAATAAAAAGAAATAGGAAGAAAGAAAAAGAATAGAAATAATATTTTGATTCTATATCATAGGAACGGAAATATGACTTCTTTTGCTTCTGATTGTTAATTCAATGTAATAACAATATTTTTTTGTTACAACAAGCCAGATTGCAGAATCATAGAAAAAATGAGTTATTTGAGTTAAAAAAAAAATGAGCTCAGCCGGGTACTGACCAGGCCGGTCCATGAAAATTGGAAATTAAAAAGTCCATTTTGCGCGAAATCAAAGCGATATTCTTTTTTTTTTTTGTTATTTGAGATATTTCTTTAGAGTCCTTGTTTCATTTAAAAATATAAATGATATATTTATAAGGTGGAATTTGTGAATGAGACAATTGAGTTGGAGTTTGAGTTGGATTTTATAAGATATATTTATTTTGTTAATATAGTATAGCAAAAAATATGATGTGGAAAAAATTGTTTGGTATTTTTTTTGTAAATAAAAGCAATATATAAAATTTAAGTATTTTGATAAATATTTAAAATCCATCAAACTTTGAAATTAATAATCGAAATTAAAAAAAACATAAAATAAAATTTAAAAACATAAACTGATACGAGCCGGATGGGGTAGTGGGGAGAAAAATTATACTGGGTGTGTCGCCTATCAGATAGGCACAAATGGTGCCGCCTATCTGATACCCTCCACTGGTGCTGGCTATCTGACACCCTCCACCCATCTAAATGTACCATTTTGGTACATAATTGTTTCAACAACCAATTTTGGTATTTTATTCTATTTTTAATATTATTTGAGTAAAAACCTCATTTTACTACTAAGTTTTCAATTTTATTACATTTTACCAATAATTTTGATTTTTTTTAAATTGAATTTTACCACTCAATATTAATTTAGATAATTTAGAAATAGAATATAATAAGAAAAATTATTTTAAATATTATGTTTTAATAATTAACAATAATTTAACATCTAAAAACTAATAGATTAATAAATTAAATTAAAATTTCTATTTAATGAAATAAAAACTTGAAAAAAATAAATATATATATCAAAAGAAAAATAAGTTTATTTTTATAAAATAATCATTTTTATTTAACTTTAAATTATATTAATTAACTTATTATTTTTAAATGCTAAATTAAAAATATAAAATATTTTTATTAAATATTATCTTTAAATTAAATAACTTTAATCAACCAAATTTAATATAGTATTAACATTATAGTGATAAATTATCTTCAGATGACAATGATAATAGTAAATACCAATCAAAGTGTAAGGACAAATTTCAATTTACACCTAAAATATAGTGATAAATTTCAACATTAATCACTCTAAAGAAAGTCCAGATAGCCACGCGTCGAGCTTATAAAGCAAAACCAGCGACAAAGAAGCCTACTCACGGGAGCACCAGATCCAGCCTCTTCAATCAAAATCCTCTTTACGGACCTGGCCAGAAGAACAGGGCCACACCAGATTAAAGAAGAAAAAAACAAAAAATCTTATAAACAATCCGACACCGTTTCCGATCTTATTAGTATTTTTGTATTATTATCTAAATTATCGTCCCCTTTTTGTCGATTTTCCTCCAAATTTCCTTTCCATCTAAACAACAGACTCTCTTTCCCGTCTCTGCATTTACGTTCTTTTTTTTTTTTTAGATTTATTTAAAAAAAAAAACTAAAGGTGATTGAGATAATTTATTCTCCTAATTATTTTTTTTCTTTTAAATTGTTTTAATGTTCACGTAATCTGAAAAGTTCAACTTGCTTTTTCTCTGATTCAATTATTTTGTACTCTCCTGTTTTTTTTAGATTTATTTTAATTTATGCAATTTTAACTGAGAAGTCAATTGAAGTATGAGTTAGATTAATCAGATTGGATCTGTTAATTTGGTTCTTCAGATTTGAAATTATAGGTTTTTTTTTTGTGTTTAGTTAAAATTGGAGTTCGATTTTAAATTTATTAAATTAGTTATTTACGCTCTTCTTTTTTTCTTTTTTCTTTTTTGTGAAATTCTGTAGGGATTTGAGTTCGTGTGGATTTGAAGTACTTTCTTGAGCATATATGGACCGTGCTGAACTATCCACTGAACAGGTTGGTGATCTATCACTACATTAGCTTTATTTGTTATGATTTTATAGAAAAAAGTGAAGAATTCATTTGCGATTAAGTTGCGATTTCTATTTAGGTTTAGAATCATTTGATCATTGCTGTTATTCTTTCTTTTTGGCTTTGGAAGCAAAATGGAAGTGCGATCGGCTATAAAAAGCAAATGATAAATTTGAAGAATTCATCAATAAATTTGTAAAGAAACATATTTCCTGCATGAATCAGGCATTACATTTTCGTTTGTTGCGGTAGATTTGGTGGAATTCCATGGATGATTCTTTTCATTTTCAGTTACTGACTGCGAAAACCAGTCTATTGTACTTGAATTTGTGTTTTATATTCTGAAACCCTGAAAAGCATGGATCTTATAATAAAAAAAAAAGGTTAGGCGTTCTCCTAATGTTCTATTTTGATGGGATACAGAGGTTTTAGGATTCTTTTAAATGCTTCAAATTGTTATTTGATAGGAAATCTCTGTTTCAAACAATTCTATTCTTAAACCGTATTCAAAGATATAGTGACGGTGACATGTTAATGGTGATTCCGTTTTGATGTCTTTTTCTCCTTTGAAGGTTCTGAAGAGGGACATCCCATGGGAAACATACATGACAACTAAGCTGATTTCAGGAACAGGCCTGCAGCTGTTAAGGCGTTATGATAATAGAGCTGAAAGTGTCAGGGCACAGTTGTTGGATGATGTAATGTTTTATAGCCCTTCTTAACATACGAGCCGGATATTATTTTGTGGATATGTTCTTTTCTCCCCCTCCAATTGAGTCACTAGTTATATTAATTTCTCTTCCACAGTAAATTGAATCACATTTCTTAAAGGACAATCTTATAGAAACAAGGATAGTCTTTGCAGTGATATTGATTGGTAAAATGACTGTGACAGGATGGTCCAGCTTATGTTCAAGTGTTTGTTAACATCTTACGTGATATCTTTAAAGAAGAAACAGTGGAATATGTTCTGGCTTTAATTGATGAAATGCTTACAGGTATTTGAACTTTGAAGAATATTGATCTTTTGACAATGTCATTCATCATAAACAAATTTACTTAATGATATTTTCTATTGCAGCCAATCCGAAACGAGCCAGATTATTTCATGACAAGTCTCTTGCTAATGAAGATACTTATGAACCTTTCCTAAGTTAAGTTTTTACCAAAGATTGATTTCATTGTCAATTTGTGCCTTTTTTTGGGGTGTATGTGCGAGTGGATAAGTAAGGTGGCTGATACTCTTTGATCTTTCAACTAGATATTCTTTAATCTTTCAGTTATGACCAGTGGTACCCTAAAATAGTCTACAGTGTCTGCTTAATGACTGCTACACAGTTAGAATTACCTTTCTAAATGTTATATCTATATATATTGGCTTCACTTCTTTATTGCATTATTTTAACTCTAAACTGAGCTGGTTCCTCTGCACTGAATCTGCTTACTGAAGAAACTGTCTTTTATTGTTAGTGATGGCTATTGACTTTTTAGGAATTTTTCATTGAAAAGTGGGTGCTGGCCCCTTCAAGTTAATGTAGTTTTCTCTTCTCTAGCACTCTCTTGCTTGAAATCCGAGTTAATTCGGTAGGATTTATCTCCATCTGCATAATGAACATGTACAAGCATCAGGAGTCTTGATATCTTGCACATAACAGACTATTAAGCGATTGTTCGTTGTAAGCTGTTTCACTAGTTGTAAAATAAATAGTTGCATGTTTTGCAAGTATATTTGATATTATGCTGAAAATATGCACGTATGCAACAGGTTGTGATCTTAGCTCAAAGGTTCTAGTTACTATGTGGTCAGCAGACATAGTATATATAAGGAGCTTCTGCTTTTTGCTGCTAGGTTCAAGAGTTTTTAGATGGAAATAATTTGTGTCTTGTAGGCCACCAAGCATGAGTTTATATATGGCTGTCAGTGTCATATATTCTTTTTTAATCTTTATTCTGCTCTCATCTGTGTTACCTTATATATTTGGAAGAATATAAATGTTTCTTCGTTAAATTTGAAAATGTTCATCCATGTACACTTGATTTCCTATCTTGTACTAAATTAACTGAACTAAAACTATCCAAAATTTGGTCTACTTTCAGGTTGCTGTGGAAAGGCAACTGGTTCATACAAGAAAAGAGCTGCAAGATACTTGCCTTGATAGTAAGGTACAAAATATGTAATCCATATAAGCAATGAAGTTGGCATAGTGTCTTGCATCCATTATCTAATGATTCTTTACATTCTTTCTTCTATTAATTTATAGTGCAAGGCCAAAAACCCAGGATGGCGTTGTTGCAAATGGAGAAAATTCAAAGAAGAAGGGCACTGCCATTAATGATGTACTAAAGGAATTGGTTGAATGGCTGTGCACACAGGTTAGCATACTGCTTTGCATTCTCCCTATGATTTTAGATGCCTTCTGGAAGTTCCCATGTCCGTTTTGCAGTCTCTGGTTGTCTCATTCTCACTCATGGCCTTGTTGCAGCATGATTTCTTGTGAAGAAGATTCTATTTTTGTTGACTTGGATTACAGTTGTCCTTACTTCTTGATGCTTAATGTCTTCGCAGCTGAAGAAGCCTTCCCATCCTGCTTGTGGTATTCCAACTGCTATTAACTGCCTTGCGTCATTACTGAAGGAACCTGTTGTCAGGTCTTCCTTTGTTCAAGCAGATGGGGTGAAGTTACTGATTCCTTTAATTACTCCGGCATCTACCCAGCAATCTATCCAGGTATTTTTTATTTACATATTTTGAGGTGGTTAAGTTTTAAAGAGGTGATGGTTTTCCTTATAAGCGATTTGAGTGGCCTAATTCTGAAATTGACAACTAATCTTTGTGACAGCTTCTCTATGAAACATGCCTCTGCGTGTGGCTGTTATCTTATTATGAGCCAGCAATCGAGTATTTAGCAACATCTAGGGCTCTTCCAAGACTGGTTGATGTTGTTAGGAGTTCCACAAAGGAGAAGGTGAGCTCTTCTAATGTGTCCATTATCCAAGTTCTGCCTTGTAATGTCTTTGTTACTGGAATAAAATGTATGCATGAGCAAGCATCCTTTAATGTGGTACATGGGCAGAATTCTGTTATTTTTCGAGCTTTCCTTTCCCCTTTTAACTTTTTCTGCAATTCTGTACTAGCTTTATGAATTTTTATTCTTACCAGGGATGAATTGCATGCTTTTAGATGCAGGCTGATTAATCTATTTCTATGTCAATTTTATCATTTGAAACATGTCTTTGGTTTGTGTAATTATTTATTTGGGTATGACCAACTGCGGCCAGGTTGTCAGGGTTGTTGTATTGACCTTTAGGAACTTGTTATCCAAAGGCACATTCGGTGCTCAGATGGTTGACCTTGGACTGCCACAGATTGTTCAGAGTTTGAAAGCACAAGCCTGGAGTGATGAGGTAAGAAAACAGAATGTTTAATGCTTATGTTAAATCTTATTTTTCCTTCAGCTTAATTGTTAGATTCAATGCAGCTATGCTGAATTTTATGTACTCTTTATATACTGATTCTTGCATACGGATTTGATTTGGATATCTCATAGGATCTATTGGAGGCTCTCAATCACCTGGAAGATGGGTTGAAGGATAACATTAAGAAACTGAGTTCCTTCGATAAATATAAGCAAGAAGTTCTCCTTGGTCATCTTGATTGGTCACCCATGCATAAAGATCCATTGTTTTGGCGGGATAATGTTTCATGCTTTGAAGAGAATGATTTCCAGGTATATTTTTTCTTTTGTTTCTCATGGCTTTCAAATTTTCATGCTGTTTGCTTGCTTCTGGGTAACTTTACGAAGAGCAATTCAAATGTAAAAATGTTAAAGTTGTCCAATTGGTCTCTTCAAAAATTACCGAACACCCAAATCTTCTTAGCCTAGTATTGAGAAACACCAACTTACCACCACACACACTCACACATGTAAACTGTTAATTTGTGCAGTGTTTTGGCCTTTTGTTATGTCTATCACTCTTAGAAGGAAAGTACTGCCTGGATTAGACAATATGTAACTCCCTGATGATTGCTTGCCTATCAGTAACAATCATTCATACGCAAGTATAGATATGTAAATTTTTTAAAAAGAATGTGTTCTATGAAAAAAGAAAGTATCTTGTCTGATAATGTGCTAAAGTTAAATTTCCAAAGTGATGTTCAATGTTGTCAAGGGAGCCAGGTGCACTCTAGGTGTTACAATCGTTACATATATACATTCATATGTGCATAAGTATATGCATGTTTTTGTATGTCTGTGTATATGGAAAATGGGCAAAAGATACATAATCATAACAAATGAGTGTTGCTGCTGCATTTGTCCTCAAAACGAGTTATTGTCATAACAATTTGTTCACATCTGCTATTTTTTGTTGCGTAATGACAAGATCTGGGATCAGTTAAAACAAGCATATTTTTGTAGATTTAGAATATCCAAGTAGAAAACCGTGTGGTAATTATATCATGTACTTTCCCAGGTTCTAAGGGTCCTCATTACAATCATGGAGACGTCCAGTGACCCAAGAGCTCTGGCTGTTGCTTGCTTCGATCTCTCACAATTTATTCAGCACCATCCTGCTGGCCGGGTGATAGTAAACGATCTCAAGGCAAAGGAACGGGTGATGAAGTTGATGAACCACGACAGTGCAGAGGTTACCAAGAATGCCTTACTCTGCATCCAGAGGCTTTTCCTAGGTGCCAAATATGCTAGCTTTTTGCAGGCTTAGTTCAGCTTCATCGTGCTCGGTCATGTCTCATCGGATGGTAAGTAATTTATGCTTTGTAGAAGTTTTATATTCTCGTTCAAGTTCAGTCGGGATGGCTGATATTTCTATCGGATACTTCATTGCGAACATGTATAAGGAATTGTTTTGATTCTTTTGTCAAAAAAACCTTCAAAATTAGTGTTTTTAAAATTTTGAGTTGTGGTGGGTGTAGAATAAAATGTATGCAGTCCTTGCCCTGTTTTTAAAATAAACTGCATTACAATGAACAACTTATTTTTAGCTTGAATATTTTGAGCTTTGATGACTCTCTGTTTTTTTTCTTACTCTTTGGTATCTAGTAAATACAAATACATATGTGCAGTGGTGAAGCAAGAAATTTTATTGGGGGCTGAAATTAAATTGTATATTTTTACGATATTAAAAATATAATTTCATCATTGTAATAGTTTATCTTTATAATTTTTAAAAGGTTAAATTATTTTTTTATTATTTTTGAGGGTTAAAGTGTAATTTTATTATTAATTTAAAATTTTATTAATTACAAATGGTCTAAATTAAAAATTACTTATTTTAGGGGGTCATGGCTCTTGGGTCTCTACTAAGTTTCGTCACCGCTACTACAAATAGGGAGAGATTCATTTAAATCAATATATAAATAAAAAGTTTTATGCTCTTTTTAACCAGAGATCATATTTAAATCCACGGTTAAGATTAATAATGATTAAAAATATGCCTTAATCCAACAATTAACTTTGAGATCAACATTAAAATTTGTTTGGTGCATACCAAAAAGAAATCTCACCGGTTTCTTCCAAAACAATGGAAAGTCTATATTTAAATTTTATTTATCTTCTTTTACCATTCAAACCAAAATTTTTTCACAAGTTGTACATAAATTATTTAATTCTCGCTGTTAAACTTCCTCTCAATTCATGATTTTTTTTTTTTGAATTTTCACTTCAACATTTTTAAACATTGAATATGAAATCTAGCCTAAAAATAATCATAAGGGAAACAAAATCGTTTTACAACTAATCATTATGGCAATAAGAAGGGAAAGTGCATTGGCAATTAAAACTTTTAACTCGTAATTAGTTTGAAATGTTAGGAGATTTTTTTTTTTCAATTTTTTTTTTCATAAATATTTTTGTCGTCTTTGAAGCAACTTTATTATTATTAACTTTCTTTTTACCTTTTTACATTCTATTTGAAAAAAAAATGCAAAAAAATTGAGAATAATAATAAATATAAAGAAAAGCACTGAACTTAAATATAGTAATTTCTGCATATATATTTGTAAATAAGGTGACATAAAGACAATTGATAGTCACTGATTACCCCTTTGAATTGATACAAAGGTATTGAATAGGTACCTGAGGATCCACCGTATACTGCCAACACTGCTGTGGGGGCTTTTAGGCTTCCTCGAACTTTCCTATGTTAAACAGGCCAAATTGTATATATAACTTTTTTCAATTTATATATATTGTGAAAGAAGTATACTTTTATATGCTGAAATTGTACTTCATATATCAATATATGTATGAGGAGAGAAATGGGTGTGAAATTCAATTCCAGAAAATCCAAAAATGTGGAGTTGGTATTGTTTGAAGTTTAGCTCAATGAAATTGAAGCATACGTGAATCTTCCCCTATAATGCATAATATGCAATTAATAGAAAGCAAAAGCGACTAAAAGGCCCACAAGCAAACCCAGCTCTTACCATTCCAGGCACGTAATACACATTTGCTTACATCCCACCCACGTGACTTTGGTTTGGTTTGATTCGATTTTATTAAATTTTTAAAATTTTATTTTTATATTAATTTTATATTTTAAATTTTTGGGTTTATTTAGAATTTGTGAATATTTTTTTTAATAATGTGATTTTTAGAACACGAATTTACGTTTTTTTTTTAAAGTGCAATACATTTTATCAATAAACTTAATAATTATTTTTGCATTATAGCTTTTGACATTATTTGTATGATTATATTGAATTTTAAAGTCATCTTTTAAATATAAAAACTCAATTAAAAATTAAATAAGAATAAATTTTGCTTTGGGTAACACGGTTTTTTAACTCTCACTTTAAAACCCTTCCATAAATTTGAATGGTTTTCGATTTTTTTCTCACCCCTAATTTTTTCTATTATTATTCATATTACTTTTTATTCACTATTATTTAATATAAATTTAATCACGTTTCATAAATATAATTTAGATAATTTATTTATACACTTATACATAGAAATTATGGAAAAGTAACATAAGAGGATCTGACTTTTTTTTATAATTTAATTGACACTGTGGTTACTTAAATTTCATCACATTCAAATATAATTATAAATATTCAAATTTAGGTGAGACGAGTTATTTTAAATTCGAATTATTTAAAAATTATTTCTTTAGATTATTTTTGTAGCGACGTAAAAAATTTTGCTTCGGTCGCTAATTGAGGTGATTATTTGAAACTTTTGAAAACCGAAGTTTGATTTTGAAAAGAAAGAGGAGCCGCCACCGATCCTTTTTTAGGTGTGATCGGACACCTAATAAATCTTTGTTTTAAGAAAAAGTTTTATTTTTGATAAAAGAAAGACGAATTTAGGCCTGCGTGAAAATTCAGAAAAAAATAGGGTCCGGGAGTCGGTTACGCACGGGGAAGGTATTAGCACCGCCGCGACGCCCAAAATTGGTATCTTATTAAACACATGTTGTCTTAATTTTCAAAAATGCGAATTCAATTTAACACTTAATCGTGATCCGATTAAAAAAACAAGAGTTTTTAAGTTTTCGGCTTTTTAGAAGGACGTCCCGTTTTTAACACAAGCCGATAAATTTCACCCAACATAGCGATGAAATCGATGACTTACTGTTAAATCGATAGTTGGCTTATTTATTGAAAAAATATGAAAAAAAATATTTTAAAAATGATAAATAAGACTAAGAAGATTATAACAAAAATGCAAATATTGGTAGAATTAATGAAAAATATTAACTTAACATAAGAGCATTAGAATAATAATAATAAATTTACAATGAAGAAAAGAATGGAAATAATGTACATAATAATATAATAAGAAAGTATTATATTTAATAAGTATTTTAAAAAACACCTATATGTATATATATATAAAATATGATTAATGATAGCGAAAATAATAAGTATAATATGGTATTAAAAATATATACATAATATATATAAGAAAAAAATATAATATAGTATTAAAAGTATGTAACTAATAGAATGGAAAATATATATACAATATATGAAAAAAATAACATATATATAATATATAAAAATATAACGTTAAAAACATATATATGTAATGTACAAATATATATATATATAATAGTATTAAGAATATATACATAAGATAGTATATATATAAAAAATAAGTAATGAAATAATATGGACGTAAAATGCGTATATACATATAGGTCAATAAATAATAACATTATTAAAAATAAGTAATAATAATGAAAATAATAAGATTAATAATAAAACAGTAATAATAAGTGTATTATAAAAAGATGAAAAATAATAACTAAATATATAGTAGAAACAAATATAGTAATAATGATAAAAATAATAAAATATTCCTAAAGATAGTAATAACAACAGGTAGTATAATAATAATAACAAAAAAAGAATAATGTAATTAATAAATAAAGTATTAAAATGATAAGAAAGGATTAAATTGAAAGCGAATAGAAAGTTCGGGACAATTTTTAAAAACAAAAACAAATGAAAGGGACTTATTTGAACACGCGCCAAACTAAGGGGGTCCCAAAACACAATTTTCCCAGCTATTAAAACGCTGCGCAGCGTGGGGGACCAGAATGAACACGGAACGAAATAACGGGGCCGAATTATAATTAAAAGAAAATTTGATTGCAATACATAAAAAAAGCGGAAGGGCTAAAGGTGCAATTAGCCCTTCCGTAGAAAACACGCGGATCCTCTCTGGAGGGGCTCGGGCAATCAGATCGGAGGTTCAAAACGGTGCCGTTTTTGGCACATTGGACTGAAGGTTGAAACGGCGTCGTTTCGTCCTTCTATAAATCAAAATTTTCTTAAAAAATTTTCATTTTTTTGGTTTTAAAACAAAAACAAGGGAGAGAAAAGAGTTTCTCTCTGGGGGGTTGGGATTTCCGGCCATAGTCCGGCCAAGTCTCCGGTGACGCGCGGCCGCGAGCCACCGCCGGCCACCGTGCACGGTGGCCGAACTTCTAAAAAGGTAAAAAAATCTCCTCTCTTTTTTATTTTTTATTTTTTTTAAACAGTATAGAGGTATGTATATATGTATTTATGTAAAATAGAGAAAGGAAGAAGCTGATTCGAAAAACAGAAAAAGGAACGGATGTAATCACCTCTGTGTTTTCCGTTTTGGTGTTTATTTCTCTGATTTTGGGTTCCTATTTTCTCTGCTTCGTATAAGTGTTTCGTTTGTATGAAAATTTACTGTTTTTTGAAGAAAAATACTTTCGTATTGATGATAGTCCGAATCCCCTTTACAAAAAATACCATTCGGCTTTTATAGCCTCTATTTTAAAAGTTGTTAGCTACTTTCTGTCTATTCCTTCAAATGTTTCGCAGGTGAAGGGCGGTGGAGACGTGACCTGGAGGGCGGTTGCGATGTTTGACGCGACAGAGGTGGTGGAGTAGGGTTGTCAGAGGCCAAGTGGGTAACCACTTGGGGGCTAGGGTTTCTGAGTGTAAATGGGCTTGGGTAGGTTAGTAGATTTGCTGTTGGGTTTGGAGTTCGGGCTTAACGAGTTTAATAGGGTTTGGGTCTTTTAAATTGGGCTGACCGGGTTTAGTTTGTGGGTTAGGTCTGTTTTAGTTAGGTGGGTTTTAATTGTATTGGGTTTGGTTGTATTTGGGTTAAATGGGTTTGAATATTTGTAAAAAGGACATTGGTTTTATTTTTTGTTTGGATTCATTTGATTTGGGTCAAAATTGGCCACTACAATTTTAGTTTTAGATTGTTTTAGATTTAAAATATTTTAGTTTTGAATTATTGATATTTTATGATTAAATTTTAGTTAAATCAAATTTTAATTTAAAATAATCAATTTAAAAATTAAAATTTAGATAAAATTCTAACAAAACATACATTTTATTTAGGGTAAACTATCAAAATAGTCACTTGTGTTTGCCTCAAGTCATATTTTAGTTATTTATGTTTGAAATGTTACGTTTTAGTTACTTATCTTATCGTGTTGTAACGTTAGTCACTGAGCCGTTAATTGCCAGTAAAATTGTAACGGTAAGCTAACATGGCATGTTGAATCATCATTTCAAATGAAAATTTTAGGTTAAATTCCACATTTGGTCCCTATATTTTTTCGTTTTGAGCAATTTAATTCTTTTATTTTATGTTCTTTTAACCTTTTTTTTTTGTTTATTTTCCATTCTCTTCTGCTTCTCCCTTTGTTTTCCTCTATTATCTATTTTTTTAATATAGTTTTTTTATGTTTTCCATTTGTTATAACTAATCCCTATACTTTCATTTTGGTGAACAATATTTGTTAAAGCCAAATATCTTTGATTACATACTTTGTGTGTAAACCCAGAGACCGATTTCAATCACTGCAAGATAAATAAAATTGATCCTATTGAATTAATCAATAACGATTATTCTTCAATGTATAACAGAACGCCAAGATAAATTCTATCAAAGACATTGATTTGCTTACCAAATTGATGCCAAGAACTAGAAACCAAGCTAACCCTAATAAGATCAGAAGGATTAACAAGATTCATGAGAATCTTCATTAAAACATTAGGTCCAAATAATTCTATAAAATCACTACAATAATCTATTTTTGGATCCTTGGTATAGCTTCAGCAAAAACTATAAAATATCAGAAACCTCAATCAACAATTGTCAATCATAAGCATAAATTAAAAAAAAAAATCTAAGTTTTTATTGAAGATCAATACAAAATTGGAACTCTTAGCTAAAAACATATTAAAAACTAATCAAAAGGAGGATTAAACTGAACGTACATGAAATACCTAATACCAAAATAAAAGTATAGGGACTAATTTTAACAAATGAAAAATATAGAAAAATTATGTTAAAAGAAACGAAGAAGGGAGGAAAATAGAGGGAGGGAGAAGCAGAAGAAAATGAAAAATAAACAAAACAAAAAAAGAAAGTTAAAAAAGCATAAAAGAAAATTAAATTTCTCAAAACCAAAAAATATATGGATCAATTGTACAATTTAACCTAAACATTTCATTTAAAATGATAACTTAACGTATCACATCAAATTATCGTTATACTGTTAATGTAATTAACGGCTCAGTAACTAAAATGTTACAACATGATAATGTAAATAAATAAAACATAACATTTCAAACATAAGTGATTAAAATATAACTTGAGGTAAACAAAAGTGACTATTTTAGAATTTACCCTCCTACTTAAAAAATAATAAATTTCTTTATTTTTTCCTGGAATGAAATATTAGAATATTCTCGAAGACAAACTCTGACACTTTGAAACAGATTTAATCTCTCTTTTTCTAAATTAAAATAAAAAGTAAAATATATATATATATATATATATATATATAAAGTAAACAAGTGCAATTCTGAAGTGAAATCTGAGAATTATTCATCATCTGAACAAGCACAGCTGTCAACTCTTGAGCTTTAGCTACAAAAATAATTTTCCTCTAAAATTAAATAAAAATAAAAATTAAAATAAAATAAACCTGAAATTTTATTCATTATCTGGCTGGCTGGTGGATTAGGTACACCTCTAGATCCTGCCAACTTAACAACTTAGATTCGAATTCTTGCACATCAATTATATATAAAATTTTAATTTTTTTATTATTTATGGATTTTATTATATTATATTTAATTTTTTGTTGGTTAAATTTTATATTAATTTAATTCTATTTTGTAATTTTTTTAATAAGGAAGTACGCGTTTAAACATGATTCAGCCTATATTCTCTTGATTGTTATAATAGTGACAACGCCAATTGAATTAAGGTTTTACTTTGGTCAAATTTTGCTATTAGCTCTTGTATTATATAAAAACTGTAGATTTAATCTCTATATTCTAATTTGATAAATTTTGATTATTGTTTTTTTTTTAATTTTAAATTTTAATTCTGATCCAAGCAATTATAGTTAAATTTGTTAGGGCAAATTTTGTTTAATCTCGTACAATGCATCAATTGTGAATTTAGTTATTGATATCTCCTTTGATCAATTTTAATTTTTAAATTTTTTGAATTTTTAAATTTTAGTCTAGTATATACTAAATCAATTAACTAAAATTACGTGATCTTTTTATGAGTAATACGTGAAAATAATAAATTAACGTCACATTACATATATGATAATATATTTGTGGCATAATGCTTTAAAAGTAGTAAAATTTAACTTAACGAAATTAGCAACTCCTATTTTTGTTAGGAAAGAGATGACAATTTAAAATTTTAAAAACACAAAAATTAAAAAAATAATTAATTTAAAATACAAAGAGTAAACCCATAATTTATGGATACCTACTGATAAAATTTCACCATTGACTTTTACATATATGATAAACATAAAACTTAGACATATATATATATATATATATACACTATTTTTTTGATGTATTTATTAAATTATTTTTAGTTATTTGTTTTTTTAAATATTTTTTAAATGTGATTAAATATTAAAACACAATAATACATTTTAAATAAATATACGTAACAATTATGGTAATTTAATTAATTAAACCATTATCACCATCATATATTATTTTATTTTTTAATATGTTGTTTAAACTATGTGTATCAAACTATTTTTAATTTTTTAAATTGATTACGATTTGATTTAATTTTAAATAATGATTTTAATTAATTTTTATTATTTTAAATTAATTGTTATAAATTACTTTCTTTAATATTTTAAAATAAAAAGAATAATATTAATTTTTTAAGCTTTAACTTATTTGTTTTTTAATTACTATATTGTTTTAAAATATATATTTAAATAATTTTTAATTTTAAAAATATTTTTTCAACTAAGGGAAGTTTTAGTATATTAATAACCAAATTACTTCAAACATGTTTGTAAAAATTAAAAACCAAATTTATTGATTTCAATTAAATTTTAATTTGTAACTTAATGAAATACCTAATCATGCTAACCATAAAAAACATGGACTAAAAGTGAAAATAATCATTAACCTTCAAGTCACCGACTTAAAGCTGATGAGAGGGACCAACTTATATTAAGTAAAATATTAAAGGAGTTGAAATAAAAGGATCTGATTTAATCTATAGCGTATGTATGTATGTATGTATGTATGCATGTTAAAATTGAAATGAGAAACATATCATTTAAATTTCAACTAAAAACAAAATCAAATTTATAATTAAGTATTCAAAACATAGTCAAATTAAATATTTCATGCAATAAATTGAATCAAAGGAGTTAAAAATAATTAAAATAATATAAAACATCAACTAAATTCAATAAATAGATTAAAAATTTAAGAATAGGGACTAAATTATAAATCTGGCAATGTCCAAAGGACTTATCTTGGAGATATCCCAAAAAAAAAAAAAAAACCTTCCATTGTGAATGACAGGAATAATGTAAATTAAGAAAGAATATGTGATAGATTATGAATAATGTATAAAATCAATAAAGAGAAAGATGATGAAGGAAAAAAAAAAAAGTTGAATCAAGAAGTATGACATCACATATTAATTTAAGATAAAAGATCAAATTGTGAAAATGTGAAAATTATTGTGGCTTTAGTTTAAGTATTCAAAATTCATGGGGTCAAAAATATATACATGGAAAAGTTAAGGGTCAAAAGTGAAAATACCCAAAGGAGGAAAAGACTAAAATATAAAATAATTGGTGGATGAGGACTAAATTGAATAAGTGAATAAATGAGAGGGATTAAATTGTAATTCTATTTTAAAAGTGAGTACCGGCTCGAAAGTGAATGTTGAGAGGAAAAATGGTTATTTCCCATTTTGGATATATAGCAAATTATTAAAGTATAATAATTATGGATTATTTAGTGTTGAAAGATAATTGGTTGAGATATTTTATTATTGTATAATTATTTTATTATTAGATATTTTTATTAATTAATTAATGGATGAATAAATGAAAAAAAGAAGAAAAGAAGTTATCCATCATTTTCCCATGTTTTTGTCTACCATGGGAGAAAAAGAAGAAGTTTTGAGATTTTTTTCAATTTGATCCTTTCTATCAAAATTCATTATTTTTATTTAAAAATCAAAGGAATTTCCATAGCCTCCAAGAAGGGCAAGTGACAGCAAGACTATGGTGAGTAGGAATATCATCTTGGATTCAAGAGAATTGAAGTTGGAGGAGATAGAAAATCAAGCCAAGACTTAAAATCGATAAGACAAGATAAAAACATTAAAATTTTGTCATGTTTTTAAGCATGATATTGTTAAAAAAACATGCAAATGATGTTAAAGTAGAATTCTGTTATATAAAATTTTGTGTTTTTAATATGTTAATGAAGAGAAAGAAGAGAATGATGGAAAATATTTTAGAAAAAGGGGAGGAGATGAAGAAAGTGGTAAACTTAAGGAAATGAAAATTTTAGCTAAAAAGAGATAAGTACTCGAATGAAATCCGGTTATTTTTCAAATAACTGAAGTGAATCATGCGGCAAGTTAAATGTATGGTATGTAATAGAAATCATGGACTAAAATGTTAATGATTAATATTTAGTGTAGAAATTGGCAAAGCAATTTCTTTTGAGAATATGTAAGTTGTTTAGAAAAAAAAATAGTAATAATGACTCAACTTTAAAAATTTACCAAAAATTATAGAAAATGAGTTAGAAAATGAACAAAACATTGCTATATATATATATATATGATTAGGGCTAAGAATTCGATCGAATCGAGTTGAATTGAGTCAAAAAATTTCGAGTTAGTCGAGTTGACGAATCCTATTTTAGCAACCAAACTCAATTTGAATTTTTTTGAATCGAATCGAATCAAGTAAAAATATTTCGAGTCGAGTGGAGTTAACGAATCTTATTATTTATACTTAATTTTGCATTTACATGGACTAATTATTTAACTAGTAGACAAAATACAAGCTTTTAGATTAAATTTGATAAATGAAAAAGAAAGAAAAGTAAGACTACTGGGTAAACATTTATCAAAACGACGTAGTTTTGCCTTTTTTATTTGAATTTTTGAATAACTTGAATTAAGTGTGAGCGATTGGTATAATAGAGTGAACTTGTTTGAGTTAAATTAGAAAAATTAATAATGTCAAATTAAAATCTTGTTACAATATAACTATCTCCATGTTAGAGCACATAAATTTAAAATCATATATATTTGAAAACTTTTTTAAAGCATAATAATAAGAAGATATTTTAGTATGATAAACTTGAATCATTAATCACTTATTTAGATTCCAAAATTATTATTCTATAAAAATTTTAAATTTTTAAAATTTTAACTTTTTTTTATATATATTTTAGATTTTTTTAAAAAATATATATAATTTTTTAAAAATATAAATTCTAGAATTTTAAAAATTATTTTCAATTTTTGAAAATTATTTTGATTATTTTGTATTTTTTGTTAAGAAAGAAACCAATTTGCTCATTTTCAAAATTGATAGGGATCAAAAAGGTATTTATATTAATTTGTTATTCGAATTATTCGAGTTATTTGAATTGTAAAAATTCAACTCGACTCGAACTCGAAATCCAAAATTTCTTATTCGAGTTGACTCGAATAATTCGAATAACTTGATTTGATTAACTCGATATTTGAATTTTTTTTGTTTTTTTAATCGAATCAAATTTTGTTCACCCCTATATATGATAAATAAAAAGTTAAAAGTATCCAAAAGTTATATCAGTCAGTTATTAATTAAGAGTTATCACATTTCAAAATGATGAATTATGTTTCTTAAATTCAAAAATTATATTTGTTTATTATTAACAATGAAGCACGATTATTCAATGATATATCTATTGAATAACTATGATTATTGTTAAAATATGTGGCTTTCATTTAAATAATTGTAAATAAGAGAGAAATTTTATTTGTATGACGCACCAAAAATGTAGAAACAAAGTTTCTTTCTAGTCTCTCACCATCTTTCATAGTTTTATATTGTTCTATAAAGAATTGTTGTAGAAATTGACATTCTTGCTATGCTTTGCTCAGTGCTCAATTGATTGTTTCTGTCAGTGTAAAACATATATAGTTATTAGGCTTCATTGTATCTTCAAAATTCATTTGTGAGTAACTTTTTTGCATACCATAATATAGGTAAAGGTAAATAAAATCTTAAAGAAAATAGTATTAATACACACAACACTTTGAAACATTGGTTAATTTCTCGTAATTCAGTATTATCTCCACACATCAACAGTAATTACAAAAATTAAGTTGATGTTTTATGTTAATTTTTATCCCGAAAACATTTCCTCTACAGCATTAGAAGCAGAAAAACGTGCTAAAAAATGTGGTGGAATACTGGATTTTAATGTATACATATAACTTTAAAAAGCTGACGTGTCTTCAGGTCAGAGGTGACAAATGTCATCATTTGAAATGATTTATGTGAAAAATACTTTATTGGATTTTTTTTAGATGGGCTTATTTTTAATATGGTATATTTAATTTTTTTATCTCACATTATATTATTGTTGTAATACTTAATCTCGTATTTATAATTATTTTTATATTAATTGCATATAAATGAACTGTCGATCTAAAAATCTAAGTCAATTTAACAAAAAAGGAAACAATGAATTGAGTGAAATAAATAAATAAATAAAACATGGCAGCCACAAAAGGGCGGGTAGTACATTAGATATTGAATTGGCATAAGGCATTTGCCAGTTGATATCCCAACCTTTTTGTTCCCCTACTCTCCATGTGCTTCCCAGTTGTTTTTCAAGCTCAGATTTATTTAAAAAACTAATATTATTTAATTTAAAATTTGAAACTTTTTAGGTATAAAACCTTTTCAGTTTCTTTTAATTTTAAAATAGAGTAAATTAATCCATTTTTGAAAAAAATGGAGCAATTTAGTCTTTACCACTTTCAAACATAAGCAACTAAAGGCAATTAATTATAATGTTAATATCTTCTGTCAATTGTACATAATATGTTTACATATTTTGTCATTTTGACCTTAGTTTTAAAAAAATTCAACAAATTCAACCTCAACATTTATACAAATACTGCGGGATAAATTTGTTAAATTAGTACTAAATTGACAGGTGTATAAACTTTGAGCACTAAATTTGTCATTATACCAATCAAAATCATGTATAATTAATGGAAAACATTAACGTCGTGATTAATTATCATTAATTACTCACATTTGAAATTGAAAAAGATTAAATTGCTCTGATATTTTTTTTAGAATGACCACTTTGTTAAAATTTAAAATTAAGAAAGATTAGAAAAGTTGTTTTACCAATTTTTTAATAGGAGGTTTTTCACTTTTTGCTATAATTTAAGGATAAATAAAATTGATATAGAGGATGAAAATGAATATTGGATTTATTGATGTCCTTTTTTTAAACAATCATATGATGAAATTAGATTAAGGTTAAATGTTGAATTTATTGTTTAACGGGTAAAAGAAATAAATTTTTGGGTTAAAGTTAAAATTTATTACTATATTAATTGTATAAATTTTATAAAAAATTAAAAAGATAATTTTACCACGTCCGGAGGGATAAGGTCACTGCCTGCTCTTTGTCTCTACCTCTAGATTAAATTTTTTTAGGGATTAATTACAGAATGACTAAACCTTTCAAAATGATTAAATAATAATCAAACCTTGTGAAATGTACTTAAATAATGATTTTTCAAGTCTTTTGCCGAAAAATTTAATACAAAATTAAGTGTATATTTACGTGTTTAAAATAGATTTCATAGCAACTAATTAAGTTAAATATGTCTTTTGGGTTCAAAAATTACTTAAAAAAACATAAAAACATAATTAAAAATTTAATATAAAACTTTTATTTGAGCGGTTTAAATGAAATAAATCTTTATTTAATCATTTTAAATATTTAACTTAAAATTTTAAAATTATTTAATCAGATAAACCCATAAAAGGTTTGCCCAATTTGTACTTGGATTAAACTTGAATTCCATATTTTGTTTTGTAATATCCTCTTTCTTGTTTTCATTAATTAAAAAAAAATTACATTTGCATGTGGATTTTTTATGCATGTATTTTAGTATGAAAAGATTACGTAAAATAATGAGGTCACATCATTTATATTTTTTTATTATTTTAATACTATATCAGTGTTTTTATCTTAAATTTTTAGTATTTTTATCCTAAAAAAAACCCAAATGAAAACCCTGAAATTTAGAATGAAATTACTGGCATGACATTAAATTATTGAAAATGGATAATATTCTTATTTCTTATAATCATTTCTCATATTTTAAGTACTTAAATGATACTTGTAATGGGGATTAGTAATTTTAAATTGTAACTGGTATTCTTGTAATAAAATAGAGAAGTTAAAAAAAAAATTCAAATCCTATTACTTTTTTCTTAAATAATAAAATAATGTTAATTTAATTATAATTTTTACTTGACTCGTTGAAAAAAATATATTATATATATTTTGCAACAGAAAGAGACCAATTTTTTCATTTAATTTTCAATAATTAATTTTAACAAATGATGCATTTTATTTTTTATCCTTGAAAAAAAATAATAAAAGAAATTAAGAAATAACAATATAAAATATCAGTATTGGCACTAGCAAAGGGAGCCAAAGGAATGAATGTTGAGACATGCCATGTGGAATGTCATGTGCATTGCTTTTCTTTTAAATTCCTTTTCAACTGGAAATTCATAATTAATTAATATCAAAAGGGAAACATTCATAAAAATTACTATGTGCAGATAGTTTGTGCTTGTTTTAATTAGGTATATAGTTAAATTCAGTCTTTTAACATTTATATTAAATTAGTTTGAGTTAATTTATCTCTCAACCTTTTAAAAGAAATTAAATTTGATCATTAAAATTTTGAAATATAGTTGAATTATTATTTTTTTAACAAAAATACTGACCAAAACGTTAAAATTTTAAACATGTTAACTTGCATGGCAATCCACGTGTATTTCATTCTATTTTTTAAAATTTTTTATAAATTTCTTTGTAATTTTGAATTTTTCAAATTTTTAAATATTTTTATGAATTTTTAACTATTTATTAACATGACATATAAGACAAATATTGTCACGTCAACATAAAGTGCATGTAGACTGCCACGTGAGTTGTCACGCCAACCTCATTAAAATTTTATTGTTTTAATTAATATTTTCTTTAAAAAACTATTCAACTCTCTTTAAAAGTTAATGTCAATTTTAACTAAAAAAAAGTTAGATATATATATATATATATATATATATATAGACATTGAAAGTTAAATATAACATTATGCCTTTTTATTATCATATATATATAGCAACAAAACTTCGATTAAGTATCTAATTCAATAAAAAAATTTACCCTTATCAAGAAATAATATTATATAATCATCTTAAAGAGACTCACTTTGAAAATAACTCTTAAAGATCATATTAAAGTCAGAAAGATTCAAAGATCAACTAAGGATAATTAAACGTCATCTTGATGATAATTGGTAATAATCATCCCACTTATTTCCTATATAAAGTTGAAATCTTGTAAGTTTATAAATAAATAGTTTAGTCGTGTGATTGAGATAAGCTTAGAGTGCACAATTAAATCCATTTTGTGAGAAGTATTTTATACGATTTTTATTTTTCACCGTTGGATGATTTGTTTTTTACATTCACATTCAGTAGAAAAGATTGTTTTCGTTAGAGTAGAGTTCATACTAAACGTACTTAAGTGAGGCTGCAGTTACCTAAAGGTTAAATTAAGTTGTAATTATTTGAAATTTAGGATAAATTAAGCTTAAATGATTGATTGTATTATGAGAGTTAACAGTTTACGGCATAGTAATAGGTTAAGTCTAAACTGTATTAATAGCTTACGTTGTTCTGTTTTCATAAGAACCAAACTAAATGACAATAGGTGTTCCCACTTCACTTGCCACACCTATTAATTTCGAGTTTTCGACTGTGTATTAAGGTTAGCTTATCGAATTTGTTAATCGATATTCTCTCTATTTCTAATTTCAAGAGCGATTATTCTATTCGACTTTTACACTAACCTTGATATCTATAAATATTAAAATTCAAATTTTGAAAAAACATATTGTAAAAAATAACAAGGAGAAACAACAGTATTTAAAATAAAAAAAATTGCAATATTTAAAAGAAAATCTCGAAATATTTATTTTTTTCCGCATATTATTCTTAATTTCAACTCTTTTAAGTTATTTTGTTATTAATTTTATGCCAAATCTAAAGCTTGTCGCACACATTTCACTTATTCATCACTATTCCCCTAAGAAAGGAATTTTCAATAAATATTAAATTGGGAAATAAAAAAGTGAAGACAATTTAATATGAATGAACTTTTAGCTCCAATAACTTAATGTAATATTTAAATCTGGATTTAGTCAGGTTAATTAATTCAAATAATTTATAATAAGGCACATAGGAATAAAATCAGGAATTACATAAGAGGGTCAAGATAAAATTAAAAAGGAGTTTGAAGATGAAAGTTAAAAATTTGCATTAAATTAAATTTAACAAATATCATTTTTATTTAATTCAAATATTTTTTTACATTATTATATTATTAAAAAATATTATGTTTTAAAAAATTAAATATCATCGATTGAGTCTTAACTCGATTGATATCTGTATTATTATAAAAAAAAAATTCAGTTGGCTTCATTAATATGATCACATGCATGCAATTTTTTTATTTCTCCCTTTTCCTTTTTACCATTTTTAGGAAGCTTCTTCTTTAAGAAATATCATATGATATAACAATTGAGCAATAAAGCTCAATATGTGTTAAGCTCAAGATTAAGATCAATGTATTTAATATATTCCCCCAACTACATGAATATGAAGTACATAAATTAAAACTAAATATATCATTAATATATATTTTTCATTTTCTTTGGCCTAGGAGTAGGAGGTGTTGTTATTTTTATAAAAAAATTAAATCAAATTTTAATTTAATGATATATGCATTTATTTTTTCCACCAAATGGATTCAAATGTTGTTATAGTAAACAAATAATTGTTCGAATTATCAATAAATGGTGGATGTAACGATAATATATGTTGTACTCTTAAAGAGAGAATTTAAATTTAAACATTAAAAACAGCATTGTTGGAAATAATAATCACGAATGTTGAAAAGATTAATCTTTATAAATTATAAAATGACCATAAAAAATACCATGATTTCAAAAGACAAAACTCTTTTAACTTAGTGCTTATGTAGTTTTTAATAAAATATCCAAAACAATAAAAAAGAATTAGACCAAGTAATGATGAATATGATACAAATATGTTCACCTACAAAATTATATATGTGTTTTGGCCTCTAAACTATTAGCGAAATTTATACTTTGACTCTTTTGTTAATTTTTTCGATCGCTTTGTCCTCTGTATTTTCATTATCGGTTCATCATGTTAGCCCTTTAACTATTTTAGTTTTTAATAAATCTGATGTGTTCATGTGTTCACTTCTTGATAATATGCTTGAAATCTATTTTGGTTCTTATACTACAGTGAAATTGTCATTTTAACCCCCATAGTTGACCCCTTTACTAGTGTCCATGTGTTTGCATTTGGTTAGATTAGATGACGAGGTGGAATTTTTTAAATGGAAATACTCAAGGGGCTATCACGATAGATGAAATGAAACTAGAGGGACATAGTAATTGGAAAAGAAATAGTTAAAAGGCCGAAAATGAGAATTTCACTATAAAAAAGTTGTCCATAAGCTAAGCCGGCCAAAGTCTGATTCCAAAAGTTTTCATATTTAGGCTTCCTTAGAAAGCTCATTTTACTATTTAAAAAGACAATAGAATATTAAAAAATATATTTTATAATTAATTTTAAATAAAAACATTTATTATAATTTAATTTGAATCCGATGATCTAAAATACAAAAATTCTTATTCAAACCAAATCCTTGAACAGGACCGGACTAAATATACATTGATGTAAAGATAATTAAATACAATTATAGGATGTAATAGATAAACAAACAAAAGAAAATGACTTGCCATGAAGGTCTAAGTGGACCCACCTACCAATAAAGCAATTGATTTAGGGGAAATTTCCAGCACATGGAGCATTGATAATGGAACATTATTCATGTCACAAAGGATTATTAATATATCTCTTTGTTGGAAATTATTAACATATCTTAACCAAATTACATTAATTAATTAATTCAAAGCCCCTTTTTAATAAGCATTAAAAAAAGCTTTGCAAAATCTCTATCTCTCTGTCTCACATGTGCTTTCCTTTTTCTTATTTATTTAGGTTTTAGTTGAATTAAAAATATTTATGTACCAAATATATAATTATAAATGTTAAAAAATTGAAAATTTTCAATAATAATAATAACTTTGAAAAGATGAATATTCTTGTTAAACTTGAGCTATCATATTCATATCCCCACCTTCTCTTATATTGATTGCTTCAAACATGGAGAATTTTTAACTAACAACATTTATCAAATCATAATTTAATTTTGTCATTTATTTCATTAAGATAATATTGTCTTGTTTTTTTTTTATTTTCTTTTTTTGCATTGTATAGAAAATTCGAATTTTAATTTGAGATTCCTTTGTTACACTTAAATTTAAAATTATATAATAATAATTAAATTTTAATTTTGATCTTTGTGCTTTACTCGAATTTAATATTTAATTTTTATACGTCAATTTTTTTTTTACATAATTTGGTATTTCAATGTTTACAATATCATTAATTATCCTAAATATTTTATTTTGATTAAAATGTTGATGTAATTTTTAAGAGTTGTTAATATTATTAAAAATTATTTGTTAAATTCAAGTCCATTGCAATATATTTTTGTTATATAGCTATTGAGTGAAGTATTTTTTTTTTAATTTCAAAATATCCCATTAACAAATTTAATAGAAGAATTTAACAGCGTTAACAATTGGAATTAAAATTTTAAATTTCTAAAAATAAAAATTTTAGAGATACAAATAATATAGATATTTAAAGTATATTTAAATATTTAAATATTTACTCTATAATTTAACTCAAAACAAAGTATGATAATAATTAATTAATTAAAACTTGAATAATTTGTAAAAAAAAGATAATTACACAATAACTTAACTATAAATGTTCTTAAATGAATCAAAGAGATTATTGTCCTTAAACCCCACAAAAAGAAACACCGAATTTTCATGAGATAACAATCTTTACCCATAAATTACCAAAACAAATAAATTGAGTAAATTAAGGAGAAAGTTGTACCATAATCATATCAATTAATCCAATCCATTCACGTAATTTTAATATGTCAAAATGCTTTTTTTTTTATACATGAAAAATACTTTCAAGTTAGTATTTAAATTTTATTTGGACTGTCATGTAAGATTGCCGTTATAAATGTAATGAAATTTAACAGTACAATGATCATTTTGTAACAAAACGATAACGTAAGTTATTAAAACGTAATATTTCAAATATAAATAACTAAAATATAATCTAAAACAGATAAAAAGGACTATTTTTATATTTTACCCTTTTAAATTTATAGATATTTAAATCGAAATTCAATCCCAACCTCAACCCGAATGGGGGAGAGATAAAATTTGGGTAACAACATGTTTTTGAGGTAAAGTCCCACCTAATGCTATCTAATAGTTTTAATAAAAAGAAATTTGGCCCCAACCAATGGAAAATTAGGGGAAAAGGTTTTGTAGGTTGCTGGTCATCTTCCTCCCACCATACAAAAAAAAAAGTTGTCTGTTTTCCGATGTGCTATAATACTCAACTTTGTTAATTACGCCATCTAAAAACTTCACTATATTTAGTTATATATAGTTAATCAGTGTAACTTAAAATTGCATAAATTATTAATTAATTTTTATTCTAATAAAATAATATATATTTTTATATAAAATTTTTAAAAAAATGCATACTTATGATGTGAGTTGAATTAAATACATCAAAAATACATTTTCTTGATTTATCATTTTAATCAAATTAATATTTTGATTTTCATGTTAATTTTTAATAAATATATTATATAATTATTTTCATTCACATCATGAATGTGTTATAATATTAAATTAATTATTATTATTAAGTGATTTAATTTAGTTCTTATAGTACTGTTAAAAAGAATGACATGAGTATAAAATTTAATTGAGTTAATATTTATTATTTTAAAAATTAGTTATTTACTATTATCAAAATTAATATTTTTAAAATTTTTTTAATTGCTCGTAAATGAAAATTTTTATTTGAAGTTCAATTGCAAATGAAAAAAAAAATCTTCATGTATTTTTTAATTATATAGGTTAATTTTATTATAGTTTCATTCTTTTAATAGTATAAAAATTAAATTGTTACATATAAACAAGTGGTTTGGTGCGATGGTAAGGTACATTGCACTCCTAAGAGAATGATGTAAGTTCAAACATTGGAGATACCATTATTAGGAGGAACAATCACGAACCTTGAATATAAATCATAAAACGGACATATAATATTGTTAAATCGAAACATACTATATTGTTAAATAATTTCTGTTTAGCTAATTGACAAATAACTTTTTTTTTTTCTTCACTATTAGAACAATTTAAGTTTTAAATATTAGTGGGGCTCTATAACCACTTTAACCTTGGATCATAGAATTCTTTCTTGATTTTTGGGAGGTTTTTCGATATACAAATAAATATTAATTAGTGTTTTATAGGTCAAAATAATAGAACTAACATTCATGTTTTGTCATTATTCTAGCCGACAAAGGTTTAATTAGCTTAATAAATTATTTAAGAAAAAGATTAAGCACGGTGCTTAGTGGATTGAAATTATATTTTAGTGGTAAATGGACAATCGACATAAAATACTTTCTTACTTTTATGTAAAAAATTTCTACCTTACTTTTCATCTAATTAGACTCGAAGAAAAGTTTGTATATATATATATATATATATATATATATAAACTATAGATTTTTAAATTCAAACTTCAAATTTTTTTAGAAAATATTAAAGATAACTTAAAAAAAAAAACCATTTTCAATCTAAAACTTTTAACTTACCAACGAGGCTTAGTTTTAAGTATTGAGTACTTCAGTTCGAGACTCATTATATATAATAATTTTAACTTGAAAATAACACGAGATTTGAATTAAGTAATTTTTTTTCTTGTTTAAAAAAATTATAAATATAAATAAGATCATAAATAATATACATTTAACCAATTATTGAGTATAATGATAAATTAAATTGTACTTTTGAAGAGAATATAAATTTGAATTTTAGAGATATCATTGTTAAAAGAAATAGTCATCAATCCTAAATATGGGCCATAAAGTGAGAACGAAAAAAAAAAATCAAATTATTATAATACATAAAAAAATTAAAAAAGGTCTTTGTACTCTTCACATATTTTAAATTTAGTCCTTATATTTTTATTTTTAGGAATTTAGTCCCACTATTTATTTGATTTTAAAATTTAAGTCCAATTGTTAATACTATTTTTTATTAACATTTTAAAATTAAAAAAAAAAAACCTCAATTGGTAACAATGTAACTAAAAAAATAATGTTATAATGAACCCATATTTAACCAAACAACTTAAACAGTATCAATAGTTGGAACTGAAATTTGAAATTTAAAAATTAAAAAGTAAAGAAACTAAATTCTTAAAAATAAAAATATATGGACTAAATTCTAAATTTATAAAAGTACAGGAACTTCTAACATATTTTAACCAAGAAAATAAAAAATAAAAATGGAGCACGAGTCTATCATGACCCAGGCCTCCCTTCTAACTCTCTCTACTTTTACTTTGTTGAAAAAGTAAGAGTAGGGTTTGGCCTTTTGTAGCCTTAGAATATTTTCAACTCTCATTTAGCCTCTCAAAAAGTTTCCCACACTTTATTTTTATATATAAAAGGGTAAAATACAAAATTATTTTTGGAATTGATCTTAATCAAAGATTTAACATAAAGTTTTCATGTTATAAAAATATTAAATTTATTTTATTTTAAAAATTTCATTATAAATTTTAATCATATTTACTCTTTTTGATATAACGTTTAGAACTATTTATAGCCTCTCCCTAGTCCATAAATAGAAGGATAATGCGTTTCAACACTCTCAAAGTCTCGAACCAATATCTTCCTACATTACCGATAATATTTATAATAATCAAATTAAGACTTAATCAACTATTAGTGATTCAATTAACAAAAGAAAGTTACATACAAATTCGTAATTCATATTATAATATTATTTTGTATCTCATGTAGATTATCCTTCTAAAATACATTATCAGTACGTCGTGTTTCATTTGTTTTTCTATGTCTCGTAATTTTATTATCTTACCCAAAAATCTACCCTTTTAGATTAACGGTCTAGGAAACAACCTCCGGGACATTTTCGCAACTTCAATCATGCCGTCACACCTAAAAATAAACAAATTAAAAAAAAGAAAATTTCCAAAAAGAAGAAAAAAGAAACATAACATTTTCAAATGATGTGTAGTGTTCTTTTATGTTTCAAGCCACTCTTGAGACAAAAAAAAAACCACCCAAAATAATTTGCTTCCCTCTCTTTTCCCTCTCTTTTCCTTCAATTTGTTCTTTTTTCTTTTTGATTCTACAAAAACAAGGAAAAGAATCAGTTTTTTTTCTTCTGATCTTTGATAGCTAAAAAAGGGTTCTTCAGTTTATATTTAGCATTACAGTTCTTCAATTCTTTTTTTTTTTCCTTCTAAAAATGTCACCATTTTAGCTACCAATTGCTGCTTTATACCTTCTCTGTCTGTATCTTTCCTTGTTTGAGAACAAGTTCTTCAGCTCTCTGGGTTTTTCTTTTTCATTATCAAACATGTCTGCTAAATCCAAGTAAGTTACACTCATTTTCTTATCCCAATTTTTTTTCTCGGGAAAATTTCAAGTTTTCTTCCTTAATCCCTTTATTTTAGACTAGATCTGACTTGGGTTTTTTTTTTTTTTTTTTTTCTGGGTTTCTATTTCAAGTTCTTTTGATGATTTTACTTAAAATTTGGATTATTTGGATCTGTTTTTTTTAGAGTAGCAATCTCACTTACTTTCCACTACTTTTTCCTCACTCAATTTCTTACTTTCTTTTAACTTGATTTTATTCTTTGATTCTATTTTCCAAGCGGGGTTTACCTAATTTTGATCTTTACTAAATTAAGTTGAAAAAAGTTA
The DNA here is from genome assembly GCA_020496765.1 of Gossypium stocksii. NCBI lineage: Eukaryota > Viridiplantae > Streptophyta > Magnoliopsida > Malvales > Malvaceae > Gossypium > Gossypium stocksii. The sequence continues at coordinate 119,053,249 of CM035623.1, forward strand.
CCAAAATTGATAATTGGATCCATATTTACTTTAATTTTCACATCAAATCTTGTTTAATTTCATTTAATAGCGCGCTTAAATTACTGGGAATTTTGATTCTAATGCTCAAAAGTTAACAATTTGAATTTTAACAGATCTGAAACTCCAAGCAAGGTTTCACCAGCAACACCTAGAGTGGCAAGTAAACTAAGCAAGGGATTGGCTAAATCAGAGCCTGATTCGCCTTCTCCTTTGCAGAGTACTCGCCATTCGGTGGATCGGTCCCTGCGATCATCGCTTAATTCGAAGCCGCTCAATTCGAAGCCTTCGATTGATCGGAAATCGCCGAAGGCCGCTGCCCCCGCTGAAGTAAGTTGTTTTCGATTCAAATCGTTTGATGTTTGAGGATCAAACAAGCATATATTGTTGTGAGTGTAACTATGGAACTAATGAAAATTGAATTGCTTTCTTTGGTTGGTTTCGGGTTTGTAGAAACCGCAAACTCGGGTCGGAAAGGGATCGGAGTTGCAGGCGCAGTTGAATGTGGTTCAGGAGGATTTGAAGAAAGCAAAGGAGCAAATAGAATTGATTGAGAAAGAGAAGGTGCAAGCGATCGATGAACTGAAAGAAGCGCAGAAAGCAGCCGAAGAAGCGAATGAAAAGCTTAGGGAGGCTGTTGTGGCGCAAAAGCGAGCCGAAGAGAGCTCTGAGATCGAGAAGTTCCGTGCCATTGAGTTGGAGCAGGCGGGGATTGAGGCTGCCCGTAAGAAAGATGAAGAATGGGAGAAAGAAATCGCGTCCGTACGGAACCAGCATGCTTTGGATGTGGCTGCGCTTCTCTCGAACACTGAGGAGCTTCAAAAGGTGAAGCAGGAACTTGCTGCGACTTGTGATGCGAAGAACCAAGCATTGAGCCATGCCGATGATGCAACCAAGATTGCTGAAATGCATGCCGAGAAGGTGGAGATTCTTTCGGCTGAATTGGTTCGGTTGAAGTCCTTGCTTGATTCAAAGCATGAAACCGAGGCTAATGAGAACAATGAAATGGTGTTGAATCTTAAGGCCGAGATAGAATCGTTGAAACGAGAACTCGAGAAAGCAAAGATCTACAAGCAGAAGTTGATGGAAAAGGAAGCTGTCGTTGAACAACTTAATGTTGAGTTAGAAGCTGCGAGAATGGCTGAATCTTATGCGCACAATGTATTAGAGGAATGCAAAAATAGGGTCGAAGAATTAGAAATGCAGATTGAGGAAACGAAGAAGTTAGAACGATCGGCATCGGAATCTCTGGAATCGGTTATGAAGCAACTAGAGGACAACAACGATGCACTGCATGATGCTGAATCTGAAATTGCTGCTCTTAAAGAGAAGGTTGGATTATTGGAAATGACGATCAGTAGACAAAGAGGCGATCTTGAGGAATCTGAACGTTGCATTCATAAGGCAAAGGAAGAAACTGCAGACGCAGAGAAATTGGTCGACTCTCTAAAGTCTGAGTTAGAAACAATGAAGGAAGAAAAGATCCAAGCTCTAGATAACGAGAAGCTTGCGGCTTCTAGCGTTCAAGTTCTTTTGGAAGAGAAGAACAAACTCATTAATGAGTTAGAAAGTTCTCGGGATGAGGAAGAGAAGAGCAAGAAAGCAATGGAAAGCTTAGCTTCGGCATTACACGAAGTTTCTGCAGAAGCTAGGGAAGCTAAGGAGAAGCTGTTATCGAGTGCAGCCGAGCATGAACATTACGAGGCACAGTTAGAGGATCTAAGATTGGTCTTGAAAGCAAAAAACGATAAGTATGAAACCATGCTTGATGATGCAAAGAATGAGATCGATCTTCTTACAAATACCATTGAACAGTCCAAGAACGAATACCAGAATTCGAAAATCGAATGGGAACAGAAAGAAATGCATTTAGTAGACTGCGTAAAAAAATCGGAAGAAGAAAGCTCTTCTCTTGAAAAAGAAGTTAATAGGCTGGTGAATTTGTTGAAACAATCCGAGGAAGAAGCTTCAGCATCGAAGGAAGAAGAAGCTCAGTTGAAAGAGAGCCTAAAGGAAGTCGAATCCGAGGTGATTTATTTGCAAGAAGCTCTAAAGGAGGTCAAAACCGAGAGCATGAAATTGAAGGAGAGTTTGTTGGACAAAGAAACGGAATTGCAGAGTGTCACTCAAGAAAACGAGGAACTCCGAGCTAAGGAAGCTGCTTCTCTTAAGAAAATCGAGCAGTTGTCGAAGTTGTTAGAAGAAGCTACAATCGAAAAGCAAAATGAGGAGAACGGCGAGTTATCGGACAGTGAGAAGGACTACGATTTGCTGCCTAAGGTAGTTGAATTCTCTGAAGAGAATGGACATGGAAGTGAAGAAAAGCCTAAGCTAGAGCTGTCATCGGAACAACCTGATGAGCCGAAAAAAGAATCCCCGGACCTAAACGATGCCTCGAAAGATGAGCCTCTTCAAGCAGAGGGTGCCAAAGAGGAGAACATGAATGGAAAAGCGAACAACGAAAAGAAAGGCACAGAGGATGAATCAGTTGAAGTTGAATTCAAAATGTGGGAAAGCTGCAAAATCGAAAAGAAAGAATTTTCACCTGAAAGGGAAACCGAGCAAGAATCCTTCGACGAGGAAGTAGAGTCAAAGGTGGAGAAAACCGAAGCTGAAGGCTTTGATCAAATAAACGGTTCGACGGAAAATGCTGACGACGGAAAAATCTCCCCATCAAAGCAGCAGCAGCAACAACAACAACAAAAAAAGAAGAAGCCTCTACTCCGTAAATTCGGGAGCTTACTGAAGAAGAAAGGAAGTACCAACCCGAAGTAGATAACGAAAAACCCGAAACCCGAAATCCGTAATGGCATGACTTTTAGCCTTAACAGCAAGCAGGTATAGCAGATAATGTCTTGCAAGCTGAATATGTTTTGCTTCACTTGTTTTGTTTGTTTTTTCTTTTAAAACTGTCCTCAAATAGAATTTAAAATTGAAGAGGGTTGTATTCATGTTTAGTTTCTTCTTCTTATTTTTTTTAATTTGATTCTCCATATTGGATAGTACCTTGTATGTGATGGAGATAATTCTTTTTCTTTTTCTTTTAATTTTCTTGTACTTCATTTTTAAAATTTATGAAATTGTGTGTTGACTTAAAAAGTTGTGAACTTTGTATTTCAATGTGCTTTCTTTATGTTTTACAAGGAATCCAAAGTGTTATGCTTTCAGTATTTAAATTATAATTAGTTAGTTATATTAATAATTAACTTTAATTAAATTCATCTTAAAATCCGAATTAAAATATTCCATTGTATTTGACAAATTAAATATTTATTCAATTAATAAAATCATGAAAAATTTAAATATAATAACATTAGCAACCAATTTTCATCGAATCAATCTTAAAATTTGAATTGAATACAAAAAAAATTAATATTATTATCTTCAAATATCAAAATATATAATTTCAAACAAAAAATAATAATACAAATATTATATTAAAAAATTATCAAACTCAGTTAGTAAATGATATATAGCAACCAAATGATGTAGAAAATCAATTAAAACTGTTACATCTTCAAATAATTATTGCTTGATAAATCTCAACATTATACATAAATTTTGATTTAATGTGCAATTATATACATGAACTTTAATTTGGTGCAGTTATACATATGAAACTTTAATTGCGGTTCAAATGTGTATTTGAAACTTTAATTTTGATTTAATTATACACATTTAAAGAAATAAATAAATTAAATTTTTTTATATTGGATAAAATATAATTATTTATGTATGCAATATATAAATATAAAATGATGTTATACCAATAATTGTGGTAATAATTTACAAGAATTGGATCAAATAAAAATTTCATGCATAAAATTGTAATAAATCAAAGTTTATGTATACAATTGCATATTAAACCATAGTTTATGTATGATTTTGAGATTTATCCTTTTTTCTTATGACATTCTTCTAACTCATTAATGTTAACAATCTTCATTATTTTTATATATTAATTTCCAAATATTGAATGCTATTTATAGAGTCAAAATTAAAATTTAATTTGTATATATCTCTAATATTAATTAAGTAATAATTAATAGATAAAAATTATTTTTATTTATTTTATAATTAGAAATCTATTAAAATTAATTTTACTTTTAAATCAAAATTTTAAACTAATAATTATAAATTAAATTATCACAATACGTGTAACTAATGAACCTAACCCAACTTCTATTTTGGGTAATTTTTATTTAATAATTATAACTACCGTTCATATTTTATGTCAACCTTTCTTTAATCAATAAATTAAAAATATAATTATTTTAAAATGTAAATGTAATAATATGATGGAAAATAATTATAATTATATATAATTTTATAGATCTCAGTATACCAAATAGTTAAGGTGTTGAAAAGCTGGTATACAAACACGGACGACCGCTGGTAAACGGCGCCGTTTCTACTCCCATTACACGCGCAGAAAACAAAAAATTAAGATCCTAAAACTTCAATTTCTCTTTAATTAATATTTTAAGGAGAAAAAGAAAAACTCCAAATTTATCTTCAGCTCTGTCAAATTTTTCTTAATTTTTAAATTATATGTAAAAAAAGGTTGAGAATGTGGTTGGAGATCATCTGCGGAATTATCATTTACCAGTTGTTCCGGCGCTTCTTTTGTGGTGGCAACGATGTTTTAGACGTGGAAACCTCTGATTTTAATGCTATTTTCTCCGTCGCCAATCGGTACTTTTCTTTTCTTTTTACAATTTCAGCATTTCTTATGATTTTATGATAAAATTGTCCGAAATAAGTGTGAAACTTTCTTGATTTTGGTACAGCCTGTTGCTAAAATGAGTTTGATTGTGTAAAGATTACTGGATTGTTAAGGTTTGCTTGATTTCCTGGGAAATTGAAATCGCTCAAAGACTTTTTTTTTTCGGTTTGGGAGATCAAAAATGAAAAACAGAATATTTCGGCTGGTCAATCTTTCCATTAAGTTTCCTTTGATTTTCATTGACCATTATTAAGTCTCCATCTCTATAACTGTTTCTTTTTGTGCATAATCTTTGTAGACTAGAAAAGCTTTGTGGTGGAAAAGTGTATGTGGGGCTTAACATTCCTGATGCTGACACTGGTTCTCGAAAGAGTATCGATATTGTTCTCGTTACCAAAGGGTAAGTTTTTTCTGCTTTGCGAGCTTCATTTCATTTTCTCAGCTTATGTTCTTATATATGTTTACACACATGCATATTGGTTTTATTTGGCTTGTTTAAGTTGCATACGAAGATTAAACATTGAAATAAGATTGAAAACATGTTAAATATATATTGAGAGGGAGGACATTATCTCTCATTGTCATCTGTGTTTTTATTGGTTGCAACTTGCAAGGATTTGATAATGTAAGGACTTCTCTTTAATGCTTATTTTAGTTCTTGATGCATTTGTGCAGAGAAGCAGCGGTTATTTCTGTCAAGAATGTGTCAGGGTTTGTTTCTATAAATGATGATGGTAGTTGGACTTCTAAAGGTGGCCACAGCCACCGGAAAGAGCGTATTCCTGATCCTGTAAGTCACCATGCTCGCATGCCTGCTTCTTCAGCAACTCAATTTATATTGCTTTTGAATGTTTATCATAAGAAGGGTGTCTGTTTCCATAAAAGCTTTGCTAGATCGGTTGTATTCTTAGTGTCGGTTGTGCCGTATGAAATGCGTAAATTTATCCATTTCTCGTTTTTCTCCATGTTCTCAAGCATCTTTCTATTGAAAAGAACATCCACAAAAGACAGGAATTACTTGATGGTCTATGACTGTTGTGGGGGAAGAGAAAATGTCTAGTTTACAAAATTGGCTTTTAGCAATTATGAATATGCACTTGCTTTTGGTTGAAGCTCAAACAATATTGTTAAGTGGTGTTATCTCACATATCTTAAGTATTAGGTTTCCTGTGGTCTTATATTAAAGTTGCACATTCTACTTATTGCCAATTTGCTTTGGGGTGGATGCTTGGTATGATATTTGTCAGCAGCATGTGCATGTGTGTGTGTTAAGTGACTCCTATGGTCTTATTATAAAGTTGGGCCTTCCACCTATTTCAAATTGTTATTAAGTTGGATACAGTTGCGAAGTGTTACTTTAAATATGTTGAAAATTTTCCAACTCTAGAGAGCGGAGCAGTGAAGATGATTATAAAATATTTGTTGTTTCAGGTTGCAGAGGCTAAAAACACAGCTTCAGTACTTGAATCGTATCTTGAACAAAGGGGAGTTACTCTACCTGAAGGATATTTTTCTTACAAAGTTATAATTCCCAATCCAAACTTCCGGTATGTACAAAATGGTTTTATTTCCTTTAAAAATTTCTTATAAGAGTATGTACTGAATAGTTTTTTAATTGCAGTGAGATTTATAGAAATTTTCCACCTGAGGTAATCACTTATGATCAGTGGGTGCAATTAGAACCAGAACCCAAAGGTATGATATTCGGGTGGGTTAAGGGCGCTTTTCGTGGTGGGAAGAAGGAAATGCAGGACTCTTTCCATCAGCAACTTAACTTCATTCTCAGCACAGCCCCTATGTGGGACAGGTTTGTTATCTGACGTGCCAATAACTTTTGTTTTCACTTTATTTCACATTATGTTATAAATTTCTTATGCATGTTATTCCCTTTTTGTCAATAATGTTGATAATATGCCTTACTATATGGTACTGAAAATTTTTTATTTGATTTTACTTAGTTTTCTTTTCTTTTCCGCCGAATGAATTGCAATGTGTTAAGAGATTCATTGGGAAATAAAATGACACTACTGTACTAAGAAAATTGAACTTGATGAAATTTGAGTTAAGCATTAGGGATTAAGTAATAATTAAGCTGTCCTGTCTTACCCTACCCATTGCTCCTATTCTGCATTTGTAGGAAGATAAAGTGTTTGTTATTCGAGGATACTTCGTTATTCTTTTGGTTATGTTCTCATAGTAGGCAACAATTTTAGTTCAAGAATTCATAATTTCCATGATTTCTGTAGGCTGGAGCTTAAAGGAAGCAAGCATGTTCTAGGAGAATTCCTGGAATTTAAAGGGAAGCAGGAGGATACCCTGGCTTTGAGGAATATCAAGAGATCGAAAGTTGGTCACATGGCTGTCCAAAAGACTAGCATGCTTGGATTAGGTAAATCCCCATAGTTTAATTTTAAACCGCATGTTTTAGTCATATAATCTTCTTATATCTCTACTTAATTTACTTGGTGATGCAGCCCATTCAAAGCTCCAGGTAGTGTACTATCCTCGAGATTATCGAAGTGAAGGTGTTTCGGCTTCGGAATGGAGGGAAGTTGAAGTAAGATCAAGTACTGAGGTCATATTCCACCCTCAAAATTCTACTAAAGTCCGTAAATACAAGCTTTCTTCAATCTCATCTATGTCACTAAGTGCCTAAGTCCTTAAAAGATGAAGACCAGGTATGCCGACTTCGGTTTATAATAAAACATGCCGCTGATAAAAACCAGTTCTATAAATGCATCAATATCTTTTGTTAATCTAGGGTTTTGTTTTTCTTTTGTGGTTGTTTAGTTGCTAGTTTTATAGAAAACAATTCCAACAAAAACAGGAAAGATGCATATAATCTATTCAAAGTATAATTGCCAAAATATCGGGGAAAAAAGGGGTAAAATCTTCTTATGGTTATTTGAATTGGACTAGAGCTGTCACAAAGTGGTATCAAATTGATTGATATGTGAACTGGTATGGACCGAAACTAAAAATTTGGTTGAATCAGTTTTTCTTTTATGAGTTTTTTGATGGTTTATTTAGTTACTTGATCAATTCGACTATTGATCCAATTCTGAAAACCTAACTTCAACAATGCTGCTATCTCCATTTAATTCTTATAAAAAAGAATGATTTAAATGAATCTTTGTTACACAAGGGTATATCAAAATATAAATATGCTCTCTTTTTTTTTTTTTTTTTTAAATGGATATGTTTTGAAGATTTATCTTAATAGATATGTTTGGATATAAACACTTCAATGGGAGTTGGCTCTCAGAAGGAGAATTCTTCTGGTATATCTTGAAACTTATAAGACAGAAAGGCATTATATTTCCTTTGAAGATCTCCACCTGATATATATATATATGGCATTTGAAGTCAGTAAAATGGTACTCAACAATTGCAAAAGGTTGCAAATAAAGAGGATTACATAAACTACCTTTAAGTCTAAATGGAGCAACCTTTTCTGATGTAACCAACTTCACAAGATCTTTGCCTGAAAATCAACATAAAGAAAAAAAAATCAAATAACTAAAGAAATCCTTAAAGCAGGAAAAATATAAATGAATCGCTTGTCGCCTTCCAAAATAACAAAAACAATGGAAGATGGGGTAATGGACTTGATTTATATTGAAAAGAATCCTGTACATCTATCTTTAGGGTACAAGTGCTGTATAATGTGTGTATATATATATATATATATGCCTTTTCTAGAAAATAAAATTAAGAGTCGGACCAAATTATAACATAAGAAGTCTAAGTTGATTTTAAGAATAGGCCTGTCTTGGGCCGAGCAACCCACCCAACCCAGTAAGTTCAGCTTAACTCGCATTACTTTTGGACAAGGTTTTTGTCTCGACTCAACTTGGCTCAAATTTAATTTAAATAATAATAAAATTTTAAAATTAATTTAATTATAAAATTATATAAAATATTAATATAAATATATTTTATTCATTTTTAACAGCAAAACAAGCTTTTGGGTGGGGTGGGCATGGCCTTAAAATTTTTTTGGAACTGAGCCATGGCCTGGCCAAGCCCAGCCCATGACAGATCTATAATTGAGAATATTTTCATGATTTTTACTTACCCGTAATATTCTTTACTCCTCCATCGACATTAACAAGGAAGGTCGGTACCTGGTATTGTTTCAACTACAGAAACAATTTAGAACATATACATTAGTGCAGCTCATTACCAGTTAATAAAGATGATAATTAATTCAACATATTATACAAAGCTTTGATTTAAAAAAGGTTATATAAGTTAAGTAACTTTTAATTTCTTTTAACCTTGGAGAGAAGGGTCTTTGCAAGATCTAATACACCAATAGAGGAAGAACCTTTAGCATAAGCAGGCACAAATTCCCCATTCTGATAGCCAGCCAAAAAGTGATAAGCAACTTGGCCTGGAGAGAGCTTTGATATGGAAGGGATGGTTCCAGAACTGCAGGACAGAAAAAAATTCCATTCGTTTAACATCAGATGACATTGCAAATATTGCATATGATTGTTAAAATGGACTGAACAACGTTCAGGTATTGTGTGTTACCTATCAGATGTTGCAAGGATGACAGCAGATGGTATCCTATATGGATTTATGCCACCTAGTTTTTTGGTTTGAAACAAAGGTGCAACCCCTTGAGGAAAAAGGACTACACCAGCATCTGCAGATACCAATAGATCGGAATAACTCCGAATGGCATTCTCGGGAGCAAACAAAAGAACTACGGAATTGCAAGATACTAGGAGCCTGAAATTTACAACGTACAAACCTGAGTTAGATATGCACATCTATTTTGGAAATGTAGAAGTAGATAGAAAGCTTTTTACCTAGCAGATAGTGGAAGGCCTCCACGGGCAAATATAACTGGCTCAGATAAAGCAGTTAATGCTAATTTAGTTCCATTTATATCAGCAAATGCTTTACCGCATAAAATAAGTGAAGATCGTTCAATATCAGCAGCTATAAATCCATTATTTCCTTGAGCTCCAAGCCCTATGATATCCTCCACAGCTGTACTGAAGAAATAAATGTTAGAAGCTGATATATAATGAATCAGTAAAACAACAGCATTAAAATTTCAAACCTTATTGATGTGGCAGTGTAAACAGTTAAAGGACAAGAATCATGGGAAACAGCACGAGTAGGAGTCTCCCAAAGAACGCTTGAAAGTGACAATATGGCAGATGGACTGTCACTAATCACACGAACTTTAGCATCAGATTCTGGAGATAAACCGATGGCCCCATCATGGACAAAAATGTTTGAGATCGATGATATGTGAGTTGTGACCTGATAAAATCAAGAAGAAATAACAAACACTATTGTCTATCAGACCATATATTGCTATAGATATCCAAGAAGCAAGACATTAATACCTGTGATCTTAATACATATTTTATGCTCAACAATTAAAAAAAATCAAACATAATGATTTTCTGTTTTCTCCTTGCAAAGTACTTAGATACCCCTCTGTTGTTTTACATAAACGGTCCAGTATTACTACTCTCTCTCTCTCTCTCTATATATATATATATATATATATATTATATGGACTTGTCTTCTGCATCCCTCTCTTGCCAAATTTTCCACAAGCACCTTTCAGAAATTAAGCTTCAACCTACCTAGTAATGAATTTGACATTTCCCACTAGTGATATAATTGATCATGCTGGCATTGTATGCAAACAGGGAACATTTTGTAGAAATATGTATCATTTTTGAATAAGGATGATCCAAATTTATTCTCTAAGATTCTAACCATGCACATAGACAGGTGGTCTGTGAGAAAGAATGCATGCGAGTGAGCCGGAGAGTGAGCAAAGATAAGAAAAAATTTCATTCTTCTATCTAAGAGAGGCAAAACAAGAACAAAAATAGTAGAGCAACAAAACAAGACATGCCTGCTTCAAAAGTTTACTATATTGTGCCTTTGAAATTGTTGAATTTCCCCCAAGAGTTCCTCTAACATGAAGTGGAAGCCCTGACAAGGTTTCTGACAAAAGAAATGGGAACCCCGGAATCAGAAACACGTAAACAATATAACGGGACAAAAATACCAATCCAGGCAATACATATAAAGTTTTACCTGCAATGGTTGCACCTTTTGCTAGCAACTCAGAAGACTTCAAATTTTGGAAAGCTTTATCCTTCACAATCACACCTTTTCCAGCCAAACCCCAATTAAGTCCATAAGAAAATCCAGGGTTTTCCCTATTAAAAGAAGCAAAGAGCAGAATGCTAAGTGTGCAACTTCCATTAAGTGCAAACTAAAGGGTGTGTCACATACTGTCACATGAATATCACACTTAGCAGCTATATGATTTTTTAACCATGTGGTGAACAAGATATGAATCAGATTCAAACACACATAAAATTCTATTACAAGCAAGAAGCATGAAACTCTTTAGAGTTCAATCATTGGCTGAACAGAAACCATTACAACAGTTCAGTATTCAATGGCTATGAAGCACTGAAATGGAAACACAATATGAGTACAACATGATAGACACAACAAAACACCACCTTTTACCAAAATTAGGATACAGGTACGACAAGACACAATAATAACATAATGTTTATATATTTGGTGGACATAGTAATGCAAATAAATGTGATTGATAGGCACATATGTCCACCAAAAGGTGGTTCTAAAATTGCATGTGCTTGGTATGTCCAAATGCCCGAAAAAGATGGCTTTTAACATCATTCAAGCAAAACTGAACTAAGGAAAACAATCCTAAGACGTTTCTAGAGGCAAAGCAAGAGAAGATATAGAAATTGAACTTATATTTGCCAATCATGATTGTTAATGGTTCTTCACCATTGCCTTTGGTGAAGAGAAGATTCACTAACACTAATACATGAAGGCTGTATCAGCCAACATCTTTCTTTTCTTTTCTTCTTCACTTCCTTGTTTATGTATTCCTTTTCTTGATTTAATATCCAGGGTTCAAAAAATCATTTTAGTTATTAATTCATCTGTTTTTTTTTTTAATCTAGTTGAGGATTCGTCATTCCTTTTTAGCTAAATTGTATTGTGGGTTTAAAATTTATTTTAAGAAATGAAAAAAGAAAAAGTAAACCTCCAGCTGTGTCCCTGTTGTGTTAGTGTCTTGACAGTATCTATTTTTTTTTCTTTTTGGTGTGTTCCAACATATAGGATGCATATCCGGCCATAAGGAGGCTTGTCATAACCAATGTTGGTATGAAGGGTATATGCCGTGTTGGTGATTCGTACTAATCAGTAAAGATACGTGTTGTTCTCCAGATTTGACAGGCAGAAGCAGGAGGAAAAATTCAAAAGCCAGAGACACACCAAATGAAATGTCAATAAATTGATGTATATGGAAGCCTAAAGAGCAAGGGAACCAAATGTGACTTGATGAAATTTGTATACCGTGTTGGCCAGCCAAAATCATCCCATACCATTAATATTCTTAAACAGCTTAAATCTCTATGTTTCTCAAGTAAACCTTTACCTTAGAGATTCAGCTGTTTCATCTTCCTTGTCAATAAAGGGGGCTGAAACTTTGTTCTGCAAAAACCAAAACCTAATAATACTATTAGGTCAAAATTAGTTTAGACTGAACGTAACAAAACACAGAATGTGAGACAAAAGTGTGAGACAAAACTGAAGTTGAAACAGGGAAAAATAGTTGGTCATGGAATGTGATTCTTGGGGATTTAACAGAATGATGATGTGAAGCTCGAGAAATGCGTGCAACAATGTAAATGAAAGACTTTAATACTGTTCCAAAGACAAAACAAATAAATTGTACCCAGATCAAATTAATAAGACCCATGTTACTTAGACTCTTAATTTTTCCTAAAGTATTCATGTCTGATACATATTTGGACATGGGGATGGGATATAATGCTCCAAATGTATGATAAAACTTCAGTAAAATTGAGCATACCCATGTCAAACACATACCAATATCCAAGAGATGGCACGATAATCGATTAACAACAATGCCAATGCAGCTTTTGTGATATGATTATGGTTGATGAAATGTACTAACAAACGAATGAATTTAATTACTGCACTTTTTCCATTCTAAAAAGGGGGAGCGGGGAAGCAGTGTAATTGAGAATTAAGAACCTAGAATGAGTAGCACATATCACCAGCAACACACACACAGAGATTATATATACCAGTAGATTTTACTCTTACCTATGTTACTTGGACCCAGATGAATATAAGATAGACGTACGTGTTCGACATAGTTGTGCCTAGTTTTTTCTAAGCTCTTTTATATATTTGTAGAATCATATCCCCATGGCCAAATATGTATTGGGAATAGAATATTGAACACGGGCACTTTTAATATGCTCGGGTAACAATTAGCATAGATTCCTACTGCTACACCAATTCAAAATAAGGGGTCTAACTGTTCAACAAATTTGCCCATGCTTAAGAAATTAAATGTTAGCATTATACAACATGTAAAAGCTCATTGTGATTGGTTTATACAAAGGTGGTTTATAGAAAGGAAGTTAACCCCAACCCCTAGCTCATAAACCTCTCTCCCGGAAATTCAAACTCAAGACATTTAAGCTGAATTTCAAGCAACAGTCCACTCCAAATGCCCTTTCAACATTTGCAAAGTTCAAGTGTTTTTTTTTTTTTTTTTTTTGCTAGAGCCTACTCTACTGCTGCTATATGGAGTGCTCTTAGACCTACAGAGCAAATAAGGTAGCTTGGAATAGGTTAATCTGGTGTCGGTACAATGTTCCTAAGTACTAGTATCTCTTGGATGGCGATTAAGGACAGACTGTCGACAAAGGATCATTTCTGGGGAATACCACAATGATGAAGTTTGCTCTTTCTGTAAGCAAGAAAATGAAACCAGAAGCCATCTTTTTTTCACTAGCGGGGTAACCAACTAAGTTTGACAAGCAGTGTAGGAGCTTTGCCAAATTCAAAGAATGGCTTTCAATTGAGAGGAGGAACCGACAATGGCAGTTTAACCACTTGAAAACCAAAGTTCTTATTACTTTCATGTTGCTAATTGCTTGGACTGCTTAGTGCTAACATTCTATTTTATATGTAAACAAAGGAATCAGTTCAATTTTTTGCTTATGCAGATTAAGGAATCGGTTTCCATAGTGTTAACTTAGCTCTTTGTACAGTTTGGAACCTAAATAGTTCAATTTTTGCTAAATGATTGTAAATATATTGTCATTGTAGCAATTTACTTGCTTATTTCTTATATAAAGAAAAACTCATTTCAGCTCTAAGTTCATACAAAAGCTAAATACTTAGCTCCAGCTAAAGAATCTAAACAAACAATTAAAAAAAAAAAAAAAGAAGCTAACAACGAAATGCCCCAAAACTCAAACGATAGAAGGAAAATATCTAAAAATTTCATGTTAAAAGAAGTTAAGCCACATCGAAAGAGCAAAAAATAAAGGAAAATAAAAGAGGCTTACGCGCCGAGAAGAATTTAGGAAACGAGAGGAAGAAGAAATTTGGAGGAATCGCTTGAGAAAACAGTTCCTCATTGTCGTTTTATTAGTTGATAATAACAGAAACACCTCCGGGAAAATCAGTGACTTTGGGAAAATGATAAAACCCAGAATGGTTTTTTTTTGTTAAAATGTGCCTTTAGTCCCTATACTTTTCGAAAATTAGGAATTTGTCCTTGTACTTGTATTTTCAGGAATTTAGTCCTTGAACTTGTATTTTCAGGATTTTAGTCCCTCTATAGTCCTGAATTTTGTAATATGAAAAATAGAGTCACTAAATTCCTAGAAATACAAGTACGTGGACTAAATTCCTAATGTCGAAACCATTTTTTTTGAAAAAAACGGATTGTCGACTTATTTAAAAATGAAAAATGGGGAGTCGCCACCAACCTTTTTAGGTGTGATTGGATCACCTTATAAAACTCTTTGGTCTACGAAAAAATTGAGAATAAGGTTCGGGAGTCGGTTACGCACGGGGAAGGATTAGCACCCCCGCAACGCCCAAAATTGGTACCAAATTGAGCAATTTTCTGTCTTTAAGCCGAAATTTGGAAAGATTTTAAAAATATGATTCTTTTTTGAAACAGGGATAATTTGAGTTGAAGAAATCGAGATTCCTTTGCTCCGGGAGAATACGAACATCACATTCAGCACGATTGGACACGAGGTTCTTTTAAATTCTTCGAAACTAAAGTTATCTCGCGAGTTGTAAAATTTGTTTAGAAAGGTATTTTAGGTATTTAGATGACCGAGAAATCGCAACCCAGCATGTTAGGGCACTATTTCCCGTATCTCTAAACACAAAAAATATTACCTCGTTTTTGGAACATTTTGAATAAAATTGAGATGATTTGGGTTGAAAAATCGAGATTCCTTCGCTTCGGAAGAATACGAACATCACATCCAGCACGATTGGACACGAAGTTCTTAAATTCCTCGAAACTAAAGTTATCTCGCGAGTTGCAAAATTTAGGAGGGTATTTTAAGTATTTAGACGAACGAGAAATCGCAACCCAGCACGTTAGGGCACTATTTCCCAAATCTCTAAACACAAAAATATCGCCTCGTTTTTAAACATTTTGGATCATGTGAAATATGAAAATTTTAAAACGATGATGCGATTGATAAATTATTAAGACGTAATATTCGTAAATTAAAACAGTAATAGCGATTTCTTTGCTTCGGTAGAATACGAACATCACATCTAGCACAATTGGACGCGAGGTTCTTTGAATTCTTCGAAACTAAAGTTATCTCGCGGGTTGCAAACTTTATTTAGAAGGGTATTTTTGGTGTTTAGATGAATGAGAAATCGCAACCCAGCACGTTAGGGCACTATTTCCTGAATCTCTAAACACAAAAACATTGCCTCGTTTTTTTTGAACATTTTTGAATATAAAACGTAATTTTTGAAATAATGATGCTATTGAACTCAAAATATGATATTTAAAAAGGATAGCAGTAATGATATCTGCAGTAAAGGATAATAACGAGAGTGTACTTTAGAAGAGTATATGCGTAGCAAAACACAATATAACATTGAAATATTACATATATGTAGTTAGAACAAAATATGTACGAGGTAATAGAAAGATATGAATGATACGATGTAAAAGATATGCATGCGTAGAGTACAAAAATTGCACACATAATGGCATTAGAATATTTGTGTGATATAATATAAAAAGCACGTGGCTAATAAAATGAAAAATACGTATATAAAAATATGATACATACATAATATATAGATAAAATATATATGGATATAATGTTGGAAATAAATATATGTAATATACAAAAAATATACATACATAGTAGTAAATATATATAAGATAGTATAAAATAATATAGAATTATTAATATATATATATACAGGTTTAATACATGCATAAAAGTAAGGATAAAATATTGAAAGTACATGTACATAATATAGTATTAAAATATAATATATACATATTAGAATAATATTAAAACAACTATTAATGAGAAATACATAATGTATACGTGATATATTGAAAATAATAATGATATTAAAACAACCATTAGTACCTACGAGTGCCTATGTGTGTAATATATATTAAAATATAATAACGAACGAAATATATAAAGGTACGGAAATATAGTATTAAAATATATATACGCAATATGCAAAATATGTGTAATAATATCACAAATATAAATATATAAGATAGTATGAAATAGTATATAATATTAAAACATATATAAATATAATATGTATATGATATAGTGTTAAGAATATATGTCTAAGATAGTATAAAGTATATAATCAATAATATTAAAAATATATGAAAAAAGCATAACATAATATTAGAAATACGTATATATAATATAGAATAAGATGTATATAATTCATAAAAGATATATATAATACATAGATTGAAAAAAATATATACATCAATATATATTAGAAATACTAATATTAAAATAAAACTAACAATGACAATAAGAATATATGTATATGAGTATATTAAAAACATTAATTACAACTAATATTAATAATAATAATAATAATAATAATAATAATAATAATAATAATCTATACTAGTAAATATAGTAGTAAGAAAATTAAGTAATACTAATAGTAGTAAGTATAGTGAAGTCATGATGTTTAAAATAATAATACTAAATATAGTATAATATACTGATAATATAACAATAATAATAATGATAATAATGGTGTTAAAACGAAAATAGTATAAAAGAGGACGAAATCGGATTAAAGGCAGAGGTTTCGGGCAAATTTGAAAATAGAACGAAAGGGAAGGATCTATATGAACACGGGGGAGACATGGGGGGACTAAAACGGATAATAAACCCCCTTTCCAAAGGACCTAGAAACACGGAGGACCAAATTGGAAGCCAAATGGAACTGTGGGGCCAATTTGAAAAATTAAAAAAAACACCGGATTACACAGGCCTGGAAAAGCGGAGGGGCTAAATGCGTAAATAGCCCCTCCGATTAAAAACACGCGGACCCTGAAACGGGGCCGGGTCGGATCGGGTCGGGCCTTTCAAAACGACACCGTTTTGGAACTTAAGTACAGCCCCCAAAACGGTGTCGTTTTGGAGGGCTATAAAAGGCCCGTTTTAGTGAAAAAAAATCATTTTGTGAGGGGAAGGAAAGAAAAAATAAAAGGGAGAGAGAGAAGGGAGAAGGGGAGAGATCGGGGGCGATTCCCGGTGACCCCTCCGGTCACCGTCCGATCACCGGCGTCGGCTCCGGCCACCGAAAAAGTAAGATTTTTTATTTTTTTTATTATTATTTTTATTTATTAAAATATAAATGCACATGTATATATACATCTTATTTTTGCATGAAAATGAAGAAACAGAATCGTAAAAAACTAGGGTTTACCTTCGATGTTTAGGGTTTTAATCTTAGTACTTTGGTTCTCCGATTTTGGTTGGTTTTCTACCTCGATCTCACTGGGGTTTCTTATTTTTTTGTGAATAAAATGTATATTGGTTGCCAAATATCGTTTGTATTTCTCTGAAAATGCCCGAGAGTTTTTACATACATTTGATTCAGCTTTTATAGCCTTTTCTTTGTTACAAGTTGCCCTCTATCTTTTTAGCTTTCTGTCCTTTCGATTTAAATGTTTTGCAGGTGTGAAGGGCGGTGGCTACAGTGGCAGTGGGCGGTGGCAACAGGACTGTCATAGGCCAAGTGGGCAGAAGCAGGTACCAAATCAGGGGCAAGTGGGTGCTCGGGTTAGGTGGCTAGGGTTTGATGTATTGGGTTCTGCTGGGTTTAGGGATATTGGATCCGATGTATTGGGTTTTGCTGGGCTAAAACGGGTTTTGGGTTTTAATCTTGTATTGGGTTTACGGTCTTTTGTAATTAGGCCAAAATTGGCCTATAACACCTAAGTTTTAAAAAGTACAAGGATTATAGGCATATTTTAACTTTTTTTTTGGTAATTACACCATGTCAGTCAAACATATCTGAAAAAAAAAATTTAAGTTTTGCCGGCGAGCTCCAAGCGATGATTCAACAATTGGTACGGTGGATCAGTACCCATTGACGAGTAGAAGAACAAATTTTAGATCCAAGTCGATCTGACGATCAGTGTCGGAGATTAAAGAAAAAATTATTTCATGAAAAAAATTGAACCGTAGAAGAAAAAGAAAAGAGAGCTTTCGATTTGTGCAGGAAGTTCGAACAAAAAAAAACCATATCGATTTTAACAGTTTCGTGACTTAAATGAGAACTTTTGAATAGCTCATAAATCAAATTACAAATTTTTTAGTTAAGTGACAAAACGAAAACTTTCACATAGTTTAGTGACAAAATAATGTATTTACCCTAGAATTTTTTAAACAAAAAGTTACCATTGAATAGGTTAAAAGTTGTGAATTTATTCTTTATCCTTTAATTTAATTATTTTTAATTTTTGTATTTTTTAATTTTAAAATTTTAGTTCTAATCAAATGATATATATTCATTAAAATAAGTTTTTTTTTATTTTCAAATTTTGATGTGACAAACATTATCAGATATTTATTGTCATGTCAGTTTGTTATTTTTAACTTTTATTTAAAAGTTGTTTGTGTCAAAATTAAAATTTTAAAATTCAAAAAATATATGAACTAAAAATAATCCAATTAAAGAATATGAGCTAAAGCTACAATTTTATGCATAGTACATGACCAATAGCATAATTTAACCGAACAAATTTAACCTTCAACATTTGTGTTAAGACTGAAATGTCAAAATTTTAAAAATAAAGAGACTAAAACTTGATTAATACAAGACTTAGTCATTGAGTAGGGTTTTTTACCAGATTAGTATAAAAAAATTAAAAAATTCCAAAATAATATACATAAAAAAGTATTTACGGAAATGGTACAAACAGGATGGTCACGCCACTGTGATAGGCAGCACTGCCCTGTTTTTCTGACATAACAGTAAAAAAAAAAGCTGAAAAATGAAAAAAAAGCTGAAAAACGAAAAAAAATAAAATAATGGGTGATGTGGCTGCCAGAGGTGGCACCAGTGTTGCCTCTGGCAGAGGCGGCACCGGTGCCCAAAGCTCCCACGCCGATTTGACCCCTCATGCAGAGGGGTTTTGTTTTTTTGTTTGGGGACCATAATATATGGTCCCCTTGAGTCTCATTTCGGGGGGAAAGAAGGAGAAGGAGAAGAAGGAAAGAAGAGAAGAAGAAGAAAGAAAAAGAAGGGGAGGAGGAGAAGAAGGAGGCGGGCGGTTGAGAGAAGAAAAAAGAAATAGAGAGAAGAAGAAGAGGGAAGGAAAAAGAAGGAAAAAAAAATGTAAATCTTTTTTTTTTTTATAAATTTGAGGGTTTTTAATTAATGTTAATTAATTTAAGTTATTTATTTTAGTTGTTATTATTATTGTTGGTGATTGATTTAGATTTAAAACAGATATAATTTTTTTTTATTTCTTTGCAAGGTGTTATTTGGTTAAGAAGAGATATTAAGTTATGTTCGTATTTATTTTATATTTTCATTGAAGTAATACGCATGTTATGTGGAAAGAATGTTTTATTGTTATTGTTTTATGTAATTTATTTGTTAAGTGTGCTTTAGGTTGATTAATTATATTTTTTAAATTTATTTGACTTATTATATTCTGATTATTTTTATTTTTTTATTTTTTATGTGATGGGGGTTTTAAACCTTTTATTAAAAATAGTATAAAAATAAAATGCTAAAAAATATATTAATGAAAAAATAAAATACGAGAAGGAAAAATTACGAAAAAAACTTTTTTGGGGAAAGTGGTGCTGAAATATAAAAAAATAAAATACGAAAATGATATATTTTAAAAAATAATATACAGAGATAAAAAATACGAATAAAGTGCTAAAATCAGGGTTATTTATTAAAAAAATAAAAAAACACTTATATAATACATTTGAAACATTATGCACTAAAATAATATAAAGAAATAAAATACAGAAATAATATATTTTAAAAAATAGTATACGAAGAAAATGTCAAAATCAGGGTTATTTATTAAATTAATATAAAAAACACGCAAGTAATACATTTGAAACATTTTTTTGCTAAAATAATATAAAAAATAAAATACGAAAATGATATATTTTAAAAAATAATATACGGAGATAAAAAATACGAATAAAGTGCTAAAATCAGGGTTATTTATTAAAAAATAAAAAAAATACTTATACAATACATTTGAAACATTATGCACTAAAATAATATAAAGAAATAAAATATAGAAATAATATATTTTAAAAAATAGTATACGAAAAAAATACGCAGAAAATGCCAAAATCAGGGTTATTTATTAAATTAATATAAAAAACACTTAAGTAATACATTTGAAACATTTTTTGCTAAAATAATATAAAAAATAAAATACGAATATGATATATTTTAAAAAATAATATACGGAGATAAAAAATACGAATAAAGTGTTAAAAACACTTAAGTAATATATTTGTATTTAAGTTGGATATATTTAATTTTTTAATGCAGTATAGTAAAAAAATGTTGTCGAAAAATTTGTTTGCTATTTTTTTGTAATTTATTCTAATAAATATT
This sequence comes from Gossypium stocksii, assembly GCA_020496765.1. Lineage (NCBI taxonomy): Eukaryota > Viridiplantae > Streptophyta > Magnoliopsida > Malvales > Malvaceae > Gossypium > Gossypium stocksii. The sequence continues at coordinate 119,074,007 of CM035623.1, forward strand.
TAAAATCTATCAAACATTAAAATTAATAACCGAAATTTATTTTGAAATTGCAGGCATCGCAATGGCTTCATTGATTGATAAGAAACTTTCTCACATATGTGACACAGTTAATAATACGGTAATATATTGTTATTTGTTAACCAATGGTTCCATTAAAAAAAGATCTACGTTGAAATAAATTATGTTATTATAACCGTTTTCTGTAATTTAACACTGTCAGGTCTCGTTTCGCAAATTAAGGGGCCGGGTGAATGGTGTAGGATATTCCCCGGATGCACGACTGATGCCCTACTAGGAGCTAGCTGGATTCGGGTCAGCAGCATTGACCCGAACGTTCGATTTGCGATACGATTTGATATCCGCATTGGTTGAGCGTTGGAGACCGGAGACCCACACTTTTCATTTGCCTTGTGGGGAGTGCACTGTCACTCTGGAGGATGTTGCATTACAGTTTGGGCTCCCAATCAACGGGGATGCCGTCACGGGCGTAAGTGCGATAGCTGAGCCGGCTGCACTTTGTTATAGCCTATTAGGAGCCTCACCCGGTGATGTTGAGTCTAGTTTTTCGGAGTTGAAATTTACATGGCTAAAAGCCAATTTTCAGCATTTATCAGATAATGCCACCAAAGAAGAGTTGGTATGTGCAGTTCGAGCGTATATTATGCATATCATAGGAGGTGTACTGATGCCCAATTCGAACAACAACAGGGTTCATCTCTAATATTTACCTTTTTTAGCTGATCTGCGTAGTGTTCGCTCCTATAGTTGGGGTTCCGCAGTTCTTTTTATGTTGTACCGTGAGCTCTATCGGACGACAGATCCTGATGCTGTAGACATAGGCGGATGCCTTATATTGTTGCAATCATGGGCTCTGTATCGGATGCCATTCTTGACATCGGTCACTCACCAGCCATACGTATATCCGCTAGTCAACAGGTGATAAAATTTAACTTGTTATTAATTGACAATTTCTTTATAATGATAATATTCTAATGACATTAGATTTGCTTGAAAATTGTTTTCGTAGATAGAGTATTTATCCTGGTATCGGGAGGTCATATACTGTCCCGATATATCGTCTAATGATTGAACAACATGCCGGAGAAGGGGTAAGCTATTCAAATATTCGTGACATGTAATTGCTTTGTATATCTTACCCCAACCGTGTTAAATTTTAGTCATGGTATTAATCGTGCAGTTTATATGGACGCCATACCGTAGACCAGAAATTGCGGCCATTATACCATCGTCTGCCTATGTTGATTCTCATTTGTGGTGCACTAACGCACCAATTATCTGTTTCAATTTAGTCGAGTGGTACCACGGGGATCGGGTACTACGACAGTTTGGTTGCCGCCAGTACATCCCGGATCCGCCAATGCAGGTGGAGAAGAAGGTTCACGGCAAGAACAAGAGAGGGAGACATGGACAGCATTGGGGGGTTACGCACCGGAGATATATTGCAGTGTGGGAGAGTCGAATGGCTCGACGACCTTAGATGGATATGTGTTCCGAGTTGCGACCATCCGTACAGTATATGCAATGGTACTCTAGCATGGGGAAGCCATATTTACTTGGTGGGCAGTCGACTATAATCCCCCCACACATCCAGCGATATGGGGTATACGAGCCAGTGGCTGATATAGAGCCTGATCCACAGCCAGATGCCGAGCATGACCCAGAGCCAGAGCCCGAGGCACAGCCGGAGGCCGAGTTCGAGCGATCGCATTCATAATCGACTGATACTTCTTATCATTCGGATTTGGCGGGCAGTGACTATTTCCTGGGCTCTACATCGCATTCACATTCGACTGATACTTCTTATCATCCGGATTTGGCAGGCAATGACTATCTCCCGGGCTCGACATCGCATTCACATTCAGCTGATACTTCTTATCATCCGGATTTGGCGGGCAATGACTATCTCCCAGGCTCGTCAGGGGGTGGATACCATTACGGGTTTGATTTGTTTGGGTCGTACCCACCGCAGCACAACACCTCTCCCGGCTTATATCCACCTTATTATAGCACTACCCCCGGCCCATATCCATTGCAGTACTCCACTCCTACCCCGATGTATCGACCGCAGTATGGCACTCCTCCCGGCTCAAGTTCATCGGTGCCATTCGAGTCGCATGATTTTTTTCTATGTATCAGACACCCTCACCTGCGACTGAAGAGGATGTTGGTCGTCGTAATCACCCACAACGTGAACGTCGACCTCCGCAAAAATATACCCCTAGGACCACACCATCGAACCATCAATTTTAGGGGTTTCTTGGGTTTTGATATTAAAAAGTTTGTATATTTTTGTATATATTTAATTAAATTAATTGGAACTTTAAAACGTGGAACAAAATTTGACCATAATGTAAATTAGATTAATTTGGACATTTTTGAACATTAAAACACTAAAACTTGTAACAAACTTAGTCTTGTAATATAAATAGGAACAAACTTTACATACATTACAACATTAATCTACTTGGAACATTAATTAAATTGGAACATACTATTACCGGTAAATATAGAGATTTCGTGGACGTATGAAATAGATGATACATATGTAGTTATATATGCAAGTTGAGTAAATGTAAACTCTGTAACATGTTTTGGATAGCAACAGTAGGTAAACTTTTAAAAATCACCAAAAATGGTAAAATTTGATTAATAAGTTGAGTGAGATATGGAATTAAAGCTTAATGAGTCTATTTTCATATAAAAGTAACAAAATAAGTAAATGAATTCTGTACTATGAGATATTTAGATTTTTGTGAGACTGGTTCAAAATGATTTCGGGATCCTCTGTTCTGACTTGGAAAAATCATTAAAAATTGTATAAAAATAATTATGGGACATAATTTATATGGTTAAATTCTTCAATGAGTCTAGTTTTATGAGAAACAAACATGAACATCATTTGAATTTTGTACAAAGAGATAATTAAATTTTACCGAAGAATGGTCAGAACTGTCAAACAGCAAAATAGGGAAGAGTTTAATGAATAAACTGTACTAATTCGCTAAACCAAAATTCTGAAAATTTTATGGTAAGAAGATATGTGAGTCTAGTTTCAGGGAAAATTATCGGATCTTAATTTGGAGTTCTGTGGCTCAAGATATAAATAATTTAGTGACTATAACTCAATTGGACAGTTTTGAATATACATAGTGAAATTATTGATACTGTTACTTATAGCATGTTATATAAATTAAGGATGTGGAATGGAGAGGAGGAGGAGGAAAATATGTATGAATATTCTGTTAGAAATGGCTAATTTGCATGTTTTGCATGAAATAGATTATTTTATTATTACAACATAAGTTCAATTCCCACCTGATCGTGACGATTGTCCGACATGGTAGTTTCGCTGCGGGCATTTACTCCGATTATGACCAGCTAACCTACATAATCCACAATGCGTACCATCGGATTTCTCTCTAATGTCCATTTCATTACGGATTCTAGTTGATTGCGGACGACCTCTCGGATTTCTGCGTAGCTCTCTGTCTGGGACAAGTTCGAAAGTCGTCGGAGGCACTTCCCACGTAGACAGGTCGGGCAGGACAGGAAACTCATTTTCCCATACACGTAACGTGCGATTGAGTGTGTACACATCATTGACAAATAGGTCAACATTAAGGTTTACTTTAGCACACGCTGCCACGACATGCGCACACGGATAATAAAGTGTTTGGAATCTCCTGCAATCGCATTGTCTATTCCGGAGATCAACTCCATAGGACCTCGGTGGTATACCGGGTCGACGACCAATGGTCTCCGTAACTCGAAAAGTTTCAAGGCATTGTGAATATATTTCTACATTCATCGACCTCGCCATCCGACGGTTTGTAACCATTGCATCCCTGACATCTTCAACAAAGACGTGTCCCGCCTGCATCTGGTTAACTTGTTGCTGACCTATTCTTGACATCAAGGTAGCCAACCTGTAGAATGTAGCCGAGAAGACTGTTGAAATCGGAAGATGTCGTGTTTTCAACAATACAGCGTTGACCCCCTCCACTAAGTTTGTGGTCATTTGGTCATAACGAAAGCCCTCGTCAAAACTTTGGGCCCATTGCCACGGCTCCATAGTACTCAACCACTGCCGGAAGGATGTATTTGTTTGACCCTCCATGTCATTCTCAAGTCGAGTCATTCTTTGGCGAAAAATGTGTGGCTCTAGCTCGTACGCTGTATATGTATTAAAAAAAGATAAGTTACAGTATTGCCCTAAAAACTTATATTGAAAAGATAAGCCAATCATTTACCCATTTTGACAAATTGTTTCTTCCAGTCTGCATTTTTATAATCTCTCATGAAGTTAGCTGCGATGTGACGGATGCAGTAAACGGATCTCCATGGTACACCGGAACGTCTAATGGCGGCAATTAATCCTTTCCCTCTATCAGAGATAATGCAAATATTATCATTGCTAATAACATACCTCCTCAGGTTGGTAAGGAAGAATTCCCACGATTCCATGTTCTCTTTATCTACAATGGCAAATGCTATCGGAAGCATGTTCCTGTTACCGTCTTGAGCAACCGCAAGAAGTAAAATCTGTGTATATTTTTCGTATAGTCAGGTCCCATCCACTTGCACAAATGGCTTACAGTGGGGAAATCCGCGCACACATGGATCAAACGTCCAAAACATTTGATGGAAAATTTTTTTCCTGACTGTATTTGGTCATCCGGGCCATAATAAGGTCGTGTCTGTAACTTAATGACGGTCCCCGGTACGTACTCCCGCATAGCGGCTATCCATCCCTGTAGCTCGTTATAAGACGCATCGAAATCCCCATACAATTGCTCCATTGCCATCTGTTTTGCTATCCATGCCTTTCGATATGACACTCGATATTGAAATCGTGCTTGTATTTCGGCAATCAGTACTGAAACTTTAATGCTCGGCATGTCCTTCACCATTGGCATGATACACGTACAGATAGTTTTAGAATCAAGTTTTCGATGATCTTCTATCATACGTGTTGATGTGCATGTGTGAGGTCCAACAAATTTGCGTATCTCCCACATCTGAGAATTTTGAATAAATGCAGCTCGTACCCGCCAATTGCAGCCTTCCGCCGACTTCCAACAGTCTCCAATATATAATGTCGATTTTGACACTGCAACTTTGTAATCTACTGATATATTCATGCTATACCGCTTAATAGCAAATACACACTCTTCTTTACTTTCGAATCTCTGGCCGACGAATAGCTCCTCAGGATCAGAATTTACGGCCAGTCGGTGAGCAGGAAGTATTTCAGGGTACTCTGGGAACTCGGCTACATGCGCCGCGTCGGGGTCTATGAGCGACATGTGTGGCCCAAGATTATTGTGAATCACAACACGTCGCATCTGGTTCCCAACCAAAGACGCGTTAATGTTTCCATCGTCATTCACGTCTTCATCATCAATATCATCGGGGACATCGTCCACATCGGGATCACTATCACCATCGACCTCTTGATAACAAGGATCACTACTATCGTAACCATCATCACCAACCACATTCATGTCGGCTGTAACATTAAGATCGATATCGATCCCACGTATAGTCGATTCACTATCAACGTACGATATTAGAGCCACCATGCACGGTTCTTGAGCTCTATGTTCTTCACCATATGTAGTGAGATCTTCATTTTCCTCCATACCGACTAACTCAGCAAATAAGTGAATCGATGCATTTTTTTCATTCCCATTCCCACAGTAAAAAGTGATCATTGTCTCCACGTCTTCGTCGTCGACAAGTTCCATTTCAGTGAATTTGATTGGATCTGTCGAAACTGGAAACTTGTAGAAAAGTTTCGAGATCCTTCTCCCACAACGTCTAACAATTTTTGCGTTAATTCTTCCCTTCATATCATCCAACGAGACATTTCTATTAAATCTCATTGCTATTTGTTGCCGACATTCAAATATGCATCCAACGGTTGTTGTCAAGATAATTCCATCGAAATAAACACATACGAAAAACTGATTTTCCATCTTCACTGCTGAATCTGTTAAAAAATAAACAAACTTTCTCAAAAAAATTTTGAACACCAAATAAACTACTTAAATAAAAAAAATTAATTAATCAATATGCAATTTTTTTCATTCATAAGCTCATAGTTTTTCAGTTCTCATTTTATACATAAACAACATTTATCCATAATAATAACAAATCATAAATATTATTTAATCAACTTAAAAACAGTTTTTTACCCTAATAATATAAAAAATAAACAACCTATTTTGCTAATTTTTTTTTATATTATTAGGGTTTTTTTACTAACAACAATTTTAAGGGTTTTTTACTAACAATAATAATAACTAACAGCAAAAAATAATAAAAATCAACAATAATAATAACAAAAAAAACACAATAACAATATAAAAATCCATTATTTAAAAAAAATTATACCTTCTTTTTTCCTTCTTCTTTTTCTTCTCTTCTCCTTTCTTTCCCTTTATTTTCTTCTCCTTGCTGCTGATTCTTCGTCCCGGAGTTGCTGATGCTCGGGGTATATATAGAGCTTAGGTGCCGCCTCTGGGACCTACACCACCAGTGCCGCCTCTGCCAAAGGCAAGACTGGTGCCGCCTCTGCCAGAGGCAACACTGGTGCCGCCTCTGGGACCCACATCACCCATTATTTTATTTTTTTTCGTTTTTCAGCTTTTTTTTTTACTGTAATGTCAGAAAAACAGGGTGGTGCCGCCTATCACAGTGGCGTGACCACCCTGTTTGTACCATTTTTGTAAATACTTTTTTATGTATATTATTTTGAAATTTTTTAATTTTTTTTATACTACTCTGGTAAAAAACCCCATTGAGTAAAGTAATAAACCAGTTAAAATGACAGATCAATTTTTTTTTTCATCTCATCATCTATCTTCTAATGTCGATAATAGTTACATAATTTATAGAACATATATTATTTTGGAAGGATTCTCGATTTAATGTAATGGAGAAAGCAAGTTATTTAGGAGATGAAAGATCAACAATCTCACTATTAAACATTGAAATGACTATTAACATTGTTGGCCGATTATCTGCGCATTACTCTATGGATATCAATCTAACATGTATGCATCTCAGTATTTCCGAAACACAACTTTACTCATAATCAACTTTAATATCTATTAATGCCAAGATGTTATCTTCAATCCACAACTTCCATGCAACTTACATATCCCAGAAGGCTTAAACAATGCTCATTGTAAAAATTTGTATTAAAACATCAGATGCTCTGAAAAAATAAGCTTGGGCAGGGTGGCTTTGGCCCGGTTTATAGAGTGAGCATTTTAGTTTTATCCAAAAATTCTATAGCAATTGAATTTTTATAATTTAATCCTAAAATTTTAATTAATTAATTTATCAGCTAAATTACTTGACTATTTTTTTATATTCTTATTTTATATTTACAGACTTAATTTCTGTTTCGATACTACTAAAAATCAGACTTTTATATCCTCTATCTTTGTCGTCGGATAAGGTTCAATTATACCCCCAACGAGAAGATACAAGTATTGGGAGAGAAAAAAAACTAGGTAAGATTTCACGTTTAAACAATAAAATCCATTGGGCTCTCTGCGGCCCAATCTGTTTTTTTTTTCATCATCTACCTTTGACATTGGTAATGGTTACATCATTTATAGACCATTTACTATTTGGAAGGGATTCTCCATAAAATGCAGCAGTGAAAGCAGGTTGTGTTGGAGATAGAAGATCAATGATCTCACTGTTAAGCATAGAAATCACCATCGACATCGATGGCCGATTGTTGGCGTGTTCTTGCACGCACAACAATCCAACATGTATACATCTCAGTATTTCTTGATGGCAGCATTGTTTAGAAACAAGCTCAGTATCTGCTAATGCCAAAATGTTATCTTCAATCCACAACTTCCATGCCTGCAAAAACACAAAACAAGTAAACGATTGTTTTTAACCTTTGAAAAGTTGGATCTATTAGTGATTATGTAAAGTTGTAAACTTACAAATCCGAGAAGGTCAAAAAAATTTTCATTGTTATAAAAACTTGTGTTTCTTCTTCCACTAATGATTTCCAGTAATAAAACACCATAGCTAAAAACGTCAGATTTCTCCGAGAAATGTCCTCTGAATGCATATTCAGGAGCCATATATCCATTGCAGATTAAGATTAATTTAACAACACCATATTTGTATGAAAAAAGGGTTCATGAAAGAGATCCCTAAGTTACTTACTATGTTCCCACTATCCTTCTTGTATTTGCTTGATTTTCGTTGCCACCAAAAATTCTAGCCATCCCAAAATCTGAAATTTTTGGATTCATTTCTTCATCTAATAAGATATTACTTGCCTTTAAATCTCTGTGTATAATTCGCAATCTCGAATCTTGGTAAAGATAAAGAAGGCCTCGACTGATTCCTTTGATGATATTAAACCTGTTTTTCCAGTCCAAGAGTTTTCGCTTTGTCGAATCTTCAAAGAAAGCAAAGAGTATTTCAGATGGGAAACTCAATGCAAGAGTGAAGAAAACAAATAAGATGTTAAAGTGATTGGGAAAGTTGAGTAATGATTTCTAACCAAAGAGAAATGCATCCAAGCTTTTGTTAGGCATGTATTCATACACCAACATCTTTTCTTCTCTTTCGATACAACATCCCAACAGTCGAACGAGATTTCGATGTTGAAGTTTAGAAATCACTAACACCTCATTGGCAAATTCTTCAAATCCCTGTCCTGAAACACTTGACAATCTCTTCACTGCTATTTCTTTCCCATCCAACAACTTTCCCTGAAAAAAAGTAGACCCGTTGAAGTCCATATTTTCACTCAAAGTCGAGTGTGACATGGGTTTGAACTCATTTTTGCATAAAGCTAAAAAGCTCACCCTATAAACCGGGCCAAATCCACCCTGCCCAAGCTTATTTGAAGGGTTGAAGTCTATTGTTGCAGTGGCAAGTTCCTCAAATTTGAAGAGTGGCAGCTGATGAAGTTTGGTCTCTTTTCCATTGTCTTCAAACATGGCAAGTTCCTCAAATTTCACATATACTCTTCTGCCTGTCCTATCTGATCATATACACAAAATTAATAGCTCATTATATGTCAGAATTCCAGTTTTCGAGTATGGAAATAGAATCAACGGTGGAAAGTACCTCTATCTTTGTTCATCCACCTCAGTAGAAAAATTAAGGAGACGACAATAATGATGGTTGTTCCTATTACCATTGTTATTATGATAGCTGCGGTTATGTTCTTTTTATCTGCAAATCCAAAGAACGAAACTGTGAACAGAATTGCAGTGAAGAAGGCAGATAGCTAAATGAATACTGAAAAAAATGTTACCGAGTTCGGATCGAGGCAAGCGAATATATAGATCTATCCCTCCATAGGAGAATTTTTGTATATCGATCAAGTCTTTGCTCCACGACATACAACCGATACCGGCATCGAACGCGTAAGCGATACATGAGCAGTTGTTCAAGCATCGGTTTTTGCATTCGTTTTCGAGGTGTTCGGACCACTCCGCAAAGTCAGGCACTTTAATTCTCTCGAGCTTCAAAAATCCATATTCGTTATCGTCTGGTTCGCTGTCAGTGTTGTTTACTCGATCGCATCGCAACGGGTAGATCCTCGTACATCCATTAGTCCAATTTCCACTGTTCCATTCATCTATGTTGTTGGGTTTGAACCCTTTCATACAGCTGCAAATTGATGGTTTTTGAGAATTACTGTTGGATCAAAAAACAAAGTATTACCGATGTTGGTAAAAGGTTTTGTGTTAACCTTAATGTTGAGAGAATGATAGCCAACAATAAAAGAAGGTAATTACCGATGATGAAAAACAGAAGGGAATTACCTATGATGGTAAACCGTTTTGTGAAACAAAACAAAGAAATTCTTTGTGTTTTGAACTCAAAGAACAGAGGCAAAAAACCGATGATGGTAGAGAGAACAAATTGGCTACTCTACATACTTTTTGTTTTACATACATAATACATAAATAGAAGGATTACCTAGGGAGAAACTAAAGCTTGCTTGTGCAAATATCTAAGCTGTAAAATCAGCATAATTACAACCTAAAAAGCAGCTAAATCAGCTAAGTATCAAACTAAACCTTAGCTAGTACAAAAAATTACATTTAAACAAAAGTCAACTATCACATGAGATAGTTTGTTGAATTTCTTCTTAGACAATAGCATGCTCCAGCTGTGATGATCGGTCACTTGCTTGTTCCTGCATGTTTGCATGGCTGCATGCACGTTGCTGCTATAGTTGCCACCTTCAAACACTCCTCCTTGGCTACTAAGCAGCTAACTTCAATTTCCTTTCTTAAATACTCAAACCTTGCTCCAGCTAATGGTTTGGTCAGAACATCAGCAAGTTGATCCCTCGAACAACAATGCACCAAGCAGATTTCCTTAGCCAATTCTGCTTCTCTAACAAAGTGATACCTTATCTTGAAATGCTTTGTCTTTCCATGGAACACCGGGTTCTTGGCAATGGCAACAGCAGATTGGTTATCAACCTTAATCTCAGTTGATTTTGTTTGATTGAAATTCAAGTCATCAAGTAGTTTTCTAAGCCAAATGGCTTGGTTAACTGCAGCAGCAGCTGCAATGTACTCAGCTTCTGCAGTGGATTGAGCCACTGTTTGTTGCTTTCTTGAACTCCAGCTAAAAACACTTGAGCCTAAACTAAAGAAGTAGCCTGATGTGCTCTTCATATCATCAACAGAGCCTGCCCAGTCACTGTCAGAATAACCAACAAGTTTTAGCTCCTTTGCTCTTCCAAACTTCACACCATGGTTCAAGGTTCCTTTGACATATCTTAGGACCCTTTTTGCTGCTTTAAAGTGTGTAACATTGCAGCAATGCATGAACCTCGAGAGTAAACTGACACCATAGAGAATGTCTGGCCTTGTTGCTGTCAGGTAGAGTAGACATCCAACCAAGCTTCTGTACCCTGTTTCATCAACTCGATCGTACTCACTTGTGCTTGACAGCTTCTCTCCAAGTGCAACAGGTGTGTTGACAGGCTTGCACTTTGACATACTAAATTTGCTTAGAACTTTCAGTGCAAAGGCTTGCTGGCTTATAAAAATTCCTTGCTTATTCTGTTTTACTTCCATACCAAGGAAGTATGACATTAGACCAAGATCGGTCATCTAAAAAATGTCTTGCATTTGCCTCTTGAAATCTTTAATTAGCTTGCCTTTGCTGCCCGTGACCAGCAAGTCGTCAACATACAGTGACACGATCAGCAGGGTTTCATTTCCAGCCTTCTTAACATATAGAGTGGGTTCACTTGTGCTCTTTGTGAACTCGAGCTTTGACAGGTAAGAGTCAATTCGATCATACCAGGCCCTTGGTGCCTGTTTTAGACCATACAAGGCCTTCTTGAGCTTATAGACCTTGTGTTCCTTACCCGAGACCTCAAATCCTTCAGGTTGCTCAATGAAAATTTCTTCTTTGAGAAATCCATTTAAAAATGCTGACTTCACATCTAACTGGTGCACTTCCCACTGGTTTTGAGCTGCTAAGGCAAATAGCAGCCTTATGGTATCCAACCTTGCAACAGGTGCAAAGGTTTCAAAAAAATCAATCCCTTGCTGCTGACTGTAGCCCTTCACAACCAGCCTAGCTTTGTGCTTGTTCAGTGACCCATCTGTATTGTTCTTGGTCCTGAACACCCATTTAACTCCAATAACTTTTCTATCTATAGGCCTATTGACCAGCTCCCAAGTGTCATTTTTCTGAATCATTCTCAATTCAGCTTCCATAGCCTCTTGCCAGCACTTTTCTTTTGCAGCTTCAGCATAGCAGGATGGTTCAAGTGTTGTCATGGCACACCTTTCATAGATGTCAGCCAATGTTCTAATACCACGAGTAGGTACATCATCAACATCATCTTCAGCATCAGCTTCAATTTCAGCAGGCTGCAGATCAGGATTGTTCTGATCTTCCTCAATCAGGCTTGCATCAGTTCCATCCCATTTCCAGTGCCCTTCTTCATTAAACTTTACATCTCTGCTTACAACAACCTTCTTGGTCGATGGATCAAAGATTCTATAACCCTTCTTTACACTGCTGTACCCTACAAACACCCCTGGCATGGACCTTTTTTCAAGCTTGGTCCTTTTCTCTGCTGGAACAAGTGCATAGCACAAACAACCAAACACTTTCAAATGTGACACTGTTGGTTTTTGTCCAAACCAGGCTTCAAAGGGTGTTTTACCCTTCACTGCATTAGTTGGCAGTCTGTTTAGCAAGTAAACAGATGTGTTTACTGCCTCAGCCCAAAAATTATTAGGCATTTTAGCCTCAAACAGAAGGCACCTGGCCATATCAAGAACTGTCCTGTTCTTTCTTTCACAAACACCATTTTGCTGTGGTGTATAGATTGTCGTTAGCTGGTGTTGAATTCCAGCATCATCACATATCTTTTGAAAACTATGAGACACATACTCTGTTCCATTGTCTGACCTTAAGCATTTCAGCTTACAACTAGCTTGGTTTTCAGCTAATGCCTTGAACTTGCAAAAGAAGTCGACAACTTCTGATTTTTGTTTCAAAAAACTCACCCAACAGAATCTAGTGCAATCATCAATGAATAGTGCAAAATACCTGTTGCCATTTAGTGAGGTGGTCTTCATAGGTCCACAGATGTCTGTATGCACCAGCTGAAGTCTCTCTTGGGCTCTCCAGGCTTTGTTGACAGGAAAAGGTAACCTGGTCTGCTTGCCAAGTTGACAGATCTCGCACACATCCTTCTTTGGTTCGATGCATGATATGTCTTCCACCAGGTTCATTTTGTGCAACAGGTCGAGTGACTTGTAGTTCACATGACCCAACCTCCTATGCCACAATCTTGAATCATCAGCTTGAGCCACATGTGTTTTGGGTTCCAGCTGATTCACATCTAAAGTGAAGCTTCGATCATTCATGGCTACTGTTGCTAGCACTTGATCAGCAGCATCTTTGATTATACAGACCTTGCCTTCAAAAATAAGAGAATACCCCTTCTCGAGTAGCTGACCAACACTCAGCAAATTTTGGTCAATGTCAGGTACATAAAAAACCTCAGAGATGGTTTTGTTACCTGACCTTGTGCTAATCACTGCCTTGCCCTTGCCTCTGGCCTCTATGAGTTCACCATTCCCTATTCTGACCTTGGACACAATAGTGGTGTCTAGCTCCTTGAACATGCTTCTGTTTGAAGCCATGTGATGAATACATCCACTATCAATCAGCCACATTTTGCTGACTTTGCTCGAGCTTGCAAAGCAAGTAGCTGTGAAGACATGCTCTTCTTGTGTTTCAACATCTTCAGCAGCCTGAGCTTGACTTTGGTGGTGTGGCTGTGTCTTTGGCTTGTTCTTACACACCTTTTCAATGTGGCCTAGCTGTTTGCAGCCCCTACACTGGATGTCAGGTCTGTACCAGCAGTATTTTTCAAGGTGAGTAGTTTTCTTGCAATGAGAACAAGGTGGAAACTTCTTCTTTGCAGCTTCTTTCTTTCCTTTGTCTTTTTTTTCTGCCCACGGCTTCTTTCCCTTGAAATTTGAGCTCGAACTTGAACCTTTTTTGCTTCTAGCTTGAAAGGCTCCTTCAGAGTGGTCCTCCATTCTGTTTGCTCTTCTTTGCTCTTGTGCATAGAGAGCATTTATCAAATCTGTCAAAGGGATTGTTGATAGGTCCCTCGAATCCTCCAGGGAAGAGATCTTTGATTCATACTTCTCTGGCAGAGTTGTTATGACTTTTTCAACTACCCTTTGGTCACTAAAATCATCCCCAAGCAGTCTTATATTGTTGACTGTGGCCATGATTCTGTCAGCATACTGCTTGACAGTCTCAGACTCCTTCATCTTCAGATTTTCGAAGTCTCTCCTTAAGTTTATCAGTTGTTGCTGCCTTGTCTTCTCCGATCCTTGAAACTCCTCCTTGAGTTTATCCCATGCCTGCTTTGGAGTGGTACAAGCCATTATTCTTGTGAAGATCACATCTGAAACTCCACTTTGAAGGCATGACATGGCCTTGTACTTCTTTGCACAGTCTTCATTATACTGTCTGATTTGAGCAATGGTTGGATTTGCTCTCAAGGGAGGTGGTTCAGTGTCATTTTGAACAACATTCCACAGGTCATGTGCCTGTAGATATGTCCTCATTTTGACAGCCCAAATGTTGTAGTTTTCACCAGCAAAAATCGGTGGTGGTGGAGGTGAGAAACTCATGCTTGCAACAACCAAAAAAATAGGCCAACAACAACAGCTCCTGCTTCTTTCTTTCAAACACAAATCAACCACAAAAAACAAGGCCCTCAAAGATAACAGGCTCTTGATACCATTTGTTGGATCAAAAAACAAAGTATTACCGATGTTGGTAAAAGGTTTTGTGTAAACCTTAATGTTGAGAGAATGATAGCTAACAATAAAAGAAGGTAATTACCGATGATGAAAAACAGAAGGGAATTACCTATGATGGTAAACCGTTTTGTGAAACAAAACAAAGAAATTCTTTGTGTTTTGAACTCAAAGAACAGAGGCAAAAAACCGATGATGGTAGAGAGAACAGATTGGCTACTCTACATACTTTTTGTTTTACATACATAATACATAAATAGAAGGATTACCTAGGGAGAAACTAAAGCTTGCTTGTGCAAGTATCTAAGCTGTAAAATCAGCATAATTACAACCTAAAAAGCAGCTAAATCAGCTAAGTATCAAACTAAACCTTAGCTAGTACAAAAAATTACATTTAAACAAAAGTCAACTATCACATGAGATAGTTTGTTGAATTTCTCCTTGGACAATAGCATGCTCCAGCTGTGATGATCGGTCACTTGCTTGCTCCTGCATGTTTGCATGGCTGCATGCACGTTGCTGCTATAGTTGCCACCTTCAAACAATTACAGATCCCAAATGCCCCACACTTTCCATAAAGGGCACATTCATTTTCAGCAGGAGAGTCGTAAGTAGTCCAATTCCCTTTTTCATCATCCCAAAATCGTTGACGAGTAATTCCTTGGGGATCCAAGTAAATATATGATAAATAAGAACTGTTGAAGAAGGATGAAGTAAGATAAAAAGTTCCTTGGTTGTCATTCACGAGACTTAGTCCACTAAGAACGAAAGAATTCATGCTTGGTACGCCGCTGAAGCTATGGCCATTCCACGGACCGCTCCGCCAATACGGTTTCGTATTGTTCCAAACGAAATTCTGAGGGATGGCTAAAGGTTGTAGACCCGAAGTAAAACTGCCAGTAGATGGATCAGAAGAGCTTTTCCATGATGTCAACTCCACTTTCTCACCGGTTCTTACATTTGTACTGAGTCTCATCATCGGCACAAACACGTTTAACGGCTCCCGGAAACTCTCCCACATGGTGTTTTCGTTAGCCTTCAAAACAAGGTTTCCAGTGCCTAAAATCTGAGCACTTACATTCACTCCTCTCGGATTTCTAACATTTGACGACCACAGAGTCTGGTTTTGACCGTCGGAAACGACGAGGTTTCCGTCGTCGGAAACCAGGAAAACCCCAGAATCATCCTTAAGAGGCTTGTTTCTATTCGCTATCCAAATCACAGATTCTTCGAGAACCCCTCTATTATTGTACCATATTCCAACATAGCGATGATCAGTTGAACTAGAAAGGCTAAAGAATCCCAATCGGAAAACCCCATTTTTGGAAACTAAAGCTTGAGAATCATTGATGGGTGTTGATGATGTAATGGTATCAAAGGCATTGCCAAAGCTTAAACAGCACAAACAATAATTGAGATGTAGAAGAAGTAACAAGTTTGAACCACTCATTATTCACAGAATTCTATGGTCTTCATGAACAAGCACCATGTAATGAGCTATCCAAATAAGACGGGTCAATATAAGACAGCCAATTGGCGTATGTTGTATTGTTGACTAGCATTTTAATACATTACGATCAAGGCAAGATCCTCAAAGTTTTCAACTTTATCAGCTATTCAAATATTTTCTTTTATGGCGTTTAAAGACCTATGAGGTTTGCGTGGCTTGACTTCCTTCTTCTATTAGACTTTTGAAAACCAGAGGTTGGGTTGGGGTCCTGGGGAGGTTGATGATTTTGGTTAACATATGCCATAGGTCCTTATGCTCTTCATAGATTTACAATTTAGTCGCTTTCCTTTTATTTTTAAGATTTGTCTTCTATTTTTCAATTTTCAAAATTCAGGTCTAACTATTAATACTCTTAAATTCTTTTCATTAAATTTGTTGGTATGACATTTTGAAATTAAAAAAAACTCACTAATAGTAATATAACTAAAAAATAGCTCTGTAATTAACTTGAATTTACTAAAATAATTTAACAACATTAACAATTAGACCTGAATTTTAATTATATATGCTCTTTTTAAGAGTGACTAAAACTAAGCGTAATCCTTCCCCAACTCATAAATAGAAGAGGTAATGTGCTTCAGCACACTCGAACAATCAAACTCACGTTCCCTTATATTAGCAACAATATCCGTACCAATTAAGCTAAGACCCAATCAGTAAAACTGGCATATATTTAAAAAATAAGATATTACAAATTGAGAAAATGGCTCTTGAATATTAGAGATGAACCAACCCAAATTTTAGACGGGTAGCCCTATCTTTGGATATGTCTAATTCTTTGATTTGTTAATTTGATGGCTTAATTAGCAATTTTTCATTATTGTTAATTTATAAATAAATGAATTTTGATAGGTTAATAATTTATTTATATATCATTGAGGGCTTGATTTAACAATAAGTTTGATACTTGATAATTTTGAATTCCTAAGTGTAAATTACGTATGGGTAAGTAGAGCGAAGTGGGACATTTTATTTAGGTGGCCGATAAATAATTATAAAGTTTTAGGAGATCGAAGTTAAAAATTTTATGTTGAAAAGGCTGAAATTATTAAATTATGTAAATGTTTATTAATAATAATTTCAAACGATTTATTTTATTTTAAATTTTAATAACTTGTATTTTAACAATACTGTTTTAGATTTTCAAGCTACGGTCTACTGATCGGGTGTTCACATTCTTTAAGAATAATTTGGGTTCAAATAATAATTGTAACAAAAATAGATATATCAAGTTTAAGTTTGTTGATAATAATGTTTTGATTTGTGCTACATAAGGAAATATTTTAAATAAAAATTTATTGTAAAAAAAATATTTTAAATAAAAATTTATTGTAAAAAATATTTTAGTATTATTTGCTATTAAAGTTATAATTTTACAAAGAGAAAATATTGTCACTTTGTTATTCTCATCAAGTCAATAAATGCATCTAACATTTAAGTTGTAATAAAATTAATTATTTTCTTAAAATTTTAATTCAAATTACTTTCTACAAAATCTAAATAATGATAATTCATTCCTAATGATTTATTTGATTCAACTATTATTTCTTTCTCCTTAATGTAAGGAAAACTATTAAATCAAATAGTAATCACAATTCATGTTATAATTTAATCCTCAATTTATTCAACTCACTTAATAATACGAGACTCATAACTAGTATATACTCTCAACTTTTTTCGAATTATTATCTAAAATCTCAGCTAACACAAGTGTCTGATTGATACGTTATTAATACTTTAAGGACTCAATTAAAACATTTTAAAGTCACCTTTTACACTACATGGACTAATTTGAACTGATCCCTAACAACAGGGACAAATTTGAAGTGATCCTGAGAAGTAAGACCTACTAGATAATTTGACCCTTTTTTTTTTTTTTTTTTTTTGCAGACAGTAAAATCAACACACAACAAATAGTAAAAATATAAACAAACAAACACGTTAACAATTTTCTCCATTTCTTTTTATTTCTTTAGGAAACATTAACAGATGAAGGGGCACAGGGGGACATTATAGATCAGTCATTGAATATTCTGTTGTTCTTTGGATGGTGGTATCAACTCTGCTATTTTTATTAATGTCTCCAATCACAACTACAACACTTATTAAACATACTCTAACCCGGAACACTCGATGTTAGTCATTCTCTTATTTTGAGTTAATACAGGACCCCGGGTTTCGTTACCTTTAGGCCATTTCACTTTCGCCATCATCAGCTTAGCAGCCACGGACTTGAGACCGGTCTTCATGCAACGAACAATAACCGTGACGAGCTCTCTGCAGAATACAATTTTAAATCAGTTATTTCACTAAAAAAACTTAGAGCCAGATGGTGTTCGGGACACAAAAGGCAATACGTCGGATTGAAACATAATGGACAAAAGATAACCAATTCTTGAACACTTTCAACTTTCAAGGGACATGAAAGGTACAATGCAAGTTCAATGGCTTCATTACCTGCTGGAAAATTCTCATAAACTATTCCTTCTTCTAGCAATTGTCTCGAACTTGCAATCAAACTATATTTGGTAATAAAACAGACTACAAGTGTAATTTGAACCGGACCTCATGAATAAAAGGAAAATATCTTAAACTAAAAGGTTCGAGTTTAAGGTTTCATTATTAGAAGATTGTTTAAAATTAAAAACATGCAGTCTCAATCATGGCAGTCATTTAATCTTTAAGCATGGTACTATTTCCAACAAAAGAACCCCATAAAAATGCCACAACCATATTCCACTTGGACCACAGTAAGTTCAAAGGAAAGAAAGGTTGAAAATCAACAGAATGACTTCCACTTAACTATTGCTTTCATATTTCTTAAAAAAAAAAAAAAATTTTATGGTCTTAAAAGTTATATTTTTTGTTTTTACTGATCGTGAAAACTATAATAGGGTATGCTATGTTATGATCGGAGTCATAAACAACCTTTGGGTGCAGCCTAATAGAATGCGAAGAACAAAGAATAGCTGTCTGGTTTGAAATTCATAGATTAAGATAACACATTCAGTCCTGGCAATACTGTACAGACTGAATCATATTTGTTACTCCTAAAGGATGCAATGATAATGGAACTTTAACGGTATTGGTGCGAAAATCATCCACCGTACCGCACAAACCATATGCTTGTTAAGCTTTGTTTTGGAAGCCTAGTGGGAACCTATTTTCACTGCACTTCCCGACAATCTGTTAGTCAAGTTGAATCTGTGTATGACCCAAGTATTACAGAAAGTTGAGCATGGCCCTAAATATTTGCCTGCTCAAGTTGTAACGATCTCTTTTCTCTGGTTAATGTCCTGCCCTCTAAATAGCTATGTACTCCCCATAATAGTAGTTATAATGAAAGATGAGAAAGTAAGGGTAAAAAGCTTATATTTTTACATAGTAACATGTAATTTAAAAGGTATATTTGAGACTTACAATGGTGAGCAAGGAGAACGTCCACCATTTACATAATAAACGAACAAATATGAATCATAATGCTGACCATTGATCAAGTAAAATCCATGCAACCTCCGTACGCAATTGAACGACATCTTTGTGTATAAATGAATGGCTGGATTATTATAAGAAATCACATGCAAGTAAACTGCACGGCAGACTGGGATGCTCGAAGCATATTTAATAACTTCTCGTATAAGTGCTGTAGCTGTTGATCAAATACCAAGCAAACTTTGGTCATAGGCTGAAGATTTCATTTAAAAAGAATAATGGAAAAGGAAATGATGAAGAAGAACCGTTATTAGATGAAAATGCTCCTACCTATACCGAGATTTCTGTATGCATCTACAACTCCGAGTGTCAGAATATACACTAATGTTTGATCCACCCTTGATGAGTCATACCTGAGCAAATCCGCTATCTGCATGGTATATTTTAGTCAAAATGAATTGCATGAACCATTCAAAACACTTCATTATAAACAAAAATTGAAGAAAATATTTAAGACCCGAAAGCAGAACCTACATGTTGAATGACAACGATTAATTATTATACCAAATGGTTACTACTTATTCAAACATTTTAAACCTGCTTAAGTAATAATCCAACCACCAAGCAAAGATCATTAATGCATTATATACACATAGGCACATAGATAACACACCTCACTATCCTTTGCCAAGATGATTCTTGCGGTAACAAATCCGATAAGCTCATCACTTTGACCATCAGGTCGACTGCGATCAACAGCTGCCCATGACACAACATCACATCCATTCACGACACTTTGGAAAAACTCAGACTCATACCTGAAGTGAACAATACCCTTCCTTGAAGATGCAAGAACAAGAAATACTCTTTACCAAAGAACCTCGATAGAAAAACCGATACACTTCTTACCTGATAGGAAATACGTCACTGTGGATTCGTTCTAAGGTCTCTAAATCAGATGGCTTTATGGGCCTATAGCAGATGGTAGGACGATGTTGGATTCTTGGGTTCACCATCAAGGACGTATCATTAATCCCCAAAAAATATGTGATAGATTTGAAGTTGTAAAGGAATTCCTGCTTCCATTTATGCAGCATCAGCCACAATCTCCATGCAGCACCTGAATGAAAACCAACACAAAATTCCACATTCTATTAGTTCCTTCTAATGTCGTATAAACCCGACACCAAACTGAAAACACACAAAACCGCAACTCGTGGACTTGACAGGGAAACAAAAGGTCCCTTCATTTTATAGCTATTATACCTTTCTTTACATCATTAGAAAACTTCAAAGAAAACTATGTAACAGCTTTCCAATTACAACATTATTACTTTTGGTATTCTGTTCTTTATTTTAACTGTACCAAATCATATTTTTGAAGAATTAAAAATTAACAAAGGTTGTTTTCTTTTAAAAACAACATCAATGATTTCACTTCTTTATCACCTGCATTTTCCTTTATAAACAAATTAATAAACCAACAGCAAGTAGCAGAGAACAAACTATACCTAAAATAAAGCTTCAAAAACATACTAAGATTCACTTTCTTTTACCTATTTCCATTAAAAAAAAAAAAACCAATAACAAGGTTTAACATTTAAACCCAGCTTTCTTTCACCTCTTTCACCTAAAATAAACCCAGAATTCGACTTTCCATTTGAATTATTGAATATCAATAAAGAAAGCTTTAACATTTAAATGAAGCAAAGCCCAGAATTCTAAATACACTAAAAAACTAACAAAACCAATACACCAAAGGATAAATTATTGAAAACCAAGTTGGAAATGAACCCAAATCAGCAAAAAAAAAAAAAGAATCCAAAGAACAAAGACCTTAAATGCAGAATAGTAAAATTACAAACAAAACTATTGAAAATTTTGTGGAAAAAAGGGGAAAGCTACCATACCTGGAGAATCTCAAGCTAAAACAAAGATCGAATTAGAAGGGGATCGTGGGAAATCAAAGGGTTTAAAAGAAAGGTTTTATTTGTTGATCAGTGAAGGGGGGAAAAGGAAACGGCAGAGAAATATACGACTTGAGACCAGACACGCGCTTTTGTCTTATTGGTGATGATTTGTGTTTCTTTTGGGGAATAAATTGATGATTGTTGATTAATTAGAAGTGTAGTAATCAAAGTAGATGAATAGATTCTTAATCTGATTCTTAAGCTAAACAAAACTCAATGTGGAAGATAAGGCTATTTTCGGAAACATATAAAAGTTATTTATTACATTTCTAAGTGAAAACATTTCCCCAGCTGTTTTTTTATTATTGGGTTAATATTATTTTAACCTTCTCAACTTGATTAAAGTATCTAATTAGTCCTTAATTTTGTTTAATTTAGTTGGTACTTTTCATTACTCTAATTGATATCTCTGCATTAAAATAGTTAATTTATATTGACCTGATATTAATAGCCAATCTGATGATTACATCAAAAATAAACTTGAACAAATTGGTATCCCAATTCAAATGTATATGGACAAATTAGTGTCCATACTCAAATATAATGGTATAAGAAATCAAAGACAATTCATATTTATTATAAACACTATTAATCTCATCACAAGTTTTTTTTTTTTACTACATCATTTGTAATGTTATAAGCTTTTCCCTTTCGAAAAACATATTTAAATTTTTTCATAGTTTCGTTGAACATCACTACTTGAATTTTAGTCAGAGTTTTCAAATAATAAATAGGCAATTTCAAATCATATTTAAATAATATATATTGTTTTTATAGATTATTATCGATATAGAAAAATAATAATATTTTAATATTCTATGTTATTTTTATAAAAATAATATATTCATCCGCAATTAGACCTATTCATGGTCGGGCTATCTGTCTAGACCTGAAGGTCCATTCGAAATTTGAGAGGATTTCGAGAAAAATATCAAAATCGAAAAATAGGCTTGGACAAAAAAATTAGGCACGTTTAAAATATGAATCAGGCTCGATCTTGAACATTCAAGAACTCGGCCCAGCTTGACCCAATTTTTAAAGTTTATAATGTTTTATGTTATTTTTTTATATATAATATAATTTACAACACATAAAAATAAAATTTAAATCTATAGTAATATATAATATTACTATAACGTAAATATTAAAAAATTAAAAATAACTATATATAAAACTATAATAAATAAAAAATATAAAAATATTAAATATTAAATTAAATATAAATATTTTTAAAAATAATATGACGGGATTAACGTTGGGATTAACCATTTATAAATATATATTTTATTTGATTAATTTTATTTTAATTATATTTAAGATTGATTGAATTTCTAATATATATTTTATTTTAATTATTAAAAATATATAAAATCTCAAGTATTTGGACAATTAAAAATTTTAAATAAAGACCTACCAACAAAAGTTGTAATTAATTTTATATTTTATATATATGGTTTTACAAATAGTTACGTGTTAAGTCGGTCTTTTTTTCTTTTCTTTTTTTTTTTAATTTCATTTCATTTCTTCATGCAAATAATCAAATCTATAAAAAGCACCATAAAAGCCTAAAACCCTTCCTTAGCTTTTACTCTTTCAAATCTTAGCTCTTCCCATGGCAAATTCGGTCACTCGCTGATCTTCAAATCCATATTTATTTTCTTCGAAAACCCTTTTTCTTGTTTTTTCTTATCACTAAAATCCCGCTATGGATTCTCTTCATGATTCAATATCAGCGGCGAACGTGGCGGCCACTGCCAACGGCAACACCGTGCCGCCGTTTCTCAGCAAAACCTACGATGTGGTGAATGACCCATCGACCGACTCCGTCGTGTCGTGGAGTAGCGGTAATAACAGTTTTGTTGTCTGGAAAGTGCCGGAGTTTGCAAGGGATCTTCTGCCCAAGTATTTTAAGCACAATAACTTCTCCAGCTTTGTCAGGCAGCTCAATACATATGTGGGTATTTCTTTTTTTTTCCTTTTTATTCATTTCCTTTTTCTTCTTATTTGTTTTTAAATAAATATCGCGATTTTTATACAATTCGATAGTATTTGGGCGTTAGCTTTAGGTTATATATTCCTGCTTGGAATTTTTAACTTAAATTTGTTGTTTGATTTTCTTCGATGTTCTGGGTCTAGTTTGTTTTGCTTTTTAAAAAAAAAAAAATTTAAAAGAACCCATATGGATGTTGGATTATAAATTTATAGTATAGTTGTTTTATGGATTTTATTGAATGGTGATATTGGTATTGCTGAAATTAGTGCGAATTCCCGCTGTAATATGCTGGTTATGCTGTTGAGTAACAATAAACTTGGATCTATTTAGGGCTTTACTAAATTACAATAAGTGAGTAGCTCTTTAATGGTTGTAGTTCGTGGTATTATATCTGATCATCAATGGCGTGCAAATGATTGATTGAAAAGAATTGAGATATATAAAAACGAAGAACTGAATGTTTGTGTATGTGATTTGGGGTCCGACTCAAATCTTTTCAGCCGAAAGGATTGAAGGAGCTAAGTATCTGAATTTGTCTGGCCAAATTTGAGGATTTTGAAATGAGATTTGCTGCCAATGAGATCTGCTGATGCTCCTTTGGATGTTTTGTTATTGTTTGGCTTAATGAATCCTTGTAGCGTGCTTTGATTTAGTGACAGACTTTTCATTTAGAGATTCAGTATGCAATCCTCTGTGCAATTTTCAGATACTAGCATCTTGCCTCGTTTCTTTTTCAAGAAACAGTATCTTGGATGTTTCACTTAAATTCTTATTGCTGTCCTTCGCTTTCCCCCCTTTTTGCTTCTGTATCAGCTGAAATGTCTAGTTTAGCATTCATGTGTGTTATTTGTACCAGCTTCATGTTTATAGAACAAATCCTGAATGCCATTATTAATATTTTCATCTAAAATCCTATATAAACTCTGCAGATGTATTTTACAATCTGTGACATTTCTGAGTTAGTCTCGATTCTTATTTTGCTCGTCATGTGGTCTAACTACATGTGTTTGCTTAAAGAGAAAGTCAAGACAAAGTGCTTCATAACCTAAATTTCATTCAGATTTAAAAAAAAAAAAAAATCATTTTGACCAACAAGTGAACGAAGGTCTGATGGTGAGAGTAGAATTTGTAGGCTGCTGCTGTGGATTGTAATTTGAAATTTTATTCATTGAGAGGGTCGACTTTAGATATTGAAGTTCCCCGAGCTATTTTCTTTTTCTTGAGCTGAAGAACTCATCAAACTGTAATTGTGTTTGTTATCTGCAGGTTTAAGTATATGCATGTAATTACTAATTGATTGTGGTCAGGCATTCGGGTTCTACCAAGACAGATGATATCTGATTCAATTAGATATTAAACTTCAATCCTACTTTACTCATATGCGGGGTTTGCTAAATTCAGTTCGGTAAATATATAGAATAAATTATGTAGTTGATTATCATAACTTTTTTCCTTTAGGGTTTTAGAAAAGTTGACCCTGACCGCTGGGAATTCGCTAATGAGGGGTTCCTACGAGGTCAGAAACATCTATTGAAAACTATCAGCAGGCGGAAGCCTCCTAATGTCCAGAGTAATCAGCAACCTCAAGTTCAGAACTCATCTGTTGGAGCTTGCATTGAGGTCGGGAAGTTTGGTCTCGAAGAGGAGGTTGAAAGACTTAAGAGGGACAAGAATGTTCTCATGCAGGAACTTGTTAGGTTGAGGCAGCAGCAACAAACAACTGATAACCAGTTGCAAACTGTTGGCCAGCGTGTGCAGGTGATGGAGCAGAGGCAGCAGCAAATGATGTCTTTTCTTGCCAAGGCCATGCAAAGTCCGAGTTTCTTAGGCCAGCTTGTACAGCAGCAAAATGAAAGCAACAGGCGCATTATTGGAGCAAACAAGAAGAGGAGACTCCCCAGGCAGGATGAAGAAAATTTAGCCGGTGAAAATGGTGCCGAATCTGCTAAAGGGCAGATTGTAAAGTTCCAGCCTTCACTGAATGAGGCAGCGAAGGCGATGCTGCACCAGATAATGAAGATGAATACATCACCTAGGTTGGACCCTTCGATAAATAATTCGGGTTCATTCTTGATTGATGGTGTTCCTCCTTCCAATGCACCGGACAGCCGGAGCTCGTCCAGTCGGATTTCAGGTGTGACACTTTCAGAAGTCCAACCAGCTTCTGCGCAATCTTATCTGCAAGCAGAATCAGGTTTTCCTGACACTTGTCTGTCAGCTGCCGCTCATTTAACATCCGAGCATACTAATGTGGATCAAATTTCTCGGATAAATGAGCATAAATCTCAGAAACATGGAGTTATTCCAAATGTTTCTCAAATGCAAGGAACTATGCCTGATAGCACAGTTGGACTTACTGACAGAAGTTTGGCAGGATCTGAGAGAGGCAATGCAGAGTATCTTGATCCACTATTAGATGTTTTGGATGGTACAATGCCGGTAGAAACTGATGATTTTTCTGCCGATCATGATATGGACATCTTGCTCAACGGATCTCCTGAACTTCCAGCAATTAATGACGTTTTTTGGGAGAAGTTTCTTGCAACAAGCCCTCTCACCGGGGACACCGATGAAATTAGTTCAAGCTCACTTGAAAATGGTGCAAACCTGGAACAACAGCAAGCACCGGTAAGGCAAGAGAACGGATGGGATGGAATTCATCATATGAACCATCTTACCGAGCAAATGGGCCTTCTTTCATCAAATGGTCAGACCAGGTGACGTCTCACAAATCATATGCGTGAGGTAAATTTTTGAACTTTTCACCCATTTTAGTGTAGTCGTTACAAACATAGTACTATCCCCGAATCAGTAGATAACAAGGAAATGCTCTTTGTTTTAACATTTTGATATTTATTGACATTTTTAATCTGCAATGAACGCAATGTTAAGAGAAGCTATCATCAGTTTTTGAGTTTTACAGTTTGGTATGGTTTTTGCAGAGGTTGATGATGATCTATGATGCAGTCAAGAAAGCTTTTTAATTCAAAGAGAAATGGTTTGTTGTTGAAAGGGGTTATTTTTGGTGTTACTACATGTACCAATAACATAAATGCACTGGAAACGGTTATCCAAATACATATGTATGATGTTTCTCGACTATACTTATCATCTTACAAATATGTTGTCTTTTGCACCTGCTTTACCCGTAGATGAATTCTAGGAAGCAGGATCTTTTCGTATGGCCCTCACTTGCCCGCTATTACTAGTTATTCGGGTTTATTTTTCTTGAAATACTTATTTTCGGTACATATTTAGAAATGATCCGATTACATATATGTTGTGTTAGTAGGCTCATTGGCTCAAGGTTCGATTTGTAGGTTTTGTCTATGTGGTAGTGTAATGTGTGTTTGAGTTTGAACTTATATTGTATAAAAGATAACGTACGTGTTGAGTAAATATTTAATCCTTTCAAATGATTTCAGGTGAGATTCAATTCTCTGGAGGTTTAACCTTTTTTTTTTGGGGGGGGGGGGGGGATATTACAATTTTACTTTGCACATATATATTGCAACAAAATGATTAAGCTTTGCATGCTTTTTCTAAGATATGCACATGAATATAACATGTTCTAACAGGCATCTTAAGAAAAATTTCAAGCATGATCATATTAAAATCAATGGATATCTCTAAACATGATATCAATAATATTCATAAATTCCATTCCAAAACATGCTTAGAAACAAAACATCAATCGGGAACTAATTTAATCATTTTCTTCAATGAAGTATTGGTTTTCCCATTTTTTATTTTTGTGAGCTAAGAGCATCTAAATATTTTGGCTTCAACATTACTACAACAGATTATTACTTGCATTTTGGTTAATCAAACTGTTTTGGGTCCTTGAACCTTAAGATCTTATACTTATTTAATTTTATATTGAATTATTTTTTTTATTGGACAAGTATGTAATGTATGGTCATAGAAATGACAATTTGACATTTTGCCATTTTTGATGAGTTTAAAATAAATGCTTTTTCTTTCTTCAAGCTATCAAATTTCATTTTTTAACTCAAAATTTTTTTTAAAACAATGAATCTTTTTTTTTTTTTGGAAACCTCAAATTTTATTTTCAATTTTTCATTTGAGCTTTCCAAATCAATTTTTGTTTTCAAAAAAAAAATATTTCCAACTTTGAATTTTGAAATCATTTTCTTGTGTTTGGAATTCATTGTCTTAATTTTCAATATTAATTTACTGAAAGCATTCTGTAGTTTATCAAAAGATTATGAATTTAAATCATGTGAATTAAAAAATACCTCTTCCTCTTCAAGAGCCATAAAACATTTCACTTTTGAATTTGATGGGTGACTTTCATTTGATTGTTCATCTTTGATTTGCTTGCCACTAGTTCAGCTTTTTTTCTCACAAATCTTCTTAATCTCCTTTCCTTCCTTCTTAACAACTTAGATTTTCCCTAGTCTATCCTATATCTACATAAGGAAATTTTGTTAAAAATTTCTATTACTCATAGCACAAAGGATTGTGTGTGCATGGCCTTATAGTTGGATTGAGCGTTTATCTTGTTATTTGCACCATAATAAAATGTTTGGACAAAAAATTTTATCCTTACTTTTCAATTGGAGTGGTTTTCTCATTTAATAGTGGAGGATAAATGAATAAATGACTTTTTTGCAAAGTTGTCATTTTTTAAATTTGATATTTCTACTTTGATAGTCTTTCTCAATAGTGAAACTGTTGATGGAGAATTAGATCTGATACTAATTATTAGGCTTGAAAATATCAAGAGGGGATGTATTAATATTTTAAAATTTTCTACAAACTTTTTTAAATGACAAGGAAAAGGATGAAAAGTTTGAATAATTCGATTTATAATGGTTCGGCCTTAATTGCTTACATTCACTACCTTGGTATACCTCAATCAAAGATTTTCTAATTTACTATACTTATTGAATTATTACCTTTCAAAGAAAATGTATAAGTTTTACAATCCCTATCTTTTTCACAATGCTAAGATAAAAATTTCTCTAATTTTTATGACTTAACTAAAACCCTCTAGCTTTTTGGCTCAATTAGAAACCATTTACAATCTACTTAAGGTTTTATACCTCAAGAACCTTAAATATGCTCTTTACAGAAAGAGAAGATGAGCAAATTAATAATGAACCTCTATAGGCGTGCGTTTGCAAATTAAAGCTCTAAACGCAAAGATTTGAGAGTTAGAAAATATATTAAAATAAATTCTAAATGAGTATGTACAAGAGAAAATGAAGAAAATAAAGAATTGAATGCTTTTCTCTTGATTTCTATGTTTGGATGTTCATCTCTTATATCTTGAAGTATTCTTGATTTGTATATATAACAAGGGAAAAAATTTGTGACCGTTTATAGTCATTGAAGATAGCTTTTAGTCATTGGAAGCATTGCAGATAGACTTGTATCGATACAACTCACAAGATGTATGGGTAAAAATGGACTTGCATAAGTAAAAGTCTGGAGGAATGCTTGGGATACTCTCTGACTTATTTATATTTAAATAACATTAAGATATGTATAACTTAACAAGCAAATGGCTCTAAATTAATAACAATAGTAGTAACATAATAGTGAAATGGTAATAAAACAATAAAAAAAACAATAAAAAAATAGTAACAAAATAGTAAGAAAATAACAATTTTTTATCTTTTTACTAATTCAGACTCAAGCCCGAGTAAAAAAACCTTACTTAAGGTCTAACCCATTTTTAAATAGGTTTTATTTTTATACCTAAATTCAGTTTTTATCTATATTTTACTAAAATCCTTTTACTTTTTAAACGGATTTTCAAGCTGTAGAATCATCATTTCCAGTTTTTGCCTAACTTTGTTTCAAGAGTTGGTGCATGCTGGAGGTGATCCTATTCTAGGAGAGGGGCTACCAAGTTGAAGCTGACAGTGGCTATTGCCTAACCTCTTTTTTTCTTCTAACAAATAGTCTTGTTCAATAGCAGGAGGATTCAAAGGAAGGAAACGAGACAACAATACTATCCTACTAATTACTTTTTAGGCTCAATAAATTCTCACTCTGCTGGGTTGATAGTTGAATTTGGAATCACTTTAAACTATCCTAGAGCAGAAAAAGTAAATCCACTTAACTTGTAACAAGTACTTTCGAGTTGCTTGTCCAAAATCAAACATTGATTTAAATTTTAAGAGAGTTTAAACAAGAATATTAAGTTTAAAATGAGTTTAAGTTAGCTATTTATAAATTATATGCGGGTTTGAACAAAATTTTAAGTCTATATTTTGAGTCGGATTGAACTTACGAAAATATAAAATATGTTAATATCAACCTAGGCCGACCTGGTTCACGAATACCTCTACCTTCCGATCCTTTTGAGCCAAATCTTTAGCAAAATAATGTCCAGTTAGGTCGAAATAAGAAAGAGACCGGGAGATGAATTATTAATATATTATTTAAATGACAATACATTTGTATATCACATTAAAAAAAGTAAAAAAAATAATTTTTCATTTATTTTGGGAGAATTTAATAAAAAAGGTAAATTTAATAATTAAAAAATATGATAAATTAAATTAAAAACTAAAATAACTTTTTTTTTTAAACATGAATTATTATACCTTCAAACATAGAGAATAAGTACATCCTAATATCCTACCCTTGGAATAGAAAAAGAAAATGATAGAAGACGCCAAGAAGTTGCATTTATAGAAAGTGGTACGGTGCCGTTTACTTTCTTTTTCAATTGACAAATGGAATCACGGCATTAACCTTCACATATACGCAATATTTATTATTTTACTTAACAAAAAAGCCAAAAGAAAAAAAAATTCAATAAAATAAAATAAAAGAAACGTGTCTTTTTGCGTCGTATATGAAGAAAGACCGAGTCTGAAACCCCAATGAAAGATCAAAAACTCAACTTTACAGTTTGATTTCAATTTCCGAAGGTAAATCAATTCATCGTCTCTGTTATTTTATTTTAATTTTTAATTTTTAATTTTCATTACATTTTTTATGTAATTTATGATTTTTTTTTCCTGATTTTGATTTTGAAGTATTTAAAATCTAGGTTTAGCTGACCCAGGAGTTGACTTAATGAACCTGATTTTTAAAAATTTTTTTCCTTATAATTATTAGTAGTTAAGCAAGCCCTTTAACTAGTTTTGTGGTAATCTGATCCGAGTTTAGATTTTTTTTTTAAGGTTTTAAAGGTTTGGAATTTTTTTAGTTTATGTACTCATGCAGTTGTATCTGTGTTTGAAATTGCTGCTAAAATAGAAGGGGGAAAATTGATATTTGTTTTTAAATTCTTGAGTTATTTTGCTTTGAATTAGGTATTTGTTCTTTTGTTTCTTTAATCAGTAACTTGTTCAATTTTTGGAGGTTTTGAAGTTAATATTTTGAAAACTGAGTTTTTTTTTTTTTCTCTCCTGAAGATTGGGGAATTAGGGTTTTACTCATTTTTGTGTTTGAAGTATTTTAACGCTATGTAAATTTTTAGATTTTTCTGCTGGAACTTCCTAGGGATGAAAATTAAAAAGAAAACCAGATATTTGATTGTTCTGATTAATGACGATGGAGGAAAATCATAGTTATTCCTGTTTGGTTATTTTCTAACATTTATGTAATTTTGAGGCTTTTGGGTGTTTATATTTACCATGGAAGATTACTAGGAAGAAATTTTATGTTAAAAGATTCTGACCCTAGGATGGATGTCATTATTTCTTTGTGTTTCTCCATTTTAATTTTTTTTTTTCCGTTTGAATGTTTTTTCAGGATATAGATTTTTTGTTTTGAAGGTTTGGTGAAAATGGACAAGAATTTGATGGACAAAGTTTCTGCCTTTGGTGAGCTCCTGAAGACGGAAGGAGCGGAGGTGGGAAGAAAGATGAGTGCTGGCATGAGCTCAGTTAGCTTTAAAGTGAAGGAGCTCTTCCAAGGCCCAAACCCTGCTGATAAGCTCGTCGACGATGCCACCTCAGAGGCCCTTGATGAGCCTGATTGGGCCTTGAATCTCGATATCTGTGACATGATCAACCATGAAAAAATTAGCAGTGTTGAACTGATTCGTGGCATAAAACGAAAGATAATGTTGAAGAACCCTAGGGTTCAATACTTGTCATTGGTGTTGCTTGAAACTTGTGTCAAGAATTGCGAGAAGGCATTTTCCGAGGTAGCAGCTGAGAGGGTTCTTGATGAGATGGTTAAGCTTATTGATGATCCACAGACTGTTGTTAATAATCGAAACAAAGCTTTGACGCTTATTGAAGCGTGGGGGGAGTCAACCAGTGAGCTCCGCTATTTGCCTGTTTATGAAGAGACTTACAAGGTAAAAACGTATATTTTCTATATTGTTTTCTACTGTTGTTGAAATAAATTGTGAAATACAATTATTTGGTTTTATTTACTCGTTTTCCCATGATGGTGTTTCTGATTGAAAGTCGTGGAGCTTTAGTTCTATTCATTAAATTTATCCGCTTGCTGGTACAGTCTTGGAATTGTTGTTTATTTATCCTGCAAATCCTCATAAAATCATGAGATGGGGAATTTTTCGAACAATTGAATCCAAACACACGGTGCAACGGTGCTAATAAGATGTACCCATATATTTATCTTTTGATGACTAGTGAGATTCTGTTGAATGATCCTTTTTTCCTTTGTAGAGTTTAAAATCAAGGGGTATTCGCTTTCCTGGACGTGACAATGAGAGTTTGGCACCTATTTTTACCCCTCCTCGCTCAGTTTCCACAGCTGAAGTGGATGCTAGTCTTGCAAATCAGTTTCAACATGACATGCAGCTTCAGCATGACACTCCTCCCCAAGCCTTTACTGCCGAACAAACTAAGGAAGCATTTGATGTAGCAAGAAATAGCATTGAGCTTCTTTCAACTGTGTTATCCTCATCACCACAACAAGATGCTCTTGAGGTATTATTGTCTTTTTATGCACTATATAGTTTCTAACTTCATAAAGATTAGGAATGAAGTATTCTTCCTTCAGGTGGTGCTGAGTAACATGCCTTTAAAAATTCGAGTCTTGGCTCTTATGAGTTGTTAATGTGTTCTCTCTACCTATTCCTTTATCAACGAATGTTTTAGAACGATGTTACATGTAGTGAGCCTCTTTTTAACTGGTTGAATCTTCAGTAACTTTCGTTGTTTTGTTGGCAGGATGACTTGACAACTACACTTGTCCAGCAATGTCGACAGTCCCAATCCACTATTCTAAGAATCATTGACACTGCTGGAGATAACGAGGCCTTGCTTTTTGAAGCTTTGAATGTGAACGATGAGATCCAGAAAGCTCTCTCAAAGTATGAAGAGTTGAATGAACCATCAGCAGTTCGACGTGAGCCAGAACCTGCTATGATTCCAGTGGCTGTTGAGCCTGATGATTCTCCCCGTCATCCGAAAGAAGATGCCTTGATCCGAAAACCTGCAGGTACACGACACGGGACTCACGGTGGAAGCAACGATGACATGATGGACGATCTCGATGAAATGATTTTCGGTAAGAAAGGTGGAGGTTCATCCGGAGGGGGTCAAGATTCAAAGAAGCAACAAGGACCAAAAGATGATCTAATCACATTCTGAGTGCTATTCAACACCATTCACAATTTACGACACACGGCCCATGCCGGGCCATTGTAAGCATAGAAAAAGACTGGAATAGGAAACTCGGGACGGGATTGCGGACTTTTTCTTTCGCATGCTACCTTTGATTGTTCCAGAACGTTATGTGTAAGTAATACATGCTTGGATTTGTTTACTTGGTTATCTTTATGGCTGTCATATTGGTGGTTTGATGACATGACTGGCTCATTGCTCATTGCTGTTTTATTCATGTCGTTCCATTTTTATATATTTATATGGAATTATGGATATTGGGTTACACAATGAAAATAACTACATTTTAATGAGGGTTTTAGATCAAGTCTTTGATATAATTATTTGGGTGTTGGTGTATGATTTAAGTTTGTGATCTTCAGTCTAATCTAGTCCAGTGTAGATTAAGTTTTCAACCCTAAGTAAAAGACAAATCTACAAAATTATTCTAGGGTTCAAAATAAATTATGATTTTTTGGAGTTACAGTATTATGTTTTCATCATATTAATTTATAATTTTACAAAATTTGAGGGACTAAATGAACACCACTTTGAATTGATCCATGTATTAAAAGTTCATAAGTACAATAAAAATACAAATGCATGTCTAAATAATTATAGTGTTTATTATGTCAGCTTTTACTTTGATAAATCTCGCGAATGAAAAAGCTACAATTTATGGTTGAGCTCTTTTAAATTTAATACACTAACAGCCCGTGATAAAAAACACATACATTTAACACATATGATGAGATTGGAGACTCTATTTAACTTGCATATGATGACACTCGAATTTAAGTACTTAAATATTAAAGGCTTCTGTCTTAACCAAGAATGTCAATGCCTCATTAACAATGTAATTATTCTATTTAAATTTTATTATAAATATAAAATAAAAAGTTAATTATGATTTTAGTCCTTCCACTATGCTAAAATAGGAGATTCAATCCCTCTACTTTTGGAATGAACTATTTTAATTTGGCATAATTTGATACTTTATTTTTATAATATTATTAATAAGTTCAGATCAATAACATGGTTAGTTATAGCAATTAAGTGACAACATTTATTGATTGAATATAATTGATCGAATTTTCATATAGTCTTAATTATGTCATCGAATAACAATAAAAAAATTCTATGTCATCAATTTGAGTATTCTAATAACATTATAAAACTAGAAGATTGAATTAAAGTTGAGGGAACACAACAAAAGTTCGAGGGACTAAGCCATAATAAGACTAAAGTTTAATTATAATTATAATGAGTGTAATTATAATTTTAGTCCTCCTGCTATGTTAAAATTTGACCTCTGAACTTTTAACTTGAAATAACTTAATCCTTCTACTTCTATATTTTTTAACGGTTCCAAATTGATAATTTTGCTATTGCTATCAATTCACACAATCAAATTCATATGAAAGCTATGTTTAATCGGTAATAAATTTGCATATCAAAGGAATGCTTAATGTTCACATTATTACTTTTAGAGATAAACGTGCCATACATCCTCAAACTATATCTTCATTTTTAAATTACTCCTTAAACATTAAAATATTCTAATTACATCCCAAACCATTTAGTTATATCAACAAGGTCATCTCATTACTAAAATTATCAATTTAACCTTTAAATGATATGTCAAATCTTATATGGCATAGTTTAAAATGAAAAGGTTAAAGAAAAATGTATATTATAAAAATATTAGCTTTTAAGGTTTTGAAAACTTTTACAAAAGCTTTATTGCTTACTCACTCTTTTTTCAGTTTTACCTCAAATTTAGCTTTTACTTTTAAAAGTTATACGTAACATTTCACTTTTCTTTAAACTTATTATTTAAGTTATGACACGTAAGATTTGACATACCATGTAACGATTAAAATGAATGGTTTTAATAATTAAAGGAATATAATATCAATAGTTTGAGGATGTAATTTGATTGTTTTGAAGTTTTGCGGTCAGTTTAGAATGTATGTCATAGTTTGGGGATATTTGATGCAATTAACACTTACTTTAATGGCAGCAATGTCATCAAGTTGGACTTAAAGGGACTAAAACCATAATTAGATTAAAAAATTATATCGATTAAAACACTCGGATCTCTACACTTTCCTCCACTGACGCGGTTCCGCTAATACACTGAAAATGAGAGCGAAGCAAATGCCGTCGTCGATCTTAACGAGATCCAAATCCCCAGTTATTCTCTTCTTCGCTGTCACTATCCTTGCTCTCTCTTTCTTCTTCTTCTTCCTGTTTTCTCCCTCCTCCAACAACACCACCGCCGCCATCACCGTTCCCTATCGGCATCCGTCCGTACGACCCGAAACCTCGTTTGTCGCCTCCCTCGAGCACTTCCTCGCTCACAAGGCTCCCAAAATCCCCGTCTCTTCCGACGATACGGTGGGTTCCGTGATCGATCATGACGTCAGGAGGCTCGACGAGAGGAAGTTCGTCAAGGAAATGGAGTGGTTGCGTGGCGATCCGTACTACCCAATGTCCATGCCGGTTAGGGTTTACGTTTACGAAATGCCGAGCAAGTTCACCTACGATTTGCTTTGGTTGTTTCGGAATACTTATCGAGAAACTTCTAATCTTACTTCCAATGGCAGCCCCGTTCACCGTTTAATCGAACAGGTGAGATAATTTCATTTTAATAGGAAATATATCTCTATATGATAAGTAGCGAGTTGAAGTGAATTGAAGATTCTCGATTTGGTTAACAAAGTTGATAAATTGTTTTATATATATATATATTTTCAAATTGGCTTTTCTTTATTGGTGGTGCAGCATTCTATTGATTATTGGCTTTGGGCGGATTTGATTGCTCCTGAATCCGAAAGGCTATTGAAGAATGTTGTGAGAGTTGTTAAGCAGGAGGAGGCCGATTTATTTTATGTGCCGTTTTTCACCACGATTAGCTTTTTCTTATTGGAGAAACAACAATGCAAGGCGTTATATAGGGTGTGAGTGCATTTCCTGGTTTTATAATATTTGTTTCTACATTTTCTTGTTACCCTGTTTTAGATTGTTTAGAATACGAGCTTGATTTCACTCCTATTCTGTTGATTACTTTTTATGTCTATGGTAAGTGTGTGCGACTGTTTATTGTTGTGACATGCATTTGTTGAGTTATTCAGGTTTATCAATTATTATAATTTAGGTAAATGCATTTTGCGGAGTCATTCTTTTCAAAGGAGGTAGTGATTTATGTTGCACTAGCTCTTTATGTTTGGTGAAGTACCTGTTTCCAACACTTGTGCCCGACACATAGATACAGGGATATGACTTTCAAGCATCCTTCAAATAA
The DNA here is from genome assembly GCA_020496765.1 of Gossypium stocksii. NCBI lineage: Eukaryota > Viridiplantae > Streptophyta > Magnoliopsida > Malvales > Malvaceae > Gossypium > Gossypium stocksii. The sequence continues at coordinate 119,110,133 of CM035623.1, forward strand.
GTAGAAAAACTTGGAAAATTTGACCATACCCATGCCCAACACATACACCCGAGTCTGAGTAACATAGGTAGCACTTAGGAGGGCAAGCAAATAAAATTATAATTGGATCAATTCCTGTGCGTTTCAAGTGCTAGATTGAGTTTATTTAATAATTTAGTTATTTTCTGCTTGACTTTCTTCTTTTTGCTGTCACTAAACTCAACTTTTGAGATCCAATTTGTATTAAGGTGTTGATTGGGTTGTCTTATCTTAGTTTTGGTTTGTGTTTCAAGAATTATATTATCCTTTTTTAATTCCATTTTCTCTGATTGAAAAGTTTTTGGGGCACATATATTGCACAAAACAGTGCATGGTTTCCCTTCAAGAACTTGTTTAATGTTTTATTTGAACAAATGTGTAAGTTTTAGAATTTGCCTATTCAAGGATTTTGTTTCCTTTGGTTTCAGGAAGCCCTGAAATGGGTGACAGATCAACCTGCATGGAAACGATCTGAAGGAAGGGATCACATATTTCCCATTCATCATCCGTGGTCCTTTAAGTCAGTTCGCAGATATGTAAAAAATGCAATTTGGCTTTTACCAGACATGGACTCCACAGGGAATTGGTAAATATATGACTCTTGCAGATGAGATAGAACTTTCAACTTTACTAGTCATTTCAGCTTTTGAAAACGATGTACTTCAACATTCTAGGTACAAACCGGGGCAAGTTTCTCTGGAGAAGGACCTCATTCTCCCTTATGTACCAAATGTTGATTTATGTGATGCAAAATGCTTATTGGAAAGTGAATCAAAGAGAACAACACTGCTTTTCTTCCGCGGACGACTTAAAAGAAATGCTGTGAGGGTTTCGACTGTCTTATTAAACAAGCCTTTGATTTTTTTGCATTTTCACTGAATTTGCTATAATGAAAGAATGGCTCATTTTGGGCTTGTCAATAATATATATGCTTCTGCAAGAGGTTTCCTGAGTTTTGCCAACTCCCCCCCCCCCCCCCCTCAAATACTAGAATGGTTTAACAAGGAAGGGAAGGTGGAGGGAAGAGAGGAGGAATATGCGCCTATGTGTTTCGGAATTTTTATGAATTTGAATGGAGGAATTTTTATGAATTTGAATGGAGTGTTAAGTTATCCTTTTTAAACAGAAGAAGATGCCTTCTCGGGCCTTTTCTTTGCATCCCACCTAGATATTTTAATGGTTGACTTGAAAGTAGCATTACATGTTCTCTCTCCAACATTGTCTCTACTCTCTGTCAGTCTCACATGCATGAATAATGTTTGTCATTTGATCTCTTGGCTGCTTATTTTGTAATTATTCTTTTTCAGGGAGGAAAGATTCGTGCTAAGATTGGTGCTGAACTAACAGCTGCCAAGGATGTAGTTATAGAGGAGGGAACTGCTGGGGAGGGAGGAAAAGCTGCTGCTCAGAAGGGGATGCGCAGGTAAGATAAGCTGATTCTTTTTCAGGGTGTTACATATCCTCCTTAATACTGTGATTTTTCTCCTCTGTTATCAGGTCTATATTTTGTTTAAGTCCAGCTGGTGACACTCCCTCCTCTGCTAGATTGTTTGATGCTATTGTCAGTGGGTGTATACCTGTTATTATTAGTGATGAATTGGAGCTCCCTTTTGAAGGAATACTTGATTATAGGAAGGTATGCGTGTTTTTTTCTTTGCTTGAGTTGTCACTTCCTTTCCCTTGATGCATCTTGGCTACCTTGAGGGTGCTTTCTACATTTTGTTCAATGACTGCCTAAAAATAGAACTTCACTACTTTTGCTGATTAAGCTGCAATCAAAGAATAAAATGGAGTGTATATACACATAATAGCTAGTAAGTCACTTATTTTTTATTGTCTATTTTTTGTTTCTTTTCATGCAGATGGCTGTATTTATTTCTTCAACTGATGCTGTGCAACCTGGTTGGATTCTAAGATACTTAAAGAGCTTTAGTTCTACTCAGATAAGAGAAATGAGGAGGAACCTTGCCGAGGTTTGTGTTTGCAAAGTTAGATGGAAAAAAAAATCCCCATTGTCCATGCTTGTATCTAAGGATAAAGTTTTAGCAACCTGTTCTGTTTTGCATAATGATCTCTTTATGTCTTAACAATTTTGCTTGTACCAGGTGAGAGGCCTTTAGAATTTTATACGAGTTAGCAAGAATTTAATTTCATTTGGTAATATTTAGCCACTCACATGACTTGTTTTCATCTAAGGGAAGGGAATTTTTTTACTTATTTTGAGAGGTTTTTACTTTTTTTACTAGTTTTACTCATCCTTCTATTTTCAAGTTTAAATTCATACAAACTATTCTTCATGTTATAACAAGTTATTTTAATATTCATGTAATAATTAAGCTTTTCCTTGAGTTAATACACTAAACAACCAAACAAGGCATAAGTTTCATTAATAATTGGGTTGTACATTTTAATTTCCTGCTTACCCTTTGGAGAATAATGTTAGCTAATACCATCTTTCACGATGCTAATTTGACTAACTCATTTGTCCAGTACTCAAGGCATTTCGTGTACTCTAATCCAGCTCAACCCTTGGGGCCGGAAGATCTAGTTTGGCGAATGGTTTGCAACTTTCTTTTCACTAAAATTTTAGCCTATATTTGTATCTTTGGTTGCCATATTTGAGAAATAATGCTGAATCTTATTTCACCGAGTGTACAATTGTTTCTGTTGGAAAAACTAATTAAAAAGGGAAATTCTCTTTGATGGCAATAGTGGTGCCACCTCATTAGTAGTTATCTCAGTTTCATTACCACATAGTTACATAGGTCGTTGAAATTGGTTTGCTTGTACAGAGATGATCCTTTTAGTATCAGGCACGACTGTTAATGCTTGAAAATTGAGAACAAAAGTAGAATAGTATAAAAAGATGGAAAAACAATAAGAGAAGATGGGTGTAGAAACTTATTAGATGTTGGATTATGTTACTAAAAGACATGCATGGATCATAAGAATGATGACATTGCCTATGCATGCTGCATGCTAGTTTTAGGTTTTGTTTATGGCTATGATTCTATTGAGAGAGTAAATGTGTTTCTAATTAGAGTCTTCCTTGTAAAAGCTGGTGGAAATACATGAAAATGTAATGTTCAAATGATTAACAAGTTTTTGAACTTGTGATTTACCTTGCGTTTCTTGTTTGCAACAGATGGCTGGTAAATTGGTGAACATAAAGCTTCATACTCGGAGATCCCAGCGCGTGGTTAAAGAATCAAGAAGTGTCTGCACTTGTGATTGCAGGCGATCCAACAGTACCCATTCCAATCCTATCAATTGATAGATCTCATTTTGTGGCTGTTGTTAGAATCATGAAGAATTCACGATTCCCTGAATTTGCAAGAACAGCTTTTTGATTACCCAAAGTAACATTTTGGCTTTTGTTCATTGCAATTTGTTGCACGAATAGAGGGATGAATATATATACAATATAAATGCATGTGATTTGAAATATCATAGTTGTACTTAAAAATCAATCATTTTCATGTTAGTATCACAAACTATAATACAATACTAATGATTTGGATGTCATTATTTTAACTTTATTTTAGCTTTGCTCGTACAAATATTACTTTTTATTAGTAGTGTACTTGATAATAATCTTTCGTATGTGTCAATTTGTTATTGTACTAGATAATGATACAATAACAAAAAAAATTACATAAAAATATATTTATAAAAATAGGTAAACTACCAAATGGTGATCAAACTTTCAAAAGTTTTCATTTTAGGCAATCGGGAATGAAATTTTCAATGTAGGCAGTGACATTTTGTTGTAGAAATATTTTAATTTTATTTTATTTTTCACATAATTTAAGTAAAATAAAAATTTATCATTTTAGTCCCAATCCTTTTAATATAAATGAGGTTTAATCCTTTAATAATAAAAAGAGAGGTTAACCCTTGAAATTGGGGGCAACAACAGCTACCTGCTGTTTGTGTTCTTTTATTCAGATTTTCATTTATGATTTAACGAGAGTAATAAAAATGATCAAACTATATAATGTGAGTGTCTAAATTATAATTTTTTTCAGTGCCTAAAATGAAAAATTTTAAAAGTTGGATGACCACCTGTATAGTTTACCCAATAAAAAATTATGTCTAGTGATTAATTGAAATAGTAAAGTTTTATCTTTAAACGTCTTGATGTCAGGTTTAGAATTTATTATTATTTAATTAAAAAATAAAAAGCAGCTTAATACTTTCAACAAGTTATAATTAGGTATCCACTTATTCAACCGATTTGTTGAGATTTTTGTAATCATTAAAATTTAATTTTAAAAAAACTTTGAAATTTTCCTTTTTCATTGAAATGAAAAGTTTAAATAGGTTAAAATGTAGTCCAATTTTTTATACTCCTAACGTATTTGAATTTTTTTCCATTTCAAAAAATTTAGTCCTACTATTCCCATTATTGAATTTGAGCTTATTATAGTATTTTTTTGTTGTTGTTACATGACTACTAATTTTTTTTTTACTTTTAAAATATTACAAGAACAAAATTTAATAACTAAAATTTTAACGATTTTAATAAGTACATGAAAAATAGAAAGACAAACTTTCTAGAAATAAAAATAAAAAGGAATAAATTTTAAATATACAGAAATTGGGAACACATTTTAACCTTTTATCAAACACACCCAATATCACGCATTAACTTCAATCATCATCTCTCGTGGGAAGGACAAAAAAGTCACATCACAAAAGATAAAATCCGTCTCAAGACAAAAAGGAATATCAAACAAACAATGATGGGAAATGTGAGATTGGTGTTGGTATGAACATTTTTGAAAAAAAAGGAGCATTTCCATTTGACAAAATGTCATCAATACCCTTTTCTCTTATATTCTACCCAAAATTCCCATAATACCCCTCATTTAATGTTAATGATCAACGATTCTTTTTACTCGTTTCCCCCTTTTTGGTCAATAAAGAACCAATACCTAAACCCCCAAAATTCAAAATTCAAATAATAACAATAAACAAATACCAAATAATAATAAACAAATGCTATTTTTATTATTATTTTGGCCATAAAAGAAAGAAAAGTAAATAATAATAATAATAAAGAAAATTCCCACCATACTCCTAAATTTAATGAATTTGTCTTCTTTTATTTTAATTTTTTTAGTTTCTCTTAATTTCTATATTGAGTAGATTAGTCTATTTAAAAAAATTAAAACAATATAATCACAAATAAATTTTTTAATTAATTGTACAAAATTTTAATTGATATTTAAACAAAATAATTCCTCACTGCATACGCATTCTATTAATTTTATCTTAATTCTAAAAATTAAATACAATTTTAAAGAGTCTAAAAAATTCAAAAAGAATATATAAAATAAACTTTGGCTTCAAGTACATATATAAATAGATAAAATGTATAAATTTTAAGGTATAAATTTATTATTATACCAATTAAAAATATATAAAAGTAATTAAAAAATATTAATATTATGATTAATTATCTTTAAATATTTTTAAAATCAACAGATATTAAATTATTTCAATTTTTTTAAACTATATCAAAATTAAGAACCGCAAAGATTCTTTTACCTTTTCTTTCTCTCCTTTTTGGTCATAAAAGAGCAACCTCCTTTTTCTCACTTGTCCAAAACCAACACCTAACAAGCCTTGCCCATAATAATATTATTAATAATAATATTAATAATAATAAAATAGTGATTGTATTATATAATTTAATATTATAATTTAAAATATTTAAAAGATTATAATTTTATATCATAAAAAATTTAATGCATTTTTATATAAATTTTATATTTTCTACCACAATTTATCAAATGTCATATGATACTCATAACATAAATATTCAAAAAAATAGTGTAATATATAAAATTACTAAAGTTAAATTTAGATGGACTGTGTATTTAGTTTAAAAACAGCGGTGACAATAAGATTATATATTATAGCATACTATAGGATACAACAGAAAATAAGCTAAATATACGGCACCGTCCATCCAAACTCACTCTAAGAAAGAAATTAACAAATCTGTTTAACACATTCAAATTGTTAGATTGATCAAATTAAAAATCAATTAATATATATATTTAAATATATATTTTAATTGTTATAAAATTTTTAATATTTTATTTAACAATATCATACTAATTAACTGAAAAAAAAACTGATAATATTATCGATTTAATCACGGTTTCAATTTTAAAAATAATGAACAATTCCCATTAAATACAGATTCCTTTTTGTCAGCATTAAAAACAGATCGAAGTGTTGATATATAAAAAATTTATGACAAAAGAATCCAAAATATTATTTTTAATTTATATTTAAAAAAAAAAATCAGAATGATGGTAGGCCGGCAATGACCAACTCATAAACTTTCATGATCCTTTCACACGTTCTCTTCTCCTTCACTTCACCGCTTCCAATTTAAAAAGACCCCATATATTAAGAAATTTTCCTTTTTTTTTATCACAAAAATGAATCCCAACTCATCCTTACCATATACAAAAAAACACGCTCTTTTCTGATTTCACGCCTTAAAATAACCATATACTCGACCAGTCGTGATCTCTTAGTGCTTGTAGTTTTGCTTCTCACGACTTGGTCTCTTTTTCATATTCTTTTTCTTACAAAGGTTTAACGGGCAACAGTTGGAGACCAATAACTCAAGAGAATTATAGAATATGAACAGTTTGAATTGTTCAGGGTTTTTATAAGGCTATGTCAAGATTGGACAAAAAAAGGGTTTTAAATATTATCCCCTTTTTTTATAAAGATTTTCAAGTGCTTTCTTTTTGGAAGTTGACAGAAAGTATAAAAGGTGAGGTTTTATCATGTTGGTGTCGCTAATGCTATGTCAAAGATCTGTTTTTTGCTTTGTTTTTAGTCATGTTTTGATCTTTTTCTTCCTTTTAAGGAAAATTGGGTTTTTATTTGTTTATTTGAAGCCTTTTTGTTTGTTGATTGGAAAATGAGAGAGAAAGAGAGGGAAATTTTGAGATTTTGGATATAGGGTTATTTTTTCGTTTTTTTTTGTGGGGTTGAACTTGAAGTTTTAGTTCTAGTTTTCAGGTATGTTTATTTGTGTTTCTTTACGTTCTCTGTGTATATTTAGTGTTATGTGAGAACTGTTTGGTTGCTAAGAAACTGTGGGAAACTAAGGAAAAAAAAGATTTAGCTATTCCATTTGTTTGCTGATTTTGACTTAATTTGAACTTAAAGCTATATATGATTTAGTTGTTTTTACTATCAATTGTTGAAATTTGCATATTTGAGTAAAATCTTTGTTACTGCTTATAGTGATAATATGTTGAATTATGGAAATTCAGGATTTTTTGGGATAATTCTCTGTTAGTACTAAAAGGATGGCGTCGAGGTCCTTCAAAGGGAGTCGATCATCTTTGTCGATTTCATCGGATGCAGCTGAGTCACATAAGCCTCCGGTGCCTCCAACTGTGACGTTTGCCCGGAGAACTTCCTCGGGTCGATATGTGAGCTACTCGAGGGATGATCTCGACAGTGAGCTTGGTGGTAGTGATTTCATGAACTATACGGTGCATATACCGCCCACCCCAGACAACCAACCGATGGACCCTTCTATTTCTCAGAAGGTTGAAGAGCAATACGTGTCAAATTCACTTTTTACCGGTGGATTCAATAGTGTTACACGAGCTCATCTTATGGACAAGGTGATCGAGTCCGAAACAAACCATCCCCAGATGGCTGGTGCAAAGGGATCTTCGTGTGCAATTCCTGGGTGTGATGCAAAGGTGATGAGCGATGAACGCGGTCTAGATATTCTCCCTTGTGAGTGTGATTTCAAAATCTGTCGGGATTGTTACATTGATGCGGTGAAAACTGGGGGTGGAATATGCCCTGGGTGTAAGGAGCCGTATAAGAACACGGATCTCGATGAAACAGCTGTGGATGGTAATACTAGGCCACTTCCACTACCTCCTCCGAGTACAATGTCCAAAATGGAGAGGAGATTGTCTTTAATGAAGTCAACAAAGTCGGCCCTGATGAGGAGTCAAACTGGAGAATTTGATCACAATCGGTGGTTGTTTGAGACTAGAGGGACTTATGGTTATGGCAATGCTATATGGCCAAAGGATGGTAACCTAGGAAACGGAGACGATGATGAAGCTGTTGAGCCAACAGAGTTGATGAACAAACCGTGGAGGCCTCTCACTCGGAAATTAAAAATACCAGCAGCCATTCTGAGTCCATATCGGTATTGTCTCCATTTCTAGATCATCAAACATGTTATATTTCTTCACTATGTCGCATCTTGAATATTTGTATCTTTGTTGTTGGTCTTCCGTCATTAGCTTAACTTTGCTTGCAATGTCATATTATGCTTGCAGGCTTTTAATATTTATACGAGTTGCCGTCCTTGGCTTGTTTTTGGCTTGGAGGGTCACCAATCCAAACAAAGATGCGATATGGCTATGGGGAATGTCTGTTGTTTGTGAAATTTGGTTTGCTTTTTCATGGCTTCTCGACCAACTGCCCAAGCTCTGTCCAATTAATCGTGCTACGGACCTTAACGTGCTGAAGGAAAAATTCGAAACACCAAGTCCTAGCAACCCTACTGGAAAGTCTGACCTTCCAGGAATCGATGTATTTGTCTCTACTGCGGATCCTGAGAAAGAACCACCTCTTGTCACTGCAAACACTATCTTGTCAATTCTAGCTGCCAACTACCCCGTTGAAAAACTTGCTTGTTATGTTTCTGATGATGGAGGAGCACTTTTAACGTTCGAGGCTATGGCTGAAGCAGCGAGTTTTGCTAATGTATGGGTTCCTTTTTGTCGGAAACATGATATTGAACCGAGGAATCCAGAATCTTACTTCAATTTGAAGAGGGATCCTTACAAGAATAAAGTCAAACCAGATTTTGTTAAGGACCGACGGCGAGTTAAACGTGAATATGATGAATTCAAGGTCCGTATCAATGGTTTGCCAGACTCCATTCGCCGTAGATCCGATGCCTTTCATGCAAGGGAGGAAATCAAGGCAATGAAGCTTCAGAGACAGAACAGAGGGGATGAACCTATAGACAGTGTGAAAATCCCGAAAGCGACATGGATGGCTGATGGAACTCATTGGCCCGGGACTTGGTTGAATCCATCAACCGATCACTCTCGGGGTGACCATGCTGGTATAATACAGGTGATGTTGAAACCTCCAAGTGATGAACCACTACATGGAACTGCTGAGGATGGGCTAATTGATCTCACTGATGTTGATATTCGTCTCCCGTTGCTTGTTTATGTTTCTCGTGAGAAGCGCCCAGGCTATGATCACAACAAGAAAGCAGGTGCCATGAATGCCCTGGTTCGGGCTTCTGCAATTATGTCGAATGGTCCATTTATCCTGAACCTCGACTGTGACCACTATATCTACAACTCTCAGGCAATGAGGGAAGGCATGTGTTTCATGATGGATCGAGGAGGTGACCGCCTTTGTTATGTCCAGTTCCCTCAGAGGTTTGAGGGTATTGACCCTTCGGATCGATATGCCAACCACAATACTGTTTTCTTTGATGTGAACATGAGAGCTCTTGATGGTCTTATGGGTCCTGTCTATGTCGGAACTGGATGCCTCTTTCGAAGGATTGCGCTTTATGGCTTTGACCCGCCTCGATCAAAAGAACACCATGCTGGTTGCTGCAGTTGCTGCTTTGGTCGTAGCAGGAAGCATTCTTCAATGGCACACTCCCCAGAGGAGAATCGTGCGCTGAGAATGGGTGATTCCGATGATGAAGAGATGAACCTCTCATTGCTTCCGAAGCGGTTCGGGAACTCAACATTTCTCATTGATTCAATTCCAGTGGCGGATTTTCAAGGTCGTCCCCTTGCGGATCATCCAGCTGTGAAGAATGGGCGCCCACCTGGTGCTTTAACTATTCCTCGTGAACTTCTAGATGCCTCAACTGTTGCTGAGGCAATCAGTGTTATTTCGTGCTGGTACGAGGACAAGACTGAGTGGGGACAGCGTGTCGGGTGGATTTATGGTTCGGTTACCGAAGATGTGGTCACTGGATATAGAATGCACAACAGAGGATGGAAATCAGTTTATTGTGTGACCAAACGTGATGCTTTCCGTGGAACCGCTCCGATCAATCTCACTGATCGACTTCACCAAGTCCTGCGTTGGGCTACTGGCTCTGTTGAGATCTTCTTTTCCCGTAACAATGCTCTCCTTGCCAGTCCACGAATGAAGTTATTGCAGAGGATTGCATATCTAAACGTCGGAATCTACCCCTTCACCTCGATTTTCCTGATTGTCTACTGCTTCCTTCCCGCACTTTCCCTCTTCTCCGGCCAGTTCATTGTGCAGACCCTCAATGTCACTTTCCTTACATACCTCCTCATCATTACGGTAACTCTCTGTTTGCTGGCTGTGCTGGAAATCAAGTGGTCTGGCATTGAGTTAGAAGAATGGTGGAGAAACGAGCAGTTTTGGTTAATTGGGGGCACAAGTGCCCATCTTGCTGCTGTGCTTCAAGGGCTGTTGAAAGTGATTGCCGGGATCGAGATTTCGTTCACTTTGACATCAAAATCTGCGGGAGACGATTTGGATGATGAGTTTGCTGATCTCTACATTGTCAAATGGACGTCCCTGATGATACCACCGATAACAATCATGATGGTCAACTTAATAGCGATAGCGGTCGGGTTTAGCCGAACAGTTTACAGCGTCATACCTCAATGGAGCCGTCTGCTCGGTGGAGTTTTCTTCAGTTTTTGGGTTTTGGCTCATCTCTATCCCTTCGCTAAAGGGCTTATGGGAAGAAGAGGGCGTACGCCTACCATCGTTTTTGTATGGTCAGGTCTTATTGCCATTACCATATCTCTCCTTTGGGTCGCAATAAATCCCCCGTCCGGTACTAACCAAATCGGAGGCTCGTTCCAGTTCCCTTGATCCGGCATTCTTTACGCTAAGGCGAATCGGTTCAATGACATTCCTTCATTCTTTCCTTTTTCCCGTACAAGCCGATTATGCCTGTATAAATAGCAGTCATGTTCTATATATTCATGTCCTTACTGATGTTTCTATATGGATTACTCAAATTGTACCTCAAAATATAAATTTTTTTTTTTTTTGTTTATGGATAGCCATTCCTATATGCTTAAATTGTTTACTTTCGAAACTTGGATTGATTGATGAGCAAAAACCGAATTCAACTGTCGTCTGATAGTAAGAAAAACAAACTTGGATACACTCTAGAATTGAAAAAAAAATTGTATATGTTGAGATTTTAATATTGTATTTGCATTGCACGACACTTTTATAAACAAATTAAATACGAGGATAATATATTTCATCGCATTCAAATCCTCCTTCTCTTATATTAACAATAATGTTTATATCAATTGAGCAAAAATTTAATCGACAAAATCATTATACATTTAATCATTTTAATTTTAATTTTTTTTAAAAATATTATGTAAGTTTTATTTTTAATTTACATAGTAAAAGAAGATTTACTCATAAATATTAATTGCTAACCTTAAACCTTAAATTTTAACCAAGTATACAATAATTAAATTTATTGTTTAATATAAAAATATATTAAACTTACCTATTAATTTTATTTATGTAAGTAACATAAGCTATTAATTAAGAAATTACAAAGCCTTTATTTCTTTTATTTAATGAATACTCATTTTAAGTGTTTTAATATCTTAATTAATATTTATGTTACACGCAGGTAAATATAATTTATAGATAAATTTATTAATTTAATTATAAAATAATTAAATTATTTTATCATATACTAATTAAGTTATATTTGTACGAGGGAGTTTATCGATAAAAAATTAGTTATAATCAGATTCAAACCCAAAACACCATACATGATAAATAATTAACTTTACCATTATAATTGAAGAATCAACTAATTTTTATGTAATTTTTTAAAAAAATATATCTATTACAAAAAAAAATTACCCACATTGTGGAAGGGCCGTAAATCTTGAAATTTTGATGTTTTAAAAATTTTAATTATTGCCAAAAAAAGTTTTAAAAAATGAAAAATAAATTTAGAAAATAGAGTAAAATTTTGCTATATGTATATATCATGAATTTAAAATAAATTACATGTATACCTTCCTATCATCTTTATCTAAAATTTTGAAACTAGATAAAATAACTTCCCAAATTAATGTATACGTAAGCCAAGTACTTGAAATGACTAATGACTTGATTATACCAATATATTTTTTTGGCAAGAGTGGCCTTTCTTAGATCACCCATTTCACATATGGAAAAAACATTCTCATCGATGATGTGAGGATAAAATAATTTTGATTCTCGGTTTTGAGTTAAAGAACTTGATCTTTTTCTATTATCTCCTAACTTTATTACATCATGTCTTTAATTATTGAATCAAATCTTTAATTCTGATTGCGATTCGACAAAGCAAACATCCCTCTTTAAGGAAACAAGTGATGCAATTCGAAAAATTAGCTTTCCTTTTAGATGCAACTTTGAGGAAAAAAAACTCCCGATCACATCTTCGACATCGTAAGCCCAGTCTCCTACCTCAGTAACGTAGGTAGGCACCACCTCATTGTCTAATTTTTCTTGTATCAGCCACTTTTGAGAAGCCTTGCATACATTTCAGCTCCCTTTCTAAACTCTCAACTTGGTGATCGACACCCCACAAAGAGATTACCTGTTGAGTTAGCATGCCAATTGCTTCCATAACAGAGGATACGGAACACAAATCCATAGCTTTTCACTATATTTTCAACACTGATTTTTCTCATATGTACGAATTGCTTCTTCCCACGAAAACAAATATAAAGAAGCAAATATATTTTTAAATTAATCCAAAGTAAGCATAATAATTTATTTAACTCTTCAATTTTGTAAAAAAAAAAAGAAGAAGTAGTTATTTTCGCTTTTAATTTAATTTTTCGTCTCTCAAAATTTATTAAATCAACTCAAAATAAATGAAAAAAACTAATACATATTCACTTTGTTGATATGGCATAGACGTGGAGTGCAACATTGATGCCACATCAACAATTAATTAATTTTTAAATTTTAAACAATTTAGAAAAATATAAAAATAAATTAAAAATTATTAAAATGATTAATACGTAGTTTACCACCAAAACTTATATGTTGTCACCAAGGTTGGTACTTCCACACTACCACTGTTAATTTTGCTAATGTGGAACTAAAGACCAATTCTATAATGATACATGATAATCTCCTAATATCACACGTGATAAATAAATTAAAAAATATAATTTTTTGAACAAATCTAAATTCCAACTATATACTTTTAAACCAATTCAGAAGATAATTGTATGGTAACTCTAGAGATTATATGGTATTTTGATTTTGTAATTAATAATATAATGCTGTTTACATCATAGCTAAAAGAACAAAGTCTATGAAAAGAGATTAGTCCAAAGGAAGAAAAGGGATAAGGGTTAGAACAAGCAGTCTTAGCAAATACTCATTTAAATAAGATGAACTCAACCCCAAATGTTAAAAAAATTAATTGATGTTTGTTTAATTTGCATAATTAGTTGGGTTAAAATGGTAATGACAAAAATTTTTTTGCATGATACTTTTTATTTTTGTAAATTTAATTATTAATATATACTTTTAAAAAAAATAAAAGATAAGTTGAGCCACAAAAATTAACAAGAAAAATCATTAAAAGAAGAGAATATATATTGTTTATTATTATAACTACTTATTCTTATCGTGGCATCATAGAAAATAATTTAATTATAACTTATACTAATTTTGATATGTTCCTTAAATATGACCATTTAATGGTCTAAACACGGATTCTATAGAATCTTCTACATTGGCACAATCATATTTTCCAGAGATACAACCACATGTAGAAGGGATCTTTTTCACTGGTTTATACAATCTTTGTTACTCGTGCAATTGAAAAACTTAGCATTCACATTATTTAAAGTATCTGTGAAAATATATTAAAATTCTTAAAAATAATCTAAAAAGATATTAGAAATAGTTGGATAATTTTAGATACCAAAAATCTTATTTAAAAAATAAATTACTAAAAATTAAATAAGAAAAAGTGTGGATAAATATATACAAAGAGTAGAAACGAAGAGGAGGAGCAACAAAACTGTAGTCGTGGTTGATGGCTTCATTTTTTGTTTCTCCTCTAACGATATTACAAAAGCTTTCAAGGTCTATATAGGCAAGAGTGAAGAGAAAGTTTAGGAAAGAAATTAGCCAATTTATTTAGATAATGTCATTTTTCTGAATAATTTTATACTTACCAAAATGTGATTTTATTTTATATTTAATTACCCAAAATTCTACCCAATAATATTTACTTTCCAAAATTAGAAAATACGTTGAATAATTTTATACTTTCCATCATAAATAGAGGTGATCATGGGCCGGGCCGGGCCCAAAAAAATTTCATCCCATTTTCTAGGACCGGGCCCAGCCCGGCCCGAAATATGGGCTTAAAATTTGTCCAGGCCCGGCCAGGAATAAAAATACTAGGCCCGAGCCCAGCCCGGCCCATATTATTTTTTTTACTTATTTCATTAAAAATTTAAAAATATAATAAATTAAATAAATTTAAAAACATAAAAATAAATATTAAAATAAGAAACAAAATAAAATTGAGATAAACAATTCTTAAAGCAATACACAAATTAAAAAAACAAAGTTAAAAGTTACATATGCTTAAAAAAATAAAATATATATATTTTTATATAATTCGGAACGGGCCTTGGCCCAACACGGGCCAAAAAAGGCTGGCCCGAGGCCCGGCCCGTTTTCTAAACGGGCCTCGTATTTTTGCCCAAACCCATATTTCGGGCCTATATTTTTACCCAAACCCTCTCATTTTTCAGGCGGGCCTTCGGGCCAGGCCGAGCTGCCCAACCCATGATCACCTCTAATCATAAATAAATGCTATTCCATTTTATATTTTACTTACCAATTTCATTTTTTAATAATATTTACTTTCCAAATTTGATTTCATAAAATTAACATTTTGTGATAATCAATCTCAAAATATTAAACATATGACCCTATTAATTACTATAGTTGCAGGGACTTTTTTGCATAGAATGATCGAGAATTCTTTGATGTTGGACTTGCAATTTTAGTATTTTTAGTTGTAATTTATCTCTTAGTTGATTCTTGTATCGAGATAATTTAAAAGATTTAGATTTGTGTTCTTTTATACAACAATAATTTGAATGTAGATTATTTCTATAAAAAAGATGAATATTTGGTCACAATTTAGGGTTCAAATTTAGATTTGTGTTAATATTTTTAAAATGTCAAAATATGAGACTATCACGTGGCACTATACTATTAGTCGTCAGTACCATAATAGCGTACTTTAACAATATTAGTAAGTTATCTCCTTATGTATTAACCTTAATTAAATTAGTGTTACATAAGAATATAATTATAATTACATTTATTTAAAGCAGGAGTCGTGTAATTTTTTAAATCACATCAACATACCTTTATTCTAATAAAGTGGTGCACAACCACACAATCCAAGAGAATTGATGAGTCTCAAATATGGGATCAGTCATGAATCACAGTCAAATTAAAATCAACGATAACAGTGGTAGCATTTAGAAAACAAGTCTTAAGTAGTGCAAACCCTTTTGCCATCCTAAATTTTCCTCTTCCGCCGACCACCGCAACTTCACGTTCAGTCTCTGTTATCGGATTCCTTGAAAATAGGCTTATAGAGCTGCCTTTGAACTTACCCGTAGTAAATCCAAAATCCACATACATCACACCGGTGGTTGTATTTCCACCAACCATGAGTGCAAGGCCCTGAGCATTGCCAATCACTTCAGACTTATCCTCAGGACCTATCTTTAGAATATCATCAATGGCATATAGGGTACCAAATGGGAGTGATGAGATGCTAGCTTGGGCTACCTCCACTGCTGTTGGGTTTTTACCGCCGAGAGTTTCATGCAAAAAGAAGTGAAGATGGGTGACCTTGACCGCCTTGGTGTCATATGGCAGGCTTTGCGAGTAGTATTGGCTCTGCGCTGTCACCTTGGAGAGGCAGACCATCAGAAACCAAGTCAATACCAATGTTCTTTTCATTTTTGTTACTTCATTTTTTGTTAACAAAATAGAAACTTTATACTGAGAAAGGAGAAGGTAGTAGTGGGTACATAATTAGCTGGCTGAAATTGGAATATTTGAATAAATACGAATTTCATCACTTTATAATATCCATAGTCAACGTCTTGTCTACAATCCACTTGCTGTTAATTAATTTCAGATTGGAAGTTGACTTTTTTTATTTACTAAGTCAAAGTCAGAATGTAATCGTTTGAAGGTAACAGCCTAGCCACAAGGTTAGTTAGAACTTACAACAACAAAAGAAGGCATTCAGTACTGGACGTGTTCTAACTAATCAGTCAGCTACCATATTCGCTTCTCTGAACACTTGCTGGAATTTTGACAGTCGAAATTTGCCGGCATTATTCTTTTTTCCTTCGAATCTGAGTTATTGACGGGGCCTCCTCTGTGACATCCTCAAGCATATCAATTGCAATCTTGCTATCACATTCAATTATTACTTTAGAATAGTTCCTTAGCCGAGCTATTTATAAGCCATGAAGTATTGCCCATAATTCAGCCGTAAGCACAGAACCTCTTCCAGTAAATCTTCTATAACCTGCAACCCAGTTAACATAGGAATCCCGTAACATTCACCTATCGCAGACCAGATCCCATTTACATTTGCAACACCATCAGTATTAATTTTAATCCAACCATGACAGGGAGGCCTCCATTTAACCTGAAAACTTCGATTGGTCGTACTTGTGCCTTCCATTTTTATTGCATTGCAGGGACTAAAGGCAAAACATTCTGCCCTTCGAAGAACCTCTTCAGAGTGGCTGGTACTCTGCTGGAAAATAGTTTTGTTCCTATTCTTCCACAAAAACCAGCAAGCGACAGCAAAAATTACACCCCAATCTACTGTCCCCGAATTCAAAGTAAACTTATTTCTCAAGTTAGCAAGCACCCATTCGGTCAATTCCATCCCAAAGAACTGATATAAGCGGCTGGAGGGAACCAAGTTTAACCAAACACCTGTAGCAACCGGACAGTCACGCAAAATGTGTAAAACAGATTCCTGAGAGTCACCACAATCCACAAATGGAGCAACCTGTTTCATCGGTTAGACCTCTCTTGATTGTTAAGAGCTTTTGTCTCATAACCAACCATAGAAAATGTTTTATTCTCCCAAACGACTTTTCAAGCAGAACTAGCTGAATCGGTATCTATTTGGATTAGATTTCTGTAGGCTTCCCTCACGGAGAGTCTGCCTGAGACACTAGTTTTCCATAAGCATTTATTTGTACCCAACTCATCATTCGGTGGAGGACAGACTGCAATGAATTCCAACACTTCCCTATCAAGGCATGGACGCAACATGCACCAATTCCATCGACCAGCCAAAAATACATTAAGCCTGGTTTAGTTCCTGGTGTAATAGTGAATCCAAAATTTTTTTTAGCAGGGATCTGAATTTAATTATATTTTTTTATAGATCATAATATAAGTTTATTATCTATTAATTTATAATTTTTTAAATTTTTAAAAGAATTAAATAGATTTTTTTTATTTTTAAGAGGTTAAAGTGTAATTTTACTATATTAATTTATAATTTCTTTATTTCTAAGAGAACCGGAAAAAGAAATTTATTTTGAGGAGGTAAAATGCAATTCAATATATATATATATATATATATTAATTTTTAATAAAATTGACTTGACGATATTTGAGAAAAATAGAGAGAATTTTAAATTATCCTGCTAACTCAAGTTTTAATTGGGGTGTTTTACTGGGTTGCTAAGGCTTGTAGATGAGTTTCATCATTATTCCACGAATCGAGCCAAGTTCAAGTGGATTAAATGAATTTCATTTGACTAATTGGCCTCTAAAGGATAATTTGGGTGCACCCATCATGAGTTTTAATCTGTGACTCATGACATTCACTTCCACCCATTCATGCGACACTCTCATTGTGTCCTAAAGATAACACTAATTTGACTCGCCCTTCCCATCAGTTGGGATTAGAAATGTTAATGAGTCGGGTCGGAATAAGTCTATACATGATATTAACATATTATATGCTTGCTCAAGCTAGGTCCAATTCAAAATATGGGTCTAAAATGACTAACTCAAACCCATTTTAGATTCGCCTACATTATTTTTTAAATTAATAATTTTATATATAGTTCACCTTAACAATTTTATTCATTATATATTACTATAGATTTAATTTTTATGTGTTATAAATTACATAATATATATAAAAATAACATAACATAAGGGGATAAATCCCAAAACTATACATGAACTATAGTTTAATATGTAATTTTATACATGAAATTGATTTGATCCAATTCTTGTAAATTATTAACACAATTATTGATATAACACTATTATATGTTTATATATTGCATACATAAATAATTATATTTATCTAATATAAAAATAAATTGATGTATTTATTTCTTTAAATGTGTATGATTAAATCAAAATTAAAATTTCAAGTATACATTTGAACCAGAATTAGAGTTTCACATGTAAAATTACACCAAATTAAAATCCATATATATATATATATACACAATTGCAGTTGATGTGTAGTTTTGAGATTTATCCCTAACATAAAACATTACTAACTTAAAAATAGGTCGGGTTAGGCCGAGCTTAGGCATTGAATGTTCAAGCCTGAGACCGGTCCAAATTTTAAACAAGCCTAATTTCTTTGTCTATGCCAATTTTTGAAGCTTAATATTTTTACTCAAACCTTCCTAAATTTCAAACAAACTTTCGAACTTAAACAAATAACTTGATTCATGAAAAGGTTTAGTTGAGAGGAGAGGATATTCTCATATTAGTGGGCTTTATAGATATATCCTTTGGAAGTTGTTAGATTTTATGCTTATTAATTTATTTAAATAATAAGGTTGGAGGCCAATTTGGATTTTGGGATCCTTTTTGTGAAATAAAATACAAAATTTCCATTTATTCAATTATTTTTTAAGGTAATTTCCATTTATTTATAAAAATGGGTATATAAATATAGTGATATCAACATAGTAAAGACCGCCACTAAATTAACATTTCTTAGTCAAACATCTTAGAAAAAATCAATTGTAAAACAAGAAAAAAGAAATTGGGAAAATGGTTCCAAAGTTTGCCCAATTGTTTGTCTCAACATTGCTGCTATTAACTCCATTGCTATCTCTAGCAGGTGAACCCTTTTTCAATCTTCAATTTTCAGTCCATTTTATCTTTTATTGATGTGTTAATGTTGCAGATGGTCGAGATATTGGTGTTTGCTATGGATTAAATGGAGATAATCTTCCATCTCCAAATGAAGTAATTAATCTTTACAAAAGATGTCAAATTGATAATATTAGGATCTATCAGCCGTACCCTGAAGTGCTCGAAGCATTAAGAGGATCGGGAATATCAGTGACGATAGGTCCGAGAAATGAGGACATAGCGAGCTTCGCAACGAGCCAAGATGCAGCCAATGATTGGGTTAACGCTAACATCGTCCCATACGCGGACGATATTGTATTCAGATGGATCACCATAGGAAACGAAGTCATTCCAGGACCATTAGGCTCAAATGTCCCTGCTGCCATGAACAACATCCGAAATGCACTGGACTCGGCCGGGATAAGCTTGGCTAAGGTCACAACCGTACTCCCTGGAACTGCCCTCGCGGCCTCGTATCCTCCATCTGCTGGTGCTTTCGGAAGTGATATAACGGAGACTATGACCGGTATTGCTGCGATCCTGGCTCAAGAGGATACACCCCTTTTGATCAATGTATACCCTTACTTTGCCTACTCATCGGATCCTTCTCATATTTCTGCCCAATACGCCATGTTCACTTCTACTGCGCCTGTGGTGATTGATGGAAGCTTCCAATATTTCAACCTCTTTGATGCCATGGTTGATGCTTTCAATGCTGCACTTGAAAAGATCAACTTTGGCAACGTGAAAGTCGCTGTAGCCGAGACCGGATGGCCAACAGTCGGAAATGAGCCGTACACGAGTGTGGCCAATGCTCAAACTTACAACCGTAACCTGTTGAATCATGTGACGCAGAACGGGACACCGAGAAGGCCTGACTATATAATGCCCACATTTTTCTTTGAGATGTTCAATGAGGACTTGAAGGGAAATTCAGTTGAGCAGAATTTTGGATTCTTCTACCCCAGCATGCAACCTGTTTATCCTTTTTGGTGATTTCAATATTGCTTTCAAAATTATAGTAAATTGATTTGTATTTAATAATTTAATGCTTTTTAACTACATCATAGCTCAAAGAATAAAGTCTATGAAAAGGGATAAGGGTTAGAACAAGCAGTCTTTGCAAATCCTCGTTTAAATAAGATGAGCTCAATCCCTAATATTTAAAAAAAAAAGTAATTAATGTTTGTTTAATTTGCATAATTAAATGGGTTAAAAATGGTATGATATTTTTATTTTTTTAATTTAGTTACTAATATGTAATTTAAAAAATAATAAGTTGAGCCACAAAATTTAACAAAAAAATCATCAAGAGAAGAAAATGTATATTGTTTATTATTATAACCACTTATTCTTACCGTGAAATTATAGAAAACAATTCAACTATAACTTACATTAATTCTGATATGTTTCTTAAATATGACCATTTAAGGGCCCAAACACAGATTTTATAAAATCTTCTACATTAGCGCAATCACATTTTCCGGAGACACAAACACATGTAGAAGGAGGTGGACAACCAGGAGAACCGCACTGGTTTATGCAATCTTTATTACTCGTACAATCCAAAGACCTAGCATTCACGATATTCAAAGTACCTGCAAAATTATATTAAAATTCTTAAAAATAATCTATAAAAAAATTAGAAATAGTAAGACCAAAATTCTGATTTAAAAAATAAATTACTAAAAATTAAATAAGAAAAAAGTGTGGATAAATATATACAAAGAGTAGAAACGAAGAGGAGGAGCAACAAAACTATAGTCGTGGTTGATGGCTTCATTTTTTGTTTCTCCTCTAACGATATTACAAAAGCTTTCTTTTATATAATTTGTTTTTAGGTTTTATGATGTTTAAAATTGAAATCCTAAAGTTTATATAGGCAATAGTGAAGAGAAAGTTTAGGAAATAAATTAGCCATAATCTCATTTTTTGAATAATTTTATACTTACCAAAATGTGATTCTATCTTATATTTACTTACCTAATATTCTTCCCAATAATATTTACTTCCCAAAAATTTAAAAAATACGTTGAATAATTTTATACTTACCATGATAACGCCATTCCATTTTATATTTACCTACCAAATTCATTTTTCTCAATAATAATTACTTTTTAGGTCAATTGAGTCTTAGCTCAGTTAAGATCAGTATTGTTGTCAGTGTAAGAGGGCGTAAGTTCAAGTATGCTAAAACGCATTATCCTCTTATTTAAGGGTTAGGGAGGGACTATAGATAATTCTAGACATTGTATAAAAAAACAATGACTATGAATCGTGATGCTACACTCATATGAAAGAAAGTATATCTCCAAATTTAAAATAAATTATTTAATTTCACAGATTAACATTTAAAGATAATTACTCCCGAAATATTCAAGGAAAAAAAAACTAAAAATTATTAAGTGTGGAAACTAAGATTGAATTTATTGTGTATAATGATTGAGACACTTTGTTGGATAACATTATTTTATTTCATAGGATTAGGATTCAATCCCCTAAAATATCAATGGAATCAAACTGGTTAATGTAGGGGTGAAGTTAGAAATTTTTTTTAGGGGGGATTAAAATTAAATTGTAATTTTTACGATAGTAACAATGTAATTTTTAAAGAATTAAATTAAAATTTTATCATTTTTAGGGGACTAAAGTGTAATTTTATTTTACTAATTTAGAATTTAAAAATTTTTTAAGAACGTAAATGAAAAATTTTCCAATTTTAGGGAGTTGAGACATTGCCAACCACTGATTTCGCCTCTGAATTAATATACCAAATGGTGCTTGAATTTAGCATAAATGTTTAATATACTACTTTTATATATATATATATATATATATATATATAAAAGTATTTATTTTTAATTTCTGTTAAACAAAGTAGTACATAAGTTTAACACCATTAAATTTTAAAATTTTATCCAATAACACTTGATAAGTGTTTTTTCTATTCAGCATTTTTAATAAGTTAAAATTTTAATAAAATTTATATTATTTTAGTACACATTATATAATATAATATAATATAATATAAATTTAAAAAAAGAAGAGAAAAGTAAATACGAGAGAACTCAAAAAATGAAAATCTTATATCTCTATTTGTCCGTGGATTGGGCCTGGTCGAGACCCAATTCCAAAAAAAATTAATTTTGTATTTCTAAAATTTGATACAACACGTAATTAATAAGGTATCGATTCCGATCAAGATGAACAAAAGAGAAATAAATTCAAGTTAGGCAACAACAGTGACATAAGTCGAGACAAAGGTTTTGAGGGGCGAAACTACCCGATAGAGAGACTGACTGTGAAATAGCCAAGGCATTGAAAAAGTTCCAACACGAGTTAAACTAGTGTCATCTTTAGGATATAATGAGAGTGTCGCAAAAATAGATGAGAGAGAATGTCATGAGCCACAGAATAAAACTCATGATAGATGCGCACAAATTGTCCTCTAGAGGTCAATTAGTCAAATGAGACTCATTAAATCCATTTGAACTAGCTCGATTCGTGGAACCATGATGAAATGATCTTCAAGCCTTAGTGATCTAGTGAAACACCACAATAAAACTTGAGTTACTAAGATAATTTAAAATTATCTCTGTTTTTTTTTTCAAAAATCGTCAAGTCAATTTTGTTAAAAACTGATTTCTGCATATTAAACAAAATTTAAATTTAAAATTAAATTGAAAATGAAAATGAAATTTTGGTTTAGTTTTAAGATTAAATTAAATGTCCAATTTTAAAGTAGGGACTAAACCAAGCAATTTCGAAATGCCAAATTAAATTGAATCATTTTCTATTTAGATTTTCGATCAAATTAATCTTGGTATAATTCTTCATGTTGAACATGAAGGGTGATGTTGGACTTTGAACATTTCTCGGGAAAAAATTAATTAATATTTAATAATTAATTTTAAAATAAAAAGATACTTTTTATTTTTAAATAATTAATAATCATTTTTGAAATAAAAATTCTATTTCCTTTTTTAAAGTTGATTGTTAATCTGAAATTTGCCCAAAATTAATCAATCAAATTTAAAGCCCATATATGAATGATTTAGTTTACAAAATAAATCCAGTTTAAATTTATCATCAAGTAAAAATAAGATTAGCTCTCAAATTAAAATTTAATTAATGTTTATTTAGTTTGTATAATTTTTTATACAAAGTTCAAAACTATCCTTAACTCCTTCACAATAAAAGAAGATAGCGCGTTCAAATTTATATCCTACTCTTCTAAAAATGTTACCAATACCAATCGAATTAAGATTCACTCGACAAATTACATAATTAACTAATTAAATACGGTGTTGATAAATAATTTTCTGCATGATATTTTTAATTTTGTTAATTCAATTACCAATGCACTTTTTTTTTATATTTAGTTACCCATACATGCTTTCTAAAAAAAATTGAGCAGCAAAAATTAACAAAGGAAATTTTTTGTAAACAAAATTGAAAGAGAATATATATTATATTGTTTATTATAATAATTTATTCTTAGTATGGTATTATAGCAAATAATTCAATTATAACTTATATGAACATGTTCTTTAAACATGACTATTTAATGGTCCAAACACGGATTCTACGGTAGTTTTTACATGGGCACATTTACACTTTCCGGAGACACAAGCGCAAAAATCAAGAGGTGGACAATCAGGAGAACCGCACTGATTTATGCAATCTTGACTACTATTGCAAGTCAAAGACCTAGCATTCACATTATTTAAAGTATCTGCAAAAATAACATCGTTTATACTTCTTATATATATATATATATATATATATTAAAATCTATGAAAATATTGAAAATTATAAAATAAATAAGAAAAACTGTGGAAAAATAAATACCAAAAGTAGAAAGGAATAGCACAAGTAACAAAACCATGGTTGTGGTTGATGGCTTCACTTTTCTTTTCTCTAAAAATATTGCAAAACTTTTTTTTTCTTTTTTTAAGGTTGTATGATCCTTAAAAGATGAAATTGCAAGCCTTATATAGGGAATAGTGGACAGAGTTTAGGAAAGAAATCAGCTAACCTTATAATGATAATGTGATTCTATTTTATATTTAGTTACCAAAATTGTTTGCCAATAATATTTACTTTCCAAATTTAAAAGAAATCTTGAATAATTTTACACTTACTATAATAAAAAATATCATTCTGTATTATTTTTACGGGATAAATCTTAAAATTATGTATGAATTTTGATTTAATGCGAAATTCTATACATGAATTTTAATTTGGTGTAATTGTTAAAGATATGTGACCCAAATTCTTATTAAATAAAAATACAAGTGGCAAGATAAGAGAATTTACGGTACAGCTTGCACAAGTGAAATCCGTATGGAAGTATGCTTTCTCTATTTGATGTTAATTAGAATAGTGTGTTTTAACCGTACTGCATTATTTCTATTTGACTTTGATTAGAATATGGTTTTACAAACCTATAAATAGTCGTAGTTGTCTCTCTTCTTGTATTCATTCGAATTCGACATAGTGAATTTTCTTCTCATCTGCCCGTGATTTTTTTCCCAAAGGATTTCCATGTAAAATATGTGTGTTCTATTTTTTCTCTCTTTTATTGTCATTATCCACATTCTATTTTTACAGTATTTATACACGTGAAACTCTAATTGTGGTTCAAATGTATACTTAAAACTTTAATTTTAATTTAATTATACACATTTAAAGAAATAAATACATCTCAATAATGGGTTGCGACTTTGGATCAAATAAGCTTTCTTTTATATAATTTGTTTTTAGGTTTTATGATGTTTAAAATTGAAATCCTAAAGTTTATATAGGCAATAGTGAAGAGAAAGTTTAGGAAATAAATTAGCCATAATCTCATTTTTTTGAATAATTTTATACTTACCAAAATGTGATTCTATCTTATATTTACTTCCCTAATATTCTTCCCAATAATTTTTACTTTCCAAAAATTTTAAAAATACATTGAATAATTTTATACTTACCATGATAACTCCATTTCATTTTATATTTACCTATCAAGTTCATTTTTCTCAATAATAATTACTTTTCAGGTCGATTGAGTCTTAGCTCAGTTAGTATTAGCATTGTTGCCAGTGCAAGAGGACGTAAGTTCAAGTATGCTAAAATGCATTATCCTCTTATTTAAGGGTTAATGGGAGGTTATAAGTAATTTTAGACATTGTATAAAAAAACAAAGACTAAGAATTGTGATGCTACACTCATATAAAGAAAGTATATCTCCAAATTTAAAATAAATTATTTAATTTCACAGGCTAACATTTAGAAATAATTACTCCCGAACTATTCGAGAAAAAAAAACTAAAAATTATTAAGTGCGGAAACCAAGATTGAATTTATTGTGTATAATGATTGAGACACTTTGTTGGATAACATTATTTTATTTCATAGGATTAGGATTCAATCCCCAAAATATCAATGGAATCAAAATGGTTAATGTTGTAGGCCAATTTTGGCCCGTTTAAATTTAAACCGGAATAGCCCATTTACCAACCCAAATCAGCTACTCAAAACCCAATAACCCTAAACCCAAAATTTTAACTACCCAAAACCCCAACAGACTTAGCCCAACCAATTTTAAAACCCAAATTTCAATTACCCAAGCCCAAATACTAAACAACCTAGCCCAAACCCAATTGCTCATTAGTCAAACTAGGGTTTCAGAAAAACTGAAACCCTAGCCACCTAGTGCTGCCGCATTTGACCTTTGGCCCCCCCACTTGCATCTGCCAGCGCCACAAGCACCCCACCGGTCACATCTCCACCGCCATCCACCTGCAAACATTAAAAAGGAAAAGACAGAAAAGTAGAAAAATAGATTTGTAACAAGGCTATAAAAGCCGAATCAAAAAGCACTTGTAACATTCGAAAATTTTTAATAAAAAACACTAGATTTCAATCACTATATTCGCAAACAAAACACCACAACCAGCATAGATTAAACATCAAAAAAGGGGAAGATTTAAACACCTTAAAATCGGAAACGCTACTCGCAAGTGGAAGAGGAAAAGAACAATGGCAGAAACAAACTAAGGTTTCGAATATTTTCCTTATTTTTCCTTATTTTCAAATCCGTTTTCACATATATATATATATATATATATATACATATTAATTATACTAAAAAAATAAAAAAATTACCTTTTTTCGAATTTTCGGCCATCGTACACGGTGGCCGGCGGCGGCCGACGAGGCGGAGACCGGCTGGAGCCCTCGCCATAGCATGGCCGGAAATCGCAGGCCAAGGGAGGGGAGAGAGCTGCTGCAAAGTTTTTTTTAAAAATGGGTTTAAAATGATTTTTTTTGAGATTTTTGGGTTTAAATACCCATACCAAAACGACGTCGTTTTGGTCTCCCATTTTAATGCCCAAAACGACGTCATTTTGTCCCTTTACCCATGCACCGACCCGATCCGACCCGCTCCAGGCCAGGATCCGCATGTTTTTGAGCGGAAGGGCAATTTGCGTATTTGGCCCTTCCGCTTTTTCAAACTTTTGCAATCAAGTCCTTATATTTTCAAAATTTACCCCTTAAATTTGTTGCGGATTTCAATGTAGTCCCGTTCAATGCTGTGCGTTTTAGAGGCTTGGGCAAATTTCCCTTTTGGCCCCCCACTGTTTCCGCACGTTTCAAATGGGTCCCTCCTTTTATTTTATTTCTGATTTAGCCCTAGAATTCAGTTTTTAATTCGATTTTAGTCCCTTTTTCATTTATTTTCACTCCTATATTATTAAATTAATTCTTTTTAAATATCAATAATTATTATATCATATTTAGTATTATTTTTATTATTAAGTTTACTATTGTATTTATTATTATTGTTTTTAATACTATTATTATATTCACTATTTACTACTTTATTTTAATATTATTAGTATATTCTATTTACTTTTTTGTACATATTATTATTATTATTATTATTATTATTATTATTATTATTATTATATCTATATCATATTATATTTAGTATTATTTTTAATATTATATTTTTTACTATTATATTTATTATTTTCACTATTATTATTTATTACTTTCTTTTTAATATTATTATTACATTATATTTGCTTCTTGTATTTTATTATTATTGCTATTATTATTATTATTATTATTATCATCATCATCATCATTAACATATATATATACATATATATTTTTCGTGTACATATTAGTATTTTCTACTATTATTACAAATATATTATTTCTTTTATTATATTATTAGAACATTATTTTCACTCTTTTCTTTTTATTGTAGATATTATTGTTATTATTATTCTAATATCCTAATATCGTATTATAATATTTTTCATTAATCGTATCATTATTTACATCATTTATTTATTTATGGATTTTTGTTACAATAACATCATCAGTTTTTTTATCATTATTTTAGAAATTTTTTTATTTCAATAAATAAGGCAATGTACCAATTTTAACAAGTCGTTGATCTCATCGCTATGTTGGGTGAATTACATTGGCTCGTGTTAAAAAAATGGGACATCCTTCTAAAAACTAAAAATCTCAAATTTCTTGTTTTTTTGAATCAGATCACGATAAAATGTTAAATTGAACTCGTATTTTTGAAAATTAAGACAACGCGTATTTAACAAGATACCAATTTTGGGCGTCGTGAGGGTGCTAATACCTTCCTCGTGCGTAATCGACTCCCGAACCTTATTTTTCTCTAGATCTTGACGTAGACCTAAACTTGGCCTTCATTTCAAAAAAATAATTTTTCTTTTTAAAAGATGATTTATTTAGGTGTCCGATCACACCTGGAAAAAAGATCGGTGGCGACTCCCTTTTTTTTAAAATCGATACTCGGTTGTCACATTTTCAATAAACCGCCTCAATTAGCAACCAAGCAAATTTTACGTCGATACAGTTGGCGACTCCACTAGGGACCATTTTTTAGAGTCGAATCTGGTATTAAGTGCGTGTTGTCAAAGTTTTCGAAATTCCTTGTTCAAATTAATATTTATTCGTGATCTTGAAATTTTATTTTTGAAAAATCATGCATTTGCATTATGTTGTAAATATTCTTCTAACTTGTTTTATCTTTTTGTTTTTTAGCTCTAAGTTTTTTTGGTTTTAGTTTTTTAGTTTAGCTTTAAAATAAAACAAAAAGGTTTGTGAGTTTCTCCCCACACACTGTGCACTTGCATTTTTGCATAACATAAGCTTTCTACCCGGGCTCCGTCCGTTTAAGTGGAAGTAAACGCTATGCCTTCGTGAGTTAACTCGTCCCTCCGCACAGGCTAGTGAATACTTTCGGGTTATATATGACTTATGCTTTCGTGAGTTAACTTGTCCCTCCGCATAGGCATAAGTAAATGTAATCCCTCGAATTGAACTCGTGAGCCTGTGATGGGCTATGACCGAGGCTTCGTACTAGTCTTAGTAGACGATAGTATGAACAATTCCAGTACCTGTCTAGAACCGAAACTGCATATAGTGAACCATACGAGCCACCTAACTAGAGCCATGTCGAACCTCCGTCTGTTAATAGTCACCAAAATAAGTACACGGGAGAAACGCCTCTTACCTTTTATTTCTTTTACATTTACACTTTTTATTTGGATTTTCCGTAATTTTCCTCTGTTCATATTTGTTGTACTGACCAAGGTATTTGTCTTCGTTTTTTATTTTGCATCATGCATCATAGGCATCTTATTAGGAAGGTGTTGATTAGAGATTGGTTACCAAAAACGGGTTTCTGATGGAGGAGTCAATTACACAAGTAATCGAGAAAAATGCCACGATTCGAGACTGGTCTTTGAAAACCCAGAAAGTAAAAGGGGATAGTTTAACAGAAGAATATATCTCCAATCTTCCCTAGCAGGTAACTTTGAATGCTAGTCAAAATAACCTCGAAGACTTGACTCAGATTTGGAAACAGTAGAACTCAAATACTAGGGGCATCTTCACTGAAAAGTACGGGGATATAGCTCACTTGATTGCCGTCAATGTAGGCGAACAGCTGATTCAAGCCATGGTTCGATTCTGGGACCTAACGTATCAGTACTTTACTTTCAATCATAAAGATATGAATCCGACAATAGAAGAGTATGTTGCCTTGCTTCGTGTTGACAACGTACACTTCAACAAGGTATATGTGAAAGAGCCCAAACCAATGACCTTCAAGAAAAAAGCTAGTGAGGTTGACGGGAATGACCGATATATGGGCTGAAAAACAAATAAAGAAAAAGAATGAAGTCAGTTGTGTTCCATGGTTTTCTCTGCGAGACTTAGTTCAAAACCATCCAGATATTGTGAAGAGAATGGATTTGTTTGCTTTGGCCATTTACGGATTAATTGTCTTCCCAAAAGTTCTCGGGTATATAGAAGTTGCGGTAGTGGATTTCTTCGAAAGATTGAACTAAGGGATCAACCCCGTCCCTACTATCTTGGCCGAGACTTTTAGATCTCTAAGTTGTTGTAGGAGAAAAGGGGAATGACATTTTATCGGATGTGCGCAGTTACTTAATGTCTAGATTCTGAGCCATTTCTGGAAAGTGGAGCGCACACCTTTCCACATATTTTCAAAAACATTCACTCCATTGAAAGCTTACCTTGAGAAAGATTGGCTAAATGATGTCACCGAGTAGTACTGGGTTTCGGTTTTTCAAAATCCTCGCGCCGAAGAGGTAACCTAGAGAGCACCATGGATCCGTCCTTTAGTTCTGTTATACAAATGTGAAAGCCAAGATTGGGTGCCTTTACTAGGATTATGGGGAGGAATTGGATACGCTCCGTTAATGGTTCAAAGGCAATTTGCTTCACGACAGTTCATACCCACCATCAGAGGATTGGCACAGTCAGAGTTTGCCTTTATGGGTGAAGGTTACATGAAAAGAGTCCGGGATACTGCAAAGGCCTGGAAGGAAATTCACCTAATGGAGTTAGCTCTCTATGCTGATACTATCACTCAGGATTATGACATATGGAGAAAACAACGAGTGAATAGTCAACAAATCTCACCAACGAGTTACACTTTCCAGAATCCTTTCTCAGAAGAAATGCCATCCGAGCTGGAAATAACAAGACATGAATTTGAACGCGAAAAGGCCAAGCTGTTATGAGATATCAGTTCTCTTCAGGAGGAAAACTACCAGCTGAAGATAGATGTTCAAATTGAAAAATCTAAAACCATGAAAGTTTAAAAAGAAGCTGAGATCGTGAGAAACAACTTAAGGGACCTTCATTTGGAAAATAAGAAATTAAGAAGCACTATAAAAAATAATGGTTTGGGAAAATCGTCAGCAGAATGGAAGGAAGAACTGAGCAACATCAAAGGTGGGATGGAATTCTGGAAAGGGAAGGCGAAAAAAGAAGAGGAAAAAGCTGCGCGAGCTATGATAGAGTTAAGAAAGAAGAATGCTGAATACGAAACTATGTCTGCAGAACTAATTACTAGTCAGTCTAAACATCAAGAGCTAAGAGGAAAAGTACGAGATTTAGAAAATACATTGCAAGCTCATCAGCAATAGTTGGATAATCTCCTAAAATCCCTAGAAGAAAAGAATAGTCAATACAATAGAGACACTCACGCCTACAAAAGAGCTCTTCAAGAAAAGGAAATGCAACTCGATTTTTGATCAATGAAATTCGCAAGGCGGCTATACAAGTTGTGCAATTATTAGATGAAGCCGAAGCTCTCAGTTGCCAATTCCCTCTGAGCTAATGATCAAGCATATCAGAGTTCTTAGAACAAGTGAAGAAACAAGGTGATGTGGCTAGAAAATTTGTGTAACTGTTGAATCAAAGATAGCGAAACATTTTGTAATAGACTCTTTTGATTAATGAAATGCCTAAGTAGGGGCCATCTTGAAATCAACACCAAATTCTTGCACATTCATTCATGACTAACATTCATTTTTCATTCATTCATTCATTCATTGCATGTACATATCACCATAATCATTCACTGAAGCTAAAACCGTATAATCTACAGTTACGACACTACAAGTCTGAAATCACGTCATTCTTATAGGACGCGTCGAAAAACTAAAATTATGGAAGCCGAGTTCAATAAGAGAATTGAAAGGATGGAAAAGACCTAAAGAGAATTGCAAGAGCAGTTGACCAAGTCACAACAGGAAGCAAGAGATCTGATGTTAAGATCTCGAGAGGAATCACTCGAGCAAAGAGATCAGATGGCCAAAATGATGGAGATGATAATAACTTTGGTCAAAGGAAATGGACCTATGCAGAGCCCTGACATCATGGAGCCTCAGTCAAGAGTTAATCATGATCAGGATCCACTCTATCCTCCAAGATTCACTCCACCTCACGCCCATGTAACGCAAAGAGGATATCCTCAAGGGGAGTCCGTAGGCCTGGAGCAATGACTTGTACCACCTGCTCATCTAGAACAAGGCATATTCATATCAAACTCTAGAGCTAATCCTGTTGATCTAAATGTTCCAGATTTGGATGACCTAATAGAAATAGCCAGGTTGAAATGGATGATCATAATGCCCAAGATAAATATAGGAGTTTGGAAGAAAGGCTCAAGGCGATAGAAGGTGCTGAAGCCTTCTTTGCACTAAGTGCCAAAGAGCTCAGTTTGGTGCCCGATCTGGTTTTGCCTCTAAAATTTAAAGTGCCAGATTTTGAAAAATATGATGGAATGAGATGTCCAAAGGCGCATTTTATCATGTTTTGTCGGAAGATGACTAGTTACGTGAATGAAGATAAATTACTAATACACTATTTCCAAGACAGCTTGGTCGGATCGGCCCTTCGATGGTATAATCAACTCAGTAGAGAAAAGATTCGATCATGTAAAGACTTGGCGTCAGCATTTTGTAAACAATACAAGCATGTATCTGACATGGTACTTGATCGGCTAACTCTACAAATGATGGAAAAGAAGCCGACGGAGACTTTTAGGCAATACGTACAAAGATGGAGGGATATCTCGGTACAAGTAGAGCCCCCATTAACTAAAACTGAAATAGCGGTCCTATTCATTAACACTTTGAAAGCGCCGTTTTACGATAAGTTGGTAGGAAGTGGCACGAAAGACTTCGCAGATATTGTAATATCCGGTGAACTTACAGAGAATGCCATCAAGAGTGAAAGGATAGAAGGCTCTGAAAGCTCAAAAAGGACAGCACCTACAAAGAAAAAAGAGGCAGAAACCCATATGGTGGGAACTGAGAGCCACTACACTTCAAATCCGTACCCAGCCCAATCACGACCTCGATATCACCCACCTCAAAACTTCTATTATCCTCCCCAAAGCCCTTACTATCAAGCACCTCCTCCTTCCGTTTACGCCACCACAAATAACCAAAGACTATTCACCATGTTCCTACCAAATACCACGCTTACTCAAAACCAATCCAAAGATGAACAAAGACCGGCGAGACCCAATCCTGAAAAACCTCAGTTCACTCCTATTCCCGTGTCATATGGAGAGCTGTACCCAAAACTGTTGGAAAAACAATTAATATCCCCACACTATATGGCACCCCTGAAGCCTCCATACCCAAAATGGTACGACCCTAATGCTAGTTGCATGTAACACACTGGAAACCAGGGGCATTCTACAGAAAATTGTCTGGCCTTTAAAAGGAGGGTTCAAGGTTTTATTGATGCTGGCATTTTACGATTTGATGGTACTAGTAATACGACTGGAAATCTGCTCCCTAACCATACTGAAAGGAATGTGAGCACGGTGACCGAGGAAGATAAGTGGCGAGCTAAAAGCTGTGTTTCTGAAATAAAGACACCTTTGCGGAAGGTTTGGGAAGTAATGGTTAAAAATGGGTCGTTCTGTCATCCCAACAGAATTTTCAAAGAAGGAAATACAAAAAGTCAATATTTTTGTGATTTTCATGGTATCAAAGGGCATGACATCCAGTCATATGAGGGATTCAGAAAATTACTTCAATACATGATGGACAATAAGGAATTCGAGATCTTTAACGAAGTAGAAAAGGCCGACGAATGAGAAGTATGCACTTCTGATAATCAATCATCAGGTTTCCCTTATAGCGCCGATCGACCATTGGTGATTTATTACGATACAAAAAAAGAACAAGTGAAACCAAATATGATAATTGAAGTACCATCTCATTTCCCTTACAAAGACAACAAGGCAGTACCATGGAAATATGATGTCAACATTATCGTGCCCGAGGGTAAAAAATCCAAAGCTACGACTAGAAATGTTGGCGAAGTAGGACACTTTACCCGCAGCGAGAGATGTTATTCTAAAATAGTTGAACCAATGAAGAAAATTGGTGATTCGAATCAGAAAGGAAAAGCACCGATGTATGAGGCCAAAGTCGAGCTTGAAACTCTGTCTAAACTAGGAGTTAAAAAGCTTGTGAATGAGAAAGAGGCACATGAATTCTTGAAGTTTATCAAGCATAGTGAATATAATATCGCGGAACAATTGAGCAAACAACCAGCACGAATCTCGGTATTATCCCTACTGTTGAACTCAAAACCACATCAGAATGGTTTGCTAAAGGTGTTAAATCAAGCTTATGTGGCAAGCAACATATCTGTTGAAAAGCTTGATAGGTATGTGAATAACCTGGATGCGGATACTTTTATTTCTTTCAGTGATGACGAAATACCGCCAAATGGTAGGGGCTCCGTAAAAGCATTGCACATCACAACCCGTTGCAAGGGTTATATAATACCAAATGTGCTCATTGATAACGGGTCGGCACTCAAGGTCATGCCTTTGGCCACGCTTTCTAGAATTCCAATTGATCTGTCTTATCTGAGGCCTTGTCACTCTACAGTAAGGGTATTCGATAGGACAAGACGAGAAGTCATGGGAAAGATAAAAATTCCTATAGAAGTGGGCCCTTATATATATGATATCGAGTTCCAGGTTATGGACATCACGCCTTTATATAATTACCTTTTAGGAAGGCATTGGATCTATTCTGCTGTGGCAGTTCCTTTGTCTCTCCATCAAAAAGTAAAGTTTATCATGGATGGCTGTTTGATCACTGTCGTGTGTGAAAAAGACATTGTTGCATCTATCTCTACTGATGCACCATACCTCGAAGTAAGCAAAGATGTAATAGAATGTTCCTTCCGTTCCCTCAAATTTATCAATGCTATGTTTGTTGCTGAAGGAAATAGAATTCCCATGCCTAAGCTGTCAAGGAATACCAATATGGGAATTAAGCTGATTGTGGGAAAGGGAGCCCGAGCGAGAAAAGGTTTGGGAAGATATCAGCAAGGGATAGTTAGAGCTCTAAAATTAGTACCCCACAAGGCTCGATACGATTTAGGGTTCCAGCCGGATATACGACAGAGAAGAAAA
Source organism: Gossypium stocksii (assembly GCA_020496765.1). NCBI lineage: Eukaryota > Viridiplantae > Streptophyta > Magnoliopsida > Malvales > Malvaceae > Gossypium > Gossypium stocksii. The sequence goes on from CM035623.1 coordinate 119,144,739, forward strand.
TAGTTACAGAAAGATCAAGAAAGAAGGGTTGCAAGAGCCTTAGGCCGAGAATTGGAATGAGAGCCCATAACGTACCCTCCTTTGTCAAAAACATTTACGTCTGCGGGAATGATATACCCAGGGTAAGATAATTCACAAAGCACATTGTTATTGATTGAAAGGGGTCTTCAGAATGTCAGTATAAATGTTATTGACAAAGAAGATGATGCAATTAAAGATGTTTCAAAGATACGCCCTTGTCCTCCTAGATTTGTTTTGAACAATTGGACTGCTGTGGATCTTCTTGTAGTTTCTAAGTCTTCTCCAGAGTAATGCTCAATGTTAACTCTTCTTTTTGTGTGTCCCTAAGTAATAACGGGATTCTTCTTGTCTTCTTCTCACGGCCTGTCTTTACATGTACCTCATATCATGTCATAACATTATGCTTGTTGGTCCCAATACTTTGATGCTCCTCTATAGTTTTCTTTTCCATTCAACTTTCAGGTGTTCAGATATCAACGACATGAACAAACCCGTTACAAATCTTGAAATTGATTTCGAGAAAGCTATTTGTTTAGGAGAGTTCGAAGCTGAGGAAAATGTTGAAGACTATGTCTCGTCTCCTGACTTACTAAGAATGGTAGAACAAGAAGATAAACAGATTCTACCTCATCAAGAATCTGTTGAGACAGTAAACTTGGGAAATGAAGAAAATAGGCAATAAGTGAAGATTGGGACCTCCATTTCAGATGACACCAAACATGATTTGATCGATTTACTTCATGAGAACAAAGATGTATTTGCGTGGTCGTATCAGGACATGCCAGGTGTCATAGGCCAATTTTGGACCATTACAAACTAACCTTTTACAAAATTAACCCAAAACCCAATTACATTAAACACTAGCCCAAGACCCCCACGAAACCCTAGCCCCGTTTCTACCCACTTACGCAGCCACCTAGCCCCCACTTGCTCTACCCCTCTGACAGCAGCTGCAATACCGCCCCAAGGTCAAATCCACCGCCCTTGTGCCTCAAGTGTACCTGCAAGCATTAAACAAGAATGGACAGCAAAGAATAATAGCACAAAAAACACTTGTAACAAGGCTATATAAGCCGATTGAAACAAAATGTAAAGGGTTCAGATTTTAACCCCTAAAATCAATACAAACAGAGAGTATTTAGAGTATAACAAAACAACAGTATCTCATCAATAGCAACGAAGGGATATCTCCCAAACCGCGAAAATATCAAGAGAACAGACTCGAACCGTGAGGTGATTCTGTTTTACAATTCTTTTCATTTTTATGCATGGTTTTTAAATGATAATAACAGCAATAATAACATAATAAAATAATAAATAATATAAAAAAATCTAAAAATTTTACCTTTTTTCCGGCCACCGTTCCCGTGGCCGGAACGGTGGCGAACGGCGGCGGATGATGGTCCGATCATCGACCGGTGACCGGACGGTGACCGGTCCGGTGACTGGAGCCCCCCGAGCTTCCCCCTCTCTCCTTTCCCTCTCCCCTCTCTCTTCTTTCCCTTTCTTTTTTTCTTTCCCTGGGTAGCAAATGAATAAAAAAACAAAAAAAACCCCTTTTATACTAACCGACCTGGGTCGGGTCGACCCGACCCGACCCTAAAGGATCCGCTTGTTTTCGACCACGGAAGGGCTAATTGCGCGCGCAGCCCTTCCGCTTTTTCATAGTTTCGCAATCAAGTTCCTAACAATTTTAAATTGGCCCCGAATTCGGCACGCTTTGCGATTTGATCCCCTGTTCTGCGCTGCGTTTTGACGGAGAGGGGTAATTGCTGCTTTGGTCCCTCCTCTGTTCACGCGCGCCCAAATCGATCCCCTTTTCATCTTGCTGTATTTTAAAATTCGGCCCCAAAGTTTATGCCCGTTTTCACTCAGGCCCAGGTTTAAACGCCCCGTTTTAAATAACTAGGAAAATTTCTATTTCGGTCCCCCTATCTTTTACGCGTGTTCAAATAAGTCCCTTTAGTTTGTTTAAATTTTAAAATTCGGCCCTAAAGTTCTGTCCTGTTTTCAACTTAATCCCATTTTTCATTATTTAAGTTCTTTACGTTATTATTATTATTATTATTATTATTATTATTATTATTACTATATATATTTGTTATTATTATTATTTCTACTATTATTATTTTATATCACATTTTCATTACATTTAGTATTTTGTTGATATTCATCTTACTATTATATTATTATTTCTAATGCTCACTATTATTTTGTTTTATTTAGTTAGCATTTTTAATATCTCATTTCCTTCTTACTTTTATATATTTACATATCATTTATGTACATATTAGCATTTTAAATATTATTTCTTTCCTTATATTTATATTATTATATTTACGTTCTTATTATATTTTCTATAACTATATTATTTTACTATTTTTCTTATTATTATGATTATTATTTTTCTATTTTACCATTATATAATTACTATTGTTATTATATGCCTCTATATATTATTATTATCATATTTTACTTAATGTCATGTTATATTAAATATTATATCACTACCTTTAACATTATTTTGTCATTATATTATTTTATTAACGTATCCTTTTCATTTTTAATATTATTATTATCATCATCATTATTTTTATTTATTTTATTTATTTTTTAAATATTTTATCATGAACTCTGCTACTCTACGCCAAATTAATCCTTTTATAAAAACATTGTTTCGGTGTTTAGAAATTCGAGAGATCGTGCCCTAACGCATTAGGTTTTGATTTTCTCGTCTAAATCTAAGTGCTCGAACATCCTTCTTAAAACACAAAATTGAAACAAAAAACCCTATATTACCCCCAATTTGCATGATATTATTCATACGTATTCCATTAGCACGTTTCTTTTTATTATGTATGCTTCTCTTGTCCTTTTATCACGCATATCTATGTCGTCGTTTATCACATATTTTATAAACTACCTTTTACACGATACAAAAAATGATTCTCTTTATAAAGGCGAGATTCTGGATTCAGATACTCGGGAAACCGTGCCCTAACGTATTGGGTCTCGATTTTCTGTTTAAGTCTAAATAACCGGATAGCCCTTCAAAGTCCAAGTATAATTTTAATATAAAAACTTATTCTCGAGAAATCGAGATGTCGCGTCCTAACGCATTGGATGTGATATTTTGCTATCTCGAGATGAGATCTTCTAAAACTAAGGCAATGTTTCATACTTAAAGATTTCGAGAAATCATACCCTAACGAATTGGGTTCTGATTTCCTTCGTTTATCTCAAGTGCTGGAACATCCTTTCAAAGTTAAACAAGTTTAGCCTCTAAAGTCGAAATGTCATGTCCTAACGTATTGGATATGACGTTTTGCCTTAAGGCTAACCAACCCTTTACACATTTTTCAATCAATCTAATTGTTTTAACACAAATAAAGATCGTATTTTAAATTCTTTCAATTTTTCGAATCTTCGGCTCTCAAAAGACATCAATTAATCAACAGGGTACCGGTTTCTGGGCGTATCGGGGGTGCTAATCCTTCCCCGTGCGTAACTGACTCCCGAACCTATTTTTCTGGTATACGGGCCAAAATCGTTGTTTTAATAAATCAAATGGTTTATCAAAAACAATCCCCTTTTTGAGGTGACCGATCGCACCCTAAAAAAGATCGATGGCGACTCCAGTTCATTTTTTAAGTCGACGTCCATTTTGTTTTCACAAAAAAAGGTATCGACACCAGGCTTGGATGAGGATGTAGTGGTCCATAGACTCCCACTAAAAACAGAATGCAAACCTATTCAACAGAAGCTAAGACGAATGAGACGTGAAATGCTGTTAAAGATAAAAGAAGAAGTTAAGAAACAATTCGATGCTGGCTTCCTACAAGGCTCCAAATACCCAGAATGGGTAGCTAACATAGTCCTAGTACCGAAGAAAGAAGGCAAGGTACGAATGTGTATAGATTATCACGATCTGAATCGAGCAAGTCTTAAAGATGATTTTCCCTTGCCACACATCGATATGTTGGTGGATAACACAGTAAAACATTCATTGTTTTCTTTCATGGATTGCTTCTCGGGTTATAATCAGATAAAGATGGCCCCTGAGGATATGGAGAAAACTACCTTCGTAACGATGTGGGGAACATTCTACTATAAGGTGATGCCATTCGGATTAAAGAACGCTGGGGCAACATATCAGAGGGCCATGGTGATGTTGTTCCATGACATGATGCACAAAGAAATAGAAGTCTACTGTTGTAGCCCAATTTTGCATCTATTGTAAACTAAACAGAAATAAACCAAAAAAAAAACAAAAACAGAAACCAAAATTAAAAAAAGTCCCAGTCTATTTACAATAAATCAAAGCCCAACAAAAACCTACCTCACAAAACAAACCCATTTACAACCAAAAACAAACATAAGCCTAAGACCCAAAATACAAAAGGCCCAAACGGCCCGAAACTTTAGACATTTTGGGAACACTAGGGTTCCCTTCCCTCAACGCCGCATCCATGAGCCACCCACGTGCTTCCGTAACGTGCCCACCGCTCGAGACCTGACCACTTTGGTCAATCTTGCACCGAAATGGAAGGGTCTCTTCCCCGTTGACCTCCAAGGCCTGCAAAGAGAGCAAAAACAGCAAGCAGAAAATAGAGAAAAGAAATAGTAACAATACAGAATAGAAACAACTAGCAAAATAGGGTCTAAACAAGTGTACCAAATCGGCTGTAAAGCCAAAAATCAAACAATGTAATCAGGGGGGTTCGGGAATACAAAAAAACATTGTACACATACAGTTTTGAGAAATAAAAAAGGCAAAAACAGAGATAAAAAGGTTTATTTTTCTTCTTTCTGGGGGCCGATTTTCTTTTTTCTTTTTCATTTTGATTTTGCTTTCAATCTTCGAAGAATAAAAAGGGGTGGGATTACTTGAAAAATCTGATACGATCGCCGATGAAAACCTGAATACCTCGAAACAAGGAGGTTCAGGCGAGGGATCGAAAGGTGTTAGAACCCCCTCTTTCTGCGAATCTTCCCTTTTTAATTTCTAAAAAAAAAATAGTATAAGATTTGTAGATTTTTTAAATAAGTAACAAAGTGAGTAAAAAAGGGTCGAAAGTACCTGTCATTGAAGCCTCTAGCCGCCGCCTACGGTGAGTGCATGGTGGATCGGCACAGGATGGCCTTCATGCCCTAGCAGAGAAGAACAAACAGGCTCCTTCCTTTTTTTTTTATTTTGTTTTGTTTGGTATAAGTGTCTGTCAAAAGAAATTTTAGGGTTTTGGTAACCATTTTAAAATGGCACCGTTCCTGTGCCTAAGGAATAGACGTCAAACGACGTCGTTTCATAGGGATGAGGGGCTACCCGATTTTGACCCGACCCAAAAAGGCCAGGATCCGCGTGTTTTGGACCTCGGGGGTATTTACTTCCCTGGTCCCTCCGCCTTTGTTCTCTTTCGATTTTAGTCCTACTTCGCTATTTCTTTTTTTTTAGATTTTGCTATTTAATTTTGTTTGTTTTTCATTGATTCCTCCCCTAGACGCTGCGCATAGAGCTTGGGAATAATTTCCCTTCCAGTCCCTATAGTTTTGCGTGCATTACGATTCAACCCTTTGTTTGGCCCCATTCCCTTTATTTATTACAATTTATCCTTTCAACCTTCTTTTATTTTGATTTCGTCCTTTTATTTAATCCATTTCAATCCTTTTAGATTGTTTATATTGTTATCTTTTTACTTGCCCATTTGTTATTATTATTATTATTATTATTTGTAGAACTGTTTTATTTTTGTGTAATTCGATTTTTTTATATATATATAAATACGTGAATTTTCTATTGATAGTTCCTATTTACAAACTGCTCGGCTTTATATTATTTTACATGTGCATTTTCATTTTAAATTTACTCATGTATATATGTATATATTTTATTTCTTCTAAAAAAAACATTATTTTAAATTATACCTCATTTATTTCAATCATTTTCTGTTATTTATATATATATTTCATTCATATTTAAATTTTTGTTTAATATATCTATCTATATATATATATATATATATATATTACTATTTCTATTATCCATAACATATTTCGTATACTAAACTTATATTCTATAGATTCCATCGTTCATGTATAAATATTCTCAGCTTCATCAAATCATTCTTTATATACATGACGTATTGTATCGTGTATGTCATATTCAGTACCTCAATATTTTTGCATGTATTATTTTGCATGTATCATTTCCAAGGTTTAGTACTTCATGTTTATAATTGCTTGGTATTAATTGCAAATTTGCTGTTTTATGCTAGTATCGATATTCATTTGATATGATATTATATCTTTGTGCGTTGTTTAAGCAAGTCTGCTATATGTGTTTATTCCATGATTATTTGTTATATTCTAGTTTCATGATGTTAACATCAAGTTTATTATGTTTCAAATTAAATGCATTACATCATTTTCAAATTTCAAGTTTATTATGTTTTTAATCGATTTCAATAAATAAGGCAACGTACCGATTCAACACTAAGTCGTCGATTTCATCACTATGTTGGGTGAATTGCGTCGGCTCGTTTTGAAACCGGGACGCCCTTCTAACAAATCAAAATTTAAAAATTCTCATCTTTTCAATCTGATCACGATTAAATGTTACATTGAGCTCGTATTTTTGAAAACCAAGACAATGCATGTTTAATAAGATACCAATTTTAGGCGTCACGAGGGTGCTAATACCTTATCGTGCGTAACCGACTCCCGAGTCCTATTTTTCTCTGAATTTTAACGCAGACCTAAACCCGGCCTTCTTTTTACTCAAAAATAAACTTTTCCGTTAAAAAAAGATTTTATTTGGTGCCCAATCACACCTAGAAAAAAGATCGGTGGCGACTCCTCCTTTTTTGTTACAAAATCGAACTTCAGTTTTTAAATTTTCAATAAATCCTTCAATTAGCGACCAAGCAAATTTTACGTTGCTACATCTACATTGATGATATGATTGCCAAATCCAATAGGGAAAGAGAGCATGTTGGGAACCTCAGAAAGTTGTTCGAAAGACTAAGAAAGTTCCAGCTGAAGCTTAATCCAGCCAAGTGTACGTTTGGGGCTACCTCGGGAAAAATTACTAGGCTTTATTGTTAGCGAGAGAGGCATTGAGGTTGATCCAGATAAGATAAAAGCCATACAAGAACTACCACCTCCGTGCACGCAAAAAGAAGTCAGAGGATTTTTAGGAAGGTTGAACTACATCGCTCGATTCATTGCTCAACTTACCAACCAGTGTGACTCGATTTTTCGACTCATTCGAAAGCATAATCCAGAAAAATAGAACGAGGAATGCCAAGTGGCTTTTGACAAGATAAAACAGTACTTGTTTAGTCCCCCGGTGTTAGTATCGCCAACTCCAGGAAGACCGTTAATATTGTATCTGACTGTGTTCAAAAATTCAATGGGTTGCGTACTGGGGCAACATGATGAGTCAGGAAAAAGAGAAAAGGCAATTTACTATCTCAGCAAAAAGTTCACAGAGTACGAGGCAAAGTATTCGTCAATTAAAAAATCATGTTGTGCTTTGGTTTGGGTAGTTCGGAGGTTCAGGCAATATATGTTGTATCATACGACATGGTTAATTTCAAAGCTGGACCCAATAAAGTACATGATGGAATCACCTGCACTCTCAGGAAGAATGGCACGATGGCAGATCCTACTATCAGAGTATGATATCATCTATGTGAGCCAAAAGTCGATAAAAGGGAGCGCAATAGCTGACTTCTTCGCAACTCGAACAACGGAGGAATATGAGCCACTGAGATTTGATTTTTCAGATGAGGAATTGATGTGCATTACAGAAAAAGAATGCGAATCATTAAAAGAAAAGTCATGGAAGATGAGCTTTGATGGTGCATCAAATGCAATGGGACATGGGATTAGAGCAGTCTTGGTATCACCAGAAGGGAATCATTACCCGCTCACTGCCAGGCTGAATTTCTTCTATACCAATAACATAGCAGAATATGAGGCTTGTATCATAGGACTTCGTGCAGCCATTGAACGAAATGTCGAAATCTTAGAGGTGTACGGGGACTCAGTATTGGTGATTTACTAAATCCGTGGAGATTGGGAAGTGAGAGATTCAAAATTAGTTAAATACCACAATCTAGTGGCTGAATTGGTTAAAGAATTCAAAAAAGTGACGTTTAATTATTTCCCACGAGAAGAAAACCAATTGGCTGATGCCTTAGCCATTTTGGCTTCAATTTCAAAGCGAACAGAGAAAAGGAAATAATGCCTCTCCAAATGAGCATATATGAGGTCCCTGCAAGTTGTTGTAGCATTGAAAAAGAGACAGATGGACGGCCTTGGTTCCATGATATCTTAGAATATGTCAAGAATCAAAGGTAACCCGAACAAGCAAATGAGAACGACAAAAGAACAATCAGAAGAATGGCGGCGGGATTTGTTTTTGATGGGGACATCCTGCACAAAAGAGGAAAATATCAAGTACACCTAAGATGCGTGGATACTGTTAAAGCCAGAAAAATACTTGAAGATGTCCATGAAGGAATTTGTGGAACGCATGCTAATGATTTCACTATGGCTAGGCAGATTATGAGACTCGGTTACTATTGGCTGACGATGGAAAGCGACTGCATTAGTTATGCACGAAAGTGCCACAAATGTCAGATTTACGGTAATAAAATTCATGCAGCCCCTTCGCCCCTTCATGTCATGACTTCTCCATGGCCTTTTTTATTGTAGGGCATGGATGTTATAGGGCCAATTTCCCCAAAGGCTTCTAATGGACACCGATTTATTTTTGTGGTTATTGGTTACTTCACGAAATGGATAGAAGCCGCTTCATTTGCTAATGTGACGAAGACTGCAATTTACAGGTTCTTAAAAAAGGAAATCATATGTCGGTATGGTTTGCCTGAGAGAATCATTTCAGATAATGCTTTGAATCTGAACAACAAAATGATGAAGGAAGTATGTGAGCAATTTCAAATAAAGTATCATAACTCCTCACCCTATTGCCCGAAAATGAACGGAGATGTTGAAGCGGCCAACAAAAATATTAAGAGGATTATTGGGAAAATGGCAGAGACATATAAAGACTGGCACGAGAAGTTACCATTCGCTTTGTATGCATATCGCAAATCTATGCGGACATCTACGGGGGCAACTCCTTTCTCTCTGGTCTATGGAATGGAAGCGGTGCTGCCCATCGAAGTTGAGATCCTCTCTCTACAAGTCTTAATGGAGTCTGAGCTAGAAGAATCAGAATGGGTTCGATCCCGATATGACCAACTAAATCTCATCGAAGAAAAACGCTTGAAGGCAATCTGCCATAGACAGATGTACCAAAAAAGAATGATCGTGGCCTACAACAAGAAGGTACGGCCAAGGGAGTTCCGCGAAGGAGAACTCGTACTGAGAAAGATTCTCTCAATACAAAAAGACTTGCGAGGAAAATGGGTACCGAATTGGGAAGGACCATATGTCGTAAAGAAGGCCTTCTCGGGAGGAACTCTGATTCTCACTGAGATGGATGGGAAGGAGTTGCCTAATCTAGTGAACTCAGATGCTGTGAAGAAATATTATGCCTGAAAAAAAAGATCAAGGTGAAAACCCGAAAAAGGGCATCTTGATAAACAAAAGGATTAGGATGAAAACCCGAAAATGGCATCCTAATGGAGCAGATTTGAGCTTAGGGAGCAAGACAATCTGAACAAGGAGTCAAACAGTGAGGCTACAGTATTTGAAGCATTTCTGGAAGCTCGAAATCTTCTACGCAAGAAGCCATGCTCGAAAAGGTTCTTGATTAACAAACGTGGAAGAGTTTATGCGTTGAATATTTGGAGCATTTGTTAGCTATTTGGAGCATTTGAAGCATTTCTGGAAGCTCGAAATCTTCTACGCAAGAAGCCATGCTCGAAAAGGTTCTTGATTAACAAACGTGGAAGAGTTTATGCGTTGAATATTTGGAGCATTTGTTAGCTATTGAATTCGATTCCCTTTCTCTTTATGATGCTTTTAACTTCTTGGTCAACTTTCTTTGTTTGTTACTTTTTGAAATAAATAAATGTGAGGTATCCCTTTCGTACCTACTTGGCCATTTTCATGCATCTCATTGTATGGTTTGTTTAAATAATAAATAGTAGAATGACATACTCTAAACAAAAGAAATGTTGAGCATCACCCAGATGAGAATTTGATAAGTACAAGAGCCTCAAAGCATGGACAAAGTTCAACAAGGGGCAAAAGAGTGATATCTAAGAAACACAGATTACTCGTAAAGTTTGAGGATAGGTACAAAGCCTGAAGAGAAAGTCAAGAATTGAAGCAATGAATGCAGATCATCACAAGAATCGTGACGAAAAGGGATATATGATAAACAAGCCTAAGGCTCATAGCATAATCGTGTAGGCATAAAGGCATTTAGGACAAACATGTGCATATCATGATAACATCATGCATGACATATACAGGTACTCCAGTAGAGCAAAGGTTTTGATGATATCTATACTGAATCAAGGAAAAGACATCCGAGTTCATCTAGATGACGTATTTTGGTATTATGATATATTTTATTTCTGTTTTCATCAAAAATCAACTCATATTGTGAGAGGTGAGTTGAGCCTTAGGTCACACAATGAGGTATCTTTAATTTCTATTTTTCAAGTTATGTTTTCATCAAAATCAACTCATATTGCGAGAGGTGAGTTGAGCCTCAAGTCACACGCTGAGGAATTTTTAATTTCTGTTTTTCAAGTTATGTTTTCATCAAAATCAACTCATATTGCGAGGGGTGAGTTGAGCCTCAGGTCACACGCTGAGGTATTTTCAATTGCTGTTTTTCAATTTATGTTTCAAAAATCAGCTCTATTGTGAGAAGTGAGTTGAGCCTCAGGTCACACGCTGAGGTATTTTCAATTTCTACTTTTCAATTTATGTTTTCATCAAAATCAACTCATATTGCGAGAGGTAAGTTGAGCCTCAGGTCACACGCTGAGGTATTTCAATTTCTGTTTTTCAAGTTATGTTTTCATCAAAATCAACTCATATTGCGAGAGGTGAGTTGAGCATCAAGTCACACGCTGAGGTATTTTCAATTTCTGTTTCAAAAAAATCAACTCATATTGCGAGAGATAAGTTGAGCCTCGGGTCACATGCCTAGGTATTTTCAAATTTTGTTTTTCAAATTCCGTTTTCTAAAAAAATCAACTTATATTGCGAGAGGTGAGTTGAGCCTCGGGCTGCATGTCGAGGTATTTTCAAATTTTGTTTTGCAATTTCTATGTTTCATCAAAATCAATTCATATTGCAAGAGGTGAGTTGAGCCTCAGGTCACACGCTGAGGTATTTTCAATTTATGTTTCAAAAAAAAATCAATCAACTCATATTGCGAGAGGTGAGTTGAGCCTTGGGACTCACGCCGAGGTATTTTCAATTTCTATTTTTCAAAAAAAAGAAAAATCAATCAAAAATTAACTCATATTGCAAGAGGTGAGTTGAGCCTCAGGTTACACACTGAGGTATTTTCAATTTATGTTTCAAAAAATCAACTCATATTGCAAGAGGTGAGTTAAGCCTTGGGTCACACTCCGAGGTATTTTCATGTTTATGTTTTTCAAAAATTAACTCATAATCCGAGAGATGAGTTGAACTTCAGTTCGCAGGCCGAGCTATTTTCGATGTTTGTTTTTCAATAAAGGATAAAGATTGGAGCTGATTGAAGATGCCAGATCTTGCCTCCCTAAAGTTGTAGCGGAGCTAATTGAAGATACAGATTTTGCCTCCCTAAAGTTGTAGCGGAGCAGGTGGAAGTTACAAGTCTTATCCCCCTGAAGTTGCAGTGAAGCAGACTGAAGACAACAGATCTTACCTCTCTGAAGTTGCAGTAGAGCAGATTGAAGCTACAAGTCATATCTCTGAAGTTGCAGTGGAATGGATCAAGGCAACAAGATGCAATGGGTGAGAAAGAGACTACCTGAACAAGAAAAGCACCAAAGAAGTCAAGACTAGGCAAGACCGGGCAAAATTAGCCTTTCTTTGTGTCTTTGCTCTATTCCCGTTACACGACAATGAGTAAAGTGGGGCAGCTGTTGTAGGCCAATTTTGGCTCGTTTAAATTTAAACCCGAATAGCCCATTTACCAACCCAAATCAGCTACTCAAAACACAATAATCCTAAACCCAAAATTTTAACTACCCAAAACCCCAACAGACTTAGTCCAACCAATTTTAAAACCCAAATTTCAATTACCCAGGCCCAAATACTAAACAACCTAGCCCAAACCCAATTGCCCATTAGTCAAACTAGGGTTTCAGAAAAACTGAAACCCTAGCCACCTAGTGCTGCCGCATTTGACCTTTGGCCCCCCACTTGCATCTGCCAGTCGCCACAAGCACCGCGACCGGTCACGTCTCCACCACCATCCACCTGCAAACATTAAAAAGGAAAAGACAGAAATGTAGAAAAATAGATTTGTAACAAGGCTATAAAAGCCGAATCAAAAAGCACTTGTAACATTCAGCAATTTTTAATAAAAAACACTAGATTTTAATCACCAATATTCGCAAACAAAAACACCACAACCAGCATAGATTAAACATCAAAAAAAGGAGAAGATTTAAACACCTTAAAATTGGAAACGCTACTCGCAAGTGGAAGAGGAAAAGAACAACGGCAGAAACAAACCAATGTTTCGAATATTTTCCTTATTCTTCTTTATTTTCAAATCTGTTTTCACATATATATATATATACATATTAATTATACTAAAAAAATAAAAAAATTACCTTTTTTCGAATTGTACGGTGGCCGGCGGCGGCTGACGAGGCGGTGACTGACGAGGCGGCGACCGGCCGGAGCCCTCGCTGGAGCATGGCCGAAAATCGCAAGCCAAGGGAGGGGAGAGAGCTGCTGCAAAGTTTTTTTTAAAAATGGGTTTAAAATGATTTTTTTTGAGATTTTGGTTTTATATACCCATACCAAAACGACGTCGTTTTGGTCACCCATTTTAATGCCCAAAACGATGTCATTTTGTCCCTTTACCCATGCACCGACCCGATCCGACCCGCTCCAGGCCAGGATCCGCATGTTTTTGAGCGGAAGGGCAATTTGCGTATTTGGCCCTTTCGCTTTTTCAAGCTTTTGCAATCAAGTCCTTATATTTTCAAAATTTGCGCCTTAAATTTGTTGCGGATTTCAATGTAGCCCTGTTTAATGCTGTGCGTTTTAGAGGGTTGGGCAAATTTCCCTTTTGGCCCCCCACTGTTTCCGCGCGTTTCAAATGGGTCCCTCCTTTTATTTTACTTCTGATTTAGCCCCAGAATTCAGTTTTTAATTCGATTTTAGTCCCTTTTTCATTTATTTTCACTCCTATATTATTAAATTAATTCTTTTTAAATATCAATAATTATTATATCATATTTAGTATTATTTTTATTATTAAGTTTACTATTGTATTTATTATTATTGTTTTTAATACTATTATTATATTCACTATTTACTACTTTATTTTAATATTATTAGTATATTCTATTTACTTTTTTGTACATATTAATATTATTATTATTATTATATCTATATCATATTATATTTAGTATTATTTTTAATATTATATTTTTTACTATTATATTTACTATTATATTTATTATTTTCACTATTATCATTTATTACTTTCTTTTTAATATTATTATTACATTATATTTGCTTCTTCTATTTTATTATTATTGCTATTATTGTTATTACTATTATTATTATTATTATTATTATTATTATGATCATCATCATCATCATCATTAACATATATATATACATATATATTTTTCATGTACATATTAGTATTTTCTACTATTATTACAAATATATTATTTCTTTTATTATATTATTAGAACATTATTTTCACTCTTTTCTTTTTATTGTAAATATTATTGTTATTATTATTTTAATATCCTAATATCGTATTATAATATTTTTCATTAATCGTATCATTATTTACATCATTTATTTATTTATGGATTTTTGTTACAATAACATCATCAGTTTTTTTATCATTATTTTAGAAATTTTTTTATTTCAATAAATAAGGCAACGTACCAATTTTAACATTAAGTCGTTGATCTCATCGCTATGTTGTGTGAATCACATTGGCTCGTGTTAAAAAAATGAGACGTCCTTCTAAAAACCAAAAATCTCAAATTTCTTGTTTTTTTCAAACGGATCACGATAAAATGTTAAATTGAACTTGTATTTTTGAAAATTAAGACAACGCGTGTTTAACAAGATACCAATTTTGGGAGTCGCGAGGGTGCTAATACCTTCTTCGTGCGTAACCGACTCCCGAATCCTATTTTTCTCTGGATCTTGACGTAGACCTAAACTTGGCCTTCATTTGAAAAAAATAAATTTTCTTTTAAAAGAGGATTTATTTAGGTGTCCGATCACACCTGGAAAAAAGATCGGTGGTGACTCCCTTTTTTTTTTAAATCGATACTCGGTTTTCACATTTTCAAAGAACTGCCTTAATTAGCAACCAAGCAAATTTTACGTCGCTACAGTTAATGTAGGGGTGAAGTTAGAAATTTTTTTTAGGGGGATTGAAATTAAATTGTAATTTTTACGATAGTAACAATAGAATTCTTAAATGATTAAATTAAAATTTTATCATTGTTAGGGGGCTAAAATATAATTTTATTTTACTAATTTAGAATTTTAAAAATTTTAAAGAACGTAAATAGAAAATTTTCAATTTTAGGGAGTTGAGACCCTCAAGATAATATACCAAATGGTACATGAGTTTAGCATAAATATTTAATGTGCTACTTATTTATATATATATATATATATATAGGTATTTATTTTTAGTTTCTGTTAAACAAAATAGTACATAAGTTTAACACCATTAAATTTTAAAATTTTATCAAGTGTTTTTTATTCAACATTTTTAATAAGTTAAAATTTTAATAAAATTTATATTACTTTTAATACACATAATATAATATAAATTAAAAAAGAAACAGTAAGTATAAGAGAACTCAGAAAATGAAAATTTTATTTTTCTATTTGTTCGTGGATTGGGCCGGGTCGAGACTCAATTCCAAAAAAATTAAATTTGTATTTCTAATTGATACAACACGTAATTAATAAGGTATTGATTCCGATCGAGATGTACAAGAGAGGAATAAATTCAAGTTAGGCAACAACAGTGACATAAGCCGAGA
Organism: Gossypium stocksii; assembly: GCA_020496765.1. Taxonomy (NCBI): domain Eukaryota; kingdom Viridiplantae; phylum Streptophyta; class Magnoliopsida; order Malvales; family Malvaceae; genus Gossypium; species Gossypium stocksii. The sequence continues at coordinate 119,159,948 of CM035623.1, forward strand.
CAAAGGTTTCGAGGGGCGAAACTACCCGATAGAGAGACTAATTGTGATATAGCCTAGGCATTAAAAAAGTTCAAATACGAGTCAAACTAGTCTCATCTTTAGGATATGATGAGAGTGTCGCAAAAATGGGTGGAAGAGAATGTCATGAGCCACAGATTAAAACTCATGATAGATGCGCACAAATTGTCCTTTAGAGGTCAATTAGTCAAATGAGACTCATCAAATCCATTTGAACTGGCTCGATTTATGGAACCATGATGAAACGATCTTCAAGCCTTAGTGATCTAGGGAAACACCCTAATAAAACTTGAGTTCTAAGATAATTTAAAATTCTCTCTATTTTTTTTTTTCAAAAATCGTCAAGTCAATTTTGTTAAAAATTGTTTTCCGCATATTAAACAAAATTTAAATTTAAAATTAAATTGAAAATGAAAATGAAATTTTGGTTTAGTTTTAAGATTAAATTAAATGTCCAATTTTAAAGTAGGGATTAAACCAAGCAATTTCGAAATGCCAAATTAAATTGAATCATTTTCTATTTAGATTTTCGATCAAATTAATCTTGGTATAATTCTTCATGTTGAACATGAAGGGTGATGTTGGACTTTGAACATTTCTCGGGAAAAAAATTGATTAATAATTAATAATTAATAATTAATTTTAAAATAAAAAATTATTTTTTATTTTTAAATAATGAATAATCATTTTTGAAATAAAAATTCTATTTTCATTTTTAAAGTTGATTGTCAATCTGAAATTTGCCCAAAATTAATCAATCAAATTTGAAGCCCATATATGAATGATTTAGTTTAGAAAATAAATCCAGTTTAAATTTATCATCAAGTAAAAATAAGATTAGCTCTCAAATTAAAATTTAATTAATGTTTATTTAGTTTGCATAATTTTTTATACAAAGTTCAAAATTATCCTTAACTCCTTCACAATAAAAGAAGATAGCGCGTTCAAATTTGTATCATTCTCTTCTAAAAAGGTTACCGATGCCAATCGAATTAAGATTCACTCGACAAATTACATAATTAACTAATTAAATATGGTGTTGATAAATAATTTTCAACATGTTATTTTTAATTTTGTTAATTCAATTACCAATGCACTTTTTTTTTAATTTAATTACCCATACATGCTTTCTAAAAAAAATTGAGCAGCAAAAATTAACAAAGGAAATTTTTTGTAAACAAAATTGAAAGAGAATATATATTATATTGTTTATTATAATAATTTATTCTTATTATGGTATTATAGCAAATAATTCAATTATAACTTATATCAATATGTTCTTTAAATATGACTATTTAATGGTCCAAACACGGATTTTACGGTAGCTTTTACATGGGCACATTTACACTTTCCGGAGACACAAGCGCAAAAAGCAGGAGGTGGACAACCAGGAGAACCGCACTGATTTATGCAATCTTGACTACTATTGCAAGTCAAAGACCTAGCATTCACATTACTTAGAGTATCTGCAAAAATAAACATCGTTTATACTTATATATATATATATATATATTAAAATCTATGAAAATATTGAAAATTATAAAATAAATAAGAAAAACTATGGAAAAATAAATACCAAAAGTAGAAAGGAATAGCACAAGTAACAAAACCATGGTTGTGGTTGATGGCTTCATTTTTCTTTTCTCTAAAAATATTGCAAAACTTCTTTTTCTTTTTTAAAGGTTGTATGATCCTTAAACGATGAAATTGCAAGCCTTATATAGGGAATAGTGGACACAAAGTTTAGGAAAGAAATCAGCTAACCTTATAATGATAATGTGATTCTATTTTATATTTAGTTACCAAAATTGTTTGCCAATAATATTTACTTTCCAAATTTAAAAGAAATCTTGAATAATTTTAAACTTACTATAATAAAAAAATATCATTCTATATTATTTTTACGGGATAAATCTTAAAATTATGCATGAATTTTGATTTAATGCGAAATTCTATACATGAGTTTTAATTTGGTATAATTGTTAAAGATAAGTGACCCAAATTCTTATTAAATAAAAATACAAGTGGCAAGATAGGGGGATTTACGGTACAGCCTGCACAAGTGAAATCCGTATGGAAGTATACTTTCTCTATTTGATGTTGATTAGAATAGTGTGTTTAAACCGTACTACATTATTTCGATTTGACTTTGATTAGAATATGGTTTTACAAACCTATAAATAGTCTTAGTTGTCTCTCCTCTTATATTCATTCGAATTCGACATAGTGAATTTTCTTCTCCTCTGCCCGTAATTTTTTTCCAAAAGGATTTCCATGTAAAATATGTGTGTTCTATTTTTTCTCTCTTTTATTGCCATTATCCACATTCTATTTTTACAGTATTTATACACGTGAAACTCTAATTGTGGTTCAAATGTATACTTAAAACTTTAATTTTAATTTAATTATACACATTTAAAGAAATAAATACATCTCAATAATGGGTTGCGACTTTGGATCAAATAAGCTTTCTTTTATATAATTTGTTTTTAGGTTTTATGATGTTTAAAATTGAAATCCTAAAGTTTATATAGGCAATAGTGAACAGAAAGTTTAGGAAATAAATTAGCCATAATCTCATTTTTTTGAATAATTTTATACTTACCAAAATGTGATTCTATCTTATATTTACTTCCCTAATATTCTTCCCAATAATATTTACTTTCCAAAAATTTTAAAAATACATTGAATAATTTTATACTTACCATGATAACTCCATTTCATTTTATATTTACCTATCAAGTTCATTTTTCTCAATAATAATTACTTTTCAGGTCGATTGAGTCTTAGCTTAATTAGTATTAGCATTGTTGTCAGTGCAAGAGGATGTAAGTTCAAGTATGCTAAAACGCATTATCCTCTTATTTAAGGGTTAAGGAGAGGTTATGAGTAATTCTAATCATTGTATAAAAAAACAAGGACTAAGAATTGTGATGCTACACTCATATAAAGAAAGTATATCTCCAAATTTAAAATAAATTATTTAATTTCACAAGTTAACATTTAGAAATAATTACTCCCGAACTATTCGAGAAAAAAAAACTAAAAATTATTAAGTCTGGAAACCAAGATTGAATTTATTGTGTATAATGATTGAGACACTTTGTTGGATAACATTAGTTTGGATTCAATCCCCAAAATATCAATGGAATCAAAATGGTTAATGTAGGGGTGAAGTTAGAAATTTTTTTAGGGGGATTGAAATTAAATTGTAATTTTTACGATAATAACAATAGAATTTTTAAAGGATTAAATTAAAATTTTATCATTGTTAGGGGGCTAAAATATAATTTTATTTTACTAATTTAGAATTTTAAAAATTTTAAAGAACGTAAATAGAAAATTTTCAATTTTAGGGAGTTGAGACCCTCCCAGCCCTTGATTTCGCCTCTAAATTAATATACAAAATGGTACGTGAGTTTAGCATAAATATTTAATGTGCTACTTATATATATATATATATATATATATTAATATATCAAATAGTACATGAGTTTAGCATAAATATTTAATGTGCTACTTATATATATATATATATATAGGTATTTATTTTTAGTTTCTGTTAAACAAAATAGTACATAAGTTTAACACCATTAAATTTTAAAATTTTATCAAGTGTTTTTTATTCAACATTTTTAATAAGTTAAAATTTTAATAAAATTTATATTACTTTTAGTACACATAATATAATATAAATTAAAAAAGAAAAGAGAAAAAGTAAATATAAGAGAACTCAGAAAATGAAAATCTTATTTTTCTATTTGTTCGTGGATTGGGCCGGGTCGAGACCCAATTCCAAAAAAATTAAATTTATATTTCTAATTGATACAACAGGTAATTAATAAGGTATTGATTCCGATCGAGATGTACAAGAGAGGAATAAATTCAAATTCGGCAACAACTGTGACATAAGCAGAGACAAAGGTTTCGAGGGGCGAAACTACCCGACAGAGAGACTAATTGTGAAATAGCCAAGGCATTAAAAAAGTTCCTACACGAGTCAAACTAGTCTCATCTTTAGGATATGATGAGAGTGTTGCAAAAATGGGTGGAAGAGAATGTCATGAGCCACAGATTAAAACTCATGATAGATGTGCACAAATTGTCCTTTAGAGGTCAATTAATCAAATGAGACTCATTAAATCCATTTGAACTGGCTCGATTTGTGGAACCATGATGAAACGATCTTCAAGTCTTAGTGATCTAGCGAAACACTCCAATAAAACTTGAGTTCTAAGATAATTTAAAATTCTCTCTATTTTTTTTTTCAAAAATCGTCAAATCAATTTTGTTAAAAATTGTTTGCCGCATATTAAACAAAATTTAAATTTAAAATTAAATTGAAAATGAAAATGAAATTTTGGTTTAGTTTTAAGATTAAATTAAATGTCCAATTTTAAAGTAGGGATTAAACCGAGCAATTTCGAAATCCCAAATTAAATTGAATCATTTTCTATTTAGATTTTCGATCAAACTAATCTTGGTATAATTCTTCATGTTGAACATGAAGGGTGATGTTGGACTTTGAACATTTCTCGGGAAAAAATTGATTAATAATTAATAATTAATTTTAAAAAAAAAGTTACTTTTATTTTTAAATAATTAAAAATCATTTTTGAAATAAAAATTCTATTTCCATTTTTAAAGTTGATTGTTAATCTGAAATTTGCCCAAAATTAATCAATCAAATTTAAAGCCCATATATGAATGATTTAGTTTACAAAATAAATCCAGTTTAAATTTATCATCAAGTAAAAATAAGATTAGCTCTCAAATTAAAATTTAATTAATGTTTATTTAGTTTGCATAATTTTTTTATACAAAGTTCAAAACTATCTTTAATTCCTTCACAACATAAGAGTATAGCGCGTTCAAATTTATATCCTTCTCTTCTAAAAATATTACCGATGCCAATAGAATTAAGATTCACTCGACAAATTACATAATTAACTAATTAAATATGGTGTTGATAAATAATTTTCTGCATGATATTTTTAATTTTGTTAATTCAATTACCAGTGCACTTTTTTTTTTTTTTTAATTTAGTTACCCATACATGCTTTCTAAAAAAAATTGAGCAGCAAAAATTAACAAAGGAAATTTTTTGTAAACAAAATTGAAAGAGAATATATATTATATTGTTTATTATAATAATTTATTCTTATTATGATATTATAACAAATAATTCAATTATAACTTATATCAACATGTTCTTTAAACATGACTATTTAATGGTCCAAACACGGATTCTACAGTAGTTTCTACATGGGCACATTTACACTTTCCGGAGACACAAGCGCAAAAAGCAGGAGGTGGACAACCAGGAGAACCGCACTGATTTATGCAATCTTGACTACTATTGCAAGTCAAAGACCTAGCATTCACTTTATTTAAAGTATCTGCAAAAATAAACATCGTTTATACTTCTTATATATATATATATATTAAAATCTATGAAAATATTGAAAATTATAAAATAAATAAGAAAAACTGTGGAAAAATAAATACCAAAAGTAGAAAGGAATAGCACAAGTAACAAAACCATGGTTGTGGTTGATGGCTTCATTTTTCTTTTCTCTAAAAATATTGCAAAACTTTTTTTTTTTTCTTTTTTTAAGGCTGTATGATCCTTAAAAGATGAACTTGCAAGCCTTATATAGGGAATAGTGGACAGAGTTTAGGAAAGAAATCAGCTAACCTTATAATGATAATGTGATTCTATTTTATATTTAGTTACCAAAATTGTTTGCCAATAATATTTACTTTCCAAATTTAAAAGAAATCTTGAATAATTTTACACTTACTATAATAAAAAAATATCATTCTATATTATTTTTAAGGGATAAATCTTAAAACTATGCATGAATTTTGATTTAATGCGAAATTCTATATATGAATTTTAATTTGGTGTAATTGTTAAAGATATGTGACTCAAATTCTTATTAAATAAAAATACAAGTGGCAAGATAGGGGGATTTACGGTACAGCTTGCACAAGTGAAATCCGTATGGAAGTATGCTTTCTCTATTTGATGTTGATTAGAATAGTGTGTTTTAACCGTATTACATTATTTCTATTTGACTTTAATTAGAATATGGTTTTACAAACCTATAAATAGTCGTAGTTGTCTCTCCTCTTATATTCATTCGAATTTGACATAATGAATTTTCTTCTCCTCTGCCCGTAGTTTTTTTCCAAAAGGATTTCCATGTAAAATATGTGTGTTCTATTTTCTCTCTCTTTTATTGCCATTATCCACATTCTATTTTTACAGTATTTATACACGTGAAACTCTAATTGTGGTTCAAATGTATACTTAAAACTTTAATTTTAATTTAATTATACACATTTAAAGAAATAAATACATCTCAATAATGGGTTGCGACTTTGGATCAAATAAGCTTTCTTTTATATAATTTGTTTTTAAGTTTTATGATGTTTAAAATTGAAATCCTAAAGTTTATATAGGCAATAGTGAAGAGAAAGTTTAGGAAATAAATTAGCCATAATCTCATTTTTTTGAATAATTTTATACTTACCAAAATGTGATTCTATCTTATATTTACTTCCCTAATATTCTTCCCAATAATATTTACTTTCCAAAAATTTTAAAAATACATTGAATAATTTTATACTTACCATGATAACTCCATTCCATTTTATATTTACCTATCAAGTTCATTTTTCTTAATAATAATTACTTTTCAGGTCGATTGAGTCTTAGCTCAGTTAGTAATAGTATTGTTGTCAGTGCAAGAGAACGTAAGTTCAAGTATGCTAAAACGCATTATCCTCTTATTTAAGGGTTAAGGAGAGGTTATAAGTAATTCTAGACATTTTATAAAAAAACAAGGACTAAGAATTGTGATGCTACACTCATATAAAGAAAGTATATCTCCAAATTTAAAATAAATTATTTAATTTCACAAGTTAACATTTAGAAATAATTACTCCCAAACTATTCGAGAAAAAAAAACTAAAAATTATTAAGTGTGGAAACCAAGATTGAATTTATTGTGTATAATGATTGAGACACTTTGTTGGATAACATTATTTTATTTCATAGGATTAGGATTCAATCCCGAAAATATCAATGGAATCAAAATGGTTAATGTAGGGGTGAAGTTAGAAAATTTTTTTAAGGAGATTGAAATTAAATTGTAATTTTTATGATAATAACAATAGAATTTTTAAAGGATTAAATTAAAATTTTATCATTGTTAGGGGGCTAAAATATAATTTTATTTTACTGATTTAGAATTTTAAAAATTTTAAAGAACGTAAATAGAAAATTTTCAATTTTAGGGAGTTGAATGTAACAGCCTGAAATTTCAGTGGTGTCGGAACAGTGATTCGAGATCACTAAATCCGACAAGTACCATTAAGAAATTAAAATAAAATAGTATTTAGAAGTGATTAATCTAAATACTATTTTATTTTAATTTCCTAATGGTACTTGTCGGATTTAGTGATCTCGAATCACTGTTCCGACACCACTGAAATTTCAGGCTGTTACATTGAGACCCTCTCAACTGATTTCGCCTCTAAATTAATATACTAAATGGTACATGAGTTTAGCATAAATATTTAATGTGCTACTTATATATATATATATATATATATATATAGGTATTTATTTTTAGTTTCTGTTAAACAAAATAGTACATAAGTTTAACACCATTAAATTTTAAAATTTTATCAAGTGTTTTTTATTCAACATTTTTAATAAGTTAAAATTTTAATAAAATTTATATTACTTTTAGTACACATAATATAATATAAATTAAAAAAGAAAAGAGAAAAAGTAAATATAAGAGAACTCAGAAAATGAAAATCTTATTTTTCTATTTGTTCGTGGATTGGGCCGGGTCGAGACCCGATTCCAAAAAAATTAAATTTATATTTCTAATTGATACAACAGGTAATTAATAAGGTATTGATTCCGATCGAGATGTACAAGAGAGGAATAAATTCAAATTAGGCAACAACTGTGACATAAGCCGAGACAAAGGTTTCGAGGGGCGAAACTACCCGACAGAGAGACTAATTGTGAAATAGCCAAGGCATTAAAAAAGTTCCTACACGAGTCAAACTAGTCTCATCTTTAGGATATGATGAGAGTGTTGCAAAAATGGGTGGAAGAGAATGTCATGAGCCACAGATTAAAACTCATGATAGATGCGCACAAATTGTCCTTTAGAGGTCAATTAATCAAATGAGACTCATTAAATCCATTTGAACTGGCTCGATTTGTGGAACCATGATGAAACGATCTTCAAGTCTTAGTGATCTAGCGGAACACTCCAATAAAACTTGAGTTCTAAGATAATTTAAAATTCTCTCTATTTTTTTTTTCAAAAATCGTCAAATCAATTTTGTTAAAAATTGTTTGCCGCATATTAAACAAAATTTAAATTTAAAATTAAATTGAAAATGAAAATGAAATTTTGGTTTAGTTTTAAGATTAAATTAAATGTCCAATTTTAAAGTAGGGATTAAACCGAGCAATTTCGAAATCCCAAATTAAATTGAATCATTTTCTATTTAGATTTTCGATCAAACTAATCTTGGTATAATTCTTCATGTTGAACATGAAGGGTGATGTTGGACTTTGAACATTTCTCGGGAAAAAATTGATTAATAATTAATAATTAATTTAAAAAAAAGTTACTTTTATTTTTAAATAATTAAAAATCATTTTTGAAATAAAAATTCTATTTCCATTTTTAAAGTTGATTGTTAATCTGAAATTTGCCCAAAATTAATCAATCAAATTTAAAGCCCATATATGAATGATTTAGTTTACAAAATAAATCCAGTTTAAATTTATCATCAAGTAAAAATAAGATTAGCTCTCAAATTAAAATTTAATTAATGTTTATTTAGTTTCCATAATTTTTTTATACAAAGTTTAAAACTATTTTTAACTCCTTCACAACATAAGAGGGTAGCGCGTTCAAATTTATATCATTCTCTTCTAAAAATATTACCGATGCCAATAGAATTAAGATTCACTCGACAAATTACATAAACATAAGAAGATAGCGCGTTCAAATTTATATCATTCTCTTCTAAAAATATTACCGATGCCAATAGAATTAAGATTCACTCGATAAATTACATAATTAACTAATTAAATATGGTGTTGATAAATAATTTTCTGCATGATATTTTTAATTTTGTTAATTCAATTACCAATGCACTTTTTTTTTTACTTTAGTTACCCATACATGCTTTCTAAAAAAAATTGAGCAGCAAAAATTAACAAAGGAATTTTTTTGTAAACAAAATTGAAAGAGAATATATATTATATTGTTTATTATAATAATTTATTCTTATTATGATATTATAACAAATAATTCAATTATAACTTATATCAACATGTTCTTTAAACATGACTATTTAATGGTCCAAAGACAGATTCTACAGTAGTTTCTACATGAGCACATTTACACTTTCCGGAGACACAAGCGCAAAAAGCAGGAGCTGGACAACCAGGAGAACCGCACTGATTTATGCAATCTTGACTACTATTGCAAGTTAAAGACCTAGCATTCACATTATTTAAAGTATCTGCAAAAATAAATATCGTTTATACTTCTTTTATATATATATATATATATATATATATATTAAAATCTATGAAAATATTGAAATTATAAAATAAATAAGAAAAACTGTTGAAAAATAAATACCAAAAGTAGAAAGGAATAGCGCAAGTAACAAAACCATGGTTGTGGTTGATGGCTTCATTTTTCTTTTCTCTAAAAATATTGCAAAACTTTTTTTTTTCTTTTTTTAAGGCTGTATGATCCTTAAAAGATGAACTTGCAAGCGTTATATAGGGAATAGTGGACAGAGTTTAGGAAAGAAATCAGCTAACCTTATAATGATAATGTGATTCTATTTTATATTTAGTACCAAAATTGTTTGCCAATAATATTTACTTTCCAAATTTAAAAGAAATCTTGAATAATTTTACACTTACTATAATAAAAAATATCATTCTATATTATTTTTACGGGATAAATCTTAAAATTATGCATAAATTTTGATTTAATGCGAAATTCTATACATGAATTTTAATTTGGTGTAATTGTTAAAGATATGTGACCCAAATTCTTATTAAATAAAAATACAAGTGGCAAGATAGGGGGATTTACGGTAAAGCCTGCACAAGTGAAATTCGTATAGAAATATGCTTTCTCTATTTGATGTTGATTAGAATAGTTTGTTTTAACTGTACTACATTATTTCTATTTGACTTTGATTAGAATATGGTTTTATAAACCTATAAATAGTCGTAGTTGTCTCTCCTCTTGTATTCATTCGAATTTGACATAGTGAATTTTCTTCTCCTCTGCCTGTGGTTTTTTTCCAAAAGGATTTCCATGTAAAATATGTGTGTTCTATTTTTTCTCTCTTTTATTGCCATTATCGGCATTCTATTTTTACAGTATTTATACACGTGAAATTATAATTGTGGTTCAAATGTATACTTAAAACTTTAATTTTGATTTAATCATACACATTTAAAGAAATAAATACATCTTAAGAATGGGTTGCCTAAGACTTTGGATCAAAGAAGTGAATTTTTTCTATGGTGAGGGTTATCAAAGATATGGCCTGTAACACCCCAAACCCGGCCTAGAAGTTAGGCCTGAATCTGGCGATGTCACATTGAAGGGTTGCTTTCAAAAAATGGTTTAGTTAAAAACTTAGTTCGAAACGGAATATGCTTGATAAGAATTTACTTAGTTAAAAATTCGAATAATTAAATTAAATAAATAATTAGAAAAAAACACATGTTTATTAAATATAGCAGTAACTAAATAAAATCCCAAGTAAATAATGAAATCGAAGATACATAGCCTTATTACAACACAGTGGAGATTTAAAAGTAATTATCATAAAACACTTAATAAATCTATATTGAAAATTCCTAAGTAACTTGGAGTGTGGCTATCTCCGAGTCCTCTCCCTCGTCGAGCGTCTATTGTGGATCACCTAAAATATTAATAATAAGGGTGCGAGTTTCCAAACTCAGTGCGTACGACCCTTGGCAATCAAATCAATTCATTATACACATATCACATTGGGCCTAAACCCTAACAATATTGGTGGTCTGGGCCTTAGCCCCCATTGACCTCATATTATACCAGAATTACATGTATGCAAATGTTCCCATCCCAAATCCAACCGCTACACACCACCCGTACCAGCCCAACACACCTGTGGGGATGTCTACATCAACCCACCCATCCTCTACACTCCAAAGGTAGCACTGGTTGTGGCACTACTCAAATGTTGCAGCAAGCTGCTCGTGGCTCAAAAGCCTTCGTTTGGTCCACAGTCGTCAAGCGACCGTGCGACCCTCATATACACTTCCTCCAATCAAAACCCAGCCCACATGCAACATACTATCTCATGAATACATTATCGTCACATACAACATACACTAGTCACACTCATAACACATAGGGGTATTTTAGTCATTTCACTACCCAGGGGTATTTTGGTAATTTCTACACTACAAGAGTGTCTCGATAACTCTACCCTTCGGGGCGTTATAATAATTCTACTCTACAGGGGCATTTTAGTAATTCTACCCTAGAGGGTAGTTTCGTAATTCTACCCTAGAGGCGTAATTTCCTAAAGGGACAGATTTTAATTATGGTTTTGGCCCATCAACAAGTCCTTGCGACTAAAGTGAACAGACACCATGCACCAGATAGGATTCAAGAGAAGAGGAGGTAGGTCACTCGGACCGCTTAAGTACCAAGCTCTTCCTAGATCCAATCCTAGACATGCACATGTCCATTGCCACACCTTAGTCTAACGACTTGTCCACGGACATGTTTAATTATTTAATTAAGTCTTATGTAAAATTTGAGTGGTCAGAACTTGGCCTAAAGTCCATTAAAACCCTAGCATGCGTTTCTACAATCCCATAAGGCCCACTAGGCCCAATCATATTCATAAAACCCATTAAGCCCCAAACATGCTTATGTAGCCCATTAGGCTCGATCATAACTCAATCATACAATCACACATACTAATCCATCATAAAATTGCATATCACAACTTTGCCACTTTGGGCCCACAAATTCGGTAGACCCATTCGGGATTTCAGGATTTCAACTTTTGCCGATTTTCGTGTGTGTAGTGTATGTACACACCTGATTGACGACCCACACTACACTATCCTCAGCCTCGACCTACAATCAAAACCACTTTCGAATCAATTATATACCTTAAACTACAACTTTATCAAATCCCGAAGCCTTACTGTAACCTTACCGTGTACCTTCGGGTTTTCTAGCATTCCTTAGCAAATAATCTCAAATATTATTATATCTGCATCAACACACATATTTTATCAACATCTGGTGACTCGTCTTCCACATGAGTCACCCTTATAGGCTACATATATACTCGGCCACCCCCTTAAAAAATCAAAATTGAGAATGAAACACTTACCGAAACTCACCTTCAAACTAACGGCCTAGATATTTACTGAGTGTGATTGGCTTTTAAAATCTTGATTAAAGGTTGTAAATAACAAAAACAAATTTGTGATGGAGGAAAGTAAAAGAAATCGGTAAAGGGGATATGAGTATTCGGCTTTTAAGAGATTAATGAAAGAAATCGGCAAAGGGGATATAGGTATTCGACTTTCGCAAAAGAGGAAAAAGAACTAGAAAGAAGGATAAGAATGAAGCATTCGGTTTGGCAAAGCAAGGGAAACTCTTCAAAAAGAATTCAGCACCCTTATAAATACCCAAAGCCGAACCCCTAAAGTCCTAATTGGCTCCACTTCGTCCACATCTCATCTCCTAATTTTTCTCCATGATAAGCTCTCTTAACCTCTTCCTAAATATTCTCTTCTGATCATTCTCCATAGAGTCCATCTTCATGCCACTTCCAACCTTCTAGAAGGCCAAAATTAAACTCCTAAAAATACTAAGCTAGGATCCAAAACTCAAGGCCCAATATTTCTAAGCCCAAAATTCGGGGTGTTACAATTCACCCCTCCTAAAAAAATTTCATCCTCGAAATTTCTAAATAACATGGTGGTTGTGTATCCACTACGCTACTGCTGCGCACTCTGATCTAAATAATTTTAATACACACCCAAGACATCCACCTATCGTAAACAATCTCAAACACACAGAGAATAAGTACCAAATTCTGATTCAAATGTTTACAAAGCCCTAACACTTCCACGGCCTCTGTCACTGCCTCTCACACCCATTCAAGCATTTTTCGTTGCGTATGTATTTCTAGATTAGAATTTTTATGAGATTAGTTCATAGTTCCACTATTTAAAGCATAAATCTTATGTAAGTAACAAATTAAAAGTTATTTCGCAGTCGTAAATCCACTACAGACTTAAGTTTCCTACGGGCTTTAGTCTCTAAGAACCTGTTGTCTAAAGTAGCCCAATATCTAAATACAATTCAGTAATTTAAATAAGTTCAGTAACAGAAAAGCTTACTTGGCTCGACGTCGAGGGCTCGGTGAACCACACTTCAAGAATCCTACAAAAACTTTTTAATCTAGTTGTTTTAAAAACCCAAAATCCAAGGTCCATTTCACAGCCCGAGCTTTGTAACCGGGCTCTGATACCACTAAATATAACACCCCAAACCCGGCCTAGAAGTTAGGCCCGAATCTGGCGATGTCACATTGAAGAGTTACTTTTAAAACGGTTTAGTTAAAACTTAGTTCGAACGAATTATGCTTGAAAAGAATTTACTTAGTTAAAAATCGAAGAATTTAATTAAACAAATATTTAGAAAAAACTATGTTTATTAAATATAACAGTAACTAAATAAATCCTTAAGTAAAAAGTGAAATCGGAGTTACATAGCCTTATTACATCACAGTGGAAAAAAAATTATCATAAAACTCTTAATAAATTTATATTTAAAATTCCTAAGTAACTTGTAGTGTGGCTATCTCCGAGTCCTCTCCCGCGTCGAGCCGTCTATTGTGGATCACCTGAAATATTAATAATAAGGGTGTGAGTTTCGCAACTCAGTGTGTACGACCCTTGACAATCAAATCAATTCATTATACACATATCACATTGGGCCTAAGCCCTAACAATATCGGTGGTCTGGGCCTTAACCCACATTGACCTCATATCATACCAGAATTACATATATGCAAATGTTCCCATCCCAAATCCAACCGCTACACACCATCCGTACCAACCCAACACACCTGTGGGGATGTCTACATCAACCCACCCATCCTCTAAACTCTAAAGGTAGTACTGGTTGCGGCATTACTCAAATGTTGCAGCGAGCTGCTCGTGGCTCAAAAGCCTTCGTTGGGTCCATAGTCGTCAAACGACCGTGCGACCCTCATATACACTTACTCCAATCAAAACCCAGCCCACATGCAACATACTATCTCATGAATGCATCATCGTCACATACAACATACACCAGTCACACTCATAACGCATAGAGGTATTTTAGTCATTTCACTACCCAGGGGTATTTTGGTAATTTCTACCCTACAAGGGTGTCTCGGTAACTCTACCCTTCGGGGTGTTATAATAATTCTACTCTACAAGGGCATTTTAGTAATTCTACCTTAGAGGGTATTTTCGTAATTTCCTAAAGGGACAGATTTTAATTATGGTTTTGGCCTATCAACAAGTCCTCGCGACTAAAGTGAACGAATACTATGCACCAAGTAGGATTCAAGAGAAGAGGAGGTAGGTCACTCGGACCGCTTAAGTACCAAGCTCTTCCTAGATCCAATCCTAGACATGCACATGTCCATTGCCACACCTTAGTCTAACGACTTGTCCACGGACATTTTTAATTATTTAATTAAGTTTTATGTAAATTTTGAGTGGTCAGAACTAGGCCTATAGTCCATTAAAACCCTAGCATGCGTTTCTACAATCTCATAAGGCCCACTAGGCCCAATCATATTCATAAAACCCATTAAGCCCCAAATATGCTTATGTAGCCCATTAGGCTCGATCATAACTCAATTATACAATCACACATACTAATCCATCATAAAATTGCATATCACAACTTTGCCACTTTGGGCCCATAAATTCGGTAGGCCCATTCGGGATTTTGGGATTTCAGCTTTTATCGATTTTCGTGTGTGTAGTGTATGTACACACCTGATTGACGACCCACACTATACTATCCTCAGCTTCGACCTACAATCAAAACCACTTTCGAATCAATTATATACCTTAAACTACAACTTTATCAAATCCCGAAGCCTTACCGTAACCTTACCGTGTACCTTCGGGTTTTCTAGCCTTCCTTAACAAATAATCTCAAATATTCTTAGATCTGCATCAACACACATATTTTATCAACATCAGGTGACTCGTCTTCCACACGAGTCACCTTTATAGGCTACACATATACTCGGCCACCCCCTTAAGAAACTGAAATTGAGAATGAGAAATTTACCGAAACTTACCTTCAAACTAACGGCCTAGATATCTACTGAGTGTGATTGGCTTTTAAAATCTTGATTAAAGGTTGTAAATAATAAAAACAAATTTGTGATGGAGGAAAGCAAAAGAAATCGGCAAAGGGGATATGAGTATTCAACTTTTAAGAGATTAATAAAAGAAATCGGCAAAGGGGATATAGGTATTCGGCTTTTGCAAAAGAGGAAAAAGAACTAGAAAAAATGAGAAGAATGAAGCATTCGGTTTTGCAAAGCAAGGAAAAATCTTCGAAAAGAATTCAGCACCTCTTATAAATACCCAAAGTCGAACCCCTAAAGTCTTAATTGGCTCCACTTCATCCACATCTCATCTCCTAATTTTTCTCCACGATAAGCTCTCTTAACCTCTTCCTATATTTTCTCTTCTAATTTCTCTCCATAGAGTCCATCTTTGTAACGCCCCACGCCCGATACCGTCGCCGGAGTCGAACATGAGGTGTTACTAAACTTATCTTACCTTTTAAACAACTTTAAACCACTTATTTTAAATTTTCGGAATAAACTATTTTTCTGCGTCAAGGTCACTTAAAAATTCATATCTCGAGTTCCGAAACTCGAAATCAAAATCCGTAAATTTTCCCTGAAACTAGACTCATATATCTATCTACTAATTTTTTTCTAGAATTTTTGACTTAGCCAATTAGTACAGTTTATTAGTTAAAATCTCCCCTGTTACACAGCTCAACTGCTCTGACCTATGTTCACTACGAATTAATTTCTTCCCTGTACAGAATTCAAATAGACATGCCGTTTGTTCCATTAGAAACTAGACTCAATAAGGAATCTAGGCATATAAAATATAATACCTAATTATTTTTGTGCAATTTATAGTGAATTTTTGAAGTCAGAACAGGGGATCACAAAGTCAGTCTAGAGCAGTCTTACTCAAATGAAAATTTCTCTTAATATACAACTCTTTTGCCTACCCTGTTTCTTCCACACGAAAATAGACTCATTAAGCTTTAATTTCATACCTTATTCACCTTTTAATTCCATTCTTACTATTTTTAATGATTTTTCAAATTCACGTCACTGCTGCTGTTTGCATCTGTTTTCAAGCTACTTTTATACTTTTCATAGTTTTCATGTGATAGTTACCATTCAAGCTTGCATACCATTAAACACATACATGGTTAGCCATTTCATTAGCTATTCACTTCCAAGCATTTACACACCATATATCGAACATATCATTCCATAAAAGACTAAGTCCCTATACATGCCATACACCAAAATGAAACGTCTAGTTATACCAAATTGATTCCTTTGATAGTGTGATCTGAACTCCGACGTTTCCTTCGATCCCCGAGTAAGTTTGGCAAGAACTATAATAAGAAAGAAAATAAAGGAGTAAGCACTAGGCTTAGTAAGTTTACAAGCAAATAAATCACAATATTTATCATATCAATAATGGTTCATTATACCATTCAACATCTGCTTTAATACACCTTCTTTCTTTCTCACCTGACCTTTTAAAAACTCATGAATCCAATCTTTATAATGGCCCGTTAAACCACTCGGAATACTAGGGATACTCGGGTTATTCCTATCTGATAAAATACTGTCAATGCCATGTCCTTGACATGGTCTTACATGAAATATTCCTGTCTCCAAAGCCATATATACGATATGGACTTACATGGCTCAATACTGTCCTGTCTCCAAGGCCATATACACGATATGGGCTTACATGGCGCAATACTGTCCTGTCTCCAAGGCCATATACACGATATGGGCTTACATGGCGCAGTACTGTCCTGTCTCCAAGGCCATATACACGATATGGGCTTACATGGCGCAATACTGTCCTGTCTGTTAACCCAAATCCCCTAAGATTCCTAAGGTTCAAACGGGGCTTTCTGATACTTTCTCTCTATCTTCTCTTGTTCGTTTCGACTTTGAATATTTTCATAAAGTAAATATATATAAATGCTGGAAATTAACAACATCAATGTAAAACAATGAAATATTGCATTTATTTACCGTAAACTTACCTCGATACAAAATGTGACTAAACTTTACAATTTAGTCCTTTACTTTTTCTTTTCCCCGATCTACTCCCGAATTTCGTTCTTCTTGATCTATAATAGCAAATTTAGCTTATTCAATATCAGCATTGATCAAAACAGCCCTTTTTCAAATTTTGGCAAAATTACATTTTTGCCCCTAAACTTTTGCATATTTACACTTTTACCCCAAGGCTCGGAAATCAAAACTTATCACAAATTCTTGTATTTTAAGACATGCTGATCATTTATTTACTAACATCATCTTCAAATTCCTACTATAACATACACTTATGTACAATAGGTATTTTTACCAATTAAGCCCTTTTACTCGTTTTTACCTAAAACCGAGTAGCTCAAGTTGTCTAACATAAGTTAAAACCTCATATTCTATCATAAAACATCAAAATACACAAATTTCACCTATGGGTATTTTTCCAAATATGAGCCCTAACTTAAAATATTGCTAACATAAGCTTCCTCGAGCTACCGGGATCTCAAAAACGTAAAAATCATTAAAAACGGGGCTTGGATGCACTTACTATGAAGCTTGAAAGTTGAAGAACCCTTAGCTATGGTGGAGAGAAAAATTCAGCAGCAACGTATGAAGAAGATGATGAATTTTATGTTATTTTTCCCTTTTTATTTCATTTAATAACCAAATGACCAAAATGCCCTTCCTTACTAAACTTTCAAAAATTCCATCCATGTCCTATTTTATCCATGAACATAGAAATTGGTCAAATTGCTATTTAAAACCTCCTAATTAATATTCCAAAGTAATTTCATACTAAAAACTTCTAGAATGCAAGTTTTGCAATTTATTCAATTTAGTCCCTAATTCCAAATTAAACACTTTATGCATAGAATTTCTTCACAAAATTTTCACACTTTCATGCAATCATAATATAGACCTCAAAATAATTATAAAATAATTATTTCTATCTCGAATTTGTGGTTACGAAACCACTATTCCGATTAGGCCCTATTTCGGGATGTTACAATCTTCATACCACTTCCAACCTTCTAGAAGGCCAAAATTAAACTCCTAAAAATACTAAGCTAGGATCCAAAACTCAAGGCCCAATATTTTTAGGCCTAAAATTCGGAATGTTACACTCATAACACATAGGGGTATTTTAGTCATTTCACTACCCAGGGGTATTTTGGTAATTTCTACCCTACAAGGGTGTCTCGGTAACTCTACCCTTCGAGGCGTTATAATAATTCTATTCTACAGGGGCATTTTCGTAATTCTACCCTAGAGGGGTATTTTCGTAATTCTACCCTAGAGGGGTATTTTCATAATTTCCTAAAGGGACAGATTTTAATTATGGTTTTGGCCCATCAATAAGTCCTCGCGACTAAAGTGAACAGACACTATGCACCAGGTAGGATTCAAGAGAAGAGGAGGTGGGTCACTCGGACCGCTTAAGTACCAAACTCTTCCTAGATCCAATCCTAGACATGCACACATCCATTGCCACACCTTAGTCTAGCGACTTGTCCACGGACATGTTTAATTATTTAATTAAGTTTTATGTAAAATTTGAGAGATCAGAACTAGGCCTAGAATCCATTAAAAACCCTAGCATGCATTTCTACGATCCCATAAGGCCCAGTAGGCCCAATCATATTCACTAAATCCGCTAAGTCCCAAACATGCTTATGTAGCCCATTAGGCCCGATCACAATCTAATCATACAATCATGCATGTCAATTCATCATACAATTTCATATCACAATTTTGCCACTTTGGGCCTACAAGTTCGTCAGGCCCATTCGGGATTTCGGGGTTTCGGCTTTTATCAATTTTCGTGTGTGTAGTGTATGTACACACCTGATTGACGACCCGCACTATACTATTTTCAGCCTCGACCTACAATCAAAACCACTTTCGAATCAATTCTATACCTTAAACTACAATTTAATCAAATCCTGAAGTCTTACCGGAACCTTACCGTGTACTTTCGATTTTTCTAGCCTTTCCTTAGCAAATATTCCCGAATATTCTTAAATCTGCACCAACACACATATTTTATCAACATCAGGTGACTCGTCTTCCACACGAGTCACCCTTATAGGCTACACATATACTCGGCCACCCCATTAAGAAACTAAAATTGAGAATGAGATACTTACCGAAACTCGCCTTCAAACTAACGGCCTAGATATTTACTGAGTGTGATCGGCTTTTAAAATCTTGATTAAATGTTGTAAATAACAAAAACAAATTTGTGATGGAGGAAAGCAAAAGAAATCGGCAAAGGGGATATGGGTATTCGACTTTTAAGAGACTAAGGAAAGAAATCGACAAAGGGGATATAGGTATTCAGCTTTTGCAAAAGAGGAAAAAGAACTAGAAAGAAGGAGAAGATTGAAGCATACGGTTTGGCAAAGCAAGGGAAACTCTTCAAAAAGAATTCGGCACCCCCTATAAATACCCAAAGCCGAACCCCTAAAGTCCCAATTGGCTCCACTTCATCCATATCCCATCTCCTAATTTTTCTCCACGATAAGCTCTCCTAACCTCTTCCTATATTTTCTCTTCTGATCACTCTCCTTAGAGTCCATCTTCATGCCACTTCCAACCTTCTAGATGGCCAAAATTAATCTCTTAAAAAAAAATACTAAGCTAAGATTCGAACTTGGGATCTCCTTGCTAGCCCATAACGCCACCTTCCTATACCCTAAGTGGCGTCACTTAGCCACTCCACCATAAGGCTCTTTGATGCCATTTTTCCCTATTTTTATTTAAAAGCCCAACTACTCACCGCCCTGGTTTCTTTAATAATTAATTAAAAATTCTGTCACCTCAAAGTTTGAACCAAGAACTTCTTCAACACCCTTAGACACTCCAAATTTATTACACCCTTAAAGCCAACATGTCATTTGTCATTTTCTTACTTACTAAAAAAATTTTTATGAGACCCAAAGCCCAAAGCCCAAAGCCCAAAGCCCAATTCATCTAGGCCCAAAATTAGGGGCGTTACATGGCCACTAATCCGGGAAAATTTAATTTGGTCTGTGAGAGATGGGAGCAATATTAAATGTTGGAATGACCCGTGGATTCCTATTGGTGGTCCTCTATGCAATCATATTTCATCTCATTCCAACTTGGCACTAGATTGCTTTCTTAAGGGTATGGTCACTGAAAAAGGATATTGGAATCTAAATATTTTCTGACTTTGGCTTCCAGAAGAGATCATTTGTAGGATTGTAGGTATTCCCCCTCCATGTCCAACAACTGGATCGGATAAAGTCATATAGGGTGGTACATCAACAGGAACTTTCACATTTAATAGTGCATATTGGAATATTCGGGAAGGGTCGTGGAACCCAAAAGAGTCGGTTTGGCAACTTCCATGGAAATTTCAAGGTTTTCAGAGGATTAAATGCTTCATATGAATTGCCTTTCAGCAAAGACTTATTCCTAATGTAGAAAGAGTAAAAAGGCACTTGAGTCATGATAATTATTATGGGTTTTGTTGCCATGAATATAAAGATATGCTACACGTTTTAAGGGATTATTTGGCAACTAGAAATATCTAAGAACATATAATTCCAAAAGATAAGGTATCTTGGTTTTATTCAGGTAGACTTATAGAGTGGCTAGAGGCAAATTTATGCAATTCTCAATAATTATATGTAGGAGATATCGATTGGCAATGCATTTTTGGACTCATTATGTGGCGTATTTAGAAAAATCGTAACCTTCTCACATTCTATGGTATTCCATAGAGTGCAAGCGAAATTGTTAAAGCTTTTTTACAGTTGGGCCAAATAGTATGTTTCATGTAGTAAAAAGGTAACAAATATTGATGTCCAACTAAAGATTTCTCCTTTGTCCTTTTACGAGAATTGGATCTACTTAAGGACAAATGGTGTGGTCAAAGTGGATAGAGGATTTGCTGTAGCTGGAGGAGTTTTGCGAGATTAAAGTGAAAGGTGGAAAATTGGTTTTAATAGATATTTTGGATTTTGTTCTGTTACTGAGGCTGAGTTATGGGGTATCAAAGATGGTTTAGAGCTTCTTTTGGAACATAATTTTGATAGCGTCTTAATTCAGACAAATAGCATGGAGGCAATCAACGCAATTTAAGACCAGGCTTTTAGTGGTTCAAAATCAACACTGGTTAGGAGGATTCACCAACTCTTATCCATAATAGAACATTGGACCACTCGACATATTTCTAGGGAAGATAACAAGAAAGTTGATGGAATCGCTATATTAGTACAAGAAATGAGAGAAATATAAAATTACACAAAATTAAAGTTCATATATATAATTGCACATTAAACTATTGTTCATGTATAATTTTGAGATTTATCCCTATATTTACTTACCAAAGTTCATTTTTTCCAACAATATTTACTTTTCAAATTTAAAATAAATTATTTTAAAAAAAATCTATAAAAAATTATTTAATTTCATAGGATTAGAATTTAGAAATAATTACTTTCAAAGTAATCGACAAAGAAATCTAAAATTGTTGGGTGTGGAAATAATGATTGCATTTATTGTGCATAATGATTGAGAGACTTTGTTGGATTACATTATTTTATTTGGTAGGATTAGAATTAGCATTCAGTTGTCGATTGAGTATTAACTTGATTGGTATGAGTATTATTGCCAATAAAGGCAGACGTGGGTTTAAATGCGCTGAAACGCATTATCCTCCTATATATGAGTTGGGAAGGGACTATATGTAGTTCTAGGCATTATATTAAAAAAGAGCAAATATGATCAAAACCTATAATGAGAGTTTTAAATATTGTTTGTATATTAATAGTTTTGTTCAATATTGATGAGAGTTTTTTTAAAGAAAATTATCGTACTACTTATGATTCAATTGTTGATAAATATTTTATAACTATATTTTTAATGTTGAATTTCTTCACGGACATAAAAACATTTTATATTTTGATAACATGTTAAACAATGCTACCTAACAAATGACATTTTAATGTGCCATATAAAATTTGGTAATACAAACTAGAAAATAATTGGAATATATTTAATATTTTTAATCACAGTTATATATCTATTTAAGATTATTATTATTAATTTCAAACAATGTATTTTATTTTTCATTCAATGTTATTTTATAAATTCACACCTTTAATATCTTATTAAGGTTATAATAGGAATTTAAGTTTTTTTCATTTTAATAATTTGTTTTCTTATTTAGTCACTCTCCTGTTTTCTTCTCGTGTTTTACAGTTATTTCACTTTTCAATATTTTTTACTTTTCTAATATAAATATCTTATTTTTCTTTTGGTTAAAATGTGTTAAAAATTAAAAATTTTAGTTTTGTAGGAATTTAGTTCTTCAGCTTTTAAATTTTAAAATTTAAGTCCAATTATTAACATTGTTATTTTTTATTAAATTGATTACTCTGATATTTTTTATTAAATTGAACCTGAATTTTAAAATATGAAAAATAGAGGGATTAAATTATTGGAAATACAAGCATATATGAACAAATTCCTAATTTTCAATAAGTACAGGTACTATTACCATAATTTATCCTTTTCTTTTCTATTATTTCACTGCAAATCCGGTTCATTATCCCGGTTGACAGAATTATACATCCGGTTCAACTTAAAATCGCCATTCCACCCTAAAAAACACAAACCCTACCAAAACCCTGAACCTTTCCTTCTTTCACTTTGCGTCTCTCTTTTTGTTTCCACCATTTTTCACCCACCATGCAACTTCAGAATTCTTGCTTTTAAAGCCAATCCCTTTTGACAAGAAAAGCCTTAGAACCCCAAATCCAATCTCACATTTGTTTTCTTTTCTAGGGGTGTTAAAAAAAAATGGCAAAAACTTGTGCAATGGGACTAATCTCAGCTCTTGCAGCAGCTTCTGCATCTTCTTCACTTTTATCCCAAACCAATCAAAACGTTGCTTTTGCTGATGGACCCTTCAATTTTCCTTTATTTTCTTCTTCTTCTCCTTCCCCTTCCCCTTCAGGCTCTCCTCAGTCATCTACTGGGCAATTACCATCTCAGCCGTCTGCTTCACCGGCATCTACGACTGATAAGGAAGGTTCTGGGAATGTTAAGGCTAGGAATGATAATCCAAGGACGTCCTCTGCTGGGTTTGATCCTGAGGCTTTGGAAAGAGGAGCCAAGGCTTTGAGGGAAATCAGCAGTTCCTCTAATGCGAAAAAGGTTTCACCTTTGGACTTCAGAAGTTTAGGTTTCGTTGTTTTATATGTTTGATTTGGGGGTTTTTAGGCCTTTTGGACAGTGGGTTTCTTTGATTTTGTAGCTTTTTTGAAGGATTTTAACGGATTTATGTAAAGTTCATTGAAGGGGCATTCTTTTAAATGTTTAGTTTCTGAGTCGGTTTGGATTTTTTTTTTATTTGAGATTATGAGGATTGAATTAGTTTAATCTTGGTCATTCATTTTGTTAAAAAGGTAAATTTTTTATGCTAATGGCTGATTGCTTGTTGGTGTAGGCTTTTGAACTTATGAAGAAGCAAGAAGAGACAAGGCAGGCAGAGTTGGCTGAAAGAGCTGCAGAATTTAAGGCAATGCAAGCCCAAGCTGAAACTGTAAGTTTTCTTCTGAAATCTCTCCTCATGAAGATTTGGTGGCATGGATATATTAATTTCTAATCAGATTTTTAATTCTTGGAATTAAATGTTTGTTTTTGTTGTCAATTAAATGCATTTGTTTTGCTTGTGTCATTCTCAAATATCATTTCTTTTTCTGTTTTTAGGAGTGTAAATATTGTTTAGTGTAATCAAATTAGTCAATTATCATTTTCATTATAAGGCTAATTTGCACTAAAAACCAATTTGTACATTTATCATTTTCATTATAAGCCTATTTTGCAGTAAAAGCCCTTTTATACGTAAAAGTGCTTAGTTTACTACATGCTGTAACGTTATTGGCCCTTGTAAACCAAATGTTGCAATGTCATCTTCCTAACATTTGAATACCTACTAATCACATTCCATTGGAATATGGAGATGGTAAGGCACCAAACACCACCTTAATGGCCTTTGGGAGATACAGGCTTTGTCATTTAAATAGTTGGTTTACAATGTTATGAAAACTGAATGTTCTACATTTCATGTTCTTTATCCAAACTTGCTTCGGAATGTTGTTATGCATTTGAAACTCTGTTATGGTATGTTGTTTTTCTTTTTCGTTTTTTGTTACCTACATGGTTGCTGGCAGGAAAGACAAAGGGTAATATATGATGAACAGAAGAAACTAACTCAGCATCAAGCCCAAACAAAGTCACAGATGGCTCGTTACGAGGATGAATTGGCAAGGAAGAGGATGCAGGCATGTATCTATCTATACTTTTGCATTCATGAAATAGTTACCATGAAATATATGGAAAACGAAATGAATGTCTATGTTATTGTAGGCAGAAAACGAATACCAAAGGGCCAGGAATCAGGAGCTTGTAAAACTGCAAGAGGAATCAGCAATTAGACAGGAGCAGGCTCGAAGAGCTACAGAAGAACAGATTCAAGCACAGCGTCGACAAACAGAGAGGGAGAAAGCTGAGATCGAACGTGAAACAATCAGAGTGAAAGCTATGGCAGAAGCAGAAGGGAGAGCCCATGAAGCAAAGCTTGCTGAAGAAGTCAATAGGCGCATGCTTGTAGATCGTGCAAATGCAGAAAGAGAGAAGTGGGTTGCTGCGATTAATACTACTTTTGATCATATTGGAGGTATTAATTCCATATTGTGTATCCTGTAATTGTAGGGAGCTTTAAACAGCTAGATTCCAAAAATGATATGTTCTCCTTTTTCTATAGTTTCTGTATAATCTAACCTAGTAGAAGATAACTGTGCAGTGATCAATCCTGCTGCTCCTATGTTTTCTTGCCATACTGAATGCATTATTTGCTTATTTAATGATGTATTCTTTTCTGGCCTGAAATAGAATTGCTGCTGAATGATTACTTTGATATGTTTCTTAAGTCGCGTTTGTTTATCTTATACTACTGAAGAAGATGTGGTTTATTGTCGATGAAATCTTTTTGTCTAGGTGGTTTGCGAGCCATTCTGACAGATCAAAACAAGCTGGTTGTGGCTGTTGGAGGATTGACTGCTCTGGCAGCTGGTATTTATACTACCAGGTATTACTCGAAGATTTGTATTTTGTGTCTCTGTTTGCCTTTTATAATTGTATATGTTTGAGGTGTTGATGAGTTGCTTCAAGTTCATTCTATTCTTTCATCAGAGTTTGCCAGTGTTGATTATCGGTTTATTTATTTGTCACAATTTGAGTGTAATTGCTTATTCATTTGTCATTCCTCTGGGGCAGGGAAGGTGCGAGGGTGATTTGGGGTTACGTAGATAGAATACTGGGGCAGCCATCACTTATCCGTGAATCTTCCAGAGGGAAGTATCCTTGGTCTGGCATCTTTTCACGTGCTATGAGCTCTCTACGCAATGGGGATAAAACGTCATCAAAAAATGGAAATGGGTTTGGTGATGTGATTTTGCACCCTTCTCTTCAAAAACGAATTCAGCAACTATCGGGTGCAACTGCCAATACAAAAGCTCACCAAGCACCGTTTAGGAATATGCTTTTCTATGGTCCTCCTGGAACAGGAAAAACAATGGCTGCAAGAGAACTGGCTCGTAAATCTGTATGAGCTCCTAGACCTTCATTGTCCCATTTATAGCTAGCACTTACGTTTATCTTTTATTTGCAGATTAAAAAAAAATGCATATTTTGATTCTTTGACCATCTTTTGGGTAGTTCAATCTGATGTTAGACTTTGGCCATACATTCGGATTTAAGTGTTGTATACAAATACGTATCCTACATGAATTTGTTCAAATTTTAAAAGTTCTTTGACCAACTTGAATTCGTTGCTGTTTTCTTCATTTGTTTTAGTTCTCTGATATATTATATTATTGTTCAGGGATTAGACTATGCGTTGATGACAGGTGGAGATGTTGCTCCATTGGGACCACAGGCAGTTACAAAGATACACCAGTTATTTGACTGGGCAAAGAAGTCCAAGAGAGGCTTATTGCTGTTCATTGATGAAGCAGATGCATTTTTATGCGAGTAAGTCAACACCATTTCGTTATTTTGCTCCTACTTTTCATTTTTCTTGATTTACCTGTGTCAGTGTTTGATACCCATGTCAAGTATAGGGATATGACCCTGAAAGGATGGAAAAACTAAGAAGATAAATTGAACATGCCTATGTTAGACATATTCCTATATCCGACCTTACACTCGAGTCCATGTAACCAAGTTCTTAATCATGAAACAATCTTCCTTCATAGTTGTTTAGCCAAGAAGAGGTATTAGTCATATGCTAAGTGGTAACAATCACATGTCCTCGATAACTGTTGTACACTGAAGTAACCGACCTTGGATGAAAACATTAGAATTCATTGTTAATTTGGAAGGTTACCTTTGAATATTGATTGTTTCGGCTTAACTGTTTTGCAGACGGAACAAAACCTACATGAGTGAAGCTCAAAGAAGTGCACTCAATGCTCTTCTTTTCCGCACAGGTGACCAGTCCAAGGACATAGTCCTTGCTCTTGCTACAAACCGTCCTGGTGATCTTGATTCAGCTGTGGCTGATCGCATTGATGAAGTACTGGAATTCCCTTTGCCTGGGGAAGATGAACGCTTCAAACTCCTAAAGCTCTA
The DNA here is from genome assembly GCA_020496765.1 of Gossypium stocksii. Classification (NCBI taxonomy): domain Eukaryota; kingdom Viridiplantae; phylum Streptophyta; class Magnoliopsida; order Malvales; family Malvaceae; genus Gossypium; species Gossypium stocksii. The sequence goes on from CM035623.1 coordinate 119,187,134, forward strand.
TCTAGACAAGTACATAGCTCAGGCCGGTTCAAGAAAACCCGGTTTGCTTCAAAATCTTTTCAAAAAGCAGCAGCAAAAGATCGAGATCAAAGGACTGACCGACGATATCTTAAGAGAAGCTGCAGCGAAGACTGAAGGATTTTCCGGAAGGGAAATAGCCAAACTGATGGCGAGCATTCAAGCAGCTGTTTATGGGAGTGAGAACTGTGTGCTTGACCCGAGCCTATTCCGGGAAGTGGTAGATTATAAGGTTGCAGAACATCAACAAAGAAGAAAACTGGCTGGTTCGGATGGAGATCGCACATGATTCAATTTCGGGTTTCTTCAGGGGTGAGTTTAGCTGATTAGAAGGCCCGATTTTTAGATTATAGGGCATCATGTTGTCATTGTTTTCCCTCATACAATTGGGGTGGAGGTACAAATATATATTGATGCTGAAGTTTTTAATAGGTTAAATTTTGTTTCCCATAAATCCTATGGTTATCCTATGCCATAGCCTATGTTAACCAGATTCTTGTTTTCATCATGTGTCCATTTACATATAACTATCAAGTTTTGAATTTTTATTAAATTAATTATTATTATTTAAAATTTAACATAAGTAAATAATTGAAATAAAACTAGGAAAAGGAATTTATTGAAGATTTAATTGAAATAGTAAGTAAAAGTTTTATTGAAGAATTAAATTTGATTTAGAAAGGATTTTCTTTTTTGAATAATTTTGAAAGGATTTTTTAAATTAGGAAAAGGAATTTATAAGAATTTAACGTATTGCGTGAATATAAAATTAGGTTAAAATATGCAATAGGTCTATATATTTATTGTAAATTTAGAATTTAGTCTTTTTACTTTTTAAATTTTAAAATTTAGGTCGAATTGTTAACACTATTAAATTTTATTATGACATTCCGAAATATAGAAAATAAAACCCCCACTTGGTAGTAATGTACGCAAAAGAATAACATTTTAATAAAGCTGAATTTAACAAAATATTGACAGTTAGACCTGAATTTTAAAATTTGAAGAAGTATTAAATTCTAAAAAATAAAAATAGAGGGCTAAATTCTAGATTTAAAAAGAATATAGAAACTTATTGTATATTTTAACCATAAAAATATATTTTTTAAAAAGAAGTTGCGATCAATTCGATGAAATCCAAATAATTAAATGCGATATTATTTTTGTTTATTTGTTTTACAAAAAAATCTCTAAAAATTACAGTCCTACTCGGCACTCCTACACAATTAGGATTAGTGAAAAACTTCAATCTTCTTACATATATATATATATAGCAATATCAAAACCCCAAGTTTTGTATTCTCCAAGAAAAAGAAAAAAACTACAAATATACACAGAGCAACATCAAAACTCCAAGTTTTGTAACAATGGCGGCGGCTTTAGTTTCCGATGATAGTTTCCTGGATGAGTATGAAGACAAGGCATTACCAATTGGGTATAGATTTGTTCCTCGAGATCATGAGTTGATTTCCTTTTATCTCTTCAACAAAATCAAGGGATTTCAGCTTCCTTTTGATGTTATCAAAAACATTGATTTTTATTACTTGGATCCGTTTCATCTTTCACCTTGTAAGTTGTTATCTAAACTTCATTACGTTTATCCAACTTTCGATATTGTCTTTAATGAAGATTTTGTTTTATACTTCTTCGGGAGCATGGATGTTTAGAGGAGATAAGCTCAAACAACGCGACTGTATCATTGAGTGTTAGAGAAGAACCATACAAGTTGTTCATGATTGAACTTGATTTGCCTTAAATGTCCCATAGTATATAGAGTATGAGTTGAATTCTAACCATGTGTAATTTGCATGGTTTGTGTTCTTAAGCATCCAATGAGACACTTTTACTCTCGAAACTCGAACTTTTAACTGAGATGAGAAGCAACATTAGTTAAACAGAAGCATAAATAAATTGTTGTATTTGTTTTTGCAGGTGAATTTAAGCATGGTAGGAAGAATAATGAAGCTTTTTACTTCACCAAAACGAAGGAAATAAGGTCGAAAATGGATCGAATAGAACGACATACGAGAAATGGTTACTGGAAATCTTGTGGAAAGGCGGAGGAGATCAAACATGGGGATAGAATAATTGGGTTGAAGAGATTGTTTGTGTTTCATTGGAGAATCCCAGAATTAGGGTGTGGGAATTGGGTGATGCTTGAATTCAGCCTTCACCCTACCCTTCTTATACCTCATCCACTACTTGATGAAAAAATCAAGTCCAAGGTATATTTATATATTTAATTTGTAATAAATATATAATATGTAATAATAATTTGTAATACATAAAAATAGACCTGCTCGAGTTGGGTCATATGATCCGACTTGAAGAGCCGCCCAAAATGTAGAAGGGTTTAAGTCAAAATATAGGCCCGAAAAATATGTTTGAGCAAAAAATAAGGTTCATTTAAAAAATGGATCGAGTCTCAGATAAGGCTTTTTTGCTTAGGCCTAGCCCCGCCCGAATATGCAAAAATAAAATACTATTATTTTTTTAACTATTTCTTGCTTTTTTTTATTGTTTTGTTATTATTTTCTTATTGTTTTTTCACTATTTTATTACTATTTCATTATTATGTTGTTACTATTTATGTTGTTATTGTATAATTCTTATTTTATTGTTAATTTTGTTACTATGTTAGAGGCATTTGTTTGTTAAGTTGCAGTTATTTAAGTATACATTTTTAATTTTTTTTCAGTTTGTTGATAAACATTTATTTTAATGTTTTTAGTATTTTAGATGTATTATATTTTAAAAATATATATAAAAAATAATATAAAAATTTAATATGGACAGGTTGAACCCGAATTTTAACATTTTTATCTAAGTCAGACCTAACAAATGGGCTTAAAACTTTAGTTAAACCCGACTTATACCCAACCCGACCCAACCCATCAACACCTTTAGATAAAAATGAAAAGTTAATTGTGAAAGTAGATTCTTCTTATATTAAATATACATTAATATTTTTAATATATTTAATTTTTAAAAACAAAATAAAATAATTTATTATTTTTCTGATTTTTTTGGGTTTGTTTTCAGATTCAACGGTGTGTAATTTGCAGGGTCGTAAACAGAGAAGGCTATTATGGAGTATAGCTGAATAGTTTTTTTTTTTTTTTTTTCCTTTTTATTATTAAATCCATTTCTTTCGGCAATTATTATTATTCAAGATCAATGTTAAATAGTTTATATTATCGATTGAGTCTTAGTTCAGTTGATATTAATATTATTGTCAATATAAAAGAACGTGATTTTAAACATTATATAAAAAATAAAAATTAAAAATTGTAATGTTATATTTGTATTATTTCAATTTTTTATTTTTTTAAATATTTATGTTTGATATTTATTTAAAATAATATGTTACATTACTTTTAAATAGTATTAAAAATTAAATATATTCATATCAATTATTTATACTTGCCATTTACTTTTTTTTTATAATATTTCATGTATAATTAGTAAAGGTCGATATTCTAAATTTTGAATATTTAAATTTAAGATTTATTATATGCAATTATATGTGTAGTTTTCAAATATCATTTACTATGTGTGAATAATCAAATTTTAAATTTTTTTTTAACTAAACCCAACTTAGTATAATTAGATTTATTCAAAAATCAAATTATCGGCTTAAATTCAAAATTTTGTATAAATATCTCAGAGTCTAGACAATATACAAAAAATAAGATTGGACAATAAAAATTAATTCAATTTAAAATAACAACTGCACCTAACATTTAAGGCTCAGCTATGGTAAAAGAATACATTGAGTAATAATATATTTGAGCCCAACCCGAATCATTTTGTACTTTTTGTAATATATTATTATTTGATGTAATCACATAAAATTATATATAATAATACATAATATTATAATATAAATATTAAGTTTATTTAAAATTTTGATAAAAATATATAAAATTATTGAATATTAAATTAAAATAATAACATATTTAAAATAGACTTATATTAGCCATAAGAAATATTAATGAACTTAAAGAAAATTTGAAATCCGATTTAAATAAATATAAAATTTGCAAATATTATAAATAAACTCAATTTGAATCTGACCTGATTTGAATACGAATCGTTTTAAGTTTCATAATGATATCTAAGATAAAATAAACATGATTGAATCAAGTTAAAAAAATCGGTTGAAGTTATGGTTAGATCGATTGAGTTGTTTTCCCTGGTTTTAAAATATATTTTTAAAAAAATTAATAATTTATTTAATTAAATTAAATATTAAAAATTTGATGAAATTCCATTGCCGGTCCGGTTTTCAAAACTTGGGAGGGTGAAGCGGATTTTATCCGCTCCTTAATTTTCAATTCCCAATAGATTCACTTAACTAACTGAAACTCTTATTTTCCCTGGAAACAAACGGAAAATATAGTTTGCCTCCATTTTTTCACTGAACCTAAGCACCGTGAGTACAAATACAATGGAGTCCCTCAAGTCTACCTTCCTCTCCAGTACAACCCATCTCCACCCTTCATTTACCCTCCCAAAACCACCTTCCAAACTCCCCAAACTTCGCATACGCTCCTCAGTCCGCCCAGACCCATTTTCCCTCAGCGACGGCAACCACACAAAACCCAAACCCAAATCCAAAAACCCCAAGAACCCACTCTCAGATGACAACGCGCGTCGAATCATTAAGAAGAAGGCCCAGTACTTGAGCGCGTTGAGGCGTAACCAAGGTCCACGCGCCATGACTCCGAAATGGATAAAGAGGACCCCAGAGCAGATGGTGAAGTATTTGGAAGATGAGAGGAATGGGGAGTTGTATGGGAAGCACGTAGTGGCGGCGATAAAGGCTGTTAGAGCTATGGGGGAAAGAAAAGAAGGGGAAGTTGATGTGAGGAGGGTGATGGGGAGTTTTGTTGGGAAATTGAGCTTCAGGGATATGTGTGTGGTTTTGAAAGAACAAAGGAATTGGAGGCAAGTTAGGGATTTTTTTACTTGGATGAAGTTACAGGTCAGTTGTTTTAGGTGCTTTTCTGCTACTTAATACGCTTCTTTTAGTTGTTAATATTGATTATTTTAAGTTGAAATTTTGTGGGAACTCATATTTGCTTGAATTTAACATTGAAAATGCTAAACATGAATAGGAATAGTGTAGCCTCTCTACGTTTAATTTTTAATTTTGAAGCGAAGAGATAAAATTTTAAATGTTGTAATGTTGAATGTCTAAAAATTGACTTAGAACACGATAAGGACTTCAATCTTATTATCATTTACAGTTTTACCTATTCACTTCGAAATTAAATGTAAGACTAAATTGCTCGCTTTTATAACAGAGGGATGAATTTCCTCCTAAGTTTAACCTGAAATCTTTGCTGTTGAAGTTTGTATCATTTAAATTATACCCAATGTCATTATTTCCATGTCTCTGTGTTTGTATTTGGACTGTTTAGCATGTTCCAACGAATGGATTAACTTGCTTCAAATTTATATTATTTCCAATACAAGTAAATTAAGGTTTAAATTTCTCTGTCAAAAAAAGGAGAAAGGTTAAAATTTTTTATAATGTCGTTATTCAAAAATAGTTTAGTACTTGTTTTTATATCTGAATATGGTGTTTTCTTTTTTGCTTTTAAATGTGTTATGTTTAACTTTCTTGAAGAGACGGAAAGTAATTATGTTGCCGTCTCCCAAAACATGGACTTTAATAAATTGTAATTATAGACTTCTGCTTGAACAGTTGAGCTATCGCCCGAGTGTTATTGTTTATACGATTGTTTTGCGTGCTTATGGGCAAGTTGGGAAAATCAAACTGACTGAACAGACTTTCCTGGAGATGCTTGAAGCGGGATGTGAACCCGATGAAGTAGCTTGTGGTACCATGTTGTGTACATATGCTAGATGGGGACGACACAAGGCTATGCAGTCCTTCTATTCTGCTGTGCAAGAAAGAGGAATCACACTTTCGACTGCTGTTTACAACTTTATGCTGTCTTCTTTGCAAAAGAAATCACTCCATGAAAAGGTCATAGATTTATGGAGGCAGATGGTTGATAAAGGGGTGGCACCCGATAGGTTCACTTATACAGTAGTAATTCACTCACTTGTTAAAGTTGGTCTTTGTGAAGAGGCTTTCAAGGCTTTTGATGAGATGAAGAAACTTGAATTTGTCCCTGAGGAAGCAACTTATAGCCTGCTTATTAGTTCACACACTAAAGACGGTAAATGGCAGGATGCACTAAATTTATATGAAGATATGAGATCCAGGGGAATAGTTCCAAGCAACTACACTTGTGCTTCTCTTTTAACTTTGTACTATAAGAATGAAGATTATTCACAAGCTCTATCTCTTTTCAAAGAGATGGAAAGAAATAAAATTGCAGTGGATGAAGTTATTTATGGCTTGCTAATTAGAATATATGGCAAACTTGGCCTTTATGAGGATGCACAAAGAACGTTTGAAGAGATTGATCAGCTTGGCCTACTAAGTGATGAGAAAACATATTTAGCAATGGCACAAGTCCATCTTAATTCAGGAAATGCTAAGAGGGCTCTGGATATTATTGAAATGATGAAATCTAGAGATATTTGGTTCTCAAGATTTGCTTATATTGTTTCATTGCAATGTTATGTCATGAGTGAAAATCTGGATGCTGCTGAAGTTACATTTCAGGCTTTAGCCAAGACTGGACTTCCGGATTCTGGTTCTTGCAATGATATGCTCAGATTGTATATTAAACTCAACTTGACAGGAAGGGCCAAGAAATTTATTGTCCAGATAAGAGAAGATCAAGTAGCTTTTGATGAGGAGTTATATAGGACGGTTGTAAGAATATATTGCAAGGAGGGAATGCTAGAAGACATTGGTCAATTGACTAAAGAGATGGTTACTGATGATTCATATAAAGATAACAAGTTTATTCAAACATTTTTTAAAGCTATATGTGGAGAACCCCTTAGACATCAGAAAGTTAAAGGCAGTGTGGCCTCTAACCAACTTGACTCCACAGCTCTGGGGTATTTACTTAGGTTGTATTTGGAATGTAAGGATTTCAATAATTTGGAAGAAATATTAAAGTTGTTGCTTGAGACTGCTGGTAGCATGTCTGTATTAACTCAACTAATAAGCAACTTTCTGAAAGAAGGTAAAATTTTGTTCACTATTGTAATTCATATATTTTTCATTAAAGTCAAGAAACATGTTTTAATTTTCTTTAAAAGATTTTCTATTTCGTCCCGTGTGAACGGAACTGCAATTTGGGGTGGTGTGTTTAACTTGAGTGTTGATTTTGCTTTCTTGAATAGGTGATCTATCCAACATGAAAGCTCTTAATGATCAAGTTGTCAGACTAGGTTGCAGTGTGGATGATGCAACAATTGCATCTATTATTGGTATATACGGGAAGGAACAGAAGCTAAAACAGGCCCAAGATGTCTTCACTGCAGTTGCAGATTCTCCCACTTGTGGGAAATTGATATATAACTCAATGATTGATGCGTATATTAAATGTGGTAAACCTGAGGCAGCATATTCTCTGTACAAAGAAGCATTCCGAAAGGGGCACGATCTAGGTGCCATTGCCATCAGCAAAGTTGTCTACTCTCTGACTACTTCTGGTATTAGTTTATATAACTCCACAAGACCTACAAAGCATTTTAAATACTTAATCAGGGGTCATACTTATAGTATATGGTTTATATGAGAATCTTCTAAGTAAAAAAATAATTTGGGTTCAGAATTCATTGTTGATAATGTCTATAAAGTTGTAGGTTCTTTGCGTAAATAGTTCAATGATTTATCATAAGAGCTAGACCAAACAAGTATCCTTGAAATTTACCCCATAGAGTTATAGTCTAACAACAGTTGGAATATTTTTTAGAGAAAATTCTTTTTGTTGTAAAAGAAAATTCAGTGTTTTCTTTTTATCTTTTACTGTTGATCTCATGCTAGTTTCCTATGGTAGTCAGTTAAAATGCCGAGAAATCTCATGGTTATATGTGTTTCACAGTTTAGTATGCTGTTGTCGCTGATATCCTGCATCACTTTCTATGAGTAACAAGATTAATCTTTCTCCAGGAAAACATCAAGAGGCAAAAGAGATGATACACTTGAGTTTTCAGGACAATTTGGAACTTGATACTGTAGCATACAATACATTTATCAAGGCAATGTTAGAAGCAGGTTGCTTAAAACTATCTTGGTTCACTGCATAATGTGTCTTGCTGGTCAAAGTTGGCAATAACTAGTTGTTTGAATTTTATAGGTAAATTAAATTTTGCAACCAGCATTTATGAGCACATGCTTTCCAAGGGAGTTTCTCCATCAATTCAGACTTATAACACATTGATTAGGTAAGAGGTTGACCATGAGAAATAATTTGTCAATACTTGAATGTTGATGTGACAGTTGCAGCTTATTGGTGCAGTGTGTATGGACGAGGTCGCAAGCTGGACAAGGCAGTAGAGATGTTCAACCTTGCTCACAGCTCTGGCATGACTCTGGATGAGAAGGCATATATGAATCTTATTTGCTATTATGGGAAGGCTGGTAATGCTTTATTTCTTGTCTGTGAAGGCAAATTGGTAATATTAATTAGCAATTTATACCAATGGAACTTTTAACTTTTCCTAAAACACTTTATCCCCTAAAATTTTAACTTTTAAGACCTAAACCCTGAAATTCTCAAAAGTTTCCAGGTCATACCTTCTATGTGAAGCTGTTCAAATGAAAAAAGAAAAATTGCTTGAAGGAATCAAATGATAATCATGTGAATTTCTCATAATATCTTTTTTGTATCTTGTCTATCCATTCTCTCAAACTTCATTTTTCTCTGTTTTGTACACTGCCTCTGCCCCATTTACTTTTATAATTCTTACTGCTAACCTCGTCCTTTATCTTCTACCCTTATTCCTCCCAGAAAGGGGCATTATTACTGCTTATGGTTGTTTTATCAAGTTTTTTCTATATATTGGTAGAAATATCTTAGATTTTATTAGCTTGATTCATAATTATAGGAGAAAAATATTTTGTATGTATTTCGATGTAGTAGCTGTATGTAGATCATGCATTTTAAAATGATCACATTGCACCTTGAAGTAGGTTGTGCTATTATTTCCTGGCTTCGTCCTAGATTGCTGTTTTTTTTTTTTTTTTAATGACTAGAAGAAAGTTAATGCAAATATTTTTTTTTCCATAATTTTGGATTACTTTTTAGCCATTCATAGAAGAGTCCAGCTGCTGAATATTATTGCCATAAAGGCTTTAATCAAAGTGTTGACCAAATTTACCCTGAATGGGATAATTGATCATATATGCCTGATTTTTGACTAAAACTGCTAGATAGTCAAGACAGTAGTTAGATTTCCGTGTTACAGTATCATCACTAATTTAATATTTTGCAGGTAAGAGTGATGAAGCTTTTTCATTGTTCACTAGAATGCAAGAAGAAGGGATAAATCCAGGAATGGTATGCTTATGTCACTTTTAAGTAATTATGAAGAAGCTAAGAAAGAGACCTAAGAACCATTTGGTTCCTAATAATGTTGAAGGATGATTTTTTGCAATAGCCTTTGTTGATACATCAACTCTTTTTGCTACTTGGAGTCCTAATTGAAGCATGAGACACCACATTAAAACTGTGCAAGTGTCTGTCGTTATGTATGTTTGCATATATGATGCGGTTTTTGGCGTTACACATGATTTTTTAATGACATGATAGAAGATCCACACATAGAAAAATGTATTAATCTGTTTGCCTTCTGGGAAAATGCAGGTAAGCTACAAAATTATGATCAATATGTACGCCAGTGCAGGTCTATGTGATGAAGTTGAGAAGCTTATTGAAGCCATGCAGAGAGATGGTTGCTCACTTGACAACTCCACATATCTTTCCCTTATTCAGGCTTATACCAAGTGTTTGAAATATGCAGAAGCAGAGCAAACTATAAGTTGTATGAGAAGAATGGGCATCCCTCCAACTTGTGCTCATTTTAATCTTTTATTGTATGCTTTTGCAAACATAGGGATGATGAGCGAAGCAGAGAGAGTTTATAAGGAACTAATTACAACTGGTATAAGTCCTGACCTGGCATGTTACCGTGCCATGCTAAGAGGTTACATTGACTATGGATTGGTGGAAGAAGGCATCAACTTTTTTGAGCAGATTCGGGATACTGCCGAACCAGATAAGTATATCATGAGTGCAGCTGTGCATATTTACAAGTATGCGGGAAAGGAACCTGAAGCTAGCTGTGTTCAGGATTCCATGAATAATTTCGGGATCCCATTTTTGGAAAACCTCAAAGTTGGAGCCAAGATGAAAATCCCTTGATCTTTAAGAGTACCATTCCGGCACAATGCTTCGAATTTGGAAATTATCTTCATTCCTAACCAATACCAGCTTTTTTTCCTTCTTTTGAAGAAGGCCATTATTTACCAGGTTAGCCCTTCTCTATGTTTCCTTTTTCCTGCATCAGATATATTTTATTGTTCTTGTGGTCTTCCCCAGAAATTGGTTCATAACATAAGCCTATTCATGTAGGCAAACACATTCGTTCAACTTTACAAAATCATGACTTCTGTTGTTCATTTCCCAAAATCCCTTCTGGATGTTGCATCTGCATATTTTCCTTTATGTAGTCATGATTCATGAAATATTTTTGGGGTACATTACAAATTGGGGGAGGAGATTACATCAACAGGGTTTGAACCTTGGTCATTGGCGTGCTAAACCAGGGGCTTAACCACTGCTCCCCTGTGCTGTTGGCATGAAATGTTTCTAAAGCCACATCATTTTTGTATGGAAGTTGTAACAAAACTATATTACAATGTCTAAGAATCTCTTCATCAATAGATCTCACCTGATATTTGCTTACAGGGGATCTGAAGATTGATGGACCATTAGGCCTTAGATTATTCCAAGTTATTTTTCACTCGGTGGAGTTATGGACATGAGGAAGAACCTTGAGGATTTCAAAGCAGTTGTTTATCTCTGCTGTTGGAATCACCAGACTCTTGTATTTTTGCACCAATTTCTTTAACCATTTGAACAGAATTAAGCTTTAATATTCTTTTTTAACTGCTAGAATCCACAACTTGAGCACCCATACTTGCACTGTTTTTGTAGGCAACTGGAGGTCTTCTTTTAAAACTACCTTAACAACCACATTGGAACACTGCCATGTTAGCTTCAGCAAGCAAACGGAATCTTCTCCTCTGAACTGCCCAATTGTTGTAATTCTATGGTGAGGATGTTATTCTACTTTTCTTCTGAATGAAAAACAGAATCAAAATTTTTATGTGCTTTTGAACTTTAAATAATGAATAAAATATTCTCCTTTCAAAATTTATACTGACTTCCCTCTCCTACCTTTTCTTCAAGAAACGGAAAAGGGCAAGGTGAGGAGGTTCAGATTATTGGTTAATTAACGTGCGTCTTTCTTATCTGTAGTGCAGACTTGATATTTCTTTTTCTTTTATATTGTTTGTTTACTTTCATTTTTGTCCCCTTTATGTTATATCGATGATTGTGCGTTCTGCCCATTGTTTAGTTACCTGAGTTTATTCTATCTATGCTATTTGGGGGCCTTGTGGTCAAATGGAAATGCTAACATGAAAGCAACTCTTGCATCCGTATTGAAAGGGCTGGTGAAGAAAGATACTCTTTGTTGCTTCCCTTCAAGAACCTTGACACGAATCAGAGCTGGCAGCAGCCCTATTCAACTGAGGGAACTTCAGGTCCGTGGCATTCATAAAGTTAGGTGAAAAGAAAACCCAAGTATTACCGAGACTCTTATAACAATCTTCAAAAATTAGTTTTGGCCGGAAAACTTGATCAATCAATCGATATTTAGCTTGTAAAAAAGAACATTTCAAGTATTATTTGCACATTGGAGCTCTCAAGTTCAATGCCTTTGCTTTTGGATGATTTTTCTTTAGTTTTGATATGCCATTTATGTTACCCCATGCATTGCCTGCTTGATTTATCTCACCTTAAGCTCGGGTGAATGTCAGATTTGGATATGTTCAACTTTTTTATAAGTTAAAATATCCGCATACCCATGGTTGTATGGTAATGTAATATAACATACGAACATGGTAATACTTTTGTGTTTAGGAACCTGGAAATTTAAGTGAAGTGAATTTTACCTGATTTCAATTTTTCGTTTGGTTCGCGAGCTGAAAGTAAAATTTACTTTTCATAGCTTTGTTTACCTCTACAGCTCATCTCTAAGTTATCTGAGTTCGAGTAACGTAGTTCACTGTAAGATATATGCATCCATTCTCATTTTCTAGTAAACCAGATAAAGTTCCAAGATGAGAGATTTATAACATTTATATCAGAACAAACTGGTAAAATGGATTTAAAAAATTACTGTTGAATTACTTTCCTAAATGTTGCATAAGTTATTTTCTTTCTGAAGACTATGAAGAACCTCCCTGCATATATGAACTTACATAGGGGCATATTCTACAAAGCGTTCAGCCATGAGATACATATTAACTGTCTTTTTACCTAATTGTTGCAGAATATGAAGAACTTCCCTGCATATTTGAACTCACATAGGGACATATTCTACAAAGCATTCAGCCACTGAATAAGTAGCACAGTGCCAAAACCTATAGACATTTCACCTCGATTTCCTCGAGAGTTAACCCCTTCGTCTCCGGTACAATGAAGAATATAAAGACGAGAGATAATATAGCTATCACTCCAAACACATAAAACACAATCCCAGCTCCAAGCCATGCCTACAGTCAAAACAGAAACTATAGTAACCACTGGCAGTACCTAAAGACAATGGTATTCTGAAGAGGGAAAAAAAGAAAACAAAAAATAATGCCGTAATGTATCTTAACAAAAGTTTAGAGAACATTAGTACTAAACAATATCTTCCATCCTTCATGATTCAAAAAATAAGGCATATATAAATATATATACACACTAATGTAGGAGAGCTAAAGCAATCTACAATGCTTTGACTTTTCATTTCCTTGAAGGACTCATGTTCGGCACATATTTGGAATGTGTATGGGGTACAATCTTCTAAATATATGGAAAACATAGAAAAGAATTATGATTGAGGCAGTATATATGATGGAAATGCTTAAGTACCTTCAAAGGAGAAAATGCAAATGTTACGAGTGCATTTGCTCCGAAATTCACAAGTACGGCAACACTAAGTCCTCGCCCTCTGAGGCGTAGGGGAAAAACCTCCGAGATCATCAGCCAACCAATAGGACCAAACGATAGCTGCATCATAAATTTAGTAAGCACGGAAGCCAAAACTAAATAGATTTGAATCCAAAATTTGTTTAACAAAAACCATACTTGATAGAGTTAATCATATAGAGCTACACATAATTGTATTATAAGCAAACTAACAACAAAAGCTACTGAAAGTATGGTCACATAGGTACAGCATCGCATGCAATATGTCTTATAAACAGAGTGGCATAGAATAGAGGCAAGAACTTTCATGGTGCATATTTTTCACTACCATTTTAATGAATTTCCTATAATGGAAACCAAACAACAATAGTTACACGGAAGTATAGCCTGGATGCAACAAAGTTTCAGTCTAACCAATATCTACAGAAACCAATAAGATAATGAAGGCATTAATGAGATATACTATAGATGAGCACTGTAACTTTAGAAGTACGTATGGTGAAAAAGATCGTTAAAATGAAGAAAGGGAAGATAATATGGATAACCTGATAACACCCGACATACAACAGCAGTGCAACAACAGCAATAGCCGGCAAATCATCCAGGAAAAGGTAATATGATCCAAGAAGGAACAAAGAAATAACCTGTCACACAGACAAATAACATATTTCATAATAGGAAATTGTTTTTAATTTTTTGCTAGCATTTCAAGTCAAAGAATTGAACCCAGATTTGAATTATTTAATTGCAGTAAGCAAACAGAAACATGGATCCAGTGGAATGACCTCAGAAACTTGATTAAAGAACATGTAAACTTTTTCCTCTAACAGTTCAAGAAACAAAGAGGTAAAAGGACTTACCATCCCAGAAACACCACCCAATAAAAGAGGTCTCCTCCCAAGCCTATCGACAACTACAACGGCTACTCCTGTCATAATCAACTATAACAACAACAAAAAATGTCAAGATTTTCTGGTTGAGACAGCTACCAAGTACCAATTAGAGAAAAGATTTGCCAATCATGCAGAAGGTAGCAATGGAAACCATCTTATAGACATAAAATTTACTTAAAAAACAAAATAACTTTTTTGTTCATGACAGTTGTCAGCATCTTGATAGCAGGTTACATGTGTTTCTTTACATGGATGCTTGAACAACTGGAGAAATGGAGATAACAAATCATGCAAGAAAGAATCTATCAAAAATCTTCCCAAGCACTAAAGATCTGTAGTTTCTCAGAGGACTCCACCATACATTTGGTGGAATATCTTTCATATGGTTGACTAGCAAAGTCAATCATCTTGTGTCAGCTAAGTAAAATGAAACTTTGCAGTAGAGATACACATACTCTCAAAGTCATGAAGCAATAGAACATAGATATATAAACATATGGAAAGTTCAATATGATAAGATAGCATTTACAAAACTTTGAACAAGTTTATCTATCTATGAAAAGAATCTACCTTAAGTAAACCAAGTAAAATTGAGACTCGGGTAGCATCAGATGCTGCAGAAAATCCTGCACTCTATTAGATTTCTCTTGGTTAGGATGAAGTACATGTCTTCTTCTAAATCCATCAAAAACTCGCTTTAAATTTGGCAATGAGTACCATCAATGTAAATCAGTTTCATACCTGAAAGATTGATGCGGCATAATAGAGCACACTTGGTTGACCAGTGATCTATCATGAAATTCAGGATACAAAGTCAGTCAAAATGTAGGTGCAAAATATCTACATAAGGGGTAGCTCCTTAGTTAATGATGAATACCTGTTGAAACAAAACTAAACCTGCACCTATAATCATGGCTTTCAAGCATTTTCCATGGAACATTTCCCCTAGTGTGACCTCTTTTTCTTCACCAACATAAGAAAGCTCAGTCAAAATCTCATCTACCTGCTGAGAAGCTGAGTCACCAATAGATTGACCCCTGAGTCGGCATAAACAACATACTGCAGTTTCTCTTAACTCCTGCATATTGCCTTTTCCCTGAATGGCACGTAATAGCAGCCATCTGGGTGATGCTGGAAGCCAGCACATTCCAATTCCCATGATCACTGCCAAAGGGGTACTAGCTCCGTACATATAGCGCCAGCCAGAAACTGTTTCAACTAAGAGGCTGCCAATTCCATAACCAGCCTGCAAAATATCCAGTAGCTTACTGTTTGCATGTTCAAAGCAGATATTGGTGGATTAGACTTCATGCTATAATGACTTAAAACAAAATGAAAAACCCTGAGAGATGAGTTGAAGCGCTTACAACCATCCCAAGAACTATAAAGAACTCTTTGAGAGCAATTAGTATGCCACGAATCTGACTTGGAGCTGTCTCAGCAATGTACATCGGGGCAGCATGCATTGCCTAGAAGTGAATAAACTTAAAATTCATTCACTCATTCACACAAGAACAGCTAGCTTATTTTAAAAACAAAAGTAAACAAAACAAAAGTAAATTCTTCTTTATAGTTATAGATGATTCTTTTTCAATGACTATGTTGTCTGCTAGCTAATTGTTGAAAATTTGCTGTTTCCCTGAATATAAGAATACAACAATGTACTGAACTTTTATCTTGTTACATAATTTGTTTAAATGATACGCTGTTGTGCATTGAGGTTATACATGTACATGGTTGTAAACAGAAATATAAACCCAAAAGAAGTGTATGCTACAACATGGTCATCCAGAAGATTCATAAGCTAATGCCTGAGTATTTAGTATATTACCAGTCCAATCCCTATGCCATAAACAAAACGTCCAATCACCATAACTACTAAGTTAGGTGCAAATGCTGTCACAAGCGCTCCTACAAGGTACATGATAGAAGCCATAATTAACTCCCTTCGTCGTCCTACAATTCAGATAAGTCATTGCAATTTCATCAGAAAAAGCCTTATAATTGAGTTCAAAGATATGGTTCCCATCACAAGTTATGAAAAAAAGAAACTGACCTAGAAAGTCGGCAATATTAAAAGCCAAGACTGAGCCAATTAAGGCCCCATATAATGAGCCACTAGTCTGCGGAAAGCAACAAAAATAATAATTTGCATGGTAAGTTCTTTGCATTGCTGCTTATAAACATGTGCTTCAACAAGAAACAGAAAGTTTGCACTAATGATTGGTAATGTCAATAAATAATGAGAGACAATTAGACACTTACAATGAGACCAACTTCGACCGAAGACAAGTCATACCATGAAATTCCACTTAGGGTAGCTGACTGCAAGAAAATATGAGGATTAAATACCAGAAACATGGTATAATAGCAAGTTCGAAGAATTAATTGCCACAGACCCAAATCGAACAACAATAAAAGCATGATAATTAACAATATTTACTGCAGCTCACTACTAAAGAAAAGTATACCTCAATTGAAATTGTGGCACAGGATGTGGCACCAATATCATAACCATATAGAAGTCCTCCAAAAGCTGGGAAGAGAAATCTGAAATCAGAAGACATTCCTTCGGTAAGAAAAAAATAATCACACAAACGTTTAGGCTCCTTGAAGTTACAATAAATGATCAGCTAATCACAGTTTAGGCCTTGTATTAGCTCCAGTTTGACTGCTGGCTTTGAAAATTCCATGGATTGTACCCTAAGTTGTTTGTTTTATTGAGGTTATTGAGGAAGGATCAAGACTCAAGAGTATTTATTAGAGCTAACATTTTACTAGAAGCTTCTTCCGTTTTTGTTTAAGCAGCATTTACATTGTTACACCGTTGAATCACTTCTTTAAGTCATGAGGTACCTCCAGATATGATGAAATAATTTCGCGTGAAACAACAAAGGAAGAAGCTACAAATCCCATCAGAAAACCTTGGATTGCAACTCAATTCTTAATCAAATCCAAGCTATTTCAAGTAGATTAAATAACAGCCATGTTCATAGTAATATATAAGTCAAAATATCTTTTCATTAGTTTAGCTAACGGAAATGAAACATTTAATAGAACAATACTAACCATTTCCCCCTCATTCCCATACATGAACTTCTTTCATACTAGGCCAAAAGGCAAAATCTTTAAGCAACACCCAATTGAACATTGGCCATAGCATAAAGTTGCCAAGTAGTTGCTATATGTTGGAATCATGGTAAGAAAGATATGGTTGCCAATATTTTAACAAATGCGTTGATGTTTCATGATTTTCATTGCATATATCAATACAATCAATACAAAAACCGAACGGTAAACAAAAATCTCAAAGAGAAACTCACGGAAGGATAGCAGCGGAAGCAGAATAGCTTTCAGAAGTGTGAATCCCATTAATAAGAGGTTCATGTTCTGGACCAATCTCACCAGAAGACCTTCCCACCTAATAAAATCAACAATTCATTCAACAACTCTAAAATTAACTCATGCAGCTAAAAGGGTAGTCTTTTGGTTGATTACAGAGAAATCAGGGTACTCTTAAAGGATATATATTCACAAATTAAAGATATCATAATGTCTTCTATTACTTTTGAGTCCAAATAATAAATAAAAAAACTTATAGAATTCAATCAATCTTATGCATTAATATGAGGTTCTTTAATTTATTTTCCAGCTCTTTCAAAGAAGAAAGAAATTTGATAAGCAAATACCAAGATACCCATTTCTTAAAAAAGGATGCCAACTAATACCCAATACTTGTCCATTTTCTTACACGTTCATGCGTTTTCTTAGTAACCAAACAGGTAAGAAACGAAAAACCCAGATTGAGTAATGAAGAGAGAAAACAAAACCTTTCCAAGAGAGGAAAGCCCAGGTTGCCCATGATCTGATGCCATGCTTCTTTTAGAAAAGAATCTGAAACTGCAAAGAGTTCACGCTTATAAGAGCGACTAATGAGTACGATTTTGAGCTCTCTTCTTGCTGGGAAAGCAAACAACAAAAAAACAGAAAAAGCTCGTTTGACAATTTGTTGGAATAAATTTTTTATTTATATGAAAATAATTTTTATGGTAGAAAACTAGAAATTACCATTAAAAAGAAAACTATTGAAACTTGAATGTTGGGTGTCAGGTGGTAGTTGTTGAGTTGATTTATGAAACGCAAAAAAAAAAAATTATTTTTGGATTTCTTTTACTATGAGAAATTTTGGTTAGTGTTGGATCTTGGATGGAATCAAATCGAATAAAAAGGTTTTGCCCACTCATCATAATCAAATATACGATCCCATAGGGGTTAATTTTTTTTTTTCTTAATTCCTTCATCTTTTCATTCTTATTATCATATATTTTAAAATTAAAAAATATATTAAATGTAAAAAATATTATTTTTCAATTAAAGTTATTTTAAAAATAAAATATAAAATTAATACCAACAGAAAATTTCAACACTAATACTTTGTAGTATCATCAATAATTCAATTTAACATAAATTGATAAAGATTTAGTATGATTAAAAAATAATTTTAAAGTTGGGGAAGTAAAAGTTTTAAAAAGGAAACAAAAAAGATCTGAGTTGGTTTTGAGGGAAAGCAAAAAGTTTTGAGGTTCGGTATTTGGTTTATTCGAATTTAAAATCAACTTGATTCGTACTCTAAATTTAGAGAAAAATTCGAGTTAATCTGATTAACTAGAACAATTCGAAATTCAAACTTTTTTCGAGTCGAATTGAATTGTGCTCAATCTTAATAGGAAGGATAAAGTTTTT
The DNA here is from genome assembly GCA_020496765.1 of Gossypium stocksii. NCBI lineage: Eukaryota > Viridiplantae > Streptophyta > Magnoliopsida > Malvales > Malvaceae > Gossypium > Gossypium stocksii. Next base: position 119,205,933 of record CM035623.1, read on the forward strand.
CAACTTATTCTTACAGTTTAATTAATTTATTTATTAAATTTAATCAATTCTAAGCGATTCATAAATTCAATCTAATCCTTCTCTAATACATGCCTTAATCAATTTTTGATACTTTCAATCTATTTGATCTAATTCTATTTAAATTTTTCAAATGAGAGTTCAAACTTAGTGTAGGTATTTTGAAAAAAGAAAAAAAGAAGATAAGTATTATGTTAGCTTTATAAACTCTTTTATTCAAAAAATATATAAATTCCTCTAGCAAACATCTCAAAACAAATCCAAATTATAACACTAACAACAACTTGAGTTTTGCTTAAACAACAAGTCATTTAAATATCTTGAGAAAATCGTCTTGAAATAAAACACTTCGTTATTTTATTATCTCTTAAGATTACATTAAATCAACTTAGGCGTGACCTTAAGTTCGACAATCTATCATTTTTCTCTTGATTTTATATGAAATTATGTTCTTATCATAAAACTTATAACAAGCTCCGTATTCTTTATAAAAACTCATTTTTACACAAGGTCTAAATTGATACATATTGATTAAAAACCATAAAAATAATACATCTGAATCACTAAAAGTAAAATTAATCATAACAAACTATAAATCAAACATAGAATAATTTAGACAAGGATCTATATATAATAAAATTAAAATGATATTAATTTGAATGAAGCGATAATTAAAGCTCTTTCGATATGTTTATTTAAAATTAACTCAAATTTGAATTCGAATTGTATTGCTCGTATTACTATCCTTAATATTATATTAAAATAAATTTAAACTCATAATGTCATATTTATCAGTAAAAATATTTTATCATTAATGAAAGAATGTGGTGGAAAGTAAGGAAACGTTCATGGCATTAATTTCTGACTCGTTTGATCAAGTGGGACCCATATTTACATAATTTCTTCTATCCCAATTGGATCCGTCTAGATAATTTGATATTAAAAATAGATAAAACAAAAATAAATATTTTGAACTTTTATCTAATGCAATCATTAATATATTAAAATTATATCTTAAAATTAATCATTTTTCGGTCTACGAATAAAAGGTTTGTGGTTACTTTCACGGTAATAATGTTATCTTCAATTCTTAAATTTATATTTTTTTTTTCTGAAAGTACATTATGATTTATCATTGCATCCATGATCTAATAGATGTATTTATATTTTTTTGATTATTGAATTAAAATCATAAATAAATTTATTATAAATTATAAATTTAATCACTTAAATTTTAAAAAATATATGAATACAGTCATCAAAGTAATCAATTTGTTACGTTTTTAGTTTTTGAATCACCACTTCCCTCTCTCGACACATTCCCTTTAAACTCTAGGCATTCACTTCTTACTCTCTTTAAACCCAGTAGGAAGAGGATTAGTAGTTAAAAGAAATCAATTATTCAAGTAGTCAAATAATATAACCGAAAAGTACGTGGATTCCATGTATTTATTAAACGACAGTTTTGTTGCCACATGATATTTTAGTCACAACATTAATGAAGGGATAACAATTTAGTGATAAAAAAAAGGCAAATCGGCAAAATTAATGTTTATATTGTAGTTTTTTAAAAGTTTAGTGATCAAGATGTAATTTGAACTCTATATAAGTGACTAAACTTGTAGTTTATCTATAATTTCACGAGTTAACAATTTGGCAATTTCTTGTAATACATATTTTGAAAAAAGAGTATAAGTACAATTATACACAATTACAAAAATTACATCTAAATCACGATAAAAACACGAAAAAAGTCACTACAAAACATAAATATAATATAACTTGAACTAGCATAACTTTAGAAACAATCCAACATGTTGAGAGTTTTAAAACAAAATAAATTTAAACAATACATAGCACTAAAAATCTCAATCTTAATCTTAACATGTAAAGCTTTTTATTAAGGATTTAAAATATTATCACAGTTTTTTTCATATTTTAAAAGATATGTGTCATTACATAATTATGATTGTCAATAAATATAATATTACTATTGATGTAAAATGTGCGAAGAGTTATTAAGTGAGATTCGACAATGTCACTTATCAAGTGGTTAAAAAACTTGCATTATTTGATTTGGCAATTTAATGAATAAAATATTTAGATCTAGTTATGTGTTGTTATATTGAAAATTGGATTAGATTCGAGTGAACCAATTAAGTTGTTAGAATATGGAGATTTGATCGAGATAGTGCTGTTGATTTTGGTGAGCATAGTGATTTTGTTTTGATTGTTATTGATGTACTATCTATTTTCAATGAGTTACTTTGTATTTAAATTCTATGTTAGCAAACCAAAATTATTTATATATGTTTCGAGGCTTGTCTAGGTTATGTAATAAGAGCTTACTGAGAGTGTATTCTAATTTGTTCATTGGGGAACGTTTTTTTAAGAGAACGCAAACTGTTATTGTAAACATCAGTAAAATGTTTACTGCTCAAGTTCTTAGAAAGAAGATTTAGAGGCTAATTTTAAGTACAAAGGTAATATCTCTATACTTTGGGATAAAAGATAGTCGAATTATTCACAGAGTTAGACTTTGTAGACATGGAGAAACTGAACTGCTAAACAAACCTCTCAATTATTTATGTTTTATTTGCATAGTTTTTTGCAGTGCCAAATCGTAATGACCACTGCAACTAGTACTTTCATTGAATTTTTCATTTTGAGCAAATAAACAACTTAAAATAGAAACACTTATATATTATTATATATTCTTTTCATCTCAATTAAAATTTTATATGAGACAAAATTTAATTAAAACAGATAAAAATGTTTTTATAAAAAATAAAATTAAAAATGTGACAACGTTATAAAGAAAAAATTATTAAAAATTATATAAATATAAAAAAAATGAGTTTTGGTATTTATTGGCTTAGAAAGGTAGGAAGACCAACCAATTTTGTCATTTATAGCACATGAACTAAACCAACAACTTGAAACCTTTAACGGCTATAGTTAGTCCAAGTTTCATTTGTTCACGGGCTAAGTTGGGCCCAAATTTAATGATCAAGGTTAGGTGGTTTCCAATAAAGTGTAATTGAGCCGAGTTAAGTTTGAATATTGATAAGTTTGAGCCCGAGTTTAAATATTGATAAGTTTGAGCTCGAGTTTAACTTGAAATTTGGAGTTTAATATATGGCTCAAACTCGATTAAACATTTATTTTTAAGCTCAAGTTGTTCGAGTTTGAGTTCAGCTTGATTAGTATTGAATCAAAATCAATTTATTTCGAGTTGAAATCGAATATTTTGCACACACCAATTTCTCATTCACACCCTTAGTCTTCAAAACCAATTCATTACTCATGTAATGTTAAAAAATTGCATAAATTTAGCTTTGCCTTGGCAAAAGCGAAAGCCTTAAGTTCTCGAACGTCTAATATTAAGTTCCACCATGCCCAAATGTTAGGTGAGTTATTTTTCAGATTGTTTTAGATCTAAGTAGGGACCAAGCTAAAAAATTATTTTAGGAGGGTCAAGATTAAATTAGATTTTTTTAATAGAGGTCAAAGTAATAATTTTATCAATGTATTAACATATTATTTCATAAATTTTTAAGGGATTATAAAGAAAATTTACCATCTTAGGGGATTAAAGTGTAGTTTAACTATGATATTAACTTAAAAATTCAAAAAAAAAATCACCATTTGGTGACGGGCCTTGCCTCCCTTAATGCCATCCCTCGATCTAACTCCCACCATATGTAAATCATGTTTAGATTTATTTTGATTTAACTCAGGATATTTCATACTGAATTTATTTTAATTTTAGTTGACTAGACAAGAATTATTTATAATTTATAGTAAACTTATATTTATGATTTTTCTTATAATAATTATATTTGCAAAGTGTTAAAAAAATGTTTGTATTAATATTTATGTATTTTTATAATTAAATTAACAAAAATAATTGAGACAAAGTCATGCTGGCCCAAATTATAAAATGCTTTATCTAAAATAGAACTCAAACAGGCCCAAACTATTGGGCTTGATGGATGAAAGCACAAAAAATATAAAGTATAAAAAATAAAAAAAATTAAATACAAATTAATTGAAAAATTAATGATATTAACTATTTGGACCAGTTAATAACATCATAAAAATATAAGGACTAAATTACATTAGAAATTAAAATGTAGCAATCAAATATCAAATTTAGGAATAATAGAGGGACCAAGATTGAAATTTAATCATTTTTCTATAACTGCAAAAAAATAAGGGTTAAGAACAGCACAATCCTAAAAGAAATAATAAACCATATGGAATATTCAAATTATATAGGCTTAATGATAAATTTGGCCACTAATTTTTACATATTTTGTCAAAATGACCCTAGTTGTATTTTTGAGCCTTTTTTAGCCATCAACCTTTATTCTTTTTTTTCAATCTATTTTTTCTAACAGATTTAATGAAAGTGCAGTTAAAATAGTTAACGGGGATGATGTGGAATATTTTGAATGATGTGTAATTTATTACTAAAATAACCTAATAAGATAATTACATGTAGGAATAATAAAATAAATAATACAGTAAATTAAAAAATAACTTTTAATTTAAAGAAAATAAACGTAATTATCTAAAAAATTTTAACTTGGTAAAAGAACCTTCTCAATAAACAAATGTATGAAAGATTGAAACCTTTTGAAATAAAAGAAAAATTGAAACCTTAAATTTATTCATTAAATCTGTTAGAAAAATAAAATTGAAAAAAAGAACAAAAATTGATAGCAAAAAAAAACTCAAAAAATACAATTACAGCTACTTTGACAAAATATACAAACTTTAGTAACCAAATTCATCATTAAGCCAATTATATATACTCACATAATGTTTTAATCATTACGGTATTACAATTATATAACATACAAAATAATTCTATGATACACGTCAAATACACAAATTTATATACCGTTAATACGATATATAAAATTAATAAATAAAATATTAATTTCATTCTAAATAAAATTATAAAATTATATTATCTAATTCATTAATAATATATCAATATATCAAATATAAAATTCTTCCTTTAAAAAATAATATATATTGTTTGAAGAACTCAAAGAAAGAAAGAAAAAATCAAATGGTTGAATAAAAATTCCATTGAATTAAAAAATTGTCTGGTTTGTTTTTTTAACCTACATATGTCACACCTTGACTTAAAAAAAATTGTTAGGGTGGGAATTTAATTGTATATTTTTATATAGTAATTTTATTATTATAGTTTTAAATGATTAAATCAAATTTTTATCATTTTTTAATAGTTTAAAGTATAATTTTATTATTATTAATTTAAAATTTAATGAATCATGAAAAGATCTAATTAAAAAAATTTCTATTTTAAAGAGAATCAGAGCCTTACCAACCACCTTAGCTTTATTATTGAATTACTTATTATAAATAATAATAAAAAAGATACCTACAAGAATCAGACATTACACATCCACTAAAATACAACTTAGTTCAAAAACAAACATTGAATTGACTCAATCTTAATATAACTTTAATTTAAAATGACCAGATTCACCTCATCATAAATTTATGGTCAGAGATTGACCTTATCATAAATTTATAAATTTATAAGTCTATGTCTATCCTTTCTTTCAAAAGGTCGGATAAATTGTTTTGAGACTCATTTTTCACTCCATTCTCTTGGCTAGTAACGGTATTGATGAGAGTCGAGGAATCGTTGAATAGTTTGTTGGTGTTTAAGGATAAAAATAAATTTATAAAAAAAATTAACGAATATTTAAGGCGTGTATTATTAATGTAATTTTTTTAAGGTTTTATTCGCTTATACTTATGTTATGGTGTACAAAAGAGTTATTGGTAAATGAACATCAATGATACAATAAAGTCTAATAATTGTCTATGTTTTGCATTGACCGAAACAATCCAGTGAACATTGAGCGAAGCATAACAAGGATATCAATTTCTATAAAGAATTTCTGCAATAATTCATTCTTTATAAAACTATTTAGGAATATAAAAGATTATGAGAGAATAAAAAAAAAACTTTATTTCTACGTTTTTTGGTGTATCATACAAATGAAAATTCACTCGTATTTACATCTTTTAACAATAAACATAATTATTTAATATATGTCTAATTGAATAATCACAACTCTTAATTTGTTAATAAATAAATAATATAACTCTTAATAACAAGAAACATAACTGATCACTATAAATAACGACAACTCTTAATTAATAACCAAGTGATATAATTTTTGAGTCATTTGTAACTTTTCAATTATGTATAAATATTTTAAATATGTTCCAAGCAAGTGATGAAGCCATTGTCTTTTTTATTGATTTCGGGTTAAATAACAAATGTGAGTTTGATGAAAGCAAGGTTTCAATCCACGGCTACGGGTATTCAGTTGGTTAACCGACCCGAACCAGCATTAATCGAATTTTTTAAACCCTTAACCGTTAATCGAACCGAATTTTTTTAAAAAAAATTAACCGAACTGAACTTTTTCCGCTAATTCGGTCGATTAACCAAATTTTATATATATTTTTATTTTTTGGTTAAAACATGTATAAAACATATAAAAAATTAATCGAATTAACCAAATTAATCGAAATTAATATATATAAAATATATATAAAAATATAAATTTTCAATTAATTAATCGATTTCAAACTGAATTAATTGTTAACTGAATTTCTAAAAAAATATTAACCGACTTCTACTAAAATAATTTGATTAAGTAACCCATTAACTGAATTAAATCAATTCGATTGATTAAATCTATTTTACCCGAAATTTGGACATTCTTATCCGCGGGTACTTATACACAGATTTTGTGCAAGAGAAAGGCTCATCAACCTTATTATGCACTAAGCTAGGTTTTTTACCCAAATATATTAAAAAAAATTAAATACCAAAATAGGTTGTCAACTGGATTATTTATCAAAATGGCATACTTTTTTCGGTCGCACCTATCTGACAGGCACAACCCATTTTTCTAATATTAATTTTTTTGTTTAATAAAATATTATTATTTTTAAATATTTATATTTATATACGAGTAAAAATACCCGAAAAGGGGTCGAGCCTGTCAGATAGGCACGACTAGTCGCGCCTGACAGGTAGGCGCAATAGCCACGTCAGCGCCCTACTCTTTTTTTTCTTCTTTCCCGAATTAACCTTGTGTTGCACGTTTTCGTAAAATATTTTTTCTTTTTACCAGGATTTCAATACCCCGTATAATATGTTGGTGTGCTTAATTTTTTTTTAATTTAGCTGACAACCTATTTTAGTATATATATATTTTTTGGATTTATTTAGGTAAAAAACCCGTATTATGGATTCTAATATTACAAAAAATTGAGATGGATATATATTATACTGGAGACGATCGGTAGTTAAAACTTCACGTATAATATGTATTATGGATTCTAAGTTTTAGCAACCGACCGTCCCCAGTATAATATGTATCCTTCTCAATTTTTTGTAATATTAGAATCCATAATGTGGGTTTTTTTACCTAAATAAATAAAAAAATTTATATACCAAAATAGGTTGTCAGCTAAATTAAAAAAATTTAAGCACACCGACATATTATACGGGGTATTGAAATCCTGCTAAAAAAGAAAAAAATATTTTACAAAAAATTGCAACACAAGGGCAATTCGAGAAAGAAGAAAAAAAGAGAGCAGGGGGAGCTGACGTGGTAGTTGCGCCTACCTGTCAAGCGCGACTAGTCGCGTCTATCTGACAGGCTCGACCCCTTTTCAAATATTTTTTACTCGTATTTTAACTGTATTTTACTCATATATAAATATAAATATTTAAAAAATAATAAAAATTAATATTTTATTAAAAAAAGTTAATATTAAAAAAGGGGTTACGCACTAAGCCTAATAATCCTAAATGTTAAAACATCAAACACGTTGTTCGTACATGTTGGTCTTTGCTTGAACATGTTATAATTGTTTAACATGTGGGTGGTAGGGTAGGTGATAAAAGGATTTGGAATAACAATGGGTAAAAACCAAACCCTAATTTTATTTTGGTAATTTTGATAGAGAAAAATAGGAAAATAGTGGTTCAGATTTTTATGCCACATATGAGATAGAAAAAAATAACTTGATTAGGGATTATGGATATTATGATAAGAAAGGTCCATAAAATAATTTCTTTAAAATATTGAAAAAATTAATGTATGTTAAAAAATATTTCACCAATCACAGCTTGCCATATAGTTAGATTTATTTGTGTCTATAAAATATTTTTAATTAAAAAACAATTAAATAATTTGTAAAAATTGGGAAATAATAAATTGGTGAAATAAAAAGATTTGTTATTTTTGCTTCATCTTCTTCATCTCTTCTATCAGGTACACTACTTGATAGGTTTTTCCATTTATTATTTTCTCATTTTTACAAATTATTTAATTATTATTTTTTAAAATTAAAAATATTTTGTAAAATAAATCAAATGGTATGTGTGGCAAGTTATGATTGGCAAATTTTTCTAATGGATGTTAACTTTTTGAGTAATGAAACATAATTTAGGTAACTTGTAACAAAAAAAAAAGTATTAATTAAGGTAAAAAGTTAATTAATTGCTAATGTGACATACACATGAATTGTTACGTGGATGTAAGTCAACAAAGTTAATAGACATTAATTTTCCATCTATTTTAAGGTGATTTAATAAATAATACAAATTCAAAGGTTAGAAGAGACGGATATTTAAATGTAAAGTTAAAACAACTTTTTTTTTAAGTTAGAAGGCAAAATAAATTATCATGCATATGATTTATTCTGATTTTTAATTCCTTAATATTTTATTCTAATTTAATTCTATTTATAATTAAACATGCACATGACTTTCCTCTTTCTTTTTCCACATAATTAGATTTTTTTTAAAATATCATATTATATATATATATATATATTTGGATTTTTTTTTCTTCATTCAAATTGATATGTTGTAGATACAACAAGAGCAACATTCAAAAGAACAACTTACAAAATACCATAACGAAATGTTCTTATAATTAAAAAATAAATTTTCGACATCAAAACTAAAATTCACGACCAAGTTTTAAACATGTCACCACGATTAATACCTGCTACCACCAAGGTTGAAACTATTTCATTACCTTTCTGATCTATCATTGAGAATACTACACTATCCACCTACTCAATTTTCCACTCATTATCTGAAAATATTGTTTGTAACGATCACGGTCTCATATCCTTATTCATACACTAATTATACATCATTTTTGAACCAATTTCTATAACAAAATAATCATTAATCTTCCATCCCATGGATAAGAACAAATTAAATGCTATAAATGGTTGGCAACTTTTCCTAAATGTTCAAACATCACACACATTGTTTGTACATATTGGTCCTTGTTTTAACATGTTATAATTGTTTAACATGTGGTTGCTAGGGTAGGTAATAAAAAGATTTGGAATAACAACCGGGTAAAAATCGAACCCTAATTTTATTTTGGTAATTTTGATTGAGAAAATTAGGAAAATGGTGGTTCGGAATTTTATATTACATATTGGATTTGGATTATAGATGATTTGATAAGAAGAATTCGTAAAATAATTTTTTAAAATATTATAAAAATTAATAATTGTTAAAAAAGAATTTACCAATCACAGCTTGCCACATGCCTAATTTGGTTTGTTTCTATAAAATATTTTTAATTTTTTAAAAAAAATGGGGAAACAAATGGATGTAAACTTTTTGAGTAATGAAATATAATTTAGGTACAACTTGTAAAAAAATATCAATGAAGGTAAAAAATTTTGATTAATTATTAATGTGACATACACATGGATTGTCAAGTTAGCAAAGTAAACAGATGTTAATTTTTTTATCAATTTTAGGGTAATTTTATAAACAATGTAAGTTTAAAAGTTAAAAGAAATAAAAAATTTAAATAAAAAGTTTATAAAAATTAGAGGGTAAAAAAAAACCATTATGCCTAGGTTTGATTCTGATTTTTAGTCCGTTAATATTTTATACTGATTTGATTCTATTTATAATTATTCACGCATGTATTATTTGTAATCAAACATGTACATAACTTTTTTCTCTCCCCCTTTTTCCACACTGAATTTTTAAATACCAATTATATTATATATACATATATATAGATTAAAACAATATATTTTTTGCTAGAAAATTCTAATAATATCAGATATGATACAAACGGTTATATGAATGTTTGGTTAATTCTATTTGTTTGAAACTTGGAATGTTTTTTTTTGTTTATTGTGAAATTATTGATTGATGGATTTTATTGATTATTTTTTAAAATTAACAGTAAAGTCAAAAATGTTACATCAAAATAACTTAATATTGATATATATTAATATTAATAGAAGATGATACATCAATCGATATAATATTAATTACCTTAATTTATATATTATTATCCATAGATAGCATGATGTGTAGTATTAAAAAAAAACTTTATTGCTAAATAAAAAAAAAAAGGGATATTGTGTGATTTTTCAACAAAAAATATATTTTCTTAAATTGTGTAATGCTTTGAAGAAATCAAATGGTTGAATGAAAATTTTGACTATTTACTTATTTATTTTCTCTAATTTATGTATGTCATAGCTTTTGACCGTGTATATTTTTCAATCTTTATATTGCAATTTCCGTAGAAATTTTAACAAATTACTTGTTCCAATTTACTTCAAAAACTAATTGTGTGTGGATCACTCTTGAAATATCTTAAAATTTAAATATTATATATATATTGAACTATCTCATTATAAGTTTTGATTATATCTATTTTGTACAGACCCAAAATTGCCCGGGCCTACCTAATCTAAATTACCAAGCAAGGTATAGGCCCAATACCCGAAGCCCAGACCTAATACCCTAATAACTCAAACCCAAACCAACAGACCCAAAACCCTAAATTAAACCCACCCACAAGGCCCAAAATGAATGGCCCGAAACCCCAAACTAACCCATCCTAACAGCAGCCCAAAACCCCCCAAATCTGAGAACCAAAGGACAAACCCTAGGTGCGGCGCACCTAGGGTCTTCTGACGCCATTGCCAGAGCCTGCTACCGCCACTGTCCACCACATTTGTTGAAGCCATCACCTGCAAAATAAAAAATAGGAACAGCAGAGCAGAAAGAAACAGAAAAATAATAACAATATTGTATTATTTTTTTCATTCGGCTATAAAGTCACCGAAAAAATGTAAAACGGGGGACCCCTTTTTTTAATACAAAGAATACAGAGCATAGAATTTGAAAGAAGAAAGAAAAAGGTTGTTTTTTTTATCTCTTTATTTTGAAATAATAGTGTTAATAACGAAATCTTACCGTGTGTTGGTTCTCTCTCGCTGTCGAAGCCCTCCGGTGACTCGAATGTCGCGATTTCTTTTTGGATTCGGGCAAGGGTAGGGGCGAACAGTGGCTCGGCTTCTTTCTTTACGATTTTGGTGCTTTTACCTGCATTCATACACCATTTAAGGTTAGATTTGAGAAAATAAAACGAAATAGACTATCGGAACTCACGAGTGTTGGAAACGGGGGTAGGAGACTACCTTTCGCGCGACCTCGTTTGTCCTCACCTTCGGCGTCGGGATGTTGGTGGCGATGACGGGTAGTGAACCCTAGCCGAGCGGCACAAGGAGTAGGTGGAGGGGGGAGCCTTAGGGTTCTATTTCAAAATGAAAGACAAACGAGGGGAGGGTCCTTAAGGTTTTGTTCTAAAATGAAAAGGGAAGGAATAGGCCCGATTTTGGGGCTTCAGAAGGCTATTGAACGGCACCGTTTAGAGCCCTTTCCAATGGCCTAAAACGGTGCCGTATAAGGGCCCCATCCGTGCGACCCGACCCATACCAAAGGATCCGCGCGTTCCTATCAAATTTGGGATATTTGCGCAGACGGTCCATCCCCCTTCGTTGCACCATTTAATCAGGCTCTTTTCACCTTTTAATTTGGCCCTCGAATTTCTCTTGGTCTTCAAGTGGGTCCCTTGACCTGTCCAGGCTAAACGTGCGCACCAAGATCGTGGACTATTGTCCCTTTTGGTCCCTGTGAGTTTAAGCGCGTTTCATTTTAGCCCTGGGCAGCCCACTTTTGTTTATTTTCATTTTTACCCTGAATTTCGTTGAGTCTTCAAAATTGGTCCTTAACCTTTTAGGGTTTTACTGTTTCGTTATATTATTTAAACCACACTATTTGTTATCATTGATTTTTCTTGTATTTTTATATAAAGATTATTTATTTCAAATGAATATATGTCTTACCTATTTCTTTTCAAATTCGACTTATTTCTTCTCATATGCCTACTTTAATATGTGTTATCATTTTTTTTCAAACCACTCGTTTTAAAACATTTCGCATATTACTTTATTCTATGATAAATTAATTGCTATAAATCATTTAGTATACCATTCCAACTCTATTTATTTATTTCAAATATTTTTAGATTGCTTATTTTAAGTTCTTTACTTGTTTCTACGTTCTTATATATGTGTATATAATTTTTTTTAAAATGTCTTTGGATGATTTCCTTTTATTTTGTTTATGTTTTTTTTTCTTTCTTTTTTTTTATTTATTATTTTTATTCATTCTTATTGTTTATGTTCTTTTCATTTCTTTTGTGGCAAATTGTCTTTTTCATTTAAAGTTCATTTCTTTTTCAAAATAGTTCTACATTTTACTTGCTTCAATTCATCATATCTAATTTGTATTTAATTCTATGTCATTCGTTGTTTTTTATTTTATTGTTTAAATTAAGAATGTTGTTGACTTTATCACATATACTTAGATTCTTTTTTTGTATTCCCATATCGTTGCTATTCCTAACGCCCATGCATTATCACCTCGTATTTCACTCGTTTTAACTAATCCATTCAATTAATATATTTCAAACTATAGTGCACACCTTCGAGCATTGTGCTCATTGTTATTCAAAAATGATTTCTCTTTAAAGAAAAGACAATATTTTGTGTTTTGGGAATATTGAGGAATCAAGCCCTAACTTACGGGGTTTCGGTTTTCTCATTAAACCTAAATAGCAAAATACCTTTTTAAGTTCAAGACGTTTTTAATAAATTAAAGACAAAATTCGTATACGAGATTGTAAGGCATTGCGTCCTAACTCACGGGATGTGGTAGTTCAATGTCTCAAGACGAGTTAGTCTTTAACAATCATTTTGGTTTAACCTAAGTGTTTTAACTCAACCGTGATAGAAAAATTATATTTTAAAATCACTATAAATTTTCGACTTTCGACGAAATGGCATCAAATAATCAAATCGGTACCAATTTTGGGCGTGACGAGGGTGTTAATCTTTCCTCGCACGTAACCGATTCCCGAGCCTATTTTTTCAAAACTTTGTGGACTAAAATTGTTGTTGTATAAGCCCAAATTTGCCCGGGCCATTTCAAATTACTCTAAACAAACCAAAAAAAACAAATCAAAATACAAACCAAATTTTCAGTCCAAAAACTTAAATGTCCATTTACAAAGTCCTAATTACAACAATTTTAACCCAAATTAATCTCTACCCGTTTACAAAACCCACCTAAGCTAAACAGCCCACTAAACCAAAACCCACTAAACAAACCCTAGCCCGATTCAAATCAAAAACATTAGCAGCTAATCCCTAGGGTTCCCATCGACCCCATGTGCGCCGCACCTCTCCTCGGGCAAGCCACCTGTGCTTCGTCCCGAGGTCCCCTAGCCCCGAGGCTTACCCTGCTGGTATCGTTTCACCAAAAGGGAAAGAGTCAGCCCACCCTTTACTCGTTGACCCTTTGGAGACCTGCAAACAAGAAACAGAAAACACCAAGGCAGTAAACGGAGGCAGAAAGAAACAGCAATAGCAGGCAGTATACGGAAGCAGAAAGAAACTGCAATAGCAAACAAAATAGAACAGTAATTTATACTCAAACACTGACTGTAATTGGCTATATAAAAGGCCAGAAAACTGATTGTAAAGGGGGGTTCTTTCTTTTAAAAAAGGGATTGTATACATACAATATTTCGAAAATAAAAACAAGAGGCAGAGATTCGAAACACAAAAATAAAAAAACACGATTTGCAAGCAGAAGGGAATAAAACAGAGGCAAAAGCAGTCAAAGGTTTCGATTTCTCATTTCTTTTTATTTTTATTTTTTTCGTTTATATATATAAATATTGTAAATAAAAAAATAGAAAAAAATAGGATTTTTACCTTTTTCGGCCACCGTGGCACCGGCGCCGACGACGGACCGGTGACCGGACCCTCACCGGTAGACCCCCGGTTCTCTCTCTCTTCCCTCTCCCTTTCTCTTTTTTTTTTCTTTTTTTTTTCTTCCCACCCGTGAAAATGAATTCAACAAAAATTTTTTTTCTTTTATACTACTCGAACCCGGGTCGGGTCGATCCAACCCGACCCAAGAGGATCCGCGTGTTTTTAAACCCAAATGGGTTTATTGCGCGATCGGCCCTTCCGTATTTTTATATTTAGCAATTAACTCTTTATTTCTTTTAAATCGGCCCCAGAATCTGTCGCGCTTTTCAAATTAGTCCCCCACTGATGCGCAGCGTTTTAAAGGCGCAGGGAAATTTCTCTTTAGGTCCCCTCAGTGTTTTAGCGTGTTAAAATTAGTCTTTCTCTCTTTATTTCTTTGTTAAAATTGCCCCGAATGTTTAGCTTTATTTCCAATTTCGTCCCTTTTTCATATTTAACTTGTATGCTTTTATTATTATTTATTATTATATATTATTATTACACTAGTTATTTTATACTTTTTAAATATATATTTTATCACTTGTTTATATTTTTATTCTATCCTTATTATTATTATTAATAAATCTGTTATTTATTAATGCTTTGCTATTATTAGTATTAATATTTTGTTTACTTTGTACTTATATATATATATATATATATATTATGTTTTCTTTTAATATTTTTTATACTTTAAATATATTATGTGTCTATTTTTAATACTATTTTATTTCTAATATATATATATTTTTCACGTGTATACTTTTTTAATAGTATTATTGTGTATATATTAATGTATATATGTATGTATTTATGTAGTTGTATTAATAGTTTGTTTTAACACTATTATTTCTAGCATGTGTATATTGCATATTTTCTATATATATGTTATGTATATACTTTTAAATCTATAGTATTTATCTATATATATATATATATAAATATTATCTTATGTATATACCTTTTTAATATTTCTAATATATACGTTATGTACAAACTTTTAACACTATTATGTATTTGTTTATATGTGTATACATTTATGATTAATTATTAAGAGTTGTTTTTGAACATCATTATTGTTTCTAATGTTTATATTATATATCCTTAATACCGTATTATGCATGTATTTTTAATATTATATTTATACATTTTCAATGTTACACTTGTATACATATAAATATTTTCATTACCATATTATATTTAACATTATTATATATAGATTTCTTTTAAAAGTCCATGTTATCATTATTTTCTTATTATGTTATTGTACATATTTTTTCCATTTTCTTTATTGTAAATATTTCATTATGATTCTAATGCACTTATATTATGTTTACATTTTTTCATTAATTGCACCAATATTTGTATTTTAGTTTTTGTCTATCACCGTTTAAACATATTTGCTCCATATTTCAAATTAATTTAAAAAATGAGGCAATGTACTGATTCTAACATTAAGTCTGTGATTTCATCGCTATGTTGGATGAATCACGTTGGCTCGTGTTAAAATGGGACATCCTTCTAAAAAAACCAAAACATAAGATTTCTCGTTTCCTTCAATCGGATCATGATTAAATATCAAGTTGAACTCGTATTTTTGAAAATCAAGACAACACGTGTTTAATAAGATACCAATTTTGGGCGTCACGAGTGTGCTAATACCTTCCTTGTGCGTAACTGACTCCCGGACCCTATTTTCTCTGGATGCTGTCGTAGACCTGAACCCGGCCTTCTTCTTACTAAAAATAAATTTTCTTCATTTAAAGGAGGTTTTATTAGGTGTCCGATCACACTTAGAATAAAGATCGGTGGCGACTCCCCTTTTTTAAATAAGATCGGATAATCGGTTTCCAAATTTTTCAAGCAATCACCACAATTAGCGACCAAGCTAAAATTTTTTACGTCGTTACAGCTGGCGACTCCACTGGGGAAGCCTTTTTGTGAGTCGAGTCGAATTAAGCGCATGTTGTCAAGATTTCCAAAATTCCCTGTTCAAATAAATATTTAGTCGTGGTCCGAAAGCCTCGTTTTTTGAAAAATCATACATTCGCATCCGTGTAAATATTTGGCTAGCTTGTCTTATTCCTTTGTTTTTAAGCTCTAAGTTCTTACGATTTTAGTTTTGTAGTTTTTCAAATAAAACGAAAGGTTTGTGAGTTTCTCTCCACACCGTTCTCGTACACTTTGCATAACACGAGCGCCATACCCGGGCCCTGTCCGTTTAAGTGAAAGTAAACACTATGCCTTCGTGAGTTAACTCGTCCCTCCGCACAGGCTAGTGAATACTTTCGGGTTACATACGACTTATGCTTTCGTGAGTTAACTTGTCCCTCCGCATGGGCCTAAGTAAATGTAATCCCTCGAATTGGACTCGTAAGCCTGTGATGGGCCATGACCGAGGCTCCGTACTAATCTTAGTAGATGATAATACGGACAATTCGAGTACCTGTCTAGAACTGAAACCACATGTAGTGAACTGTACGAGCCATCCAACTAGAGCCATACCGAACCTTCGTCCGTTTAATAGTCACCAAAATAAGTACGAGAGAAACACTTCATACCTCTTGTTTCTTTTACTTTTTCGCTTGTTATGCAAAGGAATCGGGTCCATCGGACCAAGTAGCTTGATTTGTTAGATTTTACACAGTTTTCCTCTGTTCATATTTGTGGTATTAACCAAGGTTGTTTGTCTTCATTTTTATTTTCCATCATGCATCTTGTAAGGAAGGTGTTGACTAGAGGTTGGCTACCAAAAACGGGTTTTGATAGAAGAGTCAATTATGCAAGTGACCGAAACATTTGTAATAGACTCTTTTGATTCATGAAATGCCTACGTAGGGGCCATCTTGAAATCAATATCAAATTTCGGTGTAGGTATTGATTAGAGATTGGTTGCCAAAAAAAATGGGTTTCTGATGGGGGAGTCAATTACACAAGTGACCAAAATGTTGTGTAATGGACTCTTTTGATTAACGAAATGCCTAAACAGGGGCTATCTCGAAATCAACACCAAATTCATGCATATGCATTCATGATTGACATTCATTTGACATTCATACATTCATTCATTGCATGTAAATATCTCATAGTCATTCACTAAGGCCAAAATCACACGATTCGCAGTTACGACAATATAAAGGCTGGAACTACATCATTCGTATAGAACGCGCCGGCAAGTTAGAACAATGGAGGCTGCATTTAATGAAAGAATCAAAAGAATGGAAAGAGTTCAAAGGGAACTGCAAGAGCAACTGGCCAAATCACAGCAAGAAACGAGGGATTTGATGGTGAGGTCCCGGGAGGAGTCACTAGAACAAAAAGAACAAATAGCTAAAATGATGGAAATGATGTCAGCCCTAGTAAAAGGAAAAGGGCCCGTGCAGAGCCCTGAGGTTGTTAACCTCGATCAAGATCCACTTTACCCACCGGGATTCGCTCCGCCTCATATGACACAAAGAGTATACACTCAAGAGGAATCCGCTGGCTTGGAACAGCGACCTGTGCCAGCTGCTCACCAAGGGCAGGGAATATTTGTATCCAATCCTGCTAATCCGCCCGTTCCTGATCTAGATGATCCGATGGAAATTGCCAGGTTGAGGACAAATGATCACGAAGCTCAGGAGAAGTATAGGAGCTTAGAGGAAAGACTTAAAGTGATAAAAGGCACTGAGGTCTTCTCCGCGCTAAGTGCTAAAGAGCTTAGTTTAGTACCTGGCCTAGTTCTACCGCCAAAATTTAAAGCACCGGATTTCGAGAAGTATGATGGGACAAGATGTCCGAAGGCACACTTGGTCATGTTTTGCCGAAAAATGACCGGCTATGTAAATGAAGACAAACTGCTCATACACTATTTTCAAGACAGCCTTATTGGATCAGCTCTTCGCTGGTACAATCAGCTTAGCAGAGAGAAGATCCGAACGTGGAAGAACCTAGCGTCAACATTTTACGAGCAGTATAAGCACGTGTCAGACATGGTGCCCGATCGTATGACGTTGCAGATGATGGAGAAAAAGTCGTCGGAAACCTTTAGACAATACACGCAAAGATGGAGGGACGTCTCGGCCCAAGTGGAACCTCTACTGACAAAAACTGAGATCACCGTCCTTTTCATTAACACCTTGAGAGCGCCATTTTACGACAAATTAGTGGGGAGTGCCACAAAAGACTTTACAGATATTGTCATATCCGGCGAGCTTATCGAGAATGCCATCAGGAGCGGTAGAATGGAGGGGCAGGATAGTACGAGAAGGGCAGCACCTATGAAGAAGAAAGAGCCAGAAGCCTACATGGTAGGGACTGGAAGCTGTTATACTCTCAATTCGTACCCAAATCAGCTCCGACCTCAATATCACCCATCCTCAAATGTCTACTTTCCTCCCCAAAATCCTTACTACCAAACACCACCTACCTACCCTTCTTACCCCGTATACACCATAAATGATCAAAAACCAATCGCCACGCTCCCACAAAACACAATGCCCGCCCAAAACCAACCCAGAAACGAACCAAGACCGACAAGGCCTAATCCTGAGAAACTGCATTTCACTCTTATTCCTATGCCATATGGGGAACTGTACCCAAAACTTTTAGAAAAAACAATTAATATCCCCGCACTATATGGCACCCCTTAAGCCTCCATACCCGAAATGGTACGACACAAACGCTAGTTGTGCATACCACCCCGGGAACCAGGGGCACTCTACGGATAATTGCATTACCTTTAAGAAGAGAGCTCAAGGACTCATTGATACGGGCATTCTGCGATTTGATAATGCTAGCAATGTGACCGAGAATCCATTCCCTGACCATACTGAAGGGAATGTGAACGCAGTGACGGAGGATTAAAATTTCCAAGCATTTGCCCTTACATACTTGGGAATATTTTGAACGACAGGACTGTGGAAGAAACCTATATTTTAGAACTTATTTAGAGTAATACTCAGAACATGCTTATTGTCTTAGGCCTAGGGGCAATAAGGGCCCTTTTGTGAAATAGGCATCTGTCCAGAATCTTTATTTCAATGAAATGCATCTTTTGAACAAATATTCTTTTTATTCTATTTATGTATAGGTTCCTTTGTTCTTGGACTTTCATTCATGTATCCTTTCATATTGGCTATCATACCATGTAAATAATCTTCTTAGAATCATTTATCCTTCAAAACTCACTTTTGTACCTACAATAGGTGCCCAGATATCAATGTCACGAGCAACACTGTTACTAACTCCCTTTTTAGTAAGATATATGTTCAGAGGGATCTCAAGACTTTAAAGATGACAGAGATTGTACTTAGCTTCCGATTTTTTAAGGATAGTAGAACGAGATGAAAAGATACATCCTAGTTTACAAGGGGTTAGTCGACATTGCGAGCTTGCGAAAAAGATCAGAACCTAGCTCGCCGTAGAAATAAGGTAAGACGTATATGCCTCCTTTATTTCTTCACGGACTCTTTATATGAGGCATGATCGTTATAGGGGCAAGGTCGCCGACATCAGATCGTTATTAAGGGGGTAAGGTCACTTCATATGCCAAAGTTACAAGGTACACAGTCATCAAATTCAAATTCAAAGACAAATCCAAATTCAAAATTCGAATACAGATCCAGATCCAAAGCTAAATTCAAATCCAAATCCAAGTTCAAATTTGAAATCCAAATTTAAGTCCGAATCTAAAAATGGCAATTTACGATCTATTCAAAGATCAGACACAATATCAGTGCAACAAAGGCAACCCAAAGCCATCCAAAAGGATTTTGAAAGATGACTAAGACTTGTACTAGTTGGTGTAGAGAAGTTACCATTTACCCTCTGTACTTGCCAAACGTCGGCTAGAACCTTCGCTGGGGTAACACATTTCTCACTGGTCTTGCCCATTGAAGTTGAGATACTTTCTTTCGAGTTTTGTCAGTGCTGAATCTTGATGAAGCGGAATCGATTCAATTCCGATATGATCAATCAAATTGAAGGAGAAAGTTAATAACAATCCGTCACGATCAGATAATACAAGTTTACAACGAAAAGGTTCGCCTAAAGGAATTTCTGGACGGGAGCTGATATCGAAGATGATCTTTCATATACAAAAGGAGCTTTAGAGGAAAAGAGGTACCGTGAGACCGAAAATCAAAAAAATTAAAAAAAAGAGAAAAAAGAAAGAAAGAAAAAGAAAAGAAAAGAAAATGGAGAGGCCAAGGTGAAAACCCGCAAAGGGCGCCTTGAGACCAAAGGGATTTTGAGTTGAAAGCCTGAAAAAGGCGGCTCAAATTTGGTTCAAAAGTGGGGCATACAGTAGTCTTGCTATGCTTGAATTGACAATGGAGAAGTATGCTATGTCTTGGAGTATTAACGAAGTACTCCGGATCCCATAAACACATATTGAGCTTAAAACGGTCCTCAAAAAGTTTGAACGGAGAAGCTCAGGCTGCGATATCTGGGGCACCTAGTTTCCATCCTACCCATTTTGAATCTGTTTCCTTCGATTATCTTGTTTGTTTCAAAAAAGTGTCATTCTTGATCCCTGTTTGTTTCGAGTTATGCTTCCAATCAATCTCTTTATTGTCCATTAGGTATGATTCTTCTTTCAAGCATATCATATTGAAATAACGATTAGTGGACTAATAATACTTTCATAAAAGGAGTTTCGCATATTACTCTGAAAAGCTTTCGAATAGTATGGGAACCTGAAACAGGACTGTTGTTTAAAAGTTCACAAGTATAAATATTGGGAAACTTGAGCTTAAAATGAGTTTATCTCTTCGGATTTTTTGTCAAAGATGTTAGTTGAACAAAAACAAGATATCGCGTTGGTGATAATCTCGATGAAAATGAGTAATGTCAACCTAAGCATAAAAGAGAATCATTCTCGGGAAAATGATACTCTGCACCCATAAGCGTTTGATCGGGTCACCCGAAGAGGGGTCAATTGATGGAGCAAGTTACAGATCCTATACTTTTGAGTTATAATGGAAGGGACCTTGAAGTCACAGTGGGGCAAGCTGGTTGAGCAAAACAGAATTATTTCCTTGAATTTTGGGTCGAAATACCAGCCAAGTAACAGGGCATCCCAAGTTGAAAAAAGGAAAAGAAGATAAAAAGGAAAACCTGAAAATGGCATCTTGGTAAACAAAAAGATTTAGGTAAAAACCCGAAAGAGTGTCCTCATGGGTTCAAGGAGTAAGACGATTTGAGCAGTAAGTCAAACAGCAAGACTACAGTGTTTGAAGCATTTTCAGCAATTCGAAACCTTCTACGCAAGAAGCCATGCCTGAAAAGATTCTTGATTAAGAAAGAGTTCATGCGTTGAAGCATTTTGAGATGCCATACTCTAAACAAAAGAAATGTTGAGCATTACCTGGAAGAGAATTTGACAAATACAAGAGCCTCAAAGCAAGGACAAAAGTTCAACCGGGGGCAAAAGAGTGATATCTGAGAAACATAGAGTACTCGTAAAGTTTGAGGATGGGTACAAAGCCTGAAGAGAAAATCAAGAATCAAAGCAAGAATCGTGACGAAAAGAGATATAGGCGCATAGCATAATCATGTAGGCATACAGACATTTAAGACAAACATATGCATATCATGATAACATCATACATGACATATACAGGTATTTCAGCAAAATAAGGGGTTTCGATGACAATTGCACCAAATCAAGGAAAGGACACCTGAGCTCCACCAGATGATATGTTTTGGTACTCCGAGGTACCTGTAATTTATGTTTCAAAAAAATCAACTCATATCGTGAAAGGTGAGTTGAGCCTCAGGACACGCTGAGGTATTTTCAATTCCTGCTTTTCAAAAGTCTACTCATGTTACAGAGGTGAGTTGAGCTTTTTCAATTCCTGTTTCTCAAAGTCAACTTATATTACAGAGGTGAGTTGAGCTTTTTCATTTTCTGCTTTTCAAACGCCAACTCATATTACAGAGGTGAGTTGAGCTTTTTCAATTTCAGTTTTTAATTTATGTTTCTCAAAGTCAACTCATATTACAGAGGTGAGTTGAGCTTTTTCATTTTCTGCTTTTTCAAACTCCAACTCATATTACAAAGGTGAGTTGAGCTTTTTTAATTTCAGTTTTTAATTTATGTTTCTCAAAGTCAACTTATATTACAGAGGTGAGTTGAGCTTTTTCATTTTCTGCTTTTTAAAGCCGACTCATATTACAGAGGTGAGTTGAGCTTTTTCAATTTCAGTTTTTAATTTATGTTTCTCAAAGTCAACTCATATTACAGAGGTGAGTTGAGCTTTTTCATTTTCTGCATTTCAAAGTCGACTCATATTACAGAGGTGAGTTGAGCTTTTTCAATTTTAGTTTTTAATTTATGTTTCTCAAAGTCAACTCATATTACAGAGGTGAGTTGAGCTTTTTCATTTTCTGCTTTTCAAAGCCGACTCATATTACAGAGGTGAGTTGAGCTTTTTCAATTTCAGTTTTTAATTTATGTTTCTCAAAGTCAACTCATATTACAGAGGTGAGTTGAGCTTTTTCATTTTCTGCATTTCAAAGTCGACTCATATTACAGAGGTGAGTTGAGCTTTTTCAATTTCAGTTTTTAATTTATGTTTCTCAAAGTCAACTCATATTACAGAGGTGAGTTGAGCTTTTTCATTTTCTACTTTTCAAAGTCGACTCATATTACAGAGGTGAGTTGAGCTTTTTCAATTTCAGTTTTAATTTATGTTTCTCAAAGTCAACTCATATTACAGAGGTGAGTTGAGCTTTTTCATTTTCTGCTTTTCAAAGTCGACTCATATTACAGAGGTGAGTTGCGCTTTTTCAATCTTCCGTTTTTCTGTTCCTCAAAGCCAGCTCACGTTACAGAGAGGTGAGTTGAGTCACAAGACACGTTGAGTAGGTTTTGCTTCTCAGAGGTTGCAGTGGAACAGGTCGAAGTTGCAAGCCTTATCACCTTGAAGCTACAGAAGAAAAGATCACGAACCTTATCTTACTGAAGCGAATGATCAAGGCAACAAGATGTAGTGGACGAGAGTGGGACTATTCGGGAAAGAGGGGCACCAAATCAAGTCAAAGCTCAACAAGACCGGGCGAATTTGGTCTTCTTTGAAAGTCTTTGCTCTATTCTCGTTGCATGACAATGAGCAAAGAGGGGCAGCTGTATAAGACCAAATTTGCCCGGGCCATTTCAAATTACTCTAAACAAACCAAAAAAAACAAATCAAAATACAAACCAAATTTTCAGTCCAAAAACTTAAATGTCCATTTACAAAGTCCTAATTACAACAATTTTAACCCAAATTAATCTCTACCTGTTTACAAAACCCACCTAAGCTAAACAGCCCACTAAACCAAAACCCACTAAACAAACCCTAGCCCGATTCAAATCAAAAACATTAGCAGCTAATCCCTAGGGTTCCCATCGACCCCATGTGCGCCGCACCTCTCCTCGGGCAAGCCACCTGTGCTTCGTCCCGAGGTCCCCTAGCCTCGAGGCTTACCCTGCTGGTATCGTTTCACCAAAAGGGAAATAGTCAGCCCACCCTTTACTCATTGACCCTTTGGAGACCTGCAAACAAGAAACAGAAAACACCAAGACAGTAAACGGAGGCAGAAAGAAACAGCAATAGCAGGCAGTATACGGAAGCAGAAAGAAACTGCAATAGCAAACAAAATAGAACAGTAATTTATACTCAAACACTGACTGTAATCGGCTATATAAAAGGCCAGAAAACCAATTGTAAAGGGGGGTTCTTTCTTTTAAAAAAGGGATTGTATACATACAATATTTCGAAAATAAAAACAAGAGGCAGAGATTCGAAACACAAAAATAAAAAAACACGATTTGCAAGCAGAAGGGAATAAAACAGAGGCAAAAGCAGTCAAAGGTTTCGATTTCTCATTTCTTTTTATTTTTATTTTTTTCGTTTATATATATAAATATTGTAAATAAAAAAATAGAAAAAAATAGGATTTTTACCTTTTTCGGCCACCGTGGACGGTGGCCGGCACCGGCGCCGACGACGGACCGGTGACCGGACCCTCACCGGTAGACCCCCGGTTCTCTCTCTTCCCTCTCCCTTTCTCTCTTTTTTTTCTTTTTTTTTCTTCCCACCCGTGAAAATGAATTCAACAAAAAAATTTTGTCTTTTATACTACTCGAACCCGGGTCAGGTCGATCCGACCCGACCCAAGAGGATCCGCGTGTTTTTAAACCCAAATGGGTTTATTACGCGATCGGCCCTTCCGCATTTTTATATTTAGCAATTAACTCTTTATTTCTTTTAAATCGGCCCCAGAATCTGTCGCGCTTTTCAAATTAGTCCCCCACTGATGCGCAGCGTTTTAAAGGCGCAGGGAAATTTCTCTTTAGGTCCCCTCAGTGTTTTACGTGTTAAAATTAGTCTTTCTCTTTTTATTTCTTTGTTAAAATTGCCCCGAATGTTTAGCTTTATTTCCAATTTCGTCCCTTTTTCATATTTAACTTGTATGCTTTTATTATTATTTATTATTATATATTATTATTACACTATTTGTTATTTTATACTTTTTAAATATATATTTTATCACTTGTTTATATTTTTATTCTATCCTTATTATTATTATTATTATTATTATTATTATTATTAATAAATCTGTTATTTATTAATGCTTTGCTATTATTAGTATTAATATTTTGTTTACTTAGTACTTATATATATATATATATATATTATGTTTTCTTTTAATATTTTTTATACTTTAAATATATTATGTGTATATTTTTAATACTATTTTATTTCTAATATATATATTTTTCACGTGTATACTTTTTTAAAAGTATTATTGTGTATATATTAATGTATATATGTATGTATTTATGTAGTTGTATTAATAGTTTGTTTTAACACTATTATTTCTAGCATGTGTATATTGCATATTTTCTATATATATGTTATGTATATACTTTTAAATCTATAGTATTTATCTATATTTATATATATATATATATATATATATTATCTTATGTATATACCTTTTTAATATTTCTAATATATACGTTATGTACAAACTTTTAACACTATTATGTATTCGTTTATATATGTATACATTTATGATTAATTATTAAGAGTTGTTTTTGAACATCATTATTGTTTCTAATGTTTATATTATATATCCTTAATACCGTATTATGCATGTATTTTTAATATTATATTTATACATTTTCAATGTTACACTTGTATACATATAAATATTTTCATTACCATATTATATTTAACATTATTATATATAGATTTCTTTTAAAAGTCCATGTTATCATTATTTTCTTATTATGTTATTGTACATATTTTTTCCATTTTCTTTATTGTAAATATTTCATTATGATTCTAATGCACTTATATTATGTTTACATTTTTTCATTAATTGCACCAATATTTGTATTTTAGTTTTTGTCTATCATCGTTTAAACATATTTGCTCCATATTTCAAATTAATTTCAAAAATGAGGCAATGTACTGATTCTAACATTAAGTCTGTGATTTCATCGCTATGTTGGATGAATCACATTGGCTCGTGTTAAAACGGGACATCCTTCTAAAAAAACCAAAACATAAGATTTCTCGTTTCCTTCAATCGGATCATGATTAAATATCAAGTTGAACTCGTATTTTTGAAAATCAAGACAACACGTGTTTAATAAGATACCAATTTTGGGCGTCACGAGGGTGCTAATACCTTCCTCGTGCGTAACTGACTCCCGGACCCTATTTTCTCTGGATGCTGTCGTAGACCTGAACCCGGCCTTCTTCTTACTAAAAATAAATTTTCTTCATTTAAAGGAGGTTTTATTAGGTGTCCGATCACACCTAGAATAAAGATCGGTGGCGACTCCCCTTTTTTAAATAAGATCGGATAATCGGTTTCCAAATTTTTCAAGCAATCACCCCAATTAGTGACCAAGCTAAAATTTTTTACGTCGCTACAGTTGTTTTAATAAGTCTAGGCTTTTTATTACAATAATTAATTTTTATGAGGTGATCCGATAACATCTCAAAATAAAAATCGGTGGCGACCCCCGTTTTCAAAATACATAGTCGATCCCCCTATTTCAAAAAAATGGTTTCGACAGCTTGGCGACTCCACTGGGGATCTGTCAAGAGAGTCAAGCCGAAATTTGATTATTTGATGCTTTTTGTCAAAAGTTGAAAAGTCGTTTTAAAATCGCGTACCCTTTCCTTTCATATCTCATTTGGTTTTTATTTGTTTTATCTATTTGTTTAATATCTCTACATATTGCATCGCATAATACCGGTCGATTTTTTTACCCTTTAAGTGGGAGTAGGAAACTTTTCCTTCGTGATGTTTTCACCTCCGTATAGGGAAGTTTTCCTTCGTGATGTTTTCACCTCCGTATAGGAAAGTGAATTACTTTCGGGATACATCCGTACCTATGTCTTCGTGAAATTTTCATCTCCGTATAGCCATAGGGAAATGTATTCCCCTGAACCGAACTTGGTCTGTATGAGCCTATAATGGGTGAGGATCGAGGAATCTATGGTTTGGGTACAGTTACTCTAGAATCGAACCTCATATAATGAGCCTTAGGTGCCTGCCCTAGGTAGAGCTATGCCGAACTTTAGTGATTACCCGAATAAGTGTTTGATTACTTCTTATTGCTTTGGATTTTACCTGTATATGCTGCTAACTTGCTTTGTTTTGCTTTATTTGTGACTGCATGACATTCCATAATACAAAAGGGTGTTGATTCACATTCGGTTACTAAGTGGATAGCTGATCATGAAAAAGGGGTTTCGTGATAAGGTGGAGAAGAATGCAAATATCCGGAATTGGTCCGAAAGAATTCAACAAGAGAAAGGAGATAGTTTGATCGAAGGATACGTATCAGAGCTATGGGACTTTACCCGCATCAGTGTGACTCAGAACGATCTTCAAGAATTAA
This sequence comes from Gossypium stocksii, assembly GCA_020496765.1. Taxonomy (NCBI): domain Eukaryota; kingdom Viridiplantae; phylum Streptophyta; class Magnoliopsida; order Malvales; family Malvaceae; genus Gossypium; species Gossypium stocksii. Next base: position 119,233,081 of record CM035623.1, read on the forward strand.
GAGATATATGGAACAATTGGAGTGACGAGATCAAGCAACTGTTCTACTACAACTATGGCGATTTACACTATCTACTTGATGTAAAAGTAGACAAGCACCTGTTTCGAGCTTTAGCTCAATTTTGGAATCCCGCCTATAGTTGTTTCACATTCGGACATATGGATTTAGTACCTACGGTGGAGGAATACACGGCTCTGCTGCGTTGCCTGAAGTTTCAAACTGATAAAGTCTACTCGAGAGCTGTTAATGTCCTAACCTTCTTGAAGAATTTGATGAATATCATGGGGATGAGTGAACAGTAGGTTGCAGCCCGAATTAAACAAAAATGAGACAGTAAATGTATTCCTTGGAGGAACTTAAGAGATCTGATTCAAGCACACCCAGATGTGAAGAAGAGGGTTGATGTTTTCGCCTTAAGCATTTACGGGATGGTCGTCTTCCCCAAAGCTTTGGGGCATGTTGATGAGGCGATTTCAGTTCTATTTGATCGGCTAGACAAGAGGGTCACACCTGTCCCTGTGATTTTGGCTGAAACCTTTAGATCTTTGAGTGCTTGCCGAAGAGCGAGCGATGGGAGATTCATTGGCTATGCATAGCTTCTGTTAGCATGGTTCCATAGCCACTTTTGGAGGGTAGAAAAGCCTACATATCGAGCGTATTTCGAGAACTACTCTCCACTAAAAGAAATAGTAGCTACCCCGAAGAGAGATGATATCTCAGAAGAGAAATGGATAGCAATCTTTCAGGACTTACGAATAGAAGACATTGAGTGGAAGGCTCCATGGATGGTCTCCGAGGAGATCTTGTACCGTTATGGCGATTTTAACTGGGTCCCATTGTTAGGGATATGGGGGGCCATCGGATATGCTCCGTTATTGGTATTGAGACAATATCGGTTAAGGCAGTTCATACCGGCTACACAAGGCTTAGCTCAATGCGAATTTTCATACAAAGGAGACAATTATAAGAGAAAGGTTCGCGAGATGTCAAATGCTTGGAACAAGACTTGTAGAATAGAGGGATTGTCCGAGGGTCTGATAACAACCCCTGAATATGATCAATGATGGAACAAGAGATTCAATGACAACATCCCTAGGCCAAATCAAGAAAATGCCTTGCCGCTAGAAGAACATTTAAGAGTAGTCCCATTCGAGTTGGAACTTATCAAGCAAAACTTTACACAAAGAAGTCGGGAATTGGGGAAGAGGATAGAGCGGTTAGAGGAGGAAAAGATGCAGTTAGGACTTGATGCTGACATACACAAGCTAGAGGCCGAGGAGTTAAGGAAGGGGAAAAATAAGGTTAAAGAAGATTTAGATAGTCTGAAAGCATACTACCAGAGGTACCTTAAGTCGATGAGAACTGCTGGCTTAGGCAAGCCATCAGAACAATGGCGCCGAGAGGTTGAAAAAGAGAAAAATAAGATAGATCATTGGAAAAAGAAATTTCAAGACGCCTAGGTACATGAGGATGCTCTAAGAAGGAGTCTGCTAGAAAATCAAGAGGAAAAGGAGAGATTAGGAGCCCAGGTGAAAAATTTGGAGAGGTCCCTAAGGCAACACCGTAATCGCAACTCCGTTATCGAATTAAAGGCTAGCCTAAGTAAAATTGAGGAGTTGAAGAAAGAAATAGAAGCACTTAAGACTGCACTACAGAATAGTAAAATTTGAGTCAAACTCCTCGAAGTAAATAACGAGCATTTGAGAGAGCAACGCCACCGTTCCCAATGTCAGGTGGGGAGTCGATATCATCTCATGGGTGAAGCGATAATTTAAATTCGAGAGGTAGCTGATCATCTACAAGCGCTGGCAACTCAAGTGGACGCATTAAGTTTAATGTATGAGTCGAAGTCAGATCGTGGTCGAGATTTAGCTGAACTCCTTAGAAAAATTAAGACATTAGAAATTAGGACAAATGCATATGTGTAATTTTTTTCGTCTTATGTAACGAATCTCATTTTCTAGTGAAGTTAATCTAATAGAATTGAATCAGAATCAATGCCTCTTTTTGCATTCATACCATTTGCATTCATTTCATCTTTGCATACATTATATGCATTAAATTTTATAAGAATAGACCCTAATAAAAAAATAATAAATTATGGCAGTTACCTTGGAAACTAAAGGAAATCCACTAATTGAACACTGCTATAGCACCTGTCGCAAAACTAAGGCAATGGATCAGAGGTTAGAAAGACTGGAATAGATGCAGAAAGAAATGCAGGACCGGTTACAAGCACAGATGCAAGAGCAACTGGCCAAAATTCAACAAGACATGAGAGATCAGATACTTGAATCCCAAAGAAGCATGATGAGCCAACTAGCACAACTGCTAGCTGGGGGTCCGATAAAGGAAAGGGCCCTGAGGTCAATCCTGGTGAAGATAACGAAGACCCTGCCTATCCTCTGGGTTTTACTCCAACCAATACACAAACGCAACCGGATGTGAATCCGCAAAGGGTACCAGTTGCTATCAGAACCCAATACCAAGTCGGTACCTCAGCTCCTATGAATGCTCAAGTAGGCTCGGGTTCTCACCCAAGGGATAATTCAACCAACCCCATTGTCGCGGATCTAGATGATATGGTGGAAATGGAAAAATTTAGAGTAATGGAGTCCGCTGATTATCGCTATGGGGTTGACGCTAAGGATCTTAGCTTGGTCCCAGATTTGGTGCTCCCACCGAAGTTTAAAACTCCCGAATTCGAGAAGTATAATGGGACAAGTTGCCCTGAAGCTCATGTTGCGATGTTCTGTCGAAGAATGACAGGGTACGTTAATAACGATTAGCTGTTAATTCACTGCTTTCAAGATAGTTTGATCGGGTCTATGGCCAGGTGGTACAATCAGTTAAGCCGTACCCAAATTGGCTTATGGAAAGATTTGGCCCAAGCTTTCATAAAGCAATACGGCCATGTAACAGACTTAGTGCCCAATAGGATCATGTTACAAAATATGGAAAAGAAATCGAATGAGAGCTTCAGGCAGTATACCCAGTGATGGAGGGAGGTGGCAACTCAAGTCTAGCCGCCTCTCTTAGAGAAAGAGACGACTAGGCTTTTTATCAATACTCTGAAAGCCCCGTTCATTAACCACATGTTGGGAAGCACTACCAAGAGCTTTTCTGATATGGTAATGTCTGGGGAAATGATAGAAAACGCGATAAGAAGTGGGAAGATCGAAGCTGGGGAGAGCACTAGAAGAACAGTATCAAAAAAGAAAGAGAATGAGGTGAACAATGTGGGTATGAATAACAAAAGTTATTCAAAGCCGATCACCATAAGCCAACAGAGAAAGGTGACTACTGGCCATCAAGGCTCATCAAAATAAGAACCTAGTACAAGACATAGCACCGAGAAATTCCAGTTCACTCCTATCCCTATGACGTACAAAGAGTTGTTCCAGAGTTTATTCGACGCGCATGTTATATCCCCTTTTTACATAAAACCATTACAACCTCCGTACCCCAAATGGTATGACACTAATGCCCAATGTGAATATCATGCCGGGATCACGGGGCATTCAATAGAAAATTGCACGGCTTTTAAGAAGACAGTCGAAAGACTCATTGAAATGGGCATCGTAAAATTTGATGATGCACCTAGCACGAAAAACCCGTTGCCCAATCATGCAGATAAAGGGATAAATGCAATATGTAGAAATATGAGGAAAAGGGTCAAAATGAATGTCGCAGAAGTAAAAATCCCCTTGAGATAGGTCTGGAATGAGATGATAAAGAGGGAACTAATCGCGTCGAGGGCAGAAAAGACGTATGAAAGGATAAGGAGTTATTGTGAGTTTCATAACAGAGAGGAACATGAGGTTCAAGACTGTACTGAGTTCAGAGCCTTGGTGCAAGAGTTAATGGACAACAAGAAAATTAAGTTTTACGAGGAGATCAATGAATCGGAAGAGGGAGAGGTTTATGCCTCAGAAGAGAAACCAATTGAGAAGATCTACAAAGGCAATCACCCGGTGGTGATTATCACACGATCAAGAAATAATGAAACAGGAGTACAAGTGGCACCTAAAGTCATAATTCGAAAACCCGTTGCTTTCCCTTACAAAGATAGCAAAAGGGTTCCTTGGAGTTATGACTGTAATGTGACGATTCCAGAAAAGAGCCTGATTATTGCTTCTGAAGAAAAACAAGATGAAGGTTTCTATACACGTAGTGGAAGACGTTACGACCCGGTGAACACAAGAGTAGAGCCTATAAGAGGAAAAGCTTGGCGGTAGAACAAGAGAAAGAAAAGACAGACGGGACTAAACCACCAATAAATGAGCCAATAACTGAGAAGGAAGGAAAATAATTACTGAAATTCCTAAAACATAGTGAATATAGCGTGGTGGAGCAGCTACACAAGCAACCAGCACGCATATCAGTGCTGGCTTTACTTTTGAGTTCGGAGATGCATCGAAATGCATTGATGAAAGTCTTAAACGAAACCTATGTTACTAATGACATCTTCGTGAACAAATTAGACCGTCTCGTCAATAATATAAGTGCTAACAACTTCATCTTCTTTAATGACGACAAGATACTGCCCGGAGGCATGGGATCTACAAAAGCCCTTCATATCACCACTCGCTGCAAAGGGTACACATTGCCGGGAGTTTTAATCGATAACGAATCCGCATTGAATATCATACCCCTATCTACGCTAAATAGGTTACCGGTGGACAGTTCGCATATGAAGACGTGCCAGAGCATAGTAAGAGCGTTTGATGGCACTGAAAGGAATGTGATATGGAGGATTGAGATACCCCTTTTAATCGGTCCAAGCACATACGAGGTAGACTTTCTGGTAATGGATATTAAACCATCTTATAATTGCTTGCTGGGACGGTCGTGGATTCACTCAGCAGGAGCAGTTCCCTTTTCATTGCACCAAAAGTTGAAATTGGTAACGGAGGGCCGACTAGTGACTATAAATGCGGAGGAGGACATCATTGCATCCGTGACCAGCGACGCACCATACATAGGGACAGACGATGAAACAATCGAATATTCTTTTCGATCCTTGAAATTTGTAAATGCCATGTTCGTCGTCGAAGAGAGCCAGGTCTCAATGCCTAGATTATTTAGGACGACCATGATGGGCTTACAGTTAACGGTCGAAAAAAAGGCCTTACCAGGAAAGGGATTCGAAAAATACCTCCAAAGGAAGATTAAGGTACCATATTTGGCAGAAAATTGAGATCGCTTTGGCTTGGGATACATGCCAGATGCGAAGCAAAAGAAGAAAGAGTTGGAGAAGAAACAAGAAAGGAGAAGAGCGTGGCTGAATGGCAGAGAGGTCAGGTAGGGACCGATGATGTTTCCTCATATATCCAAAATGTTCATATCTGGAGGAATTATTTACCCCGAGCAGATGACGGCAAGAAGAGAAAAGACTAAAGGAATGTTGGAAAGCTTAAACATTAACGCCATATCTACTGAAGAAGAAGAAAGGCATCTATTGAGCATTTGCCCCTACGAACCAGGGAGTGTCTTGAGTAATTAGGCTGCAAAGGAGATCCCTGTAGTCTTTAGGACTAATTCAGAGTAATACTCAAAACACACTTATTGCTCTAAGCCTAGGAGCAATAAGAGTCTTTTTGTGAAATAGGCATATGTCTAATGATCCTTATTTCAATGAAAATGCATCATTTTATCACACATCAAGCAAATATTCTTACATTCTTTATTCTTTCGTAATCTTGTGCATAAAATTCTTGGATTCTTTATTCTTTGGATATTCTCGCTCATATAACAGGTCTCCAGATATCGGTAATATGAGCGACACTGCTAACGAATTAGAATCTCCCTTCGACCGAGATATGTGTTTAGAAGAATCCCAGAGTTTCGAAGATGGTCAAGACTGTAGTCTATCACTAGATTTGTTACGGATAGTTGAACAAGACGAAAAACAAATCTTACCTTACAAAGAATCGGTGGAAGTTGTGAGTTTAGGAGAAGACAAGGAGGTGAGGATCAGAACTGGTATCACTACTAAGACGAGACAAGACCTCGTTGAATTGCTCCGAGAATTCAAGGACATTTTCGCATGGTCGTATCGGGATATGCCTGGGTTAAACACCGATATCGTGGTACACCGATTACCTATAAGGGAGGACTGCAAACCAGTTCAACAAAAACTCCGGAGAATGAGGCCCGACGTCTTGCTGAAAATAAAAGAGGAGGTTAAGAAGCAATTTGACGCTGGCTTTCTCCAAGTAGTCAAGTACTCAGAATGGGTGGCTAATATTGTCTCTGTTCCCAAAAAAGATGGGAAGATGCGAATGTGTGCAGGCTATAGGGACCTAAATAAAGCTAGCCCGAAGGATAATTTTTCGCTACCTTATATCGATACTCTAGTAGACAACACAGCCGGCTTTTCACTATTCTCGTTTATGGATGGCTTTTCAGGGTATAACCAGATAAAGATGCCTGAGGACATGGAGAAAACCACATTCGTAACTTGGTGGGGGACATTCTATTATAAAGTGATGCAATTTGGGTTGAAGAATGCGGGGGCAACTTATCAAAGGGCTATGGTAACTCTGTTCCACGACATGATGCACTGGGAAATTGAGGTCTATGTAGATGATATGATTGTGAAATCCCGGACAGAAGAAGGGCATATACAGGTCCTAAGAAAGTTGTTCTTGAGATTGAGAAAGTTCCAACTAAAGCTCAATTCAGCAAAGTGCACCTTTGGGGCTAGATCGGGGAAACTGCTAGGATTCGTAATCAGCGAAAGGGGGATAGAAATTGACCCAAACAAAATCAAGGAAATATAAGAGTTATCGCCTCCGTGCACTCAAAAGGAGGTTCGAGGGTTCTTAGGTAGACTAAATTGCATCGCCCGATTCATTTCGCAGCTGACTGAGAAGTGTGACCCTATATTCCGTCTCCTTAAGAAATACAATCCAAGGGTATGGGATGAGGAATGTCAGAAAAATTTTGAAAAGATCAAACATTACTTGACTAGACCTCCAGTCCTCATACCTCCGAACCACGATAAACCGTTAATACTGTACTTGACAGTGTTCGGGAATTCTATGGGATGCGTACTGGGCCAACGCGATGAGTCAGGAAGAAAAGAAAAGGCAATATATTACCTTAGCAAGAAATTCACCGAGTGTGAGACAAGATATTCGCCAATTGAAAAGTTGTGTTGCGCCCTAATTTAGACGACTTGAAGATTAAGGTAGTACATGTTGTACCATACAACTTAGCTGATCTCTAAGCTGGACCCACTAAAGTACTTAATAGAGTCAACTGCCTTGAACTGGAGGATGGCTCGATGGAAAATTCTACTCTCTGAGTTTGACATAGTTTATGTGAGTCAGAAGGCCGTAAAAGGAAGTGCCATAGCAGACTTCCTAGCCAGTAGAGCTCTAGAAGATTATGAGCCCCTTGAACTTTGATTTCCCAAATGAGGACTTAATGTATGTGGCAGCGGTTGAAGAAGACACTCAAGAAAGTCTTCTTTGGAAATTGAACTTCGACGGAGCTTCAAATGTTATGGGAAACGGAATCAGAGCGGTCTTAATATCCTCAAATGGAGATCATTATCCTTTTACCAGCAAATTGGATTTCGATTGCACGAATAATATGGCAGAATATGAGGCATGTATCATGGGGATCCGTGCAGCCATTGAACGTAAAGTCAAAGTATTAGAAGTATACAGAGATTCCGCATTAGTGATTTATCAACTCAAGGGCGAATGGGAGACAAGAGATCCTAAGCTGATCGAATATAGAAAATTGGTTCTGGAACTAATCAAGGAGTTTGACGACATTAGTTTCTGCTATCTCCCACGAGAAGAAAATTAGATGGCTGATGCCCTGGCTACTCTAGCTTTCATGGTCAAAGTGAATAAGGAAGAGGACATAAAGCCTGTTCACATGAGTATTTGTGAGGCCCCGGCTCATTGTCGTAACATAGAAGAGGAAGAAGAGAGAGATAATCACCCGTGGCATCAGGATATATTACGATACATGAGGAGTCGTGAATACCCTGACCAGGCAACTGAGAACGATAAGAGAACATTGAGAAGACTGGCCAATGATTATGTCTTAGATGGAGAGATCCTATATAAGAGAAGAAAAGATCAAGTGCTACTAAGATGCGTGGATGCTGTTAAGACCCAGCAAATCTTGGAAGAGGTTCATGAGGGTGTCTGTGGAACGCACGCAAATGGGTTCACAATGGCCAGACAAATCATCAGGTGTGGATATTACTAGCCTACCATGGAGGGAGATTCTATCAGTTACGCCAAGAAATGCCACAAGTGCCAGATTTATGGTGATAAAATCCATATGCCTCATTCACCACTTCACGTGATGAAATCGCCGTGGCCTTTCTCTATGTAGGGCATGGATGTTATTGGGCCCATCTCACCAAAAGCTTCTAACTGACATCGCTTCATATTTGTAGTCATTGATTATTTCACTAAATGGGTAGAAGAAGCTACATATGCCAACGTTACGAATGCGGCAGTCAGCAGATTTTTAAAGAAAGAAATCGTATGTCAGTATGGAATGTCGGAAAAGATCATATCTAACAATGCGTTGAACCTAAACAATAGCATGATATCAGAGGTCTGTAGTCAGTTCAAGATTAAACATCACAATTTATCACCATACCGCCCTAAAATGAATGGCGTGATAGAGGCAGCTAATAAGAATATCAAGAAAATAGTGGGAAAAATAACTGAGACATACAAAGATTGGCATGAGAAACTACCATTTGCCCTCTATGCCTACCGAATGTCTGTCACAACCTCCACCGGGGTAACACCCTTCTCTTTGGTTTATGGAATGGAGGCGGTTCTACCCATTAAAGTTGAGATTCTGTCTCTTCGAATGCTCGCTGAGCTGAAGTTAGAGGAAGCAGAATGGGTCCAATCTCGATACGACCAATTGAATCTTATTGAAGAAAAAAGGTGTAAAGCTATCCGTTATGGTCAAATGTACCAAAAGCGAATAATGCGAGCTTACAACAAAAAGGTCCGTCCTTGAGAATTTCATGAGGGAGATCTAGTTTTGAAAAAGATCCTTCCTATAGAAAAGGATTTTAGAGGAAAATAGACGCCGAATTGGGAAGGACCTTATATGGTGAAGAAAGCTTTCTCTAGAGGAGTACTAATCTTGACCGAGATGGATGGTAAGTGCTTATCTAATCCTGTAAACTCGGATTCTGTCAAGAAGTATTTCGCCTAAAGGGGGAGAGGCCAATGCGAAAACCCGCAAAGGGCGCTTTGAGACCTCCTAAAAAAAATATCCGGAGAGGCCAAGGTGAAAACCCACAAAGGGCACACTGAGACCAAAGAGGTTTTGAATTGAAAACCCAAAAAGGGCAATTCAAATTTCGATAAAAGGTGTAGTATGTGATAGTTTTGCTATGCTTGAAGTAACAATGAGGAGCAACACTATGGCCTGGGGTATCGACGAAATCATTAGGAGCTTCTAAACACGTATCAATATTAAAAGGGGCTCCGAGGAGTTTTATACAGAGAAGCTCAAACCACGATATCTGAGGAATCTATTCCACTATTGTCTTTCATTTGTAATTTAGCAAATATGCTATGTCGATCAATTGATTCTTATTCAAGCAAAATTTTTCACCTTGATCAACTTATTTATTCCAAGAATTACTCTCAAATTTCGATCTAGTTCATTTGTTATAGCCATCTCTTTCAAGCATCTTTTATTGAAATAACGATTAATGAGCTAATAATATTCTAAGCAAAAAGAGTTCTGCGCATTACTCTGAAAAGGCTTCTAAATAGTACGAGGACCTGGGACAGGACTATTATTCAGAACTCACCAAACCTGGAGGGTAAAAATGCTTAAGGAAGAGCAACCCAATGGGGACTATTCTTCGGGGGTTTCTGTCGAGACACTTGCCGAGTGAGATGGCAGCGTAATACGTCAGTAATGAGATTTTAAGGCACAACGAGCAATAACAACCCTCAGCATTAAAAAAGGGAATCATTCTCATGACATTTCTGCATTCATAACACATTCAGTCAGAGGCATTTGATTCATTTGGGTAATAGCATCCTAATCATTTTGCATGAGCATAAGCACATAAAACCGATTTTATAGGATAGGTCTCTCAAAGGATGGTGTAGAAACATCAGTGAGATTTCAGATCTGGCTTCCAGAAGTTGCTGGAGCAGATTGAAGATAGGATGTCTGGCTACCTAAAGTTGCAGGAACAGATTGAAGATTTTGGATCTGGCATCCAGAAGTTGCTAGAGCAGATTGAAGATGGCATGTCTGGCTTCCTAAAGTTGCAGGAGCAGATCAAAGATTTCGGATCTGGCTTCCTGAAATTGCAGGAGCAAATTGAAGATTTCGGATCTGGCATCCAGAAGTTGCTGGAGCAGATTGAAGATAGCATGTCTGGTTTCCTGAAGTTGCAGGAGCAGATCAAAGATTTCGGATCTGGCTTCCTGAAGTTGCAGGAACAGATGAAAGATTTGAGTCTGGCTTCCTCAAGTTGCAGGAGCAGATTGAAGATTTCAGATCTGGCATTCAGAAGTTGCTGGAGCAGATTGAAGATGCAGATCTGGCATTCCTGAAGTTGCAGGAGCAGATCAAATATTTGAGTCTGGCTTCCTGAAGTTGCAAGAGCAGATCGAAGATTTTAGATCTGGCTCCCAGAAGTTGCAGTGGGACAAAATGAAGCTACTCGAAGAGGACAAGCATAAAAAAAAGCCGAGACTCGGCAGGCCTAGGCAAATTTGGCCCTGTTGTAATCTTTGCTCTATTCCCGTTACACGACAATGAGCAAAGGGGGGCAGCTGTACAGACCCAAAATTGCCCGGGCCTACCTAATCTAAATTCCAGGCAAGGTATAGGCCCAATACCCAAAGCCCAGACCTAATACCCTAATAACTTAAACCCAAACCAACAGACCCAAAACCCTAAATTAAACCCCCTCACAAGGCCCAAAATGAATGGCCCGAAACCCCAAACTAACCCATCCTAACAGCAGCTCAAAACCCCCTAAATCTGAGAAGCAAAGGACAAACCCTAGGTGCGGTGCACCTAGGGTCTTCTAATGCCATCGCCAGAGCCTGCTACCGCCACTGTCCACCGCATTTATTGAAGCCATCACCTGCAAAATCAAAAATAGGAATAGCAGAGCAGAAAGAAACCGAAAAACAATAACAATATTGTATTATTTTTTTCATTCGGCTATAAAGTCACCGAAAAAATGTAAAACGGGGGACCCCTTTTTTTAATACAAAGAATACAGAGCATAGAATTTGAAAGAAGAAAGAAAAATGTTGTTTTTTTTTATCTCTTTATTTTGAAATAATAGTGTTAATAACGAAATCTTACCGTGCGTTGGTTCTCTCTCGCTGTCGAAGCCCTTCGGTGACTCGAATGTCGCGATTTCCTTTTGGATTCGGGCAAGGATAGGGGCGAACAGTGGCTCGACTTCTTTCTTTACTATTTTGGTGCTTTTACCTGCATTCATACACCATTTAAGGTTAGATTTGAGAAAATAAAATGAAATAGACTATCGGGACTTACGAGTGTTGGAAATAGGGGTAGGAGACTACCTTTCGCGTGACCTCGTTTGTCCTCATCTTCAGCGTCGGGATGTTGGTGGCGATGACTGGTAGTGAACCCTAGCCGAGCGGCGCAAGGAGTAGGTAGAGGGGAGAGCCTTTGGGTTCTGTTTCAAAATGAAAGACAAACGAGGGGAGGGTCATTAGGGTTTTGTTCTAAAATGAAAAGAGAAGGAATAGGCCCGATTTTGGGGCATCAGAAGGCTATTGAATGGCACCGTTTAGAGCCCTTTCCAATGGCCTAAAACGATGCCGTATAGGGGTCCCATCCGTGTGACTCGGCCTATACCAGGGGATCCGCGCGTTTCTATCCAATTTGGGATATTTGCGCAGATGGTCCCTCCCCCTTCGTTGCACCATTTAATCAGGCTCTTTTCACCTTTTAATTTGGCCCTCGAATTTCTTTTGGTCTTCAAATGGGTCCCTTGACCTGTCCAGGCTAAACGCGCGCACCAAGATCGTGGACTATTGTCCCTTTTGGTCCCTGTGAGTTTAAGCGTGTTTCATTTTAGCCCTGGGCAGCCCACTTTTGTTTATTTTCATTTTTACCCTGAATTTTGTTGAATCTTTAAAATTGGTCTTTAACCTTTTAGGGTTTTACTGTTTCATTATATTATTTAAACCACACTATTTGTTATCATTGATTTTTCTTGTATTTTTATATAGAGATTATTTATGTCAAATGAATATATGTCTTACCTATTTCTTTTCAAATTTGACTTATTTCTTCTCATATGCCTACTTTAATATGTGTTATCATTTTTTTTCAAAACCACTCGTTTTAAAACATTTCGCATATTACTTTATTCTATGATAAATTAATTGCTATAAATCATTTAGTATACCATTCCAACTCTATTTATTTATTTCAAATATTTTTAGATTGCTTATTTTAAGTTCTTTACTTGTTTCTACGTTCTTATATATGTGTATATAATTTTTTTTAAAATGTCTTTGGATGATTTCCTTGTATTTTGTTTATGTTTTTTTTCTTTCTTTTTTTTTTATTTTTATTCATTCTTATTGTTTATGTTCTTTTCATTTCTTTTGTGGCAAATTGTCTTTTTCATTTAAAGTTCATTTCTTTTTCAAAATAGTTCTACATTTTACTTGCTTCAATTCATCATATCTAATTTGTATTTAATTATATGTCATTCGTTGTTTTTTATTTTATTGTTTAAATTACGAATGTTGTTGACTTTATCACATATACTTAGATTCTTTTTTTGTATTCCCATATCGTTGCTATTCCTAACGCCCATGCATTATCACCTCGTATTTCACTCGTTTTAACTAATCCATTCAATTAATATATTTCAAACTATAGTGCATGCCTTCGAGCATTGTGCTCGTTGTTATTCAAAAATGATTTCTCTTTAAAGAAAAGATAATATTTTGTGTTTTGGGAATATTGAGGAATCGAGCTGTAACTTACGGGGTTTCGGTTTTCTCATTAAACCTAAGTAGCAAAATACCCTTTTAAGTTCAAGACGTTTTTAATAAATTAAAGACAAAATTCGTATACGAGATTGTAAAGCACTGCGTCCTAACTCACGGGATGTGGTAGTTCAATGTCTCAAGACGAGTTAGTCTTTAACAATCATTTTGGTTTAACCTAAGTGTTTTAACTCAACCGTGATAGAAAAATTATATTTTAAAATCACTATAAATTTTCGACTTTCGACGAAATGGCATCAAATAATCAAATCGGTACTAATTTTGGGCGTGACGAGGGTGCTAATTCTTCCTCGCACGTAATTGATTCCCGAGCCTATTTTCTCAAAACTTTGTGGACCAAAATTGTTGTTTTAATAAGTCTAGGCTTTTTATTACAATAATTAATTTTTATGAGGTGATCCGATAACATCTCAAAATAAAAATCGGTGGCGACCCCCGTTTTCAAAATACATAGTCGATCCCCCTATTTCAAAAAAATGGTTTCGACATATTTTTTCTGACATAATGCCTAGAACTACTAGCTTCTCCTCAACCAATAAATAGGAGGATAATGCGTTTCAGCGCACTCGAACTCACGCCTTCCTACATTGACAACAATACACATCATACCAATCGAGCTAAAACTCAATCGACAATTTAAATATTATACTTATAAAATCCCTTAACCATGATTATAATACAATAAAGGGTAAACTTCAAAAATAGTCATTTTTGTTTACCTCATGTTACATTTTAGTTACTTATGTTTGAAATGTTACGTTTTAGTCACTTATGTTACTGTTTTGTTACGAAGTGATCACTCTTCCGTTAAGTTCCGTTATCTCCCTAACGGTAACCTACGTGGCAGTCCAACTAGATTTTAAGTGCCAACTTGGATTTACTAATGGGATGAGAATAAATTTTTTATTAAAAAATTAATTAATTAAAAATTTTAAACCCTAAATCTTAGTTAAAAAACCATTCATCTCCCCCCTTTTTTTAGTTTTCTTTTTCAGTTAACTAAAAAAGCTATTATCATCAAAATTTTTTATTTACGTATAAAAACAAAAGAGGATTCAATGGAGGGTATGTTTTCTTCTTCGACAAATTTATGTTTTAAGACTTAAAATGAAGTGGTTGTCGACAAATAAGAAGATGGTAATCGTTTTTGTTCCTAATCATTGTATTTTCCAATTCTTCACGCTCTTAAATAATTGATTTCTCAATCCGATTTTTTTATCTCAACTAAAATAATTCTCAATCCAATTCTTAGTTAAAAGAACAAAGGCGTACTAATCAACCCTAATAATATAATATTTTAATTTTTGGAGTCATTGGAGTCGCCATTTTCAGTGTTAGGTTTCACAATCCACATCTATTTATACACAAACTTTCTGTAAGAAAGGCCCACCTATCTTGTTTTGCGCCAACCCTAATAATATTATTTTTTTTTTGAAAAAAAAAGTGAGTCAGAAATGGTTGGCGTAGTTACAATATGGCCGCACAATTTTGGAGTTTATGGCGCACGTTTTGCACTTTTAGGCTTCAGCAACTTTCCTATGACTTGACTTTAAGTGTGAAAACGACATGACATTGGTGTTAATTTCATGTATTATAATTTCTTTTTTCTTGGTAAAAAGTCTCTCAAGGATGTCTCAATTTTAATGTCTACCGAATCAACTCTAAAAAGAAAAAATCAAAGTAATATAATCAATGTCAATTTTGAAAGCAAATTTTTAAAGATAATTAATTATAAAATTAATATTTTTTTTGTTTATTTTATATAATTTTGATTGGTATAATAATTAATTTAGGCCTTAAATATCATTATTTTTTTTTCTATTTTAAGTATTTTTTAAGTTAAATTTATTTATATATTTTTTTGACTTTTTAGATTTTTTAAAAATTTCATTCATTTTTGGTGAGTCGTTGAAAACATCAAAAATAACACATCCCTATGAAATAACGAAAAAGAAAAAGAAGTAGAGTCAAATCCAGTGCAACTTTTCTAAAACATACAAAGCAGTCGCCTTTGCACAATATGAAAAGCTCACTTTTGGAAGAACATGGACGGAAGCGTCAGTTCTGTAATGTAGAGAAACGATCAATACTCATTGAGAAGGCTAAGTGTGGATTCTAAGCCTCATGAACCTTTTTTTGAGGAATCTCGACAACTTTTGACTAGATGAGTTTAGGGAGACAGAGTTTTTATAAAAAAGATGAGTCTCAAATTGTGCTATTCCATCCCCTATTTATAATACATGAAAAACTTAATTCATATTTAAACACTAAAAGATAAATAAAGATAAAAGCTGAAATTAAATCTAAATAATAATCCTAACAATAATCTTAATAAAGTTTAAATTTAAATAGATTCTTATATTTAGAAAAAGAGATACAGTTCAAATATACGTCATGTTTTTTTTTTTTTTTTTTTCTTGAAAAAAATTAAAAATATATATAATAGTCGTTTTCAAGCAGAATATTGGTAATAAATTTTTTCAAAAAATAAGCACTCGCACGGAGAAATTAATTAAAAATAAATAAAACAGTTGTCTTAAGTTGCAAGGAGAGATTAATTAAAAAAAGAAGAAAAGAACAATAAATTAAAAGATCTCAATGTGGCGTTTTACAGTATGCATATTATCAGCTTTTATGCTTACAATTTATTGTTTTCACTTATGGCCCATTTTCTCGAAAACTAAATCTACTACTGTTTACAACTATGGGATTAAAATATTTATAATTCAGCAAATGCAACTGTTTTCTTCCCATCATGTGCTTTACGGAAAAAATGTTTGACGTAATCTAAATAAAGAACTTGTTTATAAATCGGCTTCTCACCATTTTCGATCAATTCAGGCAATGGTCCGATCATATCATTAGGTCTTGGGTTTACGAAAATGGGGACTGAAATTCTGTTATTGCTTCCATTGGCAACCACACGATGTTCCACACTCTTGTACTTTCCATTGCTCATTATTTGCAATGCATCTCCGACGTTGATCACGAGAGAACCCTTGATCGGAGGAACGTGGATCCAATTATCTCCGTCATTTCCTCTAACAAAAAGTCCACCGATTTCATCTTGAAGGAGAATTGTAAGGGTCGAAACATCAGAGTGTCGACCAACTCCAACAGTGAGTTCGGGGTTAGGACATTTGGGATAATAGTTAAGGTTAGTCCTCATCGAACCCATCAACAAGGATTCTTTTGTTTCATCAATCTCATTCACATTTAGACCCTTCATTAGCACTTTTAATAACTGTTTAATTACAACTTCGGACTTCCTCATATAATCCAGCACTTGCTCCCTGTAACCCAAAAAGGAATCGATTAATATGCTTGTTAGCTAATTATGTGCATGTCAAGTACGATTGAGAAAATCGGATTAAATTTGTCGGTTGAATTATTTGAATGAGGTATCTGATATGGTTATATATATAATAAAAAATTTAGACAATTAATCAAAAACATATTTAAGATTTTTTAAGAAAATATATATGTTAGGATCATTTATGATGAAAATATATATTTACCTGCAAACGGAAGGCCATAGTGCAAAAGCTTCCTCTTCAGAGACATAAAACAAGCTAAGGTAATCTTTCCATTCAAGTGCCTTTTCAGCTTGAGGTGTAAAACTCGTGCCAAACCTAACACTGTTTGATGGCGAATGTTCCTTGGAGTACTTATTCTTAACCTCAGCTGCTAAGCCAAAGAACTTGTAAGTAGCATCTTTAACATTCTCCAGAACTTCAATCGGTACATCGTGGTTAACAATCTGAAAGAACCCCCATTTCGAAGCCGCTTCACATATCGACTTCTCCACTTCGGGGTCATTCGGATTTGACATGTCAATGATGGGGATTGATTCTTGAGCTTGAACGTTTGTCATGCACATCCTTTCTTCCAAAGGCTGGATGTATTGTTTTGGAAGAGCTTTGAGACCCATTTCGGATAAACCCTTCACTCCATTCCCTTGGTTAATAACGAAATCAATGAGAACCGAGGAATTGCTGAATGGTTCGGAAAGTGATGGAGCCATTGTTTTTGGTGAAGAGATTTGGTTTGGATAGTGTTTGCAAGAGAAAGCTATGATGAAAGCTTGGTTTCAATCCACAACTATTTATACACAAAATTTCCTGTATGAAAGCCTCACCATCCCTAATAACATTATAATATTAAAAAAAATTGAAATTTTAAAAGAAAAAGGATGGTCAAAAATGGTGAGCACAGTGTCGCAGCTCAATTTTTTGAATTGATTTTGCCACTTTTTGTAACTTTCCTACAACTTTCTTTTAAATGTTAAAACGCGACATTATCCGTACGACTTAGGCACTTTTCAGCTTTGGCTAACCTTCTTACAACTTTCTTTTAAATGTTAAAGCACGACATCATTCGTACGACTTAGGCACTAAACTGGAAAAAAGATTGATCCATTTTCCTATTAATCCATCCTTCTATTATATAAAAGGATCAGTCCCTATACTAAACACATCAATTCATTTTCATTAAAAGATTTACTAAGAAAAGATTGATACTTATATTAAAGGGATTAATCCCTCTTCTGTAAAGTAATAAACATGATTACTGAAAGCATATATATATATTGGGGATCAACCCCATTAAGCAATGAACAAATAAAAAATAGTAGAAGAAATTGAGAAATTAAATACAAAAATTTAACATAAAAAAATTCCTTCAAAGAGAATAAAAAACTACAGATAAAGATATTTTATTTTATAACAAATTTATATGCACTATTACTTTTGTATTTGTTTTTAATAGATATAATATTGTATAGGATGAATATTCGATGTAGAGGAAAATGAAAACTTCATGTTACGAAAATGAAAACTTCAGTTTCATGATGCAATATTAACAATATTTGTACATGCCTTCATAGGGAAGTAAAGTATTTCATTATATCCAATGTTAAATCTCTTTGTGCATTTCATATTTGGTTTGTAAAATTTTACAATGCTCCTTATGTACTCCCAATAGCCTTCAAAAAGATATGCCTCAACTTGTCGCTTAAGAAAGAGGTCGCCATTTAGTCAACAGTCATAATATTTGATTTAGCATTTTTTTTATGAATTAAATGTGTAAAGTCAATGATATACTTCCGTTGTTTCTTGTGACAATGATCTAATGCTTATGTTAATTTATGTCTAAGTAAAAGAAAAGGTGTGATAAATATTCTTTCTTTAAGATTATTTTTAGTTATATTTATAAATTTATAATAAAAATTTTAAAATTTTAAATTTTTATTATAAAATATAATATAATATTTATCAAAATTTTAATCTTTATTGTACAATTTATCAATTACAAGATAAAGTTTAACTATGGATAAAGATATTTGCATGTGCATTGGTTCAAATTTCAAACTTCGTTATTGTTTAAGTCATGTAAACCTTTAATTTTCTTGCCGACAATTTATTAATACATTGCTTGATAATGATTTTAGTAACAGTTTATATAAAATTTAGTTATGTTTTTATTATGATTCAATATATATTAGTTTACAATTTTATGGGTTATTTCAATTTTAGTTGTGAAATTATTATTTTATTACAATATTTCTTATAAATTTTTTTAATTTTTTTGTATTTTAATTTAATTTAATTTCAATTAAATAATAGTATTTTTAAATAAATAATTAGTATGGTTGCTTATTTTTTTTACCAATTGGATTTTATTTTACTACACCATAAAATTAAACAATTATAATAATATCGTTATGTATAAACTTTTGAAACCAAATATATTATTGCTAAAATTAACTTTACTCAATGACTAAAAGTCATTATGTAACATAAAACGTATCCAATTATTATGTCATTGCAAATTAATATTTTGCAGCTATATAAATATCGTTATGTAAAAGTATTAACAATCATATTATTATTATTGCTTAAAGAATTTGACTGTTATAGGCCAATTTTGGCCTGATAAATTAAACCTATTAAACCCACCCAAAAATTAAAACCCAATATCAGTCCATATTACAAACCCATTTAATTGCAAATTACACCCAAACCCCTTACAATTTTAAACAGACCCGAATGGCCCACCTACACTACCCAAACCCGGTCAGACCCAATTTACAGCAGCCCAAACTTAACCCAACAGACCAAAATCACAAGCCCAATACCCCTAGCCCGTTACAACCTAGTCCAAATCAGAGAACAAAAAATCAAAAAATTAAACCTAACCCTAACCCCTAAAATCGGCGCCGCAACTACCCCTGGCCACCAACTGCTCTCTACCGACAGCCACCTGCTCCAGCGATCATTCAAACGTAACCCATGCCCTGCAAATGAAGCAAACACGCAAACAGGGGCAAGAAAAAAAGCAAAATAATAATAAAAGCAATGTAAAATCGACTATATAAGTCGAACACAAGATTGTAAAGGGGTTGAAAAAATTTTCTAATAAAAATACCAAATCTTGAGCATAAAACCAGATCAAGTGATTCAATAGCAAAAATATCACAAAATCGGGAACAACCAGCAACAAAGAAAAAGGATTCGAGTTTAGGAGGTGATTCTATCGTTTTACAACTTATTTCCGAATCTGCCTTTTGATTTTTTCTTTATACTACGTTATATATATATATATATATATATATATATTAGAGGTTAAAAAAAAAAAAGAGGAAAGAAAACTGACCCTTTTGAAGTTCCGGCCACCGTGTGCGGTGGCCGGCGGTGCGCGTCGCGGCGGAGGCCCGATCGGGGGCTTGGCTGGGGCACATGCACGGAAGGAGAGGATTTTGAAGGGTTGAAACCCTTTTTTTTGAAGCAGCAAGTAAAAATGAAGGTTTTACAAAAAAATTGTGCTTTTATACCCCCACCATACGACACCGTTTTGGTGTCAAAACTCAGGGCTAAAACGACGTCGTTTTGCCCTAGGTTGGATCGACCCGACCCTTACCCGCCTAGGATCCGCGTGTTTTTAACACAGAAGGGCTAATTGTGCATTTAGCCCTTCCGCTTTTTCAAGGCTATGCAATCGAGTTCTTGTGTTTTTAAATTGGCCCAATAATTTACCATGTCGTACGATTTAGTCCTTTCTGCCACGACACCGTTTCAAAGGCACGGTAAAATTGCCCTTTTGGTCCCCTTATGTCTCCCCCGTGTCCAAATAGATCCTTCCCTTTCGTTTTATTTTCGAATTTGCCCGAAAATTTAGCTTTTAACCCGATTTCGTCCCGTTTGTATTATTTTCGTTTTAATACTTTGTTAGCATTATTATTATTATATATTATTATTATATCATATTTAGTATTATTATTTTAAATATTATGACTTACCTATTTTTACTACTACATTTACTAGTATTATTATTATTATTATTATTTATTATACTTGTTGTCGATACCATTTTTAAAAAGGAAAAACGGAAGTCGACTTAAAATACACAAGGATCGGAGTCGCCACCAATCTTTGTTTAGGTGTGATTGGTCACCTCAAAAGGGCTTACTTTAAAAACAATTTAGTTTGTTAAAACACGATTTTAGGTCTGCGAATATCAGAAAATTGAGTTCGAGAGTGAGTTACGTACGGGGAAGGATTAGCACCCCCGATACGCCCAAAATTGGTACCTTGTCGATTAATTAGTGTTTTTTAAAATCGATAATTTGAAAATTTGAAAGAATTTTAAATCGATCCTTATTTGCTTTAAAATCATTTGGGTAAGTTGTAAGCATAAATCGAAGGCTGGTTCACCTTAAGGTAAAGCATCACATCCAATACGGTAGGACACGACATTTCGGCCTTTGAGATTAAACTTGCCTTCTATTTAGGATTTGGGCATTTGTACTTAAAAGGATATTTGAATACTTTGGGAACAAAGGAAATCGAAACCCAATACGTTAGGGCACAATTCCTCGAATCCCTAAGTACCGAACATTGCCTCGATTTTTGGAAAACCTTATACCGAGATAACAAAATGTCATATTCAATGCGTTAGAACATGACACCTCGAATTCTCGAGAATGAATTTTTATACAAAAACTATATGTTGGTTTTGAAAGGTTTATGCGGAGGTTTAGACTTAAACGAGAAACCGCGGCCCAATACGTTAGGGTACGATTCCCGAGTGTCTAAATACGGAACATTCGCCTTTGTAAGAAAATTTTTTGTAACGGGTAAAGGAAACTTGAAATATATGTGATAAAAGCATAACAAAGTGAAATACGGAAATGGAATATATAAAAAAACGATTAATGATATGCAAAAGAATAATAGTACTTTAGAAGCCTTTTATTTGAATTTATGTTTTAAGAAGGTTATTCGAGCATTTAGATTTAGACGAGAAAACCGAAATCCAATACGTTAGGGCACGGTTTCTCGAATTTCTAAACACCAAACATTGCCTTTATTTGAAATTAATTGAAAATAAATTCAAACGATAAAATCCGTAACAAGGTTTAAAAACAATTCCCGTGTATTTAATTTAAAAGTATGCAAACAATAAAAACGCGGATACACCAACAACATAAACATGGTAATACGCAACATTAACAAATGCGAATGATATTAAATAATATTATAATGGTATTTAAGAAAACATATAATAATACGAAATGTTTATACATAATACGTAGTGCAAAAATATACATATTAAAATATAAGACAATATGCAAACATGTACGATATAATATTAATGCATATATATATATACAAGATACTTGTAAAATATACACAATGAGTGTTAAAAAAATATAAAACAAAAAAAAAAATATATATATATATATATATATATATATATGACATTGAAACATAAGTTAACATATAAAAATGTACACAAATATAAGTAGTATAAAAAATATATGTATGGATATATACATACATATTAAATATATATATATATATATATGTAACAACACTATTAGAAGTATATACATGAAATATTAGAGATAATAATAGTATTAAAATAATTAGAAACACACACAAAATACAATATTAGAAATGTATACACATATACACAAGTTATAAGCAAAATAATACTAATAATAGTAATAAATATGAAAGTAAATAAATAACAAACATAATAGTGAAATTAAAATATCAAAACAGTAAAAGGATGAAATTAGAAACAGAATTGAATTTTCTGGCCAAATTTTAAAATTCGAGCAAAATAAAGGGGCCTATTTGAACACGGGTTGAACTACGAAGGACCAGAAACGAAATTTTTCCTCGCCCTTAAAACGCAGCGTATCAGGGAGGATTAAATCGTGAACCAAAACGAATCAACGGGGCCAATTATAAATAATTAAAACTTGATTAAAAATTAACAAAAAGCGGAAGGACAGAGGTGGCAAATGTCCCCTATGACGTCATAACGCGCGGACCTTGATTCGGAGCGGGTCGGGTCGATCCGACCCGCGGTTAAAACATCGTCGTTTTCGTTCAACCGGGGGGGTCCAAAACGGTGCATTTTGACCCCCTATATAAGTTAAAAATTTTTATTTTTTTCATTTGTATCGTGGGGAAGAAAAAAAGAAAGGAGAGAGAGGGAGAGAAAAGGGGAGAGAGAGAGAGGAGGGGAGGGGTCCGGTCCCAGGTCCGGTCGTCGGACCACCACCATCGCCGTCGCGCCGTCGCCGAAGCTCCGTCGCCGGCCACCGCCCGCGGTGGCCGGAAATCGTAAAAAGTAATATTTTTTTATTTTTTTTGTATTTTTCTCTAATAATATATATCATATATACATATATATATTCGTAAAATTAGAAAAAAGGATTCGAAAACAGAAAAGAAAAAAGAAAAGGATTTACCTCCGGGTTTTTGAATCTAGTTTCTGGATTTCTGTATTGTGATTATTTTATTTCGTATGGCTACCTTTTTTGTGTTTAAACTCTATTTTTTGATTTCTGGAAAGCTTTTTATTATCCAAAAAAAATGACCCCCCCTTACAATAGATTTTTGAAGGCTTTTTATAGCCATTTACAAGCACTGTTTTACTAGTATTTCTGTCATTTCTTGCTACTGTGTTGCATATTTGTTTCATTTGCAGGGCATGGGTCACGGTGGAGCAGGTGCGGCCCTGGCAGAGAGTTGGTGACGCGGCAGAGGGCAATTGGGGCTTGTGGCGCTGATCTAGGGTTAGGGTTTCAAAGATTTTGTCTCTGATTTTGGGTTGTTGGGTCAAACGGGTATTGGGCCAGTTTGGTAGGCTAAATGGGCTGACCGAGTTTGTGTAAATGGGCATGGTATTTGGGTTAGTGGATCTAGGTAGGCAGATTGGGTTAATTGGGTTTGATTTCGGGTCTGTACTTGGGCTCCGAGTATTAGGGGTTTTGGGTTATAAACGGGTTTGGGCTGTTGTTTGTATAAATGCCAAAATTGGCCTGTAACACTTGTTATTGATATTGTTAATACTAGTTTTGGTTGTAATTAATCTTTTTAATGTACTCATATATACGTATATATTTATCATCATTATTAGTTATATTTTAATATTTGTATTTCTAATACATATATATTGTACATATATATATATATATATATATTTTTTAAAAATCTATGTATTATACATATATTCTTTTAATACGCCTTGTGTATATATATATATATTTAATTCTATATTATATATACGTATTTCTAATATTACGTTAGGTCTTTCATATATTTTTAATATTATTAAGTATGTACTTTATACTATCTTAGGTATACCTAATAATATATTATGTACATGTTATATATATATATATTTTCAATATTATGTTTTATATATGTATTATATATATTTTTTATCCACATATTTTACGTGTATATTTTTAACTATATTATATATATATTTTAATATCCTACTATTCATATGCTTTTTATATTATCATTTCATATATATATATCGTATATTTTTATGTATTATGTATATTTTTGCATATGTCCTTTTAATATTATATCTTCTCATATATTACGTATATATATCTTCAATACATTTTTACATATATTATAATCATATATGTATATTCATATATATCCTTTAATGTTATAAGCTTTACAATATACTTCTCGTATACACTTTTACCATGTTGTATGTTTAGTTATCATATTGTTCATACTTTCATACTATCCCATGCGTACGTTTTGCTATAACTACGACATACTCTTTTAAAATACACTCTTGTTATGTTCCTTTACTGTAACTATCATTGTTGCTATCCTTTAAATATCATATTTTCAAGTTTAATTGCATTACCATTTCAAAATCTCATTCAATTCAAGATATTTTTAAAACGAGGTAATGTTTTTGTGTTTAGAGATTCGGGAAATAGTGCCCTAACGTGCTGGGTTGCGATTTCTCGTTCGTCTAAATACCTAAAATACCCTCCTAAATTTTACAACTCGCGAGATAACTTTAGTTTCGAGGAATTAAAGAACTTCGTGTCCAATCGTGCTGGATGTGATGTTCGTATTCTTCCGAAGCGAAGGAATCTCAATTTTCCAACCCAAATCATCCCAATTTTATTCAAAATGTTCCAAAAACGAGGCAATATTTTTGTGTTTAGAGATACGGGAAATAGTGCCCTAACGTGCTGGGTTGCGATTTCTCGCTCATCTAAATACCTAAAATACCCTTTTAAGCAAAATTTTGTAACTCACGAGACGACTTTAGTTTCGAAGGATTTAAAGAACCTCGTGTCCAATCGTGCTGGATGTGACGTTCGAATTCTTCCGAGGCAAAGGAATCTCGATTTTTCTACTCGAATTATCCCTGTTTCAAAAAAGAATCCTATTTTTAAATCTTTCCAAATTTCGACTTAAGATAGAAAATTGCTCAATTAGGTACCAATTTTGGGCGTTGCGAGGGTGCTAATCCTTCCCCGCGCGTAACCGACTCCCGAATCCATTTCCTCTAATTCTTCGTAGACCAAAGCATCTTATAAGATGACCCAATCACACCTAAAAAGGTTGGTGGCGACTCCCCATTTTCATTTTTTAAGTCGACCCTCCGTTTTTCTTCAAAAAAAATGGTTTCGACAGCTTAGCGACTCCACTGGGGACGTTAAGTGAGTCAAGCCGGAAATTGATCATTTTCTGTCTTAATGTTAGAAATTTTAAATTTTTTTTAAACACGATCTTTTACATGTGATTTGTTGTATATGTTTGTTATTTTTCCTCGCACACATTGCATCTGCATGACCGTTGTGGTCATACCCTTAAATGGGAGTGAGAAGCTACGCTTTCGTGAGGTTTTCACCTCCGCATGGGCTAGTGGATTGCTTCCGGGATACATCCGTACCTATGTGCTTCGTGAGATTTTCATCTCCGCATGGCAGTAGGGAAATGTGTCCCCCTGAACTGAACTTGGTCCATATGAGCCTATAATGGGTGAGGATCGAGGAATCTGCTGGTTCAGGTACCCTTTTTCTCTAGAACTGAAACGCATATAGTGAGCCTTAAGTGCCTGCCCTAGGTAGTACGCAAGTGACCTTTAGTGACTACCCATGTAGGTGCTTGTTTATTTTCTTTGAATTATATCTGTTATATGTGACACTAACCCATTTTACTTTGTCCTCATTACATGTCATCCAGCATTTAAAGGTATCGATGCACGGTTCGATTTCTAAGTTAGAAAGTTTTGTAATGGGGAATGAATATCTTGATAAAGTGGAAGACAACGCCAACATCTGCGCATGGTCAGAGAAAGCCCAGTTAGAAAAGGGAGATAGTGTCACCGAGGGGTATACGTCGGAGCTGTTGGACTTTACTCGTATCAGTTCGGCACAGAACGAGCTTCAGGAATTGAGGGACATTTGGGCCCAGTGGGATGATGAAGCTAAACAATTGTTCTATCAGAATTACGGAGATCTTCCCTATCTGCTAGACATTAAGGTAGATAAGCATCTGTTTCGAGCCATGGTACAGTTTTGGAACCCTGCTTATAGCTGTTTTACATTCGGTGAGGTAGACTTAGTACCCACTTTGGAAGAGTATACTATCCTGCTCCGTTGTCCAAGAGTTCAAGATAACAAAGCTTATGTTCAGGCTGTCAATCTCCCAACTTTCGTGAAAAAATTAATGATTATCACGGGAATGAGTGAGCAGTGGGCCGCAGCTCGAATCCAACAAAAAGGTGATAGTAAATGTATTCCGTGGGCAAGTCTAAGGGATCTGATATTGACGCACCTCGACATGAAGAGGAAGGTGGATGCCTTGGCCTTAAGTATCTATGGGTTGGTGATTTTCCCGAAGGCTATGGGGCACATAGACGAGGCGGTCACGGATTTATTCGATCGACTCGACAAACAGGTCACACCCGTGCCTGCAATCCTGGCTGAAACATTTCGATCCTTGAGTGCATGTCGGAGAACTGGTGAAGGTAGATTCATCGGTTGCGTACAGTTGTTGTTAGTTTGGTTCCACAGTCACTTTTGGAGGGTCGATAGGGGTCCTTGCTGAGTATTCTTTCAGGACTATTCTCCCTTAAAAGAAGCAGCAACTACGCCAAGAAGGGACGACATCAAGGAGGAAAGATGGATAGAGATACTTCGGAATCTCCGAGAAGAAGATGTTGTATGGAAAGCTCCTTGGATGGCTCCTAAAGAAATCCTTTATCGTTGCGGGACTTTTGATTGGGTACCTCTTCCTGGAATCTGGGGAGTTATCGGTTATACGCCATTACTCGTTCTGAGGCAGTACAAAGCGGAACAGTTTATACCGGTAACACGAGGCCTGGCCCAAAGTGATTTCTCATACAAAGGCGATCATTATAAAAAGAAGATACGAGAGATTTTCGACGCCTGGAAAAAGATTTACTGTGTGAAGGTTTTGACTGATGGCCCGACGACGACCCCTGAGTACAAAGAATGGTTTAACAAGAGGACCAATGACAACATCCCGAGGCCGAGTTTGGAAACTACTCGATCAATAGAGAAAAGCTTGCGGGTGGTTCCTTCAGAATTAGAACTCGTAAAGTTAGAGTTTGAGAGGAAGAGTCTAGAGCTCACGAAACAGATAGAGAAGTTGGAAGAAGAGAAGATGTATCTGAGCTTAGATGTTGATGTCTAGAAAATTGAGGTTGAAAAGGTAAAGAAAGAAAAAAGGAAAATAGAGGAAGATCGAGACGACCTGAAGGAACGATATAAGAGAATGCAACTGTTAAATAAGAGAGCCGGATTGGGAAAGACTTCTGAACAATGGCAACTAGAAGTTCGGGAAGAAAAAGCCAAAGCCGACCATTGGGAGAAGAAGTTCCAAGAAATGCGGGCACAGAATCAAGCCCTAGAAAGGAACTTGGTAGAAAATCAGAAGGAAAATCAAGGATTAAAGGCTAAGGTGAATGAACTCGGACAGTCCCTTCATCTTCACCGAAGTCGTAACTCCGCGGCCGAGTTGAAGGCAAGTCAAGACAAAATTGAGGAAATAAAACATCAGATCGAGGGGCTAGAAGCAGCATTACAAGACTGCGGACTCCGGATTGAGCAGCTTGAGGCGCGAGAGGAACACTGGAAGGGAAAGCTTCACCATTTCCAAAATCAAGTCAGAGATAGGGATTACCTTATGGGGGAGGCCATCGTCCAGATTCGAGAAGTCGCCAATCATCTGCAGGACTTGGCAATACAGGCCGATGTGTTAAGTGTCAAATACGAGCTAGAATCAGACCGAGGTCGAGAATTGGCCGCGTTGCTTAGGAAAATTAAGACTCTAGGCTTAAAGGCAAAGGCATATCTGTAATCAGCTTGTTGTAAAAAACTTTTGTTCTTGTTATTTAAAAAGGTTGAGACTCTGGATCTAACAATGAAAGTGTCTGTAATCCGTTTTATGTAAGGATTTTTGTTCCTTAAACAACGTTTTCTAAATTGAAACTGAATCGGGATCGATATCTTTTGCATTCATGCATTCGCATTGCATCACATCACATGCATTTAAACCGAAAAGACCCTGATTAGTGAAAGTTATTACAGAAGAAAAGAATCTAGAAACTCCACATCCTTACGGTACACGCGCTAAAACCAAGAATATGGATCAAAGATTCGAACAACTCCAAAAGGAGATGCAGGAGCAATTGCAAGAACAATTGGTAAAAATGCAAAACGATATGCGAGAACAAATGTTGGAAGCCCAGAAAAGTATGGTGGCTGAAATGGCCCAACTGCTGAAAGGGGCAATAGATAAAGGAAAGGCCCCTATGGCTACCACCGGAGAAGACAATGATGATTATCCTCCGGGTTTCACCCCACCCGTACACAAACACAGACCGAAGCACCCCAGCGAAGGCCGTCTGTTACCATTAGGCCTCAACAGGGGCAAATTGATATTGGAATGCCTGTGAACTTACAAGACGGCTCGGGGTCCAACCCGTTAGACAATCCTATCAATTCACTCACCCCTGATTTGGACTTGGCCGAAAAGGAGAAGGAAAGAACCGAATCCTCAAGACAATTAGAGGAGCGCTGCAGGTGGTTGGAGGAAAAGTTCAGAGCTTTAGAGGGTGCTGATGGTCGACAGGGAATGGACGCCAAAGAATTTAGCTTGGTCCTAGACTTGGTCCTCCCCCATAAATTTAAAATGCCAGAATTTGAAAAATACAATGGGACTAGCTGTCCTGAAGCCCACCTCACTATGTTTTGTAGGCGAATGACAGGGTATGTAAACAATGATCAACTTTTGATCCATTGTTTCCAGGACAGTTTGGTTGAGGCCGCGGCAAAATGGTACAATCAATTAAGCCGCGATAGGGTCGGTTCCTGGAGAGACTTAGCACATGCCTTCATGCAGCAGTATAGCCACGTGGCTGACTTGACGCCCGATCGAATTACTCTGCAGAACATGGAAAAGAAGCATAATGAAAGCTTCCGACAATACGCACAAAGGTGGAGAGAGGTCGCCATGCAAGTTCAACCACCACTACTAGAGAAGGAAAGTACTATGCTATTCATAAATACCCTGAAAGCCCCATTCCTTACTCACATGATTGGAAGTACCACCAAGAGCTTTGCCGACATAGTTATGGCGGGGGAAATGATTGAAAACGCCATAAGAGGTGGTAAGATAGAGGGGGAAACCGCTAAAAGGCCAGCCCCAAGAAGGAAGGATAACGAAGTAAACAACGCGAGTAGTTACAACTCGAGGGCAATTACGGTTAGCCAGCCGAGAGTGGCTACAGGTGGGAAACAGGGTTCCCAAAAGCAGGAATCTAGTTCAAGACAGAACTCTGAGAAGATGCAGTTCACACCTATTCCAGTGACGTATAGAGAGCTTTATCAAAGCTTATATAATGCACACGCAATAGCTCCCTATCACCTGAAACCCCTGCAGCCCCTATATTCCAAATGGTATGATGCTAATGCCAAGTGTGAATACCATGCCGGAGTACAGGGACATTCAATTGAAAATTGCGTCAGCTTCAAAGAAAACTTCCTTTTCAGTTCAAGTGTTGATTAGAAATTTCAAACAATCCGATCCTAGGAAAGGATCATTTTTTGGCAGGTCATAATAGAACCAACTTGATCTAGGGCATACAAACAGAGTGTGAATGACACCTTGAGTGAAACTTGGATGAACGAGTAGTGATAGCCGAAGTAGGGATCATTCTCATAACATTTTGCATCATAATATGCGCAATTAGGAAGCATTTAACTCATTTTGATCATGGCATCCTAATCATTTGCATAAGCATAAACCTCAGGAAATCAATTCTACAGATAGATCAGCCACTCGCCTTAACCCCCTAAGCAGTAGGGTAACAGGCAAAATAAAGCAGATCTTATCTTCGCTGAGCAGGAGCGGGGCAGATCAAATTCCAACAGATCTTAACTCCCTAAGCAGTAGGGTAACAGATCGAATTTTGGCGAATCTTATCTCCATACAGCAGTATTGGAGCAGGTTTCAGCCACTCACCTTAACCCTTAAGCAGTAGGGTAACAGGTAAAATAAAGCAGATCTTATCTTCGCTGAGCAGGAGCGGGGCAGATCGAATTCCAACAGATTTTAACTCCCTAAGTAGTAGGGTAACAAATCGAATTTTGGCAAATCTTATCTCCATACAGCAGTATTGGAGCAGGTTTCAGCCACTCGCCTTAACCCCCTAAGCAGTAGGGTAACAGGCAGAATGGAACAGATCTTATCCCTTTGTGTTGGCAGATAGCAGACCAGAAAAGCAGATTTGACAATCTTTGTATTGTTTAGCAGAAAAGATTGAAGTTACAGATCTCTTCTCTCTAAATTATTATATCTCTGAAGATGCAAGTCGATTGAAACCGCAAGACATACTCCTGAAGTTGCAGTGGATTGAGCCAAAGCTACAAGAGGCGGTGGGCTGGAAAGAGACTACCTGAACCAAAAGAGCACCGATGAGAAGTCAAGATTTGGCGAGACCAGGCAAAATTGGCCTTTTCTTTGTGTCTTTGCTCTATTCCCGTTTCACGACAATGAGCAAAGAGGGGCAGCTGTTATAGGCCAATTTTGGCCTGATAAATTAAACCCATTAAACCCACCCAAAAATTAAAACCCAATATCAGTCCATATTAAGAACCCATTTAATTGCAAATTACACCCAAACCCCTTACAATTTTAAACAGACCTGAATGGCCCACCTACACTACCCAAACCCGGTCAGACCCAATTTACAGCAGCTCAAACTTAACCCAACAGACCAAAATCACAAGCCCAATACCCCTAGCCCGTTACAACCTAGTCCAAATCAGAGAACAAAAAATCAGAAAATTAAACCTAACCCTACCCCCTAAAATCAGCGCCGCAACTACCCCTGGCCACCAACTGCTCTCTACCGACAGCCACCTGCTCCAGCAATCATTCAAACGCAACCCATGCCCTACAAATAAAGCAAACACGCAAACAGGGGCAAGAAAAAAAGCAAAATAATAATAAAAGCAATGTAAAATCGACTATATAAGTCGAACACAAGATTGTAAAGGGGTTGAAAAAATTTTCTAATAAAAATACCAAATCTTGAGCATAAAACCAGATCTAGTGATTCAATAGCAAAAATATCACAAAATCGGGAACAACCAGCAACAAAGAAAAAGGATTCGAGTTTTGGAGGTGATTCTATCGTTTTACAACTTATTTCCGAATCTGCCTTTTGATTTTTTCTTTATACTACATTATATATATATATATATATATATGTAATATATTAGAGGTTAAAAAAAAAGAGGAAAGAAAACTGACCCTTTTGAAGTTCCGGCCACCGTGTGCGGTGGCCGGCGGTGCGCGTCACGGCGAAGGCCCGATCGGGGGCTTGGCTGGGGCACATGCACGGAAGGAGAGGATTTTGAAGGGTTGAAACCCTTTTTTTTGAAGTAGCAAGTAAAAATAAAGGTTTTACAAAAAAATTGTGCTTTTATACCCCCACCATACGACACCGTTTTGGTGTCAAAACCCAGGGCTAAAACGACGTCGTTTTGCCCTGGGTCGAATCGACCCGACCCTTACCCGCCTAGGATCCGCGTGTTTTTAACACGGAAGGGCTAATTCCGCATTTAGCCCTTCCGCTTTTTCAAGGCTATGCAATCGAGTTCTTGTGTTTTTAAATTGGCCCAATAATTTACCATGTCGTACGATTTAGTCCTTTCTGCCACGACACCGTTTCAAAGGCACGGTAAAATTGCCCTTTTAGTCCCCTTATGTCTCCCACGTGTCCAAATAGATCCTTCCCTTTTATTTTATTTTCGAATTTGCCCGAAAATTTAGCTTTTAACCCGATTTCGTCCCATTTGTATTATTTTCGTTTTAATACTTTGTTAGCATTATTATTATTATATATTATTATTATATCATATTTAGTATTATTATTTTAAATATTATGACTTACCTATTTTTACTACTACATTTACTAGTATTATTATTATTATTATTATTATTTATTATACTTGTTATTGATATTGTTAATACTAGTTTTGGTTGTAATTAATCTTTTTAATGTACTCATATATACGTATATATTTATCATCATTATTAGTTATATTTTAATATTTGTATTTCTAATACATATATATTGTACATATATATATATATATATATATATATTTAAAAATCTATGTATTATACATATATTCTTTTAATACGCCTTGTGTATATATATATTTAATTCTATATTATATATACGTATTTCTAATATTACGTTAGGTCTTTCATATATTTTTAATATTATTAATTATGTACTTTATACTATCTTAGGTATACCGAATAATATATTATGTACATGTTATATATATATATATATATATATTCAATATTATATTTTATATATGTATTATATATATTTTTTATCCACATATTTTACGTGTATATTTTTAACTATATTATATATATATTTTAATATCCTACTATTCATATGCTTTTTATATTATCATTTCATATATATATATCGTATATTTTTATGTATTATGTATATTTTTGCATATGTCCTTTTAATATTATATCTTCTCATATATTACGTATATATATCTTCAATACATTTTTACATATATTATAATCATATATGTATATTCATATATATCCTTTAATGTTATAAGCTTTACAATATACTTCTCGTATACACTTTTACCATGTTGTATGTTTAGTTATCATATTGTTCATACTTTCATACTATCCCATGCGTACGTTTTGCTATAACTACGACATACTCTTTTAAAATACACTCTTGTTATGTTCCTTTACTGTAACTATCATTGTTGCTATCCTTTAAATATCATATTTTCAAGTTTAATTGCATTACCATTTCAAAATCTCATTCAATTCAAGATATTTTTAGAACGAGGCAATATTTTTGTGTTTAGAGATTCGGGAAATAGTGCCCTAACGTGCTGGGTTGCGATTTCTCGTTCGTCTAAATACCTAAAATACCCTCCTAAATTTTACAACTCGCGAGATAACTTTAGTTTCAAGGAATTAAAGAACTTCATGTCCAATCGTGCTGGATGTGATGTTCGTATTCTTCCGAAGCGAAGGAATCTCAATTTTCCAACCCAAATCATCCCAATTTTATTCAAAATGTTCCAAAAACGAGGCAATATTTTTGTGTTTAGAGATACGGGAAATAGTGCCCTAACGTGCTGGGTTGCGATTTCTCGCTCATCTAAATACCTGAAATACCCTTTTAAGCAAAATTTTGTAACTCACGAGACGACTTTAGTTTCGAAGGATTTAAAGAACCTCGTGTCCAATCGTGCTGGATGTGACGTTCGAATTCTTCCAAGGCAAAGGAATCTCGATTTTTCTACTCGAATTATCCCTATTTCAAAAAAGAATCCTATTTTTAAATCTTTCCAAATTTCGACTTAAGACAGAAAATTGCTCAATTTGGTACCAATTTTGGGCGTTGCGGGGGTGCTAATCCTTCCCCGCGCGTAACCGACTCCCGAATCCATTTCCTCTAATTCTTCGTAGACCAAAGCATCTTATAAGATGACCCAATCATACCTAAAAAGGTTGGTGGCGACTCCCCATTTTCATTTTTTAAGTCGACCCTCCGTTTTTCTTCAAAAAAAAAATGGTTTCGACATTGATTTTATGGTTGTTAAAATAAATTTTTGACAATGACATATAGCTGATGTGTAATCTAATACACAACCAATTAAAATATCATTGCAAAATAATATTTGGCAACCAATAGTATTATTGTTACGTAAACAATTTGGCAAACATATCTTATGGTTGTTAAAACAATTTTTTTTTGAAATAACATTTAGTCGTTGTACAATGTAATACACAACCAACTAAAATGTCGTTACAAAATAATATTTGACAACCATTATATTATTGTTACATAAAAGATTTAGCATCTAAATTTACATTGTTACAAATTCTATTTTGCAACTAAAATATTGTTGTCATGTAATAATTTTTGTAATTGAAATATTGTCGTTGAGTTATAGATTTCGTAACCAATTTTCTTGTAACTAAAACATTTTTACACAAATAAATTAAGTAGTTGTTACAAAAGCATTATTTTTGAAAATGAAAAATGTTGTTGCAATATAAATAATTAAAAATGAGTTTTTAATTTTTAAAGTCGTTGTGCATACTTTAGACAATATAGGTATATGCAACAACTTTACAACGACTTTTTGTTGTTACAATAAAATTTTAACATCAGTCATACAACACTTAGTAACGACTTTTAGCATTGGTAATACCTTTGTTTCTTGTAGTGACAGTTGATAAAAATGGAGGTTTTGGGTTGTAAGTATTTAGGTTTGATATTCATAATGTGTAACAATATGTGTAGGTTTCTAAGTCCTTTTTTTTTTTGCAAATTCAATAATATTCATTCACCAGTAATGTCAAAGAGATGACAGAACTACAGCAAAAACATGAAACTTACACCCAAAGCAAACCGAAATCACAGTACCAGCTCAAAAATAAAATATAACCGCTATCTCAACACAACGAGAGATCACCACCAAGCTTTAAACAATTGTGCTCTATTGACGCCTGCCATTGCTAAGGAGAAAGCCATGTCATTACCTTTCTTGTCCGCCAAAGAGAAAACGACATTTTCCACTTTCAACATAGCTGCCTCAATCTCATTAAGTGCCGATTGAATCGACCACTGTCTCATCGCCTTATTCATGCACCAGCAGAACACCAAAGAAGACTCGACTTCGATGATAAGAGCCACATTAGACTTCCATTCCATGGCTAACAAAACTTCAAAAGCAATCTTTAACGCACCGATCTCAGCCTCCTTGGCATTATTTGCGAAATAGCACCCGAAAAAAAAAAAACTCTTGCAACACCTTTCATATCCCTCAAAATACCTCCGCATCTAGCTCTATCTTCGATCTCAAACCCGCACACATTAAACTTTAACCAGCCAAATGGAGTGAGTCTCCAAAAGAACTTGACAAATTTGAAATTTACAGGGATCACCGGACACCTGAGTGGTGAAATCCACCAAAGATTATCCACCAAAGATTCTCCTGCAGTAAAATCTCATTGTGGATAGATCTAAGCCATAGCAATACTCTCATCTTGGATTGAAATACCAAATTTACCTTGCTTACTCTTTTTATATAAAAAATCCACCCATTTCTTGCTAACCATATAGACCAACAGGCTGCCCCAATAGCAATCAACCATAAATTTTTCCTAAAACCATTAATTCAAACATTGTAGTATAAAACAAAAAAGCTAGCGAAATCTTTCACTTGCTTCCACTCCACCCACACCAGTTAAAAATTCTTCCCCAAAAACCATCAATAAATTTGCAATTAAAGAATAAGTGTGTAGAGCTCTCTGGCACACCTTTGCATCAAGGACAACCAATCGATAAATTTTGAATATTCACGTGTTAGTATGGGTTATTCCGAATATTAGCTTATTTATGTATAATTGATGCATTAGTCTAGATTATTCTAATTCTCCATCTATTTGTACTATAATAGTTTATTTTACTTTTTAGTTGTTAAGAAATTTAATTGTACTTTACCTGCAACCTTTAAAAAATTAAATATTTTATAATATTTTAATATTTTTAGAGTGTCAAAATTTTTTTATTAATTTTAGAAACCAAAATTACTATTTTCTCATGATTACATTTTAAAGTCTCTCTTTTGACCTAAATAATTTCTTTTCAAATTTTCTCCTCTTTCCATTCTTAATTTCTTGCTTTCATTGATTACAAACAGTTTTTATATTGAAAAGTTACCATAAGTAATTATAATTCAATACCAAAAAGGAAGTGTTGAACTTTTCTTTTATATTTTTATTGTTGAAAGCTATAAATTTCTAATTGAGTCGGTGTTAATCATATAATAATTTATTTAAAAAATTGTTAAAATATTCTTTTTATTTAAAATAAGTTAAATTATTCGAGAGTATTTTAATCTTTTTATTTAAACCCAAGTTAAATACATTAGAAAAATTTTAAATTTATCACATAACAAAAGCTTATTTTTTTAGCTCAATCAATTGATTATAATCAAGCAAAATTGAGTAATAAAAATTTTCAGCTCTGATCGACAGAGCTGCAAAAAATAGCAGTATAACTTACAAAGAAATATAACAGCAAGCAGGCTGCACTAATACAAATCACCAAAAAAACAACATATTACCATTAAGCTTTAAAAAAGTGATTCCTGGACAGTCCAGCGTTTGCCAATAAATTAGCCATACCATTTTCTGACTATTTGTGACCACAAATTTTATCTCCACCATTCTTCTAACAAAAGCTTCATTTTATATTTTATACATTTTAATTTTATTATGCACATTGTATTACCTAAATCAATTGTATATCTTTGTAAAGTTGTTGATTGAGTTAGTCTCACAAGTTAACTCGACATTAACTCAACATTGATGATAACATCCTGATAAACAATTATAGTTCATTTAATATTCTTAATCTAATATATTTACATGTCTAAATTTTATTTACTCACAATTTAATCTAATTTCTTTTATTTTAATATCATACATATTACACGTGTAATTATTAATTAGTTTTAAATCATATGTTTTATTGTTTACTGTATGTTATTTATAAATATATTTTTATATTTTAAATATGTAATTTTGACACACATACACGTATAATAACATTTTTAAGTATATTCTATTTGTATTTTACTATTTGTGTAATTAATTTTTTTTTCTGCTCCAGTTGTCACGTATTGAGTATTGACCTTTTTATTACTCTTTTCCGAACGATTTTTCAATGAATATTAATTTACGCTGCTTTCCGTCCTTGGATAAACATCAACATTAAAAAATTTATATTTTATTGTGAATAAATTATATGAAGATGAATATTAAAAAGTATAATTTTTATGCACCAATAAAATAGAGGCGTATTATTAAATTTTAAAGATAATAATGTATTATTATATATTTATTTATATCTAATATCTTTTTCAACTTAATTTAATTTTAATTAAATTATTTAAAATAATTACTTTTTTAAACTATAAGTAACATTTTTTTCTTTTACAAATTTTAATTATTTTATTTTTTCCGTAAGTTAATATTTTTATTTTTGTGCCACCAATTTTGAAAAAAAGAATTAGTTATTTTTGTTCAATTTTTTTCATGTTATTGACACATAATTTTAGTAATTATTTTACAGAAAACCTCGAATCTTGAACTCAAACCCTAAACCTTGAATCTTGAACCCTAAACCTCAAAGTTTAGGGTTTGGATTTAGGATTTAAAATTTAAGGTTTCGGTTTGAGTTTTGGGTTCGAGATTCAAGGTTCATGTTTAGAGTTCAAGAGTTTAGGGTTACAAATTTGGGATTTAGGGTTCGGGCTCAATGTTCAAGGGTCCAGGGTCACATGTTACTAGTTTGGTGTTTAGGGTTTGGTTTCAAGGTTTAAGGGTCCATGGTTATCGTTTAGGGTTTATGATTTATGATTTAAGGTTTTAGAATTAGGGCTTGGATTTATAGTTTGGGGTTTAAAGTTTGAAGTTCTGGACTTAGGGTTCATGGTTTTGGATTTTGGGTTGTGAATAAAAAAAATTACCAAAATTATGTGTCAATGATATAGAAAAATAGTTAAAATGTTATTAAATAATTAGAAAGGGATCATTAATAATATAATGGAAAGGGTCCATAAAATAATTTCTCAACGGATGAGTGTATAATAATAATTTCATATCTTTAAAATTTAATGATTTGGCAATATTTTATTGGTACCTAAAACCCTTAGTTTTTAAGATAATCCAAATGTAAGTTGTACAAGCCAATTTTGGCCCGGGGCAAACAAAACCCAAACCCAAATATTACAATGCAATCCCACCTAAAACTGAGCCCAAATAAGCCTCAAGCCCGAAGCCCAACAAGACCAAACCTAGCAGCAGAACCCTAGCCGCCTCTGACTACCCACTGGTGCTGCCGAGCCACTTGCCTCTGACAGTCACTGTGCCACCGCCTCAAACTGTCTCGTCCACCGCCCAAGTCCCTGCAAATATTAAACACGAAGAGACAGAAAGTAGAAAATAGAAAAACGACTTGTAAAACATTAGGGCTATAAAAGCCGAATGACATGCATGTAAATGGGTCGGATTTTTGATCAATACACTAATCTTTAAACACAAAAACAGTTTCAAGAGATTCAAATATAAAAGCAAAGGCAGAAACACGAGCAAAATCGGAGGAAACCAACCAAGATCGAAAACCCAAGGTGATTTTTAGGGTTTTCAGAACCTGTTTTTATTTTTTCTCTCCCCTTTTTATCAGCACATACATATATACGGATATATATAAAATAAAATATAAAAAATAATAACAAAAAATAAAATTTTTTTAAAATTTACCTTTTCCGGCCACCGTGTACGGTGGCCGGAGCCGACGCCGACGGTGGACCGGCGACCGGTCTGGTGATCGGACCCTCGCCCGGGCACCCCCCCTTTCTCCCCCTCTCCCTCTTCTCTCCTTCCCCTCTTTCTTTTTTTTTTTTCCTTTTTTTTTCTTTGGCCCCGTACAAATGATTTAAAACAAAAAATTTTTAACTTTTATACCTGAACTCGGCCCGACCCGATCCGACCCGGACCCGCTTCAGGGTCCGCGTGTTTTTTATCCGGAGGGGCTATTTGCGCGCTTAGCCCCTCCGCTTTCCTAGTGATCTGCAATTAAGTTTCTAAAGCTCTTAAATTGACCCCGATAATTTATTACGTATTTCAATTCGGTCCCCTTTGCAACGCTGCGTTTTAGAAGCTTGGGGAAATTGCTGCTTTAGTCCCCTTATGTTGATCCCGTGTTCAAATAGGTCCTCCACGATCGTTTTTAATTTTAAATCTGCCCGAAAGTTTCAATTTTAACCCAATTTGGACCCCTTTTCTTATTATTATTCTTTTTCTTTCCTTCATTTTCGGTTTTATTATTATTATTATTATTATTATTATTATTATTATTATTTTACTATTATTATTAATATCTACTTTAATTGTTATTGTCATTATTATCATCATATTATTACTTACCATTGTAGACATTTTATGCACTTATTATATATATTCTCAATGTTTTCATATATATTATGTATAGTATATATTATATACATATATTTGTATATATATATATATATATTCTATTTTCGTTACATAAATATTTTTTTTTATACACATATTTTAACTACTATATGTCTAATACTAATATTATTTTAATATCATTATACATTTAGGTTTCATATTAATAGTTCTCTATATGTATTATGTGTATATTGTATTTGCATATATACATATATATATTTTTTATATTATATTTATACTTTCTTTTAATATATTTTTAGTACTATCTTTTACCATATCTTAATATTAATATCTATATGTCTCACATATATTATGTCTTTTAAATAATGCACCCTTTTATATATCATACATTCTTCGTACATTACGCATATAATCTTCAAAATATATATATATGCATCATGCACAAACTGTCCTTCGCATCTGTATCACCTCATACATATTATACTATACACTTGTACTTTCAAATATTTTATCCCTCATGCACATATTATACGTATTATTCCATCGTTTCGTGCTATCTTATTCACATATATGTCCTTGTATATCATATATATATTCAGCTCCAATACTATATCTACACATACATCACATCTATATATTATGTATCGTACTTTTATAAACACGTATTTTACATTTTATTAGCCTTATATTTTTTATATTATATCATACAAAATTCAAATATTATATCCTGCGTACATTTACATACCTTCATGCATATCTTTAATGTCATAGTATTCATACTCTTTTCGGTCTCGTGAATATACTTTGTCCTAACCATGTCATGCAATTTATTATATACATATATCTTACTACGTATACACTCTTTTAAAACACACCTTTCTATATCATCCTTTTACTAAATATCATTGCAATTATCATCACAATATTCCAATATTAGGTTCAAACATTTCTATATCATTCTCAAAATATATATCTCATTCAGTCCAAAATGTTTAAAAGCGAGGCGATATTTTCGTATTTAAAGATCCGGGAAATAGTGCCCTAACGTGCTGGGTTGCGATTTCTCATTCGTCTAAATACCTAAAATACCCTCCTAAATTTTGCAATTTGCGAGATAACTATAGTTCCGAGGAACTCACGAACTTCGTGTCCAATCGTGCTGGATGTGATGTTCGTATTCTTCCGAAGCGAAAGAATCTCGATTTTTCAACCCAAATCATCTCAAATTTTA
This sequence comes from Gossypium stocksii, assembly GCA_020496765.1. NCBI lineage: Eukaryota > Viridiplantae > Streptophyta > Magnoliopsida > Malvales > Malvaceae > Gossypium > Gossypium stocksii. The sequence goes on from CM035623.1 coordinate 119,273,241, forward strand.
TTAAAAATGTTCCAAAAACGAAGCAATGTTTTTGTATTTAGAGATTCGGGAAATAGTGCCCTAACGTGCTGGGTTGCGGTTTCTCGTCCGACTAAATACTTAACATACCCTTCTAAACAAAGTTTTGCAACTCGCGAGACATCTCTAGTTTCAAAGAATACACGAATCTCGTGTCCAATTGTGCTGGATGTGATAATTGTATTCTTCCGAGGCGAAAGAATCTCGACTTTTCTACTCAAGTTATCCCTGTTTCAAAAAAGAATCCTACTTCCAAATCTTTCCAAATTTCAACTTAAGACAGAAAATCGCTCAATTTGGTACCAATTTTGGGCGTCGCGGGGGTGCTAATCCTTCCCCGCGCGTAACCGACTCCCGAATCCATTCTTTAATTCTTCGTAGACCAAAGCGTTTTATAAGGTGACCCAATCACACCTAAAAAGGTTGGTGGCGACTCCCCACTTTCATTTTTAAGTCGACCTTCCGTTTTAAAAAAAAAAAATGGTTTCGACATAAGTTATTCCTTAGTTTATTTTGTATATATGACGGGTGTGTTCATATTTAATTTTATTATTTGGATAAAATATTAATAAATCTTTAAAACATTTTCATTACAATTATCTCTTAACTTTTGGTTTTTAATTTTTTTTATCAAATAATAGTTTTTAACGTTTAATAAGTCCTTAGATTAATTATATATAAATTTATTTCAAATAAAAAGATAAAAGGTTAAATTATGCTATTAGTGCTCTTGTACTTTGCAAAGATTGCAGATGTAGTCCATGTACTATAATTTGATCAATTTTAGTCCCATTTGGTCAATTTTAGTTTGGAATCAAGAAGTAGCAATTAAATCTATTTAGTTAAATTCAATTACTAGTAATGTACTATGCATAAAGTTGTAGATTTCATTCATATTCTCCAATTGGATCATCTTAAGTCTCTATACTTTTCGAATTTTGAAATTTTAGTATTGATACAAATGACAGTCATTAATCTATTAACTAAATTTTTGGCGAGTAATATGTGAAAATAACCAGTTGACATGACATTACACATATAATAATATTTTTTTGCATCAAATTTTGAAAAAATAGGACTTCACTTAATGAGTTTAACAATTAGCATTTAATAACAACTGAAATTTGAAATTTTGAAAAGTACAAGGATTAAAAATGATCAAATTAAAGTGCAGAAACTAAATCCAAAACTTTTTTAAAGTACAGAAACTAATAATAAAATTTAATCACAAATAAAAAATTTACATGTCGGATCAACTCGGATCGAAATATCAAAAAATTACAATACGGTCCATTATTCAATTTAAATAAAAAAATGTTACTGGATCTGAACCTATTTAAATATAAAATATTTAACCTTATCTGAGATCATATATAATATTCTAAATGATAAAACCAAATGAATATTCCTTTTTCAACAAACAAAATATTTTCTCTTTATATTTGTTTGTTTGACTACAATTCTATGCATACCAATATCTGAGGGTAAAGTTTGAAATATCATCAAATATCTTTATCCAACTCATCAATATTTAAATCAAGATTTTGGTTATGCAATTTCTTTTAAATTATTACTTATTCAATCATATATTTAATGTTTTACTGTTGATATCTCCTAATTCTCTCATTGATTATAAGGTAAATTACATTATAGGTCAATTTAAAAATTAAATATAATTAAAATTATTATATTTATTATTTATTTACAATTTTAAAATATGATATCAATTGACTAATTTTTTTTTTTAGCGTTCAGTATAAGCAGGGGTCACGGATTAGTGGGTGAGAATTAGAATAGATGTCACAGAACTTAATAATATTAAATTTATAGATAAAGTTACGTATGGTTTAAACTAAGCTTTGGTCACCGAAAATTACTATATTCATTAAACTGTTAACAGCTATTATATTAATTTTTATATATAATAAAATTTAAACCCGAGCCTTTAAAAAATTTCATTTATTATTATATTAATTTTTATAAATACTATTACATGATAATCTAGTCATATTCTTTATATTCATACATTTTAAAACATTAAAAAAACAGAGTTTGATTCAAACTTCATTGAATTGGGTTGAAGTAATTTGATCAGGTTGATTAAACAAATATCAATGCTAATATTATTATATATTTGTTTACTGCTCCAGATCTTGTCTGGAAAAATGTGAATTATGATTATTATCATTGTAATAAACTATGCTGGAAAACTAGCTCACAAAATTCATCGAATCTATTCAACGTTTCTAGGATTCCATTCTTTGTTCATTGAATTTGGTAAATACCCAATATTTCATTTTTAAAATTTAGATGCATTTTCTAAACCATCAAAGGACTGAATCGATGAACGGCTGAAAACGTTAGGTTCTGATTTGAATAAATAAAAAATTTAGAACTAAAGTGATAAGTTTGAAGAATACCGCTGGGATGGAGAAATTAATTAAAAAAGAAAACAACAAGAAGACAACTTACATAACACATTATCACCTTTTATGTTTATAGTTTACAATTCAGCAAATTCTATTGTTTTCTTCCCGTCATGTCCTTTACGGAAGAAATGTTTGACGTAATCTGAATAAAGAACTTGTTTATAAATTGGTTTCTCACCATCTTTGATCAGTTCGGGAAGTGGCCCGATCATATCACTAGGTCTCGGGTTCACGAAAATGGGGACAGAGATTCTGTTATTGTATCCGTTGGCAACCACGCGATGTTCCACGCTCTTGTACTTACCGTTGCTCATTATTTGCAATGCATCTCCTACGTTGATCACAAGGGAACCCTTGATCGGAGGAACATGGATCCAATTATCACCATTGTTTTCTCTTACGAAAAGCCCTCCGATTTCATCTTGAAGGAGAATTGTGAGGGTTGAGACGTCGGAGTGTCGGCCAACTCCAACAGTGAGTTCAGGATTAGGACATTTAGGATAATAGTTAAGGTTAGTCCTCATAGAACCCATCAATCGTGATTCCTTTGTTTCATCAATCTCGTTCACATTTAAACCCTTCATTAGCATTTTTAATAATTGTTTAATTACAACTTCAGATTTCCTCATATAATCTAACACTTGTTCCCTGAAAATAAAAATGAAGAAGAAGCAGCTCATTAATATACATGTTAGCAAACTGTGTGCATGTCAAGCACTATTAACTTATATAGTCTACCTGCAAGCGAGAGGCCATAGTGCAGAAGCTTCTTCTTCGGAGACATAAAACAAGCTAAGGTAATCTTTCCATTCAAGTGCCTTCTCAGCTTGAGGGGTAAAACTCGTGCCGAATCTCACATTGTTTGACGACGAATGTTCCTTCGAATACTTGTTCTTAACCTCAGCTGGTAATCCAAAGAATTTATAAGTAGCATCTTTAACATTCTCCAAAACTTCAATCGGTACATCATGGTTAATAATCTGAAAGAACCCCCATTTCGAAGCCGCTTCACAAATCAATTTCGCCACTTCGGGATCGTCCGGATTCGACATATCAATAATGGGGATTGATTCCTGAGCTTTGATATTGATCATGCACATCCTTTCTTCCAAAGGTTGGATATATTGTCTTGGGAGAGCATTGAGCCCCATTTCGGACAAACCCTTCACTCCATTCCCTTGATTAATAACGAAGTCGATGAGAGCGGAGGAATCGCTAAATGGTTCAGCACGCGTAGGAGCCATTGTTTCCCTATTGGTTTCAAGTTAAAAGAATAAAGGTGTGTATTTGACTAAGAGATTGGGATAGTGTTTACAAGAGAAAGCTATGGTGAAACTATGTTTCAATCCACACCTATTTATATACAAAAAAGACTCACCAACCATGCTTTGAGCCCACCCTAAAATATTATGATATTTTATTATTTATGATTAAAACAAAATCAATGTACCGGCCCTAGTAATGAACTAATTATGGGGCACGTATTGCATTTTATGCAACTTCCTACACCTTTCCTTTTAACATTAGAACATGACATTATTCGTATGATTACATTATAGTATGTATAATTTTCATAGGATTATTTTAAGTCCTTTTTTTTTCTTTACTATTTCGTATTTGTTTTATGTTTGTATTAGTTTCATTTTTTATCATTATCATGACTTGTATGACATTCTTTTAAGTTTTTATTACGACCTTTTCCGTTATTCTCAAACTTCGACTTGTTTAGAGTATGGGTTTTAATTCATGAATCGGTGGAAAGAATGAAAACTTGATTGAGATTTCATTAAAGACGAACAAATAAACACAATGAAAACTTATTTGCTATTCTAGTGAGAAAATCAATCTCTCTCTATGAGTTAGGAAATTGAAAAGCAAACTCTCTCAAAATTAGAAGTTACTTGAAAAATAAATCTCATAGAGTGTCAGCCTTTAGTATATAGTATGATATTTTAACAAACCTGGTTAACCAACCCGTATATTATTTATTTAAAACAAATTTAATTAATGTACCTTATTAAATTATTTTAATCTAATTCGAATTATGTTAAAGCCATGACAACTTTATTGTGCTAGAATTTATGAGTAAATAAATTTAATTATCTTGTTCAACAAGATCGCGATGACTATTTAATTTAGTTTCCACTTTGAAATTCAATTATTTAATTACAATCAATTAAATAATAAATCAAAGAAATGAATCTAATCTCTAAGTCATCTTTTGCTCAAAGCGAGAAAATGCATTCATTACTACTAGTAATATATGCGATCTATTTTTCTAACTCGTTATTTCATATATTCAACTCATCGATTCAAATGCAAGTCATACAAGGTTATACCAAGCTAGTAAAATGATCAATTAAACATATATAATTAGGGTCAAATAGTTTGTAAAAGTTCTAACTCTTCGTTTATTAATTAAAACATTATTAGTCATGAGTCACTCCAGTAAAGTACCAAGATTGAGCTTTCCCCATTTTATATGATCATTACGAAAGTTACTTATTAAGTGATCGTCTAATGGCGTTGTCATAAGTAGTTACCCTTATAGGATATTATAATATCTTTGAGTTAAATTTAAATTCGTTCACCTAATATAATCTTATTTTATTCCATAATAATCATTACATCTTTCATTATGAAAAAACCAATTCCTATCCAAGCCCAACCCTGGGGTAGTTTGGGAGTGCGGCTGCCTAGGGCCCAAGGCTGGAAAAATAATTTTTTCAGCTTTGAACGTAGAAAAACAAATCTTCAACCTTTTAAGTTTTCTGATCGACGCTTCATTGCATGCAAGAAAAAGAAAAGAAAAGAAAAGGGCCCCCAATTTTTTATTTTATTACTAGTATATGTTTTTATTTTATTGTATCACATTTTATAATTTTTTTAAAAGGGGCCTCAGTTTATCGTTTCGCCTAGGACCCCAAAATGTTAAGAACAGGTCTATTACTATCAAATAGTAATTAAATCATTTGTCCTAGACTAATGACTTGTGGTCACATTACTTTTTCTTCTATCATGTAATGCCAATGAGAGGATATCATTTACCCTTTTATCAAGCTATAAATTCTACTATTGTAAGTGAAGTTATGTCATGTAGAAGTCGTATACCTAACATTTTAGTTTTCAACTTTATTACCAATTGAACTTAGGTTTTCAATACATCAAAATATATGAATCTTGTACACATAGGCCGTCACTTACTCAAGATTAAGGCAAGCGACACTATGAACGTCACAAGTGAACAAATCCATAAATGGAACTAGGACTTATTCTATTTAGGTCATGTCTGATGTATTACCAATATAAACAATCACATTTATGTCTCTATCTTCTAGGAGTCATCTACTCCTATAATCAATATAGTATCTCCCATATTGACTTGATGGACGAGATAATAGTCTTTGAATTGATTTTCTCAATTTCGATTAGATTACACAACGCATTATGATTCGACCACACGGCGCAACTTAATATCAGTTAAACATTAGGTAATCAATGAGCTAATTTTTTTGTTCATTTTGTTTTTTGTGCCAAGTTAACGATATTAATGTGAATGACAAAATTTTGTTAAACGATTTTATTCGAAAAATTACAATTACATATGACAAAAAACTACACTAAGGGCACTAAATTCCAACATTTAGCTCATTTGAAATTTGGCTAGCTTGATTCATACAATTAAGGGTGAACTATTTTCAAGGTCACTTAACTATTAGTAAGTTTACACTTTGATTTCTCAATTCCAGTAAGTTAGAAATTGGTCATTGATCTGTTAGAAATTTACAAGTTGGTCACTAGCTTGTTAAATTGGCAATAGACGTCAGATGTGGTCGAATTACATCCAAGGTCTCTCAACTACTAGTAAGTTTATATTTTGCTCACTCAATTTTTTTTAAAAAAATTATAAGTCAGTCATTGAATTATTCGGAAATTTTAGGATTTTAGGGACCTCCTTCAAAATTTTTTCCCCCAATTAGATACCTAGACCAAACGACCCAATTATTGTTTGACGTGTGTACTTTTGTAAAAAGCATATGTACCTAATTCGGACAAAAAAAAAACTTAGATATCAAATTAAACATTGAAGTCAAATTCAGATAATAAACAAAAAAAAAAAACTTAAATATCAAATCATAAAAACTTAAGTACTAAAATCAACATTAAAATTACAGCTAAATCCCAAATTAAAAAAAATTCAAATACCTAATTAAATATTAATCCTAAAATTAAATACCAAATTATATATTAATCGTAAAATTTATATTAAAACCCATAAAAAGTAGATCTAAACGTACAACTAAAAGAAGTGCCCTACAGGCCAACACCACATGAAAGCATCTCCACCTAAAATTATTCTTTTCAAATCCAATTCGTCATGACGCATGATTGCATTTTTAAAGTATTTTAACCTAAATGTTATTTTTCAAATTATTTTTTCCCTTTCACTTTTTTTTTTCCTTCATCAATTACTAATAAAAAATGATAAAAACTATTTAATGATAAAAATGATAATTTTTTAGTGTATTTTTTACGATAGTAAAAATATAATTTCATCATTTTAATAATATATATCTTTATAATTTTTAAATGATTAAATTAAATCTATAACATTTTTACGAGGGTAAAATATAATTTTATCTTTATTAACTTAAAATTTTAAAATACGTAAATAATTTTTTTTTATTTTAAGAGTGCCGGGGCACTACCAACCCCCAACTACACCCTTGACTTCAAATACAAAATGCAATTGATTAATAATCCTAGTACATCTGAACCTATTTAAAAATGAAATATTTAACCTTTTCTCAATCTCAACTAATATTCTAATTCAAACCAAACTGATAAAACCAAAAGAATATTCGATATTTTAATATTAATCTTTTTAATAAACAAAATCTGTGGGTAATGTTTGAATATTATGGAATATCTTTATCGATTTATTTTAATTTCTTATAATTTATCGTTGTAAATTTTATATTTTAATAATTCAATAGTAGGATAAGGAATATTATGCGTTGTTGAACTGATTTAATATTTATATCATATCGATCGAAAACATTGTGATTATCAATATATATTTAATGATTATTTCTTTACATTAAAAAATAGTTAAATATTTTAAATCGATTAAAAATTTAACATAATTATTTATATGAATAAAAATAAAAAGACGATGAAATTATTATAATGTGGTTTAAGGGTCAAAAAATTCTTGTTAGAAAATTTAAAAAAAAAAATCAAGTGTTTATTGAAAATTTTCATTCAATTGAGTCCTTGTCAACAAAAAAATAATTAATTAAGTTATTCCAAGCATTCTTACGTCACCATTTGCCGCGTTTGCAAAAAGTAACATATTATGTCAACTTTAATAAATAAAAAAAAGCTTGACTAATTATTTTTTTGTCTATAAAAATTAAATAACATGAAAATTTTCAATAAATTTATTGACCTTTAAATCTTGAAATGATAATTATAAAATTATATAAAACTATTTTTTCATATAAATTTATTATATAAACATATAACTATTTCAATCAAGTTGATAGATAACAATTTCTGATCGACTCACTACCTCAAAATTCAAGAAATTGTTATCTCTTGTCCACAAGTAGTAGAAGATACGAATTAAGAGGGACAGTCATGAATCTCGATCATAAATTATAAAATAAACACCTAGCATTTAAAAAAAAAAAACAAGTGAGTACAATCCGACAGATAATATTATTGGGAAGGTAACTACAAATTTTGATCATAAACAAACATAAATAATTTTTTAATATAATTAGGGAGAAAATCATTACCAAGAAACACGCCACTAACAAACATTTTGTACAAATGGAAAATCCATAGTGAATGGTCAAATAATGAGTTCAATAGGCCTCATTTTTCACGCGAAACCCTCTTTTAAGTTATAAAATAATTTAGCTACTCGCATATTTCCAATTTAATTTGACTAAGCTTACATGATTTTCTCATGTGAAATGAAAAAAGCAATTGACTATATTTTCCATGACCATTTAGAGCTGGGGACAGTAAATTCTACAAAGAAATAAAAAAAAAAACTATTTATTAAATTTTATTTTATGATAAATATAATTATTTTTATAATTTTTAAATAATAAAATTATTTTAAAATTTTTTTTTTCATTTTTTAAATAATTTACTTAAAGTAAATCGGTATAGAAAAATTAAATCAAGTGAAATGCATGTTTGATAATCCAAAATTAAAAATACTTGATGAAATATTTTCTATAAAATATGTAAAAAAAATTATATTATTTTTATATAAAAATAAATTTAAAAATATAATACATCAAAATAGTAATAATATAATAGCAAAATCCCAACAAAACAACACTAAATTGACAGTAAACAATAGTGAAAAAAAATTAGGCAAATTTAGATTAGCCCGAGCTTGAGCTATAAAGATTTTACCGATACCTGACCCATTTAGAAAATAGACTTTTTTTTTTTAAACCTATTTTCGAGTTTATATTTTTGTCTAAATCTTTTTACTTTTCTAATTGACCTTTGGACCTAAATAAATAACTCTGCCATGATGATGTCGAGTTTAGATCTAATAAAATAGCTTTTGAAGCATTTTAAGAAATAAAACAATCCTTCCATTTAACTTACTATGTCTTTACATATTTATATAATGACCGATCAAACCTCAATTATTCAAAAATTAACATTTTTTTAATGGCTAGTCAAACGTTAAAATATGAAAATTTTAACATTAGTTTTTTAATAATTAATAGAGAAATTTTTTTTAATAATCTTATTATAGATTCAACCGCAGCCCGTGACATTACTCATATATTTTTTTTACATAATGTTTAAAACTATTCATTACCTCTCTCAACCCATAAATGGAGGATAATGCGCTTTAGCATACTTAAACTCACGTCCTCCTACCTCGACAACAATGCCCATGCTGCAACTTAAAAAGGAACTTAATTTACTCTTTTAACTTTAAATTAAGAAGGGTTAATATAAAGTTTAGTACCTAAACTATATATCATTCATTAATGTGATGTTTATAATTTAAATTTTTCCAATTGCATATATATATATATATATATATATTTTTTTTTTTTTTTTACTTTTCTCAAATCTCAAACTTTTTTTCTCTCTCCAATTTTTTCTTACTTTACCCAATAAAACCTTAATTAGTGGATAAAAGTAGAAAGAAGGAAAAATAAAAAAAAAGTGATAATCTTTTCGACAAATGAGTAAAAAAGGTTGAAAAATAGCATAGAAACTGATTTTTTTATATATTTTCTTTTGTCACTTTTCTCAATTGTCAACCATTCCCATTCTGTAACTCACTTTATAGGTCCCTTCAGTGCTTGACATTGTCAAAAATTTTTAATTTAGTCCTTTAGATGTTAAAAATTAGGTTAAAATATTTATCCTATCATAAATTGTCACATGTAGTAAGATGACATCACACGTATGACATTATTCAAAAAAATAAAAATATTTAAAATAAAAAATATTAAAAACTTTTTAAAAAGTTATAAAAATTTTAAAGAAATTATTAGAAATTGTAGAAGATTGCAAAATGAGAATTATACATATACAAATCTTGGGCTTTCAAATTTAAGATAAATTTCACATTCTTTTGACATCTCTTTCTTTTTTTTTTTCCTAGTAATTCTTTACAATGGAGCCTTCCAAAACCTATGGAGGCATCGAAGAATGGCACACTACAGTGTACATTGGTTGACGACGGCGATGGACACAGTGAACAAGTTGATGATGAAGATGCTTATGGTGGCCATAACAGCGACCATGTTGATGAAAAGCTGATAGTGACGATTCAATAGTGCCTGAAAGTACGAAAGGGTTGATGATAAACAAACATGACAAAGAAGTGAAGAAACACACTCCATCAATGGAAAAGACAATGCCTAGTTTTTTTTATAATTTTTTCTACTTCTTTTTTAAAAAAAAACTTTTACAATTTCTAATATTTTTAATTATTTTTGTAATTTTAAAAAAATACAACTCCTATATTTTTTTCATTTTTGAAAGTTCTTTTTAGACAGAGGATTAAAAATCCTCTTATCACCAGTTCAAATCTAGTTCCTGGTATATGATTAATTTGTATGAGTATCTACTCCACAAATTAATTGATATGGATCGACATAATATATACTTATCTAGCTAGTGAGAGTAAACCCTCTCTTTATTTATTTTATTTTGTTACATCGTATAATAATTTATGATTGATTAAATATTCAAGTCGAGTTTTTTTTAATGTCCAGAAAACACTAAAAATAAAAACATCAAACTAAAAATGAAGAGAAATTTTAATAAATTATGACAAAACAAAATAGGAAACACAATCTACTTTATGCATTAAGCCATACTAATATTATGATGATGTGGAAGGGTGCATAAACATTTTCTGGTTTGCCTTTCATAGATCTACATTGGCCACCGCCTCATTTTTATACATATTCCTTCCAATTTGCCCAAACCTTAAATCACCCAAACTCCACTTTTCTGCATTAATTTAATTTTTATTATTTGTACATTTTCAAGAAAAATAAGGCTATTTGAAGGGGAAAGGATTGTATATGATAATAATACCACATCATTTATATCCCTTTTCTAATAATTTAAGATCACATTAATATTTTTATCCTAAAAAAAATTAAAAATAAATAAAAATCTTAAAATTCAAGATAACATTATTGATGTGACATTAAACTACTAAAAAATAATAATATACATATTTCATACAATCCTTTCTCATTTAGAAAAAGATTAAAATAGCCAAGATAACCATCTTGAGGAATACAGTCGGAATAGTTATCCCGATTCGTACTCCACTCAGCCAAACCAAACCATGGAATTTGCCATTCATGTCACAACCGAAAACCCTATGAGGAATAACTGGAACCAAGTAATAGATAAATAAAGCGCACTATATAACCAAGTTAAAAAGTACATTTTCTTCACTTTGGAAACTATAAAGTTGAAAAGAAAAAAAGACAACCCTGTATGCCGAACACTGAAACTGAAACCACATAACAATGGCTTTCTGCTTTAACTCAAATCAAACGAAAAAACGTCTGCACAACTTTCCAAGGTTAGTTTTGCACGTTTAACCTAGGTATGAATCTAAGAATACCTCGAAATGAGTCATCTAAATGGTACAAATATCAAGCTGTGTGATGAGACTTTATAATGACTTGGATCGTATTTAGAAATAATTATATATCCCTACCTAAATATATTCTACACATTTCTGGTTGACATACAGGGAGCATCTCCAGCAGCCGGACTTGTGAAGCAACGGCAACTGCATCTGAGTAACAATGGGCAAAAAATGGTGCATCTGTTTACATTCAGGGATATGGGCGTTAAACCAAAGCACAACCTTAAACTCCCATGTCAAAATTCAAGAAATTGGCTTCCAAGGCAAAAATTGGCCACATCTACGAGTCCAACATCTCGTCTTGTATTTCATTTGGGGCAATGAGCCCTGGGATTGAAAGCATCCGTTGTCGTTCTCTTTCCCTCTGTAAAGCAGCTTCTTCTGCGTAGAGATCTTTATTGTCCTGCAGAAAATACAGCTAAAAGATCAGATCTTTCATGGAAGCAAACCACATAAAACTCCACCTTGGATATCATCAATCTCTCTACAAACTCGTAAGCTAAGAAGGTTTGCTTTTCCCCCTTATGGAGCATTTAGTTTTTACCTGAGCTGAAAATTCTTTTGATTGCACAAGAAAGTCCCGTATGTGATTCTTAAATGTTGACAAATCATTTCTTGACTCAAATAGTCCATTCACTAATTGAGTGACCTGATATTCAAATAGATCAGATTATATCAACACTGTAGATAACACAATAAATTGATTGGATGTGAGCCTTTTATTATACCTCAGTTGCTGTCATGTTGGGAAATGATGTACTAAGAAGTTTTATCGTGTATTCACGAACAAACATTCCGTTATTTGGATACTGATATGGAACTGTAGCAGCATCCCACAAGGGCTCGGTCAATAAACTGCTCTCAACCTGAAAATATAATTCATTAACTAAGATTAAACAGATCCAAAATCGGAGCAATCAAAGCAAAGTACTTACCAGGCAGAACAGCTGCTGTAGAATCAAGACATGCAACTTGAAGCCAGGTTTGTGAAATGTGTCTGTCAAGACGGCAAAAATTTCTTGCTCAATAGTCAGAAAGTAGGTTCGGTAGAACTGGTTACAAAATTCAGAAGCCTGCCAAATTACCAAAACCGAGAACTCAGCATCCGGTTCATAAATCAACATGGTATCAAATATGCAAAACCATAACATTGTCAGACCTGAAAGTTTTTCAGCATCTCCAATAGAAGATTTAAACCAGTTTCGGCAATATTCCTCTCCGTATGTCGGAATGCCCAAACGATTGAATCCATAACAAGCTTTAGTTGCTGACGAAGATGCATGAAAAAAAGAATTAATAATAAACAACAATCAACATAAAACTCTTTCAAATCCATCAAAACCAAATCGGAATTAGATAATCCATTAATAGCTGGGGGAAAAAAGGAAAAAGAATGCTTAGACTGAAAAAGAAATTTAAAGCAACATATTATTTTTAATTACAGGCCAGCAATAATAGATCAGTAAAAAAAATCTATCAACAACCTGACTTGACAACTGAATAAGTGCCTGGAAACAATGAGTAGCAATGGCACGAAGCAATGAAAAGAATTTTAGTCGATGCTCTGGGTAATCTTCGAAATTTTTGGTTATCATCTGCAGAACATGGCAACAAAAGAAATTATAAGCAAAGCAGCTTAAGAATAAACCTATGTTAGTACAACTCTTCATTGCCCCGAAATGGTTCACCCCACACTATTCAGACAGATATAGGATTATAGAAAAAAATTAACAATACCCATTTCACAAACATACAGGCATTTCACGAACATACAGGTATCCAACACTCACCCCAAGTCCTAGTAATATAGCAACAAACTATAACATTTCAGCTTTAACTGACAGCAATATCAGACTTTCAGCAAGGATATTATCAAATAACGCATTTATGACAAGTTAAATATCCTCTATTTCACAAAGTAAGATTCCAGATTTTATCAAATCATAAGGAAATGAGAAAACGATCTAGAAATATTATAACATTAAAATTAAAATAACAGAATATAACTTTTGGGGAACCTGCATTTTATTTAATGATGTGTCTACAGGAATTCATACTCAATCTTGACGTGCTTGTTCTGATAATTGCACAACTTAATACATAATATTATAATTCCTATTCAAGAAATTTTGCCTTCAGTACAACATCCTAAGCTCATCATCCTCATGCATGGAATAAATATATAAATAAAAGACTCACCTCCAGCGTGCACTGGAAAACAGCTTCAAATATACGGGGAACATCATCTATCATTGCAGCTTTGTACCTTCAGGCATAAGCAACAGGACCAAAAAGATAAGAAATGCAAGATAAACTAAAACTGACAACAAAAATAAACAATACTAAAGAGAAATAGCATTACTTCAGCAAGAACCAGTATGATATACAGAAGGTAAACGTTGCTATGTTTTGGGCACAAATAGAATGTTCTACTTAGCCGTAAACAATTTAAATCCAAAAATAAGAAAATAAAACTATTTTCACTAACAAGAGAATAAGAAAAGGATAGTTCTTTCAGCAGCACCAACCTTAGCAAGATTAATGTGGAAAGACAACAAGGGCTTCTAATATAACTTTCAGTAGGGCCTTAGAAGAAATATGAAAATCAAGCATACGTGATTCCATAATAAGAACTTATCTGAAGGACCAATAAGTGCTTCAAGTACTTGAAAAGTTGTTGATTAATGTTAAATACTAAATTATTAAAAATGGAAGATCGTATAAACCGTCTACCATACTTGTTGATTATTGTAGCAAAAAGTGACAAAACTTCAGATTCTCTAGCATCGGGCAAATTCCTAGCATAGTCACCAAGAACTGGATCCATCATTGGGGGCACAAATTGTTTCCCAATTTGTGGTTGATCTTCTGCCTTGTCCAAAAATGTCTCAATGAGCTTAAGAGTCTCCCTCTTGACAGATCTGCCTCATCAAGCACAATAAATAAACGAGAAATTTTTGGACAAAACAAACAAAGAAAAGCATGCCAGTAAAATTTGGTCTCACCGTAGGAGTTTGACATAGGATGTTTTTGAAGCAAAGGGTCCACCTTCTGCAATACTACTTGATATAAGCTCACTGTACATTCTGTCCAATTCATTACAGCACCAGAAATAACCCATATTAGCAAGAAAAGAGAAACAGTGCATTTCCACATTCAAACTCGCATTTTGAACAATTAAATCAGATTTACCTGTATACATTGAGCATGTCCAGGAATATTAAAGAAATCTGGGATAAGAAATATGTTCCAAGAGAACTGGCCACACTAGTATTTGTCTGCAAGGTGAAGAAGACACAGTCTAAGCCTCACTAAATCCCAATAAGCACTGAATTATAACCACAGCATGTATACATCAGAAATAACAAGCCTGCAAGGAAAGAACCTCCCTAATTCCACCAACAAAGACTTCAGTCAACAGATACATGGAAATAAACCAAACTCATCACAACAATTAACAATCCTACCCTCCATCCATATACATGAAAAACTTTCAACAATGAACTACCTTATAGATTTCTATTTTTTACTCTGTACAATGCAATAGAACCAGACAAAAAAGCATAGGTTTATCTTTCAGCAAAAGGCAGATTCCTATCAATAATATGAAAAATTAACAAGGCAAATTATGCTCCATAAGAAAATCAACAGAAATGAAGACACTTCATATAAAATATGAATACCTGCAGTATGTTTAGCACAGTTCTTATCACATCCTGATCTTTAAGGACATCAACACTCTGACGTGCCTGCCCAATAATTTCACCCCATTTCTGCATAACAAGCTATACCATAAGAAACAGACTACCAGCAAAACCTCAGCACATTTGCCTGCAATGACACAGGCAAATGGACATATATGAGCAAATAAAGAAAGGTAACTGTTCCTCTATCGATGACAAACCTGGTTGGGGAGTGCCATCAGTCTCTGCAAATATTCATCTCTCTTATGGGGATCAGATTCAGCTTGAATCATATGCCCAACCTGAAATTTAAATTAAAATAAAAAAAAGGAATAATTAGCTCATCCAGCAACAGAATGGACATGATAGGATCTGAACAGTAGTGGCATTTAAAAGAGGCATACAGATTCATAAAAGGTATGGATCTGATGAGGCTCTAGATCAGCAACTGTTGTTGCAAGAGCGGATAGAAGTTCAGATACAAATGGTTCATTTTCTCCAACCTGAAATTAACAAGATAGAGTTCATCAATATAACAGGCTTCAACAGGGGTGTGCAAAAACATACAAGCAATATGTAAGAAGTGATATACCTGAACAATCACAAATTTTCGCTTGCATTTCTGAACAATTTTCAAGAATGTGTCACAGGCCATATCCTGAAGAGCACGGCATGTTATATTAGGACATTATAGTACAAAACAATAGCTACAATCTAGTATTATCATCAACAGTAGCAAAATCATAACATAATTATATGATTGTTAACAAAGTTATATAAAAGGCAAATTTGTACTTATTGGTATACTTTCAATTATACTTTGCTTGTCATACCCAATAACAAATATATATTACAATGACGAGCACATCAGCAATGTTAACCATACAAAATTCACCATCAATTCAAACATTTCAGAAAATAAGATTTATTTCTTGTTGTTACAGTTTAGTTTACCTGAACTCCTGGATGTGTTTCATGCATGAACTCAAACAGCTTATTTACAACAGTTTTCAGAAATTTCCAGTGAGCCCTTAAAAACCTTGGATACTGTCCAACGACATACCTGCAATAAAACCAAGGCAAACATTAAATTAATAGAAGCAACTTGGTAAATAAGATCATTTGGGGTCCCAGAGTCACCAATAAGCCCATGACACAACAAAGGTGACCAAAAATAGTCATGCCATCCAAATAAAAGCACAGATTGTAAAGAAATGTGGCCTGCTTAAAATGGAAATTGTAGTCATGAAAATCAACATAACAGTCTACAAATACGCTTGAAATTATATATCTTACATAATGTTACTAGCAATAACAGCTTTATTGTCTTTCCCTTTAGTGATTTCACACAAATTCAGCAAATCACGAATGACCATTACCAAAAACCTGTTTTCCTGCCATGAGCACCAAACATTTTAACATATATCAGCATAATGCATATAAGTAGGAGGGGCAAGCAACTCATGCAAGTAGAAGCATAAGTGACTAATCACATCATGTATAACGATCAACATTTCTTGGTCTAAATGATACCTGATCTTCCATCATGGAACCAGAAATAGATCCTATTGCCCAGCATAATGTGTTCAAATTGTTCCAAGTCCAATCCTCACCGCTCAATTGCTTGCTCAATTTCTTTAGCATCTGGATCACATAGATAATGAAACAAATCCAAATTTAATCATATAATTTAAAAAACTGCAACAGTTTTAAAAAGAAAAAATGAATAGAAAATAGTTACTACATAAGACCCCAGAGGGGAAACGGGGGGAGAGAAGAAGAAAACAAAACAAAAACAAAGATCCAAGACTGAACTATAGTGGACACCTTCATTCTCCCTAGGTTCTCAAAATTAGAGAGATATCTTTTTTTCCTCTGATGCACCCATGGGGCTTGGATGGATGGGGCTGCAGCCCGAAAACATTTAAATTTCCTTGTCCAGGACTGAACCAAGCTGATCCACTAACCCATTTCACCATTTTAAAAATAATATATATCAATTTTTTATATATTTCTATAATTAAACTTAAATAAAATATTAGTTTATTATTAATTATCAACTCAGGCAGGGCCCACATGAATACCATATCAAAGGCTTGGCCCACCACCTAGCTCTCGACAGGTCTATGTTGTTTAAAAATGATAAAGGAAAGATTAACTTTTTTCATTTTTATCAGCAAACACAATACACTCCCAGACTCAGGAAAATGAAAGCAGTACAAGACATCATTTAACTTTAAGAGAGCAGAAAAATATAAATGTCTCTTAGGACTATACCTGCTTTTCAGTATCCTCATGATCTAGGTGAGACAAATAGATCAAAGTCTCCCTCATAATCTGCAACATAAAACTTCATGAACAACGGAAACCAGGAAAAAACAACTGATTCTTAATATGTGTATATATATCATAATAACAAAACATAAACTTCTAAAACATCAGCAGTTGGTGCAGTAAAGCTTTGAAATGTTTGCACCGCATAGTGCTGTGTAATGTTTTGAAAATAAAAAAATAAAATAAAATAAAATATTTACAGCATCCTTACACAAGTTAAACACATCTAGTATATATCTTACAAAGTGAAGCATACAAATAATATCAAGAAGAAAACGAATAGAACTTTCTTAAGAAGAAACCAAAACTCATCTTTTAATCAAATTGGCCACAATTAGTCAATATATTTTTAGGGGAGTAAAAGATTAGGTCTTTGAAAACGGGAATTAAATTTCATGGAAGTTATTCATCTATATTTATCACCTTATACTGAACAAGAACATCATTATCTTTCATTGTCTCTCGAACAATATTTCCATTTTCATCTTCGACTATCAGAACCTCCTCAGGCTTAGCCATACGACAGATCATGAGCATTCTCAACTTCGACATCGTACCAGCATAAAGTTGGCGTCGTTGCAGAAGCTGGGCACCGAGGCCATCAACCATACCAGGAAGCAACGGCACCTGTCCAACTCAACCATTAACAAGAAATGAGTGACCCTTCTGCAGTAATCTAGAGCTGGCGATATTGTAGTAGTTCAATATTCACTGAAAATACAGCCAACAACATCTATTTACAACAATAATCAAAAACTAACTGTGTGCTATCCAGAATTAATTCCAAGTTCCATATTGATCAATATAGGAAGTAGAGTACTTTAGAGGGGGGGGGGGGGAAGGGGAGAGAGAGATTTTATCTAACAAGTCATCCATCTAAACATGCAAAAATAAGCATTTCAACATGATTTTCTTTTAAACTTCCTAATATATATCAATAGCTTGATTTCAGGGCATAAAGGTGTGCCCCTATGCCATTTGTATCCAGTAGGCATACCTCAGTAAACCCAGAGAAGAATGAAGATATTGATAAAAATGGCAAAGAGAAAGTTATACGATGTTCTTGATAACACTTGAGCTATAATGAAGATTCAAAGCAGTTTTCCGCATTCCATATACTTCATAATAAATGCTTAAAAGTATCATAAATAATCTCAATACCTGCAGTCCCATCATGTTTGCAGTTACCGCAGGATTATCCATGTTATGATGTGTATCAAATAGCTCCAAGACCAAGGAGTTCCAATAGTCCAGGCAAACCTATTTGACCAGACGACAAGCAGCATAATATTTTAGAAACCACGTTCAAAAAGGTTAAAAGGGGAACAGGCAGATATGACAAATAATTTACAAAAACTGGTATTGAATTGCCATGGTACCTTAAAGACCTCTGTATCATCCACATAAGATATGTTGATAAGGTACTCCAGACCCATTAACAGCATAGAAATATTGTCTTGTGCAGTCTCTAGCACCCGAATGTGAAACTGAAAACAAAAAACAATTTTAGTAACTCATATCATCAAAACCAAAACAAGAAAAGATCACAAAGATCGTATATTTGAATGCATAAAACTGCATATACGGGATCATCAACCAACTTAGACTTGGGACTTGGTGGGTGCTAAACTAATATCTCTCATCAATCATCTTTCACCTTGTGATAAAGAGGAGCTTCATTGATTTCATAGGCAATTTACCTTGTAGAATGAAGTGAAGAACAGTGCCAAGTTCTGAATGAATGCCTGGAGAGGTAACATAAAAAAATGAGTTTATTTGACAAATTTGAAGTATATTAAAATGTACAACAGACAAGAACTGTCTGACAGAAACTATACCTGTTCTTCAGTGCTTCCCTGTGCATAAGCCTCAGGGATGTTTGTGGTTGGTGGGAGAATACTCTAAAAGAGATCAAAAACATACCCACACATTAACCAGAGAACAAATGGAAACAAAAGGAAAAAAGAACACAATGAAGAAAAGCAACATCAAATCTATATATCAACCCAATAAAATAAAAAATGGTAAGCTAAAAAGAAAATGTATAAAATCTGGAAACCTAAGCTCAAAGTGCAAATCTCAATTGAACTTATAAGCACATGCCAACACACCTGTAGCTGGACCATGAATATGTTGTACATCTTAACATACTGCACATTATAATAGTCCCCAAAATTTAAGGCCGCAACCTGCAATCAACCACAGATATAAAATAAAGCTCTATCTTAGAGTGACAACAATATAACTTCACTAATTTAAGAATATCTTATTTTAAAAATTAAAAAAATAAAACCTCTGTTAGACATTGGAGGGTGAGATTCCGATATGATGGCTCAGGGAATAATTTGAGGAGCGTTTCCAGCTGTAAGACATAAATACAGCATGAGATGTGAAACAAATGATAACAACAATATAAAAGAACAACTTCACCAAAAAAGCTTCATGCATGACATATTTGACAGCTAATCCATTTGAAAGATCAAGAATTATTTACCAATGTTGATTCAAAAATATAGCCCAGAGGAATCCATGAAAGAAATGCATGCAACGTGGATAGCGTAGCCCGTATAAGCTCGGTTCTCTGAGAAGCTGATAGTACATACAAGCATAGCTCATGAATGAGTTGAAACTCGCTGCAGAGAACCAATACAATATTTAGCGAGATGGATTGCACAAAAACATAAACCATGCTTGAAAGTATAAACATTGCTTAATGCAGAGCAGCAAGGTGAATACGCAAATTAATAATAGAATGTCAAGGAGAGACATTCAACCCACTTCTTTTTTTTCTTTTTAATACTGGCAAAAGTTACATTCATCACATTACAGTTCATTTAATAGTTTTTTACATGTAGATTAAAAAATTCTGGACATTACACAGCTTAGAGGGAGAGGACAAACTTGCTATTTGGGAATTAGGGGGCCCGGAATCACTTTGGCACTGTTCCTTTCAGACCAGTTTTTCACTTACAGTTTGAACTAATTTCAGATCATGTTGCCAATTTTTGCAGTCCAAGCCATGAGCTCATATGCCCAAACATGCCACATCAACAAATCGTAGTTGTTAATGTGATACTCAAGTGGCGCACATCCAAGGGAAGAAAGATGTGCTTGAAATTTAATCAGAATTCTCTTTTAGAAAATATTGATTTTACCTATGACACTATTCAACCAGAATATAAAATTTTACACAACAGGAACAAAATACAAACAGAGAACTTACCAATGAAGCTCCAAGAATAGTGCAGAATAAAAACATTTATTAGACAGAAACTAAAACGTAAAGGAAATCTCAAAATTGACATCCACGAAAATAACCCTAATACCTCAAAATAGGAAAAATAGTTTCACCTGTTCAGTGATTGTTTAAGCTCTTTGATTTTTTGTTGAGTCATTTCACCTCTTGAGAAATCAAAAACTTCTTCACTTAGAAGCTAACCACAGAAAAGCTCATGTTACCATCAGATTCTGCAACTGGTTTTACTAAGAAAGAATTCAAATACAAAACTTACTTTCAGTATTGCCATGCAATTTTCGCATATTGTTTCACTAGTTTTTGCAGCCGCAACAAGATCAGGAATGAAGCTTCGCCATCTAGCAGGCCAATCATGCTTTAAGATCTGAATATCCAATAAGCATATCATGTTTTAGACAACAATTACCAAATAAATGAAATTATTGTAATCTTTAATACCCTCTCATCTTAGACTATGGAAGTAATATGTGTGACACCTTCAAACATGAAATTCATAGAAACTCACCAGTTGGGTAACCATGAAAAATATCAAAGTAATATTTTTGGTGTTATAACTCGTAAACATCATCATTGATTAGGGCTGTAAATGAACAGTGTGTTTGACAAACTACCTGTGAACCGTTCATATAATGGCCGTATATGTTTGTTTATTAAACTAAATAAACGAGCATGAACAAATAATTTATGCTCATTTATTAAATGTAACAGTTTGAACAGAGGTGTGTTCGGTTCGTTTTTGTTCACGAACAAGCTCGTTTACTTAAAGATGATATTTTCCTATGAAAAATACTTAATAATATTTTAACTCTATTTTTATATTTAAATTTAGTTGGTTTGTTTTTTATTTTTTGTTTATTTGGCTTACTGTTTGTGAACATGTTCGCTCAACCTTCACAAACATATAAATGAACATGTTCACAAACATTAAATGAACCAAGCCTAAACATACCAAATAACAAATGAACCAAGTTCAACTGATCACGAACAACTTCAAAAATAAACAAACATACACAAACAAAGCTTTGTTCGTTTGAGCCCAGTTCATTTACGCCCCTATCATAGATAAATAATAACAATAAAAAATAAAAAGGGCAGACAGATTAAGCCCCAATTGCAGCCTCCTAAGTTGTTTCAAACTCAATGAACTACAAAGCAATCCTGTAAACTTTCAAGAAATACAATTTTAACAAGGCAGAAAGTTATACCTGGACCAATATGATATTAAGCTTGTTTACATACAGCCTTTCTGCTCGAAAGGAGGCCTCATTGCTTGACAACTAGCACAGGAAAAAGGACATGCAAGAATTAAATGCAAAGAGGATGAAATGTACAAATTTTTCAGATTCCTCAGTCCTAAAGAGAAACAGCAATTAAGACATATTTCACCTGGACAATGACTTCAGAAATGTAATTTTTCATTCCATCTCGCTGCTCAGCAGGCAACGCGTTCCACCTATACTTGATAACACCTTCAAGAACCTGTAGGCAAAGCACATGAAAAGCCCCCCAAAATTATCACTAATTTGCAAAACTCTAGTCATTTGTTAGAAAAAGTTCTTGCAAACTATCAATCAACTAGCTAACTACAAGAGCAAGAGCAAATTATAGGTACAAGCACCACCAGACAACATATGGAAGTCAACTAGAGCTCCCTTGGGCCAGTTTGATGTACTTGTTATTATAGATCAAAGAGAAAACAGTCATTTTGACTGACCTGCAAGGCAAAGAACTTGGTGTTCAGGCTCTTTGTCTGCTGCAAAATGTGCACAACTTGAAGCCACATATCTGGATTGTTTTGCAGATGTCGTAAGATCTGATCTGCTTGAGCTCTCTGTGATGTTGTGCACAAGGAAAAAATTGTCAAAAAGCAATATTGGTAAGACCAAGCCAAAACATAAATATAGGCCAATGAAGCATGTCATATATGAAAAATAGAAAGTAGACTCGTTAAATTCCGGAAATATGATAGTTGTAGTGACTATCTGATCATTCAAGCACTTTTAACAATGTTACATCAAAAGAAAATGATAATGCTTGACCAAAACAAGGTGAGACAAGGTATTACTGACATGTAAATGAGATGTTAGACTTCTGGTTTTCTTTTAGGCTAGGCTCGGGATTTTTTTTTTTAAAGAGGGTAGAGAATAGACTTCGGATTGTTAATCAATAAGGAAACATTAAATATTTAAAGGTCTTTTGCTCCTACAAACAAGTGCACCACGTTAACAACTTTCACCGAAAAATGCATTTAACTACTGAGTTTAACTTCAAAAAGGTTGTCAAGAACATAATAAACACACGACAGAATTTAACTCCAGAACAAAATTTTAAGTGACGATTTGCCAGTTTTTAGAAGAATGTTAATCAAAAATATAAAATTGACACTTCACAGAACTTGCTTATTCCTAGAATTTATCAAGTAAAGTCATAGACAGTCAGCTCTTTCTACAATTCTCCAGTGTGAACAACCAAACAGAACAACATGTTTAACTAAAGAGAAGCCGAAGCAGAAGAATTGAGAAAAAATATTGCATACACCTTATCAACTCAGCTTATTACATGGACAAAATAACACAAATTATATTGCGAGAGAATAAAATGAACTAAATGAAATTCAACGTTCTCTTCTTTTTTGGCCAAACTTTCTCTTGTTGTTTAGTCCTGATAAAATTATATAAGTTGTCTATGAATTTAAAGTGCATATTCATCAATGAACTAATTGAGTGACAATTTTACTTCCGTAATCATGCGGCACCACTGCATTTAGCCCACATTATCAGGCAAACTTACTCACCGTTAAACCCTAGAAATTCAAACAAACAAAAAAAAAAAATCCCATGTCCCCCCACTTCTCCACTTTTTAGTAAACGCCAAGTTAAATTAAACCTTATAAACCCAAAATCTCCTATACTCTTCCTTGCTTTCTCGGGAACCAAACAGAAAACAACTTTCAACTAAAACACGTTTCCCCGCTCATTCCCACTCAAAAGAGTGAAGTAATGACAACAGAAAAAACTAAATATAGAAAGAACTTTTAAAAAAGAAAGCACCCAACCTCTTCTTTAGATCCGGTGCCATAAAAGGCAGCGACGGTGGCGTCCAGTAAGGGAACATCAATCGGCTGACTCAAATCCTTAAGCTTCTCAGCCGCCATAATTTAAAAAAAAAAAAAAGAACTCCTATCGCAATTCGCTCAAAAAATAAATAAATAACCCCCAACACTAAAATCTCTTCTACTATAAATGTTACTCCAGAAAAACCCTAGAGACTGTACGGACCAAACCCTAGGAGGTGATGAAGAAGAATGGACTGAAAACGAAAAAAAAATGGATTTCCTTCTATAAAAAAAGATAAGGGGAATGGAGGGATTTTGGCTTTCGAAGAATGAAAATTGAAATTTTAATTTTCAGAGATCGAATTAATTTATATATAATTTTAGAGAACGATTTTTATTTTTATTTTTAAAGAGACTGCTTAAAGTTGAAGCAGAAAGGAGCGAAAATGAAGAGCGAAGAGCGTTGAAGAGAGTTCGAAAACGTTTTCGAAGGGTTTTTTTCAGGGTAAAATATGTCCCAAGTCTCTGAACTCTTCATAAACATAGAATTTAGTCCTTATACTTTTATTTTTAAGAATTTAGTCCTTCTATTTTTCATATTTTAAAATTAAAGTTTAATTGTTATGATCACAACAAAATTTATCACTATTAAATTTAGGTTTATTACAACATCATTTTTAGTATTTTTTACTCTTTCAAAATATCACACTAACAAAAATAATAATAATGTTAATAATTAGACCTGAATTTTAAAATTTCTAAAAATATAATACTAAATTTTTAGAAATTAAAATATAAGGACTAAATTTTAAATTTGTAAATAGTACAAGGACCTATGAAATATTTAACCTTTTTCATATTAAAATTTTATATAAAAATTAAATGAATTTTTTATTAAAATGATAGAATTAAATGTTTATTAATTTTTTGTTAAAAATTAAACGATTTTTTATTAAATGGTATAATTAAATTTTATTGTTCTAAAAAATATTTAAAATTTATTGTATCAGCATTTAAATCTCGAGTTTTTATTAATTTTATATTAACATATAAAAAGAGATAAACATGTTTATAATAATTACTAATTAATTTTAAAGATAAAACAGAAATTTATAATATTTAGTAAAATCGTAAAGTTATAAAATTTAAATACCATACAAATAGATATGTTAGAGTTTTTTTTTTTTTTTTTTTATGTTGATACGTATCCATATTGGTATATTTTAATATATTATTTTAAGTTTATCGATACTTTTTGAATAATTTTTAATATTATTATATATATACAGATATATCTCGATTACATATATATAAATATACTTTGATCACAAATCCATCAACATGCTTTTGAATCGACGAGTTATTAATACACTCTTTTTTTTTATTAATATATTTTTTATAAAATAAATATAATTGTATTTAACGTAATTGTTCGTAATTTGTGTGAATGTCGTGCCGGAATAAAGTGATTAATGTCATAGTATTTTTAGAATGATACAAGCACAATTGTGTGTTGTCTTATCAATTTCGTTTGGAGGTTAATCTTTTAAACTCAAACTCATTTATTGATTAAGGTAATAAAAACAGTGGCAATTTGATTCGAGATTTTAGATTTCGCTTATAATATAAAAATAAGATAACCTAAAGGATGGGTGGTACTTAGGTTGCACCCTATATTCCATCATTTTAACGTTATTTGAGAATACGAGATTATGAGAAGGTATAAATGTTTTAGATCCAAATAAGTTAATTTTAATCCCGAACGTGAAATTAAAATGTGAAATATTACAAAATATAAACTAAACACACCATTAAATTATATCACGTTAAAAAGTTCAAACAACAAACCATAACATCAACATTTCTAATTAATGCACCAATACAGCTAATCATTAACTTATAAGTATGTAATGACTCGATTTTCATCAATGTAAAAAAATTCAACTTCAAACGTGAGTTTCTTGCTAATTTATAAAATTATACGTTGTGACTCAATTATACAAAAAAACATGTGAAAAACCATATGATATATAACTTAAAAATTATTTTCGGTTATTACTTCATGTTAAAATAAATATATGAAAGCCCGATATTAATATAATTTGAAGTCAATTACCTTTGTAGATTTTCACATGTGGATTTGAATTAAATTTAAATAATAATTTTTTAATTAATTATAAAATGTTAAATAAAAATATAATTTTAATGTTGTTTAATTTAAATTATAAAATATTTTTTAATTTTTTTTACAATCCCGTTATAAATTTTGATTATATCTCTATAATATATTTTAACGCATTTGAACTCATATCTTTTTATATTGATAATAATATTTATACTAACAGAATTAATATAACAAAATTTGTCATATTTAAATCACCCAAAAACGAGTCTAGAAATTTTTTTTTTTTAAACCGCACCACGGGATAAACTTGGACACCTCTACTGTTATTAGCATGTGAGCTAAGCGAAGGGGATTGTCAAATAAGCTAGAACCAGCTCGAATGGAAATAAAATATTAAAATAAAGAAAAACTTTTCAACTCTCAGCTGGACCCAACCACAATCCATTGTATTGCACTCTCGTTCATCGTATTCTTAAAAAGGGTTAATATACTATTTCACCCTTAATTTTGGTTTTAATATTCAGTTCGTCACTTAAATTATTTTTAATTCAAATTGATACTTGAGTTTAACTTTAATCTTTACTTTGGCCCTTTTCAATTTTATATTTCAAATTTTATCCTAATTAAATGCTCAATTTTAATTTCAATGCTTAATTTGATATTTTAATTATTTTTATTTCAATTAAGTATTTATATTTTTTTAATAGAGCACTTGTGTCAAATATTCATTATATA
Source organism: Gossypium stocksii (assembly GCA_020496765.1). NCBI lineage: Eukaryota > Viridiplantae > Streptophyta > Magnoliopsida > Malvales > Malvaceae > Gossypium > Gossypium stocksii. The sequence continues at coordinate 119,300,051 of CM035623.1, forward strand.
GTTGATTTGTCTGAGGGGAAAAGATTGTATGAAACACAGATGTCTTGTCATCCTATATCCCTTACCAATTATTTAATGCTATTTAAGCATATTTTTCCATGTCATTAACACATCATTTTAATAATTTTTTAAACTTGAACCTTGCATCTTAGAACTTTGAACCTTTGACCCTAAACTCTAGATCAGGGTTCAAGTTAAAAAATTTATTAAAATGACGTGTTAATGACATGAAAAAAGATGCTGAAATGAAATTAAATAATTGGTAAGGGATATAAAATGATGTGGTGTTTCTGTTTCATATAATCTTTTCTCATTTGGGTACTAAATAGAATACTGCAAACAAACTTAGGTATTAAATTGAGCATTAATGTCAAATTTAAGTATTAAATTTTATATTAACCCTTCTGCAAAAAAGCCAAAAGCACAAATATAAAGAAAAAATAACGTTTCAAACATTCTTCAACGCTCCCTTGGTTCTCTCCCACGTTACTTTCTGCTTCGATTTTAAGCTGCCCCCCCCCCCCCTTTTTTTTTTTCACAAAACAAACAATACACACTCTCTAAAATCACATATAAATTTTTACCATTCCTTCAATTATTTCCTTCATTCTCAGCAAAACCCAAAACCCTCCTCTCTTTTTTTTTCTCTAGAAGATTCTCTCGTTTTCTTTTTCGTTTTTATTTGTTGTCACTTTTATCGCTGTAGGGTTTGGTACGTACAGTTTATAGGGTTTTGTTGACATTTCTGGTGGAAGAAATCTTAGTGTTGGGGTTTATTTGTTTTTTGGGGGAAGTGAAGTGCGAGACGAAGAGAGGGGAGTTCATTTATTCTATTTATCTATTTTTTTAAAAAGTATGGCGGCTGAGAGGCTTAAGGATTTGAGTCAGCCGATTGATGTACCATTACTTGATGCTACCGTTGCAGCTTTTTATGGCACCGGATCTAAAGAAGAGGTTCGTTTTTTTAAAAGATATTTTCTGTCTATTTACTTTCTTTTTTCTGTTTCCTTTGCTTCACTCTTTGACTGGAAATGAGTGTCTGTGTTTTTAGTTGAGACTGGTTTTCTGATTGGTTTCCGAGAAAGTAAAGGAAGAGTGTTGGAGATTTTGGTTGATAGAGTTTAATATAGCTGGGCATTTTACTTCAAATTAGAGATAAGTTCCGGGAAGTGTGGAGGATTTTTTTTTCGAATTTCTAGGGTTTAATAGGGAGAACTTTAATTTTCTTTCTGGTTTTCCGGATTATGTGTGAAAATGCGGTGGTGCTCTAGAGTGTGGGGATGGGAGAGCTTTCAGTGAATGAACCTTGCTTTTGGGAAGTGGCATATGATTGCAGAAGTAAAAAATTGGCATTCAATTAGGCCATTTTGAATTTTACATGTACATATAAATTAGAACTAAGAAAACTTGTTAGAATTCTTGTTCAACTATTGGAAAAAAATGAAGGTTGAAGGTTTTTAGCTGATATGATTTATAGTTCAGGACATGGTAAGCTTTTGGCCTTATTTTGGGTTTTAGTCCTTCTGTTTGATATAACTATGATAGAAGTAAAAAGAAAACGACTTGTCTCTTATGTTTCTCTTCCCTTGACCAATCTTTTGAATCTCTCTGAATATTAATAGAGATGGAGAAAAATGAAACTAAATATTGGATTGTTTATTGTTAGTTCATTGATGGATAGGAGCTTTAAATTCATAGATAACTCATTTAATTTTTGAGGACTATACAACAGAAGAAAAGTTGAATTTCGTTTAATTTATTTCACTTTCTCTTATCACTTATTTTCTTTCCTCTTTTATGCTATATATCAAATGAGCCAAGTTGATATGATTTATTCATCTTTTTCCTCTTTTTTTACAAAAATAAAAAATAAAAAATAAAAATTCTGCTTTGGGTTCTTTTTAGTTGGATGCATTTTTTAATTTGGTTGCTACTTGTTCATGCTTTGTAGAAAGAGCTGACTGGCTATGATCTTAATTCTGTAGGTTGCTGACCATGATAAATTCTAGGTTATGCAAGTTCTATTAAGTCTTAAGATTTCATAGCAGTGATAAACATTTTTCTAGAAACTGGCAAGTGGTCATATCAAAACTTTGTTCTGCAGTTAAATTTTCTGTTGTGTGTTAAATGTTTTTGACAACCTTTTTGAAGTTAAACTCAGTAGTTAAATGTGCTTTTCGATCAAAGTTGTTTATGTGGTACCCTGGTTTTTTGAGCAAAAGACCTTTAAATATTAATGTTTCCTAACAAATAACAACCTTAAGTCTATTCTATACCCTCTCAAAACAGAGGTAAAGAAAAGTCCCAAGTCTAGCCTAAGAATCCTAAGTCTAGCATCTCATTTACATTTCGGTATACTTCTTATTCCACCTTGTTGCTCAAACATTATCAGTCTTTTTGGTTGCACTATTGATAAAAGTGAATGGTTTGTCAGATGGTTTCTACTAACATATTTCCGGAATTTTACGTCCCATTGTAATTTTCATATGTGACATGCTTCATTCACCTATAGTTATGTTCTGGCTTGGTCTTCCCATTATTTGTTGACAATTTTTTCCTTAATTCTGCATAACTTCACAGAGAGCAACTGCAGATCAGATCTTACGATATCTGCAAAATAATCCAGATATGTGGCTTCAAGTTGTGCACATCCTGCAGCAGACAAAGAGCCTGAATACCAAGTTCTTTGCCTTGCAGGTCAGTCAAAACGACTGTTTTCTCTATGATCTGTAATAACAAGTACATCAAACTGTCCCAAGGGAGCTCTAGTTGACATCCATTTGTTGTCCGGTGGTGCTTGTACCTATAGTTTGCTCTTGCTCTTGTAGTTGGCTAGTTGATTGATAGTTTGCAAGAACTTTTTCTAACAAATGACTAGAGTATTGCAAATTAGTTATGATTTTGGGGAGCTTTTCTTGTGCTTTGCCTACAGGTTCTTGAAGGTGTTATCAAGTATAGGTGGAATGCGTTGCCTGTTGAGCAGCGAGATGGAATGAAAAATTACATTTCTGAAGTCATTGTCCAGGTAAAATATTTCTTAATTGCTGTTTCTCTTTAGGACCGAGGAATCTGAAAATTTTGTACCTTTTGTCCCATTTTAATTTTTCTCTCTTTGTGTTATCATTCTGAAATGCCCTGCTCTAGTTGTCAAGTAATGAGGCCTCCTTCCGAGCAGAAAGGCTGTATGTCAACAAGCTTAATATCATACTGGTTCAGGTATAACTTATCTGCCTCACAAAAATATACTTCTTAAAAGAAGACAAGCTTGTTTTAGATTTCATTGAGTTCGTAACAAATTAGGAGGTCCTCTGTCAGGGCTTTATCTGACTGCCCTTTAATTCTTTTATTTAATTCTTTTACCAATGACAATGTTTACTAGTTATGACATCAAAGTATTCTTTCCATATTCTTCATGGTTACCCTACTGATGTGTTTCTACGAATTTCTCATTTTAAGGTTCACAAATATTAACCTTTTAGTCTAAATGCTGTCTAAAACAATATATGCGTACTGGATGTACAGATCTTAAAGCATGATTGGCCTGCTAGATGGCAAAGCTTCATTCCCGATCTTGTTGCAGCTGCAAAAACTAGTGAAACAATATGCGAAAATTGCATGGCAATACTGAAAGTAAGTTTTGTATTAGGATTCATTCTTGGTAAAACTGGTTGCAGAATCTGGGTGGTAATATGAGCTTTTCTGTGGTTAGCTTCTAAGCGAAGAAGTTTTTGATTTCTCAAGAGGTGAAATGACTCAACAAAAAATCAAAGAGCTTAAACAATCACTGAACAGGTGAAACAATTTTTTTTTTTTGAAGTATTAGGAATTTACTTTCGTGGATGTCAATTTTAAGTGTAAAACTGGTTTGAAAATGAACAGGGCCAAAATGACTCCCCTGCCCTCTAAATATCAAGCTTGTCTTCTCCCTCTAAGCTGTATATCCTGATATATATTTTCTCATCTACATGTAAAAAATTGTTAAATGAACTCTACTCTTGTGAATGTCATTATTGCTGGTAGAAAAAAAAGTAGGCTGAAGCCTGAACGTCTCTCCTTAAGATTCTATTATCAATTCTTGTATTCACCTTGCTGGTCTGTATTAAGCAATTCAAGGTCTCGCTGATGATAATTTTATTCTTCCAAGCATGGTTTATTTTTTGTGCAATCCATTTTTCTAAGAGTTGTATTTGTTTTCTACAGTGAGTTTCAACTCATTCATGAGTTATGCTTATACGTGCTATCAGCTTCTCAGAGAATAGAGCTTATACGGGCTACACTATCCACCTTGCACGCGTTTCTTTCCTGGATTCCTCTGGGCTATATTTTTGAATCAAATTTGGTTAGTAATTCTGGATTCTCAAATGACTTAGCTGTCAGCATGTCATGCGTACTACTCTTTTGATGAAGTTGTTCTTATTTTCTATTGTCATTTGTTTCTCCTGTCATGTTGTTTTTACATCTCTTACAGTTGGAAACTCTCCTAAAGTTTTTCCCTGTGCCATCATCTCGGAATCTCACACTCCAATGTTTAACAGAGGTATTGTTTAATAAGATTTTCTTAAATGAATAAAGTTATATTTTTGTCACTCTAAGAGGGTGGAGCTTTATTTTATATTTTGGTTTATTGCAGGTTGCATCCCTAAACTTTGGGGACTATTATAATGTGCAGTATGTTAAGATGTACAATATATTCATGGTCCAGCTGCAGGTGTGTCAGCATGTGCTTCATAAGTTCATCGAGATTTGCACTTAGATCTTAAATTCCAGATTTTAAAATTTTTTTGTTAAGTTGATATATAGATTTGATGTTGCTTTTCTTCATCGTGTTTTTTCTCTTTTTCCCTTTGTTCACTGGTTAATATTTGGGTACTTTCTGGGGTGTTTTTAGACTATTTTGCCACCAACGACAAACATCCCTGAGGCTTATGCACATGGAAGCGGTGAGGAACAGGTATACATTTTGGTACACCTGAAATTTGTTTAATGAATTCCTCTCCCCCCCCCCCCTAATTATTGTTTTAATGTTTTTACACCAGGCATTCATTCAGAATTTGGCACTGTTCTTCACTTCATTCTACAAGGTAAGCTGCCTATGAAATGAACGAGGCTCCTTTTTGTCATAAGGCGAAAGATGGTTGATCAGTGGTAATAGTTTAGCACCCACCAATTTCTGTGCCTGAGTTGGATTATGGGTGCCTATATGCATTTTGGTGCAAAGAATGGTACAAATATTGTAATTCTAAAGGATGATTTTTAAAATTGGCTTTTTTCTTTTGGGATTAATCATATGTTAAATGTTGGATTGATCAAGCTTAAAATGTTTTGAACTAGTTGCAGTTGATTTTTTGATAAATTGTGTTACTAAAATTATTCTATGTTTTTAGTTTCACATTCGGGTGCTAGAGTCTTCACAAGAAAATATTTCTGCGCTGTTAATGGGTCTGGAATATCTTATCAACATATCTTATGTGGATGACACAGAGGTCTTTAAGGTATCATGGCAATTCAATATCCTTTATTTGTAAATTTTGTTGTATCTGCTTGTTCCGTTTTTAACCTTTTGGAACTTGGTTTCTAAAGTATTATTTTGCTAATCTTCTGGTTAAATAGGTTTGCTTGGACTATTGGAACTCCTTGATCTTGGAGCTATTTGACTCACATCATAACATGGACAATCCTGCTGTAACTGCAAACATGATGGGACTGCAGGTACCCGGATTATTTATGTTACCTTTTCATTTATTATGAAGTATTGAGAATTCAGAAAAAGATAAAATCTTCATTATAGCGCAAGTGTTATCAAGTCATGTGCATCGCGCCTTGTAACTCTTCTTTTTGCCACCTTTTTGGTGGCATCTTTCTCCTTTTCTTCTCTGGTTTCTGTCTGCGAGTATTCCAGCTAGACATAATTGGTGTCAAGTCCAGCAATGATATATATTAGGAAGTGAAAGAAAAAAATCATGTTGGACTACATATTTTTGCATGTTTAGATGGATGACTTGTTAGATAAAACCTCTCTCTCTGTAAATCTTTTCTATCTTCTGTGGAGATTGATATGAAATTGTTATTGTTAATTCTAGGCAGCACTCTGCTAGTATCTGATTACCGCAGAAGGGTCAGTCATTTCTTGTTAATGAATTGAGTCTGACAGGTGCCTTTGCTTCCTGGTATTGTTGATGGCCTTTGTGCCCAGCTTCTGCAACGACGCCGACTTTATGCTGGTACAATGTCAAAGTTAAGAATGCTTATGATCTGTCGTATGGCTAAGCCTGAGGAGGTTCTGATAGTTGAAGATGAAAATGGCAACATTGTTCGAGAGACAATGAAAGATAATGATGTTCTTGTTCAATATAAGGTGATAGATCTCAAATGTAGTCTGTGATGCTTAATCTGGATGACTAACTTTCATGACATCTAATTCCCATTTACAAGTGCTTAATCTTTTACTCCCCTAAAATGGTACTGGCTGATTGTGGCCAACTGGATTGAATGATAGTTTGTGGCTTTCTTCTTAAGAAAGGTTTTTTTTTTTTTTTTTTCTTTCTTGCAATGATTTGTATACTTCACCTGTAAAGATATCTACTAGGTGTTTTTATCTTGTATAAAGATGCCTGTAAATGGAATTCTTCTATCTTCTGAACAATATGTTGGAGTTGATACGTAGAGCAAACACGTCAAAGCTTTATGCCAACAGCTTTTACAGTATTAGCTTGTGTTTTGTTATTATCTTATATATGTGAAAATTAAGTTTTTCTATTCCCGTATTCTGTTGTTAATGAAGTTAAATATTGCAGATCATGAGGGAGACTTTGATCTATTTGTCTCACCTAGATCACGAGGATACTGAAAAGCAGGTATAGTACTCTGAGACATTTAAATTTTCTATTTTCATAAAGTTAAATGATGTTATACTGCTTTCCGACCTAATTCTCCTGAAGCTTGGAGTGTATTTGGTCATGAATCAAAATGAAACTTTTTTTTCTCTGTATCTTCCCTAAACAACAATATGGATTCTATAAAAAAACAAAAACAAAAAACAATATAAACCTGTAAAGGTCCAGGCTACTTGCCTGACCCATATGGGTGAGGCCTTGGATAAGGTATTTATGAATTCATGTCGACCCAGCTCAAATGAATAATAGTAAACATTATTTTATCTAAATATGCCTATAAAAATATATAAATACTAATATAAAATATCGTTTAATATATTTACTTTTTAAAAATAGTGAAATGGGTAAGTGGGTTGGCTTGATTTGGGCCTGAGCAAGGAATGTAAGATTTTTTCGCGCTGCAGTCTGCCCCGCCCCTTTGTGCATCAGATAAAAAAGAAGCCATCTCTCCAATTTTGAGAACCTAGGGAGAATGAAGGATTCCACTATAGTTTAGTCTTGGAGCTTAGTTTACCCTCTAGGGATCTTATTTATTCTTTTTTGATGTTCATGGCAGATGTTAAATTATTCAATTAAATTTGGATTTGTTTTGTTGTCTATGTAATGCAGATGCTAAAGAAATTGAGCAAGCAATTGAGTGGTGAGGATTGGACTTGGAACAATTTGAACACATTATGTTGGGCAATAGGATCTATTTCTGGTTCCATGATGGAAGAGCAGGTATCCTTTACACCAAGAAATGTTGACCACACAATGTGATCACTTGCATCAGTTGCTGTCCCCTCCTTGTATGCATGATTCTGATATATGTTAAATTTTTCGGTGTCCATGGCAGGAAAATAGGTTTTTGGTGATGGTCATTCGTGATTTGCTGAATTTGTGTGAAATCACTAAAGGGAAAGACAATAAAGCTGTTATTGCTAGTAACATAATGTAAGATATATAATTTCAAGGGTATCTGTAGACTGTCCTGTTGATTTCTCTCTGGAATCTATACCTTTTCAAGCATCTACTTTTCTTTTAAAACCTGGGTTTTATATGGATGGCATGACTATTTTTGGTCATCTTTAGTATGCCGTGTGCTTATTGGTGAATTGGGGATCCTGAAGGAACTTATTTGCTGCTTGTTTTCTTCTTGTTATATTTTAAAATTGCTTGTATTAATTTAATGTTTGTTATTGGTTTTATTCCAGGTATGTTGTTGGACAGTATCCAAGGTTTTTAAGGGCTCACTGGAAGTTCCTGAAAACTGTTGTGAATAAGCTGTTTGAGTTCATGCATGAAACACATCCTGGAGTTCAGGTAAACTAAAAACAAATCATTTTTATCTTCTGAAATGTTTGATCAAATAATTCTATGGCGAAAAGAAGTTCCTGAAAACTGTTGTCAATAAGCTGTTTGAGTTCATGCATGAGACACATCCTGGATTACAGGTAAACTAATTGTAAAACGGAACAACTTTTATCTTTTGAAATTTTTGATGCAATTGTTCTATGGTGAAAACATTTGTATGCTTAACATCACCAATGTGCTTGTCATTGTAGTATATTTTTTTTTGTTTATTATGGTGCTTTGCAAAGTGTAATTGAAAGTATACCAACAAGTTCAGAATTGCCTTTTATCTAATTTCGTTAACGATCATCTCATTTTGTTATGACTTTGCTTCTGATGATGATAAGACAATATTATGGCTGTTATTCATACTATAATGTCCTAATATAACCAGCTGGCTGTGTCAGGATATGGCCTGTGACACATTCTTGAAAATTGTTCAGAAATGCAAGCGGAAATTTGTGATTGTTCAGGTATCATCTACTTCGGCATTTGCTTCTTATGGTTATAATATCTTATGTGTGCATGTGCATGCGCACATGTCGGAACCTGTTATATTGATGAACTGTATCTTGTTAATTCAGGTTGGAGAAAATGAACCATTTGTTTCTGAACTTCTATCTGCTCTTGCAACAACAGTTGCTGATCTAGAGCCTCATCAGATTCATTCCTTTTATGAATCTGTATGTCTCTTTTCAATGTCTCTACTGTCCAGATCTTTGCATGTCTAATCTGTTGCTGAATGAGCTCAATTTTCCTTTTTGTGTTTTTCTTAATTTTAAATTTTAGGTTGGTCATATGATTCAAGCAGAATCCGATCCCCATAAGAGGGATGAATACTTGCAGAGACTGATGGCACTTCCCAACCAGGTTTGTTATTGATAGACATAAAAGGTTACCTTTTTTTGTTTGCTCGTATATGTGCATGTGTCTGTCATTCCATGCAAATGTGGTGAGGTTGTGCTGGTAGTTTGATTCTGAAGATGCTGCTTGTTATGCAGAAATGGGGTGAAATTATAGGGCAGGCTCGTCAAAGTGTTGACTTCCTTAAAGATCAGGATGTGATAAGAACCGTGCTGAACATACTGCAGGTATTCTTATTCTAATATGAAGTGTTTATTTTTTATTTCTTTTGTTGAACTTTTATGGAACATATTATTTTTTCACATGGTTGGCAGGTATCTGCCTTACGCTGAAAAATAATCATGTTTACTTTTATCTGGTTCTATTGTATTGACAAAATAAAAAATAGAAATTAAAAAGGTAGTTCGCTCAAAAGCTTGTCATTTATGTGGAGGGGAGGATTCTCAATTGCTATGATAAATTAATTATTTATGCCCATGCATCTGTTGATGGATTCTTAGGTGGTGGATTAGAGCTATTCTTTCCTTGCAGACTTGATATTTGTGATGTATGCATCCTGTGGTTATGATTCAATGCTTATTGGGATTTTGTGAGGCTTAGAATGAGTCTTCACCTTGCAGACAAATACTAGTGTGGCCAGTTCTCTTGGAACATATTTCTTATCTCAGATTTCTTTAATATTCCTGGACATGCTCAATGTGTACAGGTAAATTTCATTTGTTCAAATTGCAAAATTGAGCATGGAAATTCTGTAAACTGTCTTTTTTGCTAACATGAGTAGTTTATGGTTCTGCAATAAATTGGACAGAATGTACAGTGAGCTTATATCAAGTAGTATTGCAGAAGGTGTACCCTTTGCTTCAAAAACATCCTATGTGAAACTTCTACGGTGAGATCAATTTTTACTGACATCCTTTTCTTTGTTTGTTTCATCCAATAGTCTCTCATTTATTTATTATGCTTTATGAGGCAGATCTGTTAAGAGGGAGACTCTTAAGCTCATTGAGACATTTTTAGACAAGGCAGAAGATCAACCGCAAATTGGGAAACAATTTGTGCCCCCAATGATGGATCCAGTTCTTGGTGATTATGCTAGGAATTTGCCAGATGCTAGAGAGTCTGAAGTTTTATCACTTTTTGCTACAATAATAAACAAGTATGATAACCATTTAATACAGTATTCCATTTTCAATAATGTGATATTTAACACTAATCAGCAACTTCTTGATAAATGGAGCACTTCTTGATCCTTCAGATGTAAAGGTTAGGATGTATTTGATATTTGTTGATTAATGCTTATTTATGTCTGTTTTTCTTATTTAATTATAAGGCCCAGATGAAAAGAGGTATGGAAAGCACTTTTTGTCTTTGCACATTAATTTTGCCAAGACTGTTGCCTCTGAAGCAGCTATCTTTTCCTTGTTAGTCCAAATAGTTCTATTTTATTTATTTGTTTTAAATTGGTGCTACATTCCCATATGCTCTGACCTTTGTCTAAAACTCTTCAAGCCATCGCATATTTAATTGTTTTAAGGCTAAGTGCAACATTGTATCTATGCAAAACATAGCAACATTGACCTTCTGTTTATCACACTGGTACTGGCGTATAGTATTTCCGTTTCTTCTTAGCATCGTTGGTGGTTGTCATTTTTAGTATCAAATCTTTGCATTTCTTGTAATCCTGTTATTCACGCATGAAGGTACAAAGCTGCAATGATAGATGATGTTCCCCGTATATTTGAAGCTGTTTTCCAGTGCACGCTGGAGGTGAGTTTTATTTATATTTTTGTTTTATGCATGTTACTAAAAGGAGGAAGAGCTTAGGATGTGGTACTAAATGGAAAAGCGCCCTAAAAGGAATTCTGATACTGTGTATTAAGTCATGAGAAATTACTGGAGCAAGCAGGTCAAGAATGAGTGCTGAAATGCTGCATGCATGTCACTAAGCAAACTGAAGTTCCCACAGAAGTTATGGTCTGTTATATCTTAATGGTGGAATTTTTCTTGATCGTTTTCACATTTCCTTGAGATATGATAAATTCTGGATTCTTACCATGTGAATTAGGCGCTGACATTTAACATGCCATAAAGGCATTATTTGATAATATTTTTGCTGAAAGTCTGATGCTGATGATCCGTTGAAGCTGAAATGTTATAGTTTGTTCATGTGTTACTAGGACTCGGGGTGAGTGTCGGATACCCGTATGTGTCCGAAATGGGTATGCTTAATTTTCTTTTCAAGTTCTCTTCTACATTTGGAAGATTGTATCCTCGTTCCCATGTCTGAATAGTGTGGGAAATGGATGCTTTTGGGAAAATGAAGAATCGGAATAACACAGGTTTTTCTTAAGCTGCTTTGCCTATTATTTATTGTTGCCATGTCCTGCAGATGATAACCAAAAATTTTGAAGATTACCCGGAACATCGCCTCAAGTTCTTTTCATTGCTTCGTGCCATTGCTACTCATTGTTTTCCTGCACTTATTCAGTTGTCAAGTCAGGTTAGTAATGATTTCTTCTTTTTGCTGATCAAATTATAGCTGTCCTATAATTAAAATCTTGAAATAATTCTTTAAATTTCTTTTTCGGTCTAAGCTTTTGAAAGAGTTTCATGTCAATTGTTAATTACCGGGCTTTGTTTTTCATGCATTTGCATCAGCAACTAAAGCTAGTTATGGATTCAATCATTTGGGCATTTCGGCATACAGAGAGGAATATTGCAGAAACTGGTTTAAATCTTCTATTGGAGATGCTGAGAAACTTTCAGGTTTGACAATGTTGTACTTTTTGCATATTTGATTACTGTGTTGATTTATGAAACAGATGCTGAGTTTTCGGTTTTGGTAACAGGCTTCTGAATTTTGTAACCAGTTCTATCGAACATACTTTTTGACAATTGAGCAAGAAATATTTGCGGTCTTGACAGACACATTTCACAAACCCGGCTTCAAGTTGCATGTCTTGATTTTACAGCAGCTGTTCTGCCTGGTTAAGTATCTTACTTTGCTTCGATTGCTCCAACTTTGGATCAGTTTTATCTTACTTAACAAATTGTTCTCAGGTTGAGAATGGTTTATTGACTGAGCCCTTGTGGGATGCTGCTACGGTTCCATTTCAGTATCCAAATAACGAAATGTTTGTTCGTGAATACACAATAAAACTTCTTACTACGTCATTCCCCAACATGACTGCAGCTGAGGTAAATAATTGGTTCAGATAATTCTTTTATCTATCGAGTTGATATAATCTGATCTATGTGGATTTCAGGTCACTCAATTAGTGAATGGACTATTTGAGTCGAGAAATGATTTGCCAACATTTAAGAATCACATACGGGATTTTCTTGTGCAATCAAAAGAATTTTCAGCTCAGGTAAAGCTTAGAAAGAGGAAAATGAACAAACCTTCTTAGCTTACAAGCTTGTAGACAGATATATGCTATCAATGGTGGAGTTTTCTGTGGTTTGCTTCAATGAACGAGCTGATTGTTTTAGCTGTATTTCTGCAGGACAATAAAGATCTCTATGCGGAAGAGGCTGCTGTACAGAGGGAAAAAGAGCGGCAACGGATGCTTTCAATCCCAGGTCTCATAGCCCCAAACGAAATACAAGACGAGATGCTGGACTCGTAGACGTGGCCTAATTTTGCCTTAGCCAAGTTCTTAAGTTTTGACATGGGAGTTAAGGTTGTGCCCGTATCCCGGAATATAAACAGATGCACCATTTTTTACCCATTGTTACTCATCTCTCCTTTATCAAAAATGGTGAGTCACGAAGTCGCGGTTGCTCACAAGTGCGGTTGCTAGAGATGCTGCATGTATGTCAACTAGAAAAGTGTAGAACATTTAGGTAGGGATCTATATATCTCTCTATATCCGGTCCTGAGTCGTATTATAGAAGTTCCATAGCTACAGCTTGATATTTGTACCGTTTAGATGACTGGTTTTGAAGTAATGTTAGTTTCATACAAGGTTAAAAGGGAAACACTAACCTCTGAAAGTTGTGCAGAATATTATCTTTTTCTTTTTTGAGTTGATTTAAGTTGAATTCCGTTATTACGTGGTTTCAGTTTTAACAGAAGGCTTTGTATTTTCTTTTTAAAAAAAACCTTATACATGTTTTATATAACAGGAAAATAATTTCAGATTCAATTTTATAGATGAATACCCAAATTTCACAGAGATTTAAGAAATTGAGCAAAGCTACTTCGGTGTAGAGTTAAGGAAGAGAAGATTTGCTTCCAAAGGCATGAGCTTAATTCGAACATTTTTTTCTTCAAAAATCACAATAAATCATCATCAAAGCAATCAAAAATTATAAAATTAAAGAAATTTCAGTTCAAACAGAGTAAGAGAGTGAGCATTATATTGAAAGGAAAAAAAAAAAACATAGCAACTTTGTTTATTGAGAAAGAGATTTCTGGGTTCACTGTGTTGGGTGGGTTATGGATTGATTAGATGGAAAAGAAGGATGTGAATAAATGAGATTTCTATTCCTTATTACACTGAATAGGGGTTAATGAATTGTACTAATATTAATATCTTATCTATTTTTTTTAATAGAATATTTCTACTTAAAATTACTCATAACCTCTCTTAATCTTTAAATATAAGATAATATGTTTTAGTGTACTTAAACCATAACCTCCTACACTGGCAATAATGTTATTGCCAATCAAGCTAACACTTAATTAGTAATTTTTTAATAATTTTAAAGTTTAAATAACTAAAAAAATCAATTAAACTTTCATAAAAAATAATTAAATATTATTATTTATGTCTCCTGTCACGTCATTACTTAATGACTCTTTAGAGTATATTTGGATAAATGATTTGGGTAAAATATTTTATTTTTATAAAGGTCTAAAAATAAATTTACTTGATTAAAAATAATGAAAAATTTCAAAATTTGTGAAGGAATTTCAAGAAGGGATTTAACTTAAATTTCTTTTCAATTTTTTTCAAGAGAGATGTGGTTTATAAAAATTCCTGGTAAATATGATATATACTTTTAAATTTTAATTTATTAAAAATATGTGTAAATTTATACAAATCTAATAATATTTATATTGAATATTTTTATACTATTTATTTTTTCTTTTATAATATTTTTTAATTTGCAAATTTTTAATAACTTAATTTTTCTTAAAATAATTATTTATCCAACAAAATAATTACAAATGCTAACATTTTGTATCAATAAATTCTAAAATATTAACATTTTAAAATTCTTTATCCAATCACATTTTTAGAGGCTTCAAGAGAAATTATACTTCAGTGATTTAACTTTCGATTGTTCAATGGATTACCATTTCTAATTAAGAGTTTGATTGATTTTTAATTATTTTACCAAATTTGCTTTAGTATTTAAGCTTTTTTTTTTTCCACTTATTATGTTTAAATTTTTTAAAGAGTAACCTATACTCATTGTTACTAAACTATTAGTAAGTTTACATTTCGATCACTCAACTCCAAAAAATTTAAATTTGTTTTGTAAATTCATAATGTTCGAACCTCTTTAATAAAAATAACTGAATTGTAAAAGAGAAGAAGAATGAGAATGAGAGCTATTGATTAGCACGGATGGTGTGATAAAAGAACGCCATACAACAACGATTTTAACAGCTAAATAATTTAAATGAAAACTTTCGAAAAATTTAGGGGTCATTTTGTAACTTTTTGAAGTTGAGTGACCAAAATATAAACTTACTAATAGTTTAATGACCTTTAATGAAATTTACCATTTTTAACAATATTAGAGTAGTGCAACTGCCAAAACCAGGATTTCATAATCCGGTTTGGCCCGAGCGGCTCCGGGGTACCCCGGCCCATAGACAGAACCCATTCGGCAAATAAACGCGACCATTTCTCTCTTAAAAAAGAAACTTCCCTCATATTTCTGTATTTAAAAATCTGATCTTCGAAAAAAAAAAGAGGATAGCAGCCAATTTTTTTTTTCCTTCTATAAATTTCTCTCTTTGATCAATCTAAATTTCCAAGTTTTCTCATCACAGAGAGAAAAAAAAATCAAAAACAGAAGTAAAAAAAAAAAAAAAATTGTTTTTTGAAGGTAGAAAAAAATCGAAGCTTAAAAGAAGCATGGGTCAAGCTTTTCGCAAGCTCTTCGATAGCTTTTTCGGTAACACAGAGATGAGGGTACTTCTTTTTTTTTTCTCTGTTTAATTCTTTTTCTTTTTTTTAAGTTTTTTTTTTTGAACTGATTCTTTTGGTAACTGTTCGTTTAAAAAAAAATCTGAATTTTCCGGTTTATAGTTAATGTAGAACTGAAGAAATTTGTTACTGTTAATTGTAGTTTGAAAGGAAGATCATAAATTTTAGTTGAATTCTGCAAGTATTTACATTTATAATGATGTTGATAGAAAGGAAGATCATAAATTTTAGTTGAATTCTGCCAGTATTTACATTTATAATGTTGCTGATTGAAAGGAAGATCATAAATTTTAGTTGAATTCTGCAAGTATTTACATTTATAACGTTGTTGATAGAAAGGAAGATAATCCCAAATATATTGTATTGTAACTATTTATTATAGCTTGTTTTAGCTGGAATAGACCTGGAATTTTGACTCCCAACCCTAAAATCTGACCTGATCAACCTGGAGATAAACCTAATTCGATTTGATCATAAAAAGTCAAACCCGAACATGATCATTGCAAAAAATGATCCTAATAAATAACCCAAACTGGAAAAAAAAAATCCAGTTAGACTGGAAAAATCGGTTGAGCTAGCGGTTGAACCAGTTTTGATAAATTTTTTGAAAATTTTAATGATTTTTTTAATAATTTATTTAAGGTTAAAATCTGCCATATGTCCCTAAGCTCTTTGAAAATTGGAATTTAGTCCTTGTAGTTTTATTTCTAGGGATTTAGTCCCTTTTCAAATTACAAAATTCAAGTCTAGTTGTTAACAATGTTAAAATTATTTTATTAAATTCAAGTTCATTGCAAAATTTAACAGCTTTAACTGCAGGACCTGAATTTTGAAATCTGAAAAATAGAGGGGCTAAATTTCAAAATTGTGAAGAGTATAAAAACTTGTGGCATATTTTAACCTTTATTTAACTGAAACTGGGCTAGTGGTCGGACCGGGAACCAGTGGCTTAACTGGTTCGACCATCGGTCTGGTTCCAAAAACATCGGATGGAAGTAACACTCCATTGTTTTCTTCTCCCTAGGCAAGGCTCAAAATATATGTACCTTTGTATACAACTTTGATACAGGTTCTGTTTCTAATAAGCATGTATGATAGATAATGCATAAGCAGAACATTTAATATTAGCAGTCCGTTTTCCATATGAATCTAGCATGCAAACCAGTGCATTGTTGTTAAATTAGTATACTGTTTTCTCCTATCTGACTTACGGATTAGCATATTTCTCATGTCTTTTTATATTGCAATTGTTTTCTTTTTTTTCCGCTTTATATTCTCCATCCTTACATGTACTTTTTCTTGAGCTGATATAGGTTGTGATGCTAGGCCTCGACGCAGCTGGCAAAACAACTATATTATATAAGCTACACATTGGAGAAGTTTTATCAACTGTTCCCACTATCGGTAGGCAACT
The DNA here is from genome assembly GCA_020496765.1 of Gossypium stocksii. NCBI lineage: Eukaryota > Viridiplantae > Streptophyta > Magnoliopsida > Malvales > Malvaceae > Gossypium > Gossypium stocksii. Next base: position 119,316,721 of record CM035623.1, read on the forward strand.
TGGTTTTAGATATGGTTGATTTACACTATTGAGGCTCTCATATTTTGATGGTTTTCTGTTTCGTTTGTCCACGGAGGAGCTGTTATTCGAACAAAGTGGTCGTGTGAAATCTATTTCAGTGTGTGTATCAGTTGAGTTGGATGGACAAGTTGATATAACGACTGAGTTCTTGTGTGTTGTCTTGTCCAGGTTTCAATGTCGAGAAAGTTCAATATAAGAATGTGATGTTCACGGTTTGGGATGTTGGTGGACAAGAGAAACTAAGGCCACTCTGGAGGCACTACTTCAACAACACGGATGGACTGGTAATAATTAACTCTCTCAAAGGAAAAAAAGAACTTTTCTCCCTTTAACGACACAGATGGACCGGTAATGAAAATCCTCTCTCTCTACTATATTTGTCTCTGCAGATCTACGTTGTTGATTCCTTGGACCGGGAGAGGATTGGCCAAGCTAAACAGGAATTTCAGGTTGTAAATTTAGAACAAGCACAAACTTGTTAGCCATTTAGGTTTTAACATAGTCTCTTTTTAGTTCTTAATAATTTTTTTTCCAGGCCATAATCAATGATCCATTTATGAGCAATGCTATCATCTTGGTGTTCGCCAACAAGCAGGACTTGGTATGATTCAGTTAGCTGTTTGAGACCCGTCTTTTTTTCTGTATATAGCAAAATGCATGCAGTATTTGCTTGAACTACTGAGAACACATGCATTTTTTTAGTTGCTGGAAGTACCAATGTCAAGGATATTTTAGTTTCGAAAAATAGGTTCTGCTGTTGTTTGCATAGATCCTCCATTTTCTTGTGGTCAGTGAGAAATGTCGTCTATAGCTGCATTTTTGATGGCTTCATTCATTTCATTGTTTTGTTTCGTGTTATTGGTTTTCGAGTAACATAATGCGATGCCTCGTTAGCAGTGCGCCAAACATTAAGAACGTAATCCTTAGCTCCAAGGCCCTTGGATTGACATGTTTCGCCTTGTTCTGCTTCGTGAAGAAGGCCTCATTTTCATCATTGTGTGAAAACTGTAATTCCCTTAAATCGATCATGCGAGGCATAATAATGGATAAAGCATATGAAGTTGCAGTATGGGTGCTTTGCTTCCCTGAACTAAACATTACTAAATGTTGCTTTTGGCGGATGAATTTATAACACATAGATGTTGGCATGTTGCTGTTAGACTGTTACTTAGATTTGGGTGTGAGTGTTGAATATGGATACATATCCCAAAAAAGTTTATTTTTTTCCTTTTATTGGTAGGTCCTTGGGAGGTGCTATATCCCATGCTTATGTCCAAATATACGTCTAATTCATGTAATTAATATTATATATAAAGTGGAAGAAAAAGAACCAGAGTAACTTAGTTATCAGGTTCTGGTTAAAATTTTCATATTTTGAGCTTTCTGGTTGAAAGGAATAAACTATTACTGCCTTTTAGCTTCATTGTGCATAAACCGAAGCTTTATCGATGAAGTATGCCTTTTCCACTTATCTGATCTTGTGTTCCTCCTTCCAGAAAGGTGCCATGACCCCAATGGAGGTATCGGAGGGATTAGGTCTATTCGATATAAAGAATCGGAAATGGCACATACAAGGTACTTGCGCGCTTCGAGGAGATGGCCTGTATGAAGGATTAGACTGGCTATCAGAAACTCTCAAGGAGATGAGAGCTGTCGGGTATTCGTCGCTGGGTCCATCATTGATCTAATCATTATCACACAGGTTGGAACTTGGAACCCCTTCCCTTGCTTTATATGTATGGCATGGCGTTAAATCAGAGCTTGTCAATGAGAAAAATAATATCGGTACCATAAATGACTTGATTTAATCTTTTCAGGTATTATATCATCATCATCATCATCATCATCATCATGAGGGGCAGTGAAAGCCAGATGTTTGTAAAAGCCATAAATGACTTGCTTGTAAAAGCCATGTGTTACCAATGGGAAATTAAAACCCAGATGTTGTAATATTTGTTTTGTTAGTGTAAAGCTGATGCAAGTTAGACAAGAGTGAATTCCTCCATTGTGTATATTAACAAAGCTGGTTACTCTACAATGTTCAATGGAAATTGTTACTCTCTCTAGGAATATTTACAATTATTTTACAATATAATTCTACTTGTGCAAGTAAAATTTTGAATCACCATTTTGCTATGTGGTTGCTTTGTGTCACTGTCAGATTGCAAATTAATAATGTTAGTGTGAGTATTGATTTGAATGGTGCAAATTAATAATGTTAGTGTGAGTATTGATTTGAATGGGGCAGATGATTAAAGCTTTTGTTAGATACTCGTATAATATGGATTCAAATTGTGTTACTCTCATCTTTTATTCTTGTCAGCTGGATGCTTTTTTTGTACTGATAATTTAAAAGAATTTTTATTTTATTAAATGAAACAATATAAAAATAATTTGTGCAAAAATAAATCAATGCATGTATGGATCAGAATCAGTGTCACATGGGGTTGGTCGATGGTTATACACTAGATTCTTTCTTGGTTCAACTTTCGGCCAATGTTGTGGTTGTTCGAGATCAGCTTCTAATTGTGGGTGTTGGGAAGATGACCCACCTTGATAGAATAAAGATTCTGTAGGTGTTTGCATCACCTATGGTGCTGTGGTGTAGGCATCGTAGCTTACTCCATTGGAGCCGATGATTGCGTGAGCGTTGTTGATAGGCCCGCCTCGCCACCCCTTGTCCTTGAATTTAAAGGGCCCCGTCGTTTCCTTTTGGCATAGATTTGTCGACGCCTCTCCTCTACCGAGAGTAAATATGGCTTGCCATGGACCCTAAACCATGGCATGTAATCCAGATCACTTGCTAATTTCGGAACGATAATTGGTTCACGAGTAGGTATATTATCGTACCGATTTTCCCATATTTTGATATATTCCGAGTGGAAGAGTGGCCAATGTGTATCCGGTCGTCGTAAGTCGATTTTGTACTCATCATCAAGCACCTCAGGTGCCACAGGAATCGGTTGTCGGAATCCGAATTGCCGCAAGACTCTATCCGTTTGATGCATCGCGACGATAGCATAGCTAACCATGGGATCCTAACGTGCCAAATGTTCGGATTCTATAGGAATTCATCTGGAATTACTACCTGAATTGCTATGGTGTCCATTAAAACTATATGAACGTGATAAAAAAATATTAGTTATATACATGATACTAAATACTAAATACTAAATACTAAATATGAAATCGACTATGTTATGTATATATAGTTCAAAATGAAATAAATATTTACATGCGCTTCCGACCGTTGGTCTAATAGAAACCGTATATCTTTAAGAGCGGTAGGTATTCCCTTATAATTCGAGGAATGGTTCCACCTATTTAAATAAAATTTTAGCATAATATTTTATTTTAAATCTATTTCATAATTGTAAAATCTAATTTAAATTTTACCTTGTTACGAGTGGGAATGTATACGGGTGGTTCACTCGAGGACATAAAAATGGAAAGCGAAACCGAGCCCATGATTGTAGCAGTACAAGACAACCTCCGATTTTGATTTTATTTGGTTGCGTCACCCGACACATCTCCCTGTATAATGTCGCCAACACGGCAGACCCCCAATTAAGTTCCCCAGCTGCTCTAAAATTGATGAGTTTCAGCAGCCACCTCAGATGTATGAGGTTTCGTGACTTGTTTGACATCAGATAGCCTCAAATGATCTGAAGGATGTACGCCCGAGCGTATCGTACTCTTTGTACTTCAATCGAATCATCCCCTAGCACTGGGAATGTCTCTTGTAACCAGCTCATATCGATCCGACCTCCGTAAATATTATCCGAAATCGCACCCAAAAGATCATAACATATGGCTCCCCAATCAGCAGATTGAGAGGACCCGATGAGTACGGACCCATCCACCAATAACCCTAACATTAACTGCACGTCCTCCAAAGTGATGGTACACTCCCTACATGGAAGATGGAATGTGTGCGTCTCAGGTCTCCACCTCTCCACAAACGCGCTGATGAGTTTCGGGTCCAACTTGCACCCTCGGCCTATATTGGCCACGTGCTAAAAACCGGCTTCCTTTAAGTAATTTTCAATCAACGGTGATGGAGGACCAAATAGATTACGAATAAAACATTGTAACACTCGATCCACCTGCTATTATAAAAAATTATTAAAAAATATTAATTAAATTAAAAAAATGAAATAATATTAAAAAAATTGAAATTAACCCTTACCATTTGCATTTGGTCGATGGAGATATGTTTATCATCGAGACGAATTAATTGTTAGGCTATTGCTAACACGATCAAATTTCTTAGAAATTATAAAAAATAATAATTCAGACAAAAATAAAAAATTTAAAGAGCTTTTGAGAGCTTTTTTGAGAAATTTAGAGAGAAATTTGAAAGAATAATAAAATTTGGTGTGAAAAACGGGGTTGGGGGGGAGTTATACTTTTTTTTTCCTAACCGTTGGAGGCCCAACGGTTAGATTTTTAAATGGCCGTTAGAGGTGACCACTGGGAAAAAACACAACAAAAAATGCCTCCTTGTCAACGCTTTTTAGTAAAACGCTCTCACATCAATGCATTTTTAAATTTTTGGTCCATACCCATCATTATTTTTAAAAACAGTCTATTTCCATAAATAATTTTAAAAATGAACCTTTATTGGTACTAAACCCTAATAACCTGTACTAAATCATTTAAAATGTTATGAGTAAAATTATATATGGTTTTATTGTAGTGTATTTATTTTTCAAAGGAGTTTACTTATATTAGTTTTATACACTTTCATAAAATATATTTTGTATTACTAAAGGTTAGATTGAATAACATTATTGAACTACTATCAAATCAATCAAAATATTATCTTTATTAATATATAAAAGAACAAATTTATACAACAAATTCATCGTTAAATTTAAAAATATAATTATACATAAAATTTAAAAATATACATATGTATTTAAAATTAATATTTAATGATTGTGTTATTGAATGATAAAATCTAACTCACAATAAATAACAAAATCCAAAAAAACCCATATTTGGTAAATTTCAATAATAAAAGGTAGTTACAACCTCAATTTTGTGTGGCATTTTTATTTTAATTAAATTATTATGCCTGCTTAAGAAATGTTTCCTTTTAAAAATTATGCTTTTATGGTACATTCTTAGCTGCCATACATTAAACATTTTAGCAACCCCTATATATACACTTCCATTTTCTCTATATCTATTCTATTTCTGCTTTATCAGAAAATCTATCAATGTCAGTCTTCCTTACCCCCTTTTTTCCCCTTTTTTCTCCCCAAAAAAATATGATATTTTCAATATTTTTTGTATTATTTTTGTCTTTTTCTTTTCTTTTTCGTCTACATGTATACAAATATTCCATAAATTTGTTGGGGGTAGATGTGGATTTCTCTTTATTAATATGATGTATAAATTTGGTTAAATTTTAGCTTTTATACATATTTTTATTTAAGTTAAAATAGATCGATTGGTCAAATTGGTTAAATCGAAAACGAATTGTATATCGGTTTAAACAAAAAGTTAAATAAATTTTTAAGTTAATTGTTTATAATCCGAGTGTTTTTTTTAAGGTGAGATTTGAGTTCGGTTCATGCATCATTCATGCATAAATATTTTATGAATTTAAATTATCAAAATATTTAAAAAAATCTCATGAAATATATATTTTTCCTATTTTTTTTATTTTAATAATTAATTTTTTGAATAATTTAATAATTAACAATATTCTTATTGGTTTTTTTTTGGCAGAAACACTATGACAATCAACACCATTGTGAATGGCTACTCCACCGAAAACCAGAAGACCAAAAAGAGCAAAGTCATTTTCGTTATAGGAGCGACGGCCACCGGAAAATCCAAACTTTCCGTCGACCTCGCCGTTCATTTCAACGGCGAAATCATCAATTCCGACAAGATTCAAGTTTACAAAGGACTCGATATCATAACCAACAAAGTCACAAACGAAGAAACCAGAGGCATCCCCCATCACTTGCTCGGCATCGTCGACGACCCTGACCAAGATTTCTCCGCCGACGACTTCCGTCGTCACGCCAAGGAAGCCATCGAATCGGTTTTAAGCAACGGCAAAGTCCCCATCGTCGCCGGCGGGTCCAACTCTTACGTCGAACACCTCGTGGATGACCCGAACTTCCGTCGACGTTTTGAATGCTGTTTCATTTGGGTCGACGTTTCTTTACCCGTTTTGCACAAACGGGCTAAGGAACGGGTCGACCAGATGGTGGCGGCCGGACTCGTCGACGAGGTACGAGAAATGTTCGTCGCCGGTGCCGATTACGGTCGAGGAATAAGACGAGCTATTGGGTTACCGGAACTGGAAGCCTATTTCACGGTGGAGAAGGACTCCAACGTGGGTGAAGCGACGAAAGCGAAAATCTTAGCTAATTGTATCGAAGAAACAAAAAAGAACACCTTAAAGTTGATAGATTCACAGCTGGGGAAGATACGGCGGCTGAGGGAAGAGGTTGGGTGGAAACTGCAAAGGGTCGACGCCACCGCCGTGCATGAAAAATGTGGACGAGATGCTCAACTTGCATGGGAGCAAAGGGTGTTAAAGAAAAGTTTTGAAATAGTGGGGGCATTTTTGAACTAAATGTTTTTTTGGGGGGACCATTTTAAATTTAAGGATAATATATGTAGCAATTTTATAAAATTATGACAATATTTTGGTAAGATTTTAAAATAATTATGTTATTTTTATTGGAAATTTTTCTTAAATCCTTGATCAATTTTGGGTTTGTGTTATTTGAAAATTAGATTATTTCAAATCAATCTCAATTTGTATTATTTTGGATTTAGAGTTAGTTCAGATTCAAACTATTTTAAATTCAGATTGTTTTGAGTTTAAGTTGTTTTAATTGCAAGTTTGAAGCTTAGATTTTGAAAAATTAAGTCAATATATAACTTCATGTTTCTTATTCAATCATTTTAGATTTTAATTATATCAAATCGATTAAGTAAAATTTAAGCTTAAATTCGAGTTTATTAAATTAAATTTTAAATGATTCTAATTACCATGTTAAAAATATCAGATGTTTTTTAAAAAATTATTTTTTTATTGATGTATTACATTGTTTTTCACTAATTCAAAAATTATTTATTTTTATATCAGTGGTAAGGTTTCAGTTTACCTTTTGGTGCTATATTCGAATTTTTGTTTATGCAAAGTGGAAAATTTATTTAGAACTTCATATGATGGCCTGATGGTCAAATGTGTTCATCACCTCAAGTATGGCCTAAATTCGAGTCGTGTTTATTGTTCGAATTTTATCTTATTATTATAATTCACCAAAATAAAAATAAAATTCTACCGAATAATTATGATTTTTCAAAACCATTATTTTATTTTATTTTATTACATTCAAAATCTATAAATATTTTATTATTTTAAATTCAATATCGGAAATAAATTTAGAGTAAAAGTATCGGAAATAAATGACAACTACAATACCTCAATTCTAACTTTATTTTCAATTCCTTTTATCAACATAATCAACCAAAATTGATATTCATTATTAGCTACGTAATCTTTTTTACAAGTCTTATAATAAATAATTTCTTATATCTACAATAATTAATTTCTTATATCTACAATAATAAATTCATCATGATTCTTGACTTCTTACCTTACATATCTTTTCCGATGCTCGTGTTCTCAATAGTTTCCCTTCCCCCAAAACTACTCACACAATCAATGCATGTAGTGTCAAGTATCACTATTGACGTATACAACCCATTATACGGAAATTATAGATTTGTTGAGTGACTGTGTTTTTCACTCCTCCTTTGAAAATTATAGATTTGTTGAGTGACTGTGTTTTTCTCTCCTCCTTTGAAGGATCATGTTCATATTTAGCAGGTACGGTCTTTTGATGTGACGTACTAAGTTTAAATAGGTCTCATTCATATCAACACGTATCCTCCCTAATATCAGCACGTGTTTTCCTGGCATGGATTTACCAGCATACTGGCTAGCTGTTTGGTATGCAAGTTGCTAAGTGACGAGCTACATACCCATAAACAATAATCGGTCAGGTCGATTTTAATCGGATAGCGGATCGAATCAGGACAGATGATGGCTAACACTATAACAAGAATAAATAACAACAATCAACATTCCAAACGTCGCAAATTCCAACCTAACATAATTTCAATGATATATTTTTTAAAATATCCATTAAAAAAAGTTGTATATATCAAGTAGAGGTGATCATGGGTTAGGCGGCCCGGCCCGGCCCAAAGGCTCGCCCGAAAAATGAGAGGGTTCGGGTAAAAATATAGGCCCTAAATATGGGTTTGGGCAAAAATATGGGTTTGGCCCGAATTATATAAATATATATATTTATTTTTTTAACCATATTTTTAGTTCTAACTTGTTTCAATTTTAATATAACCACTTTTTATTATATTTTTAATTTGTATATTGTTTTAAGAATTGTTTATCTCATTTTTATTTTGTTTATTATTTTAATATTTATTTTTATGTTTTTAAATGTATTTAATTTATTATATTTTTAAAATTTTTTAATGAAATAAGCAAAAAGAAAAATTAATATGGGCCGGGTCGAGCCGGGCTCCGGCCTAGAATTTTTATTCTAGGTCGGGTCTGGAAAAATTTTCAGGCCCATATTTCGGGCCGGGCCCAGGCCTAGAAATTGGGCAAAAAAAATTTTCTGGGTCCGGCCCGACCCGACCCATGATCACCTCTAATATCAAGTATCCCTGTCGACATTGCACAAGTGAAACTTCATGCTATCAAATACATTTCAAATGGACATGACAATTGCATTCACGTTCTGCACATACAAGAGCTACATCTTCATACACCTCACCACATTCACGCATTCAAGGTAATACTTTATGTATGTGAGAGGGTTTCCCGTTTTTGATAAATATATATTTTCCAAGAACATATTTCACATAAGCACAAGTATTGCAAGTTATGCAATGATAAAACCAGTGCTTTGGATCCTTTTTGCACTTACAAATGTTACAATAGTGATGTCTTGAATGATCGCTTACTTCCGGATAAGTGAGTGAAAGAAGATGTATATCGCGTTGGCCTCCAGCTCTAGTTGGTAGTCGAATACACCAAGGATCTACTGAATAATTACAATCCTTGCAGCCGAATGTCGTTATATTGTTACCACAAACATTGCATTGCCCGTCAAAATCATTATAGAAAAGAAGGGGTTGTCCATGTCCTGAACATGTTAGAGCATCAAGAGGAAGAGTTGAACATCGAAGGCAAATGTACTCTTCACATTCATTACATTTATAGGCAAAGCCATTAGAAACGAACTTACATTTTTTGCATCTGAAAATGTAGTCTGAAAGGACAAGCCTGATAATTGGCAATCATGATGCTAGATAGGCTTCATCTTTGGAAATTCGGCACATTCTTTATGAAGAAAGAATTTACACTAAGAGCAATAGTAGAATGAAGCCAAGATCGGCAACATGCACCCATCACAACATTTATCACTTAGAATTAAGTAGTGATTATGCTTGAAATGCTCTATTATCATGGCTTCTCCTGCATCATTCCTGTTAAAAACATCACTGGAGTTAAAAGATACATCAAGAGGCTTCCCATCTTCATCTTCTGGTGAAATATCATAAAACAACTATGAATCCCCTACTGCACAATTCACATGCAATATGATATTGCACTTCATACAATAATAACTACCGTCTTCTGTGTTGACTAGAGGTACTCATGGGCCGGGCCGAGCTGGGTTCGAGCCGGGCTGAACTAAAATTTCATGCCCATTTATTGGGCTCAAGCCGACTAGGCTTGAAAAATAGGCCTAAAATTTTGCCTAAGCCCGACTCGAATAAAAATGTTAAAACCCAGGTCCAGTCTGGCCCGCTTGTATTATTTTTTTATATTATTTATATATATAATACATCAAAAATTCTAAAAACATCAAAATAAATCTTTCCCAACAAATTGAAAATAAATTTTAAAAAATATGTAGACTTAAATAACACTAAGATAGATGCAACTTAATAAGCAAATGCCTCTAAAATAATTAAAAAAATTAACAAATGCCTTTAAAATATAACAAAATCAACAATAAAATAAGTTTTATACAATATCCAAACAATAATAACAAAATAGTAGCAACATAATAGTAAAATGGTAGCAAAATAGGGAGAAAACAACAAGAAAATAACATTCAAAAACAAAAAAAAAATTACAAATTTTTTTGTCTTTTAGTAAATTCGGGCCGAGCCGGGCCGGGCCGGGCCAGGCTTGGGCCAAAAATGCTTTACCCAAGGCCCGGCCCATTTTTTAAACAGGTCTTATTTTTTGTCCAAACCCATTTTTTGGGCCTATATTTTTGCCCAAACCCTCCCATATTTCAAGCAAGCCTTCGAGCCGGGCCGGGTGGCCTGACCCTGAGTAGTTCTAGTGTTGACCTCATCATGGCATATTATGTAATCCAATCTTCCAGAATCTTTTTTGTCAAGGCAATACGTGCGAAAAACACGATGGCCATGAAACCTGCTTTTGATAATGCGAGGCAACATAATTGCCATTAGTGCCACACGTATCACAATAAATGGAGCTTGTCTCAACAGCAAAGACAATGGATGTTGATTACTTGTATCTTCATTGTGATGGTGTTCACATTGAACATCAATAGGCTAGCAAACTTACAAAGCGAACAACCACATACAAACCCTCATCGTTCAATCATTTGACATATCTTGTAATAGAGTTGTTCAGTTTCAAATTATAGAATGAGAGGGTGCTTGCGATGACACGCATCAGGAGAAAAGGTATGATTCACTAATGGTTCCCAACACACAACGCAGCTATTAACAATCATTTTAGTGGAAAAAAGTGGGACATTCTCGAGCTCTTCCAAATTATTTTCAGCAATATTAAATGTTAAACAAAGTACATTTAATATGAAAGTTCAATTCGCAAGAGTAGTGGTAAAAGAATTCCTCACATATTTTATCACAAAAACGGGGATGATTTACCTAAAAAGGCCAATTTTTAAGTATATTTATGAAAATGGACCGATTTCTAAATTATTTACTGAAAAGGGTCAGTTTACGCGTCCATGTAGAAGCATTTTAAGGGGAAAATGCTAGCAAAACGCGCCCTTAAGGGAGCATTTTTGCCATGCCACCGAAAAATGCACTGACATGGACGTGTTTTGCTGACATGGCAAAAACGCTCCCCTAAGGGCACATTTTGCTCCGTGTTTTTTCTAGGTTAGAGATTTTTGCATGTTTAGTCCCTATGGTTTTTGAGGGTTTTTAGGGTTAGAGTTTTGCTACAATAATTTAGATTTAGGGTTTAGGTTATTGTTAAAATAATTTAGAGTTTAGAGTTTTAATGGATTTAAGGGTTAAATCAGGATTTAGTGTTATTTTATAAAATAATTAAATTAGGGTTTATGGTTTTTAAATAAATTAAGTAAATTGAAGTTAAAGGGTTTTAAATAAATTAATTAAATTAGGGTTTAGTTTTTTTAAAAAAATAATAGTGTTTTTTAACAAAATTGACTATTTTTACCCTGCAAAAATAATTTTGAGAAGATGTTTCTAAACAAATTGTGTCAAAAATGCCTCAATCAGGATGCACTGTCAGTAAAATTACTGAAAAAAGCTCCCACGTGGACGCTCTTTTTCTACAGTAGTTACTGAAAAAATAATTTTGAGAAGACGTTTCTGAACAAATAGTGTCAAAAACGCTTCAAGCAGGATGCACTGTCAGTAAAATTACTGAAAAAAGCTCCCACGTGGGCGCTCTTTTTCTACAGTAGTTACTGAAAAAATAATTTTGAGAAGACACTTCTGAACAGATAGTGTCAAAAATGCTTCAAGCAGGATGCAATGTCAGCAAAATTTCTGAAAAAAGCTCCCACGTAGACATTCTTTTCTACAATAGTTCATGTTTGGCTTTAGCGTATAAATGAGGCGAATTTCATTCTCAGGTTGCATAAGTTACAACAAGAAAAAATAAAGAGGCTAAGTAGAATAGAAATTGAAGATAAGTGAACGTATTAGTGCTATTATTTACTATGATGGTGAGGTCTGTGACACCGAGAACGACTTTTTTTATCAGAGAACACAACGTGAATGGTTTTTAACCAGAGTATATATTTTACAGAATTTCGTAAAAGAATTAGGCGCAAAATCTTCAGAACGATGCCAAGTAGGGTTTCTTCTATTAAGTATCGATTTGTGCTTTGATAGATCCCGTGACATATGACTCTTTTGATATCAAAGGTGGTCGTAGCTTTGAGGCGATGGTGCAGACTCATCGCGCTTGTTGATCACCTTATCTTGAGTTATATGTATAATTTTCATCGCCAAATGAACAAATGCGACTTCACGACACTTAATTAGTGGGAGGTAGAACATGAAAGCACCCGTATTTGGTGGCAATATGGAAAACACAACTCCTGCATGACACTTAGTTAGTGGATGGGACATGCACATAGGTGGGTAGATGTTCGATGCTGGAAATACGTATTGGGGAATGACATCAACTTCTAGTGGTTGGCAATACACATCTGATTGGGGACATTGCGAAACGTCCATAATAAGGGATGATGCACTATCTATGACATCTATCAGCGAGGGGACCTCGTACGTTGCAAATGATGGTAGGTTGGATGATGAGTGGGATGTGGATCCACCTCGAGAGCTCGGTCTTGATGGTGTAGAAGTTGCATTATTTTCTAGACTGGAGCCTGTTCCATTTGAACTTGAAGATGTTGAAGGGGGTTCAGATGAAGAAGAAGATCTACATTTCAAGGCGTACTCGCATCTAGCCCATATGCATAATGTCGATATATTAGCAGACGATGCATTAGAGTTTCCAGATCTACCACACATAATGTGCGACTGTATAGGTTTGTCATTGGATTCGGGTGAATTAGAAATTGGTAAGGAGTTTCCCAATAAGGATAGTTTTTTGGTGTTTTGAAACAACATAGTATCAATCACGGGGTTAACTACAACGTGGTTAAATCCAAATCTAAGAAGTTCGAGGCCACGTGTGGAGTGCAAGACGGTACATGTTCATGGAAAATCATGGCTTCTTTTAGGGAAAAGATAGGCTTGAGAGAGATAAAAAAGTACAAAGGTCCACATACCTGGGTTACCGATACAGTATCATTGGGTGTTTAGGGTTTTTGAATAATAATGTTATTACTTAATATTGCATTATTTAACATACTTCGTTGACAGTGTTTCACAATATCATCCCAAGCTGGATTCAGGTATGATAGCTAGTTTAATACTACCGATATTGAAGGTGAATCCTAAGACTTCTATGTCATGCATAATTACCAGTATTCGTAACCAATTGAGGTACACGCCCTCTTACCGCAAGGCTTGGATAGCTAAGCAAAAGGCATTGGAAAAGATGCATAATGGGTGGAACGCTTCCTATAATGAGGTTTGACAGTAGTGTCAGGTGCTAGAGAGGTACGTCCCAGGTTGCATAACAGACCTTGAAACGGTCCTTGCGTACTACAACGACCGATTTCTCTATGGATGCCAAGTGTTCAAACGTCTGTTCTAGAGCTTTAAGTAATGCCAGTACGTATTTTTGTACTGTAAGTCATTGGTACAAATTGACGATATCTTTATGTATGGTAGATATATCCATCGGCTATTGCTAGCTATGACACAGGATGGGGCTGTGAGAATCCTTCCAATTGTGTTTGCAATAACACCTGGGATGTTAACTGATGGCTGAGATTTTTTTCTTTCTAGGTTAAGGAGGCATGTATGCCCTTAACCTAATATCTGCGTTATATCAGATTGGGGCACTGGAATACTAGCTGCAATTGAGCGACAAGGAAGCTTATGGGATTGTACACACCATCGGTATTGTCTAAGGCACGTTATGTCCAACTACTAAGGGCAATATCAATCTACAACTAAACGACAGCAAGTGACCAACATGGGTAGTTAATCTCTATTAATATACTTTCATTTGTAATATTCAATTTATTCTGAATAAAATATTAGTATGTAATTTTCGCTATCAAATTATATTGGCAGGGTACAAGATCAATAAGAACCGTTTTCATGAGATGTTGGGGATTTTGTGTTTAGTTAACAATCAAGGTGCAGACTACCTCTGTAACATACCTTTCGAACAGTGGACACAAGCATATGATGGTGGCCTACGATATGGTCATATGATCACAAACTTGGTTGAATGCATAAATTCTATTCTAAAAGGAATGCGTTATTTGTTGATAACCTCAGTTGTGCAAGAGACATATTTTCGTTTGGCAAGACTATTTCCAAAGCGGGCAGCGAGTTGTAAGGCCAAATGCAAGGAGCTCATGTATGGTTCTGGAAGGTATTGTAAGAAATTAACAAGGCGAAGTCGCAGGCCAACACCATGCACACAGTGCATCACGATCGAGACAACCTATGGTTTCATGTAACGAAATTTAACAGACTGAGCCAATGTATTATCAGCGGGTAATATCGTGTACACCTAAAAAATAAGACTTGCGACTGTGGGTCGTTTGACGCACTTCATTATCCATACGCTCATGCAATTGCAACTTGTCAGAATCTCCATTTGGATCCCATGAGATATGTTGACGAAGTGTACAAAATAGAATACATGTACAATGTATGGAGACACGTATTCCCACCAGTACCAGATGAATGTAAGTGGCTGTCTGTATCTCTTATTCCGTTTAAGTTGCTAATGGATAGAGAATTGCGTCGCAAACCAAAAGGTAGTCCTTGCTCGAGTAGAATACATAATAATATGGATATTCGGGAAAGAACGAACCAACAAAAGTTGTGTGGATGGTGTAGGAACCCAGGTCATACAATTCGATCATGTCCAAACCAAAATAGTTGATAATTCCTATAATAAAACTATGTTGCATTATTTCTATTACGTCTTATTCAAAAAAACTTCTATTTTATTAAAAATATAAAATTAATTTACTATTAAAATATTAAAAACAACTTGTATTTTATTAAATGAAACAATATAAAAAAAGTTTGTACAAATATATTAAAAAAATGTATATGCCAGTCGGAATTAGTGCCACATAGGGGTGGTCGATAATCACGTATTAGTTTCCTCCCTGGTTGCGCTTCCATAAGGGTTGTAGCTGCTCCAGCGGGGGTTGTGGTTGCTCCGGTTGTGGGTGTTGAGAGGATGACCCACCTTGGTTGTAACACCCCAAATTTTGGGCCTAGAAGAAATGGACTTCGAGTATTGGGGAATTTTGGATTTTTAGTTGAATGGAAAAAAAATCCTGAAACTCTAAATTCTGTGCACTGAAGTTGGCATGTATAAGTAGCACTGTTAGAATATTAATCTTAAGGTATTAAAAGGTTATTTGAAGTCTTAGGGATAGGGAAGACCATAGGAAAAAATTTAATTTTTGCTTTAGTGGAACCCTAGTTTCAGGTATTAGGCCTCTTAAACAAATTAAGGGGAAAATAGAACACAATTGGGCCTGTGGCTCAGTGGCAAAGTGGTGCCACTGGGGGAGCTATAAGGTGGCGTTATTATCAGGAAAAGAGGTCCAAGGTTCGAGGCTTAAGAGTGGTGAATTTAGGGACTTTATTTTTGTACATGGAAGGAAGGTAGTGACGCTAGAGTGGACTCTGGAAGGGAGTGTTTAAGAGAGAAATTTAAGGTAAAGATAATAGAGAAAAGATAGGGGATTGAGGTGTGGATGTGTTGGTGCCGAATGGAACTCTGAGGGAAAGGTAGTTTCGATTTTTGACTATAAAAAGTGGGTGTCGAATTCCTTTGAAAGGTTTTTCAGTTTTTCATTACTTTTCTTTTTCTCCATGTTGCTAAATTCTCTTCTCCCCCTCATTATGTTTCTTCCATTTCTGAATTCTTCCATTGCCAAATAACCATCATTCTTTTTTGTCGAAATTCCTATTGGTGTTGTGTCCTTCTTCTTTCTCTAAAAGTTGAATACTCCATTATAATCGAATAGTCCTATCTTTTTATCGATTCCTTGTTGTTTTCCTCCATCACAAATCGGTTGCTATTATCTACTCTTAATCAAGTTTTAAAAGCCGGATCTCTTTCAGTAGCTATCTAGGCCACAGGATCAAAGGTTAGATTTGGTAAGTGTAACACCCCCTACCCGTATTCGTCACCGAAATAGGGTACGAGGCATTACCGAAGTTTACCGACAATAGTATTTTTTTTTTAAAAAACTCAATATATCCCCTTCATAAATATGTAGCCTTCCCTGCAAAACTTAAACCGATACCAATCCAAATCAACCAATCCAATTCAGCGTATCTTTATAATAGATTCATGCACATTCATAAGATAATCACATTAAACACCAAACTAAGGTTTGTTAGCCATACCAATGGCTAACTTTACATTCATTTCACATCAACATTTACTTTATTAACTTATACATGCCATTGATTTCTAAAATAAAGTTCTAGATATACCAAAATATTGAGGTTGATAGTGTGATGTGTCTCCGACTGAATCCGACCTCCGAGCTCTTAATACTACAAGACAGGGAAAAAGAAAATAGGGTAAGCACATTGTGCTTAGTAAGCTCATGTAACAAGAATTATACTTACCTAATATTTTCGATACAATACAATAAACATACATACATCCATTCAATGTACTGTTACCTTAACATGCACAAACTCAACATTCAAGTTAGTACAATAATTTCAATGTATCAATAATATATATTGAGATTGATGAGCTCATCAATACCTTAATTTCCATTCCATTATTATTTTCCCATATTTATCCCGTTGAATTTCTCGGAATTTCGATGGATTTTCAGGGGTACACTTTAGTGTACAAATCTGGGTCCGTCAATTCATATTCATGTGCGCACATTTTCATTTCAGAGAGCACAGTCCCGCGAACCTCATCCTTACAGCGGGATTACCAGTCCAGGCTAAATCCCCTGTAATATAAACTCATAAAGTATTGTCGGGATTACCAGTCCAGGCTAAATCCCCTGCAACGACAATTACTCTAATGAGCTTGGATCTGAATTACCAGTCCAGGCTAAATTCAGACCCTAATTTGGATTACCCGTCCGGGCTAAATCCATTTTTCACATATTCTTCGGGAGGGCTATATCAGGATAGGATCACCCGTCCGGGCTAGATCCATTTTTACCGTCAATTCCTTTTCAGAGATCCATCGAATTTTCCTTCCATTCAACCGGGATTTCTTCCACTTTTCACCAAATATATCAGTTTTCCATAAATTTTCATACAATGACATTCAATTCATGTTCACATCCATAACATACATTTCAAGTATTTAAGAATATAATTCAAGTTACACGAACTTACCTCGATACTTGTTCGTATACAAAAATCTACTAATCCCAAACTTTTTCCTTTCCTCGATCTAGCTTCGTGTTTGAGTCTTCAGGATCTAAATAAATAAATTTATTCATCAAATTAACATTTCATGTTCATATGTACCATTTTCTACAATTCCACTACCATTTATAGTTCATCCAAGGCTGTCTACTTGCGTCATAGTCACTAAATTATTTTCATCTTGAGCTACGGGACTCCAAATTAAGATCCGTAAATTTTCCCTGAAACTAGACTCACATATATTCTAACCATAAAATTTTCAGAATTTTTGGTTTAGCCATTTAGTACAGTTTATTCTTTAAAATTACCCCTGTTCTGCTATATGACAGTTCCGACCTTTCTTCACTAAAAATTAATTATCTCCTCATACGGAACTCAGATGATGTTCCCGCTTATTTCTCTTGAAAATAGATTCATTAAGGATTTTAAACATATAAATTTAACTCCATAATTATTTTTATACAATTTTTGGTGATTTTCCAAAGTCAAAACAGGGGAACCCGAAATCATTCTGACCTTGTCTCACAAAATGCATTATATCTCAAGATTTACAATTCTATTGTTTACTCTCTTTCTTCTATGAGAAACTAGACTCAATGAGCTTTAATTCCATATTTTGTTCACCCTCTAATTCGATTTCTACAATTTATGGTAATTTTTCAAAGTTGGACTACTGCTGCTGTCCAAAACTGTTTTAGTGCAAGAGGTTTATTACCATTTTTCCCCCAAGCTTTTAATAAGTGATAGTTTCGTCCCTACTCAATTAACCTCTCAATTGAGCTGATTTTTCTCAATTAATACTTTATTCCATCATTTTAAACTACCTTGTAACCTTTGGGAACAAGAATTTCAGAAGCAAACTTCAATTTCACACTCTTTTACAAATAGGTCCTAAATATTCACTTTCTTTACATTTTATTCCATAAAATCATCATATAATAAGATTAAAGCTTAAATTCCATGCTAAATATTCATATAATTACAGAACTCAACCATGGTGACTTTCAATTTCATCCATAAAATCAAAAACTAATGAATTTAATAGTAGGACCTAGTTGTAAAAGTCTTAAAAACACAAAAATTACAAGAAAAAGGCAAGGATTAACTCACTTGGTGCAAAAAGTATGAAAAACCAGCTTAAAGAACCCCTCCTATGGCGTTTTTCTGATGAGAATGAAGAGAAATCTCAAGAAATCTAGATATTTCCATATTAGTCCTAGTTTTATTTAGTTAATAATGCAATATTCCAATTTTGCCCTTAATTCATCCACTTTTCTGCTGATTTTATGCCCTTGCCGTCCAGCCCAAATAAATTTTGGGTTTATTTTCTTTTTAAATCCTTTCTAATTAAACACTTAAGC
Source organism: Gossypium stocksii (assembly GCA_020496765.1). Classification (NCBI taxonomy): domain Eukaryota; kingdom Viridiplantae; phylum Streptophyta; class Magnoliopsida; order Malvales; family Malvaceae; genus Gossypium; species Gossypium stocksii. The sequence goes on from CM035623.1 coordinate 119,335,470, forward strand.
TATTTAATCATCCTAACAACTTTTACTCCTTTTCCAATTTAGTCCTTTTCATTTAATTGACTGCCCAAACGTTAAAATTTTCTAACGAAATTTTAATACAATATTACTAACATTCCACAAATATTTATAAAAATATTTTTGACTCGGTTTTACGAAATCAAGCTCCCGATAACTTGTCTTTACCTAATTTCTTCAATAATTTCTTTTTATTAACTAACTACTAATTCGGTAAAATTTTTCTATCAATATTTTCATACGATTTTCCTATCACAACAATATTCATGTAAAAAAAAATATTAAAATAAATTTCTCTTTAAATCGGATTTGTGGTTACGAAACCACTGTTCCGATAACTTTGAATTTAGGCCATTACAGTAAGTACTTAGTCAAACATCCTTAGTGTGTTTTGGTAAAAGCCGGAGGGCTATCTAACTCTCTTTTGTCATTAACCCTGTATTAACAAAGGTCGGGTTCAAAGATCACAAACGTGATAGGGATCTACAAGTCTCTGCCGAAAAGCTATCTATTCATTTCGGCTTTTGGGTAAGTGTTCTTAATTTTGGGATATGTAGTCGAATAGTCTATAGTAAGAGAAATGGTGACTTAAGTGGATACAAGTCACCTATTATTTCGTCTTTAACGATTAAGATTAATGCAGATCTAAGGATATTCGGGAATAGTAGCTAATGAGGGGCTATTAGAATTGGTGGCACACGGTAAGGTTACGGTAAGGCTTCAGTTTTTGGTAAATGTTGTGGTTAAATGTGGGATTGATTTGAGGTTGGTATTGGTTGTAGGTTCAAGGCTGAGGATAGTGTAGCACGTCTCATTTACCAGGTGTGTACATACATTACACACACGACAAATCGGCAAAAGCTGAAGTCCCAAAAAGCCGGAATGCCGAAATGTCAAAAACCTAAAAGGTTGGCACCGGCAACCACACGAGCGTGCGAACATTCGTGTGGGAACACCGATATGATTATCGGAGTCAAGAGAGCGATCTCATGGTCTCGGGCCACTGTTTGGCCATCGGGCCAGACGGGGCTAAATAGGCCTACCGAGCTCGTGGGCCTAAATCGATGAAAGTTGGTATGTGAAATTGAATGATAGATTGATAGAGATGGTTGAATGATTTGATTATGATCGGGCCTAATGGGCTACATAAACATGATTTGGCTTAATGGGCTATATGGATATGATTGGGCTTAGTGGGCCTTATGGGATTTCAGAAATGCATGCTAGGGTTTTAATGGACTCTAGGCCTAATTCTGATGAATTCTTAAATAGCATAAAATTTAATTAAAAAATCAAACATGTCTATGGACAAGTCGCTAGGGTAGAGTGTGGCAATGGACATATGCATGTCTAGGATTGGATCTAGGGAGAGCTTGGTACTTAAGCAATCCTAGTGACCTACCTTCTTTTCTCTTGAATCCTACTTGGTGCATAGTGTCTGTTCACTTTAGCCGCGAGAACTTGTTGATGGGCCAAAGTTCGTAATTAAAACCCATACTATTATGAAATTACGAAAATACCCTTGAAGGTTAGAGATTATGAAAATACCTTTGTAGGTTAGAAATTATGAAAATACCCTTAAAGGTTTGAAATTACGAAAATACCCCTGTAGGTTAGAAATTACAAAAATACCCCTGTAAAGTAGAATCACCGAAATACCCTTGTAAGGTAGAATTACCAAAATACCCTTGGGTAGTGAAATGACTAAAATACCCCTAGGTGCTTAATGTGTGAAAATGTGTTTGTTGCATTTATGAGATGTATGTTGCACTTGGGTGGGTTTAATGATACAGAGAAAGATATGTGAGGATCGCATAGTCGCTTGATGACCGTGGATCCACCGGTGGCTTTAAGCCCATTATATGATTAGTAGCCTTGCTGCAACATTTGAGTAGTGCCGCTGTTGGTGCTACCATTGGAGTGTAGGGATAGGTGGGTTGATATTTATATCCCCACAGGAGTGTAGGGGTAGAAGGGAAATGGAGTGCATGGTTGATTTGGGCTGGGAGCATTGCATTCATGTGCTACTGATATGATATGAGGTCATTGTGGGCTAAGGCCCAAGACCACCGATATTGATAGGGCTTAGGCCCAATGTGATAATTGCATGTTGATTTGATTGTCAAGGGTCGTACACTGAGTTTCGAAACTCACACTCTTTTATTTAATGTTTGAGATGACCCTCAGTAGACGGCTTGACGTGGGAGAGGACTCAGAATTGGCCATACTACAAGTTACTTAGAAGTTTTTAATAGTTTCAAATTACTTTATTTTAATTACTTTATTTTTCATTGGGGTGTAATAAGGCCTTGTATCTCCGATTTGACTTTACATTTGGGTTTTAATATTGTTACAACTGCCTAATTATCAAACTTAAATAAATTTCTAAAGTTAAACATGGTTTTCGAAATAACATAAACATTTGGACGTTTTCTTAAAACATGGGCTTTCATCATAATATAACAAGTTACAAGCATTTGGGTTTCTGAATCATTAACTTAAGTTTTTAACTAAGCATATTTTTCTACTGAACATAATTTAAACTAAACAAAATCGTTTTGAGAATAATCCCTTCAATGTGACATCGCTAGATTCGGCCATAACGTCTGGGCCGGGTGTAGGGTGTTACATTGGTAGAATAAAGAATGTGGACGTGTTTGCATCGCCCACGATGGAGGTGTTTGAATCCCACAAGGCGATGAGGATTAGTAATGAGGTGAGCCCGCCGATGGTGCCTCGTGCGATCCTTCTGGCGATGATGGCCTATATATCATCAGTTGAGTCGAAGTCATAGGGAAAGGAGATGCACCTGGTCATGCATTCCAACCTGGCATAGGACTAGGAAAAGGAAACATATAAGGGTTAGGATACATATAAGGGCTAGGATACGCACTTAGCATAATCTGAAGGGGCTGTGCTGTGGGTGTCGTCAGTTGAAGCGTTAGGCTCAGTGATTGTGTGGGCGCTATTGATGGGCTCGTGCCGTCATCCCTTTTCTTTGAATTTAAAGGGCCCCATCGTTCTCTTTCGACACGAATTTGCCGACGTCTTTGCTATTCCGATAGCAAATATGGCTTGCCATAAATCCTAAACCATGGCATGTACTTCGGCGCGCACGCTAATTCTGGGATTATGATCGGTTGGCGATCAAGTATATGATCATACTGATTTTCCCAAATTTCAATATATTTTTAGAAGAATATCGGCCAATTCTTATTCGTTTGCCGTAAGTCGATTTTATGCTGGTCATCGAGCGCCTCAGGTTCCTCAGGAATCGGTTGTCGGAATCCAAATTGTTGCAACACTCTATCTGTCTGGTGCATCTCAACAGTAGCATAGTTAATCAATGGGACCTTAACATGCCAAATGTTTGAATTTTGAAAGAATTCTTCCGGAATTACTGCCCGTATTGTTGGATCCTCGTATGGTGTCCATTAAAATTATATGAACGTGATAAAAATATTAGTTATATATATAATACTAAATACTATGTATGAAACGACTATTTTATGTATATATACTTTATTTAATACTTGCGCTTCCGACCGTTGGTCTAATAGAAGTCGTATATTTTCAAGAGCGATAGGTATTCCAACATAACTCGCCTTATGATTCCACCTAATTAAATAAATTTTCAGCATACAATTTTATTTTAAATCTATGAAATAATTGTAAAATCAAATGAAAATTTTACCTCGTTATAAGTGGGAATGTATATGGATAGTTCACTCGATGACGTAAAAATGGAAAGCGAAACCAAGCCCATGATTGTAGTAGTGATAGGGAACCTCCGATTTTGACTTTATTTGGTGGCGTCACCCCACACATCTCCTGATACAATGTTGCCAACACGGCAGACCCCCAACTTAATTCGCCAGCTGCTCTAAAATCAACGAGTTTCAGCAACCACCTCAGATGTATAAGGTTTCGTGACAAGTCAGGCATCAAATAACCTCCAATTATCTCAAAGATGTATGCCCGAGGATATCGTATTCTTTCTACTTCAGTCGAATTATTCCCCAATTCCAGGAATGTGTCTTGTAGCCAGCTCATCTCAATCCGACCTCCGTAAATATTATTTGGGATTGCACCTAAAAGATCTTAGCATATAGCTCCCCAATCAGCAGATTGAACGAATCTGGTGAGTGCGGACCCATCCACCGGCAATTCTAATTGTAACTAGACGTCCTCCAAAGTGATAGTACACTCTCCACATGGAAGATGGAATGTGTGCGTCTCGGGTCTCCACCTCTCTATTAACGCGCTGATGAGTTTCGAGTCCAACTTGCACCCCCGGCCTATAGTGGTCACGTGCCAAAAACCCGCTTCCCTCAAGTAATTTTCTATTAACGGTGATGGAGGACCAGACATATTACGAATATAACATTGTAACACCCGATCTACAGACTGTTATAAAAAATTATAAAATACAAATTAATTAAAATTACATAAATGAAAAAAAAATATTAAATAATATTCAAAAATTACAATTAATTAAAATTACATAATTGAAAAAAATATTAAATAATATTCAAAAATTAAAATTAACCCTTACCATTTTCATTTGTTCGACAGAGATATGTTTATGATCGAGACGAATTAATTCCCCGGTCATTGCTAACACGATCAAATATTTTTGAAATTATAAAAAAATAAAACTAATTTAGAAAAAAAATTAAAGTAAATAACTAATTAAAGAGAGCTTTGAGAAATTTAATGAGAAATTTGAGAGCTTTAGAGAGAATTTTTAGAGTTTTTTTGCTAAAATTTGAAGAAATATTGTGTGAAATAATATGAGAGTGTTTTATACTTTTTTTTTACGATTAGACCCCCCAACGGTCAAAAAAATAGTCGTTGGGGGTCAAAAACACGGAGCAAAATGCGCCCCTTAGGGAGTGTTTTTGCCACGTCAGCAAAACACGTCCAAATCAGTGCGTTTTTTGCTGACATGGCAAAAACACTCCTCCAGGGGCACATTTTGCTGGCATTTTCCCCCCTAAAACACTCCTACGTGAACACATTTTGCCAAAACCGACCCTTTCTGGTAAGTAATTTAAAAATGAACCTATTTCCGTAAATATATTTAGAAATGAGTTTTTTAAGTAAATCGTCCAAAAATGGCAAAAGCACAAAAGCACATTGATGGTGGTTTTTTTATGACACAAATACTTCAGTTAAACCCAAATGTCAAACATGAATAATGAATTTAAGACGGAATCAAAGCAACAAATCTCACAAAAAGATCATTTGACTCAAACACCCCAAAAATTTTAGTTTTTAAACCTCAACCATACAAGTGATTAAACCAGTCAAGTTACCAATTTGTCAATCCAACCAATCCAATTAAATAATCATTAAAAAAAACTAATCCAATCGGTGTTTAGCCACAAATGTAAGTCAACCAATTTGAAACCCCTCTAAATTGGAACCCTGACTGATTCCCGATCAAACCAATTCAACTGGTTGATCTAATCCAGTTCAAACAACCATGATTTTTACAAGATTCTTCTAAATCATATCACACTACCATAAGCTTTGATGCATAAAAAATATCAATAGTAGAAAAATGGTTCATCCAAAAGAATGCAGCCATGATTTTCCAGGTATATGAAGTTAATGCTATTTACAGTACAGTGGCTACAATCAACCCTGCATTTCATATAGCATCTAAATCACCATTGATCAAGACATAAAACATACTGAGGTTAGAAATCAACAGAAACTTGAATCAACAATCCAGTTTTTGCCATTAAGCTTCATTATCAGCTCGCTTTTGCAGCTTTCACAATCCGGTTGGGCAATTATTTCCCGAGTAATTCCTATCAGCAGTTCTTTTAACCTCGACTTCCTCCGCAATCACTCTCGGCAACTTTTGAAGTAGTCGCTGCTGTTCAGACGGTTTCTGCAGCATTTCCCTTTCGTACAGAAATCGTTCCAACGTATAAAACCAGGTAGAGTTAAGGTAAAATTATTTATTGAAATTGGCACTACCTAAACATAAGTTGGAACTTAAAAGGGAGATACTAGTTTGAGGCAATCCATAAAAATCAATACGGAAAGGTTAGATTTGCATCGTCCCATAAGAAAATTCAACGAGAAGACTTCAATGAAAGACCGTGTTCAAAAATTTTAATTGCCAATTCAATAGCTATGATATGATATGACACAACACCATAAAAGGATATATGTATTTCCGTCCCTTCTCATGCGCGAAATCAATTTTACCCTGCAATTGGACTAATTCTCGTTGAATCCACTGCCAATAAAATTCCAAACAGGGCAAAGACAATTAGAGAAATCTATAATGGAATGAGCCATAAATAGATACAGATATTAGACTAACACGGACATCATAAGATTATTCAAACGACTATCGGCATTGAATCAAAAGCAAATTGATTGAATGAATCGAGTTTTCATTAATCATGAGCATTATCTTTGCAGCATACAATAGAACAGATTATATCATGCAAACATAAAACTGAACATGCTTTTAAATATAACATAAGGGCAGAAAAATCTAAGATGTCCATAATCAACACTTCCCCCTCCCTAAATAGTTGCACGTGCATGCATGCGTATACAAGGACATAAACAATAACCAAATTTGCATGAGAAAACACTAGAACATTCATTTATTAGCATTGAATTTGTTTCCATATTTCAAATTGCAAGTCCCCAAAAATAATAGAGCAATATAGAGACAACATACATGGAATCGAAATGCAAATAAAAGTTATAAATGTATAGCATTTCAATAGAATATCAAGAGAATCAGAATAATTACATATACTTACATGCTTTGTTATATCTTCATGCAGACTTTTGGCTTTCTGTTCGAGCTCCACCTGTCAACAAAAATGTTCGGATTAAGCTTCTGAATAACCTTTCTCCAATTGCGATGAATTTTTAATCAATCCAAATTCAATATGTATTGAGAGAAATAAATAAGAACCCATCTTACCAAACTCTCAAACTTTGCCATTTACCTATGGCTTTGCTTCAAGATAAAGTGAGAAATTTATAAAAAGACAAATTGGAAAGTAATAAACTCAATGAATATCTTACACTTAAATGGTTTACACATTGAAATCCACATCCGTAAAAGGAAAGTATTTAATCGTTCTCTTCAACCGAACTTAAAATCATAAATTGGCAAGTGTAATCATATATAAGTAAAGAACCTAGTAATTCATAACCCCAATCAAAATGACTTTCCACAGCTGCCTCCTCACAAAGTGAAATGTTTTGCTAGGTTTTCATTTCTCATTCAATTATCGATCCTTGAAACTAATTCTTTTTAAACAATTTTTGAGTTAAGCACAATAGTTTCACCAATAACTTGAGTACCATTTTATTCCACTGGATTCATTTCCTTGTAATTCTAAGAACAGTAACCTTCCGAGAACATAGAGTGGTCATATAAACAAACAAGCAGTAATCACTCATAAAAAAAGGTTATTGGATAAGTTGTTTCTAGGAAAGTAGGAATTTCTCGTGTAGGAGCAAAACTTACAACAGTAGGTCTTTTGATAATACCATCTTTTATCCTCTGTTGCAGATCTATGCATTCTTCCTGTTAACACAACATCATGCAACTAAGCATACAATGCAGGAAGTTACCAAAAATCACAATAATATCATACCTCATTTGGAATGAATTTACGATGAACATATCGACTCCAAAATAGCATAGAAACAGATATAATCGGTATGCAACACAAGGGATAACTGATACAGCAAGGAAGCTCAAGCAGTTATCTGAAATCTGTGAATCAAATGTGGGAAAATAGTGCAGATGAACGCATACACACTCAATTACAATGTAAGCAAAAAGAGGTGTTATCATGGGAAATTCAGTCAATGCCGGAACCATCTAACTGTTTATAGAAAGCCAAGGAAATTCCCTCGGTAAATTTAAGAGACTCCACATGCTTGAAACATACAGAGATATATTGCTGGAATTAAAATTCAAGTGACTTTACTGCTATGTTTGAGAACATGAATTTGAAAAATAATCCTGAATGTTACATTTGTATGTGTTTTACATCAATATTCGACATTTTGGAAAAACAACAAAAGATAAATCTCCTTGACATTTATTACCTCTGAGATGTCATCATCATTAAGCATGTCGATAGGAATATCAACCGGCATGCAAGAAACCTCGAGGAGGATCCCCTTGTTGCTCTCAGCATTTGAGGTTTTCTTTACGCCTGAGAAGTAAAAGATCAAAAATTGCAAAAATTAACATAATCTTGAATCGTTTACGAAACAAAGATATTTATGGCTTAGATTTAATGCAAATAAGGGTTAGGTTATAGCAAAAGACTATATGACATTAAGAGTAAAAGATTATCTATTTTCATAGAAAAGAATACCAGTAACTAGCAAAAGCTGAAAAGAAGTCATCCCCGAACAGTTTCCAGGCTTTCTCTTCACTCTAACAAAACTTCCCACAACCTTTTCTTCAAATGTATCAGGATGCATCAACAGCTCCTCCACTAAGCTCCTCCTTAAGTACACAAGTTTGATATTTTCAACAACTATAGAAGCATAACAACTCTTTCGGACTGCATATTCCACCTTGATAGGTACTTTATAGGGGGTCAATGTTCTCGGCCTCTTGCATTCTGAGATAATTTGTTCATCTTCATTCACCGAACGACTTTCACCACCATTCCGCTTCCCATCCAATATCGATCGTTCCAAAGTATTAGCAAAATGACTTTTCAAAAGATCACATATTTTGTTCTTTGGCTCCCGTTTCTTCTGAAAAAAGAGAATACAAATTTGCATCAGAAAGCATTCCTTATGAGATCACAGTGAGAAGCTTTGAACCCTGTCAAACATATTCTCTTACCCGAGACCTCTTTATTTTGTCAAACGAATCATCTGAAGCGTAATCTGAGTAGTTATCAGCATCCGATATTGAGATTACATCATCTTTATCTTTGTTCTTATCATAATCCGAGCCACTGTTATAGTTCTCCCTCTTAGAATAAGCATGACGTAAATCATCAAAGGTCAACTCTTCTTGCTCCATTATTATCAACAAATATTCTTTAAACAAGAATTCATCCGTCGTTGGATCTTGAAAGTCTAGCTTCTCCTGCAGATAAATCCGAAAAATTCAAAGGCCCATTCTCCCGAAAACAAATAGGAGAGAGATAAAGCGCATAATTAACAGAATAAAGAAAACAAAATTATCGATATTCCCATTGTAGCCTTGCGCCCATTTCCCTTATCTGCTTCCCGGTTTCCTTTTCTTTACTCATGAATCTTCTACAAACATCAAATTCTATCTACTTAAAAAGAGTTTCATGATCAAAAAGCCTCCGAATATTAAATAACATGGCATTTACAAAATTCAAAGAAAACATGCTAAAGCCAAAGAGAAGGGGGAAAAAGGTTATGAAGCCATTATTAATTGAGTTGCATACTCCTTCAGAGTCGATTTCTGCATTCTTTTCCGCAAGCAGTGCGAGCTCGAAACATGTTTTGCATAGTCCTTTGTCCAACTTAAGACGCACAAACTCATATGCCCCAACACAGAGCCTACAGACAGAATCAGGGCAAGCGAGGCAATAAAACTGAGGGGGGCCACCACATTCAGCACAAGAATGCCTGTCTGGAAACACAAATAATCAAGACCAACATTAAACAGCAGGTCTAAACGGAATCCGATATGTTATAACAGTGCAAATCACAAGTATATGTAGCAACTGTTGGCAAAGAGGAAGAAAAGACTTACGGCAGATCCAGCTACCTTCAGACTTCAGTACTTTATTTTTCTTACCAATGCAGCTGGGGTGATAAGCTTTTATACAGCCCCTGGAAACAAAGAACACAACGAGTATACATACATTATTAGGGAATCAGAAATAAGACTCTATATATCGACACACCATCTTAACGATAATACATATTACATTACCGAGATTTAGGGTGACTGACTTTCACATGCAAATATGATTAACTAACACCCCATACCCCTATCCGAATACTTGTCAAGCATGGATAAACGAAAAATTAGATTATTTATGACCAAAATTCCAAATTCGAAACCAGTGTAATAGAAAAGCACGAAACTTATTGTACTTATATGAAGTATTCAAGCTGCATAAAAGAAAATCCAACAGCCATTTAAATCCAACATACTAAATGAAAAATAAAAACACATTCAAAGAATTCAACAATGCGAGAACTCTCAAAACAAAGTTTTCTAACAATCAATTTCACTGTTAATAAATTACATGCTTCTTAAGTTTTTCCCTAAAGATGACAAGAATAAATTACCAACAGTACATCATTAACAATACTATATTAACAAAAGCACTTGTTTTTCTTTTTCCTTTTCCTTTTTTCCTTTACCTTTAATCTTCTTTCGTTTTTCATTTTCTTTTTTCTCTTTTGTCAACCTTTTTCCCTTTCTTTTTCCACTATTTTTTTCTTCTATTTCAACATACAACACAAAGATATAATCCAAATCTGAATGTTTAGTTAGAACAAACAAAAGAAACCCAAAAATTCATTGATCAAAAGCAAAAGAAAAACCCTAAAATTACCCAGAAAAACCCTTCCAAAGAAACGAAAATTTTACTTCAAAAGAAAAGAAACTCACTTGTGATCACAAAGAAGCAAGTTCCCACCATCTTTACAAACAAAACACCAGTCTTCTGCTTCTTCTTCTTCTTCTTCTTCTCCTCCTCCTCCTCCTCCTCCTCCTCCTCCTCCTTCTTCCCCTTCTCCTTCTCCTTCGTCTTTTTCTTCTTCTTCTTTTTCTTCTTCTTCCACTATCTGCTTCCCTTTGTCTTTGCTCATTGTCAAAAAACTTCAAAGTTTCTTAACGCTGAAGCGTAGGAGGAGGAGACAGTGTGCAGAGAGTGTTAAAAAGGTAAAATCTTTGAGCAATTTAAGTCAAAGAAGGTAAAATAATATGATTATTATTGTCAGGTATACTCTGACTTGAAATTAAAAAAACTATTTTAGGCTCTCATATATATAATATTGTGGGTTTTTTTATTTTAATCGTCCAAAAATAAAACTGGTGTTAATATTCTATTTGGTACCAGAATTTGGCTTCAAATTCAATTTGGTATTTAAGTCTTTTTGTCCTAATTTAATATCTAGTTTTGGCTTTAATGTTCACTTTAGTATTTGAGTTTTTCAATTTGATATACTAGCTTTATTTTAATTAAGTACTTAAGTTTAGCTTTAATATTTAATTTTGTACCTTAATTTTTTTTCCAATTAAGTACCTTCAGTTTTTTATTAAAATATGCACATCAATTATTCAATGGACCAAATGATGCTATTTGTTCTGGATACCAAATTGAATATCAAAATCAAACTTAAGTACCAAATTAAGATAAAAAAATTAAATACTAAATGATATATTAACCTAATAATTTTTTAATACAACGAGAAGACATATAATTTCAAGTCGTCATCAAGAAACCCGAGTTAAAAAAGATAAAATAATAAAATTATTAATTTTATAAACATAAAACATGTAATAATTTATTGATGAATTTACGTGTGTTGATATTAATCTCATCTTCTATTTTTATCCCTTACAAAATGAATACATGATAATTTTTTAAAGTGTTAAAGGGTTAAATATAAATTTTACAATTTTATTAGCGATGAAACAAGGGACTGAAACTCAAATTTACCAAACCAATTGAGTCCCAGACATCTACCTACCTTTGGTTCGCGGCTGCCTTAAATTTATATAAATTCCGTATCATTTAGTAATTAATAAAATAAATATTTTATTAAATACAGGGAAATAATTATGTATGAAATTTATAAAAAAAATTAAATTAAAAACAAATATGACATTGAAATGCTGAAATTGAATAATAAAAAATTTTAATATTTTAAATTCAAATTTTATAATATTTTTTAGATTTATAAAAAATGTAAAAAAATAAACATAAAAAAATATTTACATTTCTTGCATTTTAGTTATCTTAGATTATATATAATTTTAATAATTAGTAATTAAATAAATATTTCGTGACTTTAATTAAGTCAATATGAGCTTGAGGTACGGATTCTAATGTGAACGAAAGAGAAATGAACCAATAAAAGAATTGTAATAACCCAATTTGCTCGGGCCCAGCGAAACCAAAAAAGAAACAACAAACCAAAATAATAATGAAAATACTAAAATAATCAGTCCATTACAAAACAATAGGCCCAATTTATGACCCAAATCTAAAACCCAAAATAAAAAACTTAATGGCCCAAAAACTAAACATTTTCACAAAAACCCTAGCCCCCAATAGCCTTTGCGCCACAAGCCACCATTACCGCACGCCACGTCGACCTCCGTACATAGCTGGCTTCCTTCACCTACAAGGAAAGACAAAAAAGGACAACAGCAATGCAAAGCAGAAAAAACAACAAAAATGGGTAATAAAAATTTTGTAAAAGGAGATAAAAGCCATGAACAAATGAATGTAAATTCCCGGGGGGTTTTATGTATAGAAAATCGACTACATAATAGAGAATCGAAAACAAAAAATTTTGAAAAGGTCTTTTTTTTTATGTTCTGCATCCTTTTTTATTATAGTGTCCATTTTATTTTTATTTTTATTTTTTAAACAAAAGGAAAAACAAAAAAAAAAAACAAAAAAGGGAGTCGAACCTTACTATTTTTCGTATTTTGCACCACCATAAGCGGTCGAGGTTCGTCGATTCTGATGAAAATCGACATCTTGCGGGTTCGGGATTTGAAAACAAAAAAAAAAGAAACAGTATTTTTTTATTTTCCGGCCACTGCGGCGGTTGGTCGCCGGAGCCTACGCCGAAGTTTTGGAGAGGTGAGAGGGTTTGAGAGAGTTTTGTTGGTTTTTTTTTAAGAAAAAGGTTAAAATGAGTTTTGGAGAAAAAAATTGTTTTAAATAGGTGTGAAACGGCGCCGTTTCACTTAGGGTTTTTAATGCCAAAATGGCGTCGTTTTGGCTAAATAGATCCGACCCGACCCACTCCAACTTTAGGATCTTCGTTTTTTGCGGAAGGGTCTAATTGTACTTTTAGCCATTCCGCTTTTTAATCAGTTTGCGATCCATTTTTTTTAAATTTACCTTATAATTTTATTTTTACTTCAAATTGGCCCTATGAAAAACGACCCCGTTTAGGGATGAGGGATAACTCTCCGTTTAGTCCTCGCTCCTTTACGCGTGATTTATTTTGGTCCTATTTCGCTGTCATTATTAAATTTATTACAATTTTGCCTTTGATTTTATTCTGATTTCAATATAGTCCTCTGATTAATGTATTTTATTATTTGTTCATTAATTTTCTATTATTCTTCATTTTTTTAGTTAATATTATTTTATTTTTATATCTATTATTTATCTTTTTATATCTCAATTTTAATATTTCATTTAATAGTTTATTTATCTATTTCTTCAACCTTTTTTATGATTAAAATGTATTTATTTATCTTCCTTTTTACTTATATATATTATTTATTATTACTATTATTATTATTATTATTATTTTATCTATTATTATTTATTTATATATGCTTTGTTACAAATTGTAGCTTTAATTTTATTTACATTCTACTTTGATTCTTTATTTTCAATATTTTTACAAACTATTTTCCTTATATTTATTTATGTACTTATTTATTTGTTTCTTTGTCTTGTTTATATTTATTAGTATTTTCTTTTTTGTGTGTTGTTTTGTCATTATTGTTATCATTGTTATTATTTATTTTATTTATTTCATTCATCTTTTATTGTTAATATTGGTATTAAGTTGTATCATATGATTATTGCCATTACGAATAGTGAATTGTTTATTAATATATTGATATTGTTGTTATTCATGGGTATAATGTTTTATTTCACATACCGTTTTTCTTTTTTCAAAAAATATTGCATTAATTTTTACCTAAATTCATAAAAAAGGAATTTTAAATAAAAATAAAGACAATATTCCGCGTTTAGAGACTCGAGAAAGTCGTGCCCTAACTTATGGGGTTTCGATCTTTCTCATTAGATCTAAATAACCGAATATCCTTTTAAAAATCAAAGCACAATTGTTAAAATAAAACAATTAAAAGGCAAGCTTATTTTTTAGGGTTCAAATGTCGTATCCTAACTTATGGGATGTGACATTTTATCTCGAGACGAGAGGGCCTTTAATGCTCATTTTAATTTATTCAAGCATTTTTAAAAAAAAATCAACATTAATAAAAAAAAAGATCGTATTTTAAATTCTTTTCGAGTTTTCAACTTTCGACGTTAAGACATTAATTAATCAATTAGGTACCAATTTTGGGCGTTACGAGGGTGCTAATCCTTTCTCGTACGTAACCGACTCCCGAACTCATTTTCTCGAATTTCGTAGACCAAAATTGTTATTTTAGTTAATCAAAATGTTTTATTAAAACGATCAATTATAAGGTGATCCGATCACACCTCATAAAAAAATATTGGTGGCGACTCCCATTTTCATTTTCAAAATAAAAAGTTTACCTTTCAAAAAAATAGTTTCGACAAGAATTATGAGTTAAAGAAACTACGCTCAGTTTAGCCATATTTTTATATTTATATACTTTTGCGTTTTTATTGTCTCTATAAAATTGCTAAATTTCTTTTTTTATTCAAAGGGATTTCGAAGTTTTAATTCTTAAAGTTTATGAAATCTAATTAATTTTTTTCTCTTTCTTTGTTCTTGGGTATTTGAATATCTTCTATTTTAATTATAAATATTCAAGCGTGTTGAATGTTGAATTCAATTTTGATAAATTAAAATATTTGTCAGTTAGTTAGAATTTAATTGTTTAATTTATTTTAATACTTGTGAAGATTGACATTATTGGTTAATTAAACAATTAAATCCTAGGCATTTGTATGGCCAAGCAAAAAAAAAATCCTAAATATTCGTTATAAGGTTATTTATCAATAAGAGGAATAATTAATGGTGTTTGTCTTGATTATCGAAAAGGTAATAAAAGATTGGTCGCCTGGCGATTGTAGTTAACTATAACCAATTTATAACTAAATAAGGAACTTTATCTTTGCATCAATAATCATACAATAAATCAAAATTGAGATTTTACCATTGACCAGACTCTTATCATATTGATTTTGTAACACTCTCTAACCTCGTCCCGTCGCCGGAACAGGACTACGGAGTATTACTAGTCATTACAGTACATTTACACGTAAAACAGTAATAAATGCAATACTGTACATCAAATACATCTTAATATACCTTTAATGGGCCCTCGGTACTTAATAAGTACATTTAAAACAAACCGAGGCTCGATCGAAAGCTTAGAAAATTTTTTGTGAAATTTCAAAGTTTCCTCCTATGAACAGTACCACATGCCCATGTGGTCTAGGGGACATGCCCGTGTGCCCCTTTCAACATGCCCATGTGAACACCCCGTATCGCTCACACGGCCTAGACACGCCCGTGCCCTCTACCCGTGAAGTTCTCTGTCAATTTACTCATGGCTAATTAATTTTACACGGCCAAGACACAAGCCCGTGTGCTTAGCCTGTGTGGATTTATTTTTGATTCGAAACAAGTGCGGTTTTCACACGGCTATGGCACATGCCCGTGGTGCATAGCCATGTCCCTCACACAGCTGAGACACACGGTCGTGTCTCTGCCCATATGGCAATGCCTGAGCATTCTATTTGGACATTTTTAGGTGCAGGGGACACACGGCCTAACAACATGCCCGTGTGCTAGTCGTGTGACTCACACGGTTTGGTCACACGCCCGTCTGCCAGGCCGTATGGACTCAAAATGAACCTTTTATCACAAACTTACCATCCCTGCAAAACTTAAGCTTCAAGCTAGCAATTTCCTTAACTTTCAACAGTAAATCATTCAACCAATGTACCCTCATTGGTACCACAATTTATGTCAAATATACTAGATCACCATAACAATCAAACATGCTTAGATTTAACTTCAAACATACATATTCCATACCATAGTCCAACATCTTTAATACCATTTACTATCATGTATAAAACAACAACTTAATAGCCTAGGTACATGCCATTTTACCAAAAAGAAATGTATTTCACCGCCTTGAGTCCGGGATTGGCTTGAATGCTGAGTCCTTAGCTCTTTAGTACCTAATCCAGTGCACGGAAACAAAACCGTACATTGAGTATACACTCAGTGGTATTTCTATAAACTAGCACTTAAACCATTAATAAATTGTTTATACATTTAAACCCTAAACATTTGCTTTCATGATCTTAACTGTTCGTTTACTCATCTTTATCTCTTAGCCTTTAAATGTCGTTAAACAATTCTTTACACATTTCGTATCATTCTATACTTTTCAATAATCATACATCAGTATGTCATTTATATTCGCTAATAATCAACATTCAGTCGTAATCATATAATCGATAGCAGTCAGTCTTCAGTACCTTCATTTACTCCTATTAACATAACTCAAACCTGGATGGATACACAGATCCAACCCACACACCGGGATAGCATATAGTGTTTCATCGGCCGAAGCCGGAATACACCGTAAGGGTAACAGTAACAATAACACTAACGATACATAGAGTACCTCTTCGGAACAAATCCAAAACAGTAACAGTGGTCGACACTTATAGTGTCTTATCGACATACAGTCGGAATATCCCTGAACACTTCCAATCCTATGGCATGCCAACTATATCCGACTAGCTCGACTCTGTTAATAGGGTTTCATAGCTCGATAATAGATATACTTACCTTTACTTTCATTCATTATACATTTTTGGGAGTCACATTAATAAATATGCAACAAGTTTAGTTTATAGAAATACAAACCGTACTAGATATCCTCGTTCACTTTCTCCTTTCCCTTCTTCAATGACGTTTCCGGTGCTCGTTAGCTACAAAAAAGTTAACATTTAAAATTATCAATGTATGTTATTTAAGAACACATTCTTTATTTTTCATGTAACTTTCACATAAATTCCAATTTAGTCCTATCACCATAACCATTCTTTCTCTTCAAAATTAGTCCTTTATTTTCAATTAATACCTACTATAAGTAAGTTTCAGCTCTTAGTATTCAATATAAAACATAAATTCTGAATTTCTTTCAATTTAATCCCTACTATGTCAAAACTTATTTCTCTTTTTACAATTTAATCCTTCTCCCACTTTTAATTTAAATTCCTATGAATTAAACTCATAATTCTTAAATTTATCCAACTTAATCAACATCTAACAATTCACTAACTTTCTAATTTTCAACATAATTCATGTAAAGCCTTGTCTTAGGATCCCAAAAACATCAAAATTGCAAGAAAATGGATTAAATTGACTTACCAATCAAACTTGCAACTTCAAAGCCCTAATTTTCCCTTTTCTTTTTCTTTCCCTTTTTCCTTCTTTCTTCCCCTGCTATTCGTGCCTTCTTTCTTTCTTTTTATGTTTTATTTCTTTTATTTTCTTTATTTAATTAATATGTTATAATTATATAATATTATATAATTTACTTATAATATAAGTAATTACCTAATAATCATACACTTATATCATTTATTTTAATTCCACATGTATTTCACTATTACCACACACTTGTCACATTATGGTCTAATTGCTACTTTAGTCCCTTAGCTTTTCTTTAGTCTATAATTAAACATTTATTCTTTATGCAATCTAGTCCTTTTTCCTAATTAATCTTAATTCAAACTAATTCACTAAATTAGGCTCTAATTAATCACTCAACTATCATTCGTAAATATTTCTAATAAATATTTACGAATTCGTTTTACAGAAATAATGACTTAAACCTTCAGTTTTCGATGATCATAATTGTCGATGTAACGACCTCAAAAGCACAGGTACCGGAAAGTAAATTATCGGATCTTTGTTTCAGTAAACGGACTCGTAAATATTTATCAAAAATTATTTATGAATTTAGTCGTGTGTTTAATTAGATTTTGATTAAGTAAATTTAGCTTAATTGAGAGCAATTAGGAAAAAGGACTAAATTGAATAAGAGATAAAAGCCTAATTGTAGATTGATAGAAATTATAAGGGGCCAAAATGGAAAATATGCCATTTGGCAATAGTTGAGGCGGCAAACTTAGAAAAATCTAAGATTTTTCTTAGATTTTAGTATTTATTATTTGTATTATTAATTATAGTTTTATATTAAATATTCTTATTTAATAAATAAATTAAATAATGACATTTGTAATAAATTCATTGGCACAAATGTGAAAATATAAGTGTGTACAATTGTAATATTAGTATTTGATACCAAATAAGATATTTATTGTTATTTATTATTAAATTATAAATTGTATTAATTAAATTATGAAATAAATTAAAATAAAACAAATGGGTGGTATTGATAAAATTCATGTGTAATAAAATGTGTGTGTACACGTGTAATTAAAATATTGGTTATTGAATAGATTTTTATAACAACAATTATTATTATAAACTAATATATATATATATATATATATATATGATATAAAACATAAAACAAAAACAAAGAAAAGAAGGAAAATAAAAAGAAAGAAAAAGAGAAACAGAGAGCAAACGGGAAAGGAAGGGAGAAGAAGAGAAAGAAACAGAAAAAGGAAAAACTATGGTTTTGATGCTTAAAGCTTTAATAGGTAAGTCAATTAGGCCCTTTCCTTTTAATTTTGATGTTTCATAAGCTTTAGAATAAAGTTTTGATGATTTTAAGTTAAGATCTTTGAAGTTTTAAGGTTGGTGAACATAGTATATGTTGAACAAAAAGTTGGAATAGGGGTTTAATTGATAGAATTTTAAGTGAGAATGAAAGAGAGGATTAAATTGTAAAAGATGCCATAAATTTTATGTAGTAGGGATTGAATTGGAATAAGTTTTAAATTTGAGTTCTAATATGAATATTGGATAGTTAAGTTAAATATGGGAAGAGATTAGTAGAATTGAAGTATGAATTGAGTTGTAAAAGTAAGTAAACTTACTTAGAAATTATGTGCAAAATAAGCTATACGAAACAGTTTTAGACAGTAACAGAATCTTAACTTTGAAAAATCACCAAAAATAGTATAAATTGAATTAGAAGTTGAATAAGATATAGAATTAAAGCTTAATGAGTCTATTTTTAGATAAAAGGAACAGAACAAGCAAAGGAAGTCTATAAATTGAGATATTTAAATTTTTGAAAGACTGGTTCAGGAAGATTTCGAGATACTCTGTTTTAAATTTAGAAAATTATTAAAAATTGTAAAAAAATAGTTATGAGTTGTAATTTATATGTTCAGAATCCTCAGTAAGTCTAGTTTCAAGAGAAATAGACGAGAACATTATCCGAGTCCTGAGCTATGAGATAATTAAACTTTAGTACAGGAGCTTTGGAACTGTCAGATAGTGAATCAGAGGTAAATTTGAGGAATAAACTGTATTAATTGGCAAAACTAAAAATTCTGGAAATTTTATGGTAAAAAGGTACATGAGTCTAGTTTCAGGGAAAATTAACGGAACTTGATTTGGAGTTTCGTAGTTCCAGATATAAATAATTTAGTGACTGTTGCGTGGGTAGACAGCTTTAAAAGAATATATAGTAGGATTGTGTAAAAAGAAAGTAGAATGAAGAGGAAGAATAGGAATTGAATAAAAGTTTAATTATTTAAATTTTAATGCTGTAATCAATAATGTAAATTATTATTATTGCCGTAGTAAATAAAGAATTCGAGACATCGAGCAAGGAAGGAAAAGAGAGAAACAAATGGGCAGTAAAAACGAGAAATCCAGGTTAGTATTACTATAATTCAAATTTGATTATTTGTTAACTTTTAAATTGATATGTATATAATAAGCAAATTGAGGTAAGTAAAAGAATAAATTGTGTGTGAATTAAATGGAAATTTCTGATAATATGGTTTGAATGAGAAGAATTAATGTGGTATTGAATTATATATGTTGGATTGAGAAATTGATATGAATGTGAACATTAGAAATTATAAATTGAATAATATTGAAATGAAGTATGAACATATATAAGCATTTGATAAAACATTGATTAGAAAGTGGAAATGTATTGAATTGAATACATGAGGAATTGTGATTGGAATGCCTTTGAATTGAATCAAATTGAATTGAATGTGATTGAGTTGAAATGTGACTTGGAAGTAAATAATGTGAATTGAAGTGAAAATATCTGATTTTGTGAAATTGAACAATTGTGATTGAATTGAGAATTATGTGACAAATGTGACCAAAGTGTTAATTGACGTGAATTCGATATTGAAAGTGAAATTACTATGTGATTCCGATACCCTATTAACTAGTCGGGCTTAGTGGATATAGTTGGCATGCCATAGGATCAGAACAGTTCAGAGATTCTTCGACCTTGAGTCGATGAGGCACTTGGTGTGCCATAGATTTGCTTCAGATAGTTTCGATGAGGCTTTGGTAGCCACTTTGCTTTGGCTCAGCTGATGAGGTACTTGGTGTGCCATAGATTTGCTTCGGATAGTTTCGATGAGGCTTTGGTAGCCACTTTGCTTCGGCTCAGCCGATGAGGTACTAGGTGTGCCATAGAATTACTTCGAGCTATCCGATGAGGCTTTGGTAGCCACTTTACTTCAAACTATCCGATGAGGCGTTGGTCACCATTCTGATATGTTTAATTAGATCCGTGTTTCCGCCAGGGTCCGAGTCGAGTTAATAGGGGTAAATAAGTGAAATGATAAATTCTGAATGAATGTGATTGAGCTATTAAAAGAAATAAGAAAGTTAATTTAAGATATGAAATATAAAATGAGATTTGTGCTATGAGATTGAATGCTTAAATTAAAGATTCATGAAGTGTTCAAAGTTGGATTATGAATTGAAATATTATATGAGATTGAGAAATGAAATTAAAGTCCATAATTTGTGTGAAATTTATATAAATAAATAATAAGAGAATTTAATTGAAAAGAATCGTATAATTGGATTATATAATTGAGTGTGAATTTGGTATGTAAAAATGAAATTGAAATATGATATTTTGGATTATGCACTAAATGTGCAAGAATTGATTAAAGCAAAGTGATGATTTATGAAAATAATTAGTGAAATTGTTATGGTGGAGATAAGGCTTTGGTAAACCTAAATTGCAATAAAACTAATATTGAATAAAGTGATAAAAATTTAGTGAATTATATATGATATGAAATGAGCTAATGAAATGAGATGTGAAAAATTCAATGAAATTTGGGTAGTGATCTAATGTATAAGTTTCATGAAATACAAGTTTGAAATAAGGCTTATAATTATTAAGTAATTTGATTAAAAGTATGAAATAATTATTAAGTAATTGAAATATAAATTAATGTATATAAGTTATTGTATAATTTGAATTATGGTAATACTACTGAGTATTCCCATACTCAGCGTACGGTTGTTTCCGTGCGCAGGTTAGGTAAAATTGAGGTTCAGTCAAGCATCCAAGTTAATCCCGATCTCAGCTCCAATTTGTGGTGATGTATCTATCTTTTGATATTGTGGCATGTACTAGGTTTAGTATGAGTCACTTGTAAATTTTTTTTATGTTTTGAATACAAATATAGTTCTTATGTATTGTACAATGTTTGTAATGAAATGAATGTCAATTGGGTTAGTGTTATATGAAAATGAGTGGGATATGAATTGTGTATTTAAGTGCAGGAGGGCCAAGGCTTGGTAGATAGCCTCACACGGCCTGAGTGGTTGGTTACACGGGCGTGTGACCAGACCGTGTAGAATTTGACAGATTCTTCCACAGGCTGAGCACACGGACGTGCCATAGCCGTGGGAAGCACACGGCCTGACTCCACGGGCGTGCGAAATAGCTTGTGGCCGTGTCGGGTAAGTCAGAATATTCCACGGTTGCCTAGCATGGGCGTGTGAAAGCCACACGGTTTAACAACACGGCCGTGTTAAAAGTCACACGGGCGTGTGTGACGATGCTTTTCATGAAAAATTTTCTAAGTCACGACTTGTTAGGATTCGAATCCTAACCATTCGAGATGTATGTAGTTAGTCCGAAAACAGTTAATATGAACGTTTATACAATAAATTACACAATATTTTATATTCATTTCCGATCAAGTTCTGTAAAGTTTCGTCAAGTCCGGTAATGCTCTGTACTTGATTCCGGCGACGGTCTTGGGTATAGGGTGTTACAGTCGAGTCGTTACAATCCTCTCCCTTTAAAAATTTCGTCCTCGAAATTTACTTGAAAAGATATGGGGGTACTGAGACCTCATAGTATCTTCCGGTTTTCATGTGGCCTATTCAACACTATGACTTTGCCATAATAATTTTACCAAGGAAACTCGTTTATTTCGTAATTCTTTTACTTCACGTGCTAATATTTCAACTGGTTCTTCTTCGTACGATAGATCAGGACGAATCTTTATATCTTCAGTTGAAATTACATGAGAATGATCGAATCTGTATTTCCTTAACATTGAAACATGAAAGACATCATGAATTTTCTGTAATTCAGGAGGTAAAGCCAAACGATATGCTACCGATCTGATTTTATCTATAACTTCATATGGCCCAATGAACCGAGGACTCAATTTTCCCTTCCGACCGAATCTCATGATTTTCTTCCAAGGAGAGACTTTCAGAAATACTTTGTCCCCAACTGAGTTGTCCTCAACTGAGTATTCAATGTCCCATCTTTTCAAATCTGCATATGATTTCTGTCTACCAAAAGCCGCTTTCAATCTTTCTTGAATTTTCTTTGCAGTGCCTTCAGTCTTTTGAATTAATTCAGGCCCAATCATCTTTCTTTCATTCAACTCTGTCCAACATACAGGCGATCTATATTTTCGACCATATAAAGCTTCATACGGTGCCATCTATATACTTGACTGGAAACTATTGTTATACACAAATTCAGCCAATAGTAAATACCGTTCCCAATTAGATTTAAAGTCAATCATGCAGGCTCGAAGCATGTCTTCCAAAATTTGTATTACCCGTTTAGATTGCCTGTCAGTTTGCAGATGAAAAGCTATACTGGAATGAAGTTGAGTACCAAGAGATTCATGTAATTGCTTCCAAAACCTCGACGTAAATCGTGGATCTCTGTAAAAAATTATTGATTCTGGGATACCATGTAACCGTACAATTTCCTTAATATACACCTTAGCAAGTTTCCGCAGTGACCAGTCAGTTCTAACAGCTATAAAATGAGCTAACTTCGTAAGTCAGTCAACAATTACCCAGATAACATTCTTCTTACTTGTAGGCAGTGGCAACCCAGTTACAAAATCCATTATTATTCGGTCCCATTTCCATTCAGGAATACTAATAGGCTGAAGCAACCCTGTCGGAACTTGATGTTCTGCCTTTACCTGTTGACAAGTCAAACATTTAGATACATATTCAGTTATATCCTTTTTCATTCCTGGCCACCAATAAAATTCCCATAAATTATGATACATTTTCATAGCTCCAGGATGTAAGGCAAACTAACCATTGTAAGCTTCTCGAAGAATCAACTCATTTATTTCAGAAGTAGTTGGGATACAGAATCGATTCTAAAATCTCAGACAATTATTTTCGTCAATACTAGAATTCCCTGCTGTACCGTTCTGTACCATCTCTCTTTTCTTCATTAATTTGTCATCTGTCAATTGTGCTGACCTGATCTGATCAAACATTATCGGCTTTACTATTAATTCGGGTAAGAGACCTCCTTCATCCGTGATACTAAGCCGTGCAAACATTGTCTTCAGTTCAACAGCAGCCTTTCTACTCAGTGCATCAGCTACAACATTAGTTTTACTTGGGTGATAGTCTATGACATAGTCATAATCTTTCAAAAGCTCTATCCACCGTCTTTACTTCAGGTTCAGTTATTTTTGAGAAAACAGGTACTTCAGACTTTTATGATCAGTATAAATATAACACTTTTTGTCGTATAGGTAATGTCTCCAAATCTTCAAGGCAAATATCACAGCTGCTAATTTTAAATCATGTGTCGGATAATTACGTTCATGCGACTTTAATTACCGTGAAGCATAAGCAATTACCTTTCCATTTTGCATCAGCGCACATCCAAGTCTGTTCAATGAAGCATCACTATACACAATAAAATCTTTTCCCGATTCTGGCAAGGTCAACACTAGCGCTTCTGTCAATATTTGCTTCAATGTTTCGAAACTTTGCTGACACTAATCATTCCAAACAAATGGGACATTCTTTTGTAGTAAATTCATCACTGGTAAAGCTATCTTTGAAAATCTATTCACGAACCTTCGATAATATCCAGCTAAACCGAGAAAACTTCTTACTTCTGACACATTTTTAGGAACTTTCCACTGAACAATAGCTTCAATCTTTTTGGGGTCTACTCTGATTCCATCTGCCGACACCATATGGCCAAGAAACACAACCTCTGATAGCCAAAACTCACATTTGTTCAATTTCCCATATAATTTCTTTTCTTGCAGTATCTGTAAAACAATTCAGAGACATTACTCATGTTCTTTTTCAGATCTAGAGTATACCAGAATATCATCAATAAAGACTACTACAAATTGGTCCAAGTATGGCTGAAAAATCTGGTTCATAAGATCTATAAGAGCAGCTGGAGCATTTGTCAGCCCAAATGGCATCACTAGAAACTCATAATTTCCATATCGCGTACGGAATGTCATCTTCGGTACATCATTTTCTTTTACTTTTAACTGATAGTATCCCGACCTCAAGTCAATCTTTAAAAATACAGTAGCTCCCTTTAACTGATCAAATAAATCATCTATACGGGGGAGTGGATATTTATTCTTAACAGTTACCTGGTTTAACTGTCGATAATCAATACACAATTGCATCAACCCATATTTCTTTTTAACAAATAACACTAGAGCTCCTAACGGTGATGTACTTGGTCGGATAAAACCTCAGTCCAATACATCCTGTAGCTGTACTTTCAGTTCTTTCAACTTAGTAGGTGACATACGGTACAGAGGTAGTGACACTAGATCTATAACTGGATACACTTCAATTACAAACTCTACTTCTTGATTAAGAGGCAACCTAGGTAATTCTTCAGGAAATACATCAGGAAACTCACATACCGTTCGAATCTTGCTACACTGACTTTCAACTGAATCCGAATTGATAACATAGGCTAAGAAAGCTGCACATCCCTGATAAAGAAGCTTGCTAGCTTTGATTGCAAAAATGATTTGAGCTGAACCATCAGTCCAGATACCATTTACTTCGATCTGATCACCATCTTTACTCTGAACAATAAACCTCTTTTTATAGCAGTCCAATATCACTCCATGTTTCTACAACACCCCTAACCCGTATCCGTTACCGGAATAGGCTTACGACGCATTACCAGACTTATACATTATCATTTATACAAAATCAAGTAAAAATTTTCATTCCAACACAAATCCTTCCAAATTTTATCAAATAGTCCCTAATATAAGCCTACGGGGCCCAATACATGATTTGGAAGTGGTTCGGGACTAAACCGGCAACTTTGGAAATTTTTCTTTGAAGATAGGGGCACATGCCCGTGTGGCCTGCCCGTGGGGCTCCCATGGCCGTGAGGCCAGCTCGTGGGTAGATCTGACTTGACACACATGGCCATGGTGTCAGCCCGTGTGATATAAACAGAGAGCCACACGGCCTGGACACACGTCCACATGGCTAGGCCGTGTGGTAAACTAATTTTTCACCATTTTTAAGCCATTTTCACATGAATTTGACACATGACCATGCTTAAAAATTGTGACTTTAACACGACCAAGACACATAGCCGTGTCTTGGCCCGTATACAATACTGACTTCATTTTTAAAAGATGCAGGGGACACACGACCACTACACATGCCAGTTGGCCTGCCTTGTATCACACACGACCTAGACACATGCCCTTGTGTCTACCCGTGTGGACGAAAATAGGCCGTATTAGGCCACTTTTCTCACCCTTTCATCCATTACCTACACTAAAACAATATCATACTAGTTGCAAACAATAAATCAACTGTTACATATCTAAAACATGCATTTTATATCATAATAACACTATTTAACCATTAAACTAAGTTTCATACACATATGCCATCTCTTTCCATTTAATATAACCATCAATAACTTTATCCAACCAAACATTTATACATGCAATATAAATCAAAAGATAATAACCCAAAAACTACCGGAAAACCTCTGGATAGTGTGATTCTTTGTGATGATCTGATCCTCTGAAACCACGTTAATCTACAAAACATGACAAACACATTCAAGTAAGCTTAAGAAAGCTTAGTAAGTTCATAGGCTTGGAAAGTAAACTTACCAAGTATTGTAATACATTCATATAGCATACATATTCACTAATTTCTCCTGTCATTCACAAATCAAAATTTAGCTTGTTTAATATTGTTCATTATCATTCGTAATAAGATTTTCACTTTCTTGGGCCCTTTTTCCACTTACCACTCTTATTCAAATTAGGAAACTATACGGAATTGAGTACTTCATCTTCACTTCGCCATAGTAAGACTATGGGCTTGCACATGATCACGTTTCACTTTCTGAAGCCATGGCCCAACCATGGTCTTATACGGATCACATATTACACCAATGCCATATCCCAGATATGGTCTTACACGGAAGCACTTATCACTTTTCTCCGATGCCATAGCCCAGCTATGGTCTTATACGGGTCACTTATATCACTTTAATCCAATGTCATAGCCTGACTATGGTCTTACATGGAATTCACTTGGCATTTCTCACTGATGCCATAGCCCAGCCATGGTCTTATACGAGAGTCACTTGTCACTTGTTTTCTGAGGCCAGAGCCCAGCTATGGTCTTATACGGTTATCATTTTTCACTTGTTGCCATGATCTCACCATGGTCTTTTCCGTCAATTCATCTTGTCATTGAACGAAAGTACTCAAATCCGATATTTATCCCAACTTGAATTTTTATTCAATTGTTCATTGCTTCACATTTATCTCAGTTTAATAACATTTACATATATATAATCACATAGTATGTCATTAACAAAATTGAAATAAATTATCAAATTTAGCCACATGAACTTACCTGGGCTAATTTGCAAAAGTTGTAGAAGTTCGGGAATTATTCTACTATTTTCTCCTTTCCTCGATTTGCTTCAATTTCTTGATAATCAAAATAGGAAAAAAACCAACTTTTAAAAACCCTCCAATGGTGTTTTTGCTGGAGAAGATGAAAGAAAATGAAAAATCTAGATATTTCTTCTAATTTAGTCCATATAACACTATTGGATTTTTATTTATTTACAAAATTGCCATTAGTTCACACTAATTTTCAGCTATTTCTTAACCCAACCGTCCAGCCTATTAAATTTTGGGACAAATTACACTTTAAGTCCATTTTATTTATTATTTAAGCTATTTAATCACTTTCTACAGTTTTACACTTTATTCAATTTAGTCCTTTTTACTCAATTGACCAACGAAACCTTAAAATTTTTTAACAAAACTTTAGCACTAACTTATTAACACTCCATAAATATTTATAAAAATATTTATGGCTCAGTTTTAAATTATTAGGTCTCGATACCTCGTTTTTAATTCAAATTACTTAGTATTTATTCTCTATAACACTGTTCACTATTTCAATTATTTCCCTAACTTCACATCTAACTTATACTCATTAAATTAACAATATTTGCTACTAATTTGTTAGATTTAGTGATCTCGAATCACTATTCCGACACCACTAAAATTTAGGCCGTTACATTCCGATAACTAGTCTATACGTAGTATAATTTCAAAATAACCAAATGGCATGATTAACAAGTCAACCAGAAATATTCTATCCTGAATCATTAATTGGCATCTTTGACATATTTTATTCACTAGCATAGTTTGCCTCAGAGGACTAGACACCTCTATTGTTACTCTAGACAGTTCAGATTTTAAATTTCCCGTCTCAACTAGTTTTGTATTAACATAAGAATGAGATGACCCTAGATATATTAAAGCATAAACAGGTATTGAATGCAGTAAAAATATACCTATCACTACATCGTGAGCATCCCCCCTCTTCACGGGTACTTACAACATATGCTCGAGCTGGAGCTTTTACTTCTAATTGTTGTGTAGCATTTTCACTAGCCTTTCTAGTTCCACCTCTAGCAACTGAACCACTTTGGCTTGAACCTCGGCCTCTAGATGCAGATTTAGATTTCTAAGAAACCGTTGGTACTACTTTATTAATCTTCGGGCAATCCTTTACAAAGTGATCAGTGGATCCACAACGGAAACAACCCCCAGTTAACTTTCTACATTCTTCCCTATGTCTGTTTCCACAATATTCACATTCTAGAATTTCAGGGTTCTGAGCTGGGCTTCTGATACTGCCAGTAGATACAGCAGTTTCTCTTTCGACTTCTGTCTCCTCTTTCTGATCTTGAACTGAATCTTCCACTACATTGAGATTCCCTTGATCGTTTGAATTGCAGACTTGAACTAGCAGTTCCAAGACGTTTTCCAGTTGAACGGGCAATTTCAGACTTTTTACTCTTTCCCAACACTTGCTCAATCAATTTAGCTCTTTCTACTAAGTTTGCAAACTCTGTAATCCGTAGAGGCATCAATTGTAGTTGGAATTCATCTCGCAGTCCTCTTAGAAATCACTTGCATCTATCAGCTTCAGTCGGTACAAATTCAGTTGCATATCTACTCAATCTCAAGAATTCTCGTTCATAATCCACTATAGACATGTGTAACACCCCGAAAATTTCTACAGTGGAATTGTAATAGCCCAAATTTCAGTGATGTCGAAAATAATGGTTTGAGACCTGACAAATGAACTCGTAGATTATATTATTTAATATTTACGAGCCAAACGTAATTTTTAAAAGATTTTTGAAACAGTAAATTGTGTTTTATAAAGATTTATTTAGCCAAGAAATCGAGAAAGAGAGGTATCGAGATCTCGGTGTTATAAATCGAGCCATAAATATTTTTATGAACATTTACGGAGTGTTAATAAGGTAATATTAAAATTTCGTTAGAAAATTTTGACGTTTGGATGGTTAATTAAATAAAAAGGACTAAATTGAAAAAGGTGTAAAAGTTGCTAGAAGGATTAAATAGCTCAATTGTCAAATGAGGAAGAACCTAAAGTGAAAATAAGCCCAAAAGAGATATTTTGGGCGGCAATAGCTGAGAAAAATCAGGGAATGGGTGAAATAAGGGCAAAATTGGAAAATTGCCAAAATTAGTTAAATAAAAATGTGACCAAATTGGAATATCTAGAATTCTCTTCATTTCTCTTCATTTTCTTCAGCTGAAAAACAGCCATGGGAGAGAGTTCAAGCTGGTTTTCATACTCAAGCTTCATGTAAGTTTAATTCTTGCTTTCTCCTTGAAATTTCTATGTTTATTAGACTTTTACAATTGGGTCCAACTTATTAATTCATTAGTTTTTCATTCTATGGCTAATTTTTAAAGTTGATGTGGATTAGTGCTGGAAGAATATGATGAATAAATATTGAATTGAAGCTTTAATTTTGTTATATGATGATTTTATCAAGTAAAGTTGATGGAAATTGGTTTTATGACCTAATTATGAAAGAGTTGAAATTAAGGCCTAGTATTAAAATTCTGAATTTCAAAGGTTATGAAGTAGTTTAAAAATGATAGAGAAAAGTATTAAATGATAAATTTAGCTCAATTGAGGGGTTAATTGTGTAAGGATTGAATTGTATGAATTGTGGAATTTGGGACAAAATAGAAATCAACATGTTACACTAAAGCAGTTTTGGACAGCAGCAATTGTCTAACTTTGAAAAATCACCAAAAATGGTATAAATTGAATTAGAAGTTGAGTGAGATATGGAATTAAAGCTTATTGAGTCTAATTTCATATAAAAGAAACAGAGCAAGTAAAGGAACTCTGTTTTCTGAGATATTTAGATTTTTGTGAGACTGGTTCAGAATGATTTCGGGATCCTCTGTTCTGACTTGTAAATATCATTAAAAATTGTACAAAAATAGTTATGGGACATAATTAATATGGTTAGATTCCTTAGTGAGTCTATTTTCATTATAAACAATTGAAAACACTATATGAAAATCGTACTATGAGATAATTAATTTTTAGTGAAGAGAGGTCAGAGCTGTTGGACTTTGTAACAGGGGAAACTTTAATGAATAAACTGTATTAATTGGCTAAACAAAAAATTCTGAAAATTTTATGGTAAGAAGATATATGAGTCTAGTTTCAAGGAAAATTTACGGATCTTAATTTTGAGTTCTGTAGCTCAAGATATAAATAATTTGGTAACCATGACACAAATGGACAGTTTTGAATTACATATAAGTAAATAGTGAAATTATTGATAATGTTACTTATAGCATGTTATATAAATTAAGGATGTGGAATGAAGAGGAGGAGGAGTAAAATATGTATGAATATTCATCTAGAATGGATAATTTGTATATTTTAGGCTCAGGGACTAAATTGAATAAAAGTAAAACTTTAGGGGCAAATTTGTAAAAATGTTAGAAATGACCAATTTGCATGAAAAGGATTATTTTATTATTTAAATTGAAAATTTTAAATGGAATTATTAATTTAGTTCAAGTTCGGTGAAAAATACGTTTTAAGGATTAAATTGCAAGAATTTTATTCTCTGAGCCTAAGGATGAAATCGTCATTAATTAAAAGTTTAGGGGCAAAATGGTAAATTTTGTTTAGAACATTAGTTGAATGTATTAGAACATGAAATAAATGAAAATGACAATCATCTTTATTTATAGAGATCCGGATGACTCAAATATGATATTAGAACGTGGAAAAGAAAAGAGATTATTGAAATTATAAGCATGAATAAACAATGAGGTAAGTTGGGGTAACTTGAATTGTATTTTTAAATACATGAAGTATTGATATAATAAATTACCTAATTTATGTTTATGAAGAAATGGAAAGAGAATGATATTTATCATGACATGTAAATATGTGATTATCTGTTATACTTAATACACGGAAACTAAGTATGTTGAAACATTTAATAAATTCAAGTAAAACATGTCGAGAAAAATAAGCACGTTTAAGGGACAACATGTTTAATTTTAATTGGTTTCAAATATGAATGTTAGATGAAGTAAAATATCTGATAAATAAATCGATAACTTCGGTAATGCTCCGAACTCTATTCCGGTGACAGATTTGGGTTAGGGGCGTTACAACATGTCCCTTTGTTTCAACATTAAGAACTTCTATTTTCGGTCTTCCATGTACGTCTCTCCCAAATACTTCTTCTGAAATTCCCATTGAAAGAATTCCCAATTTACTTGTTCTCCCAATACATTTTGAATCACTGATTCCCACCTTATGTAAGCTTCTTCTTGTAACAGAGAAACAACACATACTAAAATTTCCTGTGGCGTGCATTCTAATTGCTTCAAAATTCTCTTGGTCGTCTCTAACCAATTTTCAGCTATTGTTGAATCAGTTCCCTTTGATCCTAGAAATCCTGTAGCTTTATATTTTCGCAGTTCCTTAATAGGGGCTCGTCGGGTAGCAGGGGTAGAAGTAGTAGCATGCATACTTCTTACTGCTCTTTGAAGAGCTTCGGCAATCATTCTAAATATTTTTGTATTATCCCTTCTAGTATTCGGTGGTTGGTTACTTACCGGCTTTACACTTGGGGTTGCAGATTCGGACTTATTTACATCACGTGATTCATCTCTACTGTGCATTTCTTGATCGGTACCCTTGATACTTTCGTCAAACATCTTTTACACACTATAAACAGAGTTAATTAATCAGTATATATAAATCAGCATCCAATCCCGACTCAAAGTTAACATAAAAATGGTATATACCTCTAGATTCTTTTCAGCATTTGACTTAATCCTAAAATTGACTAAACTCGATTAGCTCTAATACAACTAATTATAACACCCCCTAACATCTTCCCGTCACCAGAACAAGACTATGGAGTATTACCAGTCATTATAGTACATTTACACGTGATATGCGTGATATGAAGTAATAAAATTTATAATAATGATCGTACCAAAAACTAACTATTATCACGACTTTAAGGCAAGCGCACCTATCGAACAGTAGTATAGCTTAGTGGCAAGATCGAGATATCGTACGCAAGGGAACCAAAAGTACTAGTACTTACTTCCTTTCTATTATTTAACCTAATAATAAAAGGGGTTTTTATGGAACTAAACTAATTCTAAAACTAACTATGAATGCACAAAAAGTAAATTGGGGAAAAACTTTTTAGAAAAAACTGATTGATTTAGGCAATACTCAATGGAGAATCCACCTAGACTTCACTTGTTATCAATTCTTGAGTTAGACGATTTATTTACTTGACTTGATCCGCAGAGATCCCCGACTTATGTTAATATCTCCGTCGAGGATAAGAAAAACTAATCCTAGGTTGATTAACTGAAATCTCTTTCTAGTTAAAACCCCTAGTCTTGCATTAACTCGATCTATGAATACCCTTATTAGGTTTGACCCTGATCCGGCAGATTTATGTCGCCCTATGTCTAGGGCTGCATGCAACTCCACTTAATTATGCTAGATCTACTCTTAAACAGGGACTTTTGCTCCTCTGAATAAGCACATCAGTTTCTTGAATTAATACCTAGGATTATTAAATCAAGAATTAAGAAAACATAATTAAGAACAATTCAAGTATTCATCATATAACTCAAGATAAAATAATAACAAGATCTGTCTTAGGTTTTATCCCCCTCAAGTATTTGAGGGGTTTAGTTCATAGTTAATAAAGAAAACATCTCAGAAGAATAAAAATAGCAAAACATAAAGAACCCAAAAACCCCTGAAGGATTGAAGGGAGATCCTCTGTCTTGATGTAGAATTCTGCTTCTGGGATGAATCAATCGGCTTCTCTTGGAGTAATTCCTTGCTTTCACTCTCTGTGTTGGCAGAAATACGACACTCTCTTGTGGGAGAAAAGGCACACCATTAGAGTTACCTCCTAGGGCCTTTATATAGAGCTTTGGAATGCCTTTCTTAGCCTCTAAGTATCCAAATCCGAGTGAAATTGCACTTCCTCACGACAGGAACATGCCCGTGTGCCACGTCCGTGTGGATCGATAGGAGGCCGTGTGCGAGACTATTGATGGAGGCATAGCCGTGTGGTCAGGCTGTGCTTGTCGGGGTTGGGCCGTGTTGGACCTTATGTGGCACGGTCGTGTGCCACGGCCGTGTGGTGAATCCTTGGGCCGTGTCGTTTTCACACTTTGGCCCATTTTCTTCGTTTTTCGCCATTTTTTCGTTCTTTTCTCTTCCCTGTGCTCTCCTGAGTATAAAACATGAAATAGAAGGGTTAAGAGCACCAATTCTCACAAATTTAATGATAATTCATCCAAAATATAGGCTAAGCATAAGGTAAAAACATGTATAAATTAGCGTTTATCAAATACCCCCACACTTAAGTCTTTGCTTGTCCTCAAGCAAAATCTCAACCCACAATCAAGAATCATTCTTTTCAACTCACAATCTTTATCAATAATGTTTCAAACTAATTCACAAGTATTCATACAATGAAGATTCAATTAGAAGAACATTAAAGATTCAATCACTCTAAGTTGAGAATTTTATCATTGAAACATAAGTTTTCTCCCTTCTCCTAAGTGATTGTCTCTCAATCAAAAATCAACAAGAATTGACATCCTCACTAAAGATTCACTCTATCTACTCAAAGTGTTTAGGGTTCAAAAATTAAGCACTCTCTAGTCAATTTGAAAAGTTATTACCATAAGCTTGCAAGAAAATTAAATCTCCACCACTATGATTGATATGATACATCGATCAAAAGGTCTTTCAACGGTTGTAATGGGGATTTGGTTAGGGGTGTTGTCACAAGCTGAAAAAGAAAGGGTTAGAATCGATATTGAACTGAAAAATTATCTAGCTAGAAAAATCTCTATCATTGGAACATATTCCCGAGGCTAAGCTTTATGGTGACATCATTCTAGCCTTGGTAGCCTTAAAAATAGAAATATGCAAAAACTATTGAACTATTACAGATTACCACTGAATTAATTTAATATATATCTCGGTTTTTTTAAGAACAATTCAAATACAATATTTTGAATAATTACAAACTTTACAAACTGGAAAAGAAAATAAAGCTAGATAATAATTCAACTCAAATCTCGACAAAAATAGGGATCAAAGTAATTGAATGGAATTCAACAAAAATAGGTTATGGGTTAATATTGAAGGTGAGTCAAAGAAATGGATTGTTAGGCTCAACGGGGTTCACTAGCGGTCAATTTATGGAGGTAGGCTTTTATGGAGTGAGTGGGTTAAATCCTAAGTGCCTTTATCATCTCAGTGTATCAAATCAATGATGTGGTCTTGACATGTATAATCAAAGCAAGTTTTAGAATAACAAATCAGTATTGACTCACTCAAAGCAACAATAAAAATAAGCACGAAATGATGTATGCTCAAAAGGCTCAAAATCTCACCAGAATTATGGCTTTTGATGTCAATCCTGCGAATTTCAAATCTCAAGATAATACTTAAAATTAGGGAAAATAACTTATGAAAAAAATTAGATTCTCAAAAATTTCAACTTATCATGCTTGATTCCCTAGTGTTTTAAAGTTTGAATAATCAAAGTACAAGCTCCTATATCTTAATTCTCAACATATCAATAAAAATCATATATCAATCAAAATTTATCTTAATAGGAGATTGCAGATGGTCTTGAGAACAATGCAATAAGTTAATAATTTTTAGGGATTTCAAGGAAAATGTAATGACTGAAAGTAAGTTTCCCCCCCACACTTAAGATGTACATTGCCCTCAATGTACAAAGATAACATTAGTAGCAATAGAAGCACAAGATCATAAGATAAGGGAAGAGATGAAACTCTCTGCTTTGGATGGATTAGTGAGCTGGTGGTGCCTATAGAGTGTCTGGGACAAAGGAAGGTACGGAGGTAGATACTCCGGTGGTAGTGGCGTTTGTTTGTCCACAGCTTTCATGTTGTGAGTGTAGGCTTTGACGGTGTCAACTGGGTGAGGTTAAAGCAATGTTTCCATTAGGTTTTTGTTTTGAGCTGTCGAGCTCCTTTGAAACTACGAAAGCATTTATCATTTTTAGGGAATTTCAGGATTAGAAAAATTACTCGTTAGGAGATAGCGGATAGGAAACAAATGAAATAAAATAAACTAAATCTAAAAATACTAATATTTAAATAATGAAAAAGATAAATGAAAGAAAATAAAAGAAAAATAAAAAGGAAATTAAAAGATAAGAAAAGAGGATTAGGAAGGCCTAATCCTCAGATGGGTTGCGCAGTGGTGGTGGTGCAGTGATGTGAAAGTGCTGACAAATCTGCTGAAGTGTGGCATCGATATGATCGAAGCGCTAGAAGCATTGCTGCTCAAATCGTGAGAGGCGCTCAGATAAATCAGCGTAAGAAGCTGCCATATGAGTTGGTCGGCAAGGTGGTGGTGGCTCGGTGGGTGCATCCTCCTTCGGTGGTGGGACATCATCAAGAATGTACTCGGGGTCCTCCTGTTAGGCATCTTTAAGTAGTTCGTACTGTGGATGTAACAGCCTAATTTTTAGTGGTGTCGGAACAGTGATTCGAAATCACTAAATCCGACAAATGAGTACGAAATATTATTAATTTAGTGAGTATAAGTTAAATGTGAAGTTAGGAAAAATTTTGAAATAGTAAATAGTGTACTAAAAATAAATATTAAAATAATTAGAATCGAAAATAAGGTATCAAGACCCCGGGAATTTTAAATCGAGCCATAAATATTTTTATAAATATTTATGGAGTATTAATAAGTTAGTATTAAAGTTTCGTCAAGAAATTTTAAAGTTCTGATAGTTAATTGAACAAAAAGGACTAAATTGTATCAAATGCAAAATTGTGAGAAATGCTCCGTAACTCTATTCCGGTGACGGATTCGGGTTAGGGGCGTTACATTTAGTGGTATCAGAGCTAAGGTTTAGTCGGTTCTCGGATCGGATGTAGTATATATGAAGTTTAGAAATACATGCCATTATATAACTTGTGATAGTGTGATATTTTCTACTCTGATGAGGTTTGTATTATTATAACTCAAATTATTTATTACTAAATATTATAATAAGTTTATAAGTGTGGAATATCTAAGATAAGGTAAGTATCCATATTTGAAATTAAGTATATGTGTGATTATGAATTGCATATGAATTGAGATAATAGATATTTTGAATTGATTGAGTATTGAAAATTTTTGTGGAAATGAAATTGAAATTTGGAAAAGTAAAAATTTGAAATGAATTGTTATTGAATTGAAATTGAAATTGAAATAAAGTTTAATTGTGTATGAGCATTTTATGGTATATTGATTAGAATGACTTTGAATTGATGATATTGAAATGAACCGAAATGTGAAAAGTGATTGGAATTGAATTAAATTGAATTAAATATGAGTATTTGAAATGTATATGGGTTGAAAGTATGAGAAAATGATTGAGTTGAAATGTGGATTGAAGTGAAAATATGTGATCATGTGAATTTGAAACAAATTGTAATTGAATCGAGAATTATGTTTGAATCGAGAATTATGTGAGAAAATGTGATCAAAGTGTAATTGATGTGAATTTGACTGAAATAGAGAAAGTAATCTGATACCCTATTAACTAGTCGGGCTGAGTCGGATATAGTTGGCATGCCATAGGATTTGGAAGTGTTCAGAGATACTTCGACCTCGAGTCGATGAGGCACTGGGTGCCATACTAGTGTGTTTGGTTGGAATCCATGTATCCGCCAAAGTCCGAGTCTTGTTAATAGGGGTAAATATGAATACTAAGTGAAATTAAAATGAGAATTGAATTCCCTATTAACTTGTCGGGCTAGTCGGATATAATTGGCATGCCATAAGATTGGAAGAGTACGGGATTTATCGGCTTTGCCGATCAGGCACTTTATGTGTCGTATATCAGGCACCTCGTGTGTCGTATCAGGCACCTTGTGTGTCGTATATTAGGCACCTCGTGTGTCGTATATCAGGCACTTCGTGTGTCATTTCAGGCACTTCGTGTGTCGTTTCAGGCACTTTATGTGTCGTATACTGCATCTGATATATTGATCAGGTACTATGTACCGTTTTAGGCACAATGTGCCGTACTGGTGTGTTTGGTATCCGTGTATCCGTCTGAGTCCTAATTATGTTAATAGGGTGAATAATTGAAATGAGAAAATTATATAAATTTGATTGATCGTACAATTAAAATAAATAAATAATAACAATAAAAGAAAGAAATTATGAGTTGAATTGTGAATTGAATTTAGATGTGAAATTTGAATATGAACTTAAAGTTCATGAATTTACTAAAATATTGAATTGTTGATATTGAAATCAGTTGAATAAATGAAATGAGAAATGGAAGTTTATCTTGTGATAAGCGCATCTATGTTTGTGTGACATTCATATGATATTAAGTGCCTGCCTTATTTGATTAAGTAAATGCTATGAGTAAACTTACTAAAAATTCATGGAATGTATGTTTAAGCACACTTGTTTGAAAAGGATAATTGAAAAGCTCGTGTAACATAATTATGTATGTTAATTTGCTTGAAGTGAATTATGTAATTGTGAGGATATGATGTTGATAATAAATGCTAAGTTATATGTGTGTATTTATGAGAGTCCAGTTAGAGGCTTTATGACGTCACCCCCTTATCAATGTGGTATTTTATGACGAAAATTCACGAGAATTATGTGAATAGTTCACAAGTGTGAAACTAAAGAGTACAGTAGTGGAATAATTAATAATGCAGACGGAGTTAAAAATAGTTTGACAAGTGAATACAGTTTTGAAAAAGATATCAGATTATTCTAAAGATCATTCAAATTATGTAATGTCATGGTTAAAAAAAAAAAAAGTTAACCTCGGCCAATCGACTTATTCAGATATGATGTTTAAAGTATGTATTTGCTGAAGTTTTTTTTTTCCGAATTGGTTTTCGTTAGTGAATGGAATGATGCAGGGTTCATGATGATAGAATTAGTCAGAGAAATGATAATTGAGTAGTAAAGATGTCTGTGTGTGTGACAGTTATAGTTGAAATTAATATGATGATCTGTTCTGGGTATTATATATATTCTTTTATCCTCAGATATATGTGTGTGGTTGTTCAGTTTTTGATGGAGTTCTTATGTTGTAAGAATGCTAGCTAATATGATGTTAGACGAAAGCCCTGTTGATTTGGTCGGTTTATGATCAGTATTTCTTCATCTCTTTGGAATTTTATTCTAATATGTTGGAATGAAATCGATGGTAAAATTTTTTTTATGAGACTATTTTTATGTTTTTATTGAGTATGATTTTATTTTATACATGCGGGAAATATATTATCTCTGTTATGATGAAGTCTAGAGTCGGTAAGCAGTGTTTTTCTTCTGTCTTTCTCTGAGGAATTATCAAGATCTTTATTATCTTCTTGTGTGTTAGATATGCTAGTGATTGCAAGAGTGTTACATAATATTTTTGAGCTCAAGTTCAGATGTCTATTTGTTAGCAAGTAAGCCGAACATCAAGAGCATTCAGGATTATTGTAGTCAGTGATAATAGTAGTGTGATATGAGATAGAATGGCTATAGATTTCGAATTGGGATTGTCATTAACATCAATGAAAATGTTATTTAGTTTATGATTAATCATTTGACAAAGAAAGATTTGTATGATCATTTCAGTAGGTACAGAGTTTTTATTTGACAGATCGGCTAGTATATGTGTTCCTAAGAGGGTAATTTAGAATTTTGACAATAAGTTCCAACATTTATTCTAGAGTTCAATGGTGACTAGAAAAAGAAAAAAAAAATATTCGAGGTTAAACCGAATTGTAATTCTGAGAAGTTAGTAAAAGTGTTTCATAAGTGTTGAAAGCAACTTCTTCTGATAAGATTTTCGGGGATGAAAATCCCTAAAGGGGGGAGAATTGTAACAGCCTAATTTTTAGTGGTGTCGGAACAGTGATTCGAAATCACTAAATCCGACAAATGAGTACGAAATATTATTAATTTAGTGAGTATAAGTTAAATGTGAAGTTAGGAAAAATTTTGAAATAGTAAATAGTGTACTAAAAATAAATATTAAAATAATTAGAATCGAAAATAAGGTATCAAGACCTCGGGAATTTTAAATCGAGCCATAAATATTTTTATAAATATTTATGGAGTATTAATAAGTTAGTATTAAAGTTTCGTCAAGAAATTTTAAAGTTCTGATAGTTAATTGAACAAAAAGGACTAAATTGTATCAAATGCAAAATTGTGAGAAATGCTCCGTAACTCTATTCCGGTGACGGATTCGGGTTAGGGGCGTTACAGTGGAGGATCTGTCCCATGTCTACGCTGGATCATCCTCATATGTAGCATGGTCTGGATGCCCTGAGGGGACATCTGGCCGATCAGTGTGTATGAGGATGTCTGAGCTATAGTGTTGAGCAGTCCGAAGTAGCGGGCCAACCGCGTGATGTACGGTCCTACGGATATAATGCCCCTATGATGCCTCTCTGCCTGATGTTGGATGGCGAGTGCGATGAAATAGGCGAGGTCGATGGTATGCGCATTCGCCATGCTCCATAGGAAGTAGGCATCGTGTGTGCTGACAACTCCCGTGCTTTCGCGCCTGCCCGTCAAAGTGTGTGCGAGGATGGCGTGAAGATACCTCAAGGATGTGGCAAGGACGGTCACCTTGGAGCAACTAGGGTCATACGTGGATGATGCAGGGACTAGGGCCTCTCAACATCTAGATGGTGATAGATGGATGTGGCAGTGGAGCGTAGAAAGGTCCTCCTCCTCCATGAATTGCTCGGTGTAGAGGCCGAGAGCTGTACCGAACTCTGGTACACTAAACTGGCGTACAAGACCTCCCAAACGGAATTGGACTGTCCCTGGATCATCGTATCTGCTCATGATGGTCTGAAGATGAAACGTGGAGTAGAACTCAATGGTGAGTTCCAAGTATGTGAGCTCCACGATCTGGAAGAACTGTTCCTATGGATCAGTCATTAATAAGGCTCGGACCTCATCTGCTAGATGTATTTACTCAAGGGCAATCCAGTCGATACATCAGCCAGCTCCTAGAGGACGGACTTGGAGGATCTGAAATAACTCCTCTTGGGAGTTCTGTGGAAATATGATGAATGGGTGTCGCTTTCGACTGTAGGTCTTGAGGATGAACCACCGGACCCCTTTCGTTTCTTTGAAGCAGGGACGGCAGCTTTCTTTCCGTGCGACGAAGACATAGTACCTAAAAACAAAATAATATACATTAGTCCTAAAAAAAATCAAATTACAAATAAAAATAAAAATATGCCAAATAATAATAAGTATTTATACTAACAAAATGAAATATGCCAAATATTGTCGAAATGAAATGTGGATTTCACTAACCTAAATAGTATAATCTATTCATCCTAAAATGATATTAAATTTTAAGAGGAATGGGTATGATTTTATACTAAATGCATGTTAGTTTTGATATGAAAAAATGGCAATCAAATGTGAATCTAAGTGGCATGATATCATGAAACATTCTAAATTATTCATCCTAATTCACCTAATTCCATGCTTAAAACAATGCTAAGCATAAATATAACATGATATTAAAATAAAACTAGAAATAAGCAGTAAGAATTTGAAGAAAAATGAGAAAATAGAACCAAATGGGAGAGGAATGAGGCAGAACACGACCATGGAGTGGGTAGCACGATCGTGGAGGCACTATGGATACTGGCGGCGGTGTCAGGGAGGTTTTGGGCAGGGTTTGGGTGGGAGGATTACGGTTTAAAATGGAAGAAAATGATGAATAGTGGCTCCTTTTTATAGATTTTGGGTCACACGGCCAGAACTCACATGATCAAAAATCCTGTATCCCAAAGGGTTAGTTGATGTATTAGAAGACTGAAATAAAAAGTTACTAAATTAGTACTCGGGTTGCCTCCCAAGAAGCGCTTATTTAGAGTCTAAGCTCGACTCTACCTGGGTGTATCACGAAGGGATTTCGTGGAGTTAAAGCTCCTCCCTGTTATCTTAAAAATTCTCACCTCTGTAATGTTTAAGCCGATGGCCGTTTACCTTGAAAGTACCGTGATTTGGGAGAGTTACCTCAACTGTGCCATATGGAAAGATAGTTTGAATAGTGAATGGACCTGACCACTTTGATTTAAGTTTTCCAGGAAGTAGTTTCAGCCTTGAGTTGTAGAGTAAGACAAGATGACCAGTTTTGAACTGCTTAGGTTGTCTCAGTTGTTTGTCATGGCGTTGTTTCATGGCTTCCTTATATAGTCGAGAGCTTTCGTAGACATTGCAACGCCATTCATCTAGCTCATTTAACTGCATTAATCTTTTTTCACCTGTGAGCTTAAAATCAAGATTTAAGAATTTAATAGCCCAAAATGCTTTATGTTTAAGTTCAAATGGCAGATAACAGCTTTTTCCGTAGACAAGTTTATAAGGAGATGTTCCTATGGGTGTTTTAAAAGCGGTTCTATAAGCCCATAAAACGTCGTCTACTTTTCTTGACCAATCTTTTCTATTTGTTTCTATCGTTTTCTCTAAGATGAGTTTTAATTCCCTATTTGTTACTTCGACTTGATCACTAGTTTGGGGGTGATAACGGTAGCTGTTCTGTGGTGTACTCCATATCTCTTTAAAACTTTTTCGAATTGAGCATTGCAAAAATGAGTTCCCCTATCACTAATAATTATCCTAGGTATTCCAAATCGAGAGAAAAGTTTCTTCAAAAAGCGTACTACCATTCTAGCATCATTAGTAGGTAAGGCTTGGGCTTCCACCCATTTTGACATATAATCTACTGCTACTAGTATGTATTTATTCCCAAATGAAGTAAGGAATGGACCCATGAAATCAATACCCCATACATCAAATATTTCACATGAGAGTATATAGTTCTGAGGCATTTCATTATGTTGAGAGATATTACCTGTTCTCTGGTATTTATCACAAGAGGTCACATACCTGTTGGCATCTCTGAAAATTGTAGGCCAGTAAAAACCTGATTCGAGTACTTTGTGGGCAGTTCTAGCTCCACTGTGGTGTCCTCCTGTTGGTCCCGAATGGCAGTGATCTAAAATTTGGTATGCTTCTGTTTCAGCAACGCATCTTCGAATAACCTGATCTGCATGATATGCTCGCGATATTAAGTAATAAAATTTATAAAAACTGATCACACCAAAAACTAACTAATATCATGATTTAAAGGCAAGCGCACCTATCGAACAGTAGTATAGTTTAGCGGCAAGACCGAGTTATCGTACCCAAGGGAACCAAAAGTACTAATACTTACTTCCTTTCTATTATCTAGCCTAAAAATAAAAGATGATTGATTGAAACTAAATCTAAAACTAACTAAAAGTGCACAAAAAGTAAATTAGGGAAACCTTTAGGGAAAAGCTGATTGATATGAGCAATACTTAAGGTAGAATCCACCTAGACTTCACTTGTTATTAATCTCTTGAACTAGATGATGTCTTTACTTGACTTTCTCCATAGAGATCCCTAACTTATGTTAATACCTCTTTCGAGGATAAGAACAACTAAGCCTAGGATAAGAACAATATTAAATAAGATCTTAATTTATCAAATGTAAAAATAACAGCTAGCAATTCTTTTTCTGTGGTTGTATAATTTGCTTGTGCGGCTGTCAGAGTTCTGCTAGCATAATAGATGGG
The DNA here is from genome assembly GCA_020496765.1 of Gossypium stocksii. NCBI lineage: Eukaryota > Viridiplantae > Streptophyta > Magnoliopsida > Malvales > Malvaceae > Gossypium > Gossypium stocksii. Next base: position 119,378,210 of record CM035623.1, read on the forward strand.
TTGAAAGTGCTTGTCTCTTCGCTGTTGATACTCGCGATATTAAGTAATAGAATTTATAAAAACTGATCACACCAAAAACTAACTAATATCACGATTTTAAAGGAAGCGCACCTATCGAACAGTAGTATAGTTTTAGCGGTAAGACCGAGTTATCATACCTAAGGGAACCAAAAGTACTAATACTTACTTCCTTTCTATTATCTAGCCTAAAAATAAAAGAGGGTTGTTTGAAACTAATTCTAAAATTAACTAAAAGTGCACAAAAAGTAAATTGGGGAAAACTTTTTGGGAAAAGCTGATTGATATAAGCAATACTCAAGGGAGAATCCACCTAGACTTCACTTGTTATTGGCTTCTTGAACTAGACGATTTCTTCACTTGACTTGATCCGTAGAGATCCCTAACCTATGTTAATACCTCTGTCGAGGATAAGAACAACTAATCTTAGGTGGTTAACTAAAGTTTCTTTATTAATTAACACCCCAGGTTGTATTAATTCGATCTATGGATCCCCCTATTAGGTTTGACCCTAATCCGGCAGATTTATGTCGCCCTATGTCTAGGGTTGCATGCAACTCCACTTAATTATGTTAGATCTACTCTTAAAACAGGGACTTTTGCTCCTCTGCCTAAGCACATCAGTTTCTTAAAGTAATACCTAGGATTATTAAATCAAGAATGAAGAACGCATAATTAAGAATAATTCAAGTATTTATCAAATAATTTAAGAATAAATAATAACAAGATCTGTCTTAAGTTTCATTCCCCTCAAGTATTTGAAGGGTTTAGTTCATAACTAATAAAGAAAACATCTCAGAAGAAATAAGATAACAAAACATAAAGAACCCAAAAACCCCTAAAGGAATTTAGGGATATCCTCTGTCTTGATGTAGAATTCTAGCTTCTGTGATGAATCAATCGGCTTCCCTTGGAGTAATCCCTTGCTTTTACTCCTTGTGTTGGCAGAAATATGGCGCTCCTTCTTAGGAGAAAATAGTACATCTTTAGAGTTGCCTCCTGGGTCTTTATATAGAGTTTAGAATGGCTTTCTTAGCCCCTAAGTATCCAAATCCGAGTGAAGTTTCTCTTCCTCACGACAGGGACACGCCCGTGTGTCATGACAAGAGGCAGTGTGAGAGTCTGTCGATGAAGGCACGACCGTGTGGCCTGGCCGTGCTTGTCGGGGGCTGGACTGTGTGATCTTCATATGGCACAGCCATGTGCCACGGTCGTGTGGTGACTTCTTGGGCCGTGTCGTTTTCATAATTTGGCCCATTTTCTCCATTTTTAGTCCATTTTTCATTCTTTTCTCTTCCCTATGCTCTCCTGGGTATGAGATATAAAAAAGAAAGATTAAGAGCACCAAATTCTCACAAAATTTATGATAATCCATCCAAAATATAGGCTAAACATGAGGTAAAAATATGTATAATTTATCGTTTATCAAATACCTCCACACTTAAGCCTTTGCTTATCCTCAAGCAAAATCTCAATCCCTATTCAAGAATCATTCCTCTCAACTTATAATCTTTATCAATAATGTTTCAAACTAATCCACAGGTAATCATACAATGAAAATTCAATCAGAAGAACATTAAAGATTCAATAACTTTAAGTTGAGAATTTTATCATTGAAACATAAGTTTCTTCCTATTATCTAAGTAGTTATCTCTCCATCTTAATTAACAGAAGTTGACATCCTCACTAAGGATTCACTCTATCCACTTGAAATGTTTAGGGTTCAAAAATTAAGCACTCTCTAGTCAACTTGAGAAGTTATTACCATAGGCTTGCTAGAAAGTTAGATCTCCACCACTGTAGATTGATATGATACATCGATCAAAAGGTCTTTCAATGGTTGTAATGGGGCTTGGTTAGGGGTGTTGTCACAGGCTACAAAAGAGGGTTAAAATCGAGATTGAACTTGAAAAATTATTTAGCTAGAAAAATCTCTATCACTGGAACATATTCTTCGGGCTAATTCTTATGATAACATCATTTCCACCTTGGTAGCCTTAAAATAGAAATATGCAAAAACTAATTGAACTGTTACAGATTACAACTGAATACATACATTTTTTTTAGAACAATTCAAGTATAATACAATAAATTGGATAAAATTTTACATTTTGGAAAAAAGAACAAAGCTAGATAAAAATTTCAACTCAATTCTCGACAAAAATAGGGGTCAAATAATTGAATGGAATTCAACAAAAATGGGTTATGGGTTAATATTAGAGGTAAGTCAAAGAATGGGTTGTTAGGCTCAATGGGGTTTACTAGGGGTTAATTTATGGAGGTAGGCTTTTTATGGAGTAAGTGGGTTAAGTCCTAGGTGCCTTTATCATTTCATTGTATTAAATCAATGATGTGGTCTCGACATGTATAATCAAAGCAAGTTCTAGAATAACAAATCAGTGTTGACTCACTCAAACCAATAATAAAAGTAAGCACGAAAGAATGTATACTAAAAAAGGCTCAAAATCTCACCAGAATTATGGCTTTTGATGTCAATCCTGTGAATTTCAAATCTCAAGTTAACACTTAGAATTAGGGAAAAGAACTTATGCAAAAATTTGGAGTTCTCAAAAATTTCAACTTATCATGCTTGATTCCTTAAGGTTTTAAAGTTTGAATATTCAAAGTACAAGCACCTATGTTTTAATTCTCAACATATCAATAAAAATCATAAATCAATCAGAATTAATTCTTAATAGGAGGTTGAAGATAATGCAATTTAGAACAATGCATCAGATTTCAAGGTTTTCATAGTATAAAGATTTAAAGTAAGTTCCCCCCCACAGTTAAGATATACATTGCCCTCAATGTACAAAGATAATATTAGTAGCGATAAAAGCACAAGATCATAAGATAGGGAGAGGTATGAAACTCCCTGCTTTGGATGGATTAGTGAGACAGAGATTGGAAGAGTTGGCAGTGGTGACAAGGTGTTCCCTTTTTCGTAGAGATTTGAGCTATAAAGCTCCTTTGAAACTGCGAAAGTATTTATTAGTTGTGGGAAATTTGGATTAAGATAGATTACTCATTAGGGATTAGCCGATATGAAAGAGAAAAAAAGAATAAAAGGAAGATAATAAACTAAGTTCTAAAAGATACTAATATTCAAATAAGGAAAAAGATAAAATAAAGTAAAAATAAAAAGAAAAAGGAAAATAAAGTTAGAAGAAAGGAAAAGGTAAAAAGAGGGATCAGAGTTAAAATAAAAATAAAAATAAAGTTAGGAGGAATAGAAGTCTCTAATCCTCAGATGGATCACGCGGTGGCGGTATGATGCGAAGGTGCTGGCATAAGGTGGCATCGATATAATCGAGGCACCGGAAGCATTGCTGCTCGAACTGTAAGAAGCGCTCAGATAGGTCAGCATGGGAGGCTATCGCGCGAGATGGGTGGCGAGGTGGTAGCGGCGCTGCTGGTGCATCCTCCTCTGGTAGTGGTGGTAAGACATCATCAGTAATGTCCTCTGGGTCCTCGTCCTTCTGAATGAGGCGGAACTGTAGGGGGTGCCTCCTAGCCTCCTCTCGATCATCCTTATATGTAACATAGTTGCAATGCCTTGGGGAGACAGCTGACCAATCAGGGCGTAGGAGGATGTCTGGGTTGAAGTGTTGAAGAGCCCAAAGTACTGGGCCGAGCGTGTGATGTAGGGCCCCATGGATAAGAGGCTTCTAAGGTGCCTCTCTGTCTGATACTGCATGGCGTGCGCGATGAAGTATGCTAAGTCGATGATGTGTCCGTTTACCATGTACCACAGGAAGTAGAAGTCGTGAGTGTTGACGACGCTTGTGCTCTCTTGTCGACCTGTCAGAGTGTGAGCAATGAGAGCATGAATGTACCTCAGAGAGGGAACGAGGGCGGTCGCCTTGCTGACACTGGGGTTATAGATTTGACGACCTGGGGCGATCTCGTGCCAGCAATCGATGGGCTGGATGTGGAGGCGACACGAAAGGGTGGGGAAGTCATCGTCCACCTTAAATTGCTCTGTGTAGAGCTCGAGTGCTGAGCTAAACTCTGGCACGCTGAGGCGTCGCACGAGTCCTCCCAGATGGAAGTGGACCATCCGTGGGTCGTCGAATCTGGTCATCACAGTCTGTAGGTGGAAGGTGGAGCAGAACACTAAAGTAAGTTCCAAGTAGGTGGGCTCGATAATCTGGAAGAACTACTCCCATGGCTCGGTCATCAATAGGGCCCGGACGTCGTCCACTAGATGTATCTGCTCGAGGTCGCCCCAATCTATGCAGCGGCCCGTGGATATAGGGCGGGCTCGGAGTAGTTGATAATGTTCCTCCTGCGAGGCTTGGGAAAAAGTGATGAACGGGTATCGAGCCTCGGAGGTGGGCCTCTATGATGAACTTCCTGGCCCCTTTCGTTTCTTGAAGACAGGGACCGTAGTTTTCCTACTGCGTGATGACGACATAGTATCTAAAATAAAATAACAAGCATTAGTCTTAATATTGAAATTAAACTAGACAGATAGTAATTAAAATTACGATGAATTTTTTCCTAAGAAAACATAAAATGAAGATTAACCTGAATAGTAAAAATAATCTTTTTGAAACTTGTAACAAAACTAAGAAATATGGTTATGTATTTATACTAAATTTATGAGATAAATGGCAGGCAAATATGAGTTTAAGTGGTGAACAAAAATAAAATTAAGTGGCATGCAGTCCTAATGTGTTTTATACTATTCTAGATTATTCATCCTAATTTTCCCTAATTCCATGCTTGATTTAACATCTAAAATAAAGTAAAATTAAATAATTAGATAATAAAGAAATCAAATATAAATAAATAAATGAGAAAAATGAGAGAATAGAACAAAAAATGATATTGCACGGTCGTGGGTTAAGGGTGAACGATCGTGGGGTGGGTTTACACGGGCGTGGGTCGGCTGATTTCGAGGGTGATGGTGTTTTGATGGTTGTGGTGGCGCTTATGGTGGTTGGGGAGGGAGGATTTTAGGGTTTGAGTGAAAAAGAAAATGAATAGTGGCTTCCTTTTTATAGTTTTTGGGTCACACGGGCATGTCACACGCCCGTGTGAGTCGTGTTTTGCCTGTGTCTTTTGTAATCCGGTGGTTTTGGCGCGCCTGGTTTGAAGTACACACCCGTGGGAATGTTTTACACGGTCGTGGGAGATCGGTTCTTCGTCACTCATACGGTCGTGTGATGGTATACACGGCCGTGTGTGATCGTGTTCGTGTTTCACACGGTCGTGTGAAACTTGACAGTGTCTTCCACGGGCTGGGGACACAGGCGTGGAGATTTGTGCAAGCCCGTGTTGATACTACAGGGTTGCCACGGCCATGTCGCACAGCCGTAGGGTGTTGTTGGCAGCCCGTGTTGAAGTCGAAAGGTTGCCACAGCCATGTCGCACGGCCGTGGCTATTTATAGGTGGCCCGTGTTTTGGAAAAAATTGTGCTCTGTTTATACACGGCCTTGGTACACGACCGTGTCTCTATTTAAAGTGTTCACACGGCCTGGGGCACGCCCGTGTGACTGACCGTATGGTCCTAAATCTCTGCATTAAAAAGGGTTAGTTGATGTATGAAAAATACTAAATTCAAAATAGACGAAAAATTACTAAGTTAGTGCTCGGGTTGCCTCCCGAGAAGCGCTTATTTAAAGTCTAAGCTCGACTCTTCCTGGATGTATCACGAAGGGATTTCGTGGAGCTAAAGCTTCTCCCTGTAATCTTTAAAATTCTCACATTTGTAGTGTTTAAGCCTATGGACGTTTACCTTAAATGTACCGTAGTTGGGGTGAGTTACCTCAATTATGCCGTATGGGAAGATAATTTGAATAGTGAATGGACCTGACCACCTTGACTTGAGTTTTCCAGGAAATAGTTTCAGCCTTGAGTTGTAGAGTAAGACAAGATCACCTGTTTTGAACTGCTTAGGTTGTTTCAGTTGTTTGTCATGACGTCACTTCATGGCTTCCTTATATAGTCATGAGCTCTCGTATGCATTCCAACGCCATTCATTGAGTTCATTTAACTGCATTAATCACTTCCACTTGCAAGCTTGAAATCAAGGTTTAAAATTTTGATAGCCCAAAATGCTTTATTTTCAAGTTCAAATGGCAAATGATAACTTTTTCCATAGACAAGCTTATAAGGAGATGTACCCAGTGGTGTTTTAAAAGCAGTTCTATAAGCCCATAAAGCATCGTCTATTTTCCTTGACATATCCTTTCTATTTGTTTCTATTGTTTTCTCTAGGATGCGTTTTAGTTCCCTATTTGTCACTTCGACTTGACCACTGGTTCGTGGGTGATAAGGGGTAGCTGTTCTATGGTGTACTCCATACCTTTTTAAGACTTTTTCTAACTGGGCATTGCAAAAATGTGTGCCCCTATCTCTAATGATTATCCTAGGTGTTCCAAATCGAGAGATAAGTTTCTTCAAAAATCGTACTACCATTCTAGCATCATTAGTAGGTAAGGCTTGGGCTTCCACCCATTTTGACATATAATCTACCGCTACTAGGATGTACTTATTTCCAAATGAAGTAGGGAATGGACCCATGAAATCAATACCCCATACATTAAATATTTCGCATAAAAGTATATAGTTTTGAGGCATTTCATTATGTTGAGAAATATTACCTGTTCGCTGACATTTATCACAAGAGGTCACATACTTGTTGGCATCCCTAAAAAGTATAGGCCAGTAAAAGCCTGATTCGAGTACCTTATGAGCAGTTCTAGCTCCACTGTGATGTCCTCATGTGGGTCCTGAATGGCAGTGATTTAAAATTTGGTATGCGTCTATTTCAGTAATGCATCTTCGAATAACCTGATCTGCACAAATTTGGAAAAGAAAAGGATCCTCCCAAAAGTAGTTTTTCACATTAGCAAAGAATCGCTTCTTTTGCTGATGGGTTAACCCTTTTGGGGTTATGTTAGCTGCTAAATAATTTGCAAAATTAGCAAACCAATGAACTGTTGCATCTGCTAAGGATAGGAGTTGTTCTTCAGGAAACAAGTCGTTTATTTTGTCGAGGTACTTAGGTTGCGTGTTTTCTAATATTGAAAAATGATCTGCTGCCAGGTTTTCAGCTCCTTTCTTGTCCTTTATTTCTAAATCAAACTCCTGTAACAATAAAATCCATCTTATTAATCGAGGTTTGGCATCAGTTTTAGTTAAAAGGTAACGAAGTGCAGAATGGCCAGTATAAACAATGACTTTCGACAAAATCAAATAGGATCTGAATTTTTTAAATGCAAAAATAACGGTTAGCAATTCTTTTTCTGTGGTAGTATAATTTGCTTGAGCGGCTGTCAAAGTTCTGCTAGCATAGTAGATCGGTTGAAAGTGCTTGTCTCTTCATTGTCTCAAAACTGCACCTACGAAAACGTATAGGCATGTGAATGTCATTTTCTCTTGATCTTCTAGAGCTATTGGGATTTGAAAGTAACCAGAGAGGCCATCTAGGAAACAATAATATATGTGACAATATAATATTTCCAACATCTGATCAATAAAAGGTAGGGGAAAATGATCTTTTCAAGTGGCGTCATTCAGCTTCCTATAATCAATGCAAACTCTCCATCCAGTGACTGTTCTTGTAGGTATTGACTCTTTTTTTTCATTAGACACTACAGTCACGCCTCCCTTTTTAGGAACAACCTGCACAGGACTTACCCAAGAACTGTCAAAAATAGGATAAATAATGCCTGCATCTAAAAGTTTAATTACCTCGGCTTTTGCGACTTCTTTCATGTTGGGATTCAATCGTCTCTAAGCTTGCACCGATGGTTTATATTCATCTTCCATTAAAATTTTGTGGGTGCAAAAAGAAGGATTAATTCCCTTAATATCTGAAATTTTCCAAGCTATAGCATGCTTGTGTTCCCTTAATACATGGAGTAGTTCATCTTTTTCTGCAATGCTCAAATCTGATGCGATAATGACTGGTAGAGTTGAATCTTCCCCTAAAAAGGCATATTCTAGATGATCTGGTAGTTGCTTCAACTCTAATTTGGGAAGGTTTCTGTCTCAACTCATCATTCATCTTTATACTTTCATAACTTATGCGTCTTGTGATGATTTCATTAGAATCTAACTCATTTCTTACTTCCTCAATTTCAGTGGTGACTTCATCTTCTCCCCCACTTTGAACAAGAAACAGTTCCAACGTGTCTGCGATAGAAAGTTTCTGAAACTTATCTTGAACAAAGTAATCAATAATATCAACAAAATAACAGGAATCGTCTTGTTCTTTAGAAAATTTCATAGCATCATAGATTTTAAAATGACTTCTTCCTCACCAACTCTAAGTACTAATTTGCCATCCCCTACATCAATAATAGCTCTAGCAGTGGCTAAGAATGGACGTCTCAAAATTAAAGGTACCTCAATGTCCTCATCCATATCAAGCACAACAAAATCAACAGGGAATATGAATTTATCTACCTTTACTAGCACATCTTCTATTATTCCCCTAGGATATTTAACAGATCTATCAGCTAGTTGAATACTCATCTTAGTGGGCTTTGGTTCCCCTAGACCTAGTTGCTTGAACATTTTGTAAGGCATGAGATTAATGCTAGCACCTAAATCGGCTAAGGCTTTATCAATAAGTAAACTACCTATTAAACAAGAAATAGTAAAACTCCCTGGATCTTTCAGTTTTGTCGGCAGTTTATTCTGGAGAATAGCTGAGCATTCTTCGTTGAGTTCCACTGTGGCTATTTCTTCCAACTTCCTTTTATTTGTCAGAAGTTCCTTAAGGAACTTCGCGTACTTCGGCATCTGCAAAATTACTTCAAAATAAGGTAAGTTAATGTGTAATTATTTAAAAAGTTCAAGAAATTTACCGAATTGGGCGTCTGTACAGTCTTTCATCAACTTTGCCGGATATGAAATGGGCGGTTGGTATTCCTTGAGTGTTGGTTGAGTGTTTTCCTTGGATTCCTCTACCTTGTCTCCCGATGATTCTGGAGCAGATTTCTTTTCTGGTTCAGCTAGGACTTTCCCATCTCTTAGAGTAATTGCTTTAACATGTTCTCTGGGATTTGGCTTAGTATTACTTGGTAGTCCACCTTGTGGTCTTTCTGAAATTAATTTTGGAAGCTGACTGATTTGATTTTCAAGCCCTTGAATTGATGCTTGCTGGTTCTTTAATGCTGTTTCAGTGTTTTGGAAACGGGTTTATGATGCAGCCATAAATTTGGTGAACATCTCTTCAAGATTCAGCTTTTTCTCTTGTTGTAGTGGTGACTGCTAGAATCCCAGAGGAGGTTGTTGTCTTTGATTTCCTTGTCCTCCCCATGAAAAATTGGGGTGATTTCTCCAACCTGCATTGTAAGTATTACTATAAGGGTTATTTTGAGGTCTAGAATTGTTACCCATATAGTTGGCTTGCTCAGTTTCCATGCTGTATCCTGAGGATGAGTAGTCTGGATTGAACATATTTACTGGAGTTGTGTCACACTGCATCACTGGCTGTGCCTACGTAGAACTAACAAAATGATCAAACTTTTTATTTAACAGTTCTACTTGGTTAGTAAGCATAGCGACAGCATCAATATTATAAACTCCTACAGCTTTTGTCGACTTTGTCCTCATGACTTGCCACTGATAGTTATTCAGTGACATCTCTTCAACAAATTCATAAGTTGCTTCGGGTGTTTTGTTATTGATCGTTCCTCCAGCGGCTGCATTGATCATTTGCCTTATTGATGGATTCAAATCGTTGTGAAAGGTTTGAACTTGGAGCCATAAAGCTAGGCCATGATGAGAGCATCTTCTCAAAAGATCTTTTTATCTCTCGCAGGCATCGTAGAGTGTTTCTAAATCCATCTGCACAAAAGAAGAGATATTGTTTCGTAATTTAGCTATTTTTGTTGGAGGAAAATATTTAAGTAAAAAATTTTCGGTCATCTGTTCCCATGTGGTGATTGAGCCTCGTGGTAAAGAGTTTAACCACTATTTGGCTTTGTTTCTCAAAGAGAATGGAAATAGCCTTAAACGAATAGCATCATCAGAAACGCCATTAATTTTAAAAGTATCACAAAGTTCTAAAAAATTGGCTATATGTAAATTTGGATCTTCATCCTGTAAACCATTAAACTGCACCAATTACTGTATCATCTGAATAGTGTTAGGCTTTAATTCAAAATTATTAGCAGCAATAGTAGGTATAAGAATGTTAGTTTGGGTACCATCCAAACTAGGTTTAGCATAATCATACATAGTGCGAGGAGCTGCTTCCTGATTTGCTGGTGGCTCGACTATTGCAGGACGTGGTGGAATGTTTTGATTTGCTTCCATCTTTTCTGTAGGTTCTGGCCTTTGTTCTTGTCCTTATTCTGGATATTGTAGGCCTCGTCTGATCTCTCTACGATTTCTGTGAATTGTCGCTTCTAAATCTTTGTCAAAAAGTAATAGTCCTGCTGGGTTGTTTGTAGTCATAAACTAGAAATACCGAGAAGGAAAAATAAAAGAAAAATAAAATAAAATAAATAAATAAATTAATTAATTAATTAATAAGAAAAATAAAGAAAAATAAAAATAAAAATAAAAATAAATAAATATAGTAATGGCTAAAGTAATAGAAATCGAGTTTTCTTAATATTTTAGTTCCCCAGCAACGGCGCCAAAAACTTGATATGCTCGCGATATTAAGTAATAAAATTTATAAAAATTGATCACATCAAAAACTAACTAATATCACGATTTAAAGGCAAGCGCACCTATCGAACAGTAGTATAGTTTAGCGGCAAGACTGAGTAATCGTACCTAAGGGAACCAAAAGTACTAATACTTACTTCCTTTCTATTATCTAGCCTAAAAATAAAAGAGGATTGATTGAAACTAATTCTAAAACTAACTAAAAGTGCAATAAAAGTAAATTGGGGAAAACTTTAGGGAAAAGCTGATTGATATGAGCAATACTTAATGGAGAATCCACCTAGACTTCACTTGTTATTAATTTCTTGAACTAGATGATGTCTTTACTTGACTTGATCCGTAGAGATCCCTAACTTATGTTAATACCTTTTTCAAGGATAAGAATAACTACGCCTAGGCTGTTAACTAAAATTTTCTTATTAATTAACACCCTCGGTTGCATTAATTCGATCTATGGATCCCCCTATTAGGTTTGACCCTAATCCGGTAGATTTATGTCGCCCTATGTCTAGGGTTCCATGCAACTCCGCTTAATTATGGTAGATCTACTCTTAAAACAGGGACTTTTGCTCCTCTGCCTAAGCACATCAGTTTCTTGAAGTAATACCTAGGATTATTAAATTAAGAATGAAGAACGCATAATTAAGAACAATTCAAGTATTTATCAAAAAATTTAAGAATAAATAATAACAAGATCTGTCTTAGGTTTCATCCCCCTCAAGTATTTGAGGGGTTTAGTTCATAACTAATAAAGAAAACATCTCAGAAGAAATAAGATAACAAAACATAAAGAACCCAAAAACTCCTGAAGGAATTTAGGGAGATCCTCTGTCTTGATGTAGAATTCTGGCTTCTGGGATGAATCAATCGGCTTCCCTTGGAGTAATCCCTTGCTTTCACTCCTTGTGTTGGCAGAAATATGGCGCTCCTTCTTAGGAGAAAAGAGTACATCTTTAGAGTTGCCTCTTGGGGTCTTTATGTAGAGTTTAGAATGGCTTTCTTAGCCCCTAAGTATCCAAATCTGAGTGAAATTCCTCTTCCTCACGACAGGGACATGCCCGTGTGCCACGACAAGAGGTCGTGTGAGAGTCTGCCGATGGAGGCACGGCCCTGTGGCCTGGCTGTGCCTGTCGGGGGCTGGACCGTGTGATCTTCATGTGGTACGGCCATGTGCCACGACCGTGTGGTGACTTCTTGGGCCGTGTCGTTTTCACAAATTGGCCCATTTTTTTCGTTTTTGGTCCATTTTTCGTTCTTTTCTTTTCCCTATGCTCTCCTGGGTATAAGATATAAAAAAGAAAGATTAAGAGCACCAATTCTCATAAAATTAATGATAATCCATCCAAAATATAGGCTAAACATGAGGTAAAAATATGTATAATTTATCGTTTATCACTGCACAAATACGAAAAAGAAAAGGATTTTCCCAGAAGTAGTTTTTTACATCAGCAAAGAATCGCTTATTTTGCTGATGGGTCAACCCTTTTGGGGTTATGTTAGCTGCTAAATAATTTACAAAATCAACAAACTAAGGAACTGCTTCATCTGCTATGGCTAGGAGTTGTTCTTTAAGAAACAAGTCGTTTATTTTATCGAGGTACTTGGGATGTGGATCTTCCAATCTTGACAGGTGATCTGCTGCCAAATTTTCAACTCCTTCTTGTCTTTTATTTCTAAATCGAATTCTTGTAACAATAGAATCTATCTTATCAATCGTGGTTTTGCATCAGTTTTAGTTAGAAGATAACGAAGAGTAGAATGATCAGTATAAACGATGACTTTTGACAATATTAAATAAGATCTTAATTTATCAAATGCAAAAATAACAGCTAGCAATTCTTTTTCTGTGGTTGTATAATTTGCTTGTGCGGCTGTCAGAGTTCTGCTAGCATAATAGATGGGTTGAAAGTACTTGTCTCTTCACTGTTGATACTCGCGATATTAAGTAATAGAATTTATAAAAACTGATCACACCAAAAACTAACTAATATCACAATTTTAAAGGAAGCGCACCTATCGAACAGTAGTATAGTTTTAGCGGTAAGACCGAGTTATCGTACCCAAGGGAACCAAAAGTACTAATACTTACTTCCTTTCTATTATCTAGCCTAAAAATAAAAGAGGGTTGTTTGAAACTAATTCTAAAACTAACTAAAAGTGCACAAAAAGTAAATTGGGGAAAACTTTTTGGGAAAAGCTGATTGATATAAGCAATACTCAAGGGAGAATCCACCTAGACTTCACTTGTTATTGGCTTCTTGAACTAGACGATTTCTTCACTTGACTTGATCCGTAGAGATCCCTAACCTATGTTAATACCTCTGTCGAGGATAAGAACAACTAATCTTAGGTGGTTAACTAAAGTTTCTTTATTAATTAACACCCCTAGGTTGCATTAATTCGATCTATAGATCCCCTTATTAGGTTTGACCTTAATCCGGCAGATTTATGTCGCCCTATGTCTAGGGTTGCATGCAACTCCGCTTAATTATGGTAGATCTACTCTTAAAACAGGGACTTTTGCTCCTCTGCCTAAGCACATCAGTTTCTTGACTTAATATTTAGGATTATTAAACCAAGAATTAAGAACACATAATTAAGAACAATTCAAGTATTTATCATATAATTCAAGAATAAACAATAACAAGATCTGTCTTAGGTTTTATCCCCCTCAAGTATTTGAGAGGTTTTGTTCATAATTAATAAAGAAAACATCTCAGAAGGAATAAGATAACAAAACATAAAGAACCTAAAAACCCCTGAAGGAATTTAGGGAGATCCTCTGTCTTGATGTAGAATTCTGGCTTCTGGGATGAATCAATCAGCTTCCCTTGGAGTAATTCATTGCTTTCACTTCTCGTGTTGGCAGAAATATGGCGCTCTCTTGGGATAAAATAGTGTCTCCCTTAGAGTTGCCTCCTAGGGTCTTTATATAGAGCTTTGGGATACCTTTCTTAGCCTCTAAGTATCCAAATCCAAGTGAAATTGCACTTCCTTACGACAGGGACACACCCGTGTGGTTTCGATAAGGGCCGTGTTCGGGCCTGTTGAGGTGGCACTGCCGTGTGGCCTGGTCGTGCTTGTCGGGGCTGGGCCGTGTTGGACCTCATGTGGCACGGCCGTGTAGTGATTCCTTGGGTCGTGTCGTTTTCACACTTTGGCCAATTTTCTTCGTTTTCGGTCCGTTTTTCATTCTTTTCTCTTCCTTATGCTCTCCTGAGTATACAACATGAAATAGAAGGGTTAAGAGCACCAATTCTCACAAAATTAAAAATAATTCATCTAGAAATTAGGCTAAACATGAGGTAAAAATATGTATAATTTATCGTTTATCAAATACCCCCACACTTAAGCCTTTGCTTGTCCTCAAGCAAAATCTTAATCCCTAATTAAGAATCATTCCTCTTAACTTACAATCGTTATCAATAATGTTTCAAACAAATCCACAGGTAATCATACAATGATAATTCAATCAGAAGAACATTAAGGATTCAATTACTCTAAGTTGAGAATTTTATTATTGAAACATAAGTTTTCTCCCTTCTCCTAAGTAATTATCTCTCCATATCAATTAATAGGAGTTGACATCCTCATTAAAGATTCACTCTATCCACTGAAAGTGTTTAGGGTTCAAGAATTTAATACTCTCTAGTCAACCTGAAAAGTTATTACCATAGGCTTGCTAGAAAATCAGATTTCCACCACTGTAGATTGATATGATACATCGATCAAAATGTCTTTTAATGGTTGTAATGGGGCTTGGTTAAGGGTGTTGTCACAAGCTGAAAAAGAAAGGTTAGAATCGAGATTGAACTGAAAAATTATCTAGCTAGAAAAATCTCTATCACTGGAACACATTTCTTGAGCTAATTCTTATGATAACATCATTTCTGCCTTGGTAGCCTTAAAATAGAAATATGCAAAAACTATTTGGACTATTACAGATTACAACTGAATTAATACATACGTTTTTTTTTAGGAACAATTCAAATACAATACAATAAATTGAATATTTACAACTTTACAATCTGGAAAAGAGAATAAAGCTAGATGAAAATTTCAACTCAAATCTCAACAAAAATAGGGATCAAAGTAATTGAATGGAATTCAACAAAAACGGGTTAAAGGTTAATATTAGAGGTAAGTCAAAGAAAAGGTTGTTAGGCTCAATGGGGTTCACTAGGGGTTAATTAATGGAGGTAGGCTTTTGTGAAGTAAGTGGGTTAAATCCTAGGTGCCTTTATCATTTCAGTGTATCAAATCAATGATGTGGTCTTGACATGTATAATCAATGCAAGTTCTAGAATAACAACTCAGTATTGACTCACTCAAAGCAATAATAAAAATGAGCACGAAAGAATGTATGCTCAAAAGGCTCAAAAATCTCACCAGAATTATGGCTTTTGATGTCAATCCTACGAATTTCAAATCTCAAGATAGCACTTAGAATTAAGGAAAATAACTTATGAAAAAAATTGGGGTTCAAAAATTTCAACTTATCATGCTTGATTCCCTAATGTTTTAAAGTTTGAATAATCAAAGTACAAGCACCTATGTCTTAATTCTCACATATCAATAAAAATCATAAATCAATCAGAATTAATTCCTAATAGGAGACTGGGAATTAATTAAGAACAATGCCAAAAGGAAATTTTCAGGAATTTCACAGATAATTTAAATATTTAAAGTAAGCTCCCCGCCATACTTAAGATGTACATTGCCCTCAATGTATAAAGAAACATAAATAGCAAGAGAAGCATAATATCATAAGATAGGGAGAGAATTGAATTTCCCTGAATTTAGGATGAATTTGTGAGACAGATATTGGAAGAGTCAGCAGTTGTGGCAGGGTGTTCCCATTTCCAGATGAATGTGAGCTGTAGAGCTCCTTTTTGAAACGGTAAAAATCCTAATTAGTCGTGGGAATTTTGGATTAATAGCGATTACTCGTTAGAGGTGGCCGATATGAAAGATAGAAAAATAATAAACTAAGTTCTAAAATGCTAATACTTAAATAATGGAAAGGATAAAAATAGAATTCAAAATAAAAAGGAAACTAAAGTTAGAAATAAAGGAAAAATAAAAATCAAGGTGAAAAATAAAAATAAAAATAAAAATAAGATAAAAATAAACATAAGAGGAATAGAGATCTCTAATCCTCGGACGGATCACGCGGTGGTGGTGGTGGCGTGATGTGGAGATGCTGGCATATCTGCTGTAAAGTCGCGTCGATGTGATCGAAGCGCTGGAAGCATTACTGCTCGAATCTGGATAAGCGCTCAGATATGTCAGCATACATAGCTGCTGCATGAGATGGGCGGTGAGGGGGTGGTGGCTCGGCTGGTGCATCCTTCTCCGGTGGTGGTGGTGGGACATCATCAAGAATGTCCTCTAGATCCGCGCCCTCTTGGATGAGGCGATACTGAAAGGGGTTGCCTCGTGGCCTCCGCTTGATCATCCTCATGTGGTGCATGATCTCGATGCCCTGAGGGGACATCTGGTCGATAAGTGTATAGGAGGATGTCTGGGCCGATGTGTTGAGGAGCCCAAAGTGACGGGCCAGGCATGTGATATATGGGCCCATGGATATGACGCATCTGCGGTGACGCTCGATCTGGTGCTGCAAAGCGTGTGCGATGAGGTAGGCGAGGTCGATGGGGTGCGCGTTCGCCATGCTCCATAAAAAGTAAGCGTCATGAGTGTTTACGACACCGTGCTCTCCCGTTTACCTGTCAAAATATGTGTAAAAAGAGCATAAAGGTACCTCAATGACGGGGGGAGAACGGTCACCTTCATACAACTACGGTTGTACGAGGGATAGCCAGGGGCGATGTTGTGCCAACAATCTACGGGCTTGAGATGGATGCGATGGGAAAGCGTAGGGAAGTCTTCCTCCTCCATAAAATGCTCTGTGTAGAGGCCAAGAGCTGCGCCAAACTCTGGTACGCTAAGGTGGCGTACACGACCTCCTAAGCGAAATTGTATGGTACCGGGATCATTGAACTGGTTCATGACGGTCTGTAAGTGGAAAGTGGAGCAGAACTCTAAGGTGAGTTCAAGGTAAGTGGGCTCGATAATTCGGAAGAACTGCTCCCAAGGATCCGTCATCAGTAGGGCCCGGACTGGGTCTGCAAGGTTGACTTGCTCTAACGCGTCCCTGTCAATGCTTCGACCGAGACTTAATGTACGGTCTTGTAAGATCTGGAACAGCTCCTCTTGGGAGGCCTAGGTAAATGATATGCACGGGTGGCGAGTCTCAGAGGTGGGCCTCGATGATGAGCCTCCTGGCCCCTTTCTTTTCTTTGAAGGTAGAGCAGCAGTTCTCTTTCCACGTGATGTTGACATTATGCATAAATAACATGATAATAAACATTAATCCTAAGATTGAATTGAATTAAAAAAAACTATAAATAACATTGTGCCTAAAAATAAAATGGGAACTAACCAAATTATTCATTCTAATATGACATCAAAATTAAGCACTATATTGAATTCATGATAAAATGGCAAAATGGAATCATAAAATGGCATGTAGTATTCTAAATTCTCTATCCTAGTGCAACTAATTCTATGCTTGAATCTAAATCATTTCATAATAAAATAAAACTAATCAATAAAATAGTAAAAATTTGAAAAAAAATGAGGAAATAGAACCAAATATGAGAGGTGCACAGTCGTGGGAGAGGGGTCGAACGGTCGTGAGGTGCTTTGCACAGGCGTAGGATGGTTGTGTGCGAGCGTGGTGGTGTTTTGAGGGTCGGAGGCGGCGTTTATGGTGGTTGGAAAGAGTTTGGTTGAGAGGATTGAGGGTTTGAGTGAAGGAGAAAGTGAATAGTGACCCGTTATATATAGTTTTTGGGTCACACGGGCAGGGCACACGCCCGTGTGACTCGAATGTTGCCCGTGTTTTTCGAATTTCGATGGTTTTGGCCCGCCTGGTTCGAGACACATGCCCGTGTTGGCCATCCCGCACGACCGTTTGTGATCGTGTTTGGTTTTCATATGTCCGTGTGAGCGATCACACGGCCGTTTGCGATCGGTTCTTCATTAATCACACGGTCGTGTAGGTCGTCACACGGCCGTGTCTAAATTGATAGTGTTGGCCACGGTCTGGGGACATGGACATGTAGATTTGTGCAAGCCCGTGTCTAAGTTGAAAGGTTGCCACGGCCATGTCGCACGGTCGTGGCGATTTATTAGTGGTCGTGTTTTTGGAAAATTTATGCTCTGTTTACACGCGGCCTGGGTGCACGATCGTGTCTCTGCTTTAAGCGTTCACACGGCCTTGGACACGACCGTGGGCATGGCAGTGTGGTCCTAAATCTCTGTATTTAAAAAGGGTTAGTTGATGCATGAAAAATACTAAAATTTTAAAGAAAGAAAAGTTACTAAGTTAGTGCTCGGGTTGCCTCCCGAGAAGCGCTTATTTAGAGTCTAAGCTCGACTCTACCTGGATGTGTCGCGAAGGTATTTTGTGGAGCTGAAGCTCTTCCCTGTAATCTTTGAAATTCTCACCTCTGTAGTGTTTAAGCCTATGTCCGTTTACCTTGAACGTACCGTAGTCGGGGTGGGTTACCTCAATTGTGCTGTATGGAAAGACAGTTTGAACAGTGAATGGACCTGACCACCTTGACTTGAGTTTTCCAGGAAATAGTCTTAGCCTTGAGTTGTAGAGTAAGACAAGATCACCTATTTTGAACTGCTTAAGTTGTTTCAGTCGTTTGTCATGACGTCGCTTTATGGCTTCCTTATATAGTCGTGAGCTTTCGTAGGCATTGCAACGCCATTCATCTAGTTCATTTAACTGCATTAATCTTTTCTCACCTGCAAGCTTAAAATCAAGGTTTAAAAATTTGATAGCCCAAAATGTTTTGTGTTCAAGTTCAAATGGTAGATGACAACTTTTTCTGCAGACAAGTTTATAGGGAGATGTACCTATGGGTGTTTTAAAAGTAGTTCTATAGGCCCATAATGCATCGTCTATCTTTCTTGACCAATCTTTTCTATTTGTTTCTATTGTTTTCTCTAAGATGTGTTTCAGTTCCCTATTTGTCACCTCGACTTCGCCACTGGTTTACGGATGATAAGGGGTAGCTGTTCTGTGGTGTACCCTATACCTTTTTAAAACTTTTTCAAACTGGGCATTGCAAAAATGGGTGCCCCTATCACTAATAATTATCCTAGGTGTTCCAAATCGAGAGAAAAGTTTCTTCAAAAATCGTACTACCATTCTAGCATCATTAGTAGGTAAGGCTTGGGCCTCCACCCATTTTGACATATAATCTACCGCTATTAGGATGTACTTATTCCCGAATGAAGTAGGGAATGGACCCATGAAATCAATACCCCATACATCAAATATTTCGCATGGAAGTATATAGCTCTGAGGCATTTCATTATGTTGAGAAATATTACCTGTTCTCTGGCATTTATCACAAGAGGTCACATACCTGTTAGCATCCCTAAAAAGTGTAGGCCAGTAAAAGCCTGATTCGAGTACCTTATGTACAGTTCTAGCTCCACTGTGATGTCCTCCTGTGGGTCCTAAATGGCAGTGATTTAAAATCTGGTATGCTTCTGTTTCAGTAACGCATCTTCGAATAACCTGATCTGCACAAATTCGAAAAAGAAAAGTATCCTCCCAAAAGTAGTTTTTCACATCAGCGAAGAATCGCTTCTTTTACTGATTGGTCAACCCTTTTGGGGTTATGTTAGCTGCTAAATAATTTACAAAATCAGTAAACCAAGGAACTGCTGCATCTGCCAAAGCTAGGAGTTATTCTTCAGGAAATAAGTCATTTATTTTATCGAGGTACTTGGGTTGTGTGTTTTCAAATCTTGAAAGGTGATCTACTGCCAAGTTTTCAGCTCATTTCTTGTCCTTTATTTCTAAATCGAATTCCTGTAACAATAGAATCCATCTTATTAATCGAGGTTTTGCATCAGTTTTAGTTAAAAGGTAGCGAAGAGCAGAATGGTCAGTATAAACAATGACGTTTGACAAAATCAAATAAGATCTGAATTTGTCAAATGCAAAAATAACGGCTAGCAATTCTTTTTCTGTGGTAATAAAATTTGCTTGAGTGGCTGTCAACGTTCTGCTAGCATAATAGATCAGTTGAAAGTGCTTGTTTCTTCATTGTCCCAAAACTGCGCCTACTGCAAAATCACTTGCATCGCACATTAGTTCAAAAGGTAGATTTCAATCAGGTGAAATCATAATCGGGGCATTGACTAACTTTTCTTTAAGAGCGTTAAAAGAGTCTAAACATTCTTGGTCAAAGTTGAAAAGCACGTCTTTTTCTAGCAACTTTATTAAAGGCTTAGCTATTTTAGAAAAATCTTTAATAAACCTGTGATAAAAATCGGCATGTCCTAAAAAGCTTCTTGCCTTAACTGAATTAGGGGGAGGTAATTTTTCAATGGTTTCAATTTTTTCTTTATTTACCTCTATCCCTTTACTAGAAATTTTATGTCCTAATACAATACCCTCTTGAACCATAAAGTGGCATTTTTCCCAGTTTAGTACTAAATTTGTCTCTTCACATCTCATCAAAACACGTTTTAAATTATTCAGACAAAGTTGGAAAGAATTACCAAAAACTGAAAAATCATCCATAAATACCTCAATGATGTCCTCCACAAATTTATTGAAGATAGCTAGCATGCATCGCTGAAAAGTAGCAGGAGCGTTACATAAACCAAAAGGCACTCTACGATAAGCAAACGTACCGTATGGACATGTGAATATCATTTTCTCCTGATCTTTTGGAGCTATCGGGATTTGGAAGTAACCAGAGAGGCCATCTAGGAAATAATAATACATGTGACCTGATAATCTTTCCAACATCTGATCAATAAAAGGTAAGAGAAAATGATCTTTTCGAGTTGCGTCATTCAGCTTTCTATAATCAATGTAAACTCTCCATCCAGTGACTGTTCTTGTAGGTATTGACTCTTTTTTGTTATTAGACAACACGGTCAAACCTCCTTTTTTAGGAACAACCTGCGCAGGACTTACCCAAGAACTGTCAGAAATAGGATAAATAATGTATGCGTCGAGAAGTTTAATTATTTCAGCTTTTATGACTTCCTTCATGTTAGGATTCAATCGTCCCTAAGCTTACACCGATGGTTTATATTCATCTTCCATTAAAATTTTGTGAGTGCAAAAAGAAGGATTAATTCCCTTAATATCTGAAATTTTCCAAGCTATAGCATGCTTGTGTCCCCTTAACATATGGAGCAGTTCTTCTTTTTCTGCAATGCTTAAATCTGATACGATAATAACTGGTAGAGTTGAATCTTCCCCTAAAAATGCATATTCGAAATGATCCGATAGTTGCTTTAACTCTAATTTAGGGGGTTCATTAATGGAAGGTTTCTGTCTTAACTCATCATTCATCTTTATACTTTCATAACTTATGTGTCTCGTGATAATTTCATTAGAATCTAACTCCTTTCTCACTTCCTCAATTTCAGGGGTGACTTCATCTTCCCCCCCACCTTGAACAAGACACAGTTCTAACGTGTCTGCGATAGAAAGTTCTTGAAAATTATCTTGAACAAAGTAATCAATAATATCAACAAAATAACAGGAATCATCTTGTTCTTTAGAAAATTTCATAGCATCATAGATTTTAAAAACAATTTCTTCCTCACCAACTCTAAGTACTAATTTACCATCCCCTACATCAATAACAGCTCTAGCAGTGGCTAAGAATGGACGTCCTAAAATTAAAGGTACCTCAATATCCTCATCCATATCAAGCACAACAAAATCAACAGGGAATATAAATTTATCTACCTTTACTACCACATCTTCTATGATTCCCCTAGGGTATTTAACAGATCTATCAGCTAGTTGAATACTCATCCTAGTGGGTTTTGGTTCCCCTAGACCTAGTTACTTGAACATTTTGTAAGGCATGAGATTAATGCTAGCGCCTAAATCAGTTAAGCTTTATCAATAAGTAAACTACCAATTAAGCAAGGAATAGTAAAACTTCCTGGATCTTTCAGTTTTGCCGGTAGTTTATTTTGGAGAATAGCTGAGCATTCTTCGTTGAGTTTTACCATGGCCAATTCTTCCAACTTCCTTTTATTTGTTAGAAGTTCTTTAAGGAACTTCGCGTACTTCGGCATCTGTGAAATTACTTCAACAAAAGGTAAGTTAATGTGTAATTGTTTAAAAAGTTCAAGAAATTTACCGAATTGAGCGTCTGTACGGTCTTTCTTCAACTTTACCAAGTATAGAATAGGCGGTCTGTATTCCTTGAGTGTTGGTGGAGTGTTTTCCTTGGATTTCTCTGCCTTGTCTCCTGAAGATTCTGGAACAGACTTCTTTTCTGGTTCAGCTAGTATTTTCCCATCTCTTAGAGTAATTGCTTTGACATGTTCTCTGGGATTTGGCTCAGTATTACTTGGTAGTCCACCTTGTGGTCTCTCTGAAATTAATTTTGCAAGTTGACCAATTTGATTTTCAAGCCCTTGAATTGATACTTGCTGGTTTTTTAGTGCTGTTTTAGTATTTTAGAAATGGGTTTCTGATGCGGTCATAAATTTGGTGAACATCTCTTCAAGATTCGACTTTTTCTCCTGTTGTGGTGGTGGTTGCTGAAATCCCGGAGGGGGCTATTGTCTTTGATTTCCTTGTCCTCCCCAAGAAAAATTGGGGTGATTTCTCCAACCTGCATTGTAAGTATTACTATAAGGGTTATTTTGAGGTCTAAAATTGCTACCCATATAGTTGGCTTGCTCAGTTTTTATGCTGTGTCCATAAGATGAATAGTCCAGATTGAACATATTTCCTGGGGTTGCGTCGCATTGCATCACTGGCTGTGCCTGTGTAGAACCAACAAAATGATCAAACTTTTTATTTAAAAGTTCTACTTGGTTAGTAACCATAGTGACAGCATCAATATTATAAACTCCTGCAGCTTTTGTCGGTTTTGTCCTCATGACTTGCCACTAGTAGTTATTCAGTGACATCTTTTCAATAAATTCATAAGCTGCTTCGGGTGTTTTATTATTGATTGTCCCTCCTGCGGCAGCATTAATCATTTGCCTTGTTGAAGGATTCAAACCGTTGTGAAAGGTTTGAACTTGTAGCCACAAAGGTAAGCCATAATGAGGGCATCTTCTCCAAAGATCTTTGTATCTCTCCCAGGCATCGTATAGTGTTTCTAAATCCATCTGCACAAAAGAAGAGATATCATTTCGTAATTTAGCTGTTTTAGCTGGAGGAAAGTATTTAAGTAAAATTTTTTCAGTCATCTGTTCCCTTGTAGTGATTGAGCCTCGTGGTAAAGAATTTAACCATTGTTTGGCTTTATTTCTCAAAGAGAATGGAAATAGCCGTAGATGAATGGCATCATAAAAAACGCCATTAATTTTAAAAGTATCACAAAGTTCCAAAAAATTGGCTATGTGTGAGTTCGAATCTTCATCATGTAAACCATCGAACTGCACTAATTGCTGCATCATCTGAATAGTGTTAGGTTTTAATTCAAAATTATTAGCAGCAATAGTAGGTATAATAATGCTAGTTTGAGTACCAACCAAACTAGGTTTAGCATAATCATACATAGTACGAGGAGCTTCATCTTGATTCACTGGTTACGCGGCTATTGCGGGAGGTGGTGGAATGTTTTGGTTTGCTTCCATCTCTTCTATAGGTTCTGGCCCTTGTTCTTGATCTTGTTTTGGATAATGTAGGCTTCGTCTGATCTCTCTGCGAGTTCTGCGAACTGTCACTTCTAAATCTTCGTCAAAAAGTAATGGTCCTGCTAGGTTGTTTCTAGTCATAAACTAGAATATACCGAGAGGGGAAAAGCAAAGAAAATTAAAATAGAATAAAATGAAAGAAAAATAATAAATAATAAATAAAAATCGAAAATAAATATATATAGTAATGGCTAAAGTAATAGAAACCGAGTTTTCTTAATATTTTAATTCCCCAGCAACGGCGCCAAAAACTTGATACTCGCGATATTAAGTAATAAAATTTATAAAAACTGATCACACCAAAAACTAACTAATATCACGATTTTAAAGGCAAGCGCACCTATCGAACAGTAGTATAGTTTTAGCGGTAAGACCGAGTTATTGTACCCAAGGGAACCAAAAGTACTAATACTTACTTCCTTTTTATTATCTAGACTAAAAATAAAAGAGGGTTGTTTGAAACTAATTCTAAAACTAACTAAAAGTGCATAAAAAGTAAATTGGGGAAAACTTTTTGGGAAAAGCTTATTGATATGAGCTATACTCAAGGGAGAATCCACCTAGACTTCAATTGTTATTGGCTTCTTGAACTAGACGATTTCTTCACTTGACTTGATCCGTAGAGATCCCTGACATATGTTAATACCTCTGTCGAGGATAAGAACAACTAATCCTAGGTGGTTAACTAAAGTTTCTTTATTAATTAACACCCCTAGGTTGCATTAATTCGATCTATGGATCCCCTTATTAGGTTTGACCCTAGTCCGGCAGATTTATGTTGCCCTAAGTCTAGGGTTGCATGCAACTCCGCTTAATTATGGTAGATCTACTCTTAAAACAGGGACTTTTGCTCCTCTGCCTAAGCACATCAGTTTCTTGACTTAATACCTAGGATTATTAAACCAAGAATTAAGAACACATAATTAAGAACAATTCAAATATTTATCATATAATTCAAGAATAAACAATAACAAGATCTATCTTAGGTTTCATCCCCCTCAAGTATTTGAGAGGTTTAGTTCATAATTAATAAAGAAAACATCTCAGAAGGAATAAGATAACAAAACATAAAGAACCCAAAAACCCCTGAAGGAATTTAGGGAGATCCTCTGTCTTGATATAGAATTTTGGCTTCTGGGATGAATCAATCGGCTTCCCTTGAAGTAATTCATTGCTTTCCCTTCTCGTGTTGGCAGAAATATGACACTCCTTCTTGGGAGAAAAGAGTGTCTCCCTTAGAGTTGCCACCTGGGGTCTTTATATAGAGTTTTGCCATGCCTTTCTTAGCCTCTAAGTATCCAAATTTGAGTGAAATTGCGCTTCTTCACGACAGGGACACGCCCGTGTGGTTTCGATAAGGGCCGTGTTTGGGCTTGTTGAGGTGGTATGGCCGTGTGGCCTGGCCGTGCTTGTCAGGGCTGGGCCGTGTTGGACCTCATGTGGCACGGCCGTGTGCCACGGCCGTGTGGTGATTCCTTGGGCTGTGTCGTTTTCACACTTTGGCCCATTTTCTTCGTTTTCGATCTGTTTTTCGTTCTTTTCTCTTCTCTATGCTCTCCTGAGTATAAAACATGAAATAGAAGGGTTAAGAGCATCAATTCTCACAAAATTAATAATAATTCATCCAGAAATTAGGCTAAACATGAGGTAAAAATATGTATAATTTATCGTTTATCAGCTGTCCCAAAGCTGCACCTACTGTAAAATCACTCGCATCACACATTAGTTCAAAAGGCAGATTCCAATCAGGTGAAATCATAATCGGGGCATTGACTAACTTTTCTTTGAGAGTATTAAAAGACTCTAAACATTCTTGGTCAAAGTTGAAAAGCACATCTTTTTTTAGTAATTTCTTTAAAGGCTTAGCTATTTTAGAAAAATCTTTAATAAATCTGCGATAAAAACCAGCATGTCCTAAAAAACTTCTTATAGCCTTAATCGAATTAGGGGGAGGTAATTTTTCAATAGTTTCAATTTTTGCTTTGTCTACATCTATCCCTTTACTAGAAATTTTATGCCCTAGTACAATACCTTCTTGAACCATAAAGTGGCATTTTTCCCAATTAAGCACTAAATTCGTCTCTTCACATCTTATCAGAATGCGTTTTAAATTATTAAGACAAAGTTGGAAGGAATTACCAAAAACTGAAAAATCATCCATAAATACCTCCATGATGTCTTCTACGAATTCATCAAAGATAGCTAGCATGCATCGCTGAAAAGTAGTAGGAGCATTACATAATCCAAAAGGCATTCTACGATAAGCAAACGTACCGTATGGGCATGTGAATGTCGTCTTCTCCTGATCTTCTAGAGCTATCGGGATTTGGAAGTAACCAAAGAGGCCATCTAGGAAACAGTAATACTTATGACCTGATAATCTTTCCAACATCTGATCGATAAAAGGTAAGGGAAAATGATCTTTTCGAGTTGCGTCATTCAACTTTCTAAAATCAATGCAAACTCTCCATCTAGTGATTGTTCTTGTAGTATTGATTCCTCTTTGTCATTGGATACCACGGTCATACCTCCCTTTTTAGGAACAACCTGCACAAGGCTTACCCAAGAACTGTCAGAAATAGGATAAATAATGCCTGCATCTAGAAGTTTAATTACCTCAGCTTTTACGACTTCCTTCATATTAGGATTTAATCGTCTCTGAGCTTGCACCGATGGTTTATTTTCATCTTCCATTAAAATTTTATGGGTGCAAAAAGAAGGGTTAATTCCTTTAATGTCAGAAATCTTCCAAGCTATAGCCTTCTTGTGTTCTTTTAATACTTGAAGTAATTCCTTTTTCTTTTCAGTACTTAAGTCTGATGTGATAATTACTGGTAATGTCGAATTATCTCCTAAAAATACATATTCTAAATGTTCAGGCAACTGTTTTAATTCTAATTTAGGAGGTTTATCAATCGAAGGTTTTTGCCTCAGTTCGTCATTCATCTTAATACTTTCATAACTTATGTGCCTCGTGACAAGTTCATTAGAGTTTAACTCCTTCATTACTTCTCTAACTTCTGTGATGGCTTCGTCTTTTTTCCCACCTTGAACATGACACAGTTCCAACGTGTCTGCGGGAGAAATTTCCTGAAATTTATCTTGAACAAAATAATCAATAGCATCAATAAAATAACAGGAGCCATCATGTTCTCTAGAAAATCTCATAGCATCATAGATTTTAAAAACGACTTCTTATTCACCAACTCTAAGCACTAATTTACCATCCCCTACATTGATAACGGCTCTAGTAGTAGCTAAAATGGGCGTCCCAAAATTAAAGGCACCTCAATATGCTCATCCATATCAAGCACAACAAAATCAATCGGGAATATAAATTTATCTACCTTTACCAGCACATCTTCAATGATTCCCCTAGGGTATTTAATAGATCTATCGGCTAATTGAATATCCATCCTAGTGGGTTTTGGTTCCCCTAGACCTAATTGCTTGAACATTTTATAGGGCATTAGATTAATACTGGCACCTAAATCAGCTAGGGATTTATCAATAATTAAACTACAAATTAAGCAAGGAATAGTAAAACTCCCTGGATCTTTTAGTTTGGCCGGCAGTTTATTTTGGAGAATAACTGAGCATTTCTCGTTGAGTTCCACTGTGGCTAGTTCTTCCAATTTCCTTTTATTTGTGAGTAGTTCTTTAAGAAACTTTATATACTTCGGCATCTGCGAAATTGCTTCAACAAAAGGCAAGTTAATATGTAATTGTTTAAAAAGTTTAAGAAATTTACCGAATTGAGCATCTGTGCGGTCTTTCTTCAACTTTGCCGGATATGGTATAGGTGGTTGATATTCCTTAAGTGTTGGTGGAGTACTCTCATTGGATTCCTCTTCTGCCATTTTGTCTTTTGTGGATTCTTGAACATGCTTCTGTTTTAATTCTGCCAGTACTTTTCTATCTCTTAGAGTAATTACTTTGACATGTTCTCTGGGATTTGGCTCAGTGTTACTTGGTAGTCCACCTTGTGGTCTTTCTGATATTAATTTGGCAAGTTGACCAATCTGATTTTCGAGCCCTTGAATGGATGCTTGTTGATTTTTTAGTGTCGTTTCGGTATTTTGGAAACAGGTTTCTGACATGGCCATAAATTTGGTAAACATCTCTTCAAGGTTCGGCTTTTTCTCCTATTGTGGTGGTGGCTGTTGAAATCCCGGAAGAGGTGGTTGTCTTTGATTTCCTTGTCCTCCTCATGAAAAATTGGGGTGATTCCACCAACCTGCATTGTAAGTGTTACTATAAGGGTTATTTTCGGGTCTAGAATTATTACCCGTATAGTTGGCTTGCTCGGTTTCCATGCCATGTCCATAAGAGGAGTAGTCTAGATTGAACATATTTCCCTGAGTTGCATCACACTGCATTAATGGGTGTGCTTGAGTAGAACCAACAAAATTATCAAACTTTTTATTTAAAAGCTCTACCTGATTAGTAAGCATAGTGATAGCATCAATATTGTAAACTCCTGTAGCTTTTGCCGACTTTGTCCTCATAACTTGCCACTGATAATTATTCAAAGACATCTCTTCTATAAACTCATAAGCTGCTTCGTGTGTTTTATTGTTGATTGTTCTGCCTGCGGCTGCATCGATCATTTGCCTTGTTGATGGATTCAAACCATTGTGAAATGTTTAAACTTGTAACCACAGAGGTAACCCATGGTGAGGGCATCTTCTCAACAGATCTTTGTATCTCTCCCAGGCATCATAAAGTATCTCTAGATCCATCTACACAAAAGAAGATATATCGTTTCGTAATTTAGCTATTTTAGCTAGAGGAAAATATTTAAGCAAAAATTTCTCTGTCATCTGTTCCCATGTAGTGATTGATCCTCGTGGTAAAGAATTTAACCACTGTTTGGCTTTTTTTCTCAAAAAGAATGAGAATAGCCTTAGAAGAATGGCATCATCAGAAATGCCATTAATTTTAAGAGTATCACAAAGTTCCAAAAAGTTGGCCATGTGTGAATTTGGATCTTCATCCTATAAACCATCAAACTGCACAAATTGTTGTATCATCTGAATAGTGTTAGGTTTTAATTCAAAATTATTTGCAGCAATAGTAGGTCTAATAATACTAGATTGAGCATCAGCCAAACTAGGTTTAGCATAATCATACAGAGTACGAGGAGCATCATCTTGGTTCACTGGTTGCGCGGCTATTGCGGGAGATGGTAGATTGTCCTGATTTGCTTCCATCTCTTCTGTAGGTTCTGGCTCTTGTTCTTGTCCTTGTTCTGGATAATGTAAGCTTCTTCTGATCTATCTACGAGTTCTGTGAATTGTTGCTTCCAAGTCTTAGTCGAATAGCAGTGGTCCTTCTGGGTTTCTTCTAGTCATAAACTAGAGATACTTAGAGGAAAAGAAAATTTCAGTAAAATAAAAATAAAAATAAAAAAATAAAATAAGCTGAAAATAAATAAAAATAAATATGGCTAAAGTAATATTAATCGATTTTTCTTAATATTTCAGTTCCCCGGCAACGGCGCCAAAAACTTGATATGCGTGATATGAAGTAATAAAATTTATAATAATGATCACACAAAAAACTAACTATTATCACGAATTTAAGGCAAGCGCACCTATCGAACAGTAGTATAGCTTAGTGGTAAGACCGAGATATCGTACGCAAGGGAACGAAAAGTACTAGTACTTACTTTCTTTCTATTATTTAACCTAAAAATAAAATGGGTTTTTATGAAACTAAACTAATTCTAAAACTAACTATGAATGCACAAAAAGTAAATTGGAGAAAAACCTTTTAGGAAAAACTGATTGATTTGGACAATACTCAAGGGAGAATCCACCTAGACTTCACTTGTTATCAATTCTTGAGCTAGACGATTTATTCACTTGACTTGATCCGTAGAGATCCCTGACTTATGTTAATACCTCCGTCGAGGATAAGAACAACTAATCCTAGATTAATTAACTGAAATCTCTTTCTAGTTAAAACCCCTAGTCTTCCATTAACTCGATTTATGGATCCCCTTATTAGGTTTGACCCTAATCCGGCAGATTTATGTCACCCTATGTCTAGGGTTGCATGCAACTCCGCTTAATTATGCTAGATCTACTCTTAAATAGGGACTTTTGCTCCTCTGAATAAGCACATCAGTTTCTTGAATTAATACCTAGGATTATTAAAACAAGAATTAAGAACACATAATTAAGAACAATTCAAGTATTTATCATATAACTCAAGATAAAATAATAACAAGATCTGTCTTAGGTTTCATCCCCCTCAAGTATTTGAGGGGTTTAGTTCATAGTTAATAAAGAAAACATCTCAGAAGAATAAAAATAGCAAAACATAAAGAACCCAAAAACCCCTGAAGGATTGAAGGGAGATCCTCTGTCTTGATGTAGAATTCTGCTTCTGGGATGAATCAATCGGCTTCCCTTGGAGTAATTCCTTGCTTTCACTCTCTGTGTTGGCAAAAATATGACACTCTCCTATGGAAGAAAAGGCACACCATTAGAGTTACCTCCTAGGGCCTTTATATAGAGCTTTGGAATGCCTTTCTTAGCCTCTAAGTATCCAAATCCGAGTGAAATTGCACTTCCTCATGACAGGGACACGTCCGTGTGCCACGCCCGTGTAGATCGATAGGAGGCCGTGTGCGAGACTGTTGATGGAGGCATAGCCGTGTGGTCAGGCCGTGCTTGTCGGGGTTGTGCCGTGTTGGATCTTATGGTGCACGGTCGTATGCCACGGCCGTGTGGTGAATCCTATAGAAGGGTTAAGAGCACCAATTCTCACAAATTTAATGATAATTCATCTAAAATATAGGCTAAGCATGAGGTAAAAACATGTATAAATTAGCGTTTATCAACATATAAAACAGGAATAAATGTAATATTGTACATTAAATACATCTTAATATACCTTTAATGGGCCCTCGGTACTTAATAAGTACATTTAAAACAAACCAGGGCTCGATTAGAAACTTAGAAAATTTTTTGTAAAATTTCAAAGTTTCCTCTTATGAACAGTACCACACACCTGTGTCGTCTAGGGGACACGCCCGTGTGCCCCTTTCAACATGCCCGTGTGAACACCACGTATCGCTCACATGGCCTGGACACGCCCGTGCCCTCTACCCGTGGAGCTCTCTGCTAATTTACTTATGGCTAATTAATTTCACACGGCCAAGACACACACTTGTGTACTTAGCCCATGTAGATTTATTTTTTATTTGAAATAAGTGTAGTTTTCATACGTCCATGGCACATGCCCGTGGTGCATGGCCGTGTCCCTCACATGGCTGAGACACACGACCATGTCTCTGCCCGTGTGGCAACACCTGAGCATTCTGTTTTGGACATTTTTAGGTGCAAGGGACACACAACCTAACAACACGCCCATGTGCTAGCGGTGTGTCTCATACGGTCTGGTCACACGCTCGTATGCCAGGCCGTGTGGACTCAAAATGAGCCTTTTATCACAAACTTACCATCCCTGCAAAACTTAAGCTTCAAGCTAGCAATTTTTTTAACTTTCAACAGCAAATCATCCAACCAATGTACCCACATTGGTACCACAATTTATGTCAAATATACTAGATCACCATAACAATCAAACATACTTAGATTTAGCTTTAAACATACATATTCTATACCATAGTCCAACATCTTTAATACCATTTACTATCATGTATAAAACAACAACTTAATAGCCTAGGTACATGCCATTTTACCAAAAAGAAAGGTCCTTCACCGCTTTGAGTCCGGGATTGGCTTGGATGCTGAGTCCTTAGCTCTTTCGTCCCTAATCCTGTGCACGAAAACAAAACCGTACGCTGAGTATACACTCAGTGGTATTTCTATAAACTAGCACTTAAAGCATCAATAAATTGTATCTACATTTAAACCCTAAGCCTTTACTTTCATGATCTTAACGGTTCGTTTACTCATCTTTATCTCTTAGCCTTTAAATGTTGTTAAACAATTCTTTACACATTTCGTATCATTCTATACTTTTCAATAATCATACATTAGTATGTCATTTATATTCGCCAACAATCAACATTCAGTTGTAATCATATAATCGATAGCAGTCAGTTTTCAGCACCTTTATTTACCCCTATTAACATAACTCGGACCTGGATGGATACACGGATCCAACCCATACATCGAGATAGCATACAATGTTTCATCGGCCGAAGCCAGAATACACCGTAAGGGTAACAATAACAGTAACGGTACACAGAGTACTTCATCGGAATAAATTCGGAACAGTAACAGCAACAGTCAGGTACGGGGTACCTCTTCGAAACGAATTCGGAATAGTAACAGTGGTCGATACTTATTGTGTCCCATCGACACACAATTAAAATATCATTGAAGACTTCCAATCCTATGGCATGCCAACTATATCTGACTAGCCCGACTCTGTTAATAGGGTTTTCATAGCTCGATAATAGATATACTTACCTTTACTTTCATTCATTATACATTTTTGGGAGTCACATTAATAAATATGTTTGTCAACAGGTAAAAGGATCACAATTCCTGAATGGAAGCGAGAAAGAATCACAATGGATGTTTTGACTATATTTTTAATCCTATATTTGTGCTTATGTTAATGTATACTTTGAATATTTGTTGAGTTTTTGCTTGTACTAGAATGATGATGAGTAGTTGAATCTATGGTGAAACAATTTAATATGTGAATAAGGAAATTATGATAACAGTTTAATGAGTATTGTAAAAGTGAAATTGTGGAAAAATATGAAATTTTATGATGACAAGGATTGAATTGTTAACTTGAGAAAATATGTGGATAAAATAATAGAAGTGAAATACATGGAAATTTGATACGTGAAACAAGATATTGAGATAAATTATGTGATTAAAGTGTAACAAGAAAGAAAATTGATTTAATATGATTCATTAGTGAATATTAAACTTTTATTACGAAAAGGGAGTAAATTGAAAATTTATGAAAATTTATAAGAAAATATTTGATAAGTGAATATAGGTGCTTTGACTCGATGTTCGGGTCGGGTATGGGGGTGTTATAGTGAATAGCGCTTTACCGGTTTGAAAAATGTCTTATGAAAAAATTGATAAGACATTTTACTGGAATAATGAGGTAATTTTACGTTGACCATCCTATTTTACATGAAACAAACATCAAAAAAAGCTGAAAATATTTTCCGTAAAAGCTTCATTGAATTCAAAAATCCTTTTAGGCGTAAAATTGAATTCTAAATTTTTGAAATGTGAAAATTGTAGATTTTATCATATATTAATTTGATTTCATTATTTTTGAAGGGATTAAATAGGATTTTTTATTTTTTAGTGTCAAAGTATAATTTTTCTTATGTTAATTTATTGAAAATATAAGTAAATTTCACACTGACATGATAATATTTTATTTTATACGTCACATCAACAAAATTTTTTGAAAAGTAATATAAATATATAAAAAATAACATGAAATATATATGAATTGTCAAAACATAAAGCATAAAAAATCCAAAATTATTAAAAATATAGAAAACTTTTAAAAATTACTGAAAATCAAAAAAATAAAGAAAATTATTAAAAAATTATCAAATAGAAAAAAATTCATAAAAATATAAAAACATTTAAAATTTATAAAAATATATTTAAAATTATTATAAAATATAAATAAATACAAAAAATATTTAAAATTATTATAATAGAAAAAAATATAATTTATAAAAATATATATATAGAAAAGTTTTAAAAAATCGTGCCAGATTTGTCTTCTGCTTCTCTAAATGGCAGATTTGGAAGGTAAACAGCTATGAGATCTCCTCAAAGTCGGAACCCATTACTCCTTAGTCTGTTCAAGAACCCAAAAGACATGTGCCTTTTAGAGAGTGCTAAAATATATTATTATACTTGATTGGTATGTTTATAAAGTTATCTCAACCGTGTGAGGGACACAGCCTTGAACACAGGCGTGTGTCATGGTCGTGTGAAAATTGCACCTTAATTTTAAAAAATAAATTCGCCACATGGCCTAACACACGAGCGTGTGACTTGGCCGTGTGACTTCATTTTGTTCATGCCTTGCAAGTCAGAGAGTTACACGAGTAAGAGACACGGGCGTGTGTAGCCATGATAAACAATAAATTATACATATTTTTACCTCATGTTTAGCCTATATTTTGGATGGATTATCATTAATTTTGTGAGAATTGGTGCTCTTAATATTTCTTTTTCATATCTTATACTCAGGAGAGCATAGGGAAGAGAAAAGAACGGAAAATAGACCAAAAACAAGGAAAATGGGCCAAAATGGAAAAACGATACGGCCCAAGGAGTCACCACACAGCTATGGCACATGGCTGTGCCACATGAAGATCACATGATCCAGCCCCCGACAAGCACGGCCAGGCCACACGGCCGTGCCTTCATCGACAGAATCTCACACGGCCTCTTGTCGTGGCACACGGGTGTCTCCCTGTCGTGAGAAAGAGGAATTTCACTCTGATTTGGATACTTAGGGGCTAAGAAAGCCATTCTAAACTCTATATAAAAACCCCAAGAGGTAACTCTAAAGATATACTCTTCTCTCTCAAGAAAGAGCGCCATAATTCTGCCAACACAAGGAGTGAAAGCAAGGGATTACTCTAAGGGAAGCCGATTGATTCATCCCAGAAGCCAAAGTTCTACATCAAGATAGAGGATCTCCCTAAATTCCTTCAAGGGTTTTTGGGTTCTTTATGTTTTGTTATATTAATTCTTCTAAGATATTTTCTTTCTTTATTATGAACTAAACCCCTCAAATACTTGAGAGGGATGAAACCTAAGACAAATCTTGTTATTATTTATTCTTGAATTATTTGATAAATACTTGAATTGTTCTTAATTATGTATTCTTCATTCTTGATTTAATAATCCTAGGTATTACTTCAAGAACTTGATGTGCTTAGGCAGAAGAGCAAAAGTCCCTGTTTTAAGAGTAGATCTACCATAAATAAGCGGAGTTGCATGCAACCCTAGACATAGGGCGACATAAATCTGTCGGATTAGGGTCAAACCTAATAGGGGGATCCATAGATCGAATTAATGCAACCTAGGGGTGTTAATTAATAAGAAAACTTTAATTAACCACCTAGGATTAGTTGTTCTTATCCTCGAAAGAGGTATTAACATAAGTTAGGGATCTCTACGGATCAAGTCAAGTAAAGAAATCATCTAGTTCAAGAAGTTAATAATAAGTGAAGTCTAGGTGGATTCTCCCTTAAGTATTGCTCATATCAATCAGCTTTTCCCTAAAGTTTTCCCCAATTTACTTTTTGTGGACTTTTAGTTAGTTTTAGAATTAGTTTCAACCAATCCTCTTTTATTTTTAGGCTAGATAATAGAAAGGAAGTAAGTATTAGTACTTTTGGTTCCCTTGGGTACGATAACTCGGTATTGCCGCTAAACTATACTACTGTTCGATAGGTGCGCTTGCCTTTAAAATCGTGATATTAGTTAGTTTTTGGTGCGATCAGTTTTTATAAATTTTACTACCTAATATCGCAAGATATCAAGTTTTTGGCGCCGTTACCGGGGAACTGAAATATTAAGAAAACTCGATTTCTATTACTTTAGCCATTACTATATTTATTTATTTTTAGTTTTTATTTATTTTAATTTTATTATTTTTCTTTTCTTTTATTTTTATTCTATTTTAATTTTCTTTGCTTTTTACTTGTAGGTATTTCTAGTTTATGACTAGAAGCAACCCAGCAGGACCATTGCTTTTTGACGAATATTTAGAAGCGACAGTTCGCAGAAATCACAGAGAGATCAGACGAAGCCTACAGTATCCAGAACAAGATGAAGAACAAAGGCCAGAACCTACAGAAGAGATGGAAGCAAATAAAAACATTCCACCACCTTCCGCAATAGTCGCGCCACCAGCAAATCAGGAACAAGCTCCTCGCACTATGTATGATTATGCTAAGCCTAGTTTGGTTGGTACCCAAACTAGCATTCTTAGACCTACTATTGCTGCTAATAATTTTGAATTAAAGCCTAACACTATTCAGATGATACAGCAATTGGTGCAGTTTGATGGTTTACGGGATGAAGATCAAAATTCACACATAGCCAATTTTTTGGAACTCTGTGATACCTTTAAAATTAATGGCGTTTCTGATGATGCCATTCGTTTAAGGCTATTTCCATTCTCTTTGAGAAACAAAGCCAAACAGTGGTTAAACTCTTTACCACGAGGCTCAATCACTACATGGGAATAGATGACCGAAAAATTTTTACTTAAATATTTTCCTCCAGCTAAAACAGCTAAATTATGAAACAATATCTCTTCTTTTGTGCAGATGAATTTAGAAACACTCTACGATGCCTAGGAGCGATACAAAGATCTTTTGAGAAGATGCCCTCATCATGGCCTACCTTTATGGCTACAAGTTTAAACCTTTCACAATGGTTTGAACCCATCAACGAGGCAAATGATCGATGCAGCCGCAAGAGGAACGATCAAAAATAAAACACCCGAAGCAGCTTATGAATTTATTGAAGAGATGTCACTGAATAACTATCAGTGGCAAGTCATGAGGACAAAGCCGACAAAAGCTGCAGAAGTTTATAATATTGATGCTGTCGCCATACTTACTAACCAAGTAGAACTTTTAAATAAAAAGTTTGATAATTTTGTTGGTTCTACGCAGGCACAGCCAGTGATGCAGTGCGACGCAACCCCAGGAAATATGTTGAATCCGGACTATTCAACTTATGGACACAGCATGGAAACTGAGCAAGCCAACTATATGGGTAACAACTCTAGACCTCAAAATAACCCTTATAGTAATACTTACAATGCAGGTTGGAGAAATCACCCCAATTTTTCATGGGGAGGACAAGGAAATCAAAGACAACAGCCTCTCCGGGATTTCAGCAGCCACCACCATAACAAGAGAAAAGTCGAATCTTGAAGAGATGTTCACTAAATTTATGGCCGCATCAGAAACCCGTTTCCAACATACTGAAACGGCACTAAAAAACAGCAAGCATCAATTTAAGGGCTTGAGAATCAAATCGGTCAGCTTGCAAAATTAATTTCAGAAAGACCACAAGGTGGACTACCAAGTAATACTGAGCCAAATCCCAGAGAACATGTCAAAGCAATTGTAACGACCCAAAATCCGTAGGCACCGGAAAAGTGTATTGTCGGGCCTCCGTCTTAGTAAATTAAATCCTTAAATAATTATTAGGAATAATTATGAGTCTAGTTGTGTGTCTAATTAGGCTTTTATTAGGTGAATTTAGCTTAATTAAAAGAAATCAGGAAAAAAAAAAGGAGACTATATTGAATAAAGGGCAAAAGTTGAATTATAAAACCATAGAAAATAAAAAGGATCAAATGGGTAATTAAGCCACATTTGAAATTAGAGGCGGCATAAAGAGAAATAAAATATTACATAATTAATTATATAATTAATTAATGATATATAATTATATCATTTTATTTGTTTTAAATTATGTAATTAATTAATGATATATAACTATAATTTATATAATATGAATTTATGATAATTAAATTATATGATTTTTTTAAATAAAACAAATTAAAATAAAGACAAATGTGTGATAATAAATTTTACATGTGTAATTTATGTATTTGTACACTTGTAATATATTTGTATATTTTCTTAAATAATAAGTAAAAGATATTTATCAATTATATTATTATTATTAGTATTAGTATTAAATAAATTAAATAGTAGATAATTATATGGTAATAAAAATATACATGTGTAAAAATTACATTGGTACATTTGTAATTTAAATAATTAAATTGCTTATTATTTAAGTAAAAAGATATTTGTTAATTACATAATCAAATTATTAAAATTTATGAGTTTTTTTTAGAAACAAATTAAATAATGACAATGGTAATAAAATTATTGGTACAAATGTAAAAATAAATATGCATCCAAATGTAATATTAGTATTTGTTATTAAAATAGATAGTTATTAAATTAATTATATATAAAATATAACATAAAAAGAAAAAAAAAAGGGGGAATAAAACGAAAAAGGAGAAAGAAGTTACGGAGAGCATTGAAACAGGGGAAAGAAAAGAAGAAAAAGAAAAAAAAGGGGAAAATAGGGTTTTTGAAGCTTGGAGTTTAATTGGTAAGCTCAATCAAGTCCTTTTCTCATAATTTTGATGTTTTAGGAGTCTTAAAACAAGTTTTTGATGAAATTAAGTTGTTAGTTTGGAAGTTCTTAGGTTTTTAAACAAAGTTCATGTTGAATAAAATGATGGAATTGGGGTTTATTTGATAGAAATTTTGATTTGGAATTGAATAAAGGATTGAATTGAAAACTTAGGTATAAGTTTTGAGTTTTAAGGATTAAATTGAAATAAATTCAAAATTATGAAAATATGATAAAAATTTGATAGTTAAATGTGAGTTTAGCAAGGAATTGAGTAGAAAAAGGGTATGAATTAAGTTAAGAAAGTAAGTAAACTTAATTAGGATTAAATGGTAAAATAAGTTATAAGAAACAGTTTTGAACAGCAACAGAAGCCTAACTTCGAAAAATCACCAAAAATTGTAAGAATTGAATTAGAGGATGAATAAGATATTAAATTAAAGCTTATTGAGTCTAGTTTCTTATAGTAGAAACGGTGTAGGCAATGAATTTATGAATCAAGAGATATTTGAAATTTTGTGAGACTGGTTAGGATGAATTCGAGATACTCTGTTTTGAATTTGGAAAATCATTAAAAATTGTACAAAAATTATTATGGAGTGTAATTTATATGTGTGGACTCCTTAATGAATCTAGTTTCAAAAGAAATAAACATGAACCTTATTCGAGTTCTGTATAATGAGATAATTGATTTTTAGTAGAGAGAGGTCAGAACTGTCGAATGGAGTAACAGGGGAGACTTTAATGAATAAACTGTACTAATTGGCTAGACCAAAAATTCTGAAAATTTTATGGTGAGAATATATATGAGTCTAGTTTCAAGGAAAATTTACGGATATTAGTTTGGAGTTTCGTAGCTCAAGATATAAATAATTTAGTAACAGTGACTCAAATAGACAGCTTAACGGTGAAATTATATATATCTTAAAAATGATTAAATTTGCATGTTTAGGCTCATGAATTAAATTGAATTGTGTTATATTGATGATTATAAATTATTATTATTTTCGTAGCTAACAAGGAAAAAGAGGCATCGGCATCGAAAGGAAAAGAAAAGATCGTCGAGGAGTGAACGCGTATTCCGGGTTTGTATTACTATAACTCAAACTATTTATTAAATGTATATTGAATTTATGGATATGGAATAATTAAGCTAAGGTAAGTATTATATTTGAAATTAAACATGAGTATGTGAGAAAATTTATTTATATATGAATTAAAGTAATAGATGTTAAATTGATTGAGTATTGGAAATTTTTGTGGGAATGAAAGTGAAATTGGAAAAGTAAAAATAATACCCTATTAACTTGTCGGACTAGATTTGATACAAATAGCATGCCATTAGATTTGTGATGTGATGAGGAGATTTGTAGCTCGGCCGAGGAGATGATTCTGTTATCATATGCTTCGGTTTATCCGAAGAGGCATTTCATACATTACTGGTGTGTTTGGGAGGATATGATATACTGGTGTGTTTGGGAGGCTATATTGTACTGGTGTGTTACGGAGAATTTCATTATTTTGGTGTGTTTGGGTTGGATATTCTGGTGTGTTTGGGTGGAATCCGCGTATCTGTCAGAGTCCGAGCCTTGTTAATAGGGTAAACAATTGAAATGAAAATTTGAAAATGAGATTGATTGTCCTGGCACTATTAAAAATACGAGAAAGAATGCACAAGATAAATTATGAATTGAATCAGTATGTGAAAGATTTATGAAGTGGTATTCAATTATATATAATTAGTTTAAATGATTTATAAGCTTATGATTGATGTTTATAAATTATTAATGTTAAATAGTTTGATTTATAGTAATACCACTGAGTATAAAATACTCAGCGTACGGTTGTTTCTGTGCGCAGGTCATTAGAATTTCGGATCCGGTCTAGCATCCAGAACGATCCCGACTCTAACACGAAAATTTTGGTGATGTATTTCTTCCTCTA
The DNA here is from genome assembly GCA_020496765.1 of Gossypium stocksii. Classification (NCBI taxonomy): domain Eukaryota; kingdom Viridiplantae; phylum Streptophyta; class Magnoliopsida; order Malvales; family Malvaceae; genus Gossypium; species Gossypium stocksii. The sequence continues at coordinate 119,417,708 of CM035623.1, forward strand.
TACTAAGTGGCATGTACTAGATGGAAGTATGTGAGTTATGTAATTATGCTATATGATTTTGAGTTGTAAATAATGGTTAAAATGTTTTGAATGATGAATGAAATACTAGTTATATAAATGGTAAAATTTAGTACTAAATTGGATAAAGAATGAAGTTATAAATTATTTCTTTATTTGTTATGATATTTGATTAAAGTATTGAACCAATGTTATGAGCTTGATTAGAAGTGTTTAATGTGTAAAATATTTGGTTGAACATTGGCATGGGTTTATTTTCGATTTGAAATTGCAAGGGGTTTTATGTAAAAATAAGCAGAAATGCTGCCAAAATTTTATAAAAAAAATAAAAAAAATATTTCAGATTACTCGAATAAGTCTCGATCAAAATTAAATTATACCATGAATATTATTTTATTTACGAATTATTTGTAAGTTGTCTGATATGTCCTGTAGTACCTCGTAACCCTGTTTCGGCAACGGTTTAGGGTTAGGGGGTGTTACAGCAATTACTCTAAGAGATGGGAAAGTCCTAGCTGAACTAGAAAAGAGATCTACTCCAGAATCTTCAGGAGACAAGGTAGAAGAATCCAAGGAAAACACTCCACCAACACTCAAGGAATACAAACCGCCCATTCCATGTCCGGCAAAGTTGAAGAAAGACCATAAGACGCTCAATTCGGTAAATTTCTTGAACTTTTTAAACAATTACACATTAACTTACCTTTTGTTGAAGCAATTTCGCAGATGCCAAAGTACGCGAAGTTCCTTAAAGAACTTCTGACAAATAAAAGGAAGTTGGAAGAATTAACCACAGTGGAACTCAACGAAGAATGCTCAGCTATTCTCCAAAATAAACTGTCGGCAAAACTGAAAGATCCAGGGAGTTTTACTATTCCTTGTTTAATTGGTCGTTTACTTATTGATAAAGCCTTAGCTGATTTAGGTGCTAGCATTAATCTCATGCCTTATAAAATGTTCAAGCAACTAGGTCTAGGGGAACCAAAGCCCACTAGGATGAGGATTCAACTAGCTGATAGATCGGTTAAATATCCTAGGGGAATCATAGAAGATGTGCTAGTAAAGGTAAATAAATTCATATTCCCTGTTGATTTTGTTGTGCTTGATATGGATGAGGACATTAAGGTACGTTTAATTTTGGGACGTCCATTCTTAGCCACTGCTAGAGCTGTTATTGATGTAGGGGATGGTAAATTAGTACTCAGAGTTGGTGAAGAAGAAGTCGTTTTTAAAATCTATGATGCTATGAAATTTTTTAAAGAACAAGATGACTACTATTATTTTGTTGATATTATTGATTACTTTGTTCAAGATAAGTTTCAGGAACTTTCTATCGCAGACACGTTAGAACTGTGTCTTGTTCAAAGTAGGGGAGAAGACGAAGTCACCATTGAAATTGAGGAAGTAAGAAAGGAGTTAGATTCTAATGAAATCATCACAAGACACATAAGTTATGAAAGTATAAAGATGAATGATGAGTTGAGACAGAAACCTTCCATTGATGAACCCCCTAAATTAGAGTTGAAGCAACTACCAGATCATTTAGAATATGCCTTTTTAGGGGAAGATTCAACTTTACCAGTCACTATCGCAACAGATTTGAGCATTGCAGAAAAAGAGAAACTACTCCATGTGTTAAGGGAACACAAGCATGCTATAGCTTCGAAAATTTCAGATATTAAGGGAATTAATCCGTCCTTTTGCACCCACAAAATTTTAATGGAAGATGAATATAAACCATCGGTGCAAGCTCAGAGACGATTGAATCCCAACATGAAGGAAGTCGTAAAAGCCGAGGTAATTAAACTTCTAGATGCAGTCATTATTTATCCTATTTCTGACAGTTCTTGGGTAAGTCCTGTGTAGGTTGTTCCTAAAAAGGGAGGCATGACTGTGGTGTCTAATGATAAAAAAGAGTCAATACCTACAAGAACAGTCACTGGATGGAGAGTTTACATTGATTATAGGAAGCTGAATGACGCCACTCGAAAAGATCATTTTCCCTTACCTTTTATTGATCAGATGTTGGAAAGATTATCAGGTCACATGTATTATTGTTTCCTAGATAGCATCTCTGGTTACTTCTAAATCCCGATAGCTCCAGAAGATCAGGAGAAAACGACATTCACATGCTCATACGGTACATTTTCTTATCATAGAATGCATTTTGGTTTATGTAACACTCCTGCTACTTTTCAGCGATGCATGCTAGCTATCTTCAATGAATTCGTGGAAGACATCATGGAGGTATTTATGGATTATTTTTCAGTTTTCGGTAATTCTTTCCAATTTTTTCTTAATAATCTAAAACGTGTTTTGATAAGATGTGAAGAGACAAATTTAGTGCTAAATTGGGAAAAATGCCACTTTATGGTTCAAGAGGGTATTGTATTAGGACATAAAATTTCTAGTAAAGGGATAGAGGTAGATAAAGTAAAAATTGAAACCATTGAAAAATTACCTCCCCCTAATTCAGTTAAGGCTATAAGAAGCTTTTTAGGACATGCCGATTTTTATCGCAGATTTATTAAAGATTTTTCTAAAATAGCTAAGCCTTTAACAAAGTTGTTAGAAAAAGACGTGCTTTTCAACTTTGACCAAGAATGTTTAGACTCTTTTAACGCTGTTAAAGAAAATTTAGTCAATGCCCCGATTATGATTTCACTTGATTGGAATCTACCTTTTGAACTAATGTGCGATGCAAGTGATTTTGCAGTAGGTGCAGTTTTGGGACAACGAAGAGACAATCACTTTCAACCGATCTATTATGCTAGCAGAACTTTGACAGCCGCTCAAGCAAATTATACTACCACAGAAAAAGAATTGCTAGCTGTTATTTTCGCATTTGATAAATTCAGATCTTATTTGATTTTGTCAAAAGTCATTGTTTATACTGACCATTCTGCTATTTGTTACCTTTTAACTAAAACTGATGCAAAACCTCGATTAATAAGATGGATTCTATTGTTACAGAAGTTCGATTTAGAAATAAAGGACAAGAAGGGAGCTGAAAACCTGGCGGCAGATCACCTTTCAAGATTAGAAAACACGTAACCCAAGTACCTCGACAAAATAAATGACTTGTTTCCAGAAGAACAACTCCTATCCTTAGCAGATGTAACAGATCCTTGGTTTGCTGATCTTGCAAATTATTTAGCAGCTAACATAACCCTAAAAGGGTTGACCCATCAGCAAAAGAAGTGATTCTTCACTGATGTGAAAAAAAATACTTTTGAGAGGATCCTTTTCTTTTTCGAATTTGTGCAGATCAGGTTATTCGAAGATGCGTTACTGAAACAGAAGCATACCAGATTTAAATCACTACCATTCAGGACCCACAGAAGGACATCACAGTGGAGCTAAAACTGCTCATAAGGTACTTGAATCAGGCTTTTACTGGCCTACACTCTTCAAGGATGCCAATAGGTATGTGACCTCTTGTAATAAATGTCAGCGAACAGGTAATATTTCTCAGCATAATGAAATGCCTCAGAACTATATACTTTCATGCAAAATATTTGATGTATGAGGTATTGATTTCATGGGTCCATTCCCTACTTCATTTGGGAATAAGTACATCCTAGTAGCGGTAGACTATATGTCAAAATGGGTGGAAGCCCAAACCTTACCTACTAATGATGCTAGAATGGTAGTACGATTTTTAAAGAAACTTTACTCTCGATTTGGAACACCTAGAATAATTATTAGTGATAGGGGCACACATTTTTACAATGCCCAGTTTGGAAAAGTCTTAAAAAGGTATGGAGTACACTATAGAACAGCTACCCCTTATCACCCACAAACCAGTGGTCAAGTCGAAGTGACAAATAGGGAACTAAAACGCATCCTAGAGAAAACAATAGAAACAAATAGAAAGGATTGGTCAAGGAAAATAGACGATGCTTTATGGGCTTATAGAACTGCTTTTAAAACACCCATAAGTACATTTCCTTATAAGCTTGTCTATGGAAAAAATTGTCATTTGCCATTTGAACTTGAACATAAAGCATTTTGGGCTATCAAATTTTTAAACCTTGATTTTAAGCTTGCAGGTGAGAAGAGATTAATGCAGTTAAACGAACTCAATGAATGGCGTTGCAATGCATACGAGAGCTCATGACTATATAAGGAAGCCATGAAGCGACGTCATGACAAACAACTGAAACAACCTAAGCAGTTCAAAATAGGTGATCTTGTCTTACTCTACAACTCAAGGCTGAGACTATTTTCTGGAAAACTCAAGTCAAGGTGGTCAGGTCCATTCACTGTTCAAAATGTCTTTCCATACGGCACAATTGAGGTAACCCACCTCGACTACGGTACGTTCAAGGTAAACGGACATAGGCTTAAACACTACAGATGTGAGAATTTCAAAGATTACAGAGAGGAGCTTCAGCTCCACGAAATCCCTTCGTGACACATCCAGGTAGAGCCAAGTTTAGACTCTAAATAAACGCTTCTCGGGAGGCAACCCGAGCACTAACTTAGTAACTTTTTTTCTTTAAAATTTTAGTATTTTTCATGCATCAACTAACCCTTTTTAAATGCAGAGATTTAGGACCACACGGCCATGCCCACGGGCGTGTGGTCGTGTGAATACTTCAAACAGAGACACGGTCGTGTACCGAGGCCGTGTATAACCAGAGCAAAAATTTTGCCAAAACACGAGCCATCAATAAATAGCCACACCCGTGCCATATGGCCGTGGTAACCTTCCGACTTCAACACGGGCTGTCGATAAATCCCCACGGCCGTGCGACATGGCCGTGGCAACCTAGACACGGGCTTGCACAAATCCCTACGCCTGTGTCCCCAGACCGTGGCCAACACTGTCAATTTGGAAACGGCCGTATGCCCTTCTACACGGCCGTGTGAAGAAGGAAACTGATCGCAAACGGCCGTAAAACTTATCATACGACCGTGTGAAAAGTGAACACGATCGCAAACGGCCATACGGGATAGCAATACAGACGTGTACTTCGAACCAGGCACGCTAATTTTAAAACACACGGGCAACCCCTGAGTCACACTAGCGTGTGACATGCTCGTGTGACTTAAAAACTATAAATAGGAAGCCACTATTCATTTTCTTCTTCACTCAACCCTAAAATCCTCTCTCCCCAACCACCATAAATGCCGCCACCGACCTTAAAACCACCACCACGCCCGTCCACAGCCGACCCACGCCCGTGCAAACCCACCCCACGACCGTTTGACCTCAACCCACGACCGTACAACTCTATTTTTTGTTTTATTTTCTCATTTTTCTCATTTATTTATTTATATTTCGTTTTTATTTAGTTTATCTTACTTTATTCTAAATGTTAATTCAAAGCATGGAAGTAGGTAAACTAGGATGACTAATCTAGAATTATATAGAACATATTAGGATTACATGCCATTTAAATTCATTTTTGTTTGCCACTTAAATTTAAATTTTGCCTGCCATTTTTCTCATAAATTTAGTATAAATACATACCCATATTGTTTGTTCTTGCTACCACTTAGAATGGATTTTATTTACTATTTTGGTTAGTCCCAATTTTATTTTATTTTTTTAGGCACATTGTCGTTTTAATTTACACATTCAATTTTACTATAGTTTGCAATTTAACTTTGATTTTTAGAACTAATAATTCTAACTTTAATTTAGGTAACATGTCATCGCGCGGTAAGAAAGCTGTCGTTCCCGCTTCAAAGAAACGCAAGGGGCCGGGTAGTTCATCATCAAGACCCACTTCTGAGGCTCGCCATCCATTCTTTACATTTCACTAAGAAACCCAAGAGGAGTTATTCCAACTCCTACGAGCCCGTTCTTTAGGAACTGGGTGTTGTATTGATTGGGATACTCTAGAACAAGTCCAACTCGCAGATGCTGTTCGGGCCCTCTTAACCACCGAGCCCTGGGAGCAATTTTTCTATATTGTCGAGCCCACCTATATGGAGCTAACATTAGAGTGTTGCTCGATATTTCATTTACAGATCCTAGTGAATCACGATGACCCAGGTACCATCCAATTTCGCCTCGGTGGTTTGGTACGATGATTAAGCATAGCTGAATTCGGTATTGCGCTGGGACTCTATACAGACGAATTCATAGCCGACGAATACTTCTCTGACCATCCCCGCCGTATTCACATCTCACCAGTCAAATGTTGGCAAACCTTAGTTCCGGGAGGAGCTACATACAATCCCAGTAGCAGCAAGGCAACCGCTCTCCCCCCGCCATTGAAGTACATTCATGCTCTCCTTGCACATACTTTGACAGGCAGACGCGAAAGCACAGGTGTCGTCAACAATCACGACGCCTATTTCTTATGGAGCATGGTGAATGCGCAAACAATCAACCTCGCCCACTTCATCGCGCACGCTATACAGCACCATACTGAGCGTCACTGTCAGGGCGTTATATCCATGGGCCCGTACATCACACGCTTGGCCCGTCACTTTCGGCTCCTCAATACCGTGACCCAGACATCCTTATACACTTTGGTGGGCCAGATATCCCTACAGGACACCCAGACTATGCTTCATATGAGGATGATCGAGCAGAGGCCAGGAGGCACCCCCTTACAGTTTCGCTTCATCCAGGAGGGCGAGGAGCCAGAGGACATTCCTGACGATATCCCACCACCGGAGGAGGATGCCTCTACCGAGCCACCACCCCCTCGCCACCCATCTCATGCAGCAGCTACCCACGCTGACCTATCTGAGCGCTTTTCACAATTTGAGCAGCAATGCTTTCAGTACCTCGATTATATCGATGCCACCTTAGAGCAGATATGCCAGCACCTCCGCATCACACCGCCGCCGCGTGACCCACATGAGGATTAGAGATGTCTATTCCTCCTAACTTTATTTTTATCTTAATTTTTATTTTTATTTTTATTTTAACTCTAATATCTATTTTTACCTTTTCCTTTCTTCTAACTTTATTTTCCTTTTCCTTTTTATTTTTAATTTATTTTATCTTTTTCATTATTTGAATATTAGTATTTTTAGAACTTAGTTTATTATTTTCCTTTTATTTATTTTTCTATTTTTCATATCGGCTAATCCCTAATGAGTAATCTCTCTTAATCCAAATTTCCCACGACTAATAAAAACTTTCGCAGTTTCAAAGGACCTTTACAGCTCAAATCTCTACGAAAAAGGGAACACCTTGCCACAACTGCCAACTCTTCCAATTCCGTCTCACTAATCCATCCAAAGCAGGGAGTTTCATACCCTTTCTCTTATCTTTTGATCTTGTGCTTTTCTTGCTAATAACACTATCCTTGTATATTGAGGGCAATGTACATCTTAAGTATGGGGGGAACTTACTTTAAATCTTTATATTATCTGTGAAATCCCTGACTTTTTGCATTGTTCTCAAATTTGCATTATCTTCAATCTCCTATTAGGAATTAATTCTGATTGATTTATGATTTTTATTGATATGTTGAGAATTAAGACATATGTGCTTGTACTTTAATTATTCAAACTCTAAAACATTAGGGAATCAAGCATGATAAGTTGAAATTTTTTAGAACCCCATTTTTTCATAAGTTATTTTCCTTAATTCTAAGTGTTATCTTGAGATTTGAAATTCGTAGAATTGACATCAAAAACCATAATTCTGGTGAGATTTTTGAGCCTTTTAAGCATACATTCTTTCGTGCTCACTTTTATTATTGCTTTGAGTGAGTCAACACTGATTTGTTATTCTAGAACTTGCTTTGATTATACATGTCGAGACCACATCAATGATTTGATACACTGAAATGATAAAGGCACCTAGGACTTAACCCACTTACTCCACAAAAGCCTACCTCCATAAATTAACCCCTAGTGAACCCCATTAAGCCTAACAACATTTTCTTTGACTTACCTCTAATATTAACCCTTCAACCATTTTTTGTTGAATTCCATTCAATTATTTGACCTCTATTTTTGTCGAGATTTGAGTTGAAATTTTCATCTAGCTTTATTCTCTTTTCCAGAATGTAAAATTTTATCCAATTTATTGTATTTGAATTGTTCTTAAAAAAAATGTATGTATTCAGTTGTAATCTGTAATAGTTCAATTAGTTTTTGCATATTTCTATTTTAAGGCTACCAAGGTGGAAATGATGTTATCAAAAAAATTAGCCCCAGTGATAGAGATGTTATCAAAAAAATTAGCCCGAAGATATTATATCAATCTACAGTGGTGGAGATTTGATTTTCTTGCAAGCCTATGGTAATACTTCTCAGGTTGACTAGAGAGTGCTTAATTCTTGAACCCTAAACATTTTGAGTGGATAGAGTGAATCCTTAGTGAGGATGTCAACTTCTGTTAATTAGGATGGAGAGATAATTACTAAGGAGAAGGGAGAAAATTTATGTTTTCAATGATAAAATTCTCAACTTAAAGTGATTGAGTCTTTAATGTTCTTTTGATTGAATTTTCATTGTATGATTACCTGTGGATTAGTTTGAAACATTATTGATAAGGATTATAAGTTGAGAGGAATGATTCTTGATTAGGGATTGAGATTTTGCTTGAGGACAAACAAAGGCTTAAGTGTGGGGGTATTTGATAAACGATAAATTATACATATTTTTACCTCATGTTTAGCCTATATTTTTGATGGATTATCATTAATTTTGTGAGAATTGGTGTTCTTAATCTTTCTTTTTCATATCTTATACTCATGAGAGCATAGGGAAGAGAAAAGAATGGAAAATGGACCAAAAACGAGGAAAATGGGCCAAAATAGAAAAATGACACGGCCCAAGGAGTCACTACACGACCGTGGCACACGGCCGTGCCACATGAAGATCACACAGTCCAGCCACCGACAAGCACGGCCAGGCCACACGGCCGTACCTCCATCGACAGAATCTCACACGGCCTCTTGTCGTGGCACACGAGCATGGCACACGGGCGTGTCCCTGTCGTGAGGAAGAGGAATTTCACTCGAATTTGGATACTTAGGGGCTAAGAAAGCCTTTCTAAACTCTATATAAAGACCCCAAGAGGCAACTCTAAAGATATACTCTTCTCTCTCAAGAAAGAGCGCCATAATTCTGCCAACACAAAGAGTGAAAGCAAGGGATTACTCCAAGGGAAGCCGATTGATTCATCCCAGAAGCCAGAGTTCTACATCAAGACAGAGGATCTCCCTAAATTCCTTCAAGGGTTTTTGGGTTCTTTATGTTTTGTTATATTAATTCTTCTAAGATGTTTTCTTTCTTTATTATGAACTAAACCCCTCAAATACTTGAGGGGGATGAAACCTAAGACAGATTTTGTTATTATTTATTCTTGAATTATTTGATAAATACTTGAATTGTTCTTAATTATGTATTCTTCTATCTTGATTTAATAATCCTAGGTATTACTTCAAGAACTTGATGTGCTTAGGCAGAGGAGCAAAAGTCCCTGTTTTAAGAGTAGATCTACTATAATTAAGCGAAGTTGTATGCAACCCTAGACATAGGGCGACATAAATCTATCGGATTAGGGTCAAACCTAATAGGGGGATCCATAGATCGAATTAATGCAACCTAGGGGTGTTAATTAATAAGAAAACTTTAATTAACCACCTAGGATTAGTTGTTCTTATCCTCGAAAGAGGTATTAACATAAGTTAGGGATCTCTACGGATCAAGTCAAGTAACGAAATCATCTAGTTCAAGAAGTTAATAACAAGTGAAGTCTAGGTAGATTCTCCCTTAAGTATTGCTCCTATCAATCAGCTTTTCCCTAAAGCTTTCCCCAATTTACTTTTTGTGCACTTTTAGTTAGTTTTAGAATTAGTTTCAACCAATCCTCTTTTATTTTTAGGCCAGATAATAGAAAAGAAGTAAGTATTAGTACTTTTGGTTCCCTTGGGTACGATAACTCGGTCTTGCCGCTAAACTATATTACTGTTCGATAGGTGCGCTTGCCTTTAAAATTGTGATATTAGTTAGTTTTTGGTACGATCAGTTTTTATAAATTTTATTACTTAATATCGCGAGCATATCAAGCCACAAGCCTAGAATATGGGCATGCCTGCTCATACGGCCTGACCACACGGGCGTGTGGGCACTGTTTATAAGAGAAATTTTGAAATTTTGCAAAAAATATTATGTGATTCTGATCGAGTCCCGATTTGATTTTTGTAACACCCCTCACCCGTATTCAATGCCGGAACAGGGCTATGAGGCATTACTGGTCTTATCATATAAACAAACATACATTCCGAGTCATAATTTCCATCCAAATTAAAAACTTTTCACAATCATTCATAACGTCCCTAATGCGAGCCTATGAGGCCCAAAACATGCATCAGAAGTGGTTCGGGACTAAACCGACAACTTTGGAAACTCTTGGGGAACTTAAAATTTTTTTCTCAAAATAGGGGCCACACACCCATGTGGATTTGGGACACACCCGTGTACTCACACACCCCCGTGTCCCTAACCCGTGTAACTCTCTGTCCGATAAGGCATGAACAAATTAAAGTCACAAGGCAAACCTGTGTGCTAGGCCGTGTGGCGAATTTAATTTTCGAAAAATTAGGTGCAAACTTCACACGGCCAGGGCACATGCCCATGTCCAAGACCATGTCTCACACACGGCTGAAACACACTGCCGTGTCTCTTCCCGTGTGCTCAATACTGAGCATTCTATTTTCTCAAAATTAAGGTGCAGGGGACACACGGCCAGACTACACGCCCATGGGCCTGTGTGTCTACTCGTGTGGACAAATTAATGGCTATTTACTAAGCCATTTGTCACCCTTATTTACTCATACACATACACAACTTCTATGGCGTATATCATAGCATAGTTAAGCAACTAAACATAACCATTTCTATGTCAACATATGCATACTCATAACATCATATTTTACCAAGTCCAAACTTGCCAACTTACATTCAATAGGCATTATTTAACTACTTTCCTATCACATATTTTAGCATAAGTTTGTTATCTTATCAATGAGTCACATTTCAACCATCAAACTTTCATACTACATGCCACAAAGCAATTAATAACAACATCAAAAAAGACATTGTCATTTCACAATTTCAACAATTATAAGCTTAGCTTACATACCTGTGTCGTTTCAACTTAATCACATACTCATTTTTGTCCTTGACATACCCGTTGAACCACTTGAAATACTATCGGATACATGAAAGATCTTGCACACTAGGTGCCACATACGTAGCCAATGCTACCTCAATCTCATATCACATAAATACTCGCTCTCGAGCTATCCACAGGCCTGCTCACGCAAGCTGTCAGTCGAGACATAGCTGCACGGTGCTACTCACACAAGCTGTCAAGTATCCACAACACATGCTGGAATACTCAGCCACTGGTAGGACGTACATGACCAGCACCCGGGATCCCATAAATCACATAATCACATGTGTTCCCAGTGATATGTCACTTGTATCCTAATCTATTCCTAAGGTTTAATCGGGGTTTTCTCGCTTGTCAGAACTTCGTCGAATATATCCATATGGTCAATCATACAATTCATGCAATATCAAAGCATTAAAAATACAATTATAACATTACATTATTAACATACGAACTTACCTCAGATGCAAAAAGGCAAAAAGGGCCTAATCGTCAATTACTTTGTTTTTTCCCCCGATCTATATCCGAATTTCATTTTTATCGATCTATAATATCAAATTTGACTCATTTAATCGTCACACTATTCAATGTAACTCAAAAATCACATTATGGCAAAATTACATTTTCCCCCTAATATTTCACATTTTTATAATTTAGTTCCTAGGCTCGTAAAATGAAATGTATTCATTTTTTTCAAAAACCAAGCCTAGCCGATTCTTATTCAAGCTCACAACAGCCCATATTTTTCATTTATTCACATTTTAGCACACATTTTACTATTTTTTACAGATAAGTCCCTATTTGACATTTCCATCAAAAATTACTTTGTAAATATTGTTTATCTAACAAAAAACATGTATTTTCTACCATTAAACATCAAAATACATGCACATCTATTCAAATTAGTCCTTGAAATAGCTAGATTAGGTTACAAGGATCTCAAAAACATAAAAATCATTAAAAACGGGACTAGAACGGACTTATAATCGAGCTTGGAAGCTTGGTCAAAACCCTAGCTATGGCCTTCTTGGTATTTTCGGTCATGGGGAAGAATATGGACAAGAATTTTGGCTTTATTTTTCTTTTTAATTCATTTAATAACCAAATTACTAAAATGCCCTTAATGAAAAGCATTAGAAACATACCTAACCATGTCCACTTTTGTCCACCAATTTAAACAATGGTCTAATTACCATTTAAGGACCTCCAATTTAAAACTTCATAGGAATTAGACACCTTTAACCTATAGAACTCACATTTTGCACTTATTACAATTTAGTCCTTATTGCTAAATTGAGTGCTCAATCGATAAAATTTCTTAACGAAATTTTCACACAATCATTCTATCATGTCATAGACCTTAAAGAAATAATAAAATAAAAATTTCTACGTTGGATTTATGGTCCCGAAACTACTGTTCTGACTTGACCCAAAAGCGGGCTGTTACAATTTTACTGTTCATTATGGGCCTCAAAGGCCCATTCAAGGGACAATATGATTGATGTTGCATATGATTAATATTTTTAACACGAATTATCTGTGAATGCTCTGTAAGTTGCGATAATACTCCGTGACCCTATTCCGGCGACGTATACGGGTTAGGGGTGTTACAACATTACATTGAACTAATATAAAACAAAAGCATTCTATCTGTATTAGACTTCAAAAGTTTTAAGTCGAAAATTTGAACGTTACGATCTATTTCCTATGAAAATTTGAATGTTAAGATCCTTGAGCGTTATGATTCTTATCAGTTGCCATTTTAGCTAGTGAATCTACAATTCTATTCTTCACGCTTAATTTTTTAATATGTAACAGACTACCAATTGAAAGATCCTCATAGGCAAGGTTGATTCGAATTTGCCAACTGACTATGTTGAATGGTTTTGGCTACTTCTAAATTATCAGTTTGGATCAACACTTTATCCAAGCCCCGCTTTTGTAGGAGAGCCAAGCCATCTAAAATCCCTTGGAGCTCAGCTTCAAACACTGAACAAACCCCTAAATAATGATTATATCCAAAGATCCACCCTCTATTTGATTTTCGCAACATGGAAAAAACTTGCTTTAAGCATATATGAACTTCACTTTCTTTTAGTTGCTAATGGTTCCAGTTATGCTAAAATTTAATCTTTTTAGATATAATTACAAGTGTATTCGGTTTGGGTATAATCTATTTTTATGAAATCTGTACTTTGGAAATTGATGTTTGATAAAATCTCTTTCCACGTGATAGTTTATTGAGTTTTCAAATTGGATTGATGATCGAACTGGTTAAACTAATTATTCACTATTTAAAAGCTCAAATTTTAAAAAATAAAAATTCAGAAAAAGAAAATCAGAAAAGAAAAATAGAAAAAATGAGCACAAATAAACAATAAATTGGAAAGTAAACTTTGCCATTTACCTATGGCTTTGCTTCAAGATAAAGTGAGAAATTTATAAAAAGACAAATTGAAAAGTAATAAAATCGATGAATATCTTACACTTAAATGGTTTACACATGAAACCCACATCCGTAAAAGGAAAGTATTTAATAGTTCTCTTCAACCGAACTAAAATCGTAAACTGGCAAGTGTAATCATATATAAGTAAAGAACCTAGTCATTCATAACCCCAATCAAAATGAATTTTCACATATGTAGTTGATTTTATACATTTTCTTTTCACCAAAAAAAAAAAAAATGAATTTTCACAGCTGCCTCCTCACAAAGTGAAATGTTTTGCTAGGTTTTCATTTCTCGTTCTTTAAGCAATTATCGATCCTTGAAACCTACTCTTTTTTAAACAATTTTTGAGTTAAGCACAATAGTTTCACCAATAACTTGAGTACCATTTTTTTCCATTGGATTCATTTCCTTGTAGTTCTAAGAACAGTAACCTTCCGAGAACATAGAGTGGTCATATAAACAAACAAGCAGTAATCACTCATAAAAAAAGGTTATTGGATAAGTTGTTTCTAGGAAAGTAGGAGTTTCTCGTGTAGGAGCAAAACTTACAACAGTGGGTCTTTTGATAATACCATCTTTTATCCTCTGATGCAGATATATGCATTCTTCCTGTTAACCCAACATCATGCAACTAAGCATACAATGCAGGAAGTTACCAAAAATCACAATAATATCATATCTCATTTGGAATTGAATTTACGATGAACATATCGACTCCAAAATAGCATAGAAACAGATATAATCAGAATGCAACACAAGGGATAACTGATACAGCAAGGAAGCTCAAGCAGTTATCTGAAATCTGTGAATCAAATGTGGGAAAATAGTGCAGATGAACGCATACACACTCAATTACAATGTAAGCAAAAAGAGGTGTTATCATGGGAAATTCAGTCAATGCCGGTACCATCTAACTGTTTATAGAAAGCCAAGGAAATTCCCTCGGTAAATTTAAGAGACTCCACATGCTTGAAACATACAGAGATATATTGCTGGAAATTAAAATTCAAGTAACTTTACTGCTATGTTTGAGAACATGAATTTGAAAAATAAGCCTGAATGTTACATTTGTATGTGTTTTACATCAATATTCGACATTTTGGAAAATCGACAAAAGATAAATCTCCTTGACATTTCTTACCTCTGAGATGTCATCATCATTAAGCATGTCGATAGGAATATCAACCGGCATGCAAGAAACCTCGAGGAGAATCCCCTTGTTGCTATCAGCATTTGAGGTTTTCTTTACGCCTGAGAAGTAAAAGATCAAAAATTGCAAAGTCTCTGTCTCCTAAGAAGTTCTGTTTCTGGTCTTTTAAAGTCCTACCCTGTGGTCAATTTATATTAGACTGGGCATTTTGTCACCTATTTGTGGGCTACCCTACAGGGTCTTGATGAGGTGTACATATTTTTAACACAATAATTAATTTAATAGCCTTTAATGATTTTTTGACTCAAAGCAACATGTGCTATTGTTGTGAGTGAAGTTCAAGCTTTAGTTAACTCTCTCACACTTTGTTAAGTAGGGAGTACCCGGGACAATGTCTTCCTTAAGTAGGGAGCTGGTCTTTTTGATATTACAGTTTCTTGATGAGGAAAAATTCAAGGAAACTGTTCATAAGTGAGTTGATTATTTCATTTTGCTATATTGATTCATGTTAATTTTCTTTGTTTTTTTTTTGGCTTTTGAGATAGGTTAGAAGATTATGCCATAAGAGTGTTTTTTTTAGATCATGTTATGTGATTTGTTAAAAACCTTGTAGTTAATGCCTTTTTTTTTGTGTGTGTGTTGCAAATGGTGAGAAATCATGGATATTTTGATTAGCAATATAGAAATGTGCTTTGTTAGTACCTAAAAAAGCAATGGTACCCTTCTGTGGTAGGCTTTTTAGTTCATTGACTTTGACTAGATTTTGAGTCCTTGTTTAATGTTTGTTTTGCATGGTGTGCTCGAATTATAGGTTAGAACAAGAGTCTGGTTTTTTCTTCAATATGAAACATTTTGAAGATCAAGTCCAGGCGGGTGAATGGGATGAAGTCGAGCGTTATCTATGTGGGTTCACTAAGGTTGAAGATAACCATTGCTCGACGAAGATTTTCTTTGAAATTAGAAAGCAGAAGTATTTGGAAGCTCTCGACAGGTGAGCACTTATTGTATTGCTGTTAATCTCTTGTTTGTCGTTGTTTAGGATTCACGAACTATGTGTTTCTTGCACTTATAACTTTCTGAAGTGAATAGCGTCAAAGATAATGCAAAGGGTCATATTTCTTTTGTATGGTTGGATTAATCCATGCATTATCTTCTACCAGGCAGGATCGAGCAAAGGCTGTTGAAATTCTTGTAAAGGATCTGAAGGTTTTTGCATCCCTTAACAAGGAACTTTTTAAAGAGATTACACAGTTGCTTACTCTTGATAACTTTAGGTGTGTACTCTTGCATTCCTTTGTTCTTAATTGCTACTTGATTGAATTATGCTAAATTTTCTGTTTGTATTCTGTTATCAGACAAAATAAGCAGCTTTCAAAATACAGTGACACGAAATCTGCTCGGAATATCATGCTTGTAGAGCTTAAGATGCTGATTGGAGCAAATCCCTTATTTCGCGATAAGCTTGCATTCCCAGCTTTTAAAAGTTCACAACTAAGGACCTTAATAAACCAGAGGTGACTTTTACTTATTCTATGGTCGTTTTGAGTGTTTCCGTGTTAATACCTTGATACTTGTAAAAATGATACATAGAACAATTGATACAATTGACTCTAGATTGGTACGGTCTCTGTGAAAAAATATAATGTCGGTAATGACAAAATATCTCAAACAAATAAATAAAAATAAAATAAAAATAAAGAACACACAGATTTTACGTGGAAACCCTTTCGGGAAAAAAAACCACGGGCAGAGGAGAAGAAAATTCACTATGTCGAAAATTCGAATCAATACAAGATGAATAGACTATGTCTATTTATAGGCTTGTAAAGCCATATTCTATTAGGATTGAAACACTTTATCCTAATCAATATAAAATAGATGGAGTTTAATAAGGTTTAAAAAACCTTATTCTAAAATAAAATAAAAGAAGTCTAGTTCTATTTGGATATTACTTTTATTTTATTTTCCATCTTATTTTATTTAAATAAGAATTTGGGTCACTTAATTCTAACAATCTCCACCTTGACACGAATTCTCAATGAACAAGTTCTTCATCGCGAACTTTCAACGAACAAGTTCTCCACCTCTTCCAAAAAACCCCTTAAGGGTTTAACTTCAACGATGAACACCAACCAAGTCTAAGCAATGCCCAAACTTGGTTATAGGAAGTGACTTAGTCATCATATCTGCAGGATTTTCATGAGTACTAATTTTGCTCACAACAATATCACCATGAGCAATAATATCATGAACAAAATGATACCGAACATCAATGTGTTTTGTTCTCTCATGAAACATTTGATCTTTTGTAAGGAAGATGGCACTCTGACTGTCACAAAATACTGTACTGATTTGAAGGTCTTCATTGAGTTCACTAAATAGTCCCTTCAACCAAATAGCTTCTTTACAAGCCTCAGTAATCGCCATGTACTCAGCTTCAGTGGTAGACAAAGCGACTGTAGTTTGCAAAGTGGCTTTCCAACTGATTGCACAACCTCCAATTGTAAAGACATAACCTGTGAGAGATCTTCTTCTATCAAGGTCTCCAGCAAAATCAGCATCAACATACCCAGTGACTCCATCTCTAGTTCTTCCAAACTGTAAGCAAACATCAGTAGTACCTTGTAAGTATCTTAAAATCCACTGAACTGCTTTCCAGTGTTCTTTACCGGGATTCACCATGTATCTGCTAACTGCACTGACTGCATATGATAAATCTGGACGTGAACAAACCATAGCATACATGAGAGATCCCACTGCACTAGAGTATGGAACATGTGACATATACTCAACCTCATCATCTGTTTGTAGGGACAAAGCTGATGAAAGTCTAAAATGAGCTGCTAAAGGAGTACTAACAGGCTTAGCACTCTGCATATTGAACCTGCAAAGAACTTTCTCAATGTACCCTTTCTGGCTTAGGTACAATTTACTTGCTTTTCTATCTCTAAGAATTTCCATACCAAGTATCTTCTTTGCTGGTCCCAAATCTTTCATCTCAAATTCTTCACTTAGTTGGGCTTTGACTTTTCTTATCTCTCCTTTATCTTTTGCTGCTATCAACATGTCATCAACATAAAGGAGTAGATACACAAAAGAACCATCATTGTTTTTCTTATAGTAAACACAACTGTCAAAGCTACTTCTTTTGAAATAATGAGAAGTCATAAAAGAATCAAACCTCTTGTACCACTGTCTTGGTGACTGTTTCAAACCGTAAAGAGACTTTTTCAGCAAGCAAACATAGTCCTCCTTTTCTGAGACTGTAAAACCCTCTGGTTGTTGCATGTAAATATCCTCCTCAAGTTCTCCATGCAAAAAAGCAGTTTTAACATCTAACTGCTCAAGCTCCAAATCATGCATGGCCACAATACCAAGCAAAGCTCGAATCGAACTATGCTTCACAACTGGGGAGAACACATCTGTGAAGTCCACTCCTGGAATTTGACTGTAACCCTTTGCAACAAGCCTTGCTTTATATCTGGGTTCTTCAACTCCTGGAGTCCCTTCTTTCTTTTTATACACCCATTTACAACGAACAGCCTTTTTACCTTTTGGAAGTTTTACAAGATCCCATGTTTTGTTTTTGTGGAGTGATTCCATCTCCTCTTGCATAGCAAACATCCACTTTTCTGAGTCTTCACAACTAGCCGCCTCAGAATAATTAGATGGCTCTTGATTTGCATCTATATCTTCAGCCACATTTAAAGCATAAGCAACTAGATCAGCCTCAGCATACTTCTTTGGAGGTTTAATTTCTCTTTTAGTTCTGTTTTTGGCGATAGAGTATTGTGGTGAAGAAGCAACTTTATTCTCAATTTTTGTACTGGCTTGAGGAGTTGACTCTGTATTAATCTGATGCTCCACCTGCTTTTGATTTTCTTTATTGGAAGGATCTTTAAGAGATAAGTTAGGTAGCATAGCAGTTTCATCAAAAATAACATCTCTGCTAATCACAACTTTTCTATCTTCAGGACACCATAACTTATATCCTTTAACACCAGTTTTATAACCAAGAAAAACATATTTAATAGATCTTGGTTCCAATTTTCCATTATCAACATGAGCATACGCAGGACACCCAAAAATCTTTAAATCAGAATAATCAGCAGGGTTACCAGACCATACCTCTTGTGGAGTCTTTTTCTCAATGGCAATGGATGAAGATCGGTTGATCAAAAAACATGCAGTAGAGGCTGCTTCGGCCCAAAATGACTTTGGTAAGTTGGCATTTGATAACATACATCGAACCTTCTCCATGATCGTTCTATTCATTCGTTCTGCAACGCCATTTTGCTGTGGAGTATGACGAACTGTTAAGTGTCTCACGATTCCTTCTGACTTGCACAGTTTATTAAACTCATCAGAACAGAACTCTAAGCCATTGTCTGTACGGAGGTGTTTTATTTGTTTTCCCGTCTGTTTTTCAATCATAGTTTTCCAAGACTTAAATGCGGAAAACGCATCACTTTTCTGCTTCAAGAAGAACACCCAAATTTTTCTGGAAAAATCATCAATAAAAGTTAGCATATAATTAGCTCCACCTCTCGAAGGCACTCTGGATGGCCCCCACAGATCAGAATGAATATACTCCAAAGTTCCCTTCGTGTTATGAATTCCTCTGGTGAATCGAACTCTCTTTTGCTTCCCAAAAACGCAATGCTCACAGAACTTCAGTTTGCAAATTCCTTGCCCATCAAGAAGTCCTCTTTTGCTTAACTCTGCCATACCATTCTCACTCATATGCCCTAGGCGCATATGCCAAAGTTTAGTAATATCATCATCTGACAGGGAAGAGGAGGCGACAGCTGCATCACCAGTAACAGTAGAACCTTGCAGAACATATAACTTGGCAGTCTTTCTTTGCCCTTTCATCACAACGAGGGAACCTTTAGAAATCTTCAAAACCCCACTTTCAGCTGTGTATTTGTATCCTTTTGAATCAAGAGTACTTAATGAAATTAAATTTCTCTTCAATTCTGGAACATGTCGTACGTCACTAAGTGTTCTGACAACTCCATCAAACATCTTAACTTTAATCGTTCCAACACCTGCGATTTTACACGAAGCATTATTTCCCATCAAAACAACACCTTCAGGCACTGTCTCGTAATTTGTAAACTAATCTCTATTGGGACTCATGTGGAAGGTGCAGCCCGAATCAAGGATCCACTCATCGCTCACTTTAGAATTGATGACTGAAGCGACTAAAAGTTCACCATCACTGTAGTCTTCTACAACATCAGCTTCACCGGAATTTTCTGGTTGTTTTCCCTTTTGATTCGCAGCCTCCCTTTTGATCTTATTCTGTAGCTTATAGCACTCAGATTTAATGTGCCCTTTCTTCTTACAGAAGTTACAAGTTTTACCTCTATTTGAAGACTTTCATCTACCCTTAGATTTACCGCGAGGATTTCGTTCTTGTGTCCTTCCACGATCATCATCAACATTCCGATCTTGTCTCCCACGAACAATGAGACCCTCCCCCTGAGAGTCGGTTTTAGCCACAAGATGCTTCATCTTATCATACGAGGTTAAAGAATTATAAACCTCATCGACTGTGAGAGACTCACGGGTATATAAAATTGTATCTCTAAAGGTTGAATAAGACGGGGGCAACGAACAAAGTAGAATCAACCCTAGATCTTCCTTATCATACTGAACCTCCATGGCCTCCAAGTTTGAGAGAATTTCTTTAAACACTGTTAAGTGTTCGTGCACAGATGCACCTTCCTCCAAACGATAAGCATAAAGACGTTGCTTCATATGCAGCTTGCTGGTTAGAGTTTTCGACATGCATATTTGTTCCAGCTTTTTCCATAATCCAGCGGCGGTCTTCTCCTTCATCACATCTTGCAAAATTTCGTTAGACAAATGCAGATGTAACTGTGTTAATGCCTTTCGATCCTTACGCTTCTTCTCTTCATCTGTTAATGTTGAAGACATCTTATCTATCCCTAGCAGGGCGTCCTCTAGATCCATCTGCGCAAGAACTGCTTGCATCTTAATCTGCCATAACGCAAATCTGGTGTTGCGATCCAACAGCGGAATTTCATACTTCAAAGACGCCATTAACGTGATTGAGATGAAAAAACCCGGAAGCTCTGATACCAATTTGTGAAAAAATATAATGTCGGTAATGACAAAATATCTCAAACAAATAAATAAAAATAAAATAAAAATAAAGAACACACAGATTTTACGTGGAAACCCTTTCGGGAAAAAAAACCACGGGCAGAGGAGAAGAAAATTCACTATGTCGAAAATTCGAATCAATACAAGATGAATAGACTATGTCTATTTATAGGCTTGTAAAGCCATATTCTATTAGGATTGAAACACTTTATCCTAATCAATATAAAATAGATGGAGTTTAATAAGGTTTAAAAAACCTTATTCTAAAATAAAATAAAAGAAGTCTAGTTCTATTTGGATATTACTTTTATTTTATTTTCCATCTTATTTTATTTAAATAAGAATTTGGGTCACCTAATTCTAACAGTCTCCGTGAGCTCATTTTTCTCTGTTGAACTTTTCAGTCTGAATTGGCAGCATCAGCTTTGCAAGAAACCTCATCCAAACCCTAACATTAAAACTCTTTTTATGGATCTTTCTTGTTCTCCCTCTACTAATGGTGCTCGTCCTCCTCCACCAACTAGCAGTCCTCTTGTCGGACCAATTCCCAAGGCTGGGGCATTCCCTCCCATCGGTGCTCATGTTGTAAGTATTTTGCATTATTTTTTCTCATACAAAATATATACATCATTCTTAAAAAAAATTCTTGGATGACTCCGATGTGCAGCCATTTCAGCCTGTCGTTTCCCCATCTTCTGGTGCTATTGCGGGGTGGATCTCAAGTGGTAATCCTTCTTTACCTCATGCAGCTGCTGTTGCGGCAGGTCCTCTTGGTCTTGTCCAGCCTTCTAATGCAGGTAGGAACAGTGCAATTGGTTTTTGGTGTCTTTGTATAATAATGTTTCGGCAAACTTGCATTATTTGACTATTTTTTGCCTCGATGGTTCAGCTGCATTCCTTAAGCATCCGAGGACACCATCTGGTATGCCAGGAATGGATTATCAGTCAGCCGATTCAGATCATTTGATGAAGCGCATTCGTACTGGCCAAGCTGACGAGGTACAGATATATTGTGCAATTTCCCGGGTTTCCTCAGTTTTTTTTACTCATTTAAATCCAATGGCTTCTGCAGGTATCCTTTTCCGGTATCGCACATACTCCCAATGTGCACTCAGAAGATGACATTCCAAAAACCGTTGTGCGTGCTCTTAATCAAGGGTCTAATGTCATGAGCATGGACTTTCATCCTCATCAACAAACTATTCTCCTAGGTAAATATTTTTTTTTTTCTTCTTCATGTCACTTTGCTATGGACTTCTAAAAATTTTAGCACGTGTTGATGGATTTACTTTTTATTTTAGTTGGCGCGAATGTTGGTGACATCAGCCTTTGGGAAGTAGGTCCTCGGGAAAGATTGGCCCATAAACTGTTCAAAGTTTTTGATATCTCAGCTGCTTCCATGCCCTTGCAGGTACTCTACAATTTCCTCTGGTTTTACCAATTCATCATTCTTTGTCAATTCTTACCAATTATACCTTCCTACCATATAAAACACAGACAAAGATACGCTTTGGAACTTGAATGATGATCTGATATCAGTAACCTTTGACCTAACATTGATCTTTCTGTCTTTATTCAACACCAGACAGCTCTATTGAACGACGCTGTGATATCAGTCAACCGATGTGTTTGGGCACCTGATGGACTTATGCTTGGTAAGCTTCGCTTGAAACTTGAATACTCTTTGATCTCCCTGTCTTCCCTTCCTCGAAGTTGCTTTTATATGTTCTCGAATCAAATATTGCTTTTTCTATAGGTGTTGCATTTTCAAAACATATAGTCCAGATATATCAGTATAATTCAACTAGTGATTTAATATCGCATTTGGAGGTAAGCCTATCACATGTAACAAGATATATTGGAATTCACAAAGAAGAAGGTCATCAACAGCTTATTATATCTTTTAGATTGATGCTCATGTTGGAGGTGTTAACGACATAGCATTTGCTTATCCCAACAAGCAATTTTGTATCATTACTTGTGGTGACGATAAGACGATCAAGGTATTAACTTTTGACCCTATTTAATATTTGTAGGTTGAATAAAATGTGTTTATTGATATTGAAATATTTTGTGTTTGGCAGGTATGGGATACTGTAGGTGGACGTAGACTTCATAATTTTGAAGGCCATGAAGCTCCGGTATATTCTGTTTGCCCTCATTATAAGGAAAATATTCAGGTAAATCTCAATTAGAAATTACTATTACCATTCTACTCTTTGTTTCTGCTTCTTGGTATTCGTTCATGGTTGTTCCGCAGAATTTTGGCCTGAAAATTTCATTTCCATCCTCATAGTTCTGTATGAGCAGTTTATTTTCTCCACTGCCATTGATGGGAAGATTAAAGCTTGGTTATATGATTGCTTGGGGTCTAGAGTGGACTATGATGCTCCCGGACTTTGGTGTACGACAATGGCTTATAGCGCTGATGGAACTAGGTAAAAATGTTAATTTGTTGGAGAGATGGCACTTTCATATATAAATATACACATATTTATTTGGAAGTCTTGGCATGTTTCCACATATACATGTACATAATTAACCATTGCATTATTCGTATTTTATATGCATCGGAAATATTTCAAATTAAGAAGATTGTGGTTTATTTTCCCTTGGTTCATCTGATCCTGAAAAATAGTTCATTTTAGATGGTGTCTGATCTTGTTTTTAAGGCTTATTTCGATGTTATTTATGTTCAAGCTTGATATGCATATGAGCAAAAACTCGGATTTATTCCCGTAGGCTTTTCTCTTGTGGAACAAGTAAGGACTTTGAATCCCATTTAGTCGAGTGGAATGAGAGTGAAGGAGCAATCAAAAGAACATATTCTGGTTTTAGGAAGCGTTCATTAGGTGTTGTCCAGTTCGACACAGCAAGGAACAGGTTCTTAGCAGCCGGCGATGAATTCCAAATTAAGTTTTGGGACATGGATAATACTGCCATGTTGACAGCTGTTGACGCAGACGGCGGGTTGCCTGTTAGTATTGTTACAGTTTTTTTCCCCCACAAGTAGGTTTAAGTTGCATGTTGTAATAATCCATTTTAATCCTTTTACAGGCCAGTCCAAGACTAAGGTTCAACAAGGAAGGGTCGTTGTTGGCTGTTACAACTAGTGATAATGGTATCAAATTCTTGGCTAACAGTGATGGTTCACGCTTGATACGAATGTTGGAGAGTAGGGGCGTTGTTATCCCAACATTATCAACGCCCCTACTCTCCAACATTCATATCAAGCGTGAACTATCACTGTTAGCCAAGAATTTGATACCATTATCACTAGTTGTAACAGCCAACAACGACCCTTCCTTGTTGAACCTTAGTCTTGGACAGGCATGTAAAAGGATTAAAATGGATTATTACAAGAAGCAACTTAAACCTACTTGTGGGGAAAAAAAACTGTAAGAATACTAACAGGCAACCCGCCGTCTGCGTCAAAAGCTGTCAATATAGCAGTATTATCCATGTCCCAAAACTTAATTTGGAATTCATCGCCGGCTGCTAAGAACCTGTTCCTTGCTGTGTCAAACTGGACAACACCTAATGAACGCTTCCTAAAACCAGAATATGTTCTTTTGATTGCTCCTTCACTCTCATTCCACTCGACTAAATTGGATTCAAAGTCTTTACTTGTTCCACAAGAGAAAAGCCTACGAGAATAACTCCGAGTTTTTGCTCATATGCATATCAAACTTGAACATAAATAACATCGAAATAAGCCTTAAAACAAGATCAGACACCATCTAAAATGAACTATTTTTCAGGGTCAAATGAACCAAGGGAAAATAAACTACAATCTTCCTAATTTGAAATAGTTCCGATTCATCTAAAATACGAACAATGCAATGGTTAATTATGTACATGTATACGTGGAAACATGCCAAGACTTCCAAATAAATATGTGTATATTTATATATGAAAGTGCCATCTCTCCAACAAATTAACATTTTTACCTAGTTCCATCAGCGCTATAAGCCATTGTCGTACACCAAAGTCCGGAGCATCATAGTCCACTCTAGACCCCAAGCAATCATATAACCAAGCTTTAATCTTCCCATCAATGGCAGTGGAGAAAATAAACTGCTCATACAGAAACAGTTTGTAAACTATGAGGATGGAAATGAAATTTTCAGGCCAAAATTCTGCGGAACAACCATGAACGAACACCAAAAAGCAGAAACAAAGAGTAGAATGGTAATAGTTGTCGAAACCATTTTTTTTTTAAAAACGAAGTCGACTTTAATTTTTGAAAATGGAAGCAAAAAAAAGGTGTCGCCACCAATTTTTTTTTTTGCTGAGTTGTGATCGGGTCACCTCGAAAAGTGGTTGTTTTTTAATAAACATTTTGATTTATGAAAACAACTATTTTGGTCTACAAAAATCAGAAAGACGAGTTCGGGAGTCGGTTACGCACGAGGAATGATTAGCACCATCGATACGCCCAAAATTGGTACCTAGTTGATTAATTAGTATCTTAGTGTCGAAGATTTAAAGAATTTAAAATACGATCCCTCATTTATGGTGATGCTTAAAAAGTCATTTGGATAAATTGAAAATGTGTGTCAGAGGCCGTCTCGTCTCAAAGTGAAATGTCATATACAATACGTTAGGACACAACACCTCGACCTTCGAGGCTAAACTTGCCTTTTATTTGAAACTCATATATTCAATTTTGGAAGGATATTCAGATACTTAGAGTAAACGAGAAAATCAAAACTCAATACGTTAGGGCACGATTTCTTGAATTTCTACCTACAGAATATTGCCTTGATTTGAAAAATCTTATCTCGAGATATCAAAACGTCACATCCAATGCGTTAGGACACGACATCTCGAATTCTCAAGAATAAGCCTTTTATTTAAAATTTATGTTTTTGTCTTTTGTTTTTGTTTTTGTTTTTTTTTTTTAAAGATATTCGGTTTTTTAGATTAAAAAAGAAAAATCGAAACCCAATACGTTAGGGCACGACTTCCCGAATTCTAAGTACAGAATATTGCTTTCAAAAAGAATTATTTTTTATGTCGGGCAAAATGTAATATGATTTTGTAATAAAATACGGAAAAAAATTACTGGGTTAATATGTGCAATGAAATGATGATGACGACAATGATGAATAATTTCAGCGATAATATTGAATAACATAAATTTGCAAATATGAAAAAAACATAAATAAACATATAATGAATATGAGAAATAAAATACAGATTAAACAACAACAATAATAAAGTAAAATAATAATAATAATAATAATAATAATAATAATAATAATAATAAGTAAAATGGCGAAATTAATTAATAAAATGTCAAAATAATGAAAAAATGATTAAATTGAAAACGGAACAGAAAGTTTGGGCCAAATTTAAAAATAAATAAAGAGAAAAGGACTGATTTGAATGCACAGAAACAGTGGAGGGACCAAAAGAACAAAAAAACCTCCTATCCAAAATGTGCAACTCTAGGATGGACTAAAATGAAAAACGTGATAAATCATAGGGCCCAATTAAAATATAAAGGAAACTTAATTGCAAAAAATAAAAATGCGGAAAGGTCATTTGCACAATTAGACCATTATACAAAAACACGCGGATCCTAAGGTTGGTGTAATACCCCGAAAATTTCTATCCTTGATATAGTAAAATAAGGAAATAAAGACTATGTCAACAAAATATATGTAGGAAGTATATTATGATGTATTAATCCAAGAAAGGACTAAATTGTAAAAGTGAGAAAAGTTTTGTGGCCCAAGAGTAAATACTTAAAATTTAAGGGGTTAAAGTGTAAATATGATAAAGTTGAAGGACCAATAGTGAAAATATTTTAAGGCTAGAATAATCTAGAAACTAAGGAAAATTGATGAATTAGGACTAAATTGAATAGGTGAAGAATTATGAGGGACTAAATGTAATTTTACCAAATTAAGTGATGACTCAAGGATGGAATTTTAAAAGATCATGAAGGGTAAAATGGTCAATTGGAAGAGAGGGAAATCTAGAAAGTAATAATGATGTTGGTGATATTTATAATTATTTAATTAGATAATTATTATTAATATAATATTTTAATAAGATATTTTATTATTTTATTATTTTATTAAGTGTATATATATGTGTGTGTGGAAAGAGAAAAGGGAGAACATACCATCCACCTTCCATGCACCCAACGTATGGAGAGAAAAAGGAAGAAAGAAACTTTCATTTCTTTACAATTTGGTCCTTCCACCAAAAATTCACCATTTTCACCTAGAAATCAAAAGAATTTCCATAGCTACCGAAAGAGAAAAATGTTAAGGAGACTATGGGGAGTTAGAATGTTAAGTTAGACTCAAGAAATAGAAGCTGGACGAGAGAGAAAATCAAGTTAAAGATTGATATCAAGAGGACAAGGTAAGAACATTAAGATTTCCATATGATTTTAAGTTTAATATTTTTGAAAAAGCATGGAAATGATGTTAATGTAGAGTTTTCTTATATATAGTTCTATGTTCTTGATATATTAGTGAAGAGAAAATAAGAGAAAGTGATGGGAAATATTGTAGAGAAAGGAAATAAGGGTGTTATAAATTTAGTAATTAATATCTTGCACTAAAACAGTTTTGGACAGCAGCAGTAAGCTAACTTTGAAAAATCACCAAAAATGATAGAAACTGAATTAGGAGTTGCGTGAGATATGGAATTAAAGCTTGTTGAGTCTATTTTCATATAAAATAAACAGAACAGTAAATGAATTCTGTATTCTGAGATATTTATATTTTTATGAGACTGGTTTAGAATGATTTTGGGATCCTCTGTTCTGGCTTGGAAAAATCATTAAAAATTGTATAAAAATAATTATGGGACATAATTTATATGGTTAGATTCTTAAATGAGTCTAGTTTTATAAGAAAAAAACGTGAATATCATTTGAATTCTGTACAAGGAGATAATTAAATTTTACTGAAGAATGGTCAGAACTGTCAAATAGCAAAATAGGGAAGAGTTTAATGAATAATCTGTACTAATTGGCTAAACCAAAAATTCTGAAAATTTTATGGTAAGAAGATATGTGATCCTAGTTTCAGGGAAAATTATCGGATCTTAATTTGGAGTTCTGTAGCTCAAGATATAAATAATTTAGTGACTATAACTCAATTGGACAGTTTTGAATATACATAGTGAAATTATTGATAATGTTACTTATAAGCATGTTATATAAATTAAGGATGTGGAATGGAGAGGAGGAGGAGGAAAATATGTATGAATATTCAGTTAGCATGACTAATTTGTATGTTTTAAGCTCAAGGACTAAATCGAATAAAAGTAAAACTTTATGGGTAATTTTGTAAAAATGTTAGAAATGATCAAATTACATGAAATGGATTATTTTATTATTAAATTGAAATTTTTAAATGAAAATTGTTAATTTAGTTCAAGATCGGGGGAAAACATGTTTTAAGGATTAAATTGAAAAGTGTTGAAATTATGGAAAATTTTGATATTTTATAGAATTTATGGGCTCTCATTAATATGTATGATGACAACGGCTGGAAATAAAGATTAAATTGCAAGAATTTATTTTTCTGAGCCTAAGGGTAAAATTGTCATTAATTAAAAGTTTGGGGGCCAAATGGTAATTTTGCCTAGAGCATTAATTGAATGTATTAGAATATGGAATGAATGAAAACAATGGTCAAATTTATTTATAAAGATCCCAACGACTCAAATGCGAGACTTGAACGTGAAAAAGAAAAGATATCGGATTAATGAATTTATAAACACGGACGAGCAACGAGGTAAGTTCGTGTAACTTGAATTGTATTTTTAAATACTTGAAATATGTGGTTATGTGATGAAAATATGATTTGAATGATCAATGCATAATAATTGATGAAATATTGATAATACTCGATATAAAAAGAAAGTAAATCCCGGTTGAATGGAATGGATTTTGATGGATCATTGAAAAAGGAATTGACGGTAAAAAGGATCTAGTCCGGACGGGTGATCCTATTCTGATATAGCCCTCCCGAAGAATACAGGAAAAAGGATTAAGCCCGGAAGGGTGATCCTAATATCAACCCTCCCGAAGAATATATGGGAAATGAGGTTCGTGGGAGTGTGCTGGTGGCTTTCCCGAATAATATATGTGTATAGGCCCTTCCGAAGAATACATGGGAGCTGAGGTTCGTGGAAGTGTGCCAAGAATTGAGGTTCGCGGGAGAGTAAGGTTCGCGAGAGTGTGCTTACTGAAATGAAATGTGTAAGACCATGGTTGAAAGATACCATGGCAATGAATAAGACCATGGTTGAAAGATACCATGGCAACATATTGAGAAAATGAATAAGACCATGGTTGAAAGATACCATGGCAATGAATAAGATCATGGTTGAAAGATACCATGGCAACACATGCATATGAATTGACGGACCCAGAATTGTACACTAAAAGTGCACTCCTGTATGAATTGATGGTTAATAAGATTGTACACCAAGAGCGTACTATCGGAAACCCATCGAAATTCCGAGAAATTCAACAGAATAAATATAGAAGATGGTAAATATATAGCTAAAAAGGGTAAATGTGAATTAATGGATTACGGATTTGCATATTTTAAGTATACTATATGATTTTAACTATCGATATTCCGATAAATTCAGTAGGTAAGAATCCTGATCAGAAAAGGAAATATGTATATAAAAAGACTCGTACATATATATTCCTGAAGTACATGAAAAATGATAGTGATACTGGATATATGGAAATATAAGATGATGATATTTGTACATGGAATTTATTGATGAATATATGCATCCATGATTATAGATCTGTATACCTTAAATGCGACGATATTTTGAATGAATGAATAAAGTCCCGACATGGAATAATTCGAGCACGAAACAATAATCATGAAATTGAACTTGAAAAAAATACGAAAATGATATTTACTCTATATTTTAAAATATGACATGGAAAATACATCATACATGTATATGAAACTTACCTGATAATTATGCATATTTAAGATTATGAATTGTCCCGGAATAAATATATGCAAAATTCATGAAAGCAATAATACATGAAATTTTGGTATAATGAATGATTTCTGTTTTTGAAGAAATGGCAAGAGAATAATATGTATCATGATACATGAATATATGGTTATCTTTAATATGCTGATACATGGAAATTAGGTAAGCCGTGAAGAATAATAATCTCAAGTATGATATGTTGATAAAATGAGTTTATCGATTCTAAAATTCATATGAAATATGTACTAGTATGATAACAACTGTTGTTGTTGACGCTTAGACAAGTGCCAAGTTATTGGTCAATTGGTAATATGGTTATTATATGATATGTTAAAAGGATAAATGATCAAATGAAAATAAGCTTGCACAGCGGAAGAGTGGTAAAATTTAAGTTGTACAATTTCTTATAAAATGAGTTATCATGTGATTAATTAAAAAAATTCTATAAACTCCAGTAATACCTCATGACCCTATTCCAATGATACACACGGGTTGGGGGTGTTACAGTTGGAGTGAGTCGGATCGGGTCGGACCAGGGCAAAACGACGTCGTTTTGGCACTGATGCTGGAGTCCAAAACAGCGCCATTTATGACCCTCTACAAATACCAAAATCCTTAAAAAAAAATTATTTTCCTTCCTACTTCACACAAAAAAAACTTGGAATCCTCTCCCTTCTCTCTCGATTCTCTCCTTCCGGCCCAAACTCCGGCCAGTCGTCGCCGTCCTCTGCCACTGGCGATCGCCGTGTACGGTGGCCGGAGGTCAAAACTTCCCTCTTTTCTTGGCGCATTTTTAGGTATTTGTTTTCTTTTTATTTATGTTGTATTTATGTATGTAGATATAAAAAGTAGTTTCAAATAACAAGAATATACAAAATAAATAATAAAAATGAAATCACCTTGGGATTTTCAATTCTGATTTTGGGATTTTTGGTTAACCTGATTTAGTGTTATTCTAACTTTGGTAGTATTTGAGTCACTGCTTGTGTTTGAAATCTCTGTTTTGTTTGAAAACTATGGTTTTGTATTCATAAAATGTCGAAATCCCTATAATGGATTTTTCGATTGGCTTTTATAGCCCTTTTACAAACTTTGTTTATTATTTGCTATCATTTCTTCATTTATTCTTGCAGGTGCAGACGCAAGTGAAGGGCGGTGGCATGGGCGATGGCCAGAGGCGGTGCAGATGTGTTAGAAGGCTCAAAAGCCAGAAGACCCTAGGTGCAGCGCACCTAGGGTTTGAGAGTCTGATTGTGTTGGGCATTTTGGGTCATTTGGGCTAGGGTAGGTTTAGTCTAGTTGGGTTTTATTTAGTTGGGCTCGGGTCTTAGGGTAATTAGGCTAGTCATTTGGTTTGGGTTTAAGGTTAGTTTGTTTGGGCTTGGGGTCCGATTGGGCTATTGATTTAGGTTAGGTGGGTTTAAATAGGTTTGTTTGGGTTAAATGTTGGGTTTGATTTTTAAGTTTTGGGTTTTAGCTTGTAATTGGGCTTCGGGTTTGGATTTGGTGGGGTTTTTTGGTTTATTTTTAAGGTTGTAAAATGGGCTTTGAATTATTTGTAGGCCCCGAGCAAAATTGGGCTTGTACAGCTGCCCCTCTTTGCTCGTAATTGTATAACAAGAACAGAGCAAAGACTTTTAAAAAAGACCAATTTTACCCGGTCTAGCTGAGTCTAGGCTTATGTTGGCCATGCTCTCTTCCAGGTAGCCTCGTTCTAGTCCACCGTATCTTATTGCTTTGATCCACTCCATCGCTACTTTAGAGAGATAGGACCTATAGCTTCAATCTGCTCCAATGCGATTTCAGGGAGAAAAGATTTGTAGCCTAGATCTTCTCTGCTGGAACTTCAAGGAAATAAGAATTGATCATCAATGTAATTGCAAGGAGAGGGGATTTGTAGCTTCGACCTACTCCTGCTAGAACTTCGAAGAGATAAAAACTGGTAATTTCAACCTGTTCCACCGTTGTTTCCGGGAGATAGGGTTGATGGCTAAAATCTGCTCCATTGCCGATATATGGAGATAAGATTCGTCGTCTTTGATCTGTTCCACTGTAACTTCAGGGAGATAAGATCTACAATCTTCAGTTTGCTCCTCTACAACTTCAAGGAGATAAGACTTGTATCTTCAACTTGCTCAACTACAACTTCAGGGAGATAAGGTTAGTGGCTTAAATCTACTCCATTGCCGATATTTGGAGATAAGATTTACCGTCTTCGATCTGCTCCACTGCAACTTCAGGGAGATAAGATCTTCAATCTTCAATCTGCTCATCTGCAACTTCAGGGAGATAAGACTTGTATCTTCAACCTGCTTCATTGCAACTTCAGGGAGATAAGGTTGGTGGCTAATCTGCTCTATTTCCGATACATGGAGATAAGATTCACCGTCTTCGATCTACTCCACTGCAACTTCAGGGAGAAAAGATCTTTAATCTTCAGTCTGCTCCTCTATAACTTCAGGGAGATAAGACTTGTATCTTCAACCTGCTCCACTGCAACTTCAGGGAGATAAGGTTGGTGGCTTAAATTTACTCCATTGCCGATACATGGAGATAAGATTTGCTGTTTTCGATCTGCTCCATTGTAACTTTAGGGAGATAAGATCTTCAATCTTCAGTCTGCTCCTCTGTAACTTCAAGGAGATAAGACTTGTATCTTCAACCTGCTCTACTGTAACTTCAGGGAAATAAGGTTGGTGGCTTAAATTTGCTCCATTTTTGATACATAGAGATAAGATTCGCCGTCTTCGATCTGCTCCACTGCAACTTCAGGGAGATAAGATCTTCAATCTTCAGTCTGCTCCTCTGTAACTTTAAGGAGATAAGACTTGTATCTTTAACCTGCTCCACTGCAACTTCAGGGAGATAAGGTTGGTGGCTTAAATCTACTCCATTGCCGATACATGGAGATAAGATTCGCCATCCTCGATCTTGTTCTACTACTGCTTAGGGTGACAAGATCTACGAATTCACCGATGTTGCTACACCGTCCTCTGGGGGACATATCCTGTAGACTTGGTTTCTAGCCTAATTTCTGGATGAATTATCATTGAATTTGTGGAATTTGATGCTCCTAATCCTTTAATTTCATGTTTTATACTTAGGGGGCATAAAGAAGAGAAAAGAGCAAGGAACGGGCCAAAAACGGGCAAATCAGGACTAAATCAATAATTAACACGGCCTAAAAGTTCGTCACACGAGCGTGCCATACGGCCGTGCCATATTAACAGGCTCGAGCACAGCCTCCACATTGACTCACATGGGCGTGGCACACGGGCGTGTCCTTGTCGTGATGAAGTTCAATTTCACTCAGAAAAGGCTACTTAAGGGCTAAGAAAAACATTCTAAACTCTATATAAAGACCCTAGAAGGCCACCACAAAGGGAGAAGTCTTCTCATCAGGAGACATTCTTTTCCCGCCAAGACGAAGAGCTAAAGGCAGGGAATTATTCGAAGGAAAGCCGGTTGATCCATCTCAGAAGCCAGGATCTACATCAATATAGAGGATCTCTCTTCTATCCCTTCAGGGGTTTTGGGTTTTCTTATGTTTTGTTATTTTATTCATTCTAAGATGTTTCTTTTTATAATTATGAACTAAAACCCCAAAATATCTAAGGGGGATGAAACCTAAGACAAATCTTGTTATTGTTATCTGAACTGTATGATAAATATTTGATTTGTTCTTAATTGTGTTTTTAACTCTTGAATTGATATTTTCGGGATATTAATTTAAGTCGAATGTGCTTATACAGAGGAGCAAAAGTCCCTATATAGGAGTAGAGCCAACACAATTAAGTAGATTTGATCACAATCCTAGACATAGGACGACGAAAATCTGCCGGATTAGAGTCAAATCTAATATGGGGAGCCATAGATCGAGTTAATGCAAGACTAGGGGTTTTAATTAGAAAGAGATTTCAATTAATCAACCTAGGATTAGTTGTTCTTATCCTTGACGGAGATATTAACATAATTTAGGGATCTCTACGGATCAAGTCAAATGAAGAAATTGTCTAGTTCAGAGTTAGATAATAAGTAAAGTCTAGGTGGATTCTTCCTTAGGTATTGCCCTCATCAATTAGTTTTCCCAAAAGCAATTTCCCAATTTACTCTTTGTGGCATCCTTAGTTAGTTTAGAGTTAATTAGTTTACACAAACCACCTCTTTATCTTTATGCTAGATAATTGGAAGGAAGTCACTACTAGTATTTTTAGTTCCTTGGATTCGATATTCCGGTCTTGCCACTAACTATACTACTATTCGATAGGTGCACTTACCTTTATCGTGATATTAGTTAGTTTATAGGTTTGATCAGTTTTTATTACTTCATCATCACGAGATCAGTATGCTTAGTTGCATGATGTTGGGTTAATAGGAAGAATGCATATATCAGCATCAGAAGATAAAAGATGGTATTATCAAAGGACCTACTGTTGTAAGTTTTGCTCCAACACAAGAAACTCCTACTTTCCTAGAAACAACTTATCTAATAACATTTTTTTATGAGTGATTACTGCTTGTTTGTTTATATGACCACTCTATGTTCTTGGAAGGTTACTGTTCTTAGAACTACAAGGAAATGAATCCAATAGAATAAAATGGTACTCAAGTTATTGGTGAAACTATTGTGCTTAACTCAAAAATTGTTTAAAAATAGTAGGTTTCAATTATCGATAATTGCTTAAAGAATGAGAATTGAAAACCTAGCAAAACATTTCACTTTGTGAGGAGGCAACTGTGAAAATTCATTTTGATTGGGGTTATGAATGACTAGGTTCTTTACTTATATATGATTACACTTGCCAATTTATGATTTTAAGTTCGGTTGAAGAGAACGATTAAATACTTTCATTTTACGGATGTGGGTTTCATGTGTAAACCATTTAAGTCTAAGATATTCATCAATTTTATTACTTTCCAATTTGTCTTTTTATAAATTTCTCACTTTATCTTGAAGCAAAGCCATAGGTAAATGGCAAAGTTTATTTTCCAATTTCTTATTTATTTGTGCTCATTTTTTCTATTTTTTCTGATTTTCTTTTTCTGAATTTTTATTTTTTAAAATTTGAGCTTTTAAATAGTGAATAATTAGTTTAACCAGTTCGATCATCGATCCAATTTGAAAACTCAATAAACTATCACGTGGAAAGAGATTTTATCAAACATCAAATTCCAAAGTACAGATTTCATAAAAATAGATTATACCCAAACCGAATACACTTGTAATTTATATCTAAAAAGATTAAATTTTAGCATAACTGGAACCATTAGCAACTAAAAGAAAGTAAAGTTCATATATGCTTAAAGCACGTTTTTTCCGTGTTGCGAAAATCAAATAGAAGGTGGATCTTTGGATATAATCATTATTTAAGGGTTTGTTCAGTGTTTGAAGCTGAGCTCCAAGGGATTTTAGATGGTTTGGCTCTCCTACAAAAGCGGGCTTGGATATAGTGTTGATCCAAACTGATAATTTATAAGTAGCCAAAACCATTCAACATAGTCAGTTGGTAAATTCGAATTCAACCTTGCCTAAGAGGATCTTTCAATTGGTAGTCTGTTAGATATTAAAAAAATTAAGCGTGAAGAATAGAATTATAGATTCACTAGCTAAAATGGCAACTGATAAGAATCATAACATTCAAGGATCGTAACATTCAAATTTATAGACCCGGACTACTCAAATACGAGGTTAGATCGAGGCAAGGAAAAAGTCTCGGATTAGTAGATTTATAAACAAACAAGTATCGAGGTAAATTCGTGTAACTTATCATTAAATCTTGAAATGCTTGAAATGCATGTTACACGATACAAATGTTAATTGGATGTTCAATGTATAGAATATGAGGAAATGCTTGAAATTTCTTGAGAAAAGAGATAAATCTCAGTTGAAATAATGAAATTTCAATGGATTAATTGTAAAGGGGTGATTTTTGCATGCGTCGCAGAAAGGATTTAGCCCAGACGGGTAATCCTGATATAAGCCCTCTCGAGCATATGTTAAAGATTGGATTTAGCTCGGACGGGTAATCTAAAATAAGCTCTATAGAATAATAGTCACTGAAAGGATTTAGCCTGGACTGGTAATCCTGACAAAACTTTTTAAGCATATGTTACAGATGATTTAGCCTGGACTAGTAATCTTACTGTATAAGATGTGGCTTGAGAGTAAGCTCTCTGATATTTGTGAACATAAATTGACGGATTATGGATTTGTACACTTTAAGTGTACCACGTAAAAGTATCCTTCGATATTTCGATAAATTCAACGGACAAAAATCTTGAAAATGGGTTAATGGAACTTGAATGATTTGGTCTTAAGATTGTACAAGTGACATGGAAGTAATAAGCATATAGAAATTATGGAATGATAAGCTCATCTATGTAATGGTATTATATGAAATTATTTGACTAACTCAATGTAACACCTCCTAACCCTATACCGTCATCGGTACAGGATTACGGAGTATTACCGATCAGTACAGTTCAGGTATGAATAATACATAAGTAATTATTAAACCAATTCCTACCATATATCGTTACCAACTTTAGTTTATTTATTTTATCAATACATTGACAATTCAAAATGACACACACAAAAGACATCCTAGGTACATGCCATTACCAATAATTAACATGTTTTACCTCATTGAATTCAGGATCGGCCTGGAATGCTGATTCAATGATCTGGCTTTATTTATCCTGCGTACAAAAATAAATCGTACGCTGAGTATGAACTCAGTGGTATTTCTATAATCTGAATACTAAATAATAAAAATAAATATTACAAACTCTTAAAATCATATAATAAACACAATGATATAATTGTTCAATATCATTAAGTAATAATCAACTACTTACTTTTCAATCAGTAATCTGTTTTAATCCAACCTCTATATCAGTCAATATTTTTTAATATCAATCAGTTTATCATTATCATTTAGTAATAATCAATTATTCTTTGATAATTAGTTTTCAACATGTATTTACAATTTACTTGAATAATAATATTATTCACCTTTCATTCAATATTCTATACTTTTCCATTTCAATAACAGTCAATATTCTTTAGTAACAATCAATTAATCTTTATTGTTCAGTATCAGTCAGTCATCAGTATTAATTAGTTATTCAGTAATAATCATTTATTCAGTAACAGTCTTTTATTCAGTAACAGTCAATTATTCAGTAATAATCAGTTATTCAGTAACAGTCATTTATTTAGTAGCAGTCAGTTATTTAGTACCTCTATTTACCCCTATTAACATAACTCGGACTTGGACGGATACACGAATCCAACCCACACACCGGAATAGCACACAGTGTTCATTGGCCGAAGCCGAAACAGTAACAGTACGGTACACAGAGTACCTCATCGGAATAAATCCAGAACAGTAACAGTAATAGTAACAGTATTCAACACACAAAGTGCTGAATCGGTAACAGTAACAGTAACTGTATTCGACACACAAAGTGCCAAATCGGTAACAGTAACAATAACAGTAATCGGCACATAGGTGCCTGATCAATAAGCCGGCAAAACCCATACTCTTTCATATCCTATGGCATGCCAACTATATCCAACTTAGCTCGATACTGTTAATAGGATTTTTGGTTCACTTTCTTAGTTCAGTATCACTTTCAATTTATTTACAGGTTCTTTTTAATACCATAATAATCACATATTCATATTTATTTCATCACATTTCCAAATCAATATATTTTTCAATATAACATACATTCATATTCAATTTCACATCAATCACATATATCTATATAAATACAATAAATTTAACATATATCAATTAATCCATTTCAATTATACAACACTATAATTCTTACCTTAGCCTTTTTCCATATACTTTATGCAATGGCCTAAATTCAAGGTTATCGGAACAGTGGTTTCGTAACCACAAATCCGATTTAAAGAGAAATTTATTTTAATATTTTTGCATAAATATTGATATGATAGGAAAATTGTATGAAAATATCGATAAAAAAATTTTACCGATTTAGTGGTTAGTTAGAAAAAAAAGAAATTATTGAAGAAATTAGGTAAAACAAGTTATCGAGACCTCGATCTCGTAAAATCGAGTCGAAAATATTTTTATAAATATTTATGAAATGTTAGTAATATGGTATTAAAATTTCGTTAGAAAATTTTAACGTTTGGGCAGTCAATTAAATGAAAAGGACTAAATTGGAAAATGTGTAAAAGTGGTTAGGATGATTAAATAGCTTAAGTGTTTAATGAGAAAGGATTTAAAATGCAAATAGACCCAAAATTTATTTGGACTGGACAGCAAGGGCATAAAATCAGCAAGAAAATGGGTGATTTAAGGGCAAAATTAGAATATTGCATTATTAACTAAATAAAACTAGGACTAATATAGAAATATCTAGATTTCTTGAGATTTCTCTTCATTCTCATCAGCCAAAACGCCATAGGAGGGCTTCTTTAAGCTGGTATTTCATAATTTTTGCACCAAGTGAGTTAATCTCTGCCTTTTTCTTGTAATTTTTGTGCTTTTAAGACCTTTACAACTAGGTCCTACTATTAAATTCATTAGTTTTTGATTTCATGGATGAAATTGAAAGTCACCATGGTTGAGTGTTGTAAGTATATGATGATTTAGAATGAAACTTAAGCTTTAATCTTGTTATATGATGGTTTTATTGAATGAAATGAATAGAAAGTGGATATTTAGGACCTATTTATAAAAGAGTGTGAAATTGAAGTCTAGTGCTTGAATTTTTATCTCCAAAGGCTATAAAGCAGTTTAAAATGATAGAATAAAGTGTTAATTGAGAAAAATCAGCTCAATTGGGAGGTTAATTGAGTAGGGACGAAATTATCACTTATTAAAAGCTTAGGGGGAAAATGGTAATAAACCCCTTGCACTAAAACAGTTTTGGACACCAGCAGTAATCTAACTTTGAAAAATCACCATAAATTGTATAAATCGAATTATAGGGTGAAAAAAATATGGAATTAAATCTTATTGAGTCTAGATTCTCATAGAAGAAACGGTGTAAGCAATGGAATTGTAAATCATGAGATATAATGCATTTTGTGAGACAAGGTCAGAATGATTTCGGGTTCCCCTGTTTTGACTTTGGAAAATCACCAAAAATTGTTTAAAAATAATTAGGGACTTAAATTTATATTTTTTAAATCCTTAATGAGTATATTTTCAAGAGAAACAAGTTGGAACATTATCCGAGTCCCGTACGAGGAGATAATTATTTTTTAGTGAAGAAAGGTCTGAAATATCATACAGCAAAATAGGGGTAACTTTAAAGAATAAATTGTACTTATTGGCTAAACCAAAAATTCTGAAAAGTTTATGGTAATAAGATATGTGAGTCTAGTTTTAGGGAAAATTAGCAGATCTTAATTTGGAGTTCCGTAGCTCAAGATAAAAATAATTTACTGACTACGACTCAAGTAGACAGCTTTGAATGAACTATAAATAATAGTGGAATTGTAGAGAATGGTACATATGGACATGAAATGTTAAATTGATGATTAAATTTATTTATTTAGATCCCGAAGACTCAAATACGAAGCTAGATCAAGGAAAGGAAAAAGTTCGGGATTAGTAGATTTTTGTATACGAACAAGTATCGAGGTAAGTTCGTGTAACTTGAATTATATTCTTAAATGCTTGAAATGTATGTTATTGATGTGAATATGAATTGAATGTTCATATATGAAAATTGATGAAACATTTATATATTTGATAAAAAGGGGAAGAAATCCCGGTTGAATGAAAGGAAAATTCGATTGATCTCTGAAAAGGAATTGACGGTAAAAAGGATCTAGCCCGGACGGGTGATCCTATCTTGATATAGCCCTCCCGAAGAATATGTGGAAAATGGATTTAGGCCGGACGGGTAATCCGAATTAGGGTCTGAATTTAGCTTGGACTAGTAATTCAGATCCAAGCTCATTATAATAATTGTCGTTGCAGGGGATTTAGCCTGGACTGGTAATCCCGACAATACTCTATGAGTTTATATTACAGGGGATTTAGCCGGGACTTGTAATCCTGCTGTAAGGATGAGCTTCGCGGGAGTGTGCTCTTTAAAATGGAAATGTGCGTACATAAATATGAATTGACGGGCCCGGATTTGTACACCTAAAGTGTACCCTTGAAAATCCATCGAAATTTTGAAAAATTCAACGGGATAAATATAGGAAAACAATAATGGAATGGACATCATGGTATTGATGAGCTCATCAATCATGGTATATATTATTGATACATTGAAATTATTGGACTAACTTGAATGTTGAGTTTCTGCATGTTAGGATAACAATGCATTGAATAGATGTATAAATGTTTATTACATTGTATTGAAAATATTAGGTAAGTATAATTCTTGTTACATAAGCTTACTAAGCACAATGTGCTTACCCTGTTTTCTTTTTCCCTGTTTTGGTAGTATTAAGAGCTCGGAGGTCAGATTCGGTCGGAGACACATCACACTATCAACCTCAACATTTTGGCATATCCAAAAACTTTATTTTGGAAATCAATGGCATGTATAAGTTAATAAAGTAAATGTTAATGTGAAATGAATGTAAAGTTAGCCATTGGTGTGGCTAACAAACCTTGGTTTGGTATGTGATGAGATTATCTTATGAATATGCATGAATCTATTTTGAAAATATGTTGAATTGGATTGATTGATTTGGATTGGTCTCGGTTTAAATTTTACAGGGAAGGTTAGATGTCTATAAAGGGGTTATATTGAATCAGAAAAAAAATTGGTAAACTCCGGTAATGCCTCGTACCCTATTCCGGCGACGAATACAGGTAGGAGGTGTTACACTTTAAATAAAATATCATAATTAATAACTAAGTTCGGATTATAGAAATACAAACCGTAATTCCTCGAATTATTCTTCGTTCACCTTTTCTTTTCCTTTCTTCGTAGATGCCTCGGGTGCTAGCTACGAAAAATTAAGCTAATTTTCATAATTATTAAGACAATACTAATTTACATTTAATATTTAAATTTGTTACTCAATTTCTATTCAATTTCTACTTTAATGTCAATTTTAATCTTAACTAAATTTACTTACTTTTTCTATCTCAATTCATACTTTGTTTCTACTCAATTTTCAACCAAACTTAGACATAACTATCTAAATTTCATCATAAAGCCCTAATTTCAAAATTCTTGCAATTTAGTCCCTAATATGTAAAACTAATAGCTTCTTTTACAATTTAATCCTTTAATCAATTCTAACTAAAAGGTCTATCAATTTAATCCCTAATTCAATCATTTGTTCAACATTAACCTTACTCAAAAACCTAAGAACTTTCAAAATCTCAACTTAATTTCTACAAAACTTTGTTCTAAAACTTCTAAAACATCAAAATTAAAAGAAAATAACTTAATCGACTTACCTATTAAAGCTTAAAGCTTCAAATCCCCAATTTTCCCTTCTTTTCTTTCTTTCTTTCCTTCCTTCTCTGTTTCGTTTCATGCTATTCTGTTTCTTTCCTTCTTTTCCTTTCTTTTTCTTTTATTTCATTTACTTTATATATATTAAATAATATAATTTAATAATATACTTATATAATAAGTAAACATACATGTATTTCACAATTGTGTGTATATTAGTATTACACATGTCATTATATGTACCATACATTTGTCAACTTTTAATTAATTTATTTATTTACTTTTTTTAATTAATATAAAATAATATTAATACAATAATATTTACTTAAATAATAAGTAAATACATACATGTATTACAAATGTATGTATAATATTTATTACACATGTATTTTATTTTTACCATATACTTGGTACTCATTTTGGCGTATTTGCTTATTTAGTCCCTTCATTTTTTATTCTATAATTAAACTTT
Organism: Gossypium stocksii; assembly: GCA_020496765.1. NCBI lineage: Eukaryota > Viridiplantae > Streptophyta > Magnoliopsida > Malvales > Malvaceae > Gossypium > Gossypium stocksii. The sequence continues at coordinate 119,459,455 of CM035623.1, forward strand.
CACACTTTATTCAATTTAATCCCTTTATCTAATTATCCTTAATTTAAGCTAATTCACTTCATTAAACTCTAATTAACTACCCACTTAACTTTGTAAATATTTTTAATAAATATTTACGAATCCATTTTTCAAAAACTGAGACTCGAAAATACACTTTTCCGATAACCGTAAAATTTGAATCGTTATGCTCAAAGTGTTGAAGTGATGTACGATAGGATAATAATCCATTTACTTGGATGCATGTATACTTGATTAAATGTATTGGAAACATGCGGTAAGATATATTTCTTGTTACATGAACTTACTAAGCACCAAGTGCTTACTTTGTTTTATTTTCCCTGTTTTATAGTGTTCGGAAACTCGTAGAGGTTGGAGACGGTCGAAGCAACATCACACTATCCTTTAGCTCTTTTTGGTATAGATATGGATCTTATTTTGGCATAATGGCATGTATAGACTATTAAAGCTAAAATGTGTATTGAAATGGATGAATATAAGCTAGCCATTAGAATGACTAGTGATGATATAATTTGATATGTTTATAAAGTTGAATTATAGATATACATGGATGCTTGATATGGATTAAATTGATGAGATTTAAACATGCAAGTTTAAGAGGTAAGATTTGTACTAAGTGTACATGTGAAAATATAATATATTGTATGATGAAATTGGTTAGGAAATCATGTTTGAATTGGGTGGTTGGTGTTGGTAAAATTTTGTGCAGGTTTTGGATGAAAATGACTGAGAAATAGGGTTTGGAAAATAGCCTTATTTTGTCCACACGGTAGACCCACGGGCGTGTGTGTCACACACTGCCTGATACACGGGCATGTGTCAAGGCCGTGTGTCCCCTGCATCCTAGAATTTGAGAAACAAAATGCTTCGAATTGAACACACGGGTAGAGACACAGGCGTGTGTCTCAGCCGTGTGAAGCACACGGCCTAGAACACGGGTGTGTCTCATGGCTGCGTGAAACCTACACCTATTTTTCAAAAATTTAAATTAACCACGCGGCCTAGCACACAAATGTGTGTCTTGGCCGTGTGACATTAATCTGTTCATGGTTGCAAGTCAGAGAGTTACACGGGGTTAGGGATACGGGCGTGTGAACCCACACGACCTGATCACACGGGCATGTCCCTGTAATACCTCTTAACCCCAAGCCGTCGCCGGTATAGAGTTATGAGGCATTACCAGACATATCAGACAACTTACAAATAATTCACAAATAAAATAGCATTTATAGTGTACTTTAATAACTAAGTCCCTATAATGGACTCTTAAAGTCTAAAACATGTATTAGAAAAAAAAAAGAAACGGGACTTATTCGGGTACTCCAAAAATTTTTTTTAAAATTTCGACAGCATTTTTGCTTATTTTTACGTAAAACCTCCTGCAATTAAAACCGTATTCATTCCAATCATAACCCAATCCAACCAATTCATTTCACATACTCATTAACCATTCCAAATATGTTCTAATCAAACTCAATCAATATAATATCAATTTAAATTTAACAATGTGCTAATTAAATTGAAATGGATAAACTTCTTTCATTATAATTCTTAGACATGTAATACTAACATTTTTAACCATTTACAATCAAAACATAATAACATTTATACACATCCTATGTACATGCCACATTACCAAAAGAAAATATACATCACCAAAAGTTTGCTGAAGTCGGGTCTGGCTTTGGATGCTGGTTTAGTACTTGACTTCTACAACCTGCGCATGGAAACAACCGTACGTTGAATATGGATATACTCAGTGATATCACTATAATTCAATTTATAATTAAATACATTAAATCATATACATACTTTTACATTACAATTATCATAACTTAATGAACAATTCAATCATTTTATATTATCATTTGAATATATATACTAATCTTATTTCTTTATTTCAATTCTCACTTTTCATATATGCCATATCATTCAAATTTAGTTTTATCAATAAATTTATTTCATTTATTTAATAATAGTAATAATAATTTGTTTAATAATAATAATAGTAATAATAATAATTTATATAATTTATATCTTAATAAAAACTCTAATATTTCTCACAAATGGTTTAATTCTCATTTTGACCCTTTATATTTTCTTTTAATCTATAATTAAACTTTCAACCTTTATTCAATCTAATCTGTTTCACTAATTTCTCTAAATTAAGCTAAATTCACCCAATAAAAACCTAATTAAACACACTAATAGACTCATAAATATTTCTAATAATTATTTTCAAACTTGGTTTACTAAGACGGAGGCCCGATAACACACTTTTCTGGTGCTCACGGATTTTGAGTCGTTACAGTCCCATACCACACCGGCTTGTGACTCTTAATAGTAAGAAAAAATTTGAGATTTTGCGAAAAAATCCTTATGATCCTGATTTAGTCCCAACTCGTTTCTAATACATATTTTGGGCCTCGAGGGCCCATTTAAGGGACATTATGATTGATATCGAAAAAAATAAATAGTAATTGACTCGAATTATTTGAAAATGTTCTGTAAACTCCGATAATGCCTTATAACCCTATTCCGGCGACGAATACGGGTTAGGGGTGTTACACAAATAAACCTCAAAACTTAGAATTGACGCCTCTAGGGGAAAACATAGATAGGTGAGACCGAGATGAGATCCTATTGAGCACCAAATTTGTAACGACCTAAATTTTAGTAATATCGGAATAGTGGTTTCGTGACCACAAATCTGTGTTAGAAAGAAAATATATTAAAATATATTTTAATATTATTGCATGATGTGTGATATGATAGGAAAGTCATATGGAAATTTTGATAGGAAAATTATACTATTCAGTGAATTACTAAAAAGAGGACCAAATTGAATAAAATATAAAAGTTGAGTGCTAGATATTAAAATGACCAAATAGCTATGAAACTTGAAATTATAGGTCCTTATATGGTAATTAGACCAATAAAAATATGAGAAAATATCTTTGGTTATTCATCCATGGAATTTGAGAAAAGGAAAATGATTAAATTGGAATTATGGAAAATTAAAAGATGATAATTAATTACATGAAAATATCATCATCTTTATTCATCTTTATCCCCAAAAATTTGATGGAAACCCTAGGAGAGAGAGAAGAAACTTAATTGGCTTAAATTGGTAAGTTTCTATGTCTCGTTTTTAGTAATTTTTATATTTTTAGAATCAGGATAACTTGCTCTTTCTATTTTGGGGATTAAATTGAAAAGTTAGCAAAGTATGAAAATTATGCAATGGATGAATATACTAGAAATTGAAAATTTATAGAAGAAAATGAAAGGTCGTTAATAAATAAACAACTTTTACAAAGTGATTTTGGATGAAATTGTGAAAAATGGACTAAATTGCAAACTTGTGAAATTAAAGGAAATATTCTGATTTTTGTGAAAAATAAGTGCTGTAAATGTTACATGGGAATTTCAGCTAGGCTTGGATAGAGGATTAAATTGCATGAATTTCATTTTCCGAGCCTAGGGACGAAATTGGAATTAATGAAAAGTTTAGAGGCAAAATTACAATTTTGCCTAGAGCATAAATTGAGTGAAATGGGATATGAATTGAATGAAATTGATGATTAAATTCGTTTATATAGATCTGGACAATTCGAACACAAAATTGGATCAAGGCAATGAGAAAGTCTCGAATTATTTGATTTTCAAACACGAATAATTATCAAGGTAAGTTCGTGTAACTTGAATTTGATTTTTATGAAATGCTTGAAATGCATGTATATGATGTATGGATGTACAATGAATGGAAAATGATGAAATGGTTGAGATATTTGATGAAAAAGGGGAAAATAAATCTCGGTTGAATAGAGAGGAATTCGATGGATCAATGAAAAAGAGATATTACATGTGAATTGGAAAGGATTTAGCCTGGACGGGTAATCCTAATTGAGTCTGGATTTAGCCTAGACTGGTAATCTAGATCAAGCTCTATAGAGTTTTTGTCACTAAAAAGATTTAGCTTGGACTGGTAATCCTGACAAAACTCTTGAGCATAAATTATAGGAGATTTAGCCTGGACTAGTAATTCCGCTGTACAAAATGAGACTCGGAAGTGTGCTTCCTAATATAGGTAAATGTGAATTGATGGAATATGAAATTGTACACTATAAGTGTACTACTGAGCATCTATCGAAATTCCGATAAATTCAACGGGATAAACAAACAAATGGGAAATGGAAGATGAAAGGTATAAAGGACATGTAAATGACGAGTATATGGAATTGATGAGCTCATCAATCATTTATTTTTATGTTGAAATTATATGATATTATATAATTAACTCAAAGAGTTGAGGTTGTGTATGATAGGGTAAAATTCTATTATTTTGATGCTTATATGTTTGATTAAAATTGATGGAACATGTGGTAAGTTATATTCCTGTTACATGAATTTACTAGGCATTAAATGCTTACTCTATTTACTTTTCCCTGTCTTATAGTGCTCGGAAGGTCAGAAGGTCAGAGCTTGGTCACACTATCAATCCAAACATTTTGGTATATAAAATCTATTTTGTAGTAATGGCATGTATAGGTTAAAAATACCAATGTTGATGTTAAAGAGATGGATGTAAACCTAGCCATTGGTATGGCTAGAGTTAACTTGTTTTTCAGTATGTTTATAAAGTAAAAGGATAAATTTCATGTATGATGAAGTGGTTCAAATTGATGGATTATACATATAAGGTCATGAGGTAAGTTTGGTACTAAATGTGCATGAGAGAATATGGTTATTGTCGAAACCATTTTTTTTGAAAAAAGGTGGAATCGACTAGGGTTTTGAAAATGAACAGGAGTCGCCACCGACCCCTTTTTATTGAGGTGTGATCGGATCACCTCGAAAAGTGGTTGCTTTTAATAAATATTTTGACTTATCAAAACAACGATTTTGGCCTACGAAATCAGAAAAGGGTTCGGGAGTCGGTTACGCACGAGGAAGGATTAGCACCCTCGATACGCCCAAAATTGGTACCTTGTTGATTAATTAATGTCTTAGTGTCGAATGTTTTGAAAATTCGAAAGAATTTAAAATACGATCCCTGTTATTAAAAACATTTGAAAATGTTGAAGTGAAAATCGAGACTTGCTTATTTCAAAGGAATGAGCATACCGAACCCAGTAAGTTAGGATGCAGCACATCAATTTCTTGAAATTAAGCTCGCCTATTTGCTTAAAAGGTTTGTGCATTTAGATCAAAAAAGGGTATTCAATTATTTTGAGTCGAATAAAGAACCAACACCCAGTAAGTTAGGGTTTGATCTCTCGAAGTCTCAAAACATCAAATATTACCTTAATTTTAAAATTCTTATCTCGGGATAATAAATGCCACATTCAGTAAGTTAGAACGTAGCACTTTCAAACCCCGAGAATAAGTTTTGTTTGAAGATTTTCGATGTTGTTTTAAAAGTGATACTCGATGATTTGGTTATATATGAGAAATCAGAACTTAGTGAGTTAAAGCTCAATTTTCTCGTAATTTCCAAACTCGAGTTATTTTTTTTTTTGAAAACCTTTGAAAGGAGGTTTTTACTTGAGATAATGTTAAACACAAACTTTTGAAATACAAACACGGGGTAACAGCATACAAAGTAAAGAAAGAACACGTGTTGCATTAATGAATCATAACAATCGACAAACAATAAACAATGCATAAAATAGCGATGGCATCATCACATGCGAACGAATATTAACGTTGAAAGGCTAAAAACCAAATTTAAAAGGAATTTAAAGCAAATTGAAACAAGTGAAATTTAACATGCTTTTAACAAATACGAGTGGATAATTATAAAGAGGGTTTAAAGTCATAAGAATAAAAATTTAAACGAGTAATATATTATATAATAAAAGATATGGTCTTTAAAATAAAGAAATCATATACCTATAAGATATATATATTCATGCATAATATAGTGTTTAAAATATTTACATAATGTAATATAAAAAGTATGTAAGGGAATGACAAAAACATGATATAAACTATAAAATGTTAAAATATATATAAACGTGACACACGAAAATATTTATATATAAATGATATGCATAATATATAAAAAAATAATGTTAAACCATATACATGAAAATATTTATATATCAATAATCTACATAACATATATGAAAAAAAAGAGAATAAAATATATATACATTAAGATATTAAAATAATAATAATGATGATAGTAATAATATATACAACGAAGAGATAAAAATAATAGGCTAATACAATAGTAATAATAAAAAAAGTGATATGCTAATGTAGGGGTATTAAAATAGTGATAATAATATGATAGTTAATATAATATTAAAGTAATACCAGACAATATAATAATAAAATCATATATATAAAAGGCAATAAAAATATAATAATAAAAAAATAATACTAAAAGCAATATATAAAAATACAAGAAAATGATGATAACAAAAGAAAAAATAATACTAAAAGCAATATATAAAAATACAAGAAAATGATGATAATCATAAAAATAATAAAGTAAGTACGTACAAGGGTTGGAATAATGTAACATAATAAAGCACAAAAAGCGAATATGATACGATAATATAAAAAGAAGTAATAAATGATAATAGTGAATATTAAATATATATATATTTAAGATAATAAATACAATAATGAAAGAGATATAATATATAAAAATGATTATTAAGCATAATATAATAATTAATAATAATATTAAAAGAATAATGATAACACGTGAAAGATAATAATAAAAGAAAATGATAATAAAAGTAATATAATAAATACTAAAAGGGATGTATTTATATAAAGTATGATAATAGTAATAATAATGGTAGTGAGAATAATGCAAAATATTAATTAAAAGGCAAAAACGGGCAAAATTGGTGTTAAAACAAAATACTTGGGGCAAATCTGAAATAAAACGCAATAGAAAGGACCATATTACGACGCGCCAGAAGGGATGGGGACTAAAATGGATAATAAACCTTTTCCCTAAACGCAAAGTGACAGGAGGGACCAAAACGAAAACAAAGTAAACGCGCGGGGCCAAATTAAGAAAAACAAAAGACTTGATCGCAAAGTGGCTGAAGAATAGAGGGACCAACCGCGCAATTTACCCATTTAAGGTAAGCATGCGCGGGTCTGCCCACGAACCGGGTCATTGCACGGGGCTACCCATTCTAGAAACGGCGCCGTTTGCTAACCAAATAAAAACCCATCTTTATATTTTTTTAAACTCCCTTCTAACCCTAACCAGAAAAGAAAAGAAAAAAAAGGGCTTTGAAATTTCTCTCTCTCACAGCCTCCACATAGCCGACTGGGCTTCCCTCGACACTCCGTCACACCGCGCCTTGGACGGTGGTCCGAATGGCCTCGGTTGGGCTTTTCAACCCTGATCAGACCCGTGGCCAAAGACCAGACTCTTGCGGTTGCGACGGATCCAAAAGAGAGCCACACGTCAGTCGACTCTGGTTCCAACGGAGACGGAGCTCCGATGTACCGTCGATCCAAGGCTCGGTGAGTCTCATCCTTCGATTCCCCACTTTTTGGTTATTCATTGTTTACGAATAGATTGGCAAATAAAAAAGGAAGTATCAACAGTAAAACGAAAACAACGAATAGGAAAATCGAAACAACCTTTCTTTCTTTTTGATTTCTGAAAATCTATATACAAGATGAGGTCCGTTTCCTTTTTTTTTTTTACCACCGATTGTTGCCCCCCTTTGCATATCGTTCTTAAGCTTTATAGCTGATTTGACACAAGTTTTGCTACTGTTTCGTTACTATTCTAATCCTGTGCTTCTACTCTGCTTGCTGTCTTGCGTTCGTTGCTTACGTCCTCTCCATTTAATGTTTGCAGGCGCGGTGATACGATGGACGCGATGTGGGCAGAGGCCAAAACGGCGGTAGTTCGTAGAGCTGGTGGCCGAGGGTCAAAGGCTGAAGACCTTAGGTGCGGCGCACCTAGGGTTTGTTGTCTGCTTAGGTTAAAATTGGGTCACGGGCTCCGGGTTTGGGCTTGGTTTAGGCTTGAGTGTAACGGGCCTGCTGGTATTGTAATGGTTAGGTTTGGATAGGGGTTAATTGGGTTAAGGGAAATGGGTAGTGGGCCACAAATTTTGTAAAGGGACTTTGGACTATTATTTTAATTAATTTTGGGTTTTATTAGGTTTGTATGGGCCCGGGCAAAATTGCCCTGTTACAGTTATTATATGATGAAATTAGTTGAAAAACGTATATGAAATTGCCTGGTTGGTATTGGAATGGTTTGGTACAAGTATAGGATGAAAATGTGTGAGAAATGAGGCTTGGGTATAGCCTTATTTTGTCCACACTGGTAAACACACGGGCGTGTGTCTAGGTCGTGTGTGACACACGGTCTATAACATAGGTGTGTAGCCTGACCGTGTGTCCCATGCATCCAAAATTTGTAAAACAGAATGCTCAGAATTGAGCACACGGACAGAGACACGGGCGTGTGTCTCAGCCGTGTGATGCACACGGCCTAGTACACGGGCGTGTCTCTTGGCCGTGTGAATCTTGCACTTACTTTTCAAAAAATCAAATTAACCACACGGCTTAGCACACGGGCGTATGACTTGACCGTGTGACACCAATTTGTTCATAAGTTACAAGTCAGAGAGTTACACCGGTAAGGGAGGCGTGTGAACCCACACAGCCTGACCACACAGGCATGTCCCATACCACACGGGCATGTGACTCATATTGTAGAGAAAAAACTTGAGATTTTGCGAATAATTCCCTAGGATTTGGATTTAGTCTCGGATTGATCCTAATGCATGTTTTGAGCCTCGAGGGCCCATCTAAGGGGCTTTAAAGATTATGTCGGAAAGTGAATAGTAAATGACTCAAATAATCAAAAAATGTTCTGTAAACTTTGGTAATGCCTCGTAACCCTATTTCGGCGATGGATACGGGTTAAGTGTTACAAAATTGGTTGTCCCGAGTTAGTTTAGCGAGGTTGAGACTAAATTGTCTAATTTAGTAAAATGGTGTTTGAGAGGTAAAATTAAGTCAATTAGAAGTTTAATCTTTTTAGACCCTTAATCCAATGACTAATCAACAACATGAAAATCAACCAACCGATGTTGTTTATTGAATTGCTAATTGTTTAGTTTTGTTTATTTTGCAATTTAGTCATTTTTATTGTTAGGTAACTAATTAACGTAATTAACCTCAATTATAAATTGTCGCAATATAAAACTTAGCAAGTAGTTAGCTAGACTTTTTGGTTGCAGACTGGTTGCTTAGGAATCACTTAGTTCCCAAACTCTTTTAGGTTTGATCATTAGAATATTCGAACGTTCCATTGTAATACTACAAATATTACAACTCGACCTATCACACTTATAACACACCGCTATATTATAATTATTTTTGTGTGGATTCGTAGTTTCGGTACACGCACGTCTAGATACAGTTAAAAGGCAATGATTGTTTTATCCTATTAGCGATGATCTTTGAAATACATTTACTTATAGTAGTGCAACAAGAGATAGGCCTAAAGTCCACTACTTTACTAGGGTTAAGGGGCCTAGGCATCAAACTTAGTAAAATTCGTTTAAGTTACAACTATATCAACAATTTCAATCAAAATTAATTATTACAATCGCTAAATTAATAACTAACTCAACAACTAATTAACTTCAAATTAACTTACTATAATCAAAATAAACTTAGAGAAAAACACGTACATTTATGTAAGATATAATTCAAACTTAAAATCTTAAAATTCCGACAGTCTCAATCTTACTATCCAGCTAACGCCATAAAATTTATTTGTAAAATAGAAAAATATTAGTTGAAGTTACAAAGTAAATTAAATCTACAGCTAAGATATATCCAGCTCATTTCCTACATATTTAATGTATAATTAATTACATGCCATGTATATATTCAATTTGGATCCTTTTATATGAATGCTGTATCTTACAAAAGGAATGAATATAATTTTCATGATAAGTTTTATAATAAAAATTATGAAAATTAAAATATTTTAACTAATGAATTTTGTAAGATATAAATTTATAGATATCATTAAATTATTTACATTAGGGAAGTGAAAAAAAAATATTGCAATTTATTTTATCAAATTAAAAATAATAAAGTATTTATAGATTTTGAATTTAACAAAAATAAAATAAAGCTATGGTTTTAAAAATCACAATTATTCAGTACAATTTTTTTTTACTTAACTTTTAATTTGATATGATATAAAAATAAATAATGTATTTTTTGAATTAGTGAAAACAATGTAAATATATTAATGAAAAAGTAAATTTTAAAAAAAGCATTTGTTATTTCTAACATTATGTGATAATTAGAAAGCTCTCAAAACTCAGACTTAAATTTAAGCATCGACTCAATCGATATGATTATATAATATTAATAATTAAACTTTAAAGAGACTTAAATAAGTAATTTGAAATTAAGTTTTTTTTTATAGCAGTTATAATGGAAACTTTTAAAATGAAAATTATAGAATTAAAATGATTTTAACCATTAGATTAAAATAATTTGATCAAAATAAAACAAGCAAGACTCAATATCTTTCCCTTCTTTTTTCATCTGGTAATTGAAGTTTTAGTGTGATTTTTTTTTTGATAATATTTACTTTCAGATTTAATTTTTTTCAAGAGAAAATCAGAATGGAAAGCAAGAGATTAAGGTTATTAAGATTAATCAATTTGGGTATTAGATATTTGTTTTTCTTGATTGAAAAATTGGTCTAATCATTTCATTCTAAAAAAAAAAAATTCTCAATTGAAATCAACAAAAAAAAATTCCATTTTTTAGAATGAAATGGTTGACCAATTTTTTCAATTAAGAAAAACAAATACCTAATACCCAAATTAAATAATCTTAATAACCCTAATATCTTGCTTATTATTCTAATTTTCTTTTTCAAAAAAAAAGTAAATATTATCCAATTATTTTTCACCTTGATACTTTAATTACTTGTGAAAATAAAAAAGAAGAGAAAGATCGAGTGTTGTTGGTTTTATTTTAACAATGTAAGATAAATACAAAACTTATGACTTAGAACCATTTATCTTGATTCAATGGCTAAGATAATTTTGGTTCTCATTATTCTTATTTTAAAAGTTCTCACTATACTTGTCACCCTAGTTTATAGGTTTAATGACAAATTTAGCCATAACATTTGCATGTTTTATCAAAATGATCCTAATTGTATTTTTAAGACTTTTTGGCCATGGACTTTTTTTTTTCAATCTGTTTTTTCTAATAGATTTAATGAAAGTAAAGTTAAAAAAGTTAACATGGATGATGTAGAATTTCATATGTGGAATATTTTTAGTGAGATGTAATTTATTACTTTGATAACCCAATAAGCTAATTACATGTAAAAAATAATAAAATAAATAATACATTAAATTAAAAAAATAAATCTTAATTTAAAGAAAATAAATGTAATTATCTAAAAAAAATTAACCCAATAGAAAAACTTCTCCGTAAACAAACGTATGAAATATTGAAACCTTGATTTTATTTATTAAATTTGTTAGAAAAATAGATTAAACAAAAGTTGATGGCCAAAAAAGACTAAAAAATACAATTAAAACTATTTTGACAAAACATGCAAACGTTAATAGCCAAATTTATCATCAGGCCTAGTTTATATAAGGAGAGAACTACCTACTATCATAATTTTGTATACAATTAATCTTTTAACAATTTAATTATTATAGTTATCAATATAAAATATAGGAGTAAACTATACTAAATGTCAGTAAACTATTACTAAGTTTATATTTTAGTTATTTAACATTAAAATTTTATAAAATGATCAATGAAAATTTTCAAAAGTCTTTATTTAATTCATTGAATTATTCGCAACTTTTTATTTTAGTTATTGGGTTGTTGAGTCTTTTTTTAAACTAGCTAGCGAGTTCCAAATAATGATTCGATGATCGATATAATAGATTAATATCCATCGACAAATGGAATAACATACCTTAGATCCAAATCAATCCGGGAGTTAGTATCAGAGATCAGAGAAGAAAACTGTTTAGGTTTTGTCGTAAATTTGTGACATTTAAAGCTGTTTATAAAAAAAATTGAATTGTAAAAGAGAAGATGAATGAGAGTTTTTGATTGATGCATGCAGAGCAAATAAAGAAAGCCAAACAACAACTGTTTTAATAGCCTAACGACTTAAAATGAAAACTTTTAAATAATTCAGTGATCATTTTATAACTTTTTGAAGTTAAGTGACCAAAACGTAAACTTACTAGTAATTTACCTAAATACATTCATGCATGTATTTTAGTTGATTCATATTAGATTTTTTCATGGTGCCAAGGGTCGCCCAAGAAATTGGAGAGTTTAAACAAAATATAGGGCCCAAAAAATGGACTTTGGGTAAATTTAAGGCCCACTTTCAACATGGGCCAAGTCTTGGGCAATATTTTTTGTTCGAGCCCGGCTCGACTTGACCTGAATATATTATATTATAAAAATTAATTATATATGTTAAATAATTATTATTTATAGTTATATTAAATCACTAACTCAATACCAATTAAATTCATTGTCAAAAACATAAAAAAAATTAAATAACTCAACCAAAAATATAAAATTTTAAGGATTATATTTAATACAATAAAATATTTATTTTATTTATTTTTGTTTTTTAATATAATAAAAAATTATTATATTTATAGTAGTTTTTAATAAAAATATTTTTTAATGTGTTAAAAAATTTTTATTTTTGCGTTTTTAGTACATTTGATGTATTATGTTTTTAAAAAAATTAAATAAAAATAATTTAAAAAAATTAAATATGATTCAATTAAATTTATGTTTCTTCAATTAGAATATACTTAAGCAAAAAAAATAAACCTATTTTTCGGGTATTTTACTAAAATAACCTAAAAAAAGTTGATATTTACAAAAATAACCCAAGATCTAAAACAATCACCAAAATAACCTAAAATGAATAGTAAAAAGGAACTATGGGATATTATTGGCCGGCACCACTGTAGCTGTCAGCCCCTAGTGTATTTTTTTTTTAAAATCGTATAATACTGGTATAAAAAATACGAGTATTTAGAAAAAAAATTTTTTTTTTGGGTGCTGGCCTTCTAATGGCCGGCACCACTGTAGTAAAAAAAAAATTTTGAATTTTTTTGGGTGTTGGTCTTCTAATGGCCGGCACCTGTACTCGAGTTTTTGAAAAAAAAAAATTTTTTTTTGGTGCTGGCCTTCTAATGGCCGGCACCACTGTAGTAAAAAAAAAAATTTTGGATTTTTTTGGGTGTTGGTCTTCTAATGGCCGGCACCCGTACACGAGTTTTTGAAAAAAAAATTTTTTTTTTTTGGTATTGGCCTTCTAATGGCCGGCAATACTGTAGAAATTTTTGTTTTTAATTTTTTTGGGTGTTGGTCTTCTAATAGCCGGCACCCGTACACGAGTTTTTCAAAAAAAATTTTTTTTTGGGTGTTGGCCTTCTAATGGCCGGCACCACTGTAGTAAAAAAAATTTTAAATTTTTTGGGTGTTGGTCTTCTAATGGCCGGTACCTGAACACGAGTTTTTCAAAAAAATTTTTTTTTTGGTATTCGCTTTCTAATGGCTAACAACACTGTAAAAAAATTTTTTTTGAATTTTTTTGGGTATTGGTCTTCTATGGCTGGCACCCGTACACGAGTTTTTCAAAAAAATATTTTTTTTGGGTGTTGGCCTTCTAATGACCGGCACCATTGTAGTAAAAAAAATTGAATATTTTTGGGTGTTGGTCGTCTAATGGCTGGCACCCGTACACGAGTTTTTTAAGAAAAAAAATTTTTTGGGTGCTATCATTGTCCCTAAATCATCATCATCTTCGAGCTCCATTTCTGAGAACTTGATCGGATCATTTGAAATAGGAAATTTGTAAAATAGTCTCAGCATTTGCTTTCCGCAACGGGTTGCTATCTTTGTACTGATTTTTCGTTTTAAATCTGCCAGCGCAACCTGCTTGTTGAATCTCATTGCTATTTTTTGCCGACTTTGAAATATACATCCTTCTTCAGTTGTATTTATGATTTCTCCATCGAAATGAACATAAACAAACAAAATTTGAGAATTCATCTTCAAAAAGTTTTGCTTCTTTCTCAATAAAGATGAAACTAAAACCTTTAAAGCAAGTAAAAACTCAATTGAAAAATGAAATACATATATATATATCTGATAAATTTGGTGCCGGCCATTAGAAGGCCAACACCAAAATTTTTTTTTTTGAAAAACTCGTGTATGGCTGCGAAGACCAATACCAAAAATTTTTTTTTTTTAAAATTCGTGTAAATTTGTCGGCCATTAGAAGACCAACACCCAAAAAAATTCAAATTTTTCACTACAGTGGTGTCAGCCATTAGAAGGCTAACACCCAAAAAAAAATTTTTTTGAAAAATTCGTGTACGGGTGCCGGCCATTAGAAGACCAACACCCAAAAAAATTTAAAAAAAAAATTTCTACAGTGTTGCCAGCCATTAGAAGGCCAATACCAAAAAAAAAATTTTTTTTAAAAAACTCGTGTACGGGTGCCGGCCGTTAGAAGACCAACACCCAAAAAAATCCAAAATTTTTTTTTTTACTACAGTGATGCCGGCCATTAGAAGGCCAGCACCAAAAAAAAATTTTTTTTTTCAAAAACTCGAGTACAGGTGCCGGCCATTAGAAGACCAACACCCAAAAAAATTCAAAATTTTTTTTTACTACAGTGGTGCCGGCCATTAGAAGGCCAGCACCCAAAAAAATTTTTTTTTTCTAAATACTCGTATTTTTTATACCAGTATTATACGATTTTAAAAAAAAATACACTGGGGGCTGACAGCTACAGTGGTGCCGGCCAATAATATCCCATAGTTCCTTTTTACTATTCATTTTAGGTTATTTTGGTGATTGTTTTAGATCTTGGGTTATTTTTATAAATATCAACTTTTTTTAGGTTATTTTAGTAAAATAGTCCTATTTTTCACATAAATCTAGCCCCGAATTTAAAAAATTAACCTAAATACCATAGGAGCACTTCTAATTCAAGTTAATGAAATCCAAATTAAGGAATTAATGCAGACTAAAAAGAGATTAAGGACCAAATTGATGAAAATTTATCAAGTTTTATCTTTTACATTCTAGCGGAAACCGAATTGACTGCGCACCTAAATAGGACTCTGTCTCCTACGAAGGTCTCTGTCTGGTCTTTTAAAGGTTGGACTGTCATGTCATCAGATTTTTTTTTAATATCCTGTGGTCGATTTCATCTTAGAAAGGGCATTTTAGTTATTTGATAAAATCAATTATAACCGGACACGTCACCTATTTGTGGGTTAAAGCTTAGAGGGTCTAGCATCGTAGGGCAGCAGGCAGGCATTAAAGGCAGATTTATTTATTATATTAATTTCTTTTTTCCATTTCAATGTAAACACATGTTTGTTTGGAATTTCGAAATTACCAAAAGTATTTGATTGGACATTATTTTTAATTACTATTTCTTTCTCCTTGTACTAATTCCAATTACGAGGTATACATATTTTTAATAATATTTGGAATTTAATGATTTTTTTTTTAATTTTGAAACTTATATTCAGGTTGAAAATAACTTTCAGAAAATAATTATTTTTGTAAAAAAATTAATATTTTTTAATATGTGGATTAATTTGTATAAAATATTTTATATTGTTTAATAGATTTCTAAAAATATTTCATAAAAGTTATTTTCATTAAAACAAACATACATTTGAGATTCATGATAAGTAGTGAATTGATTACAAAGTGATGTTAAGGTAAAATTGTATTAAATAATGAATCTTCATAATGTTAATGATTAAATTGTAAACTTTGTAAAATTTATAATTGAAACAAGAGAAGTGTGAAATAAGATATTATAATGAATTATTTGATTAAAGTGCTTACATTGTGAAAAATAAATTACATGGCAATGGGGACTAAATTGAAAATTGTACAAAAGTTTAAGTGTGAAACAATTTAATATGTGAATAAAGAAATTATGATAACAATTTAATGAATGTGTTATGAGATGATGAAATATATATAAAGTACTGTAAAAGTGAAATTGTGGAAAAATATGAAATTTTATGATGACAATGATTGAATTGTTAACTTGAGAAAATATGCGGATGAAATCATAGAATTGAAATACATAGAAATTTGATACGTGAAACAATATATTGAGATAAATTATGTGATTAAAGTATAATAAGAAAGAAAATTGATTTAATATAATTCATTAATGAATATTGAACTTTTATGATGAAAAAAGACTAAATTGAAATTTTATGAAAATTTTAAAAAAATATTTGATAAGTGAAATTGGGGCTTTGACTCGATGTTCGAGTCAGGTATGAGGGTGTTATAGTGAACAGAGCTTTGTAGGTTTGGAAAATGTCTTATGAAAATTTTTGGCAAGACATTTTAAAGGAATAAATGGGTAATTTTACGTTGACTATCTTATTTTACATGAAACAAATATTGAAAAAAGCTAAAAATATTTTCCGTAAAAGCTTCATTGAATTCAAAAATCCTTTTAGGGGTAAAATTGAATTCTAAACTTTTGAAATGTGAAAATTGTAGATTTTATCATATATTAATTTGATTTCATTATTTTTGATGGGATTAAATAGGATTTTTTATTTGTTAATGTTAAAATATAATTTTGTCTTATGTTAATTTATTGAAAATATATGTAAATTTCATGTCGACATGATATTATTTTATTTTATATGTTACATTAATAAATTTTTTTTGAAAAGTAATATAAATATATAAAAATAACATTAAATATATATAGATTGACAAAATATAAAAATATTAAAAAAATGAAATTATTAATAATTTATCAAATAGAAAAAAATCATAAAAATATAAAAACATTTAAAAATTATAAAAATATATTTAAAATTGTTATAGAATATAAATAAATACAAAAAATATTTAAAATTATTATAATGGAAAAAATTATAATTTATAAAAAGATATATATAGAAAAGTTTTAAAAAATCGCGGCAGATTTGTCTTTGCTTCTGTGGCAGATTTGGAAGGTAAACAGCCATGAGATCTCCTCAAAGTCGGAACCCATTAGTCCTTGGTCTGTTCAAGAACCCGAAAAGCTTTCAGTGGCCCGAAGCAACAAATTCTAGTTGTTGAGCTCCATTGCTGATGCCAATTCTTGGAAACATGGAGAAGTCAAAGCTTTTGGGAAGAGTCGAAATGCCATATATATTTTTTAATATCTTCTTTTTTATAATATTTAAATAATTTTCTACTTTTTATATTTTTATAAAAAACTATTTTATTAAATTTTCATTGATAATTTTTTTATCATTATTCTGGCACGTGTCACCACGTGTTGAAGTTAACTCAAAAAGGGGAAATAAAACAAATACAATTAAAAGTTAATGATTAAATGACTTTTTTTTTATAAATTTCGACAATTCAAGTAATATTAAAAATATAGCCAAATCTCACATTCATTTATTATATGTAACATTTTAGGTGAGATTTTATTATAGTGGAATCTAGTGAGATGCTTTTAAATTAACGATCGTAGTTAAAAAGATAGAAATGAGGAGATTGTAGTCGTTTGATCAAGCTACGTCAGAATTTAAAAAATTGTGTTGGTAGCCTGAAATTTGTTAAATCGATTATCAAATACATTGTTTTTCATTGAAAATCAATTTCTCTCATTTAGTGTTGAAACTTGTTGAATTGTTAAAATGTAAATTCACGTTTCTTAATACAAATCTCACGTAGTATGCTTGATGGTGAATTAATGTTCTTCTTCTCCCTTTTTATTTCAACCGTTGAATTAAAAAGATCTCACGAAATCTCATTATAATGAAATATTTAAATAAATGCCACCTCCATTATAATATATTAAATAAGTATGCAACCAAGTGGATTATGCTTAAGCTAAAAAAATTATTTTAAGGCCAAATTCAAATGAATAATAAGATTAAAATTTTGTACAAATTTAATTATTAAATTTAATATTTTTCTTCAAACAAAATCCACATATCAGGTGACTTATCATATTTGGACAAATAACAGTATATAAATACGCATAATCTATCTGCTATATCTGCTATAAGGGATTGAAGAGGAAATTAGGGGCCATTAGTCCTTTGTTTTGAATATTTAGAGTACTAACAAAAATAAAAAGTTTAACTATTACATATGTATTAAAATAAATTGTTAATATCATTGGAGATATAAATTTAAACTTAAATTTAAAAATTGATTAGTAAAACTCTAGGAAAAAAATACAATATATTTAAAATAAATAAAAAATAAAAATATGTTACATGAGGGAATATATTTCTTATCCCACATCTAAACACCTCATGCCATACATAGAACATCACCGTGGCACCATAAAGGGCAACATCACGTCATTATCGAGGATAATAGTCACATCAGATTCAATTTCATTAACGCTCTCAACTTCGGGATGCATTCAAGCCATGCACTAGTTTGAGTCTAAATCATAATCTACCAAGGAGAATCATTGTATAAGATACACAATCTGAACCCTTTCTGTAATACCCCCAAAATTTCTATTCTTGATATAGTAAAAGAAGGAAATAAAGAAATAAAAAGAGAAATTTTGAACTATGTCAACAAAATCTATGTAGGAAGTATATTATGATGTATTAATCCAAGAAATGATTAAACCATAAAAGTGAGAAAAGTCTTGTGGCCCAAGAGTAAATACTTAAAATTTAAGGGGTTAAAGTGTAAATATGGAAAAGTTAAAGGACCAATAGTGCAAATATTTTAAGGATGGAATAATCTAGAAACTAGGAAAAATGGATGAATTAGGACCAAATTGAATAGGTGAAGAATTATGAGGGACTAAATTGTAATTTTATCAAATTAAGTGATGACTCAAGAATGGAATTTTGAAAGATCACAAAGGGCAAAATGGTCAATTGGAGGAGAGAGAAATCTAGAAAGTAATGATGATGTTGGTGATATTTTATAATTATTTAATTAGATAATTATTATTTATATGATATTTTAATAAGATATTTTATTATTTTATTATTTTATTTAATAAGAAAAAAAAGGAAGAAAGAAACTTTCATTTCTTTACAATTTGGTCCTTCCACCAAAAATTCACCATTTTCACCTAGAAATCAAAAGAATTTCCATAGCTACCGAAGGAGAAAAATGTTAAGGAGGCTATGAGGAGTTAGAATATTAAGTTGGATTCAAGAAATAGAAGCTAGAGGAGAGAGAAAGTGAAGTTAAAGTTTGGAAACAATAAAACAAGGTAAGAACATCAAGATTTCCATGTATTTTTAAGTTTAATATTATTGAAAAAGCATGTAAATGATGTTAATGTAGAGTTTCCTTATATATGATTCTATGTTCTTGATGTGGTAGTGAAGAGAAAATAAGATAAAGTGATGGGAAATGGTGTAGAGAAAGAAAATAAGGGTGATATAAACTTAATACTTAATATCTTGCACTAAAACAGTTTTGGACAGCAGCAGTAAGCTAAATTTGAAAAATCACCAAAAATGGTAGAAACTGAATTAGAAGTTGAGTAAGATATGGAATTAAAGCTTGTTGAGTCTATTTTCATATAAAAGAAACATAACAAGTAAATGAATTCTGTATTCTGAGATATTTATATTTTTGTGAGACTGGTTCCGAATGATTTCGGGATCCTCTGTTTTGAATTTGGAAAATCACCAAAAATTGTATAAAAATAATTAGGGACTTAAATTTATGTGTTTGAAATCCTTAATGAGTCTATTTTCAAGAGAAATAAGCAGGAACATCATCCGAGTCCCGTACGAGGAGATAATTAAATTTTAATGAAGAAAGGTCGGAACAGTTATATAGCAGAACAAGGGTAACTTTAAAGAATAAACTGTACTTATTGGCTAAGCCAAAAATTCTGAAAATTTTATGGTAAGAAGATATGTGAGTCTAGTTTCAGGGAAAATTAGTGGATCTTAATTTGGAGTTCTGTAGCTCAAGATATAAATAATTTAGTGACTATGACTCAAATGGACAGTTTTGAAAATACATATAAGTAAATAGTGAAAGTTTTGATAATGTTACTTATAAGCATGTTATATAAATTAAGTATGTGGAATGGAGTGGAGGAGGATGAAAATATGTATGAATATTTAGTTAGCATGGCTAATTTGTATGTTTTAGGCTTAGGGACTAAATTGAATAAAGTAAAACTTTATGGGCAATTTTGTAAAAATGTTAGAAATGACCAAATTGCATGAAATGGATTATTTCATTATTTAAATTGAAAAAAATTTAAATGAAATTATTAGTTTAGTTCAAGATTGGGAAAAAACATGTTTTAGGGATTAAATTGAAAAGTGTTGAAATTATGGAAAAATTCTGATAATTATAGAATTTATGGGCTGTGATGAAAATATATGATGATAACGGTTGGAAATAAGGATTAAATTGCAAGAATTTTATTTTCTGAGCCTAAGGATGAAATCGTCATTAATTAAAAGTTTAGGGGCAAAATGGTAATTTTGCCTAGAGCATTAATTGAATGTATTAGAATATGGAATGAATGGAAACAATGGTCAAATTTATTTATAAAGTTCCGAACGACTCAAATACGAGACTTGAACGTGGAAAAGAAAAGATATCGGATTAATGAATTTATAAACACGAACAAGCAACGAGGTAAGTTCGTGTAACTTGAATTATATTTTTAAATGCTTGAAATGTATGTTATTGATGTGAATATGAATTGAATGTTCATTATATGAAAATTGATGAAACATTGATATATTTGATAAAAATGGGAAGAAATCCCGGTTGAATGAAAGGAAAATTCGATGGATCTCTGAAAAGGAATTGACGGTAAAAAGGGATCTAGCCCGGACGGGTGATCCTATTATTAGCCCTTCCGAAGAATACAGGAAAAATGATTAAGCCCGGAAGGGTAATCCTAATATCAGCCCTCCCGAAGAATATATGGTAAATGAGGTTCGCGGGAGTGTGCTGGTGGCTCTCCCGAAGAATACATGTGTATAGGCCCTTCCGAAGAATACATGGGAGCTGAGGTTCGCGGAAGTGTGCCAAGAATTGAGGTTCGCGGGAGAGTGAGGTTCACGGGAGTGTGCTTACTGAAATGAAATGTGTAAGACCATGGTTGAAAGATACCATGGCAATGAATAAGACCATGGTTGAAAGATACCATGGCAACAAATTGAGAAAATGAATAAGACCATGTTTGAAAGATACCATGGCAATGAATAAGACCATGGTTGAAAGATACCATGGCAACACATGTATATGAATTGACGGACCCAGAATTGTACACTAAAAGTGTACCCCTGTGTGAATTGACGGTTAATGAGATTGTACACCAAGAGTGTACTATTGGGAATCCATCGAAATTTCGAGAAATTCAACGGGATATATATAGAAGATGGTAAACACATAGCTAAAAAGGGTAAATGTGAATTAATGGATTATGGATTTGCATATATTAAGTATACTATATGATCTTAACTATTGATATTCCGATAAATTCAGTAGGTAAAAGTCCCAACCAGAAAAGGGAATATGTATATAAAAAGATTCGCACATATATATTCCTAAAGTACATGAAAAATGATAGTGATACTGGAAATATGGAAATATAAAATGATGATATTTGTACATGGAATTTATTTATGAATATATGGATCCATGATTATAGATTCGTATACCTTAAAAACATTAATTGTATGACGATGATATTTCGAATGACTTGATGAATAAAGTCCCGACATGGAATAATTCGAGCACGAAACAATAACCATGAAATTGAACTTGAAATACACGAAAATAATATTTATTCGATATTTTAAAATATGACATGGAAAATACATGTATATGAAACTTACTTGATAATTATGCATATTCAATATTAAGAATTGTCCTGAAATAAATATATGCAAAATTCATGAAAACAATGATACATGAACATGTGACTATCTTTAATATGCTGATACATGGAAACTAGGTAAGCCATGATGAGTGATAATCTCAAGTATGGTATGTTGATAAAATGAGTTTATCGATTCTAAAATTATATGAAATATGTTCAAGTATGCTAACAACTGTTATTGTTGAAACTTAGGCAAGTGCCCAGTTATTGGTTAAATGGTAATACAATTATTATATGATACGTCGAAAGGGTAAATGATCAAATGAAAATTATGGAAGAGTGGTAAAATTTAAGTTATACAATTTCTTATAAAATGAGTTATTATGTGATTAATGGAAAAAAAAATTCTATAAACTCCGGTAATACCTCGTGACCCTATTCCGACAATGGATACGGGTTGGGGGTGTTACACTTTCTTCCTATAAGTATGTTGAGAAGTAAGTAAGTAGTTAGCTAATTAGTTAGAATTAGTTAGCATAAATAGTTTGTTAAGTTGGTTAGCAGTAGCTTATAAATACTGGCAAGCATGTATTTGATAAGCAAGTTTTTCCAATTAATCAAATTGAGTATACACAAAATATATCATTGATTAGTTTCTCAACATGGTATCAGAGCAAACCTAAAAAATGTCATTTGGAGGCTGTTTTTCGGATAGTTCGATACTTAAAGAAAAATCCTGGTCAAGGCATATTGTTGTCTGCGTCTAGTAAACCGCAGCTCATTGGCTTTTGTGATTCTGATTGGGCTTCCTGTCCCGTGTCTAGAAGGTCAGTTACTGGATTATGTATTAAACTTGGAGATTTTCTTGTCTTATGGAAAAAAAATAAACTACTGTTTCTCGATCGTCAGCAGAGGCAGAATATAGGAGCATGGCAACTGCTGTAGCAGAGATCGTTTGGTTAAATGGGTTATTGAAAGAAGTTAGTCTAAACAGTTTGACAAGTCGGTTCTTTTCTCAGATAGTCGATCAGCTCTACAGATTGCAGCAAATCCTGTTTTTCATGAACGGACTAAACATATAGAAATTGATTGCCACTTTGTACGGGATAAAATTGGAGAAAGACTGATTCAGATGCAGTACATTAAGACAATAGAACAGCTTGCTGACTTGATGACTAAAGCACTTGGAATCAAGCAACATGGATATTTAGTATCCAAGTTGGGGGTTAAAGATTTATACCAACCCTTAACTTGAGGGGGAGTGTTGAGAAGTAAGTAAGTAGTTAGCTAATTAGTTAGAATTAGTTAGCATAAATAGTTTGTTAAGTTGGTTAGCAGTAGCTTATAAATACTGGCAAGCATGTATTTGATAAGCAAGTTTTTCCAATTAATCAAATTGAGTATACACAAAATATATCATTGATCAGTTTCTCAACAAAGTACCTATTTTCTAATAGCAAAAGGGACATAATACACAACACAAGAGATCAACCATTAATTATCACTTTGTTAAAACATCACCATAACCCTTTGTAATAGCTCTCTACATCATACACGGCGTGAATCACCATCATAGTTTACCCTAATACATTCCGCAAGTTAATTATCATAAAAATAAAGATAAATATTAAAATCATACATAAATTTTAATGCAAATTGTAATATTATAATTAACTTTAATTTGGTGCATTTGTATACATCGAGCTTTAATTTTTGTTCAATTTTTATATTTTACTGGCCCGTTATTTATGTGGCACAATTCTTCATTAAGCAATGCATAAATTAATGACATGACATTTCAATAGGTTAAAAAACAATGAAATATATTTAAATTATTTTCACATAGATTAAAAAAGATAAACACACTTAGAAAAATAGTTTCATATTTCCCCTTATTTTTTTTTCTTTTATCTAAGTGGAAATAATTTAAATTTATTTGTTTCTTTTTTAACTTAATAAAATGTTATGTAAAGGATTTACACATAACTTTATGGAAAATTTTGCCTCATAGATAATAGAATTAACGAAATGTGAAATTTTAACCAAAACTAAAGTTTAAATGAAAATGTTGATTAAAACTTTAAATTTCAAACGATGTTGGCGTGATCATCTGTACGACAGTCCATGCATATTTTATGCTAATATGTTATTATTTTTCTCTATGTCACATCAATGAGTGTTTTAAAAATATAATATATTAAAAAAAAGTAAAAAATAAAAAAATTCATAAATTTTTTTAAAAAATTAGCATGAAGTGCATGTATATTGTCATGCAGGCTATCATATTTAAAAATTTAAAATTTTAGTTAGTATTTTTGTATAAAAACAACAATTCTACTCTTTTGAAATATTGATGGTCAAATTTAACTATTTTCAAAATGTTGAGACCAAATTTAACTAGAAATAAAAATAACGGCCAAATTAAAAAAAAAAAAAACCAATAACTAAATTTGATATTATATCTTAACTTTTTATTCATTGTTGATAATTTTTTATTTATCAACATTTGTTACATCCAACGTAAAAAATTTAACGTATCTCAAATAAAGTATGGGATTCGAGTACTAAAATTTAATACAAGTATTTTTTGGGGGGAGGGGTAGCATCATCCATCCCCATTATTTATTTTGTTACGAGGAAAAGGAAAGTTTTTGTACACTTGGTAAATAAAAGTTCATTGAACGTCTCAAAGTGGGGATATAAAACAAAACATAAATTCAGA
Source organism: Gossypium stocksii (assembly GCA_020496765.1). Classification (NCBI taxonomy): domain Eukaryota; kingdom Viridiplantae; phylum Streptophyta; class Magnoliopsida; order Malvales; family Malvaceae; genus Gossypium; species Gossypium stocksii. The sequence continues at coordinate 119,484,087 of CM035623.1, forward strand.
AATATATAGAAACCATAGTTATTATTACTATTCTTGTATGAAAATTTTAAATATATATATATATATATATATATCAAAAGAATGTGTATATTAATAGGAAATAATTAATGAGAATTTATACTACTCAAAATTAAGTATTTTGGTTTAAATATTTGTTAAGTGAGTCCATATTTTTCATGATTTTTTTAAAAATGTCGTCTGTTTCCAATAATTAAACATATCCTCACATGGATTTTTATCCCTTTTAGTTTATTGAAAGTCAACATATCACAATTAGTTGTTTTAAGAGTTTGGTTTAAAGAGACGGGAGTGCTCCGACTATAGGTGGATGGCTGTATATCTATATATATTTAAAGAAGTTATAAATACAATCACAATTGATAATTGTATCCCAATTTATAATAAATCTACATGTAATTTACATATTTTGGGTTTGAATTTAAGATCATAGAGTTACCAAAGCCTCGACTTTGCCATTAAAAGCAATACTTCATCTAACTATCTAAATTGTATATTAAGCTTTTGATTGAGTTGTGTCAGGAGTCAACCAAACACTAATTTAATTAGGCAAAAACTATAATATTATTATTTTATGAAGTAAATTATGTTATTTTGAGGATATTATTATTAGTTTATATTTAAAAAATAAGCAAAAAGCTATACATATAATAGAGTTTGAAACATAAAATACTATGGGTTTTAAAAATTTTATTTTACCATTTTAACTTATGCCTTATTTGTTTTTTTTTTTATTATAAACATTTTACTAAGTTGTTATTACTTTTAATCGGGTCACAAATTCAGTTATGAAATTATAAAAATATCTCTTCTTTTGAGGGAAAAATATCTCTTCTTTTAAATTATAATTAATATTATAATGATTTTATCTTTTTATACTTTTATATCATTTTTAAATAAAATAATTAAAAATACAAGTTCAATAATAAAATACGTGTTTAATAACCTTAAAATATAAATTTATTACCCCTTAACTTATATTTGTTATTAAATAAAATTTAAAAGGAAACATTATCACATGATAAAATCTAATATTTATTATTATTTTTCACTTGTATACGTGCAATAATTTAAAATAATTTTTGTTCATGGACTAAGTACATTGGAGTAGGTTTGAAAATAAAGTTGTCTATTTGTTCGGCCCCGTCAGGTTCAATATGGTCTTTAACAAAATTTTAAGTTCGGACTTAACTTGATTAGTAATTTTTTAATTTTATTTTATGTATACAAAATTTAAAAAATATAATACACCAAATGTACTAAAAATATTAAAATAAATATTTTCTAATAAATTGAAAATAAATTAAAAAAGTCTTTATGCTTAAATAACATTAAGATAAGTACAACTTAATAAGCAAATGTTATACAATAAAACAAAATTAACAATAAAAACAAGTGTTATATAATATGTAAACGTTAAAAAAATAGTTGTAATATAATAGTAAAATAGTAATAAAACAGTGGTAGAAGTGGGAAATCAATAACAAAAACAACAAACTTTTTTATTATTGAAGATTTAGATCAGGATAGGCCCAAGCAAAAACCTTACTTGAAATTATGTTTATTTTCTAAACATGTCTTATTTTTTTATCCAAATCTATTTTTTAAATCTATATTCCGACCACCTTAATCAGTTTTACTTGATAGCTGATTCTCTATTCAAATAACAAAATGTTTTAAAAATATATTATAATTAAACTAAAATAAAAGACATTATAAATTATAAAATATAAATTTCAACCAAAGTAGACTGATAAAAAAAGTCATAAAATCTTAATTTAGAATTTTATTATTTTGGATGGATCATACTATTATTTTAATCAAAAGTGTTGGACACTTGAACTTCATTTTCTTTAAATTTAAAGGTTGAAAACATAGGGAGTGAAAGAGACAATTATTGTGACACTTTAATAAAGGGACAGCTACACCACACCCCACTAGATCTGTTTTATTTGTATATTGTTCATTGTTATATTTATTTTATTTTATATTTAATAATATTAATAATTCATATTAAATTATTCCATAAAAAAACATATAAAAACTTATATAAAAACTAAATAAAAATTTTAATTAAAATAATAAAGTCGAAGCACTAAAATTTATAATGTTCTAAGTTTAAATTTTATATCTATAGTATATAAAAAGTAACTGTTGATGTCATAAATTAACTCGAATAAATTTAACTATAAAATTATTATAATATTATTATCTAAAGAATAATTAATATTATTATGATAATATTTTTATATAAATTTTAAATAAAAAATTAAAAAATATTATTTAAAAATTGAATATAAGATCAACAAATTCATATTAAAACTCTGACCACTTCACTAGTAATCATCTATTAATATGTATTTTAAATAAAATCTAGTATTTGTTTATGTATTTTTATAATATTATATATAATATATAATTATTTCCATGTATAGCAGCCTACCCCAACACCAACACCATTTCTTTTTATTTTTTTTTCACAAATTTAACACTTTTTTTCACCATTGAAACTCTATAGATTCTAGCATTGCTATTATTTGAAAGAGCATCCAACTGTCATACCACTTAATCGGACAATTTTGTATTTGTATGAGAGACATAAAAAGAAAAAAAAGAAAAGAAAAAAAAAAGTCCAACAGAGCTTTGTCCTAATCTTACAAACAAAAAGATACAGACAGAGAAAGAGAATCAAAGTTTGAGTTTTCCCCTTTTTTAAATTTTTTTTTCAGACAAAAGTTAAGGTTGTTGTAGAAAAAAAACAAGGAAAAAAGAACCCTAACCCTGTTTTTAGTTTTTTTTTTTTTTTACTCTGCTTGCTATTTCATGGTGCTACAGCAAAGGCCAAAACTTTACTCTTTTTAAATTTTTTTTTTTCTCTAGTAAAGCTTAGAAGTTTCAGACTTTTGGTGTTGTTGTGAGTGAAGTTCAAGCTTTAGTTAACTCTCTCACACTTTGTTGGATCTTTTATTTAAGGTGAAATGAAATTAGGGTTTATGTGAAAGGTTGAAAAAAGGGGGTTTTTTTTATAGGGTTCTTTTGCTTATTTATTGTTTTTAATAATTTGGGTTTTTGTTGTTTTGGCCAGAAAGGGTTTTGGTATTTTGATTTGCAGCTTGTTAGTTGGGAAAAGTGAAATTAGAGTGTTTAATGAGTGATTTTGAAGGCAGTTAAAGGAATGCCATTTTCTGGGTATTTTCTTAGGGTCTTTATGAATTGTTAGGTTTTTTTTTTTGTTTGGTGTGGTAGTTTTTTGGGTTAGTTTTAAAAATTTAATTTCTGGGTTCACCATTAATATTTGAGCTGGAGCGATTAGGAGTACCCGGGACAATGTCTTCCTTAAGTAGGGAGCTGGTCTTTTTGATATTACAGTTCCTTGATGAGGAAAAATTCAAGGAAACTGTTCATAAGTAAGTTGATTATTTCATTTTGCTATATTGATTCATGTTATTTTTTTTTTTGCTTTTGAGATAGGTTAGAAGATTATGCCATAAGAGTGTTTTTTTTAGATCATGTTATGTGATTTGTTAAAAACCTTGTAGTTAATGCCTTTTTTTTTTGTGTGTGTTGCAAATGGTGAGAAATCATGGATATTTTGATTAGCAATGTAGAAATGTGCTTTGTTAGTAGCTAAAAAAGCATTGGTACCCTTTTGTGGTAGGCTTTTTAGTTCATTGACTTTGACTAGATTTCGAGTCCTTGTTTAATGTCTTGTTTTGCATGGTGTGCTCGAATTATAGGTTAGAACAAGAGTCTGGTTTTTTCTTCAATATGAAACATTTTGAAGATCAAGTCCAGGCTGGTGAATGGGATGAAGTCGAGCGCTATCTATGTGGGTTCACTAAGGTTGAAGATAACCGTTACTCGATGAAGATTTTCTTTGAAATTAGAAAGCAGAAGTATTTGGAAGCTCTCGACAGGTGAGCACTTATTGTATTGCTGTTAATCTCTTGTTTGTTGATGTTTAGGATTCACGAACTATGTGTTTCTTGCACTTATAACTTTCTGAAGTGAATGGTGTCAAAGATAATGCAAAGGGTCATATTTCTTTTGTATGGTTGGATTAATATATGCATTATCTTCTACCAGGCAGGATCGAGCAAAGGCTGTTGAAATTCTTGTAAAGGATCTGAAGGTTTTTGCATCCTTTAACGAGGAACTTTTTAAAGAGATTACGCAGTTGCTTACTCTTGATAATTTTAGGTGTGTACTCTTGCATTCCTTTGTTCTTAATTGCTACTCGATTGAATTATGCTAAATTTTCTGTTTGTATTCTGTTATCAGACAAAATGAGCAGCTTTCAAAATACGGTGACACGAAATCTGCTCGGAATATCATGCTTGTAGAGCTTAAGAAGCTGATTGAAGCAAATCCCTTATTTCGCGATAAGCTTGCATTCCCAGCTTTTAAAAGTTCACGACTAAGGACCTTAATAAACCAGAGGTGACTTTTACTTATTCTATGGTCGTTTTGAGTGTTTCTGTGTTCATACCTTGATACTGGTAGAACTGGTACATAGAACAATTGATACAATTGACTCTAGATTGGTACGGTCTCCGTGAGCTCATTTTTCTCTGTTGAATTTTTCAGTCTGAACTGGCAGCATCAGCTTTGCAAGAATCCTCGTCCAAACCCTGACATTAAAACTCTTTTTATGGATCATTCTTGTTCTCCCTCTACTAATGGTGCTCGTCCTCCTCCACCAACTAGCAGTCCTCTTGTCGGACCAATTCCCAAGGCTGGGGCATTCCCTCCCATTGGTGCTCATGTTGTAAGTATTTTGCATTATTTTTTCTCATACAAAATATATACATCATTCTTAAAAAAAATTCTTGGATGACTCCGATGTGCAGCCATTTCAGCCTGTTGTTTCCCCATCTTCTGGTGCTATTGCGGGGTGGATCTCAAGTGGTAATCCTTCTTTACCTCATGCAGCTGCTGTTGCGGCAGGTCCTCCTGGTCTTGTCCAGCCGTCTAATGCTGGTAGGAACAATGCAATTGGTTTTTGGTGTCTTTGTATAATAATGTTTCGGCAAACTTGCATTATTTGACTATTTTTTGCCTCGATGGTTCAGCTGCATTCCTTAAGCATCCGAGGACACCATCTGGTATGCCAGGAATGGATTATCAGTCAGCCGATTCAGATCATTTGATGAAGCGCATTCGTACTGGCCAACCTGACGAGGTACAGATATATTGTGCAATTTCCCTGGTTTCCTCATTTTTTTTACTCGTTTAAATACAATGGCTTCTGCAGGTATCCTTTTCTGGTATCGCACATACTCCCAATGTGTACTCACAAGATGACATTCCAAAAACCGTTGTGCGTGCTCTTAATCAAGGGTCTAATGTCATGAGCATGGACTTTCATCCTCATCAACAAACTATTCTCCTAGGTAAATATATATTTTTTTCTTCTTCATGTCACTTTGCTATGAACTTCTAAAAATTTTAGCACGTGTTGATGGATTTACTTTTTATTTTAGTTGGCACGAATGTTGGTGACATCAGCCTTTGGGAAGTAGGATCTCGGGAAAGATTGGCCCATAAACTGTTCAAAGTTTGGGATATCTCAGCTGCTTCCATGCCTTTGCAGGTGCTCTGCAATTTCCTCTGGTTTTACCAATTCATCATTCTTTGTCAATTCTTACCAATTTTACCTTCCTACCATATAAAACACAAACAAAGTTACGCTTGGTACTTGAATGATGATCTGATATCAGTAACCTTTGACCTAACATTGATCTTTCTGTCTTTATTCTACACCAGACAGCTCTATTGAACGACGCTGTGATATCAGTCAACCGATGTGTTTGGGCACCTGATGGACTTATGCTTGGTAAGCTTCGCTTGAAACTTGAATACTGTTTGTTCTCTCTGTCTTCCCTTCCTCAAAGTTGCTTTTATATGTTCTTGAATCAAATATTGCTTTTTCTATAGGTGTTGCATTTTCAAAACATATAGTCCAGATATATCAGTATAATTCAACTGGAGAATTAAGATCGCATTTGGAGGTAAGCCTATCACATGTAACAATATATATTGGAATTCACAAATAAGAAGGTAATGAACAGCTTATTATATCTTTTAGATTGATGCTCATGTTGGAGGTGTTAATGACATAGCATTTGCTTATCCCAACAAGCAATTTTGTATCATTACTTGTGGTGACGATAAGACGATCAAGGTATTAACTTTTGACCCTATTTAATATTTGTAGGTTGAATAAAATGTGTTTATTGATATTGAAATATTTTGTGTTTGGCAGGTATGGGATACTGTAGGTGGACGTAGACTTCATATTTTTGAAGGCCATGAAGCTCCTGTATATTCTGTTTGCCCTCATTATAAGGAAAATATTCAGGTAAATCTCAATTAGAAATTACTATTACCATTCTACTCTTTGTTTCTGCTTCTTGGTATTCGTTCATGGTTGTTCTGCAGAATTTTGGCCTGAAAATTTCATTTCCATCCCATAGTTTACAAACTGTTTCTCTATGAGCAGTTTATTTTCTCCACTGCCATTGATGGGAAGATTAAAGCTTGGTTATATGATTGCTTGGGGTCTAGAGTGGACTATGATGCTCCCGGACTTTGGTGTACGACAATGGCTTATAGCGCTGATGGAACTAGGTAAAAATGTTAATTTGTTGGAGAGATGGCACTTTCATATATAAATATACACATTTATCTGGAAGTCTTGGCATGTTTCCACGTATACATGTACATAATTAACCATTGCATTAGTATTTTAGATGCATCGGAAGTGTTTCAAATTAAGAAGATTGTAGTTTATTTTCCCTTGGTTCATCTGACCCTGAAAAATAGTTCATTTTAGATGGTGTCTGATCTTGTTTTAAGGCTTATTTCGATGTTATTTTTGTTCAAGCTTGATACACTTATGAGCAAAAACTCGGATTTATTCCTGTAGGCTTTTCTCTTGTGGAACAAGTAAAGACGGTGAATCCCATTTAGTCGAGTGGAATGAGAGTGAAGGAGCAATCAAAAGAACATATTCTGGTTTTAGGAAGCGTTCATTAGGTGTTGTCCAGTTCGACACAACAAGGAACAGGTTCTTAGCAGCCGGCGATGAATTCCAAATTAAGTTTTGGGACATGGATAATACTGCCATGTTGACAGCTGTTGACGCAGATGGCGGGTTGCCTGTTAGTATTGTTACAGTTTTTTTCCCCACAAGTAGGTTTAAGTTGCTTCTTGTAATAATCCATTTTAATCCTTTTACAGGCCAGTCCAAGACTAAGGTTCAACAAGGAAGGGTCGTTGTTGGCTGTTACAACTAGTGATAATGGTATCAAAATCTTGGCTAACAGTGATGGTTCACGCTTGATACGAATGTTGGAGAGTAGGGGTGTTGATAAAAGTCGAGGCCCTTCCGAACCTGTCAATTCTAAGGTAGTTTTCTGCTTCGGTTTTAATTATTACTCAGGTTTTGCAATGCTAAGTAAATTCATATACTTGTTTTGCGCAGCCATTGATCATTAACGCACTTGGTCCTGTGGGAAATGCTGCCATTCCACCATCCCTTGAACGCCCTGATAGAGTCCCAACTGCTGTATCCATTAGCAGTCTTGTAAGTTCAACCTGCTGTTTCAGTTGCGTTTTATCTTCGGTCTTACTGTGGTTCCTAATTTCATTTGGGTGTCATTCGCAGGGTACAATGGACAACAGCCGGCTTGTTGATGTTAAGCCACGAATTTCCGATGACGCAGACAAGATAAAGGGCTGGCGAATTCCTGACATTATTGATCCCTCTCACCTGAAAGTCCTACGATTGTCTGATGCCATAACAGCAGGAAAGGTAGGTACTTAGAATAATGTGATTAGTTCTCGGATTTTAGTACATTAGGCATAAGTTTTACATGTGTATATCTTCATGTATTCACAAACGTAATTGTTCTATATTTTTTATCCAACTTCTAGGTTTCTATATTCCCGTAATCGAGGGTTACCAATCTTTGATTGCAGGTTGTGAGGCTGTTATATACCAACTCTGGTCTTGCTCTTTTGGCCCTTGCATCGAATGCTGTTCACAAGCTTTGGAAATGGCAGCGTAGTGAAAGGAGTCCCTTAGGCAAGGTGTGTCTCGTGTCTTAAAATGAGAAAAGCCGTATTTCTTAGTTATTGACATATATTTTCTAATATTTCATTCATCTCTAAACCTTGAAGGCTACTGCATATGTTGCACCGCAATTGTGGCAGCCACCTAGTGGCACTCCTATGACAAATGATATAAACGAGACTAAACCTGCTGAAGAATCTGCCGCGTGCATTGCGTTGTCTAAAAATGATTCTTATGTTATGTCCGCCTCGGGAGGGAAGGTTTCTTTGTTCAACATGATGACATTCAAGGTCTACGAATGCAGTTTTCACTTGTTTCCTGTTATATGTTGATTGAAGTTTTTGACATTGCTTACACAACGGGTTAATTCTTTACAGGTGATGACCACCTTTATGTCCCCTCCTCCGGAAGCCACGTTCTTGGCATTTCATCCACAAGACAATAATATTATCGCGATTGGCATGGAAGACTCCACAATTCAAATTTACAATGTCCGAGTCGATGAGGTGAAACATAATTTTTTTAGCTTCTATTTATATAGAAACTTCTCGATTTATATGTGGTTAGGACAACTTTGTTGGAGTAGGAAAATGCTAATTTGTTGCATTTATCAAATCCTTTTTAGCATTTTTTGTACAAGTCCTACTATTTATAACCCCCAAACCCTTAAATTGGAGGATAATACGTGGTTAAGTGAGCTTGAACCGTCCTCATGGTTGTTGCAACAATGGTGCCGAAGCTAAAATATTTCACAGGAAGCCAAAAGCTTATTGTATCATTTCCCTAATAATATTCAGCTTCTGGCCTGATGTTCTGCTGTTGTTTTTTGCAGGTCAAAACCAAACTCAAGGGCCACCAAAATCGGATAACCGGACTTGCCTTTTCACAAACTTTGAATTCTCTGGTGTCTTCAGGGGCTGATGCACAGGTTAGTTATTGATTGAATGAATATTGTATAATGCCGTGTCTGAAAGCCATGTTCAACGTATTGGGTAACATTGAACAGACCCATATCCAAGATTCACCCCAAGTTGGAGTAACATGGGACAACTGTCAATTTTACAGTTTTCTTATACATAATTGAACTGTTTAATATGACTTCATTTCACTTGCAGTTATGTGTTTGGAGCATAGATGGATGGGAGAAAAAAAAATCGAGGTTCATACAAGCTCAGCCTGGTCGTCAATCTCCGCTAGCAGGAGAAACCAAAGTCCAGTTTCACAATGACCAAACTCATCTATTGGTTGTCCACGAGAGCCAAATAACCATTTATGACAGCAAGCTCGAATGTTCACGCTCAGTAAGTTGTTTACCTCCCATTATTTTCCTTGTATTGTAGTTTATCATATTTCTTTAGGGAACTCTTTTACAAGAACATGACTAATGTGGGAATAAGGTAACAAAAACATCAGTTATTACTATTATCGGGATCTATCTGGTCTGAAGTTCCGAACTTGAGTTGTGGTCTTTGGGTAAAATTACCATAGAGGCCTCTATACTAAGAGTCGGGTTGCATTTTGGCCCCTCTAAAATGGGCAAATTAATCTGTTTGATCAAAGAGCAAACTAATCTTTCTGTTAAAAATCTCATTTAAAACTACTATTAAAAATTGGTCTCTGTATGTTAGCATGAGGTAAGTGTGGTGGCACGCCACATTTCATTGTCTGATTATTTTATCAACCATGTCAGTTTTTAGCAGTACAAATAGAAGAAGTTTTAAATAGAAAGGTTGCTTTTTCATTTAGCGTACATGGCCTAATTTGTCTATTTTCTGAGTAGAGGGGGCAAAATGCAATCTTAACTCGGGCTTTCATGGTACTTCTACCGTGATCTTTGCTCTTTGGAAAAACAGTAGTAGATTTTTCTAGCAAGTTTTTATTTGCTTGTTGAATGTTTCCAGTTTTTATTTGGACAAGTTTTTAGCGTTGTCTATGCATGAAAAATCATATATATTGTTTTTTTTCATTTTCGATATATTGTTTTTATTCATTTTCAATACCCGTTTCGATCGTATGATTTTATAAAGAGCTGATCTTCATTTTTGCAGTGGTCTCCAAAAGAGTCATTAAATGCTCCCATTTCAAGTGCAATATATTCTTGCGATGGCTCACTGGTTTATGCCAGTTTTTGTGACGGCGCCATTGGAGTTTTTGATTCCGATAATTTGAGACTCAGATGTCGAATAGCACCTTCGGCTTACATACCTTCGTTATCCGTCAGGTAGCATATATGGTAGTTGTTCATAACATATAGTAGTTTTACGTACAACTGTTTTAACAGCAAACATTGACAAAAAAACAAACTTTCTGCAGTGGCAGCAACGGTGCAGCCTATGCAGTGGTCATAGCAGCTCACCCATCGGAACCAAACCAGATTGCTCTCGGGATGAGTGATGGAGCGGTTCACGTAATCGAACCCTCTCAAGATAATGGATCCCATAATCCATCAAATTCATCTAATCCTTCATTAACTGTTAAGCAACCAACAGAGTTACCTTCTAGGTGAATATTATTAATGTAGATAAAAAAAAAAAAAGAACTCTTTTTACTTTTGTAATCAATTTGCCTTAAAAACCACTCCCCAATGTTATGTAATATTCATTGTAATTTTCTTTTACTACTTTGCTTGTTTTTTTATTTGCCTTTTCTACCAAGCAACCTTTAAGGCTTATGCATATGCAAAAATTAGACGGTTGGACCAAACCGGAAGTCGAACTTTTACAATGTGGCCTTCAGGATATTGGTTCATCTCTCATTACTAGCAAAAAAACCTTGGTTTTTGGGATGCCAAACTTGTTGGAACTGCTTTGATGGATCAACACACATATTTTAATGTTTTGGTGAATGATCTTTTAATAGTGAACTAAAAGGTGCATTATTAGCTTAATATTAACAGTGTTTTTCAATTTATTGGGTTTTTTTTTATACTTCAAATATATTTCCATTCTTTAAATTGGGGAAAAGACGTGCTTTTTTTTTTCTTTTTGGTGAAGAACTAAACAACACATTACATTGAACTAAAAGCATTCCTATCTGTATCAGGTTTCAAAAGTTTTGACAGCTCCTAGGAAATTCCTTGAAAATTTGAACGTTACGATCTATTTCCTACGAACGTAACGATCCTTGAACGTTATGATCCTTATCCGCTGCCATTTGAGCTGGTGAATCTACAATTCTATTCTTCATGCTTTATTTTTTAATATTCAACAGACTACCAATTAAAAAAAATCCTCTTAGCCAAGGTTGAATTTGAATTTATCAACTGACTATGTTAAATGGTTTTACCTATTTCTAAATTATCAGTTCGGATCAACACTTTATCCAAGCCCTGCTTTTGTAGGAGAGTCAAGCCATCTAAAATCCCTTAGAGCACTGCTTTAAACATTGAACAAACCCCCAGATAATGTTTTATCAAAGATCCACCTATTTGATTTTTGCAACATGGAAAAAACGTGCTTTAAGTGTACATAAACTTCTTTCTTTTAGTTGCTAATGGTTTCAGTTATTCTAAAATTTAATCTTTTTAGATATAATTACAAGTGTCCTCAGTTTCGGCATAATCTATTTTTATAGAATCTGTAATTTTAAAATTGATATTTGATAAAATTTCTTTTCATGTGATAGTTTATTCACTATTTAAATGCTTAAATTTTAAAAAAATAAAAAAATGAGCACAAATAAATAAGAAATTTAATGTATATAACAGGTGGGAGACACACTCCATTTAGCAAATCTATCACATGTCTTAAGAGGAAACCAAATAAGATAATGATGATGCTAATCCACTATGTCTCTCACCCATATATGCTTCAACTACTTGAACATGTGATAGATTTGTGAAATGGGTATGTCATCGTTATATTTTTAATATCATGCTTAATTGTTAGGTTGCTGATGTATCTGAATAATAATGACCAAACACCTTACATGAATATATATGCAACTTCATTGTAGGTAAAAAGATTTCCCTTTTTCAATTTCAAATTTGAATAATTTTTTTAAAATTAAAATAATTTAATCTTTATCAATTTCAAAAGTTAGTAAATAATTTTGATCGGTCCTTTTGGCCTTAATTTTAAAAAATTAAAATTAAGAACTAAATTGATAAAATATGTAACTATGAGTATCATTATACCAATTGATAAAAACATTAATGCCCCCACTTGATTGTTGTCCATTTTTTAAAATTGATAAGGAACAAATTACTTGATTTTTATAGAGGACCAATTTACTCGGTTTTTGTAGAGTTCTTTTTACCCATGATTTTTACTGTTTGGAATAAAATGTTGGAATGCAGTTAAAAATTAACCCAGATTTGCAAAGAAAGTGGAGGACTGCATTATAGAGAAGGCAAAATAATGAACTGTGTAATAGTACCTTGTATTATATTGTAAACGCAAGTGTTGGAGAGAAAATCAAAGATGAAATTGTAAAACATCTTTATGAGAGAAAATCAAAGATGAAATTGTAAAACATCTTTATGATGTTGATGAGCCAAATAAAATGGTCTCTCTTACATCTTAGGACTCATTATTAGCAAAATAATGGACTGTAAATTGAAAAAAAAAACATCATTTTTTTTCCAGTTTTGCTAGGAAAAAAAAAAAAACAAAAACCCAATGGAGACCAACAAACCAAGGTTTGAATCCCTTCATCATCATGATCACATGCTTGTTTCAGTTTTGCTTCTCTGCTTCTTCATTGTTCATACAATTCTGTGGCAATGATTGCAAGGCTGTTCTGCTCTTCCCAAACGGCTGCTGCACTCATTAAAAAAAAAAAAAAAGACCAAATTACTATCACTGAACCATTTCAAAGCACTATTTCTATGTTACTTGGAGATTGAAAATAACCTCACCTTATTGAGATTATCATCTTCTTTGTTCTTCATATTGTCATTGATCTGTAGTTTGTTAAACATCTTGGTTAGCTTCATTAGTTTCCTTAGGCTCAAATCTTCCAAATTCTGCATGGTACCCTCATCAATGACATTCTTGTTTTTCTTCACCTTCTTCACAACATCAATGTTCTCCTTGTTGATATTCTCCTTTGGGATTGTTGTCTGTTTCTTGCCTGATGATTTCCTTGGTTGAGAAAGTTGAGGTTTCAATGGTGATGGCAATAGTACTGAGGTGGTGGTTGTAATAATCTCAGTTGTCTCTCCAAATTCAACCTCTGGCTTTACACCAACGTCGATCAATGCTTCTGGATCCTGCACTTGGATATCATCATCCACAACAGATTGGGAAACATTGTGGAATGAATTCACAGGGATTGTTTCGGCTTCGGTTACATTTGCATCAACCAATGCTTCTTCATTCACCACATTAGTCATTAGATCCTCATCAGCTACAGATTCATCATCGATGTCTGAATCGCCAAGGACATCATCATCAGATTCTTTGTCCACCATATTACTCATTGGATCATCACATTCCTCAACATCGATGTCTGAATCGCCAAGGAGCTCATGATCATCATTAGATGCTTCATTTCCCTTTTTCGCTGAGGAATCCATATGATCTTCAGGAAGAACTGAAGGAACATCTTGAGATACTTCGCCCTCGGCATACACTTCAGCTTTCAGAAGTATGGTTAGATCATCATGTACTGCTTCAATTTCCTGTGGAGCTTGATTAGCATGCTCTTCTACACTAACAGCATCCACTGGTGAAGAATGATCCAAGACTTCCTCAGATAGATCCTCAGCAACCAGTACTTCAGGCTCATCAACTACCAATTCCTCATGGGAAACAACAACATCATCGGTGTCATCAGCTACCGATTTCTCAGGTAAGCTCTCGATTTCAGGTGCATATTCGGAAACAGCAGCATCATTGGTTCCATCAGCCGCCAATTCTTGAGAAACAGCAGCATCATTGGTCTCATCAGCCACCAATTCTTCAGAAACAACAGCATCGTTGGTCTCATCAGCAACCAGTACTTCAGGCTCATCAACTACCAATTCCTCATGGGAAACAACAACATCATCGGTGTCATCAGCTACCGATTTCTCAGGTAAGCTCTCGATTTCAGGTGCATATTCGGAAACAGCAGCATCATTGGTTCCATCAGCCGCCAATTCTTGAGAAACAGCAGCATCATTGGTCTCATCAGCCACCAATTCTTCAGAAACAACAGCATCGTTGGTCTCATCAGCCACCAATTCTTCAAATACAGCAGCATCATTGGTCTCATCAGCTACCAATTCCTCATTTGGTGTGCTCACAGTCTCATATGAGTCTTCATAGACAGCATTATCATCACAACCTGAAGTGAGACAACCATTTTCAAAGAGAACAAAATAGATGGCTTGAGAAAACAAATTGCACAAATAGGTTGCCATAGTTCAATAAATGTTAAAAGAGTTAAAAACAAATAGCTTTCATACCCTTCGGACCTTCAGGCTCATCAATCTTCTCATTAAGGGAGATCAGTGTCCCATTACTTTCTCCATTTTCACACTTGCTATTTTCCTCAACATCATCTTTCAAATCCCTTTCATCTTCAAGAGATGCACTTAAATTTCGAGCCAATGGTAACTCTTCTGTAAACATATTCAAATTCATGAGATGATCAAATACAAAAACCTGAAAATCAAAATGCCAAATTCATTCAACACAAAGAAAAACATACCAGATTGGCCATTGTTGTTTTGAACTTCACCTTCCACCATTTCATCAACCTTCACGGGCTCCATTTTTTCACTCTCTTTTAAACTCAACCCTTCCATACACTTCTCCAGTAACCTCACCGACCGCCTTGTTCCATAGCCGGTCTGCAGTGTGTCCTCAACTTTCCTCCTTGTAGATCCCACTCCAGGCCATCTCCTACCACTCTGCAAAGATGGAGTCTCAACCAAATCACTCTTCCTTTGATCCTTAACTTCAGGTTCAGTTTTCTTAGCCCTCCTGCTGGTGTTAGTAGTCACAGCAGGAGTCTCAGTCACATTCAGGTTCTTGTTTTCTTCATCCAATTCAGCTGTTCTTCTTGTCGTTTTTCGGGTTCGGACAGTCGATTGTGCAGTTTGATGCTCTTCCTTGGTAGGTTTTCTCCGAGTTGATGTCCTGGAAATAGTAGAGGGGATTTCTTGTGATGTTTTATTCATGGTCTTTTCTGGGGATTGAGATTGATTCTTGAACTCCTCAAGTCCTTCAACCTGTTACATCGATTTAGACAGGTCATTACAAAAAGGAAATTGGGAATTTTCAAGAAAATGAGCCTTCTAAAAAGAATCAATTAAAGGAAATGATTATTATTATTTAAATGAATTATTATTTTTCCATGGCAACCATTTCACTATCAAAGAAGACAACAATAGGCAAATGGATTCTAAAAAAAAAGTTCTTTTCCTTAAAAATCTATTGATTTTCCCTTTTCCCTTGTTTTCTTGGCAACCAAAGAGAAAAAAGAACCATTCAATCAAAGAATCCAAACTGTAAATTCATTGAAAAATAAACTCTTAAACGAATAGCAGAAACCTTAAATCATCGAAATCGTTCCACATGAGAGATATTTAAGATTTAAAATTTTCAATCGAATAGAAGATACGCAGCTCCAGCTATTATCTTCAAACTCTATCAATTTTTTTTCTTCGATCAATAAATATAAAGGTAAAGTTCAAAACAAAGAATAATGATAAATATAAAAAAAAGATGAAAAAAAAAGGAGCTTACAATCTCAAGAGCTTTGAGAGCATCAGCCATGGCAACATTGGTAGTATTAGCTGGGATTTTGTTTCTCTTGCAAAGAAACTGAAGCTCTTTCCTTGTAAGGCAATCGAAATCCATTTTTAAAGATCAAAGAAACAAACGGAGATAGTTTGTTTTTCTTTTTCTTGTTTGGTTACTGAGAAAAAAGATCTTTTTTAAGATGAAAGGAGGGAAGAAATGCCGGCCTTTTAAAGGTGTAATTTGTAAAGGATGAAAGAGACGTTGGGAGAAAACCCTAGAGATTATTTGACCGTTGGAGCGGCCGCATTTGAAATTTGAATTTAGGGTTTTCGAAATTTTTTAAAAATTGCCGGTTATTAAAATTTACTTAAAAGGATAATAAAATCCCTTTTTTTCCTCCTAAATAATAATTAATTTTTTTAAATAAAAATAAAATTAAGGGCATGGTTTTCTTTTTCCTAATTTCTCATAAAAGAAACGTAAAAACGTATTTTTTGAAATAAAAAAAATTTAGAATAGTCTTTTTTAAAAAATATTAAATTTATACATGAACTTTGGCCAAATATGTAATTTGATACATGAACTTTGATTTGGTACAATTATACATGGAATATGAATCGGGATTTATATTTATACTTTGAACTTTAATTTTGATTCAACTGTACATATTTAGATAAATAGATACATTTATTTTCATATTGGATTAATTTAATTGTTTTTTGTGTGCAATATATGAACGTAAAATGATGCTAATTTGACAATGGTGTTATTGATTTGTAAAAATTGAATCAAATCAAAGTTTCATGTATAAAACTGTACAAAATCAAAGTTTATGTATGACATTGCACATTAGATCAAAATTCATATATAGCTTTGATATTTATCATGTTTCTTTTGCGCTAGATATTAAACTCATTCATCCTTTAATAGATCTAATCAATTTTTTAAAAAGGTTAAAATGTGATATTAGTCCCTATACTTAGACTAAATTTTAAATTTAGTCTCTGTATTTAAAAAGTTAAAACTTAAGTTCTCTTACTTTTAAGATTTAAAAATTTTAACTCAGTTATTAACATTGTTAGTATTTTTTGTCAAAATTTATCAACTTAGAACATTAATTAGACTATCCTCAATTTTCATATGACGTTGCATATGATTGACAAAGTTAGATAAATTTTAACAAAAATTACAAACAATTATAATGATTAGATTAAAATTTTTAAAAAATTGTTCCAATTTCCAATATTATTTGGGCTTTTAAGGCCCAAAATTTGTTAAGCACATTTTATTATTGTAAATTTATTTATAATATGGAAAATAGGCCGAACATTGAAGATTTTCATGAAAAAAATAATTAAAAAATATATAAAAAGGAAAAAAGAAAAGAAAAACCCAATAATAATCCTTCAGTAAGAAAAAAAATAATAAAAAGAATATTAATTTTCACAATTTGACCCATGCCAGTGCAACCACCAATTTGATTTTAAGACTAATGCACGCCGGAAAATCAACGAAAAAGATTTCCGATCAACTGAATTGTCGCTTGTTATAAGCATCTTCATTTACAAAACCAAAATTCTGGATCGGGAATTGAGGTTGTGCCATGACTATGCCACCTTGATTCGGAATCTCTACATTGCTTGTGCCCTTCTCTTTCGAGTTTAGGGTTTGATAATAAAAGACTCCGAAAATGGAACTTACAGCAGCCAAGACAGCTCCGGTGGCAAACACTCCTGGTTTGATAACATAGCAGTAGTAGCCGCCATTTTTCACAATTACTTCATCATGTCTATCATTCAGTGCTGCACCGGCTAGCAATAGACCCATACCAATAATAAATGTAATCCTGCACCAACATGTTCCTGGTTATCAACATTAAGGTTACAGAAAAAGAAATCCAGAAAATTGAAGATTAATAAAAAAGTGAAGTCTCTAAGTATTATCAGTAGAGGTGACAGGTTAGACCTGTCACCATCTCTAATCGAACTGACTTGATTCATGAACACCTTTAATTTTAAAAAAATTTAAAAGCTTGAACCTATCTATCCAAAAGCTGATTTATTTGTTTAAAGATTATTAAATATTAAAATTATTTTTATATTTTTTATTGTTTATAAATAGTAAAATAGGGCGGATCAAATTAATTCGGAGTTAAAAAATATAAATTCAAACTCAATTAAAAATAAACAACTCTAGGATTGTGATGGAAAATTACCATGAAATAATATAGAAGCAAAAGGCTTTAGTGAAGTGAGGTTCAGCGGTTCTTCTAATGCAGCAAAAACAGCCGGTGGCAACATTTATTATTATTTGAGCCATCAGAATCGTCGCTGCTGATATTATGCTAAAAACAAGCGCAGGGCTCTGAGGATATGAACATTGTCTGAAACTATCTAACTTCACTTGCGAAGCCTAAAAAACATAAACAAGAATTTAAAACAGAACCCAATAGACAAAACATAATTAAGAAAACCTTAATCTATGCAAAAAAAAAAATATGATGATGTTTGATGTTTCATTACCTTAACCCTTGTAACTTCAGCAGCAAAGCCAGCACCTGCTGATATCATCCCCAAAATGGCCACAACAAAGCATAATATACCCATTTTGTCCATCTCTGATTACTTTCTCTCCTACACTTTCCTGGGAAAAAAACTGAGAATTTTCTGTTTGGTTGATGAGAAAATGGAAATTGTTTGTTTGTGTCTGTCTGAATTCTGAAACTATAAAGCTTTTGCTGATTCTGAGTATTGTTTTGTGGTGCTTGCCTTTGGGATGACGACTTTATACAATATTTATAGGATTCTAGGCTAACATTTTTATATTTTAAAGGTTAAAATACATTTAAGGTCACTAAATTATTAGTAAATTTCTATTTTGATATTTAACTTTAAAAAGTTGCAAAATGATAGTTAAATTATTCGAAAGTTTTTATTTAAGTCATTGGACTGTTAAAGTCGCTATTGTATAGTCTTTTTTAATCTCACTTTGCTTCTCTTCTATATTTTAGTTTTTTTTTATTAAACAACTTTGAACATTAAGAATTTGCGAATCAAAATCCAAACAACTAATTTTTTCTCCGATTTTCGACACTAACCATCGGACAACTTAGATCTAAGGTATGTTATTCTACTTCCACCGTACAGATTGTCGAATTGTTGCTTGGAACTAGCTAGCCGAACTTAAAAAAAACTTACCAACCTAGTGGTTTGAACAAAAATCTTCAAATAGTTGAGTGAGCATTTGTATCTTTTTAAAGTTGAGTGACTAAAAATGTAAATTTATTAATAGTTTAAGACATCAGGTGTAGTTTACCCTATTTAAAAAGGGATAAAGCAACATTTGGTCCTAATCTTGGTAAGTTTTTTCAACTTAGTCCCTATTTTTTTTAGTTCACATTAGTATTGAAATTTGATAATTTTTCCCAACTTTGGTCCATGCAGTGATATGGCACTTTAATATTGTGCCACATCATCTCAAAGACCAAAATTATGAAAAATTGTTAAGTTCCAATAGTAACATGGACCAAAAAAGTTCAAGATCAAATTGAGAAAAGTTGTAAAGTTTAGAGACTAAATGGTGTATTATTCCTTTTTAAAAAGTTAGACTTAAATTTCATAAAATAATTGTTTTATTTAATATAAAAGTATTTTAAAGGCATTCATTAACCATTCTTAGTTTTTATATTCTTCTTGTCATTAGGGATGTGAAATAAGATAATTGTTTTCCTTGGTCAAGACGAATGAATTATTATTTAATACATGTCAAAAAAATTTTTTATTGTGGGATTTAAATATTTTATTTTAATATAGGTTAATACTAAAATTAATTTTAAGATTACAAATTGGTACAATCATGAATTTTATCCTTCCATTTAATTTTTCATTCTTTTTAGCTCTTAAATTTGTGGAAGATATGTCAACATTTAATCAACTTTATTTTCAAAAAATTATAATTTTTTTAAATTTTAAGATAATTTAAATTATTGAAAAATATTAAAATAATTTTTAATATTTTTAAAATTTTAAAAAATTAATTAAATGCCAACATGCCATCCACGTGGCAATTCATAAGTATGCCATCTCAGTAAAGTTAAAAAAACATTAATTTTTCCATTTATTTTGGGATGATTTGATAAAAAAAAGTAAGTTTAATCGTTAAAAGAGGCGAAAAATTAAACATAGGACTAAAAATGAATTTTTTGTAAAGTTGGAGGGTAAAAAATTCATTATACCTTGATTTTATTTGAAAATATAAAAAAAAAAAAACAATTACTCTCTAACTAATGATACTTATTCAAATACATAAAAAAAAAAAAAAACAACTAGAGCAGAAAAGAGTGGATTAGAAGGTAATAATTAGAACAGAACGTGCTTTGCAATATCTCTACTCTTGATCATCTAATTTCAAAGTCAAAGAGAATAATTATATTTTTTAAAAATCAAGACTTAGGTGGCTTTTTTAAAAAAATATATATATTTTTTCTATACAAAAATGGATAGCAGTAAAAATGGGTGATTTATTCTGTTTAGAACAGAATAGAGAGTCGTGGAAAAGAATGGTCCGATTAATGAGGAGAAATGATGTTTTGGAATGGAGAGAAGAGGAGATAGAGATATAAGTTGCTTGGCTTACTCCTTAATCTCTTGTTTTGAGGTGTCTCGTGTTAAATTATTATTGGTGAATTATGTGATTTAATACCATAAACTTAAGCAAACTAATGAAACGTAATAGTTGAGATTTGATATGATGATTAAAAAATGAGTTTATTTGTCAAGTAATTTGTGAATCGAGAAGCTTTTACAAAAATTTCCTTGGAGAGTCTATTTATATTGTTCAGATACTTGACTGTCTAGACTATCATGATTGGGTATAACATTTTTTTGAAATTATTTGTATTTAATATTTATATTAAAATTAATATCTGGTACAATATAATATTTAAGTTTAAATATATTGGAGATCCTTGCATTTTTTTTATATTTAAAATACTTCAATTTTGAGAGAGTTGTCGTATATTTCTTTTCCCCATCATCGAATTTTTCAAAACATTATATATGGCAACTATAGAAAAGTAAAATAACATTTTTAGTCCTCTCACATTTACTTCCAGCATTGTTAGGTCAAGAGATCATGTAACTGTATACAGTTCAGCAAACTCAACATTAAATTTGATTGGGAATGTGGATGTTCAAAAACTTTCTGTAAACATTATTTATTTTTCTGATTAATATTATTTATTTATTTTGCTGAGTAATCTAATAAAGCTGACTTCTAAAATGAAGCCAAAAGTCGTCGGTAAAAGAAACAGCGAAGTTTTCTTATATGTTAGGTTAAATACTGCCATTAGTCCCTGTACTTTATGAAAGTTATGGATTTAATCTCTGCATTTTAATTTGATCATTGTTAATCCTCATATTTTTTAGATTTTAAAATTTTAGTCATCACTAAATATTAATTGTTAAATTCGTTAAGTTCTGTTATTTCTAAAATTTGATGCGTTAAACATATTATCATATGTGTAATTCCATGTCAACTTATTATTTCCACGCATTACTCACTAATAAATGAATTAACGACTGTCATTTACGTCAAAACTAAAATTTTAAAAGTCTAAAGTATAGAAGCGTAGAATGATCCAATTGAAGAATATGGAGCAAATCTACAATTATACATATATTTTAACCTATATTTTATAATATGTATTTTATGCACTAGTTGGGATATGAATTTATCAATTATTTTCCACATTGGGGCATGAACCTTTTTTGTCCAACTTTTAAAGAAATATTAGGGGCTAACTTGAAAAAAAATAATTCAAGCCTCAATGTGGGAACAGTTGGTAAGTTCAAGCCTCAAAGAGTGCATCAACCCTTTTCAAATCAATGGGACTTCTTACGGAGTATACGATCTCACTAAAACCTTCCTTAAACAATACGAGTTTAAGTTAAAGGTTTTTTTTTTTTTTAATTATTAGATACTAATTCAATTCCAATTTTGGTCAATTTATATTTTATTTTGAAATTAAATTACAATGATCAAATTTCAATTTTAGTTCCATTCAACTTTTAATTTATATGCTTCAAATTTTTATATAATGTAAGCCTTCCTTATCTCGTGTGGGTCTAACTCTTTATTTATTTATTTATGAGAAAATGCTTAAATATCAATTCCGATTCTTTTATTTTCTTAAAAATTATATAGTAATGATCAAAATTTAGTTTTGGTCCTTATACTATGCTCAAATTTAATATTTGATATCTATATTTCAATTTTTAACATAATTTGATATCTCAATTTTTAATTAAAACACTGACATGAAATTAAGAATTGTTGACTTCGTAAAATTTTTTGCTAAATTTAGATCCATTGGAATGCCTTTTTTTGTCACATGATTACCAAATGAGTATTTTCTTTATTTCAAATTGTCACACTCGTAACGAAAAATTTTAACGGTATTAACAATTAGATCTAAAATTTTAAATTAAAAAATTAGAGGGACTAAAGTTTTAAAAATAAACATATGGGGACTAAATTTTAAATATATGAAAAGTATAAGGGCACATTGTAATTTAGCTCAAAACATTAATCCAATGCGAAACGTGAATAAAAACCATACTAATTATATGATAACAATATATATAATAATATAAATATTTTTTATTGACACATGGAAGTGGTGTGAAGATCGGAATTGTTTTCACCCTTGGAGGATAGAGAACCATAAGATGGAGATGGTGGAGTTGGATGGAGAAGAAAAGGGAAGAAGGAGCTGAAAGAATAAAAGATGGCTTCGGTTGAAGGAAAGAATG